>CM046953.1:23220701-33220701 GCA_025698515.1 Gossypium sturtianum | reverse complement strand
CAATCGGTACCTGATGCTCAGCTTTGACTTGCTGACAGATTAAACATTTCGAAACAAACTCAGAGATATCACACTTCTTACCAGGCCACCAATAAAGCTGTTTCAGATCGTTATACATTTTTGTACTTCCCGGATGTACAGATAACCGACTGCTATGAGCTTCATTTAAAATCATCCAAATCAACTATGAGTTTCTCAGAACACAAATTCGGCCTCTGAATCTCAGACAATCATCAACATCAATCTGAAATTCTGAATCAGTATTCAAATCACATTGAGCTCGTTTTGCTAACAATTCATTATCAACTTTTTGAGCTTCACAAATCTGTTGAATAAATAACAGTCTCGCTTTCAACTCAGCTTCAATCAAACCGTCGTCGAATAGGGCCAACTGAGTATTCATCGCACGTAGGGCAAATAGAGATTTCCGACTCAAAGCATCAACGACAACATTGGCTTTCCCCGGATGGTAGTCAATCACTAACTCGTAATATTTTAACAACTCTAGCCATCTTCGCTGTCGTAAATTCAGGTCTTTCTGAGTCATCAAATATTTTAAGCTTTTGTGATCAGAATAGACGTGACATTTCTCACCGAACAAATAGTGGCACCAAATCTATAACGCAAACAGAATAACTGCCAATTCCAAATCGTGTGTTGGATAGTTCTTTTCATGCGGCTTTAATTGTCTTGAGGCATAAGCTATGACTTTGCCTTCCTACATTAAAACACAGCCTAGACCATTCAACGATGCATCACTAAAGATTACGATTTCTTTACCCGATTCTGGCTGAACTAACACTGGAGCTTCGGTCAATAAAGCTTTCAACTGCTCAAAACTTTTCTGGCACTTTTTTGACCACTCGAACTTAACATCTTTCTGAAGTAGTCTCGTCACCGAGGTTGCAATCATTGAGAAAACTTTTACGAATCGTCTGTAATAACCGGTGAGTCCCAGAAAGCTACGAACTTCAGATACATTTCTCGAAGGTTTCCAATATATTATTGCAGAAATCTTGCTCGGATCAACTCTAATACCCGAAGCTGACACAACATGTCCCAAAAAACTGACTTCGCGCAACCAGAACTCACATTTACTGAACTTCGCATACAAATGTTTATCATGCAAAGTCTATAACACTATTCTCAGATGTTCAACATGCTCGGGTTCATCTCGTGAATAAATCAAGATGTCATCTATAAACACAACCACAAATCGATCCAAATACTGTCTGAAGATTCGATTCATTAGATCCATAAAAATAGCAGGTGCATTTGTTAGTCCGAAAGGCATAACGAGAAACTCATAATGTTCGTACCTCGTTCGAAAAGTAGTTTTCAGCACATCGGTGTCTTTAACTCGCAGTTGATAGTAACCCGACCTCAAATCTATCTTTGAAAACACTGTAGCCCCTTTCAACTGATTGAACAAATCGTTAATTCGTGGCAGAGGATATTTATTCTTTATGGTCACTTTATTGAGCTATCGATAATAGATGCACATTCTCATAGTTCCGTCTTTCTTTTTCACAAACAACACCAGTGCACCCCAAGGAGAATAACTCGATCACACGAAACCTCTATCTGTCAATTCTTGCAACTGAGCTTTTAACTCTTTTAATTCAGTCGGTGCCATTCTGTACAGAGCTATCAAAATTGGAGTTGTTTGTAACGCCCCGAATTTGGGCCTAAAAGGATATAGGTCTTGAGCGTGGGAACACATAAAAGTTTATGTGTGCAAGAAAATGACACAATTGATTGTTTGCTTTGATGGTTAAGTGATTTGGGAGTGTTTTGGAGTGTCTGAGAAGTCCTGGGTTCAAGCCCTGGCTTTTGCAAAATTTTGGTTTTCTCTTAAGTGAACCTTGGTGTTAGCTTGTAGGCCTTAAGAATAATTATGGTGATTTTATGACACAAAGATCCTATTGGTCCAGTGGTAGTGGTGTGTGGAGTGGTGCATGAGATCCAACGTTCGAGTGTTGCCGCAGCAATAAGGAGTATTTATTTTGCTACCCATGCCGTGTAGGAGGTGGATTTGGACTGGAACTCTGCAAGTTGGAATTTAAATTAGTCAAGGAGAAGGTTGATGAGGGATTTGTGGAGGTAATCAGGTTGTTAGGGAGAAAATCAAGGAAGTTTTGAAAAAAAGGGAGAGTTTCATGGGTGAAAGTCTTTGTGCCCAATTTGAACTATTGGGAGTAAGAAATTCAGCTAGGGAAAAATTGTGGACATTTTTTGCTTTTGAGGTATTGTTCATTGCTCATTTGTTCGGTTTTGGTTTTTTTTCTTGAAGACCGATTGTAGGGTAGGTGCTTTCGTTGGTTTTCTTTTCTTTCTCCTTTTTGCTTTTTGCGTATTCTTGACCGCCGACCTTTTGTGCTACTCTTGCCAAAGTCTATCTCTGTTCTTTCTTTGGCATCAATGATAAACCGTAATAGTAACATATTTTAAGCCCACAGTTAGTATGCTTTTGGATGATTTATCCCTTAAATTATGTAATTTGGTGCTCTTAATCCTTTGTTTTCATGTTTTATATTCAGGAGAGCATAGGAGGATGAAAAGAACGGAAAACAGGCTTAAAACGGGCCAAATGGGCCAGATCACGAAATCAACACGGCCTGGGGCCAAGACCACACAGCCGTGCCTCATTGATAGACTCAAACACGGCCTGACCACGATTCACACGGGCGTGTCCCTGCCGTGACAAAGATGAATTTCACTCGGAATAAGATACTTGGAGGCAAAGAAACACATTCCAAAGCCTATTTAAACACCCTAGTAGGAATTCTACATGGATTAGGATACTTAGGGGCCAAGTAAGGCATCTTAAAGCCTATATAAACACCCTAGGAGGCAACTTAAGCGGGGAGTTCGGCAGAAGCCTTCTGCCAGGGCTTTTGTCGAAAGGAGTCGACAGAAGCCTTCTGTCGGGGCGTCCAGCTAGGCTGAAGGAGGCAGATTTGTGGAATTTACTCGAAGAAAGCCAGTTGATTTGTCTCAAGAAGCCGGAGTCATACTCAAGACGGAGGATCTCTCTTTAATTCCTTCAGGGGGTTTTAGTGTTTTTCTTATGTTTTGTTTTATCTTTTCTTCTGATATGCTTTCTTTTATTATTATGAACTAAACCCTTAGATACCTGAGGGGGATGAAACCTAAGATGAATCTTGTTATCGTTTGCTGAACTATATGATAAATACTTGATTTGTTCTTAATTATGTGTTCTTAATTCTTGTGTTGATATTTCCGAGATATTAATTCAAGTTTGATGTGCTTAGGTGGTGGAGCAAAAGTCCCTGCCTAAGAGTAGATCTAGCATAATTAAGCGGAGTTGATCGCACGCCTAGAGATAGGGTGACGAGATTTTGCCGGATTAGGGTGAAACCTAATATGGGAGTCCATAAAACGAGTTAATGCAATTCTAGGGGTTTTAATTAGAAAGAGATTTCAATTAATCAACCTAGGGTTAGACGTTATTCGCTTCGAGAGAGGGTCTAATATACATTAGGGAATCCTACGGATCAAGTCAAGTGAATAAATCGTCTGGTTCAGAGTTAGATAACAAGTGAAGTCTAGGTAGATTCTTCCTTGGGTATCATCTTAATCAATTGGTTTTTCCCACAAGTATTTTCCCCAAATTCATTCTTCTTTGTCTTAGAGTCTTTAGTTTAATAATTAGTTAATTTAGATTAAACAACAAATTCCCTTTATTTTAAGCTAGATAATAAAAAGAAAGTTAGTATTAGTACTTTTAGTTCCTTTGGGTTCGACATTCTGGTCTTGCCTTAACTATACTACTGTTCGATAGGTGCGCTTGCCTCAAATCGTTGTCATAGTTAGTTTCCAGGTTCGATCATTATCATTATAAATTTTAAGACTTTGACATCGCAAAACACAACGATCAATCAACCTTAACCAAAATTTCCCTTCTCTACTCTTTCTATTTTGTCAGCCTTGGCTGAATATCCTGATGATCTCTGCTCCATTGATTAATTTCTTTTGGCCGAATTCACCATACCTTCCCCTCTCTATTTGTTTTCGACATTTTATTAAGTTTAAACCGAAGTTCTTCTTCTGCTAATCCTTGGGGTGGCCACATACTCTGCTGTGGTATATTATTTCGGTTCTACAGGGATTCTTGACAAGCGGTAGGCATTCATATCTCCTTTTCTCTCTCAAATATGTCTCTCTTACCTTTTACTGAAAAGCCAACTACTTCCTTTCTTACGTTCTCTGTTTGTGTTTCTTGCGTTTCATCGCGAGGTGATGCTTGTTGGTGGCTAGGTATTTTTAGAGGAGTAAAGGTGAGCAGGTGTTTTGGAAGCGATCAAAACCTTTCCTCCCATCTTCCAACCAAGGTAAGTGCGTTACCTTACATCTTGGGTATAGGTCAAATTTTCCCTAGGACTCTGTAAGGTGAGGCGTGTGGATCTGAGCCACATCTATAGTTGATCCTAGCTGACAAGATCTGTTGTTATGCAGTGAATCGGAAAGCAACGTGTGATTGATTTTAGTCAGCAATTTAAGCGAAATAAATCACATATCTTCTGTCAAGGATGGTGCTCAAGGGTTATTGCAATTGTTCGTTAACAGGTGTGTAATCACACTATCTCTGCTGTGAATCGGCAAAAGCCGAAAAACTGAAAAGTCAAAACCTCGGCATATGAGGCCTCATGAGCGTGCGATCGCTTGTGTGGTAAATCGAGCCCACAGTCATGGGCAATAGACTGTAGAGGCCACCACGAGCGTTCTCGTGCTCTTGGGCCATTGTGAGCCTCGTTTGGCTGAAATGGGTCGTGTGGGCCCAATGGGCTCGTGGTTCCCACACGGATAAAAATCCACGTTATGTGGCAAATACTGGACTGGCTATGTAGTTCGCATAGCCGTGACTAAATTTGGGCTAAATGGGCCACACGAGCGTGTGGCCCATGTGGGCCGAATAATGGGCCTTGGGCCCATTTACACCGTTATGACCATTTAGGTTATCTGTGTCGCTCGAGGTGACTGTAGACCTTCGGAGAGGTCGTTATCTGCACCGAGACCCCTAAATATGTAAAATGACAAAAATACCCCCATAGGGTAAAATAACCGTAATGCCCTTGTAGGGTAAAATGACAATAATACCCCTGTAGGGTAAAATGATCGTAATGCCCCTGTAGGGTAAAATGAACGTAATGCCCCTACAAGGTAAAATGACCGTAATACCCCTGTAGGGTAAAATGACCGTAATGCCCTTGTAGGGTAAAATGACCGTAATACCCCTGTAGGGTAAAATGACTGTAATGCCCCTGTAGGGTAAATGACTATTTTGCCCATCGAGGGTAAATGACTGACTTGTGCTATGATTTGACTGATTTGACTGTGATTGTATGACTATGATTTGATTGACTTAACTATGAATGATATGATGATTTGTGGGTCAGACATTCTGCATACATGACATACTGCATGGGGTTGGGATATTGGTTATGGAGGAAGTACTGTTCTGATAGGGTCGCACGGGTCGCACGAGATGACTGTGGACCTACCAATGGCTTTAAGCCAGTTAATCTGATTATGGCTCGTTGCCAACCTAATTATGGCTCTATGCCATCTTGATTATGACTTTGTGTCGATCATATTTATCCATGGCTGTGTGCCGATCGTAATTATTGATGACTTTGTGTCGATTATACTTACCCATGGCTGTGTGCCGGTTATATTACCGTAGTTGATGGCTATGTGTCGATCTTATTATAGTTACCGATGGCTATGTGCCAATTATGAGACTGTTACTGAAGGCTTAAAGCCGTATATTTACTAGCAGCGTTGCTTCGATTTTGGTTAGTGTCAGAATCGGCATGCTAACACCGTAAGTGCGTAGATGGCGTGGGTGATTTATTCCCCACGTAGTGCAGGTTGGACGGAGGCAAGTGCGAGGTTGGATGGGTTTGCATGCATCATGCATCATTCTTACCGAGATCATTCTTCGTGATGGGCTAGGCCCAATTGATTCTCAAGTATGGTGTCAGACCCAAATGATATTGCTTTGGGCTTTGGCCCACATATGCAATCGAATCGAATTACATCACATTATTAAAGGGGCTCAAGCCTGCATCGATTTTGTTTATGTATACTGACTATTTCTATAATAAGGGGATTACACACTGAGTTTTCGTAAACTCACCCCATTTTTAACCTTTCAGGTAATCTCCAGCGTTAGACAGTTTGAAGCTGCGAGAGACTCAGAGAGGGCCACACAACTGCACATGTTTTATTCTATTTTGCTCATTTACTTAAGCACTTTGATTTTGATTCGGGTTGTAATAAGGCCTCTATAATTTCTGGGTTTTAAATTTGGGATTTTATTGATTGTGATTTATATCTACTAGAAGTAGAACACAGTTTTCCAAAACAATAACTATTTTCAAACACTACGGTTCTGCAACTCAATTTTTAAATATCACGTTTACGTAAATCATTTGTTTTAAATTAAGCTTCCGCAACAAATAAGGTTTTAAAGGTAATAACGTTTTAAAAGGGAATAACTTTTTAAAAAACCACGATTGAAAATAAACAAACACAAACTGAGGTTTTGTACAAGTTTTAAATGGCAAGAAGTTTGAAATTTCAAGAAGGGTTTTCAATGAAAACATGGTTTTCGAAAAACATTTCAATGTGACACGCCAGATTCGGCCATAACGTCTAGGCCGAGTTTGGGGTGTTACATTATTCCCGGCACTAATTCAATGCTAAACTCTACCTCTCGGATCGGCGGTAAACCCGGTAACTCTTCAGGAAACACATCCAAGTATTCACACATAATTGGTACTGATTCAATCTTCTTTTCGGTCACTTTAGAGTCGAGCACATAGGCAAAGTAAGCTTCACAACCCTTTCTCACATATTTTTGAGCTAACATCGAAGAAATCACTGCCGGTAAACCTTTCAGATCCTTAGACTCAATCCGAATTATCTTTTCATTCTGACATCTCAAATCAGTAGTCTTCCGCTTGTAGTTCACAATAGCATTGTGAAGCGTTAGCCAATCTATACCCAGAATTATATCAAACTCGTTGAATGGCAACAACATCAAATCGACCAGAAAACATGAATCTCGAATCATCAATGGACAGTTCTTGCATACTTTATCAACCAATACACACCGGCCTAAGGGGTTCGATACTCTAATCACAAATTCAGTAGACTCTACAGGCAAAGTCTTACTGGATACTAAAGTCTCACATACATAAGAATGAGTTGATCCAGGATCAATCAATGCAACAACACTAGTATCATAAAGAGTGAAAGTATCGGTAATAACATCTGGAGATGAAGTTTCTTTGCGAGTGCGAATAGCATAAGCTCTGGCAAGTGCACTAGCCTCAGATCTAACAGCAGTGTCTTTAGTTCCTCTCTGGCTGCTACTCACATTACCCGTGTTTCTGGGTGGTCTACCTCGAGCTGACATGTTACTCGGTCTCACATTCTGCACTGTGTTTTACTCAGCTAACTCATGGCATTCACGAATAAAGTGATCCATCGATCCAGATTTAAAACAGGTTCGATCATTCAATCTACAATCACCAGGGTGGCGTTTACCATAATGTCTGCAATCGGGTCGGTTTGGTCGGATGTTACCAACACAAGCTACTGAGGTAGCTTTCGAACTTACAGGTGATCTGTCTCGATCTCGTCTAGAATAACCCGCAGTAGCCTTGGAACGGCTAAAATCATCTCAGAACTTCTTTGAGGCCGACTGAAATGACTTATTCGATGATATTTTTCGTGAATCTCTAGCTTTAAAGTCAGCTTTTCTTTTCTCTTTCCCAAGCTCTTCAGCTTTGCATGCTCGCTCGACCAGTACCACGAACTCTTTTATTTCAAGAATCCCGACAAACAACTTAATGTCTTCATTCAACCCGCCTTCAAATATTTTACACATTATAGCTTCAGTCGAAACACATTACCGGGCATATCTGCTGAGTCTCACAAATTCCCGTTCATATTCTGTCACTGTCATGCGACCCTATTTTAACTTGAGAAATGATAAACCGAAATAGTAACATATTTTAATCCCACATTTAGCATACTTTTGGATTAGCTATCCCTTGATTTATGTAAAAAGGTGCTCTTAATCCTTTCTTTTCATGTCTTATACTCAGGAAAGCACCCAAGAATAAAAAGAACGAGAAACAGACTTAAAACGGACCAAAATGGGCCAAAGAAGAAATCGACACGGCCTGGACTAAAGCCCACATAGCCGTGCCTCCTCAAATATACTAGAACACAGCCTGATGTCGATCTACATGGCCGTGCCTCATTAACGGAGTCCAACACGGCCTGGCCACGATTCACACGGGCGTGTGCCATGGCCGTGCCCCTGCCGTAGAGGAGAGTAATTTCACTCGAAAAAGGATACTTAGGGGCAAAGAAACCTATTTCAAAAGCTTATATAAAGACCCTAGGTATAACCTAAAAGGGGCGGTTAGCTAGGCCAAGGAGCCAAGCCGAAAGGTCGATTTGTGGGAAACTCTCAATGGATAGCCGCTGATCCATCTCCGTGGCTTTAATTCTACTCAAGACGGAGGATCTCTCCTTCAATTCCTTCAGGAGTTTTAGGATTTCTTATGTTTTGTTTTATCTTTTCTTCCGAGATGTTTTTTCTTTATTATTATGAACTAAACCCTTCAGATATACGAAGGGGATGAAACCTAGATGAATCTTGTTATTGTTTTCTCAACTATATGATAAATACTTGATTTGTTCTTGATTATGTGTGCTTAATTCTTGTGTTGATATTTCATGATATTAATTCAAGTTGAATGTGCTTAGGTGGTGGAGCAAAAGTCCCCGCTAAGAGTAGATCTAGCATAATTAAGCGGAGTTGATCGCGCGCTAGAGATAGGATGACGAGATTTTGCCTGGATTAGGGTGAAACCTAATATGGGAGTTTATAGATCGATTTATCGCTATTCTAAGGGTTTTAATTAGAAAGAGATTTCAATTAATCAACCTAGGTTAGAGACGTTATTCGCCTCTAGAGAGGGTTTAATATAAATTAGGGAGTCCTACGGATCAAGTCAAGTGAATAAATCGTCTGCAGTTCAAAGTGTTAGATAACAAGTGAAGTCTAGGTGGATTCTTCCTAAGGGTATCATCTTAATCAACTGAGTTTTTCCCAAGTATTTCCCCAATTCATTCTTTTTGTCTTTGCGTCTTTAGCTTAGTAATTAGTTAATTTAGATTAATAAACAACTTCACTTATTTTAGGCTAAATAATAGAAAGAAAGCTAGTATTAGTACTTTTAGTTCCTTTGGGTTTGACAATCCGGTCTTGCCTAAGCTATACTACTGTTCGATAGGTGCACTTGCCTTAATCGTTGTTATAGTTAGTTCCAGGATCGATCATTATAAATTTAAAACTCTAAAATACAATGATCAAGTTTTTGGCGCCGTTGCCGGGGAACTAAAATATTAAGAAAGCTCTATTTTTATTACTTTAGCCATTATTATTTTTATTTTTTCTCGCAATTTACTTTTTATTTTTAAGTTTAAATTTTAACTTTGCTAAATTTTCTTTCTTTCTTTTCCTTTCAGTACCTCTAGTTTATGACTAGAAGGAACCCGAGAGGACCACTAGTATACGACAGTGATATTGACGCTACCGTCTCAGCAGAATCGCAGAGAAATTAGGCGAGCCCTAAATTACACGAAGAAGAAGAGAGAAGACAGATCCAATCCTACCGAAGGGATGGACGAAAATAATCCTCAACCATAAGATGTGGGAGAGAATAATGCTCCGCGTACTATGTATGATTATGCTAAACCTCATTTAACAGAGCGTAATCAAGTATTGTTAGGCTCATTATAGCCGCTAATAATTTTGATTAAAGCCTAACACTATACAAATGATTCAACAATTTGTTCAATTTGATGGTTTACAGGATTTAAGACCCAAATACTCATATAGTTAATTTTTTAGAGTTCTCGTGATACCTTCAAAATAAATGGCGTTTCGATGATGCCATACGTCTTCTGCTATTTCCTTTTCATTAAGAAATAAAGCCAAACAAAGGTTAAACTCATTACCACGAGGATCAATCACTACATGGGATCAAATGACCGAAAATTTTTTATTAAAATATTTCCCACCAGCCAAAACGGCCAAATTATTGAATGATATCTCTTCTTTTGTACAGATGGATTTAGAGACATTATATGACGCATGGGAGAGATATAAGGATCTTTTGAGAAGGTGTCCGCACCATGGTTTACCCTTGTGGCTCCAAGTCCAAACTTTCTATAATGGTGTAAACCCCTCGACGAGGCAACTAATTGATTCACCACGGTGGAACCTCGAACAATAAAACTCTTGAAGCGAAACTCTACGAGTTTATTGAAGAGATGTCACCAATAACTATCGCTGGCAAAGTTACAAGGACCAAACCAACAAAATCAGCCAGAGTTTTCAACATCGATGCAGTAACCATGCTATCAACATAGGTAGAGATGATGAATAAAAAGCTTGATAGTTTGTGTTCTTCGCAGGTACATCCAGTAATGCAGTGCGCCGTAAGTGGAACTGTGGCGAATCCTGAGTACCCACACTACCAACTGGGCACAGAGAGCGAACAGATGAACTATATAGGCAATAATTTCAGATCCAATAATAATCCTTATAGTAATAATTATAACCCAGGTTGGAGGAACCACCCAAATTTTTCGTGGGGAGGTCAAGGAAAACAAGGAAATCAAAGACAACAACCTCCTCAAAATTTCCAGAATCAGCCCTATCCACAGGAGAAGAAGCCGAACCTTGAAGAGATGCTGACAAGATTCATGGCATCCACAGAAAACCGTCTCCAAGACACTGAAACCACTTTTAAGACCCAACAAGCATCAATCAAAGGGATCGAGAGCCAAGTTAGGGAAGTCACTAAGTCAGTTGAGGAAGTTTCTAATTCAGTTGGACAACTCGCGAAGCTGAACACTGAGATTAATCCAAAGGAGCAAATCCAAGCCATAACAGCTCAAGAAAGTGAAGGATTAGACGAACCCAGTCCAATACAAGGAAACTAGGTAGAAAAAGGTAAAGTTGAGGAAACACAAGACAAGCCAAAACCGGTAGTCAAGGAGTACCAACCTCGCATACCATATCCCGAAGCATTAATGAGAGACGACACAGAGGAACAGTTCAGTAAGTTTCTTAAACTTTTAAAGAAATTACATATTAACTTACCGCTACTTGAAGCCCTTTCACAGATGCCAGATTCGAGGAAATTTTTAAAACATCTCTTGACGAACAAACGCAAATTAGACGAGGATCCACATGTGGAATTAAACGCAGATGCTCAAGAATGTTACGTAATAGACAACCACAAAAGCTAAAAGATCCTGGGAGTTTTACAATTCCATGTTTAATTGGTAGACTAACTGTTGATAATGCGTTAGGCGATTTAGGGGCAAGCATAAATGTCATGCCTTATAAATTGTTTAAACAATTAGGTCTAGGGAAACCCAAACAAACTAGGATGAGCATTCAATTAGCCGATAAAAAACTGTTAGAACTCCTAGGGGTATTATCGAAGATGTTCTTGTAAAAATTGACAAATTCGCTTTCCCAGTAGATTTTGTTGTCTTAGACATGGATGAGGATAATTCGATTCCTTAATTTTAGGAAGACCCTTTTTAGCAATTGCCGTGGACTAAAATTGATGTTGATGCAGAGAACTCATACTTCGTGTAGGTAATGAGACAGTCACCCTCAAGGCTCTTGACTCAGCCAGAACATCGAGTAATCAAGGTGAGAACGTAAATTCTACTAATAACCATTAGGTTAACCCTTATTTTTAGGAAGCACCACAAAAGAATACAATCAAACCGATCCTAAACACCATGCCAACAAGGAAGTAGTTCATGAAGATCGGAAGGATTCGGATCGATGATCTAGACGCAGTGGAAGACACACATCAAGGAAAATTAGGGATACACGACGAAGAACCTGGAACCACACAAGGTAAAACCGAAGGAGCCCCCGTAAGAGCTCATAGGAACAACAAACCACTTCAAAATAGGAGACCAGTACATCATTAGATAAAGGCGAGATCCTCGAATATCTCCTCCAACCCTAACACAAACAAAGAAATACCTTTTTGGGTAACCAGTGTTTTCCCATACGGAACGGTCGAGGTAAGTAATCCTATTTTTGGTACTTTTACTATAAACGCATCTCGACTTAAACTTTTTCACGAGGATAAAACTGATAACATGAGGAAGGACTTCCAACTCCTCAAACCACCCTGATGATGCAAACGAGAGGAAAGTCTAGCTTAAGACTATAAACAAGCGTTTCTCGGGAGGCAACCCGAGCATTAACCCCATTAACTTTTACATTTTTATTTTTTCTTATTTATTCTATTTTATCTTTTCTTTATAGTATCTAGCTTTAAACTAACAAAAAGTGGAGATTTCCAGGCCACACGGCCTAGCACACGGCCGTGGCCGTGGCCGTGTGGATGCCCCGAATTGCCGTACTGACATGGCAGAGGTGGTACGAGTCAGAGAGAATCAAATCTTCAAAGTCACGGACTCCAACCACCGCCCCACGGGTACCGACAGAAAGCCACGACCGTGCGACGCGGCCGTGGATGACACTGACTTATCACCAACGGGCGTGGCAATCTGTAAAACGGGCGTGGGTAAACCAACACCCCTAGACACACGGCCGTACGAGGCGACCGTGTGAATTGACACGCCTAAGGTGCACGGGCGTGGGGTTGTACCAGGTTTGAAAATCTATTTAAACCCCCCTCCTTTCCCTCCTCCACCCATTCAGCTCATTTAGTTTTCCTTTTCTTTCTCAACCCTCTCCCTATTGTTCCTCTATAATATTTCACTAACTATCGAGCCATGCCGTCCAAATGCCGAAGAAGCGAAAGAAACCAAGCACAGCCTCCCTGAGGGAGACCGATTTATATAAGTTCATGCCGGCCGCTTCAATCACACGACAAGCCAAGGACGTTGAAGGCCATTCCATTTTTATTTAATTTTTCTCTTTTGCTTCAATTTCCTTATCTTTATTTCTCTTCTACTTAACTTAATTTATTTTACTTTAGTTTATTAATTTTAGGATCTAAAGGCTGCTACGAAAGCACCACACCTCCACCACCGCCAGCACTTCCGCAGCCTTAGAGGATCGTCATCCAGACTGACCCCTCCAACTTATCTTTCACTACGACCTCTGCCAACTCAAGGAATCCATCCATAATTCAGGAAGTTTCACTTCTCCCCATATCTTATGATTTTCTTATTATCATGCTATTATCTATCTTTGTACATCGAGGGCAATGTACATCTTAAGTGTGGGGGGTGAATCTTAGACGTGCCTAATTTTTTTCATTATTCTCAAAATCCTGAATTTAGTCTTGTTTTTAAGTAAATTCTTCATATTACTAATTAGAATGAAATTTCTAATGATTTATGATTTTTATTGATATGTTTTAGATTAAGTCATTGATAATTGTGCATTGATAATTAAATTTTAAGATACTAAAGAATCAAGCATGATAAGTCCATTTTTTCTCAATTAAAATTTGCTAGGTTGTTGAACTGAATTTAAATATTACTTTGAAGTTTGAAATTTACGAGGTTGATGTCAAAAATACCCATAATTTTTGTGAGATTTTGAGCCTTACAAGAGCATAAATCCTTTTTCATGCTCACTTTATTGATTATGAGTATGTCAACATTGATTTGTTATTCTAGAACTTGCCTCGTTTATACATATCGAGACCACACCTATGATTTGATATACAGAGATGATTAAGGCACCTAGGTTTTAACCCACTAACTCCATTAAAAGCCTACCTTCACAATTAACCCCTCGTGAACCCCTTTTAATCCTAACAACCCTTTTTATTGACATAACCACTAATATTAACCCAAAACCCTTTGTATTTGTTATCACCATTCTTTTTCGACTTTCCTTATATCGAGATTTGATTTGATTAAGCTACCTAATTATTTCATCTTAGCATATGAATAGATGTATTATATATAAAATATATATATATTCAGTATTAGTACGATGAAAGGCGAGCTTGTACAGTTAAAGTCTATTTATTGAAGAAGAAGCTCGTATTATTAGTTTAAAGTTTCAATCCATTATGTAATTATTCAGTTTATTGTTCCTAGTTAGGTAATTTATCAATTCAATCTCGATTCTAACCTTCTAATTCAGCCTCTATCCACACCTTAACCCTAGCCTCATTACAACCCTAATTAAAGACCTTTTGATTTGTGCATCATCTCATATTACAGATGGTGGAGACTTGATTTTCGTGCAAGCCTATGGGATTAACTTTTCATGTTCGACTTTTGAGTGCCTAAATTTTGAACCTTAAACACTTTGAGTGATTTGAGTGAATTTTTTGAGGATGTCAATCCTTGTCGGTTTTGAATTAAAGGTAATTATTTAGATAAGGAGACGCCTATATTTTCGAGCTACAAATCTATGACTTAGATTGTTTGAATCCTTAGGACTCTTTGAATTGAATTATCCATGTATAAATTATCTATGAATTATGATGAAACATTGTTGATAGGAATTATGAATTATAGAAAGTTCATTTTAATTGTAAGTTGAGAATTTTGCTTGAGGACAAGCAAAAGCTTAAGTGTGGGGGTATTTGATAAACCGAAATAGTAACATATTTTAATCCCACATTTAGCATACTTTTGGATGAGTTATCCCTTGATTTATGTAAAAAGGTGCTCTTAATCTTTTCTTTTCATGTCTTGTACTCAGGAAAGCACCCAAGAATAAAAAGAACGAGAAATGGACTCAAAATGGACCAAAATGGGCCAAAGAAGAAATCGACACACGGCCGACTAAAGCCCACACGCGCCGTGCCTCCTCAAATATACTAGAACATGGCCCGATCGATCGATCTACGGCCGTGCCTCATTAACGAGTCCAACACGGCCTGCCACGATTCACACGTGTGCCATGCTATGGCCGCATTCTCGCTGGAGGAGGAGAGTAATTTCACTCGAAAAAGGATACTTAGGGGCAAAGAAACCTATTTCAAAAGCCTATATAAAGACCCTAGGTATAACCTAAAAGGAGCGGTTCACTAGGCCAAGGAGCCGAGCCGAAAAGGTCGATTTGTGGGAAACTCTCAAGGATAGCCGCTGATCCATCTCCGTAGGAATTCTACTCAAGACGGAGGATCTCTCCTTCAATTCCTTCAGGAGTTTTAGGGATTTCTTATGTTTTGTTTTATCTTTTCTTACGAGATGTTTTTCTTATTATTATGAACTAAACCCTTTTCTTCCTAGATGAATCTTGATTGTTTTTATATAATAAATTTGATTTGTTCTTGATTATGAACTAAACCCTTCAGATATTAATTCAAGTTGAATGTGCTTAGGATGAAAAAGTCCTAGATGAATCTTGTTATTGTTTTGATCAACTATATAATAAATACTTGATTTGTTCTAATATGGGAGTCCATAGATTGATTTATGTATTCTAGGGTTTAAATTAATCAACCTAGGGTTAGACATTATTCACCTCGAGGAGGGTTTAATATAAATTAGGAGTCCTGTGTTGATATTCATGAGATATTAATTCAAGTTGAATGTGCTTAGTGGTGGAGCAAAAGTCCCCGCTAAGAGTAGATCTAGCATAATTAAGCGAGTTGATCGCGCCCTAGAGATAGGGTGACGAGATTTTGCCTTGATTAGGGTAAAACCTAATATGGGAGTCCATAGATTGATTTATCGCTATTCTAGGGGTTTTAATTAGAAAGAGATTTCAATTAATCAACCTAGGATACATTATTCACATTTTATACATTAGTCTCATCAAGTCAAGTATAAATCGATAGATCATGAAGTCTAGAACACTTCCTAAGGATCGTATTATCAACCGAGTTTTTCCCAAGTAAATTCATTCTTTTTGCTTTAAGTCTTTAGCTTAGTAATTAGTTAATTTATCATCCACTTATTTTAGGCTAAATAATAAAAAGAAAGCTCTTTAGTACTTTTAGTTCCTTTAGGTTCGTATTTTAAGCTATACTATCGATTTTATCAATCATTGTTATAGTTAGCTCGATCATTATAAATTTAAAACTCAAATCAACGAACTTTGCGTTTTTATCTATAAATCTCTCGATCGCTATTTGAGGAAAGAACTCCCAAGTAACCTTGGTGATACTAGTGTATTCCAAAGAGCGTTGTCTCGTAACAAGGATACATCACATTTTATACACTCATCGGATAGGATAGCTCATCGAACACACGGATCGTGATCAAGTCATTCATCATCCACAGAGCTCAACTCTTCTACTTTTTCTGATTTTATCAACTCTTATTTAATCCACCGGATCGTGTTGCATCACTCAAACCGGATTTGTACGGATATATTGTGTGAACCAATCATTCATCATCTAGAAGAAGGCTTGTTTAGCCTCTCCTCGTGGCTACTCGTGAATGTGTCTAGAATCGATTTCACCGCCCCTTGAGTGGGAGTGGGTGTTTTACTTTCCACATCATCAGCTACGGCTCGATCGGGATCCATTTACTATACAAAAACACATTTTAATTGTCAGAAATCATCACACTATCGCAGTTTATATATATGGCATGTATAACTAGACTCTCAGGCCCTACGTAAGTCCTAGAATTGACTAAATCGTAGCTCTGATACCAATCAAATGTAACACCCCTAACCCGTATCTGTCACCGAATTAGGGTTATGAGGCATTACCGAACAAAACACAGCTCAGAACAGGCATTCATTTCTTTTCATGCTTCGTAAATTAACCACATCAATACACTTATCCTATTAAAATTTTGAACCTTAATACTCCTATATTCATATCATTCGCATATAAAAATTTTATTCAATCATATATCATTACATAACATATATCGAGCATATATCAAAACAAATATTTCATAAGCTAATTATCAAGCATATTACTTTAATACATGCGCATATTAAAACAAATAATCCATATTACACTGCTTATTGCCCTTTAGTATATTTGGCATAAATAACTTCACAAAATGGTCAAGTACAGATTTTAAACATCATAGTCATATGCGCATTTAACATTGTCATATATGAACCATTTCCCAACTCAAATAACAAGTTAAAACATACCCAAATTGCATACCAAAAATCACATCTAAACATTGATCGGTGTGTCACAATCTTAAAATTTATAATAAGAATGATCGAGCCTAAAAACTAACTATGAAAACGATTGAGGCAAGTGTACCTATCGAACAGTAGTATAGCCTAGTGGCAAGACCGGATTGTCGAACCCAAAGGAACCGAAAGTACTAATACTAACCTTCTTTTTTTTTTATTTAGCCCTAAAATTGAAGTGAATCGGTTTAATCTAGAAAATTAACTAACTACTAAGCTAAAGACAATGAGACAAAAAGAATGAAATTGGGGAAATACGTGTGGGAAAAACCAATTGATTAAAACAATACCCAAGGAAGAATCCACCTAGACTTCACTTGTTATCTAACTCTGAACCAGACGATTTATTCATTTGACTTGATCCGTAAGATCCCCTAATGTATATTAAACCCTCTCTCGAAGTGAATAACTTCTAACCCTAGGTTGATTAATTGAAATCCCTTTCTAATTAAAACCCCTAGAATTGCATTAACTCGATCTATGGAATCCCATATTAGGTTTCACCCTAATCCGACAAAATCTCGTCACCCTATCTCTAGGCGTGCGATCAACTCCGCTTAATTATGCTAGATCTACTCTTAAGTAGGGACTTTTGCTTCTCCACCTAAGCACATCAAACTTGAATTAATATCCGCGAAATATCAACACAAGAATTAAGAACACATAATTAAGAACAAGTCAAATATTTATCATATAGATCATCAAATGATAACAAGATTCATCTAAGTTTCATCCCCCTCAGGTATTTGAGGGTTTAGATCATAATGATAACAAAATACATCTCAAAAGAAAAGATAAAACAAAACATAATAAAAACTCTAAAACCCCCTGAAGGAATTGAAGAGAGATCCTCCATCTTGAGTATAACTCTGGCTTCTTGAAATGAATCAACTAGCTATCCTTTGAGTGATTTCCACAATTCTGAACTTTCTGGCTCGGCTCCTTGGCCTCGATGGACGCCCCTACAGAGGGCTTCTGCCGAACTCCCTTTTAAGTTTCCCCCTAGGGTGTTTATATAGGCTTTGAGATGCCTTACTTGGTCTCCGAGTATCCTAATCTAAGTTAAATTACTATTTAGGTGTTTAAATATGCATTGGAATGTGTTTCTTTGCCCCTAAGTATCCAAATCCGAGAAAAACTCCTCTTGGCCGCGGCAGGGGCACGGCCATGGCACATGCCCGTGTGAATCGTGCCCAGGCCGTGTTCAGGTCTGATTAGGGAGGCACGACCGTGTTGCTTGGGCCAGGCCGTGTCGATTTCGTGATTTGGCCTATTTGGCCCGTTTTAAGCCCGTTTCTTGTTCTTTTCATCCTCCGGTGCTTCCCTGGGTATAAAACATGAAAACAAAGGATTAAGAGCACCAAATGGCATAAAATAAGGGATAATTCATCCAAAAGCATGCTAAATGTGGGCTTAAAATATGTTACCTTTACGGTTTATCAAATACCCCCACACTTAAGCTTTTGCTTGTCCTCAAGCAAAATTCTCAACTCATAATTAAAACGAACTTCCTCGATTCATAATATTCATCAATAGTGTTTCATCATAATTCAAAGATAATTTATACATGGATGATTCAACTCAAAGAGTCCTAAAGATTCAAACAATCCAAGTCATACATTTTGTAGCATGAAAACATAGGTGTTTCCCCTCATCTAAATAATTACCTCTGATTTAAAACCTGACAAGTATTGACATCCTCACTAAAGATTCACTCAAATCACTCAAAGTGTTTAAGGTTCAAAAATTAAGCACTCAAAAGTCAAACATGAAAAGTTATTACCATAGGCTTGCATGAAAATCAAATCTCCACCATTATCATATGAGATGATACACAAATCAAAAGGTCTTTAACAGGGTTGTAATGGGGCTTGGGTTAAGGTGTGGATATAGGCTGAATTAGAAGGTTAGAATCGAGATTGAATTAACAAATTACCCAACTATAGACGACGAATTGAATAAAAAATAATTACATCAATTGGAAACTTATAATATTAATACTAATAACACGAGCTTCTTTTAGAGATAATGAAATTAACAGTTTAAGCTCAAATATCATAGGACTAATAATGAATATACTTCGCTATTTTTTTTTATTTAGAACAAATCAAGTAATAATAATATAGAACTTTAATAACTGAAATAAAGAAAATAGTTAAGTAACCGATCAAATCAAATCTCGATATAAGGGTAGTCAAAAGGAATGGTGATAACAATTACAAAGGGTTTTAGGTTAAAATAAGTGGGTGAGTCAATAAAAAGTGATGTTAGGATTAAACGGGGTTCACTAGGGGTTAATTGTGAAGGTAGGCTTTTTAGTGGAGTAAGTGGGTTAAATCCTAGGTGCCTTTATCATCTTAGTATATCAAATCAAAGGTGTGGTCTCGACATGTATAATCGATGCAAGTTCTAGAATAACAAATCAATGTTGACACACTCATAATCAATAAAGTGAGCAAGAAAAAGAATACATGCTCTATAAGGCTCAAAATCTCACAAAAATTATGGGTTTTTGATGTCAACCTCGTAAATTTCAAACTTCAAAGTAATATTCAAATTTAGGTAGACAACCTAAAATAAAAAAAATTTAATTTTGAAAAATAGACTTATCATGCTTGACTCTCTAGTATCTTAAAGTTTAATCATCCATGCACAATTATCAATGACTTAATCTAAAACATATCAATAAAAATCATAAATCATAGGAAATTTCATTCTAATCATAATATGAGAAACTTACTTAAAGAAATAAGATATAATTCAGGGATTTTTCAAATGATACTATAGTTAAACCCCCCACACTTAAGATGTACATTGTCCTCAATGTACAAAGATAGATAATAATAAAATCATAAGATAGGGAGAGAAGTGAAACTTCCTGAATTTTGGATGGAGTTAATGAAAAGAAATCGGATAGGATTGGCAGAGGTGAACGTGGGGGAACGCCTTGAACCGTTTGAATTTGAATCCTCGAAGCAGCCGGCCTGATTTTATTGATCCTAAGCTAAATCTAAATGGCATGAAGAAAAAAGAAGAAAATAATAAAGAAAATAAAAATAAAAGTAAATAATGGAAAATGAAAGAAGAAAGAAAGCTGGAATAGAAAAAGGAAGAAGGGGGTCTAAATAGAGATGCAGCCCGTGTTTTGGGAAACGTTTTTTTTGTCCTGTTGCCACACATCTACGGCCACGCCCTTTTTCCTACCTATGGTGCCCACACGGCCACGGCCACGACCGTGTGCAAGGTCGTGTGAGTATGGAAAACCTGCATCTAAACATGAAAATAAATAAAACTAAACTAATTAGTAGGGTTAGTGCTCGGGTTGCCTCCCGAAAAGCGCTCGTTTAAAGTCTTGAGCTAGACTTACCTCTCATTCGTATTATCAGGGTGGTTTGAGGAGGTGAAAATCCTTTCTCATGTGATCTATTCGGTTATTGATATAAAGTTTAAGTCGAGTAGTGTTTACCTTAAAGGTGCTTATTTTAGGACTAGTTACCTCGACTGTTCCATCTGGGAAGATTTTGAGTACCTGATCTCCTATCTTAAGCTGGGTTGTCCCATCGTTAAGTTTCTCGTGGAGTTGCCTCATTTTTGCTTCGTGTATTTCTTTGAAGTGTATCATCCACTCGTCTAGTTCATCGATCCGAAGCTTTCGTTCCTCATGAATTTCTTCTTTATTGACACGAGGTCTAGGATCTTGCATCTGCGAAAGAGCTTTAAGAAACGGCAAGTTAATATGTAACTTCTTTGGAGGGTTAAGAAATTTACCGAATTGCTCCTCTGTACAGTCTTTCTTTATCGCATTGGGGTATGGCACACGAGCTTGATACTCTGTAATCACCGGGTTTACCTCAACCTTACCTTCACTTACCACAGGCTCTTGCCTCGAGTCAGATTCCACTAACCTTTCACTATCATGAGCTGTTACGGCTTGAATTTGCACTTTTGGGTTAGTTTCAGTGTTGATTGGCAAGCTTTCTTGTAGTTGTTCTGAGATCAGCTTAGCAAGCTGTCCTAATTGATTCTTGATCCCTTGAATTGATGCTTCTTGATTTTCGAGTGCTGTTTCAATGCTTTGGAAGCGAGTTTCTGTCACCGCTATGAATTTTGTCAGCATCTCCTCAAGGTTCAGTTCCTGTTCCTGCTGGTGAGGTGGTTGTTGAAAATCTGGAGGAAGTTCCGGTCTTTGGCTACTTTGATCATCCCACGAGAAATTGGGATGGTACCTCCAACCTACATTATAAGTGTCACTATAAAAATTATTTTGAGGTCTAGAATAGCTACCCATATAGTGGACTTGTTCGTTCTCCATGCCATATCCGTAGGGTGGGTACTCAGGATTCGCCACGCCTCTGCTTGTTTCGTACTACATAACTGGATGTACCTGCGAAGAACCGTATAAACCATCAAATTTTTTATGTAATATCTCTAACTGGTTTGATAGCCTGGTTATTGCGTCGAGGTTGTAGATATCGGCTACTTTTGTTGGCTTTGTCCTCATAACTTGCCACTGATAGTTATTCAGTGCCATCTCCTCTATAAACTAAAATTACCTGACAAAAGAAAATAAAAGAAAAATTAGCAAAATAAAAATAAAATCTAATTGAAAAAATAAAATATGGCTAAAGTAATAAAAATTGAGCGTCCTTAATATTTCAGTTCCCCGGCAATGGCGCCAAAAACTTGATCGGTGTGTCACAGTCTTAAAATTTATAATGAGAATGATCGAGCCTAAAAACTAACTATGACAACGATTGAGGCAAGTGTACCTATCGAACAGTAGTATAGCTTAGTGGCAAGACCGTATTTTCAAACCCAAAGCAACCGAAAGTACTAATACTAACCTTCTTTTTATTATTTAGCCCTAAAATTGAAGTGAATCGGTTTAATCTAGAAAATTAACTAACTACTAAGCCAAAGACAATGAGACAAAAAGAATGAAATTGGGGAAATACTTGTGGGAAAAACCAATTGATTAAAACAATACCCAAGGAAGAATCCACCTAGACTTCATTTGTTATCTAACTCTGAACCAGACGATTTATTCATTTGACTTGATCCATAAGATCCCCTGATGTATATTAAACCCTCTCTCAAAGCGAATAACATCTAACCCTAGGTTGATTAATTGAAATCTCTTTCTAATTAAAACCCCTAGAATTACATTAACTCGATCTATGGAATCCCATATTAGGTTTCACCCTAATCCGGCAAAATCTCGTCACCCTATCTCTAGGCGTGCGATCAACTCCGCTTAATTATGCTAGATCTACTCTTAGGCAGGGACTTTTGCTCCTCCACCTCAGCACATCAAACTTGAATTAATATCCGCGAAATATCAACACAAGAATTAAGAACACATAATTAAGAACAAGTCAAATATTTATCATATAGTTCAGCAAATGATAACAAGATTCATGTAAGTTTCATCCTCCTCAGGTATTTGAGGGTTTAGTTCATAATGATAACAAAATACATCTCAAAAGAAAAGATAAAACAAAACATAAGAAAAACTCTAAAACCCCCTGAAGGAATTGAAGAGAGATCCTCCGTCTCGAGTATAACTTCAGCTTCTTGAGATGAATCAACTGGATATCCTTCGAGTGATTTCCACAATTCTAAACTTTCTGGCTCGGCTCATTGGCCTCGATGGACTCCCCTACAGAGGGCTTCTGCCGAACTCCCTTTTAAGTTGCTCCCTAGGGTGTTTATATAGGCTTTGAGATGGCTTACTTGGTCTCCAAGTATCCTAATCTGAGTTAAATTCCTATTTAGGTGTTTAAATATGCTTTGGAATGTGTTTCTTTGCCCCTACATATCCAAATCCGAGAAAAACTCCTCTTGGCCGCTGCAGGGGCACGGCCATGGCACACGCCCATGTGAATCGTGTCCAGGCCGTGTTCAGGTCTGATTAGGAAGGCACGGTCGTGTTGCTTGGGCCCAGGCCGTGTCAATTTCGTGTGTAGCAGGCCCAATCTGCCCGGGGCCCAATTAACCAAAATTAAAACCAAATAAAAATATTAAAAAACCAATTATCAAAAGTCCAATAAACTGTCCTTTTATTACAGGCCCAAAACCTATTTACAATGAACTTGATCCTAGCCAATAAAGGCCCAAATAAATAAACCAAACCCTAACTTATTTACAACCCGACAGTAGGCCCAATTGGTCCAGATACTAAATAAACCGCTACCCATTTTCTAAGCCCAAACGCCTAGCCCACTTACGACCAAGCCCAATCTGGAAACTGGCCCAAATGACCCAATTACAAAAACCCTAGATGCTTTAGAGCATTCCAACAGCGCCGCAAGCAGCTCTGCCCCCCCACGCGCTCGCCATGTCTGCGCGTACAGCCTCCGTACAGCCACGCACGCCCGTACCTGCACAAAGGAAACGAATAGCAGCAGAGAAAACAAAAAAGAAAAGGAATTGTATTTTTCATTTTTTTCTTTCTTTCGATTTCGGCTTTAAAAGGACCGAAACAAAACATTTGTAAGGGTTCACTATTTTTACGCATACGAAATACAAAAAATTTCTAAAAGGTGATTTTCAGTCCTCGTTACCTTTTTTCGGCCTTTTTTTTTAATCTTTGTTTTATTTATTCGCATAGAAGTCAAAAAAAGGGAAAGGGGTTTACCTGCGAGATGTGAACCGATGGACAGCCTTCTTCATCAAAATCGAAGCAGGGGTGGCCGTTGAGGTCGGAGATGATGAAACGTACGGGATCGATTTAAAAGGGATCTCATAAACGACTAGAGTCTGCCACTGATCGCCGATTACTAGGGTATTCTGATTTCAAAAGAGAAAAGGGGGAGCCGAGTTTCTGATTTTTTAGGTTTTATTAACCTATTTAAACCAAGTGAAATGACGCCGTATGGGCTTTGATTAAATTAACCCGACCCGATATTCGCAGGACCCGCGCATTTCTGCGGCGATGGATAATTTGCGATATTAGTCCCTTTTTTTTGCGTCGCTATTCGATTGAGCCCTGAGCTCTTTTTATTTGTTTTTCCTTAATTAGTCCCTGTAATCCAAACGCGCTTTCAGTCTGGTCCAATTTAAACACCGCATTTTGAGGGAATTTGGGGATATTTTCATTTTTAATCCTTCTTTGTTCATGCATATTTTATTTTGATCCTTGGTTCTGTTTTAATAATTTTATTTATTTATAGATTTCCATTTTAATTTTATTTTTATTTCGATTGAGTTTTAATTTTTGTTTCTAATTCCTGAAACTTTTTTTCTTTCTAGTATTAATTTTGTTTATTATTTAAATTATTTTAATTAAATTGTTTTGAAATTTATTTTGTAATGTTTTAGTCTATTCTCTTTATATGTATTTTGTTTATATATATATTGTATAAATGTTTAATTCCAAAATAATATATTATGTATTTCTTTGATGATTTATATAATATTTAATTAAAATACAATTATACGCTATTACTTTGTACATACATACATAATAATAAGATTTATGTACAAATTATTCTATTTTAAATAATTTTATAAATTGTTGATTTCAAAATCCATTTTTATTTATTTATTTTAAACACATTAGTTAGCATTCAAAATTTTGTTTCATATTAATTTGTCATCATAAATCTTGTAGAACTATTATTGATTGTTAATATGTCCTTTTAACCATGCGATTATTGTTATTGTATATTTGTGCATTAAATTATATTTATAATCACATTCATTCTTATAATGTTAAGTTTGTATATTACCTCATGCTTAATGTTATGCTTATGCCACTCGTTAATTATATCTCAAATTTTAATGCACTCGAGCCTTTACTAAATATTTCATTCTTATTACGTGTATGCCAAATAAAAAGCATTTTTAGTCAATTTTAATATTGTGTATTTGAAATTTATCAAAATAAGACAATATTTAGTGTTTGGAAACTCGAGGAATCGTGCCCTAACATGCTGAGTTTCGGTTTTTTGTTTGACCAAATAACTGAATATCCTTTTAAAATTTCATTCGTGTTTTCCTGGTTCTAAAATAAGGCAATGTTTCGTGTTTGGAAATCCGAGAGATCGTGCCCTAACGTGCTGGGTTTCGATTTTTCGTTTGACCAAATAACCGAATATCCTTTTAAAATTTCATTCGTGTTTTCTTAGCCCTAAAATAAGGCAATGTTTCGTGTTTGGAAATCCGAGAAATCGTGCCCTAACGTGCTGGGTTTCAATTTTCTGTTTGATCCCAAATAACGAAATACCCTTTCAGAATCTCAATGCATGAGTTTTGAGAATTTTGGGATGATCTAGAATTCGAAGACTTAAATTGTTGCATCCTAACGTGCTGGATGTGATAATTTATTCCTTCGGAACTAGAGAATCTTAATATTCAAACTCGAATATCTTCAAATGGGTCGAAAAAAGGTCATAATTTTAAAATCTTTCAAATTCTCGACGTTAGGACATTAATTAATCAATTTGGTACCAATTTTGGGCGTTGCGAGGGTGCTAATCCTTCCTCATACGTAACCGACTCCCGAACTTGTTTTCTTAGATTTCGTAGACCAAAATTATTATTTTAATAAATCAAAATGTTTTATTACAATAATCCATCTTAAGGTGATCCGATCACACCCCGAATAAAAGATCGGTGGCGACTCCATTTCCATATTTTTAAAGTCGATCCCCGTTTCTTCAAACACATAAAAATGGTTTCGACAGCTTGGCGACTCCGCTGGGGACGGTTGAGAGTCAGGTCATAGATTGATCAATTTTTGTCCTTTTGTCGAAAATTGAAAATTTGATTTGAAAAATTACGATCCTTTTATTTGCATTCGCTTGCGTCATCTCATTTGATTGTTATGGTTCGAGTCTTGTAGAATACTTTTGCATCATATTGCATGACCGTCGGGTCATACCCTTTTAAGTGGGAGTGAGAAGCTACTCCTTCGTGAGGTTTTCACCTCCGTGCAGGATAGTGAATCGCTTTCGGGATACATTCGTACCTATGTCTTCGTGAGATTCTCATCTCCGTGTAGCCATAGGGAAATGTATTCCCCTGAACCGAACTTGATCCATATGAGCCTATAATGGGTGAGAATTGAGGAATCTGCTGGTTCAGGTACCAATTCTTTAGAACTAAGCCACATATAGTGAACTCTAAAAGCCCACCATAAATAGTGCCGCAATAAACCATAGTGGCCATCCGAATAAGTACTCTACTTGTTTCTCTTTGCTTATTTTTATCCTATACTAATGTGTTTCATTTTGTTTTAGTTATGATTGCATCGCATATCATTTCATATCTAAAAGAGTGTCGATTCATGTTCGATCACTAAATTAGAGAGTTTGTCACGAAGAACGAATTTCTTGATAAAATGGAAGACAATACGGTTGTCCGTACATTTGTAGTCCGTTTCATGTAAAGAATTTTGCCCTCTAATAAAGTTTTCTGGTAGAAATTGAATTAGAATCGACACCCTTTTGCATCCATTGCATGCATTCACATGGCATTACATCATATGTATTAGATTTCATGAGAAGACCCTGATTGGTTGAAATTATTTCAGCATTAACCTGGACACCAACAAAACCAAACATCCTTACGGTACTCGAATCATGACGAGAGATATGGATCAGAGGTTAGAGAAGCTTGAAAAACTCCAAAAGGAGATGCAGGATAAGCTTCAGCTGCAAATGCAAGAATAGCTTGCTAAGATCCAGCAAGATATGATAGACCGAATGATGGAATCACAAAAGAGTATGATGGCTCAATTGACTCAACTACTGGCGGGAGGAGTGGACAAAGGAAAAGCCCCTATGGTTAGCACTGGTGAAGATAATGAGAAACTACTATATCCTCCGGGTGTTACCCCGACACATTCTGAGGTACACCCACGAAAAACATCTGTCATAATTAAACCTCAACAATTTCAAGAAGGTGTTTCGATACCGTCAAACTTCCAAGCGGGATTAGGTTCTAACTTAGAAGACCATCCAATTAATGCTGTTATTCCTGACTTTGATGAGGCAGCAGAAAGGGAAAAGGCAAAGTCTGAATTGCTGAGACAGTTAGAGGAGCGTTGCAAATGGTTAGAAGACAAATTCAGGACCATGGAAAGCGCTGATATACAACAGGGAATTGATGCTAAAGATCTAAGTTTGGTGCCAAATCTAATATTCCCCCACAAATTCAAGATGCCAGAATTTGAAAAATACAAGGGGACTACTTGCCCTGAAGCTCACATAACTATGTTTTACCGAAGAATGGCTGGGTATGTTAATAATGTAACATCCTGAAAAGGGCCTATGCATTTTCGGTTTAATTGTACGAAATGACATGTCTTATGTGTTATGAATGTATTCTGAAAATTTTTGGAAACTAGGAAATGTAAGGAAATGATTTAGAAATGATTCAAAAGAGGAAAGCGAACATTTTTGGAAACTAGGAAATGAAAGGAAATGACCTAGAAAGTGTCGAGTTTTAAAGTTTAAAAGAGGAAATTAAGGCAAGGTGGCCTTAAGAGAAAAAGTATGTGAAATTTGACACAAAAACAGGCTTGGAAAAGTGGCCTGAAGATGCCACTTAGGGCCTCTGAAAATGGCGCCACATGCAAGGGTGTTGGGCCTGAGTTCGAGTCACAAGGGAAGCAAATAAAAAAAAGTTTTATTTTGCTTCCAGAAGCAGAGAGCTGGATGGCACCAAGGCATTTGGAAAAGAGTCCTATTCTCTTTAAATTTCGGCTAAGGGGTGGATAAATGGTGATTTATTTTGATTATTTTCAAAGAGATAATTAGAGGATTATTCTTATTAATTTTAAATAAAGAGATAAAGATAAGAGGAGTGATGGCCAAGTAAGGGATACTAGGCCTAGTAATTTCGGCATTTAGGGAAAGAGAGGCCATTCTACCTATTTTCTTTTCTTCTCAACTAAGTCTCACTGCCAAAATCCCTAGCAAACTCTCTTCTTTCTCTTTATGTTTTCAAGCCGAAATCCTCTTCTCCCTAAATCCACCATTGCTGATTCTCCCTAAGAGCAAATCCCTCTCTTTTCAATTCAGTTGAACCATAGCCATCTAGCTTCCAAGTATTCATAGCCAATCTTTGAAGGGTTTCAACAAAGGTGCAATCGTCTTCTTCAAATAAAGGTAAGATCAAAGTTTGATTTCTTCTCTTTCCTTTAAGGACTTGTCGAAATCTCAAAGGCTAATTCTAATTCTTATTGTATTCTTTGACCGAAATATTAAGAAGATATTTGGGATCTTTGCTAGTGTCGACTTTTAAGGAGATAGTTCGAGATCTAGCCAACCAAGGTAAGTACATATTCGGCCAAGGGCTATGAAAGGTGATTTAAATGTTAGAAGTGGATCTAACATATATCCTATAGGTTTCGACATCTCCATAACCAAGGGATACTTTCGAGATTTGGAAATCGCAAGGTAAGTGTCTAAATACAATCGGCTAAGGCCATGTTTGGTATTCTAGATCTATTTCTCATATGTTTTAAAAGCCGAAAACTAACTAGTTAGGAGTTTTGGTGGCTAGCCGATTTCAAGAAGGAACTCAAAGCAAGTTTTCGGGATTTGATTTTTAATCCAATCGGCACAAGGAAAGTTTAAGTATACTAATCCTACTAGGATTTAGACTTATGGCCGAATGGCTTTTTATTAAATTAGTAAGTGATTAATCAAATGTAGGGATTAAGGATCTAAGCGGTAGATCAGATTTCGGGATTTCAAGGAAATTGTTAAGCAAATCAGGTGTGTACCCCACACTACTTCATAATAAGTTTTATGGCTATGTCTAATTAAATATGTGATAATAAGAATAAGAAAGTGGCTAAGGTACCATGTTATGGTACTAAGTACTCAGGTATGTTTCCTACTCCTACTAGGAATATGAAATATGTTATTTGTAACACGAGAATAAGAATGTGATCTTTGGCATATTAATGCATATTAAAAAATGGGGCATACGGGTTATTGAAAGGGGAAGTGAATGTGGTGACCTAAGACCACGAACACGGTGACCTAAGACCGTGGTATCTGAATGTGGTGACCTAAGACCACGATGTCTGAATCACGGTGACCTAAGACCGCGATATTTGAATGTGGTGACCTAAGACCACAAATACGGTGACCTAAGACCGCGATATGGAGTGTAGCGGAAGGAGGGTCGACTTAGTAATCCCCACGGTGTACAGGTTGGTACGGGGGAGTGTAGCGGATGGCTTATTTGGTTTGGGTTTGCGAATGCATCATAATTTGTATGCTATGATATGAATGCGTAACATTTGTATGCCTGATTCTATTTTGATTTAGTGTTTGTGTACACATTGAGTCTGTTTGACTCACCCGTTGGGAATATTTTTCGTGATTATCGGTGATGGGCCGGACTACGAGAACTTGTGGTGGCCATGCTCGACTTGAAGTTTATATTTTGTTTTATGGACTATTAACTTTTAAGCACTTTAAATTATTAGGGATTTTAATTGATGTAATAAGGCCATAGTGAACTCTTTTATTTCTGTTTTTAATTATTATGTTATTAAATTTTATTTATTAAAGATTAGGTTAATTAAATTTAAAATAAACCCTACATGTTTTGTCACCTTAAATAAATGGATTTCAATATAAGGTAAATTGGTTTTCAACACAAGCCCAACCCAAAACAATTTTTTTAAAATCGCACAAATTTTTCCTAAGGACAAAAGAACTTTGAACCGGTTTACTTGAGGAACATACCAAATCTGGTCCAAGCTCGTGGGCCGGGTTTGGGGTGTTTCGATTTGATATCGAGCCCGCTTTAAAACTCTCGGCTGTGGGCTAAGGCCCAAAATGTTTTCAAATCGAGCTAAGTAAGCTTTTTGAAAGTATCTTAAGAAATAAGCAGGTTTTCTGGCATGGCACCTAAGTCTCCGACCCGCAGTCCACCAGGTAAGTACCCCTAACCATTTGTGTGATTATGTGGTTTATGTTATGAATTATGGAAGGGTAGAAGAGGAATGGAACGTAGAATAGCATGATAGGAACTTGAACCCTAGGACTAGTTTACTCAAACACAAACACATAAGACTTAATTCCATTAAACAAACCTATGGCTAAGTCACCGAGTTAGGGTGTGGTAACCCCAATGCGCATGTCTAGGATTGGATCCTAAGAGCTTGGTATTTAAGCGGTCCTAGTGACTCACCTCCTCTTCGCAGAAATCCTACAGTGCGTAGCCGGTTCACCCTAACCCGAAGGCTCGGTGGGTGTGGCAACCTGCATGCGCATGTCTAGGAATGGTTTCGGTGGGAGCTTGGTATTTAAGCGATCCGCGTGACTCACCTCCTCTCCATTCGAATCTGCACAGTGCGTAGCTTTGGTTCACCCTGACCAAGAGGGCTCGGTCATAGGCTAAACACAGTGACTAAAACCCGAAAGGGAACTAGTCGTGTTTTATCAAAACCCTAGTTTTAAAACTCTTAAAATTATTCTTTTAAATTGCGAAAACTATCTTTACAAAATTTTCTCGAAAAAAATTTTCTGATTTGTGAAATTACAAAAGTACCCCTAGTGGTAAAATTACAAAAATGCCCTTGGTTTATAAAATGACCAACTACCCAACAGTTTTGCCAAAATTTCATTATTTTAGAAATGTTCAAAAACCCTAATTTTCAAACTATCAAAAATACCTTGAATTTTGGAAAATTAAAAAATTGCCCCTAACTTACAAAATTACAAAAAAATGACCCTGATTTCCAGAATTTTTGCAACATCACCGTTTTAGAAAATAGAAGTCTTAAAAAGAACCCTCGAAGTTTTGCAAATTTTGAAATACCCCTAAATTATTAGACTTTACAAATTTACCCTGGTTTATTACCAACATACCCCCAGATAGGGAGGTGGAATTTTGAAATAGACTTGCTACCAGGAACAGCTCCTGTGTCAATCGCCCCATACCGAATGACGCCAAAGGAGTTAGTTGAGCTCAAGGCTCAGATTCAAGAATTGCTGGATCGTGGGTTCATCCGACCCAGTGTGTCTCCATGGGGAGCACCGGTCTTGTTTGTGAAGAAGAAAGATGGGACTATGCGAATGTGCATAGACTATCGTCAGTTGAATAAACTGACCATTAAGAACAAGTATCCTTTGCCAAGGATAGAAGACTTGTTCGATCAACTAAAGAAGCGGTGTGTGTTTTGAAGATAGATCTACGGTCGGGATATCATCGATTGAAGGTAAAGGAGGCGGATATCCATAAGATCGCCTTTAGGACAAGATCGGCCATTATGAGTTTGTAGTAATGCCGTTTGGGTTGACGAATGCCCCAGCCGCGTTCATGGATATGATGAACCGGGTTTTTCAACCTTACTTGGATAGGTTTGTCGTTGTGTTCATCGACGACATTTTGGTATACTCGAAGTCAGAGGAAGAGCATGATGAGCACCTACGGATAGTGTTACAAGTATTAAGGGAGAAGAAGCTCTATGCCAAATTCTGCAAGTGTGAATTTTGGCTTAAGGAGGTGGCATTCTTAGGGCATGTGGTATCCGCAGAGGGAATAAGGGTGGATCCTAGGAAGATCGAGGCAGTGTTGGATTGGAAACCACCTAGGTCCGTGGCTGAAATCCGAAGTTTCTTAGGTTTGGCAGGGTATTACAGGAGGTTTGTAGAAGGGTTCTCGTCAATAGCCGAGCCTTTGACAAAGTTATTGAGGAAGGAAGTACCCTTTGTATGGACGGATAAGCAACAGCAGAGCTTTAAGAAGCTCAAGAAGGTCTTGATTGAAGCTCCAGTGTTAATTCAGCCGGAGGCAGGAAAGGAGTTTGTGGTATACTGTGACGCTTTGCATACGGGATTAGGGTGTGTTCTAATGCAAGATGGAAAAGTGGTCGCTTATGCGTCTCGACAGTTAAGGCCTCATGAGGTTAACTACCCAACCCACGACTTGGAATTGGCGGCAGTGGTCTTTGCTCTTAAGGTGTGGAGGCACTACCTTTATGGAGAAAAGTTAGTGATCTACACAGACCACAAAAGTCTAAAGTATCTGTGACTCGAAAGGAGTTGAACCTAAGGCAAACAAGGTGGGTGGAGCTATTAAAGGATTATGATTGTTCGATCGAGTATCACCGAGCAAGGCGAATGTGGTAGCGGATGCCTTAAGTCGGAAAGTGGTGTTGGATCTAAGAGGCGATGTTCGCACACTTAAGTTTGTATGATGATGGAAGTCTTTGGCGAGAATTGCAAGTCAAACCCACGTGGTTGAATGAAGTAAAGGAAAGTCAATTGTTGGATGAGGACTTAAATGCTAAGCTACGACAAGTGCGAGCGGAGAGTTAGAAGATTATGGTGTTAACAATGAGGGAGTATTGTGCTTTAAGGGAAAGGTCTGTATGCCAAAAGATGAGGAGTTAAGACAAAGGATTCTTGGGAGGCGCATAGTAGCCCATATGCTATGCATCCCGGAGGCACTAAGTTGTCTGAGGATTTAAGGAGCAGTTACGGTGGCGGGATCTTAAGCGGGAAGTTCTGCGAATTCGTGGGAAAATGTCCGGCGTGTCGATAAGTTAAAGTGAACACCAAGTTCCATCGGGATTACTTCACCAATCGAGATTCCACGATGGAAGTGGGAGAGAATCACCATGGACTTCGTTAGTGGGCTTCCCCTTACGCCTACTAAGAAGGACTCGGTATGGGTAATAGTGGACCATTTGACCAAATCCAGCGCATTTCATTCCAAAGTAGAATGGATTATTCTCTTGAAGTTGGCCAAATTATATGTAGCGGAAATTGTGAGGTTGCACGAGTGCAGGTATTGATCATCTCCGATAGGGACCCAAGGTTTACGTCTCGGTTTTGGAGGGCACTTCATCAAGCTTTAGGCACTAAGTTAGACTTCACTACGGCTTTTCATCCACAATCGGACGGGCGATCGAGCAGTAATCAAGTGTTGGAGGATATGTTGAGAGGTGTGTGATGGATTTCCGAGGAAGTTGGGAAGACTATTTGCCTTTAGCTGAGTTCGCCTACAACAACAGCTATTAGGCTAGCATTCGGATTGCACCATATGAAGCGTTGTATGGTCAGAAATGTCGAACACCTACTTGTTGGGTGAGTTAGGAGAACGTCGAGTTTTGGGCCCGAGTTAGTGGCGCGGCGAAGAGAAGGTTGAGATAATCGGGGCACGGTTAAAAGAAGCCTCGATAGGCGAAGTCGTGCGCAGACCCTTAAACGGAAGAAAATAGAGTTTGAAGTGGGAGATCAAGTGTTTCTGAAAGTCTCGCCTTGGAAGAAGGTGATGAGGTTTGGTCGCAAAGGAAGTTAAGCCCAAGGTTTATAGGGCCCTATCGAGTGTTGAAGCGAGTTGGACCAGTGGCGTATCAGTTAGAGTTGCCACCGGAGTTGAAACAGATGCACGACGTATTCCATGTTTCCATGCTTTGTCGATATCGATCGGATCCATCTCATATAGTATCGGTTGAAGAGGTGGAGCTAAGGCCAGACTTATCCTACGAAGAGAAGCCGATTCAGATTTTGGAACGAGACGTGAAAGTGTTGCGGAGGAAGTCAGTTCCTCTAGTCAAAGTGTTATGGCGCAACCATGGATCGGAGGAAGCTTCGTGGGAGCCAGAAGAGGCAATGCAACAGTAATACCCTCAATTATTTTAGTTAAGAAATTTCGAGGACGAAATTATTTTAAGGGGGTAGAACTGTAACATCCTGAAAAGGGCCTATGCATTTTCGGTTTAATTGTACAAAATGACATGTCTTATGTGTTATGAATGTATTCTGAACATTTTTGGAAACTAGGAAATGTAAGGAAATGATTTAGAAATTATTCAAAAGAGGAAAGCAAACATTTTTGGAAACTAGGAAATGAAAGGAAATGACCTAGAAAATGTCGAGTTTTAAAGTTTAAAAGAAGAAATTAAGGCAAGGTGGCCTTAAGAGAAAAAGTATGTGAAATTTGACACAAAAAGCAGGCTTGGAAAAGTGGCTGAAGATGCCACTTAGGGCCTCTGAAAATGGCGCCACATGCAAGGGTGTTGGGCTGAGAGTTCGGAGTCTGAAAGGGAAGCAAATAAAAGAAGTTTTATTTTGCTTCCAGAAGCGAGAGTTGACACAGCACCAAGGCATTTGGAAAAGAGTCCTATTCTCTTTAAATTTAGGCTAAGGGGTGGATAAATGGTGATTTATTTTGATTATTTTCAAAGAGATAATTAGAGGATTATTCTTATTAATTTTAAATAAAGAGATAAAGATAAGAGGAGTGATGGCCAAGTAAGGGATACTAGGCCTAGTAATTTCGGCATTTAGGGAAAAGAGAGGCCATTCTACCTATTTTCTTTTCTTCCCAACTAAGTCTCTCACTAAAAATCCCTAGCAAACTCTCTTCTTTCTCTTTATGTTAGCCAAGCCGAAATCCTCTTCTCCTAAATCCACCATTGTCGATTCTCCCAAAGAGCAAATCCTCTCTTTTCAATTCAGTTGAACCATAGCCATCTAGCTTCCAAGTATTCATAGCCAGAATCTTTGAAGGGTTTGAACAAAGGTGCAATCGTCTTCTACAAATAAAGGTAAGATCAAAGTTTGATTTACTGTTCTTTCCTTTAAGGACTTGTCGAAATCTCAAAGGCTAATTCTAATTCTTATTGTATTCTTTGACCGAAATATTAAGGAGAGATTTGGGATCTTTGCTAGTGTCAACTTTTAAGGAGATAGTTCGAGATCTAGCCAACCAAGGTAAGTACATATTCGGCCAAGGGCTATGAAAAGGTGATTTAAATGTTAGAAGTGGATCTAACAGATATCCTATAGGTTTCGAAATCTCCATAACCAAGGGATACTTTCGAGATTTTGAAATCGCAAGGTAAGTGTCTAAATACAATCGGCTAAGGCCATGTTTGGTATTCTAGATCTATTTCTCACATTTTTTAAAAGCCGAAAACTAACTAGTTAGGAGTTTTGGTGGCTAGCCGATTTCGAGAAGGAACTCGAAGAGTTTTCGGGATTTGATTTTTAATCCAATCGGCACAAGGTAAGTTTAAGTATACTAATCCTACTAGGATTTGGATTTATGGCGAATGGCTTTTTATTAAATTAGTAAGTGATTAATCAAATGTAGGGATTAAGGATCTAAGCGGTAGATCGATTTCGGGATTTCGTGGAAATTGTTAAGCAAATCAGTGTGTACCCCACACTACTTCATAATAAGTTTTATGGCTATGTCTAATTAAATATGTGATAATAAGAATAAGAAAGTGGCTAAGGTACCATGTTATGGTACTAAGTACTCAGTGCGTTTCCTACTCCTACTAGGAATATGAAATATGTTATTTGTAACATGAGAATAAGAATGTGATCTTTGGCATATTAATGCATATTACAAAATGGGGCATACGGGTTATTGAAAGGGGTAGTGAATGTGGTGACCTAAGACCACGAACACAGTGACCTAAGACCGTGGTATCGAATGTGGTGACCTAAGACCACGATGTCTGAATCAATGCGATGACCTAAGACCGCGATATCTGAATGTGGTAACCTAAGACCACAAATGCGGTGACCTAAGACCGCGATATGGAGTGTAACGGAAGGAGGGTCGACTTAGTAGTCCCACGGTGTATGCAGGTTGAGTGCGTGGGAGTGTAGCGGATGGCTTATTAGGTTTGGGTTTGGGAATGCATCATAATTTGTATGCTATGATATGAATGCGTAACATTTGTATGCTGATTCTATTTTGATTTAGTGTTTGTGTACACATTGAGTCTGTTTGACTCACCCGTTGGGAATATTTTTCAGGTGATGATCGGTGATGGACCGTGACTGACGAGAACTTGTGGTGGCCATGCTCGACTTGAAGTTTATATTTTGTTTTATGGACTATTAACTTTTAAGCACTTTAAATTATTAGGGATTTTAATTGATGTAATAAGGCCATAGTGAACTCTTTTATTTCTGTTTTTAATTATTATGTTATTAAATTTTATTTATTAAAGATTACGTTAATTAAATTTAAAATAAACCCTACATGTTTTTTCACCTTAAATAAATGGATTTCAATATAAGGTAAATTGGTTTTCAACACAAGCCCAACCCAAAACAATTTTTTTAAAATCGCACAAATTTTTCCTAAGGACAAAAGAACTTTGAACCGGTTTACTTGAGGAACATACCAAATCCGGTCAAAGCTCGTGGGCCGGGTTTGGGGTGTTTCAAACAATGACCAACTGCTAATACATTGCTTCCAGGACAGTCTGGCGGGGCATCATCTAAATGGTACAATCAGTTGAGCAGTACTAAAATTGGTTCTTGGAGGGATTTAGCACAGGCATTTATGAATCAGTACAGTCACGTAACAGACATGACTCCTGATAGAATTACCTTGCAAAACATGGAGAAGAAACCAAGTGAGAGTTTTCAGTAATATGCGCAAAGGTGGAGGGAAGTCGCTATACAAGTCCAGCCACCTCTACTGGAAAAAGAAACCATGATTCTCTTCATCAATACTTTGAAGGCCCCGTTTATCACTCATATGCTAGGGAGCGCTACAAAGAGCTTCTCAGACGTCGTAATGACTGGAGAAATGATTGAGAATGCCATAAAAAGTGGAAGGATAGAGGCGGGAGAAAGTGTCAAAAGATCACCCCCGAGAAATAGGGAAAATGAAGTGAACAGTTTAAGCAAGCGTTCCAAATCAGTCAATGCAGATCAACTGAGGGCTGTGACCACTGATCATCAGGGCTCATCAAAACAAGAATCTAGTGCAAAGCAACTCCAGTTTACACCAATCCCAATGACATATAGGGAGTTGTATCAAAGCCTATTTGATGCACATGTGGTGGCTCCTAATTACATGGAACCAATATAACCCCCATACCCCAAATGGTATGATTCGAATGCCCAATGCGAGTATCACGTGAGAATAACGGGTCACTCAATCGATAACTGCATTGCATTTAAGAAATTGGTGGAAAGGCTTATTAAAATAGGGGTTTTGAAGTTTGATGAGTCGACCGGAGTAGTAAGTTGCGATAATTGAAGGAGGGGGTAAGAGAGTTGCGATTCCTTAAAGAAGTCATCAGAAGCCTAGAAATCGGGAAGTCAGAACACCAATGGCATATCCAAAGAGTGAACCGGGGAATAAAAGTTTCCCAAGCATCGGCCTTTATATACTTGAGAGTGTTTTGAACAATGAGACTCTAGAAGAGACATGTATTTTCAAGGCTAATCTAGAGTAATATTCAAAACACGCTTATTTCTTTCAGCCTAGAAGTAATAAGAGTCATTTTGTGAAATAGGCTTGTGTTCAGAATCTTGATTTCAATAAAATGCATCCTTTTAAGCAAATATTTTTTCATTATTTCCATTTCATATTATACATTCTTTATTCATGATCATACCATACGAATAATCATCCTTAGAATCATTTATTCTTTGGATTTTCTGCCTTCATACCTAGGTACCTAGATATCAACGACATGAGCGACGTTATTACTGACTCCCTTTTTGAATGAAATATGGGTCTAAGGGATCTCAGGACTTTGAAGATGATAGAAATTGTAACCTATCTTCTGATTTGTTAATACTGGATGAAAAACAGATCCTACGTCACGAGCCAAGGAAGGGGATGAAGATCAAAACCTAGCTCAATGCAGAAATAAGATTTCCTATATGTGGGGCATGGATGTTACCAAGCCAGTCTCATTAAAAGCTTCCGGCCAACATCGATTCATTTTCGTGGATGTCAGTTACTTCATTAAGATGGTAAAAGTCGCTTCATATGCCAGTATTACAAAGTTGATAGTCACCAAAACAAAAAAAAAATAAAAAAAGAAAGAAAGAATACCGAAAAAAATGTCGAAAAGATCATATTTAACCGCACAATGTCAAAAGTTTACGGTCTGTTCGAAGATCAAGTGCCACATCACAAAGGCAAAAAAAGGCAAAATAAAAAAGAAAAACAAAAGATCATAAAAAAAGAAGACCGAGACTTGTAAAGATTGGCATACAGAAGTTACTATTTACCCTTTATGCTCATCAAACATTGGCCAGGACTGTCACCGGGGAAACACATTTCTCATTGGTTTCGCTCATTGAAGTCGAAATTTCTTTTTCCGAGTTTTATCAGAACTAAAGTTGGATAAGGCAGAACGGATCCAATCCTGATTTGATCAATCAAATTTATGAGGAAAAGTTAATAGCTATCCGTTACAGTCAGATGATGCGGGTTTGCGACAAAGAGGTTCATCCTAGAAAATTCCCAAAGGGGGATCTGATATTGAAGAAGATCCTTCATATACAAAAGGATTTTAGAGAAAAATGGAGGCCAAACTAGAAAAGATCTTATGTAGTGAAAAAAGTCTGTTCTAGAAACATTGACCAAAATGGATGGCAATGACATGCCCAATCTGGGGAATTCAAATTCAATAAAAAGTTTTCTAAAGAGAAAAACACACAAAAAAAATCAAAAAAGGAAAAATAGAAATTTTCAGCAAAAAAGAAGAAAGAAAAGGAGAGGCCAAGGTGAAAACCCACAAAGGGCGCTTTGAGACCAAAGGGGATTTGAGTTGAAAACCCAAAAAGGGCGTGTAACATCCCAAATATGGGGTTATTTGGAATTTAATTATTTTTCTTATTATGAACTGCTGTGATATTATTTATGGAATGTTAAGGCTTAATTATGGATTTTTAGTAAGCTCGAGTAGTGGAAAAAATATTTTTTTCAAGCTTTAAAGGCAGGGAGCCCTAGCAGGAGGGTGTTATAAGAATAAATGGGTGTAATCTGGCACTAATAAGGCCTTGGCAAAGCGGCAAAAGTGAGGCCACTTAAGAGTTAACATGTGACGCCACATCAAGCAAGGGGGGATCCTGGGTTCGAGTCACAAAATTCCCCTTTCTTTTTGCACTATGTTGGGACGGCACAAGTGGGAGAGTCTTCCTCCCTTTAAACTCTTTTATTATTATTAATAAGAGATAATATGAGCATTTAAAATTAGATTTTTATTTGTTCAATTTCAAGGATAATGGGAGATAAATGAGGTTATTATATGGATTATTAGGAGATTATTATTTATTAATTCAAATCGTTTGAATTAAATCAAATGAGTGGCCAAGAGAAAAACTAGGAGTTGGCTAGGAGTTGAACTCCTTGTTCCCAAGGGTGGACGGCAAGCTTAAGGAGGGGGGGCCGAATGCTTATAAATAGCATCAGCCTAGCACTCGTTTTGTTTTTTTCTCCATCTTGGCAAACTGCCGAAATTCTCAAACCTCCCATCTATTTTTCTTTTCTTTCTTTCAAACACTGCTAGCCGAAAACTCTCACCATCTTCTCCTCTCCATTAGGTTTCTACCATTATTTCTCCTCTATTCTTTTGACCGAATATCCATTCCGCTGTTGCCGAAATCCTCTTCTCCTGTTAAGACTCACCTTGGCCGAATATCAGGAAGTCATAAGGGTTCCTCGGGATTTCTTCTTCAGACCGATTAGCAAGGGGTAAGTATGCCGGAAATCTTTCATCTTACTATCTCCCTATGTCGACTTGGTAAAAAGGGAAAAGCCGAATTATCATGGTGGCTAATTAATCGATTCTGTTTAGGTGCTGGGATTTTAAGGTATTCGATCTAAGTCTCCATCCTCTGTCCACCGAAGTTGGTAAGTATGGGTAAGGCCTATGTTAGTATTCAAAAGCCGAAAGCTTTGGTTATGAGTATTAGTACTAACCCATGGTAGTTGACACAGCAGATTCGGGAATTGAGTGCCGTGGTTAGTAGCAAAGCGAGGAAAGGTAAGAAACCGGGTTCATAAGGAACCCCTGCTAATGGTTTAATTTGGCCGAATAGGCCCTAAGACTAACCCATGGATTTGGCCGAATATAGGACAAGTAGATCTAGGGGGGGGCCAACGTTTCTTTTCGGGATTTAGAACATCCAAGGGTGACAGGTGTGTACATACACACTTATAGCAGTTAATGTTTGTGTTAAATATATTTTGTATGTAAATCTGCTTGATGTAGATGCGGTTGGTACCTTAACGGGTACAAGTGAGGATCCCGGTAAGTCTCTGTTGATATGAGGTTATTTTAATGCTTTTGGGAAGCATGGCTTATTGATACATGTGATAAATGCATGAGATCCGTTGATAACCGTTTATCTACCGTGGGTTAACCGAGTGGAGAAGGCAAGTGATATTTCGTCTTGACGAGCACCAGTGTTTTGGTAACACACTGTGACTATATGTCACCGGAGGTTTGGTACCTCCGAGGTTTGGTACCTCATAGCGACTCGTCCACGTGGTTAACACCACCGTGGGTTGGCCCCACTTGAGATATGGGATCGTCACGGTGATTTGGTATCACACGATGGGTTGGCCCCATCAATTGATTCGTGTCTCACGGACACCGATGTTTTGGTAACACATCGTGACTATATGTCACCAGTGGTTTGGCACCACCAGGTGTTTTGGTAACACATTGTGACTACGGTCACCAAAGGGTTTGGTACCACATGGGGTAGACAAAGGCGTTTGGTTGGCTAGGTTGGGGCACATAATATTCTCGCATATTAATCGTTATATGTTGTGTATGGAAATGTTTTTTTAAACGGGGAAGGGTTACATCTCGAGTCTTGGTGACTCACCTTCTCCTTTAACATTTTTCAGGTGACTCGTAGATGGCGGTTGAGGAGCCAGTTGGACTCGAGGTGGCCATGCAGTGGACTTAAATATATTGAACTTTAAACTTAGCTATTTTATTTTTATTATTGGGTTATTTTTTTTTTATTTTGGATGTAATAAGGCCTCCATAAACTTTACTTTTGTTATTTCTGATATGTTGGATACTTTGTTTAAACTATATTATTAAAAATGCATTAAAATCACATGTTTTCTTAAAATAACACGAAAATGTTTTATCATGCCAACGGGCACACTTGAAATTTGTATAACAACCTGACTCAATTAAATTTCCAAATTAATTCTAAGTATAGTTTCGACAAGATAACCAAAAACGAGAAGTTTTCAACAAAACTCAAATTGGTTTTAAAATGGTGTTCAAAAGGTTTTTCTCCGTAACAAATCAAATTCGGTCGTAATGTTTGGGCCGGTTTGGGTTGTTACAAAATTAATATCGAGCCAGTTCAAAGCTGGTTTGTGGGGCCCAAGGCCCAAAAATGTTTTAGTAGGCCTTATGGAATGATTTTTGGTTTTTGAACAAGCATGGCCCGAGTCTCCGGCACCAATCCGCCTGTAAGTATATCTAAACCTCTTTGTGAATTATATTACTGTAGAAGGGTAGGAAGCATGGAACGTAGATAGACTTATAGGACTTGGACCCTAAGGTTAGATTACTCAAACACAAACGAAGCATAAGACTTAAGGAACTAAACCAACCTATGACTTAGTCAATGAGCTAGGGTGTGGTAACCCCGCATGCGCATGTCTAGGATTGGATCCGGAAGAGCACAGGTATTTAGCGATCCTCGTGACTCACCTCCTCTTCGCAGTATCCTACAGTGCGTAGCTTCGGTTCACCCTAACTCGGAGGGCTCGGTGGTGTGGTAACCTCAGGCGCATGTCTAGAAAGGTTCGGTGAGAGCTTGGTATTTAAGCGGTCCGCGTGACCCACCTCCTCTTCACTCGAATTACGCACGGTGCGTAGCTTTGGTTCACCCCGACCGGGAGGGCTCGGTCATAGGCTAAACACAATGATTAAAACCCGAAAAGGGAATTAGCCTTGTTTTTCAAATAGAATGAAACAACAAACCCTAATGTTTTCAAAACTTGTGCCATAACTTTCTCAAATCCTAGAACATTACTTTTTTTACAACGTTTTCTCGAAAAACTTGACTTGTGAAAAATTACAGAAATGCCCTTAGGGAGTAAAATTACCAAAATGCCCCTGACCCATAAAATATTAATTCAATGGTTTTGCCCAAAAATTTCAATGATTTTACAGACATTCAAAAATCGTGCTTTGAAAATCATCAGCAAAATATTTTGGTTCTAGAAAAAGACGAAAATACCCCTGGGATAGAAATGGGCAAAAATGTCCGATGAGCGAATAGGTATGGAAAGTATTAAGGAATGGATGCATGAACTTCTTTGTGTGAACTAGGAAAGAAGACTGGAACATTGTTTGCTCGAAAGAATCTCTGATTAAACCTTATCCATAAAATTTCTTCGCGAGTAATAAAGTGAAACAAATGCTAACGCATAAAATTTTTCTTAATCGATTAAAAGCGCGGTAGATAGAATGAGTTCTAGAGGGCGTGGGCGCCGTGGGCGTGGTAGGGGTAGGATGACGGTGTCCGAACCCGTCAGTCGGGACAAGGTTCTCAAAATGAGGTACCATCGCCACCACCACCTCCTACTTTTAGAGTGAGGAGCCGGATCGGGCCGGTGGCGGCGGTATCGCAAGTCGTGTTGCGAGTCTTGGAGATGGTGGTGGGGCTGGTGGAAACGTGGGAGCTCGTAATCGTCCCCGGCGACTCCGATCTAACGGAGCGGAGGTATTCCGAGGTGTGTCGAGTGGCACCCGGTCAGTGGAATCTTGGCTAGAGTCAATCTGAAAGAATCATGGATGACCTTGACTGACCGAGGAAGAAAAGGCGAAAAGAAGGCGATGTCGCTTCTAAAGGATGAAGCGTGTCGGTGGTGGCTTACGGTTCGAGATGGGGCTACAGCGAGATGATTTGACTTGGGAGTATTTCGAACCACCTATCGGAAGAAGTATGTGGGTACCGGCTACACCGACGCTACAGAAAGGCTTTTCTCGGGATTAGTGCAAGGAACTAAGTCCGTGTCGAATATGAGGCGAATTTTTAAAGGTGAGTAGGTATGCTAGAGGCATCGTGGCTCTGAACATGAGCGTTGTGTCCGCTTTGAGGACGGACTCAGAGATGATTTGAGGTTCTTGATTGCCCCACACAGCAGGTTCGTGAGTTCTCATCTCTAGTGGAAAAGGCTAAGGTAGCCGAAGGGATCAAGGAGGCTGTGAGGCAAAGTTATAGTAGGAATAATCAGAAGAGAGGATTTGGGTCAGCTGGATCAAGCGGTAGTGTTCAGAAAAAGGCTAGGCCAAGTGGGCCCAATCAGGCGGCAAGGCCCACGACTACTAATCAGAGGCCGACTCAGTGTAACACTGTGGAAAGACCCATTGGGGAGGTTGTTGGACCGGTGATAAAGGATGTTTTGAGTGTGGGTCTTTGGAGCATCGTGTCAGAGATTGTCCCCGGAAACTAGCTAAGAATCAGCCGGAGGGGCAGAATCGTACTCAGAATAGAAGTGTGGGACCACAGAGGGGTCGTGGTAATGGCAGAGGAAACAACGGTCCTAACCGAGGTCGTGGAACTCAAGGCAGAGGTTCAGGCAACACAGAGGCTAGGCAGCCTGGCTTAGTTTACGCAGCGAGGTGTCGCGAGGAAGGTGACGCACCGGATGTCATAACCGGTACGTTTCTAATTTTTGGTTTTCCTTATGTTGCATTGATTGATGTGGGCTCGACGCACTCGTACATTGCTAGTAGTGTGGTAGGAACTATGGACCTAAACTCTGAAACTGCTTCTAGGGAGATGACTGTAGTTAGCCCTTTAGGTCACTCTGTAATAGTAGACAAACTTTATAGAGGCGTACCCCTAGAACTTCAAGGGGTAGTATTTGTAGCTGATCTGATGGAACTACCGTTTGGGGAGTTCGATTTGATCCTCGGTATGGATTGGTTGGTTAAGTACCAAGCGAGGTTGGATTGCGTTGCAAAGCGCATGGTCCTTAAGAAATTTGAAGGGGGCGAAGTGGTTATGTTTGGTAATAGAAGGAATTACCTGTTCAATGTGGTGTCTGCCTTAAAGGCTGAAAAGATGGTCAGGAAGGGTTGTGAGGCGTATTTGGTTCAAATCTATGCTTTGGAAGCTAAGGGGTTAGTAGTTGAAAAGGTCCAAACGGTTGGGGAATTTGCTGATGTGTTCCCAGAAGAACTTCCGGTCCGCCTCCGGATCGGAAGTCGAATCCGAGTATAGACTTGCTACCGGCGGCACACTGTGTCTATAGCACCATACCGAATGGCACCAAAGGAATTGGTGGAGCTAAAGGCTCAAATTCAGGAGCTCTTGGATAGAGGGTTTATTCGACCAAGTATATCTCCGTGGGGAGCACCTGTGTTGTTTGTCAAGAAGAAGGACGGTTCTATGCGGATGTGCATCGATTACCGCCAACTGAACAAGCTAACGATCAAGAACAAATACCCGTTGCCTCGGATCGATGACTTGTTTGATCAACCCCGAAAGGTGCGTGGGTATTCTCAAAGATTGACCTTAGGTCGAGTTATCATCAATTAAGGGTGAAGGAGGCTGATGTTCACAAGACGGCATTCAAAACTCGGTATGGGCATTTCGAGTTCTTGGTGATGCCATTCGGCTGACCAATGCACGGTGGCATTTATGGACTTAATGAATAGGGTATTTCAACGATGCGTGGACCAATTCGTCGTGGTGTTCATCGACGACATATTGGTTTATTCAAAGACGAAGAGGAGCATGACAAGCATTTACGGATAGTTACGCAAGTATTGAGGAGAAGCGATTATATGCCAAATTCGATAAGTGCGAATTTTGGTGAGGAAGTGGCTTTCTTAGGGCACGTGGTCTCGGCGGAAGGAATTAGAGTAGACCCTCGCAAGATTGAAGCGGATTGGAGTGGAAACCACCTAGGTCGGTGGTGAAATACGAAGTTTTCTGGGTTTAGCGAATTACTATCGGAGATTCGTGGAAGGATTCTCTCTAATAGCAGCGCCGTTAACCAAGTTACTAAGGAAAGGTGTTCCATTTGTATGGACGGAGAAGCGACAAGGAAGCTTTGATAAGCTAAGGAAAATTTTGACTAAGCTCGGTTTTGAGGTACACCAAGCGGAAAGTTATTCACGATCTATTGTGATGCATCTCACACCGGTTTGGGATGTGTGTTGATGCGAGAATGGGAAGGTAGTAGCCTATGCATCCCGTCGATTAAGACCGCATGAGGTTAACTACCCAACGCACGACTTGGAGTTAGCGGCGATCGTCTTCGCTCTGAAGATATGGAGACATTACACGTATGGGGAGAAGTCGATAGTCTACACGGATCACAAAAGCTTGAGGTATCTTCGACTCAAAAGGATCTCGAATCTGAGGCAGCGTCGGTGGATTGAACTACTAAAGGATTACGATTGTTCAATCGAGTACCATCCGGTAAGGCTAATGTAGTAGCCGACGCATTGAGCCGGAAGGTTGTGACGGACTTAAGAGCAATGTTCGCTCGGTTGAGTCTATATGATGATGGGAGTCTTTTGGCGGAACTTCAAGTAAAGCCAACATGGATTGAGGAGATTAAGGAAAAGCAGTTAGTGGATGAAGGCTTGAGCGCTAAGAAGGTACAAGTTCAAGATGGTGGTTTGGAAGGGTACGGTCTGTCTAGGGATGGAGTGCTATGTTTTCAAGGGCGAGCATGCATGCCGAAGGATAAGGAGTTGAGGCGGAAAATTCTGCATGATGCACATAGCAGCCCATATGCTATGCATCCGGGAGGAAGCAAGATGTATGGAGATTTGCAAAAATAGTTCTGGTGGCCGGGGTTGAAGCGTGAGATAACTGAGTTCGTAGGGAAGTGTCTGACGTGCCAGCAAGTTAAGGCTGAACATCAGTTACCATCGGGACTACTCCAACCGATAAAGATCCTCAATGGAAATGGGAGAGGATCACCATGGATTTTGTTAGTGGGCTACCCCACGCCCAACAAGAAGGATGCGATTTGGGTAATTGTGGATCGCTTTGACTAAATCAGCTCACTTCATGCCGGTGAGAATGGATTACTCACTCCGGAAAGCTAGCGAAGCTGTATATGAGTGAAATAGTGAGGTTGCATGGTGTGCGATGATCGATTATCTCGGATAGGGATCCCGATTCACGTCAAGGTTTTGGAAAGCGTTGCATCAAGCTTTGGGTACACGGTTAGATTTCAGTACGGCTTTCCATCCACAATCTGACGGACAATCGGAAAGGGTTATACAGATTTTAGAAGACATGTTAAGAGGTTGTGTCTTGGATTTTAGTGGTAGTTGGGAAGAGTACCTACCATTAGCGGAATTCGCATATAACAATAGTTATCAAGCGAGTATTCAAATGGCTCCATATGAGGCCCTATATGGACGAAAATGCCGTACTCCTACATGTTGGACGGAGTTGGGGAACGATAAGTTACGGGTCCAGAATGGTAACGGAGACGGAAGACAAAGTCAAGGTGATTCGGTCTCGTCTCAAAGAAGCGTGAGATAGCGTAAGTCTTATGCCGATCTCAAACGCAAGGAAATGGAGTATCTTTGTGGGAGACAAAGTCTTTCTCGAAAGTGTCGCCTTGGAAAAAGGTGTTGAGATTTGGGCGAAAAGGGAAGGCGAGCCAATGGTTCATCGGGCCATATCTGATGGTAAAGCGAGTGGGACCGGTAGCTTATCGGCTAGAGCTGCCGGCGAATCAATCGATTCATGACGTATTTCATGTATCAATCTTTGAGACGGTATCGGTCGAGATCCTTCGCACGTTGTGCCGATGCGCAGAGATTGAGGTGAACTTCGGATTTATCTTTTGAAGAGGAACCGGTTCGATTGTAGACCGAGATGTGAAGGTTCTACGTAGGAAGGCGATGCCTTTAGTGAAAGTGATATGGCGGAACCACGGAGTGGAAGAAGCTACGTGGGAGCCCGAGGAGGTGATGCGGCAGCAATACCCCCATCTCTTTTGATCAAGGAATTTCGAGGACGAAATTTATTTTAAGGGGGTAGAATCGTAACATCCCAAATATGGGGTTATTTGGAATTTAATTATTTTTCTTATTATGAATATTGTGATATTATTTATGGAATGTTAAGGCTTAATTATGGATTTTTAGTAAGCTCGAGTAGTGGAAAAAATATTTTTTCAAGCTTTAAAGGCGAGGAGCCCTAGCGGGAGGGTGTTATAAGAATAAATGGGTGTAATCGGCACTAATAAGGCCTTGGCAAGCGGCAAAAGTGAGGCCACTTAAGAGTTAACATGTGACGCCACATCAAGCAAGGGGATCCCGGGTTCGAGTCACAAAATTCCCTTTCTTTTTGCACTATGTTGGGACGGCACAAGTGGGAGAGTCTTCCTCCTTTAAACTCTTTTATTATTATTAATAAGAGATAATATGAGCATTTAAAATTAGATTTTTATTTGTTCAATTTCAAGGATAATGGGAGATAAATGAGGTTATTATATGGATTATTAGGAGATTATTATTTATTAATTCAAATCGTTTGAATTAAATCAAATGAGTGGCCAAGAGAAAAACTAGGAGTTGGCTAGAGTTGAACTCCTTGTTGCCAAGGGTGGACGGCAAGCTTAAGGAGGGGGCCGAATGCTTATAAATAGCATCAGCCCTAGCACTCGTTTTGTTTTTTTCTCCATCTTGGCAAGCTGCCAAATTCTCAAACCTCCCATCTATTTTTCTTTTCTTTCTTTCAAACAACTGCTAATGAAAACTCTCACCATCTTCTCCTCTCCATTAGGTTTCTACCATTATTTCTCCTCTATTCTTTTGACCGAATATCCATTCCATTGTTGCGAAATCCTCTTCTCTGTTAAGACTCACCTTGGCCGAATATCGGGGAAGTCATAAGGGTTCCTCGGGATTTCTTCTTCGCACCGATTAGCAAGGGGTAAGTATGCCGGAAATCTTTCATCTTACTATCTCCCTATGTCGACTTGGTAAAAAGGGAAAAGCCGAATTATCATGGTGGCTAATTAATCGATTCTGTTTAGGTCTTTGGGATTTTAAGGTATTCGATCTAAGTCTCCATCCTCTGTCCACCGGGTTGGTAAGTATGGGTAAGGCCTATGTTAGTATTCAAAAGCCGAAAGCTTTGGTTATGAGTATTAGTACTAACCCATGGTAGTTGACACACAGTTCGGGAATTGAGTGCCGTGGTTAGTAGCAAAGCGAGGAAAGGTAAGAAACCGGGTTCATAAGGAACCCCTGCTAATGGTTTAATTTGGCCGAATAGGCCCTAAGACTAACCCATGGATTTGGCCGAATATAGGACAAGTAGATCTAGGGGGGGCCAACGTTTCTTTTCGGGATTTAGAACATCCAAGGGTGACAGGTGTGTACATACACACTTATAGCGATTAATGTTTGTGTTAAATATATTTTGTATGTAAATCGCTTGATGTAGATGCGGTTGGTACCTTAACTTGGTACAAGTGAGGATCCCGGTAAGTCTCTGTTGATATGAGGTTATTTTAATGCTTTTGGGAAGCATGGCTTATTGATACATGTGATAAATGCATGAGATCTGTTGATAACTGTTTATCTCTCGTGGGTTAACCGAAGTGGAGGGAGAAGCGGTGATATTTCGTCTTGGCGAGCACCGGTGTTTTGGTAACACACTTTGTGACTATATGTCACCGGAGGTTTGGTACCTCCGGAGGTTTGGTACCTCATAGCGACTCGTCCCCGTGGTTAACACCACCGTGGGTTGGCCCCACTTGAGATATGGGATCGTCGCGGTGATTTGGTATCACACGATGGGTTGGCCCCATCAATTGATTCGTGTCTCACGGACACCGATGTTTTGGTAACACATCGTGACTATATGTCACCAGTGGTTTGGCACCACCAGTGTTTTGGTAACACATTGTGACTACGGTCACCAGTGGTTTGGTACCACATGGGGTAGACAAAGGCGTTTGGTTGGCTAGGTTGGGGCACATAATATTCTGCATATTAACTGTTATATGTTGTGTATGGAAATGTTTTTTTAAACGGGGGAAGGGTTACATACTGAGTCTTGGTGACTCACCTTCTCCTTTAACATTTTTCAGGTGACTCGTAGATGGCGGTTGAGGAGCCGGTTGGACTCGAGGTGGCCATGCAGTGGACTTAAATATATTGAACTTTAAACTTAGCTATTTTATTTTTATTAATGGGTTTTTTTTTTTTTTGGATGTAATAAGGCCTCCATAAACTTTACTTTTGTTATTTCTGATATGTTGGATACTTTGTTTAAACTATATTATTAAAACTGCATTAAAATCACATGTTTTCTTAAAATAACACGAAAATGTTTTATCATGCCAACGGGCACACTTGAAATTTGTATAACAACCTGACTCAATTAAATTTCCAAATTAATTCTAAGTATAGTTTCGACAAGATAACCAAAAACGAGAAGTTTTCAACAAAACTCAAATTGGTTTTAAAATGGTGTTCAAAAGGTTTTTCTCCGTAACAAATCAAATTCGATTCGTAATGTTTGGGCGGGTTTGGGTTGTTACTGTATGCTCTCAAATTTTGATCAAAATTGGGGCATACAACAAATCTTGCTTATACTACGAATTAACAATGAAGAAGTATGCTATGTCTCGGGGCATCGACAAAGTACTTCGGATCCCCTAAACACATATTGAGCTTAAAATGGTCCAAAAGAAGTTGGAATAGAGAAGCTCAGACTGCGATATCTGGGGCACCTAGTTTCCATTTTACCCATTTTAAATTTGTTATTTGTGATTATATTATTCTTTTCAAAATATGTTCACAATAAATTTCCTTCTTAACTGCGATTGCTATCTTTGCTTAGCTTATTTATTTCGAGCTATGCTCCTAATTAATTTCCTTCTTGTCCATGGTTATGATCTTTTGCATTGAAATAACGATTAGTGGACTAATATAATTTTCATAAAATGAGTTTCGCATATTACTCTGGAAACTTCTGAATAATACAAGAACTCGAAATAGGACTATTGTTTTAAAACTCACCAAGTTTAAGGAAGAGTCTAAGTTGAGGCTATCTCATTGGATTTCCTGCTAAAAATAGTTGGTGATACAATCTTGACGAAAATGGGTAATCATGCATACACATCTGGTTGGGTCACCCGGGGAGTGATCAATAGATGGAAGCTGATACAGATCCTATACCTCTGAATAGCAATGGGATGGATTGAAGAAGAAACAAATCCTACATTTTGAAGTCACAGTGGGATGGATGGGGAAAGATTCAAATCTTATACCCCTAAGTCACAACGAGATAAACCCTGAAGTTACAGTGGGTGATAAATCGTAAAAGTAACATATTCTAAGCCCGCATTTAGTATGCTTTTGGATGATTTAAGCCCCAATTTATGTAAAAAGGTGCTCTTAATCCTTTCTTTTCATGTCTTATACTCAGGAAAGCACCCGAGGACGAAAAGAACGAGAAATAGGCTTAAAATGAACCAAGTTGGGCCAAGCCATGAAATCGACACGACCTAAACTCCACTCCACACGGCCGTGCCACCATTCCTACTAGAACACGACCTTGCCCACGACTTACACGGCCGTGCCTCATTTAACAGTGTCGAACACGGCCTGGCCACGATTTACACGGGCGGGTGCCATGGCCGTGCCTCTGCCGTGGAGAAGAGGAATTTATTCGGGAAAAGATACTTAGGGAGAAAGAAACGTGTTTTAAAAGCCTATAAATACACCCTAAGTACCAGCTGAAAGGGGGCGAAAAAAGCTAGGCTAAAAAGCCAAGCCGGAAAGGTCAGATTTGTGGGAATCACTCGAAGATAGCCAGTTGATCCATCTCAAGAAGCCAAAATTCTACTCAAGACGGAGGATCTCCTCTTCAATTCCTAAGGGTATCGCTTGAGTCAACTGAGTTTTTCCAAAAGTTATTTCCCGAATTCATTCTTTTTGTCTTTGTGTCTTAGCTTAGTAAGTAGATTAGTTTTAGTTTAACAACCATCACTTTATATTAAGGCTAAATAATAAAAAGACGGTGAGTATTAGTACTTTTAGTTCCTTTGGGTTCGATAATCCGGTCTTGCCTAAACTATACTACTATTCGATAGGTGCACTTGCCTTTAATCGTTGTCAGAGTTGGTTTCCAGGTTCGATCATTCTTTTATAAATTTTAAAACTCTGATTTACAGCGATCAAGTTTTTGGCGCCGTTGCTGGGGAACTAAAATATTAAGAAAACTCTATTTTTATTACTTTAGCCATTATTTTATTTTTCAAAATTTATTTTTATTTTTAGTTTTTAATTTTAATTTTGCGAAATTTTATATCTTTATTTTTCTAGCAGGTACGTTGAAACACCCCAAACCCGGCCCACGAGCCCAGACCGGATCTGGTATGTTCCTCGAGTAAAACGTTTCAATTTCATGTTTATTACTTTGGAAAATTTGGGGTGGTTTTATAAAAATACCGAGTTGTTTTGGGGTTAATCTTTAATTCGAAAATCGTTTGTGTTTAGGTGTCTAAACATTTAAAATTTATTTTTAAGAAAAGTTGCTTAAACTTTAAATTGATAAAATTCGTATCATACTAAATAATTAAAATGCATGCATAAACAGTTTCACACTAGTGGCCTTATTACATCAAAGAAAACCCGAAATAAATCCAAAATACTTGAAAATAGAAAGTCCAAGATAAAATAAATTTTGAGCTGAGCATGGCCACCACTGAGCTCCTGCCGACCCGGTCCATCACTGAGTGTCACTGAAAAGATATCCCACAACGGGGTGAGTCAAAACAGACTCAGTGTGTACAACCAACACTAAGTCCCAACGATTTAGGCATGTCAACTCATACATATACAAATAGCAATTAAGTATAATGATGCAATCCCGAACCCAAACCTAGATGCCATCCGCTACACATCACCCGTACCAACTATCACACCGTGGGGACTACTAAGTCGACCCTCCATCCGCTACACACATCATCGGCGATCATTGCTGCAGACGACTAGCTCATCGCCCTTATAATTTTGTGGCGTAGCCACCGGATAATAATTTTGTAACATAAGTCACCACATTCAGATATTGTGACATGAGTCACCACATTCGGATTATGTGACCGAAGTCACCACATTCAGATATTGTGGTATAAACCACCAGATCACTTCCCCTTTCATGATCACCCATATGCCCTATGTCATACAAATATGCATAAACCATGTCATATTCCTTATTCACATTCTTATAGTTTCACATATGAGCCATAACAGGATCATATTATACTCATAGTAGGAGTGGGTAAAGCGTGCACTGAGTACTTTGTACCATTGCCTGGTACCTTAGCCATATCTTTCACATTCTTATTAACACATGCATTAAAACAATACCATAAATCTATTAAGAGATAGTGTGGGGTACTCACCTGGTATACTTAGCGAGTTCACTGAAATCCCGAAGAATCCTGATCTAATGCTCTAGATCTTAGTTCCTACATTCGGCCAACACTTAATATTTTAGCAAAAGCCTATTCGGCTATATAGTCAATTCTCAAAGGATTATCGCAACCAAAATCTTACCTTGTTGCTGATTTGATTACTAATCAAATCCCGAAATTCTGTGATATCCCTACCTTTCAATCGGCCAATGCTAAATCACTTAACTTGGTTAGTTTTCGGCTTTTGAATAAGTAAGAAATAGATCTAATTTGCTAAATAGTGCCTTGGTCGAATGTGTATGTGCACTTACCTTGCGATTTCAATTCCCACAAATTGATCCTTGCTTCTTTAATGATGTCGAGATTCCTATGGCCACATGTTAGATCTAACCTAACATTAAAACACAATAGAATGGCCTATGGCCGAATATCACATAACTTACCTTGGATATTGAAATCCCGAAACCTCCTTGTAGTTGACAACACCCAAATCCTGAAACCTTTTCCATAGTTTCGGCCAAGGAACAATAATAGAGATTAGTTCTTAGATTTCGACAAGCCTAAAAGAAAGAGAATGGAAATCGAATTTGATCTTACCACTGAAGAAATCGCGAGAGAGAGCTTGCGGGAGAAATCGATTCAAAGAGTGGCAACTTTCGGCTTTTGATGATCACTTGGAAAGATTCGGTTTTAATCAAGAAAAGAAAAGAAAGTATAGGATTTAAGGAAAATCGGCAAGACTAGGGGATCCTATTTTCTGCTTTTGGAGAATTGAAAAGAAAAAGAGAATAGGTTACAGAGAGAATTCGACAGAGGCACAGGAGGAAAGAAAGAATGAAGAATGGCCTTATTCTCCTTCCTTGGCCGAAATTACTACACTTAGAGTCCCCCAATCGGCCAACTCACACTCCCTTATCAGCTTCCTCATTTTTCTCCTCTTTTCTCTCTTTTACCCATTCAAAAATAATTCAAAATAAAATCATCATTTATCCCCTATCTTAGCCGAAATTTAAAACGGATTAAACTCATCCCTTTAGTGCCTTAATGCCGTCCACTACTGCTCCCTCCTGCAGCCAAAATAAAACTCTTTTATTTTGCTTCCCCTGTGGCTCGAACCCAAGCCCTTACACCTTGCATATAGCGTCACCACCTGAGGCCCTAAGTGGCGCCTTCAAGCCACTTTACCGAGCCCTCTTTAGTGTCTAATTTTCCCTACAATTTCTCATAAGGCCACTTTGCTTCAGTTCCCTCTTTTACACTTAAAACTTAATATTTTCTAAGGCATTTATCTACCCTCTAAAGTTCTCAAAATTCATAAAACACATTATAACACACAAAGGCATGCTATTTCATATAATTAAGCAAAATGCACATGCCCAATTTCTGGATATTACAGTTCTACCCCGCTTAAAATAATTTCAACCTCGAAATTACCTGGCTGAAATAAGTGAGGGTATTGCTGTCGCATTGCCTCTTCTGGCTCCCACGAAGCTTCCTCCGATCCATGATTGCGCCATAACACTTTGACTAAAGGAACTGACTTTCTCCGTAACACTTTCACATTTCGTTCCAAGATCTGAATCGGCTCTTCCTCGTAGGACAAATCCGGCCTTAACTCCACCTCTTCAACTGGTACCACATGTGACGGATCCGATCGATAATGACGTAGCATAGAAACATGGAATACGTCGTGCATCTGTTTCAATTCCGAAGGTAACTCTAACTGGTATGCCACTGGTCCAACTCGCTTCAATACCTGATATGGTCCTATACACCTTGGACTTAACTTCCATTTGCGACCAAATCTCATCACCTTCTTCCAAGGCGAGACTTTAAGAAACACTTGATCTCCCACATCAAATTCCATTTCCTTCCGTTTGAGATCTGCATACGACTTCTACCTATCAGATGCTTCCTTCAATCGTGCCCGAATTACCTCAACCTTCTCCTCAGATTCTGGCATAATCTCTGGTCCCAAAACTCGACGTTCCCCTAATTCCGTCCAACACGTAGGTGTGCGACACTTCCGTCCATACAACGCTACGGTGCCATCCGAATACTGGCTTGATAGCTGTTGTTGTATGCAAATTTCGCTAACGGCAAATATTCTTCCCAACTTCCTCTGAAGTCTATCACACAGCCCCTCAACATATCCTCTAACACTTGGATTACTCGTTCAGATTTCCCGTCCGACTGTGGATGAAAAGCCGTAGTGAAATCCAATCTGGTGCCTAAAGCCTGATGTAGTGCTTTCCAAAATCGAGACGTAAACCTTGGATCCCTATCTAAAATGATTGAAACCGGCACTCCATGCAACCTTACAATCTACGCCACATATAACTTTGCCAACTTCGCGCAAGAATAATCAACTCTTCTTGGGATGAATTGCGCGGACTTTGTCAATCGGTCCACTATCACCCATACCGAGTCCTTCTTAGTAGGCATAAGGGGAAGCCCACTAACGAAGTCCATGGTGATTCTCTCCCACTTCCATCTTCTGAATCTTTATCGGTTTGAAGCAATCTGACGGAACTTGGTGTTCGACCTTAACTTGTGACATGTCAAGCATTTCCCTACAAATTCGGTAACTTCCTCTTAAGACCAGGCCACCAAAAGCTGTTCCCTTAGGTCTCTATACAACTTACTACCTCCAGGATGCATAGCATAAGGGATACTATGCGATTCCTGAATAATTCTCCGCCTTAACTCCTTACTCTGCACTTGCTGCAACTTAGCACTAAAATCCTCATCCACTAACCGACTTTCCTTCACCTCATTCACCATGTCGAAGCAACTTGCAACTCTGCCAGCGTGACTTCCATCGTCATACAAGCTCGGATGTGCAAACATCGCCCTCGAGATCCGATACTACTTTTCGACTTAGAGCATCTGCTACCACATTCGCCTTCCCCGGGTGATACTCTATGGAACAATCATAATCCTTCAGTAATTCCACCCACCTTCGCTATCTCAAGTTCAACTCCTTCTAAGTCAGCAGATACTTAAGGCTCTTGTGGTCCGTGTAGATCACTGACTTTTCTCCATAAAGATAATGCCTCCACACCTTAAGAGCAAAGACCACCGCTGCCAATTCCAAATCATGCGTCGGGTAGTTAACCTCATGTGGCCTTAATTGCCGAGACGCATAAGCGACTACCTTCCCATCTTGCATCAATACGCATCCCAATCCTGTGTGAGAAGCATCACAGTACACCACAAAGTCCTTCCCTGCCTCCGGCTAAATCAAAACTGGAGCTTCAGTCAAAACCCTCTTAAGCTTCTCAAAGCTCTCGTGTTGCTTATCTGTCCATACGAAAGGTACTTCCTTTCTCAACAACTTCGTCAACGGTGCGGCTATTGACGAGAACCCTTCTACGAACCTTCTGTAGTAGCCTGCCAATCCCAAGAAACTGCGAACCTCTGCCACCGACTTAGGTGGTTTCTAATCTAGCACTGCCTCGATCTTCCTAGGATCCACTCTTAGCCCTTCTGCAGACACTACATGCCCTAAGAATGCGACTTCCTTCAGCCAAAATTCGCACTTGCTGAATTTGGCATAAAGCTTCTTCTCCCTTAATACTTGCAACACAACCCGGAGATGCTCATCATGTTCCTCCTCAGACTTGGAGTATACTAGGATATCGTCTATGAACACAACGACGAACCTATCCAAATAAGGTTAAAAAACCCAGTTCATCATATCCACGAACGCGGCTGGGGCATTCATTAATCCGAACAGCATTACTACGAACTCATAGTGCACGTATCTTGTTCGGAAGGCTGTCTTATGGATATCTGCTTCCTTCACCTTAAGCTGATGATATCCAGACCTTAGATCTATCTTCGAGAATACCGCTGCCCCCTTAAGCTGATCGAACAAGTCGTCTATCCTCGGCAACGGGTACTTGTTCTTGATGGTCAGCTTATTCAACTGACGATAATCTATGCACATACGCATAGTTCCGTCCTTCTTCTTCACAAACAAGACCGGTGCTCCCCATGGAGACACACTGGGTCGGATAAACCCACGATCAAGCAACTCTTGGATTTGAGCCTTGAGCTCAATGAACTCCTTCGGTGCCATTCTATACGGCGATAGATCTTTGGCGCCGTTCGCAGCAAGTCAATTCCAAACTCCACCTCCCTATCCGGGGTATTCCGAGTAACTCCTCCTAAAATATCCACAAACTCCTTTCTTTGTTCTAACTCCACTAACTCCCCTTCTTTGGCATCCAATGCCCTAACAAAAGTCGAAAATGCCTTGCACCCTTTACGAACCATCTTATCGACCTTTAAAGGCGAGACTACGTTAGATAAGTAGTTCCTTCTTTCTCCTATCATAATTATCGCCTCATCCTCCGGCGTCCTTAACTCCATTCGCTTAGCTGCACAATTTAATATAGCCCGGTGTTCTACTAGCCAGTCCATGCCAAGTATGAGGTCAAATTCTCCGAAGGGAAGTTCCATTAAGTCGGCAGAAAATATCACTCCCTGAATTTCTAAGGGTACACTCCGAAAGATCTTATTCACCACTACAGTTTGGCCTAATGGGCTTACTATAGTCATCTCCCTATCAGATAGTTCAGAGTCTATGCCTAGTGTTTCAACTACACTACATGCAACATAGGAATGGGTCGAGCCCACATCAATCAGAGCAAAATAAGACTTGTCAGCTATAAGGAACGTACCGGTTATGACGTCCGGTGAGTCTCCCTCCTCCCTCCGGTGAACCGCATACACTAGACCTGGCTGTATAGCCTCGGTATTACCAACACCTCTACCGGTGTTCCACGTCCTCTTCCAAAGACCATTTCCTCGCCATTCGGACCACGACCCCCGCCGAGGCCGCCCCCTCTTCTAGCCTCGATTAGAACCTTGACACGTTGGTCACCCCGTCTATTTTTATAGGGCAGGTCCTTAATCATGTGGTCCTTGGACCCACACTTGAAACATCCCCTGTCTTCTTCCAAAGCCTCTCCTAGGTGCCTCTTCCCACACCGATCACAAGTGCGATCGCCTCTCGTACCAACTTGCCGACCTCGCGCGCCCATCAACCCTAGGCCTCTTCTGCGCATTTCCGATGACTCGATGATCCAAACCCTCTCTTTTGCCTTTTCAGGTCGATGATCGCCTTACAGAGTCCTTAACTCCTTCGGCTACTTTAGCCTTCTCTAGTAACACGGTAAATTCCCGTTCCTGCTGCGGAGCTATCAACAACCTTAGATCATCCCTAAGTCCGTCCTCAAACTGGACACATCGCTCATGCTCCGTAGCCACCATTCCTCGAGCATACCGGCTCAACCTTAAAAATTCAGCCTCGTACTCACGCTACGGACTTATTCCCTTGAACCACCCCGAGAAATGCCTTCCTCTCACGCATCAATATAATTAGTACCAACATACTTCTTCTGGTATGCCACCTTAACATAGTCCCAAGTGAGTTCTTCAGCCGTTGCACCATCCCGAACTGTGAGCCACCATTGATATGACTCATCGCGAAGAAGTGACACCATTCCTTTCAGTTTCTCCTCAGTAGTTAAATCGAGCTCATCCATGATTCGCTCTGTCGCCTCCAACCAATACTCAGCCGTACCTGGTGCCATACCGGATACACCACGAAACACCTCACCCCCATTGGCTCGTAGTCGCTCGGTGCATTTACGAGCTCCCATACCTCCACCGCTCCACCACCATCTCAAGAACTTGCGGCATTGCTGCGATCTCAGTATCATCCCCGTCCGATCTTGCTGCTCAACACCAACAAATGGTGGTGGGGTGGTGGTACCTGCGTTTTGGACCCTTGTCCGGACCTAACGGGTTCCGATCGGTCATTACTGCCTCTACCACGTCCTCGCACATTACGACCGCGCCCCTAGAACTCATTTCTACGATCGCGCTTTAATCTATTTTAAGGAATTTTATGCATTAGTCTTGTTCCACTGATTACCCGCGAAGAAATTTTATGAAAAGAAGATTAATAGAGGTTCTTTCGATCATTCGAGTTTTCGTTCCAAGTTTTCTATTCTAATTCCAGAGAAACACAATCATTCAGTAGTACCTACCGCACACATTCCACTATTCAAACATTTTCGTCTGTTCCTATCCCAGGGGTATTTTCGTCATTTCTCCTACAAGGGTATTTTGGTAATAAATTGGGGTCAATTTGAAAATTTTGTAAATTAGGGGTAATTTCGTAAATTTTCCAATTCAGGGTATCTTAATGTTTTGTAAAATAGGGTTTCTGGTATTTTGGAAAAATATCTTAGTAAAAGTCAAAGGTAGTATGGTAGTTTAAAATTTTCAAACCAAGGGCATTTTAGTAATTTTACAACCAGGGGTACTTAGGTAATTTTGTAAGTCGGAAATATTTTGGAGATTTTTTTTTCAAAATAGTTTTTCCACAATTCAAAGGGGTAATTTGGTGGTTTTTAAAACTAGGGTTTTTATAAAAATACGGCTAGTCCCTTTCGGGTTTTATTTATTGAGTTTATCCCGTGAATAAGTCCTCTTGGTTAGGTGTGAACCGTAGCTACGCACTGCAGGTATTTCGAGCGAAGAGGAGGTGAGTCACGAGGACTGCTTAAATACCAGGCTCTACCTGAATCCAATCCTAGGCATGCGCACAATGGTTGCCACACCCTAACTCGACGACTTAGTCATAGGTTTGTTTAGTTAGGCATTAAGTCTTATGTAATTCTTATGTTGGGGTAAACTAATCCTAGGGCTCAAGTACTTAATATACTAATCTACGTTCCCGATATACCCTTCTACAAATCATACTATAATTCACACAACAGTTAGGAGTACTTACCTGGTGGACTTCGGGTCGGAGACTTAGGTGCCATGCCAGAAAAACCTGCTCATTTCACAAAAACTTTTACAAAACTTATTTGGGCTTAATTTTGAAATCGTTATGGGCTTTAAACCCAAGGCCGAGAGTTTAAAACTGGGCTCTGATACCAAGCTGAAACACCCCAAACCCGGCCCACGAGCCAAGACCAGATCTGGTATGTTCCTCGAGTAAAACGTTTCAATTTCATGTTTATTACTTTGGAAAATTTGGGATGGTTTTATAAAAATACCGAGTTGTTTTGGGGTTAAACTTTAATTTGAAAATCGTTTGTGTTTAGGTGTCTAAACATTTAAAATTTATTTTTAAGAAAAGTTGCTTAAACTTTAAATTGATAAAATTCGTATCATACTAAATAATTAAAATGCATGCATAAACAGTTTCACACTAGTGGCCCTTATTACATCAAGAAACACCCAAATAAATCCAAAATACTTGAAAATAGAAAGTCCAAGATAAAATAAATTTTGAGCTGAGCATGGCCACCACTGAGCTCCTGCCGACCCGGTCCATCACTGAGTGTCACCTGAAAAGATATCCCACAACGGGGTGAGTCAAACAGACTCAGTGTGTACAGCCAACACTAAGTCCCAACGATTTAGGCATGTCAACTCATACATATACAAATAGCAATTAAGTATAATGATGCAATCCCGAACCCAATCCTAGATGCCATCCGCTACACATCACCTGTACCAACCATCACACCATGGGGACTACTAAGTCGACCCTCCATCCGCTACACATCATCGAAGGCAGTCGCTGCAGACGACTAGCTCATTGCACTTATAATTTTGTGGCGTAGCCACCAGATAATAATTTTGTGACATAAGTCACCACATTCAGATATTGTGACATGAGTCACCACATTCGGATTATGTGACCGAAGTCACCACATTCAGATATTGTGGTATAAACCACCAGATCACTTCCCCTTTCATAATCACCCATATGCCCCATGTCATACAAATATGCATAAACCATGTCATATTCCTTATTCACATTCTTATAGTTTCACATATAAGCCATAACAGATCATATTATACTCATAGTAGGAGTGGGTAAAACGTACTTGAGTACTTTGTACCATTGCCTGGTACCTTAGCCATATCTTTCACATTCTTATTAACACATGCATTAAAATAATACCATAAATATATTAAGAGATAGTGTGGGGTACACACCTGGTATACTTAGCGAGTTCACTGAAATCCCGAAGAATCCCGATCTAATGCTCTAGAGCTTAGTTCCTACATTCAGCCAACACTTAATATTTTAGCAAAAGCCTATTCGGCTATATAGTCAATTCCCGAAGGATTATCGCAACCAAAATCTTACCTTGTTGCCGATTTGATTACTAATCAAATCCCGAAATTCTGTGATATCCCTACCTTTCAATCGGCCAATGCTAAATCACTTAACTTGGTTAGTTTTCGGCTTTTGAATAAGTAAGAAATAGATCTAAGTTGCTAAATAGGGCCTTGGCCGAATGTGTATGTGCACTTACCTTGCGATTTCAATTCCCACAAATTGATCCTTGCTTCTTTAATGATGTCGAGATTCTTATGGCCACATGTTAGATCTAATCTAACATTAAAACACAATAGAATGGCCTATGGCCGAATATCACATAACTTACCTTGGATATTGAAATCCCGAAACCTCCTTGTAGTTGACAACACCCAAATCCCGAAACCTTTTCCATAGTTTCGGCCAAGGAACAATAATAGAGATTAGTTCTTAGATTTCGACAAGCCTAAAAGAAAGAGAATGGAAATCGAATTTGATCTTACCCTGAAGAAATCGCCAGAGAGAGCTTGCAGGAAAATCGATTCAAAGAGTGGCAACTTTCGGCTTTTGATGATCACTTAGAAAGATTCGGTTTTAATCAAGAAAAGAAAAGAAAGTATAGGACTTAGGGAAAATTGGCAAGACTAGGGGATCCTATTTTCGGCTTTTGGAGAATTGAAAAGAAAAAGAGAATAGGTTGCAGAGAGAATTTGGCAAAGGCACAGGAGGAAAGAAAGAATGAAGAATGGCCTTATTCTCCTTACTTGGCTGAAATTACTACACTTAGAGTCCCCCAATCGGCCAACTCACACTCCCTTATCAGCTTCCTCATTTTTCTCCTCTTTTCTCTCTTTTACCCATTCAAAAATAATTCAAAATAAAATCATCATTTATCCCCTATCTTAGCCGAAATTTAAAAAAGATTAAACTCATCCCTTTAGTGCCTTAATGCCGTCCACTACTGCTCCCTCCTGCAGCCAAAATAAAACTCTTTTATTTTGCTTCCCCTGTGGCTCGAACCCAAGCCCTTACACCTTGCATATAGCGTCACCACCTGAGGCCCTAAGTGGCGCCTTCAAGCCACTTTACCAAGCCCTCTTTAGTGTCTAATTTTCCCTACAATTTCTCGTAAGGCCACTTTGCTTCAGTTCCCTCTTTTACACTTAAAACTTAATATTTTCTAAGGCATTTATCTACCCTCTAAAGTTCTCAAAATTCATAAAACACATTATAACACACAAAGGCATGCTATTTCATATAATTAAGCAAAATGCACACGCCCAATTTCTGGATATTACATACGTCTAGTTTATGACTAGAAGGAACCCGAGAGGACCTTTAGAATACGATAGTGAAATTGAAGCTACCGCTCGAAGAAATCGTAGAGAAATTAGGCGAGCCCTAAACTACACAGAAGAAGAGCGTAAAGACAGATCCAATCCTATTGAATGGATGGACGAGAATAATCCACCACCATAAAACGATGTGGCGGATCAGAATGCTCCTCGTACTATGTATGATTATGCTAAACCTCATTTAACAGGGGTAGAATCGAGTATTGTTAGGCCTGCTATAGCTGCTAATAATTTTGAATTAAAGCCTAACAATATTCAAATGATTCAACAGTTTGTTCAATTTGATGGTTTGCAGGACGAAGACCCAAACACTCATATAGCTAACTTTTTAGAATTCTGCGATACCTTCAAAATAAATGGCGTTTCTGATGATGCCATACGTCTTCGGTTATTTCCCTTTTCATTAAGGAATAAAGCCAAACAATGGTTAAACTCGTTACCACGAGGGTCAATTACTACATGGGAACAAATGACCGAAAAATTTCTATTAAAATATTTTCCACCAGCCAAAACAGCCAAGTGACGTAATGATATATCTTATTTTGTGCAGATGGATTTAGAGACATTATACGACGCATGGGAGAGATACAAAGATATCTTGAGGAGATGCCCACACCACGGATTACCATTGTGGCTCCAAGTCTAAACTTTTTACAACGGTGTGAATCCTTCAACACGGTATTTAATTGATTCAGCCGCCGGTGGAACCCTGAATAATAGAACTCCTGAGGTAGCCTACGAGTTTATTGAAGAGATGTCACTGAATAACTATCAGTGGCAAGTTACAAGAACAAAGCCAACAAAAATAGCCGGAGTTTACAACCTCGATGCAGTAACCATGCTATCAAACCAAGTAGAGTTGATAAATAAGAAGATTGATAGTTTGTGTTCTTCGCAGGTACACCCAGTCATGCAGTGCGACGCAAGTGGAACTGTGGTGAATTCTGAGTACCCACCCTACCAACCAGAGAGCGAACAGATGAACTATATAGGTAACAATTTCAGATCCAATAATAATCCATATAGTAATAATTATAATCCAGGTTGGAGGAACCACCCAAATTTTTCGTGGGGAGGACAAGGAAATCAAGGAATTTAAAGACAACAACATCCTCAAAATTTCCAAAATCAGCCCTATCCACAGGAAAAAAAGCCGAGTCTTGAAGAGACGCTGAACAAATTCATGGCATCAGTAGAGGCCCGCTTCCAAAAGACTGAGACAACAATAGATAATCAGCAAACAGTGATCAGAACGATCGATAGTCAAGTTGGGGAATTTATTAAGTTAATCAAACAACTTACTGAGATGGTTTCTGAAATTCGATCAGTGGTTCTCTCTAAAGAAACAGAAAGGCAAAGCGCAGTTACACTAAGAAGCGGAAAGGAGCTAGTCGAACCGAGAGAAAAGAATGCCACCCATAGATGACAAAACAAGGGATATGAAAATTGAGGATGTAATTCCAGTACATAAAGAAAGTAAACCACCGATCCCATATCCAGCAAGGTTGAAGAAAGAACGATTAGACTCCCAATATGGTAAGTTTCTCGAGCTTTTAAACAGATACATATTAACTTACCTTTTGTTGAAGCCATTTCACGATGCCGACGTCGCGAAATTCTTGAAAGAACTCCTGACGAATAAAAGGAAGCTTGAAGAAATATCAATGGTGGAGCTTAATGAAGGATGTTCGGCCATCCTCCAAAACAAGCTACCAACCAAATTAAAAGATCCAGGAAGTTTTACTATTCCTTGTTTAATTGGCAGTTTAAATGTTAAGAAGCATTAGCTGATCTAGGTGCCAGTATTAATTTAATGCCTTATGAGATGTTTAAACGACTAGATCTCGGGGAACCAAAACCCACTAGGATGAATATTCAGCTAGATGATAGGTCTATTAAATATCCTAGGGGAGTTGTCGAAGACGTCTTGGTAAAAATTGATAATTTTTTTTTCCCGTTGATTTTGTTGTGCTTGACATGGATGAAGACATTGAGGTCCCTTTAATACTAGGGCGCCCTTTTTTAGCTACTGCTAGGGCTGTTATTGATATAGGTGATGGTAAACTTGCATTAAGGATAGGTGATGAGGAAATTAGTTTTCAAATTTATGATGCCATGAAATATTCCAGAGAACAAGATGATTCATGTTATTTTGTTGACACCAATGACCATCTTGTTCAAAACTCTTAACAGGAAATCCTGCATGATGACACGATGGAACTGTGTCTCACTCAAGAAAAGGGAGAAGAAGATGAAGCTTCTGAGCTAAAATTATCATCAAAACAAACGGAGAAAGAAAGCATCGAATTTGATGACGATTTCAAACAAAAACCCTCTGTTGATGAACCGCCCAATTTAGAATTAAAACAAGCGCCAAAGCACCTAGAGTACGCATTCCTTGGGGAAAATTCTACGTTACGATAATTATCTCTTGAATTAGAACCCAAGGAAAAAGAGGAGTTGATCTGAGTCTTGAGAGAGCATAAAAAGCCATAGCTTGGAAAATCTCGACATTAAGGGAATAAGCCCAACATTTTGTACCCACAAAATTTTAATGGAAGATGAGTACAAGCCATGTGTGCAACCACAAAGACGTTTAAATCCCAACGTAAAAGAAGTCGTGAAAGCCGAGGTAATTAAACTTCTAGATGCTGGAATAATTTATCCTATTTCTGACAGCAAGTGGGTGAGTCCTGTGCAGGTCGTCCCAAAGAAATGAGGCATGACCGTGGTAGCTAACGAAAAGAATGAACTAATTCCTACCAGGACGATCCACGAGTTGGAGAGTTTGCATAGATTACAGAAACCCAGAATGACGCCACTAGAAAAGATCATTTTCCCTACCCTTTATTGATCAAATGCTAGAAAGGTTATCAGGACACATGTACTATTGCTTCCTAGATGGACTCTCCGGCTATTTCCAAATCCCAATAGCACCTGAAGATCAGGAAAAGACAATGTTCACATGCCCATACGATGCGTTAAACATCATAGAATGCCTTTTGGATTAAGTAATGCTCCTGCTACTTTTCAGCGTTGCATGCTAGCGATCTTTGATGAACTCGTGGAAGATATCATGGAGGTATTTATGGATGATTTCTCTGTTTACGGTAATTCTTTCCATCTTTTCCTTAAAAATTTAAAACGAGTCCTAATGAGATGTGAGGAAACAAACCTTGTTTTGAATTGGGAAAAATGTCACTTCATGGTACAAGAAGGAATAGTATTAGGACATAAAATTTCTAGTAAAGGGATCGAGGTAGATAAAGCAAAAATTGAAACCATAGAAAGATTACCTCCTCCCAGTTCAGTTAAGGCCATTATAAGCTTTTTAGGACATGCGGGATTTTATAGAAGATTCATTAAGGATTTTTCTAAAATAGCTAAGCCTTTAACAAAATTGCTAGAAAGAGATGTTCCATTCAATTTTGATCAGGAATGTTTAGATGCATTCAATATCCTTAAGGAAAACCTAATAAATACTCCAATTATGATTGCACCTGATTGGAATCTACCCTTTGAACTAATGTGTGATACAAGTGACTTCGCAGTAGGTGCAGTTCTGGGACAATGAAGAGGCAAGCATTTTCAACCAATTTACTATGCTAGCAGAACACTAATACCCGCACAAGAAAATTATACCACCACAGAGAAAGAATTGCTAGCCGTAGTTTTTGCTTTTGATGAATTTAGGCAGTATCTAATATTGTCTAAAGTTGTCGTTTTCACTGATCATTCCGCTCTTCGTTATCTTTTAAACAAACCTGATGCAAAACCCAGACTCATACGATGGATTCTTCTCTTACAGGAATTCGACTTAGAAATACAAGATAAGAAGGGAGCCGAGAATCTTGCAGCTGATCACCTTTCTAGACTTGAAAATCCACACACCAAAGAAATCGATGAATGTGGAATAAATGATTCGTTTCAGAAGAACAACTCTTTCTATAACACATTACGAGGTACCATGGTTTGCTAATATTGCAAATTATTTAGCAGCTAACGTCGTGCCAAGAAAATTAACACATCACCAAAAGAAGCGATTCTTTGCTGATGTGAAAAATTATTTTTGGGAAGATCCCTTTCTTTTTCGCATATGTGCAGATCAGATAATTCAAAGATGTGTTACAAAGACAGAAGCGAGCAAAATTTTGGAGCATTGCCATTCAGGACCATCAGGAGGACACTACAGTTGTATTAAGATAGCACACAAAATACTCGAATTAGGTTTCTATTGGCCCACTCTATTTAAAGATGCCAACAGGTATGTTACCTCGTGCGATAGATGCCAAAGAATAGGTAATATTTCTAAACGTGATGAAATGCCTCAAACATATATGTTATCATGTGAAATATTTGATGTGTGGGTATTGATTTCATGGGACCATTCCCTAGTTCGTTTGGAAACAAGTACATCCTAGTGGCAGCTGATTACATGTCAAAATGGGTAGAAGCGGAAGCTTTACCTACCAATGATGCTAGGGTAGTAGTCAAGTTTCTCAAGAAACTGTTTTCCCGATTTGGCACACCGAGAGCCATCATTAGCGATAGGGGTACTCATTTCTGTAATACTCAATTTGCAAAAGTCCTAAAAAAATATGGAGTATACCACAGGACAGCCACCCCATATCATCCTCAAACCAGCGGGCAAGTTGAGGTACCAAATCGAGAACTTAAGCGCATTCTAGAAAAAAATGGTTGAATCAAATAGGAAAGATTGGGCAGTTAAAGTAGATGATGCTTTATGGGCCTATAGAACAGCATTTAAAACACCTATAGGGACATCCCCATACAAACTTCTATACTGGGAAAGTCATCATCTACCATTCGAATTAGAACACAAAGCTTTTTGGGCATTAAATTTTTGAATTCTGACCTCAAAATTGTAGGAAAAAGAAGAATGATGCAGATGAATGAGCTGGACGAGTGGAGAACGGAAGCCTACGAGAACTCAAAACTGTACAATGAAGCAACAAAGCGATGCCACGATGCTCGTCTCAAGAGATCAAAGCAATTCGAAGTAGGAGACCTGGTCCTACTATACAACTCAAGGCTTAAACTATTTTCGGGAAAGTTAAAATCAAGATGGTCAGGCCCATTTCTGATCAAAACAATTTTTCCATATGGCACCATCGAGGTAACTCATCCCACTAAAGGCACATTCAAGGTAAATGGCCACCGACTTAAAATTTATAATGGGGCAGATTTTGGAGATATGAGAGAGGAGCTTATGCTCCATGAGCCTCCTTCGAGGCTGAAAGCAGGAAAGTCTAGCTTAAGACTATAAGCGGCGCTTCTCGGGGCAACCTTGAGCACTAATTCACTAACATTTTATTTTTTATTTTCTCTTTTACTCAGCATCTAACCCCATACTAACTTAGACTAATAAAAGAGCAGGTTTCCGACCCCACGGCTTTCGACACGGGCGTGCCTATCACCGTGTGGAAGATAGGGGATTCGACACGGGTGTGCCAGTAGCCGTGCACAAACAGGGACAAAATGATTTGCCCCACACGGGCTGTGACATCAGAACATGCCCGTGCTAGCTAACCGTGCTAATATACTAACTTATTGAGCACGGGCTAAACACGGTCATGGCCCTCAACCATACGAGGCTACTGACTTATCAAGCACGGGCTGCACACGCCCGTGGCCTATAATCGTGCGAGGCTACTGACTTATCGAACACGGGTAACACACGCCCGTGCGACCTCATCGTGCCAACATACTAACAATTCAAGCACGGGCGTGCTACTCTACCCACGGCCGTGCCAAGAACCTTGAAACGCGCCCAAATGTTTGATATCGTGAAAAGCACGGGCATTTTCAAAAAGCATACGGGCGTGGCGATAGACCGTGCCACCTCCTCTATATAAATCAAACCATCTTCCCCCTAAAACCTAACCCTAGAATCAATTTTAAAAACTCTTTTCTCCCAAATCCGGCCGTACATACACCTTCCTCCACCCAAAGCATCCTCCCCTTGCCTTTTCTCTCCAAAAACCACCCAAAAACCGCTTGCACGCCCGCACCACAGCCGTGCCACCGAACAAACGCCCTTGCCATCGCCGTGTTAGTCCTGTAAAAGCTCGCACCATCGCCGTGCTCCGCTCGTGTTTGACCGTCCTCCACCATCATAATCCCTGGTTCCCTTTTCTTGACTTAGTCTTTTAGTATTCTTGTTTATTTCCAGATTTTGTTTAGATTAAAGCTTAAAAAGCATGATTTTTTGTGATTTAAGAGATCTGTTGTTAGATTTTAAACTAATTATTGAATTATGAACTCATGAAATTGATACATTGCTCTGCCCACTATTGTCTGAGAAAATTTTCCCCTGCTAATTAACATACTCACAAGAAGAAACTCCAAAATTTTTTTGACTTAGTGGGCATATGATGGCTGTGCTATTGATGAATCTTGAACTGCCTGATTACAAATTTCAGGTACAATGTCAACACCACGTTACAAACGATCAGCCCCAAGCAAGAAAAGAAAGGGGCCCGGATCATCTTCCACGAGTGCTGCTTCCGAGCTTAGGCATCCATTCCTCCGATTTTCTCAAAACACTCAGGAAGAGCGTTACAAAACACTCCAGGATAGACCCCTCGGCACTGGTAGGTGCATCGATTGGGACGCAGTGGAACATGTCGGACTCGCAACCGATATTCGAGCCTTCATTTCAACCGATCTGTGGGAGCAATTCTTTTCCATCATCGAGCCCACATACATGGAGCTTACCCTCGAGCATTGTACCACCTTCACTTTGCAAACTGTGATGGCGCAGTTCGATGATCCAGAACGGTGCGATTCGTCTAGGGAACGCGATGCGTCGTGAGCATACCACAATTCGGCACAGCTCTAGGACTTTATACACCGAAATTCATAGAAGAAAACCCACTCGACGATCTAAACCGTGAGCTCCACTGCACTCCAATCATATGCTGGCGAAACCTACACCCCAATACAAGCATCTACGATCCCAGCCGCTCTAAGGCGACGGCACTTTCCCCAGCTCTAAGGTATATTCACGCCATTCTCGCGCACACCATCACAGGTAGCAGAGAAAGCACGGGCGTCATAAACAAGTAGGACATCTACTTCCTATCATGCATGTCTGAAGGACATGTTTTCGACTTAGCATATTTTATCACATGCGCGATTCAACATCAGACAGAGCAACATAGGAAGGGGATTTTGTCAATGGGGCCATACATTACGAGGTTGGCTCGGCACTTCAACCTCCTCGACACTGAAGCTCAGATCACCTCCCTCACACTAATCGGTAACATGGTACCTCAAGGCATCCAGACAATGCTACACATGAGGATGATTAAACACCGACGAGGGACTGAACCCCCTCAATACCGATTAGTGACCACCACAGACGAGGGGGAGCCCGAGGACATTACTGATGATGTCCCACCACCATCACAGGAGGTACCGGTTTTGAGTCAGCGACCGTCCCGTACACAACCATCATTAGCGGACATCTCTGCACGGCTTGGCCCAGTTCGAGTGTGTTTTCTTTGAAAACACTCGGTGCTTTGACGGGTTAGAGGCCACCCTTCAACAAATATGCCAGCACCTGCATATCTCACCACCAGGACCACCACAGGACCCGGCAGAGGACGAGGACTTTTGAGTCCTTTTATCTAGTTTTCTTTTAATTTCAAGTTTTTTTTATTTATTATTTATTATTTATTTTTATTTTTATTTTATTTTATTGTCTAGTTATTTTCATTTAATTTCGATTCATCTTAAGTTTGAACATTATAATCATACATTTGATAACTTTTATCATGATTATCATTAACACATAACCTTCGAGTATTCCTAACATTTATTTAATTACACCCCAATAGAATTCTAACTGATGACTTAGCAGTTTAAACGAGCAATAAACAACTACTCAAGTCATCAGCCAACACCAACACCATCCCGACGCCTCGCCGTGTTTTCCACTCAAGGAATCATCCATTCATTCAGGAAGTGTCACTCTCTCCCTTCTCTTTTGATTTTACATATTAATTGTCATTATATATCTTTGTACACTGAGGGCAATGTACATCTTAAGTCTGGGGAGGGTGAACAACCTAAGAAGACACCTAACAAAAACCCTGAATTGAATCTTGTTTTTAAGTGAATTTACTTATATTGCTAATTAGGATGAAATTTCTGATGATTTATGATTTTTATTGATATGTTTTAGATTAAGTCATTGATAATTGTGCATTGATAATTAAATTTGAAGAATACTAGAGAATCAAGCATGATAAGTCTATTTTTGAAAATTAAATTTTTTTTTTTTTGGGATTGTCAAACGAGTTTAAATATTACCTTGAAGTTTGAAATTTACGAGGTTGACATCAAAATACCCATAATTTTTGTGAGTTTTGAGCCCTATAGAGCATAAATTCTTTTTAGTGCTCACTTTATTGATTATGAGTATGTCAACACCGATCATTATTCTAGAACTTTGCATCGATTATACATGTCGAGACCACATTTTATGATTTGATTCACAGAGATGATAAAGGCACCTAGGATTTAACCCACTAATTCCCTAAAAAGCCTACCGTCACAAATTAACCCCTAGTTAACCCCGTTTTAACCGAACACCCTTTTTATTGACATACCCACTAATATTAACCCAGAACCCCTTTATTTTTGATATCACCATTCCTTCTTACTACCCTTATATCGAGATTTGATCTGATTAGTTGCCTAATTATGAATTTTAGTAGTTTATCCTTTATTATGTATTTAGTTTGTTCTAAAAAAAAACGAAGTATATCCATTATTCATTATTAGTTGTGATTAAGTGAGCTTATACGTTTGGATTCCAAATATCGAAAAAGAAGCTCGTATTATTAGTATTATTAGTTTTCAATTGATGTATTTATTAGTATTAATTCATTAGTTCTTAGTTAGGTAATCTGTCAATTCAATCTCGATTCTAACCCTCTAATTCACCTTTACTCCACACCTTAACCCTAGCCCCAAGTTACAACCCTAACAAAGACCTTTTGGATTTGTGTTTCATCTCATATTTCGATGGTGGAGATTTGATTTTCATGCAAGCCTATGGGATTAACTCTTCATGTTTGACTTTTGAGTGCCTAAATTACAGACCTTAAACACTTTGAGTGATTTAAGTGAATCTTTTGAGAGGATGTCAATCCTTGTCGATTTCGAATCAGAGGTAATTATTTAGATGAAGGGAAATGCCTATGTTTTGTGCTCCAAAATCTATGACTTATACTGTTTGAATTTTTAGGACACTTTGAAGTAAATTGTCCACGTATAAATTATCTATGAATTATGATGAGACACTATCAATAGGAATTATGAATCACGGGAAGTTCGTTTTAATTGTAAGTTGAGAATTTTGCTTGAGGACAAGCAAAAGCTTAAGTGTGGGGGTATTTGATAAATTGTAAAAGTAACATATTCTAAGCCCACATTTAGTATGCTTTTGGATGATTTAAGCCCCAATTTATGTAAAAAGGTGCTCTTAATCCTTTCTTTTCATGTCTTATACTCAGGAAAGCACCCGAGGACGAAAAGAACGAGAAATAATCTTAAAATGGACCAAGTTGGGCCAAGCCACGAAATCGACACGGCCTGAACTCCACTCCACACGGTCGTGCCACCATTCCTACTAGAACACGGCCTTGCCCACGACTTACACGGTCGTGCCTCATTTAACAGTGTTGAACACGGCCTGGCCACGATTTACACGGGCGTGTGCCATGGCCGTGCCTCTGACATAGAGAAGAGGAATTTCATTCGGGAAAGGATACTTGGGGAGAAAGAAACGTGTTTCAAAAGCCTATAAATGCACCCTAGGTATCAGCTGAAAGGGGGCAGAAAAAGCTAGGCTAAAGAGCCAAGCCGGAAAGGTCAGATTTGTGGGAATCACTCGAAGATAGCCAGTTGATCCATCTCAAGAAGCCGAAATTCTACTCAAGACGGAGGATCTCCTCTTCAATTCCTTCAGGGGTTTTAGGGATTTCTTATGTTTTGTGTTATCTTTTCTCTTGAGATGTTTTCCTTTATTGTTATGAACTAAACCTTCGGATACCCGAAGGGGATGAAACCTATGATGAATCTTGTTATTTGATTATTTGAATTATATGATAAATACTTAGTTTGTTCTTAATTATGTGAGCTTAATCCAAATTTAATGTGCTTAGGTGGAGGAGGAATAGACCACGCCTAGAGTAGATCCAACATAATTAAGCGGAGTTGATCGGACGCCTAGAGATAGGGTGACGAGATTTTGTCGAATTAGGGTGAAACCTAATATGGGAGTCCACAGATCGATTTACTGCTATTCTAGGGGGTTATTATAAGTGAACGAGAGTTTCACTAATTAACCTAGGGTTATACGTTATTCGCCTCGAGAGAGGGTTTAATATACGTTAGGGAGTCTCACAGATCAAACTAAGTAAATAAATCATACGGTTCAAGGTTAGATAACAAGTGAAGTCTAGGTGGAGTTTTCCTAAGGGTATCGCTTGAGTCAACTGAGTTTTTCCAAAAGTTATTTCCCGAATTCATTCTTTTTGTCTTTGCGTCTTAGCTTAGTAAGTAGATTAGTTTTAGTTTAACAACCATCACTTTATATTAAGGCTAAATAATAAAAAGATGGTGAGTATTAGTACTTTTAGTTCCTTTGGGTTCGATAATCTGGTCTTGCCTAAACTATACTACTGTTCGATAGGTGCACTTGCCTTTAATCGTTGTCAGAGTTGGTTTCCAGGTTCGATCATTCTTTTATAAATTTTAAAACTCTGATTTACAGCGACTAGTGGGGCAAATTTGTTGAGCAAGATATATTTGTTTTCTCGGGTTTTCTGTTGAGAATACCAGCCAGACAAGATGGCAGCATAATACGTCAGTGATAAAGCCCTGATAAACAATGAACGATGACAACCCTAAGCATTTAAAAAGGGATCATTCTCATGAAATTCTGCATTCATGCAAAAAACACATTTAGTTAGTAGCATTTGATTCATTCCGATCATTGCATCCTAATCATTATACATTTAAAAAAGGATCATTCTCATGACATTCTGCATTCATGCAAATGTCATCCAGTTAGGAGCATTTGATTCATTCTGATCATTGCATCCTAATCATTGTAAGAAATCATTCCAATAACATTCTGCATTCATGTAAATGTCATCCATAATATATTTAGTTAGGAGCATTAGATTCATCCTGATCATTGCATCCTAATCATTTTGCATAAGCATAAACACGTAAAACTGATTTTACAGGACAGGTCCCCTAGAGGACGTTGTCGCAACATTGGTGAATTCGAAGATCTTGCCTTCCTGAGCGAAATAGATCGAAGATAGCAGATCTGGCAATGCAGGAGCAGATCGAAGACATCAGATCTTGTCTCCCTGAGTTTGCAGTGGAGCAGATTGAAGATAGCAGATCTGGCAATCCTGAAGTTGCAAGAGCAGATCGGAGACATCAGTCCTATCTCCCTGACCAACAGTGGAATAGGTTGAAGATTGTAGATCTTGTCACCCTAAGCATTAGGGAACCAAGATCGAACGGAAAATATGGTCTCCCTAAGCAGTAGTGGAATAGATTTAAGCCACCAGCCCTATCTCCCGACCAAAGATTGGAATAGGTCGAAGATTGTAGATCTTGTCACCCTAAGCGATGAGTGGATCAAGATCGGCGGCAAATCTTGTCTCCCTAAGCAGTAGTGGAACAGATTTAAGCCACCAGTCTGGCATCTCTGAGTTTGCAGTGGAGCAGATTGAAAATAGCAGATCTTGCCTTCCTAAGCGAAGCAGGTCGAAGATATGAATTTCTATCTCCTCGAAGTTCCAGTGGAGTAGGTTGAATCTACAAATCCCTCCTCCCTGAGTTTACAATGAGGATAAATCCGTATTTCTTCGAAGTTCCAGTGGAGTAGATTGAAACTACGAATCTCTTCTCCCTAAAATTACTTCGGAATGGGATCGAAGCACCAGTTCTCGGGCCCCTGAAGATACAGTGGGATGGAATAAAGCTACTTGAAGGAAAGAAGCGCCAAGAAGTCAAGATTCGACGAGACCGGGCAAGATTGACCCTTCTTATGAGTCTTTGCTCCATTCTTGTTACACGACAATGAGCAAAGAGGGGCAGCTTTAGCAGGCCCAATCTGCCCGGGGCCCAATTAACCAAAATTAAAACCAAACAAAAATATTAAAAAGCCAATTATCAAAAGTCCAATAAACAGTCCTTTTATTACAGGCCCAAAACCTATTTACAATAAACCTGATCCTAGCCCAATAGAGGCCCAAATAAATAAACCAAACCCTAACTTATTTACAACCCGACAGTAGGCCCAATTGGTCCATATACTAAATAAACCGCTACCCGTTTTCTAAGCCCAAATGCCTAGCCCACTTACGACCAAGCCCAATCTGGAAACTGGCCCAAATGACCCAATTACAAAAACCCTAGATGCTCTAGAGCATTCCAAAGAATACATAGCGCTTTTGCCCCACGCGCTCGCCACGTCCGCATGCAGACGGCCTCTGTCTGACCACACGCGCGCTATTGCGCACAAAGGAAACGAATAGCAGCAGAGAAAACAAAAAAGAAAAGGAATTGTATTTTTCATTTTTTTCTTTCTTTCGATTTCTGCTTTAAAAGGACCGAAACAAAACATTTGTAAGGGTTCACTATTTTTACGCATACGAAATACAAAAAATTTTTGAAAGGTGATTTTCAGTCCTCGTTACCTTTTTTTCGGCCTTTTTTTTTGAATCTTTGTTTTATTTATTCGTATAGAAGTCTAAAAAAGGGAAAGGGGTTTTTCTGCGAGATGTGAACCGATGGACAACCTTCTTAATCAAAATCGAAGCAAGGGTGGCCGTTGAGGTCGGAGATGATGAAACGTGCGGGATCGATTTAAAAGGGATCTCATAAACAACCAGAGTCTACCACTGACCGCCGATTACCATGGCGCTTTAGTGGTCAGATGTCCCTTTGATGCGGCGGAGGGAGAAAGCAAAAGGAAGGGCTAGGGTATTCTGATTTCAAAAGAGAAAAGGGGGAGCCGAGTTTCTGATTTTTTAGGTTTTATTAACCTATTTAAACCAAGTGAAACGACGCCGTATGGGCTTTGATTAAATTAACCCGACCCGATATTCGCAGGACCCGCGCATTTCTACGGCGATGGATAATTTGCGATATTAGTCCCCTTTTTTCTGCGTCGCTATTCGATTGAGCCCTGAGCTCTTTTTATTTTTTTCCTTAATTAGTCCCTGTAATCCAAACGCGCTTTCAATCTGGTCCAATTTAAACACCGCGTTTTGAGGGAATTTGGGGATATTTTCATTTTCAATCCTTCTTTGTTCATGCGTATTTTATTTTGATCCTTGGTTCTGTTTTAATAATTTTATTTATTTATAGATTTCCATTTTAATTTTATTTTTATTTCGATTGAGTTTTAATTTTTGTTTCTAATTCCTGAAACTTTTTTTCTTTCTAGTATTAATTTTGTTTATTATTTAAATTATTTTAATTAAATTGTTTTGAAATTGATTTTGTAATGTTTTAGTCTATTCTCTTTATATGTATTTTGTTTATATATATTGTATAAATGTTTAATTCCAAAATAATATATTATGTATTTCTTTGATGATTTATATAATATTTAATTAAAATACAATTATGCGCTATTACTTTGTACATACATACATAATAATAAGATTTATGTACAAATTATTCTATTTTAAATAATTTTATAAATTGTTGATTTCAAAATCTATTTTTTTATATTTATTTTAAACACATTAGTTAGCATTCAAAATTTTGTTTCATATTAATTTGTCATCATAAATCTTGTAGAACTATTATTGATTGTTAATATGTCCTTTTAACCATGCGATTATTGTTATTGTATATTTGTGCATTAAATTATATTTATAATCACATTCATTCTTATAATGTTAAGTTTGTATATTACCTCATGCTTAATGTTATGCTTATGCCACTCATTAATTATATCTCAAATTTTAATGCACTCGAGCCTTTACTAAATATTTCATTCTTATTACGTGTATGCCAAATAAAATGCATTTTTAGTTAATTTTAATATTTTGTATTTGAAATTTATCAAAAGAAGACAATATTTAGTGTTTGGAAACTCGAGGAATCGTGCCCTAACGTGCTGGGTTTCGGTTTTTCGTTTGACCAAATAACCGAATATTCTTTTAAAATTTCATTCGTGTTTTCTTGGTTCTAAAATAAGGCAATGTTTCGTGTTTGGAAATCTGAGAGATCGTGCCCTAACGTGCTGGGTTTCGGTTTTTCGTTTGACCAAATAACCGAATATCCTTTTAAAATTTCATTCGTGTATTCTTAGTCCTAAAATAAGGCAATGTTTCGTGTTTGGAAATCTGAGAAATCGTGCCCTAACGTGCTGGGTTTCGATTTTCCGTTTGATCCCAAATAACGAAATACCCTTTCAGAATCTCAATGCATGAGTTTTGAGAATTTTGGGATGATCTAGAATTCGAAGACTTAAATTGTTGCATCCTAACGTGCTGGATGTGATAATTTATTTCTTCGGAACTAGAGAATCTTAATATTCAAACTCGAATATCTTCAAATGGGTCGAAAAAAGGTCATAATTTTAAAATCTTTCAAATTCTCGACATTAGGACATTAATTAATCTATTTGGTACCAATTTTGGGTGTTGCGAGGGTGCTAATCCTTCCTCGTACGTAACCGACTCCCGAACTTGTTTTCTTAGATTTCGTAGACCAAGATTTATTAAAATAATCCATCTTAAGGTGATCCGATCACACCCCGAATAAAAGATCGGTGGCGACTCCATTTCCATATTTTTAAAGTCGATCCCCGTTTCTTCAAATACATAAAAATGGTTTCGACATCGTGATTTGGCCTATTTGGCCCGTTTTAAGCCTGTTTCTTGTTCTTTTCATCCTCCGGTGCTTCCCTGGGTATAAAACATGAAAACAAAGGATTAAGAGCACCAAATGACCTAAAATAAGGGATAATTCATCCAAAAGCATGCTAAATGTGGGCTTAAAATATGTTACTTTTACGGTTTATCAAACATCATTAGTTCAACTGTACAAAGAGCTTTCAATTCGATCATCAAATAGCCTTAACATTCGTACTAAGTTTCTCCATTCAATAATAAGGAAATCATACTATTTCATTTGCCGAAATCAAACATATCATTTTTTAACTCTACACATGCGCATAATAAAACCAATCGAACCATTTTACACCATTTAATAACCAAACGCATATGCAACCATAGTAACATTACAACATGGCTGAACATGACTTTGATGCTAATATATATATATATATAATGCGCATTTTACTCCATCAAAATAAACCATTTTTGTACACCCAAAAAAAAAACACATATCATGCCTATATCGTGTATACTTGCCTGCACAAACCGAATCAAAATAGCCAAACCACAAATGATCGTATCATAGGCATATACATTTATTTCACTTAAGATTAGCCGAATATAAACATGCATTGTATAACCTAATTTTTATCTCACAAAATGATCAAACCAATTGCACACACATATGACATAAACATTACTTAACTAATATATCACATACCATGACTTAAACATGCATCCATCATTTACTACATTGCTTAAGCCGAATGATACACCATGCTTACCATTACCCATTGCCGAATCATATATCCAAACACCATAAGTATATATACCATGTATTAAGCTTATCAACATGAACCAATACATAAGCCATTCATGTCATAACCAATCAAGACATATAACCAAAACACCATACATACATTCCATGAAACATACTTACCAAAATAAACTTATATCATAATCAATTATACCCGAATTTAAGCATCATGATCAAGCCATTTTCGCATGGCTAAATATATATACAAATTTCAAAACCAAACATAATAATACTAGCCTATACATGCCATATATTCATAGTTTCAAACTTTTAAAATACTGAAATAGCGATCGATAGTGTGACGATGTTCCAAGACGATCCCCGAGCTCGTAGCTAGCTTCCAAAATCTATAAAACAACGATTAAACACACAAAGTAAGCTTGGATAGCTTAGTAAGCCATAAGCAAGTAAATCATTTCAATGGTATTAATAATTCAATTCAACTAGTCCAAATTAATAAATCTAAACCGCATATACATTCATCATACTTAGAAAATTCATATAACCACATTTGGTACTTTTCTTACCTTTACTTTTCATAAACATATAAACTTCACACATACCTGATTCATTTCACTCAATTTCACAATCGTTCTCGACTTGTCATTGCCCGTTGAACCGTTCGAAATTTTTAAGGATACACGGAAATCATAATAAGCTCGTACAATGCCATATCCCGGATATGGTCTTACATGCTATCACATATCGATGCCACTATCCCAAACAGGGTCTTACACGAATCATATACGATGCCAATGTCCCAGACATGGTCTTACACGTTTTCTCACTTCGATGCCAATGTCTCAGACATGGTCTTACACGAATTACGCATCGGAAGTCCTAATGTCATGACATACGTATCCTAAACTATTCCAATGGTTCGTACGGGGCTTTCGGACGTCGTAAATCGATCGATTCATGCTCGTAACAATTTATCCAATGCTAATTTCAATTCGAAAATGTAGTTATATAAGCATAAAATTTAATTCGGCTATGTAGATAATGAATACATTCAAATTTAACATCATTTATTAACTTATGGACTTACCACGTACGAAGACGAACGGACCGGAACGACTATTCGACCACCTTTGACTTCCCCCGATCCAAATCTGATTTCTTTCTTTCTTGATCTAAATTAATACAAATTTGGCATGTTTAATAACACAGTCTTTCAATTTCATCCAAAAATACATAATTTGGGCATTTTTCACTTTAGCCCCTAACATTTCACATTTTCTCAATTTAGTCCCTATTTCAAAATAACACAAAATACACAAAATCTCATCAAACCCATGTTAGGCCAAATTCTTCCTAGGTCCCTAGTAGCCCATTTATTTCATTTATTTCACATTTTGACCCCACAATTTGCAAATTTCACAATTTAATCTATAATACTCATTTTTACCAAAAATCACTTAATTAAACATAATAATTGATCGTTGATTTCAGAGTTTTAAATTTATAATGATCGAACCTGGAACTAACTATAACAATGATTGAGGCAAGTGTACCTATCGAACAGTAGTATAGCTTAGGCAAGACCGGATTGTCGAACCCAAAGGAACCAAAAGTACTAATACTAACTTTCTTTTTATTATCTAGCCTAAAATAAGTGAAGTTGTTGTTTAATCTAAATTTAACTAACTACTAAGCTAAAGACGCAAAGACAAAAAGAATGAATTGGGGAAGTACTGTTGGAAAAACTCAGTTGATTAAGACGATACCCTTAGAAAGAATCCACCTAGACTTCACTTGTTATCTAACTCTGAACCAGACGATTTATTTACTTGACTTGATCCGTAAAACTCCCTAATGTATATTAAACCCTCTCTCGAAGCGAATAACATCTAACCCTAGGTTGATTAATTGAAATCTCTTTCTAATTAAAACCCCTAGAATTTCATTAACTCGATCTATGGACTCCTATATTAGGTTTCACCCTAATCCGGCAAAATCTCGTCACCCTATCTCTAGGCGCGCAATCAACTCCGCTTAATTATACTAGATCTACTCTTAAGCAGGGACTTTTGCTCATCCACCTAAGCACATCAAACTTGAATTAATATCCCGAAAATATCAACACAAGAATTAAGAACACATAATTAAGAACAAATCAAGTATTTATCATATAGTTCAGCAAACGATAACAAGATTCATCTAAGTTTCATCCCCTTCAGGTATCTGAAGGGTTTAGTTCATAACAATAAAAGAAAACATCTCAGAAAAAAAGATAAAATAAAACATAAGAAATCCTTAAAACCCCCTGAAGGAATTAAAGGAGAGATCCGCCGTCTTGAGTAGAATTCCGGCTTCTTGAGATGGATCAACTGGCTATCTTCGAGTGTTTCCCACAAATCTGACCTTTTCGGCTCGGCTCCTTGGCCTAGCTCACCGCCCTCTTCTAGGTTATACTTAGGGTGTTTATATAGGCTTTTGAAATAGGTTTCTTTGCCCCTAAGTATCCTTTTTCGAGTGAAATTGCTCTTCTCCACGATAGGGACACGGCCATGGCACACGCCCGTGTGAATCATGATCAGGCCGTGTTCTAGTCTATCAAGGAGACACAGCCGTGTTGGCTCAAGTCCAGGCCGTGTAGATTTTCACTTTGGCCCAATTTGGTCCGTTTTAAGCCCATTTCTCGTTCTTTCCATCCTCCGGTGCTTTCTTGAGTATAACACATGAAAAGAAAGCATTAAGAGCACCTTTTTACATAATCAAGGGATAAATCATCCAAAAGTATGCTAAATGTGGGATTAAAATATGTTACTTTTACGGTTTATCACATACCCCCACACTTAAGCTTTTGCTTGTCCTCAAGCAAAATTCTCAACTTACAATTAAAACGAACTTTCCATGATTCAATATTTCTATCAACAATGTCTCATCATAATTCATAGATGATTTATACATGTATAATTTAACTCAAAGAGTCCTAAAGATTCAAACAATATAAGTCATACATTTGTAGCACAAAACATAGGTGTTTTCCCTCATCTAAATAATTACCTCTGATCCAAAACCTACAAGGATTGACATCCTCACAAAAGATTCACTCAAATCACTCAAAGTGTTTAAGGTTAAGAATTAAGCACTGAAATGTCAAACATGAAGAGTTAATCCCATAGGCTTGCATGAAAATCAAATCTCTACCACTGTAATATGAGATGATGCACAAATCAAAAGGTCTTTGAAAGGGTTGTAACGAGGCTTGGGTTAAGGTGTGGATAAAGGCTGAATTAGAGGGTTAGAATCGAGATCGACCTGAAAAATTACCTAACTAGAAACAACGAACTTTGTAACACCCCAAACTCGGCCCATAAGTTTCGACCAGATCTGGTATGCTACGGGTTGTACGTTGAAAACTTTTGCTAAGTTGGGTTTAGTAAATCATAAGTTATTAGGCAAAATTCGAATAAACAAGTGACTTTTGAAAAGAAATCCTTGTATTATTATTTTGAATAATAAAACCTTTGACAAAGTTCCATAAGTTGCAAATATTAAAAACTAAGTAGTGAGTATAAACTATGGGGCCTTATTACATAAATGTTTCCAAAATTAAAAACTTAAGGAAAAACCAAAATAATCTATAGGAATAAAAACTTGATGGCCCCTCGAGACCGCTTTTTTGCTCCCATGTCCACGATCTCTTGCTCATCCGCAAAGTTAGGGAAAAATAATAGGGTGAGTCATCAAGACTCGGTGTGTAAATCCCGAAAACACATCAAAGGCTTGGCCCACAAACACATTATGGCCTTGGCCCGTATACAAGGGTAACTATATATGCATCATGGCCCATCCAAACCTAGAAATCCATCCTCTACACACCAACCCGTACCAACCATCACACCTTGGGGATTTCTACAATCAACCCTCCAACCGCTACACACCATATCGACAATCGTGTCTTTTTGTCTTAAAGACCGATCATCATGTGACCTATGTGGCAAAGCCACCGACCGCCATACGACCTTAATAATACATCGTAGTATTTCGACAATTGAGCTGTCATCATAAAGACCGATCACTATGTGACCTATGTGGCAAATCCACCGATCGTTATGCGACCTTCTTCCCCTTCATCATATCAATCCCATCCCATGCATACATATATGCAGAATCAAAACAATATACTACCTAAAAGTTCACTGTCTATCACATACATCGATACACATAGAGAAGTTTCTATGATTACGTACCTGGCATCCCTTGCATAACCTTTTTGGGTAATCCGACTGTCTATACAACCTTTTTCCGGCTTTTAGCCCATAACATATATTTAGTACAGATTACTATACAGCCTTTTTCTAGCTTTTAGCCCATAACATATATTTAGTACAGATTACTATACAGATTTTTTTTGGCTTTTAGCCCATAACATATATTTAGTACAGATTACTAGTGTGTTAGAGATCTACACACCTGATTACCATTAGAACGAGACCCTCTAAGTCGACGCTATCCGTAGCCAACACCACCGCTATCTGCCTTGAAATCCCAAAAAGTGATATGAGATTCAGGAACTAGTGTTTCCGGCTTTTAGATCTAAGAGATCTTACTAGAGAAGATTCGGCTACTCCTAGAGGATTCCGGCTTTTTGCGAAAAATCAGGAAGAGAAGATGATTCGAAGAAATCTATAGAGATTCGGCTTTTAGAAGAAAGAAGAGAAAAGAATAATGGAGTTTTTGGCTTTCGGCTTTTTAGAAGAAAGAAGAGAAAAGAATAATGGAGTTTTCGGCTTTTAGAAGAAAGAAGAGAATAATGGAGTTTTCGGCTTTTAGAAGAAAGAAGAGAAAGGAATAATGGAGTTTTCGGCTTTCGACTTTTAGAAGAAAGAAGAGAATAATGGAGTTTTTGACTTTTAGAAGAAAGAAGAGAATAATGGAGTTTTCGACTTTTAGGAGAAAGAAGAGAAAAGAATAATGGGGTTTTCGACTTTTAGAAGAAAGAAGAGAATAATGGAGTTTTCAGCTTTTAGGAGAAAGAAGAGAAAAGAATAATGGGGTTTTCAGCTTTTAGAAGAAAGAAGAGAAAGAAAAGGTGGAAACCCTAAATGACGAAAAATAAAGAAGAGAACCCTCCCTATTTATAGAAATTTCGGCACTCACCTATGAAAAACCGAAAGTGCCCTTCCTGATAACTAAAAATTAATCAAATAAAAAGGGAAAATTCGCACCCCTTTGCCATAAAGAAACCGATTTCTTCACTTCTCTAGGTGATGGAATTTGACCAACTCTAGCCTTGTAGATAGCTCCTATCTTTTCTCCTTTTTTTTCCTTCCATATTATCAACTATATTATCTACATTATCCCATTCACATAAATCCTCCTATTTTTGAGCCTTGTTGCCGTCCACTCTACCTAACCCTAATGCCAAAATTTAGATAACTTAAATTAAAAGAGTTGGGCTCCATGTAACTTAAACTTGGGCCCCTTACTCCCTTGTGTGGCGTCACCTCCTTGCTCCCTAAGTGGCGCCACTGACCACTGGGCCACAAGCCCATTTTGATATTTTAAACTTAGATACCACCTTTTAAACTGTAACACCCCAAACCTGGCCCATTCGATATGACCGAATTTGAAATGCCACTGCGAAAAACATTTAAAAATATTCTTACTTAAAAGTAAAAACCGTTAAAAATTTGTTGCCCTTGATAAAACATTTAAAACATTCTAAATAAAATTAAGTGGTGATAAAAATACCGGATTCAAAACTTTAATATGACTTTTGAGATATAAATAGCTTTTAAAAATTTAACTACCAAAATATTAACTTAATTATAAATCCAACTGAAACATAGCAAAATTCAAATACTTTAAGGCCCTTATTACAACAAATAACTATTCAAAAATACTTAAAATACTGAGTTAATAAATTCTATTATATAATGAAAACAACTTCTTCTCAGATGGGCCACCTCGTATCCACTCCAACCCGGTCCGATCATCATCCATCACCGCGATGTTGATAAAAATTTGGGTGAGTCATACGACTCGAGTGTGTAATTAATCCACCGAATTCCACCCACATGTTAACCACATATTAACCCATATATCGGATAACGAGATAACATATTCACATAATAACACAATCTAGGCTTGGCTCATATTCATGTCACTTATCGTAATAACGGGGTAATTAACCGCATAATTTCCACATATCGGGCTTAGCCCATTTCCGCATCGATCCACATTCATATCTTTGGGCTTGGCCCATTTTCACATTAATCCACATATCAATTGAAATGCAAAGTGCACCCAACCCAACCTAGGGTCCATCCTCTACACACCCCGTATCCGACCTACCACACACCGTGGGGATTAACAAATCACCCTCTCCTTTTACTCCAAAGGCAATTAATGCCGTCCACGTGCAATTAAGCACAATAATCCACAACGCGACCTCGATCGGCGCCAATCCACGATGTAGCCGTAGCTAACACCAAAACCACGATGGGACACATAGTCACTCATCAACCACGATATAGCACATAGCTTATATCAACCACGATGAGGCACGCAGAGCTACTCATCAAGCCACGCGAACTAAATCGCAATTAATCCACAATGTGACCTCGATCAACGTCAATCCACGATGTAGCTCAAGGCTAACATCAAACCACGTACTCGAAGTACACCCGCATCTTCTTTCATATCATATCCCACCCATGCACATGCAACATATAATAATGTCATGATAATAATGCATGTACAGGTTGTTCACCATACAATCTCATTCATATAGGCACATTCACATTCTTTCAATAATCAACACTAACACGGTATTCGATATACCCCTCTAGGTATCCATATCACATCACCGCCATCTTTGCACTAGTTAACCCATAAACATAACACATACAAATATAGCATAAACTCGGAAACGGTGGGTTAATCACACACGATCACTTGGAGAACTATGCTTTCGAGCATCGATGCTATCACTAGGCGATACTACGGCTGTTTGCCTACTTTCTTATTCGACACTTGGTCCACACCCCGTGGCCAATCCCGACGCGAGAACGGATCTTCTCTTAAACTTCGGGATAGAGGCTATCCCTTGTCCTCCTTGACTAGCATTCGCCTCCATAACGATACTTAATCGGATCAACTGGTTAATCACTACTACTTTAATATATCAAATCAAATCTACATTTACTAAATATCCTTACCGAAATAAATCTTGAATCCGGCTTGTCCTACTTCGCCGACTTGCCCCCTAATTAACCATGATACCAATCGGTCACATTTAAACCCTAAAGATAGCCCTGGGCGAATGCCTTATTGGCCTACCTTGAAGAATCAAAACCTGATTACCAAAGGAGAATTCACTTACCACTATTACACGTTTGCTTTGAAGAGCCTAAAGTAAGTAGTCGACAAAGACACCCTCCTTTAAAGATTCGGCTTAGAGCACAACAATGATGGTTTCGGCACTTAATGGTGAAGAGAAAAGTCAACAATGGAGAGGGTTTTATGCCTGGAGATTTCGGCAACAAAGAACAACGACAGAGGGGTTTTAGCTTTTGTGACTTGCGACAAAACAAAGAGAATAGGCACTTTAAGCTTCGGTTATGGCTTCAAAGAAATAGAAATAGATTTGGTGTTGGATGAAAGAAAAGAATGAGAGGTGTGAGTGGGAAGAAATTCGGCACAAAGAAATTTAAAGAAAAAGATATCAAAGATGATTACTCCCCCCTTATAAGGAATTCGGCTACTATATCCTTGCTATTATCAAACTCTTTGATAATCTCCTCTATTATCTCCTTAACAAATAAAATAAATTAATCCAACATTAATCCCTTATCAAACTCCTATATTATCTCTTATCACCTATTTAAACCAAAATAAATAAAATAAATCCTTATTTATCTCGTCTTCATCTTGCACAAAATAATTAAATCAACAATTATCCTACTTGAACAATAATTATCTATTATCTACCAACTTAAAATAAAATAAAATAATCATCAATTATCCTACCTTAGCCGAAATTAATAGGAGAATAAGCTGAATCCTCATCCAATTAAAAGTCCCCTGTGTCGTCCACTTTCTTCCAACTCTACCTTGACGCAAAAGCAAAATAAAACACTCCCCTTGCTACTCACCAGCCTCGAACCCAAGACCTGCTGGAGCCCTTGGACGCAAGCTGCAGATAACGCCCCAGGCCACTTTGCCAAGGCGTTTTTTGTGACATGATTCACCCAGAATTTCTTTGAAAACCTCTTTCGCCAGGCGCCTTCTTGACGCAAAAATAAACACTCCTTCCTGCTTCCTTCGCAAGTCGAACCAAGGCCCTTAACCCCACTGCACATGGCGTCCATTGCCACTTTACCAGATGATTCCTTGTGTCATTAATTCCCTAAAAATTTCTTTAAAGCCTCCTTAGCCCAGTTCCCCTTTTTGACGCAAAAATAAAAGTCTTTAATGCTTCCCACGATGCTTGAACCTTTTCCCCCCTGAACTCCCTTTTGACGCAACCTCCCAAGCACCTAAGGTAGCGTCCCAAGCCACTTTACCAAGCCCACTTTCATGTCCATAAACTCCTAAAAATTTTCCTTAAGGCCTCCTTCACCTAACTTCTCCTTTAAAAATAAAATTCCAATATTTTTCCAAGACTTCCTCTTACATCCTTGGATTCTCAAAACCCTTAAAACATGCTCAACCACACTTAAAGCCTACTAACACTTGAGTTATGCTCCAAACGCATAACCCCCAATTTAGGATATTACAGTTCTACCCTCCTTAAAAATAATTTCGTCCTCGAAATTACTTACTATCGTTCAATCGTGCATTCTTAACTCACCACACTACTCTCTATCTGCTGCAAGACTCGATCTTAATAAAACTATCTTACCTTCTAGGCACGGTTTTAAAGTTCACATCCAAGGTTTCATACACTTCACTAGCAATACAACAATAAACTATCTCTAAAGCAACAAATAATACTCCAAAAACAAGGAACTTACCCGCTATCACATCCTTGGTTGTCTCACATCCGAACCTTCGCCTCTGCCGGGTGTTCCACGACCTTGGCCTCGAGCCCTATCCATCACTTATGGACATTTCTTAACCAAATGAGCCTTAGACCCACACCGGAAACATTCCTTACTATTTCCCCAACATTCTCCCGCATGAGCTCTTCCACACCGAGCACATGAACGACTCGATTCTCGAAACCGCACAGTGCACGTCTGCAATTCTCGATCATTGGTCTTTTTGAATATCCTCGGATGGCAATCGATGGTCTAAAACTCCTTTTGTTCGAATTCTTATTCTTCTCTCTCGTTACGCCTCGCGGTTTTCTTAACTTCTTCACTTATCCGAGCTTTTTCCACTAGAATCGCAAAGTCCCTTTCTCTTTGCGGAGCAATCAACACTCGTAGCTCATCCTCGCAACCCGTCTTGAATCGGACACACCTTTCGTGTCGTGTAGCCACGATCCTCTTGGCGTCTTGACTTAACCGCACAAATTCCACTTCATACTGCGCTCTCGACTTGCTTCCTTGAACCAAGTTTAGAAACGCTTTCCTTTACGAGTCTAAGTGCGCGGCTCCTACATACTTCCCTTCAAACTTAGCCTTAAAGAAATCCCAATCCAATCAATCTACCGGGACACCTTGTTTGACGATGAGCCACCATCGATAAGCTTTATCTCGTAGCAACGAGACCGCGCCTTTCGACTTTTCCTCGATGAAATGCAGTCTAGATCATCCATGATTCTTTCGATCGCTTCCGCCAATACTCCGCTACATTCGAGCCACTCCGGATACTCCTCTAAAAACTTCACTCGTTGGTCCTAAGTCTCTCCGGCCCGACTTCCAGCTCCACTTCTCATTCCAACTCTTGCTACTTGTCGTAGCACACGTAGCATAGCTTGCGTCTACGGTGTCATCTCCTCCTGTCGGATCTTGATCCTCCGCGCCACTTGATGGCGGCGGCGCGCGTCACTTTCTCGACCCATGGCGGACCCTCACCGTTCCGACATCGTCATTCGACCACGTCTCCTAGAGCTCATTTCTAACGTCGTGATTTTATCTCGATTAAAAGTTTTATGCATCGTAATTTTGTTCCACTTATTAACCGCGAACAATTTTATGAAGTAAAGTATTTAGAAGTAGTTCTTTCGATTACACAAAGGTTCGATTCAAGTTCACTACTCTAATTCGGAGGTCACATTCACATTCATAAACAGAGACACATTCATTCACTACACTTCTATGGTCATTTCATCCTTTCCCAACCTGTGGGTAATTTAAATCATTCGTCCTATAAGGGGTATTTTGGTAATAAACCAGGGTAAATTTGAAAATCCTTACAAATCAACGATATTTCAAAATTTACAAAAACTCGAGGTTATCTTGAAAATTTGTTTTCCAAATCAATGATGTGTTATGTAAAATTTTAGAAATCGGGGTCATTTTGGTAATTTTTGTAAGTCAGGGGCATTTTCGTAAATTTTTTTTAAATCAAATTTCGCAAAATAGAGATTTATTATTTTTGCAAAGTAGGAATATTTCAGTAAAAGTTGTGGTAGTATGGAAATTTCAAAAAAAATTTCAAACCAGTGGGTATTTTAGTAATTTCACCACTAAGGGTATTTAGGTAATTTTGCCAATCGGGAATAACTCAAAGAAATATTTTTCCAAAGTCTAATTTAGTGTTTTCAAATCAGAAAGGGTAATTTGGAGATTTAGAAACTAAGTTTTTTTTGTAAATAGTAAGGCTAGTCCCTTTCGGGTTTTAATCATTGGTTTGGCCGGTGACTAAGTCCTCTTGGTTAGGGTGAACCGTAGCTACGCACCAGGTAGGATTCGAGTAAAGAGGAGGTGAGTCGCTAGGACTGCTTAAATACCAAGCTCTTACTGAATCCACTCCTAGACATGCGCACAATGGTTGCCACACCTTTAGCTCTCTACGACTTAGTCACGGGTTTGTTTAATGGTCCTTAAGTCTTATGCACTTGTGTTTGAGTAGACTAGTCCTAAGGTCCAATAGCCCTAATCTACTAATCTACGTTCCCATAAAAGCCCATATAGTTCACATATTCAAACCACTTCAATAGCCGGCAGTACTTACAGTGGACTTGGTAGGAGATACACAGTGCCATGCTAGAATAAACACAAAATAAAGCCCATATTTTGAAAAGCCCATTTTTTTGAAAACTATTTTCGCGCCCAAAACCTCAAAGCCGAGTTTTGAACCGGGCTCTGATACCAAACTATAACAACCCAAACCCGGCCCATTCGATACGACCGAATTTGAAATGCCACTGCGGAAAACGTTTACAAATATTCTTACTTAACAGTAAAAACCGTTAAAAATTTGTTGCCCTTGATAAAACATTTAAAACATTCTAAATAAAATTAAGTGGTGATAAAAATACCGGATTCAAAACTTTAATATGACTTTTGAGATATAAATAGCTTTTAAAAATTTAACTACCAAAATATTAACTTATTTACAAATCCAACTGAAACATAGCAAAATTCAAATACTTTAAGGACCTTATTACAACAAATAACTATTCAAAAATACTTAAAATACTGAAGTTAATAAATTTATTATATAATGAAAATAACTTCTTCTGCATGGGCCACCTCGTATCCACTCCAACCCGGTCCGATCATCATTCATCACTTGCGATGTTGATAAAAATTTGGGTGAGTCATACTGGACTCGATGTGTAATTAATCCACTTTGAATTCCACCCACATGTTAACCACATATTAACCCATATATCGATAACAAGATAACATATTCACATAATAACACATTCAGGCTTGGCCCATATTCATGTCACTTATCGGTCATAGGGTAATTAACGCATAATTTCCACATATCGGGCTTAGCCCATTTCCGCGACCGATCCACATTCATATCTTTGGGCTTGGCCCATTTTCACATTAATCCACATATCAATTGAAATGCAAAGTGCACCCAACCCAACCAAGGGTCCATCCTCTACACACCCCAGTATCCACCTACCACACACCAGGGGGATTAACAAATCACCCTCTCCTTTTTACTCCAAAGGCAATCAATGCCGTCCACGTGCAATTAAGCACAATAATCCACAACGCGACCTCGATCGGCGCCAATCCACGATATGTAGCCGTAGCTAACACCAAAACCACGATGGGACACATAGTCACTCATCAACCACGATATAGCACATAGCTTATATCAACCACGATGAGGCACGAGCTACTCATCAAGCCACGCGAACTAAATCGCAATTAATCCACAACGTGACCTCGATCAACGTCAATCCACGATGTAGCTCAAGGCTAACATCAAACCACGTACTCAAAGTACACCCATACCTTCTTTCATATCATATCCCACCCATGCACATGCAACATATAATAATGTCATGATAATAATGCATGTACAGTTGTTCATCATACAATCTCATTCATATAGGCACATTCACATTCTTTCAATAATCAACACTAACTCTGGTATTCGATATACCCTCTCTAGGGTATCCATATCACATCACTTTGTCATCGCACTAGTTAACCCATAAACATAACACATACAAATATAGCATAAACACGAAAAGCGGTGGGTTAATCACACACCGATCACTTGGAGAACTATGCTTTCGATCATCGATGCTATCACTAGGCGATACTACGGCTGTTTGCCTACTTTCTTGTTCGACGCTGGTCCACACCCCGTGGCCAATCCCGACCGCGAACGGATCTTCTCTTAAACTTCGGGATAGGGGCTATCCCTTGTCCTCCTTGACTAGCATTCGCCTCCATAACGATACTTAATCGGATCAACCGGTTAATCACTACTACTTTAATATATCAAATCAAATCTACATTTACTAAATATCCTTACCGAAATAAATCTTGAATCCCGAAGCTTGTCCTACTTCTGTCGACTTGCCCCCTAATTAACCATTATACCAATCGGTCACATTTAAACCCTAAAGATTGCCCTTGGCCGGATGCCTTATTGGCCTACCTTGAAGAATCAAAAACTGATTACCAAAGGAGAATTCACTTACCACTATTACAAGTTTGCTTTGAAGAGCCTAAAGTAAGTAGTCGACAAAGACCTCCTTTAAAGATTCGGCTTAGAGCACAACAATGATGGTTTCGACACTTAATGGTGAAGAGAAAACGCAACAATGGAGAGGGTTTTATGCCTGGAGATTTCGGCAACAAAGAACAACGACAGAGGGGTTTTAGCTTTTGTGACTTGCGGCAAAACAAAGAGAATAGGCACTTTAAGCTTCGGTTATGGCTTCAAAGAAATAGAAATAGATTTGGTGTTGGATGAAAGAAAAGAATGAGAGGTGTGAGTGGGAAGAAATTCGGCACAAAGAAATTTAAAGAAAAAGATATCAAAGATGATTACTCCCCCCTTTTAAGGAATTCGACTACTATATCCTTGCTATTATCAAACTCTTTGATAATCTCCTCTATTATCACCTTAACAAATAAAATAAATTAATCCAACATTAATCCCTTATCAAACTCCTATATTATCTCTTATCACCTATTTAAACCAAAATAAATAAAATAAATCCTTATTTATCTCTTCTTCATCTTGCACAAAATAATTAAATCAACAATTATCCTACTTGAATAACAATTATCTATTATCTACCAACTTAAAATAAAATAAAATAAAATAATCATTAATTATCCTACCTTAGCCGAAATTAATAGGTGAATAAGCTGAATCCTCATCCAATTAAAAGTCCACTGTGTCGTCCACTTTCTTCCAACTCTACCTTGACGCAAAAGCAAAATAAAACACTCCCCTTGCTACTCACCAGCCTCGAACCCAAGACCTGCTGGAGCCCTTGGACGCAAGCTCCAGATAACGCCCCAGGCTACTTTGCCAAGGCATTTTTTTGTGACATGATTCACCCAGAATTTCTTTTAAAACCTTTTTCGCCAGACGCCTTCTTGACGCAAAAATAAACACTCCTTCTTGCTTCCTTCGCAACTCGAACCAAGGCCCTTAATCCCACTGCACATGGCGTCCATTGCCACTTTACCACATGATTCCTTGTGTCATTAATTCCATAAAAATTTCTTTAAAGCCTCCTTAGCCCAGTTCCCCTTTTTGACGTAAAAATAAAAGTCTTTAATGCTTCCCACGATGCTCGAACCTTTTCCCCCCTGAACTCCCTTTTGACGCAACCTCCCAAGCACCTAAGGTAGCATCCCAAGCCACTTTACCAAGCCCACTTTCATGTCCATAAACTCCTAAAAATTTTCCTTAAGGCCTCCTTCACCTAACTTCTCCTTTAAAAATAAAATTCCAATATTTTTCCAAGACTTCCTCCTACATCCTTGGATTCTCAAAACCCTTAAAACATGCTCAACCACACTTAAAGCCTACTAACACTTGAGTTATGCTCCAAACGCATAACCCCCAATTTAGGATATTACATAAACCCTATAGTGCCCAAACAAAAATTTAACTAAGGCTTCAGCCCAATCCTGAGCCCAATTTGGACCCCTAATGCTCAAATTAACTCATTACACATATTCACCCATTAAATGCATAGGCCCAAAAATTTAGGATTTTACAGAACTACCCCCGTAGAGAAATTTCGTCCTCAAAATTTCCAACTAACTACTAATCATACTACCTAAGTCTCACCACTATGCTTTCGCTGCACACTCTAATTCTAAAGCCAAAATAAACACTTAGTATACTATGGTAGGGTACGCACCATCATTCGTATCTGGAGCATCTCCGTCCCCTACCACGGCCACGCGGCGGTCGTCCTCGACCCATTGTACTCATTCTACCGATTCCCGTTTATCTGATTAGAAATTTTATGAATTATTAATTTCTTCCACTAATTACCCTCGAACAATCTTATGAGCAGTAGTTTTAAGAGTAGTTCTTTCGAATTCATGATTATATCTACGGTTCAGTCTCAAGTCTGTATCTCCTAGTTCTAAGAAGCACATACATTCAATCATCAAACATCAACATACAAGTAGCATCCATGAACTTACATTTATCACCTAGGGGTATTTTCGTCATTTCACTACCCAGGGGTATTTTCGTAATTTATCCTACAGGGGTTTTTCCGTAATTTTCCAAAATAGGGTTCCTCGGTGATTTTGTGAAAGAAGGGTATTTTGGTAATTTTGTAATCTGGGGGTATTTTGGTAATTTTACAAATCAGGGATATTTTGGTCATTTATAAATGAGGGATAAATTAGTAGTTTTATAAAATAGAATGGCTGGTCCCTTTCGGGTTTTAGTTATAAATTTTGGCCCGTCAACAAGTCCTCATGGTCGAGGTGAGCAGTCCTACGCACGGTAGGATTCGGCAAAGAGGAGGTGAGTCACTAGGATCGCTTAAATACCAAGCTCTCCTCTCAATCCAATCCTAGACATGCGTATGCCTGTTGCCACACCCTATCTCGGTGACTTGTTCACAGGTTTGTTTGGTTGGATTAAATCTTATGAATTTAGAGAGTTATTTAAACTAAGCCTAAAGTCCATCAATGTCTAATATACTAGCCTACGTCCATCAAGCCCATCAAGCCCAACATACATATCACATCCAAAAGTTCAGAATACTTACTCGCGTGGATCGGGTGCCGGTAGACTCGAAAGCCATTTCTCAACCCAAACTTTTCCAAATTCTTATTAACTTTAAAACAGTACTAGACCCATTTCACAGCTCGAGTTTTGAACTGGGCTCTGATACCAAAATGTAACACCCCAAACCCGACCCAAATGCTACGACCAGATCTAGTATGCTACGGGGTGTATTGTTAAAAACTTTACTTAAATTGATTTTAGAAAATCTCAGTTTCTTTACTTAGGCATTTGGTAAAAATAAGATATTTGTTGAAAACCTTTGTTTTCACGTTGAACATGTTTGGAAAACCCATTTTATTACTTTTTGAAACTTAAGTCCTTGAACATAAATTTTAAAACTGTAAACATCAGCAAATAAAATAAAGGAAACGATAACCTAAGCCCTAGGCCTTATTACATAATTAATCCCAAAAATTATAACTTAAATAAAAAAATCGAAATAGTCTATGAAATTAAATAACTTGATGGCCCCTCGAGTCCGTCTCGGCTCCCTTGTCCATGATCTACTGCTCATCTGAAAGGTTAGGAAAAAATAATAGGGTGAGTCACCAAGACTCAGTGTATAAATCCCTAAAACACTGACTTGAGGCCCACAAACACATTATGGGCCTTGGCCCATACATAGAGGCAACAATCGTAATTACATGATAAACAGTAAATGATGAATAGCCCAACCCATCCTAAAATTCCATCCTCTACACACCAGCCCGTACCAACCATCACACCTCGGAGAGATTTCTACAATCAACCCTCCATCAGCTACACACCATAACGGCATAGTCAGCACGCCTATTCTGTTAGTCGGGAATCATTAAGCGTGGCATAGCCACCGATCACTATGTGACCTAACATTTATATAATGTGGGATTTCTACCACCGATCACTATTGTGACCTATCATGCACTTCCCCTTCATTATCATAATCCCACCCCATGCATACACACATAAAGAAAACATTATACAGGCTTTCATATATTTCGATACACATAGAGATTTCTATGATTACGTACCTGGCATCCTTGCCTAACCCTTTTATGGTTTTATTCGACTGTCTACACAGCCTATTATCCGGCTTTTAGCCCCTAACATAAACATATATACAAATAATCTATATGAATGTATAGGTAAGTGCCGAAATTTCTATAAATAGGGGGTAGCTCATCAATTTCGGCATTTGAACCCTAATCTTTTCTCCATTATTTGTGCCGAAATTCTCAGTCTCCCTCTGTAATTTCTTTTCTTTTGATTCCTTCAAAAGCCGAAATCTCCCAATCTTCTCAACATCTTTTCTTTCAAAAGATGAAACCCTGAACTCTCTTCTCATCTCTATAGCCGAATACTCCTTATTCTTTGCCGATTTCTTCAACTAAAAGCCGAAACTACTTAGATTTCTTCCTATCATCTTCTCTTCTAATCTTCTCAAAAAGTCAGAATCTCTAAGGGGTAGTCGAATTCTCTGTGTTAAGGTGAGTGCCAATTTTCCTATCTCTTCAATCTCTCTTTCAGTTTTTAAGAGACAAGGCCAAATGGCCACTTGGTTGTTAAGGATGCCGAATGAAGCTAATATTTCCTCTCTTTTGCATTTGGGCGGCATTCCAGGATTTGAAGGAAACCTGATCATCTAGATTTAAAAGCCAGAAATCGCTAGTCTCCAATTTTGGGATTTTAAGGTAAGGTGACTTTCCCTAGATTTTCACTAGATTCGTTCATCGCATGCGAGATCTTAACTTTATGATGTGGATTAACGATCATATGTTGTGATAGTAGTTCGACAAAGACTTGTGATGGAATTAAATATGGATCGAGGCAAAGGAGAGAATCCTAAGTTTAAGAAACGAGTCAGTGTCGTGATGCGAGATTGGCCACCGTTGTGGACCGCTTACCACGACAACACCTTAGGCAAGTAGCGATTGTATCGACTTACGATAGTGTCGACATAGAGAGTGTCGTTCTAACGTGTCGTGTGTGTAGATCTCTAACACACAAATAATCTGTATGAATGTATATTTATGTTTATGTTATGGGCTAAAAGTGGATAATAGGTCGTGTAGACAATCGAATAAAACCCTAAAAGGGTTAGGCAAGGATGCCGATTACGTAATCATAGAAATCTCTATGTGTATCGAAATATATGAAAGCTTTGTATGATGTTTTCTTTATGTGTGTATGCATGGGGTGGGATTATGATAATGAAGGGGAAGTGCATGATAGGTCACAATAGTGATCGGTGGTAGAAATCCCGTTATATAAATGTTAGGTCACATAGTGATCGGTGGCTATGCCACGTTTAATGATTCCCGACTAACGAGGAATAGGCGATCTGGTTGTTGTTATGGTGTGTAGCGGATGGAGGGTTGATTGTAGAAATCCCCGAGGTGTGATGGTTGGTACGGGCTGGTGTGTAGAGGATGGAATTCTAGGATGGGTTGGGCTATTCATCATTTACTATTTATCATGTAATTACGATTGTTGCCTCTATGTATGGGCCAAGGCCCATAATGTGTTTGTGGGCCTCAGGTCAGTGTTTTAGGGATTTATACACTAAGTCTTGGTGACTCACCCTATTATTTTTTCCTAACCTTTCAGATGAGCAGTAGATCGTGGACAAGGGAGCCGAGACGAACTCGAGGGGCCATCAAGTTATTTAATTTCATAGACTATTTCAGTTTTTTTTATTTAAGTTATGATTTTTGGGATTAATTATGTAATAAGGCCTAGGGCTTAGGTTATCGTTTCCTTTATTTTATTTGCTGATGTTTACAGTTTTAAAATTTATGTTCAAGGACTTAAGTTTCAAAAAGTAATAAAATGGGTTTTCCAAACATGTTCAACGTGAAAACAAAGGTTTTCAACAAATATCTTATTTTTACCAAATGCCTAAGTAAAAAAACTGAGATTTTCTAAAATCAATTTAAGTAAAGTTTTTAACAATAAACCCCGTAGCATACCAGATCTGGTCGTAGCGTTTGGGCCGGGTTTGGGGTGTTACAAACTTAAAAATAAATAATTACATGAATTGAAACTTTGAAACTAATAATACGAGCTTCTTCTTCAATAAATAGACTTTAACTGTATAAGCTCGCTTTTCATCATACTAATACTGAATATACTTCGAGATTTTTTTTTAGATCAAGTAATAATAAAGAACTTTAACAACTAAAATAAAGAACATAGTTAGGCAACTGGTCAAATCAAATCTCGACAAAAAGGGTAGTCAAGAAGAATGGTGATAACAAATACAAAGGGTTTTGGGTTAATATTAGTGGGTGAGTCAATAAATAGGGTTGTTAGGATCAAAGGGGTTCACTAGGGGTTAATTATGAAGGTAGGCTTTTTATGAAGTAAGTGGGTTAAATCCTAGGTGCCTTTATCATTTCTGTATATCAAATCAAAGATGTGGTCTCAACATGTATAATCGAGGCAAGTTCTAGAATAACAGTTCAATGTTGACACATTCATAATCAAAAAGTGAGCATGAAAAAGGATATATGCTCTTATAAGGTTCAAAATCTCACAAAAATTATGGGTTTTTTGATATCAACCTCGTAAATTTCAAATTTCAAAGTAATATTCAAATTCAAGTAGACAACCTAGAAAAAAATTTTAATTTCTGAAAAATAGACTTATCATGCTTGATTCTCTAGTATCTTAGAATTTAATTATCAATGCACAATTATCAATGACTTAATCTAAAACATATCAATAAAGATCATAAATCATGGAAATTTCATTCTAAATATAATATGAGAAACTTACTTTAGAAACAAGACATAATTCAGGGATTTGAGAACAATGCAAAAAGTTTGGCACCTAATTTCAGGAATTTGAGAATAATGAAAAAAAAAAGTTAGGCACCTTTTTAGGTTGTTCACCCCCCCACACTTAAGATGTACATTGCCCTCAATGTACAAAGATATATATATATATATAGACAATTAATTATAAATTCAAAAGATATGGAGAGAGGTGAAACTCCCTGAATTATGGATGAAATCCTTGCGTTGGAGGTGAAAGATAAGTTGGAGGGGTCGTTCTTGATGACGATCCTGCGCTAGATAAAGAAATTGGGTAGCTCATGGAGGATTAGCCAGGATATAATAATAATAATTAAAACTATACTAATTAAATACTTAAAGAAAAGCAAGCTAAAGTGAAGAAAAATAAAAAGTGAACTAAAATTAAAAGAAAAGATAAATGGACCGTAAAGTCCTTATTGTTGGGTGTGATTTCTAAGGCTGTGGATATGGTGGTGGTCGTGGTGTGATTCCCAAGCAGCCTGAAGAACCTAAAACCAAGAAACTAAAATAAAATAAGTTAAATTAAGCAGAAGAGAAGTAAAGATAAGGAAATTGAAGCAAAAGAGAAAAACAAAATAAAAACTAAATGGCCTCAAATATCCTTGGCTCTTCGAATTATTGAAGCGGCCGGCATGAACTTATATAGATCGGTCTCCCTCTGGGACACTATGTTTGATTCCTTCCGCTTCTTCGGCATTTGGTGTAGCTCAAGGGTTTTGGGAATGGAGGGGAAGAAAAGTAGGGGGAGGTCTGAATAATGGGATAGAATAAAGGGGATGGGGAGTAGGAAAGTGAGTAAGGGAAGAGATGGGAGGGGGTTTAAATAGATTTTCAGGCCTGGTGCAACCTCACGCCCGTGTACCATGGGCGTGTTGATTCACACGGCCACCTCGCACGGCCGTGTTATGCATCATATCGTTTCTCCCACGCCCATGTTCTGGTTGCCACGCCCGTGTGTAAACTATCAGTGTCGACCACGGCCGCATCGCACGGCCGTGTTGGGCGTCGTTCATGTCTCCCACGCCTATTTTATAGATTGCCACGCCCGTTGGTGATAAGTCAGTGTCGTCCACGGCCGCGTCGCACGGCCGTGGCGTTTTGTCGGTGCCCGTGGGGTGGTGGTTTGAGTCTGTGACTCTGAAAATTAATTTTCTCGGACTCGTACCATCTCTGTCATGTCAGTACAGAGATTCGATACATCCACACGGCCACGGCCACGGCCGTGTGCAAGGCCGTGTGGCCTGGAATTCTGTACTTTTGGTTAGTTTATAGTTAGGTACTATAAAAAAGGATAAAAATGTACAAGTTAATGGGGTTAGTACTCGGGTTGCCTCCAGAGAAGTGCTCGTTTATAGTCTTAAGCTAGACTCTCCTCTCATTTGTATATTCATAGTGGTTTGAAAAGCTGAAAGTCCTTCCTCATGCTATCGTGAAACACCCCAAACCCGCCCACGAGCTTTGACCAGTTTGGTATGTTCCTCAAGTAAACCGGTTCAAAATTCTTTTGTTCTTAGGAAAACTTGTGTGATTTTAAGAAAAATATTGTTTTAGGTTGGGCTTGTGTTGAAAATGAGTTCGCTTTATATTGAAATCCCTTTTACCTTAAGTGACAAAATATTTAGGGTTTAGTTTAAAAGAAATTTTAATTAAATTTTAATAGATAAAATTCATAATCATAATAAATAAAAATAAGTGTAAAGTAATTCAACTATGGCCTTATGGCCTTATTACATCAAATAATTCCCAAAATAATTCAAAGTACTAAAATAAATTCAAGAGTCCTCAAAAATATAAACTTCTTGTTGAGCATGGCCACCACAAGTTCTCGCCGTCCCGGTCCATCACTGTTCATCACTTGAAAAATGTTTCCCAACGGGGTGAGTCAAATGCAGACTCAATGTGTACACGACACTAAATCATAATAGAATCAGGCATATCACATATTACACATTAAAAACATAGAATACAGTTATGATGCATTCCCAAACCCAAACCTAGTTGTCCATCCGCTACACACCCCGTACACGCCAAATCCACACCGTGGGGACCACTAAGTCGACCCTCCATCCGCTACACACCATCGAAGGCGATCAGCTGCGGTCGGCGTGCTCATCGCCCATATAAAATTTGTGGCATAGCCACTCAGATAATTGTGTCATAAGACACCACATTCGAGATAATGTAACCGGTTACCACATTCGATAATGTGACCGAAGTCACCATATTCGGATAGTGAGACCGTAGTCATCACATTCACTTCCCCTTTTCATATATCCCGAATGACCCATATTATTCATATCATGCATATCATAATTAAATTCACATTCTTATAAATTTTCACATGTTATAAATAACATATTTCATAATCCTAGTGGAAGTAGGAAACGTGCACAGTACTTTGTACCATATTATGGTACCTTAGCCACATTCTTATAAACATGCATATTTTACATATTACCATCAATCTTATTAAAAGTTAATGTGGGGTACACACTTGATTCGCTTAAAATTTCCTTGAGATCCCGAAAAGCTTGATCTAATGCTTAGATCCTTAATCCCTACATTGATTTATCACTTATTACCTTAATAAAAAGCCATTCGGCCAAAACTCCAAATCCTAGTAGGATTAGTATTCTTACCTTGTTGCCGATTAGAACACCAAAAAATCCCGAAACTGTTCCTTGTTTCACTAGGAATGTCAAAATCCCTAAAACCTTACTTTAGACTTAATCTTAATCATCAAACATAAATCAAGGCCTTTGGCCGAATATTCACATGTCTTACCTTAATCTTAGAAATCCCGAATACTTCTCCTTTTAGTCGACTACTCTGATAATCCCGAAAGGTCCTTCCATATTCGGCAACCATAATATGTATGGGGTTAGATTATCTCTCGGCTAATCTAAAAGAAAAGAATGGGAATCAAACTTGTTCTTACCTTTGAAGAAATCGACAGCACCTATGCTTGAAGCCCTTCCAAGATTCGGCTTTTGATGGATTGGAAGGAAAAGAAAAGGAAGAATAAAGATGGAGGATTCGGCTATGGCTTCTAATGGAGAGGAAAATATTCGGCTAGGTTCCAACAATTACTTAATCTCGACTTGACAAAAGAAAAGAAATAAAAGAAGAGAAGAGAGCACTAAGAATTCGGCAGAGAAAGGAGGAAGCACAAATTGATGAGTAGCCCTCCTTCCTTCCTTTTATAGCCAAAATTATCATCTAAGGAGTCCCTTACTTGGCCACCACTCCTCTATCTGATAACTTTATCCTTTAATTATCACTTAAAATAAAAGATAATTCAGCAACTATCCTTACTTAGCCGAAATTATTAAACTCAAAGTCCCTTACTTGGCCATCACTTCTCCCTTATTTTCCTCTTTATCTCTTTATTCAAATTAAAAGAATTTAATCCAACAATTATCTCTTGAAAATAATGATAAATAAATCCCTTATTTATCCACTATTTATAAAAGAATAAAAGCTCCTACTTTATAGCCATGTGCCGTCCACCTCGACTTCTCGGAAGCAAAAATAAAACCTCCTTTATTTGCTTCCCAAGTGACTCGAACTCGTGCCCATTCCTCTTGCATATGGCGCCATTTCCATAGGCCCTAAGTGGCATCTTCAGACCACTTTTCCAAGCCTGTTTGTGTGTCAAATTCCACAAACTTTTTCTTTTAAGGCCACCTTGCCTTAATTTCCCATTTTAAACCTTAAAACTCGCCATTTCTAGGTCATTTCTAAGTTTCCAAAAATTTTCGATCGGCTCAGAAACTTGACATTTCCTTACATTTCCATGACATTTCCTTACAAGACATTTCCTTACATTTCCAAGACATTTCCTTACATTTCCATGACATTTCCTTACAAGACATTTCCTTACATTTCCAAGGTTTTAAAAATGTTCACTTTCCTCTTTTAAACTTAACATTTCCATACATTTCCGTGTTTCCAAAAGTGTTCAAAATATATTCATAACACATAAGATATGTCATTTCGTATAATTAAACCAAAAATGCATAGGCCCTTTTCAGATGTTACGCTTCTACCCTCCTTAAAAATAATTTCGTCCTCGAAATTACTTATTAACGAATAATCGTACATCTTAACTCACCGCACTACGCTTATGCCGGGCACTCGATCTTAATAGAACCATCATACTTTCTAGGCACGCCTCTAAGTTCACGTCCCTAGAACTCATTTCTAACGCTATGATTTAATCTGATTAAAAAGTTTTATGCATCGAATTTTGTTCCACTTATTAACCGCAAACAATTTTATGAAGTAAAGTATTTAGAAGTAGTTCTTTCGATTACACAAAGGTTCAGTTCAAGTTCACTACTCTAACTCGTGGAGTCACATTCACATTCATAAGCGAGAGACACATTCATTTCTCCATGAAGTCACATTCATTCACAACATCATTCATTACACTTTTATGGCCATTCCATCCATTTCCCTACCCAGGGGTAATTTTGTCATTTTCCCTACAGGGGTATTTTGGTAATAAATCGGGGTCAATTCGAAAATATTTTTCAAATTAAAGGTATTTCAGAATTTACAAAATCTCTCAAGTTATTTTGTTTTCCAAATCGAGGTGTGTTGCAAAAATTTCAGAAATCGAGGTTATTTCGGTAATTTTAGAAGTCAGGGGCAGTTCCGTAAATTTTCCAAATCAGGGTATCTTGTTATTTGTAAAACAGAAGTTTTTGATATCTTTGTAAAGTAGAAATATTTTAACAAAAGTCGAGGGTATTTTTGAAAATCTTAAAAACTAAGGGTATTTTAGTAATTTACAATACAGGGGCATTTTTGTAATTTTGTAAATCGGAGATATTTTGGAAAAATTTTCACAATAATCTTTTACTACAATTAAAAGGGTAATTTAGGGATTTTAAAACTAGGAATTTTATAAAACTGCATGGCTAGTCCCTTTCAGGTTTTAATTATCGGGTTTAGCCCGTGAATAAGTCCTCTTGGTTAGGGTGAACCGTAGCTACGCACCAGGTAGGATTCGAGTAGAGAGGAGGTGAGTCGCTAGGACTGCTTAAATACCAAGCTCTTACTGAATACCAATCCTAGACATGCGTACTATTGTTGCCACACCCTAGCTCGGTGACTTACTTCACAGGTTTGTTTAATAGTCCTTAAGTCTTATGCATGTGTTTGAGTGCACTAGCCCTAGGGTTCAAGTTCCTATCATGCTATTCTACGTTCCATTCCTCTTCTACCCTTCCATAATTCATAACATAAACCACATAATCACACAAATGGTTAGGGGTACTTACCCTCGATGGATCATGGGTTCGAGACTTAGGTGCCATGCCGTAAAACCCGCTCATTTTCAAAAATACTTTCATAAAACTCATTTGGGCTCCATTTGAAAATGTTTTGCGCCTTGGCCCACAGGCCAAGAGTTTAAAACTGGGCTCTGATACCAAACTGAAACACCCCAAACCCGGCCCACGAGCTTTGACCAGATTTGGTATGTTCCTCAAGTAAACCTGGTTCAAAATTCTTTTGTTCTTAGGAAAACTTGTGTGATTTTAAGAAAAATATTGTTTTGGGTTGGGCTTGTGTTGAAAACAGTGTTCGCTTTTATATTGAAATCCCTTTTACCTTAAGTGACAAAATATTTAGGGTTTAGTTTAAAAGAAATTTTAATTAAATTTTAATAGATAAAATTCATAATCATAATAAATAAAAATAAGTGTAAAGTAATTCAACTATGGCCTTATGGCCTTATTACATCAAATAATTCCCAAAATAATTCAAAGTACTAAAATAAATTCAAGAGTCCTCAAAAATATAAACTTCTTGTTGAGCATGGCCACCACAAGTTCTCGCGCTGTCCCGGTCCATCACTGCTCATCACCAAAAATGTTCCCAACAACAGGGTGAGTCAAACAGACTCAATGTGTACACGACACTAAATCAAAATAGAATCGGGCATATCACATATTACCTTCAAAACATAGAATACAAAAGTTATGATGCATTCCCAAACCCAAACCTAGTTGTCCATACGCTACACACCCTCGTACCTGCCAGTCACACCGTGGGGACTACTAAGTTGACCCTCCATCCGCTACACACCATCGAAGCGATCAGCTGCGATCGACGTGCTCATCGCCCATATAAAATTTGTGGCATAGCCACGGATAATTGTGTCATGAGACACCACATTCGAGATAATGTAACCGGTTACCACATTCGGATAATGTGACCAAAGTCACCACTTTTAGATAGTGAGACCGTAGTCATCACATTCACTTCCCCTTTTTCATATATCCCGAATGACCCATATTATTCATATCATGCATATCATACTTAAATTCACATTCTTATAAATTTTCACATGTTATAAATAACATATTTCATAATCCTAGTGGAAGTAGGAAACGTACCTGAGTACTTTGTACCATATTATGGTACCTTAGCCACATTCTTATAAACATGCATATTTTACATATTACCATCAATCTTATTAAAAGTTAGTGTGAGGTACACACTTGATTCGCTTAAAATTTCCTTGAGATCCCAAAAAGCTTGATCTAATGCTTAGATCCTTAATCCCTACATTAATTTATCACTTATTACCTTAATAAAAAGCCATTCGGCCAAAATTCCAAATCCTAGTAGGATTAGTATTCTTACCTTATTGCCGATTGGAACTCCAAAAAATCCCGAAACTGTTCCTTGTTTCACTAGGAATGTCAAAATCCCTAAAACCTTACGTTAGACTTAATCTTAATCATCAAACATAAATCAAGGCCTTTGGCCGAATATTCACATGTCTTACCTTAATCTTAGAAATCCCGAATACTTCTCCTTTTAGTCGACTACTCTGATAATCCCGAAAGGTCCTTCCATATTCGGTAACCATAATATGTATGGGGTTAGATTATCTCTCGGCTAATCTAAAAGAAAAGAATGGGAATCAAACTTGTTCTTACCTTTGAAGAAATCGACAGCACCTATGCTTGAAGCCCTTCCAAGATTCGGCTTTTGATGGATTGGAAAGAAAAGAAAAGGAAGAATAAAGATGGAGGATTCGGCTATGGCTTCTAATGGAGAGGAAAATATTCGGCTAGGTTCCAACAATTACTTAATCTCGACTTGACAAAAGAAAAGAAAGAAAAGAAGAGAAGAGAGCACTAAGAATTCGGCAGAGAAAGGAGGAAGCACAAATTGATGAGTAGCCCTCCTTCCTTCCTTTTATAGCCGAAATTATCATCTAAGGAGTCCCTTACTTGGCCACCACTCCTCTATCTGATAACTTTATCCTTTAATTATCACTTAAAATAAAAGATGATTTAGCAACTATCCTTACTTAGCCGAAATTATTAAACTCAAAGTCCCTTACTTGGCCATCACTTCTCCCTTATTTTCCTCTTTATCTCTTTATTCAAATTAAAAGAATTTAATCCAACAATTATCTCTTGAAAATAATGATAAATAAATCCCTTATTTATCCACTATTTATAAAAGAATAAAAGCTCCTACTTTATAGCCATGTGCCGTCCCACCTCGGTCTTACTGGAAGCAAAAATAAAACCTCCTTTATTTGCTTCCCAAGTGACTCGAACTCAGGCCCATTCCTCTTGCATATGGCGCCATTTCCATAGGCCCTAAGTGGCATCTTCACCACTTTTCCAAGCCCATTTGTGTGTCAAATTCCACAAACTTTTTCTTTTAAGGCCACCTTGCCTTAATTTCCCCTTTTAAACCTTAAAACTCGCCATTTCTAGGTCATTTCTAAGTTTCCAAAAATTTTTGATCGGCTCTGTAAACTTGACATTTCCTTACATTTCCATGACATTTCCTTACAAGACATTTCCTTACATTTCCAAGACATTTCCTTACATTTCCATGACATTTCCTTACAAGACATTTCCTTACAAGACATTTCCTTACATTTCCAAGGTTCTAAAAATGTTCACTTTCCTCTTTTAAACTTAACATTTCCATACATTTCCAGGTTTCCAAAAGTGTTCAAAATATATTCATAACACATAAGATATGTCATTTCGTACAATTAAACCAAAAATGCATAGGCCCTTTTCAGGATGTTACATATCGGGTTCATTATCATGGTAGAATTTAAGTCGAGATGTGCTTATATTGAAAGTGCCAAAGATAGGATTACTTACCTTGACTGTTCCGTATGGGAAAACACTGGTTACCCTAAAATGGATTTCTTTATTTGTGTTAGGGTCAGGAAGAGATATTAGCGGGTCTACTTTATCTAATAATACTTGATATCCGATTCTGAACTTGTTTGCCGCGTGGAGTGGCTCTGGTTTTGCTTTGTGTATCCCTAATTTTTCCTTAAAATGTGTTTTCCACTCGTCTAGATCATCGATCCGAATCCCTTGTTCTTCGTGTGTTATTTCTTTGTTGGCACAGTATAGGATCGGGTTGATTGTATTCTTTCCCGTGTTTCTGAAAAGAAGGGTTAACCGAATGGTTATCAATAAAATTTATTTTCTCACTGGATTACTCGATGTTCTAGCCGAATCGAGAGCTTGGAGAGTGACTGTCTCATTACCTACACGAAGTATTAGTTCTCCCGCATCAATGTCAATTTTAGTCCCAGCGATTTGCTAAAAATGGTCTTCCTAAGATTAGGGGGATACTATTGTCCTCATCCATGTCTAAAATGACAAAGTCTACTGGGAATACGAATTTATCAATCTTTATGAGTACATCTTCGATTATACCCTTAGGAATTCTAACCGTTTTATTAGCTAATTGAATGCTCATCCTAGTTTGTTTGGGTTTCCCTAGACCTAGTTGTTTAAACAATTTATAAGGCATGACATTTATGCTTGCCCCTAAATCAGCTAACTCATTATCAATAGATAAACTACCAATTAAGCATGGAATTGTAAAACTCCCTGAATCTTTTAATTTCCGTGGTAGTTTATTTTGCAAGACTGCCGAGCACATTGCGTTTAGTTCCACATGTGATTCCTCGTCTATCCTTCGTTTGTTCGTCAAAAGCTCTTTTAAAAATTTTCTAGAATCTGGCATCTGCGAAAGGGCTTCAAGTAGCGGTAAGTTAATATGTAATTTCTTTAAGAATTTAAGAAACTTACCGAACTGTTCCTCTGTATCGTCTCTCTTCATCGCTTCGGGATAAGGAATGCGAGGTTGGTACTTTTTGATTACCGGTTTTGGCTTTTCTTGTGTTACCTCAACTTTACCTTTCTCTACCTCATTTTCTGGTATTGGATTGGGTTCATCTAACCCTATACTATCAGGAGCCGTGATAGCTTGGATTTGCTCCTTTGGGTTAATCTCAGTGTTACTTGGTAGACGCCCTTGCGGTCGTTCGGAAATTATCTTTGCAAGTTGTCCAACTGTCTTAGTAAGTTCTCCAACTTGACTTTCGATCCCTTAATTGATGCCTGTTGATTCTTAAGGGTGGTTTCAGTGTCTTGGAGACGGTTATCTATGGCTGCCATGAATTTTGTCAGCATCTCTTCAAGGCTAGGCCTCTTCTCCTGTGGATAGGGCTGATTTTGGAAATTTTGAGGAGGTTGTTGTCTTTGAATTCCTTGATTTCCTTGACCTCCCCATGAAAAATTTGGGTGGTTCCTCCAACCTGGATTATAATTATTACCATAAGTACTATTATTAGATCTGAAATTATTGCCTATATAGTTCATCTGTTCGCTCTCTGTGCCCGGTTGATAGGGTGGGTACTCAGGATTCGCCACAGTTCCACTTGCGTCGCACTGCATTACTGGATGTACTTGCGAAGAACACAAACTATCAAGCTTTTTATTCATCATCTCTACCTGTGTTGATAGCATGGTTGCTGCGTCGAGGTTGAAAACTCTGGCTGATTTTGTTGGTTTTGTCCTTATAACCTGCCACTGATAGTTATTCAGTGACATCTCTTCAATAAACTCGTAGGCTACTTCGTGAGTTCTCATTGCTCGTGGTTCCACCGGTGGCTGAATCAATTAGTTGCCTCGTTGAGGGGTTTACACCGTTATAGAAAGTTTAGACTTGGAGCCATAAGGGTAAACGATGGTGCAGACACCTTCTCAAGAGATCCTTGTATCTTTTCCATGCGTCGTATAATGTTTCTAAGTCCATCTGCACAAAAGAAGAGATATCATTCCGTAATTTGGCCGTTTTGGCCGGTGGGAAATATTTTAATAAAAAAATTTCGGTCATTTGATCCCATGTAGTGATTGACCCTCGTGGTAACGAGTTTAGCCACTGTTTGGCTTTATTCCTTAACGAAAAGGGAAATAACCGAAGTCGGATGGCATAATCAGAAACGCCATTTATTTTGAAGGTATCACAGAACTCTAAAAAATTAGCTATATGAGTATTTGGGTCTTCGTCCTGTAAACCATCAAATTGAACAAATTGTTAAATCATTTGTATAGTGTTAGGCTTTAATTCAAAATTATTAGCAGCTATAGCAGGCCTAACAATACTTGATTCTGCTCCGGTTAAATGAGGTTTAGCATAATCATACATAGTACGCGGAGCATTATTTTCTGCCACATCTTGTGGTGGTGGATTATTCTCGTCCATCCTTTCAGTAGGATTGGATTTGCCTTCTCGCTCTTTTTCTGTGTAATTTAGGGCTCGCCTAATTTCTCTGTAATTCCTGCGAGCGGTAGCTTCAATATCACTGTCGTATACTAGTGGTCCTCTCGGGTTCCTTCTAGTCATAAACTAGAGGTAACTGCTAGGAAAAGAAAGAAAGAAAATTTAGGAAAGTTAAAAGCAAAACAAAAAATAAAAATAAAAGTAAATTGCGGAAAATAATGGCTAAAGTAATAAAAATAGAGCTTTCTTAATATTTTAGTTCCCCGGCAACGGCGCTAAAAACTTGATCGTTGATTTCAGAGTTTTAAATTTATAATGATCGAACCTGGAACTAACTATAACAATGATTGAGGCAAGTGCACCTATCGAACAGTAGTATAGCTTAGGCAAGACCGGATTGTCGAACCCAAAGGAACCAAAAGTACTAATACTAACTTTCTTTTTACTATCTAGCCTAAAATAAGTGAAGTTGTTGTTTAATTTAAATTTAACTAACTACTAAGCTAAAGACGCAAAGACAAAAAGAATGAATTGGGGAAGTACTGTTGGAAAAACTCAGTTGATTAAGACGATACCCTTAGGAAGAATCCACCTAGACTTCACTTGTTATCTAACTCTGAACCAGACGATTTATTCACTTGACTTGATCCCTAAGACTCCCTAATGTATATTAAACCCTCTCTCGAAGCGAATAACATCTAACCCTAGGTTGATTAATTGAAATCTCATTCTAATTAAAACCCCTAGAATTGCATTAACTCGATCTGTGGACTCCCATATTAGGTTTTACCCTAATCCACCTAAGCATATCAAACTTGAATCAATATCCCAAAAATATCAACACAAGAGTTAAGAACACATAATTAAGAACAAATCAAGTATTTATCATATAGTTCAGCAAACGATAACAAGATTCATCTAAGTTTCATCCCCTTCAGGTATCTGAAGGGTTTAGTTCATAACAATAAAAGAAAACATCTCAGAAAAAAAGATAAAACAAAACATAAGAAATCCCTAAAACCCCCTGAAGGAATTGAAGGAGAGATCTGCCATCTTGTGTAGAATTTCGACTTCTTGAGATGGATCAACTGGCTATCTTTGAGTGTTTCCCACAAATTTGACCTTTTCGGCTCGGCTCCTTGGCCTAGCTCACCGCCCTCTTCTAGGTTATACTTAGGGTGTTTATATAGGCTTTTGAAATAGGTTTCTTTGCCCCTAAGTATCCTTTTTCGAGTGAAATTGCTCTTCTCCACGACAGGGACACGGCCATGGCACACGCCCGTGTGAATCGTAATCAGGCCGTGTTCTAGTCTATCAAGGAGACACGGCCGTGTTGGCTCAAGTCCAGGCCGTGTCAATTTTCACTTTGGCCCAATTTGGTCCGTTTTGAGCCCGTTTCTCGTTCTTTCCATCCTCTGGTGCTTTCCTGAGTATAAAACAAGAAAAGAAAGGATTAAGAGCACCTTTTTACATAAATCAAGGGATAAATCATCCAAAAGTGTGCTAAATGTGGGATTAAAATATGTTACTTTTACGGTTTATCAATAATCTATCAACAAGGATTTAGTTTTTTATCATCAAACAACAAAAATCTCAAGCTATCAACAATGGCAAATCACAAAATCCACAACCAATTCAAAAATTCAAGCATGGGCTAGCTAGTATTCGAAGCAACGATCTCAAAAACATAAAAATTATCAAAAACTGAGCAATTTACATACCTCAATCAAGCAAAATGAGTGCCGAACCTAGCTTGCTCTTTTTCTTTCTTTTTCTTTTGTAGTTTTGGTCATGAAAGATGAACAAAACCATGTTTTTTATGTTTTATTTTATATAATTTCATATTAACACATTGTAACAGTCCGGTTTAGGCCCTAGTCAAAATAGTGGTTTTGGGACCACAAATCCGACTCAGTAAAATATTTTAATATTATTTTTTGTGTTTACAGTATGTGATCAAGTATGTGAGAAAGTTTCGTGAATTAATTTTCTTATTTGTGTGCTTAATTTGAGAAAAGGACTTAATCGTAGAAAATATAAAAGTGGCCTTTTAATTGAATAAGTGCCGAATGGTTACTGTCTTTAATATGTGAAGTCCTTAAAAGGTTATGAAGCCATTATAAGATTAGTGGACACTTATGTCCATAATTAAAGTGCTTTTCATTAATGTTTTATTAAGGCTAAAATTGGTAATAGATAATTAAATGTTTATTAAATAAAACAAAGACATAAATTAAGTTAGAATGTAACATCCTAAACTTTGGAATTTTATGTGTTGCATTTGGAATTTTATGTATTGCATTATTTCTTGCGTTAAGCTAGTTAAATTACTAATCGTGTATGTTTTAAGGTCTTAAGAAGGCTCAGGGTTTAATTGGGCCTTAGTAAAAATTTGGTTTTTTAGCACTTTAAGGAGATATAGTAAGTGGCCTCATTGCTTATGGAAATAAATGAGTAATTTGCTAGCACAAAGGAGCTTATGATAAAGGGGATATGGCGCCACATGAAGGACTTTGAGGGAGGAGGTTCAAATCCCATCAAGTGCAAAATTTTGACCTTTTTTTTTGTATTCTTTCCCTAAGTGTCGGCCAAGATGGTATATAAGGCAAGGTGGACTTTTTAATTTTGGAAAGGTGGCTAAAGAAATAAGGAAAGGATGAGGGTAGGGAAAGAAATCAAAAGAAAAGGCAAGTATAGGGAACATGTTGGCCTTTTTCAAGGGAGATGTTTTGGAAAGTTTTGGTTGGCCAAATTTTTTTGACCTTATTGTCATATTATGGACGGTTTTGGTATAGGGAATGGTAGCCAAATTTTTCTTTGTCTTTTGGTAAAAACATTGGTGCTTGTTTTGGCCAAAATTCCTTTAGCATCATTTTGTGTCATTTTTCTTTCTCTCCAAATTTCTTCTTCTTTTTGCCGAATCTTCAAGCCTTTAGTGTGCATTTTTGTTTCTTCTTTTCCTTCTTGTTTGCCGAATGTACCAAACCATTGAGACCAAATCATTCTCACTTATCTTCTCTTGAAAACCGAAACTAGTTAGCACCCTTCTCTCCCTTTCTTTTCTTTTAATCATCTTTTCAATCCTTCTTCCACTTCTTAAAATCAAATTTTACCTTGATCAAATTCTTTTCTTTTATTCATTCTCTCCATAGCCGAATCTAATAACAGCTTGTCTCCTCACTATCTCTTTTTCCTTCGTGAATGGATACTATCTTCTTGTCGAATTGGCGAGTAATAATCTTCTTTTCAAATTATTCTCTTAATGTCGAAAGTATGCCCTTGTCATGGGATGGTTCTATTAACCGAAATCATCATTTTCTTCTACTCTCTCACAATGTGATCAATTTCCCTTTTGTAGTATTCTAGAGGGAGGCCGAACATCATTCTATCCTCAAGTTGAACGGTAAAATCGGATCCAATATTGATAAGGTAAGGAGTTCTTATGGATTATTGATATTATTCAATATTCGATTGGTTGCTAACGGAGTATTAATTTAAAATAATCGACTATATGTTTTAGGGACTAAATCGCTCGATCTATCGACTTGTGATCATACGATTCTAGTGGTAAGCCGACCTTTTCCTTAGTCAATCATTTCGTATCAACGTAATATTTTGACTAAGATTTGTTTTCAATGGAGACAAGCGATATCGAATCGAAAGGGAAAGCATTTGGAGAACATAAAAGGAGAGAATTAGCGATCCCTACTCCTAAATTCAAACGAAGGGCAGTATCGGCGATTCCAGATTTTCCACTGGGTTGTGGACCATCATCCGGGGAGAATCGACAAATCGTGGTCGTTCACGATTCCAAGGGTAAACACTTTAGATCGTTTATTTTAGAGTTTATTAATTAAATCGCGTATGTCGACTAATCGAGCGTTATGATATCTTAGGTGTCGAAGATCAAGAAAGCCTAGTACTTACCGTAATCAGGTGTGTAATCTCACACCGTTTTCCGTGGGTTTTAAGATTGATATCATATTGGATATATATCGCTACGATTAAAATCGTTTTATGGAGTAAACCGGGAAAACTGGCCTAAATTACACTTTTTTGATAAAATTGACAAAATCAGTAATAACACTGTGAGAATTACAAAAACGCCCTAAAGGGCCGAATTACGAAATTACCTCTAATGGGTCGATTTGTTATATTGCCTTAATGGGCCGATTTGTTATATTGCCTTAATGGGCCGAGTTGTTATATTGTCTTAATGGGCCGATTTGTTATATTGCCTTAATAGGCCAATTTGTTATATTGCCTTAACGGGCCGATTTGATATATTGCCATAATGGGCCGATTTGATATATGGTCTTAATGGGCTGATTTGCAAGTGCTACAATGGGCCAAATTTTTGTAATGAATCTCTGAATTAATTATTGTTTATATTTGTAAATATCATGATTTGCTATGTATGATGCATTTACATGATTTTGCATGGGATGGGAAAATGTTGAAGAGAAGTGATTCCGGTGGCACTGCCACAAAAATGTTTGTTAATATGATACTATGATTCTGGTGGCTCGGCCACAATCAAAATTTGTTATAAATGGCATAATGCCTGCGATTGGTGTGTTTGACGGGGTGGGTTGACTTGATCCCCACAGGTGTGATGGGATGGTACGGGTGGTGTGTAACGGATGGATTATTAGGTTGGTTTGGGATTGCATTACATTCATATGATATATTTGATACATTATTATGTAAAAAGGGGCTTAGGCCCAAAATATTGCTAAATGGGTTTCAGGCCCAGTGGACAACGGTAAGGAGGTTATGCACTGAGTTCTAGTAACTCACCCCGCTTTCCTTAACCCTTGCATGTAATGCTCGAAGACGTGGACTTGGGCCATGGATGACTTGGTGGGGCCATACTTGTAAACGGTTTTATTTGGACTTAGATTTCTCGTTTACTTTATTACTTTACTATTTTGGGTTAAATGTTGTAATAAGGCCTCTGGTTATTTTTGCTTTATGTTTGACGTATTTTGCTCAAATTATTTTAAATGGGATTTTATTTTAACAAATTAAAATAAAAGTTTTTCTAAAATGGTACACAAATGGATTTTTATAAACTTATATAAATATTTTTTAACCCGAAAAGTTTCTCCCAAATTTTGATCAATATTTTTAAAGTCACGGTTGTAAAATCATTAGTTCAAATTATCAATTTATCAAGCAAATCTTCGAAGTTAGTAATATATTGTCAATTATTTTAAATTAAAACTTGTTTTTTTTTCTTGATTTTAACAAATCTATTTACGCATTTAATAAAAAGGACTTAAATATATTTTCATGTGACATGTCAGATCTGGTCTTAACGCATGGGCCGGGTTTGGGGTGTTGCATTTTATGGTATCAGAGCACGGTTGCAAAACTTGGCTGTGGTTTGGGTTCAAAAACATTTTCCAAAGCTGTTTGAATTTTTTAAAATTATAAATGCATGTTTTAAAAGAAGTATGGCACCACTGTATCCAAAGACCAAGTCAAGTAAGTATATGTTATCATTTTATGATTATGATTATTTTGATATGACTGTAGGAATACTCTAGAACTTTTAGTTTTAAGTATTGAAACAATAGAGATTGAGACTATAGGATGCGTTTACGAAAACGACTTTACTTCTTATACTTCATAAAATATTGTTTAATAAACACTGAAATAGCATACTAATTCATAAGACTCGTAATCAGATTAAATTGAAATAGCCAATATGAGCACTGGAGGACGTGGACGCGGTAGATGTGGCCGTGGTAGAGGCCATGGCGCTAGAGTTATGTCTGAGGCGTCGGGACATATGCCGGAAATGGACGCACCTGCGTCACTTGTGACTGAAGCTGGGTCACATGATCGTATGGGGCAGGACGACGCTCTGTCCCAAGCAATGTTGCGAGTCTTGGAAAGGGTTACTGGGGCAAGAACTGGGTCAGCAGCTCGTGGGTCAATTTCAAAACGACTCAGATCGAATGGTGCCGAGGTTTTTAGGGGTATCTCGGGTGTGGCCCAAAATGTAGCGGAGTACTGGCTTGAGGTTGTGGAGCGGATCATGGACGATCTGGATTGCACCACCGAGCAGAAACTGAAAGGAGCTGTGTCCTTGTTGAGAGACGAGGCGTATCAATGGTGGCTCACGGTTCGGGAAGGTACTCAGGCCGATCGTATTACCTGGGATTTCTTTAAGACGGTATTCCAGGGAAAGTATGTCGGGGCTAGCTATGTGGATGCCCTAAAGAAGGAATTCCTAAATCTGGTCCAAGGAGGTAAGACTGTGGCAGCTTACGAGGCAGAATTTCTGCGTCTGAGTCGGTATGCCCGGGGAATAGTGCCAACTGACTACTAACGCTGTGTGCATTTTGAGGACGGGTTGCGTGATGAGTTGTGCATACTGATAGTCCCACAAAAGGGGAGAAATTTTGCCACACTGGTGGAGAAAGCCAAGATAGCTGAAGAGGCTAAGCACTCAGAGCGGCAAAATCGAGACAAGGATAGGGGTAGGAGCAAGAGGGACTTTAGGTACTCAGCTCCTACTAGAGGGTTTCAGAAGAGGCCCAGGAATGAGGAGCCAGCTCGAGCTAGAGTACCAGCTGCTACCAATCAGTTACAGCCATGTGTGGATTGCGAAAAACGGCACCCGAGTGAATGCTGGAAGAGAACCGGTGGTTGTTTTAAATGTGGTTCCAAGGACCATCGGCTTAAAGATTGCCCTCGACAGACTGCTCAGACTCAGGATGTTCGTAACTATGATGCACAGCCAGCTAGAGGCGTTCAGCAACCACCGAGAGGTCGTGGGCCAGTCGAGGTGGTAATGGCGTAGGACGCAGGTCGGGGCACCGGTAGAGGTACCGTAATAGGGGTAACGCGGAGGCGAGACAGCCAGGGTTGGTTTATGCGGTCAGACGTTGAGAGGATGGCGATGCACCTGATGTAATAACCGGTACGTTCTTCATATCTGATGTTCCTGTTACTGCTTTGATAGATATCGGATCCACCCATTCGTATGTTGCTTGTGCTGTATCTAGAAATCTGAACATTAGATCTCGAGATTACTTTGCTAGAGAAACAAGCGTAATTAGTCCTCTAGATACCATTGTTACTAAATAAGTCATTTTAGGATGTGCCCTTAGAAATTCAGGGGGAAATATTTTTGGCGGATTTGATGGAACTGCCATTCGGCGAGTTCGACCTCATTTTGGGCATGGACTGGTTGGTGAAACACCGTGCGAACTTGGATTGTGCTGCAAAGTAGATGTTACTAAGAACTTCAGAGGATAAGGAAGTGATGGTGATAGGTGAAAGAAGAAACTATCTATCTAATGTGGTATCTGCTTTAAAGGCAGAAAAGTTGGTGAGAAAGGGGTGCGGAGCATTCCTAGCTTTCATTAGTGCTTTGGATGCTAAGGAATTGTCGGTGGAAAGTGTTAGAACGGTGAAAGAGTTTTTGAATGTCTTTCCCGAGGAGCTTCTAGGATTGCCTCCGGATCGGGAAGTAGAGTTTGGCATTGAGTTATTGCCAGGAACGGCGCTGGTGTCCATTGCTCCTTATAGAATGGCGCCGAAGGAGTTAGCGGAGCTTAAAGCTCAAATTCAAGAGCTGTTGGATCGGAGATTCATTCGACCGAGTGTGTCACCGTGGGGAGCGCCGGTCTTGTTTGTTAAGAAGAAGGATGGGTCGATGCGTATATGCATCGATTATAGACAATTGAATATGTTAACGATCAAGAACAGGTATCCGTTGCCGAGAATCGACGATCTATTTGATCAACTGCGAGGAGCTTCAATTTTCTCGAAGATAGATTTGAGATCGGGTTATCACCAACTTAAGGTTAAGGAGGCGGATATTCATAAGACTGCGTTTCGAACACGTTATGGGCATTATGAGTTCTTGGTGATGCCATTTGGGTTGACTAATGCACCAGCTGCATTTATGGACATGATGAATCGGGTCTTCCAACCCTATTTAGATCAGTTTGTGGTGGTGTTTATAGATGACATCTTGGTGTACTCGAAGAATGAAGAAGAGCATGATTCGCATCTGCATGGGTAGTATTACGATATTAAGGGAGAAGCAACTTTATGCCAAATTCGGTAAGTGTGAATTTTGGTGAAGGAAGTAACCTTTTTGGGGCATGTTGTGTCCGGCCGAAGGAATTAGAGTTGATCCCCGAATGGTCGAGGCTGTGTTGGATTGGAAACCACTGAAGTCAGTGGCCGAAATTTGGAGTTTCCTAGGGTTGGCTGGTTATTACATGCATTTCGTTGAGGGGTTTTTCGTTGATTGCCGCACCCTAACTAAGCCGCATGCAAAGAGTACCATTTGTGTGGTCGGATCGAAGCGTGAGAGCTTTGTGAAATTGAAGAAGATTCTGACAGAAGTGCCAGTATTGATTCAACCTGAGGCTGGAAAAGAGTTTATTGTTTACTGTGATGCGTCACACACAAGCTTGGGATATGTGTTGATGCAAGGAGGAAAAGTGGTGGCTTATGCATCTCGTTAATTAAGGCCGCACGAGGTGAACTATCCCACTCATGATTTGGAGTTAGCTGCAGTAGTGTTTGCTTTGAAGATTTGGAGACACTATCTGTACGGTGAGAAGTCGATTATCTACACGGATCATAAGAGTCTAAATTACCTCCTTACCCAGAAGGAGCTGAACTTAAGACAGCGGAGGTGGATAGAACTGTTGAAAGATTATGACTTCGCAATCGAGTATCATCCCGGAAAGGCTAACGTGGTGGCTGATGCATTAAGTCGAAAGGTGATATCGGATTTGAGAGCGATGTTCGCTCATCTCAGCCTGTATGAAGATGGTAGTCTGCTAGTCGAACTTCAGGTGAAGCTTGCGTGGGTAAGCCAGATTAAGGAAAAACAGTTATTAGATGAAAGGTTGGGTTCCTTACTTCAGCAAGTGGAAGGTGGTGTGATAGGGGATTTTGGATTGAATAGTGATGGAGTATTGTGTTTCTGCGGAAGAATTTGTATGCCCAAAGATTCAAATTTGAGACAAATGATTCTACGTGAGGGGCATAGTAGCCCATATGCTATGCACCCCGGGGGAAATAAAATGTATCGAGACCTCCGTGAGCAGTATTGGTGGCCAGGGATGAAATGGGAGGTTACTGATTTCGTGAGTAGGTGCTTAACATGTTAGCAGGTGAAGGCGGAACATCAATTACCGTCGGGATTGCTATAATCGGTGAAAATTCCATTATGGAAATGGGAAAGGATAACGATGGACTTTGTTAGTGGGTTACCCTTAACGCCTACTAAGAAGGATTCCGTTTGAGTAATAGTGGATCGGTTGATGAAGATCGCTCATTTCCTACCGCTCGCACGGATTACTCATTGCGTGAAGTTGGCCAAGTTGTATGTAGCGAGAGATCGTGAGGTTACATGGGGTACCAAAGTCTATTATTTCGGACGGGGACCCTAGGTTTACATCACGGTTTTGGAAAGCTTTACATGAAGCTTTGGGAACAAGGTTAAATTTCAGCAACGGCATTTCATCCTCGGACAGATGGTCAGTCAGAGAGAATAATCCAAATTCTGGAAGACATGCTAAGGGGCTGTGTGATCGACTTCAGGGGTAGTTGGGAGGATTTCCTACCGTTGGCAGAGTTTGCATTCAACAACAGTTATCAATCCAGCATCCAGATGGCACCCTATGAGGCGTTGTATGGTCGTAGGTGTCGTACTTCTACTTGTTGTGAAACACCCCAAACCCAGCCCACGAGCTTTGACCAGATTTGGTATGTTCCTCAAGTAAACCGGTTCAAAGTTCTTTTGTTACTTAGGAAAAACTTGTGCGATTTTTAAAAACTATTGTTTTGGGTTGGGCTTGTGTTGAAAACCAATTCATCTTATATTGAAATCCATTAAATAAGGTGACAAAACGATTTATGGTTTATTTTAAAGGAAATAAATTTTTAACTTAACTTTAATTGAAAATAATTCGTAACATAGTAATTAAAAATAAAAGTAAAGAAATGTAACTTATGGCCTTATTACATCAGGTAAAATCCCAAAATAAAATTAAAATACTTAAATAAATTTAAATATCCATATTGAATAAAACTTCAAGCTGAGCATGGCCATCCCTAAGCTTCCGCCGAACCCGATCCATTATTGATCGTCACCAAAAATAGTCCCACAACGGGGGTGAGTCAACAGACTCAATGTGTACACAACACTAAAATTTAATAGATCAGGCATACATTTTTCATATCCAATACTTATTCATATAACAGATAAAAATGATGATGCAACCCAAACCCAAACCTAGGTGCCATCCGCTACACATCCCCGTACTAACCTCGCACACCGTGGGGACTACTAAGTCAACCCTCCATCCGCTACACACCATCGAAGCGCAAGCGTTGCGGTCGACGTGCTCATCGCCCATATAAAATTTGTGGCATAGCCACTGTGATAATTGTGTCATGAGACACCACATTCGAGATATTGTAACCGGTTACCACATTCGAGATAATGTGACCAAGTCACCACATTCAGATAGTGAGACCGTAGTCATCACATTCACTTCCCCTTTTTCATATATCCCGAATAACCCATATTATTCATATCATGCATATCCTACTTAAATTCACATTCTTATAAATTTTCACATGTTATAAATATAACATATTTCGTAATCCTAATAGGAGTAGGAAACGTACCTGAGTACTTTGTACCCTATTATGGTACCTTAGCCACATTCTTATAAACATGCATATTTTACATATTACCATCAATCTTATTAAAGGTTAGTGTGGGGTACACACCTGATTCGCTTAACAAAGTCCTTGAAGTCCTGAAAAACCGATCTACCGATTTAGATCTTTAATGCCTATATTCAGTCAACATGGTAATCTTTAGCAAAGGCCTATTCGGCTATAAAACCAAATCCTAGTAGGATTTGTATTCTTAAAACTTACCTTGTCACCGTTTTGAGGATTAATCAAATCCCGGAGACTTGTATTCTTCTCCCTTGAAGTTGGCTAACCACTAGATCCCTTGAATTGGTTAGTTTTCAGTTAAAGCAAATAGATCTAAATACTAAGAGAGAACCTATGCCGATTACATCCACTTACCTTGTGATGAAATTCCCGAAATTGATCCTTGCTTCCCTAGGGATGTCGAAATTCCTATAGCCATATGTTAGATTTAATCTAACCTTAACACATAAAATATGGCCTTTGGCCAAATATACATGTGTCTTACCTTAAATCCTTGAATCCCGAAACTCTCTTAGCCAAAATTCCTTAGATCCAAATCCCAAATTCCTTCTTGTATATTCGGTCAAGAGACAACAAAAGGGTCAGTTCCTAGATCTCGATTTAAAGAATTTGAAGAACAAAAATCCATTGTTCTTACCTTAATACCTCAGTCGATTGCACTCTTGCTTGGAGTCACAAAGATTCGGCTTGACAAAAGAAAGAGAGAAGAGAAGAGAGGACTAAGAATTCGACAGAGAAAGGAGGAAGCACAAATTGATGAGTAGCCCCCTTCCTTTTATAGCCGAAATTATCATCTAAGGAGTCCTTTACTTGGCCACCACTATCACCTTAATTTAAAATAATTAAAAGAATAATCCTTTAATTATCTCTCCAAATTAAATCCTTATTTATCCCCCTAATTAGCCGAATTTTAAAGAGGCTAAAACTCCTCTTTTTTAGAAGCCTTGTGCCGTCCACCTCTCTGCTTCTAGAAGCAAAAATAAAATTTCTTTATTTGCTTCCCATGTGACTCGAACCTTGGCCCAATTCCTTTTTATGTGGCGCCATTTCCATAGGCCCTAAGTGCCATCTTCAGGCCACTTTTCCAAGCCTGTTTGTGTGTCAACTTTCACAAACTTTTCCTTTTAAGGCCACCTTGCCTTAATTTCCTCTTTTAGTCTTTAAAACTCGACATTTCTAAGTTTCCAAAAATTTTCGTTCGGCTCTGTAAACTTGACATTTTCTTACATTTCCAAGTTTCCAGAAATGTGCACTTTCCTATTTTGAATCATTTCCAAATCATTTCCATCCATTTCCATGTTTCCAAAAATGTTCACTTTCCATTTTCTTTTAACTTAACATTTCCATATATATTCAGGTTTCCAAAAATGTTTATCTCTAACTCATTTTCATTCATTTCCGGGTTTCCAAAAATACTCAATATTTATTCTTAGTACATAAAACATGTCACTTCGTAGAACTAAACCGAAAATGCATAGGCCCTTTCCAGGATGTTATAGTTCTACCCCCCTTAAAAAAATTTCGTCCTCGAAATTTCCTAACTAAAATAATTGAGGGTATTGCTGTCGCATCGTCTCTTCTGGTTCCCACGAAGCTTCTTCCGATCCATGATTGCGCCATAACACTTTGACTAGAGGAACTGACTTCCTACGTAACACTTTCACATCACGTTCCAATATCCGAATCGGCTCTTCCTCGTAGGATAAGTCTGGCCTTAGCTCTACTTCTTCGACAGGTACCTCATGAGATGGATCCGATCGGTAACGACGTAGCATGGATACATGGAATACGTCGTGCATCTGTTGCAACTCTGGTGGCAACTCCAATTGGTATGCCACTGGCCCAACTCGCTTCAGTATTCTATAGGGCCCTATAAACCTTGGGCTTAACTTCCCTTTGCGACCGAACCTCATCACCTTCTTCCAAGGCGAGACTTTCAGAAACACTTGGTCTCCCACTTCAAACTCTATCTCCTTTCGCTTAAGGTCTGCGTACGACTTCTGCCTATCAGAAGCTTCCTTTAACCGTGCTCGGATTATCTCAACCTTCTCTTCGCCGCCACTAACTCGGACCCAAAACTCGACGTTCTCCTAGCTCACCCAACAAGTAGGAGTTCGACACTTCCGACCATACAAAGGCTTCATATGGTGCCATCCGAATGCTAGCCTGATAGCTGTTGTTGTAGGCGAACTTAGCTAAAGGCAAGTAGTCTTCCCAACTTCCTCGGAAATCTATCACACAGCCTCTCAACATATCTTCCAACACTTGTATAACTCGCTCGCATCGCCCGTCCGATTGTGGATGAAAAGCCGTAGTGAAGTCCAACTTAGTGCCTAAAGCTTGATGAAGTGCCCTCCGTAATCGAGACGTAAACCTTGGGTCACTATCGAGATGATTGATACTGGTACACCATGTAACCTCACAATTTCCGCCACATATAACTTAGCCAGCTTCTGAAGAGAATAGTCAACTCTTACCGGGATGAAGTGCGCGGACTTAGTCAAACGGTCCACTATTACCCATACCGAGTCCTTCTTAGTAGGCGTAAGGAAGCCCACTAACGAAGTCCATGGTAATTCTCTCCCACTTCCATTGGGGAATCTCGATTGGTTGAAGCAATCCCGATGGAACTTGGTGTTCAAATTTAACTTATCGACACGTCCGGACATTTTCCCATGAATTTAGTAACTTCCCGCTTAAGATCGGACCACCAAAATTGTTCCCTTATATCCCTATACAGACTTAATGCCTCCGGGATGCATAGCATAAGGGCTACCATGTACGTCCCGAAGAATCCTTTGTCTTAACTCCTCGTCTCTCAAAGATACGAGACTTTACCCTTGTAGCACAATACTCCTTCATCATTGACGCCATAGTCCTTTAATTCTTCGTTCAGCACTTTGCTGAAACTTAGCACTTAGGTCCTTATCACCAACCGTCCCTTTTTCACCTCATTCACCATGTGGGCTTGATTTGTAATTCTCGCCAACAAAGCTTCCATCATCATATAAACTCAAGTGAGCGAACATAGCCCTTAGATCCGACACAACCTTCCGACTTAGGGCATCGGCTACCACATTCGCCTTGCCCGGTGGTACTCTATCGAACAATCGTAGTCCTTCAACAACTCCACCCACCTTCGTTGCCTCAAGTTCAACTCCTTCGAGTCAACAGATACTTAAGGCTCTTGTGGTCTGTGTAGATCACTGACCTTTCTCCATAGAGGTAGTGCCTCCAAACCTTAAGGGCGAAAACCACTGCTGCCAACTCTAAGTCATGAGTTGGGTAGTTAACCTCATGAGGCCTTAGTTGCCGAGACGCATAAGCGACTACTTTTCCTTCTTACATTAGAACACACCCTAATCCCGTATGCGAAGTGTCACAGTATACCACAAACTCCTTTCCTGCCTCCGGCTGAATTAACACTAGAGCTTCAGTCAAGACCTTCTTAAGGTTGTCAAAGCTCTTCTGTTGCTTATCAGACCATTCAAAGGGTACTTCCTTCCTTAGTAACTTTGTCAAAGGCGCGGCTATTGACGGGAACCCATCCACAAACCTTCTGTAATAGCCTGCCAACCCTAAGAAACTTCGGATCTCAGCCACGGACCTAGGTGGTTTCCAATCCAACACTGCTTCGATCTTCCTAGGATCCACTCTTATTCCTTCTGCGGATACCACATGTCCTAGGAATGCCACCTCCTTAAGCCAAAATTCACACTTGCTGAATTTGGCATAGAGCTTCTTCTCCTTAATACTTGCAAAGACAATTCGGAGGTGTTCATCATGCTCATCTTCGCACTTAGAATACACCAAAATATCGTCGATGAACACAACGCATTTAACCTATCCAAGTATGGTTGGAAAACCAGTTCATCATATCCATGAACGTGGCTGGAGCGTTCGTCAATCCAAACGGCATTACTACAAACTCAAAATGGCCGTATCTTGTCCTAAAAGCGGTCTTATGGATATCTGCCTCCTTCACCTTCAATCGGTGATATCCCGACCTTAAGTCTATCTTTGAGAATATCATGCGGCTTCTTCACCGATCGAACAAGTCATCGATCCTTGGCAAAGGATACTTGTTCTTGATGGTCACTTATTCAATCGACGGTAATCTATGCACATACGCATAGTTTCGTCCTTCTTCTTTACAAACAGAACTGGTGCTCCCCATGGAGTCACACTGGGTCGTATGAACCCACGATCCAACAACTCTTGGATTTGAGCCTTGAGCTCAACTAACTCCTTTGGCGCCATTCTTGGTATGGAGCGATTGACACAGAGAGCTGCTCTCGGCAAAGAAGTCTATTCCAAACTCCACCTCCTATCTCGGGGTATTCTCGTAATTCCTCCTAAATACATCTTCAAAGTCTTTCACCGTTCTAACTCCACTCGACACCTTCTTCCTTTCCACCTAACGCACTTACGAAGGCTAAGAACGCCTTGCACCCTTTCTTAACCATTTTCTCAGCCTTCAACGCTGAAACTACGTTGGACTACTTCATCCTCCGGGGTCCTTAGTTCCATTCGTTTAGCTACACAATCTAACACGACTCGGTGCTCTACTAGCCAGTCCATTCCAAGTATAAGTTCAAACTCCCCGAAAGGTAGTTCCATTAAGTCAGCCTGAAAGTTCACTCCCTTAATCTCTAGGGGTACATTCCGAAAGATCTTATCCACCACTACAGTTAGGCCTAATGGGCTTACTACAGTTATCTCCCTATCAGAAAGTTCAGAGTCTAGGCCTAGTGTTTTCACTACACTACATGCAACATATGAATGGGTCGAGCCCACATCAATTAAGGCATAATAAGGTTTCCCACATACTTCTTCTGAAATGCTTCCTTAACATATTCCCAGGTCAGATCCTCAGCCGTGGCACCATCCCAAACAGTTAACCACCACTGATACGCTTCATCGCAGTAATAAAGGCTACACCATCCCTTTCAACTTTTCCTCGTGGGTCGATCAAGCTCATCCATGATGTGCTCAGTTGCTTCCACCCAATTTTCGGTATGATCGGGTGCCACACCGATACTCCACGAAACATTTCGGCTCTATTAGCTCGAGCCGCTCAGCACATACTTACGGGTTCCCGAATTCCTCCTCGCACCACCCACCAACTCCAAAACTCACAAAGACACCTGTGACACAAAGATCTTCTCCCGTCTCGAGCTTGTCGCTCAACACCCACAAACGGGGGTGGTGGTGGCGGTGGTATCTCATTGTCGGACCCTTGACCCGATCTAACGGGTTCGACGACACCGCATCCTTCCTCTACCTCGTCCCACGACGACCACATCCTCTAGAGCTCATTTCTAACGCCGAACTGATTAAGAAGTTTTATGAGTTAGTGCTTCTGTTTCACTTGATTACCCGCGAAGGAATTTTATGACAAGAGTTTTAGGAGTGGTTCTTTTGTATTCATACATGCACACAGTCTTTCCATTCATTCATTCATCCATCAAACAAGTATGAACTTTCGTTCATTCAGAGAAAGGTTGTAGTTTTCATTGTTATTGCTTCTCCACTACCCAGGGGTATTTTCGTAATTTTGTCCTACAGGGGTATTTTTGTAATTTTTCGAAAGAAAGAGTTCCTTGGTGATTTCGTCACAAAGTATTTTGGTATTTTTAAATTTCCGGGGTATTTTGGAAAAAAATTGAAATCCGGGGGTATTTCGGTATTTTTAGACCTCGGGGGTATTTCGATAATTTTTCACAAGCCGGGGTAAATTTGTAAAATTTAATAAACCAGGCATATTTCCAAAAGTTGCAAAACTTTGAGGGTTCTTTTTGAGAATTGTACTTTTCAAAACGGTGATGTTGCAAAAATTTTGGAAATTAGGGTCATTTTGGTAATTTTGTAAGTTAAGGGCAATTTTGAAATTTCCAAAATTCAAGGTATTTTTGATAATTTGCAAATTAGGGTTTTTGAACATTGATAAAATAATGAAATTTTGGCAAAACTGTTGGGTAGTTGGTCATTTTATAAACCAAGGGTATTTTGGTAATTTTACCACTAGGGGCATTTTTGTATAAATCAGAAATCTTTCGGAAAATTTTGTAAAGATGGTTTTCATGAATTTAGAAGAAAGTTTTAAGAGTTCTAAAACTAGGGTTTTGTTGTTTTTATAGAAACACGGCTAATTCCCTTTCGGGTTTTAGTTATTGTGTTTAGCCTATGACCGAGCCCTCTTGGTCGTGGTGAACAAAAGCTACGCACCAGCAGATTCGAATGGAGAGGAGGTGAGTCACGCGGATCGCTTAAATACCAAGCTCCCACCAAAACCATTCCTAGACATGCGCATGAGGTTGCCACACCTACTAAGCCCTCTAGGTTAGGGTGAACCGAAGCTACGCACTGCAGGATTCCTACGAAGAGGAGGTGAGTCACTAGGATCGCTAAATACCGTGCTCTTCCTGATCCAATCCTAGACATGCGCATTGTGGGTTACCACACCCTAACTCATTGATTTAGCCATAGGTTTGTTTAACGCTCCTTAAGTCTTATGTGTTTGTGTTTGAGTAGACTAGTCCTAGGGTTCAAGTTCCTATCATGCTATTCTACGTTCCATTCCTTTTCTACCCTTCCATATTTCATAACACATAATCACACAAATAGGTAGGGTACTTACCGTGGATCATGGTCGGAGACTTAGGAGCCATGCCAGAAAACCTGTTTATTTCATAAAATCCTTTCAAAAAGCTTACTTGGCTCGATTTGAAAATGTTTTGGGCCTTAGCCCACAGGCCGAGAGTTTAAAATTGGGCTCTGATACCAAACTGAAACACCCCAAACCCGGCACACGAGCTTTGACCAGATTTGGTATGTTCCTCAAGTAAACCGGTTCAAAGTTCTTTTGTTACTTAGGAAAAACTTGTGCGATTTTTAAAAACTATTGTTTTGGGTTGGGCTTGTGTTGAAAACCAATTCATCTTATATTGAAATCCATTAAATAAGGTGACAAAACGATTTAGGGTTTATTTTAAAGGAAATAAATTTTTAACTTAACTTTAATTGAAAATAATTCGTAACATAGTAATTAAAAATAAAAGTAAAGAAATGTAAGTTATGGCCTTATTACATCAAGTAAAATCCAAAAATAAAATTAAAATACTTAAATAAATTTAAATATCCATATTGAATAAAACTTCAAGTCGAGCATGGCCATCCCTAAGCTTCACGAACCCGGTCCATTATTGATCACCACTGAAAAATAGTCCCACAACAGGGTGAGTCAACAGCACTCAATGTGTACACAACACTAAAATTTAATAGATCAGGCATACATTTTTCATATCCAATACTTATTCATATAACAGATAAAAATGATGATGCAACCCAAACCCAAACCTAGGTGCCATCCGCTACACATCCCCGCACTAACCTCGCACACCGTGGGGACTACTAAGTCAACCCTCCATCCGCTACACACTATCGAAGCGCCGCAGCTGCGAATGACGTGCTCATCGCCCATATAAAATTTGTGGTATAGCCACTGATAATTGTGTCATGAGACACCACATTCGAGATATTGTAACCGGTTACCACATTCGTGTAATGTGACCAAGTCACCACATTCAGATAATGAGACCGTAGTCATCACATTCACTTCCCCTTTTTCATATATCCCGAATGACCCATATTATTCATATAATGCATATCCTACTTAAATTCACATTCTTATAAATTTTCACATGTTATAAATATAACATATTTCGTAATCCTAATAGGAGTAGGAAACATACCTGAGTACTTTGTACCCTATATGGTACCTTAGCCACATTCTTATAAACATGCATATTTTACATATTACCATCAATCTTATTAAAGGTTAGTGTGGGGTACACACCTGATTCGCTTAACAAAGTCCTTGAAATCCCGAAAAACCGATCTACCGATTTAGATCTTTAATGCCTATATTCAGTCAACATGGTAATCTTTAGCAAAGGCCTATTCGGCTATAAAACCAAATCCTAGTAGGATTTGTATTCTTAAAACTTGCCTTGTCGCCGTTTTGAGGATTAATCAAATCCCGGAGACTTGTATTCTTCTCCCTTGAAGTTGGCTAACCACTAGATCCCTTGAATTGGTTAGTTTTCGGTTAAAGCTAATAGATCTAAATACTAAGAGAGAACCTATGCCGATTACATCCACTTACCTTGTGATGAAATTCCCGAAATTGATCCTTGCTTCCCTAGGGATGTCGAAATTCCTATAACCATATGTTAGATTTAATCTAACGTTAACACATAAAATATGGCCTTTGGCCGAATATACATGTGTCTTACCTTAAATCCTTGAATCCCGAAACTCTCTTAGCCAAAATTCCTTAGATCCAAATCCTGAATTCCTCCTTGTATATTCGGTCAAGAGACAACAAAAGGGTCAGTTCCTAGATCTCGATTTAAAGAATTTGAAGAACAAAAATCCATTGTTCTTACCTTAATACCTCAGTCGATTGCACTCTTGCTTGGAGTCACAAAGATTCGGCTTGACAAAAGAAAGAGAGAAGAGAAGAGAGGACTATGAATTCGACAGAGAAAGGAGGAAGCACAAATTGATGAATAGCCCCCCTTCCTTTTATAGCCGAAATTATCATCTAAGGAGTCCCTTACTTGGCCACCACTCTTCCTTTGTGATAACTTTATCACCTTAATTTAAAATAATTAAAAGAATAATCCTTTAATTATCTCTCCAAATTAAATCCTTATTTATCCCCCTAATTAGCCGAATTTTAAAGAGGCTAAAACTCCTCTTTTTTAGAAGCCTTGTGCCGTCCACCTCTCTGCTTCTAGAAGCAAAAAAAAAAAATTTCTTTATTTGCTTCCCATGTGACTCGAACCTTGGCCCGATTCCTTTGTATGTGGCACCATTTCCATAGGCCCTAAGTGCCATCTTCAGGCCACTTTTCCAAGCCTGTTTGTGTGTCAACTTTCACAAACTTTTTCTTTTAAGGCCACCTTGCCTTAATTTCCTATTTTAGACTTTAAAACTCGACATTTCTAAGTTTCCAAAAATTTTCGTTCGGCTCTGTAAACTTGACATTATCTTACATTTCCAAGTTTCCATAAATGTGCACTTTCCTATTTTGAATCATTTCCAAATCATTTCCATCCATTTCCAAGTTTCCAAAAATGTTCACTTTCCATTTTCTTTTAACTTAACATTTCCATACATTTTCAGGTTTCCAAAAATGTTTATCTCTAACTCATTTTCATTCATTTCCGGGTTTCCAAAAATACTCAAAATTTATTCTTAGTACATAAAACATGTCACTTCGTAGAACTAAACCAAAAATGCATAGGCCCTTTCCAGGATGTTACATGTTGGACTGAGCTGGGGGAGCGAAAGTTATTTGGTCCTGAGCTGATATCAGAGACGGAGGAAAAAGTAAAGGTAATTCGGGCACGGTTAAAGGAAGCTTCGGATAGACAAAAATCGTATGTGGATCTGAAGCGTAAGGATATTGAGTTTGCAGTGGGAGATCAGGTTTTTCTAAAGGTCTCACCTTGGAAGAAGATCTTTAGATTTGGAAGGAAGGGCAAGTTGAGCCCTAGGTTCATCGGGCCATACCGTGTATTAAAGCGTGTTGGGCCAGTGGCTTATCATCTTGAGTTACCTCCGGAGTTGAGTCAGATACATAGTGTTTTTTATGTCTCAATGTTAAGGCGTTATCGATCAGATCCGTCTCATATAGTGCCAGTAGAGGAAGTTGAGATAAGACCTGACTTGTCTTTTGAAGAGGAGCCAGTACAAATTTTAGATCGGGACGTTAAGGTGCTGAGAAGGAAGTTAGTACCGTTAGTCAAAGTATTATGGCGTAATCACGGATCGAAGGAAGCTACATGGGAGCCTGAGGACGCGATTCGGCAGCAATATCCTCACCTCTTTTAATCAGGTAAATTTCGAGGACGAAATTTTCTTTAAGGGGGGTAGAATTGTAACATCCTAAAATTTGGAATTTTATGTGTTGCATTATTTCTTGCGTTAAGCTAGTTAAATTACTAATCGTGTATGTTTTAAGGTCTTAAGAAGGCTCGGGGTTTAATTGGGCCTTAGTAAAAATTTGGCATTTTAGCACTTTAAGGAGGTATAGTAAGTGGCCTCATTGCTTATGGAAATAAATGAGTAATTTGCTAGCACAAAGGAGCTTATGGTAAAGGGGATACGGCGCCACATGAAGGACTTTGAGGGAGGAGGTTCAAATCCCATCAAGTGCAAAATTTTAACTTTTTTTTTTGTATTCTTTCCCTAAGTGTCGGCCAAGATGGTATATAAGGCAAGGTGGACTTTTTAATTTTGGCAAGGTGGCTAAAGAAATAAGGAAAGGATGAGGGGAGGGAAAAAAATCAAAAGAAAAGGCAAGTATAGGGAACATGTTGGCCTTTTTCAAGGGAGATGTTTTGGAAAGTTTTGGTTGGCCAAATTTTTTGACCTTATTGTCATATTATGGACGGTTTTGGTATAGGGAAAGGTAGCCGAATTTTTCTTTGTCTTTTGGTAAAAACTTTGGTGCTTGTTTTGGCCAAAATTCCTTTAGCATCATTTTGTGTCATTTTTATTTCTCTCCAAATTTCTTCTTCTCTTTGCCGAATCTTCAAGCCTTTAGTGTGCATTTTTGTTTCTTCTTTTCCTTCTTGTTTGCCAAATGTACCAAACCATTGAGACCAAATCATTCTCACTTATCTTCTCTTGAAAACCGAAACTAGTTAGCACCCTTCTCTCCCTTTCTTTTCTTTTAATCATCTTTTCAATCCTTCTTCCACTTCTTAAAATCAAATTTCACTTTGATCAAATTCTTTTCTTTTATTCATTCTCTCCATAGCCGAATCTAATAACAACTTGTCTCCTCACTATCTCTTTTTCCTTCGTGATTGGATACTATCTTATTGTCGAATTGGTGAGTAATAATCTTCTTTTCAAATTATTCTCTTAATGCCGAATGTATGCCCTTGTCATGGGATGGTTCTATTAACCGAAATCATCATTTTCTTCTACTTTCTCACAATGTGATCAATTTCCCTTTTGTAGTATTCTAGAGGGAGGCCGAACATCATTCTAGCCTCAAGTTGAACAGTAAAATCGGATCCAATATTGATAAGGTAAGGAGTTCTTATGGATTATTGATATTATTCAATATTCGATTGGTTGCTAACGGAGTAATAATTTGAAATAATCGACTATATGTTTTAGGGACTAAATCGCTCGATCTATCGACTTGTGATCATACGATTCTAGTGGTAAGCCGACCTTTTCCTTAGTCAATCATTTCGTATCAACGTAATACTTTGACTAAGATTTGTTTTCAAGGGAGACAAGCGATATCGAATCAAAAGGGAAAGCGTTTGGAGATCACAAAAGGAGCGGATTAGCGATCCTTACTCTTAAATTCAAACGAAGGGCAGTATCGGTGGTTCGGGATTTTCCACCGGGTTGTGGACCATCATCCGGGGAGAATCGACAAATCGTGGTCGTTCACGATTCCAAGGGTAAACACTTTAGATCTTTTATTTTAGAGTTGATTAATTAAATCGCGTATGTCGACTAATCGAGCGTTATGATATCTTAGGTGTCGAAGATCAAGAAAGCCTAGTCTTACCGTATTCAGGTGTGTAATCTCGCACCGTTTTTCATGGGTTTTAAGATTGATATCATATTGGAAATATATCGCTACGATTAAAATCGTTTTATGGAGTAAACCGGGAAAACTGGCCTAAATTACACTATTTTTGATAAAATTGACAAAATTGGTATTAACACTGTGAGAATTACGAAAACGCCCTAAAGGGCCGAATTACGAAATTGCCCCTAATGGGCCGATTTGTTATATTGCCTTAATGGGCTGATTTGTTATATTGCCTTAATGGGCCGATTTGTTATATTGCCTTAATGGGCCAATTTGTTATATTGCCTTAATGGGTCGATTTGTTATATTGCCTTAACGGGCCGATTTGATATATTGCCATAATGGGCCGATTTGATATATGGTCTTAATGGGCTGATTTGCAAGTGCTACAATGGGTCAAATTTTTGTAATGAATCTCTGAATTAATTACCGTTGTTTATATTTGTAAATATCATGATTTGCTATGTATGATGCATTTACATGATTTTGCATGGGATGGAAAAATGTTGAAGAGAAGTGATTCCGGTGGCACTGCCACAAAAATGTTTGTTAATATGATACTATGATTCTGGTGGCTCGGCCACAATCAAAATTTGTTATAAATGGCATAATGCCTGTGATTGGTGTGTTTGGCGGGGTGGGTTGACTTGATCCCCACAGGTGCGATGGGATGGTACGGGTGGTGTGTAGCGGATGGATTGTTAGGTTGGTTTGGGATTGCATTACATTCATATGATATATTTGATGCATTATTATGTAAAAAGGGGCTTAGGCCCAAAATATTGCTAAATGGGTTTCAGGCCCAGTGGACAACAGGAGGGGTTATGCACTGAGTTCTAGTAACTCACCCCGTTTTCTTAACCCTTGCAGGTAATGCTCAGTGACGTGGACTTGGGCCATGGATGACTTGGTGGGGGCCATACTTCAGAAACGGTTTTATTTGGACTTATATTTCTCGTTTACTTTATTGCTTTACTATTTTGGGTTAAATGTTGTAATAAGGCCTCTGGTTATTTTTGCTTTATGTTTGACATATTTTGCTCAAATTATTTTAAATGGGATTTTATTTTAACAAATTAAAATAAAAGTTTTTCTAAAATGGTACCCAAATGGATTTTTATAAACTTATATAAATATTTTTTTTTAACCCGAAAAGTTTCTCCCAAATTTTCATCAATATTTTTAAAGTCACGGTTGTAAAATCATTAGTTCAAATTATCGATTTATCAAGCAAATCTTCAAAGTTAGTAATATATTGTCAATTATTTTAAATTAAAACTTGTTTTTTTCTTGATTTTAACAAATCTATTTACGTACGAATAAAAATGACTTAAATATATTTTCATGTGACATGTCAAATCTGGTCTTAACGCATGGGCCGGGTTTGGGGTGTTACATAGAATATGCTCATCTAGCCAAAAATTAAAAGAGAAAGAAAAGAAGAAAGCTAAGCTAGGTTTCGACTTTGTTCATCTTGATTCAAGGTTAGTTTATGTTCGGTTTTTTGATAATTTCTACGTTTTTGTAATCGTTGCTTCGAATACTTCCAAACCCATGCCTTAATTTTATGAATTGATGATGATTTTGAAATGTGCCATTGATGAACTCATGATTTTTGTGATATTTGAAGATGAAATATGAAAGATATGTGATAGATTAACATAGTTTGTCTTTGGATTTTTGATGAATTTGAGTAATTTGGATTAAATTGAGAAAATAATATTTTGAGGGACTAAAATGTGAAATAAATGAAAAATATGGGCTGCTAGGGGCCTATAGAGAATTCGGCTAAGCATGGGTTGAATTGAATTATATGTATTTTGTGACTTTGTGAAATAAGGCCTAAAATGTCAAAATATGAAAATATGAGGGCTAATTTGTAAATTGCCCTAAATGTGTGTTCTTGGATTGAATTGAATGAATTGGTGAATAAAAGAGTTAAATTTGAATATGTATAGATCAAGAACCGAAGAAAACAGATTTAGACCACAAAAAGTCGAAAGTGATCGAATAGTCCAATCTGTCTGTTTATCCGAATCCGAGGTAAATCTATATACATATAAATGTATTTGAATTGGTTTATTGTGTATCTATGAAATTTAATTGGGATGAATGCGTACGAGATGATATATACATGAAATCCGAGAAAGTATCGACAATGTATCAATATCCGGAAAGTTTCGTACGAACCTTAGCAATAGGTAGGATTCATATGTCATGACATAGGTTTCTGATATTTCATATCGTGTAAGACCACGTCTGAGACGTTGGCGTCGATTTGAGATTTACGTGTAAGACCATGTTTGGGACATTGACATCGTATTTGATTCGTGTAAGACCCTGTCTGGGACAGTGGCATCGATATTTGGTTACATGTAAGACCACGTCTGGGACATTGGCATTGTACGATTATTTCAAGTATTCCGAGTATCCTATTTGATTCTGAATGGTTCAACGGGCAATTCCGAGAAATGAAATACTATGTGAAGTGTATAATCGTTTCAGGTACGTTTGAGATGTATTCTATGATTGAGTGTGAAAGGTAAGTATTCATAAACTTGCAAGAGATTTATGTGAAAAGATTCAATGAGACAAAATGTGATATAGGTATGAATGTGTTATGTACAAAAGAGATACTTGGAGATATGACTAGTTGGTATGTAATGACTAAATAAATGAGCCAAAGGAGAATTATGAATTTACATATGTGATATACTAATGACTATGTATTTGATATATTAAGAATGTTTTATGATAAGTTTATTTGTATATGGCTTACTAAGCTTTTGAAAAGCTTACTTTGTGTGTGTTTGCTTTGTTTTATAGATCGTTAAAGCTACGAGAGGCTCAGAGATCGTTGTGAATCGTCATCACACTATCCAATCACATTTTGGTACTTTATGATCATGTATATATTAAGTATGGCATGTATAGTCTAGTTGATATGGTTATGTTTTGAAAGGTGTCGAAACCATCTTTATTTTAAGTTTGAAAAATGGGGTCAACTTAAAAATGTGATGTGGAGTCGCCACCAACCCTTTTTGTTTAGGTGTGATTGGATCACCTTGAAAAAATAATTTTGGTCTACAAAATAGAAAAACGGGTTCGGGAGTCGGTTACGTACGAGGAAGGATTAGCACCCTCGTACGCCCAAAAACTGGTACCAAATTGATTAACTAATGTCCTTGCGTTGAAAACTTGAAAATGTTTAAGTTATGATTCTTTTTAAAGAATGTTAATTAATTTTGAATTGAATCTCAAGATTCATTCGTTCCAAAGGAATAAAAACATCACAGCCAATACGTTAGGACATGACACATTTATTCTTCGATACCGAGATCATCTTTTATTTTCAAAACACGCAATTAAAAGGATATTTGGTTATTTGGGTCAAACGAAAAATTTACACCCAGCACGTTAGAGCGCAATTCTTCGAATCTCCAAACACACAGATATTGCCTTATTTTGAAGAATTTTCAGATATGCAATTTTAAAAATTGGCTCGAAGCGCATTTTATTGAATCACTTTTTGATAATGAGAAACAAAAATATAATATGGAATTATAATGCATGAATATGAATTTTCACAAACGAATAACAAAGATAACCATAAGCACATACAATTTGAAATATACAACATCGATAATTTCACAACACATCATGTTTAAACCGATAATATTTAAAATCTTATGAATAATAAAACAAATCTAAAAGAAATTCAAAGCCTAATTTAAATACGTGACATACAAAATGATTTACAAGCGATACATAATATAAATAACATATGCACATAAAAATAATAATGTAAGGAGGTGTTGGAAATAAAACATAATTTAAAATAAGATCTTTAAAATAACAATTATATAGATTTATATAGATTTAAAATGAAATATATATATATATATATATATAGATTTTAAAGGAAATACATACATAAAATTATATGAAATTAAGACTCTACATAAAGTAAGATAGTTTTAGTACGAATTATATATATATGCATGTATATAAATTAATAATATATAAGAGTATTTAAATTTAAAAAAAAATTGCACAATTTATTAAAACAAAAGGGACATATAAAAGAATATTTTGAAATAAAATATTTATACAATAAATAAAAATATATACAAATGAAAGTTTAAAACAAATTAAAACATCGTAAAATCAATAAAATAATTCAAAATAATTAATTAAAACAACTTCTAAAAAATGAATAATGAATAAATTTTATAGACTAAAAAAGGATACTTAATTGAAATAAGAATAAAATTAACAGGCTATTTTATAATAAAAAATTTAAACAGAATTAAGGATTAAATTAAAACACGCTTAAATGAACGAGAATTAAAAATGAAATATTCCCACTTCGCGAAAATGCTGTGTACAGATTGGATCAAATAGAAATGCGCTTACACTATCAGGGACTAAATCAGTAAATATTTTCGTGATAAAAAACGCAGCGCATGGACTAGATTGAATCGGAATGACTCGTAAATTACAGGGACCAATTAAGGAATAAAAGAAATGTATAACAAGTCTAATCAAAAGACAGCACAACATAGAGGGACTAATTGCATAAATATCCCATCACCGCAAAAATGCGCGGATCCTGGGGATACTGGATCGGATCAGGTCGGGTTATACAATACGACACTGTTTTAGAGCCATGGAAACAGGCCCTAAACGGTGCCGTTTCAAGCATCCTAATAAAGCCTAAAAAATAAGACCTAATCTAATCCCTCCCCCATTTGAAACAGAAAAGAAAACGAAGCCCTAAATTATCCTCTAATCTTCTCTTCAATCAGCCGCCTCAAAAACCAAACCATTCGACTGCCATGCTTCAGAGATCAGCGATGGCAACGGTCAAAGGTCGAATATAGCCCCTCCGAGCATATACACGAAAGTGTTTTCACATTCTTACCTAGATTCCCCTTCTAACTTTGATTTCGACGAAGTGAAGAGGAAATCGACGACGGCCATAAAAACATGTAAGCGCTCTTTCCTTTATGGTTTTCGTATACAATAGATTAGAAAAGAAAATGAAAAGAAAACGAACTGCCAGTTGAAAAATAGAATAGGAAATTTGAAAATGAACCCAAGTCGGAAAGTCACCTTCGAAAATTCTTTTTTTGTATTCTCTATTCTGTATTCGAAAAATCGTGAAGCTCCCCCACAATAATAGGCCTTTTCTTGTTTTTATAGCCTCATATTCGTAAATAAAAAAAATACAAAACATTTTCTTTTCTGTCAATTGCTTCTATTGTTTGCTGTTGGCGTGGTCTGATTTGCAGGTACAATGTGTGCATGGCTGTACGGAAGCCGTACGCGCAGAGGCGTGACGCGCATGAGGGGAGAGAGCTGCTTGTGGCGCTGCTGCAGCCAAGGGGTTCTAGGATTTCTAAAATCCCAACTTGTTTGGGCCATTTGGGCCGGTCTTGATATTGGGTTTGATGTTTTGGGCCTCTATTGGGCCTGTTGTAATATTTGGACCTTAAAAAATAGACTATTTTAATATTTTATTATTTTTTTTTAAATTTTGGATATAGTGTGGGCCCGGGCAGATTGGGCCTGCTACAAAAGGTGTATAATTAGCCATGTGGTATGGCTAGATAATGTCATAATGTGAATGAGTAGTCATGTTTTATGATGTTTAGTTTTGGTATGGTTTGATGACTATTGAGATTACCAAAATTATGATATGTTGATGAAGCAAGGTTGGTATTTTATTGATGAGAAGATGATATATTATGATGGTAAGATTATGGATGAAACTTGTATAGAAATGCTTGTGATCTAGTTGAGCTAAATGGTACCTAAGTTGGTGTGTTTGTGAGGTTTATGTATGGGTAGAAATGATGTACAATTTGGTATGTTTTGGTTACCATTGGTATATGAAATGATGCTTGTATGTGCTTGTAGGGTTAACCTAAAGTGTGGGTGGCATTTTGGCCTTGCAAATGGCCTATATTTGCCCACACGGTTGAGCACACGGGCGTGTGGCTCGACCGTGTCCTTCGTGGTTACATTTCGAATCAAGTCAGGCTCGAACACGGGCTGGACACACGGGCGTGTGACTGGTCGTGTGGTGCAAGTCAGGCTCGACCACGGGTGAGGCACACAAGCGTGTCTCAGGCCGTGTGGATAAGTCAGTATGTATGCCCTGTTTTGACACGGCTCAGGCACATGGGCGAGTCTGAGGCCGTGTGAGGCACACAGCCTGCCCACACGGGCGTGTGACCTCTGTAATTTAGAAAAATGTTTGATTTTTGCAAAAAATTTGTATGATCCCGGTTTAGTCCCAACCCATTTCTAATGCATGTCTAAGGTCTCCTAGACCTCATTAATGGACTATATATTTGTATTATGTTATGATTTGGCGATAATATACTTTATAATATGAAATGTTTGTAAAAATTTCCGATTGTCTGGTAATGCCTCTTAACCCTAGTCTGGCGACGGATACGGGTTAGGGGTGTTACATTTGATTGGTATCAGAGCTACGGTTTAGTCGATTCTAGGACTAATGTAGCGTGTGAGAGTCTAGCTATGCATGCCATATATATCTGAACCGTGATAGTATGATGAATCCTGATGTGAAAAATGTGTTTTCGTATAGTAATGGATTCCGAAAGAGCTGTAGCTGACGATGTTGAAAGTAATGCGCCTGCTCTCGCTCAAGGGACAGCGCCATCTGATTCAAGAGCGGCTACTAGCGGTCAAGAAGGTGAGGCTAAACAAGCCTTCTTCCAATTGATGAATGAGTGGTTCACTCAATACGTAAGAATGAATCCGGCTGTTTCACAACCTTTGCCCCCACCCAATCCTCCTTAGACTTCTGCTGTACCTTCGGTTATGAACTTGAATTTGTTGAATAAGTCTCCAGTCCACAAAATTCGTAAGTATGGGGCTGAAGAGTTTAGGGCAACTACTGATGATGATGCAGAGAGCGCTGAGTTTTGGCTCGAGAACACAATCCGAGCATTTGATGAAATGTCATTGACTCCTGATGAATCCATAAAATGTGTTGTTTCTTTGTTAGAAGATGCAGCTTATCAGTGGTGGAAGACTTTGATTTCTATTGTTCCAAAAGAACGGGTTACATGGGATTTCTTTCAGTCTGAATTTCAGAAGAAATATATCAGTCAGATATTTATAGATCAGAAACGGAAAGAGTTTTTGGAATTGAAACAGGGATGCATGACTGTCACTGAGTATGAACGAGAGTTCGTGAGACTAAGTCAATATGCTCGGGAATGTGTTTCAACTGAAGCGATATTGTGCAAAAGGTTTGAAGATGGTCTGAGCGAAGATATTCATTTACTTGTTGGGATTCTGGAAATAAAAGAGTTTGTTATGCTTGTTGATCGTGCATGCAAAGCTGAGGCACTCGGGAAAGACAAAAGAAAAGATGAGTCTGAAGCTAGAGATGTGAGAAAGAAATTCTCAAGCAAATCATTTCAGTCTGCACCAAAGAAATTCAGAGATTAGCATAGCCGTTAAAAGGCTAATGTGGGACATTTGAACAGAGATCGAGCTAGATCGCAGTTGAACTCCAAAGCTCCAGCAACTTCAGTAGCTAGTGTTGGAAATGTCTGATCTGATCGACCTTAATGTAAACATTGTGTAAAAAGACATCCGGGTAGTTGTCGATTAAATGATCGAGCCTGTTTCAGATGTGGATCATTAGACCATTTCATTCGAGATTGCCCAGAATCTGTTGAGTAAGAGATTGTTCAGAATCCGAGATCAGATAATGTGTCAGTTAGAGGTAGACCTTCTAGGAATGCAAGAAATGTCAGTGGTAGTCAAAGAGCTACGAAAGACACAGTTGCGAGATCTGAAGCTAGAGCGTCAGCTAGAGCTTATGCCATCTGAGCCCGTGAGGAAGCTTCATCTCCAGATGTTATTACGGGTACATTTACTCTTTATGAAACTTCTGTGATTGCATTGATAGATCTAGGATCTACTCATTCGTATGTATGCATGAACATAGTATTCAGTAAGACTTTGCCTGTAGAGTCTACTGAATTTGTTATTAGAGAATCGAACCCCTTAGGTAAAAGTGTCCTGGTTGACAAAGTATGCAAGAACTATCCGTTGATGTTTCAAGATGTTGCTTTCCGGCTGATCTGATGCTATTACCTTTTGATGAGTTTGATATAATTTTGGGTATGGACTGGCTAACATTGCATGATGCTGGTGTGAACTGCAAACGAAAGACTATTGATTAGAGATGTCAGAATGATGAAATAGTTCGAATTGAATCTAATGATGTGAATGGACTACCGGGTGTGATATCAGTGTTGAAAGCTCAGAGTTATGTGAAAAAGGGTTACGAAGCCTATTTTTCCTATGTGATTGATTCGAGAGCAACTGAAAAGAAAGTTGAATCTGTACCAGTTGTTTGTGAATTCTCTAACGTGTTTCCTGAAGAGTTACCAGGATTACCTCCGATACGTGAAGTTGAGTTTGGTATTGATTTAATGCCGGGAATGACTCCTATTTCAATAGCTTCGTATATAATGGCGCCAAAAGAATTGAAAGAGTTGAAGTCTCAATTGCAAGAATTGACCGACAGAAGGTTTGCACGACCGAGTTTCTGTTCCCGTTCTATTTGTGAAAAAAGAAAGATGGTACGATGAGAATGTGCATTGATTATCACCAGTTGAACAAAGTGACAATCAAGAACAAATATCCTCTGCCGAGAATTGATGATTTGTTCGACCAGCTGAAAGGAGCCACCGTGTTTTTAAAAATAGATCTGAGATCGGGGTATTATCAGTTGCGAGTAAAAGATTCAGACATTCCGAAAACTGCTTTCAGAACGAGGTACGGGCATTATGAGTTTTTAGTTATGCCTTTCGAATTAACGAATGCTCCTGCTATTTTTATGGATTTGATTAACAGAATTTTCAGACCGTATTTAGATCAATTTGTTGTTGTATTCATTGATGACATTTTGATTTATTCGCATGATGAAATTGAGCATGATGAACATCTGAGAATTGTACTACAAACTCTGCGAGATAATAAATTGTATGCTGATCGCTGTAAATCAGAGTTTTAAAATTTATAAAAAGAATGATTGAACCTAAAAACTAACTCTGACAACGATTGAGGCAAGTGCACCTATCGAACAGTAGTATAGCTTAGGCAAGACCGGATTATCGAACCCAAAGGAACTAAAAGTACTAATACTAACTTTCTTTTTATTATCTAGCCTAAAAATAAAGAGAGATTGTTTATCTAATCTAAATTAATTAACTACTAAACTAAAGACTCTAAGACAAAGAAGAATGAATTGGGAAAACAACTTGGGAAAAATGTAGTTGATTTAGATGATACCCTAGGAAGAATCCACCTAGACTTCACTTGTTATCTAACACTGAACCATACGATTTATTCACTTAGTTTGATCCGTAAGACTCCCTAATGTATATTAAACCCTCTCTCGAGGCGAATAATGTCTAACCCTAGGTTAATTAGTGGAACTCTAGTTCTCTTATAATAACCCCCTAGAATAGCAGTAAATCGATCTATGGATTCCCATATTAGGTTTCACCCTAATCCGGCAAAATCTCGTCACCCTATCTCTAGGCGTGCAATCAACTCTGCTTAATTATGTTGGATCTACTCTTAGGCGGTCTATTCCTCCTCCACCTAAGCACATTAAATTTGGATTAAGCTCATAATTAAGAACAAACTAAGTATTTATCATATAATTCAAAAACAATAACAAGATTCATCACAAAGTTTCATCCCTTCTGTATCCAAAGGGTTTAGTTCATAACAATAAAGGAAAACATCTCAAGAGAAAAGATAAAACAAAACATAAGAAATCCCTAAAACCCCCTGAAGGAATCGAAAGAGAGATCCTCCGTCTTGAGCATAATTCTGGCTTCTTGAGATGGATCAACTGGCTATCCCTGAGTGAATCCCTACAAATCTGCCTTCTCTGGCCTAGCACGATGCCCCTAGACGATGGCTTTGGGCTCCCCCTCTTAGGTCATACTTAGGGTGTATTTATAGGCTTTTGGAATATGTTTCTTTCACCCTAAGCATCCTTTCCCGAATGAAATTGCTCTTCTCCACGGCAGAGGCACGGCCATGGCGCACGCCCGTGTGAATCGTGGCCATGCCGTGTTCGAATTTCTTTAATGAGACACGACCGTGTGAGTCGGGGTTAGACCGTGTTCTAGATGATTGAATTGGCACAGCCGTGTGGGTTCAAGTCCAGGCCGTGTCGATTTCCTCTTTGGCCCGTTTTGGTCCGTTTTGAGCCCATTTCTCGTTCTTTTTCCCTGGGTGCTTTCCTGAGTATAAGACATGAAAAGAAAGGATTAAGAGCACCTTTTTACATAAATCAAGGGATAATTCATCCAAAAGCATACTAAATGTGGGATTAAAATATGTTACTATTTCAGTTTATCAAATACCCCCACACTTAAGCTTTTGCTTGTCCTCAAGCAAAATTCTCAACTTACAATTAAAACGAACTTCCTATAATTCATAATAGTCATTGATAGTGTCTCATCATAATTCAAGGATAATTTATACATGGATAATTCAACTCAAAGTGTCCTAAAAATTCAAACACTATAAGCCTTATATTTTGTAGCACAAAACATAGGTGTTTCCCTTCATCTAAATAATTACCTCTGATTCGAAATTGTCAATGATTGACATCCTCACTAAAGATTCACTAAAATCACTCAAAGTGTTTAGGGTTCAAAATTTAGGCACTCAAAAGTCAAACATGAAGAGTTAATCCCATAGGCTTGCATGAAAATCAAATCTCCACCACTGAAATATGAGATGAAACACAAATCAAAAGGTCTTTGTTAGGGTTGTAACGGGGCTAGAGTTAAGGTGTGGATAAAGGCTGAATTAAAAGGTTAGAATCGAGATTGAATTGACAAATTACCTAACTAAGAACTAATGAACCAATAATAATAATTACATCAATTGAAAACTAATAATACTAATAATACGAGCTTCTTCTTCGATATTTGGAATTTAAATAAATGTATAAGCTCGTTTAATCACATAACTAATAATGAATATACTTAAATCGTTTTTTTATGTACATAATAAATACATAATAAAGGATAAATTACTAAAATTCATAATTAGGCAACTAATCAGATCAAATCTCGATATAGGGGTAGTTAGAAAGAATGGTGATAACAATTACAAAGGGTTTTGGGTTAATATTAGTGGGTGAGTCAATAAATAGGGTTGTTAGGATTAAAAGGGGTTCACTAGGGGTTAATTTGTGAAGGTAGGCTTTTAATGGAGTTAGTGGGTTAAAACCTAGGTGCCTTTATCATCTCTGTATATCAAATCAAAAGTGTGGTCTCGACATGTATAATCGATGCAAATTCTAGAATAATAAATCAGTGTTGACATACTCATAATCAATAAAGTGACCAAGAAAAAGAATTTATGCTCTATAAGGCTCAAAAACTCACAAAAAATATGGGTATTTTTTACATCAACCTTGTAAATATCAAATTTCAAGGTAATATTTAAATTCAGGTAGACGACCTAGAAATTTTTTAATTCAGAAAAATAGACTTATTATGCTTGATTCTCTAGTATTCTTAGAATTTAATCATTAATGCACAATTATCAATGACTTAATCTAAAACATATCAATAAAAATCTTAAATCATCAGAAATTTCATCCTAATTAGTAATATGAGGAAATTACTTTCAAACAAGACTAAATTCAGGATTTTGAGAATAATGCAAAAAGTTTGGAACCTAATTTCAAAAATTTGAGAATAATGAAAAAAATTAGGCCACTTTTTAGGTTGTTCACCCCCCCACACTTAAGATGTACATTGCCCTCAATGTACAAAGTTAGATAATATAAATGTAATGTTCAGATCAGAAGATATGGGGATAAGTAAAACTTCCTGAATTATGGATGAGCTCCTTGAGTTGGCAGTGGTCGTGGTGAAAGAGAAGTTGGAGGGGCGGTCTGGGTGACGATTTTAACGTCCTCGAAAGGGCCTATGCATTTTCAGTTTAATTGTACGAAATGACAAGTCTTAAGCACTATGAATAAATTTTTGGTATTTTTGGAATTCTAGAAATGCATAGAAATGGAAACTTGAACATTTTTGGAAACTTGAACATTTTTGGAAACCTGAATATTTTTGGAAACTTGAACATTTTTGGAAACCTGAACATTTCTGGAAATGTTTCAAAAATGGAAAGTGAACATTTCGGGAAACCTGGAAATGTAAGAAAAATGGCAAGTTACAGAGCCGATCGAAAATTTTAGGAAACTTGGAAATGACCCTAAAATGATGAGTTTTAAAGTTTAGAATAGGAAATTAAGGCAAGGGGGCCTTAAAAGAAAAAGTTGGTAAAATTTGACACAAAAATGGGCTAGGAAAAGTGGCCTGAAGATGGCACTTATGGCTTATGGAAATGGCGCCACATGCAAGGTGTTGGGCCTGAGTTCGAGTCACTTGGGAAGCAAATAATGAAGGCTATATTTTTGCTTCCAGAAGGCTGAGGTGGACGGCACTGGTTTCTAGAACAAGGAAGTGTTTTATTTTCACAAATATGTGAATAATAAGTGATAAATATAGGATTAATTTTTAATATAATTATTGAGGAGATAAAAGATGGATTAAACACTTTTATTTTTAAATAAAAGAGATAACATTATCACAAGGAAGAGTGGTGGCCAAGTCAAGGACTCTTGGCCTAGTAATTTCGGCTAAAGGAGGAGAGTTAGGCTATTCTCTCATCATTTTTCCTAAGTGTGCCGAAAATTCCCTAGCCCCTCTTTCTCTCTGCCAAAATTTTTCCTAAGCAAAACTCCATCTTTTCTTCTCCTCTCCTTTGCTATTGTCGAGCCAAAACACTCTTTGATCCCTGTTAAATCTCCATAGCCGAATCTCTGTGACTCTAGGCAAGGAAGCAATCGGCTAAAGGCATTAAAGGTAAGGTTAAGCTATTCAAATTCTTTTCTTTGCTAGTTGCCAAAAGAGAAGGGTCTAAGCCCTATTCTTGTTTTTTTTGGCCGAATCTGCAAGGGGTCTCTCAGGTTTCTACAATTGTTGAAAACAAGGATCAACGATCTAAGGTGAGATAAGTATATATTTGGTCGAATGTTACGTTTTATATGTTAGATCTAACATATGAATTTTAGGAATTTCGATATCACTAAGGGAGCACGGAACCGATTTTTGAGATCTCATCTCAAGGTAAGTGGTTATAATCGGCCAAGGTTCTTTCTTAAATGCCTAGATCTATTTGTTTTAATCAGAGACTAATCAAATCAGTGGATTTAATGGTTAGCCAAATTCAAGGGAAGGACACAAATCTTCGGGATTTGATTGTCAATCAAATCGGCAAACAAGGTAAGTGTTAGTAATACCATTCCTAGTAGGATTTGGTTTTAAAATCGAAAAGGGTATTAATATGTTTATATATGATGGGCCGAATATAGGAATTAACAGATCTAAAGCCTAGATCGGGATTTTCGGGATCTCAAGGAATCTATTAAGCAAATCAGGTGTGTACTCACACTAACTTTCGATATATCATATGGCAATTATTTTAATATATGAATATGCATAAGAATGTGAGTATGGCTAAGTACCATAAATATGGTAAAAGTACCCAGGTACGTTTCCTACTTTTGATAGGATTATGAATATGTATATTGTTACATGTGAATAATGAGAAATTAAGTATGTTATGCATGATATAAAATATATGGGGCATTCGGGATATATGTGAAAGGGGAAGAAGGTGTTGACTTGGTCTCACCAACTAATATGGTGACTACGGTCACCAAATTTGAATATGGTAACTTCGGTTACATTATCTGAATTTGGTTACTTCGGTTACATTATTTGAATATGGTGTCTTATGACACAAATTATATGGGCGATGAGCACGTCATTGCAATGATCGCCGATGATGGTGTGTAGCGGATGGAGGGTTGACTTAGTAGTCCCCACGGTGTGATTGGCGTGTGCGGGTGGTGTGTAGCGGATGGACAAATAGGCTTGGGTTTGGGTTGCATCATTCTCTTTATGAATATGTCTTTGATATGAACATGTATGCCTAAATTGTTGAATGTTAGTTTGTGTACACATTGAGTCTCATTGACTCACCCGTTGGGGAATATTTTTCAGAGATGATCAAGAATGGACCGGGTTGGCCTAGGGAGCTAAAGGTGGCCATTCATAGCAAGGAAAGACTTTTATTATTTGGGATCATTATTTATATTAAGTACTTAAATTTTATTATTTTTGGGTTTTGATTGATGTAATAAGGCCATAAGGCCCAAGTGAATTTCTTTATTTCTTTTTGCTTTACTATTGGATATTATGTCACGAACTAATTTGGATGTAAGTAAGTACAAAATTACTTTTCTTAAAATGAACTCAAAAATCTTTTGTCACCTTAATTAAATTGGATTTATAAAATTAAATAAATGGGTTTTAATCTAAGCCCAACCCAAAACAAAATTTTCCTGAAAATACACAAATTTTCTCTAAGAAACAAAGAAATTTGAAACCGGTTTACTCAAGGAACATACGAGATCCTGCCTCAGCTCGTGTGGGCGGGTGTGGGGTGTTTCATTTGAATATCGAGCCAGTTTTAAACTCTCGGCCTGTGGGCTAAGGCCCAAAACGTTTTTAATTCGAGCTCAAATGATTTTCTTGAAATAAAGCAGGTATTCTAGCATGGCACCTAAGTCTCCGACCCGCAGTCCACCAGGTAAGTACCCTAACTTTATGTGTGATTCTGTGATTTATGTAGAAAGGGCATGGAACGTAGAATAGAGTGATAGGAACATGAACCTTAGGACTAGATTACTCAAACACAGAACCACATAAGACTTAATGCACTAAACAAACCTATGGCTAAGTCACAGAGCTAGGGTGTGGTAACCCCTGTACGCATGTCTAGGATTGGATCCGGAAGAGCCTGGTATTTAAGCAGTCCTAGTGACTCACCTCCTCTTCGCAGGAATCCTACCTGGTGCGTAGCTTCGGTTCACCCTAACTCAGAGGGCTCAGCGGTGTGGCAACCTCTGTGCGCATGTCTAGGAATGGTTTCGATGGGAGCTTGGTATTTAAGCAGTCCGCGTGACTCACCTCCTCTCCATTCGAATCCTACATGGTGCGTAGCTTTGGTTCACCCTGACCAAAGAGGGCTCGGTCATAGGCTAAACCTAATGACTAAAACCCGAAAGGGAACTAGCCTTTTAAAAAAAAAAAGAACCCATAAAGTTTTACAACTTTTGGAATATCCCCAACTAACTAAATTTTACCAATTTACCCTGATTTATGGAAAATTACCAAAATACCCCCGAGGTCAAAAATTACCGAAACGCCCTGGATTCCAAATTTTTTTCCCAAATTTACCCCGGAACTTTAAAATTTCCAAAATACTTTTGACAAAATCACCGAGGAACTTTCTGTTTAAAAATTACGAAAATGCCCTCAGTAGGATAAAATTACGAAAATACCCACAGGTAGTGGAAAAACAATAACAATGAAAACTACAACATTTCTCTGAATGAATGAAAGTTCATAATTGTTTGATGGATGGATGAATGAATGAAAGACTGTGTGCTTGTGTGAATACTGAAAGAACCACTCCTAAAACCTTTTTCATAAAACTCCTTCATGGATAATAAGTGGAACAATGACTAATCCATAAAACTTTTTAATCGATCTCGACGCTAGAAATGAGCTCCAGAGGACGTGGTCGCCGTGGGCGAGGTAGAGGAAGGATGACCGTGTCGAACCCGTTAGATCGGGTCGTGGTTCTCGACAATGAGATACCACCGCCACCACCACCCCCACCGTTAATGTGGAGCAAAGCAAGCTCGAGACGGGAAGATCTTTGTGTCGCAGTCGTGCTTTGCGAGTTTTGGAGTTGGTGGTCGTGTAGGAGGAAATTCGAGAAATCGAAAATGCAGGCTCGAACGGCTCCGAGCTAATGGAGCCGAGATGTTTCGTGGAGTGTCGGGAGTGGCACCCGATGCACCGAGTATTGGTTGGAAGCGACGGAGCGCATCATGGATGAGCTCGACCGACTCGGAGGAGAAGTTGAAGGAATGGTGGCACCGCATTACGCCGATGAAGCGTATCGCTGGTGGTTAATCAGGCGAGATGGTGCTATGGCGGAGGATCCGACTCAGGGAATATGTTAAGGAGGCATTCCGTAAGAAATATGTGGGAACCGTATACGCACGAGCAAAGAAAAGCTTTTCTCGGGCTAGTTCAAGGGAACAAGTCCGTAGCGTAATATGAGGCGTAATTTACGAGGTTGAGCCGTTATGCTCGAGGGTAGTAGCGATCGAACATGAACGCTGTGTCCGATTTGAGGACGGACCGAGAGACGACCCGAGATCGTTGATAGCACCGCATCGGGAGAGCGGGAGTTCTCTTCTTTGGTGGAAAAGGCCAAGGTGGCCGAGGGAATTAAAGATGCTACCAAGCAGGTGTGGACAAGAATAAGCCTAAGAGAGGTTTTGGACCATCCGAAAGGGTCATAAGAGGCCTAGGGTTGATGGGCCACGAAATCAACAAGCTAGTACGGGCTGGCAGTATCGCCCATGTGAGCATTGTGGAAAGAAGCACTTGGGAGAGTGCTGGAGAAAGATGAGTGGATGTTTCAAATGTGGATCCAAGGACCATATGCTTAAGGATTGTCCCAAACAACCAGATGAGAGCCGACCACCATCCCCGAATGCTAGCCGACCGGGTAGAGGCGACAATGCCCTCGGCGGGTCGTGGTTCTGGCCTAGCGAGGTAATGGTGCCGGCAGAGGCCGTGGAGCACAGGGCCGAGGTGCTACTAATGCAGAAGCAAGGCAACCGGGATTGGTTTATGCGGTTCGCCGAAGCGAGGATGGTGACGCACCGGATGTAATAACCGGTACGTTCTTCATTTCTGACAAACCCTATTTTACTCTGATTGATGTGGGCTCGACCCATTCCTATGTTGCATGTAGTGTAGTGGAAACACTAGGCCTAGACTCAGAACTCTCTGATAGACAGATGACTGTAGTAAGCCCATTAGGCCAAACCGTAGTGGTAGACAAGATCTTTCTAATGTACCCCAGAGATTCAGGGAGTAAACTTTCAGCCGACTTAATGGAACTACCCTTCGTTGAGTTTGAACTTATACTCGGAATGGATTGGTTAGTAGAACACCGAGCCATGTTGGATTGTGCGGCTAAATGGATGGAGCTAAGAACCCTGGAGGATGAAGTGGTAGCTATGATCGGAGAAAGGAGGAACTACTTGTCTAACGTGGTTTTATTTGAAGGCCGAGAAGATGGTTAAGAAGGGTGTAAGGCATTCTTAGCCTTCATTAGTACGATAGGTGGGAAGGAGGAAGGTATTAATGGAGTTAGGATGGTAAGGGACTTCGTGGATGTATTTCGGAGGAATTACCAGAATACCCCCAGATAGGGAGGTGGAATTTGGGATAGATTTGCTACCGAGAACAGCTCTCTGTGTCAATTGCTCCATACCAAATGGCGCCAAAGGAGTTAGTGAGCTCAAGGCTCGAGATCCAAGAATTGTTGGATCGTGGGTTCATTCGACCCAGTGTGTCTCCATGGGGAGCACCATCCTGCTTCAAGAAGAAGGATGGAACTATGCGTATGTGCATAGACTACCGTCGATTGAATAAACCGACCATCAAGAACAAGTATCCTTTGCCAAGGATAGACGACTTGTTCGATCAACCAAAAAGGCAAACAGTGTTCTCGAAGATAGACCTAAGGTCGGGATATCACCAGCTAAAGGTGAAGGAGGCGATATCCACAAGACGACCTTTAGGACAAGGTACGCCATTTTGAGTTTGTGGTGATGCCGTTTGGGTTGACGAACGCTCCACCGCGCTTCATGGATATGATGAATCGGGTTTTCCAACCCTATTTGGATAGGTTCGTTGTGGTGTTCATCGACGATATTTTGGTGTATTCAAGGTCGGAGGAGGAGCATGATGAGCATCTCCGAGTGGTGTTGGAAGTGTTAAGGAAAAGAAGCTTTATGCCAAATTCAAAGAAGTGTGAATTTTGGCTAAAGGAGGTGGCATTCTTAGGACATGTGGTATCCGCAAGGAATAAGAGTGGACCCTAGGAAGATCGAGGCGGTGTTGGAATGGAAACCACCTAGGTCCGTGGCTAAAATACGAAGTTTCTTAGGCTTAGCAGCTATTACGTAAGGTTTGTGGAAGGGTTCTCGTCAATAGCCGCGCTTTGACCAAGTTGCTAAGGAAGGAAGTACCCTTTGAATGGACTAAGAAGCAACAGGAGAGCTTTGATAAGCTCAAGAAGGTGCCGACTAAGCTCCATGTTAGTTCAGCCAGAGGCGGGCAAGGATTTCATAGTATATTGTGACGCTTCGCACACGGGTTAGGTTGTGTACTAATGCAGAAGGAAAAGTGGTCGCATATGCGTCTCGGCAATTAAGGCCTCATGAGGTTAACTACCCAACTCATGACTTGGAACTAGCAAAGATGGTCTTTGCCCTTAAGGTTTGGAGGCACTACCTTTATGGAGAAAGGCCGCTTATCTACACAGACCACAAGAGCCTTAAGTATTTGTTGACTCGTAAGGAGTTGAACTTGAGGCAAATGAAGGTGGGTGGAATTACCGAAAGACTACGATTGTTCGATAGAATATCATCCGGGCAAGGCGAATGTGGTAGCCGATGCTCCGAGTAGGAAGGTTGTGTCGGATCTAAGGGCTTTGTTCGCTCACTTAAGTTTATATGATGATGGAAGCCATTGGCGAATTACAAGTCAAGCCCACATGGTGAATGAGGTGAAAGAGGGCCGCCATGCGATAAGGATCTAAGTGCTAAGTTACGCAAAGTACGAACTGAGAAGTAAAGGATTATGGCATCATTGATGGTGGAGCATCTTGTGCTACAAAGGAAAAGTCTCTGCATGCCGAAGGACGTGAGTTGAGACAAAGGATTCTTCGGGAAGCTCATGGTAGCCCTTATGCTTTGCATCCCGAGGCATTAAGTCAGTATAGAGATTTAAGAGAACAATTTTGGTGGCCCGATCTTAAGCGGAAGCGCGGCAATTCGTGGGAAAGTGTCCGACGTGTCGCAAGTCAAGGCCAAACACCAAGTTCCATCGGGATTACTTCAACCAATTGAGATTCCCCAATAGAAGTGGGAAAGGATTACCATGGACTTCGTTAGTGGGCTTCCCCTTACGCCTACTAAGAGGGACTCGGTATGGGTGATAGTGGACCGCTTGACCAAGACCACGCACTTTATTCCGTGAGGGTTGATTATTCTCTCCGTAAATTAGCCAAGCTATATGTGGCGGAGATCGTAAGGTTGCATGGAGTACCAAGATCGATCATCTCCGATCGAGACCCAAGGTTTACGCCTCGATTTTGGAAGGCACTCCATCAAGCTTTAGGCACTAAGTTAGACTTCTCAACGGCTTTTCATCCACAATCGCACGGCAAATGAACGAGCGGGTTATACAAGTGTTGGAGGATATGTTGAGAGGTCAGTGGGTGGATTTTCGAGGAAGTTGGGAAGATTACTTGCCTTTAGCCGAGTTCGCCTACAACAACAAATTTCTATCGTGCAAGCATCTGAGACGGCACCATACGAAGCATTGTACGGTAGGAAGTGTAGAACACCTACTTGTTGGACCGAGTTAGGAGAACGTCAAGTTTTGGGTCCAGAGTTAGTGGTGAAATGGAAGAGAAAGTTGAGTTAATTCGGCACGATTGAAGGAAGCTTCGATAGGCAAAAGTCGTGTGCACCGACCTTAAGCGGAAGGAGATAGAGTTCGAAGTGGGAGACCAAGAGTTCCTGAAGGTCTCACCTTGGAAGAAGGTAATGAGGTTCGGTCGCAAAGGGAAGCTAAGCCCAAGGTTTATAGGGCCCTATAGAGTATTGAAGCGAGTTGGTCCAGTGGCATACCAGCTGGAATTACCGCCAGAGTTGCAGCAAATGCACGATGTTTTCCATGTGTCCATGTTACGTCGTTACCGATCGGATCCGTCCCATGTGGTACCAATTGAAGAGGTGGAGCTAAGGCCAGACTTATCCTACGAGGAAGAACCAATTCGAATCTTGGAACGAGATGTGAAAGTACTACGAAGGAAGTCAGTTCCTCTAGTCAAAGTATTATGGCGCAACCATGGATCGGAAGAAGCTTCGTGGGAGTCTGAAGAGACAATGCGACAGCAATACCCTCAGTTGTTTAGTTAGGAAATTTTGAGGACGAAATTTTGTTTAAGGGGGGTAGAACTGTAACGTCCTCGAAAGGGCCTATGCATTTTCAGTTTAATTGTACGAAATGACAAGTCTTAAGCACTATGAATAAATTTTTGGTATTTTTGGAATTCTAGAAATGCATAGAAATGGAAACTTGAACATTTTTGGAAACTTGAACATTTTTGGAAACCTGAATATTTTTGGAAACTTAAACATTTTTGGAAACCTGAACATTTCTGGAAATGTTTCAAAAATGGAAAGTGAACATTTCGGGAAACCTGGAAATGTAAGAAAAATGGCAAGTTACAGAGCCGATCGAAAATTTTAGGAAACTTGGAAATGACCCTAAAATGATGAGTTTTAAAGTTTAGAATAGGAAATTAAGGCAAGGGTGCCTTAAAAGAAAAAGTTGGTAAAATTTGACACAAAAACGGGCTAGGAAAAGTGGCCTGAAGATGGAACTTATGGCTTATGGAAATGGCGCCACATGCAAGGTGTTGGGCCTGAGTTCGAGTCACTTGGGAAGCAAATAATGAAGGCTATATTTTTGCTTCCGCATATTGAGGTGGATCGGCCCACCGGTTTCTAGAACAAGGAAGTGTTTTATTTTCACAAATATGTGAATAATAAGTGATAAATATAGGATTAATTTTTAATATAATTATTGAGGAGATAAAAGATGGATTAAACACTTTTATTTTTAAATAAAAGAGATAATATTATCATAAGGAAGAGTGGTGGCCAAGTCAAGGACTCTTGGCCTAGTAATTTCGGCTAAAGGAGGAGAGTTAGGCTATTCTCTCATCTTTTTTCCTAAGTGTGCTGAAAATTCCCTAGCCCCTCTTTCTCTCTGCCGAAATTTTTCCTAAGCAAAACTCCATCTTTTCTTCTCCTCCCCTTTGCTATTGTCGAGCCAAAACACTCTTTGATCCCTGTTAAATCTCCATAGCCGAATCTCTGTGACTCTAGGCAAGGAAGCAATCGGCTAAAGGCATTAAAGGTAAGGTTAAGCTATTCAAATTCTTTTCTTTGCTAGTTGCCAAAAGAGAAGGGTCTAAGCCCTATTCTTGTTTTTTTTGGCCGAATCTGCAAGGGGTCTCTCAGGTTTCTACAATTGTTGAAAACAAGGATCAAGGATCTAAGGTGAGATAAGTATATATTTGGTCGAAGGTTACGTTTTATATGTTAGATCTAACATATGAATTTTAGGAATTTCGATATCACTAAAGGGAGCAAGGAACCGATTTTTGAGATCTCATCTCAAGGTAAGTGGTTATAATCGGCCAAGGTTCTTTCTTAAATGCCTAGATCTATTTGTTTTAATCAGAGACTAATCAAATCAGTGGATTTAATGGTTAGCCGAATTCAAGGGAAGGACACAAATCTTCGGGATTTGATTGTCAATCAAATCGGCAAACAAGGTAAGTGTTAGTAATACCATTCCTAGTAGGATTTGGTTTTAAAATCAAAAAGGGTATTAATATGTTTATATATGATGGGCCGAATATAGGAATTAACAGATCTAAAGCCTAGATCGGGATTTTCGGGATCTCAAGGAATCTACTAAGCAAATCAGGTGTGTACTCACACTAACTTTCGATATATCACATGGCAATTATTTTAATATATGAATATGCATAAGAATGTGAATATGGCTAAGTACCATAAACATGGTAAAAGTACCCAGGTACGTTTCCTACTTTTGATAGGATTATGAATATGTATATTGTTACATGTGAATAATGAGAAATTAAGTATGTTATGCATGATATAAAATATATGGGGCATTCGGGATATATGTGAAAGGGGAAGAAGGTGTTGACTTCGGTCTCACCAACGGAATATGGTGACTACGGTCACAAAATTTGAATATGGTAACTTTGGTTACATTATCTGAATTTGGTAACTTCGGTTACATTATTTGAATATGGTGTCTTATGACACAAATTATATGGGCGATGAGCACGTCGACTGCAGCGACTGCCTTCGATGGTGTGTAGCGGATGGAGGGTTGACTTAGTAGTCCCCACGGTGTGATTGGTAGGTACGGGTGGTGTGTAGCGGATGGACAAATAGGCTTGGGTTTGGGTTGCATCATTCTCTTTATGAATATGTCTTTGATATGAACATGTATGCCTAAATTGTTGAATGTTAGTTTGTGTACACATTGAGTCTGTTGACTCACCCGTTGGGGAATATTTTTCAGAGATGATCGATAATGGACCGGGTCGGTGAGGAGCTAAAGGTGGCCATGCATAGCAAGGAAAGACTTTTATTATTTGGGATTTATTATTTATATTAAGTACTTAAATTTTATTATTTTTGGGTTTTGATTGATGTAATAAGGCCATAAGGCCCAAGTGAATTTCTTTAATTCTTTTTGCTTTACTATTGGATATTATGTCACGAACTAATTTGGATGTAAGTAAGTACAAAATTACTTTTCTTAAAAATGAACTCAAAAATTCTTTTGTCACCTTAATTAAATTGGATTTATAAAATTAAATAAATGGGTTTTTAATCTAAGCCCAACCCAAAACGAAATTTTCCTGAAAATACACAAATTTTCTCTAAGAAACAAAGAAATTTGAAACCGGTTTACTCAAGGAACATACCAGATCCGGTTCAGGCTCGTGGGCCGGGTGTGGGGTGTTTCAACGATCCTTCGCTAGATGAAGAAATTGGGAAGCTCATGCAGGATTAGCCAGGATATACTAATAATAGTTAAAACTATACTAATTCCATAATTAAAGAAAAGCAAGCTAAAGTGGAGAAAAATAAAGATGAAACGAAAACTAAAGGAAAAGAAAAATGGACTATGGAGTCCTTATTGTTGGGTGTGATTTCTAAGGCTGTGGATATGGTGGTGGTCGTGGCGTGATTCCCTAGTAGCCTTTAGAACCTGACACTAAGATGTTAAAATAAAATAAACTAATTTAAGCAGAAGAGAAGTACAGATAAGGGAATTCAAGCAAAAGAGAAAAACAAATTAAAAACTAGATAGCCTCAAATATCCTTGGCTTGTCGTGAGAATTAAGCGGCCGGCATGAACTTATGTAGATCGGTCTCCTTTGAGGAGATTGTGCTTGATTCCTTCCGCTTCTTTGGCATGGTTCTAGCGTAGCTCAAGAATGATAGAGGCTTTGTTTCTAAGGAAAGGAGAGAGATTTTTGAAAGAAAAAGAAGATGGAAGAAGGTGGGGTGAAGGGGGAGGGCTGTGGGGTTTAAATAAAATTTTGTATCTGAGGCTCTCCCATGCCCGTGGACGGAGGGTGTGTCGATTCACACGGCTGCATCGCACGGCCGTGTTCCTAGGCGTGTTGGTTACCCCACGCTCGTATCTAGCCTGTGTTCGACAAGTCAGTATGTTGGCACAGGTTTAAGGCACGGGCGTGTTCTGCCCGTGATTGGAAGGTCAGTAGCTTCACACGGTCATGGGGCACGACCGTGCCCCTTTGTCGGTGCCCGTGGTGTAGTGGTTGGATCCGTGACGTCGAAAAGTGGTTGGAACTGATTTGCACGGCCTCTGCTATGTCAGTACGGGGATTCTTATGATCCACACGACCACGGCCACGGCCGTGTGCAAGGCCGTGTGACTTGGAAATCTGCACTTCTAGTTAGTTTATAACTAAGTGTTCAGAAAGAAAAGAAGAAAAGAAAAATAAATTTAAAGCAAAATGTAAAAATAAATTGTGTTAGTGCTCAGGTTGCCTCCCGAGAAGCGCTAGTTTATAGTCTTAAGCTAGACTCTCCTCTCATTTGCATTGTCAGGGTGGTTTGAGGAGTTGGAAGTCGTTTCTCATGCCATCATTTGTATCCTCGTGAAAAGATTTAAGTCGAGATGTGTTTATAGTAAAAGTACCAAAAATAGGATTACTTACCTCGACTGTTCCGTATGGGAAAACACTGGTTACCCTAAAAGATATTTCTTTGTTTGTGCTAGGGTCCGGAGGAAATATTCGAGGATCTGCCTGATCTAACAGTACCTGGTCCCCTATTTTGAAGTGGTTTGTTGTTCCTATTAGCTCTTTTGGGGGCTCCTTCAGTTTTATCTTGTGTGGTTCCGGTTCTTCATCGTGTATCCCTAATTTCTCCTTGAAGTGTGTCTTCCACTTGTCTAGATCATCGATCTAAATCCCTCGTTCCTCATGAGTTATTTCTTTGTCGGCATGGGGTTTAGGATCGGGTTTAGTTGTATTATTTGGTGGTGCTTCCTGAAAATAAGGGTTAACCGAATGGTTATCAGTAAAATTTACGTTCTCACCTTGATTACTCGATGTTCTAGCCGAGTCGAGAGCCTTGAGGGTGACCGTCTCATTACCTACACAAAGTATGAGTTCTCCTGCATCAACATCAATTTTAGTCCCGGCAATGCTAAAAGGGTCTTCCTAAAATTAGGGAATTGAATTATCCTCATCCATGTCTAAGACAACAAAATCTATAGGAAAACGAATCACAATTTTTTACAAGAACATCTTCGATAATACCCTAGGAATTCTAACGCTTGATCACTAATTGAATGCTCATCCTAGTTTGCTTGGGTTTCCCTAGACCTAGTTGTTTAAATAATTTATAAGGCATGACATTAATGCTTGCCCCTAAATCAGCTAACGCATTATCAACAGTTAGTCTACCAATTAAACATGGAATTGTAAAACTCCCTGGATCTTTTAGATTTTGTGGTAGTCTATTCTGTAACATTGCTGAGCACACTGCGTTTGATTCCACATGTGGATCTTCATCTAATTTGCGCTTATTCGTCAAGAGATGTTTTAAAAATTTCCTCGAATCTGGCATCTGTGAAAGAGCTTCAAGTAGCGGTAAGTTAATATGTAATTTCTTTAAAATTTTAAGAAACTTACCGAACTATTCCTCTGTATCGTTTCTTGTTAAAGCTTCGAGATATGGTATGCGAGGTTGGTACTCCTTGATTACCGATTTTAGCTTGTCTTGTGTTACCTCAACTTTACCTTTTTCTACCTCGTTTCCTTGTGTTGGACTGGGTTCATCTACTTCTTCGCTTTCTTGAGCTGTTATGGCTTGGATTTGCTCATTTGGATTAATTTTAGTATTACTCGGTAGACGCCCTTGCGGTCGTTCAGATAATAGCTTCGCAATTTGTCCAAATGACTGGGTAATTTCCCCAATTGCCTTTGTAAGTCCTCCAACTTGGTTCTCGATCGTTTTGATTGATGTTTGTTGGGTGTCGAGTGTTACCTCAGTTTTTTGGAGACGAGCTTCTGTGGATGCTATAAATGTGTTCAACGTTTCTTCAAGATTCGACTTCATTTCCTGTGGATAGGGCTGATTTTGGAAATTTTGAGGAGGTTGTTGTCTTTGATTTCCTTGATTTCCTTGTCCTCCCCACGAAAAAATTTGGGTGGTTCCTCCAACTCGGATTATAATTATTACTATATGGGTTATTATTAGATCTGAAATTGTTACCTATATAGTTCATCTGCTCGATCTCTGTGTCTTGGTTGGTAGGGTGGGTACTCGTGATTCGCCATGCAGTTCCACTTATGTCGCATCATTCATCGGATGTGCTTGCGAAGAACACAAACTATCAAGCTTTTTATTCATCATCTTTACCTGTGTTGATAGAATGGTTACAGCATCTATGTCGAAAACTCCGGCCGATTTTGTTGGTTTGGTCCTTGTAACCTGCCACTGATAGTTATTCAGTGACATCTCTTTAATAAACTCGTAGGCTGCCTCAGGAGTTCTATTATTCAAGGTTCCACCGGCATGGCCGAATCAATTAGTTGTCTCGTTGAGGGTTTACACCGTTATAGAAAGTCTCGGACTTGGAGCCACAAAGGTAAACCATGGTGTGGACGCTTCTCAAGAGATCCTTATATCTCTCCCATGCATCGTATAATGTCTCTAAATCCATCCGCACAAAAGAAGAGATATCATTACGTAATTTGGCCGTTTTGGCCTGGTGGGAAATATTTTAATAAATTTTTTCTGGTCATTTGATCCCATGTAGTGATTGACCCTCGTGGTAGCGAAGTTTAACCACTATTTAGCTTTATTCCTTAATGAAAAGGGAAATAACCAAAGTCGTATGGCATCATCGAAACGCCATTTATTTTGAAGGTATCACGTAACTCTAAAAATTAGCTATATGAGTGTTTGGATCTTCGCCCCGCAAACCATCAAATTGAACAAACTGTTGAATCATTTGTATAGTGTTAGGCTTTAATTCAAAATTATTAGCAGCTATAGCAGGCCTAACAATACTTGATTCGGCTCCTGTTAAATGAGGTTTAGCATAATCAAACATAGTAAGTGGAGCATTATTTTCTGCCACATCTTGTGGTGGAAGATTATTTTCATCCATCCCTTCAGTAGGATTGGATCTGTCTTCTCGCTCTTCTTCCGTGTAATTTAGGGGTCGCCTAATTTCTCTATGATTCCTGCAAACGGTAGCGTCAATATCACTGTCGTATACTAAAGGTCCTCTCGGGTTCCTTCTAGTCATAAACTAGAGGTACCTGCTAGGAAAAGAAAGAAAGAAAATTTAGCAAATTTAAAATTAAAACTAAAAATAAAAATAAATTGTGAAAAATAAAAAATAATGGCTAAAGTAATAAAAATAGAGCTTTCTTAATATTTTAGTTCCCCGGCAACAGCGCCAAAAACTTGATCGCTGTAAATCAGAGTTTTAAAATTTATAAAAAGAATGATAGAACCTGAAAACTAACTCTGACAACGATTGAGGCAAGTGCACCTATCAAACAGTAGTATAGCTTAGGCAAGACCGGATTATCGAACCCAAAAGAACTAAAAGTACTAATACTAACTTTCTTTTTATTATCTAGCCTAAAAATAAAGAGAGATTGTTTATCTAATCTAAATTAATTAACTACTAAACTAAAGACTCTAAGACAAAGAAGAATGAATTTGGAAAACAACTTGGGAAAAACTCAGTTGATTAAGATGATACCCTAGGAAGAATCCACCTAGACTTCACTTGTTATCTAACACTGAACCATATGATTTATTCACTTAGTTTGATCCGTAAGACTCCCTAACGTATATTAAACCCTCTCTCGAGGCGAATAATGTCTAACCCTAGGTTAATTAGTGGAACTCTCGTTCTCTTATAATAACCCCCTAGAATAGCAGTAAATCGATCTATGGATTCCCATATTAGGTTTCACCCTAATCCGGTAAAATCTCGTCATCCTATCTCTAGGCTTGTGATCAACTCCGCTTAATTATGTTGGATCTACTCTTAGGCAGGGTCTATTCCTCCTCCACCTAAGCACATTAAATTTGGATTAAGCTCACATAATTAAGAACAAACTAAGTATTTATCGTATAATTTAGAAAACAATAACAAGATTCATCATAGGTTTCATCCCCTTCGGGTATCCGAAGGGTTTAGTTCATAACAATAAAGGAAAACATCTCAAGAGAAAAGATAAAACAAAACATAAAAAATCCCTAAAACCCCCTAAAGGAATTGAAGGAGAGATCCTCCGTCTTGAGTATAATTCGCTTCTTGAGATGGATCAACGGCTATCCCCGAGTGAATCCTCACAAATCGCTTTCTCTGGCCTAGCACGACGCCCTAGACGATGGCTTTGGGCTCCCCCTCTTAGGTCATACTTAGGGTGTATTTATAGGCTTTTGAAATACGTTTCTTTCTCCCTAAGTATCCTTTCCCGAATGAAATTTCTCTTCTCCACGGCAGAGGCACGGCCATGGCGCACGCTCGTGTGAATCGTGGCCATGCCGTGTTCGAATTTCTTTAATGATACACGACAGTGTGAGTCAGGGTTAGACCGTGTTCTAGATGATTGAATTGGCACGGCCGTGTGGGTCCAAGTCCAGGTCGTGTCGATTTTCTCTTTGGCACGTTTTGGTCCGTTTTGAGCCCGTTTCTCATTCTTTTTATCGTTGGATACTTTCCTGAGTATAAGACATGAAAAGAAAGGATTAAGAGCACCTTTTTACATAAATCAAGGGATAATCATCCAAAAGCATACTAAATGTGGGATTAAAATATGTTACTATTTCGGTTTATCATATGCAAAGTTTAGTAAATGTGAATTCTTGTTGCGTGAAGTTAGTTTTCTAGGACATTTTATGTCAGCATCTGGTATACGAGTTGATCCGAGCAAGATTTCGGCTATTTTAGAGTGGAAGCCTCCGAAAAATGTGTCTGAAGTTCCCAGTTTTCTGGGACTTGCTGGTTATTATCGACGATTTGTAAAAGGCTTTTCGATGATTGCAACTCCTATGACGAGATTACTTCAGAAAGATGTGAAGTTTGAATGGTTCGATAAATGTCAGAAAAGTTTCGATCAGTTGAAAGCCCTTTTGACCGAAGCTCCAGTGCAAGTATAGCAAGAATCGGGTAAAGAGTTTGTAATTTATAGTGATGCTTCTTTGAATGGTCTGGGATGCGTTCTGATGCAGGAAGGAAAAGTTATAGCTTATACCTCGAGACAACTAAAGCCGCATGAAAAGAATTATCCGACGCACGATCTTGAGTTAGCTGTAATTGTGTTTGCCCTAAAGATCTGGCATCATTATCTTTTTGGTGAAAAATGCCAAGTGTTTTCGGATCATAAAAGTCTGAAATATTTGATGACTCAGAAAGACTTGAATTTACGACAAAGACGATGGTTAGAGCTGCTAAAAGATTATGAACTTGTGATAGATTATCATCCGGGTAAAGCAAATGTTGTTGCTTATGCATTGAGTCGAAAATCGTTGTTTGCATTACGTGCGATGAATGCTCATTTAAACTTGTCTAATGATGGTTCAGTTTTGGCTGAGTTGAAAGCGAAATCGTTGTTCTTACAGCAAATATGTGATGCTCAGAAAGTTGATAATGAAATGTTAGCAAAACGAGCTCAGTATAATTTGAATTTTGATTTAGAATTTCGAGTTGATGTTGATGATTGCTTGAGATTTAGAGATCGGATTTGTGTTTCGACAAACCCAGAGTTGATTCAGTTGATCTTGTATGAAGCACATAACAGTCGCTTATCTATTCACCCGGGAAGTACAAAGATGTACCATGATCTGAAGTAACATTACTGGTGGTCTGGTATGAAACGAGACATATCTGACTTTGTTTTGAAATGTTTAGTCTGTCAGCAAGTTAAAGCTGAACATCAAGTGCCATCTGGTTTGTTACAATCGATAATGATTCCTGAATGGAAAAGGGATAGAGTGACGATGGATTTTGTTTCTGGTTTGCCTTTGACTCCGAGAAAGAGAGATGCAATTTGGGTCGTAGTTGATAGATTGATGAAATCAGCCCATTTCATTCCGGTACGATCTGATTACTCACTTGATAAATTAGCTGAGTTATATATTTCTGATATTGTGAGATTGCATGGGGTGCCACTATCAATTGTGTCTGATAGAGATTCGAGGTTCACTTTACGGTTCTAGAAGAAACTGCAAGAGGCTTTAGGTACTAAATTGCATTTTAGTAAAGCTTTTCACCCACAGACAGATGGTTAGTCCGAGTGGATCATTCAGATTCTCGAGGATATGTTGAGATGTTGTATTCTTGAGTTTAATGGTACGTGGGAACAATATTTGCCATTGATTGAGTTTACGTATAATAATAGTTTTCAGTCAAGTATCAAAATGGCACCATATGAAGCTTTGTACGGACATAAATGTCGAACACCTCTGTAGTGGTCTGAACTCAGTGAAAATAAGATACACGGGGTTGATTTGATCAAAGAAACTCAACAGAAAGTGAAAGTGATTCGTGATAGTCTAAAAGCCGCGTCAGATCGTCAGAATTCCTATGCAGATTTGAAAAGAAAAGATATTGAATTTGATATCGGTGACAAAGTGTTCTTGAAAGTATCTCCGTGGAAGAAAATACTTCGATTTGGATGTAAAGGCAAATTAAGTCCGAGGTTCATCGGGCCGTATGAGGTCATCGAACGAATTGGGCCTCTTGCATACAGATTGATGTTGCCACCGGAACTAGAAAAGATTCATAATGTGTTTCACGTGTCAATGCTTCGACGATACAGATCCGATCCCTCGCATGTGATTTCTCCGTCTGAGATTGAGATCCGATCCGATATGTCTTACGAGGAAGAATCGATTCGAATTTTAGCTCGCAAGGTGAGAGAATTAAGAAATAAGAAGATTCCGTTAGTAAAAGTGTTATGGCATCGACACGGGATTGAAGAGGCTACGTGGGAGCCTGAAGATACAATGAAACAACAATATCCGAATCTATTCAACGGTAAGATTTTTGGGGACGAAAATCCCTAAGGGGAGAGAATTATAACAGTCCGGCTTAGACCCTAGTCGGAATAGTGGTTTCGGGACCACAAATCTGAGTCAGTAAAATATTTTAATATTATTTTCTGTGTTTACAGTATGTGATTAAGTATAAGAGAAAGTTTCGTGAATTAATTTTATTATTTGTGTGCTTAATTTGAGAAAAGGACTTAATCGTAAAAAATGTAAAAGTGGCTTTTTAATTGAATAAGTGCCGAATTGTTATTGTCTTTAATATGTGAAGTCCTTAAAAGGTTATTAGGCCATTATAAGGTTAGTGGACACTTATGTCCATAATTCAAGTGCTTTTCATTAATGTTTTATTAAGGCTAAAATTGGTAGTAGATAATTAAATGTTTATTAAATAAAACAAAGACATAAATTAAGTTAGAATATGCTCATCTAGCCGAAAATTAAAAGAGAAAGAAAAGAAGAAAGCTAAGCTAGGTTTCGGCTTTGTTCATCTTGATTCAAGGTTAGTTTTTGTTCGATTTTTGATAATTTCTACGTTTTTGTAATCGTTGCTTCGAATACTTCAAAACCCATGCCTTAATTTTGTGAATTAATGATTATTTTGAAATGTGCCATTGATGAACTCATGAGTTTTGTGATATTTGAAGATGAAATATGAAAGATATGTGATAGATTAACATAGTTTGTCTTTGGATTTTTGATGAATTTGAGTAATTTGGATTAAATTGAGAAAATAATATTTTGAGGGACTAAAATGTGAAATAAATGAAAAATATGGGCTGCTAGGGGCCTATAGAGAATTCGGCTAAGCATGGGTTAAATTGAATTATGTGTATTTTGTGACTTTGTGAAATAAGGACTAAAATGTCAAAATGTGAAAATATGAGGGCTAATTTGTAAATTGCCCTAAATGTGTGTTCTTGGACTGAATAGAATGAATTGGTTAATAAAAGAGTTAAATTTGAATATGTATAGATCAAGAACCGAAGAAAACGGATTTAGACCGCGGAAAGTCGAAAGTGATCGAATAGTCGAATTCGTCTATTTATCTGAATCCAAGGTAAGTCTATATACATATAAATGTATTTGAATTGATTTATTGTGTATCTATGAAATTTAATTGTGATGAATGTGTACGAGATGATATATACATGAAATCTGAGAAAGTATTGACAATGTATCAATATCCGAAAAGCCCCGTACGAACTTTAGGAATAGGTCGGATTCATATGTCATGACAAAGGTTTCTGATATGTGATATCGTGTAAGACCACGTCTGAGACGTTGCCGACGATTTGAGATTTACGTGTAAGACCATGTCCGGGACATTGGCATCGTATTTGATTCGTGTAAGACCCTATCTGGGACAGTGGCATTGATATTTGGTTACATGTAAGACCACGTCTGGGACGTTGGCATTGTACGATTATTTCGAGTATTCCGAGTATCCTATTTGATTTTGAATGGTTCAACGGGCAATTCCGAGAAATGAAATACTATGTGAAGTGTATAATCGTTTCAGGTACGTTTGAGATGTATTCTATGATTGAGTATGAAAGGTAAGTATTCATAAACTTGCAAGAGATTTATGTGCAAAGATTCAATGAGACAAAATGTGATATAGGTATGAATGTGTTATGTACAAAAGAGATACTTGGAGATATGACTAGTTGGTATGCAATGGCTAAATCAATGAGCCGAAGGAGAATTATGAATTTACATATGTGATATACTAATGACTATGTATTTGATATGTTAAGAATGTTTTATGATAAGTTTATTTGTATATGGCTTACTAAGCTTTTGGAAAGCTTACTTTGTGTGTGTTTGCTTTGTTTTATAGATCGTTAAAGCTATGAGAGGCTCGAGGATCGTTGTGGATCGTCATCACACTATCCAATCACATTTTGGTACTTTATGATCATGTATATATTAAGTATGGCATGTATAGTCTAGTTGATATGGTTATGGTTTGAAAGGTGTATAATTTGCCATGTGGTATGGCTAGATAATGTCATAATGTGAATGAGTAGTCATATTTTATGATGTTTAGTTTTGGTATGGTTTGATGACTATTGAGATGACAAAAATTATGATATGTTGATGAAGCAAGGTTGATATTTTATTGATGAGAAGATGATATATTATGATGGTAAGATTATGGATGAAACTTGTATAGAAATGCTTGTGATCTAGTTGAGCTAAATGGTACCTAAGTTGGTGTGTTTGTGAGGTTTATGTATGGGTAGAAATGATGTACAATTTGGTATGTTTTGGTTACCATTGGTATATGAAATGATGCTTGTATGTGCTTGTAGGGTTAACCCAAAGTGTGGGTGGCATTTTGGCCTTGCAAATGGCCTATATTTGCCCACACGGTTGAGCACACGGGCGTGTGGCTCGACCGTGTCCTTTGTGGTTACATTTCGAATCAAGTCAGGCTCGACAACAGGCTGGACACACGGGCGTGTGACTGGCCGTGTGGTGCAAGTCAGGCTCGACCACGGGTGAGGCACACGGGCGTGTCTCAGGCCGTGTGGATAAGTCAGTATGTATGCCCTGTTTTGACACGGCTCAGGCACATGGGCGTGTCTGAGGCCGTGTGAGGCACACGGCCTGCCCACACGGTCGTGTGACCTCTGTAATTTTGAAAATTGTTTGATTTTTGGAAAAATTTTGAATGATCCCGGTTTAGTCCCGACCCATTTCTAATGCATGTCTAAGGTCTCGTAGACCTCATTAAGGGTCTATATGTTTGTATTATATTATGATTTGGCGATAATATACTTTATAATATGAAATGTTTGTAAAAGTTTCCGGTTGTCTGGTAATGCCTCTTAACCCTAGTCCGGCGACGGATACAGATTAGGGGTGTTACACACATAATTTACTATTTTCACCTTTTTAATTTCATTTAAAATCCACTAACCTTAGGCTATTGTGTCCATCCATAATTTCAATGGTATAATATCAACATAAGGACCCCACATTATAAAAGCCATAGCAATATACCACTTTAACAAATAGCTAGTCACTTTTGCATTATACGCGATTAAGCCCTTTTAGCAAATTGAGCATACAAACGATAAAATTTTCCCACGAAACTTTCACACATATTAATTCACATACTGTAAACACCAAAAATAATATTAAAATACTTTTTCTAAGTTTTGTAAAAATTTCCCGAATTATCAGTTTAGTCTCGAACCACTTCAAATGCATGTTTAAGGCCTCGTAGCCTCGTATTAGGGACAATGTAATTAATGACGAATGTTGATTATTTGGAACATGAAAATGTATGTGAAATGTTCGTTTATTTGTGTTATAAGTCCAGTAATGCTTCGTAACCCTATTCCGGCGTCGAATACAGGTTAGGGGTGTTACAGAGTAAGCATTTAATGCTTAGTAAGTTCATATAACAGGAAATTAACTTACCATTTAATTCACATTTAAGGTAAGCAAATAAACATGCTCAAGCCAATTTGGCCATTTTCCTAAACACATATCCTCATCAAGCATGTTAGACATGTAATTCACATAAATACCAAGAAACATGAATGAGCTCATCAATATTCAATTTCCACATACATGTATTTATCACTTCAGGTGTCCATGAACATGAACATATCATATCTTTGTATTTCAAGTATTTCTCATAGTAATTCATATTGAATTCATATCATCTCATATCGGAACTTTACCCTTTGAATCATTTGAAATATCGATGGATACAAGGGTAGTACACATGAAGTGTACAAAATTGTAAACTATCAATTCATATTCGGGAATGCTCATATGAGCCCATAAACGGGAAGCTCTCTCTCGAGCCATATAACGGGAAGCTCATGTGAGCCATGTAACAGGAAGCTTATCCGGGCTGTATAATGGGAAGCTCATAAGAGTCATAATCAAGAAGCTCATACGAGCCAATAACGGGTAGCTCCGAAGAGCCATTAATCAGGAAGCTCCAGATAGTCATATATCGGGAAGTTCAAGCGAGCCATATTAGAAAGCTCCAAAGAGCCATTAATCAGAAAGCTCGCAAAGAACTTTTAATCGAGAAGCTCACGAAGAGCCATATATCGGAATGCTCATAAGAGCTTTAATGTGTCCACAACACATGTAAGATCACAACTAATTGGGATGCTCCAAAGAGCTATTAACGGGAAGCTCTTTTGAGCTGTGGTGTGTCCGCAACATATGCAGGACCACAACCAATACAGAAACCAGTATCCATCGAACTTCATTTATTCAAACGGGACTTTATTTTTGTCAGACATTATAGGATATGTCATCAATTTCATATATATAACATTTACACCATTCACATATACAACATTCAATTCAAACATATAAATATACAAAATTTAGTTACACGAATTTAACTCGATAATTGTTCGTGTATGCAAAATCTACTATTCTGACACTTTTTCTTTTCCTCGATCTGTAACATCCTGGAATTAGGGGTTCTGCATTTTTATGTTTTCTGTGTGTTGGGCATGTTCTGCTTGTTATTTTGGTGTGATTGGGGGCCTTGGGAAGGCTCGGGGTCAAGCCGGGGCCTTGGTAAAAATTTTGTTTTTAGGCACTTTGTGGGGGGAAGCTAGTAGGAGCAGACCTTATGTGTTATTGGTTGTAACTATTTGCACAAGTTAGAGTGTGGTAGAGTGGCAAGTGACGCCACTTAAGGTGCAAGGGAGTGGCGTCACAAGGGAGCAGTAGGAGGGAAGGAGTTCGAGTCTTGTCTGCAGCAAGTGGAGCTTTATTTTTTTGTGCTCAAGGGGGAGGAGTGTTGGCTTTCGGCTGGGACTCTTCATGGTGGTTGGTTGAAGGAGTCAAAATATTTGAATGAGTGGCCATGAGGTGTTGATGGAGTTTGAAATGGTCAAACCGAATCAAATGGATGTTGGAGAGTGGGACATGGAGAAAATCAAGGGATTTGAGAGTGAGAAGAGGTGGTCGGCCGAATGAGGGGTTTGTGGGAAGGAGAATTTCGGCTAGGGGGTTAGGAGGCATTTCGGTTTTGGTTGCTTGTGGTGTGCTGAAATTCTTTAGGAGCACTTAGTTTATTTTTTTTCTTTCTTTGCATATTAGGTGTTGGTACTTCAATAGTTGGTAACCGAAGCTTCAACTCTCTCTTGTGCTCTCTCTTTCCTCTTGGTTTCCTCTTTTCTTCCATTCGTTTTCTTCATTTGTTGCACTTAGCAAGTTTGGCCAAATCATCCTATTTCTTTTTTCCATTTGATCTTTGCTGTACCTAGCCGAAACCCCTTGAAGCCCCTTTGCCGAATCTTTTCTTCTTCTTTATTCTTTCCTCTTAAACACCACAACTGAAACTTTCTTCTCTCCTCTATCATTATCTTTTTCTTTTGCAAGCCGATCCTCTTCTACTCCCTAACTCTTCTCTTTTCTCTGTTAAATAGCCACCATTTATCATTCTAGCCTTTTCAATCGACATTTCCTTTGTTATTTCGGTAAGGGTTCTTCTTCCTCTATTTTTTTCTCTTTTCATTCTTTACCTCTTTTCTCGTTGATTTGTTAAACACAAGATTCTGACTCGCTTTTTTTGGGCATTGGCCAATTGTGGAGGGGCTTGTTCTCGTCTCCTCTTCTTTGTGTAGCCTGCTTTCGGGAAATCTTTGGTAAGTTGGATGTTGGTCGAATGGTTAGGAAGGGGTCCTTTCTCATTTTTGGTTTGGTCGAAAGGCTATTCTTTTGGTTTGTTTTGGGAATCGGTTCTAACTTGGAATAATCTAGGGACTCATCTGGTTTCGTAAGCCAACCTTCTAGTGGTCGGGTTTCGTTGATCAAGGTAAGAAGCTTTTTTTTAGTTGGTACCTATCCTCTCTTGTTCTTTCGTTGCTTAACTTAGTTTTCTGATCAAGAACTCTTAACATGGCCACAAGTGCTAGTCGATCCAAGGAGGGTGAAATTAAGGAGCCTGAGGGGATTGCACTCGTAGTCTCTAGTCCGGCATTCAAACATCGTGCAGTGTCAACGGTTCGGGATTTTCTGCCAGGTTGTGGTAGAGAGCCGACATCTGCCTGGGATAGACAAATCGCCGTCATCCCTGTTAGTGAAAGCGTCGACGTAGAAAGTATAGTTCTTCACGTAATCAGGTGTGTAATTCCCACACCTTTCTTTGTTGTTTTGTGATAAATACACGTATTATTTAAAAGCCAAAACTTCAGCAGTGGCTAATGGATTACCTTTGAAGGGTAAAATCGGAGATATCGGGTTAGTTGCCTTTTCACTATGTCATGTAAATACCTTAGCATGAAAACATGTATGATCGGATTATTTGTTGCATATTGACATATGTTGCATTCATTACATTATGTTTATATGTTGCATAGGATGGGAATATGATATTGATGAAAAGGGGCAGTGTATATCGGTGACTCTGTCACACTATTTCGATGGCTCGGTGCCACATATATCGGTGATTCGATCACATTGTTTCAGATGGTTAGGCCACATATATATCGATGACTCACACATTGTATCGGCTTTGAGCAAAGATGACTCACGAAGATGACACCAAAGAGGAGTGTAGCGGATGGAGGGTTGATTGTAGAAATCCCCACAGGAGTGTTGAGGTTGGACATACGGAGCGGAGTGTAGAGGATGGAATACTAGGCTAGGTGGGGTTGCATAACATTCACTATTTGATATGCCATGTAGTTAGGGCTCCGGCCCAATCCGATAAGTGTGGGCTTCGGCCAAATATGTTACTGTGAGGGCCAAGGCCAAGTTGCTTTTGTGGGCGTAGGCTAGTTATCGATGTAAGGGGAATTGCACATTGAGTTCTCGTAACTCACCCCACTGCTTATTTTGCAGGTGATACTTAAGTGCTGCGGATATGGGCTGAGGAGGACTCTGAGGTGGCCATGCACGCTTTCTTAGTAAACACTACTTTACTTTAAATCTTTATTTCAAATTGGGTTTTTGTTCTGTAATAAGGCCATTAATTGTAACGCCCCGAACCTGGCCCAAACGCTATGACCAGATCTGGTATGCTACGGGGTTTATTGTAAAAACTTTGCTTTAACGGTTTTTAAAAATCTCAGTTTCTTTACTTAGGCATTTGTTAAAAATAGGATATCTGATGAAAACCTTTGCTTTTTCTTTGAACGTGTTCGGAAAACCTATTTTATTACTTTTTATGTTTTAAGTCCTTGAACATAAATTTATAAACTGTAAACACTGTCAAATATAAAGCGATAACCTAAACCATAGGGCCTTATTACATAAATAGTTCCAAACTTAAAACATAAAGAAAACTAAAAATAATTCATGAAAATAAATAAAATAAAACTTGATGGCCCCTCGAGTCCGCCTCGGCTCCCCTGTCCACGATCTACTGCTCATCTGAAAAGTCAGGGAAAATAAAAGGGTGAGTCACCAAGACTCAGTCTGCAAATCCCGAAAACACATAAAAGGCTTGAGGCCCACAAACACATTATGGGCCTTGGCCCATACACAATGGCAACAAAACATATGTATGCTACATGGCCCATCCCAGCCTAGAAATCCATCCTCTACACACCAGCCCGTACCAACCATCACACCTTGGGGATTTCTACAATCAACCCACCAATCGCTACACACCACATCGACAGACATGCTGCCTATTCCTAATAATCAGGAATAAATTTAACGTGGCTTAGCCACCGATCACTATTGTGACCTAACATTTCAATTCGTGGTTTAACCACCGATCACCAAGTGACCTATTATCATGCTCTTCCCCCTTAGTCATATTAATCCCATCCCATACGTACATTCATGCAAAATCAAACAATATACCACTTAAGGATTTACAATATAGCACATTCATCGATACACATAGAGAAGTTTCTATGATCACGTACCTGGCATCTATTGCCTACCCTATTCGGGTAACACGACTATTCATATAGCCTATTTTTCTGGCTTTTAGCCCATAACATATGTATATATATAGGTTAAGTAGTGTGATAGAGATCTACACACCTGATTATGGTTAAGAAGGCACTTTCTATGTCGACACTATCATTAGCCGATCACGATCGCTATCCGCCTACTATTCTCGCTCGGCCGGGTCCACAACCCGGCAGCCAATCTTGAACCGCTGACACCGCTCGTTTCTTGAACTTTGGGGCTGGGACCACAGATCCAACCCCTTCCTTTGATTTGCTGACATTCGAGTCCATGAATGACCTTAGTCAGAAGGTACTATGATGATTGCTTAACGAAACATTAGGTTAAGGCACGAATAACGAAAAAGAACCCGAGTGATCAACTTAAGGAGAATCTAAATCCTTACCTTGAAATCTCGAAAATAATATGGTTCAAATGCTACCAATTTTTGGCTTAGAAACCTAGGCGACTAGATCTCCTTCAAATCCCGGAATGCTGCCAAAGAAAAAAACACGAGATCAGGGAAAACGTCAAACTAAGGATGGCCCTAACTACCATCTAGCCATTCGGCTATGGTCTCAAAAACTGAAAAAGAAAGGAAACAGAAGAAATCAGCACTCACTTTTAACACCAACAGATTCGGCTTCTCCTAACAGAGGGGGTTCGGCTTTATGAAGAGATCAAATGGGGTTTATGATTTCGGCCTTTAGAAAGAACTAATCGAGGGGGAAGAACAATATCAAACGTAAAGAAGTGATAGGAACAGTATAAGAAGGATTTTGCCAAGGCTAGAGCGGTTTCATTTATGGCGGACAAGTGTGAAAAGAAAGAATGCTTAAGGGAATTTTCAGCTTTTGGCAGGAAAAGAGAAGAAGAAGAAGAAGAACCCTTAGTTGCCGAAATTAGAAGGAGAAAAGAAGAGAAGGAAAATAAAAATAAAACTATGCCCTAGGAAATAATGAAAATTCGGCACCCCTTAGCCTTATCAAAACCGATTTCTCCCCTTGTCCCTAGAGTCCAACTTTCTATTACCACCTACTCTCAAATCCTTAACCCATGTTTTTCTCTTATCTTCATCATCCTATCTTCTGACTTAATCCACACTCACTCATGCAGAATCCCAGCCGAAACCACCTCTCACACTCCTCCCTTCATCAACCTCCTTATCCGCCATATTATCTACATTATCCCATTCATTAAATTTCCCTATTTTTAAGCCCTATTGTTGTCCAACCCGCTCCTCTTTTAATTTCTAAAATGGCCCAAATACATGGGCCCCAAGCGACCAAAAACTTGAGCCTCTTCACCTGCTAATGACGCCACCTTATAGCTCCTTTGCAGCGCCTCCCCCCCCCGCTACTGGACCACAAGCCCACTTTGTAATTTAACCCACAGATACCATCTTTTAAACCCTATAGTGTCCAAACAGAAAATTTATCCAAGACCTCAGCCCGATCCCGAGCCCATACTAGACCCCTAATACTCATACTAACATAACCACATACTAAACGCAAAGGCCCAATATTTCAGGATGTTACATTAATATTTTAATTTGGGTTTATCTTTGAACACATTATCTATCTTTATGAGTTAATCGGAATGGGGTTTTCTTAAAAACATGGATAAAGGTTTTTTTTAAAACGTAATGAACGATCACAAACAATAAGGTATAATATGACGGTTTCACTTAATACACCAACAAATATTTTCAAAATATCACCAACCCACGACAGTTATGGTTCGATTTTCACGGTTATGATAGTTTTATTTACTTAGTTACAAACTGTAATCAATAAATTCTGAGTTTTCTAAGAACAACCTAACTTGAAGTTTTAAAACTAAAAAAAAGATTCAAATAGTTTTCAAAGAATCACAGAGTTCCACGAAAAACCTTTTATGTGACACATCAGATTCGGTCGTAACGTTTAGGCCGGGTTTGGGGTGTTACAATTGTGGTATCAGAGCCAGGTTGCAAAACTCGGCTGTGGGCTTTGGGTTCAAAAACGTTTTCCAAAATCGGTTTGAAAATGGTTTAAAAAGAAAATACATGTTTTTCAGAAGTCTGGCACCCGAGTTCCCGGCATCAATCTGCACGGTAAGTCCTCTGACTATGGGTTATTTTGTATGAAGTAATTGTGTTGTGCTATGATTGCTAGTAGTAAGAAAATCAACTTTAGAGACTGAAACCTTTAGGTATATACATGTGTCCGCGAGAACTACTTTTAATGCTATTTTCATAAGACTGTTCGGTAATAAATAGTGAAAGAAGTACTAATTCATAAAACTTTTAATCAGATCAAGACGATTCGATTAACATGAGCGTTAGAGGACGTGGACATTGTTTGCGTGGCCATGGGAGAGGACAGGGTATTGAGGCTGGACCCTTAGAATCTAGTTATGGGCCAGAAGATGGAATGCCGGCATCGCCAGTGGCAGAAGCAGGGTCCCAGGACCGAACTGGAGGGGATGATGCTCTGTCCCAAGCAACGCTACGAGTCTTGGAGTGGGTTGCTGAAGCAAGCATCGGGACGGCAGCCTAAAAATTTATTCCTGAGCGACTTCGAGCAAATGGGGCTGAGGTATTTAGGGGTATTTCTGGAGTGGCCTCAAACGTAGCTGAATACTGGTTGGAGGCTGTGGAACAAATCATTGACGACCTAGACTGCACTGTGGAAGAGAAGTTAAAAGGAGTAGTGTCCCTCCTTCAAGATGAGGCGTATCAGTGGTGGCTTACGATAAGGGAGGGTACTTCAGCGGATCATATTACCTGGGATCTATTTAAGGCAGCATTCCAGGGAAAGTATGTAGGAGCGAGCTACGTGGATGCCCAGAGGAAGGCATTCCTAAACTTGGTCTAGGGGAATAAGTCAGTGGCTGAGTATGAGGCGGAGTTCTTGCGCCTAAGCCGCTATGCTTGGGGTATTATTGCAACTGATCACGAGCGTTGTGTTCGGTTTAAGGATAGTCTACGGGCTGAGCTGCTGGTATTGATAGCTCCGCAGCGGGAAAGAGACTTTGCCATTCTAGTGGAGAAAGCGAAAATAGTCGAGGAGGTAAAGCAGTCACAAAGGCAGACTCGGGATATGGACAAGGGTAGGAACTAGAGGAGTTTTGGGTCATCAGGAACTGCTGGGGGTTCACAAAAGAGGCCTAGGTTTGATGGGTCAGGCCGAGTTGCGATACCTGTTGCGGTTGGTCAGTCTCGTCCGTGTGCTCAGTGTGGAAAATCACATGCAGGAGAGTGTTGGGGAAGAGATGGAGGATGTTTCAAGTGTGGATCTATGGACCATCTGATAAGGAACTGTTCTTAAGAGTTAGCTAGGGCGCGATCAGTAAGTCAGGGGTATACACAGCCAGGAAGAGGTGGACAGCAGTCGCCGAGAGGTCGTGGGCCGATCAGAGGGGGAAATAGATTTGGGTGAGGACGTGGAGCACCAGGCAGAGGTGCTAGTAATACAGATGCAAGGCAACCAGGTTTAGTCTATTGAGCTCGACGGCGAGAGGATAGCGACGCACCATACGTCATAACTGGTACGTTCCTTATAGCTGATAAACCGTTTACTGCTTTGATTGATATTGGTTCGACCCATTCATATGTTGCCTGTACCGTATCTGAGACTTTGAGTATTGAATCGGAAAATTCTGCTAGAGAAATGTCTGTAGTTAGCCCTTTAGGACAATCTGTGGTAGTGAACAAGTTATTTAGGGATGTGCCGTTGGAAATTCAAGAGGTAGTATTTCCGGCAAGTTTGATGGAATTGCCATTCGGTGAGTTTGACCTTATCTTAGGAATGGATTGGCTGGTTAAGCATCGTGCAAATTTGGATTGCGCTGCTAAGCGAATGGTGTTAAGAACTTCAGAGGATAAAGAAGTAATTGTGATAGGAGAAAGAAGGAATTACTTGTCCAATGTGGTTTCTGCACTAAAGGCTGAGAGGATGGTGCGAAAAGGGTGCAAGGCATTTCTAGCTGTCATTAGTGCTTTGGATGCAAAAGAATTGTCTGCTAAGGAGGTTAGAACGGTGAAGGAATTTGTGGATGTCTTTCCTGAATAGCTTCCGGGGTTACCTCCGAAACGCGAGGTGGAATTTGGAATTGATTTACTTCCAGGAACGGCTCCGGTGTCCATCGCCCCATATAGGATGGCACCGAAGGAGCTAGTAGAACTTAAAGCTCAGATCCAGGAGCTGTTGGATCGTGTATTTATTCAACCAAGCGTATCTCCGTGGGGAGCACCAGTGTTGTGCGTAAAGAAAAAAGACGGGTCGATGCGTATGTGCATTGACTATCGTCAGCTGAACAAGTTGACGATTAAGAACAAGTATCCGTTGCCAAGGATTGACGACTTGTTCGATCAGCTGCGAGGCGCTTCGGTATTTTCAAAGATAGAATTGAGGTCAGGTTATCATCAGCTTAAGGTCAAGGAGGCGGATATTCATAAGACAGCTTTTCGAACTCGTTATGGTCACTACGAGTTCTTGGTGATGCCGTTCGATTTGACGAATGCACCAGCTGCATTTATGGATATGATGAACCGGGTATTCCAACCCTATCTGGATCGATTTGTTGTAGTGTCCATAGACGATATCATGGTATATTCAAGGACGGAGGAAGAGCATGATTCGCACCTTCGGGTTGTTCTGCAGATATTAAGAGAGAAACAACTGTATGCCAAATTCAGCAAGTGTGAATTTTGGTTGAAGGAAGTGACTTTTCTGGGGCATGTTGTTTCTGCTCAAGGGATTAGGGTAGATCCTCGAAAGATTGAAGCAGTTTTGAAACACCCCAAACCCGGCCCACGAGCCCCGACCGGATCTGGTATGCTTCTTAAGAAAAATTCGTTTTGTCGTTTTGTAAAATGATGTGATTTTGTGGTAAAGAATAGATTTGAAGTACGAACTTGTTAAAAATCGTTTTGAAATTTAAATTTGTTTATATATATATAATCATCAAAATCTATGTTTTTAATAAAAAATATTTTATCAAAGAAGATCCAAATTTATGAATTATTAATATTTTGAAAACCATAAGTATTTAGATGTCAAAACATTTTCATACGATTATCGAAATATTTAATTGTTTAAATGAAATTGATCGTAGCGAATATAAATTAAAACGTAAAAGTAACATAGCTAATGGCGACCTTATTACAAAAACATATCCCAAATTAAATCCCAAAATATATAAGAAAACGTAGTAAGTTTAATATAAAGGAAAACCCAATTTATCGAGTTGAGCAATGGCCACTACGTAGTCCTTGGCGACCGGTCCAAATCATTGAGTATCACCGAAAAGATATCCCATCAAGGGTGAGTCAACAGACTCAATGTGTAACAATATACTAAAAGTCCAATCGATCATAGTAATAAAGCCCATAATATAGCAAATCGATAATAAATGATTAAATCACATATACATATAAATGAAATGCAATCCCGAACCCAACTTAGATATCCATCCGCTACACACCACCCGTACCTACCAATCACACCGCGCGGGTTACTAAATCGACCCTCCATCTCGCTACACACCATCGAGCGCGCTCTTTGCGATCAACATGCACATCGCCCTTATAATCGTGGCATAGCCACGATAATTGTGACAGAGTCACCGGATTCATAATATCGTGACCGTCACCACGGATTCATAATATCGTGACCAAAGTCACCGGATAATGTGGTAAAACCACCGGAACACTTCCCTTTCAATATTACCCATATGCCCATGCAATAACATATTATTTCAATACCATGCCATATATCCCGAAATCATATCGAAATCATATACATTTCATATTTATGCTTATAGCATTATTAACGATGCAGATATCATTCCTTGTACATTACCCCAAAATCATAACCAAATATCGGATATGTCTCATATCAAAAATTTATACAAAATGTTAAGGAATAACGTGCACGAATTCATCTGTACCATTAAATGATACCCAAGCCATAATCATTTATATTTCTTTATAAACACATTTTCATCAATAATACTATTAATCTATTAGAATTTTAGTGTAAGCTACACACCTTGTAAACACGAGATTGATAGAATACTTAAGATTTCTGACTCTTGCCTACAACGTCGACAAAGACACCTACATAACACTTATATGAGAAATCGATTATCACTAAAAAGATATGGCCTTTGGCCGAATTTCATTATTTCCTTACCTTGGATTATTCAAATCCCGAATGATCCCCCCCTAAATGTTGGCTACAAAGAAACCCTGAACTTTCCTTCAAGTTTCGGCCAAAGATAATAAAAGGAATTAGAGTTTCGCTTTTCAATCGTTAGAAAAAGAAAGGGATAAAGAAATTAGTCTAGAAGAGGTTCTTACCGAAAAGTAAAGACCAAAATGCAAATGGTCTCTAAACTCCAAAAAAAATTCGGCAAGATGAAATAGAAAAATAGATTCAAATGAAAAAGATGATAGGTTTTTGGTGCTTAGAAGCAATCGGTTTTAATGGTGTCAATGGAGTGAAATTTTCGGTTTTAGAAGAGAATGGAAAAGAAAAAGAAAAGGAGAAATGATCAAAGAGAATAAATGAGTTTCGGTTATGGAAGAAATTGAATAAAGAAAAAGTTGTTGGTAATGATCAAGTAAGAAAGGATGAAAGAAAAATGCCTTCAAAAGTGGTAATATTTTGGTACCAAAAAGAGAGAAAAGCTTGAGAGAAAAAAAAGAAGAAAAAGAGTACCAATTTGGTGAAAATATGATAGCCAAAACAAAACAAAGTTTTCACCTATTGCAAATGACAATTTCGGCTAAGAAGAAAAAATTGGAGAAAAGGGAAAAGATGCACAAATTGTTAAGATTTTGGCCAACTAACACCCCCTAATCCCATACAACATTCGACCAACTCACAAGCCAACACAATCCCCCTTTTTCCTCCTCATTTCTTCCCTATCATCTCCTTAATCACTATCACAATTAAACCAACCCCCCTTAGCCCTTATGCCGTCTAGGTTCATGGTCAAATGACCATGGAAAAACTTCCAAAACATCACCCACTCTTCAAGCCTTTTGTCCCCTAAACATTCCATAACAACTTGATTCCTTACCTTAACTACTAACTTTCCTTTTTCCTTTGGTCTACTATCCAAAAATAAAAGAAGAATCCATCCATACTAGATAAAGCTTGACCGACACTATAGGAAAGAGAACAAAAATTAAAATTCCTTCCAATTGCTAGCTAAGGGATTCGAACCTCTACCCTCATGCATTCACCCATGCGCCATCACCACTTTACTAATTGACTTGTCTTGTGATTAAACCTCAAATTAATTCTCTTAAGGCCAAACTTGCTTAGCTCCCCTTCTAAAACTAAAAATCTAATATTTTTCTAAGGCATTCTCCTATATTCTAAAATTCTCGAAGTCCCTAAAACTCATACAAAGAGCACACAACAAAACAATACACACATTCAAGCGAAAAATTTCATAACCCCTAAATCCTGGATATTACAATTCTACCCTCCTTAAAAAAAATTTCGACCTCGAAATTACCTGACAAGAATAAGTGAGGGTATTGCTGTCGCATAGCTTCCTCTGGCTCCCACGAAGCTTCTTCCAATCCATGGTTACGCCATAACACTTTGATGAGAGGAACTGATTTCCTCCGTAACACTTTCACATCCCGATCTAGAATTTGAATCTGTTCCTCCTCATAGGACAAATCTGATTGTAGTTCTACCTCCTCAATCGGCACTACATGAGATGGATCCGACCGTGCAGAACGACGTAACATCGAAACATGAAACACATCATGCATTTGCTTCAACTCTGAAGGTAACTCTAACTGATATGCCACTGGTCCAACCCGCTTCAAAACCCGATAAGGTCCTATAAACCCGAGGCTTAACTTTCCTTTGCGACCAAATCTCATCACCTTTTTCCAAGCGACACCTTTAGGAACACTTGGTCTCCACAAAGAAACTCTATTTCCTTTCGCTTCAAATCTGCGTACGACTTTTGCCTATCAGATGCCTCCTTCAACCGAGCCCGAATTACCTTAACCTTTTCTTCGGATTCAGCCACAATCTCTGGACCCAAAACCTGACGTTCCCCTAATTCTGTCCAACACGTAGGAGTGCGACACTTCCGTCCATATAGTGCCTCATACGGTGCCATCCGAATACTGGCTTGATAACTGTTGTTGTATGCAAACTCTGCTAAAGGCAAAAACTCTTCCCAGCTTCCTCTGAAATCTATCACACATCCCCTTAACATGTCCTCTAAAACTTGGATTACTCGCTCAGACTGACCGTCAGACTGTGGATGAAATGCCGTACTGAAGTCTAATCTGGTTCCCAAAGCCTGATGTAATGCTTTCCAAAATCGAGACGTAAACCTCGGATCCCTATCCGAAATAATCGACACCGGCACTCCATGCAATCTTACAATCTCTGCCACATACAACTTCGCCAATTTCTGCAAAGAGTAATCAACTCGCACAGGTATGAAATGTGCAGACTTCGTCAATCGATCCACTATCACCCACACCGAGTCTTTCTTGGTAGGCGCGTGAGGGAAGTCCACTAACAAAGTCCATGGTGATACGCTCCCACTTCCATTGCGGAATCTTTATCGGCTGAAGCAATCCCGATGGAACTTGGTGTTCAGCCTTAACTTGCTAACACGTTAAGCACTTCCCCACAAATTCCGTAACTTCCCGCTTAAGACTAGGCCACCAAAATTGATCCCGAAGATCCCTATACAACTTACTACCTCCCGGATACATCGCATAAGGACCACTATGCGATTCCTGAAGAATTCTCCGCCTAAGCTCTTCATCCTCCGGCATACAGATCTTACCCTTGAAACACAAAACTCCATCGCTGTTAACACCATAATCTTCCAACTCTCCATTTTGTACTTGCCGTAGCTTAACACTTAAATCATCATCTACCAACTGTCTCTCTTTCACCTGACTCAACCACATCGGCTTTACTTGTAATTTCGCCAACAAACTTTCGTCGTCAAAAAGACTAAGATGTGCGAACATCGCTCTTAGATCCGACACCACTTTCCGACTTAGAGCATCTGCCACTACATTCGCCTTGCCCGGGTGATACTCTATAGAGCAATCATAGTCTTTTAACAACTCCACCCATCTTCGCTGTCTCAGATTCAACTCCTTACAGTCGTGAGATACTAAGACTCTTGTGGTCCGTGTAGATTACTGATTTTTCTCCATACAAATAATGCCTCCACACCTTAAGAGCAAGGACTACATTGCTAACTCCAAGTCATGCGTCGGGTAGTTAACCTCGTGAGGCCTCAATTGCCGAGACGCATACGCAACCACCTTCCGTCTTGCATCAAAACACATCCCAATCCAATGTGAGATCATCACAATACACCACAAAGTCCTTCCTCGCCTCAGTGAATCAAAACCGAGCTTCACCAAAAACCCTCTTAAGCTTCTCAAAGCTCTCTTGCCGCTTATTCGCCCCACACGAAATGTATCTCTTTTCTCAACAACTTCATCAAAGGTACCGCTATCGAGGAGAATCCTTCGACAGACATCAGTAGTAACCCGCTAATCCCAAGAAATCATGAACCTCACTCATGACTTAGGTGGTTTCCAATCTATCACCGCCTCAATCTTCCGAGGATCTACCCTTATCCCTGCGCAGACACCACATGGCCTAAAAACGCAAACTTCTTTCAAATTAAAATTCACACTTGCTGAATTTGGCATAAAGCTTCTTCTCCTCAACACTTGCAACACTATCCGAAGATGCTCATCATGTCAGTAACTTTCGGACTTGGAATACACAAGAATGTCGTCTATGAACACAACAACAAACTGATCCAAGTAGGGTTGAAAAACCTGATTCATCATATCCATGAACGCAACTGGGGCATTAGTCAATCCGAACGGCATTACCAAAAATTCATAATGCCCATATCTTGTTCGGAAAGCTGTCTTGTGGATATTCGCTTCCTTCACCTTAAGCTGATGATACCCCGACCTTAAATCTATCTTTGAGAATACCGTAGCTCCCTTAAACTGATCGAACAAGTCGTCTATCCTTGGCAAAGGATACTTGTTCTTGATGGTCAGCTTATTCAACTGTCGGTAATCTATGCACATACGCATAGTCCCGTCCTTCTTCTTCATGAACAAGACCGGTGCTCCCCATGGTGACACACTAGGTCGGATAAACCCACGATCAAGCAACTCTTGAATTTGAGCCTTAAGCTCAACCAACTCCTTTGGTGCCATTCTATACGGAGCGATAAATACTGGCGCCGTTCCAGGCAACAAGTCAATCCCAAATTCCACTTTACGATCCGGATGCAATCCTGGAAGTTCTTCCGGAAAGATATCCACGAATTCTCTCACAGTCCTGACCTCTTCAACAGTTGCCTCCTTAGCCTCCAAGGCACTGACCAACATAAGAAAAGCCAAACAACCTTTCCTAACCATCTTTTCTGCCTTAAGAGCAGATACTACATTTGATAAGTAGTTCCGTCTCTCGCCCAACACCACAACTTCCTTATCGTCCATAGACCTTAGTGACATCCGCTTAGCAGCAAAATCCACATTCGCACGATACTTCACTAGCCAATCCATGCCTAGAATCAAGTCAAATTCTCCAAATGGAAACTCCATTAAATTAGCCGGAAACTGCGTCCCTTGAACTTCTAAAGGCACTTCCTTAAAGAGCTTATCTACTACTACAGTCTGTCCTAAAGGACTAAGTACAGTCATCTTCCTAGATGCGAGTCTCGAGTTCACATGCGAGTTCGGATACCTCACTAGTGATGTAAGAATGAGTCGACCCTATATCTATCAAAACAATAATGGGCAACCCAAAAATAAGAAACGTACCCGTGATAACATCAGGTGCATCACTATCTTCCCTCCGACGAACCGCATACACCAAACCTGGCTGTCTAGCCTCAGTGCTACCACTGCCTCTGCCCGGAGTCTCGCGACCTCTACCAGAACCATTACCTCTGCCACTCGAACCACGACCCCTCATCGGCTGCTGTCCACCTCTGCCAGCCTGATTAAAACTCTTACCTACTGAACGATTCCTCTCTGTATCCAATGGACAATCCCTAATCATATGATCTTTGGACCCGCACTTGAAACATCCTCCTGTCTTCTTCCAACATTCTCCCGGGTGCATCTTTCCACATTGAGCACAAGTACGGTATTGTCCTCCCGAAGCAACTTGCTGACCTCGCGGCCCATCAACTCTAGGTTTCTTTTGAAAATTCCCGGATGACCCTGAAGACCCATAGCTCCTCTTATTCTTATTCTGACCTCGATCTCTGTTCTGTCTCTCGGTCCGCTTAACTTCTTCAGCTATCCGTGCTCTATCCACTAAAACTGTAAAATCTCTCTAACGATGCGGTGCAATCAACACTCGCAGCTCATCTCGCAACCCATCCTCAAATCTGACACACCGCTCATAATCAGTAGCTACAATCCCTCTGGCATATCGGCTTAACCGCAAAAACTCCGCTTCATACTCAGCTATCGACTTATTTCCTTGTACCAGATTTAGGAACGCCTTTCTCTGAGAATCAATGTAGCTAGCTCCGACATATTTCCCTTCAAACTTAATCTTAAAATACCCCCAATCCACACGATCCACAGGAATACTCTCTTTGACAGTGAGCGGCCAGCGATGCGCCTCAAATCACGAAGCAATGAAACAGCGCCTTTCAGCTTCTCCTCAGCAGTGCAGTCCAAATCGTCCATGATCCTCTCGACTGTTTCTAACCAATACTCCGCTACATTCAGAGCTACCCTAGATACTCCCCTAAAAACCTCGGCTCCATTAGATCTAAGTCTCTCAGCCACTGACTTTCGTGCTCCATTACCCATACTAGCTCCTGCTACTCGTTCTAAGACTCGTAGCATAGCCTACGATACAGCGTCATCTCCTCCAGTTTGCTCATGAAATTCTGCTCCAACAGCTGGTGGCGGTGCCTCATTTTCAGAACCCTGACTAGATCTAACTGGTTCCGACATAGCCATTCTGCCTCTACCGCGTCCACGACGACCACGTCCCCTAGAACACATGTCTACTTAATGCCTTATCTGTTTTTACGAAAAATTTTATGCATTAAAGTCTTTTCACTTTCTTGTTTAAAGAAAATTTTATGCAACAGAGTTTTCATCAGTGGTTTTCCCCGTATAAGTACACATATACCTAGGGTCCATGTCTCTAAAGTATAGTTTCCTTAGGCTTATCAACATACTGAAATCGATTTATCAACAAAAGAACTTACCAGGTGGACTTGGGTCGAGAACTCGGGTGCCATGCTTCTATAAAAACCATTTTTTTTGACCAAAAATTTTCAAAATCAATCATTTGGGCCAAATTTTGAAAACATTGTGGACTTCAAAACCCAAGGCCGAGTATTTAAAACTGGGCTCTGATACCAAGTTGAAACACTCCAAACCCGGCCCACGAGCCCCGACCGGATCTGGTATGCTTCTTAAGAAAAATTTGTTTTGTCGTTTTGTAAAATGATGTGATTTTGTGGTAAAGAATAGATTTGAAGTACGAACTTGTTAAAAATCGTTTTGAAATTTAAATTTGTTTATATATATATAATCATCAAAATCTATGTTTTTAATAAAAATTATTTTATCAAAGAAGATCCAAATTTATGAATTATTAATATTTTGAAAACCATAAGTATTTAGATGTCAAAACATTTTCATACGATGATCGAAATATTTAATTGTTTAAATTGAAATTGATCGTGGCGAAATATAAATTAAAACGTAAAAGTAACATAGCTAATGGCGACCTTATTACAAAAACATATCCCAAATTAAATCCCAAAATATATAAGAAAACGTAGTAAATTTAATATAAAGGAAAACCCAATTTACTGAGTTGAGCAATGGCCACCACGTAGTCCTTGCTGACCCGGTCCAAATCATTGAGTATCACCTGAAAAGATATCCCACTGAAGGGTGAGTCAACAGACTCAATGTGTAACAATATACTAAAAGTCCAATCGATCATAGTAATAAAGCCCATAATATAGCAAATCGATAATAAATGATTAAATCACATATACATATAAATGAAATGCAATCCAGAACCCAACTTAGATATCCATCCGCTACACACCACCCGTACCTACCAATCACACCGTGGGATTACTAAATCGACCCTCCATCCGCTACACACCATCGAAGCGATTCTTTGCGATCAACATGCACATCGCCCTTATAATCGTGGCATAGCCACGGATAATTGTGACACAGAGTCACCGGATTCATAATATCGTGACCGAAGTCACCGGATTCATAATATCGTGACCAAAGTCACCGGATAATGTGGTAAAACCTCCTAACACTTCCCTTTCAATATTACCCATATGCCCATGCAATAACATATTATTTCAATACCATGCCATATATCCCCGAAATCATATCGGAATCATATACATTTCATATTTATGCTTATAGCATTATTAACGATGCATATATCATTCCTTGTACATTACCCCAAAATCATAACCAAATATCTGATATGTCTCATATAAAAAATTTATACAAAATGTTAAGGAATAACGTACCTGAATTCACTGTACCATTAAATGATACCCGAAGCCATAATCATTTATATTTCTTTATAAACACATTTTCATCAATAATACTATTAATCTATTAGAATTTTAGTGTAAGCTACACACCTTGTAAACACGAAGATTGATAGAATACTTAAGATTTCCGACTCTTGCCTAAAACGTCAATAGCACCTACATAACACTTCTATGAGAAATCGATTATCACTAAAAAGATATGGCCTTTGGCCGAATTTCATTATTTCCTTACCTTGGATTATTCAAATCCCGAATGATCCCCCCCTAAACGTTGGCTACAAAGAAACCCTGAACTTTCCTTCAAGTTTCGGCCAAAGATAATAAAAGGAATTAGAGTTTCCCTTTTCAATCGTTAGAAAAAGAAAGGGATAAAGAAATTAGTCTAGAAGAGGTTCTTACCGAAAAGTAAAGACCAAAATGCAAATGGTCTCTAAACTCCAAAAAAAATTCGGCAAGATGAAATAGAAAAATAGATTCAAATGAAAAAGATGATAGGTTTTTGGTGCTTAGAAGCAATCGGTTTCAATGGTGTCAATGGAGTGAAATTTTCGGTTTTAGAAGAGAATGGAAAAGAAAAAGAAAAGGAGAAATGATCAAAGAGAATAAATGAGTTTCGGTTATGGAAGAAATTGAATAAAGAAAAAGTTGTTGGTAATGGTCAAGTAAGAAAGGATGAAAGAAAAATGCCTTCAAAAGTGGTAATATTTTGGTACCAAAAAGAGAGAAAAGCTTGAGAGAAAAAAAAAAGAAAAAGAGTACCAATTTGGTCAAAATATGATAGCCAAAACAAAACAAAGTTTTCACCTATTGCAAATGACAATTTCGGCTAAGAAGAAAAATTTGGAGAAAAGGGAAAAGATGCACAAATTGTTAAGATTTTGGCCAACTAACACCCCTAATCCCATACAACATTCGGCCAACTCACAAGCCAACACAATCCCCTTTTTTCTCCTCATTTCTTCCCTATCATCTCCTTAATCACTATCACAATTAAACCAACCCCCTTAGCCCTTATGCCGTCTAGGTTCATGGTCAAATGACCATGGAAAAACTTCCAAAACATCACCCACTCTTCAAGCCTTTTGTCCCTAAACATTCCATAACAACTTGATTCCTTACCTTAACTACTAACTTTCCTTTTTCCTTTGGTCTACTATCCAAAAATAAAAGAAGAATCCATCCATACTAGATAAAGCTTGACCGACACTATAGGAAAGAGAACAAAAATTAAAATTCCTTCCAATTGCTAGCTAAGGGATTCGAACCTCTACCCTCATGCATTCACCCATGCGCCATCACCACTTTACTAATTGACTTGTCTTGTGATTAAACCTCAAATTAATTCTCTTAAGGCCAAACTTGCTTAGCTCCCCTTCTAAAAATAAAAATCTAATATTTTTCTAAGGCATTCTCCTATATTCTAAAATTCTCGAAGTCCCTAAAACTCATACAAAGAGCACACAACAGAACAATACACACATTCAAGCGGAAAATTTCATAACCCCTAAATCCTGGATATTACAAGTTTTGGATTGGAAACCACTGAAGTCAGTAGAAAAAATTCGGAGTTTCTTGGGTTTGGCTGGGTATTACAGAAGGTTCGTTGAAGGATTCTTGTTGATCGCTGCACCTCTAACCAAGTTGTTGCAAAAGATAAAGGAATGTCGATTTCATTTAACCAAATCGACAACCGTTTTGTCTGATTTTTACTATCAGCTAACATTCTCACACAATCACAATTTATGAAAAGAACAACTACATCAGCCTTGAAAGGTAACAGCTATTTATACGTAATACTCAAGGGGATTATTATTATAATCCATCCATGGCATCAACTAGCCATGCACAAACTACAGGCTTTAAGCCAACTTATTCAAACTTGCCATTTATTTAGCACATACCATGCCACACATCGTACTCATTTCTTCTTGACTCGTTCACGAGTGTCTATATTTACTCATTCACATGGCTTTAGTACAATTTCCATTTCTACCTCTAGACTCATCTATGTGTTCCATTGATTACTAGGGATAATCAAAGACGCATATTCATCGTCATTCATGTAGGTACGAAACCAATGCCACATCCCTAAGGTGGTCTTATATAGATTTCTACATCAAGTATCGATGCCATATTCTGAACATGACCTTACACGATTCTCATATTCATTACCGATGCCATATTAAAAAAATGGTTTTATATGGAACTTCAACTCGGTACCGAGGCCATGCCCCGAACATGGTCTCATACGGGACCTTATCTATTTCATATCTCAATGATAGCCTTTTCATTATAGTCCGCTAGGACTTCAACCTCATGTTCAACAACGATTACTCTATCTAATAGAGTATCATGTATCAATGTGATACAAAGCATTCTTAAAGTGCTAACATAAATACTGCATTAATCACATGTAAACTTACTCAATTTAACTCTCTTAACATCTCATCATAATTCAACAGTGGTAAGGAGAGTGAGGTCACACACCCCTTAACTTGGCTCTCGTGACTACATACATATGACTTAATATTCATCATAGTCATATAACTCATCTCGAGTGGGTTTTCACATTTATCACTCTACAATTGTTTCTATCCCTTATACTTTTGAATCAGTAACTTTTAATAATTCAAGTTCCACATTAATATCCGCTCGAGTACTCAACATTTAACCCTACTTTCTCTTACAATCACTTATCAATTAATGAATGTTGTGCGGGTTTGAGTCGTCGTCTACACCTGATTGCCATAGTCCAACTATGGTCTTACTCGTATCACGCACAAAGATAGTCTAGCTACTTCTTTATATGTCATCACGATGCCATAGCCTCGCTAGGTCTTACATGAAATCTCATACCAATACCAATGCCATATCCCTGATACGGTCATACATGGAATGCATGTCAATGTCGATGCCATATTCCAGATATGGTCTTACACAAGCTCTTGTCTTAATGCCGATGCCATGTTCCAAACATGGTCTTACACTGGCACTCATAATACGGCCAATGCCATGTTCCAAACATGGTCTTACACTGACCCTCATAATACGGTTGATGCCATGTTCCAAACATGGTCTTACACTGACCCTCATAATACGGTCGACGCCATGTTCCAAACATGGTCTTACACTGACCCTCATAATACGGTCGATGCCATGTTCCAAACATGGTCTTACACTGACCCTCATAATACGGTCGATGCCATGTTCCAAACATGGTCTTACACTGACCTTCTCATTGCCATGGTCCAACCATGGTCTTATTCATCTTTTCATTGTTGAACGACCGTACTCATCTCCTGCATTCTACTAAATCGAACTTTTCAGTTTTTATCATGTGAACATATTTATCATAAACAATGGCATCACAAATCGCAAGTGCTTACTTACTCTTTTCGCTTTTCACATACATCATGGCACTTACTAGTCTCATGCTTGTAAGGTAAACAAAGTACTGTAACACTTGATCACATAGATCGAAGTATGCTTTACTATAATAAACATAATCTCAAAGATCATCATTCATAACATGAATTATACTTGTTAGTCACCTTAACTAGCATGACATAATATCAACTTTACTACTAACTTTCTTGCTATTTCATTTAAACTTTACTCTTTTGCCCAATGAATTATTATGAATAACCGAGGATACTAAATCTCGTCCCACATAACTTGATGCCAAAGCCATATCCTAGATATGTTCTTACATGGAATATCTCTTCTTGAATCAATGCCAAGCTTACCTTGGACTTACATGATAACTTGCTCAATTTTCGATGCCATGCCCTGGCTTGGTTTTATACGAACTTTCTTATCTCAAGTGGTAGATCGAGTATCCTGGAAAATTCATCTTCAATCGGGACTTACTAATACTTAATCTCATTGATTTCTTTTTTCATCAGATCATTGAACATTTTCATAGAAATAATGTGCACATAGCAACATCACAAGCCGTTCAACGAAATATTCATGAAACTTGAAAATCATACAAACTTACTGAAATTAGCTCGGTTGGGAATCGTCTCTGTCTTAACAAAACCATTTCGTTAGAGCCGGGAGATATCACACTATCACAGTCTACATATGACATGTATAGGTAGACTCTTACTCACGCTAGGTTAGTCCTAGAACCGACTAAACCGTAGCTCTGATACCACTAAATGTAACACCCCATACTCGAGTCTGAGGCTAAGACCGGATACGAGACATTACTATGCTTGAACTTTCTTATACATGTACTTACGGCTATGAAATTTTGTTCTGAATTAAAAACTTCTCTTTCTTAGTCAAGTCATTCGTATCGTGGGCCTACGAGGCCTTAAACTTGCGTTCGGAAACTTTTACGAGTTAAAAAGAACTTTTCTTTGAAACAGGGGCCATACGCCCGTGTAGAATGAGACACGCCCGTGTGTAGACACGCACGACCATGTTCAACAATCGTGCTTAAAAACCCAAGCATTCTGCCAAATGCCCCACAGTTAAGGCACACGTCCATGCGGTTTGGGAACACGCCCGTGTGCCCTATTACATGTCTGTGCCTCCAACCCGTGGTCGACACTGACTAATCACACACGGTCTTGACACGCCCGTGGGCCTAAACCGTGTGCTATACCTTGATATACTGACTTATTCAACACGGCCTAGGCAGACGCCCATGTGTTGGCCGTGCGTATTACACGACTTGAACAAACGGCCGCGTGATCAGGCCGTGGTCTAATTTGACTTAAGATACTAAGGTGCAGGAGACACACGGCCTAGACACATGCCCGTGTGTCTATCTGTGTGGGCACTTAGAGGCTATCTTACCAAGCCTTTTACCACTCCCATTTGCATACATTTATAAACTACTTAAATACATTCTCAAATCATCAATTGAAACACATAAATTAACACGTTTGGTTCATGAAAATAAAGTTTTCCTCTCGTACACTTGGGAGAATTGTTCCCACAACATTTACAACAACTTAAATCATTGTAAATGGCTATACACAACCATACTATGAATACTCTTTGGACAACAACATTTGGCTACTACAAATAGACTTCATCAACTTTAAACGAATCCCTATACATGCCATGACTCTTAAGGACTTGCTACCTCATACCGTGTGTCTGCTCGATAGTGTGAAACATCTCCGGCGGTCTCCAACCTGAGCTAAGTAATAAAACCTATAAAAGATGAGAAAAGTAAAAGAGTAAGCAATAATGCTTAGTAAGTTCATCTGTATAATTTGACAAATATTGATATTCACTGAATATACATAACCCCAATGCAATATGTTGAATTTTTCTTATCAACTCATAGTTACTTACTCAACCATTCTTGAAACTTACTCGTTCAATCTCTTACCACATTCTTACCATATCACAAGCCAATTCGTTCGTTTAATTAGTATACGTTCCTGCTCTAATCGTCACAAGGTCATATATAACAACACATCAAGCATTTTCAATATGCCGCTCATGCTACTAATATCTCAGTGGTTTTGCACTTAGCCCACCATTGAATCTCTAATAGAGAGGTATCGCATATAACCCACCAATCATTTATAAGTGATGGTATCAAACATAGCCCATCGATCAACAATCAATAAGGTGATATCACACATAGCTTACCGTTATTTACATTCATGGATAATAATTCACAAGTATAACTTTATTTCAAATGTTCATTCAAGAACATTCTCACATGTTTCCATTTTTACTTAACTTTCTACGATATTCGTTCTCATTCACACAGTGCATCAAATACACATACCCCACTAGGGGTTCGTCATTTATTGAATTCATCTCAATTCAATTCTACACATACTTGTGCTGCTCATGGTACAACCACATACATTCACATATACAATGAATCATTCGAATTGTTAAATAACTCTCTTGAGTCTCATGCACATAGTTCTCGTTGTCACTCTACCCCAATTGGGTTTTACATACACTAACATATCGATGCCATGTCCCTAACATGGTCTTTTATGAATTCTTACACCGAGGCCATATCCCAATATGGCCTTACTCGAGCCTTTACCCATCGTCTTATCGTGCTATACACCTTTCCCATTGCTCTAAATTCAATTCCATTGACATCTCATCAAGAGGCATTTCATACATTCATATAGTAATATACATTCCATACAACATTGGAATACTAAATAAGCTCATACGTAATTTCAACATTTGCACATGAACTTACCTCGATGTCGAAAGAGCCGAAAAGGACTTTTTGCCCATATTTCTCTTTTCATCCGTTCTAGGTCCGAAACTCATTTTCTTTGATCTAGAACAATGAAATTCACTCATTTAATCACTTATTGATCGTATTACAACATAATCTCTACTTAGGAAAAAATGACCATTTTGCCCCTATACTTTGGTAAAATTACGATTTTGCCCCTAGGCTCGTAAATAAATTTTCATCACATTTTCTTGTTAAACAAGCCTAGCTGAACATTTAATCCTCTTACAAATATTTCCAATTCCATCAATTTCATGCCTTAATGAACAAATTATAACTTTTGCATTTTAGTCCTAATTAGGTGTTTTCATGACACCACCTTTCACAAAAGTTGTTTATCAACATCCTAACATTCATTTTCTTCCATAAAAACTCATCAAACAACATGAAATCTATCATGGCAAGTCCCTAGACTTTCAACCATAATGAAAACTAGTCCCCTCTTTAGAAAGCTTGAGCTTTGGGGACTCCAAAAGTACAATTTTTATCAAGAAAAATCATCAAGATCACTTACTAGAGAGGAGAATTCTTGCTGAAATTTTAAGCTTCAAAAACCCCCTTATTGCTGCTCATTTTTGGTGGAGAGAAGATTGAGAAAAGATGATAGCTTTCTTTTCTTTATTTTTCCCTTTATTTTATTCCTTTAGTCAACTAATGTCACCAACCCTTGTCAAATTTTAATTTCTTGTCCCCTTGACCGTCCATCACTTATAGGAAGGCATAATTGCACTTTAAAGGCCTCCAATTCACATTCTATAGCTATTTGGCACTTCTAGCAAATAAAATAGAACTTTTGCACTTTATGCAATTTAGTCCTTTTTCGCAATTAAGCCCTCAATTGCTAAAATTAAAGCACCAAAATTCTCATGCCTCTTTATAAACATTTAATAAAACATAAATAATATCAAAATATTTTTCTTCAACCTCGAATTAGTGGTCCCGAGACCACTATTTCGACTAGCCCCTAAATCGGGCTGTTACAATTCTCCCCCTTAGGGATTTTCGTCCCCAAAAATCTTATCAGGAGGGTTAGCTACTAACATTCTAAAAAAAATATTTCCATCTAATCTTCAAAATCGCAAATCCACTTATCCTCAAATTCCTCTTGGCGATAACTCTTAAGCTGTGATACATAAGATCGAAACTTAACTTGAGACCTAGGTTATTCTTCCTCTGGGGCTTATACTATATCCAGAATTCCACTAATTTGGAACTCCGTACATGCCCAAATGATCGTTAGGATCTTCACTGGTTGATTTACTACAATTCAAATGACATTTCCTTTTCTTGGAAATTTTGTCAAACCAAATTTGAAATCTGTAAAGTTTCATCTCACTTTCTCATTAAAGCATTCACCGACTTTAATACTCTTTACTTGTACGCTTTTAAAACTCAGCTTTTAGGGGTCAACTACTCCTGACCATAAACTCAATCATATCGGGAAATGTACTCTATTGTAAAAACATTTATGCACATAACTGCATTTCCTTATTCTTGCATTCGTAGATATGCTACTACTAAATCTCGTACCAAACTTCTGTGTAAGTTTTGGATTCATCATCATTCAAATTCTATCTCGAGGAAACTTCAACAACGGTAATCTTATTCAATCTGGATTTATCAACTAAGGTTAATCAAGTAACCAACTCGCATTGCTTAACATGGATCATTCATTCAGACATATGTACTATGTCTACTATCCGAAAGTATTACAATAACTATGCCTGTCATTGTATTAGCTCTAGCCATTTCACTATTTCATTTTCAAAATCTCCTGTAGTATATGATACTCTTTCATCATAAAAAAATTCAGAAAATACGCATCGATGATCCCATGGATCATTTCATAACATCTAGCTTACAAATAAAAGATAAATTACTGAAATAAAAACATAGTTAGGCTATTAATCAAATCAAATCTCGATATAAGGGTAGTCAAAAGGAATGGTGATAACAAAAACAAAGGTGTTCTGGGTTAATATTAGTGGGTGAGTCAATAAATGGGTTGTTAGGATTAAACGGGGTTCACTAGGGGTTAATTGTGAAGGTGGGTTTTTAGTGGAGTAAGTGGGTTAAATCCTAGGTGCCTTTATCATCTCTGTATATTAAATCAAAAATATGTGGTCTCGACATGTATAATCGATGCAAGTTTTAGAATAACAGATCAATGTTGACATACTCATAATCAATAAAGTGAGCAAGAAAAAAAATTTATGCTCTATAAGGCTCAAAAACTCACAAAAATTTTGGGTATTTTGATGTCAACCTCGTAAAATTCAAACTTCAAAGTAATATTTAAACTTAGTTCGACAACCTAGAAATTTTTTTTTTAATTTCTGAAAAGTAGACTTATCATGCTTGATTCTCTAGTATTCTTCAAATTTAATTATCAATGCACAATCATCAATGACTTAATCTAAAACATATCAATAAAAATCATAAATCATCAGAAATTTCATCCTAATTAGTAATATTAGTAATTTACTTTCAAACAAGGCATAATTCAGGCTTTGAGTTAGGTATCTTTTTAGGTTGTTCACCCCCCCCACACTTGAGATGTACATTGCCCTCAATGTACAAAGATATATAATAACCTTGTAATAAAATCATCAGATATGGGGATAAGTGAAAACTTCCTGAATTTTCGGATGATTCCTTGAGAGGAGATTGTGCCTTTGGTGGTGGTGATGGCACGTCTGGATGACGATCCTGCGCTAGATGAAGAAATTGGGTAGCTTACGCAGGATTAGCCAGGATATTTAGAGTAATATTAAAACTATACTAATAATGTAATTAAAGACAAGAAAGATAAAGAGAATGAGACTAAGAAGAAAACTAAAATTAAAAGAAAAGATGAATGGACTGGGAGGTCCTTATTGTTGGGTGTGATTTCTAAGGCTGAGGTTATGGTGGTGGTGGTGGCGTGATTCCCAAGCAGCCTTTAGAACCTAAAATCAAGAAACTAAGATAAAATAAACTAAATTAAGCATAAGAGTGTTAAAGAGAAGGAAAATAAATGAGAAGATAAAAATAAAAGAATAGATAATTGGTCTCAAAGACCCTTGGCTTGTTGTTTGGATGAAGCTGTCGGCATGAACTCAGGTGAATCGGTCTCCTTTGAGGAGATTGGCCTTTTATGCTTCTTTTCCTTGAATATGATTTTGTTGTAGCTCAAGAGTCTGAGGACTTATTAGGAAAAAGGAAAAAAAACAAAAGGGAGAAAAGAAAGAGAGGAAGAAGAAGAAGAGTAGGTGAGGAGAGAAATGAGAGGGGCATGGTATTTAAATAGGATCTCAAGTTTGGCAATTTACCACGCCCGTGGGTTGAGGGTGTGTCGATTCACACGGCCGCATCGCACGGCCGTGTTCCTAGGCGTGTCGGTTACCCCACGCTCGTGTCTAGCCTGTGTTCGACAAGTCAGTATGTTGGCACGGGTTTAAGGCACGGGTGTGTTCTGTCCGTGGTTGGAAAGTCAGTAGCTTCACACAGTTATGGGGCACGGGCGTGTTCTTCCCATGGTTGAAAAGTCAGTAGCTGTACACGGTTATGGGGCACGGGCGTGCCCCTATATCGGTGCCCGTGGTGTAGTGGTTGGATCCGTGACGTCAAAAAGTGGTTGGAATTGATTCGCACGGCCTCTGATATGTCAGTACGGAGATTCTTATGGTCCACACAACCACGGCCACGGCCGTGTGTAAGGCCGTGTGTCCTGGAATTCTGCACCCCTTGTTAGTTTATAACTAAGTGTTCAGAAAGAAAAGAAGAAAAGAAAAATAAATTTAAAGCAAAATATGAGGATAAATTATGTTAGTGCTCGGGTTGCCTCCCGAGAAGTGCTAGTTTATAGTCTTAAGCTAGACTCTCCTCTCATTTGCATTGTCAGGGTGGTTTGAGGAGTTGGAAGTCCTTCCTCATGCTATCATTTGCATCTTCGTTAAAAAATTTAAGTCGAGATGTGTTTATAGTAAAAGTACCAAAAATAGGATTAGTTACCTCGACTGTTCCGTGTGGGAAAACACTGGTTACCCTAAAAGATATTTCTTTGTTTGTACTAGGGTCCGGAGGAGATATTCGAGGATCTGCCGGATCTAACATTACCTGGTCCCCTATTTTGAAGTGGTTTGTTGTTCCTATTAGCTCTTTTGGGGGTTCCTTCGGTTTTATCTTGTGTGGTTCCGGTTCTTCGTCGTGTATCCCTAATTTCTCCTTGAAGTGTGTCTTCCACTCGTCTAGATCATTGAACCAATCCCTCGATCTTCATGAGTTATTTCTTTGTTGGCATGGGGTTTAGGATCGGGTTCGATTGTATTCTTTGGTGGTGCTTCCTGAAAATAAGGGTTAACCGAATGGTTATTAGTAGAATTTACGTTCTCACCTTGATAACTCGATGTTCTAGCTGAATCGAGAGCCTTGATGGTGACTGTCTCATTACCTACGCAAAGTATAAGTTCTCCTGCATCAACATCAATTTTAGTCCCGCATGCTAAAAGGGTCTTCCTAAAATTAGGGGATCGAATTATCCTCATCCATGTCTAAGACAACAAAATCTCTTCGGGAAATGAATCATCAATTTTACAAGAACATCTTCGATAATACCCTAGGGATTCTAACAGCTTTATCCGCTAATTGAATGCTCATCCTAGTTTGTTTGGGTTTCCTAGACCTAATTGTTTAAACAATTTATAAGGCATGACATTTATGCTTGCCCCTAAATCAGCCTAACGCATTATCAACAGTTAGTCTACCAATTAAACATGGAATTGTAAAACTCCTGGATCTTTTAGCTTTTGTGGTAGTCTATTTTGGAGATTTCTTTGAGCACTTTGCGTTAAGTTCCACATGTGACGACTCGTCTAACTTCCGCTTATTTGTCGAAGCTCTTTTAAAAATTTCCTAGAATCGCATCCGCGAAAGAGCTTCAAGTAATGGTAAGTTTATATGTAATTTCTTTAAAAGTTTAAGAAACTTACCGAACTGTTCTTCTGTGTCGTCTCTTCTTAATGCCTCGGGGTAAGGTACGCGAGGTTGGTACTCCTTAATTACCAGTTTTGGCTTGTCTTGTGTTACCTCTACTTTACCTTTTTCTACCTCGTTTTCTTGTGTTGAACTGGGTTCATCTACTTCTTCGCTTTCTTGAGCTGTTATGGCTTGGATTTGCTCCTTTGGATTAATTTTAGTATTACTCGGTAGACGCCCTTGCGGTCGTTCGGATAATAGCTTTGCAATTTCTCCGATTGACTGGGTAATTTCCCTGATTGCCTTTGTAAGTCCTCCAACTTGGTTCTCGATCATTTTGATCGATGTTTGTTGGGTGTCGAGTGTTACCTCATTTTTTTTGGAGACGTGCTTCTGTGGATGCTATGAATTTTTTCAACGTCTCTTCAAGATTCGGCTTCTTTTCTTGCGGATAGGGCTGATTTTGGAAATTTTGAGGAGGTTGTTGTCTTTGATTTCCTTGATTTCCTTGTCCTCCCCACAAAAAATTTGGGTGGTTCCTCCAACCTGGATTATAATTATTACTATATGGGTTATTATTAGATCTGAAATTGTTACCTATATGGTTCATCTGTTTGCTCTCTGTGCCCGGTTGGTAGGGTGGGTACTAAGGATTCACCACAGTTCCTCTTGCGTCGCACTGCATAACTTGATGTACCTGCGAAGAACACAAACTATCAATCTTTTTATTCATCAACTCTACCTGATTTGATAGCATGGTTACTGCGTCGAGGTTGTAAACTCCGGCTATTTTTGTTGGCCTTATTCTTGTAACTTGCCACTGATAGTTATTCAGCGACATCTCTTCTATAAATTCGTAGGCTTCTTCAGGAGTTCTATTATTCAGGGTTCCACCAGCGGCCGAGTCGATTAGTTGTCTCGTTGTGGGGTTCAAACCGTTATAAAAAGCTTGGACCTGGAGCCACAATGGTAAGCCATGGTGTGGACACCTTCTCAAGAGATCCTTATATCTCTCCCATGCATCGTATAATGTCTCTAAATCCATCTGCACAAAAGAAGAGATATCATTACGTAATTTGGCCATTTTGGCCGGTGGGAAATATTTTAATAAAAAATTTTCGATCATTTGTTCCCATGTAGTGATTGACCCTCGTGGTAACGAGTTTAACCACTGTTTAGCTTTATTCTTTAATGAAAAGGGATATAACCAAAGTCGTATGGCATCATCAGAAACGCCATTTATTTTGAAGGTATCACAAAATTCTAAAAATTAGCTATATGAGCGTTTGGATCTTCGGCCCCAGTAAACCATCAAATTGAACAAACTGTTGAATCATTTGTATAGTGTTAGGCTTTATTTCAAAATTATTAGCAGCTATAGCATGCCTAACAATACTAGATTCGGCTCCTGTTAAATGAGGTTTAGCATAATCAAACATAGTACGAGGAGCATTATTTTCTCCCACATTTTGTGGTGGAAGATTATTTTCGTCCATCCCTTCAAAGAGGATTGGATCTGTCTTCTCGCTCTCCTTGGTAATTTAGGGCTCGCCTAATTTCTCTCACATTTCTTCGACGGTAGCTTCAATATCACTGTCGTATTCTAAAGGTCCTCTCGGGTTCCTTCTAGTCATAAACTAGAGGTACCTGCTAGGAAAAGAAAGAAAGAAAGAAAATATAGAAATTTTAAAATTAAAACTAAAAATAAAAATAAATTGCGAAAAATAAAAATAATGGCTAAAGTAATAAAAATAGAGTTTTCTTAATATTTTAGTTCCCCGGCAACGGCGCCAAAAACTTGATCGCTGTAAATCAGAGTTTAAAATTTATAAAAGAATGATCGAACCTGGAAACTAACTCCGACAACGATTAAAGGCAAGTGCACCTATCGAACAGTAGTATAGTTTAGGCAAGACCGGATTATCGAACCCAAAGGAACTAAAAGTACTAATACTAACTTTCTTTTTATTATTTAGCCTAAAATAAGTGAAGTTGTTTATTAATTTAAATTAATTAACTACTAAACTAAAGACTTTAAGACAAAGAAGAATGAATTTGGAAAATAACTTGGGAAAAACTCAGTTGATTAAGATGATACCCTAGGAAGAATCCACCTAGACTTCACTTGTTATCTATCACTGAACCATATGATTTTATTTACTTAGTTTGATCCGTTAGACTCCCTAACGTATATTAAACCCTCTCTCGAGGCAAATAACGTCTAACCCTAGGTTAATTAGTGGAACTCTCGTTCTCTTATAATAACCCCCTAGAATAGCAGTAAATCGATCTGTGGATTCCCATATTAGGTTTCACCCTAATCCGGCAAAATCTCGTCACCCTATCTCTAGGCGTGCGATCAACTTCGCTTAATTATGTTGGATCTACTCTTAGGCAGGGTCTATTCCTCCTCCACCTAAGCATATTAAATTTGGATTAAGCTCACATAATTAAGAACAAACTAAGTAATTATCATATAATTCAAATAATCAAATAACAAGATTCATCATAGGTTTCATCCCCTTCGGGTATCCGAAGGGTTTAGTTCATAACAATAAAGGAAAACATCTCAAGAGAAAAGATAAAACAAAACATAAGAAATCCCTAAAACCCCCTGAAGGAATTGAAGAGGAGATCCTCCGTCTTGAGTATAATTCTGGCTTCTTGAGATGGATCAACTGGCTATCCCTGAGTGAATCCCCACAAATCTGCCTTCTCTGGCTTAGCACGACGCCCCTAGACGATAGCTTTGGGCTCCCCTTTCAGGTCATACTTAGGGTGTATTTATAGGCTTTTGAAATACGTTTCTTTCTCCCTAAGTATCCTTTCCCGAATGAAATTGCTCTTTTCCACGGCAGAGGCACGACCATGGCACACGCCCGTGTAAGTCGTGGCCAGGCCGTGTTCAGATTTCTTTAATGAGACACGGCCGTGTGAGTCGGGGTTGGACCGTGTTCTAGATGATCCATGAGGCACGGCTGTGTGATCTTTGGTCCAGGCCGTGTCGATTTCATGCTTTGGCCCATTTGTCCCGTTTTAAGCCCGTTTTGCGTGTTTTTCATCCCCTGGTGCTTTCTTGAGTATATATCATGAAAAGAAAGGATTAAGAGCACCAAATTACATAAATCGGGGCTTAAATCATCCAAAAGCATACTAAATGTGGGCTTAGAATATGTTACTATTTCGGTTTATCACCGCTCATGCTACTAATATCTCGGTGGTTTTGCACTTAGCCCACCATTGAATCTCTAATAGAGAGGTATCGCATATAACCCACCAATCATTGAATCTCTAATAGAGAGGTATCGCATATAACCACATACATTCACATATACAATGAATCATTCGAATTGTTAAATAACTCTCTTGAGTCTCATTGTAACACCCCAAACCCGGCCCATAAGTTTCGACCAGATCTGGTATGCTACGGGTTGTACATTAAAAACTTTTACTGCGTTGGTTATGGAAAGTATAAGTTAATTAGACCATATTTGAATAAATAAATATCATTTGAAAAAAAAAAACAAACCTTGTATTATTATTTTGAATAATTAAACCTTAGACAAAGTTTCATAAGTTGCAAATATTAAAAACTATGTAGTGAAATATAACTATGGGGCCTTATTACAAAAAAAATATTCCCAAAATTAAAACTTAAAGAAAAACCGAAATAATCTATAGAAATAAAAGTTGATGGCCCTCGAGTCCGTCTCCTGTTTCCCATGTCCACGATCTACTGCTCATCTGAAAGAGTAGAGAAAAAAAGAAAAGCGTGAGTCACCAAGACTCAGTGTATAAATCCCGAAAACACTGACCTGAGGCCCACAAACACATTATGGGCCTTGGCCCATACATAGAGGCAATAATCGTAATTACATGATAGACAGTAAATGATGAATAGCCCAACCCATCCTAGAATTCCATCCTCTACACACCAGCCCGTACCAACCATCACACCTTGGGGATTTCTACAATCAACCCTTCATCCGCTACACACCATAACGACAACAGATCGCCGCCTATTCCTCGTAGTCGGAATCATTAAACGTGGCATAGCCACCGATCACTATGTGACCTAACATTTATATAACGTGGGATTTCTACCACCGATCACTATTGTGACCTATCATGCACTTCCCCTTCATTATCATAATCCCACCCCATGGATACACACATAAAGAAAACATCATACAGGCTTTCATATATTTCGATACACATAGAGATTTCTATGATTACGTGCACTGCATCCTTGCCTAACCCTTTTAGGGTTTTATTCGATTGTCTACACACTCCTATTATCCGGCTTTTAGCCCATAACATAAACTTATATATACATTCATACAGATTATTTGTGTGTTAGAGATCTACACACTGATTACCGTTAGAACGACACTCTCTATGTCGACACTATCGTAAGTCGATACAACCGCTACTTGCCTAAGGTGTTGTTCGAAGCCGGTCCACAACCCGGTGGCCAATCCCGTCATCACGACCACACTGCGTTTCTTAAACTTAGGATTCTCTCCTTTGCCAGATCCATATTTAATTCCATCACAAGTCCTTGTCAAAACTACTATCACAACATATGATCGTTAATCCACATCATAAAGTTAAGATCTCGCATGCGATGAACGAATCTAGTAAAAATCTAGGGAAAGTCACCTTACCTTAAAATCTCGAAATTGGAGACTAGCGGTTTCCGGCTTTTAAATCTAGATGATCAGGTTTCCTTCAAATCCTGGAATGCCGCCCAAACGCAAAAGAGAGAAATATTAGCTTCATTCGGTAGCCTTAACAACCAAGTGGCCATTCGGCCTTGTCTCTTAAAACCAAAAGAGAGATTGAAGAGATAGGAAAACCGCACTCACCTTAACGCAGAGAATTCGACTACCCTTAGAGATTCCGGCTTTTGAGAAGATCAAGAGAAGATGATAGGAAGAAATCTAAGTAGTTTCGGCTTTTAGTTGAAGAAATCGGCAAAGAATAGGAGTATTCGGCTATGGAGATGAGAAGAGAGTTCGGGGTTTCGTCTTTTGAAAGAAAAGATGTTGAGAAGATTGGGAGATTTCGACTTTTGAAGGAATCAAAAGAAAAGAAATTGCAGAGGGAGACTGAGAATTTTGGCACAAAGAATGGAGAAAAGATTAGGGTTCAAATGCCGAAATTGATGAGCTATCCCCCCCTATTTATAGAAATTTCGGCACTTACCTATCAAAACTCGAAAGTACCCTTCCTGATAACTAAAGTATTAAGCCCATAAAAAGGAAAAATTTGGCACCCCCTATAGCAATTAGAAACCGATTTCTTTACTCCTCTAGGTGATGGAATTTCGGCCAACTCTGTTCTTAGCAGATAGCTCCTAACTTTTCTCCTTTATCTAAATCTATTCATACCTTTAAAAGAAACCTAGATAGCACCACCTCTTCCTTCTTTTATCAGCTCTTTATCCTTATTATCCATACTATTTAATCCTCCTATTTCCTAGCCCCTATGCCGTCCCCCTTATTCCCTTTTAAGTGCTAACATGGCCCAAAATCATGGGCTCCTTGCGTCCAAGCTTGGCCCTCTTTCCTCTGCTAGTGACGCCACCCTCTAGCTCCCTTGCAGCGCCACTAAATATTGGGCCACAAGCCCACCTTGATATTTTAAACACAGATACTACCTGTTAAACCCTATAATGCCCAAACAGAAAATTTTAATCAAGGCCTATGCCTAAGCCTGAGCCCAATTTGGACCCCTAACCTTAAATTAACACGTTAATCATATCCCTACATTAACGCATAGGCCCAATAAATTCAGGATGTTACACTCATGCACATAGTTCTCGTTGTCACTCTACCCCAATTGGGTTTTACATACACTAACATATCGATGCCATGTCCCTGACATGGTCTTATACGAATTCTTACACCGAGGCCATATCCCAATATGGTCTTACTCGAACCTTTACCCATCGTCCTATTGTGCTATACACCTTTCCCATTGCTCTAAATTTAATTCCATTGACATCTCATCAAGAGACATTTCATACATTCATATAGTAATATACATTCCATACAACATTGGAATACTAAATAAGCTCATAAGTAATTTCAACATTTGCACATGAACTTACCTCGATGTCGAAAGAGCCGAAAAGGACTTTTTGCCCATATTTCTCTTTTCATCCGTTCTAGGTCCGAAACTCATTTTCTTTGATCTAGAACAATGAAATTCACTCATTTAATCACTTAATGATCGTATTACAACATAATCTCTACTTAGGCAAAAATGACCATTTTGCCCCTATACTTTGGCAAAATTACGATTTTTCCCCTAGGCTCGTAAATAAATTTTCATCACATTTTCTTGTTAAAAAAGCCTAGCTGAACATTTAATCCTCTTACAACTATTTTCAATTCCATCAATTTCATTCCTTAATGAACAAATTACAACTTTTGCATTTTAGTCACAATTAGGTGTTTTCATGACCACACCTTTCACAAAAGTTGTTTATCAACATCCTAACATTCATTTTCTTCCATAAAAACTCATCAAAAAACATGAACTCTATCATGGCAAGTCCCTAGACTTTCAACCATAATGAAAACTAGTCCCCTCTTTAGAAAGCTTAAGCTTTGGGGACTCCAAAAGTACAATTTTTATCAAGAAAAATCATCAAGATCACTTACTAGAGAGGAGAATTGCTTGCTGAAATTTTAAGCTTCGAAACCCCCCCTTGTTGCTGCTCATTTTCGGTGGAGAGAAGATGGAGAAAAGATGATAGCTTTCTTTTCTTTATTTTTCCCTTTATTTTATTCCTTTAGTCAACTAATGTCACCAACCCTTGTCAAATTTTAATTTCTTGTCCCCTTGACCGTCCATCACTTATAGGAAGTCATAATTGCACTTTAAAGACCTCTAATTCACATTCTATAGCTATTTGGCACTTCTAGCAAATAAAATAGAACTTTCGCACTTTATGCGATTTAGTCCTTTTTCGCAATTAAGCCCTCAATCGCTAAAATTAAAGCACCAAAATTCTCATGCCTCTTTATAAACATTTAATAACACATAAAATAATATCAAAATATTTTTCTTCAACCTCGAATTAGTGGTCCCGAGACCACTGTTCCGGCTAGCCCCTAAATCGGGCTGTTACAGGACTTAAGGGCAATATTTGCTCACCTCAGTCTGTAAGATGATGGTAGCCAATTAGCCAAACTTCAAGTAAAGCCGACATGGGTAAATTAGATTAAAGAGAAACAGTGGTTGGACGAAGTGTTAAGTTCTCGACTTCAGCAAATGCAGAACGGTGAGGTTGGAGATTTTAGCATTAACAGTGAAGGGGTGTTATGTTGTCATGGGAAGATTTGTATGCCGAAGGACGTTGAGGTAAGGCAGATGATTTTGAAGGAGGCGCATAGTAGCCCATATGCTATGCATCTTGGAGGAAGTAAGATGTATCGAGACTTGCGTGAACTGTACTGGTGGCCTGGTTTGAAGCGAGAAGTTACCGAGTGTGTGAGCAAGTGTCTAACGTGTCAGTAGGTGAAGGCAGAGCATCAGTTACCATCGGGGTTGCTAAAGCCGGTGAAGATTCCACTCTGGAAGTGGGAGAGAATAACGATGGACTTTGTTAGTGGGCTACCCCTTACGCCTACTAAGAAAGATTCAGTGTGGGTGATTGTCGATCGGTTGACGAAGTCTGCTCACTTCATACCGGTTCGTGTTGATTGCTCGCTACAGAAGTTAGCCAAGCTGTATGTAGCGGAGATTGTGAGGTTGCATGGGGTACCCGTGTCTATCATATCGATGTGAGACCCCGAGTTTACATCGCGATTCGGAAGGCATTGCACCAAGCGTTGGGTACAAGATCGATTTCAAAGACAAATGTTTCATCCACAGACGGACGGTCAATCTGAGAGGGTAATTCAAATCTTGGAAGACATGTTGAGAGGCTGTGTTATCGACTTCAGGGGCAGTTGGGAGGATTATCTACCGTTATCAGAATTCGCATACAACAACAGCTATCAATCCAGTATCCAGATGGCACCCTATGAAGCGTTGTATGGCCGTAAGTGTCGTACTCCTACTTGCTGGACAGAGTTGGGCGAGCGGCAGTTGTTGGGTCTGGAATTGGTTTCTGAAACAGAGGAAAAGGTTAAGTTGATTCAAACTCGGTTGAAGAAAGCTTCCGACAGGCAAAAATCATACTCATATTTGAAGTGTAAGGACATAGAATTTGCAGTGGGTGATTGGGTTTTCCTAAAAGTTTCGCCTTGGAAGAAGGTTTTAAGGTTTGGATGAAAAGGCAAGTTGAGCCCCAGGTTTATCGGGCCTTATCGGGTTTTGAGACGTGTGGGACCAGTAGCTTATCAGTTGGAGTTACCTCCGGAGTTGAGGCAGATACATGATGTATTCCATGTCTCGATGTTGAGGCAGTATCGTTTGGATACATCTCACATAGTGGTCGTGGAAGAAATTAAAGTGAGACCAAACCTGTCTTTTAAAGAAGAACCAGTGCAAATTTTAGATCGAGATGTTAAGATATTGAGAAGGAAGTCGGCTCTGTTGGTTAAAGTTCTATGGCAAAATCATGGTTCTGAGGAAGCCACGTGGGAGCCGAAAGATGTGATGCGACAGCAATACCCTCACCTCTTTTGACCAAGTAAATTTCAAGGTCGAAATTTCTTTAAGGGGGTAGAATTGTAACATCCAGGAATTAGGGGTTCTGCATTTTTATGTTTTCTGTGTGTTGGGCATGTTCTGCTTGTTATTTTGGTGTGATTGGGGGCCTTGGGAAGGCTCGGGGTCAAGCCGGGGCCTTGGTAAAAATTTTGTTTTTAGGTACTTTAGGGGGGAAGCTAGTAGGAGCAGACCTTATATGTTATTGGTTGTAACTATTTGTACAAGTTGGAGTGTGGTAGAGTGGCAAGTGACGCCACTTAAGGTGCAAGGGAGTGGCGTCACAAGGGAGCAGTAGGAGGGAAGGAGTTCGAGTCTTGTCTGCATCAAGTGGAGCTTTATTTTTTTGTACTCAAGGGGGAGGAGTGTTGGCTTTCGGCTGGGACTCTTCATGGTGGTTGGTTGAAGGAGTCAAAATATTTGAATGAGTGGCCATGAGGTGTTGATGGAGTTTGAAATGGTCAAACTGAATCAAATAGATGTTGGAGAGTGGGACATGGAGAAAATCAAGGGATTTGAGAGTGAGAAGAGGTGGTTGGCCGAATAAGGGGTTTGTGGGAAGGAGAATTTTTGCTAGGGGGTTAGGAGGCATTTCGGTTTTGGTTGCTTGTGGTGTGCCGAAATTCTTTAGGAGCACTTAGCTTTTTTTTTCTTTCTTTGCATTTTAGGTGTTGGTACTTCAATAGTTGGTAACCGAAGCTTCAACTCTCTCTTGTGCTCTCTCATTCCTCTTGGTTTCCTCTTTTCTTCCATTCGTTTTCTTCATTTGTTGCACTTAGCAAGTTTGGCCGAATCATCCTATTTCTTTTTCCCATTTGATCTTTGCTGTACCTAGCCGAAACCCCTTGAAGTCCCTTTGCCGAATCTTTTCTTCTCCTTTGTTCTTTCCTCTTAAACACCACAACCGAAACTTTCTTCTCTCCTCCATCATTATCTTTTTCTTTTGCAAGCTGAATCCTCTTCTACTCCCTAACTCTTCTCTTTTCTCTATTAAATAGCCACCATATATCATTCTAGCCTTTTCAATTGGCATTTCCTTGTTATTTCGGTAAGGGTTCTTCTTCCTCTATTTTTCTCTCTTTTCATTCTTTACCTCTTTTCTCGTTGATTTGTTAAACCCAAGATTCTGACTCGCTTCTTTTGGGCATTGGCCGATTGTGGAGGGGCTTGTTCTCGTCTCCTCTTCTTCGTGTAGCCAATTTTCGGGAAATCTTTGGTAAGTTGGATGTTGGCCGAATGGTTAGAAAGGGGTCATTTCTCGTTTTTGGTTTGGCCAAAAGGCCATTATTTTGGTTTGTTTTAGGAATCGGTTCTAACTTGGAATAATCTAGGGACTCATCCGGTTTTGTAAGCCAACCTTCTAGTGGTCGGGTTTCGTTGATCAAGGTAAGAAGCTTCTTTTGAGTTGGTACCTATCCTCTCTTGTTCTTTCGTTGCTTAACTTAGTTTTCTGATCAAGAACTCTTAACATGGCCACAAGTGCTAGTCGATCCAAGGAGGGCGAAATTAAGGAGCCTGAGGGGATTGCACTCGTAGTCTCTAGCCCGGCATTCAAATGTCGTGCAGTGTCGGCAGTTAGGGATTTTCGCCAGGTTGTGGTAGAGAGCCGACATCTGCCTGGGATAGACAAATCGCCGTCATCCCTGTTAGTGAAAGCGTCAATGTACAAAGTATAGTTCTTCGCGTAATCAAGTGTGTAATTCCCACACCTTTCTTTGTTGTTTTGTGATAAATACGCGTATTGTTTAAAAGCTGAAACTTCGGCAGTGGCTAATGGATTACCTTTGAAGGGTAAAATCGAAAATATCGGGTTAGCTGCCTTTTCACTATGTCATGTAAATACCTTAGCATGAAAACATGTATAATCGGATTATTCGTTGCATATTGACATATGTTGCATTCATTACATTATGTTTATATGTTGCATAGGATGGGAATATGATATTGATGAAAAGGGGCAGTGTATATCGGTGACTCTGTCACACTATTTCGATGGCTCGGTGCCACATATATCGGTGATTCGATCACATTGTTTCAGTGGTTAGGCCACATATATATCGGTGACTCTGTCACATTGTATCGGCTTTGAGCAGCATGACTGTCAGCATGACTGCCAAAGAGGAGTGTAGCGGATGGAGGGTTGATTGTAGAAATCCCCACAGGAGTGTTGAGGTTAGACATACGGAGTGGAGTGTAGAGGATGGAATACTAGGCTGGGTGGGGTTGCATAACATTCACCATTTGATATGCCATGTAGTTAGGGCTCCGGCCCGATCCGATAAGTGTGGGCTTCGGCCAAATATGTTACTATGAGGGCCAAGGCCAAGTTGCTTTTGTGGGCGTAGGCCAGTTATCGATGTAAGGGGAATTGCACATTGAGTTCTCGTAACTCACCCCACTGCTAATTTTGCATGTGATACTTAAGTGCTGCGGATATGGGCCGAGGAGGACTCTGAGGTGGCCATGCACGGTTTCTTAGTAAACACTACTTTACTTTAAATCTTTATTTCAATTTGGGTTTTTGTTCTGTAATAAGGCCATTAATATTTTAATTTGGGTTTATCTTTGAACACATTATCTATCTTTATGAGTTAATCGGAATGGGGTTTTCTTAAAAACATGGATAAAGGTTTTTTTTAAAACGTAATGAACGATCACAAACAATAAGGTATAATATGACAGTTTCACTTGATACACCAACAAATATTTTCAAAATATCACCAACCCACGACAGTTATGGTTTGATTTTCACGGTTATGGTAGTTTTATTTACTTAGTTACAAACTGTAATCAATAAATTCTGAGTTTTCTAAGAACAACCTAACTTAAAGTTTTAAAACTAAAAAAAAAGATTCAAATAGTTTTCAAAGAATCACAGAGTTCCACGAAAAACCTTTTATGTGACACATCAGATCCGGACGTAACTTTTAGGCTGGGTTTGGGGTGTTACACGATCTAACTCCGTATTTGGTCTATTCGGATCTATATGAATGAATTTAACATCAATTTAATACAATTCATACTCAATTCAATCCAATTCACATTGATCGCTGCAAATCAGAGTTTTAAAATTTATAAAAGAATGATCGAACCTGGAAACTAACTCTGACAATGATTAAAGGCAAGTGCACCTATCGAACAGTAGTATAGTTTAGGCAAGACCGGATTATCGAACCCAGAGGAACTAAAAGTACTAATACTAACTTTGTTTTTATTATTTAGCCTAAAATAAGTGAAGTTGTTTATTAATCTAAATTAATTAACTACTAAACTAAAGACTCTAAGACAAAGAAGAATGAATTTGGAAAATAACTTGGGAAAAACTCAGTTGATTTAGACGATACCCTAGGAAGAATCCACCTAGACTTTACTTGTTATCTAACCTTGAACCATATGATTTATTTACTTAGTTTGATCCGTAAGACTCCCTAACGTATATTAAACCCTCTCTCGAGGCGAATAACGTCTAACCCTAGGTTAATTAGTGGAACTCTCGTTCTCTTATAATAACCCCCTAGAATAGCAGTAAATCGATCTGTGGATTCCCATATTAGGTTTCACCCTAATCCGGCAAAATCTCGTCACCCTATCTCTAGGCGTGTGATCAACTCCACTTAATTATGTTAGATCTACTATTAGGCAGGGTCTATTCCTCCTCCACCTAAGCACATTAAATTTGGATTAAGCTCACATAATTAAGAACAAACTAAGTTATTATCATATAATTCAAATAATCAAATAACAAGATTCATCATAGGTTTCATCCCTTCTGCATCCAGAAGGTTTAGTTCATAACAATAAAGGAAAACATCTCAAGAGAAAAGATAAAACAAAACATAAGAAATCCCTAAAACCCCCTGAAGGAATTATAGAGGAGATCCTCTGTCTTGAGTATAACTCTGGCTTCTTGAGATGGATCAACTGGCTATCCCTGAGTGAATCCCCACAAATCTGGCTTCTTTGGCCTAGCACGACGCCCTTAGATGATGCTTTGGGCTCCTCCTTTCAGGTCATACTTAAGATGTATTTATAGACTTTTAAAATACGTTTCTTTCTCCCTAAGTATCCTTTCCTGAATGAAATTTCTCTTTTCCACGGTAGAGGCACGGCCATGGCGCACGCCCGTGTAAATCGTGGACAGGCCATGTTCAGATTCCTTTAATGAGACACGGCCGTGTGAGTCGGGGTTAGACCGTGTTCTAGATGATCAGTGAGGCACGGCCATGTGATCTTTGGGCCAGGCCGTGTTGATTTCATGCTTTGGCCCATTTGTCCCGTTTTAAGCCCGTTTTGCATTCTTTTCATCCCCTGGTGCTTTCCTGAGTATATATCATGAAAAGAAAGGATTAAGAGCTCCAAATTACATAAAATAAGGGATAATTCATCCAAAATCATACTAAATGTGGGCCTAAAATATGTTACTATTTCGGTTTATCAAATACCCCCACACTTAAGCTTTTGCTTGTCCTCAAGCAAAATTCTCAACTTACAATTAAAACGAACTTTCTATAATTCATAACAGTCATTGATAGTGTCTCATCATAATTCAGAGATAATTTATACATGGATAATTCAACTCAAAGTGTCCTAAAAATTCAAACAATATAAGCCTTATATTTTGTAGCACAAAACATAGGTGTTTCCCTTCATCTAAATAATTACCTCTGATTCGAAATCGACAAGGATTGACATCCTCACTAAAGATTCACTCAAATCACTCAAAGTGTTTAAGGTTCAAAATTTAGGCACTCAAGAAGTAAAACATGAAGAGTTAATCCCATAGGCTTGCATGAAAATCAAATCTCCACCACTGAAATATGAGATGAAAAACAAATCAAAAGGTCTTTGTTAGGGTTGTAACGGGGCTAGGGTTAAGGTGTGGAGTAAGGCTGAATTAGAGGGTTAGAATCGAGATTGAATTGACAAATTACCTAACTAAGAACTAATGAACTAATAATAATTACATCAATTGAAAACTAATAGTACTTAATAATACGAGCTTCTTCTTCGATATTTGGAATTTATGTATAAGCTCATTTAATAACATAACTAATAATGAATAATGGATAATGGATATACTTCGTTTTTTTTTTAATTTAAGAACAATCTAAATACATAATAAGGGATAAATTACTAAAGTTCATAATTAAGCAACTAATCAAATCAAATCTCGATATAAGGGTAGTCAAAAGGAATGGTGATAACAAAAACAAAGGGGTTCTGGGTTAATATTAGCGGTTATGTCAATAAATAGGGTTGTTAGGATTAAACGGGGTTCACTAAGGGTTAATTATGAAGGTAGGCTTTTTAATGGAGTAAGTGGGTTAAATCCTAGGTGCCTTTGTCATCTCTGTGTATCAAATCAAAAAAATGTGGTCTCGACATGTATAATCGATGCAAGTTCTAGAATAACAAATCAGTGTTGACATACTCATAATTAATAAAGTGAGCAAGAAAAAGAATATATGCTCTATAAGGCTCAAAAACTCACAAAAATTATGGGTATTTTGATGTCAACCTCGTAAAATTCAAACTTCAAAGTAATATTTAAACTTAGTTCGACAACCTAGAATTTTTTTAAATTTCTGAAAAATAGACTTATCATGCTTGATTCTCTAGTATTCTTAGAATTTAATTATCAATGTACAATTATCAGTGACTTAATCTAAAACATATCAAAAAATCATAAATCATCAGAAATTCCATCCTAATTAGTAATATGAGTAATTTACTTTAAGACAAGGCTAAATTCAGGCTTTGAGTTAGGTATCTTTTTAGGTTGTTCACCCCCCACACTTGAGATGTACATTGCCCTCAATGTACAAAAATATATAATAACCTTGTAATAAAATCATCAGATATGGGGATAAGTGAAAACTTCCTGAATTTTCGGATGATTCCTTGAGAGGAGATTGTGCCTTTGGTGGTGGTGATGGGTCAGTCTGGATGACGAACCTGCGCTAGATGAAGAAATTGGGAGGCTCGTGGAGAGTTAGCCAGACATCCGGAGTAATATTAAAACTATACTAATAATGTAATTAAAGACAAGAAAGATAAAGAGAAGGAGACTAAGAAGAAAACTAAAATTAAAAGAAAAGATGAATAGACTGGGAGGTCCTTATTGTTGGGTGTGATTTCTAAGGCTGAGGTTATGGTGGTGGTGGTGGCGTGATTCCCAAGCAGCCTTAAGAACCTAAAAACAAGAAACTAAGATAAAATAAACTAAATTAAGCATAAGAGTGTTAAAGAGAAGGAAAATAAATGAGAAGATAAAAATAAAAGAACAGATAATTGGTCTCAAAGACCCTTAGCTTGTTGTTTGGATGAAGCTGCCGGCATGAACTCAGGTGAATCGGTCTCCTTTGAGGAGATTGGCCTTTTACACTTATTTTCCATGGATATGATTTTGTTGTAGCTCAAGAGTCTGAGGACTTATTAGGAAAAGGAAAAAAAACAAAAGGGAGAAAAGAAAGGAAGGAAGAAGAAGAAGAGTAGGTAAGGAGAGAAAGGAGAGGGGCATGGTGTTTAAATAAAATCTCAAGTCTTGCAATTTACTACACCCGTGGGTTGAGGGTGTGTCGATTCACACGGCCACATTGCTCGGCCGTGTCGCAGGGTGTGTTGATTCTCTACGTTTGTTTTCGAGTCGACCACGGTTGGAAGACACGGGCGTGTTCTGCCCGTGGTGGAAAGTCTTTAGCTTCGCAAGGTCGTAAGGCACGGACGTGTTCTTCCCGTGGTTGGAAAGTCAGTAGCTTCACACGGTTATGGGGCATGGGCGTGTTCTTCCCGTGGTTGGAAAGTCAGTAGCTGCACACGGTTATGGGGCACGGGCGTGCCCCTTTGTCGGTGCCCGTGGTGTAGTGGTTGGATTCGTGACGTCGAAAAGTGGTTGGAATTGATTCGCAAGGCCTCTGCTATGTCAGTACAGGGATTCTTATGGTCCACACGGCCACGACCATGGCCGTGTGTAAGGCCGTGTGTCCTTGAATTCTGCACCCCTTGTTAGCTTATAACTAAGTGTTCAGAAAGAAAAGAAGAAAAGAAAAATAAATTTAAAGCAAAACATGAGAATAAATTATGTTAGTGCTCAGGTTGCCTCCCGAGAAGCGCTAGTTTATAGTCTTAAGCTAGACTCTCCTCTCATTTGCATTGTCAGGGTGGTTTGAGGAGTTGGAAGTCCTTCCTCATGCTATCATTTGCGTCTTCGTGAAAAAATTTAAGTCGAGATGTGTTTATAGTAAAAGTACCAAAAATAGGATTATTTACCTCGACTATTCCGTGTGGGAAAACACTGGTTACCCTAAAAGATATTTCTTTGTTTGTGCTAGGGTCCGGAGGAGATATTTGAGGATTTACCTGATCTAACAGTACTTGGTCCCCTATTTTGAAGTGATTTGTTGTTCCTATTAGCTCATTTGGGGGCTCCTTCGGTTTTATCTCGTGTGGTTCCGGTTCTTCGTCTTGTATCCCTTATTTCTCCTTGAAGTGTGTCTTCCACTCGTCTAGATCATCGAACTGAATCCCTCGATCGTCATGAGTTATTTCTTTGTTGGCATGGGGTTTAGGATCGGGTTCAGTTGTATTCTTTGGTGGTGCTTGCTAAAAATAAGGGTTAACCAAATGGTTATCAGTAGAATTTACGTTCTCACCTTGATTACGCGATGTTCTAGCCGAGCCGAGAGCCTTGATGGTGACTGTCTCATTACCTACACAAAGTATGAGTTCTCCTGCATCAACATCAATTTTAGTCTTGGCAGTCGCTAAAAAGGGTCTTCCTAAGATTAGGGGGATCAAATTATCCTCATCCATGTCTAAGATAACAAAGTCTCATCGAAAATGAATCTGTCGATTTTCACAAGAACATCTTCGACAATACCCCGGGAATTCTAACACTTTTTATCAACTAATTGAATGCTCATCCTAGTTTGTTTGGGTTTCCCTAGACCTAATTGTTTAAACAATTTATAAGGCATGACATTTATGCTTGCCCCTAAATCACCTAACGTATTATCAACGCTTAGTCTACCAATTAAACATGGAATTGTAAAACTCCTGGATCTTTTAGCTTTGTGGTAGCCTATTTTGGAGAATTGCTTGAGCACTTTGCGTTAAGTTCCACATGTGACGACTGCCTAACTTCGCTTTTTTGTCGAAGCTCTTTTAAAATTTCCTAGAATCTGCACCGTGAAAGAGCTTCAAGTAATGGTAATTTAATATGTAATTTCTTTAAAAGTTTAAGAAACTTACCGAATCGTTTCTTCCGTGTCGCCTCTTCTTAATGCCTCGGGGTAAGGTACGCGAGGTTGGTACTCCTTAATTACCGGTTTTCGCTTGTCTTGTGTTACCTCTACTTTACCTTTTTCTACCTCGCTTTCTTGTGTTGGACCGGTTCGCTCTACTTCTTCGCTTTCTTGAGTCATTATGGCTTGGATTTGCTCCTTTGGATTAATTTCATGATTACTCAAGAGACGCCCTTGTGGTCGTTCGGATAATAGCTTTGCAATATCTCCGACTGACTGGGTAATTTCCCCGATTGCCTTTGTAAGTCCTCCAACTTGGTTCTCGATCTTGTTGATCGATGTTTGTTGGGTGTCGAGTGTTACCTCAGTATTTTGGAGACGGGCTTCTGTGGATGCTATGAATTTGTTCAACGTCTCTTCAAGATTCGGCTTCTTTTCTTACGGATAGGGCTGATTTTAGAAATTTTGAGGAGGTTGTTGTCTTTGATTTCCTTGTCCTCCCGACGAAAAATTTGGGTGGTTCCTCCAACCTTGATTATAATTATTACTATATGGGTTATTATTAGATCTAAAATTGTTACCTATATAGTTCATCCGCTCGCTCTCTCTGTGCACGGTTGGTAGGGTGGGTACTCGTGATTCGCCACGCCCACTTGCATCGCATCGCATGACCGGATGTACTGCGAAGAACACAAACTATCAATCTTCTTATTCATCAACTCTACCGATTTGATAGCATGGTTACCGGGTCGAGGTTGTAAACTCCGATCGCTTTTGTTGGCCTTGTTCTTGTAACTTGCCACCGATAGTTATTCAAATGACATCTCTTCATGAAACTCGTGAGGGTGCCTCAAGAGTTCTATTATTCAGGTTCCACCAAATACGCCGAGTCGATTAGTTGCCTCGTTGAGGGGTTTACATCGTTATAGAAAGTTTGGACTTGGAGCCACAAGGGTAAACTATGGTGTGGACACCTTCTCAAGAGATCCTTATATCTCTCCCATGCATCGTATAATGTCTCTAAATCCATCCGCACAAAAGAAGAGATATCATTACGTAATTTGGCCGCTTTTGGCCGGTGGGAAATATTTTAATAAAAAAATTTTGGTCATTTGTTCCCATGTAGTGATCGACCCTCGTGGTAACGAGTTTAACCACTGTTTAGCTTTATTTTTTAATGAAAAGGGAAATAACCAAGACGGCGTATGGCATCATCGAAAACGCCATTTATTTTGAAGGTATCACGTAACTCTAAAAATTAGCTATATGAGCGTTTGGATCTTCGCCCCGTAAACCATCAAATTGAACAAATCGTTGAATCGCTTGTATAGTGTTAGGCTTTAATTCAAAATTATTAGCGGCTATAAGCGAGGCCTAACAATACTTGACTCGGCTCTGTTAAATGCGGTTTAGCATAATCAAACATAGTACGAGGAGCATTATTTTCTCCCACATCTTGTGGTGGAAGATTATTTTCGTCCATCCCTTCAGTAGGATTGGATCTGTCTTCTTACTCTCCTTGGTAATTTAGGGCTCGCCTAATTTCTCTGCGATTTCTTCGAGCGGTAGCTTCAATATCACTGTTGTATTCTAAAGGTCCTCTCGGGTTCCTTCTAGTCATAAACTAGAGGTACCTGCTAGGAAAAGTAAGAAAGAAAATTTATCAAATTTAAAATTAAAACTAAAAATAAAAATAAATTGCGGAAAATAAAAATAATGGCTAAAGTAATAAAAATAGAGTTTTCTTAATATTTTAGTTCCCAAGAACATGCGCGCCAAAAACTTGATCAGTAAATCGAGTTTTAAAATTTATAAAAGAATGATTGAACTCGAAACTAACTCGACAACGATTAAAGGCAAGTGCACCTATCGAATCAGTAGTATAGTTTAGGCAAGACCGGATTATCGAACCCAAAGGAACTAAAAGTACTAATACTAACTTTCTTTTTATTATTTAGCCTAAAATAAGTGAAGTTGTATATTAATCTAAATTAATTAACTACTAAACTAAAGACTCTAAGACAAAGAGGAATGAATTTGGAAAATATCTTGGGAAAAACTCAGTTGATTTAGACGATACCCTAGGAAGATTCCACCTAGACTTCACTTGTTATCTAACCTTGAACCATATGATTTATTTACTTAGTTTGATTCGTAAGACTCCCTAACGTATATTAAACCCTCTCTCGAGGCGAATAACGTCTAACCCTAGGTTAATTAGTGGAACTCTCGCTCTCTTATAATAACCCCTAGAATAGCAAAGAAATCGATCTGTGGATTCCCATATTAGGTTTCAACCTAATCCGGCAAAATCTCGTCACTCTATCTCTAGGCGTGCGATCAACTCCGCTTAATTATGTTGGATCTACTCTTAGGCAGGGTCTATTCCTCCTCCACCTAAGCATATTAAATTTGGATTAAGCTCTCATAATTAAGAACAAACTAACTTATTATCATATAATTCAAATAATCAAATAATAAGATTCATCATAGGTTTCATCTCTTCTGCATCCAGAAGGTTTAGTTCATAACAATAAAGGAAAACATCTCAAGAGAAAAGATAAAACAAAACATAAGAAATCCCTAAAACCCCCTGAAAAAATTAAAGAGGAGATCCTTCGTCTTGAGTATAACTCTAGCTTCTTGAGATGGATCAACTGGCTATCCCTGAGTGAATCCCCACAAATCTGCCTTCTTTGGCCTAGCACGATGCCCCTAGACGATGCTTTGGGCTCCTCCTTTCAGGTCATACTTAGGGTGTATTTATACACTTTTGAAATACGTTTCTTTCTCCCTAAGTATCCTTTCCTGAATGAAATTGCTCTTTTCCACGGCAGAGGCACGGCCATGGCGCACGCCCGTGTAAATCGTGGACAGGCCGTGTTCGGATTCCTTTAATGAGACACGACCATGTGAGTCGGGGTTAGACCGTGTTCTAGATGATCGCGAGGCACGGCACTGCAGTGATCTTTGGTCCAGCCGTGTCGATTTCATGCTTTGGCCCATTTGTCCCGCTTTAAGCCCGCTTTGCTTCTTTTCATCCCCTGGTGCTTTCCTGATTATATATCATGAAAAGAAAGGATTAAGGCACCAAATTACATAAAATAAGGGATAATTCATCCAAAAGCATACTAAATGTGGGCCTAAAATATGTTACTATTTCGGTTTATCACACATCTTAGGAAAAATTACCATTTTCCCCTATACTTTTAATTAAGTCTGATTTCGTCCCTAGGCTTCGAAAATAAAATTCACGCAATTTAATCCTTATTCCAAGCCTAGCCGATTTTTACATATTACAAGAGCAGCCCATGTATTTCATAAAATTTAGAATTTTTCCATGAATTTTACAACTTTTCAATTTAGTCCCTAAATCATAATTTCATCAAAATTCCCTTTACAAAAGTTGTTTATCTATCAACAACCTTTCATTTTCTACCATAAAATTTCATAATTCAACTATATTCATCCATGGAAAAATCCTAACACTACAATAACTTTACAAATTAATCCCCGGGATAGCTAGATTAAGCTATTACGATCTCGGAAATATGATAATTATTAAAAACCGGACAAGAAAACATACCTAATTAAGCCAAAATAGCTTGCTTGAGTTCAACACCCATAACTAGTGTTTCCATGTCTTTAATTTGGGAAATATTATATAAAATGATGATATTTCTTATTTAATTTAAATATCATCTTTTATTATTTCATCTTTCCAATTTAGTCCTTTTCTTTATTTAATTTTCCATGGATGAATCATCATACTTATCTACTAACTCCTCTTAATGGTCTATTTTCCACATAAGGACCTCAAATTTTGAATTCCATAGCTATTTGATACTTATAGCTACTAGAACTCAACTTTCGCATTTCAAGCAATTTGGTCCTTTTATCAATTAAACATGTAATCAGTAAAATTTTCTTAACAAAATTTTATACGATATTCCTATCATACGGTAGACCAAAAATAATTTTAAAATAATTTTTTTCTTACAGACTCTAATTTGGGGTCCCGAAACCACTGTTCCGATTTCACTAAAAATGGGCTATTACAAATAAATTGATGAGTGAGTGTCCTTCCCACGAGGATCGAATTGAGGCACAAAATTTGTCAACTTATTATAATAAAGTATGATTAATGTTATGGCAAATTCAATTATAAATATGAAATGGCAATTAGTGGAGTAATGATGTCAGCAATACGTGAAAATAATGAGTAACTGGAAATGCTATGGTGAAACAAGAGTAGAAATGTAATGGTAATTATGAGAATTACTATGAGAATATTATGTAAAAGAAAAAATAAGTAACTGATAATGATGTGGCAAAGGTATTATGGCAAATAATGAGGGATATACGATGTTTATATGGAAAGTCAAGATTACTAAGAATAAACCATTACTGTCAATAATGCATTGGCAAAATCGTATCTACATTACTGCCCAGAAGAGTTCTAAAATGACCTGCCTCTAGCGAAAGCAAAACCTCAAGTTACCTTGCCCGTGTCTATAGGCTTTTTAGATATCTTGCATGGGTTTCTTTTGTATGATCGTGACTTTATGTCTAGAGTCAACTACAAGTGTCTATCGAATACTTGCTCATTTCATTTAATTTTAATCCAACCCTTTCAGAATTAGAATCAGTTTATAAGTATGCGAACAGTCTTCTATGTCTAGAGATCGTTTGCATTTTAATTAAGAACTAAGAACAATCAAATGAAACAGTAAAGTAAATTAGAGATATACTACATCCATAAAACAATTTAAGGTTTCATCGAGAGTAATCCCAACCCTATGAGATTTAGCTCATGGGCTGAGAAATAAAATTCCAAACCAAAATATTATCCAACATTGCATTCAACTACTTTAATTCAATCTTTCAAAGGAATACTAATGGAAATAGCGTAAGAACTTCGGAAAACAGCTTTCACTCGCCCAGTCCACACTTCGGTAGCACAGCGTCCTCTGATGGCTAAGAAGGACTGCCTTCGACTTTCTATCCCTTGTGCAGCCGAACTCTTCTTCACGCCTAACGATCTCTCTCACTCTTTCTTCACCTTTGTGAGGCCCCCTTCATTGGTTTTTATAGATAGATTAGGCTACGGTCGGCTAACAGCTAGTGATTATCTTCTCCTCTTTTAGGGGGATTTATCAGGTACAAGTTTGAATTTGAACTGGGACTGTTGCGCAAAAAATGTTGACTTGGTCTTCCCGGCATTTCCACGGCATCCGTACTGGCAAACTATTTGCACTTTACCCTAACAAAACTTCACTCATTTATCTCCTCATTCCAAAACCTGTTCCTTCCACACCTATTCAAAAAACTCCACCACAATCGATTAAAAGCACCAAATTCCAACACAGTCCAAGTCCTAATGCAATATAAAAAATGCTAACTAAAATGTCCTAAAATGCAACAAATTGTACTTAAGTTCAAGCAATTACCTAGATCTAAAGGCATGAAATATAACTTTTTTCAAGAGTTATCACATGCCCAATGTACCAAATTTCTTTTCTAATACCAATTGAACTCAGACTTTCCATACATCAAAGTATACAAGTCATGCATGCTTAGTCCATAACTTACTAAGGATTAAAGTAAGTTACACTATGAATGTCACAAGTGAATAAATACATAAAAAAAATATAGGATTTATTCATCTTGGGTCTTGGCCAATGTATTGTTAGTCCAAACAATCATATCTATGTCTCTATATTCTGGAAGTCATCCGCTCTCTGATACTCAAGACAAGGTATCTCCCCATTTTGACTTGATAGATGACATAATAGTCAATGAATCGATTTGCTCAATTTTGATTCATTAGACTATGGACCATTTAGATTACCTGCTAATATAAGTTATATTCCTATATTATGACCCTACCATATAATATAATTTAATACTAATTAAATGTTAGGTAATTAGTGAGCCCGTATTTGCTTATACTTTTGGTTGCATGCAAAAATCATTAATGGCAAATACAAACGAAATTAATTTGAATGATAGAATTTTACTAAACCAATCAATTAGAAAAATTACAAGTGTAATGATGAAAAACTACATTAAGGGCACTAGACCAAAACTGTCTCCCACTTACCCTAGTGAAGTAGATGAGTCATATTATGTATACCCATACCCTATACATGTTTCTAAAAACTCTTAACCACCTAAGTCTTCGTAAACGGATCCGTAAGGTTGTCCTCAAATGCGAATTTAGTTACATCTATTATATCATAATATGATATTTTCAATTAATGTGTTTTGTCTATTTATGATTTTTGATTTCCTTAGCATTAGCTACTGTCACACTGCTACCACAATACAGTGTTATATCTTTCTCTATACCAGGAATGACTTTGAGATTCGTAAAGAATTTTCGAAGCTAGATTACTTCTTTCGCTGCCTTAAAAATAGCCACATATTTGGCCATTATAGTGGAGTCAACAATACAACTCTACTTAACTCTTCTCCACACTATGGCTCTATTGCCTAGGACAAAAAACTTGATGTCGATTTTCTTGAATCCTAACACGTTTGGAAGTCAAAATATGTATAATCTATGGGAGTTAATTCCCTTTTAGAATAAACTAACATATAATCCCTTGTTTTCCGTAAATACTTGAGTATATTTTTAATTGTCTACAAGTGTCTTGGACCAAGATTCGCCTAATATCAACTTACCAATCCTACTGCAAAATACATATTTGGACATATGCATAACATTGCATACATTAGACTCACTACTTCCGAAGCATAAGAAACCTTTCATATATGCTCTTTTTCTTTTGTTGTATTGGGGTAGTCCTCTAAAGAAAGCCCAATACAAAAGATTGTGTACCCTTTTTCAAATTGACCACAACAAAACATTATAATATCTTGTCTATCTATGATGCTTTTGATAAACCTATCACCTTGTTCTTTCAATCTTTAAGGATTCAAATTCTTAGAACATAGTTAACTTCACCCAAATCCTTCATGCTAAACTGTTGAGTTAATTACAGTTTAACCAATGGCAATGTCTCTACATCATTCCCAATTAGTAGTATGTCATCAATATAAAGAATTAAAAAGACCACATTTCCATTCACAATATGTTTATAAATGTAAGGTTCATCAACATTTTCTCAAATCCAAAAGTCTTGATCATTTAATCAAATATTTTATTCCATAAGTGAAATGTTGGCTTAAGTTTATACATAAAACTTAACAATTTACAAACTTTATACTCATTTCCTTTAGCTATATATCCGATGGGTTACATCATATAGATGCTTTCTTTAAGATAATCATTCAAAAATGATATTTTAACATCCATTTGTCAAAACTTGTAATCGAGAGTTGTCGCAATGGATAATTGAATACAGATCAACTTAAACATTGCTACTGGAAAGAAGGTCTCCTCATAATCAATAACTTCTTTCTATGTCTAGCCTTTTTTTTCCACAAGACAACAGTTATAGGTTTCTACATTTCCTTCTACATTTCACTTCTTCTTTTAGATCCACTTACACCTTATGGATTTTATTTCATCTGTTAAGCCTACAAGTTTTTATATTGAATTTGATTTCATAGCATCCATCTCAGCATTCATATCTATTTCCTAAAGCTTGGAATCAGCACTTTGAAATGATTCATCATATGTGAATGGGTTATTATCTTCTTGTTTTGTAGACTCCAGGTTAAAAACACTACCACCAAACTAGAAGAAATCAGGCCTTTTGGAGACCCTCCCACAACGACGAAGCTCTTTATATAGCTGAATGTTTGCAAGTATATTATTCGGGCTTATTTGGCTTGTTAGTGTATGAGGTATGATTATGTGTTATCTAAACCTTTAACCAACTTGTACAATTTATCTAACACAATTGGACATATATAATTAGGGATCCATTTATCTAATTTGTTTTCATTTATTCATCACATCAATTCAAGAAAAACCCAACAAGGGTTGTACCAAGCTAGCAGAGAGACCGGTTGGACATATATAATTAAGGGTAAAATAATTTGTAATTAAGTTCTAACTCTTCGTTTATTATTTACAACATTATTTAATCATGGAGTCAATTCACTAAAAGTACCATAACTACACTTGTCCAATGACCTTGTCATATGTTTGTTGCCCTTATAAGATATTCTTAATGTCTTTGGGTTGAATCCGTTCACCCAATATGATCATTGTAACACCCCCAAACCCGGCCCACAAGTCTCGTCCGGATCTGGTTATGTCACTGCGGAATGACGGTTAAAAATCTTTGTCTTTAGAGTAAAACTTGAAAATTTTGTTAACTTCCGGGAAGTAAGTCCATTAAAATTATTAAATAATATAAGCTTGATATAAAATATCCGAATTCAAACTTTATTATAAGTTATTATAATATAAATCATTTGTAAAAAAATACTTCTAAGTAAACATAAACTTCAACAACCATAAATAGAGTACTTTAAATCAAAAGTGGCCCTTATTACATCAAATAAATTCCCAAAATACGGATAATATAAAAAATCATTATTAACTAACTAAACAAGTAAAACATCTACTGCGCATAAAAATCATACGCATGGCCACCTTTGTATCTACTCCAACCCGGTCCATTAATCACGACTCACCGCGATGTTTAAAAGTTGGGTGAGTCACATAGACTCGAGTGTGTAATTAAACCACCGATATCCACCCACATGTTAGCCACAAATCAACCCAATTATAAAATGCGGCATGTAAATATAATCATTTAAACATTACCACAATGCTGGCTTGGCCCCAATCAAATCATATTCAAGCACTTTGCTAGGCCCTTTTTCTCATCAATCCATCGATCGGGGCTTGGCCCATTTCCACGTATGTTCTCAAAACATACCTTTCCACATGTCATATTGGGCATGGCCCATTTCCTTATCATTTCACAACGGAACAATGCAACATGAAACCCAACCCAATCCTAAGGTCCATCCGCTACACACCCCTTATCCACCTTTACCACACACCGGGGACTATCGAGTCACCCTCTCCTTTTCCTCCAAAAGGCAACCAATGCCATCCACGATGTAGCGTATAGCTAACATCAAACCACGATGGAGCACACAAAGAATCCATCAAGCCACGATATGGCATAGAGCCGATATCAATCAAGGTAACCACGCGAACTAAATCGCAAAGATCCACAACGCGACCTTAGTCGGCGCCAATCCACGATGTAGCACAAAGTCGACATCAACCACGTACTCGAAGTACACCCTGTCCTTCTTTCATAACCCACCCATGCACATGTAACATGATATAATGATAATATGATGCATGTGCATGTCATTCACAAATATAGGCATACACTCATATCTAAATAAATGACAACATATTAACAATTTGCTACTTACCTGATCATCGTTGTACCCCTTTTAGGGTATCTATTACACTTTTACCACTGCACTTATTAGTAAGCATATAACATAAGCAGATATCACACAAAACCCGGAAACAATGGCTAACTACACACCTTATTACTTGGAGTTCTAGACTCTCGATCCTCGACGCTATCGCTAAGCGAGACTACGGCTATCTGCCTATAGCTTTCTGTTGCTGGCCCACACCCTGGTGGCCAATCCCGAACCGCTGAGACGGACCTTTTCTTAAACTTCGGGATAGGGACTTTCCCTTGTCCTCCTTGACTGGTATTGGCCTCCATCAGAACGCTTAATCAGATAACCTGGTTAAACCTCCAAATCATAAATCCAAGTATTTAATCTTACTAAATATTTCTTACCAAAACCACTTGAATCCCGTGATACTACTATAGGCTTCGCAATTGCCGACTATACGCCTCCCAAGAAGGTCTCCTGCGTTAGGCTCTTCTCCCCTACAATCGGCCTTAGCACTTAAGAGAAATCTTAGGGCCATTCGGCCAAGACAAGAATATCAGAATAACTTCTTACCACCACTTACCACCTAATTAACAGAGAAAAGAGGCTACGCTTGATTGCATCCAAATCCCGGAGGCCCTACAACAATTTGGTTACCACAAGAGATTAACATACTTCCAAACAAATCCCAAAATCGGCTCTTACCTTTGTAGAAGTCGACAGAGAGAACAGAGAGGGAAAGAAATAGGCATTCGGCTAAGCCTACTTACCTTTTCCAACGATTGAAAAAGGAACCCAAAGTGATCCACACCACACCTACTATTCGGCCAAGGTGACAACTAAATAGGGAAGGAATTTCGGCACACCAAGAGGGAGAGGGAGAGATTCGGCAAAAGACTTGAAGTAGACACGAAAGAAATATGGTTCAAGAAGAAAGGAGAAATCGGCACAAGGAGATTCGGCGGAGAAGGAGAAAGAGAAGAGAAATGGAATGTCATTGGGCTTAAGGAGGTTCGGCTATTGCTAGGAAAAGAAGAGAAAACAAAAGTCGCTCAAAGGAGAAATGGATTCAAAATAACCAGAGAGGTAGAGTTTAAGAAGAAAAAGTGAAGGCTTTAGGAGCAAGGAGCTAAAATTTGGCTAAAGGAAGCTCACCACCCCTTAAATAGAATTCGCCACTTCCCCCTTGAAGACTCCAACATTCGCCACCACCTACAAACACTCATGACCACTAATTCAAACCGATTTGAATTAGTCTACTACCTAAATTTTCTCTCCAACACTTATTCAAAATAAGTTGAATAAGTCCACACTTATCCTCTTTCTATTTATCACCTAGCTTATTCAAAATGAAATACTACAATAATTATCCTACACTTCTAAATAACTAAATAGATAAATAAAAAAATAAAAAAACATTATCCTCATCTAAATAAAAGCCTTCTAGCCGTCCAACACCTCTCCAAATCAACTGCAAAATAAAACCAAAATAAAACACCTGCATCACGCCCCCATAGGTCTCGAACATGGGACCTGCTGGAGAAGGCTTACAAGCAACGCCCTGCCCACTCACCAAGGCGTTTTTGTGATACAAAGCCCCAACATTTATTTTTACCCCTTCCTACTTCAGCCCATCACACAAAGAAAATAAAAATGCCAAAAATGCCGCGCCCCCACTCGAACCAGCGCCCTTTCTTCCTTCAGCGCGCCTAAGTGGCGCATGAGAGCCACTTTGCCAACTGGACTTTCATGTCCACCAACACTGCCATTAATTTTAAGGCCTACTTAGCCTGATCCTTTGGTGACGCAAAAATAAAACAAAAATTGCTGCCTTAGCAAACTCGAACCTTGCTCCTTTAGGCGTCCCTTTCAAAGCTCCAAGCGGCGCCTCCATGCCACTCCACCCAACTCCTTTCTTGCGTCTTAAACTCCATAAAATTATTTTAAGGCCTTCCCGCCTATTTCCCCTTTTTGCCCTAAAAATCCAAAATTTTCCAAAGCCTTCCCCTTTCATCCGAGCATTCTTAAAACTCTAAAACACATCCAAAAACACCCCAAAAATCTTCCAACACCGAATTATACTCAAATTGCATAGCCCCTAAATCGTGGTGTTACAATTCTACCCTCCTTAAAAATAATTTCATCCTCGAAATTACTTTACTAACAAACGTCCATACAACCTATCTTACCACCTTACGTTTATGCTGCGCACTCTGATCTTACTAAGGCTATCGTACCTACACAATCTCTAAGTTCGCGCTCAAAATTCGAAACACCTCTCTTAGCAGCACCAAAACTAATTCACAGGCAAGCAAAGCAATTAAAACATGTACCAAAGCAAAGGAGCTTACCCGTTATCACATCCTTGGCTGACTCTGACTTGAACCATTCCTTCCATGGCTTGAACCACGACCTCTCGTTGCTTGAGGACAATTCTTAGCCAGATGTGCCTTAGATCCGCACCGAAAGCATTCTTTACTATTTCCCCAACATTCTCCTAAATGAGTTCTCCCACACTTAACACATGAATGATTTCGATCAGCTGGTACAAGTGCACGTACATGATTCTCGATCCTTGGTCTTTTCTCGACATTACCAAGCGATCTTGATGGTCCAAAACTTCTCTTATTCTCGCTCCTATTCTTCTCTCGGTTTTCTCTTATAGTCTTCTTAACCTCTTCACGATCCGAGCTTTCTCAACCGAATGGCGAAGTCCCTTTCTCTCATGAGCTATCAACTCCCGCAACTCATCTCGCACCCATCTTCGAATCGAACACTCCTTTCATAATCGGTAGCCACGATCCTTTTGCGTCGACTAAGTCGCACGCAATTCCGCTTCATACTCCGCTACCGACTTATTCCCTTGTACTAGATTTAGAAACGCTTTCCTTTGCGAGTCCAAATAATCGGCTCCTACGTACTTTCCTTCAAACTTAGCCTTAAAGTAATCCCAATCCAATCGATCTGCCGGTACACCTTGTTTGACAGTGAGCCACCAATGATAAGCTTCGTCGCGAAGTAATGAAACAACACCTTTCAGCTTTTCTTCGTTGGTACAGTCCAGATCGTCCATGATTCTTTCGACTGCTTCTAGCCAATACTCCGCTACGTTCGGAGCTACTCCAGATACCCCTCTAAAGATCTCAGCTCCGTTCAATCTAAGCCTTTCCGATACTGACTTTCGAGCTCCGTTTCCCCTACTAGCTCCTGCTACTCGTTCTAGCACTCGTAACATGGCCCGCGATACTGCGTCATCTTCTCCTGACTGATCTTGCTCCTCTATGTCCACTGCTGGCGGCACCTCACTTTCTGACCCATGGCCAGACCCTATTGGTTCCGATGCTGCCAATCTACCTCTACCGCGTCCCCTAGAACTCATCTCTATCGTTGCGATTTATCTGTTTAAAAAGTTTTATGCATCAAACTTTTGTTCCACTTATTAACCGCGAACAATTTTATGAAAAGAATTTCTAGAGGTAGTTCTTTCGATCACACAAAGTTTCAGTTCAAGTTCCCTATTCTATTTCAGAATATCACATTCATCCATAAGGACACATCCATTCATCAACAAGAACACATTCATCACTAGCGACACCTTCATTTCCCAATGAAGCCACATTCCTTCCTCAGTAGAGGCACATTCGGTGGTATCTACCACCCACATTCACTATCCGCATTTTTACTGCTTTTTACCCTGTGGTATTTTCGTCATTTTCCTATAGGGGTATTTTTGGTAATTTTGTAAATCGAGAAAACATCTTTCAAAATCAGATTTAGAGTTTACAAACCAAAGGGGTAAATTTTGGAAATTTTAAAACTAAGGGTTTTAGAACTAGGAATTTTATAAAGCGGCACGGCTAGTCCCTTTCGGGTTTTAATAATTGGTTTAGCCTATGAACAAGTCCTTTTGGTTAAGGTGAACCGTAGCTACGCACTGGTAGGATTCCAGTGAAGAGGAGGTGAGTCACGAGGATCGCTTAAGTACCGTGCTCTTCCGGATCCACTCCTAGACATGCGCACAATGGTTGCCACACCTTAACTCTACGACTTAATCACGGTGTTTGTTTAATGGTCCTTAAGCCTTATGTGTTCAATGTTTGAGTAAACTAATCCTAGGGTTCAATAGCCCTAATATTCTAATCTACGAGCCCAAATAAGCCCATAACAATTCATAACAAATTACTTCACAAATCAAGTACTTACCGCGCGACTCGGTAGGAGGTACAGTGCCATGCCGTAATACTGAAAATATTTCATAAAAACCCGTATTTTTGAAAAGCCCATTTTGAAAATGTTTTGGGCCCCAAAACCCTCAAAGCCGAGTTTTGAACCGGGCTCGATACTAAATCAACACCCCCAAACCCGGCCCACAAGTCTCGTCCGGATCTGGTTATGTCATCTGCGAATGACGGTTAAAAATCTTTGTCTTTAGAGTAAAACTTGAAAATTTTGTTAACTTCCTGAAGTAAGTCCATTAAAATTATTAAATAATATAAGCTTGATATAAAATATCCGAATTCAAACTTTATTATAAGTTATTATAATATAAATCATTTGTAAAAAATACTTCTAAGTAAGCATAAACTTCAACAACCATAAATAGAGTACTTTAAATCAAAAGTGGCCCTTATTACATCAAATAAATTCCCAAAATACTGGATAATATAAAAATCATTATTAACTAACTAAACAAGTAAAACATCTACTTCGCATAAAAATCGCTTCGCATGGCCACCTTTGTATCTACTCCAACCCGGTCCATTAATCACGACTCACCGCGATGTTTAAAAAGTTGGGTGAGTCACACAGACTCAGTGTGTAATTAAACCACTGATATCCACCCACATGTTAGCCACAAATCAACCCAATTATAAAATGCAGCATGTAAATATAATCATTTAAACATTACCACAATCTGGGCTTGGCCCCAATCAAATCATATTCAAGCACCGGCTAGGCCCTTTTCTCATCAATCCATCGATCGGGCTTGGCCCATTTCCACGTATGTTCTCAAAACATACCTTTCCACATGTCATATTGGGCATGGCCCATTTCCATATCATTTCACAACGGAACAATGCAACATGAAACCCAACCCAATCCTAAGGTCCATCCGCTACACACCCCCTTATCCAGCCTACCACACACCAGGGGACTATCGAGTCACCCTCTCCTTTTCCCTCCAAAAAGGCAACCAATGCCATCCACGATGTAGCGTATAGCTAACATCAAACCACGATGGAGCACACAAGCAATCCATCAAGCCACAATATGGCATAGAGCCGATATCAATCAAGGTAACCACGCCGAACTAAATCGCAAAGATCCACAACGCGACCTTAGTCAAGCCGCCAATCCACGATGTAGCACAAAGTCGACATCAACCACGTACTCAAAGTACACCTGTCCTTCTTTCATAACCCACCCATGCACATGTAACATGATATAATGATAATATGATGCATGTGCATGTCATTCACAAATATAGGCATACACTCATATCTAAATAAATGACAACATATTAACAATTTGCTACTTACACGATCATCGTTGTACCCCTTTTAGGGTATCTATTACACTTTTACCATCGCACTTATTAGTAAGCATATAACATAAGCGTATATCACACAAAACCCGGAAACAATGGCTAACTACACACCTTATTACTTGGAGTTCTAGACTCTCGATCCTCGACGCTATCGCTAAAGCGAGACTACGGCTATCTGCTATCTGCCTATAGCTTTCTGTTCTTTGCCCACACCACAGTGGCCAATCCCGAACCAATGAGACGGACCTTTTCTTAAACTTCTCGGATAGGGACTTTCCCTTGTCCTCCTTGGATCGGTATTGGCCTCCATCGTAACGCTTAATCAGATAACCTGGTTAAACCTCCAAATCATAAATCCAAGTATTTAATCTTACTAAATATTTCTTACCAAAACCACTTGAATCCCAGATACTACTATAGGCTTCTGCAATTGCTGACTATACGCCTCCCAAGAAGGTCTCCTGCGTTAGGCTCTTCTCCCCTACAATCGGCCTTAGCACTTAAGAGAAATCTTAGGGCCATTCGGCCAAGACAAGAATATCAGAATAACTTCTTACCACCACTTACCACCTAATTAACAGAGAAAAGAGGCTATGCTTGATTGCATCCAAATCTCGGAGGCCCTACAACAATTTAGTTACCACAAGAGATTAACATACTTCCAAACAAATCCCAAAATCGGCTCTTACCTTTGTAGAAATCGACAGAGAACAGAGAGGGAAAGAAATAGGCATTCGGCTAAGCCTACTTACCTTTTCCAACGATTGAAAAAGGAACCCAAAGTGATCCACACCACACCTACTATTCGGCCAAGGTGACAACTAAATAGGGGAAGGGAATTTCGGCACACCAAGAGGGAGAGGGAGAGATTCGGCAAAAGACTTGAAGTAGACACGAAAGAAATATGGTTCAAGAAGAAAGGAGAAATCGGCACAAGGAGATTCACGGAGAAGGAGAAAGAGAAGAGAAATGGAATGTCATTGGGCTTAAGGAGGTTCGGCTATTGCTAGGAAAAGAAGAGAAAACAAAAGTCTGCTCAAAGGAGAAATGGATTCAAAATAACCAATGAGGTAGAGTTTAAGAAGAAAAAGTGAAGGCTTTAGGAGCAAGGAGCTAAAATTTGGCTAAAGGAAGCTCACCACCCCCTTAAATAGAATTCGGCCACTTCCCCCCCCATGAAGACTCCAACATTCGGCCACCACCTACAAACACTCATGACCACTAATTCAAACCGATTTGAATTAGTCTACTACCTAAATTTTCTCTCCAACACTTATTCAAAATAAGTTGAATAAGTCCACACTTATCCCTCTTCTATTTATCACCTAGCTTATTCAAAATGAAATACTACAATAATTATCCTACACTTCTAAATAACTAAATAGATAAATAAAAAAAAATAAAAAAACATTATCCTCATCTAAATAAAAGCCTTCTAGCCGTCCAACACCTCTCCAAACTGCTGCAAAATAAAACCAAAATAAAACACCTAGACTGCTGCCCATAGGTCTCGAACATGGTACCTGCTGGAGAAGGCTTACAAGCAACGCCCCAGGCCACTCAGCCAAGGTGTTTTTTTGTAATACAAAGCCCCAACATTTATTTTTAACCCCTTCCTACTTCAGCCCATCACATAGCAAAATAAAAACGCCAAAAATGCCGCTGCCCCCACTCGAACCAGCGCCCTTTCTTCCCTTCAGCGCCTAAGTGGCGCATGAGAGCCACTTTGCCAACTGGACTTTCATGTCCACCAACCTGGCCATTAATTTTTAAGGCCTACTTAGCCCAGTCCTTTGGCTGACGCAAAAATAAAACAAAAAATTGCTGCCTTAGCAGCTCGAACCGTTGCTCCCTTAGGCGTCCCCTTTCAAAGCTCCAAGCAGCGCCTCCATGCCACTCCACCCAACTCCTTTCTTGCGTCTTAAACTCCATAAAATTATTTTAAGGCCTTCCTGCCCTATTTCCCCTTTTTGCCCTAAAAATCCAAAATTTTCCAAAGCCTTCCCCTTTCATCCGAGCATTCTTAAAACTCTAAAACACATCCAAAAACACCCCAAAAATCTTCCAACACCTGAATTATACTCAAATTGCATAGCCCCTAAATTAGGGTGTTACAATCATATCTTATCTCAATGTAACCATTACATCTTCCTTCATGTAAAATTCAATTACTAACACTTAGTGATTAAATCATTCGTCCTTGGAAAATGACCTGCAACACCCTTTACCTGTATTCAACGCTGGAACAGGGCTCAAGGCATTACCGAACTTATAACACAAGAAATCACACAATTTCGAGTCAAAAATTTGCGTCCAAATTAAAGCCATTCATATTCAATCATAAATTTCATTATACGAGCCTACGAGGCCCAAAACATGCTTTGGAGGTGATTCAGGACTAAACCGAGAACTTTAGAAAATTTTACAAAACTTAAAATTTTTTTCATGTTACAGGGGTCACACGCCCGTGTGACCTTGGGACACGCCCGTGTGACCCTGGGACAAGCCCGTGCTTCAGATCGTGTTCAAATTAGAGAGCTCTCTGACTTGTGCCACACGCCCGTCTGCTAGGCCGTGTAGCACACACAGCTGAGACACACGCCCGTGTCTCTGCCCGTGTGCTCAATTCTGGACATTCTATTTTTCAAAATTAAGGTGCAGGGGACACACAGCCAGAACACATGCCTGTGCGGCTGACCATGTGTCATGCACAGCCTAGACACATGCCCGTGTATCTACCAGTGTGAACAAAAACAAGGCTATTTACCAAGCCATTTTGCCACCCTCACTTGCACACATCTACACAACATCACATGACACAAATTCAAGCATATAAATGCAACTAAACAACCACAAACAAGACAATAACATGTCATTCTTATATCATCATTTATCATGCTTAAAACATCATACTTAGCCCATTAAAAAAATACTAATTTCACATTTACAAGATGGCATTAACATATGAATAAACCTATGATCAACATAAGCCATCATTCATGGCTACATATAAGGTGAAGCATTAACAATTACAAGCTAACAAATATGGCCAAATTAATAATGACACACATAACAAATTAGCCTAGTCCCTATACATGCCATAGACTTAAAATACTTGAATTCATTTATACCTAAAATGACAGCTTGATAGTGTGATAGGATATCCGACGATTTCCAACCCGAGCTGGCTCGATGACACTATAAAACATGGGAAAGGAAAAGGGGTAAGCTATATAGCTTAGTAAGTCCGTACGAAAATAATAAGCAACTCTTACAAATCTTTTATCAAGTTCAACAATTTAAACACAAGATAATACAAATATCTATGAATCTTACAGTTATAATTTTTATCCAATCATAATGTTTACTCTATTAACTTATAAGCATAATTTAACATATCTTGGCATCAGCCTAACAACCATAATCTCTCCTTTGTAACATATTACAGCAATTCAACAAATCATTTCAAATCTCATAGTAAACATGCACATTAATTATGTGTACTCATGTTTTCGAGCATATGACTTAATATCTTTCAATTGCCTAAACTCTTGTCTTTCCTTACTTCCATAACCATTTTAATAGGCAATTATGCAAATCTTTCCTTTTTCTCATATCCGATAAATCACAATTTGTGTGAATAAAACATGCTATATCATAACTCAATTTAGCCCGAAAGCCAAACACATAATCGTCAAGAATTTACCATGTATTTCATACATCACAAGTATTGACCAATAATCACAAGGTTTTCACAAAATCATTCTTGTGAAAAATCATGAACTCACAATTTCATGAAGTCAATGCTTATAAACTTTACGTACATACCTGTACCAATTCGTAATACTTACATACTCTTTCTCTTCTTTGACATACCCGTTGAATTTCCCGTTGAACCATTTGGAATACTAAAGGATACTCGAGAATCTCGTACATACAGTACCATACCAATTCCATATCCCAGAATGGTCTTACATGAAATCCCGTCTCGGTGCCAATAGCCCAACTATGGTCTTACACGAAGTCTCTGTAACAGCCCGATTTAAGGGCTAGTCAGAACAGTGGTTTTAGAACCACTAACCTGAGGTCAGAGAGAATTATTTTGATGATATTTTATGAGTTAGAGCATGATTATATTGGTGCATAAAAATTTTGGTGCTCTAATTATAGCGATTGCATGCTTAATTGCGAAAAAGGACTAAATCACATAAAGTGCAAAAGTTCTAGTTTACAAGCTAGAGATGTTTAACAGCTATAGAATACTAATTGATGGTCCTTAAAGTACAAATTAACCCCTCTAGAAATGGTTGACCAGTCATAGGGGACAAAAATATGTCAAATTTATCAAGTTGGTGGATTAGGTGGTAAATTGTCTAGAAATAGAATAAAAATAAAGAAAGAAAAGATATCATCTTTTCTCTCCATCTTCTCCACCTAAAAATACTAGCAAAATAGGGGTTTGGGACCTCAAAATTTTTAGCAACTTCTCACCTTTGAAAGTAAGTGACTTTGGTGATTTTTCTTGATAATAATTGTACTTTTGGAACCCCTAAAGCGTAACCTAGCTAAAGATGGGACTATTTTGCAAAATGGTTGAAAGTTAAGAGTATTTCCATGTGATATTTTAAGTTGTTTTATGCATTTTTATGGAAGAAAATGAGTCATAGTTGTTAAATAAACAACTTTTGTGAAAGGTGTTACCATGAAAACACCTAAAATGACCTTTTTGTGAAGGTTGTAAAATATGTGGTAAATGTGTGAAATAATGAGTATTGAGGGCTGCAATAAGAGTAATAAATGTTCACCTAGGCTCGTTAAAGAAATAAATTTGATTAGAATTGATTTTCGAGCCTAGGGGTAAAATGGTCATTTTGTGAAAGCTTAAGGGCAAAATGGTAATTTTGCCAAAATTATGATTATTGAGATGTATTTATTAATGTGGCGATTAAATGAGCTAAATTGTTATTATAGATCAAGAAGAGCGAAGAATTAACCTCGACCGAGGAAAAGGCAAAATATCAGACTAGATCGGCAATCTAGCCTATTTTGAAATCGATGTAAGTTTGCGTGTAATAAGCTCAACGCCATGTTAGTATGACTTTAAATATTTGATAATTGTGAAGATGTATGATATGTCTATGAATTTGAATAATGGTGTTGTGTGAGAAAATGATGAGAATTGTGATGTTGAAGTCCCGGTTGGACTTAAATAAATGAGAGAACAATATCATCAAGACTTGAGATGGGTAAGGTCCCGTATAAGACCATGTCCGGGACATGGCCTCGGTACCAAATTGAAATCTCGTAGGAGACCATATCTGGGATATGGCATCGGCATTGAATATGAAAAACGTATAAGGCCATATCTGGGATATGGCATCGACAATCGATATGAGATCCCGTATAAGACCATGTCCGGGATATGGCATCGGCATCTAGAAGTGACCCCACATAAGACCACCTCTGGGATGTGGCATTGGCGTCGTAATTATGTGAATGAGGATGATCATGTCTCCTTGAATATCCCAAGTGATTCAATGGGGTAAATAGTTAAGCTTATGATAGAGATGTGATTAATGTTAAGACTATGTGATGAAGTGATGCAGGTATATGTGAGAAATTCACGAGAATGGTTACGATATGTGGCATGATATGTAATCGGTAAGAGTAAGTATGAGTAAGTTATGGAAATGAGCCTAAGACTTGTGTTTTTATTTAATGCAATGGATGGATGACATTACGAGCTTTATGTTGCTATTTATTTCATGCAAACTTACTAAGCTTGATGCTTACCCCTCTCATTTCCCTTTTCCTTGTAGCATTGCCAAGTTAGCTCGAGAATTCGTGGAACGTCGGAGTTCAAAAATCACACTATCGACTACTTTTTGGTATAGCCAAGTTAGATTCATTTTGAGTATGGCATGTATAGGACTTGGTTATTTTGTTATGTCATATTTGTTAGCCAAAGTGTTGGCTATTAATGTTGTTCAATTCATTTTGTAAATGGTCATTGGAAATTGGCCAATACTTGACAAGTCCTTATATTCAATAATGATGAAATTCATGAAATGCACGCTTGTGTGGATGTCTTAATTTTTAGTTCTTAGAAGTGTCTTATAGTCATGATGTATGTTGAATTGATTTGGGATAAGTGTGATTGCTTTGTAGGGTGGCAAATGGCTTGGTAGATAGCCATATAATTGTCCAGACGGGTAGACACACGGGCGTGTGTCTAAGCCGTGTGTGACACACGGTCAGCCCCATGGGCGTGTTGACTGGGCCGTGTGTCCCCATGCATGCTAGGTTGGCAAGTCAGTATGCTTAGTAGTAAACACATGGGCGTGTGCCCCCATGCATGCTAGTGTGTCCCCATGGGTGTAACACCCCAAACCTGGCCTAAACGCTACGACCGAATCTGGTATGTCACAGGGTTGAGTGAAAACGATTTCCTATCTATTCTGGGAAAAATCATAATATTTTTTTTAAAACCTTTTGATTAAGCGATGTCTCGAAAACCAAGATTTGTTAGCTTGGGAAAAATTTCACAATTCTAATTAAACAATCATTTATTAGACGAGGTGCGATTTTGAAAAAAACGTTACTTAGTGAACTCGCATATATAAAACCCCATTTAAATTTTTGTGACTAAAATTTTTCCATAGTGTCAGGCATAAATACTAAATAAAACCAAATATAAATTTAAAAGGCCTTATTACATCAAAAATTACCCAAACTTAAAGAAAAACTTTAAGCAGTAAAAGTTCATAAAATATAACGTCTTTTATGGCCTCCACGAGTCCACTTCGGCTCCAATATCCACGATCTACTGATTACCTGAAAAGTTTAGGGAAAGGGTGAGTCACAGAGACTTAGTGTGTAAAACCATTAAACACTTAAACCAGCCCACGGCCCACAATCTCGTATTAGGCTCATACATGATATCATACAAATTCATGAATGCATTAAGCCCGACCCAACCTGGTATTTCAATCCTCTACACGCCACCCCGTACCAACAATCACACCGTGGGGATTTCTACAATCAACCCTCCATCCGCTACACGCCGTCTTAACAGTCATACTGTCAGAAAATGTGGCAGAGCCACCGATCACTATGTGACCTTAAAATAAACTGTGGCATAGCCACCGATCACTACGTGACCTCATAAACAGATGTGGCAGCGCCACCGATCACTATGTGACCTTATCACTTCCCCTTTATCAACATTCCCATATCCCATGCAGAACATTTATATCGAAACAAAGGTATCATGCCAATAACAAGGCAATATATCATCACATACAACCAACTCATATCAGGTAATTACAGATACGTACCTGGCACTTCCTGCCTTAACCACAAAGGTATTTCGACGGTATTCACAGCCTTTTCTGGCTTTTTAGCCCATACAATTAATAATACAATTAAGTAAAGTGTGTTAGGGTTTACACACCTGGTAACACGCAAAAAAATACTCTCTACGTCGACACTATCGATAGCAGAAACAACTGCTATCTGCTTACGACTCTATTCTGAAGCTGGTCCACACCCCGGTGGCCAATCTCGGACTGCTGATACGTCACGCTTCTTTAACTTAGGGGTTGGGTTCACGGGTTCAACCCCCTCCTTTGCCTAATCGGGATTGGATTCCATCAAAAGATCTCGTCAGATGATACTATAATGAAATATGGTTTGTTAAACCACAATTTAGGGTTAAGGTAACGAATACGATAATGAACCTAAACAAAATCTAAAGAGAACACCCTTACCTTAAAATCCTGAAAAGAGAGATATAGGGTTCAGAGATTAATGGTCTCCAATTTAGAGATCTCGACGATTTGACTTTCTTCGATTCCCGAAATAGGTAGCCCAAAGAACACAAGAAACATAAGAAGAAACATAAGTCCAACCGATGGCCTCACCAAGCCAACTAGCCATTCGGCTTTGGTTTCCAAAAACCGAAAGAGAAGATAAAGATATAGAAGAAATCGCCACTTACCTTAACACAGGAGATTCAGTTATCACCTAAGAGAATTCGGCACTAGCATGGCAGAAGAGAAGATTTGGCAATAACAGGGAAGAAGATCAAAGAACCGAAAAATAAAAGAACTACCAATGGAACTTAGGAGTTTTTGGTTTTAGAAGTGACCAAAAGAAAAGATGAAAAAGAGAAGGCTATGCAGATTCGGTTTGTAGAAGAAATCAGATAAGAGAACTTTGGATAAGGGACATTCGGCTATAGCATAGAAATGGAGATGAAGAAGAGAATGAAAGTAAATGGTAGTTTCGGCTTACACATAGAAAAGGGTTCAAGAAGGAGTAAAATAAAAACCTCAAATGCTGAAATGGGGAGGAAATTCTCACCTGACTACTAAACACTTTCAAACAAATTTGGCACCTACTAACCTCAAAACCGGAAATGCACTATTTTGAGAACAAAAAGCCTATGCTTCCCAAGTTGAAATTCGGCATACCCTTAGCAAGACAAAACCAATTTCCCCCTCTACTATGAGTTTGAAATTCGGCCAACACCAAGCTCACAATGCTCATCCCTTTCTTTTCTCCTCAAATTCCTCCTAATCACCTGTTTGAAATATTTTGAACACTTCAAGCTCCCCTTTTTCCTATCTGCCATTCATTCAAATTATTTGACTCAGTCCACTCCCCTATCCTGAAGTGTCCCAGTCGAATTCTGCCTCTGCTCTCCCTGACGCCAAAAAGAACTCCTAAAATGAGCTCCTTGTGACTTGAACCTGCTCCCTCTCCTATTCTCTGTGGCGTCACTTACCAGCATCTTAAGTGGCGCCTCCTTGCCACTCTGCCACTCCTTTTCTTGTGTCAACCAACCACCAACATCATCCCTTAGATCCTATTCTAGCTATCTTCTCCACTAAAGTACCTAAAAAGAAAACTTTTGCCAGGACTCCGGCTTTTCCCTGGGCCTTTCCTAGACTCCCATACACCCTAAAACAACACATTAAACAAGGCATACACACAAAACACATCAAATGCATAGCCCTAAAATCAAGATGTTACAGTTCTACCCCCTTAAGAAAATTTTGACCTCGAAATTACCGGGTCAAAAGAGATGAGGGTATTGTTGTCGCATCGCTTCTTCTGGTTCCCACGTAGCTTCCTCCGAACCATGATTACGCCACAAAATTTTAACTAACGAAACTGTCTTCCCGCGTAACACTTTGACATCACGATCCAAAATCCAAACTGGTTCCTCTTCAAAGGATGGATCAGGCCTTACTTCGATTTCTTCTATTGACACTACGTGAGACGGATCCGAACGATAGTGTCTTAGCATCAAAACGTGGAACACATCATGAATCTAACTTAAGTCTGCAGGTAACTCTAGTTGATAAGCTACTGGTCCCACAAGCTTCAATACACGATACGGCCCAATGAACCTGGGGCTTAGCTTACCCTTCTGTCCAAACCTTAACACTTTCTTCCACGATGAAACCTTTAAGAACACCTCGTCACCCACTTCAAATTCTATATCCTTGCGCTTTAGATCATCATAGGATTTCTGCCTTTCCGATGCTTCCTTTAAACGAGTCCGAATTAACTTAATCTTATCTTCCGTTTCTAAGACCAATTCTGGACCCAATTCTATCCAACACGTAGGGGTACGACACTTCCGACCATATAACGCCTCATAAGGTGCCATCTGAATACTCGCTTGGTAGCTATTGTTATACGCGAATTCCGCTAACGGTAGAAATTCTTCCCAACTACCTCTGAAGTCTAAGACATAGCCCCTCAACATGTCTTCTAAGATCTGAATTACCCTCTCTGATTGTCCATCAGACTGTGGATGAAACGCTGTACTGAAATCTAGCTTTGTCCCCAAAGCCTGATGCAATGCCTTCCAAAACCTTAACGTGAATCTCGGGTCCCTATCTGAGATGATAGACACTGGTACTCCATGCAACCTTACGATCTCTGCTACATACAACTTAGCCAATTTCTGAAGGGAGTAATCGACGCGAACCGGTATGAAATGGGCAGACTTCGTCAACCGGTCTACAATTACCCATACCGAATCCTTTTTAGTATGCATAAAGGGCAGCCCACTAACGAAATCCATCGTGATCCCCTCCCACTTTCGCTGCGGAATCTTTAACGGTTGTAACAAACCTGAAGGCAACTGATGTTCTGCTTTTACCCGCTGACAGTCAGACACTTGTTTACAAATTCAGTTATTTCACGCTTCAGACCCGACCACCAAAACTGTTCTCGCAACTCCCTATACATCTTACTTGCGCCAGGATGCATAGCATATGGGCTACTATGCGCTTCCTGAAGTATCAACTGTCTTAATCTCACATCCTTCGGCATGCAAACTTTCTTGCATAAACACAGAGCCCCATCACTGCTCAGACTGAAATCCTCTACCCCATCATTCTGTACTTTAAGTAGTCGAGCACTCATGGCATCATCCAACAGTTGCTTCTCTTTAATCTGACTAATCCAGGAAGGTTTCACTTGCATTTCAGCTAACAGACTTCCATCATCATATAAGCTGAGATGAGCAAACATTACTCTCAAATCCGAGATCACCCTACGACTTAATGCATCTGCTACCACGTTAGCTTTACCCAGATGATACTCAATCGAGAAATCGTAATCCTTCAATAGCTCGATCCACCGTTGCTGCCTCAAATTCAATTCCTTCTGGGTGAGAAGATACCTTAGACTCTTATGATCTGTATAAATAACGAACTTCTCACCATACAGATAATGCCTCCAACTTTTCAAAGCGAACACTACCGCCGCCAATTCCAAATTATGTTTGGGATAGTTTAACTCATGCGGTCTTAACTGCCAAGACGCATACGCGACCACCTTTCCATCTTGCATTAACACACATCCCCAACTTGTGTGCGACGCATCACAATAAACCACGAACTCCTTCCCAGCCTCTGGCTGAATTAACACCGGAGCCTCCGTCAAAATCTTCTTCAACTTTTCAAAACTCTCTTGTTGCTTATCAGACCAAATAAACGGAACCTCCTTTCGTAGCAACTTGGTCAAGGGTGCCGCAATCAAAGAAAACCCCTCAACGAACCTTCTATAATACCCAGCTAGACCAAGAAAACTTCTAATCTCTGCCACAGTCTTAGGTGGCTTCCAATCCAAAATAGCTTCAATTTTTCGAGGATCAACTCTAATCCCCTCTGCCGACACAACATGGCCCAGAAAAGTAACTTCGCTCAGCCAAAATTCGCACTTACTGAATTTGGCAAATAATTGCTTCTCCCTCAAGATTTGTAAAACCACTCGAAGATGTGAATCGTGCTCCTCATCTGACCTTGAATAAACCAAAATATCGTCTATAAACACTACGACAAACCGGTCCAGATAGGGTTGGAAAACCTGGTTCATCATATCCATAAATGTTGCTGGTGCATTGGTTAACAAAAATGGCATCACCAAAAATTCGTAATGTCCATAGCGAGTACGAAACGTCGTCTTATGGATATCCGTTTCCTTAACCTTGAGTTGATGATACCCTGACCTCAAATCTATCTTTGAAAAGACTGAAGCCCCCTTCAACTGGTCGAATAAGTCGTCAATCCGCAGCAACGGGTATTTGTTCTTGATTGTCAATTTGTTCAGCTGGCGATAATCAATGCTCATACGCATTGATCCATCCTTCTTCTTAACGAATAACACCGGCGCTCCCCATGGTGATACACTCGGTCGGATAAAACCTCGATCTAAAAGTTCCTGAATCTGAGCTTTCAGTTCTACTAGTTCCTTAGGTGCCATTCTATAAGGAGCGATAGATACAGGCGCTGTCCCCGGAAGAAGATCAATCCTGAATTCCACCTCGCAACTCGGGGGTAATCCTGGAAGCTCCTCTGGAAAAACATCAGAAAACTCCTTCATTGTCCTCACATCCCCCACAGATAATTCCTTACCCTCCAAAGTGCAAACCAAGGCTATGAACGCCTCGCATCCTTTCCTCATCATTCTTTCAGCCTTCAAAGCGGACACCATGTTGGACAAATAGTTCCTCCTTTCTCCTATTACCACCATTTCCTCGTCTTCAGGTGTACGGACCACCATGCGTTTTGCAGCACAGTCCAGGTTTGCTCGATACTTTATCAACCAGTCCATCCCTAGCATCAAATCGAACTCCCCGAATGGCAGTTCCATCAGATCAGCCGGAAAAACCACCCCTTTAACTTCTAAAGGTACCTCCCTATAAAGTCTGTTCACCACTACTGACTGTCCTAATGGGCTAATTACTGTCATCTCCCTAGAAGCAATCTCAGAGTCTATACTTAAAGTGTCGGATACCATACTAGCAACATATGAATGCGTCAACCCAATGTCAATCAATGCAGAAAAATGCAGTCCAAATATTAAGAACGTACCGGTTATGACGTTCGGTACATCACCCTCCTCTCTGTGCCTAGCTGCATAGACCAACCCCGGCTATCTCGCTTCAGTGTTTCCTGCACCTCTGCCTGGCGTTCCACGACCCTGACCAAAACCATTACCTCCTCTGGCCAGACCACAACCTCTCTGTGGTTGCTGACCTCCTCTACCCTGCTGAGTATAACCTTGATTCCCTGGCCTCGCACCGTCTTGCTCCTGTGGACAGTCTCTAATCTGGTGATCAGCCGATCCACACATGTAACATCTTCTATTACTTGACCAACACTCTCCAAAATGGAATTTACCACACCGAGCACACCTCTGAGGCTGTCTATCAGCAACAGGTCTCACAATCTGACTTGGCCCATCCGTCCTAAGTCTCTTTTGAAAACGCCCAGCTGACCCTGATGATCCAAAATTCCTTTTATTACCACCTCCATCTTTATCTCGATTCTGCCTTTCTGACCGTTTCACTTCCTCGGCTATCTTAGCCTTTTCCACTAAAACAGCGAATTCCCTTTCTCGCTGTGGAGCTATCAATACCCGCAGATCATCCCTCAGACCATCTTCAAACAGGACACAACGCTCATGGTCTGTGGCCACCATCCCTCGGGCATAACGACTAAGGCGTAAAAATTCCGCCTCATACTCAGCCACCGATTTACTACCCTAAACCAGATTCAAAAATGCACTACGTTGCGCATCCACATAACTCGACCCGATGTACTTACTCTGGAATGTCGTTTTGAAGAAATCCCAGGTAAGGCGGTCAGACACTGTACCATCCCTGACCGTCAGCCACCATTGATACGCTTCGTCCCGAAGAAGAGATACAACCCCTTTCAACTTTTCCTCCTCTGTGAAGTCGAGATCATCCATTATACGCTCAACCGCCTCCAACCAATACTCAGCTGCATTGGGAGCTACACCCGATATGCCCCTAAACATTTCTGCTCCATTTGCACGAAGTCGCTCGACACGCATTTACGAGCTCCTGTGCTGCATTCGCCCCAAGCAACTCTCTCCAAAACCCGTAGTAATGCTTGCGAGACACCACATCATCTCCACTGCTTGGTCCTCGAAAGTGCGCTTCATGGCCCAGCGGTACTAGTATCTCGTTCTCGACCCATGACCCGATCCTCATCGTTCCGACACAACCATCCTCGCCTTCTACCACGACCACGCGCATTACGTCCGTGTCCCCTAGTGCTCATGACTAACGTTTGTGACTTAATCTGATTAGAAGTTTTATGAGTTAGTATTTCTTTCACTGTTTACCACCGAGTAGTTTTATGGATAATAATCTTAAGAAATAGTTTTCGCAAGACACATCAAACAGTTTCAGTCTCTAAAGTTCGGGTATCCTAAAGCTAACAAACATACTCATTCATGCTATCAATCATTTCAGGCATATATCACCAAATAGTTAGAGTCACTTACCTGGGTGGATCAGAAGCCGACGGACTCGGATGCCATATTTCGCTCAAAAAAAATAGTTTTCTCCAATTCTCATTGATTATATAAAATACTGTTGGACCCATTTCACAGCCTGAGTGTTTGCAATCAGGCTCTGATACCAAATTGTAACACCCCAAACCTGGCCTAAATGCTACGACCGAATCTGGTATGTCATAGGGTTGAGTGAAAACGATTTCCTATCTACTCTGGGAAAAATCACACTATTTTTTTTAAAACCTTTTGATTAAGCGATGTCTCGAAAACCAAGATTTGTTAGCTTGGGAAAAATTTCACAATTGTAATTAAACAATCATTTATTAGATGAGGTGCGATTTTGAAAAAACGTTACTTAGTGAACTCGCATATATAAAACCCCATTTAAATTTTTGTGACTAAAATTTTTCCATAGTGTCAGGCATAAATACTAAATAAAACCAAATATAAATTTAAAAGGCCTTATTACATCAAAAATTACCCAAACTTAAAGAAAAACTTTAAGCAGTAAAAGTTCATAAAATATAATGTCTTTTATGGCCTACACGAGTCCACCTCGGCTCTAATATCCATGATCTACTGATTACCTGAAAAGTTTAGGGAAAGGGTGAGTCACAGAGACTTAGTGTGTAAAACTATTAAACACTTAAACCGGCCCACAGCCCACAATCTCGTATTAAGCTCACACATGATATCATACAAATTCATGAATGCATTAAGCCCGGCCCAACCTGGCATTTCCATCCTCTACACACCACCCCGTACCAACCATCACACCGTGGGGATTTCTACAATCAACCCTCCATCCGCTACATGCCGTCTTGACAGTCATACTATCAGAAAATGTGGCAGAGCCACCGATCACTATGTGACCTTAAAACAATATGGCAGAGCCACCGATCACTATGTGACCTTATCACTTCCCCTTTATCAACATTCCCATATCCCATGCACAACATTTATATCGAAACAAAAGTATCATGCCAATAACAAGGCAATATATCATCACATACAACCAACTCATATCAGGTAATCACAGATACGTACCTGGCACTTCCTGCCTTAACCACAAAGGTATTTCGACTGTATTCATAGCCTTTTCTGGCTTTTCAGCCCATTCAATTAATAATACAATTAAGTAAAGTGTGTTAGGGTTTACACACCTGGTAACACGCAAAACAATACTCTGTACGTCGACACTATCGATAGCAGAAACAACTGCTATCTGCTTACGACTCTGTTCTGAAGCCGGTCCACACCCTGGTGGCCAATCTCGGACTACTGATACGGCACGCTTCTTAAACTTAGGGGCTGGGTTCACGGGTTCAACCCCCTCATTTGCCTGATCGGTATTAGATTCCATCAAAAGATCTCGTCAGATGATACTATAATGAAATATGGTTTGTTAAACCATAATTTAAGGTTAAGGTAACAAATACGATAACGAACCTAAACAAAATCTAAAGAGAACACCCTTACCTTAAAATCTCGAAAAGAGAGATATAGGGTTCAGAGATTAATGGTCTCGAAAAGGGAGTGACGCCACAGGGAAGGAAGGAGGTCCAAGGTTCAAGTCTTGGCTCTTGCATTTTGGTTTTCTTTTTACATGGACTTTAATATTTGGCTATATATTCAAATTTAGTTGCGCATGGTTTAAGACACAAGAGGAGCTTGTGGCTTAGTGGCAAGTGGCGTGAATTGGCTGATGGGAGAGCCTGAGTTCGAATCTTATGAGAAGCAAGGGGTATTTATTTTGCGGATTGGACGGTAAGAGTTTCAGTTGAATTTAAACTCTACTGACGAAGGGATCCCACATCGAAAAGATACAAAGAAGGAAGGTGGAGAGCTAGCTATATAAAGAGCATTCTAGGAGGAGAGTTAACATACCTTGGTGGGCGTTTGGGCACAGGAGTGGTCGCAGCGCGGTTTAACACCAGACTCCTATCAGATGAGGCATAGATTGCGGATGTGGAGTCGGGGCAGACTCGAGGTGGCCATGCGTTATGTTTTCGGGTTTTATCTCATTTACTATTTTGGGTTAATTTACTTTTAAATTTTGTTCTGGATTTGTAATAAGGCCGCTAAATTCCATTATTTTGGGTTTTTTTATTATCTGCTATAAGTTTTATTATATTGTGCTTATGTTAAACAACATGGCATGTCAATAACCTGTTAACTCAATGTTTTCGAAAAGTTATACCTCTTATCGGGATTTTCAAACTTTATCATTGGGTAATAACAAACAAATGGTGTTAACGAACAACTCAGATTTTCGCCAACCTAAGTTTTACTTTAAGTTCAAATACAAAACGATTTTCAACTTTGCATTTTAATCAAAGTCGGTATTTCCTTAAAAACAAACGGTTTTCTCAAAGGAGTTTTCTTCTTTTGTCCAAACTTTAAACAGCAAAGTGTTTTATAGCGTTATCTTCAAAATTTAAACCTACAACTTGTTTTATTCAAATTATTTTTACCCTGTGACATGCCTAATCCGGTTGTAGTGTGTTGACCGGGTTTGGGGTGTTACAATTTTGGTATCAGAGCCTAGGTTTAAAAACTCGACTGTGGGTTTGGGTTCAAAAATGTTTTCAAAAGATGATTTGGAAAATGGTTTAGAAAAATATATATCTGTTTTTTTTTTTTGAAATATGGCACCCGAGTCTCCTAAGCACCAATGCACCGTAAGTTTCACGATACTTTGCTTTGTTATATGTTTGTATTTTGAATATCTATTCTGTGTGTTTGGGTTGGATGTGATGTTCGGATATAGAGTTGATTACGTCATTTAAATATTTATCCTTTAATGGTTAGGTGTTTTTAAGTATGTGTAGGATTTCTAAATTCTAGTTAAAAGTATATTAGGGTTATTGGAATCAGAGTGTGCAGCATGAGCACAGTGTTGTAGGTTAGGTTGTACGAATGTTCCTGTAGTTGGAAATTTCGAGGACAAAATTTCTTTAAGGAGGGTAGATTTGTAACATCCCGAAATTGGGCCTAGTAGGATTGGGCCCAATGGGCATTGATTTAAATTTTTTAGAGAACAAGAGATCGGCTTAAATGCAAGTTGGACCTATTAGATAAGTGATTTTGGAAGGTTAGAAGGCTTCTATGAAGTCCCGGGATCGAACTTTGGCTTTAGGGAAATTTTGGTTTTAAGTGAAAAAAACCCTGGAAGTTGGTAGGTAGGCCTTAATAATAAAATGTGGGGAAAAATGACACAAGTGGAGGTGTGGTGTAGTGGCAAAGTGACGCCACTTAAGAGGCAAGGGAGTGACGCCGCAGGGAAGGAAGGAGGTCCAAGGTTCAAGTCTTGGCTCTTGCATTTTGGTTTTCTTTTTACATGGACTTTAATATTTGGCTATATATTCAAATTTAGTTGCGCATGGTTTAAGACACAAGAGGAGCTTGTGGCTTAGTGGCAAGTGGCGTGAATTGGCTGATGGGAGAGCCTGAGTTCGAATCTCATGAGAAGCAAGGGGTATTTATTTTGCGAATTGGACGGCAAGAGTTTCAGTTGAATTTAAACTCTACTGACGAAGGGATCCCACATCGAAAAGATACAAAGAGGGAAGGTGGAGAGCTAGCTATATAAAGAGCATTCCAGGAGGAGAGTTAACATACCTTGGTGGGCGTTTGGGCACAGGAGTGGTCGCAGCGCGATTTAACACCAGACTCCTATCAGATGAGGCATAGATCGTGGATGTGGAGCCAGGGCAGACTCGAGGTGGCCATGCGTTATGTTTTCGGGTTTTATCTCATTTACTATTTTGGGTTAATTTACTTTTAAATTTGCTTTTGGATTTGTAATAAGTCCGCTAAATTCCATTATTTTGGGTTTTTTGATTATCTGCTATAAGTTTTATTATATTGTGCTTAAGTTAAACAACATGGCATGTTAATAACCTGTTAACTCAATGTTTTCGAAAAGTTATACCTCTTATCGGGATTTTCAAACTTTATCATCGGGTAATAACAAACAAATGGTGTTAACGAACAACTCAGATTTTCGCCAACCTAAGTTTTACTTTAAGTTCAAATACAAAACAGTTTTCAACTTTGGATTTTAATCAAAGTCGGTATTTCCTTAAAAACAAACGGTTTTCTCAAAAGAGTTTTTCTTCTTTTGTCCAAACTTTAAACAGCAAAGTGTTTTATAGCGTTATCTTCAAAATTTAAACCTACAACTTGTTTTATTCAAATTATTTTTACCCTGTGACATGCCGAATCCAGTTGTAGTGTGTTGACCGGGTTTGGGGTGTTACAATTTGACTTTCTTCAATTCCCAAAATAGGCGGCCCAAAGAACACAAGAAAATAAGAAGAAACATAAGTCCAACCGATGGCCTCACCAAGCCAAGTAGCCATTCGGCTCTGGCTTCCAAAAATCGAAAGAGAAGATAAAGATATAGAAGAAATCGCCACTTACCTTAACACATGAGATTAAGTTATCACCTAACAGAATTCAACACTAGCATGGCAGAAGAGAAGATTCGACAATAATAGGGAAGAAGATGAAAGAGCCAAAAAATGAAAGAACTACCAATGGAACTTAGGAGTTTTCGGTTTTAGAAGTGACCAAAAGAAAAGATGAAAAAGAGAAGGCTATGAAGATTCGGTTTGTAGAAGAAATCAGAGAAGAGAACTTTGGATAAGGGACATTCGGCTATAGCATAGAAATGGAGATGAAGAAGAGAATAAAAGTAAATGGTAGTTCCGGCTTACACATAGAAAAGGGTTCAAGAAGGAGTAAAATAAAAACCTCAAATGCCGAAATGGGAAGAAAATTCTCACCTGACTACTAAACACTTTCAAACAAATTCAGCACCTACTAACCTCAAAACCGGAACTGCACTATTTTGAGAACAAAAAGCCTATGCTTACCAAGTTGAAATTCGGCATACCCTTAGCAAGAAAAAACCAATTTCCCCCCTCTACTATGAGTTTGAAATTTGGCCAACACCAAGCTCACAATGCTCATCCCTTTCTTTTCTCCTCAAATTCCTCCTGATCACCCATTTGAAATATTTTGAACACTTCAAGCTCCCCTTTTTCCTCTCTGCCATTCATTCAAATTATTTGACTCAGTCCACTCCCCTATCCTGAAGTGTCCCAGTCGAATTTTGCCTCTGCTCTCCCTGACGCCAAAAAGAACTCCCAAAATAAGCTCCTCGTGACTTAAACCTGCTCCCTCTCCTATTCGCTGTGGCGTCACTTACATGCATCTTAAGTGGCACCTCCTTGCCACTCTGCCACTCCTTTTCTTGTGTCAACCAACCACCAACATCATCCCTTAGATCTTATTCCAGCTATCTTCTCCACTAAAGTGCCTAAAAAGAAAATTTTTGCCAGGACTCCGGCTTTTCCCTAGGCCTTTTCTAGACTCCCATACACCCTAAAACAACACATTAAACAAGGCATACACACAAAACACATCAAATGCATAGCCCCAAAATTAGGATGTTACAGTGGGCGTGTTGACACTGCCGTGTGTCTTAGTCGTGTGGAAGGCACGGCCCTGGACATGGGCGTGTGCCCAGGCCGTGTAAAGTCTATACGTGAAATTAGGAATTTAATTCAACACACGGTGTAAGGACATGGGCGTGTGCCTTAGCCGTGTGACCTTAGTGAGGTGATGATGTCATAAATAGAATGCCAAGGTTTTTGGCACATGGGCTAAGACACGTGCGTGTCAAGGCCGTGTGAGGGACACGGGCCAGAGACACGGGCATGTGTCTGGCCGTGTGAAAACCCCTGTAGGTTCAAATTTGAAAATAATTCCACACGGGTGTGGAACACGGGCATGTGATATGCCACACGGGCGTGTTCTATCCTTCACACGGGCGTGTGGACCTGTTTTATGTCAAATTTGTCTAAGTGTTCAAAAGTTTCAGGTTTGGTCCCGAATCATTCCGGGTACAAATTTAGGGTCTCGTAGACCTATAATAAGGACATCAAGGTCTTGAATGAAAAGTTCTAAATTGAAAGAAAATTTTATGAATCGAGGTTGCATTATTGAGCAAGTTAAGTATAGTAATGCCTCGTACCCGGTTCTGGTGTCGAATACGGGTAAGGGGTGTTACATTTAGTGCTATCAGAGCCACGGTTTAGTCAATTCTTAGACTAACGTAGCTTAAGTATGAGTCTAGCTATTCATGCCATATGTATGAATATTTCCATAATGATAGTATGACGACTCTTGACGATTTGAATTGTGTTTTTATATAGTAAATGGATCCCGATCGAACTGCAGCCGATGATGCTGCAAGTAATGCACCGGCTCCCGCGCAAGGGACCGCGCCAGTAGAAAGTAGACCCAAGACTTTGGGTCAGGGAGAAGAGGCTCGAGAAGCCTTTCTCCATATGATGAGCAATTGGTACACTGAGTATATTCGATCAAATCCTAATGCTCAACCACCTCCACCCCTACCTATTCCTCAGCCTACCCCTGTAGCTCCCCAAGTGGTAGAGGTAGTAAGAAGAGAAAGGCCTCCGGTCAATAAGATCTAGAAATAAGGATCTGAGGAATTTTGGGCTAGTAAAGATGATGACACGGAGAGGGCAGAATTCTGGCTTGAGAATACGATCAGAGTATTCGACGAGTTGTCATGCATACTTGAAGAGTGCATGAAGTGTGTGGTATCTCTCTTGAGACATTCGGCCTATCAGTGGTGGAACACCCTTGTGTCGGTGGTACCAAGGGAGAGAGTTAACTGGGAATTCTTCCAAGAGGAGTTTCGGAAGAAGTATATTAGTCAAAGGTTCATTGACCAGAAAAGAAAGGAGTTATTAGAGCTAAAGCAAAGTCGGATGACGGTGACTGAATACGAACATGAGTTCGTAAGGCTCAGCAAATATGCTCGAGAGTGTGTATCGACAGAAGCCATCATGTGCAAAAGGTTCGATGATGGGTTAAATGACGATGTCCGTTTGTTTGTTGGTGTCCTCGAACTAAAAGAATTTGTGGTGCTGGTAGATAGAGCCTGTAAGGCCGAGGAACTGGTTAAAGATAAAAGGAAGGCTGAAAACGAGTCTCGCGACTTGAAGAAGAGACTATTAGGCAAGTCATTCCAATCCTCATCCAAAAAGTCAAGAGATTTCACTATTCGATCGGCCACTTGATTAGATTTTTAGCGTAGTAAGGCGCGCATAATACTGGGTCTAAAGCTCAGACTACTTCGGTTGCTAGTGTTGGCAACGCTCGACCGGGTAGACCGGAATGTCCGAAGTGTGGCAAACGTCATCTCGGGGAGTGTCGAGAAAACGAGAAAGCTTGTTTCAAGTGTGGATCCCTAAACCATTTTATCATAGATTGCCCCAAGGTGGGTGAGAAAGAGAAACCTCAGAGTGCAAGACCGAGAGGTACTACTAGGGGAAGACCCCCGAGAAAACCTGGAAATGAAATGAGTAGTAAGAATACATCTAGAGAGCAGACTACAAGAGCTGAGGGTAGAGCACCGGTGAGAACATATGCCATTTGTGCTCGGGAAGAGGTGTCCTCCCCCAACATAATTACGGGTACATTTTCTCTTTATGATACTCATGTTATAGCTTTGATTGATCCGGGATCTACCCACTCGTATATTTGCATGAAATTAGTCTTTAGCATGAACATGCCTGTAGAGTCTACTAAATTTGTGATAAGAGTGTCAAATCCCCTAGGCAAATGTGTATTAGTCAATATAGTATGCAAAGGTTGCCGTTTGATGATTAGGGGTCATTATTTTCCGGCTAATCTCATGTTATTGCCATTTGATTAATTTGATGTCATCCTTGGGATGGATTGGTTAGCTGCTCACGATGTGATAGTGAACTATGGAAGGAAGTTTATTGAGTTAAAGTGTGAAAGTGAGGATCTTATTCGTGTTGAATCAGATGAGCAAGACAGATTGCCAGTAGTGATATCTTTCTTGCTGATGTAGAAATATCTAAGAAAGGGGTACGAAGCCTACCTTGCCTTTGTGATGAATGCTAGAGAGACTGATACAAGAATTGAATCAGTGCCCATAGTATGTGAGTATCCGGATGTTTTCCCAGAGGAATTACCGGGACTACCTCCGGTTAGAGAGATTGAATTTAGGATTGAGTTAGCTCCTGGTACTACCCCCATTTCTATTGCTCCATACAGAATGGCTCCAACCGAGCTAAAAGAACTGAAGGCACAATTACAAGAATTAACGGACAAAGGCTTTGCAAGACCGAATTATTCTCTGTGGGGTGCTCCTGTTTTATTTGTGAAAAAGAAAGATGGTTCCATGAGGTTATGTATAGATTATCGGCAGCTCAATAAGGTAACTGTAAAGAACAAGTACCCGTTGCCAAGAATCAATGATTTATTTGACTAATTGAAGGGAGCCACGGTGTTCTCCAAGATAGACTTGAGGTCTGGATATTATCAGTGGAGAGTCAAGGACTTGGATGTGCCGAAAACTACATTCCGGACAAGGTATGGCCACTATGAATTTTTGGTCATGCCTTTTGGTTTAACAAATGCCCCTGCAGTTTTCATGGATTTGATGAATCGTATCTTTCGGCCGTATTTGGATAAATTTGTGGTAGTCTTTATCGATGATATATTGATCTACTCTCGGGATGAGAACGAGCACGTTATGCATTTGAGAACGTTTCTACAAATTTTGAGGGATAAACAATTATATGCCAAGTTTAGTAAAAGTGAATTTTGGCTTAAGGAAGTTGGGTTTTTGGGGCACATTGTCTCGGGAGATGGAATTAGAGTCGACTCGAGTAAGATCTCAACAATTGTAGATTGGAAGCCACCAAGGAATGTAACCGAAGTTAGGAGTTTCTTGGGCCTAGCTGGCTACTATAGATGTTTTGTCAAGGGATTTTCCATGATAGCTACTCCGATAACAAAGTTGCTACAAAAAGATGTAAAGTTTGAGTGGACAGAAAAGTGCCAGCGGAGTTTTGAGAAACTAAAGGCGTTGTTGACTGAAGCTCCTGTTTTAGTGCAACCGGAGCCGAGAAAGAAATTTGTGGTTTACAGCGATGCATCTCTGAGTGGTTTAAGTTGTGTACTCATGCAAGAGGGCATGGTGATAGCTTATGCCTCTAGAAAATTAAAGCCACACGAGAAGAATTAACCGACCCACGATTTGGAGTTAGCTGCAATTGCATTTGCACTAAAGATTTGGAGACACCATTTGTATGGTGAGAAATGTTGGATGTTCACGGATCATAAAAGCCTAAAATATTTGATGACTCAAAAGGAGTTGAATCTAAGGCAGAGAAGATGGTTAGAGCTAATAAAGGATTATGAGTTAGTGATTGACTACCATCCAGGAAATGCGAACGTGGTCGCCAATGCCTTGAGTAGGAAATCCTTGTTTGCGTTGAAAGCCATGAATACACGGATGGCTTTGTCAGATGATGGTTCTATTTTAGCCGAGTTGAGGGCTAGACCGATATTTCTTCAAGAGATCTGTGAAGTTCAGAAAGGCGACAATGGTTAACAAACTAAAAGAGTTCAATGTGAGTCAAATGTTGAGTCGGACTTCCGGATAAGTCCTGATGGATGTTTGATGTTCCGAGATAGGGTCTGTGTACCCAAAGATGATGAACTTATTCGGAAAATTTTGCACGAAGCACATAACGGATGTTTGTCTATACATCCAGGCAGTACTAAGATGTATAATGACCTGAAGAAATGGTATTGGTGGCGGTGTATGAAGAAAGACATTTCTGAGTTTGTACCGAGATGCCTTATTTATCAACAAGTGAAGGCTGAACACCAAGTACCTTTGGGTCTACTTTAGCCTATTTTGGTTCCCGAGTGGAAGTGGGACCGTATTACTATGGACTTCGTGACGGGTTTGCCGTTGTCACTGAAAAAGAAGGATGCCGTATGGGTCGTGGTTGATAGACTTACGAAGTCAGCCCATTTCATACCAGTACGGGTCGACTATTCGCTTGATAAGTTAGCAGATTTGTATGTGTCAGAAATAGTAAGACTTCACGGTGTACCGTTGTCGATTATTTTGGATAGAGATCCAAGATTTATGTCACGGTTTTGGAAAAAGTTGCAAGAGGCCTTAGGCACAAAATTGAGCTTTAGCATAGCTTTCCATCCGCAAACCGACGGGCAGTCGGAAAGAGTGATACAAATACTTGAAGACATGCTTCAATGTTATGTTTTGGAATTCCAAGGTAATTGGGAAAAATACTTACCGTTGGTGTAACAGTCCGGTTTATACTCTAGTTGGAATAGTGGTTTCAAGACCACAAAACCGAGTCATTAAAATATTTTAATATTATTTTCTATGTCGTTGTTATGTGATTAAGCATGTGGTAAATTTCCGTGAGCTAATTTGTTTGTCTGTGTGTTTAATTTAACAAAAGGATGAAGTTGCATTGAATGAGAAAGTTGCTTGCTATTTGTTAAAGCACCTATGTGTTGTGGGTTTATAAATGTGAGGACTTATGTGGCAATTAAGCCATTTTTATGGTTAGTGGACGGCATGGAGTGATGAAATACTTATATTACAAGTTTTATATCTTATTTTTATAAGTTAAAGTTATATTATATATTAAATAGATATATTATAATAAATGAAACATGATAGTGGATGGACAAAGGTCAATTATGTCCTTGATTTATTTATGTGTTTCTTATTATTATGAAAGGTTAATATAGTAAATAGATTAATATTATGTTTATAACATAATAAAACATGAAAAATGAGCATAAATCATTCATCTTTCTACCGAATGCATAAAAAGAAAGAAATAAGAATAGCTTGCTACATTCGGCTAGTTTGAAGCACAAATTCAAGGTATGCTTTGATCGGTTTTCGATAATTTTTACGTTTTTGTAATAGTTGCTTTGAGAGCTACAAAACCCATGTATTAATTTGGTGAATTGATGATGTTTGTGTGAGATGCCATTGTTGATATATTAAGTTTTGAGATGAGTTTAGTTGTTAAATGAAAGATTTGAGCTAGATAAACATGTTTTGTTATTGAAGTTTCGATGAATTTAGCTAAATAGGGCTAAATTCTGAAAATAGCAAATTGAGGGACTAAATTGCTAATTTGGTGGAAAATATGGGCTTGTATGTGATGTATGAATATTCGGTTATGCATGAGCATGGGTAGATTTTGTGAATTTGATGTTTTGAGAAAAATGGACTAAATTGATAAAATGTGCAAATGTGAGGGCTAAATTGCAAATACCCTGAATGTGTGTCTTTGGATAGAATTGAAAGAACTAGTGAATAAAAGGGTTAATTCTGAATATGTTTAGATCAAGAATCGAGGAAGACGGATTTAGATCGCGGGAAAGCGAAAGTAAACGAGTAGCCATTTTCATTTCCGATAAACCAAATCTGAGGTAAGTTAAAATGCAAATAAACGTACTTGTCTGAATTTATACTTGTTTATATCATTAATGTTGATGATAGATGCTTACGAGGGTTTATGGATATGAATTCCAAGATAAGTTTGATATAGTAATTAAGTCTGAGAAGTCACGTATGAAACTAGGAATAGGTATCGTTACGCTTTATCGTAAGACCGTGCAGGACGAAGGCATCGATATCCGATTGCGTGTAAGACCGTTCTGGGACAAAGGCATCGATATCCGATTACATGTAAGACCTTGCGGGGCAAAGGCATCGATATCCGATTATGTGTAAGACCACATGCGGGACAAAGGGCATCGATATTCGATTACGTGTAAGACCCTGTCTGGGACAGTGGCATCGATATCTGATTATGTGTAAGACCTTGACTGGGACAGTGGCATCGATATCTGATTTCATGTAAGACCTCGTCTGGGATGTTGGCATTGTATGATTATTCTGAGTTTCTGAGTATCCTATTAGTTTTCGAAAGGTTCAATGAGCAAATCTGAGCTATGAACAATTATGTGAATGTATATTTGTTTCAGGTACATTTGGTATGTACACTAGTGTGTATAAAAAGGTAAGTATTCATATGACTTTGATAGGAAGAGAAGTATGATTGAATATAAGAATGAGAATGAGATGCAAGAATGATTATGAAAGAGTTATGTATATATATAATTGATTTTTGAACGGATGAATGTGGCAATTGTGGCTAAGTATATGAATCGAAGCAATTATGTGATTATTTGTTAAGTAAATGTTATGTGCCAATGTACCTTATGCATGTGTGCCTTTTTATGCTAAGTTTGTTTGTATTATGACTTACTAAGCTTTGGAAAGCTTACTCTGTGTGTGTGTTTTCTCTGTTTTATAGGTCGTCAAGCTACTGAAGGCTCGGGACCGTTAAGGATCATCATCACACTACTAAACTTATTTTGGTACCTTTTTAAGAATGAATATAGCTAAATATGGCATGTATAGGCTAGATATGTGTAAATGTTTATGAAGTAAACTTAGCCATGTGTTTTGGCAAGAATTGAGTTGATAATATGCTTGAATGTATGAGTTATATGATGCAAATTTTGATATGTTTTGATGCTTATGAAATGGTTAATTTTGGATAAGCAAGTGGATGATATATGCTTGAGATGATGTGGGTTTTAGTTTGTAATTTGGTACGAAGGGAATTAGTATTGAATGTGTTGATGGAATGTTCATTTTGGTATGTTTTTGGTTGCCATATATGCATGAAATGAGATGAATAATGATGCTTGTAGGCATGACCCTTTTTGGGTGGCATTTTGGCCTTGCAAATGGCCTATAATGTCACACGGTTGTGGCACACGGGCGTGCCTAAGACCGTGGTTGTATTGCCAGAATGTAGCTTAAATAGCACACGGCCTCGACATGGGTGTGTCATCTGGCCGTGGTGTACAAGTCAGTAGCTAGCTAAGAGCACACGACCATGGCACACGGGCGTGCTTGGTGGCCGTGTTGGGAAAGTCAGTATATGGCCTAGTAGTACACGGTCATGGCACACGGGCGTGCCTAGTGACCGTGTTGATATAGTCAGTATATGGACACGGATGGACACACGGGGGTGTCTAGAAGCCGTGGAGGGCACACGGTCTCCTCCCACGGGCGTGTCTCTCTTGTATTTTGGAAAAGTTTTTAATTTTCATGAAATATTATATGTGTTTCAATTTAGTCCCAACTCGGTTTATATGCATGCTTTGGGTCTCGATGACTCATCTAAGGGACACTATGTTTGTTAATGATGAATGTAATGTATGAAATGTTATGTAAGTTTCCGATCTGTCTAGTAATGCTCCTAACCCTAGTCCAGCGTCGGTTACGGGTTAGGGGTGTTACAGTTGGTGGAATTTGCCTACAATAACAGCTTTCAATCGAGTTTGAAGATGGCACCTTATGAGGCATTGTAAGGGCATAAGTGTCGAACGCCCTTGTATTTGACCGAACTCAAAGAGAATCAGATTCACGGGGTCGATTTAGTCAGAGAAACCGAAGAGAAAGTAAAGGTGATACGTGAGTGTATAAAAGCTGCCTCAGATAGACAAAAGTCCTATTCGGATTTGAAACGGAAAGAGATTGAATTTCAAGTAGGTGATAAAGTGTTTTTGAAAGTATCACCATGGAAGAAAGTCCTCAAATTTGGCCGGAAAGGCAAATTGAGTCCGCGTTTATCGGACCTTATGAGATTATCGAGAGGATAAGGCCGGTAGCTTATCGTTTGGCTTTGCCACTTGAGTTGGAAAAGATTTATGATGTCTTCCACGTGTCTATGTTATGCTGATACTGTTCGGACCCTTCACATGTGGTTGTACCATCAGAGGTAGAGATTCGACCGGACATGACTTATGGCGAAGAGCCGGTTAAGATTTTGGCCCGAGAGGTCACACAATTGAGAAACAAAAGCATATCTCTTGTGTAAAAGTCCTATGGCAAAGGCACGGGGTAGAAGAGGCTATATGGGAGCCCGAGGAGACTATGAGAAACCAATTTCCCAACCTTTTCACCGGTAAGATTTTCGGGGACAAAAATCCTTAAGGGGGAGAATTGTAACAGCCTGATTTAGGGGCTAGTCAGAATAGTGGTTTCGGAACCACTAACCCGAGGTCGGAGAGAATTATTTTGATGATATTTTATGAGTTAGAGCATGATTATATAGGTGCATGAAAATTTTGGTGATTTAATTATAGCGATTGCATGCTTAATTGCGAAAAAGGACTAAATCGCATACAGTGCGAAAGTTCTATTTTACAAGCTAGAGATGTTTAATAGCTATAGAATACTAATTGGAGGTCCTTAAAGTGCAAATTAACCCCTCTAGAAATGGTTGACCGGTCATAGGGAACAAAAAGATGTCAAATTTATCAAGTTGGTGGATTAGGTGGTAAATTGTCTAGAAATAGAATAAAAATAAAGAAAGAAAAGATATCATCTTTTCTCTCCATCTTCTCCACCGAAAAATACAAGCAAAATAAGGGTTTGGGAGCTCAAAATTTTCAGCAACTTCTCACCTTTGAAGGTAAGTGACTTTGGTGATTTTTCTTGATAATAATTGTACTTTTGGAACCCCTAAAGCTTAAGCTAGCTAAAGAGGGGACTATTTTGCAAAATGGTTGAAAGTTTAGAGTTTCGCCATGTGAGCTTTTAAGTTGTTTTCTGCATTTTTATGGAAGAAAATGAGTCATAGTTGTTAAATAAACAACTTTTGTGAAAGGTGTTACCATGAAAACACCTAAAAGGACCTTTTTGTAAAGGTTGTAAAATATGTGGTAAATGTGTGAAATAATGAGTATTGAGGGCTGCCATAAGAGTAATAAATGTTCACCTAGGCTTGTTAAAGAAAGAAATTTGATTAGAATTGATTTCCGAGCCTAGGGGTAAAATGGTCATTTTGTGAAAGCTTAAGGGCAAAATGGTAATTTTGCCAAAATTATGATTATTGAGATGTATTTATTAATGTGGCGATTAAATGAGCTAAATTGTTATTATAGATCAAGAAGAGCGAAGAATTAACCTCGATCGAGGAAAAGGAAAAGTATCGGACTAGATCGACAATCTAGCCTATTTTGAAATCGATGTAAGTTTGCGTGTAATAAGCTCAACGCCATGTTAGTATGACTTTAAATATTTGATAATTGTGAAGATTTATGATATGTCTATGAATTTTAAAAATGGTGTTGTGTGAGAAAATGATGAGAATTGTGATGTTGAAGTCCCGGTTGGACTTAAATAAATGAGAGAACAATATCATCATGACTTGAAATGGGTAAGGTTTCGTATAAGACCATGTCCGGGACATAGCCTCGGTACCAAATTGAAATCCCGTATAAGACCATATCTGAGATATGGCATCGGCATTGAATATGAAAAACGTATAAGACCATATCTGGGATATGGCATCGACAATCGGTATGAGATCCTGTATAAGACCATATCTGGGATATGGTGTAACACCCCTTACCCGTATTCAATGCCGGAACCGGGCACGAGGCGTTACCGTAATAAAAATCCTCAAGATCGCCACTTAGGCACAACATGACCACTCTCTTTGGCCATCACAACAACCTCAATCCTGACTTACGAGGCCTCTCTCAAACTCATGAGGGCTCTCGAGCCCATATCGAGAACTCTTACGATCTTAAAATTTTTCCATCTATATGGGGCTCGCACGCCCGTGTAAGTTTTGGCACGCCCGTGGATGTCACACACGCCCAGGGTCACTACCTGTGCATGAAAACTCAAGCATTCTGCCAATGCCCCACGGTTAGGGAACACGCCCGTGCCCTCCGCCTGTGGTGCACACTGACCACCTTAACACGGCCTAGAGTCTAGACACACGCCCGTGTGGCTAGCCCGTGGCCAACACTGATTAACACACACGTTCTAGGAACACGCCCGTGTGACTAGTCCATGGTCTATTCTGATTTAAAATACTAACATGCAGGGGACACACGGCCAAGTCACACGCCCATGGGCTGACCGTGTGTCACACATGGCCTAGACACACGCTCGTGTGACTGCCCACATGGACAAGAAAAAAGTTATTTGCCAAGTTCTTTTCACCCTTCTAGCATACACAATCATGCACTCATTCAACACATCCATAATCAACTCACAATCTTACAATCTCACTTAGATAACTACATCTTTTCATATAATGAAGTGCCAACAACTATGGCATTATACAAAATAGATTATCCATCTAAAGGCCAACATTTCATAGCCATATACAACAAAATTCACTAACTTGTCTAGCCCCTATAAATGCCATATACAAAACATTGAGTCTAATGTACCAGAGTGTGCTGATAGTGTGGGCGATCTTCCAATTGATCCTCGTATCTCGATTCAACACTTTTGCTCTATAAGACAAGGGAAAAGAAAGGGAGTAAGCTTTGAGCTTAGTAAGTTTACACATAAACAATTAAGCAGCATAGTATAAGCTAAACAACAATTAGCATTATACTAACATATAATGTACAACTATGCTTACTCTTTCTATCCCTTACCACATTTCAAACACATCATGAGTCATTTACTCATAACCATTGACATGCACCCCTGCATTCAATATCACATTTGCACAATATACAACACATCATTATTTCTCGATAATACATCCACACAGCTAATCCACATAGCTAATCCACACAGTTAATCTCTCGGTGGTTTCGCACTTAGCCCACCACAATCAATTAATAAGGTAGTATCGCACTTAGCCTACCAACAAGGTATTCATAGTGGTTTCGCACATAGCCCACTAGATAATATACCTAACGATAGCATCGCACATAGCCAGCTCATCGTCAATATGCATTAGGATGGTATCGCACTTAGCCCACCATTTAGCATTATTACTACACATTCACAAATCTACTTACTTAATCATTCATCCATTCATTTCACTTGAACCACATAGGTTCTCAATCATTCTCAACCATGCTATACACTAGCTAGCATTAACAAATTGTAAGTATGAATGCATTGTTTATGCATAGACTTACCTCGATACTCAAAAGTATAGAAACGTGCAATTTAGTCCACCACTTTGCTCTTGCCTCGGTTTTGATACGGGCTTTGTCTTTCTTGATCTAGAATGGATAAATCAGCTTATTCAATACACACATTGAGCAAATTGACCCACATCTCATACTTTGGCAAAAATACTCTTTTTCCCCAAATCTTTCTCATAATTACACTATTGGCCCAAGGCTCGTAAAGTGATTTTTATTCAACTTCCTAGCCTTTCATTCTTAGCCGAATCACTTACTCAACTAAAGCAATCATCAATTCTCATTACAACACACATGTATGACCAAACTTAAGATTTTTACAAACTAGTCCCTACATGCATTTTCTATGGAAACTCATTTAGCAAAAGATGTTTCTACTACATCAAGCTTTCATAATCTTCCATAAAACATCAAAATACATGCATGTCATACATGGCCACATTTTTGAACATCCATCATAGCTCATCAAATAGCTAAAAATGGCTTACTCATGCAACAAGGACTTCAAAAATACAAAGAATATCAAAAACGAGGCTAGATGCACTTACTAGCAAGCTTAAAATTTTTGAAGAACCCTAACAATGGCTCTCTCAAATTTTTGGCAGCCTTGGAGAAGAAGATGAGTGAATTTTGTCATCTTTTCTCCTATTTTAATCACTTAATTGCTAAATGACAAAAATGCCCTTTTTGATAAACTTTCTATTTTAACTCATCCATGCCCAAATTTGTCCAAAAATTAGAAATTGGAAAAATTTCTATTTAAGGACCTCTAATTAATATTCTAAAGCTATTTCACACAAATAGCTTCTAGAATTTTACATTTTTCAACTTTTGCAATTTAGTCCTTTTGGACAATTTAATCGCAATTTCACAAAATTGCTTCATGAAACTTTCACACTATCATGCATACATAGCATAAACCTCAAAAACTCATACATAAGCCTCGGATTTGTGGTCTCGTACCTCTATTCCAACTAGGCCCTAAATCGGGATGTTACAACTCTCTCCCCTTTAGAGATTTTTGCCCCCGAAAATCTTACCAGTAAAGAGGTTTGGATGTTGCTCTCTCATAGCTTCTTCCGTTTCCCACGTAGCCTCTTCCACACCGTGTTTCTGCCATAACACTTTCACAAGTGCTATGTTCTTATTTCTCAATTGTTTCACTTCTCGAGCCAAGATCTTAATCGGCTCTTCATCATAGGACATATCCGGTCTTATCTCAATTTCCGTTGAAGGAATCACATGTGAAGGATCGGAGCGATACTGTCGCAAAATCGACACATGGAACACATTATGAATCTTTTCCAACTCTACCGGCAAAGCCAACCGGTATGCTACTGGCCCAACTCTATCTGTAATTTCATACGGCCCTATGAATCTTGGACTCAATTTTCCTTTTCGTCCAAATCTCATAATCTTCTTCCATAGGGACACTTTCAAAAACACTTTGTCGCCCACTTCAAACTCAATTTCTTTTCTTTTCAGATCCGCGTACGACTTCTGTCAGTCCAAAGCAACTTTCAGACTATTACGGATTACTTTCACTTTCTCATCGGTCTCTTTTACTAGATCGACCCCATGGATCCGCTTCTCACTAAGCTTGGTCCAATACAAAGGAGTCCTACACTTACAACCATACAAGGCCTCATACGGAGCCATCCGTATACTTGACTGATAACTGTTGTTGTAAGCAAATTCGACTAAAGGTAGATATCTCTCCCAACTACCCTCGAATTCTAACATACAGCATCGAAGCATATCTTCGGGAACTTGAATCACTCTTTCAGACTGACCATCGATTTGCAGATGGAACGCAGTACTGAAATTCAACTTTGTTCCCAAAGCCTCTTGCAACCTCTTCCAAAACCTCAAAGTGAACCTCGGATCCCTATCCGATATTATAGACACATGTACACCATGTAACCTCACTATCTCTGCAACATACAACTCAGCTAACTTATCCAGTGAATAATCAACACGTACTGGAAAAAAGTGAGGCGACTTCGATAGTCTATCCACAACAACCCACACAGCATCTCTCTTTTTCGGAGTCATCGGTAACCCCATCACAAATCCATGGTAACCCGATCCCACTTCCATTCGGGTACCAACACTGGCTGAAGCAATCCCGAAGGCACTTGATGCTCAGCTTTCACTTGTTGACAAATCAGACACTTTGTCATGAACTCTGAAATATCTCTATTCATGCCCGGCCACCAATAAGACTCCTTCAAGTCATTATACATTTTCGTACTGCCCGGATGTACTGACAAACATCCACTGTGGGCCTCATGCAAAATCATTCGGATTAACTCCTCATCTCTAGGTACGCAAATTCTGACACGGTACAACAAACAACCATTCAAGCCCACTTGAAAATCGAAATCACTTTCTGATTCACATTTAGCTCTCTTAGCTATCATCTCACTGTCATTTCTCTGAGCTTCACATATCTGTTGAACAAATAGTGGCTTAGCTTTCAACTCTGCCAGAATATCACCATCATCAGACAATGCCAAACTCGTCCTAATAACTCTTAGAGCATACAAGGATTTCCTACCCAGGGCATCTGCAACCAAATTTGCTTTTCCTGGGTGGTAATCCATGACTAACTCATAGTCCTTAAACAACTCAAGCCACCATCTTTGTCGCAAATTTAGATCCTTCTGATCCATCAAATATCTCAAACTCTTGTGATCCGTAAAGATTCGGCACTTCTCACTATATAAATAATGTCGCCAAATCTTTAACGCGAAAACAATCGCAGCCAACTCCAAATCATGAGTCAGATAATTCTTCTCATGCGATTTCAACTGTCTCGAGGCGTAAGCGACTACCTTACCCTCTTGCATCAACACGCAATCGAGACCATTAAACGACGTGTCACTGTAAACCACGAACTCTTTTCCCGATTCTAGTTGAACCGAATTCGGCGCCTCAGTCAATAATGTCTTCAGTCTCTCGAAACTCTGTTGACATGTCTTAGTCCATTCGAGCTTGACATCCTTATGCAACAATTTCGTCATTGGGGTAGCAATCACAGGGAACCCTTTTACAAAACGTCTGTAATATTTTGCTAATCCCAAGAAACTTCTAATTTTTGACATGTTCCTCGGTGATTTTCAATCCACAATAGCCGATATCTTACTCGGGTTAAATCTTACACCATCACCCAACACAATGTGTCCTAGGAATCCGACCTCTCGGAGCCAAAACCCACTCTTGCTAAACTTAGCGTATAACTACTTATCTCTTAAAGTTTGCAAGACAAATCTCAAATGTTCTTCATGATCATTCTCATCCCGAGAATAGATCAATATGTTGTCAATGAAGACAACTACAAACTTGTCCACATATGGTCTGAAAACACGGTTCATCAGATCCATAAAAATCGTCGGTGCATTCGTCAAACCAAACGGCATAACCAAAAACTCATAATGGCCATACCTTGTCCGGAATGCAGTTTTCAACACATCCTGCTCTTTCACTCTCAACTGATAATAACCAGCCCATAGGTCTATCTTGGAGAACACTGTAGCTCCTTTCAGTTGATCAAAAAGATCATCAATCCTTGGTAAAGGATATTTATTCTTAACCGTCACTTTGTTAGGCTGTCTATAGTCTATACACAACCTCATAGACCCATCTTTCTTCTTCACAAACAATACCGGAGCACCCCATGGTGAGTAGCTCGGTCTTGCAAAACCCTTATCTGACAACTCTTGCAACTGAACCTTCAGTTCTTTCAACTCTAAAGGTGCCATCCTATACGAAGCAATTGGAATAGGTGTCGTTCCCGAAACTAACTCAATCCCAAACTCAACCTCTCTCACTGGAGGTAATCCGGGTAACTCTTCCAGGAATACATCCGGATACTCACATACCACTGGCACTATTTCAAACTTTACTCCAACCTCTTAAGTATTCAACACAAAAGCAACATAGGACTCACACCCTTTTCTCAAACATTTATCAGCCACTAAGGAAGAAATCATCAATGGTAGACTATCCGATCCGCCTGATTCAACCCGAACCACATCTTCACTCTCACATTTCAATTCAATAAGCTTACTACCACAGTTCACTAAGACACTATGGGTAGTCAACCAATCCATGCCTAGGATTAAATCAAACTCATCAAACGGCAACAACATTAGGTTTGCCGGAAAGCAATGACTCTCAATCATCAAAGGACAATTCTTACACACCTTGTCCACTAACACATGCTTACCTAACGGGTTTGACACCTTAACCACAAAGTCCGTAGACTCAACAGTCATACTCAAACTAGATGCCAATCTAATGCAAATATAAGAATGAGTAGACCCTGGATCTATTAAAGCAATAATAAGTGTGTCAAAGAGAGAAAAAGTACCTGTTATTACATCAGGGGAGGATGCCTCTTCGCGAGCGCGAATGGCATACGTCCTCGCAGGTGCCTGACCCTCCGGTCTCACAGGAGAGTCTCTAGGTGCACCTCTACCACTATTCCCACCTCTCGGGTTCCTTGGTGGTCTACCCCTTGCAGATACATCATTGGATCTCATCTCTAGCTTATCTTCCTTATCATCCCTCTCGGGGCAATTTCGGATAAAATGGTCGGGGGAACCACACTTATAACAGTTTCAACTGTTACCCCAACACTCTCCGGTGTGATATCTACTACAACTTGGACACTCCGGTTTACTCTTCGGATTGCCTACACTTTCCATCGAGGTAGCTTGGACTCTCGAACCCGAACGAGTATTGCCCAAGTCTCGATGCGAATGACCCACTGGTGCTGTCATCCTAGGACTCACTTCCTTGGACCTTTTCGACTGGGCTTGATACGACTTGCCCATCGGCCTCTTTCTAGCATCTAGGGCTTCACTCACAGCCCTTTTCTTTTCTGTACTCAACTCTTCAGCCTTACTTGCCCTTTCGACCAACACCACAAATTCTTTCAACTCCAAAATACCCACTAGGAGTTTGATGTCCTCATTCAGTCCGTCTTCAAACTTCTTACACAATACGGTCTCTCTCGACACACATTCTTAAGCGTATTTGCTAAGCCTAACAAACTCACGCTCATATTCCGCTACTGACATTCTTCTTTGCTTCAACTCAAGGAATTCCTTCCTTTTCCGATCAGTAAACCTCTGGCTTATATACTTCTTCCGAACTCTTCCAGAAAGAAGTCCCACGTCACCCGCTCTCTCAGGACCACCGACGTCAACGTCTTCCCACCAATGGTATGCCGAGTCCCTTAGCAAGGATACGACACACTTCAAGCTCTCTTCAGGAGTACAAGAGAGTTCCTCAAACACTCTCATTGAGTTCTCTAACCAGAACTCTACCCTCTCAGGGTCATCATCAACCTTAGCTCTAAACTCCTCAGCCCCGTGTTTTCTAATCTTATCTACCGGGGGTTTCGATATCCTCACTACATCAATACCTTGAGGAGCCACAGGAATTGGATGAGGTATAGGAGGAGGAGGTGGAGGAGGTTGAGCATTAGGGTTCGCTCGAACATAGTCCAAGTACCAATTGCTCATCATCTGGAGAAAGGCTTCTCGTGCCCCTTCCCCTTGACCCCTAGCCTCGGGTCCACTTTCAACAGGCATGGTTCCTTGCGCAGTAGCCGCCGCATTACTAGCTGCTTCATCAGCAGTCAATGTAACGGAATCCATATTCTATATAAAACAAGATTTAAAATCATCAGAAGCCACCACACTATCATTGTACACTTATGGCATGTATAGCTAAACTCTTACACCCACTACGGTAGTCCTAGAACCGACTAAACCATAACCCTGATACCACTAAATGTAACACCCCTTACCTATATTTAACGCCGGAACTGGGCACGAGGTGTTACCGTAATAAAATCCTCAAGATCGCCACTTAGGCACAACATGACCACTCTCTTTGGCCATCACAACAACCTCAATCCTGACTTACGAGGCCTCTCTCAAACACACGAGGGCTCTTGTAACACCCTGGTTTAGGGGCTGTGCATATTGGGTATAAATCAAGTGTTAGTAGGTTTTTGGGAGTGCTTGGATGAGTTTTAGAGGTTCTAAGAATGCTTGGATGAAAGGGAGAGGCTTTGGAAAATTTTTGATTTTTAGGGTATAAAGGGGAAAATGGGCAGGAAGGCCTTAAAAATAAATTGGGGGAGTTTAAAACGCAAGAAAGGATCTGGCAAAGTGGCGTGGAGGCGCTGCTTGGGGGCTTTGGAAGGTGACGCCTAGGGGAGCAAGGGTTCGAGCCGGCCTGGGCAGCAATTTTGTTTTATTTTTGTGCGTCAAAGGACTGGGCTAAGTATGCCTTAAAAATTAATGGTGTGGCTTGGTGGACATGAAAGTCCAATTGGCGGAGTGGCTAGCGTGCGTCACTTAGACGCTGGAGGGGAGAGAGGGCGCGGTTTCGAGGGCCTGGAGCGGCATTTTGGCGTTTTAATTTTGTTATGTGGTGATGGGCTGAAGAAGGAAGGATTTAAAAATAAATGTTGGGGCTTTTTGACATAAAAGGCAGGTTGGCCGAATGGCCTGGGCGCTACTTGGCTGCTGGATTCCCCCAGGTCCCATGTTCGAGACCTATGGGCAGCGGGTGGTTTTTCTTTTATTTTGCAGCAGCTGGGCAGGCAGTGGACGGCACATGGGTCTTTGGTTCCTTGTTTTTGCATTCGGCTGGAGTTTGGCAAGCACATGGATTCTTTGTTTTTTTATTTATTTGATGGGATAATAAGGGATAATGATGATAATATAAGGATTTTCTTTTTATTTAAGTAGATTTAATTGATTAAATCCTTAGTAGTTGACAGAGGAAAAATAGGTAGGTGAGTAATTCAAATTATTTTGAATATCTTCAAAGGTGTGGTCAAGAGCAATTCAAGGTAATTGCTGAATTTTGAACTCCTTGTTGGAGTAGAGTGGACGGCATGGAGATTATGTGAAGGGGGGAGCCGAATTCTTTTCTAGTCTTTTACCTGACAAATTCGGCTAACATTTTTTTCCTTTTTATCCTCTCTCAAAATCAAAAACCCCTTTTGCTTTCACCCTTCCTCTCTTGATTCTTGGCCGAACCACTTATCCCCTCATCCCTCTCTTTCTTTTATATTTCTTTCATAAAACTCTTTGCCGAATCCCTCTCCTTTTCTTCTCTTTTCCACACTAGCCGAACTCTCTTCTTCCCCTTTTGTTAAACTATAGCCGAATCTACTTTTCACTTGTGTGCCGAATCTCTCTTCCTTCCTTGAACCCATCTTGGCCGAATATTGGAGTAAAATAGATCTCCTTGAATCTTCCTTGGCAAACGATTTAAGAAAGTAAGTATCTAGGCCTAATGCCTATTGTTCTTCTCATTCATATTCTGTCGACTTTTACAAGAGTAGGTGCTGATTTCGGCAGGAAAGGCTCCTAAACACTTTGGTAATCGATTCCTTTTAGGTACTTCGGGATCTCAAAGCAGTGAGATCGGATCTTTCATTCCTTAACAATCGGATTTGGGTAAGTAAGTGGTAAGTGCTTGCTTATAAGAAATTATTCTTCTAATTAAGAAAAGTCAAGGCTATTAAAAGGCTACTAATAGTTGCCGATTTCAGGAAAGCAAGACCAATTGGAGTATAGTGGCTTGGGTTCAAAGACATTCGGGTAATGTTTTGGGTTCACAAGGAACCCTTTTCAATTGTATTGGTTTGACCGAATAGGCCATGGTACTAACCCATGTATTTGGCCGAATATAGGGACCAGTAGATCTAGGTGGCCGACATCTCTTTTCGGGATTTAGACGATTCGGTGGTGACAGTGTGTACATACACACTTATAGCAATTAATAATCTGTGCTAGATATATGTTGTATGTAAATCATGCGATGTAGATACTGATTTAGTACCTTAATGGTACAAGCGAGGATTCCTGTAAGTCTCTGTTACTACGACGAGATTATTATGCTTTTAGGAAGCATGGCTTATATAATACATGTGATAAATGTATGAGATCCGATCATGACTATTTGACTATTGTGGGTTAAATGAGTGGAGGGGCAAGTGTATTCGTCGTGACGCGGGCACCAGTGTTTTGGTAACACATTGTGACTACGGTCACCGGAGGTTTGGTACCTCCGGAGGTTTGGTACCTCATAGCGACTCGTCCCTGTGGTTAACACCACCGTGGGTTGGCCCCACTTGAGATATGGGATCGTCGCGCGTGATTTGGTATCACACACGATGGGTTGGCCCCATCAATTGATTCGTGTCTCACGGACACCGGTGTTTTGGTAACACATCGTGACTATATGTCACCAGGTGTTTGGCACCACCGGTGGTTTGGTACCACAATGGGGGTAGACAGATGGCGTTTGGTTGGCTAGGTTGGGGGCACATAATATTCTCGCATATTAATCAAGATATGTTGTGTATGGAAATGTTTTTAAAACAGGGGAAGGGTTACATATCGAGTCTTGGTGACTCACCTTCTCCTTTAACATTTTTCAGTGACTCGTAGATGGCGGTTGAGGAGCCGTTGGACTCGAGGTGGCCATGCAAAGGACTTGAATAAATTGAACTTTAAACTTAGCTATTTTATTTTATTATTGGTTTATTTTTATTTTGGATGTAATAAGGCCTCCATATACTTTACTTTTGTTATTTCTCATATGTTGGATACTTTGTTTAAACTATATTATTAAAATTAAATTAAAAACACATGTTTTTCTTAAATTAACACGAAAATGTTTTATCGTGCCATCGGGCACATTTGAAATTTGTATAATAACCTGACTCAATTAAATTTCCAAATTAAATCTAAGTATGGTTTCGGCAAGATAACCAAAAACGAGAAGTTTTCAACAAAACTTAAATTGGTTTTAAAATGGTTTTCAAAAAGTTTTCTCCGTAACAAACCAAATTCGGTCATAATGTTTGGGCCGGGTTCGGGTTGTTACAAAATTGGTATCAGAGCCAGGTTCAAAGCTCGGCTGTGGGGGCCCAAGGCCCAAAAATGTTTTGGTAGGCCTTATGGAATGATTATTGGTTTTTGAACAGCATGGCCCGAGTCTCCGGCACCGATCCGCCCAGGTAAGTATATCTAAACCTCTTGGTGAATTATATTCTGTAGAGGGGTAGGAAGCATGGAACGTAGATAGACTTGTAGGAACTTGAACCCTAGGTTTATACTACTCAAACACACAAACAGGACATAAGACTTAAAGAACTAAACCAACCTATGACTTAGTCAATGAGCTAGGGTGTGGTAACCCCTGCACGCATGTCTAGGATTGGATCCTAAGAGCACAGTATTTAAGCGGTCTCGTGACTCACCTCCTCTTCGCAGTATCCTACAGTGCGTAGCTTCGGTTCACCCTAACTCGGAGAGGGCTCGGTGGTGTGGTAACCTCTGTGCGCGCATGTCTAGAAAGGTTCGGTGAGAGCTTGGTATTTAAGCGGTCCGCGTGACCCACCTCCTCTTCACTCGAATCCTGCACAGTGCTCTAGCTTTGGTTCACCCCCGACCAAGAGGGCTCTTGGTCATAGGCTAACCATAATGATTAAAACCCGAAAAGGGAATTAGCCTTGTTTTTCGAGAAAGAATGAAACAACAAACCCTAATGTTTCAAAACTTGTGCAATAACTTTTTTTTTAAATCCGGGAACATTATTTTTACAACGTTTTTTCGAAAAACTTGATTGTGGAAAGTTACAGAAATGCCCTTAGGGGGGGTAAAATTACTAAAATGCCCTCGGTCCATAAAATATCAGTTCAATGGTTTTGCTCAAAAATTTCAATTACTTCTCAAATATTCAACCCTGCTTGAAAAATCATCAATAAAATATTTTGGTTCTGGAAATTACGAAAATACCCCTGTAGGAAAATTATGAAAATACCCCTGGGATAGAAATGGGCAGAAATGTCCGATGAGCGAATAGGTATGGAAAGTATTAAGGAATGGATGCATGAACTTCTTTGTGCGAACTAGGATAGGAAATCGAAACCTTGTTGTTTGCTCGAAAGAATCTCTCGATTAAAACTCTATCCATAAAATTTCTTCGTGAATAAGAAAGTGGAACAAATGCTAATGCATAAAATTTTTCTTAATCAGATTAAAAGCGCGGTAGATAGAATGAGTTCTAGAGGACGTGGACGCCGTGGGCCGCGGTAGGGGTAGGATGATGATGTATGCGAACCCGTCAGTCGGGACAAGGTTCGAAAATGAGGTACCACTCGCCACCACCACCTCCTACTTTTAGAGCCGAGGAGCGAGGATCGGGCCGGTGGTGAGGCGGTATCGCAAGCTGCTTTGCGAGTCTTGGAGATTGTGGTCGGGTGGGTGGAAATTTAGGAGCTCGAAAATCTGTTCTGAGCGAATCTCGGTCTAACTGAGCCGAGGTATTCCGGGGTGTGTCCGGCGTAGCACCCAGTGTGCGAGAATCACCGCTAGAATCTACGGAAAGGATTATGGACGATCTTGACTGTCTAATGAGGAGAAGTCGAAAGAGTCGTGTCGCCTCGAAGGATGAAGCATATCGGTGGTGGCTCACTCGTTCGAGATGGTGCCACGGCGGATGATCTTACATGGGACTATTTTAGAGTTGCTTTTCGTAAGAAGTATGTGGGCACTAGCTATACCGATGCTCGGAGGAAAGCTTTTCCGGGTTAGTGCAAGGAACTAAGTCGAAGGTCGAATATGAGGCGAATTCTTAAGGTGAGTAGATATGCTCGAGGCATTGTGGCTATCGAACATGAGCGCTGTGTTCGCTTTGAGGACGGGCTTAGAGATGATTTGAGGTTGCCGATTGCCCCACAAAGAGTTCGTGAGTTTTCGTCTCTAGTGGAAAAGGCTAAGGTAGCCAAGGGATCAAGGAGACCGTAAGACGTAGCATGATAGGAACAACCGAGAAGAGAGGCTTTGGATCGCTGGATCGGGCAAAGAATGTGGAAAAGAGGGCTAGATTTGGGGAATCGAAAAGAACCACAAAGCTCGCTTCGGTGGCCACCTCGGTGTGTTAGATGCGGGAAACCCCATTCAGGAGAATGTTTGGCTGGAAGTAAAGGGTGCTTTGAATGTGGGTCATTCGATCACCGTGTAAGGGATTATCCTCGAAAGCTAGCTAGGAACCAACCAGAGGGTCAGAACCGTGCGCAGGTTAGAAATGAAGGACCACCACAGAGGGGTCGAGGTGCAGCTAGAGGTAATGCAAATGGTAACGGGCATGGCCGAGGTGCTGAAGGTGCAGAGGCGAGGCAACCAAGGTTGGTTTATGCAGTTGGCTGTCGTGAGGAGGAAGATGTGCGGACATGACAACGGGTAAGTTTCTTATTTTTGAATACCCTCAATTGTCTTGGTTATGGTTACGTTAGTTCATTCTTATGATTGCTAGTAAAGAGTATGGAACCTGGATTATGAACGTAGGGAATGTGTAGAAAGTATGATAGTTCTTTAAGATCAGAGTGCGCAGCAGTAACGTAGGATGACGAGTTAAGGATGCACGATTGAGCGATAATAAGTAATTTCGAGGACAAAATTATTTTTAAGGGGGGTAGAATTGTAACACCCTGGTTTAGGGGCTGTGCATATTGGGTATAAATAAAGTGTTAGTAGGTTTTTGGGAGTGCTTGGATGAGTTTTAGAGGTTCTAAGAATGCTTGGATGAAAGGGAGAGGCTTTGGAAAATTTTTGATTTTTAGGGTATAAAGGGGAAAATGGGCAGAAGGCCTTAAAAATAAATTGGGGAGTTTAAAACGCAAGAAAGGATCCGCAAAGTGGCGTGGAGGCGCCGCTTGGGGCTTTGGAAGGTGACGCCTAGGGGAGCAAGGGTTCGAGTGCTTGGGCAAGCAATTTTGTTTTATTTTTGTGCGTCAAAGGATCTGGGCTAAGTATGCCTTAAAAATTAATGGTGTGGCTTGGTGGACATGAAAGTCCAATTGGCGGAGTGGCTAGCGTGCGTCACTTAGACGCCGGAGGGGAGAGAGAGCGCGCGTTTTGAGGGCCGGCGGCATTTTGGCGTTTTAATTTTGTTATGTGGTGATGGGCTGAAGAAGGAAGGATTTAAAAATAAATGTTGGGGCTTTTTGACATAAAAAGGCAGGTTGGCCGAATGGCCAGGCGCTACTTGGTCGCTGGATTCCCCAGTGTCCCATGTTCGAGACCTATGGGCAATGGGTGGTTTTTCTTTTATTTTGCAAAGTACAGGGCAGCAATGGACGGCACATGGGTCTTTGGTTCCTTGTTTTTGCATTCGGCTGAGTTTGGCAAGCACATGGATTCTTTGTTTTTATTTATTTGATGGGATAATAAGGGATAATGATGATAATATAAGGATTTTCTTTTTATTTAAGTAGATTTAATTGATTAAATCCTTAGTAGTTGACAGAGGAAAAATAGGTAGGTGAGTAATTCAAATTATTTTGAATATCTTCAAAGGTGTGGTCAAGAGCAATTCAAGGTAATTGCTGAATTTTGAACTCCTTGTTGGAGTAGAGTGGACGGCATGGAGATTATGTGAAGGGGGAGCCGAATTCTTTTCTAGTCTTTTACCCGACAAATTCATTAACATTTTTTCCTTTTTATCCTCTCTCAAAATCAAAAACCCCTTTTGCTTTCACCCTTCCTCTCTTGATTCTTGGCCGAACCACTTATCCCCTCATCCCTCTCTTTCTTTTATTTTTCTTTCATAAAACTCTTTGTCGAATCCCTCTCCTTTTCTTCTCTTTTCCACACTAGCCGAACTCTCTTCTTCCCTTTTGTTAAACTATAGCCGAATCTACTTTTCACTTGTGTGCGAATCTCTCTTCCTTCCTTGAACCCATCTTGGCCGAATATTGGAGTAAAATAGATCTCCTTGAATCTTCCTTGGCAAACGATTTAAGAAAGTAAGTATCTAGGCCGAATGCCTATTGTTCTTCTCATTCATATTCTGCACGACTTTTACAAGAGTAGGTCTTGATTTGTGGGAAAGGCTCCTAAACACTTTGTAATCGATTCCTTTTAGGTACTTTGGGATCTCAAAGCGGTGAGATCGGATCTTTCATTCCTTAACAATCGGATTTGGGTAAGTAAGTGGTAAGTGCTTGCTTATAAGAAATTATTCTTCTAATTAAGAAAAGTCAAGGCTATTAAAAGGCTACTAATAGTTGCCGATTTCAGGAAGCAAGACCAATTGGAGTATAGTGGCTTGGGTTCAAAGACATTCGGTAATGTTTTGGGTTCACAAGGAACCCTTTTCAATTATATTGGTTTGACCGAATAGGCCATGGTACTAACCCATGTATTTGGCCGAATATAGGGACCATGAGATCTAGGTGGCCGACATCTCTTTTCGGATTTAGACGATTCGGTGGTGACAGTGTGTACATACACACTTATAGCAATTAATAATCGTGCTAGATATATGTTGTATGTAAATCATCTGCGATGTAGATACTGGATTTAGTACCTTAATGGTACAAGCGAGGATTCCGGTAAGTCTCTGTTACTACTACGAGATTATTATGCTTTTGGGAAGCATGGCTTATATAATACATGTGATAAATGTATGAGATCCGATCATGACTATTTGACTATTGTGGGTTAAATGAGTGGAGGGGCGGTGTATTCGTGCCGACGGGCACCAGATGTTTTGGTAACACATTGTGACTACGGTCACGGAGGTTTGGTACCTCCGGAGGTTTGGTACCTCATAGCGACTCGTCCACGTGGTTAACACCACCGTGGGTTGGCCCCACTTGAGATATGGGATCGTCTGCGCGGTGATTTGGTATCACCACGATGGGCTGGCCCCATCAATTGATTCGTGTCTCACGGACACCGGTGTTTTGGTAACACATCGTGACTATATGTCACCAGTGGTTTGGCACCACCGGTGGTTTGGTACCACAATGGGGTAGACAATGGCGTTTGGTTGGCTAGGTTGGGGGCACATAATATTCTCGCATATTAATCGTTATATGTTGTGTATGGAAATGTTTTTAAAACGGGGAAGGGTTACATATCGAGTCTTGGTGACTCACCTTCTCCTTTAACATTTTTCAGTGACTCGTAGATGGCGGTTGAGGAGCCGGTTGGACTCGAGGTGGCCATGCAATGGACTTGAATAAATTGAACTTTAAACTTAGCTATTTTATTTTATTATTGGTTTATTTTTATTTTGGATGTAATAAGGCCTCCATATACTTTACTTTTGTTATTTCTCATATGTTGGATACTTTGTTTAAACTATATTATTAAAATTAAATTAAAATCACATGTTTTTCTTAAATTAACACGAAAATGTTTTATCGTGCCATCGGGCACATTTGAAATTTGTATAATAACCTGACTCAATTAAATTTCCAAATTAAATCTAAGTATGGTTTCGGCAAGATAACCAAAAACGAGAAGTTTTCAACAAAACTTAAATTGGTTTTAAAATGGTTTTCAAAAAGTTTTCTCCGTAACAAACCAAATTCGGTCATAATGTTTGGGCCGGGTTCGGGTTGTTACAGCTCTCGAGACCATATCGAAAACTCTTACGATCTTAAAATTTTTCCATCTATATAGGGCTCGCACTCCTGTGTAAGGTTTGGCACGCCCAGGGATGTCACACACGCCCAGGGTCACTACCCGTGCATAAAAACTCAAGCATTCTGCCAATGCCCCACGGTTAGGGAACACGCCCGTGCCCTTCGCCCGTGGTGCACACTGACTACCTTAACACGGCCTAGAGTCTAGACACACGCCCGTGTGGCTAGCCCATGGCCAACACTGATTAACACACACGTTCTAGGAACACGCCCGAGTGACTAGTCCGTGGTCTATTCTGATTTGAAATACTAACATACAGGGGACACACGGCCAAGTCACACACCCATGGGCTGACCGTGTGTCACACATGGCCTAAACACACGCCCGTGTGACTACCCACATGGACAAGAACAATGCTATTTGCCAAGTTCTTTTCACCCTTCTAGCATACACAATCATGCACTCATTCAACACATCCATAATCAACTCACAATCTTACAATCTCACTTAGATAACTACATCTTTTCATATAATGAAGTCCAACAACTATGGCATTATACAAAATAGATTATCCATCTAAAGGCCAACACATCATAGCCATATACAACAAAATTCACTAACTTGTCTAGCCCCTATACATGCCATATACAAAACATTCAGTCTAATGTACCAGAGTGTGCTGATAGTGTGGGCGATCTTCCAATTGATCCTCGTATCTCGATTCAACACTTTTGCTCTATAAGACAAGGGAAAAGAAAGGGAGTAAGCTTTGAGCTTAGTAAGTGTACACATAAACAATTAAGCAGCATAGTATAAGCTAAACAACAATTAGCATTATACTAACATATAATGTACAACTATGCTTACTCTTTCTATCCCTTACCACATTTCCAACACATCATGAGTCATTTACTCATAACCATTGACATGCACCCCTGCATTCAATATCACATTTACACAATATACAACACATCATTATTTCTCGATAATACATCCACACAGCTAATCCACATAGCTAATCCACACAGTTAATCTCTCAATGGTTTCGCACTTAGCCCACCACAATCAATTAATAAGGTAGTATCGCACTTAGCCTACCAACAAGGTATTCATAGTGGTTTCGCACATAGCCCACTAGATAATATACCTAACGATAGCATCGCACATAGCCAGCCCATCGTCAATATGCATTAGGATGGTATCGCACTTAGCCCACCATTTAGCATTATTACTACACATTCACAAATCTACTTACTTAATCATTCATCCATTCATTTCACTTGAACCACATAGGTTCTCAATCATTCTCAACCATGCTATACACTAGCTAGCATTAACAAATTGTAAGTATGAATGCATTGTTTATGCATAGACTTACCTCGATACTCAAAAGTATAGAAACGTGCAATTTAGTCCACCACTTTGCTCTTGCCTCGATTTCAATACGGGCTTTGTCTTTCTTGATCTAGAATGAATAAATCAGCTTATTCAATACACACATTGACCAAATTGACCCACATCTCATACTTTGGAAAAATTACTATTTTTCCCCAAATCTTTCTCATAATTACACTATTGGCCCAAGGCTCGTAAATTGATTTTTATTCAACTTCTTAGCCTTTCATGCTTAGCCAAATAACTTACTCAACTAAATTAATCATCAATTCTCATTAGAACACACATGTATGACCAAACTTAAGATTTTTACAAACTAGTCCCTACATGCATTTTCTATGGAAACTCATTTAGGAAAAGATGTTTCTACTACATCAAGCTTTCATAATCTTCCATAAAACATCAAAATACATGCATGTCATACATGGCCACATTTTTGAACATCCATCATAGCTCATCAAATCGCTAAAAATGGCTTACTCATGCAACAAAGACTTCAAAAATACAAAGAATATCAAAAACGAGGCTAGATGCACTTACTAGCAAGCTTGAAATTTCTGAAGAACCCTAACAATGGCTCTCTCAAATTTTCGACAGCCTTGGAGAAGAAGATGAGTGAATTTTGTCATCTTTTCTCCTATTTTAATCACTTAATTGCTAAATGGCCAAAATGCCCTTTTTGATAAACTTTCTATTTTAACTCATCCATGCCCAAATTTGACAAAAAATTAGAAATTGGAAAAATTGCTATTTAAGGACCTATAATTAATATTCTAAAGCTATTTCACACAAATAGCTTCTAGAATCTCACATTTTGCAACTTTTGTATTTAGTCCTTTTGGGCAATTTAACCGTAATTTCACAAAATTACTTCATGAAACTTTGACACTATCATGCATACATAGCATAAACCTCAAAAACTCATACATAAGCCTCAGATTTATGGTCTCGCACCTCTATTCCGACTAGGCCCTAAATCAAGATGTTACATATGGCATCGGCATCTGGAAGTGACCCCACGTAAGACCACATCTGGGATTTGGCATTGGCGTCGTAATTATGTGAATGAGGATGATCATGTCTTCTTGAATATCCCAAGTGATTCAACAGGGTAAATAGTTAAGCTTATGATAGAGATGTGATTAATGTTAAGACTATGTGATGAAGTGATACAGGTATATGTGAGAAATTCACGAGAATGGTTTACGATATGTGGCATGATATATAATCGGTAAGAGTAAGTATGAGTAAGTTATGGAAATGAGCCTAAGACTTGTGTTTTTATTCAATGCAATGGATGGATGACATTACGAGCTTTATGTTGCTATTTATTTCATGCAAACTTACTAAGCATTATGCTTACCCCTCTCATTTCCCTTTTCCTTGTAGCATTGCCAAGTTAGCTCGAGAATTCATGGAACATCGGAGTTCGGAAATCACACTATCGACTACTTTTTGGTATAGCCAAGTTAGATCCATTTTGAGTATGGCATGTATAGAACTTGGTTATTTTGTTATATCATATTTGTTAGCCAAAGTGTTGGCTATTAATGTTGTTCAATTCATTTTGTAAATGGTCATTGGAAATTGGCCAATACTTGACAAGTCCTTATATTCAATGATGATGAAATTCAGGAAATGCACGCTTGTGTGGATGTCTTAATTTTTAGTTCTTAGAAGTGTCTTATGGTCATGATGTATGTTGAATTGATTTGGTATAAGTGTGATTGCTTTGTAGGGTGGAAAATGGCCTTATAGATAGCCATATAATTGTCCACACGGGTAGATACACGGGCGTGTGTCTAAGCCGTGTGAGACACACGGTCAGCCCCATGGGCGTGTTGATTGGCTGTGTGTCCCCATGCATTCTAGGTTGGCAAGTCAGTATGCTCAGTAGTAAACACACGGGCAAAGACACGGTCGTGTGTCTTAGCCGTGTGGAAGGCACAGCCATGTGAAGTCTGCATCTGAAATTAGGAATTTAATTCGACACACGGTCTAAGGACACGGGTGTGTGCCTTGGCCGTGTGACCTTAGTGAGGTGATGATGTCATAAACAGAATGCCAAGGTTTTTGGCACATGGGCTAAGACACGGGCGTGTCAAGGCCGTGTGAGGGACACGGGCCAGAGACACGGGCGTGTGTCCGGTCGTGTGAAAACCCCTGTAGGTTTGAATTTGAAAATAATTCCACACGGGTGTGGAACACGGGCATGTGATATGCCACACGGGCGTGTTCCATCCTTCACACGGGCGTGTGGCCTTGTTTTATGTCAAATTTGTCTAAGTGTTCAAAAGTTTCAGGTTTGGTCCCGAATTATTTTGGGTACAAATTTAGGGTCTCGTAGACCTATAATAAGGACATCAAGGTCTTGAATGAAAAGTTTTAAATTGAAATAAAATTTTATGAATCGAGGTTGCATGATTGAACAAGTATAGTAATGCCTCGTACCCGGTTCTAGTGTCGAGTACGAGTAAGGGGTGTTACAGTCTCATATCGATGCCATATCCCAGATATGGTCTTACACGTAATCACAGTAACCCTGATGTCATGACATTTGTATCCCATCTATTCCTAATGTTCAACCGTGACTTTCGCTGTATCGAATCTCCATCGGTCATTTACGTAGTATCGTACTCAACAGCATTCACATTTCATTTCAATAATGTAGTATTTACCACAATTATATCAATCAAGCATTTATACACATATAATTCAATGCTTATTAAACATACGAACTTACCTCGGCATAAAAATGGAAAAAAGGACTAAATCGTCAAATACTTATTTTTCCCCCGTTCTAGGTCTGAATCTCGTTTTTCTTGATCTATAATATCAGATTTAACTTATTTAGTCATTGTACTATTCAAATTAGGCCCAAATCACATTATGGCAAAAATTAAATTTTTGCCCCTAAACTTTTGACATTTTACATTTTAGTCCCTAGGCTCGTAAAATGATTTTCATTCAATTTCATTACACCTAAGCCTAGCATGTAACACCCCTCACCCGTATCCATCACCGGATTAGGGTTACAAGGCATTACCGATCAAAATATAGTTTAGAACAGTCATTCATTATTATTCATGCATAAAGTGATATATTTTCCGTTACAAAATTTTTCCATACTCAAATTAATAACCATCCTCTTATTCATACAAGTCAAATTCATATATATATAGCACATAACCAATTTAAATTAAATATGCATTATTAATCAAATTACATATACGAAACATGATTCAAAATTCAACCATATCAATATCATGAATATAATCAAATTTTCAAACCAATTAACTTGCATCAAAACCATACTACATATGCTTTATAAATACACAATTCGAACCTTATGACCATCAAATTTCATAGCATGCAATGACTAAATCATTAACCAACATTTTTCATCTCATATACCAAACATGCATTAATACTCCCTTTAGTACAATTTCATTACTTTAACTAAATACTAAACATACCATTTTGCTTATCTATACACATAAATTTATTTTAATCCATACCAACCATATCTCATGGCATAATATTCATTAACCTATAAGACTATAGTTAACATTACATCATGGCCAACTATACTTTTAATGCTTTCATATTATACGCATATCATCCTAAAAACAATAGTCATTTCTAATCTCAAATACCAAGCCATAATTATTCCACTCTATTAACTATTTAATTAACAAACCAATTCGTATATTATGCACATTCACACATTAATCTAAGTTAAACTTTCCACACATCTTTATAGTCATACATATATATAACACATAAACAAGCATCACTTAATAACCAAATACAATTATAACTATTGCCCACTCATGCGCATTACACTAAAGCCACATTAAACATTTTTGAACACAAATAACATGTAACGCCCTGAATTTGGGCCTAGTAGAATTGGGCCTATTGGGCCCCGAGTGTAGAAACATTTTAAAATTTTTGGAAATATGAGAACGTCATTATTTCAAGTTGGACCTGTTAGGAAGGTGATTTGGAAGGTTACGGGGTTTCTATGAAGTCCCGGGTTCAAGTTAGGCCATAGGAAAAATTTTGATTTTTGGCCTTTAGTGGATAGGGATGATGGCAGTAGGACTTAAGAATAATTAGGTGCATTTAGGAGACACAAGGAGTCTAGTAGCAAGGTGGCTGTGGCGTCATTGGCAGAGCAAGGAGGGAAGGAGGTCGAATCCCACAGATGGCAAGTTGGAGGCTTTTATTTTGCTCAGGAGATGACAAGAGGTTGTGTTGGAATCAAATACTGATGGAGGAGTGTTTGAATTTGTCAAGGTGGTTGGGTGATTTCGAATGGGAGATGGAGAGTGAATTGGGGAGAGATTTATGGAGGAAATCATGGGATTATAGTGTGGGAAAATTTGGCCGAATATGGGGAAGTGAATGGGAAAATTCGGCCAAGAGACTTGGCATGGGAAGGGTGCTCATTCGATCAAGGGTAAGAAGGGTGACGAATTTCTATAGCTCTCCCTAGCATTTTTGCATTTTGGTCACTTTTCTTTTCTAGGCATTTCGAGTCTTTTTGTCTTCAATTCTTCCTTACCAAAACCTCAACTTCACTATTCCTTTCTTCCCAATTTCTTTCTAAACTCTCTTCTTTTCTCATGATTGCCTAAACTTTGATTGGTCGAAACTCACCCTCCATCTCCTCCGATTTGCGTTTTCTTCTACACTATAGCTGAAACCCCTACTCCTTTTTCTTCTCTAGTCTCTTCCCCATTACCCGAATCTCCTTTCTTCTTCCATCTGAATCTGTCCTCTTCTCTTTTGCTAATAGCCGAACATTGTCTAGTCTGAAGCTGGGTATTCTTTTGCCTGCCGAATCTACCTTGTGTATTTGGCTCTTCTATGATCAAGGCCGAATCTGAATACTCCTTTCCAACCCGGATCTTGTTTGTTCCTTTGTGAAAGCCGAGACTCTTATTGAGCAATTGTCGAATCTGTGGCACTTTGGGACTCAATTTCGTAATCAGAGGGAGTAAACCGAACATTCAAGCATAGCAAAGAGTTGCCATCATTCTTGGTGTTTCGTAGAGTATCTTGTTACGTATTCCAAATCAGGTGTGTAATCTCACACCCTTTCGAATGCATGCTTGCAATGTTCTGTGATTCTGTCGAAAGCCGAAAAGCCGAAAAACTGGCATCTGTGACCACTCGAGCGTGCGAACGCTCGTAGTGGTAAATCAAAATATGAATAATGACGGTAAGTCATTGAGAGTGTCACGAGCACTCTCGCGCCGAGGTCAGAATTCGCCCGATCGAGCCGAACGAGCCAAATGGGCCCAATGGGCTATCTGGCCCACTGGGGCAAAATTGTTGGAAAACTATCAAATGATAGGTTCGATTGTGAAATTTGCAAATCTAAAACCAAAACCATGCGTTTTGGGCCACACGAGCGTGTGCGCCCGTTTGGGCCTAAAATGGATTTTAGGCCCAATAGCTCCGTAGAGACCCAAAAAGGGTCCTGTGTCGCTCGAGGCGACAGTAGGCCTTCGGAAAGGCCGTTAGATGATAAAATTTCCAAAATACCCCTAGAGGGTAAATTACCAAAATACCCCTGGAGGGTAAATTACCAAAATACCCCTGGAGGGTAAATTACCAAAATACCCCTAGAGGGTAAATTACTGAAATACCCCTAGTGGGTAAATTGCTGAAATACCCTCGGTGGGTAAAATTTCTGTTATACCCTCAAGGGTTGATTAGTATGATTGTGTGTATTCTGTTTAACTGGTTATGATAGTAATTTATTTCATACATCATTTTTGATATGTGCTTTGCATACATGACATTCTGCATGGGATTGGGATATTGATGATCGGAGGAAGTGTATTCTGGTGGCTCTGTCACATTCTGATTCTGGTGGCTCTGCCACATTCTGTATAGTGGCTATGCCACGTATATTCTGTTATTCTGGTGGCTCCTCCACAAATTCTGTGATTAGCAGCTTGTCTGCATATTGGTGTGTAGGGCTGGGTGGGTTGACTTGGTCCCCATAGGTGTGTTGGGCTGGTACGGGGGTGTGCAGTGGATGGATTATTAGGTTGGGCTGCATACACTGTTTGCATTATCATGTTTATAGGGCTAAGGCCCAGATTGTTCCGAATAGGGCTTCGGCCTAGTCTGCTTCCGTATGGGCCCAGGCCTAGTTAATGACCGATTAGGGGATTACACACTGAGTTCTTGTAACTCACCCCTCTGCTTTAACCTTACAGGTGATCCCCAGCGTTAGAGGATTTGGAGTTGCGGTGGACTCTGTGGTGGCCATACGTCGGAGTATTTCTCACGAACTTTAGTAAATTTCGTTTTTGCTTTATTTTAAGATTATTTTAATTTGGGTTTAATTTTATGTAATAAGGCCATTGGATTTTATTTTTCTTTTAACTTTCAATTCGGTTACTTTTAAATTGTTAAATGATTGAATACTGAGTTTTCTTAAAATGACAATAACTGTTTTCAAAATATCACATCCTCGCTATTCACTGAATCTGATTTCTGTTATAAATAAAGTTTTCGGAAATAATGATAATAAGAACATTTTTACAAGAAAACCATAAAAACAAATCTGAGTTTCGAAAACAACAAAGCTCGAAGTTTTCAAAAAGAATACGAACTTTTAAATGAACGCGCAGTTTTAAACAACCTTTCTATGTGACATGCCAGATCCGGTCGTAACGTCTAGGCCGGGTTTGGGGTGTTACATAACAAATCAAAGTACACTTAATTCACAGACTAATTATCATGCCCAAAAATACATATTCCCAACCAATAAATTAGCTATCTATTCGGTCATCAAATTTAGCCTCAATAGGTTATACCATTTCATAGTTAATTAACATTATTAACTAGACATATTTTACTTGCTCAAATGACCGACCAAACATCCATAAAACATAGTCATCTTTTGCCACTAAATACCGTACCAAATGACCATTTTCACAAGCAATCATTTATACATTCTTAGCTTATAGGAACATATGCATTATATCAAAAACACATCCATCAACTAATCATTACTCAAGCCGAATCATATAACCGAGAACACCATACATATATACCATGTAACATACTTTCCAAAATGAGCTTATATCATGACCGAAAATACATCATATTGAACATCATTATCAAGCCATCTTCGCATGGCTATTTATAAACAATTCAAAACTAACCATAACAAAACTAGCCTATAAATGCCATATGTCTTAGTTTCAAACTTCAAAAGTACCGAATAATGGTCGATAGTGTGACGATGATCCTTGACGATCCCCGAGCTCAAAGCTAGCTTTATATATCTATAAAACAGAGAAAGAATGCACAAATCAAGCTTTGAAAGCTTAGTAAGCCATAAGCAAATAATTCATCATAAGAAGACATATAACACAATTCGAATAGGCCAAATTTTAGCCAATCTTATACACATATACCATCACTTCTATCATATAATCCATATTACCACATCAATTAACTTTACTTACCTTATTTTTCAATGAACATATGAACCTCATACGTACCTGAATTATTTAGATCAAATTCACCTTCGGCCTCGATTTGACATTGCCCGATGAACTGTTCAGAATTGTTAAAGATACACGGAAATCATATAAAGCTCATACAATGCCATATCCCGAATATGGTCTTACATGTTAACACATATCAATGCCACTGTCCCAGACAGAGTCTTATACAATCATATACGATGCCAATGTCCCAGACATGGTCTTACAAGTTTTCTCACTTTGATGCCAATGTCCCAGACATGGTCTTATACGAAATCACATCTCGAAAGCCTTATGTCATGACATCACTATCTGATACATTTCCTAAGGTTCATTCGAGGCTTACGACTTCGTAATTAAATCAATTCATGCACGAAACTAGTAACCAATGCTCAAATCAATTCGATAACATATATTTTAATACATACAATTCAATTCGACTACATATAATATATATATACATATTTGAATTTAAGAACAATTAAATACTTATGAACTTACCTCGTACGGAAACGAACGGATCGGAACGACTATTCAGCAACTTTCAACCTCCCCCGATCCAAATCCGATTTCTTCCTTTCTTGATCTAAATCAATTTAAATTTAACTTATTTAATTACATATTCATTCAATTTCATCCAAAAACACATAAATGGGCATTTTTCACTTTAGCCCCTAACATTTCACATTTTTTCAATTTTAGTCCCTATTTCAAAACAACTCAAAATACAAAAAATTTCAACATGCTCATGTTAGGCCGAATTTTCCTTAGGTCCCTAGCAGCCCATTAACTTCATTTATTTCATATTTTGACCCCTCAATTAACAAATTTCACAATTTAGTCATTAATAAGCATTTTTATCAAAAATCACTTAATAAACTATGATAATCTAATAACAAATATTTATTTTTCATCATCAAACAACAAAAACATCAAGCTATCAACAATGGCAATTCACAAATTCATCATCAAATCCAAAAATTAAAGCATGGGCTAGCTAGTATATGAAGCAACGATCTCAAAAACATAAAAATTATCAAAAATTGAGCTCAAAACACATACCTAATAAATCATGCAATGGCCGAACTTAATGAAGCTTCAATGGCTATTTCTTTTCTCTATATTCAGTGGTGAAAGATGATGATAAAAGAAATTTTATGTTTTATTTTATCTAATATAACTTATTAACTAATTTACATTATTAACCTTTAATAAAAACATATAATAACATATAATGGGTGGTCATTTATGTCCATTCCCACTATCCATGGTCTAATATCATCATAAGGACCTTTCATTTAATAAACCATAGCAATTAGACACTCTTAACTTATAGCATGCTACTTTTTCATTTTACGCAATTTAGTCCTTTTATTAGTTTATCCTTAAGGATATTAAATGCATCTAAACATTCCTGATCAAAATTGAAAGGAATGAAGCAAAATGGCATAATATTTATCAAGTTTTTAGTCAAGAAATTAAGGTAGTGAAGGGAACTAGGGGTTGTGATGGTGGGAGACGATCAAGCACGGGCGGAGCACGGCGGTGGTGCGAGTTTTATAGGATGAACACGGCGGTGGCAAGGGCGTGGCGTTCGGCGGCACGGCTGTGGTGCGGGCGTGCGAGCAGTTTTTGGATGGTTTTTGTAGAGAAAAGGCAAAGGGAGGATGTTTTGGATGGGGGAGAATGTATGTGCGGCCGGATTTGGGAGGAAAGGGTGTTTAAAACTGATTCTAGGGTTAGGTTTTGGGGGGGGGAAGACGGGTGGATTTTATATAGGGGAGGTGGCACGGTCCATTGCCACGCCCGTGTTCATTTGAAAATGCCCGTGCTTTTCACGATTTCCAAAATTTGGGCATGTTTCAAGGTTCTTGACATGGCCGTGGGTAAACTAGCACGCCCGTGTTTTAATTGACGGTATCTTAGCACGGTGGGGTCGCACGGGCGTGTGTTACCCGTGTTCGATATGTCAGTAGCCTCGCACGATTGTAAGCCACGGGCGTGTTTAGCCCGTGCTCTATAAGTCAGTAGCCTCGCACGGTTGTAAGACACGGGCGTGTTTAGCCCGTTCTTAATAAGTCAGTAGCCTCGCACGGAAGGATGGCACGGGCGTGGTCTGATGTCGCAGCCGTGTAGGGAAAATCGTTTGCCCCTGTTTGTGCACGGCTGCTGGCACGCTTGTGTTTTATCCCCTGTCTTCCACACGGCCATTAGCACGCCCGTGTCGACAGTCGTGTGGTTTAAAACCTGCGCTTTTATTAGTCCGAGTTAGTATGGAGTTAGATGCTGAGTAAAAATAAAAATTTGAAAATAAAATGTTAGTGAATTAGTGCTCGGGTTGCCTCCCGAGAAGCGCTTGTTTATAGTCTTAAGCTAGACTTTCCCTGTTTTCGGTTCTAAAAGAAGGCTCATGGAGCATAAGCTCCTCTCTCATCTCTTCAAAATCTGCACCATTATAAATTTTAAGTCGGTGACCATTTACCTTGAATGTGCCTTTAGTGGGATGAGTTACCTCGATGGTCCCATATGGAAAAATTGTTTTGATCATAAATGGGCCTGACCATCTTGATTTTAACTTTTCCGGAAATAGGTTAAGCCTTGAGTTGTATAGTAGGACCAGGTCTCCTACTTCGAATTGCTTTGATCTCTTGAGACGAGCATCGTGGCGTCGCATTGTTGCTTCCTTATACAGTTTTGAGTTCTTGTCAGCTTCCGTTCTCCACTCGTCCAGCTCGTTTATCTGCATCATTCTTCTTTTTCCTGCAATTTTGAGGTCAGAATTCAAAAATTTTATTGCCCAAAAAGCTTTGTGTTCTAATTCGAATGGTAGATGACAGCTTTTCCCATATACAAGTTTGTATGGGGATGTCCCTAAGGGTGTTTTAAATGCTGTTCTATAGGCCCATAAAGCATCATCTACTTTAACTGCCCAATCTTTTCTATTTGATTCAACCGTTTTTTCTAGAATGCGCTTAAGTTCTCAGTTCGCTACCTCAACTTGCCCGCTGGTTTGAGGATGATATGAGGTGGCTGTCCTGTGGTATACTCCATATTTTTTTAGAACTTTTGCAAATTTAGTATTACAGAAATGAGTACCCCTATCGCTAATGATGGCTCTCGGTGTGCCAAATCGGGAAAATAGTTTCTTTAGAAACTTGACTACTACCCTAGCATCATTGGTAGGTAAAGCTTCCGCTTCTACCCATTTTGACATGTAATCAACTGCCACTAGGATGTACTTATTTCCAAACGAACTAGGGAATGGTCCCATGAAATCAATACCCCACACATCAAATATTTCACATGATAACATATATGTTTGAGGCATTTCATCACGTTTAGAAATATTACCTATTCTTTGGCATCTATCACACGATGTAACATACTTGTTGGCATCTTTAAATAGAGTGGGCCAATAAAAAACTGATTCGAGTATTTTGTGTGCTGTGTTAATACCACTATAGTGTCCTCCTGATGGTCCTGAATGGCAATGCTCCAAAATTTTGCTCGCTTCTATCTTTGTAACACATCTTCAAATTATCTGATCTGCACATATGCGAAAAAGAAAGGGATCTTCCCAAAAATAATTTTTCACATCAGCAAAGAATCGCTTCTTTTGGTGATGTGTTAATTTTCTTGGCAAGATGTTAGCTGCTAAATAATTCGCAATATTAGCAAGCCATGGTACCTCAGAATGTGTTATAGAAAAGAGTTGTTCTTCGGGAAACGAATCATTTATTTTACCTTCATCAATTTCTTTGGTGTATGGATTTTCAAGTCTAGAAAGGTGATCTGCTGCAAGATTCTCGGCTCCCTTCTTATCTTGTATTTCTAAGTCGAATTCCTGTAAGAGTAGAATCCATCGTATGAGTCCGGGTTTTGCATTAGGTTTGTTTAAAAGATAACGAAGAGTCTGAATGGTCGATGAAAACGACAACTTTAGACAATATTAGATACTTGTCTAAATTTATCAAAAGCAAAAACTACGGCTAGCAATTCTTTCTCGTGGGTGGTATAATTTTCTTGTGCGGGTGTTAGTGTTCGCTAGCATAGTAAATTGGCTGAAAATGCTTGCCTCTTCGTTGTCCCAGTAATCGCACCTCTTCTGCGAAGTCACTTGCATCACACATTAGTTCAAAGGGTAGATTCCAATCAGGTGCAATTATAATTGGAGCATTTATTAGTTTATCCTTAAGGATACTAAATGCATCTAAACATTTCTGATTAAAATTAAAAGGAACATCTTTTTCTAGTAATTTTGTTAAAGGCTTAGCTATTTTAGAAAAATCCTTAATGAATCTTCTATAAAATCTTGCATGTCCTAAAAAGCTTCTAATGGCCTTAACTGAACTGGGAGGAGGTAATCTTTCTATGGTTCCAATCTTTGCTTTATCTACCTCGATCCCTTTACTAGAAATTTTATGTCCTAATACTATTCCCTCTTGTACCATGGAGTGACATTTTTCCCAATTTAAAACAAGGTTTGTTTCCTCACATCTCATTAGGACTCGTTTTAAATTTTTAAGGCAAAGATGGAAAGAATTACCGTAAACTGAGAAATCATCCATAAATACCTCCATGATATCTTCTACGAGTTCATCAAAGATTGCTAACATGCAACGCTGAAAAGTAGCAGGAGCATTACATAATCCAAAAGGCATTCTATGATAAGCAAACGTACCGTATGGGCATGTGAACGTTGTCTTCTCTTGATCTTTAGGTGCTATTGGGATTTGGAAATAGCCGGAGAGTCCATCTAGGATGCAATAGTACATGTGTCCTGATAACCTTTCTAGCATTTGATCAATAAAGGGTAGGGGAAAGTGATCTTTTCTAGTGGCGTCATTTAGTTTCCTGTAATCTATGCAAACTCTCCAACCTGTGATTGTCCTGGTAGGAATTAGTTCATTCTTTTCGTTAGCTACCACAGTCATGCCTCCTTTCTTTGGAACTACCTGCACAGGGCTCACCCACTTGCTATCAGAAATAGGATAAATTATTCCAGCATCTAGAAGTTTAATTACCTCGGCTTTCACGACTTGTTTTATGTTGGGATTTAGACGTCTTTGTGGTTGCACACATGGCTTGTACTCATCTTCCATTAAAATTTTGTGGGTACAAAATGTTGGGCTTATTCCCTTAATGTCAGAGATTTTCCAAGCTATGGCTTTTTTATGCTCTCTCGAGACAGATCAACTCCTCTTTTTCCTTGGGTTCTAATTCTGAAGAGATAATTACCGGTAACATAGAATTTTCCCCAAGGAATGCGTACTCTAGATGCTTTGGTAGTTGTTTTAATTCTAAATTGGGTGGTTCATCAACAGAGGGTTTCTGTTTGAAATTGTCATCAAATTCGATGCTTTCTTTCTCCGTTTGTTTTGATGATAATTTTAGCTCAGAAGCTTCATCTTCTTCCCCCTCTTCTTGAGTGAGACATAGTTCCATCGTGTCATCGTGCAGGATTTCCTGTAAAGAGTTTTGAACAAGATGGTCATTGGTATCAACAAAATAACATGAATCATCTTGTTCTCTGGAATATTTCATGGCATCATAAATTTGAAAACTAATTTCCTCATCACCTATCCTTAATGCAAGTTTACCATCACCTACATCAATAACAATCCTAGCAGTAGCTAAAAAAGGGCGTCCTAGAATTAAGGGGACCTCAATGTCTTCATCCATGTCAAGCACAACAAAATCAACGGGAAAAATAAATTTATCAATTTTTACCAAGACGTCTTCGATAACTCTCCTAGGATATTTAATAGATCTATCGGCTAACTGAATACTCATCCTAGTGGGTTTTGGTTCCCCGAGATCTAGTCGTTTAAATATCTTATAAGGCATTAAATTAATACTGGAACCTAGAACAGCTAATGCTTTCTTAACATTTAAACTGCCAATTAAACAAGGAATAGTAAAACTTCCTGGGTCTTTTAATTTGGTTGGTAGCTTGTTTTGAAGGATGGCCGAACATTCTTCACTAAGCTCCACCATCGATATTTCTTCAAGCTTCTTTTTATTCGTCAGGAGTTCTTTCAAGAATTTCGCGTACGTCGGCATCTGTGAAATAGCTTCAACAAAAGGTAAGTTAATATGTATTTGTTTAAAAAGCTCGAGAAACTTACCATATTGGGAGTCTAATCGTTCTTTCTTCAACCTTGCTGGATATGGGATCGGTGGTTTACTTTCTTTATGTACTGGAATTACATCCTCAATTTCCATATCTTTTGTTTTGTCATCTACGGGTGGCATTCTTTTCTCTGGTTCGACTAGCTCCTTTCCACTTCTTAGTGTAACTGCCTTTACCTGTTCAGTTTCTTTAGAGAAAACCGCTGATCGAATTTCGGAAACCATATCAGTAAGTTGTATAATTGACTTAATAAATTCCCCAACTTGACTCTCGATCGTTTTGATCGATGTTTGTTGATTATCTACTGTTGTCTTAGTCTTTTGGAAGCGGGCCTCTGCTGATGCTATGAATTTGTTTAACGTCTCTTCAAGACTCGGCTTCTTTTCTTGTGGATAAGGATGATTTTAGAAATTTTGAGGAGGTTGATGTCTTTGATTTCCTTAATTTCCTTGTCCTCCCCACGAAAAATTTGGGTGGTTCCTCCAACCTGGATTATAATTATTACTATATGGGTTATTATTAGATCTGAAATTGTTACCTATATAGTTCACCTGTTCACTCTCTGTGCCTGGTTGGTAGGGTGGGTACTCAGAATTCACCGCAGTTCCACTTGCGTCGCACTGCATTACTGGATTTACCTGCAAAGAACACAAACTATCAATCTTCTTATTCATCAACTCTACCTGATTTGATAGCATCGTTACTACGTCAAGGTTGTAAACTCCGGCTGTTTTTGTTGGCCTTGTTCTTGTAACTTGCCACTGATAGTTGTTCAGCGACATCTCTTCAATAAACTCGTAGGCTGCCTAAGGAGTATTATTATTCAGGGTTCCACCGGCGGCTGAATCAATTAATTGCCTCGTTGAAGGATTCACACCGTTGTAAAAAGTTTTGACTTGGAGCCACAATGGTAATCCGTGGTGTGGGCATCTCCTCAAGAGATCTTTGTATCTCTCCCATGCATCGTATAATGTCTCTAAATCAATCTGCACAAAAGAAGATATATCATTACGTAACTTGGCCGTTTTGGCCGGTGGAAAATATTTTAATAGAAATTTTTCGGTCATTTGTTCCCATGTAATGATTGACCCTCATGGTAACGAGTTTAACCATTGTTTAGCTTTATTTCTTAGTGAAAAGGGAAATAACCGAAGACGTATGGCATCATTAGAAATGCCATTTATTTTGAAGGTATCACAGAATTCTAAAAAGTTAGCTATATGAGTGTTTGGGTCTTCGTCCTGCAAACCATCAAATTGAACAAACTTTTGAATCATTTGAATAGCGTTAGGCTTTAATTCAAAATTATTAGCAGCTATAGCAGGCCTAACAATACTCGATTCTGCCCCTGTTAAATGAGGTTTAGCATAATCATACATAATACGAGGGGCATTCTGATCCGCCACATCATTTTGTGGTGGTGGATTATTTTCGTCCATCCCTTCAGTAGGATTGGATCGGTCTTCTCGCTCTCCTTGGTAATTTAGGGCTCGCCTAATTTCTCTGTGATTTCTTCGAGCGGTAGCTTCAATATCACTGTCGTATTCTAAAGGTCCTCTCAAGTTCCTTCTAGTCATAAACTAGAGGTACCTGCTAGGAAAAGAAAGAAAGAAAATTTAGCAAATTTAAAATTAAAACTAAAACTAAAAAATAAAAATAAATTGCGAAAAATAAAAATAGTAGCTAAAGTAATAAAAATAAAGTTTTCTTAATATTTTAGTTCCCCGAAAACGACGCCAAAAACTTGATCGCTGTAAATCAGAGTTTTAAAATTTATAAAAGAATGATCGAACCTGGAAACTAACTTTGACAACGATTGAGGCAAGTGCACCTATCGAACAGTAGTATAGCTTAGGCAAGACCAAATTATCGAACCCAAAGGAACTAAAAGTACTAATACTCACTGTCTTTTTATTATTTAGCCTTAATATAAAGTGGTGGTTATTTAAACTAAAACTAATCTACTTACTAAGCTAAGATGCAAAGACAAAAAGAATGTATTCGGGAAATAACTTTTGGGAAAACTCAGTTGACTCAAGCGATACCCTTAGGAAAAATCCACCTAGACTTCACTTGTTATCTAACCTTGAACCATATGATTTAATTACTTAGTTTGATCCGTGAGACTCCCTAACGTATATTAAACCCTCTCTCGAGGCGAATAACGTCTAACCCTAGGTTAATTAGTGGAACTCTCGTTCGCTTAATAACCCCCCTAGAATAGCAATGAATCGATCTGTGGACTCCCATATTAGGTTTCACCCTAATCCGGCAAAATCTCGTCACCCTATCTCTAAGCGTGCGATCAACTCCGCTTAATTATGTTGGATCTACTCTTAGGCAGGGTCTATTCCTCCTCCACCTAAGCACATTAGATTTGGATTAAGTTCACACAATTAAGAACAAACTAAGTTATTATCATATAATTGAAAAATCAAATAACAAGATTCATCATAGGTTTCATCCCCTTCGGGTATCCGAAGGTTTAGTTCATAACAATAAAGGAAAACATCTCAAGAGAAAAGATAACACAAAACATAAGAAATCCCTAAAACCCCCTGAAGGAATTTAAGAGGAGATCCTCCGTCTTGAGTAGAATTATGGCTTCTTGATATGGATCAACTGGCTATCTTTGAGTGATTCCGACAAATCTGACCTTTTCGGCTTGGCTTTTTAGCCTAGCTTTCCTCCCCCTTTCAACTGGTACCTAGGGTGTATTTATAGGCTTTTGAAACACATTTCTTTCTCCCTAAGTATCCTTTCCCGAATGAAATTGCTCTTCTCCACGGTAGAGGCACGGCCATGGCACACGCCCGTGTAAATCATGGCCAGGTCGTGTTCGAAATTGTTGAATGAGGCACAGCCGTGTAAGTCGTGGTAAGGCTGTGTTCTAGTAGGAATGGTGGCACAGCCGTGTGCCTTAAAGTCCAGGCCGTGCTGATTTCGTGGCTTGGCCCAACTTGGTCCGTTTTAAGCCCGTTTCTCATTCTTTTCGCCATCGGGTGCTTTCCTGAGTATAAGACATGAAAAGAAAGGATTAAGAGCACCTTTTTTACATAAATTGGGGCTTAAATCATCCAAAAGCATACTAAATGTGGGATTAGAATATGTTACTTTTACGGTTTATCAAATACCCCCACACTTAAGCTTTTGCTTGTCCTCAAGCAAAATTCTCAACTTACAATTAAAACGAAATTTCCTCAATTCATAATAGTCATTGATAGTGTCTCATCCTAATTCATAGATGATTTATACATGGATAATCCAATTCAAAGTGTCCTAAAAATTCAAACAGTATAAGTCATAGATTCTGTAGCACAAAACATAGGTGTTTCCCTTTATCTAAATAATTACCTCTGATTCGGAATCGACAAGGATTGACATCCTCACAAAAGATTCACTCAAATCACTCAAAGTGTTTAAGTTTCAAAATTTAGGCACTCAAAAGTCAAACATGAAGAGTTAATCCCATAGGCTTGCATGAAAATCAAATCTCCACCACTGAAAGATGAGATGAAACACAAATCAAAAGGTCTTTGTTAGGGTTGTAATGGGGCTAGGGTTAAGGTGTGGAGTAAGGCTGAATTAGAGGGTTAGAATCGAGATTGAATTGACAAATTTCCTAACTAAGAACTAATGACTAATAATAATTACCTCAATTGAAAACTAATAATGCTAACACTACGCGCTTCTTCTTTGATATCTGGGATTCAAGCATATAAGCTCATTTAATGACAACTAATAATGAATAATGAATATACTTTTGATTTTTTTTAAGAACAAACTAAAAATACATAACTGAAATAGAAAACATAGTTAGGCTATTGATCAAATCAAATCTCGATATAAGGGTAGTCAAAAGGAGTGGTGATAACAAAAACAAAGGGGTTCTGGGTTAATATCAGTGGGTGAGTCAATAAATAGGTTTGTTAGGATTAAAAGGGGTTCACTAGGGGTTAATTTGTGAAGGTAGGCTTTTTATGGAGTAAGTGGGCTAGATCCTAGGTGCCTTTATCATCTCTGTGTTTCAAATCAAAAAATATGGTCTCGACATGTATAATCGATGCAAGTTCTAGAATAACAAATCAGTGTTGACATACTCATAATCAATAAAGTGAGCAAGAAAAAGAATGTATGCTCTATAAGGCTCAAAAACTCACAAAAATTATGGGTATTTTGATGTCAACCTCGTAAATTTGAAACTTCAAAGTAATATTTAAACTCAGTTCGACAACCTAGAAAAATTTTAATTTCTGAAAAATAGACTTATCATGCTTGATTCTCTAGTATTCTTCAAATTTAATTATCAATGCACAATTATCAATGACTTAATCTAAAACATATCAATAAAAATCATAAATCATCAAAAATTTCATCCAAATTAGTAATATGAGTAAATTACTTTCAAACAAGACTAAATTCAGGGTTTTTGTTAGGTATCTTTTTAGGTTGTTCACCCCCCACACTTAAGATGTACATTGACCTCAATGTACAAAGATATATAATGACAATTAATATGTAAAATCAAAAAGAGAAGGGAGAGAGTGACACTCCCTGAATGAATGGATGATCTCTTTGGAGGATGTGGAAAACACGGCGAGGCGTCGGGATGCTGTTGGTGTTGGCTGATGACTTGAGTAGTGGTTTATTGCTCGTTGAAACTGCTAAGTCATCAGTTAGAATTCTTTTGGGTGTAATTAAATAAATGTTAGGAATACTCGAAGGTTAGGAGTTGATGATAAAAGTTATCAAATGTATGATTAAAATGTTCAAACTCAAGACGAATCGAAATTAAATTAAAATAACGAGAAAATAAAATAAAAAACTTAGAAGTAAAAAAATAAAAAAATAAAAAAAACTAGATAAAAGGACTCAAAAGTCCTCATCCTCGACCGGGTCTTATGGTGGTTCTGGTGGTGAGATATGAAGATACTGGCATATTTGTTGAAGGGTGGCCTCTAACCCGTCAAAGCGCCGAGTGTTTTTAGCAAAATATAGCTCGAACTAGTCAAGCCGTGCAGAGATGTCCGCTAATGATGGTTCTCAGCGGGACGGTCGCCGACTTCGAACCGTACCTCCTGTGATGGTGGTGGGACATCATCGCAATGTCCTCGGGCTCCCCTCGCCGTGGCGGTCACTAATCGGTATTGAGGGGGTTCAGTCCCTCGTCGGTGTTTAATCATCCTCATCTGTAGCATTGTCTGGATGCCTTGAGGTACCATGTTGTCGATCAGTGTGAGGGAGGTGATCTGAGCTTCAGTGTCGAGGAGGTTGAAGTGTCGAGCCAACCTTGTAATGTATGGCCCCATTGAAAAAATCCCCTTCCTATGTTGCTCTGTCTGATGTTGAATCGCACATACGATAAAATATGCTAAGTCGAAAACATGTCCTTCAGACATGCATGATAGGAAGTAAACGTCTTGCTTGTTTACGAAGCTGGTGCTTTCTCTGCGACCTGTGATGGTGTGCGTGAGAATGGCGTGAATATACCTTAGAGCTGGGGGAAGTGTCGTCTCCTTAGAGCGACTGGGATCGTAGATGCTTGTAGTGGGGTGTAGGTTTCGCCAGCATTCGATTGGAGTGCAGTGGAGTTCACGGTTTAAATCGTCGAGTGGGTTTTCTTCTATGAATTTCGGTGTGTAAAGTCCTAGAGCCGTGTGCGAATTGTGGTATGCTCAATCGACGTCTCGCACCCTCTAGACGGCTCGCATCGCGCCTCGATCATCGAAATGTGCCATCACAGTTTGTAAAGTGAAGGTGGTGCAAAGCTCGAGGGTAAGCTCCATGTATGTGGGCTCGATGATGGAAAAGAACTGCTCCCACGGATCGATTGAAATAAAGGCTCGAATATCGGTTGCGAGCTCGATGTGTTCCAATGCGTCCCAATCAATGCGCCTACCGGTGTCGAGGGGTCTATCCCAGAGTGCTTTGTAATGCTCTTTCTGAGTGTTCTGAGAAAATCAGAGGAATGGATGCCTAACCTCAGAAAAAGCACTCGTGGAAGACGATCCGGGCCCCTTTCTTTTCTTGCTTTGGGTGGCTGTGGATCACTTTGGTCGTGGTGACGACATTTGTACCTGAAAAAAAATAATCAAATATAAAGCAAGTTCCTTGACAATAATATAGCCAAAGTATTTCGTACTAAATCAAGCCAAATGGTAATTAGTGGATATTGACAGTAATGATTCTTTCAAACAAAGAAGTATATCAAAACAAATGCAAAAGTTTATTCCTAAAATGAAACCAATCAGCAACCAATTCATCAGGGATTTTAACTAAGTATTCATGAGTTTTTGAGAGAAATCTCTAAATATAAATCATGCTTAATATTAAACAAAAGGAATGAAGCAAAATGGTATAATATTTATCAAGTTTTTAGTCAAGAAATTAAGGTAGTGAAGGGAACCAAGGGTTGTGATGGTGGGAGACGATCAAGCACGGGCGGAGCACGGCGGTGGAGCAAGTTTTGCAGGACGAACACGGCGGTGGCAAGGGCGTGGCGTTCGGTGACACGGCTGTGGTGCGGGCATGCGAGCGATTTTTGGATGGTTTTTGTAGAGAAAAGGCAAAGGGAGGATGTTTTGGTTGGGGGAGAATGTATGTGCAGCCGAATTTGGGAGGAAAGGGTGTTTAAAACTGATTCTAGGGTTAGGTTTTGGGGGGGAAGACGGGTGGATTTTATATAGGGGAGGTGGCACGGTCCATCGCCACACCCGTGTTCATTTGAAAATGCCCGTGCTTTTCGCGATTTCCAAAATTTGGGCGCATTTCAGGGTTCTTGACACGGCCGTGGGTAAACTAGCACGCCCGTGTTTTAATTGACGGTATGTTGGCACGGTGGGGTCGCACGGGCGTGTGTTACCCGTGTTCGATATGTCAGTAGCCTCGCACGGTTGTAAGCCACGGGCGTGTTTAGCCCGTGCTCGATAATTCAGTAGCCTCGTACGGTTGTAAGACACGGGCGTGTTTAGCCCGTGCTTAATAAGTCAGTAGCCTCGCACAGAAGGTTGGCACGGGCGTGGTCTGATGTCGCAGCCTGTGTGGGGAAAATCGTTCGCCCCTTTTTGTGCACGGCTACTGGCACGCTCGTGTTTTATCCCCTGTCTTCCACACGGCCATTAGCACGCCCGTGTCGACAGTCATGTGGTTTAAAACCTGCGCTTTTATTAGTCTGAGTTAGTATGGAGATAGATGCTGAGTAAAAATAAAAATTTGAAAATAAAATGTTAGTGAATTAGAGCTCGGGTTGCCTCCCGAGAAGCGCTTGCTTATAGTCTTAAGCTAGACTTTCCCTGTTTTCGGTTCTAAAAGAAGGCTCATGGAGCATAAGCTCCTCTCTCATATCTCCAAAATCTGCACCATTATAAATTTTAAGTCGGTGACCATTTACCTTGAATGTGCCTTTAGTGGGATGAGTTACCTCGATGGTGCCATATGGAAAAATTATTTTGATCATAAATTGGCCTGACTATCTTGATTTTAACTTTCCCGGAAATAGGTTAAGCCTTGAGTTGTATAGTAGGAGCAGGTCTCCTACTTTGAATTGCTTTGATCTCTTAAGATGAGCATCGTGGCATCGCTTTAATGCTTCCTTATACAGTTTTGAGTTCTTGTAAGCTTCCGTTCTCCACTCGTCCAGCTCGTTTATCTGCATCATTCTTCTTTTTCCTGCAATTTTGAGGTCAGAATTCAAAAATTTTATTGCCCAAAAAGCTTTGTGTTCTAATTCGAATGGTAGATTATAGCTTTTCTCGTATACAAGTTTGTATGGGGATGTCCCTAAGGGTGTTTTAAATGCTATTCTATAGGCCCATAAAGCATCATCTACTTTAATTGCCCAATCTTTTCTATTTGATTCAACCATTTTTTCTAGAATGCGCTTAAGTTCTCGGTTCGCTACCTCAACTTGCCCGCTGGTCTGAGGATGATATGGGGTGGCTATCCTGTGGTATATTCCATATTTTTTTAGAACTTTTGCAAATTGAGTATTACAGAAATGAGTACCCCTATCGCTAATGATGGCTCTCGGTGTGCCAAATCGGGAAAACAGTTTTTTTAGAAACTTGACTACTACCCTAGCATCATTGGTAGGTAAAGCTTCCGCTTCTGCCCATTTTGACATGTAATCAACTACCACTAGGATGTACTTGTTTCCAAACGAACTAGGGAATGGTCCCATGAAATCAATACCCCACACATCAAATATTTCACATGATAACATATATGTTTGAGGCATTTCATCACGTTTAGAAATATTACCTATTCTTTGGCATCTATCACACGAGGTAACATACTTGTTGGCATCTTTAAAAAGAGTGGGCCAATAAAAAACTGATTCGAATATTTTGTGTGCTGTCTTAATACCACTGTAGTGTCCTCCTGATGGTCCTGAATGGCAATGCTCCAAAATTTTGCTCGCTTCTTTCTTTGTAACACATCTTCGAATTATCTAATCTGCACATATGCAAAAAAGAAAGGGATCTTCCCAAAAATAATTTTTCACATCAACAAAGAATCGCTTCTTTTGGTGATGTGTTAATTTCCTTGGCAAGACGTTAGCTGCTAAATAATTCGCAATATTAGCAAACCATGGTACCTTAGAATGTGTTATAGAAAAGAGTTGTTCTTCAGGAAACGAATCATTTATTTCACATTCATCGATTTCTTTGGTGTGTGGATTTTCAAGTCTAGAAAGGTGATCAGCTGCAAGATTCTCGGCTCCCTTCTTATCTTGTATTTCTAAGTCGAATTCCTGTATGAGTAGAATCCATCGTATGAGTCTGGGTTTTGCATCAGGTTTGTTTAAAAGATAACGAAGAGCTGAATGGTCAGTGAAAATGACAACTTTTGACAATATTAGATACTGTCTAAATTTATCAAAAGCAAAAACTACGGCTAGTAATTCTTTCTCTGTGGTGGTATAATTTTCTTGTACGGGTGTTAGTGTTCTGCTAGCGTAGTAAATTGGCTGAAAATGCTTGCCTCTTCGTTGTCCCAGAACTACACCTACTGCGAAGTCACTTGCATCACACATTAGTTCAAAGGGTAGATTCCAATCAGGTGCAATTATAATTGGAGCATTTATTAGTTTATCCTTAAGGATATTAAATGCATCTAAACATTTCTGATCAAGATTGAAAGGAACATCTTTTTCTAGTAATTTTGTTAAAGGCTTAGCTATTTTAGAAAAAATCCTTAATGAATCTTCTATAAAATCCTGCATGTCCTAAAAAACTTCTAATGGCCTTAACTGAACTGGGAGGAGGTAATCTTTCTATGGTTTCAATCTTTGCTTTATCTACCTCGATCCCTTTACTAGAAATTTTATGTCCTAATACTATTCCCTCTTGTATCATAAAGTGACATTTTTCCCAATTTAAAACAAGGTTTGTTTCCTCACATCTCATTAGGACTCGTTTTAAATTTTTAAGGCAAAGATGGAAAGAATTACCGTAAATTGAGAAATCATCCATAAATACCTCCATGATATCTTCTACGGGTTCATCAAAGATTGCTAACATGCAACGCTGGAAAGTAGTAGGAGCATTACATAATCCAAAAGGCATTCTACGATAAGCAAACGCACTGTATGGGCATGTGAACGTTGTCTTCTCTTGATCTTCAGGTGCTATTGGGATTTGGAAATAGCCGGAGAGTCCATCTAGGAAGCAATAGTACATGTGTCCTGATAACCTTTCTAGCATTTGATCAATAAAGGGTAGGGGAAAGTGATCTTTTCTAGTGGCGTCATTTAGTTTCCTGTAATCTATGCAAACTCTCCAACCTGTGATTGTCCTGGTAGGAATTAGTTCATTTTTTTCGTTAGCTACCACATTCATGCCTCCTTTCTTTGGAACTACCTGCACAGGACTCACCCACTTGCTGTCAGAAATAGGATAAATTATTCCAACACAGAGTTAGGTGAACGTCATGTCTTAGGTCCGGAGTTGGTGGCAGAATCGGAAGAGAAGGTTAGGGTAATCCGAACTCAGTTGAAGGAGGCATCGGACAGACAGAAATCGTATGCAGATCTTAAGCAGAAAGAGATAGAATTCGCAGTAGGTGATCGGGTTTTCCTGAAAGTTTCACTGTGGAAGAAGGTGATGAGATTCGGACGTAAGGGTAAGCTGAGTCCCAGGTTTATAGGGCCTTATAGGGTTGTGAAGTGTGTGGGACGAGTAGCGTACCAGTTGGAATTACGTCCCGAGTTGAAGCAGATGCATGATGTGTTTCACATCTCGATGCTAAGACGTTATCGGTCGGATCCGTCTCACGTGGTGCCAGTGGAGGAGGTTGAGTTAAGACCAGACTTGTCCTATGAGGAGGAGCCAATTCAGATTTTGGAGCAAGATGTGAGGGTACTACGGAAGAAATCAGTCCCTTTAGTCAAGGTGTTGTGGCAGAACCATGGTTTAGAGGAAGCTTCGTGGGAGCCGGAGGAGGCAATGCGTCAACAATACCCTCATCTATTTTGACCAGGTAATTTTGAGGCCAAAATTTCTTTAAGGGGGGTAGAACTGTAACATTCGGGATTTAGGGGTCTGGCATTTTATCTCGTGTATATGTGCTCTTGTGTGTCGCATGACTATTTGAGTGTGTTTGGGGGCTTCGGGAAACCTTGGGGTAAGGTAGGAACTTTAGTGAAAATTTTGGGTTCTAAGCTTTTAGGGGAGGGCTAGGGGAGCTAGGCCTTAAGGGATTTAATATGGTGGTTAAGGACACAACAAGTGGAGTGGTGGAGTGGCAAGGTGACGCCTAGGGGTAAGGAGGGTGACGCTACAAGGAGGGAGTTCAAGGGGGGATGGGAGTTCGAGCTGCAAGGATAGCATTTTGGAGTTCATTTTTGCGCATGGAGAGTGAAGAGGTGGTTTCGGCTGGGACACTTGAGTGTAGGAGGTTTGAAAGGGTCAAACATTTTGAATGTGTGGTGGAGAGCTAAGCATGAGGTTTGAATCATTCAAACTCATTTGAATGAATGATGTAGAGGGAGTTAAGGAGAAAATCGTGGGGGGTGTTGGCTAGGTGAGTGTTAGCCGAATTCTTGAGTGGCATAGGGGAGTGGGAGTGTTCGATTTTGAGCTTAAGGGGAGGGTGCCGAAAGTTGGTGCTAGTAGTGGTCAATTTTTTCGGCATTTGAGTTGTGCTTTTCATCTTTTGTTTTGGTAGTGCTCCCATTCTCTCTTGTGCCGAAATCTCTTGGCTTGTCAACTCTACTTCTCTTTTTGATTCATAGCCGAAAGCTAGAAGACCAATAGGGTCATTTGATTCATCTTCTCTTCCCAACCTCAAAAGCCGAATAACTCATCTTTGCATAAAAGCCTTGGCCGAATCTCTCATTCATCCTCACTTCTCTCTTTTCGTTCTATTCTTCTTTCCCCTCTTCTATCTCGTGTGTTCGTTCAGCCTCATTTCTTAGCCAAATCTGTCGGAGCCGAATATCTAAGGGTGGTAAGGTTCTCTTCTCTGTTAAGTTTTCTTTCTTCTTTCTCCTTGATTTACCGAAACCAAGAATCTAACTCTACTTGTGGGTGTGGCTGAATCTATGTGAGGCCTTAATTTCGTGCCTTTCGTTTGTAGCCAGCGTTAAGGGAGAGGGATCTTTCGGGAATCGATCAAGCAAGGTAAGGTGGCTATAACGTTCGACTGAAGGCCACTTCTTTTGATCATAGGCAGTAAAGCTGAATCTAATGTGGTTTATGTAGGGAGTTCGACAACCTTTAGATTCAAGCGGGTAGTTTCAGGTTTCTGTCGACTTTGGTAAGGTGTTCTTTCAATCAAGTGTTCTTTTAAGTTCCATCGTTATTTGAATTCAAGGTTTAACTGAGTTTTCTGACAAGATCTCATCTGATGGAATCGAGTACCAGTTAGATAAAGGAAGGGGGTGGACACGTAGTCCCTACCCCTAAGTTCAAGAAGCGGACTGTTTCAGCAGTTCAGGATTGGCCACCGGGGTGTGGGCCAGCGTCAGAAAAAGATAAGCAAATCACTGTAGTCTCGTCGAGTGAGGACGTTAGGGAGATCGATAGTCTAGTTTTTCAGGTTTTCAGGTGTGTAGTTATCGCACTATTTTCTTAATGGCTTTAATAAAATATATATGTATTATGTAACACCCTGGTTTAGGGGCTATGCAATTTGAGTTTAACCCAGGTGTTGGAAGATTTTTGGGTGTGCTTTGGTGTATTTAGAGGTTTTAAGAATGATTGGATGGACGGGGAGTACCTGGGAAAATTTTAGATTTTTAGTGTAAAAAGGGGAAATAGGGCAAGAAGGCCTTAAAATAAATTGGTGGAATTTAGGACACAAGAAACAGATTGGGTGGAGTGGCATGGAGGCGCCGCTTGGAGCTTTGAAAGGGGACGCCTAAGGGAGCAGGGTTCGAGTCGCTAAGGCGAGCAATTTTTGTTTTATTTTTGCGTCGCCACCAAAGGATCAGCTAAGTAGGCCTTAAAAATTAATGGCAGGTTGGTGGACATGAAAGTCCAGATTGGCAAAGTGGCTCTCATGTGCCACTTAGGCGCTGAAGGGAAGAAAGAGGCGCTGGTTCGAGTGGGGCAATGGCATTTTTGGCGTTTTATTTTGCTATGTGATGGGCTGAAGTAGGAAGGGGTTAAAAATAAATGTTGGGGCTTTGTAACATGAAAGCGGGTTGGCCGAATGGCTCAGGCGCTACTTGGTTGTTTGATTTCCCAGTCCCGTGTTCGAACCTTGGAGGCCGCAGTGGGGTTTTTCCTTCTTTTTGCCTTGATTTGCGTGAAGGTGGACGGCACAAGTGGAGAGTTTTTCTCTCTTTAAATTCTTTTTATTAAAGGATAATATGAGCTTTTCTTTTAATTAGATTTTTTTAGATAATAAGAGATAAAGAGGATATTATTTTGATTATTAAGATTATTAATTTGTTTTAATTCAAATGGGTGGCTTGGAGTAATTGGGGAGGTTGATTAGAATTTGAACTCCTTGTTGGAAGGAGTGGACTGGCAAGCATGAAGGGGGTGCCGAATGCCTATAAAAGCATCGCTTGACCCCCTTGCTTTTCCTTGTGTCATTTTTGCTAAGTGCCGAATTTCCTATTTAGTGGGCAACCTTCTTCATGAATTTCTTTTGATCCCTTTGCGAATTCTTCTACTCCCTATTTTTATTCATTTATTTTCCTTACGACCAACCCCAAGTCTATATCTTCTCCTTGTATAGCCGAATATTTCACCCCTAATAGGAAGCCATAGCCGAACCTTTCACCTTGCGTCCTCTCTACTAAGTCGCGAATCCTTAAGCCAAGTGATCCTTCTCCAAAGGGTGGCGAATCTAGGAGGGTGACTTCGGGAAGTTTATCGATAAGGGTAAGTGATCTCTTTTGTATATGTTTTGGATTCTCTTCCATATTGTTGCCAAAACAAGAGTCTAGGCCTTGATTTCTTTAGTTGGCCGAATGTCCTTAAGGCTTTAAGTGATGTGTTTTTCTGTGGTAGCCAGCGTGAGGGAGCACTTGGGGGCTGTTTGAATTCGACTACTCATCAAGGTAAGGTGGTGGTAAGTATTCGGCCAAGGGGGCTATACTCATATATTTTTAGTAGTAGCCAATTCTAATAAGTTGTGTAGCAGGGATTACGACAGTTCAAGGGCAAGTGTAGTTTTTCGGGATTTCGATAAGTAAAGTTTAGGGGCTAGTCGACAGAAGTAAACAAACCTTCGGGATTTAAGATCTTTCGGTAAGGATGTTAAGTTATGGTTCTTTTTCATTTAAGATCTCGTACTTGTCAATTAACGAAGTGTTCTGATTAAGCGTTCTGATGGAGGCCAATACCAGTCAAGGAGGACAAGGGAAAGTCCCTATCCCAAAGTTTAAGAAAAGAGCTGTCTCAGCGGTTCGGGATTGGCCACCAGGGTGTGGGCCAAAGAATGAAAGCTATAGGCGGATAGTCGTAGTCTCGCTTAGCGATAGCGTCGAGGATCGAGAGTCTAGAACTCCAAGTAATAAGGTGTGTAGTTAGCCATTGTTTCCGGGTTTTGTGTGATATCTGCTTATGTTATATGCTTACTAATAAGTGCAGTGGTAAAAGTGTGATAGATACCCTAAAAGGGGTATGACGTTGATCAGGTAAATAGCAAATTGTTAGTATTGTTGTCATTTATTTGAATATAAGTGTATGCCTATATTTGTGAATGACATGCACATGCATCATATTGTCGTTATATCATGTTACATGTGCATGGGTGGGTTATGAAAGAAGGACCGGGTGTACTTCGAGTACGTGGTTGATGTCAGCTTTGTGCTACATCGTGGATTGGCGCTGACTGAGGTCGCGTTGTGGATCTTTGCGATTTAGTTCGCGTGGTTACCTTGATTGATATCGGCTCTATGCCATATCGTGGCTTGATGGATTGCTGTGTGCTCCATCGTGGTTTGATGTTTGCTATACGCTACATCGTGGATGGCATTGGTTGCCTTTTGAAGGAAATGGAGAGGGTGACTCGATAGTCCCCGTGTGTGGTAGGTCGATAAGGGGTGTGTAGCGGATGGACCTTAGGATTGGGTTGGGTTTCATGTTGCATTGTTCCATTGTGAATTAATATGGAAATGGGCCATGCCCAATATGACATGTGGAAAGGTATGTTTTGAGAACATACGTGGAAATGGGCCAAGCCATGATCGCTGGATTGATGAAAAAAGGGCCTAGCCCAAAGCTTGAATATGATTTGATTGTGGACCAAGCCCGCATTGTGGTAGTGTTTAAATGATTATATTTACATGCTGCATTTTATAATTGGGTTGATTTGTGGCTAACATGTGGGTGGATATCAGTGGTTTAATTACACACTGAATCAGTGTGACTCACCCAACTTTTTAAACATCGCAGGTGAGTCGTGATTAATGGACCGGGTTGGAGTAGATACAAAGGTGGCCATGCGTATGATTTTCATGCAGTAGTAGATGTTTTACTTGTTTAGTTAATTAATAATGATTTTTATATTATCCGTATTTTGGGAATTTATTTGTTGTAATAAGGGCCACTTTTGATTTAAAGTACTCTATTTATGGTTGTTGAAGTTTATGTTTACTTAGAAGTATTTTTACAAATGAATTATATTATAATAACTTATAATAAAGTTTTAATTCGGATATTTTATATCAAGCTTATATTATTTAAAATATTTTTAAATGGACATAGTATCCAAAAGTTAACAAATTTTCAACCATTTTTCCGTAGTGACATACCAGATCCGGTCAGGGCTTGTGGGCCGGGTTTGGGGATGTTACATATTATGTGTGGTAGCCGAAATAGTGGCTGTGGTGGTGTTGTTACCCACATTGGGTAATCCGGTGATCAGGTTAGTATACTACCTACATCGAAATTGTGGATAAATGCTTATGGTTGCATGTAAGCATGTGGTTTAGGTGGATATGGATGTGTTCATAATCGGTTACTATGCCATCTCATTATATTATGCTGCATGTATTACCATCTCTTATATTATGCTGCATGTGCATTGGATTCGGGATATATGTATTGATTAAAGGGGAAGTGCATTACTATAAGTGGGTGACTTTGTCACGATTAATGACGGCCTCGAGCCTCATTGTGGATTGATGATGACCTTGTGTCTCATTGTGGATATCTGTGATTTAATCACGTGGATCAGTGGCTAGACCACTAAGTGGACTTTGAGCGGTGTGTCCGTCGGCATAGATCGCCAAAGAGGTGTGTAGCGGATGGAGGGTCGATTTAGTAATCCCCAGGTGTGTATTGGATGGATATACGGGTGGTGTGTAGCGGATGGATACTAGGTTGGGTGGGCCATCATATTGCATTTCTATTTTGCTCATGGCATGCTGGTTTGATGTGGTTGTGGGGCTAAGCCCATTAGTGGAAACTGTGTTGTTTAATTGCACACTGACACGGTTTGACTCACCCTATTTTTCCCAAAACAATGCAGGTGACACATGATTCGTTGGACCGGGCTGGAAGGGATTCGAGGTGACCATGCAGAAGTAGTTCTCGTAAAGTTTAATTTAAACTGATAGGTTATTTTGGGTTATTTCAATTTTGTAATAAGGCCACTCTAACTATTCGGGGTTTATGGTTTTAAGCTGAATTTATTAATTAGTACATTTTTAAAATGGGACACTAAAACATTTTCGATATGGAAGCATAAAAATTGAGTTTTAATTACTTAGAAGCAAACGTTTTCTGATCAAACCTGCACTAATAACGAAACGAATATTATACATCTCGGACACTTGTTTTTTTTTTTAATTTTTCGGCAACTTACTATTTCTTAAATGGCAACCCTTGGAAAGATAGTTTTCTTAGATACGATATCTAGTCCCATTTTCAAAACAATAACTCACTTTCACCTCTCTTTTTTTCCCGTAACATTCTGAATTCGACCGTGGTGTTTTGGGCCAGGTTTGGGGTGTTACAATTTGGTATCAGAGCCCAATTTTACACTCGGCCTTTGGGGTTTTTGAGATCCACAACGTTTCAAGTTTTGTATACAAAATTAGTTTAAAGGAAATTTTTCATGAAATGGAGTAAAGGCATGGCACTCGAGTTTCCGGCCCAGGTCTACCAGGTAAGTCTTCTAACTGTTAAATGAATTGGATGGAAGTGGTTGTATGATGCATTATTATGGATATTAAAATTTAGGAAATTCTCTTTAGAGACAAAAACCTTTTTGGGATGTACGCGCTTACGAAAGAACAACTTGAAAATCCTATGTCATAAAACTACCCCTTTAAGCAATAAGTGGAAAGAAAGCTAATGCATAAAATTTCCTTAAAACAGATTGAAACGTGACAGTAGACATGAGTACTATGGGACGTGGACGTAATACACGTGGACAGGGTCGAGGCAGGATTGCTGTGTCAGAATCGGTAGGGTCCGGCCACGGGTCAAAAAATGAGAAGCTACTGCCGCCAGCTGCAGAAGCAGAATTCTAGGGCCAAACGGGTAGTGATGATGCGGTATCCTAGGCAATGCTGTGGGTTCTGGAGAGAGTTGCGGGAGCAGGCATGGGTAATGGGGCTCCAAAATCGGTTCCTGAGCGACTCCGGGCAAATGGAGTCGAAATATTTAGAGGAGTCTCTGGGGTAGCTCCAAATGTGGCTGAGTACTGGTTAGAGGCGGTCGAAAGAATCATGGATGACTTGGAATGCACAGCTGAGGAGAAACTGAATGGCGCAGTTTCTCTATTTCGGGATGAAGCTTACCAGTGGTGGCTTACCGTCAGGGAGGGTACACCAGCAGATCAAGTAGATTGGGATTTCTTTAAGATGAAATTCCAAGGGAAGTATGTTGGGGCCAGTTATGTAGATGCCCAAAGGAAGGCTTTTCTAAATTTAGTGCAAGGGGGAAAATCGGTAGCTGAGTATGAGGCGAAATTTTTGCGACTAAACCGGTACGCCCGAGGGATTATTGCAACCGATTACGAGCGCTGTGTGAGATTTGAGGATGGGCTACGGGATGAGCTGCGGGTGTTGATAGCTCCTCAGCAGGAAAGGGACTTCGTTACTTTGGTGGAAAAGGCTAAGATAGCTGAGGAGGTTAAGCGTACCGAGAGGCAGAATAGAGACAAAGACAGAGGCAGGAATAAGAGAAGCTATGGATCGTCAGGATCGTCGGGAGGACTTCAAAAAAAGCCTAGGGTTAATGGACACATTTCGTGATACTACGCCTCGCAATCGGAGGGCAATTTCGTCAGTGTGTTCAGTGTGGGCGGTCACATGCAGGGGAGTGCTGGGGAGGAAGTAAGGAGTGTTTCAGATGTGGGTCGATGGATCACTTGATTAAGAATTGTCCACAAGACATGACCAAGGCTCGGATGGTAGGTCAAGGGTACGTGCAGCCAGGTAGGGGTGGTCAGCAGATGCCGAGAGGTCGTGGTCCGAACCGAGGAGTGAATGGTTCTGGCCGAGGACGTGGAACGCAGGGCAGAGGAACCGGAGGTATTGAGGCAAGGTAGCCTGGGTTGGTTTACGCGGCCAGGCGTCGTAAAGAGGGGGATGCACTAGATGTTATAACGGGTACGTTTCTTATTTTTGGGTTACCCTTTACTGCACTAATTGATGTCGAGTCAACACACTCTTATATTGCTAGTATGGTGTCTGGAACCTTGAATGTGAATCTTGAAACTGCTCCTAGGAAGATGACTGTACTTAGTCCTTTAGGGCAATCGGTAGTGGTAGATAAACTTTTTAAAGATGTGCCTCTAGAAGTTCAGCGGTCAGTATTCCCGGCTGACTTGATGGAACTACCGTTCGGAGAATTTGACTTGATCTTAGGCATGGACTGGCTAGTAAGGTATCGAGCGAATCTGGAATGTGCTGCTAAGCGCATGACGTTAAGAACTTCCGGGGATGATGAAGTTTTGGTAATAGGTGAGAGGAGAAACTATCTGTCTAATGTAGTGTCAGCTCTTAAGGCGGAAAGGATGGTGAAGAAAGGGTGCATGGCTTTCATGACGTTTGTTAGTTCTTTGGATGCAAAGGAAGCGACCGTGGAGGAGATTAGAACAGTAAAGGAATTTGTAGATGTTTTTCCAGAGGAGCTTCCAGGGTTGCCTCCAGATCGCGAGGTGGAGTTTAGAATCGAGCTTATACCGGGTACGGCTCCGGTGTCTATCGCCCCTTATAGGATGGCACCAAAGGAGCTAGTAGAATTGAAAGCCCAAATCCAGGAATTGCTGGATCGCGGTTTTATTCGACCCAGTGTGTCTCCATGGGGAGCACCGGTGTTGTTTGTAAAGAAGAAAGACGGATCTATGCGTATGTGTATAGATTATCGTCAGTTGAATAAGCTGACGATCAAGAACAAGTATCCGCTGTCGAGGATAGACGACTTATTTGACCAGTTCAAAGGGGCTGCGGTCTTCTCAAAGATAGATTTGAGGTCGGGATACCACCAGCTTAAGGTAAAAGAAGCAGATATTCATAAGACGGCTTTCCGGACTCGATACGGGCACTATGAATTCCTGGTAATGCCGTTTGGGTTGACGAACGCACCAGCCGCATTCATGGACATGATGAATCGGGTCTTCCAACCATATTTGGACCAAGTCGTCGTAGTATTCATAGACGACATCCTAGTATACTCCAAGTCGGAAGAAGAACATGATGCACATCTCCGGGTGGTTCTACAGATTCTAAGGGAGAGGAAATTGTACGCCAAGTTTAGTAAGTGCAAATTTTGGTTAAGTGAAGTTACTTTTCTGGGTCATGTGGTATCCGTAGAAGGGATAAGAGTTGATCCTCGGAAGATCGAGGCAGTGCTGGATTGGAAGCCACCTAAGTCTGTGGCGAAAATTTAGAGTTTCTTGGGATTGGCAGGTTATTACAGAAGGTTTGTCGAAGGTTTCTCCTCTATCGCGGCGCCCTTGACTAAGCTGTTGAGGAAGGAGGTACCATTTGTGTGGACAGACAAGCAGTAAGAGAGTTTCGAGAAGCTAAAAAGGGTTTTGACGGAGGCTCCGATTTTAATTCAGCCTAAAGCAGGGAAAGATTTTGTGGTATACTGTGATGCTTCTCATATAGGGTTAGGTTGTGTATTGATGCAGGAGGGGAAGGTTCTTGCCTATGCATCTCGACAATTAAGACCACATGAGGTTAACTATCCCACTCATGATCTGGAGTTGGCTGCAGTGGTTTTCGCTCTAAAGGTGTGGAGACATTATCTGTATGGAGAGAAGTCTGTTATCTATAAAGACCACAAGAGTTTAAAGTATCTATTGACTCAGAAGGAGCTGAACTTGAAACAGCGAAGATGGGTGGAGCTGCTGAAGGATTATGACTGCTCGATTGAATATCACCCGGGTAAGGTGAACGTAGTGGCAGATGCACTAAGCTGGAAGGTAGTATCGGACTTGAGAGCGATGTTCGCTCATCTTAGCCTATATGACGATGGGAGTTTGCTAGCGGAGCTGCAGGTGAAGCCGTCATGGGTAAGTCAGGTAAAGGAGAAACAGTTGGTGGATGAGGTTCTGAGTGCTCGACTTCTACAAGTGTAGGATGGGGGAATAGAGGATTACAGTGTGAACAACGATCGAGTTTTGTGTTTTCATGGGAGGGTTTGTATGCCGAAGGATGAAGAGTTAAGGCAGAGGATTCTTCGGGAATCGTATAGTAGCCCTTACGCTATGTATCCTGGGGGGAGTAAGATGTACCAGGATCTACGGGAACAATTTTGGTGGCCTGGATTGAAGCGAGAAGTCACGAAATTTGTGGGGAGGTGTTTGACGTGTCAGCAGGTCAAAACTGAACACCAAGTGCCTTCGGGGTTGCTGCAACCGGTGAAGATTCCGCAATGGAAGTGGGAAAGGATCACGATGGACTTCGTTAGTGGGCTTCCTCTCACGCCTACTAAGAAAGACTTAGTATGGGTGATCGTAGATCGGTTGACAAAGTCCGCACACTTCGTACCGGTGCATGTCGACTATTCTCTTTAGAAGTTGGCTAAGCTGTATGTGGCAGAAATTGTGAGACTGCATGGTGTGCTGGTATCAATAATATCAGATAAGAACCCTAGATTTACGTCGCGGTTTTGGAGGGCATTGCATCAGGCGTTGGGTACCAGGTTGGACTTTAGCACAGCATTTCATCCGCAGACGGATGGCCAGTCGGAAAGGGTAATTCAGGTGTTAGAGGATATGTTGAGGGGTTGCGCCATTGATTTCAGAGGTAGTTGGGAAGAATTCTTGCCTTTAGCAGAGTTCGCGTACAACAACAGTTATCAAGCAAGTATTCGGATGGCGCCGTATGAAGCATTGTATGGGCGGAAGTGTCGCACTCCTACGTGTTGGATAGAGTTAGGTGAACGTCATGTCTTAGGTCCGGAGTTGGTGGTAGAATCGGAAGAGAAGGTTAGGGTAATCCAAACTCAGTTTAAGGAGGCATCGGACAGACAGAAATTGTATGCGGATCTTAAGCGGAAAGAAATAGAATTTGCAGTAGGTGATCGGGTTTTCCTAAAAGTTTCACCGTGGAAGAAGGTGATGAGATTCGGATGTAAGGGTAAGCTGAGTCCCAGGTTTATAGGGCCTTATCGGGTTGTGAAGCGTGTGGGACGAGTAGCGTACCAGTTGGAATTACCTCCCGAGTTGAAGCAGATGCATGATGTGTGTCACGTCTCGATGCTAAGACGTTATCGGTCAGATCCGTCTCACGTGGTGCCAGTAGAGGAGGTTGAGTTAAGACCAGACTTGTCCTATGAGGAGGAGCCAATCCAGATTTTGGAGCGAGATGTGAGGGTACTACGGAAGAAATCAGTCCTTTTAGTCAAGGTGTTGTGGTGGAACCATGGTTCAGAGGAAGCTTCGTGGGAGCCGGAGGAGGCATTGCGTCAACAATACCCTCATCTATTTTGACCAGGTAATTTCGAGGCCGAAATTTCTTTAAGGGGGTAGAAGTGTAACATCCGGGATTTAGGGGTCTGGCATTTTATCTCGTGTATATGTGCTCTTGTGTGTCGCATGACTATTTGAGTGTGTTTAGGGGCTTCGGGAAACCTTGGGGTAAGGTAGGAACCTTAGTGAAAATTTTGGGTTCTAAGCTTTTAGGGGAGGGATAGGGGAGCTAGGCCTTAAGGGATTTAATATGGTGGTTAAGGACACAACAAGTGGAGTGGTGGAGCGGCAAGGTGACGCCTAGGGGCAAGGAGGGTGACGCTACAAGGAGGGAGTTCAAGGGGGGATGGGAGTTCGAGTTGCAAGGATAGCATTTTGGAGTTCATTTTTGCGCATGGAGAGTGAAGAGGTGGTTTCGGCTGGGACACTTGAGTGTAGGAGGTTTGAAACGGTCAAACATTTTGAATGTGTGGTGGAGAGCTAAGCATGAGGTTTGAATCATTCAAACTCATTTGAATGAATGATGTAGAGGGAGTTAAGGAGAAAATCGTGGGGGGTGTTGGCTAGGTGAGTGTTAGCCGAATTCTTGAGTGGCATAGGGGAGTGGGAGTGTTCGGTTTTGAGCTTAAGGGGAGGGTGCTGAAAGTTGGTGCTAGTAGTGGTCAATTTTTTTCGGCATTTGAGTTGTGCTTTTCATCTTTTGTTTTGGTAGTGCTCCCATTCTCTCTTGTGCCGAAATCTCTTGGCTTGTCAACTCTACTTCTCTTTTTGATTCATAGCCGAAAGCTAGAAGACCAATAGGGTCATTTGATTCATCTTCTCTTCCCAACCTCAAAAGCCGAATAACCCATCTTTGCATAAAAGCCTTGGCCGAATCTCTCATTCATCCTCACTTCTTTCTTTTCGTTCTATTCTTCTTTCCCCTCTTCTATCTCGTGTGTTCGTTCAACCTCATTTCTTAGCCAAATCTGTCGGAGCCGAATATCTAAGGGTGGTAAGGTTCTCTTCTCTGTTAAGTTTTCTTTCTTCTTTCTCCTTGGTTTGCCAAAACCAAGAATCTAACTCTACCTGTGGGTGTGGCCGAATCTATGTGAGGCCTTAATTTCGTGCCTTTCGTTTGTAGCCAGCGTTAAGGGAGGGGGATCTTTCGGGAATCGATCAAGCAAGGTAAGGTGGCTATAACGTTCGGTCGAAGGCCACTTCTTTTGTTCATAGGTAGTAAAGTTGAATCTAATGTGGTTTATGTAGGGAGTTTGACAACCTTTAGATTCAAGCGGGTAGTTTCAGGTTTCTATCGACTTTGGTAAGGTGTTCTTTCAATCAAGTGTTCTTTTAAGTTCCATCATTATTTGAATTCAAGGTTTAACCGAGTTTTTTGACAACATCTCATCTGATGGAATCGAGTACCTGTCAGATAAAGGAAGGGGGTGGACACGTAGTCCCTACCCCTAAGTTCAAGAGGCAGTCTGTTTCAGCAGTTCGGGATTGGCCATCGAGGTGTGGGCCAGCGTCGGAAAAAGACAAGCAAATCACTAGAGTCTCGTCGAGTGAGGATGTTAGGGAGATCGATAGTCTAGTTCTTTAGGTTTTCAGGTGTGTAGTTATCACACTATTTTCTTAATGGCTTTAATAAAATATATGTGTATTATGTATGGTAGCCGAAATAGTGGCTGTGGTGGTGTTGTTACCCACATTGGGTAATCCGGTGATCAGGTCAGTATACTACCTAATCGAAATTGTGGATAAATGCTTATGGTTGCATGTAAGAATGTGGTTTAGGTGGATATGGATGTGTTCATAATCGGTTACTATGCCATCTCATTATATTATGCTGCATGTATTGCCATCTCTTATATTATGCTGCATGTGCATGGGATTCGGGATATATGTATTGATTAAAGGGGAAGTGCATAACTATAAGTGGGTGACTTTGTCACGATTAATGACGGCCTCGAGCCTCATTATGGATTGATGATGACCTTGTATCTCATTGTGGATATCTGTGATTTAATCACGTGGATCAGTGGCTAGACCACTAAGTGGACTTTGAGCGGTGTGTCCGTCGGCATAGACCGCCAAAGAGGTGTGTAACGAATGGAGGGTCGATTTAGTAATCCCCAGGTGTGTATTGGATGGATGTACGGGTGGTGTGTAGCGGATGGATACTAGGTTGGGTGGGCCATCATATTGCATTTCTATTTTGCTCATGGCATGCTGGTTTGATGTGGTTGTGGGGCTAAGCCCATTAGTGGAAACTGTGTTGTTTAATTGCACACTGAGTCGGTTTGACTCACCCTATTTTTCCTAAAACAATGCAGGTGACACATGATTCGTTGGACCGGGCTGGAAGGGATTCGAGGTGGCCATGCAGAAGTAGTTCTCGTAAAGTTTAATTTAAACTGATAGGTTATTTTGGGTTATTTCAATTTTGTAATAAGGCCACTCTAACTATTCGGGGTTTATGGTTTTAAGCTGAATTTATTAATTAGTACATTTTTTAAATGGGACACTAAAACATTTTCGATATGGAAGCATAAAAATTGAGTTTTAATTACTTAGAAGCAAACGTTTTCTGATCAAACCTGCACTAATAACGAATCGAATATTATACATCTCGGACACTTGTTTTTTTTTTTAAATTTTTCAGCAACTTACTATTTCTTAAATGGCAACCCTTGGAAAGATAGTTTTCTTAGATACGATATCTAGTCCCATTTTCAAAACAACAACTCACTTTCAGCTCTTTTTTTTCCCGTAACATTCCGAATTCGGTCGTGGTGCTTTGGGCCGAGTTTGGGGTGTTACACGGCGGCTGAATCAATTAATTGCCTCGTTGAAGGATTCACACCGTTTTAAAAAGTTTGGACTTGGAGCCACAATGGTAATCCGTGGTGTGGGCATCTCCTCAAGAGATCTTTGTATCTCTCCCATGCGTCGTATAATGTCTCTAAATCCATCTGCACAAAAGAAGATATATCATTACGTAACTTGGCCGTTTTGGCCGGTGGAAAATATTTTAATAGAAATTTTTCGGTCATTTGTTCCCATGTAGTGATTGACCCTCGTGGTAACGAGTTTAACCAACTCGCTTAGCTTTATTTCTTAGTGAAAAGGGAAATAATCAAGACGTATGGCATCATCGAAATGCCATTTATTTTGAAGGTATCGCAGAATTCTAAAAAGTTAGCTATATGAGTATTTGGGTCTTTGTCCTGCAAACCATCAAATTGAACAAACTGTTGAATCATTTGAATAGTGTTAGGCTTTAATTCAAAATTATTAGCAGCTATAGCAGGCCTAACAATACTCGATTCTACCCCTATTAAATGAGGTTTAGCATAATCATACATAGTACGACGAGCATTCTGATCCGCCACATCGTTTTGTAGTGGTGGATTATTTTCGTCCATCCCTTCAGTAGGATTGGATCGGTCTTCTCGCTCTCCTTGGTATTTTAGGGCTCGCCTAATTTCTCTGTGATTTCTTCGAGCGGTAGCTTCAATATCACTGTCTTATTCTAAAGGTCCTCTCAGGTTCCTTCTAGTCATAAACTAGAGGTACCTGCTAGGAAAAGAAAGAAAGAAAATTTAGCAAATTTAAAATTAAAACTAAAACTAAAAAATAAAAATAAATTGCGAAAAATAAAAATAGTAGCTAAAGTAATAAAAATAAAGTTTTCTTAATATTTTAGTTCCCCGACAACGGCGCCAAAAACTTGATCGCTGTAAATCAGAGTTTTAAAATTTATAAAAGAATGATCAAACTTGGAAACTAACTCTGACAACGATTGAGGCAAGTGCACCTATCGAACAGTAGTATAACTTAGGCAAGACCGGATTATCGAACCCAAAGGAACTAAAAGTACTAATACTCACCGTTTATTATTTAGCCTTAATATAAAGTGGTGGTTATTTAAACTAAAACTAATCTACTTACTAAGCTAAGATGCAAAGACAAAAAGAATGAATTCGGGAAATAACTTTTGGGAAAACTCAGTTGACTCAAGCGATACCCTTAGGAAATCCACCTAGACTTCACTTGTTATCTAACCTTGAACCATATGATTTATTTACTTAGTTTGATCCGTGAGACTCCCTAACGTATATTAAACCCTCTCTCGAGGCGAATAACGTCTAACCCTAGGTTAATTAGTGGAACTCTCGTTCGCTTATAATAACCCCTAGAATAGCGATGAAATCGATCCGTGGACTCCCATATTAGGTTTCACCCTAATCCGCAAAATCTCGTCACCCTATCTCTAGGCGTGCGATCAACTCCGCTTAATTATGTTGGATCTACTCTTAGGCAGGGTCTATTCCTCCTCCACCTAAGCACATTAGATTTGGATTAAGTTCACACAATTAAGAACAAACTAAGTTATTATCATATAATTCAAAAATCAAATAACAAGATTCATCATAGGTTTCATCCCCTTCGGGTATCCAAAGGTTTAGTTCATAACAATAAAGGAAAACATCTCAAGAGAAAAGATAACACAAAACATAAGAAATCCCTAAAACCCCTCAAGGAACCAAGAGGAGATCCTCCGTCTTGAGTAGAATTCCGGCTTCTTGAGATGGATCAACTGGCTATCTTCGAGTGATTCCCACAAATCTGACCTTTTCGGCTTGGCTTTTTAGCCTAGCTTTCCGCCCCCTTTCAACTGGTACCTAGGGTGTATTTATAGGCTTTTGAAACACGTTTCTTTCTCCCTAAGTATCCTTTCCCGAATGAAATTACTCTTCTCCACAGGGAGAGGCACGCCATGGCACACGCCTGCGTAAATCGTGGCCGTGCCGTGTTCGAAATCAAGTTGAATGAGGCACGGCCGTAAAGTCGTGGTAAGGCCGTGTTCTATTAGGAATGGTGGCACGGCTGTGTGGCTTGAAGTCCAGGCCGTGCTGATTTCGTGGTTTGGCCCAACTTGGTCCGTTTTAAGCCCGTTTCTCGTTCTTTTCGTTATCGGGTGCTTTCCTGAGTATAAGACATGAAAAGAAAGGATTAAGAGCACCTTTTTTTACATAAATTGGGGCTTAAATCATCCAAAAGCATACTAAATGTGGGTTTAGAATATGTTACTTTTACGGTTTATCATTGCCCTTTTGGTCCCTACACTCTATTGCATTTTTAATCTGCCTCTTTATTTACTATTTTTATTATTTTATCCCCTAAAATTTTGTTATGGTTTCGATTTAATCCTTTTTTATTTAACCTCGCCCTTTTTTATTTATTAAAATTTCAGCATTTTTAATTCCCTATTTATATTTTATCCTTTAATTTACATAACTTGCATTTTTATCCTTAAGTTTCTTAATCATCTCATTTTAGTTCATTTTTATTTTTATTTTTTATTTTTTTAATGTTGATGTTATTGTTAAATGATTATTTTTTCTAATTAATATTTCATTTTGTCATCACTAATATTACACAACCATGATCATAGCATTATCATACTTTTTTATTATTTTATCATTTTTTGTCATTACTAATGTTCCACTTATTATTTTACTATTATTGCCATTATTAAATAGTATTATTAATTGACTAAAAATTATTTCAATTACCACTTGTTATTATTTTGTTATCATTTTTTAACCACGTAAGCTATTCTATACTATTTTTGTCATTTCCATATTATGCAACACGTTTAAATATTCGTTTATTTTTGTACCAACGCTTGAATAAATTAATCGCATATTGCATTAAATGTTATGTTTATTTTTATACGATGTATATTTAGTAACTTGAATCGAGGCAATGTTCTTTTTTTTGAGGATTCAAGAAATTGTGCCCTAACTTACGGGGTACGATTCTCCCCTTGAACCGAAAATAATTGAACGTCCTTCCCTTTTTAAATTTTTTTTTAGATATAGGGAATAATTAAATGGCGATTATTCTTGTTTTCGAGGATTCGAGACATCGTGCCCTAACTTACGGGGCATGATCTTTTCTTCTCGATTAACTTGAAATAAGAAGGCCTTTTCCCTAAAATTTAATTTAGGCAGCAATATTTTAATCAAGTAACATCATGCAAAGAGGGATCGTATTTCAAATTCTCTTTGAATTTTCAAATTTTTACACAAAAACATCGAGTGATCAACTAGGTACCAATTTTGGGTGTTATGAGGGTGCTAATCCTTCCTCATACGTAACTGACTCCCGAACCCATTTACTGAATTTTGTAGACTGAAAATTATCGTTTTAGTAAGTCTAACATTTTATTAAAATAACCAAGTTTTGAGTTGATCCAATAACACCTAAATAAAAAGGGTTGGTGGCGACCCCATTTTCGCTTTAATATAAAAAGTCGATTTCCAAAAAGGTTTCAACAGCTTGGCGAGTCCACTGGGGACAAATAAGAGAGTCAAGCCGCGAGTTGATTACTTTATGGTCTTTTTTTCAAAAATTTATAATTCGGTTTAAATTGACGATCACCTCCTTCTATTTCATCCTTCATATTTTATTTTAGTGGTAAATAATGTCTTTATTATCTTGGGTTACATAATGATTTAATATGTCTGCTTTATTGGTTCAAGTTTCTCTTGTTATATTATATTGCATGGCATAATCGTTCCATTTTACCCTTCTTAAGTGGGATTGGGAAGCTATTCCTTTGTGAGGTCTTCACCTCCGTACAGGATAGGGATCGCTTTCGGGATACATCCGTACCTATGTCTTCGTGATGTCTTCATCTCCGTACAACCATAGGGAAATGTATTCCCTTGAACTGAACTCGGTCCGTCTGAGCCTATAATGGGTGAGGATTGAGCAATCTGCTGTTTCAGGTACCCTTACTTTAGAACGAAACCGCATATAATGAGCCCTAAGAACCTACCCTAGGTAGAACCATATCAAACCTTTAGTGGTCACCCGAATAGATGTTCTATTTATTATTTATTGTTTTGTATTCTTGCTTTGTATAAAATGTACTGACTTGTTTCGTTTGGTCTTGGCTTTGACTGCCTTGCATTTTTATCTTAAAAAAAAGGTGTTGATTCGTGTTCGGATGCTAAATAGAGAGCTTGTCATGGAAAAGGGATTTCTTAATAAAGTAGAAGACAATGTGACCGTACAAATATGGTTCGAGAAAAGACAACAAGCGAAAGGTGACAGCCTGTCGAAGGGGTACATATCGGAATTGTGGGATTTCACCCGCATTAGTGTAACTCAGAATAATCTTTGAGAGCTGAAAGAAATATGGGATCAATGAGATGATGAAATCAAGCAGTTATGCTACCGTAATATGGTGATTTGACTTATCTACTCGATGTCAAAGTGGATAAGTACCTATTCTGAGCTCTTACTCAATATTGGAATCCCGCCTACAACTGCTTCACTTTTGGGAAAGTAGACTTGGTTCCCACCGTAGAAGAGTACACGACTCTGCTCCATTGCCCTAGGATCCAGGTCGACAAAGCCTACTCCAAAGCCGCCAACGTCCTGGCTTTCTTAAAGAGACTAATAAACATAACTGGGATGAGCGAGCAATGGGTCGCGGCCTGGATTAAACAAAAAGGAGATAGTAAATGCATCCCTTGGAGAAGTCTGTGAGATTTGATCTTGGTACATCCGGATACGAGGAAAAGGGCCGACATCTTCGCCTTGAGTATTTATGGGTTGGTCATCTTCCCCAAAGCACTAGGGCATATAGACGATGCAGTTTTAGATATATTTGACCGAATTGACAAAAGGGTCACTCCTGTCTGGGCAATTTTGGCTGAAACTTTCAGATCTTTAAGTGTCTGTTGGAGAGCAGGTGAAGGAAGATTTATCGGATGTGCACAACTCTTGCTAGTCTGGTTCCATAGCCACTTCTGAAAGGCAAAAAAAGTCTCTTATCGAGTGTTCTCCAAAGACTATTCTCCGTTGAAAGAATTTGTGGCTATACAAAGATAAGACAACATTTCTAAAGAAAAGTGGATGGAAATTCTCCAGAGTCTCCAAGACGAAGATTGATCGTGTCTGAGATTTTTAATATTTATATAATGAATGATCAAGCCTAGAAACTAACCATCAACACGATTGAGGCAAGCGCACCTATCGAACAGTAGTAGAGCTTAGTGGCAAGACCGGAATGTCAAACCCAAAGGAACCAAGAGTACTAGTAGTTACTATATTTTTATTATTTAGCCTAAGTATTAAGAGAATTGATGTTTATCTAACTAATTACTAAACTAAGGATGCTAAGACAAAGAGAGTGAATTGGGAAAATACTTTTGGGAAAAACCAGTTGATTAAGACAATACCCAAGGAAGAATCCACCTAGACTTCACTTGTTATTTAACTCTGAACCAGACGATTTATTCACTTGACTTGATCCGTAGGATTCCCTAATTTATATTAATACCTCTTTCGAGGCTACTAACGTCTAACCCTAGGTTGATTAATTGAAATCTCTTTCTAATTAAAACCCCTAGTGTTGCATTAACTCGATCTATAGACTCCTATATTAGGTTTGACCCTAATCTGGTAGATTTTTGTCATCCTATCTCTAGGGTTGCGATCAACTCCGCTTAACTATGCTAGATCTACTCTTAAACAGGGACTTTTGCTCCACTACCTAAGCACATCAATACTTGAATCAATATGCTGAAATATTAAAACAAGAATTAAGAAAACATAATTAAGAACAAATCAAGTATTTATCATATAGTTCAGAAAACAATAACAAGATCCGTCTTAGGTTTCATCCCCCTCAGGTATTTGAGGGGTTTAGTTCATAATTATAAAAGAATACATCTCAGAAGAAGATAAATAACAAAACATAAGAAAAACCCTAAAACCCCCTAAAGGAAATTGAAGGGAAGATCTTCCGTCTTGAATGAGATTCCGGCTTCTGAGATGGATCAACTGGCTTTCTTGGAGTAATTCCCTGAGTTCAGCCCTCTCTGGCTTCGCCCCCGATCAAAGACCCCTTTTTAGGTTATACTTAGGGCATTTATATAGGCTTCGGAATGTCTTTCTTGGCCCACAAGTATCCCATTCCGAATGAAACTCATCTTGGTTAAAACAGGGACACGCCCGTGTGAAACACCCGTGGTCGACTCCCTTGGCCGTGGTCGATCCTGTTTGCCACACATGGCCGTGTGATCTGGCCGTGTCTCGAGGTTCTAGGCCGTGTCTCTATTGTTACTCGAAATGCACGGCCGTGTGTGGTAGTCCAGGCCATGTGAGACTCTAAGGTAAGCCCATTTTCTCCGTTTTCGGCCCATTTCTCATTCCTTTCATCCTTAGATGCTTCCCTAAGTATAAAACATGAAATTAAAGGATTAAGAGCATCAAATTCCACAATTCAAAGGATAAACCATCCACAAAGTATGCTAAATGTGGGATTAAAATATGTATATATTACGGTTTATCAAATACCCCCACACTTAAGCATTTGCTTATCCTCAAGCAAAATTCTCAACTCACAATTAAAATAGAATTTCCTCAATTCATAACCTTCATCAATAATGTTTCATCATAATTCATTGATAATTTAACTAGAAGGTTCCTAAAGATTCAAACAACCAAAGTCATAGTTTTTATAGTACGAAAAATAGGTGTTTCCCCTTACCTAAATAATCTCCTTTAATTCAAAATCGACAAAAATTGACATCCTCACTAAAGGTTCCCTCAAATCACTCAAAATGTTTAAGGTTCAAAAATAAGCACTCAAGAGTCGAACATGAAAAGTTAATCCCATAGGCTTGCATGAAAATCAAATCTCCACCACTGTAAAATGATATGATACACAAATCAAAAGGTCTTTTATGGGTTGTAACAGGGCTTGGGTTAAAGGTGTGGATAAAGGTTGAATTAGAGGGTTAGTATCGAGACTAAATTGATAAATTACCTAACTAGAAGAGTAACTAAATGTAACACCCCAAACCCGGCCCAAAACACCACGGTCGAATTCAGAATGTTACTGGGAAAAACATTTGAAAAGAATTTACTTGAAGGGTGAAAACACGTGTTGGGTTTTAATCAAATATCCCATCCATAGGAGTTAACTTGTTTATAAGAAGTTTGTCGTTTTGGAAATCGATTTGCCGAAAAAGTACAACTTTAAAGTTCGTGTGAATTTGAAAATCGTATACGGTTGAAACTTTAGGAAAGTTACGTTGTTACGAGTGTCCAGATTTGAAAATCTTAACTTAAGTTTTTAAGTTGTAAAAAATTTGATTTCGAAAACATTTGCAATTATTAATCGATAGTCGATCTAGCATAAAACATAATGAAAATCCCAACTACTTAAAATGGCCTTATTACAGTAAAATCATCCCGATGTAACCGAAATTAAAGAAAATGTATTTATGTAAGTAAAATCGCATCTGCATGGCCATCTCGAATCCACCCCAAACCCGGTCCAAGACATCATGTATCACCTGCATTGTTTGGTAAATATTGGGTGAGTCAAACCGACTCAGTGGTGTAATTAACCCACAAATTTCTGCATATGGGCGTGGCCCAAAACCACCCAAATCCACATGGCATGTAATAATGCAAAATGTACCCAACCCAGCCTAGTGTCCATCTGCTACACACCCCCGTATCCAGCCACCACCCAACAGGGGATTACTAAATCGACCCTCCAACCGCTACATACCAATTCGGCAATCAATGCTGTCCACCTAGTGGCCTAGCCACTGGTCCACGTGATTAAATCACAAAAATCCACAACGTGACCCATGGTCAACGTCAATCCACGATGTAGCTCAAGGCTAACATCAATCCACAGTGAGGCTTGAGGTCGTCACTAAACCACGTACATAAATGTACACCCTGTCCTTCATTCCATATATATATACCACCCCATGCATATGCAACATGTTATAATGACATGGCCAAATAATGCATGCACACATTATATAGGCATATGACATGCTACGTGTATCCACAACAATCCTCCATAGCCACACCATAAATAAAAGACTAACCTGGTTACCGACATACCATTAAAGGTAACAATTCCACCACAGCCACTGTTTCGGCCATTTCACACATAATACATACAACTAATTAATTAACAGGGAAACTGCGAATTAACCACACACACCTGATAACCTGAAGCACTACACTCTCGATTTCCCTAGTGTCCTCACTCGAATAGACTACAGTGATCTGCTTCTCCCTTTTCGACGCTGGCCCACACCGTGGTGGCCAATCCCGAACTGCAGAAACCGAACGTTTCTTGAACTTAAGGGTAGGGACAACCCCTTCCTCTCCTCGACTGGTACTCGCATCCATTGAATAGCACTTAATCAGAATACCCGGTTAATTGATAAATCAAAATCTAAACGAGACAAAGACCTCATCTTAATTGAGTACTCTTACCGAAGTAGATCCAAATCCCAAGCTTCTCCTTAACCTCTGTCCGAAACCTCCCTACAACATCTAGTTAGAATCGGCTAACACTTCTTAGCTAAAAGATATGGCCTTTGGCCGAATATCACTATCTCCTTACCTTGTTCGATCAAACCTCAAGGCTCTTGCTCCTAATGTCGGCTTCAAAGAAAAGTTACTGAACCCAAGACCTTAGATAGATTCGCCACACACCTAAATACAGAGTTAAGTCTCTGATTTCGGCAACCAAAGTAATAAAAGGGAGATTTAACCCAAGAGAGATCCCTTACCACACTATTGAGGTCGATTGGAAGGGATTGCACAAGATGGCCGACGGCACCTCACTACAAGTCGTCTATCGAAATAAGTCTTTCCTTCACGATATGATCGGCACTGGAAGATTCGACCTGATGAAAACCCTTGGAGATCAACGTGATAGAAAAAGAATAGAAGAAAAGTGTAGATAAGAATAAAAGAAAACGATGGGTAGAAGGTTCAGCCAAAGCACTAATCAGTTTTGAAGAAAGCAAAAGAAGAAAAGAATGATGGTGAGGCTCAAATAGAGGTTCGGCTATAGGGAATTATAGAGAGAAAACTCGATTTAAGATAGATGGAAAAGTGATGAAATGAGACTGAGATGAAAAGATGAAGGCTTAGGGAATTTCGGCTATGGTGATGGGTGCATTCGGCTTTCAATCACAAAGGGAAAGAAAGAAAACAAATGAGCTTTTGGAAGAGAGAAAACGCAAAAAGGGTGCCTAATACCACACTAAGCAAATTCGGCCTCTACCCCTATCATGACCGAAAATGCCATCTCAAGAGCCCCTACCGCCGGCCAACTCTCACCCCTCTCCACATCCCTTATTTTCCTCCACATTTTCCTCCCTTCCCACATTCAAATGAGTTTGAATAAGTCAAACTCTCATCTCTTCTCCTAGCCAAGACATTCAAAACAATTTGACTCACCAAATTCCACCTTCCCAAAGCCATAGCTAAATCCAACTCTTCACTCCCCTTGACGCAAAAACAAATGCCAAAATATCGCCAGTCTTGCTCAACCAAGGCCCTTCTCACTCCCTGAGGCGTCATCCACTTGTACCTTAAGTGGCGCCTCCCTGCCACTTTACCAACTGAGTTCTTGTGCCCCTAAACGCAACCTTAAACCCCTTAAGGCCTAGCTCCCTTAGCTCCCCCCTAATCAGCTTAAACCAAAAAGTTTCACTAAGGCTTCCACTTAACCCCAAGGTTTCCCGGAGCCCCCAAACACAATCAAACAGCACACAGAGCATACCCACACACACACACACATATATGCACAATGCGAGACCCCTAAATCTCAGATATTACAGTTCCACCCTCCCTAAAGTAATTTTGGCCTCGAAATTACCTGGCTAAAATAGGTGAGGGTACTGCTGTCGCATTGCCTCCTCCAGCTCCCACGAAGCTTCTTCTGATCCATGATTCCACCATAACACCTTGACTAGAGGAACTGATTTCCTCCGTAATACCTTCACATCCCGCTCCAAGATCTGAAGCGGTTCTTCCTCGTAAGACAAGTCTGGTCTCAACTCAACTTCCTCAACTGGCACCATGTGAGATGGATCCGATCGGTAACGACGTAGCATCGACACCATAGATCTGTTTCAATCCCAATGGCAACTCCAACTGATACGCCACTGGTCTAATCTGCTTCAAAACCCGATAAGGCCCTATAAACCTGGGACTCAGCTTAACCTTTCGTCCAAATCTCATCACCTTCTTCCATGGCGAAACCTTTAGGAACACCTGATCACCCACTGCAAATTCTATTTCTTTTCGCTTAAGATCTGCGTATGATTTCGCCCTGCATCGATGCCTCCTTCAACCGCGCCCGGATTACCTTAACCTTTTCCTCTGATTCTGCCACTATCTCTGGACCCAAGACATGACGTTCTCCCAATTCTGTCCAACACGTAGGAGTGCGACACTTCCGTCCATACAACACTTCATACGGTGCCATCCAAATACTAGCTTGGTAATCGTTGTTGTGTTTAACTCACTAAAGGCAAGAATTCCTCCCAACTACCCCTGAAGTCGATAACACATCCCCTCAACATATCCTCCAATACCTGAATTACCCTTTCAGACTGGCCATCTGTATGCGGATGAAATGCCATATTAAAGTCCAACCTGGTGCCCAATGCCTGATGCAACACCCTCCAGAACCGCGACGTAAATCTAGGGTCCCTATCTGATATGATCAATACCGGTACCCCGTGTAGCCTCACAATTTCTGCAACATACAACTTAGCCAATCTTTGAAGAGAATAGTCGACACGGACAGGTATGAAATGAGTAGATTTTGTCAACCGATCCACAATCACCCATACCGCGTCTTTCTTAGTAGGCGTAAGAGGAAGCCCACTAACGAAATCCATTGTGATTCTCTCCCACTTCCACTGCGGAATCTTTATCTGTTGCAAAGAACCTCAGTAGGCACTGGTGTTCACTTTGACTGCGACACGTTAAGCACCTCCCCACAAATTCTGTAACATCCCACTTCAGACCAGGCCACCAAAACTGATCCCGTAGATCCCTATACAACTTACTCCCTCCAGGATGCATAGCGTAAGGGCTACTATGCGATTCTCAAAGAATCTTCTGCCTTAACTCCCCATCCTTCGACATACATGCTTTACCCCAGAAACACAACACCCCGTGATTTAGGGGTCTCACATTGTGCATATATGTGTGTGTGTGTGTGTGGGTATGCTCTGTGTGCTATTTGATTGTGTTTGGAGGCTCCGGGAAACCTTGGGGTTAGGTGGAAGCCTTAGTGAAACTTTTTGGTTTAAGCTGATTAGGGGGGAGCTAAGGGAGCTAGGCCTTAAGGGGTTTAAGGTTGCGTTTAGGGGCACAAGAACTCAGTTGGTAAAGTGGCAGGGAGGCGCCACTTAAGGTACAAGTGGATGACGCCTCAGTGAGTGAGAAGGGCCTTGGTTCGAGCAACACTGGCAGCATTTTGGCATTTGTTTTTGCGTCAAGGGGAGTGAAGAGTTGGATTCGGCTATGGCACTGGGAAGGTGGAATTTGACTGAGTCAAATTGTTTTGAATGTGCGGCTAGGAGAAGAGATAAGAGTTTGACTCATTCAAACTCATTTGAATGTGGGGAGGGGAGGAAAATGTGGAGGAAAAAAGGGATGTGGAGAGGGGGTGAGAGTTGGCCGGTAGTAGGGCTCTTGGGATGGCATTTTCGGTTATGATAGGGGGGTAGAGGCCGAATTTGCTTAGTGTGGTATTAGGCACCCTTTTTACGTTTTCTCATTTGTTTTCTTTCTTTCCCTTTGTGATTGAAAGCCGAATGCACATATCACCATAGCCGAAATTCCATAAGCCTTCATCTTTTCATCTCAGTCTCGTTTCATCACTTTTTTATCTCTCTTAAATCGAGTTTTCTCTCCATAATTCTCTATAGCCGAACCTCTATTTGAGCCTCACCATCATTCTTTTCTTCTTTTGCTTTCTTCAAAACAGGTTAGTGCTTTGGCCGAACCTTCTACCCATCGTTTTCTTTTATTCTAATCTACACTTTTCTTCTATTCTTTTTCTATCACGTTGATCTCCAAGGGTTGTCATCAAGTTGAATCTTCCAGTGCCGATCATATCGTGAAGGAAAGACTTATTTCGATAGACGACTTGTAGTGAGGTCCCGTCGGCCATCTTGTGCAATCTCTTCCAATCGACCTCAATAGTGTGGTAAGAGATCTCTCTTGGGTTAAATCTCCCTTTTTTTTTACTTTGGTTGCCAAAATCAGAGACTTAACTCTGTATTTAGGTGTGTGGCCGAATCTATCCAAGGTCTTGGGTTCGTAACTTTTCTTTGAAGCCAGCGTTAGGAGGAAGAACCTTTGGGGTTTGATCGAACAAGGTAAGGAGATAGTGATATTTGGCCAAAGGCCATATCTTTTAGCTAAGAAATGTTAGCCGATTCTAACTAGACTGTTGTAGGGAGGATTGACAGAGGTTAAGGAGAAGCTTCGAGATTCGGATCTACTTCGGTAAGAGTACTCAATTAAGATGAGGTCTTTTTCTCGTTTAGATTTTGATTTATCAATTAACCGGGTATTCTGATTAAGTGCTATTCAATGGATGCAAGTACCAGTCGAGGAGAGGAAGGGGTTGTCCCTACCCCTAAGTTCAAAAAACGTTCGGTTTCTGTAGTTCGGGATTGGCCACCACGGTGTGGGCCAGCGTCAGAAAGGGAGAAGAAGATCACTGTAGTCTCTTCGAGTGAGGACGCTAGGGAAATCGAGAGTGTAGTGCTTCAGGTTATCAGGTGTGTGTGGTTAATTCGCAGCTTTCTGTTAATTAATTAGTTGTATGTATTATGTGTGAAATGGCCAAATCGTGGTCAGTAGGAATTGTTACCTTTAATGGTATGTCGGTAAACTGTGTTAGTCTTTTATTTATGGTGTGGCTATGGAGGATTGTTGTGGATACACGTAGCATGTCATATGCCTATATAATCTATTCATGCATTATTTGGCCATGTCATTATAACATGTTGCATATGCATGGGGTGGTATATATATATGGAATGAAGGACAGGGTGTACATTTATGTACGTGGTTTAGTGACGGCCTCGAGCCTCACTGTGGATTGATGTTAGCCTTGAGCTACATCGTGGATTGAAGTTGACCATGGGTCACGTTGTGGATTTTTGTGATTTAATCACGTGGACCAGTGGCTAGGCCACTAGGTAGACGGCATTGATTACCGAATTGGTGTGTAGCGGTTGGAGGGTCAATTTCGTAATCCCTTGGTGTGTGGTGGCTGGATACGGGGGTGTGTAGCGGATGGACACTAGGCTGGGTTGGGTACATTTTGCATTATTACATGCCATGTGGATTTGGGTGGTTTTAGGCCACGCCCATATGCGAAATTTGTGGGTTAATTACACCATCGAGTCGCTTTGACTCACCCAAGATTTACCAAACAATGCAGGTGATACATGATGTCTTGGACCGGGTTTGGGGTGGATTCGAGATGGCCATGCAGATGCAATTTTACTTACTTAAATACATTTTCTTTAATTTCGGTTACATCGGGATGATTTTATTGTAATAAGGAAATTTTAAGTACTTGGGATTTTCATTATGTTTTATGCTAGATCGACTACCGATTAATAATTGCAAATGTTTTTGAAATCAAATTTTTTACAACTTAAAACTTAAGTTAAGATTTCAAATCTGGACACTCGTAATAACCCAACTTTCCTAAAGTTTCAACCGTATACGATTTTCAAATTCACACGAACTTTAAAGTTGTACTTTTCCGGCAAATCGATTTCCAAAATGACAAACTTCTTATAAACAAGTTAACTCCTATGGATGGGATATTTGATTAAAACCCAACACGTGTTTTCACCCTTCAAGTAAATTCTTTTCAAACGTTTTTGCCAGTAACATTCCGAATTCGGTCGTGTTGTTTTGGGCTGGGTTTGGGGTGTTAGAATTTGGTATCAGAGCCCAGGTTTTAAACTCGGGCTTTGGATTTTGAGGCCCACAAACATTTTTAAACTCTGTGTTTTAAGTTGGTTAAATAAATTTTGTTATGAAGGCATGGCACTCGAATCTTCTGGCCCAGGTCTGCCAGGTAAGTCTTCTACCTTGTTAAACGAAATGAAGTGGGTATGTGATGTATTGTGGTGGATATGGAAATTAGGACTTAAGATATTCTCTTTAGAGACTGAAACTTTAGGGATATGTGTTCTTTGTGAAAGAATAACTTGAAATCCTATAGCATAAAACTACTCTTATAATCAATAAGTGAAAAGAAGCTAATACATAAAATTTCTTAAATCAGATTAAGAAGCGACGTTAGACATGAGTTCTATGGGACGTGGTCGTAGTATTCGTGGGCGTGGTAGAGGCAGAATGATCGTATCGGAACCAGTTGGGTCTGGTCAGGGTTCAGAGAACGAGGCGCTGCCACCGGCCGTAGGAGTGGAGTTTCAGGATCAAACGAGAGGAGATAACGCAGTGTCGCAGGCTATGCTGCGAGTTTTGGAGAGGGTCGCAGAAGCTAATATGGGTAATGGGGCTCGAAAGTCCGTGTCTTAGAGGCTTAGAGCAAACGGAGCTGAAGTATTTAGAGGGGTATCTGGGGTAGCTCTGAATGTGGCGGAGTACTGGTTAGAGGCAGTCGAAAGGATCATGGACGACTTGGACTGCACTGCTGAGGAGAAGTTGAAGGGCGCTGTTTCCTTACTTCGGGATGAGGCCTACCAGTGGTGGCTCACTATCAGAGAGGGTACTCCGGCGGATCGAGTGGATTAGGGTTACTTTAAGATTAAGTTTGAGGGGAAGTACGTCGGGGCTAGTTACGTAGATGCACAGAGGAGGGTATTCTTGAACTTAGTGTAAGGGGGCAAGTCAGTAGCTGAATATGAAGTAGACTTTTTACGGTTAAGTCGGTATGCCAGAGGGATTGTTGCTACTGATTATGAGCACTGTGTCAGATTTGAGGATGGGCTGCGAGATGAGCTGCGAGTGTTGATAGCTCCTCAGCGGGAGAGGGATTTTGCTATTCTTGTAGAGAAAGCTCGGATAGCGGAGGAAGTTAAGCGAACTGAGAGGCAGAACAGAGATAAGTACAGAGGTCGGAACAAGAGGAGTTTTGGACCGTCAGCATCATCTGGGGGTTATCAGAAAAGACCTAGGGTTGAGAATTCTGCTCGCGCTCCTGTGCCAGCTGCTGGGAATCAGGTCCGTCCATGTGCTCAATGTGGGAGGACTCATGTAGGAGAGTGCTGGGGAATGAGTAAAGAGTGTTTCAGGTATGGGTCCAAGGCTCACTTGGTCAAGAATTGTCCTCAGGATATGGATAGGGCTCGGACAGTAGGTCAGGGGTATGTGCAGCCCGGAAAGGGTGGTCAACAGGTGTCGAGGGGTCGTGGTCCGAACCGAACCGTGGGGGAAATGGTTTTGGCCGAGGTCGTGGAGCATCAGGTAGAGGTGCTAGGGGTTCAGATGCAAGGCAGCCAGGGTTGGTTTATGCAGCCAGGCGTCGTGAGAAGGGGGATGCGCCAGATGTGATCGTAGGTATGTTCCTTATTTTCGGATTACCCTTTACTACTTTAATTGATGTTGGATCAACTCACTCTTATATTGCTAGTATGGTGTCTGGAACTTTGGATGTGAAATCTGAATTTGCCTCTAGGAAGATGTCAGTACTTAGTCCTTTAGGGCCATTAGTATTGGTATATAAACTCTTTAGAGATGTTCCTTTAGAAGTTCAGGGGGCAGTGTTTCCGGCTGACTTGATGGAGCTGCCGTTCGGGGAATTTGATCTGATCCTAGGTATGGACTGGTTAGTAAGGTATCGTGTAAATTTGGACTGTGCTGCTAAGCTCATGACATTAAAGACTCCCGAGGACAATGAGGTGCTGGTGATAGGTGAGAGGAGAGACTACCTGTCTAATGTAGTGTCTGCTCTTAAGGCGGAAAAGATGGTAAAGAAGGGGTGCTTGGCTTTCTTAATGTTTGTTAGTGCTTTGGATGCAAAGGAAGCACCTGTGAGGGAGGTTAGAACGGTAAAAGAATTTGTGGATGTTTTTTCGGAAGAGCTTCCAAGGTTACCTCCGAATCGTGAGGTGGAGTTTGGAATCGACTGCACGCCATGCGACACTGGGTGTCCATCGCTCCTTATAGGATGGCACCAAAGGAGTTGGTTGAACTTAAATCCCAAATTCAGGAGTTGTTAGATCGCGGTTTTATTCGACCCAGTGTGTCTCCATGGGGAGCACCGGTGTTGTTCGTGAAGAAGAAGGATGGATCTATGCATATGTGCATAGATTACTGCCAATTGAATAAGCTGACGATCAAAAACAAGTACTCGCTGCCGAGGATAGATGACTTGTTTGATCAGCTTAAAGGGGCTGTGGTGTTTTCGAAGATAGACTTGAGATCGGGGTATCACCAGCTTAAGGTGAAGGAAGCGGATATCTATAAGACAGCTTTCTAGACTCGATACAGGCATTATGAGTTCCTAGTAATACCGTTCGGGTTGACGAATGCCCCAGCCGCGTTCATGGATATGATGAACCGGGTTTTCCAACCCTACTTGGACCAGTTCGTCGTGGTGTTCATAGACGACATCCTGGAATATTCCAAGTCTGAGGAGGAGCATGATGCGTATCTTCGAGTAGTGCTGCAGATTTTGAGGGAGAAGAAGTTGTATGCCAAATTTAGCAAGTGCGAGTTTTGGTTAAGAGAAGTTGCTTTTCTGGGTCATGTGGTATCTGCAGAGGGGATAAGAGTGGATCCTCGGAAGATTGAGGCGGTGTTAGACTGGAAACCACCTAAGTCAGTGGCAGAGGTTCGCAGTTTCTTGGGGTTAGCAGGCTACTATAGGAGATTTGTTAAAGGGTTTTCGTCAATAGCAGCACCTCTGACAAAGTTGTTAAGAAAGGAGGTACCTTTCATGTGGATGGATAAGCAGCAGGAGAGTTTTGAGAAGCGTAAGAGGGTTTTGACAGAGGCTCCGGTTTTGATTCAGCCTGATGCGGGGAAAGACTTTGTAGTGTATTGTGATGCTTCGCACACGGGGTTAGGCTGTGTGCTGATGCAGGAAGGAAAGGTTATTGCCTATGCGTCTCGGCAGTTAAGGCCGCATGAATTTAACTATCCGACGCATGATTTGGAGTTGGCTGCAGTGGTTTTCGCGTTAAAGGTGTGGAGACATTACTTGTACGGAGAGAAGTCGGTGATCTACACAGACCACAAGAGTCTGAAATATCTGCTGACTCAGAAGGAGCTAAACTTGAGACAGCGAAGGTGGGTGGAGTTGCTTTGAAGGATTACGACTGCTCAATTGAGTATCACCTGTAAGGCGAATGTGGTGGCGGATGCCCTAAGTCGAAAGGTATCGATCGGATCGAGGCGATGTTTGCACATCTTAGTCTTTATGATGACGGGAGTTTGTTAGCGGAGCTGCAGGTGAAGCCGACATGGTTAGGTCAGGTGAAAGAGAAGCAGTTGGTAGATGACGATCTGAGTGCTAAGCTATTGCAAGTACAGAACGGGGGAGTGGAAGACTACAGTGTAAACAGCAACGGGGTGTTACACTAAAGCTTAAATAATTACATCAATTGGAAACTTAATACTAATAACATGAGCTTCTTCTCAAATTATAAAATTAATTGTTTAAGCTCCAATAACAAAGAAGTAATAATGAATAGATTCCTAATACATTTTTTTTAAAAACAAATCATTAAGTACAGTAATATAGAATTTGATAACTGAAATAAAGGAAATGGTTAAGTAACGGATCAAATCAAATCTCGATATAAGGGTAGTCAAGAGAAATGGCGATAACAAATACAAAGTGGGTTTTGGGTTAATATTAATGGGTGAGTCAAGAAATGGTTTGTTAGTCTCAAAGGGGTTCACTAGGGGTTAATTATAAAGGTAGGCTTTTTATGGAGTAAGTGTGTTAAAACTTAGGTGCCTTTATCATCTTAGTATATCAAATCAAAGGTGTGGTCTCGACATGTATAATCGAAGCAAGTTCTAGAATAACAAGTCAATATTGACATACTCATAATCAATAAAGTGAGCACGAAAAGGAATGTATGCTCTAAAAGGCTCAAGATCTCACAAAAATTATGGGCTTTTGACGTCAACTTTGTAAATTTCAAACTTCAAGGTAATAATTAGATCCAGGTAGACAACCCAACAAATTTTTAATTCTGAAAATAAACTCATTATGCTTGATTCTCTAGTCTCCTAAAGTTTAAATCATCACTGCACAATTAGCTATGACTTAATCCAAAACATATCAATGAAAATCATAAATCAAATGAAATTTCATTCTAACAGTTAATATGAGAACATTATTTAAGAACAAGATATAATTCAGGGATTTGAAAATAATGCAAAAAGTTAGGTACTTTTCACGATAAATTTCACCCCCCACACTTAAGATGTACATTGTCCTCAATGTACAATTAAAGATAATAACCATGTAGAAATAGATCATAATAGAGGGAGGGAGGTGAAACTTCCTGGATTTCGGATGGATATCTTGAGTTTTTAGGTGTGGAAACTTGATTCGGAGGTGAAAGGTAAGTTGGAGGAGGCGTCTCTGGTGGTGGTATGGTGGCCGCCCACAATAACTGTGCTAGATGAAGAAATTAGGTAACTTGTGAAGAAATAGCTAGGAAATAATAAGAATAATTCAAAATATACTACATATGTATTTAAGGACAATAAAGATAAAGAGAAGGAAAATAAAGGAGAAGAGAAAAGACATAGGTAAAATAAATGGACTCAAATGTCCTTGGCTTGTTGGGTCGATGAAGCGGCCGGCATGGACTTATGTAGATCGGTCTCACACGGGGAGACTGTGCTAGGGTCCTTCTGCTTCTTCGGCATGGGGATGGTGGTGAGGATGGTGAAAGAAAAGGAATAAGGGGAAGGGGAACAAAAAGTGAATGGAGAGGATAGAAAGGGGTGTGGTGGCTGGGGGTTGGTTCACGAAGAATTTGGGGAGAAAGTGAGAAGAAGGGGGGCCTTAAATAAGAAACAAGGACCTGGTACTGCCCACGCCCGTGTGCTGTGGGCGTGTTCGGTCACACGGTCGTATCGTACGGCTGTGTGGTGGCTCATTCATTTCTCCCACGCCTGTGTCGAGGTGTCCACGCCCATGTCTCTTTCTCAGTGTCGGCCACGGCCTCAAAGCACGGGCGTGTCTCATACCCTTGTGAATTCCTCAGTGTCAGCCACGGCCATATCACACGGCCGTGGCAATTTATAGCCATCCGTGATCTGGGGATTTTTCGTCCTTGGCTTGTACGACCTCTGCCATGCTAGTGTCTAAATCCGTGATGCCCACACGGCCACGGCCACGCCCGTGTGCAAGGCCGTGTGGCACGGAAGCCTACGCTTTATTTACTTTTGTTAGTCTTTAGTTAGGTACTAAAAATCAAAGATATGAAAATAAAGGGGGTTAGTGCTCGGGTTGCCTCCCGAGAAGCTCTTGTTTAAAGTCCTAAGCTAGACTTACCTTTCATTCTCACGATCATGGTGGTTTGAGGAGTTGAAACTCCTCTTCCCTGCTATCAATTCTAACAATATATGGTTTGAGTCGAGTAGTGTTTATTTTAAAAGTGCCGAACTTAGGATTAGTTACCTCGACTGTTCCATATGGGAACACATTCAGTACCGTAAAAAGAATTTCTTTGTTTGTATTACGGTCTAAGATGGCGATTCGAGGGTCTTTCTCATCCAATAATACCTGATCTCCTATTTTGAAGTGATTTGCTGTTCCTATAAGCTCGTTTGGGGGTCCCATTGGTTTTGCTTCGTGTGTTCCTAGTTTTTCCTTGAAATGTGTGTTCCACTCGTCTAGTTCCTTGACCTGAAGCCTTCGTTCCTCATGAATTACTTCCTTGTTTGCATGAGATCTAGGATCTGGCTCAGATGTGTACTTCCGAAGTGCTTCCTGAAAAGAAGGTTGAACCGAATGGTCATTAATAGAATTTATGATCTCACCTTTTTCACTTGACATCCTAGCCGAGTCAAGAGCCTGAAGAGTGATCGTTTCGTCACCTACACGGAGTGTGAGTTCACCTGTACCAACATCAATTTTAGTTTTAGCAGTTGCTAAAAAGGGTCTTCCTAAAATTAAAGGAATATTATTGTTCTCATCCATGTCTAAAATGACAAAGTCTACTGGGAATATAAATTTATCAACTTTTTCAAGCACATCTTTGATTATACCCCTAGGAACTCTAATGGTTTTATCAGCTAATTGAATGCTCATCCTAGTTTGATTGGGTTTCCCTAGACCTAGTTGTTTAAATAGTTTATAAGGCATGACATTGATGCTTGCCCCTAGATCTGCTAAAGCAGTATCTATAGATAAACTACCAATTAAACAAGGAATCATAAAACTCCCTGGATCATTTAATTTCGGTGGTAGTTTATTTTGTAGAATCGTTGAGCACACTGCGTTTAACTCCACATGCGATGCCTCGTCTAACCTCCGTTTGTTTGTCAGAAGCTCTTTCAAAAATTTCCTTGAATCTGGCATCTACGAGAGAGCTTCAAGAAATGGTAAGTTCATATGTAATTTCTTTAAGAGTTTAAAAAATTTACCAAATTGTTCCTCTGTGTGGTCTTTCTTCATCGCATTGGGATATGGCACTCGAGGTGTATACTCTTTAATGACAGGTTTATGTGTATCGTGGCTCACCTCAACCTTACCTTTATTTACCATGGGTTCTTGCCTTGGCTCAGATTCGGATTCTACTAACCCTTCACTATTGTGATCAGTAATGGCATGAATTAGCTCCTTAGAGTTAGTTTCAGTGTTGCTTGGCAAGCACCCTTACGGTCGTTCTGAGATTAGCTTGGCTAGCTGACCTAACTGGTTCTCAATCCCTTGAATCGATGCCTGCTGATTTTTGAGCATTGTCTCATTGTTTTGAAAACGGGTTTCTGACACCGCGATAAATTTTGTCAGCATCTCCTCAAGGTTCAACTTTTTCTCTTATGGATAGGGTTGCTGTTGAAAGCCTGGAGGGGGTTGTTGTCTTTGATTTCCTTGACCACCCCATGAGAAGTTTGGGTGGTTCCTCCAACCTGGATTATAATTGCTACTATAGAGGTTATTTTGAGATCTAAAATTATTACCCATATAGTTCAACTGCTAGCTTTCTATGCCAGGGTTGTAGGGTGGGTATTCTGTATTGTTCGTCCCTCCTCCATTTGTATCGCACCGCATCACTGGATGAACCTGCGAAGAACCACATAAACCATCAATTTTTTTACTTAAAAGCTCTACTTGGTTTGATAGCATTGTCACTGCGTCGAGGTTGAAAACTCTGGCTGCTTTTGTCGGCTTTGTCCTCATAAATTGCCACTAATAATTATTCAGTGACATCTCTTCAATGAATTCATAAGCAGCCTCAGGTGTTTTGTTATTTAAGGTTCCACCGGCGGCTGCATCGGTAAGTTGTCTAGCTGAGGGGTTCACACCGTTATAGAAGGTTTGAACCTGTAGCCATAATGGTAACCCATGATGAGGGCACCTTCTCAATAAATCCTTGTATCTCTCCCATGCATCGTAAAGTGTCTCTAAATCCATCTGCACAAAAGAAGAGATATCATTCCTTAATTTAGTCGTTTTAGCCGGCGAAAAATATTTTAACAGAAATTTTTCAGTCATTTGTTCCCATGTAGTGATTGATCCTCGTGAAAGAGAATTCAACCACTGTTTGGCTTTATTCCTTAAAGAGAAGGGAAACAATTGAAGGTGAATGGCATCATCAGAAACGCCATTAATTTTAAACGTATCGCATAATTCCAAAAAGTTCGGTAAGTGTGTGTTAGGATCCTTGTCCTGCAAACCATCAAACTGAACAAATTGTTGTATCATCTGTATAGTGTTAGGTTTAAGTTCAAAATTATTTGCAGCGACAGCAGGTCTAACAATACTTGATTCAGTTCCTATTAAATTAGGTTTAGAATAATCATACATAGTTCGAGGAGGAGGATTTTCGGCAACCACAGGAGGAAGTGGATTATTCTGGGGGTCAGCCATCTCTTCCGTGTTATTAGTATCGTTCTCTTGCTCTTTTTGTGTGTATTGTAGGCTTCGCCTAATTTATCTTCTGTTTCTGCGAACGGTTCCTTCTATATCACTATCGTAAAGTAGATGTCCTGTCGGGTTTCTTCTAGTCATAAACAAGAATACCTGCCAGAAGCAAGGAAAAAGAAAAATTAGCAAAGTAGAAATAAAAATAAAAAGTTAATTGCACAAATAAAAATGGCTAAAGTAATAAAAATCAAGTGTTCCTAATATCTTAGTTCCCCGGCAACGGTGCCAAAAAATTGATCGTGTCTGAGAGTTTTAATATTTATATAATGAATGATCGAGCCTAGAAACTAACAATCACCACGATTGAGGCAAGCGCACCTATCGAACAGTAGTATAGCTTAGTGGCAAGACCGGAATGTCAAACCCAAAGGAACCAAGAGTACTAGTAGTTACTATCTTTTTATTATTTAGCCTAAGTATTAAGAGAATTGATGTTTATCTAACTAATTACTAAACTAATGATGCTAAGACAAAGAGTGTGAATTGGGAAAATACTTTTGGGAAAAACCAGTTGATTAAGACAATACCTAAGGAAGAATCCACCTAGACTTTACTTGTTATTTAACTCGAACTGCATTTATTTATTCACTTGACTTGATCCGTAGGATTCCCTAATTTATATTAATACCTCTTTCGAGGCTACTAACGTCTAACCCTAGGTTGATTAATTGAAATCTCTTTCTAATTAAAACCCCTAGTGTTGCATTAACTCGATCTATAGACTCCTATATTAGGTTTGACCCTAATCCGGTAGATTTTCGTCATCCTATCTCTAGGGTTACCATCAACTCCGCTTAACTATGCTAGATCTACACTTAAACAGGGACTTTTTCTCCACTGCCTAAGCACATCAATACTTGAATCAATATCGTGAAATATTAAAACAAGAATTAAGAACACGTAATTAAGAACAAATCAAGTATTTATCATATAGTTTAGAAAACAATAACAAGATCCGTCTTAGGTTTCATCCCCCTCAGGTATTTGAGGGGTTTAGTTCATAATTATAAAAGAATACATCTCAGAAGAAGATAAATAACAAAATATAAGAAAAACCCTAAAACCCCCTGAAGGAAATTGAAGGGAAGATCTTCCGTCTTGAATGTGATTCCGACTTCTGAAATGGATCAACTGGCTTTCTTAGAGTAATTCCCTGAGTTTAGCCCTCTCTGGCTTCGCCCCCGATCAAAGACCCCTTTTTAGGTTATACTTAGGGCGTTTATATAGGCTTCGGAATGTCTTTCTTGGCTCACAAGTATCCCATTCCGAATGAAACACATCTTGGTTAAAACAGGGACACGCCCGTGTGACACACCCGTGGTCGACTCCCTTGGTCGTGGTCGATCCTATTTGCCACACATGGCCGTGTGATCTGGCCGTGTCTCTATGTTCTAGGTTGTGTCTCGGTTGTTACTCAAAACGCTCGGTCGTGGGAGGTAGTCTAGACCGTGTGAGCCTCTAAGGTAAGCCCATTTGCTCCGTTTTCAGCCCGTTTCTCGTTCCTTTCATCCTCCAATGCTTCCCTAAGTATAAAACATGAAATTAAAGGATTAGGAGCATCAAATTTCATAATTCAAAGGATAAATCATCCACAGAGTATGCTAAATGTGGGATTAAAATTTATAAAATGAATGATCTAGCCTAGAAACTAACTGTGACAACGATTGAGGCAAGCGCACCTATCGAACAGTAGTATAGTTTAGTGGCAAGACCGAAATATCGAACCCAAATGAACCAAAAGTACCAGTACTAACTTTATTTCTATTATTTAGCCAAAGAATTGAAGTGAATTATTGTTTAATCTAAAATTAACTAACAACTAAGCTAAAGACGCTAAGACAAAGAGAATGAATTGGGGAAATACTTGTGGGAAAAACCAATTGATTAAGACAATACCCAAGGAAGAATCCACCTAGACTTCACTTGTTATCTAACTCTGAACCAGACTATTTATTCACTTGACTTGATCCGTAGGATTCCCTAATGTATATTAATACCTCCATCGAAGGTACTAACGTCTAACCCTAGGTTGATTAATTGAAATCTCTTTCTAATTAAAACCCCTAGAATTGCATTAACTCGATCTATGGACTCCCATATTAGGTTTGACCCTAATCCGGCAGATTTTTGTCATCCTATGTCTAGGGTTGCGATCAAATCCGCTTAACTATGCTAGATCTACTTTTAGACAGGGACTTTTGCTCCACAGCCTAAGCACATCAATACTTGAATCAAAACCCTGAAATATCAAAGAAAGAATTAAGAACACATAATTAAGAACAAATCAAGTATTTATCATATAGTTCAGAAAACAATAACAAGATCCGTCTTAGGTTTCATCCCCTCAGTATCCGAGGGTTTAGTTCATAATTATAAAAGAATACATCTCAGAAGAAAAGATAAAACAAAACATAAGAAAACCCTAAAACCCCCTGAAGGAATTGAAGGAGAGATCCGCCGTCTTGAGTATGATTACGGCTTCTTGAGATGAATCAACTGGCTTTCTTCGAGTAAATCCCACGATTCGACCTCTCTGGCTCGGCTCCTTGGCCTAGTTGGACGCCCCCTAAAGGTTGGCCTTTAGGGTGTTTATATAGGCTTTTGGAATGGCTTTCTTTGCCTCTAAGTACCCTAATCCGAATAAAATTCTTCTTGGTCACGGTAGGGACACGCCCGTGTGAATCGACTTCAGGCCGTGTTCGAGCTCACGCTAAAGGGCACGATGCAGGTGCTTTGGGCCCAGGCCGTGTTGATTTCTTACTTTGGCCCATTTGGCCCGTTTTAAGCCTGTTTTCCGTTCTTTTTATCCTCCTATGCTCTCCTGAGTATAAAACATGAAATTAAAGGATTAAGAGCACCATATTCCATAATTCAAGGGATAAATCATCCAAAAGCATGCTAAATATGGAGATAAAATATGTTACTATCACGGTTTATCATATACCCCCACACTTAAGCTTTTGCTTGTCCTCAAGCAAAATTCTCAACTCACAATTAAAACGAACTTCCTCAATTCATAACCTTCATCAACAATGTTTCATCATAATTCATAACTAATTCATACATTGATAACTTAACCAGAAAGTTCCTAAAGATTCAAACAATCAAAGTCATAGTTTTTATAGTATGAAAAATAGGTGTTTCCCCTTACCTAAATAATTACCTCTGATTCAAAATCAACAAAAAATGACATCCTCACTAAAGATTCACTCAAATCACTCGAAGTGTTTCAGGTTCAAAAATAAGCACTCAGAAGTCGAACATGAAAATTTAATCCCATAGGCTTGCATGAAAATCAAATCTCTACCACTGTAAAATGATATGATACACAAATCAAAAGGTCTTTTATGGGTTGTAACGGGGCTTGGGTTAAAGGTGTGGATAAAGGCTTGAATTAGAGGGTTAGTATCGAGACTGAATTGACAAATTACCTAACTAAAAAGTTGTACTAATACTAAATAATTACATCACGAAAACTTAATACTAATAACATGAGCTTCTTCTAAATATAATGAAATTAACAGTTTGAGCTCAAATAACATAGAACTAATAATGAATAAAATTCATTTTTTTTAAGAACAAATCATACAATAATAAAGAAATTAACAACTAAAATGGAAAGCATAGTTTAGCTAAGTAATCTGTTCAAATCAGACCTCGACTTAATGTGGGTCAAATTAATTAAAGGGATTTCAACAATAATGGTTTTTTGGTTAATGTTGAGGGTGAGTAAAAAAAAAGGGTTGTTAGAATCAAAGGGGTTCACTAAGGGTTAATTGTGATGGTAGGCTTTTAGTGTAGTAACTGGGTTAAGACCTAGGTGCCTTCATCATCTTAGTATATCAAATCAAAGGTGTGGTCTTGACATGTATAATCGAAGCAAGTTATAGAATAACAAATCACTGTTGACACACTCATAATCAATAAAGTGAGCACGAAAAAGAATGTATGCTCTAAAAGGCTCAAGATCTCACAACAATTATGGGTTTTTGATGTCAACTTTGTAAATTTCAAACTTCAAGGTAATACTTAAATTCAGGTAGACAACCTAACAAAATTTTTACTTCTGAAAAATAGACTTATCATGCTTGATTCTCTAGTTCCCTAAAGTTTAAATCATCACTGCATAATTATCTATTACTTAATCCAAAGCATATCAATGAAAATCATAAATCAAAGGAAGTTTCATTTTAATCATAATATGAGAAAATTATTTAAGAACAAGATATAATTCAGGAATTTGAGAATAATACAAAAAAGTTAGGCACTTTCCTGAATAAATTTCACCCCCCCACACTTAAAATGTACCTTGCCCTCAATGTAAAAATATAACAATTATAATAAGAAAAGCACAAGCTAGGGAAAGAGGTGAAACTTCTTGAATTTTGGATGGAGTCAGAGAAAAAAATCTGGGAAGTTTGGGCCGCGTTGGAGGAAGACATTTCTGTAGAGGTGGATACTAGGGTCGTGGTGGTGTGATTCCCAAGCAGCCTGAAGAACCTAAAACCAAATAACTAGAATAAAATAAATAAAATTAAGCATAAGAGGGTCAAAGAGAAGGAAAATAAAAGAGAAGAGAAAAAACATAGGTAAAATAATTGGACTCAGATGTCCTTGGCTTGTCGAGTAAATGAAGCGGCCAGCATGAACTTATGTAGATCGGTCTCCCATAGGGATACTGTGCTAGGGTCCTTCCGCTTCTTCGACATAGGTAATGTTAAAATGGAGATTTTGGGGCAGGAGAATGAGAGAAAATGGAAAAGGGGGGAGAGTGTAAAGGGTATGGATGAAAGGGAATGGGTGAGAAAGGGAACAAGGGGTGTTTTGAATAGAAGTTTCAAATCTGGTACATCCCCACGCCCGTGTACCATGGGCGTGTTGGGTCACATGGCCGTATCGCACGGCCGTGTTGTGCTTTTTTCGTTTTTCCCACGCCTATTTCGTGATCACCACGCCCATGTTTGATAAAATAGTGTCGACCACGGTTGTATCGCGCGATCGTGGTGTTTAGTCGAAGCCCATTTGACTTCCCTCGGTGTCGGCCATGGCCGTATCGCACGGCCGTGCCCATTTATAATCATCCGTGATCTTGGGAATCTTTCGTCATTGGCTCGTACTACCTCTGCCATGTCAGTACGGATGTTCGTAGTATCCACACGGCCGTGTGCAAGGCCGTGTGGTATGGAAATCTGTATTTTTTGTTAGTTAATAGTTAGTTGCTAAAAAAAGAAATAAATGTATAAATAAATGTAAAAATAAACAGAGTTAGTGCTCGGGTTGCCTCCCGAGAAGCGCTCATTTAAAGTCTTAAGCTAGACTCACTTCTCATTCGCATAATCAGGGTGGTTTGAAGAGTTGAACATCCTCTCTTATGCTATCAGTTCGACTATCATGATATAACTCGAGTCGAGTAGCGTTTACTTTAAAAGTTCTGAAAATAGGATTACTTACCTCGACTGTTTCGTATGGGAAAACATTGATTACCTTAAAAGATATTTCTTTGTTTGTATTATTCGAGGGTCTGTTTTATCTAATAATACTTGATCTCGTCACCTACACGAAGTATGAGTTCACCTGTATCAATGTCGATTTTTGTTCTAGTAGTTGCTAAAAAAGGTCTTCCCAAAATTGAAGGGATCGTATAATCCTCATCCATGTCTAAAACGACAAAGTCTACTGGGTATACAAATTTATCAATTTTTACGAGTACATCTTCAACTATACCCCTAGGAATTCTAATAGTTTTTTCAGCTAATTGAATGCTCATCCTAGTTTGTTTGGGTTTCCCTAGACCTAGCTGCTTAAAAATTTTATAAGGCATGACATTTATACATGCCCCTAGATCAGCTAAAGCATTATAAATCGATAAACTACCAATTAAACAAGCAGTCATAAAACTCACTGGATCTTTTAATTTCTCTGGTAGTTTGTTTTGTAGAATCGCTGAGCACACTGCGTTTAGCTCCACATGCGATGCCTCGTCTAACCTCCGTTTGTTTGTCAAAAGCTCTTTTAAAAATTTCCTTGAATCTGGCATCTACAAAAGAGTTTCGAGAAACGGTAAGTTAATATGTAATTTCTTTAAAAGTTTAAGAAACTTATCGAACTGTTCCTCTGTGTTATCTTTCTTCATTGCTTCGGGATATGGTATGCGAGGTTGGTACTCTTTGATTACCGGTTTGGATTTATCATGACTTACCTCGACCTTACCTTCCTCTACCACATCCTCTTGCCTTAATTTGGGCTCATCTAACCCTTTACTATCATGAGCGGTTATGGCTTCAAGTTACTCCTTTGGGTTAGTTTCAGTGTTGCTTGGCAATCTACCTTGTGGTCGTTCTGACATGATCTTGGTAAGTTGACCTACCTGATTCTTGATCTCTTGAATCGATGCTTGTTGATTTTTAAGTGTTGTTTCGGTGTTTTGGAAATGTGTTTCTGACACCGCTATGAATTTTGTCAGTATCTCCTCAAGGTTCAGCTTCTTTTCCTGTGGGTAGGGCTGCTGTTGGAAGTTTGGAGGGGGTTGCAGTCTCTGATTTCCTTGACCTTCCCATGAAAAATTGGGGTGGTTCCTCCAACCTGGATTATAATTGTTACTATAGGGGTTATTTTGAGATCTAAAATTATTACCCATATAGTTCATCTGCTCGCTTTCTATGCCAGGGTTGTAGGGTGGATGTTCCGAATTGTTCGACCCTCCATTGTTTCACACTGCATCACTGGATGTACCTGCGAAGAACTATACAAACCATCAATCTTTTTATTTAAGAGTTCTACCTGATTGGATAGCATGGTTACTGCGTTGAGGTTGAAAACTCCGGCTATTTTTATTGGCCTTGTCCTTGTGACTTGCCACTGATAGTTATTCAATGGCATCTCTTCTACAAACACGTAGGCAGCCTCAGGTGTTTTGTTATTCAAGGTTCCGCCAACGGCTGAATCGATCAATTTCCTGGTTGAAGGGTTTACACCATTATAAAAGGTTTGGACTTGTAGCCACAAGGGTAATCCATGGTGTGGGCACCTTCTCAATAGATCTTTATATCTCTCCCATGCATCATAAAGTGTCTCTAAATCCATCTGCACAAAAGAAGAGATATCATTCCTTAACTTAGCCGTTTTAGCCGGCGAAAAATATTTTAATAAAAATTTTTCGGTCATTTGCTCCCATTTAGTGATTGATCCTCGTGGAAGAGAATTCAACCACTGTTTGGCTTTATTCCTCAAAGAAAAGGGAAACAACCGAAGACGGATGGCATCATCAGAGACACCATTTATTTTGAAAGTATCGCTAAATTCTAAGAAATTCGCCAAGTGATTGTTTAGATCTTCATCCTACAAACCATCAAACTGAACAAATTGCTGTATCATTTGAATTGTGTTAGGTTTCAGTTCAAAATTATTTGCAGCAATAGCAGGTCTAACGATACTTGACTCAGTTCTTGTTCAATTAGGTTTAGCATAATCATACATAGTTCGAGGAGGAGCATTTTCAGCAACCACAGGAGGAAGTGGATTGTTCTGGTGATCAGCCATCTCTTCCGTGTTATTAGGATCGTCCTCTTGCTCTTCTTCTATGTAATTTAGGCTTCGCCTTATTTCTCTACGATTTCTGTGAACGGTACCTTCAATATCACTGTCGTAAATTAAGGGTCCTGTTGGGTTCCTTCTAGTCATAAACTAGAGGTACCTTGTAATAGCCCGATTCAGGGCCTAGTCGAAATAGTGGTGCGAGACCACAAATCTGAGTTAGTAAATTGAGTTCTTAAGGTTTATGACATGTTTGCATGATAGTATTAAAGTTCCATGTAGAAATTTTGTGAAATTGACATGGAATGATCAAATAGGACTAAATTGCAAAACTTGCAAAATATCAGTTTCTAGAAGCTTTTTGTATGAAATAGCTTTGCAATATTAATTAGAAGTCCTTAAATAGCAATTTGCCCAATGATAAACCGTAAAAGTAACATATTTTAATCCCATATTTAGCATACTTTTGGATGATTTATCCCTTGATTTATGTAAAAAGGTGCTCTTAATCCTTTCTTTTCATGTTTTATACTCAGGAAAGCACTGGAGGATGGAAAGAACGAGAAACGGGCTCAAAACGGACCAAATTGGGCCAAAGTGAAAATTGACACGGCCTAGACTTGAGCCAACACGGCAGTGTCTCCTTGATAGACTAGAACACGGCCTGATCATGATTTACACGGGCGTGTCACCTCATTAAAAGTCTGAACATGGCCTAAAGACGATTCACACGGGCGTGTTCCATGGCCGTGTCCCTACCGTGGAGAAGAGTAATTTCACTCGGAAAAGGATACTTAGGGGTAAAGAAACCTATTTCAAAAGCCTATATAAACACCCTAAGTATAACCTAGAAGAGGGGGGTGAGCTACGCCAAGGAGCCGAGCCGAAAAGGTCAGATTTGTGGGAAACACTCGAAGATAGCCAGTTGATCCATCTCAAGAAGCCAAAATTCTACTCAGGACGGCGGATCTCTCCTTCAATTCCTTCAGGGGGTTTTAGGGATTTCTTATGTTTTGTTTTATCTTTTCTTACGAGATGTTTTCTTTTATTATTATGAACTAAACCCTTCGAGATACACAAGAGGATGAATCTTAGATGAATCTTGTTATCGTTTCTTTGAACTATATGATAAATACTTGATTTGTTCTTAATTATGTGTTCTTAATTCTTGTGTTAATATTTCCGGATATTGATTCAAGTTTGATGTGCTTAGGTGGAGGAGCAAAAGTCCCTGCTTAAGAGTAGATCTAGCATAATTAAGCGGAGTTGATTGCGCGCCTAGAGATAGGGTGACGAGATTTTTTCGGATTAGGGTGAAACCTAATATGGGAGTCCATAGATCGAGTTAATGCAATTCTAGGGGTTTTAATTAGAAAGAGATTTCAATTAATCAACCTAGGGTTAGACGTTATTCGCTTCGAGAGAGGGTTTAATATACATTAGGGAGTATTACGGATCAAGTCAAGTGAATAAATCGTCTGGTTCAGAGTTAGATAACAAGTGAAGTCTAGGTGGATTCTTCCTAAGGGTATCGTCTTAATGAACTGAGTTTTTCCAACAATATTTCCCCAATTCATTCTTTTTGTCTTTGCGTCTTTAGCTTAGTAGTTAGTTAAATTTAAATTAAATAACAACTTCACTTATTTTGGTCTAGATAATAAAAAGAAAGTTAGTATTAGTACTTTTCGTTCCTTTGGGTTCGACAATCCGGTCTTGCCTAAGCTATACTACTGTTCGATAGGTGCACTTGCCTCAATCATTGTTATAGTTAGTTCCAGGTTCGATCATTATAAATTTAAAACTCTGAAATCACCGATCAAGTTTTTAGCGTCGTTGCCGGGGAACTAAAATATTAAGAAAGCTCTATTTTTATTACTCTAGCCATTATTTTCCGCAATTTACTTTTATTTTTATTTTTATTTTTGTTTTGTTTTTAACTTTGCTAAATTTTCTTTCTTTCTTTTCCTAGCAGTACCTCTAGTTTATGACTAGAAGAAACCCGAGAGGACCACTAGTATCTGACAGTGATATTGAAGCTACCGCTCATGCAGAATCGCAGAGAAATTAGGCGAGCCCAAAATTACACAGAAAAAGAGCGAGAAGCGGATCCAATCCTCATCAAGGGATGGACGTGTAACATCCTGGAAAGGGCCTATGCATTTTCGGTTTAATTGTGCAAGTAACATGTTTTATGTACTAAGAATAAATTTTGAACAATTTTGGAAACTCGAAAATGTATGGAAATGTTAAGTTAAAAAAATGGAAAGTGAACATTTTTGGAAACTTGAAATGGATGGAAATGATTTGGAAATGATTCAAAATAGGAAAATGCATTTTTGAAACTTGGAAATGTAAGAAAATGTCAAGTTTACTGAGCCGAACGAAAATTTTTGGAAACTTAGAAATGACTTAGAAATGTCGAGTTTTAAAGTTTAAAAGAGGAAATTAAGGCAAGGTGGCCTTAAAAGAAAAAGTTTGTGAAATTTGACACACAAACAGAGACTTGGAAAAGTGGCCTCAAGATGCCACTTGGGGCCTCTGAAATGGCGCCACATGCAAGGTGTTGGGCACAGGTTCGAGTCACTTGGGAAGCAAATAAAAGAAGTTTTATTTTTGCTTCCGAAGCTCTGAGGTGGGCGGCACAAGCCTTCTAGAAAGGAGGAGTTTTATTCTCTTTAATATTCGATTAATAAGGTGATAAATAAGGGATTTAATTTGGATTATTTTTGAAGAGATAATAAAGGATTATTCTCTAATTATTTTAAATTAAGAGATAAAGCTATCAAATAAAGAAGAGTGGTGGCCAAGTAAGGGATTACGAGGAGTAGTTTCGGCTATAAAAGGATGGAAATAGGGCTACTCATCAATTTTTCTTCCTCCTCCTCTCTCTGCTAATTTAGTGCTCTCCTCTCTTCTCTTCTCTTTTCTTTTGTCAAGCCGAATCTATAGTCCACCATTGCCAAAATTCTCAAGTTTCTTTTCCTTATTTTCGTGGAAACCAAATACCCCAAGAGAACCTCTAGTCGACTTCTCCATTAAATCCCAAAAGCCAAACTTTATCATCTAGTCATCAAGGTCGATTTTTAAGGGGCTTTTAACAAGGGTGCTACCGATTTCTTAAAAAGGGTAAGATCCAAAGTTTGGTTTCAATTCTTTTATATTTTTAAACCTATCTAAAACTTAGGGACTAATCTCTATTATGGATTTTGGCCGAGTTATGGAAGGGTGTTTTCGGGATTTAAGAAATTGTCAACTACAAGAAGGTATCTTTCTAACTTCTAAGATCTAAGGTAAGTTATGAATACCATTCGGCCATAAGCTATATTATTATGATTTAATGTTAGATCGGATCTAACATGGGTACATAGGGATTTTGACAGCAATAAAGAAGCAAGGATCCAATTCGGGATTTAAGATTTGGAAGGTAAGAACAAAGGTAAATTCGGCCAAGGCCTATTTTAGTAGTAGATCTATTATTATGTGTTTTAAGCCGAAAACTAACCAATTCAAGGGATTTAGTGACTAGCTGATTTCAAAGGGGAAAAATACGAGTTTCTGGGATTTGATAAAATCATCAAACCGACACCAAGGAACTTGAGATCTAAGGCAGTAGATCAGATTTCGAGATTTCAGTGAAGTGGTTAAGCAAATCAGGTGTGTACCCCACACTACTTCTTAATATGTTTCATGGCCTATTTTATTAAAATATGTGATATTAAGAATATGAAAGTGGCTAGGGTACCATGTTATGGTACTAAGTACTCGAATGCGTTTCCTACTTCTACAAAGAATATGAAAAAGGTCATTAGTAACATGAGAATATGATAAGAATGTGAACTCGGCATATTTATGCATATCATCATTATATGGGGCATATGGGTTTGTTTGAAAGGGGAAGTGAATGTGGTGACCTAAGACCACGAACACGGTGACCTAAGACGTGGTATCTGAATGTGGTGACCTAAGACCACGATGTCCCCAATGCGGTGACCTAAGACCGCGATATCTGAATGTGGTGACCTAAGACCACAAATGCGGTGACCTAAGACCGCGATATGGAGTGTAGCGGAAGGAGGGTCGACTTAGTAGTCCCCACGGTGTGCAAAGTTGGTAGTGCGGGAGTGTAGCGGATGGCTTATTAGGTTTGGGTTTGGGAATGCATCATAATTTGTATGCTATGATATGATTGCGTAACATTTGTATGCTGATTCTATTTTGATTTAGTGTTTGTGTACACATTGAGTCTGTTTGACTCACCCCGTTGGGAATATTTTTCGGTGATGATCGGTGATGGACCGGACGGCGAGAACTTGTGGTGGCCATGCTCAACATGAAGTTTTTATTTTATGAACTACTATTTCTATTTAAGTACTTGAATTACTTGGAAATTATTTGATGTAATAAGGCCATAAGGCCATAGTTGGATTGTTTTCCATTTATTTCTATTTATTATGATTATGAGTTTTACCTATTAAAGTTTAAGTAAAATTTTTAATATAAAGAATTGAATTAGTTTTCAACACAAGCCCAACCCAAAACAATTTTTTCAAAATCGCACAAGTTTTCTCTAGGTAACGAAAGAATTTTGAAACCGGTTTACTTGAGGAACATACCAAATCAGGGCAAATCTCGTGGGCCGGGTTTGGGGTGTTTCAGATGAGAATAACCCACCACCACAAGATGTGGCGAAAAATAATGCTCCGCGTACTATGTATGATTATGCTAAATCTCATTTAACAGAGCGAGAATCAAGTATTGTTAGGCTGCTATAGTCAAGTAATAATTTTGAATTAAAGGCTAACACTATACAAATGATTCAACAATTTGTTCAATTTGATGGTTTACAGGGACGAAGACCCAAATACTCATATAGCTAATTTTTAGAGTTACGTGATACCTTCAAAATAAATGGCGTTTCGATGATGCCATCCGTCTTCTATTATTTCCCTTTTCATTAAGGAATAAAGCCAAACGATGTGGTTAAATTCGTTACCCACGAGTGTCAATCACTACATGGGATCAAATGACCAAAAATTTTTATTAAAATATTTCCCACCGCCAAAACGGCCAAATTACGGAATGATATCTCTTCTTTTGTGCGGATGGATTTAGAGACATTATATGATGCATGGGAGAGATACAAGGGTCTCTTAAGAAGGTGTCCGCACCATGGTTTACCCTTGTGGCTCCAAGTCCAAACTTTCTATAATGGTGTAAACCCCTCAACGAGGTAACTAATTGATTTAGCCACCGGTGGAACCCTGAACAACGAGAACTCTGAAGCGACCTACGAGTTTATTGAAGAGATGTCATTTGAATAACTACCATGGCGGGTTACAAGGACAAAACCAACAAAATCAGCCGGAGTTTTCAACCTCGACGCAAAGAACCATGCTATCAACACGGTAGAGATGATGAATAAAAAGCTTGATAGTTTGTGTTCTTCGCAGTACATCCAAAGAATGCAATCACGACGCAAGTGGAACTGTATGGCGATCCCGAGTACCCACCCTACCAACCGGGCACAGAAAGCGAGCAAATGATCTATATAGGTAATAATTTCAGAACTAATACTAACTCTTATAGTAATACTTAGAATCCAGGTTGGAGGAACCACCCAAATTTTTCATGAGGAGGACAAGGAAATCAAGGAATTCAAAGACAACAACCTCCTCAAAATTTCCAAAATCAGCCCTATCCACAGGAAAAGAGGCCGAACCTTGAAAAGATGCTGACAAAATTCATGGCAGCCACAGATAACCGTCTCCAAGACACTGAAACCACCCTTAAGAATCAACAGGCATCAATTAAGGGGATCGAAAGTCAAGTTGGGGAACTTACTAAGACAGTTGGACAACTTGTAAAGATAATTTCCGAACGACTGCAAAGGCGTCTACCAAGCAACACTGAAATTAACCCAAAGGAGCAAATCCAAGCTATCACAGCTCATGATAGTATAGGGTTAGATGAACCCAATCCAATACAAGAAAATAAGGTAGAGAAAGGTAAAGTTGAGGTAACACAAGAAAAGCCAAAATCAGTAATCAAAAAGTACCAACCTCGCATTCCTTATCCCGAAGCGATGAAGAGAGATGATAGAGAGGAAAAGTTCGCCCTTTCGCAGATGCCATATTCTAGAAAATTTTTAAAAGAGCTTTTGACGAACAAGCGAAGGATAGATGAGGCATCACACGTGGAACTAAATGCAATGTGCTCGGCAATCTTGCAAAATAAACTACCACAGAAATTAAAAGATCCAGGGAGTTTTACAATTCCATGCTTAATTGGTAGTTTATCTATTGATAATGTGTTAGCTGATTTAGGGGCAAGCATAAATGTCATGCCTTATAAATTGTTTAAACAACTAGGTCTAGGGAAACCCAAACAAACTAGGATGAGCATCCAACTAGCTGATAAAACTGTTAGAATTCCTAAGGGTATTATCGAAGATGTTCTTGTAAAATTTTATAAATTCGTTTTCCCAGTAGATTTTGTTGTCTTAGACATGGATGAGGATAATTTGATTCCCTTAATTTTAGGTAGACCCTTTTTAGCAACTGCTAGAACAAAAATTGATGTTGGTACAGGAGAACTCATACTTCGTGTAGGTGATGAATCGATCAGTTTACAAGCTCTTGACTCGGCCAGGACAACAATTGATGAAGGTGAGAAAGTAAATTCAGTTGATAACCAAGTTGTTCAACTTTCACCACAGGAAACACCACAAGGTTACAAACCTGAGCCGAATCATGGACCCCATGACAACAAAGAAGAAGTACATAAGGAACGAAGCCTTAGGGTCGACAAATTAGAAGAGTGGAAAACACAATTCAAAGAAGAATCGGAACCACACGAAGTAAAACCGAAAGAGCCCCCAGAAGAGCTCATAGGAACAACAAACCACTTCAAAATAGAAGACCAGGTACTGTTAGATAAAGCAGATCCTCGCCTCATCACATTAGACCTGAACTCAAATGAAGAAATTCCTCTTGAGGTACACAATATTTTCCCATACGGAACAGTCGAGGTAAGTAATTCTATTTTTGGTACTTTCAATATAAACGCTTCTGGACTTAAACTTTATCAAGGAAATAAAACTGATAGCATGAGGGAAGATATTCAAATTTTTAAACTACCCTGATTTTTGCGAATACGAGGAAAGTCTAGCTTAAGACTTTAAACGAGCGCTTCTCGGGAGGTAACCCGAGCACTAACCCTAATTACTTTTGTATTTGTTTTCATTTTATTTTCTTCTCTTCTCTTAGTCTTAAACACATAGATTTAAACTAACCAAAAGTGCAGATTTCCAGCTCACACGGCCTTGCACACGGCCGTGGCCGTGGCCGTGTGGAGGTACAGAATCTCCGTACTGACAATGGCAGAAGAGGTACAAGTTAGAAAGAATCAATTTTCAGAGTCACGGACTCAAACCACCACCCCACGGGCACCAACACAATGCCACAGCCGTGCGACGCGGGCGTGGACGACACTGACTTATCACCAACGGGCGTGGCAATCTGTAAAATGGGCGTGGGAGACATGAACGATGCTCAACACGGCTGTGCGATGCGGCCGTGGTCGACACTGTTAGTTTACACACGGGCGTGGCAACCAGAACATGGCCATGGGAGAAACGATACGATGCATAACACGGCTGTGCGAGGCGGCCATGTGAATCAACACGCCCATGGTACACGGGCGTGGGAATGTACCTGACTTGAGAATTCTATTTAAACAACCCACCCCTCCCTCTTTTCACCCATTCAAATTTATTTAGTTTTTCTTTTCTTTCTCAACCCTCTCCCTACTTTTCTTCTCCAATACATTCCAAAACCCTTGAGCTACACCAAATGCCGAAGAAGCGGAAGGAATCAAGCATAGTCTCCCAGAGGGAGACCGATCTATATAAGTTCATGCCGGCCGCTTCAATCATTCGACGAGCCAAGGATATTTGAGGCCATTTAGTTTTTATTTTGTTTTTCTCTTTTGCTTCAATTTCCTTATCTTTACTTCTCCTCTGCTTAATTTCACTTATTTTATTTTGGTTTCTTGGTTTTAGGTTCTTCAGGCTGCTTGGGAATCACACCACGATCACCACCATATCCACAGCCTTAGAAATCACACCCAACAATAAGGACTCTACGGTCCATTTATCTTTTATTTTAATTTTAGTTCACTTTTTATTTTTCTTCACTTTAGCTTGCTTTTCTTTAAGTATTTAATTAGTATAGTTTTAATTATTATTATTATATCTTGGCTAATCCTCCATGAGCTACCCAATTTCTTCATCTAGCGCAGGATCGTCATCAAGAACGAGCCCTCCAACTTATCTTTCACCTCCAACGCAAGGATTTCATCCATAATTCAGGGAGTTTCACTTCTCTCCATATCTTTTGAATTTATACTTAATTGTCTATATATATATCTTTGTACATTGAGGGCAATGTACATCTTAAGTGTGGGGGGGTGAACAACCTAAAAAGGTGCCAAACTTTTTGCATTATTCCCAAATCCCTTAATTATGCCTTGTCTTAAAGTAAATTTCTCATATTATCATTAGAATGAAATTTCCATGATTTATGATCTTTATTGATATGTTTTAGATTAAGTCGTTGATAATTGTGCATTGATGATTAAACTTTAAAATACTAGAGAGTCAAGCATGATAAGTCTATTTTTCAAAATTTAAAAAAAAAATTAGGTTGTCTACCTGAATTTGAATATTACTTTGAAATTTGAAATTTACGAGGTTGACATCAAAATACCCATAATTTTTTATGAGATTTTGAGCCTTATAGAGCATATATCCTTTTTCATACTCACTTTTTGATTATGAGTATGTCAACATTGAACTGTTATTCTAGAACTTGCCTCGATTATACATGTTGAGACCACATCTTTGATTTGATATACAGAAATGATAAAGGCACCTAGGATTTAACCCACTTACTCCATAAAAGCCTACATTCATAATTAACCCCTAGTGAACCCCTTTGATCCTAACAACCCTTTTTTTGACTCACCCACTTATATTAACCCAAAACCCTTTGTATTTGTTATCACCATTCTTCTTGACTACCCTTTTTTGTCGAGATTTGATTTGACCAGTTGCCTAACTATGTTCTATATTTCAGTTGTTAAAGTACTTTCTTATTATTGTAAATATTTGATGATTTGTTCTTAAAAAAATCAAAGTATATTCAGTATTAGTATGATGAAAAGCGAGCTTATACAGTTAAAGTCTATTTATTGAAGAAAAAGCTCGTATTATTAGTTTCAAAGTTTTAATTCATGTAATTATTTATTTTTCAGTTGGTTGTTTCTAGTTAGGTAATTTTTCAAGTCGATCTCGATTCTAACCCTCTAATTTAGCCTTTATCCACACCTTAACCCAAGCCCCGTTACAACCCTTTCAAAGACCTTTTGATTCGTGCATCATTTCATATTACAGTGGTGGAGATTTGATTTTCATGATAGCCTATGGGATTAACTTTTCAGGTTTAACATTCCATCTCAAGAAGCCGAAATTCTACTCAGGACGGCGGATCTCTCCTTCAATTCCTTCAGGGGGTTTTAGGGATTTCTTATGTTTTGTTTTATCTTTTCTTTTGAGATGTTTTCTTTTATTATTATGAACTAAACCCTTCAGATACCTGAAGAGGATGAAACTTAGATGAATCTTGTTATCGTTTGCTGAACTATATGATAAATACTTGATTTGTTCTTAATTATGTGTTCTTAATTCTTGTGTTAATATTTCCGGGATATTGATTCAAGTTTGATGTGCTTAGGTGGAGGAGCAAAAGTCCCTGCTTAAGAGTAGATCTAGCATAATTAAGCGGAGTTGATCACGCGCCTAGAGATAAGGCGACAAGATTTTGCCGGATTAGGGTGAAACCTAATATGGGAGTCCATAGATCGAGTTAATGCAATTCTAGGGGTTTTAATTAGAAAGAGATTTCAATTAATCAACCTAGGGTTAGACGTTATTCGCTTCGAAAGAGGGTTTAATATACATTAGGGAGTCTTATGGATCAAGTCAAGTGAATAAATCGTCTGGTTCAGAGTTAGATAACAAGTGAAGTCTAGGTGGATTCTTCCTAAGGGTATCGTCTTAATCAACTGAGTTTTTCAAACAGTATTTCCCCAATTCATTCTTTTTGTCTTTGCGTCTTTAGCTTAGTAGTTAGTTAAATTTAGATTAAATAACAACTTCACTTATTTTAGGCTAGATAATAAAAAGAAAGTTAGTATTAGTACTTTTAGTTCATTCGGGTTCGACAATTCGGTCTTGCCTAAGCTATACTACTGTTCGATAGGTGCACTTGCCTCAATTGTTGTTATAGTTAGTTCCAGGTTCGATCATTATAAATTTAAAACTCTGAAATCAATGATCACCCAAATTATAAGTTTTGGACAAAAATGGAGATGAGTTAGTAAATTATAAAATTTTAAAGAGAAGGGCATTTTGGTCATTTACCTATTAAATGATTAAAATAGGAAAAAGATGATAAAAATTTCATTCATCTTCTTCCTTGTGCCGAAAATTGGGAGACTCCATAGCTAGGGTTCTTCAAATTTTTGAAGCTTGCAAGTAAGTCATCCTAGCCCCGTTTTTAATATTCTTCGTATTTTTGGAGTCCTCGTATTATGAATTAGCTATTTTTAGCTATAAGATGAGCTAAGAAGCATGTTAAAAAATCTACCCATGTGTATCATGCTTGTAAAATGATATTTTATGGAAGATTATGGGAGTTTGATGTTAGATAAACATCTTTTCCTTACTCAATTTCATGAAAAATGATAGTATGGACTAATTTGTAATAGTTATGATATTGGTCATACCTATTAGAAATAGTGAGAATTGATGATTGTTATAGTAGAGAAAATGAATCAGCTAAACATGATGTTTAAGAAAGTTGAATGAGAATTATTTTACGAGCCTAGGGGCAAAAGTGCAAATATGAGAAAGTTTAGGGGCAAAATAGTAATTTTACCAAAGTATGAGTTAAGAGTCAATTTAGTCAGTGTGAGTATTAAATGATCTAATTATTATTATCGATCAAGAAAAACGAAGCCCGGATCGAAACCGAGGCAAGAACAAAGTCGAGGACTAAATTGCATATCTACATATATTTTGTATATTGAGGTAAGTTTGTATGATTTCTAAGCTTTATGATTATTATCATTGAATTGCTTAGTATAATGTACATTATTACCATAGAAATGCTTATTACTATGTTAAATAAAGAAATCACTGAGATTAAGCATGAGAAAGTCCCGATTGAAGTTGAATTACTTAGGATACTCGATCTACCACACGAGATAAGAAAGTCCGTATAAGACCAAGCCAAGGCATGGCATCGGCAATCAAGCAAGTTATCATGTAAGTCCAAGACAAGTCTTGGCATTGAAGAGTTATTATGAGATGAAGACCCATGTAAGTCCAAGCCAAGGCATGGCATTGGTGAGTCTCCAAGCAAAGATGTCATGTAAGTCCAAGACAAGTCTTGGCATTGAAAAGCTATCATGAGGTAGAGATTCCATGTAAGTCCAAGCCAAGGCATGGCATTGGTGAGTAACAAGAAAGATTTCATGTAAGTCCAAGCCAAGGCTCGGCATTGACCAGTTCATGAGTAAAGATACCAAGTAAGACCATGTCAAGACATGGCAATGGTAAGTTCCCAAGGGAACAGACAAGGAAGACTTTGAGTAAGACCATGTCAAGACATGGCATGAATACCAAGATGAGAGATCCCATGTAAGACCATATCGAGGATATGGCTTTGGCATCAAGTTATGTGGGATGAGATTCAGTATCCTCGGTTATTCATAGAAATTCATTGGGCAAGAGAGTAAAGCTCAAATGATATAGTAAGAAAGTTAAGTAAGTAAAGTTATTATCAAGTTATGCTAGTTAAGAGTAGTATTCATGATATGAATGATGAAGTTGAGATTATACTTATCATAGTAAAGTATACTGATCTATGTGATCAAGTGATACAGATATAGTGTTTACCGTACGAGGATGAGAATAGTAAGTACCATGAGATATGTAAGAATCAGTATGAGTAAGTAAGCTTAAATAGCTGAAATTTATGATACCATTGTTTATGTTAAATGGGTTATATTGAGCAAGTATGTTACTATGTGCATTATATGCAAACTTACTAAGCTAAATGCTTACGTCCTTTATTCTTTCTTTCCGTGTTGTCCCACCAAGCTAATCTCATGGATCATCGTCATCGGAGCTCGGAGCACACTATCAATCGTTATTTTGGTATAGCCAAGTTGTTTATATTAAGTATGGCATGTATAGGAGACATTTCATTTTGAGTTATGTTTTAAAACTAGCCAAAGTGTTGGCTATCAAGCTTAGTATTCTTTTTGTATATGGCCAAAGAGATGAGTCATGAATGATTAAGTATGTATGTTTTAATCTATCAAAGAAGTATGCATCCTTATTCATGTTAGATGTAATACTTGAGTTGCAGAACTGAGCATGAGTCTGGTCTTGATTACAGGGTGGCAATTGGCTTGGTAAATAGCCTCTAAGTGTCCACACGGATGGACACACGGGCGTGTGTCTAGGCCGTGTGCACCCTGCACCTTAGTGTCTTAAGTCAGAATAGACCACGGGCTAGCTACACGGGCGTGTGTCTAGACTCTAGGCCGTGTTAAGGTAGTCAGTGTACACCACTGGTGGTAAGCACGGGCGTGTGCCTTTTCCGTGGGGCATTGGAAGAATGTTGGGATTTTAGGCACGGTTTGGGGCCATGAGTGTGTCCAGGCCGTGTGTAATTTGCCAGTATCCACCACAGGTGAAAGACACGGGCATGTTTTAGGGGTGCACGGGCGTGTCCCAAGCCACATGGGCGTGTGACCCCTGTTTCGAGGAAAAGTTCCCGATTGAATTCCAAAAGTTCCGGGACGTAAGTTTGAGGCCTCGTAGGCCCATGTTATGTATGTTTTGATTAAGAAAGAAGAGTTTCTATTTCGGAACAAAATTTTACGGCCCGTAAGTACATGTTTAAGTGAGTTCAAGTATGGTAATGTCTTGTATCCAGTCTTAGCCCTGGACTCGGGTATGGGGTGTTACATACCTGCTAGGAACAAAATAAAAGAAAGAAAATTAGCAATGTCAAAAACAAAATAAAAGTAAATTGCAAAAATTAAAAATGGCTAAAGTAATAAAAATTGAGCGTTCTTAATATTTTGGGTCCCCTGCAACGGTGCCAAAAACTTGATCGTTATGTCAGAGTCTTAAAATTTATAAAATGAATGATCTAGCCTAGAAACTAACTGTGACAACAATTGAGGCAAGCGCACCTATCAAACAGTAGTATAGTTTAGTGGCAAGACCGAAATATCGAACCCAAAGGAACCAAAAGTACTAATACTAACTTTCTTTCTATTATTTAGCCTAAGAATTGAAGTGAATTATTGTTTTATCTAAAATTAACTAACTACTATGCTAAACACACTAAGACAAAGAGAATGAATTGGGGAAATACCTGTGGGAAAAACCAATTGATTAAGACAATACCCAAGGAAGAATCCACCTAGACTTCACTTGTTATCTAACTCACAGAACCAGACGATTTATTCACTTGACTTGATCCGTAGGATTCCCTAATGTATATTAATACCTCCGTCGAGGCTACTAACGTCTAACCCTAGGTTGATTAATTGAAATCTCTTTCTAATTAAAACCCCTAGAATTGCATTAACTCAATCTATGGACTCCCAAATTAGGTTTGACCCTAATCCGGCAGATTTTCGTCATCCTATGTCTAGGGTTGCGATCAACTCCGCTTAACTATGCTAGATCTACTCTTAGACGGGGACTTTTGCTCCACAGCCTAAGCACATCAATACTTGAATCAATACCCTGAAATATCAAAGCAAGAATTAAGAACACATAATTAAGAACAAATCAAGATTTATCATATAGTTCAGAAAACAATAACAAGATCCGTCTTAAGTTTCATCCCCCTCAGGTATCTGAGTGGTTTAGTTCATAATTATAAAAGAATACATCTCAGAAGAAAATATAAAACAAAACATAAGAAAACCCTAAAACCCCCTGAAGGAATTGAAAGAGAGATCCGCTGTCCTGAGTATGATTTCGGCTTCTTGAGATGAATCAACTGGCTTTCTTCGAGTAAATCCCACGATTCTTACCTCTTTGGCTCAGCTCCTTGGCCTAGCTGGACGTCCCCTAAAGGTTGGCCTTTAGAGTGTTTATATAGGCTTTTGGAATGGCTTTCTTTGCCTCTAAGTACCCTAATCCGAATAAAATTCTTCTTGGTCACGGCAGGGACACGCCCGTGTGAATCAACTTCAGGCCGTGTTCGAGCCTGCTAAAGGGGCACGGCCGTGTGCTTTGTGCCCAGGCCGTGTTGATTTCTTACTTTGGCCCATTTTGGCCCGTTTTAAGCCCATTTTCCGTTCTTTTCATCCTCCTATGCTCTCCTGAGTATAAAACATGAAATTAAAGGATTAAGAGCACCAAATTCTATAATTCAAGGGATAAATCATCCAAATGCATGCTAAATGTGGAGATAAAATATTTTACTATTACGGTTTATCATGTATATATTATGGTTTATCAAAGATGTTGAATGGAGGGCTCATTGGATAATCCCTAATGAAATTTTGTATCAATGTAGAGACTTTGACTGGGTCCCTCTACTCGGGATATGGGGAGCTATTAGATATGCCCCTCTACTTGTATTGAGACAGTATAGGTTAAGGCAGTTTAATCCGGCAACGCAAAGGTTTGCTCAATGTGAGTTTGCATATAAATGCGACAATTACAAAAAGAAGGTTCGTGAAATTTCGAACGCATGGAACAAAACTCACAAAATGAAAAGAATCAACGACAATGTCCCTTCATCAAGTCAAGAAAATACTCGGCCGATAGAAGAACACTTGCAAGTGATCCCATCTGAATTAATGCTCGTAAAGCAAGACTTCAAAAAGAAGAGTTTGGAAATGGGGAAAGGATAGAGAAGTTGGAAGAGGAAAAGATTCAGCTAGGATTAGACCTTGACGTTCAAAAGTTGGAAGCCGAAAAAATGAGAAAAGGAAAAAACAAGGCTGAGGAATACTTGGACAGCTTAAAAATGGATTATAAGAAACTTGTAACGCCCTAAATTTTGGGCCTAGAAAAAATCAGTTTTGAACAAGGGAACAGTTAGGAGACTACACATAAATATTTAGTTGTGCTAGAAAGTGACATAAATGAATGTCTGCTTCAGTGGTTAAGTGATTTAGGAGTGTTTGGAAGTGTCTGAGAAGTCAGGGGTTCAAGCTTTGGCTTATGCAAAATTTTTATTTTAATTGAATAAAATCCTTGGATCTATATAGTAGGTTCTTAAATTATTGTGGTTAAAATATGATACAAATGAGTTGTTGGTCTAGTGGTAAGGGGCGTGTGGGGTGTACATGGGGTGTAAGGTTCGAGTGGTGGCGCATAAAAAGGGAGTATTTATTTTGCTGCCTAATTCATCTGGGTGGAAGAGTTGGATTGAAATACTGCTGAATGGAGTTTGAACTGGTCATAGAGAGAATTGAGGAGGGATATTTAGAGAGATTTTAGGAGAAAATCAAGGGAAGAGAGAGCGGAGGGAGTGTTGTGCCGAAATTGAACTCTGGCGCTCAGGAATTCGGCTAAGAGAGAAACACTCCTCATTTGTTTCCCAAGTTGGATGGCAACTCCCTTTTCCTTTTGGCTGAAATACTTCTTGTGCCTCCTTTTTCTTCCTTTTCCCTCTTTTAGCAATTGCTTCTCAAGCCTATCGTCTCTCATTCTTTCATCTTTGTCTGAACTTTGACCTTTTCGGTCTTGTCCTTCTTTACCACAAACGTTTCCTCCTTCATTGTCGATTACCTGTTTCGTTCTTCTACTCTTACTGTATAGTAAGCAAACGTTTTCCACACTGTTCTCCCCTTGGCCGAATCTCCCATTTTCTTTTCATCCTTCTCATTTCTTTTCTTTTTTTTTTTTGATTCTTGCCTTTCCCTTACAGTCGACTGCTTTCCCTTCTCTATTGTTCTGTATATCATTCTCTATTTGCCGATAGTTGTACACTTCGTAGTGGGTACTATTCTCGCATTATTGGTAAGTGAAGATAGTATAATGTTATCTTGTTGCTGATGGATTAAGTGCTTACCCATCTTCGGTTTGTGCCTAGGAACCTGTCGAAGGGTAGAAGGTTTATAATCAACGGTTGGATAGGCGAAACTTCCCTCTTTACTCGATCAAATGTACCGTGGTGTGAGTTTATCGATTGGGATCTTGTTGTATTCGATTGAGTAAATGTTTAAATGATTAATTGGGAATTGTTGATCAAGTGTAGGTTTCAAAGGTGTGGGCGGTTCTCTCAACAAACAGAAACAAGGTGTGTAAACACTGCCTAAAGCGTGAATCGGCAAAAGCTGAAAAATATGATCGTTGGCACTACACGAGCGTGCGCTCGCTCGTGTGGTAACTGGAACACATAAAATGTGGGCGTTCGACTGTTGAGGCCACCATGAGCAATCTCATGGTCTTGGGCCGTTTTGGGCCCTGTTGGGCTGAAATGGGCCGTGTGGGCCCAACGAGCTTATGAGCCCCACACGGGTAAACCACACGAACGTGTAGAGATTATGGGGCCAAACAGTATATTTTCATGACCGAAATACCCCCATAGGGTAAAATGACCGAAATACCCCCATAGGGTAAAATGACCGGGGTAAAATGACCGAAATACCCCCATAGGGTAAAATGACCAAAATACTCCCATAGGATAAAATGACCGAAATACCCCCATAGGGTAAAATGACTGTTATACCCTTAGGAGATGAAATGACTATTATGGCCTTATGTTATGTATGACTGATTTGCTCTAAGATATGTATGACTATGATTGAGCATGACATTTTGCATACACGTATGACATTATGTCACGACATATTGCATGGGGATGGGTTGTTATATTTGGAGGAAGTATCTTTGTCTTGATAAGGTCGCATTTCGTCGCCCAAGACGCATCGTGGACCTACTTGATGCCTATATGTCATTTATTTCTTGGCGACTTTGCTTTGCATCGCTTTAGTGCATGCAATCGGTGCTAATCTTGGTGTGTCTGGCTGGGTGCGTCAATTTTATCCCCGAATGGTGTGTTTGGCAGGACGGAGTGGTGTATAGAGGCTGGATTGGGTAGGATTTACATTGCATATCTGCCGATTAATGATAATCTTTGTCTTTATTATTGCATCGATTAATGATATTACATACTGTTCACTGCATGATTGATATATGTTACTGTTATGAGCCAAGGCCCCATTGATACTAATACTGAAATTGGGCAAAGGCCCTACTGATTACTGGCATTATGCTGGGCTCAAGCCCAATCGTTTCTTCATTACAGAGGAAAGGGCTTAGGCCCACACCGAATCGGGATCATTATTGTAACGGGCTCGTGCCCAAAATGCATTTATCTACTGTTTAATTGACTGTTTACTTGTTAGGGGATTACACACTGAGTTTTCGTAAACTCACTCCTCTAATTAATTGTACAGGTAATCCCCAATCGTTGGCGGGTCGGTGCTGCGAGGGACTCAAGGATGGCCACACAACCTCATTAGCTTTCGTTTTTAGCCTTTGATTTATAAGTAACTGAATTAGGGTATTTTTATGTAATAAGGCCACTTTAAAGTTATAAACTTTAAATTGGGGTTTTTATAAACTGCTAGTTGTAGAAAAAGATGGGTTTTCAAAAGGTAACTGTTTTCAAAGACACCACGTTTTCGCCACATTTCCTAAAAAAAAAAAAACTTCTGCAATAAATGAGATTTTGAAAATTAGTAACGTTTTAAAAGTGCTTAACTTTTAATGATACACGCTTCGGAAATGAACAACCCGCTTTGGAATCACCGTTTAATAACAAAATGATTAATTGATTTTGAAGATTTCAACGACAACAAGTTTTACGATAAACATTTCAATGTGACACCGCCAGATTCGGCCATAACGTCTAGGTCGGGTTTGGGGTGTTATAAAACTGCATTTGTCGATAAGGACTGTCGGGTTTGGTAAAACATCGAAACAATGGCGGCAGGAAATCCAAGAAGAAAACATTAAAGCCGATCAGTGGGAAAGGAAATTTCAAGATGCTCGAGTCTGAGAAGATGCTCTAAAAAGGGAATTGTTAGAAAGTCAAGATGAAAAAGTTGGCTTGAGAGCCCGGGTAGCAGACTTGGAAAGGTCTCTAGATCAAAAATGCAATCGTAACTCTATGATTGAGTTGAAAGCAAGCCTGATTAAGATCGAAGAGTTGAAGAGAAAGATAAAAGAGCTCAAGGCCGCATTGAAAAATTGTGAACTCCGAGTTGAGCTTCTTGAAATGAACAATGAACATTGGAAAGATGAAATCCAACGCTCTCAAGGTCAGATCAGGGATAGAGACCACATCATGAGCGAAGCTTTAACTCAAGTACGGGAAGTAGCCGACCATTTGCAAACCCTACCGGTTCAAGCTAACATGCTGAGCTTGAGATATGAATCAGAACCAGATTGGGTCCAAGAATTAGCTTGGCTTCTTAGGAAAGTCAAGGCTTTGAGTATTAGGGCAATGCCGTATATGTAAAATATATCTGTTTTATGTAAAGAAATTTGTTTCCTAGTAAAGTTATGCTAATGGAGTTGAACTAGAATCAATGCCTTTTTTTGCATTCATTCATTAGCATTACATTTCATTACATGCATTAAATTTCATAAAAAGACCCTAATTAATAAAATTATGACAGTTACCCTAGAAACCACCAAGAATCTGCCAACCGAATATCGTTACGGTATCCGCGGTAAAACCAAAGCCATGGATCAAAAGTTAGAGAGACTAGAATAAATTCAGAAAGACATGCAAGACCAGTTGCAAGCACAGCTGCAGGACCAATTAGCTAAGGTGCAACATGTAACAACCCAATTTCGGTGAAATCGGAACAGTGGTCTCGGGACCACAAATTTGAGCCGAAAAATAAAATCTATTTTTATTTTATTATATGATCCGTACACTAGAAATATCATGTGAAAATTTTGAAAAGAAAATTTTACCGAGTATGTGCTTAATTACGAGAAGGACCAAATCGCATAAAATGCAAAAGTTGGATTCTAGTAACTAGAAGGATCAAATAGCTATGGAATTCAAAACTAGAGGTCCTCATATGGTAATTATAACATTTAGAAAAGTATGTAGATTTTTCTTGGTGACTCATCCATGGAAATATAGAAAAAAGGCAAGGACTAAATTGAAAATAGTAAAATACTAATTAATTAAAAAGATGATAAAAGATATCATCTTATTTTATGTCATATTCTTCCCCAAAATAAACATGAAAACCCTAGGAGAAGAGAAGAAACTTTCATGGCCAAATTGGATAAGTTTCCTTGGCTCGTTTTTAGTAATTTTGATATTTTTAGAGTTGGGATAGCCTAAACTATAGCCTAAACTATCTATTTGGGGGATCAATTTGAAAAGTTATCAGAGTATAAAAATTGGGTCAAGGATGTATATTCTAAAAATTTTAAATTGATGGTAGAAAATGAAAGATTGATGATAGATAAACAACTTTTACAAAGTGATTTTTCATGAAAACTTGATTTAGGGACTAAAATGAAAATTGGTGAAAATCCATGGAAAATGCTAAAATTTGTGAAATGTATGTGCTGTAAAAGTTGTATGTATATTTCGGCTAGGCTTGGGTAGAGGGTCAAATTTCATGAATTTCATTTTCCGAGCCTAGGGACAAAATGGTAATTTATGGAAAAGTTAGGGGCAAAATGGTAATTTTGCCTAGGATAAAAATAGAGTCCAAATAAGTGGAAAATGTGATAAATTGACATTAAATTTACTCGTATAGATCCGAATAGACCAAATTTGGAGTTAGAACGAGGAAAATGTCAGATTAGTGGATTTATGTACACGAACATTTGTCGAGGTAAGTTTGTGTAACTAAATTTTAAATGTTTTTATGCTTGATGTAAATGTTGTGTTTGTGAATTTTATTAATGTCATATATAAGTGAAATGATCACCTACTCGATATAGCCCGATAAATGAAAATGCCCGATAAAATGGTAAATGAATAAAATGTTACTTGTATGCTTGACATGAATATGGAATGTGTTTCACTCGAACTACATAAATGTTATGGAGGTATGAAATAATCAAATGCCCGATAATGCTTGAAAAGTGTTTAAATCCCAGTTGAATAAATGGAAAATCGATGGATATGTGATTTCCCGAAACGAAAGAGGTCATGCATTTGTTGCGGATAGGATTTAGCTCAGATGAGTAATCCTTCGACCTCAATTCTGATAGGATTTAGCCCGGACGGGTAATCCTGATATAAGTCCTCTAGAGCATATGTTATGGATTGGATTTAGCAGGACGGGTAATCCAAATTAAGCTCTCTAGAGCATATGACGTAAAAAGGATTTAGCCTGGACTGGTAATCCTGTTGTTTACATATATGTTGTTCGAGAGTGTACTCTCTAAAATTGTACCATATGGGTACCATTGGACATGAATTAACAGATTCTGATTCATACACCTCGAGTGTACTACCTGTGTATCCATCGATATTTCGAATAAATTCAACGGGTAAAGCTCTGATAAGGGCAAATATGAATTTAAGATAAATTGACATGGAATGATATATATATGATATGAAATATGACATGAAAAAGGATATTACATGAAATACAAGGAAATGATTATTTATGACTAGTGATGTATGAAAATATGAAAAGATGATAATTGTACATTGAAATTATTTGATGAGAGTGTTTATCCTTGATTATATATTTGTACACCTTGAGTGTATTACTACTTGGTGACTTTAATACTCGAACAAAATGAGTAAAGTCCTGACATGAAACGATCTGAACTCGAAACAAACTACTATGAAACTTGATTAATGAGTAAAGTCCTGAGATGAAACTACTATGAAACTATGAAACTACTATGAAACTATGAAACTACTATGAGTAAAGTCCTGAGATGATATATACATGCTTAATGAATACATGTTGTGGAAAGCATATATGCATGGAAACTTCATTGTTGATTGAGCTTATACATGTCGTGATGTTATCATGGATTATATGACTAACAAGGGCAATGAGGATGTGTGTAGGGCTTGAGGTCAAATTAAGTGAATATGCCTTACATAGTTACCTCAAAATAGGATGAATGGTAAGTTAAGTACCATGTTATACGAACTTACAAAGCATTTTATGTTTACTCCATTTTATTTTTCCCCTGTTTAAGAGTAATCGAAAGCTCGTTGGATTGGAAGCTCGACGGAGATCACTCACACTATCCATCGGCCCATGTCGGTATAGTATGGTAATTCAATTGCGGTTGTAATGGCATGTATAGGATATGTTGGCCATATTGGCATGTAAACATAAGTGATGCTTGTAATCTAGCCATTGGAATGGCTAGTAATGATTGTTTTGATATACATGTAATGTCATAATATGTTAGCCACATATATGTTAAGTAGTTGATCAAAATATGTCTAACATGAAGACATAACCAAGGTAAGATTGTAAACCTGTATGCATTAAATGATATGCCATGATGATGGATGGAATATGCTTGGTTAGAATACTTGATATGGTTAGTAATTGTATGTGATGATATATCATGTAAAATGATAGAATTAACTTGAATAAAATGCTTGGATTTGCTGAGTTATGAATGCAAGATGTGGTGTAGGATTATGGCAAAGATTGGGGTGAGAAATGAAACTAGGAATGGATTTATTTTGTCCACACAGGCAGACACACAGAGGTGTGTCTAGACTGTGTGTAACACACGGCCTGGTAACACGGGCATGTGGTTAGGCCGTGTGACCCCTGTACCTTAATTTTGAGAAATAGAATGCTCAGAATTGAGCACACAAGCAGAGACATGGGCGTGTGTGATAAACCGTAATTTATACATATTTTAATCCCACATTAAGCATGCTTTTTGGATGATTTATCCTTTGAATTGTGGAATTCGATGCTCCTGATCCTTTAATTTCATGTTTTATACTTAGGGAAGCATAGGAGGATGAAAAGAACAAGAAACGAGCTAAAAACAGACCAAATGGGCCAAAGTAAGAAATCAACACGGCCTGGAGGTAGCCACATGGCCGTGCCTCTTTAGCAGGCTCGACCACGGCCTGAATTCAATTCACACGGGTGTGTTGCACAGGCGTGTCTCTGCTATGACAAAGAGGAATTTCACTCGGAATAGGGTACTTAGAGGCAAAGAAACACATTCCAAAAGCCTATATAAACACCCTAAAGGCCAACCTTGAGGGAGGCGTCCAGCTAGGCCAATGAGCCAAGCCAGAGAGGTCAGAATTGTGGGATTTACTCGAAGAAAGCCAGTTGATTAATCTCAAGAAGCCGGAATCATACTCAAGACGGAGGATCTCTCCTTTAATTCCTTCAGGGGGTTTTCAGGTTTTCTTATGTTTTGTTTTATCTTTTACGATTATGAACTAAACCCCTCAGATACCTGAGGGGGATGAAACCTAAGACGGATCTTGTTATTATTTTCTGAACTATATGATAAATACTTGATTTGTTCTTAACTATGTGTTCTTAATTCTTGTTTTGGTATTTCAGGATATTGATTCAAGTATTGATGTGCTTAGGATATTCCCTGTTTAAGAGTAGATCTAGCATAGTTAAGCGGAGTTGATCGCAACCCTAGAGATAGGATGACGAAAATCTACCGGATTAGGGTCAAACCTAATATGGGTGTCCATAGATCGAGTTAATGCAATCCTATGTGTTTTAATTAGAAAGAGATTTCAATTAATCAACCTAGGGTTAGACGTTAGTAGCCTCGAGAGAGGTATTAATATAAATTAGGGAATCCTACGAATCAAGTCAAGTGAATAAATCGTCTGGTTCAGAGTTAAATAACAAGTGAGGTCTAGGTGGATTCTCCCTTGGGTATCGTCTTAATCAATTGGTTTTTCCCACAAGTATTTTCCCCAATTCATTCTCTGTGTCTTAGCATCTTTAGCTTAGTAGTCAGTTAATTTTAGAATAAACAACAAATCCCTTAATCTTTAGGCTAAATAATAAAAAGAAAGTCAGTATTAGTACTTTTGGTTCCTTTGGGTTCGACAATCCGGTCTTGCCACTAAGCTATACTACTGTTCGATAGGTGCACTTGCCTCAATCGTGGTGATAGTTAGTTTCTAGGCTAGATAATTCATTATATAAATATTAAGACTATCGACATCTACGATCAAGTTTTTGGCGCCATTGCCGGGGAACTAAAATATTAAGAACGCTTAATTTTTATTACTTTAGCCATTTTAATTTTTTGCGATTTACTTTTATTTTTTTTAACTTTGCTAATTTTTATTCTTTGATTTTGTTCCTAGCAGGTACCCCTAGTTTATGACTAGAAGGAACCCGACAGGACCCTTAATTTATGACAGTGATATTGAAGGTACCGTTCGCGGAAATCGTAGAGAAATAAGGCGAAGCTTAAATTACATAGCAGAAGAGCAAGAAGAAGAAACGAATACCACAGAAGAGATGGCTGAAAATAATCCGCTACCTCCGGAGGTGGCCGAAAATCATGCTCCTCGAACTATGTATGATTATGCTAAACCTAATTTAACAGGAACTGAGTCAATTATTGTTAGGCCTGCTATTGCTGCAAATAATTTTGAATTGAAACCTAACACTATACGGATGATACAACAGTTTGCTCAGTTTGATGGTTTGCAGGATGAGGATCCTAACACACACTTAGAAAATTTTCTAGAATTCTGTGATACCTTCAAAATAAATGGCGTTTCCGATGATGCCATCCGTCTTCGGTTGTTTCCCTTTTCTTTGAGGAATAAAGACAAACAGTGGTGGAATTCTCTTCCACGAGGGTCAATCACTACATGGGATCAAATGACCGAAAAATTCTTGTTAAAATATTTTCCACCGGCCAAAACGGCCAAGTTGAGGAATGATCTCTTCTTTTGTGCAGATGGATCTAGAAACACTATATGATGCTTGGGAGAGATACAAGGATTTGTTGAGAAGGTGCCCTCACCATGGGCTACCTTTGTGGCTTCAGGTTCAAACCTTCTACAATGGTGTGAACCCCTAAACGAGGCAATTGATCGATTCAGCCGCCGGCGAAACGTTGAACAATAAAACTCCTGAAGCGGCCTACGAGTTTATAGAAGAGATGTCACTGAATAACTATCACTGGCAAGTCACAAGGACAAGGCCAACAAAATCAGCCATAGTTTTCAACCTCGACGCAGTAACCATGCTATCAAATCAGGTAGAGATGTTAAATAAAAAGATTGATGGTTTATGTGGTTGTTCGTAGGTGCATCCAGCTATGCAGTGCGATATGAATGGAGGAGGGTTAAACAATACAGAATATCAACCTTACAACTCGAGCATTGAAAACGAGCAAGTTCACTATATGGGTAACAATTTCAGATCTCAAAATAACCCTTATAGTAATACCTACAATCAAGGTTGGAGGAACCACCCCAATTTTTCATGGGGTGGTCAAGGAAATCAAAGACAACAAACCCCTCCAAACTTCCAACAATAGCCCTACCCACAGGAAATGAAGCCGAACCTTGAGGAGATGCTGACAAAATTCATAGCGGTGTCAGAAACACGTTTCCAGAACACCGAGACAACACTTAAAAATCAACAAGCATCGATTCAAGGGATGGAGAACCAGTTAGGGCAACTTGCTAAGCTGATCTTCGAACGACCGCAAGGAAGCCAACGAAGCAACACTGAGACTAACCCAAAGGAGCAAATTCAAGCCATAACAGCTCATGATAGTGTAGGGTTAGATGAGCCAAATTTATGGCAAGAGAATGTGGTAGAGAAAGGTAAGGTTGAGGTGAACCATGACAAACTAAAAACGGTAATTAAAGAGTACCAACCTCGTATACCATATCGCGATGTGATGAAGAAAGACAACACAGACGAAAAATTCGGTAAATTTCTTACACTTTTGAAGAAATTACATATTAACTTACCATTTCTCGAAGCTCTTTCACAGATACCAGATTCAAGGAAATTTTTAAAAGAAATTTTGACAAACAAGTGGAAGCTAGACAAAGAGTCGCATGTGGAACTAAACGCAGTATGCTCAGTAATGTTGCAAAATAGACTACCACAAAAATTAAAAGATCCAGGGAGTTTTACAATTCCATGCTTAATTGGTAATTTATCTGTTGATAATGCTTTAGCGGATTTAGGGGCAAGTATAAATGTTATGCCTTATAAAATGTTTAAACAGCTAGGTCTAGGGAAACCCAAACAAACTAGGATGAGCATTCAATTAGCTAATAAAACTATTAGAATTCCTAAGGGTATAATTGAAGATGTACTCGTGAAAATTGATAAATTCATATTCTCAGTAGACTTTGTTGTTTTAGACATGGATGAGGACAACACGATCACTTTAATTTTAGGAAGACCCTTTTTAGCAACTGTTAGAACTAAAATTGATGTTGGTACAGGTGAACCTATACTACGTGTAGGTAACGAATCAATCAGTCTTCAGGCTCTTGACTCGGCTAGGACATCAAGTAATCAAGGTGAGAAAATTAATTTTATTAATGACTATTCAGTTAAACCTTCTTTTCAGGAAGCACCACAGAACCACACAACTGAGCCAGATCCTAAACATCATGACCACAAAGAAGTAATTCATGAGGATCGAAGGCTTCATATTGATGAACTAGACGAGTGGAAGACACATTTCAAGGAGAAATCAAAATCACACGAAGCAAAACTAAGGGAACCCTCAGACGAGCTTATAGGAACGGCAAATCACTTCAAGATAGGAGATCAGGTATTGTTGAATAAGGGAGACCCTCGAATTGCCTTCTCAAACCTTAAAACAAATGAAGAAATCCCTTTTGAGGTACACAATGTCTTTCCATACGGAACGGTCAAAGTAACTCACTCTGAATTGGGCACTTTTAAGGTAAACGCTACTCGACTCAAACTTTATCATGATAGTAGAACTAATAGCATGAGAGAGGATGTTCAACTCTTCAAACCACCCTGATTATGCGAATGAGAGGTGAGTCTAGCTTAATACTTGAAACAAGCGCTTCTTGGGAGGCAACCCGAGCACTAACCCCCTTTATTTTCATATCTTTGATTTTTAGTACCTAACTAAAGACTAACCAAAGTAAATAAAGCTTAGGTTTCCGTGCCACACGGCCTTGCACACAGGCGTGGTCGTGGCCGTGTGGGCATCACGAATTTACACACTCGCATGGCAGAGGTCATACGAGCCAAGGACGAAAAATCCCCAGATCACGGACAGCTATAAATTGCCACGGCCGTGCGATATGGCCGTGGCCGACACTGAGGAAGTCACACGAGTATGAGACACGCCCGTGCTTTGAGGCCGTGGCCGACACTAAGAAAGAGGCATGGGCGTGGAACCCTCTACACAGGCATGGGAGAAACAAACGAGCCACCACACGGCCGTGAGATATGGCCGTGCAACATAACACGGCCACGGCACACGGGTGTGTGGATGTACCAGATCTGAAACCTCTATTTAAAAAACACCCCTCTCCCTTTCCCACCTACTCTTCATTCCCTTTCTTCCATACCTTTTCATCCTTCCCCTTTCCATTTCCTCTCATTCTCCTGTCCCAAACTCTCCATTTTCACCTTACCCATGTCGAAGAAGCGGAAGGACCCTAGCACAGTCTCCCCGTATGAGACCAAGCCACATAAGTTCATGCCGGCCGCTTCATTTACTCGCCAAGCTAAGGACATTTGAGTCCATTTATTTTACCTATGTCTTTTCTCTTCTCCCTTATTTTCCTTCTCTTTATCTTCCTTGTCCTTAAATACATAATTAGTTTATTTTGAATTTTTCTTATTATTTCCTGGTTTTTTCTTCACGAGCTACCCAATTTCTTCATCTAGCGCAGCGATTGTGGGCAGCCACCATACCACCACCAGAGACACCTCCTCCAACTTATCTTTCACCTCCGAATCAAGTTTCCACACTTCCAACTCAAGGAACCCATCCTAAATTCAGGAAGTTTCACTTCTCCCCCTATCTTTTGATTTTCTGTATCTATATCTATCTCTGTACATTGAGGGCAATGTACATCTTAAGTGTGGGGGTGAATCTTAAAAGTGCTTAACTTTTTGCATTATTCTTAAATCCCTGAATTATGTCTTGTTTTTATGTAATTTTCTCATGTTACGATTAGAATGAAATTTCCTTTGATTTATGATTTTCATTATATGTTTTGAATTAAGTCATAGTTAATTATGCAGTGATGATTTAAACTTTAGGAGACTAGAGAATCAAGCATGATAAGTCTATTTTTCAGAATTAAAAATTTGTTAGGTTGTCTACCTGAATCTAATTATTACCTTGAAGTTTGAAATTTACAATGTTGATATCATAAGCCCATAATTCTTGTGAGATCTTGAGCCTCTTAGAGCATACATTTTTCGTGCTCACTTTATTGATTATGAGTCTGTCAACATTGATTTGTTATTCTAGAACTTGCTTCGATTATACATGTCGAGACCACACCTTTGATTTGATATACAGAGATAATAAAGGCACTTAGGTTTTAACCCACTTACTCCATTAAAAGCCTACCTTCACAATTAACCCTTAGTGAACCCCTTTTGAGACTAACAACCGAATTCTTGACTCACCCATTAATATTAACCCAAAACCCACTTTGTACTTGTTATCACCATTTCTCTTGACTACCCTTATATCGAGATTTGATTTGATCGGTTACTTAACTATTTCCTTTATCAAATTCTATATTATTGTACTTGATTTTTTCCTTAAAAAAATGAAGAATATTCATTTTTTTTCTTCTTTGTTCTTGGAGCTTAAGCAGTTAATTTCATAATTTGAGAATAAGCTCATGTTATTAGTATTAAGTTTTCAATTGATGTAATTATTCAGTATTAGTCTAACTTTCTAGTTAGGTAATTCGTCAGGTCAATCTTGAGTCTAACCCTCTAATTCAGCCTTTATCCACACCTTTAACCCAAGCCCCGTTACAACCCTTTTAAAGACCTTAGATTTGTGTGTCATCTTATATTATAGTGGTGGAGATCTGATTTTCATGCAAGCCTATGAGATTAACTTTTCATGTTTAACTTACGAGTGCTTTTTCCTGAACCTTAAACACTTCAAGTGATTTGAGTGAATCTTTAGTGAGGATGTCAATTTTTTTCGATTTTGAATTAAAGGTAATTATTTAGGTAAGGGGAAACACCTATTTTTCGTACTATAAAAACTATGACTTTGATTGTTTGAATCTTTGGGAACCTTCTTGTTAAATTATCAATGTACGAATTACCTATAAATTATGATGAAACATTATTGATGAAGGTTATGAATTGAGGAAATTCTATTTCTAATTGTGAGTTGAGAATTTTGCTTGAGGACAAGCAAAAGCTTAAGTTTGGGGGGTATTTCATAAACCATAATTTATACATATTTTAATCCCACATTTAGCATGCTTTTTGGATGATTTATCCTTTGAATTGTGGAATTCGATGCTCTTGATCCTTTAATTTCATGTTTTATACTTAGGGAAGCATAGGAGGATGAAAAGAACGAGAAACGAGCTAAAAACAGACCAAATGGGCCAAAGTAGGAAATCAACACAGCCTCTTTAGCAGGCTTGACCACAGCCTGAATTTGATTCACACGGGCGTGTTGCACGGGCGTGTCCCTGCCGTTAAAAAGAGGAATTTCACTCGGAATAGGGTACTTAGAGGCAAAGAAAGACATTCCAAAAGCCTATATAAACACCCTAAAGGCCAACCTTGAGGGGGACGTCTAGCGAGGCCAATGAGCCAAGCCAGAGAGGTCAGAATTGTGGGATTTACTCGAAGAAAGCCAGTTGATTCATCTCAAGAAGCCAAAATCATACTCAAGACGGAGGATCTCTCCTTCAATTCCTTAAGGGGGTTTTAGGGTTTTCTTATGTTTTGTTTTATCTTTTCTTCTGAGATGTGTTCTTTTATGATTATGAACTAAACCCCTCAGATACCTGAGGGGGATGAAACCTAAGACGGATCTTGTTATTGTTTTCTGAACTATATGATAAATACTTGATTTATTCTTAACTATGTGTTCTTAATTCTTGTTTTGGTATTTCATCATATTGATTCAAGTATTGATGTGCTTAGGCAGTGGAGGAATATTCCCTATTTAAGAGTAGATCTAGCATAGTTAAGCGGAGTTGATCGCAACCCTAGAGATAGGATGATTTAAAATCTACCTGCATTAGGGTCAAACCTAATATGGGAGTCCATAGATCGAGTTAATACAATCCTAGGGGTGTTAATTAGAAAGAGATTTCAATTAATCAACCTAGGGTTAGACGTTAGTAGCCTCGAGAGAGGTGTTAATATAAATTAGGGAATCCTACAGATCAAATCAAGTGAATAAATCGTCTGGTTCAGAGTTAAATAACAAGTGAGGTCTAGGTGGATTCTCCCTTGGGTATCGTCTTAATCAATTGGTTTTTCCCACAAGTATTTTCCCCAATTCATTCTCTGTGTCTTAGCATCTTTAGCTTAGTAGTCAGTTAATTTTAGAATAAACAACAAATCCCTTAATCTTTAGGCTAAATAATAAAAAGAAAGTCAGTATTAGTATTTTTGGTTCCTTTGGGTTCTACAATCCGGTCTTGCCACTAAGCTATACTACTGTTCGATAGGTGCACTTGCCTCAATCGTGGTGATAGTTAATTTCTAGGCTAGATCATTCATTATATAAATATTAAGACTATCGACATCTACGATCAGTGTGTCTCAGCCGTGTGCCACACGGGCATGTGTCTTGGCCGTGTGAAACCTGCACCTAATTCGAATTGAATTAATTAACCACACGGCCTAGCACACGGGCGTGTGACATTTTCGTGTGGCACAAGTTAGAGAGCTACCTAGTTTTGAACACGGCATGCAGTACGGGCGTGTCCCAGGGTCACATGGGCGTGTCCCTTGGACCACACGGGCGTGTGAGCCCTGCACCTTGGGAAAACTTTAGAATTTCGTGAAAAATTCCCTGAGTTCCCAATTTAGTCCTGACTTGATTCTAATCCTCGTTTTGTGTCTCGAGGGTCCATTTAAGGGATATTATCAATGACCTTGGTGAATGAATAGTAACTTGCCTGAATTAATCGATAAAGTTTTGAATTTTCTGGTAACGCTCTGAAACCCTATTCCGGCGACGGATACGGGTTAGGGGTGTTACATAACAAGACATGAAGGACCAAATACAAGAGTCCCAAAAAAGCATAATAAGTCAGTTGACCCAATTATTGGCAAGCGGACTTGAAAAAGGGAAGATTACTATAAACTCCAGAAATGACAATGATGACCCTATATATCCCCGGAGCTTTACCCTAGTGAACGTCCAAGCCCAACCGAATACATATCCACAACGAGTACCCGTTACCATAGGACCACAACAATACCAGACCGGCACCTCAGGACCGTTGAATTACCCAATAGGTTCTGGTTCCAACCTCGGGGATAATCCAACTAACCCCGTTATTCTAGATTTGGATGACATGGCAAAAATAGAGAGGGAAAAAGTAGAATTGCCAAAATAGCTGGAAGATCGGTGCAAGTGGTTGGAGGGGAAATTCAGATCTATGGAGACTGCTGACTACCTTTGTAGGGTCGATGCCAAGGAATTGAGTTTAGTCCCGGATCTAGTACTCCCACCAAAATTCAAAACTCCAGAGTTCGAGAAATATAATGGGACTAGTTGCCCTGAGGCCCACATCACAATGTTCTGCCGAAGAATGATGGGGTACATCAATAATGACCAATTGTTAATCCATTATTTTTAGGATAGCTTGATCGAGTCGGCTGCCAAATGATACAACTAGCTGAGTCGTGTTAAGATCAATTTATGGAAAGACTTGGCACAGGCTTTTATGAAATAATACAGCCATATGACTGATATGACACCCGATAGAATTATGCTGCAAAACATGGAGAATAAGCAAAATGAAAGCTTTAGACAATACGCTCAAAGATGGAGGGAGGTGGCAACACAAGTTCAGCCACCTCTTCTGGAAAAAGAGACGACAATGCTTTTCATAAACACTTTGAAAGTCTCATTCATTAACCATATGCTGGGTAGTGCTACCAAGAGTTTCTCGGATATAGTCATGTCCGGAAAAATTATTGAGATTGCAGTAAGGAGTGGAAAAATAGACAGGGGAAAGTGCTAAAAGGTCTGCCGCGAGAAAGAAAGAAAACGAAGTAAATACCGCGAGTGTGTATAATAAGAGCTACTCAAAACCTGTCACTATAGGCCAACCAATGACCATGACAACCACCCATCAAGGCCCTTTTAAGCAAGAATCTAACTCAAAGGAAAACACGAAAAACTCTAATTCACGTCTATCCCAATGACATATGGTGAGTTATATCAGAATCTGTTTAACGCGCGTGTAATATCCCCGTTTTACTTAAAGCCCATGCAACCACCATTCCCAAAGTGGTATGATGTGAATGCTCAATGCGAGTATCACGCAAGAATAACGGGACACTCAATTGAGAACTGCACTGCATTCAAGAAGTTGATCGAGAGCTTTATCAAGATGGGGATTCTAAGATTCGATGATCCCTCATGACCTAATGTGGAAGGAAATATGTTACCCAGTCATCCTGACCAACGGGTAAACGCGATAATCGAGAGTGGGCACAAGAAGACCAAAACTAATGTTGCGGAGGTGAAATCCCCACTAAAATGGGTTTGGAAAAAAATGATAGACGTGGGATTAATCATTCAAGATTCAAAGTAGATACCCAAAGGAGTGAGAAGCTAAAGAAGGTCATGAGATCCAAGAGTGCACCGAATTCAGAGCTCTAGTGTAAAGTCTGGTGGATAAAAAAGAATTGGAATTCTTTAAAGATGTCAAGGGCTCGAAGGGAGGAGATGTTTGTGCCTCAGAGAAAGGATCAACGGAGAAAGTTTACAAGGTTAATCACCCAGTGGTGATTATTTCCCAGCCGAGAAGTAATGAAGTGGGAGCACAAGCTACGCCAAGAATTATAATTTAAAAACCCATGGCTTTTCCTTACAAGGACAGCAAAAGGGTTCCATGGAATTATGATTGCAATGTGATGATCCCGGGAGAAGAGAACTCCGTTGGCACATCAGAAGGGGGCCAGGACATTGGTCTCTTCACACGCAGTGGGAAGCGTTATGATCCTGCAAATTCAAGAATCGAACCCTTGAAGGAAATATAAAAAATATATAAAAAACGAAAAGGGAGTTCTTTTTTTTTTACTTGTTTCACCGCGCCTCTGTCGTGGGGTGCCTCTTTTCTGACTGGAGAAGGCTCTGAATCCCTTAAGATTCGTTGAAGGCCCCATCGGGAAAGGGAGAAATCAAAAGGTTTGGTTTCTCTGCCTTTGGTCAGATTTTGGTCGAGTTTTTGGGGATTCTAACCCTAGATTCGCGTTTTACGCATTTAAAAGATCAAAAGGGGCCTTTTTGGGAAATTTTAGGCCACCATAGGCAGCGGTCACCGTAGCCGATGACTGCTGGCCGTGGCAGACTGGCGACACCCTATGGCCAGATTGAGGGGAGGGGTTGAGAGAGAATAGAGAGTTTTTTTTTTTTTTAAAAAAAAGAGGTTATAAATGATTTTTTTTAAGATTTTTTTTTTACTTATATAAGCTCCCCAAAAAGACGCGGTTTTGGGCTTGGCTTCAGACGCCCAAAACGGCGTCGTTCCAAGCATAGCCCGAAAAATCGACCCAGATCCTTCTAGGATCTGCGCGTTTTTTAAAAAAGGTTAAATTGCCTCTTAAGTCCTTTCGCCTTTAAGCTCTTTTCAATATGGTCCTAATTTTACTCTTTTTCTTTTTTTTTAAAAATTATACCACTTGATTTTGAATTGTTTCATCTTAGTCCCCAGACTATCGACCCTTTGGGGAATTACGTGTACTGGGTTTGGGTTATTTGCCCTTTTAGTCCCTACACTCTATTGCATTTTTAATCTGCCTCTTTATTTACAGTTTTTATTATTTTATCCCCTAAAATTTTGTTAAGGTTTTGATTTAATCCTTTTTTATTTAATATCGCCCTTTTTTATTTATTTAATTTTTAGCATTTTTAATTCCCTATTTTTATCTTATCCTTTAATTTACATAACTTGCATTTTTATCCTTATGTTTCTTAATCATCTCATTTTAGTTCATTTTTGTTTTTATTTTTTTATTTTTTTAATGTTGATGTTATTGTTAAATGATTATTTTTGCTAATTAATATTTTATTTTGTCATCACTAATATTACACAACCATGATCATAGCATTATCATACTACTTTATTATTTTACCATTTTTTGTCATTACTAATGTTCCACTTATTATTTTACTATTGTCGAAACCATTTTTTTTGAAAAAGCGGAGTCGACTTTGATTTTGAAAATAAAAACGAAAAGCGGGAGTCGCCACCAATCCTTTTTGATGAGGTGTGATTGGGTCACCTCGTAATTCGATCATTTTAATAAAAATTTAAATTTACTAAAACGACGATTTTTGGTCTACGAAATCTAGAAAATGTGTCCGGCAGTCGGTTACGCGCGAGGAAGGATTAGCACCCTCGATACGCCCAAAATTGGTACCTAGTTGATTAATTGATTTCTTCAGTGTCGAAAATTGAAAATTTGAAGAAATTTTAAAATACGATCCATTAGTATAAAATTGAAAATTTTTCGAGAATAGGGCATATCTCACGTTAATCAAGAAAAAGAATTGCATCACGTAAGTTAGGACACAATGTCTTAAATTCTCGATACGAGGATAAGCGCTGAAAAATTTATTTATTTTGAAAAGTATTCAATTATCTCAGTTTTAAAAAGAAATCATATTCCGTAAGTTAGAATACGATCTTTTCGTAATTCCCGAGATTATTTAAAAATTTTAAAACGTTCGTTTGTTTGAATTTATCGAGAAAATCAAAACCCCGTAAGTTGGGGTACGATCTTTCAAAACTTAAAATACGAAAAAGTGCTTATTTAAAAAAAATTCAATGTATCGGGTAAAACGTAACATGATTTTGTATTAAAATGAACAAAATAATAAATATGTTAATGCATGACAATATAAAGGATGAAAATAAAAATAAAATAAACGAGCCAAAATAAATGAAAAATAGTAAAAAAGAACTACAAATTTGGGACCAAAGAACTAATACTAAACAAATAAATAAATAAATATAGTGTAACACAAATTAAAAAATCATAATATTAATAATAATGATGATGATATTAATAATAATAATATGATAAAAAATCTAAAGTTTTAAAAATTTATAGAAGGATATAAAAAAATAAGTAATAAAATGATAAAATAAATGAATGTATTTAAAAATATTAGATTAATAAATACAAAAAGGCAATACAATAATAATAATAATAATATAAAATTAATGATATAATAATATAATAATAAGTAAATAAGCATAAAAAGAAAATATAATTATAGTAATAATAACATTAAAATAATTAATGAAATGGCAAAAATAACAAAAGGGGACTAATTTGAAATTTAAAACAGAGATTGGGGCAAATCTGGAATAAAAAATAAGGCAAGGGACCGAATTGAAACACGCGAATAAAAAGGAGGGATCAAAAGGGAAATTTTCCCTTCTCCTCCAAAACGCACAGCATCAATAGGGACCAAATTGAAAGTCAAAATAGATTATAGGGCAAAATTAAAAAATAAGATAAACTTAATTGCAGAACCATAAAAAAGTGGAAGGGCTTGCAGCGCAATTAACCCCAAAAACAAAAACACGCGGATCGTCCTTGATGGGTCGGGTCAACACACGGATCCTAGGGCCAAAACGACGTCGTTTTGGTGCTTGAAGGGCCTGCCCAAAACGGCATCGTTTTGGAAGCCTATTTAAGGAAAAAAAAATTTGAAAAAATCATTTGAAACCCCATCCAGAAAAAAAAAACCCTTTCTCTCATTCTTTCCTCTGGCCGAAGCCCAGAATCCGGCGAGGACTTCGGCCGGTCACCGCCGTGCCGGTCACCGTTCTTCGGCAACGGCACCACCGTCCACAGCGACAGAAAGGCCAAAAGTCGCCTTTTTTCGGGCGAGTCAAAAATAGGTAAAAACTCTTCCCCTCTTTCGTTATATGCTTAATATATATATATACAGTTTTTTAAAAAAAAAACAAAAAGAAGATAAATAAACTTTGAATATAAACAGTTTCAAAAACAGTAAAGTAGAGAAAATCAAAACGACCTTTGCGCGTCTCTAACTTTGTTTATTTTTTTTCTCTTCAATCTGCTTTGTTGGTTTTTGTTGTTTGTATATTTGAATATGTTTTTTGGTTGTATTCGAAATCTCCATTTTTTGGTATTCAATCTGTCTGTTTTTAAAATACATTGTTCATATGGCTTTATAGCCATTTACAAATTGCTTTAAACAAAATGATTATTCTGCCTTTTTTACAGGTAAACAGGTGGTGCTGACGGTGCTGTAGTGGCGGCGTCAGAATGGCAGAGGGCGGTGGCCAGAAGACCTAGGTGGGGCGCACCTAGGGTTGGCAATCTTTGTCTTTTCTGTTGAGGGTATTGGGCTACGGTTAAGTTGGGTTGGTTTGGGTCTGAATTGGGTCTTTAGTGTTTTGGGCTGTTTTGAGCTTTAGCTTAGGAGTTGGGCTGGGTTTAGGGTTGTAATATTTTTGGGTCTATAATTTCAGGATGTGGACCATTAATGTTTTGTTTTGTTTTATTTCTTATGGACCCCGGGCAGAATTGGCCCACAACAGCTGCCCCTCTTTACTCACTGTCGTGTAACGAGAATGGAGCAAAGACTTTAAAAGGGCCAATTTTGCCTAGTCCTGCCGAGTCTTGACTTCTCTCGGGTTCCTTTTTTTCCAAGTAGCTTCATTCCAGTCCACTGCCTCTTGTTGCTTCGATCCACTCCATCGCTACTTCAGAGAGATAAGGCTTGCTATCTTTGATCTACTCCACTGCAACTTTAAGGAGATAAGATCTACAACTTCAATCTACTCTACTGCAACTTCAGGGAGATAAGATGAGTGGCTTTAATCTACTCCACTGCAACTTTAGAGAGATAATATTAATGGCTTTAATCTACTCCACTGCAACTTCAGAGAGATAAGATTAGTGGCTTTAATCTGCTCCACTGCAACTTCAGGGAGATAAGATTCGCCATGATGATTTTAATCCGTCCCACTGCAACTTCAGGGGTATGGGATTTGTAACTTGTAGCTTAAATCTTTTCCACTGCAACTTCAGGGAAATAAGATCTGCTATCTTCAATCTGCTCCACTGCAACTTCAGGGAGATAAGACTTTGTAATTTCAACCTGCCCCACTGCAACTTCAGAGAGATAAGGTTTATAGCTTTAATCTGCTCTACTGCAACATCAGAGAGATAATACTTGTAGCTTCGATCTGCTCCACTGCAACTTCAGGGAGACAAGATTAGTGGCTTCAATATGCTCTGGTGCAACTTCAGGGAGATAAGATTTGCCATAATGATTTGATCCGACCTACTGCAACTTTAGAGGTATAGAATTTTTGCTTCTTCATTCCATCAATTTGCTACACCATTCTCTGGGTAACAAGACCTATAAAATCCATTTCGTGGGCCTATGCTTATGCCAAATGATTAGGATGTCATGATCAGAATGAATCAAATGCTCCTAACTAGACGTGTATGAATGATATTTGCATGAATACAGAATGTCATGATGATAAACCAAAATAGTAACATATTTTAAGCTCACATTTAGCATGCTTTTGGATGAATTATCCTTTATTTTATGTAATTTGGTGCTCTTAATCCTTTAATTTCATGTTTTATACTTAAGAGAGCATAGGAAGATGAAAAGAACGAGAAACGGGCTTAAAGCGGACCAAATGGGCCATATCACGAAATTGACAAGGCCTGGGCCCAAGACCACACGCACGTGTGCCTCCTTATCGACTCACGAACACGCCGCCACGATTCACACGCGGCGCAGCTGCCATGGGCGTGTCCTCGCCATGAGCAAGAGGAGTTTTACTCGTATTAGGATACTTGGAGGCAAAGAAACACATTCCAAAGTCTATTTAAACCCCCCAAATAGGAATTTCACTCAAATTAGGATACTTGGAGGCCAAGTAACACATCTCAAAGCCTATATAAACACCCTAGGGGGCAACCTAAAAGGGAGTTCAGCAGAAGCCTTCTGCCAGGGCTTTTGTCGGGGAGTCGACAGAAGCCTTCTGTCGGGGCGTCCAGCTAGGCCGAAGGAGGCAGATTTGTGGAAATTACTCGAAGAAAGCCAGTTGATTCGTCTCAAGAAGCCGGAGTCATACTCAAGACGGGGGATCTCTCTTCAATTTCTTCAGGGGGTTTTAGGGTTTTTCTTATGTTTTGTTTTATCTTTTCTTATGAGATGTTTTCTTTTATTATTATGAACTAAACCCTCAGATACCTGAGGGGGATGAAACCTAAGATGAATCTTGTTATCGTTTGCTGAACTATATGATAAATACTTGATTTGTTCTTAATTATGTGTTCTTAATTCTTGTGTTGATATTTCCGGGATATTAATTCAAGTTTGATGTGCTTAGGTGGTGGAGCAAAAGTCCCTGCCTAAGAGTAGATCTAGTATAGTTAAGCGGAGTTGATCGCACGCCTAGAGATAGGGTGACGAGATTTTTCCGGATTAGGCTGAAACCTAATATGGGAGTCCATAGATCGAGTTAATGCAATTCTAGGGGTTTTAATTAAAAAGAGATTTCAATTAATCAACCTGTGGTTAGATGTTATTCGCTTGAGAGAGGGTCTAATATACATTAGGGAATCCTATGGATCAAGTCAAGTGAATAAATCGTGCTGTTCGTGAGTTAGATAACAAGTGAAGTCTAGGCGTATTCTTCCTTGGGTATCGTCTTAATCAATTGGTTTTTCCCACAAGTATTTTCCCCAAATTTATTCTTTTTTGTCTTAGAGTCTTTAGTTTAATAATTAGTTAATTTAGACTAAACAACAAATTCCCTTTTTAGGCTAGATAATAAAAAGAAAGTTAGTATTAGTACTTTTGGTTCCTTTGGGTTCGACATTCCGGTCTTGTCTTAACTATACTACTGTTAGATAGGTGCGCTTGCCTCAAATCGTTGTCATAGTTAGTTACCAGGTTCGATCATTCTCATTATAAATTTTAAGACTTTGACATTGCAAAACACAACGATCACATGATAATGATCCATTTTTAATGTTTGGGTTATCATTGCTCATTGTTCATCAAGGTTCTATCACTGACGCAATATCATGTCTTCTTGTTCAGCTGATATCTTTGACAGAAAACCCGAAGAAATAGCCATAATTTAGACTGTTTTTCTCAAATGTTTCCAACCCTTAGATTTGGTGATTTCTGAATAATAGTCCTGTTTCAGGTCCTTGTACTATTTAGAAGCTTCCAGAGTAATATGCAGAACTCTTTTTATAAAAGTATTATTAGTCCAATAATCGTTATTTCAATGCAAAATGCCTGAATAAGATCATAATGCTGGACAAAACTGAATTCTATCAGGAACAAAATTTGAAAAGAATAGATTAATCAAAGAAAGCAAATATTGCTGAAATACAAAATGAGTAAAAGGAAAATAGGTTCCCCAAATATCGTAGCATGCGCTTCTCTGCACAATCTTCTTGAGGACCCTTTTTTAGTTCAATATGTGTTTAGTGGATCTAGAGTACTCTGTTGATGCCCCCAAGATGTAACATCTCTCCTTCTTGTTAATTCAGAGAAAGCGAGACTACCGTATGCCCTATTTTTATCAAAATTTGAATTGCCCTTTACGGGTTTTCAATTCAAAACCCCTTTGGTCTCAAGGCGCCCTTTGCGGGTTTTCGCCTTAGCCACTCCCTTTTTTTTTTTAAGTGAAGTATTTCTTGACTGAATCCGAATTCACTGGATTAGGCAGAATCTTGCCATCCATTTCGGTTATGATTAACGCTCCTCCTGAAAAGGCCTTCTTTACCACATAAGTTTCTTCCCAGTTTGGCATCCATTTTCCTCTGAAGTCCTTTTGTATAGGAAGGATCTTCTTCAGCACCAGGTCCCTCTCGTGGAATTCTCTAGGATGAACCTTTTTGTTGTAAGCTCGCATCATTCGTTTTTGGTACATTTGACCATGACGGATAGTTTTCAACCTTTTCTCTTCAATCAAATTTAACTGATCATATCGGGCTTGGATCCATTCTCCTTTATCCAACTTCAGCTCTGACAAGACTCGAAGGGAAGGAATCTCAACTTCGATGGGTAAAACTGCCTCCATTCCATAGACCAATAAAAAAGGAGTTGCCCCGGTTGAAGTCTTGACAGATGTTTGATAAGCATAGAGGGCGAATGGTAGCTTCTCATGCCAATCTTTATAAGTCTCAGTCATTTTCCCCATGATTTTCTTAATGTTCTTATTGGCCGCTTCCACCGCACCATTCATTTTTGGGCGATATGGTGACGAGTTGTGGTATTTAATCTTAAATTGACTGCAGACCTCTGATATCATGCTGTTATTCAAATTTAGTACATTGTTAGATATGATCCTTTCTGGCATTCCATACCGACATATGATCTCCTTCTTTAAGAACCTACTGACTGCCGACTTCGTGACATTGGTGTATGAAGCGGCTTCTACCCACTTGGTGAAATAGTCGATGACCACAAAAATGAATCGATGCCCGTTAGAGGCTTTTGGTGAGATTGGCCCAATGACGTCCATGCCCCACATAGAGAAATGCCATGGAGAAGTCATAACATGAAGAGGTGCATGAGGTAAATGAATTTTGTCTCCGTAAATTTGGCACTTATGGCACTTCTTGGCATAATCGATGCAATTCCTTCCATGGTGGACCAATAATACCCGAATCTCATAATTTGCCTAGCCATTGTAAAACCATTAGCATGTATTCCGCAGACACCCTCATGGACTTCTTCTAGGATTTTCTTAGCCTTAATAGCATCCACACATCTTAATAACACCTGATCCTTTCTTCTTTTGTATAGGATTTCCCCATCTAAGACGTAATCACTGGCCAGCCTTCTCAACGTTCTTTTATCATTCTCAGTTGCTTGATCAGGGTATTCACGATTCTTCACATATCGCAGTATATCGTGATACCAAGGATAATCATCTTTTCCTTCCTCTTCATTGATATTATAGCAATGAGCCGAAGCCTCGTAAATACTCATTTGGATAGGCTTCAGATCCTATTACTTATTTACTCTGATCATAGAAGCTAATGTAGCCAAGGCGTCGGCCATCTGGTTTTCATCTCGCGGGAGGTAACAGAAGGTGATATCATCAAACTCCTTAATTAATGCAAGAACTAGCTTTCGATAATTGATATATTTGGGGTCTCTTGTTTCTCATTCACCTTTGAGCTGATAGATCACTAGTGCAGAATCCCCATACACCTCTAGCACTTTTATTTCATGCTCTATGGCAGCACGGATACCCATGATGCATGCTTCGTATTCTGCCATATTGTTCATGCAATTAAAATCCAATTTTCTAGTGAAGGGATAATGATCTCTATTTGGGGATACTAGGACTGCCCCAATTCTGTTACCCACAGCGTTTGAGGCTCCGTCGAAGTTTAGTTTCCAATGATGACTTTCTTGAGAGTCTTCTTCAGGGGTTGCAATGTACATCAGATCTTCATTCGGGAAATCAAAGTTCAAAGGCTCATAATCTTCTAGAGCTCTACTGGCTAGAAAATCTGCTATTACACTCCCTTTCACAGCCTTCTGGTTCACATAGACTATGTCCAACTCGGATAGCAGAATTTGCCATCTAGCCATCCTTCCATTCAAAGCAGTAAACTCCATCATATACTTTAGAGGGTTTAATTTCGAGATTAGCCAAGTCGTATGGTACAGCATGTACTGTCTCAATCTTCGGGTTGTCCAAATTAAGGCGCAACATAATTTCTCAATTGGCGAATATCTCATTTCACACTCTGTGAATTTCTTACTGAGGTACTATATCGCTCTTTCTTTCTTTCCTGTCTCATCGTGTTGGCCAAGCACACATCCCATAGAATTATCGAATACTGTCAAATACAGTACAAGTGGTCTATCTGGACTTGGTGGTGACAGCACTGGGTATTGGACAGGTACTGTTTTACCTTGTCAAAAGTTTTTTGGCGTTCATCATCCCATACGCCTGGATTGTGTTTCTTAAGAAGACGGAATATGGGGTCACATTTCTCAGTCAGTTGTGAAATTAACCGGGCAATGTAATTTAGTCTTCCTACGAAACCTCGAACTTCCTTTTGAGTGCGAGGCGGAGGCAATTCTTGTATAGCCTTGACTTTGTCTGGGTAAATCTCAATCCCTTTTTCACTGACTATGAATCCTAGCAGTTTTCCTGACCTGGCCCCGAAGGTACATTTTGCTGGATTAAGCTTTAGCTGGAATTTCCTCAACCTCAAGAATAATTTCCTCAAGACTTGCACATGCTCCTCTTCAGTTCGGGATTTGGCGATCATATCGTCAACATAAACTTCAATTTCTTTGTGCATCATATCATGGAACAGGGTTACCATGGCTCTCTGATATGTCGCTCCTGCGTTTTTCTGTCCAAATGGTATTACCTTATAGCAAAACATTCCCCACATGGTTACAAATGTGGTCTTATCCATTTCTTCAGGATACATCTTCATCTGGTTGTATCCTGAGAAGCCATCCATGAAGGAGAACAGTGAGTAACCTGTCGTATTATCCACTAAAGTGTCAATGTGAGGCAATGGGAAATTGTCTTTCGAGCTGGCCTTGTTTAAGTCTCTGTAATACACACATTTCCGTACATTTCCGTCTTTCTTAGGGACGGGAACAATATTGGCTACCCATTCTGAGTATTTAACCACTTGTAAGAACCCAGCATCAAATTGCTTTTTGACCTCTTCTTTTATTTTTATCACAACATCAGGTCTCATCCTTCGGAGCTTCTATTGAACGGGCTTGCACTCTTCTTTTATGGGGAGGCAGTGTACCACAATATCAGTGCTTAACCCAGGCATATCTTGGTACGACCATGCAAAGACATCTTTGAATTCTTGAAGTAACTCAATGAGGTCTCGTTTTGTTTCTTCGGCCATGCAAGTTTCAATTTTCACTTCTTTTCCTTCTTCCAAGATCACAATCTCTACAGTCTCTTTGTGAGGTAGAATCTGTTTCTCTTCTTGTTCTACCATCCTTAACAAATCTGGAGATAAGTTACAGTCTTTGTCATCTTCAAAATCATGAGATCCCTCTAGACACATGTCTCGCTCAAAAGGAGATTTTGGGTCAGTAGAAGGTCACTCATGTCATTGATATCTGGAGACCTGTTGTAGGCATGAAATGAAAGAATAAAAGAATATTTGCTCAGAGTGATACACAAAAATGTATTTTTTTATTGAAATAAAGATGTTGAACATGAGCCTATTTCACCAAAGGATTCTTATTGCTTCTAGGCCTAAAGCAACAAGCGTGTTTTGAACATTACTCTGAATCAGCTCTAAAAACTACAGAAATCTCTTCCGCAGTCCAGTTGTTCAGAACACTTCCCGGCTCATAAGGGTAGATGCTCGATAAGTTTTCTTCCACCATTCCCTCTTCAAATATGGAGTTGATGCTCAGATTTCCCATCAAATCTTCAGCAATTTCTTTTCTTGTCATCTTCCGTTCAGGGTAAATAATTCCTCCTGACACGAATGTTCTGGATATATGGAGGAAGGTCATTGGTTCCCATTTGACCTCTACCCCACTTAATCGCGCCTTTCTTCTCTCCTGCTTCTTCTCCAACTCCTTCTTCCTTTGCTTCGCGTCTGGCTTATACCCCAAGCCAAAGCGATCCTGTTTGTCAGTCAAGATTGGTACTTCGACCCGTCTATGGAGGTATTTCTCGAGTCCCCTTCCAGGCAACGCTCTTTTTTCCCACTGTCAATTGTAAGCTCATCCTCGTAGCTTTGGATATTTTGGGCATTGGGATCTTGCTTCCCTCGATGATGAAGGTTGCGTTTACAAATTCCAGTGATCGAAAGGAGCATTCTATCGCTTCACCATCAGCCTTTATGTATGGCGCATCACTGGTAACGAACGCAATAATGTCTTCTTCCGCGTTTATCGTTATCAGTCGGCCCTCTGTTACCAACTTTAGCATTTGGTGCAGTGATGATGGTACCGCCCCTGCTGAATGAATCCAAGGTCTCCCCAATAGGCAATTGTAAGAAGGCTTGATGTCCATCACTAAGAAATCTACCTCGTATATGTTTGGACTGATCAAGAGAGGTATCTCAATCCTTCCCATTACCTTCCTTTCGGTGCCGTCGAATGCTCTCACTATGTTTTGGCATGCCTTCATGTGAGAGCTGTCCACAGGTAACCTGTTCAATGTGGACAGAGGCAATCCATTCAGTGTCGATCCATTGTCAATCAGTACCCCCGGTGATGTATACCCCTTGCAGCGGGTGGTGATGTGCAGAGCTTTGGTGGATCCCATGCCCCCCGATGGTATTTCATCATCATTAAAGAAAATGAAATTATCAGCGCTTATGTTCTTGACAAGACGGTCTAGCTTGTTTACCGAAATATCATCAGCGATATATGTTTCGTTTAACACCTTCAATACTGCGTTACGGTGCGTCTCTAAGCTTAAGAGTAAAGCCAGTGCCGATATGCAAGCTGGTTGCTTGTGCAGTTGTTCCACGACACTATACTCGCTGAGTTTTAGGAATTTCAAGAATTCCTTAGCTTCTTTCTCATTTACTGGCTCATTAACAGGTAGTTTCGGCTTCTCTTTCCTTTGTTCGATGGCCAAGGATTTCCCTTTTATAGGTTCGGCTTTTGTATTTGGGGCATCATAACGTCTTCCACTATGTGTATAGAAGCCTACATCTTGTCCTTCCTTTGGCGTGCTAACCGGGCCCACCTCTCCTGGGATTGTCACATTACAGTCATAGTTCCAAGGTACCATTTTGCTATCTTTATAAGGAAAAGCAATGGGTTTCTGGATTACAACCCTTGGTGCAATTCTTGCTCCAGCTTCGTTGATTCTTAGTCGTAAGATGATTACCACCAGGTGGTTGGCTTCATAGACCTTCTCTGGTGACCCTCCCTTTGAGGCGCACACATCTTCTTCTTCAGTATACTCAAAGAATTCGAGCTCCTTGTTGTCCATTAAACCCTGTACTAAGGCCCTTAATTACTGCATTTTTGAATCTCATGATCTTTTTCATCACGGAACTCACAATAGTTCCTTGCTTCTCGGGACCTGTTCCTCGAGTCTTGTGTGATTAACCCCCTTTCCACCATTTTCTTCCAAACTTCTTTTAACAGAGTTTTCACTTCTGCAATATTCACCTTAATTTTCCACCCCGTATTCTTAACTATTGAATTTACCCCCTTATCAGCATGGTTGGGTAATGGATTTTCTGCACTAGATAGATCATCGAATTTTACAATGCCCATTTTGATGAGCCTTTCTACTAACTTTTTGAAAGCGATGCAGTTTTCTATCGAGTGTCCCGTGATTCCCGCATGGTATTCACATTGGGCGTTTGCATCGTACCACCTGGGTACGGGGGTTGCATTGGCTTTAGGTAGAAATGGGACATAACATGTGCATCAAATAAACTTTAGTACAACTCCCTATACGTCATTGGAATAGGCGTAAACTGGAGTTTCTCCATATTTTACCTTGTGTTAGACTCTTGTCTTGGTTGGCCTTGATGACCAGAGGTTACCGTTCTTGGTTGGTTCACAGTGACTGGTTTTGAATAACCCCTGTTATACGTGCTCACATTATTCACCTCATTTTCTTTTTTTCTAGGGGCCGTCCTCTTTGTGCTTTCCCCGGCCTCTATTTTTCCACACCTTATTGCATTCTCTATCATTTCGCCAAACATCACTATGTCTGAGAAGCTCTTGGTTGTGCTTCCCAGCATGTGATTGATAAAGGGCGCCTTCAGGGTATTAATGAAGAGCATTGTAGTTTCCTTCTCTAGTAGTGGCGGTTGGACTTGCGTGGCGACTTCTCTCCACCTTTGAGCATATTGCCTGAAACATTCGTTTTGCTTTTTCTCCATATTCTATAGTGTGATTCTGTCAGGCGCCATATCTGTCACGCGGCCATATTGTTTCATGAAGGCCTGTGCCAGGTCCTTCCATGAACTAATTTGGGCAAGATTTAGCTGATTATACCATTTGGCCGCGGCCCCAGTCAAGCTGTCCTGGAAACAGTGAATCAATAATTGATCATTACTAATATATCCGATCATCCTCCGACAGAACATTGTAATGTAGGCCTCACAGCAGCTGGTCCCGTTATATTTTTCAAATTCTGGCATTTTAAATTTAGGAGGGAGCACTAGATCTGGGACCAAGCTCAATTCCTTAGCGCTAATTCCACAATAGTAATCAGCGCTTTCCAACGCCTTGAATTTCTCCTCTAGCCATTTGAATTTGTCTTCCAGTTGCTTTGGGAGCTCCACTCTCGCCTTTCCCATTTCCACTATATCATCAAGGTCGGAGACAATGAGATTTGCTGGATTATCTCCGGGGTTGGAGCCTAAACCCATCGGGAAGTTTATCTGTGCCGAAGTACCGGTCTAATATTGGGGTCTGATGTTGACAGACACCCATTGTGGTTGTGCTTGGGTGTTCGTTGGGGTGAAGCCTGGAGGATAAGCAGGGTCCTCATTGTCGTCTCCGGTATTGATCATAGGGCTCTTTCCTTTTTCTAGCCCCCCAGCCAGCAACTGCGTTAACTGGTTCATCATGATTCTCTGGGATTCTAGCATTTGATCCTTCATATCTTGTTTGATTTTGGCTAACTGTTCTTGCATCTGTATTTACAGTTGATCCTACATCTCTCTTTGCATTTGTTCCAATATTTCCAACCTCTGGTCCATGGCTTTAGTCTTTTTTTCGTGTACCGTAATGATATTCCAGGGTAACTACCACGATTTTAGAGTCTCTTTGTGAGATTTAATACATATGATGTAATGTAATGCTAATGCGTGAAATGCATACAGCAAAAAGGCATTGATACTAATTCAATTTCATTATAGTAACTTTTCTAGAAAACAAAATTTCTTTACATAAAATGGATTACATATAAGGCCTCGCCCTAATACTTAAGGCCTTGACCTTCCTAAGAAGCCAAGCTAACTCTCGGCCTCGATCTGACTCTGACTCGTACTTCAAACTCAGTACATCAGCCTCGACTACTAAGGTTTGTAAGTGATCGGCCACTTCTCGCACTTGAGCCAAAGCTTCACCCATAACGTAATCCCTATCCCTGACCTGATCTTGAGATTGATGAAGCTACTCCTTCCACTGCTCGTTATTCGCTTCAAGGAGTTCAACCTGAAGTTCACAGTTTTGCAGCGTAGTTTCAAGTTCTTCTATCTTCCTTTTTAACTCTTCAATTTTGCTCAGACTAGCCTTCAACTCAATTACAGAGTTACGACTACGATACTGATACAAGGATCTTTCTAACTCTGACACTCGAGTCTTTAATCCCTCCTTCTCGTTTTGACTTTCTTCCAAACTCCTTTTCAGAGTATCTTCTCGAGCTTGAGCATCTCGGAATTTCTTTTCCCATTGGCTGGCTCTACTTTTTTCCTCTTTAATTTCTTTTCGCCATTGTTCTAACATTTTTCCCAAATCAGCGGTTCTCATTGACCTCCACAGCTTCTTGTAGTCTATTTCCAAACTGTCCAAATCCTCTTCAGCCTTATTCTTTCTGTAACATCCCGATTTAGGGCCTACTCAGAATAATGGTGCGAGACCGCAAATCTAAGGTTTATGAATGAATTTTTGAGGTTTATGTTATGTATGCCTGCTAGTGTGAAAGTTTCATGAAGCAATTTTGTGAAATTTCGGTTGAATTGTCCAAAAGGACTAAATTGCAAAAGTTGCAAAATGTGAGATTCTAGAAGCTATTTGTGTGAAATAGCTTTAGAATATTAATTAGAGGTCCTTCAATAGAAATTTTCCCAATTTCTAATTTTTGGACAAATTTGGGCATGGATGAGTTAAAATATAAAGTTTATAAAAAAGGGCATTTTGGTCATTTAACAATTAAGTGATTAAAATAGGAGAAAAGATGACAAAATTCACTCATCTTCTTCTCCAAGGCTGCCGAAATTTTCAAGAGCCTTTGTTAGGGTTCTTCAAAAATTCCAAGCTTGCTACTAAGTGCATCTAGCCTCGTTTTTGATATTCTTTGTATTTTTGAAGTCCTTGTTGCATGAGTAAGCTATTTTTATCTATTTGATGAGCTATGATGGATATTAAAAAATGTGGCCATGTATGACATGCATGTATTTTGATGTTTTATGGAAGATTATGAAAGCTTGATGCAGTAGAAACATCTTTTGCTAAATGAGTTTCCATAGAAAATGCATGTAGGGACTAGTTGTAAAAAATCTTGAGTTTGGTCATACATGTGTGTTATGATGAGAATTGATGATTGCTTTAGTTGAGTAAGTGGTTCGGCTAAGCATGAAAGGCTAGAAAGTTGAATAAAAATCACTTTACGAGCCTTGGGGGCAATTGTGTAATTATGAGAAAGATTAGGAGAAAAAGAGTAATTTTTGCCAAAGTATGAGATGTGGGTCGATTTAATCAATGTGTGTATTGAATAAGCTGATTTATTCATTATAGATCAAGAAAGACAAAGCCCGGATCGAAACTGTGGCAAGAGCAAAGTGGTGGACTAAATTGCATGTTTCTATACTTTTGAGTATCGAGGTAAGTCTATGCATAAACAATGCATTCATACTTACAAATTGTTAATGCTAGATAGTGTATGGCATGATTGAGAATGATTGAGAACCTATGTGGTTCAAGTGAAATGAATGATTAAGTAAGTAGATTTGTGAATGTATTGTGATAACGCTAAATGTTGGGCTAAGTGCGATACCATCCTAATGCATATTGACGATGAGCTGGCTATGTGCGATGCTATCGTTCGGTATATTATCTAGTGGGCTATGTGCGAAACCACTATGAATGCCTTGTTGGTAGGCTTAGTGCGATACTACCTTATTAATTGATTGTGGTGGGCTAAGTGCGAAACCACCGAGATATAAGCTGTGTGGATTAACTGTGTGGATTAGCCGTGTGGATTAGTTGTGTGGATGTATTATCGAGAAATAATGATGTGTTGTATATTGTGTAAATGTGATATTGAATGCAGGGGTGCATGTCAATGGTTATGAGTAAGTGACTCATGATGTGTTGGAAATGTGGTAAGGGATAGAAAGAGTAAGCATAGTTGTACATTATATGTTAGTATAATGCTAATTGTTGTTTAGCTTATACTATGGCGTTTAATTGTTTATGTGTGAACTTACTAAGCTCAAAGCTTACTCTCTTTCTTTTCCCTTGTCTTATAGAGCAAAAGTGTTGAATCGAGATACGAGGATCAATTGGAAGATCGCCCAAACTATCAGCACACTCTGGTACATTAGACTCAATGTTTTGTATATGGCATGTATAGAGGCTAGACAAGTTAGTGAATTTTGTTGTATATGCCTATGATGTGTTGGCCTTGTAACACCCCAAACCCGGACAGGACACCACGTCCGAATCTGGTATGCTACGGGGAAAACGTTTTCGAGAGATAAGATTTTTGGTTTAAAAGCGGGGCGAAACATAGTGAACTTGAGGAAAATTTGAGTAGGCCTGTTTGATTAGATTTTGGAAACTTATCCGAAGTATATAGTTAAAAACGAGTTGATTTCATTTAGCATTTCCAATAGTTTCTTAGTGCTATTTTGAAACCTTTCTGACTTAGTCGAATATCGAGTTTGGTTTGAAAATCACTTGAGTTTACTTTATAGCAAAACATAGTGAGATACCCGATGGTATGTTTTAAAACACATTATGTTATAGTTTTGAAAACATTATCTTACCAAATTTTTAGTAAAATTTCATACCAAGTTATTTGTTAAGCGGTTGAGAATCTAATTAAAACATAACCATCATAAAACATAATTTAAAAGGCCTTTTACAAATCCAAATTAAATCTCAAATAAAAATAAATAAGCTAAAGTACACAAAGTGAATAGTCTGAGCAAGACTTTTATTAAAGCATGGCATGTGCACCCCGAGTCCACCCCGGCTCCATGTCCGCTCTCACGGTCACCCGAATGTCGAGGAGAGGGTGAGTCGAATGACTCGAAGCATAAATCCCGCTCCCGATGAAACTACATGCTAACACACATCATACATAGCAACATGATTAATGCAACCCGATCCTAACCATCCGTATCGCTTCTTTTCTACCCCGTGTGGTACCAAACCACCGGTGGTGCCAAACCACCGTGACGATAGTCACAATGTGTTACCAAAACACCGGTGTCCCAAAGACACAATGTGCTACCCAAGCACCGGTGACCGAAGTCACAAGTCCAATGATGGGGCCAACCCATCGTGTGATACCCAATCACTAGCGAGATCGATCCCATATCTCATGTGGGGCCAACCCACGCGGTGGTGTTAACCACGGGGACAAGTCGCAATGAGGTGCCCAACCTCTGGTGTCCCAAAGACACAAATGTGCTACCAAAGCACCGTGACCGTAGTCACAATAATCGGATGATGGGGCCAACCCATCGTGTGATACCCAATCACTAGCGATTTATCCCATATCTCAAAGTGGGGCCAACCCACGGTGGTGTTAACCACGTGGACAAGTCGCAATGAGGTGCCCAACCTCCGTGTCCCAAAGACACAAATGTGCTACCAAAGCACTGTGACCCAAAGTCACAAAGTGTGTTACCAAAACAACGGTGCTCACAAAGACAAATCATCACCGCCCCCACTCATATCACCCATCAACAAACCAACTCATGTAATCATGCATATCATACAAATTATGCATATCATGCTAATATGTTTGACTCATGCCCCCTATCACATACATACATAGTCATGATACCATATAGATCATCAGTAATCTAATAACAATACTGACTTACCCGAGTCCAAGATCATACCCAAAAGGGTATCGTATCAATCCATCAAACTGCCATGATTTTTAATAGGCAAACCGTTTTAATAATAATATCACTAAGTATGGGTGTGTTAGTTACACACCTGGTAAATACGAGTTCAGAAACCCAACGAAAACGATCTAAGTCCCTCGATTACTAGCTCCTACACTCGGCCAACACATAGGGGTTAGGCATCTATAACATTCGGCCATCATCAATTAACCAAAGGGGGACAATAACCATCCCTTACCTTGAAGATGATTTGGTTTCCAACCAAACCTCGAACCAACAGTGGTTCTTTTGATAATCGGCCACCACCTAATAAGAAGAACCATTAATCCCTAATTAACTTGGCTTAACAAGATAAAAGAATCAACTAATAGAACTGGCCCTTACCAATACTTACCCCGAATGGTTAACCAAAGGACGAAGGCTCCACTTGATTGTATCCAAAATCCGATTGACCTATAATGAAATCGGTTCCAAAACTAAAGATTAACACTCCACCTCAAGGCCACATTCGGCTCTTAATTAACCAACATCGGCAAAGCAAAAGAAGAAGGGAAAAGGCCATTCGGTCCAACACTTACCAATCCCAAACGATCGAAGCAAGACCCCAACACTTACTGATATCTGGCCAAGACTACAATAGGAGAGAGCCACAAAAGATTCGGCCAAGGGAGACTACTAGGAGAGGAGAGATTCGGCCTAAGTGTTTAACACACATTTATATTCGGTTTTAAATGGAGAAGGAAGGAAAAGAAAATAGGAAATGAGGATGAAGTTTCGGCAATAATGAATAAGAAAAGAAAGCAAAGGTTTGAGATGCAAGTGGTTGTGGTTTCGGCACAAAGAAATGAGGGGAACAAATGAGTAATTCATTATTACGGCTTAAAGAAGAAAAAGAGAATTTGAGTAAGGAAGAAACTAGTTTCGACACCTACATGAAAAGAAAAGGAGAGAGAGAGCATATGGCTACCAAAAATAATTGAGAAAAACAAAGCACAAAATCAACAAAGTTGCTGGACTTTCGGTTTGTGAAGGAAATGATGGAGAACTCGCTTGGAATTTCGGTTTTAACAAATGAAGAAAATTGAGAGAAAACCTTGGTAAAATTTCTATAACAAAACCAAAATGAACACTTTTGCTTACAAAAAGAAAACCGAAAATGTACCAAAATGCAAAGGTACATTCGCCTTCCCCTCTCCCACACCAAGCCGTCACTTCCCACTCCCCACTCCCTCAAATTCGCCATATCCTCCATGCACTCACATCCACACATTTCAAATGTGTTTACCAAGTCACACTCCACTTTTTGCTCTCCACCATCCAAGTCACCACTTGACCAAGTCCAAGGAGGAATTCAAATTGCTCTCAACCTCTTCCTCCATGCCGTCCCAAAAGAAGCCAAAATGGGAACTCTGCAGCTCGAACACTAGACCTCCACCTCATGTAGATGACGCCACACCAAGCTCCCCATGTAGCGCATGCTTTACCACTAAGCTAGCTCCTTACTTGTGCAACAAAACAACAAATTATTTTCTTAAACCCCAGCTTCCTCAGCTCCTTCACCTAGCACCCAAAAACCAAAATTTTCCTACCTACCTGGCACACTCCTAACCCACAATTAAGCCCCTAAAACACCGAAATAGCAACACAAAGACACTAAACACATGCAACAACAAAATAGCCCCTAACCCGGGATATTACAGGCCTTTAGATGGATAATCTATTTTGTATAATGCCATAGTTGTTGGCACTTTATTATATGAGAATATGTAGTTATCTATGTGAGATTGTAAGATTTTGAGTTGATTATGGATGTGTTGTATGAGTGCATGATTTTGTATGCTAGATGGGTGAAAAGAACTTGGCAAATAGTTTTGTTCTCGTCCATGTGGGTAGACACACTGCAAGCAGTGTGTCTAGGCCATGTGTGACACACGGTCACCCATGGGCGTGTGACTGGGCCGTGTGTCCCCTACATGTTAGTATTTGAAGTCAGAATAGACCACGGACTAGTCACACAGGCGTGTGCCTGGAACGTGTGGGTTAATCAGTGTTGGTGTAACACCCCTTACCCGGGTTCTACATCGGGAACTGGGCCCGAGGCGTTACCGAACTCAAACTACTTAATCGCCACTTAGGCTTAACGTCATTACTCGATATAACCACATTCTCGACTTACGAGGCCTCACTCATACACACGAGGGCTCTCGAGACTAATCCGGAACTTTTACGATCCTTAAAATTTTTCTCTTATATACAGGTCTCACACGCCCGTGCAAGATTAGACACGCCCGTGCATGGACACACACGCTAAAAACTCGAGCATTCTGCCAATTGCCCCTCGGCCATGGCAGAGGATGCACGGCCACAGCACACGCCCGTGGGCTGACCGTGTGTCATACATGGTCTAGACACACGCCCGTGTGTCTACCCACATGGTCAAGAACAAGACTAAGTGTCAAGTTCTTCTCACCCTTCTAACATACACAACATATACTCATCTAACACCATCATAATCAACTCAAATTGAAGTGCATTCTCACATAGAAAACTACATCTTTCTTTCATATAATGTAATAGCCAACAACCATGGCATTATACAAAATAAGCTATCCATCTATAGGCCAACACATCTTAGCCATTTACAACAAAATTTACTAACTTATATAGCCCCTATACATGCCATATACAAAACATTAAGTTTCATGTACCAAAGTGTGCTGATATGTGGGCTATCTTTTGATGATCCTCGTATCTCGGTTCAACGCTTTTAATCTATAAGACAAGGGAAAAGAAAGAGAGTAAGCTTTGAGCTTAGTAAGTTTACACATAAACAATTAAGCATCATAGTATAAGCCCAACCACAATTAGCATTATACCAATATCTAATATACAACTATGCTTACTCTTTCTATCCCTTACCATATTACCAACACATCATGAGTCACATGCTCATAATTGTTGAAATCCACCCCTGCATTCAATTTCACATTTACACAATATACAACAAGTCATCATTGCTCAATAATGCATCCATATAGTTAACTCACATAGCTAATCCACACAGCTAATCCACATATCTTATCCACACAAATTATATTACACACACACTAATATACACAATTAATCCACACAGCCAATATCTCGGGGGTTTCGCACTTAGCACACCACAATCAATTTATAAGGTGGTATCGCACTTAGCCTACCACAAAGGTAATCATCGTGATCTCGCACATAGCCACTAAATGATATACCTAACATTAGCATCGCACATAGCCAGCTCATCGTCAATATGCATTTGGATGGTATCGCACTTAGCCCACCATCTAGCATTATCACAACATATGCACAAGTCTATTTACCCAATTATTCATCCATTCACATCTATATTGCATTCATTCTACTTGAACCACATAGGTTCCCAATCATTCTCATTCATTCTCATTCATGCTACACCCTAGCTAGCATTTACAAATTGTAAGTATGAACGCATTGTTTATGCATAGACTTACCTCAATACTTAAAAGTATTGAAATGTGCAATTTAGTCCACCACCTTGCTTTTGCCTCGGTTTTGATCCGGGCTTCGTCTTTATTGATCTATAATGAATAAATCAGCTTATTCAATACACACATTGACTAAACTGACCCATATCTCATACTTTAGCAAAATTACTATTTTGCCCCTAAACTTTCTCATATTTACACTTTAGTCCCAAAGGCTCGTAAAGTGATTTTTATCCAACTTTCTACTCTTTCATGCTTAGCCGAACCACTTAATCAACTAAAGCATTCATCAAATCTCACTAAATCACCCATGTATGACCAAACTTAAGATTTTTACAACTAAGACCCTATATGCATTTTCATGGAAAATCACTTAGCAAAAGATGTTTCTACTACATCAAGCCTTCATATTCTTCCATAAAACATCAAAATACATGCATGTCATACATATTTACATTTTTGAACATCCATGATAGCTCACCAAATAGCTATAAATAGCTTACTCATGCTACCGGGACTTCAAAAATACGAAAAATATCAAAAACTGGGCTTAGGAGCACTTACTAGCAAGCTTGAAAAATTGAAAGAACCCTAACAATTGCTTCTTAAATTTTCGGTTGCTATGGGAAGAAGATGAATGAATTTCTATCATCTTTTCACCTATTTTAATCACGTAATTGATAAATGACCAAAATGCCCTTTTTGATAAACTTTCAATTTTAACTCATCCATGCCCATTTTTGTCCAAAAATTAGAATTTGGATAAATTGCTATTTAAGGACCTCTAATTAATAATCTAAAGCTATTTCACACATATAGCTTCTAGAAACACACATTTTGCAACTTTTGCAATTTAGTCCTTTTGGACAATTCAACCACAATTTCACAAAATTGCTTCATGAAACTTTCACACTAGCATGCATACATATTATAAGCCTCAAAAACTTATTCATGACCCTCAGATTTGTGGTCTTGAACCACTATTCCGACTAGGCCCTAAACTGGGATGTTACAGTTGGCCACGGGCTAGCCACACCGGCGTGTGTCTAGACTCTAGGCCGTGTTAAGGTGGTCAGTGTGCACCACGGGCAGAGAGAACGGGCGTGTTCCCTAACCGTGGGGCATTGGCAAAATGCTTGAGTTTTCATGCACGGGTAGTGACCATGGGCGTGTGTGACATCCACAGGCGTGCCAAATCTTACACGGGCGTGTGAGCCTTGTATAAATGGAAAAATTTTAAGATCGTAAGAGTTTTCGATATGTTCTCGAGAGCCCTCGTGTGGTTGAGAGAGGCCTCGTAAGTCGGGTCTAAGGTTGTTATGATGGCCAAAGAGAGTGGTCACGTGGTGCCTAAGTGGCAATCTTGAGGGTTTTATTACGGTAACGCCTCGTGCCCGGTTCCGTTGTTGAATATGGGTAAGGGGTGTTACACTTTCCCTTTCTCAGCTTTTCAGCTTCTAGTTTCTGGATGTCAACATCTAGTCCCAGGTGCATTTTTTTCCTCTTTTGATTGCTCTATTCTTTTTTTCTAGCTCCGAACTCTTTCTCTTAAAATCCTGTTTGATGATCTCTAGTTCAGATGGGATCACCTGCAAGTGTTCTTCTATTGATCGGGTGTTTTCTTGGTCTGACGTAGGGATGTTGTCGTTGATTCTCTGACTCCACCACCGGTCATGCTCAAGGGTTATCATCGGGTTGGCAGCATACCTTTTCATTCTACGAGTTCGATTGCAGGCGTTCGATATTTCACAAACTTTCTTTTTGTAATTATCTCATTTATATAAAAACTCGCACTGAGCTAAACCCTGTGTTGCTGGCGTAAACTGTCTCGATCTGTACTATCTTAATACGAGCAGAGAAACGTACCCGACAGCTCCCCATATTCCAAGCAGGGGAACCCAATCAAAATCTCCACACCGATATAAGATCTCGTCAGGAACCATCCAAGGGGCTCTCGATTCTATGTATTCCTCTTGCAGATTTTGGAAAATCATCATCCACTTTTCCTCCGTAATATCATCCCGTCTTGTCGTAGCCACTATCTCTTTCAGGGGAGAATAGCTTTCAGAGAAGATTCGATATGAGACCTTTTCCACTTTCCAAAAATGACTGTGGAACCATGCCAACAAAAGTTGTGCCCACCCTATAAATCTGCCCTCGCCCGCTCTTCGGCACGCGTTCAAAGATTTGAAGGTTTCGGTAAAAATTGCAGGAACCAGTGTGACCCTTTTGTCAAGTCAATCAAAGAGATCCGAGACTGCCTCATCTACATGCCCCGAGGCCTTGGGAAATATCACCAATCCATAAATGCTTGGCGCGAAGACATCCACTCTTTTCCTCACATCGGGATGTGCTAGGATCAAATCTCTCAAATTTCTCTAAGGGATGCACTTACTATCTCTTTTCTACTTGATTCTGGCTGTAACCCACTTCTCGCTCATTCCCGTGATGTTCATCAGCTTTTTTAAGTACGTTGGGACGTTGGCAGCTCTGGAATAGGCCTTGTCAGTCTGAATCTTCGGGCAACGGAGTAAGGTCGTGTACTCTTCCACAGTAGGTACCAAATCCACATTTCCAAAAGTAAAACAACTATAGGCAGGGTTACAAAACTGGGCGAGAGCTCGGAATAGGTGCTTGTCTACCTTGATATCGAGTAGATAGGGCAAGTCACCGTAATTAAAGTAGAATAGCTGCTTGATCTCATCATCCTACTGATCCCATATTTCTTTCATCTCTTGAAGATTATTCTGGGTTACGCTGATACGAGTAAAATCCCATAACTCTGACACGTACCCCTCTGTAAGACTATCACCTTTCTCTTGCTACGTTGTCTCGGCCCATATCCGAACGGCCGTATTATCCTCCACTTTATCAAGAAACCCTTTTTCCATGACAAGTTATCTATTTAGCAACCAAATACGAATCAACACCTTTTTTGTGATGAAAATTCCATGCGGTTACAATCAAAATGAAACAAAGCAAGTCAGTACTTCATACACAATTTAAAGTAAGCAGAGAATAATAAGTAAAGCACCTACTCGGGTAACCACTAGGCTTTGGTATGGCTCTACCTAAGGTGGGCTCTTAAGGCTCACTATATGGGGTTTGGTTCTAGAGAAAAGGTACCTGAACCGGTAGATTCCTTGATCCTCACCCATTGTTGGCTCATATGGACCGAGTTCAGTTCAGAGGAATACATTTTCCTATGGCTATACGGAGATGAAAATCTCACGAAGACATAGGTACGGATGTATCCCGAAAGTGATCCACTATCCTATACGGAGGTAAAAACCTCACGAAGGATTAGTTTCTCACTCCCACTTACAAGGGTAAAATTGACCGATAATGCAATGCAATGTGCAAAACGATACAAAAAACTCAAACCAGTAGAGCAGTTATAAATCAAAATGGTGAAGATCGTAATAAAACGGATGAAATGCAACGAAAGGATCGTAGATTTAAACCAAATTTTCAATTTTCAATTTTCAATTTTCAATTTTCAACAAAAAACTCGTGGTTTGACTCTCTTATTTTGCTTCCCCAGCGGAGTCGCCAAGCTGTCGAAACCATTTTTTTGAAAAAGCGGGGTCTACTTTGATTTTAAAAATTAAAACGAAAAATGGGAGTCGCCACCAATCCTTTTTGATGAGGTGTGATTGGGTCACCTCGTAATTCGATCATTTTAATAAAAATTTAAATTTACTAAAACGACGATTTTTGGTCTACGAAATCCAGAACACGTGTTTGGGAGTCGGTTACGCACGAGGAAGGATTAGCACCCTCGATACACCCAAAATTGGTACCTAGTTGATTAATTGATGTCTTTAGTGTCGAAAATTGAAAATTTGAAGAAATTTTAAAATACGATCCTTTGTTATAAAATTGAAAATTTTTTGAGAACAGGGCATATTTCACGTTAATCGAGAAAAAGAATTACGTCCCGTAAGTTAGGACACAATGTCTTAAATTTCCGATACGAGAATAAACGCCGAAAAATTTATTTATTTTGAAAATTTTTCAATTACCTCGGTTTTAGAAAGAAATCATATTCCGTAAGTTAGAATATGATCTTTTCGTAATTCCAGAGATTATTTAAAAATTCTAAAACGTTCGTTTGTTCAAATTTATCGAGAAAATCGAAATCCCGTAAGTTGAGGTACGATCTTTTGAAACTCGAAATACGAAAAATTGCTTATTTTAAAAAACAAAATTTTCAATGTATCGGGCAAAACGTAACATGATTTGTAGTAAAATGAACAAAATAATAAATATGTTAATGCATGACAATATAAAGGATGAAAATAAAAATAAAATAAACGAGCCAAAATAAATGAAAAATAGTAAAAAAGAACTACAAATTTGGAACCAAAGAACTAATACTAAACAAATAAATAAATAAATATAGTGTAACACAAATTAAAAAATCATAATATTAATAATAATGATGATGATATTAATAATAATAATATGATAAAAAATCTAAAGTTTTAAAACTTTATAGAAGGATATAAATAAATAAGTAATAAAATGATAAAATAAATAAATATATTTCAAAATATTAGGTAAATAAATACAAAAAGGAAATACAATAATAATAATAATATAAAATTAATGATATAATAATATAATAATTAGTAAATAAGCATAAAAAGAAAATATAATTATAGTAATAATAACATTAAAATAATTAATAAAATGGCAAAAATAACAAAAGGGGACTAATTTGAAATTCAAAACAGAGATTGAGGAAAATCTAGAATAAAAAATAAGGCAAGGGACCGAATTGAAACACGCGAATAAAAATGAGGGATCAAAAGGGAAATTTTCCTTTCTCCTCCAAAACGCACAGCATCAATAGGGACCAAATTGAAAGTCAAAATAGATTATAGGGCAAAATTAAAAAATAAGATAAACTTAACTACAGAACCATAAAAAAGCGGAAGGGCTTGCAGCGCATGTAACCCAAAAAAACAAAAACACGCGAATCCACCTTGGCGGGTCGGGTCAACACACGGATCCTAGGGCCAAAACGACGTCGTTTTGGTGCCTGAAGGGCCTGCCCAAAACGGCGTCGTTTTGGAAGCCTATTTAAGGCAAAAATTTCAGAAAAAAATCATTTGAAACCCCATCCAGAAAAAAAAAACCCCCTTTCTCTCATTTTTTTTCCTCTGGCAGAAGCCCAGAATTCGGCGAGGACTCGGGCTGGTCGCCGTCATGCCGGCCGTCGGGAAGGCCAAAAGTCGCCCTTTTTTGGGCGAGTCAAAAATAGGTAAAAACTCCTCCCCTCTTTCGTTATATGTTTAATATATATATATACAGTTTAAGAAAAACAAAAGGAAGATAAATAAACTTTGAATATAAACAGTTTCAAAAACAGGAAAGTAGAGAAAATCAAAACGACCTTTGCGCGTCTCTAACTCTGATTATTTTTTTTCTCTTCAATCTGCTTTGTTGGTTTTTGTTGTTTGTATATTTGAATATGTTTTTTGGTTGTATTCGAAATCTCCGTTTTTTGGTATTCAATCTGTCTGTTTTTCAAATACATTGTTCATATGGCTTTATAGCCATTTACAAATTTCTTTAAACAAAATGATTATGTCTTTTTTGCAGGTAAACGGGCGATGTTGACGGTGCTTCTATGGCGGCGTCAGAATGGCAGAGGACGGTGGCCAGAAGACCTAGGTGTGGCGCACCTAGGGTTGGCAATCTTTGCCTTTTCTGTTGAGGGTATTGGGCTAGGGTTAAGTTGGGTTGGTTTGGGTCTGAATTGGGTCTTTAGTGTTTTGGGATGTTTTGGGCTTTAGCTTTGGTGTTGGGCTGGGTTTTGTAACACCTCTTACCCGTATTCAACGCCGGAACCGGGCACGAGGCGTTACCGTAAAAAAAAATCCTCAAGATCGCCACTTAGGCATCACTTGACCACTCTCTTTGACCATCACAACAACCTCAGTCCCGACTTACGAGGCCTCTCTCAACCACACGAGGGCTCTCGAGACTATATCGAAAACTCTTACGACCTTAAAATTTTTCCATCTAAACAGGGCTCACACGCCCGTGTAAGATTTGACACGCCCGTGGATGTCACACACGCCCATGGTCACTACCCGTGCATGAAAACTCAAGCATTCTGCCAATGCCCCACGGCTAGGGAACACGCCCGTGCTCTTTGCCCGTGGTGCACACTGACCACCTTAACACGGCTTAGAGTCTAGACACATGCCCGTGTGGCTAGCCCGTGGCAAACACTAATTAACACACATGTTCTAGGCACACGCCCGTGTGACTAGTCCGTGGTCTATTCTGATTTAAAATACTAACATGCAGGGGACACACGGCTGAGTCACACGCCCATGGACTGACCGTGTGTCACACATGGCCTAGACACACGCCCGTGTGTCTATCCACATGGACAAGAACAAAGCTATTTGCCAAGTTCTTTTCACCCTTCTAGCATACACAATCATGCACTCATTCAACACATCCATAATCAACTCAAAATCTTACAATCTCACATAGATAACTACATCTTTTCATATAATAAAGTGCCAACAACTATGGCATTATACAAAATAGATTATCCATCTAAAGGCCAACACATCATAGCCATATACAACAAAATTCACTAACTTGTCTAGCCCCTATACATGCCATATACAAAACATTGAGTCTAATGTACCAGAGTGTGCTGATAGTGTGGGCGATCTTCCAATTGATCCTCGTATCTCGATTCAACACTTTTGCTCTATAAGACAAGGGAAAAGAAAGAGAGTAAGCTTTGAGCTTAGTAAGTTCACACATAAACAATTAAGCAACATAGTATAAGCTAATCAACAATTAGCAATATACTAACATATAATGTACTACTATGCTTACTCTTTCTATCCCTTACCACATTTTTAACACATCATGAGTCACTTACTCATAACCATTGACATGCACCCCTGCATTCAACATCACATTTACACAATATACCACACATCATTATTTCTCAATAGTACATCCACACAGCTAATCCACACAGCTAATTCACACAGCTAATCCACACAGCTAATCCACACAGCTAATGTCTCGGTGGTTTCGCACTTAGCCCACCACAATCAATTGATAAGGTAGTATCGCACTTAGCCTACCAACAAGGTATTCATAGTGGTTTCGCACATAGCCCACTAGATAATATACCTAACGATAGCATCGCACATAGCCAGCGCATCGTCAATATGCATTAGGATGGTATCGCACTTAGCCCATCATTTAGCATTCTCACAACACATTCACAAATCTACTTACTTAATCATTCATCCATCCATTTAACTTGAACCACATAGGTCCTCAATCATTCTCAACCATGCTATACACTATCTAGCATTAACAATTTATAAGTATGAATGCATTGTTTATGCATAGACTTACCTCGATACTCAAAAGTATAGAAACGTGAAATTAGTCCACCACTTTGCTCTTGCCTCGGTTTCGATCCGGGCTTTGTCTTTCTTGATCTATAATGAATAAATCAGCTTATTCAATACACACATTGACCAAATTGACCCACATCTTATACTTTGGAAAAAATTACTCTTTTGCCCCTAATCTTTCTCATAATTACACTATTGCCCCCAAGGCTCGTAAAGTGATTTTTATTCAACTTTCTAGCCTTTCATGCTTAGTCGAATCACTTACTAAACTAAAGAAATCATCAATTCTCATCACAACACACAAGTATGACCAAACTCAAGATTTTTACAAACTAGTCCCTACATGCATTTTCTATGGAAACTCATTTAGCAAAAGATGTTTCTACTACATCAACCTTTCATAATCTTCCATAAAACATCAAAATACATGCATGTCATACATGGCTACATTTTTGAACATCCATCATAGCTCATCAAATAGCTAGAAATAGCTTACTCATGCAACAAGGACTTCAAAAATACAAAGAATATCAAAAACGAGGCTAGATGCACTTACTAGCAAGCTTGAAATTTTTGAAGAACCCTAACAAAGGCTCTTGAAAATTTTGGCAGCCTTGGAGAAGAAGATGAGTGAATTTTGTCATCTTTTCTCCTATTTTAATCACTTAATTGTTAAATGACCAAAATACCCTTTTTTATAAACTTTCTATTTTAACTCATCCATGCCTAAATTTGTCCAAAAATTAGAAATTGGGAAAATTGTTATTTAAGGACCTCTAATTAATATTCTAAAGCTATTTCACACAAATAGCTTCGAGAATCTCTCATTTTGCAACTTTTGCAATTTAGCCCTTTTGGACAATTCAACCGCAATTTCACAAAATTGCTTCATGAAACTTTTACACTAGCATGCATACATAGCATAAACCTCAAAAACTCATTCATATACCTCAAATTTGTGGTCTCGCACCACTATTCCGACTAGGCCCTAAATCGGGATGTTACAACTCTCCCCCCTTTAGAGATTTTCGCCCCCAAAAATCTTACCAGCAAAGAGGTTTGGATGTTGCTCTCTCATAGCTTCTTCCGTTTCCCACGTAGCCTCTTCCACATCGTGGTTCTGCCATAACACTTTCACTAGTGCTATGCTCTTATTTCTCAACTGTTTCACTTCTCGAGCCAATATCTTAATCGGCTCTTCATCATAAGACATATTCGGTCTTATCTCAATTTCCGTCGGAGGAATCACATGTGAAGGATCGGAGCGATACCTTCGCAACATTAACACATGGAACATATTATGAATCTTTTCCAACTCTACCGGCAAAGCTAACCGGTATGCTACTGGTCCAACTCTATCTGTAATCTCATACGGCCCTATGAATCTTGGACTCAATTTTCCTTTTCGTCCAAATCTCATAATCTTCTTCCATGGGGACACTTTCAAAAACACTTTGTCGCCCACTTCAAACTCAATTTCTTTTCTTTTCAGATCCGCGTACGACTTCTGTCGGTCCGAGGCAACTTTCAGACTATTACGGATTATTTTCACTTTCTCCTCGGTCTCTTTTACTAGATCGACCCATGGATCCGCTTCTCACTAAGCTCGGTCCAATACAAAGGTGTCCGACACTTACGACCATACAGGGCCTCATACGGAGCCACCCGTATACTTGACTGATAACTGTTGTTGTAAGCAAATTCGACTAAAGGTAGATATCTCTCCCAACTACCCTCGAATTCTAACACACAGCATCGAAGCATATCTTCGAGAACTTGAATCACTCTTTCAGACTAACCATCGGTTTGCGGATGGAACACAATACTAAAATTCCACTTTGTTCCCAAAGCCTCTTGCAACCTCTTCCAAAACCTCAAAGTGAACCTTGGATCCCTATCTGATATTATAGACACATGTACACCATGTAACCTCACTATCTCTCAGTAACATACAACTCAAATTAACTTATCCAAAGTGAATAATCAACACGTCTTGGAATAAAGTGAGCCGACTTCGTTAGTCTATCCACAACCACCCACACAAAGATCTCTCTTTTTGAGTCATCGGCAACCCCACACAAAATCCATGGTAACCCGATCCCACTTCCATTCGGGTACCATCACCGGTCAAACAATCCCAAGGCACTTGATGCTCACTTTCACCGTTGACAAATTAGACACTTTGTCACGAACTCAAAATATCTCTTTTCATACCCGCCACCAATAAGACTTCTTCAAGTCATTATACATTTTCGCATCTTTGCTCGGATGTACTGACAAACATCCACTGTGGGCCTCATGCAAAACCTTCTGGATTAACTCCTCATCTCTAGGTACACAAATTTTGTCACGGTGCAGCAAACAACCATTCGAGCCCACTCGAAAATTGGAATCACTTTCTGACTCACACTTATCTCTCTTGGCTGACATCTCACTATCATCTCTCTGAGCTTCACATATCTGTTGAACAAATAGTGGCTTAGCTCTCAACTCTGCCAGAATAGCACCATCATCAGACAATGCCAAACTCGTCCTCATAACTCTTAGAGCATACAAGGATTTCCTACTCAGGGCATCCGCAACCACATTCGCTTTTCCCGGGTGGTAATCAATGACTAACTCATAGTCTTTCAACAACTCAAGCCACCGTCTCTGTCGCAAATTCAGATCCTTCTGATCCATCAAATATCTCAAACTCTTGCGATCCATAAAGATTCGGTACTTCTCACCATATAAGTACTGTCGCCAAATCTTTAACGCGAAAACAATCGCAGCCAACTCCAAATCATGAGTCGGATAATTCTTCTCGTGCGGTTTCAACTGTCTCGAGGCGTAAGCGACTACCTTACCCTCTTGTATCAACACGCAATCGAGACCATTAAACGACACGTCACTGTAAACCACAAACCCTTTTCCCGATTTCGGTTGAACCAAAACTGGGGCCTTAGTCAATAATATCTTCAGTCTCTCGAAACTCTGTTGACATGTCTCAGTCCATTCAAACTTGATATATTTGTGCAACAGTTTCGTCATTGGGGTAGCAATCACAGAGAACCCTTTTACGAAACGTCTGTAGTATCCTGTTAACCCTAAGAAACTTTTGATTTCTGACACGTTCCTCGGCGGTTTCCAATCCACAACAGCAGAGATCTTACTCGGGTCAACTCTAACACCACCACCTGACACAATGTGTCCTAGGAATCCGACCTCACGAAGCCAAAACTCACTCTTGCTAAACTTAGTGTACAACTGCTTATCTTTTAAAGTTTGCAAGACAATTCTCAAATGTTCTTCATGATCGTTCTCATCCCGAGAATAGATCAATATGTCGTCAATGAAGACAACTACAAACTTGTCCACATATGGTCTGAAAACACGGTTCATCAGATCCATAAAAATCGCCGGTGCATTCGTCAAACCAAACGGCATAACCAAAAACTCAAAATGGCCATACCTTGTTCGAAATGTAGTTTTCAACACATCCCGCTCTTTCACTCTCAATCGATAATAACTGCACTCTCGCCTATCTTGGAGAACACTGTAGCTCCTTCAGCTTGATCAAAATATCATCAATCCTTGGTAAAGGATACTTATTCTTAACCGTCACTTTGTTAAGTCGTCTATAGTCTATACACAACCTCATAGACCCATCTTTCTTCTTCACAAACAATACCGGAGCACCCCACGGTGAGTAGCTCGGTCTTGCAAAACGCTTATATGTCAACTCTTGCAACTGAACCTTCAGTTCTTTCAACTCTAAAGGTGCCATCCTATACGGAGCGATCGAAATAGGTGCCGTTCCCGGAACTAACTCAATCCCAAACTCAACCTCTCTCATTGGAGGTAATTCGGGTAACTCTTCCGGGAATACATCCGGATACTCACAAACTACTGGCACTGTTTCAAACTCTACTCCAACCTCTCAAGTATTCAACACAAAAGCAAGATAGGACTCACACCCTTTTCTCAAGCATTTATCAGCAACTAAGGAAGAAATCATCACTGGTAGACTATCTGATCGACCTGATTCAACCCGAACCACATCTCAACTCTCACCTTTCAAATCAATAAACTTATTACCACAGTTCATTAAGACACTATGGGTAGTCAACCAATCCATGCCTAGGATTAAATCAAACTCATCAAATGGCAACAACATTAGGTTTTCCAGAAAGCAGTGACTCTCAATCATCAAAGGACAATTCTTACACACCTTGTCCACTAACACATGCTTACCTAACAGGTTTGACACCTTAACCGCAAAGTCCGTAGACTCAACAGTCATACTCAAACTAGATGCCAATCTCATGCAAATATAAGAATGAGTAGACCCTGGATCTATTAAAGCAATAACAAGGGTGCTAAAGAGAGAAAAAATACCCGTTATTACATCAGGGGAGGATGCCTCTTCGCAAGCACGAATGGCATACGTCCTCGCAGGTGCCCGACCCTCCAGTCTCACGGCAGAGTCTCTAGATGCACCTCTACCACTATTCCTGCCTCTCGGGTTCCTTGGTGGTCTACCCCTTGCAGACACATCATTGGATCTCATCTCTTCCTTCTCTTCCTTATCATTCCTCTCGGGGCAATTTCGGATAAAATGGTTGGGGGAGCCACACTTATAACAGTTCCGACTGTTACCCCAACACTCTCTGGTGTGATATCTACCACAACTTGGACACTCCGGTTTGCTCTTCAGATTGCCCACACTTTCCATCGAGGTAGCTTGGACTCTCGAACCCGAATGAGTATTGCCCAAGTCTCGATGCGAATAACCCACTGGCGCTGTCGTCCTAGGATCACTTCCTTGGACCTTTTCGACTGGGCTTGATACGACTTGCCCATCGGCCTCTTTCTAGCATCTCGGGCTTCACTCATAGCCCTTCTCTTTTCTGCACTCAACTCTTCGGCCTTACTTGCCCTTTCAACCAACACCACAAATTCTTTCAACTCTAATATACCCACTAGGAGTTTGATGTCCTCATTCAGCCCGTCTTCGAACCTCTTACACAGCATGGTCTTTGACGACACACATTCTTGAGCGTATTTGCTAAGCCTAACAAACTCACGCTCATAATCCGCTACGAACATCCTTCCTTGCTTCAACTCAAGAAATCCCTTCCTTTTTCGATCAGTAAACCTCTGGCTTATATACTTCTTCCGAAACTCTTCCAGAAAGAAGTCCCACGTCACCCGCTCTCTTGGGACCATTGATGTCAACGTCTTCCACTAATGGTATGCCAAGTCCCTCAGCAAGGATATGACACACTTCAAGCTCTCTTCAGGAGTACAAGAGAGTTCATCGAATACTCTCATCAAGTTCTTTAACCAGAACTCTGCCCTCTCCGGGTCATTATCAACCTTAGCTCTAAACTCCTCAGCCCCGTGTTTTCTAATCTTATCTACCGGGGGTTTCGATATCCTCACTACATCAATACCTTGAGGAGCCACAGGAATTGGCTGAGGTATAGGAGGAGGAGGTGGAGAAGGTTGAGCATTAGGGTTCGCTCGAACATAATTCGAGTACCAATTGCTCATCATCTGGAGAAGGGCTTCCCGAGCCCCTTCCCCTTGACCCCTAACTTGGGTCCACTTTGAACAGGCACGGTTCCTTACGCAGGAGCCGACGCATTACTAGCTGCTTCATCAGCAGTTAATGGATCGGAATCCATATTCTATATAAAACAAGATTTAAAATCATCAGAGGCCACCAAACTATCATTGTACACTTATGGCATTTATAGCTAGACTCTTACACCCACTACGGTAGTCCTAGAACCGACTAAACCATACCTCTGATACCACTAAATGTAACACCCCTTACCCGTATTCAACGCCGGAATCGGGCACGAGGCATTATCGTAAAAAAAATCCTCAAGATCGCCACTTAGGCATCACATGACCACTCTCTTTGGCCATCACAACAACCTCAGTCCCGACTTACGAGGCCTCTCTCAACCACACGAGGGCTCTCGAGACTATATCGAAAACTCTTACGACCTTAAAATTTTTCCATCTAAATATGTAACACCCCTTACCCGGGTTCTACGCCGGGGACCGGGCCTGAGGCGTTACCAACTCAAACCACTTAATCGCCACTTAGGCTCTACGTCATTACTCTCTAAATCCTCCTTCTCAACTTACGAGGCCTAACTCATGCACCCGAGGACCCTCAAGACTAATCCGAAACTTTTTCCATTCTTAAAATTTTGCCTTTTAAGACAGGTTTCACACGCCCGTGCAAGATGAGACACGCCCGTGCATAGGCACACACGTCCATGTCCTCAGATCGTACCTAAAAAAAACCCAGTATTCTGCCAATTTGCCCACGATTAGGGCACACGCCCATACATTTTGGGAACATGCCCGTGTACCCTATCACACGTCCGTGCCTTTCACCCGTGGTTGACACTGACTAATCACACACGGTTTTAACACGCCCGTGGGTCTAAACCGTGTGCCATACCTTAGTATTTTGACTTATTCAACACAGCCTCGGCACGCCCGGGTGCTTTAACCGTGTGACCATTCCAATTCTAATTTCAAAGTACAGACTTCACACGGCCAGGGCACCCGCCCATGGCTTGATCGTGTGTCTCACACGGCCTAGACACACGCCCGTGCGCCTATCCGTGTGGACCAAAACGAGGCTGTTTGCCAAGATCTTAGCACTCCTATAGCTTACACTACAAGAATCCATTCAACATACCAATAAACACTCATAATTTCAACATGGACTTCCATAGGTAACCTTATAATTTCATAAAAGGTAGAATGAGCCATCATGCATGGCAATTTACAAATTTCAATATCTTACAAGATGCCAATACACCTTTGGCCAAAATAACAAAATAACTTAACTAGCCTAGCACCTATACATGACATTTACAAAAATCATTAAGTCTAGGTATACCGAGAGGAGCTGATAGTGTGGGCAGTCTTCCGGTTAGTTGCGTATTCTGGCTCGGCTCTAAAACTCTATAAAACAAGGGAAAAGAGAATGGGAGTAAGCTTTTAGCTTAGTAAGTTTACATGTAAACAATATAACCTTTTAACATGTAACAAACAATTTCATAGCATTATGTACTAACCAAGAAAAAATTTACATTCATGATCTTACTTACTCATTTCCTCCATTCACACACTCTAATCAGATCACAAGCATAATGTATACATTCATTATCGGTTCCCCTGCACTTAGCATCACAAATTCACATAATACAACACCTCTAATCTATTTCTCATAGTCGGATTTCTCATTGGTTTCGCACTTAGCCCACCATCAGTCATTAATAGGGTGGTATCGCACATAGCCCACCAAAAGATTAATTACGGTGGTATCGCACACAGCCCACCAAAAGATTAATTACGGTGATATCGCACACAGCCCACCAAAAGATTTGTTACGGTGGGTATCGCATTGCAGCCCACCAAAGATTAATAGACGATGGTATCGCACATAGCCCATCGTAATTGAACAACAAGGTGGTATCGCACTTAGCCCACCATTAAGAGTTGTCATTGCACAATCACAAGATTATTTCATCAATCATACGATAATTTTTCAATAACTACCTCATTCATCTATTAGTACCACATATGTTCTCAATCATACCATACTCAAATTAGCAACATAAGGTTTACAAAAATATACATTGCTTACACATAAACTTACCTCGGTGCAAAACGTGATAACCAACGATTTAGTCTGTCACTTTGCCTTTTCCACGGTCAAGGTTGATTCCACACTCTTCTTGATCTATAACAATGAAATTTATTCGTTTAGATCATTCTATGATCATAATACACCAAATTCTATACTTGGGCAAAATGACCATTTTGCCCTTGTACATTGGCAAAATTACAATTTTGCCCCTAGGCTCGTAATTTATTTTTCAACACATTTTCTCAATGCACAAGCATAGATGAACATTTATTTCTCTTACAACTACTCACCATTCCAACTATTTCATGTATTTATGACACAAATTTAATCTTTGCATTCAAGTCATATTTAGGTGTTTCCATGCTAACACCTTTCACAAAAGTTGTTTCTCACCTCCCTAATATTCATTTTCTTCCATGAAAACTCAGCTAACAACACAACTACTCTCATGGCGAGTCCTTAGACTTTCAACCATATTACAAACTAGTCCCCCCATTAGCTAGCTTAAGCTTTGGGGACTCCAAAAATACAAAAATCATCAAAAATAATAATCGAAATGACTTACTTGCAAGGATGAGATGTAGCTGAAAATTTTGAACTCCAAGAACCCTTATTTCCTCTAAAATTTTGGTGGTAGAAGAAGAAGGAATAGTAAAAGATGATATCTCATCTTTTTATCTTATTTTATTCATTTTTTTATTCACCTAATGTCACCAAATTTTGACTAAAATTAATGCTCTTGTCTCCCCTAGCTTGTATGGCCGGCCACAAACATTAAATGGCCTAATTACACTTTAAAATCCTCTAAATTTACTTTCTACAGCTATTAGGCACCTCCACCATGAAAATAGAACTTTCGCCCTTTATGCGATTTAGTCCTTTTTCGCAATTAAGCATGCTGTCACTCAAATTAAAACACCAAAATTTTCATGTATCCATATAATCATGCTACAGCACATAAATTAACGTCAAAATAAATTTTCTCGACCTCGGATTAGTGGTCTTGAAACCACTATTCCGACTAGCCCCAAAACCGGGCTGTTACAACTCTCCCCCCCTTTTAGGGATTTTCGCCCTTAAAAATCTTACCGTTAAAGAGGTTTGGATATTGTTCCCTCATAGCTTCTTTCGGTTCCCAAGTAGCCTCTTCTACACCATGCTTTTTCCATAATACTTTTACTAAGGCTATGTCCTTGTTTCTCAATTGTTTCACCTCTCGAGCCAAAATTTTAATCGGCTCTTCCTCATATGTCATATCCGGTCATATTTCGATTTCTGCTAGAGGAATCACATGCGAAGGATCGGAGCGATAACGCCTTAACATTGATACATGGAACACATTATGAATTTTCTCTAACTCTACCGGTAAAGCCAACTGATATGCCACTGGCCCAACCCTCTCGGTAATCTCATACGGCCCTATAAATCTCGGGCTCAATTTACCTTTTCGACCAAATCTCAATATTTTCTTCCACGGTGACACTTTCAGAAATACCTTGTCACCCACTTGAAATTCAATTTCTTTTCTTTTCAAATCCGCATACGACTTTTGCCGGTCCGAAGCAGCCTTCAGACTATCCCGGATAACTTTCACTTTCTCCTCGGTCTCTTTAATCAAATCAACCCCATGAACTTGGTTCTCACTCAGCTCGGTCCAATACAAAGGGGTCTGACATTTACGACCATACAAGGCTTCATACGGTGCCATCCATACGCTCGACTGATAACTATTGTTGTAAGAAAATTCGACCAAGGGTAGGTATTTTTCCCAACTACCTTCGAACTCTAACACACAACATCGAAGCATATCCTCAAGAACTTGGATTACTCTCTCGGACTGACCATCGGTTTGAGGATGAAATGCAGTACTAAAGTTCAACTTCGTACCCAAGGTCTCCTGTAACTTCTTCCAAAACCTTGAAGTAAATCTCTGGTCTCTGTCCCGAGATAATGGATACAGCACACCATGCAATCTCACTATCTCTCGCCACATACAACTCACTCATTTAATTTATCCAAAGAATAATCAACACGTCATTGGAATAAAGCAAGCCGACTTCGTTAACTCACAACAATAATAACCCACACAAAGATCTTTCTTTTTTGAGTCAAAGGCAACCACATCACGAAGTCCATGGTGATCCGATCCCACTTCCACTCTCGGGAACCATCACCGGTTAAAGTAATCCTCAAGGTACTTGGTGCTCGCTTTCACTTGTTGACAAATCAAACATCTTGTTACATACTCGAGATGTCTCTTTTCATTCCGACCACCAATAGAATTTCTTTAGATCATTATACATTTTTGTGCTTGCCGGGTGTCTTGACAAATAACTACTATGTGCTTCCCGTAAAATTTCTCAGATCAACTCGTCATCTTTAGGCACACAAATTCTATCATGGAACATTAAGCAACTATCCGAACTCACCCGGAATTCAGAACTTGTCCCTGATTCACACTCAGCTCTTTTAGCTAGTATCCCACTATCGTTCCTTTGAGCCTCTTCGTTGAACAAATAGGGGTCTAGCTCTCAACTCGGCCAGTATAGTACCATCATCGGACAATGACAATTTCGTGCTCATAGTTCTCAAAGCATACAAGGATTTTCTACTTAAAGCATCCGCAACTACATTCGCTTTCCCCGTGTGGTAATCGATCACTAACTCATAGTCCTTCAATAATTCAAGCCACTGTCGTTGCCGTAGATTTAATTCTTTTTGATCCATTAAGTACCTCAAACTCTTATGATCAGTGAAGATTCGGTAATTCTCACCATATAGGTAATGGCGCCAAATCTTTAACGCGAAAACAATCGCGGCCAACTCCAGGTCATGAGTCGGATAATTCTTCTCATGCGGTTTTAGTTGTCTCGAGGCGTAAGTGATTACCTTACCCTCTTGCATCAACACACAACCGAGACCACTTAATGACGCGTCCATCAGAGACTACAAACTCCTTTCCCGACTCGGGTTGTACCAAAACCGGTGCCTCACAACATTTTCGGTCTCTCAAACTCTGCTTGGCATTCTTCAGTCCATTCAAATTTAACATCCTTGTATAATAATTTCGTCATTGGAGTAGCAGTCATGGAGAATCCCTTCACAAACCGCCTATAGTACCCTGCTAAACCCAGAAAGCTTCTAACTTTCGACACATTCCTCGGTGGTTTCCACTCCACAATAGCCGAGACCTTTCCCGGATCTACTCTAATACCTTCACCAGACATAATATGTCCTAGGAACCCTACTTCTCGAAGCCAAAACTCGCTCTTACTAAGTTTAGCATACAACTGCTTGTCTCTTAAGATCTGTAAGACAATTCTCAAATGTTCCGTATGATCACTCTCATCTCGAGAATAAACCAATATGTCGTCAATAAAGACAACCACAAACTTGTCCAAATACGTTCGGAAGACACGATTCATTAAATCCATAAAAACTGCAGGAGCATTCGTTAAACTGAATGGCATGACTAGAAACTCATAATGACCATACCTCGTCCGAAATGTCGTTTTCGGTACATCTTGCTCCTTAACCCTCAACTGATAATAGTCGGACCTCAGGTCAATCTTGGAGAACATCGTAGCTCCCTTCAGTTGATCAAATAAATCATCTATCCTCGGCAAAGGATACTTGTTCTTCATAGTTACTTTATTGAGCTGTCTATAGTCTATGCACAATCTCATCGACCCATCTTTCTTCTTTACAAAGAGTACTAGGGCACCCCACGGTGAATAGCTCGGTCTTACAAAACCCTTATCCGTCAATTCTTGCAATTGAAATTTCAGTTCTTTCAACTCTAGCGGGGCCATCCTATACGGAGCAACCGAAATGGGTGTTTGTTTCTAATTAACTCAATTCCAAACTCGACCTCTCTAACTGGGGGTAATCCAGCAACTCTTCTGAAATACATCCGGATACTCACATACAACCTGGCATCTTGTTTCAATCCTTACTTGATTCTTGAGTGTTTAATACAAAAGCGAGATAAGATTCGCACTTTTCTCAAATATTTCTCGGCTATCATAGAAGAAATCATCACCGGTAAGCTATCCGACTCACCTGATTCAACCCGAATATCATCTCCATTTTCACAATTTAGTTCAATAAATTTACTACCACAATTCACTAAAACATTATGGGTAGTCAACCAATCCATACCAAGAATCAAATCAAATTCATCAAAAGGCAACAACATAAGGTTCGCCGGGAAACAATAACCTTTAATTATCAGAGGACAATTCCTACACACCTTGTCAACTAACACCTATTTACCTAGAGGGTTTGAAACTTTTACCACAAATTTAGTAGACTCAACAGTCATACTCAAACTAGATGCCAATCTCATACAAATATAAGAATAAGTTGATCCCGGGTCAATTAAAGCGATAACAGAGGTGTCATAGAGAGAAAATGTACCCGTTATTACATCCGGTGATGAAGCCTCTTCTCGAGCACGAATAGCATAGGTTCTTGCTGGCGCCCGACCCTCTGGCCTCACAGTGGTGTCTCGTGATACACCTCTACCACTAGCTCTGCCTCCCGGGTTCTTTTGTAGCCTACCTCTAAAGGATACACTGCTTGATCTTATCTCTTGCTTCCTCTCCTTGTCATCCTTTTCAGGACAATTTCGGATGAGATGGTCGGGGGCTCCACACTTGTAGCAATTTTGATTAGTTCCCCAACACTCCCCAGTGTGATGTCTGCCACAATTTGGGCACTCTGGTTTGGGCCTTGGATTGCTCACACTTTCCATTGAGGTGGCTTGAGCTCTTGAACCCGAATACATGTTGCCTCGCTCTCTCTGCGAATACCCGACTGATGTAGTTGTTCGAGGGTTCACTTCCCTGGACCTCTTCGATTGAGCTTGGTATGATTTGTTCATCGGCCTCTTCTTCGCGTCTCGAGCCTCACTCAGGGCTTTCCTCTTTTCCTTACTCAATTCTTCGGCCTTACTAGCCCTATCCACCAACACCACAAATTCTTTTAGCTCTAAAATTCCGACTAAGAGTCTGACATCTTCATTCAACCCATCTTCAAATCTCTTACATAAGGTAGCTTCCGTGGATACACATTCTTGCGCATACTTGCTGAGCCCTAACAAATTCGCTCATATTCTCGCCACGATCATTTTTCCTTACTTCAACTCAAGGAACTCTTTCCGTTTCTGGTCTACAAACCGTTGACTTATATTCTTCTTTCGAAACTCTTCCAAAAAGAAGTCCCACGTTACTCTCTCTTTAGGAACCATTGATGTCAATGTTTTCCACCAATGGTATGCCGAGCCCTCAAAGAAAGACACAAAGACATTTCAAACTCTCCTCAGTGTGCAGGAGAGTTCATCAAAACCCTTATTGAGTTCTCAAGCCGTAACTCGCTTTCGCTCGTGGTTGTCATCTATATTAGCTCAAAATTCTCACTTTGCTTCCAAATTTTGTCTACTGGGGCTTAGCTGTCTCACCTGCTTTCTATACCTTGGGAGCCACAGGGGTTGGCCGAGGTATAGGTGGGGGTGGAGGAGGTTGAGCATTGGGGTTTGCTCGCACATACTCGGTGTACCAGCTTATCCATCATTTGGAGAAAAGCTTCCCGAGCCTCTTCTCCCTAACCCCTAGTCTCGGGGTTACTCAGACAGCACAGCGCGGTCCCTTGCGCAGAGTCAAGACATTACTAGTGCGTCATCTCCGGTGATTGTTCGTTCGATCCATATGCTACAATAAACAAGTTTAAAATCATCAGAAGCCACCACACTATCATCATACGCTGAATGGCATGTATAGCTAGACTCCTATCCACGCTATGGTAGTCCTAGAACCGACTAAACCATAGCTCTGATACCACTAAATGTAACACCCCTTACCCGGGTTCTACGTCGGGTCCCGGCCTGAGGCATTACCAACTCAAACCACTTAATCGCCACTTAGGCTCTACGTCATAACTCTCTAAATCCTCCTTCTCGACTTACGAGGCCTAACTCATGTAACGCCCCTAACCCGTATCCGTCGCTGAATTAGGTTTACGAGGCATTACCAAATTAATCCCAACCCAGAATAGACATAAATATATATATATCAATCTTTACTACCATTTGTCGAAAATATCCAACACATATAATTAACCACATCACTCACAATTATCATGATCACATTCTCAAAATCATCCATACATTTAAACATATGCCATTTGCATACATATGCTTCACTTTTGTCTACGACATTTCTTAATCCACTTACTCATAATATTAATAACTAAAGCAACTAATTCATTAGCAACATTTTTCTTGCTATATTCGGCACTTTCACATACATATGATTATTCAAACATTTCATGTATCCATTCTATCAATTCATTTCACTATTAGTTTAACCTTTAAAGCATACAAGCTGAACATGTATCAATAATAGCACACGCATATACAATATGCAACCCTTACCAAATATTTCTAGTCGCTTAGCTACATTTAGAACAACATGCCAAATCTACCTATCACAATTCAAATATCCTATAAACATTTAGACCATATCTCATAATCAAATTTTGAATACCATCCATCATGACATATAGATTTACGAAAAGCTTTAACCATGACAAAATTCATGCAAGTTCAAAATGACCTAGTTTTAGCCATCTTCGCATGGCTTTTATATACATTCTAACCCAAAAGAGATCATAAAGTATCCAAGCTATTACATGCCATAATTTCTAAGGTTTAATGCTAATAATAATACCAAAAGTAAGTGATAATGTGCTTGACTTCGACAAGGATCACCGAGTGCGAGCTTCAATTCCAAAGATCTACACCAAAAACAACCAAAATACAAACGGTAAGCTATCTAAAGCTTAGTAAGTCATAAGCAAAAGGTAGCATACATATAACCAAGCATTTTTAATAGCTTCTAACTAACTCAACTCAATCATTTATTAGTTTACAATATCCATACATATAATAAGTCACCATTAACCAATATCATACTTATTTGGTCTCCAAACAAAAACCGAATGTCTATGTGCTAAACTTTCAAACCGAAATGGCTTACCTAATTTGCACCAAGATAATAAACTATCATATAAAACGTTCATACCTGTCACCCTCGTTTACCTCCACTAATTGTTTTCGTCTTTTTATGAAAATCTAAAAATCCGCACACTTAGTACAAATCCCGTAACGTATCGCTCACACAGAGTCGTTACTTAACGTTTCCGCACACACAGTGTCATCTTTCCGTAACGTATCGCTCATATAGAGCCGTTACTTAACGTTTTCGCACACACAGTGCCAACTTTCTGTAATGTATCGCTCACATAGAGCCGTTACTTAACCTTTCCGCACACATAGTGCCAACTTTCCGTAATGTATCGCTCACATAGAGCCACATAGAGCCGTTACTTAACATTTCCGCACACACAGTGCCAACTTTCCGTAACGTATCGCTCACATAGAGCCGTTACTTAACCTTTCTGCACACACAGTGCTCATTAACAACCTCCACTTAAACATAACATATAAATTCACATATTATAAATATGACATACCTAAATACGTACATTCAACCCGAATCTTTCTTTCTATAATTTATCATTACATTTGACCTTACACAATTAAACACTTATGTATTTATTCAATCACCACCATCACTCATTTCATGTTCCCCAATTAACTACAACTCAACCTATAATTATTTATCCAGTCCAAACATATCAACCTTTCATACCTATGGAAAACATATCTTTATACATATTTCAACCATCCAAAGTACTTCGATATATATATAAAAACATGTTCATGGTACTATCACATTCGGCAACCACATTTAAAGTCATCCTATCACATTTGACATCATCAAGGATATATTTACATGCACACATATCCAAATATTTCTTTTCCATATATATTGGTATATATCCAATCCCTTATCACAGTTGCATATATGCATGTATTTACCAATCCACATCAACTATCATGTATAATATTCCCTATGCCTATTCGGCAATTTGAAAATAAAAGTATTTATGTCACTTAAACATGTACGTTAATATAGAGATAATTCAAATTAATCCAATTGCTTAAAACTTACATCAAATGTCGATGAATTCGAGTTTCTCGGCTATTCGATTAATTTCGCTTTTCCCCGATCCGATTCCGGTTCTTTCCGTCCTTGATCTAAAATAAATTTTGAAAAGAGCCTATTTAAATAACATTACATTCCTTTTTAGCTCAAAACACCTAATTGAACAATTTAATACAATCTTTCACTCATTCAAAATATGACAATTCACACATTGAGCTAAGGCCGAATGTTCCTCAATTTCATTCAAGCCCTCAAACACCATTCAATTTAACTATAACACATAATTATATAATTTACCAATTTGCCCCTAGAATTTACATCTTTTTCAATTTAGTCCCCAAAGCATAAAATACAAAATACATGAAATTTGGATTAATATCTCAAGGGCCGAATTTTCCTCATCTTTATCCAAGTCTATACAAACTATTGATTTCGAATTTCATACCCTCCACTATTTATTTTTTTATTTTTTTTATTTACAATATAAACACCTTACTTCAATTCATCTAAATTTCTTACTTAAATCATGATAAATTCAAACATATACTAAACATTCTTTCATTCAAACACAACAAATCAAAAGCACTCATCCATGGCCGAATCTAGCATATGCTTCAAATTCAAAATTTCCTACATGGGTTTGATAGTACTCAAAATAATGAACTCAAAAATGTAAAAAATCTTTCAAAAACCATGCTCAATACTAACCTTAAAGTGACATGCAAATGGCCGAATGAAGGAAAGCTTGAGTTCCTTTTTCTTTCTCCTTGTTTCGTGAGGATGATGAAGAAAATGGGAGAAATAAACATGTTTTCTTTTTATCATCTTTGTTTATTATTATCATCCACTATCTATTAAAATAACATATAAAATATACTATTATAAAAATAAGCCATGATGCATGCCGTCCACTACCATTAAAATATAGGTCAATTTGCAACTTTAATTCCAATCAAAAGAAATCCTATTCAATTTAACCCTAAATACCACAATAGCTATCATTTCCATACTTATTCAACTTAATCCTTTACTTAAAATTAGTCACTCAATCACACAATTTAATCTACGATATATTTAATATATGCATAACCATATAACATAAACATCAAATTAATAATAAAAAAATATTCTCTAATTCAGATTCATGGTTTCGAAACCACCGTTCCGATTAGGGTCGTAATTGGGCTGTTACAACTCTCCCCCTTAAAAAAATTTTCGTCCCCGAAAATTATACCCGTGAATAAGTGTGGATAACGCTCTTTCATTGTTTGTTCAGATTCCCAAGTTGCTTCCTCAATTCCATGTTTATGCCACAATACTTTTACCAATGATATCTTTTTATTTCGCAACTCCTTTACTTCACAAGCTAAAATGCGAATCGGTTCTTCTTCGTAAGTCAAATCAGGCTGAATTTCCACCTCTGATGTATTGATCACGTGAGAAGAATCGGATCTATAACGACGAAGCATCGACACGTGGAAAACATTATGAATCTTGTCTAACTCAGACAGTAACCTCAATTTGTATGCAACCGGCCCGATACGCTCGATAATCTCATACGGCCCAATAAATCTCGGACTCAGCTTTCCCTTACGACCAAATCTAAGTATCTTTTTCCACGGTGATACTTTCAAGAACACTCGGTCACCCACTTGAAACTCTATATTCTTTCGTTTTAAATCTGCGTACGACTTCTGTCGATCTGATGCGGCTTTCAAATTTTTACGAATTATTTTAACTTTCTGTTCTGTCTCCCTAATCAAATCAACCCCGTGTATCTTGCCGTCATTTAGTTCAGTCCAATATAACGGTGCACGACTTTTTTGACTGTACAATGCTTCGTAAGGTGTCATTTTAATACTTGATTGAAAGCTATTATTATATGCAAATTCAATCAAAGGTAGGTATCGTTCCCACGTACCCTCAAACTCAAGAACGCAAGACCTCAACATATCCTCGAGTATTTGGATAACACGCTCGGATTGACCATCCGACTGAGGGTGAAAAGCTGTACTAAAATGTAACCGCGTTGTGAACCTCGAATCTCTATCAGAAACAATAGAATTAGGTATTCTGTGCAACCGTATGATCTGCGATGCGTACAACTCAGCCATGATTGCATCATCCTCAGTCATAGCTATATCCGCATTCATTGCCTGTAGAGCAAATAACGACTTTCGGCTAAGTGCATTAGCAACCACATTAGCCTTTCCCAGATGATAATCAATCATGAGCTCGTAATCTTTCAACAATTCTAACCATCGTCGCTGTCTCAAATTCAAATCCTTTCACAAAACGTCTGTAATATCCTGCAAGCCCCAAAAAGCTACGTACCTCAGAAATATTCCGCGGAGGTTTCCAATCCAATATAGCAGAGATTTTACTCGGGTCAACCCGAATACCCGACGATGATATAACATGCCCTAGGAAGCCAACTTCTTTTAACCAAAACTCACATTTACTAAATTGGGCGTACAATTGTTTATCACGTAAAATCTGTAACACTAGCCTCAAATGCTCAGCATGTTCGGTTTCGTTTCGCGAATAGATCAGTATATCATCTATGAATACAACCACAAACTGATCTAAATAAGGTCTGAATATCCGATTCATCAAATCCATGAACACTGCAGGGGCATTGGTGAGCCCAACCGGCACCACTAAGAACTCATAGTGACCATATCTCGTCCGAAAAGCAGTCTTTGGTATATCCGATTCCCGAACTCGTAGCTGATAATATCCCGACCTCAAATCAATATTTGAGAACACTGAGGCTCCCTTAAGTTGATCGAATAAATCGTCGATACGTGGCAATGGGTATTTGTTCTTAACAGTTACCTTATTGAGCTGTCGATAATCAATGCACATTCTCAAAGTCTCGTCCTTTTTTTTCACAAATAGAACGGGCGCACCCCAGGGAGAAAAGCTCGGTCAGGCGAAACCTTTATCTGACAATTCTTGCAACTGAACCTTCAATTCTTTTAATTCAGTCGGTGCCATTGTAACACCCCAAACCCAGTCAATACGCTACGACCGAATTTGGCATGCTACAAAGAAAAACGTTTCGAAGAAAATTGAGATAGCGATTAAATTTTAGTGAAAAATTCTTTGTAATTCTATATTTGTAGAAATCGGATGTTTAATAAGTTAAAAACTGGAAATTTACTTTGAAATTCCATAAATAAAACTTTTAAACTAAGTGGATAAATCATAGGTTAGAAAACATTTGTTTCATTTTAAGAAAACTCGAATTAATACTTTGAAACCGTTTGCATTTGAATGTAGAAACATAAAATTTTGGAAATCATTTAAGTTGTAGAAAACACTTAATTTATAATTTTATTATCAACAATTTAGATTACCTGATGGTAAGATAAAATACCATAGCGTTTTTATAGTTTAGAAAACTTTAGCTCAATTATTAAATTAATCAAGTGGTATACTTAAACATGTTTAGAATAAATCCCAAAACATATAAATAACCAAAACCATAATTAAAGAGGCCTTATTACAAATCTATAAAATATGAAAACCCAAATTAAAATATAATAAGGTACCCAAATGGAAGTTCTTGTAAAATCAAATTTTTATTGCATAGCCTCCTCGAGTTCATCCGGCTCCACATCCGCGATCTCACGAATCACCTGAAAAGATATCCCACTGAAGGGTGAGTCAACAGGCTCAATGTGTAACAGTACACTAAAAACCCAATCGATCATAGCAATAAAGCCCATTTAAATCACATTTAGCCATAAGCCCATAATATAGCAAATCAGATAATCACATGTACATATAAAATGAAATGCAATCCCGAACCCAACTTAGATATCCATCCGCTACACACCACCCGTACCTACCAATCACACCGTGGGGATTACTAAATCGACCCTCCATCCGCTACACACCATCGAAGCGCGCTTGTTGCAAACAACATGCACATCGCTTCTTATAATCGTGGCATAGCCACGAGATAATTGTGACAGAGTCACCGGATTCATAATATCGTGACCAAGTCACCGGATTCATAATATCGTGACCAAGTCACCGGATTCATAATATCGTGACCGAAGTCACCGGATTCATAATATCGTGACCAAAGTCACCGGATAATATGGTAAAAACCACCGAACACTTCCCCTTTCAATATTACCCATATGCCCATGCAATAACATATTATTTCATTATCATGCCATATGCCCCATTATCATATCGTAATCGGACACATTTCATATTATGCATATAGCATTATTAGCGATGTAAATATTATGCCTTGTACATTATATCAAAATCATAATCAAATATCGAATATGTTTCATATTAGAATCATACATAGTACGAAGGAATAACATACCTCAATTCACCATACCATTGAATGGTACCCAAGCCATAAACATTTATATTTCTTTATAAACACATTTTATCAATAAAGCTATTGATCTATTAGAAGTTTAGCATAAGTTACACACCTTGCAAACACGCGCGATATAATACTTAAGATTTCCGACCCTTGCCTACAACGTCGATAGCACCTACATAACACTATATTAGAAATCGATTATCATTACAAGATATGGCCCTTGGCCGAATATCATCATCTCCTTACCTTGGATTATTCGAAACCCAAACGATCTCTCCCTAATCGTCAACTACAAGAAGCCCCGAAATCCTCCTTCAAAGATTTGGCCACGAAGGAGTAAGAGGATTAGATTCCTAAAATTGGTTAATCTAAAGGGAAATAAAGAAAACAATTGATAGATAATCCTTACCCGAAATACGGAGATTGATTTACCCTTACTTGAACTATAAAAAGGATTCGACTTTAACAATTAAAAAGAAGAGAAATGGTGATTTCGGCTTTAACAAAAGAAGATAAAAGATGGTAGTTTCAAATATGATGGTTTCGGTTTTTAACAAAAAGAAAAGAAAGAAAAATGGTGAAAAGTATAGGATAGTTTCAAGCTATGAGAAAGAAAGAGAAGAGAGAAAGAGAATGAAAAAGAAAAACGAAATATGAGAAATGCTTTTGGTGATAGAATGAATTCGGCACTAGAGAGAAAGAAAAGAAATGATAAATGTCTTCAAAAGTAGCAATGTTTTGGTACCAAAAGAGAGTAAAACTTGAGAGGGAAAAGAAGAAATAAAAAATACCAATTTGGTCAAAATGTAATGGCCAAAACAAAGCAAAGTTTTTACCAAATGCCAATTGACAATTTCGCTAAGAGAAAATATTTGGACAAAGGAAAAAGATGCACAAATTGACAACTTTTGGTCAACTAACACCTCCTAATCCATACCATATTCGGTCAACACATTAGCCAACACAATCCCCTTTTTCCTCCTCAATTCTTCCCTATCAACCCCTTAATCTCTGTCCCCAATTAAACCAACCCCTTAGCTCCTTATGCCGTCTAGGTTCATGGTCAAATGACCATGGAAAAGCTTCCAAAACATCATCCACTCTTCAAGCCTTTTGTCCCCTAAACCTTCCATAACTTTAAGATTCTTATCCCCTATGCCACTAACTCCTCATGTGTTAGAATTTAACACTTAAATTAACTTAAGTGCTAAGCTCACTTAATCCACTTCATTAAATAAACCATACTAAAAATTATCTAACTTCCTAAATAAAATCAAGCCTTCACAAGACTATGCTAACACACAAAATTCCTACCCGAGCCAACACAAAAATAATACTCAAATTTTTCCTAAAGCTCAAGGCCCAATCCTACTAGGCCCAATTTCGGGATGTTACAGCCATTCTGTATAGAGCTATTGAAATCGGAGTGGTCCCTGGCACTAGTTCAATACCGAATTCTACCTCACGAACAAGTGGCAATCCTGGTAATTCCTTCGGGAACACATCCAAATATTCACTAACAACCGGTACTGATTCGATCTTTTTTTCTGTTATCTTGTTGTCAATCACATACGCAAGATAGGCTTCGCAACCCTTCCTTAAATACTGCCGAGCCAACATCGAAGATATCACAGTAGGTAGTCCACTCAAATCCGCAGACTCAATTCGGATTATCTCATTATTCTAGCATCTCAAATCAATAGTCTTTCGTCTGCAATTTACTACCGCATCGTGAACTGTCAACCAATCCATACCGAGAATAATGTCAAACTCGTCAAAAGGTAATAGCATCAAATTAGCCAGAAAACACATGTCTCGAATCATCAATGGGCAGTTATTACACACTTTGTCAACTAATACACATCGACCCAGGGGGTTTGAAACCCGAATCACAAACTCAATAGACTCAATAGGTAGAGTTTTACTGGACACTAATGTTTCACACACATACGAATGAGTTGAGCCGGGATCAATCAAAGCAGTTACTCTAGAATAAAAGAGGGTGAAAATACCGGTAATGACATCCGAGGATGAGGCCTCCTCTCTAGCACGGATGGCGTAAGCTCTATCCGGTACATGAGTATCTGATCGAACAACTGCATCTGTAGTCCCTCTCTATGCACCACTCCTACCTCCCAAAAATGTGATGATCTGCCTCTAGCTGTAGTGCCGCTCGGTTTCGCACTCTGAGCAGTACCCTTTCCAGCAGTCTCCGGGCAATCCCGTATGAAATGGTCCTGCGAGCCACACTTGTAACAAGTGCGAGAAATCGATTTACCCCAACACTCTCCAAAATGTCGTCTGCCACACTGCTGACACTCAGGTTTACTCGATCTCTCATTATCAACACTAGCAACTGATGTAGCCCGAGAACTCACTGGTGGTCGTTCTCGTATAGAAATCTTAGTGTTGGGTTTGGATCGGCTACCATCATTCATGAATTTCTTTGTTACCGTCTGTGAATGTTTACCCGCCGATCTCTTCCGAAAATCTCTAGATTCAAGCTCAACTTTTAGTTTTTCTTTCCCCAGTTCTTCCGCTTTACAAGCTCTTTCAACTAGCACGACAAACTCGTTAATTTCAATAATACCAACCAGAAGTTTTATATCTTCATTTAATCTATCTTCAAATCTCCGGCACATAACAACCTCTGACGAAACACACTCGCGAGCGTAGCGACTGAGTCGCACAAACTTGTGCTCGTATTCAGATACAGTCATACGACCCTGTTTGAGTTCGAGAAATTCTTTATGCTTAGAGTAAATAAAGCGCTGGCTTATATACTTCTTACGGAATTCTATCTGGAAGAAGTCCCAAGTAACCCTTTCTTTCGGGACAACTGACACAAGTGTATTCCACCAGTAGTAGGCAGAATCCCGTAATAATGATATGGCAGACTTCAAACATTCATCGGGTGTGCAGGACAGTTCGTCGAAAACACGAACAGAATTATCGAGCCAAAATTCAGCTCTCTCTGCATCATCTACATCCTCAGCTCTAAATTCCTGAGCTCCGTGCTTCCTAATGCGATCAACAGGACGTTTAATTACTCTTTCAGGATTGGCAACTGGAGGTACCACCGGTACTACATGGGGTACATTCGGATTTTGGGGTGGTTGAACAGCCGGATTGGTTCGTATGTAATGACTGAACCAATCGTTCATCATACTATAGAAGGCATGTCTAGCCCCCTCCTCAGGATTACTCGTAGCCGGTCGAGATTCCTCTGGCGCGGTTTCTTGTGCGGGAACGGGCGCCACACTCTCGACATCATCAGCTACGGCTCGCTCAGAATTGGGATCCATTACAATAAGAGAGAAATAAACACATTTCACTGTCAGAAGTCATCACACTGTCACATTATAAACTATGGCATGTATAGCTAGACTCACACGCGCTACGTTAGTCCGAGAATCGACTAAACCGTAGCTCTGATACCAATCAAATGTAACGCCCCTAACCCGTATCCGTCGCGGAATTAGGTTTACGAGGCATTACCAAATTAATCCCAACCCAGAATAGACATAAATATACATATATCAATCTTTACTATCATTTGCCGAAAATATCCAACACATATAATTAACCACATCACTCACAATTATCATGATCACATTCTCAAAATCATCCATACATTAAAACATATGCCATTTGCATACATATGCTTCACTTTTGTCCACGACATTTCTTAATCCACTTACTCATAATATTAATAACTAAAGCAACTAATTCATTAGCAACATTTTTCTTGCTATATTCGGTACTTTCACATACATATGATTATTCAAACATTTCATGTATCCATTCTATCAAGTCATTTCACTATTAGTTTAACCTTTAAAGCATACAAGCCGAACATGTATCAATAATAGCACACGCATATACAATATGCAACCCTTACCAAATATTTCTAGTCGCTTAGCTACATTTAGAACAACATGCCAAATCTACCTATCACCATTCAAATATCCTATAAACATTTAGACCATATCTCATAATCAAATTTTGAATACCATCCATCATGACATATAGATTTACGAAAAGCTTTAACCATGACCAAATTCATGCAAGTTCAAAATGACCTAGTTTTAGCCATATTCACATGGCTTTTATATACATTCCAACCCAAAAGAGATCATAAAGTATCCAAGCTATTACATGCCATAATTTCTAAGGTTTAATGCTAATAATAATACCAAAAGTAAGTGATAATGTGCCTGACTTCGACAAGGATCACCGAGTGCGAGCTTCAATTCCAAAGATCTACACCAAAAACAACCAAAATACAAATGGTAAGCTATTTAAAGCTTAGTAAGTCATAAGCAAAAGGTAGCATACATATAACCAAGCATTTTTAATAGCTTCTAACTAACTCAACTCAATCATTTATTAGTTTACAATATCCATACATATAATAAGTCACCATTAACCAATATCATACTTATTTGGTCTCCAAACAAAAACCGAATGTCTATATGCTAAACTTTCAAACCGAAATGGCTTACCTAATTTGCACCAAGATAATAAACTATCATATAAAACCTTCATACCTGTCACCCTCGTTTACCTCCACTAATTGTTTTCATCTTTTTATGAAAATCTAAAAATCCACACACTTAGTACAAATCCCGTAACGTATAGCTCACACAGAGCCGTTACTTAATGTTTCCGCACACACAGTGTCATCTTTCCGTAACGTATCGCTCACATAGAGCCGTTACTTAACGTTTTCGCACACACAGTGCCAACTTTCCGTAACGTATCGCTTACATAGAGCCGTTACTTAACCTTTCCGCACACACAGTGCCAACTTTTCGTAATGTATCACTCACATAGAGCCGTTACTTAACATTTCTGCACACACAGTGCCAACTTTCCGTAACGTATCGCTCACATAGAGCCGTTACTTAACCTTTCCGCACACACAGTGCTCATTAACAACCTCCACTTAAACATAACATATAAATTCACATATTATAAATATGACATACCTAAATACGCACATTCAACCCGAATCTTTCTTCCTATAATTTATCATTACATTCGACCTTACACAATTAAACACTTATGTATTTATTCAATCACCACCATCACTCATTTCATGTTCCCCAATTAACTACAACTCAACCTATAATTATTTATCCAGTCCAAACATATCAACCTTTCATACCTATGGCAAACATATCTTTATACATATTTCAACCATCCAAAGTACTTCGATATATATATATAAATACATGTTCATGGTACTATCACATTCGGCAACCACATTTAAAGTCATCATATCACATTTGACATCATCAAGGATATATTTACATGCACACATATCCGAATATTTCTTTTCCATATATATGGGTATATATCCAATCCCTTATCACAGTTGCATATATGCATGTATTTACCAATCCACATCAACTATCATGTATAATATTCCCTATGCCTGTTCGGCAATTTGAAAATAAAAGTATTTATGTCACTTAAACATGTACGTTAATATAGAGATAATTCAAATTAATCCAATTGCTTAAAACTTACATCAAATGTCGATGAATTCGAGTTTCTCGGCTATTCGTTTAATTTCGCCTTTCCCCGATCCGATTCCGGTTCTTTCCGTCCTTGATCTAAAATAAATTTTGAAAAGAGCCTATTTAAATAACATTACATTCCTTTTTAGCTCAAAACACCTAATTGAACAATTTAATACAATCTTTCACTCATTCAAAATATGACAATTCGCACATTGAGCTAAGGCCGAATGTTCCTCAATTTCATTCAAGCCCTCAAACACCATTCAATTTAACTATAACACATAATTATATAATTTACCAATTTGCCCCTAGAATTTACATCTTTTTCAATTTAGTCCCCAAAGCATAAAATACAAAATACATGAAATTTGGATTAATTTCTCAAGGGCCGAATTTTCCTCATCTTTATCCAAGTCTATACAAACTATTGATTTCGAATTTCATACCCTCCACTATTTATTTTTTTATTTTTTTTTTATTTACAATATAAACACCTTACTTCAATTCATCTAAATTTCTTACTTAAAACATGATAAATTCAAACATATACTAAACATTCTTTCATTCAAACACAACAAATCAAAAGCACTCATCCATGGCCGAATCTAGCATATGCTTCAAATTCAAAATTTCCTATATGGGTTTGATAGTACTCAAAATAATGAACTCAAAAATGTAAAAAATCTTTCAAAAACCATGCTCAATACTAACCTTAAAGTGACATGCAAATGGCCGAATGAAGGAAAGCTTGAGTTCCTTTTTATTTCTCCTTGTTTCGTGAGCATGATGAAGAAAATGGGAGAAATAAACATGTTTTCTTTTTATCATCTTTGTTTATTATTATCATCCACTATCTATTAAAATAACATATAAAATATACTATTATAAAAATAAGCCATGATGCATGCCGTCCACTACCATTAAAATATAGGTCAATTTGCAACTTTAATTCCAATCAAAAGAAATCCTATTCAATTTAACCTTAAATACCACAATAGCTATTATTTCCATACTTATTCAACTTAATCCTTTACTTAAAATTAGTCACTCAATCACACAATTTAATCTACGATGTATTTAATATATGCATAACCATATAACATAAACATCAAATTAATAATAAAAAATACTTTCTAATTCGGATTCGTGGTTTCGAAACCACCGTTTCGATTAGGGTCGTAATTGGGCTGTTACAACTCATGCACCCGAGGACCCTCAAGACTAATCCGGAACTTTTTCCATTCTTAAAATTTTGCCTTTTAAGACAGGTTTCACACGCCCGTGCAAGATGAGACACGCCCGTGCATAGGCACACACGCCCATTTCCCCAGATCGTGCCTAAAAAAAACCTAGTATTCTGCCAATTTGCCCACGGTTAGGGCACACGCCCATACATTTTGGGAACACGCCCGTGTACCCTATCACACGTCCATGCCTTTCACCCGTGGTTGACACTGACTAATCACACACGGTTTTAACACGCCCGTGGGTCTAAACCGTGTGACATACCTTAGTATTCTGACTTATTCAACACGGCCTCGGCACGCCCGTGTGCTTTAACCATGTGACCATTCCAATTCTAATTTCAAAGTGCAGACTTCACACGGCCAGGGCACCCGCCCATGGCTTGATTGTGTGTCTCACACGGCCTAGACACACGCCCGTGCGCCTACCCATGTGGACCAGAACAAGGCTGTTTGCCAAGCTCTTAGCACTCCTATAGCTTACACTACAAGAATCCATTCAACATACCAATAAACACTCATAATTTCAACATGGACTTCCATAGGTAACCTTATAATTTCATAAAAGGTAGAATGAGCCATCATGCATGGCAATTTACAAATTTCAATATCTTACAAGATGTCAATACACCTTTGGCCAAAATAACAAAATAACTTAACTAGCCTAGCACCTATACATGCCATTTACAAAAATCATTAAGTCTAGGTATACCGAGAGGAGTGATAGTGTGGGCGGTCTTCCTGTTAATGCGTGTTTCTGCTCGGCTCTAAAACTCTATAAAACAAGGGAAAAGAGAATGGGAGTAAGCTTTGAGCTTAGTAAGTTTACATGTAAACAATATAACCTTTTAACATGTAACAAACAATTTCATAGCATAATGTACTAACCAAGAAACAATTTACATTCATGATCTTACTTACTCATTTCCTCCATTCACACACTCTAATCACATCACAAGCATAATGTATACATTCATTATCGGTTCCCCTGCACTTAGCATCACAAATTCACATAATACAACACCTCTAATCTATTTCTCATAGCCGGATTTCTCAGTGGTTTTGCACTTAGCCCACCATCAGTCATTAATAGGGTGGTATCGCACACAGCCCACCAAAAGATTAATTACGGTGGTATCGCATACAGCCCACCAAAAGATTAATTACGGTGATATCGCACACAGCCCACCAAAAGATTTGTTACGGTGGTATCGCACACAGCCCACCAAAAGATTAATAGACGATGGTATCGCACATAGCCCATCGTAATTGAACAACAAGGTGGTATCGCACTTAGCCCACCATTAAGAGTTGTCATTGCACAATCACAAGATTATTTCATCAATCATACGATAATTTTTCAATAACTACCTCATTCATCTATTAGTACCACATATGTTCTCAATCATACCATACTCAAATTAGCAACATAAGGTTTACAAAAATATACATTGCCTACACTTAAACTTACCTCGGTGCAAAACGTGATAACCAACGATTTAGTCTGTCACCTTGCCTTTTCCACGGTCAAGGTTGATTCCGCGCTCTTCTTGATCTATAACAATGAAATTTATTCATTTAAATCATTCTATGATCATAATACACCAAATTCTATACTTGGGCAAAATGACATGCCCTTGTACATTGGCAAAATTACGATTTTGCCCCTAGGCTCGTAATTTATTTTTCAACACATTTTCTCAATGCACAAGCATAGATGAACATTTATTTCTCTTACAACTACTCACCATTCCAACTATTTCATGCATTTATGACACAAATTTAATCTTTGCATTCAAGTCCTATTAAGGTGTTTCCATGCTAACACCTTTCACAAAAGTTGTTTCTCACCTCCCTAACATTTATTTTCTTCCATGAAAACTCAGCTAACAACACAACTACTCTCATGGCGAGTCCTTAGACTTTCAACCATATTACAAACTAGTCCCCATTTAGCTAGCTTAAGCTTTGGGGACTCAAAATACAAAAATCATCAAAAATAATCATCAAAATGACTTACTTGCAAGGATGAGATGTAGCTGAAAATTTTAAACTCCAGAACCCTTATTTCCTCTAAAATTTCGGTGGTATAAGAAGAAGGAATAGTAAAAGATGATATCTCATCTTTTTATCTTATTTTATTCATTTTTTTATTCACCTAATGTCACCAAATTTTGACTAAAATTAATGCTCTTGTCTCCCCTAGCTTGTATGGCCTACCAACACACATTAAATGGCCTAATTGCACTTTAAAATCCTCTAAATTTACTTTCTATAGCTATTAGGCACCTCCACCATGAAAAATAGAACTTTCGCCCTTCATGCGATTTAGTCCTTTTTCGCAATTAAGCATCTTTGTCCTCAAAATTAAAACACCAAAATTTTCATGTATCCATATAATCATGCTACTGACACATAAATTAACGTCAAAATAAATTTTCTCGACCTCAGTTAGTGGTCTCAAACCATCGTTCCGACTAGCCCCAAAACTGGGCTGTTACAAAACAGGGCTCACATGCCCGTGTAAGATTTGACACGCCCGTGGATGTCACACACGCCCATGGTCACTACCCGCATGAAAACTCAAGCGATTCTCGCCAATGCCCCACGGCTAGGAACACGCCCGCCAGTTCTCTCCGCCCGTGGTGCACATCGACCACCTTAACACGGCCTAGAGTCTGACACACGCGCCGTGTGCTGCTGGCCCGTGGCCAACACCGATTAACACACATGTTCTAGGCACACGCCCGTGTGACTAGTCCATGGTCTATTCTGGATTTAAAATACTAACATGCAGGGACACATGGCTGAGTCACACGCCCATGGATGACCCGTGTGTCACACATGGCCTAGACACACGCCCGTGTGTCTATCCACATGGACAAGAACAAAGCTATTTGCCAAGTTCTTTTCACCCTTCTAGCATACACAATCATGCACTCATTCAACACATCCATAATCAACTCAAAATCTTACAATCTCACATAGATAACTACATCTTTTCATATAATAAAGTGCCAACAACTATGGAATTATACAAAATAGTTTATCCATCTAAAGGCCAACACATCATAGCCATATACAACAAAATTCACTAACTTGTCTAGCCCCTATACATGCCATATACAAAACATTGAGTATAATGTACCAGAGTGTGCTGATAGTGTGGGCGATCTTCCAATTGTTCCTCGTATCTCGATTCAACACTTTTGTTCTATAAGAAAAGGGAATAGAAAGAGAGTAAGCTTTGAGCTTAGTAAGTTCACACATAAACAATTAAGCAACATAGTATAAGCTAATCAACAATTAGCAATATACTAACATATAATGTACTACTATGCTTACTCTTTCTATCCCTTACCACATTTTCAACACATCATGAGTCACTTACTCATAACCATTGACATGCACCCCTACATTCAATATCACATTTACACAATATACCACACATCATTATTTCTCAATAATACATCCACACAGTTAATCCACACAGCTAATTCACACAGCTAATCCACACAGCTAATCCACACAGCTAATGTCTCGGTGGTTTTGCACTTAGCCCACCACAATCAATTGATAAGGTAGTATTGCACTTAGCCTACCAACAAGGTATTCATAGTGGTTTCGCACATAGCCCACTAGATAATATACCTAACGGTAGCATCGCACATAGCCAGCGCATCGTCAATATGCATTAGGATGGTATCGCACTTAGCCCACCATTTGGCATTATCATAACACATTCACAAATCTACTTACTTAATCATTCATCCATCCATTTCACTTGAACCACATAGGTTCTCAATCATTCTCAACCATGCTATACACTATCTAGCATTAACAATTTGTAAGTATGAATGCATTGTATATGCATAGACTTACCTCGATACTCAAAAGTATAGAAACGTGAAATTAGTCCACCACTTTGCTCTTGCCTCGGTTTCGATCCGGGCTTTGTCTTTCTTGATCTATAATGAATAAATTAGCTTATTCAATGCACACATTGACCAAATTGACCCACATCTTATACTTTGGCAAAAATTACTCTTTTTTGCCCCTAATCTTTCTCATAATTACACTATTGCCCCCAAGGCTCGTAAAGTGATTTTTATTCAACTTTCTAGCCTTTCATGCTTAGCCGAATCACTTACTCAAATAAATCAATCATCAATTCTCATCACAACACACAAGTATGACCAAACTCAATATTTTTACAAACTAGTCCCTACAGGCATTTTCTATGGAAACTCATTTAGCAAAAGATGTTTCTACTACATCAAGCTTTCATAATCTTCCATAAAACATCAAAATACATGCATGTCATACATAGCTACATTTTTTAACATCAATCATAGCTCATCAAATAGCTAGAAATAGCTTACTCATGCAACAAGGACTTCAAAAATACAAAGAATATCAAAAACGAGGCTAGATGCACTTACTAGCAAGCTTGAAATTTTTGAAGAACCCTAACAATGGCTCTTGAAAATTTTGGCAGCCTTGGAGAAGAAGATGAGTGAATTTTGTCATCTTTTCTCCTATTTTAATCACTTAATTGTTAAATGACCAAAATGCCCTTTTTGATAAACTTTCTATTTTAACTCATCCATGCCCAAATTTGTCCAAAAATTAGAAATTGGGAAAATTTATATTTAAGGACCTCTAATTAATATTCTAAAGCTATTTCACACAAATAGCTTCTAGAATCTCACATTTTGCAACTTTTGCAATTTAGTCCTTTTGGATAATTCAACCGCAATTTCACAAAATTGCTTCATGAAACTTTCACACTAGCATGCATACATAGCATAAACCTCAAAAAATCATTCATATACCTCAGATTTGTGGTCTCGCACCACTATTCTGACTAGGCCCTAAATCGGGATGTTATAGGTTTAGGGTTTGTAATATTTTTGGGTCTGTAATTTCAGGACTGTGGACCATTAATGTTTTGTTTTGTTTTATTTCTTATGGGCCCCGGGCAGAATTGGCCCACAACAACTATTATTTCCATTATTAAATAGTATTATTAATCGGCTAAAAATTATTCCAACTACCACTTGTTATTATTTTGTTATCATTTTTTCACCACGTAAGCTATTCTATACTATTTTTGTCATTTCCATATTATGCAACACGTTTAAATATTCGTTTATTTTTGTACCAACGCTTGAATATATTAATCGCATATTGCATTAAATGTTATGTTTATTTTTATACGATGTATATTTAGTAACTTGAATCGAGGCAATGTTCTTTATTTTAAGGATTCAAGAAATTGTGCCCTAACTTACGGGGTACAATTCTCCCCTTGAACCGAAAATAATTGAACGCCCTTCCCGTTTTCAATTTTTTTAGATTTAGGCCATAATTAAATGGCGATTATTCTTGTTTTTGAGGATTCGAGACATCGTGCCCTAACTTACGGGGCATGATCTTTTCTTCTCGATTAACTCGAAATAAAAAGGCCTTTTTCCATAAATTTTAATTTAGGTAGCGATTTTTTAATCAAATAACATCATGCAAATAGGGATCGTATTTCAAATTCTCTTCGAATTTTCAATTTTTTACATCAAAACATCGAGTAATCAACTAGGTACTAATTTTGGGCGTTATGAGGGTGTTAATCCTTCCTCATACGTAATCGACTCCTGAACCCATTTACTGGATTTTGTAGACCGAAAATTATAGTTTTAGTAAATCTAACATTTTATTAAAATGACCAAGTTTTGAGGTGATCCAATCACACCTAAATAAAAAAGGTTGGTGGCAACTCCAGTTTCGTTTTAAAATAAAAAAGTTTATTTCCAAAAAGGTTTCGATACAGACAAGTAGGGGTGAGCGTTTAATCGAATCGAGTAAAAAATTTTCGAGTTGATTGAGTTGACAAGTCCTATTTTATCATCCTAACTCTCTCAAATCGAGTTGAGTGAAATGAAATTCAAGTCGAGTCGAATCGAGAGAAATTGTTCAAGTTAAATTAAAAAATTAAACATGTCAAACTAAAATTTTGTTACAGGCTAAATAATTTCATGTTATTTGAAATCATATATATTTGAAATTTTTTTCAAAGTAAAATAATAATAAAAATAAAATACTTTAGTACGACAAACTTGAATCATTAATTAACTTATTTTAGGTCTCCAAAATTATTATTTTAGAAATTTTTAACTTTCTTTATATATTTTTTTAGAATTTTTTATATTTTAAAAAAAATTAGGAATTTTTATAAATATTTTGATTTTGAACTTTTTTATAATTTTTGTTGAGAGAGAGACCAATTTGTTCATTTTCAAAATTGACAAGGACCTAAAAGGTATTTACACCAGTCTGTTATACGAGTTATTTAAATTATTTGAGTTATTCAAATTATAAAATTCAAATCGTTCAATTATAATTGATCTCCATACTTTCTCATCAATGGATTTGATAAAGCTATAACACCCTAAAACTTTTGGTGTCGGATTTCACAAAATTTTGATAAAATATCATAAGATTTTATCAAGTTTTAATTTTGTAAAGAGAATTTATTATCCAAAACTTTATTTTTGGAACTAGTAATTTTTATTTTATTTTAGACATGATTGGGTACTAATTTAGATTTTTAATATTTTTTTTAAATTTTATTGGGCCAATGGTTAAATTGAACGAAACGTTAATTTAAGTGTGTTTACAAAATTAAGAACTAAAGTGAATAGGGAAATTATGAGGGAGTTTTATGCGGGAATTATACCAAGGACACTTTTGATATTTTCCCAAGGAAAATAAATTTATAAAAAAAAATTAAGAATTTCAAAATGTGTCGATTGAATCTTAGCTTGATTATCACGGATATTGTTGTCAATGTATAAGTGAGTTCGAGTAGGTTGAAACGTATTATCTTCCTTTTTATGGATTAAGAAAGGTTATGGGTAGTTTTAAGTAGTGTGATTTCATCTTTAAAATTATTTATGGGAGTTGCCTTCCAAATCAGCCACCTCTTTACATTAATTAGATTACAAGTCCTTGTTGCCGATGTCCAAAATTGATTGTGTGCTTCCAATGTTGCTTTTTAAATCCCTCCGTTATATGGTTGCCATTGTCGTCCCTTACCAGCGGCCTGCTTGCTGTCCCCTGCTTCATTAATTCCTGAGATATGATTAAAATTTTCTGCTCTTCGCCGACCACAACAGTTGCTTTGTGGCTGCCCAATTTGTTGTTGCCTGCTTGCGGCCTCCAATTGCTTTTAATTGCTGCTGCCATAAGCCAAAATCTTTTCCATGGGCTGTTCAGTTTTACATCATAGTTGCTGCCGAATTTTACCAATTGTGCCGCCTACTTCGATTCTTTTTGCTGGTGAACGATTGCTTGCTTTAAATTTAGTACTATTAGTCGATGAATTTTAATTTTCTCCGTTGCCAAGTGCCGATGATTACTTCCAAAACATTGCTCCCATTAGCGGGTTGGACGAAAGACGTATGCAAGCATCGAAAGCAAAGGTCGTTAAAGCTTGATCGTTTCTAAGCACCGAATACTTAGAATTATAGTTTGTGTTCTTAAATTTTTTTGTATTTATTTTGTAGTTTTTGCTAAATCACTTGCTTGGGTGATTGAAATACATGGTTGATGTTTGATTTATGATATGTTGATTATTAATGATTTGATTTGTATGAAACTTTTATTGATTTGTTTGAAAATTATTTAAATAAATATATATTATTAAAGAAAATGATTAAGAAGATTTATTTGTATTAGTTAATAAATAATTGAATCGATAATTGTTAATAATAGTCTTTTTGAATGTTATCAGAAAGTCAGTCGAGTATAACTGGCATGTCAGGGTACATGAGCTCATATAGTGTTATGTGGGTTGCTTGATGCGTCTAAGAGTATTTTATTGTAGCACTTTGCACATTCATAGGGTTTGGTTGGTTAAATTGTGCTTTGCATGCACTAAAGTATCGTTAAACATTTTATCTTATCGTTGTGTTTTGTGCAATTCACAGGATTTGGATGGATATCTGCATAATCAGCATGATTTTTCATAAATGGTTATTTAAGCTAAATCGCTTAAAATTTCAAAAAGTTAAAATATTAAAGAATAATATTCCAAATGTTTGAAAGGACTATCAAATGAAATGTTGTAATATCGACTCATATGTGAGTGGCTTGTATCTTTTTATTTATAAGAGTTTATATACAAAGATGGACTAATTGCAGGTAAATATTTGGATTATGTATGTTATGAGTTGGTTCATTTATGTTTTAATTATAAAATCTATTTTGTTGTGAAATTGATAGTATGAATGTGTTTTAGCTTTGATTACATGGTATATTAGATATTAGCAAAGTAGCTTAGCTTTAAGCTCAGCGTATCAATTAAATTTTTAGTGTGCAGCTAAAATTTTGATTGTAGAGTTCGTGTTCTAGCAGCAACGCCAAAAAATCTCTGCAATCCATATTTTGTATAAATGGTTTTCTCTTAATATAGAATTGGGCAATATACCGAAATATACCAAAAAAAAATTTATTCACGGAAAATGGCCAGTTTTTTTAAAATTTACGGAAAAGGGACATTTCCCCACAAAACGCGTCCACGTCAGCGCGTTTTGTGGGGATGCAACAGAAAGCGCCCACAGGAGCGTTTTTGCCACATCAGTATAAAGCGCTACGACGAGGACGCGCTTGCTGATGTGGCAAAAGCGCTCCCCCAGGGGCGCGCTTTAGCCCTACAACGGTCAAAAAAATTTCACAATAAAAATTTTTCAAAAATTTCCCTATAAAAACCCCCCAACCCTTTTATTTTTTTCACACTTTAGTCCTTACTCAACATTCTCTCAACTTTCTCTCAAATTCCTCTCAAATTTCTCTTAAAGTCTTTGAAACTTCCTCTCAAATTTCAAAATAGTCCTTTAATATTTATAAAAAAGCCCTTTTTAATTTTTTTTAATATATTTTTTTGGAAATTTTTAAAATTTTTGATCGTATTACCAATAGCCGGGGAATTAATTCGTCTAGACGATAAGCACATCTCCGTCGATCAAATGCAAATGGTAAGTTTTAATTTTAATTTTTAATATTATTTAATATTTTTAGGTTTATGCAATTTTAATTATTTTTATTTTATAATTTTTTAAATAGTCTCGTAGATCGGGTGTTGCAATGCTATATTCGCAATATGCATGGTCCCCCATCACCGTTGATCGAGAATTACCTGCGGGAAGCGGGTTTTTGGCACGTGGCCACGATAGGCCGGGGGTTCAAGTTGGAGCCGAACTTGATCAGTGCGTTGATAGAGAGGTGGAGACCCGAGACGCACACTTTCCATCTTCCATGCGGAGAGTGTACCATCACTCTGAAGATGTGCGATTGCAATTGGGATTGCCGGTGGGCCGGCCTCGGTAGTCACCGGGTCCGCAACTTCTACCGATTGGATGGCCGTATGCTACGAGCTTCTGGGTGCCATTCCGGATAACATTCATGGAGGTCGGATCGAGATGGCCTGGTTACGAGACACATTCCCGGAGCCGAATGATGGTTCGACCAAAATAGAAAGAATACGGTATGCTCGGGCATACATTCTTGAGATAATTGGAGGCTATCTGATGCCGGACCTGTCTAGAAACCTCGTACACTTGAGATGGTTGCTGATAAAACTTGTTGATTTTAGAGCAGCCGGTGAATTGAGTTGGGGTCTACCGTGCTATCAAAGTTTTATCGGAGATGTGCGGGCGACGCTACGGTGAGTAAAGCGAAAATCGGTGGTTGCCTATCACTATCGCAAATCATGGGCACGATTTCGATTTCCATTTTTACGTCCTCGACTCGACCACCCATATTCATTTCCACGATAACGAGGTAAATTTAATGTTATATTTTACAATTATTACGTAGATTTATAGTATAATTGTATGCTAAAAATTTATTTAATTAGGTGGAACCATTCGTGAGTTATCTTTGGAATACCTACCTCGCTTGAAGATATACGGCTTCTATTAGACCAACGGTCGAAATCACAAGTAAGTTTCAATTTCGTATTTATAATTTAGTATTTCGTACTTAGTGTTTAGTATTATGTATATAACTAATATTTTGGTCATGTTAATATAGTTTCAATGGACACCGTGATTTGAGGATCCGCAATTCGGGCGATAATTCGGAGGAGTTCTTACAAAATCCAAACATTTGGCACGTGAAGGTCCCATTGATCAACTATGCGACCGTGGAGATGCACCAGTCAGATCGGGTTTTGCGACAATTTGGATTCCGACAACCGATTCCCGTGCCACCTGAGGTGCTCGATGATGAGCACAAAGTCGAATTACGGCAGTTGCACACGGATTGGCCAAGATTTTGGTCAAGCATATATCGAGATGTGGGAGAACCGGTATAACTATTTACCTATCCGAACCGATCGTCGTTCTGAGTTAGCGTGCGTGCCGGAATACATGCCATGGTTTAGGATCTATGGTAAGCCGTATTTGTTGTCGGAAGAAGAGAGGCGACGGCAACTTCGTGAACAAAGGGAACGACGGGGCCCTTTAAATCCAAGGAGAATGGGTGATGAGGCGGGACCATCAACAGCGCCGACACACGATCACCGCCCATCAACAAGCGCCACACACGATCACCGGGCCCATCACTTGGTAAGACGACACCGACATCACGACCATTGGCCTTTATGCCAAAAAGCGTACCTAGCCCTTATATGTATCCTAACCCATATATGTTTCATTTTCCCAGTCCCACCCAAGGTTGGAATGCATGGCCCGGTTCGAGTCCGTTCCCGACTACTTCGACTGGCCAGCCGATCTTGAGGTCGCCGTTGCGTGAAGGATCACAGGAGGCGCCGTCGGGGAGCACTTCTTTTTACCAGTCTCCTTCGCCATACGGGATTCAGACACCCCCGTCGTGGTTTATGCAAACACCTCCGCAGTCATTATTTTATCAAGGTGGATCATCCTCCCAACACCCACAACCAAACCCACTGCCGGAGGAACCAGAATCCCCGCCCGAGGTTCCACGACCCCCGCCGGAAGCTAGAAGAAGGAGGAATCCAAATACAGAATCACCACCACCCCGTGTGACACTGATTCCGACCGGCATCAACATTGATTCGGACGGGCTTTTTTTTTTAATTGTAATAAAAAAATTTTATTTTTTTAATAAAATAAAAGTTTTTTTTATTTGTGTTTGTAATTTAATTTTAATATCTTCAATAAAATAGAAGTTGTTTATTTTTTTATTGTAATTTAATTTTAATATATTTAATAAAATAGAAGTTGTTTATTTTTTTATTGTAATTTAATTTTAATATCTTTAATAAAATAGAAGTTGTTTATTTTTTTATTGTAATTTAATTTTAATATCTTTAATAAAATAGAAATGGTTTAATTTTTTATTGTAATTTAATTTTAATATATGTAATAAAATAAAAAAAGTTATTTTTTATTTTTTATTTTTTGTAAATTAGTTTTAATATATTTAATAAAATAAAAAGTTGTTTTTTTTTTTTTGTAATTTAGTTTTAATATCTTTAATAAAATAATAGTTGTTTTTTACTTTTTTATTTTTTGTAATTTAGTTTTAATATATTTAATAAAATAATAGTTGTTTATATTTTTTTGTAATTTAATTTTAATATCTTTAATAAAATAGAATTTGTTTAATTTTTTTATTGAAATTTAATTTTAAAAATAAAAGTCCAATATTTGTAATTTTATTGTAACTTAAAGGTTTTTTTTCCAAATTAGTCCTTCTACAAAAGTTCACCGTTTTCATCAACAAATAAATAGAATTTACATAGACACCAAGAGACAAAAAAAGTTAAGAAGACTGTCAACTATTCCGATTTGGACACGAGCGAGATGTATGGCCTGGGTTCCTACACCATCCGCACAACCTACGTTGGTTGCTCGTTTCTCGGATATCCATATTGTTGCGTATTCTACTCGAGCAAGGTCGACCTTTTGGTTTGCGCCTCAGTTGTCTATCCGACAATAGCTTATACGGTGCAAGCGATACCGACGGCCACTTACGTTCATCTGGGACTGGTGGGAATACGTGTCTCCACACGTTGTACATGTTTTCTAATTTATACACTTCGTCGACATAGCTCATGGGATCAAGACGGAGATTTTGACAAGTCGCAAGTACATGAGCGCATGGGTAACGAAGTGCATCAAATATCACACAGTCGCAGGTCCTATTTCTCAAGTGTACACGATACTGCCCGCCAACAATACCTTGGTTCGGTCTATCAAACTCCGTCACACGAAACCGTAAGTTGTCGCGATCGTGACACACTGTGTGCATGGTGTTGGCCCGTGCCTTCCCCCTGTTAATTTCTCGCAAGACCTTCGCGCTCCATACATGGCCTCCTTGCATTTGGCCTTTATAACTCGCTGCTCGCTTCGGAAATAGTGCCGCTAAACAAAAATATGTCTCTCACACAACCGATGTTATCGACAGATGACGCGTTCCTTTTAGAACAGAATTTGTGCATTCTGCCAGGTTTGAGGTCATATGACCATATCGTAGGCCGCCGTCGTATGCTTGTGTCCACTGTTCGAAAGGAATATTGCACATGTAGTTTGCGCCTTTTTCGTTATCTGATCGCAAACTCACCAACATCTCCTGAAAACGGTCCTTATTGATCTCGTACCCTACCAATATACGTTGATAGCGAATATTACATACCACTCTTCAATTAAGAATAAATTGAATATTACAAACGAAATTATATTAATAGATATTACATACCCATATTAGTCACTTGCTGTCGCTGACTTCTAGATCGATGTTGCCCGTAGTAGTTGGATGCAACATGCCTTAGGCAATATCGATGGTGTGTGCGATGCCACAGGCTTCCCTGTCACTCTATTACGGCTAGTATTCCAGGGCCCCGATCCGATATAACACATATATCAGGTTGGGGGCAGACATGCCTCCTTAACCTAGATAGGAAGAAATCTCAGTCATCAGCTGACTCCCCCGGTGTTATTGCGAACGCAATCGGAAGGATTCTCCCACTGTCGTCCTGTGTACACACGCCTAGCAATAGCCGATCGTATATCTACCATACATAAAGGTACCGTCAATTTGTACCAATGGCTTGCGATATATAAATGCATCTCGGCATTGCTTAAATGTCCGTAAAAGACGCTTGAACACTGCGCATCCACGAGCAAACGATCGTTGTAGTACGCCGTTCCGCTTTCAAGGTCCGTTATGTTGCTCGGACATATCTCTCTCAAAGACTGACACCACTGCCACACTTCATTATATGAAGCATCCCACCGACCATGCAACTTTTCCAACGCCTTCTACTTGGCTATCCAAGCCTTCCTGTAAGAGGGCGTGTACCCCAATTAGCTACGAATATTGCCAATTAAGACCGCAAGATCGTAGTCTTGGGATCGGCCTTCACCGCGGTATTATTAAGTCGACCAACATCTCTGAATCCATCTTCGGATGATCTTGTGTAACACCTGTCAACGAAGTACGTTAAATAATGCAACATTACGTAATATTAGTATTATTCAAAAACATTGAACACATAGTGATATTGTACCGGCAAGACATGTATGTGGACCTTTGTACTTTTTGATCTCCCACAAGCCTGTCCTTTTCCTCAATGAGGCCATGATTTTCCATGAACATGTACAGTCTTGCACTGCACACTTTGCCTCGTACTTATCGAGCTTGGATTTAACCACGTTGTAGTTAACCCCGTGCTTGATGCTGTATTGTTTCAATGCAGTAAGAAAAGCATTCTTGTTGGAAAACTCGTTACCAACTTCTAATTCGCCTGAATCCAACGATGAAGTTGTATGGTCACGCGTCCGGTGTGGTAGTTCAGGAAACTCCAATGCATCGTCTTGAGATAGATCGACATTATGCATGTGGGCTGGAGGCGAGTACGCCCTGAATAGCGGATCTTCTTCTTCTTCGTCTGAACCGCCCTCAAAATCTTCAGGTACAATTGGAATAGGCTCCGGTTCAGAAAATAATCCAACTTCTGCACCATCGGGCCCGGGCTCTCGAGGTGGATCCACATCTGACTCATCATCCGATCCACCATAATCTGCAACGAACGAGGGCCCCTCACCGGTGGATGTCGTGGGGAGTACGTTATCCCCCTTTAAACATCTTTCGTAACGTTTCCAATCATATGTAGATTGCCAACCACTAGAAGTTGATGACGTTCCCTAATACGTATTTCTATCATCGGACGTCGAAGGAATGATATGCATGTCTCATCCACCAACCGAGTGTCGTGCAGGGGTTATGTTTTCCATACTACCACCAAACACAGGCATTTTTGTATTCTGCCTCACACTAACAGAGTGTCGGCTTGGGGTCGTGTATTCCCCTCGAACAAAAGTAGATGTTGAGGTCGAAGGAAGATCACTTGGCGATGAAAATTGTACATATACCTCAAGATAGGGTGATCCACTGGAAAGATGAGTCTCCACCATTGCCTCAAAGCTCCGAGGACCTTTGATGTCGAATGATTCATATCTCACCGGATCAACCGAAGCGTAAAATCTATACTTAATAGACTGAACTTTCATTGGCGTTGTTCCTAAGATTTTACGCCTAATTCTTTTGCGAAGTTCTAACAAATCTATGTTCCGATTAAAACCTAGTCGCACTGTGTTCTCCGATAAAAAAACAACACCATTTTCGGTGTCACAAACCTCACCATCGTAGTAAATAACAGCATTAATACGTTCACTCATTTTCAGTTTCTATTTTTCTTTTGCCTCAATTTCTGTTATGCAACCTGATAATGAAATTTGGCTGATTTATAGTCTAAGGATTGTCACAGACTATTGTAGCAAAAGAGCGTCCACGTGGGAGCTCTTTTGATACTCGCCGACAAAGGCATCCTGCTTGAAGCGCTTTGGGGAACTGCTTTGTTCGTAAACGCCTTCTCAAAATTATTTTACCGAGACTCATCAGAGCAAAAGAGCGCCCACGTGGGAGCTCTTTTCAAGATTCTCTGCGACGATGCATCCTCGCTTGAGCGCTTTTAGGCAATCGCTTTGTTCGTAAACGTCTTCTCAAAATTATTTTTTCGAGACAATCGTAGCAAAAGAGCGCCCACGTGGGAGCTCTTTTCGCACTCTATTGACGATGCATCATCCTCGCTTGAAGCGCTTTTGACCACTGCTTGTTCGTAAACGTCTTCTCAAAATTATTTTGCCAGATACAACTCACAAAAAAATTCAAATAATTTTTTTCTAATATATTTTGCCCAAAACCCTAAATATATTTTTACTAAACCCTAATTAACCCTAATCTACTCCATTAAATTTCCCTAAAAACCCTAAATCTAACGACCACTAAAAATCATAAACCCTAGCCTGAAACCTTAAAATTTCATACCCTAACACTAAAAACAAATTGAAAAAGCAGACGGGAAGGAGGGCAAAAGCGCTCCCTAGGGCGCTTTCTTCTTTGCATCCCCACAAAACGCCTCGACGTGGACGCGTTTTGTGGGGAATGGCCCTTTTCGTAAATTTTAAAAAAACCGGCCCTTTTCCGTAAATAAAATTTTTTTTGGTATATTTGGGTATTTTGCCCTATAGAATTGACATGTACTTAAGTCTACTAGATTAGTTAGTTATTTTTTATTTCGGTTAATTTCAAACATATTGGTTATTTGATTAACTTTTATCGAATGATTTTATTTTTATTATTTGTATGTTTAAAATTATGTTTTAAATGCGTGTAATTAATTGATTGATTGAGCGGGTTGCTCCTGCGACCACTGTGACACTCCGAATCCAACCGGACTTTTGGGTCGAGTTTGGGGTGTTATAAACTCTCATCTTTACTTTCCAATAAATATAATTAAATCCATTCAAGAGTGATGGACGTATAATTGAACTGCCTTCATACCTTCCATTGCATGACTACTAGATGTAGAATCTTACCAGATACTTTAGGTGTTGCTTGAATACCAATTGAAAAATACGAAACTAGTAGAGAGGTGTGGCAAAAGATTTAGGTACATCGCATGGCACACTAGCATGCTAACACAAAAAGAATAAAAATTCTAAATAGAACCATATAGTTGTTAATACAATTCAAACTTAACTTATGTTTGCAGGACTTGATGCAAGAAAATACCATTATTAAATTTCAAAATAGAAACAATAATTTAAACTTAATCTAACTCTAACTCTCAAATAATTGTATCCTCATCCAAATATGCTTGGCTCAAAATCTCCCCAAAAGTGCAATAAAAACACATTAAATGTTCCTAATAAAATGAACTCAATTTCTCTGTCAATCGTGCACTTACACTTTTTACCCAATCTCATTAGTACAATGCCTATCTAAGCTTAAAGACTTCAGCTTTAAGAAAAAAGATAAAATGGATTTACTTGTTGATTTTTCACCAAATCAAATTATCAATCAGGTAGACTTCAATTATTATCAGAGTGATCTATAATAATCTTACCTGAAATACTCACACTTAATCACCTATAGTATATTAGAAATCCATGTGAAGAGATTTTACTAACAAAGACTTTGTGGTTAATGTTTCCTTGCTTAACTTAAAATCTAGTTTTGATATGAATTAAGGGTTGAGAATGATCAAATAAATCAATGTAAATTTGCTGCTAATCTTCTTGTTTTTATCAAGGACTCTTATAAGGACGTGTTACACAAGTCCTTAGCTGATTTAGGACTTCTCCTAAGTTTATTTTAAACCCTTGAGAGTCATCTCTTCAATGTCTTGATAATGGTAAGTCTTTCTCTTGATTTTTGATTCTATATATAATAATAATAATAATAATAAATTCAAAATTGCCAACATAAAAGACTTGCATATATTAGCTGCGATGTGTGGAATGAAGTTTACCAACTCTCTGAATCACATAGCAACTTGTGCACCAAGTATATAATAATAAAAATAATAGATTTGGGTAGGCATGCAAAAGCTTGATGTTGCCATTTTTACTATTTTGGGCGGCGCATCACTTTCACCCTTCACTCACCGGTGCTTTGAGCGGTATGTGTTCTCTGCTTGTCTAATCAAGGTAACTTCAAATTCAGCTAAAACATAGAAAATTCCAAGGGGACATCTCCATCCCATCTTCACCGTCTTGATTGATTGATGGGTTTGCAATGCATTGTCAAAAATAAGTTTCAAAATTAACTTAATCTATTTATCTAATGGTTTTAAAGTTTAAATTTTAACATCACTATATTCATAAACCACAGTATTGATTTCCCAAAGTCTTTAAAGGTCTTAGATTTTTCCTACTCAACAAAAAACGTGAGATGCCATTTTTTTTCCTGGCCCTTTTTAACTCTCACAAATTGCATTGCAGTTTTCTTTATAAATATAAATCCATTACTTGAAATGTTATTTGATATGTGAGTGTCCATTATGGACGTTTACATCAACAACCTATATATGTGTTAAAGAAAAAAAGGGTTTCCCTGTCATCTCTTCAAATTCAATAAAAAATGAAACTACAAAGATAGTTTGACCAAATATATTAGTTAATGAGAATCGCATTATTTCAAAGAATTAGGTGATTAACAAGAAGTAAAGCCAAATTTCATAATTGAATTGAAATGTGTTCATCTTATTACCCTATTAATTGCTTGACTTGGAATTTGGTCCATACCACAATAAAAGCAATGGGCTGAAACGCAACCAAATTAAAGGGGCGGGAGGGGAATATATCGCTTCTTCTTTTTGTGGTTATTTTTTCATCAAATGGAGCAAGTCTCCATCAACATTATTTGCTCACCATAAAGCTTCTTAATTAAGTGAATTAGGCACCAAGTTGTACAAGTCAATGGCCCTAATGCACATTTTTAGGCTTTGATATTTAAGTTGGAGAGGATTGATGAAAGCTTTAATCTCGTTGAATTCTACGCCATGAACTAACCCTCCTAAGCATTTATAATCTTTAAAAAAATAGCATTTCACCACTTAACTTTTATTTGTACTCAAAAAATTTAAATTCGATTCAATTTGATATGTTCATAAAAAATCAATACTTCATATCCAATCAACCAAATCTGATTTAATATGAACTAACTTAAACTGTAACTTAAATAAGTTATTTAAAATAATTTGAACATGAAATGATCAAAATCAATAATGATTCAATCTAAAAAATCTAAATTAAAAACATAAATGATTTAAACTTAAAATAACCTAAACTCGAATAAACTAAAATGAAATAAAATTTTAAAGCAAACTATATAAAATAAACCAACCCAAAATCAACTTGAGTCGCCCAATTACCATCTCTAATTGTGATAAAAACCCGCCTTAATTGAAAAAAGAAAAAAAGTTCAGTTGCTACTTATTGTACCACTCAACTTAATTAAATAGCCTTTAGCTTCTACGTTAAAGTGCAAAATTAGGAACATTTCACTCAAAAGTTTTCAAATATGTTTTAATTGCCAATAAAGTTGTAACTAATTCACCTAAAAGAATTGAAGTTTACTCATTTTTCATAGCCATGGCATTCTAAACTTGGTTTATCTCGATTAATCCTTAGTTTTTTTTTTTTAAATAAACTATACTATATGTCACTGTAAAACAACGTCGTTCCTATTTTGATCATTTTAATTTTTTTGTCAATTTAATTATTACAATTAAAAAAATTTGACCAAAATGATCACTCAGCCATTAAACTCTTAACTGTTCGATGATTGGACCTGCAAAAAAGGAAAAATATTATTTTAGTCCCTTAAAAATTACAAAATTTTTAAGTTAATCCATTAAATCTCCATAAAAAATTCATATTAAATAACATAAAAAAATGCTAAATCTAGCTTCCGATATGCTTTCGCTGTTGTCTTCCCCCACTATCTCCTCCGATCTCACCACTAAGGTATATTTTTTAATTACCCATGTTTTCCCGTTTATTTATTTTCTAATTAAATAGTTTAGTTACACCATTTTTTCAAATGCACCATAATTATCCATATTTTCTCATTTATTTATTTATTTTTCAACCAAAGTCAATGATGACATCAATAGTAGAGGAGGAAGGTAGTGAATAAGTGATGACAGTTTTGAGGGCGAAAATAATGTAGTTTTCTTGTTCAGGTGAAAGACGACAAAGCAGAGACTGTGACGATGTCATAAAGGGCGAAGCTATGGTAAATCATTGTATTTTCCTTTTCCTAAAAAAATAAAATTTCACAGGTATAGTAATGGTGTTAACTGAATTTTTTTATAATTTTTAAAGGAATTAAAAAATAATTTTTTTTATAGGTTTAGTCAGCATTCCGCTAAAACTTTAACGGCTGAGTGATCATTTTAGTCAGTTTTTCAAATAGAAGTGACTAAATTAATAAAAAAAAAAATTAGAATGATCAAATTAGAAACGACCCTATTTTAAAGTGACTTTCGATATAATTTACCCTTAAAGAAAAACTTCAAATAATGAAATAAAAATAAACTTAATGTATAAGGTTATCCCTCTTCTCTCTTCCTTAAACTTTCTCATACATACTAAAAACCAGTATGTATATTGCTTATGTTTTCATAAAGAATATAAGATGAGCCCAAAAATCTATTGGAGAGAAAATTATAATTGTTTTATATGTTTCGGGAAAAGGAACTTTATTTGTCGACTACTCATGTTTTCTCCTGTTTCTTCTTTGGCACAAATATAATATTGATGCATATATATAATTTTATAAGATATTGAAAACTCATGTATGAGAGATGTTATTTTTAAAAATATAATCTAATATATTTATATTATTTATATATTATTTATAAATAATTATGTATCAATGCAGATTGAGTCTTAACTCGATTGACATAGGTATTGGCAAAAGAGCATGGGTTCAAGTGCGATGAAACGCATTATATTTTTATTTATGAGTTGAAGAGAGACTATGAATAATTCTAGATATTGTATAAAAAAAAATCATGTATCAATTTATTGTATTACGAAAAGAAAGTTGAAGAGAGAAAAGTTTAATGTGCAACGTATCATTTTTGAAAGTTTTTTAGGAATCTGATCCTATAAGATTAAAAAATTATGAAAATGATCCAACTTCAAGATTAATTATGAGAATGAACTGATTTGTATAGTAGAGTTGGGTGCCACCACTTTTCCAGGCGGCACCACCCTAAAAATCCCCCAAAAAAATATTTCTTTTAGTGTCGCCTAACAAATTGGCGGCATCGGGTTGAAGCGTGCAGGGGCAAAGCATTCAGGGACCTGATGAAGTAATTATCCTATTTAGAATGGTCTAAAAAAGAGTGCGGCATGAGAGTATGGCGGCACCTAATTAAACTTTCAGTCTATTTGCATATTAGGTCTGTCCCTTTTTTAAAATTTAAATAACTCTTAAAAGATATAATAATAATAAAATTAAACCTTTCTTAGTTTTTTTAAAAACAATAAACTTAAAAAACTATATAAAATTCTTACTTAAATTACCCAATATGTCCCTCAAAAAATTTCCTCAAGTTTATCTAAATTCAAATATGTTAGGGAATGAATTGAAAATGTTTAAAGTTAGATAAACTTGAGGAAATTTTTTGAGGGACATATTGGGTAATTTAAATAAGAATTTTATATAATTTTTAAATTTTCTTGTTTTTTTTTAAAAATGAGAAGGGTTTATTTTTGTTATTCTTATATCTTTTAAGGGTAATTTAAATTTAATTTCAAAAGGGGACAGACCTAATATGCAAATAGACCAAAATTTTAATTTAAGTGCCGCCATACTCTAATATGCGAAACTCTTTTTTCAGCCAATCTAAAAAGGTTAATTATTTCATCAGGTCTTTGAACATTTTGCCCCTATACACTTCAGTCCGGTGCCGCCAATTTGTTAGGCGACACTAAAAAAAATGATTTTTGGGAGGATTTTTAGGGTGATGCCACCTTGAAACGTGGTGGCACCCACTCTACTGTAGAAATCAGGTTATTCTCATAATTAACCTTGAAGTTGGGTCATTTTCATAAATTTTTAAATTTATAAGATAAAATTCCTAAAAAATCCCATTTTTGAATAATTGTTTGATACATATACGGTGAATTTTTTAATTTCACAAGCGAGATTAAGAGGCTGACAAGCATCCTTAATTGATATTTTAAAAGGTAAAAAATATATAAATGAAAAATGTGGCGGTCTTTTAACTCTGCTTGTGGAGTTAAAAAACTCTACCATCTTATGTATCAAATAATAATTCATCACTTTTTATAGGTTGCACAAATGCTTTAATGATGATTAAATTTTTTTTATTAACATTATATTTGATTATCAAAATAATTGATATATTTTAATTATGTTTATTAGTTATTATTTAGAATATTATTGTAAAATTATATTGTACATTCGATATGGTACAAATGCTTTAATTATTATTTTAAAATTTATAATTATATTTGAATTTTTGAATAAGTTAATATATTTTAATTATGTTCAACCATTCAAATAACTAATTAAAAAATAACAATAGTAGTTAAAAATACATTATTTAAAAACTAATCAACTATAAAATTAAATGCAATGAACGTGATATTAGAAATTAGTATAATCATATTATGTGCGTTAATTTATTTTATACAAACTTTTTAAAGGTAGAACCCATACCAAATGAGTGACTAGCAAGAGCTTTAATCCTCACACCATTCAAGTTAAGACTGTATTTTAAATTTTAAACACAAATACAAAATATACATGTATTAAACATATTATAACAAATGTAATTAAACATGTTATATCATACTTATTACATTATTTTGTATTTATTAAATAAATATTTATAATCGATGCATTAACAATACAAACTATAACTGAACGAAAAGATGTGACTAATTATAAAATAGTATTATGTGAGTATGTAATTTTAGTATTTATTCACAATCTCCCTTGTTAAATATCAGAATTATAAATTAGAAAAAGAAAAACCTAGCCATTTTTTAGTTAAAAGAATTACGTGTTGTATATCCAAAAAGGTTTTAGTTCTGACTCTCTGTTGCTATGTTTTATATGATCGGATCCAACCTACTAGATCGTGAAAGGTTGGTGACTAATTTTCATTTTTGTCTTCTTTTTTATGTTTTGGAATTTGGAGTCGAGTCAGATGTTTTTCTTTGTATAATCTGACTTTTTTTTTTTAGCTAATTCTTTGGTTTTTAATATTTTTATATGTATTTTTTAAGATTTTTATACCAATATACTGAAGCCTTTCATTTGATGGTAAGAATTATCTTTTTTCGAAGAGAAAAAGGGAGAGGCGGTGCTGAAAACTGTAAAAGGGGTTAATTCAATGTTTATAAAAGCACGTTTAGTGGTCAAAGGCTAAACCAAATGAGGCATGCAGTTGCAACCTAGCTAATTAACTTTGCCATAATGATTTAATAGATATATTCAAAATTCAGTTAAATTTTAAGAAGATAATCAAGAATTTGTTTTGTGGCAGAAAAGTAATAATAAGAATAATAATTTTTGCCAATTTTGTCTTAGTTTGGTTAGTTTGAGAATTGTTGTTAATATAGAGGACATGAGTTTGAGTGTGTTGAAATGCATTATCATCATATTTGTGTGTTGAAGAGGAGCTAGATATTATGTCAAAAGGAACAAATATAATCCGAACTTATAATGATATTATTAAAAAAATTCTCAAATTAATAAAATATGTTTTAAATAGGTGTTTGTAGTGTAGTGCTACTAAGTAACTTATTAGGCAGAGAAAATATGGAAAAGATGGTGTGGTCCAAATTCATGACGGATAGCTTGTAGACGGGGGACTAGTTTTACATAAACAAAAATGTAACCCGGATTTTACTTGTGAAAATTAACCACAATATTTCTCATTCTTTTTTTTTCTGTTTGATTTAAAAGTATGTTAAAAAATGGATGCAATGTGTCATCTTATTGGTGCACTTGTGAAAATTGTTTTTCAGTTAATGCATGCGATTGAGTTAATGCTTGTAGTGTTTGAGTATGGTGAGAAAAACCCTAAACCCTAATTTTTTTTAAAAAAAAAAGGGGGGTGGGACCTTTGAACCAGAGTTTGCAAGTGAGGAGAAGTGGGTTTGATTGGGGCTTTTCATTATTTTATTAATCAAGAAGAGAATGAACAACATCACACAATAAATAAGTAACAGCAATGGAATTGAAAAAAGGAATGTAAAGTTAGGCCTAATGATATGGCAGAGTTGGTCTTGGATACAACCAGATCTTTTGTGCATATATATATATTTGACTTCACCTTGTATCACATGCGTGTTCCCATCAGTTCCCCCATTTATTGACCCCTTGACAGTGACTCCATCCCTCTTTATATTGCAGCACCAACTCTTATCATCTTCATTCCCTTCTCTCTCTCTCTATCACATCGTTGCTTAACCAACACAACCAAACAAAAACAAAGGTACAGTGAGTGAGCAGACAGTAGATAGAAGCAACATATCTTGGGTCACCACCCCCATATATTCTTTAAACAATGTTTTTAATTTAAATTGCTTTATAAAGAAAAGAAAAAAAAACTTTGGGTACCTATAAATTTTTTTTCTCAGGAAACCCATTTTTTTAGGCACACTGAAAAGAACTAAGATGGGACATTTAGCTCTACTATGTGAGTTTACCCTAATATGGGAAGGTGACATATGCCCTATACATTCAAAGAAAGATAGTAATTAATTAAGTAATAGTTAAAAGAAAGAATGTAAAGGCAAGATTATGTTGTTTGTTGTATATTGTAAAATGATCATGTTGGATGAGTAGTGAGCGAAAAAGAGTTCGTTAACTTTGGGATTTGTAGCGTATGATATGTTTTTTTCTGGGGGAGGGGGGTTTGCCCTAATTCCCATTCATTCTCGCTTAAAAATACAGAATCGAGAATGGTACTAAACTAGAGATGAACCATGGCAAATTGGGAATGGCTGATTCATTCATGGATTTGGAGAAATTTTAACGCGTTTTCTTTTTCTTTTTTTTTTCTTTGTTTTACAGTCTTTTTTACGTATAAACATTAATAATAAGTAATAAATGAAAAAGAGTATAAAGAAAAGTTTGAGTGAGTGATAATTATATAAAATGGGGGGAATTAAAGTAAGGTCAACCATGGGAACAAACACAGGGCTCGAGAATCAGAGACAGAGGAGAGTGATATAGAAAGAAACAAAGAGGGTACTACAATTATTGGGACTCGCACACATCATTCACTCCTCTCTTTTTTCCCTCCCTATAACACAAATAAAAAGAAATAATATTATCATTTCATTTAACCAGTATTTCCCTCTCTCCGCTGCTGAAACCGCGTGGCTGAAAACAGAAAGCCAGAAAGCTTAACTTTGCCCGTGTTTTTGCTGCATCCCATCAAATTACTTAACTCGGATTACATTTTAAAGTTTCTAAGGTAGTTTTCATTTTACTTTATTTCGCATTCCAATTCATTTGTGTTAAAACTGATTCGCAAATTAATTTAAATTTAATCTATTTATTCACTCAAATTCAAATTTGTTTCACTTCAGATTATTTTTTTAATCCAATTTAAATCCAATTTCGAGATAATATTGACATATCAATTTATATCCTCTGTATATCTTTATTACGTTGATACGTGTTTCTTATATATAAAAAATAAATCTTTTTTATTTTTCATTTTACCTCTTTATAAATAATTTTTTTATTTATAAAATATTGATAATATTTATGTTGAAATGATAAAATTAAAATTTTAAAGTTTATAGTGTCTTAATTTCAATTTTCGTAATATATATTTTTTTAATTTTATACTAAATTGAGACCTTTTAATAGGTGATAGTGGTGTCCATGGGCCGAGCTGGGCCCAACTAAAATTTTAGGCCCGTTTGCTAAGCTTGGCCCGAAAAATGGGACTAAAATTTTATCCAAGTCCAACCCAAAAAAAATGCTAAAACTTGGGCCCAACCCGGCTCGGCTGTATTAAATTTTTTATTATTTTTAATATAATTTTTAATATATATATAATATATCAAAAATATTAAAAACATTAAAATAAATATTTCCCAACAAATTAAAAATACATTAAAAAAATATGTATACTTAAATAACATTAAGATAGGTGCAACTTAACAAGCAAATAGCTCTAAAATAGTAACAAAATTAACAATAAAATAAGAGTTATACAATATCCAAACAATAACAACAAAATAGTAGCAACATAATAGTGAAATGGTAGCAGAATAGTGAACAAACAAGAAAATAACAACAAAACGGTAAAAAACGGCAATAAAACAGTAAAAAAACAATAATTTTTTTTGCATATTCGGGCCGGGCTAGGCTCAGGACAAAAAAACCTTACCCGAGGCTCGTCTCGTTTTCTAAACAAGCTTTATTTTTTGCCCAAGCCTATTTTTCAGGCCTATATTTTTACCCAAACCCTCCCACTTTTCAAGTGACCCGGCCCATGGACAGGTCTAATAGGTGACACCAACTTAATGAAATACCTTAGTGAAGGTGATAATGATATGGTTCATATCGGTTTTGGGGGAAAATGCATTTATCTTCTGTAAAAATATCATTGAGGCCCTTATACTAGGAATCAGATTGCATTTTGCCTTCTCTATTAAAAAAATGGACAAATTAGTCATTGTATATTAAATCAAAAAGTAAATCAATCATTCTGTTAAAAATTTATTTTTGCTATTAAAAATTGGTCACTATATATCAGCATGAGGTATACATGGCATACCACGTGTCACTGTCTGATTATTTTTCAATCACATCAGTTTTTAACAGTATAAATGGATTATTTTTTTAATAGAATGAATCAATTTACCCTTTGATCTAATGTATTAGGGTTAATTTGCTCATTTTTTTAGTAGAAGGGGCAAAAGGCAATCTAACTCCTAGTATATTAGCCTCCATGATACTTTTATTTTTATCTTCCAATATTTTGATTTTTAAAAAACTAAACCAAAACTAAACCAAATATCAAAGGTAATCGAATCAAATCAAATTCCACCTATTTGAATTAGTTTGGTTCAAAAAAATTTTAAAAAATATTTACCTTTAAATAAATATTTTATTTTTAATTAATGTCTTGATGATATTTTTAATTATTTTTATTTTTATTTAATGTATTTTTTATTTTTAATTATTTTTATAAGCATATTATTTTTCTTTATTTGGTTAAGAATTAAAAATTAAAAAAAACATTAACTAAAAAAATAATTAAAAATATCATCAAAACATTAATTAAAAATAAAAAAGCTTGAAATAATATGAAATAAAAAAAACATTAATATGCTGAAAAAAATAATGGAACCTCGGACTCAAGGATATAATCACAATTATCTAACCATTTAACGAAATGAGCTAATATGTTAAAAATATTAATTAAAAATAAAATAAAAGCTTGAAGCAACATGAAATAAAAAATGCAAATGTGAGTAGGAGAGAAATTAAACTCGAGACTCAAGGATGCAATTGCAACTATCTAACCAAAGAACTAATATGTTAAAAAAATTAATTAAAATTTTAAAAAGTTTGAAGCAACATGAAATAAAAAAAATACAAATGTGAGTAGGAGAGGAATTAAACTCGAGACTCAAGGATGTAATTGCAACTATCTAACCAAAGAACTAATATGTTAAAAAATTAATTAAAAAATTAAAAAGTTTGAAGCAACATAAAATAAAAAAATACAAATATGAGTAGGGGAAGAATTAAACGCGAGACTCAAGGATGTAATTGCAACCATCTAACCAAAGAACTAATATGTTAAAAGAATTAATTAAAAATTTAAAATGTTTGAAGCAACATGAAATAAAAAAAATACAAATGTGAGTAGGAGAAGAATCGAACCTGAGACTCGAGGATAAAAGCACTAATATTTAATCATCTGACCAAAGCTAAAAACGCGTCCAGTTGGAAGCATTTTCCTGCCATCTCCACTGAAAACGAGCCCAGCTGGTCACGTTTTCCCTTTCACTCTCCAAAATCGACCTAATCCGGTAAATTTTGCAAAAATCGGTTTAATCCGGTAATTATGGTTAAAAATCATCATTTTTTTGTAATTCACTCGCTTATGTTGGCTATAAAGAAAAGGTACAAAGTTCTGGGTTTTTTATTTGATTATTGTGATAGTTTTTATAATTTATTACAATACGTTTTTGCAAAAGTTATTTATTAGAATACTTTTTTAAAGCTATCTTAACACCTATGAGTATAGAGTTTAGTGGTTTGCCAAATCACCACAAAAGCTCGTGCCTCTTATGTTAAGATGGATGTATGTAAAGGCAGTCAACAATACCTCTAGTACAATAGTTGTCGAGTTCAAGGTTGTGAAGTTTAACTAGGGAACTTGTTTTCCCATTAGCCTGATCAATCTATTTAATGCGAAAAAGTCGACAACCATGGGAGTCAAATTCTACCTCTATAAATACTCCAGCTCATTTCTCTTTTCTTTCCACCTAAAATTTTCAAACTCTAAAATGTACATTTCTGAGAAAAATCACCACATTAAGATTCCAAGAAGAACACATAGCAAACCATGCCATTAACATGAGAAAAATCCCATCTCATTTTTTTTTAAATTGTTATATTTGCAAAAATATTTTTATGATTTTAAAAAACTAAATATTCTTCTTTGGTGATATTTTGAATAGCAAAAATGTTGAATTGTTTGTGCTCGACATAATCTATAACTTTCAGAGGTCGATGGATGTCTATAAGATGCTTGAAGATTACTAGTTTATATATAGTGTCTAAGATGATAAAGTTTAATATGATATCAAAGTTTCTTGTTACATTGTTGAAAAGATAAATAAAAAAAAGTCGAAAACTCATACGTTTCATTTTCCATATAGAAAAGTGACTATAACGCTAGAAGGATGTCGCTTTAATAATCAACCTTCCAATTGACGAGGATGAAATAATTAGAGATAGTAACGTAAATATAGACTAGAGTGCCATCGATTGTTGAATGTCGTGCCATCCAAGGATAATGACAAAAAAAATTAGATGAGAATCTAGTGAAATGCACATAGATGGAAAGGCTTGTCAAATTGGCCCCTTCCACTGTATGTAGTTGTGGAGGAGATGGATCGATATGTTAGAGCTTGAATGCTTTGGATAGTGTGAGGATGTTGTCAAGGTCCATACCATATATCTTCCTCTATTGAAGTCTCTTCAAATGATTAGTATATTCAGTTGGGGTTCATTGATTTTGACATATTTGTACGACAATCCGGGAATCGATCGACAAAATAAATAGTTGTCACATGATTTAACAAACATGGGCATAGATATGAATGTCATGATTAGCTTTAATCCTTTCCAAACCATGGGAGTTATCTCTTAATAGCACGTAAAAACATAATCATGTATAATATCTTAAAATGTATTCAATTACCAATATTTATGATATCCTAATATGCAACAAGAAATCAATTGACAAGCTAGTGAGCATTATGCAAATAATGTATTTGCATTCAATGCAATTCATTATTCCCATTAAATGAATATGATTGTATTTGTATATATTTGTAGTTTCTATTGATGACATACCTAAGCAACATGGTGCTTGTTATCATACTCGAGACAACTTTCGAGTAGTTTGCATTATTCAAAATGTGGGTGCTTATTATTTGTTTCCATATCATGGAGTTGTAGCACCTTGACCGGGTGAAACAACAACTTGAGTTCATGCAAGATATTTCATCAAAGCCATAAAACATCAATCCACTTCATAAGATATATTTGAGGATCGCATAAAAGGAGGGACCACAAGCACACTATGAAATTACTTAGAAGAAAAAAACAACTTTGCTTCAAAAAAGATGTGGAACTAAAGATTGGATGTAACACCCTATACCAAACCGATCATCGGGTTCGAGCTACAGGATGTCACATTTATTATTGGATCAACCACAACCATTGACAACACAATTCAACTATTTCAACATACTGCCAAGTATGGAATACATTCACAATACATTATTTAATCATTTTTCAGGTTTTATACGAGCTTACGAAAGCTCTTTTACTAACCCAAAATCGAATTGGGACGAAATTATAAAACTTTCAATCTGTCGGCTTGACATTGCGACTTTGGGGGTTCCAAAAGTCCAACATAACTCATCAACTTTCCTCGTTCCAATGCCATGGATATCACGTCACGACCTTAGCAAAACAATGAGTGTCATCGAAACTTCATGATCATGAGCTAGGCATAAATTAGGCATTTTCCAACCTTAACATACAAATCAACCTTAACATTCATCACATGGATGACCATTACTTAGAGAAAGAAGCCCTATATACATGCCACAATGTTAGGTACCCAAAATGAACATATTTTTTACGTCTTGTTGATTGTGTGATATTTGCACTGATTCAGCTTTGAGATTTCTAACAGTTAGGGATCTACATGTAAGGAAATCAATGATAGGTAAGCATTTAATACTTAGTAAATTCAAATGGAATTTACAACATTTGCCTTGATCATAGGTGAGCATGTTAACTACCAAAAACACTAGGTAATATCTAACTAAAACAAGGCACATCATGTTACAACATACTGAGCATAGGAAACATAAATACTCATATGTATTAAATAGGGGTGAAGCCAATGGGGGCTGGCATGGGCCCCGGCCCCCCTAAAATGAAAAATTGCTATTTGGACCCTTAAATTTTTTTAAAAATTTTAAATTAGTAAAGGTAAAATTGTACTTTAGCCCCCCTAAAATTATAAAAATTCAATTTAATCCTTTATAAATTATAAAGATATAAACTATAAAAAATTAAAATTTCACCCGCCCTCCCCTAAAAAATTGTTCTGGCTTCGCCCCTGGTATTAAACATTATACACATAACCAAAATATCATCAATTTGTACCAATTCACATAAGGTCATCACAATCTCACATACATTCATTAAAATACTAGTTTATGCCAATACAATTATAACCACTTACCTTTATAGCTTATCAAATCCGATTCATTTTCATTTCCCAATTTCAAGATTCAATTTTAACATTTCGCCCAGTGTAACCTTATTAAGAATGGACTCAGAAACGCGGGTTAACTACACCACACGAAGATAGCTCATATGAGCATAAACTACATCACACCAAAGCATCGAAGTGCCAAGCTCGTAGGCATCAAATGCATATACGTACGTATGCAAATACGTCCCTCCACCACACCAAGGTCTCCGAAGAGACAATGAATACTTGAAGATCCACAACAAATGTTGGATCTCAAATGACATATCGTAATCTCCACATCATCAACAAACCCGTACATAAGTGCGTGCATGACCCTATTGGCATGCCAATTGTATCTTAGCTTTTCTACTAAGTTTACATGTGCATCAACCATTCATATATGTATACACATAAGTAGTGACCATCACATTTCAATTTTCGTAATTCATCGATTAAAGTTAAGTACGATCACACGTGAAATCAATGATACATGTAAAGATTTTTTTTCCATTCTTATAATCACAATTCAATATACATAACATTGTTCAACTTAACACAATTCATCCTTATTCATTTATGTTCCCTAACCTCATATGTCAAATTCCATTATAATTTTAGCATAATTACAAGCATAGATAAAATTAACAACGAAATCAAACACAAGCACACCTATCAAAAAATGAAAGGTAGGAAGTTCCATGAGAACTTACATTTCAAAACACAAAATGAGTAGATCTCTCAAGGCTTATTCCACAACTTTAGCCTTTCTTTTACAAGCTCCACTTCTATCCAATTCTTGCTTTATGCAAATGTACATATACATACCAAATCAGTATCATAATTCAACATATAATAGCTATTCAATGGCTCACTAACAATGATGCCATAAGATGCAATACCCTAATTAATCCTCTCTTTGAATACACTTATATTTTGTATTTTATTCATTTTAGTCCATATATTCGGTATATGCATATTTTTCGATACCTAGCTTCGGATCAAAATTCGATTTCACGTTCTTTCATTTAGAGACTCAATACTTTCTATTCATGACTAATTTCATGAAAAGTTTTCCATTTATTCAATTTAGTCCCTAATATTACAAAGCTAACAAACAAGCTTATTTAACATTACAATTTAGTCCTTATCATGATCTAAGCTTAATAACTACCAAATTCAAGCCTAATTCATCAATTTCTCTATAATAGTAACTTGTTAAAAGCTTAAGAATTGAAAAAATTGATACATGAATTAGCTATTTCAAGCTCCCATGATCATAAATCTATAAAAATTAAAAGAAAATGACTTGATTTCCTTAACTAAATATTGGTTGAAAGTGAAAGAAAATTTTTTGAAGCTTTCATCTCTTTTCATCCATGGTGGACAGTGGAAGAGTGAAGAAGATGATGAAATTTTCCACTATCTTACCTATTTATACTTTAATTAGGCTTTAGTTAATCTAGAGTAATTAACTTAATTAAGCTTTAATATACTAATCTTATTATTAACTAAAGCTAAGTGGAAACATCATCAACATCCATTATTTCATGCTATGGTTTGGTTTATTTACCATTTTAATCCTTTGAATAATTGCTATCTATGTCCTCAAGCCTTTTCTTAATTAAAATTCAATAGCGATTGGACTTTTACAATTTAGTCCCTGAGTTTTAATTAACTATCTTTTCGGCTAAATCACTTAACCAATCTTTATCATATTCTCATATTAACTTTTTAAATATTCCTATTTTATATTTATGAACTCGACTTACAAAAATGGAGTTCCGAAATCGTGTTTTCTGATACAATTGAAATTTGGGTCGTTACATCAGAGTCAAAAGTTAGGATAGAAGCGATGTACATGATTGAGGGTGGAATCAAACTCAAAGGTAGAGGCACCAATGATACGATCATAATGCCTCACCATCATGAATTAGTTTCAGCAACGCCTGCACTTTCCGGGCAAGTTCGACTTTTCCTAGTTGTATTTAGATAAAAGAGGGTCATTACTTCCCAATCTAGCCCAACAACCTTAAACATGATCGAGGGTGGTAATAAAAGGGGCTTAACAATCATAAGACACCATAAAGCATCCTAAAACAAACAAACAAAATACCATAAGAACCTAGTTTAAAAGGAGGAGAGCTCCAAGCCACCGTGGTAGGCACATAGGGCAAGTAGACAATCCATCCTCACTCATCTGGCTAACATAAGCCATAATAAGGAGATGTAAGGCAGAACTCAATAACCAAAAGACAAAAAAAAAATGGTGGAAGCAGGAAGGCCAACAACAAAAGCAATCATAAGATGACGAAGAATGAGGGAATGACGAGGGGTAAGTGGTGTCCGCCTGATGATTGAATGATTTCTCACCCACTTTTGAACTCTTTCTTTCTGTGACAGATGAGATAATTTTTTTGGGTGATTTACAACAAACATGGAATTCAACTATTTGAGTTATGCAAAAAAAAAAAAAAAAGAAAGAAAAACTCTTAGCTTTTATAGCAACATCTTTTAATCTCATTCATATTTAATATTGATACTTGTTGATTGAGTTTTAGCTCAATTGACATGGATATTGTTGCCAATGTAAGAGGACGTGGATTCGAGTGCGCGAAAGCGCATTATCCTCCTATTTATGGGTTAGGGAAGGGTTATGGATAGTTCTAGGCATTGTGTCAAAAAGAGTAGATATGATTAGAACTTATAATAAGATTGTTCAAAAATATATATTGATACTTATAACACCCACATTTCTTTCACTCTCTCCTATAGTTTGAAGAATATCCATTTAACATTTTCAGGTTTGAAGAAAATCACATAACCCCTTAAAGGTACTTATCAAGCAAATTTTAAAAAAAAAAAAAAGACACCTAAACCATTTCTATCATTTATCTATGTATTTTTTGTTATTTTTCTTTATTTTTAGTTACAAAATAAAAAAAAAATATTCGCATTTTAAAGCACTATAAAATTAATATATACGACTTGTTTCATAAAAAAATATATTTGACTTCAATTAAAATGAAGTATTTTAAATTTATATTTATTTCAATTATATATTAACACTGAGATAAATTTGTTAAATTATTGTATAAATTTTTTTAGTTATCATTATTTAGAAGGGTTTAATGAAAAAATAAATAAAATATTAAATTAAAAGATAAAGAAAAAAATTATTTGACTCAATGCTAATATATATAATAAATTAAAATTAATTTTTAAATATTTAAAATATATTTACATAAAAAAATTTAAAAAGAAACAAAAAGTAAAAGAGAAGCAAAAACAAAATATTATCACTGATAACTTTTTTTTTTTAAATAAACTTATAGCCAACCATACCTTGTCATTTTTTAATTTTTCTATTTGAAAGGTTGAAGGTTTTTTTTTAATAATAAAGTTTTAGTTTAATGGTAAGGTCAAGGCTTTGAGAATTTTAAGATTTCAAGTTTAAATTTCACTACATGTAAATCATGTATAGGTTTTCAGTTTATATTTTATGTCTCATCATGTATGAATATTGTATAGATTTATTTTGGTAAAGGTTTGGATGTATTCTAGTTATTATTAGTGAAATCGTTCTTTATAATGATTAATTTTAGTTATAATTAGTGTCAAAAATTTTTTAGTTATAATTATTCAAAAATATTCTTTGCAATTGAAAATTTGACACTATTCATAACTTCTGTAATGGTCCATTTTTGCCCGGGCTTAAGCAAACCAAAATAAAAAAATAAAAAAAAAATAATGTCCATTTTACAACCTAGTATAAAACCAGTTACAAGCCCAGAACTGCCTACCCATTAACCCGAGCCCAAACTAAGCTTAAACCCACTGACCCAAAAGGCCCAATGCTTGGTCAATCTTCAGTTGCCTAAGGTTTCAGAAACCCTAGGCGCCGCCTCAGCAGGAGCCCGAACGTCACGCCGCCTCAGCAGGAGCCCGATCGTCACGCCGCAGCCTCATCCAGCCTGTTCTCGCGCCGAAATTAGCGCGCATGTCGCCCTACCACCGAGAAGCTAGCTCATCGCCACGATCTCTGCCTTCAACCTACAAAAGAAGAAAGAAATCGCAGCAGAAATGGAAAACAGTGACAATTTTTTATATTTTCCTTTTATTTTGTTTCTTTCGGGGTTATATAAACCCAAAACTTGTAAACAAGAGGGGATAGACACGAAAATACACAGAGAAAAACAATAAAAGCAGAGGTTTTTTTACAAAGGTGATTCTCCTGTTTTTATTCTGTTGTTTGTTTCATTTTTATTTTTATTTTTATATATATATTTTTGTACATATAACCACTGTGGAAAAAAAGTAAAAAAGGAAAGGGATTTACCTCTCGGAGACGACCGGAAATGGAGGAGCCAGGACTCCGGCCACCGGCCAAGGAGATGCGTGTGGCGCGTGGCCCAAGAGTCGACGACCGGAGCTCAGGCGAAGGGCAAGGGACGAGAGACGAGGCTCTCTCTCTCAGAGGATTTTCAGCGTTTTTTTTAAACTTTAAAACTAAATGATTTTTTTTTTATAAAACTAATATTTATAGGTGAGAGCAAACGGCGCCGTTTTGGCAAAGCAAGATTCGCGCGTCGACCCGGACCCGGACAAGGGTCCGCGTGTTTTTTTTTAAATGGGAAAATTACTCTTTTAGTCCCTCCGCTATTTCGTTAATTTTAATTCAGCCCAATTCACATTTTTATTTATTTTAAATTTAGCCCTAAAGTTTGTTTTGGGTTCCAATTTAGTCCCTCGGTCCGTTTTAAAGGTAAAATTGGAACGACGCCGTTTTGTAAAAAGGTTTAATTGCCACATTGGTCCTAGGGATTTAACGCGTGTTTTGATTTAGTCCTTTTAATATGTTTTAATTGTTATTTGACCCCTGTTTCTTGATTTTATTTTATTTTTATCTTTTTATTTTATTTTTATTATTATATAGTATGTTAAACTATTTTATTATATTATATATTCTATGTTATTTTCCTATATTTATTTATTAATATTGTGAAATTCATATACGTATGTTTTATGTGTATTATTTTATTATATACTTAATTATTACTATATGTATTATTTTACTTGTTTAATAATTTTTATATTATTATATTTTGTATATTATATATTATTATGTTAAATTTATATATTATTTTTAAAACTTTATTTTTATAAAATTTATTCATATTACCTAATCTATTTTATTGTTTATATTATGTATATAAATTTATGATTAGTGTATTATATATATTTTTTCATCATTTTATTTTGTTTAATATTATTTTAATTATATATTATTTTCATAAATTAGTTATTATATTATTTTATACAAAATATATTATTTTATTTTATTTTATTTTATTTATTCAAAATCATTATATACTATTCTTTTTAATTATACATTGTTTGCATTATTTATATCATATATGTATGTAATATTTTTATTTTATTTATTAATCTTGCATGAAATATGTTCATATTTGTTTTATTATTTATTTGTTTATACTTCATCATGTATTCATAATTGCCTTAATATAGAAATTATTATTTGTCATATTTTGTATTATTATTTCTTTGTTGCCTATCTTAAACGTTAGTATATTTGCTTTTAATATTTGTGTCCGATAATTAATGCAATGTTGTCACATGGTTATTGTCTATTATAAATATCCATTTTTGCCAAACCGTTATATTTTTAAAAAAAGTTTTTAAAATAAAGCAATGATTTGGTATTTAGAAAATCGAGAAATAGTGCCCTAATGTGTTGGGTGCGATTTTTCGTTTGGCTAAATAACTAAATATCCTTTTAACAAGTTTTATAAGTCATGAGAGGATTTTGATTACGAAGGTTTTAAAATATCGTGTCCTAACGTGTTGGATGTGATATTTATATTCTTTCGGAAAAAGAAATTTCAAGTTTTAAACAAAAAACCTTATTCTTGGGAATTCAAAACGTTGTATCCTAACTTATTGGGTGTGATGTTTTGTATCTCGAGGTAAGAATTTTCTAAAATAAAGATGTACCTAGCTTTGAAGTTATGAGATCTCAGATCCTAACTTCTTGGGTGTGGTATTCTTATTTCTTGAGAGATAGTAGTCTTGGTTTATTTTCAAATAAAGGATCTTATTTTAAACTTTTTAAATTTCAAACATTTGGACATGATTTTATCGATTCGGTACCAATTTACAAGGCGTTAGGGTGCTAACCCTTCCTCGACGTGCACCGATTCCCGAACCCGTTTTCTTGTTTTTTTCGTAGACCAAAATCAAAATGTTTTAAAATAAAACGTTTTACAAGGTGACCCAATCACACCTAAGTAAAAAGGATTGGTGGCGACTCCTATTTTTGTTTTTAAAGTCGACCCCGTTTTCTAAAAATTAAAAAATGGTTTCGACAGCTTAGCGACTCCACTGGGGACCAATAAGAGAGTCAAGCCGTAAAATTGATAGTTTCATGTCCTTTTGTTCAAATTTAAAATTCTGATTTTAAAAATATGATCCTTTTATTGCATGTTGTTTTAAATATATTGCTCTGCATTGCACTGCATGACCGTCGTGGTCACACCCTTAAGTGGGAGCGAGAAGCTATGCCTTCGTGAGGTTTTCACCTCATGGGGCTAGTGGATCGCTTCCGAATACATCTGCACCTATGTCTTCGTGAAGTTTTCACTTCCGCATGGCCATAGAGAAATGTATTCCCCTGAACCGAACTCAGTCCGTATGAGCCTATAATGGGTGAGGATCGAGGAATCTGCTGGTTCGGGTACTTCAACTTTAGAACTAAACCACATGTAGAGAACATAGGAACCCACCCTAGGTAGAACTATGTCAAACCCTAGTGGTCACCCTGATAGGTTCTATGTTATTTATTTTTCCTATACTAACGGGTTTTCTTTTGTTTTGATTGCATTACATTCATATCATAGAAAAGAGGTGTTGATTGCAAATTCGATTACTAAATAGAAAAGTTTATCATAAGAAAACGGGTTTTTTGATAAAGTGGATTATAATACGGTCTTGTCCGAATATAGTCTAAGTGAACACAACAAGAGAGGACTGATAGCCGGCGAAGGAATACAAGACTTTATTATTCAAAGATTCAAGCTGACAAAGACTAATCGAGAATCACCACGTATTAATTTTCTTGAAGAAGCTAACAAGTATTATGGAGCAGTGAGTCGCGTCCCAGATCAAGCAAAAAGGAGCTAGAGGAGGCATTTATTAGAAGTTTGCAAGACTTGACTTTTGCGAAGAAGGGATTCAGGGTTTCACTTGGACTATGAGGATAAGGTCGTGTATGCGATCCATTTTATGTAAAGAAATTTGCTTTCTAGAAAAGTTTTTCTAATGTAACTGAATTCAGAATCAACGCCTCTCTCTCTTTGCATTCATGCATTTGCATTACATAACATCATATGCATTCAAGTCTATAGAGAGAGTCTAATTAGTTTAAATTATAGGAGAGAGAGAGAAAGAAAATCTGGAAGCTGAACACCCTTACGGTACAAGAGCTAAGTCAAGAAAAATGGACCAGAGAACGGAGCAATTCCAAAGAGATATGCAAGAACAGATGTAGGAACAGATGACAAAGCTTCAACAAGAGATGAGGGACCAGATGTTAGAAGCCCAAAAGAACATGATGACCCAAATGGCCCAGATACTGAGTGGGGCAATGGACAATGGAAAGGGTCTCATAATAAATGCTGATGACAATGAAGATTTTCCTCGGGGCTCCACCCCACCGCATGAACAACCGAAAGAGTATCCCCAAAGACCACCTGTCACGATTGGGCCTCAACTGGGGCAAGCTGATAATAGACCACCTATGAACTTTCAAATGGGTTCAGGATCTAAAACAGGAGATAACCGTGCCAATCCTGTTATCCCTGATTTGGACATAGCAGAAAAAGAGGGAAAAAGAATTGAATCTTCAAGGAAATTGGAGAATCGCTGCAGATGGTTGGAAAAAAAGTTCCAGGCTTTGGAAAATGCTGACCATCATCAGGGTATTGACGTTAAGGACTTAAGTTTGGTTCCAGATTTAGTGCTTCCTCATAAATTCAAGATGCCAGAGTTTGAGAAGTACAACGGGACTAGTTGCCTTGAAGCCCACATCACTATGTTTTGTAGACGGATGACTGGTTATGTGAACAATGATCAACTTCTGATTCATTGTTTCCAAGACAGTTTGGTGGGAGCAGCGTCTAGGTGGTACAATCAACTCAACCGCGCTAATATTAGCTCCTGGAGAGACTTAGCTCAAGCCTTCATGAAGCAATACAACCATGTCACGGACATGACGCTTGACAGAATTACTTTGTAAAACATGGAGAAGAAACTAAATGAAAGCTTCAGGCAGTATGCGCAAAGATGGAGAGAGGTTGCCATGCAAGTTCAGCCACCACTCCTAGAAAAGGAGACTACAATGCTCTTTATTAATACATTGAAGGCCTCATTTATCACGCATATGCTAGGAAGTGCTACAAAGAACTTCTCAGACATTGTAATGACGGGAGAAATGATCGAGAATGCCATAAAAGTGGAAAGATCGAGGCGAGAGAAAGTAACAAAAGAATGGCCACAAGGAAGAGAGAAAATGAAGTTGATAATACAAGCATGGGGTGCTCAAAGTTGTTTGCTGTTAAACAGCCAAAAACAGTGACTACTGGGTATCAAGGTTCATCAAGGAAAGAATCTGGCACAAGACAAAGCAATGAGCAACTCCAGTTTACACCAATTCCAATGACATATAGGGAGTTGTATCAAAGTCTATTTGATGAACATGTGGTGGCTCCTCATTACATGGAACCAATACAACCCCCATACCCCAAATGGTATGATTTGAATGCTCAATGTGAGTATCACGCAGGAATAACGGGTCACTCAATCAATAATTGCATGGCATTTAAGAAATTGGTCGAAAGGCTTATTAAAATAGGGGTTGTAAAGTTTGATGAGTCGAACGGAGCAGTGTTAATTGAAGGAGGGGGCAGGAGAGTTGTGATTCCTTGAAGAAGTCATCAGAAACCTAACAATCGGGGAATCAAAACACCAATGACATATCCGAAGAGGGAATCGGGGAATAAAAGTTTTCAAGCCCTTATATACTTGGGAAGATTTTAAACAATGGGACTATGGAAGGGATCCCAATATTTTTAGGTTTAACTTAGAGTAATATTCAAAACATACTTGTTGCTTTAAGCCCAGAAGTAATAAGAATCCATTTGTGAAATGGGCTTGTGTCCAGAATTTTTATTCCAATAAAATGCATCCTTTTAAGTAAATATTTTTTTATTCTTTACATTTCATATTGTACATTCTTTCATGTCTTAGAATATTCTTTCATTCTTTACCAATAATTATCCTTAGAATCATTTATTCTTTGGATTTGTTCGCCTTCGTACCTAGGTACCCAGATATCAACGACATGAGCGACGTTGTTACTGACTCCCTTTTTGAATGAGATATGGGTCTAGGGGATCTAAGGACTTTGAAGATGACAGAGATTGTAACCTACTTTCTGATTTGTTAAAGATGGTAGAACAAGATGAAAAAAGACCTTACTCTACAAAGAGTCATTGGATATTATGAGCCTAGGGAAAAGGGGAAGACCGAAGCCTGGCTCACCATAAAAATAAGGCAAGACATCATTGAGTTGTTTTCAAGAATTCAAAGATTTTTTCACACAATTATATCAGGACATGCCTTGGCTAATAAGAAGCAGGCTAAACAAAGAGGATCAGACATTGTTGATTCACCATAGAAGGGGACTACATCAGTCATACCGCAAATATGAAATTAAAGAAGACAAGATTCATATGCCTACTCCGGTTTTCCATACGTGGGGCATGGATGTGATGGGGTCAATCTCGTCAAAAGCTTTTAGTCAATATCGACTCATCAGCTTAGTTATCGTTTACTTCACTAAGAGAGTGGAAGTAGCTTCATATGCCAATGTTACAAGGTCGAAGTCATCAAAGTCAAATTCATCAAATAAAAAATGAAGGAAAAGATCAAATGCCACAAAGGATCGCGTTTAAATAACTGTACAAAGTCAAAGTTTATAGTTTGTCCAAAGATCAGGCAGCATATCACAGTGCAACAAAAGTTGCCCAAAAAAAAATGAAAAGTGGCTAAGACTTGTAAAGGTTGGCATAAGAAGCTATCACTACTCTCTATGATTATCAAACGTTGGCTAGAATCTTCACTGGGGCAACATCTTACCCATTATGGAATTGAAGCATTTTTTCCAATTGAACCTAATCGAAGAAGAGGTTAAAAGTTATCCATCACGATCGGATGATGTGAGCTTACAATAAAAAGGTTCATCTAAGAGAATTCCACAAAGGGAACTTGATGTTGAAAATTTTTTTCCACTACAAAATGATTTTAGAGGAAAGCATATGCCAAACTGGGAAGGACTTATATAAGGCCTGTTCTAGAGGAGCATTGATATTGATAGAGATGGATGGCGAAGACTTGCCCAATCCGTTGAATTCAGGTTTGGTCAAGAGATATTTTACCTGAAAGAGGAAAGATTAAGGTGAAAACCCGAAAAGGACGCCTCAAAAAAAAAGGGAGAGGCCAAAGCGAAAACCCGCAAAGGGCGCTTTGAGATCAAAGGGGATTTGAGTTGAAAACCCGAAAAGGGCAGCTCAAATTTTGACTAAAAAACGGGGCATACAGTAGTCTTACTACGTCCGAATTAGCAATGAGGAAGTATATTACGTCTTGGGGCATCGACAAAGTACTCCGGATCCCCTAAACACATATTGAGCTTAAAATGGTCCTAAAGAAGTTGGAACAAAGAAGCTCAGGCTGCGATATCTGGGGCATCTAGCTTCATTCTTACCCAGCTTTGAAATTCGTTATCTTTGATTGCTTTATTCTTTTTTGAGATACTCCCAAATCAATTTTCTTTTATTACCTGGGTTATCTTTGATTAAATTATTTCTCAGAGCTATGCTCCTGACTAATTTCTTTCTCATCCATTTTTATGACCTTTTTCAAGCATTTTATATTGAAATAACAATTTATGGACTAATAACACTTTCATAAAAGGAGTTTCGCATATTACTCTAGAAGCTTCTAAATAATATGAGGAATCTGAAGCATGACTATTGTTCGAGAACTCACCAAGCCTAAGAAATGGAAACATTGAAGAATGATTATCTTTTCAGATTTTTATTGGATAAGACAATTTCGTTGGTGATACCACATCGGTAAATGACGAACAAGGTCAATCCAAGTGTAAATAGGATCATTGACGAGATACCCTACATTCATACATCTGGTCATTACACCCAGGGAATGGTGTAACAGATTAAAAGTAATACAAGTTCTGTACCTCTGAATGGTAACAGAAAGATGGAAGAAATTAAAAGTTATTCCCTCGAATTTGCAGTGGGAGATACCAATTCATGTCCCAAGGTTCAAGTAGAGAGGACTCAGAATTACCATGGGAAAAATTATTTTAGCAGAACATGAATGAAAAACAAATGAGTAATAACAACTAGGATAGGAATCATACTCATAACATTTTTGTAAATTTCATTAGGAGCATTTGATTCATTTCGGGCATTGCATCCTAATCCTTGAAACAGGAATCATCTTCATAACATTTTCATAACATGTCTAAATAGGAGCATCTGATGCATTTCGATCAAAACATCCTAAATATTGGACATAAACATATACCCATTCTACAGGTTATGTAGCAAGGTAGAAGACATTAGTATGGTATCCCTGAGTTTGCGGGAGCAGATTAAAATAGCGATCCGGACAATCCACGAGGTTTGCGGGAGCGGATCGGAGACATCAGTCCTATCTCCCTGACCAGCAGTGGAATAGGTCAAAGATTGTAGATCTTGTCACCCTAAGTAGTAGGGAACCAAGATCAAATGGAAAATCTTGTTTCCCTAAGTAGTAGTGGAACAGATTTAAGCCACCGACCCTATCTCCCTGACCAGCAGTGAATAGGTCAAAGATTGTAGATCTTGTCACCCTAAGCAGTAGGGAACCAAGATCGAGCGGCAAATCTTGTCTCCCTAAGCAGTAGTGGAACAGATTTAAGCCACCAGCCCTATCTCCCTGACCAGTAGTGGAATAGGTCAAAGATTGTAGATCTTGTTGCCCTAAGCAGTAGAGGACAAAGATCGAACGGCAAATCTTGTCTCCCAAAGCAGTAGTGGAACAGATTTAAACCACCAGTCTGGCATCTCTGAGTTTGTAGTGGAGCTGACCGAAGTTAGCAGATCTGGCATTTCTGAAGTTGCAGAAACAGATCGGAGACATCAGTCCTATCTTCCTAACCAGCAGTGGAATAGGTCAAAGATTGTAGATCTTGTCACCCTAAGCAGTAGGGAACCAAGATCTAACGGCAAATCTTGTTTCCCTAAGCGATGAGTGGAGCAGATTTAAGCCACCGCCCTATCTCCCCGACCCAAAGAATGAATAGGTCAAAGATTGTAGATCTTGTCACCCCTAAGCGATGGGAACCAAGATCGGCGGCAAATCTTGTCTCCTAAGCGATGAGTGGAGCAGATTTAAGCCACCACCCTATCTCCCGACCCGGTAGTGGAATAGGTCAAAGATTGTAGATCTTGTCGCCTAAGCGATGAGGACAAAGATTGAACGACAAATCTTATCTCCCTAAGCGATGAGTGGAACAGATTTAAACCACGATCACCGCATCCACGAGTTTGCGATGGAGCAGACCGAAGTTAGCAGATCTGGCATTCCTGAATTTGTAGAAACAGATCGAAGACATCAAATCTTGCCTCCACGAATTTTGCGGGGCGATTGAGGATAACAAATCGCAATCCACGAAGTTGCGAGAGTAGATTGAAGATAGCGGATCCGGCAATCCCGAAGTTGCGGGGAGCGGATCGAAAACATCGATCTTATCTCCCTGAGTTTGCAGTGGAGTAGATCAAAAGATAGTGGATACTGCCTTCATGAAGTTGAAGCTATCAAACTTACTGAAATCAAGATGAAGTTCCAATACCGGTGAAGTTGCAGTGGATTTGGAGTCATTAGGATCAAAGAAGTCGAAGCTCAGCCAAAACCGGGCAAAACTGGTCCCTTTATAGTCTTTGCTCTATTCTCGTTTCACGATAATAAGCAAAGAGGGGCAGCTGTAATGGCCCATTTTTGCCCGAGCTTAAGCAAACCAAAATCAAAAAACAAAAAATAAATAATGTCCATTTTACAACCTAGTATAAAACCAGTTACAAGCCCAGAACTGCCTACCCATTAACCCGAGCCCAAACTAAGCTTCAACCCACTGACCCAAAAGGCCCAATGCTTGGTCAATCATCAGTTGCCTAGGGTTTCTGAAACCCTAGGCGCCGCCTCAGCAGGAGCCCGAACTTCACGCCGCCTCAGCAGGAGCCCGAGCGTCACGCGGCAGCCTAATCCAGCCTGTTCTCGCGCCGAAATCAGCTCGCATGTCGCCCTACCACCGAGAAGCTTGCTCATCGCCACGATCTCCGCCTTCAACCTACAAAAGAAGAAAGAAATCACAGCAGAAATGGAAAATAGTGACAATTTTTTATATTTTCCTTTTATTTTGTTTCTTTCGGGGTTATATAAACCCAAAACTTGTAAACAAGAGGGGATAGACACGAAAATACACAGAGAAAAACAATAAAAGCAGAGTTTTTTTTACAAAGGTGATTCTTGTAACACCCTTAACCCGTATCCGTTGTCGAAATGAGTTAAGAGGCATTACCAGACATAACACAGTTTTAAACTTTCACATAATCATACAAGTCAAATTCGTATATAAATACAGAATAAAACTAATTAAAAATCAAATAGGCTCTATTAACGATATCTCATAAACAAACTATGCTTCAAAATTCAATCATATCAGTATCATTTATTTATTCACATATTCGCACCAACAACATATATCAAATCATATTACAAATGATTTATAAGTTTGAATAGTCGAACCATAAGACTTATAATCATGGTATTCGAATAATCAAATCATAAAAATTCAGCCTAATATTCCTTCACATATAAAATATTAATTAACTAAACAACATAACCAAATATGCTTTTTGTGCTATTATAACTTGCACATATCACTATAAAGTAAAAGCCATTTCTAAATACAATTTCCAAATTGTAACAAAACCAATATACCTTTTATCAAATCACAAGTATATGCGCATGTCACCATACCAATTGGATCATTTTGAATACAAATTCTAACCAAGAATTCAACCAATTCACATGCTATTCATTAAACCCAAAATATACTATTACATAACCACTCATTTATTTACATACACATATTCGGTCAACCATTTAAAAACTATAAAAGCTAAACCTAAAACTTTCATTACTCACTTAACTATCATTACCCGAATTTGTATGTACTTAATTTATTTTAAAAGACATTTATATATATATATATGTATATATCATTTTAAAGATCAAAACATGTATATTAATTTATTACAAGTTTGCACATATGAATATACCATTTTAGCCATATCCAAAAATTCATACAATTCATATCATTTTACAAATATAAAATCGAATATTAATACCACTTGCATGAGCAAATCGTACGTTTATTAAATACTCCACATTCCTAGTTTATTTCATAACAATCGGCAACCCAAAAATAACTTCATAATTTGTACAAGACTTAGCCATTAAATCATAAGCCAAAGTATGCCATATCCAAATCAAACCGTATGATTCACATTACAACATCATACATATCACTTCACATTTGTCTAAACCTAAATCCATACACCAAATTATAGCATAAAACACGCTTCCAAAACATAACTAGATTAAGACCGAATTTATACATGATTTTCACTTCCTTATAATCGAACATATATATGCAAATTACTAGTTCCTTTCATAACAATTTGTCAATGTAAACACACTCTTACAAACCAAAATTTAACTATCATTTCATCTAAGATATACTTAGCATTTCACCTATATACCATAACCGAATTCACTTATTACCATATCACTTAACAACACTTTAACAAAGCATATCAAGCAAGATTTCCATATATTTACTTATAATTAACCCATAGCCGAATCACCAAGACCAAGACCAAACATGTCACACATACCATATACATATATTTATAACACATAACCAAGATTAACTAAGCTTGAATATTATTTCTAGCCATTTTCGCATGGCTTTAATAATTACAAATTCAAAACCAACCAAACTAATACTAGACTATACATGCCATAGATTTAAAATTCAAACTTAGTAAATACCGAAACAGTCGATAGTGTGATAGGCACCTCTGACGATCCCCGAGCTCATAACCCATCTTCCAAAATCTATAAAACGAAGAGTAAACATACACACAGTAAGCTTTCGCAGCTTAGTAAGTGATAAGCAAACAATAATCATATGAACATTAACACTAAATCAATTAGCCAAGTTAATCCAAACCTTAAATAAATATACATATATTACACTCACAAGTTTATATGTTATCAAATATACATTAGCATTTAACATCATATAGCTAAATGCACAAATACTCATAAACATATATAATTATCACTTTTAAATATCACAACTATATCAATAGGCCGAATCACTTATATTATCACAAATACATCAATAGGCCTAATCACTTATATGTTCAAATATGCTAACACATAATTCATATTTCACATAACTTTAAATCATCAATTCAAGTATACAATTTACCTTAATTTCATAACATAGTATGAATACATACCTGAACCTTTTAATTCGATTTCACATTCGGTCTTTACTTCACATTACCCGTTGAACCGTTCAGAATTAAAAAGGATACGCGGATAGTCGGAAGCTCGTACAATGCCAACATCCCAGACGTGGTCTTACATGTAATCACATATCGATGCCACTGTCCCAGACAGGGTCTTACACGAATCAAATACGATGCCAATGTCCCAGACATGGTCTTACACGTAAACACAAGTCGATGCCAACGTCCCAGACGTGGTCTTACATGATAACACATATCGGAAATCCTATGTCATGACATATGTATCCTAACTATTCCTAGGGTTCGTACAGGACTTTCGGACAACGTATCTCGATCGAATCGAACTCGTAACTTATCTTCCAAGCTTAATCACAATCGGCCAATGCACATATATATTCTTAAAATTCAATTCAACACATAAAAAATATATATTTTCAATTTAACAACATTTATATGCTTATAGACTTACCTCGGATATCGACGGACGAAATAAACGGATATTCGATTATTTTTTTATTTTTCCCCGATCCAAACTCGTTTTCTTCGATTATTGATCTAAACATATTCAAATTAAACTTATTTAAACATAATTCCATTCAAGTTAATCCAAAAACACATAAATGGGCAAATTACTATTTTGCCCCTGATATTTTACACTTTTTGCAATTTAGCCCATATTGCATAAAACACAAAATACACAAAATTTCACATTACCCATGCTTGGCCGAATATTCACATGCTTCATGCAAGTCCATATATTTCATTTATTTCACATTTTAGTCCCTCAAAATATTATTTTCATAATTTAGTCCAAATTACTTAAATTCATCAAAAATTCAAAGACAAAACATAATAATCTAACACATATCTTTAATATTTCATCATCAAACAACAAAAATCACAAGCTATCATCAATGGCAAAACACAAAATCATTATCAAATTGAAAAATTAAAACATGGGCTTTGAAGATAACTTAGCAACGATCTCAAAAACATAAAAATTATCAAAAATCGAGCTAGTTACATACCTTAATCAAGCTTCAACAATGGCCGAACCCTAAGCTTGTTCTTTTCTTTTACATTCGGTCATAAGCAAATAAAAAGATGAACATGACTTTTTAAGTTATGTTTGTTTTATTATATCATTATATTATGTTATTATTATTTTAACTTTTATAATGTATATATAAAAACCATATATTAATCAATATGCCGTCCACTACCTTTTATTATTGACAAAATTGCAACATAAAACCTCCATATTAAAAGAACATCCACTATTCGGCCCTTCTAAAAATAACCACTAAATTTTCATTTTACGCGATTAAACAATAAAATTAATTCACGAAACTTTCACACATGTAAATTCACACATAATTAACACAGAAAATAATATTAAAATATTTTTCAGACTCGGATTTGTGGTCCTGAAACCACTATTCCGATTAGGGTCAAAATCGAGCTGTTACAATTCTCCTGTTTTTATTATGTTGTTTGTTTCATTTTTATTTATATATATATATATATATATTTGTACATATAACAACTGTTGAAAAAAAGTAAAAAAGGAAAGGGATTTACCTCTCGGAGACGACCGGAAATGGAGGAGCCAGGCCTCCGGCCACCGGCCAAGGAGACGCGTGCGTCGCGTGGCCCAAGAGTCGACGACCGAAGCTCAGGCGAGGGGCAAGGGACGAGAGACGAGGCTCTCTCTCTTAGAGGATTTTCAGCGTTTTTTTTTAACTTTAAAACTAAATGATTTTTTTTATAAAACTAATATTTATAGGTGAGAGCAAACAGCGCCGTTTTGGCAAAGCAAGATCCGCGCGTCGACCCGGACTCGGACAACGGTCCGCGTGTTTTTTTTTAATGGGAAAATTACTCTTTTAGTCCCTCCGCTATTTCATTAATTTTAATTCAGCCCAATTCGCATTTTTATTTATTTTAAATTTAGCCCTAAAGTTTGTTTTGGGTTCCAATTTAGTCCCTCGGTCCGTTTTAAAGGTAAAATTGGAACGACGCCGTTTTGTAAAAAGTTTTAATTGCCACATTGGTCCTTGGGATTTAACGCGTGTTTTGATTTAGTCCTTTTAATATGTTTTAATTGTTATTTGACCCCTGTTTCTTAATTTTATTTTATTTTTATCTTTTTATTTTATTTTTATTATTATATAGTATGTTAAACTATTTTATTATATTATATATTCTATGTTATTTTCCTATATTTATTTATTAATATTGTGAAATTCATATACGTATGTTTTATGTGTATTATTTTATTATATACTTAATTATTACTATATGTATTATTTTACTTGTTTAATAATTTATATATTATTATATTTTGTATATTATATATTATTATGTTAAATTTATATATTATTTTTAAAACTTTATTTTTATAAAATTTATTCATATTACCTAATCTATTTTATTGTTTATATTATGTATATAAATTTATGATTAGTGTATTATATATATTTTTTTCATCATTTTATTTTGTTTAATATTATTTTAATTATATATTATTTTCATAAATTAGTTATTATATTATTTTATACAAAATATATTATTTTATTTTATTTTATTTTATTTATTCAAAATCATTATATACTATTCTTTTTAATTATACATTGTTTGCATTATTTATATCATATATGTATGTAATATTTTTTATTTTATTTATTAATCTTGCATGAAATATGTTCATATTTGTTTTATTATTTATTTGTTTATACTTCATCATGTATTCATAATTGCCTTAATATAGAAATTATTATTTGTCATATTTTGTATTATTATTTCTTTGTTGCCTATCTTAAACGTTAGTATATTTGCTTTTAATATTTGTGTCCGATAATTAATGCAATGTTGTTACATGGTTATTGTCTATTATAAAAATCCATTTTTGCCAAACCGTTATATTTTTAAAAAAAGTTTTTAAAATAAAGCAATGATTTGATATTTAGAAAATCGGGAAATAGTGCCCTAACGTGTTGGGTGCGATTTTTCGTTTGGCTAAATAACTAAATATCCTTTTAAAAAGTTTTATAAGTCATGAGAGGATTTTGATTACGAAGGTTTTAAAATATCGTGTCCTAACGTGTTGGATGTGATATTTATATTCTTTCGGAACAAAGAAATCTCAAGTTTTAAATAAAAAACCTTATTCTTGAGAATTCAAAACGTTGTATCCTAACTTATTGGGTGTGATGTTTTGTATCTCGAGGTAAGAATTTTCTCAAATAAAGATGTACCTAGCTTTGAAGTCATGAGATACTGTATCCTAACTTACTGGGTGTGGTATTCTTATTTCTTTGAGATAGGTAGTCTTGGTTTATTTTCAAATAAAGGATCTTATTTTAAACTTTTTAAATTTCAAACACTTGGACATGATTTTATCGATTCGGTACCAATTTCTAGGCGTTACGAGGGTGCTAACCCTTCCTCGTACGTAACCGATTCCCGAACCCGTTTTCTTATTTTTTTTCGTAGACCAAAATCAAAATGTTTTAAAATAAAACGTTTTACAAGGTGACCCAATCACACCTAAGTAAAAAGGGATTGGTGGCAACTCCCATTTTTTGTTTTTAAAGTTGACCCCGTTTTCTAAAAATTAAAAAATGGTTTCGACAACTTCCATAAGAGAAATTAGGGTAAACTACATTGGTAATCACCTAATTATTAATAAATTTATTTTTTAGTCACCCAATTATGAAAAGTTGCAAAATTTTTACTGACTATTAGTAAATTCCTTTTATGGTCACCCAATTATGAAAAGTTATAAAATGGTTATTTAACTATTCAATTTTATCTTTTTTGGTCAAGCTGGCTAATAGTGGTAGCTTTTAAAATTGATATAATAGCAATTTTAACCCTCAACATTCATAAATTATATCAATTTAGTCTTGATTCTAAAAAAATTAACCCTCAAGATTTACACATCGTGTAATTTAGTCTTTTTTTGCGATATTACTTTTCTTTGTTACATTGAGGGTTAACTTTAAAAAAAAATTAAAAAATATGAAAATTATTATCTTACAATTTTGGATGCTTCTATTCTTTGTATATTTCCAATCAAATTTAGTTGATAAATTAGTTTTTTTAACTTTTTAGGTGAAAGGGACACAATAAAAAGCAAAACTGCAAAAAAAAAAAAAAAACTAAATTACACAATGTGTAAATGTTGAGGTTAGATTTTTTAGAATTAACACTAAATTGACACAATGTATAAATATCGAGGGTTAAAGTTGCTACTATGCCAATTTTAAAAGCTTCTACCATTAGCCAACTAGTGACCAAAAAGACAAAATTGAATAGTTGGGTGACCGAAAAAGCAATTTACTAATAGCTAAATGACCATTTTGTAATTTTTATAGTTAGATGACAAAAAAAAAAATAGCTGGATGACTACTAGTGTGGTTTACCCAAAAAATTAATAAACATACAAATATTAATTGAAAATTACATTATATTTAACATATTATTATATTAGAATACAATGCAATTTATAATTTGATTTAATAAAAAAATAGAATATTTTACCTTCAAATAAAATAATTTTATAACTAATTAGATTTTTATTAATTTTAATTGAAAATTACTGAATATAAAATTAAAATATATCCTTTTATAAAATTTATTTAATAGAGAGTTAGTATTTGTTAATTGTTATCAAACTCTTCATTAACCATTAATAAAGCATTGATTTAGACCGTTTAGATCACCTAAACAACCGAGCCTTTTCTTTTAATTCATTGTTGTGTTGTGTGTTTTTTTTTTTAATATTATATACTTTAGTATAAATATTTTTAATAATATTATTTCTTTATAATTAAAGCTGAACACATTTCATCACTAACTTAAATCTTATAATTACATTTATCTAATCTTATCTATAATTGATTCAAAAAAAAAAAAAAAATCTTATCTATAATTAAATGGCTTTGGATTCAACTTTCTTTCTCTTTCCAATTTTTTATTATTGTGTTGGTTCCGTACTAAAAACGAGTAAGAAAAAAGGTCATGCCTCCTAATTTCTATCAATTACTCCAGACCAATTTTTAAAGTCAAGTAAAATTTCCCACGTCAGCCGATGACATGGATACTATTCAATGACGTGGATTTCTAATTAATAATAATAGCGAGTGGCCAAACTGCCCTATTAATAAAAGTCACATCAAGTTTAAGTATAATATTTAAAAGGGTAAACTACCTAGTTAAGTCATCCAACTTTTAGGACACTTTCATTTTGGTCACCAAAATGAAATTCTTGCAATTTCATCACTCATCTTTTAGGGCACTTTCATTTTAGTCACCCAATCCTTGAATCTCTAATGGCAGTTAACTTTTAAGTCGATTTCATCTTAGTAAAAAAAAAAAATCCTTTTCTAAAGTATTGACTGGGGTAAACAAATTAAGAATTAAAGTGAAAAAATGGTAAATACTAAAATAATACATTAAAAAATGATCAAATTGTACTTGTTTATCGCGTTGCGGAAAATTTTAATTTTTTTTCAATATTGAAACTTTAAATTTCAAAATATAAAAATCAATTAAATAAATTGTTGAAAATTTGTTATCTCATGATAATGTTAACCAATTTGTTATTGTAATATTGCAATTAATTAAATTAATCTCCTTCTAAATTTTGAAAATTTATTTTATGTTTCCATATTATTCTTAATGAAGTTAACTCGATAACTCATACTAAGCTAAAAGAAAAAAAAAATTGCAATCAATTAAATTAATTGCTTGTTCTTTGTTTGGGTAAAGAAGCGATGAAAAAATTTTGGGTTTTGTTTGGCATGGAAGATATATTTAATTGATTTAGCTAATTGTAAGGATTTTTCTTTGCTTTTAGCTTAGTTTGAAAGACTTGATATCATATAATCTAAAAAAATTTGGGTTTCATGTACAACTAGTAAATTAATTAATTTACTTAATTTCAATATTATAGTAATAATTCAATTGATACTATCAAGGTATAAAAAAAATTCAATAACTTATTTAATTGATTTTAATATTTTGAAATTTAAATTCAATATTGGAAAAGAAAAAGAAAATTAGAACTTCCGGAAAGGGGTAAATAAGTATAATTTGACATTTTTTAAAACATTATTTGAGTTTCTACTGCTTTTTCACTTTAATCCTTAATATTATTTTACCCAAACAATATCTAAAAAAATGATATTTTTTATGTGATCAAAATAAAAGCAACCTAGAAATTAGGTGACCAAAATAAAAGTGTGAACATGATATAGTGTGTACAAATTAATTATTATTAGAGATTTAATAATTAAGTTACTAAAATGAAAATATCTTAAAAGTTAGGTGACAGAGATGCAAGAATAGCTTGTAGTTTACCCTTGGTTAAAAAGAATTTATGTATTTATTTATTATTATCTCTTTTGATTAAAAAAATAAAAACGTGAAACATTTTAGTTCTATTTTTTTTTAATATTATTTGCATGACTATTTAGTCAACCCCACCTCTCTTGCCTGCATAGCAAATAGAAAAATGCACGTCATTTAAGAAAAAATAACGGTCCCAAAATGACTTAATTACAAAAAAAGACTTTTGTTGATTAACCATTCATATTATACAATGATAAAAGAAAAATTGAAAAAAAAAGGGTAAAGGGTAGACATGCAAAGTTGCTCTAACACCACAATTTATACCTCACTCACTAACATGATTAATATATTTCTATATCACATTGCCCAAAACTTTCCATCTTAATAAACTAATCCCAAATTTATTTACTAGGAATAAAATCTTAATAACACATTACTAAATCAAATCCAAATAAATTTGCTTTTCAATATTTTAATGTCAGTATAAAACATTTCTCCATATTTTTGAAAATTCTCTTTCACACCCTGAAATTCTTCATCATTTACAGAAAGACCCTTATCCCCGACAGATGTTCCAAAAACAGTGGTTGAGCAAATGCTTTACAGCTACAAAAGCTGAGAGAATAACAATTAAGAGGACCTAAAACTCCAAGTTTAAGGCTTTTTTAAGCAAGCAACCATTTGGGTAATTGAAGCAAAATCCAAAAGCTAGCGGGCATAACTTGGAAAAGGCTGGTGGGACGACACGTGGAAAATCATTGACCCTTAGATGGGAATGAGAAGGTGGGCAGGCATCGGTTGATCCGTTACCCTTTTAAGGGCCATAGCCAACGAAGAGACACAGGTTCTTAAAGAAAAGGACAGAAACTAAACTGTTTATTTATAGTTTAATTTTTTTCGTTTCGAGTTTTTTGTTTGTTCATTAAGAAACACACGAGAAAAGAAAAGAAAAGAAAAGACCCTGCAAGAAATCAGAGAAAGAGAGAGAGATGGGGTTATGGGAAGAGACTTAAATTGGGTTAATAACAGTTTACAGTAGAGAGAGAAAGGGGCATGGCGGCGTTGGCAGAAAAGAGTGCTGTAAATTCTTGTATCGTGTCTTAAATGCCTTTGCAACGACAAGAAAAACAAAGTTTGTTCAAAAGCCAGGCCAGCTGCCGCAGCACAACGAAAAATCCTTGAGGAAAGTGAAAGGGGAAGCAAGCAAAGGTTTGATTCGAGTATAAACGCTGCGCTTTTCCTACACCACAACCCCTTGGTTCTTTTTTTTTTTTTTTCTTGTTTCCTTTCTTTTCTTGCAATTAGGGGCGCACCGACACCAGCCAAAAAAAACAACGAATAAATTACTATGTACTGATTAGCAACAACAACAACAACTGCTCACTTTCACTTCTTGTTTTGTTAGATAGCAGCGTGTGCTTAAACACGTGCAAAAGGAGAAGAATTGGCAATAGCGGCTGTGGGAAACAAAAAACAATCGGGTTCTGAAAATCAAAAGAGAGAGGTGGGGAAGCTTCTGATATGGATTGTCGGTCACAATTGAGGTCTGGGAGAGGTTTAGAGGAGGAACAATGGCGGGGTTTTTTTCACTAGGAGGAAGAGGGAGCAACAGCCAAGAAGACCAACGAAACAATCCACCGCCGACCGATATCCAACCCGAGAGCTGGTTTTGGTACAAAAATGAGGATGCTTCTTTCAAGGGTTTCGAATTGTGGCAACAGCAAGAAGCTTTCCAACGCCAGTACCAAAGCATCGGCAACAACAACAACAACAACAACAACAACAACCAGCAAGGCCAACAGCTACAAGATCTTTATTCGTCAGCAGCTGGATTAGGAGTTGGACCTAGCAGGAGCTCGATCAACATCGCTGATGATTCCTCCTCGAGATCGGCTTTTATGATGATGGGTGGTGGAGGTGGAGGCGTAAGTTGCCAAGATTGTGGTAATCAAGCTAAGAAGGATTGCCTTCACATGAGGTGTAGAACCTGTTGTAAAAGCCGAGGATTCGACTGCCAAACCCATGTTAAAAGTACTTGGGTTCCTGCTTCCAAGCGCCGTGAAAGACAACAACAACTTGCTTCTTTACAGCAGCAGCAACAACAGCTTCGTGGAGAGAATCCCAAAAGACATCGAGAGAATCCAACATCTTCTCCTCTTGCCTTCACTCGTTTACCCACAAACGCGTCAGGTATAGTTTTGTTTCTTGGGGTGTGTTCTTTCTTTAACTAATACTCTTTATGCCAGCTCTCAGTGACACTCACACACAGTCTCGAAGATTGACTATTTTTTGTAAGAACTTAAGAGGGGAAAGGAAAAAAAGGGAATGAGAAAAGTTGAAGGAAGCACACAATACATCAATTGCGTGCAATGAAATCAACCTCCATAGTTAACTCTCCAGCAGCTTTCTCTCCATCATTTCCTTTTCTACATACTGTTTTTTTTTTTTTTGTAATCGTGACGAATGTTTTGACAGGGAAGAAACCTTTCTTTTTCCTCCCTCTTTCTACGCGTCATCTCTCTCCTTTTCTCTCTGCATACCCCCGTGTTTATGGTTTTGTGTTAACCCCATTGTGCTTGCTTGCATTTCTCTCGGTTTTCACTTATAAATCATTGAAAACAGCAAAATTAATAGAACCCCATTTTGTTTTGCACCTACATCCATGCTATTGCTGTTTTCTTTTCTTTTTAGGGTTAGAAGTGGGGAATTTTCCGGCAGAAGTGAACTCTGAAGCGATGTTCCGGTGCGTGAGAGTGAGTGGCATTGAAGATGGTGACGATCAGTATGCTTATCAGACGGCTGTGAACATCGGAGGGCATGTTTTCAAGGGAATTCTTTACAATCAAGGCCCCGAAAGCGGCTACAACATGGCTGCAGCAGTTGGTGAGAGTTCTTCCGGCGATGGAATCCAACAACTTGATCTTATTACTGCTGGTCCCACCGCCGCCGCTTCCAACGCGGGTACCGTCGCAGGCAACGCCAGTTGCAGCAGCGTTACGGCCGCTGCGTCTTCATCAACCGTCGCATTTTTAGATCCTTCCTCTCTTTATGCAGCTCCACTCAACACTTTCATGGCTGGTACGCAGTTTTTCCCGAACCCAAGATCTTAAAAACACGTCCATAGTCTTTTTTTTCTAGGTCTCTTCTTCTTCGTTGTCTACTTTCTTGCCCTCAACATTTGACACCCACCATTGATGAACTAGGTAGTTGTTAAGAAAAAGGTTTAAGAAAAGAGAGAAAGAGAGAGAGATGTTTGGTATTTTTGTTGTGAAAAAATTTGAATGCTTTTTAGTTCCAAATCATCAATATAAATTCTTCTTCTTCTGCTGCTTCTACTACTGCAACTATATTTGCTGCTTCTAAATCTAAAGCTGTTTTTGTACGAAAATGTGCACAGCATGTGGCGTGTCGAGTGAGTGTTTGTAAGTTAGAGAAATATTTTTAATATTTTAGTGAGATAGTGGGGTTGAAATAATATGGAAAAAAATTTAGATTTTCTGGCTGGTTTTTTTCAACTTGGGGAAGCTGCTTTTCCCTGTTGCTGTTTACCCGTATGCTTACCAGTTTCAATGTGGGACGAATATTGGTTTCTTCTTTGGTTGGACAAACTACAAAGACAGCATCTTTTTTTCCTTATCACGGTATGGGCGGTCCAGCCATCCATGAAAGCTTAGCTAGCTTCCATTCAAGTTCAAAAGGTGAAACATAAAATCCTTCTCTCTTTCTCTCTCTATGTATATATATATTCATGTGATAATTATCATCACCATCATCATTTATCATTTCATTCATTAGAATAGACGTATGCATAACATAGATGTGACTTAACTTCTTGATAGAATGTGAAATATATCTTATCATCTGTTCGTTTTTTCAATGTTTTTTTCTGCAACATTGTCTGTAACGACCAAATAAGATGCACGGTTGCATACAATTACTGTTTCATATTCATGTCTGCATTATTTGAAAAGTCGGGAAAATTGCCAATGCATGAACTAAACTAAAAGATTGCGAAGCTTGTCCCTTAATGGACCTTTTCTTTCCTTCGGCTTGACACTGTTCCCTTGTTCTCACCTCCCGATGACAGGAAATTTAATTACAGGGTAGGGTTTCTTTTTTGTCATTACATGCTTTTAAGACACGGTTATATAACATGTTTCAATTACTTCAAGCACTCAATTGCAGCTGCTGTGTACTATGGCTCTTTGTTTCATGGCTAATTACTCATGGTCTGTCAGAAATCCACTTTATCACATTCTAGCTTAATTTGGATTAAACTATAAGGCCATAGCTAACATGTTTTTAAGTCTCCTGGGGGAAGAGTTTTATGCCCTTTAAATTCGAGTTTTGTGCAACATTGGGAGAGTTTGCCCTCAAAATGTGGTTTGACCTGGCTCCATTTGGGATTTAGTCGGGTCCTTGTTGCTTAGTATAGGGATCTCAGGAAATAATAGTTTTAACTTAATTTTGCTTAAAAACATAAGTTAATCAATAGGTGTTGGTGTAAGGCACATTGCATTCTAAAAAAACACAAGTTTTAAAGAGACAACTTTGTTGGAAGAGACAGTTATGAACCTTGAAGATAAACCAGACATAGAAAATACTAAAAAGCAATGGTTTATTTTTTTCTTATAATACCAAATATGGTTAAATGGGTGAAGCATCTTGTTCGCTATATGTAGAAGGGATCTCACTTGATCTATGAACATCAAACAATCTAACTGATCAGTAAATTAAGCATAGAAACCAAGTATTAAGTCAGTTGCATTTGCAAGTAATCTTCATGTCATTTAATTAAATATGGATGTCAAAAACCTGCCTTCTCCTCATGGAAATTTAGCTTCACTTGACATTGATAAAATAACTGAACTTAAATTTTTTTCAGAAACAAATTATCTATAAATGGATCTTTCTGGCACAGTGTATTAAAATGGATTAAAGTAATTTTTTTAGAAATAAAAATTGAAAGGAGCTTGAAACATGCATGTAATTCAATATATATAGCAAGTGTTTTGTTTTCTTGTTTTCTGAGCAGTTTCATTTCCATGACTTCTTTGCATTGTGACATTAAGAGTATTATTGATAACATCAATCTTATATTGTAATGTTTTAAAAAAAATCAATTTAAGTTCTTAGTGTTTCCCAGTATATATGCACTTTGTTTAGACATGAATGTTCAAGCTACTTGTAATGTGGTTAACAGGAATTTGCTGGGAGCACGCAAACCCAATAATTAGCTTTTGAGTGACCCACTGGAGTCATTTGTTTAGTATGTTTGGGACATGAAGGGATTGAAATTTAATAGGCTGTATATGACGACGACAGAACAAGAGGGTTACAACATTATTAATTATTATTATCAAGAAAGAGTTCAATCATATGTCGTATCTGTGTCTGGTTTTAAGAACAAAAGATAAACGCAAATGGACCTATTGAAATCGAGTTTTTTTTTTTTTTTTTGGAGAATATAAAAAGGTTCTTGTTTAGGGTTGAAGTGGCTATTCTGGGCATGTTTTTGAGTTTCAACCGGAAAAATCACATGGAAAACTTGGATCTTCCTTTTGTTTTTATTATTTATTTGGTGCAATAATTGATGTCCTATTATAATATCATCAGGTTCGGTTCATGCTTCATTAAATCCTTGGGTCTATGCTGTGATCTTGCCATGAAGGGTTTTATTGTTACCTGTTTGTTTTCCTGCAATTAGTTTCATCTGTCCAGCCAACATTCCTTGAATTGCACCCAGGAAACTTGAGAATATTCTTGGTACGGTTTTCCCTAATATAGTAAAGTTTACTCGACATGTTGGGTACTGAAAGACTGATAAACTAAGATTTTCGATCATTCAATAATGGTTATTATATCATCCATCTGATCTCATCTTTGTGTGTTAATTCGAAAGGGTATTTTTTTCCCCTTAGCGTCCACTGTAAGCAAACACAGTGTTCCATCACATCTTTTTTTTCCCCCGAAAAGACATTTAAAAGAATTGAAGCCTTAAACAAAATTTAGTTTCTGAAAATCATCTCTTTTTCCCATTGCCTGACTGAGGTATGTTTTTATTCTTTTTAACACGGATGCCAGTTTGGGTGATGGGATGTAAAATTATAATGCTATTTTAGCTGTTGAGTTGTCGAGCATTTGAGACTGTTTCCCCATTGCTCAATGCTCCTAAAAACCTTCACTTTTTGTCGGATTTGTCATGTGATGACTGCCACTTTTGCATGAAACTCAGGTGGATTCTCCATCAACTTTCATTTTGTTCCCCGGAATTTATAACTATCACTGAAAAATGAATAAAATGGGAAGGGGGAATCACTAAATTCTCCCCAGTTTTATTTATTTATGCTCATATTTTATCCGTCGGACTATGTACTGCAATTGCCACCAGGAACCCCACTTTCATTTTCTATTATAAATCTTAATTATTATCCTACCCCAATCTTCTGGTTTGGATAAAATAATAAAGCAAAAGAAGTAAAGATGAGTGAAAAAGCTTTGGCAGTTTGCAGTTTGGAGTTATCTGAAAGAAAAAGAAATCAATGATTACGCAAATAAAAAGGATTTTTGGTTGAAATGCATAACCCAGAGAAGGGCCAAAAAACTCATTTAAGGCTACTGGGATTCTATTCTGGCATTAAGAGATGGTGAGGGTGCGTGGGGGGGATATGTCGATATCAGCTGCGTACGTTGTGGCCACTGACCAGTGGGCATCTGCAGCAATAATATTATGTTTAATTTGGAGTTGTGGGCATAAATTAATGTGGTCCCAAAACAGGCTTTTGCTGAGTTTCTGTTAGTATCTCAGCTAAACGCTGTTGAGCCTGTGAAAGAATTCATGGTGGATCTTATGTCTGCAATGAAAGGGTTAAGTTTCAGGTCTTTTAGGACCTTTCTGAAACTTAATTACTGCAACAAAGTGGATTTATAGGAACATTTGTGGTTTAGGGTCCCCAATTTATTAATTTTTTTTGTCTCTTAAGACAACTTTAAAGCTTAAAAAAGAGTGCCACCTAAATCTGCATCCGGGTCTTTGAAACGACAGACATTTTAAATAGCATTATGTTGCTTCTTCTCTGGACCAAAAGTCTAAACACCTTTTATCTCCACCCCATGCTTCTGTCTTTGCTACTTCATCTTCCAACATATCTAAACTCAAAAAAATGGGTACAAAATTTCTTCGGGTCCATCTACAACTAAGCTTATTTGTTAAGAAACGATAAAAGGATAATATAGAATGAAAAATACTTTCAGCACATTTTTTGCTGCTACAGCATGATTGTAATATAAAAGGTAGGTAATAACTAATTAACATACTTAGTACTTAATTACAAGTAACTAATCCCTAAATACTAGGGGCTGTTATAACAACTTATTTACCAGCTTCAACACTCCCTCTCAAGTTGGAGGGTGATATATGTCTATCACTCCCAACTTGGATATTAAGTGTCGATGTTGTTGTCTTGCTAGTCCTTTGGTGAGAATATCTCGCAAGTTTTCCTCCTTTGTGGAAATATGTTCGATTTTCACCAAGCCTTTTGGATATTTTCTCTCACAAAGTGGCGATCGATTTCAATGTGCTTGGTTCTTTCATGGTAACGGGGTTATTTGCAATTTGAATTGCGGCTTAGTGATCACAATAAAGCACAATGGTTTATTTCCTTTAATCCCCGACTCTTCAAGTAATCCTTTTAACCATTTCAACTCTGCAACAGTAGATGCCATGCTCCTATATTCTGCTTCTGCTGAAGATCTTGAGACTGTATTTTGTTTTTCTGATTTCCAAGAGATTAAGGAATTTCCAAGCTTTATGCAGTATCCCGTTATTGATTTTCTAGACATAAGGCAAGATGCCCAGTCTGACTCACAATATGCAGTTAATATAGGATCTCCATCAGAAACAAGCAAAATTCCTTGTCCTGGATTGCTTTTAATGTATCTCACAATCCTCATTGCAGCTGCATAGTGAGACTTCTTAGGCTTATGCATGAACTGACTTAAGTGTTGTACACTATAACTAATGTATGGTCTGGTGTTTGTCAAGTATAACAGTCTTCCAATAAGTCTTTGATAAATTATTACATCTGCTAAGACTTCATCATCATTTTTCGACTGCAATGTTTCATCAAATTCTACTGTTGTAAGCTTTTGATTTTGCTCTAATGGAGTGACTACTGCTTTCGCTCCTTTTAAACCAGCATCTTCAATTAATTCAAGAGTATACTATCTCTGATTTAGCACAATAACTGCGTCCGACCTTAATATTTCGATCCCAAGAAAATATTTCAGACTCCCAAGATCCTTCATCTTGAAATTCTTGTGCAATATGCCTCTTAATTCATTGATCAAATTACTGTCATTTCCTGTAATCAACAAATCATCAACATATATTAACATGATGACTTGTTTGATTTCTATCCTTTTTGTGAACATTGAGTAGTCATGTTTGCTCTGAATGTAGCCATGTGAAATCAATGTTTGATCAACTTCAAGTTCCATCATCGTGAAGCTTTGTTTGAGTTATGAGAGATTTACACAACTGCAGACCCTATTCTCCCCTCAGTTTGCGAAATCCTCAGGAAGAGTCATGAATATTTTATCGTGTAAATCACCTTGTAAAAAGGCATTGAAAACATCTAGCTGATAAAGAGGCCAAAGTGAAAGAGGCGTGTAAGAGCAATAACATGCAGATGATAACTGCTTTTTGCTCTTGAAAGAACGTTTCTTGGAAGTCAATACCTTCTTGTTGATTGTAACCCTTGGCGACAAGCCGAGCTTTGAACCTTTCAACAATGCCATCATAATGATATTTGATCTTATATACCCATTTACAACCAATGGAAGGTTTCCCAGGAGGTAAAGAGACTACTTCCCAAGTGCCATTTGATTCCAAAGCTTGAATTTCCTGTTGCATAGCCTTTATCCAACACTTGTGTTTAATAGCCTCAGAATAGGATTGTGGTTCTACAAGTTGTGATATGGTGGCAGCAAAGTGGTGTGTATGTAAAGGTAAATGAGTATAAGAAAGAGTAAGAGGATACGAACCTTGTATTGCAAGTGAAGAGGATGAAGAGGACAGAGGAGAACATACAAAGTCTTATAGCCAAGATGGTCATGTAGTGGTTCGGGTGGATCGTCGAAGTGGATGAGGTGGTTGTAAAGGTGGAAATGAAGAAGGATCTAAAGTGAAAGAGGGTGAAGAAGATTCAGATGATGTAATAGGAGAAGGTATAGGAGGGCTGGAAAGAAAAGTTGAGTCTTCGATGGGGCCAAAATTATTGATGGGAAACATCGGAGGAGGAGAAGATGAAAACTTGAAAGGAAAAACATTCTCATGAAAAACGACATGGCGATTAACAAAAAGTTTCTTTGAAAGAAGATCAAAGAGAATGTAACCCTTTTGAACTAGAGAATAACCAAGAAAAACAGAAGGAATAGATTTAGGGGAAAGCTTATCATGATAATAAGGTACGGTGGCATAACATAAGTAACCAAAAACCCTTAGATGATCGAGAGATGGAGGAGTTTTGTGGAGTTTTTCATAAGGAGATGTCCAAGACAAAATAGAGCTAGGTAAACGATTGATAATGTAGCAAGCTGTTAGCACACATTCACCCCAAAATTTAAGATGGTAAATTTAATTGAAATTTCAAGGCTCGAGCAAGCTCAAGGAGATGGCGATGTTTACGTTCAGCAACTCTATTTTGCTGTGGAGTGTCGACGCATGAACTTTGATGGACAATACCAAGAGAGGTGAAAAAAGGTGTGCAAGTAGAGTTAAAAAATTCAGAACCATTATCGCTACGAATGATCTTGATATCAGCTAAAAATTGTGTTTTGACATAGGCAACAAATTGTTTAAGATTAATAGAGGCATCACTTTTGGTCCTCAAAAGGTAGACCCAAGTCATTCGAGTGAAGTCATCAACTATAGTGAGGAAAAAACGATGACCACTATGAGTTGAAATTCTATAAGGTCCCCATAAGTCAATATGAATTAAAGAAAAAGCATGAGTTGTTTGAGTGAGACTACGAGGAAATGGCAATTTAGTTTGCTTAGCCAAGGGACAAACAGAACAAGAAGATAATTCATTAAGATCATGTAAAACAGATTGCAATTGAACAATTTTTTTCATTGTGGAAATAGAGGTGTGACCAAGGCGAGCATGCCATACATGGGGATCATTATGTAAAGCCATAAAAGAAGTAACAATGGGCAAAGAAGGATTGGCAGATTTGTGAGGAAGTACAATACTGGAAGAAAGCTGGTGTGGTTGGAAGTAGTAGAGACCAGCATGTTCTTTACCAATCCCCAGCATCCGTCCACTGCAAAGGTCCTGTAAAAGGCAAAAAGAAGGATAAAAAGACACAAAATAATTAAGGTCTTTAGTAAGTTGAGAAATAGAAAGCAAATTGTAATTAAAGTCAGGTATGTATAAAACATTAGTGAGTTTATAAGTGGGGGAAAGAATATGATGGCCAACATGAGTAACCGGGGCAGATTTCCCATTAGGTAATTGAACACACGAGTTGTTAGGAGCAAGAACAACAGAAGAATTCAAGCAGTGAAAGTCAAATGTCATATGGTTGGTAGCTCCTGTGTCAAGGATCCAGCTAGATGATGTAGATGAAGAGAGCGTACCAGCCATCTGAGCAGTAGCAGAAATAGATAAATCCTTCTGCCAAAATATGCAAAAGTTGCTAGTACTGTTCCGATGTGAAAGTAGGAGCAGATGAAGTCTGAACAGAGGAGGGATTCACAGTGTCAACGGAATTAACCGAAGAGGTGACATTAGGAGCAACCAGTTTCTTGCGAGTGAACTTAAAATCAGGAGGGAAACCAATCAGTTTATAACAGGTCTCACGTTTATGACCCCGGACATTAAAGTGGTCACAAATGCCATTGAATCTGCGCTTGGAGCTACCAGTGGGAGTAGTCGAGGAATAAAGGGCGGTCGGTTCAGATGCAGAAAGCAATGGAGAAGAGAGCTGACGGTGAGATTCTTCCTGAACAAGCATGAAGTAGGCTTGATTGACTGACGGCAGCGGTTGCATAAGTAAGATTTGACTTCGCACAGCAGAGTAAGAATCATTGAGACCCACTAAAAATTGAAAAAGTCGTTGTTGAAGAAAAGAGACAGATGGGGTTCGAGCATTTTCACAGCCACATGGAGAGCAAGGCACCAAAACATCATACTCATCCCATAAAAGGCGGAGTTGTGTGAAATACGTGGAGATAGAAGTAGTACCCTGAGTGTGAGAAGAAATAGTATGATGGAGGTAATAAATTCTAGACCCATAGACTTTACTGTAGCGTTCTTGAAGATCCTTCCAGACAAGGCAGGCACTCAAAGCGAATACGATACCAGCTGAAAGTTCTTGGCAAACAGTGTTGAGGATCTAAGAAAGCACAATGGCATTGCAACGGTCCCATTAAGGATGAAGATCAGCTAAAAAATCAGCCCGTGAGCAAGTACCATCAACAAATCCGAGTTTGTTTTTGGCAAGGAGAGCGATATGCATAGATCGACTCCATATAGTATAATTTTCAAAACCAAGAAGCTGATGAGAGACCAACATAGTGCTAGGAGTATCAGATGGATGAAGGTAAAGAGGGTGATGAAAGTCAATGAGAGAAGAAGATGGATTGATGGCCATTAAGAAGATTATGAAAAAAATTAGAGAGGCAATGAAAAGTTTTTCCTGAATACTGATACCATGTTAAGAAACGATAAAAGGATAGTATAGAATGAAAAATAATTTCAACACATTTTTTGCTGCTACAGCATGATTGTAATATAAAGGGTAGGTAATAACTAATTAATATACTTAGTACTTAATTACAAGTAACTAATCCCTAAATACTAGGGGCTGTTATAACAACTTATTTACCAACTTCAACATTATTGGATATATGCCTCCATCTTAAAAACCCCTCTGATCAAAAAGAAAATATTCCATTTCAAGTTAATATAATATAACGATTCAATCATAAAGCAAAAGATCCAATGTTCATACCATGTCACATCCAAGTCATTCACCAAGAAATCAGATAAAGAGGGCCAATGGGCCTGATTCTTTAAATGCTAACCAATTTTTTTTTTTTTTAAAGGTTAATGCTTGGAAATGCTGTTTTAAAACTAAACAAATCTTGCAGTACATGCACACTTGCGTCGCACTAGAAACCTGGGAACAGAATGCAATTTGTTTCAAGTATAACTAATTATATTTTCAAAGGTTTTAATGTGGTTTATTGTTCTGGAGTGCAGTAAATACAAATCTTTTGTTGATAGTTCTGGATTTAAGGACTATATACATCCACCACGAATTTATATAGTGACATCTTATTTAAAAATTCTTTCAGAAGGAACACAATTATTTTCTAACAGGTATTAAGGGATGAAATCAAAAATAAATTTTGTGTTGAGTAGTCAAGATTTTGATAGCCTAAAGTTAATTATTATTATGGTGTGTTAAGATGTTATACTAAATTATTAATTTTAGGGTTTAGGGTTTAAATTGAATTATTATATTTAAGAGAGGTACAACTAGAGTATTTTAATAAAATGAAGAGAAGCTAGAGGTGACATCGTATAATGTTTTAAACCAGGCCGGGCCTGGACTTGAAACCTTTTTTGTTCAAGATCCAGATTGGGTTTTAAAATCTGGATCCAAATGAAAGGTGAGATGGGCTTAAAAGCAAGATTGGTATGATAGTAATTTCACAAGCGCGTGAGACCCTTCCCCCAGGGACGTCGCGTTTTCGAAAGCTTTCGTTTCTGATCCGTCCGTTTCTCAGACTGACGAAAGACTACTGAAAGGAGCTTTAGAGACCTCCCTCTCCAAACACACACAAAAAATCAAACCTCATTTCCATGGCGGATCCCTAAATTCAACAATCTAAACAAAAAAATGAACCGTTAACCGTTAAATCTTTATTATTTTCCTTTTTTTTGAAAATTTCTATTTTCATTTTTCATTTTTGTAAATCCAACCACTGCATTTCGTTATATATATAAATAGCAAAAAAAAATAAAAAAAAATTCAAATTCCATGTCAGCTCTGCCTGCTTCAGTTTCTTCTTCTTCCTCTTGGATCCCTGAAGACGATCTCTTATTAAAGAACGCCATTGAGGTAACCTCTTTTCTTCTTCCTCTTACTAATTTTCCTCATAATGTAATTTCCTATTTTACACTCTCTAAACGAATCTTTTGCATTTCTTGACCTAAAAGTCTACAACGAGAAAAGATAAAGCCCCTAAGGTTAGTGGAAATTGATGATTAATTTAAATTTTGGTAATTACAGTCCGGTGCTTCATTGGAAGCACTAGCAAAAGGTGCGGTTCGATTTTCACGGAAGTTTACTGTTAAAGAATTACAAGATCGATGGCGTGCTTTGCTTTATGATCCTGTTATTTCCGATCAAGCGGCGGCTCGTATGATTGAGGTTGAATTATCTGCTTCTAATTTATCTTCTAAATCAAGTAAATGTGATAACTCTGTTGAAAATGGAAGTGCTAAAAGAAAATTCGAAAGCGTTAGAAGATCGTATTATGCTATGAGGAAGAGGGCCTGTAATTACCATGTGACGAACTCGAGTGGTGTTAGTTTTCTTGGATCACCAAATGGCAATGATTGCATGCAAAATAGAGGTGGCTATGATGAGCTCGTAGAACCTCGAGAAGATTGTGTTCAAAACCAATTTGGATTCTGTGATTTAGGGATAGGTTGTGTAGATAAACGATCACAAGACAATGACCTGAAAGTAACTTTGAAGGAGGATTGCTTTAGTGAAAAAGTTGAGAACCTTGAACAGAATAATGTGTCTAGCGGGTCTCCTCATGTCATTTTTGAGGCTTCAGTTAAATTTGGGCATCCATCTGGTGTTGAGGAAATCAAGCCTTTCTCAGTGGGATGTTCATCGCCACAACCAGATATGCCGCTGTGGAAAACAATGGAAGATGTTCCAGCAGCTGTAATGCCAGTAAATGATGGCCCTCTAGATAAAGGCCAGGATGTAGAAGGTGAAATTGTGCATCCTGAAGATGTGGATGGTAAGAAAATGTGTGCATCTGGATATGATATTGTTCCTTCAGATATGATGTTAAAAGATGGCTATGAAATTAATAATTCAGTTGTTATCTCAGGTGGTGATTTAGCTGAAACAGATGCTTTATTAAACTTTGATGGTGATGCTATTGATAAGTCTTGCTATGAGAGTGTGAATTCACTTTTGCTAAATTCTCCTAATGATGTTCATGAAGATGATACATCAAAGACTAAAGAACATGAGAAATTAGTTTCAGATGTGTGTCCTGGTACTTTAGACGCTGCAACTTATTCTTCAAAGTTGGATGAAGTTCCAGACCAACAGTCACATTCTGGGCACACTGAACAGTTATATTCTGGGCATCCGGAAATCAATGTGCGTTCATCTGCATCGGTGTCAAATCCTCATTCTCCTGAACTTAATGATGAAGGTTGCTGCATGTTGAACAGTGAGGATCCTGAAATCCCATGCAACGATGATGTTCTCTTAGCTAAAGCTTTTGCTCCACAAGAGTGTCATAAAGTGGGCAGTGACCAGGCCTCATCCTTTGCAAATCAAAATGATAGTAAAGAAGAACTGAGCTTGATGCAGACAGAAGATAATCTTGCTCAATGTTTTACTGCTCCCAAGATGGTAGGACTGGTCGTTTTGTCGGAATCTAGTCAAGCTGCCAAATCTGAGTTCCATGATGGTCAATGTCATGTGATTTCCAGACAGGCTCAGAATTCCCTGGTTGACCCATATAGGTTCAAAACCTCCCACGCATTTCCCAATTCTGCTGCAAATGGTGCAACAAAGGAAGAGCCGTCAGATGAAGGCAATACCAAAGATATTTCTACTTATGCAGAAGCAAGTTCCATTGTAGATAGTGTTTTGGAACCTGAAGCAAACAAGACAACATTTGATCAGATAGAATACGAAAGTGATGATGATGTTCCTAGCTTTTCTGATCTTGAAGCCATGGTAAATCTTGGGAATTGTGTTCATTATGAGGACTTTTTTATTTTTTGTTGTCAGTGGTATTTATTATATCTGGGTGTTTAAAGAACAATTATTTGATGTTCACTTCAGATACTTGAGATGGATTTATGTCCAGATGAATCTGATTCTTTCATTAGGAGCGAAGGTATGAAGTTCAATTTGCACTACCAATGGTTTAGTCCTGGTTGAACCACAAGCAGTGTGGAATCCATGGACTGTTGACTTTTTGAGTGTTTGCACATGTTGATTTGTGTTCTTGAAATTTCTAGTCTCAAGATATCAAGATGAGCATTCAAGGAAGACACTCATTAGGTTGGAACAGTGTGCTCGGTCCGCTATGCAAAGAGCTACTGCATCTCGAGGGGCACTTGCTGTTTTATATGGCCGTCATATGAAACATTACATTAAAGAAACTGAGGTACTCAATTTATCCATGCTTGATTTATATTGCATTACGCTAACAATCAACCTGCTCCCATCCATTATTGGAGAAAATTTCTTGATATGGTCAGGAAAGGTACTTAATGGACTTTTGTTTTCTCAATTCCTTTTACAAACTCTTTGTTTTTCCTCTTGTTTTTGTTATTCAAGTTTTTTGGTTAGATAAGTGGTGGTTATGCGTGTGTTCTTCTTTCTATATTTCAATGCATGAAGGTGCAGAAAGTTTGCACTGTATTAAAATTAGATGTGAGCTTTTGTATGTACCAATTTCAAATTGCCTGGTTGGGCAACTGATTTCTTGACTTGTGACACAAAAGATGAACATGTTACTAGTGCAAGTTCTCCATGCTTTGCAGGTTGTACTTGGCAGGGCAACCATGGATGTTGATGTTGATATTGACTTAGGAAGAGAAGGGCGGGCTAACAAAATATCTAGACGACAGGTGTGATATTTTGATTTCCTTGACATGGTTACTTGCATTTTTTTGTGACTTCTGGACTGTATAGAGGAGGATGGGGGGGACTTGAACCTTGAGTCTGCATATCCCTGCCCCTCATGGGGGAGGTATCTGACCACCTTGCCAAAGGCTTCGTCGACACTTAATTTAGATGTTGAATTGTTAGTTGTAGATACTTCGCCTCTTGTAAATTATCCATGAATATATTAGCATCAGTTGCCTTATGCCATGGATGCGGTTATCATTTCAAGGTAGGTTCTATGTGTTGATGAGGTCTATCACTTTGCTGACCGGAATACTTGGAGAGAGGGAGGAATGAGAGCAATAAACTCATTAGCAATTTACTATTACTACTGAAGTGGAAGACCACTAGAACTACAGGCACTCTTTTTATTTAAGAATGGATGGTATTTTGTGGTGCTCCTGCCCTTCTATGTGAATTAAATCCTTAATTAAGATATAAAGAACCATACTTTTAGGAAGTTTCATTAATCAGTTTAGAAATACTGGTTTTAGACACTGTTATTAGCTTTCTGAGCTTGTTCATCCAGTTTTTATTATATTCATACGTTTGTGCTATATGCACTTGTGAAATTGAATTGTATGTTATTGATTGTACCTGCTTAGCTTGTCAGATATCCTTTTTAGATTCCTTTGCTCCTATACTGCTTGCAGATGTACATGGGAATAATTACTCTCCTCATTTCTGCTAGGCAATTATAAAAATGGAGGGAGATGGTTCCTTCTCTTTGAAGAATCTGGGCAAGAGTTCGATATTCTTAAATGGGAAGGAAGTTTCTACCGGACAGCTGATGGGTCTTGTTTCAAGCAGTTTGATTGAGGTAGGCTTGCTATATGTTCACTCGTCCATCTTTTTTGCACTGTCGAATTCTAGAGATGGTGTAATGTTATATGCTCTGTCACTAATTGGCATTTTCCTTTTTCTTGCAGATTAGGGACATGGCTTTTGTCTTTGAAATAAACCAGAATTCTGTGAAGCGACATCTGGCAAAAATCACCCCGAAGAAACAAGAAAAGAAAACTGCATTCGACTTCCCGGAAGAGCCAAAGAAGGTATTGCATCAATAAGTAGAGGATCTAGAAACACCCTACCTTTTGTTTCTGCAAATTCAATTTGTATAATTCAGTTAGTCTTTAGGGCTTTACACCTTAATGATAGGAGCAGAGCAGATAACATATGATGTTGTACTGTTTTCATACAACAGCCCGTATGTATAGACACTTGTTGACTTAAATATATAAAAGTAGCAGTTCATTTCTCAATTATAAAACAGGGGCAGAAAGATAAAACGAAACAAGCACTATGCATCCATCATCCGTTTCGGAGAGTGGGTTTACAAACAATAATAATAGTAATGACGATGCAAATGGGACCCAAAATTAAGATGGTGTCCAAGCAAAGCAACTAAGATAAAAAAAATTCGCTAACAGCAATAATGTGACAAATCGTGTTGGGTATGCCTAATGAGATGAGAATCTTTCCATCTAAAAGAAATGAGATAAGAATCTACAAATTCTGGAAGTTGCAGACCTAGAAAGGTAATAATAATAAGAAAAAGAGAGTAAAAAACAATAAATAAATATGGAGAGCAAAAGAGAATATATTTTATTGATTCATCACGATTTTACAATACTTTTCCAAAGTTTATAAATAAAAGAAGTATAAATAACATAAAACTCTACTTCTAATAAATATTAGATTTCTAATGTATATCAAAATTATCTTAATCCTGATAGACATCCCACTTAATAATAAAATATTCATAACACTCCCCCTTGGAGGTCCATCAAATGAAAAATGTGCCTCGTTAAAACCTTATTAGGAAAAACTCTATGGGTTTAAAATCTAATAAAGAAAAAAGAGTACATAATCCCCTATTACAAGCTGTCTCGTTAAAAACCTTTACCAGGAAAACCCGGTGGGACAAAACTTTGGTTAAAGGAAAAGAGTACAGCGTGTTTTAGACTCCTCCTAGTGGCAACATCACATTACATCTTTGAGTCGACGCATTCAATCTTGTATACTAGTCTTACAAACGTTGTGGTTGGCAATGCCTTTGATGTAACCACTCTTTAATTGAGCTATACATATATTATATTCGTATAAGATAGTTGTCTTCTTTTCTTGTCAAGGCAAATTACATATCTTCTGGATATGTTAGGTCAATAACCTTAGCCAAACACATTCTCGGCTTGCCTCATGCATTGCAATTATTTCTATATGATTTGAAGAGGCGACAATTAATGTCTGCTTTATTGAACGCCATGATATGATAGTGCCTCCACATGTAAATAAATATCTCAATTGAGATCGACCTTTATGTGGATCCGATAAATATCCAGCTTCAGCATAGTCAACAAATAGGGATTTTGAATCATTAAAATAATCCCATATCAATGGTCCTTCTAAGGTATCCGAATACATGTTTAATTTCATTCCAATGTCTACGTGTTGGAGAGAACTAAATCTTGCTAACAAGTTTAGAGTGAAAGCTATATCAGGTCTTATTCTATTTGTAAGATACATCAATGCCCCTATGACACTTAGATATGATACTTCAGGATCAAGAAACTTTTCATCATTCTCGCAAGGACGAAATTGATATTTTTTGTATAAGTTGACTGATGGACATGAATTCCATATTTTAAATGCTTGATCTGCAGGTCAAAACAAAAAAAAAATTTTTTCCAAGATATTTCATCTTAAATTCTTTCTTTAAATAAATTTGTCACACCCCAGGATTTACGAATCCAAGTAAGGGTGAGATAATGTATGTTAATTCTGTTTTGGGCGCACCATGACAGCTTAATCAGCCACTCGGCTGGTTGGTTGGCAAGTTAGAATATTGGTGCATACTAACGTTAAAGCATTCGCCTGTTGGCGGTACCTAAGGAATTGATCATTAGATGTTTTCAGGAGAAGAAAAAATACGTCCAAGAAAGTGCGCGCCTATGAAGGGGGTACGCCTCAGGGTTTGTCTGAACACTAAGAGACTGTCAGATGTATGAGCAAACTGTAGGCGACTTAATTGTTTGTAAGACCACGCTAAACGATAGTCTCCGCCAAGACATTGTATGCCCGATTTGTATGCGTATTGTTCAAATTGAATCCCATATCGGGTTAGTTGGGAGTTTTTGGGATTTTACAACAACAGTAGGCAAAGATTAGAGATTAGAGCAAAGAGCAGAGTAACAAAATGAATGAGAGATTATTTGTACACTAAAACAAGCCAACTAAATACATCCTTATAAGTAGCATGGTTGGCTATTTCTCAACAGGAGTAAATTAGATTGATTTGACCTCCTCGTGACTAGTCAACAATGAGGATAGTCTTCGCCGGATTTTCTTTCACCTACCCTGGAATTGGTAAGGAAACTAGGGGACTAAGAATATATTTATAGGAAGTGTACATTTCGAATTGTTTTGGGGGCTATTGACTTAATGTTCAGGTTCTTCTTTCTAACCTCAACATCCTCTTCAATAAAGTCAAACTAAGATAGATGATTCAGCCTGTAACAGCCTAATTTCAGTGAAATCGAAACAGTGGTTTTGGGACCACAAATCTGAGCCGAAAGAAAAAATTATTTTTATATTTTTTCATGATTTGCATTTAGATAAAAATGTCTTATGAAAATTCTGATAAGAAAATTTTATCGATTAGGTGTTTAATTACGGGAAGGACCAAATTGCATAAAATGCAAAAGTTGAATTCTAGTAGCTAGAAGGATTAAATAGCTATGGAATTCAAAATTTGAGGTCCTTATATGATAATTAGACCATTAATCAAAAGTTAGTAGATATTTTTGATGAATCATCCATGGAAAAATTAGAAAAGGTTAAGGACTAAATTGGAAATAGAAATAATTAAAAGATGACAAATAATTAAAATAGAATTAAAATCATTTTATATCATCTTATTCCCTAAATATTCTATGGAAATCCTAGGAAAGAGAAAACAAGCTTTCTTGGCTTAAATTGGTAAGTATTCAAGTCCCGTTTTTAGTAATTTTTATATTTTTAAAACCGGGATAGTCTAATTTTTCTATTTGGGGGATTAATTTGAAAATTTATCAAAGTATAGAAATTATGTCATGGATGAATATGCTGAAAATTTAAAATTTATGGTAGAAAATGAAAGGTTGTTGATAGATAAACAACTTTTACAAAGTGAATTTTGATGAAAACATGATTTAGGGACTAAATTGTAAAGTTGTGAAAATGGAAGAAAAATTTTGAATTTTATAGAATACATGTGCTGTAAATTTTATATTGAAATTTCGGTTAGGCTTGGAATAAGGAGTAAATTGGATGAATTTCATTTTTCGAGCCTAGGGACGAAATTAGAATTTATGGAAAGTTTAGGGGCAAAATGGTAATTTTGCCTAGGATGTAAATTGAGTTCAAATGAATATGACATGTGAGAAATTGATGATTAAATTCAATTATATAGATCCGAATAACTCAAATTCGAAGCTAGATCGAGGAAAAGAGAAAGTCTCGGATTAGTACATTTTCTTGTACGAACTATTATCGAGGTAAGTTCGTGTAACTTAATTGAGCATGTAAATATGTTGTATTTGTATAGAATGTGATTTATATTTATGTGAATTATTTGGATGTTACAATATAAGAAATGAATACATGCTTGAAACTGTTTGAAAAGGTTTAAGTTCCATTTGAATATTGGATTTCGATGGATAAACGTGATTTCCCTTATTGAATGAGGTCTTGCATTTGTTGTTGACGGGATTTAGCTTGGACGAGTAATCCTATTGACCTCATTACAGAAAGGATTTAGCCTGGACTGGTAATCCTGATGTAAGCCCTCTTGAGCATATGTTACAGATATGATTTAGCCCGGACGAGAAATCCTGATTAAGCTCTTGTGAGCATATGTTGGAAACAGGATTTAGCTTGGACAAGTAATCCTGTTTTATGATATATGGCTCGAGAGTGTGCTTTCTAATTAAATGCCCTAATGGGTACTCCTGAATACGAATTGACGGGTTATTGAATTGTACACCTTGAGTTTACTATCTGAATATCCATCGGAATTTCAATGATTCAACGAATAAAATACTTGACATGATATGAGAATTATGAGATGAAATGAATAATGTCTTGAAAGAATATAGCATGATGAGCTCATTAATGCTTATTGATGTATATGTGAAATTTATGTAACTAACTTGCTTGATTGAGTGCATGTTTGTTTAGGTAAATTTGCCAAATTGATGAAAAGCATGTTATTTAATGCTTAATGTTATTAAATGTGATTGGTAAGTTTTAGTTCCTGTTATACGAACTTACTAAGCATATAATGCTTACTAGGTTTTATTTTCTTTGTTTATAGTGCTCGAAAACTCGAGAAGGTTGGTGATCGGTTGGAGCATCATCACACTATCCACTAGTTTGTTTTGGTATAATTAGTAAACTTATTTTAGGTATAATGGCATGTATAGGTTAACTTGGCCATTGTTGGCTTGAAAATGATGTTTGTAATCTAGCCATTGGAATGACTAGTAATGGTATGTTTTGATATACCTATAAGGTCATACTATGGTAGCTATATATATGTTAAGAATGGTTGATTAAATTATGTTTAACATATAGACTAAACCAAGGTAAAATTATAAATATGTGTGCATATAATGATATACCATGTTAAATGATAGAATTAGCTTGATTATAATGCTTGGATTGGTTGGTTTATGAATGTAAGTTTTGGTGTAGGTCATTGTCAAAGTTTTGGGTGAGAAATGAAGCTAGAAATGGCTTTATTTTGTCCACACGAGTAGACATACGGACGTGTGTCTTGACCGTGTGTGATACACGGCCTGGTACATGACCGTGTGGTTAGGCTGTGTGTCCCCTGCACTTTAAATTTGAGAAACAGAATGCTCAGAATTGAGCACACGGGTAGAGACACGGGCGTGTGTCTCAGCCGTGTGTGCTACACGGCCCAGAACACGAGCGTGTGTCTTGGCCGTGTGAAACCTTGTAACACCCCTCACCTGTATTCAACACCAAAATAGGGTTATAGAGTATTACCGGACTTATCATACAATTACACATACATTTCTCAAACATTTTCACATTTCATGCAATCATCATTCATCATTTATCATGATGTCCGTAATACGAGCTTACGAGGCTCAATCATGCTTTGGAAGTGGTTCGGGACTAAACCGATAACATAGAAAACTTTTACGAAACTTATAAAATTTTTCAAACTGCAGGGGTCACACGCCCGTATGCCCTGGCCGTGTCACTCACATGGCCAAGTGACACGCCCGTGTCTCTGCTCGTGTGGACAAAAATAGGCTACGTTTCAAGCCACATTTCTCACCCAAACTTGCATACACCTATACCAACTCAAAACACATATGACCATATCATCAAATGGCATTAAAACTCATCTAAACCAAGTTCAATTCATGATATATCAATACCATCAATCACAAGACACACAAGTACCATAATATGCCATTAAATCTCATACCAAAATCACATTCTCCATTCATCAATGTGGTCACATTCATTTATGCATCATTTTACTTACAACCACAAGCATACAAATACGAAATTCAATCATTTGGTACCATCATTAGCAAATTACAACAAGACATTCACAAGCAAATATAAACCACATCACAAAAAAGGCTTTTACACATATATATATACATACCAAGATAAGCCAAATCACATGGCTATTCACAAACCAAAATACACATCATATACAAGCCAAATCAAAGGGCTAAAAACATAACAAAACAGGTAAGCTATCATTAGCCAAATTGACCTATACATGCCATTATAACCAAAAAATTATAAAACCACAATACCAAAATAGCCGATAGATAGTGTGATGAAATCTCTGCCTTCTTCTAACCCGAACGAGCTTCCGATATCTAAGCACACAAAGAAATTAACACAAAGTAAGCATGAAATGCTTAGTAAGTTCGTAATTCAAGAATAAAGCTTACTACTTCAATTATAAGCACAATCCACTTTAGTCAATTCAATATATCATGGCCTTGGTCTAAACGACATTAACCTCTCAATTTTAATTATCACATAATTTAGCAACCCATCTCAAAACAACATAGCATAAGTACACGCTACTTAGTGTATTCACCTTTTCAAGCATGTGTATAAGCATATTTTTACCATCTAATAACTCATACTCTTTTCCATGCTTTCATAGCAATTCTAATTGAGACATTTTCCGATCTTTCCTTCTATTTATACCAATTTAACCACAATTGAGTTCATCATGTATTCATATGTCATAAATATATATACCATTCAAATAATGCGAACATGATAATCATCAGCACATTAATCACAAAGTTAACATAAATTCAATCACATAATTACTCATAATGTTCACAACTTCTTTAGTTTTAATGCTCGTATAGCCTTCCTTACATACCTGTATCGATACGTATCTATTTCTCACCATTTCACATCTTCAATTTACCCGTTGAATTATTTCAATATCACGAAATATACCCTACCTTGGATTGATACTAATAATAATAAGACTTTATATATTAATTCCATAATTCACTTACCAAATCACTCCGGATTTATAAATGCTTACGGTATGAGTACTTCGATTTTTCAATTCCATAGTCCAACTATGGTCTTACGCATACATTGCCATGGCCCTGCCATGGTCTTACATTCACATGCCATAACTCGGTTATGGTCTTATTTTCCGATTGCCATAGCCCAGCTATGGTCTTATTTAACAACTCGTCTTATTTAAACCGTATATTTAATTTAAGATCTCCAAATTTAACTAATAGGATAAATACAATCTCAATTCCATCCATAAATTAAATAAATGCACATTTGAGTTCAATTATACGAACTTACCTCGAACTCGTACGACGAAAAACGATCGTTTAATCGATAACTTTGTCTTTTCCTCAATCTAATTGCGTACGCCATTTTTCTTGTTATGCAAGGACTTTTCCCAAGAAAAATTTTCAAGCTTCCATGGCTTCTAAATGCTGTAATTTTCGGCTGGAAGATGAAACAATAGATGGCCACTTTGTTTTATTTTATTTAATTTACCTTTAATAGCCTTTTTACCATTTTACCCTTACCTAATTTAAAAATTTCAAAAATACCAACCATGCACATTCACTATCTCAAATAATGGTATAATTACCATATAAGGACTTCCACTTTAAAGTTCTATAGCCATTTAACACATTTAGCTAATAGAACACAACTTTCGCACTTTACGCAATTTAGTCTTTTTTCACAAATTAAACATGCAAACGGTAAAATTTCTTAATGAAAATTTATACCAACATACTATCATGCTGTAAATATTAAAATAATAATAAAATAAATATTTTGACCTCAGATTTGTGGTCCCGAAACCACTGTTCTGATTTGACTAAAAACGGGCCGTTACAAACCTGCACCTAATTTTAAAAAAATTAATTAACCACACGGCCTAGCACATGGGCGTGTGGCTGGCCGTGTGGCACAAGTCAAAGAGTTACATAGTTTCTAACACGACCTGCAGTACGGGCGTGCCTTAGGGTCACACGGGCGTGTCCCTTGGACCACACGGGCGTGTGTGCCCTGCATCCAGGAAAATTTTTGAAATTTTATGAAAAATTCTCTGAGTTCCCGATTTAGTCCCGACTCGATCCTAATACTGATATTGGGCCTCGAGGATCCATTTAAGGGACGATATGAATAATCTCGAAATATGAATAGTAATTAACATGAATTATCTGTAATTGTTCTGGAAACTCTAGTAATATTCTGTAACCCTATTCTGGCGACGGATACGGGTTAGGGGTGTTACACAGCCTTCTGGTAAGTCCTACAACTTTTCACATTACGACTATAGAAGGGAAAGTGTTACAAGAAGGCCCTATATGGGGGTCACTTATAGATGAAATATTAGTAAAATGTCTGTAATGAGGATTCTAATAGAAATCTTGTAACACCCCTAACCCGAGACCGTCGCCGGAATAGGGTTAAGAGGCATTACCAGACAATCAGAACATTTCACATCCATTTCACGACACAAAGTCAATCATCAATTAAACATACTCAAATACGAGCATATAGTCCCTTATCTAGGTCTACGAGACCTTATACTCGTGTTAGAAAGAGGTCGGGACTAAACCGAACACTTACGAAAGTTTTCAGAATTTCAAACATTCTTCAATACTGTTGAGATCACACGCCCGTGCAAACTGGCCGTGTGCCTCACACGACTACCAGACACACCCATGTGTCCAAGCCGTCTCAAAACAGAGCATGCATACGGACTTATCCCCACGGCCACTAGACACGCCCGTGTGCCATGGCCGTGTGTTACTAGGCTAGCTTCTGACTTGATCACACGGCCACCATGCACGCCCGTGGGCCTCAGTCGTGTACCCTGTCCAGACACAACTAAAAGTGATCCTTAAACCACACGGAAGAGACACACGCCCGTGTCTCTTAGCCATGTATGCAAAATAGGCCATTTGCAAGGCCAATTTTCCACCCACACAAAGGTCAACCAACAAGCTTCAATACAATACCAATTCATGCTCCACATAATCATCACAGTAAGTCCATTCAAAGTAACAATTGTATATACCAAAATATATATATATATCAAGCATTTTGTGATTCGTGCCACAATTCATCTTCAAACCACATCTTTCATAATCCACAAAGTCATGAAATATACCACATTCATAGCTCATTCATATATTCTACATCATTCAACTTCCAAGCCAAATCACATGGCAAGGATTAAACATTTCAAGACATATCATAACTTCTAGCCTATACATGCCATATTTCAACTATATACATCTTTCCAAAAGTACCAAAATAGCTTTCCGATAGTGTGATAGAGATGCTGACGATTCCCAGATCTGAGCTAGCTTTACTGACACTGTAAAATAGAGAAACAATCACACAGTAAGCTTTCAAAAGCTTAGTAAGTTCAAAATGCAATACAATTAAGTCATTGAATCAAATCAATGTACACATTAAACCATCACATAGATAATTTATCAAGGTCACACAATTTCTACCATATCCAATACTCACATAGCATCCCATTCATCTACTTTAAATTTCATCAACCACATAAGTATCATACATACCTTTTCCAACACATAGTTAGTCACCAAAAATGCTACTCACCACTCGACTTTACATTTCGATCAACCTTTGCTATTCTCTTGCTTTATTCGTACACTTAGTGCCAACTTATAGACAAACATAATTGTCATCGCACACTTAGTGCCAATACATTAAATCGAGCTTATATCAGTATCACACACACAGTGCCAATTCAATAAGTCGAAGCTTCTATCATCTCGCACACAGAGTGCCAATCATCTTTATCTCGTTTCTAATTTCGCACACTTAGTGCCCTCTAATTCAATTCAGCACATAGCATTTCTAGTCTCATAGTTATATAGATAATCATTCAATTCACATCACATAGAACATAAATTAACAACTTGTACTATATCTGAACTTACCTCGGACGTCAAAATACCGAAACGGTCGAATAATCGAGCACTTTATCTTTGCCTCGATCTCGATCCGAACCTCTTCTCTCTTGGTCTATACACATTCAAATTCAATCCATTCAATCACCAACTCATTCATTTTAGTCCAAAAACACATATTTAGGGCATTTTACATAATAGCCCTCACATTTTCACATTTTGACACTTTAGTCCCTAATTCACAAAATCACGAAATACACATAATTTCCTTTCACCCATGCCTAGCCGAATTCTCTCTATATTCATACAAGTCCACACATCTCATTTATTTCACATTTTAGTCCATCAATTTACACTTTTCACAATTTAGCCCAAGATACTCAATTTCACCAAAAATTCAAATACAAACTATGTTAACCCAACACCAAGCTTTCATATTTCACCAACTAACATCACAAAGCTCACATGTTCTTCAATGGCACATCTCATAAACATCATGAATTCTTTAAATTACAACATGGGCTTGCTAGTAGACTAAGCAACAATCTCAAAAACATAAAAATCATCAAAAACCAAAGTCAAAACATACCTTAATCAAGCAAATCCCTAGCCGAAAATCACAAAGTCTCAAACCCTCCTCTTCTTTTCTTATTTCAGTTGATAGAAAACAAAGATGAGCACTTTCTAGCTTTTGTTTTATTTTAATGTCATCTTATTTCATGTTTACTAATTTGCCCTTAATGAATCATCCATTTAATTAACAAATATTAGGCCATTTATGTCCATCTACCATCCACTAATTTTAATAATGGACTAATTGCCTCATAAGGCCTCCATATTATAAAAAAAATAGTACTTGGGTACTTATAAATCAGCACACAGCTTTTACACTTTATGCGATTAAGTCCTTTCTCTTAATTCGGCACACAGTCGATAAAATTACCACACAGAATTTTCACACAGGCTATATCACATATAATCAACACAAAAAATAACATTAAACTATTATTTCGACCTCGAATTTATGGTCTCAAAACCACTATTCTGACTAGGGTCTAAATCGGGCTGTTACAACTCTTCCCCCTTAGGGATTTTCGTCCCCGAAAATCTTACCAATGAATAGATGTGGATATTGCTCTCTCATAACATTCTCAGGCTCCCACGTTGCCTCTTCAACTCCGTGTTTGTGCCACAACACTTCCACTAAGGAAACTCTTTTGTTTCTCAACTCTTTAATCTCTCGTGCCAAAATTCAAATCGGTTCTTCACTATATGACAAATCTGACTGAATCTCAACCTCAGTAGGGGAAATCAAATGAGACGGATCAGATCGGTACCGTTGAAGCATTGATACATGAAACACGTTATAGATCTTTTCTAACTCAGATGGCAACAACAATCTATACGCAACTGGCCTAACACGTTCGATAATCTCATATGGTCCGATGAACCTCGGACTCAACTTGTCTTTTCTGCCAAATCAAAGTATTTTCTTCCACGGAGACACTTTCAAAAACACTTTATCACCAACTTCGAATTCAATATCCTTTCGTTTCAAGTCTGGATAAGATTTCTGATAATCTGAGGCCGCTTTAAAATTGTCACGAATCACTTTCACTTTCTGCTTAGTGTCTTCTATAAGATCAACCCCGTGAATCTTATTTTCACTCAGCTCAGTCCAATACATTGGAGTTCGGCATTTTCGACCGTAAAGAGCCTCATATGGTGCCATTTTGATGCTAGATTGAAAACTGTTATTATATGCGAATTCAATTAACGATAGATGTTTTTCCCACGCACTCTTAAACTCAAGTACACAACACCTCAACATATCTTTGAGAATTTGAATGATTCGCTCGGACTGACCATCCGTTTGCGGATGAAAAGCAGTACTGAAATGCAATTTTATGCCTAACGCATCTTGCAATTTCCTCCAAAATTGCGAGGTAAATCTCGGATCTCTGTCAGACACAATAGATAGTGGCACCCCGTGCAATCTTACAATCTCAACAATGTACAATTCAGCCAATCTATCGAGTGAATAATCTATTCTCACCGAAATGAAATGAGCTGTTTTCGTCAATCTGTCAACTATCACCCAGATTGCATCTTTCTTTCCCAAAGATAAGGGCAATCCCGACACAAAGTCCATCGTAATTCTCTCCCATTTCCACTCAGGAATCATGATCGGCTGTAACAAACCAGACGGAACCTGATGTTCAGCTTTAACTTGCTGAGAAACTAAACATTTCGACACAAAGTCAGAGATGTCCCGTTTCATACCATGCCACCAATAAAACTGTTTCAAATCATTATACATTTTCGTACTTCCTGGGTGAACAGTCAAACGACTATTATGAGCTTCATTCAAAATTAACTGAATCAACTCTGAATTCTTCGGAACACAAATCCAATCTCTAAATCTCAAACAATCATCACTATCCACTCAAAATTTTGAATCCGAATTCAAATCACATTGAGCTCGTTTTGCTATTATCTCATCGTCAATTTTCTGGACATCACGAATCTGATGTATGAACATCGATCTTACTTTCAACTCAGCCAAAACTGAACCATCATCACACAGATCTATCTGAGAATTCATAGCTCGCAAAGCAATAAAGACTTTCGGCTCAAAGCATCAGCTACAACATTAGCTTTACCCGGATGATAATCAATTACAAGTTCATAGTCTTTTAACAATTCTAACCATCTTCTCTGTCGCAAATTTAATTCTTTCTGAGTCATCAGGTACTTCAGAATTTTATGATCGGTATAAACATGACATCTTTCACCAAATAGATAGTGACGCCAAATCTTCAATGCAAACACAATCGCGGCCAATTCAAGGTCGTGCGTCGGATAGTTCTTTTCATGCGGCTTTAACTATCTTGAAGAATAAGTAACGACTTTGCCTTCTTGCATCAGCACACAGCCCAAACCATTCAACGATGCATCACTGTAGACTATGAATTCTTTACCTGATTCAGGTTGAACTAACACGGGTGCCTCTGTAAACAATGTTTTCAACTGCTCAAAACTCTGTTGGCATTTTTATGACCACTCGAATTTAACATCTTTCTGTAGTAACTTTGTCAGCGGAGTCGCAATCATCGAGAAGCCTTTCACAAACCGTCTATAGTATCCAGCTAGTCCCAGAAAACTACGGACTTCAGACACATTTCTCGGAGGTTTCCATTCTAAAATAGCTGAGATCTTACTCGGATCAACTCGTATTCCCACAGCTGATACAATATGCCCAAAAAATCCAACCTCACGTAACCAAAACTCACATTTGCTAAACTTAGCATACAATTGCTTCTCACGCAGAGTCTGTAACACAATTCTCAATTGCTCGGCATGTTGCATCTCATTGCAGGAGTAGATCAAGATGTCATCAATGAACACCACAACAAAATGATCCAAATACGGTCTGAATATTTGGTTCATCAAATCCATAAACACTGCAGGAGCATTCGTTAGTCCGAAAGGCATCACTAAGAATTCATAATGTCTGTACCTCATTCTAAAAGCAGTTTTCGGCACATCAGATTCTTTGACTCGTAACTGGTAGTAGCCCAAACTCAAATCTATCTTAGAAAACACTGTAGCTCATTTCAATTGTAGTCTCAAATCCACTATTCCGACTAGGGTCTAAATCGGGCTGTTACAAATCTTATGATTGTTTAAGCAATTGCTGCTGCTGGATCGAGAAGGACTATCGAAGCAGAAATTTTGGACTGAGATAAAGGTAGGTCTCTGGTGAGTCTCTAAACTTGACTCTTGCATGTCATGTAATCATGCAAATGCATATCTCTAAGAGATATCTACAAATACGTAAGTGAGGTAAATAATGTGCAACATGGTACGACATTATGTATTATATGGTGTTGCTACTGGTGTGTGTATGGTTCTTGTTTTATACTTCCTTGATATATGGGTTCAGTCCCTGACAATTTTGATTTATATAAAAAGGTGAGAAAGAGATTTATTGTATAGCTTCCAATAGGGCAACTATAATGCTAACCGGACTGGCAGATCACAAAATAAATATGTGAAAAGTCCATGGTCATGACATCATATGATAATACGCCAAGAGGGTGTGAAGGTATAAGATCATGTGGGAAAAGACCCATGGCATCCATTGAGATGGTTCACCGGGACGATAAACACGAAACTCTTTGAAAAGCCTTGGTGGCAAATCTTCTAGTAAGCCTTTGAGGCTAACTTTCTCTAGAAGCCTTTGTGGCATATTACGACAGAAATTCGTAGAGAGAATTATTTAATGATCAAGTGAAGAGATGCTAGTCTGCCTTTTGTGAGATCTGAGTATGTTTGTGAGGCATTTTTTGATAGAATACTCGACAAAGTAACTAGTTGTTGAATCTGCCTTAGTGATTTGCAATGACAGAGAACTTGGGACATCTAGAATGTTAGTGGTGTAAGAGTCCTTCATATCTGAGAACTATTGAATTATGTATAGAGTTTCTATTATGAGAATTAAACTGTTAGATTCTTCCATTAAGTCGGTTTGTATGGGCTGATTCGAATGTATAAGGTAACAGGTATTCTGGTAATCGTTGGAGTATGTGAAGGAATATGCCAAGAATAGTACCCGCTGGATAGTTGTAACATCTCACCCGACAAATTCCCAATGATTGAATGATGTTATTGGAAGCAATGCACAAAGAGTAAGAATTGGGCGAGTAAGACATAAGGATTTGGCTAAGCATAAGAAATTTGAAAATGCCTGTACGCCCTAGCTTGGTGGATTCTAAAAGAAAACTCCATAGGAAGAGTATGTGGCAAACCAAATATATTCTTTCTGTAAGGCCGTCTATAATAGGAATAGTTAGGGGAAACTCATAAAGGGACAAAATGAAGAAATGAGAACTAGGTATTGGAGATGGAAAAATAGGGTAAATCATGAAAAGAACATGGTAAGATAAAGCAAGGAATAATGGTATGAAAGTACAAAAATATGGATTTGGCGCACAGTCATAAAAGGGTATGATTGGAGGAGTAGTACTTGCCCAGATACACTTTTTGGTGTATAGAGTGGGTGGACTGTGAAAGGAAATAAGTGAATAGGGATTCCATGTCAGATAACTATGAGTAGTGAAATAAGGCTTATGGCTATGCAAAATTATTTTTAGGATATGAGTCCACACTAGCGGCATAGTACACCCTGTAACCAATGTGGTCCTGTACCAGTTAATTTGCGAGGTAAGCTGGTTCAGAATTGATCAAGCACGATCTAGAAGGGTTAAAGGCTAAAGGAGTAATCAGATGAGTTTTTTAGAAGTGATAGATTTTGGATAAGACAACTCAATATTGATGTGGCGTTTACCAAGTTCCCATAAGAACTTGAGTTAAGTTAAAAGGACACTCAGGTTAAGCTAAAAGTGAGTTATATTCCTTCTTAATAACTAGGGCTAAAAGTAGATGGAAATGTCTCTCTAAGATGAGTTTGAAACCCCCATTTTTGTTAGCGATTTTCCCTCTCATCAAGGTACGTTTTATGACGCTGCTTGACAAGGGAACATAGATCTGTAAGTATGCTTGGAGAAATAGGGCTTAGTGATACATTTGGGTTTAAAGTGATAATAAAGGTTACCCGAGTGGGTTCTAACAAAGTGTCTCTGTTTATCAAGGCATATGAGGTTGTAACATCTGGCTAAATGATGGATCTGGAGCCCAAACTATTGATTTCACAAGGAGAGGCTAGATCTAAAGTTTAAACTGCCTTTTAGATTATCAAGTGAGTCCCTAAGCTCAATCCTGCATATAGTATGCATGTTCTAGGAACTTCTATGCTAAGTGACCAAATAGTGAAAAATGAAACTAGCAAAGCATGATGCAATAACTCTGATACGACATGAAAGGTTTATGATCATGTATGTATGAAATGTATGAAGTTTGATGGTCTAATTACGGGGCATGAGTCTGAATGATTATAGTGTGCATATGAGTCCAAAAGTATGAATACGTCTATCATGAGCAAGTTATTGTATGTTGAGTCGATGCATGATGAGTCTGTGTCTGTCTCCGGAGTTGTCAAAGGGGTCTATCGAGACTAAAAACACGAATATCTGAAAGGACAAGTCCATGGCCATGGCGCTGAAGAGCATATCGTGTAAGACTGTAACTGGTGGGTTATGACATCATATGGAAAGAATACCATATTGTGTAAGACCGTAACTGGTGGGTTATGGAATCATATGGAAAAAAGACCATATCATGTAAGATCGCAACTGATGGGTTATGGCATCATATGGGAAAATTAAAGAAGGTTATTACCTGATATGGTTCTCTGTGTGTCCCAAGACGATGAGGGGAAAACCTCACTAAGTGTGAATTTAGGCAAATCCTTATTGCCTAAATCACCAAGAGAAGGAAAGCCTTTGTGGCGAACTTGTTAAAGGACAACCTTTGTGGCAAAACTCTGGAAAGGTAAGCTTTTGTGGCACAACTCTGGATAGGAAAGCCTTTGTGGTGTGTACTAAATGTAAATGTAGCGCCTCAAAAATTTGAGTGTTGTTTGTTAAATCTTGATATAAGTTAATGTAACACCCTATACCTGGTCTAGTCGCCAAGCCCAAATACGGGATGCCACACCACCGTCTCGTTTCATGTACATCAATTTAGGAAACTAGATCTAAGCAAACCGATCTTCTTTTGTTAACCCGTATAAGTTTTAAGACATCCAATTAGTTAATTAACATTGTTACATGCAAATCATTCATTAATCGGTCTTACATACAATTAGGATCATGCATAGGGCTATTTTGCAAACTTTTATAAAACTGCTTGTAGGTATCGGTACTGACATTTAGGGTATCGATATTTTCTTTGAGTGGTATCGATATCACTTGGAAAAATGATACCAAAGTAGCTTACTATTTTCCGGCCCAAAAATCCCAATTATAAAAATTATCAGTACTTGCTATAAGTTATCGATACTTTAGTCTCGAGTATCAATACTCGAGATAAGGTATCGATACCAAATCCCTATTTTATTTTCCTGTACGTTTTAATTCACAGGGGTATCGATTTTCAAAGCCAACTATTGATACCTCTGCTACTGAAGCTAAAAATGCAGCATAGAAGAGAAAATAATTCATTTCGAATAGATCCTAAGCAACATGCATCAAGTACTTTGTTTATTTCATCAAGTACGTTGTTAAGCGATCGTTTGGCTTTTTTTTAGGCGAAGATATCGAAGGTAGCGATCTCCAACGTGCTAATTCGAGTATTTGCCGTTGATTCATTGGTAAACGTTAGTCTCGTTTGAAGGTTTTACATTGAAGCTTTTGACATAGTTAGTTTAATGCTAAATTATGCAAAATTAGTTGATTAAATCATTTTTTTGGTTATTAGATGGTCGTTTTAGGCTCTGGGTTCTTCTGCGTTGTTCATATTTCAAAACTTTAACAGGTGTGCAACGAAAACATGATTTTCTGCAAATTTTGAACATCAGAAAACATGGTTGTCGATGCCACATGACCGTGTGCCAGGCCGTGTGGGTCACATGCCCGTGTAACTCACTATTCATGAATTAGAGTCACACGGGTGAGGGACATGGGTGTGTCCAGGCCGTGTGAGAGCTATTTTGAGTTTTGAGTCACACGGGCATACGTTTGGCTGTGTGCTAGACCGTACAACTAAATGTTTTGAGCCATATGACCATGTGTGACATTAAGAGAGCCACATGACCGCGTGCTAGACTGTGTGGACTACACGGGCCAACCTTCTAGGCCATGTGAATCTACACGGGCGAGTGGGTCAAAATTCCAGATTTTTTGTAACACCCCTAACCCGTATCCGTCGCTGGAACAGGGTTAAGAGGCATTACCGGATAATCGAAAAATTTTACAGATAATTCATAACATAATTCATTATATCACATCAAAGCGTCCCTTAAATAGGTCATCGAGACCTTAAGCATGCTTTAGAATAGGGCCGGGACTAAACCGAACACATACAAAAATTCTTGGAAATGTAAAATTTTTTCTAAGTTACAGAGGTCACACGCCCGTGTAGGCAGGCTGTGTGCTTCCCACGGCCTCAGACACGCCCGTGTGTCTAAGCCGTGTCAAAATAGGGCATACATACTGACTAGCACCACACGGCTAGTCACACGCCCGTGTGTCCAGCCCGTGGTCCCTACTGACTTGTTTTGAATTACAACCATGAGGGACACGGTCGAGCCACACGCCCGTGTGCTCAACCGAGTGGGCATTTATAGGCCATTTTCAAGGCCAAAATGCCACCCACACAAGGGTCATCCCTACAAGCTCAAACAAGTAATATCCCATACATAATTGGCAACCAAAGTCATGTCATAAGATCAATAATTATCATCTCATTCAATCTCATCTACAATCATACTAACTTGTATACCAAATTGCACAACTAAAACACATGTATAGCCAAGCATGATACATCCATATTTTACCTTTCATATAACCATTTCATTGATTAAACATACGTACTCATATTGCATCCATATGCTTACCATAGCCTTGACCATTTCATAGGCATAAGATTATACCAAAACCAAACTCATATAGCATAGCATCACATACAAAACTCAATCACTTATCTAGCCACATCACATGGCTACATATATACATGTCTCAAACATACTCCAAAACAACTAGCCTATACATGCCATATTTAGCTATTTACACATTCAAAAGTACCAAAGTTGAGTTTGATAGTGTGGTGATGATCCTCGACGGTCCCCGAGCATCTCGTAGTTTTAACAATCTATAAAACAGAACAAACACACGCAAAGTAAGCTTTCAAAAGCTTAGTAAGCCATATACAAATAAACTTAGCATAAAATTCACATAACCATATTGATACATTGACATTAATGTTTCTCAATGCAAATTCATCACATATTGTTTGACTCATTTACATAGCCATAGCTTGCCACATTCTTCAACTCAAATATCACAAATACACATAGCTCATTCAAGCATATATTCACATATTATCTCATCATTTATATACACATATTCACCTTAGTAAGTTCATACAGACACTTACCTTTCATACACACAAAGTGTACTTTTCAAACGTACTTGAAACGGATATACAACTCACATAGTCATTCATTTCTCAGACTTGCCTGTTGAACCATTCGAAATCAAATAGGATACTCAGAGTGCTCAGAATAGTCGTACAATGCCAACGTCCCAGACGAGGTCTTACATGTACTCAAATATCGATGCCACTGTCCCAGACAGGGTCTTACACAAATCAAATACGATGCCAATGTCCCAGACATGGTCTTACACGTAAATCTCATATCGATGCCAACGTCCCAGATGTGATCTTACATGATATCACATAACGGACACCTATGTCATGACATATGTTATCCTATCTATTCCTAGGTTCGTACGGGACTTCACAGACTCGATACTTTGTCGATACTATCTCGGATCTCATATACTATCATCTCAAACATTATTCAAAGCAATTCAAATTTCATAAATGTACAAATAAGTCAATTCAAAGACATTTATTTGTATATCGACTTACCTCGAGTTCAGTTTAACGGAAACGGATACGGCTACTCGAGTACTTTCGATTTCTCACGATCTAAGTCCGTTTTCTTCGGTTCTTGATCTATACATATTCAAATTTAATCCATTTATTCACTAGATCATTCAATTTAATCCAAAACCACACAATTAGGGCAATTTGTAAATTAGCCCTCACATTTTTACATTTGGACATTTTAGTCCCTATTTCACAAAATCACAAAATATACCAAATTTCATGATACTTATGCTTGGCCGAATATCACCCATGCCCATACAAGTCCACACATTTCATTGATTTCACAATTTAGTCCTTCAAAATTTCATTTTCTCAATTTAATCCAAAATACTCAAATTCATCAAAAACTCAAGAACAAACTATGTTAATCAAACACATATCTTTCATAATTCACCATCAAACATCTAAAAATTCACATGTTCATCAATGGCACATTACAAAAACATCATCAATTCACAAAATTGAGGCATGGGTTTTGAAGTATACATAGCAACGATTACAAAAACGTAGAAATTATCAAAAACCGAACAAAACTCATACCTTAATCAAAGAAGACAAGAGCCGAAACCTAAGAACACTTTTCTTCTTTTCTTTTCCTTGCTAAAGTCGGCCAAATAAGATGATAAACATCTAATTTTCATATTTGTTTTGTTATAAATTCTTTAATAAATAATTTTCCAATTTTAACCTTTAATAAAATAAAACAAAACATATGTGCATAAGGTCATTAAAGACCATTGCCGTCCACTTACTCCTCTTATGGCCAAATTGCCATATAAATCCTCCACATTTAAAAGCCACATCATTTTAGCCATTAATCAAATAAGAGGTCACTTTTACCATTTATGCAATTTAATCCTTTTCTCAAATTAAGCACACAGACGGACAAATTAACTTACGAAACTTTAACACTTGCTTAATCACATATCAAAGGCACAGAAAATAATATTAAAATATTTTACTGACTTGGATTTATGGTCCCAAAACCACTGTTCTTACTAGGGTCAAAACCAGACTGTTATAATTCTACCCCCTTAGAGATTTTTGTCCTCGAAAATCTTACCGTTAAATAGATTCGGATATTGTTGTCTCATTGAGTCTTCAGGCTCCCACGTAGCCTCTTCCACTCCGTGTCGATGCCACAACACTTTTACTAACGGAATTTTCTTGTTTCTCAACTCTTTCAGTTCACGAGCTAAGATACGAATCGGTTCCTCCTCGTATGTCATATCAGATCAGATTTCAATATCAGACGGAGTAATCACATGTGACGGATCAAATCTGTATCCTCTAAGCATCGATACATGAAATACATTATGAATTTTTTCTAGTTCATGTGGCAACTACAATCTATACGCAACAGGTCCAACATGCTCAATGATCTCATATGGTCCGATGAAACTCGGACTTAACTTGCCTTTACGTCCGAATCGGAGTACTTTCTTCCACGGAGATACTTTCAAAAACACTTTGTCACAGATCTCGAATTCAATATCTTTTCTTTTCAAGTATGCATAGGACTTCTAACGATCAGACGCTGCTTTCAAACTATCTCAGATCACTTTTACTTTCTGTTCAATTTCTTTTATCAAATCGATCCCCTGTGTAACACCCCAAACCCGGCCTAGATGTTACGACCGGATCAGGCATGTCACATAGGAGGGTTGTTTAAAGACTGTGCGTTCGTTAAAAACTTTGTCTTCTTTTTGAAAACTTCGAGCTTTGTTGTTTGAGAAATCCAAATTTGCTTTTACGGTGTTGTTGTAAAAACATTGTTATTACCATTATTATTATTATATTTCTAAAAGCTTGTTTAAATCAGAAATCCGTTTCAGTGAGTTGCGAAAATGTGATATTTTAGAAAACTATTCGTTATCTTTTTAAGAAAACACCATCTTAATCCTTTAGCAATAAATCATAATGGAAAAGAAAGTTTAAAAGAAAATTAAAGTTAAAAGGCCTTATTACAAATACCAAACCCAAATTAAAATAAATCTCAAAATAAAGTAAAATGGAAATTTACTAAGGTTCCGATGTATGGCCACCACAGAGTCCTCCGCAGCTCCAAATCCTCAGTGCTAGGGATCACCTACAAGATTAAAGCAGAGGGGTGAGTTACGAGAACTCAGTGTGTAATCCCCTAAACGGTCAGTAACTGGGCCTAAGCCCATACAGAAACAAACAGGACCGAAGCCCTTACAGAAGCAGACTGGGCCGAAGCCCTATTCAGAAATAAACTGGGCCTTAGCCTTATAAACATGATAGTGCAAATAATGTAATGTAGCCCCAACCTAATAATCCATCCACTACACACCACCCGTACCAGCCCAACACACCTGTGGGGATTTCTAAATCGACCCGTCCATCCGCTACACACCTCGATGGCAGACCAGCTGCTCATCACAAAATTTGTGGCAAAGCCACTAGAATAATAGAATATATGTGGCATAGCCACAAGACAGAAATGTGGCAGAGCCACCAGAATCAGAATGTGGCAGAGCCACCAGAATACACTTCCTCCGATCATCAATATCCCAACCCCATGCAGAATGTCATGTATGCAAAGCATATTTCATAAATGATGTATGAAACAAATTACCGTCATAACCAGATAAATAGAATACACACAATCATGCTAATTAACCCGTAAGGGTATAACCGTAACCTTACCCACCAAGGGTATTTTAGTAATTTTCAACTAATAGCCTTACCGAAGACCCACTGCCGCCTCGAGCGACACAAAACCCTTTTTGGGTCTCTACGGAACTATTGGGCCTAAAATCCATTTTAGGCCCAAACGGGCCGAAACACTCGTGTGGCCCAAAACGCAAGATTTCAGTGTCAGATTTGCAGATTTCGAATTCAGACTTATCATTTGATAGCTTTCCTACAATTCTGACCCAGATGGGCCGGATAGCCCATTAGGCCCATTTGGCCCTTTTGACTCGATTAGGCCCGTTACAGCCTCAGTATCGCGAGAGTGCTCGTGTCACTCTCAACGACTTACTGCCCTTATTCGTATCTCGATTTACCACTATGAGCGTTCGCACACTCGAGTGGTCACAGATGCCAATTTTTGGCTTTTCGGCTTTCGACCGAATCACAGAACATCCCATGTAAACATTCAGATAGGTGTGAGATTACACACCTGATACTAGCATTGCCTGAATTCCCGAAATCCCGTACCTACGATCCAAAATATTCCAAACGGTTATCAAACACCCTGCTAAAACATATCTAAGTTGAATTCAAATAGCCACTAACACCACTTACCACCAAAATGATCTCTTTCAATAGTGTGACAAGATTCGGCTTTGTCTCTCTCTTGGCTAGAGCAACCGATTACCTACACTGGTTGACGTTCAAAGGGGGTGTTAGCATCTATCACATTCGGCACTAGGGATAGATTTAGTAAAGACAAGTGTTACCTACCCTTAGATTCGACAACAACAGCCCCTTTGAAGAAGAGAAGTTTAACCACTCACAGCCCTCAGAGACGACGATTACTAGGAAGAAGAAGAAAGAGTTGGAGTACGTAAAGAATAAAAGAACATGATTTGGCCTACCCCCAAAATGCTAGCTTAGTATCGTGAAGAGAGGAGTATCACACCACGAGAAATAGATGAGAAGAGATTCAGTAGTTGATTTCAGATAAAATCGTCCTAGACACAAAGAGATGGGATTAGGATTTTCGGTTTTTAGGAGAGAACAAGAGAGAAAACAAAACAAAGACACATAGATGATAGAGAAAGAACCCAAGAAAAGAAACATTACCTTGATCATAGAAGAGCCGAATATCAATGTAGATTCGGCTAATGGGGAAGAGACTAGAGAAGAAAAAGGAGTAGGGGTTTCGGATTTGGCGTAGAAAAAAATGCAATTGGGAGGAGATGGTGGGTGAGTTTTGGCCAAGGTGATTAGCTAACAAACCAAAAGCAACCAAAGTGTGAAAACCAAAAGTATGAGAGAAAAAGATGAACTAGAGAATTCGGTAAAAGCACCAAAAGAGTAAAAAGATAAAAACCCGAAATGACACGGTCAGAAATGCAACACTACTCTTAAAAATGAATTGAGCAAAACGGCACTCCTCACTTGACCGAATGTGTACATCCAAGAAGCCAAAACTTTTGGCCGAAATTCCTCCTACACCAACCCCACATTTGGCCAACTCCCTACACTCACCAATCCCATGATTTTCTCCATGAATCTCTCCCTACTTCACTCTCCATCACTCATTCAAACCAATTTGACTGAGTCACTAACTTCCTTGCAGAGTCCCAGCTGAAGTCTACTTCCTCCACCTGCTTAGCATAAAATAAAAGCCACCATTTGCAGCCTAAGAGACTCGAACTCCCTTCCTCCAGGTTCCCCTTGTGACGCCACACCACCATGCCACTTGCTTCCTTGTGTTAGCAAGACACAACCAAATTTCCTTAAGTCTTGCTTCCAACTGTCCTCCCCCTAAAGTGCCCAAAAATCAAAATTTTGCATATGGCCTAACTTTACCCCGGGACTTCATAGAAACCCCGTAACCTTCCAAAATCACCTTCCTAACAGGTCCAACTTGAAATAATGCCATTCTCATATTCCCAAAAATTTTAAAATGCTCCCACGCTCGGGGCCCAATAGGCCCAATTCTACTAGGCCTAATTTCGGGATGTTACAAATCTACCCCCTTAAAGAAATTTCGTCCTCGAAATTCCAAGCTATCTAACAGTGGTTTTAACACAGGCTACTCTACCACGCTGCCGCTGCGCACTCTCATTCCATTAACACTAATTCACTTCTAACCTAATCTAGAAATCTCTTCACCCAACCAGATATCCAACCACAGAAGCAAACAGGTACTTATTACACATTCATAAAATTTTATACATTCAAACACCACATCCAACCAAAACATACCTGACTTAATTGTGATGGGACAATCCCGAGCCCTATGCTCCTTAGACCCGCATCTCAAGCATGCTCCTGACCTCCTCCAGCATTCACCCAGATGACGCCTTCTGCAGTAGTCGCAAGCCGGAAAGTTTGGACGTGCCTTCACATGCTTCACAGAACGAGATTGCGATGCTAGAGAACTGTGATCTCTTTTCTTCTTACAGTCCACGCACCCAACTCGAAGTGTTTCACCAATTTATTTAACCTCCTTCAATACCTCCCTAACTAGCTGAGTCAGCACATCAGCTCCGGCTCGATCATGAGACTCGTCTCGATCACTTTAGCGATCTGGCGCCCCTTTCGGGCATATGCCACGATCTTTGAGATCCAGCCCTAGCACCTCGGCCTCTACCACGGCCGCGTGTACCGCATCCACATCCTCTAGTACTCATCTCGTTATAACGCATTAATCTGTTTAAGAGTTTTATGAATCAGTTTATAATTCCAATGTTTATTAACAAATGTCTTATGGAAATAGGTATAAGAGTTTTTTTCGTAGATCAAATTTCCTAATGTCTCAGTCTCTATAGTCTTAGCTCCTACAGCTAGAAGTTTCAGTGTACTACCACTAACTCTAGTAGTTTTCTCTTTTACAGACATTTCATCATATAACAAAACATAAAGTAAGAGGACTTACGGATTTGGTGCCGGAGACTCGGGTGCCATACTTCCAATAATGATATATACTTTCTTAATCAAATTTCAAACAAATTTTGAAAACATTTTTGAACCCAATCCACAGCCGAGTTTTGCAACCGGAATCTGATACCATAAAATGTAACACCCCAAACCTGACCTAGACATTACGATCGGATCTGACATGTCACATAGGAGGGTTGTTTAAAGACTGTGCGTTCGTTAAAAACTTTGTCTTCTTTTTGAAAACTTCGAGCTTTGTTGTTTGAGAAATCCAGATTTGCTTTTATGGTGTTGTTGCAAAAACGTTGTTATTACCATTATTATTATTATATTTCCAAAAGCTTGTTTAAATCAGAAATCCGTTTCATTGAGTTGCGAAAATGTGATATTTTAGAAAACCGTTCGTTATCTTTTTAAGAAAACACCATCTTAATCCTTTAGCAATAAATCATAACAGAAAAGAAAGTTTAAAAGAAAATTAAATTTAAAAGGCCTTATTACAAATACCAAACCCAAATTAAAATAAATCTCAAAATAAAGTAAAACGGAAATTTACTAAGGTTCCGATGTATGGCCACCACAGAGTCCTCCGCAGCTCCAAATCCTCAGTGCTGGGGATCACCTGCAAGATTAAAGCAGATGGGTGAGTTACGAGAACTCAGTGTGTAATCCCCTAAACAGTCAGTAACTGGGCTTAAGCCCATACAGAAACAAACAGGATCGAAGCCCTTACAGAAGTAGACTGGGCCGAAGCCCTATTCAAAAACAGACTGGGCCTTAGCCCTATAAACATGATAGTGCAAATAATGTAATGTAGCCCCAACCTAATAATCCATCCGCTACACACCACCCATACCAGCCCAACACACTTGTGGGGATTCTTAAATCGACCCGTCCATCCGCTACACACCTCGATGGAAGACCAGCTGCTCATCACAGAATTTGTGGCAAAGCCACCAGAATAATAGAATATATGTGGCATAGCCACCAGACAGAAATGTGGCAGAGCCACCAGAATCAGAATGTGGCAGAGCCACCAGAATACACTTCCTCCGATCATCAATATCCCAACCCCATGCAGAATGTCATGTATGCAAAGCATATTTCATAAATGATGTATGAAACAAATTACCGTCATAACCAGATAAACAGAATACACACAATCATGCTAATTAACCTGTAAGGGTATAACCGTAACCTTACCCACCGAGGGTATTTCAGTAATTTTCAACTAACAGCCTTTCTAAAGACCCACTGCCGCCTCGAGCGACACAGAACCCTTTTTGGGTCTCTACAAAAGTATTGGGCCTAAAATCCATTTTAGGCCCAAAGGGCCCAAACACTCGTGTGGCCCAAAATGCAAGATTTCGGTGTCAGATTTGCAGATTTCGAATTCAGACTTATCATTTGATAGCTTTCCTACAATTCTGACCCAGATGGGCCGAATAGCCCATTGGGCCCATTTGGCCCGTATCGGCTCGATTAGGCCCGTTACAGCCTCAGTATCGCGAGAGTGCTTGTGTCACTCTCAACGACTTACCGCCCTTATTCGTATCTCGATTTACCACTACGAGCATTCGCACACTCGAGTGGTCACAGATGCCGATTTTTGGCTTTTCGGCTTTCGACCGAATCACAGAACATCCTATGTAAACATTCAGATAGGTGTGAGATTACACACCTGATACTAGCGTTGCCTGAATTCCCGAAATCCCGTACCTACGATCCAATATATTCCAAACAGTTATTAAACACCCTGCTAAAACATATCTAAGTTGAATTCAAATGGCTACTAACACCACTTACCACCAAAATGATCTCTTTCAATAGTGTGACAAGATTCGGCTTTGCCTCTCTCTTGGCTAGAGCAACCGATTACCTACACTGGTTGACGTTAAATGGGGGTGTTAACATCTATCATATTCGGCACTAGGGAGAGATTTAGTAAAGACAAGTGTTACCTACCCTTAGATTCGGCAACAACAGCCCCTTTGAAGAAGAGAAGTTTAACCACTCACAACCCTAAGAGACGACGATTACTAGGAAGAAAAAGAAAGAGTTAGAGTACGTAAAGAATAAAAGAACATGATTCGGCCTACCCCCAAAATGCTGGCTTAGTACCATGAAGAGAGGAGTATCACACCACGAGAAATAGATGAAAAGAGATTCGGCAGTTGATTTCAGATAAAATCGGCCTAGACACAAAGAGATGGGATTAGGATTTTCGGTTTTTAGGAGAGAACAAGAGAGAAAACAAAACAAAGACACATAGATGATAGAGAAAGAACCCAAGAAAAGAAAAATTACCTTGATCATAGAAGAGCCGAATATCAATGTAAATTCGGCTAATGGGGAAGAGACTAGAGAAGAAAAAGGAGTAGGGATTTCGGCTTTGGTGTAGAAGAAAACGCAATTGGGAGGAGATGGTGGGTGAGTTTCGGCCAAGGTGATTAGCTAACAAACCAAAAGCAACCAAAGTGTGAAAACCAAAAGTATGAGAGAAAAAGATGAACTAAAGAATTCGGCAAAAGCACCAAAAGAGTAAAAAGATAAAAACCTGAAATGACACGGTCAGAAATGCAATACTACTCTCAAAAATGAATTGAGCAAAACGGCACTCCTCACTTGACCGAATGTGTACATCCAAGAAGCCAAAACTTTTGGCTGAAATTCCTCCTACACCAACCCCACATTCGGCCAACTCCCTACACTCACCAATCCCATGATTTTCTCCATGAATCTCTCCCTACTTCACTCTCCATCACTCATTCAAACTAGTTTGATTGAGTCACCAACTTCCTTGCAGAGTCCCAGCTGAACTCTACTTCCTCCACCTGCTTAGCACAAAATAAAAGCCACTATTTGCAGCCTAAGAGACTCGAACTCCCTTCCTCCAGGTTCCCCTTGTGACGCCACACCACCATGCCACATGCTTCCTTATGTTAGCAAGACACAACCAAATTTCCTTAAGTCTTGCTTCCAACTGTCCTCCCCCTAAAGTGCCCAAAAATCAAAATTTTGCCTATGGCCTAACTTGACCCCGGGACTTCATAGAAACCCCGTAACCTTCCAAAATCACCTTCCTATCCAACTTGAAATAATGCCGTTCCCATATTCCCAAAAATTTTAAAATGCTCCCACGCTCGGGGCCCAATAGGCCTAATTCTACTAGGCCCAATTTCGGGATGTTACACCGTGTATCTTATTTTCACTGAGCTCAGTCCAATACAGAGGTGTTCGACATTTGTGTCCGTACAAAGCTTCATAAGGTGCCATTTTTATGCTCGACTAAAAACTATTATTATACGCAAATTCAATCAATGGCAGATACTATTCCCACGTACCATCAAACTCAAGGATTCAACATCTTAACATATCCTCGAGTATCTGAATAATCCGTTCAGACTGACCATCCGTTTGCGGGTGAAAAGCAGTACTGAAATGCAATTTTGTACCTAAAGCTTCTTGTAGTTTCTTCCAGAACCGTGATGTAAACCTCGGATCTCTGTCTGATACAATGGACAATGGCACCCCGTGTAATCTCACAATATCAGAAATGTAAAGCTCGGCTAATCTATCAAGTGAGTAATCAAATCGTACCGGAATAAAATGGACAAATTTCATCAATCAATTAACTACGACCCAAATTGCATCTTTCTTTCTCGGAGTCAAAGGCAATCCAGAAACAAAGTCCATTGTCACTCTATCCCATTTCCACTCGGGAATCAGAATCGGTTGTAACAAACCAAACGGAACCTGATGTTCAGCTTTAACTTGCTGACAAACTAAACATTTTGAAATAAAGTCAGAAATGTCTCGTTTCATACTAACCACCAATAGTGTTGCTTCAGATCATGGTACATCTTTGTACTTCCCGGATGAACAGATAGACGACTGTTATTTGCTTCATTCAAAATCAACTGAATTAACTTAGGGTTTCTCGGAACACAAATTCGATCTCGGAACCTCAAGCAATCATCAATATCAACTCGAAATTCAGAATCAGAGTTTAAATCACACTGAGCTCGTTTCGCTAGCATTTCATTATCAACTTTCTGAGCATCACATATTTGTTGTAAAAACAACGGTTTTGCTTTCAATTCAGCTAACACTGAACCATCATCAGACAGATCTAAATGAGTATTCATTGCACGTAATGCAAACAGGGACTTCTGACTCAATGCATCAGCAACGACATTTGCTTTACCCGGGTGATAATCTATCACAAGCTCATAGTCTTTCAATAGCTCTAACCATCTTCTCTGTCATAGATTCAAGTCTTTCTGAGTCATCAAGTACTTTAAACTTTTATGATCTGAAAACACGTTACATTTTTCACCAAACAGATAATGTCACCAAATCTTTAGCGCAAACACAATCGCAGCTAACTCAAGATCATGAGTCGGATAGTTCTTTTCATGAGGTTTTAGTTGTCTCGAGGCATAAGCTATTATTTTTCCTTTCTGCATCAAAACGCATCCCAGACCATTTAACAAAGCATCACTGTAAATCACAAATTCTTTTCCCGATTTTGGTTGTACCAAAACTGGAGCTTCAGTTAACAAAGTTTTTCACTGATCAAAGCTTTTCTGACATTTATCAGACCATTCGTACTTCACATCTTTCTGAAGCAATCTGATCAATGGAGTAGCTATCATTGAAAAGCCTTTTACGAACCTTCGATAATAACCAGCAAGTCCCAGAAAACTGCGAACTTCAGACACATTCTTCAGAGGTTTCCATTCCAGAATAGCAGAAATCTTGTTCAAATCAACTCGTATTCCAGAGGCCGATACAATATGTCCCAGAAAACTGACTTCACGCAACCAGAATTCACATTTGCTGAATTTCGCATACAATTACTTTTCTCGCAGAGTTTGCAATACAATTCTCAGATGTTCTGCATGTTCAGTTTCATCTCGTGAATAGATCAAAATGTCATCAATGAAAACAACAACAAATCGATCTAGGTACGGTCTAAAAATTCTGTTCATCAAATCCATAAAAACAGTAGGAGCATTTGTTAGTCCAAAAGGCATAACTAAAAACTCATAATACCCGTACCTCATTCTGAAAGTAGTTTTCGGAATGTCTGAATCTTTTACTCTCAACTTGTAATATCCCGATATCAAATATATCTTTGAAAATAAGGTAGCTCCTCTAAGCTGATCAAACAAATCATCGATTCTGGGCAACGGATATTTATTCTTTATAGTCACATTGTTCAACTGACGATAATCGATGCACATTCACATCGTGCCATCTTTCTTTTTCACAAATAGAACAGGAGCACCCCAAGGTGAGAAACTCGGTCTTGCAAACCCTCTGTCAGTCAACTCTTTCAACTGTGACTTTAACTCTTTCAATTCCGTTGGTGCCATTCTATACGGAGCTATCGAAATAGGTGTCGTACCAGGCAACAAATCTATACCAAATTCAACTTCGCATATCGGAGGCAATCCCGGTAGTTCTTCAGGGAATACATCAGGGAATTCACAGACAACAGGCACTAATTCAACTTTCTTTTCAGATACTTTCGAGTCGATCACATAGGCAAAATAAGCTTCATAACCCTTTCTCACATAATTCTGAGCTTTCAACACAGATATCACAGCTGGTAATCCAGTCAAATCATTTGACTCAATATGAACTATTTCACCATTCTGACAACTCAAATCAATAGTCTTTCTTTTGCAGTTCACAATAGCATTATGCAATGTCAACCAGTCCATACCCTAAATTATATCGAACTCATCAAAAGGTAATAGCATCAGATCAGCCGGAAAACAAATATCTCTGAACATCAACGGACAGTTCTTGCATACTTTATCAACCAGGACACTTTTACCTAAGGGGTTCGATACTCTAATAACAATTTAAGTAGACTCTACAGGTAAAGTCTTACAGGATACTAAGTTCATGCATACATACGAATATGTAGAACCAAGGTCTATCAATGCAATCACAAAAGTATCATAAAGAGTAAATGTACCCGTTATAACATCTGGAGATGAAGCTTCCTCACGAGCTCGGATGGCATACGCTCTGGTAGACGCCCTAGCTTCAGATCTTACAACTGAATCTTTCGTAGTTCTCTGATTACCACTGACATTTCTTGCATTTCGGGAAGGTCTACCTCTTGCTGAAACATTCTCAGATCTTGGATTCTGAACTATCTCTTGCTCAACAGATTCTGGGCAATCACGAATGAAATGATCTAACGATCCACATCTGAAGCAAGCCCGGTCATTCAATCTACAACTTCCCGGATGCCTTTTACCATAATGTTTTCATTCAGGTCGCTCGGATCGGACATTTCCAACACTTGCCATTGAAGTTGCTGAAGCTTTGGTATTCGACTGTGATCTAACTCGATCTCTACTCAATTGTCCCATATTAGCTCTTGAACGGCTTTGCTCATCTCAAAATTTCTTCGAAGCAGACTGAAATGATTTACTCAGAAATATCTTTCTCACATCTCTGGCTTCAGACTCAGCTTTTCTTTTATCTTTCCTGAGTGCCCCAGCTTTGTATGCTTGGTCAACTAGCACAACAAACTCTTTTATCTCCAAAATCCCAACTAACAAACGGATGTCTTCGTTAAGGCCATCTTCGAATCTTTTGCACATTATCGCTTCGGTCAAAATGCATTCCCGAGCATATTGGCTTAATCTCACGAACTCTCGTTCATATTCAGTAATAGACATGTGGCTCTGCTTCAAATCTAGAAATTATTTCTGTTTCTGATCAATAAATCTATGACTGATATATTTCTTTCGGAACTCAATCTGATAGGCCGCGTCTCGTAACAAAGATGCAACACATTTGATACTTTCTTCCGGAGTCAAAGACATCTCATCAAATACTCGGATAGTGTTTTCTAACCAAAACTTAGCTTTTTCAGCATCGTCCTCACTGGTGGCCCTGAACTCTTTAGCCCCATACTTGCGGATTTTATCGACCGGAGGCTTATTTAACAGATTCAAGTTCATAACCGGAGGCATATCTGAAGTCTGAGGGGGATTAGACGGGGGCAGAGGTTGTGAAACAGCCGGATTATTTCTCACAAATTGAGTGAACCACTCACTCATCATCTGGAAGAAAGCTTGTTTAGCTTCTCCCTCTTGATCGCTCGTAGCCGGTCTCGAATCAGATGCCGTTGTCCCTTGAGCTGGAGCAGGCACATTGCTTTCTACATCGTCAGCTACGGCTCTTTTGGGATCCATTACTATACGAAAATCACATTTTACACGTCAGGATTCATCACACTATCACAGTTCAGATATATGGCATGTATAGCTAGACTCTTACACGCTACGTTAGTCAGAGAATCGACTAAACCGTAGCTCTGATACCAACTAAATGTAACACCCCTAACCCGTATCCGTCGCCAGAATAGGGTTAAAAGGCATTACCGGACAATCGGAAACTTTTACAGATAATTCATAACATAATTCATCACATCACATCAAAGCGTCCCTTAAATATGTCATCGAGACCTTAAGCATGCTTTAGAATAGGGTCGGGAATAAACCGAACACATACGAAAATTCTCAAAAATTTAAAAATTTTTCTAAGTTACAGAGGTCACACGCCCGTGTGGGTAGGCTGTGTGCTTCCCACGTCCTCAGACACGCCCGTGTGTCTAAGCCATGTCAAAACAGGGCATACATACTGACTAGCACCACACGGCCAGTCACACGCCCGTGTGTCCAGCCCGTGTTCGCTACTGACTTATTTTGAATTACAACCACGAGGGACACGGTCGAGCCACACGCCCGTGTGCTTAACCGTGTGGGCATTTATAGGCCATTTTCAAGGCCAAAATGCCACCCACACAAGGGTCATCCCTACAAGCTCAAACAAGTAATATCCCATACATAATTGGCAACTAAAATCATGTCATAAGATCAATAATTATCATCTCATTCAATCTCATCTACAATCATACTAACTTGTATACCAAATTGCACAACTAAAACACATGTATAGCCAAGCATGATACATCCATATTTTACCTTTCATATAACCATTTCATTGATTAAACATACATACTCATATTGCATCCATATGCTTACCATAGCCTTGACCATTTCATAGGCATAAGATTATACCAAAACCAAACTCATATAGCATAGCATCACATACAAAACTCAATCACTTATCTAGCCACATCACATGGCTACATAAATACATGTCTCAAACATACTCCAAAACAACTAGCCTATACATGCCATATTTAGCTATTTACACATTCAAAAGTACCAAAGTTGAGTTTGATAGTGTGGTGATGATCCTCGACGGTCCCCGAGCCTCTCGTAGCTTTAACAATCTATAAAACAGAACAAACACACACAAAGTAAGCTTTCAAAAGCTTAGTAAGCCATATACAAATAAACTTAGCATAAAATGTACATAACCATATTGATACATTGACATTAATGTTTCTCAATGCAAATTCATCACATATTGTTTGACTCATTTACATAGCCATAGCTTGCCACATTCTTCAACTCAAATATCACAAATACACATAGCTCATTCAAGCATATATTCACATATTATCTCATCATTTATATACACATATTCACCTTAGTAAGTTCATATAGACACTTACCTTTCATACACACAAGGTGTACTTTTCAAACGTACCTGAAACGGATATACAACTCACATAGTCGTTCATTTCTCAGACTTGCCCGTTGAACCATTCAAAATCAAATAGGATACTCATAGTGCTCAGAATAGTCGTACAATGCCAACGTCCCAGACGAGGTCTTACATGTACTCAAATATCGATGCCACTGTCCCAGACAGGGTCTTACACAAATCAAATACGATGCCAATGTCCCAGACATGGTCTTACACGTAAATCTCATACCGGTGCCAATGTCCCAGACGTGGTCTTACACGAAATCTCGAATCAATGCCAACGTCCCAGACGTGGTCTTACATGATATCACATATCGGACACCTATGTCATGACATATTATCATCTCGAACATTATTCAAAGTGTAACACCCCAAACCCGGCCTAAATGTTACGACCGGATCTGGTATGTCACAAGGAAAGATTGTTTAAAGAAATTTTAAAAACTTCGCGTTTTGTTTTCATTTTGAAAATCGATCCGCTTTTAAGGTTTTTTTAAAACTTTTATTAATAACACTAATAAATAAATCGGGTTTTGTGATACGAAAAACGAAACTAGTGGTGTTCAAACATGACATTTTGAAAATAGTGTTTGTAGTTCTAAGAAAATTTCCAAATTTAATTATTAATCTGCATGTTATCTGCTTGTCAATATTTTAGAAAAATGATTTTTTATATTTTTAGGAAAAACTCTGGGTTTAACATTTCATGATATAATAATAACCGTGTTAAATCAAAAATCCAAATTAAAATCCCGGAGGCCTTATTACATAACAAAATCCCAAATTTAAAATAAGTTCAAATAGAGAAAACGGAGTTTACGAAAGAAGTAATGCATGGCCACCGCAGAGTCCTCCTCGGCTCCAAATCCTCGAACTAGGGGTTACCTGCAAAATTAAGCAGAGGGGTGAGTCACGAGGACTCAGTGTGTAATTTCCCTTACGAATGAAATCTGGGCCTAAGCCCACAGAAGCACATTGGGCCTTAGCCCTCACGGTAATAAATTTGGCCGAAGCCCATACGAATCGAACTGGGCCGTAGCCCTAAGAACATGGCATATCAAATAGTGTATGCAATGCAACCCAACCCAACCTAGTATTCCATCCTCTACACACCACCCGTACCAGCCAAAACACACATGTGGGGATTTCTACAATCAACCCTCCATTCGCTACACTCCTCATATGTGGCACCAAGCCACTGAATGTGGTACCAAACCACTGAAATAATGTGACAGAGTCACTGATATATGTGGTACCAAACCACTGAAATATGTGACAGAGTCACTGATATATGTGGTACCAAACCACTGATATATGTGGTACCAAACCACTGACATGCTCTTCCCCTTTTAATCAATTTCATATCCCAATCCCATGCATTATACAATCATAATATAATGAATGCAACATATGTCAACGTAAATCGAATAATCAGAGCATACATATATTCATGATAGGGTATTTACATGACACAATCAAAGGTAACTAACCTGGTATCTCTGATTTTACCCCCCAAGGGTAACTTAAAAGCCATTACCGATGTTTCGGCTTTTAAATAATTCACATACCAATTAATAATCAAACAAAAGATGGTGCGAATATTACACACCTGATTACGCGAAGGACTAAACACTCCTGATCGTTGCTACTCTCACTAGCGGGAATAACCACTATCTGCCTATCCCAAACAGATGTCGGCTCTCTACCACAACCCGGCAGAAAGTCTTGAACCGCCGACACAACACATCGTTTGAACTTAGGAGCAGAGACTACGAGTCCACTCCCCTCCTTAGATTGGATAGCACTCGCATCCATGAAGAGAATCTTTGATCAGTACAACACTTTCAGAGAGACCGATGGTTGTCTAACAAAGAGATTGGGTTAAGGCAACGAAAGAAAAAAGGAAATAGACCAACCGAAATCAAAGAGAACCTCCTTACCTTGGTCAAAGAATGAAACGAACACAGATAGACTTGGCTATAGATTCTAATCCGATACGAATATGCCACGTTGAGAGGAGAACAGAAGAGATTAGCCGCGAACTAATATTAAGAAACAAAATAACCATTTTGGCTATGACCACATAAGACCGAAAGATAGAGACAGAAACGAAAGAGTTTCCATTACCTAGCACAAACAGAAATCGATTGCAGAGGGACCTTCGGCAGACAACTAGCACTTTGATTCTTGGGGTTCGACTAAATAACAAACGATGAAAGAAACGGGTTACAAAAGATGGAGTAGTCAGTTTCGGAAGAGAAACCAAATTCGGTTTGTGATTAACGAATGAGTGGTCAGTTTCCTTAGAAGAAGTAAGGAGATAACAATAATAAAAGAAAAGTTCTTTACCTTAAACAGAGAGAAGCCGAATGGTGTCCAAGAAGATTCGACACAAATAGCAAATGCCAAGAAGGTTTCGGCTCAAGAGTAGAACAGGAGAGAGATGTCAGGAAAAGAGAAGAAAGTGAGCAGACTGAGGTTCAGCTAGAGGAGAAAAAAGTAGAAATGGACTTAGGTGACAATAAAAGAAAACGATTGAAAAGGAGGAGAAAAACAACTGAAAATTCGGCAATGCTCAAGAGAACAAAAGTGCATCAACTTGAAAGAAAAGAAAAAGAAACACTAGAAGCACTTACTGGCAAGTTTTCGGCACTCTCTCTCCCTACACACAAAGACCAAAAATACTAGGACGAAAATGCCTAAGTAACCCAAAAAAGAATTTGGCAGACACCCCTACTAGCTAAAAACCAAAAATGCTCCCCTACACACCTTCCCACATTCGGCCAAACTTCTCCTCTCTCCCTACCTTCCACGATTTTCTCCTTCATTCACTCTCCATCCACTAATTTGAATTGTTTGACCCATTCAAACTTCTCAAACTCCTCTTGTCCATCTATTTGAATTTGTTTGACTCATTCCACAGCCACCATGGTAGAGTCCCAGCCGAGTGCCACCTCTTCCCCTCCTTGAACACAGAAAAATTGAACTCCAAAGTGCAGCAGATGGGATTCGAACTCCTCCCCCTCTGCTCCTACAAGTGACGCCACATCCACTCCACCATAAGCTCATCCTTGTGTTCTCAAACACAAATAATTATCCTTAAAGCCCGCATCTACTAGCTCTCTCTCTTACTTGCCTTAAAACAAAAATTTTTCCAAAGCTCTGGGTCGAACCCGAGCCTTCCCAAGACCCCCAAACACACCAAAACAACAAGCTAAACGAGCCAAACACATAGAATATCACAAAACGCGGAACCCCTAATTTTAGGATGTTACACAAAGCAATCCAAATTTCATAAATGCACAAATAAGTCAATTCAATGACATTTATTTGTATATCGACTTACCTCGAGTTCGGTTTAACGGAAACGGATACGGCTATTCGATTACTTTTAATTTCCCGCGATCTAAGTCCGTTTTCTTAGGTTCTTGATCTATACATATTCAAATTTAATCCATTTATTCACTATATCATTCAATTTAATCCAAAAACACACAATTAGGGCAATTTGCAAATTAGCCCTCACATTTTCACATTTGGACATTTTAGTCCCTATTTCACAAAATCACAAAATATACCAAATTTCATGATACTTATGCTTGGCCGAATATCACCCATGCCCATACAAGTCCACACATTTAATTGATTTCACAATTTAATCCTTCAAAATTTCATTTTCTCAATTTAATCCAAAATACTCAAATTCATCAAAAACTCAAGAACAAACTATGTTAATCAAACACATATCTTTCATAATTCACCATCAAACATCTAAAAATTCACATGTTCATCAATGGCACATTACAAAAACATCATCAATTCACAAAATTGAGGCATGGGTTTTGAAGTATACATAGCAACGATTACAAAAACGTAGAAATTATCAAAAACCGAACAAAACTCATACCCTAATCAAAGAAGACAAGAGCCGAAACCTAAGAACACTTTTCTTCTTTTCTTTTCCTTGCTAAAGTCTGCCAAATAAGATGACAAACATCTAATTTTCATATTTGTTTTGTTATAAATTCTTTAATAAACAATTTTCCAATTTCAACCTTTAATAAAATAAAACAAAACATATGTGCATAAGGTCATTAAAGACCATTGCCGTCCACTTACTCCTCTTATGGCCAAATTGCCATATAAATCCTCCACATTTAAAAGCCACATCATTTTAGCCATTAATCAAATAAGAGGTCACTTTTACCATTTATGCAATTCAATCTTTTTCTCAAATTAAGCACACAGATAGACAAATTAACTTACGAAACTTTAACACATGCTTAATCACATATAAAAGGCACAGAAAATAATATTAAAATATTTTACTAACTCAGATTTGTGGTCCTGAAACCACTGTTCCGACTAGGGTCAAAACTGGACTGTTACATTTTTTGTTATGGCTATAAACGTCATTCAGTTGAACGTCGGCCTACAGTAGGGTCTGTATGATCCGATTCTGGCTATAAAACCCATTGACTGGTAATCTGTTTCTACATAAACTATTATTTTATATACATCATTGAATTGTAAACTAGCGAGTAATTGTATTATGTATTAATTGAGTATAATCAGAATCTATAACACCGTATACTTATATCTGTATCTGTAACTCTACATCTGCATTGGGGTCGGGATTGAATAAGGTAGAAGTTGTGGCAGTTTAATAATCTGTTAAGACTGGTGGTTAAGCCACGTAAATGTATATGATTCTGGGGACTTTCGCATTCTATTCTGGCAACTAGTTTGTGACATTTTAAACAAGACATATGGTTACTATGTGGTGTGTAAGGATGGATGGGTACTCGATACTTTTTTTGGTGTGTAGGGCTGGACAGAGATGGTGTGTACTGGATGGGGGTAGGAAATTTGCATTTTGTATCTATCACAATCTGTATCTGTAACTGATATGTTCTGTTCTGCTTCCGTATCTTATTTTGAGAATAGTTCGAACATTGAGAAACTGAAGATCTATTCTGTTGTTTCACTTAATAAAAATTATAAGTTACATACTGTGTCTATCAACTTATTTTGTCCGTTTGACTGAATTTCAGGTAACTCATCGACTTAGGCGAGTCGCCGTGGCGTATAACGACCCGAAATTGGGCCTAGTAGGATTGGGCCCATTGGACCTTGAGCGTAGAAGCGTTTTAAAATTTATTTGAATTTGAGAACGGCATTATTTCAAGTTGGACTTATTAGGAGGGTGATTTTGGAAAGTTACGGGGTTCTAGGAAGTTTCGGGTTCAAATTGGGCTTTAACAAAATTTTTGTGTTTAAGCACTTTAAGGTGAGAAGGTAAGTGGCATCAATGCTTATGGAAATAAGTGAGTAAATGGCTAGTATAAGTGAGCATATGGCAAGGAGGTTGAGGCGTCACATGAAGGGCTTTAGGGGAAGAGGTTCGAATCCCACTTGGTACAAATTTTGATTATTTTTTTGTGCTATTCATTGAGAGTGTCGGCCATTATGGTATTTTAGTCAAGGAAGACTTTTTGGTTTTGGAAAGGTGGCTAAAGAAATATGGTATGGAGGAAGATAAGGGTTGATGATGGAAAGAATCAAAAGAAAAAGGCATGTGAAGGGAACATGTTGGCTTATAGTGTGGAAGGTGTTTTGGAAAGATTTTTATTTGGTCAATGCTCATCTTTTGGAAAAGATGATACATGGTTTTGGTTAAGGGAAAGAGGGGAAGCCGAATTTCTCTAGCTCTCCCTTGCATTTTCACATCTTTGAGGGTCATTTCTTTTTCCTTTCTAAATATTTTGGTTCTTTTGATAGCATTTCCTCTGACCGAAACTTCAATTTGCCTATTGAATTCTACTCTTTTCTTTTCAAACTTTCTCTATTATACACCATAATCGAAACATCAACTTCATCTCATAGTCGAAACTTGGTTCTTGTGGTTGCCGAAGCTTTTTTGTCTTCTCAGGTTTTCGGTGGTTGCAAGGCCGAATCTATTCTTTGCTACTTCCATCTTCTTGGTTCTCTTGGTGTGGGCAGAATCGGTAGAGTGTTAGCTTACACTCTCATCATCTTTATAGCCTTAAGGAAATCGATAGAAGGGGATCTATTATTGTCAAGGTAAGGGATTCTTCATGGTTCTTTTTGATCTTTTTCGTTGATCGGTTAGTTTGGTAAACGGTATAGAGGTGATGACTAATCGTTTATTTTTAGGGACCAAATCGCTCGATCACCTATCCATCGTAATAAGAGACTCGGATTGTTGGTAAGTGATATAGATTGTTAATCAATCGCAATACTTGGTTGAAGTTGAAAATTGGGCTTTGGACTAATTGTTAACCGATTGTACCTTTAGGTGCCGCGGAGAGTATCGTGTTACGGATTCCGAATAAGGTGTGTAATCCCGTACCCTTCTGAATACATGTTTGAAATGGTGTGTAATCTCATACCTATCTGAATGTTTGTATGATATGTTCTATGATTCGGTAAAAATACCGAAGAAAATTGGAAACAGACATCCGTGACCAATCGGGCGTGCGTATGTTCGTAGTAGTAACCATATTTTGCAATGAAACAGTTTGGTCAGCAACAGTGACGTGATTTTGAAAAATCACGAAAAATAGGAGAAAGGGAATTAGAAAGAGAATAAGATATCGAATTAAAGCTTACTGTGTCTATTTTTATATGAAAGAAATGAAGTAGAAAGAAGAATTTTATATTCTGTGATATTTTAAATTTAGTGGGACTGGCTTTGATTGAATTCGTGGTTCCCTGATCTATCTTAGAAAAATCATTTAAAATTGTACAAAGTACATTTTGAGTTATAATTTATATGTATAGATTCCTTAGTGAGCCTATTTTCAATAGAAACAAATGGGAGCAACATATGAAAATTGTACAGTTAGATATTTGAATTTCGGGTAAGAGAGATCAGAACCGTTGGCCAGTGAAACAAGGGAAACTTTAAGGAATAAACAGTACTAAATGGTTATGCCAAAAATTCTGAAAATTTTTTAGTAATAAGATATATGAGTATAGTTTCAAGGAAAATTTACGGATTTAAATTTCTAGTTTCCTAACTCGAGTTATAGTCAATTTAGTCAGTATGACGCAGATGGACAATTTTAATTTTTATGCCCCAAATTAGTAGTTAAGTCTGGGTTGCGAAATTACCATAATACCCTTAGAGGGTAAATTACCAAAATACCCCTGGGTTGCGAGATTACCAAATTACCCTTAGTGGGTAAGATTATCGAATTAAGAAAATACCCTTATGGGCCGAATTACGAAAATGCCCTTATAGGCCGAATTACGAAAATGCCCCTATGTGTCGAAATTACAAAAATGCCCCTATGGGCCGATTTGATAGAATGCCTTAATGGGCCAAATTGCAAAGTGTTATAATTGGCCGATTTATCGTAACAAATCTCTGGATTAATAATTGTTGTTTATATTTGTAAATATTATGCCTTACTATGAATGTTGCATTTACCGAATTTGCATGGGATGGGAAAAATGTTGAAGAGAAGTGTAGCCCGGTGGCATTGCCACAAAAATGTTTGTTATTATGATTCATTCTGATTCTGGTGTCTCTGCCACAAATTCTGATAATGGCTATGTGCCAATCTAAATATGGCTTTGTGCCATCGTGATTATGGCTTTGTGCCATCGTGATTATGGCTTTGTGCCATCGTGATTATGGATTTGTGCTAAACGTATTTACCCGGGGCTATGTGCCTAACATATGAATTAACGACTCTGTGTCGATCATATTTACCCAAGGCTGTGTGCCGATTATATTACCGTATATGATATTCTGGTGGCTCTGCCATAATCTGTATAGTGGCTATGCCACGCATAATTATGACTCTGGTGGCTTTGCCACAAAAATTATGATAGCGCTTTGATCAAGCAGCGGTGGCTTGGCCACAATATATATATTAAATGGCATCTTGCTGCGATTGGTGTGTTTGGCGGGGTGGGTTGACTTGATCCCCACAGGTGTGATGGGATGGTACGGGTGGTGTGTAGCGGATGGATTGGGTTGCATACATTGCACATATATAAATATATTTTGTTTTGTAAATGGGCTTCGGTCCAAGTGTATGTTAAATGGGCTTAAGCCCAAGATAATAAATGGATTCAGGCAAGTGGATAACGGTAAGGGGATTATACACTGAGTTCTTGTAATTCACTCCCTTTTCCTTAACCCTTGTAGGTAATGCTCGTGATTTGAGGACTTGGGGCCATGGATGACTCGATGGAGGCCATACTTGAAATGGTGTTCTTGAACTTTAGAATTTCTATTTACGTTACTTTATTTCTTTTACTATTTTGGGTTTTTATGTTGTAATAAGGCCTCTGGAGTATTTTATTATTTGCTTTATGATTGTTATACTTATTATTTTGCTTAAATTGTTTAAAATGAGAATTTTCTAAAAACTTAAATAAAGGTTTTCCAAAATCGATTAACAAATGGATTTCATAATAAACTTTTATAAATATTTTAACAGGGAAGTTTTCACTCGAACTTTCAAACGATATTTTCAAAAGACACGATTTTATAAGATCATTAGTTCAAATTTTCGATTTCTCAATTAACTTTCGAGGATTAGTAGTATTTTATCAAATATTTCTGATTAAATATGTTTTCTTGATTATAACAAAATAATATCTATTTTAGTACAAATCAAAAGGGATTTAACACGTTTTTCTCATGTGACATGTCAGATCCGGTCGTAATGCATGGGCCGGGTTTGGGGTGTTACATTTTATGGTATCAGAGTCCGATTGTAAAACTCGGCTGTGGTTTGGGTTCAAAAGTGTTTTTAAAGCCGTTTAAAATTTTAATTTATAAATACATGTTCTAAAGGAAGTATGGCACCACGGGTATCCGGCACCAAGTCAAGTGAGTATGTGTTTTTATTTTATGATTATTGTGTTAGTACTGTGGTAAGAAAATTCCACAAAATAGAATCCTCTAGAATTTTTAGTTTTAGGAGCTGAAACTATAGAGATTGAGACTTTAGGATGCGTATTGCGAAAACAACTTTACTTCCTATACTCCATAAAAAAATATTTAATAAACATTGAATAATTACACTGATTCATAAGACACGTAATTAGATTAAATCGATTTAGCAAATATGAGCGTTAAAGGACGTAGACGCGATAGATGTGGACGTGGTAGAGGCCGAGGTGCTAAGGCTAGATCTTCAGCATCGGGGCATGTTTCTGAAAGGGAGGCGCTGGCATCGCAGTGGTTGAGACGGGATCTCATGATCGAGCTGGGGTTGATGAGCTAACTCAGATAGTTAAGGAAGTATTGGAGGAGGTTAAAAGAATCAGTGAAGCACTTCGAGTTGAGTGTGTGGACTGTAAGAAGAAAAGAGATCGCGGTTCTTTTGGGTCACAGTCTCGTTCCGTAAAGCATGTTAAGGCACGTCCAAACTTTTCGGCTTGTGATTATTGCAGAAGGCGTCATCCGGGAGAATGCTGGAGGAGGTCAGGAGCATGCTTGAGATGCAGGTGTAAGGAGCATAAGGCTCGGGATTATTTCATCACCATCAAGTCAGGTATGTTATGGTTGGACGTGATGATTGAATGTAGAAAATTTTAGGTATAAATGGTAGATAACTGCTTGCTTCTATGGTTAGATGTTTGGTTGAGTGAAAGAGGATTCAAGATTTTGTTAAAAGTACATTAGTGTTATTAAGATCAGAGTGCGTAGCGAAAGCATAGTGGTGTGATTTGAACGGTGCGTTTAGTAGTTGGTTGGAAATTTTGAGGACGAAATTTCTTTAAGGAGGGTAGAATTGTAACGACCCGAAATTGGGCCTAGTAGGATTGGGCCCATTGGACCTAGAGCATAGAATCATTTTAAAATTTATGGGAATTTGAGAACGGCATTGTTTCAAGTTGAACTTATTAGTAGGGTGATTTTGGAATGTTACGGGGTTCTAGGAAGTTCCGGGTTCAAATTGGGCTTTAGCAAAATTTTTGTGTTTAAGCACTTTAAGGTGAGAAGGTAAGTGGCATCAATTCTTATGGAAATAAGTGAGTAAATGGCTAGCATAAGTGAGCATATGGCAAGGAGGTTGAGGCATCACATGAAGGGCTTTAGGGGAAGAGGTTCGAATCCCACTTGGTACAAATTTTGATTATTTTTTTTGTGCTATTCATTGAGAGTGTCGGCCATGATGGTATTTTAGGCAAGGAAAACTTTTTGGTTTTGGAAAGGTGGCTAAAGAAATATGGTATGGAGGAAGATAAGGGTTGATGATGGAAAGAATCAAAAGAAAAAGGCATGTGAAGGGAACATGTTGGCTTATAGTGTGGAAGGTGTTTTGGAAAGATTTTTATTTGGTCAATGCTCATCTTTTGGAAAAGATGATACATGGTTTTGGTTAAGGAAAGAGGGGAGCCAATTTCTCTAGCTCTCACTTGCATTTTCACATCTTTGGGGTCATTTCTTTTTCCTTTCTAAATATTTTGGTTCTTTTGATTGCATTTCCTCTGACCAAAACTTCAATTTGCCTATTGACTTCTACTCTTTTCTTTTCAAACATTCTCTTTTATACACCATAACCGAAACATCAACTTCATCTCATTGTCGAAACTTGGTTCTTGTGGTTGCCGAAGCTTCTTTTTATTCTCGGGTTTTTGGTGGTTGCAAGGCCGAATCTATTCTTTGCTACTTCCATCTTCTTGGTTCTCTTGGTGTGGGCCGAATCGGTAGAGTGTTAGCTTACACTCTCATCATCTTTCTAGCCTTAAGAAAATCGATAGAAGGGGATCTATTATTGTCAAGGTAAGGGATTAAGTCATGGTTCTTTTGATCTTTTCGTTGATCGGTTAGTTTGCTAAACGGTATAGAGGTGATGACTAATCATTTATTTTTAGGGACCAAATCGCTCGATCACCTATCCCTCGTAATAAGAGACTCAGATTGTTGGTAAGTGATATAGATTGTTAATCAATCGCAATACTTGGTTGAAGTTGAAAATTGGGCTTTGGACTAATTGTTAACCGATTGTACCTTTAGGTGCCGCGGAGAGTATCATGTTATGGATTCCGAATAAGGTGTGTAATCCCGTACCCTTCTGAATACATGTTTGAAATGGTGTGTAATCTCATACCTCTCTGAATGTTTGTATGATATGTTCTATGATTAGGTTGAAATACCGAAGAAAACCGGAAACCGGCATCCGTGACCAATCGGGTGTGCGTATGTTCGTAGTAGTAACCATATTTTGTAATGAAACAGTTTGGTTAGCAGCAGTGACGTGATTTTGAAAAATCACGAAAAATAGGAGAAAGGGAATTAGAAAGCGAATAAGATATCGAATTAAAGCTTACTATGTCTATTTTCATATGAAAGAATTGGAGTAGAAAGAGGAATTTTATATTCTGTGATATTTTAAATTTAGTGGGACTGGCTCTGATTGACTTCGTGGTTCCCTGATCTGTCTTAGAAAAATCATTTAAAATTGTACAAAGTGTAGTAACATCCCAAAGTTAGGCCTAGTAGGATTGGGCCCAATGGGCCTTAGGCGTAAGAGCGTTTAAAATTTTTGGGAATAAGAGAACGACTTTAGTGCAAGTTGGATCTAGTAGGTGAGGGATTTTGGAAGGTTAGGGGGCTTCTATGAAGTCCCGGGTTCAAACTTTGGCTTTAGGGAAATTTTGGTTTTAGGTGAATAAAACCCTGGGAGTTAGTAGGTAGGCTTTAAGAATAAAATGTGGAAAAAATGACACAAGTGGAGTGTGTGGTGTAGTGGCAAAGTGACGTCACATAAGAGACAAGGGGGTGACGCCACAAGGAAAGAAGGAGGTCCAAGGTCCAAGTCTTGGCTCTTGCATTTTGGTTTCTTTTTTTAAATGGATTCTAGAATTTTGCCATAGGGTTATATTTAGTTGCGCATGATTTTAGACACAAGAGGAGTTTGTGGCCAAGTTGTTAGCGGTGTGGATTATGCTACAAGGGAGCCTGGGTTCGAATCTCATGGAAAGCAAGGGAGTATTTATTTTGCTAAGTTGGGGCGGCAAGAGTTTGAGTTGGATTTAAACTCTGCTAACGAAGGGATCCCACATCGGAAAGATACAAAGAAGGAAGGTGAGAAGCTAGCTATATATAGAGCAGTCTATGAGGAGGGTTAAGATACCTTGGTGGGCGTTTGGGCACAGGAGTGGTCGGAGCGCGGATTAGCATCAGATTCCTATCAGGTGTGTACTTCTCTCTACTCTAGTCGAGAGGCGGCAAATGCCGAAAAGCCGGTCACATGGCAATGGTAGCCACACGAGCGTGCGAGCGCACGTGTGGGAGCTTCGACGCAATAGTCAAGGCCACCATGAGTATTCTTGTAAGTTGAGGCTGCTTGGGCCATGATGGGCCAAGGTGGGCCCAATGGGCTCGTGGGCCCATATGAATAAATTGTATGACTGTTTAGTAGAAATTGGACTAGACAATGTGAATCTAATATCTGTGGCTAGATTTGGGCTAAATGGACCACACGAGCGTGTGGGCCCATTTGGGCCGAGAATGGGCCCTAGGCCCAATTGCACTGTTTTGATAAGAAAATGTATCCGTGTCGCTCGAGGCGACAGTAGGCCGTCAGAAAGGCCATTAAGTGCAAAATTACTGAAATACCCTTAGTTTGTAAAATTACCGAAATACCCCCGGTTTGCAAAATTGTCGAAATACCCCTGGTTTGTAAAATTACTGAAATACCCCTGGTTTACGAAATTACCGAAATACCCCTGGTTTGCAAAATTACCGAAATACCCCTGGTTTACGAAATTACCGAAATACCCCTGGTTTGTAAAATTACCGAAATACCCCTGGTTTGCAAAATTACCGAAATACCCCCGGTTTGCAAAATTGCCAAAATACCCTTGGTTTGTAAAATTACCAAAATACCCCTAGTTTGCAAAATTACCGAAATACCCCCGGTTTGTGAAATTACCGTTTTACCCCTACACGACAAAATGATCGTTGTACCCTCGTGGTAGTACTAGCGTTGTATGTGTTAATTGTATGATTGATTATGTTTGAGATGCATTGCTTACATGGATTGGTTATGAGTAGAATTACCGAACTACTCCTGTAGGGTGGAATTATCGAAATACCCTTATAGGGTAAAATGACGGATTTGCCCTTGTAGGTAAATGATCGACTTGTGCAATGAGTTGTCTAATTTGTCTGTGGTTGTATGACTGATATGCTTTTATTACATGTTTAAATAATTGTTACTGAGCATGTCTATTTTGCATACACGTGTAATGATTGAGCATGACATACACGACATATTGCATGGGTGAGAATTATGGTACGGAGGAAGATTTGAGGATCGCATGGCCATATGGTATGGATCCAGGATTGCATGGCCGTATGGTATGGATCCACCACATGCTTTTTAGCCACCGAGCGACCATGCTTTGCCGATAATGTTACCGAGGGTCGTGTGCCATTAATATGGGCTTCGTGCCGTAATTATGGGCTTTGTGCCAATACCGAAGGCTTTGTGCTGTTATTATGGCTTTGTGCCAATCATATTTACCGTGGCTATGTGCCTAACATATATATATGATGACTCTATGTCAATATTTGAGGATCGCATGGCCGTATGGTATGGATCCAGGATCGCATGGCCGTATGGTATGGATCCACCACCGAGGCTTTAAGCCCAATGTATGTGATTAAGCGACTTTGTTTGTAACGTTCGGTAGTACCGCAACCGGGCTACCCTTGGTGTGTAGCGGTGAGGGTCGATTGTAGAAATCCCCATTGGTGTGTTTGGTAGGAATGGGTGGTGTGTAGCGGATGGAAAAATTAGGTTGGGCTGGGTTTGCATCGCATTGCATACATTATCTGCTGTGACATATGATATGGGTTAAGGCTCAACCGAGGCTATTTTGGGCTAAGGCCCAATTGCCACCGTTACTGTAATGGGCTTCGGCCCGAATTATTGTGATGCATGTTCTTACCGATGAGGGTTGTACATACTGAGTTTTCGTAAACTCACCCCCTCTTTTTATTAAATGTTTCAGGTAATTCCCAGCGATAGAGGATTGGGAGCCGTGGAGGACTCGGAGGTGGCTATACATCGGAGATACTACTCGTGAAATTTAGTAATTTCAAATTTTACCTTATTTTAAGATTATTTATTTTGGGTTAATATTTTGTAATAAGGCCATTGGTTTATTTTTTCTAAGTTTTCATTTATAACTGTTAAACTTATAAATACAGGGTTTTCTTAAAACATTAGCAATCGTTTTCTAAAATATCAAGTTTACGCAACGATGCAAGTTCAACTTTCATAACAAAACAGTTTTTCAAAATAACAACTTTTAAACAGTCATTTAGCAAATCGCGTTTTTCTCAAACAAACAACGAACTCGGAGTTCAAAAATTTGATAAAACTTTTCTAAACAATTGCTTAGCTTTCAACTTCCTTCAATGTGACACGCCAGATTCGGGCCTAACTTCTAGGCCGGGTTTGGGGTGTTACACATTATGAGTTATAATTTATATGTATAGATTCCTTAGTGAGCCTATTTTCAATAGAAACAAGTGGGAGCAACATATGAAAACTGTACAGTTAGATATTTGAATTTCGGGTAAGAGAGGTCGAACTGTTGGTCGATGAAACAAGGGAAACTTTAAGGAATAAACTGTACTAAATGGTTAAGCCAAAAATTCTAGAAAATTTTTAGTAAGAAGATATATGAGTCTAGTTTCAAGGAAAATTTACGGATTTAAATTTCGAGTTTCCTAACTCGAGTTATAGTCAATTTTGTCAGTATGACGTAGATGGATAGTTTCAATTTTTATGCCCCAAATTAGTAGTTAAGTCTGGGTTGCGAAATTACCATAATACCCTTAGAGGGTAAATTACCGAAATACCCCTGGGTTGCGAGATTACCAAATTACCCTTAGTGGGTAAGATTATCGAATTACGAAAATGCCCTTATGGGCCAATTTACGAAAATGCCTTTATGGGCCAAATTACGAAAATGCCCCTATGGGTTGAAATTACGAAAATACCCCTATGGGCCGATTTGATAGAATGTTTTAATGGGCCGAATTGAAAAGTGTTATAATGGGCCAATTTATCGTAACAAATCTCTGGATTAATAATTGCTGTTTATATTTGTAAATATTATGCCTTACTATGAATGTTGCATTTACATAATTTGCACGGGATGGGAAAAATGTTGAAGAGAAGTGTAGCCCAGTGGCATTGCCACAAAAATGTTTGTTATTATTATTCATTCTGATTCTGGTGGCTCTGCCACAAATTCTGATAATGGCTATGTGCCAATCTAAATATGGCTTTGTGCCATCGTGATTATGGCTTTGTGCCATCGTGATTATGGCTTTGTGCTAAACGTATTTACCCGGGGCTATGTGCCTAACATATGAATTAACGACTCTGTGTCGATCATATTTACCCAAGGCTGTGTGCCGATTATATTACCGTATATGATATTCTGGTGGGCTCTGCCATAATCTGTATAGTGGCTATGCCACGCATAATTATGACTCGGTGGCTTTGCCACAAAAATTATGAAAAGCAGTTTGACTGCAGCGGTGGCTTGGCCACAATATATATATTAAATGGCATCTTGCCTGCGATTGGTGTGTTTGGCGGGGTGGGTTGACTTGATCCCCACAGGTGTGATGGGATGGTACGGGTGGTGTGTAGTGGATGGATTACTAGGATGGGTTGGGTTGCATACATTGCACATATATAAATATATTTTGTTTTGTAAACGGGCTTCGGTCCAAGTGTATGTTTAATGGGCTTAAGCCCAAGATAATGCTAAATGGATTCAGGCCAGTGGATAACGGTAAGGGGATTATACACTGAGTTCTTATAACTCACTCCCCATTTTCCTTAACCCTTGTAGGTAATGCTCCGTGACGAGGACTTGGGGCCATGGATGACTCGATGGAGGCCATACTTCAGAAATGGTGTTCTTGAACTTTAGAATTTCTATTTACGTTACTTTATTTCTTTTACTATTTTGGGTTTTTATGTTGTAATAAGGCCTCTGGAGTATTTTATTATTTGCTTTATGGTTGTTATACTTATTATTTTGCTTAAATTGTTTAAAATGAGAATTTTTTAAAAACTTAAATAAAGGTTTCCCAAAATCGATTAACAAATGGATTTCATAATAAACTTTTATAAATATTTTAACACGGAAGTTTTCACTCGAACTTTCAAACGATATTTTCAAAAGACACGATTTTATAAGATCATTAGTTCAAATTTTCGATTTCTCAATTAACTTTCGAGGATTAGTAGTATTTTATCAAATATTTCTAATTAAACATGTTTTCTTGATTATAACAAAATAATATCTATTTTAGTACAAATCAAAAGGGATTTAACACGTTTTTCTCATGTGACATGTCAGATCCGGTCATAACGCATGGGCCGGGTTTGGGGTGTTACATGGTGGGAGCTCGGTCATTATTCCTTAACTATTTTAGTGTTTTTAATAACTTATGCTACTGTGTGTTTGTTTTGGATTACGTTTCAAAAGTCAGAACTTCTATGTTGGGTTTGATCAATTATATGATTTCTGAAAGTTAAATTTCAAATAGGTTGGGTATAGGGTGTTACAGTAAATGATGCCTTTGTGCCAAAACTCTAGACAAGAAAGCCTTTATGACAAGTATTGAATGTAAAGGAAAGCCTTTGTGGCAACCTTTGTTTAAGAACTCCTTTGTGGAAAATCTCTAAAAGGAAATTCCTTTATGGCGTTCTCTGTCAAAGGAAAGCCACAATGGCTACCTCCGTAAAGGAAGCCTTCATGGCGATATATGAAAAGAAATTCCTTCGTAGTGCAATCTAAGAATAGGATGCCTTGGTGGAAACTTTGTAAAGAAAAACCCTTGTGGTGAATATAAAGAAAGCCTTTACGGCTATTTAAATGAGGGAATGCTTTCACGACAAAATTCAAAATGAATGGCGTGTAAAGAATTAGGAAAGAATGATATGAATGGTCCTCTGAAGACAAAGTAAAGACAGGACTCTGAGGTATAGTAAGTGTAAGAGATGACATATGAGATAAGGAGAAAGAGCTAAGTATCTAACTAATTCTAAAAGAAAGGCACCGTATGTAAATGAATTGGAAAACTCTGATAGTAACAAGAAATGAACAGCAAAGCTAGAGCGCGCTAGAATAGGTGGCGAATCTGAGATATGTGTTATAGACATGTATAGATAGTACCTTGAAGTAAGGAAGATATGAGCGAACTTTGTGTTAAGTATTGGGTGTAGTCTACCTCGCTTAAAGGTCGTGGAAAAATCAGTAAGTATGAAATGAGATCTTAAGTCTATTAATAAGGTAAATTACATGGTTAAGGACCATGTAAAGATGAGAATTAAGAAGGGACATAGAAAGTGAAGAATATATTGTATGCTCAAAGGAAAGAAACGATCATTTGAGTTTGGACCTCGAATCTGAAACCTAGTAGAATGAAGGCTTAATGAATATGAAAGGAAGATAAGTTCTTAAAGACACAGAAAGGAAGGTAAAGGTCAAGAATAGAAAGAAGTAGTTATAGTCTGTTAACGAAATAGGTATTTAAGGATTATCTCACTAAGTTCTTATGAACTTACTAAAGTTATTTCTTGTTTCAGGTTATAAAGGAGTATGCGCCCAGGGATGATGCTAGGGCTACGCCATAAAAGAAGTGGCGCGATGAGATGTTGAGCATATAGAGGAAGTTATGTAGTGAGTTCAAGGTAGAACATAAGTCGTTTAAGCAACGTTCCAATGTGTTTACAGTAGACTGAGAAATAAAATGGAAAATATTGAAATTTTATTATCATGAACTATAAATGTAACATACAATGTACACCCATAAGAGACTTTGTCATATTCATAAATAGAACTCGTACATGGACAAAAAGTTTAAGTTACATCTATCATAGGGCGTAACGTCTGACATTCAGACCCAGTAAGTCGAGTCGGGTGAAGGGCATTACAATAGTGATCTAAGAAGTGTATCTAACTACGAACTACAAGGGAATCGTATAATGGGATTCAAAATTTTAGTGTAACGCCTGGGATCTGCCAGTCAAGTGAAAGGAGTATAAGACGATTAAGTTCAGTGTTTGACGTATGGTTATCCGCCAACCAAGAATCAGAACTGTACCTGCCAGTGTTTGAAAGGGAACCCAAACCCATTGAGTCAAAAGAATCTATATCTTTGTAAAAAGGTAAATATGAATAAGACTCATTAAGTTCCTTAGAAACTTATATGCGTGTTTTTGGTATGCAGGTATGTGATTTGGACTAATATGCCGAAAGGGACCAAGCCAAGGTTGCGTCATGGTGGTAGATCAAGGGCAATATTATGCATACAGAGGAACCCTTTTTGAAACATGTTTTCAAATGACAAATAGTAATATCTGCCACAATATGATTGTTTATTTAAGTAAATTGTTGTAATATTTTATTTTACCTTTGAAAGTTTTTTGAAAAACGGTAAATGTTATTCAAACCTATTATCTTAGGAAGGACTTTTAATAAATAAGAGGTATATTCAGTATAGTTCTTAGTAGATTGAAAAATTTAGTTAAGTGTGTAAGTAATTTGGCGTCTTATACTCGAATTCGATAAATTGGGTAGGGTATAGGGCATTACAAAATTATTGCATTTTGAAGCTCTTCAGGAGTTTCAGTAATATTTAGATCATCAACATAAACAAAAATGATCACAAAATTTGATCCAGACCTTTTTATAAAGACACATGGACAAATTGGATCATATTTTATTGAGCAAATTTTTCCAGGGAACTCTATTATATCTTTCTGGGATTTTAAATCCTTCAGGGGTGTTTATATAAATTGCACTATCAAGTGTACCATACAAATAGGCTGTAACAATATCTATTAGACGTATGTCAAGTTTTTCACGTATTACCATACTAATAGGATATCTAAACGTGATTGCATCCACCACATTAGAATATGTCTCTTCGTAATCAATGTCAGACATTTGTAAAAATCCTTATGCTACAAGTCGTGCTTTATATCTTATGGCTTCATTTTTCTCATTTCATTTTTGCACAAATACCCATTTATATCCTACCGGCTTTACACCTTTAGGTGTTTGAGCTATAGTTCCAAAAACCTCACGTTTGAAAAGTGAATTCAATTCTGCTTAAATTGCGTCTTTCCATTTTGACCAATCTTTTCTATTTTTACATTCCTAAAAAAAAATAGCCTCAATATCCTCATTTTTTTGCTATTTCAATAGCAAAATTATAAGCAAAATTATTATCGACAACGATATTTTTCCGGTTTTATCTTTTTCTCGTATTGACATAACTTATCGAGATCTCTTTATTTTTATCATTTTCATTATCACTTTCAGGTACCTGAATCTCTTCTTGATTTTTATAGTTAGTTATGTCATGGGTCTCTTGAGGAATCCCTGCCTCCACTATATGACCATATTGAATGTTTTCTCCTTTCCATTTACGAGGACTTTTATCTTTGAAACCGAATGGTCTTCCATGCTTCAAGTGTGAATTACTTTCTTTTGTACTAATAGTTTTCCCTATTGGGACATTAATTCGTATTGGAGCATTTTTAGCTGGTATGTGAGATATTGCAATTCTCTTTAGGTCAGTAAATGAACTGACAGTTGATTTGTAAAATGAATTATCTGTTGAACTTCTGGTTCACATTGCTTTGTATGAGGATATTAGACAATGATAATTCATTTCAAGTACTTTATTCATCTGATTTTTTATTCTCTCCCCCTAATGTTGGGAATATTGTTTCATCAAAGTGAGAATCAACAAATCGTGCAATAAATAAATCTCCAGTTAATGATTCACCATACTTAATTATAGAAGGAGCTTATAACCAACATATATTCCCAACCTCCTTTGAGGACCCATATTTGTGCATTATGGTGGAGCAATTAGAACATATATCGTACATCAAAAAAAATTCTAAGATGGGATATATTTAGCTCCTGACCAAGAGCCAATTGATGCGTACAACATGTAAATAAGTACAATCTCATGTTGAAAAAGGGAACTTTGTTCTCATAAGTAATGGTTTAGCTATTAGTTGGAGGCATTTGATAAACGATTCAACTAAACCATTTTATGTGTGAACATAAGTTACAGGATATTCAACTTGTATCCCAGTTGACATACAATAATTATTGAAAGTTTGGGACGTAAACTCACCAACATTAGCAAGATGAATTTTTTTTTAATTGCATAAGTTGAAATTAATCATTTAAACAAGCAATCTCGAAAAATACTAGTTGCACGTTGATAAATCACATTTGATTATCTTGAAGATGCAATTACTAATATCATATCAAAACATCTACTTGTTGGATAAAATGGGCCCATATTTCTTTTAGTAATGTAAGAGATTCTATCTCAACTTTTGCTAATGAGGTTTAATAAATCATCTTCTTTGAGAACAAAGAGCACTTGAGTAATATTTAAAATCAAGAATCTTCAAGTTCTTTAATGAATACTCTTGATTTGAATTCTCATCTTGTTGCATCATTATTGATCAGGATGGTCTAACCTATCATGCCAACTTAATTAATACATTTGGACTAGTAAACTTCAGGTTTACTATCTCATATGATTCAGCACTACAAATGTAAACTTCTGGTCTACTATCGTATGTGATTTAATCGTATATGCATAGTGCAAACTAGAGGCAAGGACAATAATTTTTCAATACAAAAAAAAAAAAAAAAAAAAAAAGCTACATGCATTTGTTGCAAATAAATTTTATCAATTTACAAAATGCGCACAAACAAATATTTTCTTTGTATAGGCATATGTTCAAAATTAAGCAAAATGTATGACCATATCATAAATACACAATAATTAAAAGATGAAATTATTATTTTAAAATTTAATATCAGTCTTATTATCTATATCCATAATATCTCTATTTTTCACTTTTGATGGTGAGAAAAATTATTAAGACCACCCCTTTTTACTAATACTATTGTAGAGCAACTTACCATGCCCGCATCCAAGATCACGTCTTTCTATATTGCTCCATTCACTTCAAGGAATGGAGAAAATCTAATACAACGGGCTTTGTGTTTTTTCATTTAATTTATCGTTATTTAATTCAACCATAACCAAACGTGACATTAATTCATAATATATCTTAAAACCTTTTCATGGTATTACTACTGCAGGAACACATTTGAAGCGTGAAAAGTTGAAAAAGTTTTCTCTAACAAGTTCTCATTAGTAATATTATTCTCACATAATTGAAAACTCATCTTGAATACTGTAGAGTTATAGTCACTTACAGATTTAAAATATTGCAACTTCAGGTGCATCTAATCATAGCGAGATTTAGATAAAATTATCATATTCTATTGCTCATATTTTTCTTTTAAATTATTCCACAATTTAAGTAGATCTTTCACAATCAAATATTTTGCTTTCAACCCCTTAATGTGGATAATGACAAAAGAAGATTACAAAGATAATCACAATCAATTCATTTTAATAACAAGAGTAATAAATATAAATCAATAACCTGATCCTCTTTTTTTTCATCCTTTCAAAATAGATATTTATAGCAATAGTGATTCATATGAAATATAATCTGTTCCTCACTCACAATCTTAATATGAGATCCATTACAATGAATATCTTTTAAAACCAATGCATTAACCATCACAAATTTTGTTCTTTTTAGATATTGGTATATTAGTTTTTTTGGAGCTTTGAACTAATTTTTTACTACCAAATATTGATATATTAACTCTTCTGTAGCTTTCGACTAATTTTGTACTACCAAATATTGGAATAATATTGGTTTATTTTAATACTAAAAAGGATAAATACTTTCTACCTGCAAGGATAGTATTCATTGTTACATTGTGAGCAATGCATGTATATATATATTCTTAAAGAATATTAATATAGTTGGAGAAAATACTTGGATAGACGATGGGTACGTGATTGATGGTCGTTCATATCACATTGATAAGATAAGCTATGTTAGGATCGACCCGATTAAGCAACGAACAAGTAATAATAGCGGAATAAATTGAGAAATTGGACACACAAATTTAACGTGGAAAACCCCCTCCAAAGAGGATAAAAAACCACGGGCAAAGATAATTTTACTATAATGGCAACAGAACGAAGAGTACAAAAGATGGAGATAAAAACTAAACCCCGAAAACAAAGAACCCTCAAAACGTAAACACAAAATTCTCTAAATGTGTTATGAGTTCTAATATCTAATGGGTGTGTTTTCTAAGGTTGTAAAAGAGCCTATTTATAGGCTAAATTCATAGGTCAGATAATAATAAAATAATCTAACTAATCAGTGTAACATCCCAAAATAGGGGTTATTTGTGATTGAATTATTTTTCTTGTATTTGAATTTCTGTGATATTATTCGTGTTGATATAAGGCTTAATTAGGGGTCTTGAGTAAGCTCGGTTTAGTAGAATAATTTTTAGTATGGCTTATTTAAAGAAGAGGATTAAATGAGCTTAGCACTTAAGTTAATTTAAGTAGCAATAAGTGACAAGATGAGTGCATGGCAAGTTGGTAATGGCGCATGGAGTTTGGCTTGAGGTTAGAGGTTCGAGTAGCATGTTTAGCAATTTGAAGGTTTATTTTTATATCCTTGCTTTGATGGGCGGTCAAACTTATTTATGATAGGTTGGACTAATTCTTTTGGTAAGTTGAATATATGATTAAGGAAAGCTTGATAGTAGGGATAAGAATCTTGAAGTTATGGTATGATGAGGGGACAAAAGGCATGAAGGGTGGAGGATGTTTTGGAAAGTTTCCTAAGCCTTTAGTGGATGAATGTGGGCGGCATGTATGGCTAGGGGTGGCGAATTTTGATAGGTAGCTTGGGGAAAGGAATAGTTGGCCAATTTTTTTGTCATTTGAACATCTTTTGCTTTGTTTTTCTTTCTCTCCAAAATTCCTCTCTTTGGCCGAAAGTGTCTTGTGCATTTTGGTGCAATTTTTCTCTTTTGGTTTTTAGCCTCATTTCATGTGAACCAAATACCATTTCTTTTCTTTCATTTGTCCTTTTTGAAACCGAAACAACATGGGAACTTTTGTGCATCTTTTTCTTCTTTGATAACTAGGTGTTGGCCAAACTCTTACTCCCTTTTCTCTCTTTTTCTTTCTTTCAATATTGCTCAACCACTTTCTCTTTCTCTTTCTTTTGGGCGAACCATTCTCTTCTTGTTGCTCTCTCTTTTCTTTTGTTGATTAAACCGAATTCTCTCTCATTTCAATTCTCTTTTCTTTCACATATTCTTCATTTTCCATAACCATATAGCCGAATCTTCTACTTTCTTTAGATTTATCTTTGGCCGAATATTGAAGGTAAGATAGTTATCATCGGGACTTCTCTAGAAATTGGTTTTGGTAAGGTGGTAAGGTTTATTTCAAAGGATTTTTATTTTAAGTTTCGTTTAAGCCGAAGGCTAATAAACCTTATTGATGATGGTTGATTGTAGGGAAGTGAGGCCGATTCTTTTAGGAGTGTGTTGGATAAGTGTTCGAAGGCTTTGGGTAAGATTTTAGGTTCACAAGGAACCTTTCTCAATTATTTTGGTTTGGCCGAATAGGCCATGGTTCTAATATTCATTTTTGGCCGAATATAGGGGCAAGATTACTTGTGTGGCCGATTTGTCTATTTGGGATTTAGAACTCTTTTTGGTGCAGTGTGTATACATACACATCTTATAACTTTTAATATGCTAAGTGTTATTTTATGCCTAACGTTTTGTGTAGACATGGATGAAATACCTTCATGGTATTAACAAGGATTTGGGTAAGTTCTTATTACTATGTGATTATTATTTGATGCTTTTGGGAAGCATGACACATTTGGTATGTGTATTATTTGATATATGGCTTATGATAAATCGATTGGATGTTGTTAAATAAATCTATCAACATGATTTGTGGTACATGCATATAAATGATTGTTATGGGTTGATGAGAGGAGGGGCAAAGTGATATTCGTGTCGACGGACACCGTGTTTTGGTAACACATCGTGACTACGGTCACGGAGGTTTGGTACCTCCGGAGGTTTGGCACCTCATAGCGACTTGTCCCTGTGGTTAATACCACCGTGGGTTGGCCCCACTTTGAGATATGGGATTGTCTGCCAGTGATTTGGTATCACACGATGGGTTGGCCCCATCATCTATTTGTGACTTCGGTCACCAGTGTTTTGGTAACACAATTGTGTCTTCGGACACCAGAGATTTGGTATCTCCAGTGATTTGGTATCACATTTGTGACTATACGTCACCAGTGGTTTGGCACCACCAGTGGTTTGGTACCACAAGGGGTAGAAAAAGGCGTATGGATGGTTAGGTTGGGTGCATTTAAACTTATGCATGTTAATTGGTTATAATTTGTGTATGTTATTACATTAAATCGGGGAAGGGTTACACATTGAGTCTTGGTGACTCACCTTCTCCTTTAATTTTTCAGGTGACTCGTAGATCGCGGATGAGGAGCCGGATGGACTCGAGGTGGCCATGCAGTGGAGATTTTTAATAAATGAATTTTGGATTTTATCTATTTTTCTGTTGGGTTTATGTTGCTTAATTGTAATAAGGCCTCCTAGGATTATTTTATTATTGCTGCATGTTTTGAATGTTTTGTTTAAACTATTTGATGATGTTAAAACGGATGCACATGTTTTCTCAAATTAAACGCAAAAAATGTTTTTTTTTAAAGTACCATCGGGTACATTTGAAACTGTAACAACCTAACTTAGTATATTTTTTTTTTAAATGACATTAAGTAATGCTTTCTTCATAACACCTCAATTGTTTTAAATCAAACTAATATCTTTTATCAAAATTTAAAACGACTTAACAAGGGATTTTCAAAGGTTTTTCCTCCGTAGCATACCAAATTCGGTCGTAATGTTTGGGCCGGGTTTGGGGTGTTACAAAATTGGTATCAGAGCCTAGGTTCAAAAACTCGGCTGTGGGTTTGGGTTCAAAAAAATGTTTTCAAAAGATTGTTTGGAAAATGGTTTAGAAAAATATATATCTGTTTTTTTTTTTTGAAATATGGCACCCGAGTCTCCGGCACCAATCCATGCTTTGTAAGTTTCTGATACTTTGCTTTGTTATATCTTTGTATTTTGAATATCTATTCTGTGTGTTTGGGTTGGATGTGATGTTCGGATATAGAGTTGATTGCGTCTGAAATATTTGTCTGCTTTAATGGTTAGTTTTTTTAGTATGTGTAGGATTTCTAAATTCTAGTTAAAAGTATATTAGGTTCTTGGAATCGAGTGTGCGCAGCGTGAGCACAGCGTTGTAGGTTAGGTGGTACGAATGTTCCTGTAGTTGGAAATTTCGAGGACGAAATTATTTTAAGGGGGGTAGAACTGTAACATCCCAAAATAGGGGTTATTTGTGATTGAATTATTTTTCTTGTATTTGAATTTCTGTGATATTATTCGTGTTGATATAAGGCTTAATTAGGGGTCTTGAGTAAGCTCGGTTTAGTAGAATAATTTTTAGTATGGCTTATTTAAAGAAGAGGATTAAATGAGCTTAGCACTTAAGTTAATTTAAGTAGCAATAAGTGACAAGATGAGTGCATGGCAAGTTGGTAATGGCGCATGGAGTTTGGCTTGAGGTTAGAGGTTCGAGTAGCATGTTTAGCAATTTGAAGGTTTATTTTTATATCCTTGCTTTGATGGACGGTCAAACTTATTTATGATAGGTTGGACTAATTCTTTTGGTAAGTTGAATATATGATTAAGGAAAGCTTGATAGTAGGGATAAGAATCTTGAAGTTATGGTATGATGAGGGGACAAAAGGCATGAAGGGTGGAGGATGGTTTGGAAAGTTTCCTAAGCCTTTAGTGGATGAATGTGGACGGCATGTATGGCTAGGGGTGGCCGAATTTTGATAGGTAGCTTGGGGAAAGGAATAGTTGGCCAATTTTTTTGTCATTTGAACATCTTTTGCTTTGTTTTTCTTTCTCTCCAAAATTCCTCTCTTTGGCCGAAAGTGTCTTGTGCATTTTGGTGCAATTTTTCTCTTTTGGTTTTAGCCTCATTTCATGTGAACCAAATACCATTTCTTTTCTTTCATTTGTCCTTTTTGAAACCAAAACAACATGGGAACTTTTGTGCATCTTTTTCTTCTTTGATAACTAGGTGTTGGCCAAACTCTTACTCCCTTTTCTCTCTTTTTCTTTCTTTCAATATTGCTCAACCACTTTCTCTTTCTCTTTCTTTTGGGCGAACCATTCTCTTCTTGTTGCTCTCTCTTTTCTTTTGTTGATTAAACCGAATTCTCTCTCATTTCAATTCTCTTTTCTTTCACATATTCTTCATTTTCCATAACCATATAGCCGAATCTTCTACTTTCTTTAGATTTATCTTTGGCCGAATATTGAAGGTAAGATAGTTATCATCGGGACTTCTCTAGAAATTGGTTTTGGTAAGGTGGTAAGGTTTATTTCAAGGATTTTTATTTTAAGTTTCGTTTAAGTAAGCGAAGCTAATAAACCTTATTGATGATGGTTGATTGTAGGAAGTGAGGCCGATTCTTTTAGGAGTGTGTTGGATAAGTGTTCAAGGCTTTGGGTAAGATTTTAGGTTCACAAGGAACCTTTCTCAATTATTTTGGTTTGGCCGAATAGGCCATGGTTCTAATATTCATTTTTGGCCGAATATAGGGGCAAGATTACTTGTGTGGCCGATTTGTCTATTTGGGATTTAGAACTCTTTTTGGTGCCAGGTGTGTATACATACACATCTTATAACTTTTTAATATGCTAAGTGTTATTTTATGCCTAACGTTTTGTGTAGACATGGATGAAATACCTTCATGGTATTAACAAGGATTTGGGTAAGTTCTTATTACTATGTGATTATTATTTGATGCTTTTGGGAAGCATGACACATTTGTATGTGTATTATTTGATATATGGCTTATGATAAATCGATTGGATGTTGTTAAATAAATCTATCAACATGATTTGTGGTACATGCATATAAATGATTGTTATGGGTTGATGAGAGGAGGGGGCAGTGATATTCGTGTCGACGGACACCAGTGTTTTGGTAACACATCGTGACTACGGTCACCAGAGGTTTGGTACCTCCAGAGGTTTGGCACCTCATAGCGACTTGTCCACGTGGTTAATACCACCGTGGGTTGGCCCCACTTTGAGATATGGGATTATGCGCGGTGATTTGGTATCACACGATGGGTTGGCCCCATCATCTATTTGTGACTTCGGTCACCAAAGTGTTTTGTAACACAATTGTGTCTTGGACACCGGAGATTTAGTATCTCCGGTGATTTGGTATCACATTTGTGACTATACGTCACCAGTGGTTTGGCACCACCAGTGGTTTGGTACCACAAGGGGTAGAAAAAGGCGTATGGATGGTTAGGTTGGGTGCATTTAAACTTATGCATGTTAATTGGTTATAATTTGTGTATGTTATTACATTAAATCGGGGAAGGGTTACACATTGAGTCTTGGTGACTCACCTTCTCCTTTAATTTTTCAGTGACTCGTAGATCGCGGATGAGGAGCCGGATGGACTCGAGGTGACCATGCAGTGGAGATTTTTAATAAATGAATTTTGGATTTTATCTATTTTTCTGTTGGGTTTATGTTGCTTAATTGTAATAAGGCCTCCTAGGATTATTTTATTATTGCTGCATGTTTTGAATGTTTTGTTTAAACTATTTGATGATGTTAAAACGGATGCACATGTTTTCTCAAATTAAACGCAAAAAATGTTTTTTTTTTAAAGTACCATCGGGTACATTTGAAACTGTAACAACCTAACTTAGTATATATTTTTTTTAAATGACATTAAGTAATGCTTTCTTCATAACACCTCAATTGTTTTAAATCAAACTAATATCTTTTATCAAAATTTAAAACGACTTAACAAGGGATTTTCAAAGGTTTTTCCTCCGTAGCATACCAAATTCGGTCGTAATGTTTGGGCCGGGTTTGGGGTGTTACATCAGTGTTTGATTGAAATAAATAAACAGAGTTTAACTAGAAGATTACTTCTCAAATTTAACTGAAAATATGAGTCATACTTAACAAATCTCCACCTTGACTCATATTTTCACAATGCCATCTTTGCCAAAACCCGCCACGAGCCTATTGTAACGTCTGAGAATTTGGGGCTTTGCATTTGTTATGTTTCTGTGTGTTTGGTGTAACACCCCAAACCCGGCCCATGCGTTATGACCGGATCTGACAAGTCACATGACGAAAACATGTTAAGTCCTTTTTATTCGTTCGGAAATAAGTATTTATTTGTTAAAATCAAGAAAACAAGTTTGATTTGAAATATTTGATAAAATATTTACTAATTTCGAAGATTGATTGATAAATCGATTAATTTGAACTAGTGATTTTTCAAACCGAGACTTTTGAAAATATTGATAATAATTCAAGAGAAAACTTCCGAGTTAAAATATTTGTAAAAGTTTATTTTGAAATCCATTTATGAATTCATTTTAGAAAAACTTTATTTAAGTTTCTAGAAAAATCCCAATTAAAGTAATTTGAGCAAGATATAAGTACGTCAAGCATAAAGCAAAAATTAAAAATAAATCCAGAGGCCTTATTAAATCATAAAACTTTAAATAGTAAAAGTAATAAGTAAACAAAATAGAAACCTAAAGTCCAATAAAACCATTTACAAGTATGGCTTTCACCGAGTCATCCATGGCCCAAGTCCACGTCATCGAGCATTACCCGCAAGGGTTAAGGAAACGGGTGAGTTACTAGAACATAGTGTATAATTCCCTTACCGTTGTCCACTGGGCCTGAACCCATATTTCAATATCTTGGGCCTAAGCCCAATTACATATCAGAATTTATAAACATTTATATAAGCAAAGTATGCAACCCAACCCATCCATCCAACACACCCCGTACCAACCATCACACACCTGTGATCAAGTCAACCCACCCCGCCATCACACCAAAAACGCAGGCAATTTGCCATTTAATAAAATTTATTGTGGCCAAGCCACCGATATCATATGTAAACATTCTGGTAAACAGTTTATTGTGGCAATGCCACCAGGCTACACTTCTCTTCCACATTTTTCTCACCCCATGCAATATATAAAAATGCAATAACATAATAAAATGTTCGCATATAAATAGCAACCATTTATCAAGTAATTTATTACAGTGACTAGGCCCATTTAAGCAAAAAAATAATAATCGGCCCATTAAGGCATTCCAACATAACGGCCCATTAAGGGCAATTCCATAATTCAGCCCATGAGGGCATTTCCGTAATTTTAACAATCTAAATGCTGATTTTGTCGAATCTTTCAAAATAGTATACTTTAAACATATTCCTCGTTTTATGCCAATTTTACGATTATAACCTTATAATGATAGCAATATATTTATTCGTCATGTCACCGAATCATAAACCTATGGAATTACGGTGTGGGATTACACACCTGATTACGGTAAGTACTAGGCCTTCTTGATCGTCAACACCCTTAGAATCGTGAACGACCACGATTTGTCTATTTTTACCGGATGATGGTCCACAACCCGGTGGAAAATCCCAAATCGCCGATACCGCCCTTCGTTTGAATTTAGGAGTAGGAATCGCTAATCCGCTCCTTTTGTGATCTCTAAACGCTTTCCCTTTCGATTTGGTACCGCTTGCCACTATTTCCATATGATCAACGAGTGGATAGATCGAGCGATTTAGTCCCTTATCGATATTGGATCCGATTTCCACCGTATGACTTAGGGCTAGAATGATTCACGGCCACCCACTTAGAATACGATTAAATCAAAGAAAAGAGTGTCAACCCGAATGAGAAAGAAATTGAAAAAGGAGAGATTATGGATTGAAAAGTTCGGCTATGGAGGAAAAATGAACAATAATAATTTCAGCTATGAGAGTATAGATTAGAGAAGAAGAAAGAAGGCTTGAAGAGTTTTGTGAAAAAGAAAAGAAAAGTGGAGAAGGAATGCTTAACTAGTTTCGGTTTTCAAGAGAAGATGAGTGAAAATAATTGGTCACAATGGCTAGGTGTTTTCGGCAAGACAAGAAACAAACTTGAAGTTGCGGCAATGAGAGGAGAAGTTGGAGGAATGAACACAAAGGATGCTAAAAGGAATTAGGCCTAACAAGCACCAAAACTATCAAAATGCTCCTAGCAAAATTCGTCTACCCTCTGCCTTTACCAAAACCGTGTATACCTTGACAATAAGGTCAAAAATTGGCCAACAAAACTTCCCAAAACACTCTCCCCAAAACTGGCCAACATATCCCCCTTCTTGCTTCTTTTCTTTCATTTCTTTCCTTACCCTCATTCTTACCTTATTTCCTTAGCCACCTTTCCAAAATTAAAAAGTCCATCTTGGCTTAAATACCACCTTGGCCGACACTTAGGGAAAGAACACAAAAAAATAGTCAAAATTTTGCACCAAGTGGGATTCAAACCTCTTCCCTAAAGTCCCTTCATGTGACGCCTCAACCTTCTTTCCATAAGCTCAATTATGTTAGCAATTTACTCACTTATTTCCATAAGCTTTGATGCCACTTACTATCTCTCCTTAAAGTTCTAAAACACAAAATTTTTACTAAGGCCTAATTAAACCCCGAGCCTTCTTAGGACCTTAAAATATACATGATTAATAATTTAACTAGCCTCACACAAGATATCATGCAACACATAAAATTTTAAATTTTAGGATGTTACAATTCTACCCCCCTTAAAGAAAATTTCGGCCTCGAAATTTACCTGATTAAAAGAGATGAGGATATTGCTGCCGAATTGCGTCCTCTGGCTCTCATGTAGCTTCCTCTGATATGTGATTATGCCATAGAAATTTGACTAACGGTACCGACTTCTTTCTCAGCACTTTAACGACCCTATCTAAAATCTGCACTGGCTCCTCTTCAAAAGACAAGTCAGGTCTTATCTCAATTTCCTCTACCGGGACTATATGAGACGGATCTGAATGATAACACCTTAACATCGAGACATGAAATACGCTATGTATCTGGCTTAACTCTAGAGGTAACTCAAGCTGATAATCCACTGGCCCAACACGTTTCAGTACACGGTATGGTCCGATGAACCTAGGGCTCAACTTGCCCTTCCGTCCAAATCTAAAGAACTTCTTCCAAGGTGAGACCTTTAGAAAGACCTGATCTCCCACCGCAAACTCTATATCCTTACGCTTCAGATCTGCATACGATTTTTGTCTATCCGAAGCTTCTTTTAACCGTGCCCGAATTACCTTTACTTTATCCTCCGTCTCCGAGATCAATTCAGGACCCAATAACTATCGCTCCCCCAGCTCAGTCCAACAAGTAGGAGTACGACACCTACGACCATACAACGCCTCGTAGGGTGCCATCTGGATGCTGGATTGATAGCTGTTGTTGTATGCAAACTCTGCAAAAGGTAGAAAATCTTCCCAACTACCACTGAAATCGATCACACAGCCCCTTAACATGTCTTCCAGAATCTGGATTACTCTCTCCGACTGACCATCTGTCTGTGGATGAAATGCCGTGCTATAATTTAACCTTGTTCCCAAAGCTTCATGTAAAGCCTTCCAAAACCGTGATGTAAACCTAGGGTCCCTGTCCAATATAATAGACACTGGTACTCCATGTAACCTCACGATCTCTGCTACATACAACTTGGCCAACTTCTGCAATGAATAATCCGTACGAACAGGTAGGAAATGAGCAGTCTTTGTCAACCGATCCACTATTACCCAAACGAAATCCTTCTTAGTAGGCGTTAAGGGTAACCCACTAACAAAGTCCATCGTTATCCTTTCCCATTTCCATAATGGAATTTTCACTGGTTGTAGCAACCCTGACGGCAATTGATGTTCCGCCTTCACCTGCTGACATGTCAAGCACTTGCTTACGAAATCAGTAACCTCCCGTTTCAACCCTGACTACCAATATTGCTCACGAAGGTCTCGGTACATCTTATTTCCCCCGGGGTGCATAGCATATGGACTACTATGTGCCTCACGCAGGATCATTTGTCTCAATTCTGAATCTTTGGGCATACAAATTCTTCCGCGAAAAGACAATACTCCATCACTATTCAATCTGAAATCCCTTATCTCACCACCTTCCACTTGTTGAAGTCGAGAACCCAACACTTCATCTATCAATTGCTTTTCCTTAATCTGGCTTATCCAAACAGGCTTCACCTGAAGTTCGGCTAACAGACTACCATCATCATAAAGGCTGAGATGAGCGAACATCGCTCTCAAATTTGATATCACCTTACGACTCAACGCATCTGCCACTACGTTAGCCTTTCCGGGATGATACTCAATTGAGAAGTCATAATCTTTCAACAGTTCTATCCACCTCCGCTGTCTTAAGTTCAACTCCTTCTGGGTAAGGAGGTACTTCAGACTTTTATGATCCGTATAGATAATCGACTTCTCACCATACAGATAGTGTCTCCAAATCTTCAGAGCAAACACCACTGCAGCTAACTCCAAATCATGAGTAGGATAATTCACCTCATGTCGCTTTAATTGACGAGATGCATAAGCCACCGCTTTTCCTCCTTGCATCAAAACACATCCCAAGCCCGTGTGTGACGCATCACAATAAACAATAAACTCTTTTCCAGCCTCAGGTTGAATCAATACTGGCGCTTCTGTCAGAATCTTCTTCAATTTCTTAAAGCTCTCTTGCTGCTGATCTGACCACACGAATGGTACTCCATTACGTAACAGCGTAGTTAGGGGTGCAGCAATAACGAAAACCCCTCAATGAAACGCCTGTAATATCCAGCCAACCCTAGAAAACTCCAAATTTCGGCCACTGTCTTCGGTGGTTCCAGTCCAACACAGCCTCGACCTTCCGGGGATCAACTCTAATTCCTTCAGCAGACACAACATGCCCCAAAAAGGTTACTTCCTTCAGCCAAAATTCACACTTACTGAATTTGGCATAAAGTTGCTTCTCCCTTAGTATCTGCAATACTACCCGTAGATGCGAATCATGCTCTTCTTCATTCTTCGAGTACACCAAGATGTCATCTATGAACACCACCACAAACCGATCTAAATAGGGTTGGAAGACCCGGTTCATCATGTCCATAAATGCAGCTGGTGCATTAGTCAACCCAAACGGCATCACCAAGAACTCATAATGCCCATAACGAGTTCGAAACGTAGTCTTATGAATATCCGCCTCCTTGACTTTAAGCTGGTGATAACCCGATCTCAAATCTATCTTTGAGAAAACTGAAGCTCCTCGTAGTTGATCGAATAGATCATCGATTCTCGATAACAGATACCTGTTCTTGATCGTCAGCTTATTCAATTTCATATAATCGATGCACATGCGCATCGACCCATCCTTCTTCTTTACGAATAAAACCAGCGCTCCCCACGGTGACACACTTGGTCGAATGAATCCGCGATCCAACAACTCCTGAATTTGAGCCTTAAGCTCCGCTAACTCTTTCGGTGCCATTCTATAAGGAGCAATGGACACCGGAGCCGTTCCTGGCATCAGCTCAATGCCAAATTCTACCTCCCGATCCGGAGGCAATCCTGGGAGCTCCTCGGGAAAGACGTCTGAAAACTCTTTCACCGTTTTAACACTTTTCACCGACAACTCCTTGGCATCCAAAGCACTAATGAAGGCTAAGAATGCTCCACATCCCTTTCGCACCAACCTTTCTTCTTTTAAGTCAGATACCATATTAGACAGATAGTTTCTTCTTTCACCTATCATCATCACTTCTTTATCCTCCGAAGTTCTTAGTATCATCTGCTTTGCAGTACAATCCAAGTTCGCACAGTGTTTCACCAACCAGTCCATGCCCAAAATAAGGTCAAACTCACCGAATGGCAGTTCCATCAAATCCGCCAAAAATATTTCCCCTTGAATTTCTAAGGGCACATCCCTAAACAACTTATTTACTATCACCGACTGTCCTAGAGGACTAATTACAGTTGTTTCTTTAGTGGAAATCTCAGATCTAATGTTTAAGGTTCCAGACACATCACAAGCAACATACGAATGGGTGGATCCAATATCTATCAAAGTAGTAACAGGTACATCAAATATGAAGAACGTACCGGTTATTACATCCGGTGCATCACCATCCTCCCGACGTCTGACCGCATAGACCAACCCTGGCTGTCTCGCCTCCGTGTTACCCCTATTACTGGTACCTCTACCCGGTACACCCTGACCTCGTCCTACGCCATTACCACCTCATCCTGGCCCACGGCCTCTCGGTGGCTGCTGAGTGCCTCTGGCTGTCTGTGCAACATCATTACGAACACCCTGAGTCGAGCAGGCTGTCGAAGGCAATCTCTAAACCGATGATCTTTGGATCCACATCTGTAACAACCACCGGTTCTCCTCCAGCATTCACCCGGGTGAAATTTTCCACAATCCACACATGGCTGTAACTGATTAGTAGCAGCTGGTACTCTCACTCGAGCTGACTCCTCATTCCTGGGCCTCTTCTGAAAACCACTAGCAGGACCTGAATACCCAGAGTCTCTCTTGCTTCTGCCCCTATCCTTGTCTCGGTTTTGCCTCTCCGAGTGTTTAACCTCTTCAGATATCTTGGCTTTCTCCACCTGTGTGGCAAAATTCCTCTCCTTTTGTGGGGCTATCAGTACCCGCAACTCATCATGTAACCCATCCTCAAAATGCACACAACATTCATAGTCAATCGACACTATTCCACGGGCATACCGACTCAGACGCAGAAATTTCGCCTCGTAAGCTGTCGCAGTCTTACCTCCTTGGACCAGATTTAGGAATTCCTTCCTTCGGGCATCCACATAGCTAGCTCCGACATACTTTTCCTGGAATGCCGTCTTAAAGAAATCCCAGGTAATACGATCGGCCTGAGTGCCTTCCCAAACGTGAGCCACCACTGATACGCCTCGTCTCTCAGCAAGGACACCACCCTTTCAGTTTCTACTCGGCGGTGCAATCCAGATCGTCCATGATTCACTCCACAGCCTCAAGCCAGTACTCCGCTACATTTGGGGCCACACCCGAGATACCCCTAAAGACCTCAGCTCCATTCGATCTGAGTCGCTCCGATATTGACCCACGAGCTGCTGACCCAGTTCTTGCCCCAGTAACCCTTTTCAGAACTCGCAACATTGCTTGGGACAGAGCGTCGTCCTCTCTCATACGATCATGTGACCCAGCTTCAGTCACAGGTGATGCAAGTGCATCCATTTCAGGCATATGTCCCGATGCCTCAGATACAACTCTAGTGCCTCGGCCTCTACCACGGCCACGTCTACCGCGTCCACGTCCTCTAGCGCTCATATTCGCTAATTTGATTTAATCTGATTAAGGGTCTTATGAATCAAGATATCTTTGTTTGATGTTTATTAAATAATGTTTTATGAAGTATAGAGAGTAGGGTTGTTTTCGCAAATACGCATCCTATAGTCTCAATCTCTATAGTTTCAGCTCCTAAGGCTAAAAGTTCTATAGTATTTCTACCGTCATACCACAATAATCATAATCATAAAACATATACTTACTTGACTTGGTGCCGGATACCCGTGGTGCCATACTTCCTTTAAAACGTGCATTTTTAACTTAAAATTCAAACAGCTTTGGAAAACGTTTTTGAACCCAAACCACAACTGAGTTTTGAAACTGGGCTCTAATACCATAAAATGAAACACCCCAAACTCGGCCCATGCGTTATGACCGGATCTGACAAGTCACATAAGGAAAACATGTTAAGTCCTTTTTATTCGTTAGGAAATAAGTATTTATTTGTTAAAATCAAGAAAACAAGTTTGATTTGAAATATTTGATAAAATTTTTACTAGTTTCGAAGATTGATTGATAAATCGATAAATTTGAACTAGTGATTTTTCAAACCGAGATTTTTGAAAATATTGATAATAATTCAAGAGAAAACTTCCGAGTTAAAATATTTGCAAAAGCTTATTTTGAAATCCATTTGTGAATTCATTTTAGAAAACTTTATTTAAGTTTCTAGAAAAATCCCAATTAAAGTAATTTGAGCAAGATATAAGTACTTCAAGCATAAAGCAAAAATTAAAAATAAATCCAGAGGCCTTATTACATCATAAAACTCAAAATAGTAAAAGTAATAAGTAAACAAAATAGAAACCTAAAGTCCAATAAAAACCATTTCTGAAGTATGGCCCCCACCGAGTCATCCATGGCCCAAGTCCACGTCACTGAGCATTACCTGCAAGGGTTAAGGAAACGGGGTGAGTTACTAGAACTCAGTGTATAATTCCCTTACCGTTGTCTACTGGGCCTGAACCCATATTTCAATATCTTGGGCCTAAGCCCAATTACATATAAGAATTTATAAACATTTATATAAGCAAAGTATGCAACCCAACCTATCCATCCAACACACCCCCGTACCAACCATCACTGTAACACCCTGGTTTAGGGGTTATGCGTTTGGAGCATAACTCGAGCATTTAGTAGGCTATGGTCATGTTGGGAGAATTTTTAGGGGTTTTGGAGAACCTTAGAAGGCAAGGGATGCCTTAGAAAAATTTTTAAATTTTAGGGTAATAAGAGGGAAATAGGGTAGAAAGGCCTTAAAATAAAATTGTGGAGTTTAAGTCATAAGAAAGGCATTGGCAAAGTGGTGCCCGTGCGCCACTTAGGCGCTGGAGGAGGGTGAGGGCGCTGGTTCGAGTGGTAGAAGCGGCATTTTGGTGTTTTATTTTATATGCGGTTATGGGTTTGGCGGAGGAAGGGTTTAAAAATTAAATGGTGTGGCTTATGGACATGAAAGGCAGGTGGGCGGAGTGGCTAAGGCGCTACTTGAGAAGGGGCTTTGTGCAGGTCGCGGTTTCGAGGGCCTGCAGAAGCATTTGGCGTTTTATTTTCCGTTTTTGGGGCGTTGGGCTTTGTAAGGCCTTAAAGGAATATGGCGAGGGATTCGGACAAGAAAGATGGGCTGGTAGAGTGGCTAGTGTGCGCGCTTAGGTGCTTGGAGGAGTGATAAGGCGCGGTTCGAGCGCTGGAGTCTGCGATTAGCATTTTTATTTTCTCGGTGGAGATGGGCTCGATTAGAAAGGGTTTAAAATAAAATGCTGGGGTTTCTAGCATAGAAATCAGTGGCCAGCCGAGTGGCCTGGCGCTGGGGAAAGGAGCAAAGCACTTGGTCCCGTGTTCGAGCCAAGGAAGCGCATTTTGGGAGTTTGAATTTTTATTTCTTTTGGGCAGCAAATTGAGGTGTTGGACGGCTAGAAGACTCTTTTTGGAAGAGGATAATTTGTTTTTATTATTTATTATTTATTAATTAGATTAAGTGGAATTATTATTATTTATTTTTTTAAATAATAATGATAATATGAGCATTTTTTTATTGGAGGATGATATGAGTTTTTAGGATTGTTATAGGAGATAATCAAGGATATTATGAAGATTAAAAGAATTATTATTGGATTATTAGTGAAGTGTTTAAGTAGAATTAAATTAGTGAAGTGTTGGCCAAATTTTGGAGACTTCAAGGGGTTGGCGAATACTATAAATAGGGAGGGTAGAGTGCTAGTTGTTCATCAAGTCTTTTGCCTCTCCTCTTGGTGTGCCGATTTCTCCTTTGGCCTTTGTAGCCAAGTATTTCTTTTGTTTTCTTTTAATCCCTTGATAGCCGAAATCCTTAGCCCTCCATCACTCTCCTACTTTATCAAGTTTGAAGCCGAATCAAGTGAGGTGTAGTGTTGTCGACATTCGAGCTTGTAGCCGCCAAGGAGTCTAAAGGAAGGTCTTGAATTGTTTGGACTCATCAAGGGGCAAGTCGACAAAAGTACAGAGAGGAGCCTTTGAGATTTAAGATCGTTTCGGTAAGTAGTTAAATTATAGTTGTTCGCTTGAGATTTTGTATTATGGTGTTTAACCAAAGGGTTCTAATTAAGTGATTACGATGGACGTGGGTTCGAGTACCAGTCAAGGTGGGCAAGGGAAAGTCCCCATCCCAAAGTTCAAGAAGAGATCCGTTTACCATTGTTCGAGATTGGCCACGGGTGTGGGCCAACAAAGAAGAAACGTTAGCGTAAAGCCGTAGTTTCGCTAGACGATAGCGTCGAGGATCGAGAGTCTAGAACTCCTAGTGATAAGGTGTGTAATTAACCCACTGTTTCCGGTTTTTATGTGTTATATGTTTTACTAACAAGTGCAGTAATAAGTGTGCCATATATACCCCTAAAGGGTATAGCGATGATCAGGTCAGTGTCGAACCTGTTGCAATGTGATTACTTGCTTGTATATGAATATGTTGATGGATATTAATAAGCATGTGCATGCATTATCACGGTTATATTTTATGTGGCATGTGCATGGGTGGGTTATGAAAAGAAGGTGCGGGTGTACTTCGAGTGCGTGGTTGATGTCGACTTTGTGCTACATCGTGGATTGGCGCCGATCGAGTCGCGTTGTGGATCTTTGCGATTTAGTTCGCGTGGTTACCTTGATTGATATCGCTTGATGCCATATCGTGGGCTTGATGGATTGCTATGTGCTCCATCGTGGATGGCATTGGTTGCCTTTTTGGAGGGAAAAGGAGAGGGTGACTCGATAGTCCCCTGGTGTGTGGTAGGCTGGATAAGGGGGTGTGTAGCGGATGGACCCTAGGTTTGGGTTGGGTTTCATGTTGCATTATTCCAGTATGACATATGGATAGGTATGTTTTGGGAACATACGTGGAAATGGGCCAAGCCCAGTTGATATGTGGATCATTGAGAAATGGGCCTAGCCCAGTATTTGAGTATGATTTGAATGTGGGCCAAGTCCAGATTGTGGTAATTGTTAAAATGAATATATATTACTTGTTGCATATGATAATTGGGATATTATGTGGCTAGCATGTGGGTGGATTTCAGTGGTTAAATTACACACTGAGTCTGTATGACTCACCCCTTTATTTTTAAACATCACAGGTGACATGTTGAGCGGACCGGGTTGGAGTGGATACAAGGTGGCCCATGCCGAAGGGGATTTTCATGCAGAAGATGTTTTACTTCATTTAAAGTATTTTATATTATCAGTATTTTGAAATTTTATTTGATGTAATAAGGGCCCCTTCTTGATTTAAAGTACTCTATTTAATTTTGTTGAATTTACATTATATTCAGAAATATTTTTTTTTACAAATGACTTACCTTTTAATAAATTATAATAAAGTTTTAAATTTTCAACAAGCTTATACTATTTAATTAATTTTAAACGGACAGGATTCTCAAGTTAACAAATTTTCACGTTTTAATCTAAAATCAAAGATTTTCAACCGTCTTTCCGCAGTGACAGAACCAGATCCGGTCAGGACTTGTGGGCCGGGTTTGGGGATGTTACAGATTGGTATCAGAGCCCGGTTCAAAACTCGGCTTTGAGGGTTTTGGGCCCAAAAACGTTTCAAAATGGGCTTTTCAAGAATATGGGTTTTTAGGAAATATTTTCAGGTTATTCTGGCATGGCACCTGTACCTTCAACCCGAGTCCACCAGGTAAGTACTTCGGACTTTTGAAGTGCTTTACTATTATGAACTGTTATGGGCTTAGTTGGGCTCGTAGATTAGTGAACTAGGATCTATTGAACCCTAGGACTAGTCTACTCAAACAGATGCATAAGACTTAAAATTACTAAACAAACCTCGTGATTAAGTCGCGAGTTAAGGTGTGGCAACCATTGTGCGCATGTCTAGGGAGTGGATCCTAAGAGCCCTGGTACTTAGCAGATCCTAGTGACTCACCTCCTCTTCGCTGGAATCCTACCTGGTGCGTAGCTACGGTTCACCTTAACCAAGAGGACTTGTTCATAGGCTAAACCCATTATTAAAACCCGAAAGGGATTTGCCTCACTATTTTAAAACCCTTAGTTTTAAAATTCTAAAAAATACCCTCAGAGGAAAATGACGAAATTACCCCCTCGGTAGGGAAGGAAACTTGATTGCTCGAAAGAACTACTCTCGAAACTTCATTGCATAAAATTGCTCGTGGATAAAATAGTGAAACAATAATTTCTAATGCATAAAACTTTTTAAACAGATTAAATCGCGACGATAGAGATGAGTTCTAGGGGACGCGGTAGAGGTAGAATGGCCGCATCGGAACCCGTAGGGTCTGGCCATGAGTCAGAAAGTGAAGTGCCGCCAGCAGTGGACGTAGAGGAGCAAGATCAGATAAGTGAAGATGACGCGGTATCGCGGGCCATGTTACGAATTTTAGAACGTGTAGCAGGAGCTAGTAGAGGAAATGGAACTCGAAAGTCGGTGTCGGAAAGGCTTAGATTGAACGGAGCTGAGATCTTTAGAGGAGTGTCTGGAGTAGCTCCGAACGTAGCGGAGTATTGGCTAGAAGCAGTCGAAAGAATCATGGACGATTTGGACTGCACCAATGAAGAAAAGTCGAAGGGTGTCGTTTCGTTGCTTCGCGACGAAGCTTATCGTTGGTGGCTCACCACAAGCAAAGTGTACCAAAGAGACCGGCGTGGTTGGGACTTCTTTAAGGATAAGTTTGAAGGAAAGTACGTAGGAGCCGCTTATTGGGACTCGCAAAGGAAAGCGTTTCTAAATCTAGTACAAGGAAGTAAGTCGATAGCTGAGTACGAAGCGGAATTCGTGCGACTTAGTCAGTATGCTAAGGGAATTGTGGCCACTGATTATGAGAGGTGCGTCCGGTTTGAAGACGGATTGCGAGATGAACTTCGAATGGTGATTGCTCCATGAGAGGAGAGAGAGACTTCGCGGTGCTAGTAGAGAAAGCTCGGATCGCTGAAGAGGTTAAGAAGACTATAAGAGAAAACCGAGAAAGGAATAGGAGCGAGAATAAGAGAAATATTGGACCGTCAGTATCGCTTGGTAATGTCCAGAAAAGACCAAGGATCGAGAACCCTGTAAGTGCACTTGTACCAGTGGATCGGAATCGTTCTTGTGCTCGATGTGGAAGACCTCACACAGGAGAGTGTTGGGGAAATAGTAAAGAATGCTTTCGGTGCGGATCTAAGGCACATTTAGTTAAGAATTGTCCTCAAGCGACGAGGGGTCGTGGTTCAAGTCATGGAAAGAATGGTTCTAGTCAGAGTCAACCAAGGAGGTGATATTAGGTAAGGTCCTTTGCTTTGGTACATGCTTTAATTACTTGGTTTGATTACGATTTAGCCTTTTCTGTGTTGCTAAGAGAGGTGTTTCGAATTTTTAGCATGAACTTAGAGATTGTGTAGGTACGATAGCCTTAGTAAGATCAGAGTGCGCAGCAGAGGCGTAGAATAGCGAATTATGATTGTTCGGTTATAAGTAATTTCGAGGACGAAATTATTTTAAGGAGGGTAGAATTGTAACACCCTGGTTTAGGGGTTATGCGTTTGGAGCATAACTCGAGCATTTAGTAGGCTATGGTCATGTTGGGAGAATTTTTAGGGGTTTTGGAGAACCTTAGAAGGCAAGGGATGCCTTAGAAAAATTTTTAAATTTTAGGGTAATAAGAGGGAAATAGGGTAGAAAGGCCTTAAAATAAAATTGTGGAGTTTAAGTCATAAGAAAGGCATTGGCAAAGTGGTGCCTGTGCGCCACTTAGGCGCTGGAGGAGGGTGAGGGCGCTGGTTCGAGTGGTAGAAGCGGCATTTTGGTGTTTTATTTTATATGCGGTTATGGGTCAAGGCGGAGGAAGGGTTTAAAAATTAAATGGTGTGGCTTATGGACATGAAAGGCAGTGGGCGGAGTGGCTAAGGCGCTACTTGAGAAGGGGCTTTGTGCAGTCGCGGTTTCGAGGGCTGCGCAGTAAGCATTTGGCGTTTTATTTTCCGCTTTTGGGGCGTTGGGCTTTGTAAGGCCTTAAAGGAATATGGCGAGGATTCGGACAAGAAAGATGGGCTGGTAGAGTGGCTAGTGTGCGGCGCTTAGGTGCTTTGAGGAGTGATAAGGCGCGGGTTCGAGCGCCTGAGTCTGCGGATTAGCATTTTTATTTTCTCTGGTGGAGATGGGGCTCGATTAGAAAGGGTTTAAAATAAAATGCTCAGGGGTTTCTAGCATAGAAATCAGTGGGCGAGTGGCCTGGCGCTGGGGGAAAGGAGCAGCACTTGGTCCCAGGTTCGAGCCAAGGAAGCTGCATTTTGGGAGTTTGAATTTTTATTTCTTTTTGGGCAGCAAATTGAGGTGTTGGACGGCTAGAAGACTCTTTTTGGAAGAGGATAATTTGTTTTTATTATTTATTATTTATTAATTAGATTAAGTGGAATTATTATTATTTATTTTTTTAAATAATAATGATAATATGAGCATTTTTTTTATTGGAGGATGATATGAGTTTTTTTAGGATTGTTATAGGAGATAATCAAGGATATTATGAAGATTAAAAGAATTATTATTGGATTATTAGTGAAGTGTTTAAGTAGAATTAAATTAGTGAAGTGTTGGCCAAATTTTGGAGACTTCAAGGGGGGTTGGCCGAATACTATAAATAGGGGAGGGTAGAGTGCTAGTTGTTCATCAAGTCTTTTGCCTCTCCCTCTTGGTGTGCCGATTTCTCCTTTGGCCTTTGTAGCCAAGTATTTCTTTTGTTTTCTTTTAATCCCTTGATAGCCGAAATCCTTAGCCCTCCATCACTCTCCTACTTTATCAAGTTTGAAGCCGAACTGGTGAGGTGTAGTGCTGTCGACATTCAGAGCTTGTAGCCAGCGCCAAGGAGTCTAAAGGAAGGTCTTGAATTGTTTGGACTCATCAAGGGGCAAGTCGACAAAAGTACAGAGGAGCCTTTGAGATTTAAGATCGTTTCGGTAAGTAGTTAAATTATAGTTGTTCGCTTGAGATTTTGTATTATGGTGTTTAACCAAAGGGTTCTAATTAAGTGATTACGATGGACGTGGGTTCGAGTACCAGTCAAGGTGGGCAAGGGAAAGTCCCCATCCCAAAGTTCAAGAAGAGATCCGTTTCTGCTGTTCGAGATTGGCCACCAGGGTGTGGGCCAACAGCAAGAAACGTTAGGCAGAAAGCCGTAGTTTCGCTAGACGATAGCGTCGAGGATCGAGAGTCTAGAACTCCTAGTGATAAGGTGTGTAATTAACCCACTGTTTCCGGGTTTTTATGTGTTATATGTTTTACTAACAAGTGCAGTAATAAGTGTGCCATATATACCCCTAAAGGGTATAGCGATGATCAGGTCAGTGTCGAACCTGTTGCAATGTGATTACTTGCTTGTATATGAATATGTTGATGGATATTAATAAGCATGTGCATGCATTATCACGGTTATATTTTATGTGGCATGTGCATGGGTGGGTTATGAAAAGAAGGTACGGGTGTACTTCGAGTACGTGGTTGATGTCAGCTTTGTGCTACATCGTGGATTGGCGCTGACTGAGGTCGCGTTGTGGATCTTTGCGATTTAGTTCGCGTGGTTACCTTGATTGATATCGGCTTGATGCCATATCGTGGCTTGATGGATTGCTATGTGCTCCATCGTGGATGGCATTGGTTGCCTTTTTGGAGGGAAAAGGAGAGGGTGACTCGATAGTCCCCTGGTGTGTGGTAGGCTGGATAAGGGGGTGTGTAGCGGATGGACCCTAGGTTTGGGTTGGGTTTCATGTTGCATTATTCCAGTATGACATATGGATAGGTATGTTTTGGGAACATACGTGGAAATGGGCCAAGCCCAGTTGATATGTGGATCATTGAGAAATGGGCCTAGCCCAGTATTTGAGTATGATTTGAATGTGGGCCAAGTCCAGATTGTGGTAATTGTTAAAATGAATATATATTACTTGTTGCATATGATAATTGGGATATTATGTGGCTAGCATGTGGGTGGATTTCAGTGGTTAAATTACACACTGAGTCTGTATGACTCACCCCTTTATTTTTAAACATCACAGTGACATGTTGAGCGGACCGGGTGGAGTGGATACAAGGTGGCCCATGCCAAGGGGATTTTCATGCGTAAGATGTTTTACTTCATTTAAAGTATTTTATATTATCAGTATTTTGAAATTTTATTTGATGTAATAAGGGCCCCTTCTTGATTTAAAGTACTCTATTTAATTTTGTTGAATTTACATTATATTCAGAAATATTTTTTTTTACAAATGACTTACCTTTTAATAAATTATAATAAAGTTTTAAATTTTCAACAAGCTTATACTATTTAATTAATTTTAAACGGACAGGATTCTCAAGTTAACAAATTTTCACGTTTTAATCTAAAATCAAAGATTTTCAACCGTCTTTCCGCAGTGACAGAACCAGATCCGGTCAGGACTTGTGGGCCGGGTTTGGGGATGTTACAATCACACCTGTAGGGATCAAGTCAACCCACCCTGCCATCACACCAAAACGCAAGTAATTTTCCATTTAATTAAATTTATTGTGGCCAAGCCACCAATATCATATGTAAACATTCTGGTAAACAGTTTATTGTGGGAATGCCACCAGGCTACAGTTCTCTTCCACATTTTTCCCACCCCATGCAATATATAAAAATACAATAACATAATAAAATGTTCGCATATAAATAGCAACCATTTATCAAGTAATTTATTACAGTGACTAGGCCCATTTAAGCAAAAAAAAATAATCGGCCCATTAAGGCATTCCAACATAACGACCCATTAAGGGCAATTCCGTAATTCGGCCCAGGAGGGCATTTTCGTAATTCGGCCCATGAGGGCATTTTCGTAATTTTAACAATCTAAATGCTGATTTTGTCGAATCTTTCAAAATAGTATGCTTTAAACATATTCCTCGTTTTATGCCAATTTTACGATTATAGCCTTATAATGATAGCAATCTACTTATTCGTCATGTTACCGAATCATAAACCTACGGAATTACGGTGTGGGATTACACACCTGATTACGGTAAGTACTAGGCCTTCTTGATCGTCAACACCCTTAGAATCGTGAACGACCATGATTTGTGTATTTTCACCGGATGATGGTCCACAACCCGGTGGAAAATCCTGAACCGCCGATACCGCCCTTCGTTTAAATTTAGGAGTAGGAATCGCTAATCCGCTCCTTTTGTGATCTCTGAACGCTTTCCCTTTCGATTTAGTACCGCTTGCCACTATTTTTGTATGATCAATGAGTGGATAGATTGAGCGATTTGGTCCCTTATCGATATTGGATCCGATTTCCACCGTATGACTTAGGGCTAGAATGATTCACGGCCACACACTTAGAATACGATTAAATCAAAGAAAAGAGTGTCAACCCGAATGAGAAAGAAATTGCAAAAGGAGAGATTATGGATTGAAAAGTTCAGCTATGGAGGAAAAATGAACAATAATAATTTCGGCTATGAGAATATAGATTAGAGAAGAAGAAAGAAGGCTGGAAGAGTTTTGTGAAAAAGAAAAGAAAAGTGGAGAAGGAATGCTTAACTAGTTTCGGTTTTCAAGAGAAGATGAGTGAAAATAATTGGTCACAATGGCTAGGTGTTTTCGGCAAGAAAAGAAAGAAAAGAGAAAAATGCTCACTATTGTCTTGAAGTTGCGGCAATGAGAGGAGAAGTTGGAGGAATGAACACAAAGGATGCCAAAAAGAATTAGGCCTAACAAGCACAAAAACTATCAAAATGCTCCTAGCAAAATTTGGCTACCCTCTGCCTTTACCAAAACCGTGTATACCTTGACAATAAGGTCAAAAATTGGCCAACAAAACTTCCAAAAACACTCTCCCCAAAACCAGCCAACATATCCCCGTTCTTGCTCTTTTTCTTTCATTTCTTTCCTTACCCTCATTCTTACCTTATTTCCTTAGCCACCTTTCCAAAATTTAAAAGTCCACCTTGCCTTAAATACCACCTTGTCCGACACTTAGGGAAAGAACACAAAAAAATAGTCAAAATTTTGCACCAAGTGGGATTCGAACCTCTTCCCTAAAGTCCTTTCATGTGACGCCTCAACCTCCTTGCCATAAGCTCAATTATGTTAGCAATTTACTCACTTATTTCCATAAACTTTGATGCCACTTAATACCTCTCCTTAAAGTGCTAAAACACAAAATTTTTACTAAGGCCCAATTAAACCCTGAGCCTTCTTAGGACCTTAAAATATACACGATTAATAATTTAACTAGCCTCACACAAGATATCATGCAACACATAAAATTTTAAATTTTAGGATGTTACATTTGGTATGCTTTATCTATTAATCTGGTATGTTTGGGGGCCCCGGGAAGGCACGGGGTTAAGCTTGAGCCTTAGTGAAAATTTTGTTTCTAGGCACTTTAGGGGAGAGTTAGCTGAGGCAGGCCTTAAGGTTAATTACCTGTGTTTGTTGACAAAAGAAGTGGTGTGGTAAAGTGGCAAGGAGACGCCACCTGGGTTGTAAGGAAGTGGCGTCACAAGAGAGCAGCAGGGGGTAGAAGTTTGAGTCACGTATGATGCATTTTGGAGTTTCTTTTTGGCGTTAGGATGGAGGGATGATGGTTGCGACATGGACTCTTCTAGGGTGAGAGTTGAAGGAGTCAAAATGTTTGAATTAGTGGCCATGAGGTGATGGTGGAGGTTGAATGGGTCAAACAAAATCAAATGGATGATGGAGAGGGAAAGTAGGAGGAAATCATAGAAGGGGGATGTTGGTTGAGAGGTTGGCCGAATTAGGGAAGGTGTGTGAGTGTGTGTGCACGGTTTAGTTTGGCTAGGAGGAGTCGAACCTTCATTTGTAGCACATAGACTTTTTGTTGAACATTTTGGTCATAAGGGTGTGCCGTTTCCTTCAAGTGATCATTTTTGAGAATTTTGTTAGCAAAATCAATCTTAGAAACACTCTCATTCTCTTTTGCACTTTAGAACATTTGCTTCTTTTCTCATTTACCAAAATCGAAACCATCATTTTTGCTATCACTTTTGCATTCATTTCTGTTGCAACCAAAATCGCAACACCTTTAAGTCTCATTTCTTCTCATTCTCGTTTTTTTATAGCCGAATCTCCCTAGTGCATTTGCTTCTCGTTTCTTCATAGCCGAACTTGTAAGTGTCATAGCCAAAACTTATTCTTTGTCTTTATTGTTTCTCTTCCCTTCTTTGTTTCATATTATTTTTTTGTAGAAGCCGAATCCTTTTGTTTTGCATCAAGTGTAGGCACCCTTTCTATCGATTGTGCTGGTAGCCGATTATAGACCCTCCACTCGTCAATCTCTTGGTTTGGTAAGGAGCCTTATTCTCATTATCTTCTCGTTTTCTTTCTTTTTCCTCTTGGTTTGGTGAAACCGAAATCTTGACTCACTTCTTTGGGCACTGATCGATTGTAGAAGGGTGCAGCACAATCATTTCTTCTTCGTGTGGCCTACTTTCGAGAGGATCTTGGTAGGTTGGATAGTGGCCGAATGTTTTGAAGGGAGTCTTTATTGATTCGGTTGGCCGAAAGGCCACTTCTTTTATTCCATTTCTAAGAATCAGTTTTATCATGGTGTTTATTTAGGGACTCAATCAGTTTCTTAGGCCAAGTCTGCTAGTCGACTTCTGTTGATCAAGGTAAGGAACTTCATCGATTTGAGTACCTTTTCTCGCTGTTTTTTTTAATGCCTTAACCCTGTTTCTGATCAAGATCCTTCCATGGATTCAAATGCCAGTGAAGTGAAGGGGGGTTGGACTCGTAGTCCCCGCCCCTAAGTTTAAGAAACGAGTAGTATCGGCAGTATGAGACTTTTCACCGGGCTGTGGTAGAGAGCCGATGTCTGCCTGGGATAGGCAAATAGCTGTCGTTCCTGCTAGTGAAAGCGTCGACATAGAGAGTATAGTCTTACGCATTATCAGGTGTGTAATTCTCACACACTCTGTACATCAATTATGTTACTAATTGTGTTGGCTGAATGCCGAAATGACTGAATTGGCAATCGAGATACCCATAGGGTAAGGTTGGACACACTGGGAAAGTTCCATAACAACTTCATGTTCGAAATATGCATATGTATGAATTAATTGGCTGTATGCATTCAAAGCATGATCATTCATTTCAGCATGTTGACATGTGCATGAACTTGGGATAAGATGCGAAAGGGGAAGTGCTATTTAGGGAGTATCATAGTGGTTTGGTACCACAGTGGGTTGGCCCACATATTTGATTCAGTGACTATGTCTCAGTGGCTTGGTGCCACGGTGGTTTCACACCACGTAAATATGATTTAGTGACTCGTCCCAGTGGTTTGGTACCACAGTGGGTTGGCCCCATATATATCTATTCGGGATTGTCACAGTGGTTTGGTACCACGGTGGGTTAGCCCCACACATATTATTAGTGACTCTGTCACAGTGATCTGGTACCACGGTGGTCTAGAACCACAGTGGCTTGGTGCCACGGGCGATTGGTTGGATTAGGTGTTGTAGAGGATGGAGAGTAGGTGGGACTGGGCTGCATTGCATACATACTTTATATATTGATTTGTATGGGCTAAGGCCCAATGGGCCTCTGTGGGCGAAAAGCCCAGAGTTCGTTTAATGGGGATTTACACATTGAGTCTCGGTGACTCACCCCTCTGCTAAATTTTGCAGGTAATTATTAGATCACGGATTCGGAGTCGAGGTAGACTCGAGGTGGCCATGCATAATGCTCTAAGTAATTTCGTTTTCAGTATTTTTAAATTTCAATATTTTGTTTAAATTTTTGGTATTGTAATAAGGCCACTTAAACTTTAATTCAGGTTTTATTATGGGATTGATACAGCATGCCTAATAAAGAAACAAAGTTAGAGTTTCTTTTTCTAAGATTAAAACTTGAACAAACGTTTTTCAAATGGCTAATGAAAGATGGGTAACGAGTAACAAATTGATTAAAATTTTCAATTAGAATCCACAACATTATTTTCAAACTGTTAGCTGTAACGAAATTTTCTTAAGTTCGATTTAGACAAAGGAACCTGACTTGCAATACGGCCTAGGTTAAACAATTACTTTAAATTTTCTCTAAAGGCACAATAATGATACACAAAAACTTTTCTCAACTCGTGATTTTTAGTTAGTTTTCCAAAATATTCTTTCCTGTAACATTCCAGATTCGGTCGTAGCGTTTTGACCGGGTTTGGTGTTACAATTGTGGTATTAAAGCCAAGTTCAAAAGCTTGACTGTGGGTATAAGGTTCAAAATATTTTTTTAAAAGACGGCTTGGAAAATGATTTCGATAAAACACATGTTTTCTGGTAGCATGGCACCCGAGTCTCCGGCACCAAATTCGCACGGTAAATCTTCTAATCATTGGTTGCTCTGTATGACATAATTGTATTGTGATATGATCGCGAGTACTAGGAAATCCAACCTTAGAGACTGAAACCTATAGGTATACACGTATTTGCGAAGAATTTCTCTTAATGCCATTTCATAAGACTGTTCGGTAATAAACAGTGAAAGAAAATACTAACTCATAAAACTTTTAATCAGATTAAATCAAATCGATAGTCATGAGTGCTAGAGGATGTGGTCGTGGAATGCGAGGCCGTGGTAGAGGCCGGGGTGTTGGGTCTGAACCTTCAGAATCAAGACATGGGCCGGAAGGTGAAGTGCCAGCACCACCAGTTGCAGAAGTGAAATTTTAGGATCAAACTGGTGGAGACGATGCTGTGTCTCAGGCAATGTTACGTGTTTTGGAGAGAGTTGCTGGAGCAAGAACGAGATCAGTAGCTCAAAAATCTGTGTCGAAACGACTTCGAGCTAACGGGGCTGAGATGTTTAAGGGCGTTTCTGGTGTGGCTCCTAACGTAGCTGAGTATTGGTTAGAAGTGGTTGAGCGCATCATAGATGACCTTGACTGTACCGCGGAAGAGAAGTTGAAGGGAGTAGTGTCTCTCCTCCGAGATGAGGCATATCAATGGTGGCTCACGGTCAGAGATGGTACAGCGGCTGATCGCATCACCTGGGAGTTCTTTAAATCAGCGTTCCAGGGGAAGTACATTGGGTCGAGTTATGTGGACGCCACGAAGGCATTCCTTAATTTGGTTCGTGGAATTAAGTCGCGGCGAGTATGAGGCAAAATTTTTACGCCCGAGCCGTTATGCCCCGGGTATTGTTGCAACGGATCATGAGCGCTGTGTTCGATTTGAGGATAGACTGAGAGATGAGTTGCGAGTACTGATAGCTCCGCAACGGGAAAGGGAGTTTGCCGTTTTGGTTGAGAAGGCTAAGATAGCCGAAGAGGTAAAGAGGTCTGAAAGGCAAAACCAGGATAGGGACAAGGGAAGGAATAAAAGGAGTTTTGGGACGTTAGGATCTACAGGGAATTTTCAGAAGAGGCCTAGGTTAGATGGACCGGGTCGAGCTGCGAGGCCTGCTGCTGTTGGTTGATCTCAACTTTGTACTCGATGTGGAAAATTTTATTTAGGAGAGTGTTGATTGGGTGGTAGAGGATGCTTTAGATGTGGATCTATGGACCATCGGGTAAGGTACTGTCCGTAAGAGCCCAACAGAGCGCGACCAGAAGGTCAGGGTTATACTCAGCCAGGAAGAGGTGGTCAGCAACCACAGAGAGGTCGTGGTCCAGCCAGAGGAGGAAATGGTTTCGGTCGGGGGCGTGGAGCACCGGACAGAGGTGCTGGGAATACAAATGCGAGACAGCCTGGGTTGGTCTATGCAGCTAGACACCGAGAGGAGGGTGATGCGCCAGACGTCATAACCGGTACATTCTTTATTTCTGGTTTGCCTTTTTCTTCACTGATTGATATTGGGTCAACTCATTCCTATGTTGCTTGTACGGTGTCTGGAACTCTGAACATAGACTCTGAGATTTCTTCTAGGGAGATGATTGTACTTAGCCCTTTAGGACAATCTGTAGTGGTGAACAAACTCTTTAGGAATGTGCCTTTAGAAGTACAAGGGATTATTTTCCCGGCTGATTTGATGGAATTGCCGTTCGGCGAGTTCGATTTGGTCTTAGGAATGGACTGGTTAGTGAAGTATCGAGCAAACTTGGATTGTGCTGCTAAGCGCATGGTGTTAAGGACTCCTGAGGATAATGAAGTCTTAGTGATAGGCGAAAGGAGGAACTACTTGTCCAATGTAGTGTCTGCTTTAAAGGCAGAAAGAATGGTGAGAAAAGGATGCGAGGCTTTCTTAGCTTTTGTCAGTGCTTTGGAGGTCAAGGAGTTAACTGTGAAGGACGTCAGAACAGTGAAGGAGTTCTCCGATGTTTTTCTAGAAGAGCTTTCAAGGTTACCATCGGATCGCGAGGTGGAGTTAGGTATTGATCTTCTTCCGGGAACAGCGCCAGTGTCTATTGCTCCATATAGAATGGCACCAAAGGAGTTAGTGGAACTTAAAGCGCAGATTCAGGAATTGTTGGATCGGGGTTTTATTCGACCCAGTGTGTCACCTTGGGGAATGCCGATCCTATTTGTTAAGAAGAAGGACGGGTCGATGCGGATGTGCATTGACTACAGGCAACTGAACAAGTTGACGATTAAGAACAAGTACCCGTTGCCTAGGATAGACGATCTGTTCGATCAGTTGCGAGGTGCTTCGGTCTTCTCAAAGATAGACTTGAGGTCAGGGTATCATCAGCTTAAGGTTAAGGAGGCAGATATTCATAAAATAGCTTTTCGAACTCGTTATGGTCACTACGAGTTCTTGGTGATGCCGTTCGGGTTGACAAATGCACCAGCGGCGTTTATGGACATGATGAACCGGGTATTCCAACCCTATCTGGACCAGTTCGTCGTGGTGTTCATAGACGATATCCTGGTTTATTCAAGTACGGAAGAGGAGCATGATTCGCATCTTTAGGTGGTGCTGCAGATTCTAAGGGAGAAGCAGCTGTATGCCAAATTCAGTAAGTGTGAATTTTGGTTGAAAGAAGTTACCTTTTGGGGTCATGTTGTATCTGCTTAGGGGATTAGGGTTGATCCCCAGAAAATTGAAGCTATGTTGGACTGGAAACCGCCTAAGTCTGTGGTGGAGATTCGAAGTTTTCTTGGTTTAGCTGGGTATTATAGAATATTTGTTGAGGGGTTCTCGTTAATAGCTGCCTCGTTAACCAAGTTATTACGGAAAGGAGTACCGTTTGTCTGGTCAGATAAGTAACAGGAAAGTTTTGAGAAGTTAAAGAGGATTTTGACGGAGGCACCAGTGTTAATTCAGCCTGAGGCAGGGAAAGAGTTTATCGTCTACTGTGATGCGTCACACACAGGGTTAGGATGTGTGTTGATGCAAGATGAGAGAGTGATGGCATATGCATCTCGGCAATTGAGACCTCATGAGGTGAACTATCCCACGCATGATCTTGAGTTAGCTGCGGTAGTTTTCGCTCTGAAGATTTGGAGACACTACCTGTATGGGGAGAAGTCCATCATCTACACGGATCACAAGAGCTTGAAATATCTCCTTACCCAGAAGGAGTTGAATTTGAGGCAGCGGAGGTGGATTGAGTTGTTGAAGGATTATGACTGCTCGATCGAGTACCACCAGGGTAAGGCTAACGTAGTGGCAGACGCGTTGAGTCGTAAGGTAATATCAGACTTGAGGGCAATGTTTGCTCATCTTAGCTTGTATGATGATGGAAGCTTGTTAGCTGAACTTCAAGTGAAGCCTTCTTGGGTCAGTCGGATAAAAGAAAAGTAGTTGTCTGATGAATCGCTAAGTTCTAAGTTTCAGCTAGTGGCAGATGGTGAAATAGCAGACTTTAGTGTGAACAGTGATGGGGTATTGTGCTTTCAGGGAAAGACCTGTATGCCGAGGGATTCTGAGTTAAGGCAGAAGATTCTTCAGGAAGCGCATAGTAGCCCATATGCTATGCATCCTGGCGGGAGTAAGATGTATCGGGACCTGCGTGAACAGTTTTGGTGACAGGGTCTGAAGCGAGAGGTTACCGAGTTTGTGGGTAGGTGTCTGACGTGTCAGCAGGTGAAGGCGAAACATTAGTTGCCGTCAGGGTTGTTACAGCCGGTAAAGATTCCACTTTGGAAGTGGGAGAGAATAACGATGGACTTTGTGAGTGGGCTGCGCCTTTACGCCTACGAAGAAAAAGATTTAGTGTGGGTAATTGTGGATCGGTTGACGAAGTCCGCTCACTTCATACAAAGTTCGGGTTGATTATTCACTACGGAAGTTAGCCAAGTCAGATATGGCGTAGATTGTGAGGTTGCATGGGGTACCAAAGTCAATTATATCGCATGTGGACCCTAGGTTTACATCACGGTTTTAGAAAGCGCTGCATCAGCGTTGGGTACAAGACTAGACTTCAAAGACAAAGATTTCATCCACGGCATCGATGGTCACCGAGAGGGTAATTCAGATCTTGGAAGATATGTTGAGAGGCTGTGTCATTGATTTTAGGGGTAGTTGGGAGGAGTTTCTACCGTTGGTAGAATTCGCATACAACAACAGCTACCAATCTAGTATCCAGATGGCGCCCTATGAAGCGTTGTATGGACGGAGGTGTCGTACTCCTACTTGCTGGACAGAGTTGGGTGAGCGTAAGATGTTGGGTCCAGAATTGGTTTCCGAGACAGAGGAAAAAGTTAAGTTGATCCGAACTCGGCTGAAGGAAGCTTCCGACAGGCAAAAATCCTATGCTGATCTAAAGCGTAAGGATATAGAATTTGCAGTGGGTGATCAGGTGTTTCTGAAAGTTTCGCCTTGGAAGAAAGTTTTGAGGTTTGGACGGAAGGGCAAGTTAAGCCCCAGGTTCATCGGGCCTTATCGAGTGTTGAAATGAGTGGGACCAGTAGCATATCAACTCGAGTTACCTCTAGAACTGAGACAGATACATGATGTATTTCATGTCTCGATGTTAAGGCGCTATCGTTCGGATCCATCTCACGTAGTGCCAGTGGAGGAAATCAAAGTGAGACCTGATTTATCTTTTGAAGAGGAACTAGTTCAAATCCTAGACCGAGATGTTAAAGTATTGCGGAAAAAAAACGATTCCGTTAGTTAAAGTTTTGTGGCGGAACCACGGTTCAGAGGAGGCCACGTGGGAGCCAGAGAATGTTATGCGCCAGCGATACCCTCACCTCTTTTGACCAAGTAAATTTTGAGGCCGAAATTTCTTTAAGGGGGTAGAACTGTAACATCCAGGAATTTGGGGCTTTGCATTTGTTATGTTTCTGTGTGTTTGGTATGCTTTGTCTATTAATTTGGCATGTTTGGGGGCCTCGGGAAGGCACGGGGTTAAGCTTGAGCCTTAGTGAAAATTTTGTTTCTAGGCACTTTAGGGGAGAGTTAGCTGAGGCAGGCCTTAAGGTTAATTACTTGTGTTTGTTGACACAAGAAGTGGTGTGGTAAAGTGGCAAGGAGACGCCACCTGGGTTGCAGGGAAGTGGCGTCACAAGGGAGCAGCAGGGGGTAGAGGTTCGAGTCACGTATGATGCATTTTGGAGTTTTTTTTTGGCGTCAGAATGGAGGGATGATGGTTGCGGCATGGACTCTTCTAGGGTGAGATTTGAAGGATTCAAAATGTTTGAATTAGTGGCCATGAGGTGATGGTGGAGGTTGAATGGGTCAAACAAAATCAAATGGATGATGGAGAGGGAAAGTAGGAGGAAATCATGGAAGGGGGATGTTGGTTGAGAGGTTGGCCCAATTAGGGAAGGTGTGTGAGTGTGTGTGCACGGTTTAGTTTGGCTAGGAGGAGCCGAACCTTCATTTTTAGCACATAGACTTTTTGTTGAACATTTTGGTCATAAGGGTGTGCCGTTTCCTTCAAGTGATCATTTTTGAGAATTTTGTTAGCAAAATCAATCTTAGAAACACTCTCATTCTCTTTTGCACTTTAGAACATTTGCTTCTTTTCTCATTTACCAAAACCGAAACCATCATTTTTGCTATCACTTTTGCATTCATTTCTTTTGCAACCAAAACCGCAACACCTTTAAGTCTCATTTCTTCTCCTTCTCGTTTCTTCATAGCCGAATCTCCCTAGTGCATTTGCTTCTCGTTTCTTCATAGCCGAACTTGTAAGTGTCATAGCCGAAACTTATTCTTTGTTTTTATTGTTTCTCTTCTCTTCTTTGTTTCATATTATTTTTTTGTAGAAGCCAAATCCTTTTGTTTTGCATCAAGTGTAGGCACCCTTTCTATCGATTGTGCTGGTAGCCGATTATAGACCCTCCACTCGTCAATCTCTTGGTTCGGTAAGGAGCCTTATTCTCATTATCTTCTCGTTTTCTTTCTTTTTCCTCTTGGTTTGGTGAAACCGAAATCTTGACTCACTTCTTTGGGCACTGATTGATTGTAGAAGGGTGCAGCACCATCATTTCTTCTTCGTGTGGCCTACTTTCTAGAGGATCTTGGTAGGTTGGATAGTGGCCGAATGTTTTGAAGGGGGTCTTTATTGATTCGGTTGGCCGAAAGGCCACTTCTTTTATTCCATTTCTAAGAATCGGTTTTATCATGGTGTTTATTTAGGGACTCAGTCAATTTCTTAGGCCAAGTCTGCTAGTCGGCTTCTATTGATCAAGGTAAGGAACTTCATCGATTTGAGTACCTTTTCTCGCTGTTTTCTTTCAATGCCTTAACCCTGTTTCCTGATCAAGATCCTTCCGTGGATTCGAATGCCAGTGAAGTGAAGGGGGGTTGGACTCGTAGTCCCCGCCCCTAAGTTTAAGAAACGAGCAATATCGGCAGTACGAGACTTTTTGCCGGGCTGTGGTAGAGAGCCGACGTCTACCTGGGATAGGCAAATAGCTGTCGTTCCTGCTAGTGAAAGCGTCGACGTAGAGAGTATAGTCTTACGCGTTATCAGGTGTGTAATTCTCACGCACTCTGTATATTAATTATGTTACTAATTGTGTTGGCTAAATGTCGAAACGACTGAATTGGCAGTCGAGATACCCATGGGGTAAGGTTGGAGACACCGGGTAAGTTCCATAACGACTTCATGTTCGAAATATGCGTATGTATGAATTAATTGGCTGTATGCATTCAAAGCATGATCATTCATTTCAGTATGTTGACATGTGCATGAACCTGGGATAAGATGCGAAAGGGGAAGTGCTATTTAGGGACTGTCACAGTGGTTTGGTACCACAGTGGGTTGGCCCCACATATTTGATTCAGTGACTATGTCTCAGTGGCTTGGTGCCACGATGGTTTCACACAACGTAAATATGATTTAGTGACTTGTCCCAGTGGTTTGGTACCATAGTGGGTTGGCCCCACATATATCTATTCGGGGTTGTCACAGTGGTTTGGTACCACAGTGGGTTGGCTCCACACATATTATTAGTGACTCTGTCACAGTGATCTGGTATCACGGTGGTCTAGAACCACAGTGGCTTGGTGCCACGGGCGATTGGTTGGATCAGGTGTTGTAGAGGATGGAGAGTAGGTGGGATTGGGCTGCATTGCATACATACTTAATATATTGATTTGTATGGGCTAAGGCCCAATGGGCCTCTGTGGGCAAAAAGCCCAGAGTTCGTTTAATGGGGATTTACACACTGAGTCTCGGTGACTCACCCCTCTGCTAAATTTTGCAGGTAATCATTAGATCACAGATTTGGAGCCGAGGTAGACTCGAGGTGGCCATGCATAATGCTCTAAGTAATTTCCTTTTCAATATTTTTAAATTTCAATATTTGGTTTAAATTTTTTGTATTGTAATAAGGCCACTTAAACTTTAATTCGGGTTTTATTATGGAATTGATACAGCATGCCTAATAAACAAACAAAGTGGGAGTTTCTTTTTCTAAGATTAAAACTTGAACAAACGATTTTCAAATGGCTAACGAAAGATGGGTAACGAGTAACAAATTGATTAAAATTTTCAATTAGAAACTGCAACATTGTTTTCAAACTGTTAGCTGTAACGAAATTTTCTTAAGTTTGATTTAGACAAAGGAACCTGACTTGCAATACGGCCTAGGTTAAACAATTACTTTAAATTTTCTCTAAAGGCACAATAACGATACACAAAAACTTTTCTCAACTCGTGATTTTTAGTTAGTTTTCCAAAATATTCTTTCCTGTAACATTCCAAATTCGTTCGTAGTGTTTTGACCGGATTTGGGGTGTTACACCTATCTTGAACCATGCGGGGAATTAACTGAGTTGAATCTGTGCTTAAAAACTAGAAGACTTCTAGCCTTTGACTTGTACACTGCCAAATCAAAACTAACTCGGGTTTGATTTTCACGAACACAGTGCCCTAACTTTTCAAAACCTGCATCCAAAAGAGAACCTCTCTTCAACGAAACGGTTATACCTTTTTCCCTCCTATGACCAAGTTGCCTTCGCTCTAAATGAGTTGATTTCGACTCTATAACGGACGAGAGACGTCCGATTTCACCGGTCACTATAGAACCTTCCAGAATATAAAGACTGCTAGTTGTTTTACCTTTTAACAAAACGAGAGCTCTATGAGATACTTTAATGCCGCTCGACTCGATGTTGATTCTGCATCCTTTCAAGTCTAAAATACTCAAGGAGATGAGATTATTTCGTAAATCAGGTGCATACCTGACATCTGAGAGTGTCCTAATCGTCCCATCGTGTATCCTAATTTTAACAGTACCAATACCAATTACCTTACTAGATGAATCGTTTCCCATGCACACAACTCCACCTTCAACCGAACTGTATGTGGAGAACCATTCTCTATTGGGACACATGTGGAAAGAACATCCCGAATCTAGGACCCACTCGGACGTGAGCTTGGAGTTATCGCTCGTTGACACTAACAAGAAATCATCACCGCTTTCCTCGGCCAAATTAGCACCAGCTACATCTTCCTCGTTACTCTCAGCAGCTCTTTTCTTTCGCAATTTATAACAATCTGCTTTGACGTGACCTAACTTTTTACAATAGCGACACCTTTTGTCTCGTTTCTTTGATGCTATCAAAACGGAAGCTTGCCTATCGGCTTGCTATCCAAATGAAGCTCATTTTCGAGTTTGTCTCTACTCAACAAATGACCCTTCACATCTTCGAACGAGTTTGTCTCGCCATAAATCGTGGTCTCCTGAAAGACTTGTATGAAGGGGGTAAAGAGCACAATAATAGCATAGCCTGATCTTCATCGTCAATATGAACCTCAACATTCTTTAAATCATTTAAAAGAGTAATGAATTGACTGATGTGATCTCTAAGAAGCTCACCTTCATTCATGCAAAACGTAAATAGACGTTTTTCAACACTAAACTAAGTAGCTTGAGACTTAGTCGCATAAAGAGTTTCTAACCTTTTCCATAAGGCGGATGAGGTTTTCTCCATCAATACCTCCTACAATACCGTATTCGCGAGGCACAACTGGATTGCAGACAAAGCCTTTTCATCAAGCTCTTCCAATTCTGTTTTATTTAGATTCTCAGGCTTTTTCCCTGTAACAATCATTTTCAAACCGGATTGAACTAGAATTGCCATCATCCGAACTTGCCACAGATTGAAATTTGTCTCACCATCGAACTTCTCAATTTCAAACCTTGTTGCTGCCATATCTAAATGGGCTGATCTATAAAAATTGAACTAGCTCTGATACCACTTGTTAGGATCAACCCGATTAAGTAACGAACAAGTAATAATAGCGGAATAAATTGAGAAATTAGACACACAAATTTAACGTGGAAAAACCCCTCCAAAGAGGATAAAAAACCACGGGAAAAGATAATTTTACTATAATGGCAACAGAACGAAGAGTACAAAAGATAGAGATAAAAACTAAACCCCGAAAACCCGAAAACAAAGAACCCTCAAAACGTAAACACAAAATTCTCTAAATGTGTTATGAGTTCTAATATCGAATGGGTGTATTTTCTAAGGTTGTAAAAGAGCCTATTTATAGGCTAAATTTATAGGTCAAATAATAATAAAATAATCTAACTAATCAGTGTTTGATTGAAACAAATAAACAAAGTTTAACTAGAAGATTACTTCTCAAATTTGACTGAAAATAGGAGTCATACTTAACAAGTTATATCTACCATTTGAAGGGCTATCTTGAGAACTTTCATTGTTCTCTTATTTATTACTATGTTTTCACTTCTAGTGATTATTATTGTACCACTTATCACGTCCATGATTATATCTTTTAAATTTTCTTTTATGCTTACATTCACTTCGGGGAATGCAACAGATTTAGTAGGATGGACTTATAAACATCCCAATAGATTCTTTATTTCATAATCACCATCGCAAACATGCGTGGATTTCAAATAAGAATTTATCTATTCATGTTGTCATGATTAGTCTCCAGTTATAATAAAAATGCTATAATAAAATAAATTAGTAAAATATACATGTAGATCATCAACATCATCGTCATGACCTTGGTTATTATCAGGAACACTATTACAAGTACTAAAATAACTATGCTTTCATAAGAACAAACTACATATATGTTATAGAATCTTATGATGCTCTAATAAATTATTTATACTTTATAATTCAATCGAAAAGGTATAATTCAACCATTAAACAATAAAAAATTAATGAGTCAATTAGATCCTATTGAATTTCCCTTTTTCCCTTTAATTAAAGGTAATTGATTAGTAATACTCTCACACACAATTTTAATCAAATTTCAAGCATATTTAATAACAATAATTTAATCATAAAAAATTTTAATCATCCAAATTTCATGCATACTATAATTTAATCAAAGAATCTTAGTTTAAAAGAAACCTTAAAGTAATAATATTTTTTTCATAAAATAATTTTACCAAAAATCAATCAACAAAGGAGAAAAACATACCACATAAGGATTATATAAATTTGTTTGCATAGAAAGGCATACAAATTTGGAGATTTATATGTACTTGAGTCGTTAAAGGCTCAATGATTACCTATAGAGCGCAGGCCTCAATTGAAGACTGAAATAGCAATAGCTCTAGAAGGCAATTGACAACAGCTTGAGCAGCAAATTTGGAGTGATCGATTATTGCATTAGTTGCTTCTTGAAAGGGGTAAGACATGGTGAAAGGGAAAAAAAGGGAAAATTAATTGTTAAGGACCTTTTCTCAAGTGGCTAGCGACTAAGGATAAGTCTTTGTGTGATTTGCGAATATTTTTGTGTGTGTGATATTGTTAAATAAAACTTATGAGAAAAATAATTAAAAGAGAATCGTGCTGATAATGTGTTATTAAATAAAGAGAAATAAAGAGAGTAAAGAACAAAAAACAAATATAGGGAGCAAAAGAGAATGTATTTTATTGATTCATCAAGATCTCTACAATGCTTCTCCAAAGTTATATTTATAGACACAAGAAGTATAAATAATATAAAACTCTACTTCTAATGAATATTAAATTTCTAATGTATATCAAACTTATCATAATCTTGATGGACATCCATTTAATAATAAAATATTCATAACAAATAATAATAAGGGTAAATTTCACCATCAATCACTAAACTATAGGTAAGTTTTCATTTTAGTCACTTAACTAAAAAAAATTACAATTTGGTCACTGAATTATTCAAAAACTTCCATCTAAGTTATTGCCCTGTTAAAATCGATGGTATATGAATTTCTCTGTTTGCACTACCTGCACCAATCGAAAGCTCTCTTTCCCCTTTTCTTCTATAGTTCAACTTTTTTCATGAAACAACTTTGGACGTCACGAATTTGCAAACCAAAATTCAAACAACTTTTTTCTTCGATCTCAGACACTGATTGTTAGATCAGCTTATATCTAAGGTATGTTCTTCTACTCGTTGATGGGTACTGATCTACCATACCAATCATCAAATTTTGCTTAAAGCTCGCCAATGGTACTTTTTTTAATTAAAAAAAAACCTTAATAGCCCAATGACTTAAATAATTTTTTTCTGAATAGTTTAGCGACTTAAATGGAAACTTTCGAATAGTTTAGTAACCAAATTGTAACTTTTTTTGGTTAAGTGACCAAAACGAAAACTTACCCATAGTTTAATGACTAATGGTGTAGTTTACTCTAATAAAACTTACCTATAGTTCAACGAAAAAACAGGTCCATCGTCTCTCCTCCTTTAGCCTTTTTTTTGCCAATTATGGGCTTTTTCAGTCTCTTTTTGAAGCATTCGACTTCTCTTTTTTACTTTCTCTTTTTTTTTTTTGTGTTTTTATCTCTCCAAGCTCATAAATTCTCATATATTTCTTTTTAAGTTTTTTCCATCGATCTTGATTACTGGTTGTTGGATTGACCTTAGAATTTGATTAGAACCCTCTCTCATTGTGTTCTCCATCCCAATATCGTTGGGGTTTTGAAAATGTTGCTGAAAAAAAATCTCTGAACAATCATAATAGTTCCTTTTAGAAAAATCTCATTGCGCTTGAAATGCTACCATTGCGACCGACTTTTGGCCAATGAGTGGCCATCACCACCCTCATTTGCAACATCTGAAAATTTTAGGATTAAAAATAAGTAGTAAAATTCCCTATAAATAAAATATTATTAATAAATAATTAAGAGTCATTAAAATTGATGTTGGAATGTGAATTATCGATAAGGACTAAATTGAAATTTTGTAAAAGTATAGGAGCTAAAATATAATTTGAACATAAAAGAAGAGTTGTGAGAAAATAACTAATCATTCTATGTAAAAATAATGTTGAAAATATATTGATATTTTTAAATTTAAAATCAAGGCATAGAACAAATTGTAGTACAAATAGAGTTAGAATGGTTAAAGGTGTAATTTTTCCCTTAAATGAAAAAGGATTAAATTGCAATTATACCATGAGAAAATAATATCTACATAAATAATGATTATATTGGGACACTTGTGTATGCCTTGTGCCAAACACATGAGTGATGAAAAAGGATGAAATGACTATTTTACCCTTATGTTTTAAATATGACAATATAATTTTAAAAACAATTTGGTCATTTTGTCATTAAATATTATTTTTGAATTTTAATTATAAAAAGATAGATACTTTTATGGGAGAAATATGGGCCATTGGATCAAAGTTTCAAGAATCTTAACCATTTATTTAAGTAATAAATAAATGGATGAATAAAGAAATTAATGGAAAAATCTAGAAAAAGAAAGATCCTTCTTCCTTTTCTTTATATAGTGGACATGGGAAGAAAAAGGGGGAAAAGTTTTGCATTTATTTCAATTTGGTCATTTTCTTATTCAAACATATTTCTAACCTAAAATTCTTTGAAATTAAAGTGAGATATTGATAACTCTTGAAAAGAGTTATATTTAATGCCTTTAGATCTAGTTAATTGCCTGTACTTAGGTACATTTAGTTGCATTTTAGGACATTCCATGTAACACCCCCTAACCCTTATCCGTCGCCGGAACAGGGTTACGGAGCATTACCAGACTTTTCCGATCAATAACAAACATAAAACAAATCATTCATAACACTTCAATTCTCATCTCTTATTATTTCAATTTCATAATTGCTATTCAAATAGCTTTTCTCAATAGGATACACAATTCATTTTCAATATCAATATCCATTCCATGCTTTTCATTTGAATAATTCAATTCCATATTCCACTCCAATTTCATATTCAATATCATTCAAAATCATTCATATTGCCAATTCATTTATTTACCCCTATTAACAGGACTCGAACTTTGGCAGATACACGGATCCAACCAAAACACACCAATATGGCACCCAGTGCCTCATCAAATAATTCAAAGTAATAGATTGACACCCAGTGTCTCATCAGCCATGCCAAAGTAAGTTGGTACCCAATACCTCATCGAATTTATCCGAAGTAATAATTTGACACCCAGTGTCTCATCGACTTGAAGTCGAAGTAATCCCTAAACACTTTCAATCCTATGGCATGCCAACTATATCCGACTCAGCCCGATACAGTTAATAAGGTTTCAAATCACATTTCAATTTCAAACAATATTCATTCTAATTCAAATATTCACATATGCTCATAAATCAATTCAATTCAATTCAATATCACAATATCAATTACTCACCTCAATCCACTTACCATACACATCAAGTAATAAATTCAACAATTAATTATTAAGTTTGGATTATAGAAATACAAACCGTAATTCCCGAGCTACTCCTCGTTAACTTTGTCTTTTCCTTTCTTAGCCGAGGTCTCCGGCTGAACGTTAGCTACAGAATTAAATCAATTAAAAATCATTAATACAACACAATTTCACATTGAATATTTCAATTTTTATTCAACTTTTGCTCACATTTCAATTTAGTCCCTAATAAAAAAACTAACTTTATTTTATTAAAAACTAATTTCATATTTTCATTCAATTCCCACTTTAGACTAATTTCAACTTTTAAATTTCACCATAAACCCTAATTTTTAAATTCTCTCAATTTAGTCCCTATTACTCAAAACTTATGATTTATTATACAATTCAATCCTTCTCACTTTTAACTTGAAATTCTATCAATTTAACTCCTCATACTTTAATTTAATCAATATAATCAACATCTAAAAATCTAACAAATTTTAAAATATCAACATAAATCAAGTAGTATTTTGTTATAGCATTCTAAAAACATCAAAATTACAAGAAAAGTGATAAACCGTAATATATACATATTTTAATCCCACATTTAGCATACTTTTGGATGATTTATCCCTTGAATTGTGGAATTTGATGCTCCTAATCCTTTAATTTCATGTTTTATACTTAGGAGAGCATAGGAGGGTGAAAAGAACGAGAAACGGGCCAAAAACGGAGAAAATGAGCCAAAGTAAGAAATCAACACGGCCTAGAGTTCACTACACGGTCGTGCCACTTTAGCAGACTCGAACACGGGCCTGGGCTCGATTCACACGGGCGTGTCCCTACTGTGACCCGTTTTAATTCTACTCGGAATAGGAACACCCCAAACCCGGTCTATGCGTTTAGACAAGATTTGGTTTGTCACACCAATCATACATTCGTTTATTTCCACATGGTTAAGATAAAATAGTGCTACAAAACTTTTTGTTATAAAACCAATGTTCTTAAGAAAACTTAACATATTTGAGATAAAACCATATTAAGAGTTTAGAAATAAAATTTAAATCATCCACACAATAAAACCATAAAACATAATAAGAGGCCTTATTACATCAACCCAATAATAGCAATTAAAATAAAAACTTAAATAAAGTCATAGTTTATTAAAAACCCAAGTTTGTAGTATGGCCTCCACCAAGTCATCTCCGCCCAAGTCCACGCCAATTTCCATTACCTGAAATGGTTAATAAAATTTGGGTGAGTTACAAAGAACTCGATGTGCAACCCACTTACCACCATTTTTAGGTCAAATCGTCAAGATATCATGCTTTGGGCTTGAGCCCATTAACAGATTTCAACCATACATCATAAAGTAACATAATTTAAAGAGAAGAATGCATGAAATATGAATTTCCCAAACCAACCTAGTATCCATCCGCTAACACCCCGTACCAACCAACACACTGTGGGGATCAAGTCAACCCACCCCGCCAAACACACCAATCATGGGCTTAAAGCCCTTAAATAATTTTGTAGTGCACTCATCAACTAGATTGTGACATTGTCACCAACTAGAGGCATTTAGTCGAATTTGTGGCAGAGCCACCGAACTAGAGGCATTTAGCCGAATTTGTGGCGAGCCACCGAACTAGAGGCAATGAGCCAAATTTGTGGCAACCGGCCATTCTTCTCTTCATATAACCCACCCCATGCAATCATGCGTATATAACAAATATAATCATATAACAGATTTTCATTAATCCATATCATCGGTGGGTTTATCAATTAACCTTTCATTAGGCTCATATAAACAATTTAACAACTAGCCCATTTAGTAGTTTAGTGACTTTGGCCCATTTTAGCCCAATTTATCAAACAGCAGTATTTTCGCCCATTTAATCGAACTAGAGTTTTATCGCCCATTTTATCGAACTAGAGTATTATCGCCCATTTTATCGAACTAGAGTATTATCGCCCATTTTATCGAACTAGAGTATTATCGCCCATTTTATCGAACTAGAGTTTTATCGGCCCATTTTATCGAACTAGAGTTTTATCGCCCATTTTATCGAACTAGAGTATTATCGCCCATTTTATCGAACTAGAGTTTTATCGCCCATTTTATCGAACTAGAGTTTTATCGGATTTCATTTTATCGAACTAGAGTTTTATCGGATTTCATTTTCTCGGTTTTAACTGTTTTCATGCATTTACTCAAAATATGAGTTACTACGTATTTTTCCCGCTTTTACTATTTTACGAATTTATCACGTAACTTACAACATGATGTCCAACCCAAAATGAGTGTGAAGTTACACACCGGTTATGGAGAGAACTAAACTTTCCCGCTCTTCAACACCTATACGTATTGTGTTAATTAAAACACTATAATCTATAATAAAACCGATCTAACTATAGCGATCTAGAAATTTACCCTCTGATTTTCGTAAGACTTCTACTTGCGATTTTTCTCCGATCGATGGTTCGCTAATCGAATCGAATCCACGAACAAATAATGGTTCGGAGTACGAACGACTTCGAACAGTTGATTTTCCTCGGTTGAACGTCCACAACCCGGTGGGAAATCCCGGATTGTTTAAATTGATCCTTTGCTTGTACTTAGGGGAATAACGAACCTCCCTTCTTCCGAAGGCTAAACACCGCCTCTTTCTTCCCTATTTTGAATGTCTTCAAGGACAAAGATCGTTAATCCAATGATATCAAAATAATCCTAAGGTTTTAAAGATATGATTTCCTTACCACAAAATTGATTCCAACGTTTTGTCACCCACGACTTCTTGATCCCAAACTTCCGTTATCGCACTAAAGTATAACAAAATAAACGTTAAAAGAAGGAACGCTTTATTTTGATCTAATAAAGCTTTCAAACCATCATCAATATTCGCCATAACCACTATTAACTAATCGAAACGAAAAGGATTCTTACCTATTTCCACGTCGAAAAGATAGGATTTGAGAATAATATGGATCTAAGAAGAATTCGGCTATGAAGAAACAAAGAAAAGAGAAAATAAAATCGGTTATAGGCACTTTAACATTCGCCATGAAAGTGTAGGTGGAGAGAATTTCGATTGAAAGAAATCAAATAGGAGAGAGATGGTGATGATGTTTCGGTTTCCAAATAGAATGGAAAAGAAAAGAAAGAAAAGATAAGTTTTGAGAGCAATGTATAATCGGCAATGGGGAGAAGAAAAGAAAAGAATGGTCTCTTTAGGTATTGGTAAAATCGGCACAAAAGAGAAAGGCACAAAATTGACACCAAAGTGTAAAACAAAAATGACCAATTTGACAAAAGAAACTAGGCTTACCAAGTGCACAATTTCTACCAAGGAAAAGAGAGTTTGAGAGAATTTTCAAAACTTGCACAAACTAAACAAAATGACCAAAACCAAAGACTAAAATTCCTAGCCAAACTATCACCAAAATTCGGCTCCCCCCCTAGCCATAATGCCGTCCATATGCTTGGTCTTTAGGCCAAGATATTGTTTCCTTAAACAACTCCTTGATTCATGCCTCATATCCTCACACCTTTCCTTATTTTCTTGATACCCTTCCTTAAGTTCAAATTTTCCTTATTCCTTTGATATACTAACCAAAAATAACAAGTCAACACCTTCCATATATGCTCTTGGCCGACACTTGCTATACATGGGCAGAAAAATCAAAAATAAAATTCACCTAGATGCTATTTAGGGGATTCGAACCTTCACCCCCATGTACTAGCTCATGCGCCAACACCACTTGTCCAACTACTCATCTTATGCTACACATTGACACTTAAATTAATTTATGTGTCAATGCCACTTAGTCTATTCCATAAATTCTCAAAATTAATATTATTCCTTCTAAAAAAATTTTAAACCCTTCTTCAGACTATACTAACCACGAAAAATAAATCAAAAATTTTACTTTCTAGAAAAATTACTCAAAGCACACATAGAAAATAAATTACTCAAATTTTCAGGGTGTTACAACTCTACCCTCTAAAAGAAAATTTCGTCCTCGAAATTTACTCGGCTGAAAAAGGTGAGGGTATTGTTGCCGAATTGCATCCTCAGGCTCCCACGTAGCTTCCTCCACTCCGTGGTTACGCCACAACACTTTGACCAACGGCACAGTCTTCTTTCTTAGCACCTTCACGCCTCGGTCTAAGATTTCCACTCGTTCCTCCTCAAAAGACAAATCCAAATTCAACTCCACTTCTTCTACCTGGTACTATGTGCGAAGGATCCGATCTATAGCGCCTCAACATGGACACGTGGAAAACATTATGAATTTGACTCAATTCCGAGGTAACTCAATTTGATAGGCCATCGGACCAACTCGTTTCACCACACGATACGGTCCAATGTATCTAGGACTCAACTTGCCCTTCTTCCCGAATCAATATCTTTTTCCAAGGTGAGACCTTCAGAAGACTTGATCTCCTACGGCATACTCGATCTCTTTACGCTTGGATCCGCATACGACTTCTGCTCTATCCAAGCTTCCTTTAACCGTGCTCGAATAACTTTCACTTTTTCTTCCGCTTTCGTAAATCATCTCGTGTCCTAACAACCGCCGATCACCCAACTCACCCAACAAATAGGAGAACGACACCTACGACCATACAATGCCTCGTAGGGTGCCATCTCAATGCTAGACTGTAGTCGTTGTTGTACGCAAATTCCGCTATCAAACTACCATCCTCATACAAACTCAAATGGGCAAACATAGCTCTCAAATCGATACCACCTTACGACTTAATGCGTCCGCCACTACATTAGCCTTTCCAATGATACTCAATAGAGAAATCATAGTCCTTTAACAAACTCCACCCATCTTCGTTGTCTCAAGTTTAACTCCTTCGAGTAAGAAGATACTTAAGACTCTTGTGATCCGTATAGATGATAGACTTTTCACCATAGAGGTAATGCCTCCAAATCTTTAAGGCAAACACCACTGCTGCTGCTAACTCCAAATCATGAGTAGGGTAGTTCACTTCAGTGCGGTCTCAATTGACGAGAAGCGTAAGCTACAACTTTCCCACTTTGCATCAATACATAGCCTAAACCCGTATGTGACGCATCACAATAAATCTGTAAACTCCTTCCCACCTCGAGTTGAATCAATACCGCGCTTCCTAAAAACCTTCTTCATCGCTCGAAACTTTCTTGCCGCTTATCACCCATATAAACAACACTCCCTTCCGCAAAAGCTTAGTTAGAGGTGCAAAGATCAATGAGAACCCTCAACAAAGCGCCTATAATATCCAGCCAAACCCAAGAAACTCCGAATCTCACTACCGACTTCGGTGGTTTCCAATCCAATACCGCCTCAATCTTCCGAGGATCCACCCTTATTCCTTCTACTGATACCACATGACCCAAGAAAGTCACTTCTCTTAACCAAAATTCACATTTATCGAATTTGGCATACAACCGATTATCTCAAGCACTTGCAATACAATCCGCAATTGCGAGTCATGTTCTTCTTCGCTCTCGAATAAACCGTAATGTCATCTAAGAATACCACCACAAACCGATCTAAGAATGGTTGAAAGACCCGGTTCATCATATCCATAAATGCAAAGCTGGTGCATTGGTCAACCCAAACGGCATCACTAAAAACTCATAGTGTCCGTAACGGGTTCGAACGCCGTCTTGTGAATATCCGCTTCTTTCACCTTAAGCCGGTGGTAACCCGACCTTAAATCAATCTTGGAGAAAATGAAGCTCCTTCAATTGATCAAACAGTCGTCAATCCTCGGCAGGAAGTACCGATTCTTGATCGTCGACTTATTCAATTGCCTATAATCGATACACATACGCATTGACCCATCCTTCTTCTTAACAAACAAAACCGGTGCTCCCACGAGACACACTCTCGGTCGAATAAAACCCCGATCTAGCGGTTCTTGAATTTGGGCTTTAAGCTCCGACAACTCCTTCTGGTGCCATTCTATAAGGAGCAATGGACACCGGAGCGCCTCGCAAAAAGCTCAATACCAAATTCCACTTCCGATCCGAGGTACACCAGAAGTTCTTCAGAAAAAACATCCAAAATTCCTTCACCGTTCTCACATCTTCCATCGACAACTCTTTGGCATCTAAAGCACTAATAAATGCTAAAAATGCTCCATATCCTTTTCAGTACTAACTTCTCCGCCTTTAACGCAGTAAATCACGTTTGTCAAGAAATTTCTCCGCCGCCTATCATAACTATCTCCTTATCCTCCGCAGTTCTTATCAACATCCGCTTTTCAGCACAGTCCAATTGAGCCCGGTGCTTAACCAACCAATCCATGCCCAGAATGATATCGAATTCGCCAAAAGGTAATTCCATCAAATTTGCCAAGAATGTTTCTCCTTGAATAACTAAGGGCACGTCTCTAAACAGTTTATTAACCACCACCGACTGACCTAAGGGACTAATCACCCTCATCTCTTTATCGGAAATTTCAGAGTCTAATTCCAAGTTTCCAGTTATGGTGCTAGCAATGTACGAATGAGTAGAACCAATATCTATCAAGGCAATAACGGGTACATCGAAATGAAGAACGTATCGCTTATCACATCAGTGCATTGCCATCCTCACGACGTCCGACCGCATACACCAATCCTGGGTGTCTTGCATCCGCGCTTGCCTCTAGGACCATTGCCTCGACCACGCACCTTGACCACGCCCACCCCATTACCACCACGACCGGTCCCCCGACCTCTCGGTGGTTGCTTTGAACTCCTCTTGCCGGTGGTGCATCAAGAGCACGAACTTCTTGAGTTGTATCCATACGTCGAGGGCAACTCCTATATTGATGCTCCGTCGATCCACATTTATAGCAAGCACCCGCTTTCCTCCAACATTCTCCTAATGTCTTTTCCCACATTCAAAGACAATCCCGACTGATTAACGACCATCGTGCTCTTCCTTGAGCTGGTTCCTCATTCCGGGCCTCTTCAGAATCTTCTCAAGAACCCGAATGCTTCGAGATCTTTCTTGCCTCGAATTTGCTCCCGATTTTGACGTTCGAGTTCTTAGCCTCTTCGGCTATCTTGGCCTTCTCCACAAGAGCGGCAAAGTTCTAACTTGTTGTGGGGCTATCGTAACCCGCAACTCGTCTTTCAAACCGTCCTCGGCGCACACAACGCTCATGGTCCGTTGCCACTATCGTTCGAGCATAGCGACTCAAACGTAAGAACTCACCTCATATGTCGCCACCGCCTTATTTCCTTGCACCAGTTCAAGAATTCCTTCCTTCGGGCATCCACATAGCTTGTTCCCACATATTTCCCTTGAAAGGAAGCCTTGAAAAAATTCCCGCTTAATTAAAGCAACATCGCTGCCATCTCGGATAGTAAGCCACCATTGGTAAGCTTCGTCTCTCAACAAAGATACCGCTCCTCTTAACTTTTGTTCCACAGTGCACTCAAGATCGTCCATAATTCGCTCATCGCCTCAAGCCAATATTCAGCGACATTGGGAGCTACACAGAGACACCTCTCGAAAACCTCACTCCACCGGATTTCGATCGCTCCGATATCGACCCACGAGCGGTTGGTCCAGCTCGATCCAAATGACCCTTTCAAGTACTCGCAGCATTGCTCGTGTCACAAAGATTATCCTCTTCCATATGGTCGTGCGCGATCCCGTCTCACTCTCGAGTGACGCAGTGCATCCATTTCCGACATATGACCCGGCACATCGCTTGCGCCCCTAACACCTCGTCCTCTACCACGGCCACGCCTACCGCGTCCACGACCACGCCCTCTAGTGCTCATGGCGACTAATTCGATTTAACTCGATTAAGAGTTTTATAAATCGTAATAATATTTCAGCTTGTTTATTAACGATGTCTTATGATATGAAAGAGATAGAGTGTTTTCGCATCAATATCCTATTGTCTCAATCTCTACGGTTTTAACACCTAAAACTAGAAGTTCTAGAGTGTTTCTTATAATCATATCACAATGATAATAAACATACAAAGATATCTGATACTTACTTGACTTGGCGCGGATGCTCATGGTGCCATACTACCTTTACTCAAAACTCTAGAAATTATTTTCAAACAAATTTCTTTATTGAACCCAAACCACAAATTAGAGTTTTGAACTGGGCTCGATACCACTAAATGTAACACCCCAAACCCGGTCTATGCGTTTAGACAAGATTTGGTTTGTCACACCAATCATACATTCGTTTATTTCCACATGGTTAAGATAAAATAGTGCTACAAAACTTTTTGTTATAAAACCAATGTTCTTAAGAAAACTTAACATATTTGAGATAAAACCATATTAAGAGTTTAGAAATAAAATTTAAATCATCCACACAATAAAACCATAAAACATAATAAGAGGCCTTATTACATCAACCCAATAATAGCAATTAAAATAAAAACTTAAATAAAGTCATAGTTTATTAAAAACCCAAGTTTGTAGTATGGCCTCCACCAAGTCATCTCCTACCCCAAGTCCACGTCAATTTCCATTACCTAAAATGGTTAATAAAATTTGGGTGAGTTACAAAGAACTCGATGTGCAACTCACTTACCACCATTTTTAGGTCAAATCGTCAAGATATCATGTCGGGCTTGAGCCCATTAATGATTTCAACCATACATCGTAAAGTAACATAATTTAAAGAGAAGAATGCATGAAATATGAATTTCCCAAACCAACCTAGTATCCATCCGCTAACACCCCCATTACCAACCAACACACCTGTGGGGATCAAGTCAACCCACCCCGCCAAACACACCAATCATGGGCTTAAAGCCCTTAAATAATTTTGTAGTGCACTACCGAACTAGATTGTGACATTGTCACCGAACTAGAGGCATTTAGCCGAATTTGTGGCAGAGCCACCGAACTAGAGGCATTTAGCCGAATTTGTGGCAGAGCCACCGAACTAGAGGCAATGAGCCAAATTTGTGGCAACTGGCCATTCTTCTCTTCATATAACCCACCCCATGCAATCATGCGTATATAACAAATATAATCATATAACAGATTTTCATTAATCCATATCATCGGTGGGTTTATCAATTAACCTTTCATTAGGCTCATATAAACAATTTAACAACTAGCCCATTTAGTAGTTTAGTGACTTTGGCCCATTTTAGCCCAATTTATCGAAACAGAGTATTTTCGGCCCATTTAATCGAACTAGAGTTTTATCGGCCCATTTTATCGAACTAGAGTATTATCGGCCCATTTTATCGAACTAGAGTATTATCGGCCCATTTTATCGAACTAGAGTATTATCGGCCCATTTTATCGAACTAGAGTTTTATCGGCCCATTTTATCGAACTAGAGTATTATCGGCCCATTTTATCGAACTAGAGTTTTATCGGCCCATTTTATCGAACTAGAGTTTTATCGGATTTCATTTTATCGAACTAGAGTTTTATCGGATTTCATTTTCTCGGTTTTAACCGTTTTCATGCATTTACTCAAAAATATGAGTTACTACGTATTTTTCCCGTTTTTACTATTTTACGAATTTATCACAGAACTTACAACATGATGTCCAACCCGAAAATGAGTGTGAAGTTACACACCTGGTTATGGAGAGAACTAAACTTTCTCGCTCTTCAACACCTATACGTATTGTGTTAATTAAAACACTATAATCTATAATAAAACCGATCTAACTATAGCGATCTAGAAATTTACCCTCGGATTTTCGTAAGACTTCTACTTGCGATTTTTCTCCGATCGATGGTTCGCTAACTGAATCGAATCCACGAACAAATAATGGTTCGGGAGTACGAACGACTTCGAACAGTTGATTTTCCTCGGTTGAACGTCCACAACCCGGTGGGAAATCCCGGATTGCTGAAACAGTCCTTTGCTTGTACTTAGGGGAATAATGAACCTCCCTTCTTCCGAAGGCTAAACACCGCCCTTTTCTTCCCTATTTTGAATGTCTTCAAGGACAAAGATCGTTAATCCAATGATATCAAAATAATCCTAAGGTTTTAAAGATATGATTTCCTTACCACAAAATTGATTCCAACGTTTTGTCACCCACGACTTCTTGATCCCAAACTTCCGTTATCGCACTAAAGTATAACAAAATAAACGTTAAAAGAAGGAACGTTTATTTTGATCTAATAAAGCTTTCAAACCATCATCAATATTCGCCATAACCACTATTAACTAATCGAAACGAAAAGGATTCTTACCTATTTCCACGTCGAAAAGATAGGATTTGAGAATAATATGGATCTAAGAAGAATTCGGCTATGAAGAAACAAAGAAAAAGAGAAAATAAAATCGGTTATAGGCACTTTAACATTCGGCCATGAAAGTGTAGGTGGAGAGAATTTCGATTGAAAGAAATCAAATAGGAGAGAGATGGTGATGATGTTTGGTTTCCAAATAGAATGGAAAAGAAAAGAAAGAAAAGATAAGTTTTGAGAGCAATGTATAATCGGCAATGGGGAGAAGAAAAGAAAAGAATGGTCTCTTTAGGTATTGGTAAAATCGGCACAAAGAGAAAGGCACAAAATTGACACCAAAGTGTAAAACAAAAATGACCAATTTGACAAAAGAAACTAGGCTTACCAAGTGCACAATTTCGGCCAAGGAAAAGAGAGTTTGAGAGAATTTTCAAAACTTGCACAAACTAAACAAAATGACCAAAACCAAAGACTAAAATTCCTAGCCAAACTATCACCAAAATTCGGCTCCCCCCCTAGCCATAATGCCGTCCATATGCTTGGTCTTTAGGCCAAGATATTGTTTCCTTAAACAACTCCTTGATTCATGCCTCATATCCTCACACCTTTCCTTATTTTCTTGATACCCTTCCTTAAGTTCAAATTTTCCTTATTCCTTTGATATACTAACCAAAAATAACAAGTCAACACCTTCCATATATGCTCTTGGCCGACACTTGCTATACATGGGCAGAAAAATCAAAAATAAAATTCACCTAGATGCTATTTAGGGATTCAACCTTCACCCCCATGTACTAGCTCATGCGCCAACACCACTTGTCCAACTACTCATCTTATGCTACACATTGACACTTAAATTAATTTATGTGTCAATGCCACTTAGTCTATTCCATAAATTCTCAAAATTAATATTATTCCTTCTAAAAAAAAAATTTTAAACCCTTCTTCAGGACTATACTAACCACGAAAATAAATCAGAAAATTTTACTTTCTAGAAAAATTACTCAAAGCACACATAGAAAATAAATTACTCAAATTTTCAGGGTGTTACAATACTTGTGGGCCAAGTAAGGCATCCCGAAAGCCTATATAAACACCCTAGAGGGCACCCTAAAGGGGGAGTTCGATAGAAGCCTTCTGTCAGGGCTTTTGACGAAGAGCGAAGCCAGAGAAGGCTGAATATAGGGAATTACTCGAAAAAAGCCAGTTGATCCATCTCAGAAGCTGGAATCTCGCTGAAGACTGAGGATTTTCCCTTCAATTTCCTTCAGGGGGTTTTAGGGTTTTTCTTTATGTTTTGTTATTTAATTTCTTCTGAGATGTATTCTTTTATAAACATGAACTAAACCCCTCAAATACCTGAGGGGGATGAAACCTAAGACGAATCTTGTTATTATTTTCTGAACTGTATGATAAATACTTGATTTGTTCTTAATTATGTGTTCTTATTTCTTGCATTAATATTTCAGGATACTGATTCAAGTATTGATGTGCTTATTCGGAGGAGCAAAAGTCCCTGTTTAAGAGTAGATCTAGCATAATTAAGTGGAGTTGATCGCACTCCTAGAGATAGGATGACGAAAATCTGCTGGATTAGGGTCAAACCTAATATGGGAGTCCATAAATCGAGTTAATGCAACACTAGGGGTTTTAATTAGAAAGAGATTTCAATTAATCAACCTAGGGTTAGACGTTAGTAGCCTCGAGAGAGGTATTAATATAAATTAGGGAATCCTACGGATCAAGTCAAGTGAATAAATCATCTGGTTCAGAGTTAAATAACAAGTGAAGTCTAGGTGGATTCTTCCTCAGGTATTGTCTTAATCAATTGATTTTCCCAAAAGTATTTTCCCAATTCATTCTCTGTGTCTTGGCATCCTTAGCTTAGTAATTAGTTAGATAAATACCAATCCCTTTATTTTTTAGGCTAGATAATAAAAAGAAAGTCGATACTAGTAATTTTGGTTCCTTTGGGTTCGACATTCCGGTCTTGCCACTAAGCTATACTACTGTTCGATAGGTGCGCTTGCCTCAATCGTGGTGATAGTTAGTTTCTAGGCTCGATCATTCATTATATAAATATTAAAACTCTCGGACACGATCAAGTTTTTGGCGCCGTTGCCGAGGAATTGAAATATTAGGAACGCTCAATTTTTATTACTTTAGCCATTTTTCTTTTATTTATTTATTTCTTTCTAATTTTTATTTTTCTAATCTCTCTATTATTTGTTCTGACAGGTTTTTCTAGTTTATGACTAGGAGGAACCCGTCAGGACCATTGCTTTTTGACAGTGAGATCGAGGCAACCATTCTCAAAAACTGAAGAGAAATTAGGCGAAGTTTACAATACATAGAGGAAGAGCAAGAAAACATCACCAACCCTCCTGAAGAGATGGCTGAAAATCAGAATAATCCATTACCTCCGGTGGCTATGGAAAATCCGGTGAATCAAAATCCTGCTCATCGTACTATGTATGATTACGCTAAACCTAATTTAACAGGAATTGAATCAAGTATTGTTAGACCTACTATTGCTGCAAATAATTTTGAACTGAAACCTAACACTATACAGATGATTCAATAATTTGTTCAGTTTGATGGTTTGCAGGATGAGGATCCAAACAATCACTTGGCAAATTTTCTAGAGTTTTGCGACACTTTCAAAATAAATGGCGTTTCTGATGATGCCATTCGTCTTCGGTTGTTTCCCTTTTCGTTGAGAAACAAAGCTAAACAGTGGTTGAACTCGTTACCATGAGGATCAATCACTAAATGGGATCAAATGACTGAAAATTTTTTGTTAAAATATTTTCCGCTGGCTAAAATGGCTAAGTTGAGGAATGATATCTCTTATTTTGTGCAGATGGATTTAGAGACACTTTACGATGCATGGGAGAGATATAAGGATTTATTGAGAAGGTGCCCTCACCATGGATTACCTTTGTGGCTACAGGTTCAAACCTTTTACAACGGTGTGAACCACTCAACTAGGCAGTTGATTGATTCAGCCGCTGGTGGAACCCTAAATAACAAAACCCCTGAAGAGGCTTATGAGTTTATAGAGGAGATGTCACTGAATAACTATCAGTGGCAAGTTATGAGGACGAAGCCAACAAAAGTAGCCAGAGTTTTTAACCTCGACGCAGTGACCATGCTATCAAACCAGGTAGAACTTCTTAATAAGAAAATTGATGGTTTGTATGGTTCTTCGCATGTACATTCAGTGATGCAGTGCGATACAAATGGAGGAGGGACGAACAATACAGAATACCCACCCTAAAACCCTAGCATATAAAGCGAGCAGATGAACCATATGGGTAATAATTTTAGATCTCAAAATAACCCCTATAGTAACACTTATAATTCAGGTTGGAGGAACCATCCCAACTTCTCATGGGGTGGCCAAGGAAATCAGCGACAACAACCCCCTCCAGGCTTTCAACAGCAACCCTCACCACAAGAGAAAAAGCCGAACCTCGAGGAGATGCTAACAAAATTTATCGCGGTGTCAGAAACCCGTTTTCAAAGCAACGAAACAATGCTCAAAAATTAGCAAGCATCAATTCAAGGGATCGAGAATCAATTAGGTCAGCTTGCTAAGCTGATCTCAAAATGACCACAAGGAAGCTTGCCAAGCAACACTGAAACTAACCCAAAATAGCAAATTCACGCCATTACTATTCCCGATAGTGAAGGGTTAGATGAACCAGAACAGAGGCAAGAAAATGTGGTAGAGGAAGGTAAGGTTGAGGTAAGCCATGAGAAACCAAAATCAGTAAGTACAGAGTAGAAACCTCGTGTGCGATATCCCGATGAGATGAATAAAGACCACACAGATGAAAAATTAGGTAAATTTCTTAAACTCTTAAAGAAATTACATATTAACTTACCATTTCTTGAAGCTCTTTCGCAGATGGCAGATTCACGAAAATTTTTAAAAGAGCTTTTGACAAACAAACGGAAGTTAGACTATACGTCGCATGTGGAGCTAAACGCAGTGTGCTCAGTAATCTTACAGAATAAACTACCACAAAAGTTAAAAGATCCAGGGAGTTTTACGATTCCTTGCTTAATTGGTAGTTTATCTGTTGATAATGCTTTAGCAGATTTAGGGGCAAGCATCAATGTCATGCCTTATAAAATGTTTAAACAGCTAGGTCTAGGAAAACCCAAAAAAACTAGGATGAGCATTCAATTAGCTGATAAAACCATTAGAGTTCCTAGGGGTATAATTGAAGATGTGCTAGTAAAAATTGATAAATTCATATTCCCAGTAGACTTTGTTGTTTTAGACATGGATGAGGACAACCATGTTCCTTTAAATCTAGGAAGACCCTTTTTAGCAACTGCCAAAACTAAAATTGATGTTGGTACAGGTGAAGTCACACTTCGTGTAGGTGACGAAATGATCACTCTTCAGGCTCTTGACTCGGCTAAGACATCGAGTAATAAAGGTGAGAACATAAACTCTATAAATAACCATTCGGTCCAACCTTCTTTTCAGGAAGCACCATGAAATTACACATCTGAGCCACATCCTAAACCCAGTACCAACAAGGAAATAACTCATAAGGAACGAAGGCTTCAAATCGATGATCTAGACGAGTGGAAGCCACGTGTCAAGGAGAAACCAAGAACACACGAAGTAAAACCGAGGCAACTCCATGTCAAACTTAAAGATGAGGCATACCAATTTCAGATCGGAGATCAAGTTTTGTTGGATAAGAAAGGCCCTCAAATCGCCACTTCGGACCTTAATGCAAACGAAGAGATCCCTTTCACGGTACTGAATACCTTCCCATATGGAACAGTCGAGGTAACTAATCCTACATTCAACACTTTTAAGGTAAACACCACTCGACTTAAACTATATACCAATAACTGAATTGATAGCAAGAATGAGGAGCTTCAACTCTTCAAACCACCATGATTATGTAAATGAGAGGTAAGCCTAGCTTAAGACTTTAAACGAGCGCTTCTCAGGAGGCAACCCGAGCACTAACCCTACTAATTAGTTTGTTTTCACTTTCGTTCATGTTTTAAGTACAAATTCTCATACCACACGGCCTTGCACACGGGCGTGGCCGTGGCCGTGTGGACACCACCACTATACACACCGGCGTGGCAGAAACCGTGCGGGTCAAGGACGAAAATTTTCCCTAAAACACGGGCTACGATAAAATGCCACGGTCGTGCGATGCGGCCGTGGTCGACACTGACTAAAGAACACGAGCGTGCTACACGCCCGTGCCTATGGACAATGGACGATACTGATTAACTAACACGGGCGTGTGATCTTGCACACGGGCGTGGGAGGACCTTTGAGTCCATTTATTTTTTTTCTTTTTCTTTTATTTTAAATTCTGAACTCTTTCTCTTTCTTGTCTTAAATTTTTATTAGTATATTTTGATTTCTTTATATCTCTGGCTATCTATTATCGAGTAACCATAACAACGACCATTAATAAAACTCCCTAAAACTTTACTGATGACCCCGCAATTTCAAAAGGTTCAAGGTGTTACTATGGAACGACCAAACTACCGGAGTATTCTCCCCCACCTTCACCTCTGCCTAGTTCATCAGGCTTCTTTTCACCTTCTAAGGATTTCATCCATAATTCAAGAAGTTTCACTTCTCTCCCTCTCTTACAATATTCTTATTATCTTATCATTATCTATTTTTTTGTACATTGATGACAATGTACATCTTAAGTGTGGGGGGTGAATTTTAAAAGTTCCTAACTTTTTGCATTATTCTCAAATCCCTGAATTTCGCCTTTTTCTCAAGCCACTTTCTCATATCACTGTTAGAATGAAATTTCCTTTAATTTATGATTTCCATTGATATGTTTTGGATTAAGTCATAGTTAATTGTGCATTGATGATTTAAACTTTAAGATATTAGAGAATCAAGCATGATAAGTCTATTTTCCGTAATTAAAATTTCTAGGTTGTTTTCCTAAATTTAAATAATACTTTGAAGTTTGAAATTTGCAAGGTTGACATCAAAAACCATAATTTTTGTGAGATTTTGAGCCTTTTAGAGCATATTCTTTTCTTGCTCACTTTGTTAATTATGAGTGTGTCAACATTGATTTGTTATTCTAGAACTTGCTTCGATCATACATGTCGAGACCACACCCTTGATTTGATATACTAAGATGATAAAGGCACCTAGGTTTTAACCCACCTATTCCACTAAAAAGCCTACCCGTTTAATTAACCCCTAGTGACCCCTTTTGAAACCTAATCAACCATTTCTTAACTCACCCATTAACATTAACCCAAAACCCACTTTGTATTTGTTATCACCATTTCTCTTGACTAGCCTTATATCGAGATTTGATTTGATCAGTTGCTTAACTATTTTCTTTATTTCAGTTGTTAAACTCTATTTTATTATTATTATACTTATTCTTAAAAAAAAAGAGTTGAAGTATATTCATTATTAGTTCTATGTTATTTGAGCTTACGTTTAATTTTACATTTTGAGAAGAAGCTCGTGTTATTAGTGATGAATTCTTAATTTATGTAATTATTCAAGTTTTAGGTTATTTTTCTAGTTAGGTAATTTGTCAATTCAATCTCGAATTTAACCCTCTAATTCAGCCTTTATCTACACCTTAAACCCAAACCCCGTTACAACCCTTTTTAAAGACCTTTTGATTTGTGTATCATCTCATTCTATAGTGGTGGAGATTTGATTTTCATGCAAGCCTATGGGATTAATTTTTCATGTTTGACTTTGGAGTGCTTAATTTTTGAACCTTAAACACTTTGAGTGATTTGAGTGAATCTTTAGTGAGGATGTCAAGGGGAAACACCTATGTTTTCATGCTATAAAAATCTATGACTTAGATTGTTTGAATCTTTAGGACTCTTTTAGTTAAATTATCAATGTATGAATTATCTATGAATTATAATGAAACATTATTGATGAGGATTATGAATTGAGGGAGTTAATTTTAATTGTGAGTTGAGGATTTTGCTTGAGGAGAAGCAAACGCTTAAGTGTGGGGGTATTTGATAAACCGTAATATATACATATTTTAATCCCACATTTAGCATACTTTTGGATGATTTATCCCTTGAATTGTGGAATTTGATGCTCCTAATCCTTTAATTTCATGTTTTATACTTAGGAGAGCATAGGAGGGTGAAAAGAACGAGAAACGGGACAAAAACAGAGAAAATGGGCCAAAGTAAGAAATCAACACGACCTGGAGTTCACCACACGGCCGTGCCACTTTAGCAGACTCAAAAACGGGCCTGGGCTCGATTCACACGGGCGTGTCCCTGCCGTGACCCGTTTTAATTCTACTCGGAATAGGATACTTGTGGGCCAAGTAAGGCATCCCGAAAGCCTATATAAACACCCTAGAGGGCACCCTAAAGGGGGAGTTCGACATAAGCCTTTTGTCAGGGCTTTTGACGAAGAGCGAAGCCAGAGAAGGCCGAATATAGGGAATTACTCGAAAAAAGCCAGTTGATCCATCTCAGAAGCCGGAATCACGCTGAAAACTGAGGATTTTCCCTTCAATTTCCTTCAGGGGTTTTAGGGTTTTCTTTTATGTTTTGTTATTTAATTTCTTACGAGATGTATTCTTTTATAAACATGAACTAAACCCCTCAAATACACGGGAATGAAACCTAATACTGGATCTTGTTATTATTTTCTCGAATCTGTATGATAAATACTTGATTTGTTCTTAATTATGTGTTCTTAATTCTTGCTTTAATATTTCAGGATACTTGATTCAAGTATTGATGTGCTTATTCGGAGGAGCAAAAGTCCTGTTTAAGAGTAGATCTAGCATAATTAAGTGGAGTTGATCGCACTCCTAGAGATAGGATGATTAAAATCTGCTGGATTAGGGTCAAACCTAATATGGGAGTCCATAAATCGAGTTAATGCAACACTAGGGGTTTTAATTAGAAAGAGATTTCAATTAATCAACCTAGGGTTAGACGTTAGTAGCCTCGAGAGAGGTATTAATATAAATTAGGGAATCCTACGGATCAAGTCAAGTGAATAAATCATCTGGTTCAGAGTTAAATAACAAGTGAAGTCTAGGTGGATTCTTCCTCAGGTATTGTCTTAATCAATTGATTTTCCCAAAAGTATTTTCCCAATTCATTCTCTGTGTCTTGGCATCCTTAGCTTAGTAATTAGTTAGATAAATACCAATCCCCTTTATTTTAGGCTAGATAATAAAAAGAAAGTCAGTACTAGTAATTTTGGTTCCTTTGGGTTCGACATTCTGGTCTTGCCACTAAGCTATACTACTGTTCGATAGGTGCGCTTGCCTCAATCGTGGTGATAGTTAGTTTCTAGGCTCGATCATTCATTATATAAATATTAAAACTCTCGGACACGATCAAAAGGTGACTAAATTGACATACCAATTTGAGTTTGAACCCTAAAATCCCTAATTCTCCTTCTTTTCTTTCTCCTTTCTTTTTCTTTCTATTCTTTCTCTGTTTCGTTTCTTTGTTTTCTTTTTATTTCAATTTTTTATTTATTTATGTTATGTTTTAATATAATAATAACATAATATAATAATATTTTCTTAAATAATAAGTAAGTATATATATTACAAATGTATGTATGTATTTATTACAAATGTATATTACCATTACCATACAATTGTCACAATTTGGTTTATTTACTTATTTAGTCCCTTAACTTTTCTCTGTTCTATAATTCAACTATTACTCTATATGCAATCTAGTCCTTATACCTAATTACTCTTAATTTCAACTAATTCACCTAATCAAAACCTAATTAACCACATAACTAACTTCGTAGATATTTTTAATGAATATTTACGAATCCGTTTTGTGAAAACGGAGACCTGAAAATGCACTTTTCGATACCCGTAAGTTTTGGGTCGTTACATTACATTATTGCTTTTCTTGTTTTAGCATTACATTAGGAGCTTGGACTGTACTTAAATGTTAGGTATTTTTAAATTGCTTGTGGAAGGGTTGTGTGTGGTGGTGGGTTGGCAAGTGCATGATGAGGAACAAGAAATAAAGGAGTGAAGATTTTTTGGGGCAGATGGTTGGACAATTTTTTAGCACGAATGCCGTGGCAATGCCGGAAAGATGTCCAGTCAGCACTCAAAGCTTACCGATCTTAGGCCCAGTTGAACTTGTACCAGACATATCTGCTTGAAATAGAGGGAAGAAAATCATGGGCTGTTGGATTTACCCTAGGAAAAATGATTATAAAAGCCAAAGGAGGAAACCCTAAAAGAGGCGGGAAAAAAGAAAAAAAATAAAAAAAGGGAGATCCTTACGAAAAAAATAGATGGTAGCGCCTAAGTAGAGACGGGAAGAGGAAGACGAAGGCAGCCACTCTCAGCCACCACAGGACACTGCATCGTTGGAGTGTGGGCTAGATAAGCGAAAGTTATCTTCCTGAAGTTCTTCCGTTATTTCTTGATTACTCTTCGTGAATTAATTTGATGAAAACGATGTTGAACGATACTTTGGATTTGAATTTTAATTGCCAACCCATGATCTAAATCTCATAGGGTTGGGATTACTTGATGAAACTCTTATTTTCTTTAATGACTGAAGCGTAGATCTGCTTTAATACATTATTTCATTCAATGGTTTTTTTTTTCTTTTTCCTTTTTACAAAATTGCATGTTTGCAAACTCTAGACATAGATGGATGTACAACATGTTCGTTAAATTAATCTAATTCTAACAATGCTAGGTTAATGAGATTGAAATTGAATCATATGAGCAAGTGTTTGACCGAATACTTGTAGCAACCTTTAGACATAGAGCAATGTTCATACGGAAAGAAAACAAAACTGTGCAGGGTACCGTGCTATAGGCCTATAGACATATATCACTTAAGGTAAGGTAACTTGAGGTCTTGTTCTCGAAAGAAGCAAACCATTTTAGAACTCTTTTGAGTAGTAGGTTGAGTATGGTTTTGCCGATGCATTACTGTCAGTAAGGGCAGATTCTTAGTAATCCCAACCTTCCAAATCAACATTGTAGACCCTCTATCCTTTGCCGTAATATCTGCGCCATAGCATTTTTAGTTGTTTACTTGTTCGTTTGCATTCTTACTCTTGTCTTGTCATAGCATTTTCCATTATTTATCAGTTACACATATTGCACACATCATTATTCCTTCAAATTGCCACTGCATTCTTATCATTATTTTTTTCATAACATTAATCATACCTCAATTTAATAACTCGACCAAATTATACCGTTCTAATCCCTGTGGAGGCGATCTCACTCATCACTTTATTACTTGTTCGACGTGTATACTTGCTCAATTCGCACACCATATTCACAAGCAATAGATATCACATCCAATTCTAATGCAAGTGTGTCCTTTAATATGAAACCAACCATGGAGGCTTGAAGATGAAGATGGAAGTGAATATGAAGCATGGGTATGTGAAGGATTCAAGAGAAAACATGGGTAAGTTGTTCCAATTATTATGTTATATTTATTTGAATGTCTAATTTGATGTGAAATTGTAAGAATTGTGTATAATTACTTTCAATGTTCTAAGTTAAGAAAGTATCATGTTCATGTATGATGTGAATGGTGGATGATTTTGAGTAATTAATTTGATAAAGTTTGAAATACGAACTAAATTGAAAATTATGCTAAATTTCAAAATTAGTAAATTAAATAGAGAAATTAAAGTTTGGATTTTTCTGATAAGACTATAAGAATTTGATATTAAAAGTATTGGAAAATTGTACTTAAATTAGCATGTTTTAAATTAAAAGGATTAAATTGAGAAATTTCTAGAAGTTCAAAATTTAAGTGTTGAAATATGAAAATGTGAAAATTTATTTTTTTAATTATTAAGTATGATTTTTTTCATTTGAAAATTTAGAAAAGAGACATTATGTAATAAGAATTGAGTTAATAAGGACCAATTTGTAAAGATTTAAAAAAGATTAATTTTGGGACTAATTTATATTATCCGAGAATTTAAAAAATATAAAAAATAATATGAAAGTTTAATGGTTAAAAAATAAGGGACTAATTAGTGAAAATTTGACAATTTTAATAGTAGGGACTAGATTGTAAAATCTAGAAATTTTAGAAAATGGGATTGTTTTGCAAAATTGTTCTATGGTTTTTGGCTGAATTGTAAATTAAGAAAATCTTATTTTTTAGGGACTGAATTGTAAAGTGTTTAAATTTAGGATTTTAGGGACTAAATCATAAAATTGCAAAAAAAATAAATTTTAGGTACTGTTTTGTAAAAATTGTAAAATTTGAGGTATAGGGAATGTTTTGTAAATTTTTGAAATTTAGGTATAAATATGGACATTATAATTATATACTTGGTTCCATGAAATATTTGATAAATAAATATGTATGAAATTAAATTATAGAAAATTAAATTTAGTAAGTTAGATTGGTTATGATTTGTATGTGATTTGGAATATTTGTTTGAGTTGTGTAGACAAATTTGCAATGAATTAGCTAGAATAAAATTGAAATTTGAAGCTATGAAATACTCTCGGATGATGGGTGCATGTATCAATTTTGAAATAAAACATGAAAATAAATTTCAAAGGTTGAAATTGAGTCTAATAATAGGAAATTAAGTGTTTGAATGTTATGAAAAAGTATTGAAAACTTTTAATGTTGTAACACCCCTTTCCCGACCCGATCGCCGGATACAAGCTACAAGATGCTACATTCATTGTCGGAGCAACTATAGACGATTATACACCATTCGATCATTCAAACATGTAAATATGTATTATTCACATCCATAATATGTTATACACTCATTTTTGGGTCTCACACGAATTACAGAAGCTCTTTTGCTAACATGAGTATGAATTTGGACCAAAATGTAAAGTTTTAAAAATCTCGAGCCGATGTCATGACTTCATAATTTTCTCATCGCAGAGTTGTCAACTCAGTGAGTTACGTTGCGACAACATGTATATCCACGTCACGACGCCACTCATTGTCGGATGAGGTTATGACGTCAAGGACTCATGGTCGTGGCGTTGCCTCTATTTTTGGCAAAATACACATTTGGTACTTATTCACTTGATTCTAAACGAACCATATTATTTCACCCATTCATTTTCCATTTTTACCTAGACCAAAACATACTAAAACTAGTTTATAACATCTGAAATCAACCAATTAACATAACATTCAATATATAAACATTGTTTAAGTTCAATTCACCCCCCTTATCCACCTAACCAAGTTAACTAAGACATTCAACTTTAACACATACATAAGTGTACATTTTTTTGCATCATTAGCATACATTACCTTAGACCAAACCAAAGCAAACACATATGCCAAACTACATATATATATATATACCTTCTAACACTCCTTACCCGATCTGGTCGCCAAACCCGAGCATTACGAGGTTACGAACAAATACAAAACAATTACATTTAATTATAGATAAAAAAAACTCAACTAAATATCATTCCATCACATAAGAACAAGTATTGTAACACCCCTCACCGGTATTCAATGCCGGAATAGGGTTACAGAGTATTACCGGGATTATAATACTTTTAAACATACATTTCATATACAATTTATCAATTCAAATACATTAAAATCAATACCAATCATAATGTCCCTCAAACGTGTAACATTCTGAAAAGAGCCTATGCATTTTTGGTTTAATTGTACGAAATGACATATCTTATGTGTTATGAATATATTTTGAACACTTTTGGAAACCTGGAAATGTATGGAAATGTTAAGTTTAAAAGAGGAAAGTGAACATTTTTAGAACCTTGGAAATGTAAGGAAATGTCTTGTAAGGAAATGTCATGGAAATGTAAGGAAATGTCTTGGAAATGTAAGGAAATGTCTTGTAAGGAAATGTCATGGAAATGTGAGGAAATGTCAAGTTTACAGAGCCGATCGAAAATTTTTGGAAACTTAGAAATGACCTAGAAATGACGAGTTTTAAGGTTTAAAAGGGGAAATTAAGGCAAGGTGGCCTTAAAAGAAAAAGTTTGTGAAATTTGACATACAAACAGGCTTGGAAAAGTGGTGCAAGATGCCACTTAGGGCCTATGGAAATGGCGCCATATGCAAGATGAATGGGCCTAAGTTCGAGTCACATGGGAAGCAAATAAAAGAAATTTTATTTTGCTACAAGGAGCAGAGAGGTGGACGGCACATGGCTATAAATTAGGAGCTTTTATTATTTTATAAATAGTGGATAAATAAGGGATTTATTTATCATTATTTTCAAGAGATAATTGTTGGATTAAATTCTTTTAATTTGAATAAAGAGATAAAGAGGAAAATAAGGGAGAAGTGATGGCCAAGTAAGGGACTTTGAGTTTAATAATTTCGGCTAAGTAAGGATAGTTGCTTTGAATTATCTTTTATTTTAAGTGATAATTAAAGAGATAAAGCTATTAAAATAGAAGAGTGATGGCCAAGTAAGGGACTCCTTAGATGATAATTTCGGCTATAAAAGGAAAAGAGAGGCCATTCTGCATTATTATCTGTTCTTTGAAAGCCTCTGCGAATTCTCTTCACCAAATCTTCTTCTTCTTTTATTTTTGCCAAGCCAAAATACCTTGTGATCTAGCCGAATCCTCCATCTTTATTATTCCTTCTCTTTTCTTTCTAATCCCTCCAAAAGCCGAAAGTTGTGAGATCATCATCTAGCCATAGCCGAATCTCTCAAGGTTGAAGTGAAGGTGCAATCGATTTCTTCAAGTAAGGTAAGATCTCATTCGGTTTCATCCTTTTTCTTAAGATTTTCCAAATCTAGGACTAACCCCATTAATATCTTGTTGCCGAAACTTTGAAGAGATCTTTCGGGATTTACTAAGTGTCGACTACAAGGAAGGAGAAGTTCTTTTCCCGAAGGTACACCATAGGCCACGTGTTCCCTAGTTATTCGGTGAGTTGCGGGATTTAAAATCCACAAGGTAAGTGTCTATAGTATTCGGCCAAGGCCATGTTTGGTAAATATATGTGTTCATTAATTATTCAAAAGCGAAAACTAACCAAGTTAATTGATTCAATGCTTGGCCGAATGCAAGAAGAGTATAGCGAGAGATTTCAAGACTTGATTCTTAAGTCAAACGGCAACAAGGTAAGTTTAAGTATACTAATCCTACTAGGATTTGGATTTATGGCTGAATGGCTTTTTATTAAAGTAGTAAGTGATTAATCAAATGTAGGGATTAAGGATCTAAGCATTAGATCAAGCTTTTCGGGATTTCAAGACCCTTTCGGTAAGTATGATAAGTTGTGGATATTTGGTTAAGAATTCGTATATTGATGATTAAATCGATTGTTCGATTAAGTGTGTTGATGGAGGTGAATACCATTCAAGAAGGGAAAGGAAGGTCCCTATCCCGAAGTTTAAGAAGAGATCCTGTCTCGGCGATTAGGGATTGGCCACCGGGTGTGGACCAGTCGTCGAACAAGAAAGTAGGCAAATAGCCGTAGTATCGCCTAGTGATAGCATCGATGATCGAAAGCATAGTTCTCAAGTGATCGGTGTGTGATTAACCCACCGTTTTTCGTATATGATATGTATGTGAAATGTGTATGTGTTATGAATGTGCTAACTAGTGCGATGGAAATTGTGATAAGGATACCCTCAAGGGGTATGTCGATAATCCGGTAAGTACCAAACCCGATGATATGTGATTATTAATATGAATATGTGATAATATGCTTGATGAACATGCTCATGCATCATTACATTGTATCATTATTTTATGTGGCATGTGCATGGGTTGGGATATGAAAGAAGATGCGGGTGTACTTTATGTACGTGGTCTAATGTTAGCCTTGTGCTACGTTAGCGCTTGATGTTAGCTATGTGCTTCATCAATGGAGGTGTTTGCTAGGTGCCCACCTCGGCGGTTGATAGTTTGTGTGCATCACCGTGGACTGAATGATATGTGGGATCACTTAGGTGATCGGTGGCTCACCACGACGCCTTGGCGACAAGTCCGCCAAGGTAAGATATGTGGGATCACTTAGTTGATTGGTGGATTAGCCACGGCCTTGAGCAGGGGGTCTGCTAAGGTAGGTGAAACGGATGGACCCTAGGATGGGTTGGGTGCACTTTGCATAAACTCATTATCTGTCATATGGGTTGATGATGAAATGGGCCAAGCCCAGTATGTGGAAATTATGTGGTTAACTACCCTATTAGATGAATGTGATATGAATATGGGCCAAGCCCAGAATGTGTTAACATGTGAATATGATATTTGTTATCTGATATATGGGTTAATATGTGGTTAACATGTGGGTGGAATTCAGTGGATTAATTACACATCGAGTGCAGTATGACTCACCCAATTTTTATTAAACATCGCAGATGATTCGTGGTGATTGGATCGGGTTGGAGTGGATACGAGGTGGCCCATGCAGAATACATCTTCTTTATTTTATTCAGTTTATTACTAAGAACTTTTTTTTAATTATTTATTGTAATAAGGCCCAGTTAAAGTATTTAAGTATTTCTATTTGAGCATTTTTATTATGTTTAAGCTAGACGACCATTAAATTATTATTTGGAAGTGCTTTTAATTTGGATTTTTTGTCAAGCTTATATTATTTAGAATTTTTAATTGGACATGGTTTTCAAATGACAAAATTTTTAATGTTTTTCCCAAAAGTGAAATCAGTCTTCAAACGTTTTTCCGCAGTGGCATCTCAAATTCGGTCGTAACGAATGGGCCGGGTTTGGGGTGTTACAAAACGAGCTTACGAGGCCCTAAATATGCTTTGGGAGTGGTTCGGGACTAAACCGATAACTCAAGTAACTTTTACGAAACTTTGAAAATTTTTCTCAAAACAGGAGACACACGCCCGTGTAGCCCGGCCACCAGACACGCCCGTATCACAGGCCGTGTGGACATTCGAAATGGAAACACATGGCCGTGTCCCAGCCCGTGTCCGAACAAGTGAGGTTACTGATTTGGGTCACACGGCCAACCACACGCCCGTGTGTCTAGCCCGTGTGCCAGACCGTGTCCTAGGCCGTGTCAAATCTGTAGGGTATACTGACTTATGCAACACGGCCAAGTCACATGCCCCTATGCTAGGCCGTGTGCCAATTAGGGGGTATACTGACTTTTACCACACGGCCGATCACACGCCCGTGTGTGAGACCGTGGGGAGCATACTGACTTCACTTCAATTTCAACACCAGTGGAAACACGGCCGTATATCATGACCGTGTGTCACACACGGCTGAGACACACACCCGTGTCTCTGCCCGTGTGGACAAAAATAGGCTATTTACCAAGCCATTTTGCCACCCCATTTGGTACACATCTTCACCTACACAAATGACACTAAATCATAGCATAATATACCATCCAAAACAACCAAACCAAGTCTAATTCTTACCATTTCAAAACTAACCAATTCAGGGCAAATAAGTACCACAATATAATAACTAAATTCATACCAATCTTTATAATCCCAAATCATCAAAATAACCATTATCAAATATACATTATTTGGTCAAGTTTCACAAGCATACCTATATCCACAAATCATCCATTTACCATTTATAGTACCTATTACCAACAATCATCACAGCCAACTCATTATACACAAGACACAAGCATATATATATATTTGTACATGATTCAAACATACCAAATATACCAAATTTATGCCATCACCCATGGCTATATATATACAAACCAAAATATAAACATTTACAATGCCAATTCATTTGGCCAACATCATTACCAAAACATAATCAACATGACTCAAATACCTATACATGCCATATACTTAAAACATAGTTTCAAAATTACCAAAGAGTCAGTGGATAGTGTGGTGAAGTCTCAGATGATCCCCTAATCCGAGTTAGCTTTGAAATCACTATAAAACATGGAAAAGCCACAAAGTAAGCTATATAGCTTAGTAAGCTCGTATGTTAACAATGAGAAACTATCATCATTCATTAATCATTCATATAATGGAAATCAATGTGCAACAATTCTATTAAATCTCAAGCTATCAAATGATCATTCATATAACTTACTAAGGAACTCATAAATTTCATAGTTTTCAATACTCAATTCATTTCTGTACGTACCTATACCATCTCGTACCAATCTCATATTCAACCACATCTTTCTTTTACCCGTTGAACTATTCAGAATAGAAGTCAGATACTCAAGGTCTCACACGAAAAGTACATATACCATGGCCCGAAGCCAAATCAAGCTAACTCATCCGAAATTCTGATATCATGGTCCGAAGCAAAATCAGCCTATATGCATGGCCCGAAGCCCAATCGGTTTATCTCGCACACAAAGTGCTATATCATGGCTCGAAGCCAACTCACTGTATCCCCTAATGACATGTCACTAGTATCCTAAACTATTCCTAAGGTTCAACCGAGATTTCGAATGTCGAATCATCGTCGAAACATTATCGTTCATATCCACGGTCTCGTGTTCGCAATTCATGCAATATCAAAGCATATAAATTACATTTGTATTGAAATTTATCACATACGAACTTACCTCGAATGTGGAAACGACGAAATAAGTCGATTAGTCGATAACTTCCGTTTTTCCCTGATCTAGATCCGAATTCCGCTTTTCTTGATCTAAATACATTCAAAATTAACTTATTTAATCATCTATTCATTCAATTTAGTCCAAAACACACTTTAAAACACATTTACAATTTTGCCCCACATTTTTCACAATTTAGTCCTTATTTCATAAAATCACAAATTAATGAAATTCACATTAAACCCATGTTAGCTGAATTACTATTATGCCCCTAGTAGCCCATATTTTTCATTTATTTCATATTTTAACCACTAACTTTACACATTTCACAATTTAATCCCTATTTTGCATTTTCACTAAAAATCACTTAACAAAACTTGTTTAACTATCAACAACTATTCAAAATCTATCACCAAACATCAAAAATCATACATATTCACCAATGGTAACTTTCAAAATCTTTAACAGTTTTGCAAAATAGTCCTTGGGCTAGCTAGTATTAGATGCAACGATCTCAAAAACATAGAAATCATTAAAAACGAAATAAAATACATACCAAATTGTAAGGATTTAAGATGGCCGAACCTTATCTTAGAAGAACCATGTATTTTCAGTGGTGGTTTGTTGAAATGAAGAAGATGAATGGTTTTTACTAATTTTAATTATCATTTCATTACCAAATTACTTTTATAACCTTTAAAAACTTAAAAATTTACACAAAATACCAAGCCACTATCATCCACTATCTCATAAATGGGCTAATTACCACATAAGGACCTTTAATTTTAAGTTCTATAGCTATTAGACACCATTAGCTAATAGAACTCAAGTTTTACACTTTACGCGATTTAGTCCATTTATCAAATTGACCATTCAAACGATAAAATTTCTTAACTAAAATTTCACACAATCACTCAATCATACTGTAGAAATTAAAATAACAATAAAATAAATATTTAGACCTCAAATTTGTGGTCCCGAAACCACTATTTTGATTTGACTAAAAACGAGCTGTTACAACTCTCCCCTATAGGGATTTTCGTCCCCGAAAACCTTACCAGTAAAAAGGCTAGGGTACTGTTTTCTCATAGCTTCCCCAGGCTCCCACGTAGCCTCTTCAATACCGTGACATTGCAATAATACTTTGACTAAAGCTATGCATTTATTTCTCAATTATTTAACCTCTCGAGCTAGAATTCTGATCGATTCTTCGTTGTATGCCATATCGGACTGAATCTCAATCTCCGACGGAGAAATCACATGTGAGGGATCCGATCGATATCGACGCAACATTGAAACTTGAAAAACATTGTGGATTTTCTCTAACTCAATCGGTAAAGCTAGCCAATATGCCACTAGACCTATTCTTTCGATGATCTCATACGACCTGATGAATCTCGGACTCAATTTGCCTTTACGACCAAATCTAAGGATTTTCTTCCACGGAAATACTTTCAAAAACACTTTGTCACCGATTTGAAATTCAATATCTTTTCGTTTCAAATGTAACAACCCGATTTTGGGTCTAGTCGAAATAGTAGTTTCGAGACCACAAATCCGACGAAGAAAAATTATTTATTATTATATTTTTATGGTCTACAATTTTATGGAACGATTTCGTAAAAAATTCGTTCAAAAATTTTGACGTTTGGGCACTCAATTTAGTTAAAAGGACTAAATTATAATAAGTGCAGAATGTGAGTTCTATATGTTAAAGGGGTCCAATTGCTATGAGATTTTAAATTAGAGGTCCTTAGATGGTAATTAGACCATTATACTTCATAATGGACAAAAATGGACATGGTTAGGTATGTTTCTAAAGTTTTTCATTAAGAGCATTTTAGTAATTTGGTAATTAAATGAATTAAAAAGCCAAAATAAAGCCAAAATTTGTCCATCTTCTTCTTCCCTTGGCCGAAACTTTGAAGAGTACCATAGCTAGGGTTTGTCAAGCTTTCAAGCTCAATTGTAAGTCCATTCTTGCCCCGTTTTTAATACTCTTTACATTTTTGAAGTCGTTGTAACCCGATCTATCTATTTCTACCACTAATTTAAGATATGATCAAGGTCTAGGGTTTGACCCATGTTGAACATGTATGTATTTTGATGTTTGATGGTAGAAAATGCATGTTTGTTGTTTGTTAAACAACTTTTGCTAAGTGATTTTCGGTAAAAATGTCAAAAAGGACTTATTTGTAAAAGTCTATGAAATGAGTAGAAAAATGTGAATAAATGAAAAATGTGGGCTGTTACGAACAAGAAATAGTTTCGGCTAGGTTTGGGTGTGATGAAATTGAATGAAAATAATTTTACGAGCCTAGGGACTAAAATGTAGTTTAGGGGCAAAAATGTAATTTTGCCACAATGTGTCATTTGGGCTGAATTGAATAATGTGATGATTAAATGAGATGAATTTGGTATTATAGATAAAAAAATAAAGTTCGGGTCTAGATCGGGGGAAAACCAAAGTGTTTGACGATTAGGTCCACTTCCGCTATTTTTGTACCATGGTAAGTTCGTATGTAAATAATGCATTGTTATATTTATGTTTTGAATGCTTTGATATTGTATGAATTGTGATTGACTCTTTGGACGTATTCGACAAAGTTTTGACAAACGAGAAATCCCGGTTGAACCTTAAGAATATAATAGGATACGAGTGACATGTCACTAGGAACCCATGTGTATATGCGATTATGTGATCCGGGTGCTGGTCTTGTACGTCCTACCAGTGGCTGGGTAGTCCGGTATGTGTTGCGGATACCTAACAGCTTGTGTGAGCAACACTGTGTAGCTACGTCCTGACTGACAGCTTGTGTGAGTAGGCCCGTGAATAGCTCGAAAGCGATCCTATATGTATTATGAGATATGAGGTAGCTTTAGCTACGTATATGGCACTTATGTGCATGATTTCCGAGTATCCGTTAATATTTTGAATGTTCAACAGGAATGTCAAAGTTGTGAAAGGATATGGCTATGATGTGAGTTGGTACAGGTATGTACGTAAAACTCATAAGTAATGAGCTTGATATGTGATGAACCCTTGGTAAGAATGTGATTGAGTAAGTTGTGCTTATGAAGCTTAAATGACATTTATGTTAATATATGTTAAGTTATTCATATGATGAACTATTAATAAGAATGTGATTGAGTAAGTTATACTCATGAAGTTTAATGACATTTATGTTAATATATGTTAAGTTATTTATATGTCAGATGTATGAATAATGTTTTGTATTATTTGCATATGAACTTACTAAGCTATATAGCTTACCCCCTTCCTTTCCCATGTTTTATAGTGTCATTGAGCTAGCTCAGATTGGAGATCACCGAAGATCCTATCACACTATCAAGCTATCACTTTGGGTATTGATGAATTCAAGTATTTTGAGTTTATGGCATGTATAGAGACTTAGTCATTTTGTTAAATGTGTCATTGTGATTGTAGCCAATGTGTTGGCTTATGATTGCCAAAGGCTTGTCTTGATATTTGGCCATGTAGATGGGATTATTTGGCCTATCATGGTTGTAAGCCTAAGTATAGATATATATGTGCTAATGTCTTTGGTGATATGGTCATGGTATACTTGGTGAATGATATAAATGTGATTTATGGCATGAATGTGAAATGTTTGGCAATATGTTTTATTGATGAGATAATAAAGTGGTGTACAATTAGGTATCTTAAAAGTAGTCAATTGTGGCTTAATAATTGTTGTGAGTATGATAGATGTTGATATTGTGTTGGTCATAATTGTGGATGTTTTGGTTGCCTAAGTATGTTATGTTTGTTCCTTGAATTGGTGTAAGTGTATGGGTGAACAAGGGTGGTAAATGGCTTGGTAAATAACCTTTATTTTGTCCACACGGGTAGACACACGGGCGTGTGTCTAGGTCGTGTGTGGCACACGGGCGTGTGTCTAGGTCGTGTGTGACACACGGTCTGCCGCACGGGCATGTGTTCCGGCAGTGTGTCCCCTGCACCTTAATTTTGAGAAACAGAATGTCCAGAATTAAGCACAAGGGCAGAGACACGGACGTGTGTCTCAGCCTTGTGTTCTACACGGCCTAGTACACAGGCGTGTGGCACGGCCGTGTGGTACAAGTCAGAGAGCACCCTAATTTGAACATGGTCTGAAGCACGGGCGTGTCCCTTGGACCATACGGGCGTGTGAGCCCTGCTTCTAGCAAAAGTTTTCTAAGTTTTGTAAAAGTTTCCTGAGTTCTCGGTTTAGTCTCGAAACACTTCCGATGCATGTTTTGGGCCTCGTAGGCTCGTAATAGGGACTTCATGATCGAATATGAATGGTTTTAATTTGGACACAAATTTTATGACTTGAAATTGTGTGATTGCTTGTGATGTGAGTTCGGTAATGCCTCGTACCCTGTTCCGGCGTCGAATACGGGTAAGGGGTGTTACATCAAATCCATGTACGATTTCTGACGATCTGAAGCTACTTTCAAACAGTTTCGAATTACTTATACTTTCTCTTCGATTTCTCTAACCAAATCAACCCCGTGAATTTGTTTCTCACTCAGCTCTGTCCAATACAATGGAGTTCGGCATTTGCGACCATATAAAGCTTCATACGGTGCCATTTTTATGCTCGGTTGAAAGCTGTTATTATACGCAAATTCAACCAGCGGCAAATATTTCTCCCAGTTGCCTTTGAATTCTAAAACACAACATCAGAGCATATCTTCGAGAATCTAAATTACTCTCTCAGACTGACCGTCGGTTTGCGGATGAAAAGCTGTACTGAAATTCAACTTCGTACCCAGAGCTTCTTGAAATTTCTTCCAAAACCGTGATGTGAACCTCGGATCTCTATCCAAAATAATCGAAATTGGCACCCCATGTAATCTAACAATCTCAATAATTTACAATTCAGCTAGTCTATCGAGTGAAAAATTAGTACGTACCGGAATTAAATGTGTTGATTTCGTCAGTCAATTAACGACAACCCAAATTGCATCTTTCTTCTTCGGAGACGGGGTAATCCCGATACGAAATCCATTGTAACTCTGTCCTACATCCACTCTGGTATCATCACAGGTTGAAGCAAACCCGAAGGTACCTAATGTTCAGCTTTAACTTGCTGACACACTAAACATCTCATTACAAATTCAGAAATGTCTCGTTTCATACCTGACCACCAATACAGTTGTTTCAAATCATTGTACCTTTTAGTACTTCCAGGATGAACGGATAAACAACCACTATGTGCCTCGTGTAAAATTTTCTGAATCAACTTTGGATTCTTCGGTACACAGATTCTATCTTGGAACATTAAACAATCATCGGATTCGATTTGGTTCTCTGAATCACTAGTCAACTCGTATTGCACTCTTTTAGCTTGTAGTTCACTATCACATTTTTGAGCTTCGCAAATTTGCTGAAGGAAAACCGGTTTAGCTTTTAACTCAGCTAGAATCGAACCATCATTAGATAATGTCAACTATGTATTCATTGCTCTCAAAGCAAACAACAATTTTCTACTCAAAGCATCCGGGACTACATTCGCTTTTCCCGGGTGATAATCAATCACCAACTCATAATCTTTTAGTAGCTCGAGCCATCTCCGTTGTCGCAAATTCAAATCTTTCTGAGTCATAATATATTTTAAGCTTTTATGATCAGTAAAGATGTGGCATTTTTCTCCGTACAAATGATGACACCAAATTTTCAATGCAAAAACTATAGCAGCCAACTCCAAATCGTGCGTCGGATAGTTCTTTTCATGCGGCTTCAATTGTCTAGAAGCATAAGCTATCACTTTTCCTTCTTGCATCAATACCCAACCCAAACCATTCAATGACGCGTCACTGTAAATCCCAAATTCTTTACCCGATTCAGGTTGAACCAACACTGGTGCCTCTGTTAACAATGCTTTCAATTGATCAAAACTTCATTGACATTTTTCAGACCATTCAAACTTTACATCTTTCTGAAGCAGTTTGGTCATCGGTGTAGCAATCATCGAGAATCCTTTAACGAAGCGTCGATAGTAACCAACCAATCCCAGAAAGCTTCTGACCTCCGATACATTTCTAGGTGGTTTCCAGTCAATAACTGTAGAAATCTTGCTCGAATCAACTTGAATGCCATCCGCTGAAACTATATGTCCCAAAAATCCAACTTCCCGGAGCTAGAACTCATATTTGCTGAATTTAGCATACAGTTGCTTGTCTCTCAAGGTCTGCAACACAATCCTCAAATGCTCGGCATGCTCAGTTTCATTTCGCGAATAGATCAGAATGTCGTCAATGAACACAACAATAAATCTGTCTAAATACAGTCTAAATATTCGATTCATCAAATCCATAAAAATGACAGGAGCATTAGTTAATCCAAAAGGCATAACAAGGAATTCATAATGTCCATACCTCATTCTGAACGCAGTTTTCGGCACATCTGAGTCTTTAACTCTCAACTAATAATAGCCAAATCTCAAGTCAATCTTTGAAAACACTGTTGCACCTTTCAACTGATCAAACGAATCATCTATTCTCGGTAATGGATACTTATTCTTTATCGTAACCTTGTTAAGCTGACGATAGTCAATACACATTCTCATTGATCCATCTTTCTTCTAAACAAACAATACTGGCGCACCCTAGGGCGAAAAACTCGGTCATGCAAAACCTCTATCTGTTAACTCTTGCAACTGAGCTTTCAACTCTGCCGGAGCCATTCTATACAGAGCTATAGATATCGGAGATGTTCTTGGTACCAGTTCAATAGCAAACTCAACCTCTCTGACCGGTGGCAACCCAGGCAATTCTTCCGGAAACACATCCGGGAACTCACAAACTACATGCACCAATTCAATCTTCTTTTCAGACACTTTGATATCTAAAACATATGCTAGATACACATCGCAACCTTTTCTCACATATCTATGAGCCGACATCGACGAAATCACTATAGGCAACCCACTCGACTCATTAGATTCAATCCGAAGAATTTCATTATTCTGACATTTCAATTTTATGATCTTTCGTCTACAGTTCATAAGAATATCATGCAGAGTCAACCAATCCTTACCCAGAATCACATCGTATTCATCAAATGGTAAAAGCATCAAGTCAGCTGGAAAACAGTAACCCCAAGTCGTTAAAGGACAATTCTTGCATATTTTGTCAACTAATCGATACTTGCCTAAGGGGTTCGATACTTTAACCCAAATTCATATATATACACGAATGAGTCGATCCAGGATCAATCAATGCAATAACATTAGTGTTGTAAAGAGAAAAATGTACCAGTAATAACATCTGGGGACGATGCTTCTTCGCGAGCGCGAATAGCGTAGGCTCTAGCAGGTGCTCTGGCCTCAGATCTCACAGCTGAGTCTCTAGTCATACCTCTACCACTGGATACATTCCCTGTATTTCTTGGTGGTCTCCCTCTTGCATTCGTATTGCTCAATCTTAAATTCTGAACTTTTTCTTTCTTTGATAACTCTGGACAGTCTCGAATAAAGTGATCTGGTGAACCACATTTGAAGGAAGCTTTAGTACTCTTATTCCAGCATTCACCAAAATGTATTCTCTCGTACTGTTGACACTCGGGTTTGTTATTTCTCACACTGCCAACACTCGGACAGATGTAGCTTGAGCTTTAGAATTCACAGTTTGATTTCCACGATCTTTATTTTGATATCCCACTGATGTATTAGAAATACTCTAAGAATCTCGAAATTTCTTTGATGAAGAATGAGAAGGTTTACTCATCGGTCTTTTCCTCGAATCTCTAGCCTCTGAATAACCTTTCTTCTTTTCTCGGCTAAAGTCTTCGGCTTTGCAAGCCCGATCAACTAACACAACAAATTCTTTTAAATCTAAAATCCCAACCATAAGTTTAATGTCTTCGTTCAACCCATCAACAAACCGCTTGCACATTATCTCTTCTGTAGAAACATACTCTCGAGCATATTTACTTAACCGTACAAATTCTCTTTCATACTCGGTTACGGTCATACGGCCTTGTTTCAATTCTAAAAACTCTTTATGCTTTTGATCCAGGAACCGTTGGCTAATGTATTTCTTTTAGAATTCGGTCTGAAAGAACTCCCAAGTTACTCTATCTCTCGGCACCAATAATACTAATGTATTCCACCACCGATATGCAGAGTCTCTCAGAAGTGATATAGCACATTTTAAACACTCAGCCGGTGTGCAAGAAAGCTCATCAAACACATGGATCGTATTTTCAAGCCAAAACTCGGCTCTCTCAGGGTCATCATCAACATTAGCTCTGAACTCTTTAGCCTCGTGTTTACGGATCTTGTCAACTGGAGGCTTATTCAATCTTAAAATCTCGACTCCTTGAGGAGCTACAGGAATCGGTTGGGGATTAGAAGGGGTTGGAGGTTGTTGAGCAGCCAGGTTTGTACGAATGGATTGAGTGAACCACTCATTCATCATTTGGAAGAAGGCTTCTTTAGCCTCTCCTCCCTGGCTACCCGTTACGGGTCTAGAATCAGACGGCGATGTCCCTTGTACGGGAGCAAGCGCATTACTTTCAACCTCATCAGCTATCGCTCGATTGGGATCCATTTGCTATGTAAAAACACATTTTAAAATGTCAGGAGTCATCACACTATCATAGTTTATATATGGCATGTATAGCTAGACTCTCACACATGCTATGTTAGTCCTAGAATCGACTAAACCGTAGCTCTGATACCAAAAAATGTAACACCCTTCACCCGTATTCAACGCCGGAATAGGGTTACAGAGTATTATCAGGCTTATAATACTTTTTAACATACATTTCATATACAATTTATCAATTCAAATACATTAAAATCAATACCAATCATAATGTCCCTCAAACAAGCCTACGAGGCCATAAACATGCTTTGGGAGTGGTTCGAGACTAAACCAATAACTCAAGTAACTTTTACGAAACTTTGAAAATTTTTTTCAAAATAGGGGACACACGCCCGTGTGGCCAGGCCGTGTGTCTCACACGGCCACCAGACACGCCCGTGTCACAGGCCGTGTGGATATTCGAAATGGAAACACATGGCCGTGTCCCAACCCGTGTCCAAACAAGTGAGGTTACTGACTTGGGTCACACGGCCAACCACACACCCGTGTGTCTAGCCCGTGTGCCTTTCGAAGTGGCCACACAAGCCCGTGTGCCAGACCGCGTGCCAATTAGGGGGTATACTGACTTGTACCACACGGCCGATCACACACCCGTGTGTGAGACCGTGTGGAGTATACTGACTTCAATTCAATTTCAACACTAGGGGACACACACCCGTGTCTCTGCCCATGTGGACAAAAATAGGCTATTTACCAAGCCATTTTGCCACCCCATTTGGTACACATCTTCACCTACACAAATGACACTAAATCATAGCATAATATACCATCCAAAACAACCAAACCAAGTCTAATTCTTACCATTTCAATACTAACCAATTCAAGGCACATAAGTACCATAATATACTAACTAAATTCATACCAATCTTTATAATCTCAAATCATCAAAATAACCATTATCAAAGATACATTATTTGGTCAAATTTCACAAGTATACCTATATCCACAAATCATCCATTTACCATTTATAGTACCTATTACCAACAATCATTACAACCAACTCATTATACACAAGACATAAGCATATATATTTGCACATGATTGAAACATACCAAATATACCAAATTTATGCCATCACCCATGGCTATATATATACAAACAAAAATATAAACATTTATAATGCCAATTCATTTGACCAACATCATTACCAAAACATAATCAACATGACTCAAATACTTATACATGCCATATACTTAAAACATAGTTTCAAAAGTACCAAAGAGTCAGTGGATAGTGTGGTGAAGTCTCCAATGATCCCCGAATCCGAGCTAGCTTTGAAATCACTATAAAACATGGAAAAGAAACAAAGTAAGCTATATAGCTTAGTAAGCTCGTATGTTAACAATGAGCAACTATCATCATTCATTAATCATTTATATAATGGAAAACAATGTGGAACAATTCTATTAAATCTCAAGCTATCAAATGATCATTCATATAACTTACCAAGGAACTCATCAATTTCATAGTTTTCAATACTCAATTCATTTCTGTACGTACCTGTACCATCTCGTACCAATCTCATATTCAACCAAATCCTTCTTTAACCCATTTTACCATTCGGAATAGAAGTCGGATACTCAAGGTCTCACACGAAAAGTAACTTTACCATGGCCCGAAGCCAAATCAAGGTAACTTATCTGAAATTCTGATACCATGGCCCGAAGCCAAATCAGCTGATATGCATGGCACGAAGCCAAATTAGTTTATCTCGAACACAAAGTGCTATATCACGGCCCGAAGCCAACTCACTGTAGCCCCTAATGACATGTCACTACTATCCTAAACTATTCTTAAGGTTCAACCAGGATTTCGAATGTCGAATCATTGTCGAAACATTATCGTTCATATCCACAGTCTCGTATTCATAATTCATGTAATATCAAAGCATATAAATTACATTTGTATTGAAATTTATCACATACGATGTAACACCCCAAACCCGGCCCAAACGCTACAACCGGATCTGGTATGTCACTAAGAAAATTTTGGAAGAACATGTCGTATTTTCAGAAAAATATTTTTCTAAAGTTTATCTTCTTATTCGAGAGAAATTTAATAGTTGATAGTTTAAATAAAATATGCCTTTATAAATTAAAAACCCAAATTTAAATAGATACATTAGTTCAATAAGAATTTAAATAACTAAAAGTAATTAAAGCCCAAAATAAAACAAAACATAAACTAGTGGCCCATAGCCTTATTACAACGAGATTTAAAATCCATTAATTAAAAATATAAAGTATTAACTTGAGACTTTTTGCTGGATCCAATTGGTCTTTTGCATGGCCACCTTGCGTTCCTCTCCAGCCCGGTCCGAAGCACTAGGTATCACGTGAAAGGTTAATTAATACGATGAGTCGCGAGACTCAATGTGCAACCCTCATGCACCACTAGATTTTGGCCTTAGGCCCATAAAACAGATTAATAATTCCATTTATAAAAAAAATAACAAATAATATGCAAGGCCCAACCCATTTGCCTAGGTTTCCATCCGCTACACGCCCGTACCGACCATTCACACCATTGGGGATTTCTACAATCGACCCACACCATTACACGCCAAGATGGCGATCATCATGCTCATCAACATATTATGGTCGAAGCCCTTATAACGAGATCACGGCATTAGCCGCTACAACATATAACGAGATCACGGTATAAACATATAACGTATAACTTCCTCCTTTCATCAACCCAACCCATGCGGTCATAAAATCAATATGCTTTTATCATATAAAGTCAAACATTCATCGACTGGTGATTTGCTTCACCCTTTTCTGGTTTCCAACATTAAACCGAGATATCGGTATTTATCACAACATATAAACTTATGAGCATACATTAATAATCGAGATCTAGATGGTGGGAAGTATTACACACACGATATCACGAAATCTAATATTCTTAGTCGATGTCCTTGCTATCCGATCTATTATCCTCAATGTAAAGCCTTGCTCAAAAGCCGGAAAAAACACACAAGATTTAGCCCCTTCAACAATCGGCCAAGGTTAATAAATCCCAAATTACACGTTAAAACTAATAGATCCCTTACCTTGAAATCCCGAAAGTAACACGATTCTATAACTTAGAGATCTATGCGATTGACTCCACTAAAGTTCCCTTTAGATTTCGGCACAAGTAGGCACCACAGAAGTAATTCGACAATCACAGGAGATGAAATCTAGGGATTTCAGCTTTTAGGAAAATCCTGGAAAAAGTATGAACAAGAGAAGGCTGATGTGTCTTTGGCTTTTAAAATACTTGAGTGAGGAGTTTCGGTTTCTAACAGGAAAAGAGAAGAAGAAAAGAAAACAAGGAAGAGACTTGAAGATTTCGGCTAGGAAGAAAAAGAATGGAAAGAGTTTCGGCTTTTGAATCAAAGTGAAGATGAGGGAATAGGCTTAGAGATTTTGGCTTTTGCAGAGAATGAAGAAGAAGATGGAACTTTAGGATTTTTCGGCTTTTACTCAGAGAAGAAGAGAAAAGAATGAGAGAAAAACCCAAATGACGAAATTGAAGAGATATTCCCCCTATTTATAGAAATTTCGGTACTTACCTAACCTTGTAGATAAATCCTATCTTTTCTCCTTTATCTTAATCTACTAGCTCATCTAAAAGAGACTTAATTATCTCTAACTCCTCCCTCCTTTATCAGCATATTATCCACATATTTTAATCATTAAAATCCCTAAATTTTAGCCTTTATTTGCTTATTATCCACATAAAATAAATTCTTAAATAATAGCCTTTATCTGCTTATTATCCACATATTTTAAACATTAAAACCCCTAAATTTTAGCCTTGTTGCCATCCACTCCACCTAATCCTAATGCCCAAAATTTAGCTAACTTAAATTAAAAGAATTGGGCTCCATGAAACTTAAATTTGGGCCCCTTACTCCCTTGTGTGGCGTCACCCCCTAAGATTAGGCCACAAGCCCACTTTGGTATTTTAAACATAGATACTACCTTTTAAACCCTATAATGCCCAAACAGATAATTTTAATCAAGGCCTCTACCTAAGCCTGAGCCCAATTTGGACCCCTAACACTTAAATTAACACATTAAACATATCCACCCATTAAACGCATAGGCCCAAAAATTTAGGATGTTACAGTTCTACCCCCTTAAAGAAATTTCATCCTCGAAATTTCCAACTAACTATTAATCATACTACCTAAGCCTCACTACCATGCTTTCGCTGCGCACTCCAATACTAAACCCAAAATAAACACTTAGTATTCTATGGTAGAGTACGCACCGGTATTCACATCTAGAGCATCCTCGTCCCCTTGTACTCATGCTATCTGTTCGTGTTTATCTGATTAAGAATTTTATGAATTAATAAGTTTCTTCCACTGTTTAACCACGAACAGTCTTATGAAAGCGATAGTTTAAGAGTAGTTCTTTCGAATTGAATTACATCTACAAGTTTCAGTCTCAATTTTGTCTCCTAGTTCCATATACACATACATGCAATCATCAATCATACAAATAGAACTTACATTCATCACCTAAGGGTATTTTCGTCATTTCACTACCCAGGGATATTTTCATAATTTATCCTACAAGGGTATTTTCGTAATTTTCCGAAATAGGGTTCCTTGGTGATTTTGTGAAAGAAGGGTATTTTGGTATTTTTTTCAATCCGGGGTTTATTGGTAATTTTATAATCCAGGGGTATATTGGTAATTTTACAATTCGGGGACATTTTGGTAATTTTACAAATTAGGGGTATTTTAGTCATTTTATAAATCAGGGGTATTTTAGTCATTTTGAAAAATAGGATGGCTGGTCCCTTTCGAGTTTTAAATTATTAATTTTGGCCCGTCAACAAATCCTCGCGTCTAGGGTGAGCAGTCCTCACGCACTGTAGGATTCCAAAGAAAGAGGAGGTGAGTCACTAGGATTGCTTAAGTACCAGGCTCTTACGGATCCAATCCTAGACATGCGCGTGCCTGTTGCCACACCCTAGTCTTGCGGCTCGTTCACGGGTTTGTTTAGTGAAGTTAAGTCTTATGAGATTTTAAGAGTTGTTTCAGCTAGGCCTAAAGTCCATCAAGTTCTAATCTAACTAATCTACGTCCCATAAAGCCCACATATATTATATTACACAATGGTTCAGAATACTTACCTGGCAGACTTGGGGCGGAGACGCAGGTGCCATGCTGAGCTAACAGACTTGTTATCATTTAAAAACATTCATGTTTTAAAAACCCTTTTTTTTTCAAAAACGTTTTGAACCCAAAACCCAAAGCCGAGTTTTGAACTAGGCTCTGATACAAATTTGTAACACCCCAAACCCAGCCCAAACGCTACAACCGGATCTGGTATGTCACTAAGAAAATTTTGGAAGAACATGTCGTATTTTCAGAAAAATATTTTTCTAAAGTTTATCTTCTTATTCGAGAGAAATTTAATAGTTGATAGTTTAAATAAAATATGCCTTTATAAATTAAAAACCCAAATTTAAATAGATACATTAGTTCAATAAGAATTTAAATAACTAAAAGTAATTAAAGCCCAAAATAAAACAAAACATAAACTAGTGGCCCATATCCTTATTACAACGAGATTTAAAATCCATTAATTAAAAATATAAAGTATTAACTTGAGACTTTTTGCTTTGGATCCAGTTGGTCTTTTGCATGGCCACCTTGCGTTCCTCTCGGCCGCTCCTGGTCCAAGCACTAGGCATCACCTGAAAGGTTAATTAATAGGGTGAGTCGCGAGACTCAGTGTGCAACCCTCATGCACCACTAGATTTTGGCCTTAGGCCTATAAAAAGCATTAATAATTCCATTTATAAAAAAATAACAAATAATATGCAAGGCCCAACCCATTTGCCTAGGTTTCCATCCGCTACACGCCCCCGTACCAACCATTCACACCATTGGGGATTTCTACAATCGACCCACACCGCTACACGCCAAGATGGCAGTCATGCTGCTCATCAACATATTATGGCGAAGCCCTTATAATGAGATCACGGCATTAGCCGCTACAACATATAACAGATCACGGTATAAACCGCTACACATATAACGTATAACTTCCTCCTTTCATCAACCCAACCCATGCAGTCATAAAATCAATATGCTTTTATCATATAAAGTCAAACATTCACTGACCTGGTGATTTGCTTCACCCTTTTCGGGTTTCCAACATTAAACCGAGATATCGGTATTTATCACAACATATAAACTTATGAGCATACATTAATAATCAGATCTAGATGGTGGGGAAGTATTACACACCTGATATCGCGAAATCTAATATTCTTAGTCGATGTCCTTGCTATCCGGATCTATTATCCTCAATGTAAAGCCTTGCTCAAAAGCCGGAAAAACACACAAAGATTTAGCCCCTTCAACAATCGGCCAAGGTTAATAAATCCCAAATTACATGTTAAAACTAATAGATCCCTTACCTTGAAATCCCGAAAGTAACACGATTCTATAACTTAGAGATCTATGCGATTGACTCCACTAAAGTTTCCTTCAGATTTCGGCACAAGTAGGCACCACAGAAGTGATTCGGCAATCACAGGAGATGAGATCTAGGGATTTCGGCTTTTAGGAAAATCCTAGAAAAAGTATGAACAAGAGAAGGCTGATGTGTCTTTGGCTTTTAAAATACTTGAGTGAGGAGTTTGAGTTTACGACACAGAAAAGAGAAGAAGAAAAGAAAACAAGGAAGAGACTTGAAGATTTTGGCTAGGAAGAAAAAGAATGGAAAGAGTTTCGGCTTTTGAATCAAAGTGAAGATGAGGGAATATGCTTAGAGATTTCGGCTTTTGCAGAGAATGAAGAAGAAGATGGAACTTTAGGAGTTTTCAGCTTTTACTCAGAGAAGAAGAGAAAAGAATGAGAGAAAAACCCAAATGACGAAATTGAAGAGATATTCCCCCTATTTATAGAAATTTCGGTACTTACCTAACCTTGTAGATAAATCCTATCTTTTCTCCTTTATCTTAATCTACTAGCTCATCTAAAAGAGACTTAATTATCTCTAAATCCTCCCTCCTTTATCAGCATATTATCCACATATTTTAATCATTAAAATCCCTAAATTTTAGCCTTTATTTGCTTATTATCCACATAAAATAAATTCTTAAATAATAGCCTTTATCTGCTTATTATCCACATATCTTAAACATTAAAACCCCTAAATTTTAGCCTTGTTGCCATCCACTCCACCTAATCCTAATGCCCAAAATTTAGCTAACTTAAATTCAAAGAATTGGGCTCCATGAAACTTAAATTTGGGCCCCTTACTCCCTTGTGTGGCGTCACCCCCTAAGATTGGGCCACAAGCCCACTTTGGTATTTTAAACATAGATACTACCTTTTAAACCCTATAATGCCCAAACAGATAATTTTAATCAAGGCCTCTACCTAAGCCTGAGCCCAATTTGGACCCCTAACACTTAAATTAACACATTAAACATATCCACCCATTAAACGCATAGGCCCAAAAATTCAGGATGTTACATACGAACTTACCTTGAATGTGGAAACGACGAAATAAGTCGATTAGTCGATAACTTTCGTTTTTCCCCGATCTAGATTTGAATTCCACTTTTCTTGATCTAAATATATTCAAAATTAACTTATTTAATCGTCTATTCATTCAATTTAGTCCAAAACACACTTTAAAACACATTTACACTTTTGCCCCACATTTTTCACATTTTTCACAATTTAGTTCTTATTTCATAAAATCACAAATTAATGAAATATACAATAAACCCATGTTAGCCGAATTACTATTATGCCCCTAGGAGCCCATATTTTTCATTTATTTCACATTTTAACCACTAACTTTACACATTTCACAATTTAATCCCTATTTTGCATTTTCACTAAAAATCACTTAAAAAAACTTGTTTAACTATCAACAACTATTCAAAATCTATCACCAAACATCAAAACTCATACATATTCATCAATGGTAACTTTCAAAATCTTTAACAGTTTTGTAAAATAGTCCATGGGCTAGCTAGTACTAGATGCAACGATCTCAAAAAACATAGAAATAATTAAAAACGAAACAAAATACATACCAAATTGTAAGGATTTAAGATGACCGAACCCTAGCTTAGAAGAACCATGTATTTTCAGTGGTGGTTTGATGAAATGAAGAAGATGAATGGTTTTTACTAATTTTAATTATCATTTAATTACCAAATTACTTTTATAACCTTTAAAAACTTAAAAATTTACACAAAATACCAAGACACTATCATCCACTATCTCATAAATGGGCTAATTACCACATAAGGACCTTTACTTTTAAGTTCTATAGCTATTAGACACCAATAGCTAATAGAACTCAAGTTTTACACTTTACGCCATTTAGTCCTTTTTATCAAATTGACCATTCAAACGATAAAATTTCTTAATGAAATTTTCACACAATCACTCTATCATACTGTAGACATTAAAATAATAATAAAATAAATATTTTGACCTCAGATTTTTGGTCCCAAAACCACTATTCTGATTTGACTAAAAATGGGCTGTTACAAGTATATCCTGCAGTTAAATAAATTTCGGGTTAATATCGAGCTTACGAAAACTTTAAACCAACCCGAAAACAAAAAGGGAATAAATTGAAAATAAAATGCAAAGATTGTAAAAATCTGCAAACAGGGGTCACGCGGCCGTGTCCCTTGGCCATGTGCAAAAGCTTAGCCTGTGCGTGATGAACCACATGGTCGTTTCACTAAACCATGTACAAAAGTCGTGCCTGTGTGAGATAGGCCACATGATTGTGCGAGTGGGTCACATGACCGTGTGGATGGGTCACAAGGCCGTGTGAGAAAACCGTGTAACTCTTTGCACCTATGTGCACCAAAATCATTTAATTTTTACAAACCACAAGACCGTGCCATGAGCCCGTGTATGGCACACGGTCGTGTTTTAACCTGTGTGTACCTGAAGAATGTCCTTTCTAAGCAAGCTATTCAACCATGAACACTTAAGCCACAAGACATCATTTAAACCACATCACAACAAATTCAAAAGCATTCAAATAAACCAAAATCATCATTTATTTCAACCACCCTAAGTGCTTAACCAATATGCCACAATTTGCACCTCAATCAACAATTTAAAAATCAACTAAAAGACAACATACATACCAAACCATTGAGCATTCAATGCCACTTTCATTATCATCTAATCAAGCACCAAATAGTCATTCAAGCAATCTCATATTTTGTAACACCCCAAACCTGGCCTAGACGTTATGGCCGAATCTGGCAGTATCACATTGAAGTGTTTTTCGAAAACATAGTTTAATTGGAAAACCCGTTCTATATTAATTCTCGTTTATGATCTTAACGGAAATTTTAGGGTATCCTGTTCATTTGAAAACTCAAGTTGTTTTTAGCAGAATATTGATCATATTAGTTTGTTACTATACTTTAAAACAATGTTTGATGCGGAAGCTTTTATAGTATGTTACGAAAATGTGGTGTTTGCCTTTTGGAAATTCGCGTCCTACTACTCTCAGAAATGAATTAAGTTAAGTAAAATCCCAAATGAAAATTTAAAAATTTAAAGAGGCCTTATTACAAAAACAAATACCCAAATTAAATTTCTTGTAAATAAAAAGTCAAATATAGGAGAAGGTGCGGTTGTGTGGCCACCTCCGAATCCCTTACAGCACCGATCCGTCTAAGACTGGGGATTACCTATACAGATAAACAGAGGGATGAGTTTACGAAAACTCAGTGTGTAACCCCATATAAGCAATTAGCCAATCATGCCGTAGGCAAGCACAGTCTGGGCCTAAGCCCAAATCAATAACAGTTTAGTTCAGTTGGGGCCTTAGCCCATTACAGTATCAATATCAGTGTGGGCCTTAGCCCATTTCAGTGACAGTAACCGTTCAAGCATGCAATCAGAAATCCTACCCAACCAGCCTCTACACTCCTCTCCGTCCAGCCCTACACTCCATGTGGGGATAAAATCAACCCATCCATCCCTACACTCTAAAAATTAGCATCGGTTGCGGCTCTGAACAGTATTTGCAGCAGAGCTGCAAGTACAGTACACTTCCTCCAATATTAATAATCCCATCCCCATGCAGTATATCACACATGTATGCAACATATATATATATATATCGTGGTATGCTCATATACAGTCATACATAACATAAGGCATACATTTATTTAATATTATACGGGCATAACAGTCATTTTATATCATAGGGGCATAACAGTCAGTTCATCGATTTGGGGTCTAAGTATACTTACCGACCCATCAGTAGGTCCACATTCGTCTCGGGCGACCCGTGCAACCTTAACAGTCAAACAGTAAAAATGGGCCCAAGACCCATAATGCGGGCCCATATGGGCCCACACGCCCGTGTGGCCTACATAGCCCAGAATTGGTCTCGACCATATAAATTACACAGCTTGGCCCTATATTCTCCACACAATCGTGTAGTTTACTCGTGTGGGGCCCACAAGTTCATTGGGCCCACGCGGCCCGTTTCGGCCCAACATGGCCCAAAACGACCTAAGACCATGAAATCGCTCATGGTGGCCTCAACAGTCAAACACCCACGGTTTATGCGTTCGGATTACCACACGAGCGAGTGCAAGCTCGTGTAGCGTCAATTGCCATATTTTCTGGCTTTTGCCGTTTTACGATTTGGGCAGTGTTTACACACACCTTGTTTTGATTCGTCACGAATAGTCCCTCAAGCCCTCACCAACCTACATTTGGCCAATTAAACATCACCATCAGTCCTACTTTACGGTTAAAAAGAAACCCGAAACCAACAATCCATTCATAGAACAGTGTAGAGTTACCTTCAATCGAACCACTGTGATTCCCACGAATCTTAGTCTCTAGTGATTGATTAGGAGTTTCCTAAATCCTTCCTTAAATGCCATACAATTGCCATCAGTTACCAACTTAAGGACAGAAGAATAAAGGGAATAATGATTTCGTCTATAGCACTTACCGAAAGAGAGCAAGAGAACCGAATAGTGGAAGGATTCGGCACTAGCACAGCCCCTCACCCTCGATTTATAGCTGTCAGAAACAGTTAAACAAAACCCCAATTTAGCAACTCAAATGCTGAAACTTCAAGTACCATAATCACTTACCGAAAAAGTGCGGTAAATCACTGAACAAGATGGAGGCTCAGAACGTTTGAGAGAAAAAAGGAGCAAGGTCAATCGGCAGAGGAAGAGGAATGGATTTTTGAAACAAAGGAGAAGAGAAAAGGAATTTTCGGCAACTTTCGGCAGTGACCATAATTGGGAAATCGGCAGCACAAGACTTGAGGGAGAGAAAGAGGAGAAACGATTTAGGGGATAAAAGAGAAGAGAAACGAAGGAGGGGAAGATGGTATATTCGGCCAACAACAGAAAAAGAAGGGACAATCGGAAGAGGAAATGTTCGGCCAAAAAAAAAGGTTGCCAAATACGAAAGAAGTGAAACAAGTAGAAGAATACACGAAAACCCCTACCACATTCGGCCTTCAAGAAAAAAGAGAGAAAACACATACAAAGGCAAAACCCAAAAATGAGGAGCATACCCCTCTGGCCGAATTCTTGAGTGCCCCAGAGTCCCGTTTCGGCACAACACTCCCTCTCCCCTCTCTTCCCTTGATTTTCTCCAAAAATCCCTCCTCAAATCTCTCCACCCGATCACACCTTCCCTCAACAACCTAATTTGAATTCTACTCAACCACTTCAGTGTTTCAGTCAAACCACAACACCCCCCACGGCACAGCAGCAAAATAAATACTCCACTTCTCTCATCAAAATTCGAACCTTAGTCCACTGGAATAGGTAACACGCCACTTACCCCCTAGACCAACAGACTTTTTATGTCTTGCTTTACCCACAATAATTTAAAAGCCTACTAACTATAGGCAAGGGTTTATTCCTTAAAAACAAATTTTTTTCGCACTTGCCCAGGCTTGAACCCAAGACTTCTCAGACACTCCCAAACACACCCAAATTACTTAACCCTTGAGTCAGGCAGATATTTGTGCTATAAAATACAAAAATAAATACTTAGATTTTGGGGCGTTACATATTTAAGCATCAAGCTTACCAAATCATTTCAAAAATACCTAAACTTGTAACTCCTCTTTTTCCACCTATTATCTAGCATATCATTTAGACACCATCAAAGCAAACAAATATCCAAGTCAAAATTCTCATCAAGATACCATCTTCATGACTAATGCTATCATACGCATTTTTACATAAACATAATCTCAAAATGCCAACTCCCTCAATATATAACATTTGCACAAAGTTAAGATTTCCTGTGTATATGCCACACATAACCAAACCTTAATATGGTCAAAAGACTACAAAATCAAAACTGGGATAGTGTGAGCTTCTTGACGATCCATTTGACACGTTCCGCAAGATGACACTACAGGGAAAAAGGAAACAACGGAGTAAGCATTACAATTGCTTCATAAGTTCATAGGTATAAAAACCAAATAACTTACCTCCGGTTATAATTATACACTACATGCTACTTAGCTTGGTAAAGTTTGCCTATTATGGCAAATCACATATAAAAAAGGTGAGTTCAACATTTATCAAACTATATAGTAACTCAATCATATAATATTTAAATTCACTTATTCAACATTTCATTACCATTCACAAAACAAATAATCATTTAAATCAATTCACTATCTTAACTTATCCTACAATCTATTTATCTATAATACATCTCATTTCAAATTAATGCCAAACATTGATTTTCATTTCATAATTTGAATTCTTAATCCAAATCATAGTAATTCATCTTTATACCAAATAGATATTGTCAATTAAATATTAATAACTACTTTATACCATAATACTACTTTTGAATAACATTATTCAATTTACCATGTTTTCATATTGGCCCTCTAGGCTTGTATAACCGATTCTCAATATGTATATATATAATGGACTCATCATATCATCTCATTTCACAAATAGACATTTCATTTCACAGTTTTCTTCCATTCTTATCCATTTTCCATATTAATATCGAATACCACATCTCATATTCAATTTTACAATTTCATGGATTTCAATTGCTTATTCATTACCATCATTTTTTTTATCTTTTATCTCCCTATTAACACGACTCAAACTCAGACGAATACACGGATCAAACTAACACACCAGTTTGGCACCCAGTGCCTCATCGGATAAATCCGAAGCAAATAGTTGCGCCTAGCGCTTATGAAATAGTTTGGCATCCAGTGTCTCATCGGTATAACCGAAGCAATTTGGTACCCAGTGCCTCATCGACTCATAGTCGAAATAACCTTGAACTCTTCCTATCCTATGGCATGCCAACTATATCCGACTCTGCCCGAATAGTTAATAGGGTATTCATTACTCAATTTATTATCAATTAACATCTCAATCAACCAAATCAAGAATTCCATACATATATCATAGCTCATCACCACATTAGTATAATTCCACATTTCAAATAATATTTAATATTTTTGAATCTATTCAATTCAATTCTTTTCACATACAACAGATTTAAATCGAATCAATTCAACTTATTTTTATCATATCATCACTTTATCACATAACATATCCAATCAAAGTCAATTCCTTAATTTATTGAATTATAATAACTTTAGTTCTGTTCAATTTAATATTCTATATCATCTTTTTGTACCGAATTGCAAACAACCAGAATTTCAATTAAACATATTTACAATTATAATTTTAAATACATAACAATTTAACACAAACATACAGTATGAACTTACCTAATACAACCAACAAACAAATTTGTTCGTAGGGTCTATTCTGCAATTTTCTCTTTTTCCCGATTTTCCTCCGTACGGTTCAATCATTGATCTATATAATAATTAAATTCAATTTATTAAATTAAAATACATCACCATATTCATTTTTATGTATATGACTTATAATTTCCACTTTATAAATTTTCCCTAAACTTTTACACGTTCAATTTAGTCCTTAAAACCAAAACTATTAAAAAATTAAAATTTAAGCCCTAATACATCAAGAACATCCAAAAATCATCAATGGTAATTTTAACAAACTTTAACAGTTTTGAAAACGGAGATACGAATTAGCTGGACCTAGTTGCAACGATCTCAAAAACATAAAAATCACTAAAAATGGATGAGAAAATACATACCATGCACACCAAATATACTTGGCTGAAAACTCCCCAAGGTTAGCTATGGAGTTTTCGGTTTCTAAACAAAGAAATAAAGAAGATACTAGTTGTTTTATTATTTTTATCTTAATTTTTATATTTTATTTAATTACAAAAATGGCACTAATTATACATATTTTTAGTCTAAAATACACATGTTTACCGTCCACTATCTTGAATATGGATCCATTCAATTATGATTTTGCACTCAATTAACCCTTTTAAACTAATAGCGATTAATTTTTGTAACTTTTACGATTTAGTCCTTTTTCCTTAATTAACTATTCAAACATCAAAATTAACGGATCAAAATTCAATCCACTTATACTATAGCTTCGTAAATATTTAATAAAAATATTTACAAGCTTGGTCTATGAAAACAAGGTCTCGACACCTCATTTTCAAAAACTAGTTGACTTTTGATACATACCACTTGTACTTTGACTAACTGACTAATTCAATAAATTCAATTAAATCACATTTTACTATAACACTATTTTTAATTCAGAATTATTAAATATATAATATTTACTGACTTACTCATCAGAATTGTGGTCCCGAAACCACTGTTTTCAACACCACTGAAAAACGGGCAGTTACAACTCTCCCCCTTTAAGAAATTTTGTTCTCAAAATTTTTATCTGCGAAAAGGTTAGGGTACTGAGAATCTCATGTTTATTTTTCGGCTTTCTCATATTCTCTTCCGGATTATGATGATGTTATATTACTTTATCTCTGGTCTGAAATTCGATATCTTATTTCTACCATTTAGCACACAATTTTGTCGACCTGAAGCAGCTTCAAAATTGTCTGGTATAATACAGATTTTATCGTCTGTCTTTGTAACAGCCCGTTTTTGGTTAAATCAGAACAGTGGTTTCAGAACCACAAATCCGAAGTTGAAATGTTTATTTTATTATTATTTTAAAGTTTACAGCATGATGGAGTGATTGTGTGAAAATTTTGTTAAGAAATTTTATCGTTTGAATGGTCAATTCGATAAAAAGGACTAAATCGCGTAAAGTGTAAAATGCATGTTCTATTAGTTAAATGTGTCTATTAGCTATGGATCATTAAAGTGGAGGTCCTTATGTTGTAATTAGACCATTAAAATAGTAAGTGGACATTAATGGACATGAAATGGATGATATAAATGTTTTATCATTAAGGTTAGTTTGGTAATTCATAAAATAAAGGTTATTTAGTAAAACAAAAACAAAATTTGGTTCATTCATCTTTCTTATTTCTGAAAATAGAAGAAGGAAATATTCATGAAAGCTTGCTAGGGTTCGGTCACTTGGATGCTTAATTGGTGAGTAAATTTTGTCCCGTTTTTAATGATTTCTATGTCTTTGAGATCGCTGCAGCTTAGTCTAGCTAGCCCAGGGACTAATTTGCAAAAATATTAAAGATTTTAGATGTTTCCATTGATGAATAAGCATGTGTTTTGAAGTTTCTTGATAAATAATGAATGCTTGTTTATAGATATACAAGTTTTGTTAAGTGATTGTTAAAGAAAATGCAAATTAGGGTCTAAATTGTGAAATGTGCAAATTTAGGGGTTAAAATGTGAAATAAATGAGAAATATGGGCTGATATGAGTATTAGAGGAATTTGTCTAGCATGGGTTAGTCTTGAAATTCATGAATTTGTGATTTTATGAAATAAGGACTAAATTGCAAAAGTTGTGAAATTATAGGGGCAAAAGTGTAAATGTGTTTAAAAGTGAATTTTGGACTGAATTGAATGAATAGATGATTAAATAAGTTAATTTTGAATATATTTAGATCAAGAAAAGTGAAATACAGACTTGGATCGGGGAAAAGATAAAGTTATCGACTAATCAACTAGATTCGCCGTTTTCACATCTGAGGTAAGTTCGTATGTTAATAAGCATTATCATAATTGAGATTTAATTCTTTATATTGAATTTTTGATGAATATAATTGTACGAAAATATTCGACGAAGCTTCGGCTATGTATCGGCACTTAGTGTGCGAGATCGAGATAGCTTCAACTATGTATGGCACTTGGTGTGCGATTTGAGATAGCTCCGGTTACGTATGGCACTTAGTGTACGATATCTAGATAGCTTCGGCTATGTATGGAACTTAGTGTGCGAGATTAAAATAGCTTCGGCTATGTAATGGCACTTAATGTGCGAGATATCGAGTATTCGGCAGTATTTCGAACAGGTATGAGTTGGTTACGAGTTTGTACAGGTATGTACATGGAAAGTATAAAATTCAATTAGAAAAATTTATGAATTTGCATATAGGTATTTGACTAAGCATGTTGTTACCATGAATTACATGTTAAATAGTTTAAGTTATTGATTTATGTAATATGATTTGTTGAGTTTAATTCATACGAGCTTACTAAGCTATAAAGCTTACTTTATTTATTTTTCCCGTGTTTAATAGTGAATTCAAAGCTAGCTCAGATTCGGGGATTGTCAGAGACATCGTCACACTATCCAACCATCACTTTGGTACTTTTGAGCTTATGGTTTGGTCATATGGCATGTATAGGGATTTTGAGTCATTTTTGGTTATGTTTTTGCTATGGATATTGGCCATTTGGATTGGCCATATCTCGAACTAGAGGGTTTTTGGCCCATTAGCGATCTAGCAAACTTTGGCCCATATTATCGATCTAGCAGTTTTATGACCCAATTTATCGATCTAGCAGTATTTCGACTCAATTTATCGATCTAGCAATATTTCGGCTCAATTTATCGATCTAGCAATATTTCGGTTCAATTTATCGATCTAGCAATATTTCGGCTCAATTTATCGATCTAGCAATATTTCTGTTCAATTTATCGATCTAGCAATATTTCGGCTCAATTTATCGATCTAGCAATATTTCGGTTCAATTTATCGATCTAGTAATTTTTCCGACTTTAACCGTTTTCATGCATTTACACAAAAGTGTTAATTATCACATAAATTTCGATTTTGCCATTTTTACGATTTATCATAATACTTATCTGTTTTAGTATCTAACCCGAAAGATAAGTGTGAAGTTACACACTGGTTATGGTGAGAACTAGACTTTCCCGCTCGTCAACACCTATACATATCACGATAACTTATGATCATTATAATCTAATAATAAAACCGATCTAAACATAACGATCTAAAATTTACCCTCGAATTTTTGAACTACTTCCACTTGCGGTTTCTCCCCGATTGATGGTTTGTTAACCGAATCAAATCCACGAACAAATAATGGTTCGGGAGTACGAACTACTTCAAACAATTGATTCTCCTCGGATGAACGTCCACAACCCGGTGGGAAATCCCGGATTGCTGATATAGTCCTTTGTTTATACTTAGGGGGATTAATGGTACCACCCTTCTTCCGAACACTATATACTGCCCGTTTCTTCCCTATCTTGATTGTCTTCAAAGACAAAGATCGTTAGCACGTCCTAATCATATATATATATCGATTATGACTAAAGGCTTTGAGAATAAGATTTCCTTACCACAAATATTCTTGTTCCACAAGGGAAATCGATCCAAGCGTTCTATGTCACACACGACCTCTTGATTTCCAATCTTCCGTTATCGCACTAAAGTATAACAAAAATAAACGTTAATAGAATGAACGTTTATTTTGATCTAAGAAAGCCTTCAAACCACCATCAATATTCGGCCAAATACTATAAACTAATCGAAGACGAAAAAGAACCCTTACCTATTTTCCATGGTTGAAAAGAAACGATTGAGAATGTTACTTATGAATAGAGAGATATTCGGCTATGAAGAATCAAAGAAAAAAAAAAAGAAAATGGTTCGGTTAAGGTACACTAACATTCGGCCATGAAGAGATTAAAGGAGAAAGTATTGATTGAAAAGAAATCAAAATAAGAGAATAGGGATGATGATAATTCGGTTTTCAAAGAAAACAAAAGAGAAAGAAAGAGATGAGTTTAAGATCAAGGCACATTCGGCAATGGAGAAAAGGAGAGAAAAGAAAGGAATGGTCTTTTGATGTAGGTGATTTCGGCACTAATGAGAAAAAGGCACAAAAAGAATACCAAATGATGTGCAATAATGACCAAATGGTCAAAATAATCAAGGCTTACCAAGGATCAAATTCGGCCAAGGAGAGAGGTTGAGAGAATTTGCAAAACTATGCACAAAACTAAGAATGACCAAAAAGAGACTTCAAATCCTAGCCAAACTAACACCAAAAATTCGGCTCCCCCCTAGACCATATTGCCGTCCCTATGCATGGTCAAACGGCCATGATTTTATTTCCATAACCTTTTCCTTGATACTTGCCCCATATCTTCATATCTTTCCTTAATTTCTTGATTCCCTTCCATAAGTTAACAATTTCCTTAATCCTTTGATATACTAACTAAAAATAACAAGGTCAACACTTACCATATATGCACTTGGCCGACACTTGCTATACATGTGCAGAAAAATTAAAAATAAAATTCATCTAGATGCTAAACAAGGGGATCCGAACCTTCTCCCTCATGCACTAACTCATGCGCCAACACCACTTTGCCATATACTCATCTTATGCTACACTTTGACACATTAATTAACTTATGTGTCAATGCCACTTGCTCCACTTCAATAAATTTTAAAAACTAAAAATTATTCCATCCCCGAATAATTCTAATTCTTCTTCAGGACTATAATAAACACGAAAAATAATAAGAAAATTTTCCTTCATAATCTAAACACCAAATCATGCAATAATCGATACTCAAATTTTAGGGTGTTACAACTCTACCCTCCTAAAAAAAATTTCGTCCTCGAAATTTACAGTTGAAAAAGGTGAGGGTATTGTTGTCGAATTGCATCCTCAGGCTCCCACGTGGCTTCCTCCACTCCGTGGTTACGCCATAAAATCTTGACCAACGGCACGGTTTTCTTTCTTAGCACCTTAACATCTCGGTCTAAGATTTCCACTGGTTCCTCCTCAAAAGACAAGTCGGCTTCAACTTCCACTTCTTCTACCGGTACTATGTGCGAAGGATCCGATCTATAGCGCCTCAGCATGGAAACATGAAAAACATTATGAATCAAATCAACTCGGGAGGTAATTCGATCGATAGGCCACTGGACCAACACGCTTCACCACACGATATGGTCCAATGTATCTAGGACTCAATTTGCCCTTCTTCCCAAACCTAAAAATCTTCTTCCAAGGTGAGACCTTCAAGAACACTTGATCCCCCACAGCATACTCGATACTTCTACGCTTGAGATCTGCATACGACTTTTGTCTATCTGAAGCTTCCTTTAACCGTGCTCGAATAGCTTTTACGTTTTCTTCCGTTTGAGAGATCGACTCTGGTCCTAACATCATCGTTTCGCCCAATTCAGTCCAACAACTAGGAGAACGACACCTCGACTCATATAATGCCTCGTAGGGTGCCATCTGAATGCTAGGCGATAGCTATTGTTGTAAGCAAATTCTGCCAATGGTAGAAAATCCTCCCAACTACCTTTGAAGTCAATTATACAACCCCTTAACATGTCTTCCAGAATCTAAATTACTCTTTCGATTGACCATCATTGAGGATGAAAAGCCCGTCTTGAAGTTTAGCTTTGTTCCCAAAGCTTCATGCAATGCTTTCCAAAATCGTGGCGTAAACCTAGGATCCCTATCTGATATAATAGACGCGGTACCCCATGCAACCTCACGATTTCGGATACGTGCATTACACAGCCAACCACGTAACGAGTAATCCGTATGTATGCTGGTAGAAAATGAGTAGTCTTCGTCAAGCGATCAACAATTACCCAAACGAGTTTTTCTTAGTAGGTGTTAAAGGTAACCCACTAACAAAATCCATTGTTATCCGCTCCCATTTCCAAATAGGAATCTTTACGATTGTAATAATCCCGACGACAATTGATGTTCGCCTTCACTTCTGACAAGTTAAACATTTTCCCACAAATTCGAAATCTCACGCTTCAACCACGGCCACCAATATTGTTCACGAAGATCCCGATACATCTTATTTCCTCCAGGGTGCATAGCATAAGGGCTACTATGCGCCTCTCGTAGAATCATTTGTCTCGGATCCGAGTCCTTAGGCATCTGAGACTTTTCACGAAACACACACACCTTCCGTGTTTATACCAAAATCCTCTATTTCTCCATTTTCAACTTGTTGAAGTAAAGGTCCCAACTTTTCATCTAATATTTGCTTTTTCTTAATTTGCTCCAACCACGGAGGCTTCACCTGAGTTCCGCTATCGGACTACCATCCTCGTACAAACTTAAATGGGCAAACATTGCTCTCAAATCGATATACCACCTTACGACTTAACGCGCTGCTACCACATTAGCTTTTCCGGGGATGATACTCGATTGAGAAATCATAGTCCTTTACAACTCCACCCATCTTCGTTGTCTCAAGTTTAATTCATACGAGTAAGAAGATACTTAAGACTCTTGTGATCCAGTATAGATGATAGACTTTTCACCGTAGAGGTAATGCCTCCAAATCTTTAGAGCAAACACTCTGCAAGCTAACTCCAAGTCATGAGTAGGGTAGTTTACTTGCACGTGCGGTCTCAAGCGACGAAAGCATAAGCTACCACTTTCCCACTTTGCATCAATACGCAACCTAATCCCGTATCGACGCATCACAATAAACTGTAAACTCCTTTCCGACTTCGAGTTGAATCAATACTGGCGTTTCCGTCAAAATCTTCTTCAATTCATCGAAACTTTCTTGCTGTTTTTCGGTCCATATAAACGGTACTCCCTTTACGCAAAAAGCTTAGTTAGAGTGCAGCAATCAACGAAAACCCCTCAACAAAGCGTCTATAATAACCACCAAACCCAAGAAACTCCGAATCTCGACTCACGACTTTGGTGGTTTCCAATCCAATCTGACCTCAATCTTCCGAGGATCCACCCTTATTCCTTGGTGACACCACATGACCCAAGAAAGTCACTTCCCTTAACGAAATTCACATTTATCAATTTGGCATACAGATTGATTATCTCGAAGTAATCGTAATACAATTCGCAAATGCGAATCATGCTCTTCTTCATTCCTTGAATATACCGAATGTCATCTATGAATACCACCACAAACCGGTCTAAATATGGTTGAAAGACCGGTTCATCATATCCATAAATGCGGTGGTGCATTGGTCAACAAACGACATCACCAAAAACTCATAATGTCCATAACGAGTTCGGAAAGCCGTCTTGTGAATATCCGCTTCTTTCACCTTAAGGCGATGATAACCCGATCTCAAATCAATTTTGGAGAAAAGCTGAAGCTCCCTTCAATTGATCAAACAGTCGTCAATTCTTGGCGGGAGGGTACCTATTCTTGATCGTCAATTTATTTAATTGCACGTAGTCAATACACATACGCATCGACCCATCTTTCTTCTTAACAAACAAAACCGGTGCTCCCCACGAGACACACTCGGTCGAATAAAGCCTCGATCTAGCAATTCTTGAATTTGAGCTTTAAGCTCCGCCAACTCCTTCGGTGCCATTCTATAAGGAGCAATGGACACTTTGGAGCCGTTTGAACAAAAGCTCAATACCAAATTCCACTTCCGATCTAGAGGTACAGGGAAGTTCTTGAAATACATCTGGAAATTCCTTCACTGTTCTCACATCTTCCACTGACAACTCTTTGGCATCTAAAGCACTAATAAATGCTAAAAATGCTCCATACCCTTTTCGCACCAACTTTTATGCCTTAAGTGCAGATACCACATTTGCCAAGTAATTCCTTCGCTCGCCTATCATAATTATTTCTTTATCCTCCACCGTCCTTATTGACATCCGCTTTTCAAAGACAATCCAATTTCGCGGTGCTTAACCAACCAATCCATGCCCAAAATGATATCGAACTCGCCAAAAGGCAATTCCATCAAATTTGCCAAAAATATTTCTCCTTGAATTTCTAAGGGCACATCTCTAAATAGTTTATTTACCAATACCGATTGTCCTAAAGGACTAATTACCTTCATCTCATTATCGAAAATTTGAGTCTAAATTCAAGTTTCCGGATATGGTGCTAGCAACATACGAATGGGTAGAACCAATATCTATCAAAGCAATAACAGTACATCAAAAATGAAGAACGTGCGGTTATCACATCAGTGCATTGCCATCCTCACGCGGCGTCTAACTTGCATATACCAATCTGGGCCGTCTTGCATCCGTGTTGCCTCTAGGACCATTGCCTCGACCCAGCGCACCTTGACCACGTCCACCCCATTACCACCACGACCTGGTCCACGATCTCTCGGTGGTTGCTGAATTCCTCTTGCCGGTGGTGCATCAGTATTCCGAGCTTCGAGTTGTATCCATTTGACGAGGGCAATTCCTATATTGATGATCCATCGACCCGCATTTATAGCAAGCACCCGTTTTCTTCGGCCTCTCTCCGAATGCCTTTTCCCACAATCAGCACAATCTCGACTCTGATTCACAGCTACAAGTGTTCTTCCTTGAGCTGGTTCCTCGTTCCGAGGCCTCTTCAGTAAACCTTTTTGAAGAACACAGAATACTTCATATCTCTCTTGCCTCTAGCTCGTTCCCGATTCGGCGTTACGAATTCTTAACCTCTTCGGCTATCTTGGCCTTTTCCACAAGCGTGGCAAAAGTTCTAACTTGTTGTGGGGCTATCAAAACCCGCAATTCATCGTTCAAGCCATCCTCAAAGCGTACACAACGCTCATGATCTGTTGCCACTATTGTTCGAGCATAGCGACTCAAGCGCAAAAAACTTCGACTTCATATCTTGCCATTGTCTTATTCCTTGGACCAGTTCGTAAATTCATTCCTACGGCATCAACATAACTCGTTCCTACATATTTCCCTTGGAAGGAAACTTTAAAGAATTCCCAATTAACTAATGCAGCTTCAGTGCCTTCTCGGACAGTAAGCCACCATTGGTATGCTTCGTCCCTTAACAAGGACATCGCTCCCCTTAATTTTTGTTCCACAGTGCACTCAAGATCGTCCATAATTCGCTCCACTTTGCCTCAAGCCAATATTCAGCGACATTTGGAGCTACACTTGAGACACCTCTGAAAACCTCGGCACCACTTGATTTCAAGCGTTCGATATCGACCCACGAGTGTTGGCGGTTCTAGCTCCATGACCCTTTCAAGGACTCGCGGCATTGCTCGCGCGTCACGCATTATCTTCTTCCATATGATTATGTGATCCCGTCTCACTTTCGAGTGGCGCGAGTGCATCCATTTCCGGCATATGATCCGGGTGCCGGTTGCGCCTCTAACACCTCGTCCTCTACCACGGCCACATCTACCGCGCGCCCACGACCACGTCCTCTAGAGCTCATAATGACCGATTTAATCGATTAAGAGTTTTATGAATCAAAATACTATTTCGATTGTTTATTAATGATGTTTTATGATATGAAAGAGATAGAGTTGTTTTCGCAACCATATCCTATTGTCTCAATCTCTACGGTTTTCAACACCTAAAACTAGAAGTTCTAGAGTGTTTCTTATGATCATATCACAATATAAACAATCGATATCTGAGATACTTACTTGACTTGGCGCGGGATGCTCATGGTGCCATACTACCTTTAAATCAAAATCTAGAAATTTTGAATTGTTTTTCAAACAAACATCATTATTGAACCCAAACCACAGTACCGAGTTTTGAAAGCGTGCTCTCGATACCATTAAATGTAACACCCCAAACCAGTCTATGCATTAAGGCGAGATTCGGTTTGTCACACCAACGAACATCCAATATTCTCTAATGATTTAAGTAAAACAAGAATGCAAAGCCTTTAGAAATAAGGTTTAATAAAAACTAAGTACAATGATTATGAATTAAGAAAAATACTTGGTTGAAATCTTATATATATATTAGTCAAAACCTTACTTGCAGATTTTTTTAAAAGAATTTGAAAGAAATTGAAAAGTAATTTAGGTGTCCAAAATTGTTATAAAACACAATATTTTTAAGAAACTTTATAGATTTAACATAAGCCCATATTAACAGTCTAAAAATAAAGTTAAATCCATCCACACATAAAAACAATCCATAAAAACATAATTAGAGGCCTTATTACAACATACCCAAAATAGTAATTAAAATAAGTAACTTAAATAAAGTTCATAGTTTATAAAACCCACGCTCGTAGTATGGCCTCCACCATGTCATCCCAGCCCAAGTCCACATCAATTTCCATTACCCGAGATGGATAATAAAGCGGGGTGAGTTACAAAGAACTCAGTGTGTAACTCACTTACCACCATTATTGGGCGGACCATCAAGGCATTAATTTGGGTTTGAGCCCAATTACAAACTTTAACAATATAAAATGAAATAAAATATATTAAAATGCATGTAAAATGAATTTCCCAACCAAGCCTAATTTCCATCCGCTACACACCCCGTACCAACCAAAGACACCCGTGGGATCCAATCAACCCACCCCGCCAAACACACCAATCGTAGGCATTTAGCCTTTTAAATAATATTGTAGTGCACTACAGACTAGATTGTGACATAGTCACCGAACTAGAGGCATTAAGCCAAAATTTGTGGCGAGCCACCGAACTAGATACGTGGCCCACAGGCCTTTCTTCTCTTCCTCAAATCCCATCCCATGCATTTATGTATGAATAACAAACTTTAATCATAAATGATTTATCAAGTAACCCATAATACAAATGAGTTTTTAATAAAACCTTTCATTTGGGCCTATTAACAATATAGTATTAAACTTTGGCCATATCTCGAACTAGAGGTTTTTGGCCCATTAGCGATCTAGCAAAACTTTGGCCCATATTATCGATCTAGCAGTTTTATGGCCCAATTTATCGATCTAGCAGTATTTCGACTCAATTTATCGATCTAGCAATATTTCGGCTCAATTTATCGATCTAGCAATATTTCGGTTCAATTTATCGATCTAGCAATATTTCGGCTCAATTTATCGATCTAGCAATATTTTGGTTCAATTTATCGATCTAGCAATATTTCGGCTCAATTTATCGATCTAGCAATATTTCGGTTCAATTTATCGATCTAGTAATTTTTCCGACTTTAACCGTTTTCATGCATTTACACAAAAGTGTTAATTATCACATAAATTTCGATTTTGCCATTTTTACGATTTATCATAATACTTACTGTTTAGTATCTAACCCGAAAGATAAGTGTGAAGTTACACACCTGGTTATGGTGAGAACTAGACTTTCCCGCTCGTCAACACCTATACATATCACGATAACTTATGATCATTATAATCTAATAATAAAACCGATCTAAACATAACGATCTAAAATTTACCCTCGGATTTTTGAACTACTTCCACTTGCGGTTTCTCCCCGATTGATGGTTCGTTAACCGAATCAAATCCACGAACAAATAATGGTTCGGGAGTACGAACTACTTCAAACAATTGATTCTCCTCGGATGAACGTCCACAACCCGGTGGGAAATCCCGGATTGCTGATACAGTCCTTTGTTTATACTTAGGGGGATTAATGGTACCACCCTTCTTCCGAACACTATATACTGCCTGTTTCTTCCCTATCTTGATTGTCTTCAAAGACAAAGATCGTTAGCACGTCCTAATCATATATATATATATATATCGATTATGACTAAAGGCTTTGAGAACAAGATTTCCTTACCACAAATATTCTTGTTCCACAAGGGAAATCGATCCAAGCGTTCTATGTCACACACGACCTCTTGATTTCCAATCTTCCGTTATCGTACTAAAGTATAACAAAAATAAACGTTAATAGAATGAACGTTTATTTTGATCTAAGAAAGCCTTCAAACCACCATCAATATTCGGCCAAATACTATAAACTAATCGAAGACGAAAAAGAACCCTTACCTATTTTCCACGGTTGAAAAGAAATGATTTAGAATGTTGCTTATGAATAGAGAGATGTTCGGCTATGAAGAATCAAAGAAAAAAAAAGAAAATGGTTCGGTTAAGGTACACTAACATTCGGCCATGAAGAGATTAAAGGAGAAAGTATTGATTGAAAAGAAATCAAAATAAGAGAATAGGGATGATGATAATTCGGTTTTCAAAGAAAACAAAAGAGAAAGAAAGAGATGAGTTTAAGATCAAGGCACATTCGGCAATGGAGAAAAGGAGAGAAAAGAAAGGAATGGTCTTTTGATGTAGGTGATTTCGGCACTAATGAGAAAAAGGCACAAAAAGAATACCAAATGATGTGCAATAATGACCAAATGGTCAAAATAATCAAGGCTTACCAAGGATCAAATTCGGCCAAGGGAGAGAGGTTGAGAGAATTTGCAAAACTATTCACAAAACTAAGAATGACCAAAAGAGACTTCAAATCCTAGCCAAACTAACACCAAAATTCGGCTCCCCTAGACCATATTGCCGTCCCTATGCATGGTCAAATGGCCATGATTTTATTTCCATAACCTTTTCCTTGATACTTGCCCCATATCTTCATATCTTTCCTTAATTTCTTGATTCCCTTCCATAAGTTAACAATTTCCTTAATCCTTTGATATACTAACTAAAAATAACAAGGTCAACACTTACCATATATGCACTTGGCCGACACTTGCTATACATGTGCAGAAAAAAATTAAAAATAAAATTCATCTAGATGCTAAACAAGGGATTCAAACCTTCTCCCTCATGCACTAACTCATGCGCCAACACCACTTTGCCATATACTCATCTTATGCTACACTTTGACACATTAATTAACTTATGTGTCAATGCCACTTGCTCCACTTCAATAAATTTTAAAACTAAAAATTATTCCATCCCCAGAATAATTCTAATTCTTCTTCAGACTATAATAAACACGAAAAATAATAAGAAAATTTTCCTTCATAATCTAAACACCAAATCATGCAATAATCGATACTCGAATTTTAGGGTGTTACAGTTCCCATTTCGAATGTCCACACGGCCTGTGACGCAGGCGTGTCTTGTGGCCGTGTGGGCCACACAGCCTGGTCACACTGGCGTGTGTCCCCTGTTTTGGAGAAAAAAATTATAAGTGTGGAAAAATTTCCCAAGTTTTCGGTTTAGTCCCGAACCACTCTCAGTGCATGTTTAAGGCCTCATAGGCTCGTATAAGGGACGATATGAATGTTGTTGATTGATGATTATATGAAATTTAAAAATGTACGTGAAATGTATGTGTAATTGTATTATATGTTTGGTAATGCTCCGTAACCCTATTCTGGCGTTGAATACGGGTGAGGGGTGTTACAGTCTCACGAATCAGGTCAGTCCTAATAATATTTCTTTCACTCAACTCTAATCAGTACAAAAGAGTTTTAAATTTATGTTCGTATAAAACCTCGTATGGTACCATTTAATACTCAACAATAACTATCACAATATACAAACTCTGCTAATGGTAGAATTTTTTTTAACTGCTTTTGAATTCAATTATACAACACTGTAGTTTGTTTTCTAATACCTGAATCATTCGTTTTGATTTTCTGTCGGTCTAAGGATGAAATACTGTACTGAATTTTTGCTTTGTGATCAGGACTTCGTAAAGTTTACCCAAAAATTCAGAGATACATCTCAGTCTCGATCTGAAATGATAGATAGTGCTTTTTCGATGAAAAGGTAAACTCGATATAAACTTCATATTAACTCATTTTCACTTCCATTCTTGAATCATCACTATTCTGATGCTCGATTTTAACTTCATGGTGTAATTAATGTTTAACGACACATTCTAAAATTTTTCTTTTTTCATTCCCAGCCATCAGTGTAAATTTTCTCTTTTTGCACAATGGTTTCAAAAGCATGGATTCTCATCATCATCAATACTAAGCTCTAAAGTCTGATAATTTTTAACAAATCTTATTTTAGCTAACAACTCCAGATCATCTTTTTGTAGTTCTTGAATTCTCTAAAGGAACATTGGTGTAGTTCTCAACTCAGGTAAAAATAGAGTCATCGAATTTCAAAGTCAATTGGGTGACCGCCGCTTGTAACAATTCAAAATTCCGTTAGCATTTATCCAACCAAACAAATTTGACATTTTTCTGTAAAAATTTTGTTAATAGAAGAGCTATGATTGGGCAGCTTGTAACAACTTATCAATAATATCCAGTAATTCCCAAAAAAACTATGCACCTGAGTAATAACCTTCAGAGATTTTTAGTTCACATTTGTCGAAATTTTGTTTAGATCAATTTAGATATTTCAGCCATTATTACAAGTCTTTGAAATCTTAGTTCTCGAAGTCAGAATTCACATTTACTAAATTGTGCTTACCATTTCTTCTCTCGCAAAATATGCACCATTGTAATTAAATATAATCATATCTAGTACATTAGATTTAAAAAGGGTTCGCGTGTTCCTTAATTTGAACGATATTACCAGAAACTCACATTGTTCGTATCTAGTTTGGAAAGCAGTTTTCGTTAGAACTAACTAATAACTCTTAGTTGACAACAATCTAATCAAAAGTCAATCTTTTAAAATATGGTTGCTCTCTTTTACTAATCAAACAGGTCGGCTATACAAAGTATCATGTACTTATTGTTTATGGTGACTCTACTCAGTTGTCTATAATCAATATACAATCTCATAGCTTCAAGTTTCTTTTTCACAAATAACATTGATACACTCCAAGATGACACGCTCGATTGAATAACTCACCTATTTAATAATTATTGCAACCATGCTTTAAATCCTTTCCTTTCTGTCTGTACCATTCAATACGGTATAATCAAGATTGGAGCAATTTTGAATGTTACTGTATAACCAAATTTATGCCCGGGCCCTTTTTTATAACCAAAAACCAAAAAAAAAAAATCAATTAAAACAAAGTCCAATAACAATCCAAATAACTGTTTTATTACAAACCCAAAAATTATTAAAATCAGACCTAGCCCAGACTAACCCCGAATGGCCCAAGACCTTTAGCAGGTGCTCACTAAGCCCAACAACCTACCCTAGCCCAAAACAATTTGGCCCAGATAGGTTTCAGCGAAGTTGAAACCCTAGAGAATTCCATAGGTTTCCAGCGCCGCGCGTGTGCCCCCACGCTCGCCACCACGCGTACGCCACGCGCGAGCCTTCACCAGTGCATCAGCTCGTGTCTCCGTACGCCCTACGCGCCTCTGTACGCCACGTCTGCACCATCCATACCTGCAAAACAGGGGCTCCAATAGCAGAGAAACAGCAAAATGTACAAAAAAAGAATAAATTTGTATTTTACCTATTTTTTGTTTCGGCTATAAAAGCAAAAGGCCGTCGAATGTATTTTTTTTACGCACACTATTGACTACGCATACAGAATATATATCAAAGATCAGAAACAAAAAGGTTTCTCCTTTTCCGGTTGCATCTTTCTTCTATTACTCATTCCTTTTTGAATCTATTTCAAGCACCGTTTCTTTATTTTGATACATTAACAAAAAGAGAGAGAGGAGTTACCTTCAAGTGGTTCTCGTCTGTGTCCCTCCGTCACGATCGGAGTTCTGATAGGGGCCGGACTTCAAGGCCAAGTCGAAAGGGGCCTCCTTGGGATCTTCGTGTACCACCAGCGCCTTTACAAAGGACGTTTTGGGTGGTCGGACGAAAGGGTTTCCCACTTAGTTGCGGCTGGGGGCTAAACAGAGAAGGGATTTTAGGGTTTTTAAAAAAAAGGGGCGTCTGTTAGTTTTAATTCAGTTAAAAGGAGGGGCTATAGGCTGTTAAGAAAATGGCGTCGTTTGGGGCTCATTACAATTGCCTCAATTCGACGCCGTATAAGGCAAGCTCCAGCCTGACCCGATTTGGTCTCCTGAGGATCCGCGTGCTCCTGCAATAAGGGATTATTTGCGCGATTAGTTCCCTATTTCTGCGTCGCTATTTGATTAGGCCCTGCGTGCTTTCATTTATTTTTTATTTAAATTGATCTCTGTAATTTAAGCGTGTTTTCAATTTAGTCCGACCCGAGTGCTGCGTTTTGAGCTTCGGAAATATTTGCTGATTTAACCCCTGTTAAATCACGCGCATTTCAGATTGATCCTTGCGCATTTTTAAATGATTTTATTTATTATAAAATAGCTTTTAAATTTTGTTTTTGTTTCAATTAAGTACCTTTTTGTTTTCATATACAATCTTCACATTTTTATTAGGTTTAATTCATTTTATTTGGTTTTAAATTATTTTATAATATGATAAAATATATATTTATATACTATTCATTTTAAACTATTTATATATACATATTATTTATTCTAACTTATTTTAATATAATTTGTTCATTTTAAAATGGTTTTTTATGTATATCTCTTTGGTTTAAAGATTTATATAATATGTTCAAATGCTTCTATACATCATTATTTCATATATACTATTTAAATTAAACTATTTTCTAATATACTTATATATAATTTGTATTAAAATTATTTTATTCTTGTGCATATACTATTAAGTTCATATTATGTATATATATTTTTTATCTATTTATGTAGATATTTAATCTCCTCTAAAACTACTTATGTTATATATATATATTTTTTCTTTCATAATTTAGTATATATATTTTAATGTGTACATACATACATATATGTCATGTTCAAACACTATTTGAGCTCTAAAATCATTTTTACTTAAAGTTTCGAAATAAGGTAATATTTGTGCATTTGGAAATTCGAAGAAATCGTGCCCAATCGTGCTGGGTGTGGTTTTTTTGTTTGACCAAATAAACGAATATCCTTTCAAATTTTGTCCATATTTTCAAAATAAGGTAATGTTTGTGCGCTCGGAAATTCGAAGAAATTGTGCCCAATCGTGCTGGGTGTGGTTTTTTTGTTTCACCAAATAAACGAACATCCTTTCAAATTTTGTCCATATTTTCAAAATAAGGTAATATTTGTGCGTTTAGAAATTCGAAGAAATCGTGCCCAATCGTGCTAGGTGTGGTTTTTTGTTTGACCAAATAAACGAATATCCTTTCAAATTTTGTCCATATTTTCAAAATAAGGTAATATTTGTGCGTTTGGAAATTCGAAGAAATCGTGCCCAATCGTGCTGGGTGTGGTTTTTTGTTTGACCAAATAAACAAATATCCTTTCAAATTTTGTCCATATTTTCAAAATAAGGTAATGTTTGTGCTTTTGGAAATTCGAAGAAATCGTGCCCAATCGTGCTGGGTGTGGTTTTTTGTTTGTCCAAATAACCAAATACCCTTTCAAAATTTCAATACATGTGCTTGGAGAATTTTGGGGATGATCTCGAATTTGAGGACTCAGATTGTCATATCCAATCGTGCTGGATGTGATACTCTATTCCTTCAGAAGAAGGGAATCTCAATATTCAATCATGTTATTTAAAATTATAGAAAAAAAAGGGGAACAGAATTTCAAAATCATTTCAAAAATTTTCAACATTAGGACATCAATTAATCAATTTGGTACCAATTTTGGGCGTTGCGAGGGTGTTAATCCTTCCTTGTACGTAACCGACTCCCGAACCTGTTTTCTTCTTGAAATTCGTAGACCAAAATTTATTTTATAGGTGACCCGGTCACACCTAAACAAAAAGGATTGGTGGCGACTCCATATTTTTTAAAGTCGATTCCCGTTTTTCAAAACTCGATAAAAAATAGTTTCGACAGCTTGGCGACTCCACTGGGGACTGGTTGAGAGTCAGGCCATAAATTGATTATTTTTTGTCCTTTTGATTATAAACTTGAAAAAGTGTTTTATCATGTTTCTTTTAAAGCATTTGTTTGTGCTATAACTGCAATAATGTCGAGTCTCATAATACTTGCATTTGCATTACTTGACCGTTGTGGTTACGCCTTTAAGTGGGAGTGAGAAACTATGCCTTCGTGAGGTTTTCACCTCCGCGTGGGCTAGTGGACTGCTTCCGGGATACATTCGTACCTATGTCTTCGTGAGGTTTTCACCTCCGCATGGACATAGGGAAATGTATTCCCCTGAACCGAACTTGATCCGTATGAGCCTATAATGGGTGAGGATTGAGGAATCTATAGGTTCGGATACCCTTTTCTTAGGACTTTACCCCATATAGTAGACCGTAGGAACCCATCAAGCGTAGTAGTGTTGAATGTTAATGGTTACCCGTATAGGTGTTTGATTATTTTCCGTTTGCCTTCAACCTGATTATTTGATACTGACTTGTGTTTTTTTTGTGATTTGCATGACATTGCATATTTAAGGAGGAGTTGATTCGTGTTCAGTTGCTAAGTTAGAAGGTTTAACATGGAGAATGAATTCCTTGATAGAGTCGAAGATAATGTGGCCGTCCGCACATGGTCAGAGAGGCTACAATTAGAGAAAGGGGACATTTTGGCTAAAGGATACATATCATAGCTGTGGGACTTTACTCGCGTCAGTGTGGTACAAAATAAGCTACAGGAGTTGAGAGATATATGGGTGCGTTGGGATGAGGGAACTAGGCAGATGTTCTACCAAAATTACGGTAATATGCCCTATTTGCTAGATGTTAAGGTAGACAAACATTTGTTTCGGGCTATGACCTAGTTTTGGAATCCTGCGTATAATTGTTTCACTTTTGGGAGAGTAGATTTGGTGCCCACTATGGAAGAGTATACGACCTTGCTCCGTTGTCCAAAGATCTTAGTTGACAAAGCTTACATTAAAGTTGCTAATGCCCCGACCTTCGTGAAGAAATTAATGAGTATTACTGGGATGAATGAGCCTTGGGTTACGGCTCAAATTCAGCAGAAAGGTGATGGTAATTGTATTCCTTGGGTGGTTATGAGAGACTTGATTTTAGCACACCCAGATGCGAAGAAGAGGGTGGATATCTTTGCCTTGAGCATTTATGGTCTGGTGATTTTTCCTAAAGCTCTAAGGCACATAGATGAAGTAGTCACTGACCTATTCGATCGTTTGGATAAAGGAATCACACCTGTACCTGCAATACTAGCCGAGACGCTCAGATCTTTGAGCTTATATCGGAGGGCAGGTGAAGGTAGATTTATTGGGTGTGCACAATTGTTATTGACCTGGTTTCACGGACACTTTTGGAAGGTGGACAAGGTCTCTTACCGGGTCTTCTCTGAAAATTATTCCCCGTTAAAGGAAGAAGCAGCTACACAAAGAAGAAATGACATCTCAGAAGAAAAGTGGATGATAATCCTTCAAAATCTCAAAGAGGAGGATGTGGAGTGGAGAGCCTTTTGGATGGTCCCTAACAAGATCCTCTATCATTGTGGGAGTTTTGATTATGTGCCATTGATTGGGATTTGGGGGGCCACTGGATACACCCCGTTGCTTGCACTAAGGCAATACAAGTCAAGGCAATTTATACCGGTGACTTATGGGCTGGCTCAATTTGAGTTCTCATATCAGGCGGACAATTACAAGAAAAGAGTTTGGGAGATTCAGGATGCTTGGAAGCAGATTCGCTGAATGAAGAGATTGGCCGTGGGTTCTATGACGACGCCTGAGTATAGTGATTGGTTTAACCGAAGGATTAACGATAATATACCGAGGCCGAGTTTAGAAAGTGCTCGATCAATAGAAGAATGTTTACAAGTTGTCCCGTCTGAACTGGAGATTATAAGGCAGGATTTTGAAAAGAAGAGTCCCGAGTTTGGGAAAAAGATCGAGCAGGTAGAAGAGGAGAAAATGCATTTGAGATTAGACGTGGAAATACAAAAGGCTGAGGCTGAGAAATTCAAAAAAGGAAAAAATCGGGTCGAAGAGGATCTCGACAGCTTAAAAACTGACTATAAGAGGATACGTCTAGCAATGAGGACTGCTAGTTTAGGAAAAACTTCAGAACAATGGCATCAGGAAGTTCAAAACGAAAGAACTAAGGCTGGCCAATGGGAGGAGAAGTTCTGAGAGGCGCAAGCACGAAATGAATCTGTGGAAAAGAGCCTCTCAGAAAACCGAAGTGAACAAAACGAGTTAAAGGCTATAGTCGTGGAACTCGAGAGATCTCTTCATCATCATCGAAGTCGTAACTCTATTAAAGAATTAAAGGCAAGTTTGAGCCAAATTGAAGAAATGAAGAAGAAGTTTGAGCCAAATTGAAGAAATGAAGAATAAGATTGAAGAATTAGAAATGGCCTTGTAGAATTGCTAAAATCGTATTGAGTCTCTAGAGGCGAATGAAGAACGATGGAAAGAAGAGCTTCACTATTCTCAGAATCAAGTTAGAGATAGGGATTATATCATAGGAGAAGCTATAACCCAGATGCGAGAGATAGCTGATTATTTACAGACTTTGGCCGTACAAGCTGATGTATTGAGCATGCAGTTTGAGACACGGTCAGATCGCGGACAGGAGTTAGCTTCACTACTTAGGAAAATTAAAGTTTTAGGTGCTAGGGCAAGGCCTTATTTTTTAATTCGATTCTATGTAAAGGACTTTGTTCTCTAGTAAAGCTTTCTAAATGAAATTGAATCAGAATCGGCACCTTCTTTTCATTCATGCATTGGCATTTATCTACATTTCATGCATTAAAGGTCATTAAAAGATTCTAATTAAAAAATTATTTCAGCATTAACCTGGACACCGGCAAAACCAAACATCCCTACTGTACCCGAACCAAAACAAAAGATATGGATCAGAGATTAGAGAAGCTTGAACAACTCTAAAAGGAGATGCAGGAAAAACTTCAGCTGCAAATGCAGGAGCAGCTTGCTAAGATCCAGCAGGACATGATGGATCGGATGATGGAATCACAAAATAATATGATGTCCCAACTGACTCAATTACTGGCAGGAGGAATAGATAGAGGGAAAAGCCCTATGACGGAAAGTAATCAATATCCTCTTGGCTTTACTCCAATGCGTGTACATGCACCATCAGAGATAAGTCCACAAAAGCCATCAGTCTCTATCAGGCCGCAACAGATCCCAGCCGGAGCCTCGATACCAATGAATTTCCAGGACGGCTCAGGCTCTAACCCAGGCCATAGCCCAATCAATCCAATTGTCCCTGATTTGGATGAAATAGCTGAGGGAGAGAAGACGAAAGGGGAATTACCAAAAGAGTTAGAAGATAGATGTAAATGGTTAGAGGAGAAATTTAAAGCAATAGAGAATGCTGATAGCTGTTATGGAATCGATGCCAAGGATTTGAGCTTGGTCCCCGACTTGGTGCTCCCATACAAATTCAAGATGCCTGAATTTGAGAAATATAATGGGACAAGTTGCCTCGAGGCCCATATCACTATGTTTTGTAGGAGGATGACGGGATACATTAACAATGACCAGCTGTTGATTCATTGCTTCCAGGATAGCCTGGTAGGAGCCGCCGCCAAATGGTATAACCAGTTGAGTCGTGCCAGAATTAGTTCATGGAGAGATTTAGCTCAAGCATTCATGAAACAATACAATCATGTGACAGACATGACTCCCAATAGGATTACTCTTCGAAATATGGAGAAAAAAGGAAATGAGAGCTTTAGACAATACGCACAGAGGTGGAGGGAGGTTGCCATCCAAGTCCGGCCACCACTTCTGGAGAAAGAGACTACAATACTCTTTATCAATACATTGAAGGCCCCATTTATCATGCATATGCTAGGAAGTGCAACCAAGAGTTTCTCGGACATTGTAATGACCGGAGAGATGATCGAGAACACTATAAAAAGCGAAAAGATTGAGACAGGGGAAAGTAACAAAAGAACGACCACAAAGAGGAAAGAAAGCAAAGTGAATAGCACAAGCATCGGCTATTTGAAGTCGATCACCGTTAATCAGCCAAAAGCAGTGGCTACGGGGCAGCAGGGTTCGTTCAAGAAAGAATCTTGCACCACAAGACAAAGCAATGAGAAATTCCAATTTATGCCGATCCCAATAACATACAAAGAGATGTATCAAAACCTATTCGATGCGCATGTCGTGTCTCCTCACTATTTAAAACCAATGCAGCCTCCGTATCCCAAGTGGTATGACTCGAATGCAGAGTGTGAGTATCATGCGGGGATCACAGGGCATTCAATAGAAAATTGCCTTGCCTTTAAGAAATTGGTAGAAAGACTTATCAATATTGGTTTTGTGAAGTTAGCGGACATGCCAAATGCAGAAAATCCATTACCCAATCATGCTAATAATGGGGTCAATGTAATTAGCGAAAGTTCGGAGAGAAGAATCAAAGCAAATGTTGCGGAGGTTAAGACTCCCTTAAGATTGGTCTGGAAAGAAATGGTCAAACAGAGACTAATTATTGCGGAAGAGAGTCTGGAAAAGCTGATAAATTATTGTGAGTACCATCGGGAATTGGGGCATGAGATTCTGAATTGTGGGGAATTTAGAACTTTGGTACAAAATTTGATGAACAATAAAGAAATTGAGTTTTGTGAAGAGGGTGCAGAAGAGAAGAGCATATGCGCATCAGAGTCAACAACAAAGAGCTCAAAAGTCAACTTTCCTGTGATTGTTATTTCGCGACCCAAAAACAATGGAGCTGGAATAAAGGCAGCACCAAGAGTGATAATACAGAGGCCCGCGGCCTTTGCTTATAATGATAGTAAGAAGGTTCCCTGGAACTATGAGTGTAATGTGGCAATCCCAAGGAAGGAAAATTCGGCTAGTGCTTCAAAAGAGGAACTAGATGTAGGTTCTTATACTCGTAGTGGGAGACGCTATGATTTGAAAAAAGGAAAAGCTCCAATGGTAGAGCAGGAGAAAAAAAAGTCAGTCGAGCCTGAGTTGAATATTAATGAACCAGTGAAAGAAGAAGAAGCTAAGGAGTTCCTAAAATTTCTGAAACACAGTGAATATTGTGTTGTAGAACAGCTGCATAAGCAACCAGCGCGCATATCTGTGTTGGCTTTACTTCAGAGTTTGAAGGTACACAGGAACGCGTTGATGAAAGTTTTGAATGAGACTTACGTCGCCAACGATATCTCGGTTAATAAACTGGATCGATTGATTGGTAATATAAGTGCTGACAACTACATCTATTTCAATGACGATGATATACCACCAGGTGGTAGAGGATCCACCAAGGCTTTGCATATTACCACTAGATGCAAAGGGTACACACTACCAGGGGTCTTGATAGACAACGGGTCAGTGTTAAACATAATACCCTTGTCCACTCTAAATAGATTGTCGGTGGACAGTTCGCACATGAAAGAGTGTCAGAGCATAGTAAAGGCATTTGATGGGACGCAAAGAAAGGTGTTAGGAAGAATTGAGATACCCTTATTAATTGGCCCGACTACTTACGAGGTGGATTTTTTGGTAATGGACATCAAGCCCTCATCATTACATCAGAAAGTGAAGTTGGTTGCGGATGGTCGGCTAATAACGATAAAGGCTGAGGAGGACATTATTGTAGCTGTGACCAGTGATATGCCGTACTTGGAGATGAACGACGAGACAATCGAATGTTCTTTCCGGTCTCTCGAGTTCTTGAATGCAACTTTCATTACAGAAGGAAATAGAATTCTGATACCAAGAATCTCTAAGACCACAAGAATGGGACTGAAAATGACCGTAGGGAAAGGAGCTTTATCGGGAAGAGGACTTGGAAAGTATCTTCAGGGGAGAGTTGTGGCCACGACGTTGAGAGAAAAACAAGATCGCTTTGGCTTAGGATTTAGGCTAGATGCAAAACAAAAAAAGGAAAGAATTAGAAAAAAGGCAAGAAAGAAGACGTACCCGATTGAGGGGCGAGGAAACCAAGTGGGAACCCATGATAATTCCACACATATCCAAGACTTTTGTGTCGGGAGGGGTAATTCATGCTGAGCCGAAGGCGCCAAAGGGAGAGGACATTGTAGCGATGTTGGGCAATGTCTACATTAATGCCATATCTGAGGAGGCAGTTGAAGAAAGGACCTTATCAGATATTCGACCTTATGAACCGGGAAGCGTTTTAGACAGTTGGACTGCAGAGGAAATTCTTGTAGTATTTAAAGCTTATTCAGAGTAATGTTCAGAACGCACTTATTGCTTTAAGCCGAGAAGTGATAAGGTTTCTTTTGTGAAATAGGTGCATGTTCAAACATTATTATATTAATGAAGAATATTTCTGCTATTATTTGAAGCAAACATTCTTCCATTCTTTTCTTTATCTTATGATTCCCTCAAATCATTCCTTCATAATTATTATACATACAAATAATCATTCATAAATTCATTCATTCTTTCCATATTATTTTGAACTTACAATAGGTCCCCGGATATCAATGACATGAGCAACGATGCCAGGGACTCAGAATATCCTTTTGAGCAAGACATGTGTTTAGAAGGATCACAGGATTTTGAAGATGACACGGACAATGGCCTATCTCCTGACTTGTTAAGAATGGTAGAACAGGAAGAGAAACAAATCCTACCTCATAAGGAAACAGTAGAGACTGTGACATTAGAGGAAGGGAAAGTAGTAAATATTGGAACGTGTATAGCCAAAGAAACAAGACAGGATCTTGTCGAGTTGTTACAGGAATTCAAGGATGTCTTCGCATGGTCATATAAGGATATGCCCGGTTTAAGCACCGACATTGTAGTACACCGCTTGCCCATAAAAGAAGATTGCAAGCCAGTTCAGCAGAAGCTCCGAAGGATAAGACCGGATATTGTGCTAAAAATAAAGGAGGAAGTCAAAAAGCAGTTTGATGCCGAATTCTTGCAAGAGATCAAATATTCAGAATGGGTAGCCAACATCGTGCCTGTCCCTAAGAAAGATGGGAAGGTACGAATGTGTGTAGATTATAAAGACTTAAATAAGGCTAGCCCAAAGGATAATTTTCCTTTACCTCAAATTGATACTCTGGTGGACAACACAGCAGGTTATTCGTTGTTTTCATTTATGGATGGATTCTCGGGGTACAATCAGATAAAATTGCATCCTGAAGATATGGGAAAGACCACGTTCATAACATTGTAGGGTACGTTCTGTTACAAAGTAATGTCGTTTGGGTTGAAAAATGCGGGGCCTACATACCAAAGAGCTATGGTGACCTTGTTCCATGACATGATGCACAAGGACATTGAAGTCTACGTCGATGATATGATTGCAAAATCCCAAACAGAAGTTGAACATATCCAAGTTTTGAGAAAATTGTTCTTGAGACTGAGGAAATTCCAGTTAAAGCTCAATCCCACAAAATGCACTTTTGGGTGGATCGGGCAAATTGCTGGGCTTCATAGTCAGCAAAAAGGGAATCGAGATTGACTCAGATTGTAACACCCCAAACCCGGTCAATACGCCACGACCGAATTTGGTATGTCACAGGAAAACGTTTTGAGGAAAAAGCGAGTTCTGATTAAATTTTAGTGAAAAACTCTTTGTTGTTCTAAGTTCGTAGAAATCGGTGTATAATAAATTAAAAAGCGATAATTTACTTTGAAATCCAAAATAAATCTTTAAAACTTAGTTGCGACTTAGATTTGTAAACCTTTTCTAAATTGAAAAGAAACTAAAGCGATTAGGTTGAAAACCGTATCTAATAGAAATTTGGAAACTGAGTTTTGGAAAATAGTATGAGTTATCAAAAATACTTAAGTTGTTAAATACTATCAATTGATTTATGTTACCCGATGGTAACGTTTTAAAAACCATCGCATTTAGTAGTTTAGAAAACTTGGTGCTCAAATTATTATATCAACCATGTAATTTATAAGCCATATTTAAAACAAATCCAAAGCATATAAATAATCCAAAAATATAATTAAAGAGGCCTTATTACAAATCCATAAAAAGATGAAAACGAATTAAAATAAAGTACTCAAATGGAAGTTCATGTAAAACCAAATTTTATTGCATGGCCTCCTCGAGTTCATCCGGCTCCTCATCCGCGATTTTACGAATCACCTGAAAAAAATAAGGGAGAAGGTGAGTCACCAAGACTCAGTGCATAATCCCTCTCCCGGGTAAATGCCACATACTTACACAAATTATAACCAAGAAATATATATATATAATGCACCCAACCTAGCCATCCAAAACTCCTTTTCTACCCCGTGTGGTACCAAACCACTGGTGGTGCCAAACCACTAGTGACCCAAAGTCACGATATCCAATAATGTGATGCCAAATCACTGGTGACCCAAAGTCACGAATAATCAAGTTGTGGGGTCAACCCATGTGTGATACCAAATCACTGGCGACGATCCCAATACATCAAATGTGGGGCCAACCCACGGTGGTGTGAAACCACTGGGACGAGCCGCTATGAGGTGCCAAACCTCTGGTGTCCCAAAGATACGAAATATGTGGTACCAAACCACTGGAGGTGCCAAACCTCTGGTGTCCCAAAGACATGGATATCAATCTTCCCCCTCCTCTCATATCGCCCATACCAATGCAATAGATAACAAATCATGTCATTATACTTTGATATAAACATATATCCAATATATATCGTAGATCGTGATATTAACAACATATATCAACATCATATCGAAACGGACTTACCCGTATCCTTGCTCATACCCATCAAGGTATCATTTCAAGATCTCATAGTTTTCTTGGCTTTAACAACATGAATAGTTATTAACACACACATATATATATATACTAGGAGTTATAAAGTGTGTAAGGTACACACCTTTCACTAACGCAAATACTAACTTCCAAGATCCGATCTCTTGCACTAGATCACCTTGTCCTACATTCGGCCATACCACAAAACTATAAGCAAAAATCCATTCGGCCAACATCACATCTTAATCCCAATAGCCTTAGTCTTTATCCTCAAAAAGAATAATGAATCGACATGAATCTTACCACTTGACTTACCAACTTCGATTGTTAATGGAATGGCTTAGATCGATTGCTTCCAACGTCCCAAAGAGCCTAAAGGAAAAATCGGTTCCTAAATAATGGTTAGAACCTTGCAAACAAATGCCCAAGGATTCGGCCTTTGTCCATAAGAAAACGACTTAGAAAGGAGAAGGAAATAACGAAAATACGGCCATGAACACTTACCTATCTTCCAAAACCGATTGAAGAAAACCCAAAGATTATCTACCCTTGATGATATTCGGCCAATATAAAACCAAAAGAGAGAAAGAAGATTCGGCTATGGTGGAGTAAAAAGAAAGGAAAAATAAAAGTGAAAGTGAAATAGGAGAAGGATGATTCGAAAATGGAAGAAAGAAGAAAATAGAAAATGAAAATAGAATGGTAATGGATGTTTTTAACTTTGAAAAAAATGAAAGAGATGGGATTTGGGAAGGAGGAAGATTCGGCCAAGAGGAAGTGAAAAGGAAATGTGGTTTTTGAGCAAGTATCAAAAGAAAGAAAAGAGAGAGATGGGAGAAAGAGGTTCGGCCAAACACCTAGTTTGCCGAAAAGAAAAGTGCACAAAAATGCAAATTGTGGTTTCTGGTTTCAAAGGGAAATGAGAGGAAGAAATTAGATTTTGGTTCAAACACAAATGAGAGCTAAATCAAAAGAAAAATTGCACCAAAATGCCTAAGATACATTCTACCAAAGAGGAGTTTTGGAGAGGAAGAGAAAAATGCCAAATGATGCACAAAATGCTAAAGTTGGCCAACTATTCCCCCAAACTTCCTATCAACATTCGGCCACCCCTAGCCACACATGCCGTCCACATTCATGCACTAATGGCCATAGGAGAGTTTCCAAAACAACACCCTTAAGCCAAGCCTTGAAATCCTCTACATTCCCAAAGTTGAAGAAATTTTATCCCCAAAATCTAGCAATTCTATCCCTTATTTCATGCTTACCATAACCTTAAGTCTTCTTGCCATAAAAAGAAAATTGTCCATCTTATCCATATGAATAGTTGACCGACACTTAATGCTAGGATGCATAAAAAAATAAAATCCTTAATATGCCTTCCATGCTACTCAAACACTTCCCTCAAGTAACCTTTCATGCGCTTTATCCACTATGCTACTAACCCTCTTGTGTTAGAATTTAACACTTAAATTAACTTAAGTGTCAAGTTCATCTAATCCACTTCACTATATTTTCAATACTAAAAATCATTCTAGCTTAGCTAATAATTCCAAGCCTTCATAAAACTATACTAAGCACATAATAATAATCATACTCGAGCTAACACAAGTAACAAGATGATACTCAATTTTTTTAGGATATTACAATTCTACCCCCTTAAGAAAATTTCGTCCTCAAAATACTCGCTCAAAAGAGTTGAGGAAACTGGCCTCATCACATCCTCCTCCTCCCACGTAGCTTCTTCTACGCCATGGTTCCGCCATAAAACCTTCACTAAAGGAACTGACTTCCTACGCAAAACTTTCACATCTCGGTCTAGAATCGCACGGTGTTCTTCTTCTACCGTCGAGATCTGGACTCACCTCTATTTCCTCACCGCCACAACATGCGATGGATCGAACGATAGGCGTCTAAGCATGGAGACATGGAACACATCGTGAATCGACTCACTCGATGGCAACTCGAGCTGATAGGCTCTCGGTCCCACTCGTCTCAACACCTTATACTGCCCGATAAACCTTGGACTTAACTTGCCTTTTCTCCCAAATCTTAACACTTTCTTACATGGCGAGACTTTCGGAAAAACTTTGTCACCTACGAAAAATTCTATATCCCTCCGCTTGAGATCGGCATATGACTTCTGCCTATCCGAAGCTTCCTTCAACCGAGCTTGAATCAACTTCACCTTATCTTCGGTTTACGTAACCAACTCTGGTCCTAACATTTGGCGCTCACTCAACTCGGTCCAAATGTAGGTGTGCGACACCTCCTACCATACAACGCCTCATATGGTGCCATCTTAATGCTTGCCTGATAACTATTGTTGTATGCAAACTCTGCTAATGGTAAAAACTCTTCCCAGCTGCCTCTGAAGTCCAATACACAACCTCTCAACATATCCTCTAAAATCTGTATAACTCTTTCGATCGCCTGATGAAATGCGGTACTAAAATCCAACCGCGTACTCAAAGCGATGTAATGCTCTCAAAACCTCGTAAATCTAGGATCTCTCATGAGATGATGCGACACCTTTGGTACTAACCTTACTATCTCCACCACATACAACTTAGCTAACTTAAAGTAATCCACCCTTAGGAATAAAATGGTAATGACTCTCACCCAAAAGTCCTTACTTGGCGTAAATCTCCATAGTGATCCTTTCCCACTTCCAGCTGTGGAATCTTCACCACTGATAACCTGACAAGCCAAGCGATGTACGCCTTGACTGCTGACACGTCACGACATTTACCCACAAACTCGCTTACCTCACGCCGGACACAGCCACCAAACAACTCTTAAATCTGCATCTTGCTACCTCCGGGATGCATAGCGTATGTAATGTGCGTCGAAGAATCCTTTGCCTCAACTCAACATCCTTTGGCATACAAAAAACACAATACTCCATCCTTGGACAAACTATAATCCTCTAAACCACCATTAGACACGTAACCTCGATCATTCAAACCATCATTCACCCTCCTTTATACGCTCTAACCAAGTCGGCTTGACTTGCAATTCACCCAAAGACTCCCATCGTCATATAAGCTAAGATGAGCAAACATCGATCTTAAGTCCGATAAACCTTTCGGCTCAACGCGTCGCCACCACGTTAGCCTTGCCGGATGATACTCAATCGAGCGATCGTAGTCCTTCAACAACTCTATCCATCTCTGCCTCAAGTTCAAATCATACGAGTCAAAAGATACTTAAGACTCTTGTGATCCGTGTAGACTATCAACTTCTCTCCATACAAATAGTGTCTCTATATCTTCAAAGCAAAAACCACTGCAGCTAATTCCAAGTCATGCGTCGGATAGTTAACTTCATGTGGTCTCAAATCATCAGATCCATAAGCCACTACCTTCCCTTCCTGCATCAACACACATCCCAAACCGATGTGTGATGCATCATAGTAAACCGTGAATTCCTTGCTGCCTCGGGTTGTATCAAAACCAAGCTTGATGGAATCTTCTTCAACTTGTCAAAACTTCCTTGTTGCTTCTCACACAAATGGAATTCCTTTCCTCAATAACTTAGTCATAGGTGTTGCTATCAAAGAAAATCCTTCCACAAATCTTCGGTAATACCCCATGCCTGAGGAAACTCGAATCTCACCATCGACTTAGGCGGCTTCAATCCAACAACGCCTCAATCTTTCGAGGATCCACTCTAATCCCCTCGGTGATACTCGTGACCCAATAAAGTCACCTCCTAAGCCAAAACTCGCACTTACTAAATTTTGCATAAAGTTGCTTTTCCTCTAAATCTGCAACACTACTCGCAAATCGCGCATCATGCTCCTCCTCCGACTTAGAGTATACCAAAATATCGTCTATAAATACCACAACAAACTAGTCCAAAAATGCTAGAATACCCGATTCATCATGTCCATGAATGTCTGCGTGGCGTTTGTCAACCCAAACGGTATTACGTAAACTCGTAGTGCCCATACCGAGTGCGAAATGTCGTCTTATGGATATCGACCTCTTTCACCTTCACCGATGATATCCGACCTTAAATTAATCTTGGAGAAAACACGCTGCCTTCTTAAGGCGATCAAACAAGTCATCTATCCTCGGCAAAGGATACTTGTTTTTGATCGTCGACTTATTCAATCGGCGATAGTCTATACACATCCGCATCAATCCATCGTTCTTCTTGACAAAAAAGTACGGTGCTCCCCAAGCGAAACACTTGGTCGGATAAAACCTCGATCCAACAACTCTTGAATTTGAGCCTTCAATTCCCTAATTCCTTCGGTGCCATCCTATACTGAGCAATAGACACCTTTGGCGCAGCGCGATTAAGATATGATCTATACCAAATTCAACTTCACAATCCGGAGGCAATCCCGGAAGTTCTTACGGAAATCGTCAACATATTCCTTTACCGTTCGGACATTCCCCACACGATGAACTCCTTAGCCTCCAACGCACACACATGAACCATAAATGCCTCACGGCCCTTCCTCGACCAACTTTACGACTTTCAAACGCAGATACCACGTTGGATAGATAATCTCTTCTATTACCTATCATAACCACTTCTTTGCCTTCACCGTTGTCTTCAAAACCATGCGCTTAGCGTAGCAATCCAAACTTACTTGATACTTGACTAACCATCCATCCCAAGAATCGGATCGAACTCCTCAAACGGCGGTTCCATCGGATCGACTACAAACATTACCCTTTAGAGTTCTAGTGGTACATCTCTATACACTGACTTATTTACTTCTACTGAGTGACCCAGAGGGCTAAAATCATGTCATCTTCCTAGAAGTAGTCTCGAGTCTAGATTCATAGTCTCTATTATGTTACTAGCAACATACGAATGTGTCAAACCCACATCTATCAAAGCAGTATATGGTTCACCAAATATTAAGAACGTACCAGTTATGACGTCCGGTGCATCGCCCTCCTCTCGACGTCTCATTGCATACACCAAACAGTGTCTTGCCTCGGTGTTGCCAACACCTCTGCGGATGCTCCGCGGCCTCGACCGAACCATTACCTCCTCTACCATTACCACGACCTCTCTGCGGTGACGGTCCTCATTTCTCGACCCGAGCACGACCTTGACCCTTAGATTGATTCTGGCTAGCTTACGTGGGCGGTCTCTCACCACGATGATCCAAATAACCACACTCAAAACATCATTTCCCTCCGGTCCAACATTTGCCCTAATGAAATTTTCCACATCGGTTTACAACATCTTTGATCCACGATTAGCGATGCGAATGCCTCCCAGTTGATTCGGCCCACTCGCTAACCTCTTACGAAATTACCGGTGACTGGATGATCCAAAACTTCTCTTATGTTTATTCTTGTCATGCCTCGCCTTACGATTCCTTTATCCCTTACGCTATCTTAGTGTTTTCAACTAGCGCGACAAACTCTCGCTCTCCCGATGTGGAGCAATCAAGAATCTCGGTTCGTCCCTCAATCCATCCTCGAACCGGACACATCGCTCGTGCTCGAAGCCACGATACCTCCAAAGATACCGCTCAATCTTAAAAATTTTGCCTCATATTCTAATACGGACTTACTTCCTGGACCAAACTCAAAATGCCTTACGTTTGTGCATCAATGTAACTAGACCCAACATATTTCTTACGATCTGACGCCTTAAAATAATCCCAAGTGAGATCCTCCGCTGTAGCACTATTCCGTGCTGTGAGCCACCACCGATATGACTCATCCCGAAGAAGCGACACTATCCCTTTCACTTTTCCTCGGCATTCGGATCCAAGTCATCCATGATTCGTTCCGTCGCCTCTAACCAATACTCTGCCGTCTTTGAGAGCCACACAGAAACACCTCGAAATACCTCGGCTCCATTGGCTCGGAGTCGCCGCAAGTGCATTTACGAGCTCCGCGCCTCCACCTATTCCATTACTACCCTCTCAGGACTCGCGAAGATCGCTCGCTGAGACAACTGCGTCATCCCCGTTTGATCCTCGATGCTCAACTCCAACCGTGGTGGTAGGGGTAGTGGTACCTCATTTTCGGATCCTTGACCGGACCTCACCGGCTTGACACACGACCATCCTACCCGGCCGCGTCCACGAGTAATCGACCCGACCTCGAGTACTCATGTCTAAAGTCTCGACTTATCTGATTTAAAAGTGTTATGCATTAGTCATTATTCCACTTTCTTTAAAACACGATTTATGAATAATTTTAATAAGAAGTTGTTTCATGAGTACATTCAACCTATAGTTTGGGTCTCTAGAGTAGTTTCTACTACTAATCGATCATACTAACATCATCATATCATCAAGATCAACGGTTTAAAGTACTTACCCCAAGCGGATCGGTCTGCAGGAGACTTCGGTGCCATGCCTTTCGGATCATATAATTTTAAACAAAAACATTTTAAGATCATACTTTAAATCATTTTGGGCCTTGGGCCCACACCAGAAACTTTTGAACTTGGCTCGATACAAATTTGTAACACCCCAAACCCGTCAATACGCCACGACCGAACTTGGTATGTCACAGGGGAAAACGTTTTGAGGAAAAACGAGTTACCGATTAAATTTTAGTGAAAAACTCTTTGTTGTTCTAAGTTCATAGAAATCAGGTGTATAATAAATTAAAAACTGATAATTTACATTGAAATCCCGAAAATAAATCTTTAAAACTTAGTTGCAGCTTAGATTTGTAAACCTTTTATAAATTGAAAAGAAACTAAAGTGATTAGGTTGAAAACCATATCTAATAGAAATTTGGAAACTAGAGTTTTGGAAAATAGTATGAGTTATCAAAAATACTTAAGTTGTTAAATACTATCAATTGATTTATGTTACCCGATGGTAACGTTTTAAAAACCATCGCGTTTAGTAGTTTAGAAAACTTGGTGCTCAAATTATTATATCAACCATGTAATTTATAAGCCATATTTAGAATAAATCCAAAGCATATAAATAATCCAAAAATATAATTAAAGAGGCCTTATTACAAATCCATAAAAAGATGAAAACGAATTAAAATAAAGTACTCAAATGGAAGTTCATGTAAAACCAAATTTTATTGCATGGCCTCCTCGAGTTCATCCGGCTCCTCATCCGCGATTTTACGAATCACTTGAAAAAATAAGGAGAAGGTGAGTCACCAAGACTCGATGCATAATCCCTCTCCCGGGTAAATGCCACATACTTACACAAATTATAACCAAGCAATATATATATATAATGCACCCAACCTAGCCATCCAAAACTCCTTTTCTACCCCGTGTGGTACCAAACCCACTGGTGGTGCCAAACCACCGTGACCCAAAGTCACGATATCCAATAATGTGATGCCAAATCACCGGTGACCCAAAGTCACGAATAATCAAGTTGTGGGGCCAACCCACGTGTGATACCAAATCATCGCGGCGGCGATCCCAATACATCAAATGTGGGGCCAACCCACGGTGGTGTGAAACCACCGGGACGAGTCGCTATGAGGTGCCAAACCTCAGGTGTCCCAAAGACACGAAATATGTGGTACCAAACCACTGGAGGTGCCAAACCTCACGGTGTCCCAAAGACATGGATATCAATCTTCCCCCTCCTCTCATATCGCCCATACCAATGCAATAGATAACAAATCATGTCATTATACTTTGATATAAACATATAACCAATATATATCGTAGATCGTGATATTAACAACATATATCAACATCATATCGAAACGGACTTACCCGTATCCTTGCTCATACCCATCAAGGTATCATTTCAAGATCTCATAGTTTTCGGCTTTAACAACATGAATAGTTATTAACACACATATATATATATACCGAGTTATAAAGTGTGTAAGGTACACACCTTTCACTAACGCAAATACTAACTTCCGAAGATCCGATCTACCGCACTAGATCACCTTGTCCTACATTCGGCCATACCACAAAACTATAAGCAAAAATCCATTCGGCCAACATCACATCTTAATCCCAATAGCCTTAGTCTTTATCCTCAAAAAGAATAATGAATCGACATGAATCTTACCACTTGACTTACCAACTTCGATTGCTAATGGAATGGCTTAGATCGATTGCTTCCAACGTCCCAAAGAGCCTAAAGGAAAAATCGGTTCCTAAATAATGGTTAGAACCTTGCAAACAAATGCCCAAGGATTCGGCCTTTGTCCACAAGAAAATGACTTAGAAAGGAGAAGGAAATAACAGAAATACGACCATGAACACTTACCTATCTTCCAAAACCGATTGAAGAAAACCCAAAGATTATCTACCCTTGATGATATTCGGCCAATATAACACCAAAAGAGAGAAAGAAGATTCGGCTATGGTGGAGTAAAAAGAAAGGAAAAATAAAAGTGAAAGTGAAATAGGAGAAGGATGATTCGAAAATGGAAGAAAGAAGAAAATAGAAAATGAAAATAGAATGGTAATTGATGTTTTTAACTTTGAAAAAAAAATGAAAGAGATGGGATTTGGGAAGGAGGAAGATTCGGCCAAGAGGAAGTGACAAAGGAAATGTGGTTTTTGAGCAAGTATCAAAAGAAAGAAAAGAGAGAGATGGGAGAAAGAGGTTCGGCCAAACACCTAGTTTGCCGAAAAGAAAAGTGCACAAAAATACAAATTGTGGTTTCGGTTTCAAAAGGGAAATGAGAGGAAGAAATTAGATTTTGGTTCAAACACAAATGAGAGCTAAATCAAAAGCAAAATTGCACCAAAATGCCTAAGATACATTCGGCCAAAGAGGAGTTTTTGGAGAGGAAGAGAAAATGCCAAATGATGCACAAAATGCTAAAGTTGGCCAACTATTCCCCCAAACTTCCTATCAACATTCGGCCACCCCTAGCCACACATGCCGTCCACATTCATGCACTAATGGCCATAGGAGAGTTTCCAAAACAACACCCTTAAGCCAAGCCTTGAAATCCTCTACATTCCCAAAGTTGAAGAAATTTTATCCCCAAAATCTAGCAATTCTATCCCTTATTTCATGCTTACCATAACCTTAAGTCTTCTTGCCATAAAAAGAAAATTGTCCATCTTATCCATATGAATAGTTGACCGACACTTAATGCTAGGATGCATAAAAAAATAAAATCCTTAATATGCCTTCCATGCTACTCGAACCACTTCCCTCAAGCAACCTTCCATGCGCCTTATCCACTATGCTACTAACTCCTCTTGTGTTAGAATTTCACACTTAAATTAACTTAAGTGTCAAGTTCATCTAATCCACTTCACTATATTTTCAATACTAAAAATCATTCTAGCTTAGCTAATAATTCCAAGCCTTCATAAAACTATACTAAGCACATAATAATAATCATACTCGAGCTAACACAAGTAACAAGATGATACTCAATTTTTTTAGGATATTACACAGATAAGGTCAGAGCTATACAAGAATTGCCTCCACCACGCACTCAAAAAGAAGTTTGAGGTTTCCTTGGGAGGTTCAATTACATTGCTCGGTTTATTTCACAGTTAACCGAAAAATGTGATCCTATATTTCGTCTTCTGAAGAAACATAATCCAGGTGTGTGGGATGATGAATGCCAGAAAGCTTTCGATAGGGTCAAACAGTACTTGTCGAATCCTCCAGTCTTGTCACCCCCTTGCCTAAATAGGCCACTAATCCTGTACTTGACAGTGTTTGATCACTCTATGGGGTGTGTACTGGGTTAGCATGATGACTCAGGGAGAGAAGAAAAGGAGATATATTACCTCAGCAAGAAATTCACTGAGTGTGAGATGAGATATTCGCCAATTGAAAAATTGTGTTGTGCCTTGATCTGGACAACTCAGAGGTTGAGGCAGTACATGTTGTACCATACTTCCTGGTTAATCTCGAAACCAGATCCTCTTAAGTACATGATGGAGTCAACCGCCTTGAATGGAAGAATGGCCCGATGGAAAATTTTGCTCTCTGAATTCAACATAGTCTATGTGAGCCAAAAGGCTGTGAAGGGAAGTGCGATAGCAGATTTTCTAGCCAGTAGAGTGCTAGACGATTAAGAACCCTTGAATTTTGATTTTCCTAATGAAGATCTGATGTTTGTAGCGGCTACTAAGGGAGGTACCCTAGAAGATTTTCCTTGGAAGTTGAACTTCGACGGATAGTCAAATACCGTTGGTAATGGAATTGGGGCAGTCCTGATATCCCCAAATGGAGATCATTACCCGTTCACTTGCAAATTGGATTTTGATTGCACAAATAATATGGTAGAATACGAAGCTTGTATTATGGGAATTCGAGCAGCCATAGCCCACAAAGTCAAGGTGCTAGAGGTATATGGAGATTCCACATTGGTAATCTATCAGCTCAAAGGAGAATGGGAAACGAGGGATCCCAAATTGATTAGTTACCGAAAGTTAATTCTGGAGTTGATTGAAGAGTTTGCTGATATCACATTCTTTTACCTCCCGCGTGATAAAAACCAGATGGCTGACGCCTTGGCCACATTAGCTTCTATGATCAGAGTAAATGAGCAGGAAAGTATGAAGCCCATCCAAATGAGTATCTGTGAGGCTCCGGCTCACTGCTATAATATCGACGAAGATGAGAGGAGAGATGATCATCCTTGGTATCATAACATTCTGCGATATGTGAAAAACCATGAATACCCTGATCAAGCAACAGAAAATGACAAAAGGACATTGAGAAGGCTAGCCTGTGATTATGTCCTGGACGGGGAGGTCCTGTACAAAAGAAGAAAGAATCAAGTACTTTTGAGGTGTGTGGATGCTATTGAAGCTAAGAAAATTCTGGAAGAAGTCCATGAGGGTGTCTGTGGGACTCACGCTAATGGCTTTACAATGGCCAGACAGATTATGAGATTCGGATACTATTGGTCAAACATGGAAGGTGACTGCATCAACTACGCCAAGAGATGTCACAAATGCCAGATTTATGGGGACAAAATCCACGTGCCTCCTTCACCGTTGCATGTTATGACTTCCCCATGGCCTTTCTCTATGTGGGGCATGGATGTCATCAGGCCGATCTCTCCAAAAGCTTCAAACGGGCATTGATTCATCTTCGTAGTTATCGACTATTTCACCAAATGGGTAGAAGCAGCTTCATATGCCAGTGTTACCAAGTCGGCAGTCAGCAGATTCCTAGAAAATGAAATCATATGTCAATATGGAATGCCTGAGAGGGTTATATCCGACAATGCGTTAAACTTGAACAATAGTACGATCACGGAGGTCTGCAGTCAATTCAAGATCAGACACCACAATTCGTCACCGTATCATCCGAAAATGAATGGTGCAGTGGAAGCAGCTAATAAAAACATTAATAGGATTGTAGGGAAAATGGCTGAAACCTATAAAGATTGGCACGAGAAGCTACCATTCGCTCTCTATGCTTATCGAACATCGATCGGACCTCTACACAGGCAATCTGCTTTCTCATTAGTTTACGGAATGGAGGCAGTGTTACCCATCGAAGTTGAAATTCCTTCCCTTCGAGTCTTGTTAGAGTTAAAGTTAGATGAAGCAGATTGGATCCAGTCTAGATACGCTCAGTTGAACTTGATCGAAGAAAAAAGGCTAAAGGCTATCCGTCATGGTCAGATGTACCAAAGGAGAATGATGTGGGCTTATGACAAAAAGGTTCGTCCAAGAGAATTTCACGAGGGAGACCTGGTTTTGAAAAAGATCCTCTCTATACAAAAGGATTTCAGAGGGAAATGGATGCCAAATTGGGAAGGACCTTATGTGGTGGAAAAGGCTTTCTCCGGAGGAGCACTGATCTTGGCCGAAATGGATGGGAAAAACTTGCCCAATCCTATAAATTCGGATTCAGTCAAGAAATACTATTCTTGAAGAGGAAAAGAGGCCAAAGTGAAAACTCGCAAAGGGCGCTTTGAGACTTTCTTCAAAAAAAAAAGTGGAGAGGCCAAGGCGAAAACCCGCAAAGGGCGCTTTGAGACCAAAGGGGGTTTGAGTTGAAAACCCGAAAAGGGCGGCTCAAATTAGGACATGTGGTGATCCTGCTATATTTGAATCAACAAGGAAAGGGCATGTTGCGTCTCGGTTCATCGACAAAGTACTCAAGACCTCCTAAACACATGTTGAACTCAAAATAGTCTTCCAGACGCTCGGGCGGAGAAGCTCAAGTTGCGGTATCTAGAGGGCGCATAGTATTCATTTTTATACACACTAAATGTGCTATCTTTGAATATTTTGTTCTTTTCAAGACGAGCATTTGTGATCAAGTTCTTTTGATAATTTATCTTAAGCTTTACTTCACACCAATTTTATTCTCATCTATTGTTATTACCTTCATGCAAGCATGTCGCATTGAAATAATGATGGATGAACTAATAATACTTTCATATAAGAAGTTCCGCATATTACTCTAGAAGTTTCTAAATAATACAAGAGCCTTAAACAAGATTATTGTGTAGAACTCACCAGGTCCAAGAGGTTGATAATATCGGAGAAGAGGGTGTCTATATAGTGATGATCTCTCCGTCTTTAAAGTACCACGGCAAAGGTGAGGCTTTAACAAAAAAAACAATAAGAAGGAGATTGTTCTCAAAGATGAAATTCTGTGTTCTGACTAAACTCTTAGAGAATGGTGTAGCAAATTATTTTGGATCCTATATACTTGAGGCACGGCAAGTGGCAGTGCAATAATACAAATCTTGTGCCTTCGAGGTATGAGGGAATAGACATTGAAGTTACAATGGGGGCAAATCAGTTGAGCAAAGTAGTGGTTCCTTCGAGTTTTGGGGTTAAATTACTAGCCAAACAAGGACAACATGATGCGAGCAAGGATGCCCTTAAACATTTGAAAAGGATCATTCTCATGACATTCTGCATTCATACAAATGTCATCCATAAGACACATCTATTTAGGGGCATTTGATTCATTCCAATCATTGCATCCTAATCTTTAAAGACCATTCTCATGACATTCTGCATTCATGCAAATGTCATCTATAATGCATTTAGTTAAGAGCATTAGATTCATTCTGATCATTGCATCCTAACCATTTTGCATAAGCATAAACACAAAACTGATTTTACAGCACATGTCCCCTAGAGGACGTTGTCATAACATCAGAATTCGAAGATCTTGCCTTCCTGAGAGAAGCAGATCGAAGGCAGTAGATCTGGCAATCCTGAAGTTGCAGGAGCAGATCGAAGCCATACAAGTCTTATTTCCTTGAAGTTCCAGCGGAGTAGGTTGAAATTACAAATCCCGTCTCCCTGAGTTTACAACGAGGATCCAACTTTATTTTCAAAAAGTTTTAGTAAGAAGATTGAAGTTACAAATCTCTTCTCTCTGAATTCTTATCACCTCGAAGTCCCGGCGGAGCAGGTCGAAGCTACTAATCCCTTCTCCCTGAGGTTATTGAGGGTCAACCTTTATTTCCGAGAAGTTTCAGTGAGAAGATCGAAATTACAAATCTCTTATCTCTGAATTCTTATCACCTCAAAGTTCTAGCGTAGTAGGTCGAAATTACAAATCCTGTCTCCCTGAGTTTACAACGAGGATCCAACTTTATTTTCGAGAAGTTTCAGTAAGAAGATTGAAGTTACAAATCTCTTCTCTCTGAATTCTTATCACCTCAAAGTCCCAGTGGAGCAGGTCAAAGCTACTAATCTCTTCTCCCTGAGGTTATTGAGGGTCAACCTTTATTTCCGAGAAGTTTTAGTGAGAAGATTGAAATTACAAATCTCTTCTCTCTGAATTCTTATCTCCTTGAAGTTCCTGTGGAAAAGATTGAAGCTACAAATCCTTTTTCCCTGAAGCGGATCGAAGCGCCAGTTCTTATGCCCTTGAAGATGCAATAGAATGGAATGAAGCTACTGAAAGAAGCCAAGATTCAGCAAGACCGGGCAAAATTGGTTCTTTTAAGGTCTTTTCTCTACTCTCGTTACACGAAAATAAGCAAAGAGGGGCAGCTGTATAACCAAATTTATGCCCGGGCCCTTTTTTATAACCAAAAACCAAAAAAAATCAATTAAAAAAAAGTCCAATAACAGTCCAAATAACTATTTTATTACAAACCCAAAAATTATTAAAATCAGACCTAGCCCAGACTAAACCTGAATGGCCCAAGACCTTCAGCAGGTGCTTAATAAGCCCAACAACCTACCCTAGCCCAAACCAATTTGGCCCAGATAGGTTTCAGCGAAGCTGAAACCCTAGAGAATTCCAGAGGTTTCCAGCGCCGCGCGCGTAACCCCACGTGCGCCAGCACGAGCACGCCACGCGCGAGCCTTCACTAGCGCATCAGCTCGTGTCTCTGTACGCCCCACGTGCCTCCGTACGCCACGTCTGCGCCATCCGTACGTGCAAAACAGGGGCTCTAATAGCAGAGAAACAGCAAAATGTACAAAAAAAAAAGAATAAATTTGTATTTTACCTATTTTTTTGTTTCGGCTATAAAAGAAAAAGGCCGTCGAATGTATTTTTTTTATGCACACTATTGACTATGCATACAGAATATATCAAAGATCAGAAACAAAAAGGTTTCTCCTTTTCCGGTTGCATCTTTCTTCTATTACTCATTCCTTTTTGAATCTATTTCAAGCACCGTTTCTTTATTTTGATACATTAACAAAAAGAGAGAGAGGAGCTACCTTCGCGTGGTTCTGTCCGTGTCCCCTCTATCGCGATCGGAGTTTGGATAGGGGCGGGACTTCAAGGCCGGTGCGAAAGGGCCTCCCTTGGGATCTTCGTGTACCACCAGGCGCCTTTACAGTGACGTTTTGGGTGGTCAAACGGAAGGGTTTCCCTTAGTTGCGACTGGGGGCTAAACAGAGAAGGGATTTTAGGGTTTTAAAAAAAAAAGGGGCGTCTGTTAGTTTTAATTCAGTTAAAAGGGGGGGTTATAGGCTGTTAAGAAAACGGCGTCGTTTGGGGCTCATGACAACAGCCTCAATACGACGCCGTATAAGGCAAGCTCCGGCCCGACCCGATTTGGTCTCCTGAGGATCCGCGTGCTCCTGCAATAAGTGATTATTTGCGCGATTAGTCCCCTGTTTCTGCGTCGCTATTTGATTAGGCCCTGCGTGCTTTTATATATATTTTTTAAATTGATCTCTGTAACTTAAGCGTGTTTTCAATTTAGTCCGACCCGAGTGCTGCGTTTTGAGCTTCAGAAATATTTGCTGGTTAACCCCTGATAAATCACGTGCATTTCAGATTGATCCTTGCGCATTTTTAAATGATTTTATTTATTATAAAATAGCCTTTAAATTTTGTTTTTGTTTCAATTAAGTACCTTTTTGTTTTCATATACAATCTTCACATTTTTATTAGGTTTAATTCATTTTATTTGGTTTTAAATTATTTTATAATATGATAAAATATATATTTATATACTATTCGTTTTAAAATATTTATATATACATATTATTTATTCTAACTTATTTTAATATAATTTGTTCATTTTAAAATGGTCTTTTATGTATATCTCTTTGGTTTAAAGATTTATATAATATGTTTAAATGCTTCTATACATCATTATTTCATATATACTATTTAAATTAAACTATTTTCTAATATACGTATATATAATTTGTATTAAAATTATTTTATTCTTGTGCATATACTATTAAGTTCATATTATGTATATATTTTTTTTATCTATTTATGTAGATATTTAATCTCCTCTAAAACTACTTATGTTATATTTATTTTTTTATTTCATAATTTAGTATATATATTTTAATGTGTACATACATACATATATGTAAAATTAGTATTAGAATTATTCCATTGATTTCGTAATATTGTTGATGTATGTATGTTAATTAATTTTCCTTATCATCGATCTAATGTTTGATAATTATTGTTATTATGTATGTTTTAATTCTCGTTTTATATTTATTTGTTGCTTGAGATTCAATAGCATTATATTTCATTTGTAAATAATTGCTCCATATTGTATGTTATGTCATAGCATTATATTCACTCAAAAATGTCATGTTCAAACACTATTTGAGCTCTAAAATCATTTTTACTTAAAGTTTCGAAATAAGGTAATATTTATGCGTTTGGAAATTCGAAAAAATCGTGCCCAATAGTGCTAGGTGTGGTTTTTTTGTTTGACCAAATAAACGAATATCCTTTCAAATTTTATCCATATTTTCAAAATAAGGTAATGTTTGTGCGTTTGGAAATTCGAAGAAATCGTGCCCAATCGTGCTGGGTGTGGTTTTTTTGTTTGACCAAATAAACGAATATCCTTTCAAATTTTGTCCATATTTTCAAAATAAGGTAATATTTGTGCGTTTGGAAATTCGAAGAAATCGTGCCCAATCGTGCTGGGTGTGGTTTTTTGTTTGACCAAATAAACGAATATCCTTTCAAATTTTGTCCATATTTTCAAAATAATGTAATGTTTGTGCGTTTGGAAATTCGAAGAAATCGTGCCCAATCGTGCTGGGTGTGGTTTTTTGTTTGACCAAATAAATGAATATCCTTTCTAATTTTGTCCATATTTTCAAAATAAGGTAATGTTTGTGCATTTGGAAATTCGAAGAAATCGTGCCTAATCGTTCTGGGTGTGGTTTTTTGTTTGTCCAAATAACCAAATACCCTTTCAAAATTTCAATACATGTGCTTGGAGAATTTTGGGGATGATCTCGAATTCGAGGACTCAGATTATTGTATCCAATCGTGCTGGATGTGATACTCTATTCCTTCGGAACAAGGGAATCTCAATATTCAATCAAGTTATTTAAAATTATAGAAAAAAAATGGGAACAGAATTTCAAAATCATTTCAAAAATTTTCAACATTAGGACATCAAATAATCAATTTGGAACCAATTTTGGGCGTTGCGATGGTGCTAATCCTTCCTTGCACGTAACCGACTCCCGAACCTATTTTCTTCCTGAAATTCGTAGACCAAAATTTATTTTATAGGTGACCCAGTCACACCTAAACAAAAAGGATTGGTGGCGACTCCATATTTTTTAAGTCAATTCTCGTTTTTCAAAACTCGATAAAAAATGGTTTCGACAGCTACTTCAATAACAATTTCAACTTTTCTCACCTTGGCGGTAAACTTGGCAATCCTTCAGAAAATACATTATTAAATTCGTTATCTGTCGAAACTTGTTTTTTCTTTGATTTCGATACTTTGGTATCTAAAATGTAGTAAAAAACACTTTACAATTCCTCTGGATCAGAACTCAGGAAGATATTGTTGATATGATATTGAGAAAACAATCAAGTTTGTCTGTCTCAACATTGACCAAGTCACCATTCTGATGTCTCAACACAATTTGTTTCTGTCAACTATGATGTTAGGGGTTATAGCCTCTTCTCTAGCTCAGATAACATAAGCTCCAGCTAGTGCACGAGCTTTAAATCTCAATGCCATATCATTAGTTCTACCTTGACCGGTTCCAACTTTATTACTAATTCCCGGTGTCCTATCTCTTTGCGAAGTTGGCCATCGATTGAACAATCTGATCACTAATGACATCTGATTTCTCGGGTAATCCTTCATCAAGTGCTCGGTAAAGTTTCACCTAAAACAGGCTCCTATTCTCACTTTGTATTTCCTTGAAATGATTTTTGCAGCAATTTTCATGAATAAGTTTATTCGTGTTCCAAACACTACCCAGACTAACCACTGACATAGACTGAGGCCTTACATAACTCTGTTAAGACATATGTTTCCTCGGATTACCTATAGGGTGAAGGATTAACTTCAGGTGGATAAATTTTTGGGAAAGATCTGGTCACGCTGTGTTTTTCAGTGTCTCAACTTTTTGACTTAGCTCAATCTTTTCCATTCCACAACTTTACCATCTCTAAGCTCACTCAAACAGTACAAAAAAATATTTTAGCCATAAATATTAGGATGTCCTTGTTCAAGTCTCATTCAAAATAGATACACCTCTAGATTTCTCGATATAACTAATATCAGGGTTACCCAACACTAGTATGCTTCTTCCTTCCATAACAATACTACGTATTTCAACTCAGAATTCTTCTATTTCTTGATTACAAATTTTACTGATCGAGGTCAATCAACATTTATTAGATTTGGGTTTTGATGACAATGGGCTCCCATAAAAAGTACAATTAGGGGTAGAGGTTTTTTCAAAGGTTGTGGAGCAAAAGAGGTAGCTCCCAAGTATTGGGTGAATCACTGGTTTAACAACTAGGAGTACGCATATCTCACCTCATTCCCTAACACTTGCAGAACGAGCACTCTATAACAATTTCTTAATCAAAATCAGGAATATCACTATTTACTTACCAGATACAACACGATTTAATTCGACCATCATAAAATACAAAAATAAAGTCAATCCAGATCTGAAGACATCACACTATTAGAAGTTATTGTGGCATGTATTTCTAGACTCAACACGCACTATGTTCAGTCTTAGAATCGACTGAACCTGTAGCTCTAATACTACTAAATGTAACACCTCTTACTCGGTCCGATCGTCGAATCCGAGCAATAGGATGTTACGAGCAAATACCAAACAATTGCATTTAATTACAGTTAAAAACTCAACTAAATATCATTCCATCACATAAGAACAAGTATATCCTGTAGTTAAATCAATTTCGAGTTAATATCGAGCTTACAAAAACTTTAAACCAACCCAAAATCAAATAAGGATTAAATTGAAATTAAAACGCAAAGATGGTAAAAATTTGCAAACAGGGGTCACAAGGTCGTGTCCCCTGGCCGTGTGTGATGGACCAGACAGTCGTGTCCGTAAACCGTGTACAAAAGTCGTGCTTATGTGAGATAAGCCACATGTCCATGTGAGTAGGTCACACAATTGTGTGAGCAAATCATGTAACTCCCTACACCCGTGTGCACTAAAATCATTTAAATTTTTACAGACCACATGACTGTGCCATGAACCTGTGTATAGCACACGGTCGTGTGTTAACCCGTGTGTACCTGAAAAAATGCATTTTTTAAGCAAGCTTGTAACGCCTAAAGTTTTGTTTTCTTTGATTTGTTAGATTTTGTCATAAGCAAGTATCTATTTCAGTGGTTAGAGGCTTTAGTTGTGTCTTTGATGTCTTGAGTTCGAATCTTTTTGCGAGCAAATGGGGATATTTTATGTTTTGTCAAATTAAGGATAAGTTTGGATTTAATTTAGACTCTCTAAGTAGATATCTGTATTGTTGTTGATATAGATTGCTTTTCTTATTTTTAGGAATATCCCTTAGGTAGTTATCTTTTTGTTTCAAAAACGAATAATAATATAATTAAATATTTTTATTTCCCCACGTTTTTTTCTTTGCTTCCCTCATTCCCCACTTACGCCGCCTTTCTTTCTTCCCTATTCTTTTTTTCAATTTGATTTTCCTTTTTTTTTTCTTCTTTTTTATTTCTTTTGTTCTTCCGTGCTCTTTTTAAAACTTATTGGGTTTATTGATTTTGGTCTCTTAGGTTATCAAATTTTTGTAATACGTGCTTAGTTAAATCTTTTATAGCTCGAGACTCGTGTAAGTGCTGCTAATTTTGTTCTTTCTTTAACTGAATTTTTCTGTTGTTATCTTTGGCTAAGTTGGGTCTTTACTTGGTTTGTGTGCTTCGGCTTTTGTTATTAATTGTATGGGTTTCTCTAGGAGAAGGTCGCAGAACGAGTAATCCTGTAACATCCCGGTATAGGGCCTAACCGGAATACTGGTTTGAGACCACAAATTCGAGGGTCATGAATGAGTTTTTGAGGCTTATATTATGTATGCATGCTAGTGTGAAAGTTTCATGAAACAATTTTGTGAAATTGTGGTTGAATTGTCCAAAAGGACTAAATTGCAAAAGTTACAAAATGTGTGTTTCTAGAAGCTATTTGTGTGAAATAGCTTTAGATTATTAATTTGAGGTCCTTAAATAGCAATTTACCCAAATTCTAGTTTTTGGACAAAAATGGGCATGGATGAGTTAAAATTGAAAGTTTATCAAAAAGGGCATTTTGGTCATTTATCAATTAAGTGATTAAAATAGGTGAAAAGATGATAGAAATTCATTCATCTTCTTCCCATAGCTGCCGAAAATTAGAGAAGCCATTGTTAGGGCTCCTTCAATTTTAGAAGCTTGCTAGTAAGTGCTCCGAAGCCCAGTTTTTGATATTCTTCGTATTTTTGAAGTCCTAGTAGCATGAGTAAGCTATTTATAGCTATTTGGTGAGCTATTATGGATGTTCAAAAATGTACATATGTATGACATGCATGTATTTTGATGTTTTATGGAAGAATATGAAAGCTTGATGTAGTAGAAACATCTTTTGCTAAGTGATTTTCCATGAAAATGCATGTAGGGACTTAGTTGTGAAAATCTTAAGTTTGGTCATACATGGGTGATTTAGTGAGATTTGATGAATGCTTTAGTTGAGTAAGTGGTTCGGCTAAGCATGAAAGAGTAGAAAGTTGAATAAAAATCACTTTACGAGCCTTTGGGACTAAAGTGTAAATATGAGAAAGTTTAGGGGAAAATAGTAGGTCAATTTAGTCAATGCATGTATTGAATAAGCTGATTTATTCATTATAGATCAAGAAAGACGAAGTCCGGATCAAAACCGAGGCAAAACCAAGGTGGTGGACTAAATTGCATATTTTTGTACTTTTAAGTATCGAGGTAAGTCTATGCATAAACAATGCATTCATACTTACAATTTGTTGATGATAACTAGTGTGTAGCTAATTCGAGATTGATTTAGAACCTATAAGGTTCGAGTAGAATGAATGTAGTAGAAATGGTGAATGAATGTATGATCGAGAATGATTGGGAATCTATGTGGTTTAAGTAGACTTGTGCATGTGTTGTGATAATGCTAGATGGTAGGCTAAGTGCTATACCATCCTATTGCATATTGACGATGAGCTAGCTATGTGCGATGCTATCGTGAGGTATATCATCTAGTGAGCTATATGCTGAATCACTATGAATACCATTGTGGTAGGCTAAGTGCGATACCACCTTATTAATCAAATGTGGTGTGCTAAGTGCGAAACCACCGAGATATTGGTTGTGTGGATTAACTATGTGTGTTAACTGTGTGGATGAGCTGTGTGGATTAGTTATGTAAACTAGCTGTGTGAATGAGTTATGTAGATAAGTTATATGGATTGACTGTATGGATGTATTACGATAAATACTGATGTGTTGTATATTACGTAAATGTGATATTGAATGCAGGGGTGCATTTCAATGGTTATGAGTATGTGACTCATGATGTGTTGGAAATGTGGTAAGGGATAGAAAAAGTAAGCATAGTTGTGAATTACTTGTTGTTATAATGCTAATGGTTGCTTAGCTTATACTATGTTGCTTATTTGTTTATGTGTAAACTTACTAAGCTCAAAGCTTACTCTCTTTCTTTTCCCTTGTCTTATAGATTAAAAGCGTTGAATCGAGATACGAGGATCATCGAGAAGATAGCCCACATATCAAAGCCTGATTTGGTACATGAAACTTAATATTTTGTATATGGCATGTATAGGGGCTAGATAAGTTAGTAAATTTTGTTGTAAATGGCTAAGATGTGTTGGCCTTTAGATGGATAGCTTATTTTGTATAATGCCATGGTTTTTGGCTATTACATTATATGAAAGAAAGATGTAGTTTTCTATGTGAAAATGCACTTCAATTTGAGTTGATTATGATGGTGTTAGATGAGTATGTGTTGTGTATGTTAAAAAGGTGAAAAGAACTTGACACTTAGTCTTGTTCTTGACCATGTGGATAGACACACGGGCGTGTGCGTAGACCATGTGTGACACACGGTCAGCCCACGGGCGTGTGCTGTGGCCGTGCATCCCCTGTATGTTAATATTTGAAAACAGAATAGACCACGGACTAGTCACACGGGCGTGTGTCTAGGGCGCGTGGGATTAATTAGAGTTGGCCACGGGCTACATGGGCGTGTTTCTAGACTCTAGGTCGTGCGAGGGAAGTCAGTGTTCACCACGGTTGGGGAGCACGGGCGTGCCATGGCCGTGGGGTATTTGGCAGAATGCTTGGGTTTTTAGGCACGATGCAGGGGACATGGGCGTGTGTGCTCATGCACCGCAGCGTGTCTAATCTTGCGGGCGTGTGACACTGTATAAAAGAGAAAAATTTTAAGGATCGTAAAAGTTCCAGATTAGTCTCGAGAGCCCTCGTGTGTATAAGTGAGGCCTCGTAAGTCAAGAATGAGGTTATAACGAGCAATGACGTTGAGCCTAAGTGGCGATTAAGTGGTTTGAGTTCGGTAACGCCTCGGGCTCGATTTCCAGTGTAGAACCCGTGTAAGGGGTGTTACATTTAGTGGTATTAGAGCTATGGTTTAGTCGGTTCTAGGACTACCGTAGCGGGTGTAAGAGTCTAGCTATACATGCCATAAGTGTACGATGATAGTGTGGTGGTTTCTGATGATTTTAAATCTTGTTTTATATAGAGTATGGATTTCGATCTATTGACTGCTGATGAAGCAGCTAGTAATGCGCCGGCTCCTGCGCAAGGAATCGTGCCGGTGCAAAGTGGACCCGAGGCGAGGGGTCAAAGGGAAGAGGCACGAGAAGCCTTTCTCCATATGATGAGTGATTGGTACTCGGACTACGTTCGAGCGTACCCTAATGCTCAACCTCCTCCACCTCCTCCTATACCTCAGCCAAATCCTGTGGATCCTCAAGGTATGGATGTAGTGAGGATATCGAAACCTCCGGTGGATAAGATTAGGAAACACAGGGCTGAGGAGTTTAGAGCTAAGGTAGACGATGACCCTGAGAGGGCAGAGTTCTGGTTGGAGAACTCGATGAGGGTGTTCGATGAGCTCTCATGTACACCTGAGGAAAGTTTAAAGTGTGTCGTATCTTTGCTAAGAGATTCGGCATACCATTGGTGGAAAACGCTGACATTAGTGGTCCCGAAAGAGCGGGTAACGTGGGACTTCTTTCTGGAAGAGTTCCGGAAGAAGTACATAAGCCAACGGTTTACAGACCGAAAAAGGAAAGAATTCCTTGAGTTGAAGCAAGGAAGAATGTCAGTAGCAGAATATGAGCGTGAGTTTGTTAGGCTTAGCAAATACGCTCAAGAATGTGTGTCGACAGAGACCATCTTGTGCAAGAGGTTCGAAGATGGACTGAATGAGGATATCAAACTCCTAGTGGGCATTTTGGAGTTGAAAGAATTTGTAGTGCTCGTTGAGAGGGCAAGTAAGGCTGAGGAATTGAGTTCAGAAAAGAGAAGGGCTGTGAGTGAAGCCCGAGATGGGAGAAAGAGACCAATGGGCAAGTCGTATCAAGCCCAGTCTAAAAGATCCAAGGAAGTGAATCCTCGGACGTTAGCCTCAGTGGGATATTCGCATCGACACTTGGACAATGCTCGTCAGGGTTCGAGAGTCCGAGCCCCATCGATGAAAAGTGTGGGCAATACAAAGAGTAAACTGGAGTGTCCAAGTTGTGGTAGGTATCACACCGGAGAGTGTTGGGGAAATGTCGGAAATGTTACAAATGTGGTTCCCCGACCACTTTATCAAAAATCGCGTCGAGAGGGATGATAAGGAAGAGAAGTAAGAAGTGAGACCTAGTGAAGTGTCTACGAGGGGTAGACCACCAAGGAACCCAAGAGGTGGGGCTAGTGGTAGAGGTGCGCCTAGAGATTCTGCTGTGAGACGGGAGGGTCAGGCACCTGCGAGGACGTATGCCATTCGCGCTCGCGAAGAGGCATCCTCCCCTGATGTGATAACGAGTACTTTTTCTCTCTTTGACACCTCTGTTATTGCTTTAATAGATCTAGGGTCTACTCACTCTTATATTTGTATGAGATTAGCATCTAGTTTGAGTATGACCGTTGAGTCTACGGACGTTGTGATTAAGGTGTCAAACCCGTTAGGAAAGCATGTGTTAGTGGACAAAGTGTGTAAGAATTATCCTTTGTTGATTGAGAATCATTGTTTTCCAGCAAACCTTATGTTGTTGCCGTTTGATGAGTTCGATTTAATCCTAGGCATGGATTTGTTAACTACCCATAGTGTCTTAGTGAACTGTGGTAGTAAGTTTATTGAACTAAAATGTGAGAGTGGAGATGTAGTTTGGGTTGAATCAGGTGGATCGAACAGTCTACCCGTGATGATTTCTTCCTTAGTGGCTGAGAAATGTTTAAAAAAGGGGTGTGAGTCCTATCTTGCATTTGTGTTGAATACTCAAGAGGTTGGAGTAGAGTTTGACACAGTGCCAGTGGTATGTGAGTACCCAGATGTGTTTTTGGAAGAGTTACCTGGATTACCTCCAGTGAGAGAGGTCGAGTTTGGAATTGATTTTGTTCTGGGAACAGCACCTATTTCGATTGCCCCGTACAAAATGGCACCTGTAGAGTTGAAAGAACTGAAGGTTCAGTTGAAAGAGTTGACAGATAAAGGTTTTGCAAGACCGAGCTACTCACCGTGGGGTGCTCCGGTATTGTTTGTGAAGAAGAAAGATGGGTCTATGAGGTTGTGTATAGACTATAGACAAGCCGAACAAGGTGACGATTAAGAATAAGTATCCTTTACCAAGGATTGATGATCTTTTCGATCAACTGAAGGGAGCTACAGTGTTCTTCAAGATAGACTTGAGGTCTGGTTATTATTAGCTCAGAGTGAAAGAGCAAGATGTGTTGAAAACTGTATTTCGGACAAGGTATGGCCATTATGAGTTTTTGGTTATGCCGTTTGGTTTAATGAATGCACCTGCGATTTTTATGGATCGATGAACCGTGTTTTCGGACCATATGTAGACAAGTTTGTGGTTGTCTTTATTGATTTACATATTGATCTATTCTCGGGATGAGAACGATCATGAAGAGCACTTAAGAATTGTCTTGCAAACTTTGAGAGACAAGCAGTTGTATGCTAAGTTTAGCAAGAGTGAGTTTTGGCTCCGAGAGGTCGGATTCCTAGGACACATAGTGTCAGGTGATGGTGTCGAGTTGACCGAGTAAGATATCACGGTGTTATGGATTGGAAACCGCCGAGAGCGTGTTAGAAATCAGAAGTTTCTTGGGATTAGCGGGATATTACAGACGTTTCGTAAAGGAGTTCTCTGTGATTGCTACCCCGATGACGAAGCTATTGCATAAGGATGTCAAGTTTGAATGGACTGAGACATGTCAACAGAGCTTCGAGAGACTGAAAACAATGTTGACTAAGGCATCAATTTTGGTTCAACCAGAATCGGGGAAGGAGTTCGTTGTTTATAGTGATGCGTCGTTTAATGGTCTCGGTTGCGTGTTGATGTAAGAGGGTAAGGTAATCGCTTACGCCTCGAGGCAGTTAAAATCGCACGAGAAGAATTATCCGACTCACAATTTGGAGTTGCCTGCGATTGTGTTTGCGTTAAAGATTTGGCGACATTATTTGTATGGCGAAAAGTGCCAAATCTTTACGGATCACAAGAGTTTAAAGTATTTGATGGATTAGAAGGATCTGAATCTGAGACAGAGACTGTGGCTTGAATTGTTGAAACACTATGAGTTAGTCATTGATTACCACCCGGGAAAAGCGAATGTGGTTGCAGATGCCTTAAGTAGGAAATCCATGTATGCTCTAAGAGTTATGAGAGCGAGTTTAGCATTGTCTGATGATGGTGCTATTTTGGCAGAGTTGAGAGCTAGGCCACTATTTTTTCAGCAAATATGTGAGGCTCAGAGAAATGACAGCGGGATGCAAGCTAAGATAGCTAAGAGCGGATCATATTGTGATTCTGATTTTCGAGTGGATTTGAATGGTTGTCTGATGTATCGTGACAGAATTTGTGTTCCTAAAAATAAGGAATTGATTCGAAAGGTTTTGTATGAGGCCCACAGTGGATGCTTGTCAGTACATCCGGGCAGTACGAAAATGTACAACGATTTGAGGAAGTTGTATTGGTGGCCGGGTATGAAAAGAGATATTTCAGAGTTTGTGGCAAAGTATCGATTTTCCAACAAGTGAAAGTCGAGCATCAAGTGCCTTCGGGATTGCTTGACCCGGTGATGGTTCCCGAATGAAAGTGGGATCGGGTTACCATGGATTTTGTGACGGGGTTGCTGGCGACTCGAGAAAGAGAGATCTTTGTGTGGGTTGTTGTGGATAGATTGATGAAGTCGACTCACTTTATTCGATGCGTGTTGATTATTAAGCTGGATAAGTTAGTTGAGTTGTGCGTGGCGAGAGATAGTGAGATTGCATGGTGTACTGTGTCTATTATATCGGATAGAGATCAGAGGTTTACTTGAGGTTTTGGAAGAAGTTACAAGAAGCCATGGGTGCGAGATTGAATTTCGATCTTGCATTCCATCCGCAATCCGATGGTCGATCTGAAAGAGTGATTCAAGTTCTTGAAGATATGCTTCGATCTTGTGTGTTAGAATTTGAAGGTAGTTGGGAGAGATATCTACCTTTGGTCGAATTAGCCTATAACAATAGTTATCGATTGAGTATACTGAGATGGCACCGTATGAGGCTTTGTATGGTCGTAAGTGTCGGACTCCTTTGTATTGGACCGAGCTTAGCGAAAGCGGATCCATGGGGTCGATCTAGTAAAAGAGACCGAAGAAAAGTGAAAGTAATCCGTAATAGTCGAAAATTTGCCGGACCGGCGAAAGTCGTATGCGGTTTGAAAAGAAAAGAAATTGAGTTTGAGGTAGGTGACAAAGCATTTTTAAAAGTATCGCCGTGGAAGAAGATTATGAGATTTGGACAAAAGGAAATTGAGTCCAAGGTTCATAGAAATTTGTATGAGATTCTGAGCAGATTGGGCACATAGCTTACCAGGTTGGCTTTGCGGTAGAGTTAGAAAAGATTCATAACGTGTTCCATGTGTCGATGTTGCGACGGTATCGCTCCGATCCTTCACATGTGATTCCTTCAACAGAAATTGAGATAAGACCGGATATGTCTTATGAAGAGGAGCCGATTAAGATCTTGGCTCGAGAAGTGAAACAGTTGAGAAATAAGAGCATAGCACTAGTGAAAGTGTTATGGCAGAAACATGGTGTGGAAGAGGCTACGTGGGAAACGGAAGAAGCTATGAGAGAGCAACATCTAAACCTCTTTACTGGTAAGATTTTCGGGGGCGAAAATATCTAAAGAGGGGAGAGTTGTAACATCCCGGTTTAGGGCCTAGTCGAAATAGTGGTTTGAGACCAAAAATCAGAGGGTCATGGATGAGTTTTTGAGGCTTATATTATGTATGCATGCTAGTGTGAAAGTTTCATGAAACAATTTTGTGAAATTGTGGTTGAATTGTCCAAAAGGACTAAATTGTAAAAGTTGCAAAATGTGTGTTTCTAGAAGCTATTTGTGTGAAATAGCTTTAGATTATTAATTTGAGGTCCTTAAATAGAAATTTACCCAAATTTTAGTTTTTGGACAAAAATGGGCATGGATGAGTTAAAATTGAAAGTTTATCAAAAAGGGCATTTTGGTCATTTATTAATTAAGTGATTAAAATAGGTGAAAAGATGATAGAAATTCATTCATCTTCTTCCCATAGCTGTCGAAAATTAGAGAAGCCATTGTTAGGGCTCCTTCAATTTTTCAAGCTTGCTAGTAAGTACTCCTAAGCCCGGTTTTTGATATTCTTCGTATTTTTGAAGTCTTAGTAGCATGAGTAAGCTATTTATAGCTATTTGGTGAGCTATTATGGATGTTCAAAAATGTACATATGTATGACATGCATGTATTTTGATGTTTTATGGAAGAATATGAAAGCTTGATGTAGTAGAAACATCTTTTGCTAAGTGATTTTCCATGAAAATGCATGTAGGGACTTAGTTGTGAAAATCTTAAGTTTGGTCATACATGGGTGATTTAGTGAGATTTGATGAATGCTTTAGTTGAGTAAGTGGTTCGGCTAAGCATGAAAGAGTAGAAAGTTGAATAAAAATCACTTTACGAGCCTTTGGGACTAAAGTGTAAATATGAGAAAGTTTAGGGGAAAAATAGTAATTTTGCTAAATTATGAGATGTGGGTCAATTTAGTCAATGCATGTATTGAATAAGCTGATTTATTCATTATAGATCAAGAAAGACGAAGCCCGGATCAAAACCGAGGCAAAACCAAGGTGGTGGACTAAATTGCATATTTTTGTACTTTTGAGTATCGAGGTAAGTCTATGCATAAACAATGCATTCATACTTACAATTTGTTGATGATAACTAGTGTGTAGCTAATTCGAGATTGATTTAGAACCTATAAGGTTCGAGTAGAATGAATGTAGTAGAAATGGTGAATGAATGTATGATCGAGAATGATTGGGAATCTATGTGGTTTAAGTAGACTTGTGCATGTGTTGTGATAATGCTAGATAGTAGGCTAAGTGCGATACCATCCTAATGCATATTGACGATGAGCTAGCTATGTGCGATGCTATCGTGAGGTATATCATCTAGTGAGCTATATGCTGAATCACTACGAATACTATTGTGGTAGGCTAAGTGCGATACCACCTTATTAATCAAATGTGGTGTGCTAAGTGCGAAACCACCGAGATATTGGTTGTGTGGATTAACTATGTGTGTTAACTGTGTGGATGAGCTGTGTGGATTAGTTATGTAAACTAGCTATGTGGATGAGTTGTGTGGATAAGTTATATGGATTGACTGTGTGGATGTATTACGATAAATACTAATGTGTTGTATATTACGTAAATGTGATATTGAATGCAGGGGTGCATTTCAATGGTTATGAATATGTGACTCATGATGTGTTGGAAATGTGGTAAGGGATAGAAAGAGTAAGCATAGTTGTGAATTACTTGTTGGTATAATGCTAATGGTTGCTTAGCTTATACTATGTTGCTTATTTGTTTATGTGTAAACTTACTAAGCTCAAAGCTTACTCTCTTTCTTTTCCCTTGTCTTATAGATTAAAAGCGTTGAATCGAGATACGAGGATCATCAGAAGATAGCCCACATATCAGCATAGTTTGGTACATGAAACTTAATGTTTTGTATATGGCATGTATAGGGGCTAGATAAGTTAGTAAATTTTGTAGTAAATGGCTAAGATGTGTTGGCCTTTAGATGGATAGCTTATTTTGTATAATGCCATGGTTGTTGGCTATTACATTATATGAAAGAAAGATGTAGTTTTCTATGTGAGAATGCACTTCAATTTGAGTTGATTATGATGGTGTTAGATGAGTATGTGTTGTGTATGTTAAAAGGGTGAAAAGAACTTGACACTTAGTCTTGTTCTTGACCATGTGGATAGACACACGGGCGTGTGCGTAGACCATGTGTGACACACGGTCAGCCCACGGGCGTGTGCTATGGCCGTGCGTCCCCTGGATGTTAATATTTGAAAACAGAATAGACCACGGACTAGTCACACGGGCGTGTGTCTAGGGCGTGTGGGATTAATCAGTGTTGGCCACGGGCTAGCCACACGGGTGTGTTTCTAGACTCTAGGCCGTACGAGGGAAGTCAGTGTTCACCACGGTTGGGGAGCACGGGCGTGCCATGGCCGTGGGGCATTTGGCAGAATGCTTGGGTTTTTAGGCACTGTCTGGGGACATGGGCGTGTATGCTCATGCACGGGCGTGTGAGACCTGTATAAAAGAGAAAATTTTTAAGGATCGTAAAAGTTTTGGATTAGTCTTGAGAGCCCTCGTGTGTATGAGTGAGGCCTCGTAAGTCGAGAATGAGGTTATAACGAGTAATAACGTTGAGCCTAAGTGGCGATTAAGCGGTTTGAGTTCGGTAACGCCTCGGGCCCGGTTCCCAGCGTAGAACCCAGGTAAGGGGTGTTACAGATCCACCAGTGAATTGAGGCTTGTGAGGGTGCTGTTGTCGATTTAAGGTAAGGGTTTAATGTTGTTTTTGTGTCGTGGGTTGTCGAGATAGTCGGTTTTTGTCAATATTTTTGCATTTGGTCGATTTGAGATGATTGAATCTTAGCTAATTATTTGTGTAATCTGTCGATTTAGGGTACTGAAATTTGCGTTTGGTGATTCTACATCGGTTTTGACTAGGTGTGTAACAAGAAACTCGAAAAAAATAAACGACGAAAGCCAAAAAAACTGCACAGTTGACGCCACACGACCAGTGTGACAGGTTGTGTGCTGGACCGTGTGAGGGTTGATATGTTATTAAATAAGCTATAAAATGTGACTTCTGACCATCTATTAGCATCAATTTGATATAAATATGCATGTTTGAAATTATATAAGATAGGTAAAATCTGTAATATGCTATGTATAGTCCAAAAAATGTTATATAAGTTCTGTATTTGTCATTATAGGCATGTACATCGTAATCATATCTGATATCTGTTAGTTCTTCATTTGCATCTGGGATGGGATTTTTTATATGGAGGAAGTGTGGGTAGTTTAATGACCTGTCATATTTGGTGGCTCAGCCACATATATTTCTGTAAACGACAATAAATCGCCTAGTAAATTAGCAACTCAGTTGCAAATATTCTTAAAAGTGTCATACAGACATTAAGCGGTGTGTAGGGTTGGATGGGTACATAGTACCCTATATGGTGTGTAACACCTCAGAATTTAGGGTTAGAAGTTTTGAGGTTTGTAGTTAGGGTCAATGAGTAGTCGAGTAATTGAGTTTATTGTCGCGTTTTAGTGTCAGAATGAGCCTGCAGGTTTAGTGGTAGTGGGTGTGTTAGTTTACCTTTGGGTCCCAGGTTTGAGTCCTCATGTGTGTTTAGAAGAGTTAATTTTATTTTTGTTTTGTTTTTAAATGTTAGATACTTATTTATTTTTATTTTATTTTTAATAGGAAGTTATCCCAAAGTATTACTCACGTTCTCCCTCTCTCTGACGTCTGTCTCTTTTTTCTCTTCTCTCACAGCAATTTCATTTTTTTCTATGCTTTGAAAGTTCTAAACTTGATATTCCTGTTCCATTGAATTTTTCTTTACCATCACTATTGGTTTTGTATCCTTTGAATTTTTATTTGAGATCATTGGGTTCTAGTTGATTTCATTGATTTGTATGCGCGTAATTCAAAGAGTTGAAGCAGAAGTAGAGTAAGTATTGTTTCTCTAATTTTAGAACAGTTTTGGTTGATTCCTTTGTATTATTTTGGTTTAATAATTTTAGATTGGTGTGTATTTGTAAGCGAGTTTTTAGAATTGGGTGGAATTGAGACGTCTTGGTCAGTTCTTGGTGCTTGAGATTCCGATTCAAGGTGTGTTTTTGAAACTGTTTAATTTCGGTAGCGAATTTATGTTGGATTTCGGGGAATTCTGTAATTTCTGATGTGGTTCTGAATTGTTAGCGATTAGGGTTTGTTTTGCTATCGCAAAACCTCGATTTTAGCTTGTTTCAATGTGGTTTCATAACCACGGCCACACGGGCGTGTGCCGCACGCGGGCTGTCCACACGGCCGTCTGACATTGGGAAATTAGGGATTTGGACGATTTTTAATGCCACACGAGATTTTTTCGATTTTCACACGGGCGTGTGCCTTGGACACACGGTCGTGTCCCTTAGCCACACAGGCGTGAGAGTTTTCCACACGGCTGTGTCTAAATTTTACACTTTTGCACAGTGAGTTACACAGGCTACACACACGGCCATATAACTCGGTCACACGGCTGTGTGCCACTTTCACATGGGCGTGTGCCTCTTTCACATGGGCGTGTGCCTCGTACATAGGGCCTAGACCCTCCCACATGGCCGAGCACACGGCCGTGTGGCCCTGTTTCGCAGATTTCTGTTCTGTGTTATAACTGACTCGTTTTATGCTTTTGTGTAATCCGACCCTTGGCTAAGCCTCGGTAATTGTGTTTGGGACTCCGTTACAACTTGAATTTAAGTATGTGTGTGTGTTTGTGTGAGTTGAGTTTAAATATATGGGAAATGTACTAATGTGAGATGATGAATGAGCTTGAGATACTTTCATGTTCGTACTTATTAAATGTGTACAAGCGTTATTAACTCTGAATCTATCTGACTGAGTATGAAACACTGTTTCTGTGAGTCTGTTAGCAGACCATGTGCATTCATACATTTGCATAAAATTTTGGGATAATGGTTGTGAAGAGAAGGAAGACTGAATTGGCAGTTTAACTGCATTGTTTCTGTACAACGGTTTACCGCTCTATTTTATATATATGTCAGCTCAGCTGCAGATTTCTATTTGAGTGGCTGAGACCCACTATCAAGGTATGTAGGGTGGATGGGCCTATCATGGTCCTATGTGGTGTGCAGGGTGGATGGGCGTATTATAGCCCATAAGTGGTGTGCAGGGTGGTCGGAGCAGCGTTTGGTTGGTGGGGTGGGATTTTTGACTTGTGCATTCGTTACGCATCTGGATATATATCTGTTTAGGTGAGCGTTGGTATGTTGGCAATTTGATTAATATAATAAGTGTGTTTAATTAATATATGTTTTAGTATGCTTTGGATACATCTCGTATATTGGATTACCGGTTTGAGCTTTTAATATGTGATTCGAGTTCATATACTTTTTACTTTTTACTTTTTACTTTTGGTTTCGGACTCACACTGAGCTCGCGTAGCTCATTCCCTTAGTTTTCTTTCTTTCAGGTAAATTCCATGTTTTGAAGCTGGGCTCGGCAGCCGGAGGTCTAGATTGATAAGTTTTGAATTATTTTAATAAAGTTTCTCTTCAAATCTTAAATAATCAAACTGTTTTGGACTGTAAATTTCTTATATGAACTGTGGTATCAATTTGAAATCGACTTGCAAAGTTGATAACTTGACTTGAAGTTTTGATTATGGTTTTCGGATTTTGAATTTGGTTTAACTTTAATACGATGTAAGTTTTAAACAAACAATACTAGTTTGTGTTTTTCATTCGAACGATAAATACTATATTATCAGCTGCAAATAAATTTTCATAACGCCAGTCTTTAAAATTTCTAAATCCGATTTGATTACAAATTTGGCGTATAAATTGTTAAACGATTTAGCTCAATTTAAGCAAACCATATTCGGATTAATTTTTAAACAATTCTTTTGTAAATTGTTCTAGGATCACTTCGGTGGTCAATGTAACCTCCGAGATCCGGTCGAAACTTCTAGGCCGAGTTTTGGGGTGTTACATGGTGTGCTGGGATGGTTCGAGATGGTGTGTATCGAATGGGGGTAGGATTTTATATTTGCATTTGTTATGTTATGATAAGCTCTGCTTCTGATATCTGTATATATGACGGATCGATTTCTGTATGATATGTTACACACTAAGTTTCAAAAACTCACTTTCTGTTGTCTGTCATTTCAGGTAACCCTTGGACTTAGGGTGGGTCAAAGTGACGGAGCTCGGTTAAAACTTAATTAGTTAATTATTCTATTTTCTTTGGATTTATGGGTTTTGTTATTTTTGGACTATTTGTACATTTTGTTAATTAGTTAATTATTCTATTTACTTTGACTTTATGGGTTTTGTTATTTTTGGACTGTTTGTACATTTTGGGACTGTTTGGTTTTGATTTTGATTTCGTTTTCTTATTCACTAGAATTATTTACACGTTTTCAAATCGACAACACTCATTTTACCTGCAAAATGTCAGATTTTTTCAAACAACAAATCATGTTTTCCTAAAATATAACGTGCTAAAGATTTTCGCTGCAAACCTATATATTTTGGAAAGTGTAAACTAACAACGTTTTTGTAAAATCGGTTACGTAACATATGCTTTCGGATAAACTTGATTTTTGTGGAATTAGAGCTTACGACGAATTTTATGAAACAAACGAATTCTAGTTTTTGAATGAGCTTGCAGTAACATCTCCAGATTTGACCATAACGTCTAGGTCGGATTTGAGGTGTTACAAAGTTATTCAACCATAAACACTTAAGCCACAAGCCATCATTTAAACCACATCTCAATCAATTCAAAAGCATTAAAATAAACCAAAATCATCATTTATATCAACCATCCTAAATGTTTAACCAATAAACCACAATTGACACCTCAATCAACAATTTAAAATTCAACCAAAAGACCACATACATACCACACCATTAAGCATTCAATGACACTTTCACTATCATCTAATCAAGCACCAAATAGCCATTCAAGCAATCTCATACTTAAGCGTCAAGCTTACCAAATCATTTCAAATATACCTAAACAAATATCCAAGCAAACAAATATCCAAGCAAACAAATATCCAAGTTAAACTTCTCATCAAGATACCATCTTCATGACTAATGCCATCATACGAGTTTTTACATAAACATAATCTCAAGATGCCAAACTCCCTCAATATATAACATTTGCACAAACTTAAGATTTCCTAGGTACATGCCACACATTACCAAGACTTAATATGGTCAAAAGACTATAGAATCAATACCGATATAGTGTGAGCTTCTTGATGATCCGCCTGACACGTTCTGCAAGTTGACACTACAGGGAAAAAAGAAATAAGGGAGTAAGCATTATAATTTCTTAGTAAGTTCACAGGTATAAAAACCAAATAACTTACCTCCAGTTATAATTATACACTACATACTACTTAGTTTGGTAAAGTTTGCCTATCATGAAAAATCACATATAAAAAAGGTGAGTTCAACATTTATCAAACCATATAGTAACTCAATCATATAATATTTCAGTTCACTTATTCAACATTGCATTACCATTCACAAAAGAAATAATCATTTAAATCAATTCACTATCTTAACTTATCATACAATCAATTTATCTACAATACAACCCATATCAAATGTAACGCCCTAAAAATATAGGGTCTTTAATTTTGCATGATCTGACACAAATTACTTGTTTTCTTTAATGGCTAAGTGATTTGGGTGTGTATGGGAGCGTTTGAGAAGCCTGGGTTCAAGTCTTGGCTTTTGTAGAATTTTAAAAATTTGTTGTTAAATGAATCTGGACATTGGCACATGGGTCTTATTAATTATTGTGCTCGTTTGAAGTCACAAAAAGCCTATTGGTGCAGTGGTTGTGGCGTTACAAGTGTGCCAAGGGGTCTGAGGTTCGAGTGTTGGCATTGCATGAGGGGGAGAATTTATTTTGCTGATGGTTCGGCTAGTAGTTGAGTTGCAGTGAAATTCTGATAGATGAGAGGTTGGAGAGATTTGAGGAGTGGATTATGGTGCAAATCGTGGAGAGGATTGGGGAGAGATTTTAGGAGTAAATCAAGGAGTTTGCTTGTGGGGAGAGTTGTGCCGAATTTGGTGTCTAGCTACTCAGAAATTCGGCAGAGACTTCTTTTGGTATAGTATTTGTTCGATTTTTCTTTCTTTTGGCATTTTTCCTTTTTGTTTCTCCCTGGCTGAATTGTCCTTTTGTGTCTTGGCATTGTAAGTCATTTTGGTCGATTCCTGGTAAGTCAAGTGCCTCTCGGTACCTATTGGGTTCTTTTTTTTCCTTTTTCTCTTTTTTCTCTGTTATTTTTCCTTTCAGCCGAATTCATTCTTCTCCCTTATTTCTCCTTCACCTTTTCTCAATTTTTCTCCTTTCATCTTTGACTGAGTGGCCGACTCTCTTTTTCTTTCTCTGTTGTGCCAGTCGGTTTGGTAGTGGGCGGCGACCTTTTCTTCTTTTCATAACATTGTGTCTCTGACAATTGGTAGAGCATCGACTGCCTTACTTCTCTGCACATCTCTGCTTTCATCTTCGAATACCTTTTTGGCCGAATACTGTGGGTAAATCGAGAAGAAGGGTGTGATCGTTTTCAACCAGCAATCAAAGAGTAATAATCGCATAACTTTCAGCCAAGGTTGATCGCGCGTGGGGTAATCTATTTGTTGCGCAAACAGGTGTGTAGTCACACCCCTCTCTTCTGTGAATCGGCAAAAGGCGAAAAGCTGAAACTTCGGTATTTGAGGCCTCACGAGCGTGCGATCGCTCGTGTGGTAAACTGAGCCCACAAATTGTGGCTGATAGACTGTAGAGGCCACCACGAGTGTTCTCGTGCTCTTGGGTCGATATGGGCCTCGTTTGGCTAAAATGGGCTGTGTTGGCCCAATGGGCTCGTAGGCCCCACACGGATAAAATCCACGATAACTGGCAGATACTGGACTGGGCTATGTAGTTCGCATAGCTGTGACTGAATTTGGGCTAAATGGGCCACACGAGTGTGTGGGCCCACATGGGCCAAATAGTGGGCCTTGGGCCCATTTACACCGTTATGACCATTTAGGTTATTTGTGTCGCTCGAGGGGACTGTAGACCTTCGGAGAGGTCGTTAACTGCACCGAGACCCTAAAATATGGAAAGTGACCAAAATATCCCTAAAGGGTAAAATTACTATTATACCCCTAATAGATGGAAATGACCATTTTACCCCTAGAGATAGGTTGACTAATGATTGTATGTTATTTGTAAGACTGTACTGAGTAGGACACTTTACATACACGAACTATTTATGACATGACATACTGCATGGGGTTGGGATTCTGATATGGAGGAAGTACGGTACTGGTGGCTCTGCCACATTCACTACTACTGGTGGCGTTGCCACATATCTTTATTCTTGGCGGCTCTGCTCTGATGTTATTATTAAGCGACTATCTTTGCGATATTGGTGTGCTAGCTGGGTGGGTCGATTTTATCCCCACATGGTGTGTTGGTTGGTACAGGTGGTGTGTTGGCTGGATTGGGGTTGGTTGCATACTTGCACCGTCACGATCTCAGATATTGGGCTTAAGCCCACATCTATTCTTGTAATGGGCTAAGGCCCACACCGCATCATTCTTGAATAGGGCTTAGGCCCGGCATATTCTTGAATAGGGCTTAGGCACTGACTCGGAGGTGGCCACACAACTGCAGGTGTTTTATTCTTGCTTTTACATAAATCTAAAATTTATGTTGGGTTTTGTTTATGTAATAAGGCCATTGGTATTTGCTTAAGTTTTTAATTGGGCTTTCGTTACTTATTTTTTATCTGCTAGTTTAGAGAAGACGAGTTTTCAAAATAATTATCGTTTTCAAAGACACAAAAATTTGGATATTAATTTTTCAAAAGCTTCCGCAAATTTAAATCAGCTTACTATAACCAGAGTAGCTAATAAGGCACACGTTTGACTAAATAATTTGTTAAACAATAATAAAGAGGTTTTTTAAACTTTGAAGCGAATTTTTACCAACAAGACAAACTTTCGAAAGACACTTCAATGTGACACTGATGTGTCTAAAACTAACTATGACAACAATAAAGGCAAGCGCACCTATCGTTTAATAGTACAGTTATGGTAAGACCGGTAATATCGTATCCATAAGGACCAAGAGTACTAGTAATTACTATATTTTTATTATTTAGCCTAAGTATAGGAGTGATTTCTTTTTAAACTAAAACTTAATTAATCAAAAACACGACAACGAAATAATTGGGAAAGTACTTTTAGACAACTTATGTGATAGGCAATACCTAAGGAAGAATCCACCTAGACTTCACTTATTACTTTTGATTCATACGATTTATTCACTTGTCTTAATCCGTAGAAATCCCTGATTTATGTTAATATCTCTCTCGAGACTAAAAACAACTGACTCTAGGTTGATTAATTGAAATCTCTTTCTAATTAAAACCCCTATTATCGCATTAACTCGATCTATGGATTCCCTTATTATATTTGACTCTAATCCAAAGATATTCTCGCCGCCCCTATGTCTAGGGTTGCAATTAACTCCGCTTAATTGTGTTGATCTACTCTTAAGCAGGACTTTTGCTCCATTGAATAAGCACATTCGACTTGAATCAATAACTTGAATTATCAAAACAAGAATAAGAACTCACAATTAAGAATAAGAACAAGTATTTATCTTGTAAATCAAATAGTAATAAGATCCGTCTTAGGTTTCATCCCCTTAGGTATCTAAGGGATTTAGTTCATACTGATAGAAGGAAACATCTCAAAATAAAGAAAACTACAAAACATAAGAAAACCCAAAAAATTCTAAAGAACTTGATGGGAGATCCTCAGTCTTGATGGAGATCCTTCCTCCGAGCTGCTTCCGACGGTTGTCTTCGAGTATTTCCTGTGTTCTATTAAGCGTTCCCTTTTAGGTCACCCCCTAGGGTGTTTATATAGACTTTGGAATGTCTTTCTTTGCCCACAAGTAACCTTTTCCGAATAGAAATAGTTTTTGATATGGCAGGGACACGCCCATGTGACACGCCCGTGCTCGATAGCCTTAGGCCGTGCTCTCTCCTGCTCACCACTAACGGCCATGTGGTCTGCCCGTGGACGATAGTCTAGGCCGTGGTTGATCCTGCTCGTAACACACGGCCGTGTCCAATGGCCCAGGCCGTGGTGAATTCCTAGGTAGGCCCATTTTATCCCTTTTCGGCCCATTTCTCATTCTTTTCGACTCCCTATGCTCTCCTGAGTGTAAAACATGAAATTAAGAGATTAGGAGAATTGAATTCATCAATTCTAATGAAAACTCATCCAAAAATAAGCTAAGCATCGGGTTAAAATATGTATAAATTATGGTTTATCAAATATCCCCACACTTAAGCCTTTGCTTGTCCTCAAGCAAAATCCTCAACTCACAATTAAAATTAACTTCCTCAATTCATAATTCTCATTCATAATGTCTCATCATAATTCATAGATAATTCATACATTGATAATTTAACTAGAAGAGTCCTAGAGATTGAAACAATCTAAGTCATAGATTTTTATAGCATGAAAACATAGGTGTTTCCCCTTACCTAAATAATTACCTTTGATTCAAAACCGACAAGAATTGACATCCTCACTAAAGATTCACTCAAATCACTCAAAGTGTTTAAGGTTAAAAAATTAAGCACTCAAAAGTCAAACATGAAAAGTTAATCCCATAGGCTTGCATGAAAATCAAATCTCCACCACTATAAAATGAGATGATACACAAATCAAAAGGTCTTTTAGAGGGTTGTAATGGGGCTTAGGTTAAAGGTGTGGATAAAGGCTGAATTAGAGGGTTATAATCGAGATTGAATTGATAAATTACCTAACTAGAAAAATTGGACTAATACTGAATAATTACATCAATTGAAACCTTAATACTAATGACACGAGCTTCTTCTCAAAATGTGAAATTAACTGCTTAAGCTCAAATAACAAAGAACTAATAATGAATAGATTTCCAATTTTTTTTAAGAACAAGTACATACAATAATAATAAAGAAAATAGTTAGGCAACTGATCAAATCAAATCTCGACATAAGGGGGGTCAAAGTAGGAGAAGTAAAAATTTGGTTTTGGGTTAATATTAATGGGTGAGTCAAGAAAATGGTTTATTAGGCTAAAAAGGGTTCACTAGGGGTTAATTATGAGGGTAGGCTTTTTAGTGGAATAAGTGGGTTAAAACCTAGGTGCCTTTATCATCTCAGTATATCAAATCAAAAGTGTGGTCTCGACATGTATAATCGAAACAAGTTATAGAATAACAATTCAATGTTGACACACTCATAACCAATCAAGTGAGCAAGAAAAGAATATGCTCTAAAAGGCTCAAGATCTCACAAAAATTATGGTTTTTGATGTCAATCTTGCAGATTTCAAACTTCAAAGCAATATTTAAATTTAGGAAAACAACCTATTACAAATTTTTTTTTTATGAAAATAGACTTATCATGCTTGATCCTCTAATATCTTAAAGTTTAAACCATCAAAGCACAATTACCTGTGACTTAATCCAAAACATATCAATGAAAATCATAAATCAATAGAAGTTTCATTCTAATACTAATATGAGAAAATTACATAAGAACAATGCATAATTCAGTATTGTTGACACCTCCCCACATTTAAGATGTACATTGTCCTCAATGTACAAAGATAAGTAACGACAAAGTAGTAAGAAAATCATAAGATAGGGAAAGAAGTGAAACTTCTTGAATTTTGGATGGAGTCAAAAAAAAGAAACGGTGGAAAGGTGGGCAGGGGTGGTGGATACTCCGGTAGTGGTGTGGTCGCTTCGTAATAGCCTTTTGAGCCTAAATTAAAGAAAGCAAAATGTAATAATATAAATTAAGGACAAAAAAGGTAAATGAAAATAATTTAATAATAAAAAAAAGGAAAAAGAAAAATTAAATAGACTCAAAGGTCCTTGACTTCTCGAGTCGATGAAGCGGCCGACATGAACTTATATAGAGTGGTCGTGCACAGGGATACCGTGCCAGAGTCCTTTTGCTTCTTCGACATGGAGATGGTGGCTTTGATCTTGCTTCTAGCATGGTGGCAAGGATGGTGGTCGGTGTGGTAGTGGTGTGAAGAAAAAAATAAGAGAAGGTGGAAAGGGAAATGAAGGAAAAAGATAGTGGGAAAAGAGGGGTTTTTTGGGCTGAAGAAGAGGTGGAAAAATGGAGTAAGTAGAGTGAGGAGGCGGTGGATAGTGGTGAAAAGGGAGAAACGCTGTGGTGGCTAGGGTTGGCAAAGAAGGGATTTGGGGAAGAAAGTGAACAGGAAAAAGAGGTTTAAATAGAAATCAGCTTCCCACGCCCGTGTGCCCTGGGCGTGTGAAGTCACACATCCGGATCGCACGGCCGTGTGGTACCTCATTCGTTTCTCCTACGCCTGTGTAGAGGTTTCCATGCCCGTGTTTGATTAATCAGTGTCGACCACGGCCTGGGGACACGGGCGTGTCGCACACCCGTGTTACTTTCTCAGTGTCGACCACGGCCGTATCGCAAGGTCGTGGCATTTTGTCGCAGCCCGTGTTTTGGGAAAATTATTGTCCTTGGTTCGTACGGTCTTTGCCACGCCGATGTGAGTATTCTTGGTGTCCACACGGCCACGGCCACGCCCGTGTGCAAGGCCGTGTGGTAGGGAAACCTGCGCTTTATTAATTTGGTTAGTTTTTTTAGTTAGGTGTTAAAAATAAAAAATATGAAACTTAAAGGGGTTAGTGCTAGGGTTGCCTCCCGAGAAGCGCTCGTTTAAAGTCTTAAGCTAGACTTACCTCTTATTCGCATAATCATGGTGGTTTGAGGAGTTGAAACTCCTCATTCTTGCTACCAATTGTATTAAAATAAGGTTTTAGACGAGTATGATTTACCTTGATTGTGCCAAATTGAGAATGAGTTACCTCGACTGTATCGTATGGGAAAGTATTAAGTATCGGGAAAAGAGTTATTCCATTAGGTTCAGAAGTGGCAACACGAGGATCTGTATTATCCATTAGAACTTGGTCTCCAACCTTGAAGTAGTTTTCTTCATCTTTAAGTTCGTTATGGAGTTGCCTCGGTTTTGTTTCGTGTGTTCTTGGTTTCTCCTTAACATGTGTCTTCCACTCGTCTAATTCATCGATCTGAAGCCTTCGCTCCTCATGAGTTATTTCTTTGTTGGTACGAGGTTTAAGATATGGCTCAGTTGTGTAATTTCGTGGTGCTTCCTGAAAAGAAGGTTAAACCAAATGGTCATTAATAAAATTTATGTTCTCACCTTTATTACTGTAACATCCTAAAATTTGAATTTTTATATGTTACATTACTTTGGTGCTCAGCTAGTTTATTTATCCTATGTGTGTGTTAAAATAGTCCTGAGAAGGTTCGGGATTTAATTGGATTTTGGAATAAATTTTGGTAAATAGAACTTTATTGAAGTGGAACAAGTAACCTTGATGTTTAAGGAAATTAAGTGGCAAAAGTTAGCATAAGATGAGCTAGTAGTAAAGAGGAGTTGATGCCATAAGCATACTTAGAGGGAAGAGGTTCGAATCCCTTGTTATGCATGAGAAATTTTTTTTAATTTTTGCACTCATCTAGCATGTGTCGGCCAAGCTTTATTTTTGGAAAGTTTGACTTTTAGTTTATAGTAATGTAACACCCCAAACCCGGTCAAGACACCACGACCGAATCTGGTATGTTACGAGGAAAACGTATTTGAGAAGTTGGGTTTTCGTTTAAATACTTGATGAAAATTTTGTGAAAAGTTTTGAGCGTGTAGAAATCTTGGGCATGATTGTTGAAAACTTCATGCGTCATTTTGAAAACTCGGAGATTTGGAGACTTAATCAATTAAGAAGTTAAACAAGTTTATTTCATTTAGAAATTCAAGTTGCTTCTTGATGTTACTCAAACATTTAGACTTAGTAGGAAATCGAGTTTAGGTTTGAAAATCATAGTGTGATACCCGATGGTATAGTTTAAAACACATTGCGTTATAGTTTCGAAACCGTTGTCCTTCCAAGTTTTTAGCAAATTTGAACTCAACTAATTTGTTAAGGCATATTAGAAAGCTACTTTAAGCATAAACATAGTAAAACCTAATTTAAAGGCCATTTACAACCCAAAACAAAACCAAATAGTAATAAATAAGCTAAAGTACCGAATTTTATCAAGTCTGAGCAAAACTATATTAAAGCATGGCATGAGCACCTTGAGTCCGTCCCGGCTCCATGTCCGCGTCTAAGTGTCACCTGCAATGTCAAAGGAGAGGGTGAGTCGCAAGAATCAGTGCATAAATCCCACTCCCGATAATACAACATGCTAACACACATCATATCATAGCAACATAATCAATGCACCCCGATCCTAACCATCCATATCACCTTTCTACCCCGTTTGGTACCAAACCACTGGTGGTGCCAAACCACTGGTGACCCAAAGTCACGATATCCATAAGTGTGGTGCCAAACCACTGGTGACCTAAAGTCACGAATAATCCAATGATGGGGCCAACCCATCGTGTGATACCAAATCACTAGCGACAATCCCGTATCTCATAAGTGGGGCCAACCCACGGTGGTGTTAACCACGGGGGCGAGTCGCAATGAGGTGCCAAACCTGCGGTGTCCCAAAGACACGCGGTGTGATACCAAATCACTTTGGTGACCGCAGATCACAAATCCGATGATGGGGCCAACCCATCGTGTGATACCAAATCACTAGCGACAATCCCGTATCTCATAAGTGGGGCCAACCCCACGGTGGTGTTAACTACAGGGGACGAGTCGCAATGAGGTGCCAAACCTCTGGTGTCCCAAAGACACGGTGTGATACCAAATCACCGTGACCACGATCACAAATCCGATGATGGGGCCAACCCATCGTGTGATACCAAATCATGGCGTCAATCCCGTATAATCAATCGTGGGGCCAACCCACCGTGGTACTAAGCCACTTTGGGACGAGGCGCCGAGGTGCCAAACCTCTGTGACCCAAAGTCACAATAATCAATCTGTGGTACCAAACCACTGGAGGTGCCAAACCTCTGGTGACCCAAAGTCACAAAATATCATCTGTGGTACCAAACCACTGGAGGTGCCAAACCTCTGGTGTCCCAAAGACACAGTGTCCCAAAGACACGGATATCATATTCCCCCTCCTCTCATATCACCCACACATGTCATACTAATGCAAATGATATAAAACATGCAATCATGCTAACATGCTCAAATGGCATCTCATGGTATTTACATCATAAAACATGTTATCACATATATCACTACAGATCTCGTAATGAAACGGACTTACCCGTATCCGTGCTTATACCCCATCGGGTACCCAATCCATCAATCATATTGTTTCACTTTAATAAGTAATCAGGTTATTAATCATATTACTAAATGTATGTGTTAGTTTACACACACTGAAATAGCGAAGGTTTTAATCCTAAGAACCGGTCTAAGACCCTCGATCCTTTTGCTCCTAAAAACAATCGACCAACCATGGGTTAATCACTTAAACCATTCGGCCATAACCATATAAACCAAAGGGTATATCGATTAACCCTTACCTTGCAAACGTTTGGTTTCCTACCAAACCCAAACCAACAATGGTTCCTCTTTTAACAATCGGCACACCCTATTAAAAAGAAACGCTTAATCCTTTGTCACCCTTGACTTAATCGAAACCAAAAGATCGAACTAATAAAATAATACCAATCACTTACCCTAATTACCAATCGGTCACTCATCATGATCAAGGCTTCAATTGATCGCTTCACCGATCACCACCACAATCCAAGGCCCTTGTTCGATGATTGAACAACCAACCAAGATCAACCCTTCACCGATATTCGGCCAAGAGAGAGCTACTAGGAGAGAGAGGAGATTCGGCCTAAGCCAAGAAAGAAAGCGCAAGAAAAGATGAGAAAGGGAGGGTTGATATTCGGCTAAAATGAGAACAAATGAAAGGAGGAAATTTGGCGGCACAAGGAGGGATTCGGCTAGATGTTTAACACTCCTATTATCGACTTTGAATGGAAAAAGAAAAGAGAATGTGAAATGAGAAAGAAGTTTCGGCAAAGGGTAATTGAGAAGAAGAGAGGTGGATGGGATGAAGGTACTTTCGGTTTCCACAGAGAAAAAATGAAAGAAAACTCTTTTAGAATTTCGGCTTTGGTATGACAAAAGGAGGAATTTGGCTTGCCAAGATGTTGACCGAAAACACCAAAATGCCAAAAAGAATTTCGGCAAACCTCTCCTACTCCCTACCAAAACCGGCCACTCACTCCCCACACACCCCAATATTCGGCCACTACCTCCAATCACTCACAACCACCCAATTCAAACTAGTTTGAACTAGTCTTTCCTAAATTCACTCTCCACCCTCCTTTGAATGAGTTGACAAAGTCCATGGTAGAGTTTGAACTACCAAGAACTCCTCCTCCTCCATGCCGTCAAAATGGAACAAAAAGGAGCACTCTGCAGCTTGAACTCGGGACCTCTCCCTCCCCGAAATTGACGCCAACCACACACTCCAAGTGACACAAGCCTTGCCACTTTGCTAGCTCATCACTTGTGCTCAAAAACGCCAAATAAAATATAAAAACCCCACTCCTCGGCTCCTCTCACCTAAGGCTTAAAAACTAAAATTTTCCTACCTGCTCAGGCATAGTCCTAGCCTGCAATTAAGCCCTAAGACACCAAAACAACAACATAGCAAACTCTAACATGCAAATTATGCCATAACAAAAATAGCCCCTAACCGGATATTACGGTTCTACCCCCTTAAAATAATTTCGACCTCGAAATTACCTCGATCGAGAAAAGTTGAGGGTATTGTTTGTCTCATCATATCCTCGAGTTCCCACGTAGCTTCTTCTACGCCATGATTCCGCCAAAGTACCTTAACCAAAGGCACGGACTTCTTACGCGAGAACCTTCACATCCCGATCTAGAATGCACGCGGGTTCTTCCTCCGTGGTCAAATCACGAATTTACCTCGATCTCTTCCTTTGCTACCACATGCGATGGATCCGAACGATAACGAAGCATCGAAACATGGAAAACGTCGTGGATCGACTTAGCTCTTACGGCAACTCAAGGCGATACGCCATGGGTCCCACTCGTCTCAATACCTTATACGGCCCAATAAACCTCGGACTTAGCTTGCCTTTCTTTCCGAACCTCAAAACCTTCTTCCATGGCGAGACCTTGAAAAAAACTTGATCCCCACGAAAAACTCTATGTCTCTCCGCTTAAGATCGGCATAAGACTTCTGCCGGTCGAAGCTTCCTTCAACCGAGCTGAATCAACTTAACCTTGTCTTCGGTCTCAAAGAACCAACTCGGGTCCCAACAATCGGCGTTCACCTAACTCCGTCCAACACGTAGGTGATCGACACTTCCTACCATACAACGCCTCATATGGTGCCATCTTGATGCTCGCTGGTAATCGTTGTTGTAGGCAAACTCGGCTAATGGTAGAAACTCCTCCCAACTACCTCTGAAATCCGAACACAACCCCTCAAAGATATCCTCCAAGATCCGAATAACCCTTTCCGATTGTCCGTCGATTTGCGGGTGAAAAGCCGTCTTTGAAATCCAACCGCGTGCCAGAGCTGATGCAACGCTTTCGAACCTTGACGTAAATCGGGATCCCTATCCGAGATGATCGATCATCGCACACCGTGTGCAACCTCACTATCTCTCGAAACATACAACTTTCGCCAACCTCTCACAGTGAGTAGCCAACCCTCACCGGAATGAAATGAGCTGATTTAGTCGGTCGATCCACAATTACCCAAATCGAATCCTTCTTGCTCGGCGTAAGCGGTAACCCACCGATGAAATCTATGGTTATCCTTTCCCACTTCCATCGAGGAATCTTCACGGTGAAGCAACCACGACGGCAAATGATGTTCACCTTGACTCTGTGACATGTCGACACTTCCCAACAAACTCTGTCACTTCTTTCTTGAGACCAGGCCACCAAAATCGCTCTCTGAGATCCCTATACATCTTACTACCTCCGGGATGCATAGCATAAGGGCTGCTATGTGCGTCTGAAGAATCCTGCCTCGACTCAACATCCTTGGGCATACAAGCTTTACCTTGAAAACCACGGCACCCCATCACTAGACAAGTTGTAACCTTCCAAACCACCACTCTGTACACTGCAACCTCCGCGCGCACTCGTAACCTCATCCTCTATCTCTGCTTTCTCTCTACGATCTTCAACCCAAGTAGGCTTAACTCGCAACTCTGCGAGAATACTTCCGTCGTTATACAAACTCAAGTGAGCAAACATCGCTCTTAAGTCCGAAACAACCTTACGGCTCAACGCGTGCGCCACCACGTTAGCCTTGCCCGATGATACTCAATCGAACGATCGTAATCTTTAAGCAACTCAACCCATCTGCGCTTGCCTCAAATTCAAATCCTTACGAGTCAAGAGGTACTTGGACTCTTATGATCGGTGTAGACTATTGATCTCTCTCCGCACAAGTAGTGCCTCCAAATCTTCAACGCAAAGACTACCGCCGCTAACTCCGGATCGTGCGTCGGATAGTTGACCTCATGTGGCCTCAAATGCCGAGATCGTAAGCCACAACCTTACCTTCTGCATCGGCCACACAACCCAACCCCGTATGTGATGCATCGCGATGAGATGTGAATTCCTTACCAGACCTTAGGTTGAATCAAAACCGAGCTTCACGTCAAAATCTTTTTAAGCTTATCGAAACTCTCCTGCTGTTTCTCAGTCCAAACAAATGGAACCTCTTTCCTTAACAACTTGGTCATTGGTGCTGCAATCAACGAGAAACCCTCTACAAACCTTCGGTAGTATCCTGCCAAACCCAGAAAACTCCGAATCTCAGCCACTGACTTAGGCGGTTTCCAATCCAAAACTACCTCAATTTTCCGAGGATCCACTCCAATCCCCTCAGCTGACACTACATGTCCCAAGAAAGTCACTTCTCTAAGCCAGAACTCGCACTTACTGAACTTAGCATAAAGCTGCTTCTCCCTCAAAATCTGCAGTACCACACGCAAATGCGCATCATGCTCTTCTTTTGTTCTTGAATACACGGGATGTCGTCAATAAAAACTACCACGAATCGGTCCAGATCTTCTTTGAACACCTATTCATCATATCCATGAATCTTTGCCGTAGCGTTAGTCAACCCGACGGCATTACGTAAATTCGTAGTGCCCATACCGAGTCCAAACGCTGTCTTGTGAATATCCGCTTCTTTCACCTTTAATCGGTGATACCTGACCTCGAGTCAATCTTAGAAAATACCGCACACCTTCAAACCGATCAAACAAGTCATCTATCCGTGGCAACGGATACTTGTTTTTGATCGTCAGCTTATTCAGCGGCGGTAATCTATGCACAACCGCATTGTACCATCTTTCTTCTTAACAAAAAGTACCCGCGCACCCCCACGGTGAAACACTTGGCCCGATAAAACCTCGGTCCAACAACTCTTGGATCTCGAGCCTTAAGCTCCACCAATTCCTTTGGCGCCATCCTATACGGAGCAATAGACACCGCGCGATTCCGATAACAGATCTATCCCGAACTCTACCTCACGATCCGGCGCAAACCGGAAGTTCTTCTGGAAACACATCAGCAAATTCCTTAACTGTTCGGACTTTTTCTACAGCAGACTCTTTAGCCTCCAAGGCATACACATGAACCACATACGCTTCACAGCCCTTTCTCACCATCTTCTCTGCCTTTAGAGCAGATACCACATTTGATAAGTAATCTCTCCTATTACCTATCATAGCCACTTCATCACCCTCAGTCGTCTTTAGAACCATGCGCTTAGCCACGCAATCCAACTTCGCTTTGGTACTTAACCAACCACCCATCCCAAGAATCAAATCGAACTCCCCAAATGGCAGTTCCATCAGATCAGCAGCAAACACTACCCCTTGGAGTTCTATGGGTACATCTCTAAACAGCTTATCTACTACTACAGAGTGACCTAAAGGGCTAATTACAGTCATCTGCCTAGAAGATATCTCGAGTCTAGATCCATGGTCTCTACTATACTCATCGCCATGTAAGAATGCGTCGAACCCACATCAATCAAAGCGAGAAGAGGAGAACCAAAGATCAAGAACGCGTCGGTTATGACGTCCGGTGCGTCGCCCTCCTCTCCGCGCCTTGCGCGCATACACTAACCCAGGTATGCAGCGTCGAACTACCGCGCCCCGCTCGCGGTGCTCCACGGCCCCGACCGGATCCATTACTACCTCCTGCCATTACCACGGCCCCTCTGCGGTGGCGGTATATTATTCTGAATCGAGTACGGCCACGACTCTCGATCGATCCTGGCCAACCTCGCGGACGGTCCCTCACGCGATGATCCGCAGAGAACCACACTCAAAACAACCTTTTCCACCGGTCCAGCAGCCTCCCCAATGATATTTCCCACAATGGTTACCGCGGCGGTCCACGACTAGCAAAGACAACCACCCTACCAGGCCGATTCGGCCCACTCTGCTCTAGCCCTTTTACGAGGGTTACCCGTCGATCCGAGAAGACCCAAAGCTCCTCTTATGCCTGTTCTGTCCATGCCCCGCCTTACGGACTCCTTAACACCCTCGGCTACCTTAGCCTTTTCAACCAAGACAGCAAACTCACGCTCCTGGCGAGGAGCAATCAGCGATCTCAACTCGTCTCTCGGACCATCCTCAAAGCGAACACACCTCTCGTGTTCGGTAGCCACAATACCCTAGCATACCGGCTCCGCTTCAAGAACTCGGCCTCGTGCTCGGAAACAGACTTACTCCCGAACTAGCCTAAAAATGCTTTTATTTGCGCGTCGATGTAGCTAGCTCCAATGTACTTTTTCGGTAGGCAACCTAAAATAATCCCACGTAAGATCCTCTGTTTGCCACACTATCCCGAACCGTGAGCCACCACGGTATGACTCATCCCAAGAAGCGATACTATGCCCTTCACTTCTCTTGGCGATCAAGTCCAAATCATCCATGATCCGCTCTGTCGCCTCCGGCCAATACTCAGCGATCTTCGGGAGCAACACCGAAACACCTCGAAAGAATTCGGCCCCGTTTGCGAGTCGCTCAGAATGAATTTCCTAACTCCCGCACCACCACCTACACCAACTACCCTTTCCAACACTCGCGGCAGATCGCTGTGACAACTGCGTCATCCCCCAGGCCGATCTTGAAACTCACCACCTCCACCGGTGGTGGTGCCGTATCTCATTTTCGACCCACGACCGGACCCTGCGGTTCGAGAAACCGTCATCCTACCACGACCTGCGTCCACGACCACGTCCACCTCTAGCGCTCATGACTAAATTCTCTACGTGCTCGATTTAGGAGTTTTATGCATCAAAGAATTATTCCACTATTTTAAAGCAAAGTCTTATGAATATTTAAGAAGCTTTGTTTTCGCGAGTTCCACGAGAATCCTATCGATTTGATTTCTAAAGTAATCCACTAATGCAATCATCTAATCACATCAATAAATCACAAGCAATAGTAAGGGTACTTACAGGCGCGGATGGGTGTGCGAGACTCGGTGTCATGCCTTTCAAACCATTTATTTCAAACAAAACACTTAAAGCGGACTTTCGAAAACATTTTGGGCCTCGGGCCACAAACCAGCCTTTGAACCTGGCTCTAATACCACAATTGTAACACCCCAAACCTGGTCAAGACACAACGACCAGAATCTGTATGTTACGAGGAAAACGTATTTGAGAAGTTGGGTTTCGTTTAAATACTTGATGAAAATTTTGTGAAAAGTTTTGAACGTGTAGAAATCTTGGGCATGATTGTTGAAAACTTCATGCGTCATTTTGAAAACTCGTAGAGATTTGGAGACTTAATCAATTAAGAAGTTAAACAAGTTTATTTCATTTAGAAATTCAAGTTGCTTCTTGATGTTACTCAAACATTTAGACTTAGTAGGAAATCGAGTTTAGGTTTGAAAATCATAGTGTGATACCCGATGGTATAGTTTAAAACACATTGCGTTATAGTTTGAAACCGTTGTCCTTCCAAGTTTTTAGCAAATTTGAACTCAACTAATTTGTTAAGGCATATTAGAAAGCTACTTTAAGCATAAACATAGTAAAACCTAATTTAAAGGCCATTTACAACCCAAAACAAAACCAAATAGTAATAAATAAGCTAAAGTACCGAATTTTATCAAGTCCGAGCAAAACTTTATTAAAGCATGGCATGAGCACCTCGAGTCCGTCCCGCTCCATGTCGCGTCTAAGTGTCACTGAAATGTCAAAGGAGAGGGTGAGTCGCAAGACTCGAGTGCATAAATCCCACTCCCGATAATACAACATGCTAACACACATCATATCATAGCAACATAATCAATGCACCCCGATCCTAACCATCCATATCACCTTTCTACCCCGTGGTACCAAACCACCGGTGGTGCCAAACCACCGGTGACCCAAAGTCACGAATAATCCAATGATGGGGCCAACCCATCGTGTGATACCAAATCACTAGCGACAATCCCGTATCTCATAAGTGGGGCCAACCCACGGTGGTGTTAACCACGGGGGACGAGTCGCAATGAGGTGCCAAACCTCTCGGTGTCCCAAAGACACGGTGTGATACCAAATCACCGTGGTGACCGCGATCACAAATCCGATGATGGGGCCAACCCATCGTGTGATACCAAATCACTAGCGACAATCCCGTATCTCATAAGTGGGGCCAACCCACGGTGGTGTTAACCACAGGGACGAGTCGCAATGAGGTGCCAAACCTCTGGTGTCCCAAAGACACAGTGTGATACCAAATCACTTTGGTGACCGCGATCCACAAATCCGATGATGGGGCCAACCCATCGTGGTGTGATAAAATCACCGGGCGTCAATCCCGTATAATCAACTGTGGGGCCAACCCACCGTGGTACTAAGCCACTGGGACGAGACGCTGAGGTGCCAAACCTCTGGTGACCCAAAGTCACAATAATCAATCTGTGGTACCAAACCACTGGAGGTGCCAAACCTCTGGTGACCCAAAGTCACAAAATATCATCTGTGGTACCAAACCACTGGAGGTGCCAAACCTCTGGTGTCCCAAAGACACAGTGTCCCAAAGACACGGATATCATATTCCCCCTCCTCTCATATCACCCACACATGTCATACTAATGCAAATGATATAAAACATGCAATCATGCTAACATGCTCAAATGGCATCTCATGGTATTTACATCATAAAACATGTTATCACATATATCACTACAGATCTCGTAATGAAACGGACTTACCCAGTATCGTGCTTATACCCCATCGGTACCCAATCCATCAATCATATTGTTTCACTTTAATAAGTAATCGTGTTATTAATCATATTACTAAATAGAAGTGTGTTAGTTTACACACTGAAATAGCGAAGGTTTTAATCCTAAGAACCTGGTCTAAGACCCTCGATCCTTTTGCTCCTAAAATCAATCGACCAACCATGGGTTAATCACTTAAACCATTCGGCCATAACCATATAAACCAAAGGGTATATCGATTAACCCTTACCTTGCAAACGTTTGGTTTCCTACCAAACCGAACCAACAATGGTTCCTCTTTTAACAATCGGCACACCCTATTAAAAAGAACGATTAATCCTTTGTCACCCTTGACTTAATCGAAACCAAAAGATCGAACTAATAAAATAATACCAATCACTTACCCCCTTAATTACCAATCGGTCACTCATGATCAAGGCTTCAATTGACTGCTTCACCTGATCACCACCACAATCCAAGGCCCTTGTTCGATGATTGAACAACCAACCAAGATCAACCCTTCACTGATATTCGGCCAAGAGAGAGCTACTAGGAGAGAGGGGAGATTCGGCCTAAGCCAAGAAAGAAAGCGCAAGAAAAAGATGAGAAAGGGAGGGGTTGATATTCGGCTAAAATGAGAACAAATGAAAGGAGGAAATTTCGGCAGCACAAGGGAGGGATTCGGCTAGATGTTTAACACTCCTATTATCGGCTTTGAATGGAAAAAGAAAAGAGAATGTGAAATGAGAAAGAAGTTTCGGCAAAGGGTAATTGAGAAGAAGAGAGGTGGATGGGATGAAGGTACTTTCGGTTTCCACAGAGAAAAATGAAAGAAAACTCTTTTAGAATTTCGGCTTTGGTATGACAAAAGGAGGAATTTGGCTTGCCAAGATGTTGACCGAAAACACCAAAATGCCAAAAAGAATTTCGGCAAACCTCTCCTACTCCCTACCAAAACCGGCCACTCACTCCCCACACACCCCAATATTCGGCCACTACCTCCAATCACTCACAACCACCCAATTCAAACTAGTTTGAACTAGTCTTCTCCTAAATTCACTCTCCACCCCTCCTTTGAATGAGTTGACAAAGTCCATGGTAGAGTTTGAACTACCAAGAACTCCTCCTCCTCCATGCCGTCAAAATGGAACAAAAAGGGAGCACTCTGCAGCTTGAACTCAGGACCTCTCCCTCCTGAAATTGACGCCAACCACACACTCCAAGTGACACAAGCCTTGCCACTTTGCTAGCTCATCACTTGTGCTCAAAAACGCCAAATAAAATATAAAAACCCCAGCTCCCTCAGCGCCTCTCACCTAAGGCTTAAAAACTAAAATTTTCCTACCTGCTCAGGCATAGTCCTAGCCTGCAATTAAGCCCCTAAGACACCAAAACAGCAACATAGCAAACTCCTAACATGCAAATTATGCCATAACAAAAATAGCCCCTAACCCGGGATATTACAAGTAAGGTGGCTAATGGATTAAGGCAAGAATTGAACTTAAGGTAGGGAATCATGAGATTATGGTATGTAGGGGGAACACAAGGCACATTTTAAGGAATGTGTTTTGGAAAGTTTAGAATGGCCAAACTTTGACTTTGGTGTCCATGTACTTAGACGGTTTTAGGGGCTAAGGGGTGGCCGAATTTTTGAAGACTTTTGAGTAAGGATAGGTGCTTGTTGGGCATATTTCTTTTTGGGTCATTTTTGCTTTCTCTCAAAACATTTTCTCTTCATCTTTTCTCTCCCTAGCCGAATGCACATTGAGCATTAGGTAAGCATCTTTCGTTTTTCTTTTGGTCATTCGATTTTGACCATTTTGGTCTAAATTTGCCTATGCTCTCAAGTCATTTCCCCTAGTGCCGAAAAACACCAAAACCTTGAAGGCCATTTTCTCTTTTCTTTTCTTCCTCCATTGCCGAATGCTCTCTAGTCTCAAACCTCTCTCTTTGTTCATCTTCTATTCTTGAAATGAACCAAAACCGAAACACCTAATTGTCCTATACATTTATTTCATCTCCTTATTCTTACAAAATTTATTCAACATTTTCTCCATTTTCTTTTCCTCCATGGCCGAATGTTGCTAACACCATCTCCTTCAAAATTTTCTCTTCATAGCCGAATATTTTACAACACTTATCTTCTTCTCAAACCATTTTCTTATTTTCTTCTCACACTTTAATCGCTTTCTATTGTAAGTGGCTAATATAATACTCTAGTATTCTTATTTTCCCTTTTTCCTTTGTGCCGAAATTTCATGTTGGTGTGGGATGGTCTTTTGGATCGATATCATCATCATACCATGACTCACTCGAATCTTTTCTCTATTTTAGAAACTTAGTGGAAGGCCAAAAATTTGGAGTGTCTGAAATCATCGTGAATCGCTAGGATTCGGTCCAAAGTTTTAAGGTAAGGGTTTTTATCAAGGAATTCCATATTACTCATTATTTCGTTAATGATGGGGGTTTACTAATCGATTTTATCTTAGGAACGCTATCGCTTGATTTTAATCCTTTGAACGTAAGGATTTCGTGGTAAGCCGATTTTGCCCCTTAAAATCAATCGTCTTAATTTTTGAAATAGTAGTTGGACTAATATTCTTATGTCAATGGAGGCAAGCAAGATAGGGTCAAAAAGGGTGGTGAATAGTGATCAGAAGAGGGGCGGATTCGCTATTCCCACTAGGTTCAATCGAAGGGCTGTTTCGGTAATCCGAGATTTTCCACCGGGTTATGGACCATCATCCGGTGAAAACCAGTTATTCGAGGTTGTTCGTAGTTCTGAGCCATTAGCTGTTCGGGATTTTTCAACGGGTTGCGAACCGTCAACTGGGGAGAACCGACAAATAGTAGTTATTCGAGATTCCAAGGGTGTTGACGATCAGGAAAGTGTAGTGCTCACCGTAATCAGGTGTGTAATCTCACACCATATCTCGCGGGTTAGATAACCACATCGTAATAATGTTAGATTAAATTCACAAAGTTGGTGAAATCGGGTAAAATGGTATATTTTAACACTTTAATAGTAAAAACTATGAAATTGGTATCGAGATTATGAAAATTACGAAATTTCCCTTAATGGGCTAAATCAATAAAAGTGACTTATTGGGCCATATGTGATTTTGATAAATGGGCCATATGTGATTTTGATAGATGGGCCATATGTGATTTTGATAAATGGGCCATACGTGATGACTGCTAAGTGGGCCAAATGTGATATGAGATTATGTGGGCCAAAATGTGAAATGGGCCAGTTTGTGATAACTTTTATAATGAGCCTTATGTTGGAATATTATATACATGATTGCATGGGTTGGGCTTTTTGGATGAAGAGAAGTTCTGGTAACTTTGCTACAAAATTACGATGGCCGTGCCCGCTTTGAAATATGGCCGTGCCTACTCGAAATATGGCTTCGTGCCCAGTTTGAAATATGGCTTCGTGCCCAGTTTGAAATATGGCTTCGTGCCCAGTTTGATATATGGCTTAATGCTAGTTTGGTGTGTTGGCGGGGTGGGTGACTAAAGCTCCCCACAGTGTCTTTGGTTGGTACGGGTGGTGTGTAGCGGATGGAAACTTAGGATTGGTTTTGGGAAATTGCATATCACATGCATTCTATACCTATTAAATTGTTATATTTGTAATGGGCTCAGCCCAAATAAATGCTTAAATGGTTTTGGCTCGATGGACTATGGTAAGTGAGTTACACATTGAGTTCTAAGTAACTCATCCCGCTTTCTTTACCCTTTCGGTGTAATGATCGGTGACGGAGGCTTGGGCGGGGGCGACTCGATGGAGGCCATACTACGATTAATGGGTTAATTAAACTTGGATTTTTTAAAGTACTTTTTAATATTTGCTTTTAAGTTGTGATGTAATAAGGCCTCTGGTTAAATTTTTATGGATGTTTTACTTGTGGATGGATTTTATATTACGTTTTAAATACTTAAATGGGATTTCTTTTCTAAAAATAGAAACAAACGTTTTCATAAATAAACGTCATTTAAAAGGATTTCATTCTTAGTTAATTTTAACTCGGTAACATTTTTCTCAGTAACAACTCTTTTAAAAATCTTGTTTTCAAAAATTCTTTTGAACTCTTTTACATTTCTCGGGATATTGAATCAAGTATTTTATTTTTTAAATTATAAATTCTTACGTCGTAAATTATTAAATTTAACAATCAACCTCGGTTTTCAATAAACACCTTTTCAACATCTTTATTTTTAAAATCCGTTTTCTACAAACCTTTAAGAGACTTTACATATGATCATTTCGTGTGACATGTCAAATCTGGTCTTAACGCACAGACCGGATTTGGGGTGTTACAATTACTCGATGTCCTAGCCGAATCAAGAGCCTGAAGAGTGATCGTTTCATCACCTACACGAAGTGTGAGTTCACTTGTACCAACATCAATTCTACTTTTAGCAGTTGCTAAAAAGGGTCTTCCTAAATTTAAAGGAACATTATTGTCCTCATCCATGTCTAAAACAACAAAGTCTACTGGGAATATAAATTTATCAATTTTTACAAGTATAACTTCAATTATACCCCTAGGAACTCTAATAGTTTTATCAGCCAATTGAATGCTCATCCTAGTTTGTTTGGGTTTCCCAAGACCTAGCTGTTTAAACATTTTATAAGGCATAACATTGATGCTTGCCCCTAAATCTGCTAAAGCATTACTAACAGATAAACCACTAATTAGGCAAGGAATCGTAAAACTCCCTGGATCTTTTAACTTTTGTGGTAGTCTATTTTGTAAGATTGCTGAGCATACTGCATTTAGCTCCATATGTGACGCCTCGTCTAACTTTCGTTTGTTTGTCAAAAGCTTTTTTAAAAATATTTTTGAATTGGGCATCTGCGACAGAGCTTCAATAAACGGTAAGTTAATATGTAATTTTTTAAAAAGTTTAAGAAATTTACCGAATTGTTCATCTGTCCAGTCTTTCTTTGTCGCATTGGGATATGGCACACGAGGTTGGTATTCTGTACTTACTAGTTTTGGCTTTTCATGGCTTATCTCAACCTTACCTTCTTCTACAACATTCTCTTGCCTTAATTTTGGTTCATCTAACCCTTCACTATCGTGAGCAGTAATGGCATGAATTTGCTCCTTAGGGTTAGTTTCAGTGTTGCTTGGCAAGCTGCCTTGTAGCCGTTCAGATATGAGCTTAGCAAGTTGTCCTAATTGGTTCTCGAGCCCTTGAATCGATGCTTGCTAATTTTTGAGTGTTGTTTCGGTGTTTTGGAAACGGGTTTCTGACACCGCGATGAATTTTTTTAGCATCTCCTCAAGGTTCGACTTCTTCTCTTGTGGGTAGGGTTGTTATTGAAAGCCTGGAGGGGGTTGCTGTCTCTGCTTTCCTTGACCACCCCATGAAAAGTTTGGATGGTTCCTCCAACCTGGATTGTAAGTGTTACTATAAGGGTTATTTTGAGGTCTAGAATTATTACCCATATAGTTCATCTGTTCGCTTTCTATGCCAGGATTGTAGGATGGATATTCTATGTTACTCATTCCTCCTCCATTTGTATCACACTGCATAACTGGATGTACCTGCGAAGAACCACACAAACCATCAATCTTTTTATTTAACAGTTCTACCTGGTTTGATAGCATGGTCACTACGTCGAGGTTGAAGACACTGGCGCCTTTTGTTAGCTTTGTCCTCATAACTTGCCACTAATAGTTATTCAGTGACATCTCCTCTATAAACTCATAAGCCGCTTCAGGGGTCTTGTTATTTAGGGTTCCACTGCAACAATCGATCAACTACCTAGTTGAGGGGTTCACACCATTGTAAAAGGTTTGAACCTGAAGCCACAAAGGTAACCCATGGTAAGGGCACCTTCTTAGTAAATCCTTGTATCTCTCCCATGCATCGTAAAGTGTCTCTAAATCCATTTGCACAAAACAAGAGATATCATTCCTCAACTTAGCCATTTTAGCCAGTGGAAAATATTTAAGTAAAAATTTCTCGGTCATTTGGTCCCATTTGTTATTGATCCTCGTGGTAACGAGTTCAACCACTATTTAGCTTTGTTCCTTAACGAAAAGGGAAACAACCGAAGCCAAATGGCATCATCAAAAACGCCATAAATTTTGAAAGTGTCGCAAAATTCATGAATGTTTTCCAAGTGATTGTTTGGATCCTCATCCTGCAAACCATCAAACTGAACAAACTGCTGAATCATCTGAATAGTGTTAGGTTTCAGTTCAAAATTACTTGCAGCAATAGTAGGTCTAACAATACTCGACTCGGTTCCTGTTAAATTAGGTTTAGCATAATCATACATAGTACGAGGAGCAGGATTTTGATTCACCGGGTTTACGGTAACCACAGGAGGTAGCGGATTATTATCAGCCATCTCTTCTGTAGTATTAGTTTCGTCTTCTTGCTCTTCTTCTATGTATTGTAGACTTCACCTTATTTCTCTTCGGTTTATGCGAGCTGTACCATCTATATCACTATCAAAAAGTAATGGTCCTGACGGGTTCCTTCTTGTCAAAAACTAAAAGTTCCTGCCAGAAGCAAAGAAAGAAAAATTAGAAAAGAAATTAAATTGCAATAAAAATAAAAATAATGGCTAAAGTAATAAAAATTTAGTGTTCCTAATATCTTAGTCCCCGACAACGACGCCAAAAACTTGATGTGTCTAAAACTAACTATGACAACAATAAAGGCAAGTACACCTATCGTTTAATAGCATAGTTTATGGTAAGACTGGTAATATCGTATCCACAAGGACCAAGAGTACTAGTAATTACTATCTTTTTATTATTTAGCCTAAGTATAGGAGTGATTTCTTTTTAAACTAAAACTTAATTAATCAAAAACACGACAACGAGATAATTTGGAAAGTACTTTTAGACAACTTAAGTGATAGGCAATACCTAAGGAAGAATCCACCTAGACTTCATGTAACACCCTAAAATTCAAGTATCGATTTATTGCATGTTTTGGTGTTTAGATTATGAAAGAAAATTTTCTTATTTCTTTTTGTGCCTACTATAGTTCGGAAGAAGAGTATAGAATTATTCGGGTATGGAATAATTTTTAGTTTGAGAATTTATTGAAGTGAAGCAAGTGGCATTGACACTTAAGTTAAATTAAGTGTTAAAGAGTAGCATAAGATGAGTAAATGGCAAAGTGGTGTTGGCGCATGGGTTATAGCATGAGGAGAGTGGTTCGAATCCCTTGGATGGCATTTTGACAACTTTTATTTTGCTCTTCTATGGTAAGTGTCGGCCAAGCTTATTTATGGTAAGTGTTGACCTTGTTATTTTGGTTAGTATATCAAAGGAATAAGGTAAGAGTGAATCAAGAAAATTTGGAAAGATATGGAGACATAGGGCAAGTATCAAGGAAAATGTTTTGGAAACAAAATCATGGCCATTTGACCATGCATATGGACGGCAATTTGGTCTAGGGGGGAGCCGAATTTTGGTGTTAGTTTGGCTAGGATTTGAAGTCTCTTTTTGGTCATTCTTAGCATATGTGCAAAGTTTGCAATCCTTTCTCAACTTTTCTCCCTTGGCCGAATTTGTGCATTTGGTAAAGCCTAATTCTTTTGACCATTTGGTCATTTTCTTTGTTCATCTTTTGAATATTCTCTTGTGCCTCTTCTTAGTGCCGAAAGTGTTAGTACCAAAAAGACCATCTCTCTCTTTTTGTTATCTTTCTCCATTGCCGAATGTACCTTGCTCTCCAATACATCTTTTTTTTTTCTCTTTTCTTCTCTTTGAAAACCGAATCTTCATTATCATCTCTTCTCTCATATTTTATTTCTTTTCACTCATCCTTTTCTCCATTGTTTTTCTCCATGGCCGAATGTTAGTGAGCCATAGCCGAATCATTTTTTTCTCTTTTCTTTGGTTATCATAGCCGAATCCTCCATCACTTAGAGACATCATTTTCAATCCTTTCTTTTCAACCGTGGACAAAAGGGTAAGAATTCTTTTTAGTTTCGTTTAGTTAGAAGTAGTCATGGCCGAATATTGATGGTGGTATGAAGGCTTTCTCGGATCGAAATAAACGTTCCTTCTATTAACGCTTATTTTTGTTATACTTTAGTGCGATAACGGAAGATCGGAAATCAAGTGGTCGTGAGTGACATAGAACGCTTGGATCGATTCTCCTTGTGGAACAAGAATATTTGTGGTAAGGAAATCTCGTTCTTAAAACCTTTAGTCATAATCGATATATATATTATTAGGACGTGCTAACGATCTTTGTCATTGAAGACAATCAAGATAGGGAAGAAACGGGCCGTGTATAGTGTTCGGAAGAAGGGTGGTACCGTTAATCCCCCTAAGTATAACAAAGGACTGTTTCAGCAATCCGGGATTTCCCACCGAGTTGTGGACGTTCATCCGAGGAGAATAAATTGTTTGAAGTAGTTCGTACTCCCGAACCATTATTTGTTCATGGATTTGATTCTGTTAACGAACCATCAATCGGAGAGAAACCGCAAGTGGAAGTAGTTCAAAAATCCGAGGGTAAATTTTAGATCGTTATGTTTAGATCGGTTTTATTATTAGATTATAGTGTTCTAATTATCGTGATACGATAGGTGTTGACGGCGGGAAAGTCTAGTTCTCACTATAACCAGGTGTGTAACTTCACACTTATCTTTCTGTTAGATACTAAACCGTAAGAAATTTGATAAATCGTAAAAATGGCCAAATCGGAAATGTTGTAGTAATTAGTACTTTTGTGTAAATGCATGAAAACGGATAAACCGAGAAATTCTACTAAAAAGCGCTAGATCGATAAATTGGGCCATAAAACCGCTAGATCGATAAATTGGGCCATAAAAACGCTAGATCGATAAATTGGGCCATAAAACCGCTAGATCGATAAATATGGGCCAAAGTTTGCTAGATCGTTAATGGGCCAAAAACCCTCTAGTTCGAGATATGGGCCAAAGTTTAATACTATATTGTTAATAGGCCCAAATGAAAGGTTTTATTAAAGACTCATTTGTGTTATGGGTTACTTGATAAAATTTTTATGATTTAAAGTTTGTTATTCATACATAATTGCATGGGATGGGATTTGATGAAGAGAAGAAAGGCACATGGCCACGTATCTAGTTCGGTGGCTCTGCCATAAATTTTGGCTTAATGCCTCTAGTTCGGTGACTATGTCACAATCTAGTTCGGTAGTGCACTACAATATTATTAAAAGGCTTAATGCCTACGATTGGTGTGTTTGGCGGGGTGGGTTGACTTGATCCCCACAGTGTGTGGTTGGTTGGTACGGGGGTGTTAGCGGATGGAAATTAGGCTTGGTTGGGAAATTCATTTTTACATGCATTATAATTATTTTATCTCATGCTATATTGTTAAAATCAAAATTGGGCTCAAGCCCAAATTAATGCCTTGATGGTCAGCCCAACAATGATGGTAAGTGAGTTACACACTCGAGTTCTTTGTAACTCACCCCGTTTTATTATCCATCTCAGGTAATGGAAATTGATGTGGACTTGGGCCGGGGATGACTTGGTGGAGGCCATACTACGAGCTTGGGTTTTATAAACTATGAACTTTATTTAAGTTACTTATTTTAATTACTATTTTGGGTATGATGTAATAAGGCCTCTAATTATGTTTTTATGGATTGTTTTATGCGTGGATGGATTTAAATTTTATTTTTAGACTCTTAATATGGGCTTATGTTAAATCTATAAAGTTTTCTTAAAAAAAATATTGTGTTTTATAACAATTTTTGGACACCTAAATTACTTTTCAATCTCTTTCAAATTCTTTTAAAAAAATAAAAACTACGTTAAGGTTTTGACTAATATATATATATATAAGATTTCAAACAAGTATTTTTCTTAATTCATAATCATTGTACTTAGTTTTTATTAAACCTTATTTCTAAAGGTTTTACATTACTGTCTTACTTAAGTCATTAAAGAATTTTGGATGTTCGTTTCGGTGTGTGGCAAACCAAATCTCGTCTTAACGCATGGAGACTGGTTTGGGGTGTTACATTTAATGGTATCGAGCTAGTTTCAAAACTCGGTACCGTGGTTGGGTTCAACAAAGATAATTGTTTGAGAAACAACTCAAATTTCTAGACTTTTGATTTAAAGGTAGTATGGCACCATGAGCATCCCGCCAAGTCAAGTAAGTATCTCAGATATTGATTGTTTATTATCATTGTGATATGATCATAAGAAACACTTTAGAACTTCTAGTTTTAGGTGTTGAAATCGTAGAGATTGAGACAATAGGATATGGTTGCGAAAACAACTCTATCTCTTTCATATTATAAAATATCGTTAATAAACACCTAAATGGTATCTTGATTCATAAAACTCATAACCAGATTATATCGAATTAGACATTATGAGCTCTAGAGGACGTGAGTCGTGGGCGCGGTAGACGTGGCCGTGGTAGAGGACGAGGTGTTAGAGGCGCAAAACGGCGCCGGATCATATGCCGGAAATGGATGCACTGCGTCACTCGAAAGTGAGACGAGATCACATAATCATATGGAAGAAGATAATGCGGTGACGCGAGCAATGCTTTGCGAGTCCTTGAAAGGGTTTCGGAGCTAGAACCGGGCCAACACTCGTGGGTCGATATCGGAACGATTGAAATCAAGTGGTCTTGAGGTTTTCGAGAGTGTCTCGGTGTAGCTCCAAATGTCGCTGAATATTGGTTTGAGGCATGGAGCGAATTATGGACGATCTTGAGTGCACTTTGTGGAACAAAAACTAAGGGAGCGGTGTCCTTGTTAAGGGATGAAGCATACCAATGGTGGCTTACTGTCCGAGAAGGCACTGAAGCTGCATTAGTTAATTGGGAATTCTTTAAAGTTTCCTTCCAAGGGAAATATGTAGGAACGAGTTATGTTGATGCGAGAAGGAAGGAATTCCTGAATCTGGTCCAAGGGAATAAGACAGTGGCAGCATATGAAGCTAAGTTTTTGCGCTTGAGTCGCTATGCTCGAACAATAGTGGCAACGGATCATGAGCGTTGTGTACGCTTTGAGGATGGCTTGAACGATGAATTGCGGGTTTTGATAGCCCCACAACAAGTTAGAACTTTTGCCACGCTTGTGGAAAAGGCCAAGATAGCCGAATAGGCTAAGAACTCGGAATGTCGAGAATCGAACGAGCGAGCTAGAGGCAAGAGAGATATGAAGTATTCGGGTTCTTCAAGAAGGTTTCTGAGAGGGCCTCGGAATGATGAACCACTCAAGGTAGAACACCAGAATCGTGAATCGTAGTCGAGATTGTGCTTTTTGTGGAAAAGGCATTCGGAGAGTCTTTGAAGAAAACGGGTGCTTGCTATAAATGCGGTCGATGGATCATCAATATAGGAATTGCCTCGTCGAATGGATACAACTCGGGAAGCTCGTAATACCGATGCACCACCGGCAAGAGGAATTCGGCAACCACCACCGAGAGTCGTGGACCAGTCGTGGTGGTAATGGGGCCGGGCGTGGTCAAGGTGCAATGGTCGAGGCAATGGTCCTAGAGGCAATACGGATGCAAGACAACCGGGATTGGTTTATGCGATCGACGCCGCGAGGATGGTAATGCACTGATGTGATAAGCGCACGTTCTTCATCTTTGATGTACTGTTATTGCTTTGATAGATATTGGTTCTACCCATTCGTATGTTGCTAGCACCATATCCGAAACTTGAATTTAGACTCAAAATTTCCGATAGTGAGATGAAGGTAATTAGTCCTTTAGGACAATCGGTGATAGTAAATAAACTGTTTAGAGATGTGCCCTTAGAAATTCAAGGAGAAATATTTTTGGCAAATTTGATGGAATTGCCTTTTGGCGAGTTCTATATCATTTTGGGCATGGATTGGTTGGTTAAGCACCGGGCGAAATTAGATTGTGCTGAAAAGCGGATGTCAATAAGGACGGTGGTGAATAAAGAAATAATTATGATAGGCGAGCGAAGGAATTACTTGGCAAATGTGGTATCTGCACTTAAGGCAGAAAAGTTGATGCGGAAGGGTATAGAGCATTTTTAGCATTTATTAGTGCTTTAGATGCCAAAGAGTCGTCGATGGAAGATGTGAGAACAAAGTGAAGGAATTTCGGATGTATTTCTGAAGAACTTCCTGGTGTACCTCCAGATCGGGAAGTGGAATTTGGTATTGAGCTTTTGCCCAGAACGGCTCCAGTGTCCATTGCTCCATATAGAATGGCACCGAAGGAGTTTGCGGAGCTTAAAGCTCAAATTCAAGAATTGCTAGATCGAGGCTTTATTCGACCGAGTGTGTCTCCGTGGGGAGCACCGGTTTTGTTTGTTAAGAAGAAAGATGGGTCGATGCGTATGTGTATTGACTACAGGCAATTAAATAAATTGACGATCAAGAATAGGTACCCTCTGCCGAGAATTGACGACTGTTTGATCAATTGAAGGAGCTTGATTTTCTCAAAATTGATTTGAGATCGGGTTATCATCGGCTTAAGGTGAAAGAAGCGGATATTCATAAGACGGCTTTCCGAACTCGTTAAGGACATTATGAGTTTTTGGTGATGCCGTTTGGGTTGACCAATGCACCAGCTGCATTTATGGATATGATGAACCGGGTCTTTCAACCATATTTAGACCGGTTTGTGGTGGTATTCATAGATGACATTCTGGTATATTCAAGGAATGAAGAGAGTACGCGACTCGCATTTGCGAATTGTATTGCGATTACTTCCGAGATAATCAATCGTATGCCAAATTCATGAAATGTGAATTCGTTAAGGGAAGTGACTTTCTTGGGTCATGTGGTGTCACCAAGGAATAAGGGTGGATCCTCGGAAGATTGAGGTGTATTGGATTGGAAACCACCAAAGTCGATGGTCGAGATTCGGAGTTTCTTGGGTTTGGTGGTTACTATAGGCGCTTTGTTGAGGGGTTTTCATTGATTGCTGCACCCCTAACTAAGCTATTGCGGAAGGGAGTACCATATATATGGACCGTTAAACAGCAAGAAAGTTTCGAGAAATTAAAGAAGATTTTGACGGAAGCGCCAAGATCTTGATCAAATTAGGAGGGCTGGAAAGGAGTTTATAGTTTATTGTGATGCGTCACATACGGGACTAGGTTGTGTATTGATGCAAAGTGGAAAAGTGGTGGCTTATGCTTCTCGTCAGCTGAGACCGCACGAAGTAAACTACCCTACTCATGACCTGGAGTTAGCAGCGGTAGTGTTTGCTCTAAAGATTTGGAGGCATTACCTCTACGGTGAAAAGTCTATCATCTATACGGATCACAAGAGTCTTAAGTATCTTCTTACTCAGAAGGAATTAAACTTGAGACAACGAAGATGGGTGGAGTTGTTAAAGGATTATGATTTCTCAATCGAGTATCATCCTCGAAAAGCTAATGTGGTAGCGAGCGCGTTAAGTCGTAAGGTGGTATCTCGATTTGAGAGCAATGTTTGCCCATTTGAGTTTGTATGAGGATGGTAGTCTGATAGCGGAACTTCAGGTGAAGCCTCTGTGGTTAGAGAAAATCAAGGAAAAACAGATATCAGATAAGAAATTGGGACTGTTAATTCAACAAGTTGAAAATGGTGGAATAGAGAATTTTAGCATAAACGCGGAAGGTGTGTTATGCTTTCGTGGGAGATTTTGTATGCCTAAGGACTCGGATGCTGAGACAAATGATTCTACGAGAGGCGCATAGTAGCCCTTATGCTATGCACCCCGGAGGAAATAAGATGTATCGGGATCTTCGTGAAAAATATTGGTGGCCAGGGTTGAAGCGTGAGATTTCTGAATTTGTGGGAAAATGTTTAACTTGTCAGCAAGTGAAAGTGGAGCATCAATTGCCGTCAGGATTATTACAACCGGTAAAGATTCCTCTTTGGAAATGGGAGCGGATAACAATGGATTTTGTTAGTGGGTTACCTTTAACACCTAGTAAGAAAAATTCCGTTTGGGTAATTGTTGATCGTTTGATGAAGACTGCTCATTTTCTACCAGTTCGTACGGATTACTCGTTACAGAAGTTGGCTAAGCTGTACGTATCCGAAATTGTGAGGTTACATGGGGTACCTGTGTCTATTATATCAGATAGGGATCCTAGGTTTACGTTACGGTTTTGGAAAGCTTTGCATGAAGCCTTGGGAACAAAGCTAAACTTCAGTGCGGCTTTTCATCCTCGATCGATGGTCAATCGAAAAGAGTAATTCGGATTCGGAAGACATGTTAAGGGGATGTGTAATCGACTTCAAAGGTAGTTGGGAGGATTTTCTACCGTTGGCGAAATTTGCTTACAACAATAGTTCTCGATCTAGCATTCGGATGGCACCCTACGAGGCATTATATGGTCGTGGGTGTCGTTCTCCTAGTTGTTGGACCGAATTGGGCGAACGACGGATGTTAGGTCTGAGTGATCTCTAAAACGGAAGAAAAGTAAAAGCTATTCGAGCACGGTTAAAGTAAGCCGGATAGACAAAAGTCGTATCTGAGATCTGAAGCGTAGAAGTATCGAGTATCTTTGTGGGGATCAAGTTTTCTTGAAGGTCTCACCTTGGAAGAAGATTTTCGTGTTTGGGAAGAAGGGCAAATTGAGTCCTAGATACATTGGACCATATCGTGTGGTGAAGCGTGTTGGTCCAAAGGGCCTATCGATCGAATTACCTCGGAGTTGAGTCGATTCATAATGTTTTTCATGTTTCCATCTTTGGGCGCTATAGATCGGATCCTTCGCACATAGTGCCGATGAGAAGAAGTGGAGTTGAAGTCGGACTTGTCTTTTGAGGAACAACCGGTGGAAATCTTAGACCGAGATGTTAAGGTGCTAAGAAAGAAAACCATGCACCGTTGGTCAAGGTTTTATGGCGAAATCACGGAGTGGAGGAAGCTACGTGGGAGCTGAAGATGTAATTCGGCAACAATACCCTCACCTTTTTCAACTGTGCAAATTTCGAGGACGAAATTTTTTTAGGAGGGTAGAGTTGTAACACCCTAAAATTCAAGTATCGATTTATTGCATGTTTTGGTGTTTAGATTATGAAGGAAAATTTTCTTATTTCTTTTTGTGCCTACTATAGTTCGGAAGAAGAGTATAGAATTATTCGGGTATGGAATAATTTTTAGTTTGAGAATTTATTGAAGTGAAGCAAGTGGCATTGACACTTAAGTTAAATTAAGTGTTAAAGAGTAGCATAAGATGAGTAAATGGCAAAGTGGTGTTGGCGCATGGGTTATAGCATGAGGAGAGTGGTTCGAATCCCTTGGATGGCATTTTGACAACTTTTATTTTGCTCTTCTATGGTAAGTGTCGGCCAAGCTTATTTATGGTAAGTGTTGACCTTGTTATTTTGGTTAGTATATCAAAGGAATAAGGTAAGAGTGAATTTTTGGTAGGGAATCAAGAAAATTTGGAAAGATATGGAGACATAGGGCAAGTATCAAGGAAAATGTTTTGGAAACAAAATCATGGCCATTTGACCATGCATATGGACGGCAATTTGGTCTAGGGGGGAGCCGAATTTTGGTGTTAGCTTGGCTAGGATTTGAAGTCTCTTTTTGGTCATTCTTAGCATATGTGCAAAGTTTGCAATCCTTTCTCAACTTTTCTCCCTTGGCCGAATTTGTGCATTTGGTAAAGCCTAATTCTTTTGACCATTTGGTCATTTTCTTTGTTCATCTTTTGAATATTCTCTTGTGCCTCTTCTTAGTGCCGAAAGTGTTAGTACCAAAAAGACCATCTCTCTCTTTTTGTTATCTTTCTCCATTGCCGAATGTACCTTGCTCTCCAATACATCTTTTTTTTTTCTTTCTCTTTTCTTCTCTTTGAAAACCGAATCTTCATTATCATCTCTTCTCTCATATTTTATTTCTTTTCACTCATCCTTTTCTCCATTGTTTTTCTCCATGGCCGAATGTTAGTGAGCCATAGCCGAATCATTTTTTTTCTCTTTTCTTTGTTTATCATAGCCGAATCCTCCATCACTTAGAGACATCATTTTCAATCCTTTCTTTTCAACCGTGGACTAAAGGGTAAGAATTCTTTTTAGTTTCGTTTAGTTAGAAGTAGTCATGGCCGAATATTGATGGTGGTATGAAGGCTTTCTCAGATCGAAATAAACGTTCCTTCTATTAACGTTTATTTTTGTTATACTTTAGTGCGATAACGGAAGATCGGAAATCAAGTGGCCGTGAGTGACATAGAACGCTTGGATCGATTCTCCTTGTGGAACAAGAATATTTGTGGTAAGGAAATTTCATTCTTAAAACCTTTAGTCATAATCGATATATATATTATTAGGACGTGCTAACGATCTTTGTCATTGAAGACAATCAAGATAGGGAAGAAACGGGCCGTGTATAGTGTTCGGAAGAAGGAGAGTACCGTTAATCCCCTAAGTATAACAAAGGATCTGTTTCAAAGAATCGGGATTTCCCACCGGGTTGTGGGCGTTCATCCGAGGAGAATCAATTGTTTGAAGTAGTTCGTACTCCCGAACCATTATTTGTTCGTGGATTTGATTCTGTTCACGAACCATCAATCGGGAGAAACCGCAAGTGGAAGTAGTTCAAAAATCCGAGGTAAATTTTAGATCGTTATGTTTAGATCGGTTTTATTATTAGATTATAGTGTTCTAATTATCGTGATACGTATAGGTGTTGACGCGGGGGGAAAGTCTAGTTCTCACTATAACCGGTGTGTAACTTCACACTTATCTTTCGGGTTAGATACTAAACCGTAAGAAATTTGATAAATCGTAAAATGGCCAAATCGGAAATGTTGTAGTAATTAGTACTTTTGTGTAAATGCATGAAAACGGATAAACCGAGAAATTTACTGAAAAAGCGCTAGATCGATAAATTGGGCCATAAAAGCGCTAGATCGATAAATTGGGCCATAAAAGCGCTAGATCGATAAATTGGGCCATAAAGCTGCTAGATCGATAAATTGGGCCATAAAGCGCTAGATCGATAAATATGGGCCAAAGTTTGCTAGATCGTTAATGGGCCAAAACCCTCTAGTTCGAGATATGGGCCAAAGTTTAATACTATATTGTTAATAGGCCCAAATGAAAGGTTTTATTAAAGACTCATTTGTGTTATGGGTTACTTGATAAAAATTTTATGATTTAAAGTTTGTTATTCATACATAATTGCATGGGATGGGATTTGATGAAGAGAAGAAAGGCACATGGCCACGTATCTAGTTCGGTGGCTCTGCCACAAATTTTGGCTTAATGCCTCTAGTTCGGTGACTATGTCACAATCTAGTTCGATGAGTGCACTACAATATTATTAAAAGGCTTAGTGCCTACGATTGGTGTGTTGGCGGGGTGGGTTGACTTGATCCCCACAGTGTGTGTTTGGTTGGTACGGGGTGTTAGCGGATGGAAATTAGGCTTGGTTGGGAAATTCATTTTTACATGCATTATAATTATTTTATCTCATGCTATGTTGTTAAAATCAAAAATGGGCTCAAGCCCAAATTAATGCCTTGATGGTCCGCCCAACAATGATGGTAAGTGAGTTACACACTGAGTTCTTTGTAACTCACCCCGTTTTATTATCCATCTCAGGTAATGGAAATTTATGTGGACTTGGGCCAGGGATGACTTGGTGGAGGCCATACTACGAGCTTGGGTTTTATAAACTATGAACTTTATTTAAGTTACTTATTTTAATTACTATTTTGGGTATGATGTAATAAGGCCTCTAATTATGTTTTTATGGATTGTTTTATGCGTGGATGGATTTAAATTTTATTTTTAGACTCTTAATATGGGCTTATGTTAAATCTATAAAGTTTTCTTAAAAAAAAATATTGTGTTTTATAACAATTTTTGGACACCTAAATTACTTTTCAATCTCTTTCAAATTCTTTTAAAAAATTAAAAACTACGTTAAGGTTTTGACTAATATATATATATATAAGATTTCAAACAAGTATTTTTCTTAATTCATAATCATTGTACTTAGTTTTTATTAAACCTTATTTCTAAAGGTTTTATATTACTGTCTTACTTAAGTCATTAAAGAATTTTGGATGTTCGTTCGGTGTGGCAAACCAAATCTCGTCTTAACGCATAGACCTGGTTTGGGGTGTTACACTTCACTTATTACTTTTGATTCATACGATTTATTCACTTGTCTTAATCCGTTGAAATCCCTGATTTATGTTAATATCTCTCTCGAGACTAAAAACAACTGACTTTAGGCTGATTAATTGAAATCTCTTTCTAATTATAACCCCTATTATCGCATTAACTCGATCTATGAATTCCCTTATTAGACTTGACTCTAATCCGGCAGATTTTTGTAGCCCTATGTCTAGGGTTGCAATTAACTCCGCTTAATTGTGTTGATCTACTCTTAAACAGGGACTTTTGCTCCACTGAATAAGCACATTTGACTTGAATCAATAACCTGAATTATCAAAACAAGAATAAGAACTCATAATTAAGAATAAGAACAAGTATTTATCTTATAAATCAAATAGTAATAAGATCCGTCTTAGGTTTCATCCCCTTAGGTATCTAAGGGATTTAGTTCATACTGATAGAAGGAAACATCTCAAAATAGGGAAAACTACAAAACATAAGAAAACCCAAAAACTTCTAAAGAACTTGATGGGAGATCCTCAGTCTTCATGGAGATCCTTCCTCCGAGCTGCTTCCGACAGTTGTCTTCGAGTATTTCCTGTGTTCTATTCAGTGTTCCTTTTTAGGTCACCCCCTAGGGTGTTTATATAGACTTTGGAACGTCTTTCTTTTCCCACAAGTAACCTTTTCCGGATAGAATTAGTTTTTGATACGGCAGGGACACGCCCGTCTGACACGCCCATGCTCGATAGCCTTAGGCCGTGCTCGCTCCTGCTCACCACTCACGGCCGTGTGGTCTACCCGTGGGTGATAGTCCAGGCCATGGTTGATCCTGCTCGTAACACACAGCTGTGTCCAATGGCCCAGGCCGTGGTGAATTCCTAGGTAGGCCCATTTTGTCCCTTTTCGGCCCGTTTCTCGTTCTTTTCGACTCTCTAAGCTCTCTTGAGTGTAAAACTTGAAATTAAGAGATTAAGAGCATTGAATTTATCAATTCTAATGAAAACTCATCCAAAAATAAGCTAAGCATGGGGTTAAAATATGTATAAATTATGGTTTATTAGACACGCTAGATTCGGCCATAGCGTCTAGGACGGGTTTGGGGTGTTACATTTAGTGGTATCAGAGCCAGGTTACAAAACTCGGCTATGGAATGGGTTTTTGAAAAGTTTTTCTGAAAATGGATTTTAAAGACTGGAAACATTTTGGAAGATTCACAAGTGTGGCACACCGAGTCTCCGGCGCCAAATCTGTAAGTTCTCTAATACTGTTTATTGTTACAGACTGAGACGTTATACTAAGAAACTACTATGGATAGTAGGACCATACTGTGAAACTCTAGATAGAGGAAACTGATACCGTAGAAAACTGTAGTGAGATCTCGATCTGCGAAAACAAACCCCCGATGACTGTCTTTCATAACTAAATTTTTAATAATTACTGAAATTATAATCTGATGCATAAGATTTTTAAAACAAATAAAGTGTATATCGAAATGAGCACAACAGATACTCGCGGAAGGGATACATAGGGCCGCGATAGAGGCCGAGGAAGTGCTCGGGCTGGGTCTTCGACATCGGGTCACATGCCTGCTGGGAAAGCACCAACTTCACCGGGGACCGAGACGGGGTCTTACGATCGAGCGGCTGGGGATGATGCCCTGTCCCAAGCTATGCTCCGCATTTTAGAGAGGGTTGCTGGATCTAGTACTGGTGCAGTGGGTCGAGGGTCAATTTTTGAGCGACTCCGGTCCAATGTAGCGGAAATTTTCAAGGGTATTTCTGGAGTAGCCCCAAATGTGGCAGAATACTGGTTAGAGGCCACTGAAAGAATAATGGATGACCTCGACTATACTGCGGAACAAAAGTTAAAAGGAGCAATGTCCTTACTGCGAGACGAGGCCTACCAGTGGTGGCTCACCGTGAGAAAGGGTACACAGGCTGACCGGTTGACATGGGATGTCTTTAAGGCGGCCTTCCAAGGGAAGTATGTAGGCGCAAGTTATGTGGACGCTCGAAGAAGGGAATTTCTAAGTCTGACCCAAGGGAATAAGACAGTGGCAGAATATGAGGCAGAGTTCTTGCAGTTGAGTCGATATGCTCGTGGGATAGTAGCAACTGAGTATGAACGCTATGTGCATTTTGAGAACGACCTTCGAGATGAGTTACGAGTATTGATAGGTCCACAGAGGGAGCGAGACTTTGCTGCCCTTGTAGAAAAGGCAAAAATTGCTGAGGATGTGAAGCGCTCTGAGCGCCAGAACCGCGAGAAAGATAGGGGCAGAAATAAGAGGGATTTTGGACCCTCGGGTTCTTCTGGAAGGCCTATAAAGAAGGCCAGGTTTAATGGGCCAGTTTGGGCTGGAGTTTCTACTGTTGTTGCTAGACCGCAGCCTTGCGCTAATTGTGGCAGATCTCACCAGGGTGAGTGCTAGAAGAGGATTGGGGCGTGCTTCAGATGCGGGTCCATGGATCATCAAGTTAAGAATTATCCTCAGAGACCTGTTTAGATGCAAGCCGCAGGACAGGGTCATGTTTAGCCAGTGAGAGGTGGTCAGCTGCCACCGAGAGGCCGTGGGCAGGCCAGAGGTGGAAACGATATGGAACGAGGCCGTGGAGTGTTAGGCAGAGGTGCTGGTAACATTGAGGCGAGGCAGCCAGCACTGGTCTATGCTACTCATCACCGAGAGAATGGTGACGCTCCAGATGTTATAACCGGTACGTTCCTAATTCATAATGTACCTTACACTGCTCTGATTGATATAGGGTCTGCGCATTCATATATTGCATGCATTGTGTCTGGCACCTTGGGTATCATGTATGAAATCTTTGTAATGAGATGAATGTGTTAAGTCCACTTTGGGACGATCGAGAGTAGACAAGTTGTTCAGAGATGTGCCCCTAGAGGTTCAAGGAGTTATATTTCCAGCGGATTTGATGGAGCTACCGTTTGGTGAATTCGACCTAATATTGTGGATGGATTGGCTGGTAAAAACTGTGCAAGTTTGGATTGTGCTGCTAAGCGTATGATATTGAGGACTACTGAGAATGGGGAGGGGGCCGTGATTGAGGAGTGAAGGGAATTTCTGTCTAATGTGATCTCTACATTAAGGGCTGAAAAACTGGTTCGCAAGGGTTGTGAGGCGTTTCTAGCCTATTTTGGTGTATCTGATTCTGAGGGTCCTTCTGTTGGGGATATCAGAAAAGTTAAGGATTTTCTGATGTATTTCCTGATGAGCTCTTTGGGTTGCCTCCGAACCGCGAATATGAATTTGGTATTGAGCTCCTGCCTGGAACAGCTCCAGTGTCCATCCCTCCTTATAGGATGGCACCAATGGAGTTGGTGAAGTTAAAAGCTCAAATCCAAGAACTGTTGGATCGAGGATTCATTCGACCTAGTGTGTCTCCATGGGGAGCACCAGTGTTGTTCGTAAAGAAGAAGGATGGGTCCATGCGCATGTGCATCGACTATCGACAATTGAATAAACTGACTATCAAGAATAAGTATCCCTTGCGGAGGATAAATGATCTATTTGATCAGCTGCAAGGAGCTTCGGTTTTCTCCAAAATAGATCTTCGTTCTGGGTACCATCAGCTGAGAGTTAAGGAGGCTAATGTGTATAAGATTGCGTTTAGGACGCGTTACGGTCACTACGAGTTCCTAGTGATGCCGTTTGGGCTGACAAATGCACCGGCTGCCTTTATAAACCTGATGAATCGAGTATTCCAGCCCTACCTGGATCGGTTCGTGGTGGTATTTATAGACGATATCCTGGTGTATTCGAGAACCGATGATGAACATGATGCACATCTACGAATTGTTCTGCAGATTTTAAGGGAGAAACAACTGTATGCTAAGTTCAGCAAGTGTGAGTTCTGGCTGCGAGAAGTGATATTTTTGGGTCACGTGGTATCTACCGAGGGGATTAGGGTTGATCCACGAAAACTTGAAGCCGTACTGGATTGGGAACCACCTAAGACCGCATCTGAGATTTGAAGCTTTTTGGGTCTGGCAGGGTATTACAGACGTTTTGTTGAGAGGTTTTCCTTGATTACTGTACCTATGACTAAGTTGCTGCGTAAAGGGGTACCGTTTAACTGGACGGATAAGCAGCAAGAAAGTTTTGAGAAACTGAAGAAAGTTCTGACTAAGGCCCCTGTCCTAATACAGCCAGAGTCTGGGAAGGAATACACAGTCTATAGTGATGCATCACACGTTGGTTTGGCTTGTGTGTTGATGTAGGAGGGTAAGGTGGTTGCTTATGTGTCTCGTAACTTAAGCCTCACGAGGTGAATTACCCTACTCATGACTTGGAGTTAGCCGCGGTGGTATTCGCACTAAAAATTTGGAGGCATTATTTATACGGTGAGAAGTGTATTATCTACACAGATCACAAGAGCCTCAAGTACCTCCTCACTCAGAAGGAGCTGAATCTTAGGCAGTGAAGATGGATAGAGCTGCTTAAGGATTATGACTGCTCGATTGAGTATCACCTTGGTAAGGCTAACGTGGTAGCTGACGCACTAAGCCGTAGGGCTGTATCTGATTTGAGAGCAATGTTTGCTCGTCTCAGCTTGTTTGATGATGGTAGCTTATTGGCTGAGCTTCAAGTGAGACTGACGTGGACTGAGCAAATTAAGGGGGAACAGTTGTTGGATGAGTCACTGGTTCCTCGTTTCTGATAGGTTGAGAATGGGGAAACTTCAGATTTTGGGTTGAATAATAAAGGAGTACTGTGTTTCCGTGGGAGAGTCTGTGTACCGAGGGATTCTGATCTGAGACAGTCTATACTGCAAGACGCGCATAGTAGTCCATATGCTATGCATCCTGGCGGAAACAAGTTATACCGAGATCTTCGTGAGTTATACCTGTGGCCAGGACTGAAACGTGAAGTTACTGATTTTGTGAGTAAGTGCTTGATGTGCCAGCAAGTTAAGGCTGAGCATCAGCTGCCTTCAGGGTTACTGCAGCCAGTTAAGATTCCACTTTGGAAGTGGGAGAGGGTAACTATGGATTTTATGAGTGGGTTGCCCTTAACGCCTACTAAGAAGGATTCGGTATGGGTTATTGTAGACCTGTTGACTAAATCTGCCCATTTTATACCGATGCGATCGACGATTACTCGTTGCGGCGGCAAAGTTGTATGTGGCCGAGATTGTGAGACTGCAAGGGGTACCGGTTTCCATCATATCCGATAGAGACCCACGATTCACATCTCGGTTCTGGAAGAAATTACACGAGGCCTTGGGTACTAGGTTAGACTTCAGTACTGCGTTCCATCCTCAGACAGATGGTCAAACAGAGAGGGTGATTCAGATACTGGATGACATGTTAAGAGGATGTGTAATTGACTTTCGAGGCACTGGGAAGACTATTTTCCACTAGTAGATTTTGCGTATAATAACAGCTACTAGTCCAATATTAAAATGGCACCGTACGAGGCGTTATATGGTCGTAGGTGTCATACTCCTACCTTGTAACACCCCAAACCCGGTCAATACGCTACGACCAAATCTGGTATGTTACAGGAAAAGAAGTTTTGAAATTTTACCGGAACATCGAAATTAAAAAAAAAACTTTTTTATTAGTGTTACCACCTTGAAAATAATTGAAAGTTTCTTACCAACTTTTTATTAGATTGAACTAAAAGCCATATACAGTTTTGTTTTACGAAAGCCGAAAATTAGGAAATTTTATAAACGTGACATTTGAAAACAATGTTAAGATTTTAAGAAAATCTCCGAATTAATTAGTTATTCGCATCTCATCTTTTGTTATCACCCTTTTTAGAAAAATGATGGTTTATGGTTTTATTTTAGAAAAAACTCCATACTTGACAATTCATAAGATATGCAATAACCAATTTAAAGCAAAATCCCAAATTAAAGTTATGGAGGCCTTATTACATTGCAAAATCCCAAAATTAAAAAGTAAGTTCAAATAAGAAACGAAAGTTTACGAGAAAATAATGCATGGCCACCTCGAAGTCCACCTCGGCTCCAAATCCGCAACTAAGAGTTACCTACAAAATTAAGCAGAGGGGGTGAGTCACCGAGACTCAGTGTGTATTTCCCCTTATAACGCAATCGGGCTCTAAGCCCACAAATACACATTAGGCCCTAGCCCTCACAATGTAGCATAATAATAATGTATGCCATGCAACCCAACCAAACCTAGTTTTCCATCCTCTAGGTCACCTGAATCAGCCAAACACCCGTGGCATTATGCCACCATAGTCCCAGACCACTGTGGTCCCAGACCACTTGTGACAGAGTCATAGAATATATAAATGTGGGGCCAACCCACTGTGGTCCCAGACCACAGTGACAATCCCTGATAAGTGTACGTGGGGCCAACCCACTGTGGTCCTAGACCACTGAGATGAGTCACTGATAAATATATGTATACGTGGTTCCAAACCACCGTGGTCACAGACCACTTGTGACAGAGTCACAGAATAACACTTCCCCTTTAATTCATATCCCAAGGCCCATGCAACATGTTATCATACTGAGATGAATGCAAACATACTTTCAAGGTACATCAAATAATTAATTCATACATACTTATCTTCAAAAATAAAATCTTAATGGTACTTACCTGGTGTCTCCAACCTTACCCACAAGGGTATCTCGACTGTCTCTCAACGATGCGTTTGCTTTCAAACCAACATAGTTACTAATGCAAATAATAAAGAAAAGTGTGAGCGTTACACACACCTGATTACGCGTAAGACTAAACTCTCTACGTCGACACTCTCACTAGCAAGAATAACAGCGATTTGTCTATCCCACGCCGATGTCGGCTCTCTTCCACAACCTGGCAGAAAATCACGAACTGTCGACACCGCACGACATTTGAACGACGGATTAGAGACTACGAGCACACTCCCCTCAGACTACTTAGACGCACCCTCCTTGGATCGGCTAGCACTCATATCCATGATGAAAAACCTTGATCAATACAATACTATAGCGAAAATAGGGATTGCCCCAACAAGGGGTTTGATTATGACAGAGTAATGAATAGAGGTTGATCACAAAGAAAAAAAGAGGGCTCCTTACCTTAAAACCTGAATGGAAAGGTAAGATTCAGAAATCAACAGATCCTCAGGCTTCGGACTTCAAAACGTTCGGCTACTGGGGTTTCCCAGAGTAAGCGTTCCAAAATGAGAGAGAAGAGGAGGGATTATCCGAAATCTAACCATCAAAACAAAATAGCCATTCGGCTATGACCACACAGAACCGAAAAAGAAAGAGAAAGAAATGAAAGAGTCTCCCTTACCTTACACGATAGAACCCGATTGAGGAGGAGATCTTCGACAAACCACAGGGACGCTTCTTGCTAAACGGCTTGAAACAAAAAGAGAATAGAGTAGGATGAAGGTGTAAAGAAGAAAGAAAGGATTCGACTATAGGGAAAAACAAGTTGTAAAAGATGAGCGAAGGTGGTTCGGCTCAAGAGAGAAACAAGGAAGACGAAAAGAAAACGAAGAAGATAGAAGTAGTGTGGAAGAGAAAAAAGGGGTTTCAGCTTAATGAAGGATGTAGAGAAAATGAAGAAGAAAGGTTTCGGTTATGATGAGTAGAAGGTGAGGGAGAGGTTCGTCTAATGTGAGGCTAAACAAACAACAACAAAAAAGAATAAACTTCTAGTAGGAGAAGAAGAGGATTCGGCTATGTTGGAGTACTTCGAGAGGAAAGGATGAAAGTTGAAAGAAAGTGCAAAAAAAGAAAGAGTTCCTAAATGAGTTTCGGTTGCACTCTTTTTTTTTCTAAATGGCATAAATGGCACACCCCCTCCCCTTATGACCGAATATACTAAGTTAGAAAAGCCTAAGACTGATGAGAAGTTCGGCACACCCCTTAAGCAGCTAAACTGAAATGCTCCTTACCCAAGACCCCTTTCTTGACCGAATTTCCCCTTCAAAGACCCCCACATTCGGCCACCACTTCCACCAACTTGAATCCCACGATCCTCTCCTTGTTTTACTCCCCATCACCCATTCAAACCTGTTGACTCATTCAAACTCCTCCAAGCCCTCATGTCCATCCATTTCAAACGCCTTGACCCCTTCAACAACCACCATGAAGAGTCCCAGCCGAAAGCCAACACTCCACCATCTTGAGCATAAAAAATAAAGTTCCACATGCTGCAGTTGAGACTTGAACTCCTTCACCCTCCATGCTCCCTTGTGACGCCACTCCTATGCTCCTTAAGTGGCGTCTTCCTGCCACTCTACCACACTCTTTCTTGTGTTAACAAACACTAGGAAATATTCTTAAAGCCTACTTCCACCAGCTCTCCCCCTAGAGTGCCCAAAAAGAAAAATTATGCCAAGGCTCTGGCTCGAACCCGAGCCTCCCCAGGACCCCCAAACACAACCAAAACACAAGCAGAACAAGCCAAGCACACAGAAAACATAAAATGCAGAACCTTCAATTCCAGGATGTTACAGTTCTACCCCCTAAAAAAAATTTCGGCCTCGAAATTTACCTGATTAAAAGAGGTGACGGTATTGCTGTCGCATCGCATCCTCTGGCTCCCACGTGGATTCCTCTGAACCATGATTCCCCCACAAGACTTTAACCAACGGAACCGACTTCCATCTCAACACTTTAACATCTCGATCCAAGATGTGCACTGGTTCTTCTTCAAAAGACAAATCAGGTCTTACTTCAATTTCCTCTACCGACACTATGTGAGATGGATCTGAACGATAACGTCTTAACATTGAAACATGAAATACATCATGTATCCGATTCAACTCCGGCGGTAACTCCAGCTGATACGCTACCGGTCTTACACGTCTCAACACTCGATAAGGTTCGATGAACCTGGGGCTCAACTTGCCTTTCTGTCCAAACCTTAGGACCTTCTTCCAAGGTGAAACTTTCAGAAATACCCGATCACCCACTGAAAACTCTATTTCCTTACGCTTCAAATTTGCGTACGGTTTCTGTCTGTCAGATGCTTCCTTTAACCGAGCTCGAATCAACTTAACCTTTTCTTCTGTCTCTAAAACCAATTCTGGACCCAACAACTGTCGCTCACCCAACTCTGTCCAACAGGTAGGAGTACGACACTTACGACCATATAACGCTTCATAGGGTGCCATCTGAATACTGGATTGATAGCTATTGTTGTATGCGAATTCTGCCAACAGTAAGAAATCCTCCCAACTACCCCTAAAGTCGATAACACAACCTCTCAACATATCTTCCAGAATCTGGATTACCCTTTCTGACTGACCATCAGTCTGAGGATGAAACGCCGTGCTGAAATCCATTCTTGTACCCAACGCTTTATGCAACGCCTTCCAGAATCGCGATGTAAACCTAGGGTCTCTGTCTGATATGATAGACACTGGTACCCCATGTAACCTCACAATCTCTGCTACATACAGCTCGGCTAACTTCTGTAGTGAGTAATCAACACGAACCGGTATAAAATGAGCGGACTTCGTTAACCGATCGACAATTACCCACACTGAATCTTTTCTAGTAGGCGTAAGAGGTAGCCCACTAACAAAGTCCATAGTTATCCTCTCCCACTTCCAAAGTGGAATCTTCACTGGATGTAACAATCCCGAAGGCAACTGATGTTCCGCCTTCACCTGCTGACACGTCAAGCACTTACTCACAAACTCGATAACCTCTTGCTTGGACACTGCCACGTAATCGTTCACGCAAATCTCGATACATCTTACTCCCTCCGGGATGCATAGCGTATGGACTACTATGCGCCTCCCGTAAAATCCTCTGTCTCAACTCAAAATCCTTCGACATGCAAACTTTTCCACGAAAGCACAATACCCCATCACTGTTTAAACTAAAATCTTCTGTCTCACCACCTCCTATTTGCTGAAATCTAGAACTTAACAATTCATCTGACAACTGCTTCTCTTTAATCTGACTTACCCATGAAGGCTTCACTTGAAGTTCAGCTAACAAGCTTCCGTCATCATACAAACTGAGATGAGCAAATATTGCCCTCAAATCAGATATCACCTTACGGCTCAACGCATCCGCCACTACGTTAGCTTTACCCGGGTGATACTCAATTGAGCAATCATAGTCTTTCAACAATTCAATCTACCTCCGCTGCCTTAAATTCAACTCCTTCTGGGTAAGGAGATATTTCAGGCTCTTATGATCCATGTAGATAATAGACTTCTCCCCATACAAGTAATGTCTCCAAATCTTTAGAGCGAACACTACCGCAGCTAACTCCAGACCATGAGTGGGATAGTTCACTTCATGCGGTCTTAGTTGCCGAGACGCATATGCTACCACTTTCCCCTCTTGCATCAACACACATCCTAACCCTGTGTGCAACGCATCACAATAGACGAAAAACTCCTTCGGACCTCAGTTTGAATCAACACCGGTGCCTCCGTCAGAATCTTCTTCAACTTCTCAAAGCTTTCCTGCTGGTTATCAGTCCATACAAACGATACCCCTTTCCGCAACAAATTGGTTAAAGGTGCAGCGATCAACGAGAATCCCTCAACAAACCTTCTGTAATACCCAGCTAACCCAAGAAAACTTCGAATTTCTGCTACAGATTTCGGTGGTTTCCAATCTAAAACAGCTTCAATCTTTCGGGGATCAACCCTAATCCCCTCGGCAGACACAACATGCCCCAGAAAAGTAACTTCTCTTAACCAAAATTCACACTTGCTGAATTTGGTATACAGTTGCTTCTCTCTCAAAATCTGCAGAACAATCCAAAGATGCGAATCATGCTCCTCTTCCGTCTTTGAATATACCAAAATATCGTCTATGAACACTACGACAAACCGGTCCAGATAGGGTTGGAATACTCGGTTCATCATATCCATAAACGCAGCTGGTGCATTCGTCAACCTGAACGGCATCACTAAGAACTCGTAGTGACCATAACAAGTTTGAAAGGCAGTCTTCTGAATATCCGCCTCCTTGACCTTAAGTTGATGGTACCCTGACCTCAAGTCTATCTTCGAGAAGACTGAAGCGCCTCGCAGCTGATCGAACAGATCGTCAATCCTTGGCAACGGGTACTTATTCTTAATCGTCAACTTGTTCAATTGCCTGTAGTCAATGCACATCTGCATCGACCCATCCTTTTTCTTGACAAATAACACAGGTGCCCCCCACGGAGACACCCTTGGTCGAATAAAACCACAATCCAACAATTCCTAAATCTGAGCTTTAAGTTCCACCAGCTCCTTCGGCACCATCCTATATGGGGCAACTGACACCGGAGCTGTTCCCGGAAGAAGATCAATGCCGAACTCCACCTCGCGATCCGGAGGTAACCCTGGAAGCTCTTCTAGAAAAACATCCGAGAACTCTTTCACCGTTCTAACATCTCTTACAGATAATTCCTTAGCCTCCAAAGCACTAATGATAGCTAAGAAAGCCTCACACCCTTTGCGCACCATCCTTTCAGCCTTTAGTGCAGACACCACATTAGACAGGTAATCCCTTCTCTCACCTATTACCAACACCTCCTTATCCTCGAGAGTTCTTAAAATCCATGCCTAAAATCAAATCGAACTCGCCAAACGGTAATTCCATCAAGTCAGGCAGGAAAACAATCCCTTGTACTTCTAAAGGCACACTCCTAAATAATTTGTTCACCACTACAGATTGTCCTAAAGGGCTAATTACAGTCATTTCTCTAGAAGCAACCTCAGATTCTATGTTCAAAGTTCCAGACACAGTACTAACAACATATGAATGCGTAGTCCCAATGTCTATCAATGTTGTAGAGGGCAAACCAAAAATAAGGAACGTACCGGTTATGACGTCCGGTGCATCGCCATCCTCTCAGCGTCTAGCTGCATAAACCAATCCAGGCTATCTTGTAACTGTATTCCCAGCACCTCTGCCCGGTGCTTCATGCCCTCGACCAAAACCATTTCCTCCTCTGGCCGGACCACGACCTCTCGGCGGTTGCTGCCCACCTCTTCCAGACTGTACATAACCCTGACCTACTGGCCGTGCCCTGCTCGGCTCTTGTGGATAGTCCCTTACCAGAAGGTCTACAGATCCACACCTGTAACATCCTTTGCTTCTTGTCCAACACTCCCCCGTATGATAATTCCCACATCTAGCACATGGTTGAGACCTACCAACAGTAACAGGCTTCGCAACTCGACCCAGCCCATCAAACCTAGGCCTCTTTTGGACACTCCCAGCAGATCCTGATGACCCAAAATTCCTTTTATTCCTACCCCTATTCTTATCCCAATTCTGCCTCTCAGACAGCTTCACCTCTTCACTATCTTAGCCTTCTCAACCAGAGTAGCGAACTCTCTTTCCCGTTATGAGCTATCAATTTTCGCAACTCGTCCCTCGACCATCCTCAAATTGGACACAACGCTGGATCGATCGATTCGCGGCGATACCCCGGGCATAACGACTTAAACGCCGGAACTTCGCCTCATACTCAGCCACTGACTTATTCCCCTGGACCAAGTTTAAGAATGCCTTTCTCTGAGCATCCACATAACTTGTCCCAACATACTTTGCTTGGAATGCTGACTTAAAGAAGTCCCAAGTAATACGGTCCACTGATGTACCATCTCTTACCGTGAGCCACCACTGGTATGCCTCATCTCGAAGGAGGGACAATACTCCTTTCAACTTTTCCTCCGCAGTACAATCAAGATCGTCCATGATTCGTTCAACCGCTTCCAGGCAGTACTCAGCTACGTTAGGAGCCACACCAAAAATGCCCCTAAATACCTCGGCCCTGTTAGCTCAGAGTCGCTCAGAAATAGATTTTTGAGCTACTGATCCTGTGCTTGCTCCAGCAACCCGCTCCAGAACACGCAACATAGCCTGAGACACAGCATCGTCTCCACCAGTTTGGTCTTAGAATCCTGCCTCCGCAATTGGTGATGCTGGCACTTCACCTTCCGACCCATGCCCTGATTCCGAGGGTTCAACCTCAACACCTCGGCCTCTACCACGGCCGCGCATACCACGTCCACGTCCTCTAGCGCTCATGATTACGAATTCGACTTAATCTGATTACAAGTTTTATGAATTAGTACATCTTCCACTGTTTATTAACGTATAGCTTATGTAAATAATATTAGAAGTAGTTTTTCGCAAGAAATATTTCTAAAGGTCTCCATTTCTAAAGTTGTATTTCTTAGATCTAGCAATCTCAGCACAACACCATATAATCATTCATACAATTCAATCAATAGTCAAGAGACTTACCGTATGGATTTGGTGTCGGAGACTCGGATGCCATGCTTCCAGAAAACATGTATTATTCTAAACCATATTCCAAACCAACTTTTGAAAACATTATTGAACCCCAAACCCACAGCCGAGTTTTGCAACCTAGGCTCTGATACTATAATTGTAACACCCCAAACCCAGTCAATACGCTACAACCAAATCTGGTATGTTACAGGAAAAGAAGTTTTGAAATTTTACCGGAACATCGAAATTAAAAAAAAAAATTTGATTAGTGTTACCACCTTGAAAATAATTGAAAGTTTCTTACCAACTTCTTATTAGATTAAACTAAAAGCCGTATACAATTTTGTTTTACGAAAGCTGAAAATTAGGAAATTTTATAAACGTGACATTTGAAAACAATGTTAAGATTTTAAGAAAATCTCTGAATTAATTAGTTATTCGCATGTCATCATTAGTTATCACCTTTTTTAGAAAAATGATGGTTTATGGTTTTATTTTAGAAAAAACTCCATACTTGACAATTCATAAGATATGCAATAACCAATTTAAAGCAAAATCCCAAATTAAAGTTATGGAGGCCTTATTACATTGCAAAATCCCAAAATTAAAAAGTAAGTTCAAATAAGAAACGAAAGTTTACGAGAAAATAATGCATGGCCACCTCGAAGTCCACCTCGGCTCCAAATCCACAACTAAGAGTTACCTGCAAAATTAAGCAGAGGGGGTGAGTCACCGAGACTCGGTGTGTATTTCCCCTTATAACGCAATCGGGCTCTAAGCCCACAAATACACATTGGGCCCTAGCCCTCACAATGTAGCATAATAATAATGTATGCCATGCAGCCCAATCCAACCTAGTTTTCCATCCTCTAGGTCACCTGAATCAGCCAAACACCCGTGGCATTATGCCACCGTGGTCCCAGACCACTGTGGTCCCAGACCACTTGTGACAGAGTCACAGAATATATAAACGTGGGGCCAACCCACTATGGTCCCAAACCACTATGACAATCCCTGATAAGTATACGTGGGGCCAACCCACTATGGTCCTAGACCACTGAGATGAGTCACTGATAAATATATGTATACGTGGTTCCAAACCACCATGGTCCCAGACCACTTGTGACAGAGTCACAGAATAACACTTCCCCTTTTATTCATATCCCAAGGCCCATACAACATGTTATCATACTGAGATGAATGCAAACATACTTTCAAGGTACATCAAATAATTAATTCATACATACTTATCTTCAAAAATAAAATCTTAATGGTACTTACCTGGTGTCTCCAACCTTACCCACAAGGGTATCTCGACTGTCTCAACAGTCGTTTCGGCTTTCAGCCAACACAGTTACTAACATAAATAATAAAGAAAAGTGTGAGCGTTACACACACCTGATTACGCGTAAGACTAAACTCTCTACGTCGACACTCTCACTAGCAGGAATAACAGCGATTTGTCTATCCCACGCCGATGTCGGCTCTCTTCCACAACCTGGCAGAAAATCACGAACTGTCGTCACCGCACGACGTTTAAACGATAGATTAGAGACTACGAGCACACTCCCCTCAGACTCCTTAGACGCACCCTCCTTGGATCGGCTAGCACTCATATCCATGATGAAAAACCTTGATCAATACAATACTATAGCGAAAACAGGGATTGCCCTAAAAGGGGTTTGATTATGACAGAGTAATGAATAGAGGCTGATCACAAAGAACAAAAGAGGGCTCCTTACCTTAAAACCCGAATGGAAAGGTAAGATTCGAAAATCAACAGATCCTCAGGCTTCGGACTTCAAAACATTCGGCTACTGGGGTTTCCCGGAGTAAGCATTCTAAAATGAGAGAGAAGAGGAGGGATTAGCCGAAATCTAACCATCAAAACAAAATAGCCATTCGGCTATGACCACACAGAATCGAAAAAGAATGAGAAAGAAACGAAAGAGTCTCCCTTACCTTACACGATAGAACTCGATTGAGGAGGAGATCTTCGACAAACCACAGGGACGCTTCTTGCTAAACGGCTTGAAACAAAAAGAGAATAGAGTAGGATGAAGGAGTAAAGAAGAAAAATAGGATTCGGCTATGGGGAAAAACAAGTTGTAAAAGATGAGCGAAGGTGGTTCAGCTCAAGAGAGAAACAAGGAAGACGAAAAGAAAACGAAGAAGATAGAAGTAGTGTGGAAGAGAAAAGGGGGTTTCGGCTTAATAAAGGATGTAGAGAAAATGAAGAAGAAAGGTTTCGGTTATGATGAGTAGAAGGTGAGGGAGAGGTTCGGCTAATGTGAGGCTAAACAAACCATAAAAAAAAGAATAAACTTCGAGTGGGAGAAGAAGAGGATTCGGCTATGTTGGAGTACTTCGAGAGGAAAGGATGAAAGTTGAAAGAAAGTGCAAAAGAAGAAAGAGTTCCTAAATGAGTTTCGGTTGCACTCTTTTTTTTTCTAAATGGCATAAATGGCACACCCCCTCCCCTTATGATCGAATATACTAAGTTAGAAAAGCCTAAGACTAATGAGAAGTTCGACACACCCTTTAAGCAGCTAAACCGAAATGCTCCTCACCCAAGACCCCTTTCTTGACCAAATTTCCCCTTCAAAGACCCCAACTTTCGGCCACCACTTCCACCAACTTGAATCCCACGATCCTCTCCTTGTTTTACTCCCCATCACCCATTCAAACTTTTTGACTCATTCAAACTCTTCCAAGCCCTCATGTCCATCCATTTCAAACGCTTTGACTCCTTCAACAACCACCATGAAGAGTCCCAGCCGAAAGCCAACACTCCACCATCTTGAGCATAAAAAATAAAGTTCCACATGATGCAGTTGAGACTCAAACTCCTTCACCCTCCATGCTCTCTTGTGACGCCACTCCTATGCTCCTTAAGTGGCGTCTTCCTGCCACTCTACCACACTCCTTCTTGTGTCAACAAACACTAGGAAATATTCTTAAAGCCTACTTCCACCAGCTCTCCCCCTAGAGTGCCCAAAAAGAAAAATTCTGCCAAGGCTCTGGCTCGAACCCGAGCCTCCCAAGGACCCCCAAACACAACCAAAACACAAGCAGAACAAGCCAAGCACACAGAAAACATAAAATGCAGAACCCTTAATTCCAAGATGTTACATACCTGTTGGACTGAGCTGGGTGAGCGGCGAGTTTTGGGGCCAGAGTTAGTTTCTGATACCGAAGAAAAGGTAAAACTGATTCGAGACCGGTTGAAAGAAGCATCTGATAGACAGAAGTCTTACACGGATCTTAAACGCTGAGAGATTGAGTATTCTGTGGGGGACTTCGTATTTCTCAAGGTCTCTCCATGGAAAAAGATACTAAGGTTTATGCGGAACGGTAAGCTTAGCCCTAGGTTCATTGGGCCTTACCGTGTACTGAAGCGTGTGGAACCGATCGCCTATCAACTTGAGTTGCCTCCAGAATTAGACCGAATTCACGATGTGTTCCACGTCTCCATACTGAGGCGTTACCGCTCTGATCCCACACATATGATACCAGTCGAAGAGATCGAGGTTAGGTCAGATCTGACCTTCGAGGAGGAGCCAGTGCAGATATTAGACCGTGAGGTTAAAGTACTGAGGAAGAAATCAATTCCACTAGTCAAAGTGCTTTGGTGTAATCATAATTCAGAAGAAGCCACGTGGGAACCTGAGGAGGCGATGCGTCGGCAATACCCTCACCTATTTTGACCAGGTAAATTTCGAGGCCGAAATTTCTCTTAGGGGTAAAGTTGTAACGCCTCAAAAATATAGGGTCTTTAATTTTGTATGATCTGACACAAATTGCTTGTTTTCTTTAATGGCTAAGTGATTTGGGTGTGTATGGGAGCGTTTGAGAAGCCTGGGTTCAAGTCTTGGCTTTTGCAGAATTTTTAAAATTTGCTCTTAAATGAATCTGGACACTGGCACATAGGTCTTATTAATTATTGTGCTCGTTTGAAGTCACAAAAAGCCTATTGGTGCAGTGGTTGTGGCGTTACAAGTGTGGCAAGGGGTCTGAGGTTCGAGTGTTGGCATTGCATGAGGGGGAGCATTTATTTTGCTAATGGTTCGGCTAGTAGTTGAGTTGCAGTGAAATTCTGATAGTTGAGAGGTTGGAGAGATTTGAGGAGTGGGTTGTGGCGTAAATCGTGGAGAGGATTAGGGAGAGATTTTAGGAGAAAATCAAGGAATTTTCATGTGGGGAGAGTTGTGCCAAATTTGGTGTCTAGCTACTCAGAAATTCGGCAGAGACTTCTTTTGGTATAGTCTTTGTTCGATTTTTCTTTCCTTTGGCATTTTTCCTTTTTGTTTCTCCCTGGCCGAATTGTCCTTTTGTGTCTTGGCATCGTAAGTCATTTTGGTCGATTCCTGGTAAGTCAAGTGCCTCTCGGTACCTATTGGGCTCTTTTTTTTCTTTTTCTCTCTTTTCTCTGCTATTTTTCCTTTCAGCCGAATGCATTCTTCTCCCTTATTTCTCCTTCACCTTTTCTCAACTATTCTCTTTTCCTCTTTGACTGAGTAGCCGACTCTCTTTTTCTTTCTCTGCCGTGCCAGTCAGTTTGGTAGTGGGCAGTGACCTCTTCTTCTGTTCATAACACTGTGTCTCTGACAATTGGTGGAGCGTCGACTGCCTTACTTCTCTACACATCTCTGCTTTCTTCTTCGAATACCTCTTTGGCCGAATACTGTGGGTAAATCAAGAAGAAGGGTGTGATCGCTTTCAACCAGCGATCTAAGAGTAATAACCGCATAACTTTCAGCCACGGTTGATCGCGCGTGGGGTAATCTGTTCGTTGCGTAAACAGGTGTGTAGTCACACCATTCTCTTCGGTGAATCGGCAAAAGCCGAAAAGCCGAAACTTCGGCATTTGAGGCCTCACGAGCGTGTGATCACTCGTGTGGTAAACCGAGCCCACAAATCGTGGGTGATAGACTGTAGAGGCCACAACGAGCATTCTCGTGCTCTTGGGCCGATATGGGCCTCATTTGGCTAAAATGGGCCGTGTGGGCCCGATGGGCTCGTGGGCCCCACACGGATAAAATCCACGATAAGTGGCAGATACTGGACTGGGCTATGTAGTTCACATAGCTGTGACTGAATTTGGGCTAAATTGGCCACACGATCGTGTGGGCCCACTTGGGCCAAATAGTGGGCCTTGGGCCCATTTACACCGTTATGACCATTTAGGTTATTTGTGTCGCTCGAGGCGACTGTAGACCTTCGAAGAGGTCGTTAACTGCACTGAGACCCCAAAATATAGAAAGTGACTAAAATACCCCAAAAGGGTAAAATTACTATTATACCCCTAATAGATGGAAATGACCATTTTACCCCTAGAGGTAGGTTGACTAATGATTGTATGTTATTTGTAAGACTATACTGAGTAGGACACTTTGCATACAAAACTATTTATGACTTGACATACTGCATGGGGTTGGGATTCTGATATGGAGGAAGTATTGTACTGGTGGCTCTGCCACATTCATCGCACGGCAGTGTGCCGCCACATATCACTGTCTTGGCGGCTCTGCTGCGTTATAATCTTGGCGCCTATGCTGCGATATTGGTGTGCTGGCTGGGTGGGTTGATTTTATCCCCACATGGTGTGTTGGTTGGTACGGGTAGTGTGTTGGCTGGATCGGGGTGGGTTGCATACTTGCACCGTACTGATACTGTTTTGGGCTTAGGCCCACACTGTTATTATAATGGGCTAAGGCCCACACCGCATCATTCTCAATAGGGCTCGTGCCCGCATCGTTACCGCAAATATTGTTATATACTGACTGCCTGATAAGGGATTACACACTGAGTTTTTGTAAACTCACCCTTCCCTTTTACTGTGCAGGTAATCCTCAGCCATAGGCGATTTGGTGCTGTGAGGGACTCGGAGGTGGCCACACAACTGCAGCTGTTTTATACTAGCTTTTACTTAAATCTAGAATTTATGTTGGGTTTTGTTTATGTAATAAGGCCATTGGTATTTGCTTAATTTTTTAATTGGGCTTTGGTTACTTATTTTTGAACTGCTAGTTTAGAGAAGACGAGTTTTCAAAATAATTATCGTTTTCAAAGACACGAAAATTTGGATATTAATTTTTCAAAAGCTTCCATGAATTTAAATCAACTTACTATAACCAGAGTAGCTAATAAGGCACACGTTTGACTAAATAATTTGTTAAACAATAATAAAGAGGTTTTTTAAAGTTTGAAGCGAATTTTTACCAACAAGACAAACTTTCGAAAGACACTTCAATGTGACACGCCAGATTCGGCCATAGCGTCTAGGCCGGGTTTGGGTCGTTACATCAAATTAATGCCAAACATTGATTTTCATTTCATAATTTGAATTCTTAATTCAAATCATAGTAATTCATTTTTATACCAAATAGATATTGAATGTCAATTAAATATTAATCACTACTTTATTCCATAATACTAATTTTGAATCACATTCATCAATTTATCATGTTTTCATATTGGCCTCCTAGGCTTGTATAACCAATTCTCAATATGTATATATATATATATATATATCATCCGATCATCATATTATCTCATTTCACAAATAGACATTTCATTTCACAGTTTTCTTCCATTTCTTATCTATTTGCCATATCAATATCGAATACCACATCTCATATTCAATTTTACAGTTTCATGCATTATCATCATTTTTTTATCTTTTATCTCCCTATTAACACGAATCGAACTTGGATGGATACACGGATCCAATCAACACACCAGTTTGGCACCCAGTGTAACACCCCAAACCCGGCCCAAACGCTACGACTAGATCTGGCATGCTACGGGGTTTATTATTAAAACTTTACTTTAATGGTTCTTGGAAAATCTCAGTTTCTTTACTTAGGCATTTGATAAAAATAAGATATTTGTTAAAAACCTTTGTTTTACGTTGAACATGATCGGAAAACCCATTTTATTGCTTTTTAAGACTTAAGTCCTTGAACATAAATTTTAAACTGTAAACATTAACAAATAAAAAAAAAATGATAACCTATGCCATGGGGCCTTATTACATAAATAATCCCAAACTTAAAACTTAAAGAAAACCGAAAGTAGTCTATGAAAATAAATAAAATAAAACTTGATGGCCCCTCGAGTCCGCCTCGGCTCCCATGTCCACGATCTACTGCTCATCTGAAAGAGTAGAGAAAAATGAAAGGGTGAGTCACCAAGACTCAGTGTATAAATCCCGAAACACACAACGACCTGAGGCCCACAAACACATTATGGGCCTTGGCCCATACGTTATGGAAACAATCATACATACATATTAAATGATGAATGGTAACTGGCCCAACCCATCCTAAAAGTCCATCCTCTACACACCAACCCGTACCAGCCAACACACCTCGGGGATTTCTACAATCAACCCGCCAACCGCTACACACCATATCGACAGTTGTACTGCCTATTCCTATTAATCAGGAATCATTTTAGTGTGGCTTTGCCACCGATCACTATGTGACCTAACATTTGAATTCATGGTTTAACCACCGATCACAAGTGACCTATCATGCTCTTCCCCTTCATTATCATAATCCCACCCCATGCATACACACATGAAAAATTGAAAACATCATACCATCTTTAAGAAAATAGGCTTTCATATATATATTTATCGATACACATAGAGATTTCTATGATTACGTACCTGGCATCCTTTACAGACCCTTTTTCGAGTTTTATTCGACTGTCTACACAGCCTATTTCTGGCTTTTTAGCCTATTATATATACAATACAGTTAACTAGTGTGTTAGAGATCTACACACCTGTTTATGGTTAAGACGACACTTTCTATGTCGATGCTATCCGTAGCCGACACAACCGCTATTTGCCTAAGGTGTTGCTCAGAAGCCGATCCACAATCCGGTGGCAAATCCCGAACTGCTGACACCGCTCGTTTCTTAAACTTAGGGATTGGTTTGACAGATCCAATCCCCTCCTTCGCCTGATCGACATTTGATTCCATCAAAAAGGCCTTATTAATCATAACATATGGTTAAGATTGTGATTTCGATATCGAATCTAACGAGAACCTAAAGAGAATCCCTTACCTTGAAATTCCCGAAAAGTGATATGAGATTTAGGGACTAGCGTTTCCGACTTTTGGATCTAAGAGATCCACTTCAATTCCCGAATTTCGCCCAATAAGAGAATACATAAAACCATTAAACTATTAGCTTTTCGGCTTTGTCTCCCAAAAACCGAAAGAGAAAGTTGAAGAGATAGGAAAAATCAGCACTCATCTTAGCACAAAGAATTCGACTACCCCTTAGAGATTCCGGATTTTGAGAAGATCAAAAGAAAAGATGATAGGAAGAAGTCTATGTAGATTCGGCTTTAGTGAAGAAATCGGCAAAAGGGAATAGGAAGTATTCGGCTATGGAGATGAGAATAGAGTTCAGAGTTTCGGCTTTTGAAAGAAAAGATGTTGAGAAAAATTGGGATGTTTTGGCTTTTGAAGAAATCGAAAGAAAAGAAATTACAGAGAATGACTGAGAGTTTCAGCACAGAGAATGAAGAAAAGAATAGGGTTCAAATGCCAGAATTGAAGAGATACTACCCCTATTTATAGAGACTTTCGGCACCTACATATCAAAAACCGAAAGTGCCCTTCTTGCTAACTAACAACTCATCAAATAATAGGGGAAATTTCGGCACCCCTTTGCCATAAAGAAACCGATTTCTTCCCTCCTCTAGGTGATGGAATTTCGGCCAACACTACACTTAGCAGATGGCTCCTATCTTTTCTCCTTTATCCTAATCTATTCATACCTTTAGAAGAGGCCTAAATAACACCATCTCTCCCTACTATTATCAGCATAATATCCACATTATCCCAATCATTTAATCCTCCTATTTTCTAGCCCCTTGGCCGCCCCCTTGCTCCCTTTTTAAGTGCCGAAAATGGACCAAAGGCATGGGCTCCTTGCGGCCAAAACGTGGGCCTCTTCAACTGCTAGTGACGCCACCCTCTAGCTCTCTTGCAGCGCCACCTACTATTGGGCCACAAGCCCACTTTGGTCTTTTAAACACAAATACCACCTTTTAAACCCTATAGTGCCCAAACAGAGAATTTAACCAAGGCCTCTGCCTAAACCTGAGCCCAATTTAGACCCCTAACACTTAAATTAACACATCAAACATATCCACACACTAAACGCATAGGCCCATTAATTCAGGATGTTACACCCAGAGCCTTATTGGATAAATCCGAAACAAATAGTTGTGCCTAGCGCTTATCAAATAGTTTGACATCCAGTGTCTTATCGGTGTAACTGAAGCAATTTGGCACCCAGTGCCTCACTAACTCAAAATCGAAGTAACCATGAATTCTTCCTATCCTATGGCATGCCAACTATTTTCGACTCTGCCTGAATAGTTAATAGGGTATTCATTACTCAATTTATTATCAATCTACATCTTAATCAACCAAATCAAGAATTCCATACATATATCATAGCTCATCACCACATTAGTTTAATTCCACATTTCATATAATATTTAATATTTTTGAATCTATTCAATTAAGTTCTTTTCACATACAACAAAATTAAATCGAATCAATTCATCTTATTTTTATCAAATCATCACTTTATCACATAACATATTCAATTTCAATCCAATTCAAAGTCAATTCCTTAATTTATCGAATTATACTATCTTCAGTTCGGTTCAATTTAATCTTCTATCTCACCTTTTTGTTCTGAATTGTAAACGACCAGAATTTCAATTAAACATATTTTCATTTATAATTTTAAATACGTAACAATTTAACACAAACATACCATACGAATTTACCTAATACAACTAACAAGCAATCTGTTTGTAGGGACTATTCTGCAATTTTCCCCTTTTCCTAATTTTTATGTATATGACTTATAAATTTATTAAATTAAAATACATTATCATATTCACTTTTAAGTATATTACTTATAATTTCCATTTTAAAAATTTTCCCTAAACTTTTACACTTAGTTCAATTTAGTCCCTAAAACCAAAACTATTACAAATTTCACATTTAAGCCCTAATACACATAACTGATTAATTTCATCCAGAAACAACATTCAATCGCTTAAAATTACAATATTTTCATGCTAAGTTTAACATTTTTACATATTAGTCCTTAAATGCAAAAGTAACAAAATTCACTTAACAAAATAGTCCTAAAACATTTACAAGTTTCAAAATCTTACATTAAACATCAAGGAAATCCAAAAATCATCAATGGAAATTTTAACAAACTTTAACAGTTTTGAAAATGGGATACGGATTAGCTGGGCCTAGTTGCAACGATGTTAAAAATTTAAAATCACTAAAAACGGGTGAGAAAATACATACCATGCATACCAAATAGACTTGGTCGGATGCTCCCCAAGGTTAGCTATGGAGTTTTCAGTTTCTAAACAAATAAGTAAAGAAGATTGATAGTTGTTTTATTATTTTATCTTAGTTTATCTTTTATTTAATTACCAAAATGACATTAATTATACATATTTTAATCTAAAATACATATGTTTACCGTCCAATCTTGAATATGGTTAAATTTCTATAAGGATTCATTCAATTATGATTTTGCATTCAATTAACCATTTTAAACTAATAGCGATTAACTTTTGTAGCTTTTATGATTTAATCCTTTTTCCTTAATTAACTATTCAAACATCAAAATTAACGGACCAAACTTCAATCCACTTATACTACATGTTTGTAAATATTTAATAAAAATATTTACGATCTTGGTCTATGAAAACAAGGTCTCGATAACTCATTTTTGAAAACCACTTGATTTTCGATACCTACCACTTGTACCTTGACTGACTGACTAATTCTGTAACACCCCTTACCCGTATTCGACGCCGGAATAGGGTACGAGGAATTACCGGAACACATACACTTAACCATTCACATGCAAGCATACACATCCTTGAAATGCATCATCATAGACTTATAACATAACAAATAGTGGCCACATTAAATGGCCTTATACAACAATAACCATCAAATAGCATAGGCCAACATTCTAGGCCAACTCATAATAACATATACACATAATCAAGTCCCTAAACATGCCATAGACTTAAAAATACTTGAAAATCGTTGATACAATACCAATTAATAACTTGTTAGTGTAATAGAATCTCCGACGACCTCCAACTCGAGCTAGCATCTGTGACACTATAGGAAAAAGGAAAGGAAGGGGATAAGCATTATAGCTTAGTAAGTAGGTATGTAAATAATAAGTGATTTATTAACATGCTTTTATAAGTCTTAACAATATGTTCTCAAGATAATACAATCATAATTGCACATAGTTCCACTATTTATTTATGTTCATCTCAAGCTGTCTACTCGAGTCATAGTTACTAAATTATTTATATCTTGAACTATGGAACTCCAAATTAAGATCTGAAAATTTTTCCTAAAACTAGACTCACATATCATCTTACCATAAAATTTTCAGAATTTTTGGTTTAGCCAATAAGTACAGTTTATTCTTTAAAGTCTCCCCTGTTCTGCTGTCTGATAGTTTCGACCCTTCTTCACTAAAAATTAATTATCTCTTCGTACGGGATTTGGATGATGTTTCTGTTTGTTTTTATTGAAAATAAACTCATTCAGGATTTTAAACATATAAATTCTAACCCACAGTTATTTTTTACAATTTTTAATAATTTTCCAAATTCAGAACAGGGGATTCCAAAATCATTCTAAATTTGTCTCACAAAAAATCAAATATCTCAGAATATGAAATTCTTTTGCTTACACCGTTTCTTTTATGAGAAAATAGACTCAATAAGCTTTAATTTCATATATTATTCAACTTCTAATTCAATTTTCACCATTTTTGGTGATTTTTCAAAGACACATAACTGCTGTTGTCAAAAACTGTTTTATTTCTAAATTTCACTCTTTCATGTTTTCTTTATAGTAACTTTCATTGTAACACTTACTCCGTATCAATCTTACCAAAGTTCGATCACATATCGAGCACATTGCTCATAAGTTTACACACACATACCTGCACTTATTCATCACATAGTCATATTCGTTTGCACTTAGTCATTTCCTGTTGAACGCATCGGAATAATAACGGATACACGGAAATTTGCACATAAGTGTCACACTTGTAGCTAAAGATACTTCATATCACACTTTTCACATAGGCTCGCTCTCAAGCTATTCACATTCACGGGTCTGCTCACACAAGTCGCTCGGTCATACGTAACTACTCGGTGCTACTCACACAAGCCGCCGTGCATCGCAACACATGCCGGATTACCCAACCACTGGTAGAACTTATAAGACCAGCACCCGTTTCACATAGTCACAATCTCGGGTATGCTCACACAAGCTGTCAGTCATGACGAAACTACACGGTGCTGCTCACACAAGCTGTCGAGTATCCGTAACACATGCCGGATAACTCAGCCACCGGTAGAACGTACGGACCAGCACCCGGATCACTTATTTCACTTAGATTTCACATAGGTTTCTAGTGAACATGTCACTCGTATCCATTTTTATTCCTAAGGTTCAACCGGGAAATTTCTCACTTATCGATATTTTGTCAATTACATCAAATATTCAGCCAAAATTCATAACATTTATCAAAATATGAAAACCTAAGTAAAAATGATGCATTATTTACATACAAACTTACCTCGGTAGCACAATCGGTGAAAAGGACTTATTCTTTATTTTTCCCCCGTTCTAAGTCCGAATCCCAATTTCCTTGATCTATTACAACAAATTTAACTCATTTATTCATCCTGCTACTCAAATTAGCCTAAATTCATATTTTGTAAAATTTACATTTTTGCCCCTAAACTTTGTCATATTTACACTTTTTCCCCTAGGCTCGTAAAATGATTTTTATTCAATTTCCTTGTATTTTAAGCCTAGACAAACCATTTTCATAACTATAGAAGTCCACAATTTCCATTTATTCATACACTTACACACATTTTACAACTTTTTACAAACTAGTCCTTTTTGACAATTTCACCGAAAATCACTTAGTAAAAGTCGTTTATTACACACCGAGCATTCATATTCTACCATTAAAAATCAAAACACAAGCATTTCTCATATGGGTAAATTTTCAAACATCAACCCTAGCTCAAATAAATGGTAGAAATAGAGAGATCGTGTTACGAGGATTTCAAAAACGTAAAAATCATTAAAAACGGGGCTAGAACGGACTTACAATCGAGCTTGGAAGCTTGAAAAACCCTAGCCATGGTTTCCCCTTGTGAAATTAGGCCATGGGGTTGAAGATGGACAAAAATTGGCTTTTAATTTTGTTTATTTAATCATTTAATCACTAAATGACCAAAATGCCCCAAACTTAAAAATATTCTATTTCACCTATTTCATGTCCATTTTTGTCCAAAAAATTAACCAATGGTCTAATTACCATTTAAGGACCTCCAATTTAAAATTTCATATCAATTGGACATCTCTAACATGTCGAACTCAACTTTTGCACTTTTTACAATTTAGTCCTTTTGACTAAATTGAGTGCCCAAACGTCGAAATTTTCGAACGAAATTTTCACAAAATCATTCCGTGAAATTGTAGACCATAAAAATATAATAAAAATAAATTTTTCCTCGTCGGATTTGTGGCCCCGAAACCACTATTCTGACTAGGCCCAAAATCTAGCTATTATAAATTCAATAAAATTGATTAAATCACATTTTACTATAACACTATTTTTAATTTTTAAATATTAAATAGATAATGTTTACTAACTTATTCATCGAAATTGTGGTCTTGAAACCACTATTTTCGACACCGCTGAAAAACAGACTGTTACATACCTATCATGATCAACCATCAAGATTACCATTTTTAATCATTCAAAAACTCATCAAACTTAATCACTTTATTATATAACCTTAAACATACTAAGCTCAAATAAGTTCATGATCATTCTTTTCCGTAGCATCAAACCTTACCAATTCAAGAATTATCTTGATCATATGCTAAGCTTAACATTCAAAATCAACATTTACCATATTTATCACATAACACACAACTCAACATGACTATTTGTACACTAAGGTACCCTTATATACATGCCACAATATCTAGACTCAAAATGAACATATAAGTATCGTTTCATTGATAGTGTGTGCTTCACGTTGATCCGAATCTGCAGGTTCTCGCAATGTGACAATCTACAAGGGAAGAAAAAAACCTAGAGTAAGCATACAAATCTTAGTAGTCACACCCGGTTCCTATTAAAGCCCTGAAATTAAGGAAAACTTAGGAGTTAATTAAATAAAATAGAAAGTCGATGGGCTCTATTGAAAATCTTGGAAAAATTTAATGGCTGAATGGAAAATAGCTGAGTTTCAATTATGGTTCAGTTAAGTTGGAACTGACTGGTTCCTTAGTAGGGAACATAATGATTATCGACTCATGATTTAGAATTTGGGTATTTGATGATTGTGCGTGGGGGATTATATATTAGTGAGAAATGTTATTTTGTAAAAGGATTCTTCTTATTTCTGTTTCATCTTATTCATCTTCTTCTTGAGTCTGCCCCGAAGAAAAGAGTGTTTAAGGGAAAGCTCTACATGGTGAGTTGGAACTGGAGTTTGATGTCTACTAGTAGATAATTTCGTAAATCGGTAAGATTCTTAAACTTTTTGCCTTCATGGATTTGAGGAAAGAGAAGGGAGTTAAGGATTTCTAGAAAAAATCTTAAAGGTTTTTGCATGTTACTGGATATTGGTTTCTAAAGTATGAATAATTTTTGGTTTAATTTTTATTATGGTTTTCATACTTAACTGCCAAAGATGAATGAGACTCTGGTGTTTGGGAAATCTAAGTTGACAAGGAGGAAGGATACCAGGTGAGTTTCTGTACCGTACCTATGGGTGGTTAATGAGGTACTGCTTGTACGATCTGCGTTTGAGTTTGTCTTAAGTCTGTGTGAATTCTTGGTCATGAATGAAAATGGTAAATGAATATGCTGTAAAAGTATAATGCTAAGTAAGTATGGGTATGCTTATAAGAATAATTTTTGAATGTCAAGTGATTGTGAATTAACGTATTAATAGGTGGCACACTGTATGTTATAGTAATAAGTTCATTGAATCGTATAAACAACATGTTTATATTGTATGCGAAATATGGAGGGAATTACCTTGACTAGGTAGACGAAGATAGGGAAAGATGGCATAATGGAGAAATGGGCAGATTGTGTTGGGACTCAAGGGAGTTGGGCGACATCTTGGAATGGTTATCTATTGGCTCGCTAAAGTGACACCGTGATGGCAGTCATCGATTGGTCCTTCGGGGCGACAACACAATCTTAGATATCCTTTAGTAATCACTTATATAGTCACATACATAATGTACTATAACATTCCAGATCTCGACATTACCTTTCAACCAATTTCCTACAGATATTCTGGTATGAACAGTACACGTACGAGAGTTAGCATATAAACTCACTTGACAACCATAAATAGCAGTTTGAACTCCAGATTCAACATCCAACAAGAAACTGCAGCAACCATTGCTAATAAAACAAAAGAACATCATTAAAACTCATTCGTATAACCTTTACCATCATCTCAAGCCCAAATAACCCTTATGCAAAGTCTTACTTCTTTATTTTACTGTTCATGCACTCTTACAGACTTAATCTTTCATAACATTAACATGCAAAGTTATAAAACTTACCTTGACGTAGAGTAATCACCGATAAAATCAAGAATTTCAACTTCAGCTTAAAGGAGAAAGAAATACTTTTGGTTCCTTAATATTCAAATAGCAGCACTTTTGAAGAAGGAAGAAGAAAGCTCCCCCTTTCTCTAGCTTGAATATATATAACCTAAGTTCCCATTGCAACTTGACACATGTCACAAAATTTCAAAACTGCCTTTTTAAATGGTTTACAACTGTAGAGAGAACATAAATAAAAAAATCCTATAAATTTATATACTTGGTTTATCTGTTCCATTAATTCCTAACCAAATTGTTATAATGTAACTAGCACAGTAACTCAATGAACTTGGCAAACAATACCTTCCGCAATAACCCCAACTTACAAAACTCTCAATACCCTTACTCGACTCTTCTTCTTTACAACTCCACACATTCTGAAGTAAATCCTTACTTACTATCCTAACGTCTGCTATGCGTCCGACCTACATGCCAAAAATAACAATTAGGCGGATAGAATTGCGTCTCACGGACTACTTTCAGTCTACTCACTAGAACTTAAGACCTGCCAAAACTAGGTGTTACACCCCTAATCAACCAAGCAGTATCACCACCAACCCTGCTCACCTCAGATAAATGTGCCCAAAGATGCCTCCTCTCAGAAGCTCTATTTAAAGTATAAATGGCAGTAAGAAAGAAATATTTCCTACAGAACTCCACCCTACTGGTAATACATTGGTCAGGAACCTTCAAAACATTTAAGCCAATACCCTATTTAGCCAACATCCAAATCCTCCCATTACCGACTTCTTGATAGTTACAAGTAACGGGCCAAGACCCAAAGAACTTATGAATGATCTCAACAGATTTATCTTCTTTAATTCTAGTTTCCAGAAGACAAAGAATATCAACACTAAGCTTATTTACTCTCTCAAGAACTCTCCGAAGCTTATTGGAGTTGTTTAACCCCCTATACAATTTTTTAAGATTTTTTTTACAAAATTGGGTTTCCAATAAGACTTTGAGTATTTGGTTAGAAATTTATGTTTTCCATTAGGAATTTGAGTAAATAGCTAATGGATTTGATAGTTGTTATAGAAAATTGTTATTTAGGGATATATTTTTTTATATATTATATAAATTGTAAAATTTATAATGCCAAATGATATTATAATTTTTATGGTTTTTTAAATAATTTTTATGATTTTTGATAATTTTTATGATTTTTCAATATATTTATTTATATAAGAATAAAAAAATCTATAATATACCCATATATATATCTCTATTGATCCCCACACACAAAGCTTATAACAGGTTAATTTGATAATATCTTTTACTTCTTTTTTTTGAGCCTACGGCGGAAACTCCTAGGAAGGGTGTTTGAAGTGAAGCTATGATAATACTCTAGAATGACATATTTTTATGTATTAATTACACATTTATTTTGAATATGATCCTACTAATTTGAGCTATTTATGGTTTTTTTATCTTGTAGGGACTAAATCGAAGGCAAAAGGAAATTTGGGGGCTAAAAGCGTGAATTTAAAGATGAAATGGGCCAACATGCGAAGTAGGAGAGAAGTGGTGCCAGAAATGCAAAGTGTGAAAGATTTTGGGAGCAAAATGCAAAACAAGAGATTTTATAGCACAAGACTCTATTTAATTTTTAATTATATTAGGATAATTATTAAGGATTATTATTTAGATTTAATTTTAGCATTTATCTTTATTTGTCTTTAATTATCTTAATTATCTTTATTTATTTGTATTTATCTTTTAGAATTTAATTTGGAATAGACTAGATTTCTTAGTACTATAAATAGGGGATGGAGTGACACAAATTTCACTCATCTAAGTTTAGCCTTTTGTTCTTTCCATATTTTTTTCAATAAAAATCTCATTTCCATTACTTTTATTTTTTTCCCCAAAATCATGAGCCACTAAATTTATCTAGCCGAAGGTTGTCAAAGTTCCCCAAAAAGGGTTCATGAGGCTTAGAATCCGTACTTAGCCTTCTCAACGAGTATTCATCATTTCTCCACATTACAGGGCTGACGCTTCCGTCCATGTCCTTTAAAAGGTGATCTTTTCAACGTGTAGAAGGAACAGTCGCTTTGAATATTTTGGGAAGGTTGCACAGTCGGTTCATTAGCTTACTGCGTCAGAGGTTGGCGAGCCCAAGAGACAAAATGGCGTGGCATTCGTCATTGAGAAACGATGATCTAGCATAAGATGGTCACACAAAAGCGATTGTTGGCTAGAGTCAGGTTCCTTTAAAATCGTAAGTCTAAATTCTTGGAGCTGGTGGTCGTAGGCGCCCTCTTCCACTATAACTGGCTTATTCTGTTTGAGAAGGATCACCTAAAAGCCGAGGATTGAACCCAAGGCGGATCGAGACAACCGCAGGCTGGAATCTCTCTATAAGAATTTTTTTTCTCAACTCTATTTATCTCCACTATTTTAATTTTAATTTCTGCACTTTCAATTAAATCAAAACTTTTAATTCTATTTTTTTTATTTTTTTCAGGCACGCAGGCTTTCTTGGGCACGATTCTGTCTAGGATTTCGAGGAACAAGCAATTGTGCAAATCCGGTCCCTGAGGATTTGACCCTACTTCTCTTATACTATTATTTTTATTATTTTCATTATTTTATAAAGATAGGATGTTTTTTGTGCTCTCAACGACCGCATCAAGCTAAGACTATATACAAGTAGTTGCAAAGAGACAATATATTGTTGGAAAATGTTTAACGGGTCTCACTCTCATACAGGCAGCAACTCAAAGAGTGTTGGACATCCCTGTGGAAGGATGGCCCATTTCCACTTTAGTTGTTGTCAGATTTAAAGCTCAACGAAGCAATCATCTCTTGTATTTTGTCCATAGCATTTTGCATTAGCTTTTGAGCTCTCAACTTTAAAAGATTGGCCTATGCATTTGATAATGTCATGACATCAAACATGGCAGCTTTTTAGATGCATGGAGAATCGTGACTATTTACAAAGTTAACTGAAATTTAGATTCATCCGCAAGGGCATAAGAATTTAGTTGCCAGTGTCTGAAATCCAACATTAATAGAGCTCATCAGAATTCAGAAGGGATCCTGTAAAAAAATCCCACGTACAAGTATTGGTCCCACTCCCATTTAAAATGGCAGTACCCATTCATTGCTCATTTTCACGAGTGGGCTGAGCCTACACCAAGAGTCAAATTACATCATACTCCGCCATTACTTGCACCTAAAACACTCCAATTACCTTTATTACTATATGCGTCATTCCAAAGCAAATCTAAGCTAATTAAAGCTTCAATCGATCCTCACTATTCACAGTTTTGATTCATAGCTGTAGCTTAAAATCCCAAAGTTTTGTTAACTCAATCCTAGTCTGATACTTGAGCAACACATTTATCCAACAATTTAATTCAAAGCATTTAAAAGAAAAGGGCTTATATTGCAAATGGTTTTAAGTGCCTATATTATTGTTGACCTGGAGCTTTACAATCAAGAATACATAGCTTGGAGCCTCAGCTCAATAATCTCAAAACCATCTTACTTTTGCTTCCATTCTTGCTCTCTTTCTTACCAATCTTCTTTTTCTCATTTCATAACTCCTTACATGGTTGATACCAGTGGTATTCAAGCACTTCTCTTGGCTAGAACTGCTTTATCTAGACATGCAAAAACCATGGGTTACTTTTCAAGTTGGCAAGCCCACTTGACATTAGAGAGAATTTAGATGAAAATATTAAAATAGAACAAAAAAATTTAGAAAAAAAATTAGGTTCAAAAGATAAATATAGGAAAAAAAATTCTGGTTTAAAATTTAAGCAAGGTTTTACCCTTCAACTTTTAAGATTTGAGTTAGATTTGTTTTTCTTAAAATTTTTTATTTTATATCATGAAATAAATTAAAGTAAAAATTTACATATTTAAATTTTAATCTATCTACTTTTCGTATATAAAATATAAGTTAAATTGTTATGGTGTTAATACTATTTTTTTTTACCTTTGTTGAGTTAGGGTTTCTCTCAACTGCTTCTTTCAAGAAACAAATTGAGAGAATCAATGCCAGGAACAATTCTAACATATATAGGTTAAGTTTTGGACATCGTATACGATTTACAATTAATATAGATTCTTTCTAATTTAGGTACTTAACATTTAACCTTGATTAATTTGTTTAAACTTTCTCAAACCTTGTTGTGCAATTAATGTTAGAAAAATATTGCATAAACTTTTGACATATTTACCATGTTATTGCTGAAATAAATCTAAAATTTCTTTAGAAATTTGGGAGAGAATAGGATCTATAAAGTTAACATAAAATTTTCGTTGAAACCTACGACATGCTCTAACTTCGAAAAAATATATAAGACCCTAAACCAAGCATGAAACTTTCTAGTTTCTGTTAATGGAATATTAATTTTTCTACGGGTGGGTTTGGATGGGCGGTGCGTTTACCTGCAGTTAGTGTAAAAACAGCGGTGGCAGTGAGATTAGATACTGTAGCGATACTGTAGCGTGAGACAAAAAGTAAGTTAAACGCACCGCACCGCACTCAATCGCCCATCCAAACCCACCCTACATTAATTTAAAGAACACTTTCTTCCGATATCGATAAAACGTCTGATCTGATCATCATCATCCGACTATCCTTAGAGTAGAAAAAAAAAAAAAGTTTAATGGGTCCCTTTCCCTTGGAAATGGCGATGGAGGAAACTTGATTTGTCTACCAAATATAGTTGATTCCCAAGACATGAAAATTTTGCATGTTGCAGAGATAACAATGCAAATTGCAAAATGCGATTCTTTTGGGACCCGCCTCTTTATGTATAGTTTTTAGGAGCTTCATCACAGTTTAACTGTTTAATCTCAATTGACTCTGGATTTAATTGTAATCCAATGCAAATATAGGGTCTTAAAAAAAGCATTAGTGTTAACTGCAATGCATGTGATGTGAGTCAACCGAAAGCCTATGATGTAGCTTGGGTTTTTCTTCCTCTTTTTGTTTGGTCCTCATGTGACACCCCCATGGATTTTTTACCATGATGCGCCTACCTGATACAACCACGTGTCCCCATCAACTCCATCATCTTTCCCTTTTTTTAGAAGTTCCACTTTGATCATCAATGACAACTTTCGAAACGATATTTGCTTTGTACGTAAACAAAATGTTCTCATTCACATGCGTTTTGGGGTTATCACAGCATACAATTTCAGAAAGAAGAAGAAATATTGGACGATAATGCTTGGTGGAAATTAATTGTGCATTCCATTGCCCTTATCCATTTGGTGGCATGCACTAAATATCGACAACTCCCTCTATTGTCAATTTATTTTAACCTTAGCTTCCCACATCATGAAGGGTGGAGAGTGTAAATAAAGTAAAGCATTTCAACATGATTCAAATGCATACTACTTTATATTTTTTCCTGCAAATTAACACAGACCGTACACGTTTGATCTGATAACAAAGTGAACCAAGAAAGTGTAAAATTTGATTGTCTGGATACATTTTCAATATGTTCGGCTTTTGTTTGTGTATTTGTAACAGAACTAAAAAAAAAAATCTAACTAGGTAGTACGCAGCGTTCATTTTCTACCAGAAATTTTACTTGTTTCATCCAACCTTGGAAGGATCATATTGCTGAATTCTACTCTCAAAATGGCTTTATTGAAATTAATGTTGGAAACGCCAAGTACGTACATTTTGGACCACAATCAGGGAACACCAAAGAATTACAAAGAGTTGCAATTTTACCTTACATTACCAGTTTGGTTATCAATCTTATTCAAATTCTTAATTGTAAGGAGCTTCTTCTTTTTTTATTTCATTCGTGCGAGGAATCATGTAAACCCTAGTTTTTGGTTACAAACCTAATGAAAACAGTAGTGCAAGATAACCCCATATAGGGAATGATGTGAAACCTTGGAACGACTTCCCATATTGGAAAAGTTCTAGAATTAACCTTGGAATAACATTCCCTAATATTAGGAAAGCTATGGAGCTAAACTTAGAAACATTGATAAGATTCTTAAATTTGCTTCATTATTGCTACGTTCTAAAGAGTATAGTTTGGAGGCTCAATATGAACATTATTGAGAATTTCGTTTTCAAACTTTTTTCTAGAACGCAAGTGCTTCCCCCGCTTCTTTTTATTAAGCAAACAATGCAATTGCATTTAAGTGTGTAAAAGGCAAAATGTGTAACTTTCATGTAATCACCATTACACCCATTATCTTTATAATTTAGTTTCTTAATTTTCTCTAGAACAGAAATGCTTACTCCTCTTTTCTCATTAAGTAAATAGTGCACTTGTTATGTAGCATAACTTTCACTCGACTACTATTGTAACATCCCTCATCCAACCCGATTGTTGAATCTGAGCTACAAAATGACACATTCGTCACTAGAGCAACTACAGTCAAAACTTATAGTAAAATAATCATTCACATGTGCAGTCAAACATCAAACATCACCAAAGTACAATAATAAATAATTTACGAGTCTTATTCGAGCATACAGAAGCTCTTTTGTCAACCCGAACACAAAAGAGGATCAAATTGTAAAATTTTTAAAAATGTATGGACAGACACCGCGACTTCCTCTAGTTCTCGTCACGATGTGGCCATCTCAGTATGACACGTCGCGACGACAAGCCCTATATCGTCACAACATCACTCAATATAAAGGCAACATTGTGACGTCCAAAATTCAAGGTCGCGACGTCGCCTCTATTTTTGGTAAAAATGAACCCTTTTAGTAGCTATTTAAAGTTTCAACCTAATACCATTCAATAGACTCAACAATCTCCATTTTTACTTGAATCAAACCATACTAAAAACATACCAAAACAAGTCATTTATCCATTTCCAGTCCACCAATTCAATATGAGTTCAACCTAATACAAAACTTTCTAATTCAATATAATCAACCATATACCATCCAAACCAACCAACTAACCATTCAAATACCAAATCTTACCTATGTTAATTCATATTAAAAACATGCCAATTCACTTTATTTACCCAAACTTGTACACCTTATGCTCATCTATGACTTATAAGCCTTAAACATAACCATCAACTATTAAGATTAGACCACATTTTACAAGCATGCATCAAGTTACCAATGTTCAAACATATTTTCATCCCATTCACCCATCCATTTTATATGGCATACATTTTATTATAATTCATCACATCTATTGGCATAAGCAAACATATATGTCCATCAACATGTATAATTCAAATCACCGAAATAACATGATAGGTGAAAGTTAAAATAAACTTGTCATAGTAAACATAATTACATACTAAGATGCACCACAAGACACCTTATATACATCCACAATCTTTGACTCAAAATAACCAAGTAGCTACCAAATTGAGGATAGGATAGTGTGATCTTCAAAACGATCTGACTTGACGTGTTTCGAAAGGTGGCAATCTACAAGGAAAAGGGAAAATAAACGGGGTAAGCATATAGAATGCTTAGTAAGCTCATATGGAAATTATAACTTACCTTGACCATTAAGAATAAACAATTATTCTATCAACTACCAAATTAACTTTCCTTGGCACTTGAATACATATCTATACATGCAAAATCACCACAAATTGAATACGTTAGTTACGTTCTCGAATCGTAATACCGTCAATATTTGAAACATAATCACATATCTTCAATACCATTTCATCTTCAATTCATTTTCAATTGAACATCGCCCAATGGAACTATAGTAAAACAGACTTAGATACAAAAGAATGTAATGCTCACACAAGTTGACATCGTATCAAGTTTATCTGTCCGGGCTAAACCAAAAATACATATAACCTGAACGTCTGCAACAAATACTAGATCGCGTAACATCATGTAAATCCCTGATCAATTATGTGTATAACCTCAATAGCATGTCATATGTATCCTAACTTTTTACAAAATTCACTCGGGCATTATTTTCGTATAAATGATATTATCATTTCATGTACACAATTTCATTTCACATACGAGACATATATTCAATCAATAGCCTCATGTATAACCTATTTTATTTTCATATAACCAATCTATCACGAATTTACAATTCATTCCATTTCGAGCCAATAGAGCCAAATTCACCAATTCACTTCAATTTAATACATAAATGAAATAGAATACAAATAAACATAGCATATAATTAAGTATTAAGTTCCATATTAACTTACCTAAACATAGCATATAATTAAGTAGTAAGTTCCATATTAACTTACCTGGTTAAGACAACAAACAAATTAAATCTTCAAGGACTAATTGACAAATTTGGTTTTTCCTCAATTATCTCCAGATTAATCCAATTCTCGATCTAAACAATTATTTCAAAAAATTTCTCAATTCCAAACATTTTCATGTTATTCCATGATATGTATGAACCTATAATTTTTTTCTGATGCCCTTAAAATTTTGCATTTTATTCAATTTAGCCCCTAAAATCGAAACAAATATATCTTTCAATTTTGAGCATCGGTTTTAAAATCGATCACAATTACATCCTTTATGAACCCTCTACTATCTATTATTACTGAAATTTCACATGAATTTTATATTTTATTCACTTTAGTCTTTATGAACAAAACTAACATAAACATTACAATCTCGCCCTTTTTCACATCTAAGCTTAAAATCTATCAATTTAACACCAATTTATTTAAGATATCAACAATGACAGATTTTAAAAACTTTAATAGTTTTGCAATTGGTACATGGTCTAGCTAAATCAAGCTCTCATGACTTCAAAAGCATAGAAATTACAAGAAAATGACTTAATTGCATTAACCCAATTATAGTTGAAAGCTTGAAACCCTTGGACAGTTTTCTTATTTTCTTTTCTTGTAGAAATCGAGTATGGAAGATGAAGATGAAGATCATCTCTTTCTTTCCACTTAAATTTGTTTTTATACATTGATTAATACTTAATTTATTTAATTAATCATTCTTAATTAGCCTACTAATCATGTTTTAGTGATTAAGCAGCCAACATCTACTAACACATAATCCAAGATGGTTTAATTTTCATGAAAGTTTGGTTAATTGCAATTCAAGTCCCTAAGTCTTTGGCCAATTAAAAATTTATAGCAATAAGACTTTTACAATTTACTTATTGTACATTAATTAAGCAAGTAATAGACAAAATTAAAGGACCAAACTTTAATATACTTGTATACCAAATTCATAAATATTTATATTAAATATTTACGTTCCAATTTACGAAAATAGGGTTCCAAAACTGCCTTTTTCGGCTACACTAAAAATCGGGTTGTTACAACTCTTCCCCTTAAGAAATTTCATCCTCGAAATTTACCTGAGAAAAGATGACGGTATTGGGATTTCATAATTTCTTCTGGCTTCCATGTAGCCTCTTTTATACCATGATGGTGCCACATCACTTTTACTAATGTCACACGTTTATTTCTCAATTCTTTTACCTGAGCCAAAATTTTAACCATTTCTTCACCATACGTCAAATCAGGTTGCAATTTGATTTCGGGAGATATCCCATAGGAGGGATCATATCTATACCTTCATAGCATCGATACAACAAAAAAAATTATGAATCTTATCCAGTTCTGAAGGTAGAGCTAACCGATAAGCTATCAATCTAATTCTTTCAAGAATTTCATATAACCTTATAAATATTGGGTTGAGCATCCCTTTTCTGCCGAAACACAGAACCTTTTTCCACGACGAAACTTTCAAAAAGACTTTATCATTTCCAATCTCGAATTCAATACCTTTTCCTTTCAAGTCAACATAGGATTTTTTTCGATCGGGAGCAGCTTTCAAACAGTCTCAAATAACTCGTACTTTCTTTTCTGTTTCACGTATCAAATCAATTCATGTTAACTTTCTTTCACTTAACGCTGACTAGCATAGATGAGTTCAACATTTACAGCCATATAAAGTCTCATATGGTTCCATTTTTATGCTTGACTAATAATTGTTGTTTTAAGGAAACTTAGCAAACTCAACTGACAGGACCTGATGTTCTGCTTTAACCTGTTAACATACCAGACATTTAGACACGTACAACAATTTTAAATCATTACACATCTTATTGCTACCTGGATGTATCGTGTAAGCACAATTGTGAGCTTCGTGAAGAATATCTTACTTCAACTCCGAATTCTTCGGTATACACAACTGGTTCCGAAAGTACAGACTTTCATTATCACATATACTAAACTCAGTAGTCTGATCAATTTCAACTAATTTCCGTTTTGCTTGCAACTCATAATAATATTTTTGTAACTTTCAGATCTTCTGAAGAAAAATATGTTTAGCTCTCAACTCGACTAAAATAGAACCATCTCGCTTCAGGGTCAAACAACCATTCATCGCTTTTAAATAAAACAGGGATTTTCGACTTACGGCATAACCTACAACATTAGCTTTTCCAGAATGATAATCTGTAATCATATCATAGTCTTTAAGCAATTCAAGCCATCTGCATTGTCTCAAATTCAAATCTTTTTGTGTTGGCAAGTAATTTACACTTTTCTAGTCCATGAAGATATGGCATTTCTCTCCGTACAAGTAATGTCTCCAGATCTTTAAAGCGAAAACTGCTGCAACAAGTTCCAAATTATGAGTAGGATAATTTTTCTCATGCGGTTTAAATTATCGAGAAGCATAAGCAATCACTTTACCTTCTTGCATCAGTACATAATCCAAACCATCGAGCGAAGCCACGTTGAACACAACAATTTCTTTCTTGATTCAGCCTGAGTTTAAATCAGAGCTTCTGTTAACATTTTCTTTAACTATTAAAAACTCTTCTGACACTTTTCTAACCAGACAAAGCTAACATTCTTTTGTAACAATTTTTCGAATGGAAGGGCTATCATCGAGAATTCTATTACGAATCACCAGTAGCATCCGACCAATCCCATAAAACTTACTACCTTAGTGACATTTTTAGGAGGTTTTGTAACATTCCGATTTAGGTCCTAGTCGGAACAGTGGTGCGAGACCACAAATTCGAGGTAGTAAAATGAGTTTTGAGGTTTAAGATATGTATTCATGATAGTATGAAAGTTTCATGTAGAAATTTTATGAAATTGTCATTGAATGGTCCATTAGGACTAAATTGCAAAAGTTGCAAAATTTGAGATTCTAGAAGCTTTGGAATATTAATTAGAAGTCCTTAAATAGCAATTTGCCCAAATTATAATTTTTGGACAAAAATGGATATGAGTTAGAAATTTTGAAAGTTTAGTGAGAAGGGCATTTTGGTCATTTATCAATTAAATGATTAAAAAGGGAAAAAGATGACAAAAATCTTATTCATCTTCTTCCCCTTGTGCTGAAAATTTGAGAGACTCCATAGCTAGGGTTCTTCAATTTTTGAAACTTGCTTGTAAGTGCATCCTAGCCCTATTTTTAATATTCTTCGTATTTTTAGAGTCCTCGTATCATGAATTAGCTATTTATAGCTATAAGTTGAGCTAGAATTCATGTTCATAAATCTACCCATGTATGAAATGCTTGTAAAATGATGTTTTATGAAAGATTATGACAGTTTGATGTTAGATAAACATCTTTTCCTAAATGAATTTCATGAAAAATGCTAGTAAGGACTAGTTTGTAAAAGTTGTGAAATTTGTCATACGTGATAGAAATAGTGAGAATTGATTGTTGCTATAGTTAAGAGAATGAATCAGCTAAGCATGAAGTTCACGAAAGTTGAATAAAAATCACTTTACGAGCCTTGGGGCAAAAGTATAATTATGAGGAAGTTTAGGGGCAAAATGGTAATTTTGCCGAAGTATGTGTTAAGAGTCAATTTAGTCAATGTGTGTATTAAATGAGCTAAATTATTATTATAGATCAATAAAAACAAAGCCCAGATCGAAACCGAGGCAAGAACAAAGTCGATGACTAAATTGCATTTCTACATACATTTTGTACATTGAGGTAAGTTTGTATGATTTCTAAGCTTTATGATTAATATCATTGAATTGCTTAGTATGATTGTAGAATATATCTTAATTCCATGAGATTTTGATGCTATGTTAAACAAAGAAATCAATGAGATTAAGTATGAGAAAGTCCCGATTGAAGTTGAATTACTTAGGATACTCGATCTATCACATGAGACAAGGAAGTCTGTATAAGACCAAGCCAATGCATGGCATCGGAAATCAAGCAAGTTATCATGTAAGACCAAGACAAGTCTTGGCATTGAAGAGTTATTATGAGATGAAGACCCATATAAGCCCAAGCCAAGGCATGGCATTGGTGAGTCTCCATGTAAAGATGTCATATAAGTCCAAGACAAGTCTTGGCATTGAAAAGCTATCATGATATAGAGATCCCATGTAAGTCCAAGCCAAGGCACGGCATTGGTAAGTAACAAGGAAGATTTCATGTAAGTCCAAGCCAAGGCTCGGCATTAACCCGTTTATGAGTAAAGATACCAAGTAAGACCATGTCAAGACATGGCAATGGTAAGTTCCCAATGGAACACACAAGGAAGACTTCGTGTAAGTCCATGTCAAGACATGGCATCGATACCAAGTTGAGAGATCCCATGTAAGACCATATCTAGGGTATGGCTTTGGCATCGAGATATTTGTGAGATGAGATTCAGTATCCTCGATTATTCATAGTAATTCATCGGGCAAAAGAGTAAAGAATAAATGAGAAAGCAAGAAAGTTAAGCAAGTAAAGCTATCATCAAAGTATGCTAATCATAGTGAACTAAGAGTATTATTCATGTTATGAATGATGAAGTTAAGATTATGCTTACCTTAACAAAGTATGCTAATCTATATGATTAAGTGATACAGGTACCTTGTTTACCTTACAAGCAAGAGACTAGTAAGTACCATGATAAGTGTAAGAATCATTAAGAGTAAGTAAGCTCAAGCATGTGAACTTAGCAATGCCTTTGCTTATGATGAATGAGTATGTTAAGTATATATATATATATACGTTGTTATATGCATTACATGCAAACTTACTAAGCGAAATGCTTACGTCTTTAATTCTTTCTTTCCATGTAGTCCCGCCAAGCTAATCTCGTGGATCATCGTCATCGAAGCTTGAAGCACACTATCAATCGCTATTTTGGTATAGCCAAGTTGTTTTTATTAAGTATGGCATGTATAGGAAGCATTTCATTTTGAGTTATGTTTTAGAATTAACCAAAGTGTTGGCTATCAAGCTTAGTATTCTTTTTGTATATGGCCAAAGAGATGGGTCATGAATGATTAAGTATGTATGTTTTTATCTATCAATGAAGTATGCATCCTTGTTCATGTTAGATGTAATACTTGAGTTATTGAATTGAGTATTGGATTGATCTTGATATCAGGGTGGCAATTGGCTTGGAAGATAGCCTCTAGGTGCCCACACGGATAGACACACCACAGCGCGCAGGTCTAAAGCCGTATGTCCCCTGCACATTAGTGTTTTAAGTCAGAATAGACCACGGGCTAATCACACAGCCGTATATTTAGGCCGCGTGTGACACACGGTTAAGTCACATGGGTGTGTGCCCTGGTCATGTGAAGTCTGCACCTTGCACTTGTAATTGAATTACCACACGGCTGAAGTACACGGGTGTGTGTATGGACCGTGTGGATAAGTCAGAATGCCAAAGTTTAGCACACAGGCCAAAGCCACGGGCGTGTCAAGGCCGTGTGAAATTAGTCAGTGTCGACCACGGGTGGAAGACACGGGCATGTCTTAGGGGTACACGGGCGTGTCCCAAGTCATATAGGCGTGTGACCACTGTTTCGAGGAAAAGTTCCCGATTGAGTTCCGAAAGTTTTCGGATAGGTGTTTAAGGCCTCGTAGGCCCATGAAATGTATGTTTTGATTAAGAAAGAGAAGTTTCTATTTTGAAACAAAATTTTACAGCCCGTAAGTACATGTTTCCTTAAGTTCAAGTATGGTAATGTCTCGTATCTAGTCTCAGTCTCGGACTTGGGTATGAGGTGTTACATTTAGTGGTATCAGAGCTACGGTTTAGTCAGTTCTAGGACTAGCGTAGCACGAGCACGAGTCTATCTATACATGCCATACGTAAGAATGTTTTTATAATGATAGTGTGACGACTCCTGATGACTTAAATTATGTTTATACATATAGTAAATGGATCCCGAAAGAGCTGTAGCGGATGACGTAGAAAGTAACGCGCCGGCTCCCGCTGAAGGGACGGTGCCTAACGAGAATGAGAATAGACCCACTACGGTGAGTCGGAGAGGAGGAGAAGAGGCTAGAGAAGCCTTCCTCCATATGATGAACACATGGTATACGGAGTTCGTTCGTACGAACCCGAATGCTCAAACCCCTCCACCGCCGCCTATTCCTCAACCTATCCCAAAGAGCCCCTCAAGTAGCGGGTGGTAAGAGGAGAGAATCCTCTGATTGATAGGATCGAAAACATGGGGCAGAAGAATTTCGGGCTAAAAAGGATGATGATCCGGAAAAGGCCGAGTTCTTGTTAGAGAATACCATCATGGTATTCAATGAATTATCATGCACGTCTGAGGAATGCATGAAGTGTGTAGTCTCTCTTTTAAGAGATTCACTTACCAATGGTGGAACACCTTAGTGTCGATGGTACCACGAGAAAAGATCACGTGGGAGTTCTTTCAAGAAGAGTTCAGAAAGAAGTATATCAGTCAAAGATTTATCGATCATAAGAGAAAGGAGTTTCTAGAACTGAAGCAAGGCAAGATGTCCGTAACTGATTATGAGCGTGAGTTTGTACGACTCAATAAATACGCTCGAGAGTGTGTATCCACTGAGGCCATCATGAGCAAGATATTCAAAGATGGACTAAATGAGGACATTAAGTTGTTTGTTGCTGTCCTAGAATTAAAAGAATTTATTGTGTTAGTGGAGCGGGCTTGTAAAGCCGAAGAGCTAGTAAAAGAGAAGAGAAATCTGAAATGGAGTCTCGTGACTCGAGAAAGAGACAGTGGAATAAGTCATTCCAACTCTCTTCCAAGAAGTCAAGATATTTCTCCACCCGATCGGCTTCACCCACAGGGTTTTCAAGTAGAAACAAGGGTAAACAGTATTCGGGAAATAAGGCACAGAATACTTCAGTCGCTAGTGTGGGGAGCATTCGATCTGATAGACTGGAATGCCCACAGTACGGTAGACGTCATCTTGGTGAGTCTGAGCGCATGAAAATGCTTGTTTTAGATGTGGTTCCCAAGTCCACTTTATAAAAGATTGCCCTGAGACAATGAAGGAAGAGAGAGCACAGAACCCGAGATCTGGGAGTATGGTTAGAGGAAGACCGCAGAAGAACTCGGGTAGTGGAGCAAGTGGTAGAGGTAACCCTAAAGAGCAGGTTGCGAGACCCGAGGGTAGGGCACCTACAAGGATGTATGCCATTCGCGCTCGCGAAGAGGCATCTTCTCTTGATGTTATTGCGGGTACCTTTTCTTTTCATGACATTAAAGTTATTGCTTTAATAGATCCCGGATCCACACACTCTTACATTTGCATGAAACTAGTATCCAGTATGAGTATGCCTATAGAGTCTACAGAATTTGTGATTAAAGTGTCTAATCCATTAGGCCAAAGTGTGCTGGTCGATAAAGTATGTAATGATTGCCCATTGATGATTAGAGGTTATTATTTTAAAGCAAACCTTATCATTTTACCATTTGATGAGTTTGACATCATTCTTGGTATGGACTGGTTGACCACTCATGATGTAATAGTAAATTGTGGGAAGAAATATATTGAGATGAGATGTGAGAATGGGGACACTCTTCATGTAGAATCGCATTTAACAAGGTAGATCGCGGTAATGATTTCTCATATGACGGCACGAAAATACATAAGAAAAGGGTATGAGGCATATTTGGCCTTTGTGATGAATGATAGAGAAACAGAGTTAAAGATTGAGTCAATCACTGATAGTATGTGAGTACTTGGATGTTTTTCCCGAGGAATTACCAGGACTACCACCAGTTAGAGAGATTGAGTTCAGCATTGAGCTAGCTCCTGGTACTGTACCAATATCTATTACTCCTTATACAATGGCTCCAACGGAGTTGAGAGAGTTGAAGTCACAGTTGCAAGACTTGATAGATAAAGGTTTTGCAAGATCAAGTTGTTCTCCATGGGTGCTCCAGCTTTTATTTGTGAAAAGAAAGATGGCACCATGAGATTGTGCATAGATTACCGTCACCTTAATAAAGTGACATGAAAGAACAAGTACCCATTGCCAAGGATCGATGATTAGTTCGATCAATTGAAGGGCGCCACTGTGTTCTCTAAGATAGACTTGAGATCTGGGTATTACCAGTTGAGAGTAAAGGATTCAGATGTATCCAAGACCGCTTTTTGAACGAGGTATGGGCATTATGAATTTTTAGTCATGCCCTTTGGTTTGACCAATGCTCCTGCAGTATTCATGGACTTAATGAACCGCATCTTTAGGCCATAACTCGACAAGTTTGTAGTAATTTTTATCGATGACATTTTGATTTATTCCCGAGATGGGAATGAGCATGCTGAGCATCTACGAATGGTCTTGCAGACTCTTCGAGAAAATCAGCTTATGCCAAGTTCAGTAAAAGTGAATTTTGGCTCAAGAAAGTAGGATTTCTGGGACAAATTGTCTCGGGAGATAGAGTCCGAGTAGATCCAAGTAAGATTTCGGCCATAATGGACTGGAATCCACCGAGGAATGTCTCTGAAATTAGAAGTTTTCTAGGCCTAGCTAGCTATTATAGATGATTCGTCAAGGGGTTTTCCATGATTGCAACTCCGATGACGAAATTGTTACAAAAAAATGTGAAGTTTGAGTGGACAGAATGATGCCAACAAAGTTTCGAGAAACTAAAGGCATTATGGACAGAAGCTCTGGTTTTAGTGCAACCCGAGACAGAGAAAGAGTTCGTGATATACAGCGATGCATCCTTAAACGGATTAGGCTGTGTACTTATGCAAGAAGGCAAAGTGATTGCTTATGCCTCAAGACAGCTAAAGCCCCATGAGAAGAATTATCCGACGGACGATTTAGAGTTTGCTGCCATAGTCTTCGCATTGAAGATTTGGAGACACCATTTATATGGTGAAAGATGTCAGATTTTCATCGATCGCAAAAGTTTGAAGTACTTGATGATGCAGAAAGAGTTGAACTTAAGGCAACGGAGATGGTTAGAGTTGATAAAAGACTATGAGTTGGTCATTGACTACCATCCCGGAAAGGCGAATGTGGTCGCTGATGCTTTGAGTAGAAAGTCCCTATTTGCATTAAGGGCAATGAATTCGCGGATGACTTTATCCGACGATAGTTCTATTCTAGCTGAGTTGAGAGCTAGACCAATGTTTCTCCAAGAGATCATTGAAGCTCAAAAAGAATATAGTGAATTGCAAGTCAAGAGAGCTCAGTGCAAGACATATGTTGAGTCTGATTTCCAGATTAGTCCTAATGGAAGTTTGATGTTCAAAGATAGAACTTGTGTACCGAGAAAGGAGGAGCTTATTCAGAAAATGTTGCATGAGGCACATAACGGATGTTTATCTGTACATCCGGGTAGTACCAAGATGTATCATGACTTGAAGCAACAGTATTGGTGGCCAAGAATGAAGAAAGATATTTCAGAGTTTGTTTCCAAATGCATGATTTGTCAGCAAGTAAAGGCTGAACACCAAGTACCTTCGGGTTTGCTTCAACCCATTTAGGTTGCCGAGTGGAAATGGGACCGTATCACCATGGATTTTGTAACGGGTTTACCGTTGTCACCAAGCAAGAAAGATGTTGTATGGGTTATGGTTGACAGACTTACGAAGTCGGCCCATTTCATACTTGTACGAGTGGATTACTCACTCAACAAGTTGGCAAACTTGTATGTTTCAGAAATAGTAAGGCTACATGGAGTTCCTTTGTCAATCATATCGGATAGAGATCCGAGATTCACCTCCAGATTTTGGAAGAAGTTACAAGAGGCCTTGGGTACAAAATTGAGTTTTAGTACAGCTTTTCATCCTCAAACTGACGGTCAGTCAGAGAGGTTAATACAAGCACTCGAAGATATGCTCCGGTGTTGTATTCTTGAATTCCAAGGCAGTTGGGAAAAGTTTCTCCCATTAGTAGAGTTTTCCTACAATAATAGTTTTCAGTTGAGCTTGAAGATGGCGCCCTATGAGGCTTTATATGGGCGTAAGTGTCGAACGCCTTTATATTGGACTGAACTCAAGGAAAACCAGATTCACGAGGTTGATTTGGTTAGAGAAACTGAACAAAAGGTGAAAGTAATTCGAGAAAGTTTAAAGGTCATACTTCGATGACAAAAATCCTACTCGAATTTAAAAATAAAAGAGATAGAGTATCAGGTCGGGGGTAAAGTTTTCTTGAAAGTGTCACCATGGAGAAAGGTTCTCAGATTTGGCCGTAAAGGCAAGTTGAGTCCACGTTTTATCGGACCATACGAGATTACTGAGAGAGTTAGGCCGGTAGCTTATCGATTGGCTTTGCCATCAGAGTTAGAAAAGATACATGGTGTGTTTCACGTGTCCATGTTGTGACGCTACCGATCAGACCCTTCACATATAATTGCCCCGTCAGAGATATAGATTCATCCCGACATGACTTATGATGAAGAACCAGTTAAGATTTTAGCTCGGGAAGTCAAACAGCTAAGAAATAAAAGTATTGCCCTAGTGAAAGTGTTGTGGCAAAGACATGGGATAGAGGAAGCTACGTGGGAATCAGAAGAGAGCATGAGAAACCAGTACCCAAACCTAGTTGCTGGTAAGATTTTCGAGGACGAAAATTCCTAAGAGGGGCAGAATTGTAACATCCCGATTTAGGGCCTAGTCAGAACAGTGGTGCAAGACCACAAATTTGAGGTAGTAAAATGAGTTTTGAGGTTTAAGATATGTTTTCATGATAGTATGAAAGTTTCATGTAGAAATTTTATGAAATTGTCATTGAATGGTCCATTAGGACTAAATTGCAAAAGTTGCAAAATTTGAGATTCTAGAAGCTTTTTGCATGAAATAGCTTTAGAATATTAATTAGAAGTCCTTAAATAGTAATTTTCCCAAATTATATTTTTTGGACAAAAATGGACATGAGTTAGAAATTTTGAAAGTTTAGTGAGAAGGGCATTTTAGTCATTTATTAATTAAATGATTAAAAAGGGAAAAAGATGACAAAAATCTTATTCATCTTCTTCCCCTTGTACCGAAAATTTGAGAGACTCCATAGCTAGGGTTCTTCAATTTTTGAAGCTTGCTTGTAAGTGCATCCTAGCCCCGTTTTTAATATTCTTCGTATTTTTGGAGTCTTCGTATTATGAATTAGTTATTTATAGCTATAAGTTGAGCTAGAATTCATGTTCAAAAATCTATTCATGTATGACATGCTTGTAAAATGATTTTTTATGAAAGATTATGAGAGTTTGATATTAGATAAACATCTTTTCCTAAATGAATTTCATGAAAAAATGCTAGTAAGGACTAGTTTGTAAAAGTTGTGAAATTTGTCACACATGATATAAATAGTGAGAATTGATTGTTGCTATATTTAAGAGAATGAATCAGCTAAGCATGAAGTTCACGAAAGTTGAATAAAAATCACTTTACGAGCCTTGGGGCAAAAGTGTAATTATGAGGAAGTTTAGGGGCAAAATGGTAATTTTGCTGAAGTATGTGTTAAGAGTCAATTTAGTCAATGTGTATATTAAATGAGCTAAATTATTATTATAAATCAAGAAAAGCGAAGCCCGGATCAAAACTGAGGCAAGAATAAAGTCGAGGACTAAATTGCATTTCTACATACATTTTGTACATTGAGGTAAGTTTGTATGATTTCTAAGCTTTATGATTAATATCATTTAATTGCTTAGTATGATGTAGAATATATCTTAATTCCATGAGATTTTTGTAACATCCTGAAAAGGGCCTATGCATTTTTGGTTTAATTGTACGAAATGACATATCTTATGTGTTATGAATATATTTTGAACACTTTTGGAAACCTGGAAATGTATGGAAATGTTAAGTTTAAAAGAGGAAAGTGAACATTTTTAGAACCTTGGAAATGTAAGGAAATGTCTTGTAAGGAAATGTCATGGAAATGTAAGGAAATGTCTTGTAAGGAAATGTCATGGAAATGTAAGGAAATGTCAAGTTTACAGAGCCGATCGAAAATTTTTGGTAACTTAGAAATGACCTAGAAATGACGAGTTTTAAGGTTTAAAAGGGGAAATTAAGGCAAGGTGGCCTTAAAAGAAAAAGTTTGTGGAATTTGACACACAAACAGGCTTGGAAAAGTGGTCTGAAGATGCCACTTAGGGCCTATGGAAATGGCACCATATGCAAGAGGAATGGGCCTGAGTTCGAGTCACTTGGGAAGCAAATAAAGGAGGTTTTATTTTTGCTTCCAGAAGACTGAGGTGGATGGCACATGGCTATAAATTAGGAGCTTTTATTATTTTATAAATAGTGGATAAATAAGGGATTTATTTATCATTATTTTCAAGAGATAATTGTTGGATTAAATTCTTTTAATTTGAATAAAGAGATAAAGAGGAAAATAAGGGAGAAGTGATGGCCAAGTAAGGGACTTTGAGTTTAATAATTTCGGCTAAGTAAGGATAGTTGCTGAATTATCTTTTATTTTAAGTGATAATTAAAGGATAAAGTTATCAGATAGAGGAGTGGTGGCCAAGTAAGGGACTCCTTAGATGATAATTTCGGCTATAAAAGGAAGGAAGGAGGGCTACTCATCAAATTGTGCTTCCTCCTTTCTCTGCCGAATTCTTAGTGCTCTCTTCTCTTCTTTTCTTTCTTTTCTTTTGTCAAGCCAAAATTAAGTAATTGTTGGAACCTAGCCGAATATTTTCCTCTCCATTAGAAGCCATAGCCGAATCCTCCATCTTTATTCTTCCTTCTCTTTTCTTTCTAATCCCTCCAAAAGCCGAAAGTTGTGAGATCATCATCTAGCCATAGCCGAATCTCTGAAGGTTGAAGTGAAGGTGCAATCGATTTCTTCAAGTAATGGTAAGATCTCATTCGGTTTCATCCTTTTTTCTTAAGATTTGCCGAAATCTAGGACTAACCCCATTAATATCTTGTTGCCGAAACTTTGAAGAGATCTTTCGGGATTTACTAAGTGTCGACTACAAGGAAGGAGAAGTTCTTTTCCCGAAGGTACACCATAGGCCACGTGTTCCCTAGTTATTCGGTGAGTTTTGGGATTTAAAATCCACAAGGTAAGTGTCTATAGCATTCGGCCAAGGCCATGTTTGGTAAATATATGTGTTCATTAATTATTCAAAAGCCGAAAACTAACCAAGTTAATTGATTCAATGCTTGGCCGAATGCAAGAAGAGTATAGCAGAGATTTCAAGACTTGATTCTTAAGTCAAACGGCAACAAGGTAAGTTTAAGTATACTAATCCTACTAGGATTTGGATTTATGGCTGAATGACTTTTTATTAAAGTAGTAGGTGATTAATCAAATGTAGGGATTAAGGATCTAAGCATTAGATCAAGCTTTTCGGATTTCAAGACCCTTCCTAAAGTATGATAAGTTGTGGATATTTGGTTAAGAATTCGTATATTGATGATTAAATCGATTGTTCTGATTAAGTGTGTTGATGGAGGCGAATACCATTCAAGAACGGAAAGGGAAGGTCCCTATCCCGAAGTTTAGGAAGAGATCTGTCTCGGCAGTTAGGGATTGGCCACCGGGGTGTGGACCAGCGTCAGAACAAGAAAGTAGGCAAATAGCCGTAGTATCGCCTAGTGATAGCATCAGTATCGAAAGGATAGTTCTCCAAGTGATCAGGTGTGTGATTAACCCACTATTTTCTGGGTTTATGGTATATTGTATGTGTTGTGTAAATGCTAATACGTGCGATGGGCGATTGTGAATGGTTACCCTTAAGGGTATATCGGAAATCAGTCGGTGTTAATTATTAAGAATGTGAATATGCCAATGAGAATATGTTTGTATGCCGAATAGCATGTGCATGCATTATTTTACTATGTTATGACATTATCATATGTTGCATGTGCATGGGATGGGATATGAATGTGACTATCGAAGGAAAGGGTGTACTTTATGTACGTGGTCTAATGTTAGCCTTGTGCTACATTAGCGCTTGATGTTAGCTATGTGCTTCATCAATGGAGGTGTTGGCTAGGTGCCACATCTCGGCGGATGATAGCTGTGTGCATCACCGTGGATTGAGGATGACCTCGAGTCACATCGTGGATATTGACATGTGAGGTCACTCAGGTGATCGGTGGCTTAGCCACGGCCTTGAGCAGCAGGTCTGTCAAGGTAAGATATGTGGGATCACTTAGTTGATCGGTGGATTAGCCACGGCCTTGGGCAGGGAGTCTGCCAAGGTAGGTGTAACGGATGGACCCTAGGTTGGGTTGGGTGCACTTTGCATAAACTCATTATCTGTCATATGGGTTGATGATGAAATGGGCCAAGCCCAGTATGTGGAAATTATGTGGTTACCTACCCTATTAGATGAATGTGATATGAATATGGGCCAAGCCCAGAATGTGATAACATGTGAATTTGATAATTGATATCTGATATATGAGTTAATATGTGGTTGGCATGTGGGTGGAATTCAGTGGACTAATTACACAATGAGTCTGTATGACTCACCAAATTTTTATTAAACCTTTCAGGTGATGCGTAAAGCTTGGACCGGGTTGGAGTGGATACGAAGGTGGCCATGCAGAAGCAGATTTCCATGCAGAAAGATATTTTAATTAATTAAGTAGTTATATTTTCAGCATTTTGATTAAGTGTTTATTGTAATAAGGCCCATTAAAGTGATTGAACACTTTTATTATGTTTAAGCTAGACGACCATTAAATTATTATTGGGAAGTGCTTTTAATTTTGGCAACTTATATTTTAAAAGCTTATAATAAAGTTTTAATTTGGATATTTTTATCAAGCTTATATTATTTAGAATTTTTAATTGGACATGGTTTTCAAATGACAAAGTTTTTAATGTTTTTCCCAAAAGTGAAATCAATCTTCAAACATTTTTCCGCAGTGGCATTTCAAATTCGGTCGTAACGAATGGGCCGGGTTTGGGGTGTTACAATTTTGATGCTATGTTAAACAAAGAAATCAATGAGATTAAGTATGAGAAAGTCCCGATTGAAGTTGAATTACTTAGGATACTCGATCTATCACATGAGACAAGGAAGTCTGTATAAGACCAAGCCAAGGCATGGCATCGGCAATCAAGCAAGTTATCATGTAAGACCAAGACAAGTCTTGGCATTGAAGAGTTATTATGAGATGAAGACCCATATAAGCCCAAGCCAAGGCATGGCATTGGTGAGTCTCCATGTAAAGATGTCATGTAAGTCCAAGACAAGTCTTGGCATTGAAAAGCTATCATGAGATAGAGATCCCATGCAAGTCCAAGCCAAGGCATGGCATTGGTAAGTAACAAGGAAGATTTCATGTAAGTCCAAGCCAAGGCTCGGCAATAACCCATTCATGAGTAAAGATACCAAGTAAGACCATGTCAAGACATGGCAATGGTAAGTTCCCAATGGAACACACAAGGAAGACTTCGTGTAAGTCCATGTCAAAATATGGCATCGATACCAAGTTGAGAGATCCCATGTAAGACCATATCTAGGGTATGGCTTTGGCATCGAGATATTTGTGAGATGAGATTCAGTATCCTCGATTATTCATAGTAATTCATCGGGCAAAAGAGTAAAGAATAAATGAGAAAGCAACAAAGTTAAGCAAGTAAAGCTATCATCAAAGTATGCTAGTCATAGTGAACTAAGAGTATTATTCATGTTATGAATGATGAAGTTAAGATTATGCTTACCTTAACAAAGTATGCTAATCTATATGATTAAGTGATACAGGTACCTTGTTTACCTTACAAGCAAGAGACTAGTAAGTACCATGATAAGTGTAAGAATCATTAAGAGTAAGTAAGCTCAAGCATGTGAACTTAGCAATGCCTTTTCTTATGACGAATGAGTATGTTAAGTATATATATTTATATACGTTGTTATATGCATTACATGCAAACTTACTAAGCGAAATGCTTACGTCTTTAATTCTTTCTTTCCATGTAGTCCCGCCAAGCTAATCTCGTGGATCATCGTCATCGGAGCTCAGAGCACACTATCAATCGCTATTTTGGTATAGCCAAGTTGTTTTTATTAAGTATGGCATGTATAGGAAGCATTTCATTTTCAGATATGTTTTAGAATTAGCCAAAGTGTTGGCTATCAAGCTTAGTATTCTTTTTGTATATGGCCAAAGAGATGGGTCATGAATGATTAAGTATGTGTGTTTTTATCTATCAATGAAGTATGCATCCTTATTCATGTTAGATGTAATACTTGAGTTATTGAATTGAGTATTGGATTGATCTTTATATCAGGGTGGCAATTGGCTTAGAAGATAGCCTCTAGGTGCCCACACGGATACACACACGGGCGTGTGTCTAAGCCGTGTGTCCTCTACACATTAGTGTTTTAAGTCAGAATAGACCACGGGCTAATCACACGACTGTATGTTTAGGCCGTGTGTGACACACGGTTAAGTCACATGGGCGTGTGCCCTGGCCATGTGAAGTCTGCACCTTGCACTTGTAATTGAATTACCACACGGCTGAAGTACACGGGCGTGTGTATGGACCGTGTGGATAAGTCAGAATGCCAAAGTTTAGCACACGGGCCAAAGCCACGGGCGTGTCAAGGCCGTGTGAAATTAGTCAGTGTCGACCACGGGTGGAAGAAACGGGCATGTCTTAGGGGTACACGGGCGTGTCCCAAGTCACATGGGCGTGTGACCCCTGTTTCGAGGAAAAGTTCCCGATTGTGTTTCGAAAGTTTCCGGATAGGTGTTTAAGGCCTCGTAGGCCCATGAAACGTATGTTTTGATTAAGAAAGAGAAGTTTCTGTTTCGAAACAAAATTTTACAGCCCGTAAGTACATGTTTCTTTAAGTTCAAGTATGGTAATGTCTCGTATCCAGTCTAAGTCTCGGACTTGGGTATGGGGTGTTACAGGTTTCTAATTAACAATAGTTGAGAATTTACTCGGACCAACCTAAATATCTTTATATGATATCATGTGGCCCAGAAATCCCACTTCTCATAACCAAAATTTAAATTTACTAAACTTGGCATATAACTGTTTTTGCCACAAAATTTGTAGCACCGTTCTCAAATGTTGATCGTGATTATTTTCATTTTTCGAGTAATCAATATGTCATCAATAAACACAACTACAAACCGATCCGGATACGGTCGAAAGATTTTGATCATCAATATCCATAAAAGTGGTTGGAGCATTAGTAAGCCCAAATGACTTTACCGGAAATTCATAGTGTCTGTATCAAGTTCGAAAGGAAATTTTTGACACATCCGAGTCTTTAACTTTGAACTGATAATAACACGATCGAATATCAATCTTAGAAACACAGTTACTTCTTTCATCTAATCAAACAAATCGTCAATTCGGGGAAGTGAATATTTGTTCTTTATGGCAACTTTATTCAACTACTGGTAGTCAATACACAACCTTAGAGTTGTCTTTCTTTTTCACAAACAATACTAGAGCTCCCTACAGTTACACACTTGATCGAATAAATCCATGATCAAGTAGTTCTTGCAACTATAAATTCTTTCAATCCATTCTGTACAGTTTAATAGAAACTGGAGCAATATTGGGTGCTACTTCAATCGCAAATTCAACCTTTCTCTCAAAAGGCAAGCCTGGCAGTTTTTTGGGAAACACATCTGTGAATTCTCAAACTGTCGAAAATTAATCTATTTCAGATCCTAACACTCTAGTATCCAGAATATAAGCTAGATACACCTAACACCATTTTATAATAAATTATCGAGCTGACATCGTTGATAATATATTAATCAAACAGTCAGATTTGTCGGGCTCAACATTTATCAGTTCACCATCCTTATACTACAGTGATATTCTCTTCTATTTCCAATTGACTACAACATCATGAAGAGTTAACAAATTCATACTGAGAATTATATGAAATTTATCAAACAAGAACAATATCAGATTAAGTGGAAACTCACAGCCATAGATTTTCAGTGGACAGTCTTCACAAATTTTATTGACAATTACACACTAACCTAAAAGGTATGTTACAATAACATCAAATTCTTTCAATTATATTGGTATATTTCTTTCATCTACTAATGCGATGTAGATGTATGAATGCATTGAATCCGGGTCAATCAATACATGTATAGAAACATCAAATAGAGAAAATGTATTGGCAATAACTTTAGGGGCAGCGACCTCCTCTCTGGCTCAAATAGCATAAGCCCTGGCAGGCGTACGAGCTTCAGATCTCACTATTGTATCTCTGGTTCCGCTTCGGTTACTACCAATACCACTACTGTTTTAGAGTATTCCCAAAGACCAATCATGAGATGGTTGTAATCACATACTCGTTTTACCTTGTTTATTAATATAAGACATTGTCATTGTTATTCCAGTTTTTTTCACTCTATGTCTAAATAAATTGGTTAATAATAAAGTCCTGAGAATAATATGATTATTCTTGAAAGGTCCTTAGTCAAGTATTATTGTGGGCTTGGACAATGATAATGCATTGAGACTAATGTGTAGTTGATTGATGACAAATTGTTGTCATTGACATAAAGATGTCAAAATCAATACATAAGTATGTGTTAGAGAACAACATACTAGACTGACCCGCTATGAGTATGTTTCTTGGATTATTATGTAAAAGTCACAACATTACTCACAGTGATAACTATGTATATGATCCTCAGACTTGAGACCATAATTGTCCAACATCGTGAGTTGTATATTTTGACACAGTCAAACCTCTAACATAACAGGTTATACTATAAAGACTGATGTTAGGTATGCCACAATCTATGTAGTGGGAGATGATGATCAAGATAGGATTTCTCCCTTCTACATAATGGGAGCAATATCTTAGGCCTCTTGATGAAGTGAGACTAGAAATGCATGGCCATGCTTGAATAAGTTGATATGAGATACTACACTTATTTGTTGATTATAGCCTACTTAGAATATCAAGAAATATAATATTGGACTATGCAAGTGTAACTATTTCATGACTTGTGTCCACTCTAGACATGAAGGATAAAAGGATATAATACATGAATAAATTGTCACAGAAAGGTTATGATGAATCACGACTTCTTGTAACTTGGGTAGCAATAATGCATTGCTAGATGCGAACAGAATCCAAATACAAATACAATTGGTATTGTATTAGCTGTTACATGAATTATATTATTTATTTAATTAATTTAATTTGATGGTTAAATATTGAACACATTATACGTACAAACTTGTTGTACACAAATAGAGAACATAGTTAAAATTAATATATGAATTTGATTCATATAAAATATTAATTGTATATAGTTTACCGAAATTATTAATATAAACAAAATTATTAATATAAACAGTTATAATAATTTCGGCCAAAATATAAAAGGGCATGTAAAGTGCTATTCTTTTGGAAAGAATATTTTTTTCTTGACTTTCCATTTGTTTCTCTAATAATAATGGAATAATCCCCTTTTTTTCTGATATATGATATCGAAGAAAACAAAAGGAATATAATTCTTTAATGTGTTAGGTTACCAAGAGAAAAAAAAAGGTCTAGCAGTCGTTTTTATAAATACTCTCTGAAAAGTCAAAAGGTTGTTGCTATTCGTTCTTTGACTGGTTGGATTACGTAAAGGTCGAGACGTTACTATTGCGTCTTGGAATCGACATCTCTGAAGGGGATCCTATCAATAAATTTGTTCATCGCTCATTCAATTTCGACAAGGTATATTTTTAACCCTTGTTTCAACCCGATTCGTTCCTCGTACATAGATCCATGATTGATAATCGCCGAAATATTTTTCCACTGTGCCACGTGGCATTCTGGCAATCCAACACACTGGGCCCGAGTTTCCTCCCACTTTGTAAGGTTGACATTAGCTTTACATTCAATTTATTTCTTTCATCTGGCCTTCTCGGACAGTCTCTTGTCAAATGTGCCTTGGAGCTGCATAGAAAACAAGCTCTAATTTTCAATATGCATTCACCCCGTGATTTCTTTCACAATGTCCACAAATTATTTTATCCACATTCTGAATACTTCTAACATTGGCTACTAACGTAATATAGGGTCGTTGAATATTCGGTCTCGACTCATCTCTTCTAGAAATCCCTGACAGAATGGAGAAATGACTTTAACATCTCTCAAATTTTTAAATAGAGGATGAATATGAAATGGATATGTAAATAAAAGACGGAATGGTCTCCTGTACACTCAAAAAGTCCATTAGCTCACCCTTAGGCCTCATTTGGCCCCTAAGGTCAATAAAAGACTCAATTTACACACTTTATTGAATTTAATTAAACTTACTAAAACATAATTAAAACCTAATGATATTGTTTATTTTCAAGTTCCTAAAGTGCGAAAATTAGTTTAATTTGCTACACCAAATTACGACAGATCAAAATCCCCCACACTTAAGTCATTGCTTGTCCTCAAGCAACACTGACAAAAATAAGAAATTGAAAAGACGACCCTTAAGAAAATATGATACATGTAACAGCCCGGTTTAGACCCTAGTCAAAACAGTGGTTTCAGGACCACAAATTCGAGGTCGGAAAAATATTTCAATATTATTTTTGGTGTTTATAGTATGTGATTAAGCATGTGTGAAAGTTCTGTATGAAAATTCTAACGTTTGTGTGCTTAATTTGAGAAAATGACTTAATTGCATAAAATGCAAAAATTGTGTGTTGATTGTTAAATTGCTTAATTATCATGACTTCTTAAATGAAAGGTTCTTATGTTGTTTATAAACCTTTTGATAGTAAATGGATGATAATGGCAGGGCATTGGTTGTTATTATTAAAATTTATTAAGGGTAATTTAGTAAATGATGAATTAATATGGTTATAATTAAAATAAAACAAATTATATTGCTATTTCTCATCTTTCTTCCACTAAAAATAGAAAAGAAGAATAGCCATTGAAGCTTTGTGATTTTCGGCTAAGGCTTAGCTTGATTGAGGTATGTTTTTGACTCAGTTTTTGATAATTTCTACGTTTTTGTGATCGTTGCCTAGTGTTTTAGCTAGCCCATGTTTAAATTTTAGAAATTAATGGAGATTTTGAGATAAGCCATTGATAAATATGTGAGCTTTGTGTTATTAGTTGGTGGAATATGAAAGCTTAGTGTTGGGTTAACATAGTTTGTATTTGGATTTTTGGTGAAATTGAGTAATTTGGGCTAAATTGTGAAAATAATATTTTGAGGGACTAAAATGTGAAATAAATGAAATATATGGGCTTGTATGAGACTAAGGATAATTCGGCCTAAGCATGGTGTAGTAAAATTTTGTGTATTTGATGATTTTATGAAATAGGGACTAAAGTGTCGAAATGTGGAAATGTGAGGGCTATTTTGTAAAATGCCCTAAATATGTGTGTTTGGACTAAATTGAATGAATTGGTGACTAAATGAGCTAAATTTGAACATGTATAGACCAAGAAAGGAGAGATTCGGATCGAGATCGAGGCAAAGACAAAGTACTCGATTAATCGACTAGTCTCGGTATTTCGATGTCCGAGGTAAGTTTGAATAAAATACGTGTTCTTAAATTATATTTAAATGCTATGAAATGAATAGTTATGTGGTTTTGGATTAGTAATGCTATGTGTGGAATCAAGTTAGGTGGCACTAAGTGTGCGTATTTGGAAATGAGATCGAGATGATTAGCACTGTGTGTGCGAAATAATAGAAGCTTCGACTTTTTTATTGGCACTGTGTGTGCGATACCGAATTAAGTTCGGTTTTACATTATGGCACTAAGTGTGCGATGTTAATTAAGTTTCGGCTATGAATTGGGGCACTAAGTGTGCGATTGAATTGAAGAGATAACGAATATTGAATGAATTATGATATCGAGCATTGAATAGCAAGAACATTTGTTAACTAAGTGTTGGCAAAGGTATGTTTTGAACCTATGTGGTTGATGATAATGTTTATGGTTAAATAGATGGATGTATGAGTATTTGGTTGAGTATGATAATGTGTTTAGTTGTGAATCTATCTAAGTGATGATTTATTTATGTATTGATATCGTATTTTTGAGTAATATGTATTATATTACGAATTTACTAAGCTCTTAAGCTTACTGTGTGATGTGTTTATCTGTTTTACAGTGTCAGTAAAGCTAGCTCGGATCCGGTGATCGTCAGCGACTTACTCACACTATCGACCATCTATTTTGGTATTTTGAAAGATGTATATATATATATGTGGTATATGGAATGTATAGGCTATTGAATGTGGCATGTTTTGAGTTGTATAAATCTAGTCATGAGATATGGCTTAAAAGTTGAATGATGTTAGTATATATATATATGTGTGTGTGTGTGTGTGTGTGATTAAGTGAGTGATGAATATGGTATGTTTCATGCTTAAATGAGTGATGAAAATTGTGGTTTAAATGTGAATTGTGGTAAGGTTTGTATAATGTTTGATCTATATGTTTTAGGGATGTGAAATTAAGTATTTTGGATAGACTTATTTGAGTAGAAACTGAGTATAAGAATATATGGTATAGTTGATGATTATTTGATGCTTGAAATGGTATGTTTTGGTTGCATTTGAGGCATGAATTGGTATTGGTTTGTGGCATATAGGTGATTCCAAAGTGTGGATGGTAATTTGGCCTTGAAAATGGCCTACAATTGCCCACACGGTTGAGCACAAGGGCGTGTGGCTCGACCGTGTCTTTCGATTTTGTAATTTGATTCAAGTCAGGCTCGACCACGGGCTGGACAAACGGGCGTGTGACTGGCCGTGTGGTGCAAGTCAGTGTCGACCACGGGTGAGGCACACGGGCATGTCTCAGGCCGTGAGGACAAGTCAGTATGTATGCCCTGTTTTGCCACGGCTGGGACGCACGGGCGTGTCCGAGGCCGTGTGAGGCACACGGCCTACCCACACGGGCGTGTGACATCTGTAACTTAGAAAAATGTTTGAATTTCAGAAATTTTTGTATGTGTTCGGTTTAGTCTCGACCCTTTTCTAACATGTGTTTTAGGTCCTGTAGACCTCAATAAGGGACTATATGTTTATATTTGGATACGTTTGATTGATGCTTAACTTTGTGTTGTGGAATGAATTTAAATGTTCCGAAATTATCGGTAATGCCTCTTAACCCTATTCCGGCGATGGCTTCGGGTTAGGGGTGTTACAATACAAGCATTGACTTTGGAGCACATGACTAGGTGTTACAATGAGTTAGTATGCACGGGAATGTGTTTTGACCGAAGCTACTATGTGTAAACGTTTCTTTGAAGGGCTGAATGAAGACATTAAATTGCTCGTTGGAATACTTGACTTGAATGAATTTGTTGTATTAGTTGAAAGAGCCTGCAAAGCCGAGGAGCTTAGCAAAGAAAAGAAGAAAGCAGATTCTGAGGCTAGAGATGAAAGAAAAAGATTGATGAGTAAGTCGTCCCAACCTTCGATGAAGAGATTTAAAGATGCAAGCAATCGTTCAAATGATTCGTTTGGACATTCGGGTAGAGATCGGGTGAGACAAAGTGTTGGTCCAAGAACTCAAGCTCCAATTGAATAAAGTGTTGGTAGTGTTAAAAGTAACAAGCCTGAGTGTAGACAGTATGGAAGACGACACATTGGAGAGTGCTGGGGCAAGTACAATAATAGAACTTGCTACAAATGTGGATCACAAGACCATTTCATTCGAGATTGCCCAGAGTTAGCTGAGAAAGACAATGTTTAGAGTGCGAGACTGAGTAATATGACGGCTAGGGTAGACCACCCAGAAACACCGAAAATGTGAGTGGAAGTCAGAGAGGGACTACTGATATAGCTGTAAGATCTGAGGCGAGAGCACCTGTCCGAGCCTATGCTATTCGCGCTCGTGAAGAAGCGTCATCTCCAGACGTCATTACTTGTACTTTTACTCTATTTGATACTGATGTGATTGCATTGATAGCTTCAGGATCTACTCATTCCTATATGTGTGTGAATTTAGTATCAAGTAAGACTCTACCTGTTGAGTCTACTGAATTCGTGCTTAGAGTATCGAACCCCTTAGGCAAGTGTGTCTTGGTTGATAAAGTGTGCAAGAATTGTCCGTTGATGTTTCAGAATATTTGCTTTCCAGCTAATTTGATGTTGCTACCTTTTGATGAATTTGATATCATTCTGGGTATGGATTGGCTCACTTTGCATAGTACTATTGTGAATTTTAAACGGAAGAGTATTGATTTGAGAAGTCAGAATGGTGAAATAGTTCGAATTGAATCCAGTGATTTGAATAGGTTGCCGGCTATTATATCTTCGATGAAAGCTTTGAACTATGTGAAGAAGGGTTGCGAAGCTTATCTCGCATATGTGATTGATACAAAAGTGACAGAAAAGAAAGTTGAATCTGTACCTGTAGTATGTGAGTTCCCAGATGTGTTTCCTGAAGAACTACTAGGTTTACCTCCGATGCGAGAAGTTGAGTTTGGTATTGAATTAGTGCCAGGAACGACTCCTATCTCGATAGCTCCGTATAGAATGGCACCGACGGAATTGAAAGAGTTGAAGTTTCAGTTGCAAGATTTGACTGATAGAGGATTTGCACGACCGAGTTTCTCGCCCTGGGGTGCTCCTGTGTTGTTTGTGAAAAAGAAAGATGGCACGATGAGGATGTGCATTGATTACCGACAGTTGAACAAAGTGACGATAAAGAATAAATATCCTCTACCGCGAATTGATGATTTGTTTGATCAGTTGAAAGGAGCTACAGTGTTTTCTAAGATAGATTTGAGATCGGGCTACTATCAGCTACGAGTTAAAGAATCAGATGTACCGAAAACTGCTTTTAGAACGAGGTACGGACATTATGAATTCTTAGTCATGCCTTTGGGACTAACGAATGCTCCTGCAGTGTTTATGGATTTGATGAACTGGATATTCAGACCGTATTTGGATCGATTCGTTGTTCTGTTTATTGATGACATTCTGATTTATTCTTGTGATGAGACGCAACATGCCGAGCATTTGAGAATCGTGTTACAGACTCTACGTGAGAAGTAATTGTATGCAAAGTTTAGCAAATGTGAGTTTTGGTTGCATGAAGTTGGTTTTCTAGTACATATTGTGTCAGCATCAGGTATACGAGTTGATCCGAGCAAAATTTCAGCTTTTTTGAAGTGGAAGCCTCCGAGAAATGTGTCTGAAGTCAGTAGTTTTCTGGGACTAGCAGGATATTATAGACGGTTCGTGAAAGGATTCTCGATGATTGCGGCTCCGTTGACGAAATTGTTACAAAAAGATGTTAAATCCGAGTGGTCAGAAAAGTGCCAGCAGAGTTTTGAACAGTTGAAAGCATTGTTGACTGAGGCACCAGTGTTAGTTCAACCTGAATCGGATAAAGAATTTATAGTTTACAGTGATGCATCGTTAAATGGTTTGGGCTGTGTGCTGATGCAAGAGGGCAAAGTTATAGCTTATGCTTTGAGACAGTTAAAGTCACATGAAAAGAACTACCCGACGGACGATCTTGAATTAGCTGCGATTGTATTCGCATTGAAGATTTGGCGTCATTACCTATGTGGTGAGAAATGTAATATTTATACGGATCACAAGAGTTTGAAATATCTGATGACTTAGAAAGAATTGAATTTGCGATAGAGAAGATGGTTAGAATTGTTGAAAGACTACGAGCTTGTGATTGATTATCATCCGGGTAAAGCTAATGTAGTTGCTGATGCTTTGAGTCGAAAGTCTGTATGTGCTTTGCGAGCAATGAGTACTCAGATGGATCTATATGATGATGGTTCGATTTTAGCTGAATTGAAAGTTAGGCCGATGTTTATACGTCAGATTTGTGATGCCCAGAAAAGTGATGATGAGGTGATAGCAAAACGAGCTCAATGTGATTTGAATTCTGATTCAGAATTTCGAGTTGATAACGATGATTGTTTGAGATTCAGAGATTGGATTTGTGTTCCGAGGAATTTAGAGTTGATTCAGTTGATTTTGAACGAAGCTCACAATAGTTGTTTGACAGTTCATCCGGGCAGTACAAAAATGTATAACGATCTAAAATAATTTTATTGGTGGCATGGTATGAAACGGGATATCTCAGAATTTGTTTCGAGATGTTTGGTTTGTCAGCAAGTTAAAGCTGAACATCAGGTTCCATCCAGTTTATTACAACCGATTATGATTCCTGAGTGGAAATGGGAGAGAATCACGATGGACTTTGTGTCGGGATTACCTTTATCTCCAAGAAAAAAAGATGAAATCTGGGTGATAATTGACAGATTGACAAAATCAGCTCATTTTGTTCCGGTGAGAACAGATTATTCACTTGATAAATTAGCTGAACTGTATATTGCTGAGATTGTGAGATTACACGGGGTACCACTATCTATTGTGTCTGACAGGGATCCGAGATTTACTTCGTGGTTTTGGAAGAAATTACAAGAGGCTCTAGGTACAGAGTTGCATTTTAGTACTGCATTTCATCCGCAAATGGATGGACAATCCGAGCGGATCATTCAGATTCTTGAAGATATGTTGAGATGTTGCATTCTTGAATTTGAAAGTACGTGGGAAAAACATTTGCCGTTGATTGAATTCGCATACAATAATAGTTTTCAATCTAGCATCAAAATGGCACCATATGAGGCTCTTTATCGTTGAAAATGTCGAACTCCATTGTATTGGACTAAGTTGAGTGAAAATAAGATTCACGGGGTTGATTTAATAAAAGAGACTGAGCAGAAAGTGAAAGTGATCCGTGACAGTTTGAAAGTAGCGTCAGATCGTCAGAAGTCCTATGCAGACTTAAAACGAAAAGATATTAAACTTGAGGTTGGTGACAAAGTATTTTTGAAAGTGTCTCCGCGGAAGAAAATACTTCGCTTTGGCCGAAAGGGCAAGTTGAGCCCGAGATTCATTAGACCGTATGAGATCATCGAACGAATAGAGCCAGTTGCTTATCGATTGATGTTGCCACCTGAGTTAGAAAATATTCATAATGTATTTCACGTATCGATGCTTCGACGATATAGATCTGATCCATCTCATGTGATTGCTCCTACTAAGGTCGAGATTCAGTCAGATTTATCGTATAGTGAAGAACCGATCCAAATTTTGACACGAGAGATTAAAGAGTTAAGAAACAAGAAAATTTCTTTAGTGAAAGTGTTGTAGCACAAACACAGAGTTAAAGAGGCTACGTGGGAGCCTGAAGATGTTATGAGAGAGCAATATCCAAATCTATTCACTGGTAAGATTTTCGGGGATGAAAATCCTTAAGGGGGGAGAGTTGTAACAGCCCGATTTAGACCCTAGTCAGAACAGTGGTTTCGGGACCACAAATTTGAGGTCGGAAAAATATTTCAATTTTTTATTTGGTGTTTACAGTGTGTGATTAAGCATGTGTGAAAGTTCTATGTGAAAATTTTAACGTTTGTGTGCTTAATTTGAGAAAAGGACTTAATTGCATAAAATGCAAAAGCTGTGTGCTGATTGTTAAAGTGCTTAATTGTCATGACTTCTTAAATGAAAGTTCCTTATGTTGTTAATAAACCTTTTGATAGTAAATGGATGATAATGGCATGGCATTGGTTGTTATTATTAAAATTCATTAAGGGTAATTTAGTAAATGATGAATTAATATGGTTATAATTAAAATAAAACAAATTAGATGGGTATTACTCATCTTTCTTCCACTGAAAATAGCAAAGAAGAATAGCCATTGAAGCTTTGTGATTTTCGGCTAGGGCTTAGCTTGATTGAGGTATGTTTTTGACTCGGTTTTTGATAATTTCTACGTTTTTGTGATCGTTGCCTAGTGTTTTAGCTAGCCCATGTTTAAATTTTAGAAATTAATGGAGATTTTGAGATAAGCCATTGATAAATATGTGAGCTTTGTGTTGTTGGTTGGTGGAATATGAAAGCTTAGTGTTGGGTTAACATAGTTTGTATTTGGATTTTTGGTGAAATTGAGTAATTTGGGCTAAATTGTGAAAATAATATTTTGAGGGACTAAAATGTGAAATAAATGAAATATATGGGCTTGTATGAGACTAAGGAGAATTCAGACTAAGCATGGTGTAGTAAAATTTTGTGTATTTGATGATTTTATGAAATAGGGACTAAAGTGTCGAAATGTGGAAATGTGAGGGCTATTTTGTAAAATGCCCTAAATATGTGTGTTTGGACTAAATTGAATGAATTGGTGATTAAATGAGCTAAATTTGAACATGTATAGACCAAGAAAGGAGAGATTCGAATTGAGATCGAGGGAAAGACAAATTACTCGATTAATCGGCTAGTCTCGGTATTTCAACGTCCGAGGTAAGTTCGGATATAATACGTGTTCTTAAATAATGTTTAAATGCTATGAAATGAATAGTTGTGTGATTTTGGATTAGTAAGGCTATGTGTGGAATCGAGTTAGGTGGCACTAAGTGTGCATATTTGGAAATGAGACCGAGATGATTAGCACTGTGTGCGAAATAATAGAAGCTTCGGCTTTTTTATTGGCACTGTGTGTGCGATACCAAATTAAGTTCAGTTTTACATTATGGCACTAAGTGTGCGATGTTAATTAAGTTTCGGCTATGAATTGGGGCACTAAGTGTGCAATTGAATTGAAGAGATAGCGAATATTGAATGAATTATGATATCGAGCATTGAATGGCAAGAACATTTGTTAACTAAGTGTTGGCAAAGGTATGCTTTGAACCTATGTGGTTGATGATAATGTTTATGGTTAAATAGATGGATGTATGAGTATTTGGTTGAGTATGATAATGTGTTTAGTTGTGAATCTATCTAAGTGATGATTTATTTATGTATTGATATGGTATTTTTGAGTAATATGTATTATATTACGAATTTACTAAGCTCTTAAGCTTACTGTGTGATGTGTTTCTCTGTTTTACAGTGTCAGTAAAGCTAGCTCGAATCCGGGGATCGTCAACGACTTAATCACACTATCGGCCATCTATTTTGGTATTTTGAAAGATGTATATATATATGTGTGGTATATGGCATGTATAGGCTATTGAATGTGGCATGTTTTGAGTTGTATAAATCTAGTCATAGATATGGCTTAAAAGTTGAATGATGTTAGTATATATATATATATGTGTGTGTGTGTGATTAAGTGAGTGACGAATATGGTATGTTTCATGCTTAAATGAGTGATGAAAATTGTGTTTTAAATGTGAATTGTGGTAAGGTTTGTATAATGCTTGATCTATATGTTTTGGGGATGTGAAATTAAGTGTTTTGGATAGACTTATTTGAGTAGAAATTGAGTATAAGAATAGATGGTATAGTTGATGATTATTTGATGCTTGAAATGGTATGTTTTGGTTGAATTTGAGGCATGAATTGGTATCGGTTTGTGGCATATTGGTGATTCCAAAGTTTGGATGGTAATTTGGCCTTGAAAATGGCCTACAATTGCCCACACGGTTGAGCACACGGGCGTGTGGCTCGACCGTGTCTTTTGATTTTGTAATTTGATTCAAGTCAGGCTCGACCACGGGCTGGACACACGGGCGTGTGACTGGCCGTGTGGTGCAAGTCAGTGTCGACCACGGGTGAGGCACAGGGGCGTGTCTCAGGCCGTTTGGACAAGTCAGTATGTATGCCCTGTTTTGCCACGGCTGGGACGCACGGGCGTGTGACCTCTGTAACTTAGAAAAATGTTTGAATTTCAAAAATTTTCGTATGTGTTCGGTTTAGTCCCGACCCCTTTCTGATATGTGTTTTAGGTCTTGTAGACCTCAATAAGGGACTATATGTTTATATTTGGATACATTTGATTGATGTTTAACTTTGTGTTGTGGAATGAATTTAAATGTTCCGAAATGATCGGTAATGCCTCTTAACCCTATTCCGGCGACGGTTTCGGGTTAGGGGTGTTACAATACAAGCATTGACTTTGGACCACATGATTAGGCATTTCAACTTTACGCATAATCTTGACATGATGCATAATTGATTTTCCACTTCTAACCTCAGACATCTAAGTTCAGTACATTACAAAGTATACAAACATTAAGGGTCTCACATGTAGGAATCCATCAACAAATCATACAAGTAGTTTGATTATCCTAGCAGAATACAAATAGTTGCTCATGCAATTGTTTAGTATAATTTCCATTTATGCATAAAGATACCTAGGTCACATAGGACTTTTCGGCTTGTAACGCTCTAAGGCTTAGGACAGGTATGGAATTCAAACATAGTAAGCATCAAGATCGTTGCAAACACAAAAATAGATTGGCATATCGTATCGATCCCTAATTTTTCCCCTTAGTGACCCTTACTCGCTCACCGCCTTATTTTTCCTTCTCTCACCTTCCTTATCTCTCCACATAAGAAATCATATCATAATATAATAACTACAGCTAGTCTACGAGTTTTTCTTATTTTTGTTACTTTGCCACCATTTTCTTTTTCAATACATCTCACTCACAAATTATTTTTGTTTTCAAGTACTTTTTCTACTCGTATTTTCTTTTTAAATTTTTGTTTTGTTTTGCACTTTTAGGCTAACATATAGTTCCTATATCACACTGATCTTTCCTATTTCACTCTATTTTTACAAAATTCACCGTGATGTATCTTTTTAACCCTCAATACGTATGGCTAGAAATCTATAATCGTGTTGTTCAAGACCAACTAAGGAGAGCAAATACAAATTAACATTTCTGGCTCAGGTTTTATAATATGGTTCATCAAGAAGTGTTTTCAGGCTCAAAATAGGCTCTAGATATTTTCCAAACAATGCCTTAGGTCATCCCTAAATATCTCAATATGCACAAATTTAATCAACAAACAAACTCAAATTCAACCATTTATCATTTATACTAGCATGCTCGTTTCCTTATATTTTCTATATCATTTGGTACGGTTGATTGCTTAATGCCTATGTACAATGTAATGTATAGAAAACTCCACTTTTTGGCCACTAATACATCTCTTCATTTTCTGGTGGATCCATTTCCCAATACATACCTGCTTTTTCTGTAAAATAGCATACAGTAAAACTGCTCGAAAGGTATGAACATTAGATAAATTTAAATTAGGGAATATACGTGTGCACACAAATTGAATCCACATTTTAGCCTCTGGGAACATGATAGCTTGATTGAAGGAGGTTGGGATACTAGTACCTAGGCGGTATCTCCATTCGTCCCTTCCCTCGGTTAAGTAGTTTATAATATTGTCCATATCTATGTCCCGAGAGTATTCTAAATTAGTTTCATCAATAAAATCTTGGGCATATTATGGAGAATTGTAAAAATAAAAAATAATTCAAGGGGCTACTTTCACTTCTATCCCCGTACAGATACAGTATCCCATATATGGTCGTCAATATTTCTAGACTCATGATCCCGTAAAAATGCATAAAATTCTTGAACTACTGGGACCACAGCGTTATCTTTCGAGATCGTCCAAAAACGTTCCCACCTATGGTACCTTACTAGAGGCCATATCTCCTTACAAATGATCATTGACGGATCAAATCCCCTCTCTTGAATGAATGTTCTCCCTTGAAGTTCATTAATATATTTTTTAACATTCGGGTTTGAAAACCTAGAGGGGTTTTGAACTATCGATGGCTTCGGTTCATTAGGTCGTCTAACCTTTCTGGAGGCATGATAGTTAAACTAAAAACTAAAGTAAAATATCAAGCAAAGAAGTTTAATGGAATAGTAAAAGTTTAAGTTAGGAACCCTTAACCTTGTAGATGTCATTGAATTCCTCGTGTTTGTGCGATGTCTATTGTTCCCTTGGGTGTTCCATTTTTTCGCTGCACTAAGTATGATTGAAAGATGGAGTTCAAAAAAATCAAAACGAAGAGGTGAAAATTGGGTTTTAGGGTTTTAAGAGGTTTGAAAGGATTAAAGGGTTAAAAAGTGTTTAAATAGGTGGATAATGTGTTTTTGGGTTATAAAGTAAGTGTTTAGAGGGTTAAAAATCGGCTGACTTGGGTTTTAAGGCCGCCAGGTTGCACTAACGGGTTGGGTAAAACCTGTAGAAAATTACAACGACGTCAAGACAAAGGGGTTCTGTGTCATGACATCCCTACCAGTTTATCGACGTCGCAACACATCCTGCAGTTTAGAAAACTTGGGGATATTGTCTTCTATATCGCGACGTGGAGATTCCATGTCGCGACATCGAGGTGCTTTCTCTAATTCTTGCATTCTGCATGCGGTGTTGCAACACGGGGTTTCCGTGTTGTGACACCGACTCTATTTCAGCCCACATTTTTCATTTTTAGGAAGCACACATCTAATATAAGTTAAAATCTAAACTACATGGTTAGTAGAATATACAATAATGTACAAGAAAAAGTTATTTAAAGTTTCGTCATGTTTTACTGTCGAATTCATCCAACAATTCTATCGACACATTCCTACTTTAGCCTCTTTTAGCATTTGTTTATCGACCGTCGTGTCCCTTCATTTTTTTTCGCTTCTATCCTTTCTTATACCTATTCTTTAACCCTACAAAAATCACATTAAGCATCTCCCTGGATTCCGAGCAGTTAGATTCGAAAGTAAATATGTAATGACACTACTCCCCTGGTTTCCTTCGGATTTCCTCACTTTGGTGAGATCCACATATAAAAGTTTCAATTTCACCATTAATTTGTATCATTAATTGATTTTTATCTATATCAATGGTGGATCTGGATGTGGCTAGAAAAGGTCTTCCCAACAAGATGGGTATTAGGTTTGACTGCAGATCTTTTAGTTAACTGTAGTGTAATTTGAGTATTTTTTAGGTCCCTTACCCTGAGATTTTCAAAAATAGATAACGGCGTTAGGTTTATACTAGCCCCTAAATCGAATAAAGCTTTCACAAAATGAATGCTACCTACCTCTATTATAATCGTAAAACTTCCCGGGTCTTTCAATTTCTAGGGTACTTGTCTGGAAATAATAGCACTACAGGATGCATTTATGTTGACTTACTCTCCTACCTTAACTTTCCTACGCTTAGACATGATTTCTTTTAAAAATTTGGCATATTTTGGGGCTTTCTCGATTAGTTCAATTAATGGTAGGTTGACATTTAGCATTTTGAACATGTTTAGAAAACTTATAAACTCGTCCTCATCCCATTTATGTTTCTCTTCTAATCTTAAAGGGAACGATACCTGTGTCTTAGTAGCTTTTTCTTTTACCTTCTCTTCTGGTTCAGTTGTCGATTCAATGACCTTCTCTGGTTCTGGTTCCTGATCAGCTTTTTAGGGTTTTACTGGAGGGCCCTCTGCATTCTCCTTTGCATCCTCCTGTGACAAGGTTGTCAGGCTACTTAGGATTTTGCCCAACCGGAGCACCATTGCTTTTACTTGCTTTTTCCCTTCTTTTCAAGGATTATTATCAGTATTACTAGGTATGCCAATGCCAATTGGCCTTTTAATATCTCTCATCATACTCATTAATTGGCTCATTTTGTCCTCCAATTTAGTCAATGTTCTTATTGAATTGGCACACTCAGATTGCACTTGTTTTACTTCTATTCTCATTGACTGCATTTCGCCTACAATTTGATCCAGACGTTGACCACATACAGTATGGTCGTTTGGGTTGGCCCTGTCTTGAGGTTTCTGCAAATAAGGAGGTTGATAATTAGGATTTTTAACTAGATTTGTATTATCACCTCCTCCTTGGTTTCCCCCATATCAATTTTGGGTGATCTCTCCAATCGGGATTGTAAGTATTCGAATAAGGGTTTCCACCTTTATTCCTAATATAATTTACATCCTCGGTAGGATTATTGATATAATGGAAGAGCAGTTTGTCCCATCCATATACAGCTGATGCACTGTTTGCAGATTCAATACGATTAAATCTGTCCACTAACTACTGGTATTTATCATCTTCCTGGACAACCTTTACTGTAGATGGTTTCGAGCCATACGTGGATCGTTAAATAGGCCACTGATAGGATTTTATTTCCATGTTTTCTATTAATTCGCCTGTATCCTCGTACGTCATGTTCATAAGAGCTCCTCCTGCTGCCCCATCTAATTCGGACCACGCATGTACATCCAATCCATTGTAAAACACCTACAATCGCATCCATTAAGGGAATCAGTGGTGCGGGCATTTTTGGATCAATGTCTTAAAACATTCCCAAGCCTCGTGAAAACTTTCCCCTAACAATTGTCTAAATACAACAATTTCTCTTCTCAGTTGAACCGTTTTTCTGATAGGGAAAAACTTCTTTAAGAACTTTCTAGCAAGCTCATCGCATATCGTGATAGATCCTAATGCCTATGAGTCTAACCAAGAAAAAACGTTATCAATCAAAGAAAAGGGGAATAACCGAAGTCGAATTGCATCATCAGTGACCCCGTTGTACTTGAAAGTATCACAAAGTTGGAGAAGTCGTTTTAAATGTTGATTCAGATCCTCTGTCATTGTGCCCCTAAATTGCAGATTATTCTGGATCATCTAAATCATTGTCAATTTGATATCAAAATTGTTAGTTGTGATAGTCGGCCTCGTTATGCTCTTCTTAACCATGTCAAGATTCGATAATGTGTAGTCTCTTGAGGTTCCTCGTTACGTGCCATAGGTAAATTTGTGGGTAATAGTGGTGGAATTCGTGGATCTTCTAAATCATTGTCGTTAACTTTTTCAAACAACGGATTCTCACATGGTACACTGCCTAGAGCAAGTGGTGGTGGATCTTGCATATGCTATTGTTGACGACGATTTCTTCAAATTATTCTCTCTAGATCTGTGACTGGCTCGATAGGTGTTCCCCTCCTACGAGTCGTACACTAAACCCAAAAAGATAATATTAATAAAAAAAGAAACAAGAAAAGTAAATTCGTATCTATAACCTAAGAATTTCCAAATTATTCTATTTGAAGTGCAAAAATTAAAGTCGAACTAGTGACGTTGCATCCCCGGCAACGGCGCCAACAACTTGACCGCCTCCGGACGTACTAATGTCCAATGTGTGAATGCTATAGCAAAATATATATAAATGAGGCAGTATCTGCAAGTGTACGGGTTAGGTTGTAATATAGTTACAGCGGAGTATGTGAGTACTCTGAGAATCATACCCAAAGGAGACTTGGCACTAAACCAACTTCAACTTAAACACCAAAAGATCTCATTAGTACTTAAAACAGGTTATATTACAAAAATATAAATAAGGATTTTTTGGGGTTTTACAATAATAATATGACAAAATAAGTATCGAGAAATTGAAACGTGAAACTGATCAAATCTGATTATGGGTGATTAGCTTGCTTCGGTAATCTTCATTAACTATCACTTTGGGTTCCTTATCAATCAACTAGTCGATATCTTAGCAAGATCTTTTGATACGTCCACTAGAATAAAGAGTCAGGAAGGACTACTTATTTTCCGACCTTACAGTCAAAACCGCTCCAGGTTATGGTGTTCACGGATAAGTCATACCAATTTTGGGTTAATTACCACCTTGATAACTTCCTCGGGTCGTCAAGCCTAGGGTTTAGGTTCCTCCTTTCCCAAACAGCTGATCTGTTAAGTAACCCTACAAAATAGTTAATAAATACTACCTCCACTCGCTAATCCCCCATAGAGGGATTAGCTCCTCATGGTTTTCATAAACAATATAAAATCAATATAAAGCATAAACATGATAGTTGAATCAAAAGTATAAAGTTTAAGAAAAAGCCTAACTTGTATTACGAAGAAGAATGAATCCACAAAGTATAATCACATCCAAAAACCGGATCTCCAGAGATAAAACAAAGAACAAACTGAAATAACTCTAAGACCAAAGAAAAGAGAAAAACTAAACTAGAATTGAAAAGAAAGATTCTAGGCTAAGTAATTGGTGTCCATAACATGTGCCAAATGAGCCTATTTATAGATTTGAGGTGGTTGTCGACCTTAACCCTAGGTTAGCTGACGTTCCCGAGCTTAAAGTTGAATTGTGCAGACCAACACACCTTTGGCTCGCACTAATTCCTGTCCAAAGCCGATGTCGCGACACATCAGGACCTATGTCACGTCGTAGAAGTCAGTATGCTCCTCTTCAGGGTGTCTTCAGGGGTATGTCGCGACATCAGAAGTAGTCTCAGAATTTCTCTATTCTGCTCCCAATGTTGCAACATCGAATCCTCCGTGTTGCGACCTAATGACCAGTATAAGTTTAGCACGCCATCTAATGGTCTCATGTACACTCACAAAGTCCATTAGCTCACCCTTCGGCCTCATTCGGCCCCTAAGGTCAATAAATGAATCAATTTGCACCCTTTATTGAATTTAACTAAACTTACTAAAATATAATTAAAACCTAATGATAATACTTATTTTCAAGCTCCTAAAGTGCAAAAGTTAGTTTAATCTGCTACAGGAAATTACGACAGATCAATAACTTAGATTTAATTTTCAGCAAAATAAGTGTTGTTACGCATAATTTGGATATAGTTGACCTAATGGGTCGATACGGGCCTAAAGTAGTTTTAACGAGCTTTATCGAGTGCGAAGGACACCTATTTTTAGGCCTAGGAGAATTAGGAATGACAATCGGGTCGCAACATGAGCTTTCGAGGTCGCAACACAATAGAACGAGCTACAAAAGTTAGGTATAAAGTCGTATGTTGCAACACGCCTTCCCTGTAATGCCCTCAATCCGACCTGATTTCTCCGAGTCTGAATATTAGGTGTTTTTACACAATTCTCTTAACAAAATTTTTAAATAGCCTTCTTATACTTTTGACTCAAGACATTTTCCTTAACATTTACCATAATTCATTATTAAAGAAATAAGCAAGTATATTTAAACATCATTATCATATCAATAAAAATTTATTACAATACATAAATTTAATAAAACATACTCATATGGTGTAGTCTTACAATACGCCGTCCAAATAAGTCCACTGTATGCATTGTTTTCCCCGTTTGTCGCTTCTCTGGCGTAATCCTGGATTTTCCCTCTCGGTGAACACACTTAAATAGCAACACCTAAAATATAAACATATCATTTCGTAACTTCAGAAGAACTTAGTGTGATTGGACACAGCATACCTTTTTAATTTAACATGTTGAATTCTTCGTCTTGAATATTTGGATTTCCACATATCTGTCTTTGGCGGATACCTTCACATTGTCAATTAAATGATCGCAAACTTATACATCACTAACAATTCTTAACATATCATCATTCATCTAACTGCTTGGCTATTTCTAGATCTTAATAGACGATACTACCTTTTTCTTTTCTCTTCAGAAAATTTTAAGCAGTTATTTTAGAACAGTTAATTGCAGACATCATTCTTGGCGGATACCACTTATTGATCTTGCTAAATCGGACCTTAAATTGAACTATATTCTGTCTCAACCCAATACATTCTCATACTGATGAGAACCACTTTAGAACTATCTGAAGAACTCCAGACGTCTTTGTTACAGGGCACAATACCACTAAATTAACGAACAACTTAGATTCCCTCAAGTTTCAAAACAAGACATGATACTATTCATATATAATAAATACTAGATAGTTCATATTTCCACCTTAATAACACGGATAGCTCAAACTAACGAACTCTTACAACGAATATGCCTTTATAATAAACTTGATAGGTAACCACAACGAATACCCTCATTGAACATACTGATTCATACTTCTTTTCAAGAAACTTCCTTTAAAACTTATTCTATTTTATCACAGAATTTTTTACACAGATAACTTTAGATAGATCATATCCTTGTCATAGATTTATCAGAATAAGCCACAAAGGCCAGATATAGATACACCACAGTGCAACATATGGAACATGTCGCAAAGGCTAATATAATATGCTAAAAAGGCTAATAGATGCCACAAAGGCCAAACTAGAATACACCACAAAGGCTATCAGAGTACGCTGCAAAGGCCACATACAGAGTATGTGTAACACCCCTAACCCGTATCCATCGTCGGAATAGTGTTACAGAGCATTACCGAACAAATGAAACAATAAAACATTCATTTCATACATCATCTCATACATAATCTAATTACATTCAATCACATACATAACGTCCCTTGATCGAGCCCTCGAGGCCCTAAAAATACCTTAGATACAATTCGGGACCAAAATAGAAACAATCAGAAAGTACAAGAAAAAGTTAAAAAAAAGTAGACTACAAGGGTCACACAGCCGTGTGGCTAGACCGTGTGACTCATACGACTGAGACAAACGCCTGTGTCTCAGGCCGTGCAACAATCGAAATAGGGACACACTGCCATGTCCCAGCCCGTGTCCTCACCCTTGTAACTCTTTGAGTTGGGTCACACGGCCAAGCCACATGCCCGTGTGTCAGGCCATGTAACTCTTGAAATAGCCACACACGCCCGTGTGCCAGGCCGTGTGCTAGGCCATGTTACATCTTAGCTTGCATGCATTAAAACCTATAGGGGACACATGGCCGTGTTGACTGGCCGTGTGTCACACACGACTGAGTCACACACCCGTGTCTCAGACCGTGTGGACATGAATTTGCCCAAAAACAAGCCATTTCCATCACCAATTCAAGCAACCATCTAAAGGCCTTTAAAACACCTAATCAAAGCATCAAAATATGACCAAAACAAACATGAAATGACCAATTCAAAAGTCCAAAACCATTCAACCAATATGCCATACAAGGCACATCAATTTCAAACATACAAACTTACCAAAACATGCATATGTTGATCACATTTTTATTATCAAACATAACTCAACCTTTACCAAGTCATACCTCAAATATGATCATTAACAATTCAACATAACTTACCATTTAGAGCCATACCTTTCATGCATCATAAGTACCAAATGACACAAACTAACCAACATCAAATGGTACCAAAACAACTTATACATGCCAAAATAACCTATTATACATACATGACATCAAAACACAAACACCTTTGGTTATTATGTACACATTCATCAAACACCATTTTATAACATCCTAAACACATTCCAACCTCAAATTCAACTACGTAAGTTTATATATGCCACTACCCTAGGAGATACAAAAACTACCAAATTCGATGGATAGTGTGAGCTGAAGGTTTGATCCATCCAAAGTGTCAACAACAACGATCTACAAAACAATCCACAAGAACGAATAAGCTTATAAAGCCTAGTAAGAACGTAGCATATCATTTAATCTAACAATAAATTGAATACAATTCACATGTTATTCCATTCAAAATTATCAAAGTCTATATAGGGGCACGTATATGCAATTCAGGTTCAGGGGTACCGAAGTACAAACAGGGGCACGTATGTGCAATTCATCATTATTCTTCTAAAAACATAATAACTAAAGCATCATAATACAAGTACACAAATAGAAATTCATTTCGTATTAAAACACTACGAACTTACCTCGACGATTTGAATGTAACAACAAAGTTGATTAATCCGAGGAATTCATTTCGTATTAAAACACTACGAACTTACCTCGACGATTTGAATGTAACAACAAAGTTGATTAATACGAGGCTTTAGCTTTCCCCCGATCTAAGTCCGTACGTGATCTATCTTGATTTAAATATACAAATTAAATCCATTTAATACTTCTATTATTCGATTCAGTCCATATTTCATATTCTTGAAAAATTATAATTTTGCCCCTAACCTTTTTAACTTTTCACAACTTAGTCTTAAAATTCAAAAATTCAAATCTAAGAATTTTAATCCCCATATTATGCTAGCTAAATTCACTAGGGACCTATATCAATCCATACAAATCATCATTTCACAAATTTACCATGGACTTTTACTACTTTTACAAATAAGTCCTTAAATGACATTTTCATCAAAAAAATCACTATACAAATAGTTTATTTATCAAAAAGGACTCATATTTTTTCATTAAACAACAAGAATCATGCAAGAACATTCATGGAAAACCCTAAATATTTAATAATTTTACAAATTGATCCCCGAGCTAGCTCGGTTAAGCTAAAACGACTTCAAAAACATAGAAATCATTAAAAACGGGATCAAAATCACTTACATGCAAGCTATACAAGTGACCGATGCTTCAAACCCCAGCTATGGCTTCTCCTTCATCAATTTTCAGTGGAAAATATCAACTAAGAAGATGATACAATTGTTTTTACTTATTTTTCTTTAACTTATTAATTAAATTACTTTATTAACATTACATTTTAACTTAAAAATCACTTAATTTGTGTCCATAAAAGTCCACTAACTATTTAAATGGTCTAATTATCATCTAAGCCCTCTCACTTTAAAGTTTCATAGCTAAATGATACCTTTAACTAATAGAACTCTACTTTTTCACCTTTTACAATTTAGTCCTTTTTACGTAATTAAGCATGCAAACGTCAAAATTTCTTAACGAAATTTTTATACGACCTTACTAACATTCCAAAGAAATTAAAATAATAATAAAATAATGATACACTCATCGGATTTTTTGTCCCGAAACTACTGTTCTGATTTCACTGAAAACGGGCTGTTATAGTATGCCACAAAGGCAACATACAGAATATGCCACAAAGGCCAAATAGAATGCTACTAAGCACCCCGAGTGAACTATCATGTTTACGATATGGATTTGCCTAAATTTACAATTGCGTGAGTTTTGCTCATCATCGTCCTGGGACACGCAGAAACCCTATTCGATAAATGTGGCTCATCTGCCTTTTCCCGAATGTGTTATAGCCATGGACTTTCTTTAGATTCATCATATCATAACTCGTTTTTACTGTCCCAACAGACTTCATTGAAAACCACTGCGGTGTCAAAACTCACATATCAAAACCTCTCAACACTCAGTTACACCCTATTTCCCCATCTTTATCAATCACACCTCATAAGTCTAACATAGGTACACATAGGTTATACTCATTTCTTAATCAAATCATGCTTAGTACACATTTCACACACATCATACAATCACGCATCACACGATCACATATCACAGTGTACATCTCAGACACATACGCAGTTGCTTCACAAAATCATATGCATGCATACATACAATCCGTTACATACCGGACTCACAAGGACACATCAAGATCTCACACATATATTCAATAGTCATTCAAATAATCATTCACCGATACTGGAACATTGATCAAAAAATATTTATCCAGAAAGACTTGTAGGAGTCGATATTGAGGACTCACTTGAGACTCACCTTGTTGAAGGTCAAAATCCTCAATTTTAAATGCCTTTCATGAATCTACAGCATCAACTGCTTTAAATAACATGGAATCACCATTGAAACCAATTTACAGACAGATTGCTAACATCTATTCACAGATAACCCCCATGCAAGACCTCTTAATCATAACTTACTACATATATATCATAGTACCCTTACTCTTAACATCCAAAGTTTTTAGATTTACCAGAAGATAGAACATCCTCTGGTTATTCCCAAAATTTTTAGCTTCCAATCTAATGAGGAAAGATGGCATTTGAAAAAAAGAAAAAGAATCGGAGAGAAATATTGAAGGAAGAAGAAAACTTCCCCACGAACCCTACTACACACATATATATAACTAATTTCCTCTTTAGAGGAATTTAAAAAGTGTCACTTAAATTCATAATTTGTCCTTCCTAGTGGCCTACAGATTCTGAGAAAAACATAAATGAGGATCCTGAATGAATATTACTTGACTGACCAATCTCATTTGACTTCTAACCAGACCATTGTTCAAACCTAACAAGCACAGTACTCAGACAAACTAGGCGTACTATAAATATTTGGCGGTAACTTATGCAATAATTACCTTTTTGCTTTACAAAGAATCTTTTTTTTTGAAATAACCCAAATTAAATATTCATTTACTTACACGACAGTTACTATACGCCCACTCTCATTTTCCAAAAGAAAACAAGCAGATTATACTATGCCAAACAGAAAATTTTATTGCTACATGTCTTAATCTCAAATCCGTCAAACTTGGGGTGTGACATTCCCTGTGTCACGACATAGCTGTGAAGAGGGCCATAAATTAAGTGAGGGTGTTTTCATCCACACAGTCAATATTTATCAGAATTACGACCTCTAATTAATCTAATTAAGGCAGCTAGTTATGCCTATAAATAGGAAGGCTTAGGTTAAGCTATGGGAGGCAAGAAAGAGCTAATTTTTAGGGTTTTAGTTAGTAGATTTAGTTTTAATTAGGTTTTTATTTTAGCTCTAAACAATTTTCTTTCTTGTTTTCAGATTTAGGTCTAATTTGAGTCTAAGATTTCATTATTCAGTTTTTTAGTAATTTTCTTTAAATTTTCTCTTGCAATCGTTGATATCTCGCTAGCTGTTAAAGGAATTTTTGCAATCGAGCACATCCAACATCTCAAACGGATCGATTTCTATTCTCCTCTTGTTTTAGTTTAATTTGTGTGTTTTGTATGATAAAATTATTTCTAGGGAAAATGATATTTAGATCATGAGTAGCTAATTCCTTTAGGATGATTAATGAGCGAATTTGGGAGATTAACGAAAAAACGAGGGTTTGCCTTCGAATTAGCTGGCTTAAATTATATATGCTTAAACCCTAGGATTGACAACCCTTGGAAGTAATATAGGCAGATAGGCCAAGAGGATAAGTCTACCAAGCACATCATAATTTCTCTTGATTTAAACTGCAAGGTCGACAAACAAGTGGTTTTTATCGATTAGCTAATCAGTTATAGGTCGAGAGGTAATAATTGGTTAGTTGTTAACTAATTCATTAAAACTTGAGTTTTAAAGTTAATTACAACCACTGAAGCAAGTTAATCTTCTACCTGTTATTTGAGATTTCGTTAATTTTTAATTTCTTTTCAATAATTTTAGTTTATTTTATGATGTTAAATTTTACTGCTATTTTTCATAATATAATTTTCAGTTATTACAACTTAGACCTAAAATTGTAGAAACTAATACCAAATTTCATCCATCCTCCCTTAGGTATGATCCTCAAAGTACTTTTTATACCCCGTTGTGCAATACTATATTACAATTTGACTCGTATACTTGCGAACACCGCTGCTTTATTCTATCTCTTTTGGCAGCTGTATTTCCATTGCAAATGTACGCACGTTTGGCGACGGTTAGTAAACGATTAGGATTTCAATGGCATGCCATTATGGTCCAATAAAGGATAACGGGTGTTTGATCAGGTTTAATACGTTGGCTTGAGATCTACCATATGTTGCAGATCTTCTATGTTAGAAGTATCGAACCAAGCTAGTGGTATACGACGGCTTGAGATCAAGCATATGTTGCGAATTCTCTAAAGCTAGTGTTTGCAGCACCGAACTAGCTAGTTTTAGTAACCCTAGTATAAAGCTATTGTTAGCCACTTGAATACGTCAGCTTATACGAACAAATCAGTCCCTTGTATCCGAGTTCAATTTACTTTAGTTCTCCGAGTGAAAACAAAAGAGAAAATGGTAGTTAAACTGAAAAAAATGGTTAAAAAGATCGAACATGAATTAAATTATTATGTTGCAACACGAATATGATTTGAATATGATATGAATAAGATTATGGTCCAATAAAGGATAACGGGTGTTTGATCAGGGTTTAATATGATGGCTTGAGATCTAGCATACGTTGCAGATCCTCTATGTTAGCAGCATCGAACCAAGCTAGTGGTATACGACGGCTTGAGATCAAGCATATGTTGCGAATTCTCAAAATCTAGAGTTAGCAACATTGAACTAGCTAGTGTTAGTAACCTTAGTCTAAAGCTAGTGTCAGCCACCTGAATACGTCAGCTTATGCGAACAAATTAGTCCCGTGTATCTGAGTTCAATTTACTTTAGTTCTCCGGGTGAAAACAAAAGAGAAAATGGTAGTTAAAAGGAAAAAAAATCGTTAAAAATATCGAACATGAATTAAATTGTTATGTTGGAACACAAATATGATTTGAATATGATATGAATAAGAATTTAATTATATGAGTTTATGAATTAAGTATGAATTGGATAATTATGTTATGTTATATTGAATTTTTGAATTTGTATATGTGAATTGTATTATAAGTGCTTGATGTGTAAGCAAACTAACCTATTAATTGTTATGTTGAAATGTATATGAAAGAATAAGGATGTCAAAGGATGTCATGTTATATACCAAATTGTTTTAATTACTTAAGTTATTTTAATGTCAAGGTAAGTTTGTAACACCCCTAACCCGTATCCGTTGCCGGAACAGGGTTGCAGAGTATTACCGGAGTTTATAGCACCATCACAGATAAATCAAGTAAAAATACTATTCATATCTAAAAAAAATCATATCGCCCCTTAAATGGACCCTCGAAACCCATTCTAAGCAATATAAACAAATCGAGACTAGATCGGGATCTCATAAAATTTTTCTCTAAATTTTAAAAAAAATTCTTATAAAAGTGCCCACACGCCCGTGTGGTCGGGCCGTGTGGTCACACACGCCCGTGTCCCTAACACGTGTAACTCTCTGGCTTGTAAAGCATGAAGTAATTAAAGTCACACGGCCAAGTCACACGCCAGTGTGCTAAGCCGTGTGACGAATTTTTATTTTCAAAATTTAGGTGCAGTTTTCACACAGCCGTGTCATCCTCACGGCTGAGACACACGCCCGTGTTTCTACCCGTGTGCCCAATTCTGAGCATTCTGTTTCTCATTTTTAAGATGCAGGGGACAGACGGCCGGACCATATGCCCATGGGACAAGCCAAGTGTCACACACGGCCAAGACACACGTCCGTGTGTCTACCCGTATGGACAAAATAAAGCCATTCCCTAGCCTCATTTGTCACCCAAAACTTACCCCTTTCCTGCACCAAAACTCACTAACATATATCCACCAATCCAAACATTAAAACCAAGCCAATTCAAGTACCTAGCACGATATATAATCACATACAATTCATGTTTATAATTTTATTTTTAGTGAACATACACCTTAAGCATAATCCAATCAACCAACTTAGCACATAGGAATTTAATCATGGAATAACTTTATAAACATACTAAGTAAAACAAAACTAGCCATTCCAATGGCTAGATTACAAAACAACACTTACAAGCCATCATTTGGCCAAATGAGCCTATACATGCCATTATACCAAAATGAGATTTCTATTTATACCAAAATGAGATAGTGGATAGTGTTATTGATGCTCCAACCGACCTCCAACCTTCGCGAGCTTACGAGCACTATAAAACAAAGAAAATTAAACAGGGTAAGCATTTTCTTGCTTAGTAAGTTCGTATAACGGGCATTAATGAAACAGCCCAAACCCGGCCCACGAGCTTTGACCAGATTTGGTATGTTCCTCAAGTAAACCGGTTCAAAATTCTTTTGTTCTTAGGAAAACTTGTGTGATTTTAAGAAAAATATTGTTTTGGGTTGGGCTTGTGTTGAAAACAGGTTCGTTTTATATTGAAATCCCTTTTATCTTAAGTGACAAAATATTTAGGGTTTAGTTTAAAAGAAATTTTAATTAAATTTTAATAGATAAAATTCATAATCATAATAAATAAAAATAAGTGTAAAGTAATTCAACTATGGCCTTATGGCCTTATTACATCAAATAATTCCCAAAATAATTCAAAGTACTAAAATAAATTCAAGAGTCCTCAAAAATATAAACTTCATGTTGAGCATGGCCACCACAAGTTCTGGCTGTCCCGGTCCATCACTGCTCATCACTGAAAAATGTTCCCAACGGGGTGAGTCAAACAGACTCAATGTGTACACGACACTAAATCATAATAGAATCAGGCATATATCATATTACACATTCAAAACATAGAATACAGGTTATGATGCATTCCCAAACCCAAACCTAGTTGTCCATCCGCTACACACCCCGCACTGCCCACTCACACCGTGGGACTACTAAGTCGACCCTCCTTCCGCTACACTCCAAATCTGCGGTCTTAGGTCATCGCATACTGTGGTCTTAGGTCACCACTTTTAGATTACTATGGTCTTAGGTCACCACTTTTCAGATATCACGGTCTTAGATCACCGTGTTCGTGGTCTTAGGTCACCACATTCACTTCCCCTTTCAAAACAAAACCATATGCCCCATATAATAATATGCATAATATGCCGAGTTCACATTCTTATCATATTCTCATGTTACAAATAACATTTTCATATTCCTAGTAGAAGTAGGAAACGTGCCTGAGTATTTAGTACCATAACATGGTACCTTAGCCACTTTCATATTCTTAATATCACATATTTTAATTAAACACAGCCATAAAACATATTAAGAATTAGTGTGGGGTACACACCTGATACACTTAGTGGTTCACTTAAATCCCGAAAAACCGATCTATCGCTTTAGATCCTAAATCCCTACATTTGGCCACATTTAGTATTTTAGGAAAAAGCCTATTCGGCTAAAACTCCAAATCCTAGTAGGATTAGTATTCTTACCTTGTTGCCGATTGGAACCCCAACAAATCCCGAAACTGTTCCTTATTTCACTAGGAATGTCAAAATCCCTAAAACCTTACGTTAGACTTAATCTTAATCATCAAAACATAAATCAAGGCCTTTGGCCGAATATTCACATGTCTTACCTTAATCTTAGAAATCCCGAATACTCCTCCTTTTAGTCGACTACTCTGATAATCCCGAAAGGTCCTTCCATATTCGGCAACCATAATATGTATGGGGTTAGATTATCTCTCGGCTAATCTAAAAGAAAAGAATGGGAATCAAACTTGTTTTTACCTTTGAAGAAATCGACAGCACCTATGCTTGAAGCCCTTCCCAGATTCGGCTTTTGATGGATTGGAAAGAAAAGAGAAGGAAGAATAAAGATGGAGGATTCGGCTATGGCTTCTAATGGAGAGGAAAATATTCGGCTAGGTTCCAACAATTACTTAATCTCGACTTGACAAAAGAAAAGAAAGAAAAGAAGAGAAGAGAGCACTAAGAATTCTAGCAGAGAAAGGAGGAAGCACAAATTGATGAGTAGCCCTCCTTCCTTCCTTTTATAGCCAGAAATTATCATCTAAGGAGTCCCTTACTTGGCCACCACTCCTCTATCCGATAACTTTATCCATTAAAATAAAAGATAATTCAAAGACTATCCTTACTTAGCCGAAATTATTAAACTCAAAGTCCCTTACTTGGCCATCACTTCTCCCTTATTTTCCTCTTTATCTCTTTATTCAAATTAAAAGAATTTAATCCAACAATTATCTCTTGAAAATAATGATAAATAAATCCCTTATTTATCCACTATTTATAAAATAATAAAAGCTCCTAATTTATAGCCATGTGTCGTCCACCTCTCTGCTTTCTTGTAGCAAAATAAAATTTCTTTTATTTGCTTCCCATGTGACTCGAACTTAGGCCCATTCCTCTTGCATATGGTGCCATTTCCATAGGCCCTAAGTGGCATCTTCGCACCACTTTTCCAAGCCTGCTTGTGTGTCAAATTTCACAAACTTTTTCTTTTAAGGCCACCTTGCCTTAATTTCCCTTTTAAACCTTAAAACTCGCGTCGATTCTAGGTCATTTCTAAGTTTCCAAAAATTTTCGATCGGCTCTGTAAACTTGACATTTCCTTACATTTCCATCACATTTCCTTACAAGACATTTCCTTACATTTCCAAGACATTTCCTTACATTTCCATGACATTTCCTTACAAGACATTTCCTTACATTTCCAAGACATTTCGTTACATTTCCATGGTTCTAAAAATGTTCACTTTCCTCTTTTAAACTTAACATTTCCAGGTTTCCAAAAGTGTTCAAAATATATTCATAACACATAAGATATGTCATTTCGTACAATTAAACCAAAAATGCATAGGCCCTTTTTAGGATGTTACAGTTCTACCCTCCTTAAAAATAATTTCGTCCTCGAAATTACTTATTAACGAATAATCGTACATCTTAACTCACCGCACTACGCTTATGCTGCGCACTCTGATCTTAATAGAACCATCATACTTTCTAGGCACAGTCTCTAAGTTCACGTCCCCTAGAACTCATTTCTAACATCGCGATTTAATCTGATTAAAAAGTTTTATGCATCAGAAATTTTGTTCCACTGATTATTCGCGAATAGTTTTATGAAAAGAGATGTTCAGAAGTAGTTCTTTCGATCAACCAAAGTTTCTAGTTCAAGTTCACTATTCTAACTCAGGGAGTCACATTCATATTCATAAGCAGAGACACATTCATTTCTCCATGAAGTCACATTCATTCACAACATCATTCACTACACTTTTATGGCCATTCCATCCATTTCCCTACCCAGGGGTAATTTCGTCATTTTCCTACAGGGTATTTTGGTAATAAATCGGGGTCAATTCGAAAATATTTTTCAAATTAAAGGTATTTCAGAATTTACAAAATCTCTGGGTTATTTTGTTTTCCAAATCAGAGGTGTTGCAAAAATTTCAAAAATCGAGGTTATTTCGGTAATTTTGGAAGCTAGGGGCATTTTTGTAATTTTGTAAATCGAAGATATTTTGGAAAAATTTTCACAATAGTCCTTTACTACAATTAAAAGGGTAATTTAGGGATTTTAAAACTAGGAATTTTATAAAACTGCATGGCTAGTCCCTTTCGGGTTTTAATTAGCGGGTTTAGCCCGTGAATAAGTCCTCTTGGTTAAGGTGAACCGTAGCTACGCACCATGTAGGATTCGAGTAAAGAGGAGGTGAGTCGCTAGGACTGCTTAAATACCAAGCTCTTACTGAATACCAATCCTAGACATGCGTACAATGGTTGCCACACCTTAACTCCTACGACTTACTTCACAGTTTGTTTAATAATCCTTAAGTCTTATGCATGTGTTTGAGTAGACTAGTCCTAGGGTTCAACAAACCTTAATATTCTAATCTACGAGCCCAAATAAGCCCATAACAGTTCACATAAACAAGTCACTTCAACAATTAGAAGTACTTACCTGGTGGACTTCGGGTCGGAGACTTAGGAGCCATGCCAGAAAACCTGTTCATTTTCAAAAATACTTTCATAAAACTCATTTGGGCTCGATTTGAAAATGTTTTGGGCCTTAGCCCACAGGCCGAGAGTTTAAAACTGGGCTCTGATACCAAACTAAAACACCCCAAACCCGGCCCACGAGCTTTGACCAGATTTGGTATGTTCCTCAAGTAAACCGGTTCAAAATTCTTTTGTTCTTAGGAAAACTTCTATGATTTTAAGAAAAATATTTTTTTGGGTTGGGCTTGTGTTGAAAACAGGTTCGTTTTATATTGAAATCCCTTTTATCTTAAGTGACAAAATATTTAGGGTTTAGTTTAAAAGAAATTTTAATTAAATTTTAATAGATAAAATTCATAATCATAATAAATAAAAATAAGTGTAAAGTAATTCAACTATGGCCTTATGGCCTTATTACATCAAATGATTCCCAAAATAATTCAAAGTACTAAAATAAATTCAAGAGTCCTCAAAAATATAAACTTCATGTTGAGCATGGCCACCACAAGTTCTCGTCTGTCCCTGGGTCCATCACTGCTCATCACCTGAAAAATGTTCCCAACGGGTGAGTCAAATGCAGACTCAATGTGTACACGACACTAAATCATAATAGAATCAGGGCATATCACATATTACACATTCAAAACATAGAATACAGGTTATGATGCATTCCCAAACCCAAACCTAGTTGTCCATCCGCTACACACCCCCGTACCTGCCAGTCACACCGTGGGGACTACTAAGTCGACCCTCCTTCCGCTACACTCCAAATCTGCGGTCTTAGGTCACCGTGATACCGTGTGGTCTTAGGTCACCACTTTTAGATTACTGTGGTCTTAGGTCACCACTTTTTCAGATATCACGGTCTTAGATCACCGTGTTCGTGGTCTTAGGTCACCACATTCACTTCCCCTTTCAAAACAAAACCATATGCCCCATATAATAATATGCATAATATGCCAGAGTTCACATTCTTATCATATTCTCATGTTACAAATAACATTTTTCATATTCCTAGTAGAAGTAGGAAACGTGCACGAGTATTTAGTACCATAACATGGTACCTTAGCCACTTTCATATTCTTAATATCACATATTTTAATTAAACACATGACCATAAAACATATTAAGAATTAGTGTGGGGTACACACTGATACACTCAATGTTCACTTAAATCCCGAAAAACCGATCTATCGCTTTAGATCCTAAATCCCTACATTTGGCCACATTTAGTATTTTAGGAAAAAGCCTATTCGGCTAAAACTCCAAATCCTAGTAGGATTAGTATTCTTACCTTGTTGCCGATTGGAACCCCAACAAATCCCGAAACTGTTCCTTATTTCACTAGGAATGTCAAAATCCCTAAAACCTTACGTTAGACTTAATCTTAATCATCAAAACATAAATCAAGGCCTTTGGCCGAATATTCACATGTCTTACCTTAATCTTAGAAATCCCGAATACTCCTCCTTTTAGTCGACTACTCTGATAATCCCGAAATGTCCTTCCATATTCGGCAACCATAATATGTATGGGGTTAGATTATCTCTCAGCTAATCTAAAAGAAAAGAATGGGAATCAAACTTGTTCTTACCTTTGAAGAAATCGACAAAGACTCTATGCTTGAAGCCCTTCCCAGTTCGGCTTTTGATGGATTGGAAAGAAAAGAGAAGGAAGAATAAAGATGGAGGATTCGGCTATGGCTTCTAATGGAGAGGAAAATATTCGGCTAGGTTCCAACAATTACTTAATCTCGACTTGACAAAAGAAAAGAAAGAAAAGAAGAGAAGAGAGCACTAAGAATTCGGCAGAGAAAGGAGGAAGCACAAATTGATGAGTAGCCCTCCTTCCTTCCTTTTATAGCCAAAATTATCATCTAAGGAGTCCCTTACTTAGCCACCACTCCTCTATCTGATAACTTTATCCTTTAAAATAAAAGATAATTCAGCAACTATCCTTACTTAGCCGAAATTATTAAACTCAAAGTCCCTTACTTGGCCATCACTTCTCCCTTATTTTCCTCTTTATCTCTTTATTCAAATTAAAAGAATTTAATCCAACAATTATCTCTTGAAAATAATGATAAATAAATCCCTTATTTATCCACTATTTATAAAATAATAAAAGCTCCTAATTTATAGCCATGTGCCGTCCACATCTCTGCTTCTTGTAGCAAAATAAAATTTCTTTTATTTGCTTCCCATGTGACTCGAACTTAGGCCCATTCCTCTTGCATATGGCGCCATTTCCATAGGCCCTAAGTGGCATCTTCAGACCACTTTTCCAAGCCTGTTTGTGTGTCAAATTTCACAAACTTTTTCTTTTAAGGCCACCTTGCCTTAATTTCCCCTTTTAAACCTTAAAACTCGTCATTTCTAGGTCATTTCTAAGTTTCCAAAAATTTTCGATCGGCTCTGTAAACTTGACATTTCCTTACATTTCCATCACATTTCCTTACAAGACATTTCCTTACATTTCCAAGACATTTCCTTACATTTCCATGACATTTCCTTACAAGACATTTCCTTACATTTCCAAGACATTTCCTTACATTTCCATGGTTCTAAAAATGTTCACTTTCCTCTTTTAAACTTAACATTTCCAGGTTTCCAAAAGTGTTCAAAATATATTCATAACACATAAGATATGTCATTTCGTACAATTAAACCAAAAATGCATAGGCCCTTTTTAGAATGTTACAATTAAACTTACCGGTTATATTTATTCATACAAGCATACAAAACCATACCATCAAAAAATTTTGGGTAAATTTACCTAAACATATACACTTAATCAAACAAGTTAGTCACATAACATCATATGAATATCAAGTAAACATAGATGAGCTCATCTCATTATAAACTTCTATTTAGTTTCAGCTTTTCATATTTCAAGAATCTCTCCCGTTGACCTATTGAAATTTCGATGGACATTCGGATAGTATACACAAAGTATACATATCAACTATCCGTAATTCATGTTCAAAAGTATCCATTTGGCACATGATCATAAAGCACACTCTCAAGCCACATATTTTATAACAGGATTACCAGTCCAGGCTAAATCCTTTTTGTAGCATATGCTCTAAAAAGCTTGATTTGGATTACCCGTCCGGGCTAAATCCAATCTATAACATATGCTTGAGAGGACTTATTTCAGGATTACCCATCCGGGCTAAATCCTATCTGCAACATATGCAGTATTATACTCTTTTCGAGAAACCACCCTATTCCATCGAATTTCAACATTCAACCGGGACATAGCATTTTATCATCATTTTCCAATTTGTGGTCATTTCATAATGTATATCTTCACATACATATCATCACAAACATACAATTCAATTCAAGCACATTAACAAACATATTTAGGTTACACGAACTTACCTTGACAATTGTTCATATTTAAATTTCAACTAATCTGAAACCTTTTGTTTACCTCGATCTAGTTCGGTAGTTGGTCTTTTCGGGTCTGTATAAACACATTTAACTATCAATTTATCACATTTCATATATATTTGCATTCAATTACATCCTAAGCAAAATTACCATGTTACCCCTATACTTTTCATAACATCCAATTTCGTCCCTAGGCTCAGAAAATGAAATTCATGGAATTTAACCCTCTTCCCAAGTCTAGCCGAAATTTATGTACAACTTTTACAGCACCCACATTTCTCAAATTTCAGCATTTTCTATGGGTTTTACCCATTTTTCATTTTAGTCCCTAAACCGAGTTTTCATCAAAAAATTGCTTTGTGAGAGTTGTTTATCTATCAACAACCTTTCATTTTCTACTATAAATTTCTAATTTTTAGCATATTCAGCCATGACCCAAATTTCATACCTTGATAACTTTTCAAATAAATCCCATAAATAGAAAGATTAGACTATCCCGATTTCAAAAATATAAAAATTACTAAAAACGGGACTTGATTTCGTACCTTTTTAAGCTTGAAAATTTGTCTTCCTCTCTCCTAGGGTTTCCATAGAAATTTTGGGGAAGAAGATGAACAAAAAGATGACAATTTATATTTTTAATTATTTGTCATCTTTTAATTTTAGTTATTTCCAATTTAGTCCTTGCCCATTTCTAATTTTTCCATGGATGAGTCACTAAATTACCTACTAACTTTTCTTCAATGGTCTGATTACCATATAAGGACCTTAAGTTTTGAATTCTATAGCTATTTGATACTTATAACTACTAGAAGACAACTTTTGCATTTTATGCAATTTAGTCCTTTCCCTAATTAGACATGCAATCGGTAAAATTTTCGTATCAAAATTTTCATATGACCTTCCTATAATAATGCAAATCACAAAATAATATTAAAATAAATTTTTTTTTTGGCTCAAATTTGTGGTCCCGAAACCACTGTTCCGATCTCACCGAAATTAGGCTGTTACAAAGTTAATTAAAGAATTCAAAATGCTTACCCGTTGCCTCCCTTTCTTCCTTGTAGATTTTTTATTTGCGGAGCGTTTCAATTGGATCACCTCGAAGCTCACATTATCAAGCTCTGACTCGGTAGACTTTTGATCTTTTTAAGTCGGTTATGTGGCATGTATATAGATGTTATTTATATTTGTGTTAATAGAACTTGTTGTTTGGTTGATGTTAAACTTTGGAAAGTATATTTTCATATATATATATATATATATAAGTCTATGTCAAGGAAAAATGTTTAGATATATACATATGGTATATGAATGTTCATTTTGAAGATGATTGAATAGGGTAAAATGATGATATGAAATGACTAGATGTATGTTTGATTAGTTTGAAGTTATATAAGTAGACTTGTAATGAATTGGTACCAAATGAGGAATATTTGTAACAACCTATTTTTCAGTGGTGTCGAGAACAATGGTTTCAGGACCACAATTCTGACGAGTGAGTCCGTAAATATTAAATAACATTTAAGAGTCCAATACAGTGTTATAGTGAATGTAACAACCCGGTCTCCGATTAAAAAGAAAGTGGAAATCCAATGTCTCTGTCACGCTTCCATACCCTTAGGTCTTCGGTTAAAATTTTCAAAATGGCGTGCATATCCATATTTGAAAATGATCAAGATCCATGTTTTGAATAAAAAGGAACATCGTAATGTTCACAAAAACTTTCTGAGGAAATGTCTATCAACTCACGCCTTATGTATACCCGATCATCTTCTGATAATTTTAAATTAGTCTAGAACTCAAGAATTATGGGTAAAACAGTAGGCGTAGTTGGTAGAACCGCAAATTGATTCCACTAATGGTGACGAACCAAGTTCCAAATTTCTTCGCAATCCGAGCTGGCTAAGTCAAAACCACTTTCATAGATGAATGATCGACCTTTATTGATTGAAAATATTTTCCCGCCTCTTCGGACAGAAATTTGTCCTTGTTATATCTAGGTGACAAGATAGGGTGGGTTCGACCTCGAAATCGTTTAGAGGCTCTTCATGGAATTTTGAAATTTATTTTTCTTTCAACAAGCAATCGAATTTAAAATAATCCCAAATAATCAAAATGACTATAGTATTAGAGAATTAAAATGAACGAAAGTAACTAATAATCAAAAAGACTATTAAAAGTACAGAAGGTTTAACCAAATTGATTCGCTGTTAGTTGACGTTATTGAAACGACGCTTCACGATTGATCCCGAGCAATGAAGGATTCAAATATGCAAGAAAGTAAGTAAATAAGAAAAATAAAGCAAAGAGACCAAATATTTCAAAGAAGTTTGAGAGAATTTGAAAGAGAGATTGAGAGAAAATAGAGAGGGGGAGAGTTTTTAGGGATTTAAATGAAGGATCTGGGGAAAATGAGAAGAATGGGGGGTTTTGGGCTATTTGAAGGCGTAAAAAGCCACCAAAACACAGGGGTCGCGATATCTGAAATTGGGTATCGCGTGACCTGACTTGGATATCGTGACACCCAGGGTTTGATATCCCGGTATCCCCTATTTTTGGACCCCTAATCTTCGAGCCTGTCTTGGGTGTTGCGATACCAGGGCTGGGTATCACGATAACACTATGTAAAACAATAGATTTTTACTTTTGAAATTACAGGGGTATCACGATATCAGGGGTCCAATATTGCGATACCTAAAATATTTTTGGTTCGTCTCGAAACTGTCCATGAAATCGCGGTTTCCCCCCGTGGGTATCATGATTTCACTGAGCTAATCCCTAAAAACATGAAAAAATCATCAATTTTCATCTCAATCATCAAAAATCCGACCTCCCAAGTCTAAAATTAAACTAATACAATTTAAAATTCTAATCTAAATGCAAGAAATAAATAGGGTCTATGCTCAAAACATCTAATTACTTACAAATCCTTGTTTAATCGCCATAAGCGGTGAATTAAAAATCAAACTTCAGGCGGTTAGTAACACCAAAAAATGGCGTTTCATCGGTGTCCTCGACACTTGAACACGTCTTTTGTTCAGCGCGCTACCAAAGCCTCTTAAGAGTCTTATTTCCTTCCTTATCCTCATTCATTTTTGGATTCTCTTATGTGGTCCATGAACACCTAAAAAATTACACCATTCCATCAAAGTTGAAAATTCGTTAGCGTGATAATCTTTCGTCTCAATCACTTGGCTCTTATATGTAACAGCCCTCACCCGTATTCAACGTCGGAATAGGGTTACGGAATATTACTGGACTTATAACACAATTTATCATACATTTCACATACATTTCTCAAATTCATATAATCATCATGTAACATCCTGAATTAATGGGCCTTTGCGTTTAATGTGCTGTGATGTTTATGTTATCTCTAATGTGTAATTAGGGTGTTTAAGGGGTTCAGATTGGGCTCAGGAATTGGGCCGAGGCCTTAGTCAAATTTTCTGCTTGGGCACTCTAGTGGAAAGCCAGTTAGAATAGGGGCTTAAAAGATATTATCTGTAAGGTAAGACACACAAATGGGCTTGTGGCCAGTGGTCAGTGGCGTTACTTAGGGGCTTTGAGGTGGCGTGATAAGCAATAAAGAGGTCCAAGGTTCGAGTCGCATTACCCACTTATTTTAAATGTTTTTGGCGCCAAAAGAGAGGAGTTAGAGTCGGTTGGAATGCTTAAAAACAGGAGATTTAATGAGTGGGATAATGTGGATAATATGGCTGATAATGTGGCAGATAAAGGAAGGAAGAGGTGGCATTATCCATGCCACTTGAGGATGAGTGATCAGATGGAGATAAGGAAGAAAATCAATGAGTTATCTGGTAAGCTGAGTGGTGGCCGATTTTCAAACTCTAGGTGGGAAGGGGGAATCGGTTTTGTATGGCTAAGGGGTGTCGAAATTTCCCTATTGATAGGATGGGTTTTTAGTTTGCAAAATAGGCATTTTCGGTATTTGTTTGGTAAGAGCCGAAATTTTCTTTAGGGGAGGGGAATACTTCTTTATTTTCGGCATTTGGGTTTTATTCTCTTACTCTCTTCTCTCATTCTCTGCTAAAGCCGAAACCCCTAATTCCATTCTCTCATCTCCACTTTTATGCTAAAGCCGAATGTCCATTATTTTTCTCTGCTTTCTCCTACAAACCGAAACCTTATAATCTTCCTCTGCATCTTTTTTCTTTTGATTCCTTCATTAAGTCGAACCATCATAGATTCCTTTGCACCATCTTTCTTTTTGATCTTTTCAAAAGCCGAAATTCTCTAGGAGTTGCCGAATTCTCTGTGTTAAGGTAAGTGCCGATTTCTTCTGTTCTTCCTTTCTCTTTTGGTTTTTGGAGGCCAAAGCCGAAAGGCTAATTGATGTGATAAGATTAACTTTGGAGTAACGTTTTGACTGTTCTTGTGTTCTCATCTTGGGGCAACATTTCAGGAATCGAAGTAGATCAGATCATCTAGAACCCAAAAGCCGGAAATCGCTAGTCTCTGAAACCCATACCTCTTTTTGGGATTTCAAGGTAAGGGGTTCTCTTTAGATTTTCGTTAGGCTCGTTTATTGTATTTGTGGTCTTAATGCTGTGTTACGAATTAATAACCATATGTGGGTGGTAACAACTGATAAGGTCTTTTGATGGAATCAAATGTCGATCAGACGAAAGAGGGGATTGGACCCGTAAATCCAACCCCTAAGTTTAAGAAACGAACAGTGTCAGCAGTTCGGGATTGGCCACCGGGTTGTGGACCGGCTTCAGAACAAAACCAAAGGCAGTTAGCAGTCGTATCGGCTACCGATAGTGTTGATATAGAAAGTATCATCTTGACTGTAATCAGGTGTGTAGATCTCTATCACACTAATTAATCTGTACTATATATGTTATAGGCTAAAAGCCGGAAAAAGGCTGTATGGACAGTCGTATTACCCGAAAAGGGTAGGCAAGGGATGTCAGGTACGTAATCATAGAAACTTCTTTATGTGTATCGATGTATGTAATAGACTGTGATCTTTTAGGTTGTATATTATTTTGCTTCTGCATGGATGTATGCATGGGATGGGGTTGATATGATGAAGGGGAAGAGCATGTTAAAATTTCACCTAGTGATCGGTGGTTAAACCACGATATGTACACTTAGGTCACAATAGTGATCGGTGGCTCTGCCACACTTGATTATAAGGTCACACAGGTGATCGGTGGCTCTGCCACGATGGATTATAAGGTCACATGGTGATCAAGATTATAACCGACAAAGATGACCGCGATATGGTGTGTAGCGGTTGGTGGGTTGATTGTAGAAATCCTCGAGGTGTGATGGCTGGTACGGGCTGGTGTGTAGAGGATGGACTTTTAGGTTGGGTTGGGCCATGCAGCATGTGAATATTTTGTTGCCATTGTGTATGGGCCAAGGCCCATAATGTGTTTGTGGGCCTCAAGCCTTTTATGTGTTTTCGGGATTTGCACACTGAGTCTTGGTGACTCACCCCTTTATTTTCCCTGACTTTTCATATGAGCAGTAGATCGTGGACATGGGAGCCGAGGCGGACTCGAGGGGCCATCAAGTCTTATATTTTCATAGACTATTTTTAGCTTTCCTTTAAGTTTTCAATTTTGGGACTATTTATGTAATAAGGCTCCGTAGCTTAGGTTTAAATTATACTTGTTAATGTCTTTATTCTATTTTTTTAAAATTTAACTTTATGTTCAAAGACTTATCTATAAGAAGTAATAATATGGGATTTTCAAACATGTTCAAAGAAAAAGCAAAGGTTTTCTTCAAATATCACTTATTTTAGCGAATACCTAAATAAACAAACTGAATTTTCGAAAATCATCCAAGTGAAGTTTTTAACGTTAAACCCCGTAGCATACCAGATCTGGTCGTAGCGTTTGGGCCGGGTTTGGGGTGTTACACATCATTCATTATCATTCACATTGTCCCTAAAACAAGCCTACAAGGCCTTAAACATACATTTGGGGTGGTTCGGGACTAAACCGAGAACTCAAGAAATTTTTAAAACACTTAGAAAAATTTTTAAACTGCAGGGGACACACGCCCTTGTGGCCCGGCCGTGTGTCTCACACGGACAAAGACACACTCGTGTTACTGGCCGTGTCGACATTCGAAATGGGAGCACATGGCCGTGTCCCAGCCCGTGTTCAACCCTGTGTAACTCCCTAACTTGGGTCACACGGCCAACCACACGCTCGTGTGACCAGCCCGTGTGCCCTTTCGAAATGGCCACACACACCCATGTGCCAGGTCGTGTGCTAGGCCGTGCCAAACCTGTAGGGTATACTGACTTAGGCCACACGGCCAATCACACGCCCGTGTGCTGGGCCGTGTGGAGCATACTAACTTGATTTTGAATTCAACACCAGGGGACACACGGCAGTGTAACATAACCGTGTGTCACACACGGCTGAGACACACGCCCGTGTCTCTGCCCGTGTGGACAAAAATAGGCTATTTACCAAGCCAATTTGCCACCCAACTTTGCACATACCTAAAACAATCCATTTGGCATCAAAACATGGTATATATAGGCATTCATCTACTCTCAACCAATCATAAATTATATCATTTCAATGCCAACCAATACATATCACAACAATACCACAATATGCCATTCAATTTCATACCAAAATTCATAATCTCAAATCATCAATATGAACACTCCCAATTTCTCATCATTTAGCCAAATCCCACAAGCATACCAAATTCAATTCTCAACCATTTAATACCTATAGTTACCAAATATTAATAAGCATAACATAACCATATTTAAACACCTAACCAAAGCCATATAAACATATATATACACCACCAAAAAAACCAAATTAAGCCAAATCTCATGGCTATATACAATTTTTGCCCCTAACATTTCAACATTTTTACAATTCAGTCCTTATTTCATAAAATTACAAATTCATGCAATTCAACCAAAACCCATGCTAGCCGAATTTCAATTAGGTCCCTAGCAGCCCATATTTTTCATTTATTTCACAATTTAACCATGAATTTTACACATTTCACAATTTAACCCCTAATTGACAATTTTGTCAAAAATTACTTTACAAATGTTGTTTATCTAACAACAACCATGCACATTCTACCATTAAAAATCAAAATACACTAACATTAATCAATGGAAAAACCCTAAAACTTTAACAATTTTGCAAAATAGTCCCTGGGCTAGCTAGACTAAGCTACAACGATCTCAAAAACATAAAAAAATCATTAAAAACGGGACAAAAACGAACTTACAATTAAGCTAGCGTGTGACCGAATGCTTCAAGCTATTTTAATGGCTTTCTCCAACCCTAATTTCAGCTAAGAAGATGATAAATGAAATTAATGGCTTTTTGTTTTATTAATTTAGTATGAAATTATCTAATTACTTAATTAACCTTAATAATAAACCATTAATATCACCCCAAATGATGTCCATCTTTGTCCACTTATTTTAATAATGGTCTAATTACCACATAAGGACCTCCACTTAAATATTCCATAGCTATTAGACACCTTTAGCTAATAGAATATAAGTTTTACATTTTATGCGATTTAGTCCTTTTTATCAAATTAAACATTCAAACGATAAAATTTCTTAACGAAATTTTCACACATTCATATTATCATACTGTAAACCTTAAAATAATAATAAAATAATTACTTCAACCTCGGATTTATGGTCCCGAAACCACTGTTCCAGTTTGACTAAAAACTGGCAGTTACAACTCTCCCGCCTTAGGAATTTTATCCCCGAAAATCTTACCAGAAAAGAGGTTAGGGTACTGCTTTCCCATAGCTTCTTCGAGTTCCCACGTAGATTCTTCAACACCATGCCGTTGCCACAAAACCTTTACCAAAGCCATGCGTTTATTTCTTAACTCTTTAACCTCTTAAGCTAAAATTCTGATTGGTTCTTCGTTATGTCATATCAGGTTGAATTTCAATTTCTGACAGGGAAATTACATGTGATGGATCTGATCTATATCGGTGCAACATTGACACATGAAACACATTATGGATCTTTTCTAATTCTGACGGTAAAGCTAACTGATATGCCACTGGCCCTATTCTTTCGATAATCTCAGACGGCCCGATAAATCGCAGACTCAGTTTGCCTTTGTGACCAAATCGAAGAATTTTCTTCCATGAAGATACTTTCAGAAATACTTTGTCACTGATCTGAAATTCGATGTCTTTTTGTTTCAAATCCGAGTACGATTTCTTTCGATCTGAAGCTACTTTCAAACTATTGCAAATTACTTTCACTTTCTCTTCAGTCTCTTTGATTAAATCAACCCCGTGAATTTTTTTCTCACTAAGCTCAGTCCAGTACAATGAAGTTTGACATTTACGACCATACAAAGCTTCGTACGGTGCCATCTTTATGCTCGATTGAAAACTGTTATTATATGCTAATTCAACCAATGATAAATATTTCTCCCAGTTGCCTTCAAACTCTAAAACACAACAACGAAGCATATCTTCAAGAACTTGTATCACTCTCTCTGACTGACCGTCGATTTGCGAATGAAATGCGATACTAAATTTCAACCTCGTACCCAGAGCTTCTTGCAATTTCTTCTAAAATCACGACGTAAACCTCGGATCTCTGTCCGAAATAAATGAAACTAGCACCCCGTGCAATCTAACAATATCAAAAATGTACAATTCAGCCAATTTATCAAGCGAATAATTTGTACGTACTGGAATGAAATATGCAGACTTCGTTAGTCGATCAACGACAACCCAAATAGCATCTTCCTTTTCCGGAGATAGAGGCAATCCCGTTACAAAATCCATCGTAACTCTATCCCATTTCCATTCTGGAATTATCACAGGTTGTAGTAATCCCGAAGGCACCTGATGTTCAACTTTAACTTGTTGACAAATCAAACATCTCGACACAAACTCTGAAATGTCTCTTTTCATGCCCGACCACCAATACCACTGTTCCAAATCATTGTACATTTTAGTACTCCCCGGGTGAACAGATAAACAACTACTGTGTGCTTCGTGTAGAATTTTCTGAATAAGCTTAGAATTCTTTGGTATGCAAATTCTACCTCGAAACATTAAACAATCATCGAATCCAATCTGACAGTCTGACTCAGTAACTGACTCACATTGCACTCTTTTAGCTTGTAATTCCTTATCACCTTTCTGAGCTTCACAAATTTATTGAAGAAATACCGGTTTAGCTTTTAACTCAGCTAGAATAGAATTATCATCAAGCAAGGTTAGCTGTATATTCATCGCTCGCAAAGCGTATAGTGATTTTCTACTCAGAGCATCTGCGACTACATTAGCTTTCCCCGAATGATAATCAATCACTGACTCATAGTCTTTCAACATCTCGAGCCATCTTCGTTGTCGCAAATTCAAATCTTTCTGAGTAATTAAATACTTTAAGCTCTTGTGATCAGTAAAGATGTGGCACTTTTCACCATATAAATGATGTCGCCATATTTTCAACACAAATACTATAGCGGCCAACTCTAAATCGTGCGTCAGATAATTCTTTTCATGCGGTTTCAACGGTCTGGAGGTATAAGCTATCACTTTACTCTCTTGCATCAAAACAAAACTCAAACCATTCAATGACGCGTCGCTAAAAATCACAAATTCTTTACCCGACTCAGGTTGAACCAAAACTGGTGCCTCAGTTAACAATGCTTTCAACTGTTCAACGCTCTGCTGACATTTTTCGGACAACTCAAACTTTACATATTTCTGTAGAAACCTAGCCATCGGTGTGGAATTCATCGAGAATCCTTTAACAAATCGTCGATAGTAGCCAGCTAATCCCAGAAAGCTTCCGACTTCAGACACATTTCTTGGGGGTTTCCAATCAACAACTACAGAAATGTTTCTCGGGTCAACTCGTATACCTTCCGCTGAAACAATATATCCCAAAAATCTAACCTCTCGGAGCCAAAACTCACATTTACTGAATTTAGCAAATAGTTGCTTATCTCTCAAAGTTTGTAGCACAATCCTTAAATGCTCGGCATGCTCAGACTCATCTCGTCAATAGATCATAATGTCGTCAATGAATACAACCACAAATCTATCTAAATACGGTCTAAAAATTCGATTCAACAAGTCCATAAAAACTGCAGGAGCATTAGTTAATCCGAAAGGCATAATAAGAAATTCATAATTCTTGTACCTTGTTCTGAACGCAGTTTTTAGCACATCCGAATCTTTCACTCGCAACTGATAATAGCCAGATCTCAAATCAATCTTTGAGAACATTGTTGCCCCTTTCAACTGATCGAACAAATCATCGATTCTTGGCAAAGGATACTTGTTCTTTATCGTAGCCTTATTGAGTTGACGATAATCAATACAAAGTCTCATTGATCCGTCTTTCTTCTTTACGAACAACACTAGCGCACCCTAGGGCAAAAAACTAGGTCGTGTGAAACATCTATCCGTTAATTCTTACAATTGAGCTTTCAATTCTTTCAACTCTGTCGGAGCCATTCTATACGGAGCTATAGATATCGATGATGTTCTTGGTACTAATTCAATAGAAAACTCGACCTCTCTGATATGTGGTAGCCCCGGTAATTCTTCTGGAAACACATCCGGATACTCACAGACTACTGGCACTGATTCAATTTTCGATCCAGACACTTTTGTATCCAGTACATAAGCAAGATAAGCTTCGCAACCTTTTCTCACACATCTCTGAGCTGACATAGACAAAATCACAATAGGGAATTCACTCGACTCATCTAATTCAATTCGAATGATTTCACTATTCTGACATTTCAATTCAATAGTCTTCCATCTACAATTTACAACTGCATCATGTAGCGTCAACCAATCCATACCCAGAATTACATCGAACTCATCAAACGGTAAAAGCATCAGATTTGCCAAAAAAAAGTAACCTTGCGTCATTAAAGGACAATTCTTGCAAACTTTATCAACTAGGACATACTTGCCTAAGGGGTTCGACACTTTAATCACAAATTTGGTAGACTCAACAGGCAAACTCTTATTAGACACCAAATTCATACAAATATATGAATGAGTCGATCCAGGATCAATCAATGCAATAACATTAGTGTCATAGAGAGAAAATGTACCAGTGATAACATCGGGTGACAACGCATCTTCACGAGCGCGAATAGCGTAAGCTCTAGCAACTACTCTCACCTCAGATCTCAAGTCCTTTGTCGATCCTCTACTATAGTCACATTCCCCGCATTTCTAGGTGGTCTTCCTCTAGCAGCTGTATTACTCGATCTTGCATTATGATATCTATCTTTCTCGGGTAACTCAGGACAATCTCGAATGAAATGATCTTCCGAGCCACATTTAAAACAACATTTATTATTCATCCAACAGTCTCCAAAATGTCGCCTTCCACATTGTTGACACTCGAGTTTATTATTTCTCACACTGTCGACAATTGACACCGATGTAGCTTGAGCTTTAGAACTTGAATATTCCATCCCATGATCTCTATTAGCATATCCCACTGAAACATTCAGACGAGTATATGAATCCCGTGATTTCTTTGACGAAGATTGATATGGTTTACTCATTGACCTCTTTCTTGAATTTCTAGCCTTGAAATCAGCTTTTCTCTTTTCTTTGCCAAGTTCTTCGGCTTTACAAGCCCTGTCAACTAATACCACAAATACTTTCAATTCTAAAATCCCAACCAATAGTTTGATGTCTTCGTTCAACCCGTCTTCGAATCTTTTACACATAATGGCTTCGGTTAAAACATATTCTCGAGCATACTTACTAAGTCTAACAAACTCTCGCTCATATTTAGTCACAGACATACGGCCCAGTTTCAGCTCTAAAAACTCTTTGCATTTTTTATCGATAAACTGTTTACTGATGTATTTCTTTCTGAACTTAGCTTGAAAGAATTCCCAGGTAACTCTTTCTCTCGGTACCACGGATACCAAAGTATTCCACCATTGATACGCAGTGTCCCTCAGAAGTGATGGACACATTTTATACACTCAGCCGGTGTGCAAGAAAGTTTATCAAATACCTGAATAGTATTTTCAAGCCAAAACTCGGCTCTCTCAGGATCATCGTCAACAGTAGCTCTAAACTCTTCAGCCCCGTATTTTCGGATCTTATCAACTGGCAGTTTATTCAATCTTAAAAGTTCTGCACCTTGAGGAGCTATTGGAGCAGGTTGGGGATTAGGTGGGGGCAGGGGTTGTTGAGCAGCCGAATTTGTTCGAACAAATTTCGTGAACCACTCGTTCATCATTTGGAAGAAGGTTTTCTTAGCCTCTCCTTCCTGACTACCCGATACGAGTCTCGATTCCGATTGCACTACTCCATGAACGGAGGTTGGCGCATTACTTTCAACATCATCAGCTACAGCTCGATTGGGATCCATTTACTATTTAAAAACACGATTTAAAACTGTCAGGAGATATCACACTATCACAGGTTATATACGGCATGTATAGCTAGACTCTCACATACGCTACGTTAGTCCGAGAATCGACTAAACCGTAGCTCTGATACTAATAAATGTAAAACCCCTCACCCATATTCAACGCCGGAATAGGGTTACAGAACATTACCGAACTTATAACACAATTTATCATACATTTTACATACATTTCTCAAATTCATATAATCATCACTCATTATCATTCACATTGTCCATAAAACAAGCCTACAAGGCCTTAAACATATATTCGGGGTTGTTCGGGACTAAACCGAGAACTCAAGAAAATTTTTGAAACACTTGGAAAATTTTTCAAACTACAGGGGACACACGCCTGTGTGGCCCGACAGTGTGAGACACGCTCGTGTTACAGGCCGTGTGGACATTCGAAATGAAAGCACATGGCTGTGTCCCAGCCCGTGTCCAACCCCGTGTAACTCCCTGACTTGGGTCACACGGCCAACCACACGCCCGTGTGACCAGCCCATGTGCCCTTTTGAAATGGCCTCACACGGCCGTGTGACAGGTTGTGTGCTAGGCCGTGCCAAACCTGTAGGGTATACTGGCTTAGGCCACATGGCCAATCACACACCCGTGTGAAGGGTCGTGTGAAGCATACTTACTTGACTTTTAATTCAACACCAGGGGACACACGGCCGTGTAACATAACCTTGTGTCACACACGGCTGAGACACACGCCCGTGTCTCTGCCCATGTGGACAAAAATAGGCTATTTCCCAAGCCAGTTTTTCACCCAACTTTGTACATACCTAAAACAATCCATTTGGCATCAAAACATGGTATATATAGGCATTCATCTACTCTCAACCAAGCATAAATTATATCATTTCAATGCCAACCAATACATATCATAACAATACCACAATATGCCATTCAATTTCATACCAAAACTCATAATCTCAAATCATCAATATGAACACTCCCAATTTTGCATCATTTAGCCTAATCCCACAAGCATACCTAATTTAATTCTCAACCATTTAATACCTATAGTTACCAAATATTAATAAGCATAACATAACCATATTTAAACACCTAACCAAAGCCATATACACATATATATACACCACCAAAACAACCAAATTAAGCCAAATCTAATGGCTATATAGAAAACTTTAACATTTACATTTACAAGCCAATTCAAATGGCTAAATTCGTTATCAATCCAAAACCAAAATGACCAAAGTTCTGATACATGCCATATACTCAAAATACTTAACTTCAAAATTACCAAAGTAATTATAAGATAGTGTGATGAAATCTCCGACGGTCCCCGAATTCGAGCAAGCTTTGAATTCACTATAAAACACGAAAAATTAAACAATGTAAGCTATAAAGCTTAGTAAGTTCGTATAGCAATAAACTTAATTTACCAAATATGCATAATTTAAGCAATTTATACGTATCATAACCTATATCATTTTAAACCATCAACCTACCACAATTTCATTCACAATATTAGATACACATTTCACAAGTTTCTTCGATTCAATGCTTGTACGATTTATGTACATACTTGTACCATCTCGTATCAATTACATACCCATCATCATTGTTGATTTACCCGTTGAACCATTCAGAAGACTATCGGATACTCAGGAATCTCACAGCCTAAGTTCCACATATATAGCCGAAGCTATCTCAATCTCGTATCACATATAAAGCTCACTCTAGAGCTATCAACGGGTCTGCTCACACAAGTTGACGGTCATGACGGTTACACTACAGTCTTTCACACACAAGTCGACGAGTATTTGCAACACATGCCAGATAACTCAGCCAACGGTAGGTTATACGGACCAGCACCCTAACCACATAACCTCTAATGACATGTCATCTGTATCCTAATCTATTCTTAAGGTTCAACCAGGATTCATCACTTGTCGAATCGTCGTCGAATATGTCTGTAATGTCGTTTTACAATTTATGTAATATCAAAACATTTAAAACACAATTATAACAAAGCTTATTACATACGAAATTACCTCGAATGTAAAAACGAAAAAAATAAGTCGATTAATCCGAAATCTTGTTCTTTCCCCGATCTAAATCCATATTTCACCTTTCTTGATCTAAATGTAATCAAAATTAACTTATTTAATTATCTCTCTATTCAATTTAATCCAAAACACACAATAAAGAAAATTTATATTTTTGCCCCTAACATTTCAACATTTTTACAATTCAGTCCTTATTTTATAAAATTACAAATTCATGCAATTCAACCAAAACCCATGCTAGCCGAATTTAAATTAGGTCCCTAGCAGCCCATATTTTTCATTTATTTCACAATTTAACCATGAATTTTACACATTTCACAATTTAACCCTTAATTGACAATTTTGTCAAAAATTACTTTACAAATGTTGTTTATCTAACAACAACCATGCACATTCTACCATTAAAAATCAAAATACACTAACATTAATCAATGGTAGAACCCTAAACCTTTAACAATTTTGCAAAATAGTCCCTGGGCTAGCTAGACTGAGCTGCAACGATCTCAAAAACATAAAAGTCATTAAAAACGGGACAAAAATGAACTTACAATTAAGCTAGCCAGTGACTGAATGCTTCAAGCTATTTTAATGGCTTTATCCAACCCTAATTTCAGCTAAGAAGATTATAAATGAAATTAATGGCTTTTTTTTTATTAATTTAGTATGAAATTATCTAATTACTCAATTAACCTTAATAATAAACCATTAATATCACCCAAATGATGTCCATCTTTGTCCACTTATTTTAATAATAGTCTAATTACCACATAAGGACCTCCACTTTAATATTCCATAGCTATTAGACACCTTTAGCTAATAGAATATAAGTTTTACATTTTACGCGATTTAGTCTTTTTTATCAAATTAAACATTCAAACGATAAAATTTCTTAACAAAATTTTTACACATTCATATTATCATAATGTAAACCTTAAAATAATAATAAAATAATTACTTCAACCTCGAATTTTTGGTCCTGAAACCACTGTTCCGGTTTGACTAAAAACGGGCTGTTACATTATACTCTTGTGATGGTTTCACTTCCTTAGACTTAGACTTGGGCTTGACACATTTGAAAATTTTGGCTTCTTCCTCGATGTCCATAGTCAATTCGCCCCGTCCTACGTCTATGGTGTCCCTAGATGTGGCTAAGAAAGGTCTCCCTAAGAGTATCCAAATTTCTAGATCCTCCTCAAAGTCAAGCATGATAAAGTCAACTGGAAAAATGAATTACCTAATCCTCACTACTACGCCCTCAAGGAATCCCTTGGGCATTTTCTCAAGGAGTACTAACAAATGGAGGTTCACATTCAAGGTTTTAAACATCTTGAGGAAGTCCATGAACTCCTCATCATCTCTCTTCTTCTTTTCCTCTAAACGACTCAGAAAGGGTACGAGTTTTAGGCCATATGGTGGTGGAAAGTGTCTATCCTCGATTTTTAATTGTGTGGGTTCACTCTCAGGTTTTTCCTTCTCCGCTACCCCTTCTCCAACACTAGGAGTGCAGGTCCTCTTGTCCTTTTCACCTACTTCTTTCTCCTCACAATGTGGTTGGATAGGTTCTTTAACCACAACCCTGGATCTAGAGGTGATTGCCTTCGCGTGGTCCTTTCCTTTTTTTCATCATATTAGGTTCGGTATTACTAGGTATGCAAGAGGCTAAGTTATTTTGCAATAGTTGCAAAACTTGGTCCAATTGACTCCGGATTTTACGCACATCGGTTTGCACTACATGCAAACCTTCCTCTAATTTACTCACCCTAATCAACAATAGAAGGTCACTACTATAAGTTGGCTTCCTTTCTTGGTTTTGGGGCTCTTTAAAAGGTAATGGAGGTTGTTATGGTGCGTTAGGTTTCAGAGGGTTAGCGTTTTGGTTTTCTTGATCTGAAAGTCCCGCTTGGTTCCCTCCCCACCTAATGTTGGGATGATCACGCCATCTGGGGTTATAGGTGTTAGAGTAAGGGTTATATTCTCTATTCCTTACATAATTAGCCTCCATATAGTTGCTCTCATCATCGTGCCCTGCATTAGAATTGGTTAGATTGGGTTGGTTTGAGACTTGCGCCTTGGTCGCATTTATCTCAAATTGATTAATCCTCTCGAGGACTTGTTTATACTTATCCTCGCTAGTGACAGAATTTGTTGCTTTCTTGTTTGGCTCGATATGTGAACCGCTCAACCGGCCAAATGTAAGAGTCATCGCCATATCCTCTATAAAGGCCCTTTTTTAGTGGTGTCAGAAATAGTGGTTCCGAGGCCACAAATCTGACGAGTGAATTTGTAAATATTATTATTTAATATTTACGAGTCAAATATAGTAATATAATAAATTTTTCTATGATAAATTATGTTATTTGAAAGAATAATTAAGTTCAAGTGGTAAATCTTTAAGTTAAGTGGTTTTGGAAAATGAGGTTTTGGGACCTCGTTTTTATAAAATGAGCCCGTAAAAGTTTTATTAAATATTTACGGAGTATTACTAGGGTCATATTAAAATTTGGTTAAGAAATTTTAATGTTTAGATAGCAAATTAGGCAAAAAGGACTAAATTGTAAAAGATGCAAAAGTTGATTTCTATATGTTAACGAGGTCAAATGGCTATGAAATGTTAAATAAATGGACTTATATGTTAAATAAACCATATAAATAGTTAGTGGACAATTATGGGCTAAGGTTAGTTGAAATTCTAATTAATGGAGTAAGGGTAAAATTGTAATTAGTGAAATATTAACATAAATCAAAGAAAAAAATAAAGAAGTCATCTTCTTCTTGATTTTGTTGGCACCAAATTTTAAGGAAAAAGAAGCCACTGGAGGGTTTTACATTCGGCCATTGATATATTATTGCATGTGAGTTCATTTTTAATCCGTTTTTAGTAATTTTTATGTTTTTAAGCTCGTTTTAGCTTAATCTAGCTAGCCCAGGGTTCAAATTGTAAAACTTTTAAATGCTATAAATTATGTCATGGATGAATTTGATATGCTTTTGAAGTTTTATGGTATATTGTTAAGTTTGGTTGTTACATAGAAATATTTTGTTAAGTAATTTTTGATGATTTTAAGGTTTAGGGACTTATTAATGAAAATTGTAAAATTCAAGGAATCTATTGTAAATTTTTTATAAATATGGGTTGTTATAGGGTTAGGAAAAAATTGGCTAGCATGATTTATGGTCAAAAATGGTGAAATTGCAAGTTTTGGGTTTAGAGACTAAATTGCATAAAAGGTAAACTTTGAGGGAAATTTTGTAAATTTCCATTATTACTGGTTATAAGCTATATTGATTATTTTAAATGCTAGAACGGGATTAATTAAATAAAAATCTTTATCTAGATCAAGAAACAACTCGAAAAGACACAAATCGCGGAAAAGCCAAAATAACGGAATAGTGGTCGGTTCGTGTTAGAAGTCGTTTATAAGTTCAGGTAAGTTTGTAACTTGGTTAATTCAATTAATTAATATTTCAATAAATTATTATCTATTTTTGTATATATGTGAATCACATTTTTCGGCTTGAATGAAATGAATAAGACCATGGTTGAAAGACATTATGGCAATATGACGTAAAAATGTATAAGACCATAGTTGGATCATGGCAATGTTTACGTAAGACCATAGCAAGGCTATGGCAAATGTACAGACGTAAGACCATGGTTGGACCATGGCAATGTATATATATATATAAGACCATAGTTGGGCTATGGCATTTTGATGATAAGACCATAACTAGGTTATGACACTATGAACATAAGACCGTGGCAAGTGTAACACCCCTTACCCGTATTCGAAGCCGGAATAGGGTACGAGGCATTACCGGGCATAAACACAAGCAATCATACAAAATCGAGACGTGAATCTCCATCCAAGTTTAAAACTTTTCATTTACATTCCTATCGTCCCTAAAACGAGCTTACGAGGCCCAAAACATGCTTTGGAAGCGGTTCGGGACTAAACCGAGAACTTTAGAAAGTTTTACGACACTTAGAAATTTTTTGCTAAAATAGGGGTCACACGCCTATGTAGGTTCGGGACACGCCCGTGCTACAGGCCGTGTTCAAAATAGGGTGCTCTCTGACTTTGCCAGACGGCCGTGCCACACGCCCGTGTGCTAGGCCGTGTGGTCGATTTAATTTTCATAATTTTTCATAAATAGGTGCAGACTTCACACGGTCGAGGTACACGCTCGTGTCCAAGGCCGTGTAGCACACACGGCTAAGACTCACGCCCGTGTCTCTACCCGTGTGCTATATTCTAGACATTCTGTTCTGCATCAATTAAGGTGCAGGGGACACACGGCCAGAACACATGCCCGTGGGGCAGACCGTGTGTCACACACGCTCGTGTGTCTACCCGAGTGGATAAAAACAAGGCTATTTACCAAGCCATTTTGTCACCCTTCCATGCACATACTTACACAACAAAACATAGCACCAATCCAAACACATACACTCAACCAAATCAGCCACATTATTCACATGCTATTTTATATCACATATAACATCACATACTTGTCAACTCAAACCATGCAAATTCTCACATCCATGAAAGACATCATCATATGCATATATAACTAAACCAATGTTAGCCAATTCCAATGGCCACATACAAACTGAATTATCCACCATACTTAACGCTTAAGAATTTGGACATATATTAGCATCATACAGGCACCAATTGAACATCCTTAGCCATTCCAATGGCTAAGTCACAAAATATTACTTACAAGCCTTCATCTAAGCCAAGTAGCCTATACATGCCATTATACCAAAATGAATCATTTAGCTATACCAAAAAAGAGATTTGTGGATAGTGTGATCTTGCTCCGACCGAATCCTCCAACCTTCGCGAGCCTTATGAGCACTATAAAACAAGGAAAAGTAAAACGGGGTAAGCATTTTCATGCTTAGTAAGTTCGCGTAATAGAAAGAAACTTACCGATTATAATTATTCAAATAAGCATATATATATATATATATGTGCATTCATTCCATCAATATTTTGACAAGTTACCTAAATACATTCACTCATTAAACAAGTTAGTCATACACATCATGAAGTTATCAAACCAACATAGATGAGCTCACCATAGTATAAACTTTCATATCATTTCACTATTCTATTTTTCAGGATTTCTTTTCATTGAACTATTGTAATTTCAATGGATACTCGGGTAGTATACTCGAGGTATACATGTCAATCGTTTGTCAATTCACATCCAAAGTGCTCCTTAAGCACATATTCATAGAGCACACTCTCAAGCCACATTTATATAACAGGATTACCATTCCAGGCTAAATCCTTTCGATAACGTTAGCTCTAATGAGCCTACTATGGATTACCCGTCCGGGATAAATCCATTTCATAACATTTACTCAAGAGAGTGTAGCTCAGGATTACCCATCCGGGCTAAATCCTTTCTATATCATTTTGTTCATTTCAAGGAAATTATTATAATCCATCGAAATACAATGTTCAACCGGGACAATGACATTTTATTCGTGTTTATCATCTTGTGATTATTTCATAGGGTGTATCATCACATATATATTATCTCAATTACACAATTCAATTAAAACATAATAACATACCAAATTAAATTACACGAACTTACCTTGAGAATGGTTCGTATTTGAAACTCAACTAATTCGAGACATTTCGTTTTCCTCGATCTAGTTCCGTAATCGGTTGTTCCGAGTCTATATAAGCAAATTTTGACTATCAATTCATCATTTTACACATACATTTACATTAATTTGCATCCTAGATAAAATTACTATTTTATCCCTAACTTTTTGACATTTTACATTTTAGTCCCTAGGCTCGTAAAATGGAATGTGTTCAATTTCTTGGTAACCCAAGACTAGCCGAACCATTTTCATGCTTATAGCAGTCCACCTTTTCTATTAAATCAGATTTTTACTACCCATTTTATAACTTTTTACAATTAGGTCCTTTTTATGCATTTTCATCAAAAATCACCTAGTAAAAGTTGTTTATCACACATCAAACATGCATAATCTACCATTAAACATCAAAATACACATATTTCTAACATGGGTCAAACCCTAGACATCAACCAGGTCTTAAATTAATGGTAGAAATAGGTAGATCGGATGATAACGACTTCAAAAATGTAAATAGCATTGAAAACGGGGCTAGGATGTACTTACAATCAAGCTTGAAAGTTGAAAAAACCCTAGCTATGGTGACCTTCAAATTTTCGGCACAAGGTAGGAGAAGATGAACAAATTTTTGCTATCATTTTGCTTATTAATTCATTTAATTACTAAATGACCAAAATGCCCTTTTTTCCAAACTTTAAAATTTCACCTAATCATGTCCATTTTTGTCCATAAACTTAACTAATGGTCTAATTATCATATAAGGACCTCTAATTTAAAATCTCATAGCAATTGGACACCTTTAACATCTAGAATTCAAGCTTTGCACTTTTTACAATTTAGTCCTTAAAACTAAATTGAGTGCCCAAACGTCGAAATTTTCGAACAAGATTTTCATAGAATAGTTCCATAAAACTGTAGACCATAAAAATATAATAAAAACAAATTTTACTGCGTCAAATTTGTGGTCCCAAAACCACTGTTTCGACTAGACCTAAAATCGGGCTGTTACAGCAAGGCCTTGGCAATGCACATGTAAGACCATAGTTGGACTATGGCACAATATGAAACATGTATCAGGGTTTCAATATTCTTTACAGTGTTCATTGGATGGAAAAAATAAGGACAATACCCCTTAAAACTTTATTAAAACAGACCCAAAAGTGGCGTATAATACTATTTGTAATTTGAAAACAGTTTTTTCAAAAGTGTCCCTCTGTATGCATAATATCGCTTTATGATCATCTTCTTTGGCGCATTCTTGGCTTAGTCCCCATTGTCGAACTATTTCAAACCTAACAACCTGCATTACAAATAAACACCCATAAGTTCAATGGTACTTAGTGAGTCTCGCCCATTATTGCCTTTAAAAGATATTATAGATTTTCTCAACTCAATTCAGACCTTGGCAGATACTTTTCTGATCCCTGGTTGGCAGATAACCATACGTCAATCTCTACACTTAACCATCTTATACACATTTCATCCGATTGGTAGATCTCAAACTTCACACTATATTTCGAATCCCATTACACAATTTCTTTGCAGATAGTAGTTGGATATGCTTCCCAAACGATACTCAATGGATGGCACTCTTAACTGATCCCTTCACAGGATCCAGCGATTATCATAACACCAGTTACATTATATCCTCAAATCATTCCAAACAACCATACTTGCTTAGAAGAATACAACGTTCTAATTCAAGCAATAAAATCATAGATGACTTCAATACAGGACCTAAGAAATTTCAAGTTTGGTGGACACTTGCACCACCAATATTCCAAATACACATGGTTCCTTGACATGACAGATCACGATGGCAGAATCATTAAACGGGTACATTATCGAGAAATCTTTCAAATAATGCCTCACAGACATGCCCAGATCTTGCCACAATGGTGGAATATCAACTCAGCGTTTAGGCGTTGCAGAATCCACAATACAGGCCTTCCAAAAAATTTGCTACAAGTATTTCCCAAATTACCCCGCCACTGAGGCTTTCTGAATAATACGCCATAAAGGTTTTTTAGATAGTTCGCCATAAAGGCTTTTCAGATAATCCGTGTTTTCTATCCTGACGGACCATTTCTATGGATGTTATGGGGCTTCTCCCACATGGTCTTATACCTTCACGCCCTCTTGGCATATTATCATATGATGCCATGGCCATGGACTTTCCACAATTTTATTCCATAATTTTCCAGTCTGGTTAGCATTATAGCTGCCCAACCGGAGGCTAAACAATAAATCTCCAATTTTCACAGTGATTTGTCTATCCGGTTAGCAATACACCTGCCTTACTGGAGGCTACACAATATATCTTATCTCACATTTATACATACCACAGACTCACCTGTACTAGTTTGTACCACAACAAAGGTCTTTTTATTTAGACTTTGACTATACACACACATAGAACACTAAATGTTATCACCCATACACTCTAGAGACGACGTACCAACTCTCTAATAGCAAAGACATTTATCAGGCAACTTTGTATTCAAACACACATCAATACTCTTCCTTTACAGCTATACAAATATCTTCTCAAGGAGACATACCTATCTACAGAGGCATCTACCATTTATTTAAGTTAGAATGTATATAGAAGTCAATTCTAGAAGCTCACTAGAAACTCACATTCACCTTAGCTTAGAAACCTAGTTTCAATCATCCTTCCCGATCCAGCAGTAAAAACTGTTTAAAAGATCATGGAACTTCCATTAGAATCCCCATTTATAATTAGTTTAATATCGTTTCAACTACGTGCGACCCCCAAGCAAGGCCTTACACTCACATCCTACTGCTTTTACACCTTTCATCATCCTCACTCTTCAACAATCATAACATACAGGGCTATAAGACTTACTAGGAGGTTGAATCATCCCTTAATTAAACAAGATCTTAGTTCTATTTTAACGAAGAAGAATAAGAAAGTGTTGAGTTTAGAAAGAAGAGTTTGATCATTAAGTAGAAAGAAAACCCATCTGAAATACCCCTTCTCATAAATATACTCTCGGTCTCCCTGTTTTCCCTTCCCAATCCAAGGTAGGTAAGAGAAAATCTAGCGAATGTTTACTTTATTGTTGACCAGTCATGGGGAAGGTCAAATCACTCCAACTGACTCCTAATGAGAAGTGGCCAACCATGCTATTGTGATGATTTGTTTAGTTTACTTATTTTAGTGTACAAGCAACCTTTCATACATCTTACTACTCTACTCTTTACTCTGATCTCTGCTTCTGGTGCTGCAGAATCCCAACAACTCCCAACTAACTCGATACAGATCTACTTGAACCGTATTCATGCAGATCGGGCGTACCATATCTTGGTGGTGACCCACGTATGGCTTGGTCTTAAGGACAATTAAGTCTCCTATCGTTTTCTCATACGCTTGGTAAGTTCTTAGTGCTCAATCAAAACTCTAGAGTGTACTCTTTCTTCACTTGAAGTTACTCTGCAATTAAATCCTTAGATACAGCCAACGAGCGGGTTTTTTGTTAGTATGCGCCAATACTATGACTCGTCATAAGGCTAACATGGTGGTGGATTATGCTACCCCAGCGTGCCAAACAGTCTACATACATACTTGTCTTTCTGAAATCGTCGATTCTTGGGGTGTGACACTCATCGTCCCTATCTATTTATCGCTTTCACCATAACCACGTACCAAAGCATTTATTCTTCCCAATTTATGTTAATCTTCCTCTTTGTCATCTCTATAAGACCTTTCAATCACTAGTTTGTAACATCTACTAACGTAAACCAAATAGCCATTAAAATTATGCAATAATCAACATGCAAAAAACCATGGGTTTTAATCAAAGTTTGGCGGATTTAAATTATGTAGGGTTTTGTTTATTTATTGTTCCTGCTCTAACTTTCCTTTTCTAGTCCTATATAAGTTTTCAATTTGTATTTGATATATTATTTATATATATAAATGGTTAAATTTTGCTATTATTCCTTATCCTTTGCAAAAGTTGTGAGTTTAGTCTCTGTACTTTACATATTGATTAATTTTATTCATTGTATTTTTTGAATTTTAAAATTTTAGTTCAAACTAAAATAGTAGCAGTTAAATTCGTTTAGCTAACCATTCATTCTTGAACTAAGAGGTGACTTTAGAATATGAAAAGGCGATGCCATATGTGGAGAGATCAACAATGAGAGCATTAGAGAGACTAACGACGGGTTCAAAGGTGGAGCGATCAAAGTTGAAGAGACCAAAAGAGGTGGGTCGATTGCAGGTGATTGAGTTTCAATTTAATAATAATGAAAATCTTAGTCAAAGGAAGTCGGAAAGAAAAAGAAAAAAAGGAAAACATGCATTTGAAATGGAATTTTTTTTGATGAATTGGATGATTGTATATCCAGGAAATTAAGTAAAAAGCAAGCAAAAACAATTAGAGATAAGCCAAGAAAGTTGAAGTATGTTGATTCAAATTTGTGAGATGAGGTATTGTTGATTTTGTATTTGAGGTTAAGCTCAAGTGTGACAACATTGAACGAGAGAGAGTTTGCAAAAATGGTGGCAAGAGATTGCAGGTTTGACTTATTTTAATTTATGCAATCACCATGAGATTTTTTAGGTGTTTTGGGTTTTTTTTTTCATTTCTCTTAGGGCATGGTTTTAAGGATAAAAGCTAGTTTTTTTGTAGAGTGGTTGTGCTTTAAAGTTCGTTATCATTTTACATTTGTCATGGGTTTATTAGAGTTATCATTTACTGTGTTTAGGTGAGATTTAATTTAAGGTGTTTGGCTATGAGTAAGGTTTTCTAATAGGTGTCTATCATTGTAATCCCATTATCTCATTAGAGATTTTATTTGTAATAAACTCAACATTGGTTGAGAAAAAAAAATTGTATGGTTACATTCAACTACTAGTCTTATACTAGGCGTACAGTTGTAGATTTGGTCCATATTCTCCAATTAGATCACTCTAAATGCTTATACTTTTTCTAATTTTGAAATTTTAGTTTTGGCGCAAATGATAGTTGTTAATTGATTAACTAGATTTTTTGTGAGTAATATGTGAAAATAATAACCTAACATTGCATAACACATATTATAATATGTTTGGTGCATCATATTTTGAAAATTTGAAAAGTATAGGAACTAAAAATGACGAAATCAAAATTTAGATGAATTTAAGTATATGACTTAATTTGAAACATATTATAATATGTTTGGTGCATCAAATTTATCAAAATTTGATTAATTTAAGTTGTAGATGAACTTAATAGTTATCATCTAGTGAAGACTTAAATTTTAAATTTTGAAAAAAGTATAAAAATTAAAAAAGACCAAATTAAAACATTAGGATCAAATCCACAACTTACATAAAATATAACGAGCAAAATTTAACCTATATAAATTAATATGCCAAACGATGATGGCTTAGACTTTGATGCCCAAACCAACAACAAGCATTCAAGGGAGAGTTTTTGCCATGGTTGTCAGAATTTGATCAGATCATTTGATTGAATCAAAAGTTATAGTTTAATCAATTCAATTAATATTATAAAGTTGAAGGGGAGTGAATTGGTGCAAAATGAAGTATAAATATTTAATATTATTGTTTTGTTCTATAAAAATATTATTGTTATAATTTTGAAATGAATGCTTATGTCTATATTATTATTCGATTATATTTGTTAATTGTTTTTCCTTTATTTTTCTATTTTTATTTAACAGATTAAACTAAAATTGATGATAGGAGGATTGAATTCTTACACATGTGGTTTTGGCGAAAAGGAGAAGCCGGCTAATGACTCCCCAAAAACAGCCAAGGTTAAAATTTAAAAACCTTGTGGAATTTTATTTGTTTTCATTATGACACCCCTGCTTTTCTTCTCCACGGGTTTAAAATTTTGGGAGCGCCTTCTTTTCATGTGTCAACAAATTCAATACTACCATTGGCGTTATTCTATTTCAAATTTCAACTTTAATCAAGGCCTTTCAACCTTCACCATTTACTCTAACCTAAAACAATACATCATAACAAAAATACATTACATATTTTCAAATATTGGTTAGTAAATGGTCATGAGAAATACAATCGTTTTATTCATTTCCTTTCTAATCGGATAATCCCTGTTACACTTTAATTGTTCTGGTCGAATAATAAACTAACGAACAGTGCAAAAAACTTCCTTGAAGAAATCTTTCAAGTCAATAATCAAGTAATTACACTCATTAATCATCACACTAAACTCCTATTACAACATCTTATTTGAAATGACACAGGAAATCATAGCACTACCTTACCTAAATCTATACCATCAAACCATTTTGCCATTTGTCTTTTACCTGCTAATAATAACATGACAAGTGACACCTAAGAATAAGGAACTAACGGTATATAAGCTCAGAGCAATTGGACAACAAATAGATCTCTTCGAGACCACTCACCCCCATTCTTTCTCTCATTCTTTTTCTTCTCCACGTCCTCCTCATTCTCTTCTCTAACCACTCTATATGATGGCTCTTTGTCTTATACCAAACAAGGTGAATCGTATATCTCCACCACGTTCTCCGCCTTACCCAAATTACTGTCAACACCTTCTATAATTAATAAGCCAATTGCTTATTGCTTAGCTTAGATTACTTGGTTTGGTTTCCATTAATCAATGCCTTTTACATACATGGTTAAACAACTTTTTTTTATGAAACTCAATATGTGTTCATCTAATTTAAGAATAACTTAAATTTGAATAATTATTATAAAAAAATAAGTAAATTTTTTTTAATGTTAAATATCTGGTTATAAAGGATAACAATTTAACTAAGATTCACACAAATAAAAGCAAATAAAACGATGGTGTGATTAAGCAAATCATTAACTTGATTTGTTAATAAGATATTGCGTTGGGGTTGTTGATATTAGCAGTAAGCTTGTTTGGGCAAGTACCAAGTACTCAGTACTAGTACTAGTAGTGGAAATAAGATAAGATGAAGGCTAAAAATGAGAAGAGCAGGAAAGTTTTACTGAAACAAACACACAGAATATTATATATTTAAAAGAACAAAATGAAAAAGGAGACATGTTCTTAGGAAGCTGTGATTGGTTGGAAATTTCAGTTCTGTAGATTCCCTACTTTGTGTGTGATTCTCCACTCTATTTTCTCCTACACCCTCTCTCTTTCATTTCCTTTTTCAGATATTTATTTACATCCATCTCATTCTCAATCACTTAAAAACTTTTTTTTTAAAAAAAAATACGTATGGAAATTTTACTAAATAAGGTTTAAAAGTAATTAAAACAAAGTTTACTTTATTAAAAAAAAATTCAAAACTTCAAATTAATATTCAAAAATCCAGAATCAAATCTGATTAACTCACCCCCTTAGTTCAATTGAACATCCAAATCCCGCTGCTTAAGCTTTGATTTCCGTATATAGGACCAAAAAGAAAAAGAAAAATCCTTATTTCAAATTTATTTTTTGGTTAGAAAAAGGAACACAGATTTGGTTGGTTAACTCACGTCACCTATCAGTGTCCATCCAATAAAAACACAACACGTTATCAAACGAATCCTTGGCGGCTGGAATTGACGGCCGGAGTCAGCCGGCTCCTCCGCCTCTTCTTTTCTTTTATGTTCTGGATAATTAAGACACGTTTGGTAAAACCAAGTATAAACAACAATTTAAGTCATTTATGCATACTAAATATATAAGTGAAATATAAAATAAAAATTAAGAAATAAATTATATTTAAAAATGAGAATTAACTAAATATAATTATATTAAAAATAGGTTTAAACATATAATAAAATCTGATTGTCTTCAAATATGAGAAGCTGACTCATCTTGTATTCAACACATTCTAAATTGTAATCCTTGGAACAGAATCTAATTTGTAAAATAAAGATAATTACTATGACAGGCAATAAGGATTAATGAATCATTAGGGTAGTGTTACGTGGGAACAAAAGCTGGCCCTTATAATATTTTTTTTATTATTAAACTTTGTCTTTGCTTAGAAGGCATGTCCTGTCCCCAAAAACTTTGCTCATAATTATCACTTCATACTTTTTACTATTTATATTCTTTTTTTTTATTTTTAATATATTAAACATGCATATACTAAATATGCCACCTGCAACCTTAGGTGTAGCTTTGCTTGCTTTCTTTTTGATTAATTCCTTAATTTAGAGTTGGAGTTGGTCCATTTTTTGAGTCTCGAGGTGCCTGAAATTATCTCTCAATTCTAATGATTTTATGTTGTTTTAACCTTTTGGTTACATTTCTTCCCACTCTTTTTCTTTTTTTTTTTTTAAATTGGAAGAATAAATAGACTAAAAATAATAGTTAAAACAAACCCTTTGTAATTTTATCTGTAATTTAGTGTTTTCCTCACTTTTAAGTGTTAAAATCTTTTTAACGTAATTCAGCATTGTATCTTAAAAAAAGTAATAATATCTTAAACCTGCATTATATGATATGAGAGATTGGTTGAATTACTAGCAATCTTACCTTGATATAAAAAAGATCTTCTAGCAGTACTAGAAAATGGCCTTACTACATTTAGGAAATTTCAATTAAAAGTTTAAGAATAATATTTATATTAATGTACGAGAGGTTTTATAATATAAAATTTAGGCAAATGAAAACAATGCAAAAAATGGAATGATAAGACACCAAATAATACGAATGTAACATAGATACAAAAATGTATAAAATTTTTATTATTTTGAAAACGAACAAAATTACACCAACGTGAATATATCATGGCACACAATTTTTTTTTATTTAAATTGAATTACTCTAACAAATGTGCAAAATATATAATTAATTGAGTAATCGCAAGTTGTTTTCTAATTGAGAGTTAGATAGACAAGCTATAAAATGAATTAATACACCAAAATAAAATAACATACAAAAATAATTAAAACACAATGCTGAAAATAACATCAGCAAGACACACATTGAAATTCATAAATATATAATCAAGTATATTCACGAAAAAAAAAATCAAATATATATAAATTTACAATATTTTAAACATATTGAAAAAAAAACTCAAGTGTTGTCAAATATATCATTTTCTAGTAATTTAAACACATAAAAAATCAATTATAATACACTCACAATATAGGTGAAAATTAATATGATGTTATAAACATATATTAATAAAAATTTGATAAATGAGATTTTAGTTGAATGGTAAAAATACAAATGATGAAAATCATAAAGGCTTGCATTCAAATCTTATTAGGTGAATTTTTATTTTTCTATATAAAATAAATGAAATGACAAAAACACCTTTAAAATAATATAATTTAACTTGTAAAGTAAAAGCATTTTATCATTACCTAATTAAATTGATGTTTAGTTCACTCGTACAGTTTTTCTCTATTTCTTCCCTATTTCCTTTCCTTCTTTGCATATGACCACAACAATAATTTTCCATTTTTTGCTTGTCCTTGAAAAAAAATTCAAATTTTCAATTGAAGGTTTGGGACAACTATAAATAATTGACATTGAATAAATAATTGACATTGAAAATCTTACTCACAAACTTATATATTTGTTTACAGTATTGCTATAATACTCCGAACCCGGCCTAGACATTATGGCCGAATCTGGCGATGTCACATGGAAGAGATTTCAAAAACGGAGCTAACTCAATAAAAACCTTAAGCTTATGAATCTTTACTTGCTTTCATTTATTTTCAAACATATATTCAATTAGTTGGCTTACCTTAAAACATATCAATTTAGCGGAAGCTTAGGAAAATCATCGTGTTTAAGAAAATAGTTCGCATTTTTAGAAAAATATGTTTTTAGGTAAAACCATCATCGAATCAACAGGTTAAATCCAAAAACAAAAACCAAACAGTTTTAAAGAGTCCAGAGAGTCCCAAAAAATACCACCTCCCAAATTTCAATGTCAAAACTTAATTAAAACCATAAAATAAAATAAACAGTAATAGCGAGTGGTCACCGTCGAGTCCTCCGCTGCACCGATCTACCAAACTCTGTGGATTACATGTACAGTAAAAACAGAAAAAGTGAGTTTACGTAAACTCAGTGTGTGACCCCACAGAATTAAGCATGCAAACAACCAGGAAATCAGAATCAGTCAGATACAGATTCGGGCCCAAGCCTATTACAGTCACAGAAGCATATTCGGGCCTAAACCCATCTCAGATACAGATGCAGATATGCAAATCAGAATCAGAAAATCAGATATCCTACCCCCCAACCTCTACACACCATCTCCGACCATCCCTACACACCATGTGAGGAGCCCTACACACCATGTTGTACCAATGTGACACATAACAGATGTAACGCAGCCACGCTGCTAGATAATAGGCAAAACTGCCTTTCAGAACACTTCTGCCAATATACATCATCCCACCCCAATAACAGTAACAGTACATACATACAGAGTTAACAGATAGAACATGCTTAACATGCTTAAATAAACAAATAGCAAATACACATGGCATAGACATGCTCAGAACAATACTACAGTCTAACAAATCACATAGTTATAGGGTTTAGTAAGCTTTTACCAACCCTATGGTACGTCCACAGTCGATTAGGATGACCCGTGAGACCCTACGAAAAATTTCAGTATAATGGGCCCACACGCCCAGATTGGCCTTGCCCGTGTGGGCCCACACGCCCAACTTGGACTAGCACGTGTGGCCCACACGGCCATACTTGAACCACCACACGGTCGTATGCTGCGCACGGTCATGCCTTCGTCGATCACACGGTCGTGTACTCATACACGGCCTACCACACGCTCGTTTGGCGTCGACAGTTACCTTTTTCAGCTTTTACTAAAACCTCGTTTTCTGATTTTGACGTTAACACGGCCCTGAAGCAACCAGCACCTAAGAATAACCACAAAAACATCTACAATTACTTTAATTAATGAATCCAACCGAGATTTCCTTTTGGCTACAATTCGACACCACAATAGAAAATAGTACTCAAATGCTGCAGACTTACCCTTGATAAAAGCAACTTCGTAACTCCACTACAGCACCGATGGACCTTGATTTTCCTCAAGCGCACCTAACAAAATGGTTACCGAAACAAAATCAAGCCTTGAACCTTAGGTAAAAGTACAAGATGATAGTTTCCCCCAACAACGATAACCCTTACCTTAGGAAAGCGAATGGCAGAATCGAGCAGCCTAAAACCACGATTTGAAGAGGAAATTTTTGACAAAAAGAGAGTGCAGAAATGTCAAAAGAGAGAAAAGAAGAGAGAGAAAAAATAAAAATTGGGATAATAAAAAAGAAAATAATGAGCAGATATAGCATATCCCCAGATTTTCTCCCACTCCCCCACTAACTCTTAACTGCCTCAGAGTTCCAACTCCGCCGAAACACTAACGCAACACCGGGCAAAAATCAATTCACATGCTCGTGCTGGGACTCGAACACAGGAACTCCAACACCAACTTCCTTACCACTTGAACCAGCAGGCTCATTCTGATATGAATTTACAAATAATTAAATATAAGCCCACTAAGCAAGGATAAGGCTTAATTCCAAAAATAACCAAAATTGCTAAAGGTAAGCTTGAATTTGGGACCTCACACACATACCCAAAACACATAACCATTGAAACAAATACACATTTGTGTCAAAATTTTACAGAAACAAACATAAGAAATTGGGGCATTACAATTGCTATGGTGCTTACTATTACCGATTCGCTACCCGATTACCTGATTGGGTCCTAACCCGTACTCCACGTAGTTCACACCTCTCTATGGGATCACACCATGTGGGTTCGCATCACCATGTAGGAGAACCCACATCTAGAAAATACATGCCAATCTTAGAGTAGGGTACGTGTTGGCATGTATAAGGACCTATCTACGATGTCACGTCTATGAATAGTAACCATATCTTATAAATATACAATTTAACCCTTTTGAAGTCACACACTCTAAAGCACTCAACAATTTGGTGTAATAAACACGTACAGACTTCTGATTTTCATATCTTCAGATTGCCAAAAACCAAGATGACTCACCCAAAAGAGAATTTCCTCGGTAATTTTTCGTTGGACCAAGAAGGAGGTTCTGGCATTGGTAATCAACCTAGAGAAATAGAAATCTTCACTGGTCGATTTGCTGACCGACCAGAAAATCTAGACAACTCAGGTCAAGTAGGTGCCTCCAATTCTTTTAACCTCAATGCTCCCTTGGGTCGAGTCTGTCATTTCCCTCTGACCAGGGAGCATCGCTGCAGCAATTATTGGGTTTATAGGAGCACTTGAGGTTGATGAAAGAACAAATGGCTCAACAAAGTGCTAGGTTCGAACAACAAGTTTTTCAGCAGGAGTTGTTAAGATAGAACGAGGAGTTGAGGAGGAGGATGCAATTTGACAACTCTTATCTTCAAGATCATGTCACACCTCTCCAGGACAAGGCTATGGGAGCACATGCAAAGCTATGGCAGAAAGAGATGCAAGATATGGACTGGTTGTTTTGCTCTAACAACCCATTGTCTCTTGAAGCAGCAGTTGTAAGCCTACCAACTAAGTTTAATATTCCAAAATAAATGATCGAAGGTGGGAGGGATCCTCAAGCACATCTCATGTAGTATAATGATTACATGAATGTGCCAGGGGCTTTCGGTGCAGCAAAACGTAAAGCTTTCTTGATGACTTTTAGAGAAAGTATGAAAGATTGGTATTTGTCTCTACCACATGGCTCCATTCAAAGATTCTCGAAGCTGGGTCAGATGTTTTTTAGAATATTTTGAGCTCATAGAATAATAATGAGTTTTCCTCTATGTTTGATGTCATCGAAAAAAAGGGATGGGGAATCTCTACAATATTATGTTAAACGGTTCCATGCAACCACGTTAGACACAAAAAACTTAGAAGACTAGTGGGCCATTGATGCCTTCATCATGAGAGTCCAAAATGAGCATGTGCAATATTCGTTTACTGATAATAGGTCACAAAGTTTGGCATATTTGTATGAGAGGGCGCATAAGTTCACGGAGGCAGAGGAAATTAATAGGGTAGCTCGCAACACTTTCCAGAGGGATGACAGACAATTTAGAGGTCACCAAGGAGTTTGTAAGAATTAGGGTCCTCTTTCTCAGAGTCTACGTGTACAATGTGGGGGACAACAAATGAACTATTAATAGAATGAATCACCGAGGGCATTTCAGAGACCTCAGGTTGAACATACAAGAAGGTATATTTCTCATGGAAAATTTGAAACTTATACTCCTTAAAATGCTTCACGTACCTACATTCTCAGTCAAGTCAAGAGTTTGGGTATTTTACCAAGTCCTCCACCCATACGACACAACCAGTTAAGATCCAACTCGAGAGATAGATGTAATTTACGTAATGATGGGGGGCACAAGATCGAAGATTGTTTCATTTTGAAAGATGCTATAGAGGAAGTAGTTAGAAATGAAGAGCTGAAGGATTTTGTAGCTTAAGATGCTTCGATATCAAGTCAGGGTTCGTGGGGCGTTGATAAGGGAAAACAAAAGGTTAGAGGCATAGTACATGTGATAATTAGTACTGATGAAGAGTGGATGACCTCTAACATGAAGAGAAAAACTCATCTTAGAAGTGTGATGTCAGTCAGTTCACCAAAAAGGTTGCGCCAACAAGAAAAGTGGAAGGTAGAATTTAGTGATGCGGATGAGGATTCAATATGTGATGAGGAAGGGAATGATCCAATGGTCGTGTTAGCAACTATAGCAGGATTTAAGGTGAAGAGAATCTTGGTTGATAGTGGAAGTGCTGTGGAGGTATTAACTTGGGACGCATATTAGAAGATGAGGCTGAAGAAAAAATCTAGAAGGAGGCAAGCCCTTTGTATGGTTTTGCGAACCATCCAATTGACATGAAAGGGTATATTACCCTACCTGTTACCTTAGGGGATGGCGAGCACACCACCACAGAATATGTTTAGTTCTTTGTGGTAGACCATCCAATGGCTTACAATGCCATCTTCAGACATCCTATTATGAGAATGGCTAAAATGATTATTGCAACTTTTTGTATGAAGATTAAGTTCCCTACTAGGACAGGGATATGTTTCATGAAGTTCAACCAGCGAACAGCTAAACAATGTCATATGTTGTCAGTTAAGCAAACATGTGAACAGGTACTATAGGGTCAGAGTTTGCAACAGGAAAAAGTGGCTAATCAAGTTTTAGATTTGGATAGTTTGGATGTCATAAGTGAGGAGAGAACTTGCAAGCCAGAGGCAGCAGAGATCACAGAAACTTTGTAGTTGTTTTATGATAACACAAATAAGTTGGTATGAATCTCATCAACGTTAATAGAAGAGGAAAAAGATAACTTAGTTTAGTACTTGAGGGAGATCTCATACATATTTGCATTTTCAGTTGCAGACATGTCTGGTGTGGATCCTCAAGTAATTATCCATCGATTAAATTTGTCCCCCAAAGTCAGGCCAGTCAAACAGAAAAGAAGGTTCACTCTCCAAGTTGTGGAGGCCATCAGGTAAGAAGTAGGAAAGTTACTTTCAGCGGGATTTATTAGGGAAGTGGTGTGCCAAGATTGGGTCTCAAATATTGTGATGATGAAGAAGGCCAATGGAAAGTGGAGAATGTGTATTGATTTTACTAGTCTTAACAAGGCTTGCCCGAAGGACAGTTTTCCTTTACCCTCAGTCGATAGGTTGGTAGATGCATCCTCAGGCCATAAGTTCATGAGTTTTATGGATGTATTCTCAGGTTATAATCAAATTTCCATGGCTCTAGAAGATCAGGATAAAATAGCATTTGTCAAGAAAAAATGCTTGTTTTTCTATTGAGTTATGCCTTTCGAGTTGAAGAACGCAGGTGCAACCTACCAGAGATTGGTTAATAAAATTTTCAAAAAGTAAATTGGTCGCAATGTTGAGGTTTATGTTGATGACATGTTGGTAAATAACTCTACTTTGAAGGGGCATATTCAGCTTTTATTGTTCTGCAAACTCTTAATATAAAGTTAAATTTGGAGAAGTGCATTTTTTGTGTGAGAGCAGAGAAATTCTTAGGCTTTTTGGTTTCAAAAATAGGAATAGAAGTGAACCTTGTGAAGATTCGGGTCATTCTAGATATGCCTCCCCCAAAAACTATTAAAGGCATTCAACTTCTAACGAGAATGGTGGTCGTACTCAACACTTTTGTCTCCAGAATGACAGATAAGTGCTTACATTTCTTTAAAGCCTTAAGAACTTCTTTTAGTTAGACATAGGAGTGTCAAGCTACTTTTGAAAAGGTAACAGTAGTTTTGATCAGGGCTGAAGGGGTTTGCCAATTTTCAGTATATTATGTTAACAAGGTATTGCAACCCTACTTTCAAGCTTATCCCGTGATTATCATGAAAAAACAACCCATCAAGGACATCTTGTCTAAAGTAGATATTTCAGGTAGAATGACAATATGGGGAATTGAATTTGCACTATTTGGAATAGAATATGCTCCGAAAACAACAGTTAAAGCTCAGATCTTAGCTAATTTCATGGTGGAATATTCTTTTAACAGATCATCAAACCCTACGGGTAACTTTTAATTTCAAACACTATTACTCACACAAATGACACAATAGTGTGTCACACAAATTATTGGAAATTTGTTTTAAAAATACACATTTTGTTTTATGATATTCAATTACAAATATACAATTGGTTCTAAAAATTTTTCTATTGATTACACAAGCTGTAGTAGTTAGCTCATCACAGGGAGAGTTTATGTGGATGGCTCAACAACGAAGATAATATTAGGAGCGAACATTCTTCTTATATATCCTGATGGGAATGGATGGCAGTATATCCTGATGGGAATGAATGGCAGTATAGACTATCCTTCGACTTTCAGACATCTAACAATGTTGTGGAGTATGAAGCATTAATTTTAGGACTACAACTAGCTCCACGGTTGAGGGTGAGGGAATTAATAATATACATTAATTCTCAATTAGTAGCGAAGCTAATGAACGATGAGTATGAAGTAAAAAAGCCAAGCTTAAAGAAGTACCACGCCATAGCCGCCCAACTACGTGCTCAGTTTGATAAGGCACAAGTTAAACAGTTATCCAGGATGGAGAACACCAAAGTTGACATTTGGTCTAAGTTAACGTCCTCTATCACTATCGAGCAAAGAGGAAAGTTCTGTTAGAGCATAAAGTCATCCCAATCTGTGACGCCCAACAAGTACTTAGTCTGAGCCAAGAAGAAACGTGGATGACCCATAATGTAAGTTCTACAAGGGGAAATTCACCACCTCAATAAAAATGAGCTCGCCAAAATACAACATAAAACTACAAGGTACGATGTTATTCTTTCCATTTAATATATCTTTGTATCTGCAAGCTACTCATCTCTTAGATAATTAAAATTATTTAATCTATCACCCTTAGATATATCTTGTTAGAGGGTGAGCTTTATAAAAAAGGTTACTCATAACCACTTTTGAGGTGTCTCGCTCCCATAAAAGTTGGGTATGTTATGAGAGAAATTCATGAAGGAATATGCGGCGATCATCTAGGTAGTATGTTGTTAGCACAAAAGGTTCTCAAGTAGAGATATGACTGGCCAACTGTACCAAAATATGCATATTATATGATTCGTACTTGTGATTTCTGCTGAGACATGCTCGAGTGCAACGATCACCAGTTGAGCATCTACAAGTAATGTTTGGCCCTTAGACGTTTGTAACTTGCGGAATAGATATTTTGGGTCCTTTTCCAAAAGCCATGAATCAGAAAAAATTCATAATTGTAACTGTGGACTATTTTACTAAGTGTATAGAAGCTGAAGTTTTAGCTACAATCGCAGAAAGACAAATGGAGTCTTTTATCTGGAAATCCATTGTTTGCAGATTTGGCATTCCACTTCTGATTATAACAAACAATGGAACCCAATTCTAGGGAAAATTCAAGAACTTTTGTAAGGACTTGCAAATTCGTCTCGCTCAAAGCTCTATAAAAACTCCCCAAACAAATGGTTAAGTAGAGGCAATGAATAAGAAGATTCTAACGACTCTAAAGAAAAAGGTTGATGAGGCCAAAGATGCCTGGTTAGAAGAGCTACTATGGATTATATGGGCCCTGCAAACCTCACCTTACACAACAACTGGAGAGATAACATTCTAGCTAGTATATGAGATAAAAGCAATAATCCCTGCTGAGATAGGTCTATTATCTCATAAGACATCTCATTTTGATGAAAGTGCCAACCAAGAGGCCATCCGATTCAACTTAGATCTCATTGATGAAGTTAGGGGGTAGAGATTAAGAATGTTGTGCAAACTCTACAAGTTGCTTGATACTATAATTCCAAAGTGAAGAACAAACAGTTTCAAGTGGGTGATCTTATTTTGTGAAACACTAAAGTTAATTTCCTAGCATCATAGCTAGGAAAAATGGCCTCTAATTGGGAGAGACCCTATAAAGTTGTCAAAAAAATAGGCTATGGAGCTTATAGAATAGCAAAAATGGATAGCCCTATTCTACCTCGCACATGGAATGCACGCCATCTGAAAAAATTACTATGTATGAATGATCTGTCCCTTTTATCAATAAAGATATGCTATTTGCAAATGTTGTTTAGTTTATCTAACATGAACAATTTTCTTTGAATTAGCTAATTTACTATCGTTACTCTAAATAGCTCGTTGATTTAATATCATAACTAATAATGTTAAGACTCACTGATTTAAAATCACAGCCTAAGTTCATTCGATTTAATATCATGAAAAATTTTCTTTGAGTTAGTCGATTTAATATCGCTACTTTAAATAACTTACTGATTTAATATTGCAGTTGATAATGTTAAGGCTCGTCGATTTAATATCGCAACCCAAGTTCATTCAATTTAATATCATGAATAATTTTATTTGAGTTAGTTGATTTAATATTGCTACTCTAAATAGCTCACTGATTTATCGCAGCTAATAATGTTAAGGCTCGCTAATTTAATATTATAGCCTAAGCTCATTCGATTTAATATCATGAACGATCTCATCTATGTTAGCTGATTTCCTGATCACTACTTAAATAATATTTGTTAAGTCATTTCTGGTGGCAACTTAGTTATGCAATTAGCTCAAATAAATTCACAATCAAACACCACACCGTTTCAATTCAAAATAAACATAGATTTTACATTTCAAAATAGACAGAAAACAAGTACAATAAAAGCAATGGAATTATGAATTAGCACTGGTATCCTAGGGATCGACGAGCTTTTCGTCTTCTTCTTCATCCTCTCATTCTTTTCCATCCCCTTCACGCCCAGTAGTGAGAGTTATATTAGTTTCAGCAAGATTATCAGCGAAGTAAAGTTTGTTGGAGTTCTTCCATTCTTCTACAAATTTCTCCCAAGTAACTCCAAAAGGAAAGTACACATCAAAGTCCAACTAAGCACCTGTGAGGTCGCTGAGAGCATCGGAGTTTACCCTACAAGCATCAAATGTACTACCAACTATTTGAGCGTGCAACAACAAGTTAGATTTCAAATTTGGAAAATAATCTTGAAAACTTTGCATGGTATCTGTCTTGTACTTTTCCAAAGCATCTTCTTTACTCTTCGTTAGATTAATCATCACAAGTTTATGCCACTATCCATGCTTTTTATGGTCGTCTCCAAAACAATTTTATTAGCTTGCTCCCCTACAACTTCTCCATGCAATTTCTCAATGTCTTTTTCAGCGAGAGAAAGGTGATCTTGTAACCTCTTATTTCGCTCCACCAGTTTTTTATTTTCTTCATCTAGCTGCTTATGCAACTCGCAAGCCCTTTTCAGAGCCCCCACAGTAGATTGGTGAATATTTTTAAATTCCACATTCCTTACCTTTTTTTCATTAATGCTTTCAGCAATCCCCACACTTACCATACTAGCTTCGGCCAAAGCCACTTGAAAAGATAATATTAGCTCTTTTAACGATGGTTTCTTCACAGAGCTGAATGAGGCAATAGGACAAACATGTTCCTTCGCTTATTAGGGAATGCAATCTCCCCACTACTTGCTTACCTCAACAGGACAATAAGGAAATTTTTGCATACTTAAGTGCTCGCGCCATGGGAACAATGTCTGTGTCTCACCACCAGTGGGCATAAATCTGATTGAACCTTTAGGAGGACTATGATAAACAATTGAACCAAACGTATCCCCTATAGGTGGTCTTGGTGGAGATACGAGATGAGAACTAGGGGGAGAATGAATCACAGTAGGGACCGTAACAATGTTGACCATATCACTAGATGTTGCAGCGCGATCTTTCCCTTTCTTTTGACGAAGCTCCTTTACAAAGCTATCTTCATCTTTGCTGCTTAGAACAAAATTGGCACCTCCAACAGTAGTTTTTGGTTTCTTTCTATTACTTGCACTTCCTTCCCTAGCAGATGTACCAGAGGGACTACCTCACACATTTTGCATAAAGGATGGAATGTCCATTTACTCATCGATCTCCCTCAATAAACTTGTGGAGCTCTTGAGTTCTCCTCAACAGTGCGAACTATGCCTGCTTTACCAACAAGTGTATTATCAACACCGACAGTTATCATAAGGGGGTTCGCACCACTTTTTGGATCCCTTAAAGGTTTAAGGACCACGGACGAGGCTTTAGTTTACAAAAGGTATAAAAATATTTCTTAGCCTTTTCCGTCATTCTTAAGAGAATAAGTCTTAAATCATCAGTGGCTCTATGTGGCCATACAAATTGCGCGGACAACACAGTCACGATGTTCGCACCATTGTTATCATCAATTGATCGTTATCCATTAGGACTCAGATTTAAGAAACAATGTTGAAATGTGTTTCTACAAGTTAACACTTCCTCCAAATCTAGTATGCAACATCGGCATAGCTTATAATATTGACCCCACCCTACTTTAGATATAATCTCTTATTTTTTTAGGCATATTTTCTTACTAGGTATTAACCATTCGGTTAAAAAATCAAAGCCAATTCCAAACTTGCACTTAACCCATATGTATTTATAGCGTTTTAGGTGAAGATCCGAAGACTAGTTTAAGATGATTGATTCCATATTTTTGCGAAGAGAAAAATAAAGCAGGCCCATCGAATCTCATTGATTGCACGCTTTCAGTTGGTACAAATTCTAGAAAATGTCAATCAACGACATTTCCTCTTGCCGGCTACATTCGATGAAATACGCCATTACGACCCACCATGAAAAGCCAGATAGCTGCTCGGGGCTATCCTTTATTCGTCAGGAAGATGGCAGAAGAAGGACTGGAGTGGTAAATGGAAACTCGCTTCTATTACGTGTAGTGGAAGTACGAAACTTTCGTCGGTGGTGTCGCTTAATCGATTCAATCTTTCGATGATTGAGAAGTCGTACGCGAAATTGGGTAGTTGAATTCCTCGAGCAGCCAAAACACGACTCATTTCTTCCTCTTTAGTGGTACAAACATAAGCTTTTGCCTCCACCGGAGCATTTTCTTCACGATGTTGTGAAGGGACACCCTGAATAACACGACCATTTCCTCTTGCCCTAACCATCGTGTTTGAATAAACCCCAAAAAAAAATACAAGAACGATGGGAATTTTAAGAAAAATACCTCTGAAATTGTTCTTCTCAACAACAGCTCATTTTCTAAAATTTCAAATTTAGACAATTTGATTTTTAAGGTTCAGGTAACCTCCTTTTAAAAGGGTTTTACACTGAAATGATTCATGTATTCGAGAAAAAAGGCACAATAAGCTGTGTACAGTTGTATCACTCTTCAACACGTGGTGAAGTATACATAACAAGTTAAAGCAAAAAGCGTATGCAATAAGTTTCTTCTTTAGTAATCTCTCTCGCCTCACGAAGTCAAGTTTTCCGAAGAGTCACTTTGTAACTCTTCTTTAAACAAGGTGGGGGACAAATTGTTATGGTACTCACTATTACCGACCCACTACTTGGTTACCCGACTGAGTCTTGACCCGTACTCCACGTAGTTCGCACGTGAGGTGTTCGTACCTCTCTATGGGACCGCACAATGTGGGTTCGCATCACCATGTAGGCGAACCCACATCTAGAAAACATGTGTTAATCCTAGAGTAAGGTATATGTTGCCATGCATGGGGACCTACCTGCGATGCCACGCCCATGAACAATAACTATATCATATAAATATATAATTTAACGTTTTTCAAGGACACACTCTAAAACACACAAGTATACTTCATTTGTCCTACATAATTTTTTAAAGTTAAAAATTTTAAAACTGTGAACTAAAATTTAAAAATTTAGCATTGACACCTTGAAAAGAAAAAAAAGCATTGGCCGTTTACGTACTACTTTAATCACATAACTAAGCACTTCAATTTAATTGTTGATTTAGATTGGTGAAGTACAAATATCAGATTTTAATAACTGTAATAAAAGAATATATATTTCAGTCTACACTAAAAATTCTACAAAATAATACTATTGGGACTAAGAAAGTATTGTCTGTTTAATTACCAACAGATGAATACATTATTTATTTATAAATAAATGAATTATTAATAATAACTATAACAAGATTTTTCAATCTTAAAACGTATATATTAGCATGTTATGTTATTAATATACACGAATAACTTCTTTCAAAAAAATACTAATTATACTCAAATATTAATAAATACATATATATAATATTATTCTGAAAAAGGCATTTCAAGTGATAGTCACCTGCTGCTACATGTTTTTAAAATAACTTAAATTTTCTCATATTTTTTTAGCGGAATTTTTTATTTCATATATTCGCTACTTCTTAAAAAAGATGTTGTCATTATTATTTTAATACAGGAGCTTGAATGAATTACTAGATTTTATTAATTTAATTTTTTTTTTAAGTTATCAAGATTTTATCAGCCAAAGAAAAAAAAAGGGAAAAATCTAACTGATGGAAAATGTATTTATTTATTTTTTTCTCTTTTCCCAATAAAAGTAGGAAAGCAATGAATGGGTATGAGAAAAGATAAAAAAGAATGAGCAGTTCAATTTTGATTTCCGGTCTTTTTGAGGGTCAATTTCGTAATAAACTAAAAATAAAAAGCAAAGGGAAAATAGAAAGAAAGTGAGGAATATTATTATATTATATTATATTGCAAAAAAAATAAAGAGGGCGTTAAACATTAAACAGCCAAGACGAGCGGCGATCAACGCGGTAGGCAAATAACGTAAATTAGTCAAAAGAGAGGGGCCAAACCCAATTCTTACCAAATAAGAAAAATGAAAATCATTTTAAGATAACATAATTACGAAAAAGAACAGAAAAGGGTGGCGGTTCCCTTGGTTTTTGTTAGGCCGGACCGGACGACGCCTTAGGCCTTACCCTTTTACTTTTTTTTTTTTTAATTATTATTTAAATAAAAAGGGAAAATCGAGAGTCCGACCTGACGGTTCCCAGACAGTGAAAAGTCCGATTCTTAAAGGGTAATCCTCGTAATTTCAGTCCCTTTTTAAAAAAAAAAAATTTATGCGTTATAACTTATAAATTTGTAACGTATAAATAAATGGAATAGAGAAAAGAAGAAATAGAAAAGAAAATAAAACAAGTGAGAAAATCTTTTTGTTTTGTATGTAGAAACAAAAGAGAGAGAAAAAGTAAAAATTAAAGAGAGAGCTTCACCAAACTCATCACCACCCCTTTTTATTTATTTTTCTTCTATTTCCTCTTCTTCTTTACCTTTCACATTCTTCTTCTCTTTTCAACTACACCTTCGCTCTTGCCTTCGTCTCTTCAGGTAGTCAATTTTAGAAAATAAAGTCTTTAGCTTTTGTATTTTTTTTTTCCAAAGGGCTTTTCTTTTTCTGCCTTGTTTTTAAGTTTCTGAGATTTTTTTTTTTAAATGTCTTATGTTCTAGGAAATGGAATGCGTTGAGGCAGCTTTGAAGACCAGTTTTAGAAAGGAAATGGCTTTGAAACCAAGCCCCCAGGCGTTTTTGGAGGATATTTGGGTTGTTAATGGACAAAATGGGGTGTCTTGCGATGATTTTTCAGTTGACGACCTCTTTGACTTCAGTAACGAAGAGGGTTTCCTTCAACAGAAACGTGAGGATGAAGAAGATGAGGAGGAAGAAGAAGTACCAGCTTCTTCTTCTTTGCCTAAGAGACAAAAGCTAAGCCAAGACAACGCCCACTTCTCTAACGATAGTACTACAAATTTCGATTATGGTTCCTTGTCCACCAACGAACTTGCTGTTCCGGTACTTGAAAAAAAAAACACCCTTTTGTTTTAAGAAATTTATTGCTTCTGCTATTATGCTACGGTTGTTAATGGTGAAAAAAGGTGCCATTTTTACAGGCGGATGACGTTGAGAACCTCGAATGGCTGTCTCATTTCGTGGAGGATTCCTTCTCGGAGCACTCTACGGCGTATCTGACCGGGACGTTAATGGAAAAGCCCAAGTTACTCGACGGCAAATTGCCCGAACCGGAAAAATTAGTTACGACGACGGCATGTTTCGAAACTCCTGTTCCAGCAAAAGCCAGAAGCAAGCGCGTTCGAACCGGAGGCCGAGTTTGGTCCCTTGTCGCCACCCCTTCTCTCACAGAATCCTCTTCGAGTTCCACGTCATCATCTTCCTCCTCAAGCCCTTCCCCTTGGATGCTTTGCCCCAACAGTGGTTCGGGTTCAATCTTTGAACTGTCTGAACCTCTTTCTGTTGAAAAGCCGCCGGTTAAGAAGCATAAGAAGAGACCGTCAACCGACGCAACAGGTTGCAATGGGACCCAGCCGACGCGTAGGTGCAGCCATTGTGGAGTTACTAAGACGCCACAATGGAGAGCCGGTCCAATGGGGGCTAAGACTTTATGTAACGCATGCGGAGTCAGGTTTAAGTCGGGCCGGCTTTTACCCGAGTATAGACCGGCTTGTAGTCCGACTTTTTCAAGCGAGTTACACTCGAACCATCACCGGAAAGTGCTAGAGATGCGGCGCAAGAAAGAGACATTGGGTCAGGCCGAACCCGGTCTAACACCTCCAGTTGTGCCCAGTTTTGGATAATATTAGACAGAAAAAAAACCAAATAGTTCATCTAGGTTTTAGAGCAGTAGGGAAAAAAATACTGAATAGGATAATAGAGTGAGAGAACGAGTTGAACGAACCCGGTTTGATTGTTTCCGGTTCGAAAGGCCAAAAAAAAAATAGTTTAAAAAAATTTCCAAGGTGGGTGCGGTAGGTTTTCTAGCATAGGGATGTAAGTGATTTAGAGAGGACTTTATTGTATCTGTTTTATTTATTTTTTTCCTTCTTTTTTAATTCTCCCACTTTTTCCCTCAATTATTTTGAATTTAATTTGTTTTTTCTTTCCATAAATGAATATTGGTTTGAGTGAGTGGTTTAATGAGTGAGTTTGAAACGGTTCAACCTTTTTAAAGGAATGGGCGTTGGAAAGCAAAAATATTGTGAATTGGGAAATGATGTGGTAAGCAAAGGAAACTACTTAATGGCGTGAGGACTACGCACTTTGCTTTATATCCTTTCCGCCTCACAACGAGTTAGTGAAATTTGAGGTTTATTGGGGTTGTTTTTGAGCAGTTTCGTGTTTGGTGTTTGATTTGTTGGACGGAATTTGATGTTTGGTTTTGGACACATTTAAAAAAAAAGAAAAAAAAGTTAGGGTTTGGTAATTGGTATTTGAATTGAAGTTACCGATAATAATATCTAGGAAAGGGCGCTAGGCAGCCCTCTCTGCCTTTTGTTGTTTCCCTCCAGGATGAATTAAAATTTAAAGTTTTGAGTGGGGACTGAGATGGATAGGGACATTGGGTTTTGGAGGGTCGAAAAGTGGAGCCCGTGAAGGAGCATTCTTTAAGTGGAGGGGACCCCCCCCAAGTTAAATGACTTGGAACAACTTACCAGACAGGTGACTTAGTTTTTATCTGCTCTTGTTTTCTTCATCGACTCTGGTGAAAATCATGACATGCTGGAATATCCTTGCCTATGATTTTAAGACACTCAAAGCAAAGCTGTTTATGTTTTGGTACTAAGACAAAAGCTAATAGGAGGGCTGATGACACTCAAAAGGATTTTAACTGGCCATGCTGAATATTTGGGTTTCATTGGATTAAGTCCTATGCACGTAATAATTAATTATATATAAATACTAAAATTCTAAATTCGAAACTTAAGACTTTAAATTTTTATATTAAAGATTTTAAATTGGAAAGTTATTAATATTTATTTATAATAATTGTAATTAATATTTAATTATATTGAAATAAAATTATTAATATTTATTTATTAATTCTTCATATTTGTTTATCAAACGGATCAAATATTATTCCTTATTTATTTATGTACATTCAAGAAACTAGAAATGCTGCAACAGTTAGCACCAGGGCCACTGGGTCTACTTTCGGTTTCGTTGTATATAATATATATCATCACCAATTTCACTCAAATTTGTATTTTGAATACATTTAAAGAATTTATATTTAATATACCAATAATAAACATATATTATTATATATCAACTCACTTGATTTAATTTTAAAACTTTGTAATGATGTATTAGCATTAAATTATACTTGGTATGCTTTTTTTTTTTTAATATTAGAAGATTATATCACTATATTTATTTATTCACATCAATCAAAAATTAAATAACTATATATATAACTATCAAGTGATTGAGTAAAATGATAAAACATATTATATTTTTAAGAGGAAAACGTAGATTTAAATTTTAGATATAATATTATTGGGAGAGATAATTACAAATCCCAAACATAAATGATGAAATAAACATGGAAAATAATATATTTATCAAGTTATAGCATTTAAAATGTGAAATAAAAAGCCTAGATTATCTATCATTGATAGAACAGGAGTAATAAGTAGTATTAATGATTATTAAAAACTTGAAGATCGAGACTTGAGAAACGAGAATGGCCATTGATACAGAATATGTGAATAAGCTTTCGGCCATTTTGCTTTTGTATTGGTTTAGGGTTAGTCATCAGCTGAGAAATGTGAGGCTGATGAATGATAAAAAAAAACAACACTAAAAGATTACAGGAAGAAGAAGACAAATAGTTAGGGTCAACGGTGAGATGAGGGTATCGCCTAATTAAACTGTATATTAGCATCGTATTCGTAATATTGGGGTTATTTTCATGCCTTGCCACTCAATACCTAAAAATACTGCATGACAAATGTCGAGCTTAAAATTGTTGCTGAGACTTCTCCACAGCCTGCTTCAGTAATAAAATACAAGTAAATACCATATTGATCCATATGCTAGTAAATACAACTCCAAGCCGCTTTTGTTATTGATTTATGGCGCCTGCAATACCCAAACATTTTGAGTTTGATGTTGAAATTATGAAAAGAATTAACAGTATATTCAAATGGGTTTGTATTTTATACACTAGTAATGAATCATGTGCTGACAATTAGTTAATTTTTTTTTTTTAAGTGTAATAGGTATTCTAGAATCGAAGTACAAATATAAATATATATATTCAAGTAATCATAAGTATCAAACTATTACAAATGGATTATCCGAATAATCACAAAGTACAACCGAATTATTACAATATAAATAGACTAATAATTAATACAATCCAGACTAAAGTAAAAAAACTAGACTAAAATCCACACATGATAACAATATATGATGGAACTTAAAGAACTACACATAAGGGTGACACTACGGGCCGCCCTCCTAAAATGGGGAAATATTATACTGGTCTTTTTATATCTGATAAAATTATAAATTAATAAATAGTTAAAATGTACTCTGTTGACCAAAATGATAAATTTTAATTTAAATAGTAAATATATAAATTAATACAATAATTAAATTATATTTTGACTTAATTCTGCATAATTGCAAATAAAATTTTTAAAAATTGATTGGTAGATAGAATGCATAATAAAAAGATATAAAGAGGTTTGAGTCAGCATATAGTCGCAACTAATTGAAAAGCCAGAGGCATAAGAAATTTCTAAAAGTAGAGAGAATTTGATGAGAATCGCCCAAATCTTGAGTGCACTCACATAATTGTTGCGTGGCAATCACGTGAAAGGCTATCTCTCACCAGTTCCAACCACTCTTTGTTGTTTCTTTGTAAGAAGAGCAGGGGCAGCTGTAAAGTAAGATGGGGATTAAGTACTTTTGTGCTTTAAAAGCCCTAAGAAAGGAAATTTTGGTTTTTGTAGTTTCAGTCATCAAAATCTGTAGCCCATATCTCATCAAAACCAGTTATACATGATTCCACTCAGACTCTTGTGCATGAATTTTTTCAATTAGATTTTAATTTTGAATATTCATATAAATAAAACCATCCGTTGAGAAACTCAAAGATTTCAACAACAGGAAGCATAATTAAACCATTGTTTAATCATTAAAAATTTCGTACAATCAGATTTCATTTAATTTCCGTCACTTCACATTGACTTTGTAGTATCCCTTATCCACATGCCACATGGTAGTTAAGCAATAGTGATTATGCCCACCTCACTTCCTCAATCAAGAGTCAGAGGCTCTTTTTTTTTTTGGTTTGACTCGGGTGCTTAAGCATGTGCATTGGGCTCCTTACGCTTTGAATTTTGATGGGTGGTCCGATTTTCATTTGGCTAACTAATTAATAATTCAATTGTGGTGATTGGTTGGATGTTGAAATGGAAGCAATTTTTCGTTAAATGGGATTTAAGGATTGCGGATGGTCTCAAGCAATGCGACAATGGGGCTTGCTTTGCCCTTTTCAATGCGGACATGGCTTAACCTAATGGCCTAATTCGAGAAAACTGACATGGTGCTAGGTTGAATAATTAATACAAACCACAACGTATATTACTTTCGAAACTAATACAAAATGATTTTTATGTGTATAATATCTGGAATAGCAGAAAATTGAGACTATAAATTTAGAAAAAGTGGAACACACAAAAGCATGCAGGGTATTATTTAGAGTTGTTGCATGGGAAATGCAAAAACTAGAGGCAAATGACGTTTGCTATAATATATGGTAGGAGTTGGATTGGAGGGGGATCAAGTGCATGTTTCTTTATTCCTTTCAACGTGCATGGTTTGGCGTTGCCGAAGGAGAGGGAGCTTTCCCTCCAATTGCTTTTCTTGCTCCACCATGGTTTCCACCGCCACCGTTACCTCCTCCCCAGCCCCATCCCTCACCTTGGCCACCCCTACCCCCACCACCTTCTCCATTGCCTCCACCCCATCCGTGACCTTTGTGGTTTCTTTTCTTGTGTGGTTTACCTTCTCCTCCACCATTTCCATTTCCACCTCCACCTCCACCCCCTCCACCACCACCACCCCCACCCCCACCCCCCCCACCACCACAACTACAGTGGCCTCTTCCTTTTCTTTTCTTGTGAGGTTTACCTTTTCCTTTTCCTTTACCATTGCCTCTGCCACCTCCACCTCGACTGCAACTACCACCATTTCCTCCTCCTCCTCCTCCTCCTCCACCACCACCTCCACCACCATTTCCTCCTCCTTTCCCAGCATGCCTAGGATTAATATTGGTTTGGACTAAAGTTTCTGCTGAAGAATTTGTGCCTTTGTGTTGAACATCTTCAATAAAACTATGGCTCTCACTAGAAGTAGAATTGGACCACCCTGGAACCTCATTTTTCCTCTCAAACTCATCCCTTCCATCAACCCCACTCTGGCAGCCGATCAACACCACCGTTACTAGAAACAAAACTCTAACTTCTCTTCTCATTTCCATTTTCTCTATGTCTCAACTTGACAATGCAAGAATATTGTTCTCCCTCCAACCCCTTTTTATACTCTTTTGACTGAACTCCGAAAAGGCTAAACCCCATGAAACAAACTCCAAGCTATCCAACAAAACATCTTCAAAAGGCTGCAAAAAGCTAGGGAAATGAGATGAAAATATCCCTTGCGACGCAATATGTCCCCACCTTCCACTTTCAAGCGGTTAACGCCTATTGCACCATGGAGCCTTGAACCATACACTTCACAGTAAACACTCTACTCTGTTCCCTTCCACTATGCAAACAAAATCTTTATGTTTACTCCTCAAGCAACCATGGTCCATGAATTTCAAGGCCACCATCCCAAGTAAGCACCAAAAGGAGAGGCTGCTTAACCATTCCAATGCTGAATCTTTTGAAACCCAGTTTAATTGCTTTCGGACATATGATTAAGAGGGCCTCATTCGTTTTCAAATACTACCATGTCTTTTAGCAACATGGGTTCATCGAAGGGTATTTGTCTCAAATAATAATAGTTCTTCATACAACTAAAAGTTTAATCTCACACTCCCACATTAAAAGAAATATGAAAAAGAATATTTATCTTTAAAATTACAAATGCTAATTTTCTATTGGAGTTTTGGTTTAAGTATCTTTGTCGATCAAGTCCTAAGGTTCAAACCTTATATCCTGATTTTTACTAGTTTTTTTAAAGAATTGCTTGACCTTAGAATTTTACCTCCTTTTCACTAAGGCCAAATGCTTCCTTTGCTTTCTAAATATATATATTTGAAATAATGAACAAATATTTGTACTAATTTTTCTATAATAGAAATATGATAAATAAAATAAAATAAAATAAATTCTACATTTATATGGACTCAAACTATGGTATTAGATTTAATACTTGAAAAATTGTTGAAAAATAAATTTATTTTACATTTATATGAGTTTGAACTAGGTCTAATTCATTTAAAGATAAAAACCATTATTTTCATCATATTCAATTTTACAAAGCATTTTTAGTGAAAACAATAAAAAGTTGTTCTAGTTTTCACATATTTTTATTTTTTATTTAAAATTATTTTAAAATTTTTCAATCAAACATGTTTTCTTCAATGTTTTTCATTTTTCAAGAAAATGAAAACAAAAACAAAAATAGCTTTTTTTTCTTGAAACCAAACAAAGCATAATTTTTGAGTCACACTTTTTTTTATCTAAATTATTAGACTTTTTATTTTAACATTTAACATTGTGAGCTATTATGGATGCAATCGTGATCTCGTCCGACAACTGAGATGATGGAGGTGAAGACTCTAATGAAGACCGAATCACCAAGAAAGTCCGTGTCAAAGAGTTAAAGGATGTCACTGATGTGAACATGGTGGTAGATTTGTTCCCAGAAGCTGGAGTCTCTTGGAAGGACAAGCTCTTGGGAGGGACAGAGGCTGTTCCCAGAACGTCTTCGATGAATACGTGTAATTTCAATGATGAGAATTTTGATTTCGTAGAGGGAGACATCTTGAAATTCATAGCCAACGAAATTTCGGCCATCAATTTCTCGAATAGGATCCAGAAACTATTAGTTAAAGATATGGAAACCACTATGGTTGTAAAATTGTTGGGACGCAATATAGGGTATGCAATGTTACACAATTGGATCTCTAATCTCTAGAGGCCTTCTCAACCTTTCCATCTAATGGATGTGGAAAATGGATATTACTTGGTTAGGTTTCAAAACAAATAAGATTATGAAATGGTTTTGACTCAAGGGCCATGAATTTTTTTGGGCTTTACCTTACTGTCCAGCCGTGGACAGTGGACTTTGATCCATCGAAGCCTTTCCCTACTATAGTTTTGATTTGGATCCGATTTCTTGGAATGCCGGGGTTCCTCTATAAATGACGGGTTTTGGAGGAGATCGAAAGCCTGGTGGGAAAAGTAGCAAGATTGGACATCAAAATAGATAGTGGCACGAGGGGACGTTTTGCAAGGATGACGATTTATGTTGATTTGGAGAAGTCGCTTGTATCCCAAATCTTAAATAATGGAAGGATTCAAAGGGTTGAATTTGAAGCCTTACTAATGGTCTGCTTCGCTTGTGGTTGTTATGGACACCTCAAGAACCTTTGCCCATCCATCGCTCTAGATCAGTGCACCGTGAATGGTAATGCGAAAAGTTCCAGTTCGATGGTTGAGAGGTAAACTCCGGCAGTGGGGGAGGAGCCTCTTGGGCCATGGATGATCATTAAGCGAATATCTCGCCGAAATTAGAAGGATACTCATAATCAAAAAGCAAAAAAATCAAAAATAAATTTTTGAAAAGTCTAGATTTGAGGGGTTGGCCTCGTTAGAAAAAGAAGTTGGTGGCATTGATGAAGTATAATCAGATATTCCAGGAATTAGGTTTCAAAAGGGTGAATTTTTAAAGAAATTAAAAGGCTTAAAAGAAGGGGCGAAATCTGAGCTGTTAGAAAATAGGAAGACTGTGGCTGGTAACATGGGCCTATCGAGTGGGGTTTCAATTGTAGGGCCAAGTATGAGTTCAGGCTTGAGGAATGTTGGGCCTAGTTTGGATTTTAATAGTCAAGAACAAGGAAAATCAAATGTGCAGCTGGGTGAAAATCTTGGGCCAGCGGTTTTTGAGGACTTTCGGGGCCATGTTGACTGTTTGAATAATTTTGACGATCAAAATGTGGGGGATTCGACTCTCACTAAGTAGATTGAAATGAAAAGACAGGGAATTATGTCACATGTCAAAACTCATAGGAATTTCCCTCTTTATTTTAATCTTGTTTTTGAAGGTCCCATCGAGTCAGTGGTGGAATTAAATCCCAAAATCTTGGATCCCAAACGACACTCAGCCGTGAATTTTAAAGAGAACTTAGATCCAAATTCGAATATTAGTTCTCAATCGATGGGATTTTAGAAAGTGAAAATTCTCTAGCAGGGCCAAAAGGGGGAAATAATATATGTGGTAAGACTAGAGGTGTACATGGGCCGGGCCGGGCCGGGCTCGGGCCGGGCCCAACAAGAATTCTAGGCCCGTTTTATAGGCCCAGTTCGCCCGGCCGAAAATATGGGCCTGAAAATTTGTCCAAGACCGGCCCGAAATGGAATTGGCAAGCCTGAGCCGGCCGGCCCGGCCCGTATTATTTTTATTTTATTTTAAATTATTTTAAATTCGATTATCAAATAATCGATGTTGTAAACACGAATGTCAATACGGATCTCACGTGAAATATATTTAAAGTATATATATCAACTTGTAAACACGAATGTGTTCATCTTATGCATAACTTGATTCTAAGGTGTTACATAAACACTACCAATAAAATTTAATAGAACTATTTTTTTAACAAGTGAGATCCAATTTATCTAACACACGATTAACGATTGCATAGCGTGATGGAATGATATGATACGATTCTATCCTTTAAAAAATTCAACCAAACATGAAGTTGGAAACATGGAGAATTAAACCAACAAATTTACAATAAAAAAGAGTTTAACTTAATTAATTCAAACTCAAGAACAAATGATGTAAAGTTTGCTATTCAAATCCTAGGGCCTAGATGTTCCGGTTTAAGGATAGATGAAAGAGTAGCGATTTGAACTTTAAAATTAAACATAATCAAGTTTTCGATTCAAATCTCTGACAGACGCGAGAATTTGAAAAAAAAAAAGGTTCAATCAAAATCAAAATATAGCCAATCAAATTCAATTGAATCAAAAAGCTTTCTTTTTCTCCTGCAATATAACACAAAATGGAGCCTCGACTTGATTTAAAGCAACAAGCTTGATTTAAAGCAAAAGGGTAGGCATTGCATTTAAACCAAATTTCCGGACCACACAATCTTTGACCTACAATTTGTTTACCTTTAAATTGAAACAAGTTGTTTGAACTAAAATAATAACCAAATTAATAACAAAAAAAAGTTTTACAATATCGAAATAATATTAAATACGAAAAAAAGAATAATAAAACAAAGATCAAAATAGCCCCAAAATAGCCCCAAAATAGCATCAAACAAAGAACAAAAGCGAAGATCAAAACAAATTTCAAAAACAAAGATCAAACAAAGACTAACAAAGAAACAAACAAAGAACTAACAAAGAACAAAACGATTGCCAAAAACAGCATAAAAATAGCACTAAACAAAGCAGAAAAACAAAATCGAAGAACAATCCCAAAACAAAGCACCAAAAACACGCAAAATATGATCAACCAACCAAAATATCTATACATTAACCAATTAACATATTTAATTTTATAAGAAACTATAAATTGTAAGCTAAATTAAATTGCCAATAGTTAGAAAGGAAGGTAACCTAAAAAGCGATTGAAGAAATATCGTCCTCATCGTCCTCATCGTCCTCATCGTCATTCTTGTCACCAACTTCTAACATGAAATCATAATAAATAATTAGATTATCAAATTGATAAAAATAATATAAAATTACAACAATAAAACGAGAATAATAATTACCCGTTGAAAATCCCTTAGCTCGCATCCAATCATCAAGACAAACAACTGCTTGAACCATTTTTGGCTTAAGTGAACTCCTCAAAGGTGTGATAACTTTTTTACCCATGCTAAAAGCCGATTCGGAAGCTACAGTCGATATTGGAATTGCCAAAAGATCACGAGCTAATAATGAAAGCTCATTATATCGAACTGAACTTTTGCTCCAATAATCCAAAACATCTATTTGACTGTTCAACTCAAGCTCCGGTTCTTCCAAATAAATGTCCAACTGTGACTTTTCACTCTTAGTGCTAGATTCATTTAAATACCGTTTATAATCATCACTCTCATCAAAATCTCCCCCAAAATCAACATTAATAACACTGTGTTGATGCAAACTAGAATCAACGGTATTTTTATCTGAGACATTAGAATTCTCAGCCAAAGAGGAAGACGTGGATTTGGATTTCTTAGCATACTCGTCAAGCAAGAGTCTAAGATTGCTAAGAATGGTTTCAACAAAATCTAAAGCATGAATACCATAGATTGAAGTAAAGCAATATTGCACATAATTCAACTTGTAACGAGGATCTAAAATTGCAGCACATGACAATATTAACGAATACTCAGCCCAATATTTGTCAAATTTCTCTTGCATTTGCTTAACCATTGGAGTTAAAAAAGAATGGGGACCTTTAATCAGTATCAAGCAAGACCTTGTGAACCTTCCAAACCCTCTGAAATAAAGATTGGCCGTCGGATAATTAGAACCGAGAAAAATACAAGTCACATCATAAAAGACTTTCAAAAATTTGCAAAGGATAGCAACATTTCTCCACTCCTCGTCGAAAAGTGCAAATATTTGATAGTCTTTATCCCGTTAGCCCCAATAAACTAGCACATCTCTATAGTAGAGAGAAGATTCAAGCATCAAATAAGTAGAATTCCATCTAACACACACATCTTGACGCAACTTTTGGTCACATTCAAATGAAAACTTTTGTCGGCCACATCATAAAATCTTTTCCTCTGAATTCCCGACTTTTTATGTACTTAATTCCATTTCGAATCTTACCAACAACACTATCAACAAGTTCCAAACCAAACTTTAACTATAAGATTCAAAATATGTGCACAACATCTAACTTGAAAAAAGCACCATCACATAAAATAGCTCGGTTCGTACGAAGACGATTTTTAAGACAAGAAACCAACACATCATTATAAGAAGCATTATCCAAAGTGATGCTAAAAATTTTCTTGTCTATACCCCATTGAGATAAACATAAAACAAGTTCATCCGCTATGCTCAAACCATCATACGGAGGAAATAAAGCTTTAAACCTTATGATTCTCTTTTGTAGCTTCCAATCTTTGTCAATCCAATGAGCAGTAATGCAAATATATTCATCATTAGTATGCTCTGAGTTCCAATTATCAGAAGTTAGACAAATTAAACCAGGTGCTTTAGCCAACTCTTCTTTAACATGATCTCTCTCTTTTGCATAATACATTAGGACATCCCTAGCAGCTGTAACTCTACTTATATTCTTAAAATTAGGACTAGCAATTCTCATCATGTACCTAAATCCCGGTTCTTCAACTGTCCTAAATGAATGCTTGCCACACACAAGAAAAGTAGAAACAGCTCGACGACACTCATCAGCATCAAACTTATAGTTTTTTATAGATGGACCACCACCTAATGATGGTTGATTGGCTATGGTGTATTGAGTGATGTCCTTATTAAATTTTTTCAAACATTGATTTAGATGACGTCTTAAATGAGAGGCTCCACTAGAAGATTTAGCAGACAAGATACTCTTACAGTGATTACATTGTGCCTTCAATTCATTTTTGTCCTCGCATTCAAGCTTTGTCATTTCATCCCACACCTTCGAAGTGGTAGACTTTTGACGTTTGACAGCACTTTCATACTCATTAAACCCATCGTCCACAGGTATAGGAGTGTTTGAACTAGTCATAGTCATAAATACTTGAGTCCTGAAATCCAAACAAACAAATTAGCCCAAATTATTCAGTCATAAAAACAACCAATAGATGTAAACATTTCAAAGTTGACCTAAGGCAAAGACACTTTAAATATTGAAGGGTGAATTTATCATTATACGATACTAATCTTAAAGAGAGAGAGAGAGAGAGAGAGATAAATAGAATGATGAAAAGAGATCTAACAAGGTTTCAGTTGAATATAGTTTTGTGTTTAATATAATAATACTGAATGTATCAACCATTGGAATTAAATTTAATGATCAATATATTTGAATAATATTACGTTATAAATAGTTTTATGCATTCAAGGCAATAATTTATATTCATACCAAAAACTATATATTAGAACAAGGCTTGGTTGTATATAATTAAAACTTTCAAAAGTTTAATTTTCAATAATTAAAATTTAAAATATATATAAAATATATTTTTTTTTCAACTTGGTAAATTTTTAACTGTATTTTATTTATTATCAAATTTTGATTCAATGAGTTTAATCTATTTTTTTTTAAATTTCAGAATTGAAATATATGCAAAGCTATTATTCGGCAAAGCATAGTTAAAGACAAGAACTGAAGTACAAGTGAGCTAGGTGGAATGACTGTTAAAATAAGGATCGGTCATGGTCATGGTCATGATCTTGGTAGGGAAAAAAAAACAAAACCAAAGTGAAAAAGATAACTGGTATGCCAAAGGATCTGTTCAAACCTGTCAGAGTGTCTTCTTTTATTAGAGTCTTAATTATATTGCTTATGATTGAAAATGAATCATTATATAATAAAGCAAATGTTAGTAGATGAACAAGAACAACCAGATTCGAGTTTGGGGAAGAAACGATGTGAAACACTTTGCTTGGTCTATGTGGATCCAAATGTCATTCTTTTTAGTCAAACCAAGAATAAATGCAATATTAAACCCTTTCAACGATGGGGAAAAATGAAATTCTTTGAAAAGACATTTGGTTAATAACATGTTTTTGCTCATGTAAGAACAGAACAAATGCACTACATATTACCATGTGCGACAATGTAAAGAGTTTCTTTTTTTCAAGTATATATGAATCTAATTCTTCAATAGAAATTGGACATTTAAAATTGCTGTAAAATACTAAAAGAAGAAAAGGGATTTCAACCTTTCATATAATCAAACAGATCTTCCCTTTAGCTAACTAACAAATAGCTAGTAAAATACAGTCCATTTCAAAGAAATAAAGCAAAATCTCTGAAATTTTTATGGCAATAAACTACAGATTAACAAGTATAATTATGAAGACAAACCAGAAATTTTAATTTAGTAAAAGTCTGTAGGACTAAAATTTACCTTACAACCAAAGTTGCCAACTCTTGAAAACACGGCAAAACAAAGATCGGGTGGAGGGAGGAAGATGAAGATCAAGAGGAAGGTTAGGGATTTTGATTTTAGAAAGGAAAAAAGGGAGTAAGAGTGTAAGACGGGAAGAAAAAGTCACGTGAAAAAGGGAGGAAGGCTAAAATTTTATTAATAAAAAAATAAAAAATAATATTAAAATTTTAGGTAGGGCAGGCAGCCCGCCCAAAACTTATACTCAAAGCCCGCCCGTTTTTAAATGGGCCTATTTTTTTACCCAAGCCCATTTTTCGGGCCTATAATTTTACCCCAACCCTCCCGTTTTCGTGTGGGCCTTGGCCGGGCAGATGGCTTGACCCATGTATGCGGCTCTAGGTAAGACCCTAAGTAAAACTATCTGTGGTCGTAAAGGACATTTCAAGATTACTGGTAATTCTCATGTTCCTCTTCCAGAAACCATGACCTCCATAGCTAGACTTATTAGTTCTCAAGCTGTGCTAGAAGCGGACAAAACCAAGCAATTTTCAGAAAATCATGATGGTGATGTTAGATCTGAGGTGACTTCCTAGTGGTCGTCATCCTTCTCTATTTTTTGATTTTTAGGAATTTTATTATCTTCTGTTGGAATTGTCAGGGGTGCGCAAACTTTAAGTTCCTAAAAGTGTTTCACAAGTATAACCGTGAGCATAGGTCGAATTTGATTGGTCTTCTAGAAATAAGGGTCAACATTGGTAAGTCAGATGCGATCATCGCTAAACTTGGTTTTCAACATTCACATTGAATGGGGGCAGTAGGATTCTTAGGTGGCATTTGGGTTGGGTAGAAAGGTTTGATTTGCGTAGAGATTCTCAAAAGTCATCCTCAGATGATTCTTCTTAGGATTACAGGTAACTCCTTTAGAAGACCCTTCATTGTTACTTTTGTTTATAGAAGTCCGGATAGTCAGAAAGGATATATCTCTAGAATGTTTTAAAAAATAATGTTTCGATAGACAAGACCTCATGGTTAGTAATAAAAAATTTTATTGCTATTCTTTCTTCTGACGAAAAGAAAGGAGGAAAGACCTTAGGAAAAAGGTGTCCTCTTTTTGGTGACTTTATGAATTTGACTGATATTCTGGATATGGGTTTCCAAGGTTCATAATTTATTCGGCAAAGAGGAAGGATCTTTGAGAGGTTAGATAGGGCCATTTGTAATGGTGCTTGAAACTTAATTTTTCCACACTCTATGGTGACAAATTTTCCTAAGCTTAATTCAAATCATAGACCCCTACGATTATCCCTTAGACATGACTGCAATCCTTCAAAGGGACATCCTTTTATATTTCTAACAGGTTGGGTTGAGCATCCTACTTTTTCTAATTTTTTTAAGGAGAATTGGAATATCTCTGAAAGCATGTGATGACACATTCTATCTTTACTAATCAAGTTAGACATTGGAATAAAAAAGGTGTATGGCCATATTAGCTCTCATAAGAATCATCTTATTTGCAGACTTAATGATATTCAAAATGCGCTTGATTCTACAGACTCGATTTACCTTCATCAGGCAGAAATGGAGATATAGGAAGAGTTAGATAGTGTCTTACATCACGAGGAGCTTTTATGGAGTCAAAAGGCAATGTGCAATTGATTGGTTTTGGGAGATCGCAACACCAAATTCTTTCACATGCGTACTTTGCGAAGAATAAAAATACATAGAATTGTCACTTTAAAAATGACATGGGTGATTGGGTTTTGGATGAGGAAGAATTGAAAGTCAAAGCAGTTAACTTCTACGCGAAATTATATGGTGAACACCCTGGTCCAATGCGAGAGCTACCCCCTAGTGCTTTCCCGCGTCTTATTGATTTGGATACTTCTTTTCTGAGCAAATTGGTTTCTAATGAGGAAATTAAATCCGCTCTATTTGATATGGCACCATTAAAGGCTATTGGAAGTGATGGGTATCATACTTTGTTTTACCAGAGTCAGTAGGAGCATGTAGGTGCACCTGTCTGCAATTGGGTTAGGAAGGTTTTTTTTTAAGACAACATTGACTCGGATTTAAATAATTCACTCATCGTGCTCATTCCCAAGGTTCAGAGTCTGGAAAGCTTCTCCCAATTCCGTCCAATCAACCTTTGCTCTATCTTTTACAAGCTAGTTATGAAGGTCATTGCAAACCGTTTCAAAGTTGTCTTTCCGTGGATTATTACTCCTGAGTAGGCTGGGTTTGTAGCAGGCGGAAACATCATAGATAACATTATTATTGCCTAGGAGGTTATCCACTCTATGAGGAGCAATCACAAGAACAAGAGATGGATGACTATCAAAATTAACCTGGAGAAAGCTTATGACTATGTTCGTTGGGATTTCATCGAAGCTTCCCTCCAAGTTGCAGGTATTCTTATATTTCTCTAAACTGTTATTATATCAACTATTTATAATTCTTCTATGTAGATTTTGTGGAACAACATCCCATTTAGGAAATTTCGGCCGTCTAAGGGGGTTCGACAAGGATGTCTATTGTCCCTCTATCTTTTCATCCTATGCATGGAATGGATAGGCCATAGTATCAAATTCACCATTGGTTCAGGCAGTTGGACTCCTATTCGTCTAGCTCGTAATGCCCCACCTCTGTCACATCTCTTCTTTGCGGATGATTTGATACTCTTTGGCCAAGTAGATGAATATCAAACAAGAGTTGTCAAAAGAGTTCTTGATGAGTTCTTTGAGATTTCAGATCACCAAATTAATATGTAGAAAACTAATATTTTCTTTCAAATGGAGTAGATGATGAATCAAGGGAATGCATAAACAAAATTCTTGGATTTTAAGAAGTGTGTAGTTTGGGGCATTATTTGGGAGTACCGCTCTTTCATGATAAGGTCACTAACAACACTCTGTGTTTTGTTGTTGATAAGGTACACAACAAACTTTTTGGCTGGGACGTTAAACATCTCTCTCTAGCTGGTAGGGTAACCTTGGCACAGTCGGTATTACTGTCGATTTTAAGTTATTTCATGCAGCCTATGACGATCCCTAAAGTATTGCGTGAAGAGATTGAGCAAATGGTGAGACAGATTATCTGGAGTTCTTATAATGGGGCTAAAAAGATAGCTTTAGTGAGCTGGGATTCGGTGTGCCAACCTAAATCATATAGAGGTATTGGGTTGAGACATTTAAAAGATCATAATGCTTCTTTCATGTTCAATGTTGGTTTCAATATTGTGTCCAATTCCAATGCCCTGTGGGTTTAGGTTCTTCACACAAAATACAGGGTTCAATGTGGATTGCCTAAGTTTTTATCGAGAGGACGTTGTTCTTTCTTATGGAGATCCCTCACCAAGGTATAGCCAATCATTTGTGAAAATTTACTTTTTTTTTGTAGGTGATGGGAAACATAATAATTGCTGGCGTGACCTGTGGATTCCAAATATCGGACCCTTGTTTAAATAGATTTCTTCTTGCTCTAATCTTGATATGGATTGCCCTTTTAGCAATATGGTTACAGCTGATTGTTCGTGGAATTTAAAGTTCTTCCGTTTGTGGGTTACTATGGAAACCATTGATAGGATTGTTGGAATTTCGCGACCCCACCCTTCATCTGGACTTGACAGGATCATTTGGGAGGGCACTTTGATAGGCTCTTTCTCTCTCAAAAGTGCCTATGGCAAGCTTCAGGAACGTACTTGGAATTTGAAGGAACCTATTTGGCAGCTTCTTTGGAAATTTAAAGGTCCGCAAAGAGTTGGATTTTTTCCATGGCTCGTTCTCAAACAACGTCTGCTCACAAATGTGGAGAGGGCAAGAAGAGGAGTTAGAATTGACAACGCTTGTGAAGTTTGTAGACATGGCTCTGAAGATGTATTGCATATTCTAAGGGATTGCCTTGCGGTGAGGGACACTTGGAACAAGATTATTCCAGTGGATAAACTGTCCAAATGTTACTCTGGGTCACTTATTGAGTGGATGACAGAAAACCTTCTTAATCAGCAGTTTCTCTATCCAAAAGGAGTTGATTGGCCGTGTTTTTTTGGGATGATTTCTTGGCGAATTTGGAAGAACCGCAACATTTTCATTTTTCAGGGCTACTCATGGAAAATTGATGAAATAATCAAGATATCCTATAGTTGGGTGAAGAAGTACGATTCTGTTCCAAAATCTCCAGTATATAGAACAAGAGGTATTACTAGTAACCCCCATCTTGAAAGGAATTGGGTGCGCCTGACTACTGATGGTTCGGTCAGGACGGATGTTAGCTTTGCTGCTGCCAGGGGTTATGTGTGTGACCATAATAGAGTTTGGATTTTCGACTACAACAAATATTTGGGTATGTGCATGGTGTTAGACGCCGAGCTTTGGGGTATCTTGGATGGTTTGAATCTTATTCTAGAACGGGGTTATAGAAGCGTTTTGATTCAAACTGACAATCTTAAAATGGTGAATGCCATTTAAGAGGAATCATTCTGGGGTTTCACTTTGGCTCTTGTAAGGAGAATTCATTAGCTCTTGGAAATTGTAAGGCTTTAGAAAATTCAACATATCTCTCGTGATGAAAATAAATATGCTGGTGGTCTTGTTCGGATGGTTCGTGACAAGAGGAGTTAGTTTAATTTCAATTATGTACTTAGTTATTCACCAAAAAAATTTATTAGATTTTTGTCTAGAAAGTTAATGTTGTTAAAAAAAAGTGACGCACCACACATCTATCTTTCTTCCATGTTAGCGATGATGTGGCCATTGACCATTAATTAGATCGCATTTATCAAAATTGACTATGTTGTTTGGGCAATTTTTAACTTGATTTTCTAATTTTTTGTAGGTTTAAGTTTTTTTTTTAGAAATTAAATATATATTTTTAGTTTTTTTGAGTTTATTTGAAAAAATATATTTATTAATTTTTATATATTTTAGTTACCGAAAATTATATTTTTGAGTTGACAATTTTTAAAATTTTAAAAGTTTAACTAATTTTTAATATATAATTTTAAAATTTTAGAAATGTTTCCTATTTTATTTTTTGAATTATTTATATTTTATATAATTGATATATCATAAAGGTTGATTTTTTTAATTTAATATTTCTTTTATAACTTGAAATTATATATATTTTAATTTGAATATTTAATACTTAATAAATTTATAACATATCATGTCATCAATTATCATTTATCACGCATAAAAAAAAATTGACACACTCAAAATATTATATTATATTATATTATATTATATTATAAGACATTCATATTTACTAAAACATTAATAAATACCAAAACAAATGTAGATGATATTAAGTTTGGTTTGTTACATTCTAAAATATATTTTTATCCTTTAAGATAACTATTTATTTTTTAGATAAATACTTTTATATATAACTATACTAAACTATCAACCATCTTATGTTAATTTAAATAAAAATTTATCATATATCTCACCCTTTTCAAATACCAATGAAAACTAGCACTATACATTCCTTTTTATTTTAATTAAAATTACTAAATTAACCATTTATTTCTCCCTTCATTTATATATATTAAAAAGTTATTTTAGCTCTTAATTTAGTTTTTCGTCCCTTAAACTTGCATTGTTTGATAAATCACCCCAAAATGAATGGAAAAATTAACGCTTGTTAACTTTACTGACATGTCATACACGTGAATTACTATGTGGATGTCACATCTATAATTAATTAAATTTTTAAAAATTTAAAAAATATATTTTCTTTTAAAAAAAATTAAAATTATTTAAAAAGCATAAAAATTATAAACAAATATTTTTTTAAAAAAAATTAAAATAATTAATTGTACATGCCATGTCAGCAAGGTTAACAAATGTTAATATTTCCATTCATTTTGGAGTGATTTGACAAACAATGCAAATTGAAGGACCAAAAAAGATAAAAAAAATTAAATAGAAAGCTAAAATGATATTTTTTATAAAGTTGGAGGAGAAGTAAATTATTATGCCATTTATTTATACTGAAACTCTTAGAGGAAAAGTAATGGCATCCGCATGAAGAGGAGAAAGGTGATGAAAAATGTATTATAGGAGAATGTGAAGCAGCGGATAACTCAAATGGTAATAAATTCCCCAAAACATAGCATGTGAGGTGGGATAATATGCCTTTTGCTTGACGATTGAAATTTGTAGTGGTTGAATTATGATGGAGCTTGGACAGCCCATTCCCTGTTTCAACTCTAAATCCCTCAAGTGCAATCCAGATAATCTCATCATGTCTCCATGTGATGTGACTCAAATCCCATTTCTTCAAGCTATGTCTTTCCCATTTTTTCATAATTGGCATAAGCCTGGTGAAAATTTTAGTTAGTGTTGCTTCGGCCCACAGATGAAAAGCATGGGCTTTTATCATCAATTGAAATCACAGGATTCAAAATTTCATTTAAGAGGATGGAACCCAAGATTTGGTAGCATTCAGCTGAGAGAAATGACATGAGAGCTGAAATTTTGAAATATCCCATCCTGATGTCTTTTTCATGTATTAATGGCCCCTTCATTCTTCAACATGTATTTCATTTCTGTTCACATTACTACAAACATGTATATCTTTATTTGAATGAGAAAGAGTTTGAAGTTTGAATATTTTAAGTAAACTTAATTTTCAATATGAATTTTAAACTTAAATATATTTAAATAAATTTTTTATTTGAGTGATAAATCATTTTAAATTTATTGTTTGAATACTTATATTTAGATTTGATTTAATTAAATCAAACTTTTACCCTTATATTTTATTTGTAATATTTCAAGCTCATTTGTCAACTCTCTTTTTTAATCCTTGCACACTTGTACTAAAATTATTATTTGTATTTTAAATTTTGTGATTTAGAGTTAAGTTCCTCCCTATTAATTTAATTTGGTATTTAAGTTTTTCATCTAATTTGATATCTGAATTTTACATTTTTTTTTCTTAATTTGGCACCTAATGTAACACTCTCAACCCGACCTAATTCACCAGATCCGGATCTCGAGTGTTACTGCACATAATGCTTAACGAAATTCGAAATAGTAGACAAAAACTATTTACTTAAAACATTTTTCTTATCATTTCTTTTAAAGACTTAATTTCAAAGAAGCAAAAGAAAGTATTTAAAAATTAAATTATTGCATCACACTTGGTACAACACATTGCTACATTGCAACACATAAATTTACTAAAGATAGACTCCTAGGGCGTAACCTTACAATACACCACTTTTCCATTATATGAATAATAACCCACTTCGTCACTACCTTGACGTACTCCTAGCATAGTCTCTCATGGCACATTCTCTTACCACATGACTTGAAACAATAACAAGCATTGTAAGCTCAAGAGAACTTAATGGGAGTTAATACAAAATACCTTGGTGAATTCTTTTATAATATTTGAGGAACTTCTGTACGCCAAATACCTTTTTTAACCACTTACTTCTGTTTGGGCGGATGCTATCGCAGTTTCAGGCTTACACTTACACGCCAACTACTATACTCTTAATCGTACTAATTCTCTCTGAACTATCTAACTAACTTAAGATCCTTCCAGATATTACCTTAATCTCTTCTTTTTCTTAGAACCCCAAAGGGTCTTTTTAAAGAATATCTCTTCAGAGCCCGATACAGACAGACCATCTCTTCATACATACACTGATTTCAGAATTTGTTGATAACGGATATTGTTTACTACCTGATACATACACATTTGGCAGATGCTCACGCAGATTTAAATACTATCAGTTTACTAGTCAAATCTTATTCTCGTTTGATACCCTACAAGATCACATTGATAATGAATTATACAGATCATCCAAATAAATTCCACACAATATTATTTCAGAACCCCAGAAACTCAGAGATACGATGACTCAGATTTCACAAGATTTCAGAAGAATACATTGTACTGTTCAAATATGGCAGATACCAAATAGCCTAAATTTGACCCTACAGGGTATAGACAAATTTAGACTAATGGATACTTATCTCATTCATAACTACGAACACGCCCAAATTCCAAACTAATAAATTATCATGGCGGATACCCTTTATGAACATACAGATACACACTTTTTTTCAAGAAATTCCCTTACGAATTATTCAATTACATCACAGATCTTATTCAACTACCTTAATTCCAGATGTATCATTACCCTTATCAAAGCAGTACAGAGTAATAAGAATTTATCCAGAACTTACCCTAAGAGTAAATAATCATATTCTACTAGACAAACTTAACAAAGTATGCTACAAGGGCCAAACATAATACGCCACAAGGGCATCATACAAAATCATGTGTTTATTGTCCCGATGGACTTTCACAGAAGGTGCCATGGGTTTCTCCCTTATGGAATTACATATAAGTTCATGTATTGTGATATGCCCATCCAATCTACACATTATCGAAGGCTATACCATGAACATTCATACAATCATATATTGTCATGGGTCTCACCCACATGGATTTGCATACTTTCATGTATCGTGATCTGCCTGTCTAGTTTTCATCTTTCTGGAGGTTACACCATGAATGTTTACATATCATGCGATGCCATGGGTCTCAACCTCATGGTCTTACACTTGTTTTCATATCGTGATCTGCCAGTCTGGTTAGCAATATAATTGCTCTACCAAAGGCATCACAGAGGGACATTGCTCCGCATTCACTTACCCAGATTTATTCGCATTCCAGAATGATTCATACTTTTCGCATATAAAGCCTTATATGCATGCTTACCAACCAACATTCTTTTCAACGGAACTTGTAAATATCATTACAATACATCTCTCATCTTTACTATACTCCTACACTTACCAATTGTCGTAGATTACATCATCTTTTATATATATAATTCTACTTGAACATTTCACATATAAGAGTCAGGATAGAGACTCACCTGATATTCACCTACAGTAGTTCGATGTTCCGGACTCAAACATCCTTCTTGAACCAGTAACAACAACTGCTTAAAGAACATAAATTCACTATCACAACTCTTATACACATAATTTACTTATCATCTCAATTGCTAACAACTTCAAGCAAAGCCTTGTACTTAAAGCCTTACTGTTCATATCCCACATACAAACTTACTCCTTCAGAACTTAACATGCAGAGCTGTAATACTTACTTGGAAAGGGAATGACCTTTGATTAAACCAAAAGCCTTAGCTTCCAACTTAAGGAGAAAAAGATGCCATTGAACTAAAGAAAAGAATCAAAGAGTAGCGTATTTAAGGGAAAAAAAAAACCTCTTTACAGAACCCTTCTCACACATATAAATATGACACATCCTACTTAGTGGAATTTAACAAGTGTCACATATTTCAGAATTTATCCTTCTTAATGGTCTACAATTTCTGAAAGAAACATAAATGAGAACCCTGCATAAAAGATATCAGACTAGTCTATCCAGTTGGTTTTTAATTCGGTCACTTAACAACCCAACCAGCACAGTACTAAAGCAAACAAGGCGTACTATACCTTTAACGATAACTCATACCATAATTACTATTTCGCTTAACAAAACATTTCTCTTTAATTAACAGAATAATCTAAAATAGAACCTTCACTAACTTACACGGCGATTACTATACGCTAAAGAAGCAAATGGGGGGATTATACTTTACCAAACAATTTATTTCACCACCTACACTCCTAAATCTTGGATCCGCCAGACTTGGGGTGTGACACCTAAGCTTTTTTTATTATTATCTAATTTGGTACTTGAACTTGACATTTTTTTTCCTAATTTAACCTAAGCATTTTTTTGTCTGATTTGATACTTCAATTTCTCAAATGTTCATACAAATTACCAAAAAAACACTTTTATGTAGAACTAGAAATAGCTAATGTATCACCAACATGTGGTAGTTGTCATGAGATTTAATGGCATGAAATATTACATTTATTGGGAGTTTCCTCTGTTTCACTCAACAATATGCTAAAATCTTACTTTTCATAGAGGTTGGGATTACTTTGATTGCTAATGGCAGGAATGACTCAAGAGCACTATATGCTTAAAAGTATGATCTGGTCTTCACAAGACGCTCAATTTCCACAAAAGTGTCATTAGTATCAAGGGAAATCCATGTTAAATTTTTTTGCTTTGAACTATGCTTAACTAATGAATATTGAAGAAGAAAACAAGAGTTTTAAAAACCCAAAAGAAAATAAATTCAACATGTTAAATTTTATTTTTTTTAAAAAAAGTAATTGAACATTTAAAATATAAAAAAAATTCCTTGTCATCTATCACATGTTGGTGATATATTGATTATTTTTGCTACCTCATAAGAAAACAACACTATTAGTATATTGGAGTAGTTTGTATAACATTTGACAAGTTTGAGTACTAAATTGGAGAAAAAAAAGTTTAGGCAATAAATTAGGGATTAAGGTTCAGGTTAGTTTCTATTTCATTCCATACTTTTTTGGATTAATTATGTTTTATTTGAATATTATTCATTTTCCATCATTTTTAAAGCTAATTTGGATTTATTTACTATTTTCCTTTTGCCACTGTAGGTCCAAAGTGAAGAATAAATTAATTACAGCATAATGCAAGAAGTGGTAAAGATAACTCTTCTGCTACAATGGATTAAATTTATGGTGGAGCATGTTTTTCAATTAAAAAAATTTGACAACAGACAATTCGCCCCACCACAATTTCTTTGATGGAGTGCCCTAATAGAAACCCAAAAATTAAGGCTATGAGCTAAACAGTTTTTGAGAGAAAGAAAATAAGAGAAATTATTTAGAGGCAAAAGAAAATTTTTGTTACACTAAGAGAAACTTCAAGCTTGCAAACAAGAAGAAAATAAGATTTGGGGAGCTCGATTCAACTTCTTGATCTATTTTTTCTTTTACTTTTTATTGATGCAAGTTTATTTTGAATTTATTTGTGTGATATTTTCTCAACTCATGTTGAACTAAATTCTTTTTTCTAGAATGATGATGGATCTTATATCTTAATTAATTTTTCTCTTCAATTATTTTCATCTATGTTAATTATTTATTCAATCCTATGCTTATTTAATCTGCTTGTCGGACCATCAAGTTATATTTAATTGATAACCTTAATTTGTCTTGAAAGAGAAAGTTAGGGTTGAGATTAGACTTGTCCATGGGCCAGACCACCCGATCCACTTGAAAAGTGGGAGGGTTTAGGCAAAAATATAAGCCCAAAAATGGGTTTGGACAAAAAAATAAGGCCCGTTTAAAAAACAGGTCAGGCCTCGGGTAACGTTTTTTTTTACTCGGGCTCGACCCAAATTTGCCAAAAAAAAGGTGCTTTGCTGCTGTTGTCCCACTGTTTTATTGCCATTTCACTATTATGTTGTTATTGTTTAAATATTGTATAACTCTTGTTTTATTGTTAATTTTGCTACTATTTTAGAGATATTTGCTTATTAAGCTGCACCTATTTTAGTATTATTTAAGTATAAAGACTTTTTTTAAAATTTATTTTTAATTTGTTGGGAAATATTTATTTTAATTTTTTTAGTATTTTTGATGTATTATGTTTTTTTTTAAAAAATTATATATAAAAATTTTAATACATGTGGATCAGGCTAAGCCCGGGTTTTAGCATTTTTACCCGGTCGAGCTTGGGAAAAAATTTAGGCATATTTTTCGCTTATCAAACGGGCCTAAAATTTTGTTAGTGCCCAACCCGAACCCGGCTCGACCTATGGACACCTCTAGTTGAGATCTAGACATAAAAGATTAAGATTAACTCTAATAGCTCTTACGAACAAGTTAATTTGTGATTAGGATAGAAATATAACTGATGCCCTAATCAACCCAATAAGTTTATTCTTAACGGCTTAACCCAACTTGCCTAGCATAGGAATATAGCTAGTGGGAAGAGGAATTAACTTAGCTAGATATTGGAAAGATTTAGTTAATGCCATTAAATCCTGAGTTAGTAATTATATAGATTGAACAATTGAATAAGAGATAATTGATTGATTGCATTAAGTGAATTTAGAGTTTTAGCTACATAAAATTGATTGAGAAACTCAAAAGTTTTCATTGCTTTAATTTAGTAAAAATCTTTGTAATTTGCTTAGTTTAATTTTAGTAATAACTAAAATTACTTTTATTGACATGAACTAGATAAAATTAAATAGTTGGTATTTAGAATTTGGTTTTGTGGGAACGGTCTCTTCTTATCACTTTATTACTTGATCAACATGTGCCCTTGCATTATGATAGACCTAATCATGGGCTAGGTCAAGTTCGAGTCGGGCCAATGCATGATGTCTAGGTCCATTTTTTAGGCTTGGGCCAGACCCAACCTAAAAAATGGGTAAAAATTTCTACCCAAGCTCGATCTAGATTAAAAATGCTAAACTCAAGCCCGACTTGGCCAACATTAAATCTTTTAGATTATTATTTTTATATAAAAACAAATTTAAAAATATAATACATTAAATACACTAAAAAATTTTAAATAAATGTTTCCCAACAAATTGAAAGTACATTAAAAAAGGTCTTTATACTTAAATAACACTAAGATAATTGCAACTTAACAAATAAATGTATCTAAAATAGTAACAAAATTAACAATGAAACAAAAGTTATACAATATCCAAACAACAATAATATAGTAGTAATATAATAGTGAAATGACAACGAAACAATAATAAAATGATAGTGAAACAATAACAAAATGGTAGCGAAAAAACATTAAAACCAACAGTGAAATAGGAGAAAAAAAAACAGCAAATCAACACCAAAAACAACAATAAGCCAATAAAGAAATTGCAACAGAACAATAGGGAAGCAACATCAAAACACAATAGCAAAATGCGTAAAAAAAGAAAGAAAACATGATAAGTGTCAAAAGTAACATAAGTGTTAAAAGTAACATATTTTAGCGTCATTCTTAATGCATTTTTGGGTGATTATGTGACATTAATTGTGAATTATATACTTCTAATCCTTTTATATTCATGTTTTGATGCTTAATAGGGCACTTGGGAGCAATAGGAGTGAAAAACGGATGGAAATTAGAACATTGAAGCAATCTGGAAACTGTAAACATATAATAGACTTTCACACGGGCAATACACATGGCCGTGTGATCCACACAGTCGTGTGTCTAGAGCATGTCAATCTTGAAAACTGTGTGCACTAATAGTTGAAAGTTGCGATTTTTAGAATCTTTTGGCACTTTAAGAAGTCATAAATACGGAAATAAAGGAGGGAATAAGCAATCGTCAAGATTTGGGGAGCTTGATTCATCTTCTTGATCTATTTTTTCTTTTACTTTGTATTGATGCAAGTTTATTTTGAATTTATTTGTGTGATATTTTCTCAATTCATGTTGAACTAAAATATTTTTTCTAGAATGATGATGGATCTTATATCTTAATTAAATTTTCTCTTCAATTATTTTCATCTATGTTAATTATTTATTCAATCCTATGCTTATTTAATCTGCTTGTCGGGCCATCAAGTTATATTTAATTGATAACCTTAACTTGTCTTGAAAGAGAAATTTAAGGTTGAATTTAAGCCTGTTGATGGGCCGAACCACCCGACCCGCTTGAAAAATGTGCGGGTTTAAGCAAAAATATAAGCCCAAAAAAATGGACTTGGGCAAAAAAAATAAGGCCCGTTTAGAAAATGGGTCAGGCCTCAAGTAAGATTTTTTTTGCTCGAGACTGACCCAAATTTGCCAAAAAAATATGTTGTTTTGCTGCTATTTTCCCACTGTTTTATCATCATTTCACTATTATATTGTTACTATTATGTTGTTATTGTTTAGATATTGTATAACTCTTGTTTTATTGTTAATTTTGCTACTATTTTACAGGTATTTGCTTTTTAAGTTGCATCTATCTTAGTGTTATTTAAGTATAAAGACTTTTTCTTAATTTATTTTTAATTTGTTGGGAAATATTTATTTTAATATTTTTAGTGTTTTTGATGTATTATGTTTTTTATATAAAAATTTTAATACAGGTGGATCAAGCTAGGCCTGGGTTTTAGCATTTTTATCTGGGCCGGGCTTGGGAAAAATTTTAGGTCTATTTTTTGCTTTATCAAATGGGCCTAAAATTTTGTTAGGGCCCAGCCCAAACCCGACCTGACTCATGGACACCTCTAGTTGAGATCTAGACTTAAAAGATTAGGATTAATTCTAGTAGCTCTAACAAATAAGTTAATTTGCGACTAAGATAGAAATATAATTGATGCCCTAATCAACCCAATAGGTTTATTCTTAATGGATTAACCCAACTTGCCTAGCATAGCAATATAGCTAGTGGAGAAGGGGGATTAACTTAGCTGGATACCAGAAAGATTTAGTCAATGCCATTAAATCTTGAGTTAATAATTATATAGATTGAACAATTGAATAAGAGATAATTGATTGATTGGATTAAGTGAAGTTGGAGTTTTAGCTACATAAAATTGATTGAGAAACTCAAAAGTTTTCATTGCTTTAGTTTAGTAAAACTCTTTGTAATTTGCTTAGTTTAATTTTAGTACTTACTCAAATTACTTTTATTGATATGAACTAGATAAAATTAAATAGTTGGTATTTAGAATTTGTTTTTGTGGGAACGGTCTCTTCTTATCACTTTATTACTTGATCAACATGTGCCCTTGCGTTACGATAGACCTAATCATGGGTTAGGCCTAGTTCGGGTCGGGCTAATGCATGATGTATAAGCCCATTTTTAGGCTTGGGCCTGACCCAACCTAAAAAATGGGTAAAAAATTCTACCCAAGCTCAGTCCAGATTAAAAATGCTAAACCCGAGCCTGACTTGACCCGCATTAAATTTTTTCGATTATTTTTTATATATAAAAATAAATTTTAAAAAATATAATACATCAAATACACTAAAAAAATTTAAATAAATGTTTTCCAACAAATTGAAAATACATTAAAAAAGTCTTCTACTTAAATAACACTAAGATAATTGCAACTTAGCAAACAAATGTCTCTAAAATAGTAACAAAATTAACAATAAAACAAGAGTTATACAATATCCAAACAACAATAATATAGTAGCAATACAATAGTGAAATGACAATGAAACAATAATAAAATGGCAATGAAACAACAACAAAATGGTAGCGAGAACGCAAAAAAAAAAAATGGTAGCGAAAAAACATTAAAACCAACAGTGAAATAGGAAAAAAAAAACAGCAAATCAACACCAAAAGCAACAATAAGCCAATAAAGAAATTGCAACAGAACAATAGGGAAGCAACATCAAAACACAATAGCAAAATGCGCAAAAAAGCAAGAAAACATGATAAGTGTCAAAAGTAACATATTTTAGCGTCATTCTTAGTGCATTTTTGGGTGATTATGTGATATTAACTGTGAATTATATACTTCTAATCCTTTTATATTCATGTTTTGATGCTTAATAGGGCACTTGGAAGCAATAAGAGTGAAAAACGGGTGGCAATTAGAACATTGGAGCAATCTGGAAGTTGTACACATATAATAGACTTTCACACGGGCAATACACACAGCCGTGTGTCTAGAGTATATCAATCTCGGAAACTGTGTGCACTAACAGCTGAAAGTTGCGATTTTTAGATTTTTTTGTACTTTAAGAAGTCATAAATAAGGAAATAAATGAGGGAATAAGCAGTCATCAAGAGATAACACGAAAATTACCAAAAGAACACTATTGAAGCCAATTTCCAAGCAGTTCTCTATCAAGATTCAAGAGTCCAAGCTGATTTCCAAGGGAGTTATCATGGATTTCTTTTATTTTATTGGTTATATTGCATTTTTGGTGTTTATTCTTGCAAGTACGAGCTAATTCTCTTTATAGCTAGGGGAGATGAACTTTAGGATTGATTCTATTGTTTGATTTTTATTTTTACGCAATACAACCTTAGTCTCTTTGTTTTTAATTATGAATGCTTTATTATTCTTGGGTTAATAATTCTAGAGTGTTAATCCATGTTTGATGTGCATAAGTCTGAGATTGAATAAACCCTTTTTGTGATTAGATATTGCATAATTGAATGGAGTTGCATGCAATCCTACAAATACGATGACATAAATCTACCTAATTAGAGTAAAATCTAATAGGAGGATCCATAGAGCGAATTAATGCAATAATAGGAGTTTTAATTAGAAAGAAATTTTAATTAATTAACCCAGAGTTAGTTGTTTTTATGCTTGAAAGAGAAATATATTAAATTTCATATCTAGTTTGGGTACAATTTCCTCAAAAAATATATAAATAATATAATATTTTATATTTTTCACAATATACATGTGATTGAGGACTAAATTGATAGAATTTGTAAATGTGGAGGGTAATATCTGTTAAATTATAAGAATTAAGCTCAGATTGATAGAATGTGTAAGTATTAAGGACTAAATATGTTATTATACCAATTAAAAAAAGGACACACCATCATTTCCGTTAACCATTTAATGGAGAGTAATCAAACTAGAACCGATCGAAAACACTAGTGTTAAAATTGAAAGTTTTTGTAGTTTGATGACCAAAACAAAAACATGCTAATTCAAAGTTTATTAGGAAGTGTTCGAATTGGATAATGTTTGGTTATCTATGATTACTCTTTCTTTAGATTATTTAACATATTATTGGATACATTATATTATTATGTTCAATTCATTTGGCTGAAATATAATTTTCTGTTGTTTGGTCGACAAAATACAAAATTACTTAAAAGTAAATTGTAATAAATTAACCTTAATCGATGAAAAAGAGTTATTAAATTATGATGAGAGTGGAAATTAATTATGAAAATAGAGAAAAAGAAAACAAACGAAAATGTTACTACAAAATAATTAAATAATAAAAAACTCTTTTATAATAAATAAATAATTAAAAGTTAAGATACTATAATTAAGTTTCCAACAATTAATAATAATAATAATAATAATAATAATAATAATAACTGGATAGTTTAATTCATTAATGTTGATTTATTGATTGTCAATGTTATAATGAAAATAGATTGAAGTAATTAAGAATGTGATAAAATTATGAAAGTGAGATTATCCCTTGTATTAATTAGCATTATTGATATTAACAAATGATGGATTTAAGATATTAAACATGATTATATATTTACATTCTGAGATCCAAACTGTCCGTAAAACCATTAAAACATTTCTAATGTGGCTGTGATGTATTGTATTCATTACTTTGCTCCTACTTTTGATTTGATTTGATTTGATTTTAGAAATATCCAAAACCGGCAGCTCCTGCGGTGTTGCCAAAATTGAAGTCATTCGACATTGTAATCAATAATAAAACCCATGGAGAATGGTTTGTCTTGTCATGAGAATGTTTTTCTTTCAACCCCAATCTTGTTCATCTTTATTTTTATATAAATAATATATATATATATATATTTTTAAATCGATTGAGATACAGTTCAATTGATATATGTGTTGTTACAATGATTAAAAGACGTAAATTTAAATATGTATTATTTTTTATTTAAAATTTTTTCAAATTATAAAATAATAACTAGACTTATATAAAAAGTAATTATCAAAAATATATATATATTTTTAAAATAAACTCGCATCCCACGTCTAAGGGCCCGTTCTTCATTCCATCACAGATGGACTTTTGGGTCCAAAAGTCCCTTTTCCTAAAAAGGAATAAAGAACGGGGGCCAGTGGGGAAAATATTTCAATATTGGAGAATCACTTTTTCACAGATGGAGAAGCCAAAAATTTTAGCTTTTTCTCTCTGTAAAAGGACTTTTGCACATGTCTTACATTTTTATCCATTTTCCCCTTTTCCCCTTTTCTTCTCCAAATAGATGATGCACTTCTCTTTTTTTTTTTCCCATTTCTCTTTTTGTCAAGTTTATAGGCTCGTCAGCTTTGAAGGTAAAAAAAATTTTATTACATGATCTCTTAATGTCTGCTATGGAATTTTTTCTTATTTGCTTTGATATATTGGCAGATGTTTTGAAAGAATTTGCTGCGAAAAAGTGTGTGAAATTGGGGAAATTGTTGAAAGAAAATGGAGGACTCGGGCTTGGAATGGAGTTGAAGAAGAAGAAAAAGGATTTGCCAAGAACTAAACTTTGTTCTGAATCTGGGAATTGTAGTGGTGTCAAGGTAAATTTAATTTGATAAACTTGCATCGAGTTTTGATTACATTGTCAGAAACTGAAATGAATAATATTAATTTGGGGTCTCCCTTATTCTATTATGCATTTTTGATGAATTAAATCTGTTTCGTCTCCCTTCTTCTTCCTTTCTCCTCCTCCTTGCTATTCTGTCTCTCTATTTCTTCTATTTTCTTCTGAATTCTCTCGCTTCTATTTCTCCTCCTCCTTTCTTTTCTCGCTTTTCTTCTAGCTTTCTATTTTGTTCCATAACAAAGGTGTTTCCAATTTGTTCTAAATGAATCTTACGTCATCGGTGATTCAAAGATCTCTCTCTTTTTTGTTTTTATAAATTTCAATTGAAAAAGAATCTGAAAAATTAATATATATGTAATAAAATTAGAAATATTAGAACAAAGTGCAAGCTTACAAATCGTCCTATACACCGCATTATTTTCCTATTTATTAGTTTCTTAGTAATGTGATTCAATAATGTTTATATACATAGTTGATGGATTATTGTTGTACATGTTGACTTATGGAATGGAAACCACCTCCTGCATCATTATCATAATACTAGTAATTGGTTGTTGTTTCTTGCTGTAATACATGTTAATTGCATTATTTGTCTTGGTTTAGCAAGCAGATTCTACATGATATTGAAAATTTTCATTTTTTAGCATTAAGTATTAGGTTCTTAATGATGCTTGCTTCTTTATAACTTTTTACTTCTATTTTATCCTTCCCTGTTTCTTTGGAGGCATGATGCTTGCTTTAGTTAAAGATAAGTGATATAAGTGTTTTCAGAAAGCAACTGATATTAGATATATTTCTCCATAAAAATTCCTTTTAAACTTTTTGGTTGGTGAATGAGTTATGCTTTTGGAGCTTAAATACTTAAGTGTAGGAATGAGGTCAATCTGAGTGGACTTTAGTACAAATGTGTGGTAATAATGCATGAAGAGTTTTTGTGGATGATACTTGTTAAGACAGTAACTGATCAGGATAAAAGTATTCTAGTTCCTAGATAGAGTAATTAGAGAGAAAGTATGAGGGCCAGTGGATGCTGCTGATGAGTAATGGGATGGCTTACTTCAATACCAAATGTCTTTCACATTCCTTTAACAATTTTAATGGAAAATTTTATTGGACTAAGGCATGGTATAGAGGTGAAGTAAAAGAACCATAAAGGAAAAGAAAATAAAAGAGGCGAAGAAGCTTAAGGAAAAGAAGTGATTTATATATCTTTTATTTGATAGTAAAAAAACTGAAAATTAATAAAAGAAAGAAAATAAAGAATTCTAATATCTCTTGTTTAGTTAAAATATAGAAAGGAAAGGAAAGAAAATGATTTGCTTTGTTAAAATTTTCAGGCTATAACCTTTGCAGCCTTTACTTAATTAAAAAATAATAACAAAATTATTCATAAAAGAAAATATAAAACATATAAGAAACCAAAATTATTCATAAAAGCATGGTATAGTATTAAAAATAATTCATAATTAAAGAGTGTTCAGCTTAACCGAATTAATATATTAATATCAATATATTCTTGTTTAAAACAAGCTAAAAAATTTTATATTAACCAAAGTATTTTATTTTAGCAATATAATGAATTGATTGCTAAAATTCTAGAGAGTTGAGAGGTTAATTTGCAAGATACAAATAAAAAAAATATAAAATTCCTAATCAAATATAAAAATCCCAATTACAATATATTGTTAAGTTTGGATCATTTCTTGTTCAAGCATGAAGACACCTTTCATTCCATGTTCTAGCTCCAAGAAACCCAATTACTTTAAGCACACATTAAGCATTGACATAAATTTGCCAGAAACCATAGTACTACAAAACATATCACAAATTTCCAGGCAATAACAACACCCTAACTTCCATGAAGTAAAACCAAAACCAAATTTCAATTAGATGTATTTAAGGAGTTCCATATCCAATCACTGATGGCTTCCACTGGATTATCCAAACTCGGGATCCTAATTGCCATCATACCTTAGCAGCTTCAAGAGGATTAGGAAATAGCCCTTCAAAGTATCAACAACCCTCAATAGGCTTTTCCCAGTGGGTAAGGTAATAAATATTTCTGTATGTTAAAATCAAAATATATTCATACAAGTCTAACAACTTCTGGACCTTGATTAAATTTGCCCTGGAAGCTCAAGTTGCTTTTCTCAATGGAAAAAGTTGGGGTTAAATCCCAACATAAGAACCATGTAAGCTAGAAGAAAAGCTTGAGAAAAAGGAGAAAACTCTAATTTATACCCTCCACTTATATATTGCCATGTTAGTTTATGCTTTCTTTCTTTTGCTTTCAAGCCTATGTTGTGTTGCATTTCACTGTCATTTTGCATTTATCAGTCTCTTTTGGCTCATCAATTTATCTTATCAAAAACCTAAAACTCTCACTTTCAATCACTACAGCAAAACAGACTTTTAGCGGCGTTTTTAGTGGCGTTTTAAAGAAAAACGCCGCAAATATTATACACTAGCGGCGCTTGAGGAAAACGCCGCCAAAAATGAGCAATAGCGGCGTTTATATACAAAACGCCGCTAAAAATATATATAGCGCGCGTTTTTACTAAAACGCCGCTAAAAGTTCTGAATTAGCGGCGCTTTTGGAAAACGCCGCTAAAAGTCGATTTAGCGCGCTTTTGGAAAACGCCGCTAAAAGTCCGGAATTAGCGGCGCTTTTGAAAACGCCGCTAAAGTCCGAAATTAGCGGCGCTTTTCGGCCGCTAAAAGTCTGGATATTTTAAAGGTTTTTGGATATATATGACTGATTGTTTTTAAATTTATATATTAAATAATTTCTTATATAATTGTAAAAGAGATAACATTAATTTTAATACATTAAAATTATGATTCTAGTTTGAATTATTTAAGAGAAAAATATTTGTTAAAAATATTTGCGATTTAAGGTTTAAAGGGGACGTGTTAGGGTTTTATGGGTTAAAAGTTAGGGTTAATGGATTTAAATGTAAATGGTTAAGGGTTTGGGGTTAATATGTTAAGGGTTAGGGGTTTGGAGTTAGGGTTTTATAGTTTATAATTTAGGGTTTATGGGATAGAGGATAAGAGGGTCTAGATTAAATTAGTATCTTTTAATTTATATATTAAATAATTTCTTATATAATCGTAAAAGAGATAGTATTAATTTTAAAATATTGAATTAATTCTCATGATAAATTGGGGTTTATGGTTTAATTTAGGGCATATAGTTTATGGATTAATCTTTATAGTTTAGGGTCTAGAATGTATGTTTTAGGGTTTGAGGTTTAAGATTAAAGATTAAGGGTTAGGTTAGGGTTTAGGCTGGGTTTATAGTTTAGTTTTTATTATTTTAGAGTTATATGGTTTTGGGTTTAGTGCTTAAACCATATCGAATAATAACTATTTATTTTCTTTATTGTAACTTCATATTGCTATAGTAAATGTATAACTAATTTGTATACCCATATGACATACAAAGCTAATAGTGTTTGCCAATTGTAATCATTTAAAAAAAGAAAATAAATTTAATCTTATTAACTTAAAAATCAATAATACATATTAGTAGTATAAAAATATATTTTATTCTTTGAAAATAGTAAATTAAAATGATTATAATAAATAGAGATGTCAAATGTTAAAATAAATAGAAGAAATTTATGCTAATGAACAAATTAATTTATGTAAAATAATTATAATTAATCAGAATGAAAGAATTTTATTATGAAAATAATAACAATAAGATTAATTTTAAAAAAAGTCCTTATAATTGTAATAATTTAAAAGTTATTTTATTCAAAAAAATTTAAAACATATATTCTTTTTTCAAAATTATTGAAAAGGTTTAATATTATTTTAATACCAATTAAATTTCAATTTAAAAAATTACCAAAAAAATTATTGAAAACATTTAGTGGCGCTAGACATAAAAACGCCGCAAATAAGAGTTAATAGTGGCGTTTTTTTTTTCAAAATGCCGCAAAAATAAATTACATTCAATTGAAACAGCGCCGTTTTTAATTCTCCTCTGCTTTTCCTCTAGGTCTTCTCCATTTCGTCCCAACAGAGTTCTCTTCCCCTAAATTTACTGAAGGTCTCAGCTCTTTTGAACCCTAAATTTTTCTTCTTCTTTTTTTTTAAATTATACTTTTAGATTTGCACTTCTGTTCCCTACTTTATAGATCTATCATATCATTTCTTTGTTTATAAGTTCGGTTATGATGGGATCAAGAAAAAAGCGAAATATTTAAAAGTTTTCTTCTTCTTCTTTTTTTTTGGCAAAGAGGCACTTGTATCGAATGATAATCCAGTTTGCAAGGTGCGTATAATGTTTTCTTAGTTCGGTTAAAATGGAACTCAGCGATTTTTCCCCATTTGTTTGATTATGAAACGTATCGTTTTCTTTCCATAAATGTTTTTTTCTCTTTTTCTTTTTTTTTCAGAAGAGAAAACTTTCCGAAATGGATGACATAAATCGAGATCAAGAAGAGAAATTTGTGAATTATGTGCGTGGTAAGTGTAGCTTCATGTTATTGTTAAATCCCTATTTTCATAATTTATGTGAATTGCAAAGTCTTACTCTTACCTTAGTCTTTCTTTTCCTCTTCTATGTTTGTTAGACATGTTATATCTTGTATATATATCATAGAAAAATAACTAATATCACTTCTCTTTGGCTCTTTCGTTAAACATAAGTTTCTGTTTTGTCCTTTCTAATGAAAGGAAGGTAAAGAAACAAAGAATTATCTAATTCAAAACCATTTTGTCTTGTTGGTCAGTGTTAATGGTTTGTCTGATTTCATTTACTAATTATTTTATAAGTAGATAGTGAGATGGTGGTACAGTGTTTCATGCTGATCTTCCCCTAAATTGAATAACAGAGTTCTCCTATTCGTATAGTGAAGCAGTGATTTTATTAACGGGACTTGTTAACTTTGAAATTGGAAAATCGAAGTATGTTTCTTTTTCCATGTTTTCATGGAAAAAATTAGCAACACTTTTCATTTTGACGGATAAATTCCTAGAATTGTAGTTACAATCAAGGTTATTCTAAGGGGAAATGTTCTTAGTCCATTACATGGTTCACCCAAAGCCTCAACATTTAATTTAAAATTAATTACTTTATTATGTTTTTGTTTTAAATTTATATCTATTTGTTTCATTAAATAATTTCATTAAACATCAAAATTATATATTTAAACCTTCCCATCAAACCCTTTAAATCTTGATAGGTGGGCACCTCTGGTCATCGGCCACACTCATCAATCACGCCTATTACCATGAACCACACAACTACTTAACTCATTATAGACAAAAAAGTGTAATACTTGGTAATAATGTAGAACAAAGTCATGAAAATCGAGTGAATGAGTATGTTTTCTTTAGGACCCATTAGACACTAAACGAGTGGCAGCATTAGACACTAAAAAGAAAAATAGACAATGTGATTCATGTTAATTCTGGTTCATTGAAATCAGTACTTGAATCAGTTCTGGTTCATTGATTCATGTTCCAGTGAAGTCTGTCCTGCCCAATGTGATTAAAGATTAATTATTATATGTGGTGCATAAATTCTCTTCTATGTTAGACTTAGATGTATATTATATGTTAATGGGTTTGGAAACAACCAGTAGAGTTCCCACATTTGATTTATATTCAGTTTACTGATTTATATTCATTTGATTTATATTCATTTGAAATTCACAATCTTTCATGATGGAGATGCTGGCAAAACCGTAATGGTGAGCAACCCTTTTTGTTTACCAACATTTGTTAAATGTACATAGACAATGATACATTTTGAGTTCCAATATCCGACATGATAGATGACATAAATCCACGGTACAACCATTTTCACAAAGTCCACAACTCGGATTAAAGAATCTTCATTATCATCTTTTTCATTGTCACCGTTCTTACATTACCAATATATCGATCAGCAGTCCAGCAAAATTGATTCTTTGCTTAAGTTAGTGTCCGAGTTGAAGCAGCACGGCAATCTTTTCGAGGATTTGCGTCACTTAATGATCATGTCGAGCAAAGAACTACTGAGTTTAACCAACAAGGAGAGAGAAATGGATCGAATGTTGGCTAGGATCGGACAAGAGGTCACAGCAAGCCTCAAGGAGCTTGATTTTTTTTTTTTTGGTTTAAATGTTATGGGCTGAAAAATGTTTAATTTTACTATTTTTCCTTAAATATTTTTATAATATTTTAATTTTATAATTTTTTTATAATTTTTTTATTTTTCTTTCATATTCATATTCTTTTTAGTTCTTACTTTTGCTTTTTACTCTCTTATTTGTTCTCTAATCATATTTGTCAAAATACAGAGAACCGATATGCAATAGTGGATATTTGCTACCCACAAATCGTAAGTATGATTCTAAGATTCTTTTCTTCCATTTTTTCCCTAAAGAAATTAAGTTTGTATCAAAATGGAAATAAATTGAAAAAAAGAAAAGAAAAGAATTGTGCAACTTAAATCCTTCAAAATACCTAGTCTGTAAGCTTTATTTTTTTAGCCTGTTGGTTTTATTCGTGAGCGAGTAGCGTCATTGCTAGACAGTGAGCTATTAAACTTAATGTATCTTCATTTTTTGTGATAGATTTTTACTATGAAAATATTGAACAAGGGTGAAAATATTGAGCACTAATGCTATTTGTTTGAAGTGCACGAGAAGCCAACCACTTTAAATGAGAATGATAATGGTCACATACCAGTTTAGTGGCTAAAGCCAAGGAAACCCTAATTTTGCAATGGTGAGACCTAATCAAGAAGCAATCGACACTTTCATCAAGATCACCGGGGCACCAAGTCGCTATTTCCTATTTCCATGCTAGAGGTAGTTTTTGAAAAATCTTTAGTTAAATCTTAATTTCATTTTGTTAAAATTTTAAACTGGATTATCAAATTGGCTTCGATTGAAGCTTATGGCTTCGATTACAAAATCTATCCCTTTATCCGAAAACATATTTGGATTCACTCAAAAGGTTACTCATGCCATTTCCATAATTATCCTTGAATAAGGAATAGCTTATTCCGTTTCGATTAAAAAGCGATCCAAACGGATGATCGTGTTGGCCAATCAAATAAAGTAAAAATAAATTTATTTTTATATTAAATGATTAGTAAATTCGTGTCAAGAATCTGGATTGAATCGCCAAAAACAAATTTTAAGTCATAGCTTAGCCGCTTGACCCGACTCGTGAACATGTCTATCTATTAAGCAAATGAACATGTCTATCTAGTATGTGAATTTAAGACATTATTATTGTTTAATTCCTTAATTTTAACTAAAATGATGGCTTCTTTGGCAAAATTTGCTTCATTCTTTGGACCAGGATCTCTGCTTTGAAGTAGGTGCGTTTTCACTTTTCTACTCCATAGAAATTGCTCGTATATATATATACATATAAAATGCTATATATAAAATGCTATATTATTAAAATTTTAATTATCCAACCATTGGATTTAGTAATATATTTGCATTCATCATGCATGCCAATTTTGAATCAATCTGATTTTTTTATATAATCGAGAATATTATATTTATCAATATATATTTATTAGTTGAAAGTTTTTATCTCAAATTATTTTTAATTGGATCTAATCTTTTTTGCTTTAATGCTTGTTGCTTTTGTTTGCTTTTTTGTATGGAAACAAAATTTGGGTTTTTATCTACTGAATATTTAATTTATAGGCGATTGGTCTCGTTGGTTATTTATTTCAATTGAAAATTACATTTGTTAATGAATGCTGTCATTCTGCCATTTGATTTGTTTATTATAATTTTAGGAATTTATAGTATGAAAGTTTAAGATTGAAATGCAAATGGTAGTCTTTGAATCTATGGTTTTCGAAGTTTGATTAAACCTGCAAATCGTTAGCATAGAAGTGGCTTTTAATTTTAGGTTTTATGATAAATTTAAAGCTAGTATCATTTAATTTAATTATTAAAAATTGTAGTTTTAGGCATTGGACAAGATTAGATTCGAGAGTTTGACGGACAAGAGCAAACTTGATGCTCAACCTGAGTTGTTTATCTACTGAATTTCTAGTAGTATTTCCTTTGCTGATTTGACTTTTAAAGGATTAATTTTGTGCTTTTTTTTTACTCAGGAAGCTGTGGAAGTTTGTTCTGTCTCAATCCAAGTAAGTTAGCTATACAAACAGTTAATCAACTGTGTTTTTGCTCAATCCAAGTTAATGCATCCTAATTGAAGTTAGTCTTGAGTCTTGACCGTATATGTTAGTTTATTTTGTATTCTCTACATTGCAGGCCAGATATTCTTGGAAATCGCACCATGAGTAATTTCTACCATGATGTTTTGTATTCTCTATATAGGAATTGTTATCAAAGTAATGCTAAAGGATTTGCTTAAGCAAGTAGAGGGATAGGAATGGATTTGTATATAAATTGTTATATAATTAAAGCTTGTTTGGTGATGTGATAATAGTGTTGTTCTTTTATATAATTTTTTTTTTAATTTTTATGATTTTTAGCGGCGTTTGTGGGAAAAGCGCCGCTAAAAGTCCGACTTTTAGCGGCGTTTTTTGAAAAGCGCCGCTAAAAGCCCCTACCTTTAGCGGCGTTTTTTGAAAAGCGCCGCTAAAAGCCCCTACCTTTAGCGGCATTTTTTGAAAAGCGCCGCTAAAAGCCCCTACCTTTAGCGGCGTTTTGTTGAAAAGCGCCGCTAAAAACCCCTACCTTTAGCGGCGTTTTATTGAAAAGCGCCGCTAAAAACCCCTACCTTTAGCGGCGTTTTTATCGAAGCGCCGCGAAAAGCCCCTACCTTTAGCGGCGTTTTTTTGAAAAGCGCCGCTAAAAGTCTTTACTTTTAGCGGCGTTTTTTCACAAAAAACGCCACTAAATTTTGCGGCGCTTGCTTTAGCGGCGTTTTTTGCGGCGCTTTCAAAAGCGCCGCAAATACTATTAGTGGCGCTTAAAAACGCCGCTAAAAGCCCAAAAAAACGCCGCTAAAAGTCTGTTTTGGTGTAGTGAATCATCATTTTCAATCACTTTCAATCTATGTTTGTTTTTTGTTTTTTGTTTATGCAGGCTAGAGTCACATTCTAGAACTTCAAATACAACGGCGTAAAGAAGCTCTGGATGATATTAAGAGGTATGTTCCTAAAAATATTGGAGATGCTGCTCCCAACTAATTTTTCTGCTGAAAGAGAATGATTTGCTCTTTGAGCATGGTTTGAAGAATTATATGAAATATGATCATTTATGCCTAAAAATTTACACATTTTATTTCAAATAATAGTGCGATCCTTTGTTGAGTGTAAGTAGGGGTGAAACGAATATCAATATTTTGATACACATGTTAACAAATATACTTATGTGACATTTTATTTTCTTGATTGCTTGGCTGAAACGAATCTGTTTGTAAACACAATAGATGAGTACTTCGGCGATTGAAGTTAGTGGTGAAAAAGTTATGGCAGTATGTGATTTTAATATGTGTTTCACCTTTGTCATGGCTGGATGGGAATGATCGGCACATGACACTAGAATATTTCTTGATGCAATTCGAGATCCAAAATACAAATTTCTGCACCCACCAAATGGTTAGGTATTTTATTTATATGTGATTTTTAAAAAAAATAAAGTATAAGTTCTTTAATGGATAATTTTTATTAAAAAAATTATTGAACTAATTGTTTGTTATATTATGACATGTAGGAAAATATTATCTTGTTGATTCTGGATATCCTCAAATGAAAGGTTATCTTGGACCATATAGAGGTCAATATATCATTTACGACTGACTTTCAGAGAGGTAGACCAAAGATCTCAGTAAAGAAGAGATATTCAATCATTCACATTCATCATTACGTAGTGTAATTGAATGAACTTTTGGTGTTTTGAAAAAAAATGGGCCATTTTAAGGGATATGCCAAGTTATAGTTTTGAAAAGCAAACGATGATCGTTGTTGCTACAATGACGATACACAATTTTATCTGAAAACATGTTGGTCGAAATGATGTAGATTTTATGGAATACGAAGATATTAACTGGGCATATGAGAATACTATTGATTCAGAAAATGCGCATGGTCGAGAAAGTGATGATGATGACGACGACGATGATGGTGGTGATGATGACGGTGAATCAAGCAATTTAAGTGGTTTTGAAATGGAATTAACAAGAGATGCTATAGCTTCTAGTTTAATGAATTCAGTTTAATGCTATTGTAAAATTTTTAGTATTTATATTTGGTATATAAATATTATCCTTTTTTGAAACTTTAATCCAAATATATGTAATATTTTAATTTGTTACATATTTATGTTTTCTATGTTATGTTAATATCTAATATGAGTTTTACAAATGTGTTAAAAGCATTGAAAATAAAAAAAAATAACTTTTAAAATAATACAATTGTGTCAATATCTAATTACAAATATTTAATTATTATATTTAAATATTTAAATATAGTTTATATATTCTAATTAAATTTAATAAATAATTAATATTAATTACTTAGAAATATTTAAAATTAATATTATTTATTAAAATATTAACAATAAATTATAATAAACTATTTTTTTATATTTTTGCTAAAATATCATAATATTAACTAATTTGAACATTATTTAAATACATATTTGTTACTTTATAATATCATGTCTAAAATAGACATTTTATTTCTCAAAAGTACTTTTTGACAGCAATGCCAAACACTTAAATTTTTCAAAAGCACTTCTCAAAAGCACTTCTCAAAAGTATTGCCAAATTGGCCCTAAGTTTGAGTTGAAATAAGGGTAGTTTGAAAGTAGGAGTCGGTTTTATTTTCCACCATTAAGTCGGTAGGAGAGACTGGCTACTATTGTTGGGGTAGCTTGAAAATAGAGGAGAAATTAGGCTTTTTTACTATTATTATTATTCCAAATTGAAGATGTGAATTAGTTTCTTTTATTGCCTAAAGATCAAAAGTAGGCTACCAACCCAGTTTGCAATAATTTGATAGACATGTCTGGTCCCAATCTTATCAGAAATTTGTTTGACACTATTCCACAGTTCTCCAATACACATTAAAAAAGGAAAAAAAATCCATCTCACGGATGAACCCCTAAACCCTAATACAAGTCATCTTCCCGACTTTCACTTATTGAGAAAAGTTTTAGTAATCTTTTTATAATTATTTTCACAACCATTCTAGCCATGATTTATGATCATTATAGGACGTGATTGAATCATTTGTAAGATGTACTGATTTTTCTGTGTCATTGGGCACCATCAATTTTGCCACCTTATTTTCTATTAAGTCATTCTCCAATTTGTTTATCAAATTCTAAATTAAAATATTCACAATTTTATTGTAATGAAAAAGTAAAATTTAGTTAGATATTTTACAAGCATAATAATTTATTTAACTCTTTCAATTTTATAAAAAATCATTTTACCTTTTTATTTGTGTTTTCATTTTTTTTAACTCTTGAAGTTATATTGTTTATCAAATTATCTCAAAATGAATAAAGATGTTAACAAAACATCCACGTGATAGTCCACATGTATACTTGTTATCAATTAATTATTTTTTTAAAATTTAATTAATTAATAATGTGATATTTATGTATATATTACAATAGTAATGTTAATAAATATTATTATTTTTATCTATTTTGAAACGATTAAATTTAAAAAAAAAAAATTATAAAGTTGAAAAGGTAAGTGATTGTGAGTAAAAGATTTTGTTAGTGCCGGGCTATGCTCGAAACCATCATGTCAATGGCGTAAAGGGGTTCCACCACCGTCACATGTTTTGGAAAAACAGAGATCACTTATGTGGGGATAAGCGTAAGCCCCCACTCTCTTATTTTATAGCCTACATCTTTAGAAAACGTGTTTATTCTAAAGCCACACAAGTTTTTTTACTTTCGGTACTCAAATTCACCATCCACTTTAACATATGATTTGGTATTATTTTATGAGGGAGTTTTATTTCTCAATTCACAGAAACTTTATCAAATATGCTTGAAGAAGCAACCGCTTTATAAAATAGTATTTCGTCGAGTATTTAAATATGTGTAATTGCATATAATGTTGAAGGTTACGAATCTTTGACTCGATAAAAAACTTTATCTCAGTTCAAATAGAAGGCAAATTGCAGGGACACAATACTAACCCTGATTTAGTTTCACTACATCATAAATGTTACAAGGAATAAGATAATGATTTTACAGTTTAATTTACAATGAACAACCTGCATAGGACAAAAGGTTGGAAATGGGAGGGGGCGGCATATATGAGTTTGAACATTGACCACACCAAAACTGGTACCTATATTTGTCTTGTACGGAACTTGTGAAATCAAAAATAAATATTTCTAAATCAATAGTTGTGTAATTAACCTTGAATCTCAAATGCTGCCCATGCTTCAAGCAATATATCATCAAATCATGACTTCATACTTCTTCACTTCTACTATTAATATAGTTGTTGGACCTCATAATTTCTATTTAAAATTCAAGCCAATTTTGTTTATATTGATATTTCCTTTAAACTTGTTAATTAAAATAAATTATGTCTTATAATAATTTTATTTTTACATTTTAATTGTTTTTTTTTTTGAATACTTATTTTTCACTTATTATTATTTTTTAATTACATTATCTTTCAATTCTTATTCTTTTTTTATTTTTTTACTTTTATAATTTGTATAAATTAATAATTATAATATTATATTTTGGTCTCCTCAAAAATAATAAAAATTTAATTTAAATTTTTAAAAATTATAAAGATATAAACTATTAAAATAATAAAATTTAATTCCGACAGTCTCAAAAATTTTTCCTAACTCTTCAACGATTATACAATTTGTTAAGTAGTTTGAAAATGACTATTGATTATAACAAGAATCATGAGAATCCATATATTTTCGGCCCTTAAATTTATCATTTATCCTATTTTACTAAAAAAAAAAAATACCCAACACTCAATTCTTTTTCTCTAGGTTTTACCATGCAAATGCAAAATGTAACTCAATGTTCTCATGTCCCCGCCCTTTTTAACTCTTTTTTCTATAAATTCAATCCTTCTATTTTTCATATCTAAAAATTTAGTTCCAATTATTAAAATTATTTTGTTAAATATATGTTTGTTACAATATCAAATTTTTAGTTATATAACTTACAAGTGAGTAATTTTTTTATTTTAAAATATAATATTAATAAATTTAATAATATTACACTACAGCAAAACAGGGCTTTAGCGACGTTTTTAGTGTCGTTTGGACAAAAAACGCCACAAATATTATACATTAGCGGCGTTTGCATAAAAACGCCGCTAAAAACTGAATAATAGCGGCGTTTTAGGGTCAAACGCCGCTAAAAATTAAGCGCCGCTAATAATCTAAGCAATAGCGGTGTTTTTATACAAACACCGCTAATAATTTGAGAAATAGCGGCGTTTTTGAACAAACGCCGCTAATAATCTGAGCAATAGCGGCGTTTTTGTACAGACGCCGCTAATAATCTGAGCAATAGCGGCGTTTGTAATAATCTGGGCAATAGCAGCGTTTTTATACAAACGCTGCTAAAAGTTGAGTAGCCATTTTTGTGTAGGGACTCGTTTCGATTTGATCCGATTTAATTTTCATATTTTTTCCTATTCTTGCTTTGAATTATATTTTATTTTGATACATTCGCTTATAAGCAATGAGAAAGTTTCATTTTAGTTACTTAATTATGAAAAATTACAAATTTCTAACTAAATAATTTAGAAGTTTTCATTTAAGTTACAAATTAAGCTATTAAAATTGATTTATGGTTTAATGTTTAGTATGTTAATTTTATGGTTTAGGGTTTATTATTTTGGGATATGGGTTTAGTGTTTTAAAGTTTGTTATTTGGGGTTTATTGTTTAGGGTTTAAGATCTTAGTGTTTAACGATATTAAGGTTAATTTAAGTGGTAGTTGTTAGGGGTTAAGGTTAAGGTTAAGGGCTCAGGGGTTTAGGGGTTAAGGGTTAAGTGCTTGTGGGTTAGGGGTTAAGGTTTAGATTTTAGGGTTTAGGGTTTACGGTTTAGGGTTTAGAGTTTAGAGTATATGACCCAAAATCCCGAAACCAAAATCCCTCAAATCAGTTTCCCCTAATTCAAACCCCCAAAATCCCTAGAATCCTATAACCCGGCCCGAAGCTGTTGGATCCAACCATCGTTTACCGATCCTTCCTTTTATTGTGAAACTATCTTCCCATAACCCCGAATGGTATATGTATCCATTACCCCAATGTTTATTTCTTTAAAAGAGGTTCAAATTTTTATCCTTAATTTATATATTAAATAATTTATTATATAATTGTAAAATAGATAATAAGATTTTTAATATTAAAATTATAATTATATAGTTTGGGGTTTGGGGTTATGTGTTAGAGATCAGTGTTTGAAGTTTGGAGTTGGGGTTATGTACTGGGGTTTGGGGTTAAGTTTTTTAATTTATATATTAAATAATTTATTATATAATCGTAAAAGAGATATTATGAATTTTTTATATAAAAATTATCATTATAGTTTTTTAAACCTTTTTAATTTCATATTTTGGAATTTTCTGTTTTTGTTTTCTTACATAAAAAAATTATATAAAAATTATGTCATGTATCTAATTCTTTTAAATATTACTCAAAGTTTCAAAATTCATTTATTTAATATTTAAATTATTTAGAAAAAATTAATAACACATAGGAAAAATTTGAAACAAATTATACATAGAAAAATATATGTTAAAAAATGGAAAAATTTAAAATACTATTATTTAAAATAATTTTAAAGATTTATGGGTATATGACTGATATATTTGAAATTTATATATATTTAAAATAATTTTAAAGTTTTAAGTTTTAATGGTTTAAGGTTGATGGTTTAGATTAATTAGTGTTAATAATATTAAGTAATTGGATTAATTAATAATAGTATAAAAATATATAGAATGACATTAAAAAATTACCAGCGTTTTATACAAAAACGCCACAAAAGCCATCAATATATTTTAAGACGGCGTCGTTTGAAACTTTGTTGTATGAATTAGTGGCATTTTTGAGTAAAACGCCACAAAAATATATCAATACAATGCAAGACGTCGTCGTTTAAAGCTTTTTGTTAGTGGCGCTAGTTCAAAAACGCCGCTAAAAGTCTATATTTAGTGGCGTTTTCCTGAAAACGCCGCAAATATGTATGGACATTAAGCTTCACGTTGATGTTTTATCAACAATATAATATGCAGTAAGGTGGACGACGTCGTTTTATCAACAATTAGTGGCGCTTTTTTAGAAACGCCGCAAAACATAAATTGTGTTTGAGCAAAACGTCGTCGTTTTGCTGTGCTCGGTTTTATCCCCCTCCATCCCCGAAATCCCTAAGTGTTTTCTCCTAAAACTTTTCTCCGAAATCCCTAAGTGTTTTCTCCGAAATCCCAACATTTAACAAACAACGACGGTATGGAATTTGAAAACAGAAATTTTATTGATTTAGGGATTTTTGTTTATTTATATAATTTTGTTTAACTTCTTTATTTTTGTTCGATGTAAAGGTTTGACGGCTGGAAAGACCGAGGCTCGTCGTATTTCAAAGAGCTTCTTTACGGGGTTTTTTCCTCTCTCTTTTTGGTAATAATCTTCTTCATTTGCATGCTACTGTTTTTGAGACTAAGAGAGTTGGGTCTTTCTTTCTTTTTCTTTTTGCAATAATATTGGGCTTATTTGATGTTTCTTAACATTGTTGTGTTCATCTGTTTTTCGGGTATTTTCCATTTCAAATGCTTCCCAGTCATTTTTTCTATTAACAAATTGTTTATCTTTTCCCAATTCGGCCGTTGTTTTTGCTATGTTCTGCTGCATTTAAGGATCTCTTAAATGGGTTATTTTGTCTACTTATTGTCTTCAAATACTAATACTAGTACTAGTAATTGCACAAAAGATAGGATCTTTCTTAATTCTCGTTTCATAGCTGCTATATAGATAATTATCTGTTCAAGGAAGTGTTTTGATTTGGTAAATTGTTAGGGTTTAACCCATCGTTGTTTTCTCTCTATGTCTGTAGTTAAAGATAGTTATAGCATCAGGCATTAATCAAATTATATATCATCTCTGGTATTCTGACTTCTGATTAACTTTGTTTATCTTTTCCTCACTAATGTGCTTGTTAAATAGTGTGTGATTCTTTTAATGCTATTCCAATGTCATGTTATTGGCATGTGCTTGCCGATACTAGGAAACCAATGAAAGTATCAAGTGAATTTGTTGTTGAATCTTTAGAATCTTAAAAATCATGCAAGCCTTCTCTCGCTTTATAATTCACATAAGCTGTTTTTACGTCTTTGCAGATATTTACTTGATCCGAAAGCTCAAATTTTGGCTTCACAGGTAAGTTTTGGTATACGATATATTTTTTCTACCTTCATAGTTCGGAAAACATTATCGTGAGTAAGAATTGGCAAGATAGGTTTATTTGCTTAGCATTGGATGAGCAATATGTTTTCACAGGTAAGTTGCAACTTGCTTTATTTGCTTACCATATAACCTGTAACATTTTAGTAACTCTGATTCTAAACCTACTACATTGAAGAACATGTTAGACATTATGTGTCTGCTGATTGTTTGCTTTTGCTTCCTCACAACTTCGCATTAAGTATCTCATCATAATTGTTTGATTCTAAACCAAATTTATGTTTATTATCCTGCTTGGTTGGTATATATGCTGTATTATACTGTTGTCCAAAAAAAAAAAGATTCAAAGTTTATAGGCTGGAAACCTAACGGGTTGCCTTATATCTCATTGTAAGATATAACGGATCCTCCCCAGGTGTAACAATGCCACGTATGATGAATCTTATTTTTTTTTCCAAATTGTTGTTTATTATATTGTTTGAACTGCTATATATTCTGTTTAATATGTTGCTGTTTATTATATTGTTACAACTGGTATAAAAATGACATATTTTGTTAATTACTCGAATTTCTCGCATGCCTCAACTGCTATATATTCTGTTACATAATTTTAAGATCGAACCTCGAATTCCTCGCATGCCTCAACTGTAAGCCCTTTTCTGAAACTTATATTTTGTTAATTACTTTTGCTTTGTTTGATATTGTAGCTAATAAAATATTTAAATTTCTCACTCATGATTTCCAGTTTTTTCCAGGGTATGGTTTGCAAATAGATTTTGATTGAAAATTTCAAGTAGACCCAAGGTATCTCTCTACATCAGCTGAATGGGAAGTTTTGTGTGATTACTGATATATGGCCATGTGGTGAAAATTCTTGAATTTTGATTGAAGTTAGAATTATATTCATCTGTGTTACCTAGGCTTATAGCATGTTTACATGAAGGGACATTGAGGTGTAATCTATTAAGTGAATAGGTTCTAGTCGCAACCCTTAGATTAACATAATTTTGATTTGGATATTGGTTGTTGGTTCTTATATGATACTGAAAAAATGATCTGTTGGATATATTCTCTAACAATGTCATAATCGATTTCTTCTTCATTTGTTGTCTTAGTTGATTTCTCAATGCATTCTGGTTTTGAATAACTTTTTTTTTTCTTTTGATTGTTTGTTTTGGGTTAGCTTAAACAGAATATAAAATTTTGCTTTGACCAATTGTGTGATAATTATGACCTTATACAAGTGATGTTTTATTTTCTCTTTTCAAGGAATTTTGTGTGTTTTCTAATAGAATTGAAAGCAAGAGACTTTGGGATCAATTAACCTCAATTTTAACTAGAAGAATGTGGTCATATTTAGAGTGGAAGATTTGTGAAGTTTTTAGTTAGTCTCGCATTTTACATGGTGCTAAGGTTGTGCATATTAGTCAATCCATGGATCAATGCATATTGGGTTTTCTTTTCATACTGCTAGGTGCTTGCACTCATCAGTAAGGAATGGGGTAGATTTTTTTTTAAATGGTTGACTGGAGCTCATCGATGAACTTTGTTGGGATTGTTTGTATGCTGGTGTGTAGATGATTTGGAAATGGATTTTGATTTAAATATTCATGTCATATTTTATTTTTCCACAATTTTTCCATGTAATTGATACTGTGTGCAGGTCCTGCTCTTGCTGTACGCATCAAATTGTTATTTTGCATATGCCCTTAAAAAGTTTATCTCCCTAAGCCTTTTCGCATTACTGATGCAAGTCTTATAATCCACTAACATCTGCCATCCTCTCTCGGTTGCAGTTGCACCCTAGTTTATGCCGTAGTTTAGTATAAGTTGTTATTTAGTATGGAAAAGAACCTACTTGATAACTTGAAATTATTTTTCATGGCTCTGTAATGTAATCAATGTTTTATTTTTACAATTGAATATAAAAATGCCTTTCAATTGTTGATAATTATTATTGTCTGTCCCCTTCATTTTCTTTTCCAGGTTGTACCTTCAATAGCTATTGCATTCGTGACATATGAGGTGGTGAAAGACATTTTAGGAGTTGAAATCAGAATATCAAACTAAACCGGTACCAATTCTACTCAATGTTTTTACAATTGTGTGCTATTTGACGAGCAACAGGTCCAAATAACTTATGAAAAATAAAGACTGAAGTCTATTTATTTATTTTTCGAACATTGAAAATATAATGTTTGAAAAATTAAAGCTATATTTATTATGCAGATTGTTCTACCCTACTTTCATCTGCAGATTGTTCGAACTTAGTTTCTTCTACAGATTGTTCTCCGTTAGTTTGTTGGTAAGTTTTCACTGTTTAGATAAAAAGTCCTTATAAAAAAATTTAAAATATCAATTGCCATTTTAGAGAAGAAGGTTCCTATATGAGCATTTAGTGATAAAAAAAAATCAATTAGACTTTTTCAGTAACGAAAATCATTGTTGACTAATTTGACTGTTAATAGATGTTGATGTAGTTAACATAAATAATGACAAACTAACACATGACACCACGAAAATAAATATATTGACATGGCATGCCCTATTAACATATATTTATAAAAAAAGTTAAAATCCTTAAGAGATTATCTTTTATTTGTTTTGAATGCATATATTTTGTGAAAGTCCAGTTATTTACATTAGTAATTACTCTCTATCTCTAACATGTATCATCTTATTTTTATTTTCTGTTTTTTTTTTAATTTAAAGTATTAGTGAGTTAATGTTGTTTGTATTTCATTTCATGAATTTTGTTTCTTGGTGAGAGTGGAGTAGACCATCTTCTTGAAATAATTAAGGTATGTTTTAGTTCAATATTACGATCGATAATGATTATATCATGATGAATTTGTCCAAATTGCTGTCCAAATTGCTCGTTTATTATCCCGCTTGGTTGGTATATATGCTTTGTTATATATACTCTTTGTCCAAAAAAAAGATTCAAAGTATATAGGTTTGGAAACCTAACGGGTTGCCTTATATCTCATTGTAAGATATAACGGATCCTCCTAGGTGTAACAATGCCACATATGATGAATCTTAAAAATTTCATGTCCAAATTGCTTTGTCCAAATTGCTTGTTTATTATATTGTTTGAACTGCTATATATTCTGCTTAATATGTTGCTTTGCTTATTATATTGTTACAACCGGTATATTATTATTAATTTCTCTCCTAATTGCTTTGGTTTAATTTCTCATTGAATTGAACAAACTGGATTTTCGTGTGATTCTGTAAAAAGGATGTATACTGATCATCCTAAATAATAATAATTTTGCATGTATGTACAAGACAACAAATTATAACTATTGAAACATGCATCGAGTGTAAGTCTAGCAAATCATTTTCCTAATTTCTCAAATTCATTGAAACAACAAATTCTTACCTTTTTCAAAATTTTAAAATTCAATTCTAAATCGATCGATAGTATTTTTCATTAAAATGTATTGATATATAATTTATTTTTTTAAAAATCTTTTCCGAATTTATAGCAAATATGATTGCATTATAGCTTCATGAATTGTGATAATTATGAAAGAAATAATAGGGATACGATCACATTTTTGTATTTGTATTTTAAATTTTAACATTTAATTTCTCACATTTTTTGGAATTAATTTTTTTATATTTAAAAACACTGTTTAACAAATACTATTTACAATAATATTGTTTTTAATTTTAAAATACTATTTTAATATTGTTTGTAAAAAAATTTATAAATATTCTTTTAATTGTTCTAAAAATACAATTTTAACAGTATTAAAATACTTTGTAAAACACTATTTTCATTTCATATTTATTTTTAAATTATGACTTCGTTTTTATTTTTAAATATTTAAATATTAATTTCTTTAGTTTTTATTTAGTTTTTCTATTATTTTAATTTAATCTAAATAATAATAGCATTAAAAATATTTTGGTAAATTTTTAAAATTAAAAGTGGAATAAGCAAATAAAAACATTTTTAAAAAAGCTTGAAAGAAAGCTGATATATATTTTTTATTTGCTTTATACATAGATCCTAAGTGGTATTTTAAAAATATTACATAAATTGATTTAACAAAATTAAAAGTAGAGAGATGATAAAAATAGTAAAAGCATAATTAGCTTTATCAAAAAGACATTGGATCCAGGGCAAGTATAAATGAAAATTTTTCAATTAGATTCATGAGATTTTAATATTCAATATATTTAAATTTTTTAAAACTTATAATTTTCTTTATCAATATAATAATAATAACGATCATTATTTAAGTAGCTTACATAATTCACATAACTCACGTAACATACATAAATTACATAACTTACATAACTCAGATAACTTACATAATACATAACTCAGATAACTTACATAATACATAATACATAATACATAATACATAGGTTAAAGATCAAATTTCAAAGCTTTCATCAAATTATTTAACTTACATAATACACAACTTACATAATTTTAAGATCAAACTTCATAACTTACATAATTTACATAACTTACATAATACTTCGTATAGATAAACAACTTACCCGTGTAATTTCTTCACAACTTTAGACTTCAACAACTACGAAATGGATAGAACTTGGATGAATTTGTCAAGGGTAAGCAACGGCTATCGATATGGAGTAGAAACTTTTCTAAATTTTGCATTTCAAAATGCAAGCCAAGAGAATATGATTCTTTGCCCGTGTAAGAAGTGTTGCAATATCAATTGGCATTATCGTGAGGTTGTCTACGATTATCTAGTTGTTGATGGCTTTGTTCGGGGGTATAAAAAATAGATTTTCCATGGAGAGTGTACATATAGTGGAGCCTCTTCATCGATGAATCTGGGTTATCCTCATAGTGCTTACAATCAGAATGTTAGAGAAGATGACATGGATGGCATATTGCGGGATGCATTTAATATGCGCGGTGATGGTTTGCAGTCATTTCCAGCTGATTTGGATGCAACCGATGATTATAATTTTGGTGGAAATACTTTCACCGAAAGGGGAAGAAGTGTACATGATGATTAGCCAAATGAAGAAGCGGCGAAGTTCTACACGTTACTTGGTGAAATGAACGAAAAACTGTATGAGGGATCTAAATTTTCAAAACTATCTTTCTGTATTCGTCTTTTTCACTTAAAATGTTTGGGAGGGTGGACCGGAAACTCTTTGACAATGTTGTTAGAGTTTTTGAGAGAAATGTTCCCGTTTGCAAAAATCCCTCAATCTTCCAAAGACATGAAGAAATTGATCAAAGATTTGGGCCTTGGCTACAACAAAATTCATAGTTGCCCAAATGACTGCATGTTGTATTGGGGCGACCGGAGAAACCAACAGTGCTGTCATGTATGCGGTCAATCCCATTTGACGAATAGAAATACAGAGGATGGTAACAAGGATGAAAACGATGCACAGTCAAGGAAGACGCCAGTTAAGATTTTGCGGTATTTTTCACTAATACCAAGGCTTCAAAGGCTTTTCATGTCATCAAAGACAGCCGAGTCAATGACGTGGCACCATGATGGACGAACCAATGATGGATTGTTAAGGCATCCTGCAGATTCTTTAGCTTGGAAATCATTTGACTCCAAATTTCCAAGCTTTGCAAGCGATCCTCGGAGTGTGAGGCTTGGGCTAGCATCTGATGGATTTAACCCGTACAAAATCATGAGCACTGCGTACAGTATTTGGCCTGTGGTGCTTGTTCCTTACAATTTGCCTCCATGGGTTTGCATGAAACAGTCATCCTTCATCTTATCTATGATTATCCCTGGAAAGAAAGGGCCCAGAAATGATATTGACATATATTTGCAGCCACTTATTGAAGAGTTAAAACAATTGTGGGCTGGTGTTGAGACATACGATGTAATCGAGAAAGGAGAACTTCAATTTCGTGCGCAGCATTGATGTGGACTATTAATGACTTCCCGGCCTATGCCAATCTATCCGGTTGGAGTACCAAGGGACGTTATGCTTGTCCTTGCTTTGTCTTTAACAAACATGTTCGCAATGGTTATATAATGGGAAGAAGTTCTCTTACATGGGGCATCGTCGGTGGTTACCGAAAAATTATAGATTTAGATTTTAGAGTACTCAGTTTGACGGTACTGAAGAGTTTAGAGAAGCTCCTTCGTAGACCGATGAATCTGAAATATAGTTCATGTTGAAAGATATGAGTTTCATTTATGGGAAGATGAATCAACCGCCCAACACACAAAGAAATAGAAGATCAAGGGATGAATCTGATGAAGAGGATGATCCTAATGAGGTGGACTTGTGGAAAAAAAGAAGTATTTTTTTTGAGTTGTCTTATTGGGAGAATCAGATTTTACGACATAATCTTGATGTCATGCACATTGAGAAAAATTTCTGCGAGAACATCATTGGGACTATTTTGAATGTCGATTTAAAATCGAAAGACAATCTTCAGAGTCGACTTGATTTAGTCCACATGGGAATTCGGTGTGAGCTTCATCCCGAAGCACTTCCGAATATGAAATATCGATTACCGCCTGCTATTTTCTCAATGTCGAAGACGGAGAAAGAAGTGTTTTGTATGGTGTTGAAGGATATAAAGGTCCCAGATGCATATGCATCAAATATATCCCGATGTGTGAGTCTTAAAGATCGAAGACTATATGGCTTAAAATCGCATGACTATCACATCTTGATGCAAGACTTACTGCCAGTTGCTATGCGGTGTTGTATGTCGAAAAAGGTGACGTCTTGTGTAATTGAACTATCCAATATAATGAAAGGCATTTGTGGCAAAGTTTTGGATGTTCAAGAACTTGAGACACTACAAGATCGAGCCGCATTGACTTTATGCAATCTGGAAAAGATCTTACCGCCTTCCTTCTTCACTATTATGGTACACTTGTTGATTCATCTCCCTCGTGAAGCAATACTTGGTGGACTCGTTTTCTATCGATGGATGTATCCCATAGAAATGTCTTAATTTATTTGTAAATTATTCCTTCATTCACCTCAATGCCTTTAGTTGCAACTTTTGATAATGTTGTATATCGTGTTTAGGTTCCTATCCAAATTGAAGTCTTACTTTGCCGCAATAAGCGTTATCCGGAAGGATCAATTGCCAAGGCTACTTGGCGAGAGGAATGTATGACTTTACGCTCGAGGTATTTGGAAGATGTTGAAACAAGAATGAGCAGACCAAGTAGAAATGCTGGGCTCACAGATCATAACTTGGCCGAAACTTATTTATTTCAAAGTTTCGGAGAACCGATCGACAAAGTCGAAATTGTAGAATTAGACGATAGATCGTGGGTCCAAGCACATCTATACGTTCTTTTTCATCACGATTCAATGGAACCATTACACAAGTAAGTTCTAGAATTTGATAAATACTCATCAATTATAATTTGTTTGTCTTCTAACAAAGTAACCCTTTTTTAACATAGTGAGTACAAATAAAAAATAGAGAGCTCGTTCACGATCCCGAAGATTACATCGACGAGAAATTAATAAGTTGTTCACAGAATCATTTCATGAATGGTTAAGCCAAACGGTATGCAATTGAAGTTTTCATTGACAAGTAATAATGTTTTCTCATAACATTTATAATTACTCAATTTACTTTCGATTCAATAGGTTTGGAGTCGGAATGAAGTAAATGACGAAGTTAAATGGCTTTCACAAGGTCCAAACAGAATAGTGAAAAGATATAGTGCCTTCCTCATCAACGGATACAGATTTCATACAAGGTATCGCGAGAGATTGAGGAGAACCCAAAATTGTGGAATTGTTGTTAATTCTTCAATTACAAGTTATGCTAGTGCTAGGGACAGAATCTCCGCTCGAGGGAATCGGAGTATTACGGACTTATTACTGACATAATTGAGTTGGATTATTACGGAAAATGGAAAGTTATCTTATTTCGAGGTGATTGGGCTGATGTGAATACGACTCGCGAAATTAAAAATAATCAATATGGTTTTACAATAGTGAATTTCTCTCGATTGATTCACACCGGAGAACAACTGATAGACGAGCCGTATGTGTTTTCTTCTCAAGTGAAACAAGTTTTTTACTCGAAAGATCCAACTGATGAGGGTTGGTACGTTGTACTTCGAAACACCGCTAGAGACTTGTTCGACATGGGCAATGAAAATAGAGATGACATCGTCGAAAGATTAGAAACTCTGCCTTTTCCAGAACAAAACTTAAATGAAAATATCCCTAGTACTAGTACACAATTTCAATGGGTTCGTCAGGACGTGGACGAAGATATTTACGAATTATGATGTAGTAAGATTTTACGATTTTTTTAATTTATATGTAATATTATAATTTTAATCTTGGTCATTTTATATAATTTAACTATTTTATATGTACCATTATTGTTGTCATTTGTTACGAGTTATTTCAACTATTTTATGTGTATTGCAGGAAAAATGAGTAGAAGAAGATTGCGAGATTTAAATATTGTACAGAATACTGTAAATTCAGAAGCGGGCAATAGCGAACAAAGAAATGGTTGTTGGATCCTCGAGTGTGCCCGACATAGATGATGAGCTGCGCAATTACAAAGTAATGTTAAGTTTATTTTACATGCATGTTGACTTTTATTATTGATTCATTTTTCAATTTTAATATAACAATAATATATCATTGTTCACCGAGAGATGGTGGGGCGCGCAGAGAGTCGCGGACGGACGCCGCTAGAGATTTATACGAATTAAATCCCGTCGAGTGTGAAAGTAAGGAGAAATACAGTCATGGCCACTGTTGGCCTGAAGCTCGACTTCTAGCAGGCTATCTGGGCATTATTGCATGGAATGCAAATATGTTGCCCATCAATTACGAGTCATGGCATCACATGCCTGATGCAAACAAAAATCAAGCTCTCGATAACATTAAGGTAACAAAACGTGAATGTAATTTATAATACTTTGGTTGAAGTTTCATTTATATTTACTTTCTAAACTTAAGTTTTTTTAGGAAAGATTTACTTTGGAGGTCTCCGATGACTATATAAAGAAGACACTGGGAAAAAAATTGAGAGACCATAAAAGCACACTGAAAAAAGAATATTTTAAGAAAGAAATAAGCCTCGAGGATAAATTACGAAATGTCCCGCTGGGAATGTTGAGGTATCAATGGGAAGATGCGGTTAGATTTTGGAACTCAAAGAAAGGAGAGGTATTACCTAGTTGTAAACTCTTATAAATTTTTCGGTTTATAGTATTTAATATATACGTAATAATAATTTCATTATGTATGACCGTGAGCGTGTTAGAACGTGTAACATCCTAAATTTACGGGCCTATACATTTAGTGTAGGGATAGGTTTACTATGTTAATTTAATTAATAGGGGTCTAAATTTGGGCTTAGAATTAGGCAAAAGGCCCAGATTAAAGTGGCATCATTAATGATTAAAAGGAACAAGTTTTGCGGTCGCAAGGAGCCCATGTTTTAGGCCAAATTCGGCACTTTAAATGAAGAGAGGGTGACGCCACACACAAGGAATTAGGGGCCCAAGTATTAAGTTTAATGAGGCCCAAATATTTTAATTTAAGTGAGTTAAATTTGGCATTAGGGATTAGTAGAGGTGGACGGCTACAAGGCTATAAAATAAGAGAATTTATGTGGATTTTTAAGTGATAATATCATAGATAAAAAGGATAAAAGTTAGGAGCTTATCTTCAAGGGAAGTGTTGGCCGAAAATCCACCACCTAGAAGAGTGTAAAATTCGGCTATTGCATGGCAAGGAGGGTGCCGAATTTCTCCTCTCTTTTAGCTTGAATTTTAAGGGTGTTTTCGATTTTTAGCACCAGGTGCCAAAATATCTATAAATAGGGGGGGCTAGCTCCTTGATTCTGACACTGAAAACCCTAAATTTCTCTCCCATTGTGCCGAAATTCCCTAGCCTCTCCCTCTCCAATTTCTTTTCTCCAATTTCTTTAAAAGCCGAAACTCTTCTCCACTTTTTTCTTCTTGTGCCGATTTCTCTAGGAAGCCGAAGCATCCATAGTCTTTTCTTCTATTCATCCTATTTGAGAATTAGTTCTATACTTCCGGCATTTAAATCTTCCATGGGCATTGCCGAATCCTCTCTCTAATGCTAGCCGAATCTCCTATGCTAAGGTAAGTGTTGATTTTTGATTAGTTCTCATGATCTATTCCCGGTTTTTGAAAGGCAAAAGTCAAAAGCTAATAGTTTAATAGTTTTATGATGGGCGGTAATTCGGGATTTGAAGGAAGCTTAGTCGACTAGATCTAAAAGCCAAAAATCATAAGTCTCCAATTTTGGGATTTTAAGGTAAGAAGATTTGTTATTCAAATATATAAAATTGGGTAGAACACTAACCATGGCCGAATATAGGAGAGGCCCTAGTTTCGCATCTTTTCGACTTTTTGAGCAAAGTTGTAGCAAGGGTATCGACATTAATCAGGTGTGTAGATCTCTAACACACTACTAATAAACCTGTATGTATGTTTATTTATATATGTTATGGGCTAAAAAGCCGGAATGAGGTCAGTAGACAAATCGAATGGAAACCTAAAAGGGTTAGGCAAAGATGCTGTGCACGTAAACATAGAACTCCCCTATGTGTATCGAAAAGTATATAAGTCTGTATGATGTTTTCTTTATGTATGTATGCATGGGGTGGGAATGATGATATTGAAGGGGAAGTGCATGATAGGTCACTTGGTGATCGGTGGTAGAAATCCCACATAATTTAAATGAAAGGTCACATAGTGATCGGTGGCGATGCCACGTTAAATGATTCCTAATTAATAGGAATAGGCAAGACACCGTCGTCGTTTTGGTGTGTAGCGGATGGAGGGTTGATTGTAGAAATCCCCAAGGTGTGATGGTTGGTACGAGATGGTGTGTAGAGGATGGAAACCTAGGATGGGTTGGGTTTTTCATTATTTATTGTTTATCATGTGATTATGATTGATACCTTTATGCATGGGCCAGGGCCCATAATATGTTTGTGGGCTCAGGTCGTTGTGTGTTTTGAGATTTATACACTGAGTCTTGGTGACTCACGCTTTCCTTTTCTCTACTCTTCCAGATGAGCAGTAGATCGTGGACATGGGAGCCGAGATGGACTCGAGGGGCCATCAAGCTTTGTTTCTATAAATTATTTTTTTTGGGGATTTCTTTAAGTATTACTTTATTTTTACTTTGGAATTATCAATGTAATAAGGCCCCATAGTTTTATCCAACTAAGTAGTTTTAATGTTCTGCAACTTATGAGATTATGTCAAAGGTTTAATTATACTTAATACAAGGTTTTATTTTTAAAATGCCGCTTATTTACTTAAATAATATCTATTTAATTTACGACTTCCAAAACCAACAAGACAAAAGTTTTTAATGTACAACTAGTAGCATACCAGATCTGGTCGAAACGCACGGGCCAGGTTTGGGGTGTTACATTTTGGTATCAGAGCCTAGGTTCAAAACTCAGGCTGTGAAATGGGTCTAGTACTATTTTAAAAAGTTGAAAAAATGTTTTGGATGAAGACATGGCCTTCGAGTCTACCGGCACCCAATCCACCCAGGTAAGTATTCTGAACTCCTGATTGTGATATAAATGTGGGCTTAATGGGCCTTATGGGACGTAGACTATCTAGGTTAGAACTTGATGGACTCTAGGCTTAGACAAACAACTCTTCAAATCCATAAGACTTAATTTCACTAAACAAAACCTGTAAACGAGTCGCAAGACTAAGGTGTGGCAACAAGCATATGCATGTCTAGGAATAGATTCGGAAGAGCTTGGTATTTAAGCAGTCCAAGTGACTCACCTCCTCTTCACTGAAATCTTACAGTGCGTAGTGACTGCTCACCCTAGCTATAAGGACTTGTTCATGGGCTTGAACCCATAATTAAAACCCGAAAGGGACCAACCACCCTATTTTGGCAAACAAAAACCCTAAGTTTTGTACATTTCCAAAAGATACACTTGATTTGAAAATGTTCACAGCTATGAAAAATTTACCCAAAAACCCTATGTTTACAAGAGTAACTAGATTTTTCAAAGTGCCCCTGTTTTGAAAAAAAAATCAAAATACTACTGGTTTGTAAAATTACCAATATACCCCCGGATTGTAAAAATTACCAAAATACTCTTCTTTCACAAAATCACCAAGGAACTTTATTATGAAAAGTTACGAAAATACCCCTGTAGGATAAAATTACGAAAATACCCCTGGGTAGTGAACCAACGAAAACACCTTTGCGTGAATAATGTAAGTGCTTGGATGTTATTTGTATGATGTATGCATTTTATTTTAGTTAGAGGTCAACAACCACCAAGGGGCCGTGGTCAAGGCAATGGTGGCAATGGCACAGGACATGGTCGTGAAGATGCAGGTTATGCTGAGGCGAGGCGGCCAGCCTTGGTCTAGGCAGCACGTCACCAAGGGGACGAGGACGCTCTAGATGCTAACACTGGTGCGTACTCTACCATAGTATACTAAGTGTTTCTTTTGGCTTTAGAATCGGAGTGCGCAGCGAAAGCATAGTGGTGAGACTTGGGTAGTACGATTAATAGTTAGTTGGAAATTACGAGGACGAAATTTCTTTAAGGGGGTAGAACTGTAGCATCCTAAATTTACGGGCCTATACATTTAGTGTAGGGATAGGTTTACTATGTTAATTTAATTGATAGGGGTCTAAATTTGGGCTTAGAATTAGGCAAAAGGCCCAGATTAAAGTGGCATCATTAATGCTTAAAAGGAACAAGTTTTGGGTCGCAAGAGCCCATGTTTTAGGCCAAATTCGGCACTTTAAATGAAGAGAGGGTGACGCCACACACAAGGAATTAGGGGCCCAAGTATTAAGTCTAATGAGGCCCAAATATTTTAATTTAAGTGAGTTAAATTTGGTATTAGGGATTAGTAGAGGTGGACGGCTACAAGGCTATAAAATAGGAGAATTTATGTGGATTTTAAGTGATAATATCATAGATAAAAAGGAGAAAAGTTAGGAGCTTATCTTCAAGGGAAGTGTTGGTCGAAAATCCACCACCTAGAGGAGTGTAAAATTCGGCTACTGCATGGCAAGGAGGGTGCCAAATTTTTCCTCTCTTTTAGCTTGAATTTTAAGGGCGTTTTTGGTTTTTAGCAGTATGTGCCAAAATATCTATAAATAGGGGGGCTAGCTCCTTGATTCTGACACTGAAAACCCTAAATTTCTCTCCCATTATGTCGAAATTCCCTAGCCTCTCCCTCTCCAATTTCTTTTCTCCAATTTCTTTAAAAGCCGAAACTCTTCTCCACTTTTTCCTTCTTGTGCCGATTTCTCTAGGAAGCAAGCATCTATAGTCTTTTCTTCTATTCATCCTATTTGAGAATTAGTTCTATACTTCCTAGGCATTTAAATCTTCCATGGGCATTGCCGAATCCTCTCTCTAGTGCTAGCCGAATCTCCTATGCTAAGGTAAGTGTTGATTTTTGATTAGTTCTCATGATCTATTCCCGGTTTTTGAAAGGCAAAAGCCAAAAGCTAATAGTTTAATGGTTTTATGATGAGCGGCAATTCGGGATTTGAAGGAAGCTTAGTCGACTAGATCTAAAAGCCGAAAATCATAAGTCTCCAATTTCAGGATTTTAAGGTAAGAAGATTTGTTATTCAAATATATAAAATTGGGTAGAACACTAACCATGGCCGAATATAGGAGAGGCCCTACTTTTGCATCTTTTCGACTTTTTGAGCAAAGTTGTAGCAAGGGTATCGACATTAATCAGTGTGTAGATCTCTAACACACTACTAATAAACCTGTATGTATGTTTATTTATATATGTTATGGGCTAAAAAGTGGAATGAGGTCATGTGTAGACAGTCGAATGGAACCCTAAAAGGGTTAGGCAAAGATGCCAGTGCGTAAACATAGAACTCCCTATGTGTATCGAAAAGTATATAAGTCTCGTATGATGTTTTCTTTATGTATGTATGCATGGGGTGGGAATGATGATATTGAAGGGGAAGTGCATGATAGGTCACTTGGTGATCGGTGGTAGAAATCCCACATAATTTAAATGAAAGGTCACATAGTGATCGGTGGCGATGCCACATTAAATGATTCCTAATTAATAGGAATAGGCAATATGGTCATCGTTTTGGTGTGTAGCGGATGGAGGGTTGATTGTAGAAATCCCAAGGTGTGATGGTTGGTACGGGATGGTGTGTAGAGGATGGAAACCTAGGATGGGTTGGGTTTTCAATATTTATTGTTTATCATGTGATTATGATTGATACCTTTATGCATGGGCCAGGCCCATAATGTGTTTGTGGGCTCAGTCGTTGTGTGTTTTGAGATTTATACACTGAGTCTTGGTGACTCACGCTTTCCTTTTCTCTACTCTTCCGGATGAGCGAGAGATCGTGGACATGGGAGCCAGAGACGGACTCGAGAGGGCCATCAAGCTTTGTTTCTATAAATTATTTTTTTGGGGGATTTCTTTAAGTATTACTTTATTTTTACTTTGGAATTATCAATGTAATAAGGCCCCATAGTTTTATCCAACTAAGTAGTTTTAATGTTCTGCAACTTATGAGATTATGTCAAAGGTTTAATTATACTTAATACAAGGTTTTATTTTTAAAATGCCGCTTATTTACTTAAATAATGTCTATTTAATTTACGACTTCCAAAACCAACAAGACAAAAGTTTTTAATGTACAACTAGTAGCATACCAGATCTGGTCGAAACGCATGGGTCGGGTTTGGGGTGTTACAGAACGAGCAACAGGCAGAAACAAAAATTCACGCACACGGCATGGTCCAGAAGTTTTGCTTCTGTAGCTGATGCCGAGGTATTATAATTTATTAATTCTGTCAAATATTAATGACTTTATACTATTAAATTATATTTTTACTACTACATTGTAGGAAGTCTCCACCGGTCAAAAAGTTGGACGCGTTCAGCTTTTTGACATTACGCATAGGAAGAAGGATGGGTCTTCGATGACATCCGAAGCTGGAGAGATTATGGTATATTTACTTAATAAAATTGGATTTATTATAAATATTTATAATGTTTACTTATAATAGTTTAATTATTCGTTAGTAGTTTTAAATTAATAATGTTAAGTTATGTTGCATTCATTCTTATTGTATATTTCGTTTCTAACTTTTTGATTTATTTATTAGGAGAAACTAAAGGAGAAGAAGGCACAGTATGAAGCGGCTGCTTCGAGTGATAGTTCTGTTAATCTTGAGGATATCGATAACAGAATTATTACCGATGTTTTGGGTCCTGAAAGGTATGGTCGAAATTTTTATGCTACATTTGCTGTTTTTTGGCTTAAATTATATGCTACATTTGCTGTTTTGTTATTACTGATGTTTTGGGTCCTGAAAGGTATGGTCGGGTCCAATTTCAAGGATCTGGTGTTACCCCGACCCAATATTTTGGATCCGGCTCCCGCCAATACATGTCTTCCGGTAGTCAAGCTCAAGCTGAAGTTCAGAGGTTAAAAGACCAAATATCTCAGATGCAAGCGAGCACGGTTCAGCAAATTGCTGAGGTTGAAAGAAAATATGAAGAACTTCGAGCGGATGCAAAGAAATGAGGAGGCAATGCATGATAGCGATGGCAAGCGAGAGCAGAGCGTAAAATACGATGAGCTTCACTTTCAATTTTCAAAGAGATGATGCAGATGTTTCAAAGCGATGCAGGAGCCGCCATCTTAGTCCCTTAGTTTCTCTTTGTAATATTATTTTTAACATTGTTACATTTAACATTATTGTAAGAATAGTTTCAATTATACTTTATTTATTAATTTACATCATATATCTATTATTAAATTTGAAGTATCATTTAGATTTAATGCTTTTGATGAGATTTAAATGTTACATTTGCTGTTTTGGGTTGAAATTATATGCAATTGTTGCTATTTTTGGTTGGTTTTAATGCAGGAATGGTAGGATATTGGAGAAACTGACCATTGCAAATTTGTGCAAATTAGCGGCGTTTGTGGAAAAAGCGCCACTAAAAGTCACGACTTTTAGCGGCATTTGTGGAAAAAACGCCGCTAAAAGTCACGACTTTTAGCGGCGTTTTTTCCCATAAACGCCGCTAAAATTTGCGGCGCTTTTCAAAACGCCGCAAATACTATTAGTGGCGCTTATAAACGCCGCTAAAAGCAAAAAAAAATGCCGCTAAAAGTCTGTTTTGGTGTAGTGTTAACAAATGGATCTAAATTTTAAAATCTAAAAGGTAAAATGACTAAATCCTAAAAATGTGGATTAAATTCTAAATTTGAGAAGAATACAGTGATTTATGACATATTTTAACCTTAATTATATTTATGGTGCTTAACAGATTCTAGGAAGCCTTTTTTTGACATAATGACATCCTAACTTTGCAAAAAAAAAGAAAAGAAAAAGTAATTTTAACACTTCATTTAATTGTTCACCTCTTTTAGCTCTTAAACTAGTGTTTGTTGATGCCACGTCAACAATTAATAAAATTTAAAAAAAAACTAAAAATTTTAGAATATTATTATAATTTTATTATTAAATAAATTTTATATTTTTCTGAATTTTTATATTTTCAAATTTTTAAAAATTATACATGTTGATATTATGCTATATTAACTTTTTCTATTTATTTTAAAGTGATTTGATAAATAATATAAATTTAAAAGTTAAAAAGCAAAAGAAAAGTTAATTCTATAATTAAAATTACTTATTTTATAAAATTTGAGGGTTGTCGTGCTCTTTTTTCTCCTAGATAGTGGAAGACAAAAAAAGAAGAAAAATGGAGGAATACGCTGAATAGTACACCATTGTTCCTAAGCTTTATAGTTGCATTTTTCTATATCATGAACCTCTATTTTCCCCCTGTTTTTTGTGAATGTCAAACATTTGGACTGTTTCATCGTTGATAAAAGTCCACATATTCAATATATTAAAATAAGGGTAAAGGCGGAAGTTTAATTCAGGGGATGAAGATAAAAGTAAAAAATTTGAGAAGTTAAATTTATATTTTTTTTAATAAAAATGTTTAAATTAAATTATTAAATTTTTATTTAATCAATAAGTTAAAAAAAATTGAATATTTTTAAATTTGAAGAGGGATTGGGATTATAAAGGAATTTTCCCCTTCCCCGGTTACGCCCGATCATTATATATTAATGATTACTATGTAGATTAAACCCCTTTTTTATATAGAAAATTAAAATTGAAATTAGGGTTGTACAATTTTGATAAAAAGAAAAGAAAAACGAATAATGTTTAAATGAGATAAGATAAATAAAATAAAAAATCCTAAACTTTGGGTTAATTATGTTAATATCATTGTATTAGGAAAATTATATTGTTGAAGTAAATGGAACGTGTGTTATAAGTCATTAACCACCATGAATTTGTTTTAATTCAATGTCCTATTTTGCTTTTAATAAAGTTGAATACCAAGTCATAAAACGGCAGCGTCCAAGTTCTCTCTATTTTTATTGCTCATCCAAATAAGATGCTGATCGTATTTTCCATAATCCAAATTTTATTGGATCATCCGAAAGCAAATTAGATTAAGTTATTCCCTAATAATAAAAGTCAAAGAATAAAATCATCTCATCTATATAAACACATAAAAGGTCAATTACTAGATTTCCATCTTTTGAAAATGTCAATTACATGCCTATAACATTGGAAAACTATAGACCTTCAATCTCAACAATTTCTGTAAGTTCCCATTAATTAACTACAATTCTATCATTTTCATTCTCATTTATCTATCCTCACATAAATTGATTTTTAAGGGAAAAAGTCGGTGTTTAATGGGGTATTTAAGTTATTCATATATGCTTTTATTATGGTGCCTGTGCTTTTATAATACATCTAATGTGGTACATAAACTATCAATATGTGTTCAACTATGGTACATCTTGTCAACACTATTAGTGAATTACCAAACCAATCAATGAAAATTTGACACATAGAATTTTCTTTTCCAAATCATCTTGTTAACACTATTAGTGAATTACTAAACCAATCATCAAGCTCGCAATGGAAAACTTTTTGGAGATGTTTTTGCTTATGTAATTTTAGTATTTATTTCTTAACTATATATTTACTTAATTTAATTTATTTTTTATTTAGCTTTTCACACAATGCTATATTATTTAAGTGGACTTGATGATTAAAAAAAACCTATCTGTCAAGTTTTCATTGGCTTGCTTAGTAATTCACTAATGGTGTTAACAACAAGTACCGTAATAAAACACATATAAATAGTTCGGATACCACATTGGACATTTTCAAACTACATGTACCACATTGGACATTTTATGAAAAACCATAATAAAACATATATTAATAGTTCATATACCATAATAAATATTTTCAAAGTACAAGTACCACATTAGACATTTTATGCAAGTATAGGTACCAAATGTGACATTATCCCAATTTTAATTGTTTAAACATTTAAAAGAATTCTTGCAATTGGTGTGGTAAGTGTGGACAAACATATCAAACCTAGGTGCTAGTGATCCTCTCAGCACCGAGTTTTATCCCACCAATGACCACGTTATAGACTCCACTGGTTGTAACACAGGAGTAATTATCAATCAAACTAGAACAACCCAAAACCTAAATCCTTTGCATGGCAACTAGATCACAAACCTACAAAATTAAACCAACCCTCAATACCAAAAAAAAAAAAAATATGTATTAGAAATGTAACACCTGGTTTTCAATTAACTCGGAAACTTGAAATAATTAGAGGATTAAATTGAAAGAGACTGCAGGTTAGAGGCCTCTAATGAAGAAATGGGAAAGCTGAAAACTGAATTGGACATGGTTAAGAACCAAACCTGGTTCAGTTAGAATGGAACCAGCCGATTCTTTAGTGGGGGGCAACATGATTAGAAATGGATGGTTCTCATAAGGTTGGTATTAGCGCGGGAATGGCTATAAATAGCTAGGAGATGACTTCTCAAGGATGATTTTATTCCCGATTATGTTTTATTTTCTCTCTTATTCATCATTTTCAGATACTTTGAACGAGAGTATGCCATGAAAGGTTCTGCATGGAGCAGTTCTTGAGGATGAAGACGGAAAAGTAAATAAACCAACAAGCTATTGTCAGGAGAATGGAAGCTCTGGTATTCAAGAAAGCTAAGCTGTGGAAATGATGAAGCTGCAGGTAGTTTTTAAAATCTAACCATGGTTGTCCTGGTTATTGTCATCTAAGTATGCCATGAAAAGGATGTTCATATGAGTATTGGCAGTCTGCATGACAATATGCATAATGTAGATGTGTGCATGATTGCATGATAACTGTGGGAAAAACTTCTATGGGATAGATGAAGTTAGAAAAGGAAAATGAAGAGTGAACCTGTTAGAAGTTGAACACCACAATGTTCCCTCCGCAAAGCTCTAAGTTAGAAAAGAAAAGGAAAGCTTAGAGCTTTGCGGAGGGAACATTGCGGTGTTCAAGCATCAAAGTTAGGTGGTGTAAAATAGGTAATGGAATGAGGTTTCGGGAAATAAGAACCATGGAAAGGTATTTATCGCGATGGTAGTATCGACAGATCCTTCGGAGTGACATCATGACGATGGTATATGGTGTAAGACCATAGATGAAAGACGCTATGGAAGTCTAATATAAGGTACGTAGCGCAAGACCATGGATGAAAGATGTCATGACAACATGGTAAAAGGTATAAGGTATACGGTGTGAGACCATAGATGAAAGAGGCTATTACAGCCAAGTACAATGAGTAAGACCCTTATGTAGGATTTCATGGCATCATATGATAGTACGCCAGGATGGCAGATCAGTGTAAGACCATGGATGAAAGACTTCATGACATTCACAAAAATAGTCCGCTGGGACAGTAAACACAGAGATAGTTATAGTAAACACGGGGTAAGTCCGACAAGACAAGGGATACGAAGTAAGAAGGGTGTAAGACCATAGCTCAGTTACAACAACCCATAGAGTCCGCCAGGTCCTCAAGCGCGGGGTATACTACCAGTGCGCCAAGCATCAGAAATCACACAGGTGGAATAATGCATCGTGAACCAACTAAAAATTTGACTAAGGCAAGCGCATCTATCAATTAATAGTATAGCTACGGTGAACAAATATATTATTCCCACGAAGACTAAAAGTACTAGTAATTACTGTCTTTCTATTATTTAACTGATAAATTTGAGTGATTGATTAAAACTAAAATTAACTAAATTAATTAACTACGAATCAAGAAAATAACCGATTAACAACCAAGAAGCAAAACAATACCCAGGAAAGAATTCACATTGACTCCATCTGTTGCTATCAATCTAAATTACACAATTTATTTTCTTAGTATCTTGATCTATAAAAATCCCTAAATTATGCTAATATCTCTTTCGAGAGTAAGAGCAACCAACTCTAGGTTGATTAATTGAAATTCATTTCTAATTAAACCTACTATTATCTCATTAACACTATTTATGGATTCCTCTATTAGATTTGACTATAATTCGGTAGATTTATACCGTCCTATTTTTAGGATTGCATGCAACTCCCCTCAATTATGCAAGATATATTCTTAAACAGCGTCTATTCCTCCTTTGATTTAAGCACATCAAACATGGATCAATAATCTAGAAATATTAAACCAAAAATTAAGCACACATAATTGAGAACAATATCTAAGTATTTATTGTGTAAAATAAAAATCAAACGACAGAATCCATCATAGGGTTCATCTCCCTAGGTATTTAGAAAATTAGTTCAAGTTTGAAAATACAAACTTCTAAAACACAGTATAACTGAAAGAAATAAAGAAACTTATTATAATCTACTAAAAAATCAACTGGGAGTCTTTAATATTGACGAAAATCTACTTTAGAATCAGCTTCAATGGTGTTTTCGAGTTGTTTTCTCAAGTATTCTATGACGACTCTCTCATATCTCCTTATTTCTGTCATATATTCGTCTTAGCATGCTTAAAAAACCTAAAAATCACGTTTTTATGTAGTTCAGAGTGCCAATTCGCAAAATTGACACGGCCTACCACATGGCCATATGGAATGGGTCAGCACATGTAGTTCCTGAACCTTACTCCGATATTTTGGTTTTTCCTCATTTTTCATTTCTTTTGCTCTTAAATGCTCTCCTAAGTATAAAAACATGAATTTAAAGTATTATGACCATAAAATTCACCATTAACTTCGAATAATTACCCAAAGACACATTAAGAGTGAGATTAAAACATGTTACTTTTAGCACTTATCAGGGAGAAAGAGTTAAGAGAAAGCGTAAGTATGATAGGTGGATAATGAGGAATCCGCCAAAAATGATGAAAGTGGTAAGGATAGATGTGAAATCCGACAAGGCATGGGCGAAGACTCGACAAAATGATTGATTAAGAACATGTGATATCCGAATATGTTGAATTGATTGGTACTGTTTCTGATTTATAACCATGCATGTGACTTCATGGCAAATATGATATTATTTGTTAAGTTTTGATAAATCTGTTTATAACGCATGGACTCCCATGCCTATTAACTCTATTACTGTACGATAGCATGACTTACATGCTCATCACTCTGCTTTTATATATACATGCCATGACACATTGCATGGGACTTGGGATGTTGTGAAAGAAGAAAGTTTTTGACAGTTTAATGGCCTGCATTATCTGGTGGTTTATCCACGGTTCTGTTCTGGTAGCTTGGCTGCAATATAGTGGCTTGACCACATATCTAATCTGGCAGTTTTAACTGCAAATATTCTGGTGGCACTGTCCACAATTATCTGTTGGTGTGATTTGGGGGAACTCTATTTTTGTGTGTAACAGAGTTGGGTAGGATGTTTTCTGATAAATCTGCATTCTGATCTGTTTGAAAAATACCGCATCTGCATAAACATACATGCTCTGCTCTATTCTATTCTGTTATGTTCTACTCTGCCCTGTTCTGGTTGGTTTGTATTATTCTGTTATATTAACATGATAGAAATTTCTGGGATACCCTGGTCTGTTCCGTTTTGTTCTTATACTTGTTATTGAGTTTTCCGTGTTACTCTGATTTATGTATTATGTTTTGTTAATTGTAATTGATGTTGGTTATACACTGGGCTTTATAGCTCACCCATGGTTTATCTTTGTGTGTTCAGGTAAGTCTCTGACTTAGGACCGGACGGCGTCTGGGAGCTCAGATTATTTTGCAATAATGTAAAATGTTCTTGATCTTTTGGGTTTTTTAATCTATTTCTGAGCTCGTCTTAGTTTTTGCTAAATTCGTCAGTATTTAATAATTTTTAATGCGCAACTACAAAATCTCTCAAATCGACAAAACGAATTTTGATTTTCAACGTTAAACTCCGAAAAGATTTTCCGCCACGAATCAAGTAAAGTTTTGAATGTTTTCTGGATAAATACTGAATCAGTTTTCGATGTGTTGATGTAACCCCTCCAAATTTGGTCTTTAACTTCTAGATTGAGTTTAGGGTGTTACAGGCATGATTAGGCAAGATACTTATAACAATATATGGTTGTTGGATTTGCATTTCAACTTTTTATATTAAAAATATATATTTTGTAAAAAAAATTATTTGAGATATTCAATAATTAAAAATGTATTAAATTTATTCTTATGACATAAGTAAATCTTTTTATTGAATTGCACCTCTTTAAAACATTATAAATTTAGGTTGGTGAGTAAGGGTAAGCATTCGATCGAGTCGAGTGAAAAAATTTTGAATTAATCGAGTTGACGAGTCTTATTTTATCAACCTAACCCAATTTGAATTTTTTCGAATCGAGTAAAATTGTTCAAGTTAAATTGTTCGAGTTAAATTAAACGTGTCAAATTAAAATCTTGTTATAGTATAAATAATTTCATGTTAGAGCACATAAATTTGAAACCATATATATTTGAAAACTTTTTCAAAGCAAAATAATAAATAAGATACTTTAGTATGATAAACTTGAATCATTAATTAACTTATTTAGATCTCTAAAATTATTATTTTAGAAAATTTTTAAAATTTGAACTTTCTTTATACATTCTTCAGAATTTTTTTTAAATTTTTAGAATTTTTTGAAAAATATAAAATTTTAAATTTTCATAAATATTTTAAATTTTAAAAATTATTATATATTTTTTAATTTTTGTTGAAAGAGATCAATTTGCTCATTTTTAAAATTGACAGAAAGCAAATGAGTATTTACACTAATCTATTATTCGAATTATTTGAATTGTAAAATTTAACTCGACTCAAATTCAAATTACTTATTTAAGTTGACTCGAAGAAATTGATTCAATTAACTTATTTAAAACCAAATCTAAGTTTTATAGTAAGAGCCTTGAGGAGACCGCAAACGTGAAATGGACTACTAGCATTCACATTTAAGACCTGCATTATTTTTCCGGTTTCCACACTATAGTCTAAGGTGGTAGTTGGACTAAGTTTTAAGGCGCAGCATCACAGCATTGCTATGCCCACTAGCTTCAACATATGTTTTGACTATTTTTAGGTCATTGTTTGCGGCCATTATTCATTGCATAAATAACCCTAGTTCCAAAGTATGATTGACCATCCGAATGCTTATGAAAACCAGTCATGTAAACCAATCACAGAAAAAACATATCTTTTTTTCCCTTAGACTTCGAGCTTTTAGTGGATGAAAATGAGGGTGAATTACGGTTTTTTTTTTTTAAAATCGGATTAGATCAGTTTTTTCGAAATTTACTGAATTAGATCGATTTTGAAGAGAGAAGAAAATGCATCCAGCTAGACGCATTGTCAGTGGATTTGACAAAAAAATGCTTCCAGCTAGACGTGCTTTCTTACTTAATTCGTAAACTTGTCACTCACCCGTTAGATATCTCGAGAATCCCGGGATAATATTTTCTGAACATTTCGGTTTGACCTCCAGCTATCTTAAACTACGAGTGACCAAAACTCGATTTGATTCGAAAAAATTGAAAAAAAATATGATTTCGAGTTAACCAATTTGAGTAACTCGAGTTTCGATTTCGAATCGAGTTAAATTTTACAATTTGAATAACAAACTGGTATAAATATCCTTTTGGTACTTGTCAATTTTGAAAATTACCATTGGTCTAAAAATATGCTGACAAAATATTTTTGAATAATTTCAAAATTTAAAAAAATATATTATTTTTAAAACTCAAAATATTTATAACAATTCTAAAATTTATATTTTCCACCAAATATTAATATTATAAAAATTCTAGAAATATTTAAAATTATTTAAAATTAAAAAAATTCCTAAAATAATAATTTAGGGACTTAAAACAAAAAAAACCTATACCCTAAACTCCAAAAACCATTACAAACCCTTAAAAGAACTCAAAACTCTAACCCTAAAAGAACTCTAAACAAAAACCCAAAAAATAGCTAAAAAAACCTGGAGAGAGTGTGAAAACGCGTCCAATTGAACGCACTTTGCTGACTAAGGAGGAAAGCACGTCCAGCTGGAAGCATTTTCCTGTCAAATCCGTTTAAAACGCGTCCGACTCTATCCAAATTGGCCTGATCCGATAATTTTTATAAAAAAAAAGTCTTTTTTAAATAATTTACCTGAAAATGGAAAGCGTAAAACTGGAATTACTTAAGATAAAACTATTTGCTTAATAATATATATCAATAATTGACTTGAAACAAAATCTTATTAGATGGAAAATTCTGGATTTTTTATATAGATAATAAAAAAAGATAAATACAAAAATGGTACGGAATAAAAATTAATTATAAAAATATGTTGTTTTGAACAATAAACATTGGTGTTGTTTGATTGGTTGGTGGTACCATTCACTTTTTGGTCAATCATTATTTAAAAAAATTGTTTTTAATGGTATCGTCTGACACATTGATTGAACTAGTATAAATTTTAAAAAATAAATTTGTATTTTATGGTATATACAGGAGAGAAAAATAAGAAAATAATAATATTTTTTTATTAGTGTTGCTTGAGACATCGGTACTACAAACACTTTTATCTTTTCTTTTTCTTTTTCTATGCAGCAATTTTTTTTTGTCAGCCAATAATTTAAAAAAAAATTAAAACGGTATCACTAATGTGTCAGGCGACACTAATAAAATTTTTTTTTTCCTAATATGTACACCAAAAAATATGAGTATTTTTTTAAGAACGGTAGGCAGCACCACTAAAATATTATTTTTTTAAACACATAAATGAATAATGAATGGTAAAAAGTTAAGATGATACCGCGAATCAGTTAGGCTGTTGAAAATATCATCTTTTGGTAATTAAATTTTTTTTCATATTGTAATATTTGTATAAAAACCGGAAAATTCTAGAGTGTTTTGGTTGTTCGTAAACCAAGGAAATGGTTGATTTTGGTCAGTAAACCAAAACATTGAATCCAAAGTAAAGTGGAAACCCGTGGCGAGTTGAACAAATTTAGGTAAAAAAAAAAAAGTGCATTGTCATTTCTGTTGTTTTAGTTTTTGTGTTTGTGAATTGAGAAAAGAAAGATGGATGAGTGGAAGCAGGATTTGAGGGATTGTGGATTGAAGTGAAAGGGTTGTAGTTGGGGATTTTGACTGCAAACAAAAACTGAAATTGATTAATTTTATGGTGGACACTTACCAAGGGCTGCTGGAACCTTATAGGCCAGCTTTGGGAATGCTGTTGAAATCGAAAGCGATCAACTAGTTTCAAACTACATCAAGTCGCACCTGGCAACGTGTTATTTGATTCGCCTTGCGGTGATGTTCCATTTGAGTACGTTTTTAAACTTAATATCGTATCAATTAAGTTGTTTTCTGAGCCTACTCATCAACTTAAATGTGTACTTGTAGTATACCTCATTTATATTAAACGTATACAAAATATTACTAAAGATATGAAATAGTTATTGTTTGAAACTTTAATTTCCTCCGTTTGCTAGGTGTTGATATATTTTATTTTTATTCATTTATGTTTTAATATTTGTTGATTTTTAGTAGTTTGAACTTTGGCGGATATTCATATTTATCCTTATCCTCTTAATATCTTTTGAGAGTTTTAAAATCGAGATTTATTTGAGTATTTTTCAAGATAATTACTCACATAATGAAAGCTTATTAAAATATTATTGAATCATCATTTGAAGAGGCCTATAAATAGGTTGTTGGCCGCCCACTTCTACTTTAGAAATTCTTTGTTTAAGGATCTTTTTTATGGAGAAATATTATACGTAATGTGAGGTATTTGAGAAGCTTTATTTGTAACAATAACCTTAATGTGGTTTAGTGTAAATATACTTACTCAATAGTTTAGAATTTTTTAATATTTAATTTTTTAAATTAATAAAAAATAATTTTAAAAAAATGTTAAATAAGATAAATAGGTAGATAATTATTTATTACTTAATGTTGAAATTAAAACCTATTTTCATCCTAACAATTAGACATTCAAATTGGCATTTAAAACACATTTGGACTACTATTAGGTAGGTAATAGTGTTTAACAGTAGATTAACCACTTCATAACAAAACGATAACATAAGTGACTAAAACGTAACATTTTAAATATAAGTGACTAAAATGTAATTTAAGACAAACAAAAGTAATTATTTTTATAATTTACCTTAAAAGAAATAAAATCTAAAAATCAATATATAATTGAGTTAAAATTAATTTAAAAATATTTAACATGTATCGACACGAGAAATCATTAAAAAATTTAAAGAGGGACAAAAAGAAAATAAAAGGAAATATATAGTTTTCACTCATAAGATGTTTTTTTTAAAAGAAAAAGCTTACATATATATATATATAAATAAGAAAATAAAAATAAATTACATAAAATTTTAAAAATTAAAGACATAAATATTTATTCGCTTTAAAGAACTACTTTTTTTTTTTTTTCACTCAAACATTATTGATTCATCTTAAACCATTGTATTCTTTTTGTGGGATGTGATCAGCTGATATTAATTGAAAATATGCATTTCGTTTAAGATATGTTGACATTAAAATAAAGTATAATTTTTAATTAAAAAGGAATGAAAATAATAATTAATTAATAAATATTATAAAATAAAAAGACAGAAAGTAAATAGGAAAGTAAAAAGAGAGTGTAATTTTATTGATCAACCGAAATATTTACAAAGTTTCTTCAAAGTCTCTATTTATAGGTATAAGAAGTAAAAATGAAATAGAGGTCTACTTCTAAATACATAAAAACTAATGTTGAAACATCTACTTAATAAAATATTAATAACAAAAAAAGAATAAATTCATCCTTTAATTAATAAAAAAAATGATAAATATGAAAAGAGGAAAAACTATTGAATCAGATAAGGATGGTTAGGGTATTTTGCAGTAATTTATGCTTATTGCCCATTCAAAACTGAAATGCTAAAATTCAAGTTTAATTGGGAGTCAGAAATCAAACAATGACGTTTAACTGATGCTACAACACGCAATCTCTTCACCCCCATTTTCTTAGATTTTAAGTGATTCAATCATAAATAAAATCAGATTAATGTTTTTTTCATGTGAAAATTAAAATACGAAAAAATGGTGAGATGAAAACGTCGACGGTTCCAATGTCTAGGGCAGATAGCGATGCAAGTTATAGGTAAGGTCTTGCATCAAATCTCTCACCTTTCCTTTATGAATATCCATGCCCCTCAGATAAATTTTTTCCCTTAATTTCCCCTCTATCAGTATTTATTTCTTAATTTCCTGATTATGAGTTCCGATATTTAATTTATTTTTATGATTAATGTATGTTTTACGGTTTGTAAAAATTAATCTTTTTAAGATTTATAGTTACCCTTTTTAAATTCGAATTTATATTATTTCCGATGACATTCAACACCTATGTCTAATGTACTCTTTTTTTTTTATAAATAATTCCAGCCAAGAAGTTAAGCAGTCCCCATTCAGAAATGAATTCTAATGTGATAAAATCATAAGAACCAGGTGGGGTGTGGTTTTCTTTACGGGAGTAATAATTGTAGGTTTGTTTAAGATATTTGTAATTGTGGTTAAACTACATAAGATATAAATTCATTTTTCAATTCGTAGTATAACAATCTTTTATTAAATGAAAAATATGTTAGTATTGTTAATTCATTTGCACTCCTTTCATGTAATGAGTGAAGACAGAATATATAAATTATCACCAACCCTAAAATCTTAAATTTTGCAATTTAATCATTCATCCATTTTTATCAAATTTAAATTATTGAAAAACATAAATATCCTTACAATAAAAATTTTAGGTTTTTCCTCTTAACTAAGTCAAAGATAAATATATATAGGGAGGAGAGATAGGATAGTTTTAGAAGATATTTTGTATACTTTAAGATTATTCATAATTTATTTCACTTTTAAATAGAGGATAAATACGTTTTAGTACACTTATTCTCACGCCTTTTTATAACTTAAAACTTTGTTGGCAAATTTAATATACAACTGCAATTTTGTTAATTTGAGGTTTTAGGCTGATAAAAATTGTAATTTTAGATTTTTTCAAATATTAATAATTTAAATAAATAAATAAAAGTATTTTGACTTCTCTCATAAGAGAATTTAAATTTATGTCACTCCTTATCACACAATTTCTTCGGAAGAAATTGATTTAAAATATTTTAAGAAAATTAGGAAGAATAAAATCAAGGTTTTAAAATCTACGTAACAAACAAATTGGATACGCATGTTTATAAGAAGCATATATAGAAAATTATGTACTTGCAAATTTTTAGTATTAATTCCCCATATGGTTATGTGGATCTTAATTAGATTAACTCTTTTTTTCTTAAAAGAAGGTGAATTATTATTTCATGTTGCCACCTTTTTACCTATTTTCGTACAAGCCAAGTCTTTACTTTCACGTGCAAATCACAACATATTTTATATTGAAAAATAAATACATAAATAATAGAGCTAGCCAATCACCTATGTGCATGTGCATATATATATAATAAATATTATATATTTCCTACAAGAACATGCTCAAAAACCTGTATAAAACCCCCCTTAATATCTGACCAAAAAACTAGCAACATTCCAAGAGTTGCATATTTTGTGAACACACACACACACACACACACACATATTCATGTCTCTAAAACAAGCCATGGATTTTTCTTTGATACAAACCATGGAACCATTGCCTATGGCCCTTCTTTTCGTTATACCTTTCCTTCTCTTATTAGGCCTCATCTCTCGGCTCCGTCGAAAACCCTTTCCTCCAGGACCCAAAGGGTTGCCAATTATCGGCAACATGATGATGATGGACCAGTTAACTCACCGTGGACTCGCCAAGCTCGCTCACAAATACGGCGGCATATTTCACCTCAAGATGGGGTTCCTACACATGGTGGCTATTTCAAACCCCGAGATGGCTCGCCAGGTCCTTCAGGTTCAGGACAATATATTCTCCAACAGGCCAGCCACCATAGCCATCAGTTACCTGACGTACGATAGAGCCGATATGGCTTTCGCTCATTACGGGCCGTTCTGGAGGCAGATGAGGAAGCTCAGCGTCATGAAGCTTTTCAGTAGGAAAAGAGCCGAGTCATGGGAGTCGATAAGGGACGAAGTGGACTCGCTTGTGAAAGCTGTTGTAGCCAACACGGGGAAAGCCATTAATATGGGTGAGTTGATATTTAACCTTACGAAGAACATCATTTACAGGGCAGCTTTTGGTTCTATCTCCCAAGAAGGGCAAGACGAGTTCATTAGGATCTTGCAAGAGTTCTCCAAGCTCTTTGGTGCTTTCAATATCGCGGATTTTATTCCTTGGCTCGGTTGGGCTGATCCTCAAGGCCTCAACACACGGCTAGAGAATGCTCGTTGTGCATTGGACAAGTTCATTGACACCATCATAGACGATCACATCGAGAAGAAGAAAAGGAACGGTGACGGTCCCGATGATGGTGACACCGACATGGTTGATGATTTGCTCACTTTTTACAGTGAAGAAGCCAAAGTAAACGAATCAGAAGATCTACAAAATTCAATCAAATTAACCAGGGACAACATCAAAGCCATTATCATGGTATATATGATTCCTTTGAATTTTATACTAGGGTATTAAATTTCAACTTTACAATTTTGAAGGGATTAAAATATAATTTACTTTTTTGGGACCAAGGCCGCTGTCCCTTTGGTGCCCCCTCCCCTGCTACGTAATATACATCAAAATGCATGTCATTGTCAGTTTCTTTTTACGAATATAAACACATATACACATATGTATAGTTCTGAGTGAGGAGATGGATTTTCAGGATGTGATGTTCGGCGGGACGGAGACGGTGGCATCGGCGATCGAGTGGGCCTTATCGGAGCTAATGAGAAACCCAGAAGAAATGAAGAGAGTCCAACAGGAGCTGGCGGAGGTGGTGGGGCTCGACCGCCGTGTGGAAGAATCCGATTTCGATAAACTAACCTACCTGAAGTGCACCCTGAAAGAAACCCTCAGGCTCCACCCTCCGATCCCCCTCTTGCTCCATGAAACGGCGGAGGACGCCGTGGTGGCGGGGTACCAAATCCCGGCGAAGTCGCGCGTGATGATCAACGCTTGGGCCATTGGCAGGGACAGAAACTCATGGGAGGATCCTGATAGTTTCAAGCCATCCAGATTCTTGAGGGAAGGAGTCCCGGACTTCAAAGGCAGCAACTTCGAGTTCATCCCGTTCGGGTCGGGCCGCAGGTCGTGTCCGGGTATGCAACTCGGGTTATATGCTCTTGATATGGCGGTGGCTCATTTGCTCCACTGTTTTACGTGGGAATTGCCTGATGGAATGAAACCGAGTGAATTGGACATGAGCGATATTTTCGGACTCACTGCACCTCGGGCGAACCGACTGTATGCGGTGCCAAAGAAACGCCTCGTTTGCCCACTCTTTTAATGGAACTCTAAAAAATCAAAACAATTCCATTGAGTCTTGAATTGCAAGTTATGCAGAGTAAACCCGAGGAATGCCGAAGAAGAAGGTGACAGAGGTGGCTTTTGCAAGTTGGAATTTTGTTTTTCTTTTATCATCAACATATAATCAATATTATTATTACTATATATTTGGGGCAAGATTTTAATAAAGAAAAATGCAAGCGAGAATTTGGATTGTCTCGTTTCCTGAGGATAAGATTCTGCTGAAATTTGTCTATTATTTTTGTTCACAATAAACAATGTGAAAAACCATTTGATTTGGATCAAAGCATCAGAAAAAATGGAATGCTATTTGGACTAGTGTAGAAATGCAAGCACAAGTGTTTCTTGGAAAGCTTTCAGTTATTTATGTTGATGCTTTTTAAGGTAAGGTAAAGAAAAAATAAATAGAGGGGTTAGGTAAACCAATATTGTCACCACCTTTTTAATCTAAACATTTCCATGCTACCAACAACATTTTCAAATTTATTTTATCACTCTGAATCAAAACTTTTATATATATAATTTTTTAAAAATTTTACATAAAAATATAAAATAATAAAAATCCCCTCATAATAATATTTACATAATTTCTTTTTTAAAACCCATGTAATGAATCACATTCAACTTAACCAGACATTAATAAAATTCCATAAATCACACTGGATAATTGGGGAAAAAAAATAATATACGAATTTAGAAATAGTTATAGCAATTTAATAACCTAAAAGAGCAAGTACTTTAAAATCCAAGATTTAATAATTTGGTAATCCAACATATTTTTATTCATATTCCTCGTTGTTTTTTTATGTAAGTTTATTTAATAGATGATAGTTATGTGTATGTATTACATAAAAATCCTTTTAATTATTTATGGAATATAGGTAAAAGCATGTGAAAACTCCATTAATTCAAAAGTTGAGAAGGCATGAAATTGATGGTAGGGAGATATTAGGGTTTTGTACCTATATATATTATAAAATTTAAATTTTTTTTATTAAAATAGCATGTTCAAAAAAATTATATATCAAAATGGTACATCCAAACATGTTGAGGGTGGTGCATAGGCCGCACCACCCTAAAATTCTGAAAATTTTGACTGAAAACAAAAAATATATATAAATATATTAATAGTGGTGCCAAATTGATAGGCGGCACCACTTTGTCCAAAATGGTATATACGCGGTATTTTATACGAAAGGGGTATGGTGGGTATGGTGGGTATGGTGCCTATCTGATAGGCGGCACCAATGACCCTTATCTGGTAGGCGGCACCAGTCCTATTCCCCCCCCCCCAATCCGACTCAATTTTAGTATCAGTTAAAAAAAAAAGTAGAACATAAGGAAGAAGAGAATGAGAAGAGAAGAAAGAAACAAAAGAGAAGAAAGAAAATGTATTTTTATTTTTATTGTTATTTTCAAATAGAATAGATTATGATAAGAAAAATTTGTTTTATTAGTATTATATAGTTTATTTAGTGTTATTTTTATGTTTTGTTTTAAAGTTATTTTGTTTATTGTGATTTGTTAGTAAGTTTTGTGTTTAAATTAATTATTTGTTTGAGGTTTATTTTGATTTGTTAGGTTATGAATGTTATGTTTTAATTTTTTTAATATATTTGAAAGTTTTTATGTTAGTAACTATTATAAAGTAATTGTTAGTTAGTGATAACAACAAAAGAAAAGAAAAAGAAAGATAAATACTGAAAATATTTTTGTCATAGATATTGTTAGAAATGACAATAAATTTGGTATTGTTAGAAATTGTCTATTTTTATTCATTAAATTTTTTATGTAAGTATTTTTATGTTGTTCGAAATTGTTTTGAGAATTTTTGTTTATTTTTTAACAGATTTGAGTATTGAAGATGGATAATCAGTTTTTCGTATGCGTTTATTTCGATAGAATCATCTTGACAACAACCGTTGGATGTATACTTGAATGTCACTAACAAATAGCAATGAGATTTAAAAGAAATGTCTCATTCGATGATATGAAGGAAATGATTAGCGCAAAAATTGTTAGACGTTGTGGGAGAAGGATCTCGAAACTTTTCTACAAGTTTCCAGTTTCGGCAGATCCCATCAAATTCACCAAAATGGAACTTATAGACGATGAAGATGTGGAGACAATGATTGCTATTTATTGTGGGAATCGGAGTGACCAAAATGCACCGTTTCAATTATTTGTTGAGTTAGCTGATGTGGAGCCAACTGAAGATCTCACTGCATTAGGTGAAGAACATGGAGCTCAAGAACCGTGTAAGGTGGCTCCAATATCGTACGTTGATAGTGAATCGACTATACGTGGGATCGATATCGATCTTAATGTTGCACCCGATATTGATGTGGTTGGTGATGATGGATACTATAGTAGTGATCCTTGTGATCACGAGGTCGATAATGATAGTGATCCCAATGTGGACGAGGTCCCCGATGATATTGACGACGAAGGCGTGAATGACGATGGAAACATTAACACGTCTTCAGTCGGGAACCAGATTCGACGTATTGTGATACACAATAATCCTAGGCCACACATGTCACTCATAGACCCCGACGCGGCGCACGTAGCCGAGTTCCCGAAGTACCCTGAAATACTACTTGCTCACCGACTGGCCGTAGATTTTGATCCTGAGGAGTTGTTCGTAGGCCAGAGATTCGAAAATAAGGAAGAGTGCGTATTTGCTATTAAGCGGTATAGCATGAATATATCAGTGGACTACAAAGTCGCAGTGTCTAAACCGACATTATATATTGGGGAGTGTTGAAAGTCGGTGGAAGGCTGCAATTGGCGGGTACAAGCTATATTTATTCAAAAGTCGCAGATGTGGGAGATACGAAAATTTGTTGGGCCTCACACATGCACATCAACACGTATGACAGAAGAACATCGAAAACTTGATTCCAAAACTATCTATACATGTTTCATGCCAATGGTGAAGGACATGCTGACCATTAAAGTTTCAGTATTGATTGCCGAAATGCGAACCACGATTCGATGACGGAGTATCATACCGAAAGATGTAGATAGCTAAACAGATGGCAATGGAGTAATGCTACAGGGATTTTGATGCATCGTACAATGAGCTACAGGGATGGATAGCCGCTATGCAGGAGTACGTGCCGGAGACTGTCATTGAGTTACAGACACGACCTTATTACGGCCCGGATAACCAACTACAATCGGAAAAAAGAATTTTCCATCAGATGTTCTGGACGTTTGATCCATGTGTGCGCGCATTTCCCCACTGCAAGCCGTTTGTGCAAGTAGATGGGACCTGGCTATATGGAAAATATACACAGATCCTACTTCTTGCGATTGCTTAAGATAGGAACAAGAACGTGCTCGCGATAGCATTTGACATCGTAGATAAGGAGAACATGGAATCGTGGGAATTCTTCCTTACCAACTTGCGGAGGTATGTTATTAGCAACTATAATATTTGCATCATCTCCGATAGAGGAAAAGGATTAATTGTCTCCATTAGGCATTCCAGTGTGCCCTGGAGATCCGTTTACTGTATCCGGAACATCGCGACTAACTTCCATCGAGATTATAAAAATACAGACTGGCGGAGACAAGTTGTGAGAATAGGTAAATGACAATCTTATCTTTTCAATATAAGTTTTAATGTTTTAGGGCAATACTATAACTTTTCTTTTGTAATACATATACAGTGCACGAGCTAGAGACACACATTTTTCGCCAAAAAATGACTCGACTTGAGAGTGACATGGAGGGTCAAACGAACACATCTTTCTGACAGTGGTTGGGTACCATGGAGCCGTGGCAATGAGCTCAATTTTTTGACGAGGGCTTTCACTCTAGTCATATGACCACAAACTTGGTGGAGGGGATCAACTCTGTGTTGTTGAAAACACGACATCTTCCGATTTCATCTGTCTTATCGGCTACATTCTACAGGTTGGCTTCCTTGATGCCAAGAATAGGTCAGCAACAAGTTAGCCAGATGGAGGCGGGACACGTGTTTGTCGAATATTTCAAGCATACAATGGTTGCAAATCGTCGGATGGCGAGGTCGATGAATGTAGAAGTATATTCATGACATCTTGAAACATTTTGAGTTACGGAGACCATCGGTTGTCAACCCGGTATACCATCTAGGTCCTAAGGAGTTGATCTTCGAAACAGACGGTGCAATTGCAGGAGGTTCCAAACACTTTATTATCCATGTGCGCATGTCGTGGCAGCGTGTGCTAAAGTCTCGCTCAATGTTTAACAATTTGTCGATGATGTGTACACTCTCGAGCGCACGTTACGTGTCTGGGAGTAGAGGTGTTCAATCGGTTAACCGACCCAAACTACCATTAACTGAACTAACCGACCCTTTTAAACCCTTAGCCATTAATTGAACTGAAATTTTTCGGTTAATTCGGCCGGTTAACCGAATTAACTTAAATTTATATTTTTTTTTATTTTTGGTTAAAACAAGTATAAAACATATAAAAAATTAACCGACTTAACCGACCGATTACTTTATATTTCCAAAAAATTAATCGAACTGAACCGACCGAATACTTATATTTTATAATATTATTTATTAAATTCTGTTAACCAATCGATTTCGAACAGAATTAACCGTTAACCAAACTTCCAAAAAATTAATTCGATTTTACCCAAAATTTGCACACCCCTATCTGGGAGAATGAGTTCCCCGTCCTGCCTGACCTGTCTATGTGAGAGGTGCCTCGGACGACTTTCGAGCTTGTCCCAAACAAAGGGTTGCATAGGAATCCGAAAGGTCATCCTCAATCATCCAGAATCTATAATGAAATGGACATTAGGGAGAAATCTGATGGTAAGCGTTGTGGATTATGCAAATTAGCTGGTCATAATCGGAGTAAATGCCCGCAGCGAAACTACCATATTGGACAATCGTCACGATCGGGTAGGAATTGAGCTTATGTAATCCAATGTACCTAATTTATATTACAAAGTTTGTTCCAAGTTTTAATGTTGTAATGTATTTATATTACAAAGTTTGTTCCAAGTTTTAATTGTGTAATGCATTTAATTTATATTACAAAGTTTGTTCCAAGTTTTAATGTTGTAATGTATTTAATTTATATTACAAAATTTATATTACAAAGTCAATTATGTAGATTGGGCTATGCAAAAATGACCCCAATATCGATGTCACAAATTTGACTGTCGTAATAAATAACAACTTTAATTCGTTTACTAATATTCGCCCAAATAATTTGTTTCACATGTTTAAAATGAAAATATTATAAAGAAAAATAAATACTCATTGTCCAAATTAAAACAACGACACTTACTTGAACTAATTTACTTTGTTGGGTCAATTTTTAAACTTCAGATTTTTAAGATCAGCAATGGTCTCCTTATGCAAACCTCCTTATGAAAACAATCTGCTCGAAATTTAACTATGAAATCCTCTACACAAAATATCTTTATTTTATAGGAAATTCTATCACCGAATATTAAACATAATTTCAAAATGTTGAAAAAAATGACATGAAAAGTAAAAAAAAAAAAAAAAACGCTTCTAACAAGAAGCGTTTTTTTCTTTTTCTTTTTTTTTTGAAAAGTTTTTAAAGATAACATTATTATCTGTCACGAAAAAAATTGGATGGGATCTGTAAATTTTATCCCAGTATTTTCAGGTGTAAAGATAGTGTCGTAACCACTTTTTTGAAAAGAACAGTATACGACGCGGTCGACTCGATTTTTAAAACTGAAAAAGAAGGGAGTCGCCACCGATCTTTATTTGGGTGAGATCGGATAAACATTTTGATTTACTAAAACAATATTTTTGGTCTACGAATGTTGAGAAAATGGGCTCGGGAGTCGGTTACGTGCGAGGAAGGGTTAGCACCCTCGTCACGCCCGAAATCGGTACCAAATTGACTGATTGATAGTTCATAGGAGGTCTAGTGTCATCTTGCCCTTGCTGGGGTCTGATTGTAACTGGTGGCCTTTGGAGATATTCCTCAGGCTGTGCCCTTGCGTGCGGTGGGGTAAAGCCCGGGAGGACGCCATCACTATCCTCTTCGACCGGCGGCATGGGACCTTTCCCCTTATCCATTGCCCCATTCATTATTTGGGCCATTTGGGCCATCATGCCTCTTTGGGCTTCCAACATTTGGTCCCTCATTTCCTGCTGGAGTTTTAACATTTGCTCTTGCATTTGTTCCTGCATTTCTTTCTGGAATTGTTCGAACCTTTGATCCATTTTCCTGGTTTTAGCGCGTGTTCCGTAGTGATGTTCCTCTTCCAGATTTTCTCTTTTTGCTTTCTTTTTTCCTCTCTGATAATTTAGCTAATTAGGCCCCCTTTTTTTTAGACTTAAATGCATGTAATGTGATGTAATGCAAATGCATGAATGTAAAGAGGAAGACATCGATTCTGATCAACTTCATTTTAGAAAACTTTATTAGAAGGAAAAATCCTTTACATAAAACAGATTACAAATATGCTTTCGCCCTAAGGCCTAAGGTTTTAATTTTCCCAAGCGATGGAACCGGCTCTTGACCAAGTGCGGGCAGCCGCATTGTCCTCCACTTTATCAAGGAATTTGCTTTCCATAACCAGCTTTCTAACTCAGAAACTGACCGTGAATCGATGCTTCTTAAAAAATAGAAATGATATGCACAAAAGAATAAAACACAAAAAGTTAGTACCATGGAATATAAAGCAAAATAAACAAACACCTATCTGGGTAACCACTACGGTCTGGCATAGTTCAGCTCAGGGTGGGTTCTTAGGCTCTTTACGTGTGGTTGAGTTCTAAAGTTTGAGGTACCTGAACCAGTAGATTCCTCGATCCTTACCCATTATAGGCTCATACGGACCGAGTTCGGTTCAGGGGAATACATTTCCCTATGGCCATGCGGAAGTGAAAACTTCACGAAGACATAGGTACGGATGTATCCCGAAAGCAGTTCACTAGCCCGTGCGGAGGTGAAAACCTCACGAAGGCATAGCTTCTTGCTCCCACTTAAGGGTGCGGCCACAACGGTCATGCAATGCAATGCCAAAATATTTACGAGACCCAATATTGAAAGTGCATTAAAAGAAGCATGATTTTCGAAACCTTTTCTAATTTTAATCAAAAGGACAAGGATCAATCAATCTATGGCTTGACTCTCAACGAATAAATCCCGATGGAGTCGCCAGTCATCGTAACCACTTTTTGAAAAGAAAAAGATATCTGACGCGGTCGACTCGATTTTTGAAAATGAAAAAGAAGGAGTCGCCACCGATCTTTATTTGGGTGAGATCGGATAAACATTTTGATTTACTAAAACAATATTTTTGGTCTCACGAATGTTGAGAAAATGGGCTCGGGAGTCGGTTCGTGCGTGCGAGGAAGGGTTAGCACCCTCGTCACGCCCCAATCGGTACCAAATTGACTGATTGATGTCCTAATGTTGAAAATTTTGAAATGGTTTGGAAATGGATACTTTTTATTTCCAAAAACTTGAAGGAATTGGAAGGGACGTTAAGACTCTCTTATTTTCAAGAGATAAAGCATCATGTCCAGGTAAGTTAGGGCGTGATACTTTAGACTCCGGAAACTAAGCTCGCCTTTTTAAAACCTAGTTTTACATCTGAAGAGGATCTTCAGTCATTAAATCAAACGAGAAATCGTAACCTGTAAGTTAGGGCTCGTCTTCTCGAAGGTCCAAATTAGGAATATTGCCTCTACTTTAAAAACTCATCCGAAGCATCTAGATGTCGAGTCCAGTAAGTTAGGGCGCGACATTTTGAACACCCGAGATTAAGTGTTTTATTTAAAATCTAGATTGCGATTTCAAAAGGGATATCCCGTTGTTTAGCTTTAAACGAGAGGAAATCAGAACCCAGTAAGTTAGGGCTCGATTCACTCGCATTGCTAATACGGAATGTCGATTTAAAAATTGAATTTGCGGTTTTAAAATAATGAACGGACGATAGTAAGTAGTGGTAATATGAGAGTGTTATAATAATAGTCGTACATTAATGGTGATAAATATAGCAATAACAATGGTAGTATATATATAAAGACAATGATGGTAATATGTATAAGATAAGTAACATATCTACATATATATAAATAATGTGATACTAATAGCAATAATGAAGTAGATAATATAATAAAAGTAATAATATAGTAATATAATGATAATGAAAATATTAATATATTAATAATAATACACAATGCATGAATAGTGATAAAAAATAATGAATGATAAAATGATAGGAATAATAATGGTAATAATATTTGAGAAATGAATAATAAGGTATATACAAGAACAAACAACAAATATATATATATATACATGAAAACTATAATATAACTATAGTAATAATAAAGATATTAAGTAATGATAATAGGGTGATAGTAATAATGATATGATGATGATAAAATGCTAAATAATAATAATAATGATATAATAATATAGTAATAATAATGATTATATAAAAAAGCAGTAGTAATGATGGCAATTAATAAATTAAATAATATATATATAAAATAAATAAAAGTATATACATATAAAAATAATAATATAATAATAGTAATGAGTATGATAATAATAATAATAATGGTAGTAAAAGATAAACAAATTATAGTGATAGTAATAATGAGGTAGTAAAAATAATAAATAATTAATAGCGACAAAAATAAGTATTAAATAATAATAAAATTGCAAAATAATTAAAAATGGGCTAAATTGAACTTAAAACGAAAGTTTGGAGTCAATTCGAAATAAAAATAAGAGAAAAGGACCTATTTGTACGCGTGGAGGAAACGGAGGGACCACGCGCGCAATAATTCCTTTCGGCAAAACGCAGCGTCGAGCGAGAGGACTAAATTGAAAGCCAAACGAAACGTTCGGGCCAGATTTTGAAATAACAAAAATTTAATTGAAAGCAATAGAAATGCGGAAGGGCTAAAAGCGCAATTAGCCCTTCCCTAAGAAAAGGCGCGGATCCTCTGGAGCGGGTCGGGTCACACGCGGGTCATGGCCAAAACGACGCCGTTTTGGTACCTGATTGGCCTACCCAAAACGACGTCGTATCGGGGGCCTATTTAAGGCAAAAACCCTTTAAAAATTTTTCATTTTCCCCTGCTCTAAAAAAAAAAATTGATTCCTCTCTTTTTTGTTTCCTCTGCAGGGCTTGGGTCTCCGGCGCATCTCCGTCCGCTCGCCCACACGGTCCGTCGCCGTCTTGCCATGCATGCCAACCACATAGCATGCATGGCGGCGGAAGAGGTAAAAGTTTTATTTTTTTCTTTTTATTTAAAGTTATATTTATGTATATATATTAGTCTAAAAATGAATGATAAACAATAAAAACTATATATATGCCAAAATAAAATAAAAAAGAGTAAAAAAGAACTTCGAAAATAAAAATGAAATCACCTCTTTCCTCTATTTTGATTCTAATTTTTTTGTAGGGATTAATCTCCGTTTTTGCGTTTGTATTTAATCACTTGATTGTTTGTGAATTTGAAATCTCTCTCTTTTTTTGTATTCAAAAATCAAAAAAATCCTTCCTTTGTACTGAGACATTGAATGGCTTTTATAGCGCCGAACCAAATATTAAAAAAAACAATATGGCTTCGTTTCTACTTGTTTGATGTTTCCTTCACATTTTACAGTCATGGCGATGGCGAGGCACGTGGGGCGATGGCCGGATGGCGAGAGCAAGTGGCTGAGCAAGTGGCCCTAGGCTTGCGGCGCTAGGGTTTTCGAAACCCTAGCTTCTTCGAAAGAAAAATGGGCTGTTGGGCCTTGTCGGTTTGGGCTTGTTTATTTCGGGCCGGGCAAATATTGGGCTTATACAGCTGCCCCTCTTTGCTCATTATCGTGTAACGGGAATAGAGCAAAGACTTAAAGAAGCCCAATGTTGCCCGGCTTCGCCGAGTCTTGACTTCTCAGGTGCTCTTCTTCAAGTAGCCTCATTCTTGTCCTCCACATCTTGTTGCTTTAATCCACTTCACTGTAGCCTTGAAAAATGAGATTTAATGATCTCGCTCTATTGTGACTTGAGGAGAGATAGGACTGTAGCTTCAATTTTCTCCTGCTTTGCAACTTCGAGGAATGAGATTTGTTCATCTTTAACTTGCTCCATTGTGACTTTAGGATAAGAATTCATGGAGAAGAGATTCGTAATCTCTATCTTCTCTACTGAAACTTCAAAAAAGGAATTGATCCTCATTGTTAACTCAGGGAGACGGGATTTGTAATCTCAACCTACTCCACGGAACTTCGAGGAAATAAGGATTCAGGGGAGAAGAGATTCGTAGTCTCTATCTTCTCTCTTGAAACTTCAAAGAAATAAGAATTTATCCTCATTGTTAACTCAAGGAGACGGGATTTGTAATCTCAACCTACTCCACTGGAACGTCGAGGAAATGAAAATTCAGGGAGAAGAGATTCGTAGTCTCCATCTTCTCTGCTGAAACTTCAAAGAAATAATGATTGATCCTCATTGTTAATTCAAGGAGACGGGATTTGTAATCTCAACCTACTCCACTGGAACGTCGAGGAAATGAGAATTCAGGGAGAAGAGATTCGTAGTCTCTATCTTCTCTACTGAAATCCACGGGAACTTTGAGAAAATAAAATCTGAACTTTCCAACTCGCTTCCTCACTATCTTCAGGAAGACTTCAATCTTCAGCCTGCTCTACTAGGGAACAAAATCTGAATTTTGATATTGCTGCACCGTTCTTTGAGGAACCTGTCCTGTAGAATTAATTTTATGTGCTTATGCTTGTGCAAACGATGAGGATGCTATGATCGGAATGACTCAAAGCCTCCTAAGCTACATGTGTTATGGACGACACTTGCGTGAATGCAGAATGTCGTGAGAATGGTCTTTTCACAATGGTTAGGAACAATGATTAGAGTGAATCAAACGCTCCTAACTAAATGACCATGGATGACATTTGCATGAATGCAGAATGTCATGAGAATGATCCTTTGTTAAATGTATAACAATTAGGATGCAATGATCAGAAGGGACCTTAATGCCCCTAACTAAATGCCTTATGGACGATATTTGCATGAATGCCAAATTCTATGAGAATGATTTTTTCAATGATTAAGACGCAATGATCAGAATGAATCAAATGCTCCTGACTAAATGCGTCTTGAATGAAGATGTACGAATGCAAGATGTAATGATCCCTTTTGATGTTTAGAGTTGTCACCGTTGTTAAATCGTCCATCGTAATTTATCACCGACATATTATACATCTATCTTGTTCTACCGGTATTTTGATAGAGCTTGAAGGAACCATTATATCTTGCTCAACAAGTTTGCCCCATCTGTAACTTGAGTCTCCTTTCCACCGTACTTTAGGGACGTAAGATTTGTATTATCTTGAAACCATCCTCTGCGACTTATGGCTATAGGATCTCAGTATCAACTTCAACCCATCCTACTCGCAACTCAAGGGCGTAGGATCTCAGAACTTGTTCGGTCAACCGATCACTCCTCGGGTGACTTAACCAAATGCGTATGCATGATATTTGCATGGATGCGAGAATATCATTTTTTCGAGAATGATTCCCTTTTACACTTGGGCTGACATTGCTCGTTATTCGTCGAGATTGTATCACCGATAAAATGTCTTGTCTTTTGTTCAACCAAAAGGCCCAAAGAGATAATAATCTTTCTCCAATATTTTCAAACCTTAAAATTTGAGTGAGTTCTAAACAATAGTCTGTTTTAGGTCATTGTATTTTTCGAAACTTCCAGTAATATGCGAAACTTTTTCATGAAAGTATTATTAGTCCAATAATCGTTATTTCAATGCAAAATGCTTGAAAAGATCATAATGATGGACCAAAACGAAAATTTATTGGGAGCATAGCTTGAAACAAAAAGTTTAATCAAAGCTAGCAAATGCAATGAAGGAAACTTATTGGCAGTGTATTTTGCAAGGAAAATAACTACAAATGGGTAAAATAGAAACTAGGTGCCCCAGATATCGCAGCATGAGCTTCTCTGTTCAAACTTCTTGAGGACCATTTTAAGCTCAATATGTGTTCAGGGGATCTGGAGTACTTTGTTGATGCCCCAAGACATAACATACTTCTTCATCGTTACCTCAAGCGTAGCAAAACTATTATATGCCCCACTTTCAAGCAAAGTTTGAGCCGCCCTTTTGGGTTTTCAACTCAAAGCCCCTTTGGTCTCAAAGCGCCCTTTGCGGGTTTTCGCCTTGGCCTCTCATTTTTCTTTTTCTTCATTTTCTTTTCTGTGTTTTTTTGAAACCCTCTCTTTTTTTTTCAAGAATCTGAAGTCAATAACCCATGTTTCCCATGAACATGCCTTCTTTTTTGCATAAGGTCCTTCCAGATCGGCATTTTCTTTACTCTGAAATCTTTTTGTAAAAGAAGGATCAGGTTCTCCTTTCGTGGAATTCCCTTTTATTGTAAGCTTGCATCATCTGACCAAGGTGGATGACTTTTAACCTCTTCTTTGATTAGGTTAAAAAAACTTCCATTCCCCAAACCAATGGATAAGGGGTTGCCCCGGCAAAAACCCTGGCCAACGTTTGGTAATCATAGAAGGTAACTTCCTTGTACCAATCTTTATAAGTCTCGGCCATCTTTCCTGCAATCCCTGTTTTATTTTTGTTCCTTTTTCTCTCTTTTTTTTTTTGGCTTCCATTCTTTTTGGTTGCCTTTGTTGCTCTATGATATGGTGTCTGATCTTTGAACATACTACAAATTTTTGACACTGTCCTTTTTGGCATTTTTTTGTCAGTAGCAAATCTTTTTTTTTTTGAGTGGGATTTGATGACTGTCAACATTGTAAGATTGACACATGAAGCGACTTTCGCCATCTTGTGAAGTAACCGACATCCACGGGATTTTGTAAAGTAACCAACATCCACGAGAATGAATCGATGTGGGCTAGAAGCTTTTGATAAAACTGGTTTGTTAACATCCATGCTTCATATAAGGAAAATGGAGGAGGCACAGTCTTCCTCAACTTGGCATTTACGGCATAACAGAAGCAATTTTCTTTTTTGGTGAACTAATAGCTCGAACCTCTTGATTAGCTAGGCTGTTGCTTCCATCTTCATCTCCTTCGTTAGTTCATAGCGTCACGACACTTCATAAGGTAGAATCTACCATTGAGAAGTAAGTTGCAATCTTTGTCATCTTCAAAGCCCTTAGATCCTCTAGACACATATCTCATTAAAAGGGAGTCGATGCTGTGTCGCTCATGTCATAGATATCCGAGGACCCATTGCGAGCAGAAAAATCCAAAGAATAAATGATCCTAAGGATGATTATTAAGTATGATACTGGTCATGAGTGAAAAATATTTAGTATGAAATGTAAAGAATGAAAGTATTTACTTAGAAAGATGCATTTTATTGAAATAAAAATTACGGACATAAGCCTACTTCACAAAAGGAATCTTATTGCTTCTAGACTTAAAGCAACAAGTGTGTTTTGCACATTACTCTAGATTAGCTTTAAAAATACATGTTTCTTCCACAGATCTCGTTGTTCAAAACACTCTCAAGTACATAAGGGCGTAAGCTCGAAAAACTTTTATTCCTCGGTTCTCTCTTTGGGTATACCATTGGCGTTACGATCCCCGATCTCTAGGTTTCGATGACTCATTCAAGGAGACACAATTTTCCCCGCCCCAATTTCAATTACCACTGCTCCGTCGTCGAACTTCACCACACCCATGTTGATGAGATTTTCCACCAATTTCTTGAAAGTAAGGCAATTTTCTATCGAATGGCTCATGATCCCCGCGTGATACTCACACCGAGTGTTTGGGTCATACCATTTTGGGTGCGGAGGTCAGACGGTTTCGGATATTGGGGGGACACAACGTGCGCATCAAATAAACTTTGATACAACTCCTTATACGTCATCGATCGGCGTAAATTGGAGTTTTTCAACGTTTTTTCCTTGTCACGAGGTTCTTTTCTTGATGAACCTTGATACTCGTGAGTCACCGTTTTTGGTGATCAACAAGAATTGACTTTGAGTGCCCCATGTTTGTATTATTCACCTCGCCATCATTTTTTATAGGAGTATACCTTCTAGTGGTTTCCCCGCTTCAATTTTGCCGCATCGATGGCATGTTCGATCATTTCCCTGCCATTACTATGTCGACAAAGCTCTTAGTGGTATTCCCTATCATATGGGTTATGAAAGGAGCTTTTAGGGTGTTAATGAAGAGCATGGTAGTTTCTTTTTCTAAGAGGGTGGTTGGACTGCATGGGCGACCTCTCTCCACCTTTGCGCATCTTATGCGAAACTTTCATTTTGTCTTTTCTCCATGGCTTGCAAAGTAATTCTATCCGGGTGCCATGTCCGTGACGTGGTCAGTAATGCTTCGAAATGCTTGAGCCAAGTCTCTCCAGAACTAATGTTAGCTTTGGCTAAGCTGGTTGTACCATCTGGCTGCCGCACCTACTAAACTTTCTTGGAAACAGTGGATTAAGAGTTGATCTTTACTCACGTAGCCAGCCATCCGCCTGCAGAACATGGTGATGTGGGCCTCCGGGCAGCTAGTCCCACTGTATTTTTCAAATTCAGGCATTTTAAACTTATGGGGTAGTACCAAATCCGGAACTAGACTTAAATCTTTCGCGTCGATCCTATGATGATGATCAAAATTTTCCAACGCCTTGAATTTTTCCTCCGACCATTTGCAACGGTCCTCTAGTTGCCTTGATGATTCCATTCTCGACCCCATTTCTCTCTGCATCTAAATCGGGCTGTGAGGGTTGGCCGAGTTATCTCTGGTTGGGATCCCGAGCCTACGTGATAGTTCATAGGAGGTCTAGTGTCATCTTGCCCTTGGCAGAGTCCGATTGTGGCTCGTGGCCTTTGGAGATATTCCTCAGTGTGCCCTTGCGTGCGGTGCGGTGGGGTAAAGCCCGGGAGGACGCCATCACTATCCTCTTCGACCAGGCATGGGGACCTTTCCCTTATCCATTGCCCCATTCATTATTTGGGCCATTTGGGCCATCATGCCTCTTTGGGCTTCCAACATTTGGTCCCTCATTTCCTGCTGGAGTTTTAACATTTGCTCTTGCATTTGTTCCTGCATTTCTTTCTGGAATTGTTCGAACCTTTGATCCATTTTCCTGGTTTTAGCGCGTGTTCCGTAGTGATGTTCCTCTTCCAGATTTTCTCTTTTTGCTTTCTTTTTTCCTCTCTGATAATTTAGCTAATTAGGCCCCCTTTTTTTTAGACTTAAATGCATGTAATGTGATGTAATGCAAATGCATGAATGTAAAGAGGAAGACATCGATTCTGATCAACTTCATTTTAGAAAACTTTATTAGAAGGAAAAATCCTTTACATAAAACAGATTACAAATATGCTTTCGCCCTAAGGCCTAAGGTTTTAATTTTCCCAAGCGATGGAACCGGCTCTTGACCAAGTGCGGGCAGCCGCATTGTCCTCCACTTTATCAAGGAATTTGCTTTCCATAACCAGCTTTCTAACTCAGAAACTGACCGTGAATCGATGCTTCTTAAAAAATAGAAATGATATGCACAAAAGAATAAAACACAAAAAGTTAGTACCATGGAATATAAAGCAAAATAAACAAACACCTATCTGGGTAACCACTACTGATGCAGCATAGTTCAAATTTCGGGGTGGGTTCTTAGGCTCTTTTCACGTGTGGTTGAGTTCTAAAGTTTGAGGTACCAACAGAAGCAGATTCCTCGATCCTTACCCATTATAGGCTCATACGGACCGAGTTCGGTTCGAGGAATACATTTCCCTATGGCCATGCGAAGTGAAAACTTCACGAAGACATAGGTACGCGGATGTATCCCGAAAGCGATTCACTAGCCCGTGCGGAGGTGAAAACCTCACGAAGGCATAGCTTCTTGCTCCCACTTAAGGGTGCGACCACAACGGTCATGCAATGCAATGCCAAAATATTTACGAGACCCAATATTGAAAGTGCATTAAAAGAAGCATGATTTTCGAAACCTTTTCTAATTTTAATCAAAAGGACAAGGATCAATCAATCTATGGCTTGACTCTCAACGAATAAATCCCGATTGAGTCGCCAGTCATCGTAACCACTTTTTTGAAAAGAACAGTTATACGACGCGGTCGACTCGATTTTTGAAAATGAAAAAGAAGGGAGTCGCCACCGATCTTTATTTGGGTGAGATCGGATAAACATTTTGATTTACTAAAACAATATTTTTGGTCTACGAATGTTGAGAAAATGGGCTCGAGTCGATTACGTGCGAGGAAGGGTTAGCACCCTCGCCACGCCCAAATCGGTACCAAATTGACGATTGATGTCCTAATGTTGAAAATTTTGAAATGGTTTGGAAATGGATACTTTTATTTCCAAAAACTTGAAGGAATTGGAAGGGACGTTAAGACTCTCTTATTTTCAAGAGATAAAGCATCATGTCCAGTAAGTTAGGGCGTGATACTTTAGACTCGGAAACTAAGCTCGCCTTTTAAAACCTAGTTTTACATCCAAGAGGATCTTCCGTCATTCGTCAAACGAGAAATCGAACCACGTAAGTTAGGGCTCGTCTTCTCGAAGGTCCAAATTAGGAATATTGCCTCTACTTTAAAAACTCATCCGAAGCATCTAGATGTCGAGTCCAAGTAAGTTAGGCGCGACATTTTGAACACCCGAGATTAAGTGTTTTATTTAAAATCTAGATTGCGATTTCAAAGGGATATCCCGTTGTTTAGCTTTAAACGAGAGAAATCGTAACCCGATAGTTAGGGCTCGATTCACTCGCATTGCTAATACGGAATGTCGATTTAAAAATTGAATTTGCGGTTTTAAAATAATGAACGGACGATAGTAAGTAGTGGTAATATGAGAGTGTTATAATAATAGTCGTACATTAATGGTGATAAATATAGCAATAACAATGGTAGTATATATATAAAGACAATGATGGTAATATGTATAAGATAAGTAACATATCTACATATATATAAATAATGTGATACTAATAGCAATAATGAAGTAGATAATATAATAAAAGTAATAATATAGTAATATAATGATAATGAAAATATTAATATATTAATAATAATACACAATGCATGAATAGTGATAAAAAAATAATGAATGATAAAATGATAGGAATAATAATGGTAATAATATTTGAGAAATGAATAATAAGGTATATACAAGAACAAACAACAAATATATATATATATACATGAAAACTATAATATAACTATAGTAATAATAAAGATATTAAGTAATGATAATAGGGTGATAGTAATAATGATATGATGATGATAAAAATGCTAAATAATAATAATAATGATATAATAATATAGTAATAATAATGATTATATAAAAAAACGGTAGTAATGATGGCAATTAATAAATTAAATAATATATATATAAAATAAATAAAAGTATATACATATAAAAATAATAATATAATAATAGTAATGAGTATGATAATAATAATAATAATGGTAGTAAAAGATAAACAAATTATAGTGATAGTAATAATGAGGTAGTAAAAATAATAAATAATTAATAGCGACAAAAATAAGTATTAAATAATAATAAAATTGCAAAATAATTAAAAATGGGCTAAATTGAACTTAAAACGAAAGTTTGGAGTCAATTCGAAATAAAAATAAGAGAAAAGGACCTATTTGTGCGCTGTGGAGGAAGCGGAGGGACCACGCGCGCAATAATTCCTTTCGCCAAAAGCAGCGTCGAGGCGAGAGGGACTAAATTGAAAGCCAAGCGAAACGTTCGGGCGATTTTGAAATAACAAAAATTTAATTGAAAGCAATAGAAATGCGGAAGGGCTAAAAGCGCAATTAGCCCTTCCCTAAGAAAAGCGCGCGATCCTCCGGAGCGGGTCGGGTCACACGCTGGTCATGGCCAAAGCGACGCCGTTTGGTACACGGATTGGCCTACCCAAAACGACGTCGTATCGGGGCCTATTTAAGGCAAAAACCCTTTAAAAATTTTTCATTTTCCCCTGCTCTAAAAAAAAAACTGATTCCTCTCTTTTTTGTTTCCTCTGCAGGGCTTGGGTCTCCGGCGCATCTCCGTCCGCTCGCCCACACGGTCCGTCGCCCGTCTTGCATACATGCACACCACCAGCGCATGTGGCCTAAGAGGTAAAAGTTTTATTTTTTTCTTTTTTATTTAAAGTTATATTTATGTATATATATTAGTCTAAAAAAATGAATGATAAACAATAAAAACTATATATATGCCGAAAATAAAATAAAAAAAAGAGTAAAAAAGAACTTCGAAAATAAAAATGAAATCACCTCTTTCCTCTATTTTGATTCTAATTTTTTTTGTAGGGATTAATCTCCGTTTTTGCGTTTGTATTTAATCACTTGATTGTTTGTGAATTTGAAATCTCTCTATTTTTTTGTATTCAAAAATCAAAAAAATCCTTCCTTTGTACAGACATTGAATGGCTTTTATAGCCGAACCAAATATTAAAAAAAAACAATATGGCTTCTGTTTCTACTTGTTTGCTGTTTCCTTCCTGTTTACAGGTCATGGCAGTGGCAGAGGCACGTGGGGCGGTGGCCAGATGGCAGAGGCAAGTGGCTAGGCAAGTGGCCCTAGGCTTGCGGCGCTAGGGTTTTCAGAAACCCTAGCTTACTGAAAAGAAAAATGGGCCTGTTGGGCCTTGTCGGTTTGGGCTTGTTTATTTCGGGCCGGGCAAATATTGGGCTTATACAGATAGGGTTTAAGATTAAGATCACGGTTTTAAGAAACACGCCATGGGGACACATTTAGCTAAGAAAAATAAAGCCCATTTTCTTAATTTTTAAAATCCTAATTAACCCATTTTTAGATTGTACACAAAAATAAAATAAAATATAAGTAAGACATGTAATAGTTTTTTTTTTAATTATATTAAAAAAATTAATAGTGAGACTATAGTACTAGACAATAGTTTATTTGTATTAATCAAAGAGGGTTAATATCTCATTTAGATCTCTTCACCATTATGAATCTCAAAACCACTTTTATTATTATTATTTTATTATTATAAGACTATACCATATGGTTGGGAAGGGCTAGATCTAATCATTCCTTTATTTGTTTTATTTTTTCTTAGTATAATATTGATGTTATGCTTGGTAGGACATGATAAATTAATTTCAATTCATAATAAATTGTTTTTGATAAAGAGAAAGGACTTTTTTTTGAAAATGTTTTATTTTTTACAAGTTTAAATTTGTATTAATTATTTTTTATTTTATGTCTAATTATTTTAACACATATATTAATTAAAAATTTTTCCTTATATTATTATACTAGTAATCAAATGAAACATTAACACTATATATAATGTAGTTAGTGATAATTTTATTCTACTTTCTATTATAGTTAATTTTTTTTTAAAAAATGATTTTTTTTTAATAATAATACTCCAAAATTGCTATGTTCATCGGTAGCTTAACTCAAATTATCATATCAAGCTCAAAGATCTGCTTAATATTTGAGAAATTTTTAACATAAATATTAACTTTTAAAAATGAGGTTGAGAAATAAAATTAAGCTCATTTAAGATAGTATAAGATTACAATTTTTAAAATTAAAACTCGACCATTTTTCAAGTTTATAATATTTTTTTTTCCCTTTATTGTTATGTGATTTGTATCATACGTGAATTACATATTAAAAACTATATTAAGTTGTTTATATTTATAAATTTAATATAAAATATATAATGATAATAAAAGAAATATATTATATATATTACTAAATATTAAAAAATAGGCCATTTTACCCAAAAATACCATTTTTTAACCTTATTTACGGAAATGGACTGACTTTTTAATTATTTACCGGAATAGGCCAAATTCCCTGAAAACGTGTCCACATCAGCGCGATGTCAGGGACGCGTTTTGCCCGTCTTATACGTTAGGGTTTTCAGCTTTGTTTAGGGCTAGGGTTAGGGTTTTTTAAGGAAAAAAATTAATGAAATTAGGGTTTAGGGTTAATTAGTTAAATTAGGGTTTAGGGTTTTAAGGTTAATTAATTAAATAATGTTTAGGGTTTTTTAAAAATAATTTTGTGTTTAGGGTTTAGGGAAAAATATATTAGCAATATAATTTTTTTTTACAGTAGTATCTAAAAAAATAATTTTGAGAAGACGTTTCTGAACAAATAGTGTCCAAAACGCTTCAAGCGGGATGCAATCATCAAGAAGATTACTTGAAAAAGCTCCCACGTGGGCGCTCTTTTTCTCTGATGAGTATCTGAAAAAATAATTTTGAGAAGACATTTTTGAACAAATAGTGTCCAAAACGCTTCAAGCAGGATGCACTGTCAGCAAGATTACTGAAAAAAGCTCCTACGTGGACGCTCTTTTTCTACAGTAGTTCCTATTTGGCCTTAGACTATAAATGAGCCAAATTTCATTCTCAGGTTGTATAAGTTACAGCAAGAGAAATTGAGGCAAAAGTAGAATAGAAACTGAAGATGAGTGAACGTATTAGTGCTGTTATTTACTATGATGGTGAGGTCTGTGACATCGAGAACGGCGTGGTTTTTTTGTCGGAGAACACAGCGCGACTGGTTTTTAACCAGAACATAGATTTGACAGAACTTCGTAAAAGAATTAGGCGTAAAATCTTCAGAACGACGCCAATGAAAATTTTGTCTATTAAATATAGATTTTGTGCTTCGGTTGATCTCGTGAGATATGACTCATTCGACATCAAAGGTCCTCGTAGCTTGGAGGCAATAGTACAGACTCATCTTACTAGTGGATCACCCTATCTTGAAGTATATGTACAATTTTCATTGCCAAATGATGAATTTTCGACTTCAACATCTACTGCTGTTCGAGAGGAATACACGACCCCAAGCCGACACTCTGTTAGTTGGAGGCAGAATACGGAAGCGCCCGTATTTGGTGAAAGTATGGAAAACACAACCCCTGCATGACACTTGGTTAGTGGATGGGACATGCATATCGGTGGGTCGATGTTCAATGCTAGAAATACGTATTGGGGAACGACATCAACTTCTAGTGGTTGACAATCCACATATGATTGGGGACGTTACGAAACTTGTTTAAGAAGGGATAATGTACTCCCTACGACGTCCACCGGCGAGGGGACCTCGTTCGTTGTAGATGATGGTGGGTCAAATGATGAGTCCGATGTGGATCCACCTCGAGAGCCCGGCCCCGATGGTGTAGAAGTTGCATTATTTTCTGAACCGGAGCCTGTTCCAACCATACCTGAAGATGTTGAATGGGGTTCAAATGAAGAAGAAGAAGATCCGCGATTCAAGGCGTACTCGCCTCTAGCCCACATGCATAATGTCGATCTATCTCAAGATGATGCGTTGGAGTTTCCAGATCTACCACACAAAAGGCGTGGCCGTACAAGTTCGTCGTTGGATTCGGGTGAATTGGAAGTTGGTAAGGAGTTTTCCAATAAGGATAGTTTTCTTGGTGCATTGAAACAACATAGCATCAAGAACGGGGTTAACTACAATATGGTTAAACCCAAACCCGATAAGTATGAGGCCAAGTGTGCAGTGTAAGACGGTACATGTTCATGGAAAATCATGGCCTTGTTGAGGAAAAAAGACAGGCTTGTGGGAGATAAAAAAGTACAAAGGTCCACATACATGTGTTGCCGGTACAGTATCACTAGGTGTTTAAGGTTTTTGAATAATACTGTTATTACGTAATGTTGCATTATTTAACGTACTTCGTTGACAGGTGTTTCACAAGATCATCCCAAGATGGATTCAGATATGTTAGCTAGCTTAATACTACCGATGGTGAAGGTGGATCCCGTGGACTTGATCTTGGTCTTAATTGCCAATATTCGTAGCCAATTGAGGTACACGCCCTCTTACCGCAAGGCTTGGATAGCTAAGCAGAAGACGTTGGAAAAGTTGCATGGTCGGTGGGACGCTTCATATAATGAAGTGTGGCAGTGGTGTTAGGTGCGGGAGAGATATGTCTCAGGCTGCATAACAGACCTTGAAATGGCACCTGTGTAGTACAACGACCAATTGCTCCGTGGGTGCCAAGTGTTCAAGCGTCTATTCTGGAGCTTTAAGCAATGCCGAGACACATTTCTAAACTGTAAGCCATTGGTACAAATTGACAGTACCTTTATGTATGGTAGATATATCTATCGGCTATTGCTAGCTGTGGCATAAGATAGCAGTGGGAGAATCCTTCCAATTGCGTTTGTAATAACATCGGGGGAGTCAGCTGATGACTGGGATTTCTTTCTTTCTAGGTTAAGGAGGCATGTCTGCCCCTAACTTGATATCTGCGTTATATCAGATCGGGGCCCTGGAATACTAGCCGCAATTGAGCGACAGGGAAGCCTATGGCATCACACACACCATCGATATTGCCTAAGGCATGTTGTGTCCAACTACTACAGGCAACATCGATCTACAAGTGAACGACGACAAGTAACCAACATGGGTATGTAATCTCTATTAATATAATTTCGTTTGTAATATTCAATTTATTTTTAATGGAAGAGTGGTATGTAATATTCGCTATCAACTTATATTGGCAGGGTATGAGATAAGTAAGGACCGTTTTCATGAGATGTTGGCAGTTTTGCGTTCAGTTAACGAAGAAGGCGCAAACTACCTCTATAACATACCTTTCGAATAGTGGACACAAGCATACGACGGCAGTCTACGATATGGTCATATGACCTCAAACCTAGCTGAATGCATAAATTCTGTTCTAAAAGAAACACGTTATTTGCCGATAACATCGGTTGTGTGAGAGACATATTTTCGTTTAGCGGCGCTATTTCCAAAGTGAGCAACGAGTTATAAAGGCCAAATGCAGGGAGGCCATGTATGGTGCGCGAAGGTATTGCAAGAAATTAACAAGGCGAAGGCACGGGCCAACACCATGCACACAGTGTGTCACGATCGCGACAACCTGTGGTTTCGTGTGACGGAGTTTGATAGACCGAACCAATGTATTATTGGTGGGCAATATCGTGTACACTTGAGAAATAAGACCTGCGACTGTGGGATGTTTGACGCACTTCGTTATCCATGTGCTCATGTAATTGCAGCTTGTCAGAATCTCTGTATGGATCCCATGAGCTATGTCGACGAAGTGTACAAAATAGAATACATGTACAACGTGTGGAGACACATATTCCCACCAGTCCCAGATGAACGTAAGTGGCCGTCTGTATCGCTTGCTCCATTTAAGTCATTCTGATATGAGAATCTGCGTCACAAACCAAAGGGTCGACCTTGCTCGGCTAGAATACGTAACAATATGAATATCTGAGAAACTGCCAACCAATAGAAGTTGTGCAGATGGTGTAGGAACCCAGGCCATACAACTTGATCATGTCCAAATCAGAATAGCTGATAGTTGTTGTAATAAAATTATGTTGCATTATTTATATTTTATTAAAATATAAATATATTAAATATATTTCCTTATTCAAAAGAAATTTTATTTTATTAAAAATATAAAAAGTAAATTACAATTAAAATATTAAAAATAACTTTTATTTTATTAAATGAAACAATATAAAAAAGTTTGTACAAATATATTAACAAAAATGAATGTTGGTACCGGTCGGAATCAGTGCCACATGGGGGTGGTCGACTTCTGCTACCGGATTCCTTATTGGTTCAGCTTAGGCGAGGGATTGTGGTTGCTCGTGAGATTGTGGTTCCTCCTCAGGTGGGGATCTGGTTGTGGGTGTTGGGAGGATGACCCACATTGATAGAATAATGACTGCGGAGGTGTTTGCATCACCCATGGCGGAGGTGTTTGAATCCCATAAGGCGATGGGGATTAGTAAAAAGAAGAGCTTCCCGATGGCGACTCGTGCGATCCCTCATGCAATGGCGGCCTATAGATCGGTGGCTGACTCGAAGTAATCGGGAACGGAGATGAACCGAGTCATGCATTCTAACCTGCCATGGGATTGGAAAAAGAAAACATATAAGGGTTAGGATACATATAAGGGCTAGGATACGCACTTGGCATAATCTGAAAAGGCTGTGATATGGGTGTCGTCGGTTGAAGTGTTGGGCCCGGTGACTGTGTGGGCGCTGTTGATGGGCCCGGTGATTGTGTCGGCGCTGTTGATGGGCCCGTCCCATCATCCCTTCTCATTGGATTTAAAGGGCCCCGTCGTTCTCTTTGTACACGAATTTGCCGCCGTCTCTCCTTTTCCAACAATAAATATGGCTTTCCATGGATCCTAAACCATGACATGTATTCCGGTACGCACGCTAACTCAGGAACGATGATCGGTTCCCGAGTAGGTATATAATCATACTGATTTTCCCACATTTCGATATATGCTGACCAAAATCTCGGTCAATCCGTATGCAACTGCCGTAAATCGACTTTGTGCTCATCATCGAGCACCTCAGGCGCCACAGGAATCGGTTGTCGAAATCCAAATTGTCTCAATACTCTATCTGACTAGTGCATCTCCACGGTGACATAGTTGACCAATGGGACCTTCACATGCCAAATGTTCGGATTTTGAAAGAATTCATCCGGAATTACTGCCCGAATTGTCGGATCCTCGTATGGTGTCCATTGAAACTATATGAACATGATAAAAATATTAGTTATATACATAATACTAAATACTAAATACTAAATACAAAATGACTATTTTATTATGTATATATATTTTATTTAATACTTACTTGTGCTTCCGACTGTTGGTCTAATAGAAGCCGTATATCTTCAAGAGAGGTAGGTATTCCAACATAACTCGCCGAATGGTTCCACCTAATTAAATAAATTTTTAGAATACAATTATATTTTAAATCTACGTAATAATTGTAAAATCTAATATAAAATTTACCTCGTTATGAGTGGGAATGTATATGGGTGGTCCACTCGATGACGTAAAAATGGAAAACGAAACCGTGCCCATGATTGCGATAGTGATGACAGGCAACCTCCGATTTTGGCTTTATTCGGTCGCGTCGCCCGCACATCTCCCCGGTACAATTTTGCTAACACGGCGGACTTCAACTAAATTCACCGATCGCTCTAAAATCAACGAGTTTCAAGCAGACCATTTCGGATGTAACGAGGTTTCGTGACAAGTCCAAAGATCGGATAACTTTGCGCAATCATCTCAAGAATGTATGCCCGAGCATATCGTATTCTTTCTAGTTCAGTCGAATCATTATCCGGCTCCGGGAATGTGTCTCGTAACTAGCCCATCTCGATCCGACCTCCGTTAATATTATCCGGAATAGCACCCAAAAGCTCGTAGCATACGGCTCCCCAATTAGCAGAAGTTGCGGACCCGGTGACTACGTACCCATCCACCGGAAATCCCAATTGCAACTGCACTTCTTCCAGAGTGATAGTACACTCTCTGCATGGAAGATGGAAAGTGTGCGTCTCGGGTCTCCACCTCTCTATCAACGCACTGATTAGTTTCGGGTCCAACTTGCAACCCCGGCCTATAGTGGCCACATACCAAAAACCTGTTTCCCGCAGGTAATTCTCTATCAACGGCGATGGTAGACCAGACATATTACGAATATAGCATTGTAACACCCGATCTACATACTGTTATAAAAATTTATAAAATAAAATTTAATTAAAATTGCAAAAATGAAAAAAATATTAAATAGTATTGAAAAATTAAAAGTATCACTTACCATTGTCATTTGATCGACGGAGATGTGTTTATTATCGAGACGAATTAATTCTCCGGCCATTGCTAACACGATCGAATATTTTTTAATTTTAAAAAAACTAATTCAAAAAAAAAAATTAAACAGAGCTTTTTTACAAAAATTAAAGGACTTTTGTGAAATTTGAGAGGAATTTGAGAGAAATTTGAGAAGACTTTTGTGTGAAAAAAATGAAATGGGGCTTTTATAGATATATATATTTTTTGACCGTTAGAGGCCAAACGGTCAAAAAAAATAGCCGTTGGTGGTTAAAAACACGGGCAAAACGCTCCCCCAGGGACGCGTTTTGCTGGCACGTCCCCTGACATCGTGCTGACGTGGACGCGCTTTCGGAAAAATTGGCCCATTCCAATAAATAATTAAAAAGTCGGTCCATTTTCGTAAATAAAATAAAAAAAAGTATTTCTAGATAAAATAGCCTAAAAAATATGAATAGATTTTAATAAACTTAAATTAACCATAAAATAAAATTTGGAATTTATATTCGGCTTGAGCAACTATATTTAATACTGATACAATACACGACCCTGCTCGACATAATCCATCCCATCAATCAAACTTAATGAAAAAGGACAAACTTGAGGCTACTAGTGGCAGACTGGAATGATTAAAATGCGGAATTGCAACACATTACAAGGGAAAATGACAGTTGAGCACAAAAGGTCTGCAGCTTCTTTTACCTTATATTTATAGCCAAAAAAGAAAAAGTAGATGAAGTTATAAAGATAGAAACACTGGATTTTGGCGTACAACTGCGATTTCTTACACTTCTGTTTCTACCGATAGGCATTTGAAGGAATTTGGTATATAGATCCATCTATTTAACCAAATTAATCACTGCATAATTTGTAATACAATCCTTGGGGAACAAAACAGCTCATGTCTTGACAAATCAACAACTCTCTATTTCAGTGAAAGTAACTTGTGTGGGGTAAAGTTAAGTTAGCAAGAAATATACACCTATGTGTTGCCCTTTCCCCTACTATCCCTTTGTAATTTAATTGATTGTACCGGAAAGAAAACAAATTACTTCAGTATTCAATATGAATATATGTGGTGTATGTGTCAAACATTGTTGTTTTATGAAAAATGAGAGTTTACATAAATGGTCTGTGATCCTGTTGATCATCATATCATATCATAATATAAAAGGAAGACCATAGTATTAAAGATGCTTGTTTTTTGTTAATAGCGATTCTATCCGTAGTAGTTCCAAGAAATATAATTTTCTACAAGAGTATTTTTAAGAATATCTTTCAGAATAACATCATGTTGAGAATAATCTTGGAAGGTTGACAAGATTTTTGAGTTGTAATACTTTAGGATGTAAGCATGACTTGGAGATTCAAAATATGGATAACTCTTTCCTTGAAATACAAGTGCTTATCCTTCTGGTTAACATATAAGTAACACTTTGCTTTCCAGAAATTCATTTTAACCGCCTTCTAATAACTTCCTACCTAAGACTTATAAATAAGAGTTTGAACATTTCATTTGCAATTTTTTTGAATCTTTTGGTAAACTTGAGCGCTCTTACAATCACAACAACCATTATAGTTCTCACCTTTCTCATCCCCTATTTGCTTCCATCACCACCATCTACCACCACAGTTGTTTCTAAAGTTTGCTCCGATTTCCCTCTCCGCCATCTTTTTGCAACATTTCCGTTTACTGATTTGTAACATTTCCTCGCTTAACCGAAAGGACCTCTACAAGTAACTTAGTAGGATGTATGCATACACGCGCATATTCTTAGGCAAATTAAGTCATCTATCTGCCTAAGTTGTGGAGCATGAGAAACTTCAATGCGGTTAGAAATCTAGAACTGGTAGGAAATATACCAGAAAGATTATATACTAAAGTGCAAGGAATTGTTTGAATTTCACTCAGAAAGTTGAAAATGCTCAAAGCATGCAACATGTTTCATAAGGTAATTGCATTATGTTCTTTCTGTGACACAACACGAATGTGCAAAATAAACAAGCTAAGATCACAGCAAATTAAGACAACTTCAAAGCAGCTAGTAATAAATAATGATTGAACTTTCCTTCATTTGCCTTCTCAAAAGTTTAAACAAACAACATCGGTGTATATATATACACATTTGTACAATATGAGAGCTTTAAGACCCGAACGCGAACCCTAGCTATACCAATCAATCGAGCTAATTAATAGCCAAAAGTGGCAGAAGCAATGGCTTCAAAAAAAAAAAGAGCTATTGTATATTACAAATAATAATAATAATAATAATAATAAAAGAGCTATTTCGTCCCTCTTTTGGGGTTATGTTGACATTATTACATGTTTACAACAGTACACGAACTACAGCAAGACCAACAGCAGATATGGAAACCAGTGTACCAATGCAGTATTTTATCAAGTCATATTTTGCAGCTTCCAAATGAGCCTTTAACGCATGAATTTCCTGAAAATTTGTAGAAAAGGATATGGAAGAGAACAAACGTCAGAATTTTAATCAACTAAAGCAAACCATTTCTCGTACTCTTATGATGCTAACCCGATCGAGTTTGTTAGTCAGGTTAGATGTTCCAGCACTCTGATTTGAAAGCTCATCTCTTATTCTCCTGCAAATTGTCATAAATCACACATTTATTATACTGTTCCAAGGGAGGAGTATGGTGCAAAGTGCAAACAAGGAATTGCATACTTCAATTTCTTACCCTCTTTCAAGATTCAAATCTAATCGTTGCCCCGCTGTGACTTTGTCAATTTCATGTCTGCATCATAACAGATATCCTTAGAATAGCAAATCATAATAGAAAATATGGATTTAGGGATGAATGATAACTCAGAATCCAGACCTTAATTCACTGCGCATCTTCTCTATATCATTTCGAAGTTTCTCATTCTCATGTTGCAGCACAGAAAAATGTAGCTCCTGCATAAGTTATAGTTTATAAAAATAACCCATTTGAACAAAAAACAGAGGCACAAACTGAGATTCAATTGTTAGTCTGCATCGTATTAACTGCATGTTTAATATATTCAAAATCTGAGCTAGTAATTTTTCCTCTTTCCCTAAAATGCAGTAATCTGAGTTCTGATCAGCTGTATGCACAAACCTCTCTGTTAATCAACCTACTGAAGCAATTTCGTCTAATCTAAAAGTAAATATCAAAGTCCATTGATGGCTTCTTGGATCATAGCCAATCATTCAATACTGTTTCCCTTGTCAAGCAATCAACTGTTATTGTTTAAAAATAAGTTTAGGAGTCTCAAATCGACTTACTACAGCGTGAAGAAGGGCCTAGACATGTTAACACTGTCTCTATAGCAATTCGCAATGGGCCAAATGTTAAGCTTTCTTCCATTAATAAGAACAAACTCAACTAAAAGGGACTTCATTAATACCAAAAGTCGAAAACACATAAAAAGGAGACTAAAATCGATAAGTTCGCAAAGTCCATTTACAAAAAAGTAAATACCTGAGAGCTTTGAACTTCTGATTTGAGCTTCGACAGATTGGATTCTTGAGTCATTTCACTCTATCAAGACAAAAATTAAGTTTCCATAGTGAATACAACGTATGGAAGCATTAAAAAAAAAAAAAAAAAGCTTACTTTCTGCATCTCAAACTTGGAAACAACTGAAAGAGACACATTTTCTAAGCTGTCATTCAAAACTTCAGTCATGGCTGCTGTTATTGCCTCGGCTTGCTTCGAAGGCAGACCTTCCGCCTCTAATCTCCTAACCTATAAGTATAATGCACCATGTCTTCAGATATTTTCAAGATTCCAAAACTCAAACAAAAATACAGTTTCTAAAACAAAAGAAGGAATCATTGTAATTTACCAAAGCTAAAGTGTCGATGAGAAACAATCGCTTTCCATTAGATTTAACGAGCTGAGAACAGTGCCTCCACTGTGAAAATAGAGTGGGAGAAGCTAACAATCGAATCGCAGAGGGAGGAATGGTGGGGGACACAACAAGTCCTTCAAATCTGGAAACTCCTCCTCCTATCATCCAGGAATACGAATTGGGTCCGAATTGACCCACGCGTTTACAAGCGGCCATTACGGCCATTAAATACCAAAATTTGATTGAAAACAACAAATTCAAATCGAAATACCAAAAGAACCCACCAATCTTCTACAAATCTGAAGAGAATGCTTTGAGAGGAAATAGAAAAGATTGGCTAGTCTGAAGAACATTTGAATTATGAATGACTCAATGCTGCGTTGGAGAGAGAGATAGAGAGGAGAGAATAAAATGGATTTGATGGGGGGAATGGGCGTTGCAGAATGGGTAATGGGAAGGCATTGGCAACAGCCTTTCTCTCGGGAAATGGAAGGAGAGTTTTGTACGCTAATATTAGTAAATAACCAAAATTGGAACACAATATTTGTCTTGTACGCTAAAATGGCGGCTAAATGTTTTTTCTTAATTATATTGTGATTGTCTTCTTAATTTCTTGAAAATATATTATAGCTTTGAATCGACACTTCATCCATAGTTCTGTTAATAAACAATTCTATTTATAATTGTTTAAAATGCTTTTAAAAGTTTCAAATATAAGTAATAATATTATCACTTTCAAAAAATAAAATAATTATTATTTGTGTACTTATTTTATTTATTTATAGTTGCTTCGTTTATATTTTTATAAAAAAAAAAGGTATATGTTTATTTATTTGTTGTTTGTTTATTAGTTATGAACATTGTTTCGTGAATATGTATACGAATATGTTCTTTTAATTTAAATATGAACAAATATAAACATACATAATAGTAAATAAACGAACAAGAAAATTCTTAAACAACACATAAGTCTAAAAATAAACAAACAAAGGTATGCTCTTCCAAGCTCAGTTCATTTACAGAGACTGGAATCAATATTCTTCAAGCTCAAATTAATTAAGCACCTGAGCCTTGTTTTTTAACACAAAATCAACATGAAGAAGGACCATTCTAAGTTCAGAAAGCCTCCAATGCTACACAACAGTGCTTTTAAGTTCTGCGCTTCTTTCTTTATTTTATATCCATCTGGACTAAAACATGGGGACAGAGAATGAAATTTCAGACCAGAAATGGGGTGAGGGGTTGAATGTTCTAAGATTTAAAAAAATGACAGTGATTCAGACAACTACAAGCTTGTTCTAACATGAACAAAATAAACTACCCTATACTTTATGGATCACAGTTACGCATGAAAAAGAACTCTTATCTCTCTCACAGTGAGACAACTATTTTTATTGCCAAAAGAATAGAAATAGTGATTTCTGAACAGCGTAGATTCTGAATGAAGTCCAAGTCCATTACTGTTTAGCTATTTGTTCCTCAGGAATTCAGGGAAGATAGATTACTTTGGTGGCCTTCTGTTTGAGAATAGAATATCCTCTACATTGTTTTTAATGTTGTTCCCCACTCTACACATGTCCCTAGCTACCCTCGAGGCAATGAGGTTCGCTTTCCTTGTAAACCTGCATTCAGAATTTAACAATTAGTCCATCATCATTAGATAATGTTGTTCTAACAAAAACCAAACAGAAAAGGCTTATCTATTAGCAAGTCAAATCATCAGCTTGCCTGTTCAAAAAGTCATCTTCTACTGCATAAGTGGATTTGCGAGTTTGATGCTGATGAACACCATGATCTTCAGAGAAAAAAAAAAGCCAGAAGTTAGTAAGTACAAATAAGGGAACAACTACCAGGAATTGACTTCTCAAAGGTTCGACGGTTCTTGACAATTAACCTTTTTGCATCAAGTTCATGAAAGTTGAAACTCATGAGTCATGACATCCACCATCAATGTAAACAAACTTTCAAAAGCAATTTTATGGATGCAAGAAGGTAGTTGCAACTATACTTGCGAGTGCATCCTCTATCGTTTTAGCATTCTTCCCCATGCTCTCCAGTATAAAATTTTAAGAAAATACATAGTTGGGGACATGATGGATTTGTTATATAGTGATAAGTGGTATCCAAAAAGTGCCAGAAGTAGCAGAAGTGGAGAGTTTCCAAATGAAGCCCAAGGCACATAGAGATGTACAATTTCGATTGCTACTTATTTCAATCACATGTTATATCCCTAATTTGTCAATAAATTCATTCACATGAATGAATAAAAGAATGACGACAACAGCCAGACTATTGCTAACATACATAAATTAATCAAGTAGGTATTTCCTAGAGACCTTGACTAATGAAAGTCATGACATAACAAGAACCTTACCGATAAATAATGCAACAAAAATTTTTACTCACCTCCTTTGCTATGAACATGAGCAGGAGCTGAAGCAGGATTGGGATTAGGAGGCGCTAAATGCTGCAGATACTGAAACCATTGTAATGTCAGTTTGTGCTAATCATAAAACAAATTGAATCAGAACCAGAATGAATAACAAGTTTATCAAAAGTGCCCAAAGAGATGAAATCGTCGCTTGGAATTGAAGCCACAACCAGATAACCCCATTACTTCATTTGCATCAAAGTTCATGATTTCTTTAAATAATTGTAACAAAATTTGATGCTTCAAATCAAGAAAACACTGGATACAAACATTTTTGGACCACCAACCCAAGCTTGCATAGCGAATCAAAACTACCTAAACTCCGGATGCATAAACAAAGAGGCATTGTGGATGAATTAAGTGCAAATTTCATTGAAAAGGGAGAAAGAGAGATTGCCACCGCTAGGCCACGACAATGAGGCAATTGAGGTTTGGTGCCATCCTTAGTAATTGAACCTTCATTCTTGCTCATAAACAAAGAGTATCCAGCGCAAACAAATGAAAAATCTTCAACAACAGCGGAATTTCTATGAGCTTTTACCTCAGCTAGTCCAACATTATGGCTTTTTACTGTTCAAAATCCAAAAATTAAAAGGGAAAAAAAAGTAATCACAATATTCAATAATAAGAAATGGGTCTTAGAATTTGATCAGAAATCACGGGAACAACAAATGAAGATTAACGAATCAAAGCACTGTAAATATATTCTTTTCGAGACACAATGTAAAAATAAAACTAGAAAATAATGAAAGTAGAGAGAAAAAGAGACCTTGAGGAAGAGATCGAGGAATGCCAATGCAAAGAGGGTCGCGATTGTGGGATTTGAGAGCAGAAGAGTAAAAAAGGAATCCTTTACATGATTTTACTGTTCCATTTTCATTTTCATTTCCTTCTTTATTTCCTTTTTCAAGATTTTGTTTCCTCTCCTCTTCTCTGCTTCTCTCCATTTTTTTTTTTTTTTTTTTTTTTGCACTCTAATCGGAATCGCTCAGCTTTTTTTAAAACTTTTTTCACTAGCGAAATGCAAAGCAGAGCAGAGGAAGAAATGGTACTACGCAACGCCTCGTCGTTATGTGACGAATGGAATGATGAGCAAAATGCAGGCATTGAGAAACTCGATCATTATTATTATTATATACATTGGTGTTTGACTTAAAAGTGGGTCAACTTAACCATTAATCATTAAATTATAGGTATGTTTTTATTTTGGTCATATAATTAAAAAATGTTATAATTTATATCACTAAAATTTTTGAAATTATTTTTTGGTCGCTCCACTCTTAAGTGGTATTTTTTTAGTTGGTATAATAATAATTTTAATCTTTAGTTTTTAAACTTTCCATCAATTTAACATTAATTATATATAAAATGATAAAAAAATTTAAATTTTATAAAATTCTAAAAATTAAAATTAAAATAAAAGTAGAAAAAAAATTCAAAAATAGATAAAGTGAGAGAAAATGGAAGAATTTTTTTTAAACCCTCCAAAATTCTCTCTATGTTATCTATATGGAAATATCTAATGCTCATTCTTCACAAAATATAAAAAAAAAACATTAAGCAGAGAGTTATTTATTCTTTGTTTTTTATCTCTTCTATTTTTTGACATAGCTTTTTCATTATAAGAAAAAAAAATATAATATAATTTGTTTTTTATCATTTGGGTTTTTGAAAATTAAATGAATTGAAAATTTGAATTAAGTTTGAAAAAGGAAATTGTGGTATATTTTGGTGAAAAATGGTATCAGAGTCGATTTCACAAACCTATATATCTTCTTCAAGGGCATGAAACTTGATTTGAAAATATTACTAATTTGATTTTGAGAAACACCGAGGAAGCATGTAATAATCTAACTTTTTTTTTAATTAGTTATTAGATCCTATTGAATGATAATTTTCTTTATTTCACATGCATATTAGTTCTTCAACAACATTTTATTTTTTTGAATTTTATGTAGAATTTTCTATTTTAAATAATTTTGAGGGTTTTTTATAATTTTTTTATATAGAATCAATGTCAAATTAACATGAAATATAAAAGCTAAGGACTAAAATTGTTATTATACCAACTAAAACAATTGGGTGAGCAAAAAATAATTTTGAAAACTTTAGTAACCAAATTGTAATTTTTTTAATTAAGTGACCCAAACGAAAACTTGCTCATAATTTAGTGACTAATATTCAAAAACTCATAGTTTCTTTTTCTTTTCATGTATCTATAAAAAGTTATAAAATAGTTACCTAACTAATTGAGTTTCTCATTTTTTTTGTCCGTAGCTGTAACACCCTTAACCCGTATCCGTCGTTGGAATAGGGATTTAGAGCATTACCGAATAAACGTTACCTAATTTATTCATTTCAAAACATTTCAATAATCACAACATAATCCGTCATTAAGCATGCATATCGTCCCTTATTCAAGCCCTCGAGGCCTTAGAATCACTTTAGAAAGGATTCGGGACTAAATCGGAAACATTTAAAAATTTTGAGAAAAAAATTTAGAAAAATTCAGCTGCAGGGGTCACACGGCTGTATAACTCACACGGCTGAGACACACGCCCGTGTCTCAGGCAGTGTAACTTTTGAAATAGGGACACACGGCCGTGTCCCAGCCCGTGTCCGTGTAACTCACTGACTTGGGTCATACGGCCAAGCCACACGCCCGTGTGCCAGGCCGTGTAACTCTCAAAATGGCCTTACACACCCGTGGGCTAGGCCGTGTAACTCTCGAAATGGCCTCACACGCCCGTACGCCAGCCGTGTGTCTCACACAGCCAAGTTACACGCCCGTGTGAACCTAAATTGTACCTTAAACAACAAGTTTACCATTTCCTACTTGCTTGGGCATTAAGCAACTCAAAAACCATTCATTTAACCTATTCAAAACACGATCAAACATGCTCAAAACACGTCAAAACAATCATCCTAGGTGCCTAACCAATGTACCCTTATTGGTACCACATTTATATCATCAAAACCTATCAACAATGCATCATTCAAATCAAAGTTTAAAACATACCAAAACCACTCAATTTAGCCTAACTTATAATCACCTAATTATCAAGCTTAAATTCAAATACACCTAACAAGCCTTGGCTCAAAACAACATGCCAAATTATGGCTTCAAACACAAACATAAGTTTATATATACCAAACCAACATTATACTTAAACTCAGTTACATCCCATATACCAAATTCACTAACAACCAAACACATCCTAGGTACATACCATTACAAAAGGTAAACATCACCACATTTGAGATCGGGATCGTTGTTGGATGCTGAGTCAGCGATCAAAAGAGAAGTACCTAACCTGCGCACAGAAAACAAAACCGTACGCTGAGTAAAACTCAGTGATATTTCTATAATCCGAACAATTAAAGACATAATGATACAAGAATGCATAATTTGAATTATACGAACATACTATTGTCTAAGCTCACAACTAGAGGTGATCATGGGTCGGGCCGGGCTCAACTAAAAATTCAGGCCCATTTACTAGGCTCGGACCTGGCCCGGCCAGAAAAATAGGCCAAAAATTTTGCCCAAGTTCGACACGGATAAAAATGCTAAAACCCGGGCCCGAGTCCGCCCGCCCGTATTAATTTTTATATTATTTTTATATAATTTTTAAATATATATAATACATCAAAAATACTAAAAACATCAAAATAAATATTTTCCAACAAATTGAAAATAGATTTTAAAAAATATGTAAACTTAAATAACACTAAGATAAATACAAATTAACAAGCAAATGCCTCTAAAATCATAACAAAATTAACAAATGCCTTTAAAATAATAACAAAATTAACAATAAAATAAGTTTTATATAATATCCAAATAATAACAATAAAATAGTAGCAACATAATAGTAAAATGGTAGCAAAATAGGGAGAAAACAACAAGAAAATAACATTAAAAAACAAAAAAAAAACAAAAAGTAGATTTTTTTTGTCTTTTAGTGAATTTGGGTCGGGCCAGGCCCGGGGCCAAAAGTACCTTACCCGAGGCCTGGCCCGTTTTTTAAACGGGCCTTATTTTTTTGTCCAAGCCCATTTTTCGGGCCTATATTTTTGCCCAAACCCTCCCACATTTCGGGCGGGCCTTCGGGCCGGACCGAGTGGCCTGACCCATGATCAGGTCTACTCACAACTATCATATACCATCATTTCAAATTCAAGCATATTATCATATCATTTCATACTATACTCAATTTTCACATGCTATCATATTTGATTTGTTTAACAAATATCTCAATTCACATCACTTGCTATATAAATAGCTTTTCACATATCATTCCACATTTGTTTATACAATGGCATTATCCATTCCAATTTTCAATTCATGAGTACATAACTCATGTACTCCATTTAATCACAACATATCTCATTTTTCATGTTTCAATTCACTATTTCATTTCCATTTCACATACCATGCCATTTAATATCGATCATAGAACTTTATTATTTAATTACCCCTATTAACACGATTCGGACTCAGATAGATACACGGATCCAACCAACACACCAGTTTGGCACCCAGTGCCTCATCGGATAAATCCGAAGTAATAATTGCGCCCAGCGTTATATAAATTGACACCCAGTGTCTCATCGGTTAAACCGAACCAAATTGGCACCCAGTGCCTCATCGACTCGAAGTCGAAAAAATCCTTGAACTCTTCCTATCCTATGACATGCCATCTATATCCGACTCAGGCTGATACAGTTAATAGAGTTTCATTTCACTTTTCAATTACAACCAATATTCAATTATCATATTTGCACATTATCACATTTACACATATATTTATTTCAATTCAAATAATCAATACATTCATAATGTATATACCAATTCAATCCATTTCAATCAGCTATAATTTCAGTTCACTATCAAAGTGCCAAAATACTCACCTCAACCACTTACCATATACATTAAATCAAAATACAACAATTAACAACTAGGTTCGGATTATAGAAATACAAACCGTGGATTCCGGGCTATTCGACATCGGTTTTGTCCTTCCCCTTTTTAGTCGAGGATTCCGGTACGATGTTAGCTACGGAATTAAAACAATTAAAATACATCAATACAACACAATTCAATTTTACATTGAATATTTCAATTCTTACTCAATATTTGCTTAAATTCCAATTTAGTCCCTAAACTGAGACTAATTTTTATTCTTCACATTTAATCATATATTTTAAACTAATTTCACTTTAACCTAAATTTAGCTCCCTATGTTCAATTAAACCCCTAAATTTACAAATTGTTCTACAATTTAATCCATTTCCATTTCTAACTTAAAAATCTATCAATTTAATCCCTAATACTAAAACTATTCAACATTAACAACATTTAAAATCTTAATCAATGCTAAAATTTCAACATGGGCTGGCTAGCCCTAAGTACCGAGATTCCAAAAATATAAAAATTACAAGAAAATGGACTAAATTAACTAACCAATTTTAAATTTGAACCTAAAAACCCTTAGGTTTGCTGGAGCTTCTTCTCCCTTTTCTTTCTTTTTCTTTCTTCTTTTTACTTTAATTTGCATGCCACCACTACTTTTTATTATTTCTTTTATTTTGTTTTAATTATAATATAACATATATGTATATACATTTCATAATAATAATAATAATAATAATAATAATAATAATAATAAAACATATATATATACATATACATCAATGCCGTCCACTAACTTTAGATAAATGGGGTAATTACTATTTTAGTCCCTCTATTACTTTTTAATCTATAATACAACTTTTAATCCTTTACGCGATTTAGTCCTTATACTATAATAACTCTTAATTCATGCAAATTCACTTAACCGAAATCTAATTAATTACACAACTAACTTTGTAAATATTTTTAATAAATATTTACGAGTCCGATTTACGGGAATAGAGTCTCAAGAATGCACTTTCAGACACCCCTGATTATAGAATTGTTACAGTAACTATTAATTGAGAACGAAAAGATGACGTGACAATTATAAAAATTAAAATAATAATAAATTTAATCCTTAATGTTAATATATACATTTGATGATCAAGGTTTTACCCGTTTTATAAAAAAAAAAATTAAGAAATAAATATAAATCTCAAATTTTCAAAACTTAAAACTTTAAGAAAATATATTTCCTTCTCCCTTGCCATTTTCCATTTTCTTTTCCTTCTTTTCTCTCCTTTTTATATTTTCTCTCTGTTGTTGTTGATCTAAACACATAACTCAAATTTCTATCTTTTTTTTTTTTAAACTGGGTTGGTTGTCGAATTGGTCATGCTACTGATTTATTAGTCCAATCGACCAGATTAAAAAAATTATTAAAAATTCTAAATAAATTAGAAATCCTTCTTCAACCACCGGTTCGTACCAATGCCCGTTTTAACCGGTTCAAAGCCACTCTCCTAACCAGGACCTCGACCGGTTCTCGGTCCAACCAGTCGGAACGATTGATCCAATCCGATTCCAACAACATTGCAAATTTCAACAACTAAGATTTGCGCCAGCCACCACTTGCCAATCACCGACCACCGGTAATTGGTAGCAACTTAAGCCTAAAAAACATCCTTAAACTTGTTTTTCCTTTTTCCTAATCAACCTCCATTTCATCAAAATCTGCTTTGATTTTCCTAAGATCTACACTCAAAGTATCAAACTCTCTTTCTTCAATCTCCAAATCTGATTGTCAGATTGTCCTAGAAGTTATATTGTTCCTACACCGTTATGCTTATTTTCATTGTTTGGATCTTCCAAAAAAAAAAAAAGCATCGAACACCCCTTTTAAAATTAGGATCAAATCAAATTACATAATGTGTAAACTCTGAGAATAGAATTAAGACCAAATTAACATAAATGTATGAACATTGAGAACTAAGTTTGTTATTATGCCAATTTTTGTAATTGTCACGTCATCTTTCTATTATTGTATTAACGATTGGTGACCAAAAAAAGACAAATGCAATAAATTGGATGACTATTTTGTAACCTTTTACAATTGAATGACCAAAAAAGAAACGTAAATATAATTGAGTGACCTATAATATAGTTTACCCTAAAAATAATTTATATACATTTATTTAACTTCGTTTCTTTTAAAAAAATTCACCACCAACAACATACCGAATATTTATCTTAATAATAAACTATCATTCAAAAATTCGATCCTATTATCTTTCAACTCAACCAAATTTAATTATAAAAAAAAATCAACAAGATTAATTTAAAAATAATTCAACCAAAATTAATTCAAAATCAAAATGACATAAATCGAGATGACTCAATTAAAAATTCAATTGATAGTACAAACTAATATGAACTAAATTTAAAATAATTCAAACATAAAATTTACTTCAATCTAAAATAATTCAAATAAAAGAAATTCACCATTTCAAAATTCAAATTCATCAAAATCTAGGTGTTCAATTGGTAACTCTAGTTTTAAACATCTTTATATTATCTTAAAAAAAATAACCCAATTAATGAAGAAAAGAATTGAACTTCTGTTAACATATTTACAAGAAGCTCAAAAAATAAAATTCATTCAAACAAAATTGAAGAATAAAGTTAAATATGGAAATGATTTGATCTAATACAAATATAAAGGTATAATGACATTTTTAGATTTTAATATTTACCTCTTTTATTATTTTGATTCAAATCACATTGACCTTAAACCTTTAAAATTTAATCAACTTACTTTTTATTAATTAAAAATTTTAATTGATAATTCACATAAACTTCATAACTAATGTAAGATATTTTGTTTTGTTTTTAATTTTTCTAAATTTTCATATCAATGTCATTAAAATTTTAACGGTTCATCAAATTGAGGGCCAAAACAATCTAAAAGATTTAAAACCATAATGATAATAAAAAAGGAAGAAGAGTAAAACATTTATTATTATGCCCGTATATTTTATGTAATACAGTATTTGGGTGATATCTTAAATTTATTAAAGCGGCCAGCAAAGTAAACTATCAACATTCGTCTTGCTTGCTTGCTTTTTTAAGTTGCAAGCAAGCGCCTGTTTATATATATACAGAGAGCAATTAGCAAAATATGAACAAACAAATACAGTTGCCTCACCCTGCTGCTATTTGACTTCAGATTTCATTTGACGTTGAAAGAATGAAAGAAATAGAGCTAACTGAAGCAGCCAAAGTTGAGTAGTACTATTCTTCCTTTTCTTTGCTCTTGAAAACGGGATAGCAAACTTCTAGATCAAGCCGCTCCAAAATCTTCCTTGTAGACCACAGATAGGATGAGTGACCTTCGATCGTATCTGTTACGTCAACCTGAAGAGAATTTTAAGGAATTAGCACGATGAACAGCTAGGTGGAAAAATTATAACTGGCATGACTTACATTCTCAATCCCCTGCACATCAACTGGTTGTAATCCGGCTAATCCATTTGTCAATAAACTGTTTTCAAGTTACCATTAGTTTGCATCAGTAAAAGGATGTTGCTCAATTGAAATTTCTCGTCAAAGCTGATGAACAGTAATGACTTATTCATTGTGCATACCTTGCACGGAAAGCAACTCCAAGCATCCAATCTTTCGTAGAGTAAGCATTTATAAACCTTCCAGCCACCATCTGCAAAAGACACTAGGAATTAATCTGTATGTTCTAATAATGAAAAACACACTAATTGTAAGGGAAAAATACCTTTCTGGCAGCTTCCCAGTTCTCGTCTTTAATTGCAATGGGTGCTCCAAGAAGAACAACTCGTTCTACAAGTTCAGCTGCCAACATAGTAGAATAGCCTTAGGAAATTCCAACCACTACAGCAGATAAAAAAGCCTATGAGGATAGATTGGTCGTAGTTACCATTTCGTTCAGTCTCAGACAAAGCCTGAAGACAACTGAAAATCACTCGTGCTCCAAGTGAGTAGCCAATGAGTGTCACAGGTCTGAAAAATTCATGGAATCCCAAAGATGAACAATGGGAAGATCATTTTGCCGAAGTTTATGTTTTAATGAATAACAGACATTCCTCTAAATGCCACATGTATACCTGTTACCTTGGTAACCTTTCAATAAAACTTCAGCTAACAACCTTCCTGCTTTATCAGACCTAGGCAATAGAAGAAGATAAAGACATAATTAGAATTGTGTAGTGTACTACAGTAGTTCCCAAACGTTCAAATAAGATTTAAATGTCTTAACTCGGTGAAAATCCAATATCAGCTGCATCCAACACATACAGTTAATACATTAAGCTAACCTGCTTCTAAGGAATTTAATTTGTAGACAATTTTGGGTTCATAAAGATAAAACTATTGTGACAATTCACCAAAAGAAACTTTTAGACAAATCAGGTAATATGAAAATTTCTCTACAGCATTAGCCACCTTGATATTCTGTTTTGAGACACTTGAAAGTTAAAGCTTGTCCCTACTAAGATTTGAGTTTTGGACAAGCCTAACGAATTTGATGTCAAACCACAAACTACTAATATTTACATTCTATAGTTGAAAATTTTAAGCAAAGAATGCCCCTCATAAGAGCCACAAGATAAACCTAATAAACACAGCATGATATAAAACAAATAAAATGAAACTGGAAGATTGTTCTTCCCTTTTACAAAGCCAAGTACTCTGCTAAACCTCTAAGCAAATCAAACCTGTCCACAGCAATTGACCATTTGCTGTCTATAAAGTTAGTAGCCGAAAGTAATACTGCTGGCAATGCCAATGCTGCTACAAGCGAGCTTAAAACCGTCATCATTGCACCCTGTCTCATTAACTCCAAAGCAATACCTGCAGCAAGCAGAAGCAATGTTCAAATATAGACAATTCATATCATATGATCAAGATACTATTTTAAAAATCAGACATAAACCCATTACTTGAAGTTAGCCAATCCTGAATTGCGGTGCTCACTGCAATCAGATTCCGGGACTCCCACAGCAGCACAAACCTATAATTTTCATTGTCAGAAGCCATGTTCGTTCTTTTCTTTCTTTTTATCCATCAAAAGTGTTTTAAAAAAAACAAAGGTTCCACATACAATGGGTAATGGTATCAAAATTCTGTACCTTTCCATGTTGTCTATTTGTCCTTCCCAGGGCCTTACATAATCTTCCTTACTGAAAACAAATCCAGAGATCAAAATCTCAACTGCTAGTCGCTGAAATAAAAAGTTAAATCAGAACTAAAATTTCCAGAACACTAAAAAGGTCCAGACACCATAGTTTTCTAAGGGTGGGTTTGGATGGGCAATTGAGTGCGGTGCGGTGCGTTTAGCTTACTTTTTGTCTCACGCTACAATATCGCTACAGTATCTAATCTCACCGCCACCGCTGTTTTTACACTAAACGCAGGTAAACGCACCGCCCATCCAAACCCACCCTAAGTCCCCAGAAACAGAAAAGAAAGAAGTCTATAAGAACTTACGCCCTGGTTATGATAGTCTCCAATAGCTATAAATTCAAATTCATCAATGTTACCAGTTCTCCTAGCCATTTTAGAACCTGTAAGTCCCGCTCCAGCAGCTGGGTAGAACAGCGTGTAAAAATAGATATTAATATGGTATTGAAAGACTTCTTGAGAGCAGTATGTACCAAGTGTATCTTGGATACGTTTAACATATATTAGTATAAAATTTCTGAAATAAAACTATAAGTATAACAAACAAAAACTACACAGTGAATCCTGCAGTACGGAAAATGACATGATAAGAATGGTAATTCAGGAGATTCATAATTAGTCATACACCTCCAAATGATGCGGCAACAGCAACAGAACCTGCAACAGTTCCAGCAGCACTCGCAGCAGCAGCAAACCCACTTGCTCCAATGACAGGGACTAAAGTGCCTAATGTTGGAGCCAGGGCACCAAATCCTGCAGCAATTGCTGGAGCAGCTAACCCTGTTTAATAGTAAAATGGTGAACCAAAAAGGTCAAAAACATTAAAGTCATGAGAGTTGAAACTTTAGTTTCTAAAAGAGTATTGAAAGGGACTGAAAAATGAGATGACTTTATTCCACACGTGCTGGAATTTTTAGTGGTAAATTAACTAAATACAAGATAATAACAAATTTGAAACAAAAAGATAAAATGATAAAACCAACTATTTGAACTAACCAACTCCTAGATAAGAAAAAACAAAAAACCAACTCCTAAATAACAGGAACAGAGTAACTCAGAGCTAATCATGTACAAGACCATCACATCCGCTTTTAATGCTTAATTTAGAATAACCACTTACAATCAACCACGTTCTTTGAAGAGTAATAAGGCACCAAATCCCATGTTTGATTTAAAACAAAAGCATCTAATTCACTTTGCAGTGCAGATTTCCATAATGGGTAGGTGAGAGCCTGGTTTGGATTTCGGGGAATTTGGGAAAGGACTTGATTACTCTTGGATGGTACCGATAGTGAGGATGTTGATGTAGTAGTAATATAGTGAATCTGAGTGGATGGATTGGCTTTACTGTTGGAGCAGGTAACCATAGGATGAATGGATTGTGTGGATGAGGATTTGTTTGACACAGACAAGGGAAGAGGGTCTACAGGTTGAGACAAGGCATTGGTGGAAGACATGATGGACAAGTGGGATGCAGATGTAGGCTTAGGATGGGATTGGGTTTTTCATCTTTGGTAAGTCATAAGGAGCTATTATTAGTAGTTGAAGGAAGGAGGGAAGCCGATTGTATAGGGTCTGGTTGGGGGGATGACAACACCAAGACTTAAAGTTTGTGAGTTACTTGAGTTGGTGTGAAAACTTCTATTTGGAGCACAACTGTTTCCCATTGCAACCTCTTCGAGACCATAGTCGTCATGTAAAATGGTTAATCTTCAAGCATATGATGCACTATGATGTGTTGCATCAGTGTCAACAACCCAGGATTCCTGTTGGTAGAGTAGTTGGCCAGCAAAGTTGACTCGAGCCTGAAGGTGATTATGTGACTGTGAGCTACAAACCCTTGCAGAATGACCAGGTAAGTCACAAAGCTGGCAATGGAGGGTGTTATCAGTAGGTGGTGGTTGTTGATTTCTTCTTTGGCTGCCATGGTTGAGAGTGCCAAGATTGATTATTGGCAAGATCATTGTAGTTTAAACAAAGGTTGTTGTTCCAAGGAGTAGTGCGTTGAGCTATGGCAACGGTAGTGGATGTCAAATGTGATGTTCAAGTCTCATTATATTTCAAGAAGAGTTCATCGTCAAGCAGCTTTGAATCTCTTGCATAGACGACAGCTAAAAGTTCACAAAAATCAGATCCAAGTCTAGTGATAATTTTGACTGAGTTATGCATTAGACACAACAGTCACGGTGGTTTTAAGTTTGTCATAGAGGGAATGAACTTGGAATAGATAATTAGCGATACGAAGGGTGTGTTTGGAAAGATGAGCCAAACGATAGAGCAAACTGAAGATTCTCTCATTTTAGACTTGTTTGAATATGCAGTGTGGAGAGCACCCCAAGCAGCTTTGGTGGTTGTTGCTGCTGCTGCAACTATGGTGGCAAGGGTTGGATCAGCAAAGGTTCAGATAGCATTTTGAATTAACTGATCTAGGCAGAACCAAGCAAGGAACTTGAGATTAGCAACATCGCCAGTATAGGACTAGATACATCAGGATGAACTAGGGGTTGTGACCATGCAAGAGCCTGAACACGTGAGCTCTCCAAAGGGAGAAGTTGTGACTCTCAGCTAATTGAACAAAAACGGTGTTGTTGGTAGTAGAGTTGGAGTTGACGGCAAAAACATAGGTGGCCTTTTGAGGGTAGAGATGGATGGGTTACCGGAGGATCTAACTCGTTAGAGTTTAGAAGGCTCGTGATATCATAAAAAAAGTATGAAAGGGGATAAAAAATGAGATGCTTTTTATTCCATACATTTTGGGTATTTATAGTGATAAATACCTAAACAAATACAAGATGATAACAAATTTGAAACAAAAAATGATAAAACCAACTATTAGAACCTAACCAATTCCTAGATAAGAGAAAATGGAAATCAATTCTAAATAACAAGAACATAGTAACTAAGAGCTAATTATGTGGATGACCATCACATCCACTTTTAGTTTCCAAGAAATTAATTTCCCAATAAAATGGTTTAGACAATCACATACCTCCAGTAATGGCCATCAAAGTTCCTCCAGCCACTGCAGCAGCACCAATGATACCACGACGCTTCCATTTCGCCCATGTGCTCCCTGATGACTGGGATTCTTCTTCTTGTGCTTCTTTCTCTTTTACTAAAGCCATTGCAGAGAAAGCAACTATCATCTCAATGCTTTCCTGCAAACACAAAGGTTCACTAATAGGGAGAATATATATGTATATATAAAGAAAATCTATGAACAGTTACACTGGAAAGGGTTAGTTTCTTGACAAAATACCACACTCCATACCTAAACATGTGCTATTATATTAGACAAGTCCCAAAGATCTTCTCTGACAATGAAGGACAATCCCGAAAAGGAATCTTAAGGGTCTTGTTAACAGTACACAGAACATTAGATAAACGTCTATCTAGTAGGTACTCAATATTACAGAGAAATCGACATCAATTCATATCTATTTAGTTATTTCTCCTACTAAAATGACATTGTATACTGCAAGCCCTGAGTTTGAAAGATGGAAAAGGGACAAAAGCTTGAGTTTACAAACCATTTTTATCCACTCAATGTCAAACCAACTTGTCAGCAACCGCAAAGCCACACGATGACGAGCATCATAGCCTTTTCTTCGTCGGGTATATTTTTTGCTATCTTCACGAGTATCCGCAGCTGCAAGGCAAGCTGAAAGAAGCTCATAAAGAACCATCACTTTCCTCTGATAAGTAAGCATCCCAACCTCTTCAGTAGGTTTCTCATTCAAACTATCACACATTAGATGATGGTTATCAGTCCCACAAAGCACGTTAGAATCGCTCTCAGGTGGAGTCACTATAGGTTGGTTTTCCATTACAGAATTTGGTGGAACCTCAGGAGTGGAATATTTCTCACGATATTCCTGTTCATATTTACGAGACTTCTCTTTCTTAACCTGAGAAGATTCAGAATTTGTTTCCATGCTAAATGCCATAGCATCAACAGCTTTAGACAGAGCAATCTCCTGCTCCAATCTTTCAGAAGAACCTTCCTCACTTTGTTCAGCTATTAACCTCATGAACTGTATGAATACGAAGTAACAAAAACATGTTTATAACCTGAAAAATAATCATTGAAACATTGCGCACATTTCTTCTTCAAGTGATCATAAACATGACCATTAGAGAAAAGAAACAACATACAGCTCCCACATGATTGGTGGCTCGCGAAGTCCCAGCAGTTTCTTCTAGTCCAAGCCAAGCTGCGGAGTCGATATCTAGAAACCTGAGAGAGAGAGAGAGAGAAATTTATTAAATTTTCTGAAATTTGGAATGTCAAAAGAAAGAATTCGAGATCCTAAAATTGATCGTGTTCGAATTCAAGAAATTCAAATAAAACAGAAAAGGCAACTCCGGCAGATAAAATCCTTTCATGAAATCAATTTCGGTTATCAATCAAAAGGAAAAGAAAAATGAAGTGATTACCTGAAAACAGGTCGGAGCAGACCCGATCTTTCGTTGACCCAAAGATCGGGATCGTCAGAGACTGACTCGTTGCTACTACTGCTACTTGTTCGCTCCCCGGTGGAATGATGATCGTCCTCAAAGGGAAGTCCAAGAGGACGAGTCTGATGGATCTGAGCCTGGTTAACAGCAAAGGCGAACAACGCACCCGCCCCATATCTCTGCGTCGGCGTTAGAAAAGACTTACTTTCTCCCGCCATGCTTCACAATTTTGTTTTCAACTTATTAGAGCTTCTAAGGCTAATTCACGATCTTCCACAGTCAATATTTCTGTTTGCAATTAGAAAAGCATTGGATTTTCTTTTTCCATTTTCGAGGCTTTGAAAATTTTCTTTGTCTTGCTGGCAATTTTTTGAAGTTAACTCCGTTCATAACAATAATCATTAATTGAATTAATCAATATTTTATTATTTTAACCGTGACAAATATTTTTATTGGACCGGAATCATTTTAAATTACTTGCACATTTTAATATTCTACCCTTCTTTTAAACTAATATTTTACACTTTTTAATTTAAATAAATATAATCATTCAACAAATATTTAAATATGCAGTATAAGTAGGTTTTAAAAAATTCAAGGGGCAAATCACTTTTAATTTAGATAAAAAAAAATTTAGTCTGCTACGTCTCTGATCTGCTACTCTAGCATGGTTTGGTTTTTTTAAGTTTTTGTTTTTGGTTTGTTTTGTTTGGGCGGCGGTGGTGATTAGATAGGGGTGGTTTTAATCAGTTTGGTAAAATTCTCGACAATGGAGAATAACTTAACAGATCTATCGTTGGAAGATAGGGAAGAGGAGGTTCTACAGGTACATAATGAATTCGATACTACGAAAGTGATTTATGATTTCTGTCTGGTAGGATGCTTTCTTACGGCAAGTATGATTCATTTCCTGGCAATGAGAAGTACAATGGCGAATCTATGGCTGTAATAGCCCGTTTTCAGTAAAATTGGAACAGTAATTTCGGGACAACAAATTCTACGAGTAAATATTTATTTTATTATTATTTTAAAGTCTGCGGAACGTTACAAGGGTTGTATAAAATTTTTGTTAAGAAACTTTGACGTTTGCATGTTTAATTAAGTAAAAAGGACTAAATCGTAAAAGGTGCAAAAGTAGAGTTCTAGTAATGTATCAAATGGCTATAGAACTTTAATGTAAGAGGACTTAGATGGTAATGATAATTAGACCATTTATGTTGTTAGTGGATGTTTATGACAAGGTTTTATTGAAATTATTAATGTTTTTAAAAGGCAAAATAGCAAAATGGTAATTAAATGATAAAAACAAATAAGTAAAATGGCATCATCTTCTTCCATTTGTCTTTCTTCAATCGAATATTCAAAGGGAGAATAGCTAGGGTTCAGCCATTTCATTTTGCTTGCATGGTATGTATTTTGATTCCGTTTTTAATGATTTTTATATTTTCGGGATCGTTGTAGCTTAATCTAGCTAGCCCAGGGACTAATTTGCAAAATTTTTAAAGGTTTAGAGTTTTTCCATGAACATGTTTGCATGATTCTTGAAAGTTAATTAAAGATTATGAGTCATTGTTGTTAAATAAACAAGTTTTGTAAAGTGATTTTTGATGAAATTATCATTTAGGGACTTATTTGTAAAAGTAGTAAAATATCATTGTAAAATTGTGAAATGATGATTTGTATGAGTTGATATAAGTCCCTAGGTAACTTGGCTAGCATGAAATGTGGATGAAATTGCATAAATTTTAATTTACGAGCTTAAAGACTAAATTGTAAAGAAGTTAAAATATTAAGGGCAAACGTGTAATTTTGTAAAAGTATGAATTTTGGACTAAATTGAATAGTATAAGTATTAAATGGATTGAACTTGCTTATTTAGATCAAGATAAACCTCATACAGATCTAGATCGAGGAAAAACTAAAGCCTCGGATTAGTTGATATTATTTCGACATCTTTGTTATCGAGGTAAGTTCGTATGTTTAAATAACATTTTAATGTTATTTTGATATATATATATATGTTATTGTGCTATTTATCATGTAAGTAAATATTGAAATCCACTAACGTTACGACGATTATCGAGCCCCATTTGAACATTAGGAATATATAGAATACAAATGATATGTCATTAAGGTTAACATGTTTCGGGTGCTGGTCTTGAATGTCTTACCAATGGCTAAGGTCTGACATTTTTTGCGAATATCATCAGCTTGTTTGAGCAGCATCGTGTAGCATACATTCCAACCGTCAGCTTATGTGAGCAGACCCATTTTACAGCTCGAGTGAGCAACGATGTAAAGGAAAAGGAAAGGAAATGTTATATGTTTAGCACACTTCATGTGAGCTTTCCCGCGTATCCGATGTTATTCTAAATGGTTCAACGAGCATGAAAAGGGAAGGAACGATAAGTGTTCCAATCGACTATGCTATAAACCTCTAGAAAGGTACGAAATGATAATGATTAATGAATGTATATATATGTTTATGGAAAGTATGAATTCAATGGCATTATGTTCATGTAAATCTACCTTACCATGTGATAATTCAATTGAGTTATGTGTTAAAGCACTAACATGTGTTGCTGATGATGCTTAGGCTTGTGCCAAGCTTATGTTGGATTGAATCATGTTTAGATTATAAGGTTATACATTGAAATGTTAAGTTGTATTCGTGATTTACGAACTTACTAAGCATTATATGCTTTCATAGTTTTCTTTCTTATGTTTTATAGATTATCGGAAGCTCGATCAGTTTGGAAGCTCGTCAGAGACCTATCACATTATCCAACGATTATATCAATAGTTTTTGATGTTTTGGTCAAGGTTATAATAGCATGTATAGGTGGACTTGTGGTTTATGTTAGTTGATAAGTTTGGCATGTATATGTATTATTATGGTTGGTACACTTTTGGTACTTATGGCATCTTGTTGATGTTAATATGGTTAAGTTAATGCATGTTTTCAATAGCCAATTTGGTATGTGATGGAGTAGTTGCAATGTGGTTAAGTATGGTATGTTTGATATGGAAATGAGCTAGATGTGTTTGAATGAAATATGACCAATTATGCATAAGTTTAGGTATGTTAGTTTGATTGTAATTAAAGTGCCCATATGGCATATTGGTTGGATGGAATTTGGTCATTTGAATTGGTCATTTTATGCATGTTTTGATGCCTTGGTCAAGGGTGCAAATGGCTTGTAGGTACATGCTTGAAATGGGTGAAGGAAATGACTTGATTTTGGTCAATTTTTTGTCCACACGGCCTAAGACACAGGCGTGTGTCTCAGCCGTGTGTCCCCTTTAAGTTTTAAATGTTACAAGTCAGGCAGTTACACGGCCTAGCACACGGCCTGGCACACGGGCATGTGAGGCCATTTCGAGTGTTACACGGCCTGGCACACGAGCATGTGGCTTGGCTGTGTGACCCAACTTAGAGAGTTACATAGACACAGACACGAGCTAGGACACAGCCGTGTGTCCCTATTTCGATTGTTACACGGCCTGAGACACGGGCGTTTGTCTCAGCCGTGTAAGTCACACGGTCGTGTGACCTCTGCAGTTCAATTTTCTAATTTTTTTTTTAAATATTCCAAATGTTTCCGATTTAGTCTCGGATCATTTCTAAAGTGTTTCTTAGGCCTCGAGGGCTCGATTAAGGGACAATATGCATGTATATGAGTGGATTATGCTATGTTTATTTTAATGTTTGGAAATGTATATTTTTATGTCACGTTTATACGATAATGCTCTGTAACCATATTCCGACGATGGATACGAGTTAGGGGTGTTACAATGGCACCTTCTAAGAGGGGTTCAGATCTCAGATCTAGGGGAGAAGAGGTTTTTGTTTAGATTTTTTTCATAAAATGGATCTCAATTGGGTGTTAAATAGGGCTCCATAAACTTTTAATAATCATCTTTTGGTGATTCATCATTTGGAGGATGGCGAGGATCCGTTGAAGGTATCGTTAATTTATGCGACCTTTTGGGTACAAGTGCATGATTTCCCCCCAAGGTTTTTTTCTGAATCTATAGCAAAACAATTAGGTGATTTTATTGGTAAGTTCTTGGAATACGATGACAAGAGTTTGGGTAGGGGCTTGAGGAATTACTTATGTATACGAGTCCAGATGGATATCAAGCGATCTCTAAAGCGGAAGAAGACGGTTATGTTTTCACAAGACAAGTGCTCTTATGTCAGTTTTAAATACGAAAGATTGATATTGTTCTACTTTTTCTATGGCTGTTTGGGAGACAATGATTCTTTCTGTCAGGTTAGAATGGCTAAAGGATTAGAAGTTGCAGACATGGGATGGGATTTGTCGTTAAAAGCCTAGTCAAAGAGAGCTGTTGCAATGAATAGTGTATGGTTGAGAGAGGAAGGTGAAATGGAGATAAAGGGAACTGGCCTAGGACATTCTGATTCGAGGTGGGGATTTTGGGAGGGGGAAGAAAAGAATCAGGGAGATGCATAAACCTTGTTTTGGGGTTAAACTTGGAGCGTGATTCGAAATATATGTCAGGTATGAAAGGGGACTCTTCAAATATATTGGGTCAAACGGATATGGAACATGACTCAGAGGAATGCCCTATAGAAGGTGGTGATGGAAAGAAAAGGCCTAGAAGGGATAGTGGGAATCATAGTGTTTCAAATGTGATAGATTCACTGGTGGTTAAAGATGGGAGATTGTTGGAACGAGCTCACTTTTTATTGGCGACTGCCAAAGGGCAAGCTGACTGGTCACAATGAAAATAATATGTTGGAACATCCGTGGTTTGGGAAATCCATGGGTTATAAGAAGACTTCGGCATATGCTGAAGGTGTATAATCCCTGAGTGGTCTTCTTTATGGAGACTAAAATAGGTAATGTGCGAATAAAAAATGTGCGTAGAAGGTGTAGATTCTTAAATAGAATTGATGTTTCAGCTGATGGTTCATGAGGAGGTCTTTGTTTGGCTTGGAAGAAGAATATTACAATTAATCTGAGGAGTTTCTCTAAGAGTCATATAGACGTTGCTTTTCAAGAGACTGATGAAGGGAAACAATGGAGGTTTATTGGTTTCTATGGGGCCCCATTTGCACGCAGTAGAGATGGTTTGTGGAATTTGCTAAGAAATCTTAGACGCTCTAAGGAATTACCTTGGCTAGTGTGTAGTGATTTTAATGAGATCATGTATTCTTTGAGAAGGTTGGGAGAGTGCCAAAAGAAGAAAAGAGAATGGAGGGTTTCCAAGGAGTTTTAGAAGAATGCCGGTTAATGGATGTTGGATACTCTGGAACTTGGTTTACATGGGAAAAGGGTAATTTACTATAAACAAATATCAGAGAGTGACTGGATAGAGGAGTGGTGAATGCTGAATGGATGAACACATTTCTGAGTGTAGTGATTCAACATTTGCCACATTCCTTTTCGTATCATTGTCTGCTTCTCATTTATATGGAGCAGGACAGGAATAGACTGAGGATGAAAAGGTTTCGGTTTGAGGCATGGTGGGTATTGGAAGAATTGTTTGAGGGAGAGGTAAAGTGAATCTGAGAGCCTACTTCGGGCGATATTTTTGCTAAGCTGGAAAGTTTAAGAAACGATTTGGAGAGATTAGTTGGTTTTGTTATAAGTAAAAGGGAAGACTTTAAGAGGGATTTGATCAGAAAACTGGAAGAGATGATGGAAAAGGAAAGAGATGACGAAAATCTAGTAAAACTTATCAATACTAAAATCTAGCTTAATTTAAAGATCGACAAGGATAAAATGTATTGGGAGCAAAAAGTGCATGCTAACTGGCTGAGGTTAAGGGATAAAAATATTGCTTTTTTCCACAACTTTGCTTCTCAACATAGAAGAATGAACATAATTATATGCTTGAAACATGATGATGGGAGGGAAACTAGGGATGAGGGTGAAGTGGAGGAAATTGCCTAGAGTTATTTTCAAAACCTATTCTCGACAAGTGGGTTGAAGATACGGACCATATTTTATCAGGGGTAGAGTGTTTTATTTCGAATGATGCAAATTTGATGCTAACTGTGAAGTATACGGAGGAAAAGGTCTATGCGGCATTAAAAGACATGAGACCAATAAAGACGCCTGGAGCAGATGGATTCTCGACTTTATTCTTTCAAAAATTCTGGCATATAGTAGGAAGAGACATCAATTCTTGCTGCTTGGGAGTCTTGAATGAAGGTCTGAGGATAAATTCTATGAACGCTACCAATATTGTGCTAACTCCTAAAATTCCCCATCCTATGAATTTAGTGAATTTAGGCTAATTAGCTTGTGCAATGTTCTTTATAAGGTGGTAGCAAATATGGTAGCTAACTGTTTCCAAAAAATCTTGGATGTTTGTATTGATAGCGCTCAGAGTGATTTTGTGCTGGGCAGGTTGATATCTGATAATGTGTTTTTAGCTTATGAGATTTTGTATACTTTTCGACAAAAGAGAATAGGGAAAAAAGGTTTAATGGCGCTAAAATTAGATATGGGTAAGGTTTATGACCGAGTTGAATGGCAATTTTTAAGGGTGATGATGAAACGTATAAGGTTTGATAGGTCATGGATGGATATTATTGTGAAATGCATCATTTTTATCTTGTATTTGATAATTGTGAATGGGAAAGCTGGGGAGATATTTAGACCTACTAGGGGACTTCGGCAAGGGGATCCGTTGAGTTTGTTTTTTTTCCTGATCTGTAATGAAGGACTATCAACTCTTATGAGACTTGCTTTGAGAGACAGCTTTAAAAGTGATTGTGTTATTTTCGAAGAAGCAAATGATAGGGGAGCACAGACTTTAAAAGTGATCTTGAGGGAGTATGAGGTATGTTTAGGGCAATGCGTTAATTATGACAAATCCACCGTTTTCTGTAGTTTTAATACTTCTGAAGGAGATAGAGAAATGGTTTCATGTATTTTGGGGGTTAGATATTCGAATGATCTTGAGAGGTATTTAGGGCTACCTAATATGGTGGGGAGACAGAAAAATGTATCATTCCAGATATTAAAGGATCGATTCAAGAAAAGGATTGATAATTGGAGTACGAGATTTTTGTCACAATGAGGAAATGAGATCTTTATAAAAGTTATTTTACAAGCCATTCTGGAGTATTCAATGGCTTGTTTTCTTCTCCTAAAGGCACTTTGTGGGGAATTGGAAAGCTTTACGGCAAGATTTTGGTAGCAAAAAGGCCATGGAAGAAGGGGAATAATTGGTGTAAATGGAGTCGTTTATGTGAGTTGAAAGAAAATGAGGGTTTGGGTTTTCGAAGCTTAGCAAAGTTTAACTTGGCTTTATTAGCAAAATAGGGATGGCATCTTGTTAATTATCCAAATTCTTTGTTAGTGTAACATCCCTAACCCATAACCATCGCCGGTTTAGGGTTAAGAGGCATTACCAGACAATCGGAAACTTTTACAGACATTTCATAACATAATTTGAAAAATCACATCAAAGTGTCCCTTAAATAGGTCTACGAGACCTTAATCATGCTTTAGAAAGGGGCCGGGACTAAACCGAACACATACGGCAATTCTCAAAAATTTAAAATATTTTCTAAGTTATAGAGGTCACACGCTCGTGTGGGCATGCCGTGTGCCTCCCACGGCCTCAGACACGCCCATGTGCCCGAGCCGTGCCAAAACAGGGCATACATACTGACTTGTCCACACGGCCATGGACACGCCCGTGTGCCTCACCCATGGTCGAGCCTGACTTGCTTCACACGGCCAGTCACACGCCTGTGTGTCCAGCCCGTGGTCGAGCCTGACTTGTTTTTGAAATGCAACCACAAGAGACACGGTCGAGTCACACGCCCGTGTGCTCAACCATGTGGGCAATTATAGGCCATTTACAAGGCCAAATTGCCACCCACACTTTGGGTTTCACTTACAATCACAATTAGGCATCAATCCAAGCATCAAAGGCAACCAATACATACCAAAATGATCATCATTCTCAACTCATTCAAGAGTATTTCATCACAACAAATTATAAGCCATTTAACTCAATATAACCTCAAGCACTTCAAAGTATAATCCATCACAAACTTACCATCAATAGTATGCTAATTATGCATCAATAAGCTTGCCATAACCAAATCCATTTCACTAGCCATCAAACCATACCAAAACCAAGCATTATAAGGCTTGATCACTCATACATATCACCAACATTTATCTAGCCATATCACATGGCTATTACAAATAATAAACTTAATCCATTTTAACTAGACTATACATGCCATACTTATTATATATATGAACATAAGGTACCAAAATATGATTTGAGTAGTGTGATGACGATCCTTGACAATCCCCGAGCCTCTCGTAGCTTTGACGACCTATAAAACAGAGTAAACACACACAAAGTAAGCTTTCCAAAAGCTTAGTAAGCCATATACAAGTAAACTTAACACATAGGCATTCATTATTCATAACAAATATGAGTTTACTACTAGCTCATTTGCACATTCATGATTCTTCTTGGCTCATTCACATATATAACACATTTTACCTTATCAAAATCTATTCTCATATATCATCTAGGTAAGTTCATATAAGCACTTACCTTTCATATAATTGCTTAGTGTACAATTCAAACGTACCTGATTCGTTTATACATTTTACATAGACTTTCATTTCTCGGGTTTGCCCGTTGAACCGTTCGAAATCAAATAGGATACTCAAAATGCTCGGAATAGTCATACAATGCCAACGTCCCAGACGTGGTCTTACATGTAATCAGATATCGATGGCACTGTCCTAGACAGGGTCTTACACGAATCAATACGATGCCAATGTCCCAGACATTGTGTTACACGTAAATCTCAAATCAATGCCAACGTCCCAGAAATGGTCTTACACGATGTCTCATATCGGTGCCAACGTCCCAGACGTGGTCTTACTCGATATCACATATCGGACACCTATGTCATGACATATGTAGTCCTATCTATTCCTAGGTTCGTACAGGACTTTTTAGGATGTTGACACCATGTCGATACTATCTCGGATTTCATGTACTCATCATCTCATATACATTCATCATTATAAATTTTCATATGAACATACATATATCAATGTAAATACATTTATTTGTATATAGACTTACCTCGGATTCGGATAAACAGAAACGAACTAAGCTACTCAATTACTTTCGATTTCCCACGATCTAAGTTCGTTTTCTTCAGTTCTTGATCTATACATATTCAAATTTAACTCATTTATTCACTAATTCATTCAATTCAATCCAAAAACACATATTTAGGATAATTTACAAATTAGCCCTCATATTTTCACATTTTGACATTTTAGTCATTATTTCACAAAATCACAAAATATACAAATTTTGCACACACCATGCTTAGGCCGAATATTACCCATGCTCATACAAGTCCATACATTTCATTTATTTTTCAATTTAGTCCCTCAAAATATTATTTTCTCAATTAATTCCAAATTACTCAAATTCATCAAAAATTCAAAGATAAACTATGTTAATCTATCACATATCTTAATAATTCATCTTCAAACATCACAAAACTCATGTGTTCATCAATGGCATATTTCAAAATCATCATCAATTCACAAAATTAAAGCATGGGTTTTGAAGAACACGAAGCAACGATTACAAAAACGTAGAAATTATCAAAAACTGATGCAAAACATACCTTGAATCAAGCTAAAAGAGTGCTGAAACCTAGCTTAGTCTTCTTCTTTTCTTTTTCTATGATATTCGGCCAAAGATGATAGAAAAATGACCATTTTTTATGCTTTTGTTTTATTAACTCTCATTTTTATTATTCATTTCCCATTTTACCCTTAATAAAACTTTATAACACATTTAATATACATGTCCACTACTGTCCATCTTAAAGTCTTATGGCCAATTTACAATATAAGGCCTCATATATAGAAAGACACATCAATTAAGCACTTAATCAAATAGAAGACTACTTTTACATTTTATGCGATTTAGTCCTTTTCTCAAATTAAGCACATAAATGACCAAATTAAATCACGAAACTTTCACACATGCTTAATCACATATCATAGGCACAGAAAATAATATTAAAATATTTTTCTAACTCGGATTTGTGGTCCCGAAACCACTATTCTAACTAGGGTCTAAATCGGACTGTTATAATTCTCCCCCCTTAGGGATTTTCGTCCCCGAAAATCTTACCGTTGAATAGATTCGGATGTTGTTGTCTCATTGTATCTTCAGGCTCCCACGTAGCCTCTTCCACTCCGTGTCGATGCCATAACACTTTCACTAACGAGATTTTCTTATTTCTCAATTCTTTCATCTCACGATCTAAAATATAGATTGGTTCTTCTTCATAAGTCATATCAGATCAGATTTCAATCTCAGACGGAGTTATCACATGTGATGGATCGGATCTGTATCAATGAAGCATTGACACGTGAAATACATTGTGAATCTTTTCTAATCCCGATGGCAACAACAATCGATATGCAACAGGTCCAATTCGTTCAATAATCTCATACGGCCCAATGAACCTCGGACTCGATTTGCCTTTACGTCCGAATCGGAGTACTTTCTTCCACGGAGATACTTTTAAAAATACTTTATCACCGATTTTGAATTCAATGTCTTTTCTTTTCAAGTCTGCATAAGACTTCTGACGATCAGACGCTGCTTTCAATTTATCACGGATTACTTTCACTTTCTGTTCAGTGTCTTTTATCAAATCAATCCCGTGTATCTTATTTTCACTTAGTTCTAACCAGTACAAAGGTGTTCGACATTTGCGTCCGTACAAAGCTTCATAAGGTGTCATTTTGATGCTCGACTGAAAACTGTTATTATACGCAAATTCAATCAATGGCAAATATTGTTCCCACGTACCATTAAACACAAGGATGCAACATCTCAACATATCTTTGAGTATCTAAATGATTCGCTCGGATTGACCATCCGTTTGCGAGTGAAAAGCTGTACTGAAATGCAATTTTGCACCTAAAGCTTCTTGCAATTTCTTCCAAAATCGTGGTGTAAATCTCGGATCTCTATCAGACACAATAGACAATGGCACTCCGTGCAATCTCACAATATCAGAAATATAAAGCTCAGCTAACTTATCAAATGAGTAATCAGATCGTACCAGAATAAAATGGGCAGATTTCATCAATCGATCAACTACGACCCAAATCGCATCTTTCTTTCTCGGAGTCAATGGCAATCCAGAAACAAAGTCCATTGTTACTCTATCCCATTTCCACTCGGGAATCAGAATCGGTTGTAGCAAACCAGATGGAACCTGATGTTCAGCTTTAACTTGCTGACAGACTAAACATTTCGACACAAAATCAGAGATATCTCTTTTTATACCAGACCACTAATAGTGTTGCTTCAAATCATGATACATCTTTGTACTACCCGGATGAACAGATAGGTGACTATTATGAGCTTCATTCAAAATTAACTGTATTAACTCCGAATTTCTCGGAACACAAATTCGATCTCGAAATCTCAACCAATCATCATCAACTCTAAATTTAAAATCGAAATTCGAATCATACTGAGCTCGTTTCGCTAGCATTTCGTTATCAATCTTCTGAGCATCACATATTTGTTGTAAAAACAATGGTTTCACTTTCAATTCCGCCAAAACTGAACCATCATCAGCCAAGTCCAAATGAGCATTTATAGCTCGTAATGCAAACAGCGATTTTCGACTCAATGCATCAGCAACAACATTTGCCTTACCCGGATGATAATCTATCACAAGTTCGTAGTCTTTCAACAGTTCTAACCATCTTCTTTGTCACAGATTCAAATCTTTCCGAGTCATCAAATACTTTAAACTTTTATGATCCGAATATACATGGCATTTTTCACCGTAAAGATAATGGCGCCAGATCTTTAATGCAAACACAATCGCAGCTAGTTCAAGATCGTGTGTCGGATAGTTCTTTTCGTGCGGCTTTAATTGTCTCGAGGCATAAGCTATAACTTTGCCTTCCTGCATCAAAATACATTCCAGACCATTCAATGAAGCATCACTGTAAATCACGAATTCTTTACCCGATTCTGGTTGTATCAAAACTGGAGCTTCGATTAACAGAGTTTTCAACTGATCAAAGCTTTTCTGACATTTATCAGACCATTCAAACCTCACATCTTTCTGAAGCAATCTAGTCAACGGAGTAGCTATCATCGAGAATCATTTTACAAACCGACGATAATAACCAGCAAGTCCCAGAAAACTACGAACTCCAGACACATTCTTCGGAGGTTTCCATTTCGGAATAGTATAAATCTTACTCGGATCAACTCGTATTCCAGAGGCTGATACAATATGTCCCAGAAAACCAACTTCTCGCAACCAAAATTCATATTTACTGAACTTTGCATACAATTGCTTATCTCGCAGAGTTTGCAAAACAATTCTCAGATGCTCAGCATGCTCAATCTCATCACGTGAATAAATCAAGATGTCATCAATGAATACAACAACAAATTGATCAAAGTACGGTCTGAAAATTCTGTTCATCAAATCCATAAAAATAATAGGAGCATTTGTTAATCCAAAAGGCATAACTAAAAACTTATAATGCCCGTACCTCGTTCTGAAAGTAGTTTTCGGAATATCTGAATCTTTTACTCACAACTGATAATATCCCGATCTCAGATCTATCTTTGAAAACACAGTGGCTCCTTTAAGTTGATCAAATAAATCATCAATTCTGGGCAAAGGGTATTTATTCTTTATAGTTACCTTGTTTAACTGTCGGTAATCAATGCACATTCTCATCGTGCCATCTTTCTTTTCACAAACGAATGGAGGAGCACCCCAAGGTGAAAAACTCGGTCTTGCGAATCCTCTGTCAGTCAACTCTTGCAACTGTGACTTTAACTCTTTCAACTCTGTTAGTGCCATTCTATACAGAGCTATCGAAATAGGAGTCGTTCCCGGTAATAGATCAATACCAAATTCAACTTCATGTATTGGAGGTAATCCCGGCAATTCTTCAAGAAATACATCAGAGAATTCACAAGCCACTGGCACTGGTTCAACTTTCTTTTCAGTCACTTTTGAGTCAATTACATAAGTAAAATAAGCTTCATATCCCTTTTTTTCACATAATTCTGAGCTTTTAACACATATATCACAGCTGGTAATCCATTCATGTCATTAGACTCAATCCGAACTATTCCATTATTCTGACAACTCAAATCAATAGTTTTTCTTTTGCAGTTCACAACAGCATTATGCAACGTCAACCAGTCCATATCCAAAATTATATCAAACTCATCAAATAGTAATAGCATCAGATCCGTCGGAAAACAAACATCTCTAAATATCAACGGACAGTTCTTGTATACTTTATCAACCAAGACACTTTTACCTAAGGGGTTCGATACTCTAATAACAAATTCAGTAGACTCTACAGGCAAAGTCTTACTGAATACTAAGTTCATGCATATATACGAATGTGTAGAACTTGGGTCTATCAATGCAATTACAGAAGTATCATAAAGAGTAAATGTACCCGTTATAACATCCGGAGATGAAGCTTCCTCACGAGCTCGGATGGCATATGCTCTGGCAGGCGCTCTAGCTTTAGATCTCGCAACAGTGTCTTTCGTATTTTTCTGACTACCACTGACATTTCTTGCATTTCGGGAAGGTCTACCTCTCATCAAACATTATCGATCTCTCGATTACGAACAATCTCTTGCTCAACAGACTCTGGGCAATCACGGATGAAATGATCTAACGATCCACATCTGAAATAAGCTCGATCATTCAATCTAAAACTACCTGTATGTCTTTTACCACGGTGCTTACATTCAGATCGTTCAGATCTGACATTTTGCACACTAGCTATCGATGTAGCTGGAGCTTTAGAATTCGACTGTGATCTAGCTCGATCTCTCGAATTCGAATGTCTCACATTAGATCTGGAACGACTATGCTCATCTCTGAATTTCTTTGAAGTAGACTGAAATGATTTGCTCGGAAATCTCTTTCTCACATCTCTAGCTTCAGACTCAACTTTTCTTTTATCTTTCCCGAGTACCTCAGCTTTGCACGCTCGATCAACAAGCACAACGAACTCTTTTGTTTCCAAAATTCTAACTAGCAAACGGATATCTTAATTCAGATCGTCTTCAGACCTTTTACACATTACTGCCTCGGTTGATACACATTCTCGAGCATACTGACTTAATCTCACAAACTCTCGTTCATACTCGGTCACAGTCATCCGACCCTATTTCAACTCAAGAAATTCTTTTCGTTTCTGATCAATAAACCTCTGACTGATGTATTTCTTTCTGAACTCAGACTGAAAGAAATCCCATGTAACCCGTTTTTTCGGAACAACGGAAATCAAGGTCTTTCACCATTGATAAGCTGCGTCTCGTAACAAAAAAACAACACACTTTATACATTCTTCGGGGTTCAATGACATTTCATCAAATACTCGAATTGTGTTCTCTAGCCAAAACTCGGCTTTCTCGGCATCGTCATCACTGGTGGCCCTGAACTCTTCAACCCCATACTTACGAATTTTGTCAACCGGAGGTTTATTCAATAGATTCAGATTCATAACTGGAGGCACAACTGAAGTCTGAGGAGGATTAGGCGGGGGCGGAGGTTGTGAAATAGCTGAATTAGTTCTTAAATACTGAGTGAACCACTCATTCATCATTTGGAAGAAAGCTTGTTTAGCTTCTCCCTCTTGACCGCTAGTAGCCGGTCTCGAGTCAGATGGCGCTGTCCCTTGAGCGGGAGCAGGCGCATTACTTTCAACGTCGTCAGCTACAGCTCTTTCGGGATCCATTACTGTACGAAGAACACATTTTACACGTCATGATTCATCACACTATCACATTTCATATTTATGGCATGTATAGCTAGACTCTAACACGCTACGTTAGTCCGAGAATCGACTAAACTGTAGCTCTGATACCAATCAAATGTAACACCCCTAACCCGTAACCATCGCCGATTTAGGGTTAAGAGGCATTACCAAAAAATCAGAAACTTTTACAGACATTTCATAACATAATTTAACAAATCACATCAAAGTGTCCCTTAAATAGGTCTACGAGACCTTAAACATGCTTTAGAAAGGGGTCGGGACTAAACCGAACACATACGAAAAATCTCAGAAATTTAAAAAAATTTTAAGTTACAGAGGTCACACGCCCGTGTGGGCAGGCCGTGTGCCTCCCACGGCCTCAGACACGCCCATGTGCCCGAGCCGTGTCAAAACAGGGCATACATACTGACTTGTCCACATGGCCATGGACACAGCCGTGTGCCTCACCCGTGGTCGAGCCTGACTTGCATCACACGGCCAGTCACACGCCCGTGTGTCCAGCCCGTGGTCGAGCCTGACTTGTTTTTGAAATGCAACCACGAGAGACACGGTCGAGTCACACGCTCGTGTGCTCAACCGTGTGGGCAATTATAGGCCATTTACAAGGCCAAATTGCCACCCACACTTTGGGTTTCACTTACAATCACAATTAGGCATCAATCCAAGCATCAAAGGCAACCAATACATACCAAAATGATCATCATTCTCAACTCATTCAAGAATATTTCATCACAACAAATTATAAGCCATTTAACTCAATATAACCTCAAGCACTTCAAAGTATAATCCATCACAAACTTACCATCAATAGTATGCTAATTATGCATCAATAAGCTTACCATAACCAAATCCATTTCACTAGCCATCAAACCATACCAAAACCAAGAATTATAAGGCTTGATCACTCATACATATCACCAACATTTATCTAGCCATATCACATGGCTATTACAAATCATAAACTTAATCCATTTTAACTAGACTATACATGCCATACTTATTATATATATGAACATAAGGTACCAAAATGTGATTTGAGTAGTGTGATGACGATCCTTGACAATCCCCGAGCCTCTCGTAGCTTTGACGACCTATAAAACAAAGTAAACACACACAAAGTAAGCTTTCCAAAAGCTTAGTAAGCCATATACAAGTAAACTTAACACATAGGCATTCATTATTCATAACAAATATGAGTTTACTACTAGCTCATTTGCACATTCATGATTCTTCTTGGCTCATTCACACATATAACACATTTTACCTTATCAAAATCTATTATCATATCTCATCTAGGTAAGTTCATATAAGCACTTACCTTTTATATAGTTTCTTAGTGTACAATTCAAACGTACTTGATTCGTTTATACATTTCACATAGACTTTCATTTCTCAGATTTGCCCGTTGAACTGTTCGGAATAAAATAGGATACTCAGAATGCTCGGAATAGTCGTAAAATGCCAACGTCCCAGAGGTGGTCTTACATGTAATCAGATATCGATGCCACTATCCCAGACAGGGTCTTACACGAATCAATACGATGCCAATGTCCCAGACATGGTCTTACACGTAAATCTCAAATCGATGCCAACTTCCCAGACGTGGTCTTACTCAATATCACATATCGGACACCTATGTCATGACATATGTAATCCTATCTATTTCTAGGTTCGTATAGGACTTTTTCGGATGTTGACGCCATGTCGATACTATCTCAGATTTCATGTACTCATTATCTCATATAAATTCATCATTATAAATTTTCATATTAACATACATATATCAATGTAAATACATTTATTTGTATATAGACTTACCTCGGATTCGGATAAACAGAAACGAACTCGGCTACTTAATTACTTTCGATTTCCCACGATCTAAGTCCGTTTTCTTCGGTTCTTGATCTATACATATTCAAATTTAAATTATTTATTCACTAATTCATTAAATTAAATCCAAAAACACATATTTAGGACAATTTACAAATTAGCCCTCATATTTTCACATTTTGACATTTTAGTCCTTATTTCACAAAATCACAAAATACACAAAATTTGCACACACCATGCTTAGGCCGAATATTACCCATGCTCATACAAGTCCATACATTTCATTTATTTTTCAATTTAGTCCCTTAAAATATCATTTTCTTAATTAATTCCAAATTACTCAAATTCATCAAAAATTCAAAGACAAACTATGTTAATCTATCACATATCTTTCATAATTCATCTTCAAACATCACAAAACTCATGTGTTCATCAATGGAATATTTCAAAATCATCATCAATTCACAAAATTAAAGTATGGGTTTTGAAGAACACGAAGCAACGATTACAAAAACGTAGAAATTATTAAAAACCGATGCAAAACATACCTTGAATCAAGCTAAAAGAGTGCCGAAACCTAGCTTAGTCTTCTTCTTTTCTTTTTCTATGATATTCGGCCAAAGATGATAGAAAAATGGCCATTTTTTATGCTTTTGTTTTATTAACTATCATTTTTATTATTCATTTCCCATTTTACCCTTAATAAAACTTTATAACACATTTAATATACATGTCCACTACCGTCCATCTTAAATTCTTATGGCCAATTTACAATATAAGGCCTCATATACAGAAAGACACATCAATTAAGCACTTAATCAAATAGAAGACTACTTTTACATTTTATGCGATTTAGTCCTTTTCTCAAATTAAGCACATGACCAAATTAAATCACGAAACTTTCACACATGCTTAATCACATATCATAGGCACGAAAAATAATATTAAAATATTTTTCTAACTCGGATTTGTGGTCCCGAAACCACTATTCCGACTAGGGTCTAAACCGGACTGTTACAGTTAGCTTGTGTTTTAATAGCTAAATACTACCCAAATTTAGATTTTCTAAATGCCAGACTAAGGAATCTACCTTTTTACACTTAGAAGAACGTGTGGGCAGCGAAGGGTCTTCTACAAAGTGGATTGTGTTGGAGGGTTGGCACTGGTGAGAAAAATTTAGTAGTTGAAGATGCGTGGTTACCTGGGGCAACTAGCTACAAGTTAAGCAGTAGTATTAGTAATCCTAGTATATCTTTGGTTTCGGACTTAATAGATAATAATTCTAGAGAGTGGAAAAGAAGGTTATTGAAAATACCTTCTCGGGAGATGATGTGGCTAGAATCCTACGTATTCCTTTGGCGAAGAAGGACCATGATGATTTTCAAGTGTGGAGAGGTGAGTCATCAAGGGATTTCTTGGTGAGAAGTGCCTATAAACTATTACAAGCAGTTATTGTTGATTCCACTGCTAGTGACATTCAAAGCGACTTCAAAGATTTTTACAGAAAACTTTGGAATCTACAGCTCTTTACTAAAATTAAAATTACAATTTGGAGAATTTCTTGGAATTTTAACCCTACTCTAGTTATTCTGCATTACAAAAGACTGGTGGCTGATGCTCTATATCCTAGATGTGGAGGGGTTATTAAGAATCTTGATCATGTCTTTTGTAAGTGTCCTGTAACAATAGATGTGTGGACAATTTTAAACCTCACATTGCTAATATCAACATCAAATATGGATACCAGGGAGTAGATTACCTGGGTTTTCAAAAGGAGTTCAATAACCCAAAGGTGTCTGTTCTGTTGTGCGATGTGGGTATTATGGACAGACAATAATAAACAAATACACGGGGGGAAACAAAATTCTAGAAGAGAGATTTCTAAGTTGATTTTCAGATACATTTAGGAATTAGAAGATTCAAAGGAAAAGGTACTCGCCAGGGGTTGTGTAATTGCAAAATAGAATCCTTCAACTGGGTTGAGCATCAAGATAAATTTTGACGCAGCTTTCAATTATAATCAGTCTAGACCGGGATCGAGGATCATTACAAGGAGTGTTGCTGGAGAAGTTTTAGTCTTGAAATCGGACATACACAGGGGTGTTGCATCCGCGTTTGCAGCGGAGGCTCTTGCATGTTCACAGGCGGTGCAAATGGGGGTGGATATGGGTTTGCTGGTGGTAATAATCGAAGGAGATGCATTGTCAATCATCAAGAAATGCCAATTAGATAATCTGGATAAATTAAAGATAGGGGTGTACATTAGAGATATTCAACATACTAAGAATAAATTTCAAAGTATAAGGTTCAAACATATTCATCGAACGACAAATCGACTAGCCCATACGTTAGCAACTGAGAGTTTGAAGAAAGGAGAGCATATTTACTTCGAATGGGGTGTGCCCGATTTTTCTATACGATCAATAGGGGCTGAACGATAGGGGGAGTCAGATTGAGATAGATCTCATGAAGGATACTCATTTAGGGGAGAAAAACAACAGCAATAGTGATTTGCATATAGGGGAGGCTGAGTTTTATGGGAATTGGAATTGACAAAAATGGAACGTGAAGAAGTAATAATGAAAGTGGGTGATAGTTTGCAGATATGATTGGACAAATTTTATTCGTTTTTATATGAATTTTGTCGTGTTTTTACTTTAAAAGACTAGGGCCAGTGTTTTGTGTTTTAGGCCGAACTTATGGTTTTTTTGGATCTTCCTGTTTTTATTCAATAAAAGTCCAGTATGATATTTAAAAAAAATACAGTATAAGTAAAATGAAAAAATTAATAAAATTTTTTATTCAATCTTAGCTCGATTGATAGTGTTATTGTTATAACAATCTAAAGAACTTGAATTTGAACTTGCTTAAGCGCCTAATATCCTCTACTTTGACATGAACGCAACAAACTCATCCTTCAAGATATAAACCCTTGATGCAGTGAGTCTCTGTTCTAATATTACCTTCATGGCAGTGGACACATCTTTGATTTGAAACAAATCGATGCAATGAAAATTCAGCTAAAACTGAATTCTCTGTGGAAATTCAATAGAAAAAGTCACTAATGGCTCTAAAAATTTAGTCACCATAAGACTTAAGTGTGATGACCATATCACAAGACACCAAAAAAAAAATCGACACCATAGCCAAAATAAGGTTATTATTTCAATGATTTGTCCACTCTCTATCAAAAAAATTGGTCAGATTACAACTTTAAGGACATGGCTAGGGGTTGTGTGGGTATGGTGACTAGCTATTCAAAGACTATATAGTTAGCCACCATAGTCCAGTAGAGTCCTTTAAGGCTAAATCGTAAAATTTGCCACTCAAAACTTTCAATTAAAGATACGAGTGATCAATTACCTTGGCTTAGCAAGAGACACCAACGTTTGAGGGGTGTCGACACAGTGAGTGTTGGTTAGTTGGCGTGTAGAGACAACCTAGTTCCAATTTTTATTTTGGACAATTGATACGATAGGAGGATGGTCATTAACAAGAAGAGTCACATCTCAAATGCAATGTGATCTAACAATAATAGTGATCTAGCAGAAGTCTGAAAGTTGAGTTTTATTTTTGAGGATTTTTTGTGATTTTTGAAGCAATCCATTCATAAAAGACATTCAAAGGTGAGTAGATGAGCAAACCAATATTGATATTTTCTAGAGAAGACCACCGACAACACGATTAGCAACAACGATGACAAAAAAGGCTAAAGTTCTTTTCAAAAGTAGGTTCAACCACAAAGATTATTTTGAAAGTGCTCAAATTCTCCTACTTTTCCCTTGCCTAAGTTAAAAAATCAATTGAAACAAGAGGGAAAATCGAATAAGAGTGGTAGAACTTGAACTTAATGCGCTAGATTTCTTAAAGTATCGATTTCGTTATTTCAACTAAAATTTCATTAACTTTTTGGTTAAAATATGTTTTAAGTCCATATACTCTTTATGCTATTTTACTTTCAAGAATTTAGTCATGGCTTAACATTTTCCTATGTTTGTTTCAAGAAAAACAACTTGGTTAATAGAAAATGATGTATAGGTCAACGAAAAATAAGTTCATTTTCCTGTAAATTGACTTACCTTTTTGAAAAGCATAAGTCATTTTTCGAAAAAGAGCTTCTTTATGAGTAATTTTATTTTAATATAAAAATTAACTTGAATCAAGCCTAATATTGTTATATTAATAATATTTTTATTTGGGTTAAATATAAAATTAGTACTTGAACTTGTTCACTCTCCCAAATTGGTACTTATAGTTTTTTTGTCCCAAATTAGTACCCGAATTTTTTTCCGTAAACTAAATCGGTATCTAAGTCTAACGCCGTTAAATTTAGAACATGTGGCAAAAAAATATTGTGACACATGGCGTAAATGACATCATGGTGATGTTATAATCTAAAAAAAATCAATAAAAATATTTTTAAAACTATTTCCTTTTTTTTTCCTTCCCTATTTCCTCCTTTTTTTTTTCTTTTTCCTCGTGATGTTTCTTCTTCCCAATTTCCTTTTCTCTTCTTTTTCCCTATGATCCTTCTTTTTCCCAATTTCTTTTTCTCTTCTTTTTCTGCTAAACATGTTTTCTTTCAATGGCTGATTTCAATTCCTCTCCTTCACCTTCTGCTACTACTGCTGCTTCTTTGTTTGACGTAGAAAGTACTAGGTTTGATTCTCGAGCATGGAGGAAGTGGGTTCAAATTTAGGCTACAAAGATCCAGATTACCCAATAAAGTTTCTAGGTAGTTAGTTTTTTTTTTTTTTTCCTAAGAAAAAATGAGAAAGAAATAAAAAAGAGGTACAAGAGGATGCCACGTCAATAAAAAATTAATGGCGGTCTTCTTTCTTTCTCATATTTTCTTAGGAAACAAATAGAAAAAATCCAACGACCCAGAAACTTTATTGGGTAATCTGGATCTTTGTAGCCTGAATTTGAACCCATTTCCTCTATGCCCGAGAATCAAACCAGTACCTTCTACGTCAAACAAAGAAGTAGCAGTAGTAGCAAAAGGTGAAAGAGGGGGATTGAAATCAGCCATTGAATGCAAACATGTTTGGCAGAGAAAAGAAGATAAAATGAAATCGGGAAGAAGAAATATCACCAGGAAAAAGAAAGAAAAAAAAGAACAAAATAGGGAAGAAGAAACATCATCAGGAAAAAGAAAGAAAAAAAAAGGAAATATGGAAGAGGAAATGTCACCCTTTAAAAATATATATATTTTTTTAGATTATGACATCACCATGATGTCATTTATGCCATGTGTCACAATATTTTTCTGCCACATGTCCTAAATTTAACGGCGTTAGACTCAGGTACTAATTTAGTTGATGGAAAGAAAAATTCGGGTACCAATCTGGGACAAAAAAACTATTAGTACCAATCTAGGAGAAATGGATAAGTTCAGGTACTAATTTTATATTTAACCCAAAATTTAAAAAAAAAACTTGAAACAGTAAGAAATAAAAAATACAAATATTCTTAGAAAAAGTTTTGAACTTGAGACTTAAAAAATGAAATCACTACTATTTAACCATCTAACCAAGAAACTAATGTAATAAAAATATTAATTAAAAATTAAAAAAGAAGAAGGTTAAAATAACATGAAATAAAAAATACAAATATGAGTAAAAGAGGAATTGTAACACCCCAACCCGTATCCATCGCTGGAATAGGGTTACGGAGCATTACCGGTAATTACAGAACATTTTTAGATAATTCGAGTAAATTACTGTTCATAGCAAAACTGTCCACTTGAGTCATAGTCACTAAATTATTTATATCGTGAGCTACAGAATTCTAAATTAAGATCTGCTTGATTTTTTCGAAACTAGACTGAAATATATTTTTACCATAAAATTTTCAGAATTTATGGTTTAGCCAATAAGTACAGTAAAATATTCAAATTTACCCCTGTTCTGCTGTTTGACAGCTTCGACCTTTCTTTACTAAAAATTAATTATCTCTTAGTAAGGGGTTTGGACGATGCTTCTGTTTGCTTCTATTGAAAATAGACTCATTAAGAATTTAAACATATAAATTTGAACCCCTAATTATTTTTTTACAATTTTTGATGATTTTCCAAAGTTAGAACAGGGGAACCCAAAATCATTCTGACCTTGTCTCACAAAATTTATTATATCTCATAATTTGTAACTCCATTGCTTACACCGTTTCTTCTATGAAAAACTAGACTGAATAAAATTTAATTTCATATTTAATTCAAAATCTAATTCAATTTCCACAATTTTTGGTAAATTTTCAAAGTCAGGCTATGCTAACACATACATAATCACCATATCATAATTTCATAAATATACCAAACCAATCATCACTAGCCATTCCAATGGCTAGGTTTCAAACCACAATTTATAAGACAAGATTTAGTCGAATTAGCCTATACATGCCATTATAACCATAATTGTTTTACCTTATACACTGAATGAACTGTTGGATAGTGTGAATGATCTCCGCCAAGCTTCCAATCCAGCAAGCATTCCGATTTACTATAAGACAGGGAAAAATAAAACGGAGTAAGCATATAATGCTTAGTAAGTCCGTATAACTTAGTAATAAACTTACCATCCATTCATCATCAAAATAAATATAAAGGGGCATAATCAAACCATTTAATCTCACAAGCCCTATCACACATTCTCATCACCCTTGTTAGTCCAATATTTCATATAAACTTCAAGAAACACATATATGAATTCATTAATATTTGGATCCTCATACACACATGTTTTTCCACAACATGTATTCACATAACATATATACTAATTATTTCCATGTATTTCAGATATATTTATATTAATTCATCTCGAGTTCTAATATATTTCATGTCAGTACTTTACTCAATAATCAATTGCTCTATTGATAATCACTCGGGTAGTACACTCAAGGTGTACTAATCTATTCTCATAGATGAATGTATTCATCAAACCATTCCATGTTCATATAGAAACATCTCACACTTCCATATTTCATTTCATGTAACATATTTTCATATTTCCACATATCATGTCTCAATTTATAACCATTTATCTCAATTTCATATTTGCTCATATTAGAACTTTTCCCGTTGAATTTATTTAAATTATCGATGGATTCTCATGTAGTACACTCATAGTGTACAAATCATAATCCGTTAATTCATATCCAGTAGTACCTTTTAGGTACACTCTCGAGCCACATATTATACAAAGAAATTACAGTCCGTGCTAAAATCATGCAGAACGCATATACTCTAAGGGCTTTGTCGGATTACGAGTCAGGCTAAATCCTTTATATGACAAAGAATTCCCTATAGAGTCCAATCTGGATTACCACCCAGAGCTAAATCCACCAATTAGGATTATCAGTCCAGGCTAAATCCTAATTGAAACATATGCTCGAGAGACCCATTTCGGATTACCCGTTCGGGCTAAATCCTTTCTACAACACATGCAAGACCTCATTTCATATAGGGAAATCACCACTATCCATCGATAATCATTATTCAACCGGGACTTACCATTTATGGGATATTATCATTTATTGGGCTTTATTGAACATCCTTAATTTCATAATATATATATATATATATGATTTATATATCATCACACACATATATATATACCATCACATTCATACAATTCAATTTAAGCATATTAACATACATAGTTAAGTTACACGAACTTACCTCAATAGTTGTTCGTGTACATAAAATCTATTAAATCGACATTTTCTCCTTTCCTCGCTCTAACTCCATATTCGGACTACCCGAATCTATACGAGTAAATTTAACATCAATTTAATGCAATTCATACTCAATTTAATCCAATTTACATTTTAGGCAAAATTATCATTTTGCCCCTAAACTTTTAATAAATAACGATTTCGTCCCTAGGCTCGGAAAATGAAATTCATGCAATTTATTCCTTGTTCCAAGCCTAAATATTTTCATATATAACAATATCAGCCCTTGAATTCCATGAAATTTCAGAATTTTCCATAAATTCCACAACTTTACAATTTTATCCCTAAATCATTATTTCACTCAAAATTCTTTAATAAAGTACCTTTACATATCCATTAACATCTCAATTTCATCATCAAATAACTAAAATCATATAAACTTATCAATGGTATATTCCAAAACTTCCAACAAAATCAAAAACTAATTAAATAACAAGTTGGACCTAATTGTAAAAGTCCAAAAACATAAAAATTTCAAAGAAAAAGCAAGAATTGAACTTACTTGATGCTAAAATATGAAAGACCAGCTCAAACCCTCTTCAATGGCTATTTTTAACAGAAAATTGATGAAGAAAATGTCTAGAAACTATTAAAATAACATTTGGCCATATAAACTTTATTTTAATTCCAATTTTGTCCCTAATCACATGAATATCTTTGATTTTTTTCACGTTATGCCGCCTCAGCCATTTAAGATGGTCTATTTTCCCTTTTAGTCCTCCTTTATTTACTATTAGACTATTTAATCACTTTAGCAAGTTTTGCACCTTTTTCAATTTAGTTCTTTTTAATTAATTGACTACCGAAACGTTAAAATTTTCTGACGAAACTTTAATACTACATATTGACACTCCGTAAATATTTATAAAAATATTTATGGCTCGATTTATAACACTGAGGTCTCGATATCTCTTTTTCTCAATTAATTAACCTAATAAATTTTTATAAACACAAATTTACTAATTCAAAAATCTTTTAAAAACCACATTTAACTCATAAATATTAAATAATAAAATTTACGAGCTCATTTTCTGGAATTAATGGCCTCGAACCACAGTTTCCGACATCACTGAAATTCAGGTTATTACAGGAATCAAACTCGAAAGTCAAGGACAAACCTACTAATTTTTAGCCATCTAACTAAAGGAGCTGATATGTTAAAAATGTTAGAAAACGTGCTTTGTAAGACGCGCTTCAGATTCTCTCTCCAAAATCGACTTATTTCCCTAAATGTCATAGAATATGGTCTAAATCTTTTTTTTCTTTTATTTTGGCATTTTCAGCAAATTTAGGTTTCAATTTATTTAATATTTTATGTAATCTATCATAATTTTTTGAGTGTACTATTAAATTTATTTAGATAAAATATTAAAATAATAATGATTTAATATAATTAAAATAAATTTACAACTAATTCTTTAAATTACCGTGTCAAGAGTATAAATCATAAAAACAATACAAGTTTTAACCCATTTTTAATCTAATATTTAATAAACCTAGGCTTATCTATTTATTTAAACTCAAAACTAATAAATTCGTCATAACGACTTAATCCAATTTTAGACTTTAACAACATGTTTGGTTTGCTGTAATGGAATAGAATTGTAATGAAACAGAGTTGTAATGGAATAAAGCTATAATCAGTAATTCAATTGTTTGGTTGAATGGAATAAAATAAAACTATAATGGTATTATTGGGTTTGATTGAATGTAATGATGCTGAAATAGCATAAGAAAAAAAGGTTGAAATGATCAGAATACCCTTAGTAGAATTTTTTTATGTAGATAATTATTGTTATTAAATTTTACTAGAATTATTATTAAATACATTTAATAATAAATAATTTAATCATATTTTAATATAATTATTACCAAATATTATTTAATAAAAATATATAATTTAATAACATTTTTAAAAACCCTATTGCTGCTTTAATTTACTTAAAAAATATAATTTACTTCAAAACCCTATTGTTGCTTTAATTCTTAAAAACCAATGTGTAAATGGACACTAACAAAGCATAATAAATGGTAGTATAATTGAAGCAGACACACAAGGAGCAATAGCATATGGGAGAACTACTTTTCAAAGTCTCAGCACTGGATAAATATTTGAATTATTGAACAAACAGTGGATTAATTTACGCAAACATCCATGGAAAGTAATGAAAAAAAGGGGCAAGTAGGAATTTTTCCACATGTTCCCCGGTTTTGTTGTGTTCGGATTTTCCCGGAGCTGAACATCATGTACAACACAAGACAATTTTCATAACGAGTATGCAAGGCATAATAGTTGCCTAAAGATCTGGTTTTCTGGCGATTTCCTCATCATCCGAGGCAGCATATTCATCTTCACTCAGTTCTTTGTCACTTGACTTCACTTCTCCTACTCCTGCAACATCTTCAGGCTTGGCATATTTCTCACGGTATTCTGGTACACGAAAAGAGTCTTAACTTATAAGCATTCCAGGAATAAGAAAAAAAGTCATCCTTAAAATGCCATTGCAAAAAGAACACATGAAATGTATGTTGCAGATCGATTAGAACCAAATTTTGAAAGTGGATCTGCCATAACTTGCTCTAATGTTTCCCTAGCCACAGTTTCTGTAATGTACAGGAAATTGACATCCAAAACAATGGCATGAACTAGCAATACATATATTTTAGAGCCAAAATAGAAGAAATAAACAACAAAAATTAAAACACTATCTCAAGTCTCAACAAGATTAAAAAATGAGTAGCAGGTAGCGCAAATGGGTCATGCACATGAGTGGAAAGGAGCAAGATCCCTCAAAATCCAATCCAATTAAAGCTTTAGAAAGACACCTAATCTCAGTTTTTGAATGAAACTGAAAAAAAAAGGTTGTCCACGAGAAAGACAAAATATCATAAACTGGCAACTTCATCAAATAAACACAGACAGTTCAGTTCCACTTCCACTTCCCATATATAAATTTTAAGTTGGGGGGATAAAACTAATTACGTGTCCAAAATTAAACCTAAAAGCTGAACCATACAAAACCATAATTTAGTTTACAACTCATAAGCTCAACGGGATATTAGACTCTCCTACTGTAATTTAAATCTCATTTATGAAGATTGTATGAGACTTGAGGAATCAATGTAGCAATGAATGAAGGTCTCTACTTCATAAAGAAATTGTGACAGAAAAAGGTGCTACCTTGGAGGCTCAACCTCACCGAGCTCTAACAACAAGCCGCTTTTGTGCGAAATAAACTCTCATGCATCAAGGTCGAAAAAATAAACTCTAAGTAGAGAAACATTGTGTTTCTATTGAAGTGAAATTTGACCATGCCCTCGAATTATGTATTATTCTCAGAAACAAAATTCTTAATGGTCAATAAACGTACTTACAGTCCATCATATGAAACAGTGCCGGACTCTATCTGAATCACTAAACTCTGTTTTGCTTTTTTGTTTGTACTTTGATTGAATGCGTGTTTCAACTCCATCCAAGCAATCGAGTTGCATCCGAAAGGGAAAAAAGATGAAAAATCGGACAATCATAGCAAAAGAGGAACCCTTGTGATCACAATCTAAGTAAATTTCTTGTGCAAGATGTTATATTATTGTGGCCATGAATTCAAAAAGTTAAGAATGGGGTTATGAAAAACTTGCGGCAATTTTGCTTTATTTGGAGAGGAGAGGAGGGGAGAGGAGGGTATAGTTTAACTAGAAATTTAGTGCTCATTGCTCAATTACAACTATAACTTGAATTAAAATGATCATTGGATTGATTTCATTTGATAGGCTAAGAAGGAGATCACAAGCAGAAATAATCAAAGTGGAATCTTCACCTCCAAACATGTTAGAGCAAACCTTTTGCTTCTTTTTGCTTCACACTCTCCTAACACTTCTCCATCCAAACTTGCTGTAAACAAAAGTGCTTTTCATCGATTTGCAATCGTTACCCCACCCAACTTGTAAAACAAAAATAAATGGAGCAACCAAACATCGAGTAGGGTATTTGATTCTACTGTGTTTCTTTACTTATATAACAATACTTGATTGTTCTGAATTTATAAGTAACCAAATGTTGGACTGTAGAATCTTATATAGTTCATCATCTTTCATCTAATGTAGATTTGAAAGCAGTGGTGCTTAGTGGTTACCTGATATAGATTTCCTTCCTCAAAAGTAGCAAAAATTGTCTGGTTGACTATCAAAACAGAAACTGCACAACCTGTTGATATCTGCAAGTCATGTGGTGCTATCACCTATTGAACTCCATTCCAAAACCTTTCATAGATAGACCCACTTTCACCGGTAACCCAAATGGACGTATCCGACATTTTAGTCAAAGACATTCTTCTTCTTAGAAGTTTCTAACGCATTTGTTTGAGAATGAAGAGACAACTTCAATAGATTGACCTAGGTCTCCTCTGCAATCAAAGGAAAAAAAGTTACCAGTAAGACCGAATGAGAAGATGATGGTTCCCGTTACAGCTTCTTCATTCTCTCTGGGTAAAGGTGAGGGCAAAAATTGAAAATGGGAAAAAAAAATTACTCCACGAGATTGAATAAGAATTCGGCGGTGAAGGAAGGGAATGGCTATTCAGCCTTTTCCTATAATAGAGCGTGAATGAATTCAGGCTGTAATACCATTACAGCCAACCAAACTAACGCTTGGTGGTGGGCCCACCGAATTGGGTTGGAATCCATTCATAAACCCCCAACCAAACATGACCTAAAGATCCATTGATTCCATCTTTCTTTCTTCTGCAGCCTTCTCTTCACGTTTCTCTTATGTTATTAATTATGGCCATTTGCAGAGTTGTCAGAAAGAAGCTGCTTGAGCTATTGAAAACCCAACTGAAAAAGATGAAAGTGTCACTAATGGCAGCTCTGCAATTCTTGGTGAAACAGGGGAGAGAAATAGATGTTGCAGATAACCCCAACAGCTTTGCTTAAAGAAGGCAATAAGGGTTTAGTGGTATATTTAAATTATATTTAAAACACCTAATTGAATTCTCTCATTATGGTTTAAAAAAGTTTGTTGAGATTTTTAAAATATCAATTCATCCCCTTTGGATATTTTTGTAGGTGAGAGGATAAGTTGTCGGATGATGATGGGGCAATGGAGATAGACAAACCTGGTGAGGATCAACCTTATTTTCAAAATAAGCTATATAGGAGGTGAGAATAACGATGGAGGATGATACTTATTTATTAGAAGATGACGTCAACACTGAATTAGTAGATGGGATTCCTTCCATGAGGTTCTCAAAAAGAGTTCATGCATTAGTGGAAAAGAGCATGGAGTGAGCAATTGTGATCAAACTTTTGGGAAGGAAAATTGGTTTTAATGTGGAAATCAAAACATTCAATCCAACGCTAAATTTTAAGGGTGAGGAGTATTATGCAATCACCCTTCAAAACTTTGGATGTTATAAAGAAGTGGTTGTTACATATCTATAACAATATTCGAGACACCTATAACAACATTTTAGACTTAAATCATATTTGTATTTTTAAAATTTTCAAAGTAAAAAACTATAATATATATTAATAATATTAATTAGTGAGATTTAGAGTATATCTTTACTAAAATTTACAAACGTAATTTCATTATTAAAGACGATTTTCATTTAATAAAATATGATTAATATATTTTTGTATAAAATTTAAAATTTTATTAAAATAATATATTAATTAAAATTTATTTTCCTTATTTCACTTAGGAAAATGACCACACGACAGTGTACGAACACTGAGCAGATAATTAGCACACAATATAGGGATTTAAACACGACTTTGACTGCAAGTGTAACAGGGCAATTGTAATTAGGGGTGTTCAAACAGTCAGTTCGGTTATTAACTAACTGAATTACTATTAACCGAATTACCCGAAATGTAAAAATATTTAACTGTTAACCGAACCAATTTTTTTTCAAATAAATTAACTGAACCGAAATATTTCGGTTAATTCGGTTGGTTAACCGAATTAACCCAAATTTACATGTTTTTGTTTTTTGGTTAAAATAAGCATAAAACATATAAAAAATACATTCTTAATATAAAAAATATATTATATAATATATATTATTTATTTCAGTTAATTACCCAATTTCAAACCGAATTACCCGATAATCAAAATTTCAAAAAATCATTAACCAACCTCTAACCAAACTAAATTCAGCTACCTATCGATTAACCGAATAGACCGGTTCAGTCAGTTAATTCAGTTTTAATCGAACTATGAACACCCATAATTGTAATATTTATAGCATTACAATGGAATGCATGAAGTATTCCCAGGATCTAACCCAAAATAGATCGAGTGATATGGTGAACAATTAGGAAGTCTAGCTAGCTAATGATAAGTGATATATTAAGCTAAATTATATCTAAAAGGACTAAAATGAATAAGCACCAAAATCAAAAAAGTATTAATCAGATAAAATAGAGTAGTTGATTAATATCCTTGTTGAAAAGTAGCTCTCGGATTAGGGATCTAAATTACTTAAACTCTTAATTGGTCCAATTTTACCTCTCGATCACCATTTTACCCAATTAGACAATTTAGTCTAATAATCTCTCGACCTTACTGGACTAAATCGGGAAAATCGAATTTGTTCGCAATAGGATCTCCTCTCAGTCTCACCTATCTAAATGTTCCCTCGAAACTGTCAATTCTAGGTTTTAAATTTTATTCGATTTAATCCAATTTTTACAATTTAATCCCTAAACCTAAAATTAATCGTTCAATATTTCAATCAATAGACCACGATAAAGTTTAGTTCCTACTCATCATCAAAACATAAAGCCCAACTAATTTCATACTTAAATGAATAACCAAATAATCACAAAAGAGGTAAAGGTTAAGAAATGCTTAGTAAATCTTGTAAAGGTCTTTGATGGAATTGATGACAAGCAAGAATAATCCACAAATCCATAGCCCAAATTAATAATTTGTAACTTTGAATAACCAAAACATTTAGATCTATTGAATACTATGAAGAAAAACCCAAAATAACACAAAAGGACTTTGTACCTTTTTGAGTTAAAGAAGAAAAGTGCAAAAAAAATAAAGAAATTGTAAAATAAAGCCTTAACCTAGAAGAGAAAAAACATAGAAATCTAAAATGATCGAGGGAAAAAAAAGATGATGATAGGTGTTGTAGCCCAATTTTACCCGGGGTACACAATCCCACTCAGCCCAAATTAAAAACCCAAACCAGTGGCCCACTAACCCACTACACCCGAAGGGCCCAATAACTCTGGAGCCCTAGGGAATAGGGGCGCCGCAGCAATGAATGGCCTGACCATTCGGCTACCTACCCTGACCCTTCGGCTCCTGACGCCCAATTGCCTCTGCGACCACCTGCCGAAGCCACCTGCTCCACCGCCCTTGCACTGCCACCGTCTCAGACCTGCAAGCATTAAACAAGAAAGGGACAGAAACATAGCAAAATGGTGAAGAAGATTGCTATAAAAGCCGATTTATATTTCGTGTAAAAGGACCTTTTTTTTCTTTTTCAATAGAAAAAACAAAAGACTTTCGAAATCTCAAGACCATTAGAGCCCTTAGTCTCATTTTCGATCGACAATAGCAGCAACAAATAAAGAAACGAAACGCCCCAAAACGCAGTAATAGTGATAAAACAGAGAACGGGGAAGGTGATTTTTACTTAAAAAAGACTTGCTTCTTTTCTATTTTTCTAGCACATATTATCACATTAAAATATATAAAAAAGGGGAAGAAAAAGGGTAAGGTTTTACCTTTTCGCGGTGGCCGGCGCGACGGCGCGACCCCGAACCGGAGCTTCCCCCGGTGGCCCCTTTCTCTCCGACTCACAGAGAGAAACGAGAGAGAATGAAGTTTTTTTTAAAAAAACAGACAGCTCAAATGAATTTTTTCTGAGTTTTAGACCTTATATAGCCCCTTAAAATGACGTCGTTTTGGGGCTGGCCTTTAACCCCCAAAACGAAGTCGTTTCGCCCCTAACCGACCCGATCCGACCCGACTCGCTCCAGGGGATCCGCGTGTTTTTGTTGAGGGGGCTAATTGCACGCTCACCCTTCCGCATTTTCGATCTTTTAATCGGGTTTTTACATATTGCGATTTTGGCCCGTAATTTTGGTACGATTGCAATCAGCCCTCTCTTTAAAACGCTGCGTTTTACATCTTGGAAAAATTCCCCCTCTGGTCCCTCCAAATTGCTTTGCGTGCATGCAAATAAGTCCCCGAATCTTACTCTTATTTTAAATTCGTCCCAAAATCTCATTGCTTATTTAGTTTAGTCCTTTATTTGTGTATTACTATATTTTTATATACATATATATTATTATTATTACTATATTGTTATTATTATTATATTACCATTATTACTATGTTATTATCATTATTATTTCCATACACATATATATATATATATTATTACTATATTATATTTACATTATTACTGCTAATATATTACTACCTTATTCTTATTATTTAACACCATTATCATTACTATTATTATATCATAATTTTTTGTTATATATATACATATATATATTTCTTTGCTTTGTTTGGTCTTTTATATATATTTTATTATTTATTCCTTAATTAGTATTACTATCATTTTATTCTTTCTTTTCAATGGTTTTTATTATTTCTCATTTTCATTACTATTCATGTATTATATATTATAAATGTTAGTTTTATTATCACCCTTATTTTATTTTTATTTCACTACTAGTATTATTCCTATTACTACTACTACTATTATTATTATTATTATTATTATTTTCCATCATTATTTTATTTATCTTCTATTATTGTTTGTTACTACATTATGTTTATATGTATTATATTGTTTTTATTAAATATGTATTAACTATTTATAATTATCATTATCATCATTATTCCTCAATATGCATATATTTTACCTATTTTATATTACCACCACTATTATTGTCATTTTTCTCTATCATCGTCAATACATATACACCATTATCACGGTACTTTCCTCCGTCACCACTACTTATATTCTCATCGTCATCTCACTATTTTTTCGACATCTCAATCTTTATAACGACCAATATATCCGTATTAGCGGCGCTCGGGAGAAATCGAGCCCTAACTTACTGGGTTCTCGATTTTTCTCGCTCAAGCTAAACAACGGAAGATCCTTTCCAAAATCATAAATTTCAGTTTTAAATCGACATTCCGTATTAGCAATTCGAGTGAATCGAGCCCTAACTTACTGGGTTCCGGTTTCTTCTCGTTTAAAGTTAAACGACGGGATATCCCTTTTGAAATCGCAATTTAGATTTTAAACAAAACACTTAGTCTCGGATATTTGAAGTATCGCGCCCTAACTTACTAGACTCGACATCTAGATACTTCGGATAAGTTTCTTTTCCTATTAAAATAGAAGCAATATCCCTAATTTGGACCTTCGAGAAAATGAGCCCTAACTTACTGGGTTCTGATTTCTTGTTTGACAAATGACGGGAGCTCCTCTTCAAATATAAAACTAAGTTTTAAAAGGCGAGCTTAGTTTCGGGTGTCTAAAGTATTACGCCCTAATTTACTGGACATGATACTTTATCTCTTCGAAAATAAGAGAGCCTTAACGTCTCTTCCAATTCCTCCAAGTTTTGGAAATAAAAGTATCTATTTTCAAACCATTTCAAAGTTTTCAACATTAGGACATCAATCAATCGGGTTTGGTACCAATTTCGGGCGTGATTTAGGTGCTAATCTTTCCTCGCACGTAACCGACTCTCGAGCCCATTTTCTCAAAATTCGCAGACCAAAAACATTGTTTTAGTAAATTGAAATATTTATTAAAACAAAGGTGATCCGATCTCACCCAAATAAAGATCGGTGGCGACTCCCTTTCCTTTTCATTTTTTAAAACCACGAGTCGACCGCGCGTCGCTACCGCTTTAAAAAAATGGTTTCTGACGACTTAGCGACTCCACTGGGGACTTATTCGTCGAGAGTCAGGCCGTTGATTGATCGATTTTTGTCCTTGTAATTAAGATTGGAAAATGGTTTCGAAATTCGTGTTCCTTTAAATGCATTTTCAATGTTATATTTGATCTCTTGAATACTTTGGCATTGCATTGCATGACCATTAGGGTCACACCTTTAAGTGGGAGCGAGAAGCTATGCTTTCGTGAGGTTTTCACCTCGCATGGGCTAGTGGATCGCTTTGATCACATCCGTACCTATGTCTTCGTGAAGTTTTCACTGCATGGCCATAGGGAAATGTATTCCCCTGAACCGAACTCGGTCCGTATGAGCCTATAATGGGTGAGGATCGAGGAATCTGCTGGTTCGGGTACCTCGAACTTTAGAACTCAACCACATGTAAAGAGCCTAAGAACCCACCCCGAGCTGAACTATGCCAGACCTTAGTAATTACCCAGATAGGTGTTTGTTTATTTCACTTGCTTTGTATTCCATGGTACTAACTTTTTGTGTTTTATTTTTCTTTGTGCATATCATTTCATATTTAAGAGGCATCGATTCACGGTCGGTTCTCGAGTTAGAAAGCTGGTTATGGAAAGTAAATTCCTTGATAAAGTGGAAGACAATGCGCGTCCGCACGTGGTCCGAGCAATGCCAAATAGAAAAAGGGATAGCACAGATTGAGGGTATGTGTCCTGAGCTACGGATTTCACCAATATCAATGTCACACGTAACGAGCTCCAAGAGTTGAAAGAAATTTGGGCTCGGTGGGATAACGACGGCAAGCAAGCGTTTCTATGGTACTTACGGTGACCTGCCTTACTTGCTTGATGTCAAAATAGATAAGCACCTATTCCGAGCAATGTCCCAGTTTTGGAATGCTACTTATAGCTGTTTCTCTTTTAGGAAGGTGGATCTGGTTCCCACGGTAGAAGAATATACGACCTTGTTACGTTGCCCAAGAATTCAGGTCGACAAAGCTTATTCCAAAGCAGTTAATGGCCCAACCTTCGCGAAGAAATTGATGAACATCACCGGAATGAGCGAACAATGGGTTTCAGCCAGAATGCAAAAGAAATGCGGAGGTAAATGCATACCCTGGATATGTTTGAGAGACTTGATCTTGGCGCATCCCGATGCAAAGAAAAGGATTGACGTCTTCGCCCTGTGTGTTTACGGTCTAGTAATATTCCCAAAAGCTTTAAGGCATATCGACGAAGCAGTTATTGATCTATTCAGCCGATTAGACAAAGGGGTCACACCTGTTCCTGCCATCTTAGCCGAAACGTTTAGGTCCTTGAATGCATGCAGAAGAATGGGTGAAGGCAGGTTTATTGGATGTGCGCAGCTGTTATTGGCTTGGTTCCATAGTCACTTCTGGAAAGTGGAGAAAGTGTCCTATCGGTTTATGACAGAGAATTACTCTCCGCTAGAAGAAATAGCAGCTACACCTAGAAGAGAGGATGTGTCCGAAGAAAATTGGATCGCGCTCTTCCAAAACCTTCAAGAAGATGACATCGGTTGGGAAGCTCCATGGTTGGTTACCGACCAAATCCTTTATCGTTGTGGAAGCTTCGATGGGTTTCCTCTCTTGGGAATTTGGGGTGCCACTTGCATATGCCCCTCTGCACTGTCCTGAGACAATATAATTCAAGACAGTTTGTACCAACGACATATGGGTTGGCTCAATGTGAGTTCTCATACGAAGGGGGAAGCTATAAGAAAAAGGTTAAAGAGATCTCTAGTGCTTGGAATCAGGTCCACAGAATGAAGAGGTTATCCGTAGGCCCGATGATGACCTCGGAGTACAGAGAATGGAGGACTAGGAGGATTAATGACAACATTCCTGAACCGAATCCCGAGGGTTCCCGGTCAAGAGAGGAATATTTACGGGTAGTCCCATTAGAACTGGAGATTGTGAAACGAGATTTTGAAAAGATGAGTTCGGAACTTGAAAGAAAAATAGAGAGGCTGGAAGAAGAGAAGATGCTCCTCAAGTTAGACATAGATGGACAAAAGTCGAAAGCTGAAAAACTAAGAAAGGAGAAAGGGAAAATAGAGGAAGACTGAGATGATCTGAAGACGGAATATAAGAAGATACTTCTGACAATGAAAAACGCCGGATTAGGAAAAACTCCGGAGTAATGGCGACGCGAGATCCGAGAGGAAAGAGCCAAAGCTAGCAGTTGGGAGAAAAAGTTCGAGAAATGCAAACACAAAACGAGGTTCGAGAAAGACATGGCGAAAAGCCAAAAAGAAAAGAAAGGGCTAAAAGCTAGGGTGGCTGAGTTTGGCGGTCCTCGCATCACTACCGAAGTCGCAACTCGTAAAGCGAACCGAAATTAAGTCTAAATAAAATCGAGGAAATGAAGGGTAAGATTGAAGAATTAGAATCGACATTGCACGCTTTGTGAACTTCAGATTGAGCTTCGGAAACAAGAGAAGGGCGTTGGGAAGAAGAACTTCACCATTCTCATGATCAAGTTAGAGATCGGGATTACCTTATGGGCGGCGATAGTTCGGTTCGAGAGGTAGCCGATCATCTACAAACTTTGGCAAAGACAGCCGATATGTTGAGCATGAAATATGAGTTGCGATCGGTCGTAGTCAAGAGCTAACCTCTTTGCTCAGAAAATTAAAACTTTAGGCCTTAGGGGCGAAAGCATATTTGTAGTTCGCTTTATGTAAAAGATTTTGTTTTCTAATAAAGTTCTCTAAAATGAAGTTGAATCTGAATCGATGCCTTCTTTTTGCATTCATGCATTTGCATTACATCACATTACATGCATTTAAGTCTAAAAAGGGGGCCTAATTAGCTAAATTATCGAGAGAGGAAAAAAGAAAGCAAAAGAAAATGCTGGAAGAGGAACATCACTACTGGAACACGCTACTAAAAACCAGGAAAATGGATCAAAGGTTCGAACAATTCCAGAAAGAAATGCAGGAACAAATGCAAGAGCAAATGTTAAAACTCCAGCAGGAAATGAGGGACCAAATGTTGGAAGCCCAAAGAGGCATGATGGCCCAAATGGCCCAAATAATGAATGGGGCAATGGATAAGGGGAAAGGTCCCATGCCGCCGGTCGAAGAGGATAGTGATGGCGTCCCTGGCTTTACCTCACAAGCGCGCGAAACACGACTGAGGAATATCTCCAAAGGCCACCGGTTACAATCAGACCCCAGCAAGGACAGGATGACACTAGACCTCCCGTGAGCCATCACGTGGGCTCTGGGTCCCCACCAGGAGATAGCCCAGCCAATCCTGTTGTACCCGATTTAGATGCAGTAGAGAGAATGGGATCCAGAACAGAATCCTCAAGGCAACTAGAGGATCGTTGCAAATGGCTAGAGGAAAAGTTTAAAGCACTGGAAAGCATCGATCATCATCATGGGATCGACGCAAAGGATTTAAGTCTAGTTCCCGATTTGGTACTGCCCCATAAGTTCAAAATGCCCGAGTTTGAAAAATATAGTGGGACTAGCTGCCCGGAAGCCCACATCACCATGTTCTGCAGGCGAATGGCCAGCTACGTGAGCAATGATCAACTCTTAATCCACTGTTTCCAAGAAAGTTTGGTGGCGCAGCGACTAGATGGTATAACCAAATTTAGTCGGGCCAACATTAGTTCTTGGAGAGATTTGGCTCAAGCATTTCTGAAGCATTACAGCCACGTCACGGACATGGCACCGGATAGAATTACTCTGCAAAACATGGAAAAAAGACAAAATGAAAGTTTCGCATGCACGCGAGAGGTGGAGGAGGTCGCCATGCGTGTCCAACCACCCCTCTTAGAAAAAACCACCATGCTCTTCATTAATACCACAAGGCCCCTTTCATAACCCATATGATAGGGAGTACGACTAAGAGCTTTGCCGACATAGTGATGGCAGGAGAGATGATCGAGCATGCTATAAGGGGCGGCAAGATCGAGGTAGGAGAAAGCACTAGAAGAACCGCTCCTAAGAAGAAAGATGGTGAAGTAAATAACGTGAGTACATACAATAAGGGTACTCGAAGGCGATCACGGTTAATCACCAAAGGCAAAGGCGACTCTTCTTTGGACAACAAGGACCTACAAGACAGAATCGGGAACTGGGCCAAATATTGAAAAGATTCAATTTACTCCAATTCCGATAACGTGCATAAAGAGTTATACCAGATTTTATTCAATGAGCACATCGTGTCCCCGTTCTATTTGCAACCATTGCAATTTCCATACCCTAAATGGTACGACTCTAACGCTCATCGCGATTACCATGGAGGGATAGAGGGGCATTCGATAGAGAATTGCCTCGCCTTTAAAAAGGTAGTCGAGAGGCTAATAAAGATGGGGGTTATAACACTCGACGACATGGTAAAAAAAGGGAACCCACTGCCCAATCACGATGAGAGAGGGGTAAACGCGATTGGTGAGGAAGGGGTGAGGAAGATTAAGAAGGATGTCACAGAAGTGAAAACCCCATTACGAATAGTCTGGAAGGAAATGGCAAAAAGAGGATTGATAGATTCAGATCTTGCGGAAAAAGGGAGGGATATAAAGAACTACTGCGAACTCCATAAGACGAAGGAACACGAGATTCAAGAATGCGCCGAGTTTAGGATTTTGGTGCAAGGTCTTATTGACAACAAAGAATTGGAGTTTTATGAAAAAAGAGCAGAGGAAGAGGATGTATGCGCGACCGAGGAAGAATTGACAAAGCCGGGATTTAATTATCCGAGAATCATCATTTCGCGAAACACGGAAGGCGAGGTACAGGGAAGGCCGAAAATTATAATTCAGAAACCTGCTTCTTTTCCCTACAAAGATAGTAAAAAGGTACCTTGGAACTATAATTGTAATGTGACGATGCCAGGGGCGGAAAGCTCCACTAGCAGTCCTGAAGAGGGCACGAATGAAGGGTTCTTTACGCGTAGTGGGAAGCGTTATGATCCCGGAAACAGAGGAGGAAGAACCAATGAAACCAAGATCGTTTGAGTGGGCGAAAAAGGAACCCAAACCCCTATCAATGAACCCGTAAAGAGAAAGAGGCCAAAGAATTCTTGAAATTCTTGAAACACAAATAATATAGCGTGGTGGAACAACTGCCATTGCATAACCAGCCCGTATCTCCGTGTTAGCCCTACTTCTAAGTTCGTGAGGTACACCGCGAAGCATTGATGAAAGTACTAAATGAGACTTATGTTACTAAGGATATATCCGTCAACAAGTTAGACCGTCTGGTTAGTAACATAAGCGCCGACAATTTCATCTACTTCAGCGATGATGAAATCCCGCCCGGAGGCATGGGATCAACGAAGGCCTTGCACATAACTACCCGTTGTAAAGGGGTACACTCTGCCGAGCGTACTAATAGATAATGGGTCAGCGTTGAATGTCCTACCATTGGCTACACTCAAGAGGTTGCCAATAGACGCTTCTCACATGAAAGCATGCCATAACATAGTGAGAGCGTTTGACGACCGGAAGAAAAGAAGAGTGATAGGGAGAATAGATGTACCTTTATTGATAGAGCCTAACACCTACGAGGTGGACTTCACGGTCATGGACATCAAACCCTCGTATAATCGCTTCGTTGGGAGGCCATGGATTCATTCGACGGGGGCCGTACCCTCATCGCCGCACTGAAATTAAAATCGGTAATGAAAAATCGGTTGGTAACTATAAACGCTGAAGAAGATATCATAGCGACCGTTACCAGCGAAGCGCCGTACCTAGAAACTAATGAGGAGGCTATCGAATGTTCCTTCCGATCCCTAGAGTTCGTAAATGCGACGTTCATCGCAGAGGGAAGTGAAGTTCCGGTGCCCAAGCTATCCAAAACCACCAAGATGGGATTACAAATGACGATGGGAAAAGGAGCACTACCCGGAAGAGGATTGGGCAAATATCTCCAAGGGAAAGTCCAGACCCCGATGCTGAAGGAGAAAAGAGACCGCTTTGGTTTAGGTTTTAAACCAGATGCTAAACAAATGAAGAAGGAAATGGAAAAGAAGCGAGAAAGGAGAAGGGCCCGACTGAACGGAGAAGACGTTAAGTGGGAACCAATGACATTCCCCCACATATCTCAGACCTTCATATTAGGAGGAATAATTTACCCCGGGGAAGAATCTTCTAGAGACGAATATCCCCACATCAATGCTATACACGATGAGGTGACTAATCAAGAAATCATCGGGCATTCGCACATATGAACACAGAAGCACTCTAGACAATTGGACTGAAGAGGAGTTTCCTGTAGTTTTTAGAGATGATACAGAGTAATACTCAGAACACTCTTGTTGTTTTTAAGCCTAGAAACAATGAGATTTCTTTGGTGAAATAGGCTCATGTTCGGACATTTTGTTTTAATGAAATACGTCTTCAATTCTACTAAATATTCTCTCATTTTACATTTTTATCATTTATTCTTCGTTCTCATTCATATCATGTGAATAGTTGTCCTCAAATTCATTTGTTCTTTGTACACCCTTTGATACCCATTACAGGTCTCTAGACATCAACGATATGAGTAACGATACTACAGATTCAGAAGTCTGCTTTGAGCAAGAAATGTGTTCAGAGGAATCTCAGGATTTTGAAAATGACATAGAATGCGACTTGCCTCCAGATTTGTTGAGAATGGTAGAGCAAGGAGAAAAGCAGATCCTACCCCATAAAGAGTCGGTAGAAATGGTGAACCTAGGAGAGGGGCAAGAAGTGAAGGTTGGAGCCCATATTATCAGCGAAACCAGGCGAAACCTCATTGAATTACTCCATGAATTCAAGGATGTGTTCGCATGGTCGCACTCAAGATATGCCCTGACTAAGCAATCGATATCGCGAAAGACACCGATTGCCCATAAGAGAAGAATGCAAGCCAATCCAACGAAGCTCAGAAGAATGAGACCGGATGTCTCGTTAAAAATAAAGGAAGAAGTCGAGAAACAGTTTAATCTTCGGATTCTTGCAAGTAGTTAAATACTCGGATTGGGTAGCTAATATTGTCCCGGTCCTCAAGAAGGACGGGAAAGTACGGATGTGCGTGGACTACGAGAGACCTAAACAAGGCCACCCGAAAGACAACTTCCGTTGCCTCACATCGACACCTTGGTAGACAATACAAAGAGCTATTCGTTGTTCTCCTTCATGGATGGTTTCTCGGGTACAACCAAATAAAGATGCATCCCGAGGACATGGACAAGACAACGTTTATAACCATGTAGGGAACATTTTGTTACAAGGTAATGCCATTTGGGCTAAAAATACGGGGCGACATATCGTAGAGCCATGGTAACTTTATTCCATGACATGATGCACAGGAAATTGAGGTTTACGTCGACGACATAATCGCCAAGTCCCGAATCAAAGAAGAGCATGTGCAGTCTTGAGAAAATTGTTCTTGAGGCTGAAAAATTCCAGCTGAAGCTTAACTCGTCAAAGTGTACCTTCTGAGCTCGGTCCGAAAAAGCTACTCGAGTTTATAGTCGGTGAAAAGGGGATTGAGGTTGACCGGATAAAGTCAAAGCCATACAAGAATTACCTCCACCACGCACTCCAAAAAGAAGTTAGAGGTTTCTTAGGAAGGCTAAATTACATCGCCTGGTTCATTTCACAACTAACCGAGAGGTGTGACCCCATATTCCGTCTCTTCAAGAAACACAACCTGCACGTGGGATGAAGAATGCCGAAGACCTTCGAAAGGTAAAACAATACTGTCCCATGCTCCAGTATTAATGCCGCCTCAACCGCATGCAAGCCATTAATCCTTTACTTGATGGTGCTTGATAATTCGATGGGATGTGTCTTTGGGTCACCTGATGAGTCGGGAAGAAAGAAAGAGCAATATACTACCTTAGTAAAAATTTACCGAATGTGAAACGAGGTACCCGCCAATTGAGAAATTGTGCAGTGCCTTGATTTGGACAACCTCGGAGACTAAGGCAATATATGCCGTATCACACGACATGGCTCATCTCAAAGCTAGATCCCTTAAATATATGATGGAATCTACATCGCTTGAATGGAAGGATGGCGGATGGCGATTCTACTTTCTCGAATTTGACATCGTTTATGTAAACCAAAAGGCGGTAAAAGGGAGTGCAATAGTGGACTTTCTAGCCAGTAGAGCCTTTGAAGACTATGAGCCCTTAGATTTTGATTTCCTAATGAAGATTTAATGTATGTGGCAAACACCAAGAAGGCACCTTCAAGACTATCCTTGAAACCCAATTTCGACGGGCATCAAATGCCGTGGGCAATGGAATTGGGCGATCTGATGTCCCCAAAAGGAGACTATTATCCATTCACTTGCAAACCGGATTTCGATTGCACTAATAATATGGTGAATACGGCTTGCATTATGGGTCTCGCGCCATATCGAACGCAAAATCGTGGTATTGAAGTTTATGGAGATTCTACCTGGTAATCTATCAACTCAAAGGAGAATGGGAAACCAGAGATCCAAAGCTGGTTATCTACAAAAGATTGGCCCAAAAATTGATCGAGAGTTCGATGACATCACTTTCAATTACCTACCGGGGACGAGAATCGGATGGTCGATGCTCGCCACCCCGCTTCCATGGTCCGAATAAACGAAAGCGAAGATATGAAACCAATACAAATGAGCATTCATCAAGACCCACCCATTGCTACAATGTCGAGGAAGGAGAGAAAGCCGCCCACCATGGTACTACGATATATCACGCGGTATGTGAAAAATCGCGAATACCCGGATCAAGCGATCGAGAACGATAAAAAAGACGCTGAGAAGACAAGCCCGTGATTACGTCCCCGGATGGAGAAGTCTTATACAAGAAAAGAAAAGATCAAGTCTTCGCTAAGATGTGTGGGCCGCCGGCTTAAGTTAATCTTGGAAGAAGTCCATGAAGGTGTCTGTGGAACTCATGCTAATGGTTTCACAATGGCCAGCAAATAATGAGGTTTGGATATTATTGGTCCACTATGGAGGGAGATCAGATCAACTATGCCAAGAAATGTCATAAATGTCGATTTATGGAGACAAGATTCACGTGCCCCATCACCTTTACATGTTATGACTTCTCCATGGCCATTTTCCATGTGGGGCATGGATGTCATTGGGCCGATATCACCAAGGCTTCGAATGGACATCGGTTCATCTTTGTAGTTATTGACTATTTCACAAAATGGGTAGAGGCGCTTCATATGCTAACGCCACTAAATCGCGGTTAGTCGATTTTTGAAAAAAGAGATCATTTGTCGATATGGAATGCCCGAGAGGATCATATCGATAATGCACCGAACTTAAACAATAGCACGATAGCAGGGGTTTGTAGTCAATTCAACATCAAACACCACAATTCGTCACCAGATCGTCCAAAAATGAATGGGGCCGTGGAAAGCGACCAACAAGAATATCAAAAAGATAGTGGGAAAGATGACGAGACAAACAATATAGCACGATAAATCAATTCAACATCAAACACCACAATTAAATCACCGTATCGTCCAAAAATGAATGGGGCGTGGAAGCAGCCAACAAGACTTATAGAGATAGGCATGAGAAGTTGCCGCTTGCACTCTATACTTATCGGACATCCGTTAGAACCCTACTGGGCAACACCTTTCTCATTGGTCTACGGGATGGAAGCGGTTCTACCTATTGAAGTGGAAATACCTTCTCTGCGAGTGTTGTCGGTAAAACCGATGAAGCCGAATGGATCCAAGCTCGATATGATCGGTGAATTTAATTGAAGAAAAGAGATTGAGGCCATTCGTCACGGTCCGATGTACCAAAAAGGATGATGCGAAGCTTTACGACAAAAAGTTCGCCAAGAGAATTTCATGAGGGGGACTCGTCTTTGAAAAAGATCCTTCCTATACAAAAGGATTACAGAGGAAAATGGATGCCGAATCGGGAAGGGCCGTATGTGGTGAAGAAATCTTTCTCGGAGGTGCAATCGATTCTCGACCGAGATGGACGGGAAAAAGCTTACCAAATCCGTGAACTCGATTCGGTTAAAAAGTACTTTGCTTGAAACGGAGAGGCCAAGGTGAAAACCCGCAGCGGCACTTTGAGACTTCAAAAAAAAAAAAAGGAGAGGCCAAAGTGAAAACCCGCAGAGGGCGCCTTGGGGCCAAAGGGCTTTTGAGTCAAAAACCCGAAAAGGGCGGTTCGAATTTTGAATAGACACGTGGCGACCTTGCAGCGCTAGAATCAACAGAAGAGGAAGCACGTTGCATATTGGGGCATCAACAAAGTACTTTGAGTCTTCTGAACACATGCTAAAGCTCAAAGCAGCCTTCATGAAGCTTTATGTCTTGCACACTGTTGGATTCTTTTTCGCAAAAAAGGATATGTTCCCAATCAAATCGTTGATAATTCATTTTTAACTCTCTTTGAAGTCAATCTATTGTTACCCATCATTCATAAACATGTTGCATTAAAATAATAATTGATGAACTGATAATTTCACAAAAGAAAGTTCTACGTATTACTTTTGGGAATCTCTAAGATAAAACAAGAAACTCAAACAGACAATTGTTTAGAATTTCCACGTACATAGATTAAAGACATTGGAGAAAGAGGGGTCTTAATGGAAATCATTTCTTCAAACTTCCTCGCCTGATTCGATGAATCGTGACAGGGTGAATAACATTACCTAGTCACCCAGAAAGGTGACAGCCAATTTTTGACAAGGAAAGATTCAAAACCCTAAATCACTGTGGAACGAATCCAAAAACAAACTAAGTCGGGTACTCTTCGAGTAGGAGTTGTGATTCCTGGGAAGACAGTTAGAAGTCAATGCAGACTGTGTCCCGGCCTAAAGGAAAGGGGCCTTGAAATTTCCACGAGGCAAGTCATTCATACGAAAAAAGTTCATCGCAAGGGAAACGAAGATGAAACTTTGACTGATAAATAGATGATAACACCTCAAATGGGAAATCGCACTCATAACATTCGACTCATCATACTCATGGCATCCTAATCATTAGGCATAAGCATGTACTCATTCTACGTGTTATGTCCTCAAAAGGACACTATGGCGAGCAGTTAAAGAATAGCAGATCCTGTCTCCCCGAGTTTGTAGTGGAGCGGATCAAAGATAGCGATTTGACCTTCTTAAAGTTGCAGAGGAAGCGGATCGGAGACATCACCTAGTGATCCCCGAGTTTGCGGATCAGATTGAAAATAGCAGATTTGACCTTCCCGAAGTTGCGAGGAAGCGATCGAGACATCACCTAGTGATCCCCGAGTTTGCGGGGATCGGATTGAAAATAGCATATTTGACCTTCCCGAAGTTGCAGAAGCGGATCGAAGACATCACCTCTAGTGATCCCCGAGTTTGCGGGATCGATTGAAAATAGCGATTTGACCTTCCCGAAGTTGCGAGGAAGCGATCGAAGACATCGACCGTGATCGAAGACATCACCGTGATCCCCGAGTTTGCGGGGATCGATTGAAAATAGCAGATTTGACATTCCCGGGTTACAGAAGCGGATCGAAGACATCATCACCGTGATCCCCGATTTTGCGGGGATCGATTGAAATAACAAAGTTGACGATTCTTGATGATTGCGGGAGCGGATCAAAGATAGCGGATTTGACCTTCCCGAAGTTGCGGGAAGCGGATCAAAGACATCATCCTAGTGATCCCCGAGTTTGCGAGGGATCGATTGAAAATAGCGATTTGACCTTCCGAAGTTGCGGTGAAGCGGATCGAAGACATCACCTAGTGATCCCCGAGTTTGCGGGATCAGATTGAAAATAGCAGATTTGACCTTCCCGAAGTTGCGAGAAGCGGATCGAAGACATCACTAGTGATCCCTGAATTTGCAGGGATCAGATTGAAAATAGCAGATTTGACCTTCCTGAAGTTGCAGGAAGCAGATCGAAGACATCAGTCTAGTGATCCTTGAGTTTGCAGGGATCAGATTAAAAATAGCAGATTTGACATTCCCGGTTACAGAAGCGGTCGAATACATCGATCCGTGATCCTTGAGTTTGCGTGGATCGATTGAAAATAGCGATCCGACATTCCCGAGGTTGCGGAAGCGGTCGAATACATCAGTCTGGATCCTTGAGTTTGCAGAGATCAGATTGAAATAACAAAGTCGACGATTCTTGATGATTGCAGGAGCGGATCGAAGATACAAGTCTTATCTCCATAAAAGCACAACAGAATAAATTGGAGCTACAAGTTCTATCTCTCTGAAGCAGCGGTGGAGGGGATCAAAGTGACAAGATGCGGTGGACAGGAATGAAGCTACCTGTGGAAAAGCACCAAAGAAGTCAAAGACTTAGTGATACCGGGCAAAATTGGTCTTTCTTAAAAGTCTTTGCTCTGTTCCCGTTACACGATAATGAGCAAAGAGGGGCAGCTGTTGTAGCCCAATTTTACCCGGGGTACACAATCCCACTCACCCAAATTAAAACCCAAACCAAAGGCCCACTAACCCACTACACACCCGAAGGGCCCAATAACTCGGAACCTAGGGAATAGGGGCGCGCGACAATGAATGGCCCGACCATTCGGCTACCTACCCCGACCCTTTGGCTCCCGACGCCCACTTGCCTCTGCGACCACTGCCGAAGCCACTGCTCCATCGCCTCTTGCACCGCCACCGCCTCGCACTGCAAGCATTAAACGAAAGGGACAGAAACATAGCAAAATGGTGAAGAAGATGGCTATAAAAGCCGATTTGTATTTCGTGTAAAAGGACCTTTTTTTTCTTTTTCAATAGAAAAAACAAAAGACTTCCGAAATCTCAAGACCATTAGAGCCCTTAGTCTCATTTTCGATCGACAATAGCAAAGAACAAATAAAGAAACGAAACGCCCCAAAACGCAGTAAATAAAGTGATAAAGCAGAGAACGGGAAGGTGATTTTTACTTAAAAAAACTTGCTTCTTTTCTATTTTTCTAGCACATATTATCACATTAAAATATATAAAAAAAGGGAAGAAAAAGGGTAAGGTTTTACCTTTTACATGCGCGACTCTAACCGAGCTTCCTCGGTGGCCCTTTCTCTCCGACTCGCAGAGAGAAACGAGAGAAAATGAAGTTTTTTTAAAAAACAGATACTCAAATGAATTTTTTCTCGAGTTTTAGACCTTATATAGCCCCTTAAAAACGACGCCGCTTTGGGGCGCGGGCCTTTAACCCCAAAACGACGTCGTTTTCGCCCCTAACCGACCCGATCCGACCCGACCCGCCTCCAGGATCCGCATTTTTGTTGAGGGGCTAATTGCGCGCTCAGTCCTTCCGCATTTTCGTCTTTTAAATCAGGTTTTTCATATTATTGCGATTTTGGCCTGCATTTTGGTACGATTGCAATCAGGCCCTCTTTTTAAAACGCTGCGTTTTCTATCTTGGAAAAATTCCCCTCGGTCCCTCCAAATTGCTTTTGCGTCATAAAATAAGTCCCCGAATCTTACTCTTATTTTAAATTGGTCCCAAAATCTCATTGCTTATTTAGTTTAGTCCTTTATTTGTGTATTACTATATTTTTTATATACATATATATTATTATTATTACTATATTGTTATTATTATTATATTACCATTATTACTATGTTATTATCATTATTATTTCCATACACATATATATATATATTATTACTATATTATATTTACATTATTACTGCTAATATATTACTACCTTATTCTTATTATTTAACACCATTATCATTACTATTATTATATCATAATTTTTTGTTATATATATACATATATATATTTCTTTGCTTTGTTTGGTCTTTTATATATATTTTATTATTTATTCCTTAATTAGTATTACTATCATTTTATTCTTTCTTTTCAATGGTTTTTATTATTTCTCATTTTCATTACTATTCATGTATTATATATTATAAATGTTAGTTTTATTATCACCCTTATTTTATTTTTATTTCTACTAGTATTATTCCTATTACTACTACTACTATTATTATTATTATTATTATTATTATTTTCCATCATTATTTTATTTATCTTCTATTATTGCTGTTACTACATTATGTTTATATGTATTATATTGTTTTTTATTAAATATGTATTAACTATTTATAATTACTGTTATCATCATTATTCCTCAATATGCATATATTTTACCTATTTTATATTACCACCACTATTATTGTCATTTTTCTCTATCATCGTCAATACATATACACCATTATCACGGTACTTTCCTGTCACCACTACTTATATTCTCATCGTCATCTCACTATTTTTTCGACATCTCAATCTTTATAACGACCAATATATCCGTATTAGCAGTTCGGGAGAAATCGAGCCCTAACTTACTGGGTTCTGATTTTTCTCGTTCAAGCTAAACAACGGAAGATCCTTTCCAAAATCATAAATTTCAGTTTTAAATCGACATTCCGTATTAGCAATTCGAGTGAATCGAGCCCTAACTTCATCTGGTTCTGGTTTCTTCTCGTTTAAAGTTAAACGACGGGATATCCCTTTTGAAATCGCAATTTAGATTTTAAACAAAACACTTAGTCTCGGATATTTGAAATGTCGCGCCCTAACTTACTGGACTCGACATCTAGATACTTCAGATAAGTTTCTTTTCCTATTAAAATAGAAGCAATATCCCTAATTTGGACCTTCGAGAAAATGAGCCCTAACTTACTGGGTTCTGATTTCTCGTTTGACAAATGACGGGAGCTCCTCTTCAAATATAAAACTAAGTTTTAAAAGGCGAGCTTAGTTTCGGGTGTCTAAAGTATTGCGCCCTAATTTACTGGACATGATACTTTATCTCTTCGAAAATAAGAGAGCCTTAACGTCTCTTCCAATTCCTCCAAGTTTTGGAAATAAAAAGTATCTATTTTCAAACCATTTCAAAGTTTTCAACATTAGGACATCAATCAATCAGTTTGGTACCAATTTCAAGTGTGAGGGTGCTAATCCTTCCTCGCACGTAACCGACTCGAGCCCATTTTCTCAAAATTCGCAGACCAAAAACATTGTTTTAGTAAATTGAAATATTTATTAAAACAAAGGTGATCCGATCTCACCCAAATAAAGATCGGTGGCGACTCCCTTCCTTTTCATTTTTTTAAAACCACGAGTCGACCGCGTCGTTTACCGTTTTAAAAAAAATGGTTACGACAATAGGAATATTGAATGTCTAACTATTAGTGCCATAAATAGGCTTTAAATAGCCTTACACTATAAATTTTATATTGACAAAAATGCCCTTCAAAATGTTGATGACTTAAGCTTGTCTGGATACAAAATTGCTATTGCAGAATTTCATTAATCAAACTTTAGTGTCGTGAAACCTAGGCTTTGGTGTCGCAACCCCTAGAACAGTAGGCTCAAAGGGGACTTGAGGAGCATTTAGTATCGCGACATTGGCTTGTTGGTGTCACAACCTAGACCACAGTCTACTTGATCCCCTTCACTTCATTGTTTGAGTTGAAGTTGCAACCTCAAGAGCTTGAAGTCACGACTTTAAGGATCAACGTTGCGACACCCTACACTCAGTGTCACGACATCCACAACAGTCCACTTCAAGTTAAGATTTGGTGAAGTCCAACTTTTGCATGGTGATGGTGTTAGTACAAATCTCCGGTGAAGAAAATCTCGAACACACGAACGAAAACCCGAATAGAAGAAGAAATAGGACAAGGCTCCAAGGCGTGTATCAAACCACTATCTTTAAGGTTATATTCGCCCCCACCTATCTTTGGTGTGCAAACGAGTTCCAAGCAAATTAACCTCGGGGATACAATGAAGCCAATGACTATTTGCGTTTTGCATTGACGAGAATAGCCCACTACACACTGAGCAATGTATGACAAGAAACTCAAATTCTATAAAGGATTTCTGCAGTAATACTTTATAGAATAATCTAATAATATTAGAAAATGAAGGAAGGAAAGAAAGAATATTAGAATTTGTTGGTATGTCTCCAAATGAAATCTAATTCCTATTTATAGGAATTTTCATCTCTTCATAGAGACATCTTTCATCAATAGGTGTCTTTTTGAATAATAATGTTTTTAAAATAAAAACATAATTATTCATTTAATTATAAAAACATAATTATTCATTTAATTATAACTATTCAAATAATATTATTTAAATAGTTATAATTCTTTTTCAAAAAATAAAAAATATAATCTTTTGATTAATTACACCCATTCATTTATAGTTATTGGAACACTATAAATATTTGAAAATGTTTCAACAATCTCCCCCCATTTTCAAAATATTTTAGATTTTGATATTCTTGGAAATCAATTTGCATAAATGAAGGTATCTTACGATTGAACCTTCACTTAGTGAAAACATGTTAAAGTTAATCAAAATTGCATGGTAGACTAAGCTTTGAACCAACTATTTCATTTGATTAACCGAACACATCTCACACAATGATTTCAACATCGGTCAATGCATAGTATCTAGGGACACTATTATGGCCATGTGTCTGTGTTCTCTTTTCATGAGTGCTGTCAGAGCCAAGCCCTTGAGCTCCTAGAAGCGGCCACACTTCCACTCACATAGGTAGATCCCATCAAGAGTGTTCCCGTAATTATAACACTCTAACATATTTATGTTATGGGTCCATTAAGAGTACATTACTCATCCTTCCCTTATCATTACGGGTACCTAGCACTTTAATCTTAGGATGGATTTATTTATAGTGCTAACAGTCACATACTAATGATGTACTTTGTCTCATTGAACTCAAGACTTGACGTTATACCAAGCGTTGAGTTGAGTTTCCATCATGGATGACTCTAATTAATGGGCTTGAGTCCCATCCCTTTTGAGGTCTTTTTAATTGCATCTCTAGCAAGACTTTTTGTCAAAGGATCCGCCAAATTTTCACTTGACCTCACATAATTAATAGTGATCACTCAATCAGAGATTAATTGTCGGACATAACTATGTCTTAATCCAATGTGTCTAGACTTTCCATTATATACTTGGCTATATGCCTTTGCTAGAGTAGTCTCACTATCACAACGGATAGAAATAGGTGAAATTGGCTTAGGCCATAAAGGTACATCATAAAGCAAATTTCTTAACCATTCTGCTTCTTTAGATGTAGCGGCTAATGCAATAAATTCTCACGCCATGGTGGAATCATGAATACATGTTTGTTTCTTGGAATCCCAAGAAATGGCTCCTCCACCAAGAATGAAGATCCATCCACTAGTAGATGCATGATCTTCCAAACTTGTAATCCAACTAGCATCCAAATACCCTTCTAAAACCGAAAGATATCCATTATAATATAATCCATAGTTAATAGTTTTCTTTAAGTACCTAAGTACTCTATTCAAAGCTTACCAATGCAAACTACTTGGATTACTTGTGTACCTACTCAATTTCCCAATAGCATATGCAATATCTGGTCTTGTACAAGTCATTATGTACATAAGACAACCAATTAGACTTGCATATTTCAATTGATCAATTTTCCTACCAGCATTAGATACTAATTTTATTTGAGGATCCATGGGTGTAGATGCTGGTATACAGTTGAAAAGATCAAACTTTTTAAGCACATTTTCAATGTAATGTGATTGTGATAAAGCTATAGTGTTTTCATCTCGGGTTATTTTAATCCCAAGAATAACATCCGCTACACCCATATCCTTCATAGCAAAGTTGTTTGACAAGAATTTCTTTGTGTTTTCTATTTGTTCCAAATCCGTGCCAAAAATAAGCATGTCATCTACATATAAGCAAATTATGACACCTTTTCCATTTTCAAATTTGCTATATATGCACTTATCGGATTCATTTATTTTATAGTCATTAGTTAAAACAACATTGTCAAACTTTTGGTGCCATTGTTTTGGTGCTTGTTTAAGTCCATATAAAGATTTAACAAGCTTACATACCTTATGCTCTTGTCCTGGAACAACAAATCCTTCCAGTTGTTCCATGTACACTTCCTCTTCCAATTCACCATTTAAAAATGCAGTTTTAACATCCATTTGGTGAACAACCAAATTATATATAGAGGTAAGTGATACTAAGAGTCTAATTGTAGCAAATCTTGCTACTGGAGCATAGGTATCAAAGTAATCAATACCTTGTTTTTGTGTAAAACCTTTGGCTACCAACCTTGCTTTAAACTTATCAATGGTTCCATCGACCTTTATTTTCTTTTTGAAGATCCATTTACAACCTATTGGTTTGGAACCCGGTGGAAGATCAACTAAGATCCAAGTTTGATTTCCCATTATTGAATCCATCTCATCATTTATTGCTTCTTTCCAAAAAGTAGAGACTTGGATTATAGTATTCTCCACCTCTATCCGATCTTAAGCACTTGATAAATGATTCACACTGAAGTTCAACTTCAGATTTATAAACTTTAAATTTATCAAGCGCTTCATCTTTTGAATGCAATAAATATACATAAAAATATCCAGAACAGTCATCAATAAAAGTAACAAAATATTTCTTTCCACCTAATGTAGGAGTATTATGCATGTCACATAAATCACTATGTATCAAATCAAGCAATTTTGTTTTTCTTTTAACCTTAGGGAAAGGGTTTCTTGTAATTTTAGTCAACATACATGTATTGCATTTTTCAATATTATTATTAAAAACAGGAATTAAATCTAACTTATACATGTCATTCAATTTTCTATAATTCAAATGACCTAATCTATAATGCCATAAACAAAAAGATTCAACCATATAAGCAGAAATAGTATTTTCATTCTTATTAATAATATTCAGTTTGAACATACTCTCATACATATACCCTTTCCCTACAAAAATTCCTCCCTTAGACAAAATAAACTTATCTACCTCAAAAACAAGTTTGAAGCCAAACTTATTTAACAGACTTCCAGACACTAAATTCTTTCTAACTTCTGGTACATAATATACATCATTTAAGGTTAAAACCTTTCCAGAAGTGAATTGTAGTTCAACAGCACTTTGCCTTTGATTGTCATGTGGTGGAAGAATTTCCCATGTACAAGACATTGTCATTTTCACATTGTGTGAACTTTGTGAACATGCTTTTGTCTTTGCACACATGTTTGGTTGCTCCGGTATCAATCCACCATGTATTATCATCTTGTGCCAAATTAATTTCAGATATCATTGCAACGAACTTTTCAAGTATTATCACCTTTAGAAGATGATTTCTTCTTTAAAAATCGACATTCATTCTTGAAATGTCCCGCTTACTACAATGATAGCATGAGCCCTTTTGTTTTTTTAAACTTAGGTGCTCTATCAGTCTGTTTGAACTTTCTCTTGAATGGTTTAGTAGTCTGTACTTCCTCCGTAACATGCACTTTGGCATTTTCAGAATTTAGATTCTGATCTTGCTTTCGATATTCTTCTTCAATACGAAGATGATTTTCCAAAGCCTCAAGAGATATTTCCTCTTTCTTATGTTTTAGACTTCTTTTAAAGTCTTTCCAAGATGGAGGAAGTTTGTCTATTATGGAGGATACAACAATCATTTCATCCATTTTCATATCATATTGCTTGAATTGGTTCAGCATTTTTTCAATATCACGGAATTGTTCCATAACAAAACGACCATCAATCATTTGATAATTATTGAAACAACTGACAAGAAATTTCTTACTTGTAACATCTTCGGTCATGTATCTTGTCTCCAATTTGTCCCATAATTATTTAGCGGTGACCTCGTTTTGGTAGGTGTCGAACAAACCATCAGATAAACCATTCAATATGTGGCCCATGCACATGTAATCAGCATTGTCCCATTTTTGTCTTTCGGGTGCTGCGACAATGATTCGTTTTCAGGTCTCGTCAGTCTTGGAGTATCCAAAACATAAGCAATCTTCAAAGTTGATAATAAGAAGTGCATCTTTTTCTGCCATCGTCGAAAATTTCCACCATCAAACCGATCAAGTTTGACAAAATTGGAAGCCAACTCCCTTAGTGTTCCACTTTCATGAGTTGTGGTAGTCATCATGATATATAACCTTAAAATTGTTAGTACAAATCTCCGGTGAGGAAAATCTCGAACACACGAACGAAAACCCGAATAGAAGAAGAAATAGGACGAGGCTCCAAGGCGTGTATCAAACCACTATCTTTAAGGTTATATTCGCCCCCACCTATCTTTGGTGTGCAAACGAGTTCCAAGCAAATTAACCTCGAGGATACAATGAAGCCAATGACTATTTGCATTTTGCGCTGACGAGAATAGCCCACTACACACTGAGCAATGTATGACAAGAAACTCAAATTCTATAAAGGATTTCTGCAGTAATACTTTATAGAAAAATCTAATAATATTAGAAAATGAAGGAAGGAAAGAAAGAATATTAGAATTTGTTGGTATGTCTCCAAATGAAATCTGATTCCTATTTATAGGAATTTTCATATCTCTTCATAGAGACATCTTTCATCAATAGGTGTCTTTTTGAACAATAATGTTTTTAAAATAAAAACATAATTATTCATTTAATTATAAAAACATAATTATTCATTTAATTATAACAATTCAAATAATATTATTTAAATAGTTATAATTCTTTTTCAAAAAATCAAAAATATAATCTTTTGATTAATTACATCCATTCATTTATAGTTATTGGAACACTATAAATATTTGAAAATGTTTCAACAGATGGAAGGGTTAGTGTCACGACACATAGGTTCTAGTGTCGTAACCTTGGCCATAGTAGAGGTCCTTCTTGATGTTTTGGTTCAATCACCTCCCTAGATAAGTTCAAATTAACCATCGGACTTCTAATGACATAGTTTTTTTCAATTTGGTTCTCAAAAGTGATAAAATGCAATAAAGGCTACCATTGAAACTAAAATCTAAGAATCGATAAAAAAAATATTAAGAAAACCCTTAAACTGCTTAAGAACAAGCTCATTAAGTACATGAAAGAACCTAATTTGACATATTAAATTAAGAGCATATCATAATAGACCTAATTTTACTGAAATTTAAGACAAGAGGTTGCTATAAAGAATTAATTTAGTAAAGAGAGTACCTCATACTTTATGGTTATTGTTATAAATGAAAGTTGTTATAAAGGGTAAAAATAAAACATAAAAAATTGGTTCTACTACAAACTTGACTGTTACAATGAAATATTGTTATAACCGGTGGCTATTATAGACATGGTTGACGATACAAGAGTTTTATCGTAAAGACCTTGGTTAGTGTTTGGTCGATATTTAACTGTTCAACCGTGGCCGGCTTCTTTCTTAACAACACAAGATTATCTGCATAATGTAATTGTTTGGATTCATTTACAAAGATTGTCAGGAGTCTTGTATAAAAAGAATCTTTTGAGGGTGATAGGGAATACTATTGGGGACCTGTTTTTAAGATTTCTTATTACACAAACAATGGTATCATAGTACAATTTGTGAAGATGTCTATGTATATTGATTTACACTTTCCTCTTGTTTCAAAAATACGAATAAATGATCAAATTCAATGAGTAGACCAAGAAGCGGTGTCGAGTGTCTACTTTGGGTTGGGAGGTCTGATAATATAAAAGATAATTATTCATTGCTTGTTAATTTGAAAGAAGGTAAATAGCAGGAGAAACTGAATTAACCATTTATGAGGATGTTCGTAAGTAAACCGAGGAAGAGAGCTTCAAACGGTTGATGCTTGTTGAACGACGGAAAAAGAGCTTCTTGCAAAGAGGCAGTGATTGAAAGTGAAAATCATGGGGTGATGACCAGGAATTGAGGACTAGGAATTGCATGATCACGTATTGACGTGTTGACCAACAATTAGGGAGACTTTGACATGGTTCAAAAGGAAATTAGGATTAGAATGAGATTAATGTGCAAATCCCTATTCCTAGAGAGTCGATGAGACTTTTACGGCAGGTTGGGTGGACCCTTTGAGGAAGCCTAGTTTGAAAAATAAGAGTAAATGAGTTATTATTTCGAATGGGCCAAAGCTGCAACCCATTATGGCAACGAATCAAAATATAGGCGGTGGGGCTTCAAGCAGATCAATAGGAGCAGCTCTCGAGTGGAGGGTTATTGTTGAAAATAAAGTTATCTGATAATTTAATAAGTTGGAAAGTGATTTTAATGTTTGGTTCTTTGGAATCTATATTTTTTTTGGGAGTTACTTTCTCCTGAACATGTCAATGTAATTCCCATGATAAAATGTGAGAAAGTTATTTTCACGTATAGATTGAAAAGTCAAAAAATATTAAGACAAAATTAACCTATTTTATATCGGTTTAAATAAAAAAAGTTATTGTTTCATTTCTCCTTTCTATTACTTGATTTTCCCTATTACTTCATCTGATTCTTCACAAGTTTTTTTTTCTTCTGATTTTATTTTTTTCTAGCTACAAATTTGATTTAGCACTTATATTTGCATGAAATACATATTAATTTTTTTTTTGTAGAATATGCAAAGGCAAATCTGAGGAGGGAGAGCAGCCAGGGCCTTGGGCCCACCAAAATTTGAAAAATTTTCATTTTAGTCCTCTTATAAATAGAGAAACTATAGATTAATATATAGTAAAATTACACTTTGGCTTCTCAAAATAAGAAATTTTTAATTCAATCCTCTTATAAACAGAGAGATTATAAATTAATATATAGTAAAATTACACTTCAACCCCCCTAAAAATGAAAACAATTTCTATTTATCCCTCCAAAAATGATGAATTATAAATTAATACATAATCAACTTATATTTTGATCAGTGGAAAATTTATAATTAAATTTCGACCCTTGCTAAAAAAATTTCTAGATTCACCTATGAGAATATGAGTAGAATTATTCCATTTAAGTTGTGTAGGACTTGTGGGTTAGAGGGCATATAGTTTTACATTCCTATGATTTAATTATTTGTAGTTTTGCTAAGAGTAATACCTGGAATCAACAATTTTTTTATATTCATATGGGTTAGCCTTTAGCTAAAAAAAAAAAAAAACATGATTTTAAGTATTTTTTTTAAATTTATTCTTTATTTATTCATGATTTTATATATGTATTATTATATTTAAAAAATATATGCAAGACAAATTTGAAACAATTTCGTTCAATTAAAATTATAATTTAAAAATAATTTAAATTTTATCAATTAAATTTTATTATTAAATATTTAATCCAAATATTTGTTAAGAATAAATTTTATTATAAAAATTAAATACATGAATATTATCTTTTATTTAAAAAGGGTAACTTTGTAAATTATAATTACATTCCTAGGAAAGTACTTTATAAACCAAACGTAACGGAACTTTCATGGAATTTTAATCAATATCTTCCATTAACTTTCTCATGAATCACATTCCCATTAATCACATGTCAATGAATCACATTACATTGGAATCATAACATTGGAAAACACCAAACGCTATTTATATGGAGAGTGTTTGATGCATGCACCAATGGGTTGAAACTTATTCAATTAAGTCCACCAAAGCTGATGACTTTCAAATCAGGAAGATTAGTTGACTTGTAACATATTTTTGGATAGGATCCAGGCATTTCTAGGTTGATTTATCTTCATACGGATTAAAAAATTATCTCTTAGCCTCAAAATACTTGTAATTGTCTTATTTCGATTTCAAGAGCTTAAGTTATAACCGTTTAAATGAAAATTGCACAAGATAAAAATTTTGAATGTGATTATGACATGAATGATGAGTTTTGGAGTTTGGATTAATGTTCAAATCGTATTGGGTTTAATTTTAAGGCTTAAGGCTTAACTTTGATAATGTATTAGTCCAATTATGTATTTATAAAGTTTTATATTTTGGGGGTTTATTTATTCCAAATCTTTTAATATTTTTTAAATTAGTGTAGTTTAAAGAATAAGATTATGACTAGACCAAAATGTTTGGAAACAAATGAAATGTTGTTTCCATGTTTTCTCAATACCTTAGGTCTACATATATATATATATATATAGAAAATTGTATTATTGTTTTTTTATTCATAAAATACTCCTTTAAAGACTGGTTTCTCGTTTCTTTCTTGATAGGATTTTTGCTTCAATTCTTCAAGGATTGTGGAAGAGAATCTTGATAATTTCAGCTTGTTTGGTTCAAATAAATTAAGAGGATTAAAAGCCACTATAGTTCTTTGTTGGTGCATGTAGTAGCCAATTTTGGCCCTAGTTCAAAAACAAAATAAACCCAAATAAAACAGTCCAATAAATGTCCAAATTCAACAGACCCGAAGCCCAAAAGTTAAACTCTAAGCCCAATATATATCAGCCCATTCCAAGGAAAAAACAGCAGCCTCCGTAACTCCCTTCAGCCGCCGACCTTCTATCTCCATCCACGCCTCTGCCAGCACTCGCACGCGCACCGCCCCTCCGCCCATGCGCTCGTGACCTGCAAACAACCAAAGAACAAGAGCAAAATGACAAAAATAGCAGAGAACAACCGCACGCACGATAGGACAAGGAAGAAAACGACAACATAACAGAGAATAAAATAGAAAGAAAAAAAAAAGAAAAATGGAATCTTGGTAAATCGGTTATAAAAACCGAAGCCAAACCATTGTAGTTTTTCCCCTTCCCCTTTTTTACGAACATCAGAAATCAAAAGCAAAAAAAAACATTAAAAAGGTTGATTTCCATTTTTATTTTCCCGTTATTATTTACTGTCGTTTTATTTATTTTTTTACTATTTCGAATCTTTATAAACAAAAATCGAAGAGAAAAGAAAAAGGGACCTCACCTGAGCCCCATAGGTGCGACGTCGGAAGGCTTTCTCCGTCGCTACAACCGGTTTCGAAAGGGGGTTGAAAGTTTCCTCCTTTCGCTTATGGTGGGACGTCGAGGGCTTAACCTTCAAGGGGCTTCGAAAGGGGGCTAAAAGGCTTGGCCTTGAGCATCACCGGTCACCGATACGGTGGTGGCGCGGTGGTGCGGCAGCTAAAGGGCCCGAGCGTCGGTTGAAGGGGAGAGAGGAAGAAGCATTAACGTTTTTTTTTTTCTGAACCTGGATTGAAATGAAACAGAATAAAAGATGGGTTTTAAAGCTTTGAATAAAACGGCGCCGTTTGGTTCAAGGGTTACTGCGCATGTCCCTTAAAAGGGATATTTGCGCGATGGATCCCTCCCCATTGTAGCGCTATTCAATCAGCCCTTTCTTTGTTACTTTTCCTTTTAACGGATTTTACCCCTAAATTTCTTCGGTTTTTCAATCGGGTCCTTGACCCATAAATGCACATAAGGGCTGGGATATTGTCCTAACCAGTCCCTCTGTCTTAGCGCGTCTTCCAATTTAGGCCCATAATTTCATTCCTATTTTAATTTAGTCCCTAATCTGTTGTTTTTTTAACCCTTTTTATTTGTTATTTTATTTATTCATTCTAATGCTTTACATATTACCTTTTTTAAACTATTTTATTTATTCTAATTTTTTTAAATATTATTTATTAAACTATTTTATCATATATATATATATATATTATCTTTTTATTTTATCTGTTTATTTTAAATTATTTTACGTATTATCTTAAATTTTATTTTTATATATTGTTTTTTTTTAATTTTTCGTTTATCTTAATTTTTTATATAATATCCATTTTAGACTTTTCTTATATATTATTTGCTTTTTTTATATATATATATGTAGTATTCGTTTTAAACTATTTTAAACTATTATTTATTTTAAATTCCTCTTATATATGTATTGTTTATTTTAAATTTTGGTATATATTTTCTATTTTAAAAGTTTTCTATGTATTATTTGGTTCAAACAGTTTTATATGCTATTCCTTTTAAATATTATATTATTTATTTTAAACCATTTTTTTTATATATTATGTATCTTAAATTTCTTTTTACATATTATGTATTCTAAACCTTTGATATTGCTTTAAATTGCTTTATGTATTATTTACTCCTTTTTATGAATTCTTTACTTAAAATCGTTTTGTTAATTATTTTAAATTGTTTTATGTATGATCTCTTTTTAAAATTGTTCAATTCATTGGTCTTTGACTATTAATGTTGATATTTAAATAGTGTAAGCTATGTGATTATCATTCTTGCATGTATTATGATTTGTTTGTTCGTATTTTCATATCATTGATATTATCATCATCATTATTATTGTTCATATTATTTTTCCATTATTGTTATTATTATTCACACATGTTAATGTTTTAGATCAACGATACCAATGTTATATATTGTGTATTATGTTATCATTATTTGTGTCACATTACCATTATTCGTCGAGCATAACCTCTATTCACGCTTTAAATAATGTTTCTTTAAAACATAATCTACCGAACGTGTATCATTTTTTAAAAATTTTTATAAATTTCATCCAAAAACAAAAGTTTTCAAAAATAAGGCAATATTCTATGTTTGAAATCCTGAGAGATCGTGCCTACGTCTTTGGGTTTGGTTTTTAAACTTGGCCAAATAATCGAGTATCCTTTTGATATTTTTAATGCATGAGTCTCGAGAATTATGAGATGATCTAGGATTCGAGGATTTAAATTATCGTGTCCTAACGTCTTCGATGTGATATTTTGTTCCTTCTGAGCGAGAAAATCTTGATATTCAATTCGAGAAAATTCAAATATTTCAAAAAGAGATCGAATTTTTAAATTCTTTTAAAATTTTCAACTTTCGACATTGAGACATTAATTAATCAATTTGGTACCAATTGTGGGCGTGATTTAGGTGCTAACCCTTCCTCGCTCAGAAACTCACTCCGAACCCGCTTTCTCAAATTTCGTAGACCAAAACACTGCTTTTAGTAAACCAAAACGTTTTATTAAAACAAAGGTGATCCGATCACACCAAATAAAGATCGTGTGGCGACTCCGTTTTTCGTTTTCAAAACTCAAGTCGATTCCGTTTTCAAAAAAATGGTTCACGACAACCAGCGACTCATTGGGGACATAAGAGAGTCAAGCCGTGAATTGATTAACTTTTTCTTTTTGTCGAAAATTGAAAATTTGGTTTTAACATACGGTCCTTTCATTGCATTTCATCTGCTTTTTTGTTACGGTTTGTCATCACTTTATTCATGTTTAGTATTTCAAGTTTTTGTATATCTCCACACATTGCATTGCATGACCAGATAGTCACACCCTTTTAAGTGGAAGTGAGAAACTACTCTTTCGTGAGGTTTTTACCTCCGTGCGAAATAGTGGATCGCTTTGGGATACATCCGCATACCTATGTCTTCGTGAGATTTTTATCTCCGTGTAGCCATAGGAAATGTATTCCACTGAATCAACTCATCCGTATGAGCCTATAATGGGTGAGGATCGAGGAATCTGCTAGTTCGGGTACCTCTCTTTAGAACCAAACCACATATAGTTAACCCTAAGAGCCCACCTTAGGTAGAGCCACGCCAAACCCTAGTGGTCACCCGAGTAGGTTCTTTATTTCTTGCTTGCTTTAAGCTGTGTGTAAAATACTGACTTGTTTTGTTCTATTTTGATTGAATGGCATTTTCATCACACTTAGTTCACTTCCGCGCATCATATTGCATAATCGTCCGATTTTTACCCTCTTAAGTGGGAGTAAGAAACTACGCCTTCGTGAGGTTTTCACCTCCGCATGGGCTAGTGGATTGCTTCCGGGATACATCCGTACCTATGTGCTTCGTGAGATTTTCGTCTCCGCATGGCTATAGGGAAATGTATTCCCCTGAATCGAACTCGGTCCGTTTGAGCCTATAATGGGTAGGGATTGAGGAATCTGCTGGTTCGGGTACCCTTCTTTAGAACTGAACCCCATATAGTGAGCCTTAAGAGCTTACCCTAGGTAGAATTGTACCAAACCCTAATGGTCACCCGGATAGGTACTCTATTTTTTTTATTTCTCATGTGCTAACATGTTTTGTTTTGTTTATGATTGCATTCCATTGCATCGTACTGCATCATCTTAGAAAGGAGGTGTTGATTCATATTCGATTGCTAAATAGAAGAGTTCGTCATAAGAAAATGGGTTACTTGATAAAGTGGATTATAATACGGTCGTTTGAACATAGTCCAGGTAAACAACGAGAAAGGGCTGATGGTCCGCAGAAGAATCAAGACTTTGCCTGAGGATTCAAGCTGACAAGGATTATTCGAGAGTCATCATGTCTCAAATTTCTTAAAAAAAGCTTATGAACATCGCGGAAGAGGTACGGCCTGGACCAAGCAACAGGGAGCTAGAAGATGCATCTATTGAGAAAGTTCACTGGACACGACCATAAGTCCGGATACGAAGAAAAGGATTGGTGTTTTCGCCTGGACTATGAGGACAAAACCGTATATGTAATCTGTTTTATGTAAAGAAATTTATTTTCTAAAAAAGTTCTTCTAATGGAATTGAATTCAGAATCAACGCCTCTCTTTCTTTTTGCATTCATTCCATGCATTTGCATTGTATTTCATGCATTTGCATTACATCACATCATATGCATTAAAATTTGTAGAAAGGCTCTGATTAATTAAAAATTATTTCAGCAATCTGGGGAACTTACGAAAGTCTACTGAACTGAGATCAAGGCCTTAGTGCAAGGCCTAATAGAGAATAAATTGGAGAGATCAATGACCCGAAGGAATATTAGGGAGTCTGAACATTAATGACATATCCGAAGAGAATCGGGGAATAAAAGTTTTCAAGCTCTTACATACTTGGGAAGATTTTAGACGATGGGACTGTGAAAGGGATCTCTGTATTTTTAGAGCTAATCTAGAGTAATATTCAGAACACACTTGTTGCTTTAAGCCTAGAGGCAACAAGAATCCTTTTGTGAAATAGGCTTATATCCAATATCTTTATTTCAATAAAATGCATTTTTGTTATCATGTGGAGCAAATATTCTTTCATTCTTTCCATTTCATACCGTACAAACGATTATTCTTATATTCTTTTGACATTCTTTCAAATATTCTTTTATTTTTTATTCATGATTGATTATGACGAAAAGGGTTTCCACACATTTGCATGGTATGATCATGAATGATTATCGAAATTATGACGAAATTTTCCTGCAAACCCACAATAGGTCCCCAGATATCAACGACATGAGCAACGCTGCTACTGACTCAGAATCTACTTTTGAGTAAGATATGTATCTAGAGGGATCTTAGGACTTTGGAGACGACAGAGATTGTAACCTATCTCCTAATTTGTTAAGGATGGTAGAACGAGATGAAAAATAGCTCCTACCTTATAAAGCGTCATTGTGAGCCTAGAAGAAGATAGAGAGGTGAAGATCGGAGCCTATATCTCCACAAAGACAAAGCGAGACATCATTGAGTTATTCCCAATTCAAGGATGTTTTCGTGTGATATGCCTAGGCTACTAAGACGTATGGATGCGGTTAAAGCTAAGGAAATCTTAGAAGAGGGACACATGCTAATGGCTTTACAATGGCCAGGCAAATCATGAAGTTCGGGTACTGCTGGTCCACCATGGAAGGGGATTGCATTAGTTATACCAAAAAAAATGGCAGACAAGATTCTTGTGCCTCCTTCATCTCTTCATAAGATATCTCTATGGCCTTTCTATATATGGGGCATGGATGGCATTGGGCCAATCATGCCAAAAGCTTCTGACGGATATTGATTCACCTCTGTAGTTGTCGATTACTTCACCAAGCGGGCAGAAGCTACTTCATGTGCCAATGTCACAAAGTCGACAGTTAGCAAATTCTATGTCGGTATGGAATCCCAAAAAGGGATCATATCTGACGATGCATTAAATTTGAACAACAGTGCGACATCAGAAGTTTGCAATTTGTTCAAGATTAAACACCGTATCAACCCAAAACGAACGATAAAAAAAAAGAAAAAAAAAGATCGTCAGGAAAATGATTAAGACTCATGAAGATTGGCATCTGTGCTTGTCGAACATCTATTAGGACCTCCACCGGGGCAACGCTTTTCTCGTTGATTTATGGAATAAAGGCAGTTTTGTCTATTGAAGTCGAGATTTATTCCCTCCGAGTTTTGCCAGAGTTTGAGTTGGATAAAACAGAATAGATCTAATTTCGATATGATCAAGTAAACCTGATTGAAGAAAAGAGGTGGAAAGATATCCAAGATTATGACGAAAAGGTTCGCCCTAAAGAATTCCATGAAGAAGACCTAGTTTTGAAAAGGATCCTTCCCATACAAAAGGACTTCTGAGAAAAATGGATGCCAAACTGGGAAAGACTGTATGGGGTAAAGAATGCCTTCTCTAGAAAGGTGTTGATTTTGACTAAGAGGGATAACCAGGACTTGCCTAATCCTATGAGTTCAAATCAAGAAATATTTCAAAAAAAATGGGGGAAAGAAAAAAAAGATAAAAAGAAAAGAAAGAAAAAAGAAAAAGGAGAGGCCAAGGCGAAAACCCGCAAAAGGCGCCTTGAGACCAAAGGGGATTTGAGTTGAAAACCCGAAAAGGCTAGCTCAAATTTTGATCGAAAATGGGGCATGCGGTAGTCTCGCTTTCTCCGAATTAACAAGAAGGAGAGATGTTACGTCTTGGGGCATCAACAGTGTACTCTAGATCCTCTCAGCACATATTGAGCTCAAAATGGCCCTCAAGAGGTTCGTACAGAGAAGCTCAGGCTGCGATATCTGAGGCACCTAGTTTCCATTTTACCCATTTTGAGTTTGTTATCTTTGATTACCTTATTCTTTTCAAAATACACTCTTAAAAAACTTTCTTCTTCATTGCGTTTGCTAGCTTTGATTAACTTGTTCATTTCGAGCTTTGCTCTCAATAAATTTCCGTTTCGTCCATCATTATGATTTTTTCAAGCATTTTGCATTGAAATAACGATTAGTGGACTAATAATACTTTCATAAAAGGAGTTTCGCATATTACTCTAGAAGCTTCTGAATAATACAAGAACTTGAAACAAGACTATTGTTTAAAACTCATCAAGTTTAAGGGATAGAAATATTGGTGGAGGAAAAGTCTAAACTAAGACTATCTCTTCAGATTTTTGTCAAAAGATGTGGTTGAACAAAAAGACAAGACATTTCGTCGGTGATACAACCTCGAAAAATAACGAGCAATGTCAACCCAAGTGTACAAGGGGATCATTCTCGAGAAAAGGAAAATGATACTTTGCATTCATGCAAATATCAGGCATATACATCTGGTCATTACACCCAGCGAATGGTGTAACAGATCAAATTAATCCTATACCTTGGAGTTACAGCAGGATGGATGAAAGAAACCAAATGTTATTCTTCCGAAGTTGCAGTGGGAGGTACAAACTTTATGTCCCAGAAGGTACAGTGGAAGGGAATCTGAAATTACAGCGGGGCAAGCTTGCTGAGCAGAATATGATCGTTTCTTTGGGTTTTCTACCAAAGATACCAGCTGAACGAGAAAGCATGGTAACGCATCAGTGATAGAACCTTGATGAACAACGAGCAATGACAACCCAAACATTAAAAAGGGATCATTCTCATGCATTCATGTAAATATCATTCATACACATCCAATTAGGAGCATTTGATTCGTTCTGATCATTGCATCCTAATCATTGTACATTAAAAAAAATGAGATCATTCCCATGACATTCTACATTCATGCAAATGTCATCCCTAATATCATGTAGTTAGGAGTATTAGATTCATTCCGATCATTGCACCCTAATCATTATACAGTTAAAAAAGGGATCATTCTCATGACATTATGTATTCATGCAAATGTCGTCCATAATACATTTAGTTAGGAGCATTAGTTTCATTCCGATCATAGGATCCTAATTATTTGGCATAAACATAAACATATAAAATCGAGTCTACAGGACATGTCCCCTAGAAGACGGTGTAGCAACATAGGTTGAAGTCACCACAAGTCTTATCTCCCTGAAGTTGCAGTGGAACAGACCGAAGATAGCAAATCTTATCTCCCTGAAGTTGCAGTGGAGCAGATTAAAGCTATAAATTACAGATCTTATCTCTCTGAAGATGCAGTAGAGCAGATCATGGCAAACCTTATCTCCATGAAGTTGCAGTGGAGCAGGTTGAAGTTACAAGTCTTATCTCCATGAAGTTGCATGGAAGCGGATCAAGATAGCGGATCTTATTTCCCGAAGTTGCGATGGAACAGTTAAAGCTAAATTACGATCTTATCTCTCTGAAGTTGCGTGAGAGCGCGATCAAAATAAACCTTATCTCCCCTGAAGTTGCAAAGGAGAGCGAGTTGAAGTTACAAGTCTTATCTCCCGGTTGCAATGGAGCGGATCAAGATAGCGGATCTTATTTCCCTGAAGTTGCAGTGGAACAGATTGAAGCTAAATTAAAGATCTTATCTCTCTGAAGTTGCAGTAGAGCAGATCATGGCAAACCTTATCTCTCTGAAGTTGCAGTGGAGTAGGTTGAAGTTACAAGTCTTATCTCCCTGAAGTTACAGTGGAGCAGACTGAAGATAGCGAGTCTTATTTCCCTGAAGTTGCAGTGGAACAGATTGAAGCTAAATTACAGATCTTATCTCTCTGAAGTTGCAGTACAGCAGATCATGGCAAATCTTATCTCCCTGAAGTTGCAGTGGAGCAGATTGAAGATAACGAATCTTATTTCCCTAAAGTTGTAGGGGAACAGATTTAAACTGCGAATTACAAGTCCTATACCTCTGAAGTTGCAGTAGAGCAGATCAAAATAAACCTTATCTCCCTGAAGTTGTAGTAGAGTAGGTTGAAGATGCAAGTCTTATCTCCCTGAAGTTGCAGTGGAGCAGGCTGAAGATAGCGAATCTTATTTTCCTGAAGTTGCAGTGGAATAGATTGAAGCTATAAATTACCGATCTTATCTCTCTGAAGTTACAGTAGAGCAGATCAAAATAAAACTTATCTCCCTGAAGTTGCAGTGGAGCAGGTTGAAGATGCAAGTCTTATCTCCCTAAAGTTGCAGTGGAGCAGACTGAAGATAACGAATCTTATTTTCCTGAAGTTGCAGTGGAATAGATTGAAGCTATAAATTACCGATCTTATCTCTTTTAAGTTACAGTAGAGCAGATCAAAATAAACCTTATCTCCCTGAAGTTGCAGTAGAGCAGGTTGAAGATGCAAGTCTTATCTCCCTGAAGTTGCAGTGGAGTAGACTGAAGATAGCGAATCTTATTTCCCTGAAGTTGCAGTGGAATAGATTGAAGCTATAAATTACTGATCTTATCTCTCTGAAGTTGCAGTAGAGCTAATCAAAACAAATCTTATCTCCCTGAAGTTGCGGTGGAGCAGACTGAAGTCTTATCTCCCTGAATTCTCATTTCCTCGACGTTCTAGTGGAGTAGGTTGAGATTACAAATCCCTTCTCCCTGAGTTTACATTGAGGATCAATCCTTATTTCCTTGAAGTTTCAGTAGTGAAGATTGAAACTACGAATCTCTTCTCCCTGAATTCTTATCTCCTCGAAGTTCCAGTGGAGTAGGTTGAGGCTACAAATCCCTTCTCCCTGAGTTTACATAGAGGAATCAATCCTCGAAGTTCCATTATTGTTATTATTATTCACACATGTTAATGTTTTAGATCAACGATACCAATGTTATATATTGTGTATTATGTTATCATTATTTGTGTCACATTACCATTATTCGTCGAGCATAACCTCTATTCACGCTTTAAATAATGTTTCTTTAAAACATAATCTACCGAACGTGTATCATTTTTTAAAATTTTTTATAAATTTCATCCAAAAACAAAAGTTTTCAAAAATAAGGCAATATTCTATGTTTGAAATCCTGAGAGATCGTGCCCTACGTGCTGGGTTTCGGTTTTTCGCTTGGCCAAATAATCGAGTATCCTTTTGATATTTTTAATGCATGAGTCTCGGGAATTATGAGATGATCTTGGATTCGAGGATTTAAATTATCGTGTCCTAACGTACTGGATGTGATATTTTGTTCCTTCGGAGAGAGAAAATCTTGATATTCAATTCGAGAAAATTCAAATATTTCCAAAAAGAGATCGAATTTTTAAATTCTTTTTAAAATTTTCAACTTTCGACATTGAGACATTAATTAATCAATTTGGTACCAATTATGGGCGTGACGAGGGTGCTAACCCTTCCTCGCTCGTAACCGACTCCCGAACCCGCTTTCTCAAATTTCGTAGACCAAAAACACTGTTTTAGTAAACCAAAACGTTTTATTAAAACAAAGGTGATCCGATCACACCAAATAAAGATCGGTGGCGACTCCCGTTTTTTCGTTTTCAAAACTCAAGTCGATTCCCGTTTTCAAAAAAAAATGGTTACGACAGCTTCGCGACTCCGCTGGGGACATAAGAGAGTCAAGCCGTGAATTGATTAACTTTTTTCTTTTTGTCGAAAATTGAAAATTTGGTTTTAACATACGGTCCTTTCATTGCATTTCATCCGTTTTTTGTTACGGTTTGTCATCACTTTATTCATGTTTAGTATTTCAAGTTTTTGTATATCTCCACACATTGCATTGCATGACTGTATAGTCACACCCTTTTAAGTGGAAGTGAGAAACTACTCTTTCGTGAGGTTTTTACCTCCGTGCAGAATAGTGGATCGCTTTCGGGATACATCCGTACCTATGTCTTCGTGAGATTTTTATCTCCGTGTAGCCATAGGGAAATGTATTCCTCGAATCAACTCAATTGTATGAGCCTATAATGGGTGAGGATCGAGGAATCTGCTAGTTCGGGTACCTCTCTTTAGAACCAAACCACATATAGTGAACCCTAAGAGCCCACCTTAGGTAGAGCCACGCCAAACCCTAGTGGTCACCCGAGTAGGTTCTTTATTTCTTGCTTGCTTTAAGCTGTGTGTAAAATACTGACTTGTTTTGTTCTATTTTGATTGAATGGCATTTTTATCACACTTAGTTCACTTTCGCGCATCATATTGCATAATCGTCCAATTTTTACCCTCTTAAGTGGGAGTAAGAAACTACGCTTTCGTGAGGTTTTCACCTCCGCATGGGCTAGTGGATTGCTTTCGGGATACATCCGTACCTATGTGCTTCGTGAGATTTTTGTCTCCGCATGGCTGTAGGGAAATGTATTCCCCTGAACCGAACTCGGTCCGTATGAGCCTATAATGGGTGGGGATTGAGGAATCTGCTGGTTCGGGTACCCTTCTTTAGAACTGAACCCCATATAGTGAGCCTTAAGAGCTTACCCTAGGTAGAATTGTACCAAACCCTAATGGTCACCCGGATAGGTACTCTATTTTGTTTATTTCTCATGTGCTAACATGTTTTATTTTGTTTATGATTGCATTGCATTGCATTGTACCGCATCATCTTAGAAAGGAGGTGTTGATTCATATTCGATTGCTAAATAGAAGAGTTTGTCATAAGGAAATGGGTTACTTGATAAAGTGGATTATAATACGGTCGTTCGAACATAGTCCAGGTAAACAACGAGAAAGGGCTGATGGTCCGCAGAAGAATCGAGACTTTGCCCGAGGATTCAAGCTGACAAGGATTATTCGAGAGTCATCATGTCTCAAATTTCTTAAAAAAAGCTTATGAACATCGCGAAAGAGGTACGGCCTGGACCAAGCAACAAGGAGCTAGAAGAGGCATCTATTGAAAAAGTTCACTGGACACGACCATAAGTCCGGATACGAAGAAAAGGATTGGTGTTTTCGCCTGGACTATGAGGACAAAACCGTATATGTAATCTGTTTTATGTAAAGAAATTTGTTTTCTAAAAAAGTTCTTCTAATGGAATTGAATTCAGAATCAACGCCTCTCTTTCTTTTTGCATTCATTCCATGCATTTGCATTGCATTTCATGCATTTGCATTACATCACATCATATGCATTAAAATTTGTAGAAATGCTCTGATTAATTAAAAATTATTTCAGCAATCTGGGGAACTTATGAAAGTCTACTGAACTGAGATCAAGGCCTTAGTGCAAGGCCTAATGGAGAATAAATTGGAGAGATCAATGACCCGAAGGAATATTAGGGAGTCTGGACATTAATGAAATATCCGAAGAGAATCGGGGAATAAAAGTTTCCAAGCTCTTACATACTTGGGAAGATTTTAGACGATGGGACTGTGAAAGGGATCTCTGTATTTTTAGAGCTAATCTAGAGTAATATTCAAAATACACTTGTTGCTTTAAGCCTAGAGGCAACAAGAATCCTTTTGTTATTTTTCTTTAGTTCTTTAATTCTTAAAATTTTCTATTGATTTCTCTCTCTCTCTCTTTTTTTTTTTTTTTGGTTGTTGAAATTTTGAATCGAACCGAAGTTCCTTGTGCTTAAACTACTCTTGGGAAGCTGCGAGATCAAAATGTAACACTTCCCATGAAGATAGGGGTATAAGATTGCGGCAAATGATTCGGCCAGGTTGTGATAAGTATGAGTGGAGATTCTAAAGGAGATTTTCAGTGGCAGATACTGATAAATAGTTGGAAGGTTTGGTTGTTAGTATGGAAGTTTAATGGACCAGAACGAGGTTGCCACTTCATTTGGCTCCTCACAAACGAAAGACTTTCTATAAAAGATGAAAGAAGTAGGCGAGGAATAGCGGGTTATCCTTTGTGTAAAATATGTGGTGAAGCCGTGGAAACTAATCCTGACGTTGTAAGAAGTTGCTGTTCGGCTAAAGCTCTAAGGAGCCAAGTTCTGCCCACACTCGGTTCTTTTCTTGACTCTGCAAGAATGGCTTAAGGAAACTTTGATTAATGTTGCTGGCATTGCTTTGGACGAGGTTGATTGGTGTGTGTTCTTTGGTATCACTTGTTGGAGACTATAAAAATCTAGGAATCTTTTGCTTTTTACTAATGAGCGTTGTTCTGAGAACTTGTTTTGCTTGGACGAAATCCATTGTATCAGGCCGTAAGAGTGTAGACTATTCGTACCAAAAGGAGCTGTCTGAATCTGCTAGGAACCACCACAACATGGCGGTAAAGGACGGGATGGGAGAGCTGCTGCTGGAGATCTTCGTGGTGGTGGTGGTGGTGGAAACTGGTTGTTGGCAATTGGTACTAAAAATCGCATGGGACAATGGCTTTAGAAGAGTCATGGTGGAGTCAGATAGCATGACGCTTATATTTATTGAGCTGATGCAAGAATGAAAACATGACAACACCTGTTTCTGCTTTAGCAAGTAATATCAAAGCTTTATGCAATAGGCAGTGGGAGCTCCAATTCGGATACAGTTGCAGGGAGACCATTAAGGCTGCAGATTTCATTCCACCAAAATTATATTTCTTTACTGATCCCCCTCAAGCTATTAGAGGTATTCTGTGAGATGATCAATGGCTTCTGTTCTTGCTAGTATGACTGGCTGTACTAGATAAGGTTTTGCGGGTTTTTTTAGTGAAAAAAAATATAGGATATAAGTCACTAAACTATTAATAAATTTATGTTTTAATCACCAACTTTTATTACAAAATAATTATTAAACTATTAAAAAATTTTATTTAAATCTTGGACTGTTAACTTTTTTCTTAAATCTTGTTAATGAGCTCCAAAAGACGATTCAACGATAGATACAGTGGATCAATATCTATCAATAAGTAGATGAACATATCTTATATCTAAGTCGATCTAACGATCAACGTCAGAAATTAGAGAAAAAAACTGTTTGGATTTTGGTTAAGAGATTTGCGACCTCAAAGTTGTTTCATGAAAAAGAATTGAACTATAGAAGATAAGATAAAAAAAAAAAGCTTTCAATCAGCATAGTGACTTAAATAAAATCTTTCAAATAATTCAGTGATCATTTTGTAACTTTTTAAAGTTAAATGATCAAAATGTAAACTTATTAATAATTTGATGACCTTGGATGTACTAATCACATCAAAAAAGTCAAAAAGTTAAAATTAAATCAAATTAAAATAATAGTAAAAAAAAATACAATTTCCAAATTTCAGAACTAAATCCATAATTAAACCATAAAATTAAAAACAAAATTGTATTTTTACATGTCAAACCAAACATATTGTGAGAAATTTTTAAAATGAGAATTAAAATCATGTTAATTATTAAATCAAAACAAATTATTTTAAACGTATTTATTTTTACTTTATTAAAATAAAATCGACAGTATCCAATCTTTCTCTTTTCTTTTTTATCTTTACCGTGTTATTAAAACATCAAGATGAATTTTTTAAAATAAAATTTCTATTTTTTAGAACAAAATTGAGATTTAAAGCAAGTTATTAAAATTAATCAATTTGTGTATTAATTATTTGTTTTTCTTCTTTGAAAAAATTAGTTGATCATTTCATTCTAAAAAAAATTAAAATTAATATATTACTTTAGTAAAAAGTGGGTACTTAGCATCAACTAAGGAAAAAATCTCAATTTTTTTTAAAATAAAATGATAGACCAATTTTTTCAATAAAGAAAAATAACAAGTAGCTAATACCCAAAATCTTAATAACCTTCATCTCTTGCTTTCCATTGCAATTTAAAAAAAAAAAAAAGATTATCCAAACATTTTCACTCTAAAACTTCAATTACAACGTAAAAAGAACAGAAGAAGGAAAAAGATGAATATTATTGATTTAATTTTAATAAAATAAAATAAATACAAAATCTAAGACTTAAAACCATTTATTTTAATGTAATGACTAATATCATTTTGGTTAGTTCTCATTGTAATTGTCACTGAGTTTAAGATTTTAAAAATTGTCTTTATATAAAAATATTTAAAAAAAAAAAAAAATAAATATATGCATATTATACGCATATCTAATTTCTGACATTAACCTTCTAATCCGACTTTAACATAAATGTAGTGAGCCGGTAAGCAAAGGATTAGCTATCCATAGAATAGAAATAATATGCACTATCCAATGATAGCATTTACCGGTTGGTTAAATTGGAGAATAACAGAGCAAATCCCTAATACAAATAATGAATACATGATTAAATGCACGCGATGATGTTACCTAATCAAGGGTGCCAATAACGACATGATGCTCCCTTCTTGCAATAACCACTTTCATAAAATTTACAAATCCGCTGCCCTTTGGGCGGTGATCTGAAAGTACCGCCTCCATTTGAACCACCACAGTAGGATGAGTGCCTATTCGATGAGGACCTGCCCCTAGCAAAACTTGAATCTCTGCCCAGGAAGTCACTGCCCCTCGCAGAACTTGAATCTCTGCCCTGAAAATCACTGCCCCTAGATGAACTTGAATCTTTACCCTGAAAATCACTGCCCCTAGCAGAACTTGAATCTCTGCCATGAAAATCACTGCCCCCCGCAGAACTTGAATCTCTTCCCTGAAAATCACGGTGCCTTGGACTAAAATACCTCTGTTGACTTCCCCAATAGGCCAGATTCTCTCCAGAAGTGCCTGCATTGATGCTGCTGTTTTCCTGAAACGTTCCTTGACCTGTTCCCCTACTAACATTCGTATTTCCTTCACCTAGTCCTCTCCAACTAAAATTTTTGTTTCCATGAACTGCTCCACAATTGGTGCTTGTAGTTTCTAAACCAGATCTCCAAGCAGTATCTATGGTATCCATGCCCCAAGTTGTAACAGGTGGTGCAGGAGGTTGCATGTTGGAACCAACTTTGTATTGGTTAACCGAGACATCTCCGGGCCTTGTGTTTTCATTTATTTCAGCACTTGTGGAAGAATGCCTACCAGAACTCTTCTGAGCATCAAGAACTTCAGACTGAGAGATCCTGAATGGCTCAGTGGTCACAGTTGACTGAGAAGGCATTTGTAGATCATTTGTTGAGCTGAAAGCATCACTTTTTCCAGGATCAGGTGCAGGGCTCAGTCTTCCTACAGGACTAAAACAATCAGGTTCGGAACCTTGAGCCAACTCTCCATCACAATGCATAATTGATGTAGGTGAAGTCAAGCCATTAAGAGACTCCATTGCTTCAACTTCAGCCAAGAGATCTGAAACTGATTCATCACCCTCATTAGGTTCGGGAACAATTGGATCCCAAGCAAATGCATTATTAGCAGGATCCGGGGCAGACGAATGAGTCAATTGGTCACTTCCTGAAGTTGGAGCAGCAGCATGATCACTTCCCATGATAGATGGTTTAAATGAAGATTCAGGCACAAGATTTGAGTCCCATTCCTTTGCAGAAGGTTTTGCTGGAGTGGAGGAATGCCCACCCCATTCACCAACTATTTCAGCAATTTGTGAATTACCCACTAGACTAGAAGTTGTACTCCAGCTAGGACCTGAATCCCGATGAGGAACATTCAAAGAAAGAGACTGTTTGCTTTCATTAGCCTGACCTTTTGAGTCTTCTTGGTTCAACTTTGATGTTGAGGTGGGAATATCTGAGAAATCAATATCCTGATTGTGTTCCGACGCTTCAAGAGCCCTAGCCAGGGAAATCAGTCCTGAATTGGAATCCCATCCGTTTGAAGCATCATTTAAAGGTGAAGATCTCCAGCTTTGCCCACTAGATCTGCCAGATTTTCCCTCACTATCATCTAGCTTTGCACTTCCAGCAATATTTTGACCTTCTGAGGTCTTGTCCATATTCTCACCCATGTTGATTGAGCCATTGTCCCATCTTTGAACCCCATGATTGTTGTTGAACTGATGAGACTGGGTTCCGCATGGTTTATCAGATAATGTAGATGACGGAAGAGAACTACTCACTTGGGGCAGGCCAGGTAAGTCATTATCACCCTTCACTAAGTCACAGGTTGATAAAGGGCTTCCCTTTTGCACTGCATCGGAATTGACAACATCTACCACAGGAGTACAAGTAGCAGTACAAGGGGAAGATTGAGAGCTCAATTCTGTGCTCTTCACAGATTCATTGTTACCACAACAATGACTACTTGTATCATTCAGCGTTGAGTTCAACGTCCCCTCAACCTGTTTACTCTCGATCTGAGCCACATTCAGATCAGTACCCCCACTACCATCTACAGCCCCACTCAGACATCCATCATCAGAGGCAACCCTTGTGTCTTCAGTTGGTACGCACCTGTTGCAAAATGACTGCTTTGCTTCACCATACCACCCATCCAGAGCATCTGTTAGGAGAATAGAGTTATCTTGCTTTTCATTTGTTCTCCATATTCTCAAATCAGGAGGGAAATGACCACTCATGCTCCATCTACGTAACATTTCAATATGAAATGGCCCTTGAACTTTCCCATGTGGGTCCTGATAATGCCATATTTTATCTGTCTCAATATTATTTACAGTCAACTCCATTCCTGTAGAATGTGGTCCTAAGCTAGTTCCTCTGCTTCCTATATCATTCAAGTCATCACTTCCCTTCAGTGGAAAGGCAGGCTCTTTTTCCTTCATAGTGAAGCCGGAATCTCTTGGTTTGTTGTTCTCTACACGAAGAAACCAGGCTAATTAGGGCACTAAAGTTGTGAACCAAGAAAAAAACAGAAAGGTAGCATACCAAAGATGCAAACGAATGCACACATAAATATATAGCAAAGCCACCATACAAGAATGAAGTTAAACATCTAAAACTGTATGCTACCTTTTTTCTCATCCAACTCTACTGCAACTTTCAAAGACTTGCAGTATTGATTCATGTCCGGATCACAGTGTATATCGGGAATTTCTTGCAGCCTACGCTGGCGTTCATCAGGTGAGTTCAGAAGCTGCAATTTTTCTATACATTCTCTGTACGTGCAAGATGGTCAAGGAACCAACAGAAAAGCTTATGATAGATCCGCAAAATAGTAGCAAAGTAGAGAGAATATAAGGGGAAAAAGGGAAAAAAATAATAAAGAACAGTCTAAAGGTTAGCGTCATATCAAGCAACATAGGATATTCTTTCATGTGTCCCTTCTCACTGGCTCGATCACGAAGGTTACTAACTCGCAAAATCTCTGACTGTAGCCACTGAGCAAAAAGGTAAGAGCATAAGCACAAAGCACCTTAACAAACTAAATTCAAGAGTTCTTTAAAGGTAAAGAGAAAACATGTAACTATACAAGAACAATAAATGCTCTATCCCTTTCAAAGTGACCACACAGTAATATCCAAGTGTTTAATGTGCTAAAACTTTGCAGCTTAGGAACTTACATCATTTACCCTCACTGCTTGAAGTGCCATTGCTTTCTCCAGAATCTCACCCTATAATAAAGCATAGAACTCCTTTTCAAATGACACTTAGCTGAAAACTAAAAATGAACATGAAAAACACTTACCACAGTAAACCATTTGGTCAGCCCGCATCTTATTCTCTGGTAGAGTCGTTGACATTCATCCTGGTGTTATAACAAAAATATCAAAATCAGAGGAGAAAAGTTAGGACTTAGGGCACAACAAAAGATGGTCCAATGTCTGCCAAACTAAGGATGCATATGCCCATAAAAATGGAGAACAGGTCAATGGCCTATAAAGATTGAACTTTTTCCACTGGTAAACAGTTCATAGATTTTACAAAATATTTTCTTTCCCACATCTCAATTTCTTACCTTTCAGCCTAAACCAACCCATGCAAGCCATCAATTATACTCTAAATCCTCATTCTCCTCTGCAATAATCCCCTTAAGTATATATTCCTTTTGTCTAGTTAAGCAGTTTTTTTTTTTTTCTTTGCGTAGTTCAATTACAAATATAACCCTAACTAAAACTCTAACCAACAACAAAACTCATTCTCTTTTGTTTCGAAATGGTTATAAAATCAACACATTAGACTTCCCTAAATGGACTTCTTGTTAATAAATGCAGGACCAAATATGGCATTTTATGTTTTACAGAACAGCATCGAGGAAATCTATTGGCACCTCAGTAAATTCCTGATTTGAAATTCCATTAATTGAGACAGCCTCTTTCTTGTCCAAATTTAATATTTCAAGCATGATATCGGTTGTCCTTTCACCGATTTTATATGGTTCAGCTTTGCTGGTACCTGCAAACAAATGCCTTAGTGGTGAAGGTCTACAATAAACAAATTAAAAAGGAATTCAAGGAGCAACAGTTATATAAGTCAATACCAACGACTTGAACAAGTCTATAAAAATCTTGCTTCTGATCATTCCCAGGAATTTTGATCCTCACGAAGGAACCAACAACCTTGCCATCAATTTTCTCAGCATCATCAATTAAATTCTCTATCCAATTACGCTTCAAGTAGATCAAGTTCATATTATGAACATCAACTGCGGCATATTCATCTGGATTAGCCCTTTGTCCTTTCTCGTTGACCTTTTTACGTGTTTTACGTCTCTTATCACTGGCAATTATAGGTTGACTATCACTGTTCCCATCAACAGCTAATTGGATAGCAGCAGCTTCAATAGCTTCACCTCTAACAGTATCAATGGCCCTTGAATGGTCTTGGATGAGAAAGTGTGATTCAAGAAGCTTTAACATTTCAAAGTGGCCCACCCTTTCTTTTCCAAACAACTTCACAAGCCTTGAATCACAAATAATGTGGGATTTCTGTCGAGGATCACGAAGATTGTTTCGTGTTATGTACTCGAGTAAAAGTGCCTGAACATCAAAATGTGATAGAACAGATACATCACCATTTTTCATGTGTGCCACAAATTCAAGCAGCTCTGTAGTAGCCCAATTTGTGCCTCCAGGAAAAGGCACCCCTTTCATAACACCTGAGTTTTCAGCTCCTAGATATTCAACATTGTTCAAAAGCTTTTGCTGTCTCGTAGTTTTTCTTCTCTTGGAATAACTGTCACCTTGGTCTCCACAAGACTTTTCCATGTTAGTTCCTTTAGCATTACTATAATTATTAAGTTCACCGGATGAATTTCCCTTGGGACCCATGATAGCAGTTTCCTTCCATGGATTTTTAGCGTTAGTAAGCTCATCTAAACTTAAAGCTAGCTTCTCTTTCAAAAGAACCCAGTACACCTTAAACAGATACTCCCAGCTAGTTTTATCATCAAAATCCACTTGAACCTGCACAGCATAAAGTAAAAGGCCTTTAAGGTAGAAAAAATCTTTACTCTTCAGTAATCTAAAAAGTGCCAATTATAGTAGTTATCAAAAAAAAGCACAACTAATGAGGAGAAAAAGCTATGAGACATTCAAAAAGAAATCATCCATTGTATGAAGCAAGGTTAATAATACCATTTCCTTATTGTCTGATGCAATATTTTCAATCAGCATAATAGTTCTCATGCACGTTCCACAGAATCCTTTATTTCCTCTTACATTCACGTAATCAGCATCTTTAGTGCAATTCTTGCACAAGGAATAAGTACAAGTATAGCACATATAATATGAAGCCTTTTGACAAGTGCTACATATATGCCACCCTGAAATTTACAACCAATAGACACCAGAAATTAATGAAACAAAAAATTAATCATTGAAACTTAATGAAAAAAACAGCTTAAATTGATACTTGAAGAATTGAGATAAAAATGTTAGCATATGAATTAATCAAGACGCAAGAGTCCAAACCAATAAACAGACATAGAAGCTACCGTTCAATATGCATGTGGTGACCACATAATTTTATAGTTGAGATAAAAAACAGTATAGCAAACTACTCCAGAATCAAGAATCCACGTTAACAACTGATGTGAAAAGTTATCGAATAATGAAAGGCCACCATCATTGAATAATGACATAAGCAAGAACTTATGTTGATGAAAGATGTACATGCCATCATTATTCAATCAGCACATGCTAATGATATGATATCATTTCATAATTCAGGTAAAAATAGTAATCCAGTAGCTACTCAAGAATAAAGTATCCAAACCGATGACAAACATGGAAAGCTACCATTTCACACGCACGTGGCAACTGTACGGCAGAGCAACAGTTACTAACAGCGAAGCAATGAAAGAGAAACATGAATCTAGATAATTGAAACATGCTTCAACTCTCCCCAGCACTTATATTAATTAAATCGAACTAAAAGTGATAAATAATTAATCCAAACATACCGCAGTTCCATTTCGCCTTGGATTTAAAGAATGCCTCATCCCTTTTGATACAGGCTGGGTGGTATGCCTTAGGACAGCCGCTGTCACGTAAAATCCCATATAGTTAACCAAGAAAATGATACAAATGCAAAAAAGAAAAAAAATAATAAATAGATACAAGACAAACAAAATAAGAGAAGATTAGTACTAAACCAACGTTCTGTTACCGAGAAGACATGATTCTAATCCATGAATTAGTGCCACAAAATAAACAAAAAAGATCAGCGGCACAGGCACAGAACTTGCGCATTTTTTAACTGAAATTAAATCCAGTTCCATTTTGCATGTATAAAAAGAAAATATAAGCTCAATGAGCCAAAAAAAACTAATAAAATTTGAGCTCAACTTAACAAAAATCGAAGTTCAACCAAACAATGACTCTAGTTCTGACCTTAATAATGGCCAACTAACTAAAACTTCCTTCTGATTTCCTACATTTTCTGATCAACCAAACAGACAAGAAAAAAAAAAGAGTGGACAAAAACAGAAAAAAAAATTCCAAACTCACCGTCGATCACAAAGCACGAGACTGCCGCCATCGAAGCATATAAAGCAAACATCTTCTTCATCATCCTCATCCTTCCTTTGAGGCGGTGGCGGCGGCGCCGATGACGACGTGGTTCTCACTTGATTCCTCGGCGGTCTTCCCCGTCTCCGCTTTCCAGCGCTCATCTCAACAACTGTCACTCCATTCCCCGCCTCCGCCGTAGCACTAGCAGCTCCTCGGACCACCACGTCAGCGTTTCCAACCAGCTGCGAATTGTCCATCTCAGGAATCTTCTAGCATTGATCGATCCACGTGAACTCCACACCTTGTAAAGAATCACCACTCAAACTCCTACAACTATTATCAACATCACCACAGCCGCCGTCGACGATGTCTTGTAAACAAGGCTTTATACAAAGCCGTATCGGATTTCTACTAGTCGACAATTTTCAACACCCAAAGAAAAAATAAATCATTCATAAAATGGAACGGAGAACTTTATTATATCAAACAAGAAAAATAAACAAATAAAAATTAACAGAAAAGGTGAAAAAACCCTAGCGATGGAATTGGGGGTAGGGGGATGGTGGAGCTGTAAGTAGTAGTGGGGCACATGGTAATGGACTGTGATGAGATGTGAAAAGGCATTGTTTGAGACAGCCAAAAAAAAAAACACATAAAAATTAAAAAAGGTTTAATTATCAATTTTACAAAAAGTTGTCTAATAAGAAGTAAAGCTTAGCCAGCACACCTTGTTTACTATTTATTAAACTTTTAAAATGGATAGAAGAAAAAGAGGGACGAAGAGAGTCAAACTTTTGAAGTTGGAGTGTTTGCTTGGGGTTTCTAACCAGTTAGGCCAACCCGTTTATGATTTGGCAATGCAACAATCTCCATTTTCCCATTCAAACAGCCGATTCAATAAAATTTGATGGTCCGATTCATAATATATATAGTTGAAAATAGAATAAATTAGGGCAAACTACAGACTTAGTAATCCAATTATTTCCATGTTTTTGTTTAAAATTTTTAATTTAGCAACTAACATTTTAGATTATTTGTATTTTAGCCACTTATATTTTAGATTATTTTTATTTTAGTCACCCTCCATTAAAATGGTCAACATGAGCGATAATGTGGCCTTTTTCTAACTTATATAATAACATTTTTAGTATTTAATATTTATATTTTCTATCAATTTGATCTTCAAATATGATTTATATATTATGAAAAAGTACAAAATATATTATTATTTATATAAATAATATTATATATTTTTATATTTAATTGTAATTATAAGGTTCAAATATGTATTTAGCCCCCCAAACTTGACATCTTCTCTCAAGTTGGTACTTGTAATTTTTTTTATCTCAAGTTAGTACTGAATTTTCATTCCCTCAAGGGCTTTGTATTTTTTTTTTTTTTGTAACAATGTTAAATATAAGATACATGACACTCTTAGGTTATGACATGTGACATGATGATGCCATATTCTATATTTTATAAAAAATATTTAAAAATTTAAAAGAAATAAATATATTGTCATCTTACGTTTAGCAATGCTATTAACAGTATTTGTCTGACAAGGAAACAAGGGCAGTGAATGTCTTCTTTTGCTATTCTAAACCTTTATTCAAACCATGTAACCATTTTCATGGAACTTATGATGTTTGAGGTGAAACTTAATCCGGAACGATCTTCACATCATAACTTAGCCATCTGCATTTGCTGTTAAAAGGTTGGATCGAATGATCCATGCAAACCACCACCACCAATGTAAATGGCATTTGGAGCTTAGCAGTTGATTCACCGAAATGCTCATTTTATGAGGACCAAGGTTCATAAAGAATTTGTGCTCACCTTGCCACTACTTTTACCCGGATGAAGATGCTCAACTGCATCTGCAGCAGAATGCAAGCCTAAAAATCTTTTTGGATCTATTACAAACTATTACGATTGAATGCATGTTAGGAACTTGAATCCCATCAATATTAAGCTATGAAATAATATTTAATGTATTCTAAATTAATAACAGTTTTGGCCAAGTATGGTGGGTTTGGATGGACGGTGGGGTGTGATGCGGTGCGTTTAGCTTACTTTTTGTCTCACGTTACAATATTGATATAGTATCTAATCTCACTGCCACTGTTATTTTTACAGTAATCGCAGGTAAACACATCACCCATTTAAATCCACCCTTAGAAAGCTTTGTTTACTTTGAGGTTAAAAAAGCACTTTTCAACTTAAATCATGATTTTAAACTTAAAAAAATTGGCAAACAAACAACTTTTTAAATCAATCCCGAGCATATGTATATTTAATATGTTTTTTTTATATTTTTAGAATTTTTTAATAAATAATAATGTTTTTTGAGTTTTTGCACATTTGAAAATCTTGTATACTTTTTAAAAAATGTTAAATAATTTTTAACATTTTTTTTATAATTTTTGAAGTTTTTTTTATTTTTACACTCATCCAAAATGAATCTGGACAAACAATTGTCCAGATTCATTCTATATGCACATATTAATTATTTTTTAAAAAAATTTGAAATTTTTTTGTCCACACCATCATACTGCCACGTGGCAAATTCTGGTGACTTTCGTCAACCATGTCAACAAGGTTAGCAGTCAAACTGATCAATTGACGGTTTTTGCTAACAGAAGGGACCAATTGATTTTTTTTGGGTCACTTATAGTTCAATTGGGTGCACATTTTTCATAATGACTCAATTATTTTTTTGATGTTTTTTACTAAGGGCTTTTTTGACCCTTAAGACTAGACCTGCTCATGGGTCAGGCTCCGGCCCGAAGGCTCGCCCGAAAGGTGAAAAGGTTTGGGTAAAAATATAGACTCGAAAAATGGGTTTGGAAAAAAAAAAGGCCCGTTTAGAAAATAGGTCAAGCCTCGGGTAAGGCTTTTTTGGCACGGGCCCGGCCCCGACCCGAATATGTTTAAAAAAAAGCTGCACTTTTTTGTTGTTTTTTACTCTCTTTTTTTTTTCTATTTTCTTGGTTTTTTTAACTATTTTGCTATCATTTCACATATCTTAATGTTATTTAAGTATACATATATTTTTTTTAAAATTTATTTTTAATTTGTTGGGAAACATTTATTTTAATCTTTTTAGTATTTTTAATGTATTATATTTTTTAAAAAATTATATAAAAATTAATACAAGTCGGGTCGGGCCCGGGTTTTAACATTTTTATCTGGATCGGGCTTGGGCAAAAGTTTATGCCCACTTTTCGGGTCGGACCGAGCAAGCGGGCCTAAAATTTTGGTTGGGTCTGACCCGAGCCAACCCATAATCACCTCTACTTAAGACTAAAAGGAATTATAAATTATAAAAATATATATCTAAAAATTTAAAAAAATAAAAAATCTAAAATTAGAAAAATCGAAAACCCCAAAAAATTTACACCTTTTTCTAAATAAATTACGAACAAATTAGGTGAAGATAAATTTTATGCTTAGAGATAGGTGTGGATTATTACACGATTCTTCAAGTTGACAAGAATGCAAAAGATGATGATTTGAAAAAGGTTTATAGGAAGCTTTTTTTTGTTTTTCTTTTTATTTGTTAATTATTTGTTAGGTTTCATTGGAAAAATTGAGTTCCTTTGTTTAGAATGCTATTAGCACGATGATGAATGAAATTTATAAAAATCACAAATTTACTAAGTTTTGGGGGTTCTAAGTTTTTAGGTTTATCAAAATCACAAATTTATAGATAAGTTTGTCAATATTTAATTATATGTGTTTAAATATAATTATGTTTACATTAAATCATGTGTTTGAGGATCAAGTTGATAGAATTTGTAAATAAAGAATGGTTAAAGTTTTTTTAAATTATTTAGAATTAGAATCAATTTGATAAAATGTGTAAGTATTGAGGACTAAATGTGTTATTATGCAAATTAGAAAAAGACCACATCATCACTCCAATTAACCATTTAATGGAGAGTGACCAAAATAGAAACAATTTAAAACGTGAGTGACTAAAATAGAAATTATCTAAAATGTTAGTGACTAAATTGAAAATTTTCATAGTAGGGAGACTATTTCTATAATTTACCCTAATTTAATTATTATGAATTAACTAGAATCCCTATTAATTGGGTTAGAAACTATTTTTTTAATAATAGAATTCGTTAAAATTAACTATATTTAAATAAAATAAATTAAAATTAAAATAGTTAATTAACTAATTTAAGTGATAGATAAATTTCAATGCTAACTTTTTGGACTTCAAAAAAATTTAAATTTAAACTAATTTATTTTATTGATTTATTGAAATTTTGTGCACTTTTTTTTATATATAATTGGGGAATAGGGGTGAAGTTGATAGGAATTGAATCCAAACTATTGTGCCGCAATATAAATGTTCTTATCATTAGACCAAGAGGTTGTTGGCATATATCATATTGTTATTAGTTTCAAACTGTGTTATATCGTATATTGTAGTTTTTACACGCATGTGTGCTTATATCTTTAACGTAATTTAACTTTAATTTTGTACATATGCATATGTCGTATTACTATTAGTTTCAAACTATATGTTACATCATTTATATATTTTATTATTTATTTATATTGTAATTTTTATACGAATTCGTATTTCAAAATATAATTTCTACACGCATGCGCATGTGATAGGTATACTAGTTATTATAGATAAAATATATGTTAGCGGGTTGGTTTTTAAAAAGGTGGGTTGTTGCTTTTTTCGAGTTAATGACATTTTCATTTTCATTGAATAAATGTATAGTATAAAAAAAAATTGGGTAAATTACACTAGTAGTCACTCAATTATTAGTTTTTTTTTTTTTTGTCATTCATCTATTTAAAGTAACAAAATGATTACTTAGCTATTAGTAAATTTCTTTTTTGGTCACTCAACTATGAAAAATTATAAAATAATCACCCAACTATTCAATTTTGTCTTTTTTGTTTACTAGCTAGCTAACAGTGGCAAGTTTTAAATTTGGCATAATAGCAACTTTACCCTCAACATTTATACATTGTGTAATTTTAGTTCTGATTCTAAAAAATCTAATCCTCAACATTTACACATTGTGTAATTTGGTCTTTTTTGTAATTTTGCTTTTCTTTATGATATTTTCACCTAAAAATCTTAAAAAAAAAATTATTAGCTAATTTGATGGAAAATATACAAAAAATGAAAACACTACAAAATCCAAGATAATATTTTTTTTATCTTTTCTCATTCTTTTAAAATTAACCCTCAATATTACAAAGAAAAGCAAAACTGCAAAAAACAGCAAATTACACAACGTGTAAATGTCGAGGGTCGAATTTTTTTAGAATAAAAACTAAATTGACACAATGTATAAATGTTGAGGGTAAAGTTGCTACTATGCCAATTTTAAAAGTTGCCACCATTAGCCAACTAGTAACAAAAAAAGATAAAATTAAATAATTGGGTGACCATTTTGTAACTTTTCATAGTTGGGTGACTAAAAAAGAAATTTACTAATAGTTGGGTTACTACTAGTGCAGTTTACCTAAAAATATATTATAGAAAACATTTTATGTAAAAAAGTATGGGAAATTATTTGGTACACTGCTAGTAGAGTTTTTAGACTCCACAAGTAGGGTCTGAGATTGACAAGTGTCCTATAGAGACATATTAAAATGTTAAAAAAATACACTACCAGTATTCTAAATACTAACCCCAAAAATATATTCTTCTAAAATTTATTTAGTAATGATTAATGTTGAAATGATAAAGAATTTGTACATGAATATTAATAAATACATTTTTTATTTGTGATTTTGAGTTGTTTTATTTAAAGATTATATAAAAATATGAAATGACAAAAGCATGGTCAAAATAATATTCATTTAAAAGAAAGGGAAAATATTTAGTACACTGTCACTGAAGTTTTTAGATTCTACAAGTAGGGTAAGAGTAACACAAGCGTTTATAGAGGCATGGTAAAATACTAAAAAATAAATATTAAAAAAAAAGATACATGTGACGGTTTTTTAAGTTTGCCTGTGGAATAAATAAAATACATTATTAGTGTACTAAATACTAACTCTAAAAGAAATGGTATATTAGCATTTTCCAAACTAAATTGGTACCTTGTTAAACATGATATCAATTTAGTAAAAAATTTATAATAAATATAAAGGATAATGACAAAAAATCCCCCTGTACATTAACAAAGTTTTTAATGTGATACATCTACTTTCGAAATGTCCAATGTGACACCTGAACTTAATTTTCGTCTACCAATCTAGTTTAATTATTGGCAATAGTTGTCACGTGGACCAGTAGTGGTACTAGCTTTCGGGCTAGCTACTGCTCGTCTTTTTCTCTCTCCCATAAATCCTCTCTTTCTTTCTTCTCATTCACTTCACGTGTCTTTTCTATTTTCAATTTGCAAATATATTTTGTGGGTATATTTTCTATATTCACAAGTTGTGACGGGCAGATGACAATACCTATCATTGCTGAAACTCCACTGGCCCCCAGCAGTTTCTCTTGGAAAGTGGGTGGCTCTTCATCGACTTTTTAATTTGTTTATGTTTTGAGAGTTTTTCAGAATAATAAATGATTTCACAAGTCAGTTTGGACCCGTGTTCTCTTAAGTTTTATATTGTTTTTTTTTCATTGTTTAATAAGTCTTCACTTTTAGAAAATTTAGTCTGTTCTTGTAGCAAGTTCTTTTAATCTTCTTTATGCATGTAGTCTTGCTTTTGCAAGTGATTTTAGAGATGATTTTGTCATCGTCCTCTCTAGTTTGGTGGATGCTCAGTTCTTTTACCTATTTGTGCGCGTCGCTTTGGATCATCCAGGGTCGACTTCCTTACCGTATTAAGTGCTTGCAATCACTCCAGATATGTTGTGCTTGAGTTGTGGTAGAGCTAATTATCAACGTGCCATAATGTTTTATTGATATTGAGACTGAAGCTTTTGTTGTGTTAATGGAACTTGTCTTCACCACCTATTATAGTTTGTTGTTGTTTCTCCCAAATTGTATAGTCTCATTCATGGAATGAATTAATGATTTTTCTTTAAAAATAAACTTTTTTCCTTTGATCATATTGATGCGTGGCATTCCTTAATTTAACAATACTAAATTAATGGATAGAAATTATATTGGACATTATAAAAATATAAGTACCAAATTAAAAAAAAATATTAAAGTAGAGGAATATTTTTTGTCATTATCCCTAAATATATAAATAAATAAAAAATCGAAATAGAAAATTAATGGTTCAACAACAACTATGGAACTCTTTATATTTTTATTTAATTATTGTTTAACCAACTCAAGCATCCATGGAATTCTTACAACACCGCATGCATTTAGTTTGTCTCTTTTATGAACCCTTTAATTTTCACTCAAATCCTCTTGTTTACTATAAATGAAATGCTTTTCATGTTATAAAACCTAACAATATATTTTGATTAAAGATTTGTTGGGGATATCTGCTTCATCATTTGGTCACTATAATTTCTACTTATTTATCAGTTTTAATCATACGATACAACTAAGTCCATATTTACAAAAGAAGACCAAAGATTAGAAAAACATGATTTCTCAAAACATCAACACAGTGAAAGCTATGCCGGACACTATTTATTGGGAATCGCACCAACAAAAACCTACCTTATCATTTCCTACTTTAATTTCATTTTTATATTTTCTTTAAGTCTAATTTAGTAATTTATCTTTTGCTCCACTTGATTCTTTTTTCTAATTTGATGCCTAATATTTTTTTTGTTCAATTTGATACTTGAACTTGACTCCAATATACTACAATGTTATTCTTTATGAGGTAGCAAAAATAATCAAAGTATGATCGACATGTAACAAATGACATGGTATTTCTTTTTTGTATTTTGAATGTTCAAAAACTTCTATTTTAATTTTTAATTTCATTTTATTAATTTAAAATAATGAATTTATTTTATTTTTAGTTTTTAGAACTATTGTTTTCTTAATATTAATTCTTTAAGCATAACTCAATGCATAATTTTTTAACACAAACTTCTCCTAATGCTAATGATTATTTTGTAGCATAACACGGTGATTAGTATTTTGGGTAATTTGTATATCATTTAACAAGTTTGAGTATCAAATTAAACCTAAAAAAAGCTTAAGCGTCAAATTTAAAAAAGAGTGTCAAATTCAAGTACCTAATTAGACCCAAAAAACTCAAATACTAAATTAGAAGAAAGAATGTCAAATTAAGATACCAAATTAAAAAAAAAAAATGTACATGCATGATTCCTTTATTCCATAACGATGTATTTCATCCAGTCATTTAATATATATACATTTCATTTTCTTAGATAAGAAAACGAAATTACTTGAATATTGTACATTTAGAAAGAGCTTTGTATTTCAACTATCTTTAAAGGAAGAAAGGCAACAAAAGTGTCAGAAACTGTGGTCTTAGAAAAGTGTGTTTATCAATCTATTTCAGGGTAGCAATAATGTTATCTAAATATCTTTGCTCACTGTTTCAATATGTTATCTAAATATCTAGCTGTTGCAGTTTAGTTGGTGAGGATATAGGGCTGTCACCCGAAGACCCGATCAAGTCAAGCAAATATTGTTCTTTGATTATTATGATGCCAGACATGTATTACATGAAAAGGGAACCGAGTGTAAAGTACATGTTACAGACGAATTACACCGGCAATGCCTTGGCTATCAGTTCTGTTCATAACGTCACATACAAAAACATAATAGTTTATTTATGGGTTTGCATCTTTACATATCTGGGTTTATGCCCTACAAGTTTACATGGAACTCCTACCCGTGCCCTTGCACTCAGACAACCACAAGTCGATGTGTTCTATCATCTTTTGCCTCACTTTGTTCACTGCATCAGGGGCGCTGCAGTTCTCAGCATTACCTGAAATGACAAATTAGATCACAACTTTAGAGAATGTGCTTGAAACTCGAATATGTGCTATTGACTGCCAAAATGTGCTTAAAACATTAACTTATTGGGTTTTTTCAACATAGCTTAGATTCCATTAGCAACACAGTTCTTACCTTCAATGCTTAATGGCGATTGGGGACATCCTCGCATATCAGTTCCATGGCCGCAATTATGACAAGTAATAATGTACGAAGGCACTGAAATGTTCCAGAGTAAGTTCTTAGAGTGAACTATGATAAAAAGGTGAAATACAGCAAATTATTGATCAATACTATTAAGTTATTTCCATTTTCTAGATAATCTCACAACCTAAAGAAAATAGCACTTTTCTTAATCACAACGTAAGAGTTCCTATGAAGCCTCTTCTTTTAATTTGGAATCTGGGTATTCATCAAAGTAATTGGTAATGTTAATGGAAACTTACTGTCTGGCGATGATGTCTGTTTGGAAGCATGGCGCCATGGATCCTGTGAGCCATTTGTAAAAACGATTTTTGAACCTGCAAATTCATATTTTTTCTAAGGCCAACTGAACTATAGTATATGTATGTTACTGAGTGCAATGGTACAAGCACGAGAATATAACCAACAAAAATGTAAACCATTATTTTAATCTTTTTTTCTTTTATGCCAGGATTAAGTTAAGTATTTAGCCCTCAAATGCTAAAAGAACTGTTCGTCTCTCTCGACTTTGAGGCCATGCATTTTCCTTCGGACAAACATAATCACTCACTTCGGCACTTCCTTTCATATACAACATAGTTTGTTTTTGACTTAAGTAAACCCAAAGATTTAGATGGAAATGAATGAATACACCTGGCATTAAGCTGAACAGAAGGCTTTAATCTATAGAGATTGAAGATAATTTCTTGAAACGACATCAAAGAAATGATATTTTACACGAAGCATCTACTGGGCTTATCAGAACATCTAGACAGAATACCCATTTTTTGCATGCATGCAATCAATGAGTCCCACACCTAGGTCTGCTGGCATGGAAGTAGCAAACAAGGACAGGACCAAGCAATGACTGTCTGTAGGTGTCTGAAGGTGGGGTGCATGTTTGAGGGGAAAATTATATGCTAGACAACCAGAAGTAACAAAGGCAAATCCAGACCAGCAATTACCATAACAGGGATTGACCAAAGAAGGAAAAGGCTCAAAAGCCTTTAATGCTAGAAGCCTACAAGACTAAATTTTTGTAAAACCAATGGAAAATTCACGGTGAAGAAAAGGCAGAAAAACAAGAAAGATTATGCCTTGACCTGCAATTGTTGTGCCTCCATAGTATATATTTGTCATATCAACCTCTGGGTAGATGCCTTCTCCAAAGACGTTCTTGCAAAGATCCAAGTGGTATCTGCAGTATGAGCAAATACATTTGTATGGTCGGATGGTCACAAAAACATAGGAAAGAAAAATCATTCAATATACACTTTTGCAATCTGACATAAGTACAGATAGCAGAAGTAGACACAGAAAGCAACCTTAGCATCAATTACATTACGTGATATTAGAAACATACTTTGTATTAATTTTGGAAGAGCGGATGCTATCATTTGAGGGTGCCACCTGGAAATAGGCCACTTCAGTACACACTTGAAACCACCATAGCCGATCGGAATTACCTTCATTAACAGCAGTGTTCTTCAAGTGATTCTGATTATAAGTTTCAACATTGACACCAAAAGTTCCAACGTAGAAGTCTTTGACGTATTTGGCATAGGCAGCCTGCAAAGGTATAAGAAATTATTGTCCACAAATCATATAGTCTGAGAAAACTGCAAAGACGCATAATGTGTAATACAAGCATACCACCAAATCCTCTCCAGCCTTTTTTGCTTCAACAAGAGGGATGCATAACGCATCCGGATTTCCGTATTGAAACTGCAGATTCATAGGGATTAAGATTACTAAAGAGCAGAACTATTAGTGAGTTAGAGGAGAATAGGAGAAAGCAAATGTACCGCAATAACAGCTGCATCTGCCAGGAAATAAAGGAAATCACCATCAATCTCAAGCTGGAAACAGAAACAAATTATTAGCATCAGTATCAGGAGATGAAAATGTATTAAAACCTTTGCAATTTAAGTAGAGGATTTCTACAATAGAGAAATAAAAGGAAAGAAGATTCAACCTCGGCTGCGCCAAACTGCTTCTTCAGTTCTTTTTTGTTTGATTCAAGACTTCGATCAACAAGTTCAGTGATTTCTTGTAACACGGCTTTGCATTCAGGACCAGCTGACTCACCAACCTGCACATTATGGAGGGTTAAAAGAATACGGTGAATGAAGGTGAAGGAAAATCTATAACTGAAGAAAATATTCAGGAAATGAAAAGAAAAATCTCAGTATACAAACATATAGTTACAAGATGAACTCCCTTAAACCACTCAATCTCATCAAATTTCCACCACCGGCTGTCCCAAATATTAAGACATTAAACAAAGTAACAGAACTATATCTCTCTATTCCTATGTTTACCCTTGAAAGAACAATAATTGTAAACCTTCGTCCTCAATTGAACTAGTTTATACAATTAAAAAGTTAACAGATGAATAGAAAAATGTAATACAAAAAAAAGTGAGGTGAAGGGAGCATCAATCTCTTACCTGCTTATCAAAATCAGTGTAGTTGTAAACAGCAAGAACAACACCAGAACTTGCCAGGCTTCCACATGTTAAATGAGGAAACTTAAGACGAAACCACGCACTAAGAGCACCAGAGTATGAAATGCCAAAAACAAACCATGAATTCTCAGCACCTGTTTTATTTCGCTTCAAGTTTAAGGATTCCTACAAAACAGAGCACCATAAATAAAAATGATAAGGTGAACATGAACTTAACAACTAAAACATGAGACAATTGACTTCAGTCAATCCAATAAAAACCCAATAAGACAATACTAGGCAAGCTAAACCCGGCACTAACAAAAACCTGATTTATCAAAGGGAAAAACGATTGAGTAACTTACCTGATACCATTGACGGAAAACAGCCAAGTCAAAGAGAGCCTGCTTCGATGAAAGATATTTCAGATTTTCCGTTGTGTGTGACTTAAAAGGGCTGCTTTTCCCATAGTAACGATGCTCAAGTGAAACCACGGCAGCCCCAAACTTCTTGGCCAAAACCTGAAACTCATAACAATACAATAATTATTAAGACATTTTCTTCCAAAATCAAATTCGTTTTCTCTGTAAAAAAATGGGTTTGAAGCGAAATAGTAGAATTTACGCCGAGATAGTCATTGCTTATGCCATTGCACGAAGACTCCCCACAAATTTTTAAGAAAATGGGTCCATCGGGAACTTGAAAGTAGTCAAGGAATTCATAGTAACGTTGCTTAAATTGCCGGTGGTCCTGCCAACGGGAAAATACCCGTATTAAGTACAGAAAAATAATAGAAAGTTTACCTGATTTCCCGCAAATTAATGAAGCTTGATAAATGAAATTAAAAGATGCAAACTTGGGAATAAAGAAATAGAATTTGGAATGGAAAGAAAAGAAAAGAGATCAGAAAAACAGAAAGGGTGTAGAGAATTACGTAAGGAGAATAGTGATCGAGAGTCTGATCGAACCAGTGCTCTTCAGTGGTTAAATAATAATTGCTATTTTGAGACAAGCGGTTAAGCAAAGTGCGAGGCGACATCACAAATCCATGGGTGAAGCCCGACAGAGCCACAAGAAACAAGAACGAGACCAAGCATTTGGAAAGCCTCATCATCCCCATTGCCAGCCCTACTTTGAGAAATTGGTGGGAGCTAAGGTTGTTCTCTTTGTTGACTGTCAAAAGATAGCAACAGGAAACCAGATGTATTAATCGTGTTGTAGGCAGCCACAGTTGGACATATTCGTTATTTATATTTTTCCAAGAATTTTCTTATGAAATGCATCTAGGGATATTATAATTGTTGACCTTTTATTTATTTATTATTATTTGGGATTAATAACTGTTGGAGTAAGGGATACTATAATTATTGATGAATTTAGGGTTTATAACTAAAGTAGTCATCAAGGTGTATGTATATTCTTTTAGGAATTAACTAAATTGTTCATTGTCATTATCATCAATTCTTCCAGTATATCTTATATAATTAATTTGTTAAGGTTAAGTCAACATCTCCTTTAATATTATTATTATTATATTAACAACGAATTAAATAACCTACAACATTTAATAACCACTTGAAAAGATTAATTCAATATTGTGAAATTTAAATCAACATAAAGCATAAATGAAAAAACAAAGATGCAGGAGAAATACAAATGAAACTAGAAATCTTATTCCCATAATCCAAATCCAAAAGTTTATTGAAATTCGCAAAACAAAATTTGCAAGTGATTGCTCTTGAAAACTAAAGAAAACTGAAATAGCCCTTGTTTAACTTAGCTTAAAATTAGTTCTTTATAAGCGCTTCCTAGGGTTACATCTCAGTCTAATTGCTAAAGCGCCAAAAATAGTAAAAAAAGAAGAAGCAAAATCAGGTAAAAAATATCCCAACCAAACAAACACGGCGTTGCAGCATTCACCCCAAGCATTGCATCGGGCTTCGCCTCTTCGTTTCACCTTCATGCAATCTTCAGTCCTTGTTTAAGCTAGGTTTAACCTACAATCAAGCCATAAAACACTTATTAAATTAATTCAAACTACCTAAAAACATATAAAATATATATATAAAAAAAAAACTAAGAAAAATCCTAAGAATGCAAAATGTATGCATGGTTTGCGAATTACACCAACATAAATTCATGCAATTTCACTTAAAAAACAAGACCAAATCTGGACATAAAATATAGTCATGTTGAGCACTCATCATAATGCTGACGCTACATAACAATGCCTGGTCAACAAATTATTCAATGATCATATTAGGTGAAGCGTTGAGGCCTACGTCGATGATATGTTGGTCAAATGTGTGACCATGAAGCAACATGTCAAGAATCTACAAGAAGTGTTCACTATTTTGAGAAAGTATAACATAAAGCTAAACCCAACCATGTGTGTGTTTGGTGTTGGTGTGGGTAAATTTTTGGGACTCATGATCTCTGATAAAGGAATCAAAGCCAATCCATACAGTATCAAAGCTATTCTTAACTTATCTCCCTAGATACGAAGGAGATTCATAGGTTGATAAGCAAAATTGTGGCATTGAACAAATTTGTCTTAAAGATAGCTGATAGGTGCCTTCTTTTCTTCATGACTCTTATGGCAACTTTCAAGTGGACAAAGGATTGTCAAAGATCTTTTGAGAAACTGAAGCGGTACTTGTGTAACACCCTTTAGCTGACCTGATCGTCGGGTCAAGGTACCAAAAGATGTCACATTCATTTCCGAAGCGTCTATATTAATTCCATATCAATTAAACATTCTTACTCAAGTTATTAAGCTCATAATACAATTATAATATGATTTATAAACTTATTTAAGCTTAATACGAGCTTACGAAAGCTCCCTAGGTAAGCAAAGGTTGTTTAAGGACTAAGTGTAAAGTTCCAAACTATTGAGTACTTGTCACAGCTTCATGGATACTACGTCGCGACGTCACTCATTGACTAGAGCTCGTTGTGACCATGAAGGTACCATATTGCGACATTACTTACTGAGTAAGGCTCGTCGCGACTTCAAGAACCCGACGTCGTGACGTGAATTCTTCCACCTTGAATCTTAAGCATTTCACTTCCTATCACCTAAGACAACTTCCTTATGGCATCCATCATCCATTTCAGCCAATAAACCATTCAAATATACAAAATTGCAACCTTAAACATCACCTAATTCAACTTAATACAAATCAAAAATTCAGTAGAGCCCACGACACATGATTACAAATCGTTTCGTCCAACCAGGATTACTATGATAGGGGCAGAAAATATTTTTTTTTCTTCAAGGTATCAAAGGTTTGCATACATTTGTTGTTGAAGTCGAAAGGTGTGTCCTTCTGAAGCAGTTGACTCAAGGGTTTTGAGATTTTGCGAAGTCTTTTATAAACCTTCGGTAGAAGCCCACATGTCCTAAGAAGTTTCGCACACCTCGAATGTTTGTTGGTATGTTAACTTTTCTATTATTTCAATTTTTGCTTTATTTACCTCTAATCCTCTATTAGAAATTTGATACTTGAGAACGATTCCTTCCTTTACCATGAAGTGTCATTTTTCCCAATTAAGATTTAAATTGGTTTCTTCGCATCTTTCCAAGACTCGTTCCAAATTATTTAGACATTTTGTAAATTATTATACATATACAGAAAAATCATCCATGAAAGTGTCTAAGCCTTCTTCTAGCATGTCAGAGAAAATCGCAGTCATACATTTCATGAAAGTAGTTGGAGCGTTACATAGTCCGAACGACATCCTTTGAAAAGTATATGTTCCTTATGGATAAGTGAACATAGTCTTCTCTTGATCATTTGGATGGATATGAATTTGATGGTATCCTGAATACCCATCAAGGAAACAGTAATACTCATTTCATGCTAGCCTGTCAAGAATTTGATCGATAAAAGGAAGTGAAAAGTGATCTTTCTCAGTTGCATCATTCAGTTTCCTATAATCAATGCATACACACCATCCAGAAACAGTTCGAGTTGAGATTAACTCATTTTTTTCCTTTGCGACCACTGTTAAGCCTCCTTTCTTAGGAACACACTGTGTTTGACTTACCCACTCGTTGTCAGGGATGGGATAAACGATCCAGGCTTCTAACCATTTTAACAACTCCTTCTTCACTACTTCCTTCATTGTGGGATTGAGGCGTCGCTGAGCATCAACTATCAATTTCTTTCCTTCCTCCAATTATATCTTATGCTGACATAAGATTGGATTAATTCCCTTAATGTCAGCAATAGTCCATCCGATTGCTTCCTTAGGTGTTTTGAGAATATCCAAAAGTGCATTTTCTTGTTCCAATGGTAAACCTGCTGCAATAACTACGGGTAGGGTGTTGTTATTGTCGAAACCATTTTTTGAAAAAAACAGGGTCGACTTTAAAAACAAAAATGGAGTCGCCACCAATCTTTTTTGAGGTGTGATCGGGTTTCCTTGAGATTGATCATTAAAACATTTTGATTTATTAAAACAATTATTTTGGCCTACAAAATTCAAGAAAACGGGTTCGGGAGTCGATTACGCACGAGGAAGGATTAGCACCCTCGTAACGCCCAAAATTGGTACCTAATTGATTAATAACGTCTTAATATCGAAAATTTGAAAAGGTTTTAAAATACGATCCTCTTTATTTAAAAGAAAACTTGAATAGATTAAATTGGATGCTAAGACCCTCTTATTTCGAAGAAGTAAAATGTCACGCCCAGTGAGTTAGGATACGACATTTCAAATCCTCGAAACTAAGCTTGTCTTTTGACTTTTAAAACTCATGCATTTAAGTTTAAGAAGAATATTCGGTTATTTGGGTCAAATGAAAAATCGGAACCCAGTAAGTTAGGACACGATTTCTCAAAATTCCAAATAAAGAATATTGCCTATTTTTGAAAATTTTGTTGACGTGTTCGGATAAAAAATAATGATATAAAATATCACGTTGATGAATGACGGTACAAAATGACGATATACGAATGAAATGTCGCGTTTAATAAAATGAAAATAATGAATATACTAAAACAATATCGATAAGCACATAATGCATATTATTTTAACACTACTATGAACTATCAAAGAAAAATAAAATAAATAATAACAATGATATTAATAATAATATTAATGACAAAACAATGCACACAAAAGAAAACACAAAATTTTCGAATATTATGAGGACGAAGAAATATATACGTTCACAAATAAATATGGAGAAAAATAATTTAAAAAATTGAAAATAAAATATCAAATTAAAATACAAATAAAAGGGGTGCAATTTGTAATAAAGCACAATAGATAAATAATAATAATAATAATAATAATAATAATAATATGATAAAGTAAAAATACAATAAAGGAAATAAATTACTTTAAAGTACTAAAAAGTAAAGAACAATAAATAAATAATAAATAAATAAATAAAATAACAAATAAATAAATAATGAATAAAATAATATATAAAAAGAATGAATTTATAAATGGTGGAAATTAAGTGAATGGAGGTCAAATTGAGATTTAAAAAAATAATAATAATAATAAATAATAATACATTAATAAACGAATAATAATAATAAATAAATAAATAAATAAGAGTAAAAATAATAATAATAATAATATAATAGTAATGAAAAAAATAAAAAAATAATACTAGTAATAATAATAGTAACAATAATAATAATAGTAATAATAATAATATTAATAATATTAATAATATTAATAAAATTGCAAAAAAAAAAACTAAAAAGGACTAAATTGAACTTAAAACCGAAATTCGGGGCAAATCTGAAATAAATAAAAAAGAAAAGGACCACATTGAATGCGCAAATAATAAGGAGGGACCAAAAGGACAATTAATCCCCGCCCTCCAAAACGACGTCGTTCGGATATGGGCTTAATGGAATGCGCACAAAATGAATAGGGATTAAATATGAAATTATTCCAAAATCCCTAAACACATTGTTTCCTTGTTCGTCTTTTAAACTTACCCAAGGACCAAATTGAGACAGAATAAAAATATGTGTGGCCAAATTAAAAACAAGGAAAGGATTAAAATAGAACAGCCCAAAAAGGCGGAAGGGCTAAAAGGATAAATAACCCTTTTCTTCAAAATACGCGGATCCTAAGGAAGCACGGGTCGGGTCTCGGGTCTTGTCACAAAACGGCGCCGTTTTGGGGCCTTTCTGGCCTCTCCAAAACGACGTCGTTTGGATAGTCTATAAAAGCAAACCTTTTTCAAAAAAAAATTCATTTTGAAACCGAGTTTAAAAAAAAAAACCAAAAACCTTTAAACTTTTCTCTGAAATCCCTTTAGCCAGCCCTTGCTCCGGTCGGGTTTCCGGCCATCGGCCACCGCGTCGGCCGCTGGTCACCGGCATTGGCACCGTCGTCCGCAGTGGCCGGAAAAACTGAAACTCCCACTTTTTTATCCCTTTCGCCCCCTAGAACCCAAATATTGGGTTATTTTCCTAAAAAAACGGCAGCAAATCACCGAAATAGGCAAAAGGGCCCTTCGGTTCCAAACTCCTCCGATCGTCGGAAACAAGTAAAAGCTTTGTACTTTTTTGATGTATATGTATATTAAACACCGTTTAAAAAATAAACATGCGAAGTGGAAAAAATAATAATAATACCTAAGTAAAAAGATTTTAACTTTCGATATTCTTGTGTTTTTTTCGAAAATCTCTTTTTTGTTTGTATTTGATATCTGTTGTCACCAATATACAATTTTTTTGGGGCTCTTATAGCCGATTTACAAGTCTTTTTTCACTCTTTTTCTGCCACTGTTGTTGTTTCTGTTACTTTCTCTGCTTTTTGCTCTATTTTGCAGGTTTAAGCAAGGTCAACAGAAAAGACCTTGCCATTTCGGTGCAAGGCGGCGAAGGCGATCAGGGGGCCTCGGGATGAGGTGCGGGCTCGGCGCTCGAGGGAGGCTGCGGCGCCTAGGGTTTCAGAAACCCTAATTTTTCTGAAATTTTTTTAATTTGGGCCTGTTGTATTTTGGGCTTATTTTTTTGAATATATTTGGGCTTGTAATTTTAAAGTTGGGCCAACATTATTTTGTATTTGGACTTTAATTTATTTTGGGCTTTTGGGTTTTTGTTGGTTTCGGCACTGGGCCCGTGTAAAATTGGGCTATTACAGCTGCCCCTCTTTGCTCATTGTCGTGTAACGAGAATGGAGTAAAGACTTTAAAAAGGACCAATTTTGCCCGGTCTTGCCGAATCTTGACTTCTTGATGCTTCTTTTCTTCAAGTAGCCTCCTTCCATTCCATCGCATCTTCAGGGGTGTAGGAATTGGTGCCTTGATCCGCTTGAATGTAATTTCAGGGAGAAGATATTTGTAGCTTCGAACTACTCCGCTGGAACTTCAAAGAGATAAGAATTGGTAATTTCAACCTGCTCCACTGCAACTTCGGAAGAGATAAGGTCGGTGGCTTCAATCGCTTTGCACGCAACTTCGTGGAAGATAAGATCTCGCCGTAATTTGTAGCTTTAATCTGCTCCACTTTACGCAACGCCAGGGGAAATAAGATTCGCTATCTTCTCGATCTGCTCATTGCAACTTCAGGGAGATAAGGCTGGTGGCTTCAATCTGCTCCACTGCAACTTCAGGAAGATAAGATTCGCCATAATCTGTAGCTTTAATCTGTTCCACTGCAACGCCAGGGAAATAAGATTCGTTGTCTTCAGTCTGCTCCGCTGCAACTTTAGGGAGATAAGGATGGTGGCTTTAATCTGCTCCACTGTAACTTCAGGAAGATAAGATTCACTATAATTTGTAGCTTTAATCATTTCCTCTTCAGATTTTCGTGGAAATAAGATCTCTTTGTCTTTAGTCTGTTTCTGCGAACTTCGTGGAGATAAGGCTAGTGGCTTTAATCTGCTCCACTGCAACTTCAGAAAGATAAGATCCGCCAATTTGTAGCTTCGATCTGTTCCACTGTAACGCTAGAGAAATAAGATCCGCTGTCTTTAGTCTGCTCCGCTGCAACTTCAGGGAGATAAGGCTGGTGGCTTCAATCTGCTCCACTACAACTTCAGGAAGATAAGATTCGCCGTAATCTGTAGGTTCAATCTGTTCTGCTACAACTTTAGGGAAATAAGATTCACCATTTTCGATCTACTCCACTACAACTTCAAGGAGATAAGATCTACAACTTCAATCTACTCCACTGCTATTTTAGGGAGATGAGATTTGTGGGTTCACCAATCTTGCTACACCGTCCTCTAGGGGACTGGTGTTTAGAATCGATTTCATGGGCCTATGTTTATGCCAAATGATTAGGATGTCATGATCAGAATGAATCAAATGCTCCTAACTAAATGTGTATGAATGATATTTCTATGAATGCATGAGAATGATCCCTTTTTAATGTTTGGGTTGTCATTGCTCGTTGTTCATCAATGTTGTATCACTGAGGTGTTATCATGCCCTCTTCGCTCAGCTGCTGTCTTTGACAGAAAATCCGAAGAAGTAGTCACAATTTAGACTCTTCTTTCTCAAATATTTCCAACCCTTAGGTTTGGTGAGTTCTAAATAATAGTCTTGTTTCAGGTTTTGTACTATTTAGAAGCTTTCAGAGTAATATGCAGAACTCCTTTTATGAAAGTGTTATTAGCCCATCAATCATTATTTCAACGCAAAATGCTCGAAAAAGATCATAATGATGGATGAAACCGAAATTTATCAGGAAAATTTTTTGAAAAGAATGAATTAATCAAAGAAAGCAAACATTGCTGGAATACAAAATAAGTGAGAGGAAAATAGGTGCCCCAGATATCGCAGCATGAGCTTCTCTGCACGAACTTCTTGAGGACCATTTTGAGCTCAACATGTGTTTAGGAGATCAAGAGTGCTTTGTCGATGCCCCAAGATGTAGCATACTTCTTCTTTGTTAATTCAGGCATCGCAAGACTACCGCATGCCTTCCTTTAATCAAAATTTGAATTACCTTTTTCGAGTTTTCAATTCAAAACCCCTTTGGTCTCAAGGCATAACATCTCTCCTTCTTGTTAATTCAGAGAAAGTGAAACTACCGCATGCCCCATCTTTTGATCAAAATTTGAATTTCCCTTTCGCGGGTTTTCAATTCAAAACCCCTTTGGTCTCAAGGTGCCCTTTGCGGGTTTTCGCCTTGGCCTCTCCTTTCATTTTCTCTTTCCCCTTTTTTTTAATGAAGTACTTCTTGACTGAGTCTGAATTCACAAGATTAGGCAGAGTTTTTCCATCCATTTCTGTTAAGATCAATTTTCCTCCAGAAAAGGCATTCTTTACCACATAAGGTTCTTTCCAGTTTGACATCCATTTTCTTCTGAAGCCCTTTTGGATGGGAAGGATCTTCTTTAAAACCAAGTCCCCCTTATGGAATTCTCTAGGGCGAACCTTTTTGTGGTAAGCTCGCATCATTCGTGTTTTGGTACATTTGACTATGACGGATAACTTTCTTCAACCAAGTTCAGCTGATCATATCGAGACTGGATCCATTTTGCTTCATCTAACTTTAGTCTTGACAAAACTCGTAGAGAGGGAATCTCAACCTCAATGGGTAGAACCGCCTCCATTCCATAAACCAAAGAGGAAGGTGTTGTCCCGGTGGAAGTCCTAACAGACGTTCGATATACATAGAGGGAAAATAGTAACTTCTCATGCCAATCTTTATAAGTTTCGTCATTTTCTCCATGATCTTTTTTTTGGTTGCCTCAATTGCACCGTTCATTTTGGGGCGATATGGTGTTTTAATCTTGAATAGACTGCAAACTTCTGATATCGTGCTGTTGTTCAAATTTAGTGCATTGTCAGATATGATCCTTTTTGGCATTCTATACTGACATATGATCTCTTTTTTCAAGAATTTACTGACTGTCGACTTTGTGACATTGGCATATGAAGCAGCTTCCACCCACTTAGTGAAGTAATTGACAACCACGAATCAATGCCCGCCAGAATTTTTTTTATTTTTTTTATTTTTTTTGGCGAGATCAGCCCACTATCCATGCCCCACATAGAGAAGGTCCATAAAGATGTCATACGTGAAGAGATGAAGGAGGCACAGGAATCTTGTCTCTATAAATTTGGCGCTTATGGCATTTCTTGGTATAACTAATGCAATCCCCTTCCATGGTGGACCAGTAGTACCCGAATATCACGATTTGCTTGGCCATTGTAAAACCATCAGCATGTGTTCCTCAGACACCCTTATGGACCTCTTATAAGATTTTCTTAGCCTCAACAGCGTCCACATGTCTTAGTAGCCCAGGCATATCTTGATACGATCATGCGAAAACATCTTTGAATTCTTGGAATAACTCAATGACGTCTCACTTTGTCTCCGTGGTGATACAGGCTCTGATCTTCACCTCTTTCTCTTCTCCTAGGCTCACAATGACTCTTTGTAAGGTAGGATCTTATTTTTCATCTTTTTCTACCATCCTTAACAAATCAGGAGATAGGTTACAACCTCTGTCGTCTTCAAAGTCCTGAGATCCCTCTAGACACATATCTTGCTCAAAAGGAGATTCTGAGCCAGTAGCAGCGTCGCTGATGTCGTTGATATCTGGAGACCTGTTGGAGGTACGAAAGAATATTCAAAGAACAAATGAATCTAAGAATAATTATTTATGTGGTATGAACATAAATGAAATGAAGGAATAAAAGAATGTTTGCTCAAAGTGAGACACAAAAATTCATTTTTCATTGAAAATAAAGATGTTGGACATGAGCCTATTTCACAAAAAGATTCTTATTACTTCTAGGTTTAAAGCAACAAGTGTGTTTTGAACATTACTCTGAATCAGCTCTAAAAACTACAGGAATCTCTTCCGCAGTCCAATTGTTCAGAACACTTCCAGACTCATAAAGGCAAATGCCTAATAAATTTTCTCTTCCAATTTCTTCTTCGGATATAGCATTGATGCTCCAATTTTTGAATATTCCTTCTGGGCCTTCAGTATACTCAAAGAATTCTAGTTCTTTGTTATCCATCAGGTCTTGCACCAAGGCTCTGAATTCACTGCAGTTTTGAATCTCATGACCATTTTCATCATAGAACTCACAGTAGTTCCTTGCTTCTCCGGGCTTTTCCCCTAAATCCTGTGAGATTAATCCTCCTTCTACCATTTTCTTCCAAATCTCCCTCAGCACGGTTTTCACTTCTGCTACATCTGTCTTGATTCTCTTCCCTGCACTCTCGATTATCGCGTTTACCCCTTTGTCAGAATGGTTGGGTAACTGATTTTCTGCACTAGATGAATCTTCAAATTTCACAATACCCATGTTGATGAGTCTTTCGATTATCTTTTTGAAAGTAGTGCAGTTCTCGATCGAGTGTCCTGTGATTCCCGCGTAGTACTCGTATTGGGCGCTTGCGTCGTACCATTTGGGAAAGGGAGGCTGTGTAGGTTTTAGGTAGAAAGGGGATACTATATGTGCATCAAACAAACTTTGGTACAACTCCCCGTACATGATCGGGATGGGCGTGAACCAGAGTTTTTCTGAGTTCAGTCTTGGATTGGAATCTTGCCTTGGAGGGACCTGATGGCTAGTAGTTGCCGTCCTTAGCTGGCTTACGGTGATCGGCTTTGAATAGCCCTTATTATACATACGCGCATTATCCACTTTATTTTCTATCTTCCTCGGGGCCTTTAAAGTTCTGATTTGGGAGTTCCTCTCTCGCCTTTTTCATTTGTAACGATCTTCAAATTGTTTTGGGAGCTCTACTCTCGCTTTTTTATTTCCGCTAGATCATCCAAATCAAGGACAACAGGATTGATTGGGTTATCCCCTGGACTAGAACCTGAACCTGTCGGGAAGTTTACCGGTGTCGAGGTACCGGTCTGTATTGTGGTCTAATGTTAACGGACACCCTTTGTGGATACGCATCTGGTTGTGCTTGGGTGTTTGTTGGGGTAAAGCCTGAATGATAAGCGGAGTCCTCGTTATCGTCCCCGGAATCAACCATAGGGCTTTTTCCTTTTTCTAACCCTCCAGCTAGCATCTGGTTTAACTGGCTCATCATGTTTCTTTGAAATTCTAACATCTGATTCCTCATATCTTGTTTAATTTTGGCCAATTGCTCTTGCATCTGTATTTGCATTTGCTCTAATCTCTTCAACCTTTGGTCCATTGCTTCAGTTTTTTTTCTCGTGCACTGAAACGATATTCCAGGGTAACAGTCTTTCGTGAGTTTTATTGCATAGGATGTAATGCAATGCTAATGCATGAAATGAATGCAAAAATAGCGTCAATTCTGATTCAATTTCATTTAGAGAACTTTACTAGAAAATAAAATTCTTTACATAAAATGGATTACAAATATGGCTTTGCCCTAATGCTCAAAGTTTTAACTTTCCTAGGCAACGAAGCTAACTCTTGACCTCGATCTGATTCTAGCTCATACTTCATGCTTAGCATGTCAGCCTGAATGGCCAAGGTCTGTAAATGATTGGCTACCTCCTGAATCTGAGCCACGGTCTCGCCCATAATGTAACCTTTGTTCCTAACTTGATTTTGAGAATGGTGAAGCTGTTCCTTCCAACGTTCCTCGCTTACCTCAAGAAGCTCTACCCGGAGCTCACAGTTTTGTAATGAAGACTTTAGTTCTTCTATCTTTCATTTCATTTCTTCAATCTTGTTCAAACTTTCCCTCAACTCAACTGCAGAATTATGATTTCTATGCTGATGAAGTAATTTTTCAAGTTCTGCCACTCTAGCCTTTAATTCTCTTTTGTCATTTTGGGTTTCTAACAAACTCTTTTCTAGGTCCTCTTTCTGTGCCTGAGCCTCTTGGAATTTTATCTCCCACCGATCGGCTTTGGTTCTTTCTTCTTGGATCTCTTGTCGCCATTGCTCCAAAATTTTTCCTAATCCGGCGGTTCTCATCGATAGACACAATTTCTTGTAATCCGTCTTCAAACTATCCAAGTCTTCCTCGGTTTTATTCTTTCATTTCCTTAATTTCTCGGCCTCTAGTTTTTGAACATCAGCATCTAACCTTAAATGCATCTTTTTTTCCTCCAATTGTTCTATCTTCTTTTCAAGTTCCAAATTCTTCCTCTCGAAGTCTTGCTTTATGATTTCTAGTTCTGACAGGATCACATGTAAGTACTCTTCCGTCGGTCGAACGCCTTCTAAATTCGGCTCGGGGATATTATCAATAATTCTTTTACTCCATCATCCATTATATTCGGGAGTCGTCATTGAACCTACGGCCAGCCTTTTCATTCGACGAGTCTGATTCCAAGCGTTAGAAATCTCCTTTACCCTCTTCTTGTAGTTATCTCCCCTGTAAGAAAACTCACATTGAGCTAGCCCATGTGTTGCCGGTATGAACTGTCTTGATCTGTATTGCCTCAATACGAGCAAAGAAGCATACCCAACGGCTTCCCAAATCCCAAGCAAAGGGACCCCGTCAAAACTCTCACATCGAAAAAGAATTTCGTCGGGAGTTAACCAATAAGCTCTCCACTCGACGTCTTATCCTGGAGATTTTGGAGGAGCGCTATCCAATTTTCCTCTGATATGTCATCCCTTCTTGGAGTGGCCACTATCTCCTTTAATGGGGAGTAATTCCCGGAGAAAACCCGATAAGAAACCTTATCTACTTTCCAGAAATGACTGTGGAACCAAGCTAACAACAACTGTGCGCACCCTATAAATCTGCCCTCACCGGCCCTCCTACATGCATTCAAAGATCTAAATGTCTTGGCCAAGATTGCAGGAACAGGTGTGACCCCTTTATTAAGTCGATCAAAGAGATCCGAGACCACCTCATCTACATACCCTAATGCCCTAGGGAAGATCATTAGTCCGTAGATGCTCAAAGCAAACACATCGACTCTTTTTTTCGTATCAAGATGCGCTAGAATCAAATCTCTCAAATTCTTCCATGGGATGCACTTACACTCACCTTTTTGCTTGATCCTAGCTGTAATCCACTGTTCGCTCATTCCTGTAATGTTCATCAATTTATTCCAAAAGGTCGGGACATAAGCGGCTCTAGAATAAGCTTTATCGACTTAAACCTTTTGACAACGCAGTAGGGCTGTATATTCTTCCATAGTGGGCACTAAATCTACCCTCCCAAAGGTAAAGCAACTGTATGCAGGGTTCCAATACTGAGCGAGGGCCCGGAATAAATGCTCGTCTACCTTGATGTCGAGTAGATATGGCAAATCCCCATAATTATAGTAGAACAACTGCTTGGTCTCATCATTCCACTGATCCCATATCTCTTTCAATTCCTGAAGGTTATTTTGTGTCACGCTGATACGGGTGTAGTCCCATAATTCTAACGTGTACCCCTCGACTAGACTATCCCCTTTCTCTAATTGTGTCTTCTCTGACCACATACGGACAACCGCTAAGGTTTGGCGCAGTGCTATCTAGGGTGGGCTCCTAGGGTCTTCTACATGCGGTTTGGTTCTAAAGTTAAGGTACCCAAACTAGAAAATTCCTCGATCCTCACCCATTATAGGCTCATACGGGCCGAGTTCAGTTCAGGGGAATACATTTCCCTATGGCTGCACGGAGATGAAAATCTCACGAAGACATAGGTACGGATGTATCCCGAAAGCGATCCACTATCCTGCACGGAGGTGAAAACCTCACAAAGGAGTAGCTTCTCACTCCCACTTAAAAGAGGTAAGACCAAACGGTCCTTATACAATATGATGCGAAAATATTATACAAGACTCAAACCACAGTAATTATATGAAATAACACAAACAAATGCAATAAAAGGATCGTAATTTTTCAAATCAGATTTTTAATTTTCGACAACAAGACAGAAAATAATCAATTTTACTACTTGACTCTCTTATTGTCCCCAGTAGAGTCGCCAAGCTGTCGAAACCATTTTTTAAAAAAAACAGGGTCGACTTTAAAAACAAAAATGGAGTCGCCACCAATCTTTTTTGAGGTGTGATCGGGTCACCTTGAGATTGATCATTAAAACATTTTGATTTATTAAAACAATGATTTTGGCCTACAAAATTTAAGAAAACGGGTTCGGGAGTCGATTACGTATGAGGAAGATTAACACCCTCGTAACGCCCAAAATTGGTACCTAATTGATTAATTAACGTCTTAATGTCGAAAATTTGAAAAGGTTTTAAAATACGATCCTCTTTATTTAAAAGAAAACTTGAATAGATTAAATTGGATGCTAAGACCCTCTTATTTTGAAGAAGTAAAATGTCACGCCCAGTGAGTTAGGATACAACATTTCAAATCCTCGAAACTAAGCTTGTCTTTTGACTTTTAAAACTCATGCATTTAAGTTTAAGAAGAATATTCGGTTATTTGGGTCAAATGAAAAATCGGAACCCAGTAAGTTAGGACACAATTTCTCAAAATTCTAAATAAAGAATATTGCCTATTTTTGAAAATTTTGTTGACGTGTTCGGATAAAAAATAATAATATAAAATATTACGTTGATGAATGACGGTACAAAATGACGATATACGAATGAAATGTCGCGTTTAATAAAATGACAATAATGAATATACTGAAACAATATCGATAAGCACATAATGTAAATTATTTTAACACTACTATGAACTATCAAAGAAAAATAAAATAAATAATAACAATGATATTAATAATAATATTAGTGACAAAACAATGCACACAAAAGAAAACACCAAATTTTCGAATATTATGAGGACGAAGAAATATATACGTTCACAAATAAATATTGAGAAAAATAATTTAAAATATTAAAAATAAAATATTAAATAAAAATACAAATAAGAGGGGTGCAATTTGTAATAAAGCACAATATATAATAATAAATAATAATAATAATGAATAATAATAATAATAATATGATAAAGTAAAAATACAATAAAGGAAATAAATTACTTTAAAGTACTAAAAAGTAAAGAACAATAAATAAATAATAAATAAATAAAATAACAAATAAATAAATAATGAATAAAATAATATATAAAAGAATGAATTTATAAATGGTGGAAATTAAGTGAATGAATTTCAAATTGAGATTTAAAAAAATATATAATAAATAATAATACATTAATAAACAAATAATAATAATAATAAATAAGAGTAATAATAATAATAATAATAATAATAATAATAATAATAATATAATAGTAATGAAAAAAATAAAAAATAATACTAGTAATAATAATAGTAACAGTAATAATAATAATAGTAATAATAATATTAATAATAATAAAATTGCAAAAAAAATAACTAAAAAGGACTAAATTGAACTTAAAATCGAAATTCGGGGCAAATCCGAAATAAATAAAAAAGAAAAGGACCACATTGAACGCGCAAATATTAAGGAGGGACCAAAAGGACAATTAATCCCCGCCCTCCAAAACGACATCGTTCGGATATGGACTTAATGGAATGCGCGCAAAATGAATAGGGATTAAATATGAAATTATTCAAAAATCCCTAAACACATTGTTTCCTTGTTCGTCTTTTAAACTTACCCAAGGACCAAATTGAGACAGAATAAAAATATGTGTGGCCAAATTAAAAACAAGGAAAGGACTAAAATAGTACAGCCCAAAAAGGCGGAAGGGCTAAAAGGATAAATAACCCTTTTCTTCAAAACACGCGGATCCTAAGGAAGTATGGGTCGGGTCTCGTGTCTTGTCACAAAACGGCGCCGTTTTGAGGCCTTTCTGGCCTCTCCAAAACGACGTCGTTTGGATAGTCTATAAAAGCAAACCTTTTTTAAAAAAAAAATCATTTTGAAACTGAGTTTAAAAAAAAACTAAAAACCTTTAAACTTTTCTCTGAAATCCCCTTAGCCAGCCTTTGCTCCGGTCGGGTTTTCGACCATCGACCACCGCGTCGGCCGCCGGTCACTGGCGTTGGCGCCGCCGTCCGTGGTGGCCGGAAAAATCGGAAGTCCTACTTTTTTCTCCCTTTCGCCCCCTAGAACCCGAATATTGGGTTATTTTCTTAAAAAAACGACAGCAAATCACCGAAATAGGCAAATGGCCCTTCGATTCCAAACTCCTCCGATCGTCGGAAACAGGTAAAAGCTTTGTACTTTTTCGATGTATATGTATATTAAACACCGTTTAAAAAATAAACATGCGAAGTGGAAAAAAAAATAATACCTAAGTAAAAAGATCTTAACTTTCGATATTCTTGTATTTTTTTCGAAAATCTCTTTTCTGTTTGTATTTGATATCTGTTGTCACCAATATACAATTTTTTTGGGGCTCTTATAGCCGATTTACAAGTCTTTTTTCACTATTCTTCTGCCACTGTTGTTGTTTCTGTTGATTTCTCTGCTTTTTGCTCTATTTTGCAGGTTTAAGCAAGGACAACAGAAAGGACCTTGCCATTTCGGTTCAAGGCGAGGAAGGCAGTCAGGGGGCCTCGGGACGAGGTGCGGGTCAAGGCCGAAGGAGGCTCATGGCGCCTAGGGGTTTCGAAACCCTAATTTTTACTCGAATTTTTTAATTTGGGCCTGTTGTATTTTGGGCCTAGTTTTTATATATTTGGGCTTGTAATTTTAAAGTTGGGCGAACATTATTTTGTATTTGGACTTTAATTTATTTTGGTTTTTTGGGTTTTTGTTGGTTTTGGCACTGGGCCCGGGTAAAATTGGGCTATTACTGTTTTCACCCAATACCCATACTTTAAAGGTGATGGAAGTGGTTTTAACTCCAACACCGGTGGTTTGATAATGGACGGAATCATTTAAGACATAAAATTTTCTAATTGACTCAGAGGTTCCTTACATTGTTGTTTCCAATTGATCTGATAAAATTTGTTCTAGCCTTTTTTTCCAACAATTGTTCTAAAATCCTTCTTCCATGGTTTCCTCTACATCTGGGCTATCAATTTCATCATCACTTTCTAGTTCTTCAATGCATTTCTCCTCATCCTCATATATTTCTATTTGTTTAGTGATATTCATTAATTCCTCAACTGGTTCTACCTCTCAGATTTTTCTCCATTTGTGATCATTGCTGCTTATTTTCTCAAAAAAACATAACAATTTCTTATGTAATTTTTGACTAGACACTTCCTCCAACCATCACATCAAATTGTTCTTTACTTTCTTGATCTAATCAAACATAAAAATGTTGTAAATGGATGGCAATATCTATTCCACCTCCAAAAGCTTTGCGCAAACTTATCTTAAATCAGTCCCAGGCTTGACCAATTGTCTTTGTCAAATTTTGCTTGAATTGCAACAACTCCTCATATGTCTTTAACACCACCAGCATAGGTATAATACATTGTAATAAACATTGCACAAATTCTTTCCAAGACGTAATGGTTTCTGGCGGTAATGTTTCCAATCATTCTCTAGGTCTTCCACGCAATTCATTATGCAAGTAAGACACTCAATCCGGCTTAATGTAATTATACTACCACTGAAAAAGAAATGTTGGCAATGGTGTTTGCATGCGAAAAATTTAGACCTTTCCTGATGGTAAACCGCGTCTATGTGTATACGAATCATTCAACATTGAAATATGTTATGAAGAAAAAGGAAACAAAAGCCAAACTTATGAGATGGGTGTTACTCCTCCATGAATTCGACTTATGGATCCTTAGAAGAAAAAGGGATAGAAAATAAAATTGCCGATTATTTGTCAAGATTAGAATTAGAAGCGGAAAACAAGGGAGAAGCAGAAATAAACGAAAGGTTCATCGATGAGTAGTTGTTCCAGGTAAAGGTAACCTCCAAAACACCTTGGTATGCAGACATTGTGAATTATTTAGCCCAAGGTATTTTTTCGGCAGACGCAACATGGACACAGAAAAAGAAAATTCGATATGATACTAGGAATTATATATTGGAGGAACTGACCGCCAATAAACACTATATCATTTATAGAATAAATATAACACCAAAAATATAAGAATTAAGAACGACGATGTTTGCAAGTGCACGAGTCAAATTGTAATACATTTTGTACAATGAAATACTTGGAAGTATTTTGAAGATCGTACCCAAGGAAGGATGGAATAAATAATAAAAATGCTTTTTACAGTAATAAGTCTAAATAGTAATAGTTAATTCCTATATCATGATAAATCATAAAATAAGTTGAAGAGATAAAAATAAATAAATAATGAAAAGAAATAAATAAATAAAAATAAACAACGAAATAATTCAATAAACCAATCAGGAAGATTAACTCGCTTTAGGGTTTGTAACTAACTTCGGATTAGGGTTTTAGAGTGGATTAGTCATCGATTAACCAATTATTACCTCCTAACATTTAATTAACTAATCGAATGGTTGATACTCGGTTATCTCTCGACCTCGCTTTCTCAACTAGGATAAATAACAATTTACTCAGTTCGACTTATCTCCCGACCTCATCTAGCCTATGATAACTTACTAAATGATTAAATGATTGTGTAAGTTCCATTTGTAATTACTGAATTGCATGATATGTTAATGTTTATTGATTGCATGAACAAACATGTCACTAAATCTTACTATGTATATTAGATGCATGCAAAGCATGCCATTGAATTTCGTAAACTGAAAGCATGTTAAGCATGCCACTGTTATTGATACTGTTACTGATTAGCATGATATGCTACATTATTGATATGACATATTGCATTGCATGGGTTTGGGTATTGATGGGTGACGGAAGAGTTGCATAGAGTACTGACGGTTTATTCGCAATATTATTGTTTAGCAGTATATTTGCACCCCGGAGTATTGTTGGAGTACTGGCGACTTATCGTAACTTACTAGCAGCTTGTCTGCAAATTATTGGCAGTTTTAACTGCATACGGTTATTGGTGGTTTAACAACATCGAGCTTCGACTCTTGCTGTTTTGGTGTTAGGATGACGGGTTCTGGGGAACTTGTGGTGTGTAGCGGATAGATGGGTAAGACTATTGCACTGTTTCATATAAGCATGCCATATACAAAATTTTGTTATGTCATGATAAACTGTATGAACTGTTATAATAGTTGTATGTTTCTTTGATTGATTGTGTGCCCATGAAATGCCTATATTTGCTTAGACTCACACTAAGGGTACATTTGGTTCACTGTAACGGAATAGGGCTGTAATTGAATAGAGCTGTAATGGAATAGAGGTGTAATGGAATAGAGCTGTAATAAGTAATTCAACCTGTTTGGTTGAATGGAATGGAATAGAGTCAAATAGAATTCTTGTGTTTGGTTGAATGGAATGATGTTGTAATAGCATAAGGAAAAGAACTAAAATGACCAGAATACCCTTAGCAGAATTTCTTTTAGGTAGATGATTATTGTTATTTTTATTAAACTTTAATAAGATTATTATTGAAAGTAATTTAATAAAAATAATAAATAATTTAATCATATTTTAACATAATTATTATTAAATATAATTTAATAAAAAAATAATTTAATAACATTCTTAATATAATTATTATATGAATTAAAAAATCAAAATATATAATACTATAAAAATATATATAATCTATTTTATTATTTTTAAACTGCAATACATATTTAATGTGCTAAAATATCATTATTGAAACAAATAATTTAATTATTCTACAATAAAAAATATTAGAAGTAATAAATAACTTGAGAATTATATTTTGCATAAACATAATATTGATCTATTAACAAAAGGTTACATGATTTCATTAGTTTATATGTCATAATCCATATGTTACAACATCAAAAAGTTACAACATTGTAATGACATATATCATGTCATTATACCGTCCCAAATATTACAAATACAAAAAGTTTACAAAATATCATCAATACAACTATGATTTTTAATGGTCAGCAAGAAATCTTCTGACCCATTCCAATCGTACAGAAGAAGGTAAACTAAAGAAAATGAGCATTTGCGTTGGATGATCTGGAATTTTGCTCAATGCTCGAAAACGCTCATCCACAGTTAAACCTTCTATTTCACATAATGTTGGATACAAATTTATAGCTTTTTCTTAGATGATCTGAAATTCTTCTGACTGTTGTTGAATTACCGCATCGGAGGCAATACTCCTACTGATTTGTTCGCCAACGGCCCGCATGTTTTCCGCCAATAAAGTGGCAGCATCATGAAATGAAGAAGAAACATGATCACTTGAATCATAATTCTTTTTTTTCTTCTTTGAAGATGTGGAACCCCCTTGGTTTCTAGCTGGTTGCGATTCTGTAGCTGAAACATCCATGTCATCCAAAGAGATATTAGCTTCACATCCATAGAAATCGTTTCTTTCTTCATGAATATTTGTAGTAGCTACATCCTCAACATTTATTTCTTCAATGATATCAGCGGTTGTTTGAGCATCTTTCCCAGTGGCTCGATCTTTTGCGTAGATGGCAGTAAGTTGGTCGTAATAAGGGAAACTACGATGTTTGAATTGACCTGCTTCTTTATGACTCTATAAAAAAGAGGAATTCATATTAGTTATAAGTTTGGTGAAAATAAGATAATAAAGACTTGAAATAATTCTTACATTTATATATGAGTTCCACACTGCATCTTCAGCAACAATGAGCTGCCTATGCTCATCCCAACCAAAACCGCTATTGTTTTTTCCATTAAGCATGTCATAAACGATTGACCAATCCCTTTTCAGTAGTCTAATCCTCGATTCAATATTAGGTTTAGCCTTCAACATTGCATTGGGTAAAACTTTTTCTAACATTTTTTCCAACTCATTTAAATAACCGGCTTTAAATCCCGTATCAGCATTAAAGGTTCCAACATTGTGCAAGTCGACCATACAAGAAACCAACGCAGCATCTTCTTCTGGCACCCATTTCCTTTTGGTTCCTCGAGAACTTTGGGAAGAAACATTGGATTCTGAAAAACCTGACATAATTATCTTAAGAAAAAAACAAATTAACATTTGACAGCATTAAGACATAATAGATAGCTAGATTATGTAATAATGGTAAGCTTGAAATTTTAATAATTGCAAAGGAAAAAAAACATAACTGTATATTGCAAATTATGTATCTTAAACTACAACCACACCTTTAAATCTAGAGCTATTTATTCGAATACCCAAAAGAAAATTGGAAAACAAGTTTATAAACAAAAAAACCACAATGTTGGAAAAAAAAAAAGAACTCAAAATACAAACTGTAACTTACATTTGTAATTCTAAAATGTCAAATTTCATTCAAAAAAATCAGCTCTTGGCTTAGCAAATAATAATGTCTTGAACATTAGAAAAAAAATTAATTATTCTCATCTAATCTTGAAATACATCCACATCTAATCAGCTCTTGGCTTAGCAAATAATAATGTGCTCCTCAACTACACAACATATATACATAAAAGCAACCAAGATGTGCTCCTCAACTACACAACATATATACATAAAAGAAAAAGCCGTTTGTTGCTTATCAAAAATAACTAGTTCAATTTTCAGAAAAAAAGTAATCACTAATGTAACATCCAGGATTTAGGGGTTATGCGGTTAGTGCATAATTCAAGTGATAGTAGGCTTAGTGTGTGTTGGATGTGTTTTGAGGAGTTTTAGGAACTCTAAGATATAGGGAAATGCCTTAAGAAATTATTGGATTTTAAGTTTAGTAGGGGGAGCTAGGCTAAGGAGGCCTTAAGGGAATTAGTGAGGGAATTTGGACATAAGATTGGGCTTGGTAAAGTGGCTTGGAGGCGCCACTTAGGGCCTTGGTGGATGACGTCATGAGCAGGGGAGAAGGGCTCAGGTTCGAGTCTTGGTGGCAGCATAAAGGGTGCTTTTATTTTGCATTTTGGCGTCATGAAGGGGGAAGGTGTTGGACGGCATGGGGGCTTTGAAAAGATGAAGGATAAGCTTTGGTTTTTCTTTTTAAATTCGGCTAAAAGAGAAGGATAAGTGTTGACTTATTCAATTTATTTTAAATGGGTGTTGAAGAGAAAATATAGGAGAAAATTATGGGTTTTGATAAGAGGGAATGTGGTGGCCGAATATAGGACTCTAGGGGCTTGCATTTTCGGCTTTGAAGAGTGTTAAGAAGTGTGTGCCGAATTTTAGTTGGGAGCATTCATCTTTTTCTTTCTCTTTTAGTGCCTTGCCGAATTTTCTCTCTTCTTATTCTCTTTTCTTTCAACCCCAATTCTACACCTTTTCTTGAATGGCCGAATGACTCTTTGTCATTTAGAACTTTAGCCGAAACTTTGATCACTTTGATCCATTTACTTTCTAGGCCGAATCCACATCTCTTTCTCAAACTCTCTTCTTTTCTTTTTGGTTAGCCGAATATTCAAGCACCATTTGAAAAAGCCTAGTCGAATCTCAAAGTGCCTATTTTCTCTTCTTTGCCGCAAGCCTTAAAAGCCGAAACAGTTAGCCGAAATCTATTCTCTTTTAGTCTTCACAAGCAAACATTGGTGGTAAGTACTTCTTTTAGTAATCGGTTTTATCTTCTTTTCATGGATATGCCGAAATCAAGTGTGTAGTCTTTGGTTTTGGGTTAGCCGAATATTCATAAGCCATAATGTAGTGTTTCTTTTGTATGTGCCAACGTTAAGGAGCATTAAAGGAGTCTTTCGGGATTCGATTCACCAATGTAAGTGATATGTGGTATTCGGCCAAGGGCCATTCTTATGGATTGTTGCTTAAAGCCGAATCTGACGTGTGGCATATAGGGATCTCGACAACTTCAGGAGCAAGTAAGTATTTCAGGATTTGGATAAGCAAGGTAGGTGGTTTGTGATATTCGGTCATGGGCCATTTTGGTTATTAATGTTAGCTGATTTTGACTATGGTTATTTAGGGGCAAATCGATAGAAGTAAACAGGAGCCTTCGGGATTCAAGATCGTTTCGATAAGGGTACTCTATAAGTTCGGATTTAGTTGTTTTGACTATAACGTAAGTGACTAACCTGATGTGCTGATTAAGATATCATTAATGGATGCGAGTGCCGCGCTTAAGGAGAGAAGGGGCAGTCCTATCCCTAAGTTTAAGAAGAGATCGAGTCTCTGCCCAGCTTCGAGATTGGCCACCGGGTGTGGGCCAAAGAGCAGGGAAAGTTATAGGCAGATAGCTGTACTTTCGATTAGTGATAGCATCGGGATCGAGAGCGTAGTGCTTCAGGTTATCAGGTGTGTGATTAACCCACCGTTTTCCGGGTATAAAATTGTATGTGTATGTGTTATGTGTATGCTAATAAGTGCAGTGGCAATTATGAAATGGATACCCTTAAGGGGTGTGTCGATAATCAGGTCAGTATCAAATCTGATGGAAATATGGTTATTAGTGTGTATATGTGTGAATATGCCAATGAGAATATGATTGTATGCCTGAATAACATGTACATGCATTATTTATCATGACATTATTATATGTTGCATGTGCATGGGATGGGATATGAATGTGAAAGAAGGTACGGGTGTACATTTATGTACGTGGTTGATGTTAGCTGCAAGCTACATCGTGGATTGGCGCTGACTGAGGTCGCGTTGTGGATTAATTGTGATTTATTTCACGTGGCTTGATGAGTGGTTCTGTGCCTCATCGTGGTTGATATAGGCTTTGTGCCATATCGTGGTTTGATGAGTGGCTATGTGCCTCATCGTGGTTTGATGTTAGCTGCGAGCTACATCGTGGACGGCATTAATTGCCAAATTGGTGTGTAGAGGTTGGAGGGTTGATTTAGAAATCCCCTGGTGTGTGGTGGCTGGATACGGGGGTGTGTAGAGGATGGACCCTAGGTTGGGTTGGGTGCACTTTGCATGATTATGTGTGGCATTGTGGTTATTGATGTGGTTATGGGCCAAGCCCAATATGTGGATGTGGATCAGTGTGGAAATGGGCCAAGCCCAATATGTGGAATCATGTGGTTAATTACATTATGATCCGATATGTGGTATGGATATAGGCCAAGCCCGAATTGTGATATTATGTGAATAAGTTGCCTTGTTATCTGTTATGTGGGTTGATATGTGGTTTGATATGTGGGTGGAATTCAGTGGACTAATTGCACACTGAGTCTGTGTGACTCACCCAAATAATTATCAACATCGCAGGTGATATGTGATTCTTGGACCGGGTTGGAGAGGATACAAAGGTGGCCATGCAGAAGCTATATTTCATGCAGAAGCTATATTTCATGCAGAAGATGTTTTATTTATTTTATGCGGTTTAATATTAAGTATTTTTGAATAATTATTTGATGTAATAAGGGCCACTTAAAGTATTTGGACACGTTATTTATGATTTTGAAGTTATATTACTTTTATTCGGAAACCGGAAATGATTTTAGGAATCGATTCATATTATTAAAGCCTATATTAAAGTTTTAAATCCGGGAATTTGTAACAACATGATTTTACTTAGAATTTTAAATATACAATGTTTTACAACCGACAACAATTTTTTATGTTTTCACCCGTAAGTCAAATCTTTTTCAAACATTTTCCGCAGTGACATACCAGATCCGGTCAAGGCTCGTGGGCCGGGTTTGGGGATGTTACAACTAACACTTGCATTATCAGAACACAAAACTCACAAGATCCCAAAAAACGCATCAAGACATCATTTATTACCAATCAACAATTGCTCATTTTACCTCATTAATCGTAAGTGGTTTCACTGATTGGAGGCTATTCAGTGCAACTTTCTTACAATTGTTTGTATGAACATCAAGCAATCAACTACTCCATAATCTCCCTTAGTTAATTTATGACTGATATAATTTACACCTTACTACTAAAATGTTGATGGCATATCAAATCAATCAACATCTTTCAAGCAGTCATTGTGTTAGTGGGTGAGCAGGGTAAAGATTTGTGGATCATTTCACGTGTCATCATCTTTATAAGAAAGGATGAATATGGAGATAATCACTCCATAATGCTCGGCTTTGGAATGTATAGCTATGCAATTAAGAGAATACCATAACATGGCATTTAATGCAAAGTTTTACTAACATCAAAATGAAACTCTAATTCCAGAAATTTTATTAAAAATATTTACCTCCATCAAATGAATACAAATTGGACTTTGAATGTACCTAAACAAATTATGCATAACTAGTTTATATCTCTGAATAGTTCATAATTATAGAATGTGCCAGTCCATCATATCTATTCCCAATGAAAATTTCTTTTAGTTATCATAATATCTATTCTAGGTGAAGGAATAAAGAGCATGATTGGTCAACTAAACAAGTAAAAGATAAACTAGTCTATCACATGGACATGCACTAAGGGTTCCATGATTGACAAAGACTAAGTTTCAAACTCGGACTTCTTGGGATGACTTTACTAGCAGCAGAGACTGAAAATTTTCATCCGAGAGATTCCCATCAATATATTATTTGCGGAAAATGTTTCATATGTCAAGAGTTTTTCAACACAACAGAAAACCAATATCGAGTGATTGCAGAGAATATACGATATTAACAAAAATGAGTAATGGAAAACATCAAGTGAAAAAATGGGAATTGCATTACGTTGGAAAGACAAGAAAATTTCATCAGTGAGAAGCAACAAAGACGTGTGAAGTGGTAGGTTTTTCTTTTCATTTACATGCACCAAAAAACCAAAATACATTGGTGCTAAATGGTACAACCAAGATTATTCATTTTTCCAAATGGAGCGGAATAAACAAATAAGCATACAGCAAATCTCGAGCATTAGGGATTATGGCTGTGTTACGATATTAACAAGAGAGGAACTCAAAGTTACATACAATCCAAATCATTTTCATTTTACTAGAGCTTCAAGGTTTCATCTCCACCACATCTCCAAAGCTTAGGTACAATGATGACAAAATTGTTTATCATTCTCTTATCTTTCACATTAAAACCATGCAGCAACTTGAAACGCATACTTAAAATGTCATAACATAGGTAGCATCAATATATTTATCCAATAAAGTGGTATGCATTTAAGATTGATTAATTATTACTTAAAAGAATGATCTTACAGCGGAGATCTGACAAGAAATTATCTTACGAAGGTGCATAAAAATGCAATGTGTATCGATATCTATGACATGTATACCCAACACACTACAGAGAAATAATCGCAACCAAAATTTCTTATAGTTTTAACTAAAAGCCACTTGAAGTCGGGCTATATTTAAATCTCTTCAAAGAAGCAACAAATTTGATCAATGGACCAAAATTTGGGTCATGACAAATAGTTTTCCATGAAAGAGATGAACCTACAAATTTATCTTAATTAGATTATTAACATTCTTATGCTCCATTTGATTGTTGATTTTGTTACTTACATTTTACTTCCAAAGAGAATAGAAAAAAAAAACCACTAAGGCTCTGTTAGGTTCATGCTTTTGCTTTTGCTTTTTCGCTTTTCTCAATAGAAATTGTAAAGCAAATGATAAAAAAAATGAATTGAAAACAAGAGACCAATGGCAAAAACCAAAGGCACCAAGAAAAGCCTGAAAGAGCATTCCGATACAAAGCTTTGTTGTAGTAATAATTAGCGATCAGGTTGTAATACAGTGGACCGACTTTGAGGTGTAGATAGATGGGATTTGGGGTGCTTAAAAGCTTTGTTCTAAAACCCAAAACAATTCAATTAACAAATCAAACTCTAGAAACCCAGAAAAAAGAACACAAAAATTATGAGGATCTAATGAAGAAACCGAGAAGGATCAGAGTGAGACCGAAAAAGAACTTTAACTAACAAATTCAGAGAAAAAAAAAGGAATCAAAGGCCATTAGTTACCATATATAAGGAGGTTCAACGGGAGGAAGATGAAGATGGTGAATGAAGCTTGATTTGTAGTCGATTAAGGATCCAATTTCTATAGGGTTTACTTTGGGAAAAACGTTTAGGAAGAAATTGTCTGTAAGTGTGAAAGTGAAAAGGACGAAGATGAAGATGAGAGACAGGAGGATATTTTGGTCCAAAATAGGGCAAAATGTTATTACCCGTTGCTTTGAATAACTATTCTGACCCGTAGCCACTGAATTGCTATTACAGGCCGTACTGTAATAGAAGCTGATTCTATTCAGCGTGTAATAGCCATTACAGGCAACCAAACATGTGTTTAGGGTGGGCCCACGGAATAGGATTGTAATGGCTATGCCATTACATTGAACCAAACATGGTGTAAGCTTTTTAAGCTCACCCTTTAGTTTACTTCTTAAAGATAACCCTCAAGATTAAGATCGGATTCGACATACGGAGGTCTCGTCTCGAATTTTCAGTTAATAAAGTATTTTTAATTTTACTTCTTTTATTTTTGGGACTATAAATTTTTAAGGACTGTGGCCTGGGTTATTTAATTTATTTTTTTGCATGCATGGAATTTTGGATAAAATCGAGCAAATTTAATAGCAGACCTAATATGACTTAAACACGAATTTTCTTACAAATATTAAAGGCATCACATTTTTCCGATGCGTAATGATGAAAGGTAGTTTTTATTTAAAAGGTTTACTGACGAAATCGATAGAGTTTTTCAAATGACACGACTTTCTAATAATCAAACTTAAATCATAGACGACCTAACAATCCGATGTTTTTAGTAAACCTAAGGCGACCATGCTAAGTTTCCTAAATTGATCAAAATAATGGTTTTTAAATTGAGCGAATTTACTTGATCATTTCTATGACTAATGTAGCCTTCAGAAGGTTACAGTTAAGGTTAAGTCAACATCTCGTCGCACTCTCCCTCAATATATTCCTTAACCTATTTGTTACCTAGGTTAGTTATGAATAATTAATCTAGTTACAATTTGAACTCATCTTTAACCTATTTCAATTACTAATCTATTAACCTATAATTTCTCAACCACTTGAAAGAATTAACACATCATGAAATTCAAATCAACCAAAAAGATGAACAAGAACATAATGACATGGGAATAGTCAAAAAAAAAAAAATATTATTCAATTAAAGCGTAGGTCTCTTCAATAATCAAATCCAAAACTTCATATCAAATTTCTACCAACAACTTCAAGCTATCACTTTTGAAAAGAAACAAAAGTCTTGATGGCTCTCAAAAACTAAAAACCTAATTAGAATAAGAAAGAATATATGAAAAATGTAATTTACAGAACTCTCCTAATGTTGTAACTCATACTCAATCAAGAGGGATTGAAATCACGCAAAACAAGACAAAATTAGGTTAAAGGTACTAATCCTTTTGGTGGAATTTTTATAAAAACCTTTTTTAAGCATTCAATTAACATCTCAACATTTTATCGATTGAAATATTTTAGAAAATACCTTTTAAGTATTCGATCAACATTCTAAATTTTTTATTAACTTGTACAATTTGAAATAATAAATAACATTATAAAAGTAAGTGCCTCAAATTATAAAGTACAGAGACCAAAACCTTAAGTTGATCTATTTTGTTCATAGTGAATCTTGAACAGCTTCATAAATTTCATCATGCACTGAAAATTTAACTGATAGAGGAAATCTATGATTTTCTATAAAAAAAATCATACACAGTTGCGCCAATTATTGAGGTTGGAACTAGACAGTAACACAGTGCAGTATTACAAGACTAGGGGTAAGGAATGAGATAACCGACTGTAAGTACGCGTTATGGACGAGTAAGTAGTAACACTGGCAATGCCTTGTCTAATGAGCACCTAAGCATGCTTTGAAGGGCACATATACAAGAACAGGGTTTGTCTACGGTTTTGCATCTTTACATATCTGGGTTTATGCCAAACAAGTTTACATGGAATGCCAACCCGAGCCCTTGCACTCGGACAACCACAAGTCGATGTGTTCTATCATCTTGTGCCTCACTTTGTTAACTGCATCAGGGATGCTGCAGCTCTGAGCATTACCTGAAATGAGAAAATAAATCACAACTTTAGAGAATACCTCATAGAGTCATTATTCAAAGAAGTGGTAAGCAATAATCATGGATTTCTAGAGTCTACACAATGTTTACAAGTGCTATACAATGCAAGCACATAATTGACTGCCAAAATGTGCTTAAAACTTTAAGCTATTAGGGTCTTTTTTTCAAGATAACTTAGATTCCATTAGCAATACAGTTCTTACCTTCAATGCTTGAAACAGATTGGGGACATTCTCGCATATCAATTCCATGGCCACAATTATGACAAGTAATAATGTATGAAGGCACTGAAATGTTCCAAAGTAAGTTCTTAGAAAGTGAAATAGGATAAAAAGGTGAAATACAGCAAATTGTTGATCAGCAATAAGTTATTTCCATTTTCTAGATAATCCCACAAAGAAAATAACATTTTTCGTAATCACAACTTAAAGAGTTCCTAGGCTTGGCTATTATTAAGAGGTTATCAGACATCTAGGTGGCCGCTGCTAGACCATCCACACTGCCCAGTGGAGCAAATAGCAACCAAGAGCTTCCTATGAAGCCTCTTCTTTTAGTTTAGAATCTGGGTATTCATCAAAGTAATTGGTAATGCTAATGGAAGCTTACTGCCCGGCGAAGATGTCTGTTTGGAAGCATGGCGCCATGGATCCTGTGAGCCATTTGTAAAAATGATTTTTGAACCTGCAAATTCATATTTTTGTAAGACAAACAGAACTATAGTATATGCATGTTGTTGAGCGCAATACTAGAAGCATGATAATATAAGCAACAAAAATGTAAATCATTATTTTAATCGCCTTAATTATTTAGCCCTCAAATGCTAAATGAACCGTTCATCTCTCTTGACTTAGAGGCAATGCATTTTCCTTCAGACATACATAATCACTTCCTTTTGCCTGCAAGTACAACATAATTTGTTTTTGACTAACGTAAACCCAAAGAATTAGCTGGAAATGAATGAATACAACCGCATATCAAGCTGAACAGAAGGTTTCAGTCTACAGAGATAGAAGACCATTTCTTGAGAAGAAATCAAAGAAATGATATTTTACACAAGAAGCATTTACTGCACCATAAGAACATCTTAGTACAGAGTACCTCATTTTTTGCATGCGTGCAATCAATGAGTGCAACACCTCAGTCTGCTGGCACAGAAGTAGCAAATAGTGACAGGAATAAGCAAGCCTGTCTGTAGGTGCCTGAAGGTGTGGTTCATGTTTGAGGGGAAAATTATATGCTTCACAGCTAGAAGTAAAGTAATAAAGCAACTCTAGACCAGCAATTAGTATGTACAGGGATTGACCAAAGAAGGGAAAACTCGAGGCTTTAATCCTAGAAGCCTACAAGACTAAACTTGCGTAAAAGCATTGGAAAATTCATGGTGAGGAAAAGGCAGAAACACGAGAAAGATTATGCCTTGACCTGCAATATTTGTGCCTCCATAGTATATATTTGTCACATCAACCTCTGGGTAAATGCCTTCTCCAAAGACATTCTTGCAAAGATCTAAGTGGTATCTGCAATACGAGCAATACATTTGTATGGTCGGATGTGCACCAAAGCATAGAAGGGGGGAAAAAACACTCAATATACTCATTTGCAGTCTGACAGAAGTGCAGATAGCAGAAGTAAACCAGAAAGCAACCCTAGTATCGATTACATAGCCTGATATTTAGAAACATACTTTGTATCAATTTTGGAAGAGCGAACAGTGTCATTTGAGGGCGCCACCTGGAAATATGCAACTTCAGTACACACTTGAAACCACCATAGCCGGTCAGAACTACCTTCATTAACGGCAGTGTTCTTCAAGTGTTTCTGATTATAAGTTTCAACACTGACACCAAAAGTTCCAACAAAATACTCTTTGACATATTTGGCATAGGCGGCCTGCAAAGGTATAAGAAATTATTGTCCACAAATCATATAGTCTCACAAAACTGTAAAGATGCATAATGTGTAATACAAGCATACCACCAAATCCACTCCTGCCTTTTTTGCTTCAACAAGAGGGGTGCATAATGCATCTGGATGTCCATATTGAAACTGCATATTCATAAACATTAAGATTACTACAGAGAAAAACTAACAAGAGTGAGAGGAAAAAGCAAATGTACCGCAACAACAGCAGCATCCGCCAGGAAATAGAAGAAATCACCATCAATCTCAAGCTGGAAACAGAAACAAATTGTCAGCATCAGTATCAGGAGATGACAATTTTAGTAGAACATCGTCACTTTGCAATTTAAGTAGAGGGTTTATACAATAGAGAAATAAAGGGAAAGAAGATTCAACCTCAGCTGCACCAAACTGCTTCTTCAGTTCTTTTTTGTTTGTTTCAAGACTCCGATCAACAAGTTCAGTGATTTCTTGTAACACGGCTTTGCATTCAGGACCAGCTGACTCACCAACCTGCACATGGAGGAGGGTTAAAAGAATAAGGTGAATAAAGGTGATGGAAAATCTATAACTGAAGGAAGAATATATTCAGGAAATGAAAATAAAAATAAAAGAAAAGAAAAAAAACTCGGTATACAAACAGTTATGTACAAGATGAACTCCCTTCAACCACTCAATCTCATCGAATTTCCACCACCGGCTGTCCCAAATATTGTCCTTTTAAATAAAGTAAGAGAACTATATCTCCCTATACTGATGTTTACCCTTCAAAGAACGATAATCATAAACCTTCATCCTAAATTGAACTAGCTTATGGGTATTTTTGAAATTTTATAATTAATCAGATAACAAATGAATAGCAAAATGTAACACAAAAAAAGTGAGGTGAAGGGAGTATCAATCTCTTACCTGCTTATCATAGTCAGTGTAGTTGTCAACAGCAAGAACAACAGCAGAACTTGCCAGGCTTCCGCATGTTAAATGAGGAAACTTTAGTCGAAACCACGCACTAAGAGCACCAGAGTATGAAACGCCAAAAACAAACCATGAATTCTCAGCACCTGTTCTATTTCGCTTCAAGTTTAAGGATACCTACAAAACAGAAGCGCTGTAAATAGAAAAAGATAAGGTGAACAATAACATGAACTTAACAACTAAAACATGAGACAATTGACTTCAGTCAATCCGATAAAAAAACCCAGTAAGACAATACTAGGCAAGCTAAACCTGGAACTAACAAAAACCTGACTTATCAAAGGGAAAAACGAAAAAGAAGCCTACCTGATACCACTGACGGAAAACAGCCAAGTCAAAGAGAGCCTGCTTAGATGAAAGATATTTCAGATTTTCCGTTGTATGTGACTTAAAAGGGCTGCTTTTCCCATAGTAACGATGCTCAAGTGAAACCACAGCAGCCCCAAACTTCTTGGCCAAAACCTGAAACTCATAACAATACAATAATCTTGAGACGTTTTCTTCCAAAATCAAATTCGTTTTCTCTGTAAAAAAAATGGGTTTGAAGCGAAATAGTAGAATTTACGCCGAGATAGTCATTGCTTATGCCATTGCACGAAGACTCCCCGCAAATTTTTAAGAAAATAGGTCCATCGGGAACTTCAAAGTAATCAAGGAATTCATAGTAACGCTGCTTAAATTGCCGGTGGTCCTGCCAGAGAAAAAAAAAGTGGCAACTTGGCAATAAAAAAGAAATACAATTTGGAATAGAAATAACAGAGATCAGAAAAACAGAACGGGAGGATTACATAAGGAGAATAGTGATCGAGAGTCTGGTCGAACCAGAGCTCTTTTGTGGTTAAATAATAGCTCCTTTGAGACAAGCGGTTAAGCAAAGAGCGAGGCGTCATCACGAATCCATGGGCGAATCCCGACAGAGCCACGAAGAACAATAACGAGACGGACACAACCAACGGTTTCGAAAGCCTCATCGTTCCCATTGCTAGCCCTGATTCAGAAACAGGTGGCCGTGAGGTTCTTCGTGTCTTAAAACTCATGGGAGCTAACGGGAAACCAGATCAGTTAATCCTGGGCAGTCAGCTTCACATATATTTATTATATTGATGTTATCAACGTGCTACACCCAAGGTGACTAAAGTATGAAAAAGAAAAGGTTGACTAAAGTATGAGTAAATCTTTTTATCGGGTAAAATAATCAAATATACATAAAGAAAAAAATACGAAAAATGGTCGGTTTTTTGAAAATTTACGGAAAATGGCTATTTTCCCGCAAAATGCGTCCACGTCAGCACGTTTTGTGGGGAAAAACCAGGAAAGCGCGCCCCAGAGGCGCGTTTTAGCCCTGCAACGGTCAAAATTTTTACAAGTATTAATCACATTTGAATATCATATAAATAATTTAAGCAATCGGGCTCGAATCCTTATAACAACTCTCGTGTTTAATACAAATAATTAGTGGATCTAAATTTTAAAAAATATATATATTAATTCGAGTATGAATTTTACAATTATTAACCACGTCTGATCAATCCATTGAATATTCAATTTAATTTAAAATCTACATATTCATGGGTTAAATGTAGAGAATTTTTTTTTTTTTTATCTTTGAACCAGCCTAAATTTAAATATTTTTAAAATATATAAACATTAGCTTAAAAATATCTTTTTAATATTTTGTTATTTTTAAATAATAAAATGTACTATTTAAATAATTTTAATTTAAGTTGCGATTACATCCAACACGATTCATCACCATCTCTAATATAAAATAATGCGATTACTTCTTATTTATTAAATATATTAAAACTAAATTACAAAAAAAATAAAAAAAATTCTTATTTTATTAAATATATTAAAACTAAATTAAAAAAAATAAAAAATAAAAAACAACATCTTATTTATTAAATATATTAAAACTAAATTACAATAAAATAAAAAATAAAAAACAACTTCTTATTTTATTACATATATTAAAATTAAATTACAATTAAAAATTAAACAATTTCTATTTTATTAAAGATATTAAAATTAAATTACAATAAAAAAATTAAACAACTATTATTTTATTAAATATATTAAAACTAAATTACAAAAAATAAAAAATAAAAAATAAATTTTTATTTTATTAAAAAAATTCAAATTAAATTACATACAAAAAAAATAAACAACTTCTATTTTAGTGAAGATATTAAAATTAAATTACAAACACAAATAAAAAAACAACTTTTATTTTATTAAAAAAATAAAAAAAAATTATTACAATTTAAAAAATAAAAAAGCCCATCCGAATCAATGTTGATGCTTGGTCGGAATCGATGCCACACGGGGTGGTCGGTGGTTTCTGCCGCTAGATTCCTCCTTCTTCTAGCTTCCGGCGGGGGTCGTGGAACCTCGGGCGGGGATTCCGGTTCCTCCGGCAATAAGTCTGGTTGTGGGTGTTGCGAGGATGACCCACCTTGATAAAATAACGACCTCGGAGGTGTTTGCATAAACCACGGCGGGGGTGTCTGAATCCCGTATGGCGAAGGAGACCGGTAAAAAAAGTGCTCCCCGACGGCGCCTCTTGTGATCCTCACGCGACGACGACGGCCTCAAGATCGGTGGCGGTCGGAGTAGTCGAGAACGGACTCGAACCGGCTATGCATTCCAACTTTGGGGTGGGACCGGAAAAGGAAACATATATGGGTTAGGATACATATAAGGGCTTAGGTGCGCACGACATAAAGGCTAAAGGCTGTGATGTCGGTGTCGTCGGTGAACCGATGGGCCCGGTGGATCATTGTGTGGGCGCTGTTGATGGGCCCGGTGACTGTGTTGGCGCTGTTGATGGCCCCGTCTCATCACCCCTTCTTTTTGGATTTAAAGGGCCCCGACGTTCCCTTTGTTGACGAAGTTGTCGTCGCCTCTCTTCTTCCGACAACAAATACGGCTTACCATGGATCCTAAACCATGGCATGTATTCCGGCACGCACGCTAACTTAGGAACGACGATCGGTTCCCGGATAGGTAAATAGTCATACCGGTTCTCCCACATCTCAATATATGCTGACCAAAATCTTGGCCAATCCGTGTGCAACTACCGTAAGTCCACTTTGTGCTCATCATCGAGCACCTCAGGTGGCACGGGAATCGGTTGCCAGAATCCAAATTATCGCAGAACCCGATCTGACTGGTGCATCTCCACGATCGCATAGTTGATCAATGGGACCTTCACGTGCCAAATGTTTGAATTTTGCAAGAACTCCTCCGGAATTACTGCCCGAATTGCCGGATCCTCGTACGGTGTCCATTGAAACTATATTAACATTACCAAAATATTAGTTATATACATAATACTAAATACTAAATACGAAATACTAAATTATAAATACGAAATTCGAAACTTACTTGTGATTCCGACCGTTGGTCTAATAGAAGCCGTATATCTTTAAGCGAGGTAGGTATTCCAGCATAACTCGCCGAATGGTTCCACCTAAATAAATAAATTTTTAGCATACAATTATACTATAAATCTACGTAATAATTGTAAAATATAACATTAAATTTACCTCATTATCAGTGGGAATGAATATGGGTGGTCGAGTCGAGGACGTAAAAATAGAAATCGAAACCGTGCCCATGACTGCAGTAGTGATAGACAACCTCCGATTTTCGCTTTACTCGGCCGCGTCGCCCCGCACATCTCCCGATACAACTTCGATAGCACGGCAGACCCCCAACTCAATTCACCGGCTGCTCTAAAATCAACAAGTTTCAAAGAACCATCTCAAGTGTACGAGGTTTCTAGGCAGTGCGGCATCAGATAACCTCTAATTATCTCAAGAATGTATGCCCGAGCATACCGTATTCTTTCTATTTCGGTCGAACCATCATTCGGCTCCGGGAATGTGTCTCGTAACCAGGCCATCTTGATCCGACCTCCATGAATGTTATCCGGAATGGCACCCAGAAGCTCGTAGCATACGACCATCCAATCGATAGAAGTTGCAAACCCGGTGACTCATCGACCCGTCCACCTAAATCCCAATCGCAATCGCACATCTTCTAGAGTGATGGTACACTCTCCGCATGGAAGATGGAAAGTGTGTGTCTCGGTCTCCACCTCTCTATCAACATGCACCGATCAAAGTCGGCTCCAACTTGAACCCCCCTACCTATCGTGGCCGCGTGCAAAAACCCGCTTCCCTCATGTAATTCTCGATCAACGGCGATGGGGGACCATGCATATTGCGAATATAACATTGCAACACCTTATCTACAGACTGTTTAAAAAATTATAAAATAAAAATTAATTAAAATTGCATAAACCTAAAAAATATTAAATAATATTGAAAAATTAAAATTAAAACTTACCATTTGCATTTGATCGACGGAGATGTGCTTGTTGTCTAGACGAATTAATTCCCCGGCCATTGGTAATACGATCGAAAATTTTAAAAGTTTCAAAAAAAATATATTAAAAAAATTAAAAAAGGGTTTTTTTGTAAATATTAAAGGACTATTTCGAAATTTCAGAGGAAGTTTCAAGGACTTAAAGAGAAATTTGAGAGGAATTTGAGAGAAGAATGAGTAAGGACTAAAGTGTGAAAAAAATAAAAGGGTTGGGGGTTTTTATAGGTTTATTTTTTGACCGTTGCAGGGCTAAAGCGCGCCCATGGGGACGCGCTTTCCTGGTTTTTCCCCACAAAACGCGCTGACGTGGACGCGTTTTGTGGGGAAATGGCCCTTTTCCGTAAATTTTTAAGAAACCGGCCATTTTCTGTAAATTTTGTTTTTTTTTGGTATATTTGGGTATTTTACCCCTTTTTATCGGGTAGACTACAAAGTTCGTTCAACTACAATATCTTAAAAAAATTACAAAATAATGGTTAAATTATTTAAATTTTTTTATTTAATAGACCGTTTAAATTACGGTTGTATTACTTTTTTTATTTATATCACTTGCATTAATCGAAAACTCTTTTTTCCTTTTTTTTTCTATAATTCAATTCATAAATCCGGAAATAAAAAATTTCAAACGTTTTTCTTCTTCTATCTCTAACACTAACCATCGGATTAACTTGAATCTAAAGTATGTTCTACTCGTTGATGGACACTAATTCATATTGCATTGATCGTTGGATCGTTACTTGGAGCTCTCTAGCCGAACTTTTAAAAAGAAAAAGAACCTAACAACCAATGGCTTAAATAAAAACTTTCGAATAGTTCAATTCGTATAGTTAAGTAATTCTTTTATATAGTTTATCCTTTTTTCTATTTAAGTAAAACTTTGGTATTTATATAATTCTTTTTTAATCTGAGAAAGTGTGGAAGAAACAATCAAATACCAAAGCTTTTTCTATATAAAAAGAACCATAGCATTGACTTAAAAACTAACATAAATCACCCTCCACCTCTTAAAAGAAAAATCAATATTCTTTTACATAAAATTTCAGTCTCTTTAACCCTTAAACAATTAGTAAAAATGGTCAATTTTGGACGATTATATGGCATCTGCGTGGGTGTTTGACATAACTCCTTTAATCCACGTGTTTTTACACATGTTTATTTTTTTAAAAATAAATTAAAATTTACATGTGTTAACTAAAATCAAATGGAAAAGAAACATTAATAAAAAGAGGAAAGAATTGCGAATTCCTCTACACTCACAATCTCTTCTTCATCGGTCTACAAATCTAAAAAAACTCAAAAAAAAAAAAATTGGGATTTTAAATTATTTTTTGGATAAATTATTAAAATAGTCATTTTTGTTTGCCTCAAGTTACATTTTAGTTATTTATGTTTGAAATATTACATTTTAGTCACTTATGTTATCGTGTTGTAACCTTTTAGTCACTGAGTCGTTAATTGTCGTTAACGATGTAACGGTAAGCTGACGTGGCACATTAAATAATCATTTCAAATGAAAATTTTAGGTTAAATTATACAATTGCTCCCTATATTTTTTTGTATTGAGCTTTTCTGTTCAGTTCGAGATTCGAATCTAGTAATGGTTCTAGTCCCATGAACTTTGCAAATTATGCTTGGTGACCGTCTTTTATCATTATCGTCCACCTCATCTTTGCATTGGTTCGTAGATAATATGGAGGCATTCGTATAGATCTTTCAAGGCTTAAGGCTTCATTTGGCATCAATGATAGGTCTGCTATCCAGAGAGAGCCTTGGAGCTTCCTTGAAGAATTTCCATGTAACGCCCCAAAATTTTAATTTTTGTTTTTGGGTATACGTGACACAACTGTGTATCTGCTTAAGTGGTTAAGTGTTTTGGGTGTGTGTGAGAGGTCCCAAGTTCAAGCCTTGCATTTGGAAAAAAATTGTTTCTTTTTGGAATTAAGCCCTATACTTGTTCAGCGGGCTTATATTTAAATACTTGTAATATCATAACAGAATGGGCCTACTGGTCTGGTGGTTAAGGGGAGTATAAGTTTGTTGGAGGTTTTGGGTTCGAGTTCTTACGCAAGCTTGGATGTTTATATTTTTACTCGAGTGGGGAGCAAATTAAGGGATTTGGGAATTATCAAAAGATATTTTCGTTTTCTTTTTGAAATTTTCGGTTTTCTTTCCCCCTCTCAAAGAAAATTCTGACATTTTCCAGTTCATGTTTGCACTCTGTCGAAATTCCCTTTGAATCGCCCTTCTCCCTTTTTCCTGTTCGTTTTTCCGTAAATCATCCTTTCTTTTTGCATTGAGAATTGCTCCTGCGCGGTTTCGGTAAGTCCCCCTTCTTTTCTGCCATGAATTTCTTAACGATTGAGTAGTAATGTTTCTCTTTTGCGAATAATGGCGTAGGAGGAGGCTCTGATCAGTGAATTCTGTATTTCTTGTTTAAACGATGTTGATGGAAAGTCTTCGTCGGCGGTGAGTCGAGTTACTGTTGATAAGTTATTTTTGAAAACTCGTTAATTAGTCTGCTAAATCGATTTTGAATGCTTCTCTGATAGGTTTTCAGGCTTAGGGAGTGTTTCGACATCGAAATCGAACCAGGTGTGTACCCGATTACGCAGAAAATAGGGTTTCAGCGAAAGCCAATCAGGCTTAGGGAGTGTTTCGACATCGAAATCGAACCAGGTGTGTACCCGATTACGCAAAAAATAGGGTTTCAGCGAAAGCCAAAAACCTCACTGTCGACGCCACACAGGCGTGTGGTTCCCCGTGTGCCCTAACACGGGCGCGTGATCGACGAGGCGGTGTGCGCGCAAAGACACGGCCGTGTGATGGCGAGTAGGCGGGTAATGCGACACCGCGGGCTAGGCGATTTTGGCCGTGTGGGCCACATGGGCGTGTGGGCCCACACGGGTAATCTACACGGACGTGTAGAAATTTGGGCCAGACCGTGTGATCCACACGGGCCAAGGCCAATCTGGGCGTGTGGGCCCACACGGGCAGGCCACATGGGCGTGTGAGCCCATTTAACCGAAATGTGTTCTAAGGTTGCACGGGTCGCCCAAGTCGACTGTAAACCTACTGTAGGGTCGGTAAGCACTACTTGGACCCCTATATGCGTAAATTGAATGCATGATGTATGTACTAAGCATGATACTTATATGCATGTATACTGAACTGTATGTGGATTGTTAATCATGTAATGGCATGTCATTTATTGTATGTTTGCATTGCATTGGGGTGGGATGATGATATATGGAGGAAGTGTACTGAAAGGCTCTTAAACCTAATATTTGGAAACTCAGCTGCAAATCTACTGATAATGTGCCACATTCGGTACTACTTGGAGTGTAGGTATGGGTGGGTGTTTTAAACCCCACATGGAGTGTAGGGATGGACGAAGATGGTGTGTAGAGGATGGTTGGGTATGATTTTGTTATTGATAAATGCATATCTGATACTGTTACTTTGACGGGCTTAGGCCCTAATGCATATCTATTACTGAAACTGAAATGGGCTAAGGCCCAAACTGCTACTGAAACTGAAATGGGCTTAGTCCCAGACTACATTTGACTGTTTGTTGTGACTGACTGTATGCATGTGATTTGTGGGGATTACACACTGAGTTTATGTAAACTCACCCCTTTCTGTTTTATATGTACAGGTAATCCCCAGACTTAGACGGATTGGTGCGACGAAGGACTCAGCGGTGACCACGGTTAATAAAACTTTCAGTTTTGATTTCTGGTTATATTTTTACTATTATTATTGGGTAAATTTTTGATGTAATTTGGGACTTTCCTTGGAGTTTTACTTTATTGAGGTTTTCATGGATTTAATAACTGCACAAACTCAACGAACAAACGGTTTTCTCTAAAACAAAGGGGTTTTCCTAAAATGGATGGATTTACTTAATTAAATCGGTTTTTTAGAAAATAAATGATTTTCTAAAGCTTCTACAACGAGTTATGTTTTAAAAGAATCGATTAAATAAGTAAGCGATTTTGGAAACAACAAGAGATAAATAGAAGCTAATAAATGGTAAAGGTTTTAACATGAGAAATTCGTTTTCAAATTCCATTCCATGTGACATCGTCAGATTCGACCATAACGTCTAGGTTGGGTATGGGGTGTTACATTTAGTGGTATTAGAGCCAGGTTGTAAAACTCGGCTGTGGATTTTGGGTTTTAAAACTTGGTTTTTAAGAACTGATTTTTAAATGATTTGAAATGACTTGACTGAGATTGTGATACACCGAGTCTCCGACACCGATCCTGTAAGTATTCTGATAAACTGTTATAGATAGTCTGTTCTGAAACACTTTAGTAGTGTATCTTTGAAATCAGTAGTGAAATCCAGAACCGATAGAGACTTTACCTGCGAAAAATAACCTCTGAATTTATGATACTGCTTTGCATAAAATATCTGTTAATAAATACTGAAACTGTAACTGATACATAAAATTTGTAATACAGATAAATCTGAATAGATATGAGTGCTCGAGGTATCCGTGGACGTGGTACTAGAGGCTGAGGTAGAGGCCGTAAGGGGGCTCGAGCTGAGTCCTTTTCTCTGGGCAGCATGCCAAACTTAGATACGAGTGAGACGCCGGTGTAACCTGCTACTGAGACTTGGTCTCAAGATCGCATGGCTGGGGACGACGCACTGTCCCAGGCTATACTAAGGATACTAGAGAGGGTCGCTGGACCCAATACTGGATCTGGGGGCCGAGGGTCGGTCACGAAACGACTCCGGTCTAATGGAGCTGAGCTTTTAAGGGGTGTCATTGGAGTCGCCCCTAATGTGGCCGAGTACTGGGTTGATGCCACAGAGCGGATTATGGATGACCTGGATTGCACCCTTGAGCAGAAACTGAAGGGTGCAGTCTCTCTGTTGCGTGATGAGGCTTATTAGTGGTGGTTGACTGCTAAGGAGGGCACTCAGCCCGAACGCCTGACATGGGAATTCTTTAAGACTGCCTTCTAGGGGAAGTATGTGGGAGCTAGTTACATTGATGCTCATAGGAGGGAGTTTCTGAACCTTACTCAGGGAGACCGATCTGTGGCCGAGTATGAGGCCGAATTCTTGAGACTGAGCCACTATGTTCGAGGCATGGTGGCGGATGAGTATGAGAGATGTGTCCATTTTGAGGACAGTCTCAGGGATAATCTAAGGGTGCTGATAGCTTCATAGAGGGAGCGTGAGTTTTCTGTCTTGGTATAGAAGGCGAAGATCGCCAAGGAGGTTAAGCACGCTGAGCGCCAAAACAGAGATCGCGAAAGGGGTAAGAATAAGAGGGATTCAGAGCCCTCGAGTTCTGTACTAATGCCTAAGAAAAAGGCCAGACTTGATGGGCCGCTTAGAGTTGGCCTCTCTTATTCACTCTTGTCTCACTGCGCCATGTGTCGATTGTGGTAGACGCCATCAGGGCGAGTGTTGGAGGAGGACTGGGGCGTGTCTGAGGTGTGGATCATTGGATCATCGCATTAGGGAGTGTTCGTTGAGGGTCGATCAGATGCAAGCTTAGGGTAGTAGTACTTTACAGCCACAGAGAGTAGCACAGCAGCCACCGAGAGGCCGTGGTCAGGCTAGGGGTGGTAACGGTATGGGCCGTGAACAGAGAGCACTAGGCATAGGTGCTGGACAGACTGAGGCGAGGCAACCTGCTCTTGTTTATGCTGCTCGTTGCCTAGAGGACATAAATGCTCCAGACGTCATCACGGGTATGTTTCTTATTTATGATGTGCCTTACACTGCATTGATAGATATAGGATCTACGCATTCCTATGTTGCTTGTTTTGTTTCCAAAAATCTAGGAATTCCGGTTGAGAGTACTTCTAGTGAGGTGGTCAGTCTTTGAGCATTGTGGGCAATCTGTTAGAGTCGATGAAAAGCTGTATAGGAATGTTCCTTTAGAGGTTCAAGGGACGGTATTTCTGGCTGACTTGATGGAGCTTCCGTTTGGGGAGTTCAATATGATATTAGGGATGGACTGGTTGGTCAAGCATCGTGTAAGCTTGGATTGTGCGACTAAGAGGGTCGTCCTGAGAACTGAGGAGGATGATGAGGTAATCGTGATTGGAGAATGTCGGAACTACTTGGCTAACGTGATCTCTGCACTGGTAGCTGAGAAACTGGTTCGCAAGGGATGTGAGGCGTATTTGGCCTATGTAAGTGTTTTTTCTTTCGGGGACTCTACTGTAAAGAATATCTGCACTGTAAGAGATTTTTTGGACGTCTTTCCTAAGGAGCTACTGGGTTTACCTCCGAATCGTGAAATGGAGTTTGGGATTGAGCTTTTCCCTAGTACAACCCCGGTGTCTATCGCTCCTTATCGAATGGCACCGAAGGAGCTTACGAAGCTTAAGGCTCAGATTCAGGAGTTGTTGGATCGTGGGTTCATCCACCCTAGTGTGTCTCCGTGGGGAGCGTCGGTACTGTTTGTTAAGAAGAATGATTGATCCATGACGATGTGTATTGACTACCGACAGTTTAATAAGTTGACTATTAAGAACAAGTATCCACTTCCGAGGATTGATGATCTATTTGACCAGTTCCAAGGGGCGTCTGTGTTCTCTAAGATTGACTTGCGTTCTGGGTATCATCAGTTAAGGGTTAAGGAGGCTGATGTGCATAAGACGGTATTTAAGACTCGTTATGGTCACTACGAGTTCCTAGTGATGCCATTTGGACTGACTAACGCACTAGTAGCTTTCATGGACCTGATGAACCGAGTGTTTCAGCCTTATCTGGACCGGTTTGTGGTGGTGTTCATCGATGACATATTGGGTTATTCGAGGACTGAGGATGAGCATGACCAGCACCTTAGGATTATTCTTCAAATTTTGAGGGAAAAACAGCTTTATGCTAAGTTTAGCAAGTACGAGTTCTGGTTACGTGAAGTAACATTTCTAGGTCATGTGGTGTCTGCTGAAGGGATTCGAGTCGATCCTCAAAAGATTGATGTTGTAGTGGATTGGAAATAGCCTAAGAATATGTCTGATATCCACAGCTTTCTGGGTTTGGCAGGTTATTACCGACGGTTTGTGGAAGGTTTCTCACTGATTGCAGCACCCTTAACTAAGCTGCTATGTAAGGGTGTACCGTTTATCTGGTCTGATGCGAAGGAGGAGAGCTTCAAGAAGCTCAAGACTGTACTGACTGAGGCTCCTGTTCTGATACAGCTTGAACTTAGAAAGGAGTTCACAGTTTATAGTGATGCATCACATGTCGGTTTGGGATGTGTGTTGATGCAGGATGGTAAGGTTTTGTAGCATATGTGTCACGTCAGCTTAAGACGTATGAGGCGAACTACCCGACGCACGATTTGGAATTGGCCGCCGTAGTCTTTGCTCTGAAAATCTGGAGGCACTATCTGTATGGTGAGAAGTTTTTCATCTACACTGATCACAAGAGCCTCAAGTACCTCCTTACTTAGGAGGAGCTGAATCTTAGGCAGCGTAGATGGGTTGAGCTACTTAAGGATTACGACTGTACCATTGAGTACAATCCTGGCAAGGCCAATGTGGTGGTCGATGCATTGAGCCGTAGGGATATGACTGATTTAAGAGCGATGTTCGCTCGACTTAGCTTGTTCGACGATGGGAGTTTTTTGGCTGAACTGCAAGTCAAACCAACTTGGATCGAGCAGATTAAGGGTAAACAGCTGGAGGATGAGTCTCTGTGTAACAGCCTGATTTTGGGGCTAGTCGGAACAGTGGTTTTGAAACCACTAATTTGAGGCTGGAAAAATTATTTTTAATATTATTTTATGTGTTATAGCATGATTATGTGAGTGCATGAAAATTTTGGTGAAATAATTTTAGCGATTTTATGCTTAATTTTGAAAAGGGACTAAATCGCATAAAAGGCAGAATTTGTGTTCTACTAATTAAAAGTGTCATATAGCTAGAGAACCTTAAATTAGAGGTCCTTAATATTCAAATAGGCCTTTAAGAGAGTGATGGCCGACCATACAGACAAGGAAATGAAATTTTTCAAAGGTTAGGTGAGGTTTTAGTGACAAATTTGACTAGAAATAAAATAAAATAAAGAGAAAAAGATATCACCTTTTCATCTTCCTCCTCTAGACCGAAAATATCAGTAAAAATAAGGGTTTTGGAAGCTTGAAATTTCAACAACTCTTCACCCTTGCAAGTAAGTGATTTTAATGGTCATTCTTGATAATTTTTGTGTTTTTGGAACCCCTATAGCTTAATCTAGCTAATGATGGGGCTATTTTGCAAAATGGTTGAGAGTCTAGGGTCTTGCCATGAGATTATTTATATTTTTTGCTGAAATTTTATGAAAGAAAATGAATCTTGGTTGTTAAATAAACAACTTTTGTGAAAGGGGTTTTCATGAAAACACCTAAAAGGACCATTTTGTGAAGTTTATAAAATAGGTTGTAAATGTGTGAAATAATTGAAAATTGTGAGTTGCTATAAGAGTAATAAAGGTTCGGCTAGGCTTGTTAAAGGAGGAAATTTGATTAAAATCGTTTTACGAGCCTAGGGGCAAAATGGTAATTATGTGAAAGTCTAGGGGCAAAATGGTAATTTTTCCCAGGTATGAATTATAGATTGTCTTGATTAATGTAGTGATTAAATAAGTGAGTTTTTCATTATAGATAAAGAAAAACAGAGTCCGAACCCAGACTGGGGGAGGACCAAGCTAGTAGACTAATTCAATCTAGTCGCTCACTTTTTGTATACCGAGGTAAGTTGTACGTAATAATACAACTTTATTGTTATTATGTATTGAACAATTAATATGGCATAAAGTGTTTGATTATTGTTGTGAATATGCATGATGAGAATTGATGTAGTAAAAACTCCCGATTGAACCTTAGGAATAGATTAGATATCCATGCCATGACATTTGGGTGATATGTGTGCTAGTGTAAGACCATGTCTAGGACATGGCATCAACCACATTATGAGAGCCAGTGTAAGACCATGTCTGGGACATGGCATCGGCCACATTAAGAGAGTCAGTGTAAGACCATGTCTGGGACTTGGCATCAGCGTTGATATGTGTGCTAGTGTAAAACCATGTCTGGGATATGGCATCGGCCACATTATGAGAGAAAGTGTAAGACCATGTCTGGGACATGGAATCGACATTTTACCCTCTTGTGTGAGGCTTATCGGATATCCTTTAGTATTCCAAATGGTTCTACAGGTTATTTAAAGCTTATGATAAAGATATGAAAGGATATAATCATGTTGTGAGTGGTAGAGGTTATTACTGAAACTCATGAGATATGAGCTTAGTTATGATGCCTTAATGGTAATGATGAAATCGAGTAAGTTCTACCTATGAGAATGATTTCGGGATGATCTTGTAATATTTGGCTTATACTTTTGATGTGTAAATATGTAGTAAATCAACCATTGTTAAATCAAGAATGTTGCACTGGTTTATAATATGCTATGTGTTTAAAGATGCATGGTTGATGTTGTTACTTATTTACATGCAACTTACTAAGCTTTATGCTTACTCCCTCTCTTTTCCATTTTCTTATAGTGCCACCAAGCTAGCTCAGGGATCAACAGACGTCAGAGGCATCGATCATACTATAAATTAAAGCATTTGGTATAGTTAGCCTTATTATTTTAAGTATGGCATGTATAGGGACTGGGTCTTTTTGTCAAGTGTCATATTGTTTTGGCCATATGTGTTGGCTTGTCATGAAGTTGACCCATTTTGTCTAAGGCCATGGATAATGGCTAATATTTGTTGTTGATTTATGCAAAGGATGATGTTTTTCATGATTGGGCAAATTGCATGGTTGAGTATTTGGTATATTAATGCATGAATGAGTAGGTTGCATGATTGAATTGATAAAGTATGTGATGAGTTTTGCATGTGAATGAAGTATAGTGGCCTTGATGTGTGGATGTCTTGGTTGTGGCTGATTTGGTCAGATGGTTATGTATGGATAACACGGCCATAATACATGGGCATGTGCCCAGGCCGTGTGAAGTCTGCACGTTGAATGCGAAATTAAATTCGCCACACGGCCTAGCACACGGGCTTGTGCCTTGGCCGTGTGACCCTAAAATATTGCTGACGTCAAAAATAGAATGTCAAGGTTTTAACACACGGGCGTGTCATGGCCGTGTGAAGGACACGGGCCATGAACACGGGCGTGTGCTGGGCCGTGTGAAAACCCCTGTAGGTTCGAATTGAGAAATAAATCCACATGGGTAAGGGACACGGGCGTGTCCCTATATGCTTAGGCCGTGTGAGTTACACAGTCCTTCAATATGGCCATGTTATTAGGTCAAACGGGCATGTCGCCCTTCCACACGGGCGTGTCGCCCTTCCACACGGGCGTGTCGCCCTTCCACACGGGCGTGTCGCCCTTCCACACGGGCGTTTACCCCTATTTTTGGTGACATTTTCTAAAGTTTTCTAAAGAACTCGGTTTGGTCCTGAACCGTTTCTACAGTGTGTTTTGGGCCTCGTAGGCTCATATTAGGGATTTTAAGACAAAGTTTGAAAAGTTTTAAATTTGAACGAACTTTTATAACCCGAAAATGTATGTTAGTATGTGTTTAAGTTAGGTAACGCCTCGTACCCTGTTCCTGCTTCAAACACGGGTAAGGGGTGTTACACTCTAAGCTTAAGGTTTCGACAGATTGAGAGTGGTACTAATGCCGACTTTGGGTTAAACAGTGATGGTGTGTTGTGTTTTCGAGGACGAATCTGTGTACTGAACGATGTGGATCTGAGACAGTCGATTTTGAGGGAGGCGCATAGTAGCCCTTATGCTATGCATCCCGGCGGTAATAAGATGTACCGAGATCTTCGAGAACTGTACTGGTGGCCGGGATTGAAACAGGAAGTTACTAATTTTGTGGCACGATGTCTGACATGCCAACAGGTTAAGGCAGAGCATCAGTTACCTTCGGGTTTGCTGCAGCCGGTTAAGATCCTGCTATGAAAGTGGGAACGAGTAAAGATGAACTTCGTTAGTGGGTTGCCTCTAACACCCATTAAGAAGGATTTTGTCTGGGTAATCGTGGATCGACTGACCAAGTCTGCACACTTCATCCCAGTTAGGACAGATTATTCCTTGCAGAAACTGGTGAAGCTCTATATTTCTGAGATAGTGAGATTGTATGGGGTACCGGTTTCGATCATTTCTGATTGGGATCCTCGCTTCATGTCTCGAGTTTTGAAAAAGCTACATGAGGCTTTGGGTTCAAGGTTGGACTTCAGTACTGCGTTCCATCCTCAGACCGATGGTCAATCGGAGAGGGTGATTCAGACACTGGAGGATATGTTGAGGAGCTGTGCTATCGATTTTCGAGGTAGTTGGGAGGAGTATATGTCACTAACGGAGTTTGCTTATAATAATAGTTTCTAGTCTAGCATTCAGATGGCACCTTACGAGGCTCTGTATGGTCGTAAGTGTCGCACACCCTTGTGTTGGACTGAGTTGGGTTAACAACGTGTTCTGGGTCCTGAGTTGGTTTCTAAGACTAAGGATAAGGTCAGATTGATTCGGGATTGACTAAAAGTGGCATCGGACAGACAGAAATCTTATGCGGATCTGAAGAGACGCGAGATTGAGTATTCTGTGGGGGACTTCGTATTTCTCAAGGTTTCGCCATGGAAAAAGATTCTGAGGTTCGGTCGTAAGAGCAAGCTGAGCCCTAGGTTTATTGGGCCGTACTGGATTCTAAAACGAGTAAGACCAGTCGCTTATCAATTGGAGCTACCTCTAGAGTTAGACCGTATTCACGATGTGTTCTACATCTCGATGTTGAGGCGTTACCGCTCTGATCCTACCCATATTGTCCTCGTTGAGGAGATTAAGGTTAGGCAGGATTTGACTTTCGAGGAGGAGCCAGTTTAGATTTTGGATCACGACGTAAAGGTTCTGAGGAGGAAATCTATTCCTTTGGTAAAGGTTCTGTGGCGGAATCATAGCACTGAGGAGGCCACGTGGGAGCCTGAGGATGCGATGCGTCAGCAGTATCCTCATCTGTTCTGATCAGGTAAATTTCGAGGCCAAAATTTTCTTTTAAAGGGGTATAATTGTAACTCCCTGAAATTTTAATTTTTGTTTTTGGGTATACGTGACACAACTGTGTATCTGCTTCAGTGGTTAAGTGTTCTGGGTGTGTGTGAGAGGTCCCAAGTTCAAGCCTCTCATGTGGCAAAATTTTGTTTCTTTTTTAAATTAAGCCCTATGCTTGTTCAGCGGGCTTATATTTAAATACTTGTAATATCATAACAGAATGGGCCTGCTGGTCTGGTGGTTAAGGGGAGTGTAAGTTTACTAGAGGTCCTGGGTTTGAGTCCTTGCGCAAGCTTAGATGTTTATATTTTTACTCGGGTGGTTGAGAGGGTGTTCGAGTTGGACTAAAAGTCTGAGTAGTGGGGGTTAGTGGAGAGATTAGTGGGGAGCAAATTAAGGGATTTGGGAATTATCAAAAGATATTTTCATTTTTTTTGAAATTTTCGGTTTTCTTTCCCCCTCTTAAAGAAAATTTTGACGTTTTCCAGTTCATGTTTGCACTCTGCCGAAATTTTCTTTGAATCGCCCATCTCCCTTTTTCCTGTTCGTTTTTCCGTAAATTATCCTTTCTTTTTGCATTGAGAATTGCTCATGCGCGGTTTCGGTAAGTCCCCCTTATTTTCTGGCATGAATTTCTTAACGATTGAGTAGTAATGTTTCTCTTCTGCGGTTAATGGCGTAGGAGGAGGCTCTGATCAGTGAATTTCGTATTTCTTGTTTAAACGGTGTTGACGGGAAGTCTTCGTCGGCGGTAAGTCAAGTTACTGTTGATAAGTTATTTTTGAAAACTCGCTAATTAGTCTGCTAAATTGATTTTGAATGCTTCTTTGATAGGTTTTCAGGCTTAAGGAGTGTTTTCGACATCGAAATCGAACTAGGTGTGTACTCGATTATGCAAAAAATGGGGTTTCAGCGAAAGCTAAAAACCTCACTGTCGACGACACACAGGCGTGTAGTTGTCCGTGTGCGCTAACACGAGCGTGTGATCGACGAGCCCAGGCCGTGCGCACAAGACACGGCCGTGTGATGGCCAGGTAGGCCGTGTGTGGCACACGGGCTAGACTGATTGAAGCCGTGTGGGCCCACACGGACGTGTGGGAATTTGGGCCAGGCCGTGTGATCCACACGGGCCAAGGCCAATCCGGGCGTATGGGCCACAGGGGCGTGCGGGACCACACGGGCAGGCCATATGGGCGTGTGGGCCCATTTAACCAAAATGTGTTCTAAGGTTGCACGGGTCGCCTAAGTCGACTGTGAACCTACTATAGGGTCGGTAAGCACTACTTAGACCCCTATATGCGTAAATTGAATGCATGATGTATGTTCTGAGCATGATGCTTATATGCATGTATACTGAACTGTATGTGGACTATTAATCATGTAATAGCATGTCATTTATTGTATGTTTGCATTGCATTGGGGTGAGATGATGATATTTGGAAGAAGTGTACTGAAAGGCTCTTAAGCCTAATATCTGGCAGCTCAGCTGCAAATCTACTGATAATGTGTCGCATTCGGTACTACTTGGAGTGTATGGATGGGTGGGTGTTTTAAACCCTACATGGAGTGTAGGGATGGACAGAGATGGTGTGTAGAGGCTGGTAGGGTATGATTCTGTTACTGATAAATGCATATCTGATACTGTTACTGTGACGGGCTTAGGCCCTAATGCATATCTATTATCAAACCCAGAAATGGGCTAAGGCCTCGAATCACATCAAATCGAAATGGGCTTAGGCCCGCATCGCATCGACAATTTGTTGTGACCGATCAGATGCATGTGATTTGTGGGGATTACACATCGAGTTTACGTAAACTCACCCCTTTCTCGCTTTATCTCATGCAGGTAATCCTCGGACTTAGACGGATCGATGCAGCGGAGGACTCAAATAGTGACCACGGTTAATAAAACTTTCGCTTTGATTTACAGTTATATTTTACTATTATTATTGGGTAAATTATTTATGTAATTTGGGACTTTCCTTGGACTTTTACTTTATTGAGGTTTTCATAGATTTAATAACTGCACAGACTCAACGAACAAACAATTTTCTCTAAAACAAAGGGGTTTTCCTAAAATGGACGGATTTACTTAATTAACTCGGTTTTTTAGAAAATAAATGATTTTTTAAAGCTTCCGCAACGAGTTATGTTTTAAAAGAATCGATTAAATAAGTAATCAATTTTGGAAACAATAAGAGATAAATAGAAGCTAATAAATGGTAAAGGTTTTAACATGAGAAATTCGTTTTCAAATTCCATTCCATGTGACATCGCCAGATTCGGACATAACGTCTAGGCCGGGTATGGGGTGTTACATTCCATGGCGACCTCGCGCTACCTTCTGTGTACTCAAAAATAGGAAGGAGAAGAGGTGACTTGCTCCGATTACCAGTAGACATGGAAAGTTCCGATGCTGGAGATCAGAGCTTCGATGTGATCGGAGATTGCTTCGAACGGTCTGGTGACGTTACTGCTCGTCCTTGTGGTTTCTTCTCTAATTCTTCAATATTGTTGGTGTCTCAACGGCCTTCACTTGCTCTGTTTTCTTTTCACTCGCCTGAAACAAAATTGAAAAAAAAAGTTAATAAAACAATACAAACCAATGTAAAAAAAAAAAAAAAAACGGAGATGATAAATAAAAACTAATCGGCGTTTCCATGGGAGGGAGGCGTTTAGGAGAGTAAAGGCATTTGCCAAAAAGAAGCTAGTGATGATCAAAGATATGAAGGAAACTAGCCATGCATCCCATTTGATTCCCTATTTGCTTCTCAAGATTTTTCTCTAGCACTACACTCGTTATCATCTTTCCGTTCTTTTTTTTTTAAGAAAAAAAACTATTCACCCTCGTATTTAACTGAATAATCCTTTTCTCACTAACAAGTTAATCTTTTTTTTTACTCTTTGTCACACCCCAAAATAGGGCCTAGAAGTTTTGAGGGTATTTAAGGAATTTTAGCTTATATGTGCTCAGAATTTCGTAAGGTTGGTATTCGATAATGTTTTCAACAATGACTATTAGGAAATTATGCCAATATCTGAAAATGATTTTTAAATACATTTAATTTTGGAAATAGGTCTATTTTGTAAAAGAGGCAAAACTTAGAGCATTTATGTTGCAATTAGACCACTGCAGCAAAACAGACTTTTAGCGGCGTTTTTTAGGCCTTTAGCGACGCTTATAAACGCCGCTAAAATTATTTGCGGCATTTTTACAAGCGCAGAAAAAAACGCCGCTATAGACGATGCCGCTAAATTTTGTTGCGCTTATATGAAAAAAACGCCACTAAAGAACATGACCTTTAGCGGCGCTTTTCCCACAAACGCCGCTATAGAACATGACCTTTAGCGGCGCTTTTCCCACAAACGCCGCTATAGAACAGACCTTTAGCGGCGCTTTTCCCACAAATGCCGCTAAAGAACATGACCTTTAGCGATGCTTTTACTACAAACGCCGCTAATAAACACGTCCTTTAAAAAAAACATTTTAATTAAATAATATTTATTTCTATGATAAATATTATATTATGTTTTATTTTTTTTAAATTTGAACTTTAAACTATATACTTTTAAGGATAAAAAAAATATTAATTAAATTAAATTTTCTATTAAAATTTTAACTTTAAAACTAAATATAAAAATTAATGAATTTAAAATAATAAATTAATAACACAATTAAAATCCAAAAGTTATCTTAAATATTAAAATAAAAATAAAAATTTAGAATCAAAACTAAAATAAATAATAAAAATTAGATTAAATATAAAGATATCAATAAAATAAGATATTATAATGAAGTTAATTAAATGAAATAAGGACTTAAATCATAACCATGTAAAATATAATATTTGAATATCCATTCCCATGTGAAGTATCAACATTGATTATTTAAATTGATTAAGTTGCTAGAATATTCTCTTTTCTAAGTCAAAATTGCAATTCGTGTTTTTCTTCTTTCCACTCAAATAAAAATAAAATGTTGAAAACAAAACAATTAAATAAAAAAATAGAATAATTAATTGACACGAGATTATTATTAAGTATATGCAAATATGCAAGTAGACGATCACAAAACTGGGTGTAGTTTTTGATCAACTAATTAGTTGATCCTACTGCAGGTTTTATCTATAATCTGCTTAACTAACATACAAACATAAGGCACTCTAATACTTTTTTGCACATAAAATATCTGAAACTCACACCTAAATTCGGATTCAGAGCGCATACGGTGTCAACTGCATGTTGATCAATATCATTCTTATTCGCTGCTGCAATGTCTCCCATAAGCATTCGTAGAGGTAGGAGTCAGTCATTATGTGCCTTCTGCAAATTGTTCTTGGACCGCAATCTAGTGTAGTTGGTTTTTCTGTTCCATTTGCCACCACCAAAACATAAAAGAGCTATATTATGGTAACTCCAACAACTTACACAAGAAATATCAAACCATAAAATGGACAAATCTTAAATCTTTTAACAGACTAGGATTTGAGTTTTGGGACCGAGAGCTATAAGAATAGCATTTATTGCAACAACAATCATATTTCATTGTTTAAATCATATAGCATTGCTAGTAGTTTGCTGATAAGATGGAGAAAGATACAATTATGAAGATTTGGATTCAGATATTACAAAAAATGCATATATCAACTGCTGCTATCCCTACTTACAGCATATTTTAATTCTGCTCAAAGAATCAGTCATTCATCATATGCAGAATAATTATCAGGAATGCATCTCTTATTTGAATCCTGAGCATCATGGTTATTTAATAAAAGATAATGCTAATGGATATGGAAGCTCTACAATCCATTGCATTATTTCAATGAAATAGTAAATAGTTGAAGCCCTAGAAGCTTACAGGAATTTCCTCAAAAATATTGACCCATGATAAGTTTTTCTCCCGCAACCTATAACAGCAAAGAGACCATTACTAATACCAGACAATATGAAATTGATATTTATAGCTTTTGATACCAAGGAGAAACCATACTTCTCTCTAGTGAAGTTATTAGCTCGGTAAAGTTCCATAAAAGAATCAAATAGCTTCAAAGCCTTGAGAGCCAAGACACCTTGATTTGACCTTGAAGGGTCATAGATAATGCACACACACCTCCTAATATTCTTCTCCATGGGTTAATAAATAAGCAGATAAATAAATACTCCAAAATAAAAATAAAATAATGAAATTATAGTTGACAAGTGAATTTAAATGGAAAGCAACACAAAGTTGCAAGTTCAAAGAAAAGGCATAGAGCCCCACCATTTGGTTTTATTTTAAAATTTTATCCACTGGTTGAAGAAAAATGTCATGCTCAACATTAGGCACAAATTTATACAAAATTCAGGAGTTTCAAAAAACAAAGTTGAAAACTAAATAATAAGGGTTTTGTGAAATCCTCTAAAATTTTAATGGGTAAAAAGAATTGGTGTTGAATGAATGTAATGGTTTCACGAGAATCAGCCAATAGTCTTGACCACGGGACATCACTAAGAAATAGGAATCCATGTTATTAAAAGAGTTCCCAAGATTATTTCTAGCATGCAACGAGTCATCAGGCTATGTTGCTCAAACTCAAGGAAGAGGGTCAAATATAGATGTGCTTGACGTGGCCATACTTTACTTTCTAAAAAGTTCTTCCATATATTTGGCATGTCGAAATATGTCTGATAGGGATAGTTGAAGGAAAATAAAAAGTCAACATAGGTGACAAGGATGTTTCATTCACTCCAGTTCATGTTAAAGCAGGGACAACCGGACAAGTTCCTTTTAACAGGCAATGACATGTCTGGCATGTTACATTTTAATTCTAGCTCTGTTGCTCTTGCTGAGTTAAAAGAAGCAGGGACAGAAGGCTCATTAATCTGAAACAAAGATTTCCCCACATTGAGTGGAAATAACACAAAGGTTAAGAGGCACTCTAAAATTCAAAAATACCTGATAATTCATAAAGGTCTCAATCAACTCCACTGTTTGGTATGAACCCAAAATTGTTGATTGGTACTTGAAAATATACAAGGAAAAGATCACACCATGAAATAAAAAGAAGAAAGGTTCATAATATAACCATAACTTAAGGTAGATATTAATACAATGGATGCTGCCATAATAGTATTGTTAATTTACAATTAATTCTTAACTTACTGGAGCTATTAGGACTCAGAAATCATATATACAGTTCTGTTATTCCTAACTCCATTTATAAGACTATGTTGATCCGACTCCGCATTTTTCTTGATGCACTCATGTCTAATACATAATCGGACATGGGTATAGAGATATGATCCTCCAAGAACCCTCCAAATACATGGAAAAACCTAAAAAATTGAACATACCCCCCCAATCTTGGGAAATACCAGTATCCAACACTCACACCCAAGCCCAATTTCATAAATCTAAAAACCCATCCATCAAATACTACACAATGTTAGGCAGAGCTTGATGTGGTGTTTGTTATCTATTTCTAAAAAAAAAAAAACTACAGAAAAGCAAACACCAGTAATCAAAGAAATCAAAAAACAAAAAAGTTACCTTCAATGAATAGCTGCAATACCATGAAAGATTATGTTTGGATGTTCATTACCATAGACCATTGATTCAATCAAATTCAAGTTTAACTTTTACCCGCTACAAAACTTGGAAACACTAGACACCACACAAACATAACACGCAGAAAAATAACAACAAGATGATAAATAACATGAATACAAGAAACACACAAATGCCTCAAAATTGATATAATACAAATTATTCACGTTTCAAATAAGAGAACTCATTAAACATGATTAAAAATTTACATGACAAAGTACAAATACGACGCTGATACTTGAATTCTAAGTACCACGTAAAAACAACTAACAAAAGTAAAAATCAAACAACCAAAAAATTAAATAAAGCAGAAAGACATTACCATCCAACAGTGTTGTTATCAACATTAACCTCCCTTAGACATCTCATCATCTCAAGCTGATAATTAGCTCCATCAGCTTCAATCTCCTCGTCTTCCTCGCGGATCTGCCTCAACGAATAAAACATGAGACTTTCTAATTCAAATAAAAAAATTCTCAAAAACAGAAGGAGATTTTCCAAATTACCGGGAAAGGAAAATAGTTAGTAACTTCAAGAACACTGCCAACATCTAATCCAAGAAGCTGGCCTGTAACCAATGCAGGTGAAATCTCCTTGCAATATTTGATTATTTTTAATATCACCTAGTTTTTCAAAAACATTTACTGATAAGATAATCGAAATCAAAATAAAATTAGGTTAAAAATAAATTAGAAGAGGGAATGAAAGAGCACCAGCCCTTCGATTTGAACAACTCGGAGAGGGAAAGCAACCTCATCCGTTGCCACAACCTGAAGGAATGACCTTTCCATTGAGTTCGCCATTATTAAATTTTTTTTAAGTCTTCAACGGCAATCTCTGTTAGCGAAACAATTGAAGCATAAAGAAGAGAAGAGAAGAGAAGCAGAACCCTATGTTCGGTTTCAGCCCAGTGCCAGTTGTGGACGTTAGCACCATCGGGTCTTTCCTCCACGATCCATCGCTTGTCGCCTTCGCCGTACTTGGCTATTGATGAAAAAATCATGACGAGGGTGTACTAGGGATTGAAAGAGATGTAAGGATAATCTGTGTTAGGGATTTGGGGCAAATAAAATGGAGAAAAAAAGATAGGGATTTCGGGTATTGGGGATTTAGGGGAGGGATTTTTGTGTTTTAATATGGGCAAAACAAAACCACGACGTTTTGCTTAATTTAAACAAAATTATTTTAAATAATAGTATTTTAATTTTTTCATTTAAATAAATAATTTTTTAAAATTTAACTAATATTTAAAAGAGTTAGATAAAATTTGAAATCTTGAAAATTATTTAAAATTTGAAATCTTTAAAATTTGAAATTATTTAATATATAAATTAAAAAAAATCAGTCATATACCCAAAAAACTTTAAAATTATTTTAAATAATAGTATTTCAAATTTTTAACATATATTTTTCACAATAATTAATCTAAACCCTAAACCCTTATCCCTAATCCCCTAAACCATAAACTATAACATTAAACCCTTAAACCCTAAACCCTTAACACTTAACCCTTAACCCATAAACCCCTAAACCTTAACCCCTAAACCTTAAACCCCAACCCTTAAACCATAAATAATAAACCATAATCCCTAAACCCATAATCCATAAACCTTAAAATAGTAACTCTTAAACCTTAAACCCTAAACCATATACCCTAAACCATAAACCCTAAACTATAATGATAATTAATTCAATATTTTAAAATTAATATTATCTCTTTTACGATTATATAAGAATTTATTTAATATATAAATTAACAAACAATCAGTCATATACCCAAAATACTTTAAAATCATTTTAAATAATAGTTTTTTAATTTTTTTCATTTTTAACATATATTTTTCTATGTTTTTACTTTCAAAAATTTTTTACGTGTCATTATTTTTTTCTGAAGAATTTAAATATTCAATTAAAAATAAATTTTATTTTAATTAATAAAAATAAACCATTTAAATAATAAATAGACAGATAAAATGTTTTTTGCGGCGTTTTTGCAAAGCGCCGCTAATGCTCAATCTATAGCAGCGTTTTTCAAAAAGTGCCGCTAATGACACTAGAGCTCAACATAAAACGACGGCGTTGTGCTTAATTTTTTTGCGGCGTTTTTCAAAAGGCGACGCTAATGGTCGACCTATAGCGGCGTTTTTAAAAAAGCGCCGCTAATAACACTAAAGCTCAACATAAAACGACGGCGTTGTGCTTACTTTTTTTGTGGCGTTTTTCATAAAGCGCCGCTAATGGTCGACCTATAGCGGCGTTTTTTAAAAAGCGCCGCTAATGCTTGATCTATAGCGGTGTTTTTCAACGAGCGCCGCTAATGCTCGATTTATAGCGGTGTTTTTTGTCCAAGCGCCGCTAAAAACCTATTTTGCTGTAGTGGACCAATTTTTGAAACTGAACCTTTAAACCCCCATTCCTAGTTTGTTTCACGATAGTTTTTGCTCGCCATTGCCCTACTTGTCGTCCCTTGCTCTCTCTTGCTATTCCATTCAATTTTTTTCTTCAAAACTATACTATTTTGATTCCCCTCATTTCCAAAGTGTAAAACCTTCTTAAATCTTCAAGAAAACACCCAAAAATCTCACCAATTTCATCATCATCTTCAAGAGTGGGTTTTCCCGGATTTGCGTCAAAGTTCGTTTTTCTTGCACTCAAGATAACCAATCATCTTCCTATTAGTTTTAAATGTTATCTAGACCTTTAAATTGAATTTCTAGCCATTAAAACGCATGTTTTAGATAAAAGTTGAAATTTTGGTCATTAATGGTGGATTTCGGGTTGGTGAATTAAAACTCGATTTTAAAGTGTTTTCAACCTATTTTAACATAATTAGAAGGTTTCTAAAGTTACTTTGAAGTTTTGTTAAGGATTTCTTGTGTTTTAATGAATTTTCGTTAGAATGGCCAAAACTTGTCGAAAAATTTCAATACCTTAAAACGTGTAGTTTTCTATAGTTTAAAGGTTGGGAATTAGTCGTAGATGATTATGTAGATGAATGGAACTTGTTTTGTGTGAAAGGGTTAAGTGTAGATCGAGATATTTGCGTTTTCAATTTGTCGTGCAAACGGGTGCGGTTACATGAGAAGGTAGCTTAGGCTTGTGTTTTGGATGGTTTAAGTGGGTATTTGGTTGTCATTTGGCTGTGCGTTTTGTGTGATTGTTGTGTGTGAAGCCTCGAATTCACTAGGGCTTTCTATGAGTTAGAGGAAGACCTAATTCGAGCTCTTGATTTTCAACGAAAGTTGATATTCGATGAGTGTCTAGGATGGTTACTAGCAGATAATTCATTGTGTAATTGAGAATTTAGAGGTAGCCTAAATCCCTATTCTAAATTTCGAGTGTAAGGTTTCTCACACCTATGGTTGAATGTGAAATTTGTTTGCTTGTGAATTTGTGAAATTATGAAATCATGAACATATATGAGATGCTATGATATATGTGCTATAAGCTTGTGATGACCGTTATGACAGTAACTATGTGGATATGTTTTCATGCCATATGACAGAGATAATATTGTGCTACTAATGTGAATATGCAGTGAATATGTGTGGAAAATTGGCAAGTGGATATGTGATAATAATGTGGATATTTTGGCCTTGTGACCTTATGAGATCATTGGATATAGGTGGCATGCCATAGGATTGTGGGTACTCATCTTTGTGTTGTGATATATGTGGGGCGTTGAGGCCCAGTGACAGTTTCGAAGAGATAAGGGAATGTGAGCTAAGCTCCATTCATTGGGATATGTATGTGTGGTGTGTTGGAGAGTGTTAGCTATATGCTTCACTTATGGGACATGTTCGACTCTTTGAGTCATTATGGTGTGATGGAGATCTACGTATCTGATATGTGGTGATAGAGTCCACTTTATGTTTCATAATCTCAAGAGCCAGATTATCATAAAAAGTGATTGAATGTGATTAAATGTTATGGATATATGCTGGAATATAAGCTGAAATATTCATGTGACTAGTGTGTGAATGAATTCAAGAAAGATGATTAACGGTAAAATATGTCATAAGAGTAAAAGATGATATGAATATGATGTATGCTTGTTTCGTTGTTGCATGATGTATTGTTTACGTAGTGGTAATTATGAGCATTCATTGAGCTTGTTAAGCTCACCCACTCCATTTTAACCATTGCAGATACATAGTGTTAGTGTGAGAGGTGTGGTCTCGAGGGGTAATCCAAGTCAACTATTTAGCTTCTATTAGTAGGTGTTATATGCTTATTTATGTTTGGGTAATAAAGGCAATGTGATAGGCCAATGTGGTAGATTTTTTTTATTGGTTTTGCTAAGACATTTTTAGGGGTACTTGCATGATATTTATGTTTGGAGGTTTATGGACTTGAATGTGATGTTTGAACTGTTATTTTGGATACTTTGATGTTTATTTTTCTAGGTGAATGAAGCATGTTATTTAGGGCTAAGTTTTAATGGTTTTATTACTGTTATATGCTGAAATTTAGTAGTCTGGAGCAGAGGTATCGATAATAGGATTATTAAAATGATACCTCTGTAATTTTGAAAGTGCAGTAAAATAGAATATATAATTGGTATCGATACCTTGGCTCAAGTATCGATACTTGAGGTAAATTTATCGATACCTTGTAAAAGGTACCAATAGTTTTTGACGTTTGGGGATTTTGGTGAGAAACAGAATGCATGTTTGGTATCGATTTTTCATGTGGTATCGATACCACCTAAAGAAAATATCAATACCACTTCTTTAGTATCGATACTTACGTAACCTTTTTGGAAAAATTTGCTAAGTGGTCCCAATGCTTGATGTATGTCCATTCTATGTTGTTTGTCATATGTTAGCATGGTTAAACGTTAATTTAAGTTTGCATGTCTTAATATTCGCATGATTGCTATAATAAAAAAAGAAAATAAAGATGCTCCCATACTAAATGTGATGATTATGATTAAATCGATGTGAGATGGTGGTGTAGCGTCCTAGAACTTGAGCTCTGCAACCGGGCTAGGTATAGGGTGTTACACTCTTCCTGACAAGAGAATGGAAAATAAGAAAAAAAAATCAAAGTTAAAAAAACATAAAAGAAAAAACTTAAATTTCTCAAAAAAATATAGGGAACAATTGTATAATTTAACCTAAAATTTTCATTTAAAATGATTATTTAATGTGCCATGTCATCTTACTGTTACACTATTAACGATAATTAACGGCTCAGTGACTAAAATGTTACAACACGATAACGTAACTGACTAAATTGTAATATTTCAAACATAAGTGACTAAAATGTAACCTGAGGCAAACAAAAGTGACTATTTTGAGGATATTTCAAAGATTAAACATATTTCGTTTCATAGAAAAGGTACTTGTTGTTCCATGAGCTACAATCTCTATTGTTGAAGATGTAGCACCTCATCCCCTTAAATGAAATTAAGGCAAACAAGCAATGAGAGCATAGGGTAAGGGGGAGTAAGTTTGTTGATTTTGGTATGGTATGGTCTATGTTTATGATAATTATGGTTTATGCATTTGGGATGAATGAATGATAAGGAGAAGTTTGTTGTTATTGTTTGTTGTTTTGTTGCTACTATAAAGTTGTTTTTCCCTTGAGATCTTTGTTTTATGCATAGTGATATGGAGAGTTTTGATCATTTGCTTATGTTTTGTAAAAAAGCCAAAGGGAAAGATTGTTAAGACTTAAGCTATCCAATTACTAATGATTCAACTCATGATCAGACAACTTGTTGAATCGCTTTTGTTCATTCCTATGTTTAAACAGATGTCCAAACAGACCTTTAAAGATCAGCCTGAACAACTACTCTAGGACAACTCAAGTCAAGTTAGATGTCAAAATTTTTACTTTGACCTTCATTATTGGTGATAAACCATAAAAGTAACACATTTTAATCCCACGCTTAGCGTGTTTTTGGATGCTTTATTATACAATTTTATGAATTCAATGCTCCTAATCCTTTAAATTCATGATTCTATACTTAAAAGAGCATAGAGAAGCGAAAGGAATGGAAAACGGGCCAAAATCAGATAAAACGAGCCATCTTAAGGATCCACACGGCCAAGCCCGCACCACACGGGCTGAGCACATGCCTGTGTGAACCACACGGGCTGGACACACGCCCGTGTGCCAGCTGTGTCGATCGAGAACCATGCAAATTTTCACACGGCCTGATCACACGCTCGTGTCCCTGTCGCACCCTGCTTCGTTTTCACGCGGAAAAAGCCAATTTTTAGGGTTTCTGAGCATTCTAAAGTCTATAAATACACACCAGAAGAAGACCTAAGGGAGCACACAGAGTAGAACGAAGAAATTACTCGAAGGAAGCCGTTGGAATCATCTCGGAAGCAGATCCACTCCAAGATTGAAGATCTCCATCAAGTTCTTTAGAAGTTTTTGGGTTCTTTATGTCTTGTTGTTTTCTTGATTCTAAGATGTTTTCCTTTTACGTTATGAACTAAACTCCCTAAATACCTAGGGAGGATGAAACCTATGATGAATCTTATTATTTAATTATCTGAATTGCATGATAAATACTTGTTCTTGTTCTTAATTATGTGTTCTTAACTCTTGCTTTAATATTTTCAAGATATTAATTCAAGTTTAATGTGCTTACTCAGTAGAGCAAAAGTCCCTGTTTAAGACAAGATCTAGCATAATTAAGCGGAGTTGATTGCAACCCTAGAAATAGGACGACATAAATCTGCCGGATTAGAGTCAAATCTAATAAGGGAATCCATAGATCGAGTTAATGCGACGATAGGGGTTTTAATTAGAAAGAGATTTCAATTAATCAACCTAGAGTCAGTTGTTCTTAGTCTCGAAAGAGATATTAACATAATTCAGGGATTTCTACGGATCAAGGCAAGTGAATAAATCGTTTAATTCAGAGTCAGAATAATAAGTGAAGTCTAGGTGGATTCTTCCTTGGGTATTGTCTTAATTCATTGGTTGATTTTGATTACTTTCTTCACTCTCTGTCGCGTTCATAGTTAATTAGTTAGTTAAAATTTAGATTAAAATAAATCCCCTTAATTATTAGGCTAAATAATAGAAAGATAGTTATTACTAGTAATTTTAGTCCTTGTGGATACGATATTCCGGACTCATCATAGCTATACTACTGTTCGATAGGTGTGCTTGCCTTTGTTGAAATATTAGTTAGTTTCGTGACCCATCAATTGGTTTCTCTATAAGAAAATGATGTCCAAAACATGTTTTAACTCGTCCAGAACAATGTTAATTGAATTTGACTATTGAAGAGATTGGAGATCGACATGCCTTATCCCATAAGGCTTTTTCTTATCCTTTAATTTATTTATTTGGTGATTAAGTTGTTGATTTATTGATGGGGGTCAAAACTACCAAAAATAATTACTACAAAATAACTCTAAATAGTAGTAAAGAGTAGTAGTAGGGTCGAGTCCACAGGAATTGGATGTTATAATCAACTTTCGCGTTTATCTTGTGATCAGAATTTTTGTCGTGTCAAAAGTCGTGGCAAAAGTCGTGCCCACGACTCTAAATAGACCTGCAAAAAAAAAGCAAATAAATCAGGGGGTTTTGAAAATGTTTAGAAAGTAAATAATTGAAACAGCGTAAATAAACATTTAATTAATATTGGAAATAAATTTAAATCGGGAAATAAATTCAGATTTTTGTAAACAGAGATAATAAGCTTTAGCCCTAGACTCGGTAGATTTCGGATTAAGAATCAATCCTCAAAAATTAATGTAATAGTCCGGTTTATACTCTAGTCGGAACAGTGGTTTCAGGACTACAAAACCGAGTCATTAAAATATTTTAATATTATTTTCTGTGTCATTGTTATGTGATTAAGCATGTGGTAAATTTTCGTGAGCTAATTTGTCTGTCTGTGTGTTTAATTTAACAAAAGAATGAAGTTGCATTGAATGAGAAAGTTGCTTGCTATTTGTTAAAGCACCTATGTGTTGTGGCTTTATAAATGTGAGGACTTATGTGGCAATTAAGCCAATTTTATGGTTAGTGGACGGCATGGAGTGATGAAATACTTATATTACAAGTTTTATATGTTATTTTTATAAGTTAAAGTTATATTATATATTAAATAGATATATTATAATAAATGAAACATGATAGTGGATGGACAAAGGTCAATTATATCCTTGATTTATTTATGTGTTTCTTATTATTATGAAAGGTTAATATAGTAAATAGATTAATATTATGTTTATAACATAATAAAACATGAAAAATGAGCAAAAATCATTCATCTTTCTACCGAATGCATAAAAAGAAAGAAATAAGAATAGCTTGCTACATTCGGCTAGTTTGAAGCACAAATTCAAGGTATGCTTTGATCGGTTTTCGATAATTTTTATGTTTTCGTAATCGTTGCTTTGAGAGCTACAAAACCCATGTATTAATTTGGTGAATTGATGATGTTTGTGTGAGATGCCATTGTTGATATATTGAGTTTTGAGATGAGTTTAGTTGTTAAATAAAAGATTTGAGCTAGATAAACATGTTTTGTTCTTGAAGTTTCGATGAATTTAGCTAAATAGGGCTAAATTGTGAAAATAGCAAATTGAGGGACTAAATTGCTAATTTGATGGAAAATATGGGCTTGTATGTGATGTATGAATATTCGGTTATGCATGAGCATGGGTAGATTTTGTGAATTTGATGTTTTGAGAAAAATGGACTAAATTGATAAAATGTGCAAATGTGAGGGCTAAATTGCAAATAGCCCTAAATGTGTGTCTTTGGATAGAATTGAAAGAACTAGTGAATAAAAGGGTTAATTCTGAATATGTTTAGATCAAGAACCGAGAAAGATGGATTTAGATCGCGGGAAAGCGAAAGTAAACGAGTAGTCGTTTTCATTTCCGATAAATCAAATCCGAGGTAAGTTAATATGCAAATAAACGTACTTGTCTGAATTTATACTTGTTTATATGATTAATGTTGATGATAGATGCTTACGAGGGTTTATGGATATGAATTCCAAGATAAGTTTGATATAGTAATTAAGTCCGAGAAGTCCCGTATGAACCTAGGAATAGGTATCTGTTCTGCTTTATCATGTAAGACCCTGTCTGGGACAGTGGCTATGATATTCGATTACGTGTAAGACCCTGTCTGGGATAGTGGCATCGATATCCGATTACATGTAAGACCCTGTCTGGGACAGTGGCATCGATATCCGATTACGTGTAAGACCCTGTCTGGGACAGTGGCATCGATATTCGATTACGTGTAAGACCGTGCGGGACAAAGGTGGCATCGATATCCGATTACGTGTAAGACCACATGCGGGACAAAGGGCATCGATATTTGATTACGTGTAAGACCGCATGCGAAAAATGGCATCGATATTCAATTACGTGTAAGACCGTCATGCGACGGAGGGCATCGATATCCGACATGCGTGTAAGACCACATGCGGGACAAAGGGCATCGATATCCGATTACGTGTAAGACCGCATGCGGGACGGTGGCATTGATATCCGATTATGTGTAAAACCGCCAGGGCGATGGCATCGATATCTGATTTCATGTAAGACCTCGTCTGGGACGTTGGCATTGTATGATTATTCTGAGTTTCTGAGTATCCTATTAGTTTCCGAACGGTTCAATGAGCAAATCTGAGCTATGAACAATTATGTGAATGTATATTTGTTTCAGGTACGTTTGGTATGTACACTAGTGCGTATAAAAAGGTAAGTATTCATATGACTTTGATAGGAAGAGAAGTATGATTGAATATAAGAACGAGAATGAGATGCAAGAATGATTATGAAAGAGTTATGTATATATAATTAATTTTTGAATGGATGAATGTGGCAATTATGGCTAAGTATATGAATCGAAGCAATTATGTGATTGTTTGTTAAGTAAATGTTATGTGCCAATGTACCTTATGCATATGTGCCTTTTTATGCTAAGCTTGTTTGTATTATGACTTACTAAGCTTTGGAAAGCTTACTCTGTGTGTGTGTTTTCTCTGTTTTATAGGTCGTCAAGCTACTGAAGGCTCGGGACCGTTAAGGATCATCATCACACTACTAAACTTATTTTGGTACCTTTTTAAGAATGAATATAGCTAAATATGGCATGTATAGGCTAGATATGTGTAAATGTTTATGAAGTGAACTTAGCCATGTGTTTTGGCAAGAATTGAGTTGGTAATATGCTTGAATGTATGAGTTATATGATGCAAATTTTGATATGTTTTGATGCTTATGAAATGGTTAATTTTGGATAAGCAAATGGATGATATATGCTTGCGATGATGTGGGTTTTAGTTTGTAATTTGGTAGGAAGGGAATTAGTATTGAATGTGTTGATGGAATGTTCATTTTGGTATGTTTTTGGTTGCCATATATGCATGAAATGAGATGAATAATGATGCTTGTAGGCATGACCCTTTTTGGGTGGCATTTTGGCCTTGTAAATGGCCTATAATGTCACACGGTTGTGGCACACGGGCATGCCTAATACCGTGGTTGTATTGGAAGAATGTAGCTTAAATAGCACATAGCCTCGACATGGGCGTGTCATCTGGCCGTGGTGTACAAGTCAGTAGCTAGCTAAGAGCACACGGCCATGACACACGGGCGTGCTTGGTGGCCATGTTGGGAAAGTCAGTATATGGCCTAGTAGTACACGGTCATGGCACACGGGCGTGCCTAGTGACCGTGTTGATATAGTCAGTATATGGACACGGATGGACACACGGGGGTGTCTAGAAGCCGTGGAGGGCACACGGTCTCCTCCCACGGGCGTGTCTCTCCTGTATTTTGGAAAAGGTTTTAATTTTCATGAAATATTATATGTGTTTCAATTTAGTCCCAACTCGGTTTATATGCATGCTTTGGGTCTCGATGACTCATCTAAGGGACACTATGTTTGTTAATGATGAATGTAATGTATGAAATGTTATGTAAGTTTCCGATCTGTCTGGTAATGCTCCTAACCCTAGTCCGGCGTCGGTTACGGGTTAGGGGTGTTACAATTAATTTCTCCTCCAAATAATAAGCTGGTTATAGCGGTTAAGAACGTCCTAACCACCAATTCTTCCTCTCGTAGCTGATCCCGGTACGACCTGCAAACCAACCCTTACCAATTATCTAACCGAGATATACGTGTTCCCAATTCAAGATTTCGGCAGCCTTGCGCTCTGAAGAACCCAACTCGGATTAACGGCCTCAACCGCGTGGGTCATTTAAATCCGATCACTTCTCCCTTGATTTGTTCTCGGAGATTCGAATACAGCACGAATGACTCGTTTCTCCAACTATCTGCAAACACGATTCCAACCCAACGTGCACTTTTTGACTTGAAATCGAGTTAACTTTAAGGGATGAGTTGTCAATCCCGATACTTAGAAAAATGTGAATACCGATTGGAAGGATTTTTAGCATGGATACGTATCTCACGGTTCCCAACCGGAAAGAACATCAGCGTAAAGCTAAGATGGAACTTAGTTAAACATGAAATTAATCATGCTTTGTATGTAACAGCCCGGTTTTAGCTAAATCAGAACAGTGGTTTTAGAACCACAAATCTGATGTCAGAAAATTATTTTAATATTATTTTATGTGTTTACAACATGATACTTGATATGTGTGAAAATTTCGTGAGCTAATTTTATCGTTTAATTGCTCAATTTGAGAAAAAGGACTTAATCACATAAAATGCAAAAGTAGCATTCTATTTGTTAAAGGTGTTTAATTGCTATGATTTATTAAACCAAAGGTCCTTATGATGATATTAAACCATTGGTAGTGTAAGTGGACAATTATGGCCATCCATTATATGTTTTTATATGTTATAATTTAAGGTTAAAATTGGTATTTGATAAATAAAGTTAATATTAATAAAACAAAAGCCAAATTTTCTCATTATCTTCATCATCTAACTGAATATTAAGAAAGAAAAGAAGCCATTAAAGCTTCCTAGGGTTCGGCACTTGTGAGCTTTATTTGGTAAGTGTTTTGAGCTCAGTTTTTAATAATTTCTACGTTTTTGAGATCGTTGCTTCGTATTCTAGCTAGCCCGTACCTTAGATTTTGAAATTCTTAAAGGTTTAACAAGTTGCCATTGTTGAATGCTTGAGTAATTTGATGAATTATGATAGATTATGAAAGTTTGTTAATAGTTAAACTAGTTTTGTAAAGTGATTTTTGACAAAAATGTCAAAAAGGGATTAAATTGTGAAATATACAAATTGAGTGGTTGAAATGTAAAATAAATGAAAGTTTTGGGCTGCTAGGGACTTATATGAAATTCGGATAAGCTTGGGTTTAATGAAATTATGTGAATTTTGTGTATTTGTGAAATAGGGACTAAATTGATTAAATGTGAAAATTTAGGGGCTAATGTATAAAAAGAGCCTAAATGTGTGTTTTGGACTAAATTGAAATAAGATGAGATTGAATAAGTTAATTTTTATTATATTTAGATCAAGAAAAGAGGAATCCGGAATTAGATCGGGGGAAAGGCAAGATTATCGAGTAATTGACTCATTTCGTCATTTTCGTTAAGTTCGTATGTGATGATTTCTTTATAAATGTATGTTAAATGCTTTGATATTGCCTAAACTGTGATTATGAGATTTTTATTAATGTATAAATTGTAAAACGATTCTACGGATATATTCGAAGATGGAATCGACAAGCTAAAAGTCCCGGTTGAACCTTAGGAATATATTTTGGATACTGATGATATGTTATAAGATGATATACCGATTTGGCTTCGGGCCATGCATATCAGATGTGTTGGCTTCGGGCCACGATATCGGCACCACGGGTGCGAGTGATACCTTGATTTGGCTACGGGCCATGGTATAGGTACTCCGGGATAAGTTACCTTGATTTGGCTTCGGGCCGTGGAGTAGGTACTTATCGATTGAGATTCTTGAGTATCCGACTTCTATTCTGAATGGTTCAACGGGTAAACAAATGATGTGGTTGAGAAAGAGGTTAGTACGAGGTGATACAGGTACGTACATAATCTATTCGAGTATTAAATAAAGAAAGTTCGATGAGACAGAATTTGATCATGTTTTGAAACATGAGAAAGGTTTGTAGTTAATGTGTATATGATGATGTTATGTATAATTGGTTGAATTATATTTATATGATGAATTAAGTTATTTACATACGAGCTTACTAAGCTATGAAATTTACTTTGTGTTATTTTTCTATGTTTTATAGTGAATCAAGGCTAGCTCGGATCCGAGAGTCGTCGGGAACATCATCATCGCACTATCAGACATCTATTTGGTACTTTTGAGTTGTGTATATATGGTATATGGCATGTATAGGCTACTTGTGGTATTTTGGTTGTGAATATAGCCATGAGAGTTGGCTTGTAAATGATGTTAATATGATTGTGTGTTTAGCTATTAGAAATGGCTTGTAAATGTATATGTTTTGGTTGTATATATAGCCATGAGTGATGGCTTATTTTGGCATGTTTAGAATGAAAATGGTGATGGTTACATAGTTGTAAATGGTTAAATTTATTTATGGGGTTTAATGCTTGAGAAATGCTTTGGTGAAGTATGATTTTAGAAGTTGAGTTGATAAGTATTTGAATAGGTATCTAGCATTGAATTGAGTATTGAAGTTGGTTGAAATGGATATTGTATGAATTGTGTTTTTGGTTGATAATTTTGGCTGCTTATTGGTTGAAGAAATGGTACCATTTTGGTTGTTTAGGTGAGCATGAGTAAGGATGGAAAATTGGCCTTGCAAATGGCCTATTTTTGTCCACACGGGCAGAGACATGGGCGTGTGTCTCAACCATGTGCGACACATGGTCATACTACACGGCCGTGTGTCCTCTGGTGTTGAATTAAAATGAAGTCAGTATGCTCCACACGGTCTCACACATAGGCGTGTGATTGGCCGTGTGGCACAAGTCAGTATACCCCGTAAATGGCACACGGCCTAGCACACGGGTGTGTGACTTGGCCCTGTTGCATAAGTCAGTATACCCTACAGGTTTGGCACGGCCTAGTACACAGCCTGGCACACGGGCGTGTGTGGCCACTTCAAAGGGCACACGGGCGTGTGGTCGGCCGTGTGACCCAAGTCAGTATGTATGCCCTATTTCCACACGGCCTGTTCACACAGGCGTGTGACCCCTGAATGAATGAAAAATTTCTAAATTTTCTAAAAATTTCGTATGTTATCGGTTTAGTCCCGAATCACTTCTAAAGCATGTTTAAGGCCTCGTAGGCTCTTATAAGGGACAATGTGTTTGTGTTGGATGGTATTTGAGTATGAATGCATAAATGTATGAGTATTGAATGTCAAATGATGTGTATTGATCTGTAATATCTCGTAACCCTATACTGACGGTGAATACGGGTGAGGGGTGTTACATTGTAGGTTTTGGAAGGTGATTTGATGATAATGGAGAAGAATGGGAAAGAAAGGTACTTGGAAAGTAATTAGACAAATTTGGCAAAGAACAAAGAAATGAAAGTAAAACAACAGTAGCTATTGACGCATCAACTTTGGAAGAAAAAAAAAAGAATAATTCTATTTAATTCCAAATGGAAATCAAATGTAAAATGTAATGTGTCTTTTCTATGTACATTAAAGCCCTATTTATATACATGATATTTACTAATTTTGGCTTTAACCACTTCAATCTATAATTAAAATTAAATAAAAATTAAAATTATATTTTTTTTTTCTAATTTTGGCTTTTACAAAGTCAAAAGAATCTGACGAGTCCTTGGCTTTTTTCACATTTTTTATTCGACCTCACTTTATTGACTGTGTTTCAATTTGGTCCTTTTCTGCTCGTTTTTTATTCATAGCATCCTAATTGCATCACTGACAAGATTAAAACATAAAAGCACTAATTCAGCATGGATCAATTCAAAAATTAACCGAATTAAACAAAAAAATTAATGCAAATTAACATGTTATCATTTATCTTGGTTGATAAGACATTATTTTAAGATAAATATTTGAGGGTTTATCCAAGATTTTTTTCATTAAATTGATGAATTTATCTCCACAAAATATTATCAGAGGATTTGTCATATTTTGCCTATAAATAGGTAGCACATATGCTTGGTTCGACAAGCCTTTTTGAGAGTGTTAGTGCTACATTGTTTTGTATTTGTTGTTAGGTTTTTTTTTTTTTTCTTTTGCACTCTTGTTAAGTTTTCTTAGATAGATACTATTGATTGTAAGCAAGCTTATTTAGGGTGAGTGATTTATAATAATTGAGTTCATTGTTGGAGTAACGCTCTAAAATTTTTCGGTAAACCGTATGAGATTTTTTCCGACGACTTTATCTGTAAATTAGATAAGAAATTTGATTTTATTAATTATAATTATTTTTAGACTATTAAAATGGCCATTGAGAAGCACTTTGAGCTATTTTAAAGTTCTGAACTCAATTGGATAAAAAAACGAGTTGAGGGGCAAATGGTAATTTTGCTCCTAAAGGTATTTTGGTCATACAAAACCAAAATATGATAGAATATTAAAGTTTATATGTTGATGTGGGTGATGAGAAGTTTTTTGAAACAAATGATTATGAAATGAGCCTTAAATTGCAATTTTACCACATCATTTTTACCAACCATACAAGCTTGTTTCAGCTAGCCAAAGAAGAAAAACAAGAAGAAAGCTTCTTCTTAAATCTTTTTCATTTTCTACTCTTTTTTTTTTTGGAATCTTCCACCATTTTTGCTTTTTTTTTCTTGCAAAGTCACCCTTTAGAAATCATAATAGAACCAATAATCCTCATCAATCTCTTCATTCACACACTTAAGATTTTGAGTTTTCATGACAGAAAATTGGGTTAAGTAAGAAAGTGAAATATAAGGTAAATTTTTGTGATTTTACGTCATTTTGACCCTTTATTTTGTATTTATGAGCATTATTAAGTTAGTTGAGTCATTTAAATGGTCATTTAATGTTGTCTTTATGAGTTGTTATGAGATCCCATAATATGCTTGTTTATTTGGTGATAAAAATTTAATAGAGAAATTGGCTCTCAACAAATGCAAGGAAAAGGTTATGGAATGAAATAAAAAGTGGGGAGTTTTCCATCTTATGGAACTTACCATAGCTACTTTGTTGTAGGTGTTGTTTAGCTTAATAATATGTTATTTAATACATTAAAAAGATTAATTAAGAACAATGTGACATTTGTGTTTAGAATGAGTTAGGAAAAGGTTACTTGAATGACTATTGATTGATGGAAACATGGGTTTAAACATGAAAGATAAATGTAAGTACATGTGTATGTACGGAATGTGATTATATATGTGATTGATAGTAATATATGAAAAATGTGTAATGTTAATGATATGCCAAGAATGGTTGAAAGTTAAATGTGTTCTTTGTTGAATTAATGGTATGAGATTGAATGGCATGAACAAGCTCATAATAAGCTATGAGACTTTTAAGACTCTTGGAAATGTTACATTAATATGTTGATCGAGTAAAGCCCTTATAAATTTGGTAGAAGGTTTAGGACACGATTGGCATGTCAATGGGAATATTTAGTGCGCGTATGGGTTATGTGGAGACTTGGAGATTGGTATTGTTACTTTGGCTTGACATTTGATGTGAGTTAAAGGAATGTTCTTTTTGAGAACCTTGGTTGTGTGGGTTGGAGTACTAGTAGTGCTATATTTGTTGGAAAAATCCAGTTTAGAAAACAATTTTCTATCACAGCCAAAAATTAAAATTTTGAAAATCGAGCCAATTTGTTATATTTATAGTAATAAGCTTTTTCCCGAAAAGTACCTGTGCTTTATGCGAATACAAATAATATTTATTTAATAAAAAACATTGTTCTAATCTAAGTAGAATGGGCTGGGCGACACACCATAGTAAATAATACTAGATATGATGCTCTTCTCTCTTATGATGAGGGGATTTGAGTCTTTCTTGTATTGAGACCAATTATATCTGCTTCTTGTATTTTTAACTCAACAATTTATAATTTAATACAACCCAATATATATTTTCTATTTTCTAAAATAAAAATTATTTAATTAATTAATTTTTCAATTAAATAATTTTCTCAACCCAATTCTAATTCCGTTAAAGTTATGCAACTTTACCATAAAATAATCTATGAGGAGATATATTTAATTTCCATATTCAGTGGATTGACAATAACTAATTAATTTAATTCCATTTTTAAACTTCAATTAATTAATTAATTAATAATTCAAAAAACTTAAATTAATTCACAAATCGTTTCTATACTCAGTGACACATTCACAAACTCATTTCTTTAACTTCATCATTTCCATCCATTTTTGTTCTGGTTCTACATGCAATTCATTTTTGTTTCAACAAGCTAGTGGAGGGACCGATTAGGCATATGTAATTAGGGCTCAAATAATTTATTATTAAGTTCCAACTTTTCGCCTATAGTATCGTGGTCATTCCACTATAGTATCGTGATTGAGCTCTCCCCAATCACATACAATTACGAAAGCTACTTAATCAATGATTGTCCAATGACCTTGTCATAAGTGTGTTACCCTCATAGGATATTCTTAATCTTTTGAGGATAAATCTGTTCTCCTAATATAACATTATTTTATCTCATGGTAGCCATTACATCTTCATTAATGAAAAGTCAATTACTATCAAATAATAATCAAGTTGTTTATCACAAAGACAAACTACTCGTGGCCACATTTACTTTTTATCTATCATGTAATGCTGATAAGAGGATATCATTTACCCATTAGTTGGATTATGAATTCCACTGTTGTAAATAACGCTACATACTGCAGAAGTCGTATACCCAATGCACCAACTTTCGGTTCCTTATCTATTTGAACTCATGCTTTTACTTACATCAAAGTATACAAGTCATGCATACCCAGTCCATCATTCACTCAAAATTAAGGTATGTCACACTATAAACGTCACAAGTGAATAAATACATAAACAAATCTAGGATTTATTCTACTTGGGTTTTGTCCGATGTATTGTCAGTTCAGTCAGTCACATCTATGTCTCTATCTTCTAGGGGTCATCCGCTTCGATGCTCAAGACAAAGCATCTCCCAAATTGGATTTGATAGACGATATATTAGTCTTTCAATCGGTTTACTCATTTTCGGTTAAACTAAGGACATGTTTAGGTTCATTTACTAATACAAGTTATCTTTTCATATCATGATCTGGCTACATAATACCGCTTAATATTAGTTAAATATTAGATAATCAGTGAGCCAATATTTGCTTCCATTTTGCTTTACATGCAAAAAATTTGAAGACAATATAAAAAGGGTGTTAATGTAATTAATGGATATTATTAAACTAATTTGTTCAAAAAATACAAGTATACAAAATTAATATATTACACTTAGGACACTAGATCCAATAATATCTTAGTTGTGTGGGTTGAAATGCACATTTGTGCAATGATTATATACTTACTTGATTGTGTGGGATGAAATTCCCAAGTGTTCAAGTCTCATTTTACTAAGGTTACGAAGGACCTAATAATATGAATGAATTTAAGGATGTCTATTAAGATATAAAAATTGCACATTTGTAAGTATGAAGGATAAAAATGAATTAATGAGATTTATGAAATGAATTGAATTAAAAGATGCTTGTTACTTTTATTTATAAGATGATTGAATTTGACCATCTCTTAATGAAATGTGCTTATATGATGTTACTTGTCATTTTTATTTTAGAAACTACCTCAATGATTCTTATTTATATCGTGTTTACCTTTGTCCAATGGGTAACTATTAATCTAACTCGTACAAGGAGGCAAGGTAAGTATGGTAAATTCCATTTGGACCTACTAAGCAATTATGCTTACGCGTTGATGTTTTTCCGTGTAGATTGTTAATTCGTGGATTTTTGAAGCCAAGTCAAATTCGAGACATCACACTATCATTAAGATCTCCATGAGTATGAGAATGACGTATTTTTAGTTGTGGCAGATTGTCTACATTTAAAATATGTTAATTTCATATTACTTGGTTTTTGCGTTGAATTTTATCTAAATGTGAACTTGGAAGCTCTACTTGGTATTTCACTATACTATTCATCTTTTGTTTAATCGATGATATGCATGAATACTTTACTTCCAAGATCATTGGTTGTGATTTTAAAGTGTTTTGTAGTAGTTTTTATATGTAATGGAGAATTCTTTAAGTAGATTTTATGCATACCATAAATAGAGGGACTTTGCAAAACATTTCAAGTATTTTTGGGTGAACATAATGAGTCACGTCACGACCATGAAGTTGTAACATCGTGATGTGTCTCTAACTAACTACGATCACAATAAAAGCAAGCGCACCTATCGAACAGTAGTATAGTTATGTTAAGACCGGAAATATCGTATCCACAAGGACCAAGAGTACTAGTAATTACTATCTTTCTATTATCTAGCCTAAGAATGGGAGTGATTTCTTTTTAAACTAAAATTAATTAAAAGCACGACAGAGAATGAATTGGGAAAATACTTTTAGACAACTATATGAGATAGACAATCCCCAAGGAAGAATCCTCCTAGACTTCACTTATTACTTTTGATTCATATGATTTATTCACTTGACTTAATCCGTAGAAATCCCTAATTTATGTTAATATCTCTTTCAAGGCTAAAAACAACTGACTCTAGGTTGATTAATTGAAATCTCTTTCTAATTAAAACCCCTATTGTCGCATTAACTCGATCTATGGATTCCCTTATTAGATTTGACTCTAATCCTACAGATTTTAAATCGCCTATTTCTAGGGTTGCAATCAACTCCGCTTAATTGTGTTGATCTACTCTTAAACAGGGACTTTTGCTCCAATTGAATAAGCACATTCGACTTGAATCAATAACTCCGAATTATCAAAACAAGAATAAGAACTCACAATTAAGAATAAGAACAAGTATTTATCTTATAAATCAAATAATAACAAGATCCATCTTAGGTTTCATCCCCTCAGGTATTTAAGGGATTTAGTTCATACTGATAGAGAGAAACATCATAGAATAGGAAAAACAACAAAACATAAGAAAACCCAAAAACTTCAAGAGAAATTGATAGGAGATCTTCAGTCTTGATGGAGATCCTTCTTCCGAGCTGCTCCCGATGGCTGTCTTCGAGTATTTTCTACCTTCTACTCTGCGTATCGTTTTAGGTTACCCCCTAGGGTGTTTATATAGGCTTTGGATAACTTCTCTTGGCCCAAAATTAGTCTTTTTCCGAATAGAATTCGACTTGGGTTTGGCAGGGACACGCCCGTGTTCGATAGCCTTAGGCCGTGCTCGACTCTGCTAGTCATACACGGCCATGTGGTATGCCCGTGTGCGACAGTCCAGGTCGTGTTCGATTCTGATCGTAACACACGACCGTGTTTGATAGTCCAGGCCGTGTTGATTTCTAAGGTAGGCCCATTTTGCCCCTTTTTGGCTTGTTTCTCGTTCTTTTCGACTCCCTAGGCTCTCTTGAGTGTAAAACATGAAATTAAGGGATTAGGAGCATCGAATTCATCAAATCTAATGAAAATTCATCCAAAAATAAGCCAAGCATGAGGTCAAAATATGTATAAATTATGGTTTACCAAATATCCCCACACTTAAGCATTTGCTTGTCCTCAAGCAAAATCCTCAACTCACAATTAAAACTAACTTCCTTAATTTATAATTCTTATCAATAATGTCTCATCATAATTCACAGATAATTCATACATTGATAATTTAACTCAAAGAGTCCTAAAGATTCAAACAATCTAAGTCACAAATTTTTGTAGCCCGAAAACATAGGAGTTTCCCCTTATCTAAATAATTATCTTTGATCCAAAACTAACAAGAATTGACATCTTCACTAAAGATTAACTCAAATCACTCAAAGTGTTTAAGGTTCAAATTAAGCACTCAGAAGTCAAACATGAAAAGTTATTACCATAAGCTTGCATGAAAATCAAATCTCCACCACTATAAAATGAGATGATACACAAATCAAAATGTCTTTTAAAGGGTTGTAATGGGGCTTGGGTTAAAGGTGTGGATAAAGGCTGAAAGAGGAGGTTAAAATCGAGATCGAATTGACAATTTACCTAACTAGAAAAATAAACTAATACTGAATAATTACATCAATTGAAAACTTATCATAATAACGTGAGCTTCTTCTCAAAATGTAAAATTAACTGCTTAAGCTCAAATAACATAGAACTAATAATGAATATATTTCCAGTTTTTTTTTTAGAATAAGAACAAGTATATGATATAAGATGAATTTAACCACTGAAATAAAGAATGTAGTTAGGCAACTGATTAAATCAAATCTCGACAAAAGGGGAGTCAAGAAAATGGGAATAATAAATCAAATAACTGGGTTTCGGGTTAATATTAGTGGTATATCAAGAAACAGTTGATTAGGATCAAAGGGGTTCACTAGGGATTAATTATGAAGGTAGGATTTTAATGGAATAAGTGGGTTAAAACCTAGGTGCCTTTATCATCTTAGTATATCAAATCAAAGGTGTGGTCTCGACATGTATAATCGGAGCAAGTTCTAGAATAACAAATCAATATTGACACACTCATAATCAATAACGTGAGCAAGAAAAGTGTATGCTCTAAAGGCTCAAAATCTCACAAAATTATGGTTTTTGATGTCAACCTTGCAAATTTCAAACTTCAAAATAATATTTAAATTTTGGAAAACAACCTAGAAATTTTTAATTCTGAAAATAGACTTATTATGCTTGATTCTCTAATGTCTTAAAGTTTAAACCATCAATGCACAATTACCTATGACTTAATTCAAAACATATCAATAAAAATCATAAGTTAATAGAAGTTTCATTCTAATAGTAATAAGGGAAAATTTACTTAAGAACAAGGCATAATTCAGGGATTTTTCGATAATCAATTAAATAACCTCCCCACACTTAAGATGTACATTGTCCTCAATGTACAAAGATAAATAATAGTAATATAGTAAGAAAATCATAAGATAGGGAGAGAAGTGAAACTTCCTGAATTATGGATGAAATTCTTAGGGAGTGAAAATTGTAGAAATAGAGCCAATGATAAGCATGATGAACTGAGCAGAGGTAAAGGTGGGGGAGAATACTCCGGTAGTTTGTTCGTCCTTAGTAGCACATTGAACCTTTTGAAACTGCGGAGTCATCAGTAAAGTTTTAGGGGGTTTTATTTATTAATGAATTTCGTTATTGTTACTCGATAATAAACAGCCAGGGATAAAAAGAAATCAAAATATACGAATATACTTTAAAGACAAACAAGATAAAGAGAAATAGTTTAAAAATTAAAATAAAGAAAATGAAAAATAAATGGACTCAAAGGTCCTCGTCTCGAGATGGATCGTGAGGTGGGGGTGGCGGTGATATGTGAAAATGTTAACAAATCTGTTGCAGCATCGCCTCGATGCCGTCGAATCATCGAGCGTTGTCGTTAAATTACTGAGTACAGTATTGCTCGAACCTAGTGAGGCGCTCAGAAATATCAGTCAGTGAAGCTGCCGCATGAACTGGTCGGTAGGGTGGTGGTGGTGCAGACGGTGGCTCCTCGTAGTGTGGAGGGACATCATCAGTAATGTCCTCTGGAACGTTATGATCGGCGGCCGTCGATAGACGGTATTGAGGAGGATCGAACCCACGGCGACGCTCAATCATCCTCATATGAGTCATCGTCGCGATGCCCTGTGGGGACATCTGCCCTATAAGCGTGAGCGAGGAGGACTGCGCTGCGGTTTTGAGGAGCCCAAAATGGCGAGCCAGGCGTGTCACATAGGGGCCCATGGAGATGACCCCTCTTCGATGTCGCTCCGTCTGATGCTGAATGGCGAGGGCGATGAAGTAAGCTAGATCAAACACGTGCTCGTGTGCCATGCACCATAGAAAATAGGTGTCGTGGGTGTTGACGACGCTAGTGCTCTCTCGCCTACCCATCAAAGTATGAGCTAGGATGGCGTGTAAGTACCTCAAGGATGGGGTGAGAGCGGAGGCCTTGGAGCGACTGGGATCATATGTTGCCGAGGCAGGGACTAAATCTCTCCAACATGACGAAGGGGAGTAGTGGATGTGGCGATGGAGGTCCTCGAAGTCGTCGTCCTCCATGAACTCGTTGGTGTAAAGTCCCAATGCGACCCCAAACTCTGGAATACTCATCTCTCGTACGAGGCCTCCAAGACGGAATTGGACTGTGCCTGGGTCGTCAAAGTTGGTCATCACCATCTGAAGGTGAAATGTAGAACAGAGCTCCAGAGTGAGCTCTAAATATGTCGGCTCGACAATCTCGAAGAAGTGCCTCCATGGGTCGGTAGTCAGGAGGGCCCGGATGGCGTCGATTAGTTGGACCTGCTCCAAGGCGGCCCAATCAATGCACCTCCCCACGCCGAGGGGTCGCGCGCGAAGTATCTGAAAGAGTTCCTCCTGGGGTCCCGGAGGAAACTGTAGGAACGGGTGGCGTACTTCAGCAGAGGCGCTCGAGGAGGTCACATCGGATCCCTTCCGCTTTTTCGACGCGGGGACAGCGGTCTTTTTGCTGCGTGGGGGAGTCATTACGTACCTGAAAAAGCCAAAAAAATTTCACTAAATCAAGTATCATCGCCAGCCCAAAATATACTATCCTAGTAGTTCTAAACAATAGTATAATCCTAATAGTGAGTTAGATTATCATGGAATGCTAAAATCAGATGCTGAAATTAGATATGGAAAAGGAATATACTAAAATTAAGTAATAATAAACTATCAAACTAAAATCAAACATCAAAAGAAATAATGAATTTGAAGTAGAAATTTAAGTTGTAATAATAATGAAAATAACAATAAGAACAGAGAATAAGATCAAACAAATAATTAAAAATGAATGAATTAAAAAATAATGGTGGAGAAGGGTGAACCGATGGAGGTGTTGGAGCGGTGGCACGGGCGTGGTGGTTTTACACGGGCGTGGACTGCGTGCTGTACGCGTGGAGAAGAAAGGGAAAGAGGAAAGGGAAAGGAGAAAGATGAGGAAAAGAGGAGAAATGGGACACGAATGGAGGAGGGGGAGTCGACGGTGGTGGCCGAAATAGGGGAACTGAGTAGAGAGAGTGGAGAGCGGCTAGGGTTTTTTTAGGGGGAAAAATTTGGGGAGAAGATGAACAGTGGGGTGGTTTAAATAGAAATTGGGGCACACGGTCGAAGCCCACAGCCGTGTGCCCTATGTTTAGCCCGTGTGTTTCATAAATTTTGAATTAGGGTGCATCTGAGTCGTGGCCCACGCTCGTGTTCCCTGGGTGTGTTGGGTCACACGGCCGAATCGCACGGCTGTGTGATGCTTTATTCGTTTCTCCCACGCCCGTGTTTAAGATCACACGCCCGTGGTAATTAGGCAGTATCGACCACGACATATAGGCACGGGCATGTCCCACGCCCGTGTGATTTATTCAGTTTTAACCGCGGCTTCTGGGCACGGGCGTGTCGTACGCCAGTGTCATTTACTCAGTATCAACCATGGCCACATCGCACGGCCGTGGCACTTTATCGCAAACCGTGTTTTCGAGTCAGTTTCGACCACGGCCGCATCGCACGGTTGTGACGTTTTATTGTCGCCCGTATTTTGGGAAAAAATTTCGTCCTTGGCCCGCACGGTCTCCGCCACGCCCTTGTACCTACTCGAGGTCGCCACACGGCCACGACCACGCCCGCGTGCAAGGCCGTGTGGTAGAGAAACCTGCACCTATTAATTTGGTTAGTTTTTAGTTAGATGCTAAAAATTAAAAATATGGATGTTAGTGATGTTAGTGCTCGGGTTAGTGATGTTAGTGCTCGGGTTGCCTCTCGAGAAGCGCTCGTTTAAAGTCTTAAGCTAGACTTACCCTGTTTTCATCTCTATATGAAAGTTCACAGAGCTGAAGCTCCTCTCTCATATCCCTAAAATCTTCACCATTATATAATTTAAGTCGTTGACCGTTTACCTTGAATGTTCCATAAGTCGGATGAGTTACCTCAATTGTGCCATAGGGAAAAATGGTTTTGATTACGAATGGACCTAACCATCTTGATTTCAGCTTTCCAGGAAATAATTTGAGCTTCAAATTATATAGTAGAACAAGATCTCCAACTTCAAATTACTTCGGTTGCTTCAAACGAGCATCATGGCGTCGCTTTGTTGCTTCCTTATATAAACGTGAGTTCTTGTAGGCATTAGCTCGCCACTCATCTAGCTCGTTCAACTGCATCATTCTTTTCTCACCTACAAGTTTAAGATCATAGTTTAAGAATTTTATAGCCCAAAATGCTTTGTGCTCTAATTCAAATGGTAGATGACAACTCTTTCTGTAGACAAGTCTGTATGGGGATGTTCCTAAGGGGGTTTTAAAAGTTGTTCTATAGGCCCATAAAGCATCGTCTACTTTTAATGCCCAATCTTTCTTGTTTGATTCTACGGTTTTTTTCTAGAATACGCTTAAGCTCTCGATTGGCTACTTCAACTTGTCCACTGGTTTGAGGGTGATAAGGGGTAGCTGTTCTGTGGTGTACTCCATATTTCTTTAAGATTTTATCAAATTGAGTATTACAAAAATGAGTACCCCTATCACTAGTAATTGCTCTAGGTGTTCCAAATCGAGAGAAGAGTTTCTTAAGAAATCTCACTACCACTCTAGCATCGTTAGTAGGTAAAGCTTGAGCTTCCACCCATTTTGACATATAATCAACCATTACTAAGATGTATTTATTCCCGAATGAGCTAGGGAATGGACCCATAAAATCAATACCCCATACATCAAATATTTCACATGATAGCATATACGTTTGAGGCATTTCATCGCATTTAGAGATATTACCTGTTCTCTGACATCTATCACACGAAGTAATATACCTGTTAGCATCCTTGAATAGAGTGGGCCAATAAAAACCTGATTCGAGCGTTTTATGTGTTGTCCTAGTCCCACTGTAATGTCCCACTGTTGGTCCTGAATGGCAATGTTCTAAAATTTTACTTGTTTCTGTCTTTGTAACACATCTCCGAATTACTTGATCTGCACATACACGAAAAAGAAAAGGATCCTCCCAAAAATAGTTTTTCACATCAGCAAAGAATCACTTCTTTTGATGATGTGTCAATCCTTTTGGTAGGATGTTAGCAGCTAAGTAATTCGCAATATCTGCAAACCAGGGTACCTCGGAGTCGGATATAGCCAAGAGTTATTCTTCAGGAAACGAGTCATTTATCTCATTCTCATCGAGTTCTTTGATATGTGGATTTTCAAGCCTGGAAAGATGGTCTGCTGCAAGATTTTCAGCTCCTTTCTTATCCTGAATTTCCAAATCAAATTCCTGTAAGAGTAAAATCCATCTTATGAGTCGAGGTTTTGCATCAGATTTAGTTAAAAGATAACAAAGGGCTGAATGGTCAGTGTAAACGACAACTTTAGATAATATCAAATCTTTGTCTAAATTTATCAAATGCAAAACCCACATAGCAACTCTTTTACTGTGGTGGTGTAATTTTCTTGTGCGTAGTTAATGTCTTGCTAGCATAATAAATCGGTGAAAATGTTTGTCTCTTCATTGTCCTAAAACCGCACCTCTTTGCAAAATCACTCATGCATCACACATTAGTTCAAAGGGGTAAATTCCAATCAGGTGCAATTATAATTGGAGCATTTATTAATTTATTTTTGAGGGTATTAAATGCATCTAAACATTCCTGATCAAAATTAAAAGGCACATCTTTTTCTAGTAATTTCGTTAAAGGCTTAGCTATTTTAGAAAAATCCTTAATAAATCTTCTATAAATCCAGCATGTCCTAAAAAGCTTCTAATAGCCTTAACTGAACTCGGAGAAGGTAATTTTTCTATGGTTTCAATTTTTGCTTTATCAACCTCAATCCCTTTACTAGAAATTTTGTGACCTAACACAATCCCTTCTCGAACCATAAAGTGACACTTTTCCCAATTAAGCACAAGGTTCATTTCCTCACATCTCATTAGAACTCATTTTAGATTTTTAAGGCAAAGGTGGAAAGAATTACCGAATACCGAAAAGTCGTCCATAAATACCTCCATAATATCTTCCACAAGTTCATCAAAGATGGCTAGCATGCAGCGCTGAAAAGTAGCAGGAGCATACATAATCCAAAAGGCATTCTATGATAAGAAAACGTACCGTATGGACATGTAAATGTTGTCTGTTCTTGATCCTCAGGAGCTATTGGGATTTGGAAGTAGCCAGAGAGTCCGTCTAGGAAGCAATAGTACATATGCCCAGATAATCTTTCTAACATCTGATCAATGAAGGGTAAGGGAAAGTGATCTTTTCTCGTGGCATCGTTTAACTTCCTATAGTCAATGCGGACTCTCCAACCCGTGATTGTTCTTGTTGGAATCAATTCATTCTTTTAGTTTGGCTACACAATACCATGCCTCCCTTCTTTGGAGCAACTCGCACAGACTTACCCAAGTACCGTCGGAGAGATAGGATAAATAACTCCAAAGATCTAGAAGTTTAATTACCTCGGCTTTAACAACTTCCTTCATGTTGGGATTTAATCGTCTTTGAGGTTGCACACATGGTTTATATTCATCTTCCATCAAAATTTTGTGGGTGCAAAACGATGGACTTATCCCTTTAATGTCGAAATCTTCCAAGCTATGGCTCTTTTATGCTCCTTTAGTACCCAGAGTAACTCGTCTTTCTCATTGGGTTCTAATTCTAAAGAAATAATTACTGTAGTGTAGAATTATCTCAGGAATGCATACTCTAAGTGATTTGGTAATCTGCTTTCAATTCCAATTTGAGAGGCTCTTCAATAGAGGGTTTTTGTTTTAGTTCGTCGTTTATTTCAATGCCCTCATACTTGTTTTGTCTTGGGGAGGAAATACTAGAATTTAAGTCAATTTTTATCTCCCCCATCTCATTGGTATCGTCATCTGCCTCCTCACCTTGGGCAAGACATAGTTCCAACGTGTCTTTATGTATGATTTCCTGAAAAGAATCTTGAATAGAATGATCAATAGCGTCGATAAAATAACAGGAATCATCTTGCTCTCTAGAGTATCGCATAGCATCATAAATTTTAAAAATAACTTCCTCATCACCTACCCTGAGCACAAGTTTACCATCACCTACATCAATAATGACCCTAGCGATGCTAAAAATGAGCGTCCTAAAATTAAAGGCACCTCAACGTCCTCATCCATGTCAAGCACAACAAAATCAACAGGGAATATGAATTTATCAACTTTTACCAGAACATCTTTAATAATTCCCTTAGGATATTTAATAGATCTATCAACTAATTGGATACTCATCCTAGTGGGATTTGGTTCCCCAAGACCAAACTGCTTGAACATTTTATAAGGCATTAAATTAATACTGGCACCTAAATCAGCTAATGCTTTCTCAATATTTAAACTACCAATTAAACAGGGAATAGTGAAACTTCCTAGATCTTTCAATTTGGTTGGTAGCTTATTTTGGAGAATAGTTGAACATTCCTCGTTAAGCTCCACGGTTGATAGCTCTTCAAACTTCTTTTATTTGTTAAAAGCTCTTTTAAGAATTTCGCGTATGTAGGCATCTGCGAAATAGCTTCAACAAAAGGTAAGTTAATATGTAATTGTTTAAAAAGTTCAAGAAATTTACCGAATTGTGCGTCCATGCGGTCTTTCTTCAACTTTGCCGGTTATGGGATCGGTGGTTTATACTCTTTAAGTACCGGTGTTACATTCTCGTTTACTTCCTCATCCTTTGCCTTATCAGTTTCTTGTGGCATCTTCTTTTCAGCTTCAACCAACTCCTTCCCACTCCTTAGTGTAACTGCCTTCACATGCTCTTTTGGTTTAGGTTCGGTGTTACTAGGTAAACTACCTGGTTGCCTTTCGGAAACTATCTTAACCAGCTGTCCAATTTGTTTCTCAAGCCCTTGAATCGATGCTTGCTAATTTTTCAACGCCGTTTCGGTATTCTAAAAACAAGTCTCTGTCACCGAAATAAACTTTGCTAGCATATCTTCAAGGCTCGGCTTTTTCTCTTGCTGGTAAGGTTGTTGTTGGAAGCCTGGAAGGGGTTGTTGTCTCTGATTTCCTTGACCACCCCATGAAGAATTGGGATGGTTCCTCCAACCTGGATTGTAAGTGTTACTATAAGGGTTATTCTGAGGTCTAGAATTATTACCCATATAGTTCATCTGCTCATTCTCCATGCCAGGGTTGTAGGATGGATATTCTGTATTGTTCATTCCTCCTCTATTTGTATCGTACTGCATCACTAGATGTACCTGCGAAGAACCACACAAACAATCAATCTTTTTGTTTAAAAGTTCTACCTGGTTTGATAGCATGGTGACTGCGTCGAGGTTAAAAACGCTGGCGGCTTTTGTTGGCTTCGTTCTCATTACTTGCCACTGATAATTATTCAGTGACATCTCCTCTATAAACTCATAAGCCGCTTCAGGGGTTTTGTTATTTAGGGTTCCACCGGCGACTACATCGACCAATTGCCTAGTTGAGGGGTTCACACCATTGTAGAAGGTTTGAACTTGTAGCCATAATGGTAACCCATGGTGAGGGCATCTTCTCAGTAGATCCTTGTATCTCTCCCATGCATCGTAAAGTGTTTCTAAATCCATCTACACAAAAGAAGAGATATCATTCCTCAACTTAGCCGTTTTAGCCGGCGGAAAATGTTTAAGCAAAAAATTTTCGGTCATTTGTTCCCAAGTAGTGATTGATCCTCGTGGTAACAAGTTCAACTACTGTTTAGCTTTATTCCTTAATGAAAAGGGAAACAACCGAAGGCGAATGGCATCATCAGAAACGCCATTTATTTTGAAAGTATCACAGATTTCTAGAAAATTTGCTAAATGAGTATTTGGGTCTTCGTCCTGCAACCTATCAAACTGAACAAACTGTTGAATCATTTGAATAGTGTTAGGTTTCAGTTCAAAATTATTTGCAGCAATAGCAGGTCTAACAATACTCGATTCAGCCTTAATCAAATTGGGCTTAGCATAATCGTACATAGTACGAGGAGCAGGATTTTCGGCAACCACCGGGGGTAACAGATTATTATCAGCCATCTCTTCGGTGGTATTAGTATCGTCCTCTTGCTCTTCCTCTATGTATTGTAAGCTTCGCCTTATCTCTCTACGGTTTCTGCGAGCTGTACTTTCAATTTCACTGTCAAAAAGTAATGGTCCTGACGGGTTCCTTCTAGTCATAAACTAAAAATACCTGCCAGAAGCAAATAAAATAAAAGTTAGTAAATTAAACTAAAAACAAAAATAAATTGTAATAAAAAATAAAAATGGCTAAATTAATAAAAAAATTAGTGTTCTTAATATCTTAGTCCCCGGCAACGGCGCCAAAAACTTGATGTGTCTCTAACTAACTACGATCACAATAAAGGCAAGCGCACCTATCGAACAGTAGTATAGTTATGGTAAGACCGGAAATATCGTATCCATAAGGACCAAGAATACTAGTAATTACTATATTTCTATTATCTAGCCTAAGAATTGGAGTGATTTCTTTTTAAACTAAAATTAATTAAAAGCACGACAGAGAATGAATTGGGAAAATACTTTTAGACAACTATATGAGATAGACAATACCCAAGGAAGAATCCACCTAGACTTCACTTATTACTTTTGATTCATATGATTTATTCACTTGACTTAATCCGTAGAAATCCCTGATTTATGTTAATAACTCTTTCAAGACTAAAAATAACTGACTCTAGGTTGATTAATTAAAATCTCTTTCTAATTAAAACCCCTATTGTCACATTAGCTCGATTTATGGATTCCCTTATTAGATTTAACTCTAATCCGGAAAATTTTCGTCGCCCTATTTCTAGGGTTGCAATCAACTCCGCTTAATTGTGTTGATCTACTCTTAAACAAGGACTTTTGCTCCACTGAATAAGTACATTCGACTTGAATCAATAACCTGAATTATCAAAACAAGAATAAGAACTCACAATTAAGAATAAGAACAAGTATTTATCTTATAAATCAAATAATAACAAGATCCGTCTTAGGTTTCATCCCCTCAAGTATTTGAGGGATTTAGTTCATACTGATAGAGGGAAACATCATAGAATAGGAAAAGCAACAAAACATAAGAAAACCCAAAAACTTCAAGAGAAATTGATAGGAGATCTTCAGTCTTGATGGAGATCCTTCTTCCGAGCTGCTCCCGATGGCTGTCTTCGAGTATTTTCTGCCTTCTACTCTGCGTATCTTTTTAGGTTACCCCCTAGGGTGTTTATATAGGCTTTGGATAACTTCTCTTGGCCCAAAATTAGTCTTTTTCCGAATAGAATTCGACTTGGGTTTGGCATGGACATGCCCGTGTGACACGCCCGTGTTCGATAGCCTTAGGCCGTGCTCGACTCTGCTCGTCATACACGGCCGTGTGGTATGCCCGTGTGCGACAGTCCAGGCCGTGTTCGATTTTGATCGTAACACACGGCTGTGTTTGATAGTCTAGGCCGTGTTGATTTCCAAGGTAGGCCCATTTTGCCCTTTTTTGGCCCGTTTCTCATTCTTTTCGACTCCCTAGGCTCTCCTGAGTGTAAAACATGAAATTAAGGGATTAGGAGCATCGAATTCATCAAATCTAATGAAAATTCATCCAAAAATAAGCCAAGCATGGGGTCAAAATATGTATAAATTATGGTTTATCACGTCGCAACTTCGCACTTCACCTCATCATGACCTCACTAACTCATCAATTCATGTCGCGATGTCAAATGTTCCTTGTCGTGATTTCACACCCTTGTAGCAACCTTGCACTTTTTCAAGCTTTTTTTTTTATCTTCCGGGGCTCATTTTGGGTTTTGGTCACCTCCGAATAAATTCTAAATAATTTTAAATTATTTTTAAAATTTTCAATTCATCTAAAACATGTTTAATTATTTTATAAAAGTGTTTTAAACTTTCAATCCTTAAATAAATCCAAGATTTGTTACTCGTACATGCTTCGGTGGCATCTCCTATTCGTATTGGTTGTTTGGAACGGGTGAGGGGTGCTAAAGTTGGGGTTGCAATTACTTCTTTGTGTAAGGGTAGATTAGGCTTAAACCAATAGGTGATCCAAATGATTTTTGAATAAGAGCTATCTACGGAGTAAAGCTCCATAAAATAGGAATGGTGAATCCAAACTGCGTTAACAAAGTTTACGTGTCTATTTCTCTTATTCTCTTATTTGTTTACTGCCCTTGTTCTGTCCACCTCCGTTTAAACATATGCCCGAACATCTATCTTAACATCGAATTAAACAGAAAGCAAATCAAAACTCTAAAAACCTTATTCGGTATATTTTATGGTAATGTAATATATTACTATTTAATTGATAGAACATAAAATTAACTAAAAGCATATTTTACTAAATTATCTTTAAAGATGAATTAAATTATCCAAATAATGAAAACAATAAAAATATAGAAAAAGTTAAAACAATAACAATATACAAAACCCTATCTTTTTTCAATCCGTAGATAATTAATGAATCTAAAAAACCTATTTATAATAACAAATAGTTAATTGAAAAAACTAAAGTAATAAAATTGAAAAAAAAAAATCACTTATAAATAAATGAATACAGTTGAAACTATGTTTGGGAGAGTATAAAAAATTTGAAGAGTTAGATACATTAATAATTTTTTTGTTCGTTTTGGATTAACAAAATTAGATTAAGTGATTTAAAATGGGTAAAACTCTGACAGATTTCGCATTAAGATTCCGAAAAAGTAAAACTACTGAATTCAAATACAGGAATCCAACTTACTTTTACCACATAAACAAATTTAGGGTTAGTTTACCAAAATTGTTTTTAGAAAGTTTGATTTAAGATTCAAGTATTTAATATTACTGATAAAATGTATTTTTAAGAAATAAAATGTTAATTTTAAATATAATATAGTAAATTAAAAAAAAATCAAGCATTTAAATTTGCTATATTACTATATTTCAATAAAATATAAAAAATAATTTTATTGTAACTTATTATTAATATTTTGATATATAAAATACAAATTTTGAATATTTTTAAATAGTTAATATTAATTATTTATAAAATTCAATTTGAATACATAAATTATATTTTAAATATTAAAATATAACCATTACAAATTTAAATATATAAATTATATATTTGAAAATAAATTTAAATAGCTAATAATTTTATATCTAATATAAATATTACATAAAATATATTAAATTATAAATAAGAGTTAAAAGTGTCATTTGACTCCAAAAGCAGTTTTCCCAAATATAAAAGCTAGAAAAAAAAATATTTTTGTCATTGGATTCAAATTTCAAAAGCAGTTTTTGACTCGAAAAGTTGTTTGTTTTAGCTTTACTTAATGCTAAACTCAACCTTAATGAAGTCTAGTAATCTTTACCGAATCAAATTAGTTAAATTTTACTATTAGTCCTTATACTTTATAAAAATTGTGGATTTAATCTTTGTACTTTAATTGATTAATTTTAGTCCTTGTACCTTTCAAATTGGTCAATATCAACCCTTATACTTTTCTAATATTGAAATTTTAATCCTGACTCAAATGAAAGTAGTTAAATACATTTTGTTAAACTTAGTTACTAGTCCTATACTATGCGTACAATTGTAGATTTAGTCAATATTTTCCGATTGTATCATTCTAAGTCCCTATATTTTTTAAATTATAAAATTTCAATCTTGACATAAACGACATTTGATAATTCACTAATTGAGTTTTTAGTATGTAATATGTGAAAATAACAATCTGACATGATATTACACATATAAATGCTAATAAATTTAACAATTATCAATGGGTGAGGATTGACATTTTAAAACTTAAAAAGTTATCAAATATTAGAGTAAATCCACAATTTTTTTTAAAGTACAGATTTAACCAATCGAAACTAAATTTACTGGCCACCGCATAAAGGAAAGGAATTCAGGTTGTAAGTAACAGATTCTCTAGGTAGTACCAGGCATAGCATTACTTTTTAAGCATAATCTCAAGCATTCTTTCTCCCAAGTGGTTTAAGAAGTACAGGGAAAAACAAAACAAAACTTACAAAAGAACGGTTACATTCTTTTGCTTTGCAGTATGAGCTATGAAAGCTGTCTGAAAAAAGAAAACTATTCTATAGAAGCTACACCAGGAGATGATATATCGAGCAGCTACGAAGCTGTAACATAAGCATGAAACGAGGCCTTCCAGGCTTCCAAATAAAATTTAACCGAGAACCAGGTCGCCTTATCATCATATCACAGCTGCCGACAACAGTGAATTATTGTTCCTTTAGACAAAAAAAAGAACCAGGCATCAGACCTCAGCTTTGCAAGCTGAAGAAAACAATTTTGATGTACTATATACCTATATACGAGTTTTTGAAGTTTTTCTATGTACTTGAAGGAAAATGAAGGGTCGAAGCTAATATAGCTATAGACTATGGTTCATATAACATTGTGAACTTCAGAAATTTACCATTCCTTGGTGTAATCTTTCAGTTCAACTCGAAAATCAAGACGAAATGTTTGTCAACAATAAAATGTTAAAGGAATGAACTAAATGAAACAAAAGCACTTGTATGCTCTAGTTATTCTTTAAGGTACAGATGAGTGAACTTCAGAAATATCTTTAGCATTCTTTTGCCATGTTTTCATATCTAACTTCTCAGCTTGATGCTATAATCTGATTTGACAGGTTAAGTCTTACATATAGGTTTTATGTCTTTTCATGCATCGAAACAATCGCATGCCTACTGCACATATAAAATGAAAATTAAAGTGTTTCGATACCAACACATCTACCGAATCATCTCGTTTCTTAATGACCGGTTATAGACATTGCCCCTGAATATGTTGAACAAACAAGATCATGTGTTTCAAATGCAGTGAAAGAACAGGAGGAACTTGCATAACAGTAGAGCTCTAACCTGATTGTTTGAGGCTTGCCCATGTATTCGGTGCGGCTTCATATTCAAGTCTATCAATTTAGTACCCGTTTCAAGATGACCATCAGCATTAGCATCCATCCTTAGAACAGGAGAGGCCTTGTCATTTTGTTGGTTCTCTCCTACTGTCCATTTAGCTGCATGATTTTGGCCTCTCATGGTCTCACTGGGATCCAAAGACTGTGAAGCTGGATCCTCTATATTACCAGGTTTATACCCTGGAAACTGAAAAAAAAAAAAAAATTCCCAGGGAACATTTTAAACTCCAGGAGGAATATATGACGCAATTACCTTCAAAGATTTAAGTGACAAACCTCTACTCTCTGCCTTAAGACAAGATATCTTCCATGAGTTCTTTTACCTCCAACATGTACAATCATATCACATTGTAAACAAAGGGATGTTCCATCTATCTCACAGTAAAAGAAAGCTACATGCACGGTTCAAGGAATGAACATAAGTTCCGCAAACTTGTTAAGAAACCTGATAAATCAACAGCTCTATAATCAAACAGCACAAGACAAAAAGACACCTGCATATTACCAGGTGCATTTTCACATATGTCGCAGCGAGGAACATCACTGGGGTTTGCCAGACCCACCCGGACATGCCGGCCGGCAAGCTTATTGCACAAATGGACCTGGCACATCAATCAACATTTCACTTCAAAACAAAAGGTTTGATTTTGCAGGTCAAGCTATAACAATGCACAAGAACCTTTTGAGAAGAAATAAAATCTAATATACCCATCTATTTTTTATAAAAATTACAATCTCCACCCTTCTACATGAAAAAGAAGAGACTCAAACTATTGCTTGACTAAGACTATTCATCAAATTTTGGATTTCTAGAAGAGAATTTATAGAAAGGTTAGCCTGCACAATTGCTTATGCTAGAAGTGGTAAAGAAGAGTATATTTACATATGTGTATGTATATCAATCCTGAAGAATAAAAGAAAGGCCTTTAGTTGGTTTAATAAAAAAGCCAAATATGAAGTAACTGTGATAAAAATCCTGCCTCCTACAAAGAACAGACCAAAAAATTCTTAAATGGGTCCAGTAAACAGCTAAAACAGACCTCCAAAGTGTATGATTACATGGGGAAAGAAAGTGAGGAGAATGAAGGAAAGAACCAACCTTTTCATCACAAGCACCGCAAAGAGCAGCCTCATCGGCAGCACAGAAGACGATAGCAGCAGCACTTTCACAAGCGTCGCAAATGGTTCGCATAATTCTCTCTCACTCTCATCCTCTCGCAATAGCAAAAATATTCATCTTCTTTTTTCACATAATAATATTATAAATAAATAACATGCCCCAGAAAACAAAAGAACCCAACTACAGAAAATAAAAACAAATGGAAACAAATTGTTTTTATAATCAAATGAAAATGATAGGCAGAGGCAGCTGTTGTTGTTGTTGAGGTTGGTTGGTGATAATGATGATGATGGTAAGGACTAGGATTGGTGATAGAGGGGAAAAAGATGTTTTTTTTTTCTTTTAAATATTAGAATTACTCATTAAAGAAAAGGGTGGGGGAAAATGTAGGGATTTAATAAACAGGCAAGGCAACAAAAACATAAGAAATGAATGATGGGGTGGACGGTGGAGGGTGTTTTGTTTTGTCAACTTGTGGTTTGATTCAATTGGCATTTGATGGATGGACACCACAAGTTTTTCAAACAAAAGTCTTGGCTTTTATGTGTTGAGGAAGTTGAGAACGTCTCTGGCTTCAATCTTTGCTGACCAGTCACTTATCTGCCATGGGACCCAAGTTTATTTTTTCTTCTTTCTAGTTAACTTTGGTTTGGTTTCTTTCTTTTTGCTGCTTCTGGTTCATACAAAGCATCTTCTTTTATCTCTCCCTCGTGGTTATAGTATTACTAGCTTCTCAAATATGAGATATGATAGGGCTAATGAAATCTTATGTTTGGGGGGCTTAGACTGCTTTCATCTATCAAGCATAGCCATAGGTGGACCTGGGACAATTTGCTTGAATTCAGACTTTTCTTCATAAAAACCATTCTATTGGTAAAGGCCATTGTCTTGTTTTTCACTGAACCATGAAAGGCAAACATGTTGAACAATTGATAATGGTTTTCTTTTAATAAATATAATTGACTTTAATGAATCAAAATTAAAGCAGAAATTAATCTCAACAGCAGGTTTCAGTTCAAAGATATTTTCTTGGCTTTTTCGTCAAGGTTTTGTATATGCTCATTGCTCATGTGGTGTCCATTTCTTCTTCCTTTTTTGATTGTGATGTCCGCATTTTCCTCAGCCACATAAAATGAGATCACAACTAAATTCATTTGAAAATTTTTGTGGAATCAGATGAATGGTTGTGGTTGGTAATATACGAAACAACCATGACTTTTACTTGTAAGCAACACTCTTTGAAAAAAGGAACAAACAGTACTGATTTTATTTGGAAATTTTGTAAAAAGAAAAAGAAAAAAGAAAAAAGAAAAGCATCAGATGCTGCAAATTTGACATTTCACAGAAAAGAATAGTGGCAAGCCTAACTAAAGCCAAGGCCTAATATGTCAAATCTTATAGTTCTTACTGATTATTTCTTTCATCCTTTTGATCTATATCAATGGCAATGCTTCCAAGTAAATACAATGAGAAGCCTCATCTAGGATTACAGGGTATGCATATATAATCACAACTCAATATCACAAACTTATTAAGTACTATTATCAATACAAATTTCTTCATGGAACTAAGTCATAAATGACCTGTAAAACAATTGCAGCATGTAATACAATAGCCTTGTTGAACCTGCTTAGCCTTAGCTTGAATGGTCTGGAAGGAGGAGGAAGGATTGGAAGATTCCAACTGTTGTAGAGCTCTACCATGTACCCGTCTGGATCATGGGCGAAGACCGGATCAACTCTGTTCCCTTCATCTTCAACTACAGTGATGACATATCATTTCCATGTCTTGCAGCTGTCTCGCATATACTGACAGTGATATCACTTCCTACTAGCTAGCTGCTACTTGAAACTAAAGTTTTACTCTTAAGGTTCTGAAAGATTTAATAGGAACAGTATGTGATTCTCCATAGGATGAATTGGTTGCAGTTGAGCAATAGTGTCAAAATCATCAGTTGATCATTCTTCTGCATAACCATTTATGTGAAATTGACTAGAAAACAAGTTGCAAGAGAAAAATAAAGCTTTCTGGTTTAGCTTGTTGTGTTAGCCCTCTCAGACACAGGTCAGTGTTGAAGATATTTCTAAGATAATTAGCTAAGATGAGAGGCAAACTCTATTTATTTGTGCCCAAAAATGGGGACCTCAAACACCTACTTAACCATACTCATCTTCATGTCTACTTCAGGTTAAAGAGAATACAATTCAACATGTACCTAACCCGCATCACCATAAAACTGAACATCTACAGAGATATTGTTTGCACTAAGAACAAAACATTAGTAATTGATTATGATGCCAAAAGATTGGAGATCCGTTCGAAACTTATTTAATAAACCTGCACTGAGAAGTACAGTTTAAGGTATCTGATATTATGAAGTATGGAAAACAACAGCTGTTGGTTGAGTCACAAATATCTCTCAAGGAGTTGGAAAACAACATGCCTTGTAAATTCAGGCTTCATTTGCATTTGCTACCCTACTGTTGGTCCTTTGTCCACTATATACCTTGCTATCAAATAGGCATGTGGTTCACTAACTGAGTTTCCCAAGGAATCAACCAGCCCAGCTACTTTATTTTCAGGCCTTGTTGGATGATGGGTGTTTACCTCTTGTGAAATCAAAACAGGTTCAGTGGTTCTACTTCGGTTTTTGAACTTCTTTTCCTGTATTTTTCTTTGATTGCTATGCCAAAAGCCCAAAACAAAAGCAAATACAACCAAGACTGTAGGGTTTTAGAGCTTGAAGAGTAGAGACCCCTTCTTAAAATTCAGACAATCAAGGTCTTAGACAGAACTTCAAATCAGGTTTATCCTTACACAGTGCTTCCCTACAGGGTCCTTTTTTATTTTCTTCTGAATAATTAATGATACAGGTAACCCAATTATTAAGAAAGTATTGTTGTCAAATCTGTATAGTTGTTACAATGTTTTCATACTAAATGTCCAAAAACCTTCCAATGGTGTGATTTTGATGAAGTGCATCGAAACTATTTCCATCCTGTCAATGGGGTTATGAAGTTTGCATTGCATTTAAAAAGGTTTCAAGAAATAAATATAAGCATATAATTAAATATTATCGACAAAGTCATAGTTAGAATAGTAAAATTATTCACTGACATCATAAATCAGAGTTCAAGTCTCGTGAAATTATAAAATTTGACCACTAATTTCATTTCTTTAAGAAAGGAACAGCTCTGGTGTTATCTTCTTACGTTGAAAATTCTAAAGAAAAAAAGCTATCCTCTAATCTAAGTTTCTCTCCACAAAAATAATGATAAGAACATGACACACCGACACTTTGTTTTCCTGGGGCTTTGGTAATTTTTGAAAGTTAGGAACTTATTGGGAAAATAAGCAAAGCAAAGCGTGAATACACACATACGTCCATTGAACTCTTTTCATGGTTTTCTTCAATAAATCTCCTTTGTTTCATTGGTCCATAGTTCAAAACGTTTGGCCTTATAGAACATTCCACCCATATGTTTTTCTTTTGTGGGGGGTCAAATTGTATTTCAAGAAATAAAATATGAAAAAAAATCATTTTCCATATCTAGAGAGAGAGAAAAGGGACTGTTTTGGGGGAATGAAAAGGTGCAAAATTTAAGGTTTTTTGGCAACAAATTTTATTTTGTTCATGCACATGCATGGGCCTCCCATTCATGTGTTGAATGAAGACTATGTAAAAGCAATTGCTTTCTTACCACATGGGGTGTTCCTAATTATTAATCTCCTTGGCTTTGGTAAGAAAGGATCCCCATGCTTTCTGTCTTTTTTACATCTTTTGCCTGCCATTGTTTTCAACTTTTGGTTTGGAGAGGACAAGTAATGTATTATACTACAAAGCTAGCGGGGAAGAAAAACTGCCGAAAGAAAGATTACTATGGATGTTGTTGCAGGACCTCTCTATTAAAAAAAAAATAGACCCATTAAATTTTATATGTTACATGAAAGAGTAAATTAACATTTTTTTTATTAAAAATTTCATCTATTTTTACTGTTAAAAACTAGTCTTTGTATGTTAAAATAAGGTGCATATAACATACCATATGTAATTATCTAGTTATTCTGTTACTCACGTGAGTTGTTAACAAAAAAAATAGATTTACACATTTTTAATAAAAATCATAAATTTACTTCTTGATATAAGATATAGAGACCAATTTATACATTTTTTTAAAGTAAACAAGAGCTCAATAGTATTTTAATTTAATATTGCATAAGTAATCACAATATTCTACTAAAATAGAAAATTTCCTCATTATAATTTATAAAATTTTAAATTATATTTTAAATTTTTTAAAAATTATAAAGAAATAAACTATTATAATAATAAAATCACATTTCTACTATTATAAAAATATATAATTTAATTCCCACACTTGACATGTTTAATCCAAATGCCAAGTTAGAACCCATCCAAGATCCATTAATCATATGGTATTTAGCATCTTCTAAATAAGCAGATCTAGCTTATATACACTTTATCATTATTAATAATTATATTTTTTAGGATTTAGAAAAGCTAGTTTTATCTGGAATTCTTGAGCAATAAATTAATGCAAGGTAAGACTTGGTTGTCAAGCAAATTAGGTACACCTTTTATGGTCAAAACTATAACCTCATCAACCTCTGTTATCATTGTTTAAAAAAATTCAACCTCTGTTATCAGTTACCTTTTCGTTTTCCAAAAAGAAGAAAGAAAATCAAAGGCTAATTATGTTTTCACTTTAGCTTCCAAATAAACTAAACAGAGAAGTAGAGACCATAACAGCTTCAACATCTCACTAACTCATTGCATTATGACCCCTACTTTAATTTCTTCTTAAAAGAGAGCTAAGACTACAAATTTTATTCTCTCTCTTTTTTTTTTTACTCTCTGTTTCCTTCATTCTGCCATATGTACATGCAAATTGCCAGTCTGGGCAGTTAACTGGTGATGTAAATGACTCAGGTAAATATGGATAAAAAATTGGGTTGGATTGTTTTGCTGTAATTTCCATGTTTGTAGAAATGATATTAATTTTTGTTTATTGTGCTCCTTATTTGGAACTTGGATTAAGTTACTACTGGTGTTTGTTGTTTTCTGACAGGGTTAAATACAGACAAAACCAGAACAGGCAGAGAAGAGAAAAAAAAATGGTGATATTTACTGAAGTTACCAAATTTGGAAGGAAAGATCAAACATTTCTTGGAAAAGACCACGATTTCTCAATGTAAAAAAACTTAATTGTTTCTCAAAATATTTACTTTTAACTTCATGTTTGTTTGTGTTTTTTTACTTACCTCCAAAAATATTCTGTATTTAAATCGCGTAAACATGAGAATATCGACTTTGACTGGCTGTACAAGGGGACCATCTCAGAAAAGTCCAAATTTTTGTATTAATTAAATTAAAACCCAAATTAACTAATTAAGTAAAATGGTTGTATTTTTCTTGTCTTAAAGGAATTGTTGCTGTAGCCAACTATAAAGGATAGAATCTGTGTCTACTTTGATGTTTTTGAGCCAAAAAGAGGCAGATAAAGAAATGGGGCGGTTTAGTTTCTGGGTTGAGACTTGATGCTGAGCAAAAATTTGGGTGAATTTTTAGCACTAACCCATGATTTAGTCTTTTGATTGCAGAAAATGATGGCTCAGTAGAATATGTGGTAGAGAGCTGAAGTAAAGAGGCATTGATGGAAGTCTCAATGTATTGAACTTTTCCATTTCATGGTATTACTTTTTAGCATATTTTGGAGTGGGAAGGTGAGAGATGGGGGTGGATGGTGGAGAGGAGGAGCAAATGCAAGAGCCAACAGAGTGTCATGAGAGAATTTTGGTTTCAGTTCGACTGCGGCCGCTCAGTGAGAAGGAAATTGTTAGGCATGATGTATCAGACTGGGAATGCATCAATGATAACACTATCATATCCAGGAGCAAACTGTCGGTTTCTGAGAGATCGATGTACCCTACTGCTTATACATTTGGTAAGGCTTAGATTTCAGTTTTATGCAAATTTTATTGCTTTACTCAGCCTGTCCTTAGTCCTATGGGAAAATATATTTTGAAAATGTCTCTTAATTTCTTGAAATAGCTGAGGAAGTCACTAGCATTTGGAACCAAACTTCTGCAGTTGCTGTTAATCATGTTTAATGTTAATATTAGCTGCTCTATGATAAATTAGATTGCATTAGAACCAAATTTCTGCAGTTTTAGTTCAGAAGCCGTTGAGTGGCACCAACCCCCAAAATGAAAGGTTAGGTCTGAGAAAACGATGTTTGCAATTCCTTTATGATATTTGTCACTAACTACCAGTCTGCCATGATGATATTGTATCACCACTTAAAGGTTTCAGGCTGTAACTGCAATGTCTAAAGAGTGGCTATAGCAAGATTGCTTAGCTTTCTTATGAATGAAAGTAAGGTGAACTTGGCGTTTGTTACTATGAAGGCTTGATTCTTGTCAGGATGATAGAGACAATATTTGTTTTACTATGTTGTCATGTATGGAATTGACATCAACAGCTTCATATAGTCTTCTAATTATTTTTTTTTTCTCAACTCACGGGTCTGCTTGCGGATTCTAGACAATGTTTTTGGCTCCGATTGCCCCAATAGGCAAGTGTATGAAACAGGAGCAAAGGAGGTTGTTCTTTCAGTTGTCAGTGGTATAAATTGTAAGTGCTTTTCGTTTCGTTTCATTCCCTTTTGTATACTTCTTATAAGGCTCTTTTGTTTCTCCACATAACTTCCTAGTCCCTTGTTTAATTTCCTTAACATAAACTACTTTTTCAGCAAGTGTTTTTGCATATGGGCAAACAAGCAGCGGAAAGACATATACGATGACTGGAATTACTGAGTATGCAATGGCAGATATATATGACTACATACAAAGGGTAATGAAGGCACAATGGTTCTTGTTGCTAACTAGTGGTTATGCTTTTCCTTTGTATTCCATCTTTGACAAAAAAGCGAACTGTACTTCCATGCAGCACAAGGAAAGAGAGTTTGTCCTGAAGTTTTCTGCTATTGAGATTTACAATGAATCTGTCAGGGACCTCCTTAGTGCAGATAGCAGTCCTCTTAGACTTCTAGATGATCCCGAAGTGAGTTACATCCTTTTTTTATGAGGAACTGGTAATCTTATGGACTATTTTACTAACACTGGCAAATTTGATAGAGAGGGATAGTTGTTGAGAAACTCACCGAAGAAACGCTGCGGGACTGGAATCACTTTAAAGAGCTTCTATCTGTATGTGAAGGTAAAAGAATTATTTTAACCGACCTTCGTTTCAGTATCTGATGACTGCATAGTTAAGCAATTGTTGGTGCACATTGGCAGCTCAAAGACAAATTGGAGAGACTTCTTTGAATGAGGCAAGCTCTAGGTCCCATCAAATTCTGAGAGTGGTAAGCTTTGCGTTTCATTGCTAGACTTTTTATATATTGTTCACTTCTCTTCACTTCACAATGATATGGTGTTTATTTTTAGTTATCAATTTTTTTAAAATATCATATGCCTATGTGCCTCCCATCAGACAATAGAAAGTTCTGCACGAGAGTTTTTAGGCAATGACAAATCAAGCATGCTTGCAGCCACTGTGGTATGAAACAATATACTTTATCTTTTCAGTCAAAGATTTATTTGTTGAAAGATATTGGAAAAGCAACTGACGTTTTCATTCTATTTTGTCTAGAGTTTTGTTGATCTCGCTGGAAGTGAGCGTGCGTCTCAGTCATTATCAGCTGGTGCAAGGTTGAAAGAAGGTTGCCATATAAATCGCAGTTTATTAACACTTGGAACTGTTATCCGTAAGCTGAGGTTAGCTTTTTGATGAAATCATGTTTTGTGGAAAACCAATAAATTTCATCGGTTTCTGTCCTTCGGTTTGACCATACATGATCAGTTTGATGTAACTGATCATTTTTCACAATATTGAGCCAAAAATAGCATCTAATATATATCAGAAAGCTTACAAATACACACCACATGCTTTCTTTTCTTTTCATCTCTGCATGCATGTGCCTGTTGTTTATGAATTCCGATTCTGGTTCACCTTTCCTCAGTTTACCCTTCTTAATGTTTATATTACATATTGAACCTCAAGCATGAAACAGGTAATAATTGGCATATATTCTTATAAATTTGTACTTGGCTGCAGCAAGGGAAGAAATGGGCACGTTCCTTTCCGAGATTCAAAGCTGACACGTATTCTTCAGTCTTCACTAGGAGGCAATGCTAGAACTGCTATCATTTGTACCATGAGTCCAGCACGAAGCCATGTCGAACAATCAAGAAACACCCTCTTGTTTGCAAGTTGTGCCAAAGAAGTGACTACCAATGCACAAGTCAACGTGGTCATGTCCGATAAAGCATTAGTGAAGCAATTGCAAAGGGAATTGGCTAGATTAGAGAACGAGTTGAAAAGTGCAGGAACAGCTTCTATTTCCTTCGATTCTGCTGTGTTGCTGAGAGAGAAAGACCTTGAGATCGAAAAGGTGATGAATAATTCTGAGATAACATGTCTTTTCAACTCTTTAGCTTAGTCCACAAATCATTCACTTTTCCTACATGTTTCATGCAGCTAAAGAAACAGGTAATCCTACTGACTCAGCAAATAGACTATGCTCAGTCTGAGGTTGAGGATCTACGACAAGTGGTTAACAATGAAAGTCCTGCAGATGAAAGGCCAGTTAAAATATGGGTATGTGTATTAAACCAATTAATGCCTCTTTAAGTTCATTTCAGAATTGAAACTTTAGTTCCAACCTTCCTTTCACCAGGCCGCAGATCCAGATCCTCAGTACCCCAAACTGCAAGTGCAAAATTCATGGGACTATGAAAGTTCAATCATGGCAAGACATTCTTTGGCTGTTGGTCTTAGGTCCAGCCCTCCAGATAGACAAAGCTATAGTTCTGAAGAGAGCTTCCTCCAGCTTCCTGACTTCAAACTGAATATACCGCATCATAGTTCTTCCCCACGGTTGTCACCTAAAATTCCTAATTTTGTTGCAATTAATCATCGCTTGGAGGAGAATGGTGACCATGTCGATGAAAACTCGGAGGCAGTTTGCAAGGAAGTCCGTTGCATTGACTCGGGAAGATCAAGTATGAATACATATTCAAACTCAAATTTATCAGTGTCTAGCCCAAAGATTTATCAAAGTTATAATATGTCATCTCCAAGGGAAAGCTCAGCTATTTCAGGATTGATTGATGTAGGCAATGAAGCTAGATTAAAGCGAGAATCCAGTTCACTGCACTGGAAAAACAGTAGCAACCATCTGGATGTTGCTATTCCATCTCCTGAAAAACCATGCTTATGGCGTCTGCAAGAAGAAATATCTAGCCATAGAAGCTTGCAATTAACTAGGAGTAGAAGTTGTAAAGCAAGTCTCATGACTGATTTGACCTCCAAGTGGATTGAGAGGGTAGAAAAGGATGAGAGCACACCTCCAATAGGAAATGAGAAATATTTCACTGGAAGACCAGAGAGTATCCGGAGGAAACTCTCTGCATTGAAGTATGATCTTCAGAACAAAGGTTTGTCTAGAAATGGGTCGCAAACTTCTGCAACGAGTGCTACTGTGTACAAGGTTAAAGCCCAGATATCAATAAATGAATCTCAAAGTTCTTTGACAAGTGCTACAGATGAAACGTCTAATCTTAAGCATGAGAAGAAACTTGCTAATCAAGCGGTGAGTGTTCGATTTCATTTATCAATCCCTGTTTACATGATCAAAATGGGACATTGGTGCTAATATTGACAATTATTTTTTTATATATTAATAATTAAGGGTACTTATCAAGCAAACTTGTTTAGAATTGCATTCTAAATATGATATTGTTCATGCATGACAGGTACAGGTGACGGAGCCCGTTTTACATGGAAAGACTGTTACAGACATTGGGTTGGACCCAATTTCAGATAATTATGGGAGCCCTAGAACATGGTCTTCAGAATTTATGAGGCTTCAAAGAGAGATCATTGAACTTTGGCATGCTTGCAATGTGACACTGGTCCACCGGACCTACTTTTTAATGCTATTTAAGGGAGATCCAAAAGATTATATATACATGGAGGTGGAACATCGAAGGCTGTCCTTCCTCAACAATGTAATTTCCCATGGTAATCAAACAGTTGAAAACGGACGAGTTCTTACCCGTGCTTCAAGGTATACGTATGTGCTTATTGTATCCAACTACAAGTTCATATAATCTTTTTGTGCATTGTCAACATGCTTCTAATCCAAAACAACTTAATTATCTCTTACATATATGTTCTAAACAGCTTGAAGGCTCTACGTCGAGAAAGGCATATGCTGAGCCAGCAGATGAACAAGAGATTCTCCAAAGCAGAAAGAAAGAATCTCTTTCTCAAATGGGGCATTGGATTGAACACTAAACATAGGAGACTGCAGTTGGCTCACTGCCTGTGGATTGACAGTAAAGACATGGATCACATTACTGAGAGCGCTGCCATTGTTGCAAAGCTGGTTGGCCTTACAGACCCAGAGAAGACCTTTAAGGAAATGCTTGGCCTCAACTTTACACCAGGAAAATGTACCAACAAGAGATCCTATGGTTTGAAATGCAGTGCAATGTCTATCTTATAGGTGTTGTGACCGAATACAATCAAACAATGGTTATCCAATAAGCAATCACTTGTGATGTTCCAATAATAAGCAGGCAAGGCAAAACTCACAAGTTCATCAGTGGACCTGATGGGTTATTATGGGATGGAATAATAGGTACAAATCTCATTAAGTGTGGCTGTTGATCCACCACATCAAATTTGTTGGGTTAGGAAGATAAAAAAAACAAGTCATTTATTTGGCAGATAGTGGTAAAAATGCCCACAGCAGCTTTCTGGTGCACCTCTCACCATTGATTGCAGAAGAAAATTGAATATGGAGATGAAGAAAGCACATCATAAATATGATTGGAATTCGAACTTTTTAGCATGTTGAATATCATATAGTAAAGTGATTTTGATAAATAAAGGAGATTAAACAATGGGTTCCATCATATTTTTCTCTTTCCTTGACATGTGAAGCTTTTAAACAAGTCCTTGTTAGGGCATTAGGCTTTTAAACCAGCTCCCTCCTAAACATAAAATTAATTCAAATTTGGCACCAAAATATTCTCATATTGCCCACATTCCAAGTTCTTTCGGCCAATTAATAGCCTACTTTTTTGCATCATGCAATTAATGCGGGGGACTACCAAAGGATGTGGCCCACAGTGGTGATAGCCTTTTTTGGTCTGGTGGGCTTAACTTTTACTTTTTTCTCAAATTTGCACACAACGCGTACTTAGCTTCCTATTCCAATTGAAAAGCATGCGTGACACTTAGATATATGCCAATCCCATTTTAACATCTTCACCTTTGAATCAAACAGTGAAAAGTGAAAGGCTAAAGCTGAAAAAGAAAAAAAAAAAATTGGAGTAAAGGTAACAGCAAAATGTCAAAGGAGAAGAAAGAAAAGGAGAGGATTCGATGAAAGCATTAAAAAGGCTTCAAAGGCATCTGGAAACAAATCTACAATAGATAAAAGAGCAAAGCTGAAAGTCATATACACCAGTACAGTTAAAATTCTTAGTTTTGAGAACCTTCCTATTTGATACAACAGATTTTTGCAAAATGGGAAATAAATTCTGAAATTCCATAAAAGAAGACCTATTAAAATAACAGTTTGATACATGACAAAATAAAAGGGAAGATTACGACAGTGCAAAGATAAGATCACACAGGGCTCAATGATTTTGTCCAACATCATATCAATATGAGGTTCAAAAGGGTAAACCACCCCCCCTTTTTTTACTAACCCCCACCACTTGATGTTTCAAAAAAAGTGCTTATTCAAAGTGTTTTGGGGAACCCATATTCCCCCTCCTTAGAGAAAGATAGAGAGGGCATCAGCATAAGTATCTATGTTCTTTCTTCTTGCGTGGGTCTCTCTCTGCTGCTGCTGACTGCTCCTCCTGCAAACACACTTTGCTCTCTGCCACAAATCATATGGCGAAACCAACACCTTTGTTAACAGTAGTAGACGCTCCCTTCTTTGGTTTCTTACTAAACCTTTACACCCTTTAGTTGAAGACTCAGTTTTTTTTCTTTTTTCTTTTTGGGGGCAAAAAAAAAAAAAAGAAAAAAACCAAGCTTTGCCATTGTTAACCAATGACTAAAAGTCTCATTTTTTTCCTTTCATTGCTTCTTTGCTCACCGTTTTTGTCCCAAGCCGAAAAGAACCAAGTTGAGATCCAAGCCTTAACATCTTTCAAGCTTAATCTCTATGACCCGCTCGGAGCTTTGAACTGGTGGGATCCATCAACTCCTGCAGCTCCCTGCGACTGGCAGGGAGTTGCATGTTCCAACAACCGAGTCACCGAGCTACGTCTACCTCAGCTTCAACTCAGTGGACGACTCACTGACCGTCTCTCTGACCTCAAGTTCCTCACCAGACTCAGCCTTCGTTCCAACTCCTTCAACGGCACCATACCTTCTACTCTCTCGCAATGCAAGCTTCTACGCGCTGTTTTCTTGCAGTACAACTCACTCACCGGGACGCTGCCCTCCGGGTTAAGTAATCTCACTGATTTAGCCGTTTTAAATTTAGCTCAAAACCATTTATCGGGTGAAATCTCAGGAGATCTCCCATGGAATATCAAGTATCTTGATCTTTCTTCCAACTCATTTTCCGGTTCAATTCCTACTAGCATCGCTAATTTATCACAGCTTCAACTCATTAACCTCTCGTATAACCATTTTTCCGGTCAGATTCCCGCTACCTTTGGTGAGCTTCAGCAGCTTCAGTATCTCTGGCTTGATTATAATCTTTTACAAGGGACTTTACCTTCTGCTTTAGCCAACTGCTCTTCACTTGTCCATTTTAGTGCTGAGGGCAATTTGCTTGGTGGGGTTATCCCAGCAGCCATTGGAGCTCTTCCTAAGCTTCAAGTTGTTTCGCTTTCTCATAACAATCTATCAGGAACGGTGCCGGTTTCGTTGTTCTGTAACGTTACTGTTTATCCGCCTTCCATTCGGATTGTTCAACTGGGGTTTAATTTGTTTACGCATGTTGTTGGTCCTGAATCAGAGAAATGCTATAGCGTTTTACAGGTTTTGGATCTTTCCGGGAATCAGATTGGTGGGGTATTTCCTCTATGGCTTACTCGTCTGACGACATTATCGATGTTGGATGTTTCTGATAACTTGTTTTCAGGTGAGATTCCAGCCCAGGTTGGGAATTTCTCTAGATTGGAAGAGCTGAAAATGGCTAATAATTCTTTCACTGGGACGGTTCCCATTGAGATTAGGCAATGTGGTTCATTGCATGTTCTTGATCTTGGAGGAAATCGTTTTTCTGGTGATATTCCTGCTTTTTTAGGTGATATGACTGGTTTAAAAGTGCTTTCTCTTGGGGGAAACCTGTTTTCAGGTTCGGTTCCGGGGAGTTTTGGTAATCTTACGGAGCTTGAAACCTTGAATTTGGGACATAATAACTTGACTGGAAGCTTGCCAGAGGAGATCATGGGTTTGAGCAATTTGAGTACGTTGGACTTAAGTGGGAACATGTTTTATGGTGAGATTCTTGCAAGCATTGGAAACTTGAGTAGGATTGCTGTTTTGAATCTAAGTGCTAACGGGTTTTCAGGGAATATGCCGGCAAGTTTCGGCAATTTGTTCAAGCTAACTACACTTGATTTAAGCAAGCAGAACCTCTCCGGCAAGTTGCCAATTGAGCTTTCGGGTTTACCTAATCTTCAAGTCATTGCTTTGCAAGAAAATATGTTATCTGGGGATGTTCCTGAAGGGTTTGGTAGCTTGACGAGTTTGCGTTATGTGAATCTTAGTTCCAATTCATTTTCCGGTCAGATACCAGAAACTTTAAGCTTTCTTCATTCATTGGTTGTTCTTTCATTGTCTAATAATCACATAACTGGGGTGATCCCACTCGAGATTGGAAACTGCACCGGGCTCGAAGTTCTCGAGCTTGGATCAAATTCTTTGACAGGTCACATTCCTACTGATCTCTCTCGGCTTTCGCAGTTGAATTTGCTAGATTTGGGTGGTAATAACTTAACAGGACAAATCCCAGAGGAAATTTCCAAATGCTCATCATTGACCACTTTGTTACTGGATGCTAATCAGCTTTCGGGTAGCATACCGGATTCTCTTTCCAAGTTATCGAATCTCACCGTGCTTGATCTTTCTTCTAATAACTTGAGTGGAGGGATTCCTTCTAATCTCGGTCTTATTTCGGTATTGATCTACTTCAATGTCTCGAGGAATGACCTATCAGGGGAGGTTCCAGTTACTCTGGGTTTTAGATTTGACAATCCATCAGTATTTGCTGAAAACCGCGACTTATGTGGGAAGCCATTGGATCGAGAGTGTGGGGATGTAAGCGATAAGGGCAAGAGGAAAAGGTTGATTGTGTTGATTGTGGTGGTAGTATGTGCTGCTTGTCTCTTGTTATTATGTTGTTGTTTCTATGTCTTCAGTCTATTTAGATGGCGCAAGAAGCTCAAAGCAGCTGCTGGGGAGAAGAAACGGAGCCCTGCAAGGGCAAGTTCCGGATCAAGTAGGGGCCGTGGCAGCACTGACAATGGAGGGCCGAAGCTTGTTATGTTCAATAACAAGATCACACTAGCGGAAGCGATTGAAGCAACTAGGCAATTTGCTGAAGAGAATGTGCTCAGCAGAAGCCGGTATGGGTTAGTTTTCAAAGCTTGTTACAATGACGGAATGGTGCTCTCCATTCGTCGCCTACCAGATGGATCGCTTGATGAAAACATGTTTAGAAAAGAAGCTGAATTTGTAGGCAAAGTGAAGCACCGAAACTTGACTGTTCTCCGTGGCTACTACGCAGGGCCACCAGACTTAAGGCTGCTGGTATACGATTACATGCCTAATGGCAACCTTGCAACACTCCTCCAAGAGGCATCCCACCAAGATGGTCATGTCCTAAATTGGCCAATGCGCCACCTAATTGCTCTAGGCATTGCCCGTGGTTTAGCCTTCCTACACGCATCCAACATGGTTCATGGAGACGTCAAGCCCCAAAACGTGCTGTTCGATGCCGATTTTGAAGCACATTTGTCGGATTTCGGCTTGGACCGACTCACAATCACAACCCCAGCAGAAGCTTCCACTTCAACATCGGTTGGCACATTGGGTTATGTATCCCCAGAGGCTGTTCTAAGAGGGGAAGCCACCAAAGAGTCAGATGTCTACAGCTTTGGCATTGTGATGCTTGAACTACTCACAGGGAAGAGAGCACTTATGTTCACAGAGGATGAAGACATTGTTAAATGGGTGAAGAAGCAGCTTCAAAGAGGCCAAATAGCTGAACTTTTAGAACCAGGGTTGTTTGAGCTTGACCCAGAATCATCAGAATGGGAAGAATTTTTGCTAGGGATCAAAGTTGGGTTACTTTGCACTGCTCCAGATCCTCTTGATCGACCAACCATGTCCGATGTTGTGTTCATGCTTGAAGGTTGTCGTGTGGGCCCTGATATTCCTTCATCAGCGGATCCCACCTCTAAACCTTCACCCGCATAAACACCCCCCAATTCCGATTTCTCTTTTTTTCGTTACTTTTTCCTGTCTCATCAAAACTTTTATCCATTTTTTCAGTTTCAGAGAGAAAAATGTAAAAGCAAGGTGAATTTTCTTTTGTTCAGTTAAATTCTTCCTACTTTCACAAGTTTTGCTACTATTTCTTTCCAATCATTTTTTTGAACTCGAAATTTGGATTAACTTTGAATCAAATTTGATGTCAACTTGAAACAATTCAAAATTAAATTGATGGAATCAACTCGAAAAACTAGTGCAACTCGGCTCAGATCTAAACAAATTGTCCCAACTTCATACTAGTCAACACAAATTGATTCTGATCAGATCTAGTCCAATTCAGGTGGATTTAGGGAAAATAAAAACCAGAAGCAGCCAAAACCGGAGTTGAAGAGGTCCGAAACCCCACAACAACCGTTGGGGACCCACATGGGTGTTTGGCGCCAAGCATCTGCCCTGGATTCTTCACGTCACGTGGCTCATTGAAAAATATAGCCGTTCAAATTGTAGACCCCGAGATGTACACTCTGTAAAAAAAAAAACCCTGGTTTTGCTTTTTTATTTCTTTTTTTGCACATTGGGTTTTGGTGTGTGGGAAGCTCAGTCGATTGTAGTTTTCTTCTGTTAAAGGTGGGTTCTGTCTCCACGTGGGGGATTTTCAAACGTTCAAGGCATGGCAATGGAGGAAAAAAAGAAGCTGAAGCCGAAAAATGTAGATGATGACAAAAGACCCCAAAAATTCTTGAGCAGATTGGAATGGGTAACAGGGAAAGTGATAGACGTGGAAATGAAATTAAATTTATGCGTTTTTCTAGGATTCATCTCCATTAGAATATGGGAATAACAACATTGAGAAATGCATAATGAATTGCAGTGACCGTTAAGGCTCCATCTCTTTTAATTATTTTATCATTTTTGGGTTTCAGAAAACCGACAAGGTCAAACTGGATTATATAATATTTGTCCTACTGAGGATTTGCAGGGAGATTATAATTTTGTAGTGGTCATATCAAGAAATTAAACAAATATTGCATTGATGGGCAACATGGCCCAACTTACTTAAGCCCTAATCTAGGACTTGAGTTAGGGCCAATTACAACTCTACCTATATTATCATATATTTAATTTATGTGATGCACTGCTTTATCAAACCTGAGAAGTTAGCTGTTTCAATTTGTAAAATTTAGCCCTCGCTATTTTATGAAAACTAATAACTTGCTAAACTGTTGACTAATTTTGATAAATTAAAATGAATTTAACTTCTCAAATTCATAACTAATCCCAAAAATAAAATGAAATAATATATTACATAATGTTGGAAGTCTTGAATGTTTCAACCATATATAGTAAGTTTATTTTTGTCCAAATATGTTTTTCGTAATCTAATGTTTTTGTCAAACTCTTCCAAATTTTGTGTGGATTTCAAAAGATAACTCGACCATTCAACATATCTAGTGAAAAAGTCCTCATTTTCCAACATCTATTTTATTTATAAAACCAAATAAAACAGTCCAAATAGAGACAAGTCCGAATGAAAAGAAGAAGAGTAAAGCCAAAGTCTAAACGCCTAAGTTTGTAACGATTCTAAAATACTCGGAACACTTAAAAAAAAGCCCTATGGCTAGAACCTTTGTTTCTTGTTGATCATCTCATGTTGATTGATGTCATGGTAGAAATCAGTGAACTCAGGAGGAGGCATTTGCGAAAACACATGCGGCATCATCAACTGTTGCTGGTTATACGTAGCTACCTCGGGTCGCATCGATGGAGCATAAAAGCAAGTTTCCAATGCTGACTTAGGCTCCTTCAACATCACATTGTTTTGCATGCCATTTGACCTCGGATCATGAAGAACCGGAATTGATGCTGAATCGAACATTACTTCATTGCTTGGCATCCCGAATCTTGGATCGTGACATATGGAATACGATGGCGGAGGATTGTACATCGCATTGTTCGGAAAACTGTTTTTGCTGCTAGATGCAATTCCTGATCGAACTCCAAAACCAAGATCGTTCATCATCGACATCCTTAATGATTTCTCAATGGGATTCAAGCTGAGGGAAAGCTTCACCAATGCCTCATCAGCAGGGGAAAAGGAAGGTAGTTGCATGTCAAGAGGTCTAGCAGGAAGTGGAGGCTGCTCTCTGATAACTCCGAACTCCGAGTTCTTTCGAGGAATGTCTTGGATGTGATCAAAATGGTTAACAATCTCCAAAGGGGTATGAGTTTGAATGTTATTATCCAAAAGGTTTCGATTCCAAAGATGTAAGGCTGCAGCAGGGATGTAATTATCAGAAGAACTCAGTGTCGATCGAGCACCAAAACCACCTAGCGTCCTCGATTCAGATAGCAACAACTTCTGCTCATCATCTCCCTTCATCAACATGATCTTCCTCTTAACAACTTCAATGTTCGAATCAAGTTTAGTAAGACACGACGCAATATGCTCAGGGGAGAAATTGTCGATACGATCATCCCATGTTGGAAACTTGGCCTTGAAATTAGCCTTGCATACTTGTGCGACTTCGTCACGAGCTTGTCTCCGGCACATGTTGAAGAAATCGGAAATACTAAAAGTCTTCTTTTGGGAACCCGAAGCAGCCATAGTGTTGTATCTGCCAATGATGGTCTCAACTTGAACAGGATCCGAAGGCCAAACTTCAACCCTAGAAGGACTGTCCTTCAATTCGGGTTCGAAGATGATCATGCATACCTCCACATCACAAAGGGTGGAGAATTCATGAGCCTTTTTTTTCAAGCTCTGCAATCGCTTCTTAAGCGTTGCAGCTCGAGCCTTCTCCTTCTCTATAAGTTTCATTTTCAGTTTTCTACGAGCCATATCTAAACAGTAACCAAGAAATTAAAAAAAAAAAAAAATCAAGAGAAACTTGCATATTAAGACACTGTAAACCATGAATCTTAATGTTTTCTAACATGTCATTGTTGTTCGAACATTAAACCTAATCGGTAACTAAAGTGGAAAAAACAAATCGGATTCATATTTGATTATGGTCTGTTAAATCTGTTTTTTTTTCCCACCAAACTAAATCAACTGAAGCATGAATGTTCATGTTTTTTTTTTTCACCAAAATCATATTAATTAACTGTAATAAACAAGGAGAAAAAAACAATAAAAGGCAAAACGATAAACATGGTTTGATTAACTATAAAGATAGGAGAAGAGAAGACACTTACCTTCACTGCCTCCCTCTCGATTCAATAACAAACATTGAGTTTCTCTTTATTCCTTTTTAAATAAAAGAAAAGATATTTTTAAATAAGGAAAAAGAGATTTTATTCTCATCACAATTAAGGACGCTGATTCTTAATTTTTAAAAAAATAAGGAATTTATATGATTCTCGATATAATCAGACATCAAAACATTTATAAATATAGTTATCTTTTAGGTGTTTATTTTTTATTGCGTATACATTGTAGGTCATTTAATTATACTTTGAATTTTTTTTTCACTTAATTTCTAAACATTTTAAAATAGTCATTCAATTAATCTAAATATTTTTTTTATCCATTTTCGTTAAGCGTCGTTAAGTGTTTGACGAGAGGGTAACGTGGCAATTCAAAAATCGATATAATAACAAATTTAACCTTCAAATTTTATATATTATGTCGATTTAGTCATAAATATTAAAAGTTAACCATTAAAATTTACAAATAATCGCAATTTGATACTAATTCTAATATATATATATATATATATATATAAAAGTAATGATTTGAAACATATATTAAAAAAAATGGTGTTCCTTTTAGAAGTATAGGCTTTTTTGATTTCTTTGGCAGTAACAGATCGTATTCTTCTTCTTTCAACAAGAGTGATGATAGTTGCAACTGTAACTGCGGTCATCGCAACCTCATCCTCAACTTCTTGAGTGGCCTTAGTAGAAAGTAAGTAAGTTCCTCAACAATATTAGTACCAACAGATTGAACTCATTCTCAACAATACTGTAACACCCCTAACCCGAATCCGTCGCCGGAACAGGGTTACGGAGCATTACCGAAATTTACAGAACAAATAACAGACATTTCATAATTCTTTAGTATTCATATCAGATTCCAATCAAATTTCATCATATAGTTCCTTACATGAGCCCTCGAGGCCCAAATTGTGCATTAGAATCAGGTCGGGACTAAACCGGATACTTAGAAAATTTTTCGTGAAATTTCAAAAATTTTCCTAGGTGCAAGGGTCACACGCCCGTGTGGACAGGCCGTGTGAGCACACGCCCGTGTCTTAGGCCGTGTAACTCTCTGACTTGGGTCACACGGCCAAGCCACACGCCCGTGTGCCAGGCCGTGTGATCAATTCTGAGCATTTTGTTTTGACATTTTAAAGATGCAAGGGACACATGGCCAGATCACACGCCCATGTGCTAGGCCGTGTGTCACACACGCCTGTGTCTCTGCTCGTGTGGACAAAAATAGGCTATTTTCCAAGCCACATTTCTCACCCTAAATTGTCATCCACTTATACCAACACTTTAACATATTCACAAGTCAATATAGGTCATTTAAACCAACTTAAAATCCAAGTCATATACATGATATTATACCTCATATAACCAAGTATACAAATTTACTTGAATTACCATGTTCACTTATATACATATTTTATCAAATATGCTAACTTAATTCGATCATCAATATGCCAATATAATTTTTATCAATCAACCATTTCAAGCATATACCATACATGTCCATCACTAGCCATTCCAATGGCTAGTTATAACCCAAATATTTACATGCCAACATTGTCTAATTAACCTATACATGCCATTATAACCATGATTAATTTACTATATATATACCAAGATGGGTTGATGGATAGTGTGAGTGATCTCTGCCAATGCTTCCAATCCAACGAGCTTCCGAATTACTATAGAACAGGGGAAAATAAAACAGAGTAAGCATATTATGGTTAGTAAGTTCGTATAACATGGTAATAAACTTACCATTCATTTAAATTCAATATAAACATACAAGACATATTCAGTCAACTGAATCACAAGTCCTAACATATATCCTCATCACCCGTGTTAGTTATACATTCCACTATAACATCAAGAAACATATATGGGCTCAACAATAATCAGATTTCCATATTCACATGCTTTTCACATCATGTATTCATGTAACATGTACAAATCATATCCCTGTATTTCGAGTTCAATTTCATAATAATTCATCTCGAGCTCAGATTATTCCATGTCGTAACTTTATTCATTAAATCATTCGAAATATCAATGTCACACAAATAGTACACTCAAGGTGTACAAATCTATAATCATGGATGAACGTATTCATCAAATAAATTCCATGTACAGATATCATCATCTCATATTTCCATATATCATGTATCATCATTTTCATGTCTTTCAGGCAGATACATGTAATAATTCATTTCCTATTCATATCTTCTCATGTCAGGATTTTTACCCGTTGAATTTATTCGAAATATTGATGGATACACAGATAGTACACTTGAGGTGTACAAATCAAGATCCGTCAATTCATATTCAGGGGTACCCGTTAGGGCACATAACCAGAGAGCACACTCTCGAGCCACATATTAGGATGCTCAGATGAGCCATGTAACCATGTAACAGGACACTTATCCGGGCTAATCAGGAAACTCATAAGAGTTTTACTCAAGAAGCTCATAGAGCTTATCAGATATCTCTGAAGAGATATTATCAGGAAGCACCAGATAAGGTAGCAGAGAGGTCAAGCGAGCTTAACAGGATGCTCATGAAGAGTTGTGTTTGTGTTCGCATTATATGCAGGATCACAACCGATCGCATATCAGGATGCTCACAAAGAGCTGCGGTAGTGCGCAACACATGCTAAATCACTACCGATCAGGATGCTCGCAGGAACTATATAACAGGATGCTCGAGAGGGCTTTTATCAGGATACTCATCCGAGCTAAATCCCGTCCGCAACATATGCAGGACCTTAATAATAATATGGGAAAATAATGTATCCATCGACTTTCATTTATTCAAACGAGATTTAACATTTTTCAGGCATTATCAGGCATGTGATTATTTCATACATTTATAATATTCACAATACTCAAATAAACACATTTCACATTCATTTCAAGCATAAAAGTAACATTTTTATCATTTATCATTTATCAAGCATTATCTTTTATCGGGTTTTGTCGAATATGTTTTCAATGTCATACATATATGATATTTATACAATTCACATACACAACATCTAATTCAAGTAGATAAATATACACAATTTAGTTACACGAACTTACCTCGACAAATGTTCGTGTACGTAAAATCTACTAATCCGATATTTTCCTCTTTTTCTCGTTCTAGCTCCGAATTTGGTCTATTCGGATCTATACGAGTAAATTTAACATCAATTTAATACAACTTAAACTCAATTCAGTCCAATTCACATTTTAGGCAAAATTACCATTTTGCCCCTAAACTTTTAATTAATGACGATTTCGTCCCTAGGCTCGAAAAATGAAATTCATGCAATTTAATCCTTGTTCCAAGCCTAGCCGATTTTTACATGTAACATTTACAGCCCATGTATTTCATAAAATTCAGAATTTTTCCATGATTTTTACAACTTTTCAATTTAGTCCCTAAATCATGTTTTCATCAAAATTCACTTTGTCAAAGTTGTTTATCTATCAACAACCTTTCATATTCTACCATAAATTTCAAAACTTCAGCATATTCATCCATAGAAAAATTTTCATACTTTGATAAATTTACAAATTAATCCCCAAAATAGCTAGATTAAGTTGTCCCGATCTTAAAAATATAAAAATTACTAAAAACGGGACTTGAATACTTACCTAATTTGGCCAAGAAAGCTGGCTTTCCCTTTCCTAGGGTTTCCATGCAAAATATTTGGGGAAGATGATGATATTTTCATCTTTTTATTATTTATCATCTTTATTTGTCATCTTTCCAATTTTGTCATTTTCTTTGATTTTATTTTTCATGGATAAATCATCATCCTTAACAACTAAGTATTTTTAATGGTCTAATTACCATATAAGGACCTCCAATTTAAATTTCTATAACTATTTAATTCCTTTATCTATTAGAACTCAACTTTTGCACTTTGTGCAATTTGGTCCTTTATCAAATTAAACATGTAATCGATAAAATTTATTTACGAAATTTTCACACAATATTATTATCATACTATAGATCATAAAATAGTATTAAAATATTTTTTCTTTCCGAACTCAGATCTGTGGTCCTGAAACCACTGTTCTGATTTTATCGAAAATGGGCTGTTACAACTCTCCCCCTTAAAGAATTTTTATCCTCGAAAATTTTACCAGTAAAGAGATTCAGATATTGCTTTCTCATAATTTCTTCCACTTCACATGTCATGTAACAACCCGATTTTGGGGCTAGTCAGAATAGTGGTTTCGGAACTACTAATCCGAGACCAGAGAAATTATTATTTTTTTATGATTTTATGTGTGTTATATCAATATTATATGGGTGCATGAAAATTTTGGTGCCTTAATTTTAACGATTGTATGCTCAATTGCGAAAAAGGACTAAATCGCATAAAGTGCAAAAGTTTCATTTTACAAGCTAGAGGTATCAAATAGCCATGGAATATTAAATTGGAGGTCCTTAAAGTGCAATTAGGCCTTCCTAAAGGTGATGGCCGGCCAAGGGGACAAGAGCATTAAATTTGGTCAATATTTGGTGACATTAGGTGACTAAATGAATAAAATAAGAGAAAAATAAAGAAATATCATCTTTTACTATTCTCATTTCTTCTTCCACCGAAATTTCAAGTGGGAATAGGAGTTTTTGAAGCTCAAACTTTCATCCAAGTTATTCTCTTGCAAGTAAGTGATTTTAGAGGTCTTTCTTGATAATTTTTGTACTTTTGGAACCCTTAAAGCTTAATCTAGCTAATGAGGGGACTATTTTGCAAAATGGTTGAAAGTATAGGGATTTGTCATGTGAGTGCTTGTGTTGTTTGCTGAGTTTTTAGGAAAGAAAATGAATTGTTGTTGTTAAATAAACAACTTTTGTGAAAGGTGTTTCCATGAAAACACCTAAAAGGACATATTTGTAAAGGTTGTGAATTGAGTAGTAAATGCATGAAATGATTGGTATTGTGAGTTGTAATAAGAGTAATAAATGTTCAGCTAGGCTTTTTTAATGAGTAAATTTGATTAAAAACTATTTACGAGCCTAGGGGAAAAATTGTAATTTTGCCAAAGTATAAGGGTAAAACGGTCATTTTTGCCTAAGTAGAAATCTTGAAGTGCCATGATTCATGTAGTGATTAAATGAGTAAATTTTATCATTATAGATCAAGAAGAACACGGAATCAACCTTGACTGGGGAAAAGGCAAGGTTTCGGGCTAAACCGCAAATTAACATATTTTGCACCGAGGTAAGTTTATGTGTAAACAATACATCTTTAATACATATGTTTTTACCTATTGATGCATTGTATGGATGTAAATGCTTATTGGTGAGATTGATTGAAAATGGTAGAAAATGAGTAATTCTCGAATGAACCTTAGAATAGAAATGTGAGTGCGGATAATTATCCGTAAATATGTAATTGTTGGTGGGCTGTGTGCGATACCACCTTGTCATTTATTCACGAAGAGCTGTGTGCGATACCATCATATATATATTATCATTTGGTGGGCTATGTGTGATACCACCGTAATTATCATTGTTGGTGGGCTGTGTGCGATACCACCGTAATTATCATTGTTGGTGGGCTGTGTGCGATACCACCCTATTATTGATTTATGGTGGGCTGTGTGCGGAACCACCGGGAATATTGTATCATTCCGAAGGGTTCATCGAGAAACTTGTTTAAGTAAAATAATTCATGTAGCTTTGTGGTGATAAGTGCAGGGCATATGTGTAAGTAAATGTGAGAAATGTTCATGATATGTGATTGGGATGTGGTAAGAGTTGAGATGAGTAAGCATGACCATGAGAAAATAAATTGTTTATACATAGTATGTATTGTTTATGATTGATTAGCATATGGTATGATGCTTATTATTTACATATAGACTTGCTAAGCTTAAAGCTTACTCCATTCTCTTTTCCCTTATTTTATAGTGTCGAAGAGCCAGCTCGGGATACGGAGATAAGCAAAGGATCACCCACACTATCCGCTCATCTTGGTATAGTTAGACTTAGCATTTTGTGTATGGCATGTATATGGACTAGACTTAGTTGAATGTCATATTGTTTTGGCCAAATGTGTTGGCTCATTCAAAGATGAAATCTTTTGTATAAGGCCATAGTTGGTGGCTCTTTCTTATTAATCTATGAAAAGATGTGGTTATTCGTGAATGTGCAAGTTGCTTGATTGGTTTACTTAGTTTAAATATGCATGAATGGGTTGAAGGTTTGATGAGAATTATGTTTGTATGAGTTTGGGGTGATAGAAAGAGCTTGTGTATCACCCCTAACCCGTAACCGTCGCCGAAATAGGGTTAAGAAGCGGTACCGAACATTTCAGAACTTTTACGACCATTTCACAATCATAAGATAATATATCATCATATCATAGCAAATCATATTTATAAAGTCCCTTTAAAAGGTCTACGAGACCTTAAACATACATTAGGAAGGGGTCGGGACTAAACCAGGCTCATACAAATTTTTTTCGAAAACTTAACATTTTTCAAAGTTACAGAGGTCACACGCCCGTGTGGGTAGGCGTGTGCCTCACACGGCCTCAGACACACCCGTGTGTCCAAGCCGTGGCAAAACAGGGCATACATACTGACTTATTTCACACGGCCAGTCACACGCCCGTGTGTCCAGCCCGTGTGCGAGTTTGACTTGTTTCAATTTGCAAACTTAAGAGACACGGTCGAGCCACACGCTCGTGTGCTCAACCGTGTGGGAAAATATAGGCCATTTTCTAGACCAATTTGCCACCCACACTTTGGGTTACACCTACAAGCATTAAACCAATCCAAAATCATACCTCCAATGCATTCAAGACATACCAAAACATGCACATTTTACTTCTTAACAACATCATTCACTTCATATACAAAACCCAACTCAATTATACAACTTATAGTATCAACTTACATAAAAAAACATATATCAATGCTTCATCTAAAATCATATCAATTCAAAGCAATTTCTCATCATTTGCATATCCAAAATCAACCATGAACTCACCTATAATGTACCATTTCATTTAGCTACTTATGAGCACATTAAAACTTACCAACTTATGCATCAATAAGCATGATCAAAACTCGTTCATAAACACATCCATTAACAAGCCATATCACATGGCTATTTTTACACATCACAAAACATATTCTAAGTTCTCTAGACTATACATGCCATACTTTAGTATATACATTCTCAAAAGGTACCAAAATATAGTTCGATAGTGTGATGATGATCCTCGATGATCCCCGAGCTTCTCGTAGCTTTAATAATCTATAAAACAATCAAACAAACACACACACAAAGTAAGCTTTCATAGCTTAGTAAGTCATAAGCAAATAATGAACAAATATACATTTGCATTTAAATCAATTAACCAAAATCACATAAACATTAACCAATTATACAATTAAAGTGTTTACAACTCAAATTTCATCACATTTACAATATAAATGTAACCTCAACTTTCAAACTCACATATACCCATAAGCTCATATAAATTTATCTTTTACCATGTTCAATTCATGTATCCATCATAGACATATACTTACCTTATTTACATATACATATCATAAAGCACATACCTGAATCTTTTAGTTCGTTTTCACATATGATCTCATCTCGATAATGCCCGTTGAACCATTCAGAATTAATAAGAATACTCGGATAGTCAGAAGGCTCGTACAATGCCAACGTCCCAGACGTGGTCTTACATGTAATCACATATCGATGCCACTGTCCCAGACAGGGTCTTACACGAATCAAATACGATGCCAATGTCTCAGACATGGTCTTACACGTTAACACAAACCGATGCCAAAGTCCCAGACGTGGTCTTACACGAAAACACATATCGGGATCCTATGTCATGACATATGTATCCTAACTATTCCTAAGGTTCGTACGGGACTTTCGGACGTCGTATCTCGAACATTTTAGGCTCGTAAATATTGCTCCCATGCTCAATTAATTTTAGCATATTAATTTACACAAATAAAAATTCAATTCGGCATTATTTATTTAGATACAATAGAATTTAATAACATTATTTACTTATAAACTTATCTCGTACGGATATAAACGGATGAAATCTACTACTCGACCACTTTCGACTTCCCCCGATCTAAATCCGTTTTCTTTTGTTCTTGATCTATATAAATTCAAATTTGACTATTTAATAACACATTTCATTTAATTCAAGCCATAAACACATAATTAGGGCATTTTGCACTTAAGCCCCTAAAACTCACATTTTTCACAAATTAGTCCTTCTTCCATAAAACACAAAATATTCAAAATTTCATATTTCCCATGCTTGGCCGAATCTTCCTATAGCTCATATAAGTCCACACATTTCATTTATTTCACATTTTAGTCCCTCAAAATATTATTTTCACAATTTAGCCCAAATTACTAAAATTCATCAAAAATCCAAAGACAAAACATTATAATCTATCACATATCTTTTATTTTCTATCATCAAACAACAAAAATCACAAGCTATCATCAATGGCAAAACACAAAATCATCATCAAATTCAAAAATTAAAACATGGGTTTAATAGATTTCATAGCAACGATCTCAAAAACGTAAAAATTATTAAAAACCGAAACAAAAACATACCTTAATTAAGCTTAGAAGCAGCTGAATATTGAAAATGTAAAAACCTAACTTTTCTTTCTTCACTTTTCGGCAAAACAAGATGATAATAGCCATCTTTTAATGTTTGTTTTATTTAATATAACTTTAATAATCAATTTACATATTTATCCTTTTAATTAACATATAATAACACATATAATAGTTGGTCATTAAAGTCCATTAGAATATTAATGGTTCATTTACATAATAAGGACTTCATAGTTAATAAGCCACAACAATATAGCACATTAACAAATAGCATACAACTTTTGCATTTTCTGCAATTTAATCCTTTTTGCAAATTAAACACACAAACGGATAAATTAAATCACAGAAATTTCACACATGTTAATTCACATACTATAAGCACGAAAAATAATATTAAAATATTTTTTTAACTCGGATTTGTGGTCCCGAAACCACTATTCTGACTAGGGTCTAAACCAGACTGTTACAATTCTCCCCCCTTAGGGATTTTCGTCCCCAAAAATCTTACCGGTGAATAGGTTAGGGTAACGTTCTCTCATTGCATCTTCGGGCTCCCACGTTGCTTCTTCAACCCCGTGTCGATGCCATAGGACTTTCACTAATGGGATATTCTTATTTCTCAATTCTTTTACTTCGCGATCTAAAATCCGGATCGGTTCTTCCTCGTAAGTCATATCAGATCGAATCTCAATTTCAGACGAAGAAATTACATGTGATGGATCAGATCGATATCGTCGAAGCATTGAAACATGAAATACATTATGAATCTTTTCTAATTCAGGTGACAACAACAGTCTGTAAGCAACCGGCCCGGTACGCTCAATAATATCATACGGCCCAATAAATCTCGGACTCAATTTGCCTTTACGACCAAATCGAAGTATTTTCTTCCACGGTGAGACCTTCAAAAACACTTTGTCCCCGATCTGAAATTTAATATCTTTTCTTTTCAAATCTGCATACGATTTCTGACGATCTGGCGTGGCTTTCAAACTATCGCGAATCACTTTCACTTTCTGTTCCGTCTCTTTGATCAAAGTGACCCCGTGTATCTTATTCTCACTGAGCTCAGTCCATACAAAGGTGTTCGACATTTGTGACCGTACAAATCCTCGTAAGGTGCCATTTTGATACTCGATTGAAAGCTATTATTATACGCAAATTCAATCAGTGGCAAATATCGTTCCCATGAACCTTCAAACTCAAGAATGCAACATCTCAACATATCTTCTAGTATCTGAATAATTGCTTGGATCGACCATCCGTCATGCGGATGGAAAGCAAATGCTAAAGTGTAGTTTTGTACCTAGTGCATCTTGCAGTTTCTTCCAAAACCTCGATGTGAACCTCGGATCTCTATCCGAAACAATAGAAATAGGTACTTCGTGCAATCTCACAATCTGAGAAATATACAACTCAACAAGTTTATCAAGTGAGTAATCTGTGCGAACCAGAACAAAATGAGCCGATTTAGTCAATCTATCCACAATAACCCAGATTGCATCTTTCTTATTCAGTGACAAAGGCAAACCCGATACAAAATCCATCGCAACTCTGTCCCATTTCCACTCGAGTATCATAATTGGCTGAAGTAACCCAGACGGTACCTGATGCTCAGCTTTAACTTGCTGACAGATTAAACATTTCGAAACAAAGTCAGAAATATCCCGTTTCATACCATGCCACCAATAAAGCTGTTTCAAATCATTAAACATTTTTGTACTACCCGGGTGAACAGATAACCGACTGCTATGAGCTTCATTCAAAATCATCTGAATCAACTCTGAATTTCTCAGGACATATATTTGGTCTTTGAACCTCAAATAACCTTTAGTATTAATTCAAAACTCTGAATCAATATTCGCGTCACATTGAGCCCGTATTGCTATCAATTCATAATCAACTTTCTGAGCCTCACAAATCTGCTGAATAAACAATGGTTTCGCTTTCAACTCAGCTAATATCGAATCATCATCTGATAAGGTCAACTGAGTATTCATTGCACGTAGGGCAAACAACGATTTCTAACTCAAAGCATCAGCAACAACATTAGCTTTTCCCGAATGGTAATTAATCACAAGCTCGTAATCTTTTAACAACTCTTACCATCTTCGCTGTCGTAAATTTAGATCTTTTTGTGTCATCAAATATTTTAAACTTTTATGATCGGAATAAACATGACATTTTTCACCAAACAAATAGTGGCGCCATATCTTCAATGCAAACACAATAGCTGCCAATTCCAGATCATGTGTCGGATAGTTCTTTTCATGCGGCTTTAACTGTCTTGAAGCATAAGCTATAACTTTGCCTTCCTGCATCAAAACACAACCTAAACCATTCAAAGATGCATCACTATATATCACAAATTATTTACCGGATACTGGCTGTACTAGCACTGGAGCTTCAGACAACAAAATTTTCAACTGATCAAAACTTTTCTGGCACTTTTCTAACCACTCGAACTTAACATCTTTCTGAAGGAGTCGCGTCATCGGGGTTGCAATCACAGAGAAACCTTTCACAAACCGTCTGCAGTAACCAGCTAATCTCAGAAAACTTTGGACTTCGGATACATTTCTAGGAGACTTCTAATCTAGTATAGCTGAAATCTTGTTCGGATCAACCCGAATACCCGATGCTGATACAATATGTCCTCGAAAATTGACTTCTCGTAACCAGAACTCACATTTACTAAACTTTGCATACAACTGCTTATCACACAAAGTCTGTAGCACTAATCTCAGATGTTCAGCATGCTCGGATTCATCACGTGAATGAATCAAAATGTCATCAATAAATACAACAACAAATCAATCTAAATACGGTCTGAAAATTCTGTTCATCAAGTCCATAAAGACAGCAGGAGCATTTGTTATTCTGAAAGGCATAACTAAAAATTTATAGTGCCCGTACCTCGTTCTGAAAGCAGTTTTCGGAATGTCAGAATCTTTTACTCGCAACTGATAATAGCCTGATCTCAGATCTATCTTTGAAAACACCGCAACACCTTTCAACTGATCAAACAAATCATCGATTCTGGGTAGAGGATATTTGTTCTTAATAGTCACTTTGTTTAACTGGCGATAATCAATACACATTCTCATAATGCCATCTTTCTTTTTCACAAAAAAAAGGAGCACCCCAAGGTGAGAAACTCGGTCGTGCAAATCCTCTATCAGTCAATTCTTGCAACTGAGATTTCAACTCTTTTAATTCGGTCGGTGCCATTCTGTACGGAGCTATCGATATCGGAGTCGTCCCCGACACTAACTCAATACCAAACTCTACTTCTCGAATCGGTGGCAAACCCAGTAATTCTTCAGGAAACACATCTGGATACTCACACACAACTGGTACTGATTCAATCTTCTTTTCTGTCACTTTAGAGTCAAGCACATAAGCAAAGTAAGCTTCACAACCCTTTCTCACATATTTCCGAGATAACATCGAAGATATCACTGCCGGTAAACCATTCAGATCATTAGACTCAATCCGAATAATCTCATCATTCTGACATCGCAAATCAATAGTCTTCCGTTTGCAATTCACAATAGCATCGTGCAAAGTTAACTAATCCATACCCAAAATTATATCAAACTCATCAAATGGCAACAACATCAAGTCAGCTGGGAAACATGAATCTCGAATCATCAACAGACAATTCTTGCATACTTTATCAACCAAAACATATTAGCCTAAGGGGTTCGATACTCTAATCACAAACTCAGTAGACTCCACAGGTAAAGTCTTACTGGATACTAAAGTCTCACATACATAAGAATGAGTAGAACCAGGATCAATCAATGCAACAACACTAGTATCATAAAGAGTGAAAGTACCAGTAATCACATCTGGAGATGAAGCTTCTTCGCGGGCACGAATAGCATAAGCTCTGGCAGGTGCACGAGCCTCAAATCTAACAGCTGTGTCTTTAGTTCCTCTCTGACTGCTACTCACATTACCCATGTTCCTGGGTGGTCTACCTCGAGCTGCTGTATTACTCGATCTGACATTCTAAACTGTGTTTTGCTCAGCTAACTCAGGGCATTCACGGATAAAATGATCCATTGATCCACATTTGAAACAAGCCCGATCATTCAATCTACAACTACCGGGATGTCGTTTACCACAATATTTGCACTCTGGTTGATTTGATCTGACGTTACCAACACTTGCTACTGAGGTAGGTCTTGAACTCACAACTGGTCTATCTCGATCCCGTCTAGGATAACCCACAGTAGCCTTTGAACGGCTAGAGTCATCTCAGAATTTCTTTGATGCCGATTGGAAAACTTACTTAAGAATCTCTTACGTGCATCCCTAGCTTCAAAGTCAGCTTTTCTTTTCTCTTTCCCGAGCTCTTCAGCTTTGCAGGCTCGTTCAACAAGTACAACAAACTCTTTTATTTTTAGAATCCCGACTAACAGCTTGATGTCTTCATTCAGCCCGTCTTCGAATCTTTTACACATTATTGCTTCTGTCGAAACACACTCTCGGGCATATCTACTAAGTCTCACAAATTCCCTTTCATATTCTGTTACGGTCATACGACCCTATTTCAGCTCGAGGATTTCTTTACGCTTCTAATCAATGAATCTCTGATTGATGTATTTCTTACGAAATTCAGTCTGAAAGAACTCCCAAGTAACCCGTTCTCTCAGAACTACAGATATCAGTGTATTCCACCAATGATACGCGAAATCTCGAAGCAATGATACAACACATTTGATGCACTCTTCAGGTGTACAGGATAGCTCATCAAACACACGGATCGTATTATCAAGCCAAAATTTAGCTCGCTCGGCATCATCATCAACAGTGGCTCTGAATTCTTCGGCCCCGTGTTTCCTGATTTTATCAACAGGTGGCTTATTCATTCGCACCGGATCAACAACTTGTGGCATAACAGGTATTTGAGGAGGAATTGGTGGGGGAGATGGTTGTGGGATAGCCGGATTCGTCTGGATATATTAAATAAACCAATCATTCATCATTTGATTGAAGGCTTGTTTATCCTCACTCTCATGGTTACTCGAAATCGGCCTAGAATCAGCCGGCTCTGCCCCCTGAGCAGGAGCGAGCGCATTACTTTCTACATCATCTGCTACGGCTCGATCGGGATCCATTTACTATATGAAAACACATTTCAATTGTCAGGAATCATCACACTATCTCAGTTATAAATATGGCATGTATAGCTAGACTCACAGGTGCTACGTTAGTCCTAGAATTGACTAAACCGTAGCTCTGATACCAATAAAATGTAACACCCCTAACCCGTAACCGTCACCGGAATAGGGTTAAAAAGTGTTACCGGACATTTCAGAACTTTTACGACCATTTCACAATCATAAGATAATATATCATCATATCATAGAAAATCATATTAATAAAGTCCCTTTAAAAGGTCTACGAGACCTTAAACATACATTAGGAAGGGGTCGGGACTAAACCGGGCTCAAACAAATTTTTTTCAAAAACTTAACATTTTTCAAAGTTACAGAGGTCACACGCCCGTGTGGGTAGGCCGTGTGCCTCACACGGCCTTAGACACACCCGTGTGTCTAAGCAGTGGCAAAACAGGGCATACATACAGACTTATTTCACACGGCCAGTCACACGCCCATTGTAACACCTCTTACCCGTATTCAACGCCGAAACCGGATACAAGGCATTACCAAACTTATCTTGCTTAGACTTACAACTTTGGGCTATAAAATTTCGTTCCAACTTAAAACTTTTTCATTTACAATCGTAACTTCCCAATTATGGGTCTACGAGACCCTATACGTAAACTCGTAATGTTCCGGGACCAAACCAGAAACTTTGAAACACTTAAAAAAATTTAACATGAAACAGGGCCACACGCCCGTATAAAGAATGGGACACGCTCGTGTGGCATTTCACATGCCCGTGTGTTTACCCCGTGTCCCTCACACGGCCTCGACACGCCTATGTCTTAGCCCGTGTGCCAAAACCATGGCATTCTATTTATGACGTCATCACCTCACTATGGTCACACGGCCAAGGCACACGCCCGTGTCCTTGGACCGTGTGTCAAACTAAATTCCTAATTTTAGGTGCAGACTTCACACGGCCTGGGCACACGCCCATGTCCATGGCCGTGCCTCTCACACGGCTGAGACACACGGGCGTACCTCTACCCGTGTGTTTACTAATGAGCATACTGACTTGTAAACCTAGCATGCAAGGGGACACACGGCCTCTCCACACGCCCATGGGCTGGATCAGTGTCACACACTGCGCCTAGACACACGCCCGTGTGTCTACCCGTGTGGACAATTATATGGCTATCTACCAAGCTATTTGCCACCCTACCAAGCAACCACACTTATGCCAAATCAATTCAACACATTTTATAACCATATGACACTTCCAAAAACTCAATTCAAAGCATCCACACAAGCATAAACTTCATAATTTCATCACCATTGCATATAAATAAACTTGTCATGTATTGACCCAATTCCAATGATCATTTACAAAATGACTTTGATAACAAAAATAGCCAACACATTGGCTATCAAAATGACATAACGAAGTACCCAAATCCTATACATGCCATACTCAAAATAAGTCTAACTTGTTATACCAAAGAGATGTCGATAGTGTGATTTTCGAACTCCGACGTCCCACGATTCTTAAATTATTTTGGCAATACTACAAGGAAAAGGGGAAAAGAGAGGGGTAAGCATATAGCTTAGTAAGTTTGCATAGAAATAAATAGCAACAATAAGTTCATAATGACATCAATCCATGGCATTGGATAACCACACAAGGTCATAAGCACTTTGCCATAACTTACTCGTACTTTTTCTTATCTATCATATACCATGCCACATATCGTAAACACTCCTCGTGAATTATTCACGGGTACCTGTATTCACTCAATCACATGACTTTATTACTAATCTCATTTATATTTCCAAGCTTATCTATTTATCCCACTAATTCACTAGGGATACTCAAAGACGCATATTCATCGTCATTAACATAAACACGAAACCAATGCCACATCCCAGATGTGGTCTCATATGGGGCCACCTCTGAGTGCCGATGCCATATCCTGGATATGGTCTTATACGGGATCTCACTTCAAGTATCGATGCCATATCCCGGATATAGTCTTATACGATTCTCATATTCAATACCGAAGCCATATCCCAGATATGGTCTTATATGGAATCTTAATTCAGTGCCGAGGCCATGCCCCCGACATGGTCTTGCACGGGACCTTGTCCATCTCATGTCTCGATGATAGTATTCTCACAATTATTATAGTCCAACCGCGACTTCAACATCTCAACTTTCATCATCTTTTTCATTCAACACCAATACTCAATTTCATAGAATATCATGTATTATTATAATATCAAACTTTCTCAAACATACTAGCATAAATGTTGAATTTATCACATACAAACTTACCTCGATTTCAAAATAAGCTAGATCGTCGATCTAGTCCGATACTTTGTTCTTTCCCCGGTCAAGGTAAATTCTTGGTTCTTCTTGATCTATAATAGCAAATTAGCTCATTTATCAATCACATTAATAAATGCATTTCAATAACCATGCTTTGGCAAAATTACTATTTTGCCCTTAGACTTTTGCAAAATGACCATTTTACCCCTAGGCTCGGAAATCAATTCTAATCAAATTTCTACATTTATCGATCCTAGGTGAACACTTATTTCTCTTATGGCTACCATCAAAAATCAACATTTCACACATTTACTACATATTTTACAACCTTTACAAAAATGTCCTTTTAGGTGTTTTCATGGTAACACCTTTCACAAAAGTTGTTCATCTAACAACTAAGACTCAATTTCTTCCATAAAAATGCAGGAAAAAAAATAAATGCTCACATGGCAAAACCCCAATCTTTCAACCATTTTGCAAGATAGACCCCTCATTAGCAAGATCATGATACAAGGGTCTTAAAAGTACAAAAATCATCAAGAAAAGTCACTAAAATCACTTACTTGCAAGGAGAGAAGCTTGCTGAAGTTTTGAGCTCTCAAACCCCTTAGTATGCTGTAAATTTTCGGTGGTGTAGGAGAGGAGAAAAGATAATATCTTTTCTTTCTTTATTTTTCTCTTATTTTATTCATTAATCACCTAACACCACCAAAACTTTGACTAAATAAATCCTCTTGTCCCCCCTATGGCCGGCTATGGCTTTAAGAAAGGCCTAATTTCACATTAAGGGCCTCCAGTTAAAAATTCTACAGCTATTTGGTACCTTTAGCTTGTAAAATTGAACTTTTGCACTTTATGCGATTTAGTCCTTTTTCGCGATTAAACATGAAATCCCTAAAATTATAGCACCAAAATTTTCATACACTTATATAATCATGATCTAACTCATAAAATATCATGAAAATAATTTTCTCTAACCTTGGATTAGTGGTTCCGAAACCACTGTTTCGACTAGCCCCTAAATCAGGCTGTTACACTTCTCCCCCCTTGAGGATTTTCGTCCCCGAAAATCTTACCGGTGAAAAGTTGGGATATTGGTCTCTCATAGCCTCCTCGGGCTCCCATGTAGCCTCTTCCACTCCATGTCTTTGCCATAATACTTTAACGAGGGTTATACTTTTGTTTCTCAGTTGTTTGACCTCTCGTGCCAAAATCTTAACCGGTTCCTCGCCATAAGTCATGTCCGGTTGAATCTATAATTCTGATGGCACAATCACATGTGAAGGGTCCGAACAGTAGCAACGTAACATAGACACGTGGAAGACATCGTGAATATTTTCTAACTCAGGTGGCAAGACCAAATGATAAGCTACCGGTCCTAACCTCTCGATAATTTCATAAGGTCCGATAAAACGCGGACTCAATTTGCCTTTCCGGCCAAATCTGAGGACTTTTCTCAATGGTGATACTTTCAGAAACACTTTATCACCGACTTGAAGCTCAATCTCTTTCCGTTTCAAATCCGAATAGGACTTTTGTCTATCTGAGGCCGCTTTCAGACATTCACGTATCACCTTTACTTTCTCTTTAGTTTCTCTGACCAAATCAACCCCGTGAATCTGATTCTCTCTAAGTTCTATCTAATACAAGGGCGTTCGACACTTACGCCCGTACAATGCTTCATAAGGTGCCATCTTCAAACTTGACTGAAAACTATTATTGTAGGCAAATTCCATTAACGGTAAGTATTTTTCCCAATTACCTTGGAATTCCAAAATGCAACACCGAAGCATGTCTTCAAGTATCTGTATCACTCTTTCTGACTGCCTGTCGGCTTGTGGATGGAAAGTTGTACTGAAACTCAATTTTGTGCCTAAAGCCTCTTGCAACTTTTTCCAAAATCATGACGTGAATCTCGGATCTCTATCCGAAATGATTGACAACGGTACACCTTGAAGTCTTACTATCTCTGACACATACAAATTTGCCAACTTATCAAGAGAAGAATCAACTCGTACTAGTATGAAATGGGCTGACTTCGTAAGTCTATCGACTACAACCCATACAACATCTTTCTTTTTCGGCGTCAACGGTAAACCCGTCACGAAGTCCATAGTAATACGGTCCCATTTCCACTCAAGAACCATAATAGGCTGAAGTAGACCCGAAGGTACTTGATGTTCAGCCTTCACTTGTTGACAAATTAGACATCTCGATACAAACTCCAAAATGTCTTTCTTCATACTCGGCCACCAATACCATTTCTTCAAGTCGTTATACATTTTTGTGCTGCCTGGATGTACAGACAAACATCCACTATGTGCTTCATGCAGAATCTTCCGGATAAGTTCGCCATTTCTGGGTACACAGACCCTATCTCGAAACATCAAACATCCGTCAGGACTTACCCGAAAGTCTGACTCAACATTTGACTTGCTTAGAACTCTTTTGGCTTGTAAGTTGCTATCATCTTTTTGAGCTTCGCGAATCTCTTGGAGAAACAATGGTCTAGCCCTCAACTCGACTAGAATAGAACCATCATCTGACAAAGCCATCCGGGTATTCATGGCTCTCAGTGCAAATAAGGATTTTCTGCTCAAAGCATCGGCGACCACGTTCGCCTTTCCCGGATGGTAGTCAATCACTAACTCATAATCTTTGATTAGCTCTAACCATCTTAGTTGCCTCAAATTCAAATCCTTTTGAGTCATCAAATATTTTAGGTTTTTATGGTCGGTGAATATCCGACACCTTTCACCATATAAATGGTGTCTCCATATCTTTAATGTAAACACAATGGCAGCCAACTCTAAATCATGGGTCGAGTAATTCTTCTTGTGCGGCTTTAATTGTCTAGAAGCATATGCAATCACCTTGCCCTCTTGCATAAGTACGCAACCCAATCCATTCATGGATGCATCACTGTAAACCAAAAATTCTCTTCCCGGTTCAGGTTGCACAAAACCAGGAGCCTCAGTCAACAATGCCTTTAGTTTCTCAAAACTCTGTTGGCACTTTTCTGTCCAATCAAACTTCACATCTTTTTGCAATAATCTCATCATCGGAGTAGCAATCATGGAGAACCCCTTGACAAAACGCCTATAATAGGCGGCTAGGCCCAGAAAACTTCTCACTTCAGTTACTTTCCTTGGCGGTTTCCATTCAACAATTGCCGAAATCTTACTCGGGTCGACTCTAATTCCACCTCCCGAGACAATGTGCCCCAAAAATCCAACTTCCTTAAGCCAAAATTCACTTTTACTAAACTTGGCATACAATTGTTTATCTCTCAAAATTTGCAGAACCTTACTCAAATGCTCGGCATGTTCATTTTTATCTCGAGAGTAGATCAGTATACCATCAATGAAGACCACGACAAATTTATCCAAATATGGCCGAAAAATGCGATTCATCAAGTCCATGAAAACGGCTGGGGCATTTGTTAAACCAAAAGGCATAACCAAAAATTTTTAATGGCCATACCTCATCTGAAATGCAGTTTTTGGCACATCCGAGTCCTTGACTCTCAACTGATAGTACCCAGACCTTAAGTCTATTTTGGAAAACACCGTGGCTCCTTTCAATTGATCAAACAAATCATCGATTCTTGGAAACGGGTATTTGTTCTTCACAGTTACCTTATTAAGTTGCCGATAATCTATGCTTAACCTCATAGAACCATCTTTCTTCTTCAAAAATAATACGGGAGCACCCCACGGAGAAAAACTCAGTCTTACAAAGCTTTTATCCGTTAGTTCTTGCAACTGTGCTTTCAATCCTCTTAGCTCGGTTGGAGCCATTCTATATGGAGCAATAGAAATAGGGGCAGTACCCGGAGCTAACTCAATCCCAAATTTAATCTCCCTAACCGGAGGTAACCCTGGCAATTCCTCCGGGAAAACATCTGGATATTTGCACACTATGGGTACTGACTCAATTTTCAACTCAGTCTCTTTAGCATTCATCACAAAGGCAAGGTAAGCTTCGTACCCCTTTCTTAAATACTTCTGAGTCAACAAGGATGATATCACTACTGGTGATCTGTCTTGCTTATCTGATTCAACATTAATAAGATCCCCACTTTCACATTTTAACTCAATAAACTTATTTCCACAATTTACAATCACATCATGAGTAACTAACCAATCCATCCCAAGGATGACATTGAACTCATCAAATGGTAATAGCATGAGATTTGCAGGAAAACAATGACCCCTAATCATCAAAGGGCAACATTTGCATATTCTATCAACCAATACACATTTGCCTAGGGGATTTGACACTCTTATCACAAATTCAGTAGACTCTATAGGCATGCTCATGCTAGAGACTAATTTCATGTAAATATACGAGTGGGTAGATTCTGGATCAATTAAAGCTATAACACAAGTATCATAAAGAGAAAATGTACCCGTGATCACGTCAAGGGAGGACGCCTCTTCGCGAGCACGAATGGCATATGTTCTTGCCGGTGCTCTACCCTCCACTCTCGCAGCCTGCTCTCTAAATGAATTCTTGCCACTCATCTCATTTCCCAGGTTTCTCAGTGGTCTTCCTCTAGTAGTATTTTCCAGTCTTGCATTCTGAGGTTTCTTTTTCTCATCCGCCCCAGGGCAATCTCTGATAAAATAGTCTAGAGACCCATACTTGAAACAAGCCTTCTCGTTTACTCGGCACTCACTAGAATGACGTCTGCCACACTGCGGACATTCTGGTCTACTCGGTCGGTCATTGCCAACACTAGCAACCGAAGTAGTCTGAGCCTTGGACCCCGAGAATTGTTTACCCTTACTTCAGTTTGAAAACCCGGCCGAAGTGGCTGATCGAGTAGCAAAATCCCTTGATTTCTTAGATGAGGATTGGTAGGACTTACTCAGTTGTCTCTTTCTCGAGTCACGGGACTCAATCTCAGCTCTTCTTTTCTCTTTGGCCAACTCTTCAGCCTTACAAGCTCTATCTACCAACACCACAAATTCTTGTAGTTCGAGGACTCCGACATATAAACGAATATCCTCATTTAACCCGTCCTCGAACCTTTTGCACATGATAACCTCTGTCGATACGTACTCTCGAGCGTATTTGTTGAGCCTTACAAACTCACGCTCATATTCAGTCACTGTCATTCGGCCTTGCTTTAACTCTAAGAACTCTTTCCTCTTCTGGTCAATGAATCTTTGACTAACATATTTCTTTCGGAACTCCTCTTAGAAGAATTCCCAATTTATCCTCTCCCTTTGTACAATCGACACAAGGGTGTTCCACCACTGATAGGCCGAATCTCTCAAGAGAGATACTACACACTTCATGCACTTTTCAGGCGTGCATGACAGCTCATCGAATGCCCTGATGGTATTCTCAAGCCAGAATTCCGCCCTCTCCGGATCATCATCCTTACTAGCCTAAAATTCCTCGGCTCCTTGTTTCCGGATCTTGTTAACCGGAGGCCTTTCTCTCCTTACTACCTCTACCACCTGAGGAGCTACAGGAGCGGGCTGAGGAATAGGTGGAGGTGGAGAGGGTTGAGCATTAGGATTTTTTCGACTGTACTCAGTGTACCAATTGCTTATCATATGGAGAAAGGCTTCTCGAGCCTCTTCTCCCTGACCCAAAGTCTCGGGTCTACTCTTTACTGGCGTGATCCCTTGTGCGGGAGCCGGCGCATTACTCGCAGCATCATCAGCTGCAGTCCAATCAGAATCCATTACTATATAAAAAATACAAGTCAAACCTTCAGGAGTCGTCACACTATCATTACACAAATACTCTTACGTATGGCATGTATAGCTAGACTCATACTTACGCTACGTTAGTCCGAGAACCGACTAAACCATGCTTTGATACCACTAAATGTAACACCTCTTACCCGTATTCAACACCGAAACCGGATACGAGGCATTACCAAACTTATCTTGCTTAGACTTACAACTTTGGGCTACAAAATTTTGTTCCAACTTAAAACATTTTCATTTACAATCGTAACTTCCCTATTATGGGTCTACGAGACCCTATACGTAAACTCGTAAGGTTTCGGGACCAAACTGGAAACTTTCAAACACTTAGAAAATTTTGACATGAAAAAGGGCCACACGCCCGTGTGAAGAATGAGACATGCCCGTGTGGCATTTCACATGCCCGTGTGTTTACCCCGTGTCCCTCACACGGCCTCGACACGCCCGTGTCTTATCCTGTGTGCCAAAACCATGGCATTCTGTTTATGACATCATCACCTCACTATGGTCACACGGCCAAGGCACACGCCCGTGTCCTTGGACCGTGTGTTGAATTAAATTCCTAATTTTAGGTGCAGACTTCACACGGCCTGGGCACACGCCCATGTCCATGGTCGTGCCTCCTACACGGGTGAGACACACAGCCGTGTCTCTACCCGTGTGTTTACTACTGAGCATACTGACTTGTAAACCTAGCATGCAAGGGGACACACGGCCTCTCCACACGTCCATGGGGCTGACCGTGTGTCACACACGGCCTAGACACACGCTCGTGTGTCTACTCATGTGGACAATTATATGGCTATCTACTAAGCCATTTGCCACCCTACCAAGCAACCACACTTATGCCAAATCAATTCAACACATTTTATAACCATATGACACTTCCAAAAACTCAATTCAAAGCATCCACACAAGCATAAACTTCATAATTTCATCACCATTGCATATAAATAAACTTGTCATGTATTGGCCCAATTCCAATGATCATTTACAAAATGAATTTGATAACATAAATAGCCAACACATTGGCTATCAAAATGACATAACAAAGTACCTAAATCTTTTACATGCCATACTCAAAATAAGTCTAACTTGTTATACAAAAGAGATGTCGATAGTGTGATTTTCGAACTCCGACGTCCCACGATTCTCAAATTATCTTGGTAATACTACAAGGAAAAAGGGAAAAGAGAGGGGTAAGCATATAGCTTAGTAAGTTTGCATAGAAATAAATAGCAACAATAAGTTCATAATGACATCAATCCATGGCATTGGATAACCACACAAGGTCATAAGCACTTTGCCATAACTTACTCGTACTTATTCTTATCTATCATATACCATGCCACATATCGTAAACACTCCTCGTGAATTATTCACGGGTACCTGTACTCACTCAATCACATGACTTTAGTACTAATCTCATTAATATTTCCAAGCTTATCTATTTATCCCACTAATTCACTAGGGATACTCAAAGACGCATATTCATCGTCATTAACATAAACACAAAACCAATGCCACATCCCAGATGTGGTCTTATATGGGGTCACCTCTGAGTGCCGATGCCATATCCCGGATATGGTCTTATACGGGATCTCACTTCAAGTATCGATGCCATATCCCGGATACGGTCTTATATGATTCTCATATTCAATACCGAAGCCATATCCCAGATATGGTCTTTTACGAAATCTTAATTCAGTGCCGAGACCATGCCCTCGACATGGTCTTACACGGGACCTTGTCCATCTCATGTCTCGATGATAGTATTTTCACAATTATTTTAGTCCAACCGGGACTTCAACATCTCAACTTTTATCATCTTTTTCATTCAACACCAATACTCAATTTCATAGAATATCATGTATTATTATAATATCAAACTTTCTCAAACATACTAGCATAAATGTTGAATTTATCACATACAAACTTACCTCGATTTCAAAATAAGCTAGACCGTCGATCTAGTCCGATACTTTGTTCTTTCCCCGGGCAAGGTAAATTCTTGGTTCTTCTTGATCTATAATAGGAAATTAGCTCATTTATCAATCACATTAATAAATGCATTTCAATAACCATGCTTTGGCAAAATTACTATTTTGCCCTTAGACTTTTGTAAAATGACCATTTTATCCCTAGGCTCGGAAATCAATTCTAATCAAATTTCTACCTTTATCGAGCCTAGGTGAACACTTATTTCTCTTATGGCTACCATCAAAACTCAACATTTCACACATTTACTACATATTTTACAACCTTTACAAAAAGGTCCTTTTAGGTGTTTTCATGGTAACACCTTTCACAAAAGTTGTTCATCTAACAACTAAGACTCAATTTCTTCCATAAAAATGCAGCAAACAACATAAATGCTCACATGGCAAAACCCAAAGCTTTCAACCATTTTGCAAGATAGACCCCTCATTAGCAAGATCATGATACAAGGGTCCTAAAAGTACAAAAATCATCAAGAAAAGTCACTAAAATCACTTACTTGAAAGGAGAGAAGCTTGCTAAAATTTTGAGCTCTCAAACCCCTTAGTATGCTGTAAATTTTCGGTGGTGTAGGAGAGGAGAAAAGATGATATCTTTTCTTTCTTTATTTTTCTCTTATTTTATTCATTAATAACCTAACACCACCAAAACTTTGACTAAATAAATCCTCTTGTCCCCCCTATGGCCGGCTATGGCTTTAAGAAAGGCCTAATTTCACATTAAGGGCCTCCAATTAAAAATTCTACAGCTATTTGGTACCTCTAGCTTGTAAAATTGAACTTTCGCACTTTATGCGATTTAGTCCTTTTTCGCGATTAAACATGAAATCGCTAAAATTATAGCACCAAAATTTTCATACACTTATATAATCATGATCTAACTCATAAAATATCTTGAAAATAATTTTCTTTAACCTTGCATTAGTGGTTCCGAAACCACTGTTCCGACTAGCCCCTAAATCGGGTTGTTACACCCGTGTGTCTAGCCCGTGTGCGAGTCTGACTTGTTTCAATTTGCAAACTTAAGAGATACGGTCGAGCCACACACCCGTGTGCTCAACCATGTGGGAAAATATAGGCCATTTGCTAGGCCAATTTGCCACCCACACTTTGGGTTACACCTACAAGCATTAAACCAATCCAAAATCATACCTCCAATGCATTCAATACATACCAAAACATGCATATTTTACTTCTTAACAACATCATTCACTTCATATACAAAACCCAACTCAATCATACAACTTATAGTATCAACTTACATCAAAAACATATATCTATGCTTCATCTAAAATCATATCAATTCAAAACAATTTCTCATCATACCTGAATCTTTTAGTTCGTTTTCACATCTGATCTCATCTCGATAATGCCTGTTGAACCATTCAGAATTAATAAGGATACTCGGATAGTCAGAAGGCTCGTACAATGCCAACGTCCCAGACGTGGTCTTACATGTAATCACATATCGATGCCACTGTCCCAGACAGGGTCTTACACGAATCAAATACGATGCCAATGTCCCAGACATGGTCTTACATGTAAACAAAAATTGATGCCAGCGTCCCAGACGTGGTCTTACACGAAAACACATATCGGAATCTTTTGTCATGACATATGTATCCTAACTATTCCTAAGGTTCGTACGGGACTTTCGGACGTCGTATCTCGAACATTTTAGGCTTGTAAATATTGCTCCCATGCTCAATTAATTTCAGCATATTAATTTACACAAATAAAAATTCAATTCGGCATTATTTATTTAGATACAATAGAATTTAATAACATTATTTACTTATAAACTTACCTCGTACGGATATAAACGGATGAAATCTACTACTCGACCACTTTCGACTTCCCCCGATCTAAATCTGTTTTCTTTTGTTCTTGATCTATATAAATTCAAATTTGACTATTTAATAACACATTTCATTTAATTCAAACCACAAACACATAATTAGGGCATTTTGCACTTAAGCCCCTAAAACTCACATTTTTTACAAATTAGTCCTTATTCCACAAAACACAAAATATTCAAAATTTCATATTTCCCATGCTTGGCCGAATCTTCCTATAGCTCATATAAGTCCACACATTTTATTTATTTCACATTTTAGTCCCTCAAAATATTATTTTCACAATTTAGCCCAAATTACTAAAATTCATCAAAAATCCAAAGACAAAACATTATAATCTATCACATATCTTTTATTTTATATCATCAAACAACAAAAATCACAAGCTATCATCAATGACAAAACACAAAATCATCATCAAATTCAAAAATTAAAACATGGGCTTAATAGATTTCATAGCAACGATATCAAAAACGTAAAAATTATCAAAAACCGAAACAAAAACATACCTTAATTAAGCTTAGAAGTAGCCGAATATTGAAAATGTAAAAAACCTAACTTTTCTTTCTTCAGTTTTCGGCAAAACAAGATGATAATAGCCATCTTTTAATGTTTGTTTTATTTAATATAACTTTAATAATCAATTTACATATTTATCCTTTTAATTAACATATAATAACACATATAATGGTTGGTCATTAATTTCCATTAGCATATTAATGGTTCATTTACATAATAAGGACTTCGTAGTTAATAAGCCACAACAATATAGCACATTAACAAATAGCATACAAATTTTGCATTTTCTGTAATTTAATCCTTTTTGCAAATTAAACACACAAACGGATAAATTAAATCACAGAAATTTCACACATGTTAATTCACATACTATAAGCACGGAAAATAATATTAAAATATTTTTCTAACTCGGGTTTGTGGTCCCGAAACCACTATTTTGACTAGGGTCTAAACCAGATTGTTACAGCTTGGCAAATAGCCTTGTTCTTGTCCACACGGGTAGACACACGGGCATGTGTCTAGACCGTGTGTGACACACGGTCAACTTCATGGGCGTGTGGTTAGGCCGTGTGTCCCATTGCATGCTAGGTTTGCAAGTCAATATGCTCAGTAGTAAACACAGGGGCAGAGACACGGCCGTGTGTCGCAGCTGTGTGGATGGCACGGCCAAGGACATGGGCGTGTGCCCAGGCCGTGTGACATTTATGGGATGATGATGTCAGAAACAGAATGTCAAGGTTTCTGTACACGGGCTAAGACACGGGCGTGTCGAGGTTGTGTGAGGGACACAGGCCAGGGACACGGGCGTGTGTCCGGCCGTGTGACAGCCCCTGTAGGTTCGAATTGAAAAATAAACCCACACGGGTGTGGAACACGGGCATGTGATATGCCACACGGGCGTGTCCCTTCCTCCACACGGGCGTGTGGACTGTTTAGTGAAAATTTTCTAAGATTTTCGGGAGAGCTTCAAAGGAGCTCGATTTGATCCTGAATAATTCCTAAAGCGTGACTTAAGCCTCGTTGGCTTGTTTAAGAGGTGTTAATAAAAGTTTTAAGTTTGGGGAGGGAAGTGAAGTCTCGAAATTGTATGATTGATTGCGTATCAGCCTAGTAATGCCTCGTACCCTGTTCTGACGTTGAATTCGGGTAAAGGGTGTTACATGTCAGATTTTCAGTCAACCCCTCACTGTAAGTCATGTTAGGCTGAATTTAACATTTATCAAAGTAATAACAGATGATGGATCTGATCGATACTGTCGTAACATATAACATAAAAAAAACATTGTGAATTTTGTCAAGTTCTGGTAATAATGCCAATCAATATACAACAGGTCTGATTCTTTTCAATAATCTTATATGGACCGATAAATCACAGACTTATTTTGCCTTTACGGCCAAACCGAAGAACTTTCTTCCATGGTGAAACTTTCAAAAATATTTTGTCACCAATTTGAAATTCTAAAACATAGCACTGAAGCATATCTTCCAAAAATCTGAATCATACTTTCAGATTGACCATCTATCTGAGAATGTAATGCGGTACTAAAATACAATCGTATATCCAGAGCTTCTTGTAACTTGTTTCAGAATCGGAATATGAATTGTAGATCTCTATCAGAAATAAAAGAAATTGGCACATCATGTAATCTGACAATCTCAAAAACAGAAAATTCAAACAATCTATTAAGTGAAGAATCCATTCATACTAGGATAAAATGTGCAGGTTTTGTCAAATAATCAATAATTACTCAAGTAGTATCTTTCTTTTTCATAGGCAGGGATAATCCCGATATAAAATTCATAGTAACTTTGTCCCATTTTCATTTCGATATCATTGATGGCTGTAACCATCCTGAAAGTATCATCTTTAAATTGTTGATATATCAAACATTTAAATACAAATCCAGAAATATCATATTTCATTCCAGGCCACCAACACATCTTTTTTTCAAATTATTGTACATTTTATTATTTCCCAGATGAACAGACATAATACCATTGTGATCATTCGTGTAAAATTTTCTGTACAAGCTCCAAATTCTTCAGTACACAGACTCTGTCTCTGAATAACAAACAATTATCAGATCTATTCTGAAATTCTAAATCGGAAATTAATTCACATTGTACTCGTTTAACTTACAACTCATTATCACTTTTCTGAGTTTCACTGATCTGTTGTAGAAACATCGATTTAGCTCTAAGCTCAGCTAAATTGAGTCATTATCAGACAATTACAATCGGGTTTTCACTGCTCATAAAACAAACAAAAATTTCCTATTTAAAGTATCCACAACTAAATTTGCTTTTCCCGGATGATAATCAATTACCGAATCAAAATCTTTTAGCAATTCAAGTCATCTACACTGTCTCAGATTCAAATCTTTTTGCAACATCAGACAATTTAAACTTTTATGATCAATACATATATGACATTTTCATCAAACAAATAGTGTCGCCAAATTTTCAGTGCAAATACAACAGCTGTAAATTTTAGATCATATATCGAGTAATTCTTTTCATACAGTTTTAACTGTCTGGAAGTATAGGCTATTACTTTTCCTTTCTACATCAAAGTAAAACTAAACCATTTAATGATGAATCACTGTAAATCACAAATTCCTTACCCAATTCAGGCTGAACCAGAACTGATGCTTCAGTCAACAGAGCTTCCAACTGGTCAAAGCTTTACTGACATTTATCTGTCCATTCAAATCTTATATCTTTTTTTGTAATAACCGTGTCATCAATGTAGCTATTTCAATTATTATCTTCAAAACCTTGAATTTTTTCGAAACCACACCTATCAGATAAATTAAAACCATTGTGCTATAATATGACCGACATTTCAGCCGTATAGATAAAACAATACCTCAACATCAATAGTGCACCTCAAATTAGAAGAGGAAAATCGAAAGTGGCCCCAATAATAATCAGTGCAGTAATACAGTTTCTATGATTTGTGATCCCTATCACCAAACTTCATGATCGAATCAATATCTATAACAGTAATAAATGTAATTACCTCTAGCCGATGAATATCTTTCACAGATAAACCATGTTTGAATAATAAAGAAATTGATGATATCTCAGAGAAAATCTAGAAGAGTAATATCGCACATACGTAGTGGAAACAACTGTAATAAAGACAATATGAATTGCATATTCGCAATTCAGGGCTTCAACTAGTAGAAGTAGAAAATAGTATCATATGAATCTTATCATCAAATCTTCTATCAAACATAATAGTTTTAGAAGACCAGAGGAAGATAGAGCAATGTTAATCATAAATCAACCAGACTAACAATAATTCTGTCTAATATCATGATTCGCCAATCTTTCTATATGCTAAATATCGCATCTGAACATGAACAATTTCATATGCCTCTGAGAATAACAGAACATGTAGAATACCCAGAAGAGATTACTATAATATACCCGATTATAACAACTGCATTCAAATATCTTTGCAATTTCATCACTATTCCACTGACTAATAAAGTCATCAATAATCTTACATTATTCAGTCCACTAAAGGAGCCAATTCGGAAGAAATTTTCAATTAATCCATTCTGTAGATACCATACCTGAATAAGTCGATTACTCATGAATAACTTCTTCCTTAACAGTGACATTGCGTATCCCGAATAATCTTCAGAAAGATCTGATTCTCTTTTAAAACCATCTTTACTTACTAACCCATTCTCAACTCTAACTGCATTATTAATCATTCAGCCACTGAACTCTTCACTTTCACACGTGTGAACTTAATCAATATAAATCTTCTGAATTTCATTGTATAAAACTGTACTGGTAAGGGGGTGGAAGTCGTAAAGCCTCTAAATTAACTTTCATAAATACACATAAATCATAACATTTATCATCAACATGTTCATTGTAAAACATTTATTTCATACCTTTATGAATCTCTACTCATCATAAGTAACATTTTTACTCAGATACTTGAGTATCACTTTCAACATTATCGGAATTAGCTCGGTTGGAAAACATCTCTGTCTATTTGTAAAATAATTTCTCATTAGAGTCGAGAGATATCACACTATCACAAGTTATATAATGGCATGTATAACTAATCTCGTATACGCTATGTTAGTCCGAGAATCGGCTAAACCATTGCTCTGATACCAATAAATGTAACACCCCTAACCTGAATCCGTCGCCGGAACAGGGTTACGGAGTATTACCAAAATTTACAGAACAAATAACAGACATTTCATAACTCTTTAGTATTCATATCAGATTCCAATCAAATTTAATCATACAGTCCCTTACATGAGCCCTCGAGGCCCAAGTTGTGCATTAGAATCAGGTCGAGACTAAACCGGGTACTCATAAAATTTTTCGTGAAATTTCAAATATTTTCCTAGGTGCAGAGGTCACACGCCCGTATGGACAGGCCGTGTGGCTCACACGGTCAGGGACACGCCCGTGTCTTAGGCCGTGTAACTCTCTGACTTGGGTCACATGGCCAAGCCACACGCCCGTGTGCCAGGCCATATGATCAATTCTGAGCATTTTTTTGACATATTAAAGATGCAGGGGACACATGGCTAGATCACACGCCCATGTGCTAGGTCGTGTGTCACACACGGCTGAGACACACGCCTGTGTCTCTGCCCGTGTGGACAAAAATAGGCTATTTTCCAAGCCACATTTCTCACCTAAATTGTAATCCACCTATACCAACACTTTAACATATTCACAAGTCAATATAGGTCATTTAAACAAACTTAAAATCCAAGTCATATACATGATATTATACCTCATATAACCAAGTATACAAATTTACTTGAATTACCATGTTCACTTATATACATATTTTATCAAATATGCTAACTTAATTTGATCATCAATATGCCAATATAATTTTTATCAATCAACCATTTCAAGCATATACCATACATGTCCATCACTAGCCATTCCAATGGCTAGTTATAACCCAAATATTTACATGCCAACATTGGCTAATTAACCTATACATGCCATTATAACCATAATTAATTTACTATATATATACCAAGATGGGTTGATGGATAGTGTGAGTGATCTCCGCCAATGCTTCCAATCCAACGAGTTTCCGAATTACTATAGAACAGGGGAAAATAAAACAGAGTAAGCATATTATGCTTAGTAAGTTCGTATAACATGGTAATAAACTTACCATTCATTTAAATTCAATATAAACATACAAGACATATTCAGTCAACTGAATCACGAGTCCTAACATATATCCTTGTCACCCGTGTTAGTTATACATTCCACTATAACATCAAGAAACATATATGGGTTCAACAATAATTAGATTTCCATATTCATATGCTTTTCACATCATGTATTCATGTAACATGTACAAATCATATCCCTGTATTTCGAGTTCAATTTCATAATAATTCACTCTAGCTCAGATTATTCCATGTCGGAACTTTATTCATTAAATCATTCGAAATATCAATGTCACACAAATAGTACAATCAAGGTGTACAAATTTATAATCATGGATGAACGTATTCATCAAATAAATTCCATGTACAGATATCATCATCTCATATTTCCATATATCATGTATCATCATTTTCATGTATTTCAGGCATATACATGTAATAATTCATTTCCTATTCATATATTCTCATGTCAGGATTTTTACCCGTTGAATTTATTCGAAATATCGATGGATACACAGATAGTACACTCGAGGTGTACAAATTAGGATCCATCAATTCATATTCAGGGGTACTCGTTAGGGCACATAACTAGATAGCACAGTCTCGAGCCACATATCAGGATGCTCAGGTGAGCCATGTAACCATGTAACAGGACACTTATCCAGGCTAATCAAGAAACTCATAAGAGTTTCAAGAAACTCATAAGAGTTTTACTCAGGAAGCTCATAGAGCTTATCAGATATCTCTGAAGAGATACTATCAGAAAGCACCAGATAAGGGAGCAGAGAGTTCAAGCGAGCTTAACAGGACGCTCATGAAGAGCTGCGTTTGTGTTCGCATTATATGCAGGATCACAACCGATCGCATATCAGGACGCTCAAAAAGAGCTACGGTAGTGCACAACACATGCTAAATCACTACCGATCAGGATGCTCGCAGGAACTATATAACAGGATGCTCGAGAGGGCTTTTATCAGGATTACTCGTCCGAGCTAAATTCCGTCCGCAACATATGCAGGACCTTAATATTAATATGGGAAAATAATGTATCCATCGACTTTAATTTATTTGTAACACCCCAAACCCGGTCAAGACACCACGACCGAATCTGGTATGTTACGAGGAAAACGTATTTGAGAAGTTGGGTTTTCGTTTAAAAACTTGATGAAAATTTTGTGAAAAGTTTTGAACGTGTAGAAATCTTGGGCATGATTGTTGAAAACTTCATGCGTCATTTTGAAAACTCAGAGATTTCGGAAACTTAATCAATTAAGAAGTTAAACAAGTTTATTTCATTTAGAAATTCAAGTTGCTTCTTGATGTTACTCAAACATTTAGACTTAGTAGGAAATCGAGTTTAGGTTTGAAAATCATTTGAGTTTCCTTGATACCAAATCATAGTGTGATACCCGATGGTATAGTTTAAAACACATTGCGTTATAGTTTTGAAACCGTTGTCCTTCCAAGTTTTTAGCAAATTTTAACTCAATTAATTTGTTAAGGCATATTAGAAAGCTACTTTAAGCATAAACATAGTAAAACCTAATTTAAAGGCCATTTACAACCCAAAATAAAACCAAATAGTAATAAATAAGCTAAAGTACCAAATTTTATAAAGTCCGAGCAAATCTTTATTAAAGCATGGCATGAGCACCTCGAGTCCATCCCGGCTCCATGTCCGCGTCTAAGTGTCACCTGAAATGTCAAAGGAGAGGGTGAGTCGCAAGACTCAGTGCATAAATCCCACTCCCGATAATACAACATAATCACCCTAATAAACCTCTAAGGGTATAACCGTAATTTTACCTACCAAGGGCATTTTTAGTAATTTACCCACCAAGGGTATATCGGTAATTTACCCACTAAGGGCATTTTCGTAATTTACACATCGGTGGTATTTCAAGAATTTACCCACTAAGGGTATGATCGTAATATACCCTTCAGGGGTATTTTGGTAATTTACCCACCAAGGGTATTTTTGTAATTTTGCACCTACAATGGCCTTACCCAAGGCCCAAATGTCACCCCGAGTGACTCACTACCATTTCCGGTCGTCTGCAGGACGATTGGGCCTAAAACTCGATTCCGCCCATTCGGGCCCACACGCCTCGTGTGGCCCACCTAGCACAAATCTAGCCATGTATATAAGTTCCACCTAGTCTAGTTCACTATATACTACACAATCGCACAATTTACTCATATAGGGCCCACGGCCCATTGGGCCCACTTCGCCCATCGCGCCCAAGCGACCCCAACCCACAAGAATACTACTTATGGCCCCAACTATCGCGTCGAAGCCCCACACGTGCGCCGCACGCTCGTGTGGCTACTATTGCCGTGGATCGCAGCTTCTCGGCATTTGCCGCCTACAACTAGAGTAGAGAGAGTTACACACCCGACAGGACTCGGTGCTAATCCGCGCTCCGACCACTCTTGTGCCCAAACGCCTTCCAAGGTGTGTCAACCTCCTCCCGAAAGCTCTTTATATAGCTAGCTCTTCACCTTCCTTCTTTGTATCTTTCCGATGTGGGATCCCTTCACGTCAAGAGAGTTTAAATTCAATCAAAACTCTTCCCGTCTGCATCATAAAATAAATACTCCCTTGCTTCTCATGAGATTCGAACCTGTGCTCCTTGCAACATAATCCACGCCGCTAACCACTTGGCCACAAGCTCCTCTTGTGTCTTAAACCATGCGCAACTAAATATAAATCTATAGCCAAATTCTGAGGTCCAAGTAAAAAGAAAACCAAAATACAAAAGCCAAGACTTGAACCTTGGACCTCCTTCCTTCCTTGTGGCGTCACCCCCTTGTCTCTTATGTGGCGTCACTTTGCCACTACACCACACACTCCACTTGTGTCATTTTTCCCCACATTTTATTCTTAAGGCCTACTCGCCAACTTCCAGGTTTTTTTCACCTAAAACCAAAATTTCCCCAAAGCTAATATTTGATCCCGGGACTTCATAAAAGCCCTCTAACCTTCCAAAATAACTTACCTAATAAGTCTAACTTGCATTAATGCCGTTCTCAAAAATTTTAAAATCAAGGCCCATTGGGCCCAATCCTACTAGGCCCAATTTCGGGATGTTACAAATCTACCCTCCTTAAAGAAATTTCGTCCTCGAAATTTCCAACTACAGGAACATTCGTACAACCTAACCTACAACACTGTGCTCACGCTGCGCACTCACTCCATTCCAATAACCCTAATATACTTTTAACTAGAATTTAGAAATCCTACACACACTAAAAAAAAAAAAACTAACCATTAAAGCAGACAAATATTTCGTACGCAATCAACTCTATATCCGAACATCACATCCAACCCAAACACACAGAATAGATATTCAAAATACAAAGATATAACAAAGCAAAGTATCGTGAAACTTACGATGGGATTGGTGCCGGAGACTCGGGTGCCATATTTAAAAAAAGATATATATTTTTCTAAACCATTTTCCAAACCATCTTTTGAAAACATTTTTAACCCAAACCCACAGTAGAGTTTTTGAACTGGCTCGATATTAAAATTGTAACACCCCAAACCCGGTCAAGACACCACGACCGAATACGGTATGTTACGAGGAAAACGTGTTTGAGAAGTTGGGTTTTCGTTTAAAAACTTGATGAAAATTTTGTGAAAAGTTTTGAACGTGTAGAAATCTTGGGCATGATTGTTGAAAACTTCATGCGTCATTTTGAAAACTCAGAGATTTCGGAAACTTAATCAATTAAGAAGTTAAACAAGTTTATTTCATTTAGAAATTCAAGTTGCTTCTTGATGTTACTCAAACATTTAGACTTAGTAGGAAATCGAGTTTAGGTTTGAAAATCATTTGAGTTTCCTTGATACCAAATCATAGTGTGATACCCGATGGTATAGTTTAACACACATTGCGTTATAGTTTTGAAACCGTTGTCCTTCCAAGTTTTTAGCAAATTTTAACTCAATTAATTTGTTAAGGCATATTAGAAAGCTACTTTAAGCATAAACATAGTAAAACCTAATTTAAAGGCCATTTACAACCATAAATAAAACCAAATAGTAATAAATAAGCTAAAGTACCAAATTTTATAAAGTCTGAGCAAATCTTTATTAAAGCATGGCATGAGCACCTCGAGTCCATCCCGGCTCCATGTCCGCGTCTAAGTGTCACCTGAAATGTCAAAGGAGAGGGTGAGTCGCAAGACTCAGTGCATAAATCCCACTCCCGATAATACAACATAATCACCCTAATAAACCTCTAAGGGTATAACCGTAATTTTACCTACCAATGGCATTTTCGTAATTTACCCACCAAGGGTATATCGGTAATTTACCCACCAAGGGCATTTTCGTAATTTACACATCAGTGGTATTTCAGTAATTTACCCACTAAGGGTATGTTCGTAATATACCCTTCAGGGGTATTTTGGTAATTTACCCACCAAGGGTATTTTTGTAATTTTGCACCTACAATGGCCTTACCCAAAGGCCCAAATGTCACCCCGAGTGACTCAGCTACCATTTCCTGGTCGTCTGCGGGACGATTGGGCCTAAAACTCGATTCCGGCCCATTCGGGCCCACACGCCGTGTGGCCCACCTAGCACAAATCTAGCCATGTATATAAGTTCCACCTAGTCTAGTTCACTATATACTACACAATCGCACAATTTACTCATAAGGGCCCACGGGCCCATTGGGCCCACTTCGCCCATCGCGCCCCGCGGCGGCGACCCCAACCCACAAGAATACTACTTATGGCCTCAACTATCGCGTGAAGCCCCACACGTGCGCTCGCGCGCTCGTGTGGCTACTATTGCCGTGGCCGCACTTCGGCATTTGCCGCTCTATAACTAGAGTAGAGAGTTACACACACCGATAGGACTCGTGCTAATCCGCCTCCGACCACTCTTGTGCCCAAACGCCTTCCAAGGTGTGTCAACCTCCTCCCGAAAGCTCTTTATATAGCTAGCTCTTCACCTTCCTTCTTTGTATCTTTCCGATGTGGGATCCTTTCACGTCGAGAGTTTAAATTCAATCAAACTCTTCCCGTCTGCATCGCAAAATAAATACTCCTTGCTTCTCATGAGATTCGAACCCGTGCTCCCTTGCAACATAATCCACGCCGCTAACCACTTGGCCACAAGCTCCTCTTGTGTCTTAAACCATGCGCAACTAAATATAAATCTATAGCCAAATTCTCGAGGTCCAAGTAAAAGAAAACCAAAATACAAAAGCCAAGACTTGAACCTTGGACCTCCTTCCTTCCTTGTGGCGTCACCCCTTGTCTCTTATGTGGCGTCACTTTGCCACTACACCACACACTCCACTTGTGTCATTTTTCCCCACATTTTATTCTTAAGGCCTACCGCCAACTTCCAGGGTTTTTTTTCACCTAAAACCAAAATTTCCCCAAAGCTAATATTTGATCCCGGGACTTCATAGAAGCCCTCTAACCTTCCAAAATAACTTACCTAATAAGTCTAACTTGCATTAATGCCGTTCTCAAAAATTTTAAAATCAAGGCCCATTGGGCCCAATCCTACTAGGCCCAATTTCGGGATGTTACATTATTTAAACGGGATTTAACATTTTTCAGGAATTATCAGGCATGTGATTAATTCATACTTTTATAATATTCACAATACTCAAATAAACACATCTCACATTCATTTCAAGCATAAAAGTAGCATTTTTATCATTTATCGAGCATTATCTTTTATCGGGTTTTGTCGAATATGTTTTCAATGTCATACACATATGATATTTATACAATTCACATACACAACATCTAATTCAAGAAGATAAATATACACAATTTAGTTACACGAACTTACCTCGACAAATGTTCGTGTACGTAAAATCTACTAATCCGACATTTTCCTCTTTTCATCATTCTAGCTCCGAATTTGGTCTATCTGAATCTATACGAGTAAATTTAACATCAATTTAATATAGTTTAAACTTAATTCAGTCCAATTCACATCTTTGGCAAAATTACCATTTTGCCCCTAAACTTTTAATTAATGACGATTTCGTCTCTAGGCTCGAAAAATGAAATTCATGAAATTAAATCCTTGTTCCAAGCCTAGCCGATTTTTACATGTAACATTTACAGCCATGTATTTCATAAAATTCAGAATTTTTCCATGATTTTTACAACTTTTCAATTTAGTCCCTAAATCATGTTTTCATCAAAATTCACTTTGTAAAAGTTGTTTATCTATCAACAACCTTTCATATTCTACCATAAATTTCAAAATTTCAGCATATTCATCCATGGCAAATTTTTCATACTTTGATAACTTTACAAATTAATCCCCAAAATAGCTAGATTAAGTTGTCTTGATCTCAAAAATATAAAAATTACTGAAAACGGGACTTGAATACTTACCTAATTTAGCCAAGAAATCTTGATTTCTCTTTCCTAGGGTTTCCATGCAAAATATTTGGGGAAGATGATGATAAATGATGATATTTTCATCTTTTTATTATTTATCATCTTTATTTATCATCTTTCCAATTTTGTCATTTTCTTTAATTTTATTTTCCATGGATGAATCTTCATCCTTAACAACTAAGTATTTTTAATGGTCTAATTACCATATAAGAACCTCCAATTTAAAGTTCTATAACTATTTAATCCCTTTAGCTATTAGAATTCAACTTTTTGGCACTTTGTGCAATTTGGTCCTTTATCAAATTAATCATGTAATCGATAAAATTTCTTTACGAAATTTTCACACAATATTATTATCATACTATATATCATAAAATAGTATTAAAATAATTCTTCTTTTCGGACTCAGATCTGCGGTCCCGAAACCACTGTTTCGATTTTATAAAAAATGGGCTGTTACAAATACTAATAAAATAATCAGAAGCAGGATTAGCAAGGCTATCATTAGGCTCTGACAATATTCGCAGTATCAAAAATTGAACTGTGGACAACATCAATAGAAGCAATATTACTTTGTTGTGTTATTGAATTAATAATGCAATGCCCCTTACTCGACCCAATCGTCGGGTCTAAATAACAAAGCGTCACATTCGTTGCCGGAGCAACTACAGACAAATTCACAGTAAAAACATCATTTCACTTCATCAATCATGCAATATCATCAATAATACAACATTAAATAACATGAACATTCTTTTTCGAGTCTTATACAAGCATACAAATGCTTTAGAGTTAGCCCGAGATTAAATAGGGACCTTTTTCTAACTTTTTACAAGTAATTATGATCAATGATACCATAAATAAATCATTAAAATATTCAATCATATCATAAGTACCTAGATATTAAAATACACAATCAATCTGAGTTTTAATTGAGCTTACGAAAGCTCTTTTGTAGACTCAAGCATGAACAAGGACTAAATTGTAACAATTTTCAAAAATTAAATATAATAATGTAAAACAGGGGTCACACGACCATGTGTCCAGACCGTATAACTCTCTGAAGCCGTGTGGACCAAAATGTAATATTTCATCAAAAATTACACGGCCGTGTGTGTAACAGCCCGTTTTTAGTGAAATCGAAACAGTGATTTCGGGACCACAAATTCGTCGAGTACATTATTATTTTATTATTAATTTAATATCTATGGGATGTTAGTGAGGTCTTATTAAAATTTAGTTAAGAAATTTTTAATGTTTGCATGATTAATTAAGTAAAAAGGACTAAATAGTAAAAAGTGTAAAAGTAGAGTTCCATTAGCTAAAAGGGTGAAATGGCTATGAAACTTTAAAGTGAGTGGATTTATATGGTAATTAGACCATTCATATAGTTAGTGTATATTCATGGCAAGGTTTTATTGAAATTTTGAATGTTTTTAAAGGACAAAATGGTAAAATAGTAAATAAAACATAAAACAAAAGAAAGAAAAAAGAAGTATCATCTTCATAACACCTTCTTCAAAATTGAAAATCACCATTAGAGATAGCTAGGGTTCGGCCAAGCTTAGTCTCACTTGCTTGGTATGTAATTTTGCCCCGTTTTTAATGATTTTTACGTTTTTGAAGTTGTTTTAGCTTAATCTAAATAACCCGAGGATCAATTTGTAAAATTTTCAAAGATTGAGGGTTATTCCATGATTGCTATTGTATTATTCTTGATGTTTAATGGTAGATTATGGGTCCTTGTTGATAAATAAACAAGTTTTGTAAAATGAGTTTTGATAAAAAAATGCATTTAGGGACTTGTTTGTAAAAATAGTAAAAGTTTATGTTAACTTTATGAAATGATGATTGGTATGGGTTGGTTTAAGTCCCTAGAGAATTCAGTTAGCTTGAGAGAAGGATTAAAATGCTTAAGTTTCATTTTACGAGCTTAAGGACGAAATTGTGAAAAAGTTAAAATGTTAGGGGCAAAACAGTAATTTTGCATAAATATGAAATATGGACTAAATTGAATACTAGGGGTATTAAATGGGTTGAATTTGTCTATTTAGACCAAGATAGACCACGTACGGATTTAGATAGGGGAAAAACTAAAGCCTTGGATTAGATCGATTTCGTTTCTACGCCCTTAATCGTCGAAGTAAGTTCGTATGAATAGTTATCATTTTAATGCTATTTCAAATAGTATGTTAATATGTTATTTATCATGTGAATTTATCAATATATAAATAAATCAATTCCATGACAGTTATCGAGTCCTGGTTGAACCTTATGAATTCATAGGATACAAATGACATGTCATTAGGGATTTCATGTTTCGGGTGCTAGTCTTGAATGTCCTACCGATGGCTGAGGTCTTGTATTTGTTGTGGATTCTCCACAGCTCATGTGAGCAACATCGTGTAGCTTACATTTCGACCCATAGCTTGTGTGAATAGGCCCATTTCAGAGCTCGTGTGAGCACCGATGTAAAAGAAAGGTTACGATTATATGTTTAAGCACACTTCGTGTGAGCTTTCCTGAGTATCCGATGATATTCTAGTTGGTTCAACGGGCAAGAAAAGAGATTGAAATGGTAAGTTTCCAAATGGTATTTTGCATATGTTCATGGAAAGGATGAATGATTCAAATGATGTATTTTCATATGGAAATGGCTTATCACGTGGTTAATCCAAATGAGTTGTGTATAAATGCACTAACTTGTGTATTGATGATGATGTTTAGGCTAATGCCAAGCTTGTGGTTTGAGTTACATTATGCTTATACTTATTGTTATGTAAATGAAATGGTAAGTTATGTTTTATTTTCTACGAACTTATTAAGCATTATATGCTTACGTAGTTTCTTTCCTATGTTTTATAGATTATCAGAAGCTTGATCGGTTTGGAAGCTCGTCGAAGATCTATCACACTATCCATCATAAATATTGGTAGTTTTTGAATGTTTTGGCCAATTTTATAATGGCATGTATAGGTTGAATTGTAAGGTCATTGTGATGAATGTTTAGTTGGTGGTTTGGCTTGTAAATGTTGTAAATGTTATCTTGGTTGATATCACTTGATGCCTTGCTAGTTTGTGTCATAGTGACTATATCATGTTGCATGTTTTGAATGGCTCAAATGACATGTTTTTGTGATGGAATGGTAATGGTCAAAATGAGGCATGTTTGGTAAGTTTTGGTGCTAGTAATTGATGAATGGTAAATGATAAAATATGCATGTTTAGGTAGGTCTTGATGATTGTATTTAAGGTGCCTTTGAAATAGAATATTGGTTAGTTGAATTAGAACTTTGGAATGGAACATATATATGTATGTTTAGGTATGGTTTGATCCTTTGTAAGTGTGCACTTTTGGTTCAAATGTTTATGCATGAATTGGTGTTGGAAATGGCTTGTTTTGGGTGAATTTTAGGTCCACATGGCCTTAGACACGGGCGTGTGACTCAGCCGTGTATGACATATGGCCTGGAGACACGGCTGTGTGTCCCCTAAAGGTCTCTTTGCATGCAAGTCAGTTAGTTACACAGCTTAGCACATGGCCTGGCACACGGGTGGGTTGGAAATTTCGAGAGTTACACGGCTGGTACATGGGCGTGTGACACAGCTATGTAACCCTACTCAGAGAGTTACACGGGTAAGGACACAGGCTGAGACACGACCGTGTGTCCCTAGTTCGAAGGTTACATGGCCTGAGACACAGGCGTGTGTCTCAGCCGTGTGAGGCACACGGCCTGGCCACATGGCCTTGTGACCCCTGTAGTCAAATTTTTATAACTTTTTCATAAACTTTCCAAACAATATCAAATTGGTCCCGAATTGTTCCTAAGGTGTTCCTAGGGCCTCGAGGGTTTGATTTAGGTACGATATGTATGTGAATAATTGTTTTATAATATGTTTTCAATAATGTATGAAATGTATGTTTTAATATTTCGTTTGTACAGTAATGCTTCGTAACCTTAATCCGGCGACGGATACGGGTTAGGGGTGTTACAGTGTGACTGGGCCGTGTAACAAACTAAGACCGTGTGACATAAATATTTCCTAACTACTAGCAAGCACACGACCATGTCACCTGCCCTTGTGTTACACAAGGCTGTGAGTCAGCCCATGTGGTACAAAAATGTGTCTTTTGGTGCAAGTTACCAAAACCAATATTCCAAATAAGCCAAGCACATACATCGATCAACTTTTAGACTTGTCCAAAACATACCAAAACATATCATATAACAATCCCTAATCAACTAACCAATATGCCTCAATGGCACCATTCCATAACAAGGTTATATAAGCATTATCAACCTTTCAAGTCAATTGATACAATTCTATACCATTTATATCACACTAATCCAACCATTTTCACAATCAAATATGACCATTTGAAAGCTTCAACCATTTATGAATCATAATACCATTTTTTATATTTTGAGCACTTTAATAAGGCATCTAAAAACCAACCACATTCATAGTTCAAACACATGAAAATTCTCAATTACATATATATACACTTCAAGCCTTATATACATATTATACACACATTCAAAACAAGCATTATATATGGATCATTTCATCAACTTACAAAATCAATACTTAACCATATTGAAACCTATTTACATGCCACAAAACTGAGATTTAAACGATAGAAAGACTATCGAATCAATACCAAGATAGTGTGAGCTCCTCGACGATCCACTAGACACGTTCCACAAGTCGATGATCTACAGGAAAAGGAAAAAACAAACGGAGTAAGCACTACAAATTCTTAGTAAGTTCACAGATATTAAACCAACTTACCTCAAGTTATACTTAAACACTACATGCTATTTAGCTTGGTAAAGTTTGCTTATCATCATGACAAATCAAATATAAATAAGGTGAGTTAACATTTAACCTCGTCATATAACATTTTAATATGAAATAAACCAAATCACCTAAAATCACATTTCAATACCATTCTCAAAACCAATTCAACATTTAACCATATAAACATCATTCTCATAATATCATATGATTCGATCCATTTATCAATTATACATCCAATTTCAATTTAATGTCAATTACTATTTCATTTCCTTATTAGAATTCCGATTCAAATTCGTTGATTTATCACATTTCTATATCGACCTCTAGGCTCGTATAACCAGTTTGTATGATTTTTCACATTCCACCGATATCCGTTAATTATAATATGCATGCAAATCATCAAATCACAATATCAACCCAATTCAAAAATCTTTTTCCTTTATCTTCAATTCGATCCCCACCTTTCTTATTTCTTTCTTCATTTTCATATCAAATATATAACATTTACATATTAAAATTGTTGGAAAAACGGTTTTGGAAAACGCAGTGGAAAATAAATTTAGGGAAAAACAAGAGTTTTAAAATTTTGTCCAAAACAAGATATTAGTTGTGATATCTAAAGTAATAAACACTTAAATAAAATTGTACATTTTCGATTTGTCTAAAATGAGCGCTTCGACCGAGTAGTCTTCTCCGCTATCATCAAGCTCATGTCTACTAAGTGTGGGCTCGCTTTGAATTAGAAAATTTTTCACAAAAATTACTAGTGGGATAATTTTATAATTTCTCTAAACTTTTGGGTCAAGTTGTAAATTAGAAAAATATCTCTTAAAAATTTCTGGAATAATCTCTTTGTAGAATTTTCTCTCTACAACTTTCTCTTGAATTCAAGTGTGTGTAAATAATGACTCAAGGCTCTCTTTATATAGGGAGAGTTTAGAGAGTTTAACTATAATTAAACTTAATCACTTTAATATTAAATTAAAATAATATTTATCAAGATAAATATTAGATTAAATTTAATATTAAATCTTATTAAAATAATAGAATGTTTATCTACAAGATAAACATTAAATTAAATTAAATATTAAACTATTAAAAAAACTATTATTTTTGGAATAATTAATCTAAAATCAAATTCTCTTGTAGAGTCCTAGTAGGAGTGTAACTCTTCCACAGCTCAACCACTGATGACCAACCGTCGCCGGCCACTGGGACGCCACCATCGCAGCCACCGACACCGCCATGTCCAGTGATGTAGGTGCGACACCCTTACAGCACCTTGAGCCGGTTCGGCTGCTGCAGGTTCGGTCTAGGTCTGTGACGACCCAACCGGTCTGGTCTAGCCACAGGTTGGACCGTCAGCCCAGTTTCACATACTGGGCTTGATTCGACTAGTTTTTGGGTCTTAGTCTCAGTTTGGGCTCCCGGGTCCAATTTACGATCGTAGGTCCAATTTTCAAGTTCAATTAACCATTGGACCAATTGTTTGACTTGAAATTTAATTTCCAAAAATATCATATTAATTTTAATTGATTTGATTAATTTAATTTTACTTGATCAAAATTAATATTTCCAAAAGTTACTTAGATTTTCCAAATTAATTTTTCAAGAAAATTCTTTAATCAAATTCTCTAGTTGAACAATTCTCACGACCACCTAATTTAATTCCACATTGAATAAGTCGACTCAATTAAATTATTCCCAAAGTCGTAGAATTTTCTTCTTGATTCAAATGCAGTCCGATCGAGCTTTTGTTGAACTGGCGGAGGGACCAATTGGACATATACAATTAGGCTCTAGTTATTGCAATTATGTCCAGAAGCATTGTTCCGATAATTTGCAATTACTTAATCATGGAGTCAGTCCACAAGAAGTACCATGATTGAAAACTCCTTATTGTATACTCTTTACGAAAGCAATTCATCCAACTACTTTGTCCAATGACCTCGTCATGTGTGTGTTACCCTCATATGATATCCTTGATTCCTTTGAGTTAAATCCGTTCACTCAATACAATCCTATTTTATTCTCATTGTCACCATTGTGTCTTTTTAATGATTAATATGATCACTGTCAACAAATGACTGTGATAAATTGCTCATTCGAGAACAAGCAACACGTGGCCACATTCCATATTTATATTCCATATTTATATTCCATATTTATCAATCCACACAATGCTAATGAGAGGATATCATTAACTCTTTAATTGAGCTATGAATTCCACTGTTGCTAGTAAAGCCATGCCATATACAAGTCATGTACCCAACATATCGGCTATGGGCTCGATCATCTTTAAAGCATAAGCCTCCACTTATATCAAAGCACATGAGCATACGAATGGTCAGTGACTAACTCGGGATTTAGGTAAATCACACCATGAACGTCACAAGTGAATTAATTCACAAACGGATTCAGAATTAATTCATCTTGGGTCCAGTCTAATGTATCATTCTACCAATGAATACATCTATGTATCTACTCGTGGAGTCAACTGCTCCGATAGCCAAGACTAGCCATCTCCCAATGTTGTCTTTCTCATTTAGATTATCTACTAAAGTAAGTTGTCTTTCTCGCAATGTAAATGTTCTTTACAGTGCCACTTATCTTCAGTTGGAACTTTAGACAATTAATGAGCTAATATTTACTTGTCACAATTTCGCTATGCATGCAAAACATAAAAAACAGAAAATACAAAAGACATAATAGTGAAATGTGAAATTAATTTTATTTATTTATTCATCGTTCAAATAAATAGAAAACAATTACATGTTTACTACAATATAGACACATTTCCCAACAAAAACTACAATCAAATAACATTTCTATGTCATTTTAATGAAATTAACATGAATTTCATAAATACTTCATCATATTTTACCTTGTTCCCAATATCAATTTCTATTCTTATTTTCTCCCTCTTCTAAGATCACTATTGATGCTTCTTCTCATGAAACTAAGGTAACTACTAGTCTTCTCTATTAAATTTATTAAGGAAACATCAAAGAAATTTAAGGAATTAAGCTTGGAAGTGATTAAAAATGGTATAAGGACTTATTTGGAATAAAAGCAAAAGTTTGGATGATGGCTTTTAAGGGTGACATATTGGTTTCTCTTATGGAAGATGAATGCTTTTCATCTTTTCTACTCTTTTATACACAATTCTTTCAAAATATCTTCTAATTAAATATTAAAAATAATAATTTACATTTTAGCCCACGAATTATAATTTAACACATTTCCATCCCTTAATCATTAAGTCTCCATAATTATCTTGTTTAACTAACTATCATTTTATCATTTATCTTTTCCATAATACCATGTATGAGTCATATTCTATTTTGGTAAAGTTTCATCTTTAGTCCTTTTTCCTATTCCACCAATTCTGTGTTTTCTTTTATAACATTTAATTTTCAACTTTTACCACAACACTTTCTATTCTTCTACAATTTAATCAATATCTCAAATTAATTTTCCTCATCTAAAAAACATTTTTTTAATTTCTTATTGGCTCTAACTACTTTCTATATTAGCACTAAAAAAATTTCCTATTTAGTCTGTTTCTAAAATTCTCTAATATTCCTAACCCGGCATAACTTGTACCCAACCTCGAGGCATAATGTAGATGTTACACTTCTTCCCACTCTCTCTAACCTTCTTGGCTTCGACACCACTCAAAACTGAACCAAGCCTTATCGTTGTTTTATTTGGCTTATCCTCTCCTTTGATGGCAGAAAGCATGGATCGTTTCGGACAGTACCTCACCATATGTGGATCGTCACAAAGGAAGCACTTTACTGATTCCTTCAGTTTATTGTTGGGTTTCCTCTTCCTAATAGGCAATTTCCTATTACCACCATTCTTACAATTGTCATTTTTGTCTCGTTCTTTCTCGTGGTCTCCTCTACCATTGCCCATCTCTTTGGGCTTGGAAGTCTCGAACGTGTCTTTCTTCAGACCAAGACAAAGGAATTTGTATCGGCCATAGCTATAGTAAGCTCCATGATACCTTGTCGACACAACTCTTGCTTTGTCCAAGGCTTCAACCTATCATTAAACCAATAGAATGCTTCTTTCTCGCTCAAGTCAGAGATGTAAGGCATCAACTCATTGAACTCGCGAACATACAACCGAACAGTACCTTGTTGCGTAAGCCGGCGCAACTTTGCCCAACCCTCCTCCTCGGCATACTGTGGGTAAAGTTGCTTTTTCATGTCTCTTTGGAACTCCTCCCAAGTCCCAATAATTGTTCCGCAACATTTCTCATCTGTTAACCTACGAAAGCACAATAAGAGAGCAACATCAGTAAAATAGATTGAAGCAGTGTTTACCTTAGTGTCATAATCCTCAATGCCCATCACACGGAAGTATTGTTCAACTCCCTAAATAAAGTTGTCCATTTTGCTAGCGGACCTTATCCCTTTAAACTCTTTTGATTTAGGAACATCCATTGCTCATTGCTTTGGCCTCGAAGCCAACATCCCACTACTCAAAGCAACCTTGTAAATCATGAGCTCCCCTTGAGCTCTGCGATCTCTTCCTTCAAGGCTGTCACAATGGCCTCGAAAGCATCACCCATTCCCGTCAAATTTTCCTTAGTGGAATCAAGATAATCCAACACAAAGTCCCTGAGCTGCTCCTTCATTGAGTCTAACTCATCAGTGCGTCCTTCCACCACCTCGAGCATCTCCCTCATGTCCTCCATGGACTCCTCGAGATTGACCACTCGACTTTCCAAAGTCAACAGCATATCCCTCAATCGACTTTCTTTCTTGGCCCTCCCATGGGTCTCCATTGACTCAATCTGATTGTAAACTTTTTTTTACATCTCGAATAGTACCTTCAAAACCTTAGCTTAGATAACAACTATCACAAGGCTAGAACTTTCGTCTTGCAGTCCATACGACCTTAGGCAATTTCTTTGCTTCAAATGCGCCTAAGTTAGCCTAACTCTAGCAAAGTGAGAATTCTCATAGAATTTCCCTAAGGCACCAAATTATAAAGCGAAAGCAACTTAAAGATAAAAGAAAGCTCGAAAGAACAGAATAGCTATAGAAAAGCAACGCCCACAAGGTGTTTGAGTAAATGCTCTCACTTAGTATTCACTACCAAAGAATGTAATACAATAGATGATTATAAATGAGGGGGTGACCCTCTATTTATACTTGAGCTTCCTTAAATCCAACGGTACAACTAGCTTTACATTGACGAACGAGATCGAAGCATATATACAATTAAGGGATTTGCATAATCCCCGAGGTTACAAAATCAAATCTTATTAGATTAAAAATCTTATAATATTATTTTCCTTATTTACCAAGGTAGCCCTAATTTTTCATAAGTGCTTCACTAGGCCACCAAGGCTTTAAGTAGATGGGTTTCATCACTTGTTCTTTGAATCGGGCCAGTTCAAGTGGGTCAAATAAGCCTCATTTAATAGATTGACCTCCATGGGACGTTCTTTGAGCAATGGTCGCGAACTTTGAACCACGACCCGTGTACTTGTACCTAAGATCTAAATCTCTCTTCACTAAGTTCTCTCCACAAAAACTTAGTTGGTGAAACCAAGTGACTCATTTGTTGTAACACCCCTAACCTTTATCTGTCATCGGAACAGGGTTACGGAGCATTACCGAACTTTACAGATTAAATACAGACATTTCACAACTTTTATTATACATGTCAAAATTCAATTATATAACACTCATATTGTCCCTAAGATGGGCTCTCGAGGCCCAATATACACCTTAAAAGTGAATTGGAACTAAACCGGATACTCAGGGAAAATTTTCCAAAATCTCAAAATTTTTCTTAAGAGCAGGGGACATACGCCCGTGTGGCCTATACGGCCAGGAGACACGCCCATGTCTTAGGTCATGCGGGCATTCAATGAGAGGCACACGGTCGTGTCCCAGCCCGTGTCCTTACCCGTGTAACTCTTTGACTTGGGTCACACGGCCAATCACGCGCCTGTGTGCAACGTGTAGGGGTCACACGGCCAAGACACACGCCCGTGTACTAGGCCGTGTGTAAAAAGCTGGGCATTCTGTTTTAAAATTTTAAAGTACAGGGGACACACGGCCAGACCACACGCCCATGTGCCAGGCCATGTGTCAAACACGGCTGAGATACCGCCCGTGTGGATGAAAATAGGTCCTTTTAAGGCCACTTTTCTCACCCTTTTTGATATCAACCTATACACAATATTTCAATACATCAAATAGCCTCAAACAAGCAATCAACACAAGCTAAAATCATGTTTTAAACATAACATAACATTACAAAACTCATTTACCTAAACTTACCAATATAACTCATTTCATTAATTTACCAAAACCTACTTCTATTTACATGCATACAATTATACATATATATATCATTCTTAACCATACTTCAATTTAGTTCTTTTTCAATCCAACCCTATACATGCCATATAAACCAAAATTTACATTTCAAAAACTACCGGATTAATCAAGATAGTGTGGCTTGATGTGTTGATCCGATCTTCTGACCACACGTTAATCTACAAAAACATTAAACACACAAGTAAGCTTATTGAAGCTTAGTAAGTTCAATAGGTTAAACATTGATCTTACCGAACTTAATGTAATAAACTAAATTGTAAATAAATATATATTCTCCCTGTCAAATACAACATAGGTCAATGAACACACTTCCTTCAGATCAATATCATTAATAATCTATATATCTTTCAATTCATTCACATATGTCTTTGACCAATTCTTACTAAATCGAGGAACGACTTACGGATATGAGTACATTATTTTCTTTGTGCCATAGTCCAACTGTGGTCTTATACATGCATTGCCATGGCCCAGCCATGGTCTTAGATTCGTAGTGCCATAACCCAGTTATGGTCTTATCATTAGAGTGCCATAGCCCAGCTATGGTCTTATATATAAACACTGCTATGGTCCAACCATGGTCTTAAATTCATAATGCCATAACCCAGTTATGGTCTTATCCGTCAATTCATCCTTTACATTAATGCCATAGCCTAGCTATGGTCTTACATATAAACACTGCCTTGGTCCAACCACGGTCTTATCCTTCAATTCATCATTTCCTATAAAACGATTGTACTCCATCCTGCATTCTACTTGTTTAAACATTCATTTCAATTTCATATTTTAACAAATAATTTTAATTTCAATAATAAAAATATGAATAAATACATAATATCATTCATAGATTAATAAATAATCATAAAAGTTTAACCATACGAACTTACCTGGGATGAATTGTAAGTTTGTAGTAGTTAAGGACTATTCTGCTAATTTCCCTTTTTCTCGTTGATCTACAAGCTCTTAATCTATAATGTAAAATTATTCATTTATTAGCGTACATTTCAAATTCAATTCACTTCACAATTAATACCCCTCAATTTTTCAAAATTATACAATTAACCCAACTTTTATAGTTTTTATAATTTAGTCCCTCACCAAATATCCTATCAATTGAGCTAATTTTTCTCAATTGACAATATATTTAAATATTCTAAGCTAGTTCACAGCCTTTGATAAACAAACCTTAATGCCAAACCCTAAGATTTAATCTTTTTCACAATTAGGTCCTAAAATCAATTTCTATTGAAGTTTCTTGATAAAATTATCGTATAACAAAATTAAAGCTTCAAATCCATGTTGATTCATCATAAACATCCAGCACTCATCAATGGTAACTTTCAAAATTACCCATAGAATCAAAAACTAATGAAATAACTAGTTGGACCTAATTGTAAAAGTCTTAAAAACACAAATATTACAAGAAAAAGGCAAGAATTGAACTCACTTGTAGAAAAAATATGAAAAACCAGCTTAGAGGGACTCTTTTATGGCGTTTTTGGCTGAAAATTCATGAAGAATTGTCTAGATTTCTTTTAATTGTTGTTTAATTTATTTAATTTTACAAAATTTCTAATTTTACCCTTATTTCACCTAATTTCCTGATTTTTTTCTTGCTAATGCTGCCTCAGCCATCGTCTTTGGGCTAATTTGCCTTTTAAGTCCTCCATCATTTAACATTTAGGCTATTTTATCACTTTAGCAAATTTTGCACCTTTTTTAATTTAATCCTTTTTAATTAATTAACTATTAAAACGTTAAAATTTTCTAACGAAACTTTAATACTAACTCAATGACACTCCGTAAATATTTATAAAATATTTACGGCCCGGTTTATGAAATCGAGGTCTCGATACCTCATTTTCAAAATCATTTAACCTAATAATTCTTTCTAAAACACAAATCATTAATTCAAATTTTTTCCTAAATTCACATTTAACTCATAAATAATAAATAATAAAATTTTCAAACTCACTCGTCGGGTTTAGTGGTCTCGAGCCACTGTTTCCAACACCACTGAAAATTGGGCTGTTACAACTCTCCCCCCTTTAGGAAATTTTGTCCTCGAAATTTGTTACCTGAGAATAAGTTCGGATATTGTGATTTCATTGATTCTTTTGTTTCCCAAGTAGCCTTCTCCGAACCATGACGGTTCCATAATACTTTTACTAACGGTACTCATTTATTTCGCAATTCTTTAACCTCTCGAGCTAAAATCTTTACTGGTTATTCTAAATACGTTATGTCTGGTTGCAGTTTAATCTCATTGTGAAGAATCACGTGTGAAGGATCAGATCTGTACCGTCTTAGCATTGATACATGAAACACATTATGAATTTTCTCAAGTTCTGGAGGCAAAGCTAACCGATAAGCCACAGGGCCAATTCTTTCAACAATCTCATACGGTCCGATAAATCTTGGACTCAGTTTCCCTTTTCTACCAAACAGCAATACTTTTTTCCATGGCGAAACTTTTAAGAATACCCGATCGCCCACATCAAATTCTATTTCTCTTCTTTTTAAATCTGCATATGATTTCTGACAATCAGAAGCAGCTTTCAAACTGTCCCAGATGATTCGAACTTTGTCTTCAATTTCTCGGATCAAGTCAACTCCCACTAACTTGGATTCACTCAATTCAGACCAATACAATGGAGTCTTACATTTTCTACCATGAATAGCTTCAAACGGTGCCATTTTTATACTGGATTGATAACTGTTATTATATGCAAATCAGCTAAGGGTAAATACCTTTCCCAGCTACCTCTAAACTCGAGTATACAACATCTCAACATGTCTTCTAGAATCTGAATTACTCGTTCTGATTGCCCGTCAGTCTGAGGATGAAAATCTGTGCTGAAATTTAATTTTGTACCCAGAGCTTCTTAAAATTTACTCCAAAATCTCAATGTAAACCTCGGATCCCGATCTGAAATAATGGATGTGGGAACCCCATGTAACTTCACAATCTCTGATATATATGATTCCGCTAACTTCTCAAGCGAAAAGTCTGTTCTGACCGGGATAAAATGTGTCGATTTAGTCAATCTATCAACAATCACCCAAATTGAATCTTTCTTTCTTGGAGTCACAGGTAATCCAGATATAAAATCCATCGTGACATGCTCCCATTTCTACTCAGGAATCATAACAGGTTGTCATAAACCCGTTGGTACCTGATGTTCTGCTTTAACTTGTTGACAAATCAAACATTTAGCTACGAATTCACAAATTTCTCGTTTCATACTCAGCCACCAATACATCCGTTTCAAATCACAATACATCTTTGTGCTTTGCAGATGAATGGAACACATACTACTATGAGCTTCAGAAAGAATGTCACTTTTCAAGTCTGAATTATTCGAAACACAAATTCTATTACGATATCGCAACATACCGTTATCATCAATGCTATACTCCAAACTCAAATTATCCCGAACCATATGTCTTTTCGACACCAATTTTGGATCCTCATTTTGCAATTTCCGAACCCGTTGAAAGAACAAAGGTGTTGTTCTCAATTCTGCTAATACAGAACCATCTTTATTAAGAGACAAATGAGCATTCATCGCTCGAAGTGCAAACAAAGAAGACTTTCGACTGAGTGCATCTGCAACTACATTAGCCTTACCCAGGTGGTAGTCAATAATCAAATCATAATCTTTCAATAATCCTAACCACCGTCTCTGTTTCAAATTCAGTTCTTTCTGAGTCATCAAGTATTTCAGACTTTTATGATCTGTGTACACATAACATTTATCGCCGTATAAATAGTGTCTCCAGATTTTCAAAGCAAACACAATTGCAGCCAACTCAAGATCATGTGTAGGATAATTCTTCTCATGCGGTTTTAACTGTCGAGAAGCATAGGCCACTACTTTTCCTGACTGCATCAGTACACAACCCAATCCATTTAAAGACGCATCACTGTATACAACATACGGTACACCCGATTCTGGTTGAGTCAAGACCGGAGCTTCTGTTAACATTTTCTTCAACTAATCAAAGCTCTGTTGACACTCATCAGACCACACAAACTCAATATTTTTTTGTAGTAATCGAGTCATCGGCGAAGCAATCATCAAAAAGTTCTTGACAAATCGGCGGTAATATCCTGCTAAACCCAAAAAACTTTGTACTTCTGTTATATTCTTTGGAGTTTTCCAATTCACCACTGCAGAAACGTTGCTCGGATCCACTCGAATCCCTTCAGCTGACACAAAATGATGTGGGCACATCCAAGCCAATCACGGAGGCTGATCCAGAGGTCTTGCCATTAGGACCTATCACACGATCTAAGGCAAAGAAATTCAGGGAAGTTCTTTCTTTCACTTGTGCTAAAGTTTTTGTGACTCTTTCGAAAGTGAATGTGCCTTAGAAGATAAGTTTTATAGTGTGTTGCATGCTGATATGTGACATACTTATGCCATACTACTTATATTGGTGTGTTTAGCATGTATATATTATGCTAAGTATGTTTTTGGATTGGGTTGATAGTATTTGTATTGTCTTCAAGTTGTTTATGTGTTAACGAATAAGTGTGCACTTGTTTACAACTTATTAGACTATGTTATATTAAGTTTACATAGCTCTGATAAGTGTTATATTGTTTTGTAACATGTACACTAAAGGACTCCAGCTTACAAGAGTATATGCAGCTCATCTTCAGCTCAAGTCAGCTCAGAGGCTTGTTCCCTAGCTCAACTCAGCTCAGAGCGCTCTACACCAGCTCATGTCAGCTCATTTCACTTCTAACTAGCTGAATTCAGCTCAGTTTAGCTCCAGTCAGCTCACCTCCGGCTCCACTAGCTCAACTTCAGCTGACAAGTCCAGAAGTAGCTGAATAGTGTCCTACGTGTCGGGGAGTACACAAGTGCACATGTGGCAGCCTAGGTGGCGTCCAAGCATGTGGATGTGCATGTGCCAGCCTTGTACACATGTGGTGCACATGTGTGACCAAAAACCAGCCCGTTCTTGTGCATTTGTGTGGCAATTAAAGAGATAAGGACAAGGGAAGTTGTGTGTTTGAATTTCAAACGAAATTAACACATGTTAAAGTGATAAACATGCTAACTCCCTCTTTTTTACTTGGCTGCAAATTAATTCCGCCCAAAAGGAGTTATTTCAATTCAAATTTAATTTTTAAACTCCTTTAATGTTAACCACACAATGTAATTCGGCCACCTCTTCATTCTTCTATATATTTGTACTTCAAACATTGTTAAAAGGGTAGACTATTTGAAATAAAAATCACTTTGTGAGTTTTCTCTCAAATTTGGTTCTTTTTTTTGAACTTCTTTCTTGACATTTCAATTCTGAATTGTTATGTCAATCTTGTGATACTTCGGGTTCCTAGATCGCTATCTAGTAGGTCCAAGTCCGTTGACGTAGAACAGATTCGATTCGGGTTTGCATAATAGATTGTGCGAGTTCTTTCGAGTTCTTCGTTGTTCAAATTCCCAGCCAGTTTCCAGCGTTATTTCTGCCAATTTTTTTTTTTTGAATTGTTCAAGGCTGCCATGGATGAATTTTGAAGAATTCATCTTCTACCTTCTTCAAATCTGTCTAGAAATTCAAGCAACATTTTTTTCTTCTTCAAATCTGTTCAATTTCGTGTGTTTTTAAGTCTAAAAATAACATCTTTGTTTTTGTTTAATTGCAGGGAAGTGCTTGCTACAATCCTAGATTCGTAAACACTCAAGGATCGTTGTTTTGCCAAGCAACACCTTATCATATGGTAATCAGAGCCCAGGTTGGATTTTTTAGCACATTCTGCACTCAAAATCAAGAAAAAAAAATAAAAAGTAAAAAAAAAAACCAAATTTGAAAATTCAAAACAAAAAAAAGCACAAAAAAAATCAGATTCGAAACACAACAACAAAACAGAAACAAAAGAAAAAAGAAAATGTGCTAATTTGTTGAAATGATAAAAGATGCTCATATTATGCCATCAAATGCTTGGAAATCAACCGAAACAACTTATTCTTGTCTTTTGGGTGATAGGTTCGTTGTAAGCATTTCTGTTGCAGTAAGTTGTTGATTTTTTTTTTCCTTCTTATTTTCATCCTTGTTTTCTTCATTTCGTTTGTTAATTTTCCAGCCTTGTATTTCATTGTTTTCAGCCTTTATATCTCTCTTTTTTTTTCCAGCCCTATTTTCATTCTTACCCTTGATTCTTTATCCTTGTTGTTTCTTACAAGTTGACACGGTAAACATATTCTGAAAGATCGAAATTAGTTCCTTTAAAGAACTGATTATGAGAGATTGAGTGGAAAAGGCAATTGAGTGTGTGAGATCAGAAGGGGAGACAAAAAGAGCCTTTAAAGTATTCTCCCGAGTGAAACACGAGCGCTGAGTGAAATTGTTGAGTGTTTTTTCTTTGGAAGCGATATGTGAGACTGAGTTGAGTGTGCTGTGAGATCCATTCTTTTATTTTCACTAACCTTTAATAGTGTTTTTGATTGTTTCTTTTATTATTATTATTATTATTATTATTATTATTATTATTATTATTATTATTATTATTTAAAATGACAGGTTCTAACGAGAGCAACCCGGATGGCCGGCAACCAAACTTGCTAATGCAGGCCATAACATGTGAACTTCAGCGTCTTTTACGACAAGAACTCGAACCCCTACAATCGAGGATGGACAGAATTGACGGTGGTGGTTCCCAATCAGTCCCTAATGAAGAAAATGACGAGAATGAAGTTGATCAGTCTCCGAGGCAGAATCTGAGAAGATATATACAACTTGATGATAATCTGTCTAACATTAAAGTTGTTATTCCATCATTTCAGGGACGAACAGATCCTGATGCTTATCTCGCTTGGGAAAGTAAAGTCGAACATGTTTTTTAGTGTTACAATTACTTAGAAAAGAAGAAGGTTCGTTTGGCTGCGATGGAATTCACTGATTACGCTTTGATCTGGTGGGATCACTTGCTAATTAGTCGGAGACGCACCGGTGAAGGTCCAGTGAGAACGTGGAATGAATTGAAACAAATCATGCATAAGAGATTTTTTCTTTCTCATTACCATCGTGACTTATTCCAGAAATTGCAAACGTTGAAACAGGGGAGTAGGAGTGTTGAAGACTACTACAAGGAAATGGAAGTGTCCATAATGCGAGCCAACATTGTTGAGGATCGAGAGGCTACTATGGCACGTTTTCTTGCAGGTTTGAATTTCGAGATTGCTAATGTTGTTTAGTTGCAGCATTATGTCGAGTTGGAGGACATGGTGCATATGGCGATAAAAGTTGAACGACAGCAACGTAGGAAGTTTTCAAATCGAGGTAATACTCCATTTAAATCATTTTCAAATCCTTTATCTACTCCTAACAATTTCTGGAAGCCTACACCACAAGCACCACTTCGATTCGAGATAAGGCGAGTCAAGCAAACCAAAGACTCCTATTACATCAAAAATAGGCGTGACAAGCGGTGGTGACACAAGAACGTTCGAGGACATTACGTGTTTCAAGTGCCTTGGTCGAGGGCATGTTGCGGTCGGTGCCCAAATCGGAGGACCATGATGTTGTTAGATAGTGGCGAGATTGAATCTGAGTCCGAAGAAGACGAACAGGAGCCCCCTACAGTGGATGTTGTAGAAAATAATGATAATGTGCAGACATTTGCCACCGGTGAAGCACTTGTTGTCAAGAGGAGTCTAAATACTCAACCGATTCAGGATGAACAGCAACGAGAGAACATCTTTCACACGAGATGTCTCATCAATGACAAGGTATGTGTTGTAATTATCGATGGTGGTAGTTGCACTAATGTTGCTAGTTCTGTGATGGTTGATAAGTTGGGTTTGAAGACGACACGGTATCCAAATCCTTACAAGTTACAGTGGCTAAATGACGGAGGAGAAATTAGAGTGACTAGGCAGGTTCTTGTGCCGTTTGCCATTGGAAAGTACAAAGATGAAGTACTTTGCGATGTCATTTCGATGGATGCGAGCCATTTACTGTTGGTATGCCCATGGCTGTTTGACAAGAGGGCGATACATGATGGCTTTACAAACAGGTATTCTTTTGTTCATGCAAATAAAAAGATCATCTTAGCACCTTTGACACCGAGCCAAGTGCAAGAAGACCAAGTGAGATTGTGAAAGAATATCGAAGAAGCTCGAAGGAAAAAGAAGATGAATGTGTATGCTAACAACAAGGAAATCAGGAAATGTCTTTCCTCTCAGCATTCTATGCTTATTTTGTTGTTTAAAGATAATTGTTTATTAGCTGAGATTCCTAGTGATTTGCATGTTTCTATTTCATCTCTTTTGCAGGAATTCGAGGATGTGTTTCCTGATGAAACACCGAAGGGTTTACCCCCTATTCATGGCATCGAACATCAGATTGACTTTATTCCAGGAGCCATGATTCAGAATAGACCAGCATACCGCAGTAACCCTGAAGAGACGAAGGAACTTCAAAGACAGATTTCTGAGTTGTTGGACAAGGGGTACATTCGAGAGAGTTTGAGTTCGTGTGCTGTACCAGTGTTGTTGGTACCCAAAAAGGATGGAACTTGGAGGATGTGTGTTGATTGTCAAGCAGTGAACCAGAGTACAATCAAGTATCGACATCCCATTCCTCGCCTTGATGACATGTTGGATGAGTTGTGCGGAGCGACTACCTTCTCCAAAATTGATTTGAAGAGTGGATATCATCAGATTCGCATGAAAGAAGGCGACGAGTGGAAGACAGCCTTCAAGACGAAACTAGAAATGTATGAATGGTTAGTGATGCCTTTCGGTTTAACTAATGCTCCTAGTACTTTTATGCGTTTGATGAATCATGTTCTGCGATCTTTTATTGGTAAGTTTTGTGTTGTGTACTTTGATGACATTTTGATTTATAGCAAGACTTTGCAGGATCACGTAAAACATTTGCGAGCTATTTTGCAGACTTTGCGAGAAGAGAGATTGTTTGGTAACATGGAGAAATGTGTGTTTTGTACTGATAAGCTTATATTTCTTGGTTATATTGTTAGTTCTCAAGGAGTTGAAGTTGATCCTGAGAAGATTAAGGTGATTCAAGAGTGGCCACGACCGACATCGGTTAGTCAAGTTAGATCGTTTCATGGTTTAGCTAGTTTCTACCATCGATTTGTTCCCTATTTCAGTTCTATTACTGCCCACTTAACCGGGATTATAAAGAAGAATTTAGTCTTCTCATGGGGTAAAGAACAAGAGGACGCCTTTCTGAAAATAAAGGAGTGTTTGACAAAAGCACCTGTTTTAGCATTACCTAACTTTGATAAAATGTTTAAAGTTGAATGTGATGCTTCTGGAGTTGGTATAGGTGCTGTTTTGTCACAGGAAAAGAGGCCCGTTGCATATTTTAGTGAGAAGCTTAGTGGAGCGATGTTGAGCTATCCTATTTATGATAAGGAGATGTATGCACTGATTCAGGCATTGGAAACTTGGCAGCATTATTTGTTGCCTAAGGAGTTCGTGATTCACACTGATCATGAAGCTTTGCGATATATCACAGGTCAGCATAAATTAAACAAACGACATGCTAAATGGGTTGAATTTCTTGAGTCTTTCCCTTATGTCATTCGTTACAAGAAAGGTAAAGACAATGTCGTTGCTGATGCTTTATCATGCAGGTATGCACTTTTAAATTACCTTGATTCTCATTTGATTGGATTTGCATATATTCGTGAGCTATACACTCGATGGTCCCGATTTTAGAGATAAGTTTAATGCTTGCAAAAAAGGTGCGAAGGAAAATTTTATAGGCATGATGGCTATCTTTTCAAAGAGAATGTGGATATGCATTCCACAAGGATCCATGCGTGGTATTCTAATCCATGAAGCACATGAAGGTGGACTGATGGGTCATTTTGGAGTCACCAAAACGTTACAGACATTAAAGGAGCATCTATTTTGGCCTAAAATGCGTAGGGACGTTGAGCGGTATTGTGAACATTGTGTGACATGTAAGAAAGCAAAATCAAAGGTTTCACCACATGGTATGTACTTTACTTTACCTATTCCTGATTCCCCTTGGATTGATATTTTGATGGATTTTGTTTTGGGATTGCCTAGAACTAGGACCGGTAGAGATAGTATATTTGTTGTGGTTGATAGGTTCTCGAAGATGGCACATTTTATTGCTTTCCATAAAACTGATGATGCTGTAAATGTGGCTAATTTGTTCTTTAGGGATGTTGTTCGTTTACATGGTATTCCTAGGTCAATTGTTTCTGACAGGGATGTAAAGTTTTTGAGTCACTTCTGGAGGACTCTTTGGAGCAAATTAGGTACGAGACTTATGTTTTCTAATACTTGTCATCCCCAGACTGATGGACAAACTAAGGTTGTTAACAGGGTTTTATCTTCTTTACTTCGTTCCATAATTAAAAAGAATATAAAAACTTGGGAAGATTGTTTGCCACATGTTGAATTTGCTTATAATCACGCTGTACATTCTGCTACTAAGATGTCACCATTTGAGGTTGTTTATGGATTTAATCCTATTACTCCTCTAGATATGTTGCCTGTGCCACAAGAACAGGTGATGAACAGGGACGGTAAAGCGAAAGCAGAATATGTGAAGAAGTTGCATCAACAAGTTAATGAGAACTTAGAACGGAGGACTCAGCAGTACAAAAAGCAAGCAAACAAAGGAAGAAAGTGAGTCACCTTCGATGTTGGTGATTGGGTTTGGGTTCATTTCCAAAAGGAACGTTTTCCAACCCAAAGACAGTCTAAGTTGTTACCGCGAGGAGATGGTCCTTTTCAGGTGTTGGAGAAAGTGAATGACAACGCCTACAAATTGGACTTACCGGGTGAATATAATGTAAGTGCCACATTTAATGTTTCGGACTTAACCCCTTATGACAATTCTACAGATTTGAGGAAAAATCCTTTTCACGAAGGGGGGCTGATGTGGGCACATCCAAGCCAATCACGGAGGCTGATCCAGAGGTCTTGCCATTAGGACCTATCACACGATCTAAGGCAAATAAATTTAGGGAAGTTCTTTCTTTCACTTGTGCTAAATTTTCTGAATCTTTCGAAAGTGAATGTGCCTTAGAAGATAAGTTTTATAGTGTGTTGCATGCTTATATGTGACATACTTATGCCATACTACTTATATTGGTGTGTTTAGTATGTATATATTATGCTAAGTATGTTTTTGGATTGGGTTGATAGTATTTGTATTGTCTTCAAGTTGTTTGTGTGTTAACGAATAAGTGTGCACTTGTTTACAACTTATTAGACTATGTTATATTAAGTTTACATAGCTTTGCTAAGTGTTATATTGTTTTGTAACATGCACACGAAAGGACCCCAGCTTACAAGAGTATATGCAGCTCACCTTCAGCTCAAGTTAGCTCAGAGGCTTGTTCCCCAGCTCAACTCAGCTCAGAGCGCTCTACACCAGCTCATGTCAGCTCATTTCACTTCTAACTAGCTGAATTTAGCTCAGTTTAGCTCCAGTCGACTCACCTCCGCTCCACTAGCTCAACTTCAAATGACAAGTCCAGTAGGTAGAATAATAGTGTCCTACGTGTCAGGGAGTACACCAGTGCACATGTGGTAGCCTAGGTGGCGTCCAAGCATGTGGATGTGCATGTGCTAGCCTTGTACACATGTGGTGCACATGTGTGACCAAAAACTAGCCCGTTCTTGTGCATTTGTGTGGCAATTGAAGAGATAAGGACAAGGGAAGTTGTGTGTTTGAATTTCAAACGAAATTAACACATGTTTAAAGTGATAAACATGCCAACTCCCTCTTTTTTACTTGGCTGCAAATTAATTCCGCCCAAAAGGAGTTATTTCAATTCAAATTTAATTTTTAAACTCCTTTAATGTTAACCACACAATGTAATTCGGCCACCTCTTCATTCTTCTATATATTTGTACTTCAAACATTGTTAAAAGGGTAGACTATTTGAAATAAAAATTACTTTGTGAGTTTTCTCTCAAATTCGGTTCTTTTTTTTGAACTTCTTTCTTGACATTTCAATTTTGAATTGTTGTGTCGATCTTGTGATACTTCGGGTTCCTAGATCGCTATCTAGTGGGTCCAAGTCCGTTGACGTAGAACAGATTTGATTCGGGTTTACATAACAGATTGTGCGAGTTCTTCGTTGTTCAAATTCCCAACCAATTTCCAGCGTTATTTCTTCCTTTTTTTTTTGAATTGTTCAAGGCTGGCATGGATGAATTTTGAAGCAATCATCTTCTACCTTCTTCAAATCTGTCTAGAAATTCCAGCAACATTTTTTTTTCTTCTTCAAATATGTTCAATTTCGTGTGTTTTTAAGTCTAAAACCAACCTCTTTATTTTTGTTTAATTATAGGGAAGTGCTTGCTACAATCCTAGATCCGTAAACACTCAAGGATCGTTGTTTTTCCAAGTAACGCCTTATCACAATATGACCCAGAAATCCAACCTCATGAAGCCAGAATTCACATTTATTAAACTTTGCATACAACTGTTTCTCCCTCAAAGTCTGTAGCACAATTCTCAGATTCTGTCTTGGAATAAATCAGTATATCATCAATAAACATAACCACAAATCTATCCAAATAAGGTTGAAAAATCTGATTCATGAAATCCATGAAAGCAGCAGGAGCATTAGTCAAACCAAATGGCATTACCAGAAACTCATAGTGACCATATCGAGTTCTGAAAGCAGTCTTTGGTACATCACACTCTTTGACCTTCAACTGATAATACCCAGCTTTGAGGTCTATCTTCGAAAATACTGCAGCACCTTTCAGTTGATCAAATAAGTCGTTGATACGGGGCAAAGGATATTTATTTTTAATTGTGACCTTGTTTAGTTGTCTGTAGTCTATACATAATCTCAAAGAACCATCTTTCATTTTCACAAATAAGACAGGTGCACCCCAAGGAGACATATTCGGCCTGATGAACCCTTTGTCTAATAACTGTTGCAACCGTGTCTTTAATTCCTTTAACTCATCTGGTGCCATATTGTATGGTGTTACTAATATCGGAGTTGTCCCTGAAATTACATCAATTACAAATTCAACTTCACGATCAGGTGGTAAACCCGGCAATTCCTCAGGAAACACATCAGTAAACCTATTAACAACTGGTAACTGTTCTAGCTTTGATTCAGAATCTTGGGTATCAAGAATGTAGGTTAAAAATGCCTTATTACCTTTCCGCATTAGTCTCTGAGCTGAAAAAGCTGAAATAATTCTAATAATTTCTTTCGGATTCTCAGACTCAACAGTAATCATTTCACCTGTCTGACATTTCAGATCAATCCGTTTTTCTCTACAATTTACTACAGCATCATGCTTTGTCAACCAATCCATTCCCAAAATAACATCAAATTCTCGAAAGGGTAGCAACATCAAATCAGCAGGGAATTCACAGCCTTTTATTTTTAATGGGCAATCATGACACACTAAATTAACTATTACACTTTGGCCTAATGGATTAGTGACTTGAACATCATAATTAGTAGGTTCAACAGACAAATTCATTTTTGATGCTAATGCAGTGCAAACATAAGAATGTGTAGACCCAGGGCCAATCAATGCATATACAGTAACATCAAAAAGATAGAATGTACCAGCAATTACGTCTGGAGCTGTAGCTTTTTCCCTTACTTGGATAGCATAAGTACGTGCCGTCGCTTTAGTCTCTAATCGAGCAGCCTTATCTCTCATATTCGAACGAGTAGCCCCAGTAGCACTACTTTGACATGAACGTTTACTTCTTTGGGAAGTGGCTATTTGCTTTTCTTTTTGTTCTTCCTCCTCTTTTTGCAGCTGAGGACAGTCTCAAATAAAATGGTCAGTGGCCCCGCATTTGTAACAAGCTCCTGCCTTACCTCTACATTCACCGAAGTGATTTTTCCCACAATATTTACATTTGGGCTTAGGAACATTTTGCACACTACCCACACTAGTCGTAGGTCTAGTAGATATCCCATAATTAGGTTGAGTCACCTTATTTTTATTTAATCGTTCTGGCATTGAAGTGGCTCAACTAAAATCATCTCCCGACTTTTTAGCCGAAAATGCTTAAAATGATTTGGAGGAACTTCTTTTATAAGATTCTCTATTTCGTTTATCTCTCTGCATTTTTCTATTGTACACCTCTTCCATTTTCTGGGCACGATCTGATAGAACGAAAAATTCTCGTATTTTCGTACCCCTAATCGTTATTCTGATTTCATCGTTCAGTCCTTCTTTAAACCGTATACACGTTTCTTCTTCAGTTGGTACAATTTCCCGATCATACCTACTAAGGCATACAAATTCTCTTTCATACTCAGCTATCGATCTGTTTCCTTGGCGTAGGTCAAGAAATTCCCTTTTCTTTTTGTCTAGATACCTCTTGCCAACATATTTCTTTTTAAATTCATTCTGAAAGAATTCCCAAGTGATTTTCTCTTTCGGCACCACGACCACTATAGTCATCCACCAATTATATGCTTCCTCTTTTAGTAAGGAAGCAACACATCTCAAATAATCATCTGGGGAACAAGCCATTTCTTCAAAAACTCTTACTGTATTCTAAAGCCAATATTCGGCTTTGACTGGATCATCATATGACTTACCCCAAAATTTTTCGGCCCTAAACTTTCTGAGTTTTTCTAGAGGAGTACGCTTACTGGATTCAGTTATCGGAGGAGGTGGAGGTGCAACTGGAGGCACTTCGGGTGGTATAATAGGGGGAGAAGGTTGCTGAGCCTGATTTCTTTCTTGCATAAATTCATTAAACCATTGGTTCATAAACCCATATAACATATTTTTAAGTTCCTGTTCTTGCATCGAAGAAATTGGGACGTTACTACTTGTTCCGTGCTCAGATGTCTGCACTCTACTATTAGCCTCATCATGTTCAGCATGTTCGGATCTATCTGACATCTTTACAATCTATAAGAAAAACAAGGGTTAGATCGGATTATACACATCACACTATCACAAATTTATATGGCATGTATTTCAAGACACTTTACACATTACGTTCATTCCGAGAATCGTCTAAATCGAAGCTCTGATATCAATAAATTTAACACCCCTAACCTTTATCCGTCACCAGAACAGGGTTACAGAGTATTACCAAACTTTACAGATTAAATATGGACATTTCACAACTTTTATTATACATGTCAAAATTCAATTATATAACATTCATATTGTCCCTAAGATGGGCTCTCGAGGCCCAATATAAACCTTATAAGTGAATTGGAACTAAACCAGATACTCAGGGAAATTTTTTCAAAATCTTAAAAATTTTCTTGAGAGCAGGGGACACATGCCCGTGTAGCTTACACGGCCAGGAGACACGTCCGTGTCTTAGGTCATGTAGGCATTCAATGAGACGCACACGGCTGTGTCCCAGCCCGTGTGCTTACCCGTGTAACTCTCTGACTTGGGTCACATGGCCAATCACACGCCCGTGTGCTAAGCTGTGTGCAACATGTAGGGGTCACATGGCCAAGCCACACGCCCGTGTGCTAGGTCGTGTGTAAAAACCTGGGCATTCTGTTTTAAAATTTTAAGGTACATGGGACACACAGCCAGACCACACGCCCATGTGTCAGGCCATGTGTCACACACAGCTGAGACACACGTCCGTGTCTCTGCCCGTGTGGACGAAAATAGACCATTTTAAGGCCACTTTTATCACCCTTTTTGATATCAACCTATACACAATATTTCAATAAATCAAATAGCCTCAAACAAGCAATCAACACAAGCCAAAATCATGTTTTAAACATAACATAACATTACAAAACTAATTTACCTAAACTTACCAATATAACTCGTTTCATTAATTTACCAAAATCTACTACTATTTACATGCATACAACTATATATATATCATTCTCAACCATACTTCTATTTAGTTCTTTTTCAATCCAACCCTATACATGCCATATAAACCAAAATTTACATTTCAAAAAACACCGAATTAAACTGGATAGTGTGGCTTGATGTGTTGATCTGATCTTCCGACCACACGTTAATCTACAAGAACATTAAACACACAAGTAAGCTTATTGGAGCTTAGTAAGTTCAATAGGTTAAACATTGATCTTACCGAAATTAATATAATAAACTAAATTGTAAATAAATATATATTCTCCCTGTCAAATACAAGATAAGTCAATGAACACACTTCCTTCAGATCAATATCATTAATAATCAATATATCTTTCAATTCATTCACATAGGTCTTTGAACAATTCTTACTAAATCGAGGAACGACTTACGGATATGAGTACATCATTTTCTTTGTGCCATAGTCCAACTATGGTCTTACACATGAATTGCCATGGCCCAGTGTAACAGTCCGGTTTAGACCCTAGTCGGAATAGTGGTTTCGGGACCACAAATCTGAGTTAGAAAAATATTTTAATATTATTTTCTTTGTTTATTATATGTGATTTAGTCTGTGTGAAAGTTTCGTATGAAAATTTTATTGTTTGTGTGCTTAATTTGAGAAAAGGACTAAATTGCACAAAAGGTAAAAGTGACATTCTATATGTTAAAGTACTTATTTGAGTTGGCTTTTAATTGTAGTGGCCTTATGAGGCAATTAAGCCATTTTTAAGATAGTGGATGGCTAATGGACGGTTTGGGACATAGTTTATATGGTTTTCTTATTTAATTATAAAGGTTAAATAAGTAAAATAGTAAATGAGTAATATTTAGTAAAAGACAAAGCTAAATTACATTATAATTCATCATCCATCACCGAATATAGGAAAGAAAGGAGGGGTTTTAAGCTTTTAAGAGTTCCGGCTATGGTTTGGCTAAATTAAGTTAAGAGTTTTGTTCTGTTTTTGATAATTTCTACGTTTTTGTAATCGTTGCTTCGTGTTCTTCAAAACTCATGCTTCAATTTTGTAACTTGATGAAGATTTTGAAAAGTTCCATGGATGAACTCTTGAGATTTGTGATGTTTGATGATAAAATATGGAATATATGTGTTAGATTAACATGTTTTGTCTTTGGATTTTTAGTGAAATTGAGTAATTTGGACTTAATTGAGAAAATAAAAATTATGAGGGACTAAATTGTGAAATAAATTAAATATATGGACTTGTATGGGCTACATGAACATTCGTCTAAGCGTGGGTGATATGAAATTTGGTTTATTTTGTGATTTTGTGAGATAAGGACTAAAATGTCAAAATGTGAAAATATGAGGGCTAATTTGTAAATTGCCCTAAATATGTGTTTTTGGATTGAAGTGAATGAATTAGTGAATAAATGGGTTAAATTTGAATATGTATAGATCAATAACCGAAGAAAATGGACTTAGATCGTGGGAAATCGAAAGTAATTGAGTAGCCGAGTTCGTTTCCATTTATCCGAATCCGAGGTAAGTCTATATACAAATAAATGTATTTACATTTATAAATTTATGTTCATATGAATATTTATAATGATGAACGTATATGAGATGATGAGTACATGAAATCCGAGATAGAATCGACATGATGTCAACATCCGAAAAAGTCCCGTACGAACCTAGGAATAGATAGGATTACATATGTCATGACATAGGTTTCTGATATGTGATATCGTGTAAGACCACGTCTGGGACGTTGGCATCGATTTGAGATTTACGTGTAAGACCATGTCTGGGACATTGGCATCGTATTGATTCGTGTAAGACCCTGTCTGGGACAGTGGCATCGATATTTGGTTACAAGTAAGACCACGTCTGGGACGTTGGCATTGTACGACCATTCTGAGTATTCTGAGCTTCCTATTTGATTCCGAACGGTTCAATGGGCAAATCTGAGAAATGAGAGACTACGTAAAATTTTTAAGCAAAACAGGTACGTTTGAATTGTACACGATGTAAGTGTATGGAAGGTAAGTATATCTATGTGAACTTACCTAGTGAGATATGTGCATAGTTTTGTGGATATGAAATGTGATATATGTATGATTTTGATATGAGTAAAAGAGATGTTTTGAGATAAAATATGTTGATATACTATGGCTAAATAAATGAGCCAAAGAACATGTTATGAAATTGCAAATGAGAAATATTAATGACATTGTATCAATGTGATTATGTGCATTTTATGTTAAGTTTATTTGTATATGGCTTACTAAGCTTTGAAAGCTTACTTTGTGTGTGTTTGTTCTATTTTATAGATCGTCGAAGCTACTGAAGGCCCGGGGATCGTCGAGGATCGTTATCACACTACTCAATCTTAATTTTGGTACCTTTTGAAAGTGTAAATATGAAGTATGGCATGTATAGGCTAGTCACTTTGAATTATGTATGTGAAGTGTATATAGCTATGTGATATGGCTAGATAAATGATTATGATATAAATTAGTTTCCAAGTTATATGATGTTTGTTTGGTATGGTTAATGGCTAATGAAATGGTCAAGTAATGGTAAGCTTATTGATGCAAAGTTTGGGATATCAATGATGAGAAAATGTCTTACTATCGTGATAAGTTGTGAATGAATTATGCAAGGATTTATTTGTGAATTAGTTGAGCTAATTGGCATAATAGTTGGTAGGTTTAGAAATGGTATTGAATGGGATGTTATGATGATCATTTGGTATGTTTTTGGTTGCCAATTGTGTAGGGAAATATGCTTATATGTGCTTGTAAGGATGACCCAATGTGTGGGTGGCATTTTGGTCTTGCAAATGGCCTATATTTGCTCACACGGTTGAGCACACGGGCGTGTGGCTCGACCGTGTCTTTCGTGGTTGAATTTCCAAACAATTCAAACTCAACCACGGGCTGGACACACGGGTGTGTGACTGGGCGTGTGGTGCAAGTCAGGCTCGACCACGGGTGAGGCACACGGGCGTGTCCACGGCCGAGTGACCTCTGTAACTTTGAAAATTTTTAAATTTCTAAAAATTTCCGTATGTGTTCGGTTTAGTCCCGGCCCTATTCTAAAGTATGTTTAAGGTCTCGTTGACCTATTCCAAGGACACTTGGATTGGATTCTTTGAATTATATTATGAAATGTCTATAAAAGTTTCTGATTGTCTGGCTATGCCTCTAAACCCTAAATCGGTGATGGTTACGGGTTAGGGGTGTTACACCCAGCCATGGTCTTAGATTCGTAGTGCCATAACCCAGTTATGGTCTTATCATTAGAGTGCCATAGCCCAGCTATCGTCTTACATATAAACACTGCCATGGTCCAACCATGGTCTTACATTCATAATGCCATAACCCAATTATGGTCTTATCCGTCAATTCATCCTTTACATTAGTGCCATAGCCTAGCTATGGTCTTACATATAAACACTGTCATGGTCCAACCATGGTCTTATCTGTCAATTCATTATTTGCTATAAAACAATTGTACTCTATCCTGCGTTCTACTTGTTTTAAACATTCATTTCAATTTCATATTTTAATAAATAATTTTAATTTCAATAATAAAAATATGAATAAATACATTATATCATTCATAAATTAATAAATAATCATGAAAGTTTAACCATACAAATTTACCTGGGCTGAATTGTAAGTTTGTAGTAGTTAAGGACTATTCTGCTAATTTCCCTTTTTCTCGTTGATCTACGGGCTCTTGATCTATAATGTAAAATTATTCATTCATTAGCATATATTTCAATTTCAATTCACTTCACAATTAATACCCCTCAATTTTTCAAAATTACATAATTAGCCTAACTTTTACAGTTTTTACAATTTAGTCCCTCACTAAATGTCCTATCAATTGAGCTAATTTTTCTCAATTGACAATTTATTTAAGTATGCTAAGCTATTTCACAGCCTTTGATAAACAAACCTTACTGTCAAACCCTAAGATTTAATCTTTTTCACAATTAGGTCCTAAAATCAATTTCTATTGAAATTTCTTGATAAAATTATCATATGACAAAATCAAAGCTTCAAATCCATGTTGATTCATCACAAACATCCAGCATCAATGGTAACTTTCAAAATTACCCATAGAATAAAAAACTAATGAAATAACTAGTTGGACCTAATTGTAAAAGTCTTAAAAACACAAATATTACAAGAAAAAGGCAAGAATTGAACTCACTTGTAGCAAAAATATGAAAAACCAGCTTAGAGGGACTCTTTTATGGCGTTTTTGGCTGAAAATTCATGAAGAATTGTCTAGATTTCTTTTAATTGTTTTTTTATTTATTTAATTTTACAAAATTTCCAATTTTACCCTTATTTCACCTAATTTCCTGATTTTTTTTTCTTGCTAATGCCGCCTCAGCCATCATCTTTGGGCTAATTTGCCTTTTAAGTCCTCCCTCATTTAACATTTAGGCTATTTTATCACTTTAGCAAATTTTGCACCTTTTTCAATTTAGTTCTTTTTAATTAATTAACTATCAAAACATTAAAATTTTCTAACGAAACTTTAATACCAACTCAATGACACTCCGTAAATATTTATAAAAATATTTACGGCTCGATTTAAGAAATCGAGGTCTCGATACCTCGTTTTCAAAATCACTTAACCTAATAATTCTTTCTAAAACACAAATCATTAAGTCAAAATTTTTCCTAAATTCACATTTAACTCATAAATAATAAACAATAAAATTTTCAAACTCACTCGTCGGGTTTAGTGGTCTCGAACCACTATTTCTGACACCACTAAAAATTGGGCTGTTACATTTGTTTTACTTACAAAAATGCATTCTCTAAACCAAGTTCCCAATAGATTAAATGTTAAAACTCTCATTACCTTTAACTTATACAAGTTTGAAATTTATAAGCATTTTTGGACTTGTTGATATATAACTCGATCACAATATTAATCCTCACCGAAATAACCAATAAAATAAGACTATCAATATCCTAGTAAAGTCTAGGATAAATTTGAAATCTTCAAAATATGTCTTCAAGCCAATCTCCACAAAACGGAGAATTCGATTTGCTTGATCCAGATCAATCCAATATTCATAAAAGCGATATCTATATATGGGCTAACATACATCCACAATACTAAGTGATGGCCCAATTATTTCGAGTTAAAAGATTATCAACAAATTATAAAACTTGGGCAGTTACAAGTACAAATGTAACAACGACTATAACTACTCATAAAACAGCCTCAACATATACATTTACTAAAATCTTATAAACTTAGTTTGATTAATATGAGAAGAGAAGAGACGAGACTTACCTTAGATCTAATAACAAACATGAAGTTATGGAAAAGGACATTTTCTTGATTAAGAAAAATCAGGAAATTATATAATTCTTGATATAATTTGCCCATTGAGTGGCATCAAAACATGTATATATGTAAATATTTGTTAATGAAATATATTTTTAAACTAAAATTATTATTAAAATCTATAAGCATAATTAAAATATTTATGTAAATATTAAACTAATAAAATTATCAATTTAAAAAAATGGGTATAAAAATATTGTTAAATGTATTTAAATATGTTATAAAAACCATAAAGAAATTAAAAAACTTAATTTTAAAATAATATTAAAATTTATAAATTAATTAAATTTCAAAGTAAATAATTCTTTAAACTAATATAAACTACTTCTGGAATTGCAAAATAAAAATAGCAATCAACTTTAAATAATTAAAAAAGTTAAAAATAGTTTTAAAACTATTTTTAAAACACATATTATAACACTTAAAAATTTAAAATTAAAATATTTGCTTACAAACAGAAAAACCTAATTATTACCTAGAGATAAAAAGAAACTAGTTATTTAAAATATTTTAAATTAATCATTACCTAAATTACTTTAATTTGAAAGGCCAAAATACCAAAACATGTCAAAAATATCCTATTTATTTTACAACTCTCACAGTAATTTTAGGGTAATTTATCAGAAAATACCTTTTTTTTCAAAATTTATGGAAAAGGATCTACAATTTAATTATTTACCGGAATAGGTCATTTTTCCTGAAAGCGCGTCCACGTCAATAGCGATTTCGAGGATGCAGCGAGAAAAAACGCGTCCCGAGGGAGTTTTTTTCGCCACATCACAGAAATAGCGTCCTTGAGGGCGCGCTTTACTGATGTGGCAAAAACGCTCCCTTAGGGACGCGTTTTTGCCATCCCCTTCCGTTAGGGTTTTTAGTTGTTTTTAGGGTTAGAGTTATGGTTTTGGGGGTTTTAGGGCTAGGGTTTTCTGTTTTTAAAGGTTTTTATGGTTTAGGGTTTTAGGGGAAAGTTAATGAATTAGAATTTAGGGTTAATTAATTAAAATAATTTTAGGTTTAGGGTTTTAGGAAAAATATATCAGCAATATAAAATTTATTTGTTTTTTTTTTACAGTAGTCTCTGGCAAAATAATTTTGAGAAGACGTTTCTCAACAAATAGTGACCAAAACGCTTCAAGCAGGATGCACTATCAGCAAGAGTACTGAAAAAAGCTCCTACGTGGACGCTCTTTTGTTACTGATGTAGTTTCGGCAAAATAATTTTGAGAAGACGTTTACAACAAATAGTGACCAAAACGCTTTCAGCGGATGCACACAAGAAGAGTACTTGAAAAAGCTTCCACATGGACGCTCTTTTTGCTCTGATAGTCTCTGCAAAATAATTTAGAGAAGACGCTTTACGAACAAATAGTGACCAAAATGCTTCAAGCGAGGATGCATTGTCGGCAAGTATCTTGAAAAAAGCTCCACGTGGACGCTCTTTTTGCTCTGATGAGTTCCTATTTGTCCTTAGACTATAAATGAGCCAAATTTCATTCTCGAAGTTGCATAATAGAAATTGAGGCAAAAGTAAAATAGAAATCGAAGATGAGTGAACGTATTAGTACTTTGTTATTTACTATGATGGTGAGGTTTGTGACACCGAAAATGGTGTTTTTTTATCGAGAGAACACGATGAGGCGGCTTTTAACGAAACATAGATTTGACAGAACTTTGCAAAAGAATTAGGCGTAAAATCTTCGGAACAATGCCAATGAAATTTCAGTCTATTAAGTATAGATTTTGTGCTTCGGTTGATCCCGTGAGATATGACTCATTCGACATCAAAGGTCCTCGGAGCTTAGAGGCAATGGTGGAGACTTATCTTGCCAGTGGATCACCCTATCTTGAGGTATATGTACAATTTTCATCACCAAGTGATCTTCCTTCGACTTCAACATCTACTGCTGTTCGAGGGGAATACACGACCCCAAGCCGACACTCTATTAGTGGGAGGTAGAATACGGAAGCGCCCGTGTTTGGTGGTAGTATGGAAAACACAACCCCTGCATGACACTCGGTTGGTGGATGGGACATGCATATCCTTCCTTCAACGTTCGATGCTAGAAATACGTATTGGGGAACGTCGTCAACTTCTAGTGGTTGGTAATCCACATATGATTGGGGATGTTACGAAAGTTGTTTAAGAAGGGATAATGTACTCCCCACGACATCCATCGGCGAGGGGACCTCGTTCGTTGCAGATAATGGTGGGTCGGATGATGAGTCCGATGTGGATCCACCTCGAGAGCCCGGCCCTGATGGTGCAGAAGTTGCATTATTTTCTGAATCGGAGCCTGTTCTAACCATACCTGAAGATGTTGAAGGGGGTTCAAATGAAGAAGAAGAAGATCCGCGATTCAGGGCGTACTCGCCTCCAAATTTCACATGCATAATGTCGATCTATCTCAAGACGATGCATTGGAGTTTCTGAACTACCACCACGAAGGCGTGGCCGCATGCGAGTTCGCTCGTTGGATTCGAGTGAATTAGAAGTTGGTAAAGAGTTTTCCAATAAGGATAGTTTTCTTGGTGCATTGAAACAATATAGCATCAAGAACGGGGTTAACTACAACGTGGTTAAATCCAAACTTGATAAGTCTGAGGCCAAGTGTGCGGTACAAGGACGATACATGTTCATGAAAAATCATGGCCTCGTTGAGAAAATGACAGACTTGTGGGAGATTAAAAGTACAAAGGTCCACATACATGTCTTGCGATGCAGTATCACTAGGTGTTCAAGGTTTTGAATAATACCGATATTACGTAATGTTGCATTATTTAACGATTTCGTTGTGGTGTGTTTCACAAGATCATCCCAAGATGGATTCGGATATGTTGGCTAACTTAATAATACCGACGGTGAAGGTGGATCCCAAGACTTGATCGTTGGTCCCCAATTGCCAATATTCGTAGCCAATTGGGGTACACGCCTCTTCTAGGAAGACTTGGATAGCTAAGCGGCGTTGGAAAAGTTGCATGGTCGGTGGGGCGCTTCATATAATGAAGTGTGGCGGTGGTGTCAGTCTTTGGAGAGATATGTCCCGAGCGACATAACGGACCTTGAAACGGAACCCGCGTACTACAACGATCGATTGCTCCGTGGATGCCAAGTGTTCAAGCGTCTGTTCTGGACATTTAAGCAATACCGAGACGCATTTCTATACTGCAAGTCATTAGTACAAATTGACGGTACCTTTATGTATGGTAGATATACGCATCGACTATTGCTAGCTGTAGCACAGGATGGCAATAGAAGAATCCTTCCAATTGCGTTTGCAATAACACCGGGGGAGTCAGCTGATGACTGGGATTTATTTCTATCTAGGTTAAGGAGGCATGTCTGCCCCCAACCTGATATATGCGTTATATCGGATCGGGGCCCTGGAATACTAGCCGCAATAGAGCGAGAGGGAAGCCTATGGCATCACACACACCATCGATATTGCCTAAGGCATGTTGCGTCCAACTACCATGGGCAACATCAATCTACAAGTGAATGACGACAAGTGACCAACATGGGTATGTAATATCTATTAATATAATTTCGTTTGTAATATTCAATTTATTCTTAATTAAAGAGTGGTATGTAATATTCGCTATCAACTTATATTGGCAGGGTACGAGATCAATAAGGACCATTTTCACGAGATGTTGGCGAGTTTGCGCTCAGTTAACGAAGAAGGCGCAAACTACCTATGCAACATACCTTCCGAACAGTGGACACAAGCATACGACGGCGGCCTACGATATGGTCATATGACCTCAAACCTGGCTGAATGCATAAATTTTGTTCTAAAAGGAACGCGTCATTTACCGATAACATCGGTTGTGCGAGAGGCATATTTTCATTTAGTGGCACTATTTTCGAAGCGAGCAGCGAGTTATAAAGGCCAAATGCAGGGAGGCCATGTATGGTGCGCGAAGGTATTGCGAGAAATTAACAAGGCGAAGGCACGGGCCAACACTATGCACACAGTGTGTCACGATCGCGACAACCTATGGTTTCGTGTGACGGAGTTTGACAGACCGAACCAAGGTATTGTTGGCGGGCAATATCGTGTACACTTGAGAAATAGGACCTGCGACTGTGGGATGTTTGACGCACTTCATTATCCATGCGCTCATGTAATTGCGGCTTGTCAGAATCTTCGTCTGGATCCCATGAGCTATGTCGACGAAGTGTATAAAATAAAACACATGTACAATGTGTGGAGACATGTATTCCCACCAGTCCCAGATGAACGTAAGTGGCCGTCTGTATCGCTTGCTCCGTTTAAACTATTACCGGATAGAGAACTGCGTCGCAAACCAAAGGGTCGACCTTACTCGACTAAATACACAACAATATGGATATCCGAGAAACAGCCAACCAACGAAAGTTATGCGGATGGTGTAGGAACCCAGGCCATACATCTTGCTCGTGTCCAAATCAGAATAGTTGTCTCTTGGTGGCTATGAAAATTCTTTTAATTTCTTGATGAAAATGGTGAACTTTTGTAGAAGGACTAAGTTGCAAAAAAAAAAGTTATTCAATTAATCTAAAATATCACCATCATCATTATTCTTCAAAATTATCTTTCTTGCTAAATGATTATTTTGCCCCTTACGATCCTTCAAAATTTGTAACACCCCAAACCCGGCCCAAACGTTACGACCAGATCTGGCATGTTACGGTTTTAAGGTTAAAAACTTTACTTGGAATGATTCAAAAAAACTTAGTCGTTTTTGTAGATAATCTTTAAATAGGTGGCACTGGTAGAAAATCTTTGAAATTTTATTTTTTTCCCAAAACAAGTGTTATTTTAAATAATGTGTGAAAATCCCATTTTTATTTCTTTTAATCATAAGTCTTTGATCATGAATGAAAAAACACAAACATTGACAAGTATCAACTTATAACCTAAGCGATGGAGGCCTTATTACATAAATGTTTCCAAAATTAAAAACTTAAGGAAAAACCGAAATAATCTATAGGAATAAAAACTTGATGGCCCCTCGAGTCCGCCTTTGCTCCCATGTCCACGATCTCTTCGCTCATCCGCAAAGTTAGGGAAAAATAATAGGGTGAGTCACCAAGACTCGGTGTGTGTAAATCCCGAAACACATCAAAGGCTTGGCCCACAAACACATTATGGCCTTGGCCCGTATACAAAGGTAACTATATATGCATCATGGCCCATCCCGACCTAGAAATCCATCCTCTACACACCAACCCGTACCAACCATCACCTTAGGGATTTCTACAATCAACCCTCCAACCGCTACACACCATATCGACACCGTGTCGTCTTTGCCTTAAAGACCGATCATCATGTGTGACCTATGTGGCAAAGCCACCGATCGCCATGCGACCTTAATAATACATTGTAGTATTTCGACACCGAGTGCTCATCATAAAGACCGATCACTATGTGACCTATGTGGCAAAGCCACCGATCGCTATGCGACCTTCTTCCCCTTCATCATATCAATCCCATCCCATGCATACATACATGCAGAATCAAAACAATATACTACCTAAAAGTTCACGATCTATCACATACATCGATACACATAGAGAAGTTTCTATAATTACGCACTGCATCCCTTGCCTACCTTTTTTTGGGTAATCCGACTGTCTATACACCTTTTCCTCCTTTTTTAGCCCATAACATATATTTAGTACAGATTACTATACAACCTTTTTCCCGCTTTTAGCCCATAATATATATTTAGTACTGATTACTATACACCTTTTTCTCGGCTTTTAGCCCATAACATATATTTAGTACAGATTACTAGTGTGTTAGAGATCTACACACTGACATTACGTTAGAACGACCCTCTAAGTCGACGCTATCCGTAGCCAACACCACCGCTATCTGCCTTGAAATCCAGAAAAGTGATATGAGATTCAGAACTAGTGTTTCGGCTTTTAGATCTAAAAGATCTTACTAGAGAAGATTCGGCTACTCCCGGATGATTCCGGCTTTTTGCGAAAAATCAGGAAGAGAAGATGATTCGAAGAAATCTATAGAGATTCGGCTTTTAGAAGAAAGAAGAGAATAATGGAGTTTTCGACTTTTAGGAGAAAGAAGAGAAAAGAATAATGGGGTTTTCGGCTTTTAGAAGAAAGAAGAGAAAGAAAAGGTAGAAACCCTAAATGCCAAAAATAAAAAGAGAACCCTCCCTATTTATAAAAATTTCGGTACTCACCTATGAAAAATCGAAAGTGCCCTTCCCGATAACTAAAAATTAATCAAATAAAAAGGAAAATTCGCACCCCCTTTGCCATAAAGAAACTGATTTCTTCACTTCTTTAGGTGATGGAATTTCGGCCAACTCCTAGCCTTGTAGATAGCTCCTATCTTTTCTCATTTTTTTTCCTTCCATATTATCAACTATATTATCTACATTATCCCATTCACATAAATCCTCATATTTTTGAGCCTTGTTGCCATCCACTCTACCTAACCCTAATGCCAAATTTAGCTAACTTAAATTAAAAGAGTTGGGCTCCATGTAACTTAAATTTGGGCCCCTTACTCCCTGTGTGTGCGTCACCTCCTTGCTCCCTAAGTGGCGCAATTGGCCACTGGGCCACAAGCCCATTTTGATATTTTAAACTCGGATACCACCTTTTAAACCCTATAGTGCCCAAACAAAAATTTAACTAAGGCTTGACCCAATCAACTCGAGCCCAATTTGGACCCCTAATGCTCACATTAACTCATTACACATATTCACCCATTAAATGCATAGGCCCAAAAATTCGTGGATGTTACGGTTCTACCCCTTAAAGAAATTTCTGTCCTCGAAATTTCCAACTAACTACTAATCATACTACCTAAGTCTCACCACTATGCTTTCATCACAGCACTCTAATTCTAAAGCCAAAATAAACACTTAGTATACTATGGTAGGGTACGCACCATCATTCGCATCTGGAGCGTCTCCGTCCCCTACCAAGGCCACGCGGCGGTCGTCCTCGACCCCTTGTACTCTTTCTACCAATTCGCGTTTATCTGATTAGAAATTTTATGAATTATTAATTTCTTCCACTAATTACCCCCGAACAATCTTATGAACAGTAGTTTTAAGAGTAGTTCTTTCGAATTCGCGATTATATCTACGGTTAAGTCTCAAGTCTGTATCTCCTAGTTCTAAGAAGCACATACATTCAATCATCAAGCATCAACATGCAAGTAGCATCCATGAACTTACATTCATCACCTAAGGGTATTTTCGTCGTTTCACTACCCAGGGGTATTTTCATAATTTATCCTACATGGGTATTTTTGTAATTTTCCGAAATAGGGTTCATTGGTGATTTTGTGAAAAAAGGGTATTTTGGTAAATTTTTTTGCAAATCCAGGGTTATTTTGGAAATTCTACAAATCAGGGATATTTTGGTCATTTATAAATCAGGGGTAATTTAGTAGTTTTACAAAATAGAGTGGCTGGTCCATTTCGGGTTTTAGTTATAAATTTTGGCCTAACAACAAATCCTCGTGGCTAGGGTGAACAGTCACTACGCACCAGGTAGGATTCCAGCGAAGAGGATGTGAGTCACTAGGACTGCTTAAATACCAAGCTCTCCCTGAATCCAATCCTAGACATGCGTATGCCTGTTGCCATACCCTATCTCGGCGACTTGTTCACAGGTTTGTTTGGTTGGATTAAATCTTATGAATTTAGAGAGTTGTTTAAACTAAGCCTAAAGTCCATCAATGTCTAATATACTAGCCTACGTCCATCAATATCTAATATACTAGCCTACGTCCATTAAGCCCATCAAGCCCAACATACATATCACATCCAAAAGTTCAGAATATTTACCTGCGTGGATCGGGTGCCGGTAGACTCGAAGGCCATTTCTCAACCCAAACTTTTCCAAATTCTTATCAACTTTAAAACAATACTAGACCCATTTCACAGCCCAAATTTTAAACTGGGCTCTGATACCAAAATGTAACACCCCAAACTCGGTCCAAACGTTACGACCAGATCTGGCATGCTACGGTTTTAAGGTTAAAAACTTTACTTGGAATGATTCAGAAAAACTTAGTCGTTTTTGTAGATAATCTTTAAATAGGTGGCTCTGGTAAAAAATCTTTGAAATTTTATTTTTTTCCCAAAACAAGTGTTATTTTAAATAATGTGTGAAAATCCCATTTTTATTTCTTTTAATCATAATTCTTTGATCATGAATGAAAAAACATAAACATTGACAAGTATCAACTTATAACCTAAGCGATGGAGGCCTTATTACATAAGTGTTTCCAAAATTAAAAACTTAAGGAAAAACCGAAATAATCTATAGGAATAAAAACTTGATGGCCCTCGAGTCCGCCTTTGCTCCCATGTCCACGATCTCTCGCTCATCCGCAAAGTTAGGGAAAAATAATAGGGTGAGTCACCAAGACTCGAGTGTGTAAATCCCGAAAAACACATCAAAGGCTTGGCCCATTAAACACATTATGGCCTTGGCCCGTATACAAAGGTAACTATATATGCATCGTGGCCCATCCCAAACCTAGAAATCCATCCTCTACACACCAACCCGTACCAACCATCACACCTTGGGGATTTCTACAATCAACCCTCCAACCGCTACACACCATATCGATAAACAGTGTCGCTGCTGCTTAAAGACCGATCATCAGTGTGACCTATGTGGCAAAGCCACCGATCGCCATGCGACCTTAATAATACATTGTAGTATTTCGACAAACGAGTTGCTGTCATAAAGACCGATCACTATGTGACCTATGTGGCAAAGCCACCGATCGCTATGCGACCTTCTTCCCCTTCATCATATCAATCCCATCCCATGCATACATACATGCGAGAATCAAAACAATATACTACCTAAAAGTTCACGATCTATCACATACATCGATACATATAGAGAAGTTTCTATGATTACGCACTGCATCCCTTGCCTACCCTTTTTGGGTAATCCGACTGTCTATACACCTTTTTCCTGCTTTTAGCCCATAACATATATTTAGTACTGATTACTATACAAACCTTTTTCCTGCTTTTAGCCCATAACATATATTTAGTACAGATTACTATACAGCCTTTTTTCCGGCTTTTAGCCCATAACATATATTTAGTACAGATTACTAGTGTGTTAGAGATCTACACACCTGATTACCGTTAGAACGACCCTCTAAGTCGACGCTATCCATAGCCAACACCACTGCTATCTGTCTTGAAATCCCGAAAAGTGATATGAGATTCAGGAACTAGTGTTTCCGACTTTTAGATCTAAAAGATCTTACTAGAGAAGATTCGGCTACTCCCAGAGGATTCTGGCTTTTTGCGAAAAATCAGGAAGAGAAGATGATTCGAAGAAAGCTATAGAGATTCGGCTTTTAGAAGAAAGAAGAGAATAATGGAGTTTTCGGCTTTTAGAAGAAAGAAGAGAATAATGGAGTTTTCGGCTTTTAGGAGAAAGAAGAGAAAATAATAATGGGGTTTTCGGCTTTTAGAAGAAAGAAGAGAAAGAAAAGGTGGAAACCCTAAATGCCGAAAAATAAAGAAAAGAACTCTCCCTATTTATACAAATTTCGGCACTCACCTATGAAAAACCGAAAGTGCCCTTCCTGATAACTAAAAATTAATCAAATAAAAAGGGAAAATTCGGCACCCCCTTTGCCATAAAGAAACCGATTTCTTCACTTCTCTAGGTGATGGAATTTCGGCCAACTCCTAGCCTTGTAGATAGCTCCTATCTTTTCTCCTTTTTTTTTCCTTCCATATTATCAACTATATTATCTACATTATCCCATTCACATAAATCCTCCTATTTTTGAGCCTTGTTGCCGTCCACTCTACCTAACCCTAATGCCGAAATTTAGCTAACTTAAATTAAAAGAGTTGGGCTCCATGTAACTTAAATTTGGGCCCCTTACTCCCTTGTGTGGCGTCACCTCCTTGCTCCCTAAGTGGCACCATCGACCACCGGGGCCACAAGCCCATTTTGATATTTTAAACTCGCACACCACTTTTTAAACCCTATAGTGCCCAAACAAAAATTTAACTAAGGCTTCAGCCCAATCCTGAGCCCAATTTGGACCCCTAATGCTCAAATTAACTCATTACACATATTCACCCATTAAATGCATAGGCCCAAAAATTCAGGATGTTACAAAATTCCTACATTGGATCAACATCCATCTTGATAAAATTACAAATTAACCCCTCATACTTTTTCACTTATTCAATTTAGTCCTAATTCATCCATTTCTTATTAGTTTCTAGATCGGTCCACCCTTAAAATATTTACACCATTGGCCTCTCAAGGTTTTTTTCATATATACATTTTAACTCATCAAATTTTGAATATTTACTATTGATCCCGGAAAACTTTTCTCACATTTTCGATTTAGTCCTTACTTGAACCAATACAATTAGGACATTAAAAACAAATTTTATTTTATTAAAAATAATAAATTTAAATCACAATTAGGATATTAAAAACAACTTTTATTTTATAAAAAATAAAAAAATAAATTACAATAAAAAAATAAAAAAAAAACTTTTATTTTTTAAAAAATATAAAAATTAAATTACAATTAGGATATTAAAAACAACTTTTATTTTATAAAAAATAAAAAATAAAAAAACAACTTTTATTTTTTTAAATATAAAAATTAAATTACAATTGAAATATTAAAAACAACATTTATTTTATAAAAATAAATTACAATAAAAATAAAACAACTTTTATTTTTTAAAAAAAATATAAAAATTAAATTACAATTGAAATATTAAAAACAACATTTATTTTATAAAAAAATAAATTACAATAAAAAAATAAAAACAACTTTTATTTTTTTAAAATATAAAAATTAAATTACAATTGAAATATTAAAAACAACATTTATTTTATAAAAAATAAAAAAATAAAAACAATTTTTTTTAAAATATAAAAATTAAATTACAATTGAAATATTAAAAACAACATTTATTTTATTAAATGAAACAATAAAAAATTACAATAAAAAAATAAATGAAACAATATAAAAAAAGTTTATACAAATATATTAAAAAAATCAATGTTGGTGCCAATAAATCGATTGCCACATGGGGGTGGTCGACTGATTCTGCTACTGGATTCCTCCTTGTTCTAGCTTCCGGCGGGGGTTGTGGTTGCTTAGGCGGGGATTCTGGTTGTGGGTGTTGGGAGGATGACCCACATTGATAAAATATTGACTGCGGAGGTATTTGCATCACCCATGGCGGAGGTGTCTAAATCCTATATGGCGAAGGAGATTGGTAAAAAGAAGAGCTCCCCGACGGCGCCTCGTGCGATCCCTCATGCGACGGCGGCCTCTGGATCGGCTGCCGATCGGAGTAGTCGAAACGGACTCGAACAAGGGCCATGCATTCCAACCTGCCATTGGACTGGGAAAAGGAAACATATAAGGGTTAGGATACATATAAGGGCTAGGATACGCACCTGGCATAACCGAAAAAGGCTGTGTTGTGGGTGTCGTCGGCTGAAGTGTTGGGCCCAGTGACTGTGTGGGCGCTGTTGATGGGCCCGGTGATTGTGTCGGCGCTGTTGATGGGCCCGTCCCATCATATCTTCTCCTTGGATTTAAAGGGCCCCGTCGTTCCCTTTGTGCACGAAGTTGCCGTCGCCTATCCTCTTCTGACAATAAATACGGCTTGTCATGGATCCTAAACCATGGCATGTATTCCGACACGCACGCTAACTCAGGAACGATGATTGGTTCCCAAGTAGGTATGTAATCATACCGGTTTTCCCACAATTCGATATACGCTGACCAAAATCTTGGCCAATCCGTATGCAACTGCCGTAAGTCGACTTTGTGCTCATCATCGAGCACCTCGGTGCCACGGGAATCGGTTGTCGAATCCAAATTGACGCAATCCGATCTCGATCGGTGCATCTCCACGGTGGCATAGTTGACCAATGGCACCTTCACATGCCAAATGTTCGGATTTTGAAAGAACTCTTCCGGAATTACTGCCCGAATTGACGGATCCTCGTATGGTGTCCATTCAAACTATATTAACATGATAAAAATATTAGTTATATACTAAATACTAAATACTAAATACAAAATATGAAATACGAAACGACTATTTTATTACGAAAATATATTTTATTTAATACTTACTTGTGCTTCCAACCGTTGCTCAAATAGAAGCCGTATATCTTCAAGCGAGGTAGGTATTCCAACATAACTCGCCGAATGGTTCCACCTAATTAAATAAATTTTTAGCATACAATTATATTTTAAATCTACGTAATAATTGTAAAATCTAATATTAAATTTACCTCGTTATGAGTGGGAATGTATATGGGTGGTCCACTCGAGGACGTAAAAATGGAAAGCGAAACCGTGCCCATGATTGCAGTTGTGATAGGCAACCTCCGATTTTCGCTTTATTCGGCCGCATCACCCCGCACATCTCCCGATATAATTTTGCTAGCACGGCAGACCCCCAACTCAATTCACCGGCTGCTCTAAAATCAACGAGTTTCAGCAGCCATCTCAGATGTACGAGGTTTCGTGACAAGTCTGGCATCAGATAGCCTCCAATCATCTCAAGAATGTATGCTTGAGCATACCGTATTCTTTCTATTTTGGTCGAATCATTATCCGGCTCCGGGAATGTGTCTCGTAACCAGCCCATCTTGATCCGACCTCCGTTAATGTTATCCGGAATAGCACCCAAAAGCTCGTAGCATACGGCTCCCTAATCACCAGAAGTTACGGACCCGGTGACTACGTACCCATCCACCGGTAATCCCAATTGTATATGCACGTCTTCCAAAGTGATAGTACACTCTCCGCATGGAAGACGGAAAGTGTGCGTCTCGGGTCTCCACCTCTCTATCAACGCACTGATTAGCTTCGGGTCCAACTTGCACCCCCGGCCTATCGTGGCCACGTGCCAAAAACCCACTTCCCGCAAGTAATTCTCGATCAACGGTGATGGCGAACCAGGCATATTGCGAATATAGCATTGCAACACCCGATCTACAAACTGTTTAAAAAATTATAAAATAAAAATTAATTAAAATTGCATTGTAACATCCTAAATTAGGGGTTATGCGTTTGGAGCATAACTCAAGTGTTAGTAGGCTTTAAGTGTGGTTGGTGATGTTTTAAGGGTTTTTGAAACTCTAGGATTAAAAAGGGAATGTATTGGAAATTTTTGAAATTTAAAGTAAAAAGGGGAAATTGGGCTAAGGAGGCCTTAAAGAAAATTTTAGGAGCTTATGGACATGAACTGGGGCTTAGTAAAGTGGCTTGGGACGCTGCTTTAGGGGCCTTGGATGCTTGCGCAGGAGGGAAGGAGTTCGAGTAACATGGGGAGCAGATGGGCTTATATTTTTTTTTTAGCGTTAAAAAAAGGAATTTTTGTAGGCATTTTCAGCATAAGAAAGGCTTTGGTAAAGTGGCTACCGTGTGCCACTTAAAGGCTTGGAGGAGAGAATGGGCGCAGGTCGCAGTTTCGAGTGGCTGGAGCAGCGTTTTGCATTTTATTTTCTATATATGCGGTGATGGGCTGAGTTAAGAAGGGCTTAAAAGAAAATATGGCGCATTTATGTCATAAAATAACGCTTGGAAGAGTGGCTCAGGGGCGTTGGGCGAGAGGGTCTTTGCTTGTGGTCATTGGTTCAAGTCCAAGAAGCAAAGATTTGGATTTTTATTTTTTCTCTTTCTTTCTTGGCGTGAAAGAGAGAAAGAATTGGCATGATTTTGGACTCTTCAAAGTGATAGAGTTTGAGCTTATTTTTTTAATTTCGGCTGGAAGAGTTTGACAAGCACATGGTCTCTTTTATTTTCATTATTTATTTGATAAGATAAAAAGGGATAATATTAGCATTATTATTAGATTATTATGGGATTATTATTTGATTATTATTTGAGGTATTCAAATTATTTAGAATAATTTGAAATATGTGGCCTAGAGTGAATTAAGGAATTGGGGAATTTTAAACTCTTGGTTGGGGTAGAGTGGACTGCAAGGATATTAGGGAAGTGCCAAAAGTTCAACCAAAATTCTTCTTTTCTCTCCAAAATTTACTGCTGCCGAAATCTCCATTGTTTCATAGCCAAAACCATTCAAAAATTCCAGCTTCTCTTCTCTTTTACAAGCCGAATATACCCCCTCTTTAAGAGGAAATTTCCAGCAAACTCTTTCTCTTCTTCCTCTCTTCATTGTGCTGCCAAAATCTCCTTAAACTCTTAGCCAAAATTGTTCGTAAAATTCCAAAGATCATTGTTTCTCTTAGCTGAATACACCCTCCTCCTTCACTAAAATTTCCAGCCCTTCCAATTGTGTATTAGGTCGAATATCATATCTCCAACAAGGTGCTGCCAATTTTCAATAAGTGTGGTAAGGGGTAATCATCTCTTATGGAATTAAAATTATGGCCTATGATTCGTATTAACTCTATTAAAACCAATTATAGGGAAGCTTTCGGGATTTATTTTCGAAAGGACAAATTAAGACTTCGGGATTTGTTTGGGAATCAATTCCGTTCAAGGTAAGGCCGTAAAAGAACCTCTGATATTACTTGGTTTGGCCGAATAGGCCTAAGTCCCTAACCATGCTTTTTGGTCGATTATAGGACAAGAGATCTAGCGACGTAGATCGGATCTTCGGGATCTAGGAATTCCGGTAGAAACAGGTGTGTGTAAACTCTTTACACACTTTATTAATAAACTTGCTATATTATTGTCTTGAGTATAAATTTTGGTAGTGATCTATGATATGCTTGTGGGCTTAAACATGGATTCCGGTAAGTCCCCGACTTGTGATTTTTGATATATGTTTGCATGCCATCACATGATGTTTAATACTATGACATGATATATGAAATTTGTTGTATAAGCATGTGATGGTGGGATTGATGAGAGGAGGGGATGAACTATGGACTGTCGTCGATGGTTTTGACCACAAGATGGGTTGGCCCCATCAGATTATTGTGACCTATGGTCATCGGTGGTTTTGACCACAACGATTGATTATTTGCGACTAAGTCCCGGTGGTTTGGTACCACCAAAGGGTTTTGACCACATTTGATATATTGTGACCTATGGTCATCGGTGGTTTTGACCACACGATGGGTTGGCCCCATCATCCGATTTGTGACTCTAAGTCATCGGTGGTTTTGACCACCATGGTTTTGACCACACTGGGTAGAAAAGGAGTATGGATGGTTAGGTTGGGTTGCATGTGCATGTTTATTAATGACTTGTGTATGAGTTATCTTACCGGGTGGGGATTACACACTCGAGTCTTGGTGACTCACCCCTTCCCTTAACATTTTGCGAGATGGGTAGATCGCGGAGATGGAGCCGGATGGACTCGAGGTGGCCATGCAAAGGGAAATTTTAATTAGACGAACTTGGACTTTGTTTTATTTTATTTAATGTTGGTTTATTTTAATTAAGTTGTAGTAAGGCCTAGACATAATTTTATTATTCTATGTCTGGATTAATTTGTTAAACTATTTTCTAACATTAAATTAAGTACACGTGGTTTCTAAAATTTTAAATCGCAAAAAAAAATGTTTTATCGTGCCATCGGGCACATCTGAATTGGCTACAATCTGGCTTAATAAATATTTTAAAATAAACCTAAGTATGGATTTTATACACCTCAAATGTTTTAAAAAAAAATAACTATCTTTTACCAAAAAGATAATTCGACTTAAAAGGATTTTCAAAGATGTTTTCTCTGTAGCACACCAAATTCGGTCGTAGTGTTTGGGCCGGGTTTGGGGTGTTACATGCATAAACCTAAAAAATATTAAATAGTATTGAAAATTAAAATTATAACTTACCATTGTCATTTGATTGACGGAGATGTGTTTATTGTCGAGACGAATTAATTCTCCGGCCATTGCTAATACGATCGAATATTTTTAAATTTAACAAAAAAAATATTTCAAAAAACTTTTAAACAGGGCTTTTTTGTAAAAATTAAAGGACTATTGTGAAATTTGAGAGGAACTTTAAAGGAATTTGGGAGAAATTTGAAAGGAATTTGAGAGAAAGTTGAGAGAAATTTGAGACAAAATTGAGTAAGGACCTTTGTGTGAAAAACATGAAAGGTGGGAGGGGTTTATAGTTTTTTTTTTTGACCGTTGGAGGCCCAACGGTAAAAAAAAATGACCGTTGGAAGCAGGCAAAACGCGTCCGTTTTTGCCACATCAGCAAAGCGTGCCCTCAAGGACGCGATTTCTGCTGATGTGGCAGAAAACGCTCCCTCAAGGACGCGTTTTCCTGCTGCATCCCCTGAAATCGCGCTGACGTGGACGCGCTTTCGAGGAAAATTGCCCATTCTAGTAAATAATTAAATTGTAGGTCCTTTTCCGTAAATTTTAAAAAAAAAGGTATTTTCTAATAAATTACCCGTAATTTTAACCCTAAGTTTTGAAAACTCTTATACTACCATGTATATACATTAGAGTAGAGTTTGCTATAAGGGAAAATAATATTTTATAATGCTTTGGCATTTTTATTATTATTTTTCTTCGGAATCTCTTTTCCAAAAAAGATGATAATGTAATTCTCATATTAAAAGCAAAGTTGATTTAGGGTGTTAATCTATTAAATAAGAAAATACTATTTCTTTTTGTACCTTCATTCTCTCCGTACTCTCTCTCACGCCCTTTGCTCTTTGGTTACTCTAAACCAACTAAATCAAGCCATCAAGCTAGATCGAGTTCCAAAAACAAAAGCTATTCTCTCATTTTTGCTATCAACTCTCTTGTTACTTTAACTAATTCTTCGAAAGGATTTTCTTTTTTTAATTTTGTTTTCGATATACATATTTAGTCATCTACAAAATATATTGTTTATGTATTATATTTACTTTTTATTGTTTTTCTCTATTTTTTTTTTGAGAAAAATCCTGACTAGATTTATTAATTTTGGAATTAAGAAAAACAATAAAAAAAAATTAACAGTAACTAATAGGCCAGCCTAGTCTAATAAATGGGCTAAACTAAATAGAAATGAAAAAAATTAAAAAAATGAAACCTATCAAATCTGTTGTCAAATCCAGTCGGCATCAATTAACTGGCATCCATTTGGTTTTGACTTTTTGAGTTCCGAGACCTATGCCAGTCTTTCAAAATTCAAAACGGTAGCAGTTCCCAACCAAATTCATTTCTACTACCCTTCCTTCTGTTTCTTCCCCGCTCTTCAATATGGGTTTCTCATCCCCCTTTCCCCTCTTCTGCTCCGAAGGCGATGAAGGAATTCTTCCTCCAGGTACTTTTTCTCTTTTTACATTTCAATATATTGATTGAAAATTTAATTTCATTACCGTATTCATTTCAAAACCAATTTTATATATGCATTGTTATATTTAAAAAATTCATGCAAGATAAATTTGAAATAATTTTATTTTCAATTAAAATTATAAATTAAAATAATATTTTTTAAAAATTTATCAATTAAAACATTATTAAATATTTAATCCAAAAAATTTCTTACTAATAAAGTTTATTGTAAAAAATTAAATACATGAATATTATTTTTATTTAATAAAAGTAAAATTGTAAATTATTATTACATTCTCACAAAAGTATTTAGTAAATCAAACATGATCTAAATTTCTTAGGATTTTAATCAACACATTCTAATCTATGTCAAACATTATAAAGTAACTTTCCTATCAATCACATTCCGAGAATTCATATTGTTGAAATCATAACATTAAAAAACTCCAAATAACTACGTTTTGTAAACTACCTCTACATATAGAGCAAAAAAATATATTCTATAGATATAAATTCGCTTTTAATACTTGAGTCATACACATTTACAGACATGCTATAAATACTAGAAATCCTATCAACGCGTATGATTTGAAACTAATCAATCATAATAATACATGAAATTAGCAATATAAATACATCTGATTAATAATACTAAATCCGCTACAATTATTTATCATTAATTGTGAATTAGTGTCAAGTTACGCTTTGGTATTGGCGCGGGTTCAAATTTCACCATGTGTATATTTTAATTCATTTTTGTTAACATGAAAATACTAAAATATCTTCAAATGGTATAACTTATTTTAATTATGAAAAGGCATTTCTGTAATTTCTTTATCGAGGGTGACATTAACTCATTAAAACACATAACAAATAGTATATATATAAGAAAAACCAGTTTTAAACTAAATGCTGTTTACATTATGTTGAACTTGCATATTACAACACTAGATCTGAAAAAAAAAATGTAATGTAAAACAAGATTTTATTTCAAACGGAATCCGTCTTCTAATCATACAAACAGCAGAGAACCATTGAAAAGAAAATTCATGAATGAGATCGAAAGAACAACTTGACAAATGTTTCATACTGCACTAGCGGCAAGAATTGGAGAGGAAACAACCAAGTGAAGCCTACTAGCAATGACCCAAGTCTCGGAACTTTGCACTCTATTCTGCTCGGGATTGACCAGCCCGGGAAGAGAGGATGATACCGACAATGAGTCCATAGAGAGCCAAAGCCTCAGCAAAAATGAGAATAAGAATCATTCCAACAAAAAGCTTTGGTTGTTGGGCATTGGCTCTGCAAATAAATGCACATAAAATATAAATTCAAACAAGCCATATTCTAACAAATGCAAAAGAATTATCGTGGTAAATTGAATGCAATTCATAACCATACAGCAAGCAGATTATGAGGTTCATTCGTCGAAATACCATATCCTCCTTTTTTTTTACTACCCCCTTCCTTCTTTCTCAATGCTTGATTGAATCAAAATGACCAATACTTTGCATAACCAGTGATATTCCAACTAGAACAGTTGGCGGATACATCTTTATCAGGCAACCGTATGATCAGAATGCATCAGTTATAAGCGAAATCTTAAAACAAAATCCCATTCTAGAAGGCTAATTTGATCTAATTATGGATTTTACTATCCCCTGAGTTAAATTACTTTAACTACTATTATCAGTCAGAAAAATCTACAAACACGACAACAAAGAACGAAATCTGAATCCAATTTATATCGTGCTGAAAATGAAGATAAATAAAATAAATAAGATAACAGTACCTAACTCCAGCATCGCCGACGATTCCAATAGCCATACCGGCAGAGAGACCGGCGAGGCCACAAGCAAGACCAGAGGAAAGATGAGCATAGCCATCGAAAAGGTAGTAAGATTTGGCCTTTGGGTTAATCCCAGTGCTGATAATAACCGCAATAATCAACCCATAAATACCTAAAACTCCAGCCATAACAACGGGCACGATCGATTTCATCACCAGCTCCGGCCTCATCACTCCCATCGATGCCACCCCGACACCGCTTTTCGCCGTCCCGTACGCAGCACCCATACCTGTAAAAACAAAAAGAAAACACAATTAGAAAGGATCAGCACCGATCAAAAATCGATTCTTCTGGGAGGAGTTAGGGTTAGCATCTTACAGGAGAAAACGAGGGCAGCAGCGGCTCCGAGGAAGCCGAAGAAAGGAGCAGTTTCATCACCGCTAAATGTGGACGCCATTTTACTAGGCTTTAAACAAAAATTGTTGAGACGAGGATTTGAAGGGAGTTTGGGGAAACCTTGATCCCTGGATTTCGTGAGTGATGAAATGAAAGGGAGAGACAAGAGAGAGAATGAATTGAAGAAGGAACTTGGAAATTTCTAAGTGGATCCCACGTGAACCTGATCGAGCCTTCGCCATACAATTGGCAGTTTTTGGCATTACGTAAAACGTGTGCTTCATTTGGGACAAATTTTGTTGGAGACATGTTTTGGGCTCATGTGTTATGCTGTAATATTGGATTGAGGGTCTTTAATTGGACACTAATAATTAGGGCTAGGAATCTTTGATAGCCCAAAATCACAAGTGGCTCTCGAAAATATATATAGGTTACCCAATTTTTCTTTCGGTTAAAATGTGCTTTAGCTCCCTGTACTCTTCATTCATTTGGAATTTAGTCCTCCTACTTTTATTTCAAGGAACTTAGTCACTCTACCGTTAAAATTCTTTTGTTAAATTCTTATTCATTACAACATATTTTTCTTGTTGAATGTCTATCAAGTGAGTATTTTTTTTTCCAAAATGTCGAACCAATAAATTTAATGGAAAAATTTTAATGAGGTTAACCATTGGATCAAATTTTTGAAATCTAAAAAAAGAAAAAACAGTGAAACTAAATTCTAAATCTCAAAAAAAAAAACTATAGGGACTCATAGCATATTTTAACCATTTCTCTTTTTTTTTTCTTTTTTATTATAAATATGTGTGAGAGCTTTTAGTTCCTCTTATGGAATTTAAAGATATAGAGTTTTTTAACTTCACAATCGAAATTAGAAACTGCCGCATGTCCCAAACATATGTTAGTCTTCAAACTCTGCTCACGGAGATTAAAATCATCTCCACTAACAATGTGGCAAATAATTTTATTTCCAACAAAAGAATGAATAAGAGAAAAACTCATGCAATGCAATGCAAGTTGATTAACAAAAAACAAAGGGAACTAAACTTTGATTTCTCCCAACAACCTTGAAACTTATTGGATTAGAGTCAAAGGTGCACGAATGCTTAACATCTAATGCATTGTGATTAAGGTTTGGATAAAAAGAAAGATAATTATCTTACATCATTGATGTATTTCGTAAAGCTTGTAAATCACTAAAGAAAGATTGACTTTAGCATTCTCAGTTTCATTAATCGTACTTACTGAACAAAAATGGTACGATGAAGATGAGAATGATTTTACTCTGAGGTAAAATTGTAAATGGGTTTCTACCACAAGCCACGGTAAGAGCCACACACGTTTACTTTGGAAAAAGTCATAATATGACGGATCAATGGTGAAATAATTATATATAGTGAGTGATGCAGAGAAAACCTTTCCATCTGTAAAAGATTTTAAGGTAAACTATATAAAAGGTTTAGCAACTCGTTTTTATTTTGGTTACTTAATTTAAAAAAAAAATTAATTTAGGCATTAATGTTTGAATTTGTTTCTATTTTAATTATTTGTTGTTAATTTGATAACGAAAAGCCTTTTTTTGTAACTAATATAATAACACATCTGATCCTTATTACTTATATATTCTATCAATTTGTTCTTGATTCTAAATAATTCAATAAATTTAACCCTTCATATTTATAAATTCTATCAAATTGATCCTCCAGCTTCCTAACTAAAGCTTTTAGCTTTTAAAACAGAGGCATTTCAAATTTATAAATTTGTAAAACCCAAAAAAGAAAAAAAATCTCTCAACTAACGAGTTGTTTATAACCCTTTGATTGATAAAAAATTGGCTAAAGAAAAAATAAAAACCTTAAAAAAAACACATTAGATTTACTCTTGTTATTAAGAGTATGATATTTGCTTCAAGGTACATAAAATTAGTCCTCGAAGTCAATGTTAAAAAATATAACTTTGAAAAATCCAATTGTTCAATCAATAATTATATAAGAACAAATATGAACATTTAATTTTTCATAAGAAAAAAAAATGTAAAATGATTAATTGAATTTTCTTTTGTTACATTCATAATTTTTTTTTAATTTTATAAACCGATTAATAGAATATTATGTGTTCTATTTATTTTTAATTAATTGTTTTTAATTTTTAAACTCACAATAAGCAATATGTGTCATTAATAGTCTGATTTAGTGTCAAATCATTTACCAAATTAATAAAAAAACTAAAATTATACTAGTCAGAATAAAAAATTATTTCTTTACAAATATTAAATGATTTATATATTTTTATTATATATTATATTTTTAAAATTTATATTTTCTATTAATTTTAATGGTGTTTAGTTAATTTATAACTCTTTAACTTCCTGAACATATAAATAAAAAGGGCTATTACCAAATTGTAGAATTTCAACCATATATAAAACAATTAATAGATGTAGAATGCCTTTGTTTTAAAAGCTTAGGAAGTTTGAGGATCAAATTGATAAAATCTGTAAATATGAAGGGTTAAATTTATTGAATTATTTATAAATAGGATTAAACTGATAGAATATATAAGTATTGATGACTAAATGAGTTATTATACCAGTTAGAAAAAGACTTTTCTTTATCAATTTAACACTGGACAATCAAAACAGGAACGAATTCAAATGTTAATACTTAAATTAAATTTTTTTAAAAATTTTTTATCTAATTTTTTTTTAAAATTGAGTGACTAAAACAGGAACAAAAACATAGTTAAATGACCATTTATATATAGTTTACCCAAAATTTTATTGTACCATCCACTAGTTTTTTTCTCTTATAGTGGATGTTTTTTATAATATATAGAAGAGAAGATCAATGGAAGAAAGTATTCATGAAATGTCATCACAATATGTTGATCAGGCATAGTCATAATTGGTTATTTGCTTTGCTTTTAATTTCCTTGAGGATGGCTCCTTTAATTATAGAACTAGCTTTAAATATCTGAAAAACTTCTAATTTCTAATATTTCTTCATTTTTGACATTTCATTTTTTAAGCTTAAATTTACATGCAAATTTATTAAACATTCGTTGCATATGTAACTTAAAGAATTTGTTGAAATTTAAATAAAATTTGTTTCTATTAATCACTTTAAAAAAATTAATTAAATTAGTCACTTTATCGTTAAATATTAATGAAAGACTAACAATGTATTTGTATGAAAATTTTTGGGGTGACCAAAGTAAGAACATCCCCTTATCTAGAGTGATTGATGGGTAGTTTACATTAATTTTATAGTGACTAACATAGAAATACACCATTAGTCTTCCGTTGCCATTTAACGGTGGAGTGATCAATTTGATTAATTTCTATTTTGAGGTGACCAAATTAACCAAAAATAATAATTTTGAGTGGTTAAAATAGGAACGAATCAATAATATATGCGAAAAATCTTTCACTTATGTCGATGCCGGAAAAAAATCACTACTAACACACAAACTAAGAACGAGTCAAGTATGATAATTTTATAGGGATAAAACTCTACATGAATTTTAATTTAATGTGCAACTTGATACCTGAACTCTAATTTGGTGCAAATACACACAAGAAATTTTGATTATGATTCAAATATATACATGAAACTTTAATTTTAATTCAATCATACACCTTTAAATAAATAAATACATCAATTTATTTTTTTGTTGGACAAAAGTAATTATTTGTGTATGCAATATATAAACATAAAATGGTACTATATCAATAATTATGTTATTTTTTGCGAGAATTGAATCAACAAAGTTGCACAAAATTAAAGTTCATGTATAAAATTACACATTATACCAAAGTATCCAATTTGGATATTTTTTTTTATGGCTTAAGGGTGTAAAAAGCCCTCAAACTTTAAAAAAAAAAATTAAACCCTTATTTTTTTTATGCATTTTGACAGTTAAAAGAAAAAAAAGGCTTAATTAATTTTTAAAAAAGTTTAAAAATTCTTTACACCATTAAACCTTGTTCTTTTTTTAATTTTTCAATGGATTTTGATTGTTTGATTTAATTAAGATATTCATGTGTCCATTTACAAACCATAAAGATTACTTTTCTCAAATTTTATGATTATTCTTTTTAAACAATATTATTTTCAAAATTCAAACCTAAATTCTCTCTTTTAAAATGTAGAATATACATTACTATTGGCTTGAACATTTATTGATTAAATTATTTCTTACAAGTGATGTTGTTAGTTTTTATTTTTCATTTGTATATGTTAAGGTGTCTTTCCAAACGTTTACTAAAAAATAAAATAAAGGGAAAAAGTTGACGCAAAAAAGAATGGCACCTTTTTGACAAAGGAAAACGTTGGGTGATGGAAGCCAAATTTGTAGTAGATTTCTAGAACGAAAGATGAGTTTTGTATGTGCCATATATAAGCAAAACAGAGATCTAACACGTCAATTCATACTCGATGTGAAATTGGACCCCCCATTTCTAGCCCCAGAAAGCTCTCAGCTGATCATCAACCACGAGGCACTGAACGACTCGGCGAAGCCCAAATCCTATTGCAGTCTACCACCTATTCAAGGACCCCCCCCCCCCCTCTTCCCAGGCTCACCTCTGGCTGGCCATCATTCCCCTATTCTTTCCCAATCAATGGCCCATTTTCTCCCCATAGTATTCATGCCCCTCTTAAAGAGTCTTATGTGAAACGCCATCTGTACATCGTTTCTTTCCTAAAGGCCCGGCTGTTTTTTCTTTAAAATTGTTCCGAATTCAACAATTATATTCACCTTCAATTAAATTTAAAATCGAATTAGATTAGATCTCTAAATGAGGAGCTCTTACAACGCTATTTTTTTTATTCACACAACTCAATCTTGAAAACTTGTTTAAGAAATATCGAACTCTTTACTATTGGATTCAATAGACGTTGGATAAAACTAATTGTTGAGTTGTAGTTATTGAAACTCAAAAAAGACATTATTGATGAAAATCTAAGTTTGATATTGCTTTTATGCCTCGCTTGGTTACTAGTGTTCTAACATGAGAAAAAACTTATTTATTATATATGTATTACAATAGTTAGACATAAAATAAAAAATAATTAGTATAAATTTAAACTTAAAATTAGAACGATGAGTAAAAACTCTTAGAAAGAACAAGACCTCTTCAAAATAAGCGAAAAATTTTCCTTATCTTTACTAAAGATAAATCATTAGATAGATTAAAATATTACCAATTGAGTTAGTTTATTTCCAAACCATATACTAAAACATGTATAAACCATATACTAAAACATGTATAAAAAATAATATTTCTAACAAACCTAGTATTAGGGTTTTATTTTGTTTACTAATAGTGGAAAACTTTTAATTCCCTAAGTATGATTAAATGAATGAGATGTGTTTGTTTTGATTCATTTTTAGTTCTTTTAATATTACCTAAGAACACATGACAATGTTTTTTCTCCCACTGTGACCAACAACATTTACCACTTCAAATCCAATCTCATTAATATTTTTGTCTCACCAACCAAACATCAGAGTACACTCATACCATATCTAACTCAGGTCTAATTTGGACTTTACTAAGGAACGAATGATGATAGCAAGGACCCACTCCAAACCCCTTCTCACAATATCTCATATTCCAAAACCAAAGCAAGACTCGAACAAGAATTATTAGCCATTACTCTATTAAAATAGTAACAGTCCATTTTTTAGTGATATTAGGAACGGTGGTTTTGAAACCTTGTTTTCTAATGTTTAAGTCCATAAATATTATTATTTAATATTTACAAGTCTAATTTAGTAATCTATTGAATTTTGGCCTTGAATTTTTATTGAATTGATAGTTTATTAATGTACAAGAATTAAATTGTAAAGGTGATAAAAGTTTAATCGTTATGGATTTTTATTTAGTTTAGATACCAACTGAGCAATTGGACCCATTTTATTTATTGAATATTGGAAGATGATGACATTTCCCGCTCATCCTTGTTAATGATGATTAGTGCTAAGTTAATTAAAGGTTAAACTAATTAATTAAGATTTATTATTTATAGACCAAGTATATATATTAAATTAAAAGAAGAAAAATAAAACCATTCTCATCTTCTATCTTGCTCCACCGTTTCTAAAATAGGAGAAAAAAATCTAAGGGTTTCCAAAGTTTCTGCCACAAATTAGATCGAAAATTGAATCAATCGGAGAATAATTGAGGAAAAAATTTACAAATTAGTCCTCACCACATTCTTTGTTGTTGTTTTCTTTAGGTAAGTTCACGTGGGACTTACATATTTAATTCATGATATGTTTGTATTATATTATTTATTTGTTAGTTTGAATTGTTATGTAATCTTGGTGATTTTGGCATCTAAAGGACTAAATTGTAAAGAATGAATGATATGGTTAGCAAAAATAGATATGATGTACTAAATGGAATTGAAATGTATATATGGATGGATGATATGAATATGATGACATTATAGGGATTGAAATGAGTTAAATATCGTAATTGAGCTTGTGTAAACTTAGTAAACAATTAGGATACAAATGGCACGCCATTAGGGTCCAAACGGAAAAAGGAAATGGTTTAAATGAAAAAGAAAAACGAGTGTCGTGATCAGGGATTTTGCGATGGATTGAGATCCAACATTTGTTGTGAATTCTTTGAAGCTAGTGTTAGCAGCATCGAACTAGCTTAAATGAGAAACCCTGGTCTGAAGCTAGTGTCAGCGGCCCAAATTTGTCAGCTTATTTGAGTAAATTAGTCTCGAGTATCCGAATTCAATTTACTTTAATTCTCCAAGCAAAAATATAAAAATGAAAATGGTACTAAATGAAAACGAAATGGTCAGAATTAATATTTATATATGAATGAATTATATATATGTTACAGGTTGAATATGATTTAGTTGGTATATGTTATATGATGGACTGTTATATCACTATATGAATGTGTTATAAGCTTATGACTTGTAATCAAACTAACCTATTTGTAACACCACTAACCCGTATTCGTCATCAAAATAGGGTTACGGAGCATTACCGTATAAACGTAACATAAAAACATACATTTCTAAGCATTGATATAAGCATAGCATAATCTATTCATATACATGCATATCGTCCCTTAATTGAGCCCTCGAGGCCTTAGAAACACTTTAGAAATGGTTCAGGACTAAATCAGAAACATTTAGAACATTTAAGAAAAAGTTGAAAGAATTTGAACTGTAGGGGTCACACGACTGTGTGGCCAGGCCGTGTGACTCACACGACTGAGACACATGCCCGTGTCTCATGCCTATTACAATCAAAATAGGGACACACGGCTGTGTCCCAACCCCTGTCTGTGCCCGTGTAACTCTCTGAGTTGGGTCACACGGCCAAGCCACACGCCAGTGTGCCAAGCCGTGTAACACTCGAAATGGCCTCACACGCCCGTGTGCCAGGCTGTGTGCTAGGCTGTGTAACTGCATGACTTGCAACCCTTGAAACCTACATGGGACACACGGCAGTGTCGCATGGACACATGGCTGAGACACACACCCGTATCTTAGGCCGTGTGGACATGAAATTGTCCAAATTCAAGCTATTTCCATCACTCATTTTAAGCTTGTACCAAAACACAATTTGCACACATGACCAAAGCATCACAAACATACCAGAACATGCATAATATGACCAATTCAAATGACCAAATTCCATTCAACCAATATGCCAACAAGGCACCTCAATCATAGTCAATCAAACATACCTAAACAAATGCATATTTAGCCATATATCAACCATACACACCTAGCTCAATTCCATAACAAAACATACCATACTTGACCACATTGTAACTACTCTATCACAAACCAATTAGGCAATTGAAACATACATCAACTTAACCATACTAACACATAACAACAAGGCACTAAGAGTACCAAAAGTTCATCAACCAAAATAACATATACATGCCAAACTTATCAACTAACATCAAACACAAGTCCACCTATACATGTCATTATAACCTCGGCCAAATCATCAAGAACTACTGAAATATTCGCTAGATAGTGTGATAGATCTCCGACGAGCTTCCAAACCAATCGAGCTTCCGATTATCTATAAAACATGGGAAAGACAACTACGTAAGCATAAAATGCTTAGTAAGTTCATAAAACATGTACATAATTACCATTTCAATGCATAACCTTAAAATTAAACATGATACAATCCAACCACAAGCTTGGCACAAGCCTAAGCATCATTCACAACACATGTTAGTGCATCAATTCATAATTCACTTGAATTAACATAAGGTAAGTCATTATACATGAACAACATCACATGAAATCATCATTTTCATGAACATAGATATACTTTCATTGAACATTACCTTTTTAATCCTTTTCATAAATTCATGACATAAGTCATTTGAACACTTACCGTTCCCTTCCTTTTCATGCCCGTTGAACCATTTAGAATAACATCAGATAAGCGGGAAAGCTCACACAAAGTGTGCTAAACATATAACCTTTCCTTTTTCCTTTACATCGTTGCTCACTCGAGCCATGAAATGGTTCTGCTCACACAAGCTGACAGTCGGAATGTAAGCTACGCGATGCTGCAAACATAAGCTGTTGAGTATCTACAATAAATGTCAGACCTCAGTCATCGGTAGGACATTCAGGACCAGCACCCGAAACATGGTAACCCTAATGACATGTCATTTGTATCCAACGTATTCCTAAGGTTCAAACAGGGCTCGATAATCATCATAACTTCGTTGGATTTCCACCATTTATTTACATGATATATAGCACAATGAAATATGAATCAAAATAACATTAAATTGCTATCTAAACTTATGAACTTACCTCGATGACAAAGACGTAAAACCGAGATCAACTAATCCGAGGCTTTAGCTTTTCCTCGATCTAGATCCGTACGAGGTTTATCTTGATCTAAATAAGCAAATTCAATCCATTTAATATTCATACTATTCAATTCAGTCCAAAATTCATACTTTTGAAAAATTATACTTTTGTCCCTAATATTTTAACTTCTTTACAATTTAGTCCTTAAGCTCGTGAAATTTAAGCAATTTCATCCACATTTCATGCTAGCCGAGTGCACTAGGGACCTATATCAACTCATACAAATCATCATTTCACAATTTCACCATGTATTTTTATCATTTTTAAAAATAAGTCCTTAAATAACAATTTCATCAAAAATCACTTTACAAAACTTGTTTATTAAACTACAAAGATTCATATTCTTCCATTAAACTTCAAAGATCATGCAAGAAAATTCATGGTAAAACTCTAAACCTTTAACAATTTTGCAAATTAGTCCCTAAGCTACCTAGATTAAGCTACAACGATCCGGAAAACATAAAAATCATTAAAAATGGAATCGAAATACATACCATGCAAGAAAAAATGGCTTGATCAAACCCTAGCTATACTCCCTTTGAAGAATCAGTTGAAGAAGAAAAATATTGAAGAAGATGATACCTTTTACTTATTTAATTTTATCTTTATTTACCTATTTATATTTTTAACCTTTAAAAATATTCATAATTTCAACAAAACCAATCCATGAATATCCACTAACTATATAAATGGTCTATTTACCATCTAAGTCCTCTTACATTAAAAATTCAAAGCTATTTGATATCTTTAACTTATAGAACTCTACTTTTGCACCTTTTACAATTTAGTCCTTTTCACTTAATTAAGCATGCAAACATCAAAATTTCTTAACGAAATTTCTATACGACCCTACTAACATATTGTATACATTAAAATAATAATAAAATAATAATTTACTCATCATATTTGTGGTCCCAAAACCACTATTCTGATTTTAACTAAAAACGAGTTGTTACACTATTTGATGTATTTGATGAATGTGCATGAAAATGTAATATGCCAAAGGATTACCATGTTTGTACCAATGTATTTCAATTGCTAAATTGTTGTAATGTCAAGGTAAGTTAAGTAAATTTCCTATGGATTTACTAAGCATTCAAAATGCTTAATCGTTGTCTTCCTTTTCCTTGTAGATTGTCAGTTTGTGGAACGTGTCGATCGGATCAACTCGAAGGCCACACTATCCTACTCTGACTCTGTCACACACCAAAAATTGGGCTAGTAGAATTGTGTCAGTAAATCAAGGGTTAGTGAATTAGGAACCGTAATTAGGTTAGATAATTAAATAATTAGGAATAATTAAATAAAATATTAAAATAATTAGAATTAAAATTTTGAGTTACAAAATTGAAATTAAGTGTCCGGGAATTAATTTGATTAAAACAGATTTTAAAAATGAGATCGGATTTGAAAATAAGTTTTAATTGAAAATAATGACTTATATAAAAAGGGGAAGAAATTGGAGGTGGTTAAATGGGAAATGACCCAATTTTTAAAAACTGGTTGCCTATTTAACAACCCCCACTGTCCCTTTCTTCTCATTTTCTCCAATCATTCAAAATTTTTCCAAACACCAAATTAGAGTTTTTCTCCCGAAATTGATTCATCCTTTTTGAATCTTAAGCTTCCTAAACACAAATTCCTCTTTCAATTTCAAAGAATAATCATGTTTTCATCATCAATTTCTCAAGAGATCTTCATGTATTTTAGCTCGAATTAGCTCCATAGCTCATCGATTTTGCAAAAATGAGGTGAGATTCTAAATTTTAATGATTAAAATAAGTGATCTGTTATTTCAATTCAAGATTTAAATGATTTAATCAAGATTTCAATAGATCAAGTGATTTTAAGTTGATTTTTGGCTTGAAAATGGTAGATTCTGTATTATTTGGTTGAGCTTCGATTTTAAAGTGATTTATAACTCTTTTTTATCTAATTAAAAGGTTTTTAACCTTGATTTAACAAATCCTTTGGTAATTTAAACAAATTGAACGCTTTCTCCTTCTTGATGTTCAAATAAGCTTGGTTTTTTTTGAAAAAATTAGATCTGTGTAATTAGATAAAATTGATGGTTTAGATCTGTAATTAGGTGATATTTATTAGGTATGGAGTTGGAATCTAAGCTTAAAAACGAGATATGAGTGGTTAAACATCTGTTTCAACAAAACTAGCTAAGTTTTCAATATAGAAGTTAGTTGGTTGTGATCTGTGATTTTGGAAGGATTTTAATATGTTTGGTGTTTTTTATAATGTTTTTGTATAATGTTTGATGTGTATGTGAAATGTCAATTGAATTGGGAGCCTCCACAAGCAAGGACAAAGTCAAGTAAAAGCTTGCTTGAGCTTTATTGTGCAAGTGAGTTGCTAAGGTTAGTGGTCTTGTGTGCTATAATTGATGTGCAAATTAGTGAGTTAAAGGGGGCTTAGGTGGTTTAATAATCTAATCTAAGTCCTAAGAGTAAGTGTTCTTACTTGAACTTTGTTATTTTATAAGCAAGCTTACATGTGTTGTGATATGTGCAAGTGCGTGATGTGAATATCTGTGTTGATTATATGATTGAATATGCCTTGTGAGTAGCTGGTTTTATGCACACACATTTTAAATTAAAGTGTATTTGTCTCATTAAGAAAAGTGTTTGCACGTGAGGTGCATTATGTGAAAGTGACAAGTGATATGAATGTGATGTGTGAGTGTGCATAAACCAAAAAATTAATGTGTGAAATGGATATATTGGCCTTGTGAACCTTTGAAACATTGGATATAGTTGGCATGCCATAGGATTTGAGTTCTCATATATGTGTTTGATGTTGTGATATATGGAGGGATAAAGGAATGTAGAGCATTGCTCTATTTATGGGTCATGTTGGTGTATAGGAGAGTGCTAGCTTTATGCTACACTTTATGGGTCCAATATAGACTCTATGAGTCAAGTACGAGGTAATGGAGATCCGTGTATCTAATGAGTGTTTTAAGATGTATTTTCATTTTCACTAGTAGCCAATGTATCAATGTAATATGATATTAATGTTGTTATGTGATAATTGTGTCTAGCATGCTTGTTTTGAACTCTTGTATTTATGGGTTATTGTAGCATCTTGAATACTCACTAAGCTTGGTTAAGCTCACACTCTTATGTGAACATTTTTGCAGTGACACAATTGGACTGAAGTGGTGAAGTGAGCAAGTTGGTGATCTAAAGGCAAAGGCATCTTTAATTGTGCATGTGAGATGGTTTTTGGTTCATTAAGATGGCAATGTGGGTGCAAACTTGAGGGACTAGACTTTACTTTTTGATTTGGATTTTTATTGGACTTTTTATGGATTGTTTAAGGACTTTTATACCTATATGTGTGTGTTTATACTGCTTGAAATATGCTTGAAAAATGCAGTAGTGGTAGATAGATTGTTAAACTATCAAGTGTATTGAAGGGTTCGCCATAGGGTTTGCATGTAGCAACGATAGGGGTACGCATAGGTGAGTGTACATGGGCAGTTTGCCATATAGGTTTCGCATAGGTGAGTTACCATAGAAGGTTCGCATAGGAGGGTTTACATAAGAGGATTAGAAGAGTTGAGTTTGCATAAGTGTTTAAACTTGCATAAATGTATAGGCTCGCATAAGTCTATAGGCACGCATGATACTGAGTTCGCACGACGTATTTGAGCTCGGACACATTAGAGGGTCGCATATAATATAGGGCTTGCACAAAGTAAGGGCATGCACTAAGTAAGGGCTCACACACAACATGTGATAGGGGTTCGCCAGGCATACGGTTCTCTAGAGTGAGTTCATTATAGGGTTCACTAGAGTGTGTTTTCCATAGGGTTTGCTAGAGTGTGTCTACCATAGGGTTCACCAGTAATTCATGAGTTCGCCCAGGGTAGATAGCTCGCCAAAACATGGGGGTTCGCAGATTTAGGGTAGGTGCGAGCTAGGTGTTCACCGAGTGAATTGCGAGCTGTTAGGATTTCTAAGTAAAGGTTTGTAGGTGCTATGTGTTTGCTTCTTTTTCTAGTGTAAACTGATTTTTGTTGATGTGATTAGAAAAACATGTAATAGATCTTTCATATTTTAATTTTATTCATCACACTCCAGTATGGTAGCTTCAATTTCTTAAAAGGACTTTTTTGATATTTTGGAAAAAAATTATGATTTAGTCCCTGAACTTCGTTTTGGAATTAAGTGAGTTTTAAATATCGTTTTGAATCGAATTTTTCCAAAATTCCTTAAAATAAAATTCCCAGGACACTGGTTGGTCCGAATTTATGATTTATGTGTTTAATGTTTATGATGTGTAAAAATGATGATTTTACCCCTGGTCCTTTTTCATTGAATTAGGATGATCGAAGCATGATTTAGGTTTGTTTGTTTAAAATTACTTATTTAAGCATGTTTACATTGGTTTGATGGTTGGTTTGTGGTATGTTGGTTGACCGATACGAAGAGTCACTTCGGTGGCTAATGTGATGTTTGAAATTCGGGTCGGATCATCCCGGTCGGGTTTGGGGCGCCACAGACTTGGTAGACTTTTGATTGTATTAAGTCAGTTATGTGGCACGTGTAGGAAAAAACCCAATTTGAGAATGGTTTTCTTTCCCAACGGAAAATTAAAATTTTGAAAATCGACCTTTTTTGTGATATTTATATCAATAAACCTTAACCGAATTCATACCTATGTTTTTGGATAAGCGGATCCTTGATGTTTTTCGGTTTTCAACCAAACGATCTTCTCTGCTATTCTCGTACCATGAATTGCTTTAAGTGTGGACTCGAACCAATTGAACCAAAACACAAAACTAGAAAAAGGTTTCTTTTTTGGGGTGAAAACAAAAATTCCCTCTTCTTGAATAAAAACCGGTAAAATTGTTATTCTGAAAAAAAAATGTTTATAAGTTGAAAATAAAATCTCTCTATTTTCTAGTAGAATAACAATCTCTCAAAATTTGTGTAAATAGTTCTATAGGTGTCATTTATTTATAGGAAGAGAAGGTAGAACCCTTGTAGAGTTGTAAAAGTTTATTTCCACTAGGAAAACGATATCCTAGTTTACTAGGATATCGGGGGTGGAAACCCTAGTTAATATGATCCAACCTGATTCAGTTTTTCTATTTCCCAAAATATACTTTAATATTTACATATTAAATAATTTTCTCATCCCAAATTTACCCTAGTAAAAATTTTTTACGATTTAGTTTTGACGATTTTACCCCTAGTAAATTTTTAAGAAAATTTGTTCAATATGTCACAACTCAACATGTTCACTATGACCGAATGATTTATTTTCAATTTTGGGCTTCAAAACAGTCCAAAAACATAAACTAATTCTTCCATCATTTTTTAAGTAATCCTATATAGGATTGCAAATTTCCATTTTCATTTCCATTTTTGGAAACCTACATTCATTTCTAACTGATTTCATTTCTCCATTTCGGAGAAAACCATAATCATTCTTGAATGTTTCCCATTTCTCTTTTTCTATTCATTCCGTTCATTTCTATTCAAACACACAATTCATTTTTGGTTTCAACGATTTATAATTAAGTTCTGAATTATCACCTATTAATTATAAACTCATTTAATCAAGAAGTCATTCCACTATAGTATCGTGACTGAGCTCTCTTGAACGACATACTATTACGAAAGCAACTACTTAGTGCTCGTCCAATGACCTCGTCATAAGTGTGTTACCCTCATACGATATCATTGATCTCTTTGTGATAATATTCGTTCTCCTAATATGATCCTATTTTATCTCATGATAACCAATACATCTTCCTTCATGAAATGTCTATCATTATCAAATAGTGATCAAGTCATCCATCACAAAGACGGACAACCCGTGACCACGTTTGCTTCTCATCAACCATGTAATGCCAATGAGAAGATATCATTTACCCATGTTTTAGACTATGAATTACACTATTTTGAATGATGCTACATATTACAAAAATCGAACACCCAACGCATAAGCTTTCGGTTCCTTATCTATTCGAACTCAGGCTTTTACTTACATCAAAGTGTACGAATCACACATACATAGTCCGCCATCCACTTATGATTTAGGTATGCCACAATATGAACGTCACAAGTGAATAAATCCATAAATAGATTCAAGATCTATTCTTCTTGGGTCCTATTCGATGTACTATCAATCCGGTTAGTCACATTTATGTCTCTATCTTCTGGGAGTCATTCGCTTCGATGCCCAAGATAAGAAATCTCCCCAATTGGACTTGATAGACTACATATTAGTCTTTTAATTGGTTTTATCATTTTTTATTAGACTAATGACATGTTTAGGTTCGTCTACTAATACAAGTTGTCTTTTCGTATTATGATCTAACCACGTAATATCGCTTAGTATTATTTAAACATTAGACAACCAATGGGAAACATTTGCTTTCATTTTCCTTTATGTGCAAAAACCATTTGAAGACAATAATACAAAGTATATTTATCGTAATCAATGAATTTGTTTTATTAACCAATCTGTTATAAATATGAGTTTATTTGAAAATGATAGTTTAGTTTGAATCATGGTTAATGGTTGATCTTCGATAAAGTTATTGCCTATATGTATATGTGTTTGTTTGGTAATATGTTTTGATACCTTGAAATGCCATTTTGAACGTGAATTAGCTTAGTGAAATGATAGAATACTATGGCTATATGTATGGTTGTTTAACTTGAAATGGTACAAGTAGATTTGAAGGGAATTGGTGCCAATTAAGGCATATTGTTTAGTTGGCTAAAATGATGGTATGAAATGACTTATAGAATGTGCAATGGTATGAATTGAATATGAAAATGGCATATTGGTTTTTAAATTGAAGTGTAAGATATGAATTGAATTTGGTTTATGCAGGTTTTAAGTGTAACACCCACACCCGACCTGACCTCGAATCCGAGTATAGATTGTTAGAACTGAACCAGGTTGATGTAAAAGTTTAGATCTTACTATTTACAATCAGACTGTATTACCTATTTACTTAAAACTTTTACAACAGAAATGATAAATTAAAGTAAAATTCCACGGTCTTATATCCAGACTCTAAGGGACCTATTTAGTTACAACACATTCAAACCCAAGGCGAAGCCTCTGAAGGTACCCCCATCCTATGTGCATGACACTTTACTAGTAGTGATCCTTGATCCAATACGGTCTAACTTGGTCCCTCCTCGAGTTCCTTGTACTACGAATCCTACAAAACACAGACCAACAATTTGGCAAGTTCAATGAACTTAGTGAGTTCCTTTACTGCATTATACTAAAATAGACCTTATCTTGTAGTGGGTTTCAAATAGAAAAGAACCAACACAATACTCCCTATTTTGTTTTTATGACCCTTGTTTACCTGGGGTGTTGGACTTCAATTAAACATCAATCTATCTTTATTGGCGGAATGATTGTTGGGCGATCTTTACCTGGCCGGCTTATGACCCTTTTGACTACCTATGGTAGGTTCTAGTTGATTTATCATCCTTGCTAATTCTAACCCTTCTTTTCTCAATTCGCCTTATGTATTCTTTCTCCTTCTAACTCTTTCCATGCTTAACCGTTCTGATTTTGTCCTGGCTTATGAACACGCCATAATTCCAGTGCATACACTGATATTTTATCTGTGAGGTCTATCTACTCATATAGCCTACTAAAAAGGTCCATGCGCATTGGCGTTCTTATTTAGGTCCATCTTTATTGTTTCCACCCCACCCTCGGTTTGCAATGTTGTTTGGATTACTTCTTTATATTCCGCCCTAATCGCGATATATTGCTTTTGAGGTGAAACATACTTGTCTACTGTGGATTACTTTTGCCTACATTACCTACATTACCCAGTAGATCGTCATCTGGGTGACCGCCTGAATTCATGATTCCTCTTACATGTTGGTTCCCTACGGAACTAGCTATTTGGTAGATATTTCCACACTAGTTTTTCCTTTAAAGAGGAATAGTGTTGACAAATATATATGTCACTCGATGTTTCCCTTTTTGGAAACTCTCTCTATTTGTAGGTTCTAACTAACCCCTCCTTTCTTATGGATAATCGGCGTACTTTCAATCAACCATAAGCATACCGGTTTCTTTGAGTACCTTCTAGAGATTCTTGATGGCGGATCCTTATTAGCAATTCTCGGTTAAACCATATTTTGTTCGCCTATATACGAGGAAAAATTGGCGCGTCATCTCTCGTGACTATTTCTTGCTAGGTTACCACCCATATGCCCTACTGGCTTTCATGACTACTATTCTAGTAGCTTTTTCCTACTTTCATTATGTTTCCCATTTATTGGTAGATTCTTTCGATCCACTAGCTATCTATTGCATGTTCTTATTTTTATTTTCCTTTTAAACCCTTTTTACTGGTTTGTAAAATTTCCTGTGATTACTGTCTTAAATGTCCATCCATGTTTATTGTCCCAACGAACTAACCCATGTTTAGTGTCTCGACGGACTCCACAAGCTGTAGTAGCCGAGTTACGGTCTTACTTGTCAGGTCCCATGTTTAATGTCATGGTGGACATTATTTATTGCCATAGTCAAGCTATGGTTTAACACCTCGTAATCATCGTGTTTACTGTGCCAGTAGACTACCCTGTGTTTACTATCCCAGTGGACTACCTTGGTTGCTATACCCGAGCTATGGTATTACACTTTAAACCTCTTGGAGATGTCGCTCCAAAGTACCATACCGCTGTCCCAGTGTCGTCCCATAGAGTCTGCTGATTGCTATAATGGTCGACATCAATTCATCTCATATCAATCTTGATGCTCAAACACCAAAGTATCCCCCAGCAAGGCTCAGAGCTTTACATATTACGGTTTGCTCCCAGCAATCCTGAATGGCAGAATAAAAACAACATTCCAATTTCCTTATACCTCTGCCCATTCCTCAATTACATCATTCCTAACATTGATGTTTTAACACTGCAGTGTCTTCTCCGCAAGGCCTAGAGCTTCGTATATCACGGTTTGCACACAACAACACTGTATGGCGGTATCTAACAGAAATTCATATTTCCCAGATCCTAGCTTTATCTAAACTCTTCGATATCCCATCCATATTCCACAGTACATGCAAACAGACAGTACACGCAATTCATAATCATTGAATCATGGTGTATGCTAATCTTCAAGCTTAAGGCTATAACCATCTCTTTCATAATGACACACTGGTGGATACTTACAAACCTTGTAACACTTCAACCCCTACTGGAAGACTGAGGCTTTACACTAAAAGTAGCTTAAGCTTGGTTCATACTTTTATTGAGGTTTTGGCGTATACTCACTAAACTGGTGCGTTAGCCCAAAATTTTAAATGACAATATAATCAAATCAAGGATACACCAAATAATTTAAAACAAAATTGAAAATGAATTTTCAGCGGAAGCCTTACAAAAGACAACAGGTTTATATAAAACGCAAGGTGAGTTATTTTTCACACAAAATTTTCAAGTGCATCACTTATGGTTAAATATCATTTAAATTAGTTTGGCGTATACGACTAAAATATGATATTATAAACCATAATTCACAAAGGTTAACCTATACTTCAAGAGTACGTAAACATTATCTTAAAATAGTGATTTGACAAAATATGTAATTATTACAAATGTCGGTTACAAGATAGAGTTACACACCACCCACCCAAATTGAATGTTACAAAACAAACATGGGTGAGCTTCACAACAGAGGCCACTATCTTCTAACTAAGTCCCTTCCACAAGCCCTCAACGTTGTGGTAAAACCTGGAAAAGGGAAAGAAAATGAGGTAAGTTCGAAAGAACTTAGTGAGCTCTAGAAATATAAATGATCAACCCTTTCTAAACAAGTTCCATGATCAACATTATTGAACTTATATATATATAGCAATAAGTCAACAAACTTCACGTCAAGATAATTGGGCTTATACCCTCCTAAATACAACAATGGTGGATACCTATCCTTGGTGGACTCTATCATTTGTCGAATAGAATTCACAACTACTTTCGCTAAGAACAATTGCCTTAACATAAACAGAAGGGTTACTTCCCTTAAGGAACACGAATACTACCAACTCTTACTCTTATTATCTCAAACATATTGATTGACTGGTACTTAGATGCCTACCGAATTCAATTTCACTAGGGCGAATATTGTATGCCAAGCACAACAACTTAGCGGATACGCTACGTACTCAACACAGTAATAGGATTAAGAGTTACCACTTACCATGCAATATTATTATACATTGCAATTACATTATCAAACATTCCTTCTCAATGTTTAGGGTTTAAGGTTTGCACACCAAGGAAGTCGTGTTTGTTTCTTATCACTTACATGCACATGCAAATGATTACATGCAACAACTTACCATATTTCATGAGGACGATTTCACTTGAATTCATAATCTGTAACTATGACGACCATAACTTAATAGTATACAAAGACTCGAAAGAAACTCTTAGGCAACTAACATAAAATGGATACTCACTGATTGGAGACCTACAGAAGATCTCAAGGAAGATGGTTACATCTCGAAGTCTTCTGTTACACTCCACAACCTTTACTTATTTTTCGGACACTCGCTGGTTCTTCAGTGATGAGGTTATTCCATTTTATTGGGTTACCAGAATAAAACAAGGTCAAAGAAACAAAAAAAGAAGAACCTCTATTACAACAACCACACTATTATTTATAGCCCACACGGCTCTTACAATAACCCTACATGTGGCCAACCATGCAAAACTGACTCAGCACCCTTTTGTGGTTGACATAATAATTTCGAGACAAATCCTACCTTAAACCTCTTCGCACTCTAGTTAATTTCCAACTAGATCTTAACAAGAAACAAACTAAAACTAAACAACATACCCACGTGCTCATAAAGAAAACTATCGGGTCCATGGCCTAACAATTCGCCACTGGCGGATAGTAACAGAAGAGTTCGCCAACACAAGGCTTTCCAAGAGAATCCGCTAATTGGCGGGTTTTCCACAACGACCACGCTAAGACGTATAGATCAGTAACCTATACTTTGCCAAAAGACAAACCTTCAACCAAGTCTTTATAGAATTACCTAATTGGCTAAACAATCCATCAATCATGGCAAGACAACCAACACTAACTTAACTTGGCATATAGGGCGTAAATTAGCCTTCATTGTCTTATACTTTAGCCAACAATCCACCCACACAAACCACAAACTAAGACTACGTCGAGCGGGGTGTTACAAACCTACTCAACCTTATGTACACAAGCATTCTCAAACAAAAAAGATTATGCATCATCATGGAACTTAGTTTTGAACTAACACATACTTTTGAAAAACGCACACCATCTCAGATGTGGAGTACAAAAACTAACTTGATGCTTCTTCGCCTTATCAAGTTAACTTTTCCGAATACCAGAGTTCCTATCCTTGTGGCAGCTAATCATGAGAACCCAAAATCATGAGTTAAACTCAGCATTCTCATTTTTAAAAATGTGCTCCGAAACATGTAGGACCCCTTAAAATGGTTATGAAAACCCTTAACTTCATTTCCTTAATCTTACGTATACCAAAGGACTTGGAGCCTTACCAACTTGTTAGATCCTCTACTTTCCAGCTAAAGTCTCTTAATCATCACTCCATGTAAAGTTTTCCGTAACTATCTCTTCTTTGGAGCTGTAACACCCCTCACCAAGTCCGGTCACCGAACTCGAGCAATAGGATGCTACTAACAAAATTACTCAATTACAAACAATTTACAAATAAAAAATCACAAATAAATATTAAATAATCACATAAAAACATGTATATAATGTACTATTCCATCAATTTTAGGTAATTATTAAGTATACGAAAGTTTTAAAATAGTTCGTGTAACACCCCTAACCCGTATCCGTCCCCGAAACAGGGTTACGGAGCATTACCAGAGTTTACGGATCAAATAGACAAAAATTTCAAAAATTCAAAACATATCAATATTCATATCAAAAACCAAACAAAATCATTCATATTGTCCCATATACGAGCCCTCGAGGCCCAAAATATGCATTAGAAACAAGTCGGGACTAAACTGGAAATTTAGAGAATTTTTTGGAAAACATTGAAAATTTTCAAAGTTGTAGGGGTCACAAGGCCATGTGGCCAGGCCGTGTGACTCACACAGTCAGGAGACACGCCCGTGTCTTAGGTTGTGTGGGCATTTGAAATGGGGATACAAGGCCGTGTCCCAGCCCGTGTCCGTGCCCGTGTAACTCTTTGACTTAGTCACACGGCCAAGCCACACGCCCGTGTGCTGGGCCGTGTACCCTTCGAAGTAACCTCACACGCCCGTGTGCTAGGCTGTGTGCTAGGCTATGTAACAGCCTGGCTTGCAACCTTTTAAAAACTATAGGGGACACATGGTCGTGCCACCTGGCCGTATGTCACACACGGCTGAGACACACGCCATGTGGATGAAAATAGGCCATTTTACAAGCCATATTTCTCACCCAATTTAGCATCCACCTACACTCAACATTGTGCATATAAACAAGTCATATTAAGGCATCCAAAACAAGCAAAATCAAGCCTTAAACATGTAGTATATTCACATACAACCAATATGTCCTTAAGCACCTCAAATGACCATTATAAACATGTTTAACTATGTATTTAATATAACCAAATGTTTAACTAAATTATATGCATAATTGCATCATTACATAACATGTAAATCACTTTACCAAAACATACCAATTGATGTTAAACATGCCTTTCAATTTCTAACTTAATTAGATATATATGTCTTACACAACAAGGTACCAATTCACAACCAATTCATCAACTCACAAAACACTTATACAAAATGCTCATATAACTATCATTTTACCTTTCATCATTCAACCACTTCAAGCCACACATCAACATGATAAGGCTATTTATATACATACCAAAATATAGCAAAACACAAGCCAAATCATATGGCCACAATTTCAACAAAACATATAGGTCAACATTAGCCAAAATAGCCTATACATGCCATTATAACCAAATTTAAACCAACCAAAAGTACTGAGTGAGCCAATGGATAGTGTGATATAGCTCTGACAAGCTTCTAGCCCGAACGAGCTTCCGATTCACTAAAAGCACGGAAAGTACACAGAGTAAGCATTTAAGCTTAGTAAGTTCGTATAACATAGAATTTAACTTACCATTTATTCACATATAAGGTAAGTAAACAAGTATATCCCAACATATATTGGCCAAATGCCTAAGCACATATACATCAACCATGTTAGTCATGAAAACACATATATAAACCAAGTCATGGATGAGCTCAACAATTAATCAAATTCCATATACATGTGTCATCCATTTCATATACCTATATACTATGTAATAGAATTTTCCATGTAATTCATATGTATACCTGTAATAGTTCGTATCGAACTCATGTCTTATCATATCATAATATTGCCCGTTAAACCATTTAGAATATCATTGGATACTCGGGATAGCTTACACATAGTGTGCTAAACTATAATCCGTCAATTTCTATACATGTATGCTCATACGAGCTATGAATCGGTATGCTCTCACGAGCTGTAAATCGGTAAGCTCATACAAGCTGTGAATCGGTAAGCTCTCACGAGCTAAAATCGGTAAGCTCATACGAGCTGTGGTGTGCCCGCAATGCATGCAGGACCACAACCAAATCGGTAACCCTAATGACATGTCATTTGTATCCTACGAATTCTTAAGGTTCAAACGGGACTCGGTAAATTGTCATACGTCATCAGATATACGATCAGTATTTATACATTGCAATTATAAAAATCACATACATTTAATTAAATTAAAACATATAAATACTCAATTTAATTACACGAACTTACCTCGACGAGTATATGTAGATACGGAGGCGATTAATTCGAGATTTTTCCTTTGCCCCGATCTAACTCCGTACGAGGTCTATCTTGATCTATACGGATAAATTTAATTCAATTTAATATATTTTTCATTCAAATTAGTCCAAAAACATATTTTTGGCAAAATTATCATTTTCCCCTATACATTTAGTTCTTTACAATTTAGCCCCTAGTTCATAAAAATGGAAATTTACACAATTTCATCATAACCCACTATGGTCGAATATCAAATAGGTCCTTAGCATGCACTATACTTCAATTATTTCGTAATTTCACCATGTAATATTTTTTATTTTTTCAATTTAGTCCATATTTGACAATTTCAGTAAAAATTCCTTTACAAAAGTTGTTTATCTAACAACAACCATTCATTTTCTATCATCAAACTTCAAAACTCAAGCATGTTCATCAATGGTAAAACCCTAACAGTTTAACAGTTTCACAAATTAGTCCTCGGGCTAGCTAGATTAAGCTACAACGATTCTGGAAACATAAAAATAATTAAATACGGGGCAAAAACGCATACCTAATTGAGTTAGATAAGCTTGGCCGAATGTAAAACACAAAAATGGATTCCTTCCCTCTTTGTTTCGGTTCAAGAAAGAACATAAAAGATGAAAGCCTTCTTTTGTTTTATTAATTTATCATTTATTATTTAATTACTGAATTAACCTTTAAAAACATTAATATTCACACAATTTCCAAGCCATGTACATCCACTACCAACTTAAATGGTCAAATTACCATATAAGGACTTCCACTTTAAAGTTCTATAGCTATTTAATACCTTTAGCTATTAGAACATAACTTTAGCACTTTACACGATTTAGTCCTTTTTATCAAATTGAGCATACAAACGGTAAAATTTCTTAACAAAATTTTTATACGGTAATACTATCATGTTGTAGACCATAAAATAATAATAAAATAATTTTTTTGACTTCAGATTTGTGGTCCCGAAACTATTATTCTGATTTTACTGAAAACGGGCTGTTACAGTTCGAGAATGAACAAAAATCGATTTGAACTAAAAATAAAAAGTTGGGAAAAATCTGAAAACTGGGGACACACAACTGTCTTCTTTGCCTGTGTGGAATGGCCAAGACCGTGTGGATGGCTTACATGGCCATGTGAACAGACCGTGCAATAGGCTGATATCGTATGAAATTAGGGTCACATAGCCGTGTCGCCAGGTCGTGTGACAAGGCTCAGCCCGTGTGGTTCAAGAACATGGTCATATGGCCAGACCGTGTAAAATTTAAAAAAGAGAGTCACATGGCCGTGTCACAGGCCGTGTGCCAAACCATTTGCAATTCGAAATAGAGTTACACGGTCGTGTATCCAGTCCGTGTAACAAATTGTGACCATGTGGGAAAAACATATACCAAAATTTAATAGGCCACATGGCCGTGTGGGGTGACCGTGTGGGACACACGGCCATGTGTCAGCCTGTGTGTACCTAAAAAGTGCCTTATAGTATGAAATGCTTAAGCCTCAAGCTTTCATTTAAACCACATTACAACCTAACCAAAGGCATCCAAAACAAGTTAATAATATCACTTACAACTATCATCCTAGGTACCTAACTAATATGCCTTCAATGGAACCTCAAAATGACTAGATAAACATGTATCACTTAACCTATCCAAGGCAAAATAAGTCGCTCATTTTCAACCATAATTCATACACCAACATTATTAACCATTACCAAACCAAAACCAATGCATCAACCAAGCACATACACTTAGCAATTATAACTTCTCAACTATCAAACCATTAAGCACATATTCAACTACCATAGTAAGATAACCATAATTTGACAATTACCATCACTCATATACATATCCACACAACTTTTAAAGACCAACAAGATTTAAAATGATCAAAATAAGTATAACATGTCCTAGGTACACGCCAAAACAAAAGGAACCATTCACCAACACTTGAGTTCGAGATTTCCACTGGATGTTGAATCGATGATCGAACTGCCAGGTACCTAACCTGTGCACGAGAAAAACAAAATCGTACGTTGATTATAACTCAGTGATATTTCTATAATCCGAACTTTAAAAGCAAAATATAATACATTTAAATGCTCAAATTAAGACTAGATGATGCTAAGCTAATATCAATTCAAATGTGCAAATTCATATAGACCTTATTTTACCATATACATTTTACTAATGATAATACATGAAAAATTCAATTCATACATATCCATTTTCCATTTTGGTTTCCAATACACATTTCATTTCATATCACTTGCTATTTCAAGAGTATTTCCAATTCAATAACATTTGCCATTTCAAAATCGATAACTCAAGTTTACCATTTACTTTCCCTATTAATATGACTCAAACTAGGACGGATACGTGGATCCAACCAACACATCAGTTTGGCACCTAGTGTCTCATCGGTTAAATAAATCCGAAGCAAGTAATTGCGTCGAGTGCTATAAATAAATTTGACACCCAGTGTCTCATCGGTAAAACTGAAGCAAATTGGCACTCAATGCCTCATCGACTCGTAGTCGAAGTAACCCTGAACTCTTCCAATCCTATGGAATGCCATCTATATCTGACTCAGTCTGAACAGTTAATAAGGTTTTCATTTCATATTTCAATACAAACCAATGTTCAAATTCACATTTATTCACAACATTTATACATTTATCCGACTTAATAACAACTATAATTATCTCAACACATATATCCAATTCACTTCTAACATAACTATCAAATATTTACAAGTCTGGTTTACAGAAACGGGGTCCCGAAACCATACTTTTCTGACACCACTAACTTTCGGGTCGTTACAGGAGCAACCAAAGAAGAAGAAGATGAAGAAGGAAATAAAAATGAAACAAAAGTGAGAAGAATTCTATCCCTGGGAAGTTATTTCCCTGGTTATTTATAGCCCTTCTCACATGGGCTTCAACCATTTAGAAACCATCCAATCCATTGACAATCATTTTGCCCCCCATTATGGGACCAGCAGATTTTAATCCAACCGAACCAGATTTAGAACTCAACTATATCCAAAGCATCCTCTATATTTCCTTTATTTTCAGTAGAGACCGCCAACTTATAATTTCTTCCAATTTAACCCTTAATTGTTCTAAATTTACGGGTTTAAAGGAAACCAGGTGTGACATTAAGGGTGTTTTTAGGCATCATTTGAATGTGTTTGAGTTTGAACATGGAATAGGTACCAAAATGGAAGATTTTAACACATTTGGCATCAAGGTATCGGTACCACAGATAAAGGTATCGATACTTGGCATTTCTTAAACAAGTTTTTGTAAAACAAAATGCTAAAATGGTTCGATACCAATGGAAGGTATAGGTACCTAAAGGGAAGTATCGGTACTTCAAGTATAGTATCGATACCTCTTGACTTTAAATCAATTTTTTTCTAAACATTGAAACTTAGATTGGTATCGGTACTTATATGGGGTATCGATACTTATATAAGGTATCGATACTTGATCTAGAAATTTTGAAAACTTTGCAATTTGGTCTTAATTCATGCTTGGGTCTACAAAAGAGCTTTCGTAAGCTCAATTAAGGCTTGAATTTAAATTTGTATCTTAATATCTAGGTATTTATGACATGACTGAATATTAAATGTTTTCTTTATGGTTTACTTGATCAAAAATTTTAAAAATGTTATAATAAGTTCAATATTTGATCTCGGTTGACTTTAAAGTATTCATATGCTCGTATAAGACCTGGGAAAGAATGCTCATATTATTCAATGTTGTATTATTGTTGATTACATGATTGATGATGTGAAATGATGATTTTACTGTGATTTTATCAATAGTTGCTCCGGCAATGAATGTGGCACCCTATTGCTCAGACCCGACAATCGAGTCGAGTAAAGGGTGATACATTTAGTGGTATCAGAGCTATGGTTTAGTCGATTCTAAGACTGAGCGTAACGCATGAAATGAGTCTAGAAATACATGCCACAATAACCTGTGATAGTGTGACACCTTATGGTCCGATTTGACATTTTTTTCTTATAGATTTATAATGTTGGATGAATCAAATTGTGTTGTGACAGATGAGGTTGATAGTAACGTTCCCATTTTTTATTATCAAGGAGCTATTCACAGTGTGCTCGTTCCGTAAGGGCCTTGAGGCAAGGCGAGTGATGTCTTCTTCCAAATGATGAACCAATGGTTCATACAGTTTGTGCGAGCTAATCTTGGGGCTCTGCAGCCTATTTTGAACAAGTATAAAGTGTGTTAATATCATGCATAGTCCTGGCCCCAACCTAACTTGACTCATGTACACTTCTAAGAAAGACCCGCTCCAAGCCTTTCTTCTACTATAAATCCTCCATCTTCCAAGACCAAAGCAAGACAGGGACATAAATCATTAGTCATCACTTTACTAGAATATCATCTCAAACTTCCATTTTTAATGGCTCTCCGCACCACACCTTGTATAACTTAATTGTTATAACAAAACCAAATAATTTTCCTTGCTTTTATATCTTTCTTATTTTTTCTTCAATGGAAAACCTCAAAGGATAGGAAGTTCAGCCTTCAAAACTACTCCTCTTTTACTGGATGTTCTCTTACAATGATTTCGAAATATCAGAAACCCTGGTTACTATAATATGCAAAAACCATTCGAGAGAAAGGAAGTGTTTGTTCGAGGTGAAGCTTTCAATCACTCGCTAGCTTTTTCGAAACATGATAGCAATGTTTAAATTAGCCACTGGATATCCACTCCAATTCATAATGGTTAATCATCATCTCATAGAATGTTATATTACTCAAAAATCTAGAAAAGTTTGGAAAAAAAAATTATATATTTTCCAATTTCTACCAAATGGGTCTAAATATTTTCATTTCCAATCATAGTCTCCTTAGTGAAAAATAAAATGCATATATATAAATATAGAGTCTAGAAAAGTAGTGTGTGCGTTATTTCATTGGTACAAATGCTAGACTTAATGCTTACAAGGAGTGCAATCATAGTTGATGTCCCTTGAACGAAGCTTATGTTTCACACCTTAGAATAAAGAGTGAAAGGAAGTGTGTTATGAGTGACTTTCAAGAGTTTGGTTAAACCATTGATTTTCCTTTTTGTGCTTTGAATTTACTTATTTAAATTTGAATTATTTTTTAATTTTTAAAAAAAATAACATGAGCTGATTTAAAACAAATGAGACAATATTTAAAATCTATATTTTGAATCCAATAAAACTTGAACTAATAAAATATTTATTAATATTGTATATAAACTTGACTCGAATCCAACCTTACCATCAAAACTTATAGTGTTAAATAGAGAAGTAAGAAAAGGGAGATTTTTTCTTCACCAACTCATGTCAAGACAAAGCTTTAATGGGAAAAACAAAAACTTGAAAGGGTAAGGGGTTGTTCTTGGACCGAGAGAGAGAGAGAGAGGGAGGAGTTTGGAGGGTGGTCGATGTCAAAAAAGGGGTTCAAGAATGAAGATCCTAATAGGACCCCAAAGATCTCCTTTTGCCGGTTACGCTAACTCTTATCTTATCATTATTATTTTATATAATTTATTCTTGTTATTTGTTAAACTGTGAGAGGTAGGAAAGAGAGAGAAAGTGGTTGTTTGGGGTTCACTACCGCCCCAGCTTTGATGGTAGGCGTGGGGCCGCATCGAGGGAGGGGCTTTAATGAGTTCAATGATGCGGTCCGCCGTATGATTGGTGACCACGGCCGACCCACCACCGTCCTACGTGGACTACCAACTCACTTCCCTACACTTTCACCCTAGTTCACCTTCCCACTTCTCTGCTCCTCCTGTACATATTCCATCCCATCCGATATTATACTGTTAACATGCATCCCAACATATGTATATACAAAAAGATCAAAGATATATTTGGAATAATCCAAGTATAATTTTAATTTTCCAATGGAAAAGAAGTAAAGAACAATATTATTCAATAATTGCATGAAAAAGAGATGGTCAAAAACACTTTAGTTTTGGTCCCCAAATGAGGATTATAAATATAGAAAGAGAAGAAAGGCAAATAATTTGTATCCAAATATCGGTTCAATACAGGACACTTCCTACATGCTTTGATTCCAAATTACTCATGATATATCTTTGTATAAAGTTAACCAAGTTTTCAAGCCATGCGTCCATGCGGGTTTCTATTCAAGATCATGCATTTTTTTTTTTTTTTTAATTATCTTAGGCTTGCATAACCCCTTTTTCCACGATAGCAACTCAGGAATATCATTAGATAACGCCACCATGCATTTGAATAGAAATTAGACCTAACGGATTTAATCCGTTTAAAGTCTGTTGTTTAAGGCTTAACCCTAATACTGTAAAATAAGACTTAGACATATTACTTTGCCGTATTAATAATCCCAAGCAAGAGAAGAGCCATATCACAACTTTGGTAGGTCTCCTGTTAATCTTAACTATTAAATTCTCATATTTTAAAGTAACGCGGAAACAAAACTCAAAATTCTGCATTTTCTAAATTTTTTATTTTTCACATCACTTTAACATGGCAAGATGTTTTCTTTTTCCATGAAACTAAACCGCCATTTCTTATTTTACTTTCTTTTTTTTCGTAGAAATTATTTTGTTTGATTGACTAGTACATCAATACTAAAATAGCTGTAATAACATTGGTACTAAAATAGTTTATTGTTTGATAAAAAAATGTTGAACAAATAAAATTAAGGAATTTCTTTTATTAGTTTATCAATTTTATCCTTAACCAAAGAAAAAAAATCTAACAACTCATAACTTTTTTTTTATATCAAACAGTGAACTATTTACTACTAGATATTTTTTAAGGTTTATTTCACAAATATAATCCTAATTTATATTTTTCGAAAACAATATGTTTACCAAATATGTTATTTTTATAAAATTATATAAGCCGCATATGAATTAAAAAAATATTATAAATATTTCATAAAATAAAAAACTCAAAATAAAACCCAAATATAATTTGGCATGTAATTTATAGAAATAATATATTTGAAAATTTTGTTGGTAGGATGACTAATACCTGGTAGTTAGTTGGTTAGAAGTCAGTTATTAAATAGTAGTTAATGTAAATACACAACAGTATAGTAATTATGAAAACAAGCTTGATAATTTTTTCAGCTCTGCTTCATTCTTTCCTCTATTCAATTGATTGTTTCTTGTTTTCAATCGATTGTTTCATTGTCAATTGTTATCGAAACAATCAATTGTTTTTGCTTTCAATCGATTGTTTCGTTACATGCTACTATCTCAACATGGTATCAGAGCAATCGATGGTCGTCGTATTTCGGTCATTGTTGTTCTTGGAAGTTGTTCTTGATTGCAATTAAAAGTTATTGGGTTGTTTGTAATTTTTTCTTAGTCTTGCTGTTTTTCCGAATCTTATAGTTGGAATATGTTGATCTTGTTTACGATCATGAATCTCTCCGATCAGGTTATCGATTTTAATCATCCTCTTTATCTACATTTCTCGAACACCCCAAGTTCGTTACTGGTATCTCATCAACTTCTTGGAATTGAAAACTATAATGTTTGGAGTTGATCTATGAAAATTACATTATTAGCCAAGAACAAATTAGGGCTTGTTGATGACACTTGTTTTAAAGATTCTCTCTGAGGATTTGTATTCACAATAGGAGCGATGTAATGCTATTGTATTGTCCTGGATATTGAATACTGTTAGTAGGGAGCTCTCAGCTAGAATCGTTTTTGCTTTCAGTGCAAAGGCAGTCTGGAAAGATCTTGGAGAAAGATTTAACAATGTTGATTATTATAGGATTTTTTTTCTTGCATCGGGAAATAACTTTTCATATCCAAGGTATCTCCAATGTATCTGCTTATTTTACAAAGTTGTGGTTATTATGGGATAAGTATGATGCTCTTGTCCCTTTCTCTTTTTGTGGTTGTGATCAATCCAGGAGAAATATTGAGCATGTTATGCAATGACTTTTTCAATGTTTGATAGGACTAAATGAAACTTACAATGTTGTTCGCAGTCAGATTCTTTTGATGATCCCTTTGTCTTTTAGCAATTAGGCATACTTTATTCTTATTTAGGAGGAATCCCAGAGATAACTCACTCCGGGGATTATAGGTGTTGATCTAACATCATTTTCTGCTAGTGTGTCTCATAAGAAAAGGTTTAAAGGAATATGTGATCACTGCAAAATTAAAGGGCATAAGAGGAAAAACTACTACAGGTTAATTGGTTACCCTCTTGACTTCAAGTTCACCTAAAAGAAGATTTCAATCGGGTTTGTGGTGAATAATGCTATGGTTAGTGATTCATCTGATTTAAATGTTGTTGGGGTTGGAGAAATGACGCTACAATTAGTCACCAAGCACCATTGTTTACTGAAGCACAGTATCAACAAATTCTAAGTCTATTGAACAAAGAAAGAACCTATTGTTGAAGTTGTGGCAAGTATGGCAGGTATTGTTTCACCTAATGAGTGGATCTTGGATACAGGTGCTACCAACCAAATGCTTTCTAATCTCCATGGTTTAGAATCTCCTATTTCATTGCATCATCCCCATCTTGTATTTGATTACGCAATGGATCCTCTACACCAATTACACATATCGGAACATGCACCATTCACCCTGATATTCACCTTAAAAATGTCTTTTACATCCCAAAGTTTTGCTATAATCTTTTTTTCCATTTCTAAACTTACCAAAGATTTGAATTGTGTTGCTTCTTTCTATCTTTTTTTTTTTTTTTTGCAAGACCTCTCAAGTGGAAAGATGAAGATATTGGTAGAGAACAAGCTGGTCTTTATATCTTACAATCTTTTAATGCTTTAAACACAGTCACAACATCTACGTCATCCACCTCAGTAGCCTCCACATCTGGTTCCAAAATCTTTACAGCCTCTATAAATGTTGACTCCACCTTTTTTGGCATTCAAGACTTGCCCATGCTTCCCTCTCAAGGTTGAACAAGGTGCTTAATCTCCCTTGCCCAATTTCGAATGGTGATCAAGTTCAACAATGCCCCATTTGTCCATTAGCTAAACAAACTAGGTTGCAACTGTGGCGACCTTATAGAGTTTTCACTCATAGTGGTCATAAGTATTTTTTAACCGTTTTAGATGATTATTCTCTAAGGTCATGGGTGTATCTCTTAAAGCTGAAAAGTAATGCTCTTATACAACTTAAACATTTCTTTGTTATGATAAAAAATTGATTTTTAGCTAATGTAAATATCATTCGTAGTGAAAATAGTTATGAGTTCTTTTAAACATGAGTGCACTGATCACTTCAGTAAGTTGGGGATTGTGCATCAGAGTTCATGCACTTACACTCCACAACAAAATGGAGTAGCTGAGTTTAAACACAAACATTTACTTGAGGTTGCTAGGTCCTTGAAGTTTCAATCAAATATGCCTAGCAAATTCTGGGGGGAATGTGTTCTAACAACCTGTTTTCTAATCAATAGGTTACCCACTTCTCTTCTAAATTGGCAAAGTCCTTTTGAAGTTTTTTAAAATAAAAAACCTGATCTTTCTCGCCTAAGAGTTTTTTATTGTTTATGTTATGTGACCACACCTCATTATCAAGACAAATTTTCTTCCAAAGCTATTCCATATGAGTTTATGGGATATTCTGGTGTTCAAAAAGGGTACCTGTTGTTCAACCTTGCCACCAAATTTTTTTTATTAACCGCAACGTTGTGTTTCATGAACTTATTTTTCCATTTAAGTTTCCTACCAAGGCTTCTTTTATTTTCCCCATACAAGATGATTCATTTTCCCTCAATATTGAACCTCTGCCTATTGTTCCACTTACATGTTTCCTCACCTTTCTCAAATACACCTACCACCCCTCATGATCTTCTTATTTCACCTGACCTTCTTTTACCTAAACCATCGATTCCTTCTCCACCTGATTTTCATCCCCGGCCTCCCTCACCTACCTTGCCACTATTAAGGCGCACTTTCTAATCCTCCAAGCAACCTGCATGGATGAAAGATTACGTTTGTTCCAATCAATCACCTACTCCACTTGATACATTTTCTTATTCTATTTCCCAAGTTTAGTCTTTTTTCTCACTTACCTAGTCATACTCAAATGTTTGTTACTAGTATATATGTTATACCTGAACCCTAATCAAACAGTGAAGCCATTTTGGATCCAAGGTGGATTGAAGCTATGAAACAAGAGATTCGAGCCTTGGAGGAGAATGATACGTGGGAAGTAGTCCCTTGACCACCTGGCAAAGTTCCCATTGGTTGCAAATGGGTGTATAAAGTCAAATATCACTCCGATGGTTCTGTTGAATGGTCTAAGGCCCAAGTGGTGGGTAAAGGTTTTAAGTAGCGAGCAGGAGTTGATTTTTAAGAGACTTTTTCTCCTGTGGTTAAGCAGGTGACTGTGCGTGCCATAATTAGTATGGCAGCTATGCATAATTGGCCCATCTTCCAAATGGATGTTTATAATGCATTCTTTTAGGGCAATTTATATGGACATCCCTGAGGGGTTTCGCAAACAGAGGGAGTACAAGGTCTGTCGTTTGCTCAAATCATTGTATGGTTTGAAACAGGCCTCTCAACAATGAAACTTAAAACTCACAGAAGCTCTGGTGGTTGGTGGTTACATCTAGAGCAGGTTTGATTACTCATTGTTTACCAAACAACAAGGAAATAACTTTGTGATTTTATTGGTGTAAGTTGATGACTTGTTGATCACTAGAAATCACGTTGGAATGATCAATGAGTTAAAGAATGTGCTTCATCAGAATTTTAAAATGAAAGATTGGGGTGATTTGAAGTATTTCATTAGGATAGAAGTGGCATGATCCAACAAGGGTATTGTACTGAACCAGAAGAAGTACGCATGGGAGTTAATAGCAAAGGTGAGATTAGGAGAGACGAAGCCAGCGAACACACGACTGGAACACAACCAAAAGCTCACATCAGTTGAGTATGATGAGTGCACCAGGTTAAATAATGGCAATGATGAGTTAATCCTAGATGTTGCAGTTTACCAAAGGCTTTTAAGGCGATTGTTGTACTTGACTAATACAAGACTAGACATATCATTTGCAGTTCAACATTTGAGTCAATTCATGCATAAGCCAAAAAAGTCTCATTTGGAAGCAGTTCTTCGAGTAGTCAGATACATTAAGAAGGACCCTGGTTAAGGAATTCTATTGTCAACGTTTGGTAAATCACAACTGGTTGCGTACTGTGACTCAGATTGGGCTACATGTCCTATGTCCAGAAGGTCAATCACTGGTTTCTATGTCAAGCTTTGAGACTCCTTAATTTCCTGGAAATCGAAGAAGCAAATCACGATCTCACGATCATCAGCAGAAGCAGAATATAAGAGTATGGCAGCAGCAATAGTAGAAATTGTATGGTTAGATGGCTTACTAAAGGAAATATGCCTTGAGAAAATGGATACGACTCTATTGTTTTCTAATAGCCAAGCAACTCTTCAGATTGCAGCAAATTCGATCTTTCATGAACACACCAAACATAGAGAGATTGATTGTCATTTCGTGCGAGATAAAATTCAAGATAGGCTAGTTTGAATACAACACGTGAAGACAACTGAGCAACTTTTAGATTTGATGACCAAAGCGCTTGGAGTCCAACAACATGAATTCTTAGCATCCAAGTTGGGGGTTAAAGACTTGTACCTCCCCTCAACTTGAGGGGGAGTGTTGGCGGGATAACTAATAGCTGGTTGTCAATTAGCTAAAGGAAAATGTAGGTTCAAACCTTAGAAAAAATCTTATCGAAAAGAGTAACCACAAACCCCAAACATTGACAATAAAATAGACCTGAAAAATATCCGAAAAAACAAAAAAATGAGAGAAAAAAACTAATGTATTACAATTTATCGAGTTGAAAAGTGATATAATAAATATTAAGTTGATTTTAACAACTAAACAATAAAACAATTGGCACTAAGAGCCATATTACAATGTTACCAAACGGAACATTCTATATCTATATTATTATTGAGAGGTTGATTCAATTATAAGATTACCAAAAATATATTCTTTTTACGAAACAACAAATTTTATTTTGAATGCATTTATGCATTTTTCATATTTTGATAAATTTAAAAAATATATATGAATCAAAACATCTTAATCTTTATTATCTTAACAAATTTGTTACAATAGTAGAATAATTTTTATTTTTATTTTTATAGGGTCGACAAAAAAACTATAGAACTGGTAATTGTAAAATAATTTATAATGTTATGATGGTTGATAATTTTAATATACTACTATATTGGAAGTGTAAGATGAACAGGTTTGGAAGGCCAAAAGAGTTGCAGTTTCAGAGAAACTGGAAATGGAAAGTAAAGAGGGCCCTTACTATATATATATATATATATTTCTTTCTTTTGCACATTCCTTTGTTTATCTTCTACGTAAAGAAGGATGTGAGCTCACCAACCCCACTCCACCACGTGGATTCCACTGTTCACCTTCCTTCTCCTAAATACTTGTCGTCAAATCATTTGAAGGCCGTAATTCTTGGCTTGAAATGACCGGAATGTCCCTAAAAGTGTCCTCTCTGGTTTTTGGAGAAGAGTCTCCAGTTCTGGAAATGAATAAAGAAGGCGGAAAGCCATGGCAGACGCGAGTTGAGAGCTCAGACCCGACAGCGTTGATAGGAAACAGTGATAGCGTGTACCGACTGGTGGTTCTTTACCGGCAGCACGTGGCCAGGGTTGTCGTGACGTATGCCAACGTGGTTAGTGTGTCAGAATGTCCGCAACCAAAATGGTTTAATGTGAACCACGAGGGAAATTATTGCGATATCTCACGATATGTAGGGATTGAAAAGGCAAAACATGTAAAGTATCGGTTTAAGTCTTTATAACATCCTAGTCGTAAAACAAGTTTCAGTTAAAATATTTAATTTTGTATAAAAATATTAATTAAATGAGACTAATCTTGATTTACATTTATAAATTTTATTAAATATATAATTTAAATAATAATATTATTAAATATATAAATTTTTTTCAAGTATATATTAACTTATATATCAAAACTGAAATTTTGAAGAGATAAAATTTGATAAATATTGAATTATACTTTTTTATTTTTATTTTTGTTATTTATACTTTCATGGAAATTTAAAATATTATTTATATTATTATATTAAAACTAAATAAAAATCTTGAATAAATATTTATAGTACGATTAATATTGAATTACACTTCGTATTCATTTTATATTACATTTTTATTATAATTTAAACTATTTAAATTTATAGATAAGTAGTATCAAAATATTTTTTTATTATATTAAAATTTAATAAAAAAATTTAATAAAAAATGTTTGATATATATTGAATTAACTTTTATTTTAATTTAAACTATTCAAATTTAAATAAGAAATATTTTATTATTTTAATTTTTTCCTTAATATTTTTACTATTATATTAAAGCTAAATAAAACGAATAGATAATGCATGATAAAATATTGGATTACGCTTTTCGACCCATATCAAATTATATCTTTATTGTGATTTAAATTATTAAAATTTTGAGATAAGTAATATCTTATTATAAAGTAGTTGAATTATTTTATATTGCCTGAAATTAAAATAATTTGACAGGTAACTTTTAGTAATAAATATTTATGTTATTAAATAAAATAAAAATATTTAAAATTTTAAATCAGCAAAGGTAAAATTACACTTTGGCTTCCCCTAACAATGATAAAAAATTTATTCAATTATTTAAAAATGATAAAGATATAAATTATTAAAATGGTGAAATTATATTTTTATTATAGTAAAAATTACAATTTAATTTCGCTCCCCTAACAAAATTTTCTGACTTCGCCCCTACATATAAATATAAAATTATAGAACACCTACAATTTCGATGGAAAAATATTTATGTAAAAAATATATAAAAAAAAACAATTGATATGAAAACTCAGTGATGATTATGATGTTTTGGATTTAAATCCCATGATTCTCAACAAGTACGGAAAACAAGCTTTTGGTAATTTTACAACTAAATTGAGACCTAATAAATGAGTGATGTTAACTCAGTCAAACACAGTACAAAATTATGACACACCCACAATGTTACTGAAAATTTTATATAACAATTTAAGGTTTAAATAAAATTCAAATGTAACTTTAGTTGAAATGGTATATTTGAGTTTATAAATACAGTAATGTCTCAAGTTTAAATCACATCATGCATGTCTATTCTCAAGTTTAAATGCAGTGAAGATTACAAGTTTATAAATAATATTGTTACTTTATAAAAATATTTTTTTTTTGATAATTTCAAAATTAAATTGGGATTCAATTAGTGAGTGAGATATAGATGAGATATAAATGTATATAACAGTATGACCTGTAATGTTACATATTTGGAACAAGATTACGTTGCTTGGATTCTCTACTTTCTGATCACCTCGTAATCTTATATTCTCAAATAGTGTTAAGATGCCATAATATAGGGCGTAATCTTATTACGACTCATTCATTTTAAAGTTATCTTAAATTACAGGCATAATATTAAATTTTGGATCCATTTACCCTTTATTTTTATTATTTTACTCAATTTAGACTTTTTTCCTCAAATAAAAGTAAGACTAATTGAAAACAAAAACATTTTTCTATCAGTGAAATAGTAGATGACATACTTTAAAATGTTGTATATTTACTGTAATAATTTATTTATTAGTAGATTAATTATTGTTATAATTATAATTATAGTTGGTGATGTAATCACTTTTTATGAATTATTATAATTATAATTTATAAATTTATTTTAACATCGTATATTTACTTATCGATATATAAATTGTAATATTTTATCATAAATTTGTGAAAATTGAAATTAAAAAATATTAAAAGAATTAAATTTATTAAAAAAAACAAATTCTATAAGAAAGATAATTTAATAAAATATACTTCCAATTAATCTTAAATTCCAATTAAAAAATACTAAACACTTCATCTTACTTTCAACTTAATCAATCAAACAAAGCAGAGAAATATGATGGTATGAAACTGTGATTTCACATCATCTCTATTTCTTTTTAATAGGAGAATAACAAATCAAATTTTTTTTTGTTAATTTTTAGTATTTTTAGTTGAATTTAAATTTTATCAAGAAGAAAAAACTGAAAATCAATTGTCAATTTTTTATTAAAAAAAATAGAAATAATATGAAATCACAGTTTCATACAATCTTATCTCAATAAAATAATAAAATTTACCTATAATTTTATATTCTAGTAATCCTAATATTACATTACCTCTAACAATCTCAAAAGTTCGAAATTGTTACCCAAAAAATACCTTGAGTTTCATACGGAATGTCGACTTTCAGCGAACTTGTGAAGAAATATATAATGAAAATCGGAGAAGGGGGTGAAAAAAGAGAATTTGTGTAAGAAGCTAGTCTGCCAGTGACGTAAGCAACTGGGGACAGCCATCAACCATGCGCAATCGAATCCAGCGGTCCTTCCCTCCTTATTCCTTTTATATTCTCATTCATATCTCTCTTCTCTTTTGTCTTTCTATTCTTTATTTCTGTCTCTTTTCTCTTCTTTTTTGTCACCTTCTTCTTCATTTCTAACTCCACCATTACCTTGTTTCTGGTAAGCTTTTTTTTTTGCATTTACTCTGAATTAAAATATCTTTTCTTTTCAACCTTCTCTATTCTCAATCTTGTTCTGCACCCTAAAATCCCCATTATTTTACGGTTTTTAAACATAAAAACAATCCAAAATATGACTGCAATATTCGTTTGCATAGCAATTATCATGGTAAAGCAGCACATCGCTTGGCATAGCAATTTTTCTTTTTGTCTATGTTTTTCACATTATTTTGTTTGGTCAAAAGAAGCCACCTTATTGTTACTAGGAAGACTAAGATTTGGTAAAGGAATTGATGAAAACGTTTGTTTGTTTTTTGTCTCTGAACATTCTAACACAAACCCTCCAACCAGTTACATATAAAGACTGGAGATGGAAGTTGTTTCCTGTAAATCTCACCAAAACCTGAATGAGTTTTGGGAACTATCTGTTTTTTTTTTTTTGTGAGAATTGGAGGCAAAGCAAAGTAGCAAACCCTCTTTTTATTTTGGGTAAGTTGGCATTATTTGTTTTGTTTTTTGTTCCACTCTCATAATCAGTGTATATGAAAGAAAAGGTCACCCGTGCTGCTATGGACATTCTCGACAAACAGACAAAGTGGCAGAGTCCGTTTCATTTGCATATGAGACACAGTTCCTTTTTCTCTTTATAGGTTCTATGTCCTTGCTCTTTTTTCATACCTTGATCCAATGGAAACGGGCCTCTTTTTGTCTCCAAACAGCCTTTTTCTTCTTTCAAACAAAGGCGTGCTCATTTGTGGTCAACATCATTCACATAATCACATTGTCCATTCAATATACTTTTCGATTCTGTTTGCTCAAAAAACCATAAACTCAAATGTGTTTACACACTAATTAACATTCTTTGATTAATTTATTTATATATGTTCGGAAAAGTAAACTTCTGTTTGTTTCAGCCCTTTTAGTAAAACTTTATATTTGATTAGTTTGTATTTCTAGAAACCCTTCTCTTTTGTAAATTATTTGTTATTTTGTTAATGGAAACCCCGTTCTTGATGCATCATTTCCACCATTCACCAACACAAGACAACATCATTAGCTCAAACCTCTTGCTGTCCCGTTTTTCCCCTTGAGAGAGCTGCACCACAAACACACACAGAGAGAGAGAGAGAGAGAGAGAGAGAAGGCTATATTCCAACTTCTCTCATGATTCCATTTTCCCCTCCTTTTTTCACCTATTCTCTAATAAATATCATTAATGTCTTATGAAATAATGGGTTTTTGTTTTTACAAGACATGGTAATTTTGATTTTTCTAGAGATAAACATGGTGATGAGTGTTGCTCACTACCAAATGAGCTAGCCTAGCTGATGATTATGATAACACTTGTCACCTTTTTAGTTGGAGACTTGTTCATTATTGTTCTTCTACTTTCTTTTTTTGCCATTTATTTTTCGTGCAAATTTTTGTCTCGGGTTTGTAGTTTCTCCCTTCTCTTTTAACTTCATTTATTGGTTATGATTTCGAGTTGATATAAATAAAAGAGAGAGGTATAGTCAGCTAATAGGGTGTGTGATGAAATTGATGCAGAAGCAACAACAGTTATGATGGAGTCAATGGAGTCATGTGTCCCACCTGGATTCCGGTTCCACCCGACGGACGAGGAGCTTGTTGGGTATTATCTGAGGAAGAAGGTCGCATCGCAGAAGATTGATCTCGATGTCATCAGAGACATTGATCTCTATAGGATCGAACCATGGGATCTTCAAGGTTTTTTTTTTTTTTTTCCCTTTTCGGTTTCAATCTTTGATCACTTTTTAGAGGTTAAACAAAACATAATTTGCTTGATTCAGCTGTCTGGGGTTAAGATCCACAACTAGGGTTTCATACTTGCATGAAAACTTAATAACCCTAGACATCGATGTTGTTTCAAAGCTTGTCTTTTATGTACGTATTTATGAGATCTAAATAATGGTTTACGATGATGTTGATGCAGAGAGGTGCCGGATCGGATACGAGGAGCAAAGCGAGTGGTATTTCTTCAGTCACAAGGATAAGAAATATCCAACGGGGACAAGGACTAACAGAGCAACCATGGCTGGTTTTTGGAAAGCAACGGGGCGAGACAAGGCGGTGTACGATAAATCCAAGCTGATCGGAATGAGGAAGACCCTTGTTTTCTACAAAGGAAGAGCTCCTAATGGACAGAAAACCGACTGGATCATGCATGAATACAGGCTTGAATCCGACGAGAATGGACCTCCACAGGCAAGCATATATATATATATTATATTATATTATTCCTTCATTAATTTTTAGTTGATCTTCACTTTCTATCCCTCTCTTTGTCAACGGAGTCGTCAATAAAGTGAAAAGCAAGTATATATATTTATATAGTCTTCATGGTCGTCCGACATTCTGAGTAGCTTTGAACAGGCACACTTGGCCTAGTATTATTTAAAACTTTATTTTTTCAAGTATTTATGAACAAAGAAAGGGTTAGGCATCCATTACTATCAGCCATGGATTTTCTTAGGATCGTAAATTCTTCACATGAATCAATGCATTCTTCGTCTATATACTTTCAGTTGAATTATTATACCAGTTATTTGAGAAATGGAATCACTTTTTATTTCCTGCTTTGAAGACCATTTACCGAAATGTCAACATAACATGATTAATTTCTAGAAACACGGTTTCCAGTTTCCACCATAACTATCAAAAAAGTGATTAATATAACTTTTCATATCAAAAATATAAATATACTTTCTCCCAATTCCTTTTCTGCCATGGGTTCTTTTTGTGTGTGTGAGTGTGAAAAGCAAAATTCCAGTTCTCCTCTATAGCTTTCATATCCCATCATCTTCTAGACTTTGGTTAACTTAAGTCTTTTTTCCAAAACTTTTGCAGGAAGAAGGCTGGGTTGTTTGTCGAGCATTTAAGAAGAAAACAACTGGTCAAACCAAGAGCATTGAAGTGTGGGATTCAAGCTACGACGAACCAAGTGGCATTAGCTCAGTGGTTGATCCACTCGACTACTTGTCTAGGCAACCCCAGAATTTTTTACCTCCGAGTTACTTGTGTAAGCAAGAGACCGAGGCTGAAAACTTAAACTTTGTCCACTCCGATCAGTTCGTACAGCTTCCTCAGCTAGAGAGCCCATCTCTGCCATTAATAAAAAAGCCGACCTCCATATCTCTAATACCCGAGAATAATAATAATAATACCAATCACAAAGAAGAAGAAGATCATCTGCTGAAGATAATGTGCAACAACAACAACAATGAGAAAGTGACTGACTGGAGAACCCTCGACAAGTTTGTTGCTTCTCAGTTGAGTCATGAAGATAGATACCATGGTGAAGTAGCAGTTTCATGCTTTGATGCTGCAGATAATAACATTAACAACTCAGACATGGCATTGCTGTTGTTACAGAGTAGTGGTAGAGAAGAAGCGAACAAATTGAACGAGTTCTTGAACTCGAGCTCGGATTGTGATATTGGAATATGCATATTTGATAAATGAAGGGTGGGGGAGAGAAAAAGGAGACCATGAACAGAGTTTTATCAGTTAATTAATATTATAAACGTTGATGCATAATGAGACCTATTTTTTGTAAAATATACATATACATATATATGGTTGTGAAATGAGTGAAGAAACTCTCCTTTAATCCCTATCTCTCCAATGGGATATTGCATGCATGTAATTTCTCAAGTACTGGCTAACAGCTTAAGGAAATTCTGAAGTATACTGCAGATACGGTAACTGCAATACTACACCATGGATACGGGCATACTGTGCCTGCATTTTCAAAGAGTGAAAGTTTTACCATCTCTAAAGCTCGTATTATTTTAGGTTGTAAATTGAAAACAAAAAGTAGTTTCGGATGTTGGATTTAAATTTAAACATATTGGATTGCCAACCCGTTATGCAACATTATCTTACAGTTCATATTGGTTCGACAACACTAGACCATGGTAGTTGTGGTGCATGGGGCGGGGGAATTCAGTAATTTGGTTTAGAAATGATAAAAGATGCTCTTTTTTCTCAACTTTGATTTTCCTTTCAAAAGGATAATAAGGCTCCAAAGTGTATATGCATGGAGGAGAGAAAAGATAATTAAATAAAGGATTAATATTTAACTAGTGCTATGTGTAACACCCCTAATCATTATTCGTCGTCGAAACAGGATTAGGGGTGTTACATTTAGTGGTATCAGAGCTACAGTTTAGTCGATTCTCAGACTAAACGTAGCGTGTGAAATGTCTAGAAATACATGCCATATAAATCTGTGATAGTGTGATGTGTATGATCTGATCTAAACTTTGTTTTCTTATAGATTGTAAAGATGTCAGACGGATCTGAACATGCTAATAATGATGAGGTTAATAGTAGAGCACTGACTTCTGAACATGGGACGAGTAGTAATGTCCCGATTCCTCCGGCTCAGGAATAAGAACTTAAAAACATGTTTTTTGGGTATATGAATCAGTGGCTCAGTGAATTTATGCAAGAAGGAAATCTAGCTCAACAACCTCTACCCCCTACTGTACCACCTGTAGTGCCTCCGGTTGCACCTCCACCTCCTCCAGTGACTGAATCTAGTAAACGTACTTCGATTGAAAAACTCAGAAAGTGTAGGGCTGAAGAATTTCGGGGTAGGTCAGAAGATGATCCAGTTAAAGCTGAATATTGGCTTCAAAATACAATAAAAGTTTTTGAAGAAATGGCTTGTTCTCCTGATGATTATTTGAGATGTGTTGTTTCATTACTGAAAGAGGAAGCATATAATTGGTGGTCGACAATAGTGGCTGTAGTCAAAGGAGAAAATTTCCTGGGAATTTTTTCAGACTGAATTTAAGAAGAAATATGTCGGCAAAAGATATTTAGACAAGAAAAAGAGATAATTTATTGAGTTGCGTCAAGGAAATAGATCAGTAGCTGAGTATGAGAGAGAGTTTGTATACCTCAGTAAATTTACTCGGGAAATTGTGCCAACCGAAGAAGAAATATGCATTCGGTTTGAAGAAGGGTTGAATGATGAAATCTGAATGATGATTGGAGGCAATGAAATACGAGAATTTTTTGTTTTGTCTGATCGTGCACAGAAGATGGAAGAGGTGTACAATCGAAAAATGCAACGAGATAGGCAGAATCGAGAATCTTACAAAAAAGGTTCTTCTAAATCATTTTCGACATCGCCGGCTAAAAAGTCTAAAGATGATTTTAGTCTAGCTACCTCAATGTCTGAACGTTCGAATAAAAACAAGACGATTCAACAAGATTTTGAGGTATCTACTAGACCTGCTGTTAGTGTGGGTAGTGTGCAGAATGCTCCTAAGCCTAGATGTAGATATTGTGGGAAATATCATCCTGGTGAATGTAAAAGTAAAGTGGGGGCTTGTTACAAATGTGGAGCAACTAATCATTTTATCCAAAATTGTCCTCAATTGCAAAAAGAGGATGAAGAGCAGAAAGAAAAACAATTGGCTACTTTTCAAAGAAGTAGGTGTTCGGGTCAATATAGTGCCACCGGGACTGCTCGTTCAGGAATGAAAGATACTGATGTTCGGTCAGAAGCTAGAGCACCTGCACGTACCTATGCCATTCGAGCAAGAGAGGAAGCTACAGCTCCAGATGTGATTGTTGGTACATTTTATCTCTTTGATGTTACTGTGTATGGATTGATTGACCCTGGGTCAACTCATTCTTATATTTGCACTGCGTTAGTAGCAGAAAAGTTGCCTGTTGAATCTACTGATTATGATATTCAAGTTACAAATCCACTACATCAAAGTGTGATAGTTAATTTAGTGTGTCGTAATTGTCCACTGAAAGTGAAAGGCTGCGAATTCCATGCTGATTTGATGTTGTTACCTTTTCAGAAATTTGATGTTATTCTGGGAATGGATTGGTTATCTTTGCATGATGCTGTGGTAAATTGCAAATAAAAACGGATTGATTTGAAATGTCAAACAGGAGAGATAATTTTAGTTGAGTCTGAGAATCCAAAAGATATTGTTAGAATCATTTCAGCTTTTTCTGCTCAGAGATTGATGCGAAAAGGTAGTGAGGCATTTCTAGCCTACATTCTTAATACTCGGGATTTAGAATCGAAGCTAGATCAATTACTGGTTGTTAGTGAATTTACTGATGTATTGCTTGAAGAATTACCGGGTTTACCACCTGATCGTGAAGTTGAGTTTGTAATTGATATGATTCCTGGAACTGCTCCGATATCAGTAACACCATACCGCATGGCACCAACTGAATTAAAGGAATTAAAGGCACAGTTGCAAGAGTTATTATACCAAGGGTTTATCAAACCGAGCATGTCTTCCTGGGGTGCACCTATTTTATTTGTGAAAAAGAAAGACGGTTCTTTGAGACTGCGCATAGACTACAGACAGTTGAGCAAGGTCACAATTTAAAATAAATACTCTTTGCCACGTATCGACGATTTGTTTGATCAATTGAAAGGTGTCGTAGTGTTTTTGAAGATAGACATTAGATCTGGGTATTATCAGTTGAAGGTTAAAGAGTGTGATGTGCCAAAGACTGCTTTCAGAACTCGATACGGTCATTATGAGTTTTTGGTAATGCTATTTGGATTGACGAATGCTCCTGTTGCTTTCATGGATTTAATAAATCGGATTTTTCAACCTTATTTGGATAGATTCGTGGTTGTGTTTATCGATGATATACTAATCTATTCCAAGACAGAATCTGAACATGTACAACATTTGAGGATTGTACTACAGACATTGACAGAAAAGCAATTGTATGCAAAGTTTAGAAAATGTGAATTCTGGCTTCGTGAAGTTGGATTTTTGGGTCACATAGTATCAGCTGATGGGATTCGAGTTGATTCGAGTAAAGTTTCTACTATGGTAAATTGGAAAACACCGAAAAATGTTTCAGAAGTGCGAAGTTTTTTGGGTCTAGCAGGTTACTACCGACGTTTTGTCAAAAAAATTTCGATTATTGCTTCGTCGTTGACCCGATTATTACAGAAAAATGTTGAATTTGTTTGGTCCGATGAGTGTCAGCAGAGTTTTGATCAGTTGAAGAAGATGTTGACGGAAGCTCCAGTTTTGACTCAGCCAGAATCTAGCGTACCATATGTTATCTATAGTGATGATTCATTTAATGGTTTGGGTTGTGTACTGATGCAGTCAGGAAAGGTAGTAGCCTATGCTTCTCGACAATTAAAGCTGCACGAGAAGAATTATCCTACACATGATCTTAAGTTGGCCGCAATCGTATTTGCTTTGAAGATTTGGAGTCATTATTTGTACGGTAAGAAATGTTACGTGTTTACAGATCATAAAAGTTTGAAATATTTAATGACTCAGAAAGAGCTGAATTTGAGAAAGAGACAGTGGCTAGAATTACTGAAATAGTATGATCTGGTTATTGACTACCACCCAGGAAAGGCTAATGTAGTTGCGGATGCACTTAGTCAGAAGTCGTCTTTGTTTGCACTTCGAGCGTTGAACGCTCAATTAACTTTAAATGAAGATGGTTTTGTATTAGCAGAGTTGAGAACGAAACCCCTGTTTCTTCAACGAATTCGGGAATTGCAAGATGATGACCCGAAATTGGTGACGAAACGACAGATGGTTCAGAACAATCAGAGTTCAGAGTATAGTGTTGATGATAGTGGTCTGTTGCGTTATCGCAATAGAATTTTTGTTTTAAGTAATTCAGATTTGAAAAATGATATTCAATCTGAAGCTCACAGTAGCACGTACTCTATTCACCCGGGTAGTACGAAGATGTATTGTGATTTGAAACAGATGAATTGGTGGCCGGGTATGAAACGAGAAATTTGTGAATTTGTAGCAAAATGTTTGATTTGTCAACAAGTGAAAGTAGAACATCAGGTACCAATAGGTTTACTACAATCTATTATGATTCCTGAATGGAAGTGGGAGCATGTCACGATGGATTTTGTATCTGGTTTAGCAGTAACTCCGAGAAAGAAAGATTCAATCTGGGTGATTGTTGACAGATTGACTAAATCGGCACATTTTATTCCAGTCAGAACAGACTTTACACTTGAGAAATTAGCGGAACTATATATATCTGAGATTGTGAGGTTACACGGGGTTCCAACATCTATTATTTCAGATCGAGATCCGAGATTTACATCGAGATTTTGGAGTAAACTGCAAGAGGCTCTAGGTACTAAGTTAAATTTCAGTACAACATTTGGTCCTCAGACTGACGAACAATCAGAACGAGTAATTCAGATTCTGGAAGATATGTTGAGATGTTGTATACTTGAATTTGGAGGTAGCTGGGAAAGGTATTTACCGTTAATTGAATTTGTATATAACAATAGTTATCAATTAAGTATAAAAATGGCACCGTTTGAAGCTCTTTATGAGAGGAAATGTAGGAAACCATTGTATTGGTTTGAATTGAGTGAATCCAAGCTAATAGGAGTTAATTTGATCCGAGAGACTGAGGATAAAGTTCGGATTATCCGGGACAGTTTAAAAGCTGCTTCTGATCACCAGAAATCGTATGCATATTTGAAAAGAAGAGATATAGAATTTTCTATTGGTGATCGAGTATTCTTAAAAGTTTTTTCGTGGAAGAAAATGTTACGATTCGGTAGGAAGGGGAAACTGAGTCCGAGATTTATTGGACCGTATGAAATTGTTAAAAGAATCGGCCCTGTAGCTTATAGATTAGCTTTGCCTCCTAAACTTGAGAAAATTCATGATGTCTTTCATGTATCGATGCTGAGATGGTAAAGATCAGGTCCTTCACACATGAATCCTCATAGTGAGATTGAGTTACAGCCAAATATGACGTATTCGGAAGAACCAGTGAGAATTTTAGCTCGAGAGGTTAAAGAATTGTGGAATAAACGAGTACCATTAGTAAAAGTATTGTGGCATCGTCATGGATTGGAAGAAGCTACTAGGGAAACAAAAGAATCAATGATGTCACAATATCCGAATCTATTCTCATGTAACAAATTTCGAGGACGAAATTTCCTAAATGGGGGAGAGTTGTAACAACCCGATTTTCAGTGGTATCGAAAACAGTGGTTCAAGACCACTAAATTCAACGATTAAGCTCGTAAATTTTATTATTTAGTATTTACGAGTCAAATATAGTTATAGAAAGATTTTTGAATTAGTGATTTGTATTTAATAAAAATAATTAGGTCAAGTGGTTTTAGAAAATGAGGTATTGAGACCTTGATTCTATAAACCGTGTCATTAAGGTAGTATTAAAGTTTCGTTAGAAAATTTTAACGTTTCGATAGTTAATTAATTAAAAAGGACTAAATTGAAAAAGGTACAAAACTTGTGAATTATAGGAAATAAGTGATTAAATGGATTGATAAATAAATAAGGGAGGACTTAAGGAGAAATTAAGCCCAAAATAAAGGCATGAGGCGGCATAAACAGAAAATAAAATAAAATGAAATGAAATGAATTAAGGGCAAAATAGAAATTTCGTTGAAATTAAAAAAAAAAAACAAATGGACAAATAGATTTCTAGACATTTCATCTCAAAATTTCAGTCTAAAAATGCCATAAGAGAGAGCTTAATAAGCTAGTTTCATATCTTGCTTCATGTGAGTTCAATTCTTACCTTTTTCTTGTAATTTTTATGTTTTTGAGACTTTTACAATTAGGTCCAACTAAGTCTTGCTTTAGTTTTTGATTTTATTGAAATTTTTTGAAGTTACCATTGATGAATATAGGATTTTTTAGATGAATAAACATGGATTTAGAGCTTTAATTATGTTATATGATGATTATATAAAGTGATTTTGTTAAATGTTGATTTTAGGACTAAATTATGAAAAGTTAAAGTATTAGGGTTAGGTATTAAATTTATATTTTATCAAGGGCTGTATGATAGCCTATAATATTTAAATAAATTATTAATTGAGAAAAAATAGTTCATTTGATAGATTTACTAGTTAAGGGATTAAATTGCAAAAGTTATAAAATTTTAGGGTAATTGTGTAAATTTGAAAAATTGAAGGATATTAATTATGAAATGAATTGGAACTGAAATATATGCTAATGTATGAGTAATTTTATATTTTAGATCAAGAACCCGTAGATACTCGTGAAAAAGGAAAATTAGCAAAATAGTCCTTGAACTTTTGCAAATATTACAATTCAATCCAGGTAAGTTCGTATGGTTAAATTTTAATATATAAATATATATATATATTGAATTGATGAATGATATTATGTATTTATTCATATCTATTGTTGAAAGTGAAATTTTGTTAAAGTCATGAATTTAAATTGAATGTTCGAAACGATTGGAATGCGGGATTTGAGTACATTCAGCACTCGGTGAATTGACGGCAATGGAGGAAAATGTGGAAAATTATCCAAGTAAACCGAGGTTCAGCATTTGTTGCGAACTTTTGTGTTTACTTTCCGTTTAGCTCTCACGAGCTTCTGTTTAACTCATATGAGTTTCCGTTCAGCTCTTTTGAGCTTCTGTTTAACCCTTATGAGTTTCTGTTCAGCTCTTATGAGCTTCCGTTCAACCCTTATGGGTTTCTGTTTAGCTTTCATGAGCTTCTGTTCAGCCTTCGGGCTTCTAAAAACGATGTACTCTTATCCATAAGCCATTCACCGATTTGGGAAGATTTGGTAAGTGAATATGTAATTGAAATTGAAAAACATATTGTTTGTTATTGGTATGGTCTGAAATAAGTGTATTCATCGATTGAAGTTGTGATTGGCAGGGAGTTTACATTGAATGAATTTATTTAATTGATGTGTTATTGTAGGCTCGGTAAGATTTATGTTTAACCCATCGAACTTACTAAGCTTCATTAAGCTTACTCGAGTTGTTTAATGTCTTTGTAGATTTTCTAGAGGTTGAAAGATCGGATCAGCACATCAAGTCACACTATCCAGCTTATTCTGGTAGTTTTTGAAATGTTCAATATGGTTTATATGGCATGTATAGGGTTTGTGTGGATTTAATCAAAGTTTTTCTTATGTAAATGTTAATAATTATAATTTTGCTTATATATATATATATATGTTGGGTTGAAAATGAGACATATTAGTGATGTTGATGTGAATGATTTAGGTTTATTGTATTCAATTTGTAGTTAACTTTAGTAGACTAGTTAGATGGATTAAATAGGTAAGTTTAGGTATTTGGGTATATATAAATGATGTTATGTTATGTTTAAAACATGATTTTGACCTGTTTTGATTGTTTGTTGGGATATATTGATGTGTTAAAATGTTGTGTTTAGGTTGATATCAAAATGGGTGAGAAATGTGGCCTTGAAATGGCCTATTTTCGTCAACACGGGCAAAGACACGGGCGTGAGTCTCAGCCGTGTGTGACACACGGCCTAACACACGAGCGTATGGTTTGGCCATGTGTCCCCTGCATCTTTAAAATTTAGAAACAGAATGCTCAGGTATTTTCACATGGCCTAGCACACGGGCGTGTGGCTTGGCCGTGTGACCCAAGTCAGTAAGCACCCTAAATTGGATACGAGCCGGTACACGGCCATGTGCCCCACTTCGAATACCTACACGGCTTAAGACACGGGTGTGTCTTTTGACCGTGTGAGCCACACGGCCTGGCCACACGGACGTGTGTCCCCTGCACATAGGAAAAAAATTGAAATTTTGTAAAAAATTCTCTAAGTTTCCGGTTTAGTCCCGATTTCTTTCTAATGTGTATTTTTGGGCCTCGAGGGCTCATACAAGGGACAATATGAGTGATTTATAATTATTTTCTGGTATATATGTTAAATGATATGAAATGTTCGTATTTGATCTGAAAAGTCTGGTAATGCTCCATAACCCTGTTTCGGTGACGGTTAAGGGTTAGGGGTGTTACACTATGTCATAAGGGAAATAAAATTTTAATTAATATTTTTAAAAATGAACATAATTATTTATAAAAGTATATAATACAATAATTTTTTTAAAAGTGTATGTAGATATCTATTCTTGGGGAATTCAGTCGAGTTTTTTATATTTAATAAGTGAGTTGAGGGTTTTATCGTGTAATAAAAAATAAAAGGTTTAATTATATAAATAAATGTGACACTTGTCACATCTTTAATCTGTTTGTGTAGTCTAAAAAACTGTGGCGTATCAAATAATTAACTTAAACTTTTTTAAAAGTTTTATTTTGTTAAAGTTTTTTTAAAACTTATTAAATTACCTTTATAAATTGTTTGTTTTTACATTTCGTTGGTGTTGAGTTAACTCGTAACATAAAGTTTAATATTAATATAAATTAGAAAAACATTTAAAATTTATTAAATTCCTTTTATATCCTATTTTCACTAGTTTGTAATGTTTTAACTTGAATTTTTTTTATATTTCATTAACTTAGTTAGTGTCTGATTAACTCATAATATAACTCAATAAGAAGTTTAAATATTAGTATAGATATATTGACAATCTTTAACCAACATGGTTAAGGGTAAGCAAGAGCCTTGGCCCCATAAATAGTAGTAAATTATAGTTAGATCCCTCAACAAATTATAAAATTATAAGTTAATATATCAAAAAAAAATTATAATTTAATTCTAGATGTAAAAGGAATTTAACTTTGCCCTTGCTTATACACCATGAATTGATCACGAAAATAAAGGCTATTAAAATTAAATCTCCAATGCTAGATTAAATTATTAATATTTATTTTTAAGACCCTTAAAAATTTTATTTATCCATTAGAAGTTTTACCTCATTAATCAGATTTCACAATTCATGGTGTATAACTCTTATATTGTTATTGTATTAAATATCAATTCTTAAAATAAAATAATTGATATAAATTGGTCATGCAATGGTCAGCATGGTCTCATCAGGCTGTTGGCTGCTGGGTCCATGGCTTGTCTAGCATGCAATGGGCACCATGGCTCCTCATGGCCATGCCTTGCAATTGTCTTTATGGACATTCCTCTTTTTCTTGGTTACCCTTCCCATCCCATGTCCTCTTAGTGCCACACATCAATATCACCAAATTAACCTACAAACAATTACAACTTCTACATCCAAATTTCCTTCAATTCATTACTAGATAATTACTCTTTTATCATAATTAAGAGATAATTAATGACCCTTTTATTCTCAGACAAAGTACTGAAAGGGTACATATTACATTATTTGTTGGCTTTTCTAGATGTGAGACTGTACCCAAATGATTCTTTTCCTTAAGGCCTTACCATAGTATAGCATCATTGTGTACGATTTTGCAAAGTGGGAGCATATTATACAACAATATAAACTCAAATCCAGAAAAATTGAATCATGAAAAATAAATATTGAGAAACCAAACTTTGAGAAATAGACATTTCAATGAAAGATGACATATCAGTTTTTTTTTTTTTTTTTTGCAATACATCTGGCCAATAGCACTATACCAAAGGTTTATTTTTTTGAAAAAAAAAATTCAACAGGAATGATTAACCACTTTAGTCATCAAATGATTATAATACAATATGTCCATTATATGAAACATAGTTGTGTTTTGATAATTATATATCATACCAAAGTAATTTGCGTTGAAACCCAAAAGACCATCACACTTCATTCTTTGCTAGGATAAGGAATTCAAAGTCTCTTACCATCTCGCTACTTGAGAGAGGAGGCGGAGGGGACCTAACAAATGTCCATACTAAAACAACACGTGTTATTTTTTTTAATTTTATTTTATAATAATAAATTTAACTCTTAATTTTATTTTATATTTTTTTACTCCAACCGTTGTTTAGATTTAGGGGTGAATCTTGGGGCCAAAATTTAATGGTCCTAATAAATTTTTTAAAAAAATTTAATAGTTTAATGAGAATTATATTAAAATTTAAAGGGAAAATCAAAATTTTCCAAAATTTGGGGAGAGGACTAAGGCTCCCTAAGTTACCATAACGAGCTGTCTCTATTTAGACCAAATGCGGCTATTTTACCAAACTGACAAAAAAAATTTGATATTTATAAAAAAGACTAAGGTTTAAAAACAATCACCAAAATGACCTGAAATGAACAGTAGAATGTGGTTTTTGCTTGTCAATGGCCGGCACCACCTGGTATTTTAGCCCCATGATTGCCTGATGATTGTGTCAGACTTTAAAAAATTGAATTTTTTGGTTCTGGCCTTCCAATGGCCGGCACCAGGGTATTTTTTTTAAATCGTATCATATTGGTATACAAAAATTTTAAAAAAAAAAATTTTGGTGCTGGCCTGTCAATGGCCGACACCAGATTCAAAAAAAAAAAAAATTGGTGCTGGCCTATCAATGGCCGGCACCAAACTCAAAAAAAAAAAATTGGTGCTGGCCTGTCAATGAGCGGCACCAGACTCAGAAAAAAAAATTAGTGCTGACCTGTCAATGGCCGGCACTAGACTCAGATATTTAAAAAAATTAGTCTTTGGCTTGTCAATGGCGACACGACTCGAATATTTAAAAAAATTAGTCTTGACTGTCAATGGCGGCACTGACTCAAATTTTTTTGGTGCTTTAGCATGTCAATGGCGGCACGGACTCGATTTAAAAAAAAAAAAATTTGGTGCTGGCCTGTCAATGGCCGACACCAGAGTCTGATATTTTAAAAGAAAATTGGTCTTTGGCTCATCAATGGCGGCACGAGTCTGATATTAAAAAAATTTTGGTTACGGCCTTCTAATGGCGGCACAGTCTGAAAAAAATTCAATTTTTTTAGGTGCTGGCCTTCTAATGGTCGGCATCAAACCTTATATATAGTGGGTGGTTTGGGTTCTGATAGTGTAAATGGAATGAGAAATTTTTTTTTGAGAAATCCATCAAAACGAGAGTGTTTTGTAGTATATCATCAAATGAGTTTTTTTTTTGGAGTGGATTGTATATGGAGTTTTTCGTAGTGTACAACCGAATTTTGAGGTTGAATTATATACTGTCATATTTTAACGGAGTTGAATTATATACTGTCATGTCCACCCTAAAGGTTATGCCATTAAGGGTTGGATGATTATTTGCGCCATAAATGGCTAATCGAGTTGTCCAACGCAGATGGACATTATCTATGGTACAATAGTGTTTATTCCGCAACTAGGTTGTGGTTGGAACCGATTGGTAAAGTCTCCATGCAAAGGTATCTCAGGGGACAATGGAAGAAGAAAAGGTCTGGAGCTTTTAGGAAGTTATATTTTCCCTTGGTTTATGCAGCTGGTTTTCTGTTTCTTTTTAATTTTACTGACCGTTTCAGCTATCCAATTATCCTGTACTAATGCAACGTAGACCTGATTCAAGCAGAAGACGATTAATTGTGAAGAAACTAGTATTGAAAATAATTGTATTATTTCTTAAGAATGTTTGTATTTTTTTTATATCTGTAAATTTAATATAGTTGTTTAGGATTTAAGGTTTCATTTTTATATTTTCGTGTATTAATTTCTTAGAATGTTTGTATTTTTTTATATGTAAATTTAATTTAATCTGTAATATATAAAGTTTGAAAATTAAATTTTCGTGTATTAATTTTACCCATCTGTTTGTAGTTCATTGGGTGTTTAAATTTAATATAGTGCATGTAAGGGCCAAATCTTGCCCGGGCCCAATTAACCCAAAATAAAAGTCCAAAAAAAAACTTACAGTCCATTTTTTTTACAAATATCAGAGTTTAATTTACAACATACATAGCCCAAATTACATCTAACCCGAGCCCAAATTTACAAACCACTAAACCTAATCACCCTAGCCCAAATGACCCAAAGTTACAAGGCCCAAATGGCACAAAGACTAAAGCATTCTCAGCCAAACTAGGAAACCTTAGGGTTTCCTCTTGCGCCGCAACAGCCTCCGTACCTCCGCAGCCTCCACGTCAACACACCCACGTGCCTCCATAGCACATCCAACCTCCGCCTCGTACCTGCAAAAAAGGACAAACAGCAACAGCAAAAAAGAACAAAACAAAATGAATTTTATGTTTTTTCGGCTATAAAAATCAAAGGAAACCCTTGTAATTTTTATTTTTATTTACATACGATATCAATAGAAAGAAAAACAGAAACGGTTGATCAGAAAATAAAACGAAAAGGTTCTCTGAAGGTGATTTTTTTGATTTTTTTGTTTCATCTTGCTTTGAGTCTCTAAAAAGATAAAAAAACAAAGGAAAGAGGTCTTACTTCAATGGTGACCGGAAGGGAGGAAACCGAAGAGTTTTTCGGGCTTCCTTTGATCTTCGGAGGTTCCTTTAGACAGTTTAGGGGTCGATCGGTGTTACAAGGGTCAAAACGGTTAAAAGGGGTCACTTTTGGGAGTTTCGGCCACCGTGTACGGTGGCCGACAGTGGCGGACCGATGGTGGTCCGGTGACCAGAAATCGCAAAAAGGGAGAGAGTTTTTTTAAAAAAAGTTTCGGTTTTTTTTTTAAATGAAAGGGTCAAATGTTTTTTCTAAAAAAATTTGGCTTATAATGCCTTCCCATATGGCGCCGTTTTGAGTACTATTTTCGGAGGCCAAAACGACGCCGTTTTGCCACCGACCCGATTGCCCGACCCGCTCCAAGCTAGGATCCACGTGTTTTTTTAATGGAATGGCTAATTGCACTTTAGCCCTTCCGCTTTTTTATTGCTTTACAATCGAGTTGTTATTTTTTTTTAATTTTTGCCCCATAACTTATTGCGATTTCAGTTCGGTCCCCATTTGAACGACGTCGTTTTGGAGGAGAAGGGAAAATTTCCCTTTTGACCCCTCCTTGTTATTCGCGTGTTCAGATAGGTCCTTTTCCTCTCTTTTTGTTTCTAATTTGCCCCAAACTTATGTTTTTGAGTTCAATTTAGCCCTTTTTAGTTGTTTTTGCAATTTTATTATTAATTACCACTATTATTATTATCATTATTATTATTATTATTATTTTATTATCTTTCAACTATTGTACATAGTATTTATTTATTTATTTACTATTAGCTTTTACTATTATTTTTATTATTATTTTATTATTATTTTATTATTATTATTATTTATTTATTTATTATTTTAACTTTTACCTATTATTTTATATAGGTTGTTTGTTTTAGCTTTTATTTTATCTTATTTTATTTTTGTCTTTATTATTGTTATTTATATTATCGTACTCATTTTTATTCTATTATGCATATCGGCACTGTAATTCATTTTCCATTTTACTACGATCATATTACATTTTATCCGATGCATTAAAATTTTTGTTTTGAAATAAGCAAATACTCCACGTTTTAAGATTCGAAAGAAATCGTACCCTAACTTACTGGGTTTCGATTTTTCTCGTCGAGTCTAAAGAACTAATTATTTTTTAATCAAAGCATATAAGTTAAATAAAAGCTTATTTTCGGGAATTCAAAAATGTTGTGTCCTAACTCACTGGATGTGACATTTTGTTATCTCGAGGTAAGGATTTTTAAAAATAAAGGCAATATTCTGTATTTGGAATTTTGAGAAATTGTGCCCTAACTAACTGGGTTCCGATTTTTCATTTGACCCAAATAACTGAATATCTTTCTTAAACTTAAATGCATGAGTTTTAAAGGTCAAAAGACAAGCTTAGTTTCGAGGATCTGAAATGTCGTATCCTAACTCACTGGGCGTGACATTATACTGCTTCGAAATAAGAGGCTCTTAGCATCCAATTTAATTTATTCGAGTTTTCTTTTAAATAAAGAGGATCGTATTTTAAAATCTTTTCAAATTTTTGACATTAAGATATTAATTAATCAATTAGGTACCAATTTTGGGCGTTATGAGGGTGTTAATCCTTCCTCGTGCGTAACCGACTCCCGAACCCGTTTTCTAAAATTTTGTAGGCCAAAATCATTGTTTTAATAAATCAAAATGTTTTAATGATCAATCTCAAGGTGATCCGATCACAGCTCAAAAAAGATTGGTGGTGACTCCATTTTCGTTTTTAAAGTCGACCCCGATTTTCCCAAAAAAAATGGTTACGACAGCTTGGCGACTCCACTGGGGACAATAAGAGAGTCAAGCCGTAAAATTGATTATTTTCTGTCTTGTTGTCGAAAATTGAAAATCTGATTTGAAAAATTACGATCCTTTTATTGCATTTGTTAGTGTAATTTCATATGATTGCTGTGATTTGAGTCTCGTAGAATATTTTCGCATCATATTGCATAAGGACCGTTTGGTCTTACCTCTTTTAATTGGGAGTGAGAAGCTACTCATTCGTGAGGTTTTCACCTCCGTGCAGGATAGTGGATCGCTTTCGGGATACATCCGTACCTATGTCTTCGTGAGATTTTCATCTCCGTGCAGCCATAGGGAAATGTATTCCCTTGAACTGAACTCGGTCCGTATGAGCCTATAATGGGTGAGGATCGAGGAATCTGCTAGTTCGGGTACCTCAACTTTAGAACCAAACCGCATGTAGAAGACCCTAGGAGCCCACCCTAGATAGCACTGCGCCAAACTCTAGCGGTCACCAAGATAGGTGCTTGATTCTCTTTTATTTGCTTTGAGTTTTGTTTTTTGTATATTGTACTGACTCATTGTGTTTTTGCTATGTTTGCATGTCATTTCATATTTAAAAGAGTGTCGATTCACGTTCGATTACTAAATTAGAGAGCTTGTCATGGAGAACGAATTTCTTGATAAAGTGGAAGATAACGCGGCTGTCCGTATGTGGTCAGAGAAAACGCAATTAGAGAAAGGGGATAGTCTAGCCGAGGGGTACACGTCAGAATTATGGGACTACACCCGTATCAGCGTGACGTAAAATAACCTTTAGGAATTAAAAGAGATATGGGATCAGTGGAATGATGAGACCAAGCAGTTGTTCTACTATAATTATGGGGATTTGCCATATCTACTCGACATCAAGGTAGACGAGCATCTATTTCGGGCCCTCGCTCAGTTTTGGAACCCTACATACAGTTGCTTTACCTTTAGGAGGGTATATTTAGTGCCCACTGTGGAAGAATATACAGCCCTACTACGCTGTCCAAAAGTTTAAGTCGATAAAGCTTATTCTAGAGCCGCTTATGTCCCGACCTTTTAGAAGAAATTGATGAACATTACAGGAATGAGCGAACAGTGGATTACAACTAAGATCAAGCAAAAGGGTGAGTGTAAGTGCATCCCGTGGAAGAATTTTAGAGATTTGATTCTAGCGCATCCTGATACGAAAAAGAGAGTCGATGTGTTTGCTTTGAGCATCTACGGACTAATGATCTTACCTAGGGCATTAGGGTATGTAGATGAAGCGGCCTCGGGTCTCTTTGATTGACTTGATAAAGGGGTCACACCTGTTCCTGCAATCTTGGCCGAGACATTTAGATCTTTGAATGTATGTAGAAGGGCCGGTGAGGGCAAATTTATAGGTTGCGCGCAGTTGTTGTTAGCTTAGTTCCACAGTCATTTCTGGAAGGTGGATAAGGTTTCTTATCGGGTTTTCTCCAGGAATTACTACCCATTAAAGGAGATAGTGGCCACGCCAAGAAGGGATGACATATCAGAGGAAAATTGGATAGCGCTCCTCCGAAATCTCCAGGAAGAAGACGTCGAGTGGAGAGCTCCTTGGTTGATTCTCGACGAAATTCTTTACCGATGCGGGAGTTTTGACTAGGTCCCTTTGCTTGGGATTTGGGGAGCCATTGGGTATGCTCCTTTTCTCGTATTGAGGCAATACAGATCAAGACAGTTCGTACCGGTAACGCATTGGCTAGCTCAATATGAGCTTTCGTACAGGGGAGATAACTATAAGAAAAGGGTAAATGAGATTTCTAACGCTTGAAATCAGACTCGTCGAATGAAAAGGCTGGCCGTAGGTTTAATGACGACTCCCGAATACAGTGAACGATGGAGTAAAAGAATTAATGATAATATCCCGGGGCCGAATTTAGAAGGCACTCGACCGATGGAAGAGTACTTACAAGTGGTCCCGTCAGAACTAGAAATCATAAAGTAAGACTTCGAGAGGAGGAATTTGGAACTTGAAAAGAAGATAGAACAATTGGAGGAAGAAAATATGCATTTAAAGTTAGATGCTGATGTTCAAAAGCTAGAGGCCGAGAAATTAAGGAAAGGAAAGAATAAAGCCGAGGAAGAATTGGATAGTTTGAAGACGGATTACAAGAAATTACGTCTATCGATGAGAACCACCGGATTGGGAAAAACGTCAGAGCAATGGCGACAAGAGATCCAAGAAGAAAGAACCAAAGCCGATCAGTGGGAGAGAAAATTCCAGGAGGCTCAGGCATAGAAAGAGGCCCTAGAAAGGAGTTTGTTAGAAACCCAAAATGACAAAAGAGAATTAAAGGCTAGAGTGGCAAAACTTGAAAAATTACTTCATCAGCATAGAAATTGTAATTCTGCGGTTGAGTTGAGGGCAAGTTTGAACAAGATTGAAGAAATGAAAGGAAAAATAGAAAAACTAGAGTCTGCATTACAAAACTGTGAGCTCCGGGTAGAGCTTCTTGTGGTAAGTGAGGAACGTTGGAAGGAACAGCTTCACCATTCTCAGAATCAAGTTAGGAACAAAGGTTACATTATGGGCGAGGCCGTGGCTCAGATTCGAGAGGTAGCCAATCATTTACAGACCTTGGCAATTCAGGCTGACATGCTAAGCGTGAAGTATGAGCTAGAATCAGATCGAGGTCAAGAGTTGGCTTCGTTGCTTAGGAAAGTTAAAACTTTGAGCATTAGGGCAAAGCCATATTTGTAATCCGTTTTATGTAAAGAATTTTATTTTCTAGTAAAGTTTTCTAAATGAAATCGAATCAAAATCGACGCTTTTTTGTATTCATTTCATGCATTCGCATTACATCATATCATGTGCATTAAATTTCATGGAAAGATCCTAATTGGTTAAAATCATTTCAGAGTTAATCTGGAAACCAACAAAAACTTACCAACCAAACATCATTACGGTACCCGAGCAAATACAAAAGACATGGATCAAAGATTGGAAAGACTTGAACAACTCCAAAAAGAGATACGAGATCAACTACAATTGCAAATGCAAGAGCAACTGGGTAAAATCCAGTAAGACATGATGGACCGAATGTTGGAGTCCCAAAAAAATATGATGACTCAGTTGACCCAACTACTGACTGGAGGAATAGATAAAGGAAAGGGCCCCATGGTTAATGCTGGAGAAGATAATGAGGAACCTCTCAATCCTCCGGGTTTTACTCCAACAAATACACAGACACAACCTGAGGTGTACCCTCGAAGAGCATCCGTCATGATTAGGCCTCAACAATTTCAGGATTGTGTTTTGGTACCGATAAACTTTCAAGCTGGATCAGGTTCTAACCCAGGGGATAACCCAACTAATCCTGTTATCCCTGACCTTGATGAAGTGGCAGGAAAGAAGAAGGGCACGCGTGAGTGAGGAAGAAATCAAAGGGAAACCAATGATATTCCCCCACATATCCCAAACTTTCGTATCGAGAGGGATTATTCATCCCGAACGAAGGGTGCCAAGGAAAGAAAGTGTTGAAGAAATGTTGGAAAATGTTCACATCAATGCCATATATGAAGAAACAACTGAAGGAAAGATCTTGTCAGATATCCGCCCTTATGAACCTGGGAGTGTTCTGAACAATTGGACTGCAGAAGAAGTTCCTGTAGTTTTTAGAGCTTACTCAGAGTAATGTTCAAAACACACTTGTTGCTTTAAGCCTAGAAGCAATAAGAATTCCTTTGTGAAATAGGCTTATGTCCAAACATCATTATGAAATACATATTTGATATCATTCTGAGTAAATATTCTTTCATTCTTTTAAGATTCTTTCATTCTTTCTATACAAGTAATTATGTTAGATTCTTTCATTCCTTGGACCTTTTTCCAAATCATTCTTTCATTTCATTCATAATCATACCATACAAATAATTATTCTTAAATTCATTTGTTCTTTGTATATTCCTTTTTACCTACAACAGGTTCTTGGATATCAACGACATGAGTAATGCTACTAAGGAATCAGAACCTCTTTTTGAGCAAGACATGTGCTTAGAGGGATCCTAGGACTTTGAAGATGACATAGACTGTGGCTTATCTTCGGACTTGTTAAGGATGGTAAAAAAAGAGGAAAAACAAATTCTACCTCATGAAGAGACAATAAAGATTGTGACCTTGGAAGAAGGAAAGGTAGTGAAAATTGGAACGTGCATAACTGAAGAAACGAAGCGAGACCTCGTAGAGTTACTTCAAGAATTCAAAGATGTCTTTGCGTAGTCATACCAAGATATGCCTGGGTTAAGCACTGACATTGTTGTACACCGCCTCCCCATAAAAGAGGATTGCAGGTCAGTTCAGTAGAAGCTTCGGAGAATGAGGCCTAACATTGTGCTAAAAATAAAAGAGGAAGTAAAAAAGTAGTTCGATGCCGGATTCTTGCAGGAGGTCAAATACTCAGAATGGGTAGCCAACATTGTGCCTGTCCCTAAGAAAGATGGGAATGTGTGAATGTGTGTAGATTATAGAAACTTAAATAAGGCCAGCCCGAAAGATAATTTCCCCTTGCCTCACATTGATACTCTAGTAGACAATACGGCAAGCTATTCGCTGTTTTCCTTCATGGATGGCTTCTCGGGATACAATCAGATAAAAATGCATCCTAAAGACATGGAAAAGACTACCTTCATAACCTTGTGGGGTACATTTTGTTATAAGGTGATGCCATTTGGGCTGAAAAATGCAGGAGCGACATATCAAAGGGCCATGGTGACCTTGTTCCATGATATGATGCCCAAAGAAATCGACGTTTATGTCGATGATATGATCGCAAAGTCCCAAACAGAAATGGAGCATATCCAAGTTTTGAGGAAGTTATTCTTGAGACTGAGAAAATTCCAATTAAAGCTCAATCCAACAAAATGTACTTTTAGAGCTAGATCGGGAAAATTATTGGGCTTCGTAGTCAGCAAGATGGGAATTGAGATTGACTCAGACAAGGCCCGGGCTATACAAGAATTGCCTCCGCCGCGCACTCAAAAAGAAGTTCGAGGTTTCCTTGGAAGGCTAAATTACATTGCTCGGTTTATTTCACAATTAACTGAGAAATGTGATCCCATATTTCGTCTTCTTAAGAAACACAATCCAGGCATGTGGGATGATGAATGCCAGAAAGCTTTTGATAAGGTTAAACAGTACGTGTCAAGTCCTCTAGTGTTTTCACCTCTATGCCTAGATCGACCATTAATACTGTATTTGACAGTGTTTAATAACTCTATGGGATGTGTGCTGGGTCAACACGATGATTCGGGAAGAAGAGAAAAGGTGATATACTACCTCAGAAAGAAATTCACTGAGTGTGAAATGAGATATTTGCCAATTGAGAAATTGTGTTGTGCCTTGATTTGGACAACTCGGAGGTTGAGACAATACATGCTGTACCATATGACCTGGCTAATCTCGAAGTTGGACCCTCTAAAATATATGATGGAGTCAACTACTTTGAATGGAAGGATGGCTAGATGGCAAATTCTACTATCTGAATTTGACATAATTTATGTGAGCTAAAAAACCGTGAAAGAAAGCGCAGTAGCAGATTTTCTGGCCAGCAGAGCTCTAGAAGATTATGAGCCTCTGAACTTTGACTTCCCCAATAAAGAACTAATGTATGTGGCAGCTATTGAAGAAGACGCTACAAAAGATCACCTTTGGAAATTGAACTTCGATGGAGCATCAAATGCTGTAGGTAATGGAATTAGGGCAGTCTTGGTATCCCCAAATGGAGATCATTATCCATTCACATGCAAATTGGATTTTGATTGTACAAATAGTATGGCAGAGTATGAAGCATGTATCATGGGACTCCGTGCAGCCATAGAACGCAAAATTAGAGCGCTGGAAGTATATGGAGATTCTGCACTGGTGATTTACCAACTGAAAGGTAAATGGGAGACAAGAGACCCCAAATTGATTAGTTATCGAAGGATAGTCCTGGGGTTAATTGAGAAGTTTGATGATATTACTTTCAATTATCTCCCACGAGACGAAAACCAGATGGCAGATGCTTTGGCTACTTTGGTTTCCATGATCAAAGTGAGCAAACAAGAGGATGTAGAACCCATTCAAATGAGTATTTACGAGGCCCCAGCTCATTGTTACAACGTGGAGGAAGAAGAAAGAGATGATCACCCCTGGTACCACGATATATTACGATACGTGAGAAATAGTGAATACCCTGATCAGGCAACCGAGAATGATAAAAGGACGTTGAGAAGACTAGCATGTGACTATGTCTTAGACGGGGAGATCCTGTACAAAAGAAGAAAGGATTAGGTACTATTGAGATGTGTGGACGCTATTGAAGCTAAGAAAATTCTAGAAGAAGTCCATGAGGGTGTTTGTGGAACACATGCTAATGGTTTTACAATGGCTAGACAAATTATGAGATTCGGATACTATTGGTCTACCATGGAGGGAGACTGCATCAATTATGCTAAGAGATGTCACAAATGCCAACTTTATGGAGACAAAATTCATGTACCTCCTTCGCCTTTGCATGTTATGACTTCCCCATGGCCCTTCTCTATGTGGGGCATGGATGTCATCGGGCCGATCGCGCCAAAAGCTTCAAATGGGCATCGATTCATCTTCGTAGTCATCGACTATTTCACCAAGTGGGTAGAGGCTGCTTCATATGCCAGTGTTACTAAGTCGGCAGTCAACAGATTCCTAAAAAAAGGAAATCATATGTCGATATGAAATGCCTGAGAGGATCATATCTGACAATGCATTAAACTTGAACAACAGCACGATCGCGGAGGTCTGCAGTTAATTCAAAATTAGACACTACAATTCATCACCATATCGTCCAAAATGAATGGTGCAGTGGAAGCAGCCAATAAAAATATTAAGAAGATCGTGGGGAAAATGGCTGAAACTTATAAATATTGGCACGAGAAGTTATCATTTGCTCTCTATGCTTATCGAACGTCTATCAGAACTTCCACCGGGGCAACGCCTTTCTCATTTGTTTATGGAATGGAGGCGGTTTTACCCATTGAAGTAGAGATACCTTCCCTTCGAGTTTTGTCAGAGCTAAAGTTAGAAGAAGCAGAGTGGATCCAGTCTCGATATGATCAGTTGAACTTGATTGAAGAAAAGAGGCTAAGGGCTAGTCGTCAGGGTCAGATGTACCAAAAACGAATGATGCGAGCTTATGACAAAAAGGTTCACCCAAGAGAATTTCACGAGGGGGACCTGGTATTGAAAAAGATCCTCCTCATACAAAAGGATTTCAGAGGGAAATGGATGCCAAATTGGGAAGGACCTTATGTGGTAAAAAAGGCTTTCTCCGAAGGAGCACTGATTTTGACCGAAATGGATGGGAAAAACTTGCCCAGTCCTGTAAATTTGGATTCAGTCAAGAAGTACTATACTTAAAGAAGAAAAGAGGCCAAAGTGAAAACCCGCAAAGGGCGCTTTGAGACATTCTTTTAAAAAGCTAAAAAAAATAAAAAAAATAAAAACTCGGAGAGGCCAAGGTGAAAACCCGCAAAGGGCGCATTGAGACCAAAGGGTTTTTGAGTCGAAAACCCGAAAAGGGCGGCTCAAATTGTGATCAAAGATGGGGCATGCGGTGATCTTGCTATACTTGAATTAACAAGAAGGAGAGGTGTTACGTCTTGGGGCATCAACAGAGTACTCTTGATCTCCTAAACACATGTTGAGCTCAAAATGGTCCTCAAGAAGTTCTTGTAGAGAAGCTCATGCTGCGATATCTGGGGCACCTATTTTCCTTTCACTTATTTTGTATTCCAGCAATGTTTGCTTTCTTTGATTAATCCATTCTTTTCAGATTTTGTTCCTGACAAATTTCAGTTTTGACCATTATTATAATCCTTTTCAAGCATTTTGCATTGAAATAACGATTAATGGACTAATAATACTGTCACAAAAGGAGTTTTGCATATTACTCTGGAAACTTCTAAATAGTACGAGAACCTGAAACAAGACTATTATTTAGAACTCACCAAGCCTAAGGGTTGGAAACATTGGAGAAAGAAACTCTAAATCTTGAATATTTCTTCGGATTTTCTGTCAAAAATATCAGCTGAACAAGAAGACAGGATATTACGTCAGTGATACAACCTTAAAGAACAACGAGCAATGACAACCCGGACATTAAAAAAGGGATCATTCTCATGACATTCTGCATTCATGCAAATATCATCCATAACACATCTAGTTAGGAGATTCAATTCATTCCGATCATTGCATCCTAATCATTATGCATAAGCATAGGTCCATAAAATCGATTCTACAGGTTATGTCCCCCAGAGGATGGTGTAGCAAGATCGATGAATCCACAAGTCCTATACCTCTGAAGTTGTAGTAGGTCAGATCAAATCTACTATGGCGAATCTTATCTCCCTAAAGTTGCAGTGGAGCAGATTGAAGCCATTACCCTTATCTCCCTGAAGTTGCAGTGGAGCAAGTTGAAAATAGCGAATCTTACTCCCCTAAAGTTGCAGTGGAATAGATTAAAGCTACGAGTTACAAGTCCTATACCACTGAAGTTGCAGTAGGTCGGATCAAGTCTACCATAGCAGATCTTATCTCCCTGAAGTTGTAGTGGAGCAGATTAAAGCCACAAGTCTTATCTCCCTAAAGTTGCAGTGGAGCAGACTGAAGATAGCGAATCTTATTTCCCTGAAGTTACAGTGGAACAGATTGAAGCTATAATTACAGATCTTATCTCTCTGAAGTTGTAGTAGAGCAGATCATGGCAAACCTTATCTCTCTAAAGTTGCAGCCGAGTGCAGTGGAACAGATTAAAGCTACAAATTATGGCGGATCTTATCTTTCTGAAATTACAGTGGAGCAGATTGAAGCCATTAACCTTATCTCCCTAAAGTTACAGTAGGAGCAAGTTGAAGATAGCGAATCTTATTCCCCTGAAGTTGCAGTGGAACAGATTAAAGCTACGAGTTACAAGTCCTATACCTCTGAAGTTGCAGTAGGTCAGATCAAATCTACCATGGCAAATCCTATCCCTCTGAAGTTGCAGTGGAGCAGATTGAAGCCATTACTCTTATCTCTCTGAAATTGCAGTAGAGCAGATCATGGAAAATCTTCTCCCTGAAGTTACAGTGGAGCAGATTGAAGCCACAAATCTTATTTCCCTGAAGTTGCAGTGAAACAGATTTAAGTTACGAGTTACAAGTCCTATACCTCTGAAGTTGCAGTAGGTCGAATCAAATCTATCATGGCGAATCTTATCTCCCTGAAGTTGTAGTGGAGAAGATTAAAGCCACAAATCATATCTCTCTGAAGTTGCAGTAGAGAAAATTGAAGCCACGATTCTTCTCTACCTGAAGTTGCAGTGGAACAGATTGAAGCTGCAAGTCTAATCTCCCTGAAGTGGATCGAAGCACTAGTTCCTATGCCCCTGAAGATGCAGTGGGATAGAATGAAGCTACTCGAAGAAGAAAAGCACTAAAAAGTCAAAGCTCGGCAAGACCAGGCAAAATTGGCCCTTTTAAATTCTTTGCTTCATTCTCGTTACACGACAACGAGCAAAGATAGGCAGTTGTAAGGGCCAAATCTCGCCCGGGTCCAATTAACCCAAAATAAAAGTCTAAAAAAAACTTAAAGTCCATTTTTTTACAAATATCAGGGTTTAATTTACAACATACATAGCCCAAATTTACAAACCACTAAACCTAATCACCCTAGCCCAAATGACCCAAAGTTACAAGGTCCAAATGGCCCAAAGACTAGCGATGTATGAATGAGTTGACCCTATATCTATCAAAGCAATAAAGGGCAACCCAAAAATAAGAAACGTACCCGTGATAACATCAGGTGCATCACTATCTTCCCTCCGACGAACCGCATACACCAAACACTCGGTGTCTAGCCTCGGTGCTACTGCATCGCCTCTGCCGGAGTCCCGCGACCTCTACCGAACCATTACCTCGCCACTCGAACCACGACCCCTCATCGGCTGCTGTCCACCTCTGCCAGCCTGATTAAAACCCTGACCTACTGGATGGTTTCTCTCTGTATCCATCGGACAATCCTTAATCATATGATCCTTGGATCCACACTTAAAACATCCTCCTGTCTTCTTCCAACATTCTCCCGGGTGCATCTTTTCACACTGAACACAAATACGGTATTGTCCTCCCGAAGCAACTTGCTGATAAAACAAAACCCCGAAAACAAAGAACCCTCAAAACGTAAACACAAAATTCTCTAAATGTGTTATGAGTTCTAATATCTGATGGGTGCTTTTTCTAAGGTTGTAAAAGAGCCTATTTATAGGCTAAATTCATAGGTCAAATAATAATAAAATAATCTAACTAATCAGTGTTTGATTGAAACAAATAAACAGAGTTTAACTAGAAGATTACTTCTCAAATTTGACTGAAAATAGGAGTCATACTTAACAAATCTCCACCTTGACTCATATTTCCACAATGTCATCTTTGCCAAGACCGCCACGAGCCTATCTTGAACCATGCAGGGAATTAACTGAGTTGAATCTGTGCTTAGAAGCTGGAAGACTTCTAGCCTTCGACTTGTACACCGCCAAATCAAAACTAACCGGGTTTGATTTTCACGAACACAAATGCCCTAACTTTTCAAAACACCGCATCCAAAAGAGAACCTCTTTTCAACGAAACGGTCATACCTTTTTCCCTCCTATGACCAAGTTTCCTCCACTCTGAATGAGTTGACTTCGACTCTGTAACGGACGAGGGACGTCCGATTTCACTGGTCATTGTAGAACCTTCCAGAATATAAAGACTGCCAATTCTTTTACCTTTTAACAAAACGAGAGCTCCACGAGATACTTTAATGCCGCTCGACTCGATGTTGATTCTGCATCCTTTCAAGTCTAAAATACTCAAGGAGATGAGATTCTTTCGTAAATCAGGTACATACCTGACATCTGAGAGTGTCCTAATCGTCCCATCGTGTATCCTAATTTTAACAGTACTAATACCAATTACCTTACTAGATGAATTGTTTCCCATGCATACAACTCCACCTTCAACCGAACTGTATGTGGAGAACCATTCTCTATTGGGACACATGTGGAAAGAATATCCCAAATCTAGAACCCACTCGGACGTGAGCTTGGAGTTATCGCTCGTTGACACTAATAAGAAATCATCGCCGCTTTCATCGGCCAAATTAGCACCAGCTACATCTTCCTCATTACTCTCAGCAGCTCTTTTCTTTCGCAGTTTATAACAATGTGCTTTGACGTGACCTAACTTTTTACAATAGCGACACCTTTTGTCTCGTTTCTTTGATGCTATCAAAACGGAAGCTTGCCTATCTGTCTTGCTATCCAAATGAAGCTCATTGTCGAGTTTGTCTCTACTCAAAAATGACCCTTCACATCTTGAGCGAGAGTTTGTCTCGCCATAAATCGTGGTCTCCACTGAAAGACTTGTATGAAGGGGGTAAAGTGCACAATAATAGCATAGCTTTGATCTTCATCGTCAATATGAACCTCAACATTCTTTAAATCATTTAAAAGAGTAATGAATTGGTGATGTGATCTCTAAGAAGCTCACCTTCGTTCATGCGAAACGTAAATAGACGTTGTTTCAACACTAAACAATTGGCCGTGAGACTTAGTCACATAAAGAGTTTCTAACCTTTTCCACAAGGCGGATGAGGTCTTCTCCATCAATACCTCCCCACAATACCGTATTCGCGAGGCACAACCGGATTGCGGACAAAGCCTTTTCATCAAGCTCTTCCCATTCTGTTTGATTTAGATTCTCAGGCTTTTTCCCGGTAACAACCTTTTTCAAGTCGGTTTGAACTAGAATTGCCATCATCCGAACTTGCCACAGATTGAAATTTGTCTCACCATCGAACTTCTCAATTTCAAACCTTGTTGCTGACATATCTGAATGGGCTGATCTATGAAAATTGAACTAGCTCTTGATACCACTTGTTAGGATCGACTTGATTAAGCAACGAACAAGTAAAAGTAGCGGAATAAATTGAGAAATTGGACACACAAATTTAACGTGGAAAAACCCCTCCAAAGAGGATAAAAAACCACGGGCAAAGATAATTTTACTATAATGGCAACAGAACGAAGAGTACAAAAGATGGAGATAAAACTAAACCCCGAAAACCTGAAAACAAAGAACCCTCAAAACGTAAACACAAAATTCTCTAAATGTGTTATGAGTTCTAATATCTGATGGGTGTTTTTTCTAAGGTTGTAAAAAAGCCTATTTATAGGCTAAATTCATAGGTCAAATAATAATAAAATAATCTAACTAATCAGTGTTTGATTGAAACAAATAAACAAAGTTTAACTAGAAGATTACTTCTCAAATTTGACTGAAAATATGATTCATACTTAACAGGGACATCGGACATTATAGGAAATTCGTTCCCCCATATACGTAATGTGCGTTGCAACGTGTAGATCTCATCTATGAATTGTTCAACATTTAAGTTTTCTCTCGCACACGCTGCATGAACATGCGCACACGGATATCGAAGAGTCTAAAATATCTCGCACTCGCATCGCCTGTTTCGCAGATCAACTGCATATGACCTAGGTGGAAGACCCGAACGACAGCTGATGTACTCCTGAACTCAGAAAGTCTCCAAGTCACGCAAATACAATTCTGCGTTTATTGTTTGTGCCCTTCGACTATTTACCGCCATAGCCTTTCGGACGGCCTCTACATATACGTGCCCGGCCTCGATCTGCTTAGCTTGTCTCAACCCCATCTTAGGCATCAATGTCGCCAACTTATAGAATGTTGCAGAGAACACAGCAGAAATCGGGAGATGGCGTGTGCGCCTCAATACAGAGTTGACCGCCTCTACCAAGTTAGTCGTCATCTGCCCATACTGAAACCCCTCATCGTAACTTTGAGTCCATTGCCAGTTCTCCATGCTACACAACCATGTCCGGATATCTGTTGGTAAAGATGACATATGAGATTCAAGCCTTGCGAACCTCTGCCTGAATCTTCGCGGTTCTAACTCATGGGCTGCATATTTAATTTGAAATCACCAATTTAAAAACAACAAAAAAATTGAAAAGTAATTTTTGAAATAAATACAAACAAAATTTTTTTTACCCATGTTCACGAGTTCTTTTTTCCAATCTTTATTCTTATAATCTCTATGAAAGTTTGCTGCGATGTGCCGGATGACAAAAACAGACCTCCACGGAACCTCCGATCGCCTTATCGCAGCAAGTAATCCTGTCGATCTATCTGATATAAGGCAAATGTTGTCTTCTCTGACAACGTACCTCCGCAGATTTGTAAGGAAAAATTCCCAAGACTCGAAGCACTCATGCTCCACGATGGCGAAAGCGATCGGAAGTACATTTCGATTATCGTCTTATGGAACAACAATCAGGAGGATTTGCGTATATTTGCCATACAACCATGTCCCGTCCACCTGCACCATCAGCTTGCAGTGAGGGAAGGCCCTAACACACGGCTCGAACGTCCAAAACAATCGGTGAAAAACTCGTTTCCCCGATTGTATCTCCCTGTCCGGGCCTTTATACGGTAGTGTTTGCAAATCAGTCACTTTCCTGGGCACATACTCTTGCATCCCGGCTATCCACCCTTGAAGCTCGTTGTATGACGCATCCCAGTCACCATACAACTCTCGCATCGCCATTTGCTTTGCCCACCATGCCTTTCGATATGACACTTTATATTTGAATCGAGCTTGCATGTCCGCAATAAGGACCGACACTTGAATGGTGGGCGGCTCTTTCACCAAAGGGATGATGCAGTTGCATATAGTTTTTGCATCTAACTTTCCATGGTCTTGCGACATACGAGCAGACGTGTATGTGTGTGGACCTTCTACTTTCCTTATCATCCACATCTGTGTCCGCTGCATTAACGCGACTCGGACACGCCATTTACAACCACTTGACGCTTTCCAACATTCTCCTACGTACAAAGACTGCGTCGACTTCATTACTTTATAATCCACACCTAACTTCAAGCTAAGTTGTTTTATAGCATGTAAATAGTCTTTTTTGTTTTCGAATTGTTGCCCTACAAACAACTCTTCATCATCAAATTCATCGTCAAGTAGGTGCGCCGGCACAATATTTGTATATTCCGGGAACTCGCGTGCAAGAGCCAAATCAGGATCCACGTCGGTCATGAAGGATCCTGGATTATTTCTTATAACTATACCAGGGCCCGTGTTTCTGGCCGAATGGGGGTTCGCATTTTCACCCTCCACCGGCCCTTCGTCGTCTATGTCTTCAAGGATGTCATCCAAATCGGGGTCACTAAAATCATCGTTGGGATCACGGTGGGACTGATCATCATTATCGGACCCTTCATCACCATCTTCTATGGTGGCCAACACCTCTGGATGGATCTCTAGACGAGGACACGAGTTTGGGATGTTATACGAACATCCACCGGTGTTTAGATTTTCGAGAGTTGGCATTAACCGTCCAAAACCTGACCTATCTTTCCAGGAGACGTTAAGATCAAAATCAATTTCGGAGCACTGGCTTGCTGGAATTACCACTTGAATGAGATTCGGTTCAGCTATCTCCGCGAAAAACTCAACCGGGTTGGGATTTTCTATCTCAGGGGGGGCAATAAATTGCTATCATTGTCCCTAAATCATCATCATCTACAAGCTCCATTTTTGAGAGTTTTAGCGGATCAGTTGAAACCAGAAATTTGTAAAACAGTCTCAACATTTACTTTCCGCAACGGGTTGCTATCTTTGTACTGATTTTTCGTTTTAAATCCGACAGCTAAATACGCTTGTTGAATCTCATTCCTATTTTTTTCCGACTTCGAAATACACAGCCTTCTTCAGTTGTATTTATCATTTCTCCATCGAAATGAACATAAACAAACAAAATTTGGGAACTCATTTTAAAAAAAAATTGCTTTCTTCTCAACAAAGAAAAAAATAAAATTTTTAAAGCAAACAAAAACTCAAATGGAAGATAAAATACCTATATATATCTGATAAATTTGGTGCCGACCATTACATGACCAGTATCCAATTTTTTTTTTTTTTACATCTCTGGTGCCGGCCATCAGTGTACTAAACTTTTTTTTTTAAAAAATACTGAGTTTGGTGCCGGCTATTGACAGACCTGCACTAATTTTTTTTTAAATACTTTTAATTTTTACTCAAATCGATCAAAATAAAATTAAAAAAAAAAGGTAAACAGCTATTAAATGTCAAGTTATTACCTATTCATCAAATACTCATATTTCTCTGAAATAGTTGGAATTTGAATCACAGTAAAAAAGAAAAAAAATCACGCTCAAGTAAAACAACCGTAAGTAATGTTTTGAAAAGCTAAGAAGAAGCTATTTGAGTCGTATGTTGACAATCATCCCTAAATATGTTAGGATTCTATCTAAAAAATCATCATAATTTGGCTAACGTCATCTTTGGATGTTGAAATCAATTTATTTTACCTCGTCCTTTCAGTATTGCCTTATTTTCAGTTTACCATAAATGGAGAATTTTTTTCTTTAAATTCTTGTGGGTGTTCTAATTAATTTTTCTGTATGCATTTATTTTTCTATTTAGCTGCATTGCTGCTTCAAGGTTCCGTTCAAGTGCAGGTTTATGAGTTTCTCTCTCAAAGGAGGTTTCTTTTAGTTTCCAAATTCTTCCTTTTACGAGTTAAGTAAGGATTTATCCTACAATGAAGCATTGTACGTAAAAATGGTGCATATGTTTGAGCAGGCAACAAGATCAACTTGATGGTGCATCGGTTCTAGCCGAACAAAGTGCTTCACATGCTTTTGGATAAAAGCTTAGGAGAGTGAATGGAGAAAAGGAAACTAATGGAAGAAATTATTGATTGCAAAGCTTTTAAATAATGTCAAGAATTAGCTATGGAGAAAGGAATTTATTTTCTTTTTTATTTTTGGATAGAATAATAATAATAAAGGAAGGAGAAGATTTTTTCTTTTTAAAGTTTGTTGGATTTTTTATTTTATTTATTTTATATTTGTTTTTGTTGCTACTTTAAGTTGACTATTTGCTCAAAATGAAAATTTTAATGGAAGTGCTAGTGTCACGGGGCTAGATCTTTAGTCTCGCAATTCATGCGGCCTTAGGTGATACTTTGTTTCAAATGTGCCTAATTTAGCTTAACTCCCAACAATTGAGGATTCTCGCAAAATTCCTCCAATGCACCAATTTATATAGTGATAGCATCACAAGACAAAAGAGTACTCAAAAGAACAAAATAGCCATAAAAAAAAAAACAATGCACGAGAGGTGTTTGAGTAAATGCTCTCACTTTAGTGTTCACAACTAAAGAATGAAATACTATGGATGATTTACAACTAAGAGGGAGGATATCTATTTATAGTTGAGCTCCCCCAAAACCGACAGTATATATCGAATTACATCGACGGACGAGATGAAGCCTATCCCTACAATTAAGGGATTTACAAGATTTACATAATAAAATCATATATAATCTTATCAGATATTAATCTCATCAATCTTCTAAGATTAGTTTCCCTATTTACCAATGTAGCCTAACTTTCCATATCTGGATCATTGGGCCACTCGGGCTTCAAATAGATAGGCTTCTTCATCAGTTCTTTGAATCGGGCTAGTTCTCATGGGTCAAATGATCCCCATCTAAACGATAAACTTTCATGGGATACATTTTGTGCGATGGTCATGGACTTTTCACTTTGGCCCGTGATAGTCTCCCCCAGTCATTCTTGTAATGCCCTCATTGCGCTCTCGAAATGGCATTGACTTGATTCGCCTCGAAACTTTCTCAACGCCTTATCTTTTTCCTGACTAGTTTCACTATCGGGTCGTCCCACCCCTCGGAACTTTCGCCTCAGCTTCCATTGCCTCTTAGCTCGACTCATTCCACTCATTGGTACATCTCGCTCGCAAGAAGCCATCAGTTTCACTTGCCCACATTATGACTTGTCTCGATATGGATCCGCTTGATCCACACAATTGGACATCGATATGCCCATGTTGAACACTAGGTTGACCTTGAGTTTTCCCAACAACTCCGGCCTATACGCCCCTCGACTTCCCGGCTTTAGAACTTTGAAAGGGCCTTTATGTTATCGCCAAGCTAACAAGTCAGAATGTAAAACACTACCAAAGTGTTCGAAATGTACCTTACTCGCAACATTTACTCACCCCGACTGTCCAGTTTGCATCACCGTTTTTCCCCAAAATTTGATGCACAACCCACCTTTCCTATAAGTGGTAGCTCCACTTATGACTCTATAGGCCTCATATCGGTCTCATGCTCCACTAGCATTTTCGAAGGGGCTTCCTTAACAGTCTGATATATCGAGTCAATGTTTCTCCCATACGAAACATCCTTAGCTAGTTGGATTGCCGACAACACTTTGGTCCCAACATTCATATCGTGATTCACCTACACAACAATTCGTGATAACAGACCATCAACTATATGAATTTGATTGGCCCAAGGAAAAAGAACTGGCTTAATCCTATGAAGGAATCGCAATCATCTAACTGGATTACCTCAAAATCTTCCTTGCCCTTCCATTCGCCAATTTGTAGCTCTATGCCTCGAGTTACTCCCACAGACGGGTCCTCCTAATAATTTATCATCTTAGTCTTCTTATTCAATTTCCTAATCAAGAAACCAAGTTTCCTCGCAACCTTTTTTGATATGAACAAGTCTGATGCTCCCGTATCAATAAGAGCACCCCTCTTCTGGCCTGCAATGTTGATGTCCACAAATATCAACCCTACCTCCCTGCTATTCCTCTTCGCAAGAGTGAGTACCATTGAATTAAGCTTCGATGTCTTCCTCTTATCAGGCTCCGCTTTCTCCCCTTTACTGGTTGCGGACCGCTTAACTCGCTCTGGACAGTTCTGCATCCTATGTGAACCATTACAAAAGAAGCACTTCATTGGCTTCTTCTCGCTCCCATTAGCCTTCTTGGCATCATCTCTACTCATGATCGCAACAAGCTTCATGGGTGCTTCCTCCGGCTCACCATTCCCTTTCATAGTCGAAAACAAAAATATCTTCGGGCAGTTCTTAATCATATGCGGTCCCTTGAAAAGGTAGAATCTTATCTTGCCCCCTATTTCCCTCGGGTTGTTGGGTCTCCGCTTCCCATTTCGTAGTTTTTCATTGCCACCGTCGCTACTACTTCCATTACCATCATTGCTATGTACTTCTTCATCTTCTTTATGGTTTTCCCTACCATTGCCCTTCCCATTAGGCTTGGAAGACTTGAACTTGTCTTTCCTTGGAACAAGTTCAACTAAGGACTCCACTACCATCATGGCTTTGGTAAGTTCCTAGACTCCTTGGTGTTGCAACTCTTGCTTTGCTCATGACTTCAACCCATCCATGAAGGAGAGAAACACTTCCTTTTCGCTCAAATCAGAAATCTACAACATGAGTTCACTGAACTTTCGCACATACTCCTTAACTGTGCCTGGTTATGTAATTCGTCGCAACTTTGTCCGAGCTTCATCCTTGGCATACTTTGGATAAAATTATGCCTTAAATTCCTTTTGGAACTCCACCCAAGTCCTAATCTCGACCCATCACGTCTCACATTTGTGGGCCTAGGACACCACCATAACAAAGCAACGTTAGTGAAATACATAGCAACAATGTTTACCTTAGTAGCATCATCCTTGATGCTCATCGCTCAAAAATATTGCTCCATTGCCCAAAGAAAGTTGTCCACTTCTTTCGCGGACCTTGCCTCTTGAACTCTTTCAATTTGGGGACATCCATTGCTTGTTACTTCGGCCTCGAAACCAACATCCCATTACCCAAAATAGCTTTGTAGATTGTGAGTTCACCCTTGAGCTCCACAATCAACTCCTTTAGGGTCATCACCATAGCTTCAAGGGCATCATCCCTTCCCGTCAACTTGTTCTCAACAAAACTAGGAGACTCCTACACATAGTCTTTGAACTGGTCCTTCATTGATTACAACCCATCATTGAGTCCCCATTCGACTTCATTGAGTCTCTCTTTCACGTCCCCTATGGACCCCTCAAGAGTGACTACCCGTCCTTCCAAAGTTGACAGTATGTCCTTCGAACAACTAGCTTTTCTGGCCCTCCCACGAGTCTCCATTAGCTCACTCTGATCAACAACTTCCTTTGACATCTTTTAACGGTGCCTTCGAAACCTTAGTTTGGATACCAACTATCACGATGCTAGATCTTTAGTCTCGCAATTCGTGCAGCTTTAGGCGATTTCTTATTTCAAATGCACCTAAGTAATCCTAACTCCCAAGAATTGAGGATTCTCATAGAATTCCTCCAAGACACCAATTTATACGGCGAAAGCAACACAAGCTAAAAAAGTGCTCAAAAAATAGAATAGCCATAAAAAACAATGCATGAGAGGTGTTTGCGTAAATGCTCTCACTTTAGTATTCACAACTAAAGAATGGAATACAATGGATGATTTACAATTGAGAGGGAGGCTCTCTATTTATAGTTAAGCTCCCCCAAAATTGACGATATAGATCAAATTACATTGATGGATGAGATGAAGCCTATCCCTACAATTAAGGGATTTACAAGATTTACATAATAAAATCATATCTAATCTTATCAGATATTAATCTCATCAATCTTCTAAGATTAGTTTCCCTATTTACCAAGGTAGTCTAACTTTTCATATCTGCATCATTGGGCCACCTGGGCTTCAAATAAACAGGCTTCTTTACCAGTTCTTTGAATTGGAAAAATTCTCGTGGGTCAAATGATCCCCATCTAACCGATAGGCCTCCATAGGATACATTTTGTGCAATGGTCACGTGCTTTTCACTTTAGCCCGTGACACTAGTTTGCAATAGCCGTAGTGCTTGGCATTACGAAAATTGTGCAAACAAAATAGAAATAACCAAGATTTGTTTATGTAGTTCAGTTACCCTACGTTTATGAAACTTAGCTCAATGAGTAATTCCACTATCTTTTATCACAAATAAAACAAAGTGGATTACACTCTATCACCCTCTAAGTATAGAGAACTCACCTCCAAATCCTCCCCCTGAGAACTTAGGCAGTAAACAGTTCACCCATGTTTACAATAACTGCTTTCACTCTCTTACAAAAACATTCCTCAATGAACAAATTAGAATGCAACTAATAAGTCCTCATTACATAACCCAGACAATTTTCAAAGCACATATCAGTTTCGGTTTGCTAACATAAAATCTAGGTGAATACAAAGTAACTTCTTGAAAATAACTAACACATCAATAATAATCAAATCAAAATCACTCAAAGATCTTCTCTCTAAAATTAGCAACACTGCCTTGATCAAATCTTCACATTCCAAGGACTTAATTGATTCACATGAATCCAGTCCAATTCAAACTCCAAGGATTGGTTTTCATAGATGGACCAAAGTATCTTGAAAATAACAACACACGATCAGGTTCAAAGATTTTATTCATTAAATTGTCAAGCCAAAAAAGATAAGTTTTTAACCACTCAAGTGGTAGTCTGCAATTAGCACTACCGAGTGCCACTTAGCCATTCTCAACTCATTTTGCCTCAACATTTTTTTTATGATATGGAATTTAAGTGTTGTGTCAATTAAAATTTTGGTACATAATTTTGATGTCAACAACGATTAAGGTCTTGTTAAACATTTATGGTGGGTTAGGAATGCACCTAATAATTATATTTGAATGTAATTGCTTATAATTACACATGTGTAGGATGTTTAGTTAATTATTGCAATTAGTGGGTCTAGCTAAATGGAGTGTAATTAAACCATCCCAATTATTTGCTCCTATTTTAAGGGGAGGGTGAGAATGAGGTTAATTACATAGGTAATTCTAAAATAATTGCACTCAAATCTACCTAATAACATTACAAACACACCCTACAAATTTAAGTTTAAGAAATTATTTTTATACAATTATAATATTTTAATTTTAGAAAATATATTTTATTTTTTAAATATAATTATATGTTATTTTACTAATCTCATTTAAATAATTTAATTTTTTTATTGGTGAGTGATAATTTCCCATACATTTTGACCTATTAAATATTTAACAAAAGTACATAGTATTTATTGTAAAATAATTATATTAATTTTAACTAAAATATTCTTACGAAAAATTAACTAAATTACATAATATTTATTATTATTTATTTATACTTGGCCAATAACCCACCCATGATGACTAAGAGTATATGTTTAATGTTAGAGAGAGAATAACCTAACAAAGGCTAAAGTAATTAGATAAAATTGCATATGATGTTTATTTTTCTTATTAATTTTATTAATAATCGTATTACCAAATACTTTCTTAGAAAAACATATTAGAAAGTTTATTTCTCAAGTATTAGTAATCATTTTTATAATAATTAATATTCCTATTTTTAGAATTTATAAATATGTAATTGTGTTATTACAATTTATACTACCAAATATAAGAAAGAAAATACAATGTAATTAAACTATAATAGCTAAACATGTCTAGGGAATTAGAATTCCTCTCGTAATTACAAGAGGGGGTAATACTACCTTTGTAACACCCCATACCCGACGAAATCATCGGGTCCAAGCTATGAGATGTCACATTCGTTGTCAGAGCAACTACGATTCCAACTGCAATTCAATTCAACAATTAATACATGATATTAAGCTCATTATATAATTAAAACATGTTATATAATCAAATTTAAGTTTTAAACGAACTTATGAAAGCTCTTTTGATAAACTGAGGTTGGTTAAGAACTAAAATGTAACATTTTCAAAACTATCAGGTTGGCGTCACGACATCAGGGTATCACGTCACGACTTTGAGGAAACAATGAGTGTCGTCGTGACATCAGAGGTCCATGGTTGCGACACCACTCTCTATGTAACACCCCTCACCTTGTCTGGTAGCCGGACCGGAGCTACAGGATACCACAATAGTTAACAATACAAATCCCATACATTTCTGACTTTAACATTCAATAAATCAACCAAAAAATTCATAATTCACGTTTAACATGATTTACAAACAATTATGAGTCCTAATCGAGCTTACAAAAGCTCTTACGTTGTTCCGAGTACAAATAAGGGCTAAATTGCAAACTTTTAAACAACTAGGAAAAAAATCACAAAACAAGGTCACATGGTCGTGTGCCTAGATCGTGTTACAAGCTACAACCATGTAAGCTGGAGTCACACGGCCGTGTATCCAGGCTGTGTAACTCACTGAAGTCATGTGGACCTAAATGCAAAAACTTACAAACAATCACACAGTCGTGTGGTGGGCTGTGTGAGAGACTGAGACCGTGCAGAAAATCCATTGACCAAATCTATAGTGCCACACAGGCGTGTGGCCAGTTCGTGTAACAAACTAAAATCGTGTTTAACTAAAACCTCTCAATCTATAAAGAGCAAGCAGTCGTGTCACATGCTCGTGTGTGACACATGGCTGTGTGTTAGCCCGTGTATGCACTTAGCTACCTTATCATGCAAGTTATAAAACCAAATTTTCACATATGACATAAGTATGCACTTAACCAATCTTTAGATCTGTTCAAAATGTATAAAAACATACCCAAAACATAATATTTCCTATATCTAACCAATATGCCTCAAGGCACCATCACACAACATGAATTAATACCAAAATACATCTCATTTCCATGCCAACATACATACTGACCAAACATATGCCAATTCCACAACCTATAAATTTGATATCAAGACTAATCCACATATCACATTTAAAACATCTAATTCAATCATCAAACCTATATGCCATAATCTCCAACACAATCTCATCTATTCAAACTTTCCATATCATAACTAAACATGTCAAAGATTGATATAAATATATCACATTCCCCATGCTTAACAACATCTTCAAAGTTACCATTTCAAGCCATAATCAAACATATCAAAATGCCATCAAGCACATATACTTTATATAACACCATTCACACTTTGCTTTTACAAAACACTTATATACAATTCAACCCTTATTACATGCCACATAACGAGTTGAACGATTAAAAGTCTACCCAAAAGGGAGGTTGGATAGTGTGATCTTCGGATTGATCTGATCGTTGAGTTCCTCAAAACAATAACTACAGGAAACAAAAAACCGAAACAAAGTAAGCTTCTAATAAGCTTAATAAGTTCATAGGTTCAAAACATTATAACTTACCTTATTTCCCAAAAAAAAAACAAAATAACACAGTTAACTAAATAATTTTCCCTGTTACACAATTCATATCATCTGGTGAGTTCATCGTATATATATAACTCATGAAACATTTCATTCGATATAATTCAATCTCAAACAAAGCTATAACATTAAGCCATTAATCATATGTACTTTTACATTATACAATAATATTTTTTCTCATTGTAATACTTTTACCATTCATCATTATCCAAGTGTAACAACAGTATAGCCCACCGTATGAACTTACCATGTGATAACAACAATACAAGAAGTGTCAGAGACTAATTTGATATTTTCTCTTTTCCTCTATTATCTACTAGTTGATTTGTTTCTTGATCTATACGGTAATTCATTTCAAATTATCAGTTCTAAATACCTTATAACATCTTATTTAATTCATATGGTATCCTATTATCATTTTCACTATTTTTTCTATTTTTTTGTAGTTTATTCAGTTTAGTCCCTAAAACCGTAACAAGCATATTTTACATATTTAAAACCAAAAATTTTAATCCGAATTTAAATTCATCCTTATACGGCTCTCAAGCATCTATATTTATAATAATTTCATGTCGATTTAAACATATTTTCATATTGGTCCCTAAATTCAAAACTAACAAAAATCACTTTATAAAATAGTCTTATTTTCCATCAAAGCTTCAAAATCAACCATTTAACATCAAAAACCTCAAAATTCAAAAATGGTAACTTTTCAAAACTTTGACAAATTTACGATTTAGTACCCAGGTTAGCTAGATTAAGCTACAACGATCTAAAAAATATACAATTTACGAAAAATGAACCTCGAAAATACTCACATGCAAGGGCCAAACCTCAAGCTTGAAAAGAACAATGGCTTCCTTTGGTTTTAGGTTGAAGAAACGGTGGAAAGAAAATGAAGAAGATGATTAGCCTTTTTCTTTTATATTTTATCATATTATTATTATTAACATATTTTTCACTTAATAATTACACAAACCGTCCACTATAAACAACTATGGTATAATTTCCATTTAAAACCATTCCATTATGCTTTTATACTCATTTAGCACATATAAATTAATAGCGATTAACTTTTTTTAGTTTTTACAATTTAGTTCTTATACCATAATAACTAATCGATCAATAAAAATTAATGGACCAAAAATCATAATAACACTATAAATGGATCGTGAATATTAATAAAAAATATTTACTAACTCGATCATCAAAAAATGGGGTTCCAATACCACTGAAAACGGGTTGTTACACTTGATTTCACATTGTGACGTTTAGGGTCTATCGTCGCGATGTCACCCACTGTTTTCAAAATAGCCATTAAACATCAACCCAATTGCCAACCAAAATAACACCTATAATCATCAAACATACTCAACAATTTGTCACAATTAAATACAACATTTTCATTCATGGTACCAAATGCCAAAAATAGCTCCTAACGTTTGACTATTTGGTCATTTTGGCCCTTTATCTTTTTTTTGGAGCACTTTAACCTCTAACGTTTATTTTTTTCTCAAATTGGTCTATTTTTAACGGACATGATAACATGGCTGTTAAATGTTTAACGGCGCTGATGTGGAAAAACAATTATTCCACCTAGACGTCAACACATTTCACACATAATTAAAATAAAAAAATAATTCAAAAAGTTTTATTCATTAAAAAAACAATTAAAACAATTTGTAAAACACGCCAACACTAAATCGTTTCAGAAATGAGAAGGTCGATCCTAAAAAACAAACACTTGAATAAGATAATCTAAAAAAAGAGAGTAGAAATTGAACCCTAACTCGAAAAAGTAAAAAAAATGTGCGAAAGAATATTGTAGAATCGCATTTTGATTTTCAATGATATTTATGCAGGGTTTCTATTTTGGGGTATGTTTTTAAAAGTTTTCACATTGAAAACGTTTTATATGTTACTTCTCTTTCTTAAGTGATTTACATTTTTTATTCAAGCCCTTAATCTTAGTGCTTAATTCAATGTGATCCACAACATCATCTTTGAACTGTTTATAATTGTTCTCCTTGCCCACATTTTGCCCACTGCCATTCTCAGACATCTCAACATTACTGCTTTTGCTACCTGATAAACCGAAATAGTAACATATTTTAGGCCCACATTTAGTATGCTTTTGGATGAATTATCCCTTATTTTATGTAATTTGGTGCTCTTAATCCTTTCTTTTCATGTTATATACTCAGGAAAGCACTAGGGGATGAAAAGAACGCAAAACGGGCTTAAAACGGGACAAATGGGCCAAAGCATGAAATCGACAAGGCCTGGACCAAAGATCACACGGCCGTGCCTCCTTAAAGATCTCGAACACGGCCTGGACCACGATTTACATGGCCGTGCCTCATTAAAGAAGTCCGAGCACGGCCTGGCCACGATCCACACGGGCGTGTGACATGGCCGTGTCCCTGTCGCTAGAAAGAGCAATTTCACTCAGATTTGGATGCTTGGAGGCAAAGAAACACACTCCAAAGTCTAATTAAACCCCCAATTAGGAATTGCACTCAAATTAGGATACTCGGAGGCCAAGTAACACATCTCAAAGCCTATATAAACACCCTAGGGGGCAACTTAATTGGGGAGTTCGGCAGAAGCCGGAGTCGACGAGAGCCCAAAGCCATCACCTAGGGGCGTCGTGCTAGGCTAGAGAAGGCAGATTTGTTGGGATTCACTCAGGGATAGCCAGTTGATCCATCTCAAGAAGCCAGAATTCTACTCAAGACGGAGGATCTCCTCTTCAATTCCTTCAGGGGGTTTTAGGGATTTCTTATGTTTTGTTTTATCTTTTCTCTTGAGATGTTTTCCTTTATTGTTATGAACTAAACCCTTCTGGATACAGAAGAGATGAAACCTATGATGAATCTTGTTATTGTTTTCTCAATTATATGATAAATACTTAGTTTGTTCTTAATTATGTGAGCTTAATCCAAATTTAATGTGCTTAGGTGGAGGAGGAATAGACCCTGCCTAAGAGTAGATCCAACATAATTAAGCGGAGTTGATCGCACGCCTAGAGATAGGGTGACGAGAATTTGCTGGATTAGGGTGAAACCTAATACGGGAATCCATAGATCGATTTACTGCTATTCTAGGGGGTTATTATAAGAGAACGAGAGTTCCACTAATCAACCTAGGGTTAGACGTTATTCGCTTCGAGAGAGGGTTTAATATACGTTAGAGAGTCTTACGGATCAAACTAAGTGAATAAATCGTATGGTTCAGTGTTAGATAACAAGTGAAGTCTAGGTGGATTCTTCCTAGGGTATCTCCTAAATCAACTGAGTTTTTCCCAAGATATTTTCCAAATTCATTCTTCTTTGTCTTAGAGTCTTTAGTTTAGTAGTTAATTAGTTTAGATTAATAAACAACTTCACTTATTTTAGGCTAAATAATAAAAAGAAAGTTAGTATTAGTACTTTTAGTTCCTTTGGGTTCGATAATCCGGTCTTGCCTAAGCTATACTATCTTTTTCGATAGGTGCACTTGCCTCAATCGTTGTCGAGTTAGTTTCGTGTTCGATCATTCTTTTTATAAATTTTAAAGCTCCGATTCACAAATGATCAAGTTTTTGGCACCATGTTTGGAACTAAAATATTAAGAAAGCTCTATTTTTATTACTTTAGCCATTATTTTTTATTTTCTGCAATTTATTTTTATTTTTTATTATTATTTCTTTTACTTTGCTAACTTTTCTTCTATTTTGCTTTTGGCAGATAATTTTAGTCTATAGAGACGATGGCACTGAATAAATATCAGTGGCAAGCGATGAGGACAATTCCTACTAAAGCAGCCAGTGTCTTCAACCTCGACGTGGTATACCCAAAAATACAATATGATTCGAATTTAGGAGGAGTGGCGAATCCTGAGTACCCACTCTACGGATATGGCATGGAAAACGAGCAAGCTCACTATACGGGTAATTATTCTAGACCACAAAATAATTTTTATGATAACACTTATAATGCAGGTTGGAGGTACCATCCCAATTTCTCGTGGGATGATCAAAGTAGCCAAAGGCCTAACTTCCTCCAAACTTTCAACAACCACCTCACCAACAGAAGAGGAGTCGAACCTTGAAGAGATGTTGACAAAATTCATGGCAGCTACAGATAACCGCCTCCAAAAAACTGAGACAACACTTAATGACCAACAAGCATCGATCAAAGGGATCAAGAACCAAGTTGGGGAACTTATCGAGTCGGTTGGGGAACTTACTAAGTCGATTATACAACTTGCTAAGTCGATCTCGAACTACCACAAGGAAGCTTGCCAAGCAATACTGAAACTAACCCGATTGAGCAAAATCAAGCCATTTACGATAGTGAAGGGTTAGACGAACCAAATCCAAGGGAAAAACCTGTGGTAAGTGAAGGTAAGGTTGAAGTGTGCCATGATATACCAAAACCGGCAATTACAGAGTACTAACCTCGTGTGCCATATCCCGATGCAATAAAGAAAGACCACACAGAGGAAGAATTCGGTGAACTCACACTTCGTGTAGACGACGAAACAATCACTCTTCAAGCTCTTGACTCAGCTAAGACATCAAGTAATAAAGGTACGAACGTTAATTTTATTGATAACCATTTGGTTCAACCTTCTTTACAGGAAGCATCACGAAATCATCTAGCTGAGCTAGATCTTAGACCTCGTACCCATAAAGAAATAATTCATGAAGAACTAAGGCTTCAGGTCGATGAATTAGACAAGTGGAAAACACACTTTAAAGAGAAACTAGGAATACACGAAGTGAAACCAAAGGAAACCCCAGACGAGCTGATAGGAACAACAAATCACTTCAAAATAGGGGATCAGATATTGTTGAATAAGGAAGACCCTCGAGTCACCAATTCAGACCTCAAGACAAATGAAGAAATCACTTTTGAGGTGCTTAATGTCTTCCTATACGGGCCAGTCGAGGTAAGCAATCCTAAATTCAGTACTTTTGAGGTAAACACTACTCGACTTAAATTTTATATCAAAAATCGAGTTGATCGCATGAGGAAGGATTTTCACCTCCTCAAACCACTATGACCATACGAATGAAAGGTAAAGTCTAGCTTAAGATTATAAACGAGCGCTTCTCGAGAGGCAACCCGAGCACTAACCTCATTTAATTTTCATATTTTATTTTAATTTTTACTTTCATATTTTTATTTTCAGCATCTAACTACAAACTAACCGAATAAGTGAAACACGATTCCCATACCACACGGCCTTGCACACGGCCGTGGCCGTGGCCGTGTGGACACCACAGGTAGGCACATGGGCGTGGACCGTATCACAATTTACTTTTATTTTTTTTATTTTCATTTTTATTTTTATCTTTTTTTTATTTTCATTTTTATTTATTTATTTTCATTTATTTTTCATTTTCATTTTCATTTTCTTTATTATTTTCTTCTTATTTTTTGTACCATTTAGATTTAGCTTAGGATACAATAAAACCAAGCCGGCTACTTCGAGGATTCAAATTCAAACGGTTCAAGGCGCTTCCCCACATTCACCTCCAGTCCGATCCGATTTCTTTTCATTAACTTCATCCAAAATTCAGGAAGTTTCACTTCTCTCCCTATCTTTTGATTTTCTCACTATATTGCCATTTTATCCATCTTTGTACATTGAGGGCAATGTACATCTTAAGTGTAGGGGGTGAATCTTAGATATGCCAAACTTTTTTCATTATTCTCAAAATCCTTGAATTTAGTCTTGTTTTTAAGTAAATTTCTCATATTACTAATTAGGATGAAATTTTTGATGGTTTATGATTTTTATTGATATGTTTTAGATTAAGTCATTGATAATTAAATTTGAAGAATACTAGAGAATCAAGCATGATAAGTCTATTTTTCAGAAATTAAAAATTTTCTAGGTTGTCGAACTAAGTTTAAGTATTACTTTGAAGTTTGAAATCTACGAGGTTGACATCAAAATACCCATAATTTTTGTGAGATTTTGAACCTTATAGAGCATATATTCTTTTTCTTGCTCACCTTATTGATTATGAGTATGTCAACACTAATTTGTTATTCTAGAACTTGCATCGATTATACATGTCGAGACCACATTTTTTTGATTTGATACATAGAGATGATAAAGGCACCTAGGTTTTAACCCACTTACTCCATAAAAAGCCTACCTTCACAAATTAACCCCTAGTGAACCCATTTTAATCCTAACACCCCTATTTATTAACTCACCCACTAATATTAACTCGAAACCCTTTGTTTTTGTTATCACCATTCCTTTTGACTACCCTTATATCGAGATTTGATTTGATTAATAGCCTAACTATGTTTTTTATTTCAGTTATGTATTTATGATTTGTTCTCAAAATATATATATATCATCAAAAATATATTCATTATTCATTATTAGTTGTGATTAAATTAGCTTATAAGCTTAAATTCCAAATATCGAAGAAGAAGCTCACATTATTAGTAGTTTTCAATTGATGTAATTATTATTGGTTCGTTAGTTCTTAGTTAGGTAATTTGTCAGTTCAATCTTGAATCTAACCCTCTAATTCAGCCTTTGTCCACACCTTAACCCTAGCCCCGTTACAACCCTAACAAAGACCTTTTGATTTGTGTTTCATCTCATATTTCAGTGGTGGAGATTTGATTTTCATGCAAGCCTATGGGATTAACTCTTTATGTTTGACTTTTGAGTGCCTAAATTTTGAACCTTAAACACTTTGAGTGATTTGAGTGAATCTTTTGTGAGGATGTCAATCCTTGTCGATTTCGAATCAGAGGTAATTATTTAGATGAGGGGAAACACCTATGTTTTGTGCTGCAAATGTATGACTTAGACTGTTTGAATCTTTAGGACTCTTTGAGTTGAATTATCCATGTATAAATTATCTCTGAATTATGATGAAACACTATCAATGACTATTATGAATTGAAGGAAGTTCGTTTTAATTATGAGTTGAGAATTTTGCTTGAGGACAAGCAAAAGTTTAAGTGTGGGGGTATTTGATAAACCGAAATAGTAACACATTTTAGGCCCACATTTAGTATGCTTTTGGATGAATTATCCCTTATTTTATGTAATTTGGTGCTATTAATCCTTTCTTTTCATGTTATATACTCAGGAAAGCACCAGGGGATGAAAAGAATGCAAAACGGGCTTAAAACGGGACAAATGGGCCAAAGCATGAAATCGACAAGGCCTGGACCAAAGATCACACGGCTGTGCCTCCTTAAAGATCTCGAACATGGCCTGGACCACGATTTACACGGCCGTGCCTCATTAAAGAAGTCCGAGCATGGCCTGGCCACGATCCACACGGGCGTGTGACATGGCCGTGTCCCTGTCGCTGGAAAGAGCAATTTCACTCGGATTTGGATGCTTGGAGGCAAAGAAACACACTTCAAAGTCTAATTAAACCCCCAATTAGGAGTTGCACTCAAATTAGGATACTTGGAGGCCAAGTAACACATCTCAAAGCCTATATAAACACCCTAGGGGGCAACTTAATCGGGGAGTTCGACAGAAGCCGGAGTCGACGAGAGCCCAAAGCCATCGTCTAGGGGCGTCGTGCTAGGCCAGTGAAGGCAGATTTGTGGGGATTCACTCAGGGATAGCCAGTTGATCCATCTCAAGAAGCCAGAATTCTACTCAAGATGGAGGATCTCCTCTTCAATTCCTTCAGGGGGTTTTAGGGATTTCTTATGTTTTGTTTTATCTTTTCTCTTGAGATGTTTTCCTTTATTGTTATGAACTAAACCCTTCGGATACAGAAGGGATGAAACCTATGATGAATCTTGTTATTATTTTCTCGAATTATATGATAAATACTTAGTTTGTTCTTAATTATGTGAGCTTAATCCAAATTTAATGTTCTTAGGTGGAGGAGGAATAGACCACGCTAAGAGTAGATCCAACATAATTATGCGGAGTTGATCGCATGCCTAGAGATAGGGTGACAAGATTTTGCAGGATTAGGGTGAAACCTAATATGGGTATCCATAGATCGATTTAATGCTATTCTAGGGGGTTATTATAAGAGAACGAGAGTTCCACTAATCAACCTAGGGTTAGACGTTATTCGCCTTGAGAGAGGGTTTAATATATGTTAGGGAGTCTTACGGATCAAACTAAGTGAATAAATCGTATGGTTCGGTGTTAGATAACAAGTGAAGTCTAGGTGGATTCTTCCTAGGGTATCTCCTAAATCAACTGAGTTTTTCCCAAGTTATTTTCCAAATTCATTCTTCTTTGTCTTAGAGTCTTTAGTTTAGTTGTTAATTAATTTAGATTAATAAACAACTTCACTTATTTTAGGCTAAATAATAAAAAGAAAGTTAGTATTAGTACTTTTAGTTCCTTTGGGTTCGATAATCCGGTCTTGCCTAAGCTATACTACTGTTCGATAGGTGCACTTGCCTCAATCGTTGTCAGAGTTAGTTTCCAGGTTCGATCATTCTTTTTATAAATTTTAAAGCTCTGATTCACAGCGATCACTACCACATAGACTCCCACACATCATTATCTGCTTCCTAATTTTCGTATTCTCTTTTGCAAGTATTCTTTTGCTATCACATAATTCATTTATTACTTCATTCACCCTGTTATAGAATTTATCATCATACCACTTAAAAAATCCGCATCCACCAACCTACAATCCACACAAAAAAGGTTGATATTTTATTATTTTAACCCTACAATTCATTCAAAAATCCATTGCTAGGAAAAAATGTAGCACCAATTTAGTCCAATTGACACAAAAATCAAACAAATTTTAAAAATCCACATTTTCATATGAACCCTAAAATAAAATTGCAAACTAAAACAAAATCGCTAATTTTATATGAACCCTAAAACCCTAAATCTCTCTACAAAGTCTCTCTCAGAGCTAACTTGTTACAAAAGCATGTTATTTTCTCTCCATTATAAACAATCTCCCCTCGTGATGAAGAAACCAGCTCCGAATAAGACAGCTTCTCCATTGATGGCTTTCAACCACTATTTTTAGACAATATTTTCTATTCTTTACTGACCCACTAGTTCGAGCTTCGATTTCTGCAGAATTTCAGTGGAGAGGGAAAGGATTTGAGATTTAAGGTTGTTCATTTAGGGGCTCTTGGATTATTTTATATGTCTGTGTGTGTTCAAGGGTTTTTTTTTAATAATTTTAATATCATTTGTTGATGTGACAAATAAGATAAAATAGTGCCACATCAACATTTAATTATATTTGGACCGCCATGTCAGTAGTTAATGTTGGCTGTTAGTCAACTAATAGACATATCAACATGTCCGCTAAAAATAGATCAATTTGACAAAAAAATAAACGTTAGGGGTTAAAGTGCTCCAAAAAAAATAAAGGGCCAAAGTGACCAAACAATCAAATGTTAAGGGCTATTTTAGGCATTATGTTATGCCAATACACCACATTTTAATACATATATGTTCATTTGCCTATTTCAACCATTTTACATCATATATACTTTGCACAATTCAAATGTCAACATTTAACTAATAACTTTTCCAATATATTAATTTGACCATTCACATTTCAAACCAAATAAATACAAATGACTATTAACACAATTAAATAATTTAAATCGTATACCATTTGTATGATTACTTAAATAATTCATGTGCTTGAATTCAAAGTGACATTTACCAATTCAAGGTTCACAAATGATCGTTCACACTATAAAATCAACTCAACCTTAGGTACATGTCATATATCAAAACGAAAAGGAAAATACTATTGAGTCAAGAGTTACGGTTCGGATGCTAGATTACTCATTAACTCTTTAAGATGTACTATACTTGCGTACGGAATAAATAAACTGTACATTGCGCGATAAAGCTCAGTGGTACTTCCATGATTCAAGACAATACAATATTAACATTAACATGTTAAGAATGCAAGCAAACAAACATAATATAATTCCAACCATTCAAGTCCCAAGTACCAAGTTTAGGCATTAATCCATTTAACCAATTTCATATAACATATCATTGTCATGGTTTATAACCACATAACACATTCATTTTCATTTAATTTCATATTATCCAATCATTTCATTATATCGTTTTTTCTCGAATCTATTGATTCATTTCATTATTTATATGACAAATTACTCTCCGAGTACTTAATGAGCTTATTTTCAAGTAGTTTACAAGTATTTTTAATTTTTCTATGAATTCTTATATTTTAGTGCTAATGATAACTTTATTATATTTTACTTCTTTTTAAACCCAAATTGGCAAGACTATGCCATTGAGAGTCTAATGATTGATTTGAGCTTGAGTAAGGAGATGATTAAGGTCAAATATCAAGGACGACCTCAACTATTGTGAGGGTTGCGACATTGATGCATGTGTGTCGCGACACTAACCCTCCATCAACTCAAGGAAGTGAACTTCAACGAAAACCCAATTGGAAGCAACTTGTCGTTGACTTCACAAAACTAAGCATGTGGTGTCACAACATCGAGCCTCAAAGTCATAACTACAAACCCTCGAGCTCACAAATTCAAGAAAATTGTTCAAGTGAAAAAACCTAATGGCCATTTTCGTCAAGGCCGTACCACCAGTAAGGGTGTGTCACAACACCAAGTGCCCCCAATTCAAGCTCGTGCTGTAACACCCCTAACCTATGTCCGTCGCAAGAACAAGGTTTCGGAGCATTACCAGAACATTCAGAACATTTATCGATTAATTCAGGCAAGTTACTACTCATTCACCGAGGTCATTCATACTGTCCCTTAAATGGACCCTCGAGGCCTAATACGAGCATTAGAATCAAGTCAGGACCAAATCGGGAACTCAAGGAATTTTTCCCGAAATTCTAAAATTTTCCATGGTACAGGGCTCACACGCCCGTGTGGTCCAAGGGACACGCCCATGTGACCCTGGGACACGCCCGTGCTCCAGGCCGTGTTCAAAACTAGGTAGCTCTCTGACTTGTGCCACACGGCAATGCCACACGCCCGTGTGCTAGGCCGTGTGGTTAATTAATTCAATTCAAATTTGGTGCTGGTTTCACACGGCCAAAACACACGCCCGTGTTCTAGGTCGTGTTACCCACACGACAGAGACACACACCCGTGTCTCTGCCCGTGTGCTCAATTCTGAGCATTCTGTTTTCTCGACTTTAAGGTGCAAGGAATACACGGCCTAACCACATGCCCGTGTTACCAGGCTGTGTGTCACACACGGTCTAGACACATGCCCGTGTGTCTGTCCGTGTAGACAAAATAAAACCATTTCTAGCTTTATTTCTCACCCAAAATTTCACCCATGACCTGCACTTGAATCACACATACAAATACTAACCATTTCAAGCATTCAAGATGAGCAAACTCTATCATTCAACATGATATATCATCACAAGCATTCAAGATGAGCATACTTATTTCCCATTTCTTAATCAAACAATATATAGTACCTATGTTATCACCATAACATGAACTTAAATACATATATGCATGTACCAAAACATAATCATCACTAGCCATTCCAATGGCTAGATTACAAGCATCTTTTACATTTACATGCCAATATGGCCAACATACCCTGTACATGCCATTACAACCGTAATTGAATTTCCATACTATACCGACATGGGCTGATCGATAGTGTGAGTGATCTCCGCCAAGCTTCCAATCCAACGAGCTTCCGATTTACTCTAAAACAGGGGAAAATAAAATGGGGTAAGCATAAAATGCTTAATAAGTTCGTATAACATGGTACTTAACTTACCATACATCCTATTTGAGGTAACTAAGTAAGGCATATTCAACCACCTTGATCTCAAGCCCTACACACATCCTCATTTCCCTTGTTAGTCATATATTCCATAGTAATATCAAGACATGTATGGGCTCAACAATAATCAAGTTTCCAAGCACATATGCTTTCCACATCATGTAGTCATTCAACAAACATGATTCATCTCATTATTTTGAGTATAATTTCATAATAGTTCATTTCAAATTTAGATCATTTCGCATCAGAATTTTACACATATTACTCAGAATATCAATGTCACGATTAGTACACTCTAGGTGTACAAGTCCATAATCAAGAATGAACATTCTCATCAAATAGTTTCCATGTACAAATATCATCATCTCATATTTCATATATCACTTGTCATGTATCATCATTTTCTTGCATTTCATGTAATATTCTTTCATGTCATATTCCCATATCATATGTATCATTCCATGTCAATTTGTTTTCAATTCATCTTTGCTCTTGCCAGAACTTTACCCGTTGAATTTATTCGAAATATCGATGGATACACAGGTAGTACATCCAAGGTGTACAAATTAGAATCCGTCAATTCATGTCCAATGGTACCCTTAAGGTACAATTTTTAGAGAGTACACTCTCGAGCTACACATGTATACAACAGGATTACCAGTCCAGGCTAAATCCTTTTCATGTCATATGCTCTAAAGAGCATGATCTGGATTACCCGTCTGGGCTAAATCCAATCCATAACATATGCTCGAGAGGACTTATATCAGGATTACCCGTCTGGGCTAAATCCTATCAGAATTGAGGTCGAAGGATTACTCATCCGAGCTAAATCCTATCCGCAACAAATGCGGAACCTCTTTCGTTTCGGGAAATCACATATCCATCGATTTTCAATTTAGTCAACCGGTATTTAAACACTTTTCATACCTTATCGACATTTGATTATCTCATACCTCCGTAACATTTATGTAATTCGAGTAAAACACATTCTACATTCATGTCAAGCATACAAGTAACATTTTATTCATTTACCATTTTATTAGACATTTTCATTTACCGGGCTATATCGAGTCGGTGATCATTTCACATATTTATGACATTGATAAAATTCAAAAACACAACATTTAAATCAAGCATAAAAACATATACAATTTAGTTACACGAACTTACCTCGATAAATGTTCGTGTACATATCCACTAATCCGACATTTTCCTCGTTCTAACTCCGAATTTGGTCTATCCAGATCTATACAAGTAAATTTAATGTCAATTTATCACATATTACACTTATTTGGACTCAATTTTTTATCCTAGGCAAAATTACCATTTTACCCCTAACTTTTCTATAAATTACCATTTTGTCCTTAGGCTCGGAAAAGGAAATTCATGAAATCCGACCCTCTACCCAAGCCTAGCCTAAATAAACATACACCTTTTACAGCACATACATTTCAAAAATTTTAGCATCTTCCATGGATTTTCACTAATTTTCATTTTAGTCCCTAAATCAAGTTTTCATGAAAAATCACTTCGTGAAAGTTGTTAATCTATCATCAATCTTTCATTTTCTACCATCAATTTCAAATTTCCAGCATATACATCCTTGAACCAATTTTTATACTTTGATAACTTTTCAAATTAATCCCCCAAATAGAGAGATTAAGCTATCCCGATTACAAAAATATCAAAATTACTAAAAACGAGACAAGAAAACTTACCCAATTTGGCCATGAAAGTCTATTCTCTCTCTTCTAGGGTTTCCATGTTTATTTTGGGGAAGAAGATGACATAAAATAAGATGATATCTATTTTATCATCTTTTAATTAATTAAAATTTTCACTTTCCAATTTATTCCCTAGCCTTTTTCTCATTTTCCATGGATGAGTCACCAAGAAAAATCTACATACTTTTCTTAATGGTCTGATTACCATATAAGGACCTTTAGTTTTGAATTCCATAGCTATTTAATCCTTATAGCTACTAGAATTCAACTTTCGCATTTTATGCGATTTAGTCCTTCTCGTAATTAAGCACTAAATCGATAAAATTTTTGTATCAAAATTTTCACATGACTTTTTTTTAACATAATACGGTCCATATAATAAAATAAAAATAAATTATATTTTCGGCTCGGATTTGTGGTCCCAAAACCACTGTTCCAATTTCACCGAAATTTGGGCTGTTACAACTCTCCCCCTTAAGGAATTTTTGTCCTCGAAAATTTTACCAGTAAAGAGATCCAGACATTACTCTCTCATAGTTTCCTCCAATTCCTAAGTATCTCCCTCTATATCATGTCATTGTTAGAAACTTTTGCTAAAGCTACATTTTTATTTCTCAGCTTTTCTCTCTAAGTATCAGAATTTCAATTAATATCTTACTGTAAGTCGTGTCAGGCTGAATTTAACATTTATCAAAGTAATAACAGATGATGGGTCTGATCGATACTGTCATAACACATATACTCATAAAAACATTGTGAATTCTGTAGAACTCTGATAATAATACCAATAAATACGAAACAAGTGTACTTTTTTTCAATAATCTTATATGACCCGGTAAGCCACAAACTTAATTTTGCCTGTACAGCCAATTCTGAAGAACTTCCTTTCATGGTGAATTTTTAGAAATACATTGTCACTATTAGAAACTCTATTTCTTTTCGTCTTAGATTCACATCGAATTTCAGACGATCAAATACTACTTTTAAACTGTCTTAGATCCCTTTCATCTATCTTCGGTTTCAACGATTCAAACCAACTACATGTATCTTTTCTCACTGAACTCAGTTCAAAACACCTGAGTTTTACACTTGTGACCATATAAAACCTCATTCAGTAAAATTTTATACTTGACTGTTAACTATTATAATAAGCAAACTCAACCCAAGGCAAATACTTTTCTTAGTTACCTTCAAATTCAAGTACATAACATCGAAGCATATCTTCCAAAATCTGAATCCTATGTTCAGATTAATCATCCGTCTGAAAATGAAATACGGTACTAAAATGTAACCGTATACCCAGAGTTTCTTGTAACTTGTTTCAAAATCGGAATATAAACTATAGGTCTCTATAAGAAATAACAGAAGCTAGCACATCATGTAATCTGACAATCTCAAAAATAGGCAATTCAAGCAATCTATCAAGTGAGAAATCCATTCATGCCAAAATAAAAGGTACAAGCTTCGTCAACAATCAACAATTACTCAAATAGTATGTTTCTTTTTTTCATAGACAGGGAGAATCCTGATATAAAATATATAGTAACTTTGTCCCATTTCCATTTCGGTATTTTCACTGACTATAACCATCTTGAAAGTGTCATCTCTATCTTGCTGATACATCCAGCATTTAAATATAGATTCAGAAATACCACCTTTCATTCCGAGCTACTAATACATCATTTTCAAATCATTATGTATTTTATCATTTCCCCAGATAAACAGACATAGTACCGCTGTAATCATTCATGTAAATTTTTTTTTATACATGCTTCAAATTCTTTAGTACACAGAATCTGTCTCTGAATAACAGACATTTATCGAATCTATTCTAAAATTCTGAATCAGAAATTATTTCACACTGTTTTCATTTAACTTACAACTCATTATCACTTTTCTGAGTTTCAATGTCCTGTTGTAGAAACATCGGTTAAGCTCTATACTCAACTAAAATTGAGCTATTATCAGACAATCATAATCAGTATCCCTGGCTTGTAAAGTTTACAGAGATTTTCTACTCAGAATATCTGTAACCACATTCGTTCTTTCCAAGTGATATATAATTGTCAAATCATAATCTTTCAACAATTCAAGTCATAAACGCTATCTCAAAGTCAAATCATTTTGCAACATCAGATACTTCAACTTTTTATGATCAGTACTTATATGATATTTTCACCATACAGATACTGTTACCAAATTCTCAGTGCAAACACAATAATTGTCAACTCAAGATCATATTTCGAGTAATTCTTTTCCCGTAGTTTTATCTGGCTGGAAGTATAGACCATTTCTTTACCTTTCTTCATCAACACACAGTTTAATCCATTCAATGATGTATCACTGTAATAATAAATTCCTTACCCAATTCAGATTGAACCAGAACTAAGGTTTCAGTCATTAGGGTTTCCAACTGATCAAAGCTTTACTAACATTTATCAGTCCATTCAAATCTTACATCTTTCTGTAGTAACTATGTCATCAATGCAGCTAATTGAAGCTTTGAATTTTTCCAAAGCCACAACCATCAGACAGATTCAAAACCATAGTGCTATATTATAACTAACATTTCAACCGTATAGATAAAGCAAAACTTCAATATCAATAGTGTACCTCAAATTAGATGAGGGAGGACCGAAAGTGGCCCCAATAATAACCAATGCAATAATATAGTTTCTATAATCTGTGTCCCATATTACCAAGTTCCTTTGATCAAGTCAGAATTTATAACGGTAATAAGTATAATTACCACTGACCAATGAATATCTTTTATGCTTGAATAATAAAGAGACTGATGACATCTCGGAGAAAATTCAGAAGAGCAATATTACACATACTCAGTAGAAACAACTATGACAAAGATAATATAATTTTGCCTATTCAAAATTCAGGCCTTCAATCAGTAAAAGTAGAAAATGATATCATATGAACCTTATCATCAAATCTTATATCAATCATGATGAATTAGCAACCCAAATAAAATATAGCAATACCTGTAACACCCCTAACCCGTATCCGTCGCCAGAATAAGGTTAAGAGGCATTACCGAACAAATCGGATCAAAACACAAACATTTCATTAACTTCAAACATTCACAAACATTTCATAGCGAAAAATACACATAAAGTCCCTTTAGAAGGTCTACGAAACCTTAAACATACATTGGAAAGGGGTCGGGACTAAACCGAGCACATACAAAGTTTTTCCAAAATTTTAAAATTTTTCAAAGTTACAGAGGTCACACGCCCGTTTGACCAGGCCGTGTGCCTCACACGGCCACAAGACACACCCATGTCTAAGACTGTGTGAAACAGGGCATACATTCTGACTTACACCACACGGTCGATAACACGCGCACGTGCTTGACCCGTGGGCAACACTAACTTAATTCACACGGCCTGTCACACGTGTGTCTGGCCCATGTGCGAGACTGACTTGTTTCGAAATACAACCTTAAGTGACACTGTCGAGACACATGCCCGTGTGCTCAGCCGTGTGGGCAAATATAGGCCATTTGCAAGGCCAATTTGCCACCCAAAATTGGATCATATCTACAAGTATCATACAAACCTCAATTCATGTTCCAAAGGCAACCAAAACATACCAAAACATGCACAATTTGATTCTTAACAACATCATTCATTTTCATATACAATTCTAACACAAACATACTAATTCAAAACACCAACTTCACAACAAAGGCATATGAATCATACATCATTTTAATCCAATTCAATTCATAGCATTTCTCATCATATCAATTTCCATATCAACCATATAACTTACCGGAATTGACCATTTCATTAGGCCAACCAAAAGCACATCAATCCATACCAAATTATGCATCATATCGCATGAACTACTTATCCATAAACACATTCATTATCAAGCCATATCACATGTCTATATTTACACATTTCAAAACATAACCAAAGTTATCTAAACTATACATGCCATACTTTAGTATATACATTTTCAAAAGGGTACCAAAATATAATTCGATAGTGTGGTGATGATCCTCGATGATCCCCGAGCTTTCCGTAGCTTTAATAATCTATAAAACAATAAACAAACATACACACAGAGTAAGCTTTCATAGCTTAGTAATTCATAAGCAAATAATGATTAAATAAACATTCGAATTAAATCAACTAGTTAGATCAAACAAACCTTAACCAAATGTACATTTATTATGCTTGCAAACTCAAACATTATCACATATACAATATCATTATAACATCAATGGCCGAATATATATACCATAGGCACAAATAATTTTCTCTTTTACCATGTCTAAATCATATATTCATATAAAACATATAATTACCTTTCTTTCATTCTCATATGACATAGCACGTACCTGAATCTTTTATCTCGATTTCACATTCAGTCATAACTTGATAATGCCTGTTGAACCATTCGGAGTCAATAAGGATACTCGGATAGTCGAAAAGCTCGTACAATGCCAACGTCCCAGACGTGGTCTTACATGTAATCACATATCGATGCCACCGTCCGTGCATGGGTCTTACACGAAATCAAATACGATGCCAATGTCCCAGACATGGTCTTACACGTAAACATAAGTCGATGCCAACGTCCCAGACGTGGTCTTACAAGAAATCACATATCGGAATCCTATGTCATGACATATGTATCCTAACTATTCCTAAGGTTCGTACGGGCTTTCAGATGTCATATCACGATCGATTTTAGCTCGACACAAGTTATTCCAAGCTTATATCAATTCAGCAATACATGTATATAATTATACAATTTAATTCAATATTATAAAATGTATTCACAAGAATTTTAAACTCATTTAATTACTTATGAACTTACCTCGTACAGAAACGAACGGATGGAATCGACTACTCGACCACTTTCGACTTCCCCCGATCTAATTCCATTTTCTTTTGTTCTTGATCTATATAAATTCAAATTTGGCTATTTAATAACACATTTCATTCAATTCAAACCACAAACACATAATTAGGGCATTTTGCACTTAAGCCCTTAAAATTCACATTTTTGACATTTAGTCCCTATTTCATAAAATCACAAAATACACAAAATTTCATATTTCCCATGCTTGGCCGAATATTCATATAGTTCATATAAGTCCACACATTTCATTTATTTCACATTTTAGTCTCTCAATTTATTATTTTCACAATTTAGCCCAAATTACTCAAATTCATTAAAAATCCAAAGACAAAACATATTAATCTATCACATATCTTTTATTTTCTATCATCAAAAAACAAAAACCACAAGCTTTCAACAATGGCAAAACACAAAATCATCATCAAATTCAAAAATTGAAACATGGGCTTTATAGATTACAAAGCAACAATATCAAAAACATAAAAATCATAAAAACGGATAAAAAAATAAACCTTAATCAAGCTTGCTGTAGCGACCCGAAATTGGGCCTAGTAGAATTGGGCCCATTGGGCCTTGGGGAGTAGGAGTGTTTAAAATTTTTGAGAACAAGAGAACGGCATTATTTCAAGTTGGACTTATTAGGAAGGTGATTTTGGAAAGTTATGAGGTTCTAGGAAGTTCCGGGTTTAAAATTGGGCCTTAGCAAAATTTTTATGGTTAAGCACTTTAAGGAGAGAAGGTAAGTGGCATCAATGCTTAAGGAAATAAGTGTGCATTTTGCTAGCACAAGGAGTCTATTGGTAAAGGTGGAAAGTGGCGTGTGGAGTGTACTAATGGTTTAAGGTTCGAATCCCATCTAGTGCAAATATTTTGGATTAAATTTTTGTACTATAAGGTAAGTGTCGGTCAAGGCTTTAATAAGGAAAGGAAGACTTTTTAATTTGGGAAAGATGACTAAGGAATATGGTAAGGAGGAAGATAAGGGATAATGAAGGAAAGAAATGAAGGAAAAAGGTAAGGGAAGGGAACATGTTGGCTGATTTTGGGGATGATGTTTTGGAAAGAAAATTTTGGGTCAACCATGACCTTTTGGTGTAGTAGGCACACGGTTTTGTTAGGGAGTGTGAGAGCCGAATCTCTCTTGGCTATTTTGCTAAGCTTTGTTCATTTTGTCATTTTTTTTACCAACTTCTTTTCCCTTGTTTTGGCCAAATACCTAGTCATTGTTCATCTTGTCCCTTTGTTGTGCCGTAAGCCTTAATCCATTATTGTTCATTTCTCTCAACTTGTGATTGCTGAATTTTCTTTGTGGTTTTTCTTCCTCTTCTTCATTTTATTTTCTTTCATTCTTTTTCTTTGTTACCAAATTCCATACCCTCCCACTTTCTGTTTTCTTCACCATAGCCGAAACATCAACTTCATCTCATAGCCAAAACTTGGTTCTTGTGGTTGTCGAAGCTTCTTTGCCTTCTTGGGTTTTCGGTGGTTGCAAGGCCGAATCTATTCCCTGCTATTTCCATTCTCTTGGTTCTCTTGGTGTGGGCCAAATCGGTAGAGTGTTAGCTTACACTCTTGTCATCTTTCTAGCCTTTGGCTTTCGAAAGAGGGTTGGTAAGTAGAATCTCGAAGTACTTTACCAGAGGGCTAATCGATCACCTATCCCTCGTAATAAGAGACTCAGATTGTTGGTAAGTGATATAGATTGTTAATCAATCGCAATACTTGGTTGAAGTTGTAAATTGGGCTTTGGACTAATTGTTGACCGATTGTACCTTTAGGTGCCACGGAGAGTATCGTGTTACGGATTCCGAATAAGGTGTGTAATCCCGTACCCTTCCGAATACCTGTTTGAAATGGTGTGTAATCTCATACCTCTCTGAAATTTTGCATGAAATTTTCTGTGATTCGGTCAAAATACCGAAGAAAAACCAGAAACCGGCATCCGTGAGCACTCGGGTGTGCGTATATTCGTAGTGGTAACCATATTTTGCAATGGAACAGTTTGGTCAGCAGCAGTGACGTGATTTTGAAAAATCACGAAAAATAGGAGAAATGTAATTAGAAAGTGAATAAGATATAGAAATAAATCTTACTGTGTCTATTTTTATATGAAAGAAACAGAGGAGGAAGAGGAACTCTATATTCTGTGATATTTTAATTTTAGTGAGACTGGTTCTGATTGACTTCGTGGTTCCCTGTTCTGTCTTGGAAAAATCGTTTAAAATTGTAAAAAATGAATTATGAGTTATAATTTATATGTTTAGATTCCTTAGTGAGCCTATTTTCAATAGAAATAAGTGGTAGCAACATATAAAAACCGTACAGTGAGATATTTGAATTTAGGGTAAGAGAGGTCAGAACCGTTGGTCAGTGAAACAAGGGTAAATTTAAAGAATAAAATGTACTAAATGGCTAAGAAAATATTCTGTAAAATTGTTTTTAAGAAGATATATGAGTCTAGTTTCAAGGAAAATTTACGGATCTAAATTTCGAGTTTCCTAACTTGAGTTATAGTCAGTTTAGTCAATATGACGCAGATGGATAGTTTCAATTTTTATGCCCCACATTAGTAGTTAAGTCTGGGTTGCGAAATTACCAAAATACCCTTGGAGGGTAAATTACCGAAATACCCCTGGGTTGAGAGATTACCGAATTACCCTTAATGGGTAAAATTACCGAATTACGAAAATGCCCTTATGGGCCGATTTACTAAAATGCCCCTATGGGCCGAATTGCTAGAATGCTTTAGTGGACCGATTTACAAAGTTCTATAATTGGCCGATTTATCGTAACAAATCTCTGGATTAATGATTGTTGTTTATATTTGAAATTATTATGTATGCTTTATTATGTATGTTGCATTTACATAATTTGCATGGGATGGGAAAAATGTTGAAGAGAAGTGTAGCCCGGTGGCATTGCCACAAAAATGTTTGTTATTATGTTTCATTCTGATTCTGGTGGCTCTGCCACAAATTCTGATAATGGCTATGTGCCAACCTAAATATGGCTTTTTTCCATCGTGATTAAGGCTTTGTGCTAAACATATTTACCCGGGGCTATGTGCCTAACATATGAATTAACGACTCTGTGTCGATCATATTTACCCAAGGCTGTGTGCCAATTATATTACCGTATATGATATTCTGGTGGCTCTGCCACAATCTGTATAGTGGCTATGCCACGCATAATTATGACTCTGGTGGCTCAGCCACAAATGTATTAAATGGCATCTTGCCTGCGAATTGGTGTGTTTGGCGGGGTGGGTTGACTTGATCCCACAGGTGTGATGGGATGGTACGGGTGGTGTGTAGCGGATGGATATCTAGGATGGGTTGGGTTGCATAAATTAATACATTTGCTTCATTTTAAGATTGTTATGTAAAGGGCTTAGGCCCATGATATTGCTATATGGGTTCAGCCCGATGGATGACTGTGAAGGGATTTCACACTTGAGTTCTTGTAACTCACTCCCCTTTTTTAACCCTTGTAGGTAATGCTCAAAGTGATGTGAATTTGGGCCATGGATGACTCGGTGGAGGCCATACTTCAGTAATGGTGTTATTGAACTTTAGATTTCTATTTTCGCTTATTTTACTACTCTTACTATTTTGGGTTTTTATGTTGTAATAAGGCCTCTGGAATATTTTATTTTTTGCTTTATGTTTGTCGTACTTACTATTTTGCATGAATGATTTTAAATTGGTATTTTTTTCCAAAACTTAAATAAAGGTTTTCCAAAATAGATTAACAATGGATTTCATAACAAACTTTTACAAATATTTTAACTCGGAAAGTTTTTCTCGAACTATCAACGATATTTTCAAAAGTCACGATTTATAAAGATTTCTAGTTCAAATTATTGATTTATCAAACAACATTCGATGTTAGTAGTACTTTGTCAAATATTTCAAATCAACTCGTTTTCTCAAAAGGATTTAACATGTTTTTCTCATGTGACATGTCAGATCCGGTCTTAACGCATGGGCCGGGTTTGGGGTGTTACACTTGCACAAGAGCTGAATGCTTCAAAACTCTTAAACCCTTTTCTTTTTCTATGTTTCGGTGGTGTATGGACAAAGGTGTTGAAAGAAATGATTTATTTTATGTTTTAATCAACATAATATCACATTTACTAAATTACCCTTGATTAATAAACATAATAATCACTTAATGGTTGTCCATAAATGTCCACTCATTACAACCATGGTCTAATTGCAACATGAAGACCTCATATTTAATTCACCATGACAATTAAACACTTAAACATATAGAAAACCATTTTTACATTTTACACAATTAAGTCCTTTTATCAAATTAATCACACAAATGATCAAATTTAATCACGTAATTTTCACACATTTCAATTCACATACTAAAAACACAGAAAATAATATTAAAATATTTTTTAACTCGGATTTGTGGTCCCAAAACCACTATTCTGACTAGGGTCTAAACCGGATTATTACAATACCGATCATGAATCAACCAGACTTTCAGTAATTCCATCTATCATAATTTACTAGTCTTTCAATACAATAAATATTGCATCTGTACATGCACAATTTCATATGCCTCTGAAAGCAACATAACATATAGAATACCCAGAAGAGATTGTTGTAATATACTCAATTATAACAATTGTATTCACATATCTGAGCAATTTCATCACTATCCCACTGACTAATAAAGTCATTAATAATCTCACATCATTTAGTTCACTCGCGAAGATTATTCGGAAGAAATTTTCAGTTAACCCATTCTGTAGATACCATATCTGAATAAATCAATTTCTCATAAATAACTTCTTTCTTTAATAGGCATTGTGCATCCTAAACAGTTTTCAGAAAAATCTGATATCTCTCTTCAGAACCCATCTTTATTTACTAACCCATTCTCGGTTCTAACTACATCATTAATCATTCAGTCTTTGAACTCTTTAGTTTCACATTCATGAGCTTAATCCATATAAATCTTGTGAATTTCATTGTATAACACTATACTGGTAAAGGGGTGGAGATCATAAGCCTCAAAAATTAACTTTCATGTATATACTCATATAACATAATATTTATCATTTTCATGTACTATAAAACATCTATCCATACCTTTTCGAATTTTATTTCATCATCAGTAACATTTTACTCAAATACTTGAGTATCTCTTTCGAAGTCATCGGAATTAGCTCAGTTGGAAAGCATCTCTGTCTATTTCCAAAATAACTTTCATCAGAGTCGAGAGATATCACACTATCACAGGATATATAATGGCAAGTATTTCTAGACTCCACATATGCTACGTTTAGTCTGAGAACCGACTAAACCGTAGCTCTGATACCACTAAATGTAACACCCCTAACCCGTGTCTATCGCTGGAACAGGGTTTCAGAGCGTTACTGAAACATTCAGAACATTTATCGATTAATTCAGGCAAGTTACTATTCATTCACCGAGGTCATTCATGCTGTCCCTTAAATGGACCCTCGAGGCCCAATACGAGCATTAGAATCAAGTCGGGACCAAATCCGAAACTCAAGGAATTTTTTGCGAAATTCTAAAATTTTCCAAGGTATAGGGCTCACACGCCCTTGTGGTCCAAGGGACACGCCCATGTGACCCTGGGACACACCCGTGCTCCAGACCGTGTTCAAAACTAGGTAGCTCTCTGACTTGTGCCACACGGTCATGCCACACGCCCGTGTGCTGGGCCGTGTGGCTAATTAATTCAATTCGAATTAGGTGTAGGTTTCACACGGCCGTGACACATGCCCGTGTTCTAGGCCGTGTTACCCACACGACTGAGACACACGCCCGTGTCTTTGCCCGTGTTATCAATTTTAAGCATTTTTTGTTCTCGAATTTAAGGTGCATGGGATACGCGGCCTAACCATATGCCTGTGTTACCATGCTGTGTGTCACACACGGTCTAGACACATGCCCGTCTGTCTGCCCGTGTGGAAAAAATAAAGCCATTTTTAGCTTTATTTCTCACCCAAAATTTCACCCATGACCTGCACTTGAATCACACATACAAATCAAGCATTCAAGATGAGCAAACTCTATCATTCAACATGATATATCATCACAAGCATTCATGTTTACAATCTTACTCTTTAATAAGCATACTTGTTTCCCCTTCTTAATCAAACAATATATAGTACCTATGTTATCACCATAACATGAACTTAAATACATATATGCATGTACCAAAACATAATCATCACTAGCCATTCCAATGGCTAGATTACAATCATCATATACATTTACATGCCAATATGGAAAACATACCCTATACATGCCATTACAACCGTAATTGAATTACCATACTATACCGACATGGGCTAATGGATAGTGTGAGTGATCTCCGCCAAGCTTCCAATCCAACGAGCTTCCGATTTACTCTAAAACAGGGGAAAATAAAATAGGGTAAGCATAAAATGCTTAATAAGTTCGTATAACATGGTACTTAACTTACCATACATCCTATTTGAGGTAACTAAGTAAGGCATATTCAACCACCTTGATCTCAAGCCCTACACACATCCTCATTGCCCTTGTTAGTCATATATTCCATAGTAATATCAAGACATGTATGGGCTCAACAATAATCAAGTTTCCAAGCACATATGCTTTCCACATCATATATTTATTCAACAAACATGATTCATCTCATTATTTCGAGTATAATTTCATAATAGTTCATTTCAAATTCAGATCATTTCGCATCAAAACTTTACACATATTACTCAAAATATCAAGGTCACGATTAGTACACTCTAGGTGTACAAGTCCATAATCAAGAATGAACATTCTCATCAAATAGTTTCCATGTACAAATATCATCATCTCATATCTCATATATCACTTGTCATGTATCATCATTTTCTTGCATTTCATGTAATATTCTTTCATGTCATATTCCCATATCATATGTATCATTCCATGTCAATTTGTTTTCAATTCATCTTTGCTCTTGTCAGAACTTTACCCGTTGAATTTATTCAAAATATCGATGCATACACAAGAAGTACACCCAATGTGTACAAATCAGAATCCGTCAATTCACGTCCAATAGTACCCTTAAGGTACAATTTTCAGAGAGTACACTCTCGAGCTACACATGTATACAACAAGATTACCAGTCCAGGCTAAATCCTTTTCATGCCATATGCTCTAAAGAGCTTGATCTGGATTACCCGTCTGGGCTAAATCCAATCCATAACATATGCTCGAGAGGACCTATATCAGGATTACCCATCTGGGCTAAATCCTATCAGAATTGAGGTCGAAGGATTACTCATCCGAGCTAAATCCTATCCGCAATAAATGCAAAACCTCTTTCGTTTCGGAAAATCACATATCCATCGATTTTCCATTTATTCAACCGGGATTTAAACACTTTTCATACCTTATCAGCATTTGATTATTTCATACCTCCGTAAATATTATGTAATTCGAGTAAAACACATTTTACATTCATGTCAAGCATACAAGTAACATTTTATTCATTTACCATTTTATCGGGCATTTTCATTTACCTGGCTATATCGAGTAGGTGATCATTTCACATATTTATGACACTGATAAAATTCTCAAACAAAACATTTAAATCAAGCATAAAAACATATACAATTTAGTTACACGAACTTACCTCGATAAATGTTCGTGTACATAAATCCACTAATCCGACATTTTCCTCGTTCTAACTCTGAATTTGGTCTATCCGGAACTATACGAGTAAATTTAATGTCAATTTATCACATTTTACACTTATTTGGACTCAATTTTTATCTTAGGCAAAATTACCATTTTGTCCCTAACTTTTCCATAAATTACCATTTTGTCCCTAGGCTCGAAAAAGGAAATTCATGAAATCCGACCCTCTACCCAAGCCTAGCCAAATATTCATACAAATTTTACAGTGCATACATTTCACAAATTTTAGCATCTTCCATGAATTTTCACCAATTTTCATTTTAGTCCCTAAATCAAGTTTTCATGAAAAATCACTTCGTAAAAGTTGTTTATCTATCATCAATCTTTCATTTTCTACCATCAATTTCAAATTTCCAGCATATACATCCTTGACCCAATTTTTATACTTTGATAACTTTTCAAATTAATCCCCTAAATAGAGAGATTAAGTTATCCCGATTCCAAAAATATCAAAATTACTAAAAATGGGACAAGAAAACTTACCAAATTCGGTCATGAATGTCTATTCTCTCTCTCCTAGGGTTTCCATGTTTATTTTGGGGAAAAAGATGACATAAAATAAGATGATATCTATTTTATCATCTTTTAATTAATTAAAATTTTCACTTTCCAATTTAGTCCCTATCCTTTTTCTCATTTTCCATGGATGAGTCACCAAGAAAAATCTACATACTTTTCTTAATGGTCTAATTACCATATAAGGACCTTTAGTTTTGAATTTCATAGCTATTTTATCCTTATAGCTACTAGAATTAAACTTTTGCATTTTATGCGATTTAGTCCTTCTCGTAATTAAGCACTAAATCGATATAAATTCTGTATCAAATTTTTCACATGAATTTTCTAACATAATACGGTCCATATAATATAATAAAAATAAATTATATTTTCGGCTCAGATTTGTGGTCCCAAAACCACTGTTCCGATTTCACTGAAATTTGGGCTATTACACGTGCCCATTTCCATTGATGTCGTGATATCAAAGCCTAGGTGTTGCGACACTGAATTTTGACGGCTGAAAAACTGTAGGGGCAATTTTGTGTCTAAACAAGCTTAAATCACTTTTCATTTTAAGGACATATTTGTCAATGTTAGGTTAAATACATTTTGCCTATAAATACCACCTTATATAAACTATTTTGGGTGGAAGGCTAGTGTAGAAAATTAGGTTAGACATTGGATAAGTTTTACTCTTATTTTCTTAGTTTAGGTTTTCATTTTTCTTTTCTTTTCTCTTCTTTTTCTTTTCTTTTTGTTGTAACATTTTTGTTTCTTCAATTTTGCTGGAACCTTATGGATGGTGATGGATTAAACTTGCACGTTTCATCAGATTTTTATCTATTAATGAGCACTTTCTCAACCATTATATTTTATGTTTTATGCCTACCATGTGTTTGTTAAAATGCTTGTGTGGAATTTAAGTTTAATCATGTGTTGAATCATTTTATTGGTTGATTGTTGAGTGAATTACTTAACTAAGTTATTATCTATGTCATGATTAGTTGTTTGTTCAAGTGTATTAAATTGGATATTATACTAGAATTGACACCTCTAGTGGAAGATTTAGATAGATGAGACAGAGAGGGGACTCTATCGTGTAGGAATTTGATACATTTGTGTCGAATAGTGAGACCGAGAGAAGAGCTTAGGTGGTATCTTTTAGTTTAGGGTAAAATCAAAAGGAGATTCCTTGCTAAGAGTGGCAAACAATATAATCATCATAGGCTTATTAGCTTAGTTAGTAATTCATGAATCATTCGACCATCATTTCAATCCATTTGCATTGTTTCTAGTAAAAAGGAAGAAAGTTAGTTTGGTATTTTTATTTGTTTTGGTATTTTTATTTGTTAATTTAGGTATATCTTAAATCTTATTTTATTTGGTTGCACTAATAATTTCTGACTCAACTAGATTAGTAATTGCTTAACTCATAATTAATTTGATAAACATATTTACCAATTTGACAATCTCTTAGGTTCGATCCTTGGAATACTCCAAAGTATTCCATTGTAACACTATAAATATTAAAATTGACATGTCACACATGCAGTAAAAGCTGCTTTTCCTTTTTCGATATTTTGTGCTAATTCTTTGCTCGACGTTCGTACGTCATGGCACAATCAGTTACCATATCGATCCTTAAGACGCATTTAAACCTGTTCACATGATCTTTGGCATGATGTTTATAATCCCTATTAACTGAATACAGACTCAAGATGGATACACGAATATCCAACCATCACACTAATCCAGCACGCAGTGCCTCATCGAAACATTCGAAGTAAATATTGTGCTCCATGCCTCATTGGTATAATCGAAGTAATAATGCGCTCCGCACCTAATCGGTAAAACTGAATTATAAATTCATACACAAATCTAATCCTATGACATGCTAACTATATCCGACTTTACTTGAATAGTTAAAAGGGTAGCCAATGTTTCAATTGTATATTATAAACCGATTCACATATCATTTTCTCATACCATTTCATCATAAATTCACATCACATAACATTTATCAATTCATATCATGCTCGTTTCTACCATATTCAACTCAATCCAATTCTCGACAATTGATATCAACATGTATAAACTGAGTCAGGAAGCAGTAATACGCTTACTTTTTTAACTGATAATTATAATTATAATTATCACAAAAAATTTCTATGTTTTATGCTTAGAGTTCTATCCAAGTAATAACTCTACCTTAAAATTAGCACAATTTTTTTAACTAATAGTTCTAAATTAAATTATAGTTATTTTTAAAATTCATTTAATAGTAAGATGGAAAATAAAAAATATTCTCGTTTTTTTCAAACTCTTGCTTTTATATGTATTATAGGTTAAGTTATTTTCCAGAAAATAAATCCTTATGAGTAACTTAATCTTTGTATAAAAATGAACTTGAATAACGTGAAATATCATTATATAAATAATATAATTTTAATTTTAATTTTAAAAAAATATTTAGATATTATAATTTTCAATATTATTAAACATAAATATTTATATTTAATCATATAATAAATTATTAATATAATTTATCATTTTAATAAAATTATTTACCATTACAATTTCATACCATAATTAATAATTTTAAAATTGAAGTAATATTATTAATATTTTATTGAAAAATCATATTAATATTTTAATAAAAATATATTACAATTTATAAATTTAGTAAAAATATTTTATAGTATAAAATATGAATATTTTAATAATATAAATATGAGCATTTGTTTAAATCATGTTTAATTTCATTTATACCTTCTAGCACCAATATGCCACTAACCACTCTTAGATAATATGTGTGTGTGTCACGGGGCTAGACATTTCGTCTTGCAATCCGTGCGGCCTTAGGCGATTTCTTTGCTTCAAATGCGCCTAAGTCAGTCTAACTCTCGCAAACTGATAATTCTCGCAGAATTTCTCTAAGACACCGAATTATAGAGGAAGCAAGCTTAAACCGAAAGAGCAACGAAGAACAAAAAAGTCAAAGGAAAATAGCACACCAAGTGTTTGAGTAAATGGTTTCAAATATATTCAAACTATGAATGAAGTGATTCCAAATGAAGAGGGAGACCTTTATTTATAGTTGAACTCCCCTAGATCCAACGATATAGATCAATTTACATCAACGGCTAAGATTAGTTCACATCTAAAATGATAGAGTCTTAAGGGATTTAAACTCTATACAATCTTATCCCTTTAGAATTTACACTATTTACCTTGGTAACTCTAGTTTTACTAGAGTGTTTCACTGGATCACCAAGGTTTCAAGTAGATGGGCTTCTCCAAGGGTTCCACGAATAGGGCCAATTCATGTGGGTCAAATGAGCCTTATTTAATAAGTTGACCTCTATGGGGTGTTTTGTGTAACAGCCTAATTTTCAGTGGTGTCGAAAAATAGTGGTTCGAGACCACCAAATCTGACGAGTAAGCTCATAAATTTTATTATTTAGTATTTACGAGTCAAATGTGATTTTAGAAAGATTTTTGCGTTAGTAAATTATGTTTATAAGAATTTATTAGGTCAAGTGGTTTAGAAAATGAGGTATCGAGACCTCGTTTCTATAAACCAAGCCGTAAATATTTTTATAAATATTTACGGAGTTTCATTAAGGTAGTATTAAAGTTTCGTTAGAAAATTTTAACGTTTTGATGGTTAATTAATTAAAAAGGACTAAATTGAAAAAGGTACAAAACTTACTAATTAAAAGAAATAGTGATTAAATGGCTTGGTAAATAAATAAGGGAGGACTTAAGGAGCAATTAAGCCCAAAATATAGTCATGAGGCGGCATAAGCAAGGAAGGAAATAAAATAAAATGAATTAAGGGCAAAATGGTAATTTAGTTGAAATTAAAAAAAATAAAACAAATGGCTAATTGATTTCTAGATATTTCTTCTCCAAAATTTAGCCAAAAACAGCCATAGGAGAGCTCCTTAAGCTGGTTTTTCATATTTTAGCTTCATGTGAGTTTAATTCTTGCCCTTTTCTTGTAATTTTTATGTTTTTGAGACTTTTACAATTAGGTCCAACTAACTATTTCATTAGTTTTTGATTTTATTGGAAATTTTTAAAGTTACCATTGATAAATACTGGATGTTTTTGATGAAATAACATGGATTTAGAGCTTTAATTTTGTTGTATGATGATTTTATAAAGTGATTTTGATATATATTAATTTTAGGACCAAATTGTGAAAAGGTTAAACATTAGGGTTTGGTATTAAATTTTTGTTTATCAAGGGCTGTATGATAGCCTAGAATATTTAGATAAATTATCAAATTAGAAAAATTAGTTCATTTAATGGACTAATTAGTTAAGGGATCAAATTATAAAAGTTGTAAAAGTTGGGGTAATTGTGTAGTTTCGAGAAATTGAGGAGTATTAATTGTGAAGTAAATTGGAACTGAAATATATGCTAATGAATGGATAATTTTATATTTTAGATCAAGAGCCCGTAGACACTTGTGAAAAAGGAAAATTAGTAGAATAGTCCCTGAACTTCTGCAGATTTTACAATTAAACCCATGTAAGTTCGTACGGTTAAACTTTAATATTTACATTTATTTGGTGAATGGTATTTTGTATTCATTCTATTGTTATAAATGAATTATTGTTGGATTTATGCTTTTGAATTGAATATCCAGATTAAATGGAGCGCGGGATTTGAGTACAATCGTTGTGTAGCGCAAGACGACATTGGAGGAAAGTGACATCAAATTACCCAAGTAAACCGAGGTTCAGCATTTATTATGAAATTTCATGTTTACTTTCCGTTTAGCTCTAACGAGCTTCTGTTTAACTCATATGAGTTTCCGTTCAGCTCTATTGAGCTTCTGTTTAACCTTGATAGGTTTCTGTTCAGCTCTTACGAGCATCTATCTTCGAACCATTTACACATTATAGCCTCAGAAGAAACATATTCACGAGCATATTTGTTGAGTTGTACAAACTCTCTTTTGTATTCCGTTATCGACATACGGCCCTGTTTCAATTCAAGAAATTCATTTCTTTTCTGATCAATGAACCTTTGGCTGATGTATTTCTTTCTGAATTCAACCCGAAAGAATTCCCAAGTAACTCTTTCTCGAGGAACTACGGATATCAAAGTATTCCACCACTGATACGCGGTGTCTCTCAACAGTGATACATCACATTTTAAACATTCTTCAGGTGTGCATGACAGTTCGTCAAATACTCGAATCGTGTTCTCAAGCCAAAACTCGGCTCTCTCAGGATCATCGCTAACAGTAGCTCTGAAGTCTTTAGCCCCATGTTTCCGTATCTTATTAATAGCTGGCTTATTCAATCGCAAAGGAACCATACCTTGAGGAACTATAGGCGCTGTCCCTTGTGCGGGAGCAGTCGCGTTACTCTCGACCTCATCAACTACAGTTCGACCAGGATCCATTTACTATATAAAAAAAACACAATTAAAAATGTCAAGAGTCATCAAAGTATCACATTTTATATATATGGCATGTATAGCTAGACTCACATACGCTATGTTAGTCTTAGAATCGACTAAACCGTAGCTCTGATATCAATAAATGTAACACCCCTAACCCGTATCCATCGCTGGAGTAGGGTTACGAGGTATTACCGATCAATACACATAATTTAACATACAATGCTCATACATCTATGCATTCATACTCAAATACCATTCAACACAATCATATTGTCCCTTATAAGAGCCTACGATGCCTTAACCATGCTTTAGAAGTGGTTCGGGACTAAACCGATAACATATGAAATTTTTGGAAAACTTAGAAATTTTTCATCCATACAGGGGTCACACGCCCCTGTGAATAGGCCGTGTGCCTCATACGGCTCCAGACACGCCTGTGTCTCAAGTCGTGTGGAAACAGGGCACACATACTGACTTGGGTTACACAGCCGACCACACGCCCGTGTGCCCTTCGAAATGGACACACACGCCCATGTGCCAGGCCGTTTACTAGGCCGTGCCAAACCTGTAGGGTATACTGACTTATACAATACGACCAAGTCACACGCCCGTGTGCTAGGCCGTGTGCCATTTAGTGGGGTATACTAATTTGTGACACACGGCCAATCACACGCCCGTGTGTGAGGCCGTGTGGAGCATACTGACTTCAATTTAATTTCAACACCATGGGACACACGCCCGTGTCTCTGCCCGTGTGGACAAAAATAGGCCATTTGTAAAGCCATTTTGCCACCCTATTTTTACATGCATACACAAGCATAAATTGCAACATTTCATAACTCAATTGGCAGCCAATACATGACATTTCATACCCATATTACACCCATTTCAACACGGTATTCAATTGCCTAATAAATCACATACATTTTTCATTCATATACTAACCACATATCAAGATAACATTTGCATATTTGTAACACCCCAAACCCGACCTAGACGTTATGGCCAGATCTAGCATGCCATATCAAAAGGTAGATGAAAAGCTAAGCGTTTGTTAAAAATGTTGCATCTCTTTTTGAAACTCCGAGTTTCGTTGTTTGTTTATAAAAACGCGATTTGCTTAATGTTTGTTTTTGTAAAGTTGTTATTATTTGGAAAAACTGATTTTGTTGAGAAAATCGAACTTGAATAGTTGCAAAAACGTGATATTTTAAAAATGGTTGTTAACATTTCGGAAAACCCAGTATTCGAACATTTAACAATTTAAAAAAATTGCCGCATTGAAAGTTTAAAAGGAAAATTAAACTCCAATGGCCTTATTACAAAATATAAAACCCAAAATAAATAGTCTTAAAAATAAAGTAAAATTGGATTTACTAAGGTTTGCGAGAATTAACTCCGATGTATGGCCACCACCGAGTCCTCCGCAGCTCCAAATCCTCTATCGCTGGGGATTACCTGCAAGGTTAGGAGAAAAGGGGTGAGTCACAAGAACTCAAGTGTAATCCCATTTTCAACACACATCATGATGGGGCCTAAGCCCATGCAATGTCGATTGGGCCTCTGACCCCCAAAATCATGGTAATGAAAATAGAGAATGCAGCCCACCCCAATCCAACCATCACTCCACCCGTACTAGCCCTACACTCCATGTGGGGACCAAGTCAACCCACCCAACCCTACACACCAAGAACACAGCCGAGCTGCCAGTATAAACGCAACAAAGCTACCAGTAACAGTATATGTGGCTGAGCCACTAAAATCAGTATAACGTGGCATAGCCACCAGTACAGTACTTCCTCCATATATAAATATAACCCAACCCAATGCAACATGTCATAGCATAATAATCAAGTGTATGCAATAATGTATCATCATGGCAATTAAATTGATTTCACACAAACATGCTAAATTTCCTCCTAAGGGGATAACAGTAATTTTACCCAACGATGGCGTTTCAGTAATTTTATCCTTAAGGGATATTTCAGTAATTTACCCACCGAGGGTATTTTAGTAATTTACCCTCCAGGAGTATTTCGGTAATTTACCCTCCAAGGGTATTTCGGTAATTTACCCTCCAAGGGTATTTCGGTAATTTAGTCATTTAACGGCCTTTTCGGAGGCCTATTGTCGCCTCGAGCGACACGGGACCCTTTTTGGGTCTCTACTATACAATTGGGCCTAAAATCCATTTCAGGCCCAAACGGGCCCACACGCTCGTGTGGCCCATTACGCATGGTTTCGGTCTCAGTTTTGCAGTCTTCGCAACCGCATCTATCATTCGGTCGTTTTCTATCAATTTTGCCCATGTGGGCCTGTTAGCCCATTGGGCCCATTTAGCCCGTTTCGGCTCGATTAGGCCCGTTACAGCCTCAGTTTTACGAGAGTGCTCGTGACACTCTCAATGATCTACCGCCATCATTCGTGTCTTGGTTTACCACCACGAGCGCTCGCACACTCGAGTGGTCACGGTTGCCGATTTTCTGGCCTTCCGGCTTTCGGCCAATTCACAGAGCATCACATGCATTCATCAAGTTTGGTGTGAGATTTCACACCTGATTTGGATTTGTTGGAAGAACTTCTCCTCGTTGCCCCTAAGATAACAATGGTCGAGAGTTAATTTAACTTCCCATAAGAACTCATAAACTCGATTTTACTACACCACTAGAATCACTTACCACTAGGCGTGATCCCCCTTACAGAGTACCAATATTCGGCCTTGCTCCTTGGCTACCACCACGAGTTCCTAAAAAAAGGCAATTGATGCACCAAAGAGGATAGCTTCCAACCCACATTCAGCCCTCCCACAAGGAAGAAGGGGACCGATGCTAACTTCATAAAAGGGAATCACAAAAATACGATTAGCATCGAAATAAAAAGGTATTTGAACAACTTCACCTTTACCCGAATTAAAGTTGACGACCTACGCCCGTTGTTTGCTAAAGAATTTGGCCTACCCCCAAGAAGAGTGTTTCGGCTTATGCTTAAAGAGAAATGAGTAAGAGATAAAGAGGATAAGAGAATGTGGTGTTCGGTCATAAAAAGAAGAAAAGAAAGAGGAATAGTGTGAGGGAGAAAGAAAGAAAGTGAATGCAGAAGCTTACCAAATTCGGCCAAGAGAGGAGGTGTGATTAATCGATTTAAGAAAAAGAGATGAAAGTTTGATGAGGAGATGCACGAGTGGTCCACTACCAATAGATTCGGCCATGTCCCAAAGAGAGAAAAGAATGAAGGGAGAAAATGTACGAAGAGAGGAGAAAAAAAAGCAAACAAATGTGCCAAAAGGAAAGAGCCCGAAATGATCTACACGAAAACAAGAGTCGAAAAAGAATGGAAGAAAGGCAAATGAGGTTTCGGCTATACTCTCAATCCAAAATGCTTAACATTCCCCCCTTAGCCGAAATCGCCTAACTTGAAACCCCACTCACGGCACAACTCTTCCACACTCCCCACTCCTTGATTCCCTCCACCATTTCCTCCTCAAACTACTCTCCACCTCCAATTCAAACTGTTTGACTCATTCACTAACCTCCCTGGCAGATTTTGATCCCAACTCTACTTCCTCCTCTCCCAAAACACAAAATAAAAAGCCACTAAATGCAGCTTGTGGGATTCGAACTCCCCTCCTCCATGCTTCCCTTGTGACGCCACAACCATCCTACCACATGGCTAGCTTGTGTTATTAAAACACACAGTATTATATATAAGCCCTGCCTCCACCAGCTCTCCCCACTTAAGAGCCCAAAAATCAAAATTTTCCCAGGGCTTGGACTCGAACCCGAGCCTCCCTAGGACCCCTAAACACCCTCAAATAACCCGCAGAGCAAGCATAACATACAGTTACACAAATATTACAAACCCCTAAATTTTGGGATGCTACAATTCTACCCCCTTAAAAAAATTTCGGCCTCGAAATTTACCTGAACGAAAGAGGTGAGGGTACTGCTGTCGTATTGCCTCCTCAGGCTCACACGTGGCTTCCTCTGAACCGTGATTATGCCACAACACTTTGACTAGCGGAACGGATTTCTTCCTCAACACTTTAACATCCTGCTCCAAAATCTGCACCGGTTCTTCTTCAAATGTTAGATCAGGTCTTAGCTCAATTTCCTCTACTGGCACTACATGAGAAGGATCTGAACAGTAGCGCCTCAGCATAGAAACGTGAAATACGTTATGTATCTGGTTTAACTCAGGGGGCAGCTCAAGCTGATATACGACTGGTCCCACACGTCTTGACACTTGGTAAGGTCCGATGAATCTGGGGCTCAACTTGCCCTTCCGTCCAAATCTCAAAATCTTTTTCCATGGTGAGACCTTCAAGAAGACATAATCCCCCACAGAGAACTCGATTCCTTTACGCTTAAGATCCGCATACGACTTCTGTCTATCAGAAGCTTCCTTTAACCGACCCCGAATCAACTTCACCTTCTCCTCAGTTTCTGAAATTAGCTCTGGACCCAAAAACCGTCGCTCACTCAATTCTGTCCAACATGTAGGGGTACGACACCTACGACCATATAATGCCTCGTACGGTGCCATCTGAATGCTGGATTGGTAGCTGTTGTTATACGCAAATTCCACCAAGGATAAATAATCTTCCCAACTGCCACTGAAGTCAATCACACAGCTCCTTAACATGTCTTCCAAAATCTGGATTACCTTCTCCGACTGACCATCAGTCTGTGGATAAAACGCTGTGCTGAAATCCAACCTCGTACCCAAAGTTTCATGTAACACCTTCCAGAATCGAGATGTGAATCTAGGGTCCCTGTCTGAGATGATAGACACCGGTACCCCATGCAGTCTCACAATTTCTGCCACATACAACTTGGCCAACTTCTCTAACGAATAATCAGTGCGAACCGGTATGAAATGGGCGGACTTAGTTAACCGGTCTACAATTACCCACACTGAATCTTTTTTAGTAGGCGTTAGGGGTAGCCCACTAACAAAATCCATTGTTATCCTCTCCCACTTTCAGAGTGGAATCTTTACAGGTTGCAGTAGTCCTGAAGGCAGTTGATGCTCAGCCTTCACTTGCTGACATGTCAAACACTTGCTTACGAAGCCGGTAATCTCACGTTTTAGTCCTGGCCACCAGTACAGCTCACGTAGATCTCGGTACATCTTGTTTCCACTGGGATGCATAGCGTATGGGCTACTATGCACCTCCCACAGAATCATCTGCTTTAACTCAGAGTCCTTCGGCACACAAACTCTTCCACGGAAACATAACATCCCTTCACTATTTAGCCCAAGGTCCACCGTCTCTCCACTTTTCACTTGCTGAAAACGAGAACCCAACGACTCATCCAATAACTGCTTTTCCTTAATCTGATTAACACAAGTCGGTTTCACCTGAAGTTCTACCAACAAGCTACCATCCTCGAATAGACTGAGACGAGCAAACATTGCTCTCAAATCCGATACCACCTTACGACTTAGTGCGTCTGCCACCACGTTGGCTTTACCCGAATGATACTCAACTGAGCAATCATAATCCTTCAGCAACTCTATCCATCTCCGTTGCCTTAGATTCAACTCCTTTTGGGTAAGGAGATACTTCAGACTCTTATGGTCGGTATAGATAATTGACTTTTCCCCATACAGGTAATGTCTCCATATCTTGAGTGCGAACACTACTGCAGCTAGTTCCAAGTCATGAGTGGGATAGTTCACCTCATGTGGTCTAAGTTGACGGGATGCATACGCCACCACCTTCCCTTCTTGTATCAACACACAACCTAAACCTGTGTGCGATGCATCGCAATAGACAACAAATTCTTTCCCAACCTCGGGCTGAATCAACACCGGTGCTTCCGTCAGAATCTTCTTCAGTTTCTCAAAACTCTCTTCTCGCTTATCACCCAAACAAACGGTACCCTCACGCAGAGAACTTAGTTAGGGTGTAGCAATCAAAGAAAACCCTCAACGAACCGCTCAGTAGTACCCAAACCAAACCTGAAAACTTCAGATCTCTCGAGCATCGACTTCTGGTGGCTTCCAATCCAATACAGCTTCAACCTTTCGGGGATCAACCCTAATCCCCTCGGCAGACACCACATGACCCAAAAATGCCACTTCATTCAGCCAAAACTCGCACTTACTGAATTTGGCGTACAGTTGCTTTTCCCTCAATATCTGCAGCACAACCCGAAGATTTGAATCATGCTCCTCCTCAGTTCTTGAATACACCAAAATGTCATCTATGAATACCACTACGAACCGGTCTAGATAGGGTTGGAAGACCCAGTTCATCATATCTATGAAAGCAGCTGGTGCATTCGTTAACCCGAACGACATGACCAGAAACTCATAATGCCCATAACGAGTTCGAAATGCCGTCTTGTGTATATCCACCTCCTTGACCCTTAGTTGATGATATCCCGATCTTAAATCTATTTTCGAGAAAATCGAAGCTCCACACAGCTGATCAAATAGATCGTCTATCCTTGGTAGTAGGTATTTGTTCTTAATCGTTAGCTTATTCAATTGACGATAATCAATACACATACGCATTGACCCATCCTTCTTCTTTACGAACAAAACCGGTGCTCCCTACAGAGACACACTCGATCGGACAAACCCTCGATCCAGAAGCTCTTGGATCTGATCCTTTAGTTTTACCAGCTCCTTCGATGCCATCCTATAAGGGGCGATGGACACCGGAGCCGTTCCCAGTAATAGCTCAATGCCAAATTTGACCTCGCGATTTGGAGGCAACCCCGGAAGCTCTTCAGAAAATACGTCCGGGAATTCCTTTACTGTCCTGACCTTCTCAACAGACAAACTCCCAGCATCAGTCGTATTGATAAAAGCTATGAACGCCTCACAACCTTTACGCACCAACTTCTCAGCCCTTAACACTAAGATTACATTGGACAGATAATCCTTTCTCTCTCCTATCACAATCACTTCCTTGTTCTCTGAGGTCTTTAATACCATACGCTTAGCAGTACAATCCAAGTTCGCACGGTGTTTCACTAACCAATCCATGCTCAGTATAAGATCAAACTCGCCGAACGGCAGTTCTATCAAATCTGCCGGGAATACAACCCCTTGAACTTCTAGAGGCACATTTCTAAACAGCTTATTCACTACCACAGATTGTCCTAAAGGACTAATTACCGACATTTCTCTATCAGCAAACTCAAATTGTATACCAGAGTCCCAGACACCGTACAATCAACATACGAGTGTGTAGACCCAATATCAATTAAAGCTGTAAATGGAACATCATGTATAAGAAACGTATCGGTTATGATGTCCGGTGCGTCGCAATCCTCTCGACGCTGAGCAGCATAAACCAACCCCGGGCCGTCTTGCATCTCAGATACCAACACCTCTCGCCGGTCTTTGCGACCCCGTCCAAACCCATTTCCCCCTTGGGCTGAACCATGACCCCTCGGTGGCTGCTGACCACCTCTCTCTGGCTGAACATATCCCTGTCTCAAAACTGGCATTGAACCCGGTTTTAGCGTACAGTCCTTAATTCTGTGGCCTCTTGACCCACACCTAAAGCAGGCCCCGATTTTCTTCCAACATTTACCCTGATGAGATAACCCGCACACTGCGCAAGGCTTCATTCTGCCAGCAGCAAATAGAACTCCAGTTCGGACTGGCCCATCAAATCTAGGCCTCTTTTGAAATCTATCTGAAGAACTGGAAGGCCTAAAATCTCTCTTATTCCTGCCCCTTTCCTTGTCACGATTCTGACGCTCAGAGCGTTTCACCTCCTCAGCAATCTTGGCATTCTCCACCAAAACAACAAAACCTCTCTCCCTCTGTGGGGCTATCAGTACCCGCAACTCATTCCACAGACCATCTTCAAACCACACACAGCGCTCATAATCGGTCGCGACTATTCCCCGAGCATACCGGCTCAAACACAAGAACTCTGCCTCATACTCCGCCACGGATTTATTCCCCTGAACCAGATTAAAGAATTCCTTTCTCCGGGCGTCCACATGACTAGCCCCGACATATTTCCCCTGGAAGGCCATTTTAAAGAAATCCCATGTTAATCGATCCGCCTGTGTACTTTCCCTCACAGTGAGCCACCACTGGTACGCCTCATCTCTCGCAAGGACACCGCCTTTTCAATTTTTTTTTTTTTCACATGCAGTCCCGGATCATCCATAATTCGTTCCACAGCCTCTAACCAATATTCCGCCACATTTAGGGCTACTCTAGAGATGCCCTTAAAGACTTCGACCTCGTTCGATCGGAGTCGCTCAGAAATAGATCCTCGGGCTACCGACCTAGTACTCACTCCAGCAACCCGTTCTAGAACCTGCAGCATTGCTTTGGACAAAGCATCGTCCCCCCCAGTTCGGTTATGAGACCCCATTTCAGTCACTGGTAATGTCGGTGCCTCGCCTTCAGGCATATGCCCCGATGCTGAGGATCCAGCCCTAGCACCTCGGCCTCTACCACAGCCATGTGTACCTCGTCTGCATCCTCTTGTATTCATCTCGATGTAACGCGTTAATCTAATTAAGAATTTTATGAATCAGTCTATAGTTCCCATGATTATTAACAAGTGTTTTATGGAAAACAATTATAAGAGTTGTTTTCACAGATCGAATTTCCTACTGTTTCAGTCTCTATAGTCTTAGTTCCTATACCTTAAAGTTTCAGTGTACTACCACTATCTCTAGTAGTTTTCTCCCTATAGTTATTTCATCATATGATCAGATATAAAGTAAGGAAACTTACAGATTTGGTGCCGGAGACTCAGCGTGCCATACTTCCAGTAACACTATATATTTTCTAAACCATATTTTGAACTGATTTGGAAAAATTTTCAAACCCATTCCACAGCCGAGTTTTGTAACCTGGCTCTGATACCATTAAATGTAACACCCAAACCCAACCTAGACGTTATGGTCAGATCTAGCATGCCACATCAAAAGGTAGATGAAAAGCTAAGCGTTTGTTAAAAATGTTGCATGTCTTTTTGAAACTCTGAGTTTCGTTGTTTGTTTATAAAAACGCGATTTGCTTAATGTCTGTTTTTGTAAAATTGTTATTATTTTGAAAAATTGTTTTTGTTGTGAAAATCGAACTTGAATAGTTGTGGAAACGTGATATTTTGAAAACGGTTGTTAAGATTTCAAAAAACCCAGTATTCGAACATTTAACAATTTTAAAAAAATTGCCGCATTGAAAGTTTAAAAGGAAAATTAAAGTCCAATGGCCTTATTACAAAATATAAAACCCAAAATAAATAGTCTTAAAAATAAAGTAAAACTGGATTTACTAAAGTTTGCGAGAATTAACTCCGATGTATGGCCACCATCGAGTCCTCCGCAGCTCCAAATCCTCTATCGCTGGGGATTACCTGCAAGGTTAGGAGAAAAGGGGTGAGTCACAAGAACTCAGTGTGTAATCCCATTTTCAGTCACAGTCATAGTCTGGGCCTAAGCCCATGCAGTATCAGTTTGGGCCTACAGCCCCAAAATCATGGTAATGTAAATAGAGAATGCAGCCCACCCCAATCCAACCATCACTCCACCCGTACCAGCCCTACACTCCATGTGGGGACCAAGTCAACCCACCCAACCCTACACACCAAGAACGCAATGAGTCGCCAAGATAAACGCAGCAAAGCCAAGCAGACAATGATATGTGTGGTGAGCCACTAAAATCAGTATAACGTGGCATAGCCACCAGTACAGTAGTTCCTCCATTTATAAATATAACCCAACCCAATACAACATGTCATGGCATAATAATCCAGTGTATGCAATAATGTATCATCATGGCAATTAAATTGATTTCACACAAACATGCTAAATTTCCTCCTAAGGGTATAACGGTAATTTTGCCCAACGAGGGCGTTTCAGTAATTTTATCCTTAAGGGATATTTTAGTAATTTACCCACCGAGGTTATTTTAGTAATTTACCCTCTAGGAGTATTTCGATAATTTACTCTCCAAGGGTATTTCGGTAATTTACCCTCCAGGGGTATTTCGGTAATTTACCCTCTAAGGGTATTTCGGTAATTTACCCTCTAGGGGTATTTCGGTAATTTAGTCATTTAACGGCCTTTCTGGAGGCCTATTGTCGCCTCGAGCGACACGAGACCCTTTTTGGGTCTCTACGATACAAGTGGGCCTAAAATCCATTTCAGGCCAAAACGGGCCCATATGCTCGTGTGGCCCATTACGCATGGTTTCGGTCTCAGTTTTACAGTCTTCGCAACCGCATCTATCATTCGGTCGTTTTCTATCAATTTTGCCCATATGGGCCCGTTAGCCCATTGGGCCCATTTAGCCTGTTTCGGCTCGATCAAGCCCGTTATAGCCTCAGTTTCGCGAGAGTGCTCGTGACATTCTCAATGATCTACCGCTATCATTCGTGTCTCGGTTTACCACCACGAGCACTCGCACACTCGAGTGGTCACGGTTGCTGGTTTTTCGACCTTCCGGCTTTCGGCCGATTCACAGAGCATCACATGCATTCATCAAGTTTGGTGTGAGATTTCACACCTGATTTGGATTTGTCGAAAGAACTTCTCCTCGTTGCCCCTAAGATAACAATGATCGAGAGTTAATCTTAACTTCTCATAAGAACTCATAAACCCGATTTTACTACACCACTAGAATCACTTACCACTAGGCGTGATCCCCCATACAGAGTACCAATATTCGGCCATGCTCCTTGGCTACCACCACGAGTTCCTAAAAGAAGGCAATTGATGCACCAAAGAGGTTAGCTTCCAACCCACATTCGGCCTTCCCACAAGGAAGAAGGGCACCGATGCTAACTTCATAAAAGGGAATCACAAAAATACCATTAGCATCGAAATAAAGAGGTATTTGAACAACTTCACCTTTACCCGAATTAAAGTTGACGACCTACACCCGTTGTTTGCTAAAGAATTCGGCCTACCCCCAAGAAGAGTGTTTCGGCTTATGCTTAAAGAGAAAGGAGTAAGAGATAAAGAGGATAAGAGAATGTGGTGTTCGGTCATAAAAAGAAGAAAAGAAAGAAGAATAGTGTGAGGGAGAAAGAAAGAAAGTGAATGCAGAAGCTTACAAAATTCAGCCAAGAGAGGAGGTGTGATTAATCGATTTAAGAAAAAGAGATGAAAGGTTGATGAGGAGATGCACGAGTGGTCCACTACCAACAGATTCGGCCAAGTCCCAAAGAGAGAAAAAAAAGAAGGGAGAAAATGTACGAAGAGAAGAGAAAAAAAAGCAAACAAATGTGCCAAAAGGAAAGAGCCCGAAATGATCTACACGAAAACAAGAGTCGAAAAAGAATGGAAGAAAGGCAAATGAGGTTTCGGCTATACTCTCAATCCAAAATGCTTAACATTCCCCCCTTAGCCGAAATCGCCTGACTTGAAACCCTACTCACGGCACAACTCTCCCACACTCCCCACTCCTTGATTCCCTCCACCATTTCCTCCTCAAACTACTCTTCACCTCTCATTCAAACCGTTTGACTCATTCGCTAACCTCCCTGGCAGAGTTTGATCCAAACTCCGCTTCCTCCTCTCCCAAAGCACAAAATAAAAAGCCACTAAATGCAGCTTGTGGGATTCAAACTCCCCTCCTCCATGCTTCCCTTGTGACGCCACAACCATCCTACCACATGGCTAGCTTGTGTTATTAAAACACATAGTATTATATATAAGCCTTGCCTCCACCAGTTCTCCCCACTTGAGAGCCCAAAAATCAAAATTTTCCCTGGGCTTGGACTCGAACCCGAGCCTCCCTAGGACCCCTAAACACCCTCAAATAACCCGCAGAGCAAGCATAACATGCAGTTACACAAATATTACAAACCCCTAAATTTTGGTATGCTAAAATATTTCCATTCCAGCTATTGCTAGCCAAAACATACCATATTTGAGTACTTAAACACAACCAAAATATTATACCAAGTTAAGCCAAATCACATGGCTTCAACTCATACCATAGCATGTACCAAAATCAATATCTCAAGTAACCTTAACTATCATTCTTATAACTAGCCTATACATGCCATATTTACAAATATCCACAAATTCATAAGTACCAATTGGAAACTGGATAGTGTGATACGTAACTCCAACTTTATCCAAATCGAGCGAGCTATCGAACCTTTATAATACACGGAAAAGAAACAGAGTAAGCTTTATAGCTTAGTAAGCCCGTATAATTTAGAAATAATCTTACCATTTGTTACAAAATCAAACCATTAAACAAAATAAATCAAATTCACTTTCCAAATGCCTAAACACAAGCATTCATCAATGTGTTAGTCTCATAAATACATATATTCAACCTTTATCCCAATTTCATACTAAATTCATGTAACATATAAAACACAGGTAACAATTCATTCACATTCATATAATCAACAATCCATAATATAAACAATATTTCATTTGATAACAGTAACCATTCGTATAAACAGTACTTAATCTGTATAAACAGAATTTATGCCCGTTGAACCCATTAGAATTTCAAAGGATACTCAGGTGATATACATCAGTAATCCATCAATTTATTATCATTTCCGCTCTTTCGAGCTATGATCAGTAAGCTCCTCCTGAGCTGATGGACAGTAAGCTCTATTGAGCTAAAAAGGGTAAGCTCTTACGAGCTGATATATCAGTAAGCTCATACGAGCTGTGGTGAGTCTGCAAAAAATGCAGGAGCTCGACCAAAACGGTAACCCTAGTGACATGTCACTCGTATCCTACGAATTCATACGGTTCAAACGGGGCTCGGTAACCATCAGTCTATATCAATTAGGCATTCGTATTCCAAGTATATCAATTTCTCAATTATATACATACATTTCAAATAAATTCAAGTATTTAAAAGTTCGATTCTAATTATACGAACTTACCTCGAGTATGAAAACGGCGGAATGAGTTAATTACTCGATAATCTTGCCTTTCCCCCGATCAAATTCCAGATTCCTCTTTACATGATCTAAATATATTAAAAATTAAATTATTTAATCAACCATTTATTCAATTTAGTCCAAAACACATATTAGGGATATTTTACACATTTGCCCCTAAACTTTCACATTTTTACAATTTAGTCCTTATCACATAAAATTGTAAATTAATGCAATTAAACCCTTAACTAAGCTAGCCAAATTTCATAGGGACTCCTAGCAGCCTATATCTTTCATTTTCACATATTTACCACATAAATTTTACATTTTCACAAATTAATCCCTTTTTGACGTTTTTGTCAAAAATCACTTTACAAAATTAGTTTAACTATCAAAAAATATTCAAAATCCATCATCAGCCATCAAATTACTCAAACATTCAACAATGGTAACTTGTTAAATCTTTAACAGTTTTGAAATCGGAGATATGGGCTAGCTAGATTAAGCTGCAACGATCTCAAAAACGTAAAAATCATTAAAAATCGAGCAAAAATGAACTTACAAGCAAGCAAGACAATGGCCGAATCTTAAAAATGCAAAAATGGAGTATTTCTTCTTCTTATTTTTGGTCAAAACAATGAGGAAGAAAAATGATACTTTTCTTTTATTAATTTACTAACATATATTTATCCATTTACTAAAATAACCTTGAATTTTAAACATTATAATTCACCTAACCATGCACATAAATGTCCACTTACACAACCATTGGTATAATTTCAACATAAGGACTCCCACAATTTAATTTCATAGCTATTTAATACTTTTAACTATTAGAATTCAAATTTTACGCTTCACGCGATTTAGTCCTTTTTACCGAATTAAGCATTCAAACAGTAAAATTTCTTTACGAAACTTTCACATAATTATTCTATTATGCTGTAAACTTTAATAAAATAATAAAATAAATATTTTGGCCTCGAATTTGTGGTCCTGAAACCACTTTTCCGATTTGACCTAAAAACGGTTGTTACAACTCTCCCCCTTAGGGATTTTCGTCCTTGAAAATCCCTACCAGTGAATAGCTTAGGGTACTATTTTTGTATAGCTTCCTCGGGTTCCCACGTAGCTTCCTCAATCCCGTGTTTATGCCAAAGAACTTTCACTAGGGCTATGCGTTTATTTCTCAATTCTTTGATTTCACGAGCAAAAATCCTGATCAGTTCTTCGCTATACGTCAAATCTGTCTGTATCTCAACATCTACCTGAGAAATCACATGTGACGGATCAGATCTATATCGACGTAACATAGAAACATGGAAGACATTATGAATCTTTTCAAGTTCTGATGGTAAAGCTAGTCGATATGCTACAGGCCTTATTCTTTCAATAATCTCATAAAGTCCGATAAATTATGGACTTAACTTCCCTTTACGGCCGAATCGAAGAACCTGTTTCCACGGCGACACCTTTACAAACACTCGGTCCCCGACTTGAAACTCAATTTCTTTACGTTTCAAATCTTCGTATGATTTCTGTTGATCTGAAGCTACTTTTAAACTGTCGCGAATCGTTTTCACTTTTTCTTCAGTTTCTCTGATCAATTCAACCTCGTGAACCTTTTTCACACTTAGTTCAGTCCAGTATAGCGGAGTTTGACATTTGCGACCATATAAAGCTTCGTACGGTGCCATCTTTATACTCATCTAAAAACTGTTATTATACACGAACTCAACCAACGGTAAGTATTTTTCCCAATTGCTCTCAAACTCTAAAATACAACATCTCAACATGTCTTTGAGAATCTGAATAACTCTCTCGGTCTGACCGTCAGTCTGAGGATGAAAAGCTGTACTAAAATTCAACTTCGTACCCAAAGCTTCTTGCAGTTTTTTCCAAAATCGAGACGTAAATCTCGGATCTCTATCAAAACTAATAGATAGTGGCACCCCATGCAATCGAACAATATCAGAAATGTACAATTCAGCCAATTTTCTCAAGTGAATAATCTGTACGTACCGGTATGAAATGAGCAGATTTCGTTAGTCGATCAACGACGACCCAAATAGCATCTTTCTTTTTCGGAGTTAGGGGCAATCCCGACACAAAATCCATTGTAACTCTATCCCACTTCCACTTGGAGATCATCACAGGCTGCAGTAAACCAGGTGGTACTTGATGTTCAGCTTTGACTTGCTAACAAATCAAACATTTAGAAACAAACTCTGATATATCTCGTTTCATGCCTTGCCACCAATAAAACTGTTTCAAATCGTTATACATTTTGGTACTTCCTGGATGAACAGATAAGCAGTGATGGTGTGCTTCGTGCAAAATCTTCTGAATGTGTTTTGAATCTCTCGGTATACAAATTCTATTCCGAAACCTTAAACAATCATCCGTTCCAATCTTAAACTCTGAATCAGGGATATTCTCACATTGAATCCGTTTAACTTGCGATTCACGATCCTTTTTCTGAGATTCACAGATTTGTTGAAGAAATACCCATTTAGCTTTTAATTCAGCTAAATTAGAGCCATCATCACAAATCATCAACTGGGTATTCATTGCTCGTAACGCAAATAAATATTTTCGGCTTAGGGCATCAGCAACAACATTAGCTTTTCCCGGGTGATAATCAATCACAAATTCATAGTCTTTCAATAACTCGAGCCATCTTCGTTGTCGCAGATTCAAATCTTTCTGTGACATTAGGTACTTTAAGCTTTTGTGATCCGTATAAATGTGGTATTTTTCACCGTATAAGTAGTGTCGCCAAATTTTTAATGCAAACACAATTGCAGCCAACTCAAGGTCGTGCGTTGGATAATTCTTTTCATGCGGTTTCAATTGGCGAGAAGCATAAGCTATAACTTTTCCTTCTTGCATCAGAACACATCATAGACCATTTAATGACGCATCACTATAAATCACAAATTCTTTTCCTGATTCAAGTTGAACCAAAACTAGTGTTTTAGTTAATAGTACTTTCAACTGTTCAAAACTTTGCTGACATTTTTTTAAACATTCGAATTTCACATCTTTTTGAAGTAGTCGTGTCATCGGTGTCGCAATCATCGAAAATCCTTTCACGAATCTTTGGTAATAACTCGCTAAGCCCAGAAAACTACAGACTTCAGACAAGTTTCTCGGAGGTTTCCAATCAACAATAGCAGAAATCTTACTCGGGTCAACTCTAAATATCACAAATTTGAAACAATATGCCCCGTAAATCCAACCTCTCGTGAGCCAAAACTCATATTTGCTGAACTTTGCAAATAATTGCTTATCACGTAGAGTTTGTAAGACAACTCTCAGGTGCTCGGTATGTTCAGATTCATCTCGCGAATAGATCAGAATGTTGTCAATGAATACAACAACAAATTTGTCTAAATACGGTCTGAATATTCGGTTCATCAAGTCCATAAAAACTGCTGGAGCATTAGTTAATCCAAAAGGCATAACAAGGAATTCATAATGTCCGTACCTCATTCTGAATGCGGTTTTCGGCACATCCGACTCTTTAACTTACAACTGATAATAACCCGATCTCAAATCAATCTTTGAAAATATTGTAGCCCCTTTCAACTGATCAAATAAATCATCAATCCGCGGTAGAGGGTATTTGTTCTTTATAGTCACCTTATTCAACTGTCTGTAATCGATACACATTCTCATTGTGCCATCTTTCTTTTTCACAAACAATACCGGTGCACCCCAGGGCAAATAACTCGGTCGTGCAAAACCTCTATCTGTCAATTCTTGCAACTGAGCTTTCAATTCTTTTAATTTTGTTGGATCCATTCTGTACGGAGCTGTCGATATTTGTGTTGTTCCCGGTACTAATTCAATACCAAATTCAACCTCTCTGATCGGTGGCGAACCCGGTAATTTTTCTAGAAATACATTCGAAAACTCACAAACAACAAGTACAGATTCAATCTTTGATTCAGATACCTTAGTATCTAATACATATGCAAGATATGCATTACAACCCTTTTTCATACATTTCAGGGCTAACATAGATGATATCACAGTAGGTAATTCACTCGAATCATCAGACTCAATCCGAAGAATTTCACCATTTTAACATTTCAATTCGATAGTCTTTCGTCTACAATTCACAACTGCATCATGCATAGTCAGCCAGTCCATACCCAGAATCACATCAAACTAATCAAACGGTAGAAGCATCAAGTCAGCCTGAAAATAGTAACCCCGAGTCATCAAAAGACAATTCTTACAAATTTTATCAACTAACACAAATTTGCCTAAGGGGTTCGATACTTTAATTACAAACTCTATAGACTCGACATATAAACTCTTTTTAAATACTAAATTCATACAGATATATGAATGGGTTGATCCAGGATCTATCAACGCAACTATATCAGTATCAAAAAGAGAAAAAGTACCCGTAATAACGTCTGGTGATAATGCCTCCTCCCGTGCACGGATAGCATAAGCTCGGGCAGGTGCTCGAGCCTCAGATCTCATAGCATAATCTCTCGTAGCACCTCAGTTACCACTCGTATTTTCAGTGTTTTAGGGTGGTCTCTCTCTAATAGTCGTATTACTCACTTTCGCTGGTTGATCTCTTTCAGCTATAGACTTTTCTGGACAGTCCCTGAGATAATGATCAATAGATTCACATCTAAAACAAGCTATGCTCACTATTCTGCATTCACCGTAATATTGCTTGTTGCAATGCTTACATTCAGGTACAACATTTCTAACACTACCCACACTGGCAACAAATGTCGTCTGAGGTTTAGAGTTAAAATTTCTTGCATCTTTATCTTGGATCGAAATCCCCGCAGACACAGTAGAACGAGGATGATATTCTTTAGATTTCTTTGATGCTGACTGATGTGATTTTCCCGCAAATCTCTTTCTGAAGTCTCTCGCCTCAGAATCAGCTTTTCTTTTCTCTTTGCTAAGCTCTTCGACTTTGCAGGCTCTGTCAAATAGAACAACGAACCCTTTCAACTCAAGAATCCCCACTAATAGTCTGATTTCTTCATTTAACCCATCTTCGAACCTTTTACACATTATAGCCTCAGAAGAAACGTATTCACGAGCATATTTTCTGAGTCGTACAAACTCTCTTTCTTATTCTGTTACCGACATACGGCCCTGTTTCAATTCAAGAAATTCCTTTCTTTTCTGATCAATAAACCTTTGGCTGATGTATTTCTTTTTGAATTTAACTTGAAAGAATTCCCAAGTAACTCTTTTTCGAGGAACTACGGATATCAAAGTATTCCACCACTGATACGCGGTGTCTCTCAACAGTGATACAACATATTTTAAACATTCTTCAGGTGTGCATGACAGTTCGTCAAATACTCGAATCGTGTTCTCAAGCCAAAACTCGACTCTCTTAGGATCATCGTTAACAGTAGCTCTAAAATCTTCAGTTACGTGTTTTCGTATCTTATCAATAGGTGGCTTATTCAATCGCAAAGGATCCATACCTTGAGGAACTACAGGGATCGATTGGGGAATAGGTGGGGGTGGAGGTTGTTGAGCAGCCGGATTCGTGCGAATGTATTGTGTGAACCATTCGTTCATCATTTGGAAGAAAGCTTCTTTAGCTCTCCTCCTTGGCTACTCGTTACGGGTCTAGAGTCAGATGGCACTGTCCCTTATGCGGGAGCAGGCGCGTTACTCTCGACCTCATCAACTACAGTTCGATCAGGATCCAATTACTATATAAAAAAAACACAATTAAAAATGTCAAGAGTCATCACAGTATCACAGTTTATATATATAGCATGTATAGCTAGACTCACATACGCTACGTTAGTCCTAGAATCGATTAAACCGTAGCTCGATACCAATAAATGTAACACCCCTAACCCGTATCCATCTCCGAAGTAGGGTTACAAGGTATTACCGATTAATACACATCATTTAACATACAATGCTCATACATCTATGTATTCATACTCAAATACCATTCAACACAATCATATTGTCCCTTATAAGAGCCTACGATGCCTTAACCATGCTTTAGAAGTGGTTCGGGACAAAACCGATAACATACAAAATTTTTGGAAAACTTAGAAAATTTTCATCCATACAGGGGTCACACACCCCTGTGAACAGGCCGTGTGCCTCACACGGCTCTAGACACGCTTGTGTCTCAAGCCGTGTGGAAACAGGGCATACATACTGACTTGGGTCACATGGCCGACCACACACCCGTGTGCCCTTCGAAATGGCCACACACGCCCGTGTGCCAGGCCGTATACTAGGCCGTGCCAAACCTGTAGGGTATACTGACTTATGCAACACGGACAAGTCACACGCCCGTGTGCTAGGCCGTGTGCCATTTAGGGGGTATACTGACTTGTGACACACGGCCAATCACACGCACGTGTGTGAGGCCGTGTGGAGCATACTGACTTCAATTTAATTTCAACACCATGGGACACACTGCGTGCAACATGATCAGTGTGTGCACACTTGCACCGAGACACACGCGTGTCTCGCGTGTGACAAAAATAGGCCATTTGTAAATCCATTTTGCCACCCTATTTTTACATGCATACACAAGCATAAATTGCAACATTTCACAACTCAATTGGTAGCCAATACATGACATTTCATACCCATATTACACCTATTTCAACATGGTATTCAATTGCCTAATAAATCACATACATTTTCCATTCATATACTAACCACATATCAAGATAACATTTGCATATTTCCATTCCATCTATTGCTAGCCAAAACATACCATATTTGAGTACTTAAACACAACCAAAATATTATACCAAGTTAAGCCAAATCACATGGCTTCAACTCATACCATAGCATGTACCAAAATCAATATCTCAAGTAACCTTAACTATCATTCTTATAACTAGCCTATACATGCCATATTTACAAATATCCACAAATTCATAAGTACCAATCGGCAAATGGATAGTGTGATGCGTAACTCTGACTTTATCCGGATCGATCGAGCTATCGAACCTTTATAATACACGGAAAAGAAACAGAGTAAGCTTTATAGCTTAGTAAGCCCGTATAATTTAGAAATAATCTTACCATTTGTTACAAAATCAAACCATTAAACAAAATAAATCAAATTCACTTGCCAAATGCCTAAACACAAGCATTCATCAATATGTTAGTCTCATAAATACATATATTCAACCTTTATCCCAATTTCATACTAAATTCATGTAACATATAAAACACAGGTAACAATTCATTCACATTCATATAATCAACAATCCATAATATAAACAGTAATTCATTCGATAACAGTAACTCATTCGTATAAACAGTACTTCATTTGTATAAACAGAATTTATGCCCGTTGAACCCATTAGAACTTCAAAGGATACTCGGGTGATATACATCAGTAATTTTTCAATTTATTATTATTTTCGCTCTTTCGAGCTATGATCAGTAAACTCCTCCTGAGCTGATGGACAGTAAGCTCTATTGAGCTGAAACGGTAAGCTCTTACAAGCTGATATATCGGTAGCTCATACGAGCTGTGGTGAGTCTGCAACAAATGCAGGAGCTCGACCAAAACGGTAACTCTAGTGACATGTCACTCGTATCCTACGAATTTATACGGTTCAAATGGGGCTCGATAACCATCAGTCTATATCAAATAGGCATTCGTATTCCAAGTATATCAATTTCTAAATTATATACATACATTTCAAATAAATTCAAGTATTTAAAAGTTCGATTCTAATTATACGAACTTACCTCGAGTATGAAAACGGCGAAATGAGTTAATTACTCGATAATCTTGCCTTTCCCCCGATCCAATTTCGGATTCCTCTTTTCTTGATCTAAATATATTAAAAATTAAATTATTTAATCAACCATTTATTCAATTTAGTCCAAAACACATATTAGGGCTATTTTACACATTTGACCCTAAACTTTCACATTTTTACAATTTAGTCCTAATCGCATAAAATTGCAAATTAATGCAATTAAACCCTTAACTAAGCTAGCCAAATTTCATAGGGACTCATAGCAGCCTATATCTTTAATTATTTCACATATTTACAACATAAATTTTACATTTTCACAAATTAATCCCTTTTTGACATTTTTGTCAAAAATCACTTTACAAAATTAGTTTAACTTCAACAAATATTCAAAATCCATCATCAACCATCAAATTACTCAAACACTCAACAATGGTAACTTGTTAAATCTTTAAAATTTTTGAAACTGGAGATACGGGCTAGCTAGATTAAGCTGCAACGATCTCAAAAACGTAAAAATCATTAAAAATCGAGCAAAAATGGACTTACAAGCAAGCAAGACAATGGCCGAACCTTCAAAATGCAACAATGGAGTCTTTCTTCTTCTTATTTTCGGTCAAAACAATAAGGAAGAAAGATGATACTTTTCTTTTATTAATTTACTAACATATATTTATCCATTTACTAAAATAACCTTGAATTTTAACCATTATAATTCACCTAACCATGCACATAAATGTTCACTTACACAACCATTGGTCTAATTTCAACATAAGGACTCCCACAATTTAATTTCAGAGCTATTTAACACTTTTAACTATTAGAACTCAAATTTTACGCTTTACGCGATTTAGTCCTTTTTACCGAATTAAGCATTCAAACAGTAAAATTTCTTTACGAAACTTTCACATAATAATTCTATCATGCTGTAAAATTTAATAAAATAATAAAATAAATATTTTGGCCTCATATTTGTGGTCCCGAAACCACTATTCTGATTTGACCTAAAAACGAGCTGTTACAACTCTTCCCCCTTAGGGATTTTCGTACCCGAAAATCTTACCTGTGAATAGGTTAGGGTACTGTTTTTGTATAGCTTCCTCAGGTTCCCACGTAGCTTCCTCAATCCCGTGTTTATGCCAAAGAACTTTCACTAGGGCTATGCGTTTATTTCTCAATTCTTTGATTTCACGAGCTAAAATCCTGATCGGTTCTTCACTATACGTCAAATATGCCTGTATCTCAACATCTACCTGAGAAATCACATGTGACAGATTGGATCTATATCGACATAACATAGAAACATGGAAGACATTATGAATCTTTTCAAGTTCTAACGGTAAAGCTAGTCGATATGCTACAGGCCCTATTCTTTCAATGATCTCGTAAGGTCCAATAAATCGCGGACTTAACTTCCCTTTACGGCCGAATCGAAGAACCTTTTTTCCATGGTGACACCTTTAAAAACACTCGGCCCCCGACTTGAAATTCAATTTCTTTACGTTTCAAATCTGCGTATGATTTCTATCGATCTGAAGCTACTTTTAAACTGTCGTGAATCGTTTTCACTTTTTCTTCAGTTTCTTTGATCAATTTAACCCCGTGAACCTTTTTCTTACTTAGTTCATTCCAGTATAGCGGAGTTCGACATTTGCGACCATATAAAGCTTCGTAGGGTGCTATCTTTATACTCGTCTGAAAACTGTTATTATACGCGAACTCAACCAACGGTAAGTATTTTTCCCAACTGCTCTCAAACTCTAAAATACAACATCTCAACATGTCTTCGAGAATCTGAATAACTCTCTTGGTCCGACTCGCACCGAGGATGAAAAGTCAGACTAAAATTCAACTGCACTCCAAAGCTTCTTGCAGTTTCTTCCAAAATCGAGACGTAAATCTCTGATCTCTATCAGAAATAATAGATAGTGGCACCCCGTGCAATCGAACAATCTCAGAAATTTACAATTCAGCTAATATGTCAAGTGAATAATATGTACGTACCGGTATGAAATGAGCAAATTTCATTTGTCAATCAACGACGACCCAGATAGCATCTTCCTTTTCGAAGTTAGGGGCAATCCCGACATAAAATCCATTATAACTCTATCCCAATTCCACTCGGGGATCATCACAGGCTGCAGTAAACCAGATGGTACTTGATGTTCGGCTTTGACTTGATGACAAATCAAACATTTAGAAACAAGCTCTGATATATCTTGTTTCATGCCTTGCCACCAATAAAACTATTTCAAATCGTTATACATTTTGGTACTTCATGGATGAACAGATAAGTAGCTATGGTGTGCTTAGTGCAAAATCTTCTAAATGAGTTTTGAATTTCTCGGTATGCAAATTCTATTCCGGAACCTTAAACAATCATCTGTTCCAATCTTAAACTCTGAATCAGGGATATTCTAACATTGAATCCATTTAACTTGCAATTCACGATCCTTTTTCTGAGATTCACAGATTTGTTGAAGAAATACCGGTTTAGCTTTTAATTCAGCTTATTTGTTTTGTTATATTAGGTTCGTTAAGATTTACGTTTAAACCATCGAACTTACTAAGCTTCAGTAAGCTTACTGGTATTGTTTAATGTCCTTGTAGATTAACGTGAGGTTGGGAGATCAGATCAACACATCAAGCCACACTATCCAGCTCATTCCGGTAGTCTTTGAAACGTACGCTATGGTTTATATGGCATGTATAGGGTTGGTGTGTATTATGAATGATATTTTGTTCACATATACAACTTAAATATATATGTGTAGTCTTATCATGCTTGATAAATGTTTGTGTGTGGTTAATTGATGGATAAATTATGGGCATGTTGATGAATGAGTTGGTAAAATAAGGTTGTAAGTAATCAAATGTGTGAATTAATTAATGTGGTAGTTTAGAATGTTAGGATATATGTGATAATATGATATTTTTAGAGCTAAGAATTGGTTGTATTGAATGTCTTGTTATGGCCTATGAGCATGAAATTTGAGGTGTTTAGGTTAAAACCAAGAAAGGGTGAGAAATGTGGCCTTAAAATGGCCTATTTTCGTCCACTCGGGCAGAGACACGGGCGTGTGGTTTGGCCGTGTGTCCCCTGCATCTTTAAAATTTCAAAACAGAATGCCCAGGTATTTTCACACGGCCTAGTACACGGGCGTGTGACTTGGTCGTGTGACCCCTACACCTTAATTTTACAAGTCAGTATGCTCACACGGCCTAGCACACGGGCGTGTGGCTTGGCTGTGTGACCCAAGTCAGGGAGTTACATGGGCATGGACACGGGCTGGGATATGGCCGTGTGCCCCTATTTCAAATGCCCACACGGCCTGAGACACAGGCGTGTCTCTTGACCGTGTGAGCCACACGGCCTGGCCACACGGGCGTGTGTCCCCTGCAGCTAAGAAAAATTTTGAAGTTTTGCGAAAAAAAATTTGAGGTTCCGATTTAGTCCCGATTCATTTCTAATGTGTATTTTGGGCCCCGAGGGCTCATGTAAGGGACAATATGAGTGATTTATGATTAGTTTCTGATATGTATGTTAAATGATATGAAATGATCGTATTTGATCTGAAAAGTCTGGCAATGCTCCGTAACCCTGTTTCGGCGACGGATAAGGGTTAGGGGTGTTACATTTTGTGCACAATAGTCACGAGTTTTGATCCACAGCTCGTGACATGTGTGTGTAACTAGTTACAAATAAAGTTTTAATTAGATATTGATTATTATTAAGTTTATATAAAATCGTTGTAACAAATATAATTTATGTTATGTTTATTTCATTGAAAATAAGTTTCAAAAAATGATTTCAATAAAAATTTTCAAACTAACGAAAGATATTTTACACAACCAAACATTAGAAAATATCATATTTTCCAAAAATCTTTTTACCAAAATTATTTTCATTGAAACAATCACAATCTTAATTACAACATTTTTTTGTTGTTGATTTACAAAAAAATAAGAATATGTACAAAAGTCAAAATATGTCATCTAATGAACAAGTTGTGGTTTAAAATGTGACCACAATAAATACCACAACTTACTCCGTAGCCTGATTCGTAGCACTTTCATCCAATTATTCTGTTTGGGCAGGTGCCCAAACGCATCCTTAATATTTGATTTTTTGTACCACTTTAATTTGAATAAAATTAAAATTTTAATGGTTCATTTGCTAAATAATCATAAGAACAACAACTTCAATTAAATTTCTTTTTTGGACACTCAATTATAAAAGTTATAAAATAATCATCCAATTAACCATGTTTATTTTTTTATTATTATCAAAATTTGTTAATCATTATGAACTTTATGATGAAAAAATAATATGACAATTCTAAAATTGATATATTAATTTAACTCTTAATATTTATACATAGTATCAATTTAATTATTATTTTAAAATAAAGTTAATCTTCAATATTTATAATTTAATCCCGATTCAAAAAAATTAAAACTTTTTTGTTCTATTCATTCTTATTACTTCTTTTCTCCATGTTTCAGAATTAATAAATTATCAAATAAAAACAAAACATGACCCTGTCAATTTTTTAAAAATTATGGTTTCATGAATTAAAGCACATAAAACCTGCATCACACTAATTAACTGCATATTTATTCAACTCAGAACACTACCACCACGACCCCAAATATTACATGTTAATGTCTTCATAGTTGATTAAATCAACGCTAGGCAACAATAAAATTCTATGTTTAAGTTTTTTTTTACTCAATATTTCAACAATTATTTTATTTCTTTTAAATCAAATAAAGTAAAAAACAAATCCCATCAAAGAAAAAGATTTAATTGAACACAACTCAAAAAAAAAACGTCTTAGTCAGGTATCCAACAAAGTATTCCCGATCACGTTTCTTCAAATGAATACACTCAACCAATTATGATCAATCTCATCTCCATGCCCAAAATATTTCTTTTATATATATTATTTTAAAAAGAATAGTATTTAATATACAATTAGTAAAATTTTTAAATTTTATAAGCAGAATTAAATGATTGGCTATAAAAGTTTAGTACAATATTAAAAATCTAAATATTAAAAAATGATGTGCTAATTTTTTAAAATTTTTTATAATACTTTAAATGCAAAAAAAACTCACACAATTACCTAAAATAAAAATCTGGTGAAATCAAACTCAAAACTTGCCATTAAATTTTCATATTTTGATAGACTTTATTGTTGCCATAATAAACTTTTAGACATGTTTTGTCGAACTTGGTCGGAGTATGGATCTAAGCTTATGGGCCGACCAACCCAGAATTGTCATGTTAAGTGCGCCCCTAAGCATTATTTATTTATTTATTTTCATGAGAGAGAGAGGGAGGCGGATGAACATGCATAGCAATTATTGTAATGGTTGACCAAAACAAAAGCATCCTTTTCAAGAACAATGATGGTCAATCATACCACCCAACCATACCCATTCTTTTGTTAACTTTTTCATGCAAGACATTACTAGAATTCTCCTCCCGGACTGTTATTTATGTGATAATTTGGGTAAAAATATAAATTTAAAAAATAAGTTTGAATAAAAAAGATAAAATTCATTTTTTAAATAGGTCAGGTCTTAGGTAATTTTTTTTCATCTTCTGCTTAGTCCGGCCAGAATTTGTAGAAAAAATATTGTTGCTGTTTTTTTGTTGCTTTTTTATTGTTTTGCTATCATATTGTTATTATATTACTACTATTCTATTCTTATTGTTTGGATATTGTATAATTCTTGTTTTATTATTAATTTTGCTACTATTTTAGAGGTATTTGCTTACTAAATTGCACTTATCTTAGTGTTATTTAAGTTTTTTTATTTTTTTATTTTTTTTATTTTTTCCATTTGTTGAGAAATATTTATTTTAATGTTTTTAGTGTATTTGATGTATTATATTTTTAAAATTTATTTTTATATAAAAAATAATATAAAAATTTTTAATACGAATGGGCCAGGCTTAACTCGGGTTTTAGCATTTTTATTTAGGCCAGGCTTGGGCAAAATTTTAGGCTCATTTTTTGGGTTGGGCTTCGACCTAGAAAACGGGCCTAATTTTTTTACTTGGCCCGAACCCGACCCGGCCTATGAACAACTCTAAACATAACCTACCAAAAATAAAATTATATAATAGATAATAAGGCTAGACCTGTCTATGGGCTAGGTCACCCAGCCTAGCACAGAGGCCCGTCCAAAAGGTGAGAGGTTTTGGAAAAAAATATAAACCCGAAAAATAGACTTGAGCAAAAAAATAAGGCCTATTTAAAAAACGAGTCGGGCCTTAGTAAGGACTTTTTGACTCGGGCCTGACCTGGCCCAACCCGAATTTGCAAAAAGAAATTGATGTTTTCCCTCTCTTTTGTTGTTGCTTTTTCACTATTTTGTTGTTGTTTCCCCGCTGTATTGTTGTCATTCCACTATTATGTTGCTATTATTTTATTGCTATTGTTTGAATATTACTGGACTCTTGTTTTATTGTTAATGTTGCTACTATTTTAGAGGCATTTGCATGTTAAGTTGCATTTATTTTAATGTTAATAAAGGCTTTTTTTAATTTATTTTCAATTTGGTGGGAAACATTTATTTTAATATATTTTGTGTTTTCGATGTATTATATTTTTTACATAAAAAATAAAATAAAAATTTTTATACGGACTGGGTCAAACTGGGCCGTGTTTGGATAAAATTTTAGGCCCATTTTTCGAGTCGAATCGAGCCCGAGCCTATTGTCAAAACCATTTAAAAGTTTGATTTTAAAAACGGGGATTGACTTTTAAAACGAAAATGGGAGTCGCCACCAATCCCTTTTTACTTAGGTGTGATTGGATCACCTTAAAAAAATGTTTTATTTCAAAATACTGATTTTGGTCTACAAAAAATAAGAAAAATGGGTTCGGGAGTCGGTTACGTATGAGGAAGGGTTAGCACCCTCATAACGCCCAAAAATTGGTACCTAATCGATAAAATCATGTCCTAATGTTGAAACTTTGAAAAATTTTAGAAAATGGTCATTTTATTTGAAGACAAACCCAGACTTACCTATCTCAAAGAAATAAAACACCATACCCAGTAAGTTAGGATATAGCATCTCACAACTTCGAAACTAGGTACATCTTTATTTTAGAAAATTCCTATCTCGAGACACAAAACATCATATCTAGTAAGTTAGGACACCACGTTTTGAATTCCCAAGAATAGGTTTTTTATTTGAAATTCGTAAGTTTTGGTTTTTTTATTTGAAGGGATACTTAATACTTTAAGTTCTATGAGAAAAATCGAAACCCAGTAAGTTAGGGCACAATTCTTCTCGAAGTTCCCAAATATCACGTATCACCGTATTTTAAAAAAAAACTATTTAAATAAAATGTTTTAATTCAAAATGTATTTTTATAAAAAATGATTTGAGTAAGACATTATAACATACATATCAATTCAACCTAACTACGAATTATATTAAAAAATAATCAATAAATAATATAACATGAATAAATAAATAAAAGAACTACGCAAAAGCAATAATAAACGAATACAAGAATATAAATAAACTAATACAAAATATAAAATAGGCAACTAATTAAGAATCTATATGAAGCATAAATATTAAAAAAATGGATGTATAAATTCTATAAACAAGATCAATATATAAGAAATAAATTAACACTACTTTAAACAATGAATTATGACAGAAATAATAAAAAAATATAATTATTTTCAAAACAATTGATATATATATATATAAATGACGTATTTTATAAAAAATATAAGAATAAATACATAATTTTAATAATTTAATGCATGTATAAATAATAATAAATAATGATTAATAAATAATATATAATAGTTTTAAATAAGAACATATATATAATACTCTAGCCATAAAAATATAAATAAAATATGTTATATAATATAAAATAGATTTTATACAAAATAAAATTTTAAAAATAATGCATGATATAATATACTATATAATATAAAAAAATTTAAAAATATATATAATATAATAATTAATAAAATCATAATATATAATAAAATAATATAAAATAATTAATAATAATAATAATATATATAAGGATTATACATAAAAAATATCTATATATAAATTTTATACTATAAACAAATTAATATATATAAAAATAATATGATAAAATAATTCAGTACAATATTAAATTAAATTTAAAAAAATAAAATAAAATAAAATAAACTCGAGGATCAAATTGAAATAAAATGTAAGTTTCAGGGCTAAACTATAAATACGAAAAAATGCTATTGGACATAATTGTAAATTTGAAAAAATACGGAAGGGCTTAAATGACAAATTACCCATTTATTAAAAATGCGCGGATCCTCCCCGGGTTTTCAGGTCAACGCCGGATCTCCCTTTTTTAAAACGACGCCGTTTTATGCTTATTGAACTAAGCCAAAAACGGCGCCGTTTCTGAACCCTTATATAAGTTACTTTTTAACAAAAAAAAAACATTTGAATCATCTGCTTTAAAAAACTTTCGAAAACCCTCTCGCACCCTCCTCTCGTCTGGGGTTCTCGATCACCGAGCCTCGGGCTTTGCGCCTCACGCGCTAACGCGCGCTCCACGGACAGCAGTCGGAGGCTAAAACTTCGATTTTTAACGCCATCAAAAGGTAATCTCACACCTCCTTTTTTATTTTAGTACTATTTTATTAAAAATATGCATGAAAAAAAATAAAATAAAAATAGGAAATAATCACCTCTGTGAAAAACTCATATTATTGTATTCTCTGTTTCTTTTTTTTGTGTGTCTGTATTTTTTTCTGTATCCGATTTACAGGTTAGGACAGGCTTTTATAGCCTTCGAGATGAAAAATAAAAAGGAAATAAAAAGTTTCCATATTGTTGTGTTTTGCTGCTATTATTTCTTTCCTTTTTGCAGGTAGAGCGGAGATCTCGACGATGGGGGTGATTTGCACATTGATTGTGGCGCGACCAGAGATGGCGTGAGTACGAGAGCCGATTGCGCGCGCGCGAGGTCAAGGCTGGCTATGCGGCGCCTAGGGTTTCCTTAGAAACCCTAGGTCTCTGAGTCTGCTTATTGTTTTGGGCCTTTTGGGCCACAGGTGTGTTGGGCCTAGGCAGTTTGGGTCAAGGTATAACGGGCTACATATTTGGGTTGCTGGTTTGGGGTGTAATTGGGTCAGGTTTGGGTTGCGTCTGTTTTGGGGTATTGGGTCGTTTGGGGTCATGGGTTTAAGTGTTGGGCTTTGTAATCTATTTTGGGCTCACAGTTTGGAGTGGGATATGGACATTTTATTTTTATTTTATTCTTTTTTTTCTCGAATAAAATGGGCCGGGCAAAATGGGCTAACTTCATACGCCTCTCTCTTTGCTCATTGTCGTGTAACGAGAATGGAGCAAAGACTATAAAATGACCAATTTTGCCCGATCTTGGCTGAGCCTTGACTTCTTGGTCTTCTTCAAATGGCTTCCAACTCCACTGCAACTTCAATGGTATTGGAACTTCACCTTGATTTCAATAAGCCTGATAACTTTAATCTGCTTTACTTTGATATGCTTCCTGCAACTTCAGGAAGATGAGATCTTCTATCTTCAGTATATTCCCTGCAACTTCAGGGAGACAAGGCTGAAAGTGTCTTTTGATCTGCGTCCTGCAATTTTAGGAAGATAAGATCTTCTTGTCTTTAGTCTACTCCGCTGCAACTTTAGGGAGATAAGACTGAAAGTGTCTTCGATCTGCTTCCTGCAACTTCAGAAAGATAAGATCTTCTGTTTTCGATTTGCTCCCCTGCAACTTCGGGGAGACAAAATCTGATGTCTTAGATCTGCTTCTTGCAACCTCAAGAATGCCAAATCTGCTATATTTGATCTGCCTCACTGCAACTTCAGGAAGACAAGATCTGCTATCTTCAGTCTACTCCGCTGCAACTTCAGGGATATAAGACTAAACGTACTTTTGATCTACTTCCTGCAACTTCAGGAAGATAAGATCTTCTTTCTTCAATCTACTCCACTGCAACTTCAAGGAGACAAGACTAAAAACGCTTTTGATCTGTTTCCTGCAACTTCAGGAAGATAAGATCTTCTTTCTTCAATCTACTCCACTGCAACTTTAGGGAGATAAGACTGAAAGTGTCTTTGATCTGCTTCCTGCAACTTCAGGAAGATGAGATCTTCTATCTTCAGTCTACTCCGCTGCAACTTCAGGGAGATAAGGCTAAAAATGTTTTTTTTTTGCTGCTTCCTGCAACTTCAGGAAGACAAGATCTGCTATATTCAGTTTACTCCACTGCAACTTCAAGGAGATAAGGCTGAAAATGCTTTTGATCTTCTTCCTGCAACTTCAGGAAGATGAGATCTGCAAATTCACTGATATTGCTACACCGTCCACTGAGGGACATGTCCTGTAGACTCGGTTTCGTAAGTTTATGTCACATGACTAAGATGCTATGATTAGAATGAATCAAATGCTTCTAGCTACATGTAACATGTTATGAAAATGATTCCTTCTAAAGGATTAGGATTAGGATGCAATGATCGGAATGAATCAAATGCTCCTAATAAACTTTGCTATGATACAAAAAATGTTATGAGTATGATTCCTACTCTAGGTGTTATCACTCATTTGTTCTTTATTCTTGTTCATCAATCATGTTTTGCTCAACAAGCTTGCCCCAATGTAATTTCTGAGTCAACTCTGCTTGGATCTTAAGAACACAAGGCTTGTACCATCATACCACAATGGGAATTGAAACCTTTCAATCTGGCCTATCTGAAATTTTCAGGGTATAGGGTTTATTTTGAATTCAACCCATTCCACCACAATTCAGGGTTTCTTAGTTCGTCATATCACCCTTGATATCATCACTTACTTCCATCACATCAACTCATTTACTTTGTCCAATTATCAATTGGACCAAGAATTTAGAGAAATAGTCTCTATCCAGACTCTTCTTTCTCAAATATTTCTATGCACATGGAAATTCTAAACAATTGTCCTGTTTTGGTTCCTTGTCTTATCTAGAAATTTCCAAAGTAATATGGAGAACTTCTTTTTGTGAAATTATTAGTTCGTCAATCATTATTTTAATGCAACACATTTACCAATAATGGGTAACAAATAAATTGATCTCAAAAAGGGTTAAAATTGAATAAATTATCCAAAATACAAAGAAAATTAACTGAGAACATATCTTTGAGAAGAAAAATAATCCCAAGATAGTAAAATGAATAGGACAAAAATCAGTTGCCCTAGATATCGCCAATTGAGCTTCTATATACAAACTTTATGAAGACTGCCTTGAGCTCAACATGTGTTTAGAAGACCCAAAGTACTTTGCTGATGCCCCGATATGCAATATCCTTCATTTCATCGTTGATTCAAGTGTAGCAAGATGATTGCGTGTCCTATTTAGAATTTGAGCCGCCCTTTTCGGGTTTTCAGCTCAAAACCCTTTTGGTCTCAAGGCGCCTTTTGCGGGTTTTAGCCTTGGCCTCTCCATTTTTTTTTTAGAAATTCAAAGCGCCCTTTGTGGGTTTTCACTTTGGCCTGTTCTCCTTTTCAACCAAAATACTTTTTGACTGAGTCAGAGTTCACAGGGTTGGGTAAACTTTTCCCATCCATTTCGGTCAAGATCAGTGCTCCTGCAGAGAAAGCCTTCTTCACCACATATGGTCCTTCCCAATTCGGCATCCATTTTCCTCTGGAATCCTTTTGTATGGGAAGGATTTTTTTCAATACAAGGTCCTCCTCATGAAACTCTCTTGGGTGAACTTTTTTATTATAGGCTCGCATCATTCGTTTTTGGTACATCTGACCGTGACGAATAGCCCTTAGCCTCTTTTCTTCAATTAAATTCAACTGATCATACCGAGCCTGAATCTATTCAGCTTCATCTAGCTTTATTTCTGACAAAATCCAAAGAGAAGGTATTTCCACTTCAATGGGTAGAACAGCCTCCATTCCATAAACTAACGAGAAGGGCGTTGCCCCAGTAGAGGTTCTGACGGACGTCTGATAAGCATAGAGTGCAAATGGTAGTTTCTCATGCCAATCTTTATAAGTCTCAGTCATCTTCCCTACTATCTTCTTGATGTTTTTGTTAGCCGCTTCCACTGCCCCATTCATTTTTGGACGATACGGAGACGAGTTGTGGTGCTTGATCCCGAATTGACTACAAATTTATGCTATTGTGCTGTTGTTCAAGTTTAGTGCATTGTCTGATATGATCCTCTCAGGCATTCCATATCGACAAATGATCTCCTTCTTCAAGAACCGACTAACTGCTGACTTAGTGACGCTAGCATATGAAGCAGCCTCTACCCATTTTGTGAAGTAATCAATTACCACAAAGATAAATTGATGTCCATTCGAAGCTTTTGGTGAGATTGGTCCAATAACATCCATGCCCCACATAAAAAATGGCCATGGGGAAGTCATAACGTGCAAAGGTGACGGAGGCACATGAATTTTATCTCCGTAAATCTGGCATTTATGACATCTCTTAGCATAGCTGATACAATCACCTTCCATGGTAGACCAATAATATCCAAATCTCATTATCTATCTGGCCATTGTGAATCCATTAGCATGGGTTCCACAAACGCCCTCATGAACTTCTTCTAGGATTTTCCTAGCTTCAACAGCATCGACGCATCTCAATAGTACTTGATCTTTTCTCTTTTTGTACAATATATCCCCGTCTAAAACATAGTCAGAGGCCAATCTTCTTAAAGTCCTTTTCTCATTCTCAGTGGCATGCTCCGGGTATTCACGATTTTTTACATATTGTAATACATCTTGATACCAAGGGTGATCATCTTTTTCCTCCTCTTCCACATTATAACAATGAGCTGGAACTTCAAAGATACTCATTTGAATTGGTCTCATATCCTCTGGTCTGTTTACTTTGATCATAGAAGCCAAGGTCACCAAAGCATCTGCCATCTGATTTTCATCGCGCGGGAGATAATTGAAAGTAATGTCATCAAACTCCTCAATCAATCCCAGAACTATTTTTCGGTAATCAATTAGTTTGGGATCTCTTGTCTCCCACTCTCTTTTAAGCTGGTAGATTACTAAGGCAGAATCTCCATATACTTCTAGCACTTTACTCTTACGTTCTAAGGCTGCTCGAATTCCCATGATGCATGCTTCATATTTTGCCATGTTGTTCGTGCAATCAAAATCCAATTTGCATGTGAATGGGTAATGATCACCACTAGGGGATACCAAGATTGCCCCAATTCCATTTCTCACGGCATTTGATGCTCCATCAAAGTTTAGCTTCCATGGATAATCTTCAGTATTTGCCACATACATCAACTCCTCATTCGGGAAATCAAAGCTCAAAGGTTCATAATCCTCCAAAGCTCTGCTAGCTAAAAATTCTGCTACTGCGCTCCCTTTTATAGCCTTTTGGTTCACATAGACTATATCAAATTCAGACAGCAAAATCTGCCACCTAGCCATCCTCCCATTCAAAGCAGTGGACTCCATCATATATTTTAACGGATCAAGCTTCGAAATTAACCAGGTAGTATGATATAGCATGTACTGCCTCAATCTCTGGGTTGTCCAAATTAGGGCACAACACAATTTTTTAATCGACGAATATCTCATTTCGCATTCAGTGAACTTTTTGCTAAGATAGTATATCGCCTTTTCTTTCCTTCCTGACTCATCATGTTGGCCAAGCACACATCCCATGGAATTATTGAATACTGACAAATACAGTATCAATGGTCTATCTGGATTAGGAGGAGATAATACTGGTGCATTTGACAGATACTGTTTGACTTTGTCAAAAGCTCTCTGGCATTCATCGTTCCACACACCTTGGTTGTGTTTCTTGAGAAGACGAAATATGGGATCACATTTCTCAGTTAATTGTGAAATAAACCAAGCTATGTAATTTAATCTTCCAAGAAAACCTCAGACTTCCTTCTGAGTACACGGTGGAGGCAATTCTTGTATAGCTTTGACTTTACTTGAATCAACTTCAATTCCTCTCTGGCTGACCACGAAACCTAATAATTTTCCTGACCGAGCTCCAAAAGTACACTTTGACGGGTTAAGCTTCAATTGAAATTTTCTCAACCTCAAAAACAACTTCTTCAAAACCTCAATGTGTTCCTTTTCCGTTCGGAATTTGGCAATCATGTCATCAACATATACTTCAATCTCTTTGTGCATCATGTCATGAAATAATGTTACCATGGTCCTTTGATATGTTGCTCCTGCATTCTTTAGCCCAAATGACATCACCTTATAGCAAAAGGTACCCCATAGTGTTATGAAGGTAGTTTTCTTCATATCCTCAGGGTGCATCTTGATCTGATTGTATCCCGAAAAGCCATCCATGAAGGAAAATAATGAAAATCCTGCCGTATTATCCACCAACGTGTCAATATGCGGCAAAGGGAAATTGTCCTTTGGGCTAGCTTTATTTAAGTCCCTATAGTCTACACACATCCGGACCTTTCCGTCCTTCTTAGGGACAGGAACAATGTTGGCCACCCACTCTGAGTACTTGACCACTTGTAGAAAACCAGCGTCAAACTATTTCTGAACCTCCTCTTTTATTTTCAACACTATATCAGGCCTCATCCTTCGTAGCTTTTGCTGAACTGGCTTGTACTCTTCTCTTATGGGAAGGCGATGTACCACAATATCAGTGCTTAATCCGGGCATATCTTGGTATGACCATGCAAAGACGTCCTTAAATTTTTGTAGCAACTCAACAAGATCTTGTTTTGTCTCCTCGGCTATGCGCGTCCCAATTTTCACAATCTTTCCTTCCTCCAAGGCTATGTTCTCTACCTCCTCCTCATGGGGTAAGATCTGTTTCTCCTCTTGCTTTACCATCCTTAACAAATCTGGAGATAAATCACAGTCTCGGTCATCTTCAAAATCCTGAGGTTCCTCTAAACACATATCTTGCTCAAAGTAGACCTCTGGATCTGTATTATCGTTGCTCACATCATTGATATCTAGGGACCTGTGATGGGTACCAAAGAATGTACAAAGAACAAATGAATTCGAGAACAACTATTTACATGATATGAATGAGAATAAAAGAATTTGGAATGAAATTAGAAAATCAAAAGAATGAAAAATAAAAGAATATCTGCTCGAGTTAATTATCCAAAATGTATTTTATTGAAATAATAATATCTGAACATGAGCTTATCTCACAAAAGAAATCTTATTGTTCCTAGGCTAAAAAAAAACAATAAGAGCATTCTGAACATTACTCTGTATAATCTCTAAAAACTACAGGAAGTTCCTCTGCAGTCCAATTGTTCAAAACGCTTCCAGATTCATAAGGGCGAATGCCCAACAGGTTTCTTTGTTCAACTTCTTCCCCATGTATAGCATTGATGTGAGGACTTTCCAATAACCCTCTCTCAGGGTGAATTATCCCTCCGGATACAAAGGTTTGGGATATGTGGGGGAACTTCATCGATTCCCACTGGACTTCTTCCCTATTCAACCGTGCTCTCCTTCTTTCTTGCTTCTTTTCTATTTCTTTTCTCCTCTGTCTGGCATCTGGCCTGAAACCCAAGCCAAAACAGTATCTTTTCTCTTTTAGCAATGACACTTGAATCTCTCCTTAGAGATGTCTGCCCAGTCCTTTTCCTGGTAGGGCTCCCTTCCCCACCATCATTTGTAGGCCCATTCTCGTGGTCTTGGATATCTTGGGCACCGGAACTTCATTTCATTCCAAAATGAATGTTGCGTTAACGAACTCTAAAGACCGAAAAGAACACTCAATGGCCTCCTCATTTGTCTCTACATATGGAGCGTCATTGGTAACAGTCGCTATGATGTCTTCCTCCGCATTTATAGTGACCAATCGACCATCAGTTACCAGTTTCAACTTTTGGTGCAAGGATGAGGGCACTGCCCCTGCTGAGTGAATCCAGGGCCTTCCCAGCAAGCAGTTATACGAGGGCTTTATATCCATCACCAGAAAATCCACTTCATACGTATTTGGCTCAATCTGCAATGGTATATCGATTCTTCCCATCACTCTTCTCTCAGCGCTATCAAACGCTCTCACTATGTTCTGACATGTCTTCATGTGAGAACTGTCTATCGGCAACCTCTTCAATGTTGACAATGGTAAGACATTTAAGGCTGATCCATTGTCGATTAACACACTTGGCAGAGTATATTCCTTGCAACGAGTGGTGATATGCAAGGCTTTGGTTGATCTCATACCTCCAGGTGGAATTTCATCGTCGCTGAAGGAAATAAAGTTGTCAGAACTTATGTTACTAACTAATCGGTCAAGTTTATTGACAGATATATCTTTAGTAACATAAGTCTCGTTCAGCACTTTTATCAATGCCTCACGATATACTTCCGAACTTAAAAGTAAGGCTAGCACCGATATGCGAGCCGGTTGCTTGCGCAGCTGCTCTACTACGCTGTATTCATTGTGCTTTAAGAATTTTAAAAATTCTTTAGCCTCTTCCTCTTTCACCGATACATTGATAAGGGCATCAAGCCCTTTCTCTGGTTCAACTAGCACATTTTTTGATCTTGCTGGTTCTGTTCTGACGTTTATCGAGTCGTAACGCCTCCCGCTTCGTGTGTGGAATCCTTCGCTTTGGACTTTCTTGGAAATGCTAGCTGAGTTTTCTACTCCTGGCGTCGTCACACTACAATCATAATTTCATGGTACCATCCTGTTATCCTTGTAAGGAAAGGACACAGGTTTCTGGATTACAATTTTAGGCGCGATTTGTGCTCCGCCTTCTGTGCTTCTCGGTCGGGAAATAATGACCCTCGGATAATTGACTTTTTGATTTGTCAACTTTCCTTCGGTTGCATATACATTTCCTCTCCCCGAGCCTTCTTCGTAAAAATCTAATTTTTTATTGTCCATGAGATTTTGTACCAACAGTCTGAACTCAGCACATTCCTAGATCTCATGTCCTTCAGCTTTGTGGAACTCACAGTAGTTCCTTGGTTCTTTACCTCCTTTCAAAGAATCGGATAATATCATTCTTCTTCTTACCATTTCCCTCCAAACCATTATCAACGGGGTTTTCACCTCTGAGATATCCCCCTTAGTCCTTCTCACAACATCCTCTCCAATCGCGTTTATCCCCTTATCTCCATGGTTGGGTAATTGGTTCTCCGCACTGGGTGTATCATCAACCTTGACAATCCCCAACTTGATGAGCCTCTCAACTACCTTTTTGAAGGAAGTGCAATTTTCTATTGAATGCCCTGCTATTCCTGCGTGGTAATCACAATGAGTGTTGGAGTCATACCATTTAGGATATGGGTGTTGTAACGGATGTAGATAATATGGGGACACTACGCGTGCCTCAAATAAACTTTGATATAGCTCCTTATACGTCATTGGGATTGGAGTAAACTAGAGCTTTTCAGGATTTCACCTTGGGCCTGATTCTTATCCTGTTGACCCTTGTTGCCTGACAGTAACTACTTTCGGCTGACTGACAGTAACTGCCTTTGAGTACCCTTTGTTGTATGTACTCGTATTGTTCACCTCGTTGTCTTTTTTCCTAGGAGCAGATCTCCTAGTGGTTTCTCCCGCTTCAATATTACCACCCCTTATGGCATTTTCTGTCATTTCTCCTGCCATTACTATATCTGCGAAGCTTTTGGTGGTGCCTCCTATCATATGGGTGATAAAAGGTGCCTTTAGAGTGTTGATAAACAACACGGTGGTTTCCTTTTCCAGGAGAGGTGGTTGAACTTGCATGGCAACTTCCCTCCATCTTTGTGCGTATTGCCTGAAACTTTCATTCGATTTCTTTTCCATGTTTTGCAACATGATTCTATTAGGCGTCATGTCTGTGACATGATTGTATTGCTTCATGAAGGCTTGAGCTAGGTCTCTTCATGAGCTAATATTAGCGCGGCTGAGTTGATTGTATCACCTAGACGCTGCTCCCGTCAAACTATCTTGGAAACAATGAATCAAAAGTTGATCATTGTTCACATATCCAGTCATGCGTCTATAAAACATCGTGATGTGGGCTTCAGGGCAACTAGTCCCATTGTACTTTTCAAATTCCAGCATCTTAAATTTATGAGGAAGCACCAGGTCTGGGACCAAACTCAAATCTTTTGCATCAATACCATGGTGATGGTCGGCATTTTCCAAAGCCTTGAATTTTTTCTCCAACCATCTACAACGATCTTCCAATTGTCTTGAAGATTCAGTTCTGATCACCTCTCTCTGTGCCATGTCCAGATCAGGAATAATAGCATTGGCAGGGTTATCCACTGGGTTGGATCTTATGCCAACTTGAAAATTCATGGGCATTCCAGTATCAGCTTGCTCTTGTTGAGGCCTAATTGTGACAGGTGGCCTTCTGGGGTATTCCTCAGGTTGTGTTTGAACGTGTGGTGGAGTGAATCCCCTAGGAAAGTCCTCATTATCTTCAGCGTTAACTATGGGACCCTTTCCCTTGTCTATTGCCCCACTCAGCATTTGGGCCATTTGAGCCATCATATTTTTTTGAGCCTCCAACATCTGGTCCCTCATCTCCTGTTAGAGTTTCGCCATCTGCTCTTGCATCTGGTCTTGCATGTCTCTTTGGAATTGTTCCAATCTTTGATCCATTTTCTTCGATTTGGCACGTGTATCGTAAGGATGTTCAGCTTCCATATTTTCCTTCCCTTTTTCTATCTCTCTCTCTCTCTGTTATAAAGTCAACTAATTAGACTCTCTCTATGGACTTAAATGCAAATGATATGATGTAATGCAAATGCATGAATGCAAAGAGGCATCGATTCTGATTCAACTTCATTTTAGAAAACTTTATTAGAAAATAAAATCCTTTACATAAAATGAATTACAAATATGCTTTCGCCCTAAGTCCTAAGGTTTTGATTTTCCCAAGCAATGAAGCCAGCTCTTGACTACGATCAGACTGCAGCTCATACTTCATGCTGAACATATCAACCTGTGATGCCAAAGTCTGTAGGTGATCAGCTACTTCCCGAATCTGAATTATTGCTTCACCCATGAGATGATCACGATTTCTAACTTGATCATACGAGTGGTGTAGCTCTTCCTTCCAATGCCCTTCTCTTGCTTCAAGTTGCTCGATCCGGAGTTCACAATTCTGCAACGCCGATTCTAATCTCTCTATCTTGCCCTTCATTTCCTCAATCTTGTTCAGACTTGACTTCAACTCAATTTTAGTATTACGGCTTCGATGGAGGTGAAGAGACCGTCCTAGTTCGGCGACTTTAGCCTTCAATCCACTTTTCTCTTTTTGGCATTCGGCCAAACTCCTTTCTAGAGCCTTATTCCGCATCTGCATCTCTAAGAACTGCTTCTCCCAATGGTCAGCCTTGGCTTTTTCCTCTTGTACCTCTTGTTGCCACTGTTGTGAAGTCTTCCCCAATCCAGTATTTTTTAGTGATAGACGCAGCTTTTTATATTCCATCTTTAGGTCGCTCAGATCTTCCTCGACCCTTTTCTTCCCTTTTCTTAACTTTTCAGCTTCTGATTTCTGAACATCCACATCTAACCTCAGTTACGTCTTTTCCTCTTCCAACTTTTCTATCCTCTTTCCCAGCTCTGAACTCTTCTTTTCGAAATATTGCTTCACAATTTCTAACTTTGATGGGACCACTTGCAAGCATTCTTCTCATGATCTGGTATCTTATGGATTCGGCTCGGGGATGTTATCATTGACTCTCCTACTCCACCATCCACTATATTCTGGAGTCGTCATTAGGCTTACGTCCACTCTCTTCATGCGATGGGTCTGATTCCAAGCATTAGAAATCTCCTTAACCATTTTCTTGTAACTATCCCCTTTATACGAAAACTCACTTTGAGCTAATCCGTGTGTAGCCGGTAAAAACTGCCTCGATCTGAACTATCTTAATACAAGTAAATGAGCATATCCAATGGCTCCCCAAATTCCAAGTAGAGGGACCCAATCGAAACTCCCACACCGATACAGAACTTCATTAGGAACCATCCAGGGGGCTCTCCACTCGACATCTTCTTCTCGAAGATTTCGTAGAAGCGCTATCCAATTTTCTTCAGATATGTCATCTCTCCTTGGGGTAGCCACTATCTCTTTTAAAGGAGAATAATTTTCTGAAAAGACACGATAAGAAACCTTGTCCACCTTCCAAAAATGGCTGTGGAACTAAGCCAACAACAACTGCGCACATCCTATAAATCTGCCTTCACCAGCTCTCCTACATGCATTCAGCGATCGGAACGTCTCAGCCAAGATTGCAGGGACAGGTGTGACTTGTTTATAAAGTCGATAAAAAATATCTGAAACTGCTTCATCCACATATCCCAATGCCCTAGGGAAAATCACTAACCCATATATACTTAAAGCAAAAACATATATCCTCTTTTTCATATTAGGATGTACTAAAATCAAATCTTTCAAAACCTTCCAAAGGATGCACTTACACTCACCTTTTTCCTTGATTCTAGCTGTAACCCACTGTTCGCTCATTCCCGTAATATTCATCATCTTTCTCAGAAAGGTCGGAACACTAGCAGCTCTTGAGTAAGCTTTATCCACTTGAATCTTAGGACAATGCAATAGAACTGTATACTCTTCCACCGTGGGTACCAAATCAACCTTTCCAAAAGTAAAGCAACTATACGCAGGATTCCAATATTGGGTAATGGCTCGGAATAGATGTCCATCTACCTGAATGTCTAACAAGTACGGCAAGTCTCTATAGCCGCTGTAAAACAACTGCTTGGTCTCGTCGTTCCACTAGTCCCATATCTCTCTTAATTCCTGGAGATTGTTCTGCGTCACACTCATGCGAGTGTAGTCCCAGAATTCCGATGTGTGCCCTTCAGCTAGACTATCCCCTTTCTCTAATTGCATTTGCTATGACCACCTACGGACGGCTGCATTGTCCTCTACTTTATCAAGGAATTCATTCTCCATAACTAGCTTTCTAACTTAGAAACTGACCGTGAATCGATACCTCTCTAAAATATGAAATGACATGCAACAAAATAAAACACAATCAATTAGTAACATGAAGTAAAATATAAAGCAAATACACAAACGCATATCTGGGTGATTGCTAAGGTTTTGGTATAGATCTACCTAGGGTAAGCACTTAGGTTTTCTATATGTGGTTTAGCTCTAAAGTTGAGGTACCTGAACCAGCAGATTCCTCGATCCTCACCCATTATAGGCTCATATGGACCGAGTTCAGTTGGGAATACATTTCCCTATGGTCATGTTTGAGAGATGAAAATCTCACGAAGACATAGGTACGGATGTATCCCGAAAGCGATTCACTATCCTGCACGGAGGTGAAAACCTCACGAAGGAGTAGCTTCTCGCTCCCACTTAAGGGTGCGACCACAACGGTCATGCAAATGCAATGCAAAAATATTTCATAAAAATAAAATCACATGCAATAAAAAAGGATCGTAATTTTTAAACTAGATTTTTAAATTTAGACATAAGGACATGAAATTATCGATTTTACGGCTTGACTCTCTTATTGTCCCCAGTGGAGTTGCCAAGCTGTCGAAACCATTTAAAAGTTTGATTTTAAAAACGGGGATCGACTTTTAAAACGAAAATGGGAGTCGCCACCAATCCCTTTTTACTTAGGTGTGATTGGATCACCTTAAAAAAACGTTTTATTTAAAAATACTGATTTTGGTCTACAAAAAATAAGAAAAATGGGTTCGGGAGTCGGTTACGTATGAGGAAGGGTTAGCACCCTCATAACGTCCAAAAATTGGTACCTAATCGATAAAATCATGTCCTAATGTTGAAACTTTGAAAATTTTTAGAAAATGGTCCTTTTATTTGAAGACAAACCCAAACTTACCTATCTCAAAGAAATAAAACACCATACCCAGTAAGTTAGGATATAGCATCTCACGACTTCGAAACTAGGTACATCTTTATTTTAGAAAATTCCTATCTCGAGACACAAAACATCATATCCAGTAAGTTAGGACACCACGTTTTGAATTCCCAAGAATAGTTTTTTTATTTGAAATTCATAAGTTTTGGTTTTTTTATTTGAAGGGATACCTAATACTTTAAGTTCTACGAGAAAAATCGAAACCCAGTAAGTTAGGGCACAATTCTTCTCGAAGTTCCCAAATATCACATATCACCGTATTTTTTAAAAAACTATTTAAATAAAATGTTTTAATTCAAAAGGTATTTTTATAAAAAATGCTTTGAGTAAGACATTATAACATACATATCAATTCAACCTAACTACGAATTATATTAAAAAATAATCAATAAATAATATAACATGAATAAATAAATAAAAGAACTATGCTAAAGCAATAATAAACGAATACAAGAATATAAATAAACTAATACAAAATATAAAATAGGCAACAATAATTAAGAATCTATATGAAGCATAAATATTAAAAAAATGGATGTATAAATTCTATAAACAAGATCAATATATAAGAAATAAATTAACACTACATTTAAACAATGAATTATGACAGAAATAATAAAAAATATAATTATTTTCAAAACAATTGATATATATATATAAATGACGTATTTTATAAAAAAATATAAGAATAAATACATAGTTTTAATAATTTAATGCATGTATAAATAATAATAAATAATGATTAATAAATAATATATAATAGTTTTAAATAAGAACATATATATAATACTCTAGCCATAAAAAATATAAATAAAATATGTTATATAATATAAAATAGATTTTATACAAAATAAAATTTAAAAAATAATGCATGATATAATATACTATATAATATAAAAAAATTTAAAAAAATATATAATATAATAATTAATAAAATCATAATATATAATAAAATAATATAAAATAATTAATAATAATAATATATATATAAGGATTATACATAAAAAATATCTATATATATATAAATTTTATACTATAAACAAATTAATATATATAAAAATAATATGATAAAATAATTCAGTTCAATATTAAATTAAATTTAAAAAAATAAAATAAAATAAAAAACTCGAGGATCAAATTGAAATAAAATGTAAGTTTCAGGGCTAAACTGTAAATACGAAAAAATGCTATTGGACATAATTGTAAATTTGAAAAAATGCGGAAGGGCTTAAATGACAAATTACCCATTTATTAAAAATGCGCGGATCCTCCCCAGGTTTTCGGGTCAACGCGCGGATCTCCCTTTTTAAAACAACATCGTTTTATGCTTATTGAACTAAGCCAAAAACGGCGCCGTTTCTGAACCCTTATATAAGTTACTTTTTAACAAAAAAAAAAAAAAACATTTGAATCATCTGTTTTAAAAAAAAACTTTCAGAAACCCTCTCAGACCCCTCCCCTCTCGTCTGGGTTCTGATCACCGGAGCCTCGGGGCTTTGCGCCTCACGCGCCTCACGCGCCTCCACGGACGGCGGTCGGAGGCTAAAACTTCGATTTTTAACGTCATCAAAAGGTAATCTCACACCTCCTTTTTTATTTTAGTACTATTTTATTAAAAAATATGTATGAAAAAAAAAATAAAATAAAAATAGGAAATAATCACCTCTGTGAAAAACTCGTATTATTGTATTCTCTGTTTCTTTTTTTTGTGTGTCTGTATTTTTTTCTGTATCCGATTTACAGGTTAGGACAGGCTTTTATAGCCTTCGAGATGAAAAATAAAAAGGAAATAAAAAGTTGCCATATTGTTGTGTTTTGTTGCTATTATTTCTTTCCTTTTTGCAGGTAGAGCGGAGATCTCGACGATGGGGGTGATTTGCGCATTGATTGTGGCGCGACCGGAGATGGCGTGAGTGCGAGAGCCGATTGCGGCGCGAGGCTGGGGCGCTGGCTTGCGGTGCCTAGGGTTTCCTTAGGAACCCTAGGTCTCTGGATCCGCTTATTGTTTTGGGCCTTTTGGGCCACAGGTATTTTGGGCCTAGGCAATTTGGGTCAAGGTATAACGGGCTACAGATTTGGGTTGCTGGTTTGGGGTGTAATTGGGTCAGGTTTGGGTTGCGTCTGTTTTGGGGTATTGGGTTAGGTTTGGGGTCATGGGTTTAAGTGTTGGGCTTTGTAATCTATTTTGGGCTCTGGTTGTAAGTGGACTGTATATGGACATTTTATTTTTTCTTTTTTTCTTTTTTTTCTGAATAAAATGGGCCCGGGCAAAATGGGCTAACTACACCTATCAAATGTGCCTAGAATTTTGCTAGGGCTTAATCCGGCTCAAACCATGAACAAGTCTAAATAAGACCATATGCAATAATTACAAATACTAAAATATGAAATCAAATTTATAAGTGTTATTCGCCAAAGTTAAAATTAATATTATATATAATTGTTTAATCTAACTTTAATTAAAATATAATTTTAATTTTTTTCTAAACTCATCTCAGTATTTATAAATAATTAATTCTCAAATTGTTTAGACTTTATGTCAATTAATCCAACAACCTCAATCAGCCCAAAATTAACCCCAACAAACTTAAAATCAAATCACCTTCAAATTCGTCTTAACTTTAAACTAATGTCGAGAAAAGTCACCCATCTCTACCAAGCTTACCACTAGACACTCCCCACCTTCATGACCCCTATGTATATCGTCGAATCTATCCTCACTACTACCAATTCCCTCCACCGTAGTACTACTCCCTCTTCCAACAAGGCAACACCAGTGCCCTACCAAGCGACCAAGCAACCCAAAACCCACATTTTGGTTCCCAACAATTCACCGAGATGCAAGAAATAATGAAGATGTTAGAAGCATAGCTCTCAGAGCAACAACGATTATACTAGGAACAACAAGAATGTCAGTGACAGTTAGACCCAACAAATGAAAGAAATGAGAGGATAATTGAAGAGCTAAAAGCAAGAAGAGGTCCCCTACGACACAGTTCAGGAAAAAGTAACAACCCAGTCCTTTCTTGACGGGCAACAAAACCAAAGACAGAGAGATGATCCATTGAAGTATAATGACCCAACAATTCAACTTCTAGACCAAACCCGTCAGAGGCAAGGTACCTCATTTGAAGAACAACTGCAAGCATTAAAAAGGGAAATCTAGGAATTTTGCAACGCTAAGACAGATGATGTCTCATGGAGTTATGCAAATGAACCTCTTGCTGTAGAAATACTAGCCTACAACCTCCCCTCAATGCTCAAATTCCTTAAGGTGATGTATGAAGGGCAGGGTGACCACAGGATCGTTTGGCTCATTATAGCAATCACATGAATATCTTGGGTGCATCATATGTGATAAAGTGCCACGACTTCTCAATGACCCTCAAAGACACTGCTCGAGCATGGTATCTGTCGCTACCAAAGGGTTTCATTCACACATTTGACGAGCTAGTCAACCTATTCATGAATAGATTTCTAGCCAACAAGACCCTACAACAATTGCCAACATACCTTATGTTCGTTAAACAACAGTATAATGAATCTGTTATACGCATTGATCAAATATGATTAATATAATATTTGATTAAACCAAACATATATTATAAATTGAACATTTTCATCCATTAAAATAATATGATTAAAAAAACATGAAAGATTAAAAAAAAAATCAAAAGGATTTAGTTTTGAATGTGCTTAAGCGTATTTTTTCTCCTATTTAAAAGCTACAAAGAAATTATGGATAGAAATAAGCATTGTATAAAAAAAATGAAAAAAAACAAAAAACCTCACCCTTTTTAGCAAGTAAAAACCCTAAATTAAAGAACTATTACCAACTCCAAATCTCTAACTTTAAAAATCCTAATCCAATCTCTTTCAAATCTTAATGTTTAAATATTGTTGAAACCTTAAAATTAACTAGTTTTTTGTTAAATAACTAAAATATACACTTCTTTTTCTTCTACTTCTTCCAATATCAGTGTCACACACAACCACTGTGCTTGGATTCTGATCAATAAGATCTCTATACTGATCTGAAGCCCTCCTATTCTCGCTCATTTTGATTTTCTTTTTATTTTTGAGAACATAAGCCAAAAATCACGAATAGTGAACTTGAAACTCAAAATTGTCTTCACTACAATCTAGCCCACCAACTATTAGACCGACCTATTATTATATATAATTTTCTCTCATCGGTGTCCTCCTCTAACCGTTTAGATTTTCGAAGGAGAATCCAGATCTCACAAATCAAACCTTCTCTACCTTTCGTAAGGTTGTGGTCTCCTTTTTCTCTTTAAATTTTATGCTTCTATATTTCTCTCTTTTTTTGTGAGTTTATTTTGTCTTCTTCATAAAAAGACCCATTTCGATGGTGGATTTGTCTTCTTTTTTTCTGTTTTTTTTTTATAAATATAGAAACAAAGATTTTTTTTTTTTTCAAAAAGAACTAGTTTTGAGTTTCTATTGTGCTTTTTTTTCTTTTGGTGAAAAGAAAAAAAATTACAACCAATTAAACTAAACCAAATTTATGCAAACAACTGCAACCCTTCCTCCATGTTAAAAGCTATTTTGGCTATTCGATTTGCTTCTCTTTTTTTTCTCTAGGGGTATATTCAAGTGTCCAGATCTTTACATTCTTCAAGAGATGGCGAATACGCCTAATTAATGTCGAGCTAGAAGGCCTTGATTTCGATACTTGGATAACTTCAATAGCCTCCAAATTGTCTGTTTGTATCAACACTTTATCACATTGATTTCCCTGCAACAGTGACAGACCATCTAAAATACCCTATAATTCAGCATCAAAGATTGAGTATTTCCCCAACTGTCGATTAAAGCCAACGATCTACTCCCCATGCTCATCCTTCAAGACTCCCCCTGCAGTAGCATATCTTGAATATACCTTAACAGAACCATCAGTTTTTATTCGCACCCACCTATCCATCCAATTATACTCTACCCTCGTACCTTGTCTCATAGTAGAGTTTACATTGGGAAGACACGTATACTATTTAGCCCAACTATACGAACCTTTGATGATTTTTTTTACACTTCATGGCACTCCCTGAAAAATAAGATAATTCATGTTCTTCCAAATACGCCATGTAACTAACCCAAAAAAGATCGGCCAATCAACCCCCCTGAGGCGAACTTTTGGCTATTTTGTAAAATAGACGCAAGCCACTCTTGCAAGTTCTTGGAAAAGAACCAAGTCTGCTGCTCGACAAGAACAATATGTGACCAAACCTCTTTCGCTGCACTATAGTCTCTAATGGCATGAATTACATCCTCCGAAACTAACCCACAGATAGTACAATTATCATCATTCATAATACCACGCCTTGGCCTCTCCACTTGCGTAAGCAATCATTGCTTGAAAGCCAGCCAAATAAAGATCTGAACCCTCTGAGGGCCCTGATATTTCCATGGCAGATTCCATACTTCATCTCTCAAATTCCACGAATTTTCCTTAACCATCTTATAAGCACTCTTGATAGAGAAAGAACCTGTCGAGGTGCCCACCCAAGCAACTCTATCCGGTCCTGCAAAAGGGTGAGGGGAATATTGGCAATGTGGTTAATAATCTCATCCGACAGCCAAACATAAAATAACTTTAAATTCTTCAAACCTTCCTCTGTGACCATGTCCCAAAGGAGACAGTTCACATCGAGGTTTTTTCGTATTGGAATATCTTTGATTAATGGGCCAACTTCAGGGGCCCAACTATCCTTCCAACATCTTATACTATTACCATTTTCGAGTAACCAGATAATATTCTCACAGAGGAGGGGCCAAATCCTAGAAAGAGCTCTCCATAGAAAGAAACAATTCCCTCGATTAATACTAGTAGGTATGTTTTCCTCCACCTATATTTTGACCAGATAACACGAACCCACAAGGAGTCAGTATTAGTCAAAATGTTATACCTTAATTTTAATATAAAAGAAATGTTTTGATCCTTCAACTGTAAAATCCCCAACCTTCCACATGCCTTGGGTTGACAAACTGATTGCCAATTAACAAAGGTCATTTTTTTGCTTCCTCCAAAATACCCTCATTTAAATTGGTTGACGATGCGTTCAATCTTCTTACATATACATTGTGGAATCATCATGGACTGCATAAAGCAACTAGGAATTGTGAGGAGCACCTACTGAGCTAACATGACTCTAGTAGCAAGAAATAATTGCCTTGCATCCCACCGTTAAAGTCTAGCCTTAACCTTTTCCACCAAAAAACCTTAAGGAACTATTAGTGATCCTTTCATGGAAGAGCGGAACACCTAATTAAAAACCTAAATTGTAGACCTTACGGAAGCCGAGAAAGCCATATAAATGCCCTCATAGTCTTCATCAACTCCTTTAGAAAAACACACATTCATCTTGTTAGCATTAATCTAATACCCAGAAAAAGCATAGAAATTCTCCAGAATTTTCTTTGATCAGTACGACCTGTTCGATGTTAGCTTTGCCAAAACTAACTAGATCATCTGTAAAAAAAAAAAAAGTGAAAGTGCGGGCCTTGACTTCGACAAGAGAATAGAACTCTACTTACCTGAGTTGATGGAAGTATGAAAGCACTATCTAAGTCATTCCATGCAGAAGACAAAACGATAAGGTGACGAAGGACATTTTTTTCTAATTCCCCTAACCGGACTAAACTTCTGAGTTGGAACACCAATCCACAGAATCTATATAGTCGTATCTGTTATAGCCGACATAATGACCTTTCTGAGAAATTCAAGAATACCAGCTGCCTAGAGTGAAGCTTCAATAAACTCCCAACGCACCCTATCATATGCCTTCTCCAAGTCGATCTTGATTGCCATCCACCTCTTGTTCTTGTGTTTGCTCCTCATGGAATGGATCACTCCCTAAGCCAGAATGATATTGTAACACCTCTAACCCGTCTCTATCGTCGAATTAAGGTTATAGAGCATTACCGTTCAAATTAAAACAATTGACATCACATGGAAACAATTTACCAATTTAAAACATTATCATTCCATTTTAACAATTATTCAAAGCATAAAAACCTTCACAGACCTTAAATTGAGCCTATGGGGCCTTAAAAATAGTTTGGGAACAATTGAAGACTAATTTGAATCAAAATAGGAGAACATGAAAATTTTGAAAATTTTAGAAACTGGGGTTACACGCCATATGACTCAAAACATGACCGTGTGGCCAATCGTGTAACATTTGAACTATGGGACACACGGTCGTGTCCTTTCCCATGTGTCCACTCGTGTGAGTATTCAAAATACTATCACATGGTTGTGTCGTATGACGTGTGCCAGACCGTGTGTGCATTTGAAGTAAGGTCACACGGCCATGTCATCAGGCCGTGTAACTTTCTATGTCGTGTGGTTAGGCCGTGTAACTCTCTATGCCGTGTGGAACAACCTGCACCTGAAAATCAATAAGCCGTGTGCACCAAATATGCCTTCCAAAACAAGTCCAAAACAATGTCATTTCACAGGTATCAAGAAACAACCAAAAACAACCATTTTCATGCCTTCAAAACTCAATCAAACAAACATATAACATACCAAAAATCCAACCTATGTGCCTAACCAATGTGCCCTCATTGACACCACAAATTAAACATCCAATCAAACCCATACTCAAAGTTTACATGGCATTACCTTTAAGGCATACTAAAATCTCTATTTCAACACATTCATTTACCATATATCAAGCTAATCACAAAAGGCATTTAGCTAATGACCAAAATAACTAAATAACTAAACCTTCTACCGACAACAAAATAACTAAACCTTCTACCGAGATGAAGAATGGATAGTGTGAATATACTCTGACCAGATTCCAACAGATTGAGCTTTTCGATGACCTACAAGACAAAGAAAACAACTACACAAGAAAATAATGCTTAGTAATCTCGTATAATCTTAAACTTTAACTTACCAAAAAGGATGTAACTTAATCATTGAATAAGATAATTCAATATCTCGACCGTAAGTTCATTACCCAAAAACACATTTGGTACATAACTCAGCCATCACATATTCACTTAACATTTAATATATTTATTTCAAATATTCATTTCAATTATCCCTTTTCACATATTTATATTCCAACAAATACTTCATATAAACACTTCATATAACCGTTCATATATCTATTTCTATATAAAAATTTCGTATAGCCATTTCATAAAATCATTTATCACATAATTGTTATGTATAAATTCATTTATTTGAATATATATTACTATTCTATACAACACAAACCTCATAAGGTTAGTAAATATAACAATGAAATATACAATTTCCAACATATCTTAGATCCTGTAATAATAAATATGCCATGTACACATTTCATTTATCACTTAATATAAAGCATCACTTTTCCGTTTAAAGTGTTCATACCATAATATTCAAACTCACATATATAAATAATTTAACCTTTATACTTAATTATAAAACATACAAAGCATGAAACTAACAATTCTTGCCAATATACCACCGTTTCAACTTTCCAAAACATTTAGATCTGGATAATTCATATCATAAAAATACCACATGATAAATTATCATAAACCAAGTCATCGTTATAATAACATCTCATTTCAGATAATCAAAAAGATAACACTCATTTGAGTTAAATTTATAACTTTAATCGACTCAGATGCTGCTCACACAAGCTTCAGAGTATCCACAACACATGCAGGATCTCAAGCCATCGTTACGGTCTGTATCATTGGTACATAATACCTGCTAACAATTCACCAGCTCAAAGCCTGCTAAATAAACACCGGCTCATAGCCTACTAAGTAATCATCGTCTCAAAGCCTGCTAAATAAACATCGGTTCAAGGCCTACTAAATAAACATCGGCTCAAAGCCTGCTAAATAAACATCGGCTCAAGGCCTACTAAGTAAACATCGGCTCAAAGCCTACTAAATAAACACTAGCTCAAGGCCTGTTAAGTAAACACTGGCTCAAGGCCTGCTATTCCGGTACATCATGTACTCACTATATTCATTTATTATTTATTTTCTAATCATTCACTAGATAAATAAAAATATTAAATCTAATTATAATAAAGCATGTAATAAGAAAAAAACATTATATACATAGGAATAGTAGTACGAACTTACCTCAACGAAAATAATTGTAAAAATGAAGCAAACAACTAATTTGATACTTAAGTTTTTCCACGACTTCAAACCAATTGGCATGTTTTTTATATGCAAGGTGATATGCTTGGTCGAATTCCTTGAGCTAGCAACAATGGAGTTTCGAGTGGTAAAAGCCAAATGAAAAAGATGGTCCTTTATTTTTTTATGTTTTTAAGTTTTATTTATTTTATTTTAACTTTAATTTAATTAAAATTTCATTATAAAATTTACCAAATGTCGTCCACTATCAATTTTTATGGCTTAATTCCCATATAAAACCACCCAATTAAGTCTTTGTATTCAATTAGCCCTCTTAAACTAATAGCGATTGACTTTTGCAGTTTTTACGATTTAGTCCTTTTTCTTTAATTAATTAATTAAACAATAAAATTTTAGAACCAAAACTTCACATATCTAAATAGTAACTCCATAAATATTCAGTAAAAATATTTACGATCTTGATTTACAAAAACGAGGTCACGCTACCTCATTTTCTAAAACTACTTGACTTTAGGAACATACCACTTGAACCTAATTATTCTTTCAATTAACAAAATTTCTAGAACTAAAATTTCAATAATATTATACTTGACTCATAAATATTAATTAATAATATTTTTAAACTCTCACGTTGGATTTGTGGTCTCGAAACCACGATTTCCAACACCACTGAAAAATGGGTGGTTACAGATGTTATCCGTGATATTCCTTCCAACAATGAAACCAACCTACTCCGATCCAATAATTCTAGGAAAGACCACTTTGAAATGGTTAGTAGTGACCTTCATGACTAGTTTATAGAGAACTGGACATAGACTTATAGGGCGAAAATGCGTAAAACTTTCGGGGTTTGAAACCTTAGAAACAAGAACAATCAAGGTATTATTGAGCTTTCAGTCTATAGGTTGTCCAGCAAAAACTCTCTGAACCCATTCACAAACGGCTCCACCAATTTGGTCCCAATGACTATGGAAAAAGAGGACATGAAAACCGTCACTCCCTAGCGCTTTCAAAATAGCCATGTTAAAAATAGCAACCTTAATCTCTTCCTTCGAAACATTTGTACCTAAGAAAAGGGAGTCACTCTGATCAAGATTAGGAAAGTAACTAAGAGGTAAATCCATAAATTGTTTTGGTTGTTCACCATACAATTTCTGGAAGAATTTGAACGCCTCAGATTGAAGTTCCTCCTTTTCATAAATCCATTCACCTCTCTCATTATTCAAAGCAAAAATTCAGTTATGCTTCCTCCTCTGAATCGTACGAGAATGAAAGAATTTAGTTACGGCCCTCAAGATACAACCAATCACATCACATCGAGCTTTATGTTTCCAAAGCAGCTCCTCATGGTGTGACACACTCTCCAAATCATCCCTAACTTGCAATTCTCACTGGCTTAAGGCGTTAAAACTCGACCTATCCATAGCCTTTTGAACCCTAGCTAGTTTCTACAACAAATACCTTTTACGGGTGCCAGTATGACCATGGACAAACTTATTCCAATCTTTAATATTCAAGGTAAACTGATGTAAAGACTCATCCATGTTACCAGTGAAACACCAATTATCTTTGACAAAATTTGAAAAATTTGGATGTTCCACCCAACCAGCCAAAAATCTAAAGGGACGTCCCCTAGATAAATTAAGCACCGGCTTGAAAGAGAAGAATAATGAACTATGATCAGATAGCCTAGGAAGATGAGTGATAGAACAACTAGGAAAAGCTCTAATCCAAGCTTCATTTCCAATCACCATATCAAGCCTCTTAAAAGTTTCTCCCCGGTGCCACATGAAGGCTGGACCCTAAACCCTAAATCCTGCAAATCGTTCATATTAAGAAACTCTCCAAATAAAGGACACCCTATTCCAACTCGATTGCCTCATTTTTTATCGCTAGATGAAAGTAAAGAATTAACATCTTCAATGGTTGCCCATAGAATATCTCTAGACGGAATAACCAAATTAAGACCCTCCCAAAGCTCCCTCTTTTTCTGTCTATCCAGACTCCCATATACAAAGACAATGTGAATAGCTTGAAAGTGAACCACCTCAAGAACCCGAACGCAAATGGATTGGAGGTGATTACGAATTACCTCAACTGAAACTGAATCCTTTCAGCCAACCCAAATACCTCCCGAAAATCCAGCAGTCGCTACTCTATGCGAATGTTGGAATCCCAAATTGGCAATGATCTTTGTAACACCCCTAACCTGTATCCATCGCCAGAATAGGGTTTTGGAGTATTATCGAGTAACTGTAATCTAAATTATTCATTTTCAAACATTTCAAAAATCATAATATAATTCATCATTAACATGCATAGAGTCCCTTATTAAAGCCTTTGAGGGCTTAAAGTCACTTTAGAAATGATTTTGGATTAAATTGGGAACATTTGAAAATTTTCGAAAAAAGTTAGAAAAATTTTAACTGCAGGGTTCACACAGCCGTGTGACTCACACGGCCAAGTCACACGCCTGTGTGTCTAGCCATGTGGGCATTCGAAGTAAGGACACACGGTCGTGTTCCAGCCGTGTCTGTGCCCGTGTAACTCACTGACTTGGGTCACATGGCCAAGTCACACGCCCGTGTACCAGGCCGTGTACCCTTCGAAATGGCCTCGCACGCCCGTGTGCTAGCCGTGCGTCTCACACGGCCAAGTCACACGCCCGTGTGTCTGGCCGTGTGGACCTAAAATGTGCCTTAAACAACAAGTTTACCATTTCCCACTTGCTTGGGCATTAAGCAACTCAAAAACCATTTGTTTAATCTATTCCAAACACGATCAAACACACTCAAAAAATGCCAAAACAATCATCCTCAGTGCCTAACCAATGTACCCTCATTGGTACCACATTTATATCATCAAAACATATCATTAATGCATCATTCAAATCCAAATTATAAACATACCAAAATCACTACATTTAGCCTAGTTCATAACCATTTAAACATCAACTAAAATTCACAAACACCTAACCAATCTTGATTCCATTCAACATACCATATTATGGCATCAAACATAAACACATGATTAAATATACACCAACCAACATTACACCTATAGCTTTATTTACAATCCATCCACAAAAAAACTACCAACTAGACATCCTAGGTACATGCTGACACAAAAGATAAACATCACCACATTTGAGTTCGGGATCGTTGCTAGATGCTGAATCGACAATCAAAAGATAAGTACCTAACCTGCGCACGGAAAACAAAAACCGTACGCTGAGTAAAACTCAGTGATATTTCTATAATCCGAACATTTAAAGACAAAAGAATACAATTTGCACACTTTAATTATAAACACATATTAATATTTAAAAATCACAACTACCATATGCCAACCCTTTAAATTCATACATTATAGCATATCATTTCATACTATATTCAACTTACACATGCTATCATATTTCATTTGTTTAACAAATGTCCCAATTCTCATACTTTCTATATAAATAGCTTTTCAAATATCAAACCACATTTCTTTTAACAATGGAATAATCCAACTATATTCAATTAATGAGTACATTACTCATATATCTCAATTATAGTCACAACTTTTTCACCTTTCATATACCAATTCACTTTTCCATTTCCAATTCACATATTTTTTTAATTTCAATATCGATCACAGAATTTGTTATTTAATTACCCCTATTAACACGACTCGGACTCGGACGGATACACGGATCCAACCAACACACCAGTTTGGCACCCAATGCCTCATCGGATAAATCCGAAGTAATAACTGCGTCCAGCGCTATATAAATTGACACCCAGTGTCTCATCGGTTAAATCGAAGTAAATTGACACCCAGTGCCTTATCGACTCGAAGTCGAAAAAATCCCTAAACTCTTCCTATCCTATGACATGCCATCTATATCGGACTCAGCCCGATACAGTTAATAGGGTTTAATTTCACATTTAAAAAACAACCAATATCCAATATCAATTTTTCATATAATCACACATACACATGAATTCAATTCAATCTATAATAATCAATATCCAACTTTCACATTAGCACATATATTCATTTCAATTCAATAATCAATATGACAAATACTCACCTCAAACATTTACCATATGCATTAAATCGAATTACAATAATTAACAACTAGGTTCGGATTATAGAAATACAAACCGTGGATTTCGAGCTATTCGACGTCGATTTTATCCATACCCTTTTTAGTCGAGTATTCCGGTACGACGTTAGCTACGGAATTAAAATAATTAAAATTCATCAATACAACACAATTCAATTTCATATTAAATATTTCAATTTTTTTTACTCAATATTTGCCTAAATTCCAATTTAGTCCGTAAACCGAGACTAATTTTTATTCTTCACATTTAATTTTATATTTTCATACAAATTTTACTTTAAACTAAATTTAAATCCCCATTTCTAATTAAACTCATAAATTTTGAATTTTTCACAATTTAGTCTCTCTTACTCAAAATTTACAATTTGTTCTACAATTTAATCCTTTTTCATTTCTAACTTAAAAATCTATCAATTTAATCCCTAATACTAAAACTATCCAACATTAACAACATTTAAAATCTTAACATTTGCTAAAATTTCAACATGGGTCAGGTAGCCCTAGGTACCGGAATTCTAAAAATATAAAAATCACAAGAAAAGGGGACTAAATTGATTAACCAATTGAAGTTTGGAAACTTAGAAGTCCCTAGCCGTGCGTTGTCTCCTTTCTCCCTTTCTTTCTTTTTCTTTCTTTTTCTTTGTTAGTTTGCATGGCTTCCTATTTCTTTTATTACCTGTTTGTTTTATTATACTTTATTTTATTATAATAACTATTATTATTAAGTTACTTTAATACATATATAAAGATTAATTTAATGAAAACATATTTATAATACATATATATATTAGATTAACATATAAAATAAACAATATGAACCATTAATGCCGTCCACTACTAAGATTAAAGATATATTTTCTATTTAAATCCCTTAATTAATTTTTAATCTATAATTCAATTTTCGCCCTACACGCGATTTAGTCCTTATACTTAATAATTTTTAATTCATGCAAATTCACTTACCGAAACCCAATTAACTATACAACTAACTTCGTAAATATCTTTTTTTTTTTTTGAATGAAGAACTTCGTAAATATCTTTAATGAATATTTACAAGTCCGATTTACGGGAATGGAGTCCCGAGAATGCACTTCCGACACCCCTAACTATCGGGTCGTTACAATCTTATCCGCTTTGCCTCCACTTATTCTCGTCTTTAGCAGACTAACAATATTGAGTTTATACTTTCTGTTATATTCACAAAAAATATGGGGGAATTTGTTGCTGGCACAACCCTGACAATTCAAAGAAAAAACAGACAAATCCATAAAAAACAATAGATAGAGAAGTTAGACCAACCTTATTGCTCGAGGAGCCCGGCTTCCTCCAACTGCTTTCCATCAGAGCTTGAGGAATCTCTGCTTACCTCATTGCTAAGTTGAGTGCTAATTAACTCTACCATGGAGTTCATAGAGTCTAACAAGGATACTCGAGCGGTTCCAGCTTGTTTAAATCAATCCCCACGATTTCTTATAGTTTGATTAAGGTTTCAACCAATGCGGACTAGAACACCTTCATCACCGCGAATTTTAGCACCAGAGCTGCCTTTGCCCCCATCAGCAGAAACAACATTGCCCGAGGTTACACTTTTATTTGGATCAGAATTCTCTTTGAAAGTAACCGCCGAATGTTTCCCCGAATCAAGGATCGCACTATTCAAAGTTACAACTGCACCACCCATGTCTTCAAAAGTAGGGTTAAAATGTGTGACAGTCATAGAGGATTTGGATGGAAGTTCTGAAAAATTAAGAGATTCAGAGCCCATAACACTCTTTTTTAAATCTACAATTTGGTGGCCTCCTCATTCCACCTCCACGTTTCGAGGAATATTATCAAAGCAAAAAAGTGACATATCTCCCTCTCTCATGATTAGGAAGTGAAGACCATAATCATCTAGAATATAACCGTTTAGGGAGGCAATTGAACCTAAAGATGCCAACATTGACAAACCTCAATTCTGCTATAACCAACCACAAATGTCAATGTCATAAACAACACTCTATTTGACTTGGAAGGAGGGCTTGCCGAATCCTCACCTCACCTATTTCTTTTACAAATGAGCCACCAATGGCTCCCATCAACACATCATTGCATCTCAAATGGTGAATACCGTTTGAATTGATCCATTACCATGGTATATTATTCAAAATCATGAAATTAAGCAAATCAACATCCAACTATATACTGCAAATGGTCAACATGGTATATAGCTGAAGAGAGGTGAAATGAACACTGACCTCAAAACGAAGGACCACTAAAGCATGTTTAGCGTTTAGCCTAACAAAGTTTTGCGAAGACTACATAAAGCTCTATAAAATTGGAAGGAGCATGAAAGCAAAGTTGGAACTACTCTTATTAATGCACTTCATGCTACCTAATGTTCCTTCTGCACTTAAAATTCTAGACAGTTTTTGAAACCCAACCGTTAAATGAATCAATATTACTGAAACGATTCAATCGAATAGTTAAAAATATATAAGCTGAAAAATATGTTTTATTTTCAATAAACTTGAGTTGTTCTCTCTGTAATTTCGGTTCGCATCTTTACATGACTTAAAAAGTTTTTCAACTTTCAATTCAAATCAATCATCCATTTATCAACTTCAATTAAAGATCTCATTTTATGGCAAAATAAAAATAAAATAAAATAATCTAAGGATAAATTACATTAGTAGTCATTCAACTATGATTTTTTTTCATTTTTGGTCACCCAACTATGAAAAATTAAAAAATGGTTATCCAACTATTAGTAAATTTATTTTTTTAGTCACCTAACTATGAAAAGTTATAAAATGGTCACCCAACTATTCAATTTTGTTTTTTTTTTCACTTAATTATCTTGGATTTTTGGATGTTTCCATTTTTATGTACATCCGTTGAAGATCAAAAAAGACAAAATTGAATAATTGGGTAACCAAAAAAAATTACTAATAGTTGGGTGACCATTTTGTAACTTTTCATAGTTGGGTGACAAAAAGAAAAAGAAGAAAACCATAGTTCAGTGACTACTAATGTGATTTACCCAAAAATTAATGTCAATTTTCAGAACCTAAAAAATGGTAAACTACGCTATTAGTCCCTCGGATATGGGTAAATTTTCATTTTGGTCACTTAACTAAAAAAATTATAATTTAATCACTAATGTATTAGAAAATATTTTTTTAGTCACCTGACTATTAAGTTGCTAAGTGTAGCAGTTTTTAGTTGGTAAAATAATAGTTTTTGTAACAGCCCATTTTTCAGTAGTGTCAAAATAGTGGTTTCGAGACCACAAATTTGACGAGTAAGTTCGTATAATTAGTATTTAAATTATACGAGTCAATAATAAATTTTATATTGAATTTTAATTTGATGGATTTTAATAAATTGAATTAATGGTTAGTATAAGTGGTTCAGTCCAAAAGTCAAGTGGTTTTTGAAAATGAGGTATTGGGACCCCATTTTCGTAATTTAAGGTCGTAAATATTTTTATTAAATGTTTACAAAGTCTTGTAATAGGTGAATTGAAGTTTGGTCCGGTAATTTTGACGTTTGGTTGCTTACTTAAGGTAAAAGGATTAAATTGTAAAAGAGGTAAAAGTTAATCACTATAGATTTAAAATAGTAAAGGGACCAAAATGGTGATTAAACCATGGTAAAAAATTCCAAGCGGTGGTGGATATGATTAAATCCACTAGCTTTTGGGCTATTTGCCTATTAAGTCCTAATTAGTTTAGGGTTAAATTGAAATTAAGCTTGTTTTATTAAAATCTAAAATAATTGAAGGACCAATTGTGCAATTAAACCCTCCTTAGATGGTAATTATACCATATACTTATATTATGAACATTTATGGACATTATTTAATAATTTTACAAGTTATATTAAAAGGGTAATTTAGTACAAAGTTAAAATGTAAGTTGAATTAAAGAAATTAAAAGATAATATCAACATTTTCTTTTCTTCGTCATGGGGAGAAAACTGAAACACCATGGCTAGGGCATTGAAAGCTTTGACCAAACTTAAGCACTTTGATTTGGTGAGTAAACCTTTCCCGTTTTTAGTGATTTTTATGTTTTTGAGCTTGTATTAACTCGATCTAGCTAACCCGGGAACTAATTCGTAAAATTGTGTAACACCCTATACCCGGCCAGGTCACCGAGCCTGAATACTAGGACGTTACATCACTGTCTCACTTCTTATTCATCAAGACTACATTTTGTTAAGTGAACATGCATATTTTAGATTGCGTTAAAGATAGTACTTAGAAGCCAATTACGAGTCATGCATACTCAATTTGAAACTTAGTCGAGCAAACATACAACATTCGAACTAAATTTGAGCATTTATCAGACATTAGGACCTCATAAGAAAATTTCCCAAAAAGGTTATGTAGGTATCGATACTAAATCTAAGGTATCAATATTTATTCTTAGTGATATTGATACCACATGGAAAATTGATACCAAAATAGCTCATTGATTTCCACATGAAACCAAACTTATCAGAAAATATCGGTACCCTTCTTAGGGTATCGATAAATTCCCCTCGAGTATCGATACTCGGGCCATGGTATCGATACCAATTTCGTATTTTGACTCTCTGCACTTTCGTAAATACAGAGGTATCATTTTTTTAAACTTATATATCGATACCCTTGCTTCTAATTACAAAAATTCAACATGTATGAGCACTTAAATCGTTCAAACTTAATTCTTAAACATCATATTTCATTCATTTATTCAAATAAGCATCGAAACAACTAAAACAATAATCCAAAATACCGTGTCCAAATCCAAATGCTTCTATACATGTTTAACATACAAACAATTAATCCAAAATATACTCAACAAAACCAATATAAACGTCTATCCCATTGCCTTAACTTATATACTCAAGAATAATTAATAACACCTACTATAACGACTAAAGTATAGCTTGGATCAACCCTTCAATGGCCACACCGCTTACACCATCACTAAGTATATGCAATGATAAAGATGGAGTGGGTGAGCTTTACAAGCTCAGTGAATGCTTAGAGTAACCACTTGTGCAAACAAGTCAACTAGCAACATCAAGGCAACATATAGCATATTGTTTAACACATGTGACTTACATACAATTTCATATATATACCCATAATCATGCATTTAATCACAGGTATCACATATAAGTACAAATTATGATAGATTTGCTCTTGAAAAGATGAAACATAAAGTTAACTTAGTTACCACACATAGGATACACGGATCTCCACCACACCACACACATAGACTCATTGAGTCAGTCATATCCCATAAGTGAAGCGTATAGCTAACACTCTCCAACACACCACACATACATATCCCGATGAATGGAGCTTGGCTCACATTCCCTTATCTCTCCGAGTTCTATCCCTGGGCCTCAGTGCCCCAATATCGTAACACATGTAAATGATTGCTCATAAACCTATGGCATGCCAACTATATCCAACAGTCTCATTAAATCACAAGGCCAAAATATCTATAATAAAAACACATAATTACGTATTGACTTTTCTACACATTTTCATTGCACATACACATTCATATCACTTTATAACCACTGTCACATAGCATGTTTAACATACCCTCATAATCACATACACAACAGTCATCTCATGTTCATGGCATATATTCTAGCATTACATTTATATTCATAAGTCCACAATCTCAATTTCTACAACATACATACAACCCATACTGTCATAAATGTGAGAACGCTTACACTCGGAATTTAGAGTAGGGATTTAGGCTACTTCTAAATTACCAAATACACATCGATTTACTTGCAAGCGATTATTCCAAAACACTTACCAAATTGCACGCTTTTTCCGAAAGTCGAAAGCTTAGGTAAATTTTTCCTTGCCTTTATCTCTACTCGTTGAAGGTCCTACTGACTTCGACGCTTCAACAAGGCAAACCATACAAATATACCATCAACCAAACAATCAACTCATTAAAACAGTCACAAGCATAGGTCTAAACTACCTTAGCTTTTAACCAAAACTTTTAACATAGAAACTTTAGATTTTAATATCTCGACCTACACTTAATCTTTTCACACGAAACGAATTCCATTCACCTACATGTTCATCTACGACTAATTCCCAACCTTTAAACTACTTAAAACCACATGTTTTAAGGTATCAAAATATTTCGACAAGTTTTAGCCTTTAGAGCAAGAATTCATTAAAACTCAAGAATTTCTTAAGGATACTTCAAAGTATCTTTAGAAAGCTTCTAATTATGTTAAAACGAGTTGAAAAACACTTTAAAATCAAGTTTTTATCCGCAAACCCGAAATCCACCATTAATGACCATAATTTCGACTTTTACCTAAATCATGCATTTTACAAGCTAATAATTTGATTTAAAGAACTAAATAACATTTAAAACTAATAGGAAGATGATTAGTTACCTTGAATGCAGAAAAACGGTGATTTTGACACAACCCAAAAAATCCACGTTTTGGTGAAGATGAAAATTGTAAACAGCCCATTTTGCCCGGGCTCGTTCAAACAAATAAAAACCAAGTGTCCAATAATGTCCAGTCACAGTCCAAAACAAAGGCCCAAATTTACAAATAAATAAACCCGAGCTCAAACTACCTGAGCCCAAAACACCCCCAGTAACCTTAACCCAAAATTTACATGGCCCAAAGGGGCCCAAAATTTTTCAGAAAAAAGGGTTTCTGAAACCCTAGAGAAGCATCGCGCCGCAGCACCCCAGCCCCTGTCTTTGAGCCGCAACCAGCTCTCGCATCCATGCAAAGCCCTAATCGCGCCGCAATCGGTGCAAGCTACGCCTTCATCAGCGCCGGACTCCGCTTCGACCTGCACGGAAAAGGAAAGACAACAACAAAACAAACTTGGCAACATTTTTGTTTCTTTTTTTATTTCTTGTTTCCAAGGCTATAAAAAGCCCTAATCTGTAATACACAAAGGGGGGATTTTTGGAGATAATAACAGAGAAATACAGAGAGAATAGGCAGAAAAATTCGAATCAAATACAAAGAGATTTCCCAAAGGTTATTATTTTTTCTATTTATTTAACTCTTTTACTTACCATTGTTTTATTTTACATTCAAAAAAAAATAAAAAAGAAGGAAAGAAAATCTACTTGAATCGACTCGTCTTCCCATCGTCAGAGCCTCGCCAGAATCGAGCTTAAAATACCGGCTAAAGTTTTTTTTTCTTTCGGCCTCTCGGGTTAAAAAGGCTAAACTTTTGACTAGGTTTTAAAGCAGGATTTAAAGGGTTATCAAACGCAACGCCGGCCACTGGCCACGGCGGTTGCACGGTGGATCAGCGATGAAACTGGTGCCGGCTAAAATGGAGAGGCGAGAGAGAAAGGGAAATGTTTCGTTTTTTTAGAAAATAAAGACAGAAATGATTTTTTTTAAAAAAAATTATGCTTTTATAAAAAACATGAAACGGCGCCGTAAGTAATTGAAGACCCGTGTGTGACCCGACCTATCAACATGCGTCTGCGCGTTTATATCTGTGGGGAAAATTTCGCGATTAGTCCTTCCATGTTTCCTGATTTTTCAAATAAATTTTCTGCTTTTTTTTGAATTTTGCCCAGAAATATTGCGCTTAATTCCAACTTAGCCTCTATTTAAACGCTGCACTTCAGTATTTGGATATTTACTTTTTAAACCCCCGATCATTTGTGCGCATTACAGCAGGGTCTTAATTCCTTTATTTCTTTTAAAATTTGGACTTATATTTTGTTTTCTTTTAATTTCACCTTTTATTTATTTATTTCTTTTATTTATTATTATTTTCACTATTAATTTTATTATTTTTACTATTACTTTTTATTATTATTTTCATTTATTATTTCTACTAAATTAGTATTATTATTTTACTATTATAATTATTATTTTTGATATTGCTACTATTATTTTATTTATAATTAACCCTATTATTATTAGTATTATTATTATAATTATTATTTTATTATTAGTATTATTCATGTTATTTTCATTATTTGTGTTTTTTTTCTTTTACTATTATTCTTATATTAACATATATTATTATTTTTATTATTATTAATATATTCTTATTGTACTACTACTATTATTTTTTATATTTTAATATCCTTATATTATTTTATTATTATTGATACTATTTTTTATTATTATTTTCATTATTATATTTATTTTATAATGGCTAATATAATTTATATTATTATTTATTTATTAACATATTTCATTATTATTATTATTATTTTACTATTATTATTATTATGGTACATATTATTTATCTATTTGTTAATTTGATATTAGTTTTATTTTTATTATTTTCTTTTCTTTTATTTAATCATTTATTATCATTATTTTTACTTAATATTTTTCATTATCATCTACATTTATATTCCATTGAGCATAAATAAAAACTTGTTTCCAAGAATTCAAAATTGTCGTGTCCTAATTCACTGGATATAACGTTTTGTTATTTTGGGATAAGAATTTTTGAAAATAAGGCAATGTTTTGGTATTTAGAAATTCGGGAAATAGTGCCCTAACGTGCTGGGTTGCAATTTTCCGTTTGGCTAAATAACTAAATATCCTTTTTACAAGTTTTGTAAATCGTGAGATTACTTTGATTACGAAGGTTTTAAAATATCGTGTCCTAACGTGTTGGATGTGATATTTATATTCCTTCAGAACAGATAAATCTCAAGTTTTAAATCAAATTGTTCAGTTTTAAATCGTGGGATGATTTTAGTTACGAGAATTTTAAAATATCGTGTCCTAACGTGTTGGATGTGATATTTATATTCCTTCGGAATAGAGAAATCTCAAGTTTTAAATCAAATTGTTCAGTTTTAAATCATGGGATGATTTTAGTTACGATAATTTAAAAATATCGTGTCCTAACGTGCTAGATGTGATGTTTGTATTCATTCGGAACAAAGAAATCTCAAGTTTTAAATCAAATGGTTCAGTTTTAAATCATGGAATGATTTTAGTTACGAGGGTTTAAAAATATCGTGTCCTAACGTGCTGGATGTGATGTTTATATTCTTTCGGAACGAAGAATTCTTAAATTTAAAATCAAACTGTTCAAGTTTTTTAGAAATCATATTTTTTAAATCTTAAACATTTGGACATGATTTTATCGATTAGGTACCAATTTTTTAGCGTTATGAGGGTGCTAATCCTTCCTCATACGTAGCCGACTCCCGAACCCGTTTTTCTTGTTTTTCGTAGACCAAAATTAAATGTTTTAAAATAAAATGTTTTACAAGGTGATCCAATCACACCTAAGTAAAAAGGGATTGGTGGCGACTCCCACTTTTGTTTTTAAAAGTCGACCCCGTTTTCTAAAAATTTTAAAATGGTTTCGACAGCTTGGCGACTCCGCTGGTGACCAATAAGAGAGTCAAGCCGTAAAATTGATAGTTTCATGTCCTCATGTCTGAATTTAAAAACCTGATTTTAAAAAATATGATCCTTTTTATTTGCATGTGATTCAAAATATTTATGCATTGCACTGCATGACCATTGCGGTCACACCCTTAAGTGGGAGCGAGAAGCTATGCCTTCGTGAGGTTTTCACCTCCGCATGGGCTAGTAGATTGCTTCCGGAATACATCTGTACCTATGGCTTCGTGAAGTTTTCACTTCCGCATGGCCATAGGGAAATGTATTCCCCTGAACCGAACTCGGTCCATATGAGCCTATAATGGGTGAGGATCGAGGAATCTGCTGGTTCAGGTACCTCAACTTTAGAGCTGAACCACACGTAGAGAACCTAGGAACCCGCCCTAAGTAGAACTATGTCGAACCTTAGTAGTTACCCAATTGGATGTTTATTTACTTTGCTTGCTTTATATGTTGCGACACTAACTTGTTATGTTTCATCCTTTTGTGCATGTCATTTCATATTTAAGAGGTATCGATTCATGGTCAGTTTCTAGAGTTAGAATAATGGTTATGGAGAACGAATTCCTTGATAAAGTGGAAGACAATGCAACTGTTTGTATAAAGTTAGAGTATAGGCAATTAGAGAAAGAGGGTATGGATTCGTTTGAGCAAGAGAGAAATGGGGCAGCGCTAGAATCCCTGCCACCTATGCCTCCTGATGTTGTTCTGATCAAAGTAGAGTCGGATATGAAGAAGATTGTACGACACCTTATGGCAAAGTGTGGTGTTGGAACTAAAGTGCAGAAGGTAACTATACTCACCAATCACTTCAAAGTGAGCCTGGGAAGTACGGATGGACACTTCTACCCGTACAATGTTTCTCTTTCATATGAAGATGGTCACCTTGTGGACGGTAAGGGTGTTGGAAGGAAAGTGATTAACAGAGTGCATAAGACCTACAAAAATGATTTGGATGGAAAGAATTTTGTTTATGATGGTAAAAAGGTTCATTTACTATAGGTCCGCTACCAAACTTCTCGGCTTCTCGTTGTGATCCAAACAACATTGCAAGGGATTTGATTCGTTGTGAAGGAAATTTGTATTGATCCTCCATTTGATATATGAACCAGAATAGACGCCTTTCACCTGTGGTTAGAGTTGGAAAATGTTTGAACAGATACAATCTAAACCTCCTGGAGCTCCGCAGTTCTTTCTTTGTCTGCACCTTGATAGGAAAAATTCTGATCTTTATGGGCCATGGAAGCGGAAGAATCTTTCTAAGTATGGCATTATGACTCAGTGTAGGGCATGATCAATACTTTACAAATCTTTTTCTGAAGATCAATGTTAAGCTTAGACGGTCTCCTCATCACCATCAAAGCTATAATTCTGCGATTGAGTTAAAGTCAAGTCTGAACAAGATCGAGGAAATGATAGGTAAAATTGAAGAGTTAGAAGCAACATTGCACAGTTGTGAATTTTAGATCGAGTTTCTTGAGACCAAAGAAGGGTGTTTGAAGGAAGAGCTCCACCATTCGCATGATCAAGTTAGAAACCGAGATTATCTCATGGGTGAAGTAATAGTCCAGATTCGAGAAGTAGCTGATCATCTACAGACTTTGGCATCACATGCTGATGCGTTGAGTATGAAGTATGAGCTACAGTCCGATCGTAGTCAAGAGCTAGCTCCATTGCTTGGGAAAATCAAAACTTTAGGACTTAGGGTGAAAGCATATAGTAGTCCGTTTTATGTAAAGGATTTTGTTTTCTAATAAAGTTTTCTAAAATAAAGTTGAATCAGAATCGATACCTCTTTGCATTCATGCATTTACATCACATTGCATCATTTACATTAGACTTTACAAAAGGACCCTAATTAGGTAAAAATATTTCAGTTAACTTTGAAGACATGGAACAAAGGTTGGAGAGAATAGAACAAATGCAAATACAGATGTAGGGGCAATTAACCAAGATCCAACAAGAGATGCGGGAACAAATGTTAGAATTCCAAAAGAATGTGATTGGCCAGTTAACCCAGTTACTAGCCGGGGGACTTGAAAAAATGAGTGGTCTAATGGTCAACAGTGTGGATGAGGAGGAAGACATCGTTTACTCCCCAATAGGTTTTAACCCGATCGATGATCAAGTTAAACCGGTAGCTCTGGTAGAAATAAGAGGAGAATGGACCTCAAAAGCCCTGAAGAAGAAGGAAAAGAAAACGAATAATGCAGGTAGGTATAACAAGAGCCATTCAGAGCCAATTACAGTAAATCAGCCAAGGATGGTAGTTACCAGCAATTAGGTTTCCCCAAGGCAAAACTCTGAAAGGCTCCAATTTACGCCAATCCCCATGACGTATAAGGAGCTATATCAAAGTTTGTTTGACGCACACATGGTGTCTCCATTTTATCTGAAATCATTTCAACCTCCGTTCCCAAAACAGTATAACGAGAATGCCCAATGTGAGTACCATGCGGGAATAAAGGGTCACTCAATCAAAAACTACAATACGTTTAAAAAGTTGGTCGAAAGGTTCATTAAAATAGGAGTTGTGAAGTTTGACAATCCATCAAAACCTGATCACTTTAATGAGGTAGTGAATGCGGTAATTGAAGGAGGAGACAAGAAAGTTGCTACTCCTTGAAGAAATCAAAGAGGGAATCAGAGAACGAAGTTTCCAAACCCTTGTGTACTTGGGAGTGTTTTGAATAATGAGACTGTGGAAGAAATCCCTGTACTTTTAGGGCTAATCTAGAGTAATGTTCAAAACATGCTTGTTGTCTTGAGCCTAGAGGCAACAAGAACTCTTTTGTGAAATAGGCTTATGTTCAAAATTTTATTTCAATAAAATACATCTATTTGAGCACATATTCTTTTATTCTTTCTACTGTACATTCTTTTGTTTTTTAGAATATTCTTTCATTCTTTATTCATGACCATACCAATAATCATCCTTAGAATCATTTATTCTTTGGATTTGTTCGCCTTCATTACCTAGGTATCCAGATATCAACGTCATGAGTGACGTTGTTACTGACTCCCTTTTTGAACAAGATATGGGTCTAGGGGATCTCAGAATTTTGAAGATGACAGAGATTGTGACATATCTTCTGACTTGTTAAGAATGGTTTAACAAGATGAAAAATAGACCTTACTCTACAAAGGGTCATTGGATATTGCGAGCCTAGAAAAGGGGTAAAGATCGAAGCCCAGCTTACTATAGAAATAATGCGAGACATCATTGAGTTATTTTCAAAAAGGCTCAAAGATGTTTTGCACAATCATATCAGGACATGCTTGGGCTAATAAGACGCGCCCTAAATATGAGGATTGGGCACTGCCAATTTACAGAGAAAGGGATGGTATCAGCTATGCCGTATCTAAGGAGACAAGATTCATGGGCTTACTCCAGTTCTTCACAAATTTTCCATATGTGGGGCATGGATATTATGGGGCCAATCTTGCTAAATGCTTCTAGTTGACATCGATTCACTGTCATGGTCGTTGTCTACTTTACTAAGAGGGTGAATGTTGCTTCATATGCCAATATTGCAAAGTCGACAGTCACCAAATTCAAAAAAAAGGATCAAATGCCAACACAGAATGCATAAGCGTACAAAGTCAAAGTTTACTGATTTGTCCAAAGATCGACAACATATCATCATCTGCAGAAAAAGTTGCCAAAAAAATAAAAAAATAAAAAAAAATTATGAAAGGTGACTTAGACCTGTAAGGATTGGCATAAGAAGCTACCGTTACCTTCTGTCTTATTGAATGTCGGTCAGAACCTTCGCTAGGGGCAACGTCTTACCCATTGGTTTATGGAATTGAAGCGTTTTGCTAATTGAACCTAGTTGAAGAAAAGGTTAAAGTTATCCATCACGATCAGATGATGCAAGCTCATCCTAGAGAATTCCACGAGGGAACTTGATTTTGAAACAGATTTTGCTTCTACAAAACGATTTTAGAGGAAAGCATATGCCGAACTGGGAAGGACTTATGTAGGGCCTATTCTAGAGGAGCATTGATATTGACCGAGACGGGTGGCGAAGACTTGCCCAATCCGGCAAATTCAGGTTCAGTCAAGAAATATTTGACCTGAAAGAGGAAAGATCAAGGTGAAAACCCGTAAAGGGTGCCTCGAAAAATTCAAAAAAAAGGAAAAAATGAGAGGCCAAGGCGAAAACCCGCAAAGGGCGCTTTGAGACCAAAGGGGCTTTGAGCCTAAAACCTGAAAAGGGCGGCTCAAATTTTGATCAAAAGTGGGGCATACAGTAGTCTTGCTACATTTGAATTAACAATGAGGAAGTATGTTACGTCTTGGGGCATCGACAAAGTACTCAGGATCCCCTAAACACATATTAAGCTTAAAATGGTCCTCAAGAAGTTTGAACAGAGAAGCTCAGGCTGCGATATCTGGGGCACCTAGTTACCCATTTTAAATTTATCTTTGATTACTTTATTCTTTTCACATCCTAATCAATTTTCTTTTATAGCCTTTGCTATATTTGCTTACTTTATTCTTTTTAAGATGCACCAACCAATTTTCATTTATTGCCTTAGTTATCTTTGATTAGCTTATTTGCTTCGAGCTATACTCCTGATTAATTTCTTTCATGTTCATTGTTGTGATCTTTTTCAAGCATTTTATTGAAATAACGATTAATGGACTAATAACACTTTCATAAAAGGAGTTTCGCATATTACTCTGGAAGCTTCTAAATAATATGAGAATCTGAAACAGGACTATTGTTCAGAACTCACCAAGCCTAAGGGATTGGAAACATTGGAAAATGATTATCTCTTCGGATTCTTATTGGATAAGACAATCACGTTAGTGATACCATATTGACAAATGACGAACAAAGTCAATCCAAGTATAAAAGGAGATCATTGTCGGGATACCCTGCATTCATTCAGACACATACATCTGGTCATTACACCTAGGGAATGGTGTAACAGATAAAATTGATTGAAAGTGATACAAGTTCTGTCCCTCTGAGTGGTAACAGAAAGATGGAAGAAACCAAATGTTATTTCACTAAGTTTGCAGTGGGAAGTACCAACTTCATGTCCCAATGTTCAAGTAGAGAGGACTCAAAAATTATATTGGGGCAACCTTGTTGAGCAGAACATGATTGATGAACAAAAATGAAGAACAGATGAGTGGTAACACCTAGAGTAGGAATCATACTCATAACACTTTTGCATCATAACAAATCTCATTAGGAGCATTTGATTCATTCCAATCATTGCATCCTAATCCTTTAAAATGAATTATTTTCATGACATGTTACATTCGTGTCACTCATAATACATGTAGCTAGAAGCATTTGATTCATTCTGATCATAGCATCTTAGTCATATGATATAAACATATGGAATCGAGTCTACAGGACATGTCCTTCAGTGGACAGTGTAGCAATACTGGTGGATTTGCAGATCTCATCTTCCTGAAGTTATAGGAAGTAGATCAAAAAGAATTTCAGCCTTATCTCCCTAAAGTTGTAGGGAGTAGACTGAAGATAGAAGATCTCATCTTCCTGAAGTTGTAGGAAGCAGATCGAAAAGAATTTTAACCTTATCTCCCTGAAGTTGTAGGGAGTAGATTGAAGATAGAAGATCTCATCTTCCTGAAGTTGTAGGTAGCAGATCGAAAAGAATTTCAGCCTTATCTCCCTGAAGTTGTAGGGAGTAGACTGAAGACAGAAGATCTCATCTTCCTAAAGTTGTAGGAAGCATATCGAAAAGAATTTCAGCCTTATCTCCCTGAAGTTGTAGGGAGTAGACTGAAGACAAAAGATCTTATCTTCCTGAAATTGTAGGAAGTAGATCGAAGACAGAAGATCTTATCTTCCTGAAGTTATAGGAAGTAGATCAAAGACAGAAGATCTTATCTTCCTGAAGTTGTAGGAAGTAGATCAAAGACAGAAGATCTTATCTTCCTGAAGTCGTAGGAAGTGGATCAAGGACAGAAGATCTTATCTTCCTGAAGTTGTAGGAAGTAGATCAAAGACAAAAGATCTTATCTTCTTGAAGTTGTAGGAAGTAGATCAAAGACAGAAAATCTTATCTTCCTGAAGTCGTAGGAAGTGGATCAAGGACAGAAGATCTTATCTTCCTGAAGTTGTAGGAAGTAGATCAAAGACAGAAGATCTTATCTTCCTGAAGTTGTAGGAAGTAGATAAAAAAAAGAAGATCTTATCTTCCTGAAGTTGTAGGAAGTAGATCAAAGACAGAAGATCTTATCTTCCTGAAGTTGTAGGAAGCAGATCGAAGACATTAGTCTGATCTCCCTGAAGTTGCAGTGGAGCAGGTTAAAAGATAGTGGATATCGCCTCCCTGAAGTCGCAGCGAAACAGATTGAAGCTATCAAATCAAGATGAAGTTCCAGTACCCCTGAAGATGCAGTTTGGATTGGAAGCCATTTGAAGAAGACGAGGATCAAAAAGTCGAGGTTCGGCCAAAACCGGGCAAAATTGGTCCTTTTATAGTCTTTGCTCTATTCTTGTTTCACAACAATTAGCAAAGAAGGGCAGCTGTAAACAGCCCATTTTGCCCGGGCCCGTTCAAAAAAATAAAAACCAAGTGTCCAATAATGTCTAGTCACAGTCCAAAACAAAAGCCCAAATTTACAAATAAATAAACCCGAGCTCAAACTACCTGAGCCCAAAACACCCCCAGTAACCCTAACCCAAAATTTACATGGCCCAAAGGGGCCCAAAATTTTTCAGAAAAAAGGGTTTCTGAAACCCTAGAGAAGCATCGCGCTAGCAAAGACCTCACCCTGCCTTTGCGCCGCAACCCACTCTCTCGCACCCATGCAAAGCCCTAATCGCGCCGCAATCGGTGCAAGCTACGCCTTCATCAGCGCCGGACTCCGCTTCGACCTGCACGGAAAAGGAAAGATAACAGCAAAACAAACTTTGGCAACATTTTTGTTTCTTTTTTTATTTCTTGTTTCAAAGGCTATAAAAAGCCCTAATCTGTAATACACAAGGGGGGATTTTTGGAGATAATAACAGAGAAATACAGAGAGAATAGGCAGAAAAATTCGAATCAAATACAAAGAGATTTCCCAAAGGTTATTATTTTTTCTATTTATTTAACTCTTTTACTTATCATTGTTTTATTTTACATTCAAAAAAAAAATAAAAAAGAAGGAAAGAAAATCTACTTGAATCGACTCTTCTTCCCATCGTCAGAGCCTCGCCGGAATCGAGCTTAAAATACCGGCTAAAGTTTTTTTTTCTTTCGGCCTCTCGGGTTAAAAAGGCTAAACTTTTGACTAGGTTTTAAAGCAGGATTTAAAGGGTTATCAAACGCAATGCCGCCCATCGCCACTGGCGATTCTTGTGATGGATCGCGATGAAACCGTGCCGCTAAAATGGAGAGGTGAGAGAGAAAGGGAAAGGTTTCGTTTTTTTTAGAAAATAAAGACAGAAATGATTTTTTTAAAAAAAATTATGCTTTTATAAAAAACATGAAACGGCGCCGTAAGTAATTGAAGACCCGTGTGTGACCCGACCCATCAGCATGCGTCCGCGCGTTTATATCTGTGGGGAAAATTTCGCGATTAGTCCTTCCATGTTTCCTGATTTTTCAAATAAATTTTCTGCTTTTTTTTGAATTTTGCCCAGAAATATTGCGCTTAATTCCAACTTAGCCCCTATTTAAAAGCTGCACTTTAGTATTTGGATATTTGCTTTTTAAACCCCCGATCGTTTGCGCACATTACAACAGGGTCTTAATACCTTTATTTCTTTTAAAATTTGGACTTAAATTTTGTTTTCTTTTAATTTCGCCTTTTTTTATTTATTTCTTTTATTTATTATTATTTTCACTATTAATTTTATTATTTTTACTATTACTTTTTATTATTATTTTCATTTATTATTTCTACTAAATTAGTATTATTATTATTTTACTATTATAATTATTATTTTTGATATTGCTACTATTATTTTATTTATAATTAACCCTATTATTATTAGTATTATTATTATAATTATTATTTTATTATTAGTATTATTCATGTTATTTTCATTACTTGTGTTTTTTTCTTTTTACTATTATTCTTATATTAACATATATTTTTATTTTTATTTTTATTAATATATTCTTATTGTACTACTACTATTATTTTTTATATTTTAATATCCTTATATTATTTTATTATTAATACTATTTTTTATTATTATTTTCATTATTATATTTATTTTATAATGGCTAATATAATTTATATTATTATTTATTTATTAACATATTTCATTATTATTATTATTTTACTATTATTATTATTGTACATATTATTTATCTATTTGTTAATTTGATATTAGTTTTATTTTTATTATTTTCTTTTCTTTTATTTAATCATTTATTATCATTATTTTTACTTAATATTTTTCATTATCATCTACATTTATATTCCATTGAGCATAAATAAAAACTTGTTTCCAAGAATTCAAAATTGCCGTGTCCTAATTCACTGGATATAACGTTTTGTTATTTTGGAATAAGAATTTTTGAAAATAAGGCAATGTTTTGGTATTTAGAAATTCGGGAAATAGTGCCCTAACGTGCTGGGTTGCGATTTTCCGTTTGGCTGAATAACTAAATATCCTTTTTACAAGTTTTGCAAATCGTGAGATGACTTTGATTACGAAGGTTTTAAAATATCGTGTCCTAACGTGTTGGATGTGATATTTATATTCCTTCAGAATAGAGAAATCTCAAGTTTTAAATCAAATTGTTCAGTTTTAAATCATGGGATGATTTTAGTTACGAGAATTTTAAAATATCGTGTCCTAACGTGTTGGATGTGATATTTATATTCCTTCGGAACAGAGAAATCTCAAGTTTTAAATCAAATTGTTCAGTTTTAAATCATGGGATGATTTTAGTTACGAGAATTTAAAAATATCGTGTACTAACGTGCTGGATGTGATGTTTGTATTCTTTCGGAACAAAGAAATCTCAAGTTTTAAATCAAATTGTTCAGTTTTAAATCATGGAATGATTTTAGTTACGAGGGTTTAAAAATACCGTGTCCTAACGTGCTGGATGTGATGTTTATATTCTTTCGGAACGAAGAATTCTTAAATTTAAAATCAAACTGTTCAAGTTTTTTAGAAATCATATTTTTAAATTTTAAACATTTGGACATGATTTTATCGATTAGGTACCAATTTTTGGGCGTTATGAGGGTGCTAACCCTTCCTCATACGTAACCGATTCCCGAACCTATTTTCTTGTTTTTCGTGGACCAAAATCAAATATTTTAAAATAAAACGCTTTGCAAGGTGATCCAATCACACCTAAATAAAAAAGATTGGTGGCGACTCCTATTTTCGTTTTTAAAGTCGATCCCCGTTTTTAAAATCAAATTTTAAAATGGTTTCGACAAAGATGATGTAGTTTTTGGGTGTTTTACTTGGTTTTAATAGAGGTTTAGGGTTCAAGTGTAATGGAAATCAAGGAGATTTAAAAATCAAAGTTCAAAATCACTTAGAAGAGCAAGAGGAGAGCAAAAAAGGCACAAGCAAAAGGAAGAGAAAACTTTAACGTGAAAGCAAACTGGAATTGGGGTTGGGTTGATTTTAAAATTTTGTTCTATTTGTTTCATAAAGATTCCCAGTTTTAACACATTTACGAATCAGTCCTATTTACTAAATTGAAGACATTTAAAACTTGTTTTCAGGAATTGACTTAATTTTATGAAAACCATTGTCAAAAAATTTATCGATTACCAAACTTATGAAATTTCGAACTCATCTAGGCCAAAATTCCTAAAATACCCCTAAAACTCCTAAGCCCAATTTTGAAGTGTGACAAACTGTCAAATGTTATGGATTATGCCATGGATGAATTTTTTTTATATTCTTGAAGTTTTATGGTAGATTATTAAGCTTGGTTGTTAGGTAGGACTATTTTGTAAAGTAGTTTTAGTAATTTTAATATTTAAGGACTAAAATGTTAAAGTGATAAAATTATAAGGACTTGATGTGAAATAACAGCAAGTATGGACTGTAGTTGGGTGTTATACTATTCGGATGAAATTAATTTTAGTTAAATTTGGTTAAATTGCAAGTTTTGAGCTTAAGGACTAAATTGCATAAAAGTAGAATATTAGGGGCAATTTCATAAAAATGTATAAAATGACTAAATTGCATAATGAGTTAATATTACTGTTGGAATTAGTTAATTGAATGAAATTATTATTCTAGATCAAGAATGGGTTGAAAATTATCATTCTAAATCAAGAATGGGTTAAAAATCGAGGCATAGAGAAATTGTTGAATAGTCCATGTATCTTTGTCATCGCTGCAATTTAGCCAAGTAAGTTCGTTCGATTTTATTTTAATACATTTTTAAGCGTATTATATGAAATTAATTGTATAATGTTGGATTATATTTATGCATGTAATTGAAAATGGAAATAATGAATTGATATGACATCGGTCACTGATTGAGATATGATGAGCCAATGAATGTTTGGTTGTTGAATTAATACTTGCATGTGGAATATGAGATAGTGAGATATTCACATATTGTTCTGTGATGGAATGCTCTGAACCAATGAACGTAGGATAGACTACGATTGGCATGCCAATAGGTTATTATGCGCGCGGTACGGGATTGATCTGAGTAGTAAAGATGATTTATGTATATTCTTTGTTCACTGGATATGCCGAGGTCCTGCATTTTTTGCAGACTATTGTGTTATATTACAGTGTTATCTGGTGTGATGGTTGGTACTGGCTCTTATAAGCATCTGGTGTGTTGGATGGTTAACCATGTACTCGCATCCATTTATCGTTCATCGGGCTATGTTTATTGATCTTTGAAAATTATTAACATGTGGAACTGATTTGTACTATTGTACTGAGCATTACTTACATGTTGTGAGCTGTGATTGACAAGATTTCTGTGAATAACTTTATTGACAAGAACTCTATTTAGTAATCTTGTTATTTGATTTATTATGTGTATTCGGTAAGCTTTATCATTTTAATTGACGAACTTACTAAGCTATATGAAAACTTACTCGTGTTATTGTTTCGTTTCCTTGTAGATACTGTTTGGGGAAGTCGGAGATCGGATCAACTCGAAGAATCACGCTATTCGAGGTTCTTTAGTAGATTATGAATTCGACTTGGCTTATATGACATGTAATAGGGGTTATTGGTTATGTTTATAATGCTTCATAACAATATGTATGATAATTGTTATGTGTGATGTTGTGGATTGAGAACTTCTTATGGTATGCTTGTTAAACTCTAAATTGAGCATGAGAGTTTGAAATATGAAATGGTAAGTGTCATGATAAAGTAGGGTATAGTGAGATTGAGAAAGGTTAATTGGTGTTTTGTGAATGGTAGCTAGGGTGGTGGAAGGATAAATGTTTATATTGTGATATTGTGTATGATACATTGGTTAGGTTTTAGGTGGATATATTTGGCATGTTTTGGTTGTTCTTGATTTTGGTACCTATGCATTTGGATGAAAAATGAGCATGATGTAGGTTACTTTTGGGCACACGCGGCCTCGAACATGGGCTATCACATGGCCGTGTGTCACACAAGAGCAACCCACACGGGCGTGTGCCCCGAGTATGTTAGATGCAGGGTCACACGGGATGGCACACAGCCCGCGACACGGTCGTGTGACCCAAGTGTTAGTGAGTTACACGGGTGAGCACACTGGCGTGTGGGATAGCCACACGGGCATGTGAGATAGCAACACGGCCATGTCTGGAGCCACACAGTCTGGGCTCTATCGCACGGCCTGGACACACAGCTGTGTGACCTGTAATGGCCTAAATTCAAGGTTATTGAAACAGTGGTTTCGTAACCACAAATTGAATTTAAAAAGAATATTTATTTTAAAAATTATTGCATGAATATTAATATGATAGGAAATTCGTATAAAATATCGATAGAAAAAGTTTACCGATTTAATGGTTAATTAGAAAAAAAATTAAAAAATTTATCGAAGAAATTGGGTTAAAACGAGGTATCGAGACCTCGATCTCATAAAAATGAGTCAAAAATATTTTATAAATATTTATGAAATGTTGGTATTGTGTTATTAAAATTTCGTTAGAAAATTTTAATGTTTGGGTAGTCAATTAAATAAAAAGGACTAAATTGAAAAAGGTGTAAAAGTTGCTAGAATGATTAAATAGCTTAAGTGTTTAATGAGAAAGGATTTAAAAGGCAATTAGACCCAAAATTATTTGGGTTGGACGGCAAGGGCATGAAATCAGCAAGAAAATTGATGATTTAAGGGCAAAATTGGAATATTGCATAATTAACTAAATAAAGTTAAGACTAAAGTGGAAATATCTAGATTTCTTTTGATTTTTCTTCATTCTCATCAGCCAAAACGCCATAGTAGGGGTTCTTTAAGCTGATATTTCATAATTTTTGCATCAAGTGAGTTAATTCTTGCCTTTTTCTTGTAATTTTTATGTTTTTAAGACTTTTACAACTAGGTCCTACTATTAAATTCATTAGTTTTTGATTTTATGGATGAAATTGAAAGTTACCATGGTTGAGTTCTGGAATTTTATGATGAATAAAAATGGATTTGAAGTTTTAATTTTATCAAAAGATGGATTTACTAAATGTTTTTAGTAGAAATTGATTTTTAGGACTTAATTGTGAAAAAGTTTGGAATTAAGGTTTGATGCTGAAATTATGATTTCCAAAGGTTGTGAAGTAGTTTTATATGATATAATAAAGTGTTAATTGAGGAAAAATCAGCTCAATTGGGGGGTTAATTGAGTAGGGACCAAATTGTAAAAACTGTAAAATTTGGGGTAAATATGCAATTTTGAAAATTGAGAGGTATAAATTGTGAAATAAATTAGATTAAAATTATATGTTGATAAATGGAAAATTTTATATTATAGATCAAGAAATTGAAGATAAACAAGGGAAGGAAAAAGTTACCGAATAGTCCCTAAAATCTCTACAACTACTACAAATTGTTACGGGTAAGTTTGTGTAACTTGAATTATATTCTTAAATGCTTGGAATGTATTTTTATTGACGTGAATATGGTTTGGATGTTCATTGTATGATATTTGATGAAAAAATGATAATTCTCAATAAAAAGGGGAAATAAATCCCAGTTGAATGAAATGGACTCCGATGGATCACTGAAAAGGGAATTGATGGTACAAAGGATCTAGCCCGGACGAGTGATCCTAATGATATATCCCTCCCGAAGAATATGTGTGAAATGGATTTAGCCCGGACGGGTAATCCAAATTAAGCTCATTAGAGTAATTGTCATTGCAGGGGATTTAGCCTGGACTGGTAATCCCGCTGTAAGAAATGAGGTTCGCGGGAGTGTGCTCTCTGGAAAAAGGGTATAGTCATATGTGTACGAATTGACGGACCCAGAATTGTACACAAAAGTGTACTACTGAATATCCATCGAAATTCCAAGAAATTCAATGGGATAAATATGAGAAATGGAAGAACATGAAAATTATGGAATTGATGAGCTCATCAATCATTTATCTTTGTATTGAATTTATATGATGTTGCTTAACTAATGCAAAAGTTGAGTTTGTATGTGATAGGTATATGTTTATGTGAATTGGATGTGTGCTTGTGTTGTTAAATGACGGATGTATAAGTATGATAAGTATAATTCCTATTGCATGAACTTACTAAGCACCATGTGCTTACCCCGTTCTCCTTTTCCCTGTTTTGTAGTGCTCGGGAGCTCGAAGGTCAGAGATTAGTCGGAGCCTTATCACACTATCAACCCATATCTTTTGGTATATGAAAATGACTTATTTTGAAAGAATGGCATGTATAGACTAAGGGCTAGTTTGGCAATGCTTTTGAGAAGTGCTTTTGAAAAGTGCTGTGGAAAAATGCTTTTGAGAAGTGCTTTTGAAAAGTTTGCTTTAAAATTTAAGTGTTTAGCATTGCTGTCAAAAAGTGCTTTTGAGAAATAAAATGTCCATTTTGGACATGTTATTATCAAGTAATAAATATGCATTTAAATAAAATTTAAATTAGCTAATATTATTATATTTTAGTAAAAATATAAAAAAATTACTATAACTTGTTAATATTTTAATATATGAAATATAAATTTTAAATATTTTTAAGTAATAAATATTAATTACTTATAAAATTTAATTAGAATATATAAACTACATTTTAAATATTTAAATATAACCATTAAATATTTGTAATTAGTATTTTAAAAAATATTGTTTTTATTTTTAATTAATGATTTTAACACATTTTTAATTAAGCACCAAGAAAAAAAAGGGAAAGTATTATGTTATTGGAGGGGTGAAAAAGTAATTAAGCACTAAAAGTGCTTTTGGGAGAGGAAAAGCTAAAAATTTTAGCTTCTCCTTTTCAGAAGTGCTTTTGAAAAGCACTTCAAAAGCTAAAAATTCCAATAAAAGCGACTTGTTCTCATGACTTTTTTCCAAAAGTGCTTTTAGAGCCAGAAGTACTTTTGAAAAGCACAGAAGAACTGACCCTAAATACCAATGTTTACATAGAAATGGATGTTTGTAACCTAGCTATTGGCATGGCTAGAGTAAGTATAATTTTGAGATTTTGCAAAAAATTCCCTGTGATTCTGATTTGGTTCCGGTCTGGTCCCGATGCATAATTTGGGCTTCAGAAGCCCATCTAAGGGACGTAATAATAATTTTCGATTAATAAATGGTATTTGGTTCGGGTAAATGGAAATTGGTTCCGTAAGTTCCGGTAATGCCTCGTACCCTATTCCGGCGACGGATACGGGTAGGGGGTGTTACATGACCCCTGTTTTCAAAATTTTCATTTTTGACCCAAATCTCCTGTTTTGTTTCGAATGGGTCATTGATTGTTCCAAAACTATTTTTGAGGCCTCGTAAGCTCGATTTAATGCCCGTAAATGTATGTTTTATTCCATTCTGAATTTTATATGTATTTGTTAAATTAATTTGATAATTGGATGCTACTTGTTATGAAATGTCCCAAATTGTATGGTAATACTCCGTAATCCCTATTTCGGCGACGGAAACGAGTTATGGATGTTACAATTTTACTCCTCGACTTTTATATTTTCTTTAAATTTAACCCAAATTCTATATAAAAATTAGAAAATTCTATATAAAAATCCAGGTTATTGCAACAACAAATCTGCATCATTGCCATGAAAACTAATAAAAAAAATATCAATTTCAATCTCTTAACATAATATTCATCTAGTAGGAAGCTTAAATATGATTAAGACTAATGTTGGTTCAAGAAAACTTAATATTCTATTGCAATAAAGCTCAATACTATTGAATATTGAGACATAATAACGAAAATTATCATTCAATAGAATCCAATAACAAATTAAAAATAGAATCGTAATATCTTCGAGTACCATTCTGTTGGAGAACTTCTTCCAAAACTAATATTAAAAGGACTTGTGAAATTGACTTTGATGCCGTTTTTTAGCCAAAAAAGTACAAAATATACCACAAAATTTTCTTTTTCAAACTCAATTCAAAGTTTCAATGCAATTAAATTTTTTTTTCAAAACTCAAATAGTAAAAACAAATTATATTCTGAAATCTTTCTTTTTCTTTTTTTATAATAAAAAACAATTTTCTCTCCCTTTATCTAATTTTAAATTTTTTATATATTTTTATTTAATTTTTTAATTTTCTATGTATTTTTAGAAATTTTTAGAATTTTCAAATTTTTTAAAAACAATTTCAATTTTTATCATGTCATATAGAATCAATGTCAAATTTATAAAAGTTAAAAACTAAAATTGTTATTATACCAACTAAAAAAAATGTCACCATTAGCCACTTAACGATTGGCTGACAAAAAGAAAATAACTCCGTTAATGGCCAAATTATAACTTTTTTAATTAAGTGATTAAAACAAAAAAAATACTATTAAAACAAAAAAATACTTTTGTTCACTTGGTAACCAATAGTATAGTTTGTTGTTTTACTGAAATGAATCGAAATCACCACAAAAACTAAATCTCTAAACATTTTTTCAGAAATGTCGTTGATATTGCAAATCTGGCGGTCTTTCTCTATTTCATCTTTATCTCTAAGAGTTAAAATCCAATCCATCATTCCTTTTATTACTTTCTCATATCTTTAATGTGTTCTTTTTCCTTTTTCTTTTTTATTTTTGTTTCTTGGGTAAAAAATAACTGAAATTTAAATAGACAACTGAAATTTAAAGGAGCAGAAACTTTCCGGGAAATTTAAATAAAAACATGGGTAATCCTTTGAGCCTTAGGGATGCTAAGATAATGTAAGACAAAGTACAGAAATTGACATTGTTTCTAAAACACAGCATACTACTCTAGAATAAATAGACAAGTAAGGACCGAGTACCAAAGAATCATAAGGAATGAACACCAAAGATAGAATAACACCTTAGAATTGAATGGATGATAAGACTTGAGTAAAAAGTCATCAAATATGATAACAGAAGCTTTCACATCAGCACCATATCCATTGAGAAATTCATCCATTACCCAACAAGAAATAAATAGAAACAACAGTGAGCAAGCAGCAGACGATAATCAGAGAAAAAGCCACAGCTTAAAATACATGATTCAGTCAATGAACAAAATTTGATAATTGGATTAAGACTACAATGGAGAAGATCAGTTGTCTTAACAAAAAAGTAAGATATTACAGTGTCTTAATGTCTTGAGAAGAAAGTTAATGTTCAGACTAGAGTACCAAGGTACACAACAAACAACAATATGGAAGACCTAAATGAAGAAACATCATTATTAGGCCCTTTCACCACGGATTCTCCTGGCAAGCTGGATGTCTTTAGGCATAATAGTCACCCTCCGGGCATGAATAGCACAGAGATTGGTGTCCTCGAATAAACCGACAAGGTATGCCTCTGCAGCTTCTTGAAGAGCAAGAACTGCATGACTCTGGAACCTCAAATCCGTCTACAAAAGGTTGCACCACCAAAATATATTCAGTGACCATGTTGCAAACAAAGGTAAAGAAAATGAATTTGTTTTTGAAGAGTCAATACCTTGAAGTCTTGTGCAATTTCACGGACAAGACGCTGGAAAGGCAGCTTGCGGATCAAGAGTTCTGTGCTTTTCTGGTACTTCCGGATCTCACTGTTCAAACGATAACAACAAATAAAATGATTGATAGGGGCATATTTTCCAGCAGACTGCATAATGCAAAAAAAGATACATACCGAAGTGCAACAGTTCCAGGGCGATACCGATGAGGTTTCTTAACTCCTCCAGTAGTTGGTGCAGACTTTCTTGCAGCCTTAAAGAAAAGGAGGAGAAGATTATTGAATGGACAAAAATCTCGCGAATGTTGATCACATCAACCCAAAGTCAACCCCCCACCCCCAAAATCTCCCTGACCAAGTTTGTCAAGCAAAGATTTAACGTTTCATAATCAGCACATACAGCTGCACAAGTGCTAGTCGCAGGCACAATGCATCTTTCAACGACACAAATTTTTCATTATTCATACAGTCTAGGAATATGTCAGAACCCTAAGTTGACCTACCTAAAGAAGCTTAAAGTCCTTTTGTTTGATAATTGCGGACACAAAATGAGTTATCTTGAAGAGCCACAGTGCTCATATTTCCCAAATACATTATTATTTCAAGTTAATACACAAGACAAGAAGAACCACTCAAACCATTAAACTACGCAAAGAGCATTGCAAAGAGATTTACTTGACCGCTCCAAAAGGGGGGACAAAAGAAATTGCAGAACAAAATCAAAACACCTAAACCTTATAAAAAAACCAAATCCGAACAAAAGCTGAAGGGAGAAGGAAGGGCGTACCTTCGTAGCGAGTTGCTTCCTTGGAGCTTTGCCTCCAGTGGATTTGCGAGCGGTTTGCTTGGTACGCGCCATTTCACCTGTAAAATACAAATCAAATTGGAAGAAACAAGTAAAAAAAATAAAGAGTATAAATCAAAAGGATTCGATCCAGTCTGAACCAAAAAACGGATTGGATTTGGTAGGAGAGTAAGAGAGGATTGAGCTTGAAGAAATACCTGGCTGGGATTGTTGAAGAAGATGTCTCTAGTAGATTCGAATTTGAATTTGACGCAGCGAAAACCGAAATGCGGAGGAACGGGGGGCTTGGTATTTATAGAGAGGGTTAGTCAGCGGAAAAACAACGGCTCCTAGATTAGTTTAGTTAACTCTGGTTGGTTGTTGTAATAAACTCCGGTTAAGCCGTTAACGTCTTTACTTGTTTTTCCATAAGCCAGCCGTCAACAAGGAATAAAACTAACTTCTGTTTTTTTTTTTTGGTTGTGTATATAATAAGTATTAATTAAATTTTATTTTTAAGGAACTAATATTTTATATCAAAATAACATTTTTTTAAAATGAATTAATACATTAACAATATTTTTCTATAAATATAATTTTATATTTTTATAAGGTGAAAATAATATTTCTTTTTTTGGCCATGCTAAATTCCTAACTATTCCTAACAAGTTATTCTTCAAGAAAAGCGACATACTTTCTTTTCAAGCAACTTAACTGAATGGTTGATCTCAAACTTAGAGGATCATTCATGCCAAAGCTCGAGGGATACTAGTTGGGCCTGCTTCTTCGGATTATTAGCGTGGCATCTTTGGAAAAACAAAAATTTCTCTATTTTTCAAGGAATCTCTATTGATCCAAATGAAATCATCAAAGTGTCTTTCAACTAGGCCAATCAATTCTTCTCAGTTCATACAGTCACGTCGAAGATGAATACTGCCTCCCTCTATGCGCCCTCTTTCCCAGGGGCGAAGCCAGGATAACTTTTTAGGGGGGCCGGATGAAATTTTAATTTTTATAGTTTATATCTTTCAATTTGTAAAGGATTAAATCAAATTTTTATAATTTTAGGGGGGGCCAAAGTGCAATTTTACCTTTACTAACTTAAAATTTTTAAAAATTTTAAGGGCCTAAATAGAAATTTTACCTTTTAGGGTAGGGGCCCATGCACCCACAGCCGCTTAATCGCTCTTCCTGTGTACATGCATTTACCTTAATACTGATGGTGTTGTTCAAACGAACACTGGTTTATCTACTACAGGTGGCGTGATTCGGGATGAAATGGGGAAGTGGATATTAGGCTACAATCGGTTCTTAAGGAAGTGTTCAATTTTTGTTGCCGAGTTATGGGGAATTTTGGACGGGTTGCTCCTACTTCAAAAGCAAGGTCATGATCGAGTACTTATTCTGTCAGATAATCTAGAGGCAGTCAAAGTTATTTGTGATCATAATTCAGATGTCCCAAGTATCTCTTTAGTTAGAAGAATTCAACATATTTTATCCCAAGAAAAAAGGTGACTCATACGACACATTCATAGAAAGGATAATCAGGCAATGGATACTCTAGCTAAAATGGCATTTGCAAATAAGGAAGAACTATGCTTATTTGAAGCCTCACCGTTGGAGATTCAAGAAACTTTAGAAGAAGATATTGCTAGGGGTTCTTTATTCCCTAGTTCTACTTTGTAATATCTTGATTTTTCTTTAGACTATCTTTCCACCAAAAAAAACATGATGAAATACGTATATATCTTTGAAAAAAAATCAGGTTTGATGTATTTATATTAATTTTTTAATTATTGTGAATATTTGATAAATGATTATTTGTAGAAGCATTAACTATTCATTAAATAAATTAAGTATAAGAAAAAAATGTTATAATTATTTTCATTGAAAATATATAATAAATATAGAAAACCATATATGTATTACTGTAAAACACTACAATTAATTTTTTATAGTAACTATGTTATTTATAAAATAATGATAATAATTGTATCTATTAAATATATTTAAGTAATTAGCTTAATATTGATTATTAATTTATAATTATTTAATGAGAATAGTTCAATTAAATACACATTAAAAAGATATGTGCCTAAAATTCAGTACTAATATTTAAAGAATAATTATAAAGTAATTTGAAGAAAAATTTGTTAGCAATCAAAATATTCGCACTAATTTAGGCATAAGTAAAGGTAGAATTGAAAATTTGTTAGAGTTTGTATAATTTTTTTTTTTTTTTTTTTTTGGTCAGAGTAAAAAATTGTTATTGTTCAAAATTGAAGTAGTAATATTTGTTAAGAATAAAAATATCAGAAAAAACTATCAACAATTATTCATTAAAAAAATTTATTTTTTGTTATTAATATTTTAATATATACCAGTTGTTCACGTAATATGTTATTAGTATTTTCGGAATTAATTTTTTTAACAGTAATTATGCAAATCATTTTAAATATTTGTTTCCTTAGTTTGACTGTAATAAATTTTATTATTAGTCAAGTTGAAATATTTTTCTTTATTAGAAGGAGAATCATTTATCACTCTCTTTAGATTATTTTAGATACTTAAATATAAGTTTTATCATTAGTCTAAGAGTAAAATTGGAAAGGTATAATTTAGTAAAATTGTGTTTTCTGTAACATGGTAACTGGCCATGTGTTGACAATTTGAATCAAATAATCACATTCAAATTTGAATCAAATCCAACCCTTAAAAATCGATTTTAAAATTTTACTTGAGAGCAATATTTTTTCAGAATTAGACCAGTAGTTAAACTAATTCGTGTTAGAACACCAGTACACCTTATGCTGCTGTGGAAAGAAAATAATCTGACAATTGCCTCCCATGGATCCAAATGTGAGAGTCGAATCCAAATGAGAAGGTAAAACAAATTTACCTAAATTTGTTCTGAGTAGGTTTACTTTGCTTCACAACGTGAATAGTTTAGTTTCACAAACCATTCAAAGTAGTCACTTTTCTTTACCTCAAGTTACATTTTAGTCACTTATGTTTGAAATGTTACATTTTAATTATTTATATTAACGTGTTGTAACATTTTCGTCACAGAACCGTTAATTGTCGTTGACGGTGTAACGGTAAGCTGACGTGGCACGTTAAATTATCATTTCAAACAAAAATTTTAGGTTAAATTATACAATTAGTCCCCATATTTTTTTTTGAGTAATTTAATTTATTTTTTTATATTCTTTTAACTTTCTTTTTTTTTTCTTTTTTTTTTCATTCTCTTTTGCTTCTCCTTCTGTTTTCCTCCTTTCTCCATCTTTTTAATGTAGTTTTTCTATATTTTCCATTTTCCAGAACTTTTTTATGTTTATGAAAAAAGAAAAAAAAGGCGAAAGTTGAACCAAAATAAAACTTGCTTCACATATTCTCACCCTACAATTACAAACCATCATCGTTCATCATCTCTTTAACGAGCCAATTTGGATATCTCAATGACCTAGTCCACAAGCTCGCCTCACTTGAAGACATCACCAGTCGTGACCTATGGTAGTTCACCCTCAACAAAGTTTCCCGAGCCCGTTCCCTTAATCTCCTAACCAACCCCCATGGCTACCTTATTTATCTTACCTACAACATTCTCGCCCTCTCGAAACTACTTTTTTTCACGGATTCTTCAAACGAGCTCTACACTCTCAATGACTAAAATGACCACCATACGATACAAAACTTGCCTTCAACTTTATCCAAACCAGTTTTGTTCCATGCTCCTTTTCTCTGTTCAATTCATCCATGTTCGGCTTCTAATCAAGCTTGTTTGGGAATATCCAAGAAGGTTTAGATCAATTTTATTGTTTACCTAATTTTATTCGTCAGAAAATAAAAGAAAAAATGAATAATCTACACAATTCTATAAAAGTTTGGAAACAGAAAAAAATTATTTTGAATATAAAGAATTCAATTTATGTTTAGATTTGATTAAGGATATGTTTTTTTATATTGATTAGTTAGATCCATTTTTAGTTTCAAAATTAGGTTATATTCAAATCAAGATTTGATTAAGAATGATTGATATTCGGTTTTGAGTGAAATTCAATTTAGGAATCATGTGAAAGAAACAAGGACTTGGTTAATTTGATGGGCAAATATTATGTTTCTGCATTGAAGAATATGATAAGAGAGAAAAATAAAAGGGAAGAAGAAAAGGAAAATAAAGAAATAAAAAAAATAAAAGTATGATGACTAGTTTTAACAAATGGAAAATATAGAAAAACTAGGTTAAAAAAATGGAGAAGGGAGGAAAACAGAGGGGGAAGGAGAAAAGAATGGAAAATAAATAAATAAATAAAAATGGAAAGTTTAAAGAACATAAAAGAAGAAAAGTAAATTGCTCAAAATGAAAAAAAAAATATAGGGACCAATTGTATAATTTAACCTAAAATTTTCGTTTAAAATGATGATTTAACATGCCATGTCAGCTTACCGTTACACCGTTAACGGAAATTAACGCTCAGTGACTAAAATGTTACAACATGATAACGTTAGTAACAAAAACGTAACATTTTAAACATAAGTGACTAAAATATAACCTGAGGCAAACAAAAGTAGCTATTTTGATACTTTACCCTTTCAAATTCTAACCTCTATGAAATCTACCTATATGGAAGACAGATGGAAATATGCTATCAATATTATTGAAAGAGTCTTTCAAAAGTACTTATGTTAGTTTGAATATATAGAAAGATTTTGCTTTTATTCTAAATAATTTTAATTATTATTATTTTTAATTATTTTTAATTATTATATTTTTAATTACAATAATTAGCATAAAATTAGATTTATTATTTTTAAATTATTAAATATAATTAAAATATATTAATTTATCAATTCAAATATTATAATAGAATTTTTAAAAAAAATAATAATTAAAGCATTTTTAACATATTTAGTGTAACATCTCAAAAACTCTTGGTCGAAAATAATATGAGATATATTTTTAGTGAAATAAGATATAAAGAAAGTAAGGGATATTAGAGAAAAATGAAATAAGAAGTATTTTGTGAAATATTAATTTGAACTAGGGACTAAATCATAAAAATATGAAAAGTTACGTGGTCTAAGTGTAAATATTTAACATGTGAGGGGTTAAAGTATAAATATGAACATTTTGAAGGGCCAATAGTGTAAATATATTATGGATGGAAGGGTCTAGAAAATAAGAAATATGAATTAATAAGGACCAAATTGAATAAGTGAAAGAAATACGAGGGACTTTAAAATTCTATAAAGGGTAAAATAAGATGGTCAACGTAAAAGGTTTTCCAGTAAAAATACCCTCCTTATTCCCTTAAAATGTCTTACCAATATTTTTCGTAATACATTTTCTAAACTGATAAAGCTTTGTTCAACACCCCCATACTCGACTCGAACATCGGGTCAAAGCACCGGGATGTTACATTCTCTACTACATTATTCGCTTATCAAATATTTTCTTATAAATTTTCATAACTTTTTAATTTCATCTATTTTTGTCATAAAAGTTCAATATTCACTAATTAATTATATTAAATAATTTTTTTTGTTACTCTTTAATCACATAATTTATCTCGATATCTTGTTTCACATATTAAATTTCTATATATTTCACTTCTATTATTTCATCCACATATTTTCTCAAGTTCAACAATTTAGTCATTGTCATAATAAAAATTCCATATTTTTCCACAATTTCACTTTTACAATACTTTATACATATTTAATCATCTCATAACACATTCATTAAATTTTTATCATAATTTTCTTATTCACATATTAAATTGATTCACACTTAAACTTTTGTACATTTTTAAATTTAGTCTCTATCACCATGTAATTTATTTTTTACCATATAAGCACTTTAATCAAATAATTCATTATAATATCTTATTTCACATAACAAATTTTCATGCATATCACTTTCTTGTTTCAATTATAAATTTCACAAAGTTTACAATTTAATCTTTAACATCATGAAGATTTATTATTTACTATAATTTCTGTAACACCCCAAACTCGGCCTAAACGTTACGGCCGAATCTGGAGATGTCACAAAGAATAGATTTTGAAAACAAGTTGATTCCATTAACTGATTACTAGTAGTACTCACATTTATTACAGAAAACAATATTTTAACAGTTCGTTTGCCAAAACACTTATTACAACGAAAATTAACAAAACCAGAACGTTCTATAAATTCGTTTCATACCTTTAAAAAGAACTCTTTTTGGCGTAAGATCTGTTTTCGTAAAACATTTTATCAAGCATGCAACATATCGAGCATATCAAACCAAATCAAGTTAAAAACCAAAACAGTCCAAAGACCAACAGTTAAAAAAAACATAATGTCCAGAGAGTCCCAGAAATTACAAACTCTCAGAATATAACCCAAATCGTAAATAAACCATAAATTAATAAATTTAAGCGGTTTTACGGAGGAGTGGTCACCGCTGAGTCTCTGCTGCACCGATCCGCCTAAGACTGTGGATTACCTGACAGAACAGACAAGCAGATGTGAGTTTACATAAACTCAGTGTGTAACCTAATAGAATTAGACAAACAATACAAACAGAATCATATACAGAGTCAGATACAGATACATATATAGACTCGGGCTCGGGCTCGGCCCATTTCAGTTACAGTACAGAATCAGATAATCAGAATCCTATCCCCATCCTCTACACACCATTCCGACCATCCCAACACACCATGTGGGGTTAAAAACACCCACCCATCCCTACACACCACATTTTGCCGTAACGGCACGTATCAGATATAGTGCAGCCAAGCTGCCAGAAATTAGGCGATAACTGTCGTACAAAACACTTCCTCCGTCAATACAAAACCCACCCCACAATCAGATGCAAAAATTAGATACAGATATAACAGATTTAACATGTTCATCACGCATATATATACAGAAATCAGACATACATATAGCAGTACAGTCAGTCATACATTCAGCATCCTACTTAGACCATTCTATCAGAATATCATAGCATACAAATTAGAGTTTAATTAGCTCTTACCGACCCTACAGTAGGCCCACAGTCGATTGGGACGACCTGTGCGACCCTAGGGAAAATTTCAGAAATTTGGGCCCACATGCCCGTGTGGGCCCACACGGCCTAACCCAAGCATCCACACGCCCGTGTGTCATGTCTGTGTGGGCCCACATGCCCATGTGGCCCACACGTCCAACTCAGCCTAGCCCGTGTGGCTCATACGGCCACACTCGAGCCACCACACGGCCGTGTGCTGCGCACGACCATGCCTTCGTCGACCACACGACCGTGTTCTCGCACACGGCCTACCTCACGGGTGACCATACGTCCGTGTGGCATCGACAGAATAGTTTTTTAGCTTTTGTCGAAACCTCGTTTTCTGCATTTCGGGTACACACCTGATAGCGTTTTGATGCCAATACTATCCCGAGCCTTCCAAGACCTAAAAACAGCATACCCAAAACCCTTTTAGCAAACAAAATTGAGTTACAAAACTAAATCAATTCAATTCCAAACAATTACCACCGCAGAAACGATTACATGTGGTAAACTAAATCGTTGGAGTGACAACCACTACCTCACCGCCTTCTCCTACGCCACAGAATTCAACGATTACCACAAATTATCGGCCATCAATAAAATTGCCCAAAATACCAACAACCAATTGTTAACGAAAAACCCAACTTCACTTACCACACAGATTAACAAATCCAAAAGAAACCGTAGCAACAACAGTTGCAAGAAAACAAAACAGTAATCACAAAAAAAAGCAAAAAGAAATCGAAAATGGAGAGTAGGGAAAGAGAGGAAAAAACGTCAGGAAGGAAGTTTGGAAAAAGAACAAAACCAATCAGAATCTGATAACTCCCTAATTTTCCTCCCACTAACCCACTAACAAACCACTTACTCAGAATTTCTGTTCAACCGAAACTCTCTCAATCAAACAAGCAAAAATAAACTCCCACGCTTGCGCAGGGATTCGAACACAGGACCTCCAACACACCAATTCCCTTACAACTTGAACCAGCAGTGTAACACCCCTAACCCGTAACCATCGTCGAAATAGGGTTAAGAGGCATTACCGAACAATCGAAACATTTACAATCATTTCTCAACACAAAGTATAACACCATTCAAACATATCAATATATATATACATATAGTCCCTTAATGAGGTCTACGCGACCTTAAACACGTGTTAGAAAAGGGGTCGGGACTAAACCGAACACATACGAAATTTTCTAAAAATTAAACATTTTTCCAAGCTACAGGGGTCACACGCCCGTGTGGGTAGGCCGTGTGCCTCACACGGTATCGGACACGCCCATGTGTCCAAGCTGTGGCAAAACAGGGCATACATATTGACTTGTCCACACGGCCTGAGACACGCCCGTGTGTCCAGCCCGTGGTCGAGTCTGACTTGTTTTGAAATGCAACCACGAAGGATACGGTCGAGCCACACGCCCGTGTGCTCAACCGTGTGGGCAATTATAGGCCATTTACAAGGCCAAATTACCATCCACACTTTGGATTCACTTACAAGCATCAAACCAATTCCAAACCATGCCTCAAATGCAATCAAAACATATCAATTATGCATCTTTATAACCTCATAACATCATCAATCATTTTCCTATGCAAATCCCTCTCAACTTACTACCACAAATATCAATTATAAATTCAAAAACATGAAATTTATATATCATCAAAATCATATCATTTCAAAGCATGAACATACTACTTCCATATCTCCAAGACTACTCATAAAGACCATCCACATAGAGCACACATACACATATTAACCATTCTTTTTACACATCTAAGGCATACACCAAAATCATCCATCTTTCAAGCCATATCTCATGGCAAGAACTATACAACTCAAAATATACCATATCTACTAGCCTATACATGCCATATTCAAATATATACATCTTCCAAAAGTACCAAAATAGATAGCCAATAGTGTGATTGAGTCGCTGACGATCCCCGAATCTGAGCTAGCTTTAAACACACTGTAAAACAGAGAAAACTTCACACAGTAAGCTTTAAAGCTTAGTAAGTTCGTAATATAATACATTTATTTCAATAATTCAAAATCAATACAAAACAAATCATCACTTAGATTAATTCTCATGAATTCACAATCTCATCCATCGCCAAATGCTCACACAATCAACTATTTATCTGTCTACAAAATCATTAACCACATAGGTTCCGTACATACCTGCGCCAACACTTAGTAAACGAACACTTTTGCTACTTAGTGCTCAATACCACATTTCGATCAATCTTCAGTAATCATTCGATTTACTCGCACACTTAGTGCCCATTTCCTTAGCCGAAGCTTTGATATCATCGCACACTTAGTGCCTTTATATTAAACCGAATTTAACTCGGTATCGCACACACAGTGCCATTCAATATAACCAAGGCTTTCTTTATTTCGCACACACAGTGCTATTCACTTTTATCTCAATTCTAATTACGCACACTTAGTGCCACAAGACTCAATTACACATATATGATTATCCATTCATCAACTACATATATTCTTTCATTACATAAAACATAACTCTAAATTAAACGATTCGTATTATACATGAACTTACCTCGGACGTCGAAGTTACGAAACAAGTCGATTAATCGAGCACTTTGTCTTTGCCTCGATCTCGATCTCGATCTCGATCTCGATCCGAATCTCTCTTCTCTTGATCTATATATATATTCAAATTTAGCTCATTCAATCACCAAATCATTCAATTTAGTCCAAACACACATATTTTTTAGGGCATTTTACAAAATAGCCGTCACATTTTCACATCTCGACACTTAAGTCCCTATTTCATAAAATCATCAAATTCACATAATTTCATCTCACACATGCCTAGCCGAATTTTCCTTGTGTCCATAAAAGCCCACATATTTCATTTATTTCACATTTTAGTGCTCTAATTTCTCATTTTCACAATTTAGCCCAAAATAGCCAATTTCATCAAAAATTCAAGAACAAAATATATTAACCCAACATCAAACATTCATATTTCACCATCAACTATCACAAAGCTCAAACATTCATCAATGGCATATTTCAAAATCATCATCAAATTCTAAAATTAAAGCATGGGTTTGATAGAGCACAAAGCAACGATCACAAAAACGTAGAAATCATTAAAAACCGATCAAAAACACATACCAGATTGAAGCTTGAGCTTGCCGAACCTAACTAGCTATTTTTCTCTTCTTTTTCTTTCAATTTTCGGTAGAAGATGAACATCCATGCCACTATCTTATGTTTTATTATAATTAATGTTAACTTAATTCATGTTTTACCATTTTGCCTTTTTATTTATCAACCATTTAACCATCAATTATTAGGCCATTTATGTCCATCTCCACTATCCATGGTCCAATTACATAATAAGGACCTTTAATTTAGAAAGCCATGCCAAACAAGCACTTTAACAATCAGCACACAGCTTTTACATTTTATACGATTAAGTCTTTTTTGCAAATTAATCACACAAACGTTAAAATTTTCACACAGAACTTTCACACATACTCAATCACATATTATAAACACCAAAAATAATATTAAAATATTTTTTTGACCTCAGATTTGTGGTCTCAAAACCACTATTCTGACTAAGGTCTAAACCGGGCTGTTACAACTCTCCCCCCTTAGGGATTTTCATCCCCGAAAATCTTACTAGTGAATAGGTTCGGATATTGCTCTCTCATAACATCTTCAGGCTCCCACGTAGCCTCTTCAACTCCGTGTTTGTGCTACAACACTTCCACTAAAGAAATTTTCTTATTTCTCAACTCTTTATTCTCACGTGCCAGAATTCGAATCAGTTCTTCACTATAAGATAAATCTGACTGAATCTCAACCAAAGAATGAGCAATCACATGAGATGGATCAGATCTGTATCGTCGTAGCATCGATACGTGAAATACGTTATGAATCTTTTCTAATTCAGGTGGCAACAACAATCTATAAGCAATCGGTCCAATTCGTTCAATAATCTCATACGGCCCGATGAACCTCGGACTCAACTTGCCTTTTCTGCCAAAACGAAGTATTTTTTTTCCACGGAGACACTTTCAAGAACACTTTATCACCAATCTCAAATTCAATATCTTTTCGTTTCAAATCTGCGTAAGATTTTTGACGATCTGAGGCCGCTTTCAAACTGTCACGAATCACTTTCACTTTCTGCTCAGTCTCTTTGATTAAATCAACCTCGTGAATCTGATTCTCACTAAGCTCAGTCCAATATAATGGAGTTCGGCATTTTCGACCGTAAAGAGCCTCATATGGTGCCATTTTGACGCTAGATTGAAAACTGTTATTGTACGCAAACTCAACCAACGGTAAATGTTTTTCCCACGTACTTTCAAACTCAAGGATACAACATCTCAACATATCCTCAAGAATCTGAATGATCCGCTTGGATTGACCATTCGTTTGCGGATGAAATACAGTACTGAAATGCAACTTTGTGCCTAAAGCCTCTTGCAATTTCTTCCAAAACCGCGAGGCAAATCTCGGATCTCTGTCAGATACAATAGACAGTGGCACCCCGTGCAATCTCACAATCTCAAAAATATACAATTCAGCTAACTTATCAAGTGAATAATATGTTCTCACCGAAACAAAATGAGCTGATTTCGTTAATCTGTCAACTATCACCCAGATTGCATCTTTCTTTCTCGGAGATAAAGGTAGTCCCGACACAAAGTCCATCGTGATTCTCTCCCATTTCCACTCAGGAATCATAATCGGTTGTAACAAACCGGATGGAACCTGATGTTCAGCTTTAACTTGCTGACATATTAAACATTTTGAAACAAACTCTGAGATATCCCGTTTCATACCATGCCACCAATAGAACTGTTTCAGATCATTATACATTTTTGTATTTCCTGGATGAAGCCAAACGACTATTGTGAGCTTTGTTCAAAATCAACTGAATCAACTCTGAATTCCTCGGAACACAAATCCGATCTCTAAGAGCCTGTTCTTCTGTGCTTAAAAAAAGCACTTCTGGCTCCAAAATCACTTTTGGAAGAAAAGCTGTGCAGAACAAGCTGCTTTTGGCTGGAATTTTTGGCTTTTTAGAAGTGCTTTTGAAAAGCACTTCTGAAAAGGATAAGCTAAAATTTTTAGCTTTTCCTCTCCCAAAAGCACTTTTAGTGCTTAATTACTTTTTCACCCCTCTAATAACATAGTACTTTCCCTCTTTTTTTCTTAGTGCTTAATTACAAATGTGTTAAAATCATTAATTAAAATTAAAAAGAATATTTTTTAAAATACTAATTACAAATATTTAATGGTTATATTTAAATATTTAAAATGTAGTTTATATATTCTAATTAAATTTTATAAGTAATTAATATTTATTACTTAAAAATATTTAAAATTTATATTTCATATATTAAAATATTAACAAGTTATAGTAATTTTTTTATATTCTTACTAAAATATAATAATATTAACTAATTTAAATTTTATTTAAATGCATATTTGTTACTTGATAATAACATGTCTAAAATGGACATTTTATTTCTCAAAAGCACTTTTTGACAGCAATGCTAAACACTCAAATTTTAAACCAAACTTTTCAAAAGCACTTCTCAAAAGCACTTTTCCACATCACTTTTCAAAAGCACTTTTTAAAAGCATTGCCAAACTAGCCCTAAATCTCAAACAATCATCATTATCTACTCGAAATTCTGAATCAGAATTCAAACCACATTGAGCTCGTTTTGTCATCATCTCATTATCACTTTTCTGAGCATTACAAATCTGACGTATAAACATCGGCCTCACTTTCAACTCATCCAAAACCGAACCATCATCACATAGATCTATTTGAGTACTCATTGCTCGCAAAGCAAATAAAGACTTTCGGCTCAAAGCATCAGCAACAACATTAGCTTTACCCGGATGATAATCAATTACTAATTTATAGTCTTTTAGTAATTCTAACCATCTTCGTTGTCTTAAATTCAATTCTTTCTGAGTCATCAGATATTTCAAACTCTTGTGATCCGTATAAATGTGACATTTTTCACCAAATAGGTAATGACGCCAAATCTTCAATGCAAATACAATCGCAACTAATTCAAGATCGTGTGTCGGATAGTTCTTTTCACGCAGCTTTAACTGTCTTGAAGCATAAGCTATAACTTTGCCCTCTTGCATCAGCACACAGCCCAAACCATTCAATGATGCATCACTGTAAACTATAAATTCTTTACCCGATTCAGGTTGGACTAACACTGGTGCCTCTGTCAATAATGCTTTCAACTGTTCGAAACTCTGCTGGCACTTTTCTGACCACTCGAATTTAACATCTTTCTGTAACAATTTCGTCAAGAGAGTCGCAATCATCGAGAATCCTTTCACAAACCGTCTATAATATCCCGCTAGTCCTAGAAAACTACGGGCTTTCGACACATTTCTCGGAGGCTTCCACTCCAGAATAGCTGAAATTTTGCTCGGATCAACTCTTATACCAGATGCTGACACAATATGTCCCAGAAAACCAACTTCACGCAACCAGAACTCACATTTGCTAAACTTTGCATACAATTGCTTCTCACGTAGAGTTTGTAACACGATTCTCAAATACTCAGCATGTTGCGTCTCATCACAAGAATAAATCAAAATGTCATCAATAAACACCACGACAAATTGATCCAAATACGGTCTGAATATCCGATTCATCAAATTCATAAACACTGCAGGAGCATTCGTTAGTCCAAAAGGCATAACTAAGAATTCATAATGTCCGTACCTAGTTCTAAAAGCAATTTTTGGCACATCTGATTCTTTAACTCGTAGCTGATAATAGCCCGATCTCAAATCTATCTTAGAAAACACTGTAGCTCCTTTCAGCTGATCAAACAAATCATCGATTCGCGGCAGAGGATATTTATTCTTTATCATCACTTTGTTCAATTGTCGATAATCAATACACATCCTCATAGTTCCATCTTTCTTTTTCACAAACAACACAGGAGCACCCCAGGGCGAGAAACTCAGTCGTGCAAATCCTCTATCTGTCAACTCTTGCAACTGAGACTTCAACTCTTTCAATTCTGTCGGTGCCATTCTATACGGAGCTATTGAGATAGGAGTTGTTCCCGGCACTAAATCAATACCAAACTCAACTTCTCGTATCGGAGGTAATCCCAAAGAATTCTTGAGAAACACATCCGGGAACTCGCAAACTCACAGTGCATGATTCAACTTTCTTTCCAGTCACTTTTGTGTTTATCACATACGCAAGATAGGCTTCACAACCCCTTTTCACATAACTCTGAGCTTTCATCACTGATATCACAGCCGGTAACCCATTCAAATCAATGGATTCAATTCGAACTATCTCATCATTCTAACTTCTCAAATCAATACTCTTTCGTTTACAATTCACAATAGCATTATGCAAAGTGAGCCAATCCATACCCATAATTATATCAAATTCATCGAATGGTAACAACATCAAATTAGCCGAAAAACAAACATCTCAAAACATCAACGGACAGTTCTTGCATACTTTATCAACCAGAACACACTTGCTTAAGGGGTTCGATACTCTAATTACAAATTCAGTAGACTCAACAGGCAGAGTCTGTAACACCCTAAACCCGACCCAAAAGTTAGGCCCGAATCTGGCGTGCCACATTGAAGTGTTTTTCGAAAACTATGTTTTCATTGAAAACCCTCCTTAATATTTAAAAACTAAAGTCTCAGTTTGTGTTCGTTCAATTTCAAAACGTGGTTCATTGAAAAGTTAATCACTTTTAAAAATGTTATTAACTTCATTAAAAATCTCTTTTAGTTGCGGAAGCTAATTTAAGGTAAAGAAGTTTAAAACATATGGTTTTTAAAAGCAGTGATTGGGTTGAAAACTCGTCTACGTCTAACAGATATAAAACGTAACAAAATCCCAAATTCAGAATTAAATCCAGAGAGGCCTTATTACAGAAATTAAAACCCAAAAAGCAGAACTTAAAATGAGATATAAAGTCCAAAAATAACGATCGCGATCGTGTGGTCACCTCCGAGTCCCTCGCAGCACCGATCCTCCTAACGCTGGGGATTACCTGCACAGTTAAAAATGGGGTGAGTTTGCGAAAACTCAGTGTGTAATCCCCTTACTAGAGTAACGATCGATTATCTGAAATGCAATCAAAGCGATGCAGGCCAAAGCCCTATAACAAGATAACGATGCAGTTCGATTCAGAGCATACGTGGTCCAAAACCCACTACAATATCATTTGGGTCACAGCCCATTTTAGAATCAATTGAGCCTAGCCCAAACCAATAACAGAACAAGTGGCCTAAGCCCAGTACAGTGACAGATCTCATAAACAGATATGCAACAGTATGAGGATGCATCCCACCCCGGTCCAGCCAACACACCACCCGTACCAACCAACACACCATGTGGGGACTAAGTCGACCCACCCAGCCAACACACCAATATCGCAGCATAGTTTCTAATGGTAACGCAGTAAAGCTGCTAGCAACAGTAAATGTGGCCCAGCCACTAATATCAGAAGACGTGGTGAAGCCACTAGAACAGTAAAAACGTGGCAGAGCCACTAGTACAGTACTTTCTCCAAATCAGAATCCCAACCCCAGTACAGAATGCTGTGTCAGTCATGCTCAATTATTACACGTGTATGCAAAAATGGCCATGCTCAGTAACAATCATTTAGACATATATTAAAAGCATATTAGTCACATGACCACAGTCAAGTCAATTTAAACACAGTCACACGATCATAGCCAAATCAGTCAAATCCATAGTCTAAGTCAGTCATTTACCCATAAGGGCAAAATAGTCATTTTACCCTTTAAGGGTATTTTGATGATCATACCCTTCAGGGGTATTTCGGTAATTCTACCCTACAGGGGTATTTTGATAATTTTGCAAACCGGGGGTATTTCGATAATTTTGCAAATTGAGGGTATTTAGGTAATTTTGCAAACTGGGGGTATTTCGATAATTTTACAAATTGAGGGTATTTTAGTAATTTTACTAATCGAGGGTATTTCGGTAATTTTACCAATCGAGGGTATTTTAGTAATTTCACAAATCGAGGGTATTTCAGTAATTTCACAAATCGAGGGTATTTCAATAATTTTACAAATTGAGGGTATTTCAGTAATTTCACAAATCGAGGGTATTTTAGTAATTTTACACATCGGGGTATTTTAGTAATTTGCAAATTAAGGTCTCAGCGACCCAACAGAAGGTTCACCGTCGCCCCGAGTGACTTAAGTAACCCAAGCAGACACAACGGTGCAAATGGGCCTAAAGCCCATTACTCAGCCCAAGTGGGCCCACACACTCGTGTGGCCCATTTAGCCGAGAAACAGCCACAGTTCAAACCAATAGAAACCATATAACATGCATTTTATCCGTGTGGGGCTCACAAGCCCAGTAGGCCCACACAGCCCATTGCCCAAAAACGACCCTAGCCATGTGGACTACACGGCTCGGTCTAACATTTACCACAATATGCAAATTTCATTCGTGAGGGGCCCACAACGACCTAAGCCCATGAGAACGTTCATGGTGGCCTCGACCATCTTACGCCTATATTCGTGGGCTCGGTCCACCACACGTGCGATCGCACGCTCGTGTGGCATCATTCGCCGGTACTTCGGCTTTTCAGCATTTTGTCGATCTACTTAGAGTGGTGTGTGTATGTACACACGCTTTTCGACTCTTTTACTGATTATCGGTCACAGGGTATTGCTACACACCTTCGGCTTATCAGCCGACTATCAGGTACAGGGTAAAAATACACACCTGATTGCGAACGTGCGCGACTAACCCACAAGAACACCAACCTAACACAATCAGAAACTTCGGTTAGTCGCTTATCAATCAATTGAAGAGAACCTTAACCCAAAACTCCTGTTTGGAGGCTTACCTATCACCTGCCTTAATCAATCTCACTCAGGCCGTCGCAGGAGATCACTTCACTTCAAGTCCTTAAAAAAAACTACCCGCATCCCATTCGCGACTCAATAACTAATATCATATACGCAAATAATTGAACCAGGAGTATCGCAACTTACCCAAACTGTGGAATTAAGACTGAGAGACAGAAGTATTCAGCCGCCACCACAACACACCCATAAACCGAGACACGAGAAGAAACAATCGCACTCCCCTGAGACCAAGTATTCAACTAGCACAAAAGTTCAGAGGTTATTCGGCTCTAGCAAAAGAGGAGGGAAATGAGAAAAGCCGAAAGAAAAAAGAGAGAAGATAACAATGTGTTTGGCCAAAAGCACATCAATCAATTGAGAGAGAAAAGAAATATTCGGCAAAAGTGTGAAGAGGTAGAGGAGAGAAAAAGAATCGGTTTGACAGGAGGTTTGCAGAGGAATGCAAAGTAGAGAATAGAAGAACCTGAAAGGTATTCGATATGATCAAAAACGAAAAGATACTGCCCACACACTTAGCACAAATCGACCTCTAAGAAAGAAAAATAACCAAAAATGTTTCAAGCCACCGAATTAGAGAGTAAAAGACTACTCAAAGCCGATTTCTGGTAAGCCAAAATTCTCATTCGGCACACACCCCTCTTTTCTTTCAAAATCCTAAATTTTCCTCCCCAAATCACTCAAACCATCCACCACCCTTAAACCGCTGCTAAAATCCCTCCTCCAACCTCTCCACCATCAAATTTAAATTCCCCTTTTTCCTCTTACATTTTCTCCATGACCAATTCAAACTTCACCCTTTTAACAAGTCCACAACAACCTTTTAGAGTTTCAATCTAATTCAACCACTTACCATCCCTATGTAGCAAAATAATTGTATTTTGCTTGCAAGGGGATTCGAACCCAAGCCCCCCTCAATAGCTCAACACACCACTTGCCTCCTTGCCACAAGCTCTTTTGTGTCACAAAATATCCTCAATTAATAAAAAGGTCTATAGGCCAAAGTCCAGGTTCCTTTAAAAGAAAAACCAAAATAAATTGCAAGAGCCAAGACTTGAACCTGTGCTCCCTTACAACCTTAATGACGCCACAACCACTAGACCACATGTTCTTCTTGTGTCATTTTTAACACAATAATTTAAAAGGCCTACATCCAAGCATCCAGGGTTTTATTCAATTAAAACCAAAATTTTTGCTAAAGCCCAGGTTTGAACCCAAGACTTTTCCAACTCCTCTCAAGACCCTTAACCACTTGAGTAGACGTTTAATTGTGTCATTTCCTTGCACAATTAAATACCTATTACAGCCTCCTTACGGACCCATACTCAAGGCCCAATACTTCTAGGCCCGAATTCGAGGCGTTACAAAGTCTTACTAGATACTAGATTCACTCACACATATGAATGAGTAGATCCTGGACCTATCAATGCAATCACATCAGTATCAAATAGAGTAAAAGTACCAGTTATGACGTCTGGAGATAACACTTCTTCACGAGAGCGAATAGCGTAAGCTCGGGCAGGTGCTCTTGCCTCAGATCTCACAGCTTTATCTGATGTTCCTCTCTGACTACCGCTTACATTCCCAGTGTTTCTGGGTGGTCTACCTCTAGCCGCCGTATTACTCGGCCTCACATTCTGAACATTATTTTTCTCAGCTAACTCTGGGCAATCTCGAATGAAGTGATCTCGTGGTCCACATTTATAGCAAGCTCTATTATTATACTTGCCTCAGCATTCTCCAACATGTCGTCTCCCACACTGTCTACACTCAGGCTTGTTACTTTTAACACTTCCAACACTCGATTCAATTGGAACTTGTGTTTTAAAACTAACATTCTGTTTCACTCGATCTCTACTCGAATGTTCAATCGAAACATTTGAGCGATTAGTTGCATCTTTGAATCTCTTTGACGAAGGTTGATACGACTTGTTCATCGATCTTTTTCTTTCATCTCTAGCTTCGAATTCTGCTTTCTTCTTTTCTTTGCTCAGTTCTTCAGCTTTGCAGGCTCTTTCAACAAACACTACAAATTCATTCAAATCAAGTATTCCCACCAAAAATTTAATGTCTTCATTCGGCCCTTCAATGAAACGTTTACACATAGTAGCTTCGGTCGAAACACATTCCCGTGCATACTGACTTAATCTCACAAACTCCCATTCATATTCAGTAACTGACATACGGCCCTGTTTTAGCTCAAGGAATTCTTTATGTTTTTGATCTATGAATCGTTGACTGATATATTTCTTCCGGAATTCAACTTGAAAGAAATCCCAGGTGATTCTGTCTCTCGGAACCACGGAGATCAACGTTTTCCACCAATTATATGCCGTATCTCTCAACAAGGAAACAACACATTTAATGCATTCATCAGGAGTCAAAGACATCTCATTAAACACTCGGATTGTATTCTCAAGCCAAAACTCTGCTCATTCAGCATCATCATCAATCGTAGCTCTAAACTCTTTAGCCCCATACTTTCAAATTTTATCCACAGGAGGCTTACTCAATCGGATTGGATCTGTCACTGTTGGTACTACAAGTACTTGTGGGGGTGGAGGTTGTTGAGCAGTCGGATTCATTCGAACGAACTCTGAAAACCACTCACTCATCATTCGGAAGAAGGCATGCTTAGCCTTTCCCTCTTGGCTACTAGCAATCGGCCTAGATTCGGTCGGCCCTGTCCCTTGAGCGGGAGCAGGCGCATTGCTCTCAACATCATCAGCAATTGCTCGTTCGGGATCCATTTACTATACGAAAACACATTTTTAACTGTCAGGATTCATCACACTATCACAATTATATATATGACATGTATAGCTAGACTCACACGCGCTACGTTAGTCCTAGAATCGACTAAACCGTAGCTCTGGTACCAATAAAATGTAACACCCCTAACCCGTAACCGTCACCGGAATAGGGTTAAGAGGCATTACCGAACAATCGGAAAATTTACAATCATTTCTCAACACAAAGTATAACACCATTCAAACATATCAATATATATACATATAGTCCCTTAATGAGGTCTACGCGACCTTAAACACGTGTCAGAAAATGGGTCGGGACTAAACCGAACACATACGAAATTTTTCAAAAATTAAACATTTTTTTCCAAGCTACAGGGGTCACACGCCCGTGTGGGTAGGCCGTGTGCCTCACACGGCATCGGACACGCCCATGTGTCCAAGTCGTGGAAAAATAGGGAATACATGCTGACTTGTCTACACGGCCTGAGACACGCCCGTGTGCCTCACCCGTGGTCGACACTGACTTGCACCACACGGCCAGTCACACGCCCGTGTGTCTAGCCCGTGGTCGAGTCTGACTTGTTTTGAAATGCAACCACGAAGGACACGGTCGAGCCACACGCCCGTGTGCTCAACCGTGTGGGAAATTATAGGCCATTTACAAGGCCAAATTACCATCCACACTTTGGATTCACCTACAAGCATCAAACCAATTCCAGACCATGCGTCAAATGCAATCAAAACATATCAATTATGCATATTTATAACCTCATAACATCATCAATCATTTTCCTATACAAATCCCTCTCAAATTACTACCACAAATATCAATTATAAATTCAAAAACATGAAATTTATATATCATCAAAATCATATCATTTCAAAACATGAACATACTACTTCCATACCTCCAAGACTACTCATAAAGACCATCCACATAGAGCACACATACACATATTAACCATTTTTTTTACACATCTAAGGCATACACCAAAATCATCCATCTTTCAAGCCATATCTCCTGGCAAGAACTATACAACTCAAAATATACCATATCTACTAGCCTATACATGCCATATTCAAATATATACATCTTCCAAAAGTACCAAAATAGATAGCCGATAGTGTGATTGAGTCGCTGACGATCCCCGGATCCGAGCTAGCTTTAAACACACTGTAAAACAGAGAAAACTTCACACAGTAAGCTTTAAAGCTTAGTAAGTTCGTAATAAAATACATTTATTTCAATAATTCAAAATCGATACAAAACAAATCATCACTTAGATTAATTCTCATGAATTCACAATCTCATCCATAGCCAAATGCTCACACAATCAACTATTAATCTGTCTACAAAATCATTAACCACATAGGTTCCGTACATACCTGCGCCAACACTTAGTAAACGAACACTTTTACTACTTACTGCTCAATACCACATTTCGATCAATCTTCAGTAATCATTCGATTTACTCGCACACTTAGTGCCCATTTCCTTAGCCGAAGCTTTGATATCATCGCACACTTAGTGCCTTTATATTAAACCAAATTTAACTCGATATCGCACACACAGCACCATTCCATATAACCGAGGCTTTCTTTATTTTGCACACATAGTGCTATTCACTTCTGTCTCAATTCTAATTACGCACACTTAGTGCTACAACACTAAATTCCACATATAGCATTATCCATTCATCAGCTACATATATTCTTTCATTACATAAAACATAACTCTAAATTAAACGATTCGTATTACACACGAACTTACCTCGGACGTCGAAGTTACGAAACAAGTCGATTAATCGAGCACTTTGTCTTTGCCTCGATCTCGATCCGAATCTCTCGTCTCTTGATCTATATATATTCAAATTTAGCTCATTCAATCACCAAATCATTGAATTTAGTCCAAAACACATATTTAGAGCACTTTACAAATTAGCCCTCACATTTTCACATTTCGACACTTAAGTCCCTATTTCATAAAATCATCAAATTCACATAATTTCATCTTACACATGCCTAGCCGAATTTTCCTTGTGTCCATACAAGCCTACATATTTCATTTATTTCACATTTTAGTCCTCTAATTTCTCATTTTCACAATTTAGCCCAAAATAGCCAATTTCATCAAAAATTCAAGAACAAAATATATTAACCCAACATCAAACATTCATATTTCACCATCAACTATCACAAAGCTCAAACATTCATCAATGGCATATTTCAAAATCATCATCAAATTCTAAAATTAAAGCATGAGTTTGATAGAGCACAAAGCAACGGTCACAAAAACATAGAAATCATTAAAAACCGATCAAAAACACATACCCGATTGAAGCTTGAGCTTGTCGAACCTAACTAGCTATTTTTCTCTTCTTTTTCTTTCAATTTTCGGTAGAAGATGAACATCCATGCCACTATCTTATTTTTTATTATAATTAATGTTAACTTAATTCATGTTTGACCATTTTGCCTTTTTATTTATCAACCATTTAACCATCAATTATTAGGCCATTTATGTCCATCTCCACTATCCATGGTCCAATTACATAATAAGGACCTTTAATTTAGAAAGCCATGCCAAACAAGCACTTTAACAATCAGCACACAGCTTTTATATTTTATGTGATTACGTCTTTTTTGCAAATTAATCACACAAACGTTAAAATTTTCACACAGAACTTTCATACATACTCAATCACATATTATAAACACCAAAAATAATATTAAAATATTTTTCTGACCTCGAATTTGTGCTCTCAAAACCGCTATTCCGACTAAGGTCTAAACCGGGCTGTTACAAGCAGGCTCATTCTGATATGAATTTACAAATAATTTAATAAAAGCCTACTGAACAAAGATAAGCCTTAGGTTCAAAAATAACCAAAATTGGCAAAATAGGGACTTGAACCCAAGACCCCTCATACACACCGAGAACACTGAACCACTGAAGTAGATACACAGTTGTGTCAGATTTTACAGAACCAGAAATAAATTATTTGGGGCGTTACAACTCTACCCCCTAAAAGAAATTTCGACCTCGAAATTTACCTGATCAGAACAGATGAGGGTACTGCTAACGCATCAAGTCCTCAGGTTCCTACGTGGCCTCCTCAGTACCATGGTTCCGCCACAGAACCTTCACTAATGGTATGGACTTCCTCCTCAGAACCTTAACATCGCGATCCAGAATCTGAATCGACTCCTCCTCAAAAGTCAAGTCCGGTCTGACCTCGATCTTCTCAGCAGAGACTACTTGAGATGGATCCGACCGGTATTGCCTCAACATCGAGACGTGAAACACATCGTGAATACAGTCTAACTCTGGAGGTAGCTCCAACTGATAAGCAACCGGTCCCACACGCTTTAGAATCCGATACGACCCAATGAACCTAGGGCTCAACTTGCCCTTACGACCGAATCTCAAAACCTTCTTCCACATTGAAACCTTAAGAAAGACGAAGTCCCCCACAAAGTACTCAATATCATGCCTCTAAAGATCCGCATAAAACTTCTGCCTATCAGAAGCCGCCTTCAGTTGATCCCGAATTAGCCTAACCTTGTCTTCGGTCTCAGAAACCAACTAAGGACCCAAAACTCGACGTTCACCCAACTTAGTCCAACACAGCGGAGTACGACACTTACGACTATACAGAGCCTCGTACGGTGCCATCTGAATGCTAGACTGGAAGCTATTATTATAAGCAAATTCTGCCAACGGTAAATAATCCTCCCAACTACCTCGAAAATTAATCACGCAACTCCGAAGCATGTCCTCCAGTATCTGAATCACCCTCTCCGATTAACCATCTATTTGAGGGTGGAACGCAGTACTGAAGTCCAACCTCGAACCCAAAGGCTCATGTAACTTTTTCCAAAATCAAGAGGTGAAGCGAGGATCCCTATCAGAAATAATCGACACAGGAACCCCATGCAGTCTAACTATCTCGAAGATATAGAGCTTCGCTAACTTCTGGAGAGAGTAGTCTATATGAACTGGAATGAAGTGAGCGGACTTGGTCAATCGATCCATGATGATCCAAACAGAATCCTTCTTAGTGGGTGTTAAGGGAAACCCACTAACGAAGTCCATCGTCACTCATTCCCATTTCCATAAGGGAATCTTAACTGGCTGAAGCAAACTCGAAGGCAACTGATGCTTAGCCTTAACTTGCTGACATGTCAGACAAAGAGCAACAAAATCACTAACTTCACGTTTTAAACCCGGTCACCAATACAACTCACGGAGATCACAGTACATCTTATTACCATCGAGATGCATAGTATAAGGGCTACTATGAGCCTCCCTCAGAACCGACTGCCTCAAATCCAAATCATTCGGTACATAAATCTGACCTCGAAAGCATAGCACACCATTATTATTCAGCCCAAAATCAGAAGTAGTACCACTTTCAACCTGAAGGAACCGCACACCCAGAGTCTCATCCACTAACTGTTTACCTCGAATCTAATCAATCCAAGTCAGCTTAACCTGCAACTCGGCTAACAGACTTCCATCATCAAACAGACTAAGGCGAGCAAACATCGCCCTCAAATCAAACATCGCCCTTCGACTAAGAGCATCAGCCACCACATTGGCCTTACCAGGATGGTACTCTATAGTGCAGTCATGATCTTTGAGCAGTTCAATCCAACGGCGTTGCCTAAGGTTCAACTCCTTCTGATTAAGGAGACACTTGAGGCTCTTGTGATCAGCGTAAATGATACACCTCTCACCATACAGATATTACCTCCAGATTTTCAACGCGAAGACTACTGCAGCCAATTCGAGATCGTGCGTAGGATAGTTTCCTTCATGTGTCTTAAGTTGACGGGATGCATAAGCCACAACCTTACCATCCTGCATCAGAATGCAACCCAACCCAATATGCGAAGCATAACTGTAAACCACAAACTCCTTACCGGATTCAGGCTGTATCAGAACAGGAGCCAAGTCAGTACAGACTTGAGCTTCTCAAAGCTCGATTGCTGTGCATCAGTCCAGACAAAAGGGACACCCTTACGCAAAAGCTTAGTAAGAGGAGCTGTAATCAGAGAAAATCCCTTAACAAACTGCCGATAATATCTCTCCAAACCCAGAAATCTACAGATCTCAATACGTTTTTAGGTTGTTTCCAATCCAGCACAGCCTCTATCTTCCTCGGATCCACTCAAATCCCCTCAGCAGATACCACATGCCCCAGAAAAGATGCTTCACGTAACCAAAACTCGCATTTGCTCAACTTAGCGTAGAGCTACGTTTCTCAGAGAATCTAAAGCACCACTCTAAGATGCTCGTCATGCTCATCCTCAGTCTTGGAGTAAACCAGAATGTCTTCGATGAAGACCACGACGAATTGATCCAGATAAGGCTAAAACACTTGGTTCATCAGATCCATAAATGTCGTCGGAGCATTCATCAGACCAAAAGGCATAACTAGGAACTCGTAATGCCCATAACGAGTCCTAAATGCATTCTTATGAATATCCACATCCTTAACCCTCAACCGATGATACCTAGATCGAAGATCAATCTTGGAAAAAATTGAAGCCCTTTGAAACTGATCAAACAGGTCGTCAATCCTCGGAAGTGGATACTTATTCTTCACGGTCAACTTATTCAGCTGTCGATAATCAATACACATCCTCATGGTCCCATCTTTCTTTTTAACAAACAGAACTGGTGCCCCCTACGGAGACACACTCGGACGGATGAAACCAAGGTCCAGAAGCTCTTGCAATTGAGCCTTAAGTTCAGTAAGCTCTTTCGGTGCCATACGGTAGGGAGCAATGGACACCAGAGCTGTACCCAGAAGAAGCTCAATCCCAAACTCAACCTCTCGATTCGGAGGTAAACCCGGTAACTCCTTAGGAAAAACATCCAGAAAATCCCTTATAGTTCTGATATTCCGAACAGAAGAGTCTCCAGAACCAGAAACACTGACGTAAGCCAAGTATGCCTCACACCCTTTTCGAACCAGTTTCGCAGCCACAAAATAGGAGATCACAATAGACAAATAATCTCTATGCTCACCGACCACAACCACCTCATTACCATCCTAAGTCCTCAGAACGACCCTCTTGGTCACGCAATCCAAACTAACTTGGTGCTTGACCAACCAATCTATGCCCAGAATTAAATCAAACTCCTCAAACAGAAGCTCCATCAGATTCACCAGAAAAATAGTCCATTGTACCTCTAACGGAACATCCCTATAGAGTTTACTAACCCGAACAAACTGCCTCAATGGACTCAATACAGTAACCTCACTAGAAGTGCTCACCACAGAAACCCCCAAGTATTCAAATACAACGCTAGCTATATAGGAGTGTGTAGAACCTATGTATATAAGAGCAGTATAAGGTACATCATAAATTAAGAACGTACCGGTGATAACGCCTGGAGCATCTCTGTCCTCTCGGCCTCGAGCAGCATAAACCAATGCAGGTTACCTCGCTTTTGTCTGATTAGCACCTCTGCCCACGGACCAAACCATTACCACCCTTAGCCGCTCCACGGCCCCTAAGTGGCTGCTGAACTGCCCTTTGAGGCTGCACAGAACGTGGAGCTTGTATCTGATTTGCCCGCTGCGGACAGTCTCTAATACGGTGCTCTAAAGACCCACACCTCAAACAAGCCCCAATCCTCCTCCAACACTCGCCCGGATGGCGCCTACACAATCACCGCATAGTTGCAACCCAGTTGGAGCAACAGGAGCCCCCACTCTAATTGGCCCATCAGATCTGGCCTTTTTCTTAGTCCTCGGAACAGAACTAGAGGGCTCCAAATCCCTCTTATTCTTACCCTCTCTTGATCCCTATTCTGACGCTCCACACGCTTAACATCCTCGGCGATCTTCGCCTTCTTAACTAGAATAGCAAACTCTCTCTCCCTCTGTGGAGCAATCAGTACCCTCAGACTGTCTCTTCACCCATCCTTCACCATGCCTCGAGCGTAGCGACTCAACCTCAAAAATTTGACCTCATACTCGGCCTCATACTTGAGCCATCACACGGCCGTGTGCTGCACACGGCCATGCCTTTGTCGACCACGCGGTCATGTTCTCGCACACGGCCTACCATATGGGTGACCAAACGCCCGTATGGCATCGATAGAACAATTCTTTAGCTTTTGTTGAAACCTCGTTTTTTGCATTTCGGGTACACACTTGATAGTATTTTGATGCTAATACTATCCCGAGCCTTCCAAGACCTAAAAATAGCATACCCAAAACCCTTTTAGCAACCAAAATTGAGTTACAAAACTAGATCGATTCAATTCCAAAAACTTACCACCGCAGAAACGATTACACGTGGTACAAAATCGCTGGAGTGACAACCACTACCTCACCGCCTTCTCCTACGCCACAGAATTCAATGATTACCACCAATTATCAGCCATCAATAAAATTTCCCAAAATACCAACCGCCAATTGTTAACGAAAAACCCAACTTCACTTACTACATAGATTAACAAATCTAAAAGAAACCGTAGCAACAACAGTTGCAAGAAAACACAACAGTAACCGTAGAAAAAGAAAAAAGAATTCGAAAATGAAGAGTAGGGAAAGAGAGGAAAAAACGTCAGGAAGGAAGTTTGGGAGAAGAACAAAACCTGTAACAGCCCATTTTTCGGTGAAATCAAAATGGTGATTTTCGGACCACATATTCGAGCCGAAAATAAAATTTATTTTTATTTTATTATATGGTCCATATTATGATATAAATGACATGTGAAAATTTTGTTACGAAAATATTATTGATTTAGTGCTTAATTACGAGAAGGACTAAATCGCATAAATTGCGAAAGTTGAATTCTAGTAGCTACAAGGATTAAATAGCTATGGAATTCAAAGCTAGAGGTCCTTATATGGTAATTAGACCATTAAGAAAAGTATGTAGATTTTTCTTGGTGACTCATCCATGGAAAAATAAAAAAAGGCTAAGGACTAAATTGGAAAGATGAAAAGTTATTAAATGACAATTTAATTAAATGAAATAGAAAACATTTTCATATCATCTTCCCCAAATATTTCTATGGAAACCATAGGAGAGAGGATGGAAACTTTTCAAGCTCAATAAGGTATGAAATCAAGTCTCGTTTTTAATGTTTTTTATATTTTTGGAATCGGGATAGCCTAATCTATCTATTTGGGGGATTAATTTGAAAAGTTATTAAGGTATGAAAAATGGGACATGGATATATATGCTGGAAATTATAAATTTATTGTTGAAAATGAAATATTATTGATAGGTAAACAACTTTTACAAAATGATTTTTGTTGAAAACATGATTTAGGGACTAAAATGTAAACTTGTGAAATTGAAGGAAAAATTCTAAAATTTTATGAATACATGTGCTGTAAATTTTGTAATAGGTCTTTGGTTAGGCTTGGAATAGGGAGTAATTTGCACAAGTTTCATTTTCCGAGCCTAGGGATGAAAATGGAATTTATGGAAAAGTTAGGGGCAAAATGGTAATTTTTCCTAGAACGTAAATTGAGTCCCAATGAGTATAAAGCGTATGAAATTGATGATTAAAGTTATTTATATAAATCCGAACAACCCAAATTCGGAGTTAGAACGAGGAAAAGAGAAAAATGTCGGATTAGTATATGTTTGTACACGAACCTTTGTCGAGGTAAGTCCGTGTAACTAAATTGTGTTTATTTACATGCTTGCATTGATTGTGTTTATGTAAATTGTATAAATGTCATAAATATGTGAAATGATTACATATCCGATCAAGCTCGATACATAAAAATGTCTAATTTAAATGATAATGCCCGATAGATGATAAATGACAAACGATGAAAATGTTACTTTTATGCTTGGAATGAATGTGAAGTGCGATCATTTGAATTATATGGATGATTATAGATGTATGAAATAATCACATGCCCGATAATGTTTGAAAAAATTTTGAATCCTGGTTGAATAAATGGAAGATCGATGGATATGTGATTTCCCGAAATAAATGAGGTCCTGCATTTGTTACTGGTGGGATTTAGCTCGGACGAGTAATCCTATTGACCTCATTTCTGAAAGGATTTAGCCCAGACGGGTAATCCTGATGTGAGTCCTCTCGAGCATATGTTATGAATTGGATTTAGCCCGGACGGGTAATCCAGATTAAGCTCCTTATAACATATGTCATAAAAAGGATTTAGCCTGGACTGGTAATCCTGTTGTATACATGTGTGGCTTAAAACTGTACTCTCTGAAATTGTACCTTATGGGTACTATTGGACATGAATTGATGAATTCTGATTTGTACACCTCGAGTGTACTACTGGTGTAACCATCGATATTCCAAATGAATTTAACGGGTAAAACTCTTGACATGAGAAGATTATGATTAAGAAATGAACTATTACATGCATTTACCTGAAATACATGAAAATGATGATATGTGATAATTGATACATGGAAATATGAGACGATGATATTTGTACTTGGAATTTGGTTGATGAATATAAGTTCATCCTTGGTTATAGACTTGTACACTTTGAGTGTACTACTACTCGTGTGACATTGATAATTCGAGTAACATATGAGTAAAGTTATGAAATAATCTAAACTCGAGATGAGCTATTATGAAATTATACTTGTAATATTAATCGCTGTGATGTCAGAGTTTTAAAATTTATAAAGATAATGATCGAACCTGGAAACTAACTATGACAACGATTGAGGCAAGTGCACCTATCGAATAGTAGTATAGCTTAGGCAAGACCGGATTGTCGAACCCAAAGGAACTAAAAGTACTAATACTAACTTTCTTTCTATTATTTAGCCTAAGAATTAAGCGAATGGTTGTTTAAGCTAAATTAATTAACTACTAAACTTAAAGACTCTAAGACAAAGAAGAATGAATTTTGGAAAATACTTGAGGTAAAACCAATTAAATTAAGACGACACCCAAGGAAGAATCCACCTAGACTTCACTTATTATCTAACTCTGAACCAGACGATTTATTCATTTGACTTGATCCGTGAGATTCCCTAATTTATATTAGACCCTCTCTCGAGGCGAATAACGTCTAACCCTAGGTTGATTAATTGAAATCTCTTTCTAGTTAAAACCCCTAGAATTGCATTAACTCGATCTATGGACTCCCATATTAGGTTTCACCCTAATCCGGTAATGCCTCGTCACCCTATCTCTAGGCGCGCGATCAACTCCGCTTAATTATGCTAGATCTACTCTTAGGCAGGGAATTTTGCTCCTCCACCTAAGCACATCAAACTTGAATCAATATCCGCGAAATATCAACACAAGAATTAAGAACACATAATTAAGAACAAGTCAAATATTTATCATATAGTTCAGCAAACGATAACAAGATTCATCTAAGTTTCATCCCCTCGTGTATCCAAGGTTTAGTTCATAACAATAAAAGAAAACATCTCAGAAGAAAAGATAAAACAAAACATAAGAAATCCCTAAAACCCCCTGAAGGAATTGAAGAGGAGATCCTCCGTCTTGAGTAGAATTTCAACTTCTTGAGATGGATCAACTGGCTATCCCCGAGCGAATCCCCACAACTCTGCCCTCTCTGGCCTAGCAAGATGCCCCTAAACGATAGCTTTGGGCTACCCCTTTCAGGTCATACTTAGGGTGTATTTATAGGCTTTTGGAATGTGTTTCTTTACCCCTAAGTATCCAAATCCGATTGAAATTGCTCTTTTCCGCGACAGGGACACGGCCATGGCACACGCCCGTGTGAATCGTCTTTAGGCCGTGTTTGGAATTTTAATGAGGTGACATGCCCGTGTATCTCGTGGCTAGAACGAGTTCGATATTATTGAGGAGGCATGGCCGTGTGGTCTTGGGCCCAGGCCGTGTCGATTTCGTGCTTTGGCCCGTTTTAAGCCTGTTTCTCGATCTTTTCATCCTCCGGTGCTTTCCTGAGTATAAAACATGAAAAGAAAGGATTAAGAGCACCTTTTTACATAAATCAAAGGATAAATCATCCAAAAGTATGCTAAATGTGGGATTAAAATATGTTACTTTTACGGTTTATCACATACCCCCACACTTAAGCTTTTGCTTGTCCTCAAGCAAAATTCTCAACTTACAATTAAAACGAACTTTCCATAATTCATAATAGTCATTAATAATGTTTTAACATAATTCAAGGATAATTCATACATGGATAATTCAACTCAAAGGGTTCTAAAGATTCAAACAATCTAAGTCATACATTTGTAGCACAAAATATAGGTGTTTTCCCCTCATCTAAATAATTACCTCTGATTCAAAACCGACAAGAATTGACATCCTCACTAAAGATTCACTCAAATCACTCGAGGTGTTTAAGGTTCAGAATTAAGCACTCAAAAGTCAAACATGAAGTGTTAATCCCATAAGCTTGCATGAAAATCAAATGTCCACCACTATAAAATGAAATGATGCACAAATCAAAAGGTCTTTAACAGGGTTGTAATGGGACTTGGGTTAAAGGTGTGGTTAAAGGCTGAATTAGAGGGTTAGGATCGAGATCGACCTGAAAAATTACCTAACCAGAAACACTAAACTTAATAAAAGTAATTACATCAACTGAAAGCTAATAATACTAATAATACGAGCTTCTTTTTCAATAATTGGGATTTAAACGTATAAGCTCACCTAATCATAAAACTGATGATGAATATACTTTGTTTTTTTTTAATTACAAATCATAAATACATAAAAAATGATAAATTACTGAAATAAAAAACATAGTTAGGCTATTAATCAAATCAAATCTCGATATAAGGGTATTCAAAAGGAATGGTGATAACAAAAACAAAGGGTTTCGGGTTAAAATTAGTGGGTGAGTCAATAAAAAGGGTTGTTAGGATTAAAAAGGATTCACTAGGGGTTAATTATGAAGGTAGGTTTTTAGTGGAGTAAGTGGGTTAAATCCTAGGTGCCTTTATCATTTCTGTATATCAAATCAAAGGTGTGGTCTCGACATGAATAATCGATGCAAGTTCTAGAATAACAAATCAATGTTGACACACTCATAATCAATTAAGTGAGCAAGAAAAAGAATTTATGCTCTATAAGGCTCAAAATCTCACAAAAATTATGGGTATTTTGATATCAACCTTGTAAATTTCAAACTTCAAAGTAATATTCAAATTCAGGTAGACAACCTAGAAAATTTTTAATTTCTGAAAAATAGACTTATCATGCTTGATTCTCTAGTATATTAGAATTTAATTATCAATGCACAATTATCACTGACTTAATCTAAAACATATCAATAAAGATCATAAATCATGGAAATTTCATTCTAATGATAATATGAGAAATTTACTTTAAGAAACAAGACATAATTCAGGATTTGAGAATAATGCAAAAAGTTTGGCACCTAATTTCAGGAATTTGAGAATAATGAAAAAAATTAGGCACCTTTTTAGGTTGTTCACCCCCCACACTTAAGACGTACATTGCCCTCAATGTACAAAGATAATAATACTAAAATCATAAGATATAGGGAGAAGTGAAACTTCCTGAATTTTCGGATGGCATCCTTGGTTTGAGGGTGAAAGATAGGTCGGAAGGGTAGGTCTGGATGACGATCCTGTGCTAGATGAAGAAATTGGGTAGCTCATGGAGGATTAGCCAGGATATAATACTAAAAATTAAAACTATACTAATTAAATAATTAAAGAAAAGCAGGCTAAAGTGAAGAAAAATAAAGATGAAACTAAAATTGAAAGAAAAAATTAATGGATCGTAGGGTCCTTACTGTTGGATGGTTCGCGAGGTGGGTGTGACCTCTAAGGCTGCAGAGGTGTTGGCGGTGGCGGAAGTGGCGTGATTCCCTAGCAGCCTTTAGAACCTAAAATTAAGAAACTAAGATAAAATAAACTAAATTAAGCATAAGAGTGTTAAAGAGAAGGAAAATAAAGGAGAAGAGTAAAGAAGAAGAAAAATTAAATAGTCTCAAAGACCCTTGGCTTGTCGAGTGATTGAAGCGGCCGGCATGAACTTATGTAGATCGGTCTCCCGTGGGGAGACTATGCTTGTTTCCTTCCGCTTCTTCGGCATTTGGTGTAGCTCAAGGATTTTGGGAATGGATTGGAGAAAAGGAGTAGGGGAAAGATGCAAAGGGGTGGAAAAATAGGGAGAGGGTTGAGAAAGAAAAGGAAAACTAAATGGGCTAAATGGGTGAGAAGAGGGAGGGGTGGGTGGTTTAAATAGAATTTTCAAGTCAGGTACAATCACACGCCCGTGTCTTGTGGGCGTGTTGATTCACACGGCTGCCTCGCATGGCTGTGTGTTTAGGCGTGTTGGTTCACCCACACCTATTTTACAGATTGCCACGCCCGTTGGTGATAAGTTAGTGTCGTCCACAGCCGCGTCGCACGGCCGTGGGGTTTTGTCGGTGCCCGTGGGGTGGTGGTTGGAGTCCGTGACTTGAAGATTTGATTCTTTCTGACTTGTACCTCTTCTGCCATTGTCAGTACGGAGATTCTGTACTTCCACACGACCACAGCCACGACCGTGTGCAAGGCCGTGTGGGCTGGAAATCTGCACTTTTGGTTAGTTTAAGACTAGGTGTTTAAGACTAAGAGAAGAAAAAAATTAAAACAAAAGCAAAAGTAACTAGGGTTAGTGCTCGGGTTGCCTCTCGAGAAGCGCTCGTTTAAAGTCTTAAGCTAGACTTACCTCTCGTTTGAATCGTCAGGGTGGTTTGAGGAGTTGAAAGTCCTTCCTCATGCTATCAGTTTCATTAACATGATAGAAATTAAGTCGAGATGCGTTTATATTGAAAGTGCCAAAGATAGGATTACTTACCTCGACTGTTCCGTATGGAAAAACACTGATTACCCTAAACGGTAATCCTTTGTTTGTGTTAGGGTCAGGAGGAGATACTCAGGGTCTATTTTTTCTATCAATACCTGATCTCCAATTTTGAACTTGTTTGATTCGTGGAGTGGCTCTGGTTCTGCTTCGTGTATTCCTAATTTCTCCTTAAAATACGTCTTCCACTCGTCTAGATCATTGAATTGAGTCCCTCGTTCCTCATGAGTTATTTCTTTGTTAACACTGGGTCTAGGATCGGGTTCAGTTATATTCTTTTGTGGTGTTTCCCTGAAAAGAAGGGTTAACCGAATGGTTATCACTAGAGTTTGTTTTCTCACCTTGGTTACTCGATGTTCTAGCCGAATCAAGAGCTTTGAGAGTGACTGTCTCATTACCTACACGAAGTATGAGTTCTCCTGCATCAATATCAATTTTAGTCCTGGCAGTTGCTAAAAATGGTCTTCCTAAGATTAAGGGGATCGAATTATCCTCATCCATGTCTAAGACAACAAAATCTACTGGGAAAACAAATTTTTCAGCTTTTACGAGTACATCTTCGATTATACCCCTAGGAATTCTAACAGTTTTATCAGCTAGTTGAATGCTCATCCTAGTTTGTTTGGGTTTCCCTAGACCTAGTTGTTTAAACAATTTATAAGGCATGACATTTATGCTTGCCCCTAGATCAGCTAACGCATTATCAATAGGTAAACTACCAATTAAACATGGAATTGTAAAACTCCCTGGATCTTTTAATTTCTGTGGTAGTTTATTTTGCAAGATTGTTGAGCACATTGCGTTTAGTTCCACGTGTGATGCCTCGTCTATCCTTCGCTTGTTCGTCAAAAGCTCTTTTAAAAATTTTCTAGAATCTGGCATCTGTGAAAGAGCTTCAAGAAGAGGTAAGTTGATATGTAATTTCTTTAAAAGTTTAAGAAACTTACCGAACTGTTCCTCTGTATCGTCTCTCCTTAATGCTTCGGGATATGGTATGCGAGGTTGATACTCTTTGATTACCGGTTTTGGCTTATTATTACTTACCTCAAGCTTACCTTCTTTGACTTCATTCTCTTGCCTTGAATTGGGCTCGCCTAACCCTTCACTTTCTTGAGCGGTTATGGCTTGGATTTGCTCCTTTGGGTTAATCTCAGTGTTGCTTGGTAGACGCCCTTGCGGTCGTTCGGAAATTATCTTTGCAAGCTGTCCAACTGTGTTAGTAAGTTGTCCAACTGTCTTAGTGAGTTCCCCGACTTGGCTCTCGATCCCTTTAATTGATGCCTGTTGGTTCTTAAGGGTGGTCTTAGTGTCTTGGAGACGGTTATCTGTAGCTGCCATGAATTTTTTCAGCATCTCTTCAAGGTTCGGCTTCTTCTCCTGTGGATAGGGCTGATTTTGGAAATTTTGAGGAGGTTGTTGTCTTTGATTTCCTTGTCCTCCCCATGAAAGATTTGGGTGGTTCCTCCAACCTGGATTATAGGTATTACTATAAGAGTTATTATTAGATCTGAAATTGTTACCTATATAGTTCATCTGCTTCGCTTTACGTGCTCTGGTTGGTAGGGCGGTACTCAGGATTCGCCATGCGCCACTTGCGTCGCATCAGACATCGGATGTACCGTGAAGAACACAAACTATCAAGCTTTTTATTCATCATCTCTACCGTGTTGATAGCATGGTTATCTTTGCGTCGAGGTTGAAAACTCCGGCGATTTTGTTGGTTTTGTCCTTGTAACCTGCCACTGATAGTTATTCAGTGACATCTCTTTAATAAACTCGTAGGCTGCTTCAGGAGTTCTGTTGTTTAGGGTTCCACCGGCGGCTGAATCAATTAGTTGCCTCGTTGAGGGTTTTACACCGTTATAGAAAGTTTGGACTTGGAGCCAAAAGGGTAAACCATGGTGCGGACACCTTCTCAAGAGATCCTTGTATCTCTCCCATGCGTCGTATAATGTCTCTAAATCCATCTGCACAAAAGAAGAGATATCATTTCGTAATTTGGCCGATGGGAAATATTTTAATAAAAAATTTTCAGTTATTTGATCCCATGTGGTGATTGACCCTCGTGGTAACGAGTTTAACCACTGTTTGGCTTTATTCCTTAATGAAAAGGGAAATAACCGAAGCCTTATGGCATCATCAGGAACGCTATATGAGTGTTTGGGTCTTCGTCCTGCAAACCATCAAATTGAACAAATTGTTGAATCATTTGTATAGTGTTAGGCTTTAATTCAAAATTATTAGCAGCTATAGCAGGCCTAACAATACTAGATTCGGCTCCTGTTAAATGAGGTTTAGCATAATCATACATAGTATGTGGAACATTATTTTCTGCCACATCTTGTGGTGGTGGATTATTCTCATCCATCCCTTCAGTAGGATTGGATTTGTCTTGTTGTTCTTCTTCTTGGTAATTTAGGGCTCGCCTAATTTCTCTGCGATTTCTACGAACGGTAGCTTCAATATCACTGTCGTATACTAAAGGTCCTCTCGGGTTCCTTCTAGTCATAAACTAGAGGTACCTGGAAGAAAGAAGTAATAAAAGAAGAAAAATTAGCAAATAAAATAAGAAATAAAATTGAATTGCAAAAAATAAAAATGGCTAAAGTAATAAAAATAGAGTGTTCTTAATATTTTAGTTCCCCGGCAACGGCGCCAAAAACTTGATCGCTGTGATGTTAGAGTTTTAAAATTTATAAAGATAATGATCGAACCTGGAAACTAACTATGGCAACAATTGAGGCAAGTGCACCTATCGAACAGTAGTATAGCTTAGGCAAGACCGGATTATCGAACCCAATGGAACTAAAAGTACTAATACTAACTTTCTTTCTATTATTTAGCCTAAGAATTAAGCGAATGGTTGTTTAATCTAAATTAATTAACTACTAAACTTAAAGACTCTAAGACAAAGAAGAATGAATTTGGGAAAATACTTGAGGAAAAACCAATTAATTAAGACGACACCCAAGGAAGAATCCACCTAGACTTCACTTGTTATCTAACTCTGAACCAGACGATTTATTCATTTGACTTGATCCATGAGATTCCCTAATTTATATTAAACCCTCTCTCGAGGCGAATAACGTCTAACCCTAGGTTGATTAATTGAAATCTCTTTCTAATTAAAACCCCTAGAATTGCATTAACTCGATCTATGGACTCCCATATTAGGTTTCACCCTAATCTGGCAACGCCTCGTCACCCTATCTCTAAGCACGCGATCAACTCCGCTTAACTATGCTAGATCTACTCTTAGGCAGGGACTTTTGCTCCTCCACCTAAGCACATCAAACTTGAATCAATATCCGCGAAATATCAACACAAGAATTAAGAACACATAATTAAGAACAAGTCAAATATTTATCATTTAGTTCAGCAAACGATAACAAGATTCATCTAAGTTTCTTCCCCCTCAGGTATCTGAAGGTTTAGTTCATAAAAATAAAAGAAAACATCTCAGAAGAAAAGATAAAACAAAACATAAGAAATCCCTAACAACCCCTGAAGGAATTGAAGAGGAGATCCTCCGTCTTGAGTAGAATTCCGGCTTCTTGAGATGGATCAACTGGCTATCCCCGAGCGAATCCCTAAAACTCTGCCCTCTCTGGCCTAGCAAGACACCCCTAAATGATAGCTTTGGGCTCCCCCTTTCAGGTCATACTTAGGGTGTATTTATAGGCTTTTGGAATGTGTTTCTTTGCTCCTAAGTATCCAAATCCGATTGAAATTGCTCTTTTCCGCGGCAGGGACACGGCCATGGCACACGCCCGTGTGAATCGTCTTTAGGCCGTGTTCGGACTTTTAATGAGGTGACACGCCCGTGTATCTCGTGGCTAGACCGTGTTCGAGATTATTGAGGAGGCACGGCCGTGTGGTCTTGGGCCCAGGCCATGTCGATTTCGTGCTTTGGCCCATTTGGCCCGTTTTAAGCCCATTTCTCGTTCTTTTCATCCTCCGGTGCTTTCCTGAGTATAAAACATGAAAAGAAAGGATTAAGAGCACCTTTTTACATAAATCAAAGGATAAATCATCCAAAAGTATGCTAAATGTGGGATTAAAATATGTTACTTTTACGGTTTATCAAATATAAAGAGATGATTTATACACGATAAATTAATACATGTTGTGGATAGCATATGTGCTTGGAAATATAATTGTTGTTGGGCTCATACATGTCTTGATATTATTATGGATTATATGACTAACAAGAGAAATGAGAATGTGTGTAGGGCTTGAGGTCAAATTGGTTGAATATGCCTTACATAGTTACCTCAAAATAGAATAATTGGTAAGTTAAGTACCATGTTATACGAACTTACTAAGCATACAAAGCTTACCCCGTTTTATTTTCCCTTGTTTTAGAGTAAATCGGAAGCTCGTTGGATTGGAAGCTCGGCAGAGATCACTCACACTATCCATCAGCCTATGTTGGTACAGTATGGTAAATCAATTATGGTTGTAATGACATGTATAGCTTATATTGGCCATATTGGCATGTAAATGTAAATGGTTATTGTAATCTAGCCATTGGAATGGCTAGTGATGATTATGTTTTGGTGTATGTAAATATATGTATTAAGTTTATTTTATGGGGATAACATAAGTGTTTGCTATTGATTTTAAATGAGTATGCTTACTGAAGGGTAAGATTAAAAGCCTGAATGCACGTAACAATATATCATGTTAGATGTTATAAATTACTTGAATATAATGCTTGGATTGGTTGGTATTTGGATGAAAGTTTGGTGTAGGTCATTGGAAAAATTTTGGGTGAGAAATGAAGCTAGAAATGGCTTTACTTTGTCCACACAGGCAGACACATGGGTGTGTATCTAGACCGTGTGTGACACACGGATTGGTACATGGGCATGTAGTTAGGCCGTGTGTCCCCTGCACCTTAAATTTGAGAAAACAGAATGCTCAGAATTGAGCACACGGGCAGAGACACGGGCGTGTGTCCCTGCCGTGTGTGAGACACGGCCTTGAACACGGGCATGTGTCTTGGCCGTGTGGAGCCTGCACCTAATTCGAAAGGGATTAATTAACCACATGGCCTAGCACACGGGCGTGTGGCATGGCCATGTGGCGCAAGTCAAAGAGCAACCTAAATCGAACACGGCCTGAGGCACGGGCGTGTCTAAGGATCACACGGACGTGTCCCTTGGACCACACGGGCGTGTGAGCCCTGTATTTAGCAAAAAATTTCTAAGTTCTGTAAAAAATTTCCTGAGTTCTCGGTTTAGTCCCGAACCACTTCTAGAGCATGTTTTGGGCCTCGTAGGCTCGTATTAGGGACTGTATGATTGAATATGAATGGTTTTAAGTTGGACAAAAATTTATGACTCGGAATTGTGTGAATGCTTGTGTTGTAAGTCCGGTAATGCCTCGTACCCTGTTCCGGCATCGAATATGAGTAAGGGGTGTTACAAAATCAATCAGAATCTAATAACTCCCTAATTTTCCTTCCACTAACCCACTAACAAACCACTTACTCAGAATTTCTGTTCAACCGAAACTCTCTCAATCAAACAAGCAAAAATAAACTCCGACGCTCGCGCAGGGACTCGAACACAGGACCTCCAACACACCAATTCCCTTACCACTTGAACCAGCAGGCTCATTCTGATATGAATTTACAGATAATTTAATAAAAGCCCACTGAACAAAGATAAGGCTTAGATTCAAAAATAACCAAAATTGACAGAATTGGGACTTGAACCCAAGACCCCTCATACACACCCAGAACACTTAACCACAGAAGCAGATACACAGTTGTGTTAGATTTTACAGAAGCAGAAATAAATTATTTGGGGCGTTACAATTTCACCTTAACATCACTTTGTAATCAATTCACAACTTGTTATAAATATCAAATGTATGTTTGTTTCATTAAAAACAACTTTTATGAAATATTTTTAGGAAATTTGTCAAACAACAGAAAATATTATACACAAATTCATCCAAACACTAGAAAATATTAACTTTTCCAAAAAAGTAAGTTATTTTCCAAAATTCATTTTTCAGAATTAATATTCAGTGAAACAAACAGAGCCTTAGTTTTTGGGGGACAAGGTTAGAATGGATTCAGATTCCCCTATTCTAACTTCGGAAAATCATATAAAAAATTGTAAAAAAAATTATTAGGGGATGAAATTTATATTTTTAAATTCTTAATGAGTCTATCTTCAATAGAATCAAACGGAAACATCATCTGAACCTCATACTAAGAGATAATTAATTTTTAGTAAAGAAATGTCGAAGTTGTCAAGCAGTAGAACAAAGGCAAATTTGAAGAATTTATTGTACTGAATGGCTAAAGTAGAAATTCTAAAAATTTTATGGTATAAAGATATTTGAGTCTAGTTTCAAAAACATAAAGAGGATCTTAATTTTGAATTTTTTTAGCTCAAGATATAAATAATTTAGTGAATATGACACAAGTGAACAGTTTTGATATGAACACATAAGTAAATAGTGGAAATATAGTTAATGTTACATATAAGCATGTTATACTAAAAGCTAAAGATTCTAATATATATATATATATACACATAAAGGATGAGGAATGGAGAGGAGGAAGATGAAACAAAATAGTAGATGTATTTGAAATGTTACGAAATGGTTATAAGTGATAAAATGGTTAATACATCTGATAATGTTTAAATGAATTAATAAAATAATAAGCGAATAATAGTTAATTGATGTGATTTTGGAATCTTGACTAAAAGTTTATGAAGATTTAAATTAATTGGCACAATTTAAAAATAAATAAGAAATATACATAAAGTGAATAAACTACTTTATAAAGTGCAAGTCCTCCAACAGACTTATTTGTAAAACTTTAATAATTGTATTACTTTTATAGACTTTGTTATCTTTGATTGACTATCATGTTTTAATGAGCTCCTTTAACTTGTAAATAATTTTGCCATAGTGTAACACCCCAAACCCGGCCTAGAAGTCTAGACCGAATTCGGAACGCTACATTGATCACCGAAGTGATCGTGAGAAAATTTTACAAATCAAGTCGTTTAAAAATTTAATTCCGAAATCCCGAATCAATTCAAAAATGTTTAATCATTTAAATTACCCAGTAAGTTTAACAGTATAACACTTACGAATGAAAACTTAAAAAAAAAAGTTGTACCACAGTATTATGAAACTTTACAGTTCAAATTAAACGAATAACAATTAAACCCGAAAATAAAAGCTTATAGCTCATTTCCACTAAGACTGTCTGAGTCCTCCGCTTACTGAGTCCAGCATCCAGAATCCAAAACTGTACCTAAAAAGGGGAAACAGAAGAGGGGGTGAGCTACTCGAGCTCAGTGTGAGATCAAACCAACTAAACTACAGAAGCAGAAACAGAGAACTAGAAGCAGTTCAAAAGAAGAACACACTTACAGAAAGATAACAGTTAAGCGAGTTCACCCAACATCAAACACACACCATATGTACCTTACAGTCATATGGAACAAACAGACACACCTAACCTCACGTGCTATTCAAATACAATAGCAACAGTTCATAAGTCAGTCACACTATCACAATAACAGTTCAGTCAGACATTTATAGAGAAAGCCTACAGAAATCGCATAGGCACACGTGCCTTTCAGTCGATCAGTAACACATTCAGTCATATTATCACATTCAGTCATAGTATCACATTCATCCAAACCGATCAATTAGACATTTCAGTCGAATAGTACAGTCACATTCAGTCACATAGATTCATTCAGATGCATATGAGTGCAAATGAGTTATAAAATAACCCACCCATCCAGCTAACACACCATCTTCGTCAAACCCTACACTTACTGTGGGGATTTAATCAACCCACCCATCCCTGCACTCCGAGTAGGACCTCAAAAATCCCATCCAACCTTATACTCCATAAGATGTCATCCCGGGTTGCCTGGCAACGATGATCATCGGCATGTCCTCCTCGACCTCGTGGGATTGGGATCGCCTCGACCCTCTGGGAATTGGGGCTAGCAGTGTGTAGATAAACTGCCTGTCTCATATATTACACAGCAACGCTAGCGTATAAGCGATACTGTGCAATACGATAAACCACAAGATGGACATGCGGTATGAATCGCGGATCGAGATAGTGGTACGTAGCGTAGCTAACGTACATGCGGTACAGTGCAATACGATAATCCGCTATACCGATGAGTTGTAGTAAAACTGCCAGATCAATCAATGATACGCAACGATACTGACGTATGTGCTATACAGTGTAGTGCGGAAAATCGCAGTACAGTCAAATCGTCCACGACCCTCAGGGTATTGGGACTGCCCTCGACCCTTTGGGTATTAGGGGCTTCAGTATGCAGTTAAACTGCCAAATCGTAAATCTTCCTTCTCTTCAAAATCCCAACCCAAAATACTTTATATGCAGATGTATGAATGCAGATGCACCAAATCAGAATACAATTGCGTGCATCATCATTGAAGCGATCACTTACGATCGATCAATCGATCACACGAAACGTGCACACTTATGCACTCAGGTTCAGTACCTAGCATAGCACACATTCACTTACAAGCAGTACCTAATTCGAAGTTAGAATAGAATTGTATTCACCCTCAGTAATCTTAGTCGAGGGGTTAAAACACATAGACTCACAATGGCATTCGATTTGCCCTAAAATCAGAATTTGGCGAGTTAGGGCCACACACCCGTGTGCTCCGGCCGTGTGGAGCAATCCAGGCCGTGTGGGGATCCAAACGCCCATGTGAGGGGTGGCACACGACCGTGTGACAGAGGCACATGCCCGTGTGAAGTAGGGACACGGTCGTGCAAATAGGCCGTGTAACTCACTGTCCAAACTCACTAACATTAGGTGTAGGGCAAACACGGCCGTGTGAGAATCTCACACGCCCCTGTGGGATCCCTACATCCCCAAATCAGTCACACGGTCGTGTGGCCAGGCCGTGTGACCCCAAAACTCTAATACCCTAATTCCCAATCTCACACACCTATGTGCCCGAGGGACATGGCCGTGTGAAAGTCGACAAAAATCCCCAAATCGGCCACACGACCGTGTGGCACCCAATTTGGCCCGAAAACCCTAATTCTCAAATCCATACGAGCGTGTGGCCGTCGGGGAGGTCACGAAACCAACCCATATCAGCCCCAAAACTGCCATTTTGGCCACCAGAACCGTCCCTAACCTTTGCCCTATCAAAGTATACCGAAAAGTGGCGATTTCTCATCACTTCCATCAACTAGAACTCAAAATCCTCAGTTTAACATTTACTCAAGAAAACCCGAATCATAAGTTTGCAAAAACCATTAAACAATTAAAAAAACAATGTAGTTACAGTTCGAATCCCACACTTGTTTGTGATCGGAGAAGACGGCAGAGGCGCAAAATTCCCGAATCCACAAATCAACCGTTTTGAAAAATATTTAGAAAGCAGAAGAGAGGGGACGAGAGGAGAATGTGAAAACAGAAAAGCTAAAAAATAAATAAAAGAAAAGAAAAAATAAATAAAAGCAGCTTTTCATAAAACTAATAATTTAATAGTTATAAATAATTATAATTATTAACTAAAAACAAAACAAAATAAAATACCTACCAAAACGTTCACACTAAGACTCAAACCCGGAACCATGAGGTTCCCTAACTCTCTCTCAACCACCAGACCAGCAGGTCCATTCTGACACTAAATTGCACAACTTAACTTATGTGCCAACCTCCTCGTTGTCACTACACTCAAAACCCAGAACTTCTAGGCCCAAAATTCGGGGCGTTACACATAGATTCAATTATTACTAAAATGAGTAAAATGATCTTCAATAATCAAATAATAAGATAAATTAATCTGAAATTTCTATAGTTGCTTCGGCAACGAATGTGATATCCCAATACCTAGACTCGGCGGTCGGGTTAGGTATGGGGGTGTTACATTTAGCATAAAATATAGTTTTACTTTATTTAATTAATGCAAAGTAACATTATTAAAAATAATAATTAATTAATATAATTAAATCTAATATTAATTAAATGATAATCAATATGTTTAGAATTCTATTCAATTAATAACTCTATTTTATATTAATAAAATTAGTCCAACTTGTTTTTTACGTCTAAATTTAACTAATAAGTTGTAACACCCCTAACCCGTACCCGTCGCCGGAATAGGGTTTCGAAGCATTACAAGAACATTCAGAACATTTTTTTAGATAATTCATACAATTACTATTCATTTATCGAGATCATCCATATCGTCCCTTGATCAGGCCTTCGAGGCCCAAGACGAGCATTAAAATCAAATCGGGACTTAATCGGAACCTCTAAGAATTTTTCGCAAAATTTCAAAAATTTTCTAAGGAGCAGGACTCACACGCCCGTGTGGTCCAAGCGACACGCCCGTGTGACCCTTAGACACGCCCGTGCCTCAGGCCGTGTCCGGTTTAGGGTGCTCTCTGACTTGTGCCACACGACCATGCCACACGCCCGTGTGCTAGGCCGTGTGGTAATTTAATTTAATTCGAATTAGGTGCAGGTTTCACACGGCCAAGACACGCGCCCATGTCTCTGCCCGTGTGCTCAACTCTGAGCATTCTGTTTCTCAAAATTTAGGTGCAAGGGACACACGGCCTAACTACATGCCCGTGTTACCAGGCCGTGTGTCACACACGGTCTAGACACACGCCCGTGTATCTGCCCATGTGGACAAAATGAAGCCATTTCTAGCTTCATTTCTCACCCAAAATTTCACCCAAAACCTGCACTTGAAACACACACCCAATACCAACCAATTCAAGCATTCGAAATAAGCAATTTCATCATTTAACATGGCATATCATTTCAAGCACACGTGTCTATAAACTTACCTTGTTTTAACTTATGCAATAACAACATTAAACCACATATACTCAATATAACACATGTGTATTTATGTATCAAAATAATCTACTTAGTCATACCAAAATGAACCATTACTAGCCATTCCAATGGCTAGATTACAAAACATCATTTTCAAGCCACTATTGACCAAGTTGTTCTATACATGCCATTATACCAAAATGATTTTTACTAAGTATACCCAAAATGCCAGTTGATAGTGTGACGATGCTCCAATGATCTTCCAACCTTCACGAGCTTCCGAGCACTATAAAACAAGGGGAAAATAAATGGAGTAAGCATTACATGCTTAGTAAGTTCGTATAACGGAAACTAAACTTACCAATCCTGTTATTAAATTTAAGCAGACAACATCATATTTTCCATCCATTAGCAAAATTTCCTAAGCACATGCCTTCAATCAAACATGTTAGTCACAACACTTACAAACATTTCAAGTAAAAATAGATGAGCTCATCATGCAATGTTCTTTCAAGTCATTAACATTACATCTCAAGATTTTCATGCCAAGTCAAGGGATACATGTCCATTGAATCATTGAATTCCGATGGATGCTCAAGTAATACACTCGAAGTGTACGGTTCCGAAATCCATCAATTTCTTATTCGAGGGTACCCCTTAGGGCACTTAACCAAGGAACACACTCTCGAGCCACAAATCGTGTAACAGGATTACCAGTCCAGGCTAAATCCTTTATATAACGTAAGCTCGGGGGAGTTCGATTAGGATTACCAGTCAAGGCTAAGCCCTAATCTTAATGCATACTCGAGAGGTATTATATTAGGATTACCCGTCCGGGCTAAATCCTTTATATAACAAGGTCAATGGGATTACTCGTCCGAGCTAAATCCCGTTCGCAACAAATGCAGAACATTATTAATTTTGGGAAAGCACATATAATTATCGGAATTCAACATTCAATCGGGACTAACCCCTTTATTACCATTTCCAGCATGTAGCAAATTTTCCATCATAGCATACAAGTAAAGCACATTAACATAAATCACATTACATACAAACACAACATTCAAATAACATAATTACATGTCTGATTAAGTTACACGAACTTACCTCGATACTTGTTCTCGTTAGTAATCTATTAATCCGAAATCTTTCCTTTTCCTCGATCTAGCCTCGAGTTTGTGTTTTCTGGATCTATATAAATAACTTTAATCATCAATTTTTCATTTTTCATACTCATAGGGACTCAATTTACATCCTAGGAAAAATTATCATTTTGCCCCTAACTTTTACATAAATTCTGATTTCGTCCCTAGGCCCGGAAAATGAAACTTGTGCAAATTACTCCCTATTCCAAGCCTAACCAAAGCCCCATTAAAAAATTTACAGCACATGTATACATAAAATTTTAGAATTTTTCCTTCAATTTCATAAGTTTACATTTTAGTCCCTAAATCAAGTTTCCATAAAAATCACTTTGTAAAAGTTGTTTATCTATCAATAATCTTTCATTTTCTACCATAAATTTCTAGTTTCCAGCATATACATCCATGACCCATTTTCCAAACCTTGATAACTTTTCAAATTAATCCCTAAATAGAGAGATTAAGCTACCCGATTTCAAAAATATCAAAATTAATAAAAACGGGACAAAAAAACTTACTCAATTAGGCCTTGAAAGTTTCTCCTCTCTATCCTAGGGTTTCCATAGAATTTTAGGTTGAAGATGACAATAATAAGATGATATTTTCTTTTATCATCTTTTAATTAATTAACTTTTTTCTATTTCCAATTTAGTCCTTAACCTTTTTCTATAATTCCATGGATGAGTCACCATGAAAAATCTATGTACTTTTCTTAATGGTCTAATTACCATATAAGGACCTCGAGTTTTGAATTCCATAGCTATTTGATCCTTATAGCTACTAGAATTCAACTTTCGCATTTTATGCGATTTAGTCCTTCTCGTAATTAGGCACTAAATCGATAAAATTTTCGTGTCGAATTTTTCACACGACATATCTATCATATTACGGACCATATAATAAAATAAAAATAAATTATATTTTTGGGTCGGATTTATGGTCTCGAAACCACTGTTCTGACTTCACTAAAAAATGGGTTGTTACATAGGTAATTGTATTTATTTGTTATATAATTGTCACATTTTTTTTTATATTTTGTACTTAGAGTTTTATTCAAGTAATAACTCTATTTTAAAATTAGCACAACGTTTTAACTAATAATTATAAATCAAATTATAATTATTTTAAAATGTTAATTATCACAATTCCTATTAAATTATAATTATTTATAAATGTCCAATTATCACAACTTTTATTTTACTTCAATTTTTTATATTTAAATGTGAATTTCATAATATGATGGGAAATAAAGGGTATTCTCATCAATTCAAAAGTTTTTTCTAAACTTGTGCTTATATATATTATAGAGACATATGTGAATATTATATTCAATGAGTTCGATATACATATTATCTAAGTAAAAATGTGAAACATATTTAATATTATTTTAATATTCCCTATACATATGTGTGTTTAATTTAAACTTTGTCAAATTAAACTAATTATAAGAACATTTTTATAATTAATTTAACTCATGTGACAGATTGAAAAAGTCGTAACTTTCTCTAAGTTATGATCATTCCAACCGTAGACTTTGTAAGATCTTGTAACATTAACAATGATAGTAGAACACTTCTAATATTACAAACAATGAGTGACATCTAACAATGCATAATTATTGTTACTCAAGTCATAGGAAGTTGTGATTCAACATAACCTTTTGTTATACTATTATCATATAGTTTGTCCCTTTGTCTATGATATCTGGATCGAACACAAGTTATTAAAACCAATTACACTTGTATAGTCTAATATTTTATTTCTTGAATTCCAGGTAGACTAAGATAAACAAATGAGTTTGATATTCTATATCAACTCATTTGAGTATGGTCATGCATTTCTAGTCTCACTCGATAAGAAGCCTAAGATATCGCTCATATTATGCATGAGAGACAAATTTCATCTTTATCGTGTTGGATCTGGTGCCCTAAATGTAGTATTTTCATCTGTAGACACTTATAATTTTTCGAACAGATTGGTTAATAAAATAATTCACAAATTACATTAATATACTTTGTATAATGTCTTCGTGTGGTTTTTGCATGCAAAGAAAAATAGAAGCAAATATTGGCTTACTGGTTGTCTGATGTTTAAACTAATACTAAGCTATATTACGTGGTCAGATTGTAATACGAAAAAGCAACTTATATTAGTAGATGAACCTAAACATGTCCTTAGTGTTCGGAAATGTGCCTATATTGTAGTAAACATGTAATTGTTTTCTATGTATTTGAATGATGAATAAATAAATAAAGTTAATTTCACATTTCACTATTATGTCTTTTGTGTTTTTGTCTTTTATATTTTGCATGCATAGCGAAATTGTGACAAGCAAATATTAGCTCATTGATTGTCTAAGTTCAAACTAATGATAAGTGGCATTATAAGAACATTTACATTGCCAGAAGATAACTTACTTTAGTAGATAATCTAAACGAATCCGTAATCCCGTAAAAGAATCAAAGTGAGCATTTGATTCAAATACTTCTAAGGATTATTATGTCATCTAAAATTTCAATTGGGGAGATGGCTAGTTTTGGCTATCGGAGTAGGTTACTCCACAGGTAAAGACATAGATGTATTCATTAGAAGAATTATGCATTGGACTGGACCCAAGATTAATTAATTTTGAATTCGTTTGTGAATTAATTCACTTGTGACGTTCATGGTGTGATTTACCTAAATCCAGAGTTAGCCACTGACCATGCATATGTAACTCATGTCATTTAATATATGAGGAGGCTTATGCTCTAAAGATAATCGAGCTCATAGCTGGTATGTTGGGTGCATTACTTGTGTATGGCATGGCTTTACTAGCAACAATGGAATTCATAGCTCGATTAAAGAATTAATGATATCTTCTCATTGGCATTGTGTGGATTGATAAACATGGAACGTGACCATGGGTTGCTTTTTCTCGAACAAGAAATTTATCATAGTCATTTGTTGACAGTGGTCATATTAATCATTAAGAAGACACAATGGTGACAATGAGATAAAATAGGATTGTATTGAGTGAACGAATTTAACTCAAAAGAATTAAGGATATCATATGAGAGTAACACACACATGATGAGGTCATTAGACAAAGCAGTTGGATGAATTGCTTTCGTAAAGAGTATACAATAAGGAGTTTTCAATGTGGACTGACTTCATGATTAAGTAAATTGTGAATTATTGGAACGATGCTTCTGGACATAATTGCAATTACTCGAGCCTAATTGTATATGTTGGATTGGTCCCTCCGTTAGCTCAACAAAAGTTCGATTGGATTGCATTTGAATCGGAAGAAAATTTTACAACTTTGAAAATAATTTAATTGAGTCGATATATTCGATGTGGAATTAAATGCGGTCATAAGAATTGTTCAACTAGAGAATTTGATTAAAAAATTTTCTTGAAAATTTTATTTAGAAAATCTAAGTAATTTTTTGGAAAATTAATTTTGATTAAATAAAATTAAATTAATCAAATTAATTAAAATTAATATAATATTTTTGGAAATTAATTTTCAAGTTAGACAATTGCCCCAATGGGTAATTGAACTTGAAAATTGGACATGAAATCGAAAATTGAGCCCGAGAAATCAAAATTGAGATCGAAATCTAAAACTGATTGAATCGAGCTTGGTATGTGAAACCAGATCGACAATCCAATTGGTGGTAGGACCGGATCAGTCGGACCATCACTAGGCCCGGACCGAATAGACAACAGCCGAACCGGCTCAGGATGTTGTGAGGGTATCTCACCTGCGATGGCACCACTGGACACGACGGTACCGGCGGTGACGATGACGGCATTCCGGTGACCGGCGAGTGGTCCTTCGACAGTTAAATAGTTGAGGAATTACACTCCTACGGTGACTCTACCAGATAATTTGATTTCAAATTAACTATTCCAAAAATAATATTATTATAATATATTTAATATTAAATTTAATTTTATACTTATCTTAATAGTATTTTATTAATTTAAAATTAAAGTGATTATCTTAATATTAAATTAAATTAAATATTTATCTTATAGATAAATATTATATTAATTTAATAATAAAGTGATTAAGTTTAATCATAGTTGAACTCTCTAAACTCTCCTTACATAAAGAGAGCCACGGGTCATTATTTTTCACACTTAAATTCAAGATAAAGTTGTAAAGAGAAAATTTTCTAAATAAATTATTTTAAAAGATTTCTAGAAATATTTTTCTTATTTATAATTTGACCCAGAAGTTTAAAGAAATTGTGAAATTATCCCACTAGTAATTTTGTGGAAAAAAAAATTATTCGAAGCGAGCCCACACTCGGCAGACGTGAACTTGAGGATAGGAGAGAAGACTGCTCGGTCAAAGTGTTCATCCTAGACAAATCAAAAATGTATAATTTTGATTAAATGTTTATAACTTTAGATATCACAACCAAGTTCTTGTTTTGAATTTTTTTTTTAACTTTAGTTTTTCCCTTAAACTTATTTTTCACTGCATTTTCCAAATCCAATTTTCCAACAGGCAAACCATAGTATATTTAACTAGGGTTGTCGGCCCCCTCCCCCCAAATTCCTAGTTAGACTAGGATTTTGTTTTTCTATTGAAATAGACTTCTACTAATTCAACAAGTGTTTCACTTTTTCTCCCTATAAATAGATGGCACCGGTAGGGCTAAATACACAAATTTGAGATATTGTTCTTCTGCCCGAAAATTGTTAGAATTTATTTTCTAAGTATAAATTCTATTTTCTAGAATAACAATTCTACCGGTTTCAACTGAATAGAGATTTGTTTTCCCACTAAAAGTAAAACAAATTATTTTAGAAGATTTCTAGAGATATTTTTTCTTATTTACAACTTAACCCAGAAGTTTAGAGAAATTGTGAAATTACTCCACTAGTAATTTTGAGGAAAATTTGTTGATTCGAAGCGAGCCCACACTTGGCAGACGTGAACTTGAGGATGGTGGAGAATGCTACTCGGTCAAAGCTTTCATCCTAGACGAATCAAAAATGTAAAATTTTGATTAAGTGTTTATTACTTTAGATATCACAACTAAGTTCATGTTTTAATTTTTTTTTAACTCTCATTTTTCCCTTAAACTTAATTTTCACTGCATTTCCAAATCCAATTTTCCAATAGGCAAACCCTACTATATTTAACTAGGGTTAAGTCACCCCCCTCCAAATCCTAGTTAGACTAGGATTTTGTTTTTCTACTGAAATAGATTTCTACTAATTCAACAAGTGTTCCACTTCTTCTCCCTATAAATAGAGGGCACCAGTAGGGCTAAATACACAACTTTGAGATATTGTTCTTGTAACACCCCATACCCAAGTCCGAGACTGAGACTGGATACGAGACATTACCATACTTGAACTTAAGTAAACATGTAATTACGGGCTGTAAAATTTTGTTTCGAAAAAGAAACTTCTCTTTCTTAATCAAAACGTATGTTTCATGGGCCTACGAGGCCTTAAACACCTATCCGGAAACTTTCGGAACTCAATCGGGAACTTTTTTTCGAAACAGGGGTCACACGCCCATGTGACTTGGGACACGCCCGTGTACCCCTAAGACATGCCCGTGTCTTCCACCCGTGGTCGACACTGACTAATTTCACACGGCCTTGACATGCCCGTGGCTTTGGTTCGTGTGCTAAACTTTCGCATTCTGACTTCTCCACACGGTCCATACACACGCCCGTGTACTTCAGCCGTGTGGCAATTCAAATTACAAGTGCAAGGTGCAGACTTCACACGGCCAGGGCACACGCCCATGTGCTAACCGTGTGTCACACACGGCCTAAACATACGGCTGTGTGATTAGTCCGTGGTCCATTCTGACTTAAAACACTAATGTGCAGGGGACACACGGTCTAGACACACGCCCGTGTGTCTATCCGTGTGGGCACCTAGAGGCTATTTTCCAAGCCAATTGCCACCCTGAGATCAAGATCAATCCCATACTCAATTCAATAACTCAAGTATTACATCTAACATGAACAAGGATGCATACTTCATTGATAAATAAAAACATACATACTTAATCATTCATGACCCATCTCTTTGGCCATATACAAAAAGAATACTAAGCTTGATAGCCAACACTTTGGCTAATTCTAAAACATAACTCAAAATGAAATGCTTCCTATACATGCCATACTTAATATAAACAACTTGGCTATACCAAAATAGCGATTGATAGTGTGCTCTGAGCTCCGATGACGACGATCCACGAGATTAGCTTGGCGGGACTACATGGAAAGAAAGAATTAAAGACGTAAGCATTTCGCTTAGTAAGTTTGCATGTAATGCATATAACAATGTATATAAATATATATGCTTAACATACTCATTCATCATAAGCAAAGGCATTGCTAAATTCACATGCTTGAGCTTACTTACTCTTAACGATTCTTACACTTATCATGGTACTTACTAGTCTCGTGCTTGTAAGGTAAACAAGGTACCTATATCACTTAATCATATAGATTAGCATACTTTGATGATAGCTTTACTTACTTAACTTTCTTACTTTCTCATTTATTCTTTACTCTTTGCCCTCTTGAATTACTATGAATAACCGAGGATACCGAATCTCATCTCACAAATATCTCGATGCCAAAGCCATACCCTAGATATGGTCTTACATGGGATCTCTCAGCTTGGTGTCGATGCCATGTCTTGACATGGACTTATACGAAGTCTTCCTTGTGTGTTCCATTGGGAACTTACCATTGCCATGTCTTGACATGGTCTTAATTGGTATTTTTACTCATGAACGGGTTAATGCCGAGCCTTGGCTTGGACTTACATGAAATCTTCCTTGTTACTCACCAATGCCATGCCTTGGCTTGGACTTACATGGGATCTCTATCTCATGATAGCTTTTCAATGCCAAGACTTGTCTTGGACTTACATGACGTCTTTACATGGAGACTCACCAATGCCATGCCTTGGGTTGGGCTTATATGGGTCTTCATCTCATAATAACTCTTCAATGCCAAGACTTGTCTTGGTCTTACATGATAACTTGCTTGATTTCCGATGCCATGCCTTGGCTTGGTCTTATTCGGACTTCTTTGTCTCATGTGATAGATCGAGTATCCTAAGTAATTCAACTTCAATCGGGACTTTCTCATACTTAATCTCATTGATTTCTTTTTTTAGCATAGCATCAAAAATATCATGGAATTAAGATATATTCTACATCATACTAAGCAATTCAATGATATTAATCATAAAGCTTAGAAATCATACAAACTTACCTCAATGTACAAAATGTATGTAGAAATGCAGTTTAGTCCTCGACTTTGTTCTTACCTCGGTTTCGATCCGGGCTTCGTTTTTCTTGATCTATAATAATAATTTAGCTTATTTAATACACACATTGACTAAATTGACTCTTAACTCATACTTCGGCAAAATTACCATTTTGCCCTTAAACTTCCTCATAATTACACTTTTGCCCCAAGGCTCGTAAAGTGATTTTTATTCAACTTTCGTGAACTTCATGCTTAGCTGATTCATTCTCTTAACTATAGCAACAATCAATTCTCACTATTTCTATCATGTATGACAAATTTCATAACTTTTACAAACTAGTCCTTACTAGCATTTTTCATGAAATTCATTTAGGAAAAGATGTTTATCTAACATCAAAATCTCATAATCTTTCATATAACATCATTTTACAAGCATGTCATACATGGGTAGATTTATGAACATGAATTCTGGCTCAACTTATAGCTATAAATAGCTAATTCATAATACGAGAACTCCAAAAATACGAAGAATATTAAAAACGGGGCTAGGATGCACTTACTAGCAAGCTTCAAAAATTGAAGAACCCTAGCTATGGAGTCTCTCAATTTTCGGTACAAGAAAGAAGAAGATGAATAAGATTTTCATCATCTTTTCCCATTTTAATCATTTAATTGATAAATGACCAAAATGCCCTTCTCATTAAAAATTCACAATTTACTAACTCATGTCCATTTTTGTCCAAAAATTATAATTTGGGCAATATTCTATTTAAGGACTTCTAATTAATATTCCAAAGCTACATCATACAAAAAGCTTCTAGAATTTTTATATTTTGCAACTTTTGCAATTTAGTCCTAATGAACCCTTTAATAGAAATTTTCACAAAATTTCTACATAGAACTTTCATACTATCATGCAAACATATCTTAAATCTTAAAAACTCAATTTTACTAACTCAGATTTGTGGTCTCGCACCACTATTCCGACTAGGCCTTAAATCGGGCTGTTACAATTCTCCCCCTCTTAAGGATTTTTGTCCTCGAAGATCTTACCAGCAAATAAGTTTGGGTACTGATTTCTCATGCTCTCTTCTGGTTCCCACGTAGCTTCCTCTATCCCATGTATTTGCCACAATACTTTCACTAGGGCAATACTTTTATTTCTTAGTTGTTTGACTTCCCGAGCTAAAACCTTAATTGGTTCTTCACCATAAGTCATGTCGGGATGAATCTCTATCTCTGATGGGGTAATTACATGTGAAGGGTTTGATCGATAGAGTCGCAACATGGACACGTGAAACACATCATGTATCTTTTCTAACTCTGATGGCAAAGCCAATCGATAAGCTACCGGCCCAACTCTCTCAGTAATCTCGTATGGTCTTATAAAACGTGGACTCAACTTACCTTTACGGCCAAATCTGAGAACCTTTCTCTATGGTGACACTTTCAAGAAAACTTTATCCCCGACTTGATACTCTATCTCTTTTCTTCGTAAATCCGAGTAGGATTTGCATGCTGTCGATGCGACTTTTAAACATTCTCGGATCGCTTTCACTTTCTCTTCAGTTTCTCTCACCAAATCAACCCCGTGAGTTCGGTTTTCCTTGAGTTCAGTCCAATACAAAGGCGTTCGGCACTTACGCTCGTATAAAGCCTCATAAGGCGCCATTTTTAAGCTCGACTGAAAACTATTATTGTAGGCAAATTCTACTAATGGGAGAAACTTCTCCCAACTGCCTTGGAATTCAAGAATACAACACCGGAGCATATCTTCGAGTACTTGTATTAACCTCTCCGATTGACCATCGGTTTGAGGATGAAAAGATGTACTAAAGTTCAACTTTGTACCCAAGGCCTCTTGTAACTTCTTCCAAAATCTGGAGGTGAATCTCGGATCTCTATCCGATATGATTGACAAAGGAACTCCATGTAGCCTTACTAATTCTGAAACATACAAGTTTGCCAACTTGTCGAGTGAGTAATCCACTCGTACATGTATGAAATAGGCCGACTTCGTAAGTTTGTCAACCACAACCCATACAGCATCTTTCTTGCTTGGTGACAATGGTAAACCCGTTACAAAATCCATGGTGATACGGTCCCATTTCCACTCGGGAATCGAAATGGGTTGAAGCAAACCCGAAGGTACTTGGTGTTCAGCCTTTACTTGCTGAAAAATCATGCATTTGGAAACAAACTCTGAAATATCTTTCTTCATTCTTGGCCACCAATATTGTTGCTTCAAGTCATTATACATCTTGGTACTACCCGGATGTACAGATAAACATTCGTTATGTGCCTCATGCAAAATTTTTTGAATAAGCTCCTCCTTTCTCGGTACACAAGTTCTATCTTTGAACATCAAACTTCCATTGGGACTAATCTGAAAACCGGACTCAACATCTTTCTCGCACTGAGCTCTCTTGGCTTCCAATTCACTATCTTCTTTTTGAGCTTCAATGATCTCTTGGAGAAACATTGGTCTAGCTCTCAACTCATCTAGAAAAGAACTATCGTCGGATAAAGTCATCCGCGAATTCACTGCCCTTAATGCAAATAGGGACTTTCTACTCAAAGCGCCAGCGACCACATTCGCCTTTCCGGGATGGTAGTCAATGACCAACTCTTAGTATTTTATCAACTCTAACCATCTCTGATGCCTTAAGTTTAACTCTTTCTGCGTCATCAAGTACTTCAAACTTTTGTGATCGGTGAAAATCCGACATCTTTCACCATATAAATGGTGTCTCCAAATCTTCAATGCGAAGACTATGGCAAACCAACTCTAAATCGTAAGTCGGATAATTCTTCTCATGGGGCTTTAGCTGTCTTGAGGCATAAGCAATCACTTTGCCTTCTTGCATAAGTACACAGCCTAATCCGTTTAAGGATGCATCACTGTATATCACGAACTCTTTTCCTGTCTCGGGTTGTACTAAAATCGGAGCTTCTTTCAATAATACCTTTAGTTTCTCGAAACTTTGTTGGCATCTTTCTGTCCACTCAAACTTCACATTTTTCTCTAATAATTTCGTCATCGGAGTTGCAATCATGGAAAACCCCTTGACGAATCGTCTATAATAGCCAGCTAGGCCTAGAAAACTTCTAATCTCAGAGATATTCCTCGGTGGATTCCAGTCCATTATGGCCGAAATCTTACTTGGATCTACTCGGACTCCATCTCCCGAGACAATATGTCCCAGAAATCCCACTTTCTTGAGCCAAAATTCACTTGGACTGAACTTGGCATAAAGCTGATTTTCTCGTAGAGTCTGCAAGACCGTTCGTAGATGCTTAGCATGCTCATTCTCATCTCGGGAATAAATCAATATGTCGTCGATAAAAACGACTACAAACTTTTCGAGGTATGGCCTGAAGATGCGGTTCATTAAGTCCATGAATACCGCAGAAGTATTGGTCAATCCAAAGGGCATGACTAAAAATTCATAATGCCCATACCTCGTTCGAAAAGCGGTCTTGGATACATCTCAATCCTTTACTCTCAACCGGTAGTACCCGGATCTCAAGTCTATCTTAGAAAACACACAGGTGGCCCCCTTCAATTGATCAAACAAATCATCGATCCTTGGCAATGGGTACTTGTTCTTTCTTCACACTTTATTAAGTCGACGTAATCTATGCACAAACTCATGGTGCCATCTTTCTTTTCACAAATAAAACTGGAGCACCCCATGGAGAACAACTTGATCTTGCAAAACCTTTATCTGTCAAGTCTTGCAACCGTGACTTCAACTCTCTCAACTCACTGAGCCATTCTGTAAGGAGTAATAAATATTGGTACGATCAAGAGCTAGCTCAATGCTTTGAACTCAATCTCTCTAACTGGAGGTGGTCCTGTAATTCCTCGGAAAAACATCCAAGTACTTACATACTATTGGTACTTGACTCAATCTTTAACTCGATTCTCTATCATTCATCACAAAGGCCAAATATGCCTCATACCCTTTTCTTATGTATTTCTGTTCCGTCATATGAGAAATCATTACTGGCGATCTACCTTGTTCGTCTGATTCTACATGGAGAGTATCCCCATTCTCACATCTCATCTCAATATATTTCTTCCCACAAATTACTACTACATCATGAGTGGTCAACCAGTCCATACCAAGAATGATGTCAAACTCATCAAATGGTAACAACATAAGGTTTGCTTTAAAATAATGACCTCTAATCATCAATGGGCAATCATTACATACTCTATCGACTAGCACACTTTGGCCTAATGGATTAGACACTTTAATCACAAATTCTGTAGACTCTATAGGCATACTCATACTGGATACTAGTTTCATTCAAATGTAAGAGTGTGTGGATCCGGGATCTATTAAAGCAATAACTTTAATATCATGAAGAGAAAAGGTACCCGTAATAACATCAGGAGAAGATGCCTCTTCGCGAGCGCGAATGGCATACGTCCTTGCAAATGCCCTACCCTCGGGTCTCGCAACCTGCTCTTTAGGGTTACCTCTACCACTTGCTCCACTACCCGGGTTCTTCTGCGGTCTTCCTCTGACCATACTCCCAGATCTCGGGTTCTATGCTCTATCTTCCTTCGTCATCTCAGGGCAATCTTTTATAAAGTGGTCTTGAGAACCACATCTGAAACAAGCATTTTCATGGGCTCGACACTCACCAAGATGACGTTTACCGCACTGTGGGCATTCCGATCTATCAGATCGAATGTTCCCCACACTAGCGACTGAAGTAGTCTGTGCCTTATTTCTAATAATCATTTACCCTTGTTGTTTCTACTTGAAAACCCTGTGGATGAAGCCGATCGGGTGGAGAAATCTCTTGACTTCTTGGAAGAGGGTTGGAATGAATTACCCCACTGTCTCTTTCTAGAGTCACGAGACTCTATTTCAGATTTTCTTTTCTCTTTTACTAGCTCTTCGGCTTTACAAGCCCGCTCTACTAGCACAACAAATTCTTTTAATTCTAGGACAACAACAAACAACTTAATGTCCTCATTTAGTCCATCTTCGAATCTCTTGCTCATGATAGCCTCGGTGGATACACACTTTCGAGCGTATTTACTGAGTCGTACAAACTCACGCTCATAATCAGTCACAAACATCTTGCCTTGCTTCAGTTCTAGAAATTCCTTTCTCTTCTGATCGACAAATCTTTGACTGATATACTTCTTTCTGAACTTTTCTTGAAAGAACTCCCACGTAATCTTTTCTCAAGGTACCACTGACACTAAGGTGTTCCACCATTGGTAAGCAGAATCTCTTAAAAGAGAGACTACACACTTCATGCATTCCTCAGACGTGCATGACAACTCATTGAATACCCTGATGGTATTCTCTAACCAGAACTCGGCCTTTTTCGGATCATCGTCCTTTTTAGCCCGAAATTCTTCTACCCCATGTTTCTTGATCCTATCAACCGGAGGCTTCTCTCCTCTTACCACCTCTAATACTTGATGGGCTACAGGGATAGGTTGAGGAATAGGCGGGGGTGGAGGGGTTTGAGCATTCGGGTTCGTATGAACGAACTCCGTATACCACATGTTCATCATATGAAGGAAGGCTTCTCTAGCCTCTTCTCCTCCTCTCTGACTCACCGTAGTGGGTCTATTCTCATTCTCGTTAGGCACCGTCCTTTCAGTGGGAGCCGGTGCGTTACTTTCTACGTCATCTCCTACAGCTCTTTCAGGATCCATTTACTATATGTATAAACATAATTTAAGTCGTCAGGAGTCACCACACTATCATTATAAAAACATTCTTACGTATGGCATGTATAGCTAGACTCGTGCTCGTGCTACGTTAGTCCTAGAATCGACTAAACCGTAGCTCTAATACCACTAATTGTAACACCCCATACCCAAGTCCGAGATTGAGACTAGATACGAGACATTACCATACTTGAACTTAAGTAAACATGTACTTACGAGCTGTAAAATTTTGTTTCGAAACAGAAACTTCTCTTTCTTAATCAAAACGTACGTTTCATGGGCCTACGAGGGCTTAAACACCTATCCAGAAACTTTAGGAACTCAATCGAGAACTTTTCCTCGAAACAGGGTCACACGCCCATGTGACTTGGGACACGCCCGTGTACCCCTAAGACATGCCCGTGTCTTCCACCCGTGGTCGACACTGACTAATTTCACACGGCCTTGACACGCCCGTGGCTTTGGCCCGTGTGCTAAACTTTGGCATTCCGACTTCTCCACACGGTCCATACACACGCCTGTGTACTTCAGCCGTGTGGCAATTCAAATTACAAGTGCAAGGTGCAGACTTCACACGGCCAGGGCACACGCCCATGTGCTAACCGTGTATCACACACGGCCTAAACATACGGCCGTGTGATTAGCCCGTGGTCCATTCTGACTTAAAACACTAATGTACAGGGGACACACGGTCTAGACACACGCCCGTGTGTCTATCCGTGTAGGCACCTAGAGGCTATTTTCCAAGCCAATTGCCACCCTGAGATCAAGATCAATCCAATACTCAATTCAATAACTCAAGTATTACATCTAACATGAACAAGGATGCATACTTCATTGATAAATAAAAACATACACACTTATTCATTCATGACCCATCTCTTTGACCATATACAAAAAGAATACTAAGCTTGATAGCCAACACTTTGGCTAATTCTAAAACATAACTCAAAATGAAATGCTTCCTATACATGCCATACTTAATATAAATAACTTGGCTATACCAAAATAGCGATTGATAGTGTGCTCCGAGCTCCGATGACGATGATCCACGAGATTAGCTTGGCGAGACTACATGGAAAGAAAGAATTAAAGACGTAAGCATTTCGCTTAGTAAGTTTGCATATAATGTATATAACAACGTATATAAATATATATGCTTAACATACTCATTCATCATAAGCAAAGGCATTGCTAAATTCACATGCTTGTGCTTACTTACTCTTAACGATTCTTACACTTATCATGGTACTTACTAGTCTCGTGCTTGTAAGGTAAATAAGGTACCTGTATCACTTAATCATATAGATTAGCATACTTTGATGGTAGCTTTACTTGCTCAACTTTCTTGCTTTCTCATTTATTCTTTACTCTTTTGCCCGATGAATTACTATGAATAACCGAGGATACTGAATCTCATCTCACAAATATCTCGATGCCAAAGCCATACCCTAGATATGGTCTTACATGGGATCTCTCAGCTTGGTGTCGATGCCATGTCTTGACATGGACTTATACGAAGTCTTCCTTGTGTGTTCCATTGGGAACTTACCATTGCCATGTCTTGACATGGTCTTAATTGGTATCTTTACTCATGAACGGGTTAATGCCGAGCCTTGGCTTGGACTTACATGAAATCTTTCTTATTACTCTCCAATGCCATGCCTTGGCTTGGACTTACATGGGATCTCTATCTCATGATAGCTTTTCAATGCCAAGACTTGTCTTGGACTTACATTACGTCTTTACATGGAGACTCACCAATGCCATGCCTTAGGTTGGGCTTATATGGGTCTTCATCTCATAATAACTCTTCAATGCCAAGACTTGTCTTGGTCTTACATGATAACTTGCTTGATTGCCGATGCCATGCCTTGGCTTGGTCTTATACGAATTTCCTTGTCTCATGTGATAGATCGAGTATCCTAAGTAATTCAACTTCAATCGGGACTTTCTCATACTTAATCTCATTGATTTATTTGTTTAGCATAGCATCAAAAATCTCATGGAATTAAGATATATTCTACATCATACTAAGCAATTCAATGATATTAATCATAAAGCTTAGAAATCATACAAACTTACCTCAATGTACAAAATGTATGTAGAAATGCAGTTTAGTCCTCGACTTTGTTCTTGCCTCGGTTTCAATTCGGGCTTCATTTTTCTTGATCTATAATAATAATTTAGCTTATTTAATACACACATTGACTAAATTGACTCTTAACTCATACTTCGGCAAAATTACCATTTTGCCTTTAAACTTCCTCATAATTACACTTTTGCCCCAAGGCTCGTAAAGTGATTTTTATTCAACTTTCGTGAACTTCATGCTTAGCTGATTCATTCTCTTAACTATAGCAACAATCAATTCTCACTATTTCTATCATGTATGACAAATTTCATAACTTTTACAAACTAGTCCTTACTAGCATTTTTCATGAAATTCTTTTAGGAAAAGATGTTTATCTAACATCAAACTCTCATAATCTTTCATATAACATCATTTTACAAGCATGTCATACATGGGTAGATTTATGAACATGAATTCTAGCTCAACTTATAGCTATAAATAGCTAATTCATAATACGAGAACTCTAAAAATACGAAGAATATTAAAAACGGGGCTAGGATGCATTTACTAGCAAGCTTCAAAAATTGAAGAACCCTAGCTATGGAGTCTCTAAATTTTCGGCACAAGGAAGAAGAAGATGAATAAGATTTTCATCATCTTTTCCCATTTTAATCATTTAATTGATAAATAACCAAAATGCCCTTCTCATTAATAATTCACAATTTACTAACTCATGTCCATTTTTTTCCAAAAATTATAATTTGGGAAATTTTCTATTTAAGGACTTCTAATTAATATTCCAAATCTATTTCATACAAAAAGCTTCTAGAATTTCATATTTTGTAACTTTTGCAATTTAGTCCTAATGAACCCTTTAATAGAAATTTTCACAAAATTTCTACATAGAACTTTCATACTATCATGCAAACATCTCTTAAATCTTAAAAACTCAATTTTACTAACTCGAATTTGTGGTCTCGCACCACTATTCTGACTAGCCCCTTAATCGGGCTGTTATAGTTCTTATGCCCGAAAATTGTTAGAATTTATTTTCTAAGTATAAATTCTATCTTTCAGAATAAAAATTCTACCGATTTCTATTGAAGAGGGATTTGTTTTTCCACTGAAAGTAAAATAAATCATTTTAGAAGATGTCTAGAGATATTTTTCTTATTTACAACTTGACCCAGAAGTTTAGAGAAATTGTGAAATTACTCCACTAGTAATTTTGTGAATTTTTTTTTATTCGAAGAAAGCCCACACTCAACGGATGTGAACTTGAGGATAACGGAGAAGACTACTCGGTCAAAGCATTCATCTTAGACGAATCGGAAATGTATAATTTTGATTAAGTGTTTATTACTTTAGATATCACAACTAAGTTCTTGTTTTGAAATTTTTTTAAAACTCTGGTTTTTCCCTTAAACTTAATTTCCACTGTGTTTCCAAATCTGATTTTCCAACAGGCAAACCCTAGTATATTTAACTAGGGTTGTCGCCCCCCCTCCATCCTAGTTAGACTAGGATTTTGTTTATCTATTGAAATAGACTTCTACTAATTCAACAAGTGTTTCACTTCTTCTCCTTACAAATAGATGGCACCAGTAGGACTGAATACACAACTTTAAAATATTGTTATTCTGCCCAAAAATTGTTAGAATTTATTTTCTAAGTATAAATTCTATTTTCCAGAATAACAATTCTATCGGTTTCTATTGAAGAGAGATTTGTTTTCCCACTAAAAGTAAAATAAATAATGTATGGTTCTGTGTTTGATTCGAATTCAATTGAGCCCACACTCGAAGTAGTTCGTGATAAGAGAATAACAAAGAATGTCATTCAGTTAAAAGCCGGGAACGACAAGGATCCATCTAGTCAAAACCACAAGTACGATTTTGGTAAAGAGTTTATTGCTATAAATATTACAAACCAACTTTATTTTCAAAATTTTAATTTTTTTCTATGCAGAAAAGACCGTTTTTGAATCGGATTTTTTCCAGCAGATCATTCACATCCCACTACATAGATAGTGGCAAACCAACAACAGTCTTTATAGTACTGATGACGTCACGAACTAACTAAAATACGACAAAGGCAAGCGCACCTATCGAATGGTAGTATAGCTATGGTGAGTCGGGAATATCGTATCCACGAGGACTAAAAGTACTAGTAGTTACTATCTTTTTATTATCTAGCCGAATAAATTGAAGGGATTTATTTTAACCTAATCTTAACTAACCTAATTACTAAGATGAAACAGAGAATAAAATAGGAAAATATTTGAAGAAAACCGATGAGAGAGACAATACCCAGGAAAGAATCCGCCTAGACTTCACTTATTATTCTAAATCTGAATTAAACGATTTATTCACTTGTCTTGATCCGTAGAAATCCCTAACTTATGTTAATATCTCTTTCAAGAATAACAACAACTAACTATAGGTTGATTAATTGAAATCTCTTTCTAATTAAAACCCCTATCGTCGCATTAACTCGATCTATGGATTCCCCTATTAGATTTGACTCTAATTCGGTAGATTTATGTCATCCTATTTCTAGGATTGCATGCAACTCCACTCAATTATGACAGATCTACTTTTAAACAGAGACTTTTTCTCCACTGAATAAGCACATCAATCATGAAACAATATCCTAAAAACATTAAAACATGAAATAAGAACACATAATTGAGATCAAGAATAAATACTTATCATGTAATTCAAAAAAATCAAATAATAAGATCCGTCTTAGGTTTCATCCTTCCTAGGTATCTAGAGAATTTAATTAATACTTTTTGGGGAAAACATCTCAAAATTAGGAAAACAACAAAACATAAAGAAACCTAAAAACTTCAAGAGAAATTGAATGGAGATCTTCAGTCTTGAAGGAGATCCTGCTTCTGAGTTGAATCCGTTGGCGTTCTTCAAGTCTTTTCTTCGTTCAGCTCTCCGTCCTCCTTTAGGTCTTCTTCTCGTGTGTTTTTATAGACTTTGGAATGCTCCAAATACCTAAAAATTGGCTTTTTCCGCGTGAAAAAGAAACAGGGTTCGAAAGGGACATGGGCGTGTGATCAGCCCGTGTAAGAATGCCCAGGCCGTGTGCAATACTGACATGGTTTAAAATCGACATGGGCTGGCACACGGGCGTGTAGCCAGCCCGTGTGTCTCACACGGGAATGTGATAGGCTCGTGTTAAAGTGCCCAGTCCGTGTGCGATACTGAAATTAGCCCGTTTCTTCTGGTTTTGGCCCAGTTCTCGCTCCTTTCACTTCCCTATACTCACCTAAGTATAAAAACGTAATTTCAAAGGATTAGGAGCATCAAATTAACTAATTATTATGATAATTCACCCAAAAATATGCCAAGAATGGGATTAAATTATGTTATTTTTATGGTTTATCAAATATCCCCTCACTTAAGCATTTGCTTGTCCTCAAGCAAAATCCTCAACTCCCAATTAAAATTAATTCTTCTCAACTTATAATCCTCATCAATAATGCTTCGAAATAATTCACAAATAGTCATACATTGAGAATTCAACTAAAAGAACAATAAAGTTTCAAACAATCCAAGTCGAATATTTTATCCTAAAAACATAGGTATCTCCCTTCATCTATGTAATTACCTTTAATTAAAAATCGACAAGAGTTGATATCCTTACTAAAGATTCACTCAAATCACTCGAAGTGTGTAAGGTCAAGAAATAAGCACTCAATAGTCAAACATGAAACATTTTTACCATAGGCTTGCATGAAAGTCAAATCTCCACCACTATAAATTGAGATGATACATAAATCAAAAGGTCTTTAAAGGGTTGTAATGGGGCTTAGGTTAGGGGTGTGGTTAAAGGCTGAAAGAGAAGGTTAAAATCGAGATTGAATTGATAATTTACCAAACTAGAAAAATACTACTACTGAATAATTACATCAATTGACAAATTAATGAGAATAAACTGAGCTTTTCCTCAAAGTATGAAATTAAACTGTTCGAGCTCAAAAATCATAGAACTGATAAATGAGTTTTTTTCATGTAACAAGAGCAAATCATATATACTTTAACAACTGAAATATAAGAACATAGTTAGGCAACTAACCAATTCAAATCCCGAAAAAAATGGAGTCAAATAAAATGGGAAAAATTCTCCACAAAAATGGCCTATGGGTTAATATTAAGGGTAAATCAAGAATGGTATTTTAGGCTCAAAGGGGTTCACTAAGGGCTAATTATGAAGGTGGGCTTTTTATGGAATAAGTGGGTTAGAACCTAAGTGCCTTTATCATTTCGGTATATCAAATGAAATGCATGGTCTCGATATGCATAATCGAAGCAAGTTCTAGAATAACAAATCAATATTGACACACTCATAACCAAAAATAAAAGCGAGCACTAAAGGCTCAAAATCTCACAAAAATTTATGGGTTTTTTATGTCAATCCTGTAAATTTCAAACTTTAAGGTAATACCTCAATTTAGGGAAACAACCTAGCAATTTTAATTCTAAAAGTAGACTCATCATGCTTGATCCTCTCATGTCTTAAAGTTAAAAAAATCAATGCAAAAATACATATGAATTTAATCCAAAACACATCAAAAAAAATAATAAATCGATAAAAATTCATTCTAATAGTAATATGAGAAAGATTACTTAATCACAAGACAAAATTCAGGGTTTTTCTGATGATTATATAAATAACCTCCCCACACTTAAGATGAACATTGTCCTCAATGGACAAAAATAGATAATAGCAATATAATCAGGAAGTCATAAGAGAGGGAGAGAACTGAAACTGCCCTGAATTTTGGATGAAATCCCCAGAATAGTGAAGAGCGAAATTGTAGATAAAACTAAATGAAATGAAGGATTCTGAGTAACTATTAAGAAAATAAACACAACTGTGGAAGAAGATTAAAGGATTACTCGATTAGAAACAACCATAAAAAATAAAATAGAGTTTAAAATATAAAAGACAAGTCTTGAAAAGATGATAAGAAACATAAAAGTAAATAAACTAAAAATAAAAATAAAAATAAAAATAAAATAAAAGAGATGGACACAATGGTCCTCATCATCAGACGCATCATGAGTCATCGGCGCCGAAGGAGAAATATAAAGATGGTGGCAAATCTGCTGTAGTGTCATGTCAATACTGTCAAACCTCTGATCGCAGTACTGACGGAAGCTAGTGAACTACTCGGTGAGGTCTACTAAGGTAGCAACAGAAAGAGCAGGTCGGTGACTCGGAGGTGGAGGATAAGGTTGGTCCTCGTGAGAGGGAAGAACATCATCAATGAATACTGAGCATCAGAATGAGACAATCGGTGTAACGCCCCAAAAATTTAAGTATTTATTTTTGCATGTTTGTAAAACAAATACATGTCTGCTTCAGTGGTTAAGTGATTTGGGTGTATTTGGGAGTGTCTGAGAAGTCCTGGGTTCAAGCCTGGGCTTGTGCAAAATTTTGGTTTTTAAGGAATAAAACCCTTGCCTTTAGTTAGTAGGCTTTTAAATTATTGTGGGTAAAGCATGACATAAAAAGCCTGCTGGTCTAGGGGGTAAGTGGCGTGTTACTTATGCCAGAGGTCTGGTGTTCGAATCTTGGTAGGAGCAGTGGAGTATTTATTTTGCTGCTGTGTCGTGGGGGGAGTTGTAGTTTGACTGAGACACTGAAGTGGTTGAGAGGAATTCAAATTGAGTGGTTGAGGGGAGCTGTGATCAGGTGGAGAGATTTGAGGAGAAAATCAAGGGGATGAGGGGAGAGGGAGAGTTATGCCAAAAATGGACTCTGGCACTCAAGAATTTCAGCCAGAGTTGTACTCCTCATTTTGGGTTTTTCATATTGGTGTTTTTCTTTCTTTTGCTTGAAGCCGAATGTGGTAGGGGTGTTTTTGCATATTCTTCTGTTGCACTTTTGACAACCTTCTCTTTGGCCGAATATACCTTTTTTCTTATTGCCATCTCTTCTTCTCTCTTTTTCCTGCTGTTGGCCGAATACACCCTCTTCATCTCCTTGCCTCTTCTTCGTTTCTTTTCCAAAATATTTCGGTCAATTGCTGTTGTTTCTACCTTGCCGATTCTCTTCTCTTTTTACCCTCCTCGTGTCGATTATGTTCTTACTGCTTCCTGCCAATTAGTGTTCCTGTGTTCTCTCTCTTGACTTCCCAGAATACTACTCTTCTGAAAAAGGTGAGCAAATGTTTTCTTTTCTCCTTGGCCGAATCTTTTCCCCCTTTTTTCATCCTTCCCCTTTCATTTCTTTTTGGTGATCTATTTCTTTCCCTTGCAGTTGACTGATTTCCCTTCTCTATTTTTTTGGTTATCATTCTTTATTTTCCGGTAAGTCTTACACTTCGTACTGGGTACTCTTCTCGCGTTGTTGGTAAGTGAAGGTGGTATAGTATTATCTTGTTGCTTGTTGAATAAGTGCTTACTCTTTTTCGGTTGGTGCCTAGGAACTTTTCGAAAGGGTTGAAGGTTCGTAATTAACATTTGGGTAGGCGAAACTTCCCTCTTCACTCGATCAAAGGTAAGTTGTTGTGAGTATAACGATTGGGATAACTTACGCTTATTCGATTAAGTAACTGCTTAAATGAATAATTGAGGATTGTTGGTCAAGTGTAGGTTTCAAAGGCGTGGGTGGTTTTCTAAGCAAATAGAACCTAGGTGTGTAACAGCACTCTAGAAACGATATCGGTGAGATGCCGAAAAATGTGTGTAAACACTGCCCAAATCGTAAACTGGCAAAAGCCGAAAAAATGTGACAATTGACGCTACACGAGCGTGCACTCGCTCATGTGGTGAACCGAACACATAAAATGTGGGCGTTAGACTGTTGAGGCCACCATGAGCGATTTCGTGGTCTTAGGCCGTTTTGGACCATGTTGGGCCGAAACGGGCGTGTGGGCCTAACGGGCTTGTGGGCCCAACACGGGTAAACCACACGAACGTGTGGAGAATATTCGGCCAAGCTGTGTAAATTGCATGGCCGAGATCATTTTTGGGCTATAAGGGCCACACGAGCGTGTGGGCCCACATGGGCCCGCATTATGGGCATTAGGCCCATTTTCACAGTTTGACTGTTAAGGTTACACGGGTCGCCCGAGATGACTGTGGACCTACTGATGGATCGGTAAGTATACCTAGACCCCAAACTGATAAATAACTGTTATGCCCCTATGGTAAAATGACTGTTATGCCATTATGATATGTATGACTGTATATGAGCATGCCACGATTTATATGTTGCATACATGTGTGATATGCTGCATGGGGATGGGATTATTATGATTGGAGGAAGTGTACTATACTGGCAGCTCTGCTGTAAATACTGTTTAGTGCCGCAACCGATGCTAATTTTTGGAGTGTAGGGATGGGTGGGTGATTTTATCCCCACATGGAGTGTTGGGCTGGACGGAGTGGAGTGTAGAGGCTGGATGGGTAGGATTTCTGATTGCATGCCTAAATTGTTACTGTCACTGAAATGGGCTAAGGCCCACACTAATACTGATACTATAATGGGCTAAGGCCCAACTGATCTGAACTGTTGTTGATTTGGGCTTAGGCCCAGTCTGTGTTTGCCTATGGCATGATTGGCTATTTGCTTATATGGGGTTACACACTGAGTTTTCATAAACTTACCCTTCTGTTTATCTGTACAGGTAATCCCCAGTCTTAGGCAGATCAGTGCTGCGAGGGATTCGGAGGTGGCCACACAACCGCACATGCTTTTATGTTTGAGTTTTATTTCCAATAAATTTAATTTGGGTTTTTGTTATGTAATAAGGCCTCTTTAAATTTTAACTTTCAATTTGGGGATTTTACTTATTTTAATTCACATCTGAGTAGTAGTAGGACGCGATTTTTTTTCAAAAGATAATTGTTTTTTCAAAACACCACGTTTTCGTAACTTACTATAAAAGCTTCTGCATCAAACATGGTTTTAAAGTATAGTAACAAACTAATATGATCGATGTCTTACTAAAGACAACTTGAGTTTTAAATGAACAAAATACCCTTAAATGTTCGTTATGATCCTAAACGTGATTTAATATAGAACGGGTTTTTCCAATGAAAGTATGTTTTCGAAGAACACTTCAATGTGATATCGCCAGATTTGGCAATAACATCTAGGCCGGGTTTGGGGTATTACATTTAGTGGTATCAGAGCCAGGTTGCAAAACTCAGCTGTGGTTTTTGGATTTCTTCTAAAAACTCAGAATTTTCAAAAAGAACTATTCCTAGAAATTTGGAAGTATTTTGAAATACTTTTACTGATGTGTGGTACACCGAATCTCCAGCGCCGATATTGTAAGTCCTCTGAAACCTCTGTTTATTTAAAGTGAAATATTGAGACTACTATAGGCAGTAGACTGTATTGAAATATTCTGGTTAGGGGAAAACTAAACTTGTAGTAAGACTGCGTTCTGCGAAAACAAACTCTTAAATACTGATACTGCTTACATAAGATATCTGTTAACGTTGAAGAGGTGCTCGGGTTGGGTCTTCTTCATCGGGCCACATGCCTAACGTTGAAGCTAGAGAGGCACCAGCTTCACCTGTGACTGAGATTGGGTCTCACGATCGAGTGGCTGGGGATGACGCATTGTCCCAAGCTATGTTGCGAATTCTGGAGAGGGTCGCTGGGCCCAATACTGGTACTGTGGGCTGTGAGTCGGTAACGGAACGACTCTGGTCTAATGGGGCAGAGATTTTTAGGGGTATTACTGGAGTTGCCCCTAACGTGGCTGAATATTGGATTGAGGCCACAGAGAGATCATGGATGACCTCGACTGCACCCCCGAACAGAAACTAAAAGGAGCCATGTCATTGTTACGAGACGAAGCCTATCAGTGGTGGCTTACAGTTAAAGAGGGTACTCAGGCTGACCGATTGAGATGGAAATTCTTCAAGACTGCTTTCCAAGGGAAGCATGTCGGCGCTAGTTATGTGGATGCCCGGAGGAGGGAGTTTCTAAATCTGACGTAGGGGGATAAATCAGTGACGGAATATGAAGCTAAATTTTTGCGATTAAGCCACTATGCACGTGGGATGGTGGCAACTGAATATGAGCAGTGTGTTTGTTTTGAGGACGGCCTCAGGGATAGTCTAAGAGTTTTGATAGCTCCACAGAAGGAGCGAGATTTTTTCACACTGGTAGATAAGGTGAAAATCGCTGAGGAGGTAAAGCGTACTGAGTGCCTGAACAGAGAAAAAGGTAAAATTAAGAGGGATTCAGAGCCCTCAAGTTCTGTTCAGAGGCCGAATAAAAAGGCCAGAGTGGATGGGCCGGTCAAAGTTAGGGCCCCTACTGCTACTACTAGACCGCAGCCATGTATTGACTGTGGTAGACGCCATCAGGGCGAGTGCTGAAAAAGGATTGGGGCATATTTGAGGTGCGGATAATTAGAGCACCGTATCAGAGATTGTCCACAGAGGCCCGATCAGATGCAAGTTATTGGTCGGGGTACTGTTCAGCCGCAGAGAGGTGTTCAGTAGCCACTGAGAGGCCGTGGTCAGGCCAGAGATGGAAATGGCATGGGTCGTAGTCGTGGAGCACCGGGCAAAGGTGCTGGTCATACTGAGGCGAGACAACCAGCTCTAGTTTATGCTGCACGTCACCGAGAGGACAGAGACACCCCAGATGTTATTACTGGTACGTTCTTTATCTATAATGTACCTTATACTGCACTGATTGATGTTGGTTCTACGCATTCTTATATAGCATGATCGGTGTCTGAGACTTTGGGTATAAGGGTTGAAACCACTGCGAGTGAGGTTACTGTGTTAAGCCCTTTAGGGCAGTCAGTTAAAGTAAACAAATTGTTCAGAGATGTACCGTTGGAGGTTCAAGGAATCATCTTTTTGGCAGATTTAATGAAACTTTCTTTTTGTGAATTCGACTTAACACTAGGCATGGATTGGCTGGTTAAGCATCAAGTGAATTTGGATTGTGCTGCTAAGCGGGTGGTACTGAAAACTGTGGAGGGTGATTAGGTGGTGCTAATAGGGGAGCGTCGGAATTATCTGTCAAATGTGATTTCTGCCTTGAGGGCCAAGAATTTGGTTCGTAAGGGTTGTGAGGCGTATATAGCCTACATCAGTGGTGTTGATTCTGAGGTTCTGTCTGTTAAAGATATTAGAACAGTCAAAGATTTTCTGTATGTTTTTCCCGATGAACTACCTGGACTACCTCCAAGCCGTGAAGCTGAATTTGGGATTGAGCTCCTACCGGTACAACTCCGGTGTCTATCGCTCCTTATAGAATGGCACCGAAAGAGCTAGTGGAGCTTAAGGCTCAGATTCAGGAGTTGCTGGATCGAGGGTTCATCCGCCCTAGTGTGTCTCCATGGGGAGCACCGGTGTTATTTGTGAAAAAGAAGGATGGATCCATGCGTAAGTGCATTGACTACCGGTAACTGAACAAATTGACTATTAAGAATAAGTACCCCCTGCCGAGGATTGATGATCTATTCGACCAATTTCGAGGAGCTTCGGTCTTCTCTAAGATTGATCTCCGATCAGGGTACCATCAACTGAGAGTCAAAGAGGCTGATGTTCACAAGACAGCGTTTAGAACTTGTTATGGTCATTACGAGTTCCTTGTGATGCCGTTTGGGCTGACGAAGCACCAGTAGCTTTTATGGATCTGATGAACCGAGTGTTCCATCCTTATCTGGATCCGTTCGTAGTGGTGTTTATAGATGACATCTTGGTGTATTCGAGAACTGAGGATGAACATGACGCACATCTCCGAGTTATTCTACAGATTCTGAGGGAGAAACAATTATACGCTAAGTTCAGCAAGTGTGAATTCTGGCTGCGAGAGGTAACATTTCTGGGCCATGTGGTATCTACTGAAGGGATTAGAGTTGATCCTCAGAAAATTTAAGTTGTTTTGGATTAGAAGCCGCCTAAGACGGTATCTGAGATCGAAGTTTTCTAGGTCTGGCAGAGTATTATAGACATTTTGTTGAGGGTTTTTGTTGATTACTGCATCTCTGACTAAATTGTTGCGTAAAAGGGTACCGTTTGTCTGGACTGATAAGCAGCAAGAGAGTTTTGAGAAACTTAAGAAGGTTCTGATAGAGGCCCCTGTCTTGATACAGCCAGAGTCTGGGAAAGAATTCACTATCTATAGCGATGCATCACATGTCGGTTTGGGATGTGTGTTGATGCAAGTGGGTAAGGTAGTGGCATATGCGTCTCGCCAGCTTAAGTCTCATGAGGCTAATTATCCGACGCATGACTTGGAGTTGGCCGCGGTGGTATTCACACTGAAAATCTGAAGGCATTACCTGTACGGTAAAAAGTGCATCATTTTCACAGATCACAAGAGCCTCAAATACCTCCTCACTCAGAAAGAGCTAAATATTAGGCAGCGTAGATGGATTAAGCTGCTTAAGGATTATGATTGTTCGATCGAATACCATCCGGGTAAGGCCAATGTGGTGGCTGATGCACTGAGCCGTAGGGCTATGACGGATCTGAGGGCGATGTTTGCTCGTCTCAGCTTATTTGATGATGGTAGTTTGTTGGCCGAACTTCAAGTTAAACCATCGTGGATTGAACAAATTAAGGGTAAACAGTTGGAGGATGAGTCTTTGGGTCCTCAATTCTGACAGATTGAGAATAGGGAAACTTAAGATTTTGGACTGAATGGCGAAAGGGTATTGTGTTTCCGTGGAAGAGTCTATGTACCAAAGGATACTGATTTGAGGCAGTCTGTACTGCGAGAGGCGCATAGTAGTCCTTATGCTATGCATTCCGGTGGGAATAAAATGTACCGAGACCTTCGTGAGTTATATTGATGGCCAGGTCTCAAGCGTGAAGTCACCGACTTTGTGAGTAAGTGTCTGACTTGCCAGCAGATTAAGGCTGAACATCAGTTACCTTCAGAGTTGCTTCAGCAAGTTAAAATTCCACTCTGGAAGTGGGAGAGAGTAACCATGGACTTCGTTAGTGGGCTACCCCTAATGCCTACTAAGAAGGATACAGTATGGGTCGTAGTGGATCGGTTGACCAAGTCAGCCCATTTCATACCAATTCGTACTGATTACTCCTTGCAGAAGCTGGCTAAACTGTATGTGGCTGAGATAGTAAGACTGCATGGGGTACCGGTTTCTATAATATTAGATAGAGATCCTCGTTTCACGTCTCGATTCTGGAATAAGTTACACGAGGCTTTGGGTACAAGATTGGACTTCAGCACCGCATTTCATCCTCAGTCTGATGGTCAATCAGAGAGGGTGATTCAAATACTGGAGAACATGTTAAGGAGTTGTGTAATAGATTTCTGAGGCTGTTGGGAAGACTATTTGCCATTGGCAAAGTTTTCATATAACAATAGCTACCAGTCTAGCATACAGATGGCACCTTACGAGGCATTATATGGCCGTAGGTGTCGTACTCCTTCGTGTTGGACTGAGTTGGACGAGCGGCGTGTTTTGGGCCCTGAGTTGGTCTCTGATACCGAGGACAAAGTTAGATTAATTCGGGATTGATTGAAGGCAGCATCTGACAGACATAAGTTGTATACGGATTGAGTATTCTGTGGGGGACTTTGTCTATCTTAAGGTCTCACCATGGAAGAAGGTATTGAGATTTGGACGGAAGGGCAAGTTGAGCCCTAGATTTATTGGGCCCTATCGTATACTGAAGCGTGTGGGACCGGTTGCCTATCAACTTGAGTTACCTCCAGAGTTGGATCGGATACATGATGTGTTCCACGTCTCTATGCTAAGGCGTTATCGCTCTGATCCCACACACGTGATATCGACTGAGGATATTGAGGTCAGACCTGACCTGACTTTTAAGGAAGAACCGGTTCAGATTTTAGATCGTGATGTGAAAGTCTTGAAGAAGAAGTTTATCCCACTGGTTAAGGTACTTTGGCGCAATCACAGTTCAGGGGATACCACGTGGGAGCCCGAAGAGGCGATGCATCAACAATACCCTCATCTGTTTTGATCATGTAAATTTTGAGGCCGAAATTTGTTTTAGGGGGTAGAGTTGTAACGCCCTAAAATCTTAAGTATTTATTTTTGCATGTTTGTAAAACAAATACATGTCTACTTCAGTGGTTAAGTGATTTGGGTGTGTTTGGGAGTGTCTGAGAAGTCTTGGGTTCAAGTCTGGGCTTGTGCAAAATTTTGGTTTTTAGGGAATAAAACCCTTGCCTTTAGTTAGTAAGCTTTTAAATTATTGTGGGTAAAACATGACATAAAAAACCTGCTGGTCTAGGGGGTAAGTGGCCTGTTACCTATGCCAGAGGACTGGTGTTCGAATCTTGGTGGGAGCAGTGGAGTATTTATTTTACTGTTGTGCCGTGGGGGGAGTTGTAGTTTGACTAAGACACTGAAGTGGTTGAGAGGAATTCAAATTGAGTGGTTGAGGGGAGGTGTGATCAGGTGGAGAGATTTGAGGAGGGATTTTAGGAAAAAATCAAGGGAGATGATGGGAGAGGGAGAGTTATGCTGAAAATGGACTCTGGCACTCAAGAATTTCGGCCAGAGTGGTACTCCTCATTTCGGGTTTTTTGTACTGGTGTTTTTCTCTCTTTTGCTTGAAGCTGAATGTGGTAGGGGTGTTTTTGCATATTCTTCTGTTGCACTTTTGAAAACCTTTTCTTTGGCCGAATATACCTTTTCTCTTATTGCCATCTCTTCTTCTCTCTTTTTCCTGCTGTTGGCCGAATACACCCTCTTCATCTCCTTGCCTCTTCTTTATTTCTTTTCCCAAATATTTCGGTCAATTGCTGTTGTTTCTTCCTTACCGATTCTCTTCTCTTTTTACCCTCATCATGCTGATTCTGTTCTTACTGCTTCCTACCAATTAGTGTTCCTGTGTTCTCTCTCTTGACTTTCCAGAATACTACTCTTCTGAAAAAGGTGAGCAAATGTTTTCTTTTCCCCTTGGCCGAATCTTCTCCCCCTTTCATTTCTTTTTGGTGATCCATTTCTTTCCCTTGCAGTTGACTGCTTTCCCTTCTCTATTGTTCTGGTTATCATTCTCTATTTTTCGGTAAGTCTTACACTTCGTAGTGGGTACTCTTCTCGCGTTGTTGGTAAGTGAAGGTGGTATAGTATTATCTTGTTGCTTGTTGAATAAGTGCTTACTCTTTTTCGTTGGTGCCTAGGAACTTTTTGAAGGGGTTGAAGGTTCGTAATTAATGTTTGGGTAGGCGAAACTTCCCTCTTCACTCGATCAAAGGTAAGTTGTTGTGAGTATAACGATTGGGATAACTTACGCTTATTCGATTAAGTAACTGCTTAAATGAATAATTGAGGATTGTTGGTCAAGTGTAGGTCTCAAAGGCGTGGGCGATTTTCTCAGCAAATGGAACCCAGGTGTGTAACAGCACTCTAGAAACGATATCGGTGAGATGTCGAAAAATGTGTGTAAACACTGCCCAAATCGTAAACCGGTAAAAGCCAAAAAAATGTGACAATTGACACTACACGAGCGTGCACTCGCTCGCGTGGTGAACCGAACGCATAAAACGTGGGCGTTAGACTGTTGAGGCCACCATGAGCGATTTCGTGGTCTTAGGCCGTTTTGGACCATGTTAGGCCAAAACGGGCGTGTGGGCCCAACGGGTTTGTGGGCCCCACATAGGTAAACCACACAAACGTGTGGAGAATATTGGGCCAAGCTGTGTAAATTGGATGGCCCAGATCATTTCTGGGCTATGAGGGCTACACGAGCATGTGGGCCCACATGAGCCCGCATTATGGGCCTTGGGCTCATTTTCACTGTTTGACTGTTAAGGTTGCATGGGTCGCCCAAGACGACTGTGGACCTACTGATGGGTCGATAAGTATACCTAGACCCTAAACTGATAAATAACTGTTATGCCCCTATGGTAAAATGACTGTTATGCCATTATGATATGTATGACTGTATATGAGCATACCACGATTTATATGTTACATACATGTGTGTTATGCTGCATGGGGATGGGATTATTATGATTGGAGGAAGTGTAATGTACTGGCAGCTCTGCTGCAAATACTGTTTAGTGCCGCAACCGGTGCTAATTTTTAGAGTGTAGAGATGGGTGGGTGATTTTATCCCCACATGGAGTGTTGGACTGGACAGAGTTGAGTGTAGAGGCTGGATGGGTAGGATTTCTGATTGCATGCCTAAATTGTTACTGTCACTGAAATGGGCTAAGGCCCACACTGATACTGATCCTGTTATAGGCTAAGGCCCACACTGATACTGATACTGTAATAGGCTAAGGCCCAACTGATCTGAACTGTTGTTGATTTGGGCTTAGGCCCAGTCTGTATTTGCCTATGGCATGAATAGATATTTTCTTATATGGGGTTACACACTGAGTTTTCGTAAACTCACCCTTCTGTTTATTTGTACAGGTAATCCCCAGTCTTAGGCGGATCGGTGCTGCGAGGGATTCGAAAGTGGCCACACAACCGCACCTGCTTTTATGTTTGAGTTTTATTTCCAATAAATTTATTTTGGGTTTTTGTTATGTAATAAGGCCTCTTTAAATTTTAACTTTCAATTTGTGGATTTTACTTATTTTAATTCACATCTGAGTAGTAGTAGGACGCGGGTTTTTTTTCAAAAGATAATTATTTTTTCAAAACACCACGTTTTCTTAACTTACTATAAAAGCTTCTGCATCAAACATGTTTTTAAAGTATAGTAACAAACTAATATGATCGATGTCTTACTAAAAACAACTTGAGTTTTAAATGAACAAAATACCCTTAAATGTTCGTTATGATCCTAAAAGAGAATTAATATAGAACGGGTTTTTCCAATGAAAGTATGTTTTCAAAGAACACTTCAATGTGATATCGCCAGATTCGGCCATAACGTCTAGGCCGGGTTTGGGGTGTTACAATCGGTACTGAGAAGGATCCACTCCACGACGTCGCTCTATCATCCTCATGTGGATCATGGTTGAGAGTCCTTGCGGGACATCTGGCCGACTAATGTGAGTGACGAGGATTGCACCGGTGTGTTTAAAAGACTGAAGTGTCGAGCGATACGAGTTACATAAAGACCTAAGCAGATAGGGCCCTTCTTGTGGCGTTCGGTCTGATGGCGAAAGGCGATGGCAATGAAGTATGCCAAGTCAAATACATGCCTTTGCGCCATGCTCCATAAGAAATAAACATCATGAGTATTAACGACGCCGGTGCTCTCTCGTCGACCTGTCAAGGTGTGAGCTAATAGTGCGTGAAGGTATTATAGAGCCGGAGAGAGAGATGTCGCCTTCGAGCGACTCGGATCATAGGGGCCCGTACTTGCTAGAAGAGCCACCCAACAGGAGGAAGGTGGGTAATGAATATGGCGGTGGAGGTGAGGGAAGTTTTCGGCGCCCATAAAATCCTCCGTATAAAGCCCCAATGCAACTCTGAACTCTGGAAGACTCATCTGGTGCACTAGGCCACCAAGTCGGAATGCAACGGTACCTGGCTCATCATGTGTCGACATGACTGACTGTAGATGGAATGTCGAGCAAAATTCCAAAGTGAGCTTCATATATATGGGCTCGACGATATCAAAGAAACGGTCCCATGGAGCTGTAGTCAGAAGGGTCCGAACGAGGTCAGCAAGGTGGACCTGTTCCAAAGTGGCCCAATCTATGCAACGATCTACGCCGAGCGGTCGTGCGCGAAGAAGCTTAAATAAATCCTCCTAGGGGCCTGCTGGGAATCGTAAATAAGGATGGCGAACCTCGGTAGATGCGCTCAAGGAAGTCGCGCCAAGATCCTTCTGCTTTTTTGAAGCGGGGACGGTGACCTTGGATTTACCTCGTGTGTTGGTCATAACGTACCTGTAAGAAATCGAAAACGACTTTCATTAATACTTAAAGAATCACAAAGAAAGTTTGAGATGGCTAAATCTAAGTAGTCCTAACTAACAAATGTCTTCTAAAGAATCAGGATATCCTAAAAACAAGAGTAATAAACAAAATAGAAACACATAAAAATCCTAATACTAAGCAAAATAATAAAATTAAGGGAATAAATGAGCAACATAATTTAATAAAATAAATTAAGAAAATGACTATTATAAAGAATTCGCAAATAGTACATAGAGTATAGAATAGACGAAGAATGCATCATAATAATGACTATACAGTAACATAAATAATAAATAAGGCAACAAAAAAGGTTAGCAATTAAAATAACTAATAATAATAAGTAAAATAATAGTAAACAATAAAAGAATAATAGACTAATGATGATAATAACTAAAAGTAACTAATTAAAGAAATAAAATAAATAACAAAAATAAATAAATAAATATAATAAAATAAAGAAAATGGTGAAAGGGGACAAAACCGATGGGGAATGGTGGTTGTCGGAATATCACGGGCGGTGGCGCGCGACTGGAGTGAGAGGCGCGGCTTGGGGAGAAGGGGGTGGTGCGGACGGTAGGTTTGTGGCTGGTTCGTATGCTGGGGTGATGGGGAAGAAATAGAAAGAAGAGGGAAAGGGTTTGGGGATCGTGCGTGTGGGTTTGGGAAGGGGCAAGGGGGAAAGAAAGGTGAGGCGGTCAGGTTGTGGGGGTTTGGGTATTTGCGGGGTTGGAGGGAAGGGAAAGAATGGGAAAAAAAGGGAAGGGGTGGTCGGTCGACGAAGAAATAAAGGGGAAGGGTTTTGGTTGCGCGAGCAACGGAGGGTTCGTCGAGGGTGGGACGGTGTGGCCGGAGATGGGTGGGCTGCGGCGGCTAGGGCTTTGGGGAAGAAGACAAAAAAATGAAAGGTAAAAGAAAAGAATAGGGTTTGGGGTTAAAAAAAAGGGCCACAGTGGTGTCCTGTTTAGCCTATGTTTGATAATAAATGCAGTCAGTCCGTCGCACGGCCTCGGACACGCCCGTGTGTTCAGGCCGTGTTTCTCACATGGCCATGTCGCATGGTCGTGCACGACCTCATTCGCTTCTTCCACGGTCGTGTGACTTCTTCCATGACCATGGGCTTCGGCCGTGTCTCACACACGGCCGTGTGCCTTGCCCTTGTTCCTTCCTGACTTACTTTAAACTTGGAAAATTTAGCTTCAGGGTTCACGCGGCCTAAGACACGCCCGTGTGTCTAGGCCGTGTGTCCAACACGGCCATATCGCACGGTCGTGGGGATTAATCGTAGGCTATGTCTCTGTCATTTTTGGGAAAAAATTAAGTCCTATTTGCGTGTCCAGGCCGTGTGAGTTAAAAACTTGCATTTTAAACACGAAGAATAGATAAAAATAAACTAATTAGTAGTGTTAGTGCTCGGGTTACCTCCCAAGAAGCGCTTGTTTAAAGTCTTAAGCTAGACTTACCTTGTGCTCATTACTTACGAAGGTTCACAGAGCTGAAGCTCCTCTCTATCATCTCTAAAATCCTCACCATTATAAAGTTTAAGTCGTTGACCATTTACCTTGAATGTGCCATAAGTCGGGTGAGTTACCTCTATTGTGCCGTAGGGAAAGACGGTTTGGACTACAAATGGACCTGACCATCTTGATTTTAGCTTTCCAGGGAACAATTTGAGCTTTGAATTGTATAGCAAAACAAGATCTCCGGCTGCAAACTGCTTAGGTTGCTTCAAACGAGCATCATGGCGTCGCTTTGTCGCTTCTTTGTATAATCGTGAATTCTCATAAGCATTTGCTCGCCACTCATCTAGCTCGTTCAACTGCATCAATCTTTTCTCACCTGCAAGTTTAGGATCATAGTTTAGGAGTTTTATAGCCCAAAATGCTTTGTGCTCTAATTCAAATGGTAAATGACAGCTTTTCCTGTAAACAAGTCTGTACGGAGATGTTCCTATGGGAATTTTAAAAGCGGTTCTATAGGCCCATAAAGCGTCGTCTAATTTTTTTGCCCAATCTTTCCTATTTGATTCTACGATTTTCTCTAGGATACGCTTAAGCACGCTTAAGCTCTCGATTTGCCACTTCAAATTGTCCACTAGTTTGAGGGTGATAAGGGGTAGTTGTTCTGTGGTACACTCCATATTTTTTTAGGACTTTATCAAATTGAGCATTACAAAAATGAGTACTCCTATCACTAATAATCGCTCTAGGTGTTCCGAATCGAGAAAAGAGCTTCTTAAGAAATCTCACTACCACTCTAGCATCATTAGTAGGTAAAGCTTGAGCTTCCACCCATTTTGACATATAATCATCCGCTACTAAGATGTATTTATTCCCAAATGAGCTAGGGAATGGACCCATAAAATCAATGCCCCATACATCAAATATTTCACATGATAGCATATATGTTTGAGGCATTTCATCGCGTTTAGAGATCTTACCTGTTCTCTGGCATCTATCACAAGAAGTAACATACCTGTTAGCGTCCTTGAACAGTATGGGCCAATAAAAACCTGATTCGAGAGTTTTATGTGTTGTCCTAGTCCCACTGTAATGGCCTCCTGTTGGTCCTGAATGGCAATGTTCTAGGATTTTACTTGCCTCTGACTTTGTAACACATCTTCGAATTACTTGATCTGCACATATACGAAAAAGAAAAAGATCCTCCCAAAAATAATTTTTCACATCGGCAAAAAACCGCTTCTTTTAATGATGTGTCAACACTTTTGGTAGGATGTTAGCAGCTAAGTAATTCGCAATATCTGCAAACCAAGGTACCTAAGAGTCAGATATAGCCAAGAGTTGTTCCTCAGGAAACGAGTCATTTATCTCACTCTCATCGAGCTCTTTGAGATGTGGATTCTCAAGCCTAGAAAGGTGGTTTGCCGTAAAATTTTCAGCCCCTTTCTTATCCTGAATTTCCAAATTAAATTCCTGCAAAAGTAGAATCCATCTTATGAGTCAAGGTTTTGCATCAGACTTAGTTAGGAGATAACGAAGAGCTGAATGGTCAGTGTAAATGACAACTTTAGATACTATCATATATGGACTAAATTTATCGAATGCAAAAACAACAGCTAGCAATTCTTTTTCCGTGGTAGTGTAGTTTTCTTGTGTGGCCGTCAATGTCTTGCTAGCATAATAAATCGGTTGAAAATGGTTGTTTCTTCGCTGTCCAAGAACTACACCTACTACAAAATCACTCGCATCACACATTAGTTCAAAGGGAAAATTCCAATCAGGTGCAATTATAATTGAAGCATTGATTAATTTATCTTAGAGTGTATTAAATGCTTCTAAACATTCCTGATCAAAATTGAAAGGCACATCTTTTTCTACTAGTTTTGTTAAAGGCTTAGCTATTTTAGAAAAATCTTTAATAAATCTTCTGTAAAACCCAGCATGTCCTAAAAAGCTTCTAATAGCCTTAACTGAACTAGGAGAAGGTAATTTTTCTATGGTCTCAATTTTTGCTTTATCAACCTCAATCCCTTTATCAGAAATTTTGTGACCTAACACAATCCCTTCTCGAACCATGAAATGACACTTTTCCCAATTAAGTACAAGGTTCGTCTCCTCACATCTCATTAGAACTTGTTTTAAATTTTTAAGACAAAGGTGGAAAGAATTACTGAATACCGAGAAGTCATTCATAAATACCTCCATAATATCTTCCACAAGTTCATCAAAGATGGCTAACACGCGGTGCTGAAAAGTAGCAGGAGCATTACATAATCCAAAAGGCATTCTACGATAAGCAAACGTACCATATGGACATGTAAATGTTGTTTTCTCTTGATCCTCAGGAGCTATCGGAATTTGGAAGTAGCCAGAGAGTCCTTCTAGGAAGCAGTAATACATATGCCCAGATAATCTTTCCAACATTTGATCAATGAATGGTAAGAGGAAGTGATCTTTTCTCGTGGCATCGTTCAACTTCCTATAGTCAATGCAAACTCTCCAACCTGTAACTGTTCTTGTTGAAATTAATTCATTCTTTTCGTTGGCTACAACAGTCATGCCTCCCTTCTTTGGAACAACTCGCATGTGGGCTCACCCAAGTCTTCGGTCGTAAATAGGATAAATAACTCCAGCATCTAGAAGTTTAATTACCTCAGCTTTAACAACTTCTTTCATATTGGGATTTAGTCGTCTTTGAGCTTTCACACACTGTTTATATTCATCTTCCATTAAAATTTTGTGGGTGCAAAACGAAGGGCTGATCCCTTTAATGTCAGAAATCTTCCAAGCTATGGCTCTTTTATGCTCCCTTAGTACTTGTAGTAGCTCATCTTTCTCATTGGGTTGCAAGTCTGAAGCAATAATTACTGGTAGTGTAGAATTATCTCCGAGGAACGCATACTCTAAGTGATTTGGTAATTGCTTCAGTTTCAATTTGGGAGGTTCTTCAATAGAGGGTTTTTGTTTTAGTTCATCGTTCATTTCAATGCCCTCATACTTCTTTTTTCTTGGGGAAGACTCGTTAGAGTTTAACTCAATTTTTATCTTCCCTATCTCAGTGATATCATCATCTACCTCCTCACCTTGGACAAGACACAGTTCTAACGTGTATTTATGAATGATTTCATGAAAAGAATCTTGAATAGAATGATCAATAGAATCAATAAAGTAACAGGAATCATCTTGTTCTCTAGAGTATCGCATAGTATCATAAATCTTAAAAATAATTTCTTCGTCACCTACCCTAAGCACAAGTTTACCATCACCTACATCAATGACAGCCTTAGCAGTGGCTAAAAAATGGGCGACCTAAAATTAAAGGTACTTCAACGTCCTTATCCATGTCAAGCACAACAAAATCAATAGGGAATATGAATTTATCTACTTTTACCAAAACATCTTTAATAATTCTCCTAGGATATTTAACAGATCTATCAGCTAATTGGATACTCATCCTAGTGGGTTTTGGTTCTCCGAGACCAAGCTGCTTGAACATTTTGTAAGGCATCAAATTAATGCTGGCACCTAAATCCACTAATGCTTTCTCAATAGTTAAACTACCGATTAAACAGGGAATAGTAAAACTTCCTGGATCTTTCAATTTGGTTGGTAGTTTATTTTGAAGAATAGCTGAACATTCCTCGTTGAGTTCCACGGTTGATAGTTATTCAAACTTCATTTTATTTGTTAAAAGCTCTTTTAAAAATTTTGTATGTGTAGGCATTTGTGAAATAGCTTCAACAAAAGGTAAGTTAATATGCAATTGTTTAAAAAGTTCAAGAAATTTACAAAATTGTGCATCCATGCGGTCTTTCTTCAACTTTGTTGGATATGGGATCGGTGGTTTATATTCTTTAAGCACTGGTGTACACTCACGTCGGAGTTTACTCCCTCACCCTTCGCCTTATCAGCTTCCTGTGGCATCTTCTTTTCAGCTTCAACCAACACCTTCCCATTCCTTAGTGTAACTGCCTTCACATGCTCTTTTAGGTTAGGTTCGGTGTTACTAGGTAGACTACCTTGTTGCCTTTCGGAAACTAATTTAGCCAGCTGTCCAATTTGATTTTCAAGCCCTTGATTGATGCTTGCTGATTTTTCAATGTTGTCTCGGTATTTTGAAAACGAGTCTCTAACATCAAAATAAGTTTTGCTAGCATATCTTCAAGATTCGGCTTCTTCTCTTGCTGGTAGAGTGGTTGGAAACCTGGAGGGGGTTGTGGTCTTTGATTCCCTTGACCACCCCATGAAAAATTTGGGTGGTTCCTCCATCCTGCATTATATGTGTTACTAGAAGGATTATTTGGAGGTTTAGAGTTATTACCCATATAATTCAATTGCTCATTCTCCATGCTAGGACTATAGGGTAGATATTTTGAGGTATTCATCCCTCCTCCATTTGTGTCGTATTGCATCACCGGATGTACCTGCGTAGAAACACATAAACCATCAATATTTTTATTTAAGAGCTCTACCTAGTTTGATAACATGGTGACTGCGTCGAGGTTGAAAACACAAGCGGCTTTTTTCGGCTTTGTTCTCATGGCTTGCCACTGATAATTATTCAGTGACATCTCTTCAATGAACTCATAAGCCCCCCAGGTGTTTTGTTATTTAGGATACCATCGGCGACTGCATCGATCAGTTGCCTAGTTGAGGGTTCAAACCGTTGTATAAGGTTTGAACCTGTAGCCATAGAGGTAACCCATGGTGAGGGCACCTTCTCAATAGATCCTTATACCTCTCCCATGAATCGTATAGGGTCTCTAAGTCCATTTGCACAAAGGAAGAGATATCATTCCTCAACTTTGCCGTCTTGGCCGGCGAAAAGTACTTCAACAGAAACTTTTCGGTCATTTGCTCCCATGTAGTGATAGACCCTCGTTGTAGAGAGTTCAACCACTGTTTAGCTTTATTCCTCAATGAGAAGGGAAATAACCGAAGGTGAATGGCATCATCAAAAACGCCATTGATCTTGAAAGTGTCACAGTACTCCAGAAAGTTAGCCAAATGAGTATTTGGATCCTCATCTTGCAAACCATCGAACTGAATAAACTGTTGGATCATCTGAATGGTGTTCGGCTTCAGTTCGAAGTTATTTGCAGCAATAGCAGGTCTCACAATACTCAATTCAGCCCCAGCTAAATTAGGCTTGGCATAGTTGTACATAGTACGAGGAGCAGGATTCTGATTCACAGGATTCGCGGCAACCACAGGAGGCAGCGGATTGTTATGATTTTTAGCCATCTCCTCGGTAAGATTGGTATCGTCCTCTTGCTCTTCCTCTATATACTGTAGACTTTGCCTCGCTTCTCTACGATTTTTGCGAGCTGTTCTCTCGATCTCGCTGTCAAACAATAAAGGTCCTGACGGGTTTCTTCTAGTCATAAACTAGAGACACCTGCCAGAAACAAATAAACGAAGAATTAGAAAATTAAACTAAAAAAAATAAATTACAATAAAAAAATGGCTAAAGTAATAAAAATTAAGCGTTCCTAATATCTTAATCCCCGGCAACGGCGCCAAAAACTTGATGACGTCACGAACTAACTAAAATATGACAAAGGCAAGCGCACCTATCGAATGGTAGTATAGCTATGGTGAGTCGGGAATATCGTATCCATGAGGACTAAAAGTACTAGTAGTTACTATCTTTTTATTATCTAGCCGAATAAATTGAAGGGATTTATTTTAACCTAATCTTAACTAACCTAATTACTAAGATGAAACAGAGAATAAAGTAGGAAAATATTTGAAGAAAACCGATGAGAGAGACAATACCCAGGAAAGAATCCACCTAGACTTCACTTATTATTCTAAATCTGAATTAAACGATTTGTTCACTTGTCTTGATCCGTAGAAATCCCTAACTTATGTTAATATCTCTTTCGAGAATAACAACAACTGACTCTAGGTTGATTAATTGAAATCTCTTTCTAATTAAAACCCCTATAGTCACATTAACTCGATCTATGGATTCCCCTATTAGATTTGACTCTAATCTGGTAGATTTATGTCGTCCTATTTCTAGGATTGCATGCAACTCCACTCAATTATGCCAGATCTACTCTTAAACAAGGACTTTTGCTCCACTGAATAAGCACATCAATCATGAATCAATATCTTGAAAACATTAAAACATGAAATAAGAACACATAATTGAGATCAAGAACAAATATTTATCATGTAATTCAAAAAAATCAAATAATTAGATCTGTCTTAGGTTTCATCCTTCCTAGGTATCTAGAGAATTTAATTCATACTTTTGGGGGAAAACATCTCAAAATTAGGAAAACAACAAAACATAAAGAGTCCCAAAAACTTCGAGAGAAATTGAATGGAGATCTTGACCTTGAAGGAGATCCTCGCTCGAAGTTGAATCCTTGGTGTTCTTCTCGTCTTTTCTTCGTTCAGCTCTTCGTCCTCCTTTAGGTCTTCTTCTCATGTGTTTTTATAGACTTTGGAATGCTCCAAATACTTAAAAATTGGCTTTTTTCGCGTGAAAACGAAACAGGGTTCGACAGGGACACGGACGTGTGATCAGCCCGTGTAAGAATGCCCAGGCCGTGTGCAATACTGACATGGTTCGAAATCGACACGGGCTGGCACACGGGCGTGTGATAGGCCCGTGTTAAAGTGCCCACCAGTGTGCGATCATCGAATCACCCGCTTCTTAGGGTTTTGGCCCGCCTCGCTCCTTTCACTTCCCTATACTCACCTAAGTATAAAAACGTAATTTCAAAGGATTAGGAGCATCAAATTCACTAATTCTTATGATAATTCACCCAAAAATATGCCAAGAATGGGATTAAATTATATTATTTTTATGGTTTATCAATAAATTATGTTATTTTTATGGTTTATCAAGTACAACCATTTACGGAAGATGTTTGACATTGTCAATGTATATGATTCACAATGTTGGAACCATGATGATCTCAAGTCTAAGGATCATACATACAATAATCTCTATGAGAAATGTCACGATTATTTCATAATAAACCAAGAAGTATTCTCATGATAGGTCAGTCTAGTATATTGTTCTTTAACATAAACTTATGTGTTGACTTGATATCTCATATCCATAACAAAATTTGTTATCAATCAAGCACATATTAATCTCAATGTATTATTGTTGTCCAAGCCCACAATAATACTTGACTAAGGACATTTAAGAATAATATGTGACTTTATCATTATACAGTTTATTTAACATAGAAATAAAACTAAAAATAACAATGACTACCTTTAATAATAAACAAGGTAAACGAGTAGATTACTAAACTTATATAATCCAATATTTTATTTTTTAAATCTCAAGTACACCAAGATAAACAAATAAGTATGATATCTCATGTCAACTTATTATAGCACGATTATGCATTTATATTCTCGCTAGATCAAGGGACCCAAGATCACTTTAATTATTTAGAGGGACAAATCTTATCTTGACCATTTATATCCCACAATATAGATTGCGATATACCTAACTACAGTCTTTATAATTTAGCCATTTATGAAAAACATTTGACTATGTCAAAGCATACGATTAACGATGTTGGAACTATGATTATCTCAAGGCTGAGAACCATACACACAATTATCACTATGAGAATTATTATGACTATTACATAATAATCTAAGAAGCATTATCATGGTAGGTCAATCCAGTACAATGTTCTTTAACATAAACTTATGTATTGACTTGATATCACATATCTATAAAAACATATTTTCATCAATCAAAGCATATATTAATATCAATGCATTAATGTTATTCAAGCCTACATTAATACTTGACTAAGCATATTTAAGAGTATTATATTATTCTTAAGATTTTATTGTTAGACAACTTATTTAATACATAAAAATAATAACTGAAAATAATCGTAGTCGTGCCTTTATTAATAAACGAGCTAAACAGGTATGTAAACACAATCATCTCATAATTGGTCTTTGAGCATGTTCCAACAATCAAACCATCGATTTTTAATCCAAGCGCTCAAAAAAACATAAAAAATTTACAAACACAAATAAATAACAATATCACATAAATATCAATTATACATTCCAAATTTAATTAAAATATTAATTATTTTTATTATTATTCAACCACCAAAACAAATATTACAATATAAATTTAAGCAATCAATATAATTAATTTTTAAGCTCAAAATATTTAAAAACATTTCAAGCAATAAACACAACAAAACCTTCAATTAATTAAACACTGAAATCCAAAATTAACAAATAAAAATCACATAAATAAAATTAACAACTAATTAAAGATTTAATTTTAGGCTGAATGGTTTGGTTAAAAAATATATATTACTTGGGCTAGAATTTAAGCAATAATCGAATTAATATAATAGAACCCGATTTTTACAAATATTTTTTATCAATCAAAATCCGATTTCAACATTAAAATAAAAAGAAAAATCATATTAAATATAATATCTAAATGAGTAAAAAACCATCCCAACATTATTTTCTTGGTAAAAAAATTAAAAGTTAAATTAAAATTTTGAGTTTTACACCTCAAGATTGTAAAAAAAATTGGATTATTGAAAAAGATCCTAAACCACTCACATAATAAGATTAACATACATGTTGTAATAAATTAGCCAATTCTCTTTGTAATTGATCTCTTTCTAAGTGTCATAACTTGAATTTGACATGAATTATCCTAACCATATTCATAACATCGTTAATTTAATATGAGATAGTGACCCTCAGTTTTTCTTTTTAAAGTAAGATAAACATACGTGTTTCGAAATAATAGAAAGAGACCTGATCAAACAGAATCCAAGCCCACTAATAGTCCACCATGTCAGCCCCATCACCATCTCCACTGTATTCCTATTCCACCCATTTAACCCCAAAACAGACTATCCCATCCATCGGTTGTCACGTTATTCAATCAGATAGTATCAATCATCACATATAGAATATTGTGGTCATGGTATTTCTCCATTATTAACTTCAATTTCAACACAGTTATACGGGGATTCACAACAGTCTGGCCATTCTACGTTATTCATACATAACCAAAAAAGTCACTTCTCCATTGCAGATCAAAAGATCAAACAACCACCCCCACTATTTCCTTAACACAAGCACCGAACTAACAACCATGTATTCACAAAGATAAGTTACTGATTACATATAAAACCTAAAGTGACTTCCTACACATTTGTTCTAAGCAGCCGCCTTCTTGGCCTTTTTAGCCGCAGGTGACTTGGTGACTTCCTACACATTTGTTCTAAGCAGCCGCCTTCTTGGCCTTTTTAGCCGCAGGTGACTTGATAGATTTAGGCTGCTTCGGCTTTGCTGGAGTCGATTTCTTCTTGGCCCCGACTCTCTTTGTTGGCTTCTTTGTCGCCTCAGCTTTCTTCGGCTTCGAAGCTGGCTTAGCTTTCTTCTCCGCCTTAGCTTTCGTAACAGGGGCTTTCTCTTTTTTGCTGGCTTCGGAGAGCTTGTAAGAGGCCTTGATCTTTATCAGCTTGCCTCTGGCAGCTGAGTTCTTAAGCTGAAGACCTAATATTTTCCTGAAATTCGCTGGAAGCACCGCCTTGTGCTTCTCTTCCATGTATTTGGCTATAGCGTACGGACTTGAACCACTCTTCTCTTTCAAAGCCAAAAGCGCCTCCTTGATCATCTGCACAACACTCCACCCTTAATTTAACTAACAAAAAAAATAATAATAAAACCCACACAAACGATGTTAAAAAATAAAAAAGTGAGTACCTGGAAATAAGGAGGATGTGCTGCGGATTTGGGTTGTTTAGGCTTTTTCTCCTTTGGAGCTCTGGGTCTCTTCTCCTTCACAGGCTTTTCCGCCGGCTTTGGCTCCTCTGCTGCCGCCGGCTGCTGCTCAGTGACTGGAACTTCAGGTTCAGCAGTGGCCATTAATGATCACAGTGACAGATTTTAACAGGGACAAGGGAAGAGTCTAGAGAAAAAACGGTTTTGCTTTGAGATGCCCCGGGTAATGACAGGAAGGAGAATTTATAGCGAGGTCGGGATCTGTGTCAAAAGAGAGTGGCGTTCTAGGATTGGTTTATCAAGAGACCTAGGGATTGCCAACGTGGAATAAGAATCATCGAGGCGTACACGTTGAATGAAATCGAAGCGTTTATATAGTCGGCTATTTGTAGTGCCCAAAAGGGAATAAGATGTTCGCTGCCGCTTTGGGATTGGGTGTGAAAGCAAGGCCAGGTTTTGGTTTTGTTTTTGGTTACTCCTGATAGGGTGTGTTTTCTGAGTGATTTTTATAGCTTTTGTTAATGGGGATTACCACTGATTTTTTACATGAAAATTTAGTCAGATTAAAGCTAATAGAGAGGTTATTACAATGTGATTTAAAGGAAGTGAAATGGATAGAATTTAAGGGTAATTTGAAGCTGTTGAAGACAAACAGTTCACGTCTTCATTCTTTCTTCCTTCACATCTCCTCACCATTAACAATGTCGTTAACAAAACAATGGGCTATTGGATGATTTTGTCGGATGTATACCAACAGAAAAAAGAAAAAACTTCAACTCTTACCAATGCTTACTCCTTATTGACAACTCCAAGCATAATTTTGGTTAAATTTACTCACTAAACCAACTTTTAACCTAATTATTTCATTGGCTCATCTTTACCAAACTCTAATTTTTTTTTTTGGTGTAAAAAAATAAACATTACATTAACTTAAAGCAAATGGAATCTCATGTGGCACTTCTTCAAATAAAACCAAGCCTTCCTCTCTATCAAAAGCTATTTTGGTAATGCAATCGGCATCCTTATTCTACTCTCTAAGAACATAATTCAGAAACTATTGTTCAATATTCATCAACAGTTGATGAATTCGTCTAATCAAAGCAGAGTTCGAGAATTTCCTGAATGAATCTTGAATAGCTATCACAACCTCCACAGTATCTGTCTAAATCAACACGCTCTCATAATTTCAACTCTGCAGAATGAACAAGTCATCGTAGATTCCCCATAATTCTGCATGGAAGACTAAGCACTTCCTCAAACATCTATTCAAGCCTAAAATCCATTTACCTTCATGATCTCGCAAGACTCCTCCAAAAGTAGCATTACCAGTTCCTATCTGAACAACACCATTTGTATTTAGTTGAACCCATCTATCCTTCTAAGGAATCGCCATCCTTACTTGTTGACTTTTAAGTAGACTTTTGTTTTGTACTAATCGATATTGCTTCTCCCAGTTATAAGATATTTTGATAATCTCATTAGCACTACATTACATACCTTGGAAAATAAAGAGATCGATGTTCTTCTATATACGCCACGGAAGGAGGCCAAAAAAACTCTTCTATTCCACATCCCCTAACGACAGCCCCTGTTTATTTGGCAAATTATTCGCAAACCACTCATGTAAGCTACCTAAAAAGAACCCCCTTTGTTTCTCTATAGGGATTACCTGCAGCCAGACCTCCTTGGCCTTAACACAATCTCGAATCGTATATAATGTGTCTTCAGATTCCATACCACACAGTGTACAAGATCCATCATTTCCAATACCTCTCATCATCCTTTCCACATTTGTTAACAGCCTTTGCTTCAGCACTAGCCAAATAAAAAACCTGACTCTTTGGGGATCTTAGAATTTCCACGGGATGTTCCAAGTTACGTCTTTTGGATCCCATGTCATTTCCCTTAACTTCCAATAAGTGCTCTTAAGGGAAAAAGAACCCTAATAAGTGCCCATCCAAACAATCTTATCAGGACCTGTCAGTGGAGGAATACTTACAATGCGTTAAATAATCGTTTCTTGAGTCCATAAACGGAAAAGATCGAGATTCCAAGCTCCACTTTCTGTGACCAACTCCTTAAAGGTACACTCTAAATCGAGATTTCCATGAGATGAAATTTATTTAACCAAAGGTCCAACACCCGGAACCCATGGATCTTGCCAACATCTGATCTCATTACCATCGCCAATAGACCAGTATAAGTTTTCTCTTAATAAAGGCCAGACATTAGAGAGGGCATGCCATAAGAACAAGCATCTTCTTCGTTCAATACTGTCAGGTATACCTTCCTTCATTCTATACTTTGACCGGAGGATCCTAACCCACAAGGATGAAGGATTAGCTACCACATTAAACCCAATTTTGAACATAAATTAAGTATTGTGGTCTCTCAATTGCCTTATCCCAAGGCCTCCACAGGTCTTAGGTTGACAAACCGAATTTCAGATTACCAGCGCCAATTTCTTCCCCACACTAGAAGATCCCCAAATAAAACTCCTGGCAATGCACTCAATTTCCTCGCATATTCCAATAGGAATCATCATAGATTGCATGAAGTAACTGGGAATCGAGAGCAAAACAGATTGGGCAAGTGTTACTCTACTTGCTAATGAAATTTTTCTAGCATCCTAACATTGTAACTTATTCCGAACTTTGTCGACTACAAACCTTAGTGAACTATTGGTTTCCCTTTCGTGAAAAAGAGGCACCACCAAGTAGGTCTAAGATTTGCCACAGTTTGAAAACCAAGGACTCCTCCAAGCCTTTCTTTAGTTTGCTCGTCAACTGCATGAGAGAAAAATACATTTGACTTTTCCACATTAATTTTGTGACAAGAAACTCCACAAAACTCCTCCAAGATATCCTTAATTCTCCTAGCCTGATCAATATATGTCTGCCCAAATATAACCAAGTTGTCAGTGAAAAAGAGATGAGACAACGCTGGACCTGACCATGAAATACAGATGGGACTCCATTCTCTTGAATTAACTACTACTTTGATATTATGTCCAAGTCACTCCCTGCATAGGATAAAAAGGTATGAAGACAAAGGACACCCCTGACGAATACCTCTAGCGAGACAAAACTTTTTTGTTGGGGTCCCATTCCATAAGACCCGTATAGAAGAACTCGTGATGACAGACATAATAACATTACAAAGGAAATCAGGTATACCTGCAGCTTTCAATGAGGCGTCAATAAACTCCCAACTGACTTTATAGTAAGCCTTCTCAAGATCAATTTAATTGTCATCCACTTCCTACACTTTTGTATACATCTCATGGAGTGGATAACTTCTTGTACAATGATGATATTATTCGTGATGTTCCTTCTAATTGTGAACCCTGCTTGCTCTAGAGTTATGATCTTAGGAAAAATAACTCTTAAGGCGATTTGCAATCACCTTCATAACTAATTTGTAAAGGATCGTGCATAAATTGATTGGTCTGAAATGGGCAAAACTCTTAGGACTACTGATCTTTGGAATAAGGACAATTAGAGTGTCATTCAAGTTTGACTCAATAGCTTGTCTATCAAAAACCTTTAGAATCCACTCACACACAGCATCTCTAACTATATTCCATTGGCTCTAAAAGAAAAAAAGCATGAAACCCGTCACTTCCAGATGTTTTTAACTGAGTCACATTGAATAAAGCTTTCTTGATTTCATTCCTTAAAACCGCCTTGCCCAAAAAGAGAATATCACTAAACTCAAGCTTTGAAAAATTATTAGGTGGCAGATCTCTCATTCTAGTGGGGTGTTCCCCATAAAAGTTTTGGAAAAAAGTAATCGCCTACTATTGTTAAATGGTTTCATCAAAGATCCATTCACCCTCCTCATTTTTAAGAGCCAAGATCCGATTATGCTTCCTTCTCTGTAGAGTGCGTCTGTGAAAAAAGATGGTATTACAGTCCTTTAAACTCAACCAACCGCACTTAGCTTTCTACTTCCAGAGTAATTCCTTGTGATGAAAAACTCCTTCTAGATCATCTCTTACTTTCATTTCTAAACAAGCTAGACTGTCAGAACTTGTGCTTTCTATATCCTTTTGAATACGTGAGAGCTTCCTCAAAAGTTATTTTTTACGAACGCCAAGATGACCATAAACAGACTTATTACAGGATTTATACTAGAGGTAAATTGAGCAATAAAGTTCGTCATATTCCCATCGATTTTCCAATTATCTCTAACAAAGTCAGGAAACCCCGAATGGTCAACCCAACCTGCCAATAATCTAAAAGGTCTACCTTTAGGCAAGCATCTTATTGGTTTTAAGGACAGAAGAGGAGGCCTGTGATCCGATTTCAGTCTTGGAAGATAAGTAACTGTGCAATTAGGAAAAGTGTTAACTATCGCGCCATTTTCAATTTCTCTATCAAGGCGTTTAAAGACCCCTCATCTATGTCAAGTAAAGGATGGTCCACCTTTTACTATTTCTTCGATCACCTATTTTATCATCAAATGATAATTTCGCATTAAAGTCTCCAATAGTGAGCCAAAGATCCGTATCGAATGAAATGCCTAATTTTAACCCCTCCTAAAGTTTCTTCTGTTTTTGGCTATCAGGGCTACCGTAGACAAAAGCAACATAAATAGGTTGGGAAAATCTACCCTCAAACATTCGCACTAGAATAAATTGAGAATGACTATACATCATATCCACTCGAACTGAATCTTTCCAAATACCCAAAAAAAACCATTGGCCTCCACTCAATGTGAATACTGGAAACCCAATTTCGCAATGATTATGTCCGCTTTAACACCGCTAACTCATGTTTCAAAAAACCCCACAATATCAGGCTTATATTCAAAATTTTATTTTCAAAAAATAAAGGAAAACTTAACACTAGCACAACCCTGACAATTCCAAGTGAAATTAGTCAAATTCATAATTGCAAACAAGGAGATGAAAACTGACTTTTTACTACTCAGGTGAGCCTAATTCCTTAATCGGTAAGTCATCCATACTGGAAGAAACCTTGCTCAAATCTTGTTCAATCTAAGAATTAATTAAATCCATCATTGAATTCATTGTATCAGCCAGGGGCACTCAAGATAAACCAATAACCTTGAAACGGTCTCCACGCTCTCAAATAACCCTATTGAGCTTCCTCCCATTCCGGCCATGCTCAGATTTATTACCAAAACCACGTCCTTTAGAGCCCTGTTTAAGATATTTTCTTTCGACAAGAGAGGCACTACCCGAATTATTAATAATGTTGGGATCACCAATTTCCCTAAAAATGATAGTAGTATGCTTCCCCAGATACAAAATACTCGGGCTAGTAACCACTTTCTTTTCAGGCCTATCATCAAATATGGGGTTAAGACACGACATAGTACCTGTAGGTACCTCACCAGAAGAGGTAAAAAAATTATTAATAACACCACCAATAACCGATTCCCCAAGCTGAAATTTGAATCCCCAAAATGGCCTATACATTTGCATCCCTGTTGTGGAATAAGAGACAAATCAATTCCTTTAAAACCACCTGAATTATCCTTAAGGTTTTCCACATTACTTAGCCAGATACAATCGACCTAGCCTCATTAATAGGCTTTTTTCCAATTGCCTTTCCCACCCTTTCAATACCCAAATCCATCGACCTACTCTTAGCTGGCACCCTCTCATCATGCGAGTTTATAATCCCTGACCTATTTACTAAAGAACTTGCTTCAATAGCTTTTAAGCTCTTGCTCCCCACTTTAGCCCTAACTTGAGACCTCTAATTGTTCTCCAAAGAAACCCCTAAAGACCCTTTAGGACCATTCCTAATCACCTTTCCATTTTCATCAACTTCTTCAATGCCATCGTTAACGTCTGATAATGTCGAGAATCTAGATCCTATGATCCCCTCCCCTTGATTTTTAGTCTTTTGATCCTGTTGCGCCCTTCTATTACGCCGAATTTTCCTTTCTACCTGCATCCAGGGGTTGAAACTTGAGGAGTCGACAGACTTTTCTGCGTCTGTGGTCAAGGTTGTCTCCATCAGTTCCTTCTCTTCCCCCTGCGTCGGCAACCCATCTTTGAAAGGGCATAGGTCCTTCACATGCCCATAACAACTACATGTATAGCATATTGTCGGTAAAGACTCATATTCGACCCTTTGAATCTCACTATTAATCCGAATATGAGAAATAAGTGGCTTATTGATGTTAACATAGACGAGCATTCGGGCAAAATGCCCTCTTGTTTTGCTTCCGATTTTGAAGTCTAGTTTAGACACTTTCCCAACCAGACCACTAATTTCCCCAAGAATCACTAATTGTACAGATGCTTGGAAAGTCCAGGAAATCTAATCCAAGTTAAAACCATTTTCGGGAAGGGTTGCATCGGGTTAAAGTCCGTTGTCCATGGTTGAATGGTCAAATATTGACCATAGATTATCCATGGCCCCTGATAAAGAACCTTTTTGAAATATTCAACACACTGAAATTTTACCAGAAAGTACCCATTCTCAATGTCCATTAGTTGAAAAGGTTTAGAGGTCTTCCATAAATTTCTAACCCGATTATGTAAAGTGACGTGACCAATATTCCGACCTAACAATTTGACCACTACAGTCAACTCCATGTCTTTGATTAGAATCTATTGAATGTGATCGGAGAAACTAATCGACGGGACTCCATCAATTGAAGATTTTATAATGTCTCCCTCTAAAAGAACCAATCTTCATTATCTTCCACCACAGTAAGACCCGTATCCTTCTCAGACCCTCGCTTCCTTTCCTCAAAACCTTGTCCCTCCATGATACAGGCATAGCCGGAGCCAAGTCAACTGCCATATCTGAATCTGAAGGCTCACCTTCACCACAATCTTTGAAGCACACATTCTTTGTACTTCGACCATTGAGAGCAAGATCATCGCCACCACCCCCATCACTCATGTTTTCTCTAAATTTACCAAACTCTAATTTAATTAGTTCATGTAATACGTTATTGAGAGAGAAAAAATTAAACCAACGCATACAATTCTTCTTTTTCATTTCTGCTACTAACAAAATTCAATCAAGTCCAATATTTAATGATTTCACACTATTGGCATTAAGGATACTTTTAAAGCGGTTGAAGAGAAACCTACTTCATGATGATCCCCTCACAATTAACAATCTCATTAAAACAAAAACCATGGGCTGCCTGCCTATGTGGATGATTTTGTTGGATACATACCAGCACAAATGGTAACTCCAAGTAGAGCTGGCAAGCACTATTAAAAATGAGAGTTCAAAATTATCTGCATCAAATTATATTTATTATTAACAAACATAAAATTTTAAAAGAGATCCACTCTGTACAAAACTAAAAGATTTTACACCTTTTTTTAGTCCTCGATCACATTTAAATCTTCATCTCCCCTTAACTTTGAGATCAACATCAAAATCCATCTCTAATTATCTTCTTTTACCATTTAATCTAACTTTTTTAATATCCAATTAAATTATTTAATTCTCAAGGTTTTTTTTTTTTTTAATGAATTTTCACTTGAATGTTTTTAAACATTGAATATGAAATCTGGCCAAAAATAATCTTAAGTTGTAGAATCATTGTGTATTTAAATTTCACTAATAAAAAAAAGTCATTAAAATCCTTCTAAAATGGATGTCCTAGCTTCTATAACTTCAAATAATTTTAAAGAAGTAGCTATGAGGCGAAAATGAATGGTAATTGTTGAAAAGGAAGATAAATATAGATTAATAATGAATTTCTCTCTTATCCTTAAAAAAAAATGAAATTGTGTTGCATTGTTTTAGTGGAAAGTGGGGAGAAAATTTTTTTGTCTGCAATTAACAAATGTTGATGTTGATCTATATGTTTTTCTTAAATGAGAATGTTAATCTCTTAACTAATGGGATGATGATGACCGTAAAAAGAGAGAAAATATAAAAATAAGGCATGTTTTTAATTAGAATAATGTTTTAATCATTTAATTGTGATCAAGGATTAGAAAAAGGTGTAAAACTTTTAGTTTTACACTGTTACAACTAAATCCCTTACCTTCAAATGATATTTAAGATATATTACAACATTTATCTAAAAAATTAATATATGATTATTAAAATAAGTTTTAAATTAGCATATAAATTTTAATTTTAATTCTATAGGACTTAAAAATAAATTTAAAATTAAACAATTTTTTTCCTAATTTTGTAGTTAAAATTTTTAATGCATAAAAATTAGACTTAAGGGTACTTAAACTTGGGCAAAAATTAATCTCTCAAACTTATAAAAAAAAAAAAAAACAATTAAGCGCCTATTTTTTTTTTTATTCAATTAGGTATTTGAACTTTAAAAATATATAAAGAAAACTTTTTGACCATTAACTTTAACAACAATTAAAGTTAATGATTAAAAGGTCTTTTGGATGTATTTTATAATTTTTAAAATATTTTTTATAAAATCTTACAATATTTTATATTTTTTTTTATTTTTAATAAAATTTTAAATTTAACGAAGTGATTGTAACACAAGGTGATTTTAATTGAAAAAGTCAAGGACAATTAACTTTAATGATCAACTATTAAAGTTAATTGCTAAAAGACCTTTTAGATATATTTTCACTGTTCAAGTACCAATTGAATAAAAAAACTTAATTACTTTTTTTAGAAAAAAAATTAAAAATCTTTTTAATGTATTTTGAAAGTTCAAATATCTAATTAAATACAAAAAAATTAACTTAATTACTTTTTCTGAAAATATTTGAAGATTTTCTACGCCCTAAAAATTAAGTTAAAAACACCCAACCAATTCAACATTTAAGCGATGTTAGTACTTTCCCATAATCATAATGGACTTTGATTTCTGAAAATACTTTTGCTGAAAATGTGATTGTCAAAATCGTAAATTACAATATTTAGTGCCAATGAAAAGGTGTTAATTAAAATTTTAAAAATATTACATTATATTTTATTCACTAAACGCTTTTATTAGGAATGTGATGTAATTTTCAAAATTATACTCATCAAATAAAATACAAAATTTATTAAATTTAACATTTCCAAATGATGTTTATTATTAACTAACACACAATTTAATATATTTCTCTTTAAATAATATTTATCTATTTTAAATAAAAAAATACATTTACCTCAAAATTAATATGTAATTAAATTTAAAATAATTTATATGTTTAATATATATTTAAATTAGAATATAAATTTCAATTTTATAGTACTTAAAATCAATTTAAAATTAAATATTTTAATGATTTGTCTCAAAAGGGTTTTAAAGAAAAAAAATTACAATCAAAGCTTCTATCAAAATCAAAGGAGAGGAGAAGGAGCTAAGTATCTAACCTTGAACCTCATACCAATAGAACTGGAACCCAAGTTATTACCATTTGACTAGTAACTTCTTGACCTCAAAAGTGTATTTTTAACTTTCCAATTACATGAAAATGCTACTTTCTCACCTTTATTCGAAGGGATCACATAACATAATTGAAAGAAAGTAATTTCAAAACAAAGCTACATTCTCAATATATATATATACTTTTTAACAGACATCAAACATAAAAATTACTCTCCTACCAAGTAAATTACTTAAAAATTATTATTTTTCAATCACACCAAATCCCCTGTTAGATTTAATAATCCAAGAATATAGAGAACAATGACTTAATATCTCTTGATTCTAGTCAATAATAATGATAAAACATTAAACATGCATAAATGCAATAGTTTGGCTCCTATTACAACTCACCGCTCATAGACAAGAATGGAACTCAAACTTTCAGGGATGAGAAAGGGAGCTACATGCGTCTTGTTGACAATTAAAATTTCCATAAAAAATACAGCCTTATCATTTGACAAGCTGCAACTGGTCCAGAAACCTAAACTACTGAGGCAACTTAAAATGCAGTACTTGCAAAAATTCACCAAATCCAAAACCAGCTTCCCAGACAACAGTGCATGCAAAAATCTACTTCCACTATTTCCTAAAATAGAACTTTCACAACCATAAACGAAAACAACAGAGAAAACAGCAGAGTAACCAGAAAATAGTCTAGAACTGAAATACAAAGAACTACCGTACCACCATAACCGATATGTTAGACTCCACGGCATATTCCAAAGGCAAATAGATCACACAATAACTACATTCACTCCACAGATTCGTTAATCATTCAAATTATTATAGATTCCCATGATTGGCAATCCTAGAAGACTGGAAAACTTCCATTAACAGTATCATGTAAATGTAAGCATCTTCCTTGCAACAGATTGAACAAGCAAAACAAAGTGTTTATCAACCATCATGCCCACTGACTACCACAAGACTAATGTACCATGTAACTGACAAATTGTATATGTAAAATGTGCCTCGTCATAATGAACTGTAAAGACATTTATATTGACATTTTCATCATTTGTTTCCCTTCCACCTACTATTTGACCTCAAAAACAACTTTTATGTCATCTGAAACATCTCATATTCACATTAAACCAGCTGCCCTACACATCCATATTGTCACTTAAGATGCAAGCAATTGACCTATGAGAACTGAAAACTATTAAGAATTAAATGAATATGAGCAGAGAATAGCAAATTCCCACTATTGGTTTGAGAAATCATCAACGCAATTGCAAATTGTTAAGGGATGAACTGGTAACTATTTCTTGAATGAGCAGATAGAACTTAAAAAATGCTGCAAAATATCCATTTCTTAACTGCAGAGATGATTCCACAAGTTTCTCTCCTCACAAGAAACAGACACCTGCGACACACACACACACAAAACAAAAACAAAAAAAAAGGAAAGAAAACCCCTCCAATCTATAGCCCGAATAATAGTTAATATCCCTAAAAGAAACGGAACCGAAGTTATTTTCTCTTTTTGTGGTTTAAGCTGGTAATAGATCTCCTAAATTGCATATATGATCTGATCCTTAATTCTGATGGCCACTTAGAAATGCCTAAAACTTAAAGATTGCATTAGCAATTCAATCATCTAAAGTAAAAGTGCAGAGATCTATCCACGAAAACTGCAATTACTTGCATGCAGACCAATATATTTCCAGATCAATACACTATTAGTAAGATAAATGAAAGCTGAAGATCTTTTTAAAGCCACCGCCAGTGAGAGATGCAAACCGTCTCACTAGAAAATCAATTTCAGTTTCAGCCCAATAGGAAATTAAAGATTTATTCGAGTAATAAAATACCAAAATTTCTCTCTAAAAGTAATGGAAGATCAACCTCTTGAAGATTTGTTCTCCTATAAAGTTGGGATCGAAATCAGAAGTTCTTCTGTATAAACCTTTGTATAAGTTGCAAATACAAGTAATACATAAGTTTAAGTACCTAAGAACAGAAAGAGATTAGACGTATGATAGGCAGACATATCCAACCTTGATTCATACGGATGAAGGATGATATCAAGATCAAAAACTATCACCACAAGTAATCATGTGCCAATCCCATCCATAAAAAACTCCCAAACAGAATTTATATTAACATGATTTGTATATGTCATGTATACAAGGTATACACCTCATCCAGCTCCTGAAATCTCCAAAAGACACCACCGATTTCTCAATAGTGATCTAAAGTTTTAACTTCAGAATCTCCATTAATAGAATCATAAACTTAGCATGAAACCTTCCACTTTAAGAAATACTTTCCAACCAGATGCTTAACATATATGGAGATTTATGAATAATGCTCATCAGTCAATACGTTCTGTCCATAATCTCAAAAATTAGCATTCTAGGAAATCTTTTTCCATACTACAGCACAATAAATTGTATCAGAAACCCTTGATCTCCATGGTACATGATTTCTTGATTAAGTTCTTAATAGACCACCTACACACACTAGACATATCATAATTTATTTTCTACTAAAAGTTAATAGAAAGGGGAAAGAGATCAAAATAGGAGGTAGGAGCATGAGGAAATGCAGGATAAGAAAACAGAAAACAGAAAGAAGTTAAAAGGCAGGTTCAACCGCTTTTTTCAAGTAAGCCTCTGTCCTTCCCAGTGAGCTGCATCTGCATTTCCAGGCCCACCAAGACAAATTGAGCAAGAGCTTCTAGAATATTAGCAAAACTCAGTATTGGGTTTAAGAAAACAAATAATGTCAAGCAATTGAAATTACCAACAGTTCTTGAGCCTGCTACTAGTAGCTGCCTCCATAGGAATGATCCCGATAATACGGGGGATATGCATCATACTATAACAAAATGAAATAATTGGCCATCATGAAATTGTTAATGAATATTTAAATGCATTAACAGGGAGCTATGGGTTGATTACTCACATCAGAACCAAAATAATCATGGGAGTAGAGACCACTACCAGCTGCATGATGAGGATCTAAAGCACATAGCCACATGAATGAGTGATACGGTAAAAACAGATTCACAGGAGCAGCAAACAAAAGAAACATTAGCAAAATGAAATACACACCACGATGGCGGGTTTCATGAAATGTAACTTCTGGATAAGGATGATCCATTCGAGGACGGAATCTAGGAGGCTCCATGTATTCAGGATCATGGTCCTAAGAGCACAGTCAAAGTTTCAAACAAAAAACAAATGCCGGGACAGCAGAATGTAGATATGGTAGGAAAATTAACACTTACTGTCATATAAAATGGCCTCTTCATGCTATGTGCACTTTCATCATAATAGTAAGGGTCATCATATTGCTGCCCACCATAAGGTTGATCAAAGGCTCGTTGAGGAGAAAACGGTTGCCTCCTAAGCAGAGCATTCTCCCTCCATGCCCTTTCAGGGCCATCATACCAAGACCTACTCAAATTATATCTTGAAGGGCTAGCGAATGAGGCAGCTCTACTGGATGTGCGATAACCATCCCCATAAGAGCCCCTTCTTCCACCTGCCTTGGTGTAATTAAATATGTCAAGTTCTAAACTGTACAATGAAAGATCCTTATTTGTATAAGTTGCATGACTTGCATCTGTAGTTTAAGGATAGAAAGCTAGATGGAGCAATAATTAATTGGTTTAAACCTTTACCCATAACTTGCTGCCGATGGAACTCAGAATATCGATTGTCAAAGTCATGCTCATTTGTACTAGTTCGACCACGCTCATTTTGATGGTAATACCGGCCATGTTGGAAACCTTTCGAGTTAAAGCGATGTCCAACCTGGCCAAAGGTTCTCCCTATAAGAAAATAATTTGTAAGTAACAAAAATGCACAGACAACAACATATATCTATTTCCAAAATATAAATGATTACCAAATCTTGAAAATGTGCCATTGCCACCACTTCCAATTCGAAACCCACCAGACATTCCCCCCTTAATAGCTTGTGTTTTAGGCATAGGATTCGATAGCCTTGCTCTGACTTTTGTCTACAGGAGAAAGAGCAATTTTAATACATTAAAAATATATTGATGGAATTCAAAACACTAAAGGGAGGTGACACGCCATGTCTTTATAATGTTCTAGTGATGTTCTTGACAAGCTACACATTTTCTAGAAACATTGTAAAGGATGAGTATTCTACGGTACTTGTATGCCTGACAAGTGGTGTGTAATCACATCTATTCATCATAGAAGGACCATTCCAGGGTTCCTTTTCAAGTGTGCTTAGCATCTTAGCTAGCTTGACTGGTGCAACAAAGGTGTATGCCACAATCAGTCTTATCAAAAAACAAAAAGGAAACAAGAAAAAAATTTGTGCAACAACACTAAATATAAAAGAAAATGTTTTCTAGAGAAGGCCAGGCTAAGGAAATTACTATCAAACTATATATGGTACCTTTGAGTTCCCATCACCCAGCTGTGTATTATTCACACCATCTACACAAGCTGTAGCAGCTTTATGGGTGGAGAAATCAACAAATCCAAAGTCCTTTCTCTTAGCAGTTGACATGTTCCGGGCCAATACAATTCGCACTATCTCCCCATAACCTTTGAGTTTTTCCCTTACACGATCTTCATCCCAATGAGGAGGAAGTGAATCAAGAAATACAGTTTTTACCGTGGCCATTATCTCTGGATCAGGCTCCCGCAACGGTTCAGCAAAAGCTACTTTAGCAGTTCTCTCAGGGTGTCCAAATACAACATCAGGCTTCTGCAGTCTCTTGTATGCAAGCATTGCATCGGCATGGCAAGAGAACTCTAAAAATGCAAAACCACGGCTCAACCCTTCATGTTGAACATCTGGGACAAGAGTAATATTCTCAACTCCTTCAATACCATATTCTTTAAGGTTTTGTTTGATCTGTAAAACAAGAATATAGCAAGAGTAAGCATACAAATTAAGATAATGGCCATGCAATAAATACCATTATATGCTCACAGCTTCTTTTGTCCATGTATTGCAAATATTTCCCAAAAACAATGTGTCATTGTCTTCACTAGGTGCCGTCCCACATCGTTTCCCACAAATCTGCGAACTGGAAAGTCAAATTCAGTTGATGAATGGACAAAGCAAATACTATAACTAATACTTACAACCGGGTTCTTCATTTCTAACAAGGCATGCTTTGCATGTTCTTTATTTGAAAATTTCACAAAAGCATATCCCTTATTCTTGTTGGTTATTGGATTCTTATGCAACCTAACTTCAACCACCTCACCAATTTTCTCAAAAACCTGTCTCAAGTCCTCCTCAACAGCATCTCGATCCAATCCACCAACAAAAATCTCACACTCTTTCTTAATTTTATGTTCTTTTGCAATAGCAGTTAGTTCTTTGCACTCCTCCTCCAATGCCTCAGTTTCTTCAATAGGGTCATCTACATCATCTTCTGCAAGTACTTCATCATCGTGGTCCCCAAAGTCCACTCTGTCACCGTACTCAAACTCATCATCGAAACTGCCATACCTATCTTGTTCCATTTGCACATCTTCTCCACTCAACTTATCTTTCCTGCCTTCTTTTACATTAAGGTCCACAATTTTGCGATCTGTCCCGCTTACTAGTAGTGAATCCTCTTTAGCTACATACTCTTCAATGTTCCCATCACATGGTACTTCCTCCTCCAGTTTGGACTTTCCAGTTTCTTCAATTTTTTCTCTTTCTTTTACCTTTTGATGCTCCATTTCTACCTTATTTGGTGATTCCAAAACCTTCTCATTGGCTGTTCCCTCAGAATTCACTACGGAGACAGCTTTCCCTTTCGCAGAAACAGCACGTTTAGGTCTTCCAGGTGTTCGCTTTGAAACTAATTTAGTGCCTGGTGTAGCTTTGCTCTCCGGTGTCAGTCTTGTAGCTTCAGGTGATGACTTCACTTCTTCAACTATTTCAAATTTAAAAATCATAAAAAGGAAAATCAATTTGAACAGAAACATTTCACAGTCCAACATCAAAAGCAAAATCATCAAACAGTATTACCAATATAGCTAAGCATACAAATTGTAAATTATATAGCAGTACTTACTAACCTGCTGATCTTTCAAGATTAGAATCAGAGCCGTCGATAATCACAGTTGAAATTTCATTTTTCTCCATTTGCTTCGCTTTAGCAGCGGAGGCCTGCTTTGTTCCCGCCGTTTTCAGAGCCGTGGATTCCGCCGCAGCATCTGTACATCCCGATGAAATTTTCGCAGCAGACTTCCTCGTCGGCGGCGTCTTTCTTGTAGTCGCCGGTTCGGCTGTACCCTGATTCCGGATTCTCATATTTCTAATAGAGTCGTTAAGTAAGATGGCTTAGCTTTCTTTGCCGTAAACTTAATTTGAAAACGCTAAATAATTTGAGCAAAAACCGTGAGAAAAGAAGAAACAACCGAAGATTATAATGGATTTGATGAACAAAATAGATACATGGTTCTGGTGAGAATAGAAGACGACCGTAAACTGATCAGGCTAGAACGCTGTCGTTTCCTGAGAAACTGCCACGTGCAAGTATAATCTTTTTGCAACCCGGATTTCTTTTCCGGGTCGTGTTGCCCATTAACCCGACTCTTACCGTCACCAAGCCTTTTAGCTTCCCAACATTTTCCTTTAAATGTTTTAGTCGTCACGACGGAGCTAAGGCTTCCTTTAAATTTGCGGTGCAGTACAATAATAATTGTGAATGAAATTAAAAATATAAATGAGAGATTTATTTGGATTGAAACATAGTTATAGCAGTGAGATTTTCCATGAATTTTGCACTTCCCAAACAGCTTGCTGTGGTGAAGTTAGAGTGAAAAAAGCAAATGAACATTCAAAGGGGTCAATGTATTTGAGTTGGATACAAATATCCAATACTTACCCAAAAATTAAATTAAAAATAAGATTATACTCAGAAATCAAGTTGGAGTAACATAAGATTAGCTTGCAGAGAAGGCTACCAAAGTAGTCCATTAGGATTCAATGGTATTGTACAGGGCAAAATTCTGTCTACTCTGCTTTTTTTTATGAAGCCATGTATTGTTAAAGTTCTACATCTACAATGAGTGTAAATTCCCAGCTCAAGTCCTATTAGATTAGCATGTAAGTTTTCTTGAATTTTGCATTCATTACAGGCTTTTAGTTACTCGTTTGTGTCTTTGCTGCTTCTATTGGTTCAGTAAGCAGAAGATAATGAGAAAAAAACGGTGCATAGATTGCATTTTTAACCCTTAATTCGACATCAAATCGCAGCTTTGACTCATCATCGACATGATTCTTTTACCCTTAATTCTCATTTCTTCATTGAGAATCGTGTTTATTTTTCTAACCAAAATCTAACCAAAACAGCAAGTGTACTAACATTTGGGCTAGCAAAGTTTTGAATACAGATTATAGACAATTTATTTTTGGATTGAACGTGACGCAGTTGTAACGTGAAAGCAAAAGTTGCCCCCTGCCGACATCATTCAAAATCTTCACAAGCAGACAATAATGGTAACAAGATTTGATTTTTAGTATCTTATTAGGCCATACATGTAGAACTCTTGGGACAAATACCACATGATCCAATGACTACGAAGTCTTGCTCTGACACTTAGCAATCAAATCTAGTGACACAAAAAAAAAAAGATCACAAGATGCACAAAGTTTCAATCAGATCTTGTACATGCATCATACATTCAAAACTCAAGTGATGGGATCTAGATTCATTTCCAGAATTCTCATGGCATAATCAAACTTAACAGCAAATTTCAGGCTATCCTTGATCAAAATGAAAATATTTCAGAGTAACATCATTATGAAGGAACTTCTAGGAAATAAATGGATACATAAAACTTAAATTAAATTAAACATTTAAATAAATACCCTCTTCTTAAACACCAACTACATCATCAAATAAGAAAATTTTGGATGGCACAGTAAATTAAGGCTGTTGTTGGGCATCCATATAACCAGCATCGACCAGTACTTTTTCCCTCTTAGCCAACTCGATATCTTCATCAACCATCATCTTCACCAATTGCTCAAACCCAACTTTGGGTTTCCACCCAAGAACCTTCCTTGCCTTACTTGAATCACCTTTCAGGTTATCCACCTCGGCAGGCCTAAAATACCTCTTATCAATCACAACATGATCTTTCCAGTTCAACCCAACATACCCAAATGCCACTTGCAAAAACTCCTCCACCGTATGCGATTCCTCCGTCGCCACCACGTAATCGTCCGGCTTCTCTTGTTGCAGCATCATCCACATAGCTTCCACGTAATCCCCGGCAAAACCCCAATCCCTCGAAGCTTGAAGGTTCCCCAAAAACAACTTGTTTTGCAACCCAATCTTGATCCTCCCAACGGCCCGGGTGATTTTCCGGGTCACGAAATTCTCTCCTCTCCTCGGGGACTCATGGTTAAAAAGAATCCCATTGCATGCGAAAAGCCCGTAAGCTTCCCTGTAATTCACAGTGTACCAATGCGCGGCGCATTTGGAAGCTGCGTATGGAGATCTGGGGTGAAACGGGGTATGTTCAGATTGCGGAGGAGGGGTGGATCCGAACATTTCGGACGATCCAGCTTGATAGTACTTGATATGGGTCCGACCCGTGGCGGCGATGTGGGATCTAACGGCTTCCAACAAGCGAAGAGCTCCCGTAGCCACCACGTCAGCTGTATAATCAGGGATCTCAAAAGAGACGGCCACGTGAGATTGAGCCGCCAGATTGTAAACCTCATCGGGTCGAATAGTATCGAGCCAGCGACGAAGCGAGGAAGCGTCGGTGAGGTCAGCATAATGGAGCTTCATCCGAGCCTTGTGGGCGTTATGTGGATCAATGTAGATGTGGTTGATACGCTGCGTATTGAAGTTGGAAGAGCGGCGGATCAAGCCATGGACTTCATAGCCTTTGTTGAGGAGGAATTCGGTCAGGTAGGAACCATCTTGACCGGTGATGCCAGTGATCAACGCGATCTTGCGGTCAGGAGCCGCGTCGCCGTTGACAGTATGAGATCCGGATCCAGATCCGACCCTGGAACTGTTATTCTCGGTTGCCATTTCAGAGCTCGAACCTGAGGGGAAAAAGCTTTGACGGTGAAATTTCAATTTTTGAGATGAAAAGAAAAAGGGGAAGAAGCGCTTTGTGGTGCGTTAAAGCAATTGGTTGTTTATAAGAGTCGGGTGAGTCTGTTTAGGGAGGGGGACAACGGAGGATTAAATGGTCAATGAAGAAGGCATTAATATTCTGTGAACTTACAAATTTGTCCTTGAGAAGTTAAATGCGCGGTGCAATTTGATTGGTTGGGTTTCTCTAATTGTCTGCCTGCTATTGGTTGATCACCAGAGCGGACTCTTTGCTACTTCAACAATTTTATTTTATGGACTTTTTAACGCAACACTACCGATGATGATGGAGGTTATGATTACCATAAAATGCTTAAATTTAGATTTTTATGTTTGATTTAAAATATATTTTGATGATTAAATTTTACAATTTTATTAATAACATTATTGATTTATTATTTTTTAATCAATAAATTATTAATCATAGTTAATGATGTAACAAAAGTTTAATATGGTATGTTATATCATTATTTTAGACGAAATTTTTAAGTCAATTTGTACAATTAATCTTTACTTTTGGTTTAAGAATGTAAAAAGTTTTTTATTTGTATTAAAAAAGTAATTAAATCACTATTTTTTTCATTCAATTGGGTACTTGAACTGTCAAAATATATAATAATAAAAAATTGTTAACTTTAACTGTTAATAGGACTGTTAAAGTTAACTGCCTCAGTTAAAGCCATCCTGTATCACAACCATATTATGATATGTGGCAAAAAATAAAAAAAAAATTTAATAAAAATATAAAAATTTAAATCTTATTAAAAATTAGAAATAAATTATAAATATCGTAAAATATTGTAAAATTTTATAAAAATCATAAAAAATTATAAAATGCATCAAAAAGGCCCTTTAATCATTAACTTTAACTGTTAACCATTAACCGTTAACCGTTAAAGTTAAAGGCTCCCAATTTTTTTTATTTAAATCATCACATGTCGTAAGAAAGCGTGACATGTGGCGAAAAATGGTAAAAATAAAAATAAATAAAAGTTAGAGAAAAATTATAAAATACTTCTTTTGGTACGATAATTTTTATAATTTTTTTACAAATTTTATATTTTTTTACATTTTTTATAATTTTCTTACGACTTTATAAAATCTTATAATTTTTTTCTATATTTCTATATATTTTATATTTTTTTACAATTTTTATAATTTTTTTCTAATTTTAATAAAATTTTAATACTTTTTATATTTTTATTAAAATTTAATATTTTTTTATATTTTTTATATTTTTTTTGCCACATGTAATACAATGATTGTGACACATGATTACTTTAACTAAAAAAAATTAGGGGTAGTTAACTTTAATGGTCAACTGTTAAAATTAACGGTCAAATAACATTTTTTTATGCATTTTGGTAATTCAAGTTGTAACACCCCAACCCGTATCCCTCGCCATAACCGGGTTACAGAGCATTACTGGAGTTTACAGATCAAACAGACAGAAATTTCGAGCATTTCATATAATCAAAACAAGTCATCAAAGCATCAATTTAATCCAAATTATGAACATACCAAATCCAAATCAATTTTGCCTAGTTCATGAGCACTTATACATAGAATTAAATTCACATGCACCTATCTAGATTTAGTTCAATTTACCATGCCATAATATGGCTTCAAAAACAAACACATATTTATATGTATAAAACCAACCAAAATTAAACTTATAACCTCATTTACAATCAAACCACAAAATAATTATTATTTAGACACCTTAGGTACATGCCGACACAAAGGATAAACATCATCACATTTGAGTTCGGGATCGTTGTTGGATGCTGAATCGACGATCAAAAGTTAAATACCTAACCTGCGCACTGAAAACAAAACCATACACTTGAGTATAAACCCAGTGGTATTTCTATAATCCGAATATTTAAAGATAAGAAATTACAAATATACAATTTAAATATAAACACATATTAATATTTAATTGTTACAACAATCATATCATATTTCATTTGTTTCACAAATATCTCAATTCTCATACTTGCTATATAAATAGCTTTTCACAATTTATTTCACATTTCATTATACAATTGCAATATCCATTCCATAGTCATTTCATGAGTATATAACTCATATATTCCATATATTTGCAACATATTTCACATTCTATTTTCAATTCACTATTTCTTTTCCATTTCTCATACCATGCCATTTCAATATCAATTATAAAACTTTATCATTCATTTACCCTTATTAACACGACAAAGACTCGGACAGATACACGGATCCAACCAAAACACACCAGTTTGGCACCTAGTGCCTCATTGGATAATTCGAAGTAATAATTTGACACTCAGTGTCTTATCGGCTAAACCGAAGTAAATTGGCACCCAGTGCCTCATCGAATTAATCCAAAGTAGTAAATTGACACCCAGTGTCTCACCGACTCGAAGTCGAAGAATCCTTGAACTCAGTGTTTCATTTGTAACGCCCCTAACCCGTATCCATCGCCGGAACAAGGTTACGGAGCGTTACCGAAACTTTTCAGAACATTTTCAGATAAATCATGTCAATCACTATTCATTAACCGAGATCATTCGTAACGTCCCTTAGATAGACCCTCGAGGTCCAATACGAGCATTAGAATCGAGTTGGGACTTAATCGGAAACTCTAAGAATTTTTCGTGACATTTCAAAAATTTTCCAATGTGTAGGGCTCACACGCCCGTGTGCCTCTTAGAGACGCTCGTGCATCAGGCCGTGTCCGATTTAGGTTGCTCTCTGACTTGCGCCACACGGCCATGCCCCACGCCCGTGTGCTAAGCCGTGCGGTTAATTAATTTAATTCGAATTAGATGCAGGTTTTACATGGCCATGACACACGCCCGTGTTCAAGGCCGTGTCACCCGCACGGCTGAGGCACACGCCCGTGTCTCTACCCGTGTGCTCAAATCCGAGCATTCTATTTCTAAATTTTGGGATGCAGGGGACCACGACCAGACAACACGCCCATGTGCTAGGCCGTGTGTCACATACGGTCAAGACACACGCCCGTGTGTCTACCCATGTAGAAAAAATAAGGCTATTTTCCAAGCCTTATTCCTCACCCTTTTTGCCTTATATCTGCACCAAAACTTAAACACATTCTCATGGCCATATAAACATTCAACCAATATGCCTTTATACACCACAATTTATTTCCATATCAATATTGTACTCATATTTACCTATATACAATGGTCACATTTGTGCATTTTGTATCAATTATACTAATTTAATTTATTCATCCATTTGTCAATGTGATTTCTATCAATTAACCATTTTAAACATATACTATGATAGCTTTCATACATAAACACCAAAGCATGTCCATAACTAACCATTCCAATGGCTAGTCATTTTCAAATATTTACATATCATTCCTTGATCAATTTAACCTATACATGCCATTATAACCCTAATTGTTTTACCTTATATACTGAAATGAACTGTTGGATAGTGAGAGTGATCTCCGCCAAGCTTCCAATCCAATAAGCATTTCGATTTATTATAAGACAGGAAAAAATAAGACGGAGTAAGCATATAATGCTTAGTAAGTCCGTATAACTTAGTAAATAACTTACCAACCATTCACATTTAAGTTAAACATTGCAAGGTATAACCAAACCATTTGGTCACAAGCCCTAACACATATTCTCAATACCCATGTTAAACACATATTTCATATAAACATCAAGAAACACATATATGAGTCCAACAATATTCAGATTCCCATACACATATGTTTTTCCACAACATGTATTCAAATAACATATATAAAAATTATTTCCATGTATCTCAAATTTATTTCATATTAATTCATCTCGAGTTCTGGTATATTTCATGTCAGGACTTTACTCAACAATCAATTGCATTATTGATAATCACTCGGATAGTACACTCAAGGTGTACAAATCTATTTTCATAGATGAACGCATTCATCAAACCATTTCATGTAACATCATTTCATCAAGTAAATACATGTAAAAATCTATTTTCTTTTCGTATCAGTATTTTACCCGTTGAATTATTGAAAACATCAATGGATACACAGGTAGTACACTTGAGGTGTACAATTTCATAGTCCGTCAATTCATATTCAGTAGTACCTTTTAGTTACACTCTCGAGCCACATATCATACAGCAGAATTACCAGTCCAAGCTAAATTCTAGCTGTAACATATACTCTAAGGGCTTTGTTGGATTACCAGTTCAGGCTAAATCCTTTATATGACAAAGAATTCCCTATAGAGTCTATTCTGGATTACCAGTCCAGGCTAAATCCAGTCAATTAGGATTACCAGTCCAGGCTAAATCTTAATTAAAACATATGCTCGAGAGGCTTATTTCAGGATTACCCGTCCGGGCTAAATCCATTCTGCAACATATGCAGTTTTATCAGGAAAAACACATTTATCCATCGACTTCCATTTATTCAAACGGGATTTAACATTTATCAGGCAATTTTCGGGTATATGTTCAATCTCATAAATTTATGCATTTATGTAATTCACATTTTCACATTCAACTCAAGCACAAAAATAACATTTTTATCATTTATCACTTATCGGGTATTATCATTTATCGAGCTTTATTAGATATGAAATCATTTCACTTATATATTTATACAATCACATACACAATTCAATTTAAGCATAAAAACATGCATAGCTAAGTTATACGAACTTACCTTGATAAATGTTCGTATACATAAAGTCTACTAATCTGACATTTTCTCTTTTCCTCGTTCTAACTCCGTATTCGATTTATCCGGATCTATACGAGTAAATTTAACATTAATTTAATGCAATTCATACTCAAATTAGTCCAATTTACATCTTAGGAAAAATTACCATATTGCCCCTAAACTTTTAATAAATGACGATTTCGTCCCTAGGCTCGAAAAATGAAATTCATGCAATTTACTCCTTATTCCAAGCCTAACCAAAATTTCAATATAAAATTTACAGCACATGTATTCTATAAAATTTAGAATTTTTCCATGGATTTCACATTTTTACAATTTAATCCCTAAATCAAGTTTTCATTAAAATTCACTTTGTAAAAGTTGTTTATCTATCAACAACCTTTCATTTTCTACCATAAATTTCATAATTTCAGCATATTCATCTATGGTAAAAATTCTGTAATTTGATATCTTTTCAAATTAATCCCCCAAATATACAAATTAAGCTTTCCCTATCTCAAAAATATAAAAATTACTAAAAACGGGACATGAAAACTTACCAATTTGACCAAGAAAGCTTGCTTTCTCTTTCCTAGGGTTTCCATGGAATATTTGGGGAAGAAGATGATATAAAATGATTTTTATTTCTATTTAATTATTTATCATCTTTTAATTTTATCACTTTCCAATTTAGTCCTTAGCCTTTTTCTAATTTTCCATGGATGAATCATCCAAAAATATCTACTAACTTTTCATTAATGGTCTAATTACCATATAATGACCTCAAGTTTTAAATTTCATAGCGATTTGATCCTTCTAGCTACTAGAATCCAACTTTTGCATTTTATGCGATTTAGTCCTTCTCGTAATTAAGCACATAATCGATAAAATTTTCTTATCAAAATTCTCACATGATATTTATATCATATTACGAACCATAAAATAAAATAAAAAAATAAATTTTAGTTTCGGCTCGGATTTGTGGTCTCGAAACCACTGTTCCGATTTCACTAAAAAAATGGGCTATTACACCATCTATATCCGACTCAGCCCGGTACAGTTAATAGGGTTCCAGTTCACTTTTCAATACAACCAATATTCATTTCAATTCAAATAATCAATATATTTAATATATATACCAATTTAATCAATATAAATTCAATAAATTCATCACATATTAAATCAATCCATTTAAATTGCAAAATAGAATAATTCTCACATCAACACTTACCATATACATTAAATAAATATTACAACAATTAATAACTAGTTTCGGATTATAGAAATACAAACTAGGAATTCCGAGCTATTCCACGTCGACTTTATCTTTCCCCTTTTTAGTCGAGGATTCCGGTACGACGTTAGCTACGGAATTAAAAAAATTAAAATTCATTAATACACCATAATTTAATTTCATATTAAAATTTTCAATTTTACTCAATATTTGCCTAATTTCTAATTTAGTCCCTAAATCGAGACTAATTTCATTTCTTCACAATTTAATTCTTTATTTTCATGCAAATTCCACTTTAGACTAAATTCAACTCCCTATTTTCACATTAATTCCTAAATTTCAAAATTTTCACAATTTATTCCCTATTACACAAAATTTACTATTTATTCTACAATTTAATCCTTTTTCATTTCTAGCTTAAAAATCTATCAATTTAGTCCCTAATACTAAAATTATTCAACATAGACAACACTTAAAAACTCAATAATTTCTAAAATTTTGACATGGGTCGGGTAGTATTTAACACCGGGATTCCAAAAGCATAAAAATTATAAGGAAAAAAAGATTAAATTAACTAACCAATTGAGCTTTGAACTTTAAAACCCTAATTTCTCATTTCTTTCTTTCCCTTTTTCTTTTCTTTCTTTTTTCTCCCTGTTTGGTTTCTATTCTGTTTCTTTCTATTTCTTTTTGTTTCTTTTATTTATTATATTTACTTATTATAATATATAATATAATACATATACTTAATGATTAAGATATAATATTATAATATTATAATATATATTTTAAATTTAAGTTTTATAAATATTTATCTTATGCGGCATCATTTAAGAATAATGGTGGAATTGCTCCTTTAGTTCCTTTAATTTTTCTTTAATCTATAATTGAACTTTTACCTTATATGCAATTTAGTCCTTATACCTAATTACTCTTAATTCATGTAACTTCACTTAACCAAAACCTAATTAACTACACAATTAGCTTCGTAAATATTTATTAAAAATATTTACGAGTCTGATTTATGGTAACGGAGTCCTAGAAATGTATTTTTTTAATTTGGTCCTTTTTAATTAATTAACTATCGAAACGTTAAAATTTCTTAACGAAAATTTAATACCACCTTAATGACACTCCGTAAATATTTATAAAAATATTTACGGCTCAGTTTATAAAAATAAGGTCCCAATACCTCATATTCTAAAATCATTTGAACTTAATAAATCACTTATATAACATAAATTATCAAATCAAAAACCTTTTTAAAAAAAATCACATTTGACTCATAAATATTAAATAATAATATTTACAAACTTACTCGTCGGATTTGGTGGCTCCGAAACCACTATTTTCGACACCACTGAAAAACGAGCTGTTACACAAGTACCCAATTAAGTGAAAAAAAAGAGCTTAATTGCTTTTTCAAAAAAAAAAAAGTTTGAGGTTTTTTTTGGTGCATTTTGAAAGTTCAAGTACCCAATTGAGTAAAAAAAAAAGGGCTTAATTGCTTTTTTTTGAAAAAGTATGAGAGCCTTTTTTTATTCATCTTGAAAGTTCAAGTACCCGACTGAGTGTCAAAAAAAAAAAACAGTGACTAAATTGTTTTTTTATTTAAAGTTTGAAGATTTTTTACACCTTTAAGCCTTATTTTTTTTAACATTTTTTTAACGTTCTTTTTCTTTTTCCCTTTCTTTTTTTTTTTTTTTTGAAATAACCATAAAATAAAATGCTTTGAAATAACCATAACTCTTCTCCAACTCTTAAATAAGAGAAAAAATACATTTTAGCATACTCGATCTCATATCCTCCTATACTAGTAATAATACCATATCAACTGGGCTAAAATTCAATTGGCCTATTTTATATTTTCTTAGTTAAAAAGATGAGATGAAGTTTGAACATTACTATAATTTACATTAGAAATTCTATTACATGTGTATGCATGTGGAAATCACGTATTTAGAATATAGATGTGTGTTTGAAAATGACATATAATAAATAATGAAACGTATGATTTGAAACTAATTAATAATAACAAATAAAATATGTATGATATTAAAATGGAACAAAATAAATTAAACCATGATTAAAACAAAATTTAAACACAAAAATACATTATATTAAAAATATTAAATGGGTACAATCGTTTATTACAGTATTGTCATCAATCTTGATTTAGTGTCGAGTTAACTTGTGACACTAACTCAATCAACAAGATTATTAATATATACAACTGATGAATGTAATGAATAATGCATATTAAAATAAAAATGTATGGAAAACATCTAAATAAAAATTTAGTTTGTCGAAACCATTTCTTTTGTTGAAAAATGGGGTCGACTTTAAAAATGAAAATGGAGTCGCCACCAATCCTTTTTTTTTGAGGTGTGATCAGGTCACGTTGAGATTGATCGTTAAAACATTTTGATTTATTAAAACGATGATTTTGGCCTATAAAATTCGAGAAAACAGGTTCGGGAGTCGGTTACGCACGAGGAAAGATTAGCACCCTCGTAACGCCCAAAATTGGTACCGAATTGATTAATTAACGTCTTAATGTCGAAAATTTGAAAAGATTTTAAAATACGATCCTCTTTACTTAAAGAAAAACTTGAATAAATTAAATTGGATGCTAAAACCCTCTTATTTCGAAGGAGTAAAACGTCATGCCAATGAATTAGGATACGAATTTTTAAATCATCGAAACCAAGCTTGTCTTTTGACTTTTAAAACTCATGCATTTAAGTTTAAGAAGGGTATTTGGTTATTTGGGTCAAATGAAAAATCGGAACCCAGTAAGTTAGGGCACAATTTCTCAAAATTCCAAATACAGAATATTGCCTTTGTTTTTAGAAATCCTTACCTCGAGATAACAAAATGTCACATCCAGTGAGTTAGGACACAACATCTTTGAATTCCCGAGAATAAGTTTTTTATTTAACTTATATGCTTTGATTTAAAAAAAAAATTGGTTCTTTAGACTCGATGAGAAAAATCGAAACCCAGTAAGTTAGGGTACGATTTCTTTTGAATCTTAGAACGCGGAGTATTTGCTTATTTCAAAATAAAAATTTCAATGCATCGGATAAACTATAGTAAAATGTAAAATGAATTACAATGCTAATTTGTGTAACAAAATAATGATGATGACAATAAAAATATAAATAACAATAATAATAAAGCTAATAATAATGAATAGTCGAAATTTAAAAGTATGTATAATAAAATATAAATACGTAAATAAATAGATAATGAAATGACAATAATAAGTATAGAAGTTAAAATAAAACATACCAAAATAAAAAGGAATAATAAAAGTAAGAATAAAAATGAGATAAAAACAAAAATAAACAAATAAAAAAATAAAACAAACTAATTATAAAAAAAATGAGTAAGTGAATAGATGAAAACTAAAAAATAATTAAAAATTTAATAGTGAACCAATAAATAAATAAACGAATGAATATTAGGTAAAACGGTTTAAGAATAATAATAACAATAATAATAGTAGTAAAAATAAAAATAATAATATTAGTGATAACAAAAGTAATTGTAATAGTAATAATAACAACAATAATAATAATAATAATAATAATAATAAAGAAAGTAATAATAATAATAAATACATTAATAATAATATTAAAAAATAAAAATAATAAAAATAATGATAATAATATTAAAATTAATTAATAGTAATAATAATAATATAATTGCAAAAATAACCAAAGAAAAATTGAAACTTAAAACGGAAATCTGGGGAAAATCAGAAATAAAAGAAAAGGGGGGACTCAATTAAAACGCGCGCCATGAACGAGGGACTAACTGGGCAATTTCGCCCTTTCCCCAAACGACGTCGTTCAAATGGGGACCCAATTGAAAACGAAACAAAATGTCAGGTCAAAATTAAAAAATAAAAATAACTTAATTGTGAAACCACAAAAAAGCGGAAGGGCCAAATTGGTAATTATACCAATTTAAAAAAACACGTGGATCCTCCCAGGGTCGGGTCAATGCGCGAATCCTAGCTTTGAAACGATGCTGTTTCAGAGTTAAAACGTTTAAGTGAAACAACGCTGTTTCCCTACCCTATTTAAAGCCGAAAACGTTAAAAAAAACATTTTTAACCAATTTTTTTTAAAAAAAAGGGAAGAGAAGGGCCCCTTTTGCTCTGCATTCGGCCCCGTCCGGCCATGGCTCCGGCCTAGGGTTCCGCCGTAGCCCCGCCGTAGGCGGTGGCCGGAGATAAAAAATCTCCCTTCCTTCAATCCCTTAAGACGCCCTAAACGCAGATCTAGACACCGAATGTTCGAATCCCACCCCAAAATCCAAAAAAGGACAAGTGACTCTTCGGATTCAACTTCTCCGATCACCAAAAAAAGGTAAAAATCCCTCTCTTAACGGTGTTTTCCTTATGCTTTTATGCTTAATATTCGAATAAAAATTCAAGATCTAGTGAATACCTTTGAAGAAATTTTGTATCCTTTGATTTTTTTTCGATTTGTATTCGTAAAAATTGTAAAAATTTATAGATTATCTTCGGTCCCTTTTATAGCTGAAAAAATAATAATAAAAAGAAAAATCCTTCTATTTCTCTATACATTTGCTGGCCATTTTTTGTTTTTTTTTTTGCAGGTGAAACTGTTGTACGGAGGAAGAAAGCCATTCGTGGTGTAACATCCTAGATTAGGGGTTATGCGTTTGGAGCATAACTCAAGTGCTAGTGGGTTTTAAGGGTATTTGGAGATGTTTTAAGAGTTTTTAAAATTCTAGGATGAAAGGGAAAGCTTTGGAAAATAATTGGATTTTTGGGTTTAAAAGAGGAAACTAGACAAAGAGGCCTTAAAATAAATTATGTGGGGTTTAGGAGATAAGAAATTAATTGGCAAAGTGGCTTGGGGTGCTAAGGAGCAAGGGGGCTTCAGGAGAGAAGGGGTTCGAGCTGCAGGAATCGCACTTGGGAGTTTTATTTTAGGGGTTAAAAGGGGAATTGGGCCAGGGAAGCCTTAAGGAAAAATTGTGGGCGTTATTGGCATAAAGCAGGCCTTGGTAAAGTGGCTACAAGGCGCTACTTATAAGGCCTGGAAATAACGCCATAACAGTTCTGGAGTTCGAGTCTTGGGCGCGGCATAAGCGTGTTTTATTTTTGCAAGTTGGCGTTAAGGGAGAAGGAGGTTTTAAAAGAAAATATGGGGAGTTGATGACACAAAATAACCAGCAGCAAGAAAGTGGTTGGGGCGCTTATGTAGAAGGGCGCAGGAGAGTTCAAGTTCGAGTCCTGGTGACAGCATAAGGAGTGCTGTTTTTTTCGCTTTTTGCGTCAAGAAGAGGGAGCGTGTCACAAAGAAACGCCTTGGCAGAGTGGCTAGGGGCGTTATTGCAGCTTGCTCCATCAGGTCCCATGTTCGAACCATGGGGGCAGCAGTTTGGTGTTTTATTTTGCATCCTGGCGTTAGAGAGAAGAAGTGGACGGCACTTGGACTTCAATTAGATAGAGATAAGCCTTGTTTTTCTTTTAAATATTTGGCTATAGATAGTGGATAAATAAAATTTTATTTTATTTATTTTAGGAGTGTGATAATGTGATAAAGGAGGGGATAAGCTTGGTTAATATTTATTTTCAATATTCCGCTAAAAGTAGGATAATTGTTAATTTATTTATTTTTAGTTTAGATTAGTAGATAGAATATAATTATTGTTTTATTTTTATTTATTTTAGTTTAATAGGTGATAAGAGAAATATGAGGGATAAAGATTTGTTTAATTCAATTATTTTTGAATGAGGTTTGAAGAGATAAAATAGGAGATTGATTTGGAGTTTGATAAGAGCAAGGATGTAGTAGCCGAATTCTTTATAAGGGGAGTAATCATCCTTCATATCTTTTTCTTCTTTAATTTTCTTTGTGCCAAATTCCCTACTCTTCTCCTCTTCTTCCTTATTTTCTTTCAACACCAAATTCCTTCCTATTTCTTGAAAGCCGAATGCCCTTTGCCATTAAGAGTGATAGCCGAATATTTCACCATTATTGGGAGGCTTAGCCGAACCTTGTAAGTGACCATTCTTCTATTTGTATTTTTCTTTTATTAATAACCATAGCCGAATCTCAAAGGAGGTCGTATTCTTTTCCTTCTATCGCAAGTTCTAAAAGCCGGATCCATTCTCTTTTAGTCTTCGCAAGCAACGATAGTGGAAGCATTAAAGGAGTTTCGGGATTTGGAGTACTCAAGGGATTTCGGCAGTTTCATAGTTAAGTGGTGATTCGGGATTTTCTGAGCGTGGTAAGTGGTATATAGTTTTACCATAGGCCATTTTATAAGTTTCAGTGTGACCGATTGTGTATTATGATTTTTAGGGGCTAATCGACAAAAGTAAGCAGAGTATCGGGATTCTAGATCGTGTTAGATTCGAGTAGTTCAAATTTCGCTAGAAAGTCGGTGTGTGATTAACCCACCGTTTCTCCGGTTTTTGCTATATCTGTATGTGTTGATTGTGTACTAACAAGTGCGATAAAAGTTATGAGATGGATACCCTCAAGGGGTATGTCGATAATCCGGTAAAATACCGAATCGATAAAATGTGATTATTGATGTGAATATGTGATAATATGCTAAATAACATGTACATGCATTATCATGGCATTATTTTATGTTGCATGTGCATGGGTGGGTTATGAAAGAAGGACAGGGTGTACTTCGAGTACGTGGTTTGATGTTAGCCTTGAGCTACATCGTGGATTGACGTTGACTGAGGTCACGTTGTGGATTATTTGCGATTAAGTTCGCGTGGTTTGATGAGTAGCTCTGTGCCTCATCGTGGTTGATATGAGCTATGTGCCATATCGTGGTTGATGAGTGACTATGTGTCCCATCGTGGTTTTGGTGTTAGCTATGGCTACATCGTGGATTGGCGCTGACTGAGGTCGCGTTGTGGATTATTGTGCTTAATTGCACGTGGACGGCATTGATTGCCTTTTTGGAGTAAAAAGGAGAGGGTGATTTGATAATCCCCTGGTGTGTGGTAAATTCGGATAAGGGGGTGTGTAGCGGATGGACCCTAGGTTTGGGTTGGGCTTCATAATTGCATGATTTCGTATGTGAACATATGTGGAAATGGGCCAAGCCCAATATGATATGTGGATTAATGTGATATGAGTATTTAATGTGAAAATGGGCCAAGCCCAGTGATATGTGGATTAATGTGAAAAGGGCCAAGCCCGAAAGATATGAATGTGGATCGAGTGTGGAAATGGGCTAAGCCCGAAAGTATGTGGAAATTATGTGGTTAACTACCCTATTATATGAATGTGATATGAATATGGGCCAAGCCTAGAATGTGATAATATGTGAATATGTTAATTTGTATCTAATATATGGGATAATATGTGGTTAACATGTGGGTGGAATTTAGTGGATTAATTACACACTGAGTCTGTGTGACTCACCCAAATATTTACCAACATCACAGGTGATCGTGATTCTGGATCGGGCCGAGGGGATACAAAGGTGGCCATGGCGTAAGCGATTTTCATACGAAAAGATATTTTTAATTAATTAAGCATTTATATTTTCAAGTTACTTTGATTATTCAATTATTGTAATAAGGCCCCTAAGAGTTTTTAAAGTTTGTTTAAGTGTTTTTCATTAAGTTTATTATTATGTTTTATTATGGATTGACAATTGAGGAATCATATGCAAACAATTTTATTTAAACCTATATATATATACTAAAGTTTAATCCGGATATTTTTATAAACACCACACCTTACTTAAGAATTTTAATGAACACTGTTTTCTAAACTTAACAAAATTTTCATGTTTTATCCTTAAGTTCAAATTTGTTTCAAACGTTTTCCGCAGTGGCATTTCAAATTCGGTCATAGTGAATGGGCCGGGTTTGGGGTGTTACACGTGGGGTGACGTGGAAGCCCGAATGCTCGGCGCACGTGTGGGGCTGCGGCGCCAGGAGATTCTAGAAACCCCTAGGGCTTCTGAAAATGTTAAATTTTTTGGGCATTGTAATGTATTGGGCTGAAATTTTGGACAAAAAATTGGACTGTTTAATGAACTTTATTAATGTTTTTTATTATTTGATTTTTAATTGATTTTGGCACTGGGCCCGGGTAAAATTAAATTATTACATTGTTGTGTAGTAATTAATAATTGATATTATGAAAATTTTAATTTTTCTTTTGAATCTGATCTGTTATGTTTGACCCAAGTCATTGGTTTGGATTTCATCTAATTTAAAAATTATTTTTTTTTTAAAAATGTATTAGAAAATTTTAATATATTAATATTATATAAAAACAATTATTTCATTTAATAACTTTTTTAAGAACATAATTTCATTAATAAAAGAAATAAACATAAGCCTCGAAACAAGACAACATTGATCCGAGAGGAAAGTTGCCTTGGTACAAAGAAATAACGTGAGGTTAATTGAAAGATCCATTAAAACTAGAGGAAAATAACCCTCTAGAAAGCTAAAAACCCATTGAAGTTCCAATGTGATCCAGGATAAGCAAGAGAGCAAGATGAAAGAGATCAACGAAAGCTAAGATGTAGAAGGCTATCACGATTAAGCTTTGATAGGAGAAAAGTCGGTGCTTCATCTACCCAGAAACGATCGGAAATAACATGCATTGCTTCTTTGGCTAAGAGATGAGCAGCCTGACTCGCAAAACGATGCACGTGGCTAAACTCACACAAGTCAAAAAGAAGTAGAAATAACTTCAACCTCAGACGCAAAGAGATTCAAAGGGTATCTGTCCAAATTGGAGGAGGAGAAGCTCTTGATGACGGAGAGACCATCCCATTTTAAAATTATGTGGTGGAGACTCAAATCACGACCAAATTGGACAGCATATATACCTGCGCAATGGCTTCCGCCATAGATGCATCCAACAGGTTATTTAACCGTTAATTTTAACAGTTAACCGTTTCATCTGTTTGTAATCCATGCATGAATATAATATTCTTTACCCGTAAATGGGAAATATTATTCAAACATATATGAAGCGAAAATCTTAGAGTTATTTAAAATTTTGAGCTTTAAATATTTTTATAAATTTATGGAAATTTAGTTAAAAATTATTTGAGTTTTTTAAGTCAAAATGAATCAAAATAATGTAGTGGAGCAAGGTTGTGTACAATGCTGGGACAACGCTCAAGGTCTCGACATCGCACATATGACGTTGCGACATCACTTGCTATTTGGACGATGACATGACCTTGCAAAGACGAGATTGTGACATCGTAGGTGAATGTTGTGTGTTAGAATCGTTAAAATCTTGATACAAAACTTAATAGATCATAAATTAGAATCTGTCATGTCAAATCATCAAGAGTAAATTAAGAATAAAATTAGATGCGGAAGCGTACCTGAATTCATTAATTTCTTGAAATCTACGGATCATGGGGTTTTGATCTTCCAAATTAGCACATAAGAAATTCAGAGAAGGTGACTCTCTCTTTTCTAAAGATGAGATATTAGAAAAGTTAGCTTGTGTGTAATTTGGAGACCATAACCCTAATATATAACTTTGACACATTAGCCCTAATTTTTAATCAGTCCATCATCAATTAGAAATTAGTTACTAGAGTATTTTTATTTAATAATTAAAGCCCAATAAACCTTAGCCAAATTAGATCACTTTTAATTTGGGCTAACCTATTATGATAGTAAATAATAACATGTAATTAATTATATTATATATGTGATGTCCATATTTTCCAACAATCTCCCACTTGGACCACATATATATACCGATTACCTTATAATTACATGTCATTATATAATTTTATGAGCTCAAAACTTTACTATCATATCCAAAAAAGGTTTTCCGAACAATCTCGTCCATTAATTATGTTAACATAGAATCAAGGCAACTTTCGTTACATATATCGTAACTAAATCCATCCCTGATCATGTAAATTAACACAACCAAATGACATAGATCAAGTAGGGATGTGTAGCATGGAAATTACATGTAATATGATCTAAACATGTCTATTTCCAACTGGTCCTCCTTAAACCTTAGTGAGATCAAACCTTACCAAAATCAGAGTGTGAATAAACCAAATAAACTTTATTTCTACAGAAAACAAACTTAATATTCGTAAACTGAAATAACTAAAAAATATCTCTATAACATAAAAGCATTTAAAAATACAAACTCCCACTAAACTTAAATGACATTACACCCATATCAGCAGTGTGCTCTTTTAAAACCTTAGGTGTAGCCCCTTAATAAGCGGGTCCACAATTACGGAATTTGTCCTAATATGCTTTATAGGCACCTAACCGCTTTGAATTTTTACTTTAACAACCAGGAATTTAAAGTCTATGTGTTTGACTTTAATGTGCTACTATTGCTATTGGAATAAAAGATTGCAATTTATTTTCACAATTTGCACCTTAGTGAAAAAATATTGTATCCATATTCCATCAAAATCAGAGCCTGTATACCTGATAATCTCTAACTGATCAGACCTCCGATATGTGAGCATGTAATATTTTATTCTCTGAAAATACCTTATAACCCTTTTGGATGCTATCCAATGGTTCAAACCAGGGTTGCTTAAATATCTGCCTAACATCCCAGCAGTGTACACAGTATTCCAATGTATACAAACCTGAACATACATTAGGCTTCCCAGCACTAAAATGTAAAAAATCTTATGCATTTCTATAATCTCAAAATCATTCTTAGGGCATTGATTGAGACTATACTTATTATTGACAAGCAGTATGTCATTAACATATAAAACCAAATATAGAACCTTACTCCCACTAAACTTATGGTATATACAATTATCAACCAAATTCATCTCTAAACTGAATGAGATAATTATTTGGTAAAATTTGTAATACTATTGACGATAAGTCTGCTTAAGCCCATAGATGAAGTTCTTTAATTTGCAAATCATTAACTTTGCATTATCAGACGCAAAGTTTTCTAGTTGTACCATATAAATGTATGATCAATGCTACCACTGAGAAACGATTAACTTAATATTCATCTGATGCAACTTAAGGTCAAAATATTCCACTAAAGCCATTATAATCATTTCTCTAGTGGACCTTTTTAATGACATTCGTTCTTGAGGTTGTTGAGTTTTTTTTTGGAACAATTATCTCATCTTGAATATGGAGTTGTTCAACATTATTTTGTTGAGGTTCTAGATTCACTTCTTGATCAATGATAGGTATGAGAACTTGAACATTGTCAAAATTGATAGTAGGAACTGAGTTAGAATCTAATTCCTTCTTAAAAGCAATGTCTTTAACCTTATTCCTTCCTCCAAACTCAATATCCTCAAAAAAATATTGCAATTCTCATATCAAAATATTCCTAATTGTGGGATCATAAAACTCATAACCCCTAGATCGCTCAGAATTTCCTTGACCCTTACACTTTATAGACATCAAAGAAGTTAGAAGTGATGTCATCTCAGCCTTATCGTTTTTTAGCAAAACGCTTCTCAATTTTGTCAAGGAAACCCTTGGCTTGAGTAATCTTTGCAGATTTTATGCCCTTAAAGGCTTCTGGAGTGCTGTGCTTCATGATTACTAGACTCATGCAATTTGAACGATCCCACCTCCCAAAATCCCTTTCAGCTCAAGGGTGCTTTCCGCAGTGAGAGGTGTGGGTTGTTCTTCTCTTAGTGTAAGATCTATGTCCATACAGCTAATCACTATAAGTAAGTGCCTTTTCCATTCATTGAAATTAATCTCATTAAGCATGAATATAAAATTTATATTAGTAGATATTGTGGCAGCAGAAGATGAACTAACAGAATATAGGACAGAAAATAAATAAAAACAAGCTCACATCAATATTCATAAGTAAACAATAAATTCAGAATAATGGCTAATCCCATCTCAAGATACCAAACACAACATTAATATCAAGTCTTTAGACAGTAATATTAACAGTAAGCGGTACTCTTGTTGTAGCAATCAAACATTGACAATAAATTATGTCAAACAATAAATTAATCTTTGAACTAACATATTGCTCACATAACGTACCTTATAATTGTCACACATTTATCACCACAGATGTCGTTAAAATTCTGTCAAATATTAACTTACCTTTGGGTCAATTAATAAATGCACGAATCAAAAAAACATATAATCATCTTGATATTTTAAATAAACTAATCTACAGAAAAGAGGTCACTTTGGTAGCATTTTATTTCAACTAATCTATTTAAAATATTAGACATTCTTAATTAAATCTCAAAGCCAAAATCTGAATTTATTTGTTTCATAATATTTCAAATTTAAACCAAAATAATTTGAATAAAGTTAAATCTTATCTCAAGATATCGGGCACTCCATTAATATTTCATCTTTGGACAAAAATATTAACTTGTAAGTGATATCTTAATATAGTAGTCAAACACTGACAATAAAAACATGTCGAAAAATAAATCTTCCTTTAGCCCGATTTATTACTCACATGTAAAATCGAATAACCGTCACGTGTTTATTACCACAATTGCACAAATATTATTAACCTTCCTTTGGGCCGATCAATATTAACATAACTTAAGTTACATACATACAGCCTTTTATATTTTAAAACAAAATAATTTCAATAATAGAGGTCACTTTGACAACTTATTATTTTCAATTAAGTTATTTTAAAATATATAAACATTCCAATATTAAAATTGAAATTTTTCATAATAGTCAAGATCAAAATTGAAATTTTTGAATGCACTATGTCGAAACCATTTTTAAAATTGACTTTAAAAACGAGGGTCGACTTTAAAAAATAAAAATGGGAGTCGCCACCAATCCCTTTTTACTTAGGTTTGATTGGATCACCTTATAAAACGTTTTATTTTAAAACATTGATTTTGGTCCACGAAATACAAGAAAACGGGTTCGGAAGTCGGTTACGTATGAGGAAGGGTTAGCACCCTCGTACGCCCAAAATTTGGTACCTAATTGATAATCTGATGTCCTAATGTCGAAATTTTGAAAAATATGATCATTTTATTTGAAAGAAAGCCAAGACTTACCTATCTCAAAGAAATAAAATGCTATACCCAATAAGTTAGGATGTAACATCTCATGACTTCGAAACTAGGTTCGCTTTTATTTGTAGAAAATTCTTACCTCGAGACACAAAACATCATATCCAATAAGTTAGGATACGACATTTTAAATTCCCGAGAATAAGTGTTGATTTGAAGTTTATGAGTTTCAATTTTAAAAGAAAAGGGATACTTAATATCTTAAGTTCAACGAGAAAAATCGAAACCCAGTGAGTTAGGACACAATTCTTCTCGAAGTCCCCAAATATTACTTATCACCGTATTTTTGGAACAACTTTGAATAAAAATACGACAATTTAATAAAATATATTCTTTATAAAAAAATGATTTGAATAAAATATTGTATCAATGCATTACAAAACATAGATTCCACATAGTAATTCACTATAATTACAAGTCGTATTAACAAATAATATAGACAATTAACAAAAGAATAATGTGACATAACAAATGATACACATAATAAAAGGATTATGCTAAAACAATATTAAGCAAATAAAGAACATAAATAAACAAATACAAGATATAAAATATGCAATAACAATTTAAAATCTATATGAAGCATAAAAATTCAAGAAATGGATATTGAATTCTACAAACAAGATCAAATATGAGAAGTAAACAAATTAACAACTAAATCAATATTATAACAAAACAAAATAAAAAAAAAGTAAAAAAAAACATGATAATTTTTAAAACAATTAATATATAAATAATATATTTTAAATAAATAATATAAAAACTTAGAGTGTATAAAAAATATAAGGATACTTATAATTTAATAATTTAGTACATAAAAATATAAATAATAATAAATGATAAAAAATTATAAGTAAATAGTATATAACTTAAAATAAAAATATATTTATAATACGATAAAAAATATATTTAATATAAATAATATAAACAATATATGTTATACAAAATTATATACAATATTAAGGATAAAATGATTTAAAAGTTATATAAAAGATATAATATAATAATGTATAATATATAAAATAAAAATGTAATATAATAATTAATATGCAAATTTTAAAATAATATATAAATAATATTAATAACCTAATATAAATAATGAATACATAAAGATAATAAGTGTTCAAAATAAACAATATAAAAATTTATATTATTATTAATATACACTATACAAATATTAAAATATAATACAGAATTTTTGTAAAATGAAATAATTTAATATAATGTTAAAATGACTTAAAAAATAAAATAAAAATAAAAAGGGTTTAAAAACAAAGAAATAGGAAAAAATCTGAAAAATAAAATGTAAAAGGATTGAATCAAAACGCGCGTCACACCTTAGGGACTGGTTGGGCAATTATGCCCTATCTCCTAAACTACGCCGTTTTGATATCGATCTTTAAATAGCCCGTGGGACCAGATTGTAACAAAATATAAGTTTTAGGGCTAATTTTAAAAAATGAAAATTTAAATTGGACTGAATTAAAAATTCTAAAATTTGCGGAAGGACCAAAGAGGCAATTAGACCCTTTTATAAAAACACGCGGATCCTCCCCGGATTTTCGGGTCAACGCGTGGATCCTTGCCCCGAACGACGTCGTTTTGTGCTTATTGCCTTAAGCAGAAACGGCGTCGTTTCCATATTACTATATAAGCCACGTTTTTAACAAAAAAAAAAAACATTTGAACCCTTTGTTTTTAAAAAAAAACTCAAAAAAATCCTCTCAATCCTCCCTCCCCCCGCCTGGGTTCCGGTCATCGGACCTACGGACCACCACCGCACGCGCCACACGCGCCACCGTTAGCGCCACCTTCTACGGCAGCCGGAGGTCAAAAGCTCCGTTTTTTAACGCGAATCGAAAGGTAACCGTTTTCTCTCCTCTTAATAATATTTTGTATGTGAAAGAAATGCATGAACCGAAAGAAAATAAAAAAAACGAAAGCGAATATTGAGAAATCACCTCTGTTATTGGATTTTCTGTATTTTTTAGTATATTTGCATGCGTATTCTCTCTGTCTTTTTTTTACAGACTATTTTGGGGTTTTATAGCCCCGTAAAATGAATCTAAAATAAATACAAATATCTCGCTGCCATTTTCTTTCCATTTTACTGTCGTATTCCTTCCTTTTTTGCAGGTTAATGGCTAGGAATCAGGCGACGGAGTGTCATCCGTGCGCGGATTGCGGCGCGCCCGATGTTCTGGTGTCGAGGATTGCGGCGCCTAGGGAAACCCTAGGGTTTGGGGTTTCCAGTTTCTGGAAACGAGTTTGGGCCATTGGGCCGCGTAGGTTTGGGTTGTAATGTTTTGGGTCACTAGGTTTAGTTTGGGTTGCTGGTGGTATTGGGTATTGAGGGTGTAATTGGGGTATTGGGTATTGAAGGCGTAATTGAGCCACGGGTTTAGGTTTAGTTTTGGGCTAATCGAGTTTGGGGTAGAGTAATGGGTCTGTTTTAGTATTTGGGTCATGTTTATTGGGCTGTAAATGGACTGGACACTTTGGTTTAAAACTGTTTTATTTTCTATTTTTGATTTTGTATGGGCCCGGGCAAATTGGGCCTATTACACACTACAATTTCCAGAGTAACCTAAAATAAGATTGTCCAAATAGCGAATTAAAAAAAAACAAAAACTTTAATATTTGACTTTTTTTTTAAAGAAAAATCTTTAATCATAAAACATAATTGCACATTTATGCATAATTAACTATGTAAATATTAACAACCACTTCATGTGTATTAATAACATAAATCCATAAACCATAATGTGAAAGAGCTTAGCAATCACCTATTTCACTTCACTTGATCAAATACAATATTCAGAATTATATCAACCACGTTCCAAAAAAAAAAAAAAAGGAAAAATAATTTAAAGCATGATGCTTTTGGTTTCACCATTCAGCAAGAGACCAAAGTAAATTTTTTTTTAAAAATAATATATGTCAAAATCAAATAAAGATAAGGTAGTAATTCAAAGTCAAATTAAATAATTAATAAACACATACATTTATAATTTTGGTATGGACAAAAATACTAAAACTTTATTCTTTGACAATTTCAAAATAAAAATAATGTGAGTCTAATCGGCAAATATGAGACGAAGGAAAAAAAAAAGCCCAAATGAATTAATATATAATCGTATATAGCTGTCATATACAGTTTCTAATATAACCAAACTTACATTGCCTTACTATAATTCTAAAATATATATGTCTGTCACACTTCAAGGTTTTTCAAACCAATTAAATAATTAAAAAAAAAAGTTCAACATATGTATGATCCAATTCTCAATAGTTAAACCGTGAATGAAAATATACATTGAACCCAATCTCACAATATATATAACACAATTTCTAAATTCATTTACACATGCATTCAATTTAAATAATAGAATAAAGCGTCATTGAAGACAAAAGGATCTGAATTACAAATCAATTATCAAAATTGAATATCCTCTAAGTCTTTGTATACATGCTCGTGGTATTGATAATCAAGTAAACGAACTACCATCCCAAAACGTCAAATGGAGATGCTATGCTCACTCTTCCAAGTTTGAGTTATTGGAATCTAGTGTCTTTAATGTAGTAATATCGTTTATATACTTATAATTTTTTAAATAAAATGGTTTAATAAAAAAATTCTATCACTATCTTTTTTATTATGTCCTCAATCATTTTTGCACTTAAAATAAAATGAAAGCAAATATTAATTTATTGATTATCTAACATTCAACTAATATTAAATTGCATTATGTGGTTGGATCATGATGAAATAATACAACTTATATTAGTAGATAAACTACCATCGTCTAATCGAAATTGAGCAAGTCGATTAAAAGAATATTATACCATCTATCAAGTCCAATTAGCGAGATACCTTGTCTTAGTTATCAGAGTGGATGACTCCCAAAAAATAGACATAGATGTAATTGTTTGGATTGGCAGTACATTGACTAGGACCCAAATATTAACAACACCGTTTAAATGCATATTTTTTACTTTACAAAATCATATCTAAAATTGACCATTTATTCTTTAAAACCAAAATATTTAAAAATACTTTTTGACAACCCTTTTCAAAAGGTGAATGTACCTGAGAGATCCCTCTATTATAAAGACCTAATCAAATCATTCCCTTTACTATTAAATGGATCAATTTAGTCCCTATACTATTAAAAAAATAAAAAAAAAAGGCTAAATTTGAGTAGAGTTAACATTTACTGTTTAAAAAATATCATTTATTGTTTAACATAGTTAATATTTTTAAAGTTTTTATAGTTCTATATATGAAATCTTTGTTTGAAATTGAACTACAATTGGGAAAAAATTCCAAACATTTTTATACAGTACATGTTAACTCTTTTACATTTTGGATTTATTTGATTCCTTTTAACAATATAAGAACTAAATTGATCAATTTAATAATAGATGGACTAATTTGATTCAAGCTTCCAAATACTTTAATCTTTTTCAAAAGAAAAAAAAAAACAATGCTAAACTAAACTTAATATTGGAAATCAAGTATCACATGCTAGATACTATATTATCACTACACAAAAGATACTTGATAACAAATAAACAATTACTTTCAATCTCAATTCTCAATATGCAGCTCCTTCAGCTATGGCTTTCAAAACGAAATTGTCTGCAATGCCAATACAAGACCATGTCATAGCTACAATGAGACCACGAAGTACAGCACCAAAACCTACACTTCTAACCAAATAATCGATGCCCACATCAACATTCAACTTAACCAAACCTGATGGTGGCTTCATCCACTTTGCAGATGTGGAAACAACATAGATATTCATAGCAAGCAACTTAGCTGCAACTGCCAATTTATCATGCAAGTCCCTGCACCATACCACAACAACACTAAGTTCCGGATTTTCATTAATTTTGGTAGGATTAGTTTCGGATTTGCTAAACTTTTCAACAAGTTAGCACATAAGCTCTAAAAAACATCAAGGTGAATACCACAATGAAAAAGATTAGTATGGGTGGAAAGTAAATCATTACGTAAACGCCAACTAAAAGTAAAAGTAATTTAGATCTCCATATCATTTTTGCATCCAACACTGGTTGCACAGTAAAATTAGTAGCTTTATTAGCCAACTTTCTCGCTATTTCTACATGACAGGCTGACTCAATAATTTAGAAGGAATATTGGTCGATAATCTCAAGGATTAGTATCATATCTATTGCCAATTGAGTTCGTTTATGGTTATGAAAAAGTTAAACCAAAGTAATTCATTGATTTGAAATTTTGGTTTATATTGGATCTAGGATTGAAACATTAACAACCCAGTCCCCTTTCCCTTAATTAAAAAAGAAGTAAAATATAAAATTAATGATTTTTATTACAATTAATGCATTTTACTAAATCACATTAAATGATATAACTTTCAACTTTTATGTTATTTGTATAACATCCAACACTCGATTCAATCGTAGGATTTGAATGTGCGATGTCACATTACGTCGTTGAAGCAACTCAAGCCACTGTAACACAAATACAATCAATCCAATCATCAAAATAATTCGTATGCATGCATTCATACACTCAATGGCTTCATTTCATCAATTTACGAGGTTATAAGGGTTAATTTCAAAGTTAGGACTTGAATCCAAACTCAATTGTTAAATTTCAAATTTTTGTCTTGAGACAGGGATCTTTATGTTTCAAGGCAAGTCATAATTATTTTGGGATTTTTAGCGTTGAAGTTAGTATGTCTTGAGACACTATACACATTGTGTCTCAAGGTAAAGTCCTTTATGTCTCAAGATTGGCCTTCACTGTTTTCCTATTTTTGATTCGATGTTTGAATGTCTTGAGAGAAGGGATTCTTGTCTCGAAACCTGGAGCAGGGTAAAATCTATTTAGCTTCGGTGTTCTTCTGTCTCGAGACAAATGTTACTTGTCTCGAGACCTAGAAACAATTGTCTCAAGACTATACAAATATATCTCGAGACCTTAGGCTCTTGAATGCAAAATTTAGAAGAACTTTGTTCTAATGGCCAAATGGCCTAAATGGAACATTTTCAAACATTCAAACCTCACCTAATACAAAATATTGCACCAATTTAATACATGTAAACACAATTAAATGTCATTAAATCATAGTATCCAAAACATTAAGATTTAATCTACTAATTAACACATTCAAACTTATATAAACAAACATAGATAATCACAATTCAAGTGATAAAACTTATCTTTCAAAAGATTTATAGGTCATAATGTCAAAAGTACCAAATATTAACTTAAGAGCATACCAACTAACCTAGGTATATGCCACAAGTCTCAAAACATGTATATATATACAAAAATATCAAGATGTCTTCTGAGCTAAGTTTGGGGAAATTGGATGGTTAAGCTCAAGTCTATTAAAGCACTCATTTGAGACATGTGCATGTACGCTGAGCAATAGGGATCAATGGTGCTAACATGATTCAAAATAATAATCAATTATAACCAAAATAACATGTACATTTAATATGAAATTCAATTATAACATAAATCATGTTTACATTTCTTGTCTCATGCTTTTAATATAATGCTTTCATGCTTACTTTCATATCATTTATCAACATTTGGGTTCATCTATAATGCCATCTCAATTACATATAAATTAAGACATATCATATGAACAATTTCACTTTCTCATTTCATACTTGAGTCCTTTGATTTGTTTTATAACTATATTGACCCTCAAGACTTGTTATAATCATATCATATGATCTTTCACATGCTATTATATATGCTATAATATACACATACAAAATCAACATCATCATTCAATTCAATATTCAATATCGTTTATCAATTTGCATATTTTATAATCCCTATTAACTGGACACAAACTCAAGAAGAATACACGAATCATCCAACCATCACACCAATATAATTAACACTTAGTGCATCATCGATACATCCGAAGTATATTGCATTCGACGCCTCATTGGTATAAATCAAAGTAAATATATAAATGTGCCTGGCACCTAATCGGTACGTTTGAAGTATAATGTGCGCTCTACGCCTTATCGGTATAAATCAAAGTAAAATCTCATACACTAATCCTATGATATGCCAACTATACCCAACTCAATCCGAGACCGTTAATAGAATATTAATTGTTTCAAAGCATATATATATTTCATGTCACAAGTCATTGTATAGGAATTTCATGTCATAATCAAATCATTTACATATCAATTCTCATCATACTTTCATCACATTTCATAATTTAATCACAATATAAATTTGCTCACCTTTCATGAGACAAGAATATGAGCATTAAGTTAATCAATTCAACCCTTATCAAGCTATGTATTGAAAACAAATCATGAAAGCACAAACCGAAATAGGCTACTCGTCTACGATTTTCACCTTTCCTTTATCTCAAGACTACCAAACGTCGTTTTTGACTATGTATGATAAATTTGATAATAAATAATATTAGTTTCACACAAACACATGAAACACAACGATTTAACATAATTTGTATTTTATTCATTTTAGTCTTTATATCTAAAATGCTCATATCTTTTGATATTATTTAGCATCTAATCAAAATTTGATTTTATATTCATTCACTAGGGACCTCATACTTTTAATCTATGGCACAATTTTTTAATAGCTTTCAATTTATTCAATTTAGTCCTTACTATAAAAAATTAACTATATACTTAAACCTTTAAATCTAAGCTAATTTCACTATCTTTTAATTCAATCTTAACAAAATCTAAACTTAATAATTAAACGTGGATCAATTTCAAGCTTAAGTTCATAAAAAATCCATTAATGACAACTTGTATTTAACTTAATGATTTGAAATTCTAACACGTGTAAGACATACTAAGTTTGGATGATTATAAATTCACAAAAATCGAATAAAAAGGAACATTTTTACCTTAGTAATTTAGGATCGAAATGAAAATAGGAGACTTCTTTTTCTTCAATTTTTGCTACGGTCTCGAGAGGAGAAAAGATGAAGATGAAGTTTCTTTTCTCTCACCCACTAGTTATATGTATATATTGGTGTAATTAGCATCTAATTAATCTTAACTTTAGCTTAATTAATTATTAAACTAAAGATAATGGTTTGGTCTCATCTAAGTTAGTGGAGAATGGTGACTCACTTATCACTTAAATGATGACATGGATCATAAGTGATTTAATAACTCCAACGTTTCTGGTTTAATTATTTATTAAGCCCTAAAGCATTTCCTATATTAAAACTTAATAGCGATTATACCTTTTTTTAATTTAGTTATTATACTATAATTAATGATTTTTCTCAATTTAATTATTCGATTGTCCCTTAACATATTTTTAAATTAAATACGTAAATTCTTTTATTCATAATTTTACTAACTTGGTTTATAGAATTCAGTTTTGAAACCATATTTTCTAACACCAATTAAAATGAGGTCGTTACAATATGAATATTTCATATAGTCTTAGGGTAGCCAAAACCTGAATTGCTCAATGGATTTCACTTTGAATGGAGTGGATATTTTAAATGTGGATTTTTTTTTTTATAGTGAGTATAAATTGATTATAGTAATTACTTGCATTGTCTCACAACATTATATGAAATTATCATTCTACTCTTATATATAATTATTAAAAGGATAAAAATATAAAATGCATTATAAAAAAACCTAAATTCTTTAAGTTTTTCCCTTTAATAATAAGTCCCAAAAATAAAATTCACATTGAGAATATTAGGTTTTTTTTTTTTTGAAAAATTATGTTTAAACATTTATTTGTTTTTAAAAACATTGCAAATAATAGAAGTAACTAGCAAAAATCAAATTGAGATGGGGCAGAGTGAGGTGGAAATGAATGTATCTAACATCTATGGAGGTGATAGTGATTTTCAAGATTACACATCTATGATAAAGTGGGACAGATGGTGGAGTAGAGTGTGCCAACTATGAAGCGAATATGGATTTGACAACATTTACCCCCACCCCTTCATTGTCATCCTTATATAGACTTAAATGTAAAACCGGCCTCAAATTATACAACCTTTTCCCACTTAGGTACTTTTTTTTTTTTGTCAACAATGGTATCTAGACTATCACTTCATCTCATTTTTATCTTGAAATACGATACGAGAAAATAAGAGGCAAATAGCATGTTATTATTAGAGTCATACATTTTTGAAGGGTCAATATATTATTTGGAACCTAAATTTGGTTTCCATGTTCAATTCGGCACCTAAATGTTTTTGTTCCAATTTAGTACTTGTGTTTGGCTTAAATGTTCAGTTTGGTACAAAAAACTGATACTTGAATATTTTCTTTTGTCCTATACAAGTACCTAAGGGGCAATTTACCAATAAATGCCCCTTTTTTTTTCAAAAATTACGGAGATAGACCTATTATTCAATTATTTATCGGAATGGGCCATTTTCTCCGAAAGCGCGTCCACGTCAGCGCGATGTCAGGGTATGTGGCAGGAAAACGCGTCACTGGGGGAGCGTTTTTGCCACATCAGCATAAATCGAGTCCTTGAGGGCGCCACTTTGTCGATGTGGCAAAAACGCCTCCCCGTGGACGCGCGCTTTGCCCGTGTAACGGCTTTTTTTTTACCGTTTGGCCTCCAACTGTAAAAAAAAACTATAAAAGTCCCCCCTTTCAATTTTTTCACACAAAAGTCCTTTTACAAATTCTACAATTTCTCTCAACTTTCTCTCAAATTCCTCTCAAATTCCTCTAAAATTTCACAAAAGTCCTTTAATTTTTACAAAAAAGCCCTGTTTAAAAGTTTTTTGAATTAGTTTTTATTTAAATTAAGAAATATTCGATCGTGTTAGCAATGGCCGGAGAATTAATTCGTCTCGATAATAAACACATCTCTGTCGATCAAATGACAATGATAAGTTATAATTTTAATTTTTCAATACTATTTAATATTTTTTTCATTTATGCAATTTAATTTAATTAATTTTTATTTTATAATTTTTTATAACAGTCTGTAGATCGGGTGTTGCAATGCTATATTTGTAATATGCCTGGTCCGCCATTGCCGTTGATAGAGAATTTCCTACGGGAAGCAGGTTTTTGGCACGTGGCCACGATAGGCCGGGGTGCAAGTTGGACCCGAAACTAATCAGTGCATTGATAGAGAGGTGGAGACCCGAGACGCATACTTTCCATTTTCCATGCGGAGAGTGTACTATCACTCTGGAAGACGTGCAGTTGCAATTGGGATTGCCGGTGGATGGGTATGTAGTCACCGAGTCTGCAACTTCTGGTGATTGGGGAGCCGTATGCTACGAGCTTTTGAGTGCTATTCCGGATAACATTAACGGAGGTTGGATCGAGATGGGCTGGTTACGAGACACATTCCCGGATCCGGATAATGATTCGACTGAATTAGAAAGAATACGGTATGCTCGGACATACATTCTTGATATGATTGGAGGCTATCTGATGTCGGACTTGTCACGAAACCTCGTACATCTGAGATGGCTGCTGAAACTCGTTGATTTTAGAGCAGCCGGTGAATTGAGTTGGGGGTCTGCCGTGCTAGCAAAATTGTATCGGGAGATGTGCGGGGCGACGCGACCGAATAAAGCTAAAATCGGAGGTTGCCTATCGCTACTGCAATCATGGGTATGGTTTCGCTTTCCATTTTTACGTCCTCGAGTGGACCACCCATATACATTCCCACTCATAACGAGGTAAATTTAATATTAGATTTTACAATTATTACGTAGATTTAAAATATAATTGTATGCTAAAAATTTATTTAATTAGGTGGAACCATTCGACGAGTTATGTTGGAATACCTACCTCGCTTGAAGATATACGGCTTCTATTAGACCAACGGTCGGAAGCACAAGTAAGTATTAAATAAAATTTATTTTCGTAATAAAATAGTCGTTTCGTATTTAGTATTTACTATTTAGTATTTAGTATTTAGTATTTAGTATTATGTATATAACTAATATTTTTATCATGTTAATATAGTTTCAATGGACACCATACGAGGATTCGGCAATTCGGGCAATAATTCCAGATGAATTCTTTCAAAATCCGAACATTTGGTATATGAAGGTCCCATTGGTCAACTATGCCACCGTGGAGATGCATCAGTCAGATCGGGTTCTGCGACAATTTGGATTCCGACAACCGATTCCCGTGGCACCTGAGGTGCTCGATGATGAGCACAAAGTCGACTTACGGCAGTTGCATACGAATTGGCCGAGATTTTGGTCAGCATATATTGAATTGTGGGAAAACTGGTATGATTATATACCTACTCGGGAACCGATCATCGTTCCTGAGTTAGCGTGCATGCCGAAATACATGCCATGGTTTAGGATCCATGGCAAGCCGTATTTATTGTCGGAAGAGGAGAGGTGACGGTAACTTTGTGTACAGAGGGAACGACGGGGCCCTTTAAATCCAAGGAGAAGGGATGATGAGACGGGCCCATCAACAGCGCCGGCAGAATCACCGAGCCCATCAACAGCGCCCAGATAGTCACCGGGCCCAACACTTCAGCCGACGACATCCACATCACAGCCTTTTCAGATTATGCCAAGTGCGTATCCTAGCCCTTATATGTATCCTAACCCTTCTATGTTTCCTTTTCCCAGTCCTATGGCAGGTTGGAATGCATGGCCCGGTTCATCTCCGTTCCCGATTACTCCGAGTGGACCGCCAATCTATAGGCCGTCGTCGCATGAGGGATCGCACGAGGCGCCATCGGGGAGCTATTCTTTTTACCAATCTCCTTCGCCTTATGGGATTCAAACACCTCCGTCATGGGTGATGCAAACACCTCCGCAGTCGTTATTTTATCAAGGTGGGTCATCCTCCCAACACCCACAACCAGATCCCCTGCCGAGAGGAACCTGTAATCCTCAGAGAGCAACCACAACCCCGCTGGAAAGCTGGAACAAGGAGGAATCCAAATACAGAATCACAACAACCACCCATGTGGCACTGATTCCGACCGTCACCAACATTGATTTTTTTTAATATATTTGTATAAACTTATTTATATTGTTTCATTTAATAAAATAAAAGTTGTTTTTAATATTTTAATTGTAATTTACTTTTTATATTTTTAATAAAATAAAAGTTGTTTTAATATTTTAATTGACCATTTAATTCTTATATTTTTAATAAAATAAAAGTTGTTTTTAATATTTTAATTGTAATTTAATTTTTATATTTTTAATAAAATAAAAGTTATTTTTAATATTTTAATTGGCCATTTAATTCTTATATTTTTAATAAAATAAAAGTTGTTTTTAATATTTTAATTGTAATTTAGTTTTTATATTTTTAATAAAATAAAAGTTGTTTTTAATATCCTAATTGTAATTTACTTTGTATATTTTTAATAAAATCTATTTTTTTTAAATAATGCACTATTTTTAATATTTTTATATTTTTAATATATTTCTACAAACTTTTTTATATTGTTACATTTAATAAAATAAAAGTTATTTTTAATATTTTAATTGTAATTTAATTTTTATATTTTTAATAAAATAAAAGTTGTTTTTAATATCCTAATTGTATTGGTTCAAGTAAGGACTAAATCGCAAATGTGAGAAAAGTTTTGTGGCTTAAGAGTAAATATTCAAAATTTAAGGGGTTAAAATGTATACATGAAAAACTTGAAGGGCCAATAGTGTAAATATATTAAGGGTGGAATGATCTAGAAACTAAGAAAAAATGGATGAATTAAAACTAAATTGAATAAGTGAAAAAGTATGAGGGGTTAAATTGCAATTTTATCAATATGAGTGTTGATCCAATGTAGGAATTTTGACGAATCATAAGGGGCAAAATAATCATTTAGCAAGAAAGATAATTTTGAAGAATAATGATGATGGTGATATTTTAGATTAATTAAATAGATAAATATTAGTTTAGTAATATTTTGATTTGATATTTATTTATATTTTATTAATTTTTACTTAGTATATACGGAAGGAAAGATGAAGAGTCTTCATCCTTCCATCTTTCCAACGTGAGTAAGGAGAAGAGAAAAGAAAAACTTTTTTTTTGTTTTGCAACTTAGTCCTTCTATAAAAGTTCACCATTTTCATCAAGAAATTAAAAGAATTTTCATAGCCACCAAGAGACAAAAATGATAAGGAGACTATCAACTATTCCGATTTGGACATGAGCATGATGTATGGCCTGGGTTCCTACACCATCCGCATAACTTCCGTTGGTTGGTTGTTTCTTGGATATCCATATTGTTGCATATTCTAGTCGAGCAAGGTCGACCCTTTGGTTTGCGACGCAGTTCTCTATCCGGTAACAGCTTAAATGGAGCAAGCGATACAGACGACCACTTACGTTCATCTGGGACTGGTGGGAATATGTGTCTCCACACGTTGTATATGTATTCTATTTTGTACACTTCGTCGACATAGCTCATGGGATCCAGACGGAGATTCTGGCAAGCTGCAATTACATGAGCGCATGGATAATGAAGTGCGTCAAATATCCCACAGTCGCAGGTCCTATTTCTCAAGTGTACATGATATTGCCCGCCAATAATACATTGGTTCGGTCTGTTAAACTCCGTCACCCGAAACTATAGGTTGTCGCGATTGTGACACACTGTGTGCATAGTGTTGGCCCATGCCTTTCCCTTGTTAATTTCTCGCAATACCTTCGTGCACCATACATGGCCTCCCTGCATTTGGCCTTTATAACTCGCTGCTTGCTTCAAAAATAGTGCCGCTAAACGAAAATATGTCTCTCGCACAACCGGTGTTATCGACAAATGACGTGTTTCTTTTAGAACAGAATTTATGCATTTAGCCAGGTTTGAGGTTATATGACCATATCGTAGGCCGCCGTCGTATGCTTGTGTCCACTGTTTGAAAGGTATGTTGCATAGGTAGTTTGCGTCTTCTTTGTTAACTGAGCGCAAAATCGCTAACATCTCGTGAAAACGATCCTTATTGATCTCGTACCCTGCTAATATAAGTTGATAGCGAATATTACATACCACTCTTCAATTAAGAATAAATTGAATATTACAAACGAAATTATATTAATAGATATTACATACCCATGTTTGTCACTTGCCGTCGTTCACTTGTAGATCGATGTTGCCCGTGGTAGTTGGACGTAACATACCTTAGGCAATATCGATGGTGTGTGCGATGCCATAGGCTTCCCTATCGCTCTATTGCGGCTAGTATTCGTGGGCCCCGATCCGATATAACACATATATCAGGTTGGGGGTAGACATGCCTCCTTAACCTAGATAGAAAGAAATCCCAGTCTTCAGCTGACTCCCTCGGTGTTATTGCAAACGCAATTGGAAGGATTCTCCCACTGCCATCCTGTGCCACAGCTAGCAATAGCCGATGCGTTTATCTACCACACATAAAGGTACCGTCAATTTGTACCAATAGCTTGCAGTATAGAAATGCGTCTCGGCATTGCTTAAATGTCCAGAACAGACACTTGAACACTTGGCATTCACGGAGCAATCGATCGTTGTAGTACGCAGGTACCGTTTCAAGGTCTGTTATGCTGCCTGGGACATATCTCTCCAGCACCTGACACCACTGCCACACTTCATTATATGAAGCGTCCCACCGACCATGCAAGTTTTCTAACGCCTTCTGCTTAGCTATCCAAGTCTTGCGGTAAGAGGGCGTGTACCCCAATTGGCTACGAATATTGGCAATTAAGACCGGCACTGAAGTCTTGGGATCCGCCTTCATCGTCGGTATTATTAAGCTAGCCAACATATCTGAATCAATCTTGGGATGATCTTGTGAAACACCTGCCAATGAAGTACGTTAAATAATGCAACATTACGTAATATCAGTAGTATTTAAAAACCCTAAACACCTAATATACTGTACCGACAACACATGTATGTGGACCTTTGTACTTTTTAATCTCCCACAAGTCTGTCCTTTTCTTCAACGAGGCCATGATTTTCCATGAACATGTACCGCCTTGCACTGCACACTTGGCCTCATACTTATCGGGTTTGGATTTAACCACGTTGTAGTTAACCCCGTTCTTGATGCTATATTGTTTCAATGCATTAAGAAAACTATCCTTGTTGGAAAACTCTTTACCAACTTCCAATTCACACGAATCCAACGAGGAACTTGTACGGTCATGCCTTCTGTGTGGTAGTTCTGGAAACTCCAACGCATCGTCTTGAGATAGATCGACATTATGCATGTGGGTTGGAGGCGAGTACACCCTGAATCGCGGATCTTCTTCTTCTTCATCTGAACCCCCTTCAACATCTTCAGGTATGGTTGAAACAGGCTCCGGTTCAGAAAATAATGCAACTTCTGCACCATCGGGGCCGGGCTCTCGAGGTGGATCCACATCGGACTCATCATCCGACCCACCATCATCTGCAACGAACGAGGTCCCCTCGTCGGTGGATGTCGTGAGGAGTACATTATCCCTTCTTAAACAACTTTCGTAACGTCCCCAATCATATGTAGATTGCCAACCACTAGAAGTTGATGACGTTCCCCAATACGTATTTATAGCATCGAACATCGACCCACTGATATGCATGTCCCATTCACCAACCGAGTGTCGTGCAGGGGTTGTGTTTTCCATACTACTACCAAACATGGGCGCTTCCGTATTCTGCCTCCCACTAACAGAGTGTCGGCTTGGGGTCGTGTATTCCCCTCGAACAGCAGTAGATGTTGAAGTCGAAGGAATATCACTTGGCGATAAAAATTGTACATATACCTCAAGATAGGGTGATCCACTGGCAAGATGAGTCTCCACCATTTCCTCCAAGCTCCGAGGACCTTTGATGTCGAATGAGTCATATCTCACGGGATCAACCGAAGCACAAAATCTATAGTTAATAGACAGAACTTTCATTGGCGTTGTTCCAAGATTTTACGCTTAATTCTTTTACGGTTCTCACAAATCTATGTTCTCGTTTAAAACCAATCAGCACTGTGTTCTCCGATAAAAAAACAACACCATTTTCGGTGTCACGAACCTCACCATCATAGTAAATAACAACACTAATACGTTCACTCATCTTCGGTTTCTATTATACTTTTGCCTCAATTTCTATTATGCAACCTTGAGAATGAAATTTGGCTCATTTATAGTCTAAGGCCAAATAGGAACTCTTCAGTAGCAAAGAGCGCCCACGTGGGAGCTTTTTTCATGACTATTGTGACGAGGCATCCTCGCTTGAAGCGCTTTTGGTCACTATTTGTTCGTAAACGCCTTCTCAAAATTATCTTTTCAGAACTATCAGAACAAAGAGCGTCCACGTGGGAGCTTTTTTCAGTACTCTTGCTGACAGTGCATCTTGCTTGAAGCGTTTTGGTCACTATTTGTTCAGAAACGTCTTCTCAAAATTATCTTTTCAGGAACTACTGGAGCAAAAGAGCGTCCATGTGGGAGCTTTTTTCAGTACTCTTGCTGACAGTGTATCCTGCTTGAAGCGTTTTGGTCACTATTTGTTCAGAAATGTCTTCTTAAAATTATTTTATCAGATACTAATGTAAATTTTTTTTTTATATTGCTAATATATTTTTTCCAAAACCCTAAACACAAAATTATTTTAATTATTTAACCCTAAACCTTAATTCATTAAATTTTCCCTAAAAACCCTAACCCTAAACCCTAAAACCCCCTAAAAAACCCTAACCATAGCCCCAAAACCTTAAAAACCCTAACCATAACCCTAAAAACAGCTAAAAACCCTAATAAAAAAAGGGGGGGAGCGTTTTTACCACATCAGCAAAGCGCGCCCTCAAGGACGCGATTGCTGCTGATGTGGCAAAAATGCTCCCCCAGGGACGCGTTTTCCTGCCACATACCCTGACATCGCGCTGACGTGGACGCACTTTTGGAGAAAATAACCCATTCTGGTAAATAATTGAAAAATAGGTCTATTTCCGTAATTTTTGAAAAAAAGGGGGCATTTATTTGTAAATTGCCCAATACCTAAGTTTGAATTTAATATTTAATTTGGTACTAAAGTTTTTCTTTTGTCCCAATAATACTAATGTTATTTTTTACTAGAGCACACGTACCAAATATTTATTGGACCATAAGATGTTTGATTTGAATATCAAATTGAAAAATGAAACCCATAAATGATATATTAACCTTTTTTTTAAATAAATAAGACAAATTAATAATTGATGTACCAGTTTTAATAAGAAAATAATTAAAGGATAAAATTTATAGTTAAGCCTTTAAAATGTAGCAATTATATAGATAAAAAATCAAAAGTAATTATGGGCTAAGTCTTAAGCCCTAAGGATGGTCCATCAAAAGGTTGAAAGAAGCTATAGCCGTCATCTTCGACGGCACAACTTTGTTGAATATATTTATGGTATGTCTACGTCCGTTTTGTTTATAAATTTAATTTAATTTAATTTACACTAACCATTTAATCATAAAAGATAAATTACCCAAAAAAGAGATAAAGTTAAGAACTATTTGAAAACATGGATTCTAATATAATCAATTTTCATTTTCATTTAAATATTGTATTGGTAAAAAATAGTATGAGAGAAGAGAGATTAATGGTAATTTGAATTTTTAAAAAATAAAATTATAATTCTATCAATATTCCAATTAGAAAGAAAATACAAATCCACCATAACTGAAAAACGTACATCAACGTAACCAAAACAAATAACCTTAAATTTACCGTACATGTTAATCCACGTCAGATATTGACCCACTTGAATTCGTACTTATTAATAATATTTATATGCGCTGTCACCTTCCGTGTATGACGCCGACTCCTCACTTATAAATAGGAAAATTAGGGTTGTTACCTAGGGTTTTCACTTTTCTTCTCCAGATTATTTTCGATAAGTCGCGTCTCTCAACTTTAAAAAAAAAAAAAAAAATCTCAGAAACGAGATAAATTTTCCTCTAAAAATTTGCTTCTTTTTAGGGTTTTCAATAACTGGCTATTGGATCTTCAAAGGGTTTTTGAAATATATAATCGGATTAAGTTCTTAATCTGATTGAACTTTTAAAGATTTTTTCTTATCTTCTACGATTGTCGAATCATTAGAGTAGGGATAATTTTTCAAGCGTTAAAGGAATCGATATTTGGTTTGAGATTTTTTTATAAAAAAAATGAAGCGATCGCGGAAATCGAACAGGGTTTCTTGGGCTCCAGGTGTTAATCTTTGTCAGGTATAGCCGCCGTCATTATATCTTCGATCAATCATTACTGGTTTCATTGCCTTTTCTTCAACAGATCTTTAAAAGAAAAAGAAAAATCTTAAATTGATATTTGATTCTTGATAATTTTTTTAGCTTTGATTTTACCTTTCCATTCATAAAAATTGCAACCGATTTATATTTATTTTAACTGGAAATCTGGGATATTATTCAAAGTTGTTAGCTTTTAACAATCTGATTAAAAATAATTTTGATTTTGGAAATACTGATGCAGCATCCAGAGATGCCATCAATTATAATTTGTTTTAAAATAATGTTAATATTTAAATTGATTCTTAAAACAAGAGTGGTATATGACAAAGAGAGGAATAATTAATGAATTCCAGAAAAATTATTTTGATAAAATTTGTTAAGTGGAATAAAATTGGAAAACGAATTTGGGGCTTCTCTTAAAATTCATTTGACAAAAGCCACAACAAAATTACATTTAATCATCCCCAATATATTTGTAATTATATATAATTAAAACTATGTTTAAATTATCCAGAAAATCTTGAATCATACAATTATATTCCTATTTTTTTACCCTTAATTTAGATGCTAAAGGAACCTATTTGTCTTATAATCTTAACTCTATTTTTATATTATGATATACTCTAAGAACTTTGGCATTAGTAAGCAGAGCTTTTTCATCAGCTTTGAATAAGCACTGCCATTTTGAGGCCAAAAAAAAAAAAACAAAGATTTTGCTATGTGTTCGTTCTTTAGTGATTATGCTGGATTCTATCCTCCTGAAATTCTAAAAGGAACAAGGTATGTTTAAAAATTGCATAATAGTGATATAAAAAACTTCTTGATATGGTGAAAAATAAAACTTTTATATCTTATGCTCACTTCTTAATAAAAAGTTCCTGTTAAGCACGCATTATTTCATTGATGAAATAGTGAAGTATTTTGAGATAAGCTAGGCATAAGAAAATATGAAGTAGTAAAGTATTTATAATCTAAGTTCTTGTCAAGTATAAAATTTAGTAGTGAAGTATTCAGGGCTTGGTGAAGCTGATGTTTTGCTCCTGGACTGGTTGACTAGAACTAATTTTGACCAGTGATCATAATGAGCTTAGTGAGGTTGACTTTGTTAAAGAAAATTGATTTTTCTTGCATTAGACTTGATTGTTTAGTTCGACGACGCCAGCTATAGATATGGTATATGATAGATGCAATTTGTCTTCAAAAGTTATATGGAAATGCACTGATTTCGTGATGTATTCCTAAGTTGAGTGCTGATTCTGTCATGTTTCAGTAATTCAAAATGCCAGGGAGGTTCAACTTTGTTAGTTTCATTTTGTTCCCTGTAGTTACTATCTTTGATTACTTCAAACATGCAAATAGTGTGGTAGGTTGATTCTTAGACAATTACTTGATCATACAGTTTTAGGATCCTGCAGGCAAGTTCATTTCATTAATTCTTGTCATGCCTGTATAGATGGCAGACATGTTGGGTGGATGCTAGTATAAGTTTCTACAGTTTAGGCACCTAGTACAACGATATGAATAGTGATTCTGTCCGGTTAATTTTGTGCATGAAGAATTGTTTTTGGTAGCTAATAATTGTTTGGAAATCTACTCCTATTCTGCTCTGTGTTTTATATGACAGTTCTTGTGGTAGGCACTCCATAAATTTGAATTGATGCCTAATGGGCTATAAGATAGTCCTTTATAGATTTATGTACCTGAGTGGGGAAGTAGTTAAGAAAGTTGATGAAATTAAACAAGGATGACATAAATAACTTCATAGGTAACTGATTGGCTGAAACATGAACTTCATTCGATAGGTTTGTTTGGATGTCTAGTATAGTCTTTGGGCCAGGGTAGCATTGATCCTGTCGCAATAGAATTTCTTATCAACGGTGAGCAGAATTTTGAGTTTTGAGCTTATATTTACCTGGAAACTGCAAATTCCTACTATTATGTTGCTTTCAGTTGAGTTCTGCAGTTATGTTAGCGTGTCTTTAATCTGTCTTTTTAGGCTTTCCTCTCGTGTTTCCCTTCTTAGGATATCTAGAACCAGTGCATAAAGTTTATTTATGTTTAGATGATTTCTTAATTATTAACCTGCTAAAGTGGACTAATATTGGGTATTGTCCCAGGTGAAGCTGTTTCTGAGGGAGGATTGCCCCTCAAAGGTTGGTGGTCAACGTCAAGATACTATTCAAGCAAAAGCGTCATGGACATCGCATCCCAGTGGCATGTCTGCCAATGACCTTCCCCCTGGGTTTGAAGGTTGTCATTACACGAGTGCATTGAAGTGTGATCTGGCTAAGATTCCTAGGATCCAATGGATAAGCCCTCCAAAGGTAAGCAGATGTATCTATTCTTTCTCATCCATTTCCAAACATCTCTTTTTCTGCATCTAGTTTTAGTGCCCTACTGGAGGGAAAGACTATTAGTCTTTAATATTATCTTCTGTGTCACATTAAAATCTAACTTTTTGCTTTTTGTCACATTTAAACAGTTTGCCCTGAATTTTAACTGGCAAGTTGCAGCTGGGGAAGAGAGCAAGGAAGTGGAGGCTCAAAAACTGCGAGAAAAGAGAGTGCTTGAAGCAGTTTATCCTCGCATCTCCGTTATTCCTCCCAAGTGTGTTTTCATCCTTACTTCTGCAAACCTTTAGTATTCCTTTTGATCTTTATCTGACTGGATTTCAATCATCCCATATTTGCAGTCCTGTTTCCCTGAGTGTAGAAGTTGAGAGCTATGACGATAGTCGAATTCCCCTTGTTCCTCTAACTCCAATTGAAGATGATGAGGAGGCAGAGGTACCTTCAGGCATTGCCGCACAAGCAAAATCTCCCTCTAACTTTGAGACAGTAGCATTGCTAAAGCACCCAGGTCTGTCAAACTCTAGAACCCATAATATGCCACATTGCCCTAGTTCTGCTGCTGGGGCGCCTGACATGTTACCTGGTGTAAGCTCTGATGTGATGACAGCTGCTTTGGCTGCCTTAACAGCAGTTGTGAAAACCAAAGAGCAGGGAAGTTTGGTCGACACTGATTTGCTCGTTAAAATCCTTAGTGATCCAAAGATAGTTGAGAAATTAATCCACGATCATGGACATCCAGTTGCTGCTGCCGATGGCAACGTGGTAAGTACACCTGTACACACTTCAGAGCCAGAAACGGGAATAACTTCTTTACCCTGCTCAAAACCACAAATGCCAGCTGACAGAAACTCGAACCACTTAGTAAAAGAGTTCGGACCTGTGTTAAGTACACCAGCTTCCTGGGCTGACATAGTTCCCATTTCCATGCCTATGAGAGTAGAGTCATCGGTTCCCTTAACCAGTACAAATATAGATATGATAACTGGACATAGGGCAGCAAATGGTAATGCTTACACAACAATGAACCAGGTACAACCTTCTCCTAGCATGATGCCTGTGCAGCCAGCCATTAGTTCAACAGCCATGCAAACAAATGCTGGTGTAGCTGTGAAGGATACTAACTATTTTAAGAACCTGATAAGGGAACATGGCAGAGATAAGGAAGAAGATAAAGGGCATAATATGTCACAAACCGGAAGTCACATTAATCACATCCAAAACCTGAAAGTTGTAGAGACCTTAAAACCTGTGGCATCGAAAACCAAGTTTCGAAAACTGTGCATGTTTTTTAACAGTTCAAAGGGTTGTCGTCAGGGGTCCAATTGCCCCTACCTGCATGATAACAAGTCGTTACAGTGGCAAACTGGGAGAACCTTGGAAGCTCCGAGTGCTAAGAGAATGAAATTAAGTGGGGAAATTACTGGTAGGATATAATTAAGACGGATAACGTTCTTTTTAAGTGGAGATTTTTTGCCACTGTAATTACTCTTCTTTTTGCTTTCGAGGTTTGTATAGATGTTTCTCTTTGGTTAGTCTTTGGTTAGTCTTTGTATCGATGGTTTGAAAGTTATGTGGGGGAAGGGTAAGTATTTCAAAATTTAGGTAGAAAAGAGTCGGAAATTAAAATCAGAGAACTGGTTTTTAAATGGTAAAAATGATGGCTCAAGCTTCCCTGGTTTATTCCAACATTAAATGACCTCTCTTATTTGACTCATTGTAAAAAAAGAAGTTTAGGAGTGTTCGATTATTTTAAGCTTGGATTGGATTATTTCTAGTTTGACTCAGACCATTTGGGTTTGTTGGATAAGGTTTTTTGGGTTGGGACGTTTACCATTCACGTTATTTTGGGTTGACATTCAGTTTTGTCATTTTAAGTTAATATGTTATTTTTGGGATTTGGTTTAGAGGTTTAGGTTGTTGATTTTTTATTATTAAATTAAGTTGAATCAAGTTTAAATTCAAATTAATCAAATCGAGTGTAGTGTTTAGATCGAAATATCTACCAAACTGTATATAATTATTGAGAAATGAGTCACTAGGATGTAGATATTTATTTAAGAGCCTTCATTGTAAAAGCATGCAAGCTCAGTCACACCATAACCAAAATGGTCCCGAAACTAAGAGGACCGAGCAACCAAATTGTCCCAAGCATCTAGGTCATTGTCAAGTTTAAAATAGCAGTCAATGAAACCAAGCCATAGAAATCATCCAGAGTAATGTAATAATTTTCTTAGACAAACTGCTCAAATTATCGAAGGCATCATCACCAAACAATCAACCGGCCCTCTGGATATTATACGTTGCAACCTAGAATGGCTTTTGCATCTGCCCTCGACCAAAAGAACCTGTACACAAAAAGTTTGTATAATTTGCAATGCTGGTTTAAACTAATCATAATAACCACGCTAAGACTTGATTGGAATAGTGGCTAAGTCTGGATATTATTGTTAATCATCCATGACTTTGCCAAGGTTTTCATCTAGCATTCAAATGATAGGGATTCAAATCTTGTCATCTCTTTCTCTTTCCTTATATGATTTAAAAATAATACAATAATCACAATTGGGGCATGTCTCAAAATTAAATGATACAACATGCCCATAAGTGTAAAATGCCTTAGCTTCTACATGTTTTAAGTAAAATGCCTTCGAAATACAGCTTGTAGGTGCTCCAAATACTCCCATTTTGGAAAGCATCACCATTCCCTTTCACAACAACTTAACTTTGGGTGGGGGTGTCATCTATAACTTTATTCTCAAAAGTGTTGGATTTTTTATGCACATGCATATATAAGTAATAATTATATGTTGCTTACTATAATGAAATGTTTAGTTAAAATTAAAAGTGATATAATATGATTAAGGCTTTGTGTGGTAGAGTGGAAAGAAAATCGGAAAAATATAAAATTGAAGGGATAGAAAACTAGGAGGATGGAGAATATAATTTTTCTTTCCATAAGTGCGCTTGACTTGAAAAATGTAAGAAAAGAAAATAAAACATTTGAAAATACATAATTTTGAACTAACATCCACATCTCTCTCATTTTTTCTCCTCTCATCATTCCAATTTGAAAGGATTGATTTTTATGCATTAGGATGGAAATTGATCAATCTTCCTATTTTCTTTCCTCACTTTTCTTCCCTACCAAACACACTCAAAATTCATTTTCTTTCCACTTTTCCACTCCCCTCCTATCCCTCCACTTTTCCACCCAACCAAGGACACCTTAATACTTATTGGGTTTCAATTATTAAATAAAGTACGGGTCAAACGTGTATAATTACTCAACTAATTTCTAATTATTGATGTGCTAATTAGAAATTAATGTTACTGTACAAAAGTTACATATTACGGTTATGCTCCCAAATTATATATAGGTAATATTTTTTGTAACACCCTACATCGGATCCAATCGGATGATTTGGATGCAAGATGCCACATTCATTGGTGGAGCAACTCAAACAAACATTTAATACAATAATCAACGCTAAAAAAATATTAAGCGTGACATTTAAAATATGCCATGCATGTAAAACGAACTTAAATGAACCTTTATACAATAAACTTGTAACACCTCGATACCTGACCCCATCGTCGGATTCAAATTACAAGGTGTCGCACTTGTTTCTAGAGCAACTATGATCATTTAAATTTGATTTGAGAGTATTAAAACATTTAAACACAAGTATCAAATGTGTATAAATCAATATTAAATCATTTTCCGGTCTCAATTGAGCTTACGAAATTTCTTTCGCTAACCTAAGGTCAGATTAAGACCAAATTGTAAAGTTTTCAAAGTTTTGAGTTGACGTCACGACTTCGGGGGTTCCTCGTCGCGACGTTGAGAGTCCGTCGTCGCGACATGATTCTCCGTCTTACTCTCGTCGCGATGTAGGTCACGATGTTGAGGAACCTACATTGCGACGTGAGCCATGTTATCCACAAAGTCCGATTTCATGCATTGTTCAACTAACATATATTGCATACATGGATACTTTTAAGGCTTCAATTGATCATTTACCTTAATTTCAACCTGTTAACAACCATTTACCAAAACATCAACAACACTTTCATGCATAATTACTAACCATTTCAACTATTTACAATACTAATTCTCAAAATGACCATTTGAAACATTTGAAACAAATAAAACCTAGGTACATGCCATTTGAACAAAATGAGAAGAGTTATACAAACTTAGTGAGTTGAAACAGTGGTCTGGATGCTGGCTTCAATTCCCGAGGCTCCGAGAGATACCTAAACTTGCACACGGAGAAAACAAACCGTACGCTGAACAATAGGGTCCAGTGGTACTTTCATGATTCAAGATATTACAATTTAGTACCAATAACATAACATAAAGTATAGAAACTCAAAATGTAACTTGCATATGCTCATATATATACATGAAAATGTGTATAACCCATTAGGTAAGTAAGTTTGTAACAGCCCGATTTTAGGGCTAATCGGAACAGTGGTTTCGGGACCACTAATTCGAGGTTGAAGAAAATTATTTTGATATTATTTTATGTGTTATTGCATAATTATAAGGATGCATGAAAATTTTGGTGCTTTAAATTTTAGCGATTGTATGCTTAATTGTGAAAAATGGCTAAATCGCATAAAGTGCGAAAGTTTCATTTTACAAGCTAGAGGTGTCTAATAGCTATGGAATATTAAATTGGAGGTCCTTAATGTGCACTTAGGCCAATGAGAGGGTGTTTTCCGGCCATAGGGACAAGGGAGACAAGGGCATTAAATTTGGTAAAAAATTTGGTGATATTAGGTAACTAAAATGAATAAAATAAGATAAATAAAAGATATGTCATCTTTTACTATTCCCATTTCTTCTTCCACCAAAAATTGAAGATAAAATAGAGGTTTTTGGAGCTCAAACTTTCAGCCAAGCTATCTCCTTGCAAGTAAGTGACTTTAGAGGTCTTTCTTGATAATTTTTGTATTTTTGGAACCCCCAAAGCTTAAGCTAGCTAATGAGGGGACTATTTTGCAAAATGGTTGAAAGTTTAGGGATTTTCCATGAGAGTGTTCATGTTGTTGCTGAGTTTTTATGGAAGAAAATGAATGGTGGTTGTTAAATAAACAACTTTTGTGAAAGGTGTTTCCATGAAAACACCTAAAAAGGGTCTATTTGTAAAAGTTGTAAATTGAGTAGTAAATGCATGAAATGATTGGAATTGTGAATTTTTATAAGAGAAATAAATGTTCAACTAGGCTTGTTTAATGACGAAATTTAATGAAAAATGATTTACGAGCCTAGGGGCAAAATCGTAATTTTGCCAAAGTATAAGGGCAAAATGGTCATTTTTGCCTAAGTAGAAATTTTGAAGTGTCATGAGTTATGTAGTGATTGAATGAGTGAATTTTATTATTATAGATCAAGAAGAGCGCGGAAATAACCTTGACCGGGGAAAAGGCAAGGTTACGGACTAAATCATCAATTAACATATTTTGCACCGAGGTAAGTTTACGTGTAAACGATACATCCTTAATACTTATGTTGTTACCTATGGAGCATTGTATGGATGTAAATACTTATTGATGAGATTTATTGAAAATGATAGAAAATGAGTAATTCTCGAATGAACCTCGAAATAGAAATGTGGGCACGGATAAATATTCGTAAATGTGTAATTGTCGATGGGCTGTGTGCGAAACCATCGTTTATATAATAATTTGGTGGGCTGTGTGCGATACCACATTGTTATCTATTCACGATGGGCTGTGTGCAATACCATCGTTTATATTATCATTTGGTGGGCTATGTGCGATACCACCGTAATTATCATTGTTGGTGGGTCGTAATGCGATACCACCCTATTATTGATTAATGGTCGGCTGTGTGCGAAACCACTGAGTATCTTGTAATATTCCGAAGAGTTCATCGAGAAACTTGTTTAAGTGTAAAGTTCATGTGGTTTTGTGGTGTTAAGTGCAGGCATAAGTATAAGTAAATGTGAACAATGTGTATGATACATGGTTAGGATATGGTAAGAGTTGAGATGAGTAAGCATGATTATGAAAATGTGAATTGTTCTTATTTAGTATGTAATGCTTTTGGTTGATTAGCATATGGTATGATGCTTATTGTTTACATGTAGACTTACTAAGCTTAAAGCTTACTCTCCTCTCCTTTCCCTTGTTTTATAGTGTCGAAGAGCTAGCTCAGGATATGAAGATAATCAAAAGATCACTTACACTATCAGTACATCTTGGTATATTCAGACTTAGCATTTTGAGTATAGCATGTATAGGGTCTAGACTTAGTGAAATGTCATGTTGTTTTGGCCAAGTGTGTTGGCTCTTTTAAAGATGAACTCTAGTGTATATGGCCATAGTTGATAGCTTATAATTATTAATATATGAAAAGATGAGGTTATTCATGAATGTGTATGATGCATGATTGGGGTGCTTGGTTAAAGTATGCATGAATGGGTTGTTTGAATGTGATTTATGTTGTATGAGTTAGGGTGAAAAAAGAGCTTGGCAAATAGCCTTGTTCTTATCCACACGGGTAGACACACGGGCGTGTGTCTAGGCCGTGTGTGAGACACGGTTGGCCTCATGGGCGTATGGTTAGGCCGTGTGTTTCCTTGCATGCTAAGTTTACAAGTCAGAATACTCAGTAGTAAACACACGGGCAGTGACACGGCCGTGTGTCTCAGCCGTGTGGGAGGTACGACCATGGACATGGGCGTGTGCCCAGGCCGTGTAAAGTCTGCACCTGAAATTAGGAATTTAATTTTCCACACGATCGAAGGACACGGGCGTGTGCCTAGGCCGTGTGACATTTATGGGATGATGACGTCAGAAACAGAATGCCAAGGTTTTGGCACACGGGCTAAGACACTGGCGTGTCGAGGCCGTGTGAGGGACACGGGCGTCTGTCCGGTCGTGTGAAAACCCCTGCAGGTTCGAATTAAAAAATAATTCCACACGGGTGTGGAACACGGGCATGCGATATGCCACACAGGGTGTCCTTTACTACACACGGGCGTGTAGACTGTTTAATGAAAGAAATTTTTCTAAGTCTATTAGGGATCTCTTAAAGAGCTCGATTTGATCCTGAACCATCCTTAAAGCGTAATTTAAGCCTCGTAGGTTTTTTTTAGAGGTGATAATAAAAGTTTTAAATTGGAGAGGAAAGTCAAGTCTCGGAATTGCATGATTGACTACGTATAAGTCTAGTAATGCCTCGTACCCTGTTCCGGCGTTGAATACGGGTGAGGGGTGTTACATTTAGTGGTATCAGAGCTATGGTTTAGTCGGTTCTCGGACTACCGTAGCGTGTGTAAGAGTCTAGCTATACATGCCATAAACGTATATTGATAGTGTGGTGACTCCTGACAATATTAAATTGTGTTTTCATATAGTAAATGGATCCCAACCGAGCTGCTGCTGATGACGCTACTAGTAATGCACTGGCTCCCGCGCAAGGGACCGCACTTATAAAAAGTAGACTCGAGACTTTGGGTCAAGGAGAAAAGACTCGGGAAGCCTTTCTCCACATGATGAGTAACTGGTACACTGAGTTTGTACGAGCAAACCCTAATGCTCAACCTCCTCCACCCCCACCTATACCTCAGCCAGTCCCCGTGGCTCCTCAAGGTATAGACTTGGCAAGAATGATTAAACCCCCAGTCGATAAAATTTAAAAACAAGGGGCCGAGGAATTTAGGGCTAATATAGATGATGACCCTGAGAAAGCGGAGTTCTGGCTTGAGAACTCTATGCGGGTATTCGATGAACTCTCTTGTACGCCTAAGGAGAGCTTAAAATGTGCTGTGTCATTGTTGAGGGACTCGGCATATCGTTGGTGGAAAACGTTGACGTCCGTAGTACCGAAGGAGAGAGTGACATGGGACTTCTTCCTAGAAAAGTTCTGAAAGAAGTACATAAGTCAGCGATTTGTTGACCAGAAATGGAAGGAGTTCCTTGAATTGAAGCAAGGCAAGATGACTGTGGCAGAGTATGAGCGCGAATTTGTTAGGCTCAGTAAGTATGCGCAAGAGTGTGTGTCTACGAAAGCTATTTTGTGCAAGAGGTTTGAAGATGGGCTGAATGAGGATATCAGATTACTAGTTGGGATCTTGGAATTGAAAGAATTTGTGGTGTTGGTCGATAGAGCTTGCAAGGCTGAGGAGTTGAATAAAGAAAAGAGAAAAGCCATGATGGAGGCCCGAGATGCAAGGAAGAGGCTGATGAGTAAATGTTCCAAGCTCAATCAAAGAGGTCCAAGGAAATGAACCCTCGGACGACTGCTTCAATTGGGTATTCACACTGCGATCGAGGTAATACGAATACGGGCCCGAGAGTTCAAGCCACCTCAATGGCAAGTGTGGGCAATACAAAGTCAAATAAACTGGAGTGTCCAAATTGTGGTAGACAACACACTGGGGAGTGTTGGGGAAACAATCGTAATTGCTACAAGTGTGGCTCACCTGACCATTTCATTCGGAACTGTCCAGAGAGGGATGAGAAAGATAAAAAATAAGAAGTAAGAACGAGCAATGTACCTTCGAGGGGTAGACCACAGAGGAACCCAGGGAGTGGGATTAATAGTAGAGGTGCACCTAGAGATTCTACTGTGAGATCAGAGGGTAGAGCACCTGCAAGGACTTATGACATTCACGCTCGCGAAGAGGCATCATCTCCAGATGTGATAACGGGTACTTTTTCTCTTTGTGATATCTCTGTTGTTGCTTTGATTGATCCGGGGTCTACCCATTCTTATATTTGCATAAAATTGACATCTAGCATGAGCATGATTGTTGAGTCTACGAAATTTGTAGTAAAAGTGTTAAACCCGTTAGGCAAACATGTGCTAGTTGACAAGGTGTGTAGGAATTGTCCTTTGACAATTAGAGGTCATTGTTTTCCGGCAAATCTCATGTTGTTGCCTTTTGATGAATTTGATCTGATTCTTGGCATGGATTGGTTGACTACTCATAATGTTTTAGTAAACTGTGGTAGTAAGTTTATTGAATTGAGATGTGTAAATGGAGATGTCATTCGGGTTGAATCAGGTAAATCGGATAATATGCCTGTAGTGATTTCGTCTATGGTAGCTGAGAAATACATGAGAAAAGGGTATGAGTCCTATCTCGCCTTTGTGTTGAATACTCAAGAGTCAGAGGTAAAGGTTGAATCAGTGCCTGTGATGTGTGAGTATCTGGATGTGTTCTTGGAAGAATTACAAGGATTGCCTCCAGTCAGAGAAGTCGAGTTTGGCATTGAGTTAATTCCGGGTACAGCACCTATTTCAGTTGCCCCGTACAGGATGGCACCGTTAGAGTTGAAAGAGTTGAAGGTTCAGTTGCAAGAGTTAACGGATAAAGGTTTTGCAAGACCGAGCTATTTACGTGGCGTGCTCCGGTACTTTTTGTGAATAAGAAGGACGGGTCAATGAGGCTGTGTATAGACTACAAAAAACTCAACAAGGTGACAGTGAAGAATAAGTATCCTTTGCCAAGGATAGATGATTTATTTGACCAATTGAAGGGAGCTACGGTGTTCTCTAAGATAGACTTGAGGCCTGGCTATTACCAGTTGAGAGTTAAGGAGCAAGATGTACCGAAAAATGCATTTCGGATGAGGTATGGCCATTATGAGTTCATTGTCATGCTATTTGGCTTAAAAAATGCTCCTGCGATCTTTATGGATTTAATGAACCATATCTTCCGACCGTATTTGGATAAGTTTGTAGTCATTTTTATTGACGACATACTAATTTATTCCCGGGATGAGAATGAACACGCGGAGCACCTAAGAACTACTTTGCAGACTCTAAGAGATAAGCAATTGTATGCTAAGTTTAGCAAGAGTTAGTTTTGGCTAAGAGAGGTCAGATTCCTAGGACACATTGTGTCCGGTGATGGCATTAGAGTTGATCCGAGTAAGATCTCGGCAATTGTTGAGTGGAAACCGCTGAGGAATGTGTCAGAGATTAAGAGCTTTTTGGGTTTAGCAGGTTACTACAAACGGTTCGTTAAAGGGTTCTCCATGATTGTTACACTGATAATGAGACTGCTACATAAAGATGTTAAGTTTGAATGGACCGAGAAATGCCAACAGAGTTTTGAGAAACTGAAAGCTTTGTTGACTGAAGCTCCGGTGTTAGTACAACCTGAGTCGGGAAAGGAGTTTGTGGTCTACAATGATGCATCATTAAATGGTCTTGGCTGTGTGCTGATGCAAGAGGGAAAAGTAGTAGCTTATGCCTCGAGACAGCTAAAACCGCATGAGAAGAATTACCCGACTCACGATTTGGAGTTGGCTGCGATCGTTTTTACTTTGAAGATTTGGCGTCATTATTTGTATGGTGAAAGTGCCAAATCTTCACTGACGACAAAAGTTTGAAGTACCTGATGAACCAAAAGGATTTGAATTTGCGGCAACGGCGGTGGCTCAAATACTAAAGGACTATGAGCTAGTAATCGATTACCACCCGGGGAAAGCGAATGTGGTCGCGGATGCCTTGAGTAGAAAATCCCTGTATGCTTTGAGAGCTATGAATACGAGTTTAGAATTGTCTGATGATGGTGTTATATTGGCCGAGTTGAGGGCTAGACCATCATTTATCCAGCTGATATGTGAAGCTCAAAAGAATGATAGTGAGATGCAAGTTAAGAGAGCTCAGTGCGAATCGGGAGAAAACTCTGTTTTCTAGGCCGTGTAAAGTCTGCACCTGAAATTGGGAATTCAATTCGCCACACGGTCGAAGGACACGGACGTGTTCTTAGGCCGTGTGACATTTGTGGGATGATGACGTCAGAAACAGAATGCCAAGGTTTTGGCACACGGGCTAAGACATGGGCGTGTCGATGCCGTGTGTGGGACACGGTCCAGGGACACGAGCGTGTGTCCGACCGTGTGAAAACCCCTGTAGTTCGAATTGAAAAATAATTCCACACGGGTGTGGAACACGGACATGCGATATGCCACATGGGCGTGTCCTTTACTGCACATGAGCGTGTTGACTGTTTAATGAAAGAAAATTTTCTAAGTCTATTAGGGATCTCATAAAGAGCTCGATTTGATCCCGAACAATCCCTAAAGCGTGATTTAAGCCTCGTAGGTTTGTTTAAGCGGTGATAATAAAAGTTTTAAATTGGAGAGGAAAGTCAAGTCTCGAAATTGCATGATTGACTACGTATAAGTCTAGTAATGCCTCGTACCCTGTTCCGGCGTTGAATACGGGTGAGGGGTGTTACAAAGTTTACTTAACCTTTCAACATAATCATTAATTTTGCACTTTTACTAATCACCTTTCAAATGCATACATAAGAAATGAATTAATTCAATCAATCAATTGTGATCTATTCTGTTACTTATCGGTTAATCCATTTCTATAGTCTACTGACTCATTCACATTCGTTTTGGCCTCTAGGGCTTGATTCCTTTTTTCTTTGCATAATAAGATGCATACTTCCCATTTCAAATCCATATATGCATACATTCAAAATTTCAATCATCATAGTAGTTCATTTCAATATAAGCAATTAAACTTATTATTATTGATCCCTGTTAACCCAACATGGACTCGGACGAATACACGGATCATCCAACCAACACACCAAACTGGCACTGAAGTGCATTCATAGAATAATTAAGTAAGGGAAATTGGCACGTAACGTGCTTATTGGCACTCAAAGCACATCCTGGCACACAAAGCGCATACTAGCGCATGAAGTGCATCTTGGAGAGTAAGCGCATAAACCCGTACACAATCCAATCCTATGGCATGTAAACTATATCTGACTCGATTCAACTAGTCAATAGGGTATTGACAGTCAATTCATATTCCATATTCACAATTCATCATCAATCTATCATGTAACATAGCATATTTCAACTCAATTTCATATTAGTTATCATGTATCAATTAATCACACTACTATCTATTCTATTTAATTTAGTCCCTGTTTTGATATATATAATCTCAAACATAGAAATTCAATCAAAACATTTCATATTATCGCAATGGACTCATCCTAATAACTCAACAGTCAACAAGCATGCATACAAAATCAAATAATTCTATCTCGAGTCATAAAAGTACGAACTGAGATTTCGCGAGTCACCCGTCGACGATTTTCGCTTTTCCTTTCCCTCCCGATGATTCGGTGTTACCGTTAGCTACAAATAATCCAAAACATATCACATTATCAATTTCCAGTCAAATCAAAATCAAATACCAAATTTCACATATTTTGCAATTTATTCAATTTAGTCATTAAAATTGGGACAAGCATAACTTTCAATTTAGGGCTTTGGATTAAAATCCGATTTCACCAAAACTCATTAATGGCCCTCTAGTTTCTATCCTTACCAACAATTCATGTTAGTTTTGCATTTTATTCAATTTGATCCCTGATATACGAAACTAACAATTAACCTTTACAATTTAGTCTTTTTTATATACTAAGATTAATTTCTAACAATTTCACACCAATTTCATTCAATTCTCAACAATGGCAACTTTCAAAAACTTTAACAGTTTTACAAATTGGTACATAGGCTAGCTAAGTCAAGCTTCCATGACCTCAAATATACAAAAATCAAAGAAAATGTCTAAGGACTTACTTGGAATTTAAAGGTCGAATGCTTCAAGCTTCCAAAAATGGTGTTCTGTTTTGTTTTCTAACCTAAGTTGGTGGATGCCTAAGAAAGATGATGAGTTTTTCTCATCCTTCTCCACTATCTTTATTTACATACTTAAATTAACCTTAATTAAGTTAAATTAATTAATTAAATCAAATTTAATTAGTTAATCATTCTTAAGTTAATCATATTACTAATCAACATCAAAATCAACTAACTTTTACTTAATGTTGGTTTATTAGACATTTTAGTCCTTTGGATAATTGCTATTTAAGTCCCCCGGCTTTAATTTAATTAAAAATCTATAGCGACTAAACTTTTATAATTTAGTCCCTAAGCCAAAAGCCTTACAATTTCGGCTAAATCACTTAGCCATTTTTCAATTCAGCAATACGCTAACTCCGTAAATATCCCTATTTAATATTTATGAACTCGATTTACGAAAATAGGGTCCCGAAATCATCCTTTTCTAACACCATTGAAAATCGGGTCATTACAAAACCAGGGTCAAAAACAATAAAAAATGGGAAGTGAAGCCATATTTCAAGACATGCCTTATTTGTTTCTCTATTTTAGCTTCGAAGTTTAAAGTCTCGAGATAATGGGACAGTGTCTTGAGACATTGAACCTATGTCTTGAGACTTGGCACCTTATGTCTCGAAATAATCTAACCATGTCTCGAGACATATACCTAGAAATGCAAGAATTTCAAGTTTTTGTTCTTGAGAACATGTCACTAGCCCAAAATTGAAAAAAAAAAACATTTAGCATCATGGAATTAACCTCTTAAATGCCCCTAAACAAGTTCATCATGTAACCAAACTATTCCATACATATTTAACATGTTAGGACAAGTTTAAAACATACAAGTACATGACATATAACACATTAGATCAAAATTATAATAGGCAAGCAAATTTCAACAAAGATATCATGCATAAACCATATTAAATCAACCCATCAAATTCAACATAAATGTGTCCAAAAGACCATTATGGTACCAAAACATATGCCAAATATCGAAAAATCCAAAATACCAGTGTTCAACATTTAAAGACATTAAAGCCACCTAAAGACCTAGTTACATGACACTTATTACAAAAGACCTCAAAGAGATATTATGAACTCTAGTAGGAAGTAGAGATCTGAGCCTTTGGATGCTGATGGAACATGAAGCAAACTTGGTGTTAGTATAAGTAAAATCACAATATAACAATATTAAGCAACAAAGCATGCTAATTAACCACATGATATTGATTGAATTCGCATATGTCACCAGAATATTAACATCTAATAACATCTGACAAATTTCCTTAATAGCCATGTAACACTTCTTACCCAGAATGAATCGATACGTCCTAAGTAAGAGATGTCACATTTGGAAACTAAAGCTAACTAGACTTGAGCATTAGTTTCAAGACTTTATTTTAACATAAATAAACTATTTTTATAGCTATTTAAATCATTTTTAGGCTTACTTTAAATTTTGGTTATAAATGGGGGTCATTTGGGGTTTATTTAGAACAAAATATCGTAAACAGGGTCAACGTTGCGACACTAAAAATAGTAAGCTCAATATCATAACACTAAACCCAGATGTCCTGACACTGGCTTCGGATGTCGTGACACTGACTTGGATGTTGCGACACCGGAGACTGATTACCCAAAACACCTAAGACTATGTCAAAACCATTTTCAAACATTTTATATCATATCTAAACACTTTTAAGACTTGAAATATATCAATTTGACATTCAAAAGCTCCATATAACTCATAAGTATACCCATATAAAGAAGTTCATTCCAAGGTACAAAATGATATTCAACATGTATGGCATAGTTTTAGAACCACATGAAAATTTACAACAAAAATTTATATAATTGTAACCCTATGTACATGCCACTATATAACCAAAATCTAAGTTTCATACTCTTCAAAAACTCCTTTGGTGATGTGATGAGGATGAGGTTGACCACTTCAAATGAGACTTCCCTTGATCTTCACCTACGCATTTAAAACACGTGTTGAGCTTGTGAAAGCTTAGTAAGTACTAAAGAATCCAAGTAATACATTTGAATTTAATGAAATATTTTAATAAATGAATGAATAAATATTTTTAGCATGATCGCAATAATTAGCTATAGATAACGTACACAATAACAACAAGGTTAATCTATATATTTCCACCTACAATACTTTCATCTTCACACATCATTGATGTATTTCTCAATTTTGCCTATTCTAGACTCGAGTGAACAAGAAAGATAAACATAATAAAATTATAAATACACGAGCACATAAGTTCTAAATTAGGAGCACCAAAATGCTAAGTTCGGGAGCACCGAAATGCTAAAGGAGCACCGGAGTGCTAAATTCACAAGCGTGCTATGGTATTCCTAAAGGCATGCCATCTATATCTCATAAGTTCAATACTTGTCTACAAGGGCTTTAACATTATTATAGATTCCATATTCATCGCAAGCACAATCAAGTTTCATACTTTCATATTCACACACAGCTTTCTAACATTTACAAATTAGTTCCATTTTCTTCTTCACATATATTCATATCAACATTAATCACATTCATTTACCATTTCCATGGATTATTCACATACTTAGTAAGTTACAAGTACTTAAATTCATGACATTACTAGTTTATTAGTATATAAATTGCAAACCTATTTAAGTAAGAAATAATTCTAAAGTACTACAAAGTTTAACCAACTATACTTTCTTCAAGCTTTGTCCACTTGTTTTCCTTTGTCTATACCTCTTCCATTTTCTTCCTTATCTTTCTCTTCAATTTACATCAACATGATAACCAATACACTTGATCACATCACACTTTATGCTTAAATATTTGAAATAAACATGATACTAGTACTAAATCATGAAAATCTTACTTAAGATCTTTAGTTTTTCGCATAGTGTAACGCCCCAAAAATCCTTTATGATTATTCTCGTATGTTTGTGACACCAATATCTGTCTGCTTCAGTGGTTAACTGTTCTGGGAGTGTCTGAGAAGTCTTGGGTTCAAACCTTAGGTTGGGCAAAATTTTGGTTTTTATTTGAGTAAACCCCTATCTTTAGCTAGTAATTATAAATAAATATTGGAAAAACATGTCAGAATTGGCCTACTGGTCTGGTGGTTAAGTAGAAAGACAAAGCGCTGGTGGTCTTGAGTTTGAGTCCTGGTATACGCAAGGGAGTGTTTTTTTTGCTACTTGTGCCGTGTGTGTGTTCTAGTTTGACCGAAATTCTGAGAGTTTGAGGGCGGTGGGAGTGTGTTGGACGGCTTGGGAGGGAAATAAGGGATTTGGGGAGAAAAGTAAGGAGTGGAGGCATTTGAGATGTACTGGGATGCTGAGTGGTTGGAATGGATGTGGTTTAGTGGAGTAAATCAAGGAGTTTGGGGAGTTACCCTTTGATTCCGAAAATCTCTGCAGAATTCTTCTCTACCATCTTTTATTTTATTTTTTTTCTCTGCATCCATAGCCGAATTCTGCCCCTTTCTCCCCCACCCCTTTTTCGTTTTCTCTTGACTTCAATCTCCCTGTGTTGCTCCCGAGATTTCGAGTGCTTACCCTCTACCTGCCGAATTTTTCCCTCTCCACCTTTTCTTTTTCTTTTATTTTTAGCCGAAATCCCCCATTGCTGCCGTTTTCCCCTCCAATTCTCTCTTTTTGTTGCCGAAATTTCAAGTGTTTCCCCTTATCTTTCGTTTTCGGTCTATCTTGCTCCTCGACTTTTGTTTTTGTGCGACAATGGTAAGTAGTGTTGTTGTGTTCTTTTAGTTTGGTTTCGGAAGATGTTGATTCTGTTGTTTGTGCATATGGGACGATCGTGAAGCGGTTTTTCTTCCTAACGAATTGATTAGTGCGAGTAGTCGAGGGTTATTGCGATAAGTGAGTGCATTTGGATCGTTTTGGTGTTGATTAAATTGTGTTTTAGTTGTTAAATTCGAGATTGGGTACGCTGTTTGTATGTTCCAGAAGGTTAGGAAGTGCTTAAGCATCGAGAACGACCTAGGTGTGTAAACACAACTCTGTAAACGGAAATCAGTGAAAAGCCGAAAAGAGAGACTGTCGACACCACACGGGCGTGTGGCCGCCCGTGTGGTAGGCCATGTGATCGGACACCGGCGTGTGATCGACGAGGCAGGCTATGTGCGATTCATGGGTCAGGCCGAATTGGGTCGTGTGGGCCCATGGACGTGTGGCCCCACACGGGTGAACCACACGGGCGTGTGAGATTATTGGGCCAGGCCGTGTGATCCACACGGCTAAGGCCATTTTGGGCCTTGTGGGCCACACGGGCATGTGGGCCCACATGGGTAAATTACATGGGCTTGTGGGCCTATTTTCATTATTTTGACTGTTAAGGTTGCACGGGTCGCCCGAAGTCGATCAGTGGACTCATCAGTAGGGTCGGTAAGAATACCTAGATCCCTAATCGATCGAGTGGATCATTATATCCATGTACTTTATATATATACATGTACGACTGTATTGTGAGCATGCTTTTAAAACTGTACTGAATACATATATAATACCATGATTTGGCATGACATGATTGTATGATGCATTGCATGGGGATGGGTTTATATGTATTGGAAGAAGTGTACTGAAAGGCTTCGAGCCTAACTTCTTGGCGGCTCAAATTTTTGCGCAAACTCTTGTCTAGTGCCGCAACCTTACTACTTGGAGTGTAGGGATGGGTGGGTTGATTATATCCCCACATGGAGTGTAGGGTTGGACGGAGATGGAGTGTAGAGGCCGGGCTGGGTAGGACTTGTATAATCGTGCATATTGTGATATCTTGCATCGACATCGATCATCAGAATGGGCCAAGGCCTAAATGCATGACTACCTCTGTACTGAGATGGGCTAAAGCCCAAACTGATACTGTCACTGATTCTGAATAGGGCTTAGGCCCAGACTGTGATTGCCTTCTGTCTGTCTATTTGTGCTATTTGAGATTACACACTGAGTTTTCGTAAATTCACCCTTCTATTTTAACTGTACAGGTAATCCCCAAACATAGGCAGATCGGTGCGGCGGAGGACTCAGCGGTGGCCATACGACCTAAATTGTTTGATTCAGTACCTAATAATGATTTTTGATTTTATTTTGGGGTATTTTACTGTAATAATGACCTTTTTGGATTTTCATGGTTAATTTGGGATTTCTATTATTTTGATTTACAACTGTTAGTAATAGGGTTAATCGAGTTTTCAAAACTAATCAAATGTTTTAAGAAAATACACTCAAATATGCAAACTAATGTAAAAAGCTTCCGCGATAAGTGACGTTTTGAAAATTAATATCGTTTTGAAAGAGAATACTTATGTGATAATGAACTACGTTTTGAAAATGAACGACACATCCTATAATTAACATAATATTTTGTAATGGAGGCTAATTCGAAAAGAGGTTTTTACGACAACTCATTTATTTCAAAAACACTACCATGTGACATCGCCAAGATTCGGCCATAACGTCTAGGCCGGGTTTGGGGTGTTACATTTAGTCTAGATTTTCTCTCTATTCAAACATGAGCTGTACTAGCCTATTATTGCCCGGGCTTAAATAAATAAATAAAAAAACCAATGTTTTTTTTACAGTCCAGTTACAAAACAATTAGCCCAAACTACCCGTGGCCCAATTACACCCTCGGACCCACTACTCAGACCCAAAACCCAATTACAGCCAGTAGCCCCAAACCTAAAACCTACGGGGCCCAAAGTGGCCCAAATAGCTTGCGGACGCAGGAAACCCTAGGTTTCCACTCCGCCGCAAGCACCCAGCAGCTCCTTCCTCGCGCCCAAAACAAGCCACCAGTCACGCCGCAGTTAGCGCGAGTCGCGCCCCATCATCACCAGATTCATCGCCGTTTACCTGCAAAAGGAAAGAAATGACAGAAAACTAGCAAGACAAATTTTGTATTTTTTTCTTTCGATTTATTTCGGGGCTATATAAACCCCAAAGAAATCTGTAAAACGAATACAGAGGATATACAAATACAAGCGAATATATACGCAAATATACAGAGAGATTAATACAAAAAAAAAAATCGAAAAAGCAGAAGGTGATTTTGATTATTCCACTTTGTTAAGTTTTTTTTTTCTCTTCGATTCATGCATGTTTTTTTTATATACAAAAAACAGTACTAAAAAAATAAAAAATACGAGGTTACCTTTCGATTTACGTGGAAAAATCGAAGTTTTTAGCCTCCGGCCACCGTCTACAGTGGTGCGTGGGGTGGCGCGTGCGACGGTCTGTCATCGGAGTCTGAGCCGGAATCTGGCCTCTGGCCGAGGCGAACAGAGCATTTCGGAGCTCTCGTCTGTTTTTTTAAGGGGTGTGTGAAATGATTTTTTTTGGCCGATTTTGATTTATATAGGCCAAGGAAACGGCGCCGTTTTGGTGTGGTCAATTAATGACCAAAACGACGTCGTTTTAAGGTTAGACCCGCGCGTTGACCCGATACCCGGGTAGGATCTGCGTGTTTTTTTATAAAAGGGGTAATTTACCTTTTTAGTCCCTCCGCAATTTTATTAGTTTTAATTTCGTCCAATTTAAACACTTCTTTTATTTTTCAAATTAGCCCTGAAAGTTTGATTCTATTTCAATTTGATCCCTCGGGCTATTTAAAGGCTGATAACCGAACGACGCCATTTAGGAGATAGGGCATAATTGCCCAATAAGTCCATACAGTTTGGCACGCGCTCCAATATATTCCTTTTTACATTTTTTTCCTTAGTTTTTTATTTATTTTAATTTGATCCCTGTTTCTTCAATTCTTTTTATTTATTTTTACTTTCACTTTTATTTTTAATTATTTAGTATTGTACATATTCATTAAATTATTAACTATTTGTCATTTATACTAGGTTATTTTATTTAATATTATTTATATATTACATATTATTTTATAATTTGTATATTAGTTATTGGGTTATATGTATTTTTAATGTTTGTATATTATATATATTATTATATTATATCATTTATTACTTTTAAAATTTTATTTTGTATAAAATTTATTTATATCATATAACATTAATTATTTATATTGTTTATATTAAATATGTAAATTTTTCATGATTACTGTATTATATATATTTTATTTAAAATTTTATATACTATTTACTTATAATTTTTTTTATCACGTATTATTGTTTATATTTATATATACTAATTTATTAAATTATATTTATAATAAGTTATCCTTGATATTTTTCCTATATCCTAAGTTTTTTTTTTAAATATCGTTTATATATATATAATCGTTTTAGAGATTGTCACATTCTTTTTATTTTTATTTTGTCGTAATATTCATTCAACGTTTAAATATATCATTCATTTATTTATTTTTATTATTTAATTTTGTTTATATAATTTAATAGTTATTTCTTAAATTTTTATATTTTGTGAAGATTTCTAATTATCGCTACTTATTTTATATCTCGTGTTTATCTATTTATGTTCTTTTAATCATTTATTATTGCTTAGCATAGTTCTTTTATTTTTTTATTCATGTTATATTATTCTTTAATTATTTATATTAGTAGTAATTGTTAATATAATTTGGAGTTATGGTGAATTGCTATTAAGTATGTACGCTATAATGTATCAATGCAATATCTTACTCAAACCATTTTTTTATAAAACATATTTTGCTAAATTGATGCATTTTATTCAAAGGTTTTTTAAATACAACGATACGTGATATTTTGGGGACCTCGAGAAAATTATACCCTAACTTACTGGGTTTTAATTTTTCTCGTGGAACTTAAGGTATCAAGTATCCTTTTTTTTTAACATATAAATTTCAAAACAAAACTTATTATCGAAAATTCAAAATGTTATATCTTAACTTATTAGATATGGTGTTTTGTATCACGATATAATAATTTTCTACAAATAAAGGCGAGCCTAGTTTCAAAGTCATGAGATGTTACATCCTAACTTATTGGGTATAGCATTTTATTTCTTTGAGGTAAGTAAGCCTTGGCTTTCTTTCAAATAAAAGGATCGTATTTTAATTTTTTTTTTCAAAATTTCGACATTAGGATATGAGATTATCAATTAGGTACCAAAATTTGGGCGTTACGAGGGTGCCAACCCTTCCTCGTACGTAACCGACTCCCGAACCCGTTTTCTTGTATTTCGTGGACGAAAATCAATGTTTTGAAATAAAACGTTTTATAAGGTGATCCAATCACACCTAAGTAAGAAGGGATTGGTGGCGACTCCCGTTTTTATTTTTTAAAGTCGACCCCCGTTTTTATAAAAACTTAAAAATGGTTTCGACAGCTTGGCGACTCCACTGGGGACCAATAAGAGAGTCAAGCCGTAAAATTGATTATTTCTTGTCCTTTTGTCCAAATTTAAAAATTTGATTGGAAAAACCATGATCCTTTTTATTGCATGTGGTTCTATTTTTATAAAATATCTCTGCATTGCATTACATGACAGTTGTGGTCGCACCTTTAAGTTGGAGCGAGAAGCTATGCCTTCGTGAGGTTTTCACGACCGCATGGGCTAGTGGATTGCTTCCGGGATACATCTGTACCTATGTCTTCGTGAAGTTTTCACTTCCGCATGGCCATAGGGAAATGTATTCCCCTGAACCAAACTCGGTTCGTATGAGCCTATAATGGGTGAGGATCGAGGAATCTGCTGGTTCAGGTACCTCAACTTTAGAGCTAAACCACACATAGAAAACATAGGGACTTACCCTAAGTAGAACTATGCCAAACCTTAGTAGTTTCCCAGATATGTGTTTGTTTATTTTACTTGCTTTATATTTTATTCCATCGTACTAACTTATTGTGTTTTAATTTTTGTGCATGTCATTTCATATTTTAAGAGGTATCGATTCACGATCAGTTTCTAAGTTAGAAAGCTGGTTATGGAGAATGAATTCCTTGATAAAGTGGAAGATAATACAGCCGTCCGCATGTGGTCAGAGCAAACGCAATTAGAGAAAGGGGATAGTTTAGCTGAGGGGTATGTGTCGAAACTACGAGATTTCACTTGTATTAGTGTCACGCAAAATGAGCTCCAGGAGTTAAAAGGAATATGGACCTAGTGGGACGATGAGGCAAAGCAGCTGTTCTATCGTAATTATGGCGATCTACCTTATTTGCTCGACGTCATGGTAGATAAGCATCTGTTCCAGGCTATGACTCAGTTTTGGAATTCTGCTTATAGTTGTTTCTCTTTTGGGAAAGTAGATTTAGTGCCCACGGTGGAGGAATATACGACCTTGCTTCGCTGTTCAAGGATCCAAGTTGACAAAGCTTATTCTAGGGCTGCTAACGTCCCAACTTTTGTGAAGAAGTTAATGAATATCACGGGGATGAGTGAACAGTGGGTTGCAGCCAGAATTCAAGAGAAAGGTGAGGGTAAATGCATACCTTGGGTGAGTTTGAGAGACTTGATCCTAACACATCCAGATGTAAAGAAGAAGATTGACGTCTTTGCCTTGTGTATTTACGGTTTGGTAATTTTCCCTAAAGCTCTCACACATGTAGATGAAGCAGTTACTGATTTATTCGATCGACTTGACAAAAGGGTCACGCCTGTACCTGCGATCTTAGTTGAGACGTTCAGATCTTTGAATGCATGTCAGATATTAGGTGAGGGTAGGTTCATTGGATGCGCACAGTTGTTATTAGCCTGGTTCCACAGTCATTTCTGGAAGGTGGAGAAAATTTCTTATCGGGTTTTTTCTGAGAATTATTCTCCATTAAAAGAGATCGTGGCTACACCAAGGAGAGAAGACGTGTCCGAAGAAAATTGGATGGCGCTCCTTCAAAACCTTCAAGAGGAAGACATTGAGTGGAGAGCTCCTTGGATGATTCCCGATGAAATTCTTTATCGTTGTGGGAGTTTCGACTGGGTTCCTTTACTTGGAATTTGGGGAGCTGTTGGGTATGCTCCTTTGCTCGTACTAAGGCAATATGGATCAAGATAGTTCGTGCCAGCAACATATGGGTTGGCTCAATGTGAGTTCTCGTACAGAGGGGATAACTATAAGAAGAGGGTTAAGGAGATTTCTGGTGCTTAGAATCTGATTCGTAGGATGAAGAGATTATTCGCAGGCCCAATAACGACCCCAGAACAAAGTGGATAGAGGATTAGAAAGATTAATGATAACATCCCTGAGCTGAATCCAGAAGGCGCCCGATCAAGAGAGGAATGCTTACAAGTGGTCCCATCAGAATTAGAGATCATAAAACAAGATTTCGAAAAGATGAGTTCAGAGTTTGGAAAGAGGATAGAGAAATTGGAAGAAAAAAAGATGTACCTGAGGTTAGACGTGGATGTTCAGAAATCAGAGGCCGAAAAACTAAAAAAAAGGGAAGAAAAGGGTCGAGAAAGATCTGAATGACCTAAAGGCAGAATATAAGAAGTTGTGTCTGTCGATGAAAAATGCCGGATTAGGGAAGACTTCGGAGCAGTGGCGATAGGAAATTCGAGAGGAAAAAGCCAAAGCTGACCATTGGGAGAGGAAGTTCCAAGAGATGCAGATGCGAAATAAGGCCCTAGAAAGGAGTTTGGCAGAAAGCCAAAAAGGGAAATGTAGATTAAATGTTAAAGTGACTAAACTGGGACGGTCTCTTCACCACTATCGAAGCCGTAATACTGCAATCGAGCTGAAGTCAAGTCTGAGCAAGATTGAGGAAATGAAGGGCAAGATCGAGAAATTAGAATCGACATTACAAGATTGTGAACTCCGAATCGAGCTTCTTGAAGAGAAGGGCATTGGAAGGAAGAGCTCCACCATTCCCATGATCAAGTTAGAAATCGGGATTATCTCATGGGTGAAGCAATAGTTCAGATTCGAGAGGTAGCTGATCACCTACAGACTTTGGCAGTACAGGCTGATACGTTGAGCACTAAGTATGAGCTACAGTCAGATCGTGGTCAAGAGCTAGCCTTATTGTTTGGGAAAATTAAAACTTTGGGCCTTAGGGCGAAAGCATATTTGTAGCCCGTTTTATGTAAAGGATTTTGTTTTCTAATAAAGTTTTCTAAATGAAATTGAATCTGAATCGATGCCTTTTTGCATTCATGCATTTGCATTACATTGCATCATTTGCATTAGACTTTTACAAAAGGACCCTAATTAGGTAAAATTATTTCAGTTACCCTGGAAAACATGGAACAAAGGTTGGAGAGATTAGAGCAAAGGCAAATACAGATGCAAGAGCAATTGACCAAAATTCAACAAGATATGCGGGAATTCCAAAAGAATGTGATTGGCCAGTTAAGTCATTTACTAGCTGAAGGGCTTGAAGAGAGGAAAGGCCTAGTAGTCAACAGTGGGGATGATAATGAAGACCTCGTCTATCCCCTAGGTTTTACTCCAATAAGCGTCTAGACTCAACCAGACGCACATCCAAAAGGGGTACCCGTTACTATCAGACCCCAACAAAGATCGTGCCTGTATGTCGGCACCAATAAACTACTCGATAGGCTCAGGTCCCAATCCGGGGGGCAATCCAACCAATCCCATTGTCATTAATCTGGCTAGTATAGAAGAAACAAGGAAGGCTAGTGTGGAGATCCCGAAACAATGTGAAGACTGTTACAAAAGGAAAAAGCGAGACTAGAGCTCCCAAGTTAATACTTTAAGGGCCCCGAAGAAAAAAGAAAATGAGGCGAATAACATGAGCATGTATAGCAAGGATTATTCAAAACTGAATACCATAGGCCGGTCAACTACTAGCCATCAGGTCTCCTCAGGGCAAGAAACCAATCCAGGACCGAACTCAGAAAAATCCCAATTCTCGCCCATCTCAATCACGTATAGAGAGCTGTACCAAATTTTGTTTGATGCACATGTAGTATCCCCTTTCTACCTAAAACCTATACAACCTCCATACCCTAAATGGTACGACACGAACGCTCAATGCGAATACCATGCGGGAATCACAGGACACTCGATCGAGAACTGTACCGCTTTCAAAAAGATGATCGAAAGACTTGTCAAAATGGGTATTGTCAAATTCAATGATCCCTCTGGGGCCGAAAATCTGTCACCCAACCATCTAGATAAAGGGGTGAGATCTATGAGATTCAAGAATGCATCGAGTTCAGGGCTTTAGTGCAAGACCTGATATTGGGAAATCTGAACATTAACGACGTATCTGAAGAAAGAACTGGATTTGTCCAAGCGTCTGCCCTTACATACTTGGGAGTATTTTGATCAATGGGACTCTGGAAGAGATCCTTATATTTTTTAAAACTAATCTAGAGTAATATTCAAAACACGCTTGTTGCCTTAAGCCTAGAGGCAATAAGAATCCTTTTGTGAAATAGGTTCGTGTCCGAAATTTTTATTTCAATAAAATGCATCTTTTTGAGTAAATATTCTTTATTTTTTTTCCATTTCATACTGTACAAACAATTTTTCTTAGTTTTTCTTTTGTTTGTTCTTTGGAATTTCTTTCCAGTATTCTTTCATTCTTCATACAAATAATTATTCTTTGAATCATTTATTCTTTGGAATCTTCTCTCGAACCTACAATAGGTGATCGATTATGTCAGAGTCTTAAAATTTATATAATGAATGATCTAGCCTAGAAACTAACTGTGACAATGATTGAGGCAAGCGCACCTATCGAACAGTAGTATAGTTTAGTGGCAAGACCGGAATATCGAACCCAAAGGAACCAAAATTACTAATACTAACTTTCTTTCTATTATTTAGCCTAAGAATTGAAGTGAATTATTGTTTAATCTAAAATTAACTAACTACTAAGCTAAAGACGCTAAGACAAAGAGAATGAATTGGGGAAATACTTGTGGGAAAAAACCAATTGATTAAGACAATACCTAAAGAAGAATCCACCTAGACTTCACTTGTTATCTAACTCTGAACCTGATGATTTATTCACTTGACTTGATCCGTAGGATTCCCTAATGTATATTAATACCTCTCTCAAGGCTACTAACGTCTAACCTTAGGTTGATTAATTGAAATCTCTTTCTAATTAAAACCCCTAGAATTGCATTAACTCGATCTATGGACTCCCATATTAGGTTTGACCCTAATCCGACAGATTTTCGTCACCCTATCTCTAGGCGCGCGAGCAACTCCGCTTAACTATGCTAAATCTACTCTTAGGCAGGGTCTATTCCTCCTTTGCCTAAGCACATCAATACTTGAATCAATATCCTGAAAAATCAAAACAAGAATTAAGAACAAATCAAGTATTTATCATATAGTTCAGAAAACAATAACAAGATTCGTCTTAGGTCTCATCCCCTCAGTATCTCGAGGTTTAGTTCATACTAATAAAAAATACATCTCAGAAGAAAAGATAAAACAAAACATAAGAAAAACCCTAAAACCCCTGAAGGAATTGAAGAGAAGATCTTCCGTCTTGAGTATGACTCGCTTCTTGAGATGAATCAACCGGCTTTCTTCGAGTAAATCCCACGATTCTCGACCTCCGGCTTGGCTCTTGGCCTAGCTGGGCGCCCCTAAGGTTGGCCTTTAGGGTGTTTATATAGGCTTTTGGAATGTGTTTCTTTGCCTCTAAGTACCCTAATCCGAATAAAATTCTTCTTTTCCACTGCGAGGACACGCCCCATGGCACACGCCCGTAAGTCGAGTTGTAGGCCGTGTTCGAGCTCACTAAAGGGGCACGCACCGTGTGGTGAAACCCCAGGCTGCGTCGATTTCTCACTTTGGCCTATTTGGCCCGTTTTAAGCCCGTTTCTCGTTCTTTTCATCCTCCTATGCTCTCCTGAGTATAAAACATGAAATTAAAGGATTAAGAGCACCAAATTCCATAATTCAAGGGATAAACCATCCAAAACCATGCTAAATGTGGGATTAAAATATGTTACTATTATGGTTTATCAAATACCCCCACACTTAAGCTTTTGCTTATCCTCAAGCAAAATTCTCAACTCACAATTAAAATAGAATTTCCTCAATTCATAACCTTCATCAATAATGTCTCATCATAATTCATAGGTAATTCATACATTGATAATTTAACCGGAAGGTTCCTAAAGATTCAAACAATCAAAGTCATATTTTTTATAGTACGAAAAATAGGTGTTTCCCCTTACCTAAATAATTACCTCTGATTCAAAATCGACAAAAATTGACATCCTCACTAAAGATTCACTCAAATCACTCGAAGTGTTTAAGGTTCAAAAATAAGCACTCAGAAGTCGAACATGAAAAGTTAATCCCATAGGCTTGCATGAAAATCAAATCTCCACCACTGTAAAATGATATGATACACAAATCAAAAGGTCTTTTATGGGTTGTAACGGGGCTTGGGTTAAATGTGTTGATAAAGGCTGAATTAGAGGGTTAGTATCGAGATTGAATTGACAAATTACCTAACTAAAAAGTTGTACTAATACTAAATAATAACATCACGGAAACTTAATACTAATAACATGAGCTTCTTCTAAAGATAATGAAATTAACAGTTTGAGCTCAAATAACATAGAACTAATAATGAATATACTTTGTTTTTTTTAATTAAGAACAAATCATACAATAATAAAGAAATTAACAACTGAAATGGAAAGCATAGTTTAGCTAAGTAATCTGTTCAAATCAGATCTCGATATAAGGGTAGTCAAGAGAAATGGTGATAACAAATACAAAGTTAGTTTTGGGTTAATATTAATGGGTGAGTCAATAAGAGGGTTGTTAGGATCAAAGGGGTTCACTAAGGGTTAATTGTGAGGGTAGGCTTTTTATGGAGTAAGTGGGTTAAATCCTAGGTGCCTTTATCATCTTAGTATATCAAATCAAAGGTGTGGTCTCGACATGTATAATCGATGCAAGTTCTAGAATAACAGATCAATGTTGACACATTCATAATCAATAAAGTGAGCACGAAAAAAGAATGTATGCTCTAAAAGGCTCAAAATCTCACAAAAATTATGGGCTTTTTGATATCAACCTTGTAAATTTCAAACTTCAAAGTAATAATTAGATTCGGGTTGACAACCTAACAAAATTTTTACTTCTGAAAAATAGACTTATCCTGCTTGATTCTCTATTTTCCTACAGTTTAAATCATCACTGCACAATTATCAACGACTTAATCCAAAACATATAAATAAAAATCATAAATCAAAGGAAATTTCATTTTAACAGTAATATGAGAAATTTTACTTAAGAAACAAGATATAATTTAGGATTTGAGAATAATGAAAAAAGTTAGGCACTTTTAAGGTTCACCCCCCACACTTAAGATGTACATTGCCCTCAATGTACAAAGATATATAAAAACAATATAGTAGAAAATCAAAAGATAGGGATAGGGGTGAAACTCCCTGAATTCTAGATGGCTTCCTTGAGTTGGGAGTGGTCGTGGTGTGGTGGTCGCCCACTATTACTGCGTTAGATGAAGAAATTGGGTGGCCCGTGAAGAAATAGCCAGGAAATAGTAAGATACATTTAAAATAAAATAATTATGTATTTAAAGACAAGAAAGATAAAGAGAAAGAAAATAGAAAGTAAAATAAAATTAAAAGAATAGATAAATGGACTGAAAAGTCCTTATTGTTAGATGGTTCGCGAGGTGGGTATGATTTCTAAGGCCGTGGTGTGTGATTCCCAAGCAACCTGAAGAACCTAAAAATAAGAAACTAAAATAAGATACACTAAATTTAGTGGAAGAGAGGTTAAGATAAGGAAAATAAAGGAGAAGAGAAAAGAAAAATAAAAACTAAATGGCCTCAAATGTCCTTGGCTTGTCGAGTTAATGAAGCGGCCGGCATGAACTTATGTAGGTCGGTCTCGCAGAGGGAGACTGTGCTAGGATCCTTTCGCTTCTTCGACATGGATATGGTGTACATCTAGAGTTTGGAAAAGGGCCAAGGAAGGAGAATATGGAAGGGGGGTCTGAGAATGTATGGAAGAAGGGGAATGTGAGTAGTTGAGAAGATGAAGGGGGTGGTTTAAATAGAGTTTTAATGTCTGATACATCCCCACGCCCGTGTACCATGGGCGTGTTGGGTCACACGGCCATATCGCACGGCCGTGTTGTGCTTCGTTCGTTTCTCCCACGCCCGTTTCGTGGTCACCACGCCCATGTTTGATAAAGCGATTATAGAAACCACACCAGTGTATCACCACGATCGTGGTGTTTAGTCGGAGCCCGTGTGACTTCCCTAAGTGTCAGCCACGGCCATATCGCACGGCCGTGGCAATTTATAGTCGTCCGTGATATGGGAATATTTCATCATTTGCTCGTACTACCTCTGCTATGTTAGTACGGAAGTCCGTAGTATCCACACGGCCACGACCACGGCCGTGTGCAAGGCCGTATGGTATGGAAATTTGCGCCTAAATATAAATAAAAGAAAAGAAATAAAACTAAACTTAATTATTAGGGTTAGTGCTTGGGTTGCCTCCCGAGAAGCGCTCGTTTAAAGTCTTAAGCTAGACTTACCTCTCATTCGCATAATCAGGGTGGTTTGAAGAGTTGAACATCCTTCCTCATGCCATCTGTCCTATTATCAATATATAGTTCAAGTCGAGTAGCGTTTATTTTAAAAGTGCCAAATGTAGGATTACTTACCTCGACCGTTCTGTATGGGAAGACATTGATTACCCTAAAGGGATTTCTTTGTTTGTATTCGGTCGAGGAGGAGATATTCGAGGGTCCGCTTTATCTAACAATACCTGATCTCTGATTTTGAATTTGTCTGTCCCATAGAGTGGCTTTGGTTCTGCTTCGTGTATCCCTAGTTTTTCCTTGAAATGTGTCTTCCACTCATCTATTTCATCGATCCGAAGCATTCGTTCCTCATGGGTTATTTCTTTGTTGGTATGAGATATAGGATCCGCTCGATTGTGTTGTTCCGTGGTGCTTCTGAAAAGAAGGTTTAACTAATTGGTTATCAATTGCATTTACTTTCTCACCTCTATCACTTGATGTCCTGGTTGAGTCGAGAGCCCGAAGACTGATTGATCCGTCCCCTACACGGAGTATGAGTTCTCCTGTACCAACATCAATTTTAGTTCTGGCAGTTGCTAAAAAGGGTCTTCCTAAAATTAAGGGGATACTATTGTCCTCATCCATGTCTAAAACTACAAACTCTGCTGGGAATACGAATTTATCAATCTTTACGAGAACATCTTCGATTATACCCCTAGGAATTCGAATAGTCTTATCAGCTAATTGAATGCTCATCCTAGTTTGTTTGGGTTTTTCTAGACCTAGTTGTTTAAACATTTTATAAGGCATAACATTTATGCTTGCCCCTAAATCAGCTAAAGCGTTATTAATAGATAAACTACCAATTAAACATGGAATTGTAAAACTCCCTGGATCTTTTAATTTTCGTGGTAGTTTATTTTGTAGAATTGCTGAGCACATTGCGTTTAGCTCCACATGCGTTGCCTCGTCTAACCTCCGTTTGTTTGTCAAAAGTCTTTTAAAAATTTCTTTGAATCTGGCATCTGCGAAAGAGCTTCGAGAAATGGTAAGTTAATATGTAATTTCTTTAAAATTTTAAGAAACTTACCGAACTGTTCCTCTGTGTTATCTTTCTTCATTGCTTCGGGATATGGTATGCGAGGTTGGTACTCTTTAATTACCGGTTTTGTTTTATCATGACTTACCTCGACCTTACCTTCCTCTACCACATCCTCTTGCCTTAATTTGGGCTCTTCTAACCCTTTACTATCATGAGCGGTTATGGCTTGAAGTTGCTCCTTTGGGTTAGTTTCAGTATTGCTTGGTAATCTACCTTGTGGTCGTTTTGACATGATCTTGGTAAGTTGACCTACCTGATTCTAAATCTCTTGAATCGATACTTCTTGCTTTTTGAGTGCTGTTTTGGTGTTTTGGAAACGGGTTTCTAACACTGCGATGAATTTTGTTAGCATCTCCTCAAGGTTCGGTTTTTTTCTTATGGGTAGGGCTGCTGTTGGAAGCCTGGGAGGGGTTGTTGTCTCTGATTTTTTTGACCTCCCCACGAAAAATTGGGGTGGTTCCTCCAACCTGGATTATAAGTATTACTATAAGGGTTATTTTGAGGTCTAAAATTGTTACCCATATAGTGAGCTTGCTCGTTTTCAGTGCTCAGGTTGTAAAGTGGATATTCTGTGTTGCTCATTCCTCCTCTATTTGTATCGCACTGCGTAACTAGATGTACCTGTGAACAACCACAAAAACCATCAATTTTTTTATTTAACATCTCTACCTGATTTGATAGCATGGTCACTACGTCGAGGTTAAAAACACTAGCGGCTTTTGTTGGCCTTGTCCTCGTGACTTGCCACTGATAATTATTCAAAGACATCTCTTCAATAAACTCGTAGGCGACCTCGGTGTGTTTTGTTATTCAAGGTTCACGCCGCCACGTCAATCAATCAACTGCTCGTTGAAGGATTTACACTGTTATAAAAGGTTTGGACTTGTAGCCACAATGGTAATCCATGGTGTGGGCACCTTCTCAATAGAGCTTTGTATCTCTCCCATGCATCATAAAGTGTCTCTAAATCCATCTGCACAAAAGGAGAGATATCATTCCTTAACTTAGCCGTTTTAGCCGGCGAAAAATATTTTAATAAAAAATTTTCGGTCATTTGATCCCATGTAGTGATTGATCCTCGTGGAAGAGAATTCAACCACTGTTTGGCTTTATTCCTCAAAGAAAAAGGAAATAACTGAAGACGAATGGCATCATCAGAAACACCATTTATTTTGAAGGTATCGTAAAATTCTAGGAAATTTGCCAAGTGATTGTTTAGATCTTCATCCTGCAAACCATCAAACTGAACAAATTGTTGTATCATTTGAATTGTGTTAGGTTTCAGTTCAAAATTATTTGCAGCAATAGTAGGTCTAACAATACTTGATTCAAGCATCAACTAAACTAGGCTTAGCATAATCATACATAGTACGAGGAGCATGGTTTTCGGCCACCTCTAGAGGTAGCGGATTATTCTCAGCCATCTCTTCGGTAGTATTGTTCTCGTCTTCTTGCTCTTCTTCTATGTAAGTTAGGCTTCGCCTTATTTCTCTACAATTTTTGTGAACGGTTCCTTCAATATCACTGTCGTAAATTAAGGGTCCTGTCGGGTTCCTTCTAGTCATAAACTAAAGGTACCTGCAAGGAACAAGGAAAGAGAAAAATTAGCAAAGTTAAAATAAAATAAAATAAATTGTAAATAAATAAAATGGCTAAAGTAATAAAAATTGAGCGTTCTTAATATTTTGGTTCCCCGGCAACGGCGCCAAAAACTTGATCGATTGTGTCAGAGTCTTAAAATTTATATAATGAATGATCTAGCCTAGAAACTAACTGTGACAACGATTGAGGCAAGCGTACCTATCGAACAGTAGTATAGTTTAGTGGCAAGACCGGAATATCAAACCCAAAGGAACCAAAAGTACTAATACTAACTTTCTTTCTATTATTTAGCCTAAGAATTGACGTGAATTATTGTTTAATCTAAAATTAACTAACTACTAAGCTAAAGACGCTAAGAAAAAGAGAATGAATTGGGGAAATACTTGTGGGAAAAACCAATTGATTAAGACAATACCCAAGGAAGAATCCACCTAGACTTCACTTGTTATCTAACTCGAACTGCATTTATTTATTCACTTGACTTGATCCGTAGGATTCCCTAATGTATATTAATATCTCTCTCGAGGCTACTAACGTCTAACCCTAGGTTGATTAATTGAAATCTCTTTCTAATTAAAACCCCTAGAATTGCATTAACTCGATCTATGGACTCCCATATTAGGTCTGACTCTAATCCGGCAGATTTTTGTCACCCTATCTCTAGGCACGCGAGCAACTCCGCTTAACTATGCTAGATCTACTCTTAGGCAGGGTCTATTCCTCCTTTGCCTAAGCACATCAATACCTGAATCAATATCCTGAAATATCAAAACAAGAATTAAGAACAAATCAAGTATTTATCATATAGTTCAGAAAACAATAACAAGATTCGTCTTAGGTCTCATCCCCCTCAGGTATCTGAGGGTTTAGTTCATACTAATAAAAGAATACATCTCAGAAGAAAAGATATAACAAAACATAAGAAAAACCCTAAACCCCCCTGAAGGAATTGAAGAGAAGATCTTCCGTCTTGAGTATGACTCTGGCTTCTTGAGATGAATCAACTGGCTTTCTTCGAGTAAATCCCATGATTCTGACCTCTCTGGCTTGGCTCCTTGGCCTAGCTAGACGCCCCATAAAGGTTGGCCTTTAGGGTGTTTATATAGGCTTTTGGAATGTGTTTCTTTGCCTCTAAGTACCCTAATCCGAATAAAATTCTTCTTTTCCACGGCAGGGACACGCCCATGGCACACGCCCGTGTAAGTCGAGTTGTAGGCTGTGTTCGAGCCTGCTAAAGGGGCACGGCCGTGTGGTGAAACCCCAGGCCATGTCGATTTCTCACTTTGGCCCATTTGGCCCGTTTTAAGCCTGTTTCTCGTTCTTTTCATCCTCATATGCTCTACTGAGTATAAAACATGAAATTAAAGGATTAAGAGCACCAAATTCCATAATTCAAGGGATAAACCATCCAAAACCATGCTAAATGTGGGATTAAAATATGTTACTATTATGGTTTATCAATAGGTCTCCAGATATCAATGATGTGAGCAATGCTGCTACTGACTCAGAGTCTCCTTTCAAGTAAGATATGTGTCTAGAAGGATCTCAGGACTTTGAAGATGACAGAGATTGTAACATATCTTCTGATTTGTTAAGAATGGTGGAATAAGATAAAAAACAGACCTTACTCCACAAAGGGTCAATGGATATTATGAGCCTAGAAAAGAGGTGAAGATTGTAGCTTAGCTCACCACAGAAATAAGGCAAGACATCATTGAGTTATTTTCAAAAATTCAAAGATGTTTTTGCATGATCATATCAGGACATGCCTGGGCAACTGAGACGCGGGTACGTTGAAATCTTAAAAGAGGCCCATAAGGATGTCAGAAGGATACATGTTAATGGTTTTACAATAGCCAAGCTAATCATGAGGTTTGGGTATTGCTAATTTACATAGAAGGGGATGGCATCAGTTATGCCGTATTTGAGGAAGACAAGACTTATGTGCCTCATCTATTTCTTCACAGATTTTTTATATGTGGGGAATGAATTTTATAGGGCCGATCTCGTCAAAAGCTTCTAGTCGACATCGATTCATTGTCATGGTCGTCGTTTACTTCACTAAGAGGGTGGAAGTAGCTTCATATGCCAATGTTACAAAGTCGATAGTCATCAAATTCTCAAAAAAAAAAAAGAGATCAGGTGCCGACAAAGAATGCCAAAAAGGACAATGTCAAAAGTTTGTAGTCTGTTTAAAGATCAGATGCCATATCATAGAGCAACAAAGGCAGCCAAAAAGAAAAAAAAAAGAAAACAAAATAAGGATCATGGAAAAATGACTGAGATTTGTAAAGGTTGGCATAAAGAAGTCACCATTTACCCTGTTTGTTTCTTGAACGATGGCCGGGACCTTCACCGGGGCAACATCTTTTCCATTGGTTTATAAAAGGGTAGTAATTGTGGGAGGTTAAGATTCCTTTTCTCCAAGCTTTGATTGAATTGGATAAAGCAGAATGCCTCCGGTAAGTTTGATTGAAAGTATTCATGGTCAAATATACCAAAAATGGATGGTACAAGCTTATGATAAAAGGTTTGCCCAAGAGAATTTCATGATGGGGACTTGGCATTAAGAAAGATTCTTCTCATACAAAAGAACTTCAGAGGGGCTTGTTCTAGAGGAGCATTGATATTGACCGAGATGAATGACGAAGACTTGCCCAATTCGGCGAATTCAGGTTCAGTCAAGAAGTATTTTACCTGAAAGAGGAAAGACCAAGGTGAAAACCCGCAAAGGGCGCCTAGAGATCAAATTCAAAAAAAAAAGGAAAGAAAGAAAGGAAAAGAGGAGAGGCCAAGGTGAAAACCCGCAAAGGGCACTTTAAGACCAAAGGGGTTTTGAGCTGAAAACCCGAAAGGGCAGCTCAAATTTTGATCAAAGATAGGGCATGTGGAAGTCTTGCTATGCCTGAATTAACAATGAGGAAGTATGCTACATCTTGGGGCATTGACAAAGTACTTCGGATCCTCTAAACACTTATTGAGCTCAAAATGGTCCTCAAGAAGTTTGTACAGAGAAGCTTAGGCTGCGATATCTTGAGCACCTAGCTTCTATCTTACCCATTTTGAATTTGCTATCTTTGATTACTTTTTTTTTCAAGATATACCCTAATCAATTTTCTTTTATTGCCTTGGTTATCTTTGATTAACTTATTTGTTTCGAGCATTGCTCCTGATTAATTTCTTTCTTGTCCATTATTGTGATCTTTTTCAAGCATTTTATATTGAAATAACGATTAATGGACTAATAATACTTTCATAAAAGGAGTTTCGTATCTTACTCTGGAAGCTTCTAAATAATATGAGAATCTGAAACAGGACTATTGTTTAGAACTCACCAAGCCTAAGGGTTGGAAATATTGAAGGATGATTATCTCTTCGGATTTTTATTGGATAAGGCATTTCATCGGTGATACTATTTTGACAAATGACGAGCAATGTCAACCCAAGTGTAAAAGGGGATCATTCTCAGGAAAAGATACCCTGCATTCATACATCTGGTCATTACACCCAAGGAATGGTGTAACAGATCAAATTGATTGAAGATGATACAAATTCTATACCTCTGAGTGGCAGCAGGATGGATGGAAGAAACCAAATGTTATTCCCCTGAAGTTGCAATAGGAGGTACAAACTTTATGTCCCAGACGGTACAGTGGAAGGGACTTTGAAATTACAGCGAGGCAAGCTTGCTGAGCAGAACTTGGTTGTTTCTTTGAGTTTTCTGTTGGAAAATACCAAGTCGAATAAGATAGTAGTATAATACATCAGTGATAAGAATCTTGATGAATAACGAGTGATGAAACCCTAGGCATTAAAGGTATCATTCTCATTTTGCATTCATGGCACATCTAATCAGGAGCATTTGACTCATTTCGATCATAGCATCCTAACCATTTTGCATAAGCATAAACACATAAAACCGATTTTACGGGATAAGTCCTCCAGAGGACAGTGTCGTAACATCGGTGAATTCAGATCTTGTCTTCCTGAGATTGCAGTGAAGCGGATCGAAGATACTAGTCTGGCATCCCTAAGTTTGCAGTGGAGAAGACCGAAGATAGCAGATCATGTCTTCCTGAGTTTACAGCGAAGCGGATCGAAGATATCAGCCTGGCACCCCTGAGTTTACAGTGGAGAAGAATGAAGATAAGCGCATCTTGTCTTCCCGAGATTGCAAATAAGTAGATCGAAGATACTAGTCCGCATCCCCGAGTTTGCGATGGAAGCGGATCGAAGATAGCGAGATCTTGTCTTCCCCGAGTTTGCGATGAAGCGGATCGAAAACATCGGCCGGCATCCACGAGTTTGCGGTGGAACAGATCAAGATAGCAGATCTTGTCTTCCCGAGATTGCAGCCAAAGCGCGGTCGAAGATACTAGTCCGCATCCACGAGTTTGCGATGGAGCGCACCAAGATAGCAGATCTTGTTTTCCCGAGTTTGCGGTGAAGCGGATCGAAAATATCGACTGGCGTCCCCGAGTTTCTGATGGAAACAGATCAAGATAGCGAGATCTTGTCTTCACGAGATTGCAATGGCGAGATCGAAGATACTAGTCCGCATCCCCGAGTTTGCGATGGAAGCGGGCCAAGATTGCGAGATCTTGTCTTCCGAGTTTGCACTGAAGCGGATCGAAAACATCAGCCTGGCGTCCCTGAGTTTGCAGTGGAGCAGATTGAAGATAGCAGATCTTGTCTTCCTGAGATTGCAATGAAGCGGATCAAAGATACTAGTCCGCATCCACGAGTTTGCGATGAGAGCGAGATACAAGATAGCAGATCTTGCCTTCCTGAGTTTGCAGTGAAGCGGATCGAAAACATTAGCCTGGCGTCCCTGAGTTTGCAGTGGAGCAGATTGAAGATAGCGGATCTTGTCTTCCTGAGATTGTAGTGAAGCGGATCGAATATGCTAGTCTGGCATCCCTGACTATGCAGTGGAGCAGACTAAAGATAGTAAATCTCGTCTTCCTGAAGTCGCAGTAAAGCAGATTGAAGAAACTAGCCTATCTCTCTGAAGTTACAGCCATTTGACAAGACCGGGCAAAATGGGCCCTTTTATCGTCTTTGCTCTATTCTCGTTACACGACAATGAGCAAAGAGGGGCAGCTGTAGTAGCCCATTGTTGCCCGGGCTTAAATAAATAAAAAGAAAAAAATAAAAAAAAACCAATGTTTTTTTTACAGTCCAGTTACAAAACAATTAGCCCAAACTACCCGTGGCCCAATTACACTCTCAGACCCACTACTCAGACCCAAAACCCAATTACAGCCAGTAGCCCCAAACCCAAAACCTACGAGGCCCAAATTGGCCCAAATAGCTTGCAGACGTAGGAAACCCTAGGTTTCCACTGCGCCGCAAGCACCCAGCAGCTCCTTCCTCGCACCCAAAACAAGCCACCGGGCCAGATCACAGCTTGATTAGCGAGTCGCGCCCCATCGTCACCAGATTCCTCGCCGTTTACCTGCAAAAGGAAAGAAATGACAGAAAACTAGCAAGACAGATTTTGTATTTTTTTTCTTTCGATTTATTTTGGGGCTATATAAACCCCAAAAAAATCTGTAAAACGGATACAGAGGATATACACATACAAGCGGATATATACGCAAATATATAGAGAGATTAATACAAAAAAATCAAAAAAGCAGAAGGTGATTTTGATTATTCCATTTTGTTAAGTTTCTTTTATTTTTCTCTTCGATTCATGCATGTTTTTTTATATACACAATACAGTACTAAAAAAAAAATACGAGGTTACCTTTCGATTTACGTGGAAAAACCAAAGTTTTTAGCCTCCGGCCGCCGTCTACAGTGGCGCGTGTGGTGGCGCGTGCGACGGTCTGTCACCGGAGTCTGAGCCGAAATCTGGCCTCCGGCCGAGGCGAACAGAGCATTTCGGAGCTCTCGTCTGTTTTTTTTAAGGGATGTGTGAAATGATTTTTTTGGGCCGATTTTGATTTATATAGGCCAAGGAAACGGCGCCGTTTTGGTGTGGTCAATTAATGACCAAAACGATGTCGTTTTAAGGTTAGACCCGCGCGTTGACTCGATACCCGGGTAGGATCCGCGTGTTTTTTTATAAAAGGGGTAATTTACCTTTTTAGTCCCTCCGTAATTTTATTAGTTTTAATTTCGTCCAATTTAAACACTTCTTTTATTTTTCAAATTAGCCCTGAAAGTTTGATTCTGTTTCAATTTGATCCCTCGAGCTATTTAAAGGCTGATAACTGAACGACGCCGTTTAGGAGATAGAGCATAATTGCCCAATAAGTCCCTACAGTTTGGCACGCGCTCCAATATCTTCCTTTTTACATTTTTTTCCTTAGCTTTTTATTTATTTTAATTTGATCCCTGTTTCTTCAATTCTTTTTATTTATTTTTAGTTTCACTTTTATTTTTAATTATTTAGTATTATACATATGTATTAAATTATTAACTATTTGTCATTTATACTAGGTTATTTTATTTAATAATATTTATATATTACATATTATTTTATAATTTGTATATTAGTTATTGGGTTATATGTTTTTTTACTGTTTGTATATTATATATATTATTATATTATATCATATATTACTTTTAAAATTTTATTTTGTATAAAATTTATTTATATCGTATAACATTAATTATTTATATTGTTTATATTAAATATGTAAATTTCTCATGATTACTGTATTATATATATATTTTATTTAAAATTTTATATACTATTTACTTATAATTGTTTTTATCACGTATTATTGTTTATATTTATATATACTAATTTATTAAATTATATTTATAATAAGTTATCCTTGATATTTTTCCTATATCCTAAGTTTTTTTTTAAAATATCGTTTATATATATATATAATCGTTTTAGAGATTGTCACATTCTTTTTATTTTTATTTTGTCGTAATATTCATTCAACGTTTAAATATATCATTCATTTATTTATTTATTTATTTGATTTTGTTTATAGAATTTAATATTTATTTCTTAAATTTTTATATTTTGTGAAGATTTCTAATTATCGCTACTTATTTTATATCTCGTGTTTATCTATTTATGTTCTTTTAATCGTTTATTATTGCTTAGCATAGTTCTTTTATTTGTTTATTCATGTTATATTATTCTTTAATTATTTATATTAGTAGTAATTGTTAATATAATTTGGAGTTATGGTGAATTGCTATTAAGTATGTACGCTATAATGTATCAATGCAATATCTTACTCAAACCATTTTTTTATAAAACATATTTTGCTAAATTGATGCATTTTATTCAAAGGTTTTTTAAATACAGCGATACGTGATATTTTGGGGACCTCGAGAAAATTATACCCTAACTTACTGGGTTTTAATTTTTCTCGTGGAACTTAAGGTATCAAGTATCCTTTTTTTTTTAACATATAAATTTCAAAACAAACTTATTATCGAAAATTCAAAATGTTATATCTTAACTTTTTAGATATGATGTTTTGTATCTCGATATAATAATTTTCTACAAATAAAGGCGAGCCTAGTTTCAAAGTCATGAGATGTTACATCCTAACTTATTGGGTATAGCATTTTATTTCTTTGAGGTAAGTAAGCCTTGGCTTTCTTTCAAATAAAAGGATCGTATTTTAATTTTTTTTTCAAAATTTCGACATTAGGATATGAGATTATCAATTAGGTACCAAATTTTGGGCGTTACGAGGGTGCCAACCCTTCCTCGTACGTAACCGACTCCCGAACCCATTTTCTTGTATTTCGTGGACCAAAATCGATGTTTTGAAATAAAACGTTTTATAAGGTGATCCAATCACACCTAAGTAAAAAGGGATTGGTGGCAACTCCCGTTTTTATTTTTTAAAGTCGACCCCCGTTTTTATAAAAACTTAAAAATGGTTTCGACATGAACCACCGCTTATATTCAAAAATATAAACTTTCTAGGTTGTGGGTAACTTTATTTAGCTAAGGTTTCTAAAGAAATTTGTTGGTTTTAAGCTTTGAAGGGCATTTATTGGTGATGGAGGACTAGATTGTAAAAGAAAGAAAATTTTCTTTCTCTCTACTTGTGGTTAACGTGAAAGAGAAGAGAGAAGATGATGGATAACCTTCTCCATCTTTCTATTAAAAAATCATCATTATTATAACAAAATATAATGATATCAATAATAATAAAATTGCTCACCATGTCCTCACATATTTCACCATTAATTTAATTGAATCCTTTTTAACTTTTAATTTCTCACTTTGACCCTAACACTTCGTAAAACATTATAATTTAGTCTATACCCCAGATTAATATCTCTCAATACATCAGTCTTTTAAATTTTCTCCAGTCTCCTACTACCTTCTCTTGTAACACTTATAAATTATATTTTATTTATTCAGAAAAATTCAACTTATAATTGCTTAAAAATATATTGTTACGACCAAGAGGTTTTCAAGGATGTTACAAGCCATTCAAGGCAACACCTCAAACTGAAACCATATTAACATATTCATTGGATAGGGTCTTCATAGCTTCATATTTATACAGTCTTTCATAATTCATACACCCATATCATAATTATAACCAGTGTCATGTTAAAATCATTGTAACACCCCAAACCCGGCCTAGACGTTATAGCCGAATCTGGCAATGCCACATGGAAGGGATTTTGCAAACGTCTAACTTGATAAAAACCTCAAAACTCATAAACCCTTTATTAATTTCGTTACATTCAAAAAATGTTTTCAATTAGTGCACTTGCCTTAAAGCATATCATTTTAGCGGAAGCTTACCTTGAATAAAATCGTTCGTGTTTAGAAAACAGTACGATATCTATAAAACCTTTGTTTTTGGTAAAATCTGAGTTATAACACATTTAGCAAATTTAAAATCATAGAATTTCAGTCTATCCCGATTTAAAATAAGATAGTCCATAACGTACGAATTAAATAAAATAAAACCCAGATTAAACCAGAACATAAAAATTAAATCGTAGTCATAACCAGTTCGATCATGTGGTTACCGAAAGGCTCCGCTGCACCGATCCGCCTAACTCTGTGGATTACCTGTACAGAATAAACAGAAAGGGGTGAGTTTACGTAAACTCAATGTGTAACCCTACAGATTTAAGCTTGCACACAAGCAGCAACCTCAGAATCAGTCAGATACAGATTCGGGCCTAAGCCCATCACAGATTCAGATGCATATTAGGGCCTAAGCCCATTTCAGATATAAATGCATATATACAGATCAGAATCAAAAACCAGATATCCTACCCCCATCCTCTACACACCATCTCCGACCATCCCCACACACCATGTGGGGTTTAAAACACCCACCCAGCCCTACATACCATGTTGTACCGATGCGGCACATATAAGATATAATGTAGCCGTACTGCCAAATATTAGGCATAATCTGCCTTTCAGAACAGTTCCTCCATTATAACATTCCCTCCCCAATAACAGTAACAAAACATGCAGACAGAATTAACGAATAAATCATGTAACACCCCCAAACCCGGCCCAAACATTACGACCAAATTTGGTTTGCTACAGAGAAAACATTTTGAAAACCATTTTAAGACTGATTTTAAAATTTGTCGAAATGCCTTTTAAATTAAATTTCTTTGTTAAAAACCATACTTAATAAATATTTGTTGAGTCGAGTTGTTTACAAATTTCAAATGTACCCGATGGTACCTTAAAACATTTTGCGTTTAATTTAAAAAAACATGTGCATCCGTTTTAACATCATCGAATAGTTTAAACAAAACATTCAAAACATGCAAAGAATAATAAAATAATCCTAGGAGGCCTTATTACAATTAAACAACATAAATCCAAAAGAAAGATAGATAAAATCTAAAATTCATTTATTAAAAACTCCACTGCATGGCCACCTCGAGTCCATCCGGCTCCATTTTTGCGATCTACTCATCTGCAAAATGTTAAGGAAAAGGGGTGAGTCACCAAGACTCAGTGTGTAATCCCCCACCCGGTAAAGTAACTCATACACAAGTCATTAATAAACATGCACATGCAACCCAACTAGCCATCCATACTCCTTTTCTACCCCGTGTGGTCAAAACCACTGGTGGTCAAAACCACTGATGACTTAGAGTCACAAATCAGATGATGGGGCCAACCCATCGTGTGGTCAAAACCACTGATGACCATAGGTCACAATAATAAAGTGTGGTCAAAACCACTGGTGGTACCAAACCACTGGGACTTAGTCGCAAATTAATCAATCGTTGTGGTCAAAACCACTGATGACCATAGGTCACAAATAATCTGATGGGGCCAACCCATCTTGTGGTCAAAACCACTAACGACAGTCCATAATTCATCCCCCTCCTCTCATCAATCCCACCATCACATGCTTATATATCAATTATCATGTTTCATGTCATAGCATTTAACATCATGTAATGGCATACAAATCATATATCAAAAATTACAAATTAGGGGACTTACCTGAATTCCATGCTTAGCCATAAGCAAATCACAACCAAAAGATCTAAGGCAAATAAAAATAGCACGTAAATTAATAAAGTGTGTATAGAGATCTTACACACCTATTTTCTAGCAATTCTCGAATATACTAGCGAAATCTCGAGACGTTGTTTCCTCCAATTCACCGAATTCCGTGATTTGTCACTTGTCCTATCGAGATTCCTACCAAAACACTTGATAATAATTAGCTTGCACATCTATTCATAACCAAAGCCTATAGCCGAATGTTACTTACCACCTTTCCTTAGGAGAATAAATCCCAAAAGCTTCCCTTAATGGCTATGGCTTCCCTCTTACTAATGCTTGAAAAAGAATCCCAAAAGGATCTTGTGCTCCCTTGATATTCGACCAAAGTAACTCTAATGGAGAAGGAAAGATTTCGGCTATATAGTAATGAAAGGAGAAAATATGTGAATAAAAGTGAGGAATATAAGTAGAAAAGAGAATAACAATGAGTGAATGGGGATTCGGTTTAATCAACAATGGAAGAAAGAAAAGAAAAGAGGATTTGAGGAAGAAAGAGGTTCGGCCAAATGAAAGAAAAGGGATTTGTGTTTGAGCACAAATCAAAGGAAGAAAAGAGAGAGATGGGAGAAATGAGATTCGGCCAACACCTTGTTTACCAAAAAGAAAAGTGCATAAAATGCCAAAATGAAGTTTTAGTTTCAAGTGGAAAGATGAGAGAAAGAAAATAGTATTTTTGGTTCAATGAAATGAAGGCTAAAACAAAAGCAAAATTTGCACAAAATGTACAATAAACATTCGGCCAAAGAAGAGTTTTTGGAGAGGAAAAGCAAAATGCAAAAAGATGCACAAAAGAGGAATTGGCCAAATATTCCCCCCCTAAACCACCTAACAAAATTCGGCCACCCACCTAGACACCCATGCCGTCCACATACATGCACTAAAGCCTAGGATTACTTTCCAAAACATCCTCCCTATTCCATGCCTTTGTCCCCTCATCATGCCATAAGTTCTAGATTCTTATCCCCTAAATTAAGCTTTCCTTAATCATAAATTCAACTTACCAAAAGTTATTAGTCCACCTATCATAAATAAGTTTGACCGGCCATCAATGCTAATACAAAAATAAACCTTCAAAATGCTAAACATACCACTCGAACCTCTAACCTCAAGCTACCTTTCAAGCTCCTTAACCATCTTGCCACTTACTCCTCTTGTGCTTTAAATAAACACTTAATTAACTTAAGTGTCAAGCTCACTTAATCCTACTTCATTAAATATCCCAAACTAAAAATTATTCTAACTTCCTAAATAAAACAAGCCTTCACAAAACTATTCTAACACACAAAATTCCTACCCGAGCCAACACAAAAATAATACTCAAATTTTCCTAAAGCCCAATTCCCAATCGGCTCAATCCTACTAGGCCCAATTTTGGGATGTTACAATTCTACCCTCCTTAAAGAAATTTCATCCTCGAAATTTCCAACTAGCTCACAGTCGTACCTCCTATCTCGCCACACTACGCTCCTACTGCGCATTCTGATCTTAAAGAATTATCATATTTCTAAACACATTCTCCAAGTTCATAATCAAATTTTTCCCACACTTCACCAACTCAAAAGAACAAACTAACGTAACCACAAATAAGACAATTGAGGGTATTCCGGAAATAAGAACTTACCCGTTGTCATATCTGGCACATCTTTCTCCTCGCGACGGCCAACTGCATAAACCAACCTTGGTTGCCTCGCCTCTATACCTTCCTTGACACCTCGCCACGCGCGGTTACCATCACCATTACCACGACCTCTCTGTGGTGGTCCTTCATTTCTAACCCGAGCACGGTTCGACCCTCCGGGTGATTCTTAGCTAACTTCTTCCGGGACAATCCTCACACGGTGATCAAACGATCCACACTCAAAACATCCTCGATTACCATTCCAACACTCCCCCTTGTGAAACTTGCCACACTTATCACACCGTGGCGGCCATCGAGGATTAGTAGCGGCAGAGCCCCTAACGACTTGATCGACCCATCAAACCTCGTCCTCTTACATTCATTACCCGAGAACTTTGAAGGTTCCGAGCTCCTCTTATTCAATTCCGTTCTTGGTTCCACTTAACGGACTGTCTTACCTCTTCAAAAACCTTTGATTTCTCTACCAGGGCAAAGAAACTCCGCTCTCGCCGTGGGAGCTATCATCATTCTCGACTCATCTCACCCATCTTGAATCTAACACAACGTTCATGCTCGGTACCCACCATACTACGAGCATACCTACTCAACCGGAGGAACTCGGCCTCATATTCCGCCATGACTTATTTCCACGAACCGGGTTCAAGAAAGCCTTTATTTGTGCGTCTACATAGCTAGTTCCAATATACTTCTTTTGGTAAGCTTCCTGAAGAATTCCCACGTGAGATTTTCGCCACACTGTTCCATCCCTTACGGTGAGCCACCACCGATAAGACTCATCCCGAAGCAAGGAGATAATACCCTTCAACTTCTCCTCGCCGGTGAAATCCAAATCACCCATAATCCTTTCGGTGGATTCCAACCAATACTCATTGCCTTTGGGTGCCACTCCCGACACACCCCGAAATACCTCGGCTCAGTTAGATCGGAGTCGCTCGGGAACAGATTTCCGAGCTCCTAAATTTCCACTAGCCCCACCACCAACTCAAGGACTCGCAACACACTTGCGACACGCCTCCTCACCTCCTGTGCGATCCTCGCTCCTCGGCTCCAAAAGTTAGAGGTGGTGGTGGCGGTGGTACTTCATTCTCGAGAACCTTGACCCGACCTAACGGGTTCGGACACGGTCATCCTTCCCTTCCGCGCGTCCACGACGGCCCACGTCCTCTAAAGCTCATTCTAACTATCGTGCTTTAATCGATTAGGAAATTTTTATGAATTAGTACATGTTTCACTTGATTATCCATGAAGAAATTTTATGAAAAGAGTTTAATAGAGATTCTTTCGATCACATAAGGTTTTAAGTCCTCTGTCCTAGTTCACACAGAGAGAAGAACATCCATTCCCTAATACCTTTCATTCCTATTCACTCTTCTGACGTTTCGTCGCTTTCTATCCCAAGGGTATTTTCGTCATTTTCCCTCTGAGGTATTTTTCGTAATAAATCAAGAAAATTTTAAAATTTTAATGAATCAAAACATTTTGTAACTTCTAAAACTGAGGAGTATTCCTTGTAAATTTCGCAATTTAAAGGTACAGCAAAATTTTGAAAACCAGGGGTATTTTGGTAATTTTGCCACTAAGGGCATTTTGGTAATTTTGATAAACCGGGAATATTTGATAATTTCCGAAGATAAATTTGTCCTACTATCTAAAAGAGATAATTTAGTGATTTTAAAACCGAAGTTTTCCTTAAAACATGGCTAGTCCCTTTCGGGTTTTATTTAGGATTTTGCCTATGACCGAGTCCTCTTGGTTAGGGTGAACCGAAGCTACGCACCAGGTAGGAATCCCGCGAAGAGGAGGTGAGTCACGAGGACTGCTTAAGTACCAAGCTCTTTCGGATCCAATCCTAGACATGCGCACCAAGGTTACCACACCCTAACTCGGCGACTTGGTCACGGGTTGGTTTTAATTAGGCCATTAAAGTCTTATGTCTTTATTTGGAGTAAACTAGTCCTAAAGTTTAAAATACTATCACTATCTACGTCCCATGCTTCCTACCCTTCTACAGAATATAATTCATACAAAAAAGTCAGAGATACTTACTTGGGCAGGTTGGTGCCGGAGACTCGGTGCCATGCTTATTAAAAACCAAAATTTTTCAAAAAGGCCTACCAAAACATTTTTGGGCCTTGGGCCCCCACAGCCGAGCTTTGAACTTAGCTCTGATACCAATTTTGCAACACCCCCAAACCCGGCCCAAACATTACGACCAAATTTGGTTTGCTACAGAGAAAACATTTTGAAAACCATTTTAAGACTGATTTTAAAATTTGTCGAAATGCCTTTTAAATTAAATTTCTTTGTTAAAAACCATACTTAATAAATATTTGTTGAGTCGAGTTGTTTACAAATTTCAAATGTACCCGATGGTACCTTAAAACATTTTGCGTTTAATTTAAAAAAACATGTGCATCCGTTTTAACATCATCGAATAGTTTAAACAAAACATTCAAAACATGCAGCAATAATAAAATAATCCTAGGAGGCCTTATTACAATTAAACAACATAAATCCAAAAGAAAGATAGATAAAATCTAAAATTCATTTATTAAAAACTCCACTGCATGGCCACCTCGAGTCCATCCGGCTCCATTTTTGCGATCTACTCATCTGCAAAATGTTAAGGAAAAGGGTGAGTCACCAAGACTCGATGTGTAATCCCCACCCGGTAAAGTAACTCATACACAAGTCATTAATAAACATGCACATGCAACCCAACTAGCCATCCATACTCCTTTTCTACCCCGTGTGGTCAAAACCACTGGTGGTCAAAACCACTGATGACTTAGAGTCACAAATCGGATGATGGGGCCAACCCATCGTGTGGTCAAAACCACGATGACCATAGGTCACAATAATAAAGTGTGGTCAAAACCACTGGTGGTACCAAACCACCGGGGACTTAGTCGCAAATTAATCAATCGTTGTGGTCAAAACCACCGATGACCATAGGTCACAAATAATCTGATGGGGCCAACCCATCTTGTGGTCAAAACCACTAACGACGATCCATAATTCATCCCCTCCTCTCATCAATCCCACCATCACATGCTTATATATCAATTATCATGTTTCATGTCATAGCATTTAACATCATGTAATGGCATACAAATCATATATCAAAAATTACAAATTAGGGGACTTACCTGAATTCCATGCTTAGCCATAAGCAAATCACAACCAAAAGATCTAAGGCAAATAAAAATAGCACGTAAATTAATAAAGTGTGTATAGAGATCTTACACACCTATTTTCTAGCAATTCTCGAATATACTAGCGAAATCTCGAGACGTTGTTTCCTCCAATTCACCGAATTCCGTGATTTGTCACTTGTCCTATCGAGATTCCTACCAAAACACTTGATAATAATTAGCTTGCACATCTATTCATAACCAAAGCCTATAGCCGAATGTTACTTACCACCTTTCCTTAGGAGAATAAATCCCAAAAGCTTCCCTTAATGGCTATGGCTTCCCTCTTACTAATGCTTGAAAAAGAATCCCAAAAGGATCTTGTGCTCCTTGATATTCGACCAAAGTAACTCTAATGGAGAAGGAAAGATTTCGGCTATATAGTAATGAAAGGAGAAAATATGTGAATAAAAGTGAGGGAATATAAGTAGAAAAGAGAATAACAATGAGTGAATGGGGATTCGGTTTAATCAACAATGGAAGAAAGAAAAGAAAAGAGGATTTGAGGAAGAAAGAGGTTCGGCCAAATGAAAGAAAAGGGATTTGTGTTTGAGCACAAATCAAAGGAAGAAAAGAGAGAGATGGGAGAAATGAGATTCGCCAACACCTTGTTTACCAAAAAGAAAAGTGCATAAAATGCCAAAATGAAGTTTTAGTTTCAAGTGGAAAGATGAGAGAAAGAAAATAGTATTTTTGGTTCAATGAAATGAAGGCTAAAACAAAAGCAAAATTTGCACAAAATGTACAATAAACATTCGGCCAAAGAAGAGTTTTTGGAGAGGAAAAGCAAAATGCAAAAGATGCACAAAGAGGAATTGGCCAAATATTCCCCCTAAACCACCTAACAAAATTCGCCCACCCACCTAGACACCCATGCCGTCCCACATACATGCACTAAAGCCTAGGATTACTTTCCAAAACATCCTCCTATTCCATGCCTTTGTCCCCTCATCATGCCATAAGTTCTAGATTCTTATCCCCAAATTAAGCTTTCCTTAATCATAAATTCAACTTACCAAAAGTTATTAGTCCACCTATCATAAATAAGTTTGACCGCCATCAATGCTAATACAAAAATAAACCTTCAAAATGCTAAACATACCACTCGAACCTCTAACCTCAAGCTACCTTTCAAGCTCCTTAACCATCTTGCCACTTACTCCTCTTGTGCTTTAAATGAACACTTAATTAACTTAAGTGTCAAGCTCACTTAATCCTACTTCATTAAATATCCCAAACTAAAAATTATTCTAACTTCCTAAATAAAACAAGCCTTCACAAAACTATTCTAACACACAAAATTCCTACCCGAGCCAACACAAAAATAATACTCAAATTTTCCTAAAGCCCAATTCCCAATCGGCTCAATCCTACTAGGCCCAATTTTGGGATGTTACAAATCATGCTTAACATGCTTTCTTTATAGATAATAGATATAACATGCATATACTTTCATAATCAGTATAGAATATCAGTCAAACAGATCATACAGTTTAGGGTTTCGTTAGCCCTTACCGACCCTACAGTAGGCCCACAGTCATTTAGGATGACTCGTGCAGCCCTAGGGAAAGGCGTGTGGGCCCACACGCCCAGATTAACCTAACCCGTGTGGATTACACGGCCTGGCCCAGTTATCACACGCCCGTGTAGCGTGCCCGTATGGGTTCACACACCTATGTGGCCCACACGCCCAATTCGGTCTAGCCCGTGTGGCCCACACGGCCATACTCCAACCATCACACGACCGTGTCATGCGCACGACCTGGCCTTCGTCGATCACACGGCCGTGTTGTCGCACACGACCTACCACATGGACGATCACACGCCCGTGTGACGTCGACAGTTTACAATTTTAGCTTTCGCTGAATTCTATTTTTCTGCGTTTCGGGTACACATCTGGTACTGTTTCGCAGCGAAAACACTCCCGAGCCTTCCAAAACCTAAAAATTGACATACCAACTATCAGAAACATACTTAAAATACGATTATATCGAAACCACAAACTGATGAAGATTCAAATTACTATTTATCACTTACCCCAAACTCCAAACAGTTTTGGCTATAATTTCGCAAAAGAAGAGCCCCTTTCTTACCGATTAGTTACTGCCAAAACCCCGTAATTAGACTAACAAAAATAAACCATTAACTCTAGAACGACACTAAACGAAACCTACTCTCAACTTGATGAATAACACTTACCACAAAAACGAAATCTAAGCCGAAAGTATCAATATTAACGGGAAAACAAAAGAAAAACGAAGAAGAGGGAAAAAGATGATACGTCAGAATTTGAGAGGAAAAAGGAGAGAACTGAAATTTTGGGAAGAAGGCAAAAAAAAGATGTGATATACATCCCTTAATTTCCTCCCACTATCACAACAACTCAACCACTTCAGAAATCCAACCCAACCGAAACTCTTACTCACACCTGAGCAAAAATAATACCCACGCTCGCGCATGGATTCGAACACAGGACCTCCAACACGCCAACACACAAACTCCCTTACCACTCGAACCAGCAGGCTCATTTTGATATGGTATTACAAATAATTTAATATAAGCTCACTGAGCAAGTATAAGGCTTAAGTCAGAAAAATACCAAAATTTACCAAATGCAAGGCTTGAACTTGGGACCTCTCACACACACCCAGAACACTTAACCACTGAAGCAGATACACATTTGTGTCAAGATTTCACATAAATAAAGATAGAAATTTTGGGGCGTTACAATCACAACCCCTATTAACCAAAAGCGAAATCAAGTATGGACACACATATTAACGCCTAACATTCCACAATGATGCGTACAAGCACCAAACGAGCATAAAAGCTCCGATACATGAAAACGCATTCCCCTAACACTCCACGATAATGTATACAAGTGCTAATATATACACGCACAAATGACCAACAAAATGCACACAAGTGCCAAATGCTTCCTCCAATACAAGCCAAATTCTATGACATGCCAACTATACCCGAACCATATCCAACATTGTTTAATAGGGAATTTAGTGTTAGAGTATATATCTTAAGAGCATCACATATAATAAATATAAATCATCATGCATCTTCTCCAAACATGACATCTTTCAACTCATGGCATCAATTCCAAATCAAAACTAGATCAAGCACTCACATTATTTGTAAGACCCCTCACCCGATCCGAGTAAGAGATGTTACATTTAAACACTAGACTCATCAGTTAAAATTATTCCTGTTTCATTATAATCAAGGTAATGTATAGCACAAAACATTATCATTCACACACAATTTATATGCCAAAGAGCTTGAACTTGTAGCTTGAGGAGTGATGTGATCCGAAATGAAATAGAAATACTAGATTCTTTTTGGAATTTATCTTTCAACTACGCGTTTAAAACAAACGTGTTAAGCTATGTGATTAGCTTAGTAAGCACACAATTGAATTTAGAAGCTTACCATTCTTCTAATGAATAAAAAAATTAAATCATTTAAGTAATGAATTACTCATTTACCATATTTATTAAATTAAGCAAAGTACTATAGTAATTTACCCATACAGTTACTTATACATATATCACTAATGTACTTATATTATGAATTCATATCCTTTCACTATTCAAATCATAAAATTGACCGGCGCGCAAACATCGTAGCTAAATGAGAATCAACACTAAAACAAAAATCAAAACCAAATAATTATGTGCGGTGTCTGTAAGTGTTAAATGTCAGTTGTAATATAATTTGTACAATGGGGTACATGAGTACTCCAAGGATCAAACCCATAGGAGTTGATGATTAAGTGAATTCTAGCTACAAGCATGCAAATAAAGAGTCTAAAAAACTACTCGCAAGATACTATAGTATGGTATGCCATTCAAGAGTTTGATTATACCAATTAATTACATAAAATTCGCAAATGACTAAATTGTAAAGAAAACAAACTATATAATTATCAAATATGAGCAAATACGATAACATGGAGCGGTTTGTTGATTTCCATGTGGTTCGTTGACTTTTAAATTAGGGATCTAAATTGCTATCACTCCTAAATTGGCTCCATTTTACCTCTCGACCTCAACTTTACCAATTTCGACAAATTAGTCCGATTTATCTCTCGACCTTACCAACTAACCCTAGACTTATCAAATTGGTTCCCAATAAGATCTCCTCTCAATCTCACTTATCTTACTTTTCCCTTAGGGGCATCAATCCTAAGTTTTTAAGTCTATTCAATTTAGTCCAGTTTTGCAATTTAGTCTCCGAACCAAAAAATCAATTACCCAACATTTCAATCAACCAACCCCTAAGTATTTATCCTCTCATGCTTATATTATTAAAACCCATAATTAACAAGAAATTAAATAAAAGTAACATTAACTTAAACCCTAAGAAAATCATTAAAAACCTAAGCTTTCTTGCAAAAGCTTGGATAGAACAACGCTGGTAGCAAGAAAACTAAACAAGAACACTAAAGAAGTAACTTTTAACAGGAGAAATGTAACAAATCTAAATAGAATTCGATTAATGGATTAGATTGTAACTACAAGAGAGTTTGAAGGACTATATAAGCAAATAGATCCTAGCTACAGTAGTAACTAACTTAACTAACTACAAGAAACTAAGAAACACCAGAAAATAAGCAAGAAATGAAATCCTAAACTATGGAAAAGAAAACTAAACCTTAAAAGATGAAAAGAACAATCCTAAAAACCTAAAAATGTGAAGTGCGTCCTTTGTCTCGGTCAATTTGGCTTATTTTAATAGAGTTCATGTACAAAAATATTAACCAAATTACCCCTAATTTTCTAATCTTGATTGGGGGACATGTTGGATAAGGACTGCCTCTGTGGTCATTTTTGTCCCCATCAACAGTGATATCGCGATACCTAGAGCCCAATATCGTGATATCAGCACCAGTCTTAAAATGGGGGTCATTGGGAGTCTTGGGTATCGCGATACCGCTGTTTGTGGCTCGAGCTTCCTTATTTCAACACTATCAGGGGTATCACGATTTCTATGCTTCGATATCGCGATACCTCTTCTCAGTGATGTTTTCGCTCTATTTAGGCCATTGTGGGCTCTTTGTAACATCCACCAATCTCATTAGATGTCCCAGATGCAAATTGGTTATCTCAGGTATCAAAATATCATAAAATACACACCAATCACTTATTTGTACAAAGAATTGAAACTAAGTAAAAGCATGACAAAAACATATAAATTATTCAAAAACAAGCTCTTTAAGCGTACTAGGGAGCCTAATTTGACATATCAAATTACAACAGATAAAAAATCATGTAACTAACTTTGTTATTCATATATATCACTGTAACATATTGTAACATTTCAAACCCAATCCCTTAGAAGGATTGTACACCCCTAACCCGAAACTGTCACCGGAATAGGGTTAAGAGGCATTACCGAACAATCGAAACATTTTACATCCATTTCACAACACTAAGTCAATCATCAATTAAACATATTCAAATATAAACATATAGTCCCTTATTACGGTCTACGAGACCTTAAACACGTGTTAAAAAGAGGTCGAGACTAAATCAAACATATACAAAAATTCTTGAAAATTTGAACATTTTTCAAAACTGCAGAGGTCACGCGCCCGTGCAGTCAGACCGTGTGCCTCACACGGCTACGGTTGCCCATGTGTCCGTGCCGCGCAAAAACAAGGCATACATATCGACTTGTCCACACGGCCACCAGACATGCCCGTGTGCCATGGCCGTGTGAAATTAAGTTAGCTCTCGACTTGGTCACACGGCCACCGTGCACGCCTGCGTGTGCCATAGCCGTGTAACTAACCGCCGGGCACACTCCAAGTGGCCGCCAGAGCCACACGCGGTAGAGACACACGCCGTGTCCCTTGGCGTGTATGCAAAATAGGCCATTTGCAAGGCCAAAATGCCACCCACACTTGAGTCATACCTACAAGCACATACAAGCCTATTTTCACACACCATTTTGCAACCAAATACATGCCAAATGATCAACTTATCATCCCATCCAATCTCATTTTTAATCATGTCAACTTATATACCAAATTGCACAACTAAAACACATGCATAACCAAGCATGATTCATCCATAATATCACTAGATCACAATGGCATCAATCCATCACTAAGCTTACCATTCATAAGACATTTTCATTGCGATCAAGCCATACCATAACATGCATCATATACCAAAATCACACATGCATATTGCCAACATTTATCTAGCCACATCACATGGCTATTTACACATCTCAAACATGTTTCAAAACAACTAGCCTATACATGCCATATTCAAATATACACATCTTTAGAAGTACCAAATAGATTGCCGATAGTGTGATAGAGATGCTGGCGATCCCCGGATCCGAGCTAGCTTTACTGACACTGTAAAATAGAGAAACAAATTACACAGTAAGCTTTCAAAAGCTTAGTAAGTTCGTAATATAATACATATTACCCAATTATACCACATCAATACATAAATAAATCATCACATAGATAAATACACAATTAGGCTCATCATCAATCTCAACCATATGCTCAAGTATCTATCACTCAACTTTTAAGGCTATCATCAACCACATAGGTTCAAACGTACCTTGATCAACACATAGTTACTCACCATTCATGCTACTCAATTTTTCGATATTACCTCTCGTTCAACCTTTGCTATTCCTTTGATTTATTCGCACACTTAGTGCCAATTTCATAACCAAAACATAATCGTCACCGCACACTTAGTGCCAATATGTTAAACCGAACTTATATCGGTATTGCACACACAGTGCCAATTTGATAAGCCGAAGCTTCTAACTTTTCGCACACACAGTGCTAATCATCTCTGTCTCGTTTCTAATTTCGCACACTTAGTGCCCTCTAATTCAATTCTGCACATAGCATTTCTAATCTCATAGTTATATATATATATATATATATATTCATTCAATTCACATCACCTAGATATAGTTTACAACTAGTATTATATCTGAACCTACCTCGGACGTCAAAATATCGAAATGGTCGATTAATCGAACACTTTGTCTTTACCTCGATCTCGATCCGAACCTCTCCTTTCTTGGTCTATACGCATTCAAATTCAGTCCATTCAATCACCAGTTCATTCAATTTAGTCCACACACACATTTTTAGGGCATTTTGCAAAATAGCCCTCACATTTTCACATTTCGACACTTTAGTCCCTAATTCACAAAATCACAAAATACACCAAATTTCTACTCACACAAGCTTAGCCGAATTCTTCCCATGCTAATACAAGCCCACACATTTCATTTATTTTGCATTTTAGTCATTCAATTAACACTTTTCTCAATTTAGCCCAAATTACTCAAATTCATCAAAAATCCAAAGACAAAACATGTTAATCTAACACATATATTTCATATTTCATCAACTAACATCACAAAGCTCAAGCTTTCATCAATGACACATTTCAAATTCTTCATCAAATTCCAAAATTAAGACATGGGCTTGAGAGAACACGAAGCAACGATCACAAAACGTAGAAATCACTAAAAAATGAGCTCAAAACATACCTTGATTTTGCTTAACAAAGGCCGAACCCTAGATTTCTTTTTCTTTTTCTTTTTCCTTGATATTTTCGGCTAAGATGGATGAATAAGGCCACTATCTTCTTTCTTTTATTTTATTATAATAACATATAATATGTTATTAATATTAACCTTTAAATAAAATCAATACAAAATGCTATATATATTAGCCTTACCGTCCACCACTTTATAAATTGGGCTAATTGCAACATAAATCCTCCAAATTATAAAGACAAAAATAATTATGCACTTAACAATCAGCAGACATCATTTTACACTTTACGCGATTAAGTCCTTTTTGCTAATTAAGCACACAATCAATAAAATTTTCACCCAGAACTTTCACACAGGCTAATTCACATACTGTAGGCACCAAAAATAATATTAAAATATTTTTACGACCTCGGATTTGTGGTCTCAAAACCACTGTTCCGACTAGGGTCTAAATCGGGCTGTTACAAGGATCCAAGTATGACATGTCACTACTTAGAAATCATCCATCTTTAAAACTATTTTTGGCGTAAACTTTGTATAACTACAAAATTTTAATTAAGCCTTTAATAAAATACTGAAATAAAGTATAAGCCAAATGGCGTATCAATAAGATAATTTCATTATTCGAAATATAACATTATGAAACCGTTCCAAAAACTTTGATGAAATTTCATTAAGGCATTGTTTATCAATCATAAGATTCAATTACAATTCCATCTCAAAATACAACTAGGCATCACCCTCCATATGTCATGCATAGTAAAAATAAACAAATGTCTCACAACAGTAGATGTCCTCTGGTGTAGTCCTTCAGAAATTCTTCCTTCAACAGTAGGCTTGAGAAGGAAAGAGAAATGGGGTAAGTTCAAAAGAACTTAGTGAGTTCCATGAAAATCTTTAGCAAAATCCAATCTTTCAAAGGAATCTCTCAACATTACAGAGTACGACCAATGGCGTATACAGAACTCAGACAAGCTCCATACGCCAATGGCGTGTCACATTGGTGAATAATATACGCCAACATAATATAACTCAAACATTCAATTTTCATGCCAGCCACATACCCAGAGTTCAAAGCCAGATTCATATTAGATGTTTCTATTTCATTCATATACATTATCTCCTTATAACTCCCATTTCAGAATCATTCAATATGTTTAATTGTGTTATGCCAATCCGGTTTGAAATATATATTTGCCCTACCGGAGGCTACACAACATATTTCCTTTAACTCCATTTTCGAAGATCAGTTCATGTCATATCATTCATATCAGAAGAAGATGGTAGTGACTTAACATGAAAATGGCCCATACTTCTTATCCCGGACATACAAAACTCGAACTAATAATGTAACACTATCCGTCACCGAATTAGGGTTACAGAGCATTACCGTACAAACGAAACATTTAAACATACATTTCATACATCATTGAAAACATAACATTCATTCTTATACATATCGTCCCTAAATTGAGCCATCGAGGCCTAGAAATACATTAGTAACAATTCAGGACTAAACTGGAAACATTTGGAAAGTTCAAGAAAAAGTTAGAAATTTTTTTGACTACAGGGGTCACATGGTGGTGTGGCTAGATCGTGTGCCTCACACGACTGAGACACACACCCATGTAACAATCGAATTTGGGACACATAGCCGTGTTCCAGCCCGTGTAACTCTCTAAGTAGGGTCACACGACCAAGTCACACACCCGTGTGCCAGGCTGTGTAACTCTCGAAATAGCCCCACATGCCCGTGTGCTAGGTCGTGTAACTGCCTGACTTGCATGTAATAGAACCTACAGAGGGCACACGACCATGTCGCCAGGCCGTGTGTCATACACGACTGAGTCACATGCACGTGTCTCATTCCGTGTGGACATGAATTTACCCAAAATGAAGCCATTTCCAACACCAACTCATGCATGACCCTTTAGGCCAATTGTGCACATAATCAAGGCAACATGATCCTATCAAAACATACATATAAATACCAATTCAAGAGTCCTAAATCAACTAACCAATATGTCATTCAATGCACCTCAATTTCAATCATCAAAACCTACCTAATCATGCAAATTTTACCACTTACCATTCATCAACTACTAATTCCAAGAACTTACTAAACATACAACATAAAATAGCTCAATGACACAAACCATCAAATGATACTAATTAACCATTCTCATCCATTATCAAAAGTGACCAAAGGTACTTTCTGAATCAAGCATTAAAACCTATTATGCATACATGACACCAAAACACAAACACATTTAGTTATTATTTACATATTCATCAAACACTACTTTAAAACATCCTAAATACATTTCAACCACAAATTCAACTACATAAGTTTATACATGCCACTACCCTAGGAGATACAAAAACTACCAATACCGATGGATAGTGTGAGCTAAAGGTTTGATCCATCCAAAATGTCAGCAACAATGATCTACAAAATAATTCACAAGAACGAATAAGCTTATAGAGCTTAGTAAGAACATAGTATATCATTTAATCTAAAAATAAATTGAATACGATTCATATATTATTCAATTCAGAATTATCGAAGTCTAAACAGGGTACAAAAGTGCATTTAGGGGTACCGAAGTACAAATAAGGGCACGTATGTGCAATTCAGGGGTACTAAAGTACAAACAGGGGCACGTATGTGCAATTTAACAAAATTCTTCTAAAAACATAATAATTAAAGTATCATAACATAAGTACACAAATAGAAATTCATTTACATATTAAAACACTACGAACTTACCTCGACGACTAGAGCGTAAAATGAAGTCGAACTAATCTGAGGCTTTAGCTTTCCTCCTGTAACGCCCCGGAGTTGGGCCTAGAAGAAATAGGCCTTGAGCGTAGGAACACATAAAAGTTTATGTGTGCAAGGAAATGATAAATTGATTGTTTGCTTTGATGGTTAAGTGATTTAGCAGTGTTTGGGAGTGTCTGAGAAGTCCTGGGTTCAAACCTGGGCTTTAGCAAAATTTTTGCTTTTTGCTCTTAAGTGAATCTTGGCCTTAGCTTGAAGGCTTTATAAATATATTTGGTGAAATCATGACACAAGGAGTCTGCTGGTAAAGGTGGAAAGTGGCGTGTGGAGTGTGCTAGTGGTCTGAGGTTCGAATCCCTTGGCATACAAAAGAGTATTTATTTTATTTCCTTGCAGCATAAGAAATGGAGTTAGACTGAAACTCTGCAATGTGAAGTGTGAATTGGTCTTGGAGTTGTTAATGTAACACCCCTTACCCGGGTTCTACGTCAGAACCGGGCTCGAGACGTTACTGTACTAAAACCTCACGGTCGCCACTTAGGCTAATCGTGACTACTTTCTTTAGTCACCTCAATCACCTCATTCTCGACTTACGAGGCCTCACTCATACACACGAGGGCTCTCAAGACTAATCCGGAACTTTTACAATTCTTAAAAATTTTCTCTTCAATTACAGGGCTCACACGCCCGTGTAGAACGAGACACGCCCGTGTGTAGACACACACGCCCGTGTTCAACAACCGTGCTTAAAAGCCCAAGCATTCTGCCAAATGCCACACGGTTAAGGCACACGCCAATGCAGTTTGGGAACACGCCCGTGTACTCTATTACATGTCTGTGCCTTCAACCCGTGGTCGACACTGACTAATCACACACGGTCTTGACACGCCCGTGGGCCTAAACCGTATGCTATACCTTGATATACTGACTTATTCAACATGGCCTAGGCACACGTCCATGTACTGGCCGTGCGTATCACACGACTTGAACAAACAGCTGTGTGATCAGCCCGTGGTCTATTCTGACTTAAGGTACTAAGGTGTAGGGTGCACACGGCCTAGACACACGCCCGTGTGTGTATCCGTGTGGGCACTTAGAAGCTATCTTACCAAGCTTTTTACTACTCTTGTTTGCATGCATTCATATACTACTTCAAAACATTCTCAATCATCCATTAGAACACATGAATTAATACATTTAATCCTTAAAGAGTTAAGGTTTTCATCCCATACACTAAGGAGAACTTTATCAAATACATATACAACCAACTCTAGGTTCTCTTAGGCCAATACAATTTGGCTACATCAATTAGGACTTAATCAACCTTAAAATAACCCTTATACATGCCATGACTGTAACACCCTGATTTAGGGGTTATGCGCTTGGAGCATAACTCGAGCAGTTGGTAGGCTTATGGTCATGTTGGATAGATTTTTAGGGGTTTGGAGAACCCTAGAAGGCAAAGAATGCCTTAGAAAATTTTTGGATTTTTAGTGTAAAAAGGGGGAAGTGGGGTAGAAAGGCCTTAAAATAAAATTGTGGAGTTTAAGTCATAAGAAAGGCATTGGCAAAGTGGTGCCCGTGCGCCACTTAGGCGCTGGAGGAGGGTGAGGGCGCTGGTTCGAGTGGTAGAAGCGGCATTTTGGTGTTTTATTTTATATGCGGTTATGGGCTCAAGGGAGGAAGGGTTTAAAAATTAAATGGTGTGGCTTATGGACATGAAAGGCGGTGGGCGGAGTGGCTAAGGCGCTACTTGAGAAGGGGGCTTTGTGCGGTCGCGTTCGAGGGTTTGGACGCAACATTTTGGCATGTTTTATTTTATGCGGATATGGACTGTGTAGTATGAAGGCCTTAAAAATAAAATGGGTGGCTTTATGGCATAAAAATCAAAGTGGCCGAATGGCACAGGCACTACTTGGTCGCTTGCTTCCCCCGTGTCCCGTGTTCGAGACCTATGGGCAAAGCAATTTGGGGTGTTGTTTTTATTTTGATTTTTGTAGCAAATTTGAAGGATGGATGGCACATGGAACTGCAGTGGGGATAAAGATTAAGATTAATTTTGTTTTATTTAATTTTGGAGTGATAAGGGTGGGTTTTATTTTATTTTTTTATTTATTTTAGATAATAGGATAATTGTAGGAGTATTTTAATAGGATTAGATTAGTGGTTAGTTTTTAAATTAAATTTGGAGGGGTAGCTTTGTTAGTTTATTATTATAGGATTATTTATTATTATTTATTAATTAGATTAAGTGGACCTATTATTATTCATTTGTTTTTAATGATAAGGGGATAATATGAGTTTTTTAGGATTGTTATAGGAGATAATCAAGGATATTATGAAGATTAAAAGAATTATTATTGGATTATTAGTGAAGTGTTTAAGTGGAATTAAATTAGTGAGGTGTTGGCCAAATTTTGGAGACTTCAAGGGGTTGGCCGAATGCTATAAATAGGGGAGGGTAGAGTGCTAGTTGTTCATCAAGTCTTTTGCCTCTCCCTCTTGGTGTGCCGATTTCTCCTTTGGCCTTGTAGCCAAGTATTTCTTTTATTTTCTTTTAGCCCCTTGATAGCCGAAATCCTTAGCCCTCCATCACTCTCCTACTTTATCAAGTTTGAAGCCGAACCGGTGAGGTGTAGTCTTGTCGACATTCGAGCTTGTAGCCGCGCCAAGGAGTCTAAAGGAAGGTCTTGAATTGTTTGGACTCATCAAGGGGCAAGTCGACAAAAGTACAGAGGAGCCTTTGAGATTTAAGATCGTTTGGTAAGTAGTTAAATTATAGTTGTTCGCTTGAGATTTTGTATTATGGTGTTTAACCAAAGGGTTCTAATTAAGTGATTACGATGGACGTGGGTTCGAGTACCAGTCCAAGGTGGGCAAGGGAAAGTCCCCATCCCAAAGTTCAAGAAGAGATCCGTTTCTGCTGCTTGAGATTGGCCACCAGTGGTGTGGGCCAACAAAGAAGAAACGTTAGGCGTAAAGTCGTAGTTTCGCTAGACGATAGCGTCGAGGATCGAGAGTCTAGAACTCCTAGTGATAAGGTGTGTAACTAACCCAATCGCTTTCCGGTTTTATGTGTTATATGTTTTACTAACAAGTGCGGTAAGAAGGAGTGTGCCATATATACCCCTAAAGGGTATGATGATGACCAGTTAGTAGCAAATTGGCTAATATGTGATGATTGATTTTTAATATGTAAGTATGCCTATGATTGTGAATAGCATGCACATGCATCATCCTCGCATTATATTATGTTACATGTGCATGGGTGGGTTATGAAAAGAAGGTGCGGGTGTACTTGAGTACGTGGTTGATGTCGACTTTGTGCTACATCGTGGATTGGCGCCGACCGAGGTCGCGTTGTGGATCTTTGCGATTTAGTTCGCGTGGTTACCTTGATTGATATGGGCTTTATGCCATATCGTGGCTTGATGGATTGCTTTGTGTGCTCCATCGTGGTTTGATGTTAGCTATACGCTACGTCGTGGATGGCATTGGTTGCCTTTTTGGAGGGAAAAGGAGAGGGTGACTCGATAGTCCCCCAGTGTGTGTGGTAGGTTTGGATAAGGGGGTGTGTAGCGGATGGACCCTAGGTTGGGTTGGGAATCATGTTGCATTATTTTTGTAATAATATGGAAATGGGCCAAGCCCAATATGACATGTGGATAGGTATGTTTTGGGAACATACGTGGAAATGGGCCAAGCCCGGATGATATGTGGTTTATTGAGAAATGGGCCAAGCCCGGTATGTGATGTGATTTGAATGTGGGCCAAGCCCAGTTGTGGTAATTGTTAAAATGATATATATATATATTACTTGTTGCATTTGGTAAGTGGGATATTTTGTGGCTAGCATGTGGGTGGATTTCGGTGGTTAACTTACACATTTGAGTCATTGTGACTCACCCAATTATTTATCCATCATCGCAGTGAGTCGTGACTAGTGGACGGGTTGGAGTGGATACAAGGTGGCCCATGCGAAAGCGATTTTCATGCGAAGTTGACGTTTTGAATATTTTTATTTCAAGCATTTTAAGTACTTGGTTTATTTATTTGATGTAATAAGGGTCACTTTTGATTAAAGTACGCTATTTATAGTTGTTAAAGGTTATAACGTATTTAGCAATATTTTTACAAAAGAGTTATATTATAGTAAATTATAATAAAGTTTTAATTCATCCCAAGCATATATTACTTAATAATTTTAAATGGACATGACTTTCCAAGATAATAAACTTTCATGTTTTAAATTCTAAGTAAAGAAACATATTTTCACTAACATAACTTGTTAAATTACGTAGTGAATAGGCCGGGTTTGGGGATGTTACGATTTAATATCGAGCCCTGGTTCAAAACTCGGCTTTGAGGGTTTTGGGCCCAAAAACGTTTCAAAATGGGCTTTTTAAAAAAATATGGGCTTTTAAGAAATATTTCAGTGTTTTTCGGCATGGCACTGTACCTTCAACCCGAGTCCACTGTAAGTATTTGGACTTTTGAAGTGCATTACTATTATGAATCATTATGGGCTTAGTTGGGCTCGTAGATTAGTGAACTAGGATCTATTGAACCCTAGGACTAGTCTACTCAAACATATGCATAAAACCTAAAGCTACTAAACAAACTCGTGATTAAGTCGCCGAGTTAAGGTGTGGCAACCATTGTGCGCATGTCTAGGAGTGGATCCTAAGAGCTTGGTACTTAAGCGGTCCTCGTGACTCACCTCCTCTTCACTGGAATCCTGCAGTGCGTAGCTACGGTTCACCTTAACCAAGAGGACTTGTTCATAGGCTAAACCCATTATTAAAACCCGAAAGGGATTTGCCTCACTGTTTTAAAACCCTTAGTTTTAAAATTTCTAAAAAAAAAAAAAAAAAAAAAAGAATACCCCTATGTTGAAAATTACTAAAATGCCCCTGACTTTTAAAATTTCTGGTTTAACCCCAAGTTTAATAAAATTTTCTTACTTTGTAAAAGTACCCAATTTTCTGTATGGCAAAAAATAATCCTGACTTTGAAAATTTACCGAATTACCCTGATTGACAAAATTACCAAAATACCCCTGGTTTCAAAAAATTTTGCTGTATCTCTAATTTGACAAATTTTCAGAAATACCCTCCAAGTTGTGGAAATTTCAAAATGTCCTGGTCTATTAAAGTTTTTGAATCGCTACTGGTTTATGACTGGAAATGTCCTGTAGGACAAAATGACGGAAATACCCCTGGGGTAGAAACGGGCAGAAAGGTCCGAATAGTGAATGTGTGTGGTAGATACCACCGAATGTGCCACTGCTGAGGAATGAATGTGTTTTGATGATGAATGAATGTGTCTTCATTGAGAAATGAAGGTGTCTCTATTGATGAGTGTGAAAGTGATTCTCTCAATTAGAGTAGTAAAACTCGAATCCGAACCCCCTGTGTGATCGAAAGAACTACTTCAATACCCTTCTTTCATAAAAATTTGCTCGCGATTAAATAGTGGAACAAAATTTCTAATGCATAAAATTTGTTAATCAGACAAATCGCGACAATAGAGATGAATTCTAGGGGACGCAGATGAGGTAGAATGGCGACATCGGAACCGATAGGGTCCGCCATGGGTCGAAAAGTGAAGTGCCGCCCGGCGAGGGCGTAGAGGGGCAAGACCGCACAGGAGAAGATGATGCGATGCTCGCGGGCCATGTTACGAATTTTAGAACGTGTAGCGAGGAGCTAGTAGAGGAAATGGAACTCGAAAGTCGGTGTCGGAAAGGCTTAGATTGAACGGAGCCGAGATCTTTAGAGGAATATCTGAGTAGCTCGAGCGTAGCGGAGTATTGGCTAGAAGCGAATGAAAGAATCATGGACGATTTGGACCGCACCAATGAAGAAAAGTCTGAAGGGTCTTTGTTTCGTTGCTTCGCGACGGCTTATCGTTGGTGGCTCACTTTGTCAAGCAAAGTGTACCACAGATCGACAGATTGGGACTTCTTTAAGGTTAAGTTTGAAGGAAAGTGCGTAGGAGCCGCTTATTTGGACTCGCAGCGAAAGCGTTTCTAAATCTAATACAAGGAAGTAAGTCGATAGTCGAGTACGGCGCGGAATTCGTGCGACTTAGTCGAGTATGCTAAGGGAATTGTGGCCACCGATTATGAGAGGTGCGTCCGGTTTGAGGACGGATTGCGAGATGAACTTCGAATGGTGATTGCTCCATGCAGAGGAGAGAGACTTCGCGGTGCTAGTGGAGAAAGCTCGGATCGCTGAAGAGGTTAAGAAGACTATAAGAGAAAACCGAGAAAAGAATAGGAGCGAGAATAAGAGAAATATTGGACCGTCGATGATCGTTTGGTAATGTCCGTAAAAGACCAAAGATCGAGAATCCTGTGCATGCACTTGTACCATGGATCTAATCGTTCTTGTGCTCGATGTGGAAGACCTCACACGGGAGAGTGTTGGGGAAATAGTAAAGAATGCTTTCGGTGTGGATCTAAGGCACATTTAGTTAAGAATTGTCCTCAAGCGACGAGGGTCGTGGTTCAAGTCATGGAAAGAATGGTTCTAGTCGAGTCAACCAAGGATGTGATATTAGGTAAGCTCCTTTGCTTTGGTACATGCTTTAATTACTTGGTTTGATTACGATTTAGCCTTTTCTGTGTTGCTAAGAGAGGTGTTTCGAATTTTGAGCGCGAATTTAGAGATTGTGTAGGTACGATAGCCTTAGTAAGATCAGAGTGCGCAGCATAAGCGTATGGTGGTAAGATAGGTTGTATGGACGTTAGTTAGTAAAGTAATTTCGAGGACGAAATTATTTTTAAGGAGGGTAGAATTGTAACACCCTGATTTAGGGGTTATGCGCTTGGAGCATAACTCGAGCAGTTGGTAGGCTTATGGTCATGTTGGATAGATTTTTAGGGGTTTGGAGAACCCTAGAAGGCAAAGAATGCCTTAGAAAATTTTTGGATTTTTAGTGTAAAAAGGGGGAAGTGGGGTAGAAAGGCCTTAAAATAAAATTGTGGAGTTTAAGTCATAAGAAAGGCATTGGCAAAGTGGTGCCCGTGCGCCACTTAGGCGCTGGAGGAGGGTGAGGGCGCTGGTTCGAGTGGTAGAAGCGGCATTTTGGTGTTTTATTTTATATGCGGTTATGGGCTGGCGGAGGAAGGGTTTAAAAATTAAATGGTGTGGCTTATGGACATGAAAGGCAGGTGGGCGGAGTGGCTAAGGCGCGCTACTTGAGAAGGGGCTTTGTGCAGTCGCGGGTTCGAAATTTGGAAGCAACATTTTGGCATGTTTTATTTTATGCGGATATGGATCAGTAGTATGAAGGCCTTAAAAATAAAATGGGTGGCTTTATGGCATAAAAATCAAAGTGGTCGAATGGCCCGGGCACTACTTGGTCGTTTGCTTCCCCGTGTCCCGTGTTCGAGACCTATGGGCGACAATTTGGGGTGTTGTTTTTATTTTGATTTTTGTAGCAAATTTGAAGGATGGACGGCACATGGAACTGCGCAGTGGGGATAAAGATTAAGATTAATTTTGTTTTATTTCAATTTGGAGTGATAAGGGTGGGTTTTATTTTATTTTTTTATTTATTTTAGATAATAGGATAATTGTAGGAGTATTTTAATAGGATTAGATTAGTGGTTAGTTTTTAAATTCTACTGAGAGGGTAGCTTTGTTAGTTTATTATTATAGGATTATTTATTATTATTTATTAATTAGATTAAGTGGACCTATTATTATTCATTTGTTTTTAATGATAAGGGGATAATATGAGTTTTTTTAGGATTGTTATAGGAGATAATCAAGGATATTATGAAGATTAAAAGAATTATTATTGGATTATTAGTGAAGTGTTTAAGTGGAATTAAATTAGTGAGGTGTTGGCCAAATTTTGGAGACTTCAAGGGGGGTTGGCCGAATGCTATAAATAGGGAGGGTAGAGTGCTAGTTGTTCATCAAGTCTTTTGCCTCTCCCTCTTGGTGTGCCGATTTCTCCTTTGGCCTTGTAGCCAAGTATTTCTTTTATTTTCTTTTAGCCCCTTGATAGCCGAAATCCTTAGCCCTCCATCACTCTCCTACTTTATCAAGTTTGAAGCCGAATCAGGAGGTGTAGTCTTGTCGACATTCGAGCTTGTAGCCGCGCCAAGGAGTCTAAAGGAAGGTCTTGAATTGTTTGGACTCATCAAGGGGCAAGTCGACAAAAAGTACAGAGGAGCCTTTGAGATTTAAGATCGTTTGATAAGTAGTTAAATTATAGTTGTTCGCTTGAGATTTTGTATTATGGTGTTTAACCAAAGGGTTCTAATTAAGTGATTACGATGGACGTGGGTTCGAGTACCAGTCAAGGTGGGCAAGGGAAAGTCCCCATCCCAAAGTTCAAGAAGAGATCCGTTTCTGCTGTTCGAGATTGGCCACCAGGGTGTGGGCCAACAGCAAGAAACGTTAGGCAGAAAGCCGTAGTTTCGCTAGACGATAGCGTCGAGGATCGAGAGTCTAGAACTCCTAGTGATAAGGTGTGTAACTAACCCACTGTTTCCGGGTTTTATGTGTTATATGTTTTACTAACAAGTGCAGTAAGGAGTGTGCCATATATACCCCTAAAGGGTATGATGATGACCAGGTTAGTAGCAAATTGGCTAATATGTGATGATTGATTTTTAATATGTAAGTATGCCTATGATTGTGAATAGCATGCACATGCATCATCCTCGCATTATATTATGTTACATGTGCATGGGTGGGTTATGAAAAGAAGGTACGGGTGTACTTCGAGTACGTGGTTGATGTCAGCTTTGTGCTACATCGTGGATTGGCGCTGACTGAGGTCGCGTTGTGGATCTTTGCGATTTAGTTCGCGTGGTTACCTTGATTGATATGGGCTTTATGCCATATCGTGGCTTGATGGATTGCTGTGTGCTCCATCGTGGTTTGATGTTAGCTATACGCTACGTCGTGGATGGCATTGGTTGCCTTTTTGAGGGAAAAGGAGAGGGTGACTCGATAGTCCCCGGTGTGTGTGGTAAATTTGGATAAGGGGGTGTGTAGCGGATGGACCCTAGGTTGGGTTGGGAATCATGTTGCATTATTTTTGTAATAATATGGAAATGGGCCAAGCCCAATATGACATGTGGATAGGTATGTTTTGGGAACATACGTGAAATGGGCCAAGCCCGATGATATGTGGTTTATTGAGAAATGGGCCAAGCCCAGTATGTGATGTGATTTGAATGTGGGCCAAGCCCAGTTGTGGTAATTGTTAAAATGATATATATATATATTACTTGTTGCATTTGGTAAGTGGGATATTTTGTGGCTAGCATGTGGGTGGATTTCAGTGGTTAACTTACACACTTGAGTCATTGTGACTCACCCAATTATTTATCCATCATCGCAGTGAGTCGTGACTAGTGGACGGGTTGGAGTGGATACAAGGTGGCCCATGCGAGATTTTCATGCGAAGTTGACGTTTTGAATATTTTTATTTCAAGCATTTTAAGTACTTGGTTTATTTATTTGATGTAATAAGGGTCACTTTTGATTAAAGTACGCTATTTATAGTTGTTAAAGGTTATAACGTATTTAGCAATATTTTTACAAAAGAGTTATATTATAGTAAATTATAATAAAGTTTTAATTCATCCCAAGCATATATTACTTAATAATTTTAAATGGACATGACTTTACCGAAGATAATAAACTTTCATGTTTTAAATTCTAAGTAAAGAAACATATTTTCACTAACATAACCAGATTCGGTCGTAGTGAATAGGCCGGGTTTGGGGATGTTACAATGACTCATAAGGACTTGATACCTCATACCAAGTGTCTGATCGATAGTGTGAAAGCATCTCCGGCGGTCTCCAACCCGAGCTAGTTAATATAACCTATAAGAGATGAGAAAAGTAAAGGAGTAAGCAATAATGCTTAGTAAGCTCATCTGCAATAAGTGTCAACATTGATATTCATTGTATACTTAGTTACATAGTATCATGGAGAGTTTCTCTCATAAACTCATGGTTACTTACTCAACTATTCTTGAAACTTACTCATTCAACCTCTTACCACATTCTTACCATGTCACAAGCCAATTGCTCGTTTAATTAGCATACATTCCTGCATTAATCACCACATGATCATATAAAACAACACATCAAGCATTTTCAATAAGTCGCTCAGACTACTAATATCTCTGGTGGTTACGCACTTAGCCCACCATTGAATCTCTTACGAGGTAGTATCGCATTGACCCCACCAATCATTTATACCTAAGGTGATTTCGCACTTAGCTCACCAATCATTTATAAGCGATGGTATCGCACATAGCCCATCAATTAATAATTAATCAGGTGGTAACGCACACAGCCCACCAATAAATAATACAGTTGATGGTATCACACACAGTCCATCACCACCATCAATAAGGTGACATCGCACATAGCTCACCATTATTTACATTCATGGATAATAATCCACAAGTATATCTCTATTTCAAATGTTCATTTGAGAACATTCTCACATGTTTCTATTCTTACTTAACTTTCTACGATACTCATTCTCATTCACACAGTGCATCAAATACACAAACACCACTAGGGGTTCATCATATAATGAATTCATCTCAATTCAGTTCTACACATACTTGTGTTACTCATGGTACAACCACATACATTGAATCATGCGAATTGTTAAATAACTCTCTTGAGTCTCATGCACATAGTTCTCATCATCATCATACCCCAATTGGGTCTTACATACATTAACATATCGATGCCATGTCCCTGACATGGTCTTTTACTAATTCTTACCCGAGGCCGTATTCCAATATGGTCTTACTCGAGACTTTAACCATCGTCCTATCATGCTATACACCTTTCCCATTACTCTAAATTCAATTCTATTCACATCTTGTCAAGAGACATTTCATACATTCATATAATAATATACATTCCATACAACATTGGAATGCTAAATAAGCTCATACGTAATTGCAACATTCGCACATGAACTTACCTCGATGTCAAAAGAGCCGAAAAGGACTTTTTGCCCACATTTCTCTTTTCACCCGTTCTAGGTTCAAAACTCATTTTCTTTGATCTAGAACAATGAAATTTACTGATTTAATCTCTTATAAATCATGATATACCATAATCTAAACTTTAGGCAAAAATGACTATTTTGCCCCTACAATTTGGCAAAATTACCATTTTGCCCCTAGGCTCGTAAATAAATTTTCATCATATTTTCTTGTTAAAAAAGTCTAGATGAACATTTTATCCTCTTACAACTATCCACAATTCCATCTATTTCATGCCTTTATGAACAATTTACAACTTTTGCATTTTAGTCCCAATTAGGTGTTTTCATGACAACACCTTTCACAAAAGTTGTTTCTCACCATCCTATCATTGATTTTATTCCATAAAAACTCATCAAACAACATAAACTCTATCATGGTAAGTCCCTAGACTTTCAACCATATTGCAAACTAATCCTCCCATTAGCTAGCTTAAGCTTTGGGGAATCCAAAAATGCAATTTTCATCAAAAATAAGCATCAAAATCACTTACTTGAATGGAGTAAAGCTTGCTGAAAATTTGAAGCTTTAAAACCCCTCCCATGGCTGATATTTTCGGATGGAGAAGAAAAGTAAATAAAAAGATGGTAACTTTTGCTTTTATCATCTTATTTTATTTATTTTCTCCAACTAATATCATTAACTTTTAATCACCATTAATGCACTTGTCCCCTTTAACATCTTTGACCGGCCAAGCCACTTAACAAGGTCAAATTGCACATTTGGGACCTCCAATTATAATCCATAGCTATTTGGCACCTTTAGCAAATAAAATGGAACTTTCGCACTTTATGCGATTTAGTCCTTTTTCGCAATTAAGCTAGAATTCGCTAAAATTAAGGCACCAAAATTTTCATGCATCTTTATAAACATGTTATAACACATAACATAACATGAAAATAATTTTATCTAACCTCGAATTAGTGATTCCGAGATCACTGTTCTGACTAGCCCCTAAATCGGGCTGTTACAATTCTCCCCCCTTAGGGATTTTCGTCCCCGAAAATCTTATCAGGAGGAGTTTCTACCCACATTCTTAAAACATTTCCATCTATTCTTCAAAATCACGAGTCCACTTATCCCCAAGTTTCTCTTGCCAACAACTCTTAAGCTGTGATACACAAGGTCGAATCGTAATTTGAGACCTAGGTTATTCTTCCTCTGGGGCATATACTCTGTAATCTACCAATTTGGAACTCTGCACATGTCCGAATGATCATTCAAATTTTTACTGGTTGATTTACTACAATTTGAATGACATTTCCCTTTCTTGGAAATTTTGTCACATCAAATTTGAAATCTATAAGGTTTCATCTCACTTCCTCATTAAAGCATTCACCGACTTTAATACTCTTGACTTGTACGCTTTAAAAACTCAGCTTTTAGTGGTCAACTACTCCTGACCATAAACTCAATCATATCGTGAAATGTACTCTATTATCAAAACATTTATCCTCATAACCGTACTTCCTTATTCTTGCATTAGTAGATATGCTACTACTAAATCTCATACCAAAACTCTAGTATAAGTTCTGGATTCAACATCATTCACTTTCTATCTCGAGGAAACATCAACAATAGAAACCTTATCCAACATGGATAACTTATTTAAAATACCATTTATTATAACACTTCTGAACTCTTCTGTAGCATATGATACTCTTTCATCATTAAAAATTCAGAAAATACACATCGATTGGGATCAATACATAATATCTAACTCACAACACAGACACAAAAGTGATCGTTTCTGGATCACCAACCTGTCAACTATTTCTCTCGATTCAGACTGATCTCAGTACTAGAACTTTCAAATAAATATTTCTTTCAATAGCTTTCAACTCAACCATCACGGTTTGAACATTTCGATGAGCATATCTTTATATCATGCTCCCTACTCACGTACACACAGAATTTTATTCTCTTTACTGATTCATGTGTGAATATACACAGAACTTGAATCATATCTCAATACATTAATCTACTCTTTTCTCCATACTGAGAACATATTTTGGGCACACTCTCATCTGAGTTTCTATTGTTATGCTAATCTAAAACCTTTACTATCGTCATATCACACGATAGCAGGGACATCTCGATCGAATTCATTAACTCTATCCATCTTATTCAAAAATTCATCATACAACGTGAAACTTGTGATTTCACTTCTTATACTATAATCATCACCAACTTCCTCCTCAAAGTACCCGTATAGGATTACGAGGAGATAAAGGAATGTCGATTTCAAATAACTAAATCGACAACTGTTTTGTCTGATTTTCACTATCCGCTAACATTCTCACACAATCGCGGTTTATGAAAGAACAACTACATCAGCCCTGAAAGGCAACAGATATTTAGTACATAATACTAAAGGAGATCATTATAATCCATCCATGGCATCAACTAACCATGCACAAACTACAGGCTTTGAGCCAACTTACTCATATTTGCTATTTATTTAGCACATATCGTGCCACACATCGTACTTGTTTCTTCGTGATTCATTCACGAATACCTGTATTCACTCCTTCACATGACTTTAGTACTATTCTCATTTCTACTTTTAACTCATCTACCTGTCCCATTGATCACTAGGGATAATCAAAGACGCATATTCATCATCATTCACGTAGGTACAAAACCAATGCCACATTCCCGAGGTGGTCTTATATGGAGTCACCTCTAAATGCCAATGCCATATCCTGGATAAGGTCTTATATGGACTTCAACATCAAGCATCGATGCCATATTCTGAATATGGTCTTACACGATTCTCATATTCATTACTGATGCCATATTCTAGATATGGTCTTATACGGAATCATAACTTGGTGCCGAGGCCATGCCTCGAACATGATCTTATGTGGGACCTTGTCTATCTCATATCTCGATGATAGCCTCATCATTTTAGTCCTCTAGGACTTCAACCTCATGTTCAACAACAGTTACTCTATTTAGTAGAGTATTATGCATCGATGTGATACAAAGCATTCTCAAAATGCTAACATAAATACTGCATTAATCACATATAAACTTACTCAATTTAACTCTCATAACATCTCATCATAATTCAACAGTGGTAAGGGAGTGAGGTTGCAAAGTCCCTTAGCCTAACTCTCGTGACTACATACATATGATTTATTACTAATTGTCAATGAAATATCATCATAGTCACACAACTCGCCTCAGGCAAGTTTTCATACTTACTCATGTTACAATGGTTTCTATCACCCATAATTTTGAACAGTGACTTCACTTACTCAAGTTCCACCTTAATGTCTACTCAAGTACTCAACATTAAGCTCTAATTCCTCTTACTATTTCTTATTAATCTAGAGAATGTCTTACGGGTTTTGAGTATGTCGTTTACTTGATTGCCATAGTCCAACTATGGTCTTACTCGTATCACAACATCATAGCCCAGCTATTGCTTTACATGTCGTCACGATGCCATAGCCTCGCTATGGTCTTACACGAAATCTCATATCAACACCAATGCCATATCCCAGATACGGTCTTACATGGAAACTCATATCGATGTCGATGCCATATCCCGGATATGGTCTTACAAAAATCTTATACCGGCCGGGTCCCGCACGTGGTCTCACACGGGATTACTATTTGATGCCGATGCCATATCCCAGATATGGTCTTATACGGGATCATGTATCGATGCCAATGCCATGCCCAAGACATGGTCTTATATGGGATCACATATACCGCCATGGTCCAACCATGGTCTTATTCATCATTTTATCATTGAACGACCGTACTCATCTCCTGCATTCTACTTAGTCAAACTTTTCAGTTTTAACTTCCACACCATAATATGTGTGGCTTCATAACAGAGTCATAAAACAAAACATCATGCATTCTCTACTTTAACAGTCACATGTGAGATTTAACCATATGGACATACTTATCATAAACAATGGCATCACAAATCTCAAATGCTTACTTACTCTTACTACTTCTCACATACATCATGGTACTTACTAGTCTCATGTTTGTAAGGTAAACAAGGTACCTGTAACACTTGATCACATAGATCAGTATACTTTACTATAACAAGCATAATCTCAACATCATCATTCATAACATGAATTATACTTGTTAGTCAGCCTTCACTAGCATGACATAATATCAACTTTACTACTAACTTTTTTGCTATCTCATTTAAGCTTTACTCTTTTGCCCGATGAATTTCTGCGAATAACCGAGGATACTAAATCTCTTCCCATGAACTTGATGCCAAAGCCATATCCTAGATACGGTCTTACATGGAATATCTCATCTTGGTTTCGAGGCCATGTCTTGACATGGACTTATACGAAGTCTTTCTTGTTCTCACCAATGCCATGCCTTGGCTTGGACTTACATGGGATCTCTTTCTCTTGATAACTTTTCAATGCCAAGCTTTCCTTGGACTTACATGATAACTTATTCAATGCCAAGCTTTCCTTGGACTTACATGGTAACTTGTTCAATGCCAAGCTTGCCTTGGACTTACATGATAACTTGTTCAATGCCAAGCTTGCCTTGGACTTACATGATAACCTGTTCAATGCCAAGCTTGCCTTGGACTTACATGATAACTCTGCTTGATTGTCGATGCCATGCCTTGGCTTGGTCTTATACGGACTTTCTAATCTCATGTGGTAGATCGAGTATCCTGGGAAATTCATCTTCAATCGGGACTTGCTCATACTTAATCTCATTGATTTCTTTGTTTAGCAAAACATTAAGCATTCCATGATAATAATGTACATTATACTAAGCAATTCAATGATAGAAATCATAAAGCTTAGAAATCATACAAACTTACTGAAATTAGCTCGGTTGGGAATCATCACTGTCTTAACAAAACAATTTCGTTAGAGCCGGGAGACATCACACTATCACGGTCCACATACGGCATGTATAGCTAGACTCTTACTCATGCTAGGTTAGTCTTAGAACCGACTAAACCATAGCTCTGATACCACTAAATGTAACACCCCTTACCCGGGTTCTACGTCGAAACTGGGCTCGAGACGTTACCGTACTAAAACCTCACGGTCGCCACTTAGGCTAATCGTGACTACTCTCTTTAGTCACCTCAATCACCTCATTCTCGACTTACGAGGCCTCACTCATACATACGAGGGCTCTCGAGACTAATCCAGAACTTTTACGATTCTTAAAATTTTTCTCTTCAATTACAGGGCTCACACTCCCGTGTAGAACGAGACACGCCCGTGTGTAGACACATACGCCCATGTTCAACAACCGTGCTTAAAAGCCCAAGCATTCTGCCAAATGCCCCACGGTTAAGGCATACGCCCATGCAGTTTGGGAACACGCCCGTGTACTCTATTACATGTCTGTGCCTTCAACCCGTGGTCGACACTGACTAATCACACACAGTCTTGACACGCCCGTGGGCCTAAACTGTGTGCTATACCTTGATATACTGACTTATTCAACATGGCCTAGGCACACGCCCATGTGCTGGCCGTGCGTATCACACGACTTGAACAAACAAACTAGTGTGATCACCCGTGGTCTATTCTCGACTTAAGGTACTAAGGTGCGGTGGTGCACACGGCCTAGACACATGCCCGTGTGTCTATCCGTGTGGGCACTTAGAAGCTATCTTACCAAGTTTTTTACTACTCTTATTTGCATGCATTCATATACTACTTCAAAACATTCTCAATCATCCATTAGAACACATGAATTAATACATTTAATCCTTAAAGAGTTAAGGTTTTCATCCCATACACTAGGGAGAACTTTATCAAATACATATACAACCAACTCTAAGTTCTCTTAGGCCAATACAATTTGGCTACATCAATTAGGACTTAATCAACCTTAAAATAACCCTTATACATGCCATGACTCATAAGGACTTGATACCTCATACCAAGTGTCTGATCGATAGTGTGAAAGCATCTCCGGCAGTCTCCAACCCGAGCTAGTTAATATAACCTATAAGAGATGAGAAAAGTAAAGGAGTAAGCAATAATGCTTAGTAAGCTCATCTGCAATAAGTGTCAACATTGATATTCATTGTATACTTAGTTACATAGTATCATGAATAGTTTCTCTCATAAACTCATGGTTACTTACTCAACTATTCTTAAAACTTACTCATTCAACCTCTTACCACATTCTTACCATGTCACAAGCCAATTGCTCGTTTAACTAGCATACATTCCTGCATTGATCACCACATGATCATATAAAACAACACATCAAGCATTTTCAATAAGTCGCTCGTACTATTAATATCTCGGTGGTTACGCACTTAGCCCACCATTGAATCTCTTACAGGGTAGTATCGCACACAGCCCACCAATCATTTATACCTAAGGTGATTTCGCACTTAGCTCACCAATCATTTATAAGCGATGGTATCGCACATAGCCCATCAATTAATAATCAATCAGGTGGTAACGCACACAGCCCACCAATAAATAATACAGTTGATGGTATCGCACACAGTCCATCACCACCATCAATAAGGTGACATCGCACATAGCTCACCATTATTTACATTCATGGATAATAATCCACAAGTATATCTCTATTTCAAATGTTCATTCGAGAACATTCTCACATGTTTCTATTCTTACTTAACTTTCTACGATACTGCTTCTCATTCACACAAAGGTGCATCAACTACACAAACACCACTAGGGGTTCATCATATAATGAATTCATCTCAATTCAGTTCTACACATACTTGTGTTACTCATGGTACAACCACATACATTGAATCATGCGAATTGTTAAATAACTCTCTTGAGTCTCATGCACATAGTTCTCATCGTCATCATACCCCAATTGGGTCTTACATGCATTAACATGTCGATGCCATGTCCCTGACATGGTCTTTTACTAATTCTTACCCGAGGCCATATTCCAATATGGTCTTACTCGAGACTTTAACCATCGTCCTATCATGCTATACACCTTTCCCATTACTCTAAATTCAATTCCATTCACATCTCATCAAGAGACATTTCATACATTCATATAATAATATACATTCCATACAACATTGGAATGCTAAATAAGCTCATACGTAATTGCAACATTCACACATGAACTTACCTCGATGTCAAAAGAGCCGAAAATGACTTTTTGCCCATATTTTTCTTTTCATCCGTTCTAGGTTCGAAACTCATTTTCTTTGATCTAGAACAATGAAATTTACTGATTTAATCTCTTATAAATCATGATATACCATAATATAAACTTTAGGCAAAAATGACTATTTTGCCCCTACACTTTGGCAAAATTACCATTTTGCCCCTAGGCTCGTAAATAAATTTTCATCATATTTTCTTTTTAAAAAAGTCTAGCTAAAAATTTTATCCTCTTACAACTATCCACAATTCCATCTATTTCATGCCTTTATGAACAATTTACAACTTTTGCATTTTAGTCCCAATTAGGTGTTTTCATGACAACACCTTTCACAAAAGTTGTTTCTCACCATCCTATCATTCATTTTATTCCATAAAAACTCATCAAACAACATAAACTCTATCATGGTAAGTCCCTAGACTTTCAACCATATTGCAAACTAATCCTCCCATTAGCTAGCTTAAGCTTTGGGGACTCCAAAAATGCAATTTTCATAAAAAATAAGCATCAAAATCACTTACTTGAATGGAGTAAAGCTTGCTGAAAATTTGAAGCTTTCAAACCCCTCCCATGGCTGATATTTTTGGTTGCAGAAGAAAAGTAAATAAAAAGATGGTAACTTTTGCTTTTATCATCTTATTTTATTTATTTTCTCCAATTAATATCACTAACTTTTAATCACAATAAATGCACTTGTCCCCTTTAACATCTTTGACCGGCCAAGCCACTTAACAAGGTCAAATTACACATTTGAGATCTCCAATTATAATCCATAGCTATTTGGCACCATTAGCAAATAAAATGGAACTTTCGCACTTTATGCGATTTAGTCCTTTTTCGCAATTAAGCTAGAATTCGCTAAAATTAAGGCACCAAAATTTTCATGCATCCTTATAAACATGTTATAACACATAACATAACATGAAAATAATTTTCTCTAACCTCGAATTAGTGATTCTAAGATCACTGTTCCGACTAGCCCCTAAATCGGGCTGTTATAGTTACGGAGGATATCAAGGAGGGATAAGGGGAGTGATTTGTGGAGATTTTCAAGGAATTTGAAATGTGAAGAGAGTAGTGGCTGAATGGGACTATAAGGCCTTAGGAATTTTGGCTGAGGGGTTTTCTCTTAGTTTTGGTCAGTTTGTCATCGGTTTCTGAAACTGTGAAGGCTCTTTTCTTTCTCTGCTCTCTTGTACCGAATTTGCAAGTGGCCATTTATGCATTTTGGGTATTTGAATCCTACCATTCGGGTAAATTAAACTATTTTGTTTTCAAGTCCATTCCTCTCCCCTCTTTTGCACCAACATCTACCGAAACCTCCCATTCTTCTCTATTCTTTTCAAGTTCGGCCAACTGCCTGTTTCATCCCTTCTTGCCTATTGATTTATTTCAGCCAAACCTATCACCCTAGCCCTTGTGACTTTTTCTCCCTTTCGGCTTGTGACCGAAAGTTCTCCCCTCCCTTTTCGACTCGGATTCTTTTCTTCTCTGGGTGGTTCTTACTCTAGCCGAAACTCAACACTGTCCCCTCTCTTTTTTGGTTCCACAAGTATTTCTGACAAGGCGGTAAGTGGTTGTATTCCCTCTTTCCATCCAAATCTGGTTTCTTTAAACTTTTCTAAAAGCCAAATATTCATTTGTTTGAGAAGATCGTATTCGCGGTTTTAAGCCACATTTACAATCGATCCTATCTAACAAGATCTGTTTATAATTTAGATTCTCGACAAGGCGTGTGATCAATTTTGGGTTAACGATCTTTGAGGATTAAGCCACCCTCATTCAATCAAGGTAAGGTGGTGTATTTTTGGGCTAAAAGTTAAGAAGTGGTTAACTTGAATCGTCAGCTAATTAACTGAAGGTCTTGTTGAGTGTAGGTTCGGTACACGTGGAATTCTTCGCGCGTCTCGTTAAACAAGTGTGTACACACACCACTCCAATTGTGGATCGGCAAATGCCGATATGTCGAAATGCCAAAAAGCTGAAAATACTGCAACGGTTACCATACGAGCGTACGAACGCTCGTGTGGGAAAGTCAATACAATGACGGAGGCCACCTTGAGCGGTCTCATGGTCTTGGGTCACTTTTGGGTCGAATGGGCCGAAATGGGCCGTGTGGGCCCACGTGGGCCGCATAATGGGCCTTAGGCCCATTCACACTGTGGGCTATTAAGGTAAGATTACCGAAATACCCCCATAGGGTAAAATGACCGAAATACCCCCATAGGGTAAAATGACCGAAATTCCCTCATAGGGTAAATAACCGAAATACCCCAATAGGGTAAATGACCGAAATACCCCCGTAGGGTAAAATGACCGTTATGCCCCTAAAGGGAAAAATGTCTAAAATACCCCTATATGATACATGACTGATCTTGTATGCCATTTGATGATATTTTCCCATTCATATGTGATATTTTGTTGCATGGGGATGGGATCTTGTATTGGAGGAAGTGATTGATATGTGAGGGTCGCACGGGTCGCGCGTGACGACTGTGGACCCACCGATGGCTTTAAGCCGATTATGTGATTGGCAGCTCTGTTGCAATATTGGTTAGTTCCACAACCGGTGCTACATAAGGAGTGTAGGGATGGGTGGGTCGATTTAATCCCCACAGGAGTGTAGGGTTGGACAGGAGACGGAGTGCAGGGTTGGTTTGGGTATTTATGCATTGCATATACTGATTCTGATATTGAGATAGGCTTAGGCCCAGATATATGTGATATGTGCCTTTTGATATGGGCTCAGGCCCAATTGAGGCTGATGGGGGCTAGGGCCCAATTGCCACCGTTACTGTAATGGGCTCAGGCCCAGATAGATGTGAAGTATGTTATTTGATTGTTGGGGTTGTACACACTGAGTTTTCGCAAACTCACCCCTCTTTTTAATTTTTCAGGTAATCCCTAGTGAGGCGGTTCGACGTACTGGGGGACTCGGAGGTGGCCACACTACGAACAACTATATTTCCGTGTTTTTAATTTACTTTATTTTTAATTATGTTTTCTTTAATTTGGGTTTTGTTGTAATAAGGCCTCTATAATTTCTGGATTTTAAATCTGGGATTTTATTGATTGTGATTTGTATCTGCTAGAAGTAGAACACGGTTTCCCAAACAATAACTATTTTCAAACGCTACATTTCTGCAACTTAATTTTTAAATATCACGTTTTCGTAAATCATTTGTTTTAAATTAAGCTTCCGCAACAAATAAGGTTTTAAAGGTAATAACATTTTAAAAGGGAATAGCTTTTTAATAAACCTCGATTGAAAATAAAAACGAAGGTTTTGTACAAGTTTTAAATAGCAAGAAGTTTTAAATTTCATGTAACACCCCAAACCTGGCCTAGACGTTATGGCCGGATCTAGCATGTCACATCAAAAGGTAGTTGAAAATCTAAGCGATCGGTAAAAATGTTGCATCTCTTTCTGAAACTCCGAGTTTCGTTGTTTGTTGAAAAAACACGATTTGCTTAATGTCCGCTTTTGTAAAGTTGTTATTATTTTGAAAAAAAACTGTTTTTGTTGTGAAAACCAAACTTGAATAGTTGCGAAAACGTGATATTTTGAAAAACGGTTATTATCATTTTATGAAAACCCAGTATTTAATCGTTTAACAATTTAATAATAGCCGAATTAAAAGTTAAGAAGGAAAATAAAATCCAATGGCCTTATTACAACATATTAATCCCAAAATAAATAATCTTAAAATAAAGTAAAGACTGGATTTACTAAGGTTCGTGAGAAATAACTCCGATGTATGGCCACCACCGAGTCCTCCGCAGCTCCAAATCCTCTAACGCTGGGGATTACCTGCAAGGTTAAGGGAAAGGAGGTGAGTTACGAGAACTCAGTGTGTAATCCCCTAAACAGTCACTATCTGGCCCTGAGCCCTTATAGTATCAATCTGGGCCTAACCCTGTAATCATGGTAATGCAAACAATAAAATGCAGCCCAACCCAATCCAACCAATCACACCCCCGTACCAACTAATCGTCACCTGTGGGGATCAAGTCAACCCACCCCGCCAAACACACCAATATTGCAGACAAGCTGCTAATCACAGTATTTGTGGCTGAGCCACCAAAATAATAGTATATATGTGGCATAGCCACTAAAACAGTATGTGGCAGAGCCACCAGGCTACACTTCCTTCGATCATCAAACCCAACCCATGCAACATGATATAAATGCAATGTATCAAACGTATAAAAGTGTAAATAAAACCATGTACACGATATCCAACCATAATCAAGGGTATAACGGTCATTTTCACCCCTTTGGGGGTATTTCGGTAATTTTACCCATTGAGGGTATTTCGATAATTCACCCATTAAGGGTATTTCGGTAATTTACCCTCCAGGGGTATTTCAGTAATTTACTCATTTAACGGCCTTTTCGGAGGCCTATTGTCGCCTCGAGCGACACGAGACCCCTTTTGGGTCTCTACGGTGCAATTGGGCCAAAAATCCATTTTAGGCCCAAACGAGCCCACACGCTCGTGTGGCCCATTACGCATGGTTTCGGTCTCAGTTTTGCAGACTTCGCAATCGCATTTACCATTCGATAGTTTTCTATCAATTTTGCCCATGTGGGCCCGCTAGCCCACTGGGCCCATTTGGCCCGAATAGGCGGTTCATACCTCGGCTTAGTGAGAGTGCTCGTGACACTCTCAACGACCTACCGCCATCATTCATGTCTCGCCACCACTACGAGCGCTAGATGCCTCAGTGGCCACTGCTGTTTGGTTTTATGGCTTTTCGGCTTTTGGCCGATTCACAGAGCAATACATGCTTTCAACACATTGGTGTAAGATTACACACTTGTTTACGAGCGTAGGTTGAACTCCTGAAATTTTGCACCTAAGAAATCAACAACTCCAAACCGTTAATCTTAATCCTTGATACAACATCTCCAAGAATTGAGATTGATTAACAATCTACACTACTTACCAACAACCAAGAGTTTCACTGCAAGGGAAGAGTGTATAATCGGTTCTTTGGTTTAAGCACGTCGAGTCCCTTGCAACGTTAACACAAAGAAGAGATGTTAGCCATAATACTCACATCCAAAATTGAAATCATAATAACCTTTCAACTTGAGTAAGAACAAACCAATAAGAAAAACCCCATCACCTCTTTTCGGCCTTAGCCTTACTTACCAACCAACTTCCGAAATTTGAAGGCTAAAAGAATGAGGAGGGGGTATGCTAACACTCCAATAGATTCGGCCCACACCAAAAGAACAAGAGGGATTCGAGATAGAAGAGAGTGAATCGATTCGGCCTTAGTAAAAAAGAAACAAGGTGAGAGATTTGGCTTTAGTGGAGAGAAAAGAAAAAAACTAGAGGAAGAGCAAACCATACCTTAGACCATGTAACACCCCAAACCCGGCCCATACGTTACGACCAGATCTGACATGTCACATAAGGAAGACGTGTAAAAACCTTGTAATTTGTTCTAAAATAGGTATTATTTGGTTATGGTTAGGAAAACGAGTTTGGTTAGAAATACTACTAATCCCGAGAGGTTTAATTGAAGAATCGATTTTCAAATTTGTGATATTAAAACTGTGACTTTTGAAAATGACTTTGGTAATTTGAAAGAGAATCCGAGTTAAATTATTTGTACAAGTGTATTTATGAAATCCATTTGTTAATCAACTTTGGAAAACGTTATTTATGATTTTTTTTAAAAAAAAATCCCCTTTTTAAACAATTTAAGTGAAATAATAAAAACATCCCAAACATAAAGCAAAATAAAAATAGTCCAGAGGCCTTATTACAAAATTAAAATCCAAAATAGTAACAGCAACGAAATAAACGGAAAATGAAATTTACTAAAGTTCGAAACACCATTTCTAAAGTATGGCCTCCACTGAGTCATCCATGGCCCAAGTCCACATTACTGAGCATTACCTATAAGGGTTAAGGAAAAAGGGGTGAGTTACTAGAACTCAGTGTATAATCCCCTTACCGTCATCCACTGGGCCTGAATCCATTTAGCAATAACTTGGGCTTAAGCCCATTTACATAACAATAATAAAATGATATGAATGTAACCCAACCCATCCATCCATCACACCCCGACCACCAATCACGCTGTGGGGATCAAGTCAACCCACCCCGCCGCCACACCAATTCGCGAGGCAAGTTGCCATTTATAATATTTGTGGCGAGCCACTGAGTATCATTGCACTCAAGCCGCTTTCATATAGTATTTTTGGGTTCAAGCCACCAAATCATAAGTAAACATTATAATGAATATTTTGTGGCAATGCCACCAGCTACTACCGCTTTCTTCATACATTTTTCCAACCCATGCGATATGTAACATGAAACATACATAATAAAGCATAATATCCACATATATGTACAATAATCATTAACCCAATAATTTATTACGGTGAATCAGCACATCATAGAACTTTGTAATTAGGCCCATTAAGACATTCTATTAAATCGGCCCATAGGGGCATTTTCATAAATCGGCACTTTAAAGGCATTTAAGCAATTTGGCCCGTTAAGGCATTTTGATAAAAACGGCCCATTGAGGGTATTTTCGTAAATCGGCCCATAAGGGCATTTTCGTAATTCTACAAACTAACTCCGTTTTTGTCAAATCTTAGTATTAACGATTTTTAAGCAAATCACTCGATTTATACCATAATACCGTTATTAAGTTCATAAGCATCATCGATCGATTTTTTTAACATGATGATAAATCACAGGTTTACGGCATTTTGGTGTGAGATTACACACATGATTACAGTAAGGATTAATCCTTCTTGATCGTTGACACCTAAATCACCATTACACTCGATTAATCTAACAAACGAGATTTTATTAATCTAAATCTAAATCAAACGATCTATTGAAACACTTACCCTTAGTTTCGTGAACGACCACGATTTGTCTATTTTCACCGGATGATGGTCCATAACCCAGTGGAAAATCCCGAATCGTTGATACCGCCCTTCGTTTGAACTTAGGAGTAGGAATTGCAAATCCACTCCTTTTGTCTCCTACTACCGCCTTTCCTTTCAAATCAGTTCCACTTGCCTCCATAGGAAAAATCTCGATTAGAAAACTACTATGAGAGAAAATAGTTGTTTTAGTGATAGGAGTAGGCTCACCACTATTTCCGAAGGATCCACGAGTGAATAAGAACGAACGATCTAGCCCCTATAATAATATATTGGCCAAACTTTCAATCCGATTAACAAAATAACCGAATAGCAAAATAGATCAAAATGAACCATAAAGAACTTCTCACCTTAACGTTGATAGATCCGATTTCCACCGTTTGAACTTATGACTACGGATAAATTATCAAGGATGTAATATTCGGCTTCCCACTATAATACTACAACAAGAAGATAACGATTAAGATATGAGGGAGTATGGAAAACACCATTTTGGTTTAGAAACAATATGAAACAACCAAATGATGAGGAACACTCATTCGGCTAGAGAGAAAAGAGAATGAAAAGATTAGAATAAAGTCATTTACCCAAATTTAATCAAGGAAGAAATGTCCAACTTGCAAGATGAAGAAGAGAAGATGATCAAGATTCGGTTAATGGAGAGAAAGGGACCAAAGAGTTTCGGCCACAATGAAATGTTGGTATAAGAGAAAAGGAGAAAGATTGAAGAAAAGGTGAAAAAAAGAAAAGATGTGATGGACAAAGAGGTATTAGGGTGTTTCGGCTATCACCAAAAGAAAAATGAACCAAATGGATTTAGTGATTCGGCAAAACAACACAAAAAGAAGAAAATGCACAATTTGCTTGAGTGTTTCAGCCAAAACAAAGGAAAATGGTGCACAATATTGGCTTTAGGGTTTCGGCAAGTGAGGGAAAAATTAGAAGAGAAGACACTAAAATGCTAAGAAGAAAACAACCTCTCATGTACCAAAAACTTACCAAATGCCTAAAGAATTTCGGCTCCCCCTCTTTACCCCACAAAACCGTGTATCACTTTGTCTAAGAGGATGAATGTTGACCAAAATAATCTTTCCAAAACATCACCCACATAATAGGCCAACATGTTCCCTTCTCTTGCCTTTTTCTTTTGATTCTTTCTTTCATTTTCCCTTGTTTTCCTCCATACCATATTTCTTTAGCCATCTTTCCATAATTAAAAAGTCTCCCTTACCATAATTACCACCATGGCCGACACTTTGGGAAGAAGCACAAAAATTAGTCAAAATAATTTACTCTAGGTGGGATTCGAACCTCTTCCCTCCATGCTCTTCACTTAACGCCACAACCTCCTTGCCATATGCTCACTTATGCTAGCAAATTTCTCACTTATTTCCATAAGCATTGCTGCCATTTACCTTCTCTCTTTAAAGTGCTTAAACATAAAAAGGCCCAATTCCCTCCCGAGCCTTCTTAGGACCCCTAAACATACACAATTAACATTTTAAACTAACCTATCGCATGATATAACACAAAACATAAAATCCCGAATTTCAGGATGTTACAATTCTACCCCCTTAAAGAAATTTCGGCCTCGAAATTTACTTGGTTAAAAGAGATGAGGATATTGTTGCTGAATTGCATCCTCTGGCTCCAATGTAGCTTCCTCTGTCCCGTGATTATGCCATAAAACTTTGACTAACGGAATTGACTTCTTTCTTAGCACCTTAACATCCCGATCTAAAATTTGTACTGGCTCCTCTTCAAAAGACAGGTCAGGTCTTATCTCAACTTCTTCCACTGGTACGATATGAGATGGATCCGAGCGATAACGCCTTAACATAGAGACATGGAATACACTATGTATCTGACTTAACTCCGGAGGTAACTCAAGCTATTAAGCTACTGGTCCAACACACTTCAATACACGGTAAGGTCCGATGAACCTAGGGCTCAACTTGCCCTTCCGTCCAAATCTAAAGATCTTTTTCCAAGGTGAGACCTTCAGAAAGACTTGTTCACCCACCGCAAATTCTATATCCTTACGCTTCAGATCCGCGTACGATTTCTGTCTGTCTGAAGCTTCCTTTAACCGAGCCCGAATTACCTTAACTTTTTCCTCCGTCTCCGAAATAAACTCAGGACCTAATAACTGTCGTTCTCCCAGCTCAGTCCAGCAAGTAGTACAACACCTACGACCATACAACGCCTCATAAGGTGCCATCTGGATACTGGATTGATAGCTGTTGTTATATGCAAACTCTGGATTACTCTCTCCGACTGACCATCTGATTCCAGAACCGTGATGTAAATCTAGGATCCCTGTCTGATATGATAGACACTGGTACCCCATGCAACCTCACGATCTCTGCTACATACAACTTGGCCAACTTCTGCAACGAATAATTCGTACGAATAGGTAAGAAATTAGCAATCTTCGTTAACCAATCCACTATCACCCATACGTAATCTTTCTTAGTAGGCGTTAAAGGTAACCCACTAACAAAGTCCATCGTTATCCTTTCCCATTTCCATAATGGGATTTTCACCGATTGTAGTAACCCTGATGGTAGTTGATGTTCCGCCTTCACTTGCTGACATGTCAAGCACTTGCTCACGAAGTCGGTAACCTCCCGTTTCAACCCTGGCCACCAATACTGCTCACGAAGGTCTCGGTACATTTTGTTTCCTCCGGGGTGCATAGCATATGGGCTACTATGCGCCTCACGCAGAATTATTTGCCTTAATTCTGAATCCCTGGGCATACAAACTCTTTCGCGGAAACACAATACTCTATCACTATTCAACCCAAAATCCCCTATCTCACCACCTTCCACTTGTTGAAGCTGAGAACTCAATCTTTCATCTGACAACTGCTTTTCCTTAATCTGATTTACCCATACAGGCTTCACTTGAAGTTCGGCTAACAGGCTACCATCTTCATAAAGGCTGAGATGAGCAAACATTGCTCTCAAATCCGATATCACCTTACGACTCAACGCATCTGCCACTACGTTAGCTTTTCCTGGATGATACTCGATTGAGAAGTCATAACCTTTCAACAGTTCTATCCACCTCCGCTGTCTTAAGTTCAACTCCTTCTGGGTAAGGAGGTACTTCAGACTCTTATGATCCGTATAGATAATTGACTTCTCCCCGTACAGATAGTGTCTCCAAATCTTCAGAGCAAACACCACTGCAGCTAACTCCAAATCATGAGTGGGATAGTTTATCTCATGCGGCCTTAATTGACGAGATGCATAAGCCACCACTTTTCCCCTTGCATCAAGACACACAACCCAAGCCCGTGTGTGACACATCACAATAAACGATAAACTCTTTACCACCTCAGTTGAATCAATCGGCGCGCCTCACGCCGAGAATCTTCTTCAATTTCTCAAAGCTCTCTTGCTTCTTATCTCGACCACACAAACGGTACTCCTTACGCAATGCGCTTTAGTTAGGGTGCAGCAATCAACGAAAACCCTCAACAAAATGCCTGTAATACCCAAACCAAGCCTAGAAAACTCCGAATTTACGCCATCGACTTCTGGTGGCTTCCATCCAACACGCCTTCGACCTTCCGGGGATCAACTCTAATTCCTTCGGCAGACACAACATGCCCCAAAAAGGTCACTTCCTTCAGCTAAAATTCACCATTACTGAATTTGGCATACAGTTGCTTCTCCCTCAAAATCCTCAATACTACCCGAAGATGCGAATCATGCTCTTCTTCAGTCTTTGAGTACACCGAAATGTCATCTATGAACACCACCACAAACCGGTCTAGATAGGGTTGGAAGACTCGGTTCATCATGTACATAAATGTAGCTGGTGCATTTGTCAACCCAAACGGCATCACTAAGAACTCGTAATGTCCATAACGAGTTCGAAACGTAGTCTTGTGAATATCCGCCTCCTTGACCTTAAGCTGGTGATATCCCAATCTCAAGTCTATCTTCGAGAAAATCGAAGCTCCTCGCAGCTGATCGAACAGATCATCGATCTTCGGTAACGGATACTTATTCTTGATCGTCAACTTATTCAACTGTCTATAATTGATGCACATACGCATCGACCCGTCCTTTTTCTTAACGAACAAGACCGGCGCTCCCCACGGTGATACATTTGGTTGAATAAATCCACGATCCAACAACTCCTGAATTTGAGCCTTAAGCTCCGCTAACTCCTTCGGCGCCATTCTATAAGGAGCAATGGACACCGGCTGAGTCCTGTCAATGACTTAATGCCAAACTCCACCTCCCGATCCGGAGGTAATCCTGGAAGCTCCTCGGAAAAACATCTGAAAACTCTTTCACCGTTCTAACACTCTCTACCGACAACTCTTTGGCATCCAAAGCACTGATAAAGGCTAAGAACGCTCCACACCCCTTTCGCACCAACTTTTCGCGCTTTAAAGCGATATACCACATTAGACAGATAGTTTCTTCTTTCACCTATCATCATCACTTCCTTATCCTCCGAAGTTCTTAGTACCATCTGCTTTGCAGCACAGTCCACGTTCGCACGGTGTTTAACCAGCCAGTCCATGCCCAAAATAAGATCGAACTCCCCGAATGGCAGTTTCATCAAATCCGCCAGAAATACTTCCCCCTGAACTTCTAAGGGCACATCCCTAAACAACTTATTTACTACCACTAACTGTCCTAAAGGGCTAATCACAGTTGTTTCCCTAGCAGTAATCTCAGATCTAATATTCAAAGTTCTAGACACAGCACAAGCAACATACGAATGGGTGGATCCAATATCTATCAAAGCAGTAATAGGTACATCAGCTATGAAAAACGTACCGGTTATGACGTCCGGTGTATCACCGTCCTCTCGACGTCTGACCGTATAGACCAACCCTGGCTGCCTCGTCTCCGTGTTACCCCTATTACTGGTACCTCTCCCCGGTGCACCCTGACCTCGTCCGACGCCATTACCACCTCAACCTGGCCCACGGCCTCTCTGCGGCCAGCCGAGCACCTCCTCATTGGTCGTGCAAATGCATTACGAGCCACCCAGTGCGGCGGCTCTCAAGGGCAATCCTTAAGCCGATGATCTTTGGAACCACATCTGAAACAACCACTGGTTCTCTTCCAGCATTCGCCTGAGTGAAGTTTCCCACAATCCACACAAGGTCATGGCCCGATTAGTAGTAGCTTGAACTCTTACTCGAGCCGGCTCTCGCTTCTGGGCCTTTTCTGAAACCCTCTAGCAGGACCTGAGTACCCAGAGTCTCTCTTGTTCCTGCCCCTATCCTTGTCTCGATTTTGTCGCTCCGAGTGCTTAACCTCCTCAGCTATTTTAGCTTTTTCCACAAGTGTGGTAAAAATCCTCTCCTTCTGTGGGGCAATCAGGACCCGTAACTCATCACGCAACCCGTCCTCAAAACGGACACAGCGTTCATAATCAGTCGGCACTATTCCCCGGGCATACCGACTCAGACACAGAAACTCCGCCTCATTTGCTGCCACAGATTTACCTCATTGGACCAGATTCAGAAATTCCTTCCTTCGGGCATCCACATAGCTAGCCCCGACATACTTTCCTTGGAATACAGTCTTAAAGAATTCCCAGGTAATACGATCAGCCTGAGGGCCTTCCCGAACAGCGAGCCACCACTGATACGCCTCGTCTCTCAACAATGACACCACCCCTTTCAGTTTCTGCTCAGCGGTGCAATCCAGGTCGTCCATAATCCGCTCCACTACCTCAAGCCAGTATTCCACTACACTAGGGGCTACACCCGAAATACCCCTAAAAACTTCGACCCCATTCGATCTGAATCGTTCAGATACCGACCCACGAGCTGCCGACCCAGTTCTTGCCCCAGCAACCCTTTCTAGAACTCGCAACATTGCTTGGGACAGAGCGTCATCCTCTCTCATTCGATCATGTGACCCTGCTTCAGTCACTGGTGATGCAGGTGCGTCCATTTTCGGCATATGTCCCGATACCTCGGATACAACTCTAGCACCTCGGCCTCTACCTCGGCCACGTCAACCGCGTCCACGTCCTCTAGTGCTCATATTCACTAATGTCGATCTAATCTGATTACAAGTCTTATGAATCAGTATACTATTCAATGTTTATTAAAAAGTGTTTTATGGAGTATAGGAAGTAAAGTCGTTTTCGCAAAACGTATTCTAAGGTCTCAATCTCTATAGTTTCAGCTCCTAAAGCTAAAAGTTCTAGAGTATTTCTATCATGAGAAGTTTTCTTACTAAAGTCGTACCACAATAATCATGAAATGAAAACATAAACTTACTTAACTTGATGCCGGATACCCGTGGTGCCATACTTCCTTTAGAACATACATTTATAAATTAAAATTTTAAACAGCTTTGGAAAATGCTTTTGAACCCAAACCACAGCCGAGTTTTGCAACTGGGCTCTGATACCATAAAATGTAACACCCCAAACCCGACCCATACGGTACGACCAGATCTGACATGTCACATAAGGAAGACGTGTAAAAACATTGTAATTCATTCTAAAATAGGTATTATTTGGTTATGGTTAGGAAAACGAGTTTGGTTAGAAATACTACTAATCCCGAGAGGTTTAATTGAAGAATCGATTTTCAAATTTGTGATATTAAAATTGTGACTTTTGAAAATGACTTTGGTAATTTGAAAGAGAATCCGAGTTAAATTATTTGTACAAGTGTGTTTATGAAATCCATTTGTTAATCAACTTTGGAAAACGTTATTTATGATTTTTTTTTAAAAAAATCTCCTTTTTAAACAATTTAAGTGAAATAATAAAAACATCCCAAACATAAAGCAAAATAAAAACAGTCCAGAAGCCTTATTACAACATTAAAATCCAAAATAGTAACAGTAATGAAATAAACGGAAAAGGAAATTTACTAAAGTTCGAAACACCATTTCTAAAGTATGGCCTCCATCGAGTCATCCATGGCCCAAGTCCACATTACTGAGCATTACCTACAAGGTTTAAGGAAAAAGGGGTGAGTTACTAGAACTCAGTGTATAATCCCCTTACCATCATCCACTGGGCCTGAATCCATTTAGTAATAACATGGGCTTAAGCCCATTTACATAACAATAATAAAATGATATGAATGTAACCCAACCCATCCATCCATCACACCCCTGACTAGCCAATCACACCTGTGGGGATCAAGTCAACCCACCCCGCCGCTCACACCAATTCGCAGGCAAGTTGCCATTTATAATATTTGTGGCAGAGCCACCTGAGTATCGCTGCAGTCAAGCTGCTTTCATATAGTATTTTCGGGGTCAAGCCACCGAAATCATAAGTAAACATTATAATGAATATTTTGTGGCAATGCCACCAGGCTACACTGCTCTTCATATATTTTTCCCAACCCATGCGATATGTAACATGCAACATACATAATAAAGCATAATATCCACATATATGTACAACAATCATTAACCCAATAATTTATTACGGTGAATCGTCACATCATAGAACTTTGTAATTAGGCCTATTAAGGCATTCTATTAAATCGGCCCATAAGGACATTTTCGTAAATCGGCCCATAAGGGCATTTTCGTAATTCTACAAACTAACTCCGTTTTTGTCAAATCTTAGTATTAACGATGTTTAAGCAAATCACTCGATTTATACCATAATACCGTTATTAAGTTCATAAGCATCATCGATCGATTTTTCTAACATGATGATAAATCACAGATTTACGGCATTTCAGTGTGAGATTACACACCTGATTACGGTAAGGATTAATCCTTCTTGATCGTCGGCACCTAAATCACCATTACACTCGATTAATCCAACAAACGAGATTTTATTAATCTAAATCTAAATCAAACGATCTATTGAAACGCTTACCCTTAGTATCGTGAACGACCACAATTTGTCTATTTTCACCGGATGATGGTCCACAACCCGGTGGAAAATCCCGAACCGCCGATACCGCCCTTCGTTTGAACTTAGGAGTAGGAATTGCAAATCCACTCCTTTTGTCTCCTACTAACGCCTTTCCTTTCAAATCGGTTCCACTTGCCTCCATAAGAAAAATCTCGATTAGAAAACTACTATGAGAGAAAGTAGTTGTTTTAGTGATAGGAGTAGGCTTACCACTATTTTTGAAGGATCCACGAGTGAATAAGAACGAACGATCTAGTCCCTATAATAATAGATTAGCCAAACTTTCAATCCGATTAACAAAATAACCGAATAGCGAAATAGATCAAAATGAACCTTAACGAACTTCTCACCTTAACGTTGATAGATCCGATTTCCACCGTTTGAACTTATGACTACGGATGAATTATCAAGGATGTAAGATTCGGCTTCCCACTATAATACTACAACAAGAAGATAACGATTAAGATATGAGGGAGTATGGAAAACACCATTTCGGTTTAGAAACAATATGAAACAACCAAATGATGAGGAACACTCATTCGGCTAGAGAGAAAAGAGAATGAAAAGATTAGAATAAAGTCATTTACCCAAATTTAATCAATGAAGAAATGTCCAACTTGCAAGATGAAGAAGAGAAGATGATCAAGATTCGGTTAATGGAGAGAAAGGGACCAAAGAGTTTCGGCCACAAAGAAATGTCGGTATAAGAGAAAAGGAGAAAGATTGAAGAAAAGGTGAAAAAAAGAAAAGAGGTGATGGACAAAGAGGTATTAGGGTGTTTCGGCTATCACCAAAAGAAAAATGAACCAAATAGATTTAGTGATTCGGCAAAACAACACAAAAAGAAGAAAATGCACAATTTGCTTGAGTGTTTCGGCCAAAACAAAGGAAAATGGTGCACAATATTGGCTTTACGGTTTCGGCAAGTAAGGGAAAAATTGGAAGAGAAGACACTAAAATGCTAAGAAGACAACAACCTCTCATGCACCAAAAACTTACCAAATGCCTAAAGAATTTCGGCTCCCCCTCTTTACCCCACAAAACCGTGTATCACTTTTGCTAAGAGGATGAATGTTGACTAAAATAATCTTTCCAAAACATCACCCACATAATAGGCCAACATGTTCCCTTCTCTTGCCTTTTTCTTTTGATTCTTTCCTTCATTTTCCCTTGTTTTCCTCCATACCATATTTCTTTAGCCATCTTTCCATAATTAAAAAGTCTCCCTTACCATAATTACCACCATGGCCGACACTTTGGGAAGAAGCACAAAATTAGTCAAAATAATTTGCACTAGGTGGGATTCGAACCTCTTCCCTCCATGCTCTTCACTTAACGCCACAACCTCCTTGCCATATGCTCACTTATGCTAGCAAATTTCTCACTTATTTCCATAAGCATTGCTGCCACTTACCTTCTCTCCTTAAAGTGCTTAAACATAAAAATTTTGCTAAGGATCAATTCCCTCCCGAGCCTTCTTAAGACCCCTAAACATACACAATTAACATTTTAAACTAACCTATTGCATAATATAACACAAAACATAAAATCCCGAATTTCAGGATGTTACAGACCAAGGATGAGCCGAATGGGAAGAAGAGATTTGGCACAAGTAGCAAAACACAAGAACCAAAATTCAGCTATGGTGGTTAAACCGGAATGAAGATCAATCAGAGGACACAAGCTGAAATGTTGTGTAGGAAGGATTCGGCTAACAGATGTTTAGGCAACAAAATAATAAGGAAGAATGTTTGAAGAAGATGAGAAGAAGAGAATAGGGAAGTTGAGGTTTCGACAAAAGAGAGCTGAAGCAAAAAGACCCAAAATGCTATAGCCAAAAAAAAAATGTAAAATGTAAAAATTCTCTCAAAAGAACACTTCAGAAAACGGTACTCTACCTCACTCAAGACCGAATATGCTACAAAAGTGACCCATCCCTTGACCGAAATTCTCATCTCCACACACTCCCAAATTCGACCACTACTACCACTCACCCACTCCCTTGATTCTCTCCCTTTTTCTCTCCCCACTTTGCTCTCCACCTCCCATTCAAACTGTTGGACTCATTCCCCAACCTCCATGGCAGAGTTTGATCCCAACTCTGCTTCTTCCTCTCCTAAGCACAAAATAATAGCCACCAAAATGCAGCTTGTGAGATTCGAACTCCTTCCCCCTTGATCTCCCATTGACGCCACAACCATCCTACCACATGGCCAACTTGTGTTAAAAACCACACCTTAATTATATAAGTCCTGCCTCCAACAACCCTCTCCACTAAAGAGCCCAAAAACAAAATTTTTCCAGGGCTTGGCCTCGACCCCAGGCCTCCCTAGAACCCCTAAACACACCCAAATAACAAGCTAGACAAGCTCAACACATGCAATAATGCAAAAATCCTAGCCCCCCAATTTTAGGATGTTACATTTCAAGAAGGGTTTTCAATGAAAACATGGTTTCGAAAAACACTTTAATGTGACACGCCATATTCGGCCATAACATCTAGGTCGGGTTTGGGATGTTACACGTCCGATCTAAATCCGTACGTGTTCTATCTTGATCTAAATATAAAATTTTAATCCATTTAATATCTCTATTATTCAATTCAGTTCACATTTCATATTTATGCAAAATTATTATTCTCCCCAAACATTTTAACTTTTTACAATTTAGCCCTTAAGATCATAAATTGAAATCTAAGCATTTTCATCCTTTTCTCAAGCTAGCCAATTTCTCTAGGGACCTATATCAACACATAAAAACCAACATTTCATAGATTTAACTTGAAATTTTACTAATTTTACAAATAAGTCCCTAAATGCCATTTTCATCAAAAATCACTTTACAAAACTGGTTTATTTATCAACAAGGACTCATAATATTTCATTAAACATCAAGAATCAAGCAATAGCATTAATTGCATAACCCTAAATCTTTAACATTTTTAGAAATTGATCCTCAGGCTAGCTAGATTAAGCTAAAATGACTTCAAAAACATAGAAATCATTCAAAACGGGGTTGAAATCACTTACATGCACACCTTTGAACTTGCCGAATTTAAGAACCCTAAAATGGCTTATTTATTCTCTTAAATTTTGGTGGAAAAACCTTTGGAGAAGATGAGCTCTAAATTTTCTTTTATTTGTTTTTAGTTTAATTTACTAATTATTATTTTAACCTTTGATTTTAACATTAAAAATACCTTAAGCCATGTCCATATATGTCCACTAACTAACTAAATGGTCTAATTACCATTTAAGTCCATTTGACTTAATCACCATAACCTTTTAGCCCTTTAAACTAATAGAACCCTACTTTTACACTCTTTACAATTTAGTCTTTTTCACTTAATTAAGCATACAAACATTAAAATTTCTTAACAAAATTTTAATAAGACCATACTAACATCCCATAGACATTAAAATAATAATAAAAATAAAATTTTACTTGTCAGATTTGTGCTCTCGAACCCACTGTTCCGATTTCACTGAGAACGGGCTGGTACAAATGACTCTATCAGACAACCATTATTCACATACACTAATCATCCTTTATAGAGTAAGAATACTCACCTTACAATATTATAAAGTAAAGATAATCACAACACATAGAAGTAAGAAGGAACTCACTAAAAAAATAACAAAGTTTAAATAGCAGGTCCTTTGCATTTGTCACTTGGACTTTCAGTAGCGTCTTAAGCTAAAAATAAGGTTATTTAAACATATCAGATTACTACTTCTACGAATCTAAACATGCATGCATGAAACATTAACACTTAACCCAGAAACAAAAAGTTTCCTTCCTTACACACCAGTCTGACACTTATGTATGTAGAATCGAAAACATGTAAATAACCTTAAAAAAAACCTAAGGTTCAACAATAATTACCAGAGAGCTATGGAAAATGTATAAGTTGGTTGACTATAGAAAACCCAACTTTAGACAGGTTCTAGACTTTGGTTTTTAGAAAATGCAAAGAAAATCGAGGAAGATGAATACAAAGAAAACGCAAGGATTTTTGGTGAAGGCATTGCTACCCTTATATACTTAAGCATAGAGACAATGTTTAGTGGAAAAATTAAATAATTCCACTAACACTATTGATTCTTGTGATTAAGTGTGCTTATAAAAAATTAAATCTTTTCATCTATAATAGCATAGTTCCATTCTAACTAAGTATCAATTTAACTAACTAAATGATAAACCGTAAAAGTAACATATTCTAAGCCCACATTTAGTATGCTTTTGGATGATTTAAGCCTCAATTTATGTAAAAAGGTGCTCTTAATCCCTTCTTTTCATGTCTTATACTCAGGAAAGCACCCGATGACGAAAAGAACGAGAAACGGGCTTAAAACGGACCAAATTGGGCCAAGCCACGAAATCAGCACAGCCTGGACTTCAAGCCACACGGCCGTGCCACCAGTCCTACTAGAACACGGCCTTACCACGACTTACACGGCCGTGCCTCATTCAACAGTGTCGAACACGGCCTTGCCACGATTTACACGAGCGTGTGCCATGGCCGTGCCTCTGCCATTGAGAAGAGCAATTCCATTCGGGAAAGGATACTTAGGGAGAAAGAAACGTGTTTCAAAAGCCTATAAATACACCCTAGGTACCAGCTGAAAGGGGGCGGCGAGCTAGGCCAAAAAGCCAAGCCAAAAAGGTCAGATTTGTGGGAATCACTCGAAGATAGCCAGTTGATCCATCTCAAGAAGCCAGAATTCTACTCAAGACGGAGGATCTCCTCTTCAATTCCTTCAGGGGGTTTTAGGGATTTCTTATGTTTTGTTTGATCTTTTCTCTTGAGATGTTGTCTTTTATTATTGTGAACTAAACCTTCGGATACCCGAAGGGGATGAAACCTATGATGAATCTTGTTATTTGATTATTTGAATTATATGATAAATACTTAGTTTGTTCTTATTTATGTGAGCTTAATCCAAATTTAATGTGCTTAGGTGGAGGAGGAATAGACCCTTCCTAAGAGTAGATCCAACATAATTAAGCGGAGTTGATCGCACGCCTAGAGATAGGGTGACGAGATTTTGCCGGATTAGGGTGAAACCTAATATGGGAATCCACAGATCGATTTACTGCTATTCTAGGGGGTTATTATAAGCGAACGAGAGTTCCACTAATTAACCTAGGGTTAGACGTTATTCGCCTCGAGAGAGGGTTTAATATACGTTAGGGAGTCTCACGGATCAAACTAAGTAAATAAATCATATGGTTCAAGGTTAAATAACAAGTGAAGTCTAGGTGGATTTTTTCTAAGGGTATCGCTTGATTCAACTGAGTTTTCCCAAAAGTTATTTCCCGAATTCATTCTTTTTGTCTTTGCATCTTAGCTTAGTAAGTAGATTAGTTTTAGTTTAACAACCATCACTTTATATTAAGGCTAAATAATAAGAAGACGGTGAGTATTAGTACTTTTAGTTCCTTTGGGTTCGACAATCCGGTCTTGCCTAAGCTATACTACTGTTCGATAGGTGCACTTGCCTTTAATCGTTGCCAGAGTTAGTTTCCAGGTTCGATCATTCTTTTATAAATTTTAAAACTCTGATTTACAGCGATCAAGTTTTTGGCGCCGTTGCCGGGGAACTAAGATATTAAGAAAACTCTATTTTTATTACTTTAGCCATTATTTTTATTTTTCGCAATTTATTTTTTTTATTTTTAGTTTTAAATTTGCTAAATTTTCTTTCTTTCTTTTCCTAGTAGGTACCTCTAGTTTATGACTAGAAGGAACCCGAGAGGACCTTTAGAATACGATAGTGATATTGAAGCTACTGCTCGAAGAAATCGCAGAGAAATTAGGCGAGCCCTAAATTACCAAGGAGAGCGAGAAGACAGATCCAATCCTACTGAATGGATGGACGAAAATAATCTTCCACCACAAGATGCAGGAGAAAATAATGCTCCTCGTACTATGTTTGATTTTGCTAAACCGCATTTAACAGGAGCCGAATCTAGTATTGTTAGGCCTGCTATAGCTGCTAATAATTTTGAATTAAAGCCTAACACTATTCAAATGATTCAACAATTTGTTCAATTTGATGGTTTGCAGGATGAAGATCCAAACACTCATATAGCTAACTTTTTAGAATTCTGTGATACCTTCAAAATAAATGGCGTTTCTGATGATGCCATACGGCTTCGGTTATTTCCCTTTTCACTAAGAAATAAAGCTAAACAGTGGTTAAACTCGTTACCACGAGGGTCGATCACTACATGGGAATAAATGACCGAAAAATTTTTATTAAAATATTTCCCACCGGCCAAAACGGCCAAATAACGTAATGATATATCTTATTTTGTGCAGATGGATTTAGAGACATTATACGATGCATGGGAGAGATACAAAGATCTCTTGAGGAGATGCCCACACCACGGATTACCATTGTGGCTCCAAGTCCAAACTTTTTACAACGGTGTGAATCCTTCAACTAGGCAATTAATTGATTCACCACAGGTGGAACCCTCGAATAATAAAACTCTGAGGCAAATTTACGAGTTTATTGAAGAGATGTCATTGAATAACTATCGCTGGCAAGTTACAAGAACAAGGCCAACAAAAATGACCGAGTTTACAACCTCGACGCAGCGATAACCATGCTATCAAATCGGGTAGAGTTGATGAATAAGAAGATTGATAGTTTGTGTTCTTCGCAGTACATCCAAATATGCGATCATGACGCAAGTGGAACTGTGGCGAATCCTGAGTACCCACCCTACCAATCGGGCACAGAGCGAATGCATGAACTATACGGTAACAATTTCGGATCTAATAATAACCCATATAGTAATAATTATAATCTAGGTTGGAGGAACCACCCAAATTTTTCGTGGGGAGGACAAGGAAATCAAGGAAATCAAAGACAACAACCTCCTCAAAATTTCCAAAATCACCTTATCCACGGGAAAAGAAGCCGAGTCTTGAAGAGACGTTGAACAAATTCATAGCATCCACGAAGCCCGTCTCCAAAAAAATGAGGTAACACTCGACACCCAACAAACATCGATCAAAAGATCGAGAACCAAGTTGGAGGACTTACAAAGGCAATCGTGAAATTACCCAATCGATCAAGAAATTGTAAAGCTATTATCCGAACGACCGTAGGGGCGTCTCACCGAAATAATACTTAAATTAATCCAAAGGAGCAAATCCAAGCCATAACAGCTCAAGAAAGCGAAAAAGTAGACGAACCCAGTCCAACACAAGGAAACGAGATAGAAAAAGGTGAAGTTGAGGTAACACAAGACAAGCCAAAATCGGTAATCAATGAGTACCAACCTCGCGTACCTTACCCTGAGGCATTAAGAAGAGACGACACAGAAGAACAGTTCGGTAAGTTTCTTAAACTCTTAAAGAAATTACATATTAACTTACCATTACTTGAAGCTCTGTCGCAGATGCCAGATTCTAGTAAATTTTTAAAAGAGCTCCTGAAAAACAAACGGAAGTTAGACGAGTCGTCACATGTGGAACTTAACGCAAAGTGCTCAGCAATTCTCCAAAATAGGCTACCACAAAAGCTAAAATATCCAGGGAGTTTTACAATTCCATGTTTAATTGGTAGACTAACTGTTGATAATGCGTTAGTTGATTTAGGGCCAAGCATAAATGTCATGCCTTATAAATTGTTTAAACAATTAGGTCTAGGGAAACCCAAACAAACTAGGATGAGCATTCAATTAGTTGATAAAACTGTTAGAATTCCTAGGGGTATTATCGAAGATGTTCTTGTAAAAATAGACAAATTCGTGTTCCCAGTAGATTTTGTTATCTTAGACATGGATGAGGATAATTTGATCCCCCTAATTTTAGGAAGACCCTTTTTAGCAACTGCCAGGACTAAAATTGATGTTGATGCAGGAGAACTCATACTTTGCGTAGGTAATGATACAATCACCATCAAGGCTCTCGATTCGGCTAGAACATCGAGTAATCAAGGTGAGAACGTAAATTCTACTGATAACCATTCGGTTAACCCTTATTTTCAGGAAGTACCACCAAAGAATACAACTGAACCCGATCCTAAACCCCATGTCAATAAAGAAATAACTCATGACGATCGAGGGATTCAGTTCGATGATCTAGACGAGTGGAAGACACACTTCAAGGAGAAATTAGGGATACACGATGAAGAACCGGAACAATACAAGATAAAACCGAATGAGCCCCCAAAAGAGCTAATAGGAACAACAAATCACTTCAAAATAGGGGACCAAGTACTGCTAGATCAGTAAATCCTCGAATATCTCCTCCCACCCCTAGCACAAACAAAGAAATATCTTTTAGGGTAACCAAGTGTTTTTCCACTGGAGCAATCGAGGTAAGTAATCCTATTTTTGGTACTTTTACTATAGACACATCTCGACTTAAATTTTTTCACGAAGACGCAAATGATAGCATAAGGAAGGACTTCCAACTCCTCAAACCACCCTGACAAAGCAAACAGGAGGAGAGTCTAGCTTAAGACTATAAACGAGTGCTTCTCGAGCCAACTTTGAGCACTAACATAATTTATTCTCATATTTTGATTTAAATTTATTTTTCTTTTCTTCTCTTCTTTCTCGAACACGTAGTTATAAACTAACAAGGGGTGCGAGAATTCCAGACACACGGACCTTGCACACGTAGTGGCCGTGGCCGTGTGTACCTCAAGAATCTTGGTACTAACATGGCGGGGCGGTACAAAGTCGAAATGAACTAATTTTTTGAAATCACGAACCCAACCACTACCCCACGGGCACCGAAAAAGTAGCACGGCCGTGCTTTACGGCCGTGTGAGGCTCTTGACTTGCCAACCACAAAGTGAACACGCCCGCGTCTTGGATAACCGTGCCAATATATTGACTTGTTGAACACAGGCTAGACACGGCGTGGGGAACCAACACGCCCTAAAGCACGGCCGTGCGAGGCGGCCGTGTGAATCGACACACCCTCAACCCACGGGCGTGGGAAAACTGCCAGACCTGAAAGTTAATTTAAACACCATACCCTTCTCCTTCCTCTTATTAACCCACTTTCTTTCTCTCTTTCCTTTTCCTTCTTTTTCCTTTCTCTTTCCTTTTTCTTTTTCCTAATAAATCCTTAGACTCTTGAGCTACATCAAAATCATATCTATGGCAACAAAGCGTAAGAGGCCAATCTCCTCAAAGGAGACCGATTCACATGAGTTCATGCCGACAGCTTCATCCAAACAACAAGCCAAGAATATTTGAGGCTATTTAGTTTTTATTTCATTTTTCTCTTTTGCTTAAGTTTCCTTATCTACACTTCTCTTCCGCTTAAATTATTTTACTTTATCTTAGTTTCTTTGACTTAGGAGCTAAAGGTCGCTTGGGAATCACGCCACTTCATACCACAACACCTCCGTGATCAGTAGAAGTCACATCCACCTCGCGAACCATACACCAATAAGGATTCTCAAGCCCCTTTATCTTTTAGCTTTATTTCGTTTACATTTTTGTTTCCTCTTTCTTTACTTTTCTTTTCTTTAATTATATATTTAGTTTATTTTAAATTTGTCTTAATAAATCCTGGCTCATCCTCCACGAGTTCCCCAATTTCTTCATCTAGCACAGAACTCATGAGCATCCACCACATCCAAAAACGAGCCCTCCAACTTATCTTTTACCACGACCATTGCCAACTCTAGGAAATCATCCAATTCAGGGAGTGTCACTCTCTCCCCTCTCTTTTGATTTTACATATTAATTGTCATTATATATCTTTGTACATTGAGAGAAATGTACATCTTAAGTGTGGGGGGGTGAATCTTAGATATTCCAAACTTTTTGCAAAATCCCTGGATATAGTCGTGTTTGAAAGTAATCTACTCATATTACTAATTAGGCTAAAATTTCTGATGATTTATGATTTTTATTGATATGTTTTAGATTAAGTCATTGATAATTGTGCATTGATAATTAAATTCTAAGAATACTAGAGAATCAAGCATGATAAGTCTATTTTTCAGAAATTAAAAATTTGCTAGGTTGTCAAACTGAGTTTAAATATTACCTTGAAGTTTGGAATTTACGAGGTTGACATCAAAATACCCATAATTTTTGTGAGTTTTTTAGCCTTATAGAGCATATATTCTTTTTCTTGCTCACTTTATTGATTATGAGTATGTCAACACTGATTTGTTATTCTAGAACTTTCATCGATTATACATGTCGAGACCACATTTTTTTTTGATTTGATACACAGAGATGATAAAGGCACCTAGGATTTAACCCACTAATTCCATAAAAAGCCTACCTTCATGATTAACCCCTAGTGAACCCCTTTTTAATCCTAACAACCCTATTTATTGACTCACCAACTAATATTAACCCAGAACCCCCTTTGTTTTTGTTATCACCATTTCTTTTGACTACCCTTATATCGAGATTTGATTTGATTAAATAGCCTAACTATGTTTTTTTTCAGTTATGTATTTATAGTTTGTTCTTAAAAAAAATCAAGAGTATATTCATTATTAGTTGTGATTAAATGAGCTTATATGCTTGAATCCCAGATATCGAAGAAGAAGCTCGTATTATTAGTATTATTAGTTCTCAATTGATGTAATTATTATTATTAGTTCATTAGTTCTTAGTTAGGTAATTTGTCAATTCAATCTCGATTCTAACCCTCTAATTTAGCCTTATTCCACACCTTAACCCTAGCCCTGTTACAACCCTAACAAAGACCTTTTGATTTGTGTTTCATCTCATATTTCAGTGGTGGAGATTTGATTTTCATGCAAGCCTATGGGATTAACTCTTCATGTTTGACTTTTGAGTGCCTAAATTTTGAACCTTAAACACTTTGAGTGATTTGAGTGAATCTTTTGTGAGGATTTCAATCCTTGTCGATTTCGAATCAGAGGTAATTATTTAGATGAAGGGAAACACCTATGTTTTGTGCTACAGAATCTATGACTTATAATGTTTGATTTTTAGGACTCTTTGAGTTGAATTATCCATGTATAAATTATCTATGAATTATGATGAGACACTATCAATGACTATTATGAATTGAGGAAAGTTCGTTTTAATTATAAGTTGAGAATTTTGCTTGAGGACAAGCAAAAGCTTAAGTGTGGGGGTATTTGATAAACCGTAAAAGTAACATATTCTAAGCCCACAATTAGTATGCTTTTGGATGATTTAAGCCTCAATTTATGTAAAAAGGTGCTCTTAATCCCTTCTTTTCATGTATTATACTCAGGAAAGCACCCGATGACAAAAAGAACGAGAAACGGGCTTAAAACTGACCAAATTGGGCCAAGCCACAAAATAAGCACGGCCTGGACTTCAGGCCACACGACCGTTCCACCAGTTCTACTAGAACACGGCCTTACCACGACTTACACGGTCGTGCCTCATTCAACAGTGTCGAACATGGCCTTGCCACGATTTACACGGGCGTGTGCCATGGCCGTGCCTCTGCCGTGGAGAAGAGCAATTCCATTCGGGAAAGGATACTTAGGGAGAAAGAAACGTGTTTCAAAAGCCTATAAATACACCCTAGGTACCAGCTGAAAGGGGGCGACGAGCTAGGCCAAAAAGCCAAGCCAAAAAGGTCAGATTTGTGGGAATCACTCGAAGATAGCCAGTTGATCCATCTCAAGAAGCCGGAATTCTACTCAAGACGGAGGATCTCCTCTTCAATTCCTTCAGGGGGTTTTAGGGATTTCTTATGTTTTGTTTGATCTTTTCTCTTGAGATGTTGTCTTTTATTATTGTGAACAAAACCTTCGGATACCCGAAGGGGATGAAACCTATGATGAATCTTGTTATTTGATTATTTGAATTATATGATAAATACTTAGTTTGTTCTTAATTATGTGAGCTTAATCCAAATTTAATGTGCTTAGGTGGAGGAGGAATAGACCCTGCCTAAGAGTAGATCCAACATAATTAAGCGGAGTTGATCGCACGCCTAGAGATAGGGTGACGAGATTTTGCCGAATTAGGGTGAAACCTAATATGGAATCCACAGATTGATTTACTGCTATTCTAGGGGGTTATTATAAGCGAACGAGAGTTCCACTAATTAACCTAGGGTTAGACGTTATTCGCCTCGAGAGAGGGTTTAATATACGTTAGGGAGTCTCACGGATCAAACTAAGTAAATAAATCATATGGTTCAAGGTTAAATAACAAGTGAAGTCTAGGTGGATTTTTCCTAAAGGTATCGCTTGAGTCAACTGAGTTTTCCCAAAAGTTATTTCCTGAATTTATTCTTTTTGTCTTTGCATCTTAGCTTAGTAAGTAGATTAGTTTTAGTTTAACAACCATCACTTTATATTAAGGCTAAATAATAAGAAGACGATGAGTATTAGTACTTTTAGTTCCTTTGGGTTCGATAATCCGGTCTTGCCTAAGCTATACTACTGTTTGATAGGTGCACTTGCCTTTAATCGTTGTCAGAGTTAGTTTCCAGGTTCGATCATTCTTTTATAAATTTTAAAACTCTGATTTACAGCGATCACTAAATTTTCTTTTTAAATAATAAACAAATCCATTCAATAGTAAACCAAACGAGTTCGCCAAAGCATCTGGGTTGCGTACACTTAACGGAAGAGTTCGCCAAACCACAGATCTTCGCCAAGCTAAGATTTCACCAAATGGCGCATACAAAGAATTCTATACTTAATCAAAATAAACAATTTACTTACTCATCCCTACACTTAATTCACCAAAACACTATAAATAATTATCAGATACTGAGACTTCGTCGGGTGGGCTGTTACACATATAATCACATTTATCAATTATCATAATATATCAATTAACATTTCACATAAGTTCCCTAGTAATTCAATGGTAGACATAAGTTGAATAAATGGAAATATGTCCAACCAACACACCATTTGCATCATAGGTGCATCCAACCAGCACACATGTTCCAAAGAACATACCACCCAACACACACCATTTTCTGAAGATTATATCCATATGTAGTAACTACGATAATGATAATTTCAGAATATATGATAACTTCATTTCCAATTGGCATGCCAATCTTATCCAACTATTTCCCACCAAGCCTCCTAGGGAAATTTCAGTATAACATATTGAAACATTAAATAAACATATCTTTCATAATTCAATATATTCACAAGTTCGTTTCCATATTCATATTCAATAACCACATTTATCCATTTACATTCTTATCATTTATATCAACTTATTTTACTTTTTTCAAGTTATAAATTATATACCTACTTAAATATTTTATTCGATGCATATATACAAATAATTTTTCTTATTTCATTTTTTATTCTCATCTATATCAAATAACATCTACCCTTATCAATATTTTCAAAATTCTTATTTTTTCATCTTACTTAACTATTTCATATTAAATCAATACATTAAACATTCAAATTAATATAAAGCTAACATGAATTCAAATATGTAATAGTCTGATTTCCAGTGGTGTCAGAAACAGTGGTTTTGGGACCACAATTCTGATGTAATAATTTTTAAATATTATTTAATTAATATTTACTAGGTATTTAAGGTTGTATCAAATTTTGGTTAGAAAGTTTTATCGTTTAGATAGTTTAATAGGTAAAAAGGACTGAATCGTAAAAGCTGTAAAAGTTGAGTTTATTTAATTAAAGGACCAAATGAATAATTTAACCAATAGGGGTTAAGTTAGTGGATTAACATTATTGCTATTACATGTGGATAAGATTCGTTAATGTTAATAGTGATTAATTAAAGCTTAATTAGAAAAGACTTAAAAATTACAAAAATACCTACGTATATATATTAAATTTAAGTAAAGAAAAGATGATATTTTGTTGAAAATCACTCATCTTCTCCACGACACATAAGAGAAACTAGGGTTTCCATAGTTCAACTTTGAAGCTTTGATTTGTAAGTAAATCCTAGCCCGTTTCTAATAAATTTTTTTGTTTTTTAGCTCAAGTTAGCTTAATCTAGCTAACCAGGGGACTAACTTGTAAAATTGTCAAATGTTTTAGATTATGTCATTGATGTGTTTGGGTTATTTTTAAAGTTTTATGGAAGATTATTGAGTTCGATTGTTAGTTAAGACTATTTTTTAAAGTAATTTTTGATTATTTAAACGTTTAATGATTAAATTATTAAAGTGATAAACTTTCAAGGACTTGTGGTGAATTAATCACAAATAAAGGCTGAATTTGGGGTTGTTGACATTTGGCTAAGATGGGTTCTGAATAAAATTGGTTTAATTGTGAATTTTGGGCCTAAGGACTAAATTGAATGTGGGTAAATTTGTAAAAATGTAAAAAATGACTTAATTGCATAAAATGACTTAATTTTGTTGTTAATTTAGTTAATTGAATGAAACTATTATTTTAGATCAAGAACGTGTTGACGATCGTGAAAAAGAAAATGTTACGGAGTAGTCCCTATACTTAAGCCATTACTGTTAATTAGTCCTGTAAGTTTCATACTGTTATTTCTATATTATAAATGTATATATTCCATGTTTATTGTAATTATATTCAATGATATACTTAACTATGGACTGATTGGAGAATTCATGATAAATGAAAACGGATATTAAATATCAGGCCTTGAGCTAGTGGTACTGACCGTAGAGATGGCTGAGATCCTACATTTGTTGTGGATTTTCTACAGCTTGTGTGAGCAGCATTACGAGCCAGTGGTTACTTAGCAGGTACTATGTATCGATGATACAGACCGTAGCGATGGCTTGAGATCCTGCATTTTTTGCGAATTCTCTGCAGCTTGTGTGAGGAGCATCGTAAGCCGGTCAAAACTCTGAAATTAACTCGAATGATTGATACCCTCTGATAACCTGAGTTGATATTTTATTAGTACGTTGACTGAGAATATGATGTGAATTAATGCACTGTGTAATACTCACCGTTGTGAGCTGTGATTGACAGGAACTTCATTGTTTAATGTTATAATTTGATCTGTTATGTTTAATTTGGTTAGATTTATCGTTTAATTTAGTGAACTTACTAAGCTTCAAGTAAGCTTACTCGTGTCTTGTCCTTTGTTTTGTAGATTACATTTTGTGATTGAGAGATCAGATCAACTCGAGGAATCACACTATCCCGACGACTCCTTTGGTAGATTTTGTAAACATTTTGGTTATATGGCATGTAATAGGGAAAATGATTATGTTTGTAATGTTTCCTAGCTATGTGTGGTGTTTTGGCATGTTTAATGTTGTAGAATGGTAATATTATATAGTATGCTTGTTAAACTTAAAGTTGAGCTTAAGTGTTTGTCCACAGAATGGTAAGTATCTTGTTTAAGTATGATATAATGAGATTGAGATAGATTAGTTGGTGTGTATGTTTTGACTTGTAGGTGATATGAAGTGATAATGTTTGGGTATGAGCATTTTTTTGTATCTTCATGAATGACACTTTGGTTTGGTCTTAGGTGGTTGAAATTGGTATGTTTTGGTTGTATTTAGGTGTGGTTATTGTCTTGTGATCATGTGTTATGAATTGGTTTAGGTACCTATGTAATTGGATGAAAAGTGAGCATGATTTTGGTCACTTTTGGGTACACACGGCCTGGGACACAGGCTGTCACACGGGCGTGTGTCACACACGGGCGTGTGCCTCTAACGTGTTAGGTGTAGGTTTCACACAGGCGGGCACAGGGCCTACGACATGGCCATGTGACCCAAGTCAGAGAGTTACACGACCCATATACACGGGCATGTGAGATCACACATGGGTGTGTGGGATGACCACATGGCCATGTCTGGAGCCACACAGTCTGGGCTCTATCACACGGCCTGGACACACGGTCATTAACAATTGTACTTTTTCACTTTATTCAATTTAGTCCATATCTTGATTTTCTAACTCTACATATCAATACATATCCATGTCACGTTCATAAAAAAAACTATTTATTTGACTTCACATCCTTTTCTAAAATGGTAAATTTACACTTTTAATCCTCTAACTTTCACGCATTTTCAATTTAGTCTTTATTAAATTTTCACTATTCATACTTTCTCTCCAAATAACTAATCACCTTCAATATAATTATTATTTCCCTAAATAACACCTTTTACAGTCTCGAGAATTTTGAGGTGTTACATTATGCCATTTAACGACTACTTAATCATAGATTTGGCATAACCGTTCAAATCACGTTAAGAACATAATTTTTGTGGTAATATCCTAAACTAAATTACTTAAAAAAGTTATACTACAAACTTAATTTAAGCTAGCACAAGCTGATATCCGCCAAGCATCGATAACTTTTTCCTTCCTTTTGGCCTTTTACGACTCAACCACTTCTTCCACTACAATTAAGCCAAAACTATAAAACATAACTAGGAAAACATAATTAAGCAAAAAAATAACCTAAAACTAAACATGAGATACATCTTGGCACGACCGACATCTAAAGCTCTAAGCCTCTAACACTAGAGAATCTAATCTAACCTTATAATTCGTACCAAAAGCTCATAAATACTCAAGAGTAACAAGCAACACTAACTCATACACTTTCTCTCTTTAAAATTCTATAAGCTTTCAATTATGGCATCTCAAGATAACCTTAACAAATTTTCATTCTAACTTGATTCTCAACTATTCCACTCTATTCTAAACTCATTTATAACTATATTTAAGTTTAAAAAAATCAAGAACAAAACAATCAAAACTTTCTCACTCTAACTTGAAAAATGTTCTAAAATGGAAGAAAAATGAAGATAAAAAAAAAACATGTTAAAATGGTTTAAAATCATAGACTAAAGTTAGAAAGCACTTTACCTCGCTACATTGGGAAACAAAAAAAGATATAAAGGAACATTATGCCTACTTATTTGAGAAGGATAATTCAAGTTTAGAGGCCAAAAATTTTAATAAAGTGCGAAGATTGTAATACCTATAAGTTTATATGATTTTATAATTATATTATGCGTAAGATTTCTTTGTAATGAGTGTTTAATTCAAGGGCCTAATTAGTTCTAACAAAACTTCAAGAATGGAAGGACTTATTAGCTATTAAACCAAAATCTTTCGGCTTTACTTTATAAGGCTTTTTTTTCTTTTTACGTAGAGAGAACCAAATAAAAAAAAGATTCTCATGCTTTTGCTCTCTTTCTTAGGGCTAGGATTGGAGGAACCAAATCCAAATAGGAGCAACACCCAAGCTTACAACTAGATTAGTGCATTGAAAATGTGAATATAAATCTTCTCTTAACTTAAAAATGTGCATTTTTTTTTTTGTTAAACTTTTGTGTTCAAATCAAAGAAAAGAAAATAAAAGAATCAAATAGTCAAGAAATTTCTCATGTTTTATGATGGCTACTTTAGGTAACCCTCTTAAACTTTGTCTTTCTACTAATTATAAGAGATTAGAGGTTATTATAGAAATTTTGTTTTGAATATGGAAGAGAAGGAAAATTTTATTTTGGGTGCATATTGTTTAATAATAGCATCAATAGTGAACTACAAATTTTTTGCAATATATTTCCTAGGTAATGTGGACTTATTTACTTTATATGGTTGAAAATTTTATAAATTTTAGATTCTTGCACTTTTAGTGATTCTCGGTTTCATGTTTTATAACTCGAGTTGTAGTTTTTTAAAAGAAATTTTTTTATTCACTTTCATAATTGGTCTCTAAAAGTATCGTTTGAATTATCTTATCTTCGAATAATCTTAGATAAGTTTAGTAACTTTCGAAGAAGAGCTAAGGCTACAAAGGGGAAAAAGGTAAATATTGTTGTAAAATAAAGAAAGATGGAGAGAATAAAGAACAAATAAAATATGAAAGCAATAGAGAATGTAATTTATTGATCAAAAGGAGTGATTACAATGCTTCATCAGAGTCTCTATTTATAGGTATAAGAAGTATAAAAGAAGTAGAGATCTAATTCTAATAACTATTAGAATTTAAAGTACACCAAAACTTTATCTTGATCATGATGGACATCCACTTAATAAGATATTCATAACACTCCCCCTTGGATGTCCATTGGTAGATAATGTGCCTCATTAAAACCTTATTAGGAAAAACCCTATGGGATAAAAACCTAATGAGGGAAAAAGAGTACACAATCTATAATACGCATAATATGTTGCCTCATTAAAAACCTTACCAGGAAAACCCAATGGGACAAAACCTTGATTAAGGGAAAAATAGTACAACGGGTATTTACTCCCCCTCATGAAAACATCACATACTTTCTCATATTCACGTATTCAATCTTGAATACTAGTTTTTCAAATGACTATTTGAATGTATTTTCTAAGCATTTATATTACCATTCTTTTAAAAGTCATGAGTGAGGGAAATTTGGGGAAATATATTTTGATCTCTTCAGGGATTCAACAATAATCATAACAAACTTTAATCATGATTCTTTTATAAAAACAAAAATAGGTATTTTGGATCATTTTATAATCCTCCTTCAACTACTACTCACTAAGTCAAATTTACCACATATGTTCAAATTATTTCAATTCATATAAATGAACAATTTCTCGAGAATTTCAATATGCTAACATCCTAAATTCTTCAAGGATTTTAATATAAACTTTATAGTGATTCATAAAAGGTTGTAACAATAACCACCACAAAAGAATATTATATCTTTTCATAATCAATACCAGGACTAAGCGAAAAACTTCATATTTTTATTCTGTTTTTGCAAAACTATTTCAATTGCACCCTCACTGGCTTTATACCTTTAGATATTTGGACTACTGGTCCAAAAACTCCACGAATTTAATTGCACTTGAGTTGTGTCTTTCTATTCTGATCAATTTATTCCATATCTATATTTCTCAATAGATTTATTCAAAATCATCATTTTATTTCATTATTTCAATAATAATATTGCATACAAAATCATTGTCGACCACTTTTATTATTCGGTTCCACATTTTCTCGAATTGACATAACTTATCGAGATATCTTATTTTCATTATTTTAAAATTCAGTTTTAGGTACCTGAATCTCTTCTGAAGTTTTACTTATTATTTATGTCTTGGGTCTCTTCTGGAGCACCCGCCTCCACTACATGACCATCTAGAATAATTTTCATCTTTGAAACCGATCAATCTATTATTTATTCTAACTGATTGTCCTACTGGGACTTTGATTCAAATTAAATTATTAGATGGTATATAACACTTGATTATTCTCATTAAGGTTGTAAATACATCTAATAGTTAACTTGTAATGAGTTATCCTTATTGAACTTCTGGTTCAATTACTCTCCCCCTAACTCATTACAAGTTATTGTTTCTCTCCCCCTAATGTTGGGAAAACTGACAACTCATGTCACAATTAAATCTCGAATTAATGGCTCAAAAATATTATAAGGAGACTCATATAAATATACATTTCCAATCTCTTATTATGACATGTGTGTTGTGGTGGAACAGTTGGAACATATACCGCACATCCAAAAATTGTAAGATGGGAAATATTTGACTCTTGACCAAAAATCAATTGTAATGGGGAGTATTTATAATTTATTGGCTTGATGTGTACAACATGTAAATCAATACAAGCATGAATCTTATGCTGAAATAGAAAGTTTTGTTCTCATAAGTAATGGTTTAGCTATTAGTTGGAGGCATTTGATAAACAATTCAGCTAAATCATTTTGTGTGTGAACATGAGTTACAGGATGTTCAACTTTTATCCCAATTGACATGCAATAATCATTGAAAACTTGGGATGTAAACTCACCAACATTAGCAACATGAATTGTTTTAATTGCATAATCTGAAATTAATCATTTAAACAAGCAATCTCGCAAACGACAAGTTGCGAGTTGATAGCGCATGTGATTATTTTGTAGATGCATCTACCAAAATCATATAATATCAAAACCATCCACATGGTGGATGAATGAGCCCATATTCATTTCATAAATCCAAGACATTAAATCTCAACTTTAGTTATTGAGTTTCTAAGAACCAATTTTTATTGAGAACAAGCAACAAATAAGAATTCTTTAAATTAAATAACCTTCTAGTTCTTTAATGAATGTCCATATAAATTCTCAATTAATTTTTGCATCATTTATGATCCAGGATGGTCTAACTGGTCACGCCAAGTAGTAAACACATTTGTATTAGTAAACTTCTGGTTTACTTTAACATGTGTTTCAATTGTACTAAATTGTGACAAATTGATAATTTTATTATCATTCCTTTTAATTTGTATCCACATATAAGTACTATTGTGACATTTACTACTGGAAATGTCTAAATCAATGTGAAGTCTATAATGCCACCAAGTCAATAAATATAATTTCCAAATAATTGTATGCAATATTCTCTCTTGCAAACTTTGAAATCTTTAAATAATTTCCAAATAATTGTATCCAAAATCTTCAAATGCCCAAAAATCTATTAATAGCAAAATTTGAAAGTGGATCTTATTTTCTATGTGTATAACAGGTACATAACCAATGACTTTTAATGCATAAGTTTTCTCTCTTGCAAGTTCTCATCAGCAATATTTTACTATGTAATTTTAATTGAGAACTTATTCTGAATACTGTAGAGTTATACTCATGGTTTTTTAAAAAAAATACTTGTAACTTTAGGTGCATCCAACCATAATAAGCTTTAGATAGAATTATCATATTCTATCGCTCATAAGTAGATCTTTCACAGTCAAATATTTTGCTTGCAACCCTTTAATGGGGATGATGACAAAAGAAGATCACAAAGATAATCACAATCAATTCAATTTAATAACAAGAGTAATCAATAACACAATCCTCTCTTTTTCATCCTTTCAAAATAGATATTTATAGCAATAGCGATTCATATGAAATATAATATTTTTCTCATTCAAAATCTCAATATAAGATCCATTATAAATATCTTTTAAAACCAATGGATTAACCATCACAAGGTATTAATATATTAGCTCTTCTGGAGCTTTCGACTAATTTTGTACTATCAAATATTGAAATAATATTTGTTTGTTTTAGTACCAAATAAGATAAATATTTTCTATCTATAATGATAGAATTCATTACTACATTTTCATATCATTCCTCAAAGAATATTAACAGAAAAAAAATATTTGGGCATACGCCACATATGTGGCTAATAATCTTTCATATCACATTGATAACATAAGTTATCTTTACCCTTTGAAAAGTTATCTTGAGAACTCTCATTGTTCTCTTATTTATTACTATGTTCCCACTTTTAGTGGTTCATGATTATACCTTTTATTTTCTTTATGTTTACATTCACTTCAGGGAATGCAACAAATCTATTAGGACGGACTTAGAAACATCCCAATAGATTCTTTATTTCATAATCACCATCGTAAACATGCGTGAGATTTCAAATCAAAATCTATCTATGCATGTTGTCATAATTAGTCTCCAATTATAATAAACAATAAATAAAACATAGTAAAATATACCTGAAGATCTTTAACATCATCGTCATCACTAGAAGGTATGAGATAGTTCGAAAATATTCTTGATTTCATATAGATAACGGTATCAAATCTTTCACTATCCTTAAAAACAAAAAGTAAAATAAGTTAATCAAAACAATGATAACATATAATGAAAGAAGAATGAAAAATGATAATCAAATATGAAACATTAAATAAAAGAAACTTCCTGTAAAAACTTTGCATCTTGCCGTCAAAGAAATTGAAAATCATGGAGGATAAATTTGATCGTCGATAAAAGGAACTATCACTTTGAGCAAGATCATGCTGATAACGTGTTATAAAATAAAGAGAGATTGAGAGAATAAAGAACAAAGAAAATATGAAAGCAATAGAGAATGTAATTTATTGATCAAAAGGGGTGATTACAATGCTTCATCAGAGTCTCTATTTATAGGTATAAGAAGTATAAAAGAAGTAGAGATCTAATTCTAATAACTATTAGAATTTAAAGTACACCAAAACTTTATCTTGATCATGATGGACATCCACTTAATAAGATATTCATAACAAATATAACCTTATTACCCTTTTTATTGGTAAAGCAACATATATAAATGAATTTAATATATTGTATCTGATTGACAAATTGAAGTTATTATTGGCCCTTCTAATGGGTTATAATAGTTAGTTTAGGCCTTGCTAACTATAATAGTTAGTACTGTAACACCCCTCATCCAAACCGATCATCAGGTCCAAGTTACAGGATGCTACAATTGTTGCCAGAGTAAAAATAGACAATTAACATTCAAATTAAATATAAATCATACAATCACAGTCAATTCAATTCATAATCACAAAATCTAACCTTTCTCGGGTCTTATACGAGCTTACGTATGCTCTAAAATCAACCTGGAATTGAACAAGGAATAATTTGCAACATTTTCAAAGTTTCAGATCAATCATATCATAAATAAATCCTTCAAGTATTCAATCATGTCATAAACACTCAGATATTATGATATACAATTAAATTTGAGTCTTAATTGAGCTTACGAAAGCTCTTTTGTTGACACGAGCATGAAATATGACCAAATTACAAAGTTTTAAAAATCTAGGGTCGACATCATGACATCGCCAAATAGTTGATCATGTTGCGATGTCTAACCACTTAATGTTGGGACATCACAATCTGTTGGCCAACGTTGCAACGAGCAGGGTTGGTCGTCTCGACAAAGACTCTGTTATTGGTACATTTTAGGTCATTTGATACCTATTTCAAGCTACCAATGCCATTGATCTATTTGGTTCATAATTTCACCCTTATTCTTGCACAAAACCAACCAAAATACCATCCAAAACAATCATTTAACCATTTCTAAGTTCAATCAATCAAATATGCCACTTTGGCACCACACCTACCAATTTAGCCTATTCATACTTCACTTAAACCATCATGCTTTTGTTCATGCTAAACCATCATTTTCCAAACCATTTCACAATCAAAATGGTCATTCAAAACTCCAAACATGTTATCAACCAAACAAATATACGTATAGGCAATAATTTTATCAAAGATCAACCATCAATCATGATTCAAACCAAACTATCATTTCCAAATAAACTCATGTTTTAAACACCTATGTACATACCACATAACCGAGATTTAAACAAATAAAAGTCTATCGTATCGCTGATAGGATAGTGTGAGCTTTGTGGTGATCCAACTAATGCATTTTGCAAAATCGATAATTTATAAGGAAAAAGAGAATAACGAGTAAGCACTTTGAATGCTTAGTAAGTCTATATGAAATTTACTTAACTTACATTAACATTTCAACCATTTATAAAATTGTAATAGATTGATATCTAACATAACATCTTTGGCAACCTTACACTTCCATAAACATTTAACAAATATATCAAATGGGTTAGTTCAGATACATTTAATGAACTTATAACACAAATATATATATAATATTCCATCATATCAACTTATAACATATGTACAATTTCATTCATATATATATATTCATTCCGACCATTTCATTTTCATTTCATACCATTTCCATTTTTGTCTTTCACCTGGAGAACTGAAGTAAATTGAACTTCGGATACACGGGACCGATTTGCTCACACAAGTTGTAATATTCGAATTTGCTCACACGAGCTGTACATTAGGTTTACTTTTGCAAACTTTGTTCGATGCTGCTCACTCAAGCTATTGAGAATTCACAACACATGCTAGATCTCAACCATCGATAAAGAATTCCCTGACCAACACCCTGTAACACCCCACGCTTGACCCGTCCGCTGGATCCAGGTATGGAGTGTCACCATAGACCTATACTTAAATTTACTAACTTGGTTGCTATAAAATAGTCTAAAAGTAAAATTGTCTTGTGATAAATTTAAAAATAATAATCCTTTAAATTGTTCATATTGCTAATCAGACTGCTTGTTTACAATGTGCCTCTTACATCTCTCATCAGGTTAACTATTTCATTGCCCAAATTCTAAGGTCACTATCTAGATACAATCCATTAGCTCCCGGAGCAAAGCCTCCAATGGTACCCCATTCCTATGTGCATGACTCTAACATCCTGTGATCCTCGATCTCCACACTGTTTGGCTTGGTCCCTCTTCGAAGTCCTCGATTCCTTGCTTGTCCTGCGATCATCATACAAACTTTAGTAAGTTTAATTAAACTTAGTGAGTTCCTCTTCTGTCCATATATTTAAACCCTACCACATAAGGGTAAACAATGTAAAATAATTTAACATAAATACTCCCTTCTCATTCATGGCGAGTGTTCTATATCAAGGTGGCGGCTCCAACTGAGCTTTTGAGCTACTCATCTCACCATGAGACCTTTATATAGGTAGACTCTCCTCTAATCTGTAATTCAGACACCTCGCCACATTAGTAAATTCTATCCTTATATTCTATTTGTCCTTGTTTACACTTTGATAAACCGTAATAGTAACATATTTTAATCCCACATTTAGCATGCTTTTGGATGGTTTATCCCTTGAATTATGGAATTTGGTGCTCTTAATCCTTTAATTTCATGTTTTATACTCAGGAGAGCATAGGAAGATGAAAAGAATGAGAAACGGGCTTAAAACGAGCCAAATGGGCCAAAGAGAGAAACCGGCACGACATGGGGTTTCACCACACGGCCGTGCCCCTTTAGCAGGCTTGAACACGGCCTACAACTCGACTTACACGGGCGTGTGCCATGGGCGTGTCCCTGGCGTGGAAAAGAAGAATTTTATTCAGATTAGGGTACTTGGAGGCAAAGAAACACATTCCAAAAGCCTATATAAACACCCTAAAGGCCAACCTTTAGGGGGGCGTCCAGCTAGGCCAAGGAGCCAAGCCGGAGAGGTCAAAATCGTGGGATTTACTCGAAGAAAGCCAGTTGATTCATCTCAAGAAGCCGGAGTAATACTCAAGACGGAAGATCTTCTCTTCAATTCCTTCAGGGGGTTTTAGGGTTTTTCTTATGTTTTGTTTTATCTTTTCTTCTAAGATGTATTCTTTTATTAGTATGAACTAAACCCTCAGATACCTGAGGGGGATGAGACCTAAGACGAATCTTGTTATTGTTTTCTGAACTATATGATAAATACTTGATTTGTTCTTAATTATGTGTTCTTAATTCATGTTTTGATATTTCAGGATATTGATTCAAGTATTGATGTGCTTAGGTAGAGGAGGAATAGACCCTGCCTAAGAGTAGATCTAGCATAATTAAGCGGAGTTGATCACGCGCCTAGAGATAGGGTGACGAAAATCTGTCGGATTAGGTTCAAACCTAATATGGGAGTCCATAGATCGAGTTAATGCAATTCTAGGGGTTTTAATTAGAAAGAGATTTCAATTAATCAACCTAGGGTTAGACGTTAGTAGCCTTGAGAGAGGTATTAATATACATTAGGGAATCCTACGGATCAAGTCAAGTGAATAAGTCGTCTGGTTCAGAGTTAGATAACAAGTGAAGTCTAGGTGGATTCTTCCTTGGGTATTGTCTTAATCAATTGGTTTTTTCCCACAAGTATTTCCCCAATTCATTCTCTTTGTCTTAGCGTTTTTAGCCTAGTAGTTAGTAAATTTTAGATTAAACAATAATTCACTTCAATTCTTAGGCTAAATAATAGAAAGAAAGTTAGTATTAGTACTTTTGGCTCCTTTGGGTTCGATATTCCGGTCTTGCCATTAAACTATACTACTGTTCGATAGGTGCGTTTGCCTCAATCGTTGTCACAGTTAGTTTCTAGGCTAGATCATTCATTATATAAATTTTAAGACTCTGACATAATCGATCAAGTTTTTGGCGCCGTTGCCGGGGAACCAAAATATTAAGAACGCTCAATTTTTATTACTTTAGCCATTTTATTTATTTACAATTTATTTTATTTTATTTTAACTTTGCTAATTTTTCTCTTTCTTTGTTCCTTGCAGGTACCTCTAGTTTATGACTAGAAGGAACTCGACAGACCCTTAATTTACGACAGTGATATTGAAAGAACCGTTCGCAGAAATCGTAGAGAAATAAGGCGAAGCCTAACTTACATAGAAGAAGAGCAAGAAGACGAGAACAATACTACTTAAGAGATGGCTGAGAATAATCCGCTACCTCCAGAGGTGGCCGAAAATCATGCTCCTCGTACTATGTATGATTATGCTAAGCCTAGTTTAGTTGGTACTAAATCAAGTATTGTTAGACCTACTATTGCTGCAAATAATTTTGAACTGAAACCTAACACAATTCAAATGATACAGCAATTTGTTCAGTTTGATGGTTTGCAGGATGAAGATCCAAACAATCACTTGGCGAATTTCCTAGAATTCTGTGATACCTTCAAAATAAATTGTGTTTCTGACGATGCCATCCGTCTTCGGTTGTTTCCCTTTTCTTTGAGGAATAAAGCCAAACAGTGGTTGAATTCTCTTCCACGATGATCAATCACTACATGAGAGCAAATGACCGAAAAAATTTTATTAACATATTTTTCGCCGGCTAAAACGGCTAAGTTAAAGAATGATATCTCTTCTTTTGTGCAGATGGATTTAGAGACACTTTATGATGCATGGGAGAGATACAAAGATCTATTGAGAAGGTGCCCACACCATGGATTACCCTTGTGGCTACAGGTCCAAACCTTTTACAATGGTGTAAACCCTTCAACCAGTGAAGCATTGATTCACCACGGCGTAACAACACGAATAACAAAACACCGAGGTCGCCTACGAGTTTATTGAAGAGATGTCACCGAATAATTATCGCTGGCAAGTCACGAGACAAGGCCAACAAAAGCCGCTAGTGTTTTTAACCTCGATGCAGTGACCATGCTATCAAATCAGGTATAGATGTTAAATAAAAAAATTGATGGTTTTTTTGGTTCTTCACAGGTACATCCAGTTATGCAGTGCGATACAAATGGAGGAGGAATGAGCAACACAGAATATCCACTTTACAACCTGAGCACTGAAAACGAGCAAGCTCACTATATGGGTAACAATTTTAGATCTCAAAATAACCCCTATAGTAACAATTATAATCTAGGTTGGAGGAACCACCCCAATTTTTCTTGGGGAGGTCAAGGAAATCAGAGACAACAACCCCTCCCAGGCCTCCAACAGCAGCCCTACCCACAAGAGAAAAAATCGAACCTTGAGGAGATGCTAACAGAATTCATCGCGGTGTCAGAAACCCGTTTCCAAAACACCGAAACAGCACTTAAAAAGCAAGAAGCATCGATTCAAGAGATCCAGAATCAGGTAGGTCAACTTACTAAGATCATGTCAGAACGACCAGAAGGTAGATTGCCAAGCAACACTGAAACTAACCCAAAGGAGCAACTTCAAGCCATAACCGCTCATGATAGTAAAGGGTTAGATGAGCCCAAATTAAGGCAAGAGGATGTGGTAGAGGAAGGTAAGGTCGAGGTAAGTCATGATAAAATAAAACCGGTAATCAAAGAGTATCAACCTCGCATACCATATCCCGAAGCAATGAAGAAAGATAACACAGATGAACAGTTTGGTAAGTTTCTTAAACTTTTAAAGAAATTACATATTAACTTATCGTTTCTCGAAGCTCTTTCGCAGATGCCAGATTCAAAGAAATTTTTAAAAGAGCTTTTGACAAACAAACGGAGGTTAGACGAGGCATCGCATGTGGAGCTAAACGCAATGTGCTCAGAAATTCTACAAAATAAACTACCACGAAAATTAAAAGATCCAGGGAGTTTTACAATTCCATGTTTAATTGGTAGTTTATCTATTAATAACGCTTTAGCTTATTTAGGGGCAAGCATAAATGTTATGCCTTATAAAATGTTTAAACAACTAGGTCTAGGGAAACCCAAACAAACTAGGATGAGCATTCAATTAGCTGATAAGACTATTCGAATTCCTAGAGGTATAAGCGAAGATGTTCTAGTAAAGATTGATAAATTTGTATTCCCAGTAGACTTTGTAGTTTTAGACATGGATGAGGACAATAGTATCCCCTTAATTTTAGGAAGACCCTTTTTAGCAACTGCTAGAACTAAAATTGATGTTCGAACAGGAGAACTCATACTCCGTGTAGGTGACGAATCAATCGGTCTTCGTGCTCTCGACTCAACCAGACATCAAGTGATAGAGGTGAGAAAGTAAATTCAATTGATAACCAATTAGTTAAACCTTCTTTTCAGGAAGCACCATAGAACAACACAACTGAGCCAGATCCTATACCTCATGCAAACAAGGAAATAACTCATGAGGAACGAAGGCTTCAGATCGATGAACTAGACGAGTGGAAGACACATTTTAAAGAGAAATTAGGGATACACGCAGCAGAATCAACGCCATTCCATGGGACAGACAAATTCAAAATCAGAGATCAGGTATTGTTAGATAAAGTGGACCCTCGAATATCTCCTCCTGACTCGAATACAAACAAAGAAATTCCTTTTAGGGTAATCAATGTCTTCCCATACAGAACAGTCGAGGTAAGTAATCCTACATTTGGCACTTTTAAAATAAACGCTACTCGACTTGAACTACATACTGATAATAGGACAGATAACATGAGGAAGGATGTTCAACTCTTCAAACCACCCTGATTATGCGAATGAGAGGTAAGTCTAGCTTAAGACTTTAAATGAGCGCTTCTCAGGAGGCAACCCGAGCACTAACCCTAATAATTAAGTTTAGTTTTATTTCTTTTCTTTTATTTATATTTAGGCACAAATTTCCATACCACACGGCCTTGCACACGGCCGTGGCCGTATGAATACTACGGACTTTCGTACTGACATAGCAGAGGTAGTACGAGCCAATGACGAAAGATTCCCAGATCACGGACGATTATAAATTACCACGGCCGTGCGATATGGCCGTGGCCGACACTAAAGGAAGTCACACGGGCTCCGACTAAACACCACGGCCATACGATACAGCCGTGGTCGACATTGTTTTATCAAACATGGGCGTGGTGACCACGAAACGGGCGTGGGAGAAACAAATGAAGCACAACACGGCTGTGTGATACGGTCGTGTGACCCAACACGCCCATGGTACACGGGCGTGGGGATGTACCAGACATCAAAACTCTATTTAAACCACCCCCCTCTTCTCAACCACTCCCCATTCCCCTTCTTCCATACATTCTCAGACCCCCCTTCCATATTCTCCTTCCTTGGCCCTTTTCCAAACTCTAGATGTACACCATATCCATGTTGAAGAAGCGAAAGGATCCTAGCACAGTCTTCCTCTGTGAGACCGATCTACATAAGTTCATGCCGGCCGCTTCATCCACTCGACAAGCCAAGGATATTTGAGGCCATTTAGTTTTTAATTTTCTTATTTCTTCTCATTTATTTTCCTTCTCTTTATCTTCCTTGTCCTTAAATAAATAATTAGTTTATTTTGAATTTTTCTTAGTACTTCCTGGCTATTTCTTCACGGGCTACCCAATTTCTTCATCTAGCGCAGTAATAGTGGGCAGCCACCATACCACCACCAGAGACGCCTCCTCCAACTTATATTTCTCCTCCGAATCAAGTTTCCACACCTCTAACTCAAGGAATCCATCCAAAATTTAGAAAGTTTCATCTCTCCCTATCTTTTATGAATTCTTATCTATCTTTGTACATTGAAGGCAATGTACATCTTAAGTGTGGGGGGTGAATCTTAAAAGTGCCTAACATTTTGCATTATTCTCAAATTCTTGAATTATGTCTTGTTCTTAAGTAAAATTTCTCATATTACTGTTAAAATGAAATTTCCTTTGATTTATGATTTTTATTGATATGTTTTGGATTAAGTCATTGATAATTGTGCAGTGATGATTTAAACTGTAGGAAACTAGAGAATCAAGCAGGATAAGTCTATTTTTCAAAAGTAAAAATTTTGTTAGGTTGTCTACCCGAATCTAATTATTACTTTGAAGTTTGAAATTTACAAGGTTGATATCAAAAAGCCCATAGTTTTTGTGAGATTTTGAGCATTTTATAGCATACATTCCTTTTCATGCTCACTTTATTGATTATGAATGTGTCAACATTGATCTGTTATTCTAGAACTTGCATCGATTATACATGTCGAGACCACACCTTTGATTTGATATACTAAGATGATAAAGGCACCTAGGATTTAACCCACTTACTCCATAAAAAACCTACCCTCACAATTAACCCTTAGTGAACCCCTTTGATCCTAACAACCCTCTTATTGACTCACCCATTAATATTAACCCAAAACCAACTTTGTATTTGTTATCACCATTTCTCTTGACTACCCCTATATCGAGATCTCATTTGAACAGATTACTTAGCTAAACTATGCTTTCCATTTCAGTTGTTAATTTCTTTATTATTGTATGATTTGTTCTTAATTAAAAAAAACGAAGTATATTCATTATTAGTTCTATGTTATTTGAGCTCAAACTGTTAATTTCATTATCTTTAAAAGAAGCTCATGTTATTAGTATTAAGTTTTCGTGATGTAATTATTTAGTATTAGTACAACTTTTTAGTTAGGTAATTTGTCAATTCAATATCGATACTAACCCTCTAATTCAGACTTTATCCACACCTTTAAACCCAAGCCCCATTACAACCCTTTTTAAAGACCTTTTGATTTGTGTATCTTCTCATATTATAGTGGTGGAGATTTGATTTTCATGCAAGCCTATGGGATTAACTTTTCATGTTCGACTTCTGAGTGCTTATTTTTGAACCTTAAACACTTCGAGTGATTTGAGTGAATCTTTAGTGAGGATGTCAATTTTTGTCGATTTTGAATCAGAGGTAATTATTTAGGTAAGGGGAAACACCTATTTTTCTTATTATAAAAACTATGACTTTGATTTTTTGAATCTTTAGGAACCTTCCGGTTAAATTATCAATGTATGAATTACCTATGAATTATGATGAGACATTATTGATGAAGGTTATGAATTAAGGAAATTCTGTTTTAATTGTGAGTTGAGAATTTTGCTTGAGGACAAGCAAAAGCTTAAGTGTGAGGGTATTTGATAAACCGTAATAGTAACATATTTTAATCCCACATTTAGCATGCTTTTGGATGGTTTATCCCTTGAATTATGGAATTTGGTGCTCTTAATCCTTTAATTTCATGTTTTATACTCAGGAGAGCATAGGAGGATGAAAAGAACGAGAAACGGGCTTAAAACGGGCCAAATGGGCCAAAGAGAGAAATCGACACGGCACGGGGTTTCACCACACACAACATGCCCCTTTAGCGTGCTCGAACACGGCCTACAACTCAACTTACACGGGCGTGCGCCATGGGCGTGTCCCTGCCGTGGAAAAGAAGAATTTTATTTGGATTAGGGTACTTAGAGACAAAGAAACACATTCCAAAACCCTATATAAACACCCTAAAGGCCAACCTTTAGGGGGGCGTCAAGCTAGGCTAAGGAGCCAAGCCGGAGAGGTCAGAATCGTAGGATTTACTCGAAGAAAGCCAGTTGATTCATCTCAAGAAGCCGGAGTCATACTCAAGACGGAAGATCTTCTCTTCAATTCCTCCAGGGGGTTTTAGGGTTTTTCTTATGTTTTGTTTTATCTTTTCTTCTGAGATGTATTCTTTTATTAGTATGAACTAAACCCTCAGATACCTGAGGGGGATGAGACCTAAGACGAATCTTGTTATTGCTTTTTGAACTATATGATAAATAATTGATTTGTTCTTAATTATGTGTTCTTAATTCATGTTTTGATATTTCAGGATATTGATTCAAGTATTTATGTGCTTAGGTAGAGGAGGAATAGACCCTGCCTAAGAGTAGATCTAGCATAATTAAGCGGAGTTGATCGTGCGCATAGAGATAGGGTGACGAAAATCTGCCGGATTAGGGTCAAACCTAATATGGGAGTCCATAGATCGAGTTAATGCAATTCTAGGGGTTTTAATTAGAAAGAGATTTCAATTAATCAGCCTAGGGTTAGACGTTAGTAGCCTCGAGAGAGGTATTAATATACATTAAGGAATCCTACAGATCAAGTCAAGTGAATAAATCATCTGGTTCAGAGTTAGATAACAAGTGAAGTCTAGGTGGATTCTTCCTTGGGTATTGTCTTAATCAATTGGTTTTTCCCACAAGTATTTCCCCAATTCATTCTCTTTGTCTTAGCGTTTTTAGCTTAGTAGTTAGTTAATTTTAGATTAAACAATAATTCACTTCAATTCTTAGGCTAAATAATAGAAAGAAAGTTAGTATTAGTACTTTTGGTTCCTTTGGGTTCGATATTCCGGTCTTGCCACTAAACTATACTATTGTTCGATAGGTGCGCTTGGCTCAATCGTTGTCACAGTTAGTTTCTAGGCTAGATCATTCATTATATAAATTTTAAGACTCTGACATCGTCGATCACACTTTCCCTCTTATATGGGGAGTTTGTTGACCCAAACTATCCTAGATATTCGTCAGCTTCCTATCATAAACCCTTATGGTAACCTTTTTAACTATTTGCCCGAGGATTCTTAGAGCATACATTCCTTCAGAAACTAGATCGTACCAGTCCTTGGCAGGCTCTTTCTATTCATTCATTAGTCCCGAGGACTCTTTGACATTTTCATATTGTGTGACCTTCAGCATATCTCGTCACTCTGGCGAACCCGTCCCTATTCCATCTTACTGTCCTTAGAAGGGGATTACTCCCAGTAACTTACTTTTCACCTCTGCCTTTACTTGAGACCTCACCTGTCTCAAATGTAAAGTTCGGTCTATCTTGTTGGACCAATAGTTTGTCGCTCGTATGACTATGCAATCCTGTCATCTCACTTTCTCGTCTCCTCTTTACGAAGCTATCCTTTCTGCAGCATACTCGCACTAGCTTTTCCTCAAAGAGGAACAGTTTTGATAGACACACTTTCCTTTGGACAGTATCCTTATCTTGGGAGTGAGACTCCCCTCCCTTTCCACGATATTTGTCTCTCAGGTACAACTTCATTGAGCTCCTTTTGGTAGATCTTCTTTTCGGATCATTTCTTGCGGTCCTCAAATATTTACTTTCTTTCTTTCCATAATCAGGTCAGCTCTTGTAGACCTATCTTCCTCTAGTTCTTATTTGGTCTTTGCTCGTGCCTTGTTGGTTTCCAACTCTATCACCATTTTTGGTGGATTCCTTATGATTTGCTTACCATGCTTACACTTCTTTTACTCTTCTTCCACATGCGTAGATTCTCATACTTGACGCCCATGCCTGTACTCATCACTAGTGTACTTTACGGATTTTCTCTCTGGCTGATTCTAAGGGATGTTGTAGCCAAGCTATGATCTTACACCCTTCTCATCTCTTTCTCACGTCCCGACGGGCTTACTGGTGTTTACTGTCCCGGCGGACTTACCTCATGTTTACTGTCCCGGTGGACTATCTCGTGTTTACTGTCCTAATGGACTATCTCTATTTCATGTTTATTGTCCCGACAAACTTACTCTGTTTCGTGTTTACTGTCCCGGCGGACTTACTTTGTGGATGCCCTAGAGCCTTTCATCCATAATCTTATATCAATTCGACATCCTGGCATACTACCTTACAATGCCATGGAGTCTTTCATTCATGGTATTACTACCTGGCTACCATAGCATCTTTCATCTATGGTCTTACGCTATGTACTTCATACTAGACTGTCATACCCTCTTTTATCTATGGTCTTACGTCATTTACCTTATAACAGATTTTCATAGCCTCTTTCATCTATGGTCGTACGTCATATACCGTCGCCACAGTGTCGCCCCGAAGGACCAATCGATATCGTCATCGCGGTAAATACCATTCCATTGTTTCATATTACCCAAGTCATCCTCCCATTACCTCTTTTACACCACCTAACATTGATGCTCGAACACCGCAATGTTCCCCCCAAAGGTTCGGAGCTTCGCCTGAGGCGGTAACTAATGGGTTCTCTCTCCATTCCCTTCCTAACTTCATCTATTACTTTAAGGTTTACCCACAATCATGCAATGCATGCTCATATCATCATAATTCATGCTTATGCAATCATGGCATACTTAATTAGCGTAAAACCTAACGATAGGTTTGGAGTTTGGAACTCACCTTAAACATTATCGTCTCCATAGCTTATTCATTCCTTCGAACACCAGAGTTTCCATTTTCCAAGAAGCAGCTAAGCATTCCAATCGAAACCATGAGTTATACTCCATATTCTTAACTTAAAACCATTTTTCCAAAAACATGCAGAACCCTTAAAATAGTTATGAAATTCTGTAACTTAATCCTACGTACACAGAAGGGTTAAAAACCTTACTCGCTTGCTTGTTTCCCTACTTTTCCATCTCCATCGTCATGGAGTCTGCTCAATGCAGAACCTTCCATGGCTACTTTTTCTTTGAGCTACTAAAGAAGATGGACGAGAGAAATTGAAACAGATTTGGGAATAAAATCATCTCTATGAGCCATCTCCCAGCTATTTTTAGCCCTTCCCTGACAAAAACGACAACAGACAAGGTGTCAGGGACTAATTTACAATTTCTTTTTTTTCTCGATTATCTTCCGATTGATTCAAATCCCGATCTATAATAATTCATTTTAATTTATCAATTCTAAACATCTTTTAACGGTCTATTATAACCATAAGTCGGTTTAATTTTTCTTTTCAAAAATTCCCTAAAGTTGTACATTTTATTCAATTTAGTCTCTAAAATCAAAATAGCTATATATTTCAAATTTAAGCTTAGTTTTTGTCCAATTTTAGTTTCATCCTTATATAATCCTCTATTATCTATAATTATAGAATTTTAACATCAATTTCAAAATATTTATACTTTAGTCCCTACATTCAAAATTAATAATTAAACTTTACAAACTAGTCTTTTTTCATATCTAAGCATTAAATCTAACCAAATAACACCAATTTCATCAAGCATTCATCAATGGTAACATTTTTAAGCTTTAACAGTTTTGAAAAATAACATACAGGTTAACTAAATCGAGCTACCAAAATATCAAAAACATAAAAATTACAAGAAAATGACTAAATTGAGCATACCTAATTTTGACTAAAATTTTAAGTTTCCATACCCATTTTTCTTTTCTTTTCTTTCATATTTTGAAGAAGATGAATGATAATTCCTTTGTTTTTCCTTTATTTAATTATCTTATATACTTTAATTAGATTTAAATCAAACTTTATTAATTAGTTAATTTTTAATTTAACTAATATTAAACATACTTAAAGAAATTTGGTCCACCACCGTTTAACATAATTAGAAGGGTCCAACTGCTCAATTGGGTCCTTCAATTAATTTAAAAATATATAACGATTAACTTTTACCACTTTTATGATTTAGTCCTTATACATTAATTAGTTACTAATTCGACAAAATTACCTATCCAAAATTCAATTCACTTATATAATATATCTATAAATATTTATCGATATACGAAAACGAGGTCTTGATACCTCATTTTCCAACACCACTGACTTTAGGGTCGAAACACTTATATCTTCACTATCCAATAAACAAATTCGTCAGACCAAAATTCGATATAACACTATAATTGACTTGTAAATATTAATTAATAATATTTACTAACTCGATCATTGCAGAACGGGGTTCCGAAATCACTGTTTTCAGCATCACTGAAAAATGGGTAGTTACAAGTATAAAGCCCACGAACATGTGATAATAGTTAGCATAGGCCCTGCTAACGAGTTATAATAGTTAGCTCATACTTTTGCTATTGGGTTGAACTTTTATTTTATTCTTGTTGATACAATGATATAACAAGTAGAGAGTGGTGGTAGCTATGGAAGTCAGTTCACCCAATTAGGACAGAGAGCCGGAGGTTACGGAGAATGAAGATTAAGAGAGTATAAAGGTTAAAAGTTGAAGGAGTGTTGACAAAGTGTAGGTTTAGTTTTCTTAAAGAGTCAATCCCTTCTTCCTGGAGGTATTTATAAGCAAGAGTCCCATGTAAGATGGTGTTAACGTGTTGGACTAGCCATCATTACGGAACGCGTGAGGGATATCCTTGATAGGACAATGATGTCTATAAGAAAACAGATCTTATCATTCATTCTGACTTAATAGGATAAAGCAGTTGAGTCCACGTGATATTTAGTGACCAAAAACTTCATATCCCGATGAAGATTAAGTTTTTCGTTGTTCGGATGGTCGTCCCAGAATGGTGAGTTCGTAGGTGACCTTCCAATTTCAAGACCTTTTCTAGCTTGCCACGTGTCATATTGCAGATGGAGGGTATAACAATTCCCTTGGTATGTGTGGATGAATAATTGCGTCTTCCTTTAATCTTAGGAACAACATCTTCGATGCTGTTGTGTTGGTAACATAATTGGCATTACAATTTATTATTTTATATATTTTTTTCTTTCTCACCTATCCTCATTTACATAGGTTAATAGTAGAATGATGCTTTTAACAAGTTGTGGTTATACTTACTGAACAATAGTTGCTCAGCTCATTCTTTTATCCCCTTTTCAAATATATAGTGGATAGTGGTGGAGAAGCCTAGTTTTTTAGAAGCTGAATGGCTACCATGGGAGCCTAGTTAGCATCTTAATCTTCTTCTTTTTTTGGACAATAGGACTCTAATTTGAAATAACACAACTTGTGTTACTAAGCTCTTACACCTTTTTCTTTAAGAAAAATGTGGATAGGAAACTTGTTATTAAATAAAAGGCTTTATATTATATTAGAGACAATACTCCATCTTTGGCTTAGACTTAAAACTCTCGAGTCATAGTTGGGCTATACCTGCGAGCTAGAATCCTCAGCTTCAGCCTTCAAGCTAGACGGAAATTGAAAAATTCAGTAAACATGAGCACACGAAGGGAGAATAGACAGGAAATTCTTATATTTTAGCCCTTCTTATACTACCAAAATCAAGTTCCTTAATCTTAACCCTATGAAAATTTTTGCTGAACATAATATGAAAACAAGGATAAGAAACCTTGACATAAAACAAGTAAATAGCAACCAAACTGAAAACATAAATTCCTCAAACAACTCGAAACAGTACAGTTATCATAAAATTCAAACAAAATTTCTAAAACCATAAATGTAGTCAATACCCTTGAATGTAATTATAAAGGCCAAAAAACAAGCAATACCCCTTTACCCTAACCCTAAGCCTTATCAGCCTTGGCAGCAGTAGCAGCAGCTTGACCTCTGAGCCTACCAGTCCTCCTTGCAGCAATAAGACCAACCTTTTGCCCAGGAGGAGCATCACGTCTAACAGTGCTAGCATGACCAATGTGTTGATGGTTACCACCTCCGTGGGGATGCTCAACTGGATTCATAGCCACACCACGTACCTTAGGCCAGCAATTCCTCTTCACCCTAAACTTGTGGAAAGCATTACCAGCTTTGAGAAGAGGCTTCTCAGTCCTACCACCACCAGCAACCTGCCCAATCATGGCACGGCAACCACTTGGAACAATCTTCTTTGAACCGGATGGTAGCTTGATTCTGTAAGATCACACACCGAAACAACCAATTACCCCAAACTTCCACCACCACGTTCATATATAATGCAGCACTATGATACTGATTCACCCATATCATTTTTTGATACCGATTTCGCTATTAAACATTTAGAGCATGCAGCAATGAACGTGATAATGAATTTCACGCAAAAAAGACAAAAGGATAATGAAATGTAACATGTAAAGGCCAGTAACCAATAGAAGCTAAATGAACACTATTCATCAAACTAAAACCAATACATGTGTTTCCATGGATAATTAAAGCACGGTCACTATTTCTAAGCATTTACCACTTCTATAGAGCTCCTTTGTCATAAACAAGGCATATAATTAAAGCAAATAAATCGAAATCAAAATTAAAATTAAAACAAGAGTATGAAATTAGAGACCTGGTAGTGTCGTTATCTGGGTTGTGACTAATAACAATGGCATAATCACCAGAAGCCCTAGCGAATACACCACGATCACCAACGTGGTGTTCAACGTTGCAAACGACAGCTCCTTCGGGGATAGATCTAAGAGGCAACACGTTTCCGACCATAAGGGTGGCCTTCTTACCACAGTACACGAACTGTCCGGTGTACATACCCTCAGCGGCGACGAACAGTTCCTTCTGCTTCTTGTAACGGAACGGGTGACGGAACACGACGCGAGCTAAGGGCGCACCGCGGCCTGGGTCGTGGATAACATCGGTGACGACGCCTTTGAGGTAGCCGTTTCGTTCACCGAAGTCGAGGCTGCGAAAACGGGCGGGACCCTTGCGGTGGTGGGTGTGGGCCTTGAAGACGGAACCCGCACCCTTACGCTGAGCTCGGATGACACGACCCATTTGACGGCTGTAAGAACTCTCTCTTGGAGGCGGCAGAGAGTAGTGAAATGAGGTTAGGGTTTGGAAGAAAATCTAATAAATAGATTATCCCGGCTAGGGTTTCTAGGATCGAGATTTGGGCTAAAAAGGAGAAAAAGAAATGGAATTTGGCAAGAGCCAACTCAAAATCACCATTTTCAGCCCAATAACCCTTTGATACACTTGGATTTGGAAGCTTTTACAAACCCAAAGCCCAATTTCAGTAAAGTGTAGGGATTGCTCAGGATCGAATATGTAACTGGTATTATAAAATCTACAGGGGGCTGACAGGCCCCATTGGTCAGTGGGAAATTTTCATTAATGTTTTCTCTTAAATATTAATCATTCAATTTAAGTCCTTTAGTTATTTGAACAAATGAAAATTTTCTATTTTTGACCCTCCTCAAAAAATTTCTATTTTCTTTTAGTTAAAATAAAACTTTTAGCTTTGGTTTCCTCAAAAATTTAAAAGTTTATCTCGGTCCTCCCTTAACAATGATTTTGATCTCGTCCCTACTTATATACATCACTTCACCAATGATTCAGTCGACTAAAGAGAACATTTTTTTACGTTCTGAAATTTTCAATTCAAGTTTTAAATATGATTATATGGTAGTGAGCTATTTTGATATAAATTATAAATACATTGGAGTAGAGTTTTGAAATCCCTATGTATGACATTTATTTATTCTTTAAGGGTTAGTATTCAGTATTTGATACATTGATGGTATTCTTTTTTTATTCCACAAGTAGACTTAAAAAACTATCATGTCTCTTTTTTAAAAATATTTATATTTTAATATTTTACTATACCCTATAGGACACTTGTCAATTCTCTTGTGGAGTCTAAAAACTCACTAACAGTGTACCAAATATTTTTGACATTTGATGTTTTTAATTTCGTATATGAAATTAAAATCTCCACTATCAATATATTAAATAATTATTCATGTTAATGATTTGTTATTAATTAAAATATATATTTAGAATTAAAATTAAATCTTATGATAAATTTTAAAATATAAAATGAATTTAGATACTAGATAAACATGCCATTAGGAAAAAAAAATTTGACACATGGAGTGACATAAAAATAATATGAGTGTTTAATGTGTCAATTATCTATATAAAAGATTATTAACATGTAAATTTTATATAAATTCACAATGCTTTGAGAAAAAAAATCACGAATATTTATATATATTTACATTGAGGCACTATACCAAATTATGCAAAATAAGTAAAGAATTTCAACCGAATACACAATTTCTCTAAAATGAACCATAATAACACATTGTGCAAAATTTGAAATAAACCAAAACAGTAAACTGAACAAAATAAAAATAATAATTAAAACACCCACACACACACACAAAAAAAAAAAAAAACATGAATAGAAGAAACAAATATTAAACATATAAATATGTAACTATATAGAGAATATAAATTATTAATGCATATATTACACAAACCTAAATATATCAATTTTAAATTTATAGCTTAATAAATTTAACCAAAACAATGTATTTTTCCCTAATAATATAATTTATACCTTGTCTAACTTCATACTAATTTTAATAATGTTGTATACGTGTCATAATAAGCAAATTCTTCAAAATCATGTTAAGCAGATTGCTTTTATGTAGGTAAATATTATTTTCTATTTTTCTTATTAAATTACAAAATTTGGCATTTTTTCAAAAAAAAACATCAATAAATGTTAGGTGTAATAGTAAGAGAAAGATGTAAGTTCGAATATTGAAGATAATATTGTTGGAGAGGCAGTCTCAAACCTCAAACATGAACCGTAAAAAAATAAAGTTTGTTATGTATTTCTGATTACCAACCCGAGACCCGAGCATAATCCCGATTACCTACCCGCAACCCGTACATGGGCCCTACCAGTTGGATGCACGTAGGTCTCACAGTGAGGGTTCGCCAAAAGGGCTCGCGAAAGAGGTTCGCTAGCCTAGTTCACATATATTAGGGAGTTCACGTGTGAAGACCATGAAGTATAACAGGCAGGCCGATGAACACGTGTTAAGTCTAGAGTAGTACACGTGTCAGCATGCATGGAACCTACCTAGAACGTCAATTCCATGAACAGTAATTGTGTATATAAATACTCGATTATCCTCTTCAATAAGACACAACAAAAACACTTAACAATTGGTGTGGTGAGCGTGAACAAACTTCCGATCAACCGATCTCTTTCAGTTTGAAAAATCACAATGGCTCACCCAAATGAAAAATTCCCCATTAATCTTTCATCTGGATAGGTTGGAGCCTCGGGTTCTGGCAACCAACCCACTGAGATAGACTTATTTGCCGGGTGGTTTGCTGACCGACCAGAAAACTTAGGTAATGTAGCTCACCCGAGAGTTTTGAGCCCATTTGATTTGAACCATCCCTCCGGCCATGGGCTACTACTTACTTCTGGTCAAGAAGCGTCGCCACAGTAGTTTCTTGCTCTTCAAGAGCAGATAAGGGAACAAATGGCCTTACAGAATGCATGGTTTGAATAGCAGCAGACTTTCCAATAGGAGCTATTGAAGCAGAATGAAGAGCTCAAAAGAAAGGTACAATTCGATAACTCCAATTTCCATGATAATGTAACCATGCAGGAAGAAGGTCTAGGCTTGCATTCGAGGGAATGTCAGAATGAGATGGATGCATTACGACGAGATGTGAGGGCATTACATCCTAAGTTTCGGGACATGGATTGGCTTTTCTGTTCCAACAATCCTTTGGCCCCAAAGATAGCAACAATGAGTTTACCACTTGATTTTAAGCTCCCGAAGAACATTTTTTGAAAGAAGAAGGGACCCGCGAGCCCACCTGATGCAGTATAATGATTACATGAACGTATTAGGAGCTTCAGACCCTGTGAAGTGTAAAGCCTTCTCCACAACGCTTAAGGGGAGTGCGAATGATTGGTACTTGTCCCTTCCTCAAGGCTCTATCCGAAGTTTTTCTCAGTTGGGTTAGATGTTTTTGGGAAGGTTCAGATCCCACAAGACAATCATAAGCACTCCTATAGGATTAATGTCTGTGAAACAAAGAGAATGAGAGTCTCTTCAGGACTACGTAAAATGATTTCATACGGCAACACTGAACATGAAGAACCTTGAAGACTAAAGGGCCATTGATGCCTTTATTATGGGAGTATAAAATGAACACGTACAGTATTCCTTCACTGATAATAGACCTCAAAGTTTGGCGGACTTATATGAGTGGGCCCACAAATTCGTAGAGGCAAAATGAATAAAAGGGGCGATGCGTGGCACATTTCAAAGAGATGACAGACAACTTAGAAATAGAGAAGGAGCTCATAGCAGACAGGGACCGCCCAATAAGGCTTTGCGTGCACGAAACGATAGGCAGCAGAGAACGCAGGCACAGAATGATTCACCCAGGGCCTCTTAGAGATTTCAGCCTGAACATACAAGGAAGTACATCCCTCAAGGAAGATTTGAAGTCTATAATCCTTTGAATGCTTGTAACATCCTGGAAAGGGCCTATGCATTTTCGGTTTAGTTCTACGAAGTGACATGTTTTAGGTACTAAGAATAAATTTTGAACATTTTTGGAAACCCGGAAATGAATGAAAATGAGTTAGAAATGAACATTTTTGGAAACCTGAAAATGTATGAAAATGGATGGAAATGATTTGGAAATGATTCAAAATAGGAAAGTGAACATTTCTGGAAACTTGGAAATGTAAGAAAATGTTAAGTTTACAGAGCCGAACGAAAATTTTTGGAAACTTAGAAATGACCTAGAAATGACGAGTTTTAAGGTTTAAAAGGGGAAATTAAGGCAATGTGGCCTTAAAAGAAAAAGTTGGTGGAATTTGACACACAAACAAAGCTTGGAAAAGTGGTCCAAGATGCCACTTAGGGCCTCTGGAAATGGCGCCATATGCAAGAGGAATGGGCCTAAGTTCGAGTCACATGGGAAGCAAATAAAAGAAATTTTATTTTGCTACAAGGAGCAGAGAGGTGGACGGCACATGGCTATAAATTAGGAGCTTCTATTATTTTATAAATAGTGGATAAATAAGGGATTTATTTATCATTATTTTCAAGAGATAATTGTTGGATTAAATTCTTTTAATTTGAATAAAGAGATAAAGAGGAAAATAAGGGAGAAGTGATGGCCAAGTAAGGGACTTTGAGTTTAATAATTTCGGCTAAGTAAGGATAGTTGCTGAATTATCTTTTATTTTAAGTGATAATTAAAGAGATAAAGCTATTAAAATAGAGGAGTGGTGGCCAAGTAAGGGATTCCTTAGATGATAATTTCGGCTATAAAAGGAAGGAAGGAGGGCTACTCATCAATTTGTGCTTCCTCCTTTCTCTGCCGAATTCTTAGTGCTCTCTTCTCTTCTTTTCTTTCTTTTCTTTTGTCAACCCGAAATTAAGTAATTGTTGGAACCTAGCCGAATATTTTCTTCTCCATTAGAAGCCATAGCCGAATCCTCCATCTTTATTCTTCCTTTTCTTTTCTTTCCAATCCATCAAAAGCCGAATCTTGGAAGGGCTTCAAGCATAGGTGTTTGTCGATTTCTTCAAAGGTAAGAACAAGTTTGATTCCCATTCTTTTCTTTTAGATTAGCCGAGAGATAATCTAACCCCATACATATTATGGTTGCCGAATATGGAAGGACCTTTCGGGATTATCAGAGTAGTCGACTAAAAGGAGAAGTATTCGGGATTTCTAAGATTAAGGTAAGACATGTGAATATTCTACAAAGGCCTTGATTTATGTTTGATGATTAAGATTAAGTCTAACGTAAGGTTTTAGGGATTTTGACATTCCTAGTGAAACAAGGAACAGCTTTCGGATTTGTTGGTGTTCCAATCGGCAACAAGGTAAGAATACTAATCCTACTAGGATTTGGAGTTTTGGCCGAATGGCTTTTTATTAAGGTAATAAGTGATAAATCAATGTAGGGATTAAGGATCTAAGCATTAGATCAAGCTTTTCGGGATCTCAAGGAAATTTTAAGCGAATCAGTGTGTACCCCACTAATTCTTAATATGTTTTATGGCTATGTTTAATTAAAATATGTGATATTAAGAATATGAAAGTGGCTAAGGTACCATGTTATGGTACTAAATACTCAGGTACGTTTCCTACTCCTATTAGGATTATGAAATATGTTATATTTAACATGTGAAATATGATAAGAATGTGAATTTAAGTATGATATGCATGATATGAATAATATGGGTCATTCGGGATATATGAAAAAGGGGAAGTGAATGTGATGACTACGGTCTCACTATCTGAATGTGGTGACTTCGGTCACATTATCTCGAATGTGGTAACTTCGGTTACATTATCTCGAATGTGGTGTCTCATGACACAATTATCTGGTGGCTATGCCACAAATTTTATATGGGCGATGAGCACGCCGATCGCAAATGATCGCTTCGATGGTGTGTAGCAGATGGAGGTTGACTTAGTAGTCCCACGGTGTGCAGACCGGCAGTGCGGGGTGTGTAGCGGATGGACAACTAGGTTTGGGTTTGGGAATGCATCATAACATGTATTCTATGTTTTGAATGTGTAATATGTAATATGCCCGATTCTATTATGATTTAGTGTCGTGTACACATTGAGTCTGTTTGACTCACTCTGTTGGGGAACATTTTTCGTGTGATGAATGGTGATGGACCTGACTACGGAGACTTGTGGTGGCCATGCTCAACATGAAGTTTATATTTTTGAGGACTCTTGAATTTATTTTAGTACTTTGAATTATTTTGGGAATTATTTGATGTAATAAGGCCATAAGGCCATAGTTGAATTACTTTACACTTATTTTTATTTATTATGATTATGAATTTTATCTATTAAAATTTAATTAAAATTTCTTTTAAACTAAACCCTAAATATTTTGTCACTTAAAATAAAAGGGATTTCAATATAAAACGAACCTGTTTTCAACACAAGCCCAACCCAAAACAATATTTTTCTTAAAATCACACAAGTTTTCCTAAGAACAAAAGAATTTTGAACCGGTTTACTTGAGGAACATACCAAATCTGGTCAAAGCTCGTGGGCCGGGTTTGGGGTGTTCCAATGCTACCCGTGCTTATATTTTGAACTAGGTGAAGAGTTTAGGCATCTTGCCCAATCCATATCCTATAAGGCACAGTATAAAGAGGTCAAATTCAAGAGATAGGTGTGTTTTTTCATAATGATGTGAGTCACAAAATTGAGTAATATTTTACTTTGAAGGATGCTATTGAAAAGATGGTGAAGAATAGTGATCTCGCCAAGTTTGAGGATCAAGGTACTATTAAGCAGGGTCAGAGTTCTCGTGCCAATCTCAAGGATAAGAAGAAGTCAGAGGTACTATACATGTGATTGTGGGCATAGATGAGAATTGGGTAAGTTTTAATGCGAAGAGTAAAGCACACATGAGGGGTGTAATGTCAGTTAATGCACCCAAGAGGCAGTGTCAGCAGGGAAAGTGGAATGTTGAGTTTGGTAATGATGCTGAAGAACTAGTGTGCAATGAGGAAGGAAATGACCCAATGGTTGTCTCTACAATGATCGCAAGTTTTGAAGTTAAGATAATACTTGTTGACAGTGAGAGCACGGTGGAGATTCTGACTTGGGAAGCTTATTAAAAGATGGGATTGAAGGAATAGGCTTTATCCAAAGCTGGCCCATTGTATGGTTTTGCGAACCACCCAGTCAGGTGAAGGGTTCTATCACTTTTCCAGTCACTCTAAGAGACGGTGAGCATACGACTATAGAGTATATTCAATTTTTTGTTGTGAACCATTCTATGGCATATAATGCCATTTTTGGACGTCCGATAATGAGGATGGCGAAGATGGTGATAGCAATATTCTGTATGAAGATTAAGTTCCCAACAAGGATAAGGGTCGAGTTCATGCGATCCGACCAATGAACAGCAATGCAATGTCATATATTGTTTGTAAGACAAGCAAAAGAGCCCGCATCCAAAGGACAAAGTTCGCAGTAGTCAAAGTTAAGTAGTCAAGCGTTAGTCTTGGATAGCCTAGATGCGAGGGATGAAGCAATAAGCCTAAAGTGATAGAGCACACCTAGACTTTACAAATATTCTATGACGATGAGGAAATGACAATAAGGATTTCATCAGCATTGCCACCCGAAGAAAAGAGTATTTTGGTTCAGTGTTTAAAGGCGAACTCCAATGTTTTTCCCTGGTCAGCAGCAGATATGCTAAGGATAGATCCACAAGTAATTGTCCATAGGCTAAATGTGCTCCCTGAAGTGAAGCCAGTTAAACAGAAAAAGAGGAGGTTCGCTTCGCATGTAGTGGAAGCCGTGAGATAAAAGGTAGCTAAATTGTTGTCAGTAGGGTTTATTAGGGAAATTGAATATCCAGACTGGGTTACAAATGTGGTCATGGTAAAGAAGGCGAATGACAAGTGGAGGATGTGTATTGATTTTACCAACCTAAACAAGGCGTGCCCCAAAGACAGCCTTCCTTTGCCTTCGATTGATCGTTTGGTTGATGTTTTTTTAGGTCACAGGTTCATGAGTTTCATGGATGCTTTTTTGAGTTACAAGGACTAAGGTGACCATGAGAAAACAACTTTCATCATTGAAGAGGGGTTGTTCTGTTATCAGGTCATGCCTTCTGGCTTGAAGAATGTGGAAGCAACCTATCAGAAGCTGGTAAATAGAATTTTTAGGGAATAGATAGGACGTGTTGTTGAAGTCTACGTGATGATATGTTGGTGAAAAGTGCCACTATGGAGGAGCATGTACAAAACTTATCAGAGGCATTTGCTATTTTGAGGGCCCACAACATGAAGCTGAACCCAGAGAAGTGTGCTTTTGATGTGATAGCAGACATGTTCTTAGGTTTTATAATCTTAGAGATGGGGATAGAAGTGAACCTAGAAAAGATTTATGCTATCCTAGAAATTTCTCCTCCGCGAAAAATTAAGGATATTCAACGCCTCACGAGGAGGATGGTGACACTTAACAGGTTCATCTCTAGGATAGCGGACAAGTAACTCCCTTTTTTTCAAAGCTTTAAGGACTTCATTTTCATGGACTGAAGACTGCCAAGCAGCCTTTGAAAAACTTAAGTCATACCTCACCTCCCCACCACTTCTGAAGTCACCGCGAGTGGGAGAAACCCTCTACTTGTACCTGACTACCTCGGAGGAAACAATTGCAACAGTCCTGGTTAGAACAAAAGATGTTTGCCAATTCCCAATATACTATTTTAGTAAGGTACTCAAAAATGACGAACTAAGGTACTCAAAAACTGAAAAATTCATCTTTACTCTGATTGTTGCAGCTCACAAATTGCATCCCTATTTCAAGGCTCATCCAGTTGTCGTCATGACAAATCAACCTGTAAAGGAAATATTATCTAAAGCTGATACCTCATGGAAGGTGGCAAAGTGGAGTATTGAGTTGGCTGAGTTTGGCGTGGAGTTTGCCCTGAGAACAACAATAAAGGGGCAGATATTAGGTAACTTTATAGTTGAGTGCTCTTTTAAGAAACATGTTGATCCAACAAGTAATGTAGCTTACAACTTGAAATACTATGCCATAACTGTTTTATATAAATGTTTTATGAACTTAAAAATGTATGGTATTTGCAATATCCTATGAAAATTGATGAACAACAGTCATTAAACTTATTATTTCTATGATAATTTGCGATGAACTTACACTTTATTCTAAGATCTCTTTTTCATCTGTTGCATGCAACCTAGTAGTTAGTTCACCTCGAGAGGGTGTAGATACGCCTGATAACTCAAAAATGTGGTTAGTTTATGTTGATGGCTCCGCAACCAAGACGGGGTCAGGAGTAAGGATACTTCTAGTTGATCCTAGTGAGAATGAATGGCAGTATGGGTTATCTTCTAGATTTCAGACATCTAACAACACAGCAGAGTATGAGGCTTTAATATCAAGGTTGCAACTAGCACGGTAGCTAGGAGTGAAAGACCTGGTCATCCATACAGATTCCTAGTAAGTAGATAAATAGATGAATGGTGAATGCGAGGTAAAGGAACTAGTGTTGAAGAAATATCATTCAATTGCAACCCAGCTACTTGCAGGATTCGACAAAGTACATATAAAACAACTTTCAAGGAGAGATAACACATGTGCAAACACTTTGTCTAAGTTGGCATCCTCCATCATCATTAAACAAAGAGGAAAACTTTTGCTAGAGTACAGGGATACCCCGAACTACGACATGTCACAATTTTTTAGTATAGATCAAGAGGAGATATGGATGACTCCCATAGTTCACATATTGCAAGGAGCAAATGATCAGTTGGACAAGAAAGAGCTCGCAAAGCTACAATGCAAAGTTGTGAGGTATGTCATTATTACATACTACACATGTTTGAAAAAATCTTAAAATTGATGAATTAAATAATTTATTTTATCCTACAATTGTTAGGTATACCCTTTTAGAGGGTGTACTGCATAGAAAGGGATTTTCACATCCGTTGCTGCAATGTCTAACACCGTTTGAGGTTGAATACGTAATGCGAGAAATTTGTGAAGGTATCTATGGTGACCAGTTGGGTGGAAGGTTGTTTGCCCAGAAGATTTTTAGACAAGGGTATTATTGGCCTACGATTCAGAAGGATGTGCATCATTTAGTTCGCACTTGAGAATCTTACCAGAGATATGCTCAAGTGCAGTGACAACTAGCAGAGCTTCTCCAAGTCATGTTGAGTCCATAGTTATTTGCGACCTGAGGAATTGATGTCCTCGATCCATTCCCAATAGCTACAGCCAAGAAAAAGTTCATAGTAGTGGTTGTAGACTATTTCACCAAGTGGATTGAAGCTGAAGCTCTAGCAACCATTACGAAGAAATAAATGGAATCTTTTCTTTGGAAGTCAATTGTGTGTAGGTTTGGTGTACTTGACTTGAACATAATAGATAATGGCACACAGTTTCAAGGAAAATTCAAGAATTTTTGTCCGAATCTACAAATCCCCTTAGCTCAGAGTTATGTTAAAACACCACAAACAAATGGTTAAGTAGAGGCAATGAATAAAAAGATTTTAACAGCCTTAAAAAAGAAAGTTGGTGATGCCAATGGTGCTTGGTTGGAAGAGCTACCAAGAATTGTGTGGGTTCTACGAAGTTCGCCCCATACTGCAATAAGAGAAACTGTATTTTCTCTTGTTTATGGTGAGGAGACAGTAATTCCCGCCGAGATTGGCATGTGGTCGCATAGAACTACACATTTTGATGAAGATGCTAGTAAGAGGCTATGAGGCTTAACCTTGACCTCATCAATGAATTTAGAGAAACAGAAGAAATTAAGAATGTAGCACACGCTCAACAAGTAGCTCGATATTACAATTTTAAGGTTAAGAATAAACAATTCCAAGTAGGTGACCTTGTCCTCATAAACACTAAAGCTAGCTTCCCAGCATCGCAGTATGGGAAGATGACTCCAAGTTGGGAAGACCATACAAAGTCATATAAAAGATAGGCTACAGAGCGTATAAATTGGCAAAGATGGAGGGCACAGTTCTACCATGAACATGGAACGCCCGTCACCTAAAAAAATACTATGTATAATCTCTTACTTTTTAATGAAAAAGTATTTTTTTTGTAGATATTTGTACTTAGTACAATTTAGAGTTAACAGAGTTAAGCTCGTAACTTAACACAGCTCGCGGACCTACGGTCCCAGCTAATATTGCAAAGGCTTGTCGGTTTGTGATCGCAACATTCAACACAGCTCGCGAACCTACGTTCCCAACTGATATCATAAAGGCTCACCGGTTTATGATCACAGCCTCCAAAACAACTAGCGAACCTATGTTCCCAACTGATACTTAAAAGTTAGCTGAGTTAAGCTCGCAATCTAAATTATCTGAGTTAGCAGAGTTAAGCTCGCAACTCCCAAACAGCTAGCGAACCTACATTCCCAGTTGATGCTCAAGGTTAGCTGATTTAAAATCGCAACCTAATTTCCTTTGACTTTGCTGATTTAATATCGCAATTCCCACACACCTGGCAAATTTATTTTCCAAGTTAATGTTAAGGGTTCTTCTAGTTAAGCTCACAACCCAGGATATGTAAGACCATTTGAATCGAGGTTGGTGATAAGTCACCTAAAACAGAGCCATTGAATTGCGCTAAGTCAATTAAAGGTTTCTGAGAGCATATTCAAAAATTTACTTAAGTTCGATCTCTCGTTACTAGCAATATTGTTATGCAAAAAGATGAAATAAGTTCGCAAAAAGATATAACGTCATGACAGTAATAAATAAAGCTGAAAATTTTCAAAGTTCAAACTTCCAATTCATATTTGAAAAGTTAATACAAAAGTGCAATTAGTTAGGACACATTATTATCTCCTTTAGGGTCGCTCGGGATATCATTCTTCCCCCTTCCCCTTCAGCAACTTTGTTGTTGTCATTGTCATCAGTAGGGACAATGTTGGTTTCAACTGAATCTTCATCCAAGTAAAAATCTTTCAAGTTCTTCCATTTGGACGCGAACTCTTCCCACTCAGCTCCCGAAGGGAAGCAAACATCAAAACCCAATTGATCCATATTTATATCACAGAAGGCATCGAGATTAACTCTGTGAGCATCGAAAGGGCTACCCACAACTTGGGCATGCAACAGTATGTTAGCCTTGAGCTTAGGAAGGAATTTGTTGAAGTTTTCAAGGGTCTTCTTCTTAAATTTTTCTAAGACCTCTGTTTTCTTTTGCTCTAAACTAACCATTGCAACCTTGTGCTCTTCAAAAATTATGTTTACTGAAGCCTTGTGCTCTTCAGCCATTGATGGTCACTAAACTAACTATAAATATGACAAAGACAAGTGCACCTATCGAATAATAGTATAGCTATGGTGAGTAGAGAATATCGTATCCACGAGGACTAAAAGTATTAGTAATTGCTATTTTTCTATTATTTAGTCGACAATTTGAAGTGATGTGTTTTAATCTAAATTTACTAAACTAATTTAACTAAGAATGCAATAAAGAATGAATCAAGAAAATAATCGAATATTAACCAAAGAGATAGACAATACCCAGGAAAGAATCCACCTGGACTTCACATTTTATTATGAATCTGAATTAAACGATTTATTCACTTGTGTTTTGATCCGTAGAAATCCCTAAATTATGTTAATATCTCTTTCGAGAGTAAGAACAACTGACTCTAGGTTGATTAATTGAAATCTCTTTCTAATTAAAACCCCTATCATTGCATTAACTCGATCTATGGATTCCCCTATTAGATTTGACTCTAATCCAGTAGATTTATGTCGTCCTATTTCTATAATTGCATGCAACTCCACACAATTATGCTAGATCTACTATTAAACAGGGATTTTTGCTCCACTGAATTAAGCACATTAAACATGAATTAATATCCCAGAAATATTAAAACAAGAAATAAGCATACATAATTGAGAACAAGAATCAAGTATTTATCGCGTAAAAATAGAAATTAAATAAAAGGATTCATCATAGGTTTCATCCTCTCTAGGTACCTAGGGAATTAGTTCATAATCCTGAATAGAAACATCTCAAAGTCAGAATAACCACAAGACATAAGAAACTCAATAAAACTTCGAAAGAAATTAAAAGGAGATCTTCGATCTTGATGGAGATCCGCTTCTAAGTTTGTTTCGATGGTGTTCTTCGAGTGTTTTCTTTAATCTTTTCTGATTGCTCTCTTATGTCTTCTTCTAATTGGTATTTATAGACTTTAGAATGCTCAGAAAGCCTAAAAATTGGGTTTTTTCGTGTATTTATGAAGTAGGGTGCGAAATTGACACGGGCTGGTACATAGGCGTGTGTCCAGCCCGTGTGGCTCACACAGGCTTGTGTCCACCCCGTCTGGAAATGCCCAGGCCGTGTGGATCCTAAAAATAGCTCTATTTGTCTAATTTTTGCTCGTTTTTCGATCCTTTCGCTCTTATATACTCTCCTAAGTATAGAAACATGAATTTAAAGGATTAGGAACATTAAATTCACTAATTTTCATAATTAATCATCTAAAATGCATTAAGAATGGGATTACAATATGTTACTTTTATAGCTTATCAATAATTTTCTTTATTTCAGCATTTATAGCCTCTTTCCCTTCTTTTTCAGCTGTGACATTTTCTTATAACTCTTCAATTTGCACTTGGTAGCCCCCCAGCGCTCGGCAAGGTCCTCATTCTGTCTGTAAAGTTCTTCATTCTCTTTTCTCATATTGGAGTACAGCTCGTGAGCTCTCTCAAGGGCTTGCTTAGTATCTTGGAAATTATCTTCGAACTCCCTCTTGGTGGCCTCAGCTCCACCAATGCCTTCACTAAGGCCTAAGCTGACCATGCTAGCCTCAGCCAAGAGAACTTGCAAGGATACGACGAACTCTAACAGCGAAGGCTTCCTCACACCACTTGATGACCCAACGAGGCACATCTGTTTCTTAGTAGTTTTTTATAAAGAAACCTTCAACTTATTGTTCACCTCACGTGGATTGTAAGGGAATTCCCGGGCACTTAAATGCTCACGCCACGGGAATAGCTCGCCACCCTCAACATTTAAACTAACCTCATCTAATGGTTCCTTAGTAGGGGACAAAGAAGAAGGAGGAGTAGAAGGCGAAGCAGAAGGAAGAAAGCTATCATGAATAACAATCAATGAACTTACATGAGCTATAGATGGCGAGCTTGTAGAGGGGGAAGTAAGAATAGCAACCATCACGAAAAAAGGCCCAGCATAATTTGTTCTCCTTTTTATGGTGCTACTCTAGTCTTCCACTGTATCCCTCTTCTTCACTACTTACAACCACATTCATAGACCCTGCATTAGCCTACGCTTCTTGCGCATATCCAACATAGAAGCTTGCACATCAATTTAGTCGTAAATTTCGTAGACAGACTTGTGGTTTCCTTCAAGGTACCTTTAGAATCGTGAGTTGTGCCTGCACCATCAACAATTCCAAGATCAGTAGTAGCAGTAATCAAATTAGTGTTTGCACCACTTTTTTTATGCAATGAGGGCACTGAGATCTAAGGACGAGGCTTCATCTTGCGGTAAATATAAAAGAAGTTCATTGGTTCGTCTTTACATTCTGTTAATATTAATCACAGATCATCTTTGGCCCTATAGGGCCACGTATATCTTTCAAGCCACACCCCAACTACCTCAGCTACTTCTCTACTATCAACCTCTCTCTACTCATTTGGGCTAAGGCTTACCACACAGTGTTGGAATACATTCCTCACAGTTAATAGATCCTCTAGAACTAGAGTACAGCCATTGCTAAGCCTTTGAAATTGGGCTAAGCCATCCCTTGTTATAATGCTTCGCTTGAACGAGCACATGTCCTTGCTTGATGAGGACCACTTGGTTGGAAAAATCAAACCTATCAATAAGCCTACACTTCACCTGAATGTATTTTCCCCAATTCAAACGAAGATTAGAGCTCCGGTTGGAGATGATGGACTCAACATCTTTGCGATGGGTGAAATAGTAGAAGTCTGATGACTTCCCTCAGTTATGGGCCTTCAATTGGTATAAACATTGAAAAATGATGATGAGTGGTACCTCGTTGCATTGACAACAGTCAATGAAGTAGGCCATCGTGATCCACCAAGAAAACCTGAAAAGCTAACTAGGGGCGATCCCATAATCTTAGAGAAGATGACAGAAGAAATGATTCAAGGGCAAATGGAAATCGACTTCTAGAACACGGAGGGGGAGTAGGAAACTACCATCGCTGGTATCACTCAGCCTGTGTGACCCTTTAGGAATAGAAAAGTCATACTCGAAATTGGGGATTTTAATCCCTCATACGACTAAATTTTGACACATTTCTTTATTTTTCGTAGTACAAGCGTAGAAATTAGCTTTCACGGGGACCCTCAATGTACTTTCTTATAGTAGATAACTGGGTATTATCCGACCACCAACTCCTCTAACTCTTGCCATAGTTCAACAAAAGAAAAAAGCAAATACCTAAGATACAAAAGTTTACAAGATTTACCTTAAAGAAAAGCTTTAATTGATCCTGGTTGCAGAAAATGCTAAGTTTGTGAGTTTTAGGGCTTCCAAAATTCCCCTTTTAAAGAGTTTCTTTCCCCCGCACTTTAACGATTCAAATAACCGAGGAATAACAACAGCCAAATATGGATAGGCCTAATCTACTCGTACATGTGTCGAGACAAATTTCATACATCAGTGATTGCAGCGTGTTCCACAAGCCGTGCAAATTCGAAGTGCTGGCTCTAAGAAGTGCCACTTTATAACCCTTCTTAGACCCAATAGGGGGACTAAATTGTTATGTATTTCTGATTACCAACCCGAGACTCGAGCATAATCAGGATTACCTACCCGCAACTCGTACATGGGCCTTACCAGTTGGATGCACGTAAGTCTCACAGTGAGGGTTCGCTAAAAGGGCTCGCGAAGGTGGATCGTGAGCCTAGTTCGCATATACCAGGGAGTTCGCGTGTGGAGACCGTGAAGTATAACAGGTAGATCGGTGAACACATATTATGTCTAGAGTAGTACACGTGTCAGTATGCATGGAGCCTACCTAGAACATCAATTCCATGAACAGTAATCGTGTATATAAATACCTGATTATCCTCTTTAATAGGACACAGCAAAAACACTCAACAAGGTTAAATGTTTAAATTGGATCCTGTTGGATTTTTGAAGAAGGAGGGGTTGAAACAGAAGCAAAAGATGAAAAATAGATAAGTTAATTTTTGGTGAATTGTTTCATTAAAAAACTGATACATAATTTACATAAAAAAATCATGCTTAAATAAGCTAAAAATAGCAATAAAATATTACAACTTGGTTTAATTTAGTGACTAGATTCATGTAACCTTATTTTTCATTTGCTGGTTTCTATCTAATCGCTTGCCAAAATGATTAATTAGAATTTATCACAGTTTCAGTGCAAGTTGGCAACTTGCAGAGTGAAGAGCTCGCAGATGAGCTCTCATGCTTGGTGAGCTCGCAGATGAGCTCTCATGCTTGGTGAGCTCGCAGATGAGCTCTCATACTTTGGTGAGCTCGCACATTTGGTGAGCTCTTATATTTTGGTGAACTCGTAGTTCTTGGTGAGCTAGTAGTTCGCAGTTGGCACTTCGCAGTTCACAAGTGAGCTTGCAATCTTGGTGAGCTCGCATCTTTTGGTGAGCTCGCACATTTTGGTAAACTCGCACATTTGGTGAGCTCGCAGTTCACAGTTAGCATAGATGGTCATTTCGCAACACACCTCCTTGACCTCCATGCTTCGAACTCCAATATCATAATTCAGCTTTTCAAACCTCATCTTCACAAGGGGTTTTGTTAGAGTATCAATAGGTTTGCATCTTTGACTACTCTCAAGCTTATGCTTTGATGAGCTTGCATTTTTATGACCTTGCACTTTTGCAGCACATATTTCATTCATCTTACAGTTTTCACTTTTTATGGATCACACATCTGTCAACATACATTTTTGCTGAGTTCGCAACTTGCATTTTGGTGAGCTTGTAGGCTCACACTTCATCCTGCTGCTTGCTACTACATGATTGGCCAACTTTGAACACTCTTTCTTGACCATTTTGCAACAAGCACCAATTTTGTTTTCTTGTGCAACTTCTTCAAAAATTGTAACTACTAAGTCACATCTGTGACAAGTTTTAACAACGAACCTGTTACCTTTAACAGAAAGATTATCAAAGCCTTTATCTTCATCTTTATCTTCAACTTTGGTTATCTTCTCAATTATTTTTTATTTGCACACTTGACTAAAGAACTTATTGTTCACATGTCACTGTCTTTTGTTCCAACTATATGATTCATCCATTGAACTGGTATAAGCTCTCAAGGCCATAAAATTCCAATCCAGCATAAAGCTTCTATTATTCACAGGGACTATCATAACTTTCTGTCCTAATGAATCAAATATAGTGCATTGTTTTCTTTGAAAACAATAGTGTATTTCTTCTCAATCAGTTGTCCAATGCTAAGGAGATTATGATCTATGTAAGGAACTAAAAGCACATCTGTAATTACTTTAGTACCTATAAGAGTGCTGATTAGCACATCTCTTTTTCCTACTACTTCAATGTACTGTCTATTTCCAACTCTAACTTGTGAAATGCAATTTTTGTTAATCTGCTTGAAGATGCTTTCATCTGAAGCCATGTGGTTTATGCATCCACTATCAACAATCCAATTCTTTCTTAGTTTGTTGGAAGGTTTACATGGTGCCATGAACTGGGCTTCACAAGAAGTAGCGAGCTTGGATTCGCAAGAGGCAATGAACGTCAGTTCTTCTTGATCTGCTTCTGCTGTCTGTGCCTGAGCATTTCGTTGTTGTTGTGCGTGCCCATTATTCTGGCACACCTCTTTATATGCCCAAATTGTTTGCAACTTTTACATTGAATATCTAGCCTGAACCAATAATACCTCTCCGGGCGATTGGATTTTTTACAGTGAGAGTATGGTGGATTTTTCTTCTTGCCACCATCTCTACAACTATCATCTTTCTTCTCTGTCCAATCATTTTCTTCATCGTTTGATAAGCTCGCATCATCTCTGTTTCTGGCTTGAAAAGCTCCTTCAGTACGTCCTTCTTCTCTGCTTTCCCTTCTCTGTTCTAGGGCATATAGAGCATTGATTAGCTCTGAGAGTGAGATGGTTGATAGATCCATTGAATCTTCCAATGAGGATATCTTTGATTCGTATCTCTCAAGAAGTGTGGTAATCACCTTCTCAACTACTCGACTATCAAGGAACTGATCACCTAGCAGTCTTATCTGGTTCACCACTACCATGATTCGATTTGAATATTGCTTCACCGTCTCAACTTCCTTCATCTTAATGTTTTCAAAATCCCGTCTGAGATTTATCATCTGCTACTAACTTATTTTCTGCGATCCCTAGAACTCTTCCTTGAGCTTATCCCAACTTGTTTGGCAGTTTCACAGGCCATGATTCTTGTGAAGATCACGTTTGAAACACCATTTTGTAAGCAAGACATCGCTTTATTTTTTTTTGGCACAATCCTCACTGTGCTGTTTCATTTGAGCAAGAGTAGGATTTGGCCTCAACACTGGTGGTTCTATTTCATCATTTACAACCTCCCAAAGATCAAAGGCTTGAAGATAGGTTTTGATTTTTACTACCCAGATGTGGTAGCTTTCACTTGTAAAAACAGGGGGTGGTAGTGGTGTAAAGTTTGCTGAAGACATTTTTATAAAAAACAGGCCTCAAAGATAAATGGCTATTAATACCAATTGTTGGATTTTTGAAGAAGGAGAGGCTGAAACAGAAGCAAAAGATGACAAATGGAGAAGTTAATTTTTGGTGAACTGTTTCATTAAAAAACTGATACATAGTTTACATGAAAAAATCATGCTTAAATAAGCTAAAAATAGTAATAAAATATTACAACTTGGCTGAATTCAGTGACTAGATTCATGTAACTTTCTTTTTCATTTGCTAGTTTCTGTCTAATCGCCTGCCAAAATGATTAATAAAAATTTATCACAGTTTCAGTGCAAGTTGGCAAGTTGGCAACTTGCAGAGTGAAGAGCTCACAGGTGAGCTCTCATGCTTGGTGAGTTCGTGATAACTTGTTAATTTGCATGATTTCTTGTGTTTAATTCGGTTTATTTCTGAATCAATCCCTACTAAATTATTGTTTTTATGATTTAAATCTTGTCAGGGATGCAATTGGTCAAAAACAAACTAAAAGGGGCCAAATTGAAAGACAATCATTGAAATGGGGCCAAATTAAAAAGATGGAGGAAGCCAAGGACACATCAAATATTTTGACTTTGTAAAAGCCAAAAATAGGAAAATCTTATTTTTTTTATTTTTTATTTTTATTTTATTTTAGATTTTATATTAAATTAGTTTAGGCTATTTTAGCAAACCCTATGTATATAAATAGGGGCTTTTTGTTCTTAGGAAATCATCAATTAATTCTTTCCTACTTCAATTAGGAGTTGTATTATCCTCTTTGTCATTTTCTACTTCAATTTGGAATTGAATTACTCTCCTTTTTCTCTTTCAATTTGACGTGGGAATTTTGTTCATTTCACTTCAATTCCTTTGTTCTTTCTAAATTTGTCCAATTGCTTTCCAAGCCCTTTTACTCCCCAATTTCTTCCATTATCATACAAATTCAATCACCTTCCACAACTTACTAGCATGAATAAATTCATGCTACACTAAATTCTATCTTAGCCATAGGCCGGTACTCTTTCCGGTCGGGAATCGTGAGATTCGTATTGGCGCAAAAAATCCTTCCATTCAGTATTCACCTTTTTCCTAAATATCGGGATAGCACAAATCACCCCTTAAGGTTGAATTCGATTTCAAGTCAAAGTGCACGTTGGGTTGGAATCGTGTTTACCGACAGTTGGAGATTCGAGTCAGCCGTGCTGTATTTGGGTTTTCGAGAACAAATCAAGGAAGAAGTGATCAGGTTTAAACGACCCACGCGGTTGAGGCTGTTGATTCGACTTGGGTTCTTCAGAATGCAAGGCTATCGGAATCTTCAATTGGGAACACGTGTATCTCGGTTAGATAATCGGTAAGGGTTGGTTTGCAGGACGTACCGGGACCAGCTACGAGAGGAAGAATTGGTGGTTAGGACGTTCTTAATCGCTATAACCAGCTTATCGTTTGGAGGAGAAGATCAATTTTCGAGGATCGATTCTTAACACGAAATTTACCGAATCTAAGGCTAAGGCTTATTTTGTTTGATTACAAAATCCGAATTTAATTTTCAATCTGGTTTCTAATTTATTTAATTATTTATTTATGTTGTTTCAATTATTTAGTTTCTAAACATTTTAAAACCCCCCTGATTTATTTATTTTCCAGCAGGTTCATTTGGAGTCGTGGGCACGACCCTTGCCACGACCTTTGACACAAAAAATGTTCAGGTCACGAGATAAACGTAGAAGTTGATAATAACATCCAATCCATGTGGACTCGACCCTACCACCACTCTTACTACTATTTAGAGTTATTTGTAGGAATTATTTTTGGTGGTTTCGACGCCCATCAAATTTTGGCGACATTGCCGGGGATTGGAGATATTTTTCTAATTTTTGTTTGTTTACCTTGTGACCAGATCAGAACCGGGAACTCTAGAGTTTGAACCAAAAATTGAGAAATTGGCCCGACAACTGCGTAAAGAAGTCATTTGACGTGAAAAACGGCCAAATCCCAGATTCAAAACCATATCATACACCGAGGAAATTTTCTCGTTCGACAAACCCAACGAGATGGCTGAACAGACGATACACCAACTTGCTGCGGCACCGGATGAACAACATCCCTTAGGTATAACCTATCCAACAGGAGGGACGCCGTTCGAGTTAAAGTCGGGTTTAATCCATTTACTACCCACTTTTCGTGGATTACAGAACGAGAATCCGCACATCCACCTTAAAGAATTCCATATGGTGTGCACAAGCATGAAGCCTCAGGGAGTGACGGAAGACCAAATCAAACTTCGTGCTTTTCCTTTCTCACTAGTCAACTCTACTAGATAGTGGCTATTTTATTTACCCTTGGGATCTGTCAACACATGGTCTGACATGTCTCGTTTGTTTCTTGACAGGCTCTTCCCTACAGCTCGAGCAGCCAAACTAAGGAGGGACAATGTGGGAATTCGTCAAAAGGACACTGAATCGCTCTACGATTACTGGGAGCGATACAAAAAGTTGTGTGCAAGTTGCCCACAACATGGACTGACTGAACAGTCACTCTTGCAGTATTTCTATGAGGGATTACTCCCGATGGAAATGAAGATGATAGATGCTGCAAGTAGAGGGGCACTAGTCAATATGACTCCTCAGAGAGCACGAGAGTTGATTTCGACCATGGCTGCTAACTCTCAACAATTCCGACCGGCCACAGAACCCACAAGACGGGTTCATGGGTTAAGTTCTCTATCTCTAGAAGATAAAATTGATAAGCTGACTAACATTGTTCAAACTTTGCTTACAGATAAAACGAGCCCAGCACAGTGTGCGGAATTTGCGCTAAACCAGACCATTCGATGGACTCCTGTCCAATTTTACATGAGGATTCAACAGAACAATTGAATGCTATCGAGAACTTTCCAGGATGCCCCAGAGGCGATATGACCCCTACTCGAACTCATATAATGTGGGGTGGAAGGATCACCCGAATCTAAGTTATAGGTCGAACCCTCGGTTCAATCAACCTTACCAACAGAGGCTGCCCCCGGATCAACAATTACTGCCCCCAAAGTCATCTTTGGAAGCCATAGTGGAAAGGCTAGCCAATAGTACTGAGAAGTTTCAACTAAAAACTGAAATGCATTTGCAGGAGTTAAATAAGCAAGTGAGCAAGCTTGCGCTCACGGTTAGCCGTTTGGAGTCCCAAGGGAAGCTTCCGTCCCAAACTGAGCTTAATCATCGACACAATGTAAGTGCTATGACATTGAGAAGTGGAAAGGTTTTGGAGCCCGAACATGGCACGAGTCGTGCCCATGACGCTGGTCGAGATAAGAAGAAATTTGACACATAGGCTCCAGTGGAGTCAATACCACAAAAATCATTTGCAGTACCACCTCCGTTTCCTGGAAGACTAGTCCAATGCAAGAAGGAACGAGAAGAGAAAGAAATCCTCGACACCTTTCGAAAGGTAGAAATCAATATACCTCTTCTTGATGCGATTAAACAAATTCCACGGTATGCAAAATTCTTAAAAGAATTATGCACAAGTAAGAGGAAGCTCCTAGGCAATGAAAATGTGAGTGTAGGAGAAAATGTCTCTGTCGTTTTACAAAGAAAAATACCACCTAAATGTAAGGACCAAGGTATGTTTTCCATATCTTACAAAATAGGTAGTGTCAGCATTAAAAAAGCCATGTGTGACTTAGGCGCATCAATTAATGTTATGCCTTTGTCAATTTATAAACTACTTAACGCGGGTCCTTTAAAGGAAACAGGTGTAATTATTCAGCTTGCAGATAGATTCATAGTACATCCGAAAGGAATGCTGGAGGACGTTCTTGTTAAGGTAAATGAGCTAATATTTCCTGCAGACTTCTACATTATCAACGTGGAGGATGACAACTCGGCCAATTCGTCTGAGATACTTCATGGGAGACCATTCTTGAGTACCGCGCGAATGAAAATTGATGTCTGGAGTGGAACACTCACCATGGAATTTGACGGTGAAGTGGTTAGGTTTAGTGTTTATGAGGATATGGGACATCCCAATGATAAGTTACAAATCGTACCTTTCAGGAATGTAGATCTCGATGTTAAGCAAGAGGAATTATCGATGATCCAAAAACCAATACGTGAAGCTGTCATGAAAGCCTCGAATTTAGATCTAAAATTGTTTCTAGAACGTACAAGGATTCCGACAGAGAATAATGCAAACTTGAACGGAGAAGCTCAAAGACACCTCAATCCACTAATGATAGAGGAATTCGGGAAGGGCTTCAAGGATAGTGGCCAAAGGTCGAAACTTTTCTGCAAGAACATTCAAGTGCACGAGATGGAAAAATTAATTCTTAATGAGCCAAACGGATAACATTTATGGTCGTCGAGCTAACGACGTTAAAAAAAAGCGCTTTTTGGGAGGCAACCCAAATTTATTTTCATTTATTTAATTTTGAGTTTTAGTAAGATTTAGGTTGTAAATAAATAAATTTTTATTTAATCCAGTGAATTTTCTGTTTTCAGGAACGTAATAGAGGTTATGAATTTTTCCAAAAGTCGAATAATGATGGTGGCGTGGGCACGCCGTGCTAAATGCTGACAATTATTTCCCGACGCCGACAACATCGATTGAAACACATAGGGAGTATTCTTAACCTTTCTCTTTGCTTGTTGTTTGAGTTACTAAACTTTATTGCATATAAACATGCTTGAGGACAAGCATAGATTAAGTGGAGGGGATGAAAATGGTAAGTATGCATGGATGGTTGATTGATTTTGGCTGCATATTTCTCTATTGCATGTGTTCAATCTTATGCTAGAATTATTCAATAGTTTATTCTGACATTGAGCCTCTAATCTCATTACTTATTCAATTTGGACTATTGGGAAAATTTTGAATTTAAATGTTCAAGTATATAGATTAGTCGACATTTGTGTTTTAAGGTTGATATATGTAGCTAGATTTTTTTTTATTAATTGATTGTTTGAAAAAAAATATTTCCTTGTGCATGAATAAATGAATTAAAAAAAAGGGGGGCTCAAGTTATGAGTGAAAGTTTCGAAAACGTGACCGGATTGAGAAACCGAGGTGAGGTGCTTGGGTTGTCATCTCATCTCGCGTAAAAAGGTTCGAGTGACAAGTCGAGAACTTAATAACTGTAACACCCCTAACCCGTATCCGTTGCCGAATTAGGGTTAAAGGTATTACCGAATAGATCGAAAACTTACTCAGACAAATCGTAATATAAATCATCATTTCAATCATCATTATGTCCCATCTATAGATCAACGAGACCTTAAACATGCTTTAGAGTAGGGCCGGAACTATGTCGAACTCTTACAGAAATTCTCGAAAATTTAAAACTTTTCTAAGTTATACAGGACACACGCCCGTGTGGGCAGGCCGTGTGCCTCCCACGGCTGCTAGACACACCCGTGTGTCTTACCCGTGGTCGAGCCTGACTTGTCTCCACGGCAACCAAGCATGCCCGTGTACCTTGGCCATGGTCGATCCTGACTAAACCACACGGCTACCAGGCCCTGTGCCTAGGCCGTGTACACTTATGCTATATACTGACTTAATCGCACGGACAATAGGCATGCCCGTTGATAAACCGTAATATATACATATTTTAATCCCACATTTAGCATACTTTTGGATGATTTAATCCCTTGAATTGTGAAATTTGATGCTCCTAATCCTTTAATTTCATACTTTATACTTAGGAGAGCATCGGAGGATGAAAAGAACGAGAAACAGGCCGAAAATGGAGAAAATGGGCCAAAATAGGAAATCCACACGGCTTAGAGTTCACCACACGGCCGTGCCACTTTAGCAGACTCGAACACGAACTTGGGCTCGACTCACACGGGCGTTTCACACGGGTGTGTCCCTGCCGTGGCCAAGATGAGTTTCATTCGGATTAAGATACTTGTGGGCTAAGTAAGGCATCCCGAAAGCCTATATAAACACACTAGAGGGCAACCTAAAAAGGGGGCGAAGCAAGAGAGGGCTGAACAAAGGAAATTACTCGAAGACAGCCAGTTGATTCATCCCAGAAGCCAGAATCACACTCAAGACGGAAGATCTTCCCTTCAATTTCCTTCAGGGGGTTTTAGGGTTTTTCTTATGTTTTGTTATTTGCTTTCTTCTGAGATGTATTCTTTATCAAACATGAACTAAACCCCTTAAATACCTGAGGGGGATGAAACCTAAGACGGATCTTGTTATTGTTTTCTGAACTGTATGATAAATACTTGATTTGTTCTTAATTATGTGTTCTTAATTCTTGTGTTAATATTTCAGATATTGATTCAATTATTGATGTGCTTAGCGGTGGAGCAAAAGTCCTCGCTTAAGAGTAGATCTAGCATAGTTAAGCGGAGTTGATCGCAACCCTAGAGATAGGATGACAAAAATCTGCCGGATTAGGGTCAAACCTAATATAGGAGTCCATAGATCGAGTTAATGCAACACTAGGGGTTTTAATTAGAAAGAGATTTCAATTAATCAACCTAGGGTTAGACGTTATTAGTCTTAAAAGGGATAATAATATAAATTAGGGAATCCTACGGATCAAGTCAAGTGAATAAATCGTCTGGTTAAGTAATAAGTGAAGTCTAGGTGGATTCTTCCTCGGGTATTGTCTTAATCAATTGGTTTTCCCAAAAGTATTTTCCCAATTCACTCTCTGTCTTAGCATCCTTAGTTTAGTAATTAGTTAATTAAACATCGATTCCCTTAATACTTAGGCTAGATAATAAAAAGATAGTAACTACTAGCACTCTTGGTCCTTGAGGATACGATATTTCCGGTCTTGCCATAGCTATACTACCGAACGATAGGGGCGCTTGCCTTATTCGTTGTCATAGTTAGTTTGGACACGATCAAGTTTTTGGCGCCGTTGCCGGGGATTAAGTTATTAGGAAAACTAAATTTTTATTACTTTAGCCATTTTATTTATTTGCAATTTTTATTTATTTATTTTAACTTTACTAATTTTTCTTTTATTTGCTTCTGGCAGGTAATTCTAGTTTATGACTAGAAGGAACCCGTCAGGACCATTACTCTTTGATAGTGATATAGAAGGAACTGTTCGCAGAAACCGAAGAGAGATAAGGCGGCCTACAATACATACAAGAAGAGCAAGAGGACGATACTAATAACACGGAAGAGATGGTCGATCCCGAATAATCCACTTCCTCTCTGTGGTTCTTGCCGAAAATCCTCCTCCTCGAACTATGTATGATTATGCTAAACCTAATTTAACAGGAACTGAATCAAGTATTGTTAGACCTCCTGTCGCTGCAAATAATTTTGAACTCAAACCTAACACAATACAAATGATTCAAAGATTTGTTCGGGCTTTGATGGTTTGCAAGATGATGATCCAAACAATCACTTGACAAATTTTCTAGAGTTTTGCGACACGTTCAAAATAAATGGCGTTTCTGATGATGTCATTCGTCTTCGGTTGTTTCCCTTTTCATTAAGGAACAAAGCTAAACAGTGGTTGAACTCGTTACCATGAGAATCAATCACTACATGGGAGCAAATGACCGAAAAATTTTTGTTAAAATATTTTTCGCCGGCTAAAACTGCTAAGTTGAGGAATGATATCTCTTCTTTTGTGCAGATGGATTTAGAGACACTTTACGATGCATGGGAGAGATATAAGGACTTATTGAGAAGGTGCCCTCACCATGGATTACCATTATGGCTACAGGTTTAAACCTTTTATAACGGTGTGAACCCCTCGACTAGGCGATTGATTGATTCAACATCGGCGAACCCCGAATAACAAAACACCAAGCGACTTACGAATTTATAGAGGAGATGTCATTGAATAACTATCGCTGGCAAGTTACAAGGACAAAGTGACAAAAGTCGCGATGTTTTCAACCTCGACTCAAGAACCATGTTATCAAATCGTAGAATCATTAAACAAGAAAATTGATGGTTTATATGGTTCTTTGCAGGTACACCCAGTGATGCAGTGCGATGTAAATGGAGGAGGGATGAGCAATACATAATACCAGCCTTACAACCCAAGCATTGACAACGAGCAAGGTCAATGAGCAAGTTCACTATACGGGTAACAATCTTTGACCTCAAAATAATCCTTATAGTAACTCTTACAATCCAGGGTGGAGGAACCATCCAAATTTCTCATGGGGAGGTCAAGGAAATCAGAGACAACAACCCCCTCCAGACTTTTAATAGCAACCCTACCCACAAGAGAAGAAGCCGAACCTTGAGGAGATGCTGACAAAATTCATCGCGGTGTTAGAAACACGCTTTTAAAACACCGAAACAGCACTCAAAAATCAGCAAGCATCGATTCAAGGGCTTGAAAATCAATTAGGACAACTTGCTAAGCTGATCTCCGAAAGACCACAGGGAAGCTTACCAAGCAACACTGAAACTAACCCAAAAGAGCAAATTCATGTCATAACTACTCATGAAAGTGAAGGGTTAGACAAATCAAAACCAAGCCAAGAAGCTGAGGTAAGTAAAGGTAAGGTTGAGGTAAGACATGATAAACAAAAACCGGTAATCGCAGAATACCAACCTCGTGTGCCATATCCTAATGTGACGAAGAAAGATCGTACAGATGAACAATTCAGTAAATTTCTTAAACTTCTAAAGAAATTACATATTAACTTATCGTTTCTTGAAGCTCTTTCGCAGATGCCCAATTCAAGGAAATTTTTAAAAGAGCTTCTGACAAACAAACGGAGGGTAGACAATACGTTGCATGTGGAGCTAAATGCAGTGTGCTCAGTAATTTTACAAAATAAACTACCACGAAAATTAAAAGATCCAGGGAGTTTTACAATTCCGTGCTTAATTGGTAGCTTATCGGTCAATAATGCTTTAGCTAATTTAGGGGCGAGCATCAACATTATGCCTTACAAACTGTTTAAACAACTAGGTCTAGGGAAACCCAAACAAACTAGGATGAGCATCCAACTAGCTGATAAAACCATTAGAGTTCCTAGGGGTATAATCAAGAATGTACTAGTAAAAGTGGATAAATTCATATTCCCAGTAGACTTTGTCGTTTTAGACATAGATGAGGACAATGCTATTTCTTTAATTTTAGGAAGTCCCTTTTTAGCAACTGCTAGAACTAAAATTGATGTTGGTACAGGTGAACTCACACTTTGTGTAGGTGACAAAACGATCACTCTTCAGGCTCTTGACTCGGCTAGGACGTCAAGTGAAAAAGGTGAGAACATAAATTCTATTAATGACCATTCGGTTCAACCTCCTTTTCAGGAAGCACCTCGGAAGTACACATCTGAGCCATATCCTAGACCTCGTGCCAACAAAGAAATAACTCATGAGAAGCGAAGGCTTCAGATCGATGAACTCGACGAGTGGAATCCACATGTCAAGGAGAAACCAAGAACACTAGAAGAGAAACCGAGGCAACCCCCCGACGAGCTTAAGGGAGACATAAATCAATTCCAAATCGGGGATCAGGTATTGTTGGAAAAGACAGACCCTCGAATCACCGTTCTAGACCTTAATAAAGAGACCCCTTTTACGGGACTGAATGTCTTCCCATACGGAACAGTCGAGGTAACTAATCCTAAGTTCGGCACTTTTAAGGTAAACACTACTCGACTCGAACCATATATTGTTAGAATTGATAGTAGGAAAGAGGAGTTTCAACTCCTCAAACCACCATGATCGTGCGAATGAAAGGTAAGTCTAGCTTAGGACTTTAAACAAGCACTTCTCGGGAGGCAACCCGAGCTCTAACCATGCTAATTAGTTTGTTTTTACTTTCATTTATGCTTTAAAGTATAGGTTTCACCTCCACATGGCCTTGCACACGGGCGTGGCCGTGGCCGTGTGGACACCACGAGACGTCCACCGGCATGGTGGAGGCCGTGCGAACCAAAGACGAAAAAAATTCACAAAACACAGGCTACGACAAAACACCACGGCCGTGCGATGCGGCCGTGGTCGAAACTGAGTAAATACCACGGCCGTTAGACACGCCCGTGCCTTATAACCGTGGCCAAACCTGTTGAATAAACACGAGCATGGGGAAGAATGAAACGAGCGTGGGAGAAGCGAACGAAGCTCGGCACGACCGTGCGACACGGCTGTGTGGGACAACACGCCCACGACACACGAACGTGGGTCGCAAGACTAGGCATACCAAAACCCTAATTTTCAAAGCACACGGGCTCAAAACAACTCACACGGGCGTGTGACACGCCCGTGTACCCCTGTTTCTATATAAACCCCTCACTATTCATCTTCTCCACTAAACACTTTTCTCTCAACCCTAAACACCATAGTTCTTTTTCACCACCATCCCCATGTTGAAGAAGCGAAAGGACCCTAGCACAGTCTTCCCGTGCGAGACCGATCCACATAAGTTCATGCCGGCCACTTCATTTACTCAACAAGCCAAGGACATTTGAATCCATTTATTTTACCTATGTCTTTTCTCTTCTACTTTATTTTCCTTCTCTTTATCTCTCTTGTGCTTAATTCAGTCTATTTTATTTTAGTTTCTTGATTTTAGGTTCTAAAGGCTGCTTGGGAATCACCACACCACGACCCCAAAGAACCACCAACTCAAATTTCAAATTTCCCAATTTTTTTTCTCTCGACTCCATCCAAAATTTAGGAAGTTTCACATCTCTCCTCTCTTGTGATTTTTTTATTATAATTATTATATTTGTACATTGAGGACAATGTACATCTTAAGTGTGGGGATGAATTTTATCTTGAAAAGTTCCTAACTTTTTGCATTATTCTCAAATCCCTAAATTATATATTGTTCTTAAGTAAATGTTCTCATATTACTATTAGAATGAAATTTCTTTTGATTTATGATTTTCATTGATATGTTCTGGATTAAGTCATAGTTAATTTTGCATTGATGATTTAAACTTTAGGAGAATAGAGAATCAAGCATGATGAGTCTATTTTCAGAATTAAAAATTGATAGGTTGTCTACCTGAATCTAATTATTACCTTGAAGTTTGAAATTTACAAGGTTGACATCAAAAACCATAATTTTTGTGAGATTTTGAGCTTTTAGAGCATACATTTTTCGTGCTCACTTTATTGATTATGAGTATGTCAACATTGATTTGTTATTCTAGAACTTGCTTCGATTATACATGTCGAGACCGCACTTTTGATTTGATATACAGAGATGATAAAGGCACCTAGGTTTTAACCCACTTATTCCACTAAAAAGCCTACCCATTTAATTAACCCTTAGTGAACCCCTTTGAATCCTAACAAACCATTTCTTGACTCACCCATTAATATTAACCCAAAACCCACTTTGTATTTGTTATCACCATTTCTCTTGACTACCCCTATATCGAGATTTGATTTGATCAGTTGCTTAACTATTTTCTTTATTTTAGTTGTTAAACTCTATCTTATTATTATTGATTTGTTCCTAAAAAAAAGTATATTCATTATTAGTTCTATGTTATTTGAGCTTAAGCGCTAATGTTACATTTTGAGAAGAAGCTCGTGTTATTAGTGATGAATTCTTAATTAATGTAATTATTTTAGTTTTAGTTATTTTTCTAGTTAGGTAATTTATCAATTCAATCTCGATACTAACCCTCTAATTCAGCCTTTATCCACACCTTTAACCCAAGCCCCATTACAACCCTTTCAAAGACCTTTTGATTTGTGTATCATCACATTTTACAGTGGTGGAGATTTGATTTTCAGGCAAGCCTATGGGATTAACTTTTCATGTTTGACTTTTGAGTGCTTAATTTTTGAACCTTAAACACTTTGAGTGATTTGAGTGAATCTTTAGTGAGGATGTCAATACTTGTCGGTTTTGAATCAGAGGTAATTATTTAGGTAAGGGGAAACACCTATGTTTTCATGCTATAAAAATCTATGACTCAGATTGTTTGAATCTCTAGGACTCTTTTAGTTAAATTATCCATGTATGAATTATCTATGAATTATGATAAGATATTGTTGATGAGAATTATGAATTGAGGGAAGTTAATTCTAATTGTGAGTTGAGAATTTTTCTTGAGGACAAGCAAATGCTTAAGTGTGGGGGTATTTGATAAACCGTAATATATACATATTTTAATCCCACATTTATCATACTTTTGGATGATTTAATCCATTGAATTGTGGAATTTGATGCTCCTAATCCTTTAATTTCATGCTTTATACTTAGGAGAGCATCGGAGGATGAAAAGAACAAGAAACAGGCCGAAAACGGAGAAAATGGGCCAAAGTAGGAAATCCACACGGCCTGGAGTTCACCACACGGTCGTGCCACTTTAGCAGACTCGAACACAGCCTTGGGCTCGACTCAAACGGGCGTTTCACACGGGCGTGTCCCTGCCATGGCCAAGATGAGTTTCATTCGGATTAAGATACTTGTGGGCCAAGTAAGGCATCCCGAAAGCCTATATAAACACTCTAGAGGGCAACCTAAAAGGGGGCGGCTGCAGAGGGTCAAACACAGAAATTACTCAAGACAAACAGCTTGATTCATCCTGTAGTTTAATCACACTCAAGACGGAAGATCTTCCCTTCAATTTCCTTCAGGGGTTTTAGGTTTTTCTTATGTTTTGTTATTTGCTTTCTTCGAGATGTATTCTTTATCAAACATGAACTAAACCCCTCAAATACCGAGGGGATGAAACCTAAGACGGATCTTGTTATTGTTTTCTCAACTGTATGATAAATACTTGATTTGTTCTTAATTATGTGTTCTTAATTCTTGTTTTAATATTTTAGGATATTGATTCAAGTATTGATGTGCTTAGCAAAGGTGGAGCAAAAGTCCTCGCTTAAGAGTAGATCTAGCATAGTTAAGCGGAGTTGATCGCAACCCTAGAGATAGGATGACGAAATCTGCGGATTAGGGTCAAACCTAATATGGGAGTCCATAGATCGAGTTAATGCAACACTAGGGGTTTTAATTAGAAAGAGATTTCAATTAATCAACCTATGGTTAGACGTTATTAGTCTCAAAAGGGATAACAATATAAATTAGGGAATCCTACGGATCAAGTCAAGTGAATAAATCGTCTAGTTAAGTAATAAGTGAAGTCTAGGTGGATTCTTCCTCGGGTATTGTCTTAATCAATTGGTTTTCCCAAAAGTATTTTCCCAATTCACTCTTTGTCTTAGCATCCTTAGTTTAGTAATTAGTTAATTAAACATCGATTCCCTTAATACTTAGGCTAGATAATAAAAAGATAGTAACTACTAGTACTCTTGGTCCTTGAGGATACGATATTTTCGGTCTTGCCATAGCTATACTACCGAACGATAGGTGCGCTTGCCTTATTCGTTGTCATAGTTAGTTTGGACACGATCACCCGTGTGCCATGGCCGTGTAGGCAAAACAGGCCATTTGCAAGGCCAAAAATGCCACCCACATAGGGTCAAACCTATAAGCAAATTACCAATGCAACTCATGCTCATTTGGCAACCAAAAACACATCAAAATAACCATTCAATTTCTATATTCAAATCCATTTCCAAACATACCAATTCACACAACAAAAACTCAAGTATACACAAGCATAATTCATCCCTATTTACCTTTCATGAACTCATTCTTTTGTTCAAACATATATGCCTAAATTTCATCCATAAACTTACCATCAACTTAACCATTTCATACGCTATCAAACCATACTAAAATATTCATCATGTAACATATTCATTAATGCATATTATCAACACATAACTAGCCAAATCACATGGTTAGGTTCATCTCTCAACTTATACAAATTAGCTGGCCTATACATGCCATACTTAGTATATACATTTTCAAAAGATACCAAAATGAGTTTGAGTAGTGTGATGACGATCCTCGACGGTCCCGAGCCTTTAGTAGCTTTGACGATCTATAAAACAGAGCAGACACACACACAGAGTAAGCTTTCAAAAGCTTAGTAAGCCATATACAAATAAACTTATCATAAAATGTATATAACTAAATTGATACAATAACATTAATGGTTCTCATAGCAAATTGATCTCATATATTCCTTGGCTCAATTGCTAAGCCATTCCTTACCACATTCTTCAATTCAAATATCACATATACACAAAGCTTATTCAAGTATATCTTCATATGAAATCTCATTATTTCTTTACATATACTCATCATAGTAAGTTCATATAGATACTTACCTTTCATACACACATAGTGTACTTTTCAAATGTACCTGAAACAGATGTACAAATCACAGAGTTGTTCATTTCTCAGACTTGCCCGTTGAACCGTTCAGAACTAAATAGGATATTCAGAAAGCTTGGAATAGTCATACAATGCCAACGTCCCAAACGAGGTCTTACATGTACTCAGATATAGATGCCTCTGTCCCAGACAGGGTCTTACACGAATCAATACGATGCCAATGTCCCAGACATGGTCTTACACGTAAATCTCATATCGATGCCAACGTCCCAGACATGGTCTTACATGAAATCACCAATCAATGCCAACGTCCCAGACGTGGTCTTACATGATATCATAGAACCGACACCTATGTCATGACATAGCTAATCCTATCTATTCTTAGGTTCACACGGGACTTCTCGGACTTTATCAGTTTATCGACTTATTAGCCAACTCAAATTTCACATACATTCCATCTCAATGGATGATCATAGTATTTCACATATCATATGCATTCAAATAATTCAATGCAAATACATTTATTTGTATATCGACTTACCTCGGATTCTATTAACGGAAACAGATACGGCTACTCGATTACTTTCGATTTCCCGCGATCTAAGTCCGTTATTCAGATTTAACCCATTCATTCATCAATTCATTCAATTCAATCCAAGAACACACATTTAGGACAATTTGTAATTCAACCCTCACATTTGCACAATTTATCAATTTAGTCCATTTTTCTCAAAACATCAAATACACAAAATCATCACATACTCATGCTTAGCCGAATGCTTATGAATATCATACAAGCCCATATATTTCATCAAATTTACAATTTAGTCCTTCAAATTGCTATTTTCTCAATTTAGCCCCAATTAGCTAAATTCATCAAAAATTCAAGAACAAAACATGTTCATTAAACACATATCTTTCATTTAACATCAAAATTCATCACAAATCTTACCATTTCATCAATGGCACATCTCATAAACATCATCAATTCATAAAATTAAGACATGGGTTTTGAAGTATACAATGCAACGATTGCAAAAACGTAGAAATTATCAAAAACCGAATCAAAACTAACCTTGAATTGAGACTTATGATAGCCGAATGTTTGAAGAGCTTAAAACCTTATTCTTTTTCTATTTTCGGTGGTGGATGGATGAACAATCCACTATCCATTTCATTTGTTTTTATTATTATAACATATAACATGTTTTATATTATTTTAACTTTTATAATTAATAAACAAAAACCATATAAATTCAATATGCCGTCCATCATCTTACTAAATGGCCAATTTACAACATAAGGCCTCATTTATAAGAAGACACATCAATTAGGCCACTCAATCAAATAGAAAGCTACTTTTACCATTTATGCGATTTAGTCCTTTGCTCAATTAATCACACAGACGAACAAATTAACTCACAAAAATTTATCACATGCTTAATCACATATCATAGGCACAGAAAATAATATTAAAATAATATTCAGACTCGGATTTATGGTCCTGAAACCACTGTTCCAACTTGGGTATAAATCGGACTGTTACAATAACATTCCGCTAACAGAGCCTAATAATAATAATAATAAAGATTGTTTGAACTGAGTAACCGGGATAGGGTGCTTGGGTTGTCATCCTAGTTCGCGTAAAAAGGTTTGACCATGTCTAAAAAAATTTCTAAAGCATAGTTAATTAATAATGCCTTGCAAATTATTGGATTCAAACTCAATTTAATGAAATTATCTAGCTCACATATTTCAAATTTTATGACACTTGTTGATTAAACCATATGTTCTGAGCATTTATTTATTTTTGCCTATGGTGTTTACATTGAGTATGGATGCATAAAAGAGGCTCGATTTTTAATAAATTGCAGAATCAATTCTAATGTTTGAAAGAACAACATGCTTGAGGGCAAGCATGAGCTAAGTAGGGGGGATTTGATAACATGTTAATTTTCATGATTTCTTGTGTTTAATTCGATTTATTTCTGAATCAATCCCTGCTAAATTAGTGTTTTTATGATTTAAATCTTGTTAGGGATGCAATTGGTCCAAAACAAGCTAAAAAAGGCCAAACTGAAAGACAATCATTGAAATGGGGCCAAATCAAAAAGATGGAGGAAGCCAAGGACACATCAAATATTTTGACTTTGTAAAAGCCAAAAATAGGAAAATATTATTTTTTTATTTTTTATTTTTATTTTATTTTAGATTTTATATTAAATTAGTTTAGGCTATTTTTAGTAAACCCTATGTATATAAATAGGGGCTTTTTGTTCTTAGGAAATCATCAATTAATTCTTTTCCTACTTCAATTTGGAGTTGTATTATCCTCTTTGTCTTTTTCTACTTCAATTTGGAATTGAATTACTCTCATTTTTCTCTTTCAATTTGACGTGGGAATTTTGTTCATTTCATTTCAATTCCTTTGTTCTTTCTAAATTTGTCCAATTGCTTTCCAAGCCCTTTTACTCCCCAATTTCTTCCATTATCATACAAATTCAATCACCTTCCACAACTTACTAGCATGAATAAATTCATGCTACACTAAATTCTATCTTAGCCTTAGGCCGGTACTCTTTCCGGTTGGGAATCGTGAGATTCGTATTCGCGCAAAAAATCCTTCCATTCGGTATTCACCTTTTTCCTAAATATCGGGATAGCACAAATCATCCCTTAAGGTTGAATTCGATTTCAAGTCAAAGTGTACATTGGGTTGGAATCGTGTTTGCCGACAGTTGGAGATTCGAGTCGGCCGTGCTATATTTGGGCTTCCGAGAACAAATCAAGGAAGAAGTGATCGGGTTTAAACGACCCACGCGGTTGAGGCCGTTGATTCGAGTTGGGTTCTTCAGAATGCAAGGCTACTAGAATCTTCAATCGGGAACACGTGTATCTCGGTTAGATAATCGGTAAGGGTTGGTTTGCAGGACGTACCGGGACCAGCTACGAGAGGAAGAATTGGCGGTTAGAACGTTCTTAATCCCTATAACCAGCTTATCGTTTGGAGGAGAAGATCAATTTTCGAGGATCGATTCTTAACACGAAATTTACCGAATCTAAAGCTAAGGCTTATTTTCTTTGATTACAAAATCCGAATTTAATTTTCAATCTGATTTTTAATTTATTTAATTATTTATTTATGTTGTTTCAATTATTTAGTTTCTAAACATTTTAAAACCCCCTTATTTATTTATTTTCCAGCAGGTTCATTTGGAGTCGTGGGCACGACCCTTGCCACGACCTTTGACACGACAAACGTTCTGTTCACGAGATAAACGCAGAAGTTGATAATAACATCCAATCCCTGTGGACTCGACCCTACTACCACTCTTAAGGAATTATTTTTGGTGGTTTCGACGCCCATCAGCTCGCAAATGAGCTCTCATGCTTTGGTGAGCTCGCAGTGTTGGTGAGCTCGCACATTTGGTGAGTTCGTATATTTTGGTGAACTCGTAGTTCTTGGTGAGTTGTTCTGGTGAGCTCACAATTCGCAGTTGACACTTCGCAGTTCGCAGGTGAGCTCGCAATCTTGGCGAGCTCGCATCTTTTGGTGAGCTCGTAGTTCGCAGTTAGCATGGATGGTCATTTCGCAACAAGTCCAACCTTTTACGAGTTACTCATATAACGGTCGAACCTTTCAAAATGATTAATTCAAATTTATTTTATTCACTTTTTCACTTGCTCTATCCATTTTTTTTACTTTCCACTCAACCATTTACACACTTATATATTTAGAAAACAAGAGCAAAGAAAATGGAGTAACTCATACGGGGAGCCTGAAGTTTGGAAGACAATGATAATGTCTCTTTTAAAGCTGATTTGGCAAGTTAGGAAGATTTAAGTTTTTTTTTTTTTTTTTATGGCTTCGTGGTCAAATAATATATGAGACTATGAATCAACATGTCTGCTGTACAACTCAGGCCTTATATAGATATGTTCTTACTTACCTTAAATGTGGGGGACAATTGAATGCCATAGTCCATCTATGTACTTTGCCAGTCAATAATCAAAAAAAGGTTTTACTTATGAAGGTGACTCAAGTAATCAAGTTCAGCTGCCTATGGACGGCTAAATTGGAAGGGACAAAAGAGATTAGAAATTTGCTCTCTAGCTAACAGACAAATGGACCCCAATTGCATGTGCAAACTGTACAAAGATTAATGGAAAGGAGGTTAAAGCAATGGGAATACTTAAACTGCCTTTCTTTTTTTTGGTGCCATCTTATCAAATGATAGACATCCTAATTGAACAGATAATACAATAACTTGAAGGTTCTAAACCACCAAATAATTAAAGGAAACACATTTCTTCCACTTTATATCCTGTCGTTAAGTCCATATTATGAAGGTCAATTAGGCTTCTTTTTTTGCTAGTTTAGTTGACGATTTTGCAGTATGATCACCTAGTAATGTTTACAACATACTGAAACACTACGTCAATTAAATTAGTTTAAACTTTGAAAGTCTCTTGTTGTTAATGGAGGCTGCCATGGTATACATAAACAAGTTTTTGCAACCTTCTAAAGGCTCACAATGTAACTTAAAAGTGACTTCCTTTTTGCCCTTTTGAAGTCTTTTTCTGGGGTGAAAAGTGTTCGGTATCAGCCTAGAAAAGATCAAGAAATTTGCTGCTTGAGGTTGATTAGATGTGTATCTTTAAAAGGTGAGCTACTTACTAATCATTCACATCAAGAAGGCAATAATAAAAGTAGGTCCGCTATCCATTCAATCCAAAGTAAAAGGGACTGGAAGTTTGGATGATTTGATATGAAGAATCTGCCAAAAGTAATTTCTCCATTATCTGAGCTACTCCAAGTACATGCACTAGGGTGGTAACCAGTACCATGACCTGATAATTCATATATTCTCTTACAAAAATGTAGGAGAGAATAAGAATACGGATTACGACTTTGACAATAAACTCAACCACCAAATTGTATAGAATAGCTTATTTATGTTTTTAGAACATTATAAACTAAGTATTTAGCTTGCTAATAAACTTGAACTTCACAAGTCAACCACATTTAACATATATATCTTACAGGTATATTTTTAATTCTAGCTCATTTCGTCTAGTTTTAAATTTCTAAAACTCTTTTGATGACATAAGTACATGGTTGTGGAAGAAAGAGCAAGAAAGACATAATTCATGTAAAAGGAAAAAAAAAAACATGGATTCTCCCATGAAATGTTTTCATTACTTTTAAAGGATACTCTCAAGAGCACGTGGAAATGGGATACGTGCTACATGAGGGAAAAACTTACGTACATGCACAATATACAAATATCAAATTGTAATAAAAGCAAGAAGAAGAAAATGTCATCAATTAGTCAGAAAAACCACTCATGTCATGCATGAGGGTATAATTTATAACTGCAACCAATGAAGCAAAGTTGTTCTTTCATCTGATCATGGCTGTTAGAGAGCGAAAAACGACTTCCTCACAAGGAATTGTGAGTCCCATGTCGTGGTTAAACCCAAACTCCTCTTCAGCTCTTTGAAGCAAGCTCTGGAACTCAGGGTGAGTCAACCATGATATTGGAACTACATATCTGCTTCTATGTTCACCAACATAGACAACAAAATGTCCTTTAGGTACATCATCGGGATGCCCTCCTTCATGATCATAACCTTGTTTCTTGCCAAAACTTGAGCATCTTTTAAGAATCTGCTTGATAGCCGCCGTTTGAGTTAATTTGTTTGATTTCTTGATAGCCATATTGCTTTGAACTTGAGAACTTAAGAGAATTGGAAAGAAAGTTGGTGGGGAGAAGGATTAAGGAATAGAGAGTATTTATACATGGGGAAATTAAAAGAGAGGATTTGGCATTTAAAACAATGTCATGTGCTATGTGGGTGAAATGAACAGACATATGCAAGGCATGCAGGGTTTGAAACCCAATGGGGCTTAGCCTACCATGTTGCCTCTCCTATAGACAACGTGGGTCCATATTTTTTTCTTCTCTCTCTTGTTCTTCCTTCTCAAGTTATCTACCATTCGTCTCTTCTCAAACATACCTTATTCTAAGGCTGAGAAAATTCATTACCAAAATATTTCTCCCACGGTTTTCCATGTTAAACAATGTGACAACTTCTTCTCCCTCTCACACACTCCAAAATAGAATAGAAACAAAAAGAATTATCCTTATCATTATCTTTGACATGATTAAAAAAGTTTAGTTTCTCAAACTTTTCCTTTAATTTAATCATTACCAAATTCTAGATGTGAATTACGAAAGATAAATATATTCTACTAAAATATAAATCATATATTTAAAATATCTTATCTTATATATACTCATATTCCATATAAATATCTTAACTAACAAAGACCATATATACCACAGCCTTAGGCTAGCTTGTGGATGGAAAGACCTGAAATGATTAGCTGGTTTCATACTACTTCGGTTTAAACCTTTAAATTAAGGACCACTGAAGAGTGTCGCTTTTCATGCGTCGTGGTACAATGTACGTGAAGGAGTCAACTAAATGAAAGATTAATGTAATGGTGGGAATTGAATGCTTGTCGCAGAGTCACGGAATTCCCAAAAATTTGGTCTGGTCCGTTCTTGAAAGTCGAACTCAAAGGGAAGTGGATTTTGGGTTGTTTATGGACCACATCCAACACACAAAGCGACCAGTTTTTGTCCCACTGAACCCAAAATTTGGCATGTTCGACACTTAGCTTGGCGGGGCTAAATTTGCGCTGCCTAGTGTCTTCCTCTTTATTGCAAATAATAATCAATTGAAAGCTTGGGGTAACAACAAACAAGGGCTACCCCCACGTAGTGACAGTGTCAGCGAAGTGGGGGAAGCATGGGCGATGGCTTCTCTTCCTAAATTCGCCTAATGTCATCCACATCATATTAAACTTTTTCACTGTTTCCTGCCCTACATTTCACCAACTCGAAGAGCTAATATCACACACCCTAGATTTTATATCCATTACCAACATATTTGCTAGCTGTCTCAATAGTTATAGCTTAGTTGGCAAGTAAATATATACATACTCTATCAGACCAACAATTAAAACATCCTAGATTTGTGAGGTGCCAGGGTTAAGGTGTAAGGGTAGCTCAAGCATATGGGGGCAGAAACTTAGTGTTGTGGAGTTTATATATAATTTTCAAACACTTATGCCACTGCCCATGTGATTCTGCCTTTAACATGAACTTCTGAAACCACGAGAATCAGATTACAGGATGGAATAATGAAGCAATATTATATAAATCTCCTAAATAAAGCACCATAAATATACCTAGCTTTAGCCTTTCATTCGGCTAACATGCGAGATATTTCCCACGTTTCAAGGGCCGGAAGCTGGCTTTCAAAGCTACATGGCAATCTTATCGAATCAGTCTTCTCTAAGTGGCCCTGCTTCCTCGTCATATTCTCTTTCAAGACGCATGTAAGCTAGTAATATGCTTCCAATATATAACAAAGTTTTGGATTTCTCTATTTCATATGAATTTAAGAGAATTTAGAGTAGGATGCACTATGAGGAAGTAAAAGCATCATGAAAGCCTTTATATTAAAAGTCGGATTATATTTTATCTATTTACTCAAAAAATAGATAAATTAGTCCTTGAATATTAGATCAAAGAGCAAACTAATCTTTTTTATTAAAAAATTTATCTATTTCGACTGTTGAGAACTGACGTGGTTGAGAAAATAATTAGACAACCACGTGTACCTCATGCTGATATACAATGACCATTTTTTAACAGTAGAAAGTGAATAAAATTTTTAACAGAACTAATTTTCTCTTTTATCTAACATACAAAGACTAACTTATATATTTTTTGAGTAGAGAAAACAAAATACAATCCAACTCTTGGTAAAAAGACCTCAATAATACTTTTACCGGTATGAGAACAGGTGTGGTCTCTATCCTCCATGGATTATGTGAATAAAATAGATAAGTTATGCCATCATTTTCACTGAAGGTAAATGTCTTAACAGCTAAACTACTATGTCTAGCAGATAAAAAATAGAAGCCGTTTTTTTTTCTGTTCTCTGAGTAATTCGGCAACCTATTGGCGACCACATCCTAGATGATGGTATGCATGTGAAGGCCATGTTACTTTTGTCGTCAAAACGCAGACACAATAAAAAAAATGGTTAATGTTGTAAATATACGTAAGGCCCTTCATCATCACAATTTTTTTCCACCATGCCAATGACATTTTCAGCTTTGGCTTTTGCCCCCACAGCCCCTACCCCATTCAGAAACTTCTCATCTGCACTGCATTCTAGCTTGCTCTTTTTCTTCTCTCTACTCTAATATTTTCCCTGTTAAAATGACAATCTCTAAGTCAGCTATATGAGTTGGCTACCATGGTTAACACCAGGATACATAGATATAGTAATTTAAACACCAGATGTCTATATCAAACAATCTGCCCTATATAAAAAAAATGTTTGTATTTCTCTTATGGTATGATAAACAAATGAGAAGTTGACATTAAATCAACTAGAGTTTCATATTAATTTATTTGATTTTGGGTTCATTAGAAGGAATTAGGATAAACATTGGGATGGCCGGGGGAGATTAAGCTTTTGTTAAATAATATAGCAATAATAGAGCAATAATATCAATTGCACCACTGGTGAAATGGAAAAGGATTTACATTCAAATCTTCAAACACCAACTATTCGACAATCCCCTCTTACTCTTATCAAGAAAAATGATGGAGCAATAATGTATTTCATGCCCTGCGACAGCTCTAATCTCGAAAGACGAATGATTGAGTACTAAAATGAGCTAAGGTCAATGATAATATCTAGCATTATCTGTTTCAGCTTAGCTTCTTATTGGTCAAGCTATCCAAATTTCAAAGACCTTTCAAATCCTTTTTTTTTTCTTTTTCCATCCAAGTCATCTATTTTAAGAAACATATAAAACACAATTTGTCATCCGGTTCCACCCTAAGAACATACATTCATTGTGTTTCTGTATCAGAACAGAGCATTATAATTTTAAGTTCAGATGAAAAGAGACGGCGAGTAAGATGGGATGTTCGACAAACACAGAGATTTCTCGCCTTCACAGAAAAGATGAAAATTGTGTTCCAAAAGCACAATAATATGCATCCATGCATACTGGCTCAATTTTCGAAAGCACAACAATGGCAATAATTCAAGTTCCATGTTAAACTTTCAAGAGTATCTGTTGCAAACACGCCTATGCAGCATTAGCTGTCCCACCTAATATTTATCTGGCTGGTGATCTAGTCTGTTGTAACTAAGCAACCAGGCAGCGCAGTCCAACAGGCAGTAGAACGAGATAGACAATGAGATCAGATTTCATATGCTTGAAGAACTTAGTGCCATTACTTTGCATTGTTCATTCATGGCCAAAAGCTGCGCTTCTTTCTTGTCAAGAAGTGCTGTCAACCTTACATTCTCTTCCACAAGCTTTTGAACTTCATCCTCTTTCTGCTTTTTCTCACCCTCTAGCTGTGTTGTCTTAGCAACTAACCTGATACACAATAAAAGGTAGACTCATGAGCAAGACAACCGACTTAAAGAAGATTGTGCACAGGAAGATAGAGTCATGAGCAAGACTCCCCAGCACATTCATCCTCACACTGAGATACAAAATTCAGTTATGCATGTAGAAAAATAGCGGTTGCTGTCATGCACTTACAATTAAGTTCATGCCTATACTGACATAAGCCCTAAAATTGCACATTATCCAAAAAAAAATGGGACACCTCAAATTGGGTTCTTTGGTAAAACAAAGAAGTCAGAATAGGAACCAGCCTTTAGAAACACATTATTGATGGTTGAAAAGAAATGAGTACAATCAGAGATCCATGTCATACGTTACCAACAAGGATATGATATGTAAGTCACCAACAAGAGCATTGATGATACATTTTGTATGGTCTGATATGACATATCAAAAGGAACAAAGTTCACATTATTTGCTGGCATGTTGAGAATGGAACAAAAATTTAAGATTCAAGAACAAGCATGATCAAGAGAACCAAAGAACTCAAAGATTATACTGACCTTTCAAAGAGCCTCTCAATAGTTTGAAATTGCTTCTCCGATGAAAGAAGAGTTTCTCTTACACTAATGAGACTGCTAACATAAGATTTCAGAGACTCAAAATCCTGCTTCACACGAGAAAGCTCCTGTTCATTTTCAGCAGCTCGTTGCCGCTGTCTAGAAGTTTCTTCAACCAAGTCCTCAACCCTCTGCCTCATTTCATTAAGAATGTTATTTGTTCCCAGAGCAAAACTTTCCATCTCTTCTAACTTCATAGACATATTCTCAATTTGGAATGCTTTTCTTTTGATTTCTTCCTGGCCCAAAGTTACCTTTTCTTTCTCCATAGCAGTTTCAGATTCAGCCATGATGACCCTCTTAACTAGAACTTCCATAACATTAGTGACCATTTGCACAGACTTGATTAATTCACCAATATAGGCTCCATCTTGTTCATCCAGAGAATCTTGTTGTCTACTAATTCCAGTCCAAGTTTCTTCATCTACACAGTCAAATGAAGCGAGATCAGCGCTCCTTGACCATCCAGACAACGGTGTACCTTCCTTATCCACAAGCCCTACCCCTTCTAATAGTTTGATGCCACATGACTTATGAGCTAAATCAGGAACAGCCATCACTCTTGCTTTTGATTTCAAGTAAGCCAACAAAGTTGCAGTAGTTTTTACCCTACGCCAAAGAACATCTATCTCCTTTGATTCCTCCTCCGACCCCTGTAAGCAAGCCTTTACCTCCATAATTTTGTCTTGTAAAAAACCTACCTGGCATTGGTGTTTTTCCATCTCCTGGTTCCACATTTCATGAGTTTCACTTAGCTGAGACTGCAAAGTTGACAAGTCAAGAGTCTCCTCGGCTGCCATGTCCTTCCCTAAGTCATGATAAAATAGGCATGAGGACATGAATTTTAATAGCATAACAACGCAATCACAATACAAACAACAAAGATGCAAATAGAACACATAATTGCTGCAAATGTTCTCTCCAATTGGAACCATTTCATTCATATTATGCCAGTAAAAGCTACTATGAGAACTTCTTATATCCATCATGATAATATGCTCAGACAACATAATGTATTCCGAACCCGGCATGAAAAAAAAAAAAAAAAACAGGTGATCAGATTCAAGCTAGCATCACTGTCTTGTACCATCAAAAACATTTCCTAATTCCTACCAATATTCTTCAATAGTGAAAATAATACCACACACTACACTTAACTTCACAGAATTCTTCAATATTCTTTAAAAACTTTTTCTAAACCTTTTTCCCTTGAAAGGTAACAAATTTGCCAACACCATTTCCATGATCAAAGCAGAAAAGAAAAAGACCAAAAATAATTTCCAAGATCTGAACCAACAAAGCCCTAGCAAACCATAATGACATGAAAATAAACCAGAAAACTAACAAATATAACTCTATTCCAATTACCCATTTGCAGATCGAACACACCAAAAAGAAAGATGAAGACAAAAACCAATTTTAACCCATTGACGGAAACGATAAAAAATAAGATTTACAACCAGAAATATAACCCAAAAAATTCAAAATTGGAAGGGAAAATTTATCACATTTTCTTCTGAAAATAAAAGAAAAATGGAAGGCAATAAAAGACAAACCCAAAAAGATTTTTATTTCTCCTTTCGGGATTGCAAAGAGTTTGAGAGAGAAACTTAGGAATATGGTGGAGTTGACTGCAGAAGATAATTCCAGGAGACTGGGGAAGTGCTTTTGATATCGCTGATCGTCTTCGTTCCAGAAGAACAGTTTTGTTTAAGAAGTGATTTTAAAAAGTTTTGTTTAAAATTTGTTTTTGAGAAAAAAAAAAAAAAAGTTAATTTTAGACATATTATTATCAAATAATAAATATGTATTTAAATAATATTTAAATTAATTAATATTATTATATTTTAATAAAAATATAAAAAAAATATTATAACTTGTTAATATTTTAATATATGAAATATAAATTTTAAATATTTTTTAGTAATAAATATTAATTATTTATAAAATTTAATTAAAATATATAAATAATATTTTAAATATTTAAATATAACCATTAAATATTTGTAATTAGTATTTTAAAAAATATTTTTTTATTTTTAATTAATGATTTTAACACATTTGTAATTAAGCACCAAGAAAAAAAATTGGAAAGTACTATGTTATTAGAGGGGTGAAAAAGTAATTAAGTACTAAAAATGTTTTTGGGAGAGAAAAAACTAAAAAAATTAGCTTCTCCTTTTCAAAAGTGCTTTTCAAAAATATTTTTGAAAAGCTAAAAATTTCAGCTAAAAGCAGCTTGTTTAGCACAGCTTTTCTACTCTTGGAGCCAGAAGTGCTTTTTTTAAGTACTACAGAACAGGACATAAATTACAAAAAGGAAAAGCTCTTTTTTTTTTAATTTATGCCGTTTTTTGGAATAAGTACGGGAATAGGTCGTTTTTTGAAAACGCTTCCACATAAACGGGTTTTCAGGTGTAAATCAGAAAAATGATCCTAGGTGGACGCGTTTTTTGTATGCAGCTAGTAAAGCGCTTCCAGTTGGACGCATGCTCGCCTAGTCACCTAAAAACGCTTCCAGCTAAAAGCGTTTTCCCCTCCAACGACTAGTTTCCAACGGCTAATTAAATAGTTGTTCTTCTAATCCGTTTTGATGGCAACCACATTTCCATCAACCAATTGCAAATGGTAAGAATATTTTTTAATATATTTCAATGTTTAATTATTTTATTTCATTGTTATATTTGAAATTAATATCTTGTATTTTTTTTACATAAATAGGCGGAAGAACAAATTTTGGAGTGTTATATTTGTAATCTACCCGCTCCTCTATCACCCTTGATCGAATCATACTTGAGGGAAATCGGTTTTTCGTATGTGGCCCTTGTAGGTCAAGGGTGTAAGTTGGACTCGACAATCATAAGTGCGTTGGTCGAAAGATGGAGACCCAATACGCATACATTCCATCTTTCATAAGGCAAGTGTACTATAACTTTGGAGGACGTGCAGTTACAGTTGGGGTTACCGGTGGATAGGTCGGTAGTCACTGGGTCAGTTCACACGGTCGATTGGAGAGGCGCATGCCGTGAACTTTTGGGTTTGGTTTCGAACACGATTTATGGAGGCTGTTGATAAACCGTAAAAGTAACATATTTTAATCCCACATTTAGCATACTTTTGGATGATTTATCCCTTGATTTATGTAAAAAGGTGCTCTTAATCCTTTCTTTTCATGTTTTATAATCAGGAAAGCACCGGAGGATGGAAAGAACGAGAAACGGGCTCAAAACGGACCAAATTGGGCCAAAGTGAAAATCGACACGGCCTAGACTTGAGCCAACACGGTCGTGTCTCCTTGATAGACTAGAACACGGCCTGATCACGATTTACACGGGCGTGTCACCTCATTAAAAGTCCGAACACGGCCTAAAGACGATTCACACGGGCGTGTGCCATGGTCGTGTCCCTGTCGTGGAGAAGAGCAATTTCACTCGGAAAAGGATACTTAGGGGCAAAGAAACCTATTTCAAAAGCCTATATAAACATCCTAAGTATAACCTAGAAGAGGGCGGTGAGCTAGGCCAAGGAGCCGAGCCGAAAGGGTCACATTTGTGGGAAACACTCGAAGATAGCTAGTTGATCCATCTCAAGAAGCCGGAATTCTACTCAAGACGGCAGATCTCTCCTTCAATTCCTTCAGGGGGTTTTAGAGATTTCTTATGTTTTGTTTTATCTTTTCTTCTGAGATGTTTTCTTTTATTATTATGAACTAAACCCTCCAGATACCTGAAGGGGATGAAACTTAGATGAATCTTGTTATCGTTTACTGAACTATATGATAAATATTTGATTTGTTCTTAATTATGTGTTCTTAATTCTTGTGTTAATATTTCCGGGATATTGATTCAAGTTTGATGTGCTTAGGTGGAGGAGCAAAAGTCCCTGCTTAAGAGTAGATCTAGCATAATTAAGCGGAGTTGATCGCGTGCCTAGATAAGGTGACGAGATTTTGCCGGATTAGGATGAAACCTAATATGGGAGTCCATAGATCGAGTTAATGCAATTCTAGGGGTTTTAATTAGAAAGAGATTTCAATTAATCAACCTATAGTTAGACGTTATTCGCTTTGAGATAGGGTTTAATATACATTAGGGAGTCTTACAGATCAAGTCAAGTGAATAAATCGTCTGGTTCATAGTTAGATAACAAGTGAAGTCTAGGTAGATTCTTCCTAAGGGTATCGTCTTAATCAACTGAGCTTTTCCAACAGTATTTACCCAATTCATTCTTTTTGTCTTTGCGCCTTTAGCTTAGTAGTTAGTTAAATTTAGATTAAATAACAACTTCACTTATTTTAGGCTAAATAATAAAAAGAAAGTTAGTATTAGTACTTTTGGTTCCTTTGGGTTCGACAATCCGGTCTTGCCTAAGCTATACTACTGTTCGATAGGTGCACTTGCCTCAATCGTTGTTATAGTTAGTTCCAGGTTCGATCATTATAAATTTAAAACTCTGAAATCAACGATCAAGTTTTTGGCGCCGTTGCCGGGTAACTAAAATATTAAGAAAGCTCTATTTTTATTACTTTAGCCATTATTTTCCGCAATTTACTTTTATTTTTATTTTTGTTTTTGTTTTGTTTTTAACTTTGCTAAATTTTCTTTCTTTCTTTTCCTAGCAGGTACCTCTAGTTTATGACTAGAAGGAACCCGAGAGAACCACTAGTATACGACAGTGATATTGAAGCTACCGCTCGCAGGAATCGCAGAGAAATTAGGCGAGCCCTAAATTACACAGAAAAAGAGCGAGAAGGCAGATCCAATCCTACCGAAGGTATGGACGAGAATAATCCACCACCACAAGATGTGGCAGAAAATAATGCTCCGCGTACTATGTATGATTATGCTAAACCTCATTTAACAGAGCGAGAATCAAGTATTGTTAGGCTGCTATAGCTGCTAATAATTTTGAATTAAAGCCTAACACTATACAAATGATTCAACAATTTGTTCAATTTGATGGTTTACAGGGCGAAGACCCAAATACTCATATAGTTAATTTTTTAGAGTTCGTGATACCTTCAAAATAAATGGCGTTTTGATGATGCCATCCGTTTTCATTATTTCCTTTTCATTAAGGAATAAAGCTAAATAGATGGTTAAACTTCGTTACCACGGTCAAATCACTACATGGGATCAAATGGCGAAAAATTTTTATTAAAATATTTCCCACCTACCCAAAACGGCCAAATTACGGAATGATATCTCTTCTTTTGTGCGGATGGATTTAGAGACATTATACGACGCATGGGAGAGATACAAGGATCTCTTGAGAAGGTGTCGCACAATGGTTTACCCTTGTGGCTCCAAGTCCAAACTTTCTATAATGGTGTAAACCCTCAACGAGGCAACTAATTGATTCAGGCCCCTGTGGAACCCCGAACAAATGAGAACTCCCGAAGCGACCTACGAGTTTATTGAAGAGATGTCACTTTGAATAACTATCGCTGGCGGGTTACAAGGACAAAACCAACAAAATCAGCCGGAGTTTTCAACCTCGACGCAGTAACCATGCTATCAACACAGGTAGAGATGATGAATAAAAAGCTTGATAGTTTGTGTTCTTTGCAGGTACATCCAGTAATGCAGTGCGACGCAAGTGGAACTGTGGCGAATCCTGAGTACCCACCCTACCAACCGGGCACAGAAAGCGAACAGATGAACTATATAGATAATAATTTCAGATCTAATAATAACTCTTATAGTAATACTTATAATCCAGGTTGGAGGAACCACCCAAATTTTTCATGGGGAGGACAAGGAAATCAAGGAATTCAAAGACAACAACCTCCTCAAAATTTCCAAAATCAGCCCTATCCACAGGAAAAGAGGCCGAACCTTGAAGAGATGCTGACAAAATTCATGGCAGCTACAGATAACTGTCTCCAAGACACTGAGACCACCCTTAAGAATCAACAGGCATCAATTAAGGGGATCGAAAGTCAAGTTGGGAAACTTACTAAGACAGTTGGACAACTTGCAAAGATAATTTCCGAACGACTGCAAGGGCGTTTACCAAGCAACACTGAGATTAACCCAAAGGAGAAAATCCAAGCTATCACAGCTCATGATAGTATAGGGTTAGATGAACCCAATCCAATACAAGAAAACGAGGTAGAGAAAGGTAAAGTTGAGGTAACACAAGAAAAGCCAAAACCGGTAATCAAAAAGTACCAACCTCGCATTCCTTATCCCGAAGCGATGAAGAGAGACGATACAGAGGAATAGTTCGGTAAGTTTCTTAAACTTTTAAAAAAATTACATATTAACTTACCGCTACTTGAAGCCCTTTCACAGATGCCAGATTCTAGAAAATTTTTAAAAGAGCTTTTGACGAACAAGCGAAGGATAGACGAGGCATCACAGGTGGAACTAAACGTAATGTGCTCGGCAATCTTGCAAAATAAACTACCACAGAAATTAAAAGATCCAGGGAGTTTTACGATTCCATGTTTAATTGGTAGTTTACCTATTGATAATGCGTTAGCTGATTTAGGGGCAAGTATAAATGTCATGCCTTAGAAATTGTTTAAACAACTAGGTCTAGGGAAACCCAAACAAACTAGGATGAGCATCCAACTAGCTGGTAAAACTGTTAGAATTCCTAGGGGTATTATCTAAGATGTTCTTGTAAAAATTGATAAATTCGTTTTCCCAGTAGATTTTGTTGTCTTAGACATGGATGAGGATAATTCGATTCCCTTAACTTTAGGAAGACCCTTTTAGCAACTCACTAGAACAAAAATTGATGTTGGTACAGAAAAACTCATACTTCGTGTAGGTGACGAATCGATCGGGTTTACAAGCTCTTGACTCGGCCAGACAACAATTGATGAAGGTGAGAAAGTAAATTCAGTTGATAACCAAGTTGTTCAACTTTCACCACAGGAAACACCACAAGGTTACAAACCTGAGCCGAATCATGGACCCCATGACAACAAAGAAGAATTACATAAGGAACGAAGCCTTAGGGTCGACAAATTAGAAGAGTGGAAAACACAATTCAAAGAAGAAACCTAACCACACAAAGTAAAACCGAAGGAGCCCTGGAGAAGAGCTCATAGGAACAACAAACCACTTCAAAATAGGAGACTAGGTACTGTTAGATAAAGCAGATCCTCGCCTCATCACATCAGACCTGAACACAAATGAAGAAATTCCTCTTGAGGTACACAATATTTTCCCATACTGAATAATCAAGTAAGTAATCCTATTTTTGGTACTTTCAATATAAACGCTTCTCGACTTAAACTTTATCAAGGAAATAGAACTGATAGCATGAGGGAAGATATTCAAATTTTTAAGCCACCCTGATTTTTACGAATACTAGGAAAGTCTAGCTTAAGACTTTAAACGAGCGCTTCTCGGGAGGCAACCCAAGCACTAACCCTAATTACTTTCGTATTTGTTTTCATTTTATTTTCTTCTCTTCTCTTAGTCTTAAACACCTAGTTTTAAACTAACCAAAAGTGCAGATTTCCAGCCCACACGGCCTTGCACACGGCCATGGCTGTGGCCGTGTGGAGGTACAGGATCTCCGTACTGATAATGGCAGAAGAGGTACAAGTCAGAAAGAATCAAATCTTTAAGTCACGGACTCCAACCACCACCCCACGGGCACCGACAAAACACCACGGCCGTGCGACGCAGTCGTGGATGACACTGACTTATCACCAACGGGCGTGGCAATCTGTAAAATGGGCGTGGGTGAACCAACACACCTAGACACACGGCCGTGCGAGGCGGCCGTGTGAATCAAGACACACACGGTACACGGGTGTGGGAAAGTGTCAGACCCCAAAACTCCATTTAAAACCACCCCCCTTCTCTTTTTTCTCACCTACTTTCCACCTCTTTTCTTCCTCCCCTTTATCAGATTTCTCCCCTCCCTTCTCTATACTCTTGAGCTACACCAAAACCATGTCAAAGAAGCGGAAGAAGCCAAGCACAGTCTCCTCATAGAGACCAACCTATATAAGTTCATGCTGGCCGCTTCATTCACTCGCCAAGCCAAGGGTCTTTGAGACCATTTATATTTTCTTTTACTTTTATCTTCTCCTTTATTTTCCTTCTCTTTGACTATCTTATGCTTAATTTAGTTTATTTTAATTTAGTTTCTTAGTGTCAGGTTCTAAAGGCTGCTTGGGAATCACGCCACTTCTGCCACCGCCACCTCACTCCATGACCTTAGAGGTCACACCCACCTCGCGAACCATCCAACAATAAGGACCCCTCGATCCATCCATCTTTTCTTTTAATTTTATTTTACTTTCTGCTTTTCTTTCTCTTTATCTTTCTTGTCTTTAATTATATATTTAGTTTATTTTAAATGTGTCTTAATAATTCCTGGCTAATCCTCTATGAGCTACCCAATTTCTTCATCTAGCACAGAGCTCGTTAGTAACCGCCACAACAAAAGACGACACCTCCAACGTATCTTTCACCTCCAATCCAAGGATGTCATCCATAATTCAGGAAGTTTCACTTTTCCCCCATATCTTATGATTTTATTATTATCGTGTTATTATCTATCTTTGTATATTGAGGGCAATGTACATCTTAAGTGTGGGGGGTGAATCTTAAGGATTCCAAACTTTTTGCATTATTCTCAAATCCCTGAATTATGCCTTGTTCTAAAGTAAGTTTCTCATATTATGATCAGAATGAAATTTCCATAACTTATGATCTTTATTGATATGTTTTAGATTAAGTCATTGATAATTGTGAATTGATAATTAAATTCTAAGATACTAGAGAATCAAGCATGATAAGTCTATTTTTCAGAATTAATTTTTTTTTCTAGGTTGTTAACCTAAATTTGAATATTACTTTGAAATTTAAAATTTACGAGTTTGACATCAAAATACCCATAAATTTTGTGAGATTTTGAGCTTTATAAGAGCATATATCCTTTTTCATGCTCACTTTTTTATTATGAGTGTGTCAACATTGAACTGTTATTCTAGAACTTGCCTCGATTATACATGTTGAGACCACATCTTTGATTTGATATACAGAAATGATAAAGGCACCTAGGATTTAACCCACTTACTCCATAAAAAGCCTACCTTCATAATTAACCCCTAGTGAACCCCTTTGATCCTAACAACCCTTTTTATTGACTCACCCGCTAATATTAACCCAAAACCCTTTGTATTTGTTATCACCATTCTTCTTGACTACCCTTTTTTGTCGAGATTTGATTTGATCAGTTGCCTAACTATGTTCTTTATTTCAGTTGTTAAAGTTCTTTATTATTACTTAATCTTTAAAAAAAAACATCGAAGTATATTCAGTATTAGTATGATGAAAAGCGAGCTTGTACAGTTAAAGTCTATTTATTGAAGAAGAAGCTCGTATTATTAGTTTCAAAGTTTCAATTCATGTAATTATTTATTTTTCAGTTCATTGTTTCTAGTTAGGTAATTTGTCAATTCGATCTCGATTCTAACTCTCTAATTCAGCCTTTATCCACACCTTAACCCAAGCCCCTTTACAACCCTTTCAAACACCTTTTGATTTGTGCATCATCTCATATTACAGTGGTGGAGATTTGATTTTCATGCAAGCCTATGGGATTAACTTTTCAGGTTTGACATTTGAGTGCTTAATGCTAAACCTTAAACACTTCGAGTGATTTGAGTGAATCTTTTGTGAGGATGTCAATCCTTGTAGGTTTTGGATCAGAGGTAATTATTTAGATTAGGGGAAACACCTATGTTTTGTGCTACAAATGTATGACTTATATTGTTTGAATCTTTAGGACTCTTTGAGTTAAATTATCCATGTATAAATTATCTATGAATTATGATGAGACATTGTTGATAGGAATATTGAATCATGGAAAGTTCGTTTTAATTGTAAGTTGAGAATTTTGCTTGAGGACAAGTAAAAGCTTAAGTGTGGGGGTATGTGATAAACCGTAAAAGTAACATATTTTAATCCCACATTTAGCATACTTTTGGATGATTTATCCCTTTATTTATGTAAAGAGGTGCTCTTAATCCTTTCTTTTCATGTTTTATACTTAGGAAAGCACCGGAGGATGGAAAGAACGAGAAACGGGCTCAAAACGGACCAAATTGGGCCAAAGTGAAAATCGACACAGCCTGGACTTGAGCCAACACGGTCGTGTCTCCTTGATAGACTAGAACAAAGCCTGATCACTATTTACACGGGCGTGTCACCTCATTAAAAGTTCGAACACGGCCTAAAGACGATTCACACGGGCGTGTGCCATGGCCGTGTCCCTGTCGTGGAGAAGAGCAATTCCACTCGAAAAAGGATACTTAGGGGCAAAGAAACCTATTTCAAAAGCCTATATAAACACCCTAAGTATAACCTAGAAGAGGGCGGTGAGCTAGGCCAATGAGCCGAGCCGAAAGGGTCACATTTGTGGGAAACACTCGAAGATAGCCAGTTGATCCATCTCAAGAAGCCGGAATTCTACTCAAGACGGCGGATCTCTCCTTCAATTCCTTCAGGGGGTTTTAGGGATTTCTTATGTTTTGTTTTATCTTTTCTTCTCGAGATGTTTTCTTTTATTATTATGAACTAAACCCTTCGGATACCAAGGGGATGAAACTTAGATGAATCTTGTTATCGTTTCTCGAACTATATGATAAATACTTGATTTGTTCTTAATTATATGTTCTTAATTCTTGTGTTAATATTTCCGGGATATTGATTCAAGTTTGATGTGCTTAGGTGGAGGAGCAAAAGTCCCTGCTTAAGAGTAGATCTAGCATAATTAAGCGGAGTTGATCGCGCGCCTAGAGATAGGGTGACGAGATTTTGCCGGATTACGGTGAAACCTAATATGGGAGTCCATAGATCGAGTTAATGCAATTCTAGGGGTTTTAATTAGAAAGAGATTTCAATTAATCAACTTATAGTTAGACGTTATTCGCTTCGAGAGAGGGTTTAATATACATTAGGGAGTCTTACGGATCAAGTCAAGTGAATAAATCGTCTGGTTCATAGTTAGATAACAAGTGAAGTCTAGGTAGATTCTTCCTAAGGGGATCGTCTTAATCAACTAAGTTTTTCCAATAGTATTTCCCCAATTCATTCTTTTTGTCTTTGCGTCTTTAGCTTAGTAGTTAGTTAAATTTAGATTAAATAACAACTTCACTTATTTTAGGCTAGATAATAAAAAGAAAGTTAGTATTAGTACTTTTGGTTCCTTTGGGTTCGACAATCCGGTCTTGCCTAAGCTATACTATTGTTCGATAAGTGCACTTGCCTCAATCGTTGTTATAGTTAGTTCCAGGTTCGATCATTATAAATTTAAAAATCTGAAATCAACGATCAGCTGTATCAAAATAAGTTGGCTAAGAAGAAACTTAAGGGGCATGATAAGGATTCGACTGAAGTTGAAAGAGAACGACACACTCGGGGTACATCCTTCAAATCATCGGGGGTATCCCGATGCCGAATAAGTCACGAAATCCCATCCGTCTAAGGTGGCTGCTTAAACTAGTCAACTTTAGAGAAGCGGGCGAACTCAGTTGGGGGTCTACCTTGTTGGCGACCTTGTATCGGGAGATGTGTCGAGTGACGCAACCACGAAAAATTAAATTTGGTGGTTGCATTCTACTACTGCAGTCATGGACATGGTATCATCTGCCATTTTTACATCCTCGAGTGAACTACCAATATACATTCTCACTTTTAACAAGGTAAAATTCATTAAATGATATATTTACCATGATGAAATTGGTAATATGCCAATTTTGGCCTGGCCCGATTAACCCAAAATTAACCAAATTATAAAAAAAAACAAATAAAAATATTAATAAAGTCCATTTTTTAACAGTCCATTACAAACCTAGCCCAAATTAACAAAACCAAAAATCCCGAATGGCCCAAATACTAAACCCTAAGCCCAACTACCCTAGCCCACTAACCCTAACACAAAAAATCAGAAATGCTGCGTTTTGGAGGGCGGGGATATTTTAGCCCCGTGTAAAATGCTGCGTTTTGGAGGGCGGGGATATTTTCCCCTTTAGTCCTTCCTTGTTATTCGTGCACTCGATTCGGTCCTTTTCTTTTTATTTATTTGTGGATTTGTCCCCAGATTTCTGTTTTAAGTTCAAATTAGTCCTTTTTGTTATTTTTGCTATTAAATTAATTAATTTTAATATTATTACTATTATTTTTACTATTATTATTATTTTTAATATTACTATTACTATTATTGTATTTATTATAATTATTACTTTCCTTATTATTATTATTATTATTATTATTATTATTATTATTATTATCATTATTATTATTATTACTATTATTATTATCATTATTATTACTATTATTATTATTATTATTATTATTTTAAACTGTTTTCCTAATATTCATTCGTTTATTTATTTATTTGTTCACTATTAAATTTTTAATTATTTTTTAGTTTTCATTTATTTACTTACTCATTTTTTTATAATTAGTTTGTTATTTTTTATTTATTTATTTTTGTTTTTATTATTTATCTTATTTTTATTTTTACTCTTATTATTCCTTTTTTTTGGTTTGTTTTATTTTAACTTTTACCCTCATTATTGTCATTTTATTATCTATTTATTTACGTATAAATATTTTGTTATACATACTTTTAAATTTCGACTATTCATTATTATTAACTTTATTATTATTGTCATTTATATTTATTATTGTCATCATCATTATTTTGTTACACATATTAGCACTGTAATTCATTTTACATTTTACTATAAAATCATGTTACATTTCATCTGATACATCAAAAAGGTTGTTTTTAGTAAACAATTTTTCGTAATTCGAGATTCGAGAAATCGTACCCTAACTTACTGGATTTCGATTTTTCTCGTCGAGTCTAAAGAACCAATCATTTTTAAAATTAAAGCACATAAGTTAAATAAAAACTTATTCTCGGGAATTCAAAAATGTTGTGTTCTAACTCACTGGATGTGACACTTTGTTATCTCGAGGTAAGAATTTCTAAAAATAAAGGCAATATTCCGTATTTGGAATTTTGAGAAATTGTGCCCTAACTTACTGGGTTCTGATTTTTTATTTGACCCAAATAACTGAATATTCTTCTTAAATTTAAATGCACGAGTTTTAGAAGTCAAAAGACAAGCATAGTTTCGGGGATTCGAAATGTCGTATCCTAACTCACTGGGCATGATATTTTATTTCTTCGAAAAAAGAGGGTCTCAGCATCCAATTTAATTTATTCAAGTTTTCTTTTAAAGAGAATCGTATTTTAAAATCTTTTCAAATTTTCGATATTAAGACGTTAATTAATCAATTAGGTACCAATTTTGGGCGTTACGAGGGTGCTAATCTTTCCTCGTGCGTAACCGACTCCCGAACCCGTTTTCTCGAATTTTGTAGGCCAAAACCATTGTTTTAATAAATCAAAATGTTTTAATGATCAATCTCAAGGTGATCCGATCACACCTCGAAAAAAGATTGGTGGTGACTTCATTTTTGTTTTTAAAGTCGACCCCATTTTTCAACGAAGAAAATGGTTTCGACAGCTTGGCGACTCCGCTGGGGAGAATAAGAGAGTCAAGCTGTAAAATTGATTATTTCCTGTCTTGTTGTCGAAAATTGAAAATCTGATTTGAAAAATTACGATCATTTTATTGCATTTGTTTGTGTTATATGATTGCTGTGGTTTGAGTCTCGTAGAATATTTTCGCATCATATTGCATACGGCCCGTTTGGTCTTACCTCTTTTAAGTGGGAGTGGGAAGCTACTCCTTCGTGAGGTTTTCACCTCCGTACAGGATAGTGGATCGCTTTCAGGATACATCCGTACCTATGTCTTCGTGAGATTTTTATCTCCGTACAGCCATAGGGAAATGTATTCCCCTGAACTGAACTCGGTCCGTATGAGCCTATAATGGGTGAGGATCGAGGAATTTACTGGTTCGGGTACCTCAACTTTAGAACCAAACCACACTTAACGAGCCTTAAGAGCCAACCCTAGGTACAACCACTCCAAACCTTAGTGGTCACCCAAATAGGTGCTCTGTTTGTCATTTATGTTTTTGTACTAACATGTCTCTTTTGTTTTGGTTATGATTGCATTGCATTTTCATCATAGAAAAAAAGTGTTGATTCATGTTCAATTGCTAAATAGAGAGCTTGTCATGAAAAATGGATTTCTTGATAAAGTGGAAGACAATACGACCGTCCAAATATGGCCCGAGAAAACACGAGAGAAGGGCGATAGTCTAACGGAGGAGTACGCGACTTTGCTTCGTTGCCAAAAAAATTCAAGCTGACAAAGATATTCAAGAGTCGTCAATGTCCCGACTTTTTAAAGAAGCTAACGAGCCTCACGGGGATGAGTGAGCAATGGATCGCAGCCTGGATCGAGCAAGAAGAAGCTAGTAGAGGCGTCCATTGGAAAATTCGCGAGATTTGATCTTAACATCCGGATACGAAGAAAAGGATCGATGTCATCGCATCGCTTGGAGTATGAGGGCAAGGCCGTATATGTATCTGTTTTATGTAAAGAAATTTATTTTCTAAAAAAGTTGTTCTAATAGAATTGAATCAGAATCAACGCGTCTTTTTGCATTCATTTCATGCATTAACATTGCATTGCATTGCATCATATGCAATAAAACTCACGAAAAACCCTTACCCTGGAATATCGTTACAGTACATGAGGAAAAACTGAAGTAATGGACCAAAGGTTGGGGAGATTAGAGCAAATACAAATACAGATGCTAGAGCAATTGGCCAAAATTCAACAAGATATAAAGAATCAGATGCTAGAATTTCAAAGAAACATGATGAGCCAGTTAACCCAGATGCTAGCTGGGGGGTTAGAAAAAGGAAAAAGCTCTAGGGTTGATTCCGGGGACGATAACGAGGACTCCGCTTATCATTCAGGCTTTACCCCAACAAACACCCAAACACAACCAAACGCGTATCCACAAAGGGTATCTATTAACATCAGACCCCAATACTAGACCGGTACCTCGACACTGGTGAACTTCTCGACAGGTTCAGGTTCTAGTCCAAGGGATAACCCAATCAACCCTGTTGCCCTTGATCTGGATGATCTAGCGGAAACAAAAAAGGCGAAAGTGAAGCTCCCCAAAACAATTTGAAGATCATTACAAACGAAAAAAGTAAGAGAGGAGCTCCCAAATCAATATTTTAAAGGCCCTAAGGAAGAGGGAAAATGAGGCGAATAATGCAAGTATGTATGACAAGGGCTATTCAAAGCCAATTACCGTAAGCCAGCCAATGACGGAAACTACTAGCCATCAGGTCCCTCCAAGGCAAGATTCCAATCCAAGACCGAACTCAGAAAAACTCCGGTTCACGCCCATCCCGATCACGTACGGGGAGTTGTACCAAAGTTTATTTGATGCACATATAGTGTCCCATTTCTACCTAAAACCTATACAGCCTCCCTTTCCCAAATGGTACGACGCGAACGCCCAATGCGAATTCCACGCGGGAATCACAGGACACTCGATTGAGAACTGCACCGCTTTCAAAAAGATAATCAAAAAATTCATCAGCATGGGTATTGTGAAATTCGATGCAGAAAATCCATTACCTAACCATTCTGACAAAGGGGTAAACGCGATAATCGAGAGTGCAGGAAAGAGAATCAAGACAGATGTAGCAGAAGTGAAAACCCTACTGAGGGAGATTTAGAAGAAAATGGTAGAAAGAGGATTAATCACACAGGATTTAGAGGATAAACCCGAAGAAGCAAGGAACTACTGTGAGTTCCATGATGAAAAGGGTCACGAGATTCAAAAGTGCAATGAATTCAAAGCCTTGGTGCAAGGCCTGATGGATAATAAGGAACTGGAATTCTATGAATATACTGAAGGCCCGGATGGAATGTTCAAAAATGGGAGCATCAATGCTATATCCAAAGAAGGAATCGGAAAAGAAAACTTATCGGGCATCCGCCCTTATGAGCCTGGGAGTGTTTTGAACAATGGGACTGTGGAAGCGATCCCTGGATTTTTTAGAGCTAATTTAGAGTAATATTTAAAACACGCTTGTTGATTTAAGCCTAGAAGCAATAAGAATCCTTTTGTAAAATAGGCTCATGTCCAAAATCTTTATTTCAATAAAAAATACATTTTTGTGTCTCACTTTGAGAAAATATTCTTTTATTCCTTCATTTCATTCATATTCATACCACATAAATAATTATTCTTAGATTCATTTATTCTTTGGATATTCCTTCGTGCCCACAACAGGTCTCCAGATATCAACGACATGAGAAACGTTGCTACTGACTCAGAATCTCCTTTTGAACGAGACATGTGTCTAGAGGGATCTCAAGACTTTGAAGATGACAGAGACTATAACTTATCTCCGAATTTGTTAAGGATGGTAGAACAAGATCCTACCTTACAAAGAGTCTGTGGACATCGTGAGCCTAGAAGAAGAGAAAGAGGTGAAGATCGGAGCCTGTATAACCGAAGAAACGAAGCGAGACCTCGTAGAATTACTTCAAGAATTCAAAGATGTCTTCGCGTGGTCATACCAATATATGCCCGGGTTAAGCACTGACATTGTTGTACACCGCCTCTCCATAAAAGAGGATTGCAGGCCGGTTCAGCAGAAGCTCCGGAGAATGAGGCCTGACATTGTGCTAAAAATAAAAGAGGAAGTCAAAAAGCAGTTTGATGCCGGATTCTTGCAGGAAGTTAAATACTCAGAGTGGGTAGCCAACATTGTGCCTGTCCCTAAGAAAGATGGGAAAGTGCCAATATGTGTAGATTATAGAAACTTAAATAAGGCCAGCTCGAAAGACAATTTCCCCTTGCCTCACATTGATACTCTAGTAGACAATACGGCAAGCTATTCGTTGTTTTCCTTCATGGATGGCTTCTCGGGATACAATCAGATAAAAATGCATCCTAAAGACATGGAAAAGAATACCTTCATAACCTTGTGGGGTACATTTTGTTATAAGGTGATGCCATTTGGGCTGAAAAATACAGGAGCGACATGTCAAAGGGTCATGGTGACCTTGTTCCATGATATGATGCACAAAGAAATCGAAGTTTATGTCGATGATATGATCGCAAAGTCCCGAACAAAAAGGGACCAAGTTTTGAGGAAGTTATTCTTGAGACTGGGAAAATTCCAAGTAAAGCTCAATCCAACAAAATGTACTTTTGGAGCTAGATCGAGAAAATTGTTGGGCTTCGTAGTCAGCAAGAGGGGAATTGATATTGACTCAGACAAGGTCCGGGCTATACAAGAATTGCCTCCGCCGCGCACTCAAAAAGAAGTTCGGGGTTTTCTTAGAAGGTTAAATTACATTGCTCGGTTCATTTCACAATTAACTGAGAAATGTGATCCCATATTTCATCTTCTTAAGAAACACAATCCAGGCGTGTGGGATGATGAATGCTAGAAAGCTTTTGATAAGGTTAAACAGTACTTGTCAAGTCCTCCAGTATTGTCACCTCCATGCTCGGATAGGCCATTAATACTGTATTTGACAGTGTTTAATAACTCCATGGGATGTGTGCTGGGTCAACATGATGATTTGGGAAGAAGAGAAAAGGTGATATACTACCTCAGTAAGAAATTCACTAAGTGTGAAATGAGATATTCGCCAATTGAGAAATTGTGTTGTACCTTGATTTGGACAACTCGGAGGTTGAGGTAATACATGCTGTACCATATGACCTGGTTAATCTCGAAGTTAGACCCTCTAAAATATATGATGGAGCCAACTGTTTTGAATGGAAGGATGGCTAGATGGCAAATTCTACTCTCTGAATTTGACATAGTTTATGTGAACTAAAAGGCTGTGAAAGGAAGCGCAGTAGCAGATTTTCTGCCTAGCAGAGCTCTAGAAGATTATGAGCCTCTGAACTTTGACTTCCCCAATGAAGAACTAATGTATGTGGCAGCTACTGAAGAAGACACTACAAAAGATCACCTTTGGAAATTGAACTTTGACGGAACATCAAATGCTGTAGGTAATGGAATTGGGGCAATCTTGGTACCCCCAAATGGAGATCATTATCCATTCACATATAAATTGGATTTTGATTGTCCAAATAATATGGCAGAGTATGAAGCATGTATCATGGGACACCGAGCAGCTATAGAATGCAAAATTAGAGCGCTGGAAGTATATGGAGATTCTGCATTAGTGATCTACCAACTGAAAGGTGAATGGGAGACGAGAGACCCCAAATTGATCAATTATCGAAGGATAGTTCTGGGGTTAATTAGGGAGTTTGATGATATTACTTTCAATTATCTCCCGCGAGACAAAAACCAGATGGCAGATGCTTTAGCTACTTTGGCTTCCATGATCAAAGTGAGTAAATGAGAGGATGTAAAACCCATTCAAATGAGTATTTACGAGGCCCCAGCTCATTGTTACAACATGGAGGAAGAAGAAAGAGATGATCACCCCTGGTACCACGATATATTACGATATGTGAAAAATCGTGAATACCCTGATTAGGCAACCGAGAATGATAAAAGGACGTTGAGAAGACTAGCTTGTGACTATGTCTTAGATGGGGAGATCCTGTACAAAAGAAGAAAGGATCAAGTACTATTGAGATGTGTGGACGCTGTTGAACCTAAGAAAATTCTGGAAGAATTCCACGATGGTGTTTGTGGAACACATGCTAATGGCTTCACAATGGCTAGACAAATTATGAGATTTGGGTACTATTGGTCTACCATGGAGGGAGACTACATCAATTATGCTAAGAGATGTCACAAATGCCAAGTTTATGGAGACAAAATTCATGTACCTCCTTCGCTTTTGCATGTTATGACTTCTCCATGGCCTTTCTCTATGTGGGGCATGGATGTCATCGGACCGATCTCGCCAAAAGCTTCAAACATCGATTCATCTTTGTAGTCATCGACTATTTCACCAAGTGGGTAGAGGCTGCTTCATATACCAATGTTACTAAGTCGGCAATCAGCATATTCCTAAAAAAGGAAATCATATGTCGATATGGAATACCTGAGAGGATCATATCTGAAAATGCATTAAACTTGAACAACGACACGACAGAGGAAGTCTGCAGTTAACTCAAAATTAGACACAATAATTCATCACCGTATCGTCCAAAAATGAATGGTACAGTGGAAGCAGCCAATAAAAACATTAAGAAGACTGTGGGGAAAATGGCTGAAACCTATAAAGATTAGCACGAGAAGTTACCATTTGCTCTCTAAGCTTATCAAACGTCTATCAGAACTTTCACCGGGGCAACGCCTTTCTCATTGGTTTATGAAATGAGGCGGTTTTACCCATTGAAGTAGAGATACCTTCCCTTCGAGTTTTGTCAGAGCTAAAGTTAGATGAAGCAGAATGGATCCAGTCTCGATATGATCAGTTGAACTTGATTGAGAAAAAGAGGCTAAGGGCTATTCGTCAGGGTCAGATGTACCAAAAACGAATGATGCGAGCTTATGATAAAAAGGTTCCCCCAAGAGAATTTCACGAGGGGGACCTGGTATTGAAAAAGATCTTCCCCATACAAAAGGATTTCAGAGGGAAATAGATGCCAAATTGGGAAGGACCTTATGTGGTAAAAAACGCTTTCTCCGGAGGAGCACTGATTTTGGCCGAAATGGATGGGAAAAACTTGCCCAATCCTGTAAATTCAGATTCAGTCAAGAAGTACTATAGTTAAAGAGGAAAAGAGGCCAAAGTGAAAACCCGCAAAGGGTGCTTTGAGACCTTTTAAAAAAAAACGGAGAGGCTAAGGTGAAAACCTGCAAAAGGCGCCTTGAGACCAAAGGGGTTTTGAGTCGAAAACCCGAAAAGGGCGGCTCGAATTGTGATCAAAGATGGGGCATGCAGTGATCTTGCTATACCTGAATTAACGAAGAGAGGGTATGCAACATCTTGGGGCATCGACAAAGTACTCTAAATCTCCTAAACACATATTGAGCTTAAAACGGTCTTCAAAAAGTTCGTATAGAGAAGCTCAGGCTGCAATATCTGAAGCACCTATTTTTTCCCCTCACTATTTTGTATTCCAGCAATGTTTGCTTCCTTTAATTAACCCATTCTTTTTAGATTTTGCTCCTGATAAATTTCAGTTTTGTCCATCATTATGATCATTTTCAAGCATTTTGCACTGAAATAATGATTAATGGACTAATAATACTTTCACAAAAGGAGTCTTGCATATTACTCTGAAAACTTCTAAATAATACGAGAACCTGAAACAGGACTATTATTTAGAACTCACCAAGCCTAAGGGTTGGAAATATTTGAGAAAGAAACTCTAAATAGTAACTATTTCTTCAGATTTTCTGTCAAAAATATCGGTTGAACAAGAAGACAGGATATTACGTCAGTGATACAACCTTGAAGAACAGCGAGCAATGACAACCCAGACATTAAAAAAGGGATCATTCTCATGACATTCTGCATTCATACAAATATCATCCATTACACATCTAGTTAGGAGCATTCGATTCATTCTGATCATTACATCCTAATCATTATGCATAAGCATAGGTCCATAAAATCGATTCTACACGACGTGTCCCCCAGAGGACGGTGTAGCAAGATCGGTGAAGCCACCAGCCTTATCTCCTCGAAGTTGCGTGAAGGCATCAAGACAATGAATCTTATTTCCCTGGCGTTGTAGTGGAACAGATTAAAACTACAGATTACGGCGGATCTTATCTTCCTGAAGTTGCAGTGGAGGAAGCCACCAGCCTTATCTCTCTGAAGTTGCAGCGGAACAGGCTGAAGACAGCGAATCTCATTTCCCTGAAGATGCAGTGGAACAGATTGAAGCTACAAATTGGCGGATCTTATCTTCCTGAAGTTACTGTGGAGCAGATTGAAGCCACTAACCTTATTTCCCTGAAGTTGCAGTGGAGCAAATTGAAGATAGCGAATATCATTCCTTTGAAGTTGTAGTGGAAAAAATTAAAGCTACAAATTGGCGAATCTTATCTTCCTGAAGTTGCAGTGGAGCAGATTGAAGCCACTAACCTTATTTTCCTGAAGTTGCAGTGGAGCAAATTAAAGATAGCGAATCTCATTCCCCTGAAGTTGTAGTGGAATAGATTAAAGCTACAAATTATGGTGGATCTTATCTTCCTGAAGTTGCAGTGGAGCAGATTAAAGCCACCAGCCTTATCTCCCTGAAGTTGCAGCGGAGTAGACTGAAGACAGTGAATCTTATTTCCCTGGCGTTACAGTGGAATAGATTAAAGCTACAAATTATGACGGATCTTATCTTCCTGAAGTTGCAATGGAGCATATTGAAGCCACCAGCCTTATCTCCCTGAAGTTGCAGAGGAGCAGATTGAAGACAACGAATCGTATTTCCCTGAAGTTGCAGTGAAAAAGATTAAAGTTACAAATCCTATACCTCTGAAGTTGCAATAGGTCGGATCAAATTTATCAAAACCAAACCTTATCTCCCTGAAGTTGCAGCGGAGCAGACTGAAGATAGCAAATCTTATCTCCCTGAATTTGCGGCGAAGCAGATTGACGCTACAAGTCTAATCTCCTTGAAGTGGACTGAAACACTAATTCCTATACCCCTGAAGATGCAGAGAGATGGAATGAAGCTACTCGAAGAAGAAAGGCACCAAAACAAGTAGAGACTCAGCGAGGCCGGGCAAAATTGACCCTTTTAAAGTCTTTACTCCAGTTTCGTTACACAACAACGAGCAAAGAGGGGCAGCTGTAATAGGCCAATTTTGGTCTGGCCCGATTAACCCAAAATTAACCAAATTAAAAAAAAAAACTAAATAAAAATATTAATAAAGTCTATTTTTTAACAGTCTATTACAAACCTAGCCCAAATTAACAAAACCCAAAATCACGAATGGCCCAAATACTAAACCATAAGCCCAACTACCCTAGCCCACTAACCCTAACACAAAAAATCAGAAAAAACCCTAGCAAGGCCAGCGCTGCAACAGCCTCCGTACACTCCACGCGCGCCACCATGTCCGCACGCCTCCGTACACCGTCACAGCTGGCGTTCCGTACCTGCAAAAAAGGACAAAAACGACAACGAACCAAAAAATAGAAGAAAAAACATTGTATTATTTTTTTCATTTTTTTCGATTCAGCTATAAAAACCGAATGAAAAGCCTTTGTATTTTCTTCTTTTTTTGGACGGACGAACGAAATATCAATACACAAAAGGCAGATTAGTAAAGAGGTTTATTTTTACCTTCTTTTTTCTTTACATTTTTCTCTTTTTTTCTACTTTTCGAATCTGTTTTCATATAAATATAAAGGTTTTTTTTTCCTTTTTTTAAAATATACATTCCATATATATATATAAAAAGAAAAAATATATATATATATATACTGAAGTCCGATCACGTACACACATGGATTCGCGATGGGCTGCCGGAGACTCGTCGACTTGGCGGAAGTGCAGGTAAACCAGAGAAAAAAGGGGAATCCCCTTTTTTTTTCGGTGACAGAATGAATTTTTTGCAAAAACTTTGGCTCTTATAGCCTGATAAAACGGTGCCATTTTGATCAGCCCCTCTAACGCCCGAAACGACGTCGTTTTGGGGGGCCGACCCGATTACCCGACCCGCGTAAAGGGGGATCCACGTGTTTTTATATTTGGGACTATTTGCACTGCGAGTCCCTCCGCTTTTGTTGCGCTTTGTGATTAAGTCTTGATCCGTTTTCTTTGTTTTTTAATTTCGCCCTAAAATTTCGTTTTGATTTCATTTTAGCCCCGTGTAAAATGCTGCGTTTTGGAGGGCAGGGATATTTTCCCCTTTAGTTCTTCCTTGTTATTCGCGCACTCGATTCGGTCCTTTTCTTTTTATTTATTTGCGGATTTGCCCCCAGATTTCTTTTTTAAGTTCAAATTAGTCCTTTTTGTTATTTTTGCTAATAAATTAATTAATTTTAATATTATTACTATTATTTTTACTATTATTATTATTTTTAATATTACTATTACTATTATTGTATTTATTATTATTATTACTTTTCTTATTATTATTATTATTATTATTATTATCGTTATTATTACTATTACTATTACTTTTATTATTACTAATATTATTTTTTTTATTACTATTTTTTTAAATTGTTTTACCTAATATTCATTCGTTTTTTTATTTATTTGTTCACTATTAAATTTTTAATTATTTTTTAGTTTTCATTTATTTACTTACTCATTTTTTTTATAATTAGTTTGTTATTTTTATTTATTTATTTTTGTTTTTATTATTTATCTTATTTTTTATTTTTACTCTTATTATTCCTTTTTTTTTTGGTTTGTTTTATTTTAACTTTTACCCTCATTATTGTCATTTCATTATCTATTTATTTACGTATTTATATTTTGTTATACATACTTTCAAATTTTGACTATTCATTATTATTATTAACTTTATTATTATTGCCATTTATATTTATTATTGTCATCATCATTACTTTGATACACATATTAGCACTGTAATTCATTTTACATTTTACTATAAAATCGTGTTACATTTCATCCGATACATCAAAAAAGTTGTTTTTAGTAAACAATTTTTCGTAATTCGAGATTCGAGAAATCGTACCCTAACTTACTGGGTTTTGATTTTTTTCGTCGAGTCTAAAGAACCAATCATTTTTAAAATTAAAGCACATAAGTTAAATAAAAACTTATTCTCGAGAATTCAAAAATGTTGTGTCCTAACTCACTGGTTGTAACACTTTGTTATCTCGAGGTAAGGATTTCTAAAAATAAAGGCAATATTCCGTATTTGGAATTTTGAGAAATTGTGCCCTAACTTACTGGGTTCCGATTTTTCATTTGACCCAAATAACCAAATATCCTTCTTAAATTTAAATGCACGAGTTTTAAAAGTCAAAAGACAAGCATAGTTTCGAGGATTCGAAATATCGTATCCTAACTCACTTGGCATGGCATTTTATTTCTTCGAAAAAAGAGGGTCTCAGCATCCAATTTAATTTATTCAAGTTTTCTTTTAAAGAGAATCATATTTTAAAATCTTTTCAAATTTTCAACATTAAAACGTTAATTAATCAATTAGGTACCAATTTTGGGCGTTACGAGGGTGCTAATCCTTCCTCGTACGTAACCGACTCCCGAACCCGTTTTCTCGAATTTTGTAGGCCAAAACTATTATTTTAATAAATCAAAATGTTTTAATGATCAATCTCAAGGTGATCCGATCACACCTCGAAAAAAGATTGGTGGCGACAGTCGACCCTGTTTTTCAACGAAGAAAATGGTTTCGACAAAATTAATTAAAATTTTAATTATTATGCTAACAAGTTATTTCAATAGGTGGAACCATGACCCGAGTTACGCGGGATTACCAAATGAGCTTCGAGATATATAGCTTCTGTTGAACCAACAATCGAAAACAGAGGTATGTATTTATTTAAATTTGAATATGATAATATTAACGTAGTCGATTTGAGATTTAGTAGTACGCAAATATCACTAAAGTTTTTATTATTTTAATATAGTTTGAATGGACACCATACGAGGATCCAGCAGTTAAAGAATGTATCCCCGAGGAATTCTTGTGAATCCAAACATCTAGCACATGAAGGTGCCATTAGTAGTGTATGCTACCGTCTAGATGTACTAGTCAAATAGAGTGTTGCGACAATTTGGATTCCGACAATCAATTCCCATGGCACCTGAAGGCCTCGATGATATGCATACTACCAACTTGTGGGGTCGGACGGATGAGAATTGGCCGATATTCCACATGCAATACATCAACATGTGGGATAATAGGTATGCATTCTTAACTACTTGCGACACCATTGTCGCTCCGGAATTAACCTGCGATCCAGATTACATGTCATGGTTTAGGATCCATGGCAAGCCATACTTGTACGAGTAAGAGGCGAAGAGTCGGTAACTACATACGAGGAGGCCACGACGGGCCCCTATACATCCAAGGGTTGGCGGGGCGGATCCATCGTCAGCACCTATGCAAAAAACGGCACCAATCGTAGCACCATCAATGGTCATACCACCCACTGGCCAATATGTACCGTCTTATTCTGGTACGTATACTAACCATTTCATCTTCACACAAGCACCATATATTCCACCACATATTCTTGCTTCTTCTTCTATGTCAGGTTTTTTTTTTTTGAACCTCCTTCCCCGATGTATTACACGCCCATGCCATCTACATTTCCGATGATGACTATGTCGACGACGAGTATAGGCCGTTTATGTATCAGGCACCGACCAAAAGTCCAGTCGCTATGCCATCGGTGTATAAGACACAACACAGTTGTACTCATATGCCGTTTATGTCGCAAACACCTCCGGGATCATTGTTCTTCCAAGGTGGTTCATCTTCCCAACCACCTATTCCTAGACCAGAAGATGCACAATGGAAACCAAGGAGCAACCCATCACAATCAACCGAAGGCAAAAAAGATAAGAGGTCGAGGCCAGTATCCCAACCGGAGGTTGAACCAAGAAGGAATTTCGGCACGCAACCGTCGACCACCCCTATGTGGCACAGATTTTGATTGGCATTTGCACTGATTGACTTTATCATAGTGCTCGTCATGTTAACATTTAAATAAATATAAAACATTTATATTGTATCAATGATGTATATTATTATGTTTTTAAATGAATTTTGTTTTTTTCATTTTAGTTGGTATTTGTTATCATTTCACAAATTTAAATCAAGACTATACGTAGATAGCGGATTACAATAAAATTGGTGTTAACGATGTGTTGTACTTGTATCGTCCCTTCAATGTGGACATAACGGTATTGAATGTCCCAGGTTCCTACACCACCCGCATAACCTCGATTGGTTGGACCTCTCCCGAATATCCATTTTGTCGCATTTTTGAGTTGACTTTGATCGATATTTTGGTTTACGATGCAATTATCTATCGAGTAACAACTTAAATAGAGCACTTGATATAGATAGTCACTTACGTTCATCTAGGACTGGTGGCAATACGTGTTTCCAGACGTTGTACATATTTTCTAATTTGTACACTTCGTCTACAAAGCTAATGGGATCCAAACGTTGATTGCTACATGTTGTAATTCTATGAGCGCATGGGAAACAAAGTACGTCAAATCTCCCACAGTCACAATTCTTCAGTCTCAGGTGTACACGGTACGCTCCCCCAAAAATATCTTGGTTCGGTCTTTCGAATTCTATTACTCGAAATCACAGTTATTCACACGAATGGCACACTGGATACATACAGTTTGCCCGTGTTATGGCCTTTCTAATTTCTTTCAGTACATCATGACTCCATGCGTGGCTTCCCTGGATATGCCTAACATAAATTGCCACTCGCTTCAGAAAAAGTTCAGTCAAATGGAAGTATGTCTCTTTTACAACTAAGATAATCGGCAAATGACATGTTCCCTTCAAAACAAAATTGATGCATTCTTCCAGGTTTGTCGTCATATGGCCATATTGTAGACCCCCGTCGTAGGATTGTGTCCATTGGTCGAAAGGTATGTTAAAGAGATAGCTAGCACCCGCACAGTTAATTGTTTGTAATTTTCCAACATTTTATGGAAATGATCTTTCACGAGCTCGTACTATATCTAAAGAAGTGAATAGTGGCGATTACATAGTAAAAAATTTCAAAGAATTTTTAATAGTGTCGATTACATACCCATGTTGGTCACTTGTGCTCGCTCAGCAGTGGAGGAATAGTGTTCGTGGTAGTTTGATGCAACATGCTTTAGACAATACCTATGGTGTGTGCAATTCCAGAGGCTTCCCTGTCGTTCAACATGCTTTGATGCAACATTCTAGGTCCCTGAACAAAGATAACGCAAATATCAAGTTGGAGGCAAACATGCCTCCTCAACCAAGATAGGAAGAAATTCCAATCGTCTACTGACTCTCCAAGCGTGATTGCAAAGGCAATCAGTAAGATTTTCCTATTGTCATCCTATGCGACAACCAACAACAATCGATGAGTATATCTCACATACATAAAAGTACCGTCGATCTGTACTAATGGCTTGCAGTACTAGAATACCTCTCGACATTGCTTGAAAGTCCAGAACAAACATTTGAACATCCGATATCTATGAAGCAATTGATCGTTGTAGTACGCATGCTCTGTTTTTAGATCGGTTACGCAACCTGAGACGTATGTCTTCAAGACCCAACACCACTACCATACCACATTGTATGAAGCGTCCCACCCACTATGCATATTCTCCAATCCCTTTTGCTTTGAGATCCACGCCTTGCAGTACGAAAGTGTGTAATCAAACTGGTACGAATATTTGCAATTAAAATTGGTACAACGATCCTGGGACTCACTTTCACCGTAGGCAATATAATATCTGCGATCATGTTAGAATCCAATTTTGGATGATCCCACAAAATACTTGCAACCATACGAGTACATTAAACTAAGCAATTAAAAATTGATGTAATATATACCGGTATTGATACAATACCCGTTGTAACACACGTATGTGGAGCAATAAACTTCTTTATCGTTTAAAACCCCGTCTTCTTCTTAACAGAAACCATGATTTTTCATGCACATCCACGGTCTCACATTGCGCACTTCACCTCAAACTTCTCTAGTTGGGATTTAGCCATGTGGAACTTTACCCCATTCTTGATGTTGTATCCTTCACTATAGTGGCAAAACCATCTTTAGTGGAAAACTCCTTCCCCACTTCTAAATCTCTCGAATCCAACGAGGAACTCGTGTGGCCCAGCCTCCTGTGTGGTAGTTCTGCAAACTCCAGCCCATTCTCTGCCGATAGGTCCACATTATACATGTAAGCTGGAGGTGAGTACACCCTGAATCGTGGATCTTCTTCAGCATCTTCGTCGTGATCTTCATATCCTTCACCATCTTTTGGTTCAGTTGGAACCGGCGATGGTTCAGAAAATAATGCAATTTCTAAACCATCGGCACCGAGCTCTCAAATTGGATCGACATCGGATTCACTGTCGTCTTTATTCTCAAACCCACCCACATGTGTCGGGTTAGATGTCCCATAGCCAGTGGACGTCATAAGGAGTACATCATCCCTCCTCCTGTAGTTGTCGAAACGTCCAAAATCATTTATCCATAGCCAACCACCGGAAGTTTATGTCATTCCCGTGTAAGAGTTCCTAGCACTAAACATCAGCTGACCAAAGTTCAAATCAATACCACTAACTGAGTGTCGTACATGGGTCGTGTATTCTGCCCTACCATCCCAACCTGACTGTTCGGTGTTCTGCCGGTTGCGATTGAAACCGAGGGTCGAGACAGATGGGTGTCTTTCCATGGATGATTCTGGAATATCATAATGGGAAGTTCCTAACAAAGTGGTGAACCCATCACACAACTGTGTCGTTGGACTATCGACATGTTCTTACATTCTGGCATCTTGAACATGAACAGATGTCGAAGCCTGAGTGCCTTGGTCTGGCTTTAAAAACTCGACATATAACTCAAGAAATGGTGATCCACTGTCCAGATGTGCTTGCACCATCGCCTCCAACCCCCTCGCACTTCTGATATCGAAAACATCATATCTAACGTGGTCGTTCGAAGCACAAAATTGATATTTAAGGGATGATATTCTCAATTGGTTGGAACCGACGATTTTCTGCCTAATTCTTGTTCGTAGTTCTGGCAATTGTATGTTCTGGTTAAAAGTTAGTCGCATTGTGTTCTCTGATAAGAAAACGACGCCATTCTCGGTGTCACGCACTTCATCGTCATAATAAATAATAGCATTAATCCGTCCACTCATTTTCAACCAAATAATCTGTCGGGAGACATTCGAAACAAAAACATCATGCAAAAAGTGAATGCTGCAACTAAAAATGAACAACAAAAATTAATGCATACTTTTACCCAAATTACGTCATTACTCCAACTTATAAGCACTCCACAAACTTCTCTTCATCTGATCTCCTTAACAACTTTTTATTGGCTCGCAAATGACATATAATTCGAGCCTGAAATATGTTTTATTTATAATCAGGGACGAACTACAAGTTCATTCTGAAAATTTTCCCCCCTTATGGGGGTTGAAATTTGTAGAGGGAAAATGCTCCAAGCAGAATACACTGTCAGCAAAAGTACTGAAAGCATGTCCAGCTGAAAGCAGTTTCAGCTGACATGGTACTTAAAAAGCTTCCAGCTAGACGCACTTCTAGTACTTTTGCTGACAGTGCATCCTGCTTGTAGCGTTTTCCCTCTACAAATTTCAACCCCTACTTGGGATAGAAAACCCATCATATAACCCTAGATATATTTTTAGAACCTATCCCGTCAACATTAATGCACTGTCCTAAATAATTTACTAAAATATCGGATCAAACTAGTATTAAAAATGTGCAAAAATTTTAAAACTAATATTTCATTCCAAACGAGTACTCCGAGTTTCGATGAAAATATGATGTTTTTAAATTTTGAATGTAATTATTTAAAACCCTAAACAACCCTATCTCAAAAACAATAAACTCTAACCCTAATAAAGAAAACCCTAATGCTAGAAGATGCACCTAGAAAACACTTCCAGCTGGAAGCTTTTTCGGATCACATGTCAGAAAACGCGTCCACCTAGGAGCGTTTTCTTGACAACAGACTGAAAACGTGTCTACGTGGAAGCGCTTTCAGTTAACAACACTAAAAATGTGTCCACCTAAAAGCATTTTCCTGATTTACACCTGAAAGCACGTCTACGTGGAAGCGTTTTCAAAATAAGGTCTATTCCTGTAATTATTCCAAAAAGCAGCCTAATCAGGTAAATTTAAAAAAAAACATCATTTTTTGGTAATTTAGTCATGGGTTACTTTGTAATAATATTAGTGTAATAATATTTTACCATTTTACTATTCTTTCACAAAATACAACGGATATTAGATTAGAATTAAATTGATAAAATAATTAAATATTGTGGGTTAAATTTATTAAATTAATATTAAATTGATATAATGCTTAAATTTTAAGAATTAAATTTATTATTATACTAATCAAATATGCATAGACAAAAAAAATATTTGTTCTTTTTTACACAATACTTAAAACGTTTCAGCACATTTGAATTCAGGTCCTCCTTATCGTCAACAATGTTCATTCCAATCAAACAATATTTAACTATTGTAATATATACATAATAAATAGACCTTTTTTCTTATATTATTACATTAATAACCAAACAAGTCAGAGAGAAATTAATTTTGTGAATAAAGTACCGAAGCTCTACTTAGTTTTCTCTCATGTGTCTATGTATATATTTACAAGCTCAAAATTATTTACAGGTGTTGAAAACTTTATAGTTGTTTTCTATGTATAAGATTTAACCACAGACGAAGTTGAGATGAGGCCAGAAAGCAGGCCAACGAGGAGGGCACCGTTATACGTGCTTGGTTCACTCTGTTTCACATTGTCTCGAGTATCAGAATAGGAATCATTCAAAGAAGGGCCGCCAACAAGTGCTCCAACAGCTATATTTGGATTCGGGTCATCTGAATAAAGCCATTTGAACCCGTCTTGGCAGCTGGTGTTGGCATTCACCGGAATTGAAGATCCCCTATGGTGTACATACAAGGGGTACCTACTACCATAACCAACAAGATAGCTCATCTTCATGGGATTTTCTCCCAGCACATAATCTGCCTGAAAAATGCACATACATACACACATTATTTAAATCAAAAGTTGTATCCGTTCGTATAACGTTCGTTTATGTTCGTTTATTAAGTTAAATAAATGAGTATGAATAAAAATTTTATGTTCGTTTAATAAACGAACGAACACGAACAGAGGTGTGTTCGGTTCGTTTATGTTTACGAACAAGCTCGTTTATTGACTCGTTTATAAGCTCATTTATGACTCATTTATTTATTAATGATATTTTCTTATAAAAATTTCATTAATATATATTAATAAAATTATTTTGGTTTGTATTTTTTTTCATTTATAATATAATTATTAATATTTATATTTGACTATTTTATATCTAAACAGTATATGTGTATGTATGTATGTATTTATTAATTGTTTGTTTGTTTATTATTTATTAATATTGTTCGTGAACATGTTCAATTATATGTTCATGAACATGTTCGTTTAATGTTCGTGAACATGTTCGATTAAGTTAAATGAACATGTTCGTGAATATTAAACAAACGAACATGAACACACATAATTTTAAATAAACGAACATGAACAAAAATTTGAAATTCTTAAAGAACACAAACTGAACACGAACAAGCTTAAAAATAAACAAACAAATATGAACAAAGGCTTGTTCATTCAAGCTCAGTTCATTTACAGCCCTACACATATCAATCATCCGGCACAATGTTTCCTTTGCCACCAAGTTTCGGTTTACCTGGGAAATAGCGAAGTTGCGAAGATCATCTGGCTTGTATGAATTCCCACTGCAATATAGTGTTTCGGTTTGCGAAGTGAGCATGTAATCGCTGTAAAGTACGGCTAGGAATGCAGAAGCCACTGCATGCTGCAATGGGTTCCATTCTGTGATCCATATCAAGCCACCTGCAATGAAGGAATACTATAAAGATAGGCTGCTGTAAACATACTACCAGAGTTTAAACATGTACACATTAGTAATAGCTATGGAAGGAGGCCTAAAAGCTTATGATGAAGAGACTTGGTTGCAAGCATGGAACCTTTGCCTTTATGGGTTTAAATTGATTATCAAAATTATATAGGAAAGTTACCATCTGTTCTTCTTGATGTGGCAGTTGGTGAATCTGGTAGAAGACCACACATGACAAGCTCAGCTGTTTTCCTATACATTTGGAGATCTAAGTTATCGACAGTCGACATGTCTTTGGCACCGAAAAAGATTATCCTGGAGAGTAGGACCTGTAACAAACATAGACAAATAAGATGATGGTGTTACCATTACCAATTTTTGCATCATGATTTATACCTGAGTTCCAGCAAGCTTGTCATCCCAGCTGAACCAAGTTGTAATCTCCATATTGGCAAAACGTTGCCCGTTTAGCTCGGTTACGTATCTCAAGTACGAATCGTCTCGTGTAGCATGATAGAGCCATGAAGCAGCCCACAGCAGTTCATCTCCATATCCTGTGGAATTGTAGAATCCCTGCACTTGAGGAATACTGATGCTGTAAGAAGCTCTATAAGTATCAGCAAAAGTGAAGAGTTGCCTAGCATGCGTAAGGAGCGAACTCGAATAATCAGGGTCGTTTTCCTTGAAAACCAGAGAAGCCGATGCCAGAGCAGCAGCTGTTTCCGACGCCACTTCAGTTCCGGGGAAAGATGTATTAACCTGTGTTACAGGCCTTCTTTCTGTCATGGTTTCAGGTCTTTCCCAACATTTGTGGTCCAATCCCGGATCTCCCACCTTTAACCGCACAAAAATACATATTATGTATCAGTTGGATGCCAAATTGCGTATGAGAAATAAATTACCTGGAAATAAAGCACGTTCTCAGAAGGATGTGAATTGATAAGGTAATCTGTGATCCACCTAAGAGAATTATATGCATATCCCAGTTGCTTCACAGCATTCATTTGATCACCATACTCAAGAATCGACCATGAAAGCACTGTGGCAGTGAATGCCATTGGGAACCCAAATTTCATTGCATCCCCAGCATCATACATTCCTTTTGATAAATCCAAATTCTCTTCACTCCCATCTTGCAGCCCCGAGTCTCCTCTCCAAGGAATCCTATTATCCACTAACTTGCCAGCTGCAAAAAGGCAAAAACAAAAATACACTTAAGTGCCAAGAAGGTGAAAAAGAGAACAAGTTGATCAAATGAGGATACATTTTTGTACGTCAAAGAATTGAAGAGCTAGTTCAAGAGCATCGGCATATTTCTTGTTGATGGGGTGAGCTTCATTGTTCTTGGAAAAATGCAAGTACTTTAAAATCGTGAGTGCAGCTGCTGTTACTACAAGAGCTCCGATTACTAAAACCAGCAAACACCAGATAGAGGAGCCCCTGTCCCTGGGGTTCGAAGCTTCGGCCTGCTTCCCTCCCATTTCAGCCTCTGAAATCCGCTTCATCTGCTTAGGCAAAGCTCTATTATTTCACCCAACAAAAAAAGACATGGAAACGAATATTCGGCACAGAGAAAGTAATCCAAGTCGGTCCAGAGCTCTAAAAAGGAAACAAAAGGGAGCTTTGAGGGGTGATGACACGACTGAATGAAGACAAAGTTGGAGTACGTTGATTCTTGTTCTACTACTTATACTAGGTAGAGAAATGCTTGATAAATTCGATACATGAAAAGCGGTTGAGTGAGATACGCCATCGGATGGGTGAGGTTAGAGTCGAAATGGAGCATCAGGATGTAGCCGAAAGGATGATACCGTTTTAGAGAAACGGACAACGTGGCAGGTGGGGAAGCAGGAGGACAAGGGCAGACTGTCGACTTGTCGTTTGCTTCAAAAGAAGATAGGGGAGAAGATCTTCTGCGCAACAAAAATTCCATCTCATGTCATCAGCTTGGATAAAATAGAAAACGGAATCTTTGGTGGAATTGTTCCCATGAGGATACAAACATTGTGAAATTGGATATTGTAATAACGGGATTTTAATATCAAATTTTGATATGAATTATAGATTCAAATGTAATTGTATAACAATAAAAATAATATTAAAATATCATATTAAAAATGAAATATGATATTCATTTTATGAAATTATTAAAAAAATATGTAAAATTGTAATTTTATTTAATAAAATCAAGGATAAATTTTGATTCACAGTTAGCGCATAATATCTATACACCATAAATGCACTACAATTTACCACGTCATTAATTAGCAAAATATTAAAAAAAAAATTGAAGGACTTTCTAATAAATACTTAAAATTTTATTTAAATGTAATTAAAATTAATTATAATTCATCATATTCATCTCTTAATAACAATACTGAAGTTGGTTCTAAAAATATTGAAAACAAACTTTATATCAGATGAAGATGGCTCTTTTTCTTGTTTTTTATTATTATTGGTGCAATTCGATTTTATTGACAGAATAAATTTGAAGGTATGATTTTATTACTTTGTTTAAACTTAGTTTATATGATTATGAATTTTGAGAAATTTATGAATTGTTTTACAGTTTAAACTCTTTTAATCCTTGCTTGAACAAGTAATTTTTTAAAATATAGTTCTAATTATTATTCATTGAAAGTGTTAAATTTGATGGGGCAATAACTTTAAAAATAAAGTTCTAATATTCATATTATTGATAAGTTTCTTTGAAGAAAAGATATCGACTTTGAAAAAAAAAAATTTAAGATAACTACCTCTCGCTTAAATTAATATATAAAATTTCAATAAAAATTTTAAGATTTTAATTAATTATTCAATTAATTCAATTTTAACTCCAAACCCAAACCTTAATCCTATTTAATGAACCCTAGAGCATTTTTCTTTTTGTGTTAATACATGAGTAAGGTGAGAAAATTATAAATGGAGAATTATAATTATTAAATAAAATTTTAAGTATTTATTAGGAAGTCCTTCATTTTTTTAATATTTTGTTCATTAATGATTTGATAAGTTGTGATGTATTAACTGTACATATCATATTTTTTTATAAATACTTTAATTAATTGTTTTTATAATTGTTTTAAATTATTTATTATATTAAATTATACTTACTTTTAATTACTTTTTATAATTAATTATTTTTATAACATTGTCAATTATTATTTTCATAAATAATAATATCATACTTGGATAATTTTTAAGGATAAAAAAATTCTTATATAAAGGTATGATTATATTTGTGAAAGCAATAGTCTTTTTTTTTTTTTTTCTTTTGAAAAGTAATGCAATAATCTTCCTGGTTCTCTGTATCTCCATTGGAGGCTTTGGCTCCAGCCAAAGCATTGTTGCTTCAGTGCGTTTTGGCCTCTTTCACTGCATTGGATTACTGCAGTGAGAGTGAGGAAAAGATTTGGCCTCAACGTGGTTCGGAGGAAAACATTGTGTTGATTTAGAGGTGTTCATAGGTCCAATCGGGTTGGATTTGGATCAGACTTAAATATGATATTAACATACTTTATGATTATCCAAGTCCGGCTCGGTTTGAAATATGGGTTTAAAATTTTGTCTAAATTCGTCTATATTTGCAAAACACTAGCACAAATCCATTTTAGGCCCACTCATTTTATTTATTATTTTTTTAAAAAATATTTATATTATATTATATTAATATTTAATACTTTTTTATTTATTAAAATTTTTTATATAATCATCTTAACATTATTTTAATGTTTACATTAGAGTAGTATTATATATTTAATATAGGTTTATTTTTTTAATGTGTTTTAAATTACATAATATATCAAAATATCAAAATATAAATTATTATAAACTTAAAAACAGGTCGGGTTCGAGTTTTGAATTTTTAAGCCCAAGTTCGAACTATATATTAAACAGGCCTAAATTTTTTAGCCAAGTTTATTTTTCGGATCCTAATATTTTTATCTAAACCTTTTCGAATTTCGAGTGAACTTGAGCGGATAATATGATCCATGAACAATTCTAGGTAGGCTCACTAAATTTAAGATTAATTTCAAGCTATTTTCATAGACAAAATTTTATATTTGAGGTTTAGAGTATATATTAAGATTAAAGGTAGTAATTTGTTATTATAAATATTATAAATAAACTTAATATAAATATAAAATATTAAAAATAAAAAAAAGTTGGTAGGTTGGTGAGTTATTAGAATTGCAAAGTGAACACTTGTACGAAGAGGTCTTGGGTTCAGCCGTTCAGCTCAAAAAAAAACAATATCAATCTTGTGCTCACGATGCTCACCCGACGCAGCCTAGTCCAGTTGAGTGGTGATAGTTCGTAACAGTTGGGGGGTCAAAGACAAAGTAGCCCATCCACCAAAGACCTCTCATAGAAACAACTCAATCTTGCCTCATTGCTAGAGATGGATTCCGAAATAGTTCCGATCACAGCCTCCATTTCCTGGATTCGGAGGGTTTTCTTTTCCTTTTCTAGTGTTTCCATGTGGCATCTTCCAAGCTCTTTCTGCATCTCCTCGATTTCTTGAACAATTTTCCTCTTGTCTTCCTCTAGGGCGGAACATTGCTTCACTAGTTGCAGTGCCTCAATAATTTGATCCAGTCTCTTACGGAGCCAACTAACTCGCAACTTCAACGATTCCAAATCTGAAACACTTGCAAGCATGGAGCGGAGCTCAGGTTCTGTTAAATCTCCCAATTTCGCTGCTTGTAGTTTCTGGATGATCCCACAGGCGATCTCCAGGAGAGACGAACGGCACTGCGTTGAGTTCAATGAGCAGTCGGTAACAATGTCCCCGTGTTTCAACAGAACCGCTTTAAGGATTGGTGCTAGCTCCGGTTTTACTGTATGTTCTCTCACCGTCATTGGATCAGGACCCACGGTGAGAAACGTAATGGCATTATGGTTTGGAGAGTCACTGTTTGTGGTATTGGAACCTTTGCTTTTACATCCTTTCTCCTGCTTTGTATTGTTACCGCCTTCTCCTTCTTCAGGTTTTGAAGTCGCCCCCGATGCCTGATGGGTTCAAATATAGAACAATTGTTACAAAGCGCAAAACCAATGAAACTACTAACCAACCACTAACTTAATGTAGCTTTAGACTCGAACCCAAATATGATTATATTTTTTAAATTATACAGTCTGGTTATGCCTGTGAAATTGAAAATATATGGTATAATTGTAGTTTTAATCTTTCAAACATGTAATATCTCTATTTTAATTTGACAAATTTGGTCATTTACTTTTATTAGGTTGGTAGTAGATTTAAATTGATATCATTGTTAATTATTGCCTTTAAAGTGATGATGTAAATTTTCATTTAGACGGCAATAATTAACGATGTTATCAATTTAGATCTATTAATAATATTATTAGATTAAATGTCCAAATTATGTCAAATTAAAGAGATTTAATCCCAAATTTCAGTATGGTAGAAGGACTAACACCGTAATTAAACCAAATAAACATTAGCAATCTATGCAGATTAAAACATGCATAGGACAACTACAAAATTGAGAACAAAATAGGAACACTAACTGCTATTATTTTGAGCTTGAATTTCCATGAAATTTCCTTATTCTAATCCCAAAAGTGCCAATTTCCAATAGCCAATAGGATGCTTGAAACCTGACATTGAAAATGTCTTTTTTCCCAACGCTAAAGTCATTTTAAAATGCAGAAAGGGCCGAGAAAAGGCAGACACTGCAAAATAAAATAAGGGGAGGGACCAGTTTGGGTGGTGGCAGTGAACTGGTGATGTCTCATTATGCATTCAGACATGCTGCTTTATTTGACACTAATACATGGGCTCACTTACTTTCATGTGTAAGCCCTTACATCAAACGATGATGTAATGACAACTATGATTCAATGCTTTACTTTCTTGTTTTTCCTGCATTGCCCCTACCCCTCTTTTTCTGGCAGCTTAATACATCAACATGAATTGGTTGGAGATTAAGTTACCTTGCTTTCCAGGAGCTCAATAAGGCCCTCCAGACAGGTTTTGGGATCTTTGGACTTCATTAGTTCACCGGCAACTTCAGCTGGGGAAACATTGATCTCTTCTATAATCTTTTCTATACGAGAGAAGAGATTGTGGTTCGAAATGCCGAGATAGTTGGCCGCGAGTTGCTTGAAGGTAGAGGCGGTGCTATAAGACAAGCATATGTGCTTGTCCATGCGACCGGCTCGCAACAGCGCAGGATCGATTTTATCCTTGTAGTTGGTGGTGAAAACAATGATCCTCTCGTCTCCGCAGCACGACAATAGGCCGTCGATGGCGTTCAGAAGTCCAGAAAGTGTCACCTGATGACATGACAATAACACAAGTTAACAGCCTTCATATGGTCATATTCAAGATTCAAGTTGATGAATTACCTGGACATGCGGATAACTCGCGGTTGGGTCCCCTGCATCTCTGTTCTGTAATTTGACTGTACAATCAATATCTTCGATCACAAGAATGGAACGATTCGACACATGAAGCAACAAGTACTCAAGAGAGGAGTCCGAGTTGATTGCTGATAAGTTCAAGTTGTAAATATCAAAGTTGAGATGATTTGCCATGGCTGCAATCAAACTTGATTTGCCTGTTCCAGGGGGACCATATAGCAAGTAACCACGCTTCCACACTTTCCCAATTTTCTTATAGTACTCCTTGCCATTAATAAAGCTGTCAAGATCCTCCATAATAGTCTTTTTGAGGTCACCATCCAAGGCTAATGTATCAAATGTCATAGGATGGTCTAGATTGACAGCACTTGAGCTCCACCTTTCACGCCTCACAGTGTGAAACTTCACCGTCTGATTCCGGTCTTTCAGTTTCTTGGCCGTGTTGATGATGTGAGGAATATACTTGCTCTTTACCATCTCAACATGATTCTTCTGAAAACTAAGCTCGTACCACCTCGATTCAGATGTGTGTTGATTATTAGTATTCGTGTTGACATCAGCGTTGTACTTCCACTTCAAGGGAACACCATGGAATATATCCACGATCTCCGAGTGTCTATCGAGGCCGAACGTGAACTTCCTTACTTTCTCGCTCTTGCCTACGGTGAGCCGCTTCAGGGAACCTTCGGCAGCTGAAGCAGACAGCACATGGCTGCCAAGGTATTCCATGGTAGCCTGGAAAATATGGTTGCTTGATCCATCATGTGATTCTTCGATAACCAAGGTGAATTCCGATGAGAAACGGCGGATGAAACTCCACAAATAGTCTCTTATCTCCTTGGGGATGAAGTCATTGAATGTGCTGCGGATAATAGTGAAAGTAGCCAAAATTGACAGTGTCGATGCCATAGCAACTTTTTAGTCTCTTGATTTCCTCTCATTGGTAGCAACTCTTTCTTTTAATCCATTTTATAGTGAAGTAAAACCAAAAAAGGGCTCTTATTTTTAATTCAACCACTGCTTTTCTGGTTTATGACAAAGAAATTTCCTCGTCAAATTTGAACACTTAAAGTTGAAAGAAAAGGACATAAAGATCGTACATTTCCCATGTATTTGAAACTCTATCCACGCAATAATACATAGGATGTAAGCCCCATCCACACAAGAGCCACGCTTCGAGCTCGTAAACTAGGAAGCTATGTGATTCAATTACTTACATTTCATGATCAATCATTTAATTTTTTAGACAACACACACCAAAAAAAAAAGTTAATCATTGTTGGGGGCCACTGATAGCATGATTTTGGCAAAAAATAATGGAGGTAGCTGTTAAAGTCAGTGGACTGCAATGTATTGGAAACTCATGCTTGGAAAATTAATGGACAAATAATAGACCCGCTGCCTTTTCTATGTAATTTCTGTGTTACAGTGTCTCCATTTTCAGTTGAAAGCTCAAGTCTTGTCCTTTGGGGATGAATGAAAGGATGTTACTTAAAACTCATTGATACTCTCAAATTGTACATCAATATATAATTAATAATATCGACTTGACTCCCAGTGTAGCAATTAAACAATGAATATGAACCTGTCTGTTTTTGGAATTAAATAATATGGTTTCAAAAATAAATTAAAAGATGCCATTATCATGCCTATAAGACGCCAAGTAAACCACAAAACCTAGCATTATTAGAAAAGACATGAAAAGAGGCAAACTTGTATTCAGAGCATTTAAAAAACACAAACTATCTACTTATGTATAAATTAAGGGTAAACTATCTATTTAGTCACTCAAATTTTAGAGCACTTTAATTTTTGTCACAAAATATGAAATCCTTGCAATTTCATCTTCTAACTTTTAAGGCGCTTTCATTTTAGTAACCAAAACATTGAATTCTAACTACGGTTAACTATATTCGCCACATCATGTTTACACTTTCATTTAGTTCACCCAAAAAAAATCTTTTTTTAAGTATTGATTAGAGTGAAAAATTAAAGGATTAAACTGGAAAAAGGTAGAAACTAAAATAATGAATTAAAATTTTTATCAAATTATACTTGTTTACCCTCTGCCAAAAATTCTAAATTTCTTTTTTTTTCAATATTAAAATTTTAATTTTCAAACATCAAAGTCAATGTTTTTATCTCTTGATAGTGTTTGTTACTATAATATTAAAATTAATTTAATTAATTAATTTAATCCCCTTCTAAAATTTTAAATTTTATTTTATGTTTCTAAATTAAAATCAATTAAAATGACTCATCTTTAATAATTGTCTACAAAACTCAAATTTCTTTTTAATATATAATTTTAACTCTTCCATACTAAGCTAACAGCAAAATAATCCTTGCAAATAATTAATTTAATTAATTTTATTTTCCATGTTGGACAAAATTCATAAATTTTTCATCGCTTATTTACCCAAATGAAGAACAAGCAATTAATTTAATTAATTACAAATATTTTTTTTCTTTGCTTTTAGCTTAATAAGGAATATTCGAGATTATATAATAAAAAAATTAAGTTTCATAAGAAATTATTAAATATGAGTTATTTGAGTTGATTTCGTTAAAGGTAATTTAAAAACATAAAATAAAATTTAAAATTTAGAAGAAGATTAAATTAAGTAATTTCAACATTATAGTAACAAATCAGTTGACATTATCAATGGATAAAAAAACTTTTAACAATTTATTTAATTTATTTCGATGTTTTGAAATTTGAAATTTAAAATTTCAATATTAAAAAAAAAAGAAATTTATTTCACCCAATCAATATTTAAAAAAAGAAGAAGATATTTTTAGGAAACATCAAACTCTTTGAAGATCAAATATCTTATTTATGAGAACCTTGACCACCTTAAAAGTCTTAATACAATTCTTACTTGGCTTGATTCTTTACACGATATGTCTTTAATAATGAGCTTCTAAAAATCCTCACATATAAATAATTAAAAACTCAAACAATTTTGTTCAAAATGTCAACTAAATAAAACAAATTACAATAATGCTTTCAAAATTAAATCGATGATCAAAATAGTCAAACCATCATATCCCAATTTAATAGTCAAACCAAGCATTTGAAAGAATTAAAAACAACCACCTTCGTTGCATTTGAAGATTGAAGAAGCTAAAAAGCTTGAAAATTGAAGGAGCTTAGCAGCTAGCTTTGTACAAACACCCAATGTCTATAAAATTTAAAAAGTACCAATTTCTTACGTGATGTTTGGTTGGGGGAATAGAATAACACTCCCCTTATTTATTGAATGATAAATTATTATTTTTTTGGTTGAAAGAACGACTTATTCAATGGAACAGTCATTATTTTTTTATTCCTCGTCCTCCTGTAATAGTATCACAAAAAAATAACAATAACAAAATAAAATATTTTAATATAATTTAATATAAAAATAAAAAATATTTTAATATATATTTAAATATTATTTTTTTGATAGAAAATATTATTCTTTAATATTAAATTAATGTGAAAATACATTAAAATATTAAAGAGTATATTCGTCATTTGAGTTATTTTTTTTATTACATATTTATTCCTCCTAATTAAATGCACGAATACTATTATAATACTCATTCTATTCTATCTATCTAAATCACTGTTATACTTATTCAATTTCATTACAGTCCTATTCGAATATTCTATTTCTACAAAATAACTATTCTATTACAGTTTTATTTCATTCCTATTAATCAAACATGCTATTAGGGTTTTAACAAAATAAAACAATGGGTTGTTCTTGGTTTCTCAATGCTTTTAGAACCAGTAAGCATTCATTACAATTTACATTGAAGCCTCAACTTTGTTTAAAAATGGGTACTAAAAATAAATGAAGACATTGGAAAGACAAGAAACATCCTTGTAGAGAGAGTCAATCAAAAAGACAAAAAAGAACTCTACAAACATAAGAAGCCTTGCCAACCTGCCTTTATCTCTTCAAGGTCCATCGATTTTGTATCTCTTACATTTCACTTTTCTTTCTATTTTTCTCTCCAAATACCATCATATTCTATCTTTTTTTCACTCTTCTCTCAATCTTTCTCTCGAAATACCATCATTTTCTCTTCTTCTTTGAACTGTTCTTCATTAGTGTCTTTTTTTAATGGCATAATTGCATAAAATACCCTCAATGTTTAGAGATTTTTAATTTTGTGTCATTGGGTTTTTTTATTGACACCATAAACATTTTGATTTTTTTAAAAATTAATTTAATTTTAACGATAAACGTGAATTGACCGTAAGTTAAACACCAATTAATAAAGTAAGCCTACGTGACATTATAGATAGACGTTTTTTTTTTCATTTTCTCCATTTTCTTTCTTCTTTCTCCCTTCCACTCTTCCCAGGCTCACTCCCATTCCCAGATTCATTCCCTTAACCATAAAAAACCCCAAATTGCCCGCATAAAGTCTCCTTCTCTCCACTCCCACCATCCCCTCGTTCCCTCTTGATATTCCGGGCCTCGCTGACATCCGAGACCCAATACGAATCCCCACCATTGCCAAACGGTTCCCCACTCGAGTCTGTCTCGATCGCCACTAGAAAATCCGAGCACGTACCATAGGCTGCTGAAGCCCCCACAGAACAGCACCTTCGAGTCCTGCCTCGATCGAAGCTTCGACCCGAACCGACCTCGACCCACGACAACGATGTTTTCTGGCAAACAGCATGAAGCTACTCCTCTTGGGATTGGCAGATATAGGGTTGTTGTTGTTATCATCGTCGAGGAGGGTTAGCTTGGAAAGATCAATAGAAAAAGAAATGGTACGACCAGAGAGGCAAGGACGCTTAGGATGGAAGCCATTGGTGGGGGAAGCTTAGAAGGAGTAAGTTGGGGATCAGAGGAGTCTAGGGCTTGCTGGAGGTGGAAAGCTCTTCATGAATGAAGCTGGAAGGCGCAAGCGTCTACTGAATGGCGGGAGTCTAGATCCTTGTACGACATTGAATGGAAAAATCTTCAATGGAACGATTAGGATTTGAAACTAAACAAAAGGTTTGGAGATCCAAGTTTTACAAATCCAATTTCCAGCACTTTGTTTTTAATTTAAAAAATAAAAAAGGTTTTGTTTTGAAAGATATTTTTAAAAATGAACAGTAGAAATAAGAACTGAGAGTAAATTTTGTTTGGAGTTTAAATAAGCGAGAGAGGACTATTCTATTGGGTCAAGTTTGATTATTCCAGAGCACTTCTAGGCACCGATCAAGCTATAGGGGAAGAAAGAAAGGGAGGAGAAGAAAGAAGATGGAAAAAAAATGGATGAGGCATACTTCGTTAACCGACGCATGACTGATGATTAACTCACGTTTAACGTTAAAATTAGGTTGATTTTTAAAAAAATCATAACGTTCAGGATGTCAATAAAAAAGGTCAATGGCACGAAATCAAAAACCCCTAAACGTTGAGGGTATTTTATGCAATTATGCCTTTTTTTAATTTACCGACTTTAGATTTTGTTTTAGAGTAAACTATCAAAATAGTTATTTTTATTTACCTTAGGTTATATTTTAGTTACTTATATTTGAAATGTTACATTTTAGTTACTTACGTTAACATGTTATAACATTTTAGTCATTGAACTGTTAATTTTTGTTAACAATGTAACGATAAGTTGATGTGGCACATTAAATTATCATTTCAAACAAAAATTTTATGTTAAATTATATAATTGGTCCCATATTTTTTTCGTTTTGAGCAATTTAATTTTTTTCTTTTATTTTCTTTTACTTTTTTTCTTTATTTTCCATTATCATCTGTTTCTTCCTTTGTTTTCCTCCCTTATCCATCTCTTCAACGTAGTTTTTCTATATTTTCCATTTGTTAAAACTTTTTTATGTTTATGAAAAAAGAAAAAGTGAAAGTTGAAACTAAAATAAAACTTGCTTCACATATTCTTTTCTCACAATTACAAACCCTCATCGTCCATCATCGCTTTAATGAGCCAATTCGAATCTCTCAATGATCTAGCCCACAAGCTCGCCTCACTCGAAGACCTCGCTAGTCGTGACTTATGACAATCCACCCTCAACAAAGTTTCTCGAGCTCGTTCCCTTAACCTCCTAACCAACCTCCACAACCACCTTATCTATCTTACCTACAACATTCTCGCCCTCTTGAAACTATGTTGTTACACGGATTCTTCAAACGAGCTCTACACTCTCAATGACTAAAACGACCGCCATTTGAAACTTACCATCAACTTTACCCAAACTAGTTTGGTTCCCTGCTCCATTTCTCTCTTAGGTTCATCCATGTTCGACTTTCAATTAAGCTTGCTTGGGAATATCCAAGAAGGTTTAGATCGATTTTATCGTTTGCTTAATTTTATTCGTCAAAAAATAAAAGAAAAGGAAATGAATAATCTACACGATTCTATAAAAGTTTGGAAACGGAAAAAATTTGTTTTGAATATAAAGAATTCAATTTATGTTTAGATTTGATTAATGATATGATTTTTTATATTGATTAGTTAGATTCAATTTTAGTTTCAAAATTAGGTTATATTCAAATTGAGATTTAATTAAAAATGATTGATATTCAGTTTTCAGTAAAATTCAATTTAGGAATCATGTGAAAGAAACAAGGACTTGGATTATTTGGTGGGAAAAGATTATGTTTCTGCAGTGAAGAATATGAGAAGAGAGAAAAATAAAGGGGAAGAAGAAAAGGAAAATAAAGAAATAAAAAAAGAAAAATTAAATTATTTTAAAAAATAAAAGTATAGGGACTAGTTTTAACAAATAAAAAACATAGAAAAATCACGTTAAAAGAAATGAAGAAGGAACGAAAACAGAGGAAGAAGGAGAAAAGAATAGAAAAAAAAAAGAAAAAAAAGTTCAAAGAACATAAAAGAAAAAATTTAAATTGCTCAAAACGAAAAAAAAAATAGGGATCAATTGTATAATTTAACCTAAATTTTTTGTTTGAAATGATGATTTAACGTGCCACTTCAGCTTATCGTTACACTGTTAACGACAATTAACGCTCAGTAACTAAAATGTTACAACATGATAACGTAAGTGACTAAAATGTAACATTTCAAATATAAGTGACTAAAATGTAACCTGAAAAGTGACTATTTTGATAGTTTACCCTTTGTTTTATTATCCTTTTATATTTTATTTGTTTATTTTTGGTTGGGTATTAAAGTTTAATATGTTGAGCGATTTCTTTTCAACTTTTACTTTTTTAGGTTTAGTTTGGGCCAAAAATATAATGGATTTTAGGCTTTATCAATTCAATCGGTTCAATGATGGCTTTGAATAATTTGATTAAAATTTAGTTTATTATCCTATTCGGACCGGTATACCTATCAATTTTCGGTTCAACCAATTGAACCAATTAGTTCAGTCTGATTCAAGCATCATTGAGTTACAATGGCCTTCCAAGTATTCCCTATGTTGCAACTAGCTCTTGTAATTAGCACTAACATGCTAGAATAAATTTCTACCTGGTGAGGGGGGATTGGCTCCTTTGGAAGAAGTCTTCGACTTGTCATCTTTGGGGACGCCGACTCGATTCCTCAAAAATGGAAAGCATTGTCCTTCAGGGGAGGGTTTTGTCCTCCACTCTACAGAGAGCCATGGACGGTTCACTGAAGAGAGGCTCCTTGACTGTACATAGACATACGTCCACCCACCAAGAGGCGATATGAGCGTCTCACTTTTGGTGGGATTCAAACCCATGACCTTTACTATATAAGACAATTGTTGGGGTACATGGTCGACACGCTCCCCTCCATAAACTGTACACAGCTATCTACAGAGTGAGGGACAAAACCCTCCCTCGGGAGACAATACCTTTCGTTGTTGAGGGAACGGATTGGCGTCCTTAAGGACGACACTTCGAAAACTTCTCCTGAAAGAGTCGATCCCCCTCAATACTACCATTCTATTTTCATAATTGTTATCCAATTTGAATATCTTTAATTTATTCATAATTTATAAAAAAAATTGACACATTCATTGTATGCAAAAGTACATTCTTTTTATCAAAAAATGTATAATTTAATCATCATGATAATATATATCAAATTGTTGTATTTTTTCCCTATTTGGTGAAACATTATGAAGATTTTTTTTTGTGCACATAAACATAATTAAGTAAATGTCAAACTCAGAACTTCATATATTTGTAACAAAATTGTCCAACTCCATCACATTCATTTGCTTTGCGGGAATAAATTATATTAGGGTGATTTTAAAATATATAGATTATAGGTGTAACACCCCTTACCCGAGACCGTTGCCGGAGTTGAGCACGAGGCATTACTAGACTTAACTACTAATTCGGGGCATAAAAATTGAAATTGTCCATCTGTGTCATGTTGACTAAATTGACTATAACTCGAGTTACGAAACTCGAAATTTAGATCCGTAAATTTTCCTTGAAACTAGACTCATATATCTTCTTACTATAATTTTTCCAGAATTTTTCATGTAGCCAATTAGTACAGTTTATTCATTAAAGTTTCCCCTGTTTCACTGACTGACGGTTCTGACCTCTCTTCACCTAAACTCAATTATCTCATTGTACAATTTTCATATGTTGTTCCAACTTGTTTCTATTGAAAATAAACTAAATAAGGAATCTATACATATAAATTATAACTCGTAATTCATTTTGTACAATTTTTAATGATTTTCTAAAGTCAAAACAGGGGACTTCAAATACCGTCTTGATCCTGTCTCACTAAAATTCAAATATCACAGAATATAAAATTCTTTTTCTTACTCTATTTCTTTCACATAAAAATAGACACAATAAGATTTAATTCTATATCTTACTCACTTTCTAATTCCATTTCTTCTATTTTTGGTGATTTTTCAAAACCACGTCACTGCTGCTAACCAAAAACTGTTTCATTGCAAAATATGGTTAACTAGTTTATAACATCTTTACTCCATTTCATTTAAACTTTATACATGCCATATAAATCTTTAAACATAAAACAAAAGCTACCGGAATTGATCTGGATAGTGAGCTTTGTTGTGATGATCCGATCTACCAACTTCCCTTTAATTCAATCTACATAAAAATATCAAACACACACAAGTAAGCTTATTGAAGCTTAGTAAGTTCATAGGTTTAAAAGCAATGCTTACCAAACATAATATTTCCAAACAATAACAAAAAATTTACTAAAGTTCCCTGCCATTCACAACCATTGTTATAATATTTCACATAGTTGAGCTCAACATTAACAACTACTCAATCTCTTTCATTTGATTCATTTCTATTGTATTACTTATTATCAAATTAGGAAACGTCTTACGAATTTGAGTACGTCATTGCTCAGTGCCACGTTTCACAACTCAGTATGGTTTTCCTCATTGAAATACCATACCTACATTTCACAACTCGGTATGGGAAACGCCATACCTACGTTTCTTAACTCAGTATGGTTAATACCATACCTACATTTCACAACTCAGTATGGATGATACCATACCTACATTTCATACTTTGCCATGGATCAACCATGGTCTTTTCCGTCAATTCATCACATGTCACGATACGAACGTACTCATCCTGCGTTTTTCCTAATTTGAATTACCACATTTATTCTTTTATTTTATCATAGTTTTCACAACCCCACAACAAATTCATATTCAATAACACATTATATCATTCAATTATTCACAAATAAACATGTAAATTCAACCATATGAACTTACCCGGCTGATTTGTAGATGATATTGAAATTTAGGGACTATTCTGCAACTTTTTCTTTTCCCCGTTCTTCTTTGGATTCTTGATCTATAATGTAAAATATTTTCACTCATTAGCATTTATTTCATTTCTATTTCACTTCATAATTTATGCTCTTCAATTTTCCAAATTGCACTTTTACCCCAAAATTTACTATTTTTACAATTTAGTCCCTACTCAATTCACCAATCAATTGAACTGATTTTTCTCAATTAACACTTTATTTTATCATTCTAAAGTATTTCACAACCTTTGATATTCTGAATTACAACACCAACCTCTAATTCATAACTTTTTCACAACTAGGTCCTAAATACCATTTTCTATCAAAATCACTTAATAAAACCACCTTAATATGAAATTAGAATTTAAATTTCACAATAATTTATCATAAACTTCCATTGCCCAGCCAGGGTAACTTCTAATTTCACCCATCAAATCAAAAACTAATGAATTCTATAAGTGGACCTAGTTGTAAAAGTCATAAAAACACAAAAATTATCAAGAAAAAGCAAGAAATAAACTCACATGATGTGAAAATATGAAAAACCAGCTTTCTCCAGACCTCCTATGGCGTTTTGGCTGAGAAAATATGAAGATATCTCTAGATCTTTCAATTTTATCTTTATTATACATGTTAAAATTATAAAATTTCCAATTTTGCCCTTAGTTCCCTTATTTTCTGATGACTTTCTTTCCCTTGCCGTCCAACCTTTTCACTTTTAGGCTTAATTTCCCTTTAAATACTCTTTATTTTAACACTTGAGCTATCTAATCCTTCTAGCAAATTTTGCATTTGTTACAATTTAGTCCTTTTTATTTAATTTACTACCCAAATGTTTAAATTTCTCAACCAAACTTTAATACTAACTTAATAACACTCCATAAATATTTCTAAAAATATTTATAGCTCGGTTTTCAAATTTGAGGTCTCGATACCTCATTTTATTATTATTATTATTATTTTAACCTATTTGACCTAATAAATTCTTTTAATTCACCAAATTCACCAATTCACAAATTCTTCTAAATTCTTACTTGACTCATAAATATTAAATTACTATCTTGTTCAATCCTACTTGTCGAATTTAGTGATCTCAAATCACCTTTTCCGACACCACTGAAAAATAGGTCGTTACAACTCTCCCCCCCTTTAAAAATTTCGTCCTCGAAATTTGTTACCTGAAAATAGATTTGGATACTGTGATCTCATTGACTCCTCTGTTTCCCAGGTTGCCTCCTCCATACCATGTCGATGCCATAATACTTTAGCCAATGGTATTTTTTTGTTCATAACTCTTTAACTTCACGAGCCAAAATCTTCATTGGTTCTTCTGAATAAGTCATATCTGGTTGAAGCTCAATTTCAGTATAAGGAATTACGTGTGAAGGATCTGACCTATACCGTCTTAGCATAGACACATGAAATACATTGTGAATCTTTTCAAGTTCCGGAGGTAAAGCCAACCGATAAGCTACAGGACCAACCCTTTCCACAATTTCATATGGCCCTATAAATCTCGGACTCAATTTTCCTTTTCTGCCAAACTGTAACACCTTCTTCCACGGTGAAACTTTTAAAAATACTCGATCACCCACTGCATATTCTATGTCTCTTCGTTTCAAATCCGCATATGACTTCTGACGGTCTGATGCAGCTTTTAGACTGTCTCGAATAATCCGGACTTTCTCTTCAGTTTCCCGAATCAAATCAACCCCAACTATTTTTGATTCACTCAACTCAGACCAACACAACGGAGTCTTGCATTTCCTACCATACAGTGCCTCAAATGGTGCCATTTTTATACTAGACTGATAACTATTGTTGTAAGCAAACTCAGCTAAAGGTAAATACCTTTCCCAACTATCACCAAACTCGAGTATACAACATCTTAACATATCTTCTAGAATTTGAATCACTCGCTCTGACTGTCCATCTGTTTGAGGATGAAATGCTGTACTAAAATTTAATCTGGTACCTAAAGCTTCTTGCAGTTTGTTCCAAAATCTCGAAGTAAACCTTGGATCCCGGTCCGAAATGATAGATATTGGAACTCCATGTAGTCTCACAATCTCTGACACATACAATTCTGCTAACTTCTCAAGTGAAAAATCTGTTCTGACTGGAATAAAGTGTGCTGACTTTGTCAATCTATCAACAATCACCTATATTGAATCTTTCTTTCTTGGAGTCGTAGGCAACCCTGACACAAAATCCATTGTAACATGCTCCCACTTCCATTCAGGAATCATAATGGATTGTAATAAACCCGTTGGCACTTGATGCTCTACTTTAACTTGCTGACAAATCAAACATTTTGCAACAAATTAAAAATTTCTCTTTTCATACCAGCCCACCAATATATCTTTTTCAAATCACCATACATTTTTGTACTACCCGGATGAATAGAATACATACTATTATATGCTTCAGAAAGAATATTATTCTTCAAATCAGAATTATTTGGAACACAAATCCTGTTATGATAACGCAACATACCTTCATCATCAATGCTGAATTCAGAATCCAAATTATCTCGAACCATCCATCGTTTAAGTACCAATTTTGGGTCTTCATCCTGCAGTTTCTGAATTTGCTAAAGAAACATGGGTTTCACTTTTAATTCTACCGATACAAAGACCTTCTTCATTAAGAGCCAAATGAGCATTCATTGCCCGAAGTGCAAACAAGGATGACTTTCGACTAAGTGCATCAAGAAACTACATTAGCTTTCCCTGGATGATAGTCAATAACCAAATCATAATCTTTCAACAACTCTAACCACCGTCTCTGCTCTTAAATTCAGTTCCTTCGAGTCATTAAGTATTTCAAACTTTTGTGATCTGTATAAATATAACACTTCTCACCATACAAATAGTGTCTCCAAATTTTTAAAGCAAAAACAATTGCAGCTAATTCAAGATCATGTGTAGGGTAATTCTTTTCATGTGGTTTTAACTGCCGTGAAGCATAAGCCACCACCTTTCCCGATCAGTATTAACACACAACCCAAACCATTTAAAGATGCATCATCAGACACAACATATACGGTATACCCGATTCTCGTTGAGTCAAAGCTGAGCTTCTGTTAACATTTTCTTTAATTGGTCAAAGCTCTCCTGACATGCATCAGACCACACAAACTCAACATTCTTTTGTAATAAACGAGTCATTGGTGAAGCAATCATGGAAAAATTCTTTACAAAACGGCGATAATACCCTGCTAGTCCCAGAAAACTTCGCACTTCAGTTACATTCTTTGGTGTTTTCCAATTCATCACTGCTGAAACTTTACTTGGATCCACACGAATTCCTTCAGCTGATACAATGTGACCCAGAAATCCAACTTCATGAAGCCAAAACTCACATTTACTAAATTTTGCATATAACTACTTTTCCCTCAAAGTCTGTAATACAATTCTCAAATGCTGTGCATGTTCAGATTCTGTCTTTGAATAAACCAATATGTCATCAATAAATACCACCACAAATCTATCTAAGTAAGGCTGAAAAATCTGATTCATTAAATCCATAAATGCAGCAGGGGCATTTGTTAAACCAAAAGGCATTACCAGAAATTCATAGTGACCATACCGAGTTTGAAAAGCAGTCTTTGGCACATCACACTCTTTAACCTTCAATTGATAATACCCAGATCTAAGGTCTATCTTTGAGAACACTGTAGCACCTTTCAGTTGATCAAACAAATCATCAATACGAGGTAACGGATATTTATTTTTAATTTTTACCTTGTTCAACTGTCTGTAATCAATACACAATCGCAACGAGCCATCTTTCTTTTTCACAAATAAGACAAAGCGCCCCAGGTGATGTACTCGGTCTAATGAACCCTTTATCCAATAACTCTTGCAATTGTGTCTTCAACTCTTTTAACTCACCTGGTGCCATTTCATGCGGTGTTATTGATATCGAAGTCGTGCGGAATTATATCAATTACAAATTCAACCTCACGATCCGGGGTAAAACTGTAATTCCTCGAAACACATCAAGAAATTCATTAACAACTGGCAATTGTTCCATATTCAATTCAGAACCCCGAGTATCAAGAATATAAGCTAAAAATGATTCATTACCCTTTCAATCAATTTTAGAAAATGTAAAAATTTGAAATAGTTCGACATCATTCTTTTATCTCCAAACTCAATTGAAACTATTTCCCCGTCGACATTTTAAATCAACCCATTTTTCTCTACAATTCACTATGGCATCGTGTTTAATCAACCAATCCATTCCAAGAATAACATCAAATTCTCGGAAAGGTAACAACATTAAATCAGCAGAGAATTCACAGCCTTGTATTTTCAGTGGACAATTTCGACATATTAAATTAACTAACACACTTTGTCCTAACGGATTAGTGACTTGCATATCAAGATCAATGGACTCAATAGTCATTTTCTTTTCTGACACTAATGCAGTGCAAATATATGAATGCGTAGATCCAGGATTAATTAAAGTATACACAGAATCATCAAAAAGATAGAAAATACCATCTATCACATCTGGAGCAGAAGCTTCGTCCCTTGCCCGGATAGCATATGTACGTGCAGGTGCCCTTGTTTCGGATCGGGCTACAGTATCTCTCATTCCTGAACAAATAGTCCCAGCAACACTACTTTGACCTGAACGTCTACTTTTCTGAGGAGTATTTGCTTGCTTCTCGCCTTGTTCTTTATTTTCTTTTAATGATTGAGGACAAATCCCAATAAAATGATCAGTTCCACCACATCTATAACAAGCTCCGGTTCTTCCCCAACATTCACCAACATGAAATCTACCACAATTTTTGCATCTAGGTCTCGAATATTTTGCACACTACTAGCACTAGTTCTTTGGTTTCTTAGTTACTTCGACATCTCTTTGAGTTGTTTTACTTTTATTTGATCGTTCTTAATTGTAAATGCATCGACTAGAATCATCTCTGAACTTTTTAGTTTGGAAAAGTCGAAGTTGGTCTAGAGAAACTTCTTTTGTATACTTCTTTACCTTTCCTTTCTCTTTGCATCTTTCTCATTATACACTTCTTCCATCTTTTGAGCTCGATCGACATGAACCACAAATTCTCGAATCTCTGTGCCTCCAATCATCATTCTGATTTCATCATTAAGCCCTTCTTCGAATCTAATGCACATTTCTTCCTCTGTCGGTACAACATCCCGAGCATATCTACTGAGATACACAAATTCTCTTTCATATTCGGCCACTGTTTTATTCCCTTTTCGAAGATCAAGAAATTCCCTCTTCTTTTTATCTAAATATCTCCTTCCCACGTACTTCTTTTTAAACTCGTTTTGGAAGAATTCCCAGGTAAGTTTATCTGCAGGTACCACTGCCTCAATGGTTTCCCACCAATTATACGCTTCTTCTTTCAATAATGAAACCGCACACCTCAGATAGTCATCCGGAGAACACATCATCTGTTTAAAAACTCTTTCCAAACTCTTTAACCAATACTCTGCTTTAACTGGATCATCGTCCGATCTTCCTCGAAATTCTTCAGCTCCGAACTTTCTAAGTTTCTCAATCGGTGCTCTTTTGCTAGATTCATCTATTAAAGGAGGAGCAATCGGGGTTATAACTGGTGGTACAGTAGGGGGAGGAGGAGGTTGTTGTGCCTGACTTCTTCCTTGTATTGTTTCACTAAACCACTGATTCATTAACCCGTAAATCATATTTTTAAGTTCTTCCTTTCTCATCAAAGAAATCGGAACATTACCACTTGTTCCCTGCTCAGAAGTCTGTATTCTTCTATTAACTTCCTCTTCATGACCAGCACCCTCAGATCTATCAGACATCTTTACAATCTATAACCAAAATTAGTAGTTAGATCGGATCATTCACATCCCACTATCACAGATTTATATGGCATGTATTTCTAGACATTTTATACATCACATTCATTCCGAGAATCGTCTAAACCGAAGCTCTGATACCAATAAATGTAACACCCCTTACCCGAGACCGTTGCCGGAGTTGAGCACGAGGCATTACTAGACTTAACTACTAATTCGGGACATAAAAATTGAAATTGTCCATCTGCGTCATGTTGACTAAATTGAATATAACTTGAGTTACGAAACTCGAAATTTAGATCCGTAAATTTTACTTGAAACTAGACTCATATATATTCTTACTATAATTTTTCCAAAATTTTTCATGTAGCCAATTAGTACAGTTTATTCATTAAAGTTTCCCCTGTTTCACTGACCGATGGTTCTGCCTCTCTTCACCTAAACTCAATTATCTCATTGTACAGTTTTCTTATGTTGTTTCCACTTGTTTCTATTGAAAATAGACTAAATAAGGAATCTAGACATATAAATTATAACTCATAATTCATTTTGTACAATTTTTAATGATTTTCTAAAGTCAAAATAGGGGACTTCAAATACCGTCTTGACCCTGTCTCACTAAAATTCAAATATCACAGAATATAAAATTTCTTTTCTTACTCTATTTCTTTCACATAAAAATAGACACAATAATATTTAATTCTATATCTTGCTAACTTTCTAATTCCATTTCTTCTATTTTTGGTGATTTTTCAAAACCACGTCACTGCTGCTAACCAAAAACTGTTTCATTGCAAAATATGGTTAACTAGTTTATAACATCTTTACTCCATTTCATTTAAACTTTATACATGCCATATAAATCTTTAAACATAAAACAAAAGCTACCGGAATTGATCTGGATAGTGAGCTTTGTTGTGATGATCCGATCTACCAACTTCCCTTTAATTCAATCTACATAAAAATATCAAGCACACACAAGTAAGCTTATTGAAGCTTAGTAAGTTCATAGGTTTAAAAGCAATGCTTACCAAACATAATATTTCCAAACAATAACAAAAAAATTACTAAAGTTCCCTGCCATTCACAACCATTGTTATAATATTTCACATAGTTGAGCTCAACATTAACAACTACTCAATCTCTTTCATTTGATTCATTTCTATTGTATTACTTATTATCAAATTAGGAAACGTCTTACGAATTTGAGTACATCATTGCTTAGTGCCACGTTTCACTACTCAGTATGGTTTTCCTCATTAAAATACCATACCTACATTTCACAACTCGGTATGGGAAACGCCATACCTACGTTTCTTAACTCAGTATGGTTAATACCATACCTACATTTCACAACTCAGTATGGATGATACCATACCTACATTTCACAACTCAGTATGGATGATACCATACCTACATTTCATATTTTGCCATGGATCAACCATGGTCTTTTCCGTCAATTCATCACATGTCACGATACGAACGTACTCAATCCTGCGTTTTTCCTAATTTGAATTACCACATTTATTCTTTTATTTTATCATAGTTTTCACAACCCCACAACAAATTCATATTCAATAACACATTATATCATTCAATTATTCACAAATAAACATGTAAATTCAACCATATGAACTTACCCACTGATTTGTAGATGATATTGAAATTTAGGGACTATTCTCGCAACTTTTTCTTTTCCCGTTCTTCTTTGGATTCTTGATCTATAATGTAAAATATTTTCACTCATTAGCATTTATTTCATTTCTATTTCACTTCATAATTTATGCTCTTCAATTTTCCAAATTGCACTTTTACCCCAAAATTTACTATTTTTACAATTTAGTCCCTGCTCAATTCACCAATCAATTGAACTGGTTTTTCTCAATTAACACTTTATTTTATCATTCTAAACTATTTCACAACCTTTGATATTCTGAATTACAACACCAACCTCTAATTCATAACTTTTTCACAACTAGGTCCTAAATACCATTTTCTATCAAAATCACTTAATAAAACCACCTTAATATGAAATCAGAATTTAAATTTCACAATAATTTATCATAAACTTCCATTACCCAGCCAGGGTAACTTCTAATTTCACCCATCAAATCAAAAACTAATGAATTCTATAAGTGGACCTAGTTGTAAAAGTCATAAAAACACAAAAATTATCAAGAAAAAGCAAGAAATAAACTCACATGATGTGAAAATATGAAAAACCAGCTTTCTCCAGACCTCCTATGGTGTTTTGGCTGAGAAAATATGAAGATATCTCTAGATCTTTCAATTTTATCTTTATTATACATGTTAAAATTATAAAATTTCCAATTTTGCCCTTAGTTCCCTTATTTTCTGATGATTTTCTTTCCCTTTCCGTCCAACCTTTTCACTTTTAGGCTTAATTTCCCTTTAAATACTCTTTATTTTAACACTTGAGCTATCTAGTCCTTCTAGCAAATTTTGCATTTGTTACAATTTAGTCCTTTTTATTTAATTTACTACCCAAATGTTTAAATTTCTCAACCAAACTTTAATACTAACTTAATAACACTCTATAAGTATTTCTAAAAATATTTATAGCTCGGTTTTCAAATTTGAGGTCTCGATACCTCATTTTATTATTATTATTATTTTAACCTATTTGACCTAATAAATTCTTTTAATTCACCAAATTCACCAATTCACAAATTCTTCTAAATTCTTACTTGACTCATAAATATTAAATTACTATCTTGTTCAATCTTACTTGTCGAATTTAGTGATCTCAAATCACCTTTTCCGACACTACTGAAAAATAGGCCGTTACAATAGGTATCAATAGTGTAATATCACATCATCAATGTTTAAAAATGTAAAAGATTTAATATCTTCTCCAACAACTAAATGACCAGAAAAGGCCCATTTCCAAAAAAAAAATTACGAAATGGGTCATTTTGTTCAAAAATTACTGGAAATGGCCGATTTCCCTAAAACGCACTGAACTGGCATCGTTTTCAGGGGAAATACATAAAAGCGTGTCCAGCTCAGCGCTTTTTTCCCTAATGACCAGTAAAACACGCCCATGTCAAGCGCTTTAGTAAAGTGCTTCCATGTTGGCGCACTTTTGCTCGTGTTTTCTCAGTGCCAATTAGGGTTTAGGGTTAGGGTTTTGGGTCAAGGTTTATGGAATTAGGGTTTAGTGTTTTTTTTTTAATTTTAAGTGTTTAGATTTAGGGTTTTATTTAATTTTTAGGGGTTCTAAAAAAATAATTTGTACAAGATGGGTTCTAAAAAAAATTGAATGGATGGGTTCTGAAGAAATAATTTTGACGAGATGGGTTGATTTTTGTAGAGAAAAAACGCTCTAAGTAGGATGCACAGTCAGCAAAATTACTGAAAACACTTCCAACTGGACACCCTTTTTAATATTGCTACTTCTGAGAAAATAAATTTAAGGAAATGGTTCTGAAAAAATATCTTGGGATGAGGTTTACGAAAAATGCCCTGAATAGTGGGGGTTGAGGTTTGTAGAGGAAAAAAGCTCCAAGTAGGATGCACTGTTAGCAAAAATACCAAAAATGCTTTTAGCTGGACGCCCTTTTCAATACCACTTCTGATAGTGTGTCCTACTTAGGGTGATTTTCCTCTACAAATTTCAACCCCCACTATCCGGGGCATTTTACAGAAAGGAGTGGGATGCTATCCCTTATGCTATAAATGACCCATATTTCAGCCTCTGGTGGCATAAGTTGGAGCAATAGAAATTGAAGAAGTTCAAAAGAATAGAAGTTGGGGTTGAAGGTATAAGTTAATTTTTCGTGTTGATATTTATATGAAGCATTATATTTATTACATAATATTTTGATTTTTCGTGTTAATTTTTTGTGTTTCGAATTTCTTTCGACAGATAAATTGGTTGAAAATGAGTGGACGAATTAGTGCTATCATTTATTACAATGGTGAGGTCCGTGACATTGAGAATGGCATGATTTTTCTTGGAGAACATAGTGCGACTGGCTTTTAACCATAACAAAAAGTTGACAGGACTTCGTAAAAAAATTAGGCGAAAAATCTTCGGATCTATGGCAATGAGAGTTTCGTCTATTAAGTATCGATTTTGTGTTTCGTCTATTAAGTATCGAACAGTGTCTTTCATTCTCGTACGAGTAATCCCGGTAGCAATTTAGGACAATTACAAATAAAATGATCAATCGACCCACATCTAAAACAGGCTCCCGATTTACCTCTACACTCGCCAAGATGATATTTCCCACAGTATTTACAATTGGGCTTTGGAGCATTTCGTACACTTCCTACACTATCAGCTGGTTTAGTAGGTACTCTGAAATCCTGCTGAATTATCTTGTTTTTATTCGAATGCCCAAACACTGAAGTAGCTCAGTTAAAATCATCTTTAGTCTTCTTCGCCGGTGATGCAGAATACGACTTAGAAGAACCTCTCTTGTGGAACTCTCGAACCCGTCTATCTTGTTATAGCTTGTTGTTGTACACTTCTTCCATTTTCTGTGCACGATCAGATAAAACAACAAACTCTCGAATTTCATTACCTCCGATCATCATTCGGATTTCATCATTCAGGCCGTCTTCAAATCGGATACACATCTCTTCTTCGGTAGGCACAAGTTATCGGGCATATTTATTGATATACACAAATTCTCTCTCGTATTCGGCTACCGATCTATTTCCTTGACATAACTGAAGAATTTTTTTCTTTTTCTTGTCTAGATATCTTTTCCTGACATACTTCCTTTTAAACTCGATCTGAAAGAATTACCAGGAAATTTTCTCCCTTGGTACCACAGCTACTATCGTAGACCACCAACTATACGCTTCCTCTTTTAATAACGAAATAGCACATCTAAGAAAGTCATCAGGAGAACAAGCCATGTAACACCCCAAACCCGGCCCAAACGCTATAATCGGATCTGGTATGTCACTTAAGAGATTTTACATAACATGTCGCATTTCGAAAAACAGTTACTAGGTTTACACCTTTATTTCGAAAGCTTAATAATTCATTAAAGTATAAAATATTAAGTTACCAATTATCTTGGTAGATTTTTTTAAAAAAAAAAAACTGAAATTTCATGCAGGTCTTAACTTAATTGATAACATAAAACTTAAAACCCAGTAATAAAAGCCCCACAAAATCCCAAAACATAAATGGTAGTCTAGTGGCCCATGACCTTATTACAAAGAAATTTGAACCCACTAATTAAAGAAAAATCAAATATGAGACTAAGTCTTTTTGCTGAATTCTCAAAGCTCTGTCGCATGGCCACCTTGCTCTCCTCTCCAGCCCGGTCCGATGCCCTAAGTGTCACCTGAGATGGTTAAAATTAAAGGGTGAGTCGCGAGACTCAGTGTGCAACCCTCATGCACCATTAGATTTGGGCTTTTAGCCCCATAAAACAGAATAATCAAAATATAAGTAACAAAAATAATATGCAAAGCCCAACCCATATCCGAGGTGTCCATCCGCTACACGCCCCCGTACCAGCCATTCACACCTTCTACAATCAACCCACACCGCTACACGCCTTGATGGAAGTCGTGCTGCTCATCATCAGATCATGGCCGTAGCCACTATAATGAATCACGGCGAGGCTTGCTACAAATGAATCACGGTAAAAACCGCTACAACATATAACTTCCTCCTTTCATCAAACCCAATCCATGCAATCACATAAAATCAGTATACTTATAACCTTTAATCAGATCATTTACTAACCTGGTGATTTGCTTTACCCTCTTTGGGTTCCCGTCAATATCTTGGGTTTGGCATTTAACAAAACATGTAATACTTATTTTCATATATTAATCAAACAGATCTAGATGGTGTGGAGAATTACACACCTGATATTGCGAAATCCAATATTCTTAGTCGATGTCCTTGCTATCTGGATCTATTATCCTCAATCTATAGCCTTGCTTAAAAGCCGAAACAATTGCAAAAATATGCCTCTCCTATATTCAGCCATGGTTAGTATTCTACCCGATTTTATATATATAAATAAACAAATCCTCTTACCTTGAAATCCTGAAAGTAACACGATTCTATAACTTAGAGATCTATGCGATTGGCCTCCTTCTATTGTTTCCTTCAAGATTCGGCACAAGCAAACTCCTTTGAAGAGAATTCGGCAACTTCAGGAAGTGAGATCTAAGAATTTCAGCTTTTAGAAGATGTACAAATTGAAGAGATGGCTAAGAGAGATTCGGCCAATGAATATTAAAGAGAAGAATAGAATAATAGAGATGTGATTTTGGCTTTTAGGGATTAAAGGAAGAATAACAATAGAGGTTAAAAGATTCGGCCAACTAGGAAATTTTAGAGAGGAAGAAAGGGTGAAGAAGATGGTGATTTTCGGCTTTTGAGAGGAAGAAGATGAGAAAAGAAAATAAAAGAGAGGCTTCAAAATTTCGGCACACCCCCTCTTTATATAGAAAACCGATTCCTCCCTTTAGCAGAGATTGATTTTCGGCCAACACTGCCACACATGATAGCTCATATCCCTTTTCCCTTATTTTAATCTTTTATCTCTTCAAAAATAGCCTTTATCTGCTTATTATCCTTACAGACTAAATCCCTAAATAATAGCCTTTATCTGCTTATTATCCACATGAAATACATATAATAAGATTCCCAAAAAAATAGCCTTGTGCCGTCTCCCCCCTTACTCAATTAAGTGCCGAAATCTAGCCCTATAACTTGGGCTTCAAGCAACCAAAAATTTGGGCCTTCCTCATGCACTAGTGATGCCACTTATAGCTCACCTTCTTTGTGCCCCTAATCACTGGGCCACGAGCCCAATATGTCAATTAAACTACTACAACTTCAATTTAAGCCCTTAGAGTGTCGAAACAAAATATTTAAAACAAGGCCTCAGCCCAATTTGAGCCCCAATTGTACCTCAAATTCTCAAATTAATATTTTAAGCATCCAAACACATAAAATGCACAGACCCAATTATTCAGGATGTTACAGTTCTACCCCCTTAAACAAATTTCGTCCTCGAAATTTCCAACTAACTATTAATCATACTACCCAAGTCTCACCACTATGCTTTCGCTGCGCACTCTAATTCTAAAGCCAAAATAAACACTTAGTATACTATGGTAGGGTACGCACCATCATACGTATCTGGAGCGTCTCCGTCCCCTACCACGGCCACGCGACGGTCGTCCTCGACCCCTTGTACTCATTCTACTGATTCGTGTTTATCTGATTAGAAATTTTATGAATTATTAATTTTCTTTCACTAGTTAACCACTAACAGTCTTATGAATAATAGTTTTAAGAGTGGTTATTTCGAATTCGCATTCACAATACAGTCTCAAGTTTGTAACCTCTAACTAAAATAAAACACATACATCATACAAAAATCATCCAAGCACTTACATTCTTTACGTAAAGGTGTTTTCGTTGATTCACTACCCAGGGGTATTTTCGTAATTTCATCCTACAGGGGTATTTTCGTAATTTTTCATAATAAAGTTCCTTGTTGATTTCGTAAAGTGAGGGTATTTTGGTAATTTTACAATTCGGGGGTATTTTGGTAATTTTGAAATTCGGGGGTATTTCGATAATTTTGCAATCAAGGGCAATTTAGTAATTTTGCAAATCAGGGGTAATTTGGTAATTGTACAAACCAGGGGTATTTTGGTTATTTGACAAAATGAGGGTAGGTTGGTAATTTTTTCTAACCAGGGATATTTCGATATTGTTGTTTTTTTTTTTTTTTCAAACTAGGGTGGCTGGTCCCTTTCGGGTTTTAATTATAATGTTTAGCCCATCAATCAAGTCCTCGTAACTAGGGTGAATAGTCACCACGCACCAGGTAGGATTCTAGTGAAGAGGAGGTGAGTCACTAGGACTGCTTAAGTACCAAGCTCTTCCGGATCCAATCCTAGACATGCGCATGCCTATTGCCACACCCTAGTCTTGCGACTTGTTCACAGGTTTGTTTGTTTGGATTAAGTCTTATGCAATTGAGAGTTTTTTAACTAGGCCTAAGGTCCATCAAGCTCTAATTAAAATAATCTACGTCCCTTAAAGCCCATCAAGCCCACATATATATATAACACACAGCGAGTTCAGAATACTTACTTGGCGGACTTGGGCCGGAGACGCAGGTGCCATGCCGAGCTAACAAACCTGTTATGCATGTTTCAAAAACCCATCTTTAGAAAACGTTTTGAGCCCAAAAACCCCAAAGTCGAGTTTTGAACCGGGCTCTGATACCAATTTGTAACACCCCAAACCCGGCCCAAACGCTACAACCGGATCTGGTATGTCACTTAAGAGATTTTACATAACATGTCGCATTTCGGAAAATAGTTACTGGGTTTACACCTTTATTTCGAAAGCTTAATAATTCATTAAAGTATAAAATATTAAGTTACCAATTATCTTGGTAGATTTTAAATAAAAAAAAAACTGAAATTTCATGCAGGTCTTAACTTAATTGATAACATAAAACTTAAAACCCAGTAATAAAAGCCCCACAAAATCCCAAAACATAAATGGTAGTCTAGTGGCCCATGGCCTTATTACAAAGAAATTTGAACCCATTAATTAAATGAAAATCAAATATTAGACTAAGTCTTTTGCTGAATTCTCAAAGCTCATCGCATGGCCACCTTGCTCTCTCTCGGCCCGGTCCGATGCCCTAAGTGTCACCCGAGATGGTTAAAATTAAAGGGTGAGTCGCGAGACTCGATGTGCAACCCTCATGCATCATTAGATTTGGGCTTTTAGCCCCATAAAGAATAATCAAAATATAAGTAACAAAAATAATATGCAAAGCCCAACCCATATCCTAGGTGTCCATCCGCTACACGCCCGTACCACCATTCACACCTTCTACAATCAACCCACACCGCTACACGCCTTGATGGAAGTCGTGCTTTGCTCATCATCGATCATGGCCGTAGCCACTACAATGAATCACGGCGAAGCGCTGCCATAACAGATCACGGTAAGGAACCGCTACAACGCATCACGGTAAAAACCGCTACAACATATAACTTCCTCCTTTCATCAAACCCAACCCATGCAATCACATAAAATTAGTATACTTATAACATTTAATCGGATCATTTACTAACTGGTGATTTGCTTTACCCTCTTTGGGTTCCGTCAATATCTTAGGGTTTCGGCATTTAACAAAACATGTAATACTTATTTTCATATATTAATCAAACAGATCTAGATGGTGTGGAGAATTACACACCTAATATTGCGAAATCCAATATTCTTAGTCTATGTCCTTGCTATCTGGATCTATTATCCTCAATCTATAGCCTTGCTTAAAAGCCGGAACAATTGCGAAAATATGCCTCTCCTATATTCGGCCATGGTTAGTATTCTACCCGATTTTATATATATAAATAAAAAAATCCTCTTACCTTGAAATCCGAAAGTAACACGATTCTATAACTTAGAGATCTATACGATTGGCCTCCTTTTATTGTTTCCTTCAAGATTCGGCACAAGCAAACTCCTTTGAAGAGAATTCAGCAACTTCAGGAAGTGAGATCTAAGAATTTCGGCTTTTAGAAGATGTACGAATTGAATAGATGGCTAAGAGAGATTCGGCCAATGAATATTAAGGAGAAGAATAGAATAATAGAGATGTGATTTCGGCTTTTAGGGATTAAAAGAAGAATAACAATAGAGGTTAAAAGATTCGGCCAACCAGGAAATTTTAGAGAGGAAGAAAGGGTGAAGAAGATGGTGATTTTCGGCTTTTGAGAGGAAGAAGATGAGAAAAGAAAATAAAAGAGAGGCTTCAAAATTTTGGCACACCCCCTCTTTTCTCCTATCCCTTTTCTCTTATCTTAATCTGTTATCTCCTCAAAAATAGCCTTTATTTGCTTATTATCCTTAAAGACTAAATCCCTAAATAATAGCCTTTATCTGCTTATTATCCACATGAAATAAATATAATAAGATTCCCAAAAAAATAGCCTTGTGCCGTCCCCCTACTCAATTAAGTGCTTAGAAATCTAGCCCTATAACTTGGGCTTCAAGCAACCAAAAATTTGGGCCTTCCTCATGCACTAGTGACGCCCACTTATAGCTCACCTTCTCAGTGTTCCTAGGCTGCCGGGCCACGAGCCCAATATGTCAATTAAACTACTACAACTTCAATTTAAGCCCTTAGAGTGTCTAAACAAAATATTTAAAACAAGGCTTCAGCCCAATTTGAGCCCCAATTGTACCTCAAATTCTCAAATTAATATTTTAAGCATCCAAACACATAAAATGCACAGACCCAATTATTCAGGATGTTACAAGCCATTTCTTCAAAAACCCTTAAAATATTTTGAAGCCAGTACTCAGCTTTAACCGGATAATCATCTGATCTGTCCCGAAATTCTTTAGCACCACACTTTTTAAGTTTCTCAATCGGAATATGTCTATTAAGTTCAATCACGGGAGGAGGTGGAGGTGCAACCGAAGGTACAACAGGTGGTACAATAGGGGTGGAGGTCGTTGAGTCAGATTTTTCATTTGCATAAACTCGCTGAACCACTGGTTCATATACCCAAAGAACATAATTTTAAACTCATGTTCCTGAGTCGGGGGAACCGAAACATTACTACTCGTCCCATGATCAGAAGTCGGTACATTATTGTTAACCTTATCATTTTCAACACGAACAAATCCGACTAACATCTTTACAATCTATAAGAAAATGAAGGTTAGATTGGATCAAACACATCACACTATCGCAGATTTATATGACATGTAATTCTAGACTTTTCACACGTTACGTTCAGTCCGAGAATCGACTAAATTGTAGCTCTGATACCATAAATGTAACACCTCTAACCCTTATACATTGTCAGAACAGGGTTACAGAGCATTACCGAACAAACAAAATAGTAAGCCATTCAAATCATACATTAATACAAACATAATCAAATTTCATTCAAATATATTTATAATTTACCTTAATCGAGCCCTCGAGGCCCTAAAAATACTATAGAAATAATCCGGGACTAAATCGAAAACATTTGAAAATTTTAGGAAAAAGTTGAAAATTTTGGACGTAGGGGTCACACGGCCGTGTGACTCACACGGCTGAGACATACGCCCGTATCTCAGGCTGTATGGACATTCAAAATAGAGATACACGGTCGTGTCTCAACCCGTGTCCATGCCCATGTAACTCACTGACTTGGTTCACACGGCCAAGCCACACGCCCGTGTGCCAGGCCTTGCACCCCTCGAAATAACCTCACACGCCCGTGTGCTAGGCCGTGTGCTAGGTCATGTAATAGCCTGACTTGCATGCCTTGAACCTTCAGGGGACACACGGCCGTGCCACTTGGCCGTGTGTCACACACGGCTGAGACACAGGCTGAGACACACGCCTGTGTCTCAGGCCGTGTGGCCCCAAAATAAACATTAAAAGACAAGTTTGCCATTTCAAGTTTGCTTAGACTTTAAGAAACTCAATTACTAACCATAATACTAATTCAAAATGACATTAATCGGGCCAAAACACATCAAAACCAACCTAATATGTGCCTAACCAATGTACCCTCATTGGTACCACAAGTATATACAACTTTACAACAAAATAAACATAAATTCGATTCATCAACTCATTCAAGCAATACATAATTAATATACCTAACAAAGTTACCACAATCACAACAATTTAAAATATATATATACCACACATACTAGCATAACAACTATACTTCATTTTCATAAAATATACAAGTTGGTTATTTGCACAAAATATCATTCATAATATTTACATAAGCCAAACATTGACCAAAACTGCACAAAAGCCTATACATGCCATATAATCCGAATTAAACATTTCAAAAACTATCGAGATAAACTGGATAGTGTGACTTGAGTGCCGATCCGATCGTCCAACCTTCCGAAAATCTACAATGACATTAAACAACACAAGTAAGCTTAATGAAGCTTAGTAAGTTCGACGAGTTAAACAATAAATCTTACCGAACTAACTATAATAATTCAAACAATAATAATCATCCAAGAGAACTCTCTGTCATTCATAACTTCAATCGTTAAATACATCTGTATTCAGATAAATACGAAATAAATAACATATCTTTCAAATTCATTAAACAAATTACCTTACCGAGCTTTTCCATTCGAAGAACGACTTACAGGTAAGAGTACATCATCAACAGAAGCTCATAAGAGTTGGTCCTCCCGAATACACCAACAGAAGCTCGTAAGAGCTGAACCACCCGAATCAAGCCAAATAAAAAGTATAACGTAAGAGTTCGCAACAAATGCTGAACCTTGGTTTACTTGGGTAATATGCCGATATCTCCCTCCAATACCATCTCCACTCCAAACCACCGTCATACACCAAACACGAATGTACTCAAATCCCGTGTTCAATCCAAACTGAATATTAAAATCGATAATATAATTCCAACAATAATTCATTTCCAAAAATAGAACTTATATATAATATGAACCATTAATTTATAAAAATGTTAAATTTTAACCGTACGAACTTACCTGGACTGAATTGTAATCGTTGCAGAGGTTCAAGGACTATTCCGCTATTTTTCCTTTTCCACGAGTATCTATGGGATTTTGATCTAAAATGTAAAATTCTTCATTTATTAGCATGTATTCCAAACTATTTTACAACTAATACCCTTTTATTTTTCAAAATTACACAATTACCCCAAACTTTTACCATTTTTGTAATTTAGTCCCTTAACTCGAAATTCATCAAATTAATTAATTTTCTCGAGTCAATATTTTATCCGAATATACTAGGACCTCAAAAAACCCCTAATAAACATCAAATTCACTATCAAATCCTAATATTTTGACATTTTCACAATTTAATCTTAAAATCAAAATTTAACAAAAATCATTTTACAAAATCATCACACAACACAATCAAAGCTCCAAATACATGATATTCATCAAAAAAAAAAAAATTCAATATTCAACAACAAAAACTTCCAAAATTTTTAATAGAATCAAAAACGAAGGGACAGGCTAGTTGGACCTAGTTGCAACGATCTCAAAAACATAAAAATTATAAGAAACAAGTAAGAATTGAACTCACATGCAAGCTTCTATGCTCAACCAATTCTCCAAGCTACTTATATGGTGTTTCGGCAATGCATAAGAAGAAATGAGGAAGAAAAACTTATTTCTTCTAATTTGTTTTTATTTAATTTCTATTTGTTTACAATTATGCCATTAAAACTTATTATTTTTATCTTTTTCACTTGTTTAACTGTCCCACTAATTTAGTTAGGGCTAATTTACCATTTAAGTCCCTTTTCAATTAACTCTCAAGCTATTTAATCAACTCAATGCATTAATTATCAATTTTTTCATCTTTTTCAGTTTAGTCTATTTTTCCTTAATTAACTATCTAAACGTTAAAATTTCTAAACTAAATTTTATTACGACTCTAATGACTCTATAAATATTTTAAAAATAATATTTACGAGTCGATATAAAGGAAATTTATGGTCCCAAAATCACTGGTCCGTCTCCACTGAAAATCGGGCTGTTACAGCAGTTGTTCATGAAAAATCATGGCTTTTGTTAAGAAAAATTCGAGGTTATAGACGATAAAAAAGTTCATCAGTCCACATACATATGTTGTCTTTGGTACAACATCACTGGGTTATTATGGTTAAATTTAGGGTTTAGGGTTATTCCAATTAATTTAATGTACTCGTGGGGTTACAGGTGTTTCACGGGATAATCCAAAGTTAGATTCAGATATGATCACGGGCCTAATACTACCGATGGTGAAAGTGGATCCGAGGACTGCTGTGTCGATTTTAATTGCCAATATTCGTAGCCAATTCAACTACACGCCTTCGTACCGCAAAGCGCGAATAGTGTGTGGGACGTGTCTTACAATGAGGTATGGTAGTGGTGTCAAGTGTTGGAGAAGTACGTACCAAGTTGTGTAACAGATCTTGAAATTGGTCCCGCGTACTACAACGATCGCTTGCTCCGTGGGTGCCAAGTGTTCAAGCAATGTCGGGATGCATTCCTGTAACATCCTGATTTTTTGGGCCTATGCGTTTAACGGGTGGATATGTTTAATGTGTTAATTTAAGTGTTAGGGGTCCAAATTGGGCTCAGGCTTAGGTAGAGGCCTTGATTAAAATTATCTGTTTGGGCATTATAGGGTTTAAAAGGTAGTATCTATGTTTAAAATACCAAAGTGGGCTTGTGGCCCAATCTTAGGAGGTGACGCCACACAAGGGAGTAAGGGGCCCAAATTTAAGTTTTATGGAGCCCAATTCTTTAATTTAAGTTAGCTAAATTTTGGGCATTAGGATTAGGTGGAGTGGATGGCAACAAGGCTAAAATTTAGGGTTTTTAATGTTTAAAATATGTGGATAATAAGCAGATAAAGGCTATTATTTAGGAATTTATTTTATGTGGATAATAAGCAGATAAAGGCTAAAATTTAGGGATTTTAATGATTAAAATATGTGGATAATATGCTGATAAAGGAGGGAGGATTCACTGACTTGGTGATAAAATCAATATGCTTTTATCATATAAAGTCAAACATTCACTGACTTGGTGATTTGCTTCACCCTTTTCGGGTTTCCAACATTAAACAGAGATATCGGTATTTATCACAACATATAAACTTATGAGCATACATTAATAATCAGATCTAGATGGTGGGGAAGTATTACACACCTGTTATCGCGAATTACTAAACTCTTAGTCGGTATCCTTGCTATCTGGATTTATAACTTGGTTCAACCAAAAGCCAGAAAATCACGAAAATTGACCTCCCCTATAATCGGCCAAAGGTTAGTAAATCCCAAATTTTCACACTAAAATCAATAGATCTCCTTACCTTGAAATCCCGAAATTAGAGACTAACGATTTTCGGCTTTTAGATCTAGACGACCAAGTTTCCTTCAAATCCCGAATGCCCCAACATAGAACCATTAAACTATTAGCTTTTCGGCTTTTGCCTTTTAAAAACCGAAATAGAACGTGAGAGCTTAACAGTAAGTCGACGCTTACCTTAACATGGGGATTCGCTAGCACTAGAGAAAGATTCGGCAATGCCAAAGGAAAAGATTAAATGTCGGAAGAATAGAACTATTCTCACAAATAGGATTAGTAGAGAAAAACTATGGAGATTTTGGCTTTTTAGAGAAATCGGCTCAAGAGAAAAAAATAGAGAAGAGAGTGAAAGGAGAGGTTTCGGCTTTTGAAGAAATTGAAGAAAAGAAATTGTAGAGGAAAGGCTAAGAATTTTGGCACAAAGAATGAAGAGGAAATTAGGGTTTAAATGCCGAATCAATGAGATATCCCCTATTTATAGAAATTTCAAGCACTTACCTAACCTTGCAGATAAATCCTATCTTTTCTCCTTTATCTTAATCTACTAGCTCATCTAAAAGAGACTTAATTATCTCTAACTCCTCCCTCCTTTATCAAAGATATTATCCACATATTTTAATCATTAAAATCCCTAAATTTTAGCCTTTATCCGCTTATTATCCACATAAAATAAATTCCTAAATAATAGCCTTTATCCGCTTATTATCCACATATTTTAAACATAGATACTACCTTTTAAACCCTATAATGCCCAAACAGATAATTTTAATCAAGGCCTCTACCTAAGCTCCGAGCCCAATTTGGACCCCTAACACTTAAATTAACACATTAAACATATCCACCCATTAAACGCATAGGCCTAAAAATTCGGGATGTTATAGTTCTACCCCGCCAAGAAATTTCGTCCTCGAAATTTCTAACTAACTATTAATCGTACTACCCAAGTCTTACCACTATGCTTTCACTGCGCACTCTAATTCTAAAGTCAAAATAAACACTTAGTATACTATGGTAGCGTGCGCACCGGTGTTAGCATCTAGAGCGTCCTCGTTCCTTGGCGACGTCTTTGCATAGACCAACGCCGGGTGCCTCGCCTCGATAACTCGCACCTCTACCGGTGCTCCACGACCGCGTTCACTACCATTATCGCCCCGGCTTGTCTCGCGGCCTCTTGGTGGTTGTTGATCACCTCTCCCACCGATCGAAACCTCGCCCCGTCCGGGTGTACCCGATCCATCCGAGGACGAGTCCTTAATCGGATGCCCCAGTGGATCCACACCTAAAGCATCCACCGCCATTCATTCGCACTCTCCATAATCGTCCTCCCACATGTAGGACATGCTTGATTCTCGACTGCCGAACACGAGCCGCCCATCGGTCCTAGGCCTTTTCTCGATAATTCCCGGATGCTCCTGACTGCTCGAAACTTCTCTTACTCTTACTCCTATCCTTATCCCTTTCTTGTCTCTCGACCCGTTTCACTTCCTCAGCTATTTTAACCTTATCTACCAAACTAGCAAAAACTCTCTCCCGTTGCGGTGCTATCAGAACCCTTAACTCATTCCTCCGATTGGCGTTTATCTGATTAAGAATTTTATGGATTATTAGTTTTCTTTCACTAGTTAATCACTAACAGTCTTATGAATAATAGTTTTAAGAGTGGTTCTTTCGAATTCGCATTCACAATACAGTCTCAAGTTTGTAACCTCTAACTAAAATAAAACACATACATCATACAAAAATTATCCAAGCACGCTTAACTGCGGAGTTCTGATGGGATCCGGTGCATTAGTGCTGGTATGATCGCACTCAAACCCGGTATTTGTGAGAATAGTTCTATTCTTCCGGCATTTAATCTTTTCCTTTGGCATTATCGAATCTTCTCTCTAGTGCTAGCCGAATCCCCATGTTAAGGTAAGCGTCGACTTCTGTTAAGCTCTCACGTTCAATTTTAGTTTTTAAAAGGCAAAAGCCGAAAAGCTAATAGTTTAATGGTTCTATGTTGGGCGGCATTCCGGGATTTGAAGGAAACTTGGTCGTCTAGATCTAAAAGCCGAAAATCGTTAGTCTCTAATTTTGGGATTTCAAGGTAAGGAGATCTATTGATTTTAGTGTAAAAATTCAGGATTTACTAACCTTTAGCCGATTATAAGAGAGTCAATTTTAGTGATTTTCTCGGCTTTTGGTTGAACCAAGTTATAAATCCGGATAGCAAGGATACCGACTAAGAGTTTAGTACTTACGTGATAACAGTGTGTAATACTTCCCCACCATCTAGATCGATTATTAATGTATGCTCATAAGTTTATATGTTGCGATAAATACCGATATCTCGGTTTAATGTTGGAAACCCGAAAGGGTGAAGCAAATCACCAGTCGATGAATGTTTGACTTTATATGATAAAAGCATATTGATTTTATGATCGCATGGGTTGGGTTGATGAAAGGAGGAAGTTATACATTATATGTGTAGCGGTTTATACCGTGATCTCGTTATATGTTGTAGCGGCTAATGTCGTGATCACATTATAAGGGCTTCGGCCATAATATGTTGATGAGCGACATGATCGCCATCTTGGCGTGTAGCGGTGTGGGTCGATTGTAGAAATCCCCAATGGTGTGAATGGTGATGCGGGGGCATGTAGCGGATGGAAACCTAGGCAAGCGGGTTGGGCCTTGCATATTATTTGTTATTTTTTTTTTTTATAAATGGAATTATTAATCACTTTTATGGGCCTAAGGCCAAAATCTAGTGGTGCATGAGGTTGCACACCGAGTCTCGCGACTTACCCTATTAATTAACCTTTCGGTGATACCTAGTGCTTGGACCGGGCTAGAGCGGAACGCATAAGGTGGCCATGCAAAAGACCAACTGGATCCAGCAAAAAGTCTCAAGTTAATACCTTATATTTTTAATTAATGGATTTTAAATCTCGTTGTAATAAGGCTATGGGCCACTAGTTTATGTTTTGTTTTATTTTGGGCTTTAATTACTTTTAGTTATTTAAATTCTTATTAAACTAATGTATCTATTTAAATTTGGGTTTTTTAATTTATAAAGGCATATTTTATTTAAATTATCAACTATTAAATTTCTCTCGAATAAGAAGATAAACTTTAGAAAAATATTTTTCTGAAAATACGACATGTTCTTCCAAAATTTTTAGTGACATACCAGATCCGGTCGTGGTGTTTGGGCCGGGTTTGGGGTGTTACAATTCCAATACTGCAAGTCATTGGTACAAATAGACGGTACCTTCATGTATGGTAGATATACCCATCGACTGTTGTTGGTTGTGGTACAAGATGGTAATCGGAGGATCCTTCCAATTGCGTTTGTAATAACACCTGGGAGAAACCAGACGACAGAGATTTCTTTCTGTCTAGGTTGAGGAGGCATGTTTGCCTCCAACATGATATATGCGTCATCTCAGATCGGGGAATTGGAATATTGTTCGCAATTGAACGATAGGGAAGCCTTTGGGATCGCACACACCATCGGTACTGTCTAAGGCACGTTGCATCCAACTACTACCAGTAATATCGATCTACCACTGATCGATGACAAGTGACCAACATGGATATCTAATCGCCACCAATATTATTTGGTTTATACCACATTGAGGATGGATGACAACAGTCTAACCTGACATAGGACTAGGAGCAGAAAAATATGGTGTAACATTTTGTGCTTGTGTGAAAATAAAAGGGTTAGGATACGGACCAGAATAAGGTGGTACATACTGAATGTGGTGTAGTGAGGGCGATAGTACTGAGGCCGTCGGGGTCGATTCTTACGTGGGCACTGATGATGGGCCCGCCTCGCCACCCCTTGGATTTAAAGAGGGCCATCGTGGCCTACTCGTATGGGGACGCCCACGCCTCGCCTCTTCCCCTAACAATTATGGCTTGCCATGGATCCTAAACCATAGCATGTAATCCAGATTGCATGCTAACTCCGGAACGAGAATTGCATCACGAATAGGTAAAAAATCATATCGGTTATTCCACATGTTGATGTATTACGAGTGGAATACCAACCAATTCATATCCGGTCGCCATAAGTTGATACGATGCAGATCATCAAGCTCTTGAGGTGCGACGGGAATCAATTGTCGGAATCCAAACAGCCGCAATACTCTATCCGCCTTGTGCATCTCGACGGTAGCGTATACTACCAATGGGACCTTAACGTGCTAGGCATTGGGATTTACAAAGAATTCATCAAGAACTACTACCTAAATTGCCGAGTCCTCTTATGGTGTCCATTCAAACTATATGAACGTGATCAAAACATTAGTTATATATATATACTACTGAATACTAAATACGAAATCGACTATGTTATTTGTATATTGTTCAAAATTAAATAAATACATGCATCCAATTCCGACATTTGATCTAATAGAAGTCGTATATCTTCAAGCTCGATAGGTAATCCCACATGACTCGGGGAATGGTTCCACCTATTTAAATAACTTATTAGCATAATAATTTTATTTTAAATCAATTTAATAATGGTAATATCTACTGAATTTTACCTTGTTTCGAGTGGAAATATATACGGGTAGTCCATTCGATGACATATGTAACACCCCTAAACCGTATTCGACGCCGGAACAGTGTTACGGAGCACTACCGGAATAAACATTTCATGTTCATCTCACATTCAAATCAAAAACCATTCAGAATCAATCATAAAGTCCATTATATGGGTCCTCGGGGCCCAAAATAAATATTAGAATCAAGTCGGGACTAAACCGGAAGCTCGGAGAATTTTTCGCAAAATCACAAAATTTATCCTAAGTGCAGGGGACACACGCCCGTGTGGCCAGGCCATGTGGCTCACATGGCCACATGACACGCCCGTGTCTCAGGCCGTGTGGGCATTCGATGTGAGGCACATGACAGTGTCCCAGCCCTTGCCATACTCGTGTAACTCTCTGACTTGGGTCACACGGCCAAGCCACACGCCCGTGTGCTAGGCCGTGTGAACAATTGAATATGCATTAATTAGGTGCAGGGGTCACATGGCCAATACACACGCTCGTGTGCTAGGTCGTGTGTCACACACAGCTGAGACACACGCCCGTGTCTCTGCTCGTGTGGACGAAAATAGGCCATTTTCCAAGCCATATTTCTCACCCAACTTTTTACCAACCTAAACACCTCAATGTGTATATAAACATGGCATATTTAAACATTCAAAACCAACTAAATACAAGTTTATAACATCTTATAAGATCTCACACAACCATGATACTAATAGGCACCTTAATTGGCTACTTTAAACATGCCAATTAAACTTCCAAAATCTATCTAAATGGTCAAACACATAAAGGAGACTTTGTGCCTAAAATTTAACATGCATACCACATCTCAAATTCAACCATTTGGTACACAAAATACCAATTCACAAACAAGACATTCACTTGGCAACCATACACCACATATCATAAAGCCATTAACACATGTTTACAAAACAAAACATATACCATTTTCAAGCCAAATCAAGTGACTAAATACACAACAAGACATATAGGCTACCATTAGCCAAAATGACCTATACATGCCATTATAACCAAAATTATAAAACCACAATACCAAAATAGCCGATAGATAGTGTGATGAAATCTCCGCCAACTTCCAACCCGAACGAGCTTCCGATATCTGAATACACAAAGAAATTAACACAAAGTAAGCATGTAATACTTAGTAAGTTCGTAATTCAAAAATAAAGCTTACCACTTCAATTTATAATCATAAGCCACTTTAGTCAATCCAACATATCTTGGCCTTAGCCTAAACAACATTAGTCTTTCCATTTTAATTATCACATAAACTAACAAACCATCTCAAAACATCATAGCATAAGTACACACTACTTAAATGCATTCACATTTTCAAGCATGTGTCTAAGCTTATTTCGATCACCTAATAATTCATACCTTTCCATGCTTTCATAATAATTCTAAATGAAGCATTTGACGATCTTTCCTTCTTTTCGTACCCGTTTAACCACAATTTAAGTAAGTAAAACAAGGCATATCACAACTCAATTTGGCCCAAAAGCCTAACGCACAATCATCAACCAAGTTAGCCATGCCATGTATTCATATGTAATAAACATATATCATTTCCTCGTATTTCGCGTTCATACATGTACTAATTCGTATTGAACTCATATAACCTTGTAACAGAACTGTGCCCGTTGACCCACTTAGAATAATACAAGATAAACGGGCATCTCGCACACTATGTGCCAACATGTAAATCAATTTACCATTAATAGGTTCCATTTATTAGCTAAACACAAAACAATCAATATTAGTATGAAATTATAACTTAACCAAATAAGATTTTAGTTCTCTCGATAATTCAAGTAACCTTACCGTAAGATCTATTAGCGACGTGGCAACCGGTGCCTAGCGGTAAACTGTAGAAAAGGTTGTGCCCAGCACTAGTCGGATACCGACAGTATTGAATTTGAGCCCAGCTCTAGTTGGATAAACCAACAATGTTTGCACCCAGTGCTAGTCGGATAAACCAACGACAGTAATTGTGAGCCCAGCTCTAGTTGGATAAACCAACGATATTTGCACCCAGTGCTAGTCGAATAAACCGACGACAATAATTGTGAGCCCAGCTCTAGTTGGATAACCCAACAATAGTTGCGCCCAGCACTAGTCGGATAACCAACGATTGTGTGCCCAGCACTAGTCAGATAAGCTGACAAAGATTGCGCCCAGTGCTAGTCGAATATATCGACGTTTGTACAATTATTTACTTACATAAATTCCTCATTCATTTTCCTTAACATTAATTCCATAATAAGCATACATTTTATATCAAGAACTACTTTAGCATTAATTAATTTAAATAGTAATTAGAAATAAAATTAAGTTCGAGTTCACGAACTTACCTCAAATTCGCACGGAGATAACGGTCGCTTAATCCAGTACTTTATCTTTTCCCCAATTTAAATCCGTACGTTGCTTTTCTTTATCTATATAATCAAATTTAACTAATTCAAACCTCATTTTATTCAATTCAATCCACAAATCATGTTTTGGCAAAATTACCATTTTGTCCCCATACTTTTGACTTATATACAATTTAGTCCCTAGGCTCGTAAAATGAAATTCATGAAATTTCATCACACTCAAGTCTAGCCGAATACATTATAAGCTTACAGCAGCCTATAATTTTCACAATTTCACATGTTAACACACAATTTTCATATTTATCAATTTAATCCCTAATCGACTATTTCATCAAAAATTCATTTACAAAAGTTGTTTATCGTACAACACCCATTCTTTTTCTACCATTAAACTTCAAAAATAGAAAATATGCTCTCATGGCACAACTCTAGATTTTCAACCATATTGTAAATGAGTCCCCTATTTAGCTAGATCGAGTTACAACGATCCCGAAAATATAAAAATCATCAAAAAGGGGACAAAAATGCATACCTAATTTGAAGAATTAGCGTGGCTGAAATTTATAGCTTCAAAACCCCCTTTTCTTTGTTTCCCATGGTTGAAGAAGAGAAAATAGAAAAAAGATGATATTTTTCTTTTGTTTTATTCACTTTAATCATTTAATTCCAACTTACCCTTCCCTACTATTACAATTTTCATAATTATTTATCCATGCTCATCCAATATTATCTTTAATGGTCTAATTACCATATAAAGACCTCCACATTTAAGTGCTATAGCTATTTAATCCCATTAGCTAATAGAACACAACTTTTACACTTTATGCGATTAAGTCCTTTTCATCGAATTGAGCATGTAAACGGTAAAATTTCTTAACGAAATTTTTATACTATCATACTATCATGTTGTAGATCACATAATAATAGAAAAATAAATTTTTCTACATCGAATTTGTGGTCCCAAAACCACTGTTCCGATTTCATTGAAAACGGGTTGTTACAACGTAAAAATAGAAAGCGGTACCGAGCCCATGATTGTAGTAGTAAAAGGCAATCACCAATTTTGATTTTTCTGGTTTCTTCGCCCGATACAATGTCGCCAACACGGCGGACCCCCGGCTAAGTTCGCCAACTCCTCTAAAATTGACTAGTTTTAGCAGCCACCTTAGATATACAAGGTCTCGTGACTTATCCGGAATCAGAATACCACCGGTAATCTGAAGGATGTACGCCCGAGCGTATCATTCTCTTTTCTCTTCAGTAGAATCCTTCACCAGCTCTGTAAAATTATTTCGTAACCAGGCCATTTCAATCTGGCCTCCGTAAATTGTCTCCGGAACCACACCTAAAAGATCGTAACAGACCCCAACTGTAGTTGCATGTCCTTTAGAGTGATAGTACACTCACCGCATGGAAGATGGAATGTGTGCGTCTAGGGTCTCCACCTCTCTACCAATGCACTTATGAGTTTCGGGTCCAACTTACACCCTCGGCCTACAAAGGCCATGTGCAAAAAACCAGCTTCCCTCAGGTATGTTTCGATCATTAGTGATAGAGGACCAGGTAGATTACAAATATGGCATTACAAAATTTGATCTTCTGCCTATTTACGTAAAAGTTATAAAAAATATTAAGTTCAATTATGACTATGAAATAAAAAAAATAAAAAAAATTAAAAATTTATTAAAATTTATTCTTACCATTTGCAATTGGTTAATAGAGATGTGCTTGTTATCAAGATGGATTAGAGACCCAGCCATTGCTAAATATATAATTGAACACTAACAATTTTTTAATAAAAATACTATTTCTTGAAATTACTTATAAAAAACTAATAAAAAGAATAATTTAGATAAAAATAGAATTTAGGAAAATAATTTAAGATACTATTTGAGAGATTTTTGAGAGATTTTGGAGAGAATTGTGAGAATTGCGTGTGAGAAATGTGTGTGGGGGGGTTATACTTTTTTTTTACTGTTGGGGTGCAATGGCTAGTTCAAATAGTCATTAGAGTTGACCGTTGGAGCACAGGCAAAAGCGTGCCTACGTGGAAGCACTTTACTAAAGTGTGCTGATGTAGGCACGTTTTACTAGTCTTCAGGGAAAAAAGCGCTGAGCTGGACGTGCTTTTCTGCGTTTCCCCTAAAAATGACGCTAACTTGGTGTATTTTAGGGAAATCGGCCCTTTCCAGTACTTTTTGGACAAAATGACCCATTTCCGTAATTTTTTTTAGAAATGGGTCTTTTCTGGTCATTTAGTCTGAAAATTGTGTATAAGAAATGTGTGGGGGTTTATACTTTTTTTTTACCGTTGGGGTCCAACGGCTAGTTAAAATAATCGATGGAGTTGACCGTTGGAGGACGGGCAAAAGCACGCCTACGTGGAAGCGCTTTACTAAAACGCGTTGACGTGGGCGCGTTTTACTAGTCATTAGGGAAAAAAGCGCTGAGCTAGACGTGCTTTTCTGCGTTTCCCCTGAAAACGATGCCAACTCAGTGCGTTTTAGGAAAATTGGCCCTTTCCGATAATTTTTTAACAAAAAAGCCCATTTCCGTATTTTTTTTTGGAAATGGGCCTTTTTTGGTTATTTAGTCTTCTCTAACTTAATTTAACTTTAATTAAATTATTTAATAATTTAAATTTTCTAATAAATAAACATGTTTTCTTCTTTTATAATTTTAAAATTATTTTAGTTTTTTTTTTACATTTAATCGTCTTTTATTTTTTTGCTTTCAAATCGTGTTTTTATATTTAAGTAATCGGTTTTTAAAATTCTTTTAATTTCTAGGCAGGCAATTTTTTTCCTTTTTTGATTTTAATTTTAATTTTAATTTTCTATTTCTGTTTTTTAAATTTTTAATCAAATTTCAGAATTTGATAAAACCACGATGATTATAATTTTTCAAATTTCAAATTTTTACTAGTTGATTTTAGGTTTTTTTTTCAATTTGTGCTTATGATTTTTATCATTTTTTTATTTTAAATTATTGATTTAAGTATTTTCAATTTTTATTTATTTTTGGTTATATTTTTTCCGTCATGTAGTTTCAACATTTCCCCAGAAAATTTTAATTATTTTAATTAAAATTAAATTAAATTAGAGATGGTGTCATATATAATTGACTGTAGCATAATATTCGTATGTTTTTAAAAACTGATGATGTGGTATTATTTTATTGATTCTTAAAAATTATATATTTCAAAATCATCCTAATATAAATTATTTAATGTAAACCTATACTTTTGAACATATTAGCATCTTACATGAATACTTTATTTTCAATTATTAGGATTGATAATAATATAGCAACCGATTATTTATTTATTGTAATTTGATGGACAATCACGGATAATGGTGTGATACAAACTTTCATTCAGTAATTTGCACATAGCCAAATTGTCTCAATAATTCTTCAATATCCTGGGCTAAATTAGACAATTATGTCGTTGTTTTTATTTGGTCTTTTAAGTGGGTTTGACATGCCGCGAATCCTCTTGAAAGAGAGGGGTGCCTTTGGGAACGCAGACACAGGTGATGCATGGTTGTCGTCAGCTCATGCCGTAAGGTGTTGGGTTAAGTCCCGCAACGAGCGCAACCCTCGTGTTTAGTTTTCACCATTGAGTTTGGAACCCTGAGTAGACTGCCGGTGATAAGTCAGAGAAAGGTAAGGATGACGTCAAGTCATCATGCCCCTTATGCCTTGAGCAACACACGTGCTACAATGGACGGGACAAAGGGTCGCGGTTTTTTTTAATTAGAAAAATAGGTTGATTTTGGATAGAGTGTGTGAAAGCACGTCCAGTTGGGCGCCTTTTCTAGCAACGGTCATTTTTTTTAACATTGGCAATGATAAAATTTTTGAAGGGCCCCAATGGTAATTTTTTTTCCTATAAATATTAGGTCATTTTTCATTCTTTTCACTCAAATCCAACTCTCTCAATTCTTTTTAAAATCTCAACTCTCTCGATTTTCTCAAGTTTTGTTTTAAATTTTCTGATACGCTTATGTAAAAATATTATAGTTTTATTTAATTGTTTCATATATTATTCATTCCAATTAAATTTTCACGATGGCAACCTCTCTGATTCATTTTGACGACAAGTACATTTCTGCCGCTCAAGCAATAATGATAAGACGAAATTTTAAATTTCGTTATTTTTAATTAAGTTAAATTTAAAGTATTTTATTTTTTAAAATATTTTAAAATATTTTTTTGTCGATATAAATAGGTAGATGATTGTATTTTGGAGGGGTTCATACATAATCTATCAAAGAGCCCAAATACCGAAATTCGTGGTTACTTACAAGACGCAGGATTCTTGCATGCGTCTCGTATGCTCGGGGGCTGCAAACTCGATCCTACACTCATTAGCGAGTTGGTGGAAAGATGGAGGCTCGAGACACACACTTTCCATCTTCCATACGGCGAGTGTACAATCACACTCGAGGAGGTAGCTTTTGAACTTGGTTTACAGGTGGATAGGCCAGTCGTCACGGGGTTAGTAGTCGTTCCTAATAAAGAGGACCTTTGCGAGGCATTTTTGGGGAAGGTATCGAATAAGTTTTACAGTGCTGGATAAATATGAAGTGGTTAGAAACCAATTTCAAAGATCTTCCTAAGGATGCACCCGACGTCGTCAAAGAACAATATGCTCGAGCATAAATCCTGACGTTAATCGGGGGCATTCTAATACCCGATAAATCTCGAAATTTGGTACACATAAGGTGCTACTACAAATGAGTTGGGGATCAAAGAAAGCGGATGAATGAGTAAATATTTAGTTTGTATAGTAAATGTTGTTTATTTATTCTATGTTTGAATTAACATATCGCATGTATAGGTGGAACCATGGGCCGAGTTACATGGGACTACCTGAGTAGCTCGAAGATATCTGGCTATTGTTAGATCAACGCTTAGAAGTTGAGGTTAGTTACTTATTTTTTCAAACTTATAATAATTACGCAATGATTTTTAAAATAAAATTCCGTCCATAACAAAATTTGCAATTGTGCACTGCAGTTCGAATGGATGTCATACGTCAACCCGAATATCAAAGAATGCATCCCACTGGAATTTTTGGCCAATCAGAATATGTGGGATGCGAAAGTGTCATTGATAGTGTACGTGACAGTGGAAATGCACGAATTGAATCGAGTGATGCGACAGTTTGGGTGAAGGCAACAAATTTCATCTCTATCGCGAGACATGGAAGCACTACACAAGCTGGACCTGTGGGGGAAGAACAACGAGAATTGGCAAGATTACCACAAGGAGTACATCAATATTTGGGATTGTAGGATAGAATTCTTACCCATCCGTAAACTTTTTTTTCTCATCGGACACGACGGCCTGTTTGGAGTACATGCCTTGGTTCAGAGTCACCGACAAGTCGTATTTACTATCGATAGAGGCGATAATGTCCCTTGAATGGACCCTCGAGGCCCAATATGAACAATAGAAATAAATCGGGACTAATTCGGAGTCACTGAGAATTTTTTGCGAAATTTCAAAATTTTTCTTAAGTGCAGGGCTCACACACCCATGTGACTCTTAGACATGCCCGTGCTACATGCCGTGTCTTACCCCGTGTAACTCTCTGACTTGTGTCACATGGCCTGCCACACGTCCGTGTGGCTAATCTATTTTTCATAAAATAGGTGCAGTTTTCACATGGCCAATATACACGCCCGTGTTCGAGGCTGTGTCTCTCACACGGCTGAGACACACGCCCGTGTCTCTGCCCGTGTACTTAATTCGGAGCATTCTGTTTCTAAATTTTAAGATGCAGGGGACACACGGCCAGACCACATGCCCATGTACCAGACACACGGCCTACACACACGCCCGTGTGTCTACCCGTGTGGACAAAATAAAGCCATTTCCTAGCTTTATTTTCTCACCCAATTTACCATTGACCTATACCAAAGTTTGCAATTCATATACCAACCAATTCAAGCATTATAATATCAAGAAAATTCTATCATCTAACATGATATAACATTACATACAATCATACCTATAATCTTACCATTTGTAAACATACCTATTTAATATATCTCAAACAAACTATATAAATACTTATGTTATTAACATGATACAACCTATTAGAAAAATACCAAAACATGACCAATACTAGCCATTCGAATGGCTAAAGTACAAACATCCACTTACAATCCATCATATGACCAAGTTAGCCTATACATGCCATTATATCAAAATAAGTCTACCATATATAGCAAAATCAATGGGTGGATAGTGTGATGATTATCTGACCAATCTCTAACCTTCACGAGCTTCCAAGCACTATAAAACATGGAAAATAAAACCTAGTAAGCATATTTATGCTTAGTAAGTTCGTATAAAAATAATTAAACTTACCAATTCCGTTTATTTCTATTTTTCATACATTAACATGTTTTCCATAAATATAGCTAAATACCTATTCACATGTATTCAACCAAACAAGTTAGTCATATAATTCACATATATACCAAATAAGCATAGATGAGCTCATCATGCCACACTTATTTAACATTTCATAAATATTAATCCTTTGATCCATTAATTTCCCATATCAATAGTTTTATCCGTTAAATTATTGAATTATCGATGGATATTCCATTAGTACACACAAAGTGTACAAATCATTAATCCGTCAATCCATATTCTAAGGTACCCCCTTAGGGCACTTATTCGGAGAACACACTCTAGAGCCACATATCATACAGCAGGATTACCAGTCCAGGCTAAATCCTGTCTGTAACATATGCTCTAAGAGTTTTTGTCAGGATTACCAGTCTAGGCTAAATTCTTTCTGTGACAAATACTCTAAAGAGCTTAGTCTGGATTACCAGTCCAGGCTAAATCCAGTCTATTCCATATACTCGAGAAAACTTATATCAGGATTATCCATCCGAGCTAAATCCTTTCAATAATGAAGTCAATAGGATTACTCGTCCGAGCTAAATCCATTCTGCAATAAATGCAGGACCTCATTTCACAAGGAAATCACCTTTATCCATCATAATCCAATATTTACACGGAATTTAATCCTTTTCATATGTTTCTGAGCATATGTCCTTTTCTTACATTCATATCATTCATAATGTATACATGTATTATTGTTCCATATTCAATCTAATACAACATTCTATTCAACATATTTACATGATGTACAATTAAGTTACACGAACTTACCTCGACGATAGTTAGTACTTGAAAACCTACTAATCCGAAATCTTTTCTTTTCCTTGATCTAACTCTTTGTTTAATCTTTTCGAATTTATATAAATGAATTTAACATTAATTTATCACATTGCATATTCTATTGAACTCGGTTTACATTCTAGGTAAAATTATCATTTGACCCCATACTTTTCATAATTGACAATTTATTCCCGAGGCTCGAAAAATGAAATTCATGCAATTTAATCCTTATTTCCAGTCTAGCCGAATTTCATATGTCACAATAAAAGCTCATAAATTTCACAAAAATTAGAATTTTTACCATGGGTTGTACCATTTTTCAATTTAGTCCTTAAATAAATTTTCATCAAAAATTCACTTTGTAAAAGTTGTTTATCTATCAACAACCTTTCATTTTCTACCATAAGTTTCATAAATTCATCATTTACATCCATTTCATAATTTCCATGCTTTGATAACTTTTCAAATTAATCCCCAAAATAAAGAGAGTAAACTTTCCTGATTCCAAAAATATAAAAATTACTAAAAACGGGACTTGGAAACTTACCCACTTAAGCTTGTTTAGTTCCTTTTCTCTCTCCTAGGGCTTCCACGGATTATTTGGGGAAGCTGATGAGAAAATAAGATGATATTTCCTTTATCATCTTTTAATTAATTAAATTAATTCAATTTCTAATTTAGTCCTTGCCCTTTTCTAAATTTCCATGGTTGATTCACCAAAAATATCTACATACTTTTCTTTAATGGTCTAATTACCATACAAGGACCTTAATTTTTGAATTCCATAGCTATTTAATCCTTATAGCTGCTGAAATTCAACTTTTACATTTTATGCAATTTGGTCCTTTTCACAATTAAACACATAATCGACAAAATTTTCCTATCAGTATTTTCATATAACCTTCCTATCATACCACTAATCATGCAATAATTTTAAAATAATTTATCTTTTTAGCTCGAATTTGTGGTCACGAAACCACTGTTTCGATTTCACTGAAATTGGGTTGTTACAGCTATTCTCTGATAATGTCACAAACACCCACCGTGTCATTTTTATATTGAGGTAGGTCATCGATGCAACACCTTCTTGTGGAGTGGAGGACATACGATGGGAAGCTAAGACGACACCGTACTCAAGCACGGAGGAAGGCGATTGAGACGAAGACGAAGCCGATGATGGAGATGAAGATGAAGATGAAGACGATGGTAGAGATGAAGATGAGCACGAAGGTGGAGGTGAAGACGAGGAAGATGAGGACAATGGTCACAATCCAATGTAAGAGTCAACACCACTAGTTGTGCGCAGAAATCCTACGCGCACCCGTCCACCACCACCCTGCGGCATACGTTCAGCCCGACGACGTCAATGATTTTTTTATTTACATATTGCAATGTAAATATAGATGACATCAATAAAAAATGATGATTTTTTTTATATTTTTATTGCAACTCATATTTGTATTTGTTAAATTCTAATGCAAATTATATATAAATTTCCATATATTTAATATTTGATATTAAATTTGTAACTTTGGATAGGCACCTTTATCGCTATCGAACTTACATGTTAAAGGTACAGGGACTAACTCGTAAAAATGGAAAAAAAATTAATTCCCCGAAAAACTTATTTTTGGTACTTGAGGAAGCGCTTAAAATAGCAATTTCTACACTAAGTGTTAGTAGACAGTGACAAATATAGTTGAAATGCAAGTTAAAAAGAAAGAACAATTTTTTTACACAAGAAAAAGGAAATAATGTAATCAATTTTTTATCGTAGGAAGAAAAAGAGTGCTAGCGACGTTGAGGTCCCAATGTAACCCTCAATATAGAACATGTTGCTTTCGTATGCCCTGGGTTTTTACAGTACCCACATAACCTCTATTGATTGTCCCTCTCCTGAACATCCATATTTGTGCATATCCGAATGGAATTCAGACGACCTTTTGGGACACGACGCGAGTTCATGTTTGGGGCCAACGCGAACTGTACACTAGACACTGGCGACCACATACTCTCATCTGGGATGGGTGGGAATTCAGGTCTCCATATATTTTGCATGTGTTTCAGTCTGTAAAAATCATTTATATAAGGCATGTACTCAATTCGTACATAGGGTAATTACATATGCGCATGGGAATTAAAGTGTTTGAAATCTCCCACAATTGCAAAGTCCATTCTGGTAAGTCGACATATAATGCCCTTAAAATGTCCTGGTCAGGCCTAACGTAAACCGTGACCCGAAATTGCAGGTTTCGACGAGAGTGACACACTACATATATAGTGTTTACTCTCGATGTATTTCATATAATTTCTTTCATGACATCCTCGCACCAAACGTGTCCTCCTGCAATCTACCCAGCATATGATGCCTTCACTTTAGAAATAAGGCAGCCAGGCAAAAGTATGTTTCTTTGATAACCGAGGTTGTCGACAAATGATGCGTCCCTTTTAGTACAAAATTGATGCATTTGGCTAAGTTCGTCGTTATGTGCCCGTACTGTAAACCCCCATCATACTATTGTGTCCACTGTTAGAAGGGTATGTTGGTGAGTTACGTCACACCATAGCTATTGATGGCGTACAAGTTATCCAATATTTCATAGAAACGATGTTGGATGAGTTTGTACCCTGTCGAGAAAAGTATACCTATTATTGCAAACAATGAACGAAATATGATATAGCATGATTGTGGAAATAGTGACAACTACATACCCAAGTTAATAACTTGATCTCGATCCAATACCTGACTCGGCTGTGATGCAACTTATCCATAACATTTTGTATTGCGACCTATACTTTGTAGTACGATGGCGTGTAATTGTACTAGCTACAGATATTGGCAATCAACACCGGGACAGAAATCTTAGGACTCGCCTTCATCATTGGTAGAATAATGTCAGATATCATGTCGGAGTCTAGCCTCGGATGATCTTGACTTACACCTGTAAATTACAAGTTAAAGTAATGTTATTGAGAAAAAAATATTTTGGTCAGGACACATTATGTTAGAAAATTGGGTGATCGCATTGTGTACTTGCTGCAACACAAGTATATGGACCAAAATTCTTCTTTATCGTCCACAAGCTCGTCTTTTTTTTAAAAAATGTCATGATTTTCCATCTGCACCTCCCATCACGTATTGCGCACTTTCCCTTAAATTTCTTCGAACGAGATTTTATGACGTGGTAGTTTACGTCGTTCTTAAAGTTGTACCGCTTCAGTGCAGCAAGAAAAACATCTTTTTTGAGGTATTCCATGCCAAATTCCAATTCTTGGACATCTGACGATGAGCTTGCATGATTAGGTGTTTTGTGCGATAGTTGTCGGAACTCCTAACCACCCTCAGCGGAGAAGTCTATGTTGGTCATGTGGGGCGGAGGTTCATATGCCTTGAATTACAAATCTGGATCCGAAGCATTATCCAGACTGTCATCTCAGAACCGCAAGGTTCTAACTCAATTAGAACCTATTCTGGTTCAGAAAAAGTGCTACTTTCGAACCATCCGGACTGGACAGCTAGATTGGATCGGGGTCTGACCTTAATCCGTCAGTTGCACTCGCTGCCCTTTTTTCCTTAACTACATCTTCTTCTGAATCTACGCCTTCATTATCATCTTCAACCAAAGGGTTTGATGTACCCTCGTTAGACCCGATCGTAGGGAGTAAGTCATTGGTTCTTCTATACCACAAGTGTTCGGTAAAATCTGCATCAGATTATGAACCGGTGTAGGTTGATGGCCCCCCGTATAAGTAATTTCGCCCCAGGACATCAATCCACCGAAGTTCAAATTGAAAGCACTTATTGAATGTCGTACCCGGGTGTCGAGGTTCGGGTTATGCTCATACCCCAACTGGTAGTAGCCGCTGAAGTTTAAATCAGTGCAGAAAATCGAAGAATGTCTACTTATTGATGTTTTGAGGCCATCATAGTAAATGTTTTGTAACAAACCAGTGAACCCACCGTACAACCATGTAGTTCGACTTTCTATTTCATCTTTGGTTCCAACATTAGTCGCAACGATGGCTGAAGATGGACCAACTCCATTAGCCTCAACAAATTCGACATATAACTCTATTATAGGATTTTCGCTTGAGTAATGCAATGATATGACAGTCTCCAGCTCGAGCTTTCTTTTCACATCAAATAACTCGTACTTAAAGGTGTTAATCGATGTCATATATCTACATTACAAGCTCAAAATTCTTCCCTAGCTCAAACCCCTAACTTTTCTCCTTATCCTAGTCCATAGTTTACGCAATTGAATGGTACGGTTAAAAGCCAATTCCACAGACTGGGCTCTTGCAAATACGACCCTGACTTCTATATTATAGATTTGACCGTCGTAGTAAATAACAGATTTCACTCGTCGACTCATTTCAATTTAAAACGAATTAGATATTTAGAACCAAAAAAATCTTCAAACGATTATTCAAAGAAATGCATACGACCTTCACAACTCAAATCTTTGATGTTTGATATAAATTTGTTGCGTGCCTAAGTTCTGAATATTTCAATACTTTAATAGCAAAATAAAACAATGAGAGAAGTAATGCATGCTTCAAAATTCATTTCTGAGGAAGCATTTTTTTCGAATAATGGTAATGAAACGCTCTTCAGTGCTCAAAAATGTGTTTCACAAATTATTAATTGAAATTAGACGCATGCTTCAGAGGGCATTCAGCGCATCAAAATGTGCTTCAGATTTTACCCAGGATTCTCGGGGTCAGGTACTTTTTTTAGACTTTATGAAAATATTAGTGAAAACTCGTCTAGTTGGGCGAGCTTCCATGCTGACATGGTAGGAAAGCGGGCTTAGTTGGACAATTTTTCACTAACATTTTCATAAAGTTTGAAAAAAAGTACCTAACCTCGACAATTTTTTTGCAGATTCAAAGTACATTTTGAAGATATTCGATGAAAACGCCAGTCTTGCAATGCGTTTTCGATGACGAGATTTTTTTCCTTTACAATATCATCCTTCTCTCGAGCTTATAAAAGGAGGCTCCCCCTTCATACTCCATCATCCCAAAAATATCATCTCTCCCGGCCTCCATCCCTCCACTTTACAATATTTCTCTCTCTATGTTTTCTTCCCCGCTTTAGTGTTAAAAATTTTCGTCGCTTATATTATTTTCGATTCGAGGTATTCTTCAGTCGTCGGTGATGCGATATCGCTTCGAGACGCACACATTTCATATATCCTGTCGAGATGGTACCATTACCTTTGAAACCTATCCTGTGGAAACCGGGTTCCGAAGTTATTTTGCTTTGTACTGTCACGGGTGGAAGTCTACGTAGAGTTCTCAATCGACGACTGTTATACGGTCATGGATCAGAGTATAACGGGAGAGCCAGTTGACGGTCATTATGCGGCCATAAGTTTAAACTTTTAGGATACCCGGGAATGTTGTCTTATAAATATCATACAAAAAATTGAGGGCATAATCATAGGGAAAAACTGTGAGCCATCCCGCTATAATCGGCATAATTCTTTTCTCTATTTCCACGCAGTCAGTATCTTTAACCTTCTTTCTTGTCAGAAGTTTAGCATCACCATGGACACAGGAGGACTCTCAGACGAGCAACGACTATTTCGGTGTAGTAAAGGTGATGCTCATTTCGGGGCGACAACGGTGTCGTTATTAAACAACCTATTAATAACTACAACCGTTGTCGTGTCGACCTAAGTTTGACCTCTATTTTCGTCGAAACATTTGCTCTCTGCCTGATAGCCCTCTTGTGTCCACCTTAGTGTCAGCCTTCGGATAAGAATGAAATGTTAAAGATACCAACTGCTTGGAAATAGAGAAAAAAATTACATTGATTACACCGGAAAGCCTTCCATTTTTCCCTATGATTATGACCTCAATCTTATGTATGGTATATATAAGACATCATTTGCGGGTATCCAAAAAGGCATAATGACTGTCAATTGACCTCCAGTTATACTCAAACCTGTGATCGCATCAAGGCCGCCAACTGGGACCTCCAATTAGACTTCGACCCGTGATCGTATCAAGCACTGTCACCCCGAAACCTGACTTCCATAGGATAGGTTTTTAAGGTAATGGTCCTATCCCAACATGACATATGTAATGTATGTGATTTGAAGCGCGTTATCGCATCCCCGACCTCTCAAATCTACTTACAAACTTTCACGATTTCACCCCTAAAACCATAACCCTAAACCTTAAAAACCCTAACCCTAACAAAATTAAAAAAACTCTAACCCTAGGAGAGATAGTGTGAAAACACGCCCAACTAGACGCTCTTTCCTGCCACCTTTACAGAGAGCACGCTCAGTTGAATACGCTTTCATACTCTCTCTACAAAATCGGTCTATTTCCCTAATTCAAAAAAACAACCTAAAAAGTCAAATAAAAAAAAGCATAATTACCTAATTTAACGAATATCATGACTAGATAAAAAAAAATCTCAATTACCGGATAGTTTCTTTTTTCTTTTAATTATTTATGCCTTCCATGTTCTTATAATAAATAAAGTTGATTAATTTTGCATTTAAAACTAGTTGATTACTATTTAGAATGTAGTTTATTATTGTAACACCTCTCCTTTCAATATGCCATCCACATCAACAGTCTAGCCACGAACCAAGGATTTCGACTGATGGTGCTGCTAGCATTAAACAATAAACATCCACCATAATTGCTAATAATTGGGCCAAAAAAAGAAGACGATGATAATGGAACCAAAACATAGCCCAAAGACAGAAACATTAGCCTCATGGCCCTGATTTCCTGTGTCTTGGTTTTAGACCCTGTCTGAGAAATAATTTACTGAAATGCTCGATTTCATTCCCAAGACTTCCATATAATTTACAGCGAATTTTTCATTCTTCTACCGAGTAGAAGACCCCCTCCTTTTGTTCAGCTTCTAAAGCAACAAGCTCATTGGTTATAGTTCTCACTAGATAAAGAGAAAGAGAGAGAGAGAGGGGGGGTGGAGGAATGGGAGAAGGGAAAGAAGGGGACTGGGAGTGCAGCGGGTGCAACAACAGGAACTACGCTTTTAGATCCTTTTGTAACAGATGTAAGCAGCCTCGTCTTCTTGTTGACACCAAAACACCAGCTGACTCTAAGTGGCTTCCTCGTATAGGTGATTGGATCTGCAGTGGTCAGTTTATACTTCTCTTTTAAATCTCTCTTCATTTTTTTTCTTCTTTTGTGTTGACTCAACTGGGTTTTGCTTTTTATTCTTATGTTTTAATTCAACCATCAAGCTTAATAATAGATATCGAAGATGGGTTTCGGGGGCCAGTTGGATTCTGCGTTCTGAATTTTGATAATAAGTTGGAATTTCATTAAGGGTATGTAAATATAAGATATTTGCTTTTCCTGAGTAAAGATTTGCAATGGGTTATCTTAAACAATGACTTGGGAGAGCTTTAATGAACCTGTTTTACGATTTAGTTTTGTTAACTTGCCATAGATCAACTGTTTTGATTTCAATTGTTGAGAAAGTTGCCTTTGCAATATGTGGTTTATGAAGCTGGGACTGGGAAATGAGCATCAATTAGGTTGAGTGGTTTGTGTTCTTTGTATGTGTATATGAACTGCTTGGTGTGCGTATAATTAGCTTCCTTTTCCTCTTCGTGGCTGCATTTGTGGGTTGGGGGTGTGTGTGGCAATGGATCAATAGGTTGCACTAACAACAATTATGCATCGAGAGAAAAGTGCAAAAAGTGCGGGCAACCAAAGGAGATAGCAGCAATGCCAGCAATTGCAATCCCTGGAGCTTCTCTCCCAACTTATTCCCATTATTTTGCCAGGGCCCTAGGAGCACTGGAACAAAAGATAAATGTTGGAGTTGTAGGCAGTGGTGCTCCCCAGCGCTCGCTTCCTTTGAGTTCCAACTGGTCTGTAGTGGGGGCTGATAATTGTGGACTTCAGTCAGCGTCTACATGGCCTCTTGCTGGAAACCAAACTTCCGGGTTTCCTTGTAATCAATCTCTTTCTGTTCCAAAAGGATGGAGAAATGGTGACTGGATGTGCAACTGTGGCTTCCATAATTACTCTTCACGTTCGCAGGTATTATCTCATTGCTTCAACTGGATTTAACATTTGTCACAAATTCTACAATGCACACAATGTCCTTATGGTTCTGATCCAGTTTAGTATTTTTGCAGTGCAAAAACTGCAATGCATCTATACCACGAGGTACTTTCTGTTTCTGGCCTGTGAACCTACATTCGCATTGTTCTGATCCCAGTGCTTAATTTCAACCTGCCGGTCGGTTCTGTTGCCACTAACTTTTTTCATCTCTTTTATTTTCCCTTTTTGGGGTATGTAGCCCTTGGAACCAAGCGATTAGCATCTGAAGAATTTGTACATAACTGGGATAACAAAAGATTAAATTCAGGACATGTGAGGGCTGAATTTCTGTTTTGCATTTATAATCAATGTTATTTATCCAGCATGCTTTGACTCATTTGACCACTCATGAACTGCTGCGTTTCCCTTTTCTGCGTCTGCAGGTTACTGAGCAGCCACAGCTGTATCCTGGGTTTGACCAAATGATAGAAGCTAATACTGACCCAAAATCTGGGGCATATCCTCCCTATTCCGCTCTAAACCCTGGTGCAGCTTCAAATTGGCAGTTACCAATTCCATTTCCTCAACTAGCTGCAGCACCAACCCTTCTTGGAAAAGGGTAAATATGGAGTAAATTGGCCCCTTATATATATATATGCTTGTCATTGATCTAGGATAAATTATAGATACAAGTGATGAGAAAATCTAGTATTTTACTCATTTGTTATTTCCAGTTGTCTTATCTCTCGTTGATTGTATGCTAAAGATATGGTCATTTGGTTGATACTGTATCATGAACAGTGTTTAAAATTCAATCAGGTCTATGTGCAGGGTTTTGTTTTTGCATTAAACTGCTGACTCTCATATTTTGCAAATATGATATTTAATTTGACATTCAGAGGATTGCTTTTAGATCTACTAATGCTTTAACTTCATTTATCAGAGCAAAGCAATGGCGTAGTGGAGATTGGATGTGCACAAAATGCAACAATCACAACTATGCATCTCGAGCTCAATGCAATAGGTCAGTACTCAGTAGCTATATTAGTGGATTTTTACTTGGTAAATTATGCAAATATTGTGATCTGAAGTTATTTGCTACTTGATAAATTATGCATCTTAAGCTCAATGCAATGGCTGTTGGTTTTTTTGTTGTTGTTGTACAGAAGTTACTTAAATCATTGCATATAACATATATGACAAAAATTACAATATCTTTTGATTTGCATCTCATGAGGCTGGGGGTGAGTCAGTAAATGAACCTCGCTCCCGGACCCTTCTTGGGAGTGTAGGGATCAAGAGGTGACATTGCAAACTTCCCTTGAAGGAAGATCTGTCACTTTATTTTGGGGAAAACTCACACCTTTGGTGGTGTTACTTTTTCTTCTACAGGTGTAAGACTCAGAGAGATACTGTCGCTGAGTCGGTCAATGCTGCATAGTCATCATTGAATGCAGGTTTTGATTCTTGGGAGATATTTCTAGTACATTGGCCAGGCTCTCCTTTTTTTGTTTTTTTGTTTTCCCATGTACAACAAAAACCAAAAGCTCACTATAGGTTTAGATTCATTTTTTGTGATTGTGATTATGAGTTCCCTCGGGGGAGCTTTATATAACTTTTGTTTAATGCTAGATTGTATAACTTGACTGGTTGAATTGGGGACATATAACCGGAAATAGTTAGAACTATTTGAAACCGATAAAAAGAATTGGGAGCTGAAAAACCGATTAAAAATTGGAAAAACTCGAAAAATTTAATCAATGCCATCTCAATTTATTTCACTTGGAATTAGCAAATACTATTCTATATAGTATATGGTGTTTTATACGTAGATTTCTAATATCCCTAAGTGTAAATTACCTAGTTGGTCACTTTGTTTTTAGGGTGATTTTATTTTGGCCACTCAAAATGAAATTATTGCAATTTGGTCACTCAACTTTTTATCGCACTTTCATTTTAGTCATCCAAGCGTTAAATCTCTAATAGCGGTTAACGGTATACGTTACAAATAAACAACTTTTGTAAGTTTTGATTGAGGTAAAAAAATAAATCAATGATTAAAATGTAAGTTTTGATTGGGGTAAAAAAATAAATCAATGATTAAAATGAGAAAGCAGTACAAAAAAAAAAATCAAATTTTGCTTGTTATCCAATTGTTGAAAATTCTAAATTCTAAATTTGGGTTTTGAAATATATATATATATATATATATATATATTTTTAAATATTAAGATTTAAAGTTATAGTAACAAATCTGTTGACATCATCAATGGATTAAAGGTTTTCAACAATTTATTTAATTTATTTTGATGTTTTAAAATTATTTTAGAAAAAATATCAATGAGAATTATTGTTTTCCTTAGTTGTCTATAAAACTCAAATTTCTTTTGATTATATGATATTGAATTTGAAAAGAGATTAAACAAATTAATTTTAATATTATAGCAACAAATCGATTAACATTATTAATGGATAAAAAATTTGCAACAATTTTTTCAATTTATTTTGATGTTTTGAAATTTAAACTTTCAATGTTAAAAAAAAATAGAATTTCGACAATGGGATAAACAAGTACAATTTGACAATTTTTGTGTATTATTTTAGTTTTTGTCGCTTTTTCACTTTAATTCTTGATTTTTTTTATCCTAATCGATACTTGAAAAAAATATTATTGGATAATTAAAATGAAAGTGACCTAAAAGTTAGGTGACCAAAATGAAAATGTAAATATGATATGGCGTGTACAGTTAATTGTCGTTAGAGATTTAATGAAAGCGATCTAAAAGTTGGGTGACCAAAATGAAAGTGACTAAAATGAAATCCCCTAAAAGTTGGACGACCAAAATGAAAGCGCCCTAGAAATTGGATGAACAACTAGGTAGCTTACACTTTCCCTAATTATTGTGTTAAAACTGAAAATATAAGAGAGAGTGAATTGGTATTTTAAATATCTCTATAAATTTATTTAAATAATAATGAAATAGAAGAAAAGTTTGAACAATTCTATTTATAGTAATTTGACTCTAGTTCTCACCTTCACTCCCTTCTTATACTTCAACCAATGATTTTCCAATTTAGTATACTTAAGTTGTTACATCCATCCCTATATCTTTCACAAGATTAAGAAAGGAAATCTCTATTTTTTTTTTCTTCATAAAACTAAATTAGAACATTCCCTAACTTTTATGGCTAAATTAAAATCCTCTAACTTTTACAAAGCTCGACAAACAACTCTCTTAATCTTCAATATTTTAAACCTCAAAATTCTTTAGTATATTCTTTATATATAAAAAAAAGAGCAAACTAATAATGAACCTTTAGTAGGTGTGTTTGCAAATTGAAGTTTTAAAAATAAATATACGAGAGTAAGAAAATATATTACAAAAAGGGTTGATATTTAGTACACTAATAATGTACTCCTTTTTTTTATAAGTAGCTTTAAAAAATTGTCATGTATTTTTTTTAATATTATACTATACCTCTGTAGAATACTTGTCAACCATCCTGCTTATAGAGTTTAAAAACTCCACTAATAGTGTACTAAATATTATTCATTACAACAAGCTCTCAAAGAATGTATAAGAGATATTAAGAAAATAAAGAAATGAAAGATTTCCAATTTAACTTTCTTTTTGTTTCTTGTTTTTTTTTTTTTTCCTTAAAGAGTATTTATATTAAAGATTGAGTTTGTGGATGTTTATGAGAGTTGGAGATGAATTTTAGTTATTACAAGCATTAAATTCATGTTTAAAAATTGTCTCTGCAACGTATGTTTCAAGATTTGTTGAAAAATAGTTGTTAGCAAGCTAATGTCTCTAGACATGCAACCCTTGAAGCAAAGTTTTGCATTTGAACTTTCACGTATCGAGACATATAGTCCTATGTCTCGAGACTTGACTATCAAAGTGTTTTAAAAATATTTTAAAACACTTTAGTATCGACTCAAAAATATTTAATAAGGATGAAACACATCGAAAACATATTTTTGATTATTTTGCAACTCTTTGAATACATTTAATAAAATTCAATCGTATTTTCACCAAATAGCTTAAGAAATATAATATATAAATTTTATTTTAAATATTGTTATATAAAAATTTAAGATATCAAAGTTAAGATATTGAACCATATATTTTTATTTATAGAAATCAATAAATCATTGGACCAAATTAATATAATATTAAAAACACATTTTCATATATTTTTTGTTAACCTAATTTTTAGATAGATAATTGAGAAAATAATTATTTTGCGTGTTTATTAAGAAAATTGAGAAAAAAAAGAGAATAGATATAATAACTTATTTGACCCTCCAATTTTAAGAAAAAGTCATTTTAGACTTTCATTTAATTTCCACTTCTTTTAGCTCTTAAAATTGCATTGTTTGTCAAATCACCCAAAAATGTATGGAAAAGTTAACATATGCTAACTTTGTTGACGTAACATTTACGTGTATGCCATATTTACAATTAATTAATTTTTAAAAATTAATAATATTAAAAAATATATTTATATATATTTTCTATACTTTTAATAATTTTAAATTTTTCAATAAATTTTTTGAATTTTTTAAAATTTAAAATAATTAATTAATTGTTGACATGATATCCATAATTTCACATGACAATCCACGTGTATGCTACACTAGCAAAATTAATAGGCATTAACTTTTTCATCAAATTTAGGGTGATTTGACAAATAATACAAGCTTAAGGGTTAAAAGAGGTAAAAATTTAAATAGATGGTTAAAATAACTTTTTTGCAAAATTAGAGAGCCAAATAAGTAATTATGCCAAAAGAATAAATCCAAATGGTCCGTTTTGTTGGGGAATCGGAGATATGAAACCATTGAGTCAAAGTAAAAACCTCCCAACTCCCAAGCCCAATATCTAGGAAACCAAAATTACCATAAACTCCTTAAAGATTCTTCTAAACGACATTTACATCCTGCTCTCTTTATATTCACGAAAATCGTGCTCTTCCAAAAGGACAAAATAAAAAATCTCGACCAACACAAGCATTTGGTTTTGATTTTGATTATTTTTCACTTTATTCCTTGTTAACTTATTGTTCGTTTCTCTCACAGCAATCAATTGTCCATCACAAGAATCTCTCTCACTCTCTCTTCTCCGATTCAAGACTCGGACAACCCAATGAACGATCTCGAGCGAGTCAAGAAGGAAGACCCGTTTCTCGTCAAGTATCAGCCCTCCGAACTCAGAATCGCCTCTGAGTTCTTAACCACGTGGCTTCCTTTCCTTTCCAGGGATCTCTGCCGTCGATGCACCCGAATCCTCTCCCGACGAATCCGCTCTCTAGACCCAGGTAACTTCTTTTTCTACCATTATCTTTTCTTAAGTTTTAATTCAAGTCTAAACTAAGATTTTCCCTTTTAAAATTTCCTAACTGTAGTTTGCTTCTTTGGATATTATTTGTTTTTTGGCTGAAAAAAGTTGCCTCTTATTAAGTTCTTTTTTTAATTTTTAAATTTTTTTATTGTGCTATTGTAGTGAATAAGTAAAGATAATAAATCTTTGAGTTTTATTTTACTTGTCCATAGTTCCTGGAATGAGGGTATTACATAGATATAGATATATGTATAAAAGAAAAAAAGAAGAGAAATTTATTTGTTTGTGTTTGCTATCATGTAACTTGAAGGAGATGCTGAGCTGGCCAACAATGATCTGAATGCAATCCATTCTACCCCCAATAATACTGAATCAGAAGACTTAAATGAGAATTGTCATGACAATTGTGCTGTGAACTCAATTGGGAGTTCAAAAGATGAAGATACCAACTCATTGGGTAGTTGGAAAGATGAGGGAAATGGATTTTCTGAACCCATCGGAGAAGCATCCACTAGTAGTGGAGTTGCCAGCGCATCACCTCTGTTTCAAACCCCTGTTCCCCGTCAATCATGGGCAGACATGGCACAGGAAGATGAACTTGAGGAAGTAGAAGAAGAAGAAGAAGAAGAAGAAGAGCAACTGGTGTCAGAGTCAAGCAAGCGGATTGTTAGTTTAACTGCTTCTACGGGGGAGTTGAGGATATCTAAGGTTGTCGAGAAGCCTAAATTGTCTAGGGATCAGAGAGAGTCCATTAGGTTTATGAATGTGAAGAGGAAGAAAGATTTTATATGTTTCGAGAGAGTTAATGGTAAGTTTGTAAATATTCTCGAGGGGCTTGAGCTCCATGAGGGAATTTTCAGTGCTGCAGAACAGAAGAGGATAGTTGACCATGTTTACATGCTTCAGGAGATGGGGAGAAAAGGGGAGTTGAAAGGTTAGTATTTACAAATTGCTAATCTTGTTCATACTATCGAATTTTGAGTGCTTATGCAATACATTCTTTGATTTGTGAACATGTTCTTTATGTTCTTAAGTAGTTTATCTGGGTAGGGTTCTTTCTTTGAGGCTTAATGAGCTTGCTATGGGTACATCCACCCAGCTTTATTTAATATAACTGTTACCTTAAGTCAATAAAGCTGATGGGAATGATCAATTTCCATGTTATGTGTTATAAGTAGTGTTCAAGGAGCATAAAACAATATGGGGTATGCATATTTTGGTTCAATGTACTGTCAAAGTGATAGAATTTATTGATCAGTGCATACAAGTCCTTATGTCCTATTGGCATAACCTTTGTTGCCCTGTTGTCTATTATTCAGCAATGGACATTAAGTTTTTGGTTAAATACTTAATCTAAAATAGGTTAGATTTATTAAATTTAGTTCTCTCTATATATCAATTTTTATTGGGCTTCTCAGCTTTGTCTTGTATGTCAAGCCAAGATGCAGCTGATTGGCTGATTCAATCCTTATCTTGATCATGGATTCTTTGGGTTACATTTCAACTTTTTACTATTTCCCCCCTTAGCTTCTGTCTTACTGCATTTAATGGCATTCATTACGCTGCACGCACAAACTTTGATATGTAAAGTCTACCTCTAAACCTTTTAGATCCTAGTGGATTATTCAGAAGCCAGTTTTAAATCATGATACTTCTATAACCAAGTTCTGAAGGAGACTTCTAGCAGGAGAATTCTTAGTGTCAATAGGATTCTTAACCTTCTATTGGACATTGTGCCAGAATGAGCTTTAGCAATGCAATGGAGCATTAGATTAATTTGGCTGTCTTTGGAATTAAGTTTTGTAGCTCTATGTTATCCTTGTGTGCAACATGCTGATATGGCCTCATTCGGATTAATATTTTCTCAACATTTAATGTATAAAGTTTAAGTAATTGATGTTGAAGAATGTCATGTATATTCAATGTGGAATATATTTTACAGAACGCACTTATACAGCACCTCACAAATGGATGAGGGGAAAAGGGCGCATAACCATCCAATTTGGTTGCTGTTACAATTATGCAATGGTAAGCTTTAACGCATCCATGTATTGCTGTGAAGATTAGTCAAGTGTCTGGAGACACTGTAGTCACAAGAAGCGGTAACTGGTGGCTGAAAAGCTTTATTGTGTTTTCTTTCTGGTGGCAGGACAAAAATGGTAACCCACCTGGTATTCTTCAAAATGAAGTTGTAGATCCTATACCTGATCTCTTCAAGGTAATAATTAGAAGGCTAGTCAGATGGCATGTGATTCCTCCGACCTGTGTGCCTGACAGTTGTATTGTTAATATATATGAAGAAGGTGACTGCATACCTCCTCACATTGACAACTATGATTTTGTTAGACCATTCTGCACTGTATCATTTCTTAGCGAGTGCAATATAGTTTTTGGGTCAAACTTGAAGGTTGTAGATGCTGGTGAGTTTTCCGGGCCAATTGCAATTCCCCTACCTGTCGGGTAAGATTCTTTTTATGCACTTACTGATCCTATCTTGCTCTAATGTAATCATTATTAGTTTAAAACTATTGAGTTAAAAACTTAGACTCAGTTATTTCTCCTCTCAGGTCAGTTCTAGTTTTAAATGGAAATGGAGCAGACGTTGCTAAGCATTGTGTGCCTGCAGTTCCTACGAAGAGGTACTATTTTAAATTTATGATCCTTTTGTTGTTAGATGTGAAGATCTTTCATCAATTTATATTCATTTTCTTCTCTATTACTTCCCTCCTTAGGATATCGATCACATTTAGGAGAATGGATGAATTGAAACGGCCTATAGGATATGCTCCAGAATCAGACTTGCAGGGCATTGAACCGTTGTCATATGATGCAGAGAGGCCCAAGGGATTTAATTCACCTAAATCTGAACGCCCTGTAAGGCAACCGTTTAGAAGAGAAGATAAAAGGGAAGCCAAGGGCTTAACAGAGAATAATGAGCCCTCAGAATGGCGTTCCTCAACCCGGCCTCGAAGAGGCCCTTCATATAGGAGAAGGTTCACTGTGAATCAGAGCAGGTGATGGGTCGCTGAATGTCTACTCTGGAAATTATTTTTCTGTTCATGTTATTGATCATTTCAGTATTTGTGAGTGGTATAAGTTCCTATTTACTTATTTTGAAACCCTCGAATAGTGGTTATTGGGCTAGATTGTCATACTTAAGTTATAGGATTAGCTTGTAACTTTAGAGGGCGCGTATTGGTGTCAGTTTTCTGAAAAATCATAACTCGGGTTCACAACTGGTCTACTGCTCGGACTTGAGGTTGGCTTGACCCGGTGGATGCTGCTGGAATTTGATAGATTGGATTGTTGCTATAATTGCTTGGTTCTACTTTTAGCTACAAGAAAGACGAGATTCTGTACTTTCTTTCCTTTTCTCAATTGAGAGTGATGTTCCATGAGGTTTATAAATTGTATAAAACGATGTACTTAATTAGTTTCTAAGCATTTGTTTCAAGGATTTGAAATTAAATATGCTCCCGTTTTGCACTCAAAATTTCAGTTACTTTCCCATGTGAGATTTTGGCTCATGTTGAGGCATGAACAGCCCTGGCTTTAGCCATCAGGGTGGTATCCAACACATCGAATTGGACTGCGGTCTAACATACAGTAATATTCTCAAATGGAAGTTATTATTTGGTCAACGCTTGGTGTAATGTTAGGTATTGCACATGAAAATTGAGAATCTGGGCTATATACGCACATGGAATTTGAGTAATGTTTCTTGTAATAATTTTTACTTGTTTGGGAATCAATAAATCAGGTTCGCATATAAAAGATGATTTTCCTAGAAAATGTAGGTTTGGTTTTGTCTGATTTGAGTGTTGCATAACAACTACTCCAACACAACCAACTGAACCTTTTGTGTTTTATTAGTGCAGTGGTTGGCCTGTCACCTGTGATTTGTGAAACTAAAAGGATGAACCTGACATAAAAGGAAGGGATCCAACATCTTGGGGGGCATTCTCTGGGACATGTGGATGATAGATCCAATAAAACAAACAAACAATACGTAAACAGAGACAGAAATGTAAGAGCATAAGGAAGTTTAAGTTCTGCTTCTGCATCAAAAAGAAAAACCTCAAAATATGACTCTCTAGTATTCTACAAACTCCTTGTATATTTCATACACCCCAAATTATACATCACCCAAATCTGCAAACTGAAAGCAGAAGCTTAATATAAAACAAACTCGGCATTTAAAATCAATAAGATGTTTATATTACATAACTGGAACCGGCATGACAATTTCACTAGTGGCAGCATCCATATTTGAACTACTAGCTCTGGACTCCCTGGAAGATTTTTTCTTGATGAATTCGATACAATCTGCAACAGCTTCGTTGTGGTGCGCATCAGCAGGGTAATATCTTCGTGGGACGGTTGATGAGCTACTTTGATGATGATGATGATGATGATGATGTGAGGCCTTGCTGAGAGCTGATAGCATTATCAAGCGAAAAACTGCTTCTCGGAAGCGTTCTAGCAGGGTCACCGGTGATAAACGTTTGTTGTTTTTGTTGTTGCTTTTGAACCCCGGCATGCATAGAATACTGCTCTTCATTATCTTGGGGCTGCCTCTGGTTTTCTTCTCCATAATTCTCTGACCCTTTGCTCTTTGATAATAGAGGCCCTTTATAGAAGAATCTAACGCACCAGACAAGTTTTTTATATGCATGTCTTTTGTTTTGTAGCTTAGCTCACCAAGGTAAAGAAATACCTATATCTCTTATTTATTACGTACTGTAGATTTTCCAAGATTCCCGCTTGTATTCTTTCATTTGTTAATTCTTTTTTGATAAACAAAACCAGGTAGTTAGCTTCACTGCATCAACTAGGTTTTTTTTTCCCTATGGAACCTCGAAAAACTCAACCATGTTTTTGATTGACTTTTCTGAGTCAAGTTCATGCATTTAAGGGTAGGAAACTAAGAATTCAAGTTACTTTGCTTTTAATTTTCCTTTATTTCCTGAACATCTTTACATAAAATGCAATTAACAACAGCTCCAATTATGCAAAAATAATTGTTTATTTATATCAGAAGTAACCATCACAATGACTTCCTCATATGCAAACCCAGACATCAAAATCCATAAAACAGGGTAAATAAACAATTCCTTTTTTTGAAAAGTTGGTTTAGTATATCAATAACATGAGAATTGGAAATGGTCCCAAGACTTAAAATCCGTGGCTAGAATGTTGGGTTTTTGCTTGTAATTATAATGGGGTTATTAAAAACAGATTAGCAAAGCATGTTAGCGAGCTTTTTTGTCTTAACTGTAACTCTTCTGTAAGGTTCACATGGATACATGTGCAATGGTTATATATTTTTAATGCATTCGTTCATTACTCATCACAGTTATATTAAATTCAATTCAGCCGACTTGCCGACCTTTCAAGAATCCTTTGTGTTTTTACCCTTTTTGAATAAGACATGAAATTGTTCTACTGAAATCCCATGTGTATGATAAAATATGGACCTTGTTTCTTAGTTTACAGTAACTTTCTCCATTTTATGTGCAGCTTTTAATGCTTTAAACAAGTTGTGTTGAATTCTTGGTTAGGCTTGGGTGACAGGTTTCCGAATACAGGTTTCGATGCTTGAGTCGGTATGGTGTTTGTGGAGTGGAGATGAAGAGAGAAAGTGATCAAAATAAAGAGGTATATAACAGGTGGCATTCATGAACATCGATGACAATACAATTTTTATGGTACAGTAATCTGGTTTTATTTCATGTTCTGACCTGTGAGTAATGGCACAAGCTCCAATCTTTGTTGGTGGCAACATAAAAAAAAAAAAAGAAGTTACTTGCTCAGCTAATAATGCCTCTGGACCTCATTTGTTCTTAGGGACAGATGATCATCTTCTTGACTTGCTTTCTTCTTTTGGAATAGCCATCCAATGATGGGGACGAGTGACTTCCTTCGCACTTTCTTAACTGAGGCCGTTTTTTCCGGGGTTCCATCTTGATTGACGATAACTTGAGCTAATGAAGGAGGGCTAGCAAATTTCACGTATCTCTTCTTTTGAAACTCCTCTGGCTCTTCATGTTGTGTCATGATTTTCGTTGTGCTCTCAACAAACTTGAAGTCTTCTATATTGGGATCAAACCGCTGCTTCTGGAACTCTTTTGCCTTGAAATGTTGCAGTTCCTTTTTTGTTCGTTCGAGCTCTTCCGTCAGCGTTTTTATGTGATACGACATCGAGTTGCCTTCCTCTTTCGCCTTTTGCAAGTTTTGCTTCATTTCTTCTAGCTCGGCTGTTAAGGCTGCAATCTTGGATTCACCTTTCCCACTTTCTCCTGCTTGAGCCTTCATCTAATGAAAAACAATAATAATTAGCCAAAAACGAATACGAGATATTATCCTTCAAATATTACTTACATCCAACACTCACATTTGAGTCACATAATATAAACTACTTGCTTTATCTAATATTTTGCATGAGATAAATTACATATAGTTCCATACTAAATTAAGGTCACAAAAGAGGAGAGAACCTCTTTGAGCTTGTTGGCATAAATTTCACCAACAAGAACCTTTTCTCCAAATAACATGACAGCCTCTTTAACAGATCGAAAGGGTGGTCTGGTATCGATCTCTGCCCGTCCAACGACAACGATGCTGCCGCCGCCTTGCTCGTTTTCCATGGCTTGTCCTTTAGGAAGCAGTGTGAAATCCAGTTTCAAAGAAGGGTGTGGGGGAAAATTGAATGAACGGTCAGGTGGTGACAAAGATCTGCTTTTAAATATATAACATTAAAAGAGAGGGATGAAAGTGACAAATAAAGGAAAGGTTCGTTAGTAATGGAGTTTGATACTAATAATTAGCTTTAACTAAGAGGGAAGCTAATGAAATGTTATAATGAGAAATGGGGTTAGTTTCTTCGCGTCCACTTCACTGGAAAATTTTTGTTAAATGAAGTTGACAATAAAAAGGGTGGTTGGATCCTCCATCCATGTATGTCTTTGATTCGTAGAACTGAAAGCAGTGCCCCCTTTTACTTTTTAGACTTTTGATTATGACATGACTCCTTCTTGCCATTAGGGGACCATTATTTGTCACTCCTATACTGGCCATTGTACAACAGGGTTTGTTTGCTTCCAACAAGCTGGTTTCATTTGTTTAATGGCAAGGAAGAGGATTTTGGAACTTTTGAGTTTCGTTGCTACTTCGGTGTTTATATTGAAGTTGTCATAATCATATATATATACCTTGATTTAGTTGGATAGTTGAATTAATTATTCAATGATATATATGGGAGTGAAAAATGTTAAAGAAGATTTTCAGTAATTTATGTACAAATACACTTTTAGTGTTGGTTTAGATGGGCGGTGCGTAAAAACAACAATGTCATGAGATTAGATCCTGTAGAGTGAGAAATTGATAAATATCGTATAACAAAATATTAAAAAAATAGATATTTAAAATCATATTAAGAAAACATTCCTTCTCAAATTAGGAATAAATTCTAATAAAACGAAAATAGTTGGTGCTTAGAAAAATGCATCATATAATAAAATTCAAATTTCTTTTTGGGTCAAAAGGTTGGCTGAAGAGGCAATGTTTCTGTTTTGTTATTTTTATTTTAATTGTAAACAAAAACGCAGCGTTTTAGTGTCATGTTAATGAAACGGTGAGTTTTGGAGGTTGTGGGATGACAACTGGGCCTGGCCATTCGGTTTTAGGCTGTTATTGTTCCCCTTCCTTTTTTTAACAGCCTAAGGAAAGGAGGCAGTTAAGCATGAATTGAACAGAGCAGTCTTCTTTTCTTTTTTCTCTTCTCCGTATCAAAGGTACAAGTTACAACTTAAAGGATCAAAAGATCATGGATCGGGTTCAATTATTGAAGCCCAATGATCTGTCCATTATATTTGGACCCAAGAAAATGGATCAATGGTCCAGCTCATAAAAATTAGGTCTCTAAATCCCCAAATTTACAATCCACCATGGACTCAATTTTTCTCGAGGGAACAAACTGGAAAAAGAGAGGGAACATACATAACTGGTAGTAATATCAGGAACAGCGACCTTCTCTACTGAGTCTGAAAAAAAGAAAAAAAATTCAATTCCAAAACCCTAATTCTTATTTTTGTTTTTGTCCCAAAAGGGAAACCCTTAAATTTAAGAGCCTGCTAGAGGCACGATCCATCCTTAACTGAGAGTTTTTCATTTTACATATGCGGAGAAGAAAGAAGAACAAGAAAGAAGACTGATAGTTCTGTGAAAAAAAACCCTAGAAAGCTAAAGCTTGAGAGGGCTAGGGATTTTTTTTTCTTCCAATCATGAGTCCTATTCAGAATTTCGAGCAACACTCTCGCCACCTCGTCGAACCTGACCTCCGTAATCCTTCTCTCTCACTCTTTATTTTCATTCTCTGTTTGGTTCTCTTGTAAAATGAATATAAACGTTGAAAGAATTGTCAATTTCTTTTAATTTTGTGCTTGTGTGTGTTCCTTGAGCAGCAATTCAGACGAGGTTACAAATGGCAATGGAGGTTAGAGACAGTCTCGAGATAGCTCACACTGCGGAGTACTTAAATTTCCTCAAATGCTATTTCCGAGCCTTCTCAGTCGTCCTGTTACAGATTACAAAGCCCCAATTTGCTGACAATCCCGAGCACAAGCTGCGAAATATTGTGGTGGAAATTCTTAATAGACTTCCTCACAGTGAAGTTCTTCGACCTTTTGTTCAGGACCTGTTAAAAGTAGCTATGCAAGTGCTAACTACTGATAATGAAGAAAATGGCTTCATTTGTATTCGAATTATCTTTGATCTCCTCAGGAATTTTAGGCCTACTTTAGAAAATGAGGTTCAGCCGTTTTTAGATTTTGTTTGCAAGATTTACCAGAATTTTAGGTTGACTGTTAGCCATTTCTTTGATAATGCCACGGTGGGAATGGAAGTAGATATGAAGCCTATGGACACTTCTTCAGTTTCTGATCAAGGGATTACTCCAAGTGGATATGTTGGGAATGGGCAATTGAATCCCAGTACGCGGTCATTCAAGATAGTTACGGAGAGTCCGCTTGTAGTTATGTTTCTGTTTCAATTGTATAGTCGTCTTGTACAAACTAATATTCCTCATTTGTTACCTTTGATGGTTGCTGCAATATCTGTTCCGGGACCTGAAAAGGTTCCTCCCCATTTGAAGACTCAGTTCATTGAACTGAAAGGGGCACAAGTTAAGGTTAGTGATATTTTATTTCATGTTCTCCATAGTTTCACTTATATGCTTGCTACATGGTAAAAAAGTTGTATCATAAAACTAGTTAAAAGGGATGCTGTAGATAGAGTATAGTACGATTGGGTTGTTTGAGCCTTTGCATATCCATGCATGTGCATATTCTGTTTTTGGAGTGTTGGTGTGTAGATCTCAAATTGTTTTGCTGCATAAAGAGGTTCTCTTGTCTGAACTTTTCTTTGAATATGATTGATTTTTTTGAAGATATAAAATTGAAAATTGAAGTTGTCATGGCCCAACTTTTTCTTAGATGAGAAAAAGGCTATAGCTTTCTGGTAGGGGAGAGCAAAACTCGATTCGATTTGAAAAAATAAAAATAAAAATAAAAATAAAAATTCGAGTCAATTTAATCGAGTTATTCGAATTATTCGAGTCAACTTGAATGAGTAATTCGAGTTTCGAGCTTGAATCGAGTTGAATTTTACAATTCAAATAATAGATTGGTGTAAATACCCTTTTGGTCATTGTCAAGTTTGAAAATGAGCAAATTGGTCTCTCTCAACAAAAAATACAAAAAAAATTCAAAATAATTTTCAAAAATTCAAAATAATTTTCAAAAATTCAAAATAATTTTTAAAATTTAAAATATTTATAAAAAATTCTAAAATTTATATTTTTTTAAAAAATTATAAAAATTTCAAAAAAATTCTAAAAAAATATAAAGAAAGTTAAAGAATTAAATTTTTTCTAAATAATAATTTTGGGACCTAAATAAGTTAATTAATGATTCAAGTTTTTCATACTAAAGTATTTTTATTATTATTTTGCTTTGAACAAGTTTTCAAATATATATGGTTTCAAATTTATGTGCTCTAACATGGAATTAATTATACTGTAACAAGATTTTAATTTGACATGTTTAATTTTTTAATTTAACTCGAACAATTTCACTTGATTCGACACGACCCGAATTTCATTTCATTTAACATGGAATTAGTTATACTGATCATTTGAACTCTCAGTTGTAAAGGCCTAGGAGTATTCATTTGAATGAAAGAAATGAAGCCAGAAGCATTTTTCTACACTTTGCTTGAGCAAAACCTCCGAATTATCTTGTTTGGTTACATGTTCAAACTTTTAATTTGAGATAAAGAGTAAACCCTGTAATTTCAGTTATATTCAGCCCTTTCTTCCATTATTGAATGCTCCATTTTTTCCACATTTTTCTTTCTCCTTTATTGCAGACAGTTTCATTTTTAACGTACCTCTTGAAGAGCTTTGCTGATTATATCAGGCCGCATGAAGAAAGCATATGTAAAAGCATTGTGAATTTACTTGTTACATGTTCGGACTCTGTATCCATCAGAAAGGTGAGTTTTGTCTTAATTACTGTTTTCCATTTTGCATTTTTTGCTCTTCTTGTTCAATTTTTCACATGTTATTTCTGAATGCAGGAGTTGTTAGTAGCATTAAAACATGTTTTGGGCACAGATTTCAAGAGGGGTTTGTTTCCTTTGATTGACACACTGTTGGAAGAGAGGTAAAGGTTCTTTCCTCCCTTTATTTATACATTACCTCATGATGAATTTTTAATCCATGATAAAGATCTTATATTGTCAAACTTTTTGTGGTTAATGAGAGGTCAAGGAGATGATGATCTTAATTCAATACGTTTTTGGCATTGTGTTATAATGAGAAGTGATTAATTTTCCGAGAGTGGAAAAATTTTGAGCAGATTGCAACATCTATATTACTTCTGCAGTCATATTAGTGGAAACAAGTGTGTCTTAACAAACTCATGATAAATCAGTGGCAAATAAAATCTATAATTTCAGAGATCTGCCTAGTGCAGATATCAGTTCCTGAAGCTCTTGTATGATTGTACTAATACAATACAATTGTTAGTAGTTTCAACTATCATTTGTAGCAAAACTTAAAGACCAAAAGAAGGATCTGACTCTCTCAGAGCTGTATTATATTTAAAGGATGAACTCCTTGCAGCATCAAATTTAGTCTCTTAGTGACAAAAATTTGAGAGGGATCTTTGCATTATTATATTCCGTGTCATTGTTTTAAACCCAAATATTTTAGTTTGACAGCGTGATTGGTTGGACCGTTTAATAACTTCCTTGAATCTGTGAATTGTCTTTATGATTTAGAGCAATATATAAATACCATTGTAGGCATAATGATGAACTTTCACCCTTTAATGGCTCCCAAATCTCACAGATAATTCTTCTGTCTGCTAGGATGCTTTGGGTAGAAATAAGAGTTGCTAGATTGCATTATGGATGTGTGATGTGCCTGCTAGGCAGGGGTTTGGCTTTTCCACTTTATCTTGATCATCAATTTATAAACTTGCACAGAAGTTGCTCAGCTAAAATTTTTATATGCTTTGACCTATGTTTCTGCTTTCTTCCTATGAGTCTGATATAATATTGAAGAAACTCATTACTGATCCTTGCTTTAGTTTTGTCCATGAATCTTGTATTCAAATCTTAAATAGGAAATTATTGCTGAACCATGCATTTGATCTCTTTTATTTCGTTCTGTTTTACTTCAGGGTTCTAGTTGGAACTGGGCGTGCTTGCTTCGAGACTTTGAGGCCACTGGCCTATAGTCTCCTGGCGGAGATTGTTCATCATGTCAGGGGGGACCTTTCCCTATCACAGGTTTGGTTTCTAAGATCAGGGTTTCATCTGACTTCCTCTCTCTCGCATTTCTTTTGATATATCTTTAAATTTCAGAGATTGTGATAGTTCAATTTGGTTTTTCATTCTGATGGTGGTAAACTTCATATTCCTGCTGCAGTTGTCACGAATTATTTACTTGTTTTCAAGTAATATGCATGATGCTTCCTTGTCACTCGGCATTCACACGACTTGTGCTCGGCTGATGTTAAATCTGGTGCCTTTGCCAACTATTTCATCTATGTTTCCTTGCATCCTATACTTATAGTTTTAGATTCATCTCATGTTTGCTGTTGACTCTTTCTCATGAATTTCCTTGAAATTTAGGTAGAACCAATTTTTGAGAAAGGGGTGGATCAGCCATCAATGGATGAAGCAAGAGTTCTGTTGGTAAGCAGTTTGATGTAACTTTTATGTTAGCTTAGCTTGAATTGTCTCATTTAAAGGAATTTTCTCTTGCATCTCTGCTTTTCTTTAGGGGCGTATTTTGGATGCTTTTGTTGGAAAATTTAGTACTTTCAAGCGTACCATTCCACAGGTAACTTTGATTGCTGAATTTTGTGTAGGACTGGTTTAGGAATCTGTTATTTACGACTAACTACTTCTATTTTACTGGCTTTGCTATGATGTTCTAGGGATTGCCTTTCTTATGTCTTGGGTTTGACTGGACAGTATTAACCACCAGTAAAATGTTGCTTGCACATGGTTTTTCTGTTGAAGAGTTCCTTGTTGGTTATGATATTGCCATCTGGGTTTTATAAGTGTGGTTTGTATAAACTAGTGAACTAGTGCTAGCCAGATCTTTCCTCCAGGTTCAGAATTCCAATCATTGGACCATCTGGAAAGAATAGTGTGCTATGACTTTGTGCTTTAATCTGGCCTTATTTCCCTTCTGCCCCTGGAAGCTTTGGGAATCAGGGAAAAGAAACTTGGGCTTAGTTGATTGGCTATGACATTTCTATGCACTGTTAACTTGTTTTTATACATGGTCTTAGCCTTTTCTTTCTAATTTATTTAGTGTAATGAATTCTCTTTCTAATCCTTTTGTATAAGAGTAGTTCACATGGACATGACTTCCTAGGATCATATTCCATTTTTACAGGCTTCACTGAAATAAGATAAAGCATCACTGTTTTTTTTAAACGTCTGTATCTATCTCTCTTGTTACTATCTTAGATATTATTTCTTTGTTTGACTTGCATTTCTGAATTCTAATTGGTTAACCTTATTTGGCTTTTTCTTCTTTCCCCCTAGATAACTGTTTTTTTTTTTTCATTTTTCAAAACACTATATCTAATTATTTCATGGAATCAACTTCTTTTTAGGTTTTCACGTATCTTTTTTCTTATCACAATTATTTTTAATATTAATGTGTTTGTATTGTTTATTGGTAGTTGTTGGAGGAGGGTGAAGAGGGAAGAGATCACTCTACGCTGAGGTCAAAGCTCGAGCTCCCTGTTCAGGTTTTCCTCCAATACTTCTAAATTTGTTTAAGGTTTTTTTTTCCTTCTAGTCTACTATTCAAGTGCTGACACCACTTGAGCTCCCTTGTATCGCTTGTTTTATTGATAATCAAGTCTTGGTATCAATGTATTTATTTCATTCACTCTCAGCTGTCTAGGCTTTTCACCTTTCATATGATAAGAATGTTAGATTTCCATTTATTCTAACCTGAAAATTTTATTGTTTCTATTACAATTCATTTATTTATTTCTTGCTATTCAAGTTGTTTGGCTTTGATTGCTGTTTGAATTGGATATTTTGTAATTTAGTTAAGGAATGCACACTAGAAAATTCATTGTCACTAATCAACCGTGGAAGTTATAATTTGAAGGATAGGCCCAGCATACATAAAATATTGTATTTAAGTTAATAATATTATCAAATTTTAAATGGCAGAAATCCATGAGAGAATGGGAAACTAGGTTCATGTACCAGCCAGGTATTATGGCCAGTTGATGAATTTCATAACTTAAAATTGGTTGTTTTTTTATTTGTATAAGAAAAACTGGCTTTGTCTAGGACCTAACTTTGAACTTCTACTTTGTGCGAATTTCTCCAATTTTTCCATGATTTCTTCTGTTGGCTCAGGCCTCAGAGTAGTTTCTCTTGAAACTATTTAGAATTTGGGATTTATTGCACTCTTTTCATGCCAATGCTGACAAGCTGTCATTAAGTCAGGAAGATTTTTGGATCTTTTGTCTATGATATTTTAGCCTTTACTATATTATGCTCCTTGTCAGTTCTCTTTGACTCTATTGGTATCGATGTATTTGGTGCTCGCAGGCAGTTCTTAATTTGCAGGTACCTGTGGAGCATTCTAAGGAAGTTAGTGACTGTAAAAATCTAATTAAGACCTTGGTTGTTGGTAGGTTATCTTCTTTGGTTTTTCATGTGGTGTTGGATAGTTATTTTGCAAAAGCTCCCAGAGGCTTTCATTCTACTTCACTAAATGCTAACATGTATTTTCTCAAATTTGTTAATACCCCTACCCCCCTCCCCCAAAAAAAGCAGAGAGAGAGAACTAAAAAAACCACTCTAATCCTTGGCTTGATGCATGCACAGGAATGAAGACCATCATATGGAGCATAACTCACGCTCATTTGCCTCGATCACAGGTTTTGTGGTCTCTCTTCTTCTGTTTATCATTTTCCTAAAAAGTTTGTTTGCTAATATTTTCCTAAAATGTTGAATACTATTTCTCATTTCATTTTTTCAACTATTTAGGTTCAGTCTTCTACTCATGGAACTCAACCACAAGCTCTTGTCTCGCCAACTTCTAACATGCCAGCTCCTCAAGCATTCAAAGGATTAAGAGAAGATGAGGTATTATACTAAAATGATTAGATCTATTGTGGGCTTCTAGGCATGATTAACTCCTCGTGACTCTGATTTTGGCAGGTTTGGAAAGCTTCTGGTGTTCTAAAAAGTGGTGTTCACTGCTTAGCACTCTTCAAGGAGAAAGATGAGGAGAGAGAAATGCTTCAACTATTTTCTCAGATTTTGGCCATTATGGAAGCTAGGGATCTCATGGACATGTTCTCTTTGTGTATGCCTGAGCTTTTTGAATATATGATTTCCAACAATCAACTGGTTCATATATTTTCTACTCTTCTGCAAACTCCCAAGGTTTACCGGCCATTTGCAGATGTTTTGGTTAATTTTCTTGTAAGCAGTAAACTTGACGCTTTGAAGCATCCAGATACACCCACTGCCAAATTGGTTTTGCATCTCTTTAGGTTTATATTTGGTGCTGTTGCGAAAGCACCAACAGATTTTGAACGTACTTTGCAGCCTCATGTGCCTGTAATCATGGAAGCTTGCATGAAAAATGCTACTGAAGTTGAGAAGCCTCTTGGTTATCTCCAACTTCTTCGTACAATGTTTAGAGCACTTGCAGGATGCAAATTTGAACTTCTATTGCGAGACTTAATTCCTATGCTGCAACCTTGTCTAAATATGCTGTTGACAATGCTTGAGGGTCCAACAGCTGAGGACATGAGGGACCTTTTGTTGGAGCTTTGCTTAACATTGCCTGCACGCTTAAGCTCCTTGTTACCTTACCTTCCCCGGCTAATGAAGCCTCTTGTAATGTGTCTTAAAGGAAGTGATGAGCTCGTAAGCTTAGGCTTAAGAACACTTGAGTTTTGGGTAGATAGTTTAAATCCTGATTTCTTGGAACCCAGTATGGCTAATGTGATGTCAGAGGTGATTTTAGCACTATGGTCTCATTTGAGGCCTGCATCCTATCCTTGGGGTGGGAAAGCATTGCAACTCCTTGGCAAATTAGGGGGTCGTAACAGACGTTTTCTCAAAGAGCCTCTAGCACTAGAGTGCAAGGAGAACCCAGAGCATGGGCTTCGCTTGATTCTTACATTTGAGCCCTCAACCCCGTTTTTAGTTCCACTGGACCGATGCATAAATCTTGCTGTAGCAGCTGTCATGCACAAAGATGCTGGCATGGATTCTTTTTACAGAAAGCAGGCTTTGAAATTCCTTCGTGTTTGCTTATCATCTCAGCTTAACCTGCCAGGAAATGTTTCAGATGAAGGGTATACACCAAAGCACTTATTAACATCTTTGGTTTCTAGTGTTGATTCGTCTTGGCGCAGGTCTGAGACAACTGATGCAAAGGTTAGACTCAAGACATTATCTTTTGTATATCAATGAAGGCTGCATGCATTACTGTTACAGCTAGTTGTATCCTCAAGCATTCCTGTGTCTATCCTCTTTCTAAGAATCTTTGGGAGTTATTTCAGGATGTGCTATCATTTATGCTATTGATTAAATTCTTATCCTCCTCGAAATAACAATTGTTATCATCTTGCAGAGTGATTTGGGTGTAAAGACGAAGACCCAGCTTTTGGCTGAGAAGTCAGTTTTCAAGATTCTATTAATGACTATTGTTGCTGCCAGTGCAGAACCAGATCTGAATGATCCCAAGGATGATTTTGTTACCAACATTTGCCGCCATTTTGCTATGACATTTCATATGGATCACTCATCAACAAATGCTTCTACTGTGTCTTCTTCTGTTGGTAGTTCCAGGTCAAGAAGCACAAGTTCGTCTAACCTGAAAGAATTGGACCCCTTAATATTTTTGGATGCCTTAGTTGATGTGCTAGCAGATGAAAACAGGTTCCATGCAAAAGCTGCTCTTAGTGCTTTAAATGTGTTTGCTGAAACCCTCCTGTTCCTTGCTCGTTCAAAACATGCTGACCTTTTGATTTCAAGAGGAGGCCCAGGTACTCCTATGATTGTTTCTAGTCCCTCAATGAATCCTGTATATTCTCCACCACCAAGTGTTCGGATACCAGTTTTTGAGCAACTTCTGCCCCGGCTTTTACATTGTTGCTATGGAAGTAAATGGCAAGCACAAATGGGAGGTGTTATGGGTCTTGGTGCTTTAGTTGGGAAGGTCACTGTTGAGACTCTTTGCCTTTTCCAAGTTAGAATTGTTCGTGGTCTGGTATATGTTCTTAAAAGGTTGCCTATTTATGCTAGCAAAGAGCAGGAAGAAACAAGTCAGGTTCTTACACAAGTTCTTCGGGTGGTGAATAATGTTGATGAAGCAAACAATGAACCACGTAGGCAAAGTTTTCAAGGAGTGGTTGAGTTTTTTGCTTCAGAGTTGTTCAATCCAAATGCATCCATCATCGTTAGAAAGAATGTGCAGTCTTGTTTGGCACTTTTAGCAAGTAGGACTGGCAGTGAAGTATCTGAGCTTCTTGAGCCTTTGCATCAGCCATTGCTTCAGCCTCTTATAATGCGGCCACTTCGAGCTAAGACTGTTGATCAGCAGGTAATCATGGTGTACTATGATCAAATTTCTTTAAGATTTTCCCCTTCTAACTTTTTTGAATGGCTGATAGGTTGGAACAGTTACAGCTTTGAACTTCTGCTTGGCCTTAAGGCCCCCTCTTCTCAAGTTGACACAAGAATTGGTTAATTTTCTTCAAGAGGCTTTGCAAATAGCTGAGGCTGATGAAACTGTCTGGGTGGTGAAGTTCATGAACCCCAAAGTAGCCACATCGTTAAATAAGCTTCGAACAGCTTGCATTGAACTACTCTGTACCACAATGGCATGGGCAGATTTCAGAACTACTCCTAATCATTCAGAATTACGTGCCAAGATCATTGCAATGTTTTTCAAGTCTTTGACTTGTAGAACACCAGAAATTGTTGCTGTTGCGAAAGAAGGTTTACGACAGGTACTTTGAGCTTCTCTGGTACAGTTGTCATTTGGAATGCTTTACTGGGCTTTTATGTAAGGTCCAGGTTACTTTTGAACTGATGCATTAACAATCTGATCAAGTCACATTAGCTGTTCAAGAAGTGTAGTGGATGGTAGAAGACATTGTTCTTTTGATATTGTATTTCTTTTTCTTTTTGGTTTTTTTTTTTTTTTTGGGGGGGGGGGGATTTGTTCTGGCTCTTTGAGGAGGGAGGTGCCTGCGCCTATAGTTTATCCAAAGGCTCAGGTGCTGGGTTGCTAGTACAGTGTCAGTGACTATTCTTGACTTCATCTTTATTCAGGTTATTAATCAACAGAGGATGCCCAAAGAGCTTCTACAGAGCAGTCTAAGGCCTATACTTGTCAATTTGGCGCACACCAAGAATCTCAGCATGCCTCTTCTGCAAGGTTTGGCACGGCTGCTTGAACTTCTATCTAACTGGTTTAACGTCACTTTAGGTGGCAAGTTGTTGGAGCACCTTAAGAAATGGTTGGAACCAGAGAAACTTGCTCAGAGTCAGAAGTCATGGAAGGCTGGTGAAGAGCCAAAAATTGCTGCAGGTAATGGAGTTCTAGAATTTCTCTAATGGGATGTTGAACTTTTTATACATGCATATTTATCTAAAATTATTTTCCTCGTTTATACAGCTATTATTGAACTTTTTCATTTGCTGCCTCATGCTGCATCAAAATTTCTTGATGAACTTGTGACGTTAACAATTGATTTGGAAGGGGCTCTTCCCCCTGGCCAAGTACATAGTGAGATCAACAGTCCATATCGTCTTCCACTTACCAAATTCCTAAATAGATATTCAACACTTGCAGTTGATTACTTCCTTGCTCGATTAAGTGAGCCAAAATACTTCAGACGGTAAGGTTAAGATTCTGGGTTATGCTGTTAATATATGTCCACTCATAATTCTGTTGAGTAATTGTTTTCCTTCCTCCATTACATGTTCATTTCAGGTTTATGTACATAATAAAATCAGATGCTGGTCAACCTTTGAGAGATGAACTTGCAAAGTCACCACAGAAGATACTTGCTAGTGCATTTCCTGAATTCGCACCCAAATTTGAAGCAGCAATGACTCCTGGATCTTCAACTCCAGCTGCTGCTTTATTGGGCGATGAAGGGCTTAGTTCTCAGCCTGATAGTTCTAATTTACCACCTGTAACCTCTGGTGCAACTTCAGATGCTTACTTTCTAGGGCTTGCTCTTGTTAAAACATTGGTGAAGTTGATACCTGGCTGGCTACAAAGTAATCGTCCAGTTTTTGATACACTGGTACTTGTTTGGAAGTCGCCTGCAAGAATATCTCGTCTACAGAATGAACAGGAGCTGAACCTTGTGCAAGTAAGTTCAATTTCCCTTCAGTGAAAAACATATGACTCTTCGTATGCTTGAAAAGTTGACAAAATAAGTATTTGATTATGAAAATCTGTCTGCCTTTCTCTGGCTTTTTATGTCCATGTAATCCCAAGAAGTAGGCTTAAGGGTTAGCCGCATACATCTATTTATGATTTATGAATGTTAAGTGTTGAGTAGCTCTTTAACTCCTATAATTGATCCAGAGACCTTTTTTTCAGCTCTTCTGTTTTATTGAAGAAATTGGTTGCATCTTTATACCATCCTGTTATCTTCTGTATGGAGCTCTTTTATTTCAATTCTCTGTTCATCTTACATCCATAGGTATTAATACATGCAATTTTACTTCTTACTCCTTTCTTTTTGACCCCTGGAGAAAGAAGTTGCCACATGGTGTTTGCATGTATGGCTTATTGGAACCTTTTATAGTTTGAAAGGTGTTATTGTGCGAGATGTTTTAATTTATGACTTTATTATAAATTTTGTTATTTTTTTTTTTTGGGAAGATCGCTGCATTTGCACTCAATCTGTATTTGATAATTATTATTTTCTTATATGCAGGTGAAAGAAAGCAAATGGCTTGTCAAGTGCTTCTTAAATTATTTAGGACATGACAAAAATGAAGTTAATGTTCTGTTTGATATCCTTTCGATCTTCTTGTTTCATAGTCGCATTGATTATACTTTCTTGAAGGAGTTCTACATTATTGAGGTACCTAAATATTTTTTAATACTCTTTTATTATTGAGCACTGTCTTACCGTTCTTAGTTTTGTTGCTTACTTGGTTGATGGTGTCCCCGATTTCAGGTTGCTGAAGGTTACCCGCCCAACATGAAGAAAGCACTTCTGCTGCACTTTTTGAACCTTTTCCAATCAAAACAACTTGGGCATGACCATTTGGTGGTGGTTATGCAAATGCTCATTCTTCCGATGCTTGCTCATGCATTCCAGAATGGCCAGAGCTGGGATGTTGTTGATCCTGGTATTATTAAAACAATTGTTGACAAGCTTCTGGACCCTCCAGAGGAGGTAATCTTCTTGATCTCCATTTTTTATTTGATTAGTAGCACCTTCTAAGCACTTCTTTTTCATAATATATATTATTATTGAATTTTTTTAACTTCAATCTTAACACATTGTGCTTTCATGTTCTAGGTTTCTGCTGAATATGATGAGCCTTTGCGGATAGAACTTTTGCAGCTTGCCACTCTGCTTCTTAAATATCTCCAAAGCGACCTTGTTCATCACAGAAAAGAACTAATAAAATTTGGCTGGAATCATCTCAAACGTGAAGATAGTGCCAGTAAGCAATGGGCGTTTGTGAATGTCTGTCACTTCTTGGAGGCCTATCAGGCCCCAGAGAAAATTATCCTTCAGGTACTTGTAGAACTTAGGATGCAAAGGAGCAGCATAATTGGATACTTGTTCATACTTGTATTGACTGTTGATTTGGTTTATACTGCATCTTATCGTGTCAGAATATGAGGTACCGTTACTCGGTTAACTACTTTTGGTGCCAAGTCCTACCTCTTCTAACATGTAGTATTTCACCTAACATTTGCCAATGTGATTACATGCACACTTGCTAATACTTGTACTGGACCATATTCCTTTTATCTTAATTATATTATCGTATATGAAAATATTCTAATATGGACTTAATATGTAGGTTTTTGTTGCACTCCTTAGAACTTGCCAGCCGGAGAATAAAATGTTGGTCAAGCAGGCCCTTGATATTCTAATGCCAGCTCTACCAAGAAGGTTACCTCTTGGGGATTCTCGCATGCCAATCTGGATAAGATACACCAAGAAGATCTTGGTTGAGGAAGGTCATTCAATCCCTAACTTGATTCACATTTTCCAGCTCATTGTCCGCCACTCAGATCTATTCTACAGCTGCCGAGCACAATTTGTGCCTCAGATGGTGAATTCTCTGAGTCGACTTGGGTTGCCTTATAACACTACAGCTGAAAATAGGCGCCTTGCTATTGAACTTGCTGGTCTGGTGGTTAGTTGGGAAAGACAGCGGCAAAATGAAATGAAAGTTGTGACTGAAGGTGATGTCCCTAGTCAGATCAGTGATGGGCTCAACTCTGCTTCTGCTAGTGCCGATCCTAAGCGTTCAGTCGACAGTTCTACATTCCCTGAAGATCCCAGTAAGAGAATTAAAGTTGAACCTGGACTTCAGTCTCTTTGCGTCATGTCACCTGGTGCTTCTTCATCAATTCCCAACATAGAGACCCCAGGGTCTGCTGGCCAACCGGATGAAGAATTTAAGCCAAATGCTGCCATGGAAGAGATGATTATCAATTTTCTTATACGAGTGAGGCTTTCTTTTGACTTGTGATTTTAATTTTAGGATCAGCTCATTCTCACTATTCCTTGGAATTTAAAATTTCTCAGATCCTTGAACGGCCCCCTAAAATAAATATAAAACCTAATTAACTGCTTTCTGCTTCTTGTAAATAATAATTATTATGATGATTCATCAAATTGTTTGACCTAATATTAACCGCAGCTGACAGTTGGGGCTTGAATTCATCTCTTATGTTTCACAAATGTTGTTCAAGATATCTGTCTGCCACATAAATGACTGAATCTTTTAGGGTTTTGGAATGTATATCCCTAAACACTTGGTTATGCATGACAATTTGCTTGGCATAAGTTCCTACACGGTGCTTTTTCAAGACGAATTTTAGAAAATCTGTGCAAATTGTGCTTGGCATCATTTTGTTTTGTTGCCTAGATTATTATTTATCTGGGCATTTTGTTTGCTTATGATTTTGCTACATATCTTGTATGCTTCTGAAATTATGATTTTTGTTAGTTTTTTACATTATTTCACTTAATGTTACTTTAATAGAGCTTCCATATTTGCTATGGACATAGGTTGCTCTAGTAATTGAGCCCAAGGATAAGGAATCAAATACGATGTACAAACAAGCTTTGGAGTTACTTTCACAAGCTTTGGAGGTGTGGCCTACTGCCAATGTCAAGTTCAATTATTTAGAAAAGCTTCTAAGCAGCGTTCAGCCCTCTCAGTCGAAGGATCCTTCCACGGCTCTTTCGCAAGGTTTGGATGTCATGAACAAGGTTTTAGAGAAACAGCCAAATTTGTTCATTAGAAACAACATCAATCAGATCTCCCAGGTATGTTCCTGCCCAATTAGCTTTTTCCTTTATAATTCTGGTTTTTGCTAACCTTACACTGTATTATGATTGTTGCTAAACTTTTTCAGATTCTAGAACCTTGTTTCAAGTATAAAATGTTAGAAGCTGGAAAGTCATTGTGCTCCTTGTTGAAAATGATATTTGATGCGTTTCCTCTGGATGCAAGTACTACACCACCAGATGTAAAGCTTTTGTATCAAAAAGTGGATGAGCTGATTCAGAAGCACATCGCTTCTGTTACAGCTCCTCAGACATCTGGTGAAGATAACTCAGCTAATTCAATTAGCTTTGTGCTCCTTGTCATTAAGACATTGACTGAGGTGCAAAAGAGCTTCATTGATCCATTCATCTTGGTCCGTATCTTTCAACGCCTTGCACGTGATATGGGATCATCAGCTGGCTCCAACATAAGACAAGTAGGCCACTACAGTTCTTTTTCAACTTTGCTCTAGTTACATCTGGACACATACATGAGTAGGTCTGGTGGTACACAGTGTATGTAGTTTCATGGTTTGCAGTTTGTTGCCTTTGGTTTCAAACTTCTTGCCATAATGTGCAGTTTTCTTCATGTTCTGCTGTTGATAATTAATTAGCATTCATTGAAACCTGCAACTTGGGCATGAATGATGTTAATTTGAAGTTAGATGTTGAAAGGGAATGACTACTACTTGGTTATATAATTGAATATTGTATGATGCGTGTTTGTGCTTCCAGAGATCTTATTTGATATTCATTTGCCAGCAGTGTTAATGCATGTATTGCTTTTGGTACATCCTAACTCTAGATATATTTAATCCTTTTGTTTCATTTGCTTGACTTACCACTCATATTATCCCAATTTTACTTTATTTATTTCGAATACTTGTTTGTGTCAGAATCAATAAACTTTTATCCTTAGAATCATTTGATTGATTACATTGATTGAGACATCTTTTATATTTAGGGTCAGCGAACAGATCCAGATTCTTCTGTTACTTCATCTCGCCAAGGAGCTGACATAGGAGCAGTCATCTCCAACTTGAAGTCCGTCTTGAAACTAATTAGTGAGAGGGTCATGGTGGTGCCTGAATGCAAGAGATCTGTTACTCAAATTTTGAATGCTTTGCTTTCGGAGAAGGGAACTGATGCTAGTGTGCTTCTTTCTATACTTGATATTATAAAAGGTTGGGTTGAAGATGATTACAGCAAGCCAGGCATGTCAGCCAACGCTAATGCTTTTCTCACTCCTAAGGAGATCGTCTCTTTCCTTCAGAAGCTTTCGCAGGTTGATAAGCAAAATTTCCAGCCTAGTGCATTGGAAGAGTGGGACCGAAAATATCTTCAGCTTCTTTATGACATTTGTGCTGATTCAAACAAGTAAATAACTTTTATATTTTATGTTAGATAATTAAATTATGTTTTGCAAAATTTTAGTAGTATGATTGGATTCAATTTCAGATATCCACTGACTCTGCGTCAAGAGGTATTTCAGAAGGTGGAAAGGCAGTTCATGCTTGGTCTTCGAGCTAGAGATCCTGAAATTCGAATGAAGTTCTTCTCCCTATATCATGAATCACTTGGCAAAACTTTGTTCACCAGGTTGCAGTTTATCATCCAAATACAGGATTGGGAAGCTTTAAGTGATGTCTTCTGGCTTAAGCAGGGTCTTGATCTCCTTTTGGCAATTTTAGTTGAGGATAAACCTATTACACTTGCTCCTAACTCTGCCAGGGTTCTACCACTTGTTGCTCCTGATTCTGTTCCAGATGGTTCTGGAATGCAGCAACAGACTACCGAAGTACCAGAGGGTTCTGAGGATGCTCCTTTGACACTTGATAGCATTGTTCTCAAACATGCACAATTCCTGAATGAAATGAGCAAGCTTCAGGTTCTTACATGTTTTTTATTTTAACGTCTTTTGGTCCTTGAGCTAATAACAGGTGTATTAATTCTGTTGTTTGTCTTTGTATTCTCTCTCCTCTTCTTAACCATATTTGTTTGCTAGACTGTTCAGAATGATTTAATTAAATGATTATTATCCCTTGGCATTGATAAAATATTGCAGTTACTTGATGCTTAGAGATGCATTTCCTCTGGGCCTATAAATATGCTGTTTGAAGTTAAACTCTTTCCTCTCATTCAGGTTGCTGATCTTGTTATTCCGTTGAGGGAGCTTGCTCATAGGGATGCAAATGTTGCATATCATTTGTGGGTGTTAGTTTTTCCTATTGTGTGGGTTACCTTACTCAAAGATGAACAAGTTGCTCTCGCAAAACCAATGATAGCCCTCCTATCTAAAGATTATCATAAGAAGCAGCAAGCCAGCAGACCAAACGTTGTGCAAGCATTGTTGGAAGGGCTTCAGTTGAGCCACCCTCAGCCTAGAATGCCAAGTGAACTCATTAAATATATAGGAAAAACATATAATGCATGGCATATTGCATTAGCTCTGCTGGAAAGTCATGTCATGTTATTCATGAATGAAACAAAGTGTTCTGAGTCTTTGGCTGAACTTTATCGTTTGCTGAATGAAGATGATATGAGGTGTGGGTTATGGAAGAAAAGGTCTGTCACTGCAGAAACTAAAGCTGGGCTTTCACTTGTTCAGCATGGTTACTGGCAACGTGCTCAAAGCCTCTTTTACCAAGCTATGGTTAAGGCTACTCAAGGCACATATAACAATACTGTTCCTAAAGCTGAAATGTGCCTTTGGGAAGAGCAATGGATTTATTGTGCTGGTCAGCTTAGCCAGTGGGATGCATTGGTAGACTTTGGAAAGAGTATTGAGAATTACGAAATTCTACTTGATAGTCTTTGGAAGTTACCTGATTGGGCATACATGAAGGATAATGTAATTCCTAAAGCTCAAGTAGAAGAAACTCCCAAACTCCGCCTTATTCAAGCCTTTTTTGCCCTCCATGATAGAAATGCAAATGGTGTAGGCGATGCGGAAAACATAGTCGGGAAGGGTGTTGATCTTGCTTTAGAACATTGGTGGCAATTACCTGAGATGTCTGTGCATGCCAGGGTTCCTCTTCTGCAGCAGTTTCAGCAATTAGTTGAAGTTCAAGAATCTGCCAGAATTCTTGTGGACATTGCCAATGGGAACAAACTTTCTGGCAATGCTGTTGTTGGTGTGCCTGGAAACCTATATGCTGATCTTAAGGATATCCTTGAGACTTGGAGATTGAGAACTCCAAATGAATGGGATAATATGTCTGTCTGGTATGATTTGCTCCAATGGAGGAATGAAATGTATAATGCTGTTATAGATGCATTCAAAGAGTTTAGCACCACAAACCCGCAACTTCATCATCTTGGTTACCGTGATAAGGCATGGAATGTTAATAAGTTAGCTCATATTGCTCGTAAGCAAGGCCTTTATGATGTATGTGTGATGATACTTGAAAAGATGTATGGCCATTCAACCATGGAAGTACAGGTACTAAATATCACCATAGCATATTAACATGCTTCTTCTAAATTGACATAAAATCTTTACTTCTTCCTATTTAGCTACTAAATTTCTGAAGTCCGTCTTCTTTTTGTCTTATATGTTAAAAGCTCTTGTACTTGTAAGTCCTGATTTGATTTTTGATTAATTTTATGTCCTGAACGAGAGTGGCAATGCAGAGCATCAAATTGCTCTTTTTTTTTTTTTTTTTTTTTCATTTTTATGGTTTTTTGGCCTAGTTTGTTTATTTATTTTTTATGCGAATGATGAATGAGATGGGTGTTGGTTGAAAGTTTCTTGATGATTTTTCCTTTTAATATGTACAGGAGGCCTTCGTTAAGATTAAAGAACAGGCAAAGACATACCTTGAAATGAAGGGAGAACTTACTACTGGCCTTAATTTGATCAACAGCACTAATCTGGAATATTTTCCTGTGAAACACAAGGCAGAAATTTGTTGCATTAAAGGAGACTTTCTAGTAAAATTAAATGACTCAGAAGGGGCTAATGTTGCATACTCCAATGCCATCACTCTTTTCAAAAATTTGCCTAAAGGGTGGATAAGCTGGGGAAATTATTGTGACATGGTACTATTTACAGATTTTGATGCTTTGGATTTCAATGTTTAATTTAGGTGAGGACTAATTGTTTATTTCACATTGCAGGCATATAAAGACAGTCATGATGAAATTTGGTTAGAATATGCTGTTAGCTGCTTTCTTCAAGGCATTAAATTTGGTGTTTCTAATTCGAGAAGCCATCTGGCTCGTGTTCTGTACCTTCTTAGCTTTGATACTCCCAGTGAACCTGTAGGGAGGTCATTTGATAAGTATTTGGACCAAATTCCCCACTGGGTCTGGCTTTCTTGGATTCCACAGTTATTACTTTCCTTGCAACGGACTGAAGCACCTCATTGCAAACTTGTGCTTCTTAAAATTGCTACTGTTTATCCGCAGGTAAATGTTTATTCTAATCACCCACATAATAAATGTATTGTGTGCGTTACTCATTTAGCTATTGCAAATTTTTAACTTTTTTTCATTTAAAATCCAGGCACTCTATTACTGGCTCCGGACTTATTTGCTTGAGCGCCGTGATGTTGCAAATAAATCAGAACTTGGCAGAATGGCCATGGCTCAGCAAAGAATGCAACAGAACATCTCTGGTGCCAATCCTAGTTCTCTTGTCTTGGCTGCTGATGGAAGTGCTAGAGTGCAGAGTCGTACTGGAGGCAATTTAGCACCAGAGAATCAAGTTAATCAAGGTTCTCAATCTGGTAGTGGAATTGGATCTCATGATGGGGGAAATTCTCATGGGCACGAACCTGAGCGATCCACAGCAACAGAGAGCAGTGTGCACACAGGAAATGACCAAGCTCTGCAGCCAAGTTCTTCAAGCATCAGTGATGGTGGGCAGGGTACAATGAGGCGTAATGGTGCATTAGGTTTGGTTGCTTCTGCTGCCAGTGCATTTGATGCCGCGAAGGATATAATGGAGGCCTTGAGAAGCAAGCATGCTAACTTGGCTGGTGAGCTTGAGGTGAGAAATTCTGTTCTAAACTTTTTAGTTTCCCTTTTATGATTTGGCATACACCAGATCTTCATAACAAACCAGAATTCAGTTTACTGTTACACATCTCATGAATATTAAGTGGAGCTTGATTAAAAGTGAAGGACCATTCTGTTTCATGACCAGCTACCTGCATTTATTTAAAGTGATTTTCCATTAATGTTAAATATAGATAACCCATGAAATCAAAACTGTGATGTTTGCTCTATTCCCACACCGTTCAGTCAATCTCTATTTAATTTTATAAAATTAAGCCTTTACTTCATCACAGGTTCTCTTAACCGAAATTGGTTCAAGGTTTGTTACTCTGCCTGAGGAGAGACTTCTTGCAGTGGTTAATGCACTGCTGCACCGCTGTTACAAGTACCCCACTGCTACTACCTCAGAAGTTCCCCAATCTCTCAAGAAAGAGCTCTCTGGTGTGTGTCGGGCTTGCTTCTCTGCAGATGCTGTCAACAAGCATGTAGATTTTGTTAGGGAGTACAAGCAGGATTTTGAGCGTGATCTAGATCCAGAAAGTACCACAACTTTTCCAGTCACACTTTCTGAACTGACCGAACGACTAAAACACTGGAAAAATATACTACAGAGCAATGTTGAGGACAGGTTTCCTGCTGTTCTGAAGCTGGAGGAAGAAAGCAGGGTGTTACGGGACTTCCATGTAGTTGACGTAGAGATTCCAGGGCAGTATTTCAGTGATCAGGTAACAAAACCAGAACTTTCTATATTAGTTACAGTACCCCTTTATGTTGTATGGTCAGCAATGTAACAGAGATTGCCATTCTAGTCTTTCAGACTATCTGAATTTGTGAAAAAAATGCAACATATGCCCCAAAGTTCACTTGCAGCTTTTCAAGTATTTTGTTTTTGTTCTACTTAAATTAATCATCTCTTGGACCTCCAGGAAATTGCACCTGACCACACAATAAAGTTAGATCGTGTGGGAGCTGATATACAAATTGTTAGAAGGCATGGAAGCAGCTTTCGTCGTTTGACGCTGATTGGCTCTGATGGTTCTCAAAGGCATTTCATTGTCCAGACATCTTTGACTCCTAATGCTAGAAGTGATGAGCGGATATTGCAGCTCTTCCGTGTAATGAACCAGATGTTTGATAAGCACAAGGAATCCCGACGTCGTCATATATGCATTCACACACCCATTATAATTCCTGTTTGGTCACAGGTGATCAGTCTTACCTGTTAATATCTCCAATCCCTTGATTTCTTTTATTGTTTTTGTGTTAGACCTGCAAAATTTTCTGTAGATACCGTGTAAGAAACTTTTTGTAGCTTTGCATCCATGGAGACTGGAATGCATGGCAGTTGGTCCGATCATGCTATTCCTGTTTTATTCCCATCAAGATAAAAGAATAACTGATTCTTTAACAGGTGCGCATGGTTGAAGACGATTTGATGTACAGCACATTCCTTGAGGTATATGAAAATCACTGTGCAAGAAATGACCGAGAGGCAGATCTTCCCATCACCTACTTCAAGGAGCAATTAAACCAGGCTATATTGGGGCAAATTTCCCCTGAAGCTGTGATAGATCTCCGCTTACAAGCATATAATGATATAACAAAAAATCTTGTAACAGATGGTATCTTTTCCCAGTACATGTACAAGACCCTGCCAAGTGGCAATCATATATGGGCTTTCAAAAAGCAATTTGCAATCCAGTTAGCTCTGTCGAGTTTCATGTCTTTCATGCTACAAATTGGGGGAAGGTCTCCAAATAAGACTTTTTTTGCAAAAAACACGGGGAAAATATTCCAGACAGATTTTCATCCTGCATATGACGCGAATGGAATGATCGAATTTAGTGAACCAGTGCCCTTCCGTCTGACAAGGAACATGCAAGCATTCTTCTCCAATTTTGGTGTGGAAGGGCTTATTGTATCTTCAATGTGTGCTGCCGCACAGGCTGTAGTCTCACCCAAGGTATGTTTTCTTAGCGTTGGTATCAAAACCAACACATGGTCTTGTTGACGACAATGTTTGATTCACATATTTATTCCTCTGCGGTGCATTGCAGCAATCGCAGCATTTGTGGTATCAACTGGCCATGTTTTTCCGTGATGAGCTGCTTTCTTGGTCTTGGAGAAGACCACTCGGGATGCCACTTGCCCCTGCCGCAGGAAGTGGTAGTATGAACCCTGCTGACTTCAAACATAAGGTTGCCACCAACGTGGAGAATGTTATTGGCCGGATCAACGGAATAGCTCCACAGTGTTTCTCTGAAGAGGTATAAAATTGTATTTTTTTTTTTTTTTTTCTTTCTTTCTGTTACCTGTTTCTTTGGTGGTCTGGTTTTAAACGCTCAAGGGTGTTTTTTCTGGTGCATTCAGGAGGAAAATGCAATGGACCCACCACAGTCAGTACAGAGGGGTGTTACCGAGTTAGTCGAGGCTGCCCTGCTACCCAGAAATTTATGTATGATGGATCCAACATGGCATCCCTGGTTTTGATTGTATTTATGGTATCCTCTAAATGTCCAATCCTGTTGTAGATAATTTATAAATGTAGAAATTTTCAGATTTGGTTTTTTATGTATGATGGATCCAACATGGCATCCCTGGTTTTGATTGTATTTATGGTATCTTCTAAATGTCCAATCCTGTTGTAGATAATTTATAAATGTAGAAATTTTCAGATTTGATTTTTGGCACCAAATCTGGAAATGGATTTGAAGTTAAATCCCACGAAACAATCACTTCATTGGTGATCTTACTACACATTTATTCTTTCTGTTTTTGGTCATAAAAAACTTGACAAAAAATGACAAAAAGAATCAATGGTGTAAGGAAAGACAGCCGAGCAATAATGTCCCTAGCCAATCATAAAATGAGATTACTATTCACAATCTTGCTCATCCTCCTCCAGAGGAAAGCGCAGGTGCTTTCCTTTGGGTGTTGGCAACCCCTTCAACCTCATTATATCACTTGAATAGTACTCCCAATTCTCTCCACTTTCTTCTTCTCCAATCTCATCATCACTGTCGTATAAAAATCTCGTGTGCTTTCCCGTGAACATCTCTGTTATGCTAATCTTGCTTATGCCTTTACATAGCTTATCCACCAATCCTCCATCTTCTTCATGGTCATAGTATTCATCTCCCATTTCTTCCAAAGTTTCCTTATCCTCATCTTCATCCTGGGTGCTTGCATTAACCTGGATAGACCAAATAGAGGCGTTGTCGATGTCATCATTGTGGAATGCCAATGTCTTCTCTTTGCTTGCATTGCTGTCTGCTGTTATTATCACTCCATTATCAGAACGGCATTCTGATTTCTCAGCAAAATCCAGCAGCAGCGATCTAGTAATCGCACATTTCTGTCCTTCAATGTTAGCACTCACCATCTGTGTATCACATGCCAAAGTATTTGTTAAGTTCAGCAATTCGGTCACGAAATAAAAAGGACATCATGCGATGGGGGAGTAAAAAAACTAACCTCAGATATGTTCGACTCTTCTTCGACAACAGGAAGATCCATCAGCATTAAACCCAATCCTCCATCCTCAGAAAGATTAGGGACCTGGGGTGTATTTGCAGGAGTGGGGGCCACAAGTGCCATTGGGGATTGAAGATGAACAAAAGGGCGGCTCTCCAATGGAACTTTTGAAACCTCAGACTCTTCCTCAACCTTCTGCAACAGAGTCTTGACTTGACCCCTTAACAAAGCCTCAGCAGAACCAGGAGTCATCATCGTCATCATGTTGGTCTTACCCTTACCTACTACAGCAAATGATGGAGTCTTCATTGCAACCCCAACAATCGGCGAATCGTTTGTTATATCAATTAGCGCAGACCTTTCTTCTTCTTGTTGTTGTTGTTTCCCATTTCTTGTTCTTGTTTTAGACGCACTCTTCTCCGATCCTTCAGTCTTTACTTCTACAAGAAGACACAAGGAAATTAGTTTCTTGTTCTTTTCCTAAGATAGACAAAGAAATATATATGAAATGAAAAGAGAAGTGAAAATAACTCACTGGAAACAGGGATACCGTTGTTGGAAGCAGCCAAAGTCTGTGACCTGGTAACTCTTCTTGAAGATAAAGGGGTCTCCATTGAAAATCAAACAACTCCGCGAGTTAAAACTCTAAAATCACGAAAGATGCCCAGAACCCTTAAAAGAAGATTAGAATTAATGGTTTTAAAAGGGCAAAGAGGAGAGGGGTTTATATATATCGTATGGGCACGGAGATATGATTTTGATTACGGCTGGAGCGAGGGTTTAATGGGTAAGATCTTTATCCTGACCGTTGTAAACAAAACTAGCCGTTGCCCTCGAGGGTTTCTTTTCTTTATTTGACTAATATATTTTTGTTCAGGGTTCCATTCCATTTACTTTATTATGATGGGTTGGCTCCTCTTAGAATTGCGACTGCCCCAATGTATTAATTTTTATCTATATTAAAATTCCTAATTAAGAAATAAATATATTTTTAACATATAATTATTTTATTAAAAAATGTTTGAACTTAAATTAAGAGTTTGATTTCTTATTTTATAGTATTTATATAATCTATTAATATATTACTTGTAAATTAAGTTTATTTGTAATTTTTCAATTTAATGGGTATTTGATTTATTCATAACATCAAGCACTTTATTTATAGTATAGGAATTATTATTGTTTACCATTAGTGGAGTAAGGCTTTGTTTAATAATGTTTTTTAAAAGTATTTGTGGGGTCAAAAGCATTTTTTGGAGCTGTAAAATAATGCTGAACTTACTATTTTTGAAGTTAAAAAGTGCTTTGCTCCAACACAAAAGCTAAAAATAATAACTTCTACAATTTAATGACTTTTTTAATCCTCCTCTACAATTCAGTATATTTTATGTATTATTTATATTAGATATATAGTTATTTTTCTATTTAAATTTATTTCAAATATATAATATCGTACATTTGAATTTGTAATGGTCATATTTTAATATTTAAAATATAATTTGTATATTCAAATTACATTTTACAAAAAAAATTAATAATAGTTGCTTAAAAATATTTTAAAATTTATATTTCATATATCAATATATTAATAATAAATTACAATAAATTTATTTTCTTATATTTGTATTGAAATATCATAATATTGATGAATTTAAACATAATCTAAATGCATGTTTTTTACGTTACAACATATCTAGAATAAATATTTTATTTCTCAAAAACACTATTTGACATAAATACTAAACACTTAAATATTAAACTAAACTTTTCAAAAGTATTTTTTCCACACCACTTTTTAAAAATAATGCTAAACTAACCCCAAGAAAAATCTATAAATGAATTTAGGATTCAACTTTAAAACCTTGCTTTCTTAAGCATCATAAGAATAATCTTCCTAAACACCTAGGTTCAAGTTGTTGGGTTTGGTGCCCTAAGTGTAGTATTTTTATCCATGTACACTTGTATTTCTTCGATCAAATTGATTTAATAAAAATATCCATAAACTATATTAATATCCCTGTATATTGTCATCAATGGTTTTTGCACGCAAAGTAAATTTAAAGCAAATATTGGTTCATTGGTTATCTAACATTTAACTAATACTAAACGGTATTACATGGTTGTATTATAATACGGAAAGACAACTTATATTAGTAGATGAACCTAAACATATCCTTAGGCTAATCGAAAATAAGCAAATCAATTGAAAGACTAATATGTCGTTTATCAAGTTCAATTGGAGAGATGTTTTGTCTTGGGTATCAAAGCGAATGACTCCCAGAAGATAGAGATATAGATGTGACTGATTGGACTGACAATACATCGGACAAGACCCAAGTAGAATAGATCTTAAATCCGTTTATGGATTTATTTATTTGTAACGTTTATAGTGTAACATACCTTAATCCTAAGTGGATGACAGACCATGTATTCGTATTTGTATACTTTGATGTAAGTAAAAGTCTGAGTTCAAATAGATAAGGAACCGAAAGTAGGTGTGTTGGATAAACAACTTCTGTAGTGTGTAGTATTACATGATAGATGAAAAGTAAATGTGACCACGAATCGTTTGTCTTTGTAATAAATGACTTCATTTGTATTCGATAATAATTTACTTTTCAAGAAGGAAGATGTAATGGTTACCATAAGATAAAATAGGATCATATTGGGAGAATGAATTTATCTTAAAAAAATTAAGGATATCAAAATTAAGGATATCTTATGTGAGCAACACAATTATGACAAGGTCATTGGATGAGCACTAATCGAGTAGCTTTCGTAATGGTATGTAATTGGAGAGAGCTCAGTCAAGATACTATAATTAAATGACTTTGTGACTAAATGAGTTTATAATTAATAGGCGAAAAGCTGGAACTTAATTATAAATCATTTGAGCCCTAATTACATATGTCTAATTAGTCCCTTCGCTAGCTCGTTGAAATTAGTCCCTTCACTAGCTCGTTGAAACCAGAAATGAATTGCATGTAAAATCAAATTAACAAAAATGGTTAGAAATGATAAAGTTAGAGAAATAAGTTACATTCGAAAACGAATGTGGTTTCTCACCAAGTGTGGAAATGACATGAGAATTATTATTTAATAATTGACATTAGAAAATGCAGTTAAATTAATTTATCATTGTGAATCCGTTGAATATGGAAATTAAATATATTTTCTCATAGATTCTTTTACGGTAAAGTTGTCATAACTTTAATGGAATTATAATTGGGTTGAGAAAATTATTTAATTGAAAATTTTAGTTATTTAAACTAATTTAATAAATAATATTTATTTTGAGAAATAGAAAAACATGAATTGAGTTGGATTAAATTATAAAGTGTTGGGTTAAAAGTGCATGAAGCACGTATAATTGAACCCAATACATGAGAGGTCCAAAACCCCTCATAATGTGTATGAGGGGTGGCAACCCTAGTATAATTAACTAGGGTTAGTCGCCCCTCTCTCCTAGTAGAACTAGATGACTTGTATTTCTATTAGATAAGTATTATTTGTATTCTACTAATTCAGTCACTATTCTTCAATCTCTCCCTATAAATAGATGGCACTGGTAGGCTAAAAACACACAAATTTGAGATATTATTATTCTGCCCGAAAATATTCAAAAAAATTTTCTAGGTATAAATTCAATTTTCTAGAATAACAATTTTACTAGTTTTTATAAAGAGAGATTTACTTTCCTAGTGAAAGTAAGAAAATTATTTTTGGTTCTATGTTTGATTCGTAATTGTTTGGGCCTACACTTAAAGTGATTTGTGATACGAGAATAGGGAAGAAGGTCATTCGATTGAAAGCCGAGAATGTTTAGGATCTGTCTCGCACAAATAATTTTCGAGAAAAGTTTATTGCTATAAATATAAAAAATTGGCTCAATTTTCAAAATTTTAATTTTCCTCTATGAGAAAAAACTATTTTTAAATCAAAATTTTTCCAACATAAGTCACTATTTAATAGATTGATTTTTTATTTTAAAAAATAAATTACCTATATAATCCTATTAATATAATCCTTTTTAGATAATTTAGTTTATGCGTATTTTTTTGACTAAATTAATATCCGATTAATTTCTAACATCAGCCCATACTTTATTTATAGTAGAGATATAGAACGCTATTATTTTTTTCGCCACAAATAAAATAAAAAAGAAAATCCATAAATCAGTTTACCTTGCATCCTAGGAATAACAACTAAATAGGCAATATAGGCCATTTTTTTAATAGGCTAAATAAGTCTTTTTTTCAAGATTTAGGAAAATAGGTCGGTTTTGGAGAGTGTGTGTGAAAGCGTGTTCAACTAGGCGCGCTTTTTGCACATTTGGCAGGAAAGCGCATCGACCATCGATTTTTTATGGTTTTTTAAGGGTTAGAGTTGGTTAAGAGGGTTAGAGTTTTTTTGTTTAGGAATTATGATTTTTATTGGGTTTAGGGTTTTAAGAGTGAAATTGTGAAAGTTTATAGGTAGATTTGAGGGGCCAGGGATGCGTTAACGTGTCTCAGAACACATACATTTCATATGTCATGTCGAGATAGGACCATTACCTCAGAAACCTATCATATGGAAGTTGGGTTTCGGGGTGGCAGTGCTTGATATGATCACGAGTCGAAACCTAAGTGAAGGTCCCAGTTGGCGGTCGTTATGCGGTCAAGGGTTCGAGTATAATTGGGGGTCAGTTGATGATTGTTATGCGGTCATGAGTTCAAGCTTTTTGGATACCTGCAAATGTGCCTTATATATACCATACATAATATTGAGGCCATAATCATAGGGAAAAACGAAGAGTTTTTCGATGTAATCAACATAAATTTTTTCTTTATTTCCATACAGTCGGTATCTTTAATCTTTCATTCTTATCCGAAGGCTGACACCGAGGTGGACACAAGAAGGTTCTCAGGCGGAGAGCAAATGTTCAGGCAGAGTAGAGGTCAAACTCAGGTCGATGTGACAGCGGTTGTAGTTATTAATGAGTTGTTGAATAATGACAACCATTGTTGCCCCGAAAGGAGCATCACCTTTACTCCACCGAAATAGACGTTGCCCACCTGAGAGTCTTATTGTGTTCACGACGGTGCCAGCTTTCGGATAAGAAAGAAGGTTAAAGATATTGACTGCGTGAAAATAGAGAAAAAAACTACGTCGATTATAATGAGAAGCCCCACAATTTTTCCCTATGATTATGCCTTCAAACTTCTGTATGGTATTTATAAGGCAACATCTCCGGGTATCCAAAAAGTTTTAGCTCATGCCCGTATAACAACCGTCAACTAGCTCTCTAATTATACTCTGATATATGACCTCATAATAGTCGTTGGCTGAGTCCTCTACGTAGATTTCCACCTGTGACTATATAAAGCACCATCACCCTGAAACCCGACTTCCACAGGATATGTTTCTGAGGTAATGGTCCCATCTCGACAAGATATATGAATTGTGTGTGTCTCGAAGTGATATCGCATCACCGACGACTCAAGAATACCTCAAACAGGAATAAATATTATTGACAAAAATTTTGAACACTGAAGTGGGAAGAAAACCTAGAGAGAGAAATATTGTAAAGTGGAAGGATGATGACTGAGAGAGACGATGGTTTTAGGAATGATGGAGTATGAAGGGAGAGCCTCCCTTTTATAGGCGTGAGGGATGGGTGATATTGAAAAGATAAAAACAACATGTGGTTGAAAAAGCATCACAAAAGAGGCGTTTTCATCGAATATTTGAAAGAGGTGCCTCAAATATTACCCAGGATTCCTAGGATCACGGCATTTTGGCAGGATTTGGATCGTGGTGGACAGAAAGCACGTCTATTTGAGCGAGCTTTCCTGTTGACATGTCAGGGAAAGTGCGCTTAGATGGACGCACTTTCCTTGACATGTTAGCAAGAAAGCTCGGCTAGTTGGACGTATTTTCTGTCCACCACCACTCAAAGCCTGCCAAGGTGCCTTGCCCCTGGGAATAGTGGTACATTTTCAAGCACACTAAAGACTATTTGAAGTATGCGTCTGCTGAAACGTGTTTCCAAGCACAAAAGACCTTTCATTTTTATTATTCAATGAAAACGCATCTTTTGAAACGTGTTTTGAAGCACACCTTCCCTCTTTCCTCGTTTCATTTTTACTATTAAACTACTAAATTATTCAATACTTACACATAATTATTTTTTTTTTCTTTTTTGAAGAGTTCTATTGCGAGTGTCGTTTGCATTTCTTTGGATAACCATCTAAATATTTTTTGTTTTAAATATTTAATTTGTTTTAAATTAAAATGAGTCGGCGAATGAAATCCTTAATTTATTACAACGGTCAAATTTACAATACGAACGTCGGGGTTGTATTTGCAGGAGCCCAGTCTATGGAATTAGCTTTTAATTGTAGCATTCAATTGCATAAGCTACGGACTAGAATCAGAAGGAAATTTGGGGTTCAAGCCGGGGCAAAATTTCGAGCTTGAAATGTAGATATCTGGTATTAGTGGACCCCTTTTAGTATGAGCTATTTGATGTGAAAGGCGAGCTAAAGTTGGAGGCGGTATAGATTTGCATTGCTCAAGTGGAAATTCTATAATGGAGTTATATGTTGAGTTTTTCGAGGTTGAAGGAGTTGGTCCATGTTCGACTAATGTTGTAGCTAATGCGGGAATCGAAGCAGAAGCAGAAAGTTCTACGACACGGTTGTGCGTAGGGTTCACTACTTTGTTACAAAGCTCCCATTATGATGTCCCTAAATCATCAATGGGAAGACATTCTTTGATTTTAGACACTGATTTCAACTTCAGCGGCCATTATCAGTCAGGTATGAGCGTAACCCGAACCTCGAAACTTGAGCATGGCATTCAATTAGTGTGATCAATTTCAACTTCAATGGTTCAATGTCCTGGGCAAAAGCACTTGTACTGGTATGCCATCAACCTACACCAATTGGCAATCTGGTGCAAATGTTGACCGTAACATGGGGTATAAAAGAACTGATGATTTACTCTTTATGTTCGGGTCTGACGAGGGTACATCGAACCCTTTGGTTGAAGATGACAATGAAGGTGCAGCTGAGGAAGAAGATGCAATCGCGGACGAAGGGGCAGTGAATGTTGTTCACGGATCTGAATTCGACCCCGATCCAATTCAATAGTTCGGGTCAGATGGTTCAAAGTAGCACATCGACCCCCATATTCATCTTCATCTCGAACCTCATATTTATCTTCATCTCTACCCCTGTCTTCGTCCCCATCTCCTTTTGTGGTTGAGTACGGTGTCATTCTAGCCTCTCGTCAAGTATCCTCCATTCTACGATAAGATGGTTGCGATGATGAGCCACCTTGATAAAACAACGACGCAGTGGGTGTTTGTGACATTATTGGCGAATAACTGTACAATGTCATAAAACCTGGTGCGCATAATATCTAGGAATCGTTGTTGTTGGCGGGTACGTTGACATTGATATCGGCTTTGGTGTCGACATTCGTGTCGACATTAATGTCGGCATCGAGGCGTAATATGCTATGGACGGAGGCACTGCGAAATACACACCTGCAGGAGGTGTATATGCAAGATGTTGCAGTGGTGCATAATGTGGTGCTTGTGAAAAATACATAGGTTTAGTGAAAAGAAAAAGAATATATGTAGGGAACTGACCGGGATGTGGTGCAGATATCGGTGCCCCTTGTTGGATTGGAGCCGATCATGAACCCGTCGCGACACTAGCTCAAGACCTACATAGCTAGAGCGGTCGTCATGGCCTCTTCAGCTGAATTTTTCTACTCCTCGCCTCCACCAATAGTAGATATGGTTTGCCGGCGAGTCTAAACCAAAGCATGTACTCCATAGAAGTCCTTGTGTCCATTGTGAAAAAAAAGGTTCGTGAATGGGTATGAAATTCATCCTACGAGCCCAAATTTTGATATACTCTGTAACAACCCATTTATCAGTGGTGTCGAAAACAGTGGTTTCGGGACCACAACTCTAACCTGTCGGTCTGTAAATATTAATTATTTAATATTTACATAAAAACATTTAGCCCTTAGATAAATCTATTTGTAAGTCTTTGTTTTTTTCCTTGATAATATGAATGTTTAATTTCTTTATTAAAATTTAAAACATAAAGTTTACTAAAACAAGGTTGTTCCTGGATAAATATGATAAATAGGTCATTTTTTTAATTGGCCAAATAGGTTATTTTTTTTCAAGATTTAAGGAAATAGGCTGATTTTGGAGAGAGTGAGTGAAAGCACACCCAACTAGACACGCTTTCTTCCAACAATCATTTCCCCAATGATACAAATTCAAACGCGCCAATGGTAAAATGTTTAAGCAGCCCAACGATTATTTTATTTTCCTATACCAGGTCATTTTTCATTCTTTTCACTCAAATCCAACTCTCTCTATCCTCTCTAAACTCTCAATTCTCTAAAGATTTGTTCGATATTTTCTAATACATTTGTATAATTTTATTATTTCGTAGATTATTCATTTCGATTAAATTTTCGCGAATGACAAGTTCTTTTATTTGTTTCAGCGACAAGCACATATCCGCTGCTCGATCGATAATGGTAAGGAAAAACTTTAAATTTCATTATTTTCAATTAAGTTAATTTTAAAGTATTTTAATTTTTAAAATTATTTTATTTTATTGATATAAGCAGGCGGATGATCGTGTTTTGGAGGCAATTTATCAAAGAGCCTAGACAGTGAAATTCGTGGTTATTTGCAAGATGTGAGATTTTTACATGTGTCTCGTATGCTTGGGGCTGTAAATTAGATCCTGGGATTTTTACATGTGTCTCGTATGCTTGGGGCTATATATTAGATCCTACACTTATCGACGCGTTGGTGGAAAGATGGAGATCCTGTTAGTTAATCAGTCATTTCCATAAGAAATAACAAACATTAAAGAATCTTATTGTCGATAGAGTGTATAACAAGGGAGGAGAGTAGGGAGGAGTAAGTGGTGGTGCTGAGGAGATCAATTCACCTAAAGGGGCGGAGAGCCAAAACGGAACAAGAGGGCATGTTATTGCTAGGAGAGAGGATGATTGGGCATAATAACTTTAAGGGTTCAAGAGTCGATCCATTCTTCATCGTTGGGAGGGTATTTATAGGATAGGTCCTCTTGTCCACTAGCATGACGTAACAAGTTGTTATGAAGAAGGTTATCATCATGCGATACATGAAGGACATGCATCAAAGGACCCATTCTATTATACCTTCATTAGTATGAGGTTTTTATACCCATGTGGATCCCTATTTCCTTGAAGGTGTGTTCACTCTTGAAGAGTGTTCACACTTAAAAAGCGTGTTCCTGTCTCATCTTAAAAGAGTGGAAGGACTTGTCAAGAAGGCCTATTAAGCAGGTGGTTATGAGTACGGAAGGTTGGTACTTCTCTCATTAGGACAGAAGGTCAAGCAGGGTGCTTTCTCAAGTGAAGTCAATGGGAAGGTCAATGTCGTATGTCTTGCTGACATGTGTACATGTTGGGGAGAGGTATAACAATAGCCCCCAAGTCATGTGTACATGTGTACATGTCTTATAAAGTGGTCTTTCGTGAGACACTTCTTTGCTTAAATATTTAAGGATGGAAAAAAATTCTCTTCATTATCGAGGAAAATGAAAATTTGACGTAATCTTTTTAGAAGGTTCGTTGCAAATGTAATGTTTAATTCAATTAAGCCTGAGGAGTAGCGACAATAATGAAGGGTGTGTAACACCTCAATACCCGGCCTAGGAGTTTAGACCGAATTCTAAAAGTCACATTGATCACCGAAGTGATCGTGGGAAATTTTAGTTCAATAAATCGAAAAACATTACAATATTTAAGTTCCGTAAAAACTCTCAGATATAAAATCTCTATGAAAACCTCAGTCCAAATAACGCTTACATGTATTTAATACAAAAGTTCATACCATAGTTTTCAAAACAGTACTTAAACTTATTATTTAAAACGCGTAACTCCGAGACCTCCAGCGTACCGAGTCCAGAATCAGAATTCAGAAATGTACCTGAAAGGGGAAACACTAAGGGGTGAGCTACACGAGCTTAATGTGAGTTCGAGACATGACTAACAACAGAATTACATACCGGAATTCCAGATAGCAATACAACAGTGAAACGTACTTACAGAGATATACAGAACCAGAAGGTATACACGAAGCCAACGTCCCAAACGAATGTACTCAAGCAAAGCACTTGTCATCACACACAGTGTTACAAAACCTCATTACACGCAAGAACAATCACAAATGATAAGTCAAACTGACAGAATGTAGACAAGTAGTGAAAACCCACCCATCCAGCCAAAACACTTCTCCGTCCCCCTATCACACCCCAATAGAGCTGTCTAAGCTCATCCAACCAGACACGCAACATAGGACCTCGAAAGGCCCATCCAACCCTACAAACCATGTATGTGGACTAAGCCACTCAGATAATAGTACGTAGTAAAGCTGACATATATTCAAGATAGCGATTGCATTGCGATGGCATTCAACCGTATAGATATGTTACAGTTAAACTGCCAGATCAAATCAGAATCAGTCTTCCTTCTCTTCACAACCAAACCCTAAATCATGATGCAATGCAATAATGCACACCAAACACGAACAGTTACACAAACACAGAAGGTCGTAAACAGTCAGTCAAATACAGAATTCCGTGCGATTACAAAAATACACACTCTTTGGAATCAGACACACATAATCAGAGTACAGAATCAAAATGCCCTTACACACACAAACTCAATGTCAAATTTCTTCACAGTTATCGGACATGGTTTCATTTCGCAGAGCACATTACAGACACGAACTATCAAATCGAAAGTTTAGCACCATGCTTACAGTTAATCACACGACCCTAAGCCGTATCAGAGTCCTTAATACTTATATAGAGGCCCCAACAACTGTTGGACGACATAAGAAACAAAACGGATAAGGTATGCTACAGAACAAAAAGTTGCGAAATAGGGCCACACAGCCGTGTACTCTAGTCGTGTGGAAGTGCCTAGGCCATGTGGGGGTCAACACGCCTATGTGAAAAGGCACACGCCCGTGTGAAAGGAGGCGCACGGCCATGTGGCTAAGGCACACGTCCGTGTGACCTAGGGACATAGCCGTGTGATCTGGCTGTGTAACTCTCTGTTCGTTTGTGCTAAAATAGGGTACAGGGTAAACACGACCGTGTGAGGGTCTCACACGCCCGTGTGCCCACCAGACACGACCGCGTGTCCAAGCAAACGCTCGTGTTGGATCCCTAAATCCCCAAATTGGCCACACGGTCGTGTGGAATCAAAACATATAACCCTAATTCCTAAACACATATGCCCGTGTGGGGAAGGGACACTGCCGTGTGAAAGTCGACTAAAATCCCTAAATCGGCCACACGGCCGTGTGGCACCAAAGTTGGCCCTAAAGCCCTAATTCCTAATTCTACACGGCCGTGTGAACCACCCATGTGTGGCCACTCGTGTGGTCACGAAACCACACCAAAACTAGTTGCAGAACGTGCCTTTTCTCTCGAAACGCTACCCAACCACTGTTAACCCAATAACACACCAAAAAACCATAATATTTCAAGCTAAACCGCAATAATTGACACTTTGAATGGTAATTTTTCAGAAATACACCAAATATGTCAAATTTCACTGAATTAAATCAAAATTTTGACAATGAAAAGAAAGAGTTACCGAACCCACACCTGAATTCACGATTCCAAGCACCAACGAATATCGAAATGCCTCCTCAACACAATTTCTCCTCTCTCGATTCCTTGAATTACCCGGACACCAAATAGAAAAATCCAACGGAACCCTAACGATTTCAAACAAAATTAAAAGGAGAAGAAAACAGAAGTGACGACAGGAGAAATCAATGGCAGAGGAACGCAGAAATATTTTTTTTGTGAAATCCCGAAAGAAGAGCAAAGAGGGAAAAAAACTGACATGAAGGAAACAGAAAGAAATTAGGAACGTGGAAACAAATCCCTAAAAAAAAAAATTAAGTTCAAAATTAAAATAAATAACTAAGTAAATAAATACTTAAAACTTAAAAAAACAAAACAAAACAAAGTCCTCTGAACACACATAAGGTTTCGAACCTAGAACCCCAAGCTAAACTAACACACAACCAACCACCAGACCAGCAGGCCCATTTTGATACTAGAACGCGAAACCAAATACAATTGTTCAATCTAGCCTCTAACCTTACCTACAAATCACAGAACTTCTAACCCCAAAATTTGAGATGTTACAGGGTGTTTGGCACAACGCATGTGGTTAGATGCCACTGGTCGTTGCCTTCAAGCCTGAAACGATGCGTTTGAGATGTCCCTTTTTAAGAAAACCTATAAGTCTAGGCTTTGGTTGTCCACTTCCTTTGATTTCTAAGGCTTTTTATGTTTTTCTTTAGCCATTTGAAGTCCTTTTTTAGTTGTTAGAGTTAAAGGTTTTCTTGTGTTCATTGTTGGGATTTCTATAAGCGCTTTTTTTGTTGTTATTGTCGCAAGGATTTAACTATGGCTAGGAAACAGAGATTCGAGTCTACGAGGGATCAACCGTCTAGGGAAAGGTCCTTCGTCATAGAGAATAGACCACTTATTGTGGCTCTAGGCTTGAAAAGAAGAAACCCAGAAGATGAAAGGGTTATAGACAAAGTAGTTGTTTGTGGTATATACAAATATACTACCACAGAACAAAAAATGCTGAGGGTGTTGAGATGCAGTGGTCTCCTTCAAAATAATCCCAAATATGAGTTCAGTGTTCCAAGCGGAACACATCATCTAAGTGTTGTCTTTGGGCCAAATTATGGCGACGACAGGCTCGAGTTTTATTTGCCTTTACACATATTAGAGGTGGGCTTTCACCTTCCCGCGCACTCTTTCGTCTAAGACCTCCTTAGTGCTTATAATGTGACACATTGGTGGTTGATTATAGGATTTATTATATTGTGTGGGCAGCGAAATGTATGGCCTGACATGTTTCTGTTCTAGTATATGTACTATTTAAAGGAGAAGGATGATGACAACTGCTCGAGACTTTTCTATGTGGCTCGTATCTCCTAAAAAAGATGGAGGCATCACATTATATGCAAAATGTGGAGGGATAGAACCATAAGATGTTTCATTGGTAGGATGCATGTAATGTGATAAATGATAACCAAAAGGTTAATAACTTGGATTTTGTCCAAAGTAAGATGGATAAAATGCAATTGGATGGTAAGAATGAGAAATTTGAGATGATGACTCTTTAAATTCATTTTCATTTGTAGTTAAATTATGTGATGAAAAGCCTACAAATGAATCATGAAATTGTCCTTCCATCATCCCTAACTTTTTTCTTATGTGAACTAGTAAGAACATTTCTGAACAAACCTGGATCATTATTTTCACTCACACCTTGGTTTCCATAAGAAGGGACATAATACCTTTGCTGGGGGTTCATTTTGGCATCCACCTTCATTATTTTCACTGGAAGCATCACCATCATTGCCACCACTTAATGTCGACAACTAATCACTTTCTTCATTAGATGAAGTAAGTGAGATATCATCCATATTTACACCTTGAGTTTCTTCATCAACATTTTAATTATTAGTGTCATTAAGTATCAAGTGTCGCTTCCTCTCTTTCCTCAATCCATGATTTTAATGGATCCTCCTCTTCAAAAATATTGCCAAAATTGATTAGATTAAACCCATCCCTAATTCGTGCAAACTTTTTCTTCACAAGTGCCTTAGTTTTTAACTTCATTTTATAACTAATTTTTGAAGCTTTTTATGCTTTTGCCTATTTCTTTAGTACCATTGAGTAACTCTTAAGGCAACCATGTAGAATTATATCAAGTGCAGCTTCATCTCTTTCCTCAATCAATGAATTTAATGGGTCCTCTTTAAAAATATTATCAAAATTGATTGGATTAAACCCGATCTCTAATTCTTGCACACTTTTTTTAGCATGTGCCTTGGCTTTAACTTTTCATTATAATCAACATAAACTAATTTTGAAGCCTTTTATGTTTTAGCCTATTTCTTTTCTTCCATAATGAATCTACCATTTAGTTGCATGAAAAACATAAATTAAGAAGCAATTCGTAAAGTATATAACCATTTCTTCATTATCTACAAAATAATAAAAATATTCACAAAAATGAAATAAAAATACAAAAAAAATAAACAAAAAATTAGTTGAAATTTACAAATTGTTGAGGAGATTAGAGCTTGTGAGATAGAAAATGTGAGAAAACTCCCTTCAAATGACCAAGAAAATAGGAGGAAATGAGAATTTGATATTTTGTTCTTGTTTCAAAATTAGTTCTAAGCTGTTTTTTTATTTTTGTGGTACGAATGAAGTTGTAAGCTGAGAAAAAAAACTGTTGTGGGACTCATAAAAAAGGACAAAAACAATGGCATTAGCAAGTAAATAGCCATTAACTCACTGTCACCGGACCAAAAATAACCAAAATCCAAGTGATTTCGTTCGCTGCAGTGTTGTTGCGCCACATTTGTTCTCCGTTGCAGCTGTTGCGTAACGGGCTGCGGCCGCAGTAGTTATGATTCCGTCACACCAATTTCATGCGCTGATATTGTGCTTTGACGGTGCTAATCTCCGTTATGATGCGGTCGAGGCGTTGTGGCTGAAATTTATTACTCTCATCTTCCTCTTGTACATCGCAGCAAATGTGGTGGGCTCCTCAAGGATAGGTTTCTCTCCTTATCTTATCTTCAGTGGGTACACTGTTGCATCGGGTGCCGGGTTTTGGTCATCGATAAATTTAAAGTTAACAACTGATCGATAATTTTTTTTTTATTGAAATAATCACTTCATTGGTTATCTTACTAGGTTTATTCATTCAGTTTTTTATCTTGAAAAAATGACAAAATGAATGAATGGTGTCAAGAAAGACAGCCGAGCATTAATTTCCCTAGCCAATCATAAAATGAGATCACTTAATCTTGCTCATCCTCCTCCTCCAGAGGAAAGCGCAGGTGCTTTCCTTTGGGTGTTGGCAACCCCTTCAACCTCATTATATCACTTGAATACTCCCCATGCTCTCCCCATTCTTCTTCTTCAATCTCATCATCGCTGTTGTAAACAAATCTCGTGTGCTTTCCCATGAACATCTCTGTCATGCTTATCTTTCTTATGCCTTTAACCTCCTCCTCCAGAGGAAAGCGTAGGTGCTTTCCTTTGGGTGTTGGCAACCCCTTCAACCTCATTATATCACTTGAATACTCCCCATTCTCTCCCCATTCTTCTTCTTCTTCAATCTCATCATCGCTGTTGTCAACAAATCTCGTGTGCTTTCCCGTGGACATCTCTGTCATGCTTATCTTGCTTATGCCTTTACACAGCTCATCCACCAATCCTCCATCTTCTTCTTCATCATGGGTGCTTGCATTAACCTGGATAGACCAAATAAAGGCGCTGTCGATGTCATCATTCTGGAATGCCAATGCCTTCTCTTTGCTTGCACTGCTGTCCTCTGTTATTATCACTCTATCATCAGAACAGCATTCTGATTTCTCAGCAAAATCCAGCAGCAACGATCTTGTTATCATACATTTCTGGGATTCAACACCAGTTCCAACAATGTTACCACTCATCATCTGTCGTATTACATACCAAAGTACTTGTTAAGTCCAGCAATTCAATCAGAAAATAAAAAAGAAATCATGCACTGGGGGAGTAAAAAAACTAACCTCAGATATGTTCAACTCTTCTTCGACAACAGGAAGATCCATCAGCATTGAACCCAATGCTCCATCCTCGGAAAGATTAGAGATCTGGGGTGTATTTGCAGGAGTGGGGGCCACAAGTGCCATTGGGGATTGAAGATGAACAAAAGGACGGCTCTCCAATGGAACTTTTGAAACCTCAGCCTCCTCTTCAACCTTCTGCAACAGATTCTTGACTTGACCCCTTAACAAAGCCTCACCAGAACCAGGGGTCATCATCGTCATCATGTTGGTCTTGCCCTTACCTACTACAGCAGATGTAGTCTCCATTGCAACCCCAACAATCGGCGAATCGTTTGTTATATCAATAAGCGCAGACCTTTCTTCGTCTTCTTGTTGTTTCCCATTTCTTGTTCTTGTTTTCGACGCACTCTTCTCCGAACCTTCATTCTTTCCTTCTACAACAAACCATCAAGACACGAGGAATTTAAGTTCTTGTTCTTTGTTCAAAGACAGATAATATAAAAGAAGAGTGAAAATCACTCACTGGAAACAGGGATACCGTTGTTGGAAGAAGCCAAAGTCTGTGACCTGGTAACTCTTCTTGAAGATAAAGGGGTCTCCATTGAAAATCAAACAACTCAGTTAATCAAAGAAGGTCAAAACTCTAAAATCACGAAAGATGCCCAGAACCCTTAAAAGAAGATTAGAATTGATGGTTTTAAAAGGGCAAAGAGGAGAGGGGTTTATATATATCGTATGGGCATGGAGATGTGATTTTGATTACTGCCGGAGCCAGGGTTTAATCGGTAACATCTTTATCCTGACCGTTATAAAACAAAACTAGCCGTTGCCTTCGGAAGGGAAATCGCCTCCCCCCAATGAAATCCCGCCACGTATTTGTTTTTTTTTTTACATTTTTTTCCATTTTTAGGGAAGTTTTATAAATTTTGATTAAAATTATAATTATATTTAAATTTTATATCAATTTTAGAATAATTAAAATTGATAAGAAATAAATTAAATCAAATCAAAACAAATCAATTCATCACATATATTTAAATGGAAAATGTAAATAATATAATAGATTGAATCTTGACAAGATATTAAACTAAAAACTTAGTAATTCAAAAACTCAAATCAATTGAAAAGATTGTTTTTTATTTTATTAGGTTGGAAAAAGAATTTCAATATAATGAGTTTGTTAAGTTTAAAATAAAAATATTTATAATTTATAAAACATTAAAATTATTTGAATCTATTTAAATAGTTTGACCTAAACTGATCTGAATATGTGAAATTACAAGTCTAAAAATTTGAGTTCAAGAAAAAACATGAGCTTGAGAATATTTAAACTCGAGTTGATCCGAATAATCCAAACCCAAAGATAACTGAATTCGGGCATGTGAGGAATACATTTTTTTTACTCTTGATACTAAAAAAAGAGCATATAACTCTTTCAACAAAAAACTTATTTCAATATTAAGTGACGGGTTTGAGTGGCCCCTAATTTGACTATTTTAGATTTGAATTATTTTGTATTTGAATTATTTTAAGTTTGCATCAACTCGTCTTAAATATTTTCGAACTCAAATTTTTTTTTGAAATCAAAATTGTGTACTTGAATTTTTTAGATTCAATTCGATTTAGATTAGCCAAGCTTAAATAAGTCAAATGATTTTAATTGTTTTATAAATTATAAATATTTTTATTATAAATTTAAATTTAATAAATTCATATATCCAAAAAGCAATATTTTTCAATGATATGAGTTGTTGATAATTAGTTTTTAATTTAAAAACCATCTTGTCACAATTTAATATATTAGATTATTTATATTTTTCTATAAATTGATAAATATATCTGATAAATTGATTTAAAATTTTATCTTTTATTTATTATTACAATTTCCTATCCATTTTAATTCTCTTACAATTAATATAAAATTGAAAAGATAAATTTTAATTTTATTTAGTTTATAAGATATAAAATGGGAAAAAAAATAAAAAGTATACGAGGGCACAGAGGATTTGCGCTCTTGCCTTCGAAGGTTTCTTCTCTTCTTTATTTGATTAAGGCTTAATACATCTTTTAGCCTTCTACTTTTTATTTGTATTTTCATTTTGTATAGTTTGTTACCCCCAATTTGATTTTCAGTTAAAAATTAAACTAACCAATAACACGCTGTCATGTGTTAAATTCTTCAAAAATTTTACTTAAAATTTAAAAATTCATTGAAAACCTAAAAATATCATAAATAATCCCAAAAATATTAAAACTTAGAAAAATATAAAAAACTAAAAAGGTTATATATATATATTTTTTAAAATTGTAAGTATGCCAACCTTAAAGTTTTTAAAAATTTTCATAAAATTGAAAAAAAAAATGTTTGTTTGGAATTTTAAGTTTTTAGAAACTTTTTTAAGAATTTTATGGTAGTTTTGTTTTTTGTTTTTTTTTTTAAAAATTAGGGTTTTTTTTTTGTATTTTATGAAAATTTTGATATTCTTTAACCAATTTTGAGTTTTAAAATAAAAAATATCATAAAATCCTTAAAATTTTTAATAAAAATCTAAAATTTTCTAAAAACCCTAAAAGTTCAAACAAACAATTGTTTTTTTTCATACTTATAACTTTTTATATAATTTTCAAAAATAGATTAAGATTTTTTTTAGTTTTTTAATAAATTTTTTGAATATTATTATTTTAGGGGGCTTTTTAATTTTTAAATTTTTTTTTATAAGTTTTTGAATCTTAATCCACCCTTGCTTGCATGTGAGCTTTGTTCGTAATGAAGATGAATGTTCAAAGGTTGCTTACGACCAATTCAACGATGAAATTCCTGTGATCTCTCTTGTTGGCATTAACGATGTAGGTGGAAAGAGAGCATGAATTACACATGGTACGCTATTCCATCATCCACATCAAATTGATGAAATTTTTAACAGAAAGAACAAATTTGCTCTTTGATCTAACGTAAAGATATTAATTACCCATTTTCTGAGTAGAAGAGTAAAATGTAATCTGATTCTTAGTAAAAATACATTTATGATATTTTAACCAAACTTTGACGCATATTTTTTTATTAGGGGTATGATAATGGTTTTAGAAAAACAAATGTTATAGACTTAATTGAATCAAATTGTATGAGTTTAGATTGGAAACATAAATAAACAGTATGAGAGAAGAAAGAAAAGATGGTATTGTTCCGTAATGTGGTGAAAGGGTCACTAAATCTATATCATTATAATAGAGTATTAGTTGTTAGTTTAGGTTCCACTATCAACACCTCTCTTCTAAAAAGAGAATCCTGGAAATTCTAAGACAGCTAGCAGCATTACTATTATTTGAGAGAGCGATGTTTGCACAAAATGTGCAGTGGTGTGAGATTATGATTTCAGATTTTCATAAAATATAATGATAATTGCAGGCAAAGTAAGGTGTATGAAGCTTGGGGGTTCTGGTCTTTGAGCTCTTTGTGTCAGTACGGATTTATTTGGAAGGAGGTTTGATTGGTTCTTTTTCGAGTAGATTGATCCAACTCCGCAAAATCTCAAAAACAACTCTAGTTTTAATAAAGTCACTTGCACAGTACATTTCTCAACTATTCTCTATACTTACATTCTCCAATTATCAATATTTCATTTTAAAATATAAAAAAAATGCATAACTTTAAAAATTAAAATAAAAATAAAAGGAGTTTTATCGTTACAAAAGTTTTGGAAACTTCAAAATTAAGACATTTACATTATTCATTTTCTTTTAGATATTTCATTTAAAATTATGTCACATAAAATTTAACTAGTCATTTAATAATTAAATTAACGATTTTAATAATAAAATGACCTAATTAACATAGCTTTAATAATTTAAATAATTTCAAGTCTAGAGACCAATTTAAAATGAGAATATTTGATTTGATTAAGTTGTTTTGATATTACCCTAAATATTATAATAGATTATGTTGTTGAGTAATATTTAATCTAATTATTATTAGATAAAGTAGTACATATTTGAATATAATTAAAAAAAAAAACAACATAGGAAAGTTATAATAATTTGTCCGTTAAAATCCAACTTATTTGATAAAATTGAAACAGTAAAACAATAGGAGCAACATGAAATTGGTTCAACAAATACAAATTTGAAATTATATCAAACTATAAGGGTATTTTCTTATGATCCCTTTTTCTCTATAAAATCCTCTCCCACTCTTTCCCATTCTAAAAGCGAACGGTTCTCTGGTAAAATGTCGGCAGGGCCTGGAAAGTACACCAAAATCCGCCACATTGTCAGGCTTCGGCAAATGTTGCAGCGGTGGAGGAACAAGGCCCGAATGTCTGCCCGCCGCATCCCCTCTGATGTGCCGGTAGGTCACGTGGCGATCTACGTCTGGACAAGTTGCAGGAGATTTGTGGTGCGCGTCTTTAGGAGAAACTCCTTATCCAAGCCGAGGAAGATTATGGGTTTAGTAACCAAGGCTTGTTAGCCATCCTCTGCGATGAGTCAGTTGTCGAACAAGTGATCTAGCTTATTTCTGGGAATCATAAGTAAGCTTAATTTCACCACCGAATCTCGACCCTTACTTCATGGCTTCGCTGGTAAAGAACGATATAGTGGAATAGAAAGGAAAGCCTTGGATTCTTACGTAGGGATTTTGAGTCAGTTTCTAGTTGGCTCGAGTGAATAATTACGTGAAACCAATGAGTTGGCTTTTTGTTTCTTTATTTTTTAAAAATTTTTGGTAATCGACTATAAATGGGGAAGGGGGTCAAATGAGTTGAGTCACTGTATTGAATTGGAGCAATGCATGGGGGATTTTTACCAAATTAATACAAAAAAATAAAAAAAAGTACTAAAATAATACAAAGGAAAAAGTATGTACTAAAATGGTACATTTAGGGTGGTGCCGCCTCTGGCAGAGGCGTAACCACCCTATCCCTCTGACTTCTGTCACCAAATTAGTTAAAAAATAAACTGTATTAAAAAAAAAGAGAGGAGGGTGTGCCAAAAACGGCACTGGTGAAGCCTCTGTCAGAGGCGGCACCAGTTGCTGACATGGCACACATGGCACCCTCTCCCCCAAACCTATATTTAAGCCATCGAAGGCACACAGCAGTAAAAAAAGTTGCAGAAAAAGAGAGGGAGAAGAGAAAAAAGAAAGGAAGAATAAATAACTTTTTCCAATAAAAAAAATTACAGAAGAAGAGAGGGAGAAAAGAAGAAAGAAAAGGTAACTTTTTTTGTTATTTTTAAATAGAATAGATTATAATAAGAAAAAAATATTTTGTTAGTATTATATATTTTGTTTAGTGTTATTTTTATGTTTTGTTGTAAAAGTTATTTTGTTTATTTGTGATTTGTTAGTAAGTTTTGTATTTAGAAATTTTGTTTATTTTTTAACAGATTGAGTATTGAGGATGGATAATTAATTTTTTGTATGCGTTTATTTCGATAGAATCATCTTGACAACAACTGTTGGATGCATATTTGAATGTCGGCAACAAATAGCAATGAGATTTAATATAAATGTCTCGTTGGATGATATGAAAGGAAGGATTAACGCAAAAATTGTACGATGTTGTGGGACAAGGATCTCAAAACTTTTCTACAAGTTTCTAATTTCGACAGATCCTATCAAATTCACCGAAATGGAACTTGTAAACGACGAAGATGTAGAGATAATGATCGCTTTTTATGTGGGAATGGGAGTGACAAAAATGCACCAATTCACTTATTTGTTGAGTTAGCCGGTATGGAGCAAAATGAAGATCTCACTGTATATGGTGAAGAACATGGAGCTCAAGAACCGTGCATAGTGGCTCCAATATCGTACATTGATAGTGAATCGACTATACGTGGGATCATTATCGATCTTAATGTTACACCCGATATTGATGTGGTTGGTGATGATGGATGCAATAGTAATGATTCTTGTGATCAAGAGGTCGATAGTGATAGTGATCCTAATGTAGACGATGTCCCCAATGATATTGACAACGAAGATGTGATTGACGATGGAAACATTAACGCGTCTTCGATCGGGAACCGGATGCGATGTATTGTGATACACAATAATCCTGGGCCACACATGTCGCTCATAGACCCCGACGTGGCGCACGCAGCTGAGTTCTCGGAGTACCCTGAAATACTTCCTGCTTACCGGCTAGCCGTAAATTCCAATCTTGAGGAGTTATTCGTAGGCCAGAGATTCGAAAGTAAGGAAGAGTGCGTATTTGCTATTAAGCGTTATAACATGAATATATCAGTGGATTACAAAGTCGCGGTGTCTAAACTGACATTATATATTGAGGAGTGTTGGAAGTCGGCGGAAGGCTGCAATTGGCGGGCACGAGCTGCATTTATTCAAAATTCGAATATGTGGGAGATACAAAAATTTGTTGGGCCTCACACATGCACATCAACTCGTATGATAGAAGATCATCAAAAACTTGATTCTAAAACTATCTGTACGTGTATCATGCCAATGGTGAAGGACATGCCGACCATTAAAGTTTCGGTACTGATTACCAAAATGCAGGCATGATTTCAGTATCGAGTATCATATCGAAAGGCGTGGATAGCTAAACAAATGGCAATAGAACAATTGTATGGGGATTTCGATGTGTCATATAACGAGTTACAGAGATGGATAGCCGCTGTGCGGGAGTACGTACCGGGGACTGTCATTGAGTTACAGACACGACCTTATTATGGCCCTGATGACCAACTACAGCGGGGAAAAAGAATTTTCCATCGGATGTTCTGGACGTTTGATCCATGTGTGTGGGCATTTCCCCACTGCAAGCCGTTTGTGCAAGTGGATGGGACCTGGCTATATGGAAAATATACACAAATCCTACTCCTTGCAGTTGCTCAAGACGGCAATAAGAACGTGCTCCTGATAGCATTTGCCATCGTAGATAAGGAGAATATGGAATCTTGAGAATTCTTCCTTACCAACCTGCGGAGGTATGTTATTAGCAATGATAATATTTGCATCATTTCTGATAGAGGGAAATGATTAATTGCCGCAATTAGGCGTTCCGGTGTGCCATGAAGATCTGTTTACTGCATCCATCACATTGCGACTAACTTCCATTGAGATTTTAAGAATGCAGACTGGAAGAGACAAGTAGTGAAAATAGGTAAATGATAACCTTATCTTTTCAATATAAGGTATCAAACTTCATTAATGTAAACTCTATATCTTCTTTGTCTTTTTCTTTCTAATATAAAACTTTCACTCACTGTTTCTCTTTGTATATATATATATGGGTGAATATATTTGATAACTACTTTTATTATAAGAATAGGATTAAAATAGTTTTTTTTATTAAATTAAATAAAAGATTAAATCGATCTATTTAATAGTAGAATAAAGAATTTAATCTAGTCTCTATAATAAAGCAATTTAACATTTACTTTTACTTATATATATATAATAGCATAATGACTTGTTTGACCCTCTAATTTTATAAAAATAATCATTTTAGAATGAATGAAAGAATCCACATGATATACCATGTCAATAATTAATTACTTTTTTAATTTAAAAAAGTATTTTTTATTCTTTTATAATTTATAATAATTTTAAAATATATATTTTTATATTTTTAAATTTTTAAATAAATAATTAATTGATAATGTGGCATTCCTTATATAATACATAAATAAAGTCACAAACTAAATGTTTTAGAAACTCTAGAATTCTCTAGGATTGTATATACTTGTATAGCGTATTTAAGAATCATAAATTCGATCCTACATTTGTATTGTTTGTAACCGTTTGATGGAGAGGGCTTGGCCTATAAATAAGTACATACTTTTCCTTATACGTAATTCATTCGTTTAACAATAATTGAGTAAAACTTTAAAAAATAAAATATTTTTAAAAAGATAATTTAAATGTAAAAAGATTAAAATTTATACATTTTGTCCAAAATATTTTAAATTTATTTTCACATATTTTTTTATTATTTTATATTTACATATAAAGTAGAAAGAATAATTTTGACAAATTAAATTTTTTTGAGCATGTAAGCTAATCCAAATTCATTTCAAATTGTTATGTTACTCAATGTTGTGCTTTTTTTAAAAAAAAAATTAATTATATATTATATTTTATCAATCAATATAACAATTTCAATATATATAGCTTCTTAGTATTTGTATATTATAATACAAATATGGATTAATATTTGATACAATTTTACCCATCATTTATTTTTTGGTATCACATAGCTTTGAGGGTTGATTTGAAATCAATGTGGTTAGTTTTGCATTGGTTTCACTTGTATTGGTTACTACGTATTATTTTAATAATAAAATTTTACATATCATTATCACTAAATTTGTGTATATATATATATATATATATTTGAAAAATTCCTTTAAAAATTTCGAACCTAACTCTCGTCTCGTTAACTATCCCGCCGCCAGACAAGCCCCTCACCACCATTCTGTCCCAGCCTCCTCTTTCTCTTCTCGCGTTCAAGTTTCCAACAGACTAGGAAATTTATTAAGGTAGTTTTTCAAACCCTAAACCTAATTTGAAGATTTTGAGTAAAGAGATTTTTAATTATCTGATCTCTGTCTCTGCTGCTATATTTTATTTTTTGTTTTCTATCCTACTGCTCGTTATTCCGTCTGTTTACTTCGTTGAGAAGGAGAATTTTTTTTAAAGCTATCTGTTTAATGGCAATAGCGGATTTGCGATCGCCACTGCGAATTAGCGGCTGCATCACCGCTATTTGAAAATCGACTTGCTATTAATTTTGGATATTTATTGCACTTCAAATGGAAGGATTAAGCGTAGCAGATGCTAATTTGGTGATGTATTTACACCCATCAAAGAGTAGGAACGTGTCTCGATCGATTCTCCGTGAGCTTGGCTCTTTGCTATTCAAGTTAGTTCTTTTACTTTCACTTAAATTTAATTTTTCATATAACTCAAAACTCCTATTTTTGTTTATTATTTTTCTTCACCAAAAGTTTGTTTTGTGTTGATATTGCTTTTGATTTAAATAAAGTATACCTTAATTTAGTTTGGTCTGCTTTCTAGTTTAGCTGAAAATTTAACTTCGATGATGAAGCTAATGATACTGTGGCTCTTTTTAAACAAATGGAGAAGTTTATTATTTATTGAGAATATAAGCTTTTAAACAGTGAATTTAACCGCAATGTCTGGATCTAGTAGTGTGATTCTTTTGACTCGTTGGGATCAATACTAAATCAATAGGTTTTGTAATGATGAACTTCACTTGTAATGTTGATTATAAGAATGAAATGATGTGCGAATATTTGCTTCCTTTTGTGCTTGTTATAATATGAAGTGATTCTGTTCTTGCAGGTTCAATGAAACATTTGATGGTGTTTTATTGGCCTATGATGTCAATATTACGGATAAGCAGTGAAAATTCTTTACTGGTTTTCATCCTTATTTTGGTCTTAGACTAAAAGCAAATCTCCTACTTTTTCACCAAAGCGGATATGCTCTTAGGTACCATTTTTTCATGATATTTCAGTTATTTATTTAGTTTTTTTTCCTTGTAGTGGATATCACACTGCTCTTTGGTATGTATTTATTGATATGCATGCCTAAGATGTTGTCTAAACTAATTTTCTTTGCCACATTCGGAGGGGAAGGTAGTGAAGCTTTCTCAAGAATCTATTCATGTTATTTTTCTCGGTTTCTCGTCCGCCATCATAACAAATTTGAAAACATTCGTGGAGAATTTAAATATAGTACCGTAACACTTTTCTACCTTGTTCTTAATTTTTTATTTTCTTTGTGTGTTGGGTATGTGTATATGGCAAGAGACTACATGTATTCTTCAGAGTAACTTTAGTGTCTTATTGTATCATAGAAAGACAAAGAGGAACTATTTGCCAAACAAATCTCACAAGCGACATGTCATAAAGGTTGGAACCATGATCCGATTTTTAGTCAATAGGTGACAATTTCCTTTCAAAAGAAACTATCCTTTTAATTTTAGGAATTGAATATGTTTTTCATTGTTGTACTGTTGGTTACCATCAATAGTTAATTGTAAGCTGGAGAGAAATGGTATTCTTTATGGTTACTAGGGATATTTTCTTCTACCATCTAAAATTGTAAATTGAGATTGCGGAGAAGTTTATTTGCCCTGCTCATTGATAATATATATATTTATAATCTAGATTTTCATTATGCCTATTGATATCTTGCCTCCGTACTTTTGTGATTTCCTTTGTTTAATTTTTAATCCATTACGAACCAGTGGATCATATAATCTTGTTGCTTCTTTATACCTCGGTTCTGTATTTTTGGAAAAAACGGCAGTCGACTTGGATTTTGAAAATAAAAACGAAAAACCTGAGAGTCGCCACCAATCCTTTTTTTGCTGAGGTGGGATCGGGTCACCTCGAAAAGTGGTTGTATTAATACACAGTTTGATTTATCAAAACAATGATTTTGATCTACGAAAACCAGAAAAATAGGTCCGGGAGTCGGTTACGTACGAGGAAGGATTAGCACCCTCGATACTCCCAAAATTGGTACCTAGTTGATTAATTTGTGTCTTAGTGTCGAAATTTTGAAAACTTGAAAGAATTTAAAATACGATCCCTCTTTAAAAAAACACTTGAATAAATTGAAACGAATGTTAAAGACCCTCTTGTCTCGAAGTAATAAAATGTCACATCCAGTAAGTTAGGACACGATATCTTGAACCTTTGAGAACGAGCTTGCCTTTTATTTAAAATTCGTGTATTTTAACCTTTTTTAAAAGGATATTCAATTATTTAGGATAGACGAGAAAAATCGAAACCCAGTAAGTTAGGGCACGATTTCTCGAACTTCTAAATACTGGATATTGCCTATATTTACAAAAAAAATCTTATCTCGAGGTAACAAGATGTCATATCCAGTAAGTTAGGGCACAACACCTCGAATCTCCGAGAATAAGCATTTTATTCAAAACTCGTATTGCAATTTTAAAAGAATATTTTGTTATTTAGGTTAAATGAGAAAAGTCGAAACCCAGTAAGTTAGGGCACGATTTTCTCGAATTTCCAAATACGGAATATTGCTTTTATGAAAGAATTATTTTTGTCGGGTAAAGGATAATATAACACATTTTTAAAAACAAAAAGAAATAAATCATGATATTAACAAGCATAACGGTATAATAATAAATGAGTAGTATGAATGACAAAAATAAAAGAAATAAAACAAACAAGCTATGTAACTTAAAAGGAAAATAATAGGTAAAAATAATAAAAAGATAAAAATGAAAATAAATAAGAATAATAAGAATAAATAAAAAAAGAAACTTAATAGTAAACCGATAAATAAATAAGTAATATATAAAATAGTAAAATAATAATAATAATAATAATAATAATAATAATAATAATAATAATAACAAAAGTAAAAATGTGTTAATAAGGATAATAATAAAAAAGAAAATAATAATAATATGCTAATAATATAATAGTAACGATAATAATAATAGTAATAATATTTATTCATTTTGAATAACGTAATAATGACAATATAATACTAATAAAATAAAATAAAAAATAATAATACATTAGTAAGAATAATAATAATAATATGTTGTTAATAAGAAAAATTCTAACAAAGATAATGATAATAATATGTTAATAATGATAGTGATAATAAAAAGAAAATAGTAATAAAAATAAAAAAATAATAATAATAGTAGTGGTAATAATAATAATAATAAAAACAAAAAGGACTAAATCAAATTAAAACAAGATATCTGGGGTAAATTCGAAATAAAAGAAAGGGGAAGGACCAAATTGTAACGCGTGAAAGAAGTGGAGGGACCAAAAGGGAAATATTCCCTCCCATCCCAAAACATGCAGTATCGAGGAGGTTCAAATTGAACTCAAAACAGAACTTTGGGGCAAAATTAAAAATAAAAGAAACTTAATTGCGAAATGGTGAAAAAGCGGAAGGACTAAACTGGAAATAAGACCAGTAAGAAAAAACACGCGGATCCTCCTTTAATGGGTTGGGTCAAAATCGGGTCAAGCGAAATAGCTTTTTTTTGGCACTGATGTTTAAGTCCAAAACGACGTCGTTTTGTGCCCTATATAAATAGCCCAAATCAGAAAAAAAAAAAAACATTTCCCCATTCCTTTTTTTTAAAAAAATCTGAGAAAGCTCTCTGCTCTCTCCCCCTCTCCGCCCTCTCTTAAACGCCCAAGGCCGGCCACCGTCCGATCGTCGGACCATCGTGCGCCGCCGCCGGCGCCGCCGTATACGGCGGCCGGAAGATCGAAAAGGTAACTTTTCTTGTCTTTTTTTTTATATTTGCAATATATATATATGTATATAGTTTAAAAAAAAGGAATCTTTATGTATATATACATAAACGGTTTCGAAAAAAAAAGGAAGATAAAATAGAAAAAATAAAAGAACCTTTGCTCGTTGTTTGGTTTTTCTTTCGAATGCTTGCTGTTTTTCTTGTATTAATCTCTGTTTGTCTGTTTGAAAATATCGATCGTTTTTTTTTCTTATTATTAAAAGTCCCCTCAAAGTTTATAGATTTTAGGCTTTTATAGCCCGAATGTAATACATTATACATTGTTCATTGTTGCTTGCTTGTCATTACTTCGCTATTGATTTTTGCAGTACAACTTGGGCAAGTGGAAGAGCAAGTGGCTCGACGGTGGCGACTCGACAATGGCCCGGTGGAGCAGGCAGCAAGTGGCTAGGGTTTTGTCCTTTTTGTTTTTCTCGATTATGTTGGGTAATGGGCGAGTTTGGGCTATCTGATTTGGGCTTGGGTTTGTATTTGAGTATGTAAAATCAGAATGGACTTGGTGTTTATTTCGGCTTTGTGTTTTGGGTTTCTGGTGTTAGTTTGGGCCCGAGCAAATTGGGCTTACTATAATTTTAATAATAAAATTCTACATATCATTATCACTAAATTTGTGTGTATATATATATTTGAAAAATTCCTTTAAAAATTTTGAACCTAACTCTCGTCTCGTTAACTATCCCGCCGCCAGACAAGCCTCTCACGACCATTCTGTCCCAGCCTCCTCTTTCTCCTCTCGCGTTCAAGTTTCCAACAGACTAGGAAATTTATTAAGGTAGTTTTTCAAACCCTAAACCTAATTTGAAGATTTTGAGTAAAGAGATTTTTAATTATCTCGATCTCTCTCTCTACTATATTTTATTTTTGTTTTCTATCCTACCGCTCGTTATTCCGTCTGCTTACTTCGTTGAGAAGGATAATTTTTTTAAAGCTATCTGCTTAGTGGTAATAGCGGATTTGCGGTCGCCATCGTGAATTAGCGGTTGCATCACCGCTATTTGAAACTCGACTTGCTATTAATTTTGGATATTTATTGCACTTCAAATGGAAGGATTAAGCGTAGCAGATGCTAATTTGGTGATATATTTACACCCATCAAAGAGTAGGAACGTGTCTCAGTCGATTCTCCGTGAGCTTGGCTCTTTGCTATTCAAGTTAGTTCTTTTATTTTCACTTAAATTTAATTTTTCATATAACTCAAAACTCTTGTTTTTGTTTATTATTTTTTCTTCACCAAAAGCTGTTTTGTGTTGATATTGCTTTTGATTTAAATAAAGTATACCTTAATTTAGTTTGGTCTGTTTTCTAGTTTAGCTGAAAATTTAACTTCTGATGATGAAGCTAATGATACTGTAACATCCTGAAAAGGGCCTATGCATTTTTGGTTTAATTGTACGAAATGACAAGTCTTAAGCACTATGAATAAATTTTTGGTGTTTTGGAATTCTAGAAATGCATAGAAATGGAAATGAACATTTTGGAAACTCAATATTTTTGGAAACTTGAACATTTTGGAAACTCGAACATTTTGGAAACACGAACATTTACGAAACACTGGAAATGTAAGAAAATGGTCAAAAAACAGAGCCGATCGAAAATTTTAGGAAACTTAGAAATGATGCCGAAATGTCAAATTTTAAAGTTCAAAATAGGAAATAAGGGCTAGAGGGCCTTAAAAGAAAAAGTTGGAGAAGTTTGATACACAAACAGGCTTGGAAAAGTGGCACGAAAGATGCCACTTAGGGCCTCTGGAAATGGCGCCACATGCAAGGTGTTGGGCCCGAGTTCGAGTCACATGGGAAGCAAATAAAAGAAATTTTATTTTGCTTCCGTAAGAAGTGAGGTGGACGGCACATGGCTATAAATTAGGAGCTTTTATTCTTTTATTTTTAAGAGATAAATGGTGGATAAATAAGGGATAAATAATGGATTTATTTTAGGTTATTTTCAAGAGATAAATGTGGATATTATTTCTTTTATTTTGATAGATAAGGAAGAGATAAAAGAGGATTATTATTAGTATTATTTTTATTAAGAGATAAGAGATAATTATTGGATTAAGTTTTATTAAAGTGATAAATCAAGGGATAAAGCTATCAAAATAGAAGAGTGGTGGCCAAGTAAAGGACTCTAGCTAGTAATTTTGGCTATAAAAGGAAGAGTAAGGCTATTCTTCATTCATTCTTTTCTTTTCAAGAAAACCTCTGCAAATTCTCTAAAGTTTCTCCTCTTTTCTCTGCTAATTTTCTCTGCCATTATTCTCTTTTTCTCTTTTCTTTTCTTCTTCTATTACAAACACAATCAAAATCCGAAGATACCAATAGCCCTAGTCGATTTCTCACTAAGCCTCAAGAGCCGAAATTGTTATCCACATCAAAGCCATAGCCGAATCTTCATAAGGGTTCAAGCAAGAGTTCCATCAAATTCTTGATGAAGGGTAAGATTAGGTTAGATTCTCATTCTATTTCTTTTAAGGTCATGTCGAAATTAAGATTCTAATACCCTTAATATCTGTTGTCAAGAGATCTTTCTGGATTTACTAAGTGTCGACTACAAGGAAGGAGAAGTTCTTTTCCGAAGGTACACCATAAGCGCGTGTTCCCTAGTTATTCGGTGAATTTCGGGATTTAAGAATCTAAGGTAAGTCATATTTAACATACGGCTAAGGGTTATTTGTTGTGAATAAATGTTAGAAATTGATCTAACATGTAGTTATAGGGATTTCGACAGAGAGGGATACAAGGATTTTGGGATTTGAGAATTTCAAGGTAAGTTTTAAGAATACTAATCCTACTAGGATTTGGATTTATGGTCGAATGGCTTTTTATTAAATTAGTAAGTGATTAATCAAATGTAGGAATTTGAGATCTAAGGCGATGGATCAGATTTGGATTTCAAGGAATTCGTTAAGCAAATCAGTGTGTACCCTACCCTAAGTTTTGATGGGTTCATGGCTATGTTTAAATTAAATGTATTATTAAGAATGTGTGTACTCATACTAACCTTCGATATATCATATGGCAATTATTTTAATATATGAATATGCATAAGAATGTGAATGTGGCTAAGTACCACAAATGTGGTAAAAGTACCAGTGCACGTTTCCTACTTGATAGGATTATGAATATGATATATTTTGAACAAATGAATAGTAACATGAATGAGAATTAAGTATGTTATGCATGATATAAAATTTATGGGGCATTCGGGATCTATGTGAAAGGGAAGAAGGTGTTGACTTCGGTCTCACCAACGGAATATGGTGACTACGGTCACAAAAATTTGAATATGGTAACCGGTTACATTATCTCGAATTTGGTAACTTCGGTTACATTATTTGAATATGGTGTCTAATGACACAAATTATATGGGCGATGAGCACGCCGATCGCAAATGATCGCCTTCGATGGTGTGTAGCGGATGGAGGGTTGACTTAGTAGTCCCCACGATGTGATGGCGTGTGCGGGTGGTGTGTAGCGGATGGTTAATTAGGTTTGGGTGCGGGAATGCATCATTAATTGTATTCTATGATTTGAATGTGTATCATTTGCATGTCTGATTCTATTATGACTTAGTGTTGTGTACACATTGAGTCTGATGACTCACCCCGTTTGGGGAATATTTTTCGGTGATGAGCGAAGAATGGACCGGGTCGGCGGGAGCTTAAAGGTGGCCATGCATAGCAAGAAATTTATGATTTGGACTTTCAATTTATTTTAAGTATTTTAAGTTTTACTTTGGGATCATTGATATAATAAGGCCATTGTGGTTTACTTTATTTTTCTTTTATTTATTATGTTTATGGATTTTTATCAATTAAAGTTTAAGTAAATTCCTTTTTAAAATTAACTCTAAATGTTTTGTCACCTTAAATAAATGGGTTTTAACATAAGATAAATTTGTTTTCAACTCAAGCCCAACCCAAACAATATTTTTTTAAAAATCATACAAGTTTTTCCTAAGTAACAAAAGAATTTTGAACCGGTTTACTTGAGGAACATACCAAATCTGGTCAAAGCTCGTGGGCCGGGTTTGGGGTGTTTCAGATACTGTGGCTCTTTTTAAACAAATGGAGAAGTTTATTACTGTTGAGAATATAAGCTTTTAAACAGGCTGAATTTAACTGCAATGTCTGGATCTAGTAGTGTGATTCTTTTGACTCCGTTGGGATCAATACTAAATCAATAGGTTTTGTAATGATGAACTTCACTTGTAATGTTGATTATAATGAAATGATGTGCGAATATTTGCTTCCTTTTGTCCTGTTATAATATGAAGTGATTCTGTTCTTGCAGGTTCAATGAAACATTTGATGGTGTTTTATTGGCCTATGATGTCAATATTCGGATAAACAGTGAAAATTCTTTCTCGGTTTTCATCCTTATTTTGGTCTTAGACTAAAAGCAAATCTCCTACTTTTTTCACCAAAGCCAGATATGCTCTTAGGTACCATTTTTTCATGATATTTCAGGTTATTTATTTAGTTTTTTTTCCTTGTAGTGGATATCACACTGCTGGTATGTATTTATGGATCTGCATGCCTAAGATGTTGTCTAAACTAATTTTCTTTGCCACATTTAGAAGGGAAGGTAGTGAAGCTTTCTCAAGAATCTATTCATGTTATTGTTCTTGGTTTCTCGTCTGCCATCATAACAGCTTAAAACATTCGTGGAGAATTTAAATATAGTACCGTAACCCTTTTCTACCTTGTTCTTAATTTTTTTATTTTCTTTGTGTGTTGGGTATGTGTATATGGCAAGAGACTACATGTATTACTGTAGTAACTTTAGTGTCTTATTGTATCATAGAAAGACAAAGAGGAACTATTTGCCAGCAAATCTCACAAGCGACATGTCATAATGGTTGGAACCATGATCCGATTTTTAGTCAAGAGGTGACAATTTCTTTTCAAAAGAAACTATACTTTTAATTTTAGGAATTGAATATGTTTTTCATTGTTGTACTGTTGGTTACCATCAATAGTTAATTGTAAGATGGAGAGAAATGGTATTCTTTATGGTTACTAGGGTTATTTTCTTCTACCATCTAAAATTGTAAATTGAGATTGCGGAGAAGTTTATTTGCCCCGCTCATTGATAATATATATTTATAATCTAGATTTTCATTATGCCTATTGATATCTTGCCTCCGTACTTTTGTGATTTCCTTTGTTTAATTTTTAATCCATTACGAACCAGTGGATCATATAATCTTGTTGCTTCTTTATACCTCGGTTCTGCATGCTTTTCCACTCAATAATGCTTCATTGTGGTTTATCAAGTCAAGTTGATATGTATTGGAGATTTACAACTTATTTGAAGTTCTGATTCTTGTGTTTTTATTTTTCCCTCGGAGAAAGGGAAGGTGCGGTGGTTAATGACATGTTCGTCACATGGTTTTTTACACTGATTCTTTTATTGCAGTTTTGATGAGGAAATACTTCATATCATTGGATCTCTGATATCACTCACACAGAAGCATTTGTTGGTTGGATAGACATTTGGAGGAAGATTCGTAATTTGATAGGTCTTTTAGTAAAATCAAAAGTTTTATATAGCAACCTTTTTGTATTTCAACTTGCGAAAGTTTTAATTTAAATGTTGTATAATCCTATAGGAGTTCTATAAAGAGTAGAGATAGAGAATGGCTTGGGGATAAAATTGTTGATGAGGGAGCAACTCCCATGAGCTACGATAATCATATTAAAATGTCCAAAAAGTGTAGAATCACAGAATGATGGTGATGATTGCTTCAAATTACTAATTATATAAGGAGATTTCTTGTTGTCGGGTAATTCATTGACCAATTCTTGTGCTCACCATGAGTACTTGCTAATCTTTTATCGATGTTGAAGTCTTCTTCTCCTAAATAACTTTTACATCCTCTGTTAGAGTAATCAAACTTGTGAACTGTTGGTAGTATTGATGAGTTATGCATAAAACATAATACATGTTTTAGTTTATGTTCATCTTTGCTTTTCTTGCATCTTGTATAAGAACCTTTTGATGTTAACTTTTTTGCCTACTTTAGCCTTATACATTAATCGCTTATAATTACAAGTGTACTTTGTAGAATATGTGCTAGTACAGTGTAGTGGGGAGTGGTGGGTTTGAAGGTCCATGTAGATGAAGGTATATTGCTTCGGTGATTGCTTCTGTAAGGAATTGTTCTTCATTTGAAGCTTGCTAAAATTTTGAAATCTTCCTTCAATTTTTGTGGTCGTTGTTTTGTATGTGACCAAGATTGAAAATTCCAGATTCCCAAGTCGATAAAAGAGATTGCAATTTTTTTCTCTTGTGAAGTAGGCGATTTTTGTTTCCTAATGATGTATGTTGAGTGACTTTTTTGTACGTTGTACAAGTATAGACTTGGTCTTATCTATAATATGTTAACATCGAATTTAGCAAAAGGAAATGCTTTGTCCCCTTGTCTCATGATGGCTTCACGTCATCTTTTGTGCACTTTCGATTTATGTCAATGTTTACTAGGTAAAAGTAGTCGAATTGCATTTTACGCGCCTAAAAAATGGATAAATTAATCCTCAGAGGTTAGATTCAAAAGTAAATGGTCATTCTGTTAAAAATTTTGTTCATTTTTATTGTTTAAAATTGGGCATGTCATTTGTAACTATTAGTTTCTTTCGCCAGTTACTTCAATTTTTTAATAGTATAAATAGATGAATTTTTAACGGAAAGGACTAGTTTACTCATTGATTTAACGTAAAGGGACTAAGTGTCCATTTTTTAGTAAAGGGAGCAAAATGGAGTTTGACTTTTAGTACAGAGAACATCCATGATACATTTATTATGTTCATTGGTGAAACAATTTTGCATATTTTCCGTTTGCCTATGTCTCGTATTTGCAGTTGAACCAATTTCTAGAACTATGCCACCAATGCTTCTCCTTTTTCTTATTTAGGGAATTCATGTTTTTAATTTGGAAAAGAAAAGAATTCAATCTGGCAGGAGTTTGAACTTGGGATTTATGGTGGATTGTCATGAACTTTTGCTACAATTATCTAATTAGCCAGCAACACTAAGAAAGAACAGAGAATTTACCTTTTGCTTATTTTATTACCAATGATTATGAATCAATTTTCATTTTTTTTTGTATAAGTGGGGAGGGAGGGGTTGTCGTCTTTGAATCCAAGATTTGGTTTCGAGAAATGTTGTGTAGTAACGAAATATATGTTTTTGACAAGTGGGCACGAAGACCTGCGTAGCCGATATGCAGTGACTCGAAAAGTTAAACTAAACCTGCACGTTACAATAAATTTCATTTTTCGTTCAACACATTAAAGGTTTACCTCCATTGGTATCACTAAATTCTTTTGCTTGATCAAAAGTATTTAGGGTAATACATTTGCTTGATCACCCAATACGAAAGTTGCTTTGGGTAATATATAAAGTAGAGAAGAAATTGTTAAATATAGTTTCAACTTAAATTTATTTCATATTATCTTTTAAAAATGATCGTATAGTCACACGCTCTAGTGTAAAAAGTATGCTCTCTTTCTTTACCTTTTACTTTTGTGAAAGTAGATTTTTCTTACTATTTTTCCTCTTTGGTTCAAAAACCCATGAAGGAAGAAACTTTCATGAGTTAGATGATCCATGCCACCTCCAACGTAGATTTGATGCTTTTGATAGTGAAGAAGGATGTTTTCTCTTTTTTTGGAGGAGTTTTATGTTTTTTTGTAGCTTTTTTTTATTGTGCTTTAGTGATGTAATTGATTTATGCATTTGTCGATCTTCCACATCATGAAAACAAGCCATATCCACCGTCAACATAATAAGCGAATTCTAATGGTCGAGATATACAAATGATCAAAGATAAATCATGGCTTTGAGTATGATCTTTGTTTTCCTAACTTAAAACTTTTATGAATTTCAACTCTACCCATCTCTTTTGTTGAATGAATTTATTTTCTTGTTCATAAATAATATACAACTATATTCAGGACACATTTCAATGAGATTTGTGTAAATCTAATCATTGTTGATTTGGGTATGGAACTATACCAATATATTAAACAAAGTAGAGGGGATCTGTGTTGGTTTTGTGGATCATTTTAACGGTGGATTCTGATTTTTCAGAGTTGAACTAACTAAATACATTCCCTGTTGCACCATACACTACTACTTATGATTGGAACTGCAGCTGGATTTACATAAAAAATATTCGATATACAAATGGATATCCTCTTTTAGCTGTTGAAAATTGAAAATCATGTATTCATTTATTCATGCTCCATTATCAGGTATGGAGTTTCTTTCAGAAAAATAAAATCCATTCCGGGACCCATGTTTGTAGGTTCAACAATGATTGAAAGAGTAGAAGAAGAAGTTGATTGATGTAATGTTGGTCCTTTACATGATTCTCACTGTTCATCAAATATCCATGTGATCTCTCATTATTTTAAATTGCAGAATATAAAAGATGATGATAAACTTGTCCATTAAAGTATTATGGAGATATTGCATTAGGAGTCGGATTTTATTGTCTTTTAAGTTCAAAAAATAAGTAAATTAGTCTTTGTACAATAAATAAAAGAGTAAATTAATCCTGGAATATTAAAAATTGGTTATTATATGTTAAGGCAAAGATATGCTAAAAATTCGTTAAGACTTGTAAAAATAATGGTATCTTCCAGGTCGTTAATCATGGAGTTGGCAGTCTAAACTCAATTTTGAGATAACTCATATTACTAGAAAGTTTTTCGCTTTAAGTGTCGAAGATAAATTTGAGTTGAATATATATGTTGGCAAGAAAGGTGGCTTCATCGTCTCCCACCACCTCTAGGCTCTAGGTGATATATTCACCACTCACCTTCATTATTCAACTCCTATCTATTCTTTCTTTTTGGTTTAACGAATGCATAAACATAGATCTCTATTGCTTAAATTTTATAAAATATCACTTTCGATTGATTTAGTTATTTTTAATCTATATATTTTCGGCGGGAGCCAAGCTTGGAATGCTGTGGTGGGAGCTGGAGATTGATGGGATTAAATTGAATTGTTTCAAAAATGATAGTTTTTCATTTAATGAAAGAGCCAAAAAAAATAAATTAAAATGAATGATTAATTTTTTGAAAGGGACAAAAATTAAAAATTTGCCATTTACCAAGAAGTCAGAGACATATAGCAAAAGGACCTTATGTACAATTTGATCATCTTTGTTACAGGGAGAAACTATGCAAGATTGGGGAGAGATTGTAATCTACTTCTCATACCTTGGAGATCAATAGCTATGTAAGTAACAAGTTTTTATAATAATACTACTCTAAAAAAAGTAATATTAAATGCATAAAATGTTTTTAGTTTTTCTTTTTAAATTACATTTTCACATACTAAACAAAAAAGATTAATTAAAAAATGATTTTTAGATCCATAACATTTCTATTATTTTGGATAGACAAAAAAATAACCAACTTAACTATTATTTTTTCAATGAATTTTAAATAAAAGGACAACTTTACCTTTTATTAATTTTTATTTTTTTATTTTTTTATCTTCACTCTTTACATTCAACTAAAAATAATAAAAAATTATTATTTACAAATATTTTAATTATTATTAAATTAAATTATAAATTTTATTATATTTTAATATAATCTTATGTTAAATATATTGTACTTTTCAATTAATATATAATTAAATATAATTGAGAGTTCACATGTGATTTATACAGAGTGAAATTTGAACTTAAAATCTTAAAATTCTTAACGTTTTAACCTTACCATTAAACTAAAGTCTTGTTGACTATAAGTTTATGTCTAAAAAACTTATATCAATGACAATTATATTTTGTTTTTCTTCTCATTCACTTTTTGTTTCTTTTTTGCAAATATATGTTAAACATTTAAATTTAAAATTTTCTTTATTTTTTCCTTTTATATTTTAATCAATTTCTTCTCATTAAAATATTTTTAGTAATGGTAACTAATTATTTTACATAAAAAATTTAGTGAATTTATCTCAAGATTAATAAATAACTAAATTTAAAATATTTAATTTTAATAATATTTAGTATTTATAATTAAAAATAGAGTAATGAATTAGCTAAGCAGAAAATACATAGATAAATAATAAGGAAGGTATAATATTTTTTATTTAAAATTTGTTTAGTAAATAGATGTTAAGGGGTTTATGAGATTTTCTTCAAACTTGAGAGATAAGTGGACATTCTTAAAATTATATGAGTAAGTATATTTAAAAACTAAATCTAACAATATGTTATAAAATAAATCTAACAATAAATAAATAATAAATAAACAATAAATAACAATAAATCTAACAATAAATAAACAATGAAAATAAAAATAACAAAAAAAAATAAGTGAAAAAACTTGAAAAATGAAAGGAAAGCAATAAATAAATAGTAAAGATAAATGTTATAAAATAAATAGACAGAGAGTAAAGAATAAAGAAAATGAGAGAGCCAAAGAGAGAGTGTATTTTATTGATCAATCAAAATATTTACAAAGCTTCTCTAAAGTCTCTATTTATAGGCATAAGAAGTATAAATGAAGTAGAATTCTAATTCTAATGACTATTACAATTTAAATAACATCAAAACTTATCTTGATCTTGATGGATATCCACTTAAAAATAAAATATTCATAACACTTTTCCTTAGATGTCCATTGGTAGATAATGAGTCTCGTTAAAACCTTACTAAGATAAAAACCCTGTGGAAAAAAAAAATTCTAGTGAAGGAAAAAGAGTATACATATCTATAATACGCATAATATGCTGCCTCATTAAAAACCTTACTAGAAAAACCCAAAGGGACAAACCCTCAGTTAAGGGAAAAAGAGTACAGCTCGTATTTACTCCTCCTCATGAAAACATCACATAATATCTCATATTCTATGAATTCAATCTTGAATACTAGCTTTTCAAATTACCACTTGAACGTATTTTGTAACACCCTAAAATTTGAGTATCGATTATTGCATGTTTTGGTGTTTAGGTTATGTAGGAAAAATTTTCTTATTTCTTTTTGTGCCTACTATAGTTCGGAAGAAGAGTATAGAATTATTCGGGTATGAAATATTTTTTTTAGTTCGAGAATTTATTGAAGTGAAGCAAGTGACATTGACACTTAAGTTGAATTAAGTGTTAAATAATAGCATAAGATGAGTAAATGGCAAAGTGGTGTTGGCGCATGAGTTAGTGCATGAGGGAGAAGGTTCGAATCCCTTGTTTAGCATCTAGATGAATTTTATTTTTAATTTTTCTGCACATGTATAGCAAGTGTCGGCCAAGTACATATATGGTAAGTGTTGACCTTGTTATTTTTGGTTAGTCTATCAAAGGATTAAGGAAAGTGTTAACTTATGGTATAGAATCAAGAAAGTTTGGAAAGATATGGGGACATAAGGCATATATCAAGGAAAAGTTTTGGAAACAAATTAATGGTCATTTGACCAATGAATTTGGACGGCAATGAGGCTAGGGGGGAGGTTGGCCAAATATGCTTGTAGCTTGGTAAGGTTTAGGAGTTGTTTTTGGTCATTCTTAGTTTTTGTGCAAGTTTTGCAACCTTTTCTCAACCCTTCTCCTTTAGCCGAATTTGAGCATTGGTAAGCCTTAATTTTTTTAACCATTTGGTCACTTTTGTCTATTACTTTGGTATTCTTTGTATGCCTTTTCTTTTAGTGCCGAAATCACCTATACCAAAAAGCCATTCTTTTTCTTTTCTTTTTACCATTGCTTAGAATGTACCTAGCTCCTAAACACATCTTTTCTTCTCTTCTCTTTGAAAACCAAACAACATCATCACCATCTTTTCTCTTATTTTTATTTCTTTTCACTCAAATTTTCTCCATTAAACTCTCTCATGGCCGAATGCTAGTGTGCCCATAGCCTGAAACATTATCTCTTTTTCTTTGGTTATACATAGCCAAATCCTTCATCAAACATCATTCTCAATCCTTTCTTTTCGATCGTGGTCAATAGGTAAGAATTCTTTTTAGTTACGATTAGTTAATAGTTCATACTATTAACGCTTTCCATTCGTTATATTTTAGTGCGATAACGGAAGATAGGGGATCAAGTGTTCGTGTGTAACATAGAAAGTCGGAATCGATTTAAGTGTTAAGGAAACGTTTGGACGACTCTCGTATTGTGGGACAAAGATTATTGTGGTAAGGAAATTTCACTCTTAAAAACTTTTGGTCATATTGTTTTGGTATAATATTAGAATGGTTAATGATCTTTTGTCTTCTAAGACATTCAAAATAGGGAAGAAAAGGGCGGTGTTTAGTTTTCGGAAGAAGGGAGGTTCCGTTAATCCCCTAAGTATAAACAAAGGATCATGTCGGCAATCCGGGATTTCCAACCGTTGTGGACGCGTTCATCCGAGGAGAATCAATTGTTTGAAGTAGTTCGTACTCCCGAACCATTATTTGTTCGTGGATTTGATTCGGTTAACGAACCATCAATCGGGAGAAACCACAAGTGGAAGTAGTTCAAAAATTCGAGGTAAAATTTTAGATCGTTATGTTTAAATCGGGTTTTATTATTAGATTATAATGATCATAAGTTATCGTGATATGTATAGGTGTTGATTTAGCGGGAAAGTTTAGTCCTCACCATAGCAAGGTGTGTAACTTCACACTTATCTTTCGGGTTAGATACTAAACAGTAAGTATTATGATAAATCGTAAAAAAAAAAGGACAAAATCGAAATTTATGTGATAATTAACCCTTTTGTGTAAAATGCATGAAAATGGTTAAAGTTGAACAAAAAATTGCTAGATTGTTAAATTGGGCCGAAAAATTGCTAGATTGTTAAATTGGGCCGAAAAATTGCTAGATTGATAAATTGGGCCGAAAAACTGCTAGATCGCTAAATGGGCCAAAAACCTTCTAGTTTGACATTTGGGCCTAAGTTCGCTAGATTGCTAAATGGGCTAAATATTATTTTGTTTAATGGACCCAAATGAAAAGTTTAATTAAAAACTCATTTGTGTTGTGGATTACTTAATAAATTATTTATGATTAAAGTTTGTTATTCATACATAATTGCATGGGATGGGATACATGATGAAGAGAAGTAAGGCTGTGGCCATGAATCTAGTTCGGTGGCTCGCCACAAATGTTGGCTTAATGCCTCTAGTTCGGTGACTATGTCACAATCTAGTTCGGTAGTGCACTACAATATTATTAAAAAGGCTTAATGCCTACGATTGGTGTGTTTGGCGGGGTGGGTTGACTTGATCCCCACAGGTGTGTTGGTTGGTACGGGGGTGTGTAGCGGATGGAAATTAGGTTTGGTTGGGAAATTCATCTTACATGCATTATATTTACTTTATTCATGCTATATTGTTAAAATTTGTAATTGGGCTCAAGCCCAAATTAACGCCTTGATGGTCTGGCCCAATAATGGTGGCAAGTGAGTTACACACTGAGTTCTTTGTAACTCACCCCGTTTTATTATCCATCTCAAGTAATGGAAATTGATGTGGACTTGGGCCGGGAATGACATGGTGGAGGCCATACTACGAGCTTGGGTTTTATAAACTATGAACTCTATTTAAGTTACTTATTTTATTTTGGGTATGTTGTAATAAGGCCTCTAATTATATTTTTATGGATTTTTATGTGTGGATGGATTTAATTTTATTTTAAGACTCTTAATATGGGCGTATGTTAAAATCTATAAAGTTTTCTTAAAAATATTGTGTTTTATAACAATTTTGGACACCTAAATATTTTTTCAATTTCTTTCAATTTTCTTTTAAAACTACGTTAAGGTTTTGCATTACTCGATTACTTAAATCATTAGAGAAATTTTGGATGTTCGTTCGGTGTGACAAACCAAATCTTGTCTTAACGCATAGACACAGTTTGGGGTGTTACATTTAATGGTATCGAGCTAGTTTCAAAACTCGGTGTGTGGTTTGGGTTCAATAAAGATATTTGTTTGAGAAACAACTCAAATTTCTAGACTTTTTGATTTAAAGGTAGTATGGCACCATGAGCATCCCGCGCAAGTCAAGTAAGTATCGTATATTGATTGTTTATTATCATTGTGATATGATCATAAGAAACACTCTAGAACTTCTAGTTTTAGGTGTTGAAAACCGTAGAGATTGAGACAATAGGATATGGTTGCGAAAACAACACTATCTCTTTCATATCATAAAACATCGTTAATAAACAACCTGAAATAGTATTTTGATTCATAAAACTCTTAATCGATTAAATCGGTCATTATGAGCTCTAGAGGACGTGGTCGTGGACGCGGTAGACGTGGCCGTGGTAGAGGACGAGGTGTTAGAGGCGCAATCGAAGCATCGGATCATATGCCGGAAATGGATGCACCTGCGTCACTCGAAAGTGAGACGGGATCACATAATCATATGGAAGAAGATAATGCGGTGACGCGAGCAATGCCGCGAGTCCTTGAAAGGGTCATTGGAGCTAGAACTGGGCCAACACTCTCGTGGGTCGATATCGGAACAATTGAAATCAAGTGGTGCTTGAGAGTTTTCGAGAGGTGTCTCGGTGTAGCTCCAAATGTCGCTGAATATTGGCTTGAGGCGGTGGAGGCGAATTATGGACGATCTTGAGTGCAATTGTGGAACAAAAATTAAGGGAGCGGTGTCCTTGTTAAGGGACGAAGCATACCAATGGTGGCTTATTTGCGAGAAGGCAATCAAGTTGCATTAGTTAATTGGGAATTCTTTAAAGTTTCCTTCCAAGGGAAATATGTAGGAACGAGCTATGTTGATGCCGGAAGGAAGGAATTTACGAATCTGGTCCAAGGGAATAAGACAAAGGTGTGACATATGAAGTCGAGTTTTTGCGCTTGAGTCGCTATGCTCGAACAATAGTGGCAATGCATCATGAGCGTTGTGTACGCTTTGAGGATGGCTTGAACGATGAATTGCGTGTTTTGATAGCCCCACAACAAGTTAGAACTTTTGCCACGCTTGTGGAAAAGGCCAAGATAGCCGAAGAGGCTAAGAACTCGGAACGTCGAATCGGAACGAGCTAGAGGCAAGAGAGATATGAAGTATTCGTGTTCTTCAAAAAGGTTTACTGAAGAGGCCTCGGGCGAGGAACCAGCTCAAGGAAGAACACACATGTAGCCGTGAATCGAGTCGAGATTGTGCCGATTGTGGGAAAAGGCATTCGGAGAGTCTTTGGAAGAAAACGGGTGCTTGCTATAAATGCGGTCGATGGATCATCAATATAGGAATTGCCTCGTCGAATGGATACAACTCGGGAAGCTCGTAATCTTGATGCACCACCGCAGAGAGGAATTCAAAGCAACCACCGAGAGGTCGTGGACTAGGCCGTGGTGGTAATGGGGCCGGCGTGGTCAAGGTGCGGCGGTCGAGGAAATGGTCCTAGAGGCAACGCAGATGCAAGACGGCCGGGATTGGTATATGCGATTAGACACCGTGAGGATGGTAATGCACGATGTGATAACTGCGTATGCGTTCTTCATTTTTGATGTACTGTTATTACTTTGATAGATATTGGTTCTACCCATTCGTATGTTGCTAGCATCATATCCGGGAACTTGAAATTAGACTCAAATTTACGATAATGAGATGAAGGTAATTAGTCCTTTAGGACAATCGGTGATGGTAAATAAATTGTTTAGAGATGTGCCCTTAGAAATTCAAGGAGAAATATTTTTGGCAAATTTGATGGAGTTGCCTTTTGGCGAGTTCGATATCATTTTGGGCATGGATTGGTTTGTTAAGCACCGCGAAATTGGATTGTCTTTGAAAAGCGGATGTCAATAAGGACGGTGGAGGATAAAGAAATAATTATGATAGGCGAGCGGCGAAGGAATTACATGGCAAATGTGGTATCCGCACTTAAGGCGAGAAAAGTTGGTGCGAAAAGGGTATAGAGCATTTTTAGCATTTATTAGTGCTTTAGATGCCAAAGAGTTGTCGATGGAAGATGTGAGGACAAAGAAGGAATTTCCGGATGTATTTCGGAAGAACTTCCCGGTGTACCTCCAGATCGGAAGTGGAATTTGGTATTGAGCTTTTGCGAGCGGCTCGTGTGTCCATTGCTCCTTATAGAATGGCAATCGAAGGAGTTGGCGAGCTTAAAGCTCAAATTCAAGAATTGCTAGATCGAGGCTTTATTCGACCGAGTGTGTCTCCGTGGGGAGCACCGATTTTGTTTGTTAAGAAGAAAGATGGGTCGATGCGTATGTGTATTGACTACAGGAGCAATTAAATAAATTGACGATCAAGAATAGGTACCCCGCCAAGAATTGACGACTGTTTGATCAATTGAAGGGAGCTTGATTTTCTCAAAATTGATTTGAGATCGGGTTATCATCGACTTAAGGTGAAAGAAGCGGATATTCACAAGACGGCTTTTCGAACTCGTTATGGACATTATGAGTTTTTGGTGATGCCGTTTGTTGACCAATGCACCACCGCATTTATGGATATGATGAACCGGGTCTTTCAACCATACTTAGACCGGTTTGTGGTGGTATTCATAGATGACATTCGGTATATTCGGGGAATGAAGAAGAGCATGATTCGCATTTGCGAATTGTATTGCAGCTTACTTCGAGATAATCAATCGTATGCCAAATTCGGTAAATGTGAATTCAGTTAAGGGAAGTGACTTTCTTGGGTCATGTGGTGTCACCAAGGAATAAGGGTGGATCCTCGGAAGATTGAGGTCAGATTGGATTGGAAACCACCAAAGTCGATGAGTGAGATTTGGAGTTTCTTGGGTTTGGTCAGTTACTATAGACGCTTTGTTGAGGGGTTTTCGTTGATTGCTTTGCACTTCTAACTAAGCTTTTGCGAAAGGGAGTACCGTTTATATGGACCAAAAACAAAGAAGAAAGTTTCGATGAATTGAAGAAGATTTTGTGACTAAGCGCGGTATTGATTCAACTTTGAGGCGGAAAGGAGTTTACAGCTTATTGTGATGCGTCGCATACGGGATTAGGTTGCGTATTGATGCAAAATGGGAAAGTGGTAGCTTATGCTTCTCGTCGATTGAGACCATACGGCGTAAACTACCCTACTCATGACTTGGAGTTAGCCGCTGCGGTGGTGTTTGCTCTAAAGATTTGGAGGCATTACCTCTACGGTGAAAAGTCTATCATCTATACGGATCACAAGAGTCTTAAGTATCTTCTTATTCGAAGGAGTTAAACTTGAGACAACGAAGATGGGTGGAGTCATTAAAAAGGACTATGATTTCTCAATCGAGTATCATCCTGGAAAAGCTAATGTGGTAGCAGCACGCGTTAAGTCGTAAGGTGGTATCTCGATTTGAGAGCAATGTTTGCCCATTTAAGTTTGTACGAGGATGGTAGTCGATAGCGGAACTTCAGTGAAGCCTCGTGGTTGGAGCAAATTAAGAAAAAGCAAATATTAGATGGAAAGTTGGGACCTTTACTTCAACAAGTTGAAAATGGAGGAATAGAGGATTTTGGTATAAACACGGAAGGTGTATTGTGCTTTCGTGGAAAAGTCTCAGATGCCTAAGGACTCGATCTGAGACAAATGATTCTTCGAGAGGCGCATAGTAGCCCTTATGCTATGCACCCTGGAGGAAATAAGATGTATCGGGATCTTCGTGAACAATATTGGTGGCCGTGGTTGAAGCGTGAGATTTACGAATTTGTGGGAAAATGTTTAACTTGTCGCAAAGTGAAGGCGGAACATCAATTACCGTCAGGATTATTACAACCGGTAAAGATTCCTCTTTGGAAATGGGAGCGGATAACAATGGTTTTTGTTAGTGGGTAATTGTTGATCGTTTGACGAAGACTGCTCATTTTCTACCAGTTCGTACGGATTACTCGTTACAGAAGTTGGCTAAGCTGTACGTATCCGAAATCGTGAGGTTGCATGGGGTACCTGTGTCTATTATATCAGATAGGGATCCTAGGTTTACGTCACGGTTTTGGAAAGCATTGCATGGTGCTTTGGGAACAAAGCTAAACTTCAGTACGGCTTTTCATCCTCAGTCAGATGGTCAATCGTAAAGAGTAATTCAGATTCTCGAAGACATGTTAAGGGGTTGTATAATCGACTTCAAAGGTAGTTGGGAGGATTTTCTACCATTGGCGAATTTGCTTACAACAATAGCTATCGAGTCTAGCATTCGATGGCACCCTACGAGGCATTATATGGTCGTAGGTGTCGTTCCCCTAGTTGTTGGACTGAATTGGGCGAACGACAGATTGTTAGGTCCGAGGCGATCTCTGAAACGGAAGAAAAGGTAAAAGCTATTCGAGCAAGGTTAAAGGAAGCTTCAGATAGACAAAGGTCGTATGCAGATCTGAAGCGTAGAAGTATCGAGTATGCTGTGGGGGATCAAGTGTTTTTGAAGGTCTCACTTTGGAAGAAGATCTTTAGGTTTGGGAAGAAGGGCAAATTGAGTCCTAGATACATTGGACCATATCGTGTGGTGAAGCGTGTTGGTCCAGTGGCCTATCGATTGAATTACCTCCGAGTTGAGCCAAATTCATAATGTTTTTCATGTTTCCATGCTGAGGCGCTATAGATCGGATCCTTCGCACATAGTACCGGTAGAAGAAGTGGAGTTGAAGTCAGACTTGTCTTTTGAGGAGGAACTAGTGGAAATCTTAGACCGAGATGTTAAGGTGCTAAGAAAGAAAACCGTGCCGTTGGTCAAGATTTTATGGCGTAACCACAGAGTGGAGGAAGCTACGTGGGAGCTGAGGATGCAATTCGACAACAATACCCTCACCTTTTTCAACTGTAAAATTTCGAGGACGAAATTTTTTTAGGAGGGTAGAGTTGTAACACCCTAAAATTTGAGTATCGATTATTGCATGTTTTGGTGTTTAGGTTATGTAGGAAAAATTTTCTTATTTCTTTTTGTGCCTACTATAGTTCGGAAGAAGAGTATAGAATTATTCGGGTATGAAATATTTTTTTAGTTCGAGAATTTATTGAAGTGAAGCAGTGACATTGACACTTAAGTTGAATTAAGTGTTAAATAATAGCATAAGATGAGTAAATGGCAAAGTGGTGTTGGCGCATGAGTTAGTGCATGAGGAGAAGGTTCGAATCCCTTGTTTAGCATCTAGATGAATTTTATTTTTAATTTTTCTGCACATGTATAGCAAGTGTCGGCCAAGTACATATATGGTAAGTGTTGACCTTGTTATTTTTGGTTAGTATATCAAAGGATTAAGGAAAGTGTTAACTTATGGTATAGAATCAAGAAAGTTTGGAAAGATATGGGGACATAAGGCATATATCAAGGAAAAGTTTTGGAAACAAATTAATGGTCATTTGACCAATGAATTTGGACTGCAATGAGGCTAGGGGAGGTTGGCCGAATATGCTTGTAGCTTGTAAGGTTTAGGAGTTGTTTTTGGTCATTCTTAGTTTTTGTGCAAGTTTTGCAACCTTTTCTCAACCCTTCTCCTTTAGCCGAATTTGAGCATTGGTAAGCCTTAATTTTTTTAACCATTTGGTCACTTTTGTCTATTACTTTGGTATTCTTTGTATGCCTTTTCTTTTAGTGCCGAAATCACCTATACCAAAAGCCATTCTTTTTCTTTTCTTTTTACCATTGCCGAATGTACCTAGCTCCTAAACACATCTTTTTCTTCTCTTCTCTTTGAAAACCAAACAACATCATCACCATCTTTTCTCTATTTTTATTTCTTTTCACTCAAATTTTCTCCATTAAACTCTCTCATGGCCGAATGCTAGTGTGCCCATAGCCAAAACATTATCTCTTTTCTTTGGTTATACATAGCCAATCCTTCATCAAACATCATTCTCAATCCTTTCTTTTTCGATCGTGGTCAATAGGTAAGAATTCTTTTTAGTTACGATTAGTTAATAGTTCATACTATTAACGTTTCCATTCGTTATATTTTAGTGCGATAACGGAAGATAGGGGATCAAGTGTTCGTGTGTAACATAGAAAGTGGAATCGATTTAAGTGTTAAGGAAACGTTTGGACGACTCTCGTATTGTGGGACAAGGATTATTGTGGTAAGGAAATTTCACTCTTAAAAACTTTTGGTCATATTGTTTTGGTATAATATTAGAATGGTTAATGATCTTTTGTCTTCTAAGACATTCAAAATAGGGAAGAAAAGGGCGGTGTTTAGTTTTCGGAAGAAGGAGGTTCCGTTAATCCCCTAAGTATAAACAAAGGATCAGACAAGAATCCGGATTTCCCACCGTTGTGGACGTTCATCCGAGGAGAATCAATTGTTTGAAGTAGTTCGTACTCTCCAACCATTATTTGTTCGTGGATTTGATTCGGTTAACGAACCATCAATCGGGAGAAACCGCAAGTGGAGGTAGTTCAAAAATCCGAGGGTAAAATTTTAGATCGTTATGTTTAAATCGGTTTATTATTAGATTATAATGATCATAAGTTATCGTGATATGTATAGGTGTTGATGGCGGAAAGTTTAGTCCTCACCATAGCAAGGTGTGTAACTTCACACTTATCTTTCTAAGTTAGATACTAAACAGTAAGTATTATGATAAATCGTAAAAAAAAGGGACAAAATCGAAATTTATGTGATAATTAACCCTTTTGTGTAAAATGCATGAAAATGGTTAAAGTTGAAAAAAAAATTGCTAGATTGTTAAATTGGGCCGAAAAATTGCTAGATTGTTAAATTGGGCCGAAAAATTGCTAGATTGTTAAATTGGGCCGAAAAATTGCTAGATTGATAAATTGGGCGAAAAAGCGCTAGATCGCTAAATGGGCCAAAAACCTTCTAGTTTGACATTTGGGCCTAAGTTCGCTAGATTGCTAAATGGGCTAAATATTATTTTGTTTAATGGACCCAAATGAAAAGTTTAATTAAAAACTCATTTGTGTTGTGGATTACTTAATAACTTATTTATGATTAAAGTTTGTTATTCATACATAATTGCATGGGATGGGATACACGATGAAGAGAAGTAAGGCCTGTGGCCATGAATCTAGTTCGGTGGCTCTGCCACAAATGTTGGCTTAATGCCTCTAGTTCGGTGACTATGTCACAATCTAGTTCGGTAGTGCACTACAATATTATTAAAAAGGCTTAATGCCTACGATTGGTGTGTTTGGCGGGGTGGGTTGACTTGATCCCCACAGGTGTGTTGGTTGGTACGGGGGTGTGTAGCGGATGGAAATTAGGTTTGGTTGGGAAATTCATCTTACATGCATTATATTTACTTTATTCATGCTATATTGTTAAAATTTGTAATTAGGCTCAAGCCCAAATTAATGCCTTGATGGTCTGGCCCAATAATGGTGGTAAGTGAGTTACACACCGAGTTCTTTGTAACTCACCCCGCTTTTATTATCCATCTCGGTAATGGAAATTGATGTGGACTTGGGCCGGGAATGACATGGTGGAGGCCATACTACGAGCTTGGGTTTTATAAACTATGAACTCTATTTAAGTTACTTATTTTATTTTGGGTATGTTGTAATAAGGCCTCTAATTATATTTTTATGGATTTTTATGTGTGGATGGATTTAATTTTATTTTAAGACTCTTAATATGGGCGTATGTTAAAATCTATAAAGTTTTCTTAAAAATATTGTGTTTTATAACAATTTTGGACACCTAAATATTTTTTCAATTTCTTTCAATTTTCTTTTAAAACTACGTTAAGGTTTTGCATTACTGATTACTTAAATCATTAGAGAAATTTTGGATGTTCGTTCGGTGTGACAAACCAAATCTTGTCTTAACGCATAGACCTGGTTTGGGGTGTTACATATTTGCTAGGCATTAATATAAACATTCTTTTGAAAGTCATAAGTGAGGGAAAATTTTGGGAGAAATATATTTTGATCTCTTCAGGAGTTTCAACAATAATCATAACAAACTTTAACCATAATCCATCTATAAAAATACAAATAGGTATTTTGGATTATTTTATTATCATCTTTCAACTACTATTGACTAAGTCAAATTTACCACATATGTTTAATTATTTCAATTCATATAAATGAACAATTTCCCAATAATTTCAGTATGCTTCTAGTATTTTTTTTAATATAAATTTTACTATATAGTGATTCTTGAAAGGTTGTAACAACAACCATTAGACGCAAATTAAATCTTTTATGAACTATCAATTTAATAATATATCCAAAGGTTATTACATCCACCACAAAAGAATATTATATCTTTTCATAATCAATGCCAGGACTTAGTGAAAAACTTCATATTTTTTATTCCGCTTTTGCAAAACTCCATGAATTTAATTGTACTTGAGTTGCGTCTTTCTATTTTAACCAATCTACTCCATATCAATATTTATCAATAGATTTATTCAAAATTCTCCTTTTATTTCATTATTTCAACAATAATATTGCATGCAAAACCATTGTCGACCACTTTTATTATCAGTTCGACATTTTCTCGAATTTACATAACTTATCGAGATATCTTATTTTCACTATTTTAATCTTCAGTTTCAGGTACATGAATCTCTTCTGGAGTTTTAGTTATTAGTTATGTCTTGGGTCTCTTCTGTAGTATCGATATCCACTATATGACCATCTAGAAGAATTATTTTCTTTTATGATAATTTTCATATTTGGAACTTGTAATGAATTATCATTGTTGAACACCTAGTTCAAATTACTCTCCCCCTAACTCATTACAAGTTATTATTTCTCCCCCCTAATGTCGTAAAAACTATCGAATCAAAATAGTAATCACAAATCATGTCATAATTGAATCTCCAATACATTTAAAACATATAATAATACAAGGAGACTTGTAATTAATATATATTCTCAACTTTCTTTGAGGATTCGCTCATCTTAGTGAGTTGTGGGGGAGCAATTGGAACATATATACACATATAAAGATTCAAAGATGAGAAATATTTAGCTCTTGACTAAAAATTAATTGTAATAGGGCGTATTTATAACTTATTGGCTTGATGAGTACAACACGTAAATCAATACAATCTCATGTTGGAATAAGAAGTTTATTTCTCATAAGTAATGATTTAGATATTAATCAGAGGTGTTCAATCAATAATTTCTCTAAACCATCAGATGCATAAATAACAAGTTTTTACGAAAGTTTTTCAAACTCAATCAATAAAATACTGAGATATAAACTCATCAGCTTTAGCAAGATGAATTGTCTTAATTGTATAATCTGAATTTAATTATTTAAATAAGCAATCCTGCAAATGGTAGGCTACAAATTGATAACACATATATGATTATTTTGTAGATGCATCTACCAAAATCATATAATATCAAAACCATCCATATGGTGGATGAATGGGCCCATATTCATTTAAAAAATGCAAGACATTAAATCTTAACTTTAGCTAGTGAGTTTCTAATAAGCAATTTTCATTGAGAACAAACAACAAATGAGAATTCTTTAAATTAAAGAATTTTCTGGTTCTTTAACGAATGTCCATATGAATTCTCAATTAATTTTCACATCATATATGATCTAGGATGGTCTAACTGATCACGCCAAGTAGTAAATGCATTTATATCAGTAAATTTCTGGTTTACTTTAACATGCATTTCAATTGTACTAATAATATCAATATAAATTGTGGCAAATTCATGATACTTTTACTGTCATTCCTTTTACTTTGTATCCGCATATAAGTACTATTGTGACATTTACTACTGGAAATGTAACGACCCGATAGCCACGGGTACCGGAAAGTGTATTTTCGAGTTTTCATTTACACAAATTCGTTAATATTTATTAAAACATTTACAAAGTTAGTTGCGTGACTAATTAGGTTTTGAATAGGTGAATTTGTCTAAATTAAGAGTAATTAGGTATAAGGACTAAATTGCATATAGGGTAAAAGTTGAATTATAAAATAGAGAAAAGTTAAGGGACTAAATAAGCATTTAAGCCAAAAGTTGACATGTGGGTGGTGTTAGTGATGACATGTGTCAAAATAAAATTCATAAATTAAATTATAATATATACTTACTGTAACACCCCTAACCCGTAACCGACTCTGAACTAGGGTTAGGAGCATTACCGGACAGATCGGAAACTTACATAACATTTCATACATTACATTCATCATTAACAATCATGATGTCCCTTAAATGAGTCCTCGAGACCATAAACATGCTTATAAATTGGGTCGGGACTAAACCGAAACACATACAGAATTTCTCGAAAATTTGAAACTTTTCTAGGATGCAGGGGAGACACGTCCGTGGGGGAGACCGTGTGCCCTCCACGGCTTCTAGACACCCCCGTGTGTCCATTCGTGTCTATATACTGACTATATCAACATGGTCACTAGGCACGCCCGTGTGCCATGGCCGTGTGCTACTAGGCCATATACTGACTTCCCCACCACGGCCACCAATCATGCCCGTGTGCCATGGCCGTGTGCTCTTAGCTAGCTACTGACTTGCACACCACGGCCAGCTGACACGCCCATGTCGAGGCCGTGTACTATTAAGCTACATTCTGCCAATTCACCCACGGTCTTCAGGCACGCCCGTGTGCCACAACCGTGTGACATTTATAGGCCATTTACAAGGCCAAGTGCCACCCATAAGGGTCATACCTACAAGCCATATTTACCAACATATCTCATGCACATATAATCATCAAAAACATACCAAAATAATCATTCAAACCATGCATTCAATACCATTTCCAACCATGACAATTTCAAAGAATAAAACTCATATCATTACAAGCATAATTCATTCATTTGCTCACTCAAAACTTGGCCATTTCACATGCTTTCACCATACCAAGATATGCATCATATATCACATTCATTTAAGCAAAGTCTTAATTCAAAAATAGCCAAATCACATGGCTAAGATCACATAACAACTTATACTAAAATACTAGCCTATACATGCCATATCTAACTTTATACATTTTCAAAGTGTACCAAAATGATTTTAGTAGTGTGATGACGATCCTTGACGGTCCCGAGCCTTCAGTAGCTTTGACGACCTATAAAACAGAGAAAACACATAGAGAGTAAGCTTTCCAAAAGCTTAGTAAGTCAATATACAAACAAACTTAGCATGGAGGGCATAGTCACAAATAAATACTTTGGCACATATCAAACACTTAGCAAACTATCACATATATTCTTTAATTCTTATGCTATTGACCACATTTGCCACTTTCACCATTCAAGAATCATATAAGCACATAGCTCATTTAGCCAAATCTTTACATATCATATCATCCATTCCATATACATAGCATCGTAGTAAGATCACATAGATACTTACCTTTTATACACAACTAGAGTATAACCAACATACCTGAATCGGACACTCATTTACTTAATCTATCAAAGCTCGGATTTGCCATTTGTATCTCAAACTTGCCCGCTAAACCATGAGGAATCCATTAGTATACTCAGAAGCTCAAAATAATCGTACAATGCCATCGTCCCAGACGAGGTCTTACATGTTCTCAGATATCGATGCCACTGTCCCGGACAGGGTCTTACACGAATCAGTACGATGCCGATGTCCTGGACATGGTCTTACACGTAAGAATCATAACGAGGCCAACGCCCTAGACGTGGTCTTATACGTAAAACTCAAATTGATGCCAACGTCTCAGACGTGGTCTTACACATAATCAGATATCGATGCCACTGTCCCAGACAGGGTCTTACACGAGTCTCAAATCAACGCCAATGTCCCAAACATGGTCTTACATGATAAAAACAGAACAGATATCTATGACAAGACTTAGTCAATCCTATCTATTCCTGGATTCGTACGGGGCTACTCGGACTTAGTCACTATAACGAAATTATCTCAGAATTCATATGATCAACATCTCATAAACACTCATTATCATCATTAGTCATATGAACAATTACAATTGCATACATATACATTCATTTTCATAGTGACTTACCTCAGATTCGATATGTCGGAATGAAAACGGCTACTCGGTTACTTTCGCTTTCTCGCGATCTATGTCTGTTTTCCTTGGTTCTTGATCTAAACATTTTCAAAATTAACCCTTTTATTCACTAATTCATACAATTCAATCCATGGACACACATTTAGGGCTATTTGAAAATTAACCCTCATATTTGTACACTTTATCATTTTAGTCCATTTTTCTCAAAACATCAAATTCACAAAATCCACACATACACATGCTTAGCCGAATGTATATACATCTCATACAAGTCCATATTTTCCATCAAATTTTCCATTTAGTCCCTCAAATTACCATTTTCTCAATTTAGCCCTATTTAGCTAAATTCATCAAAAATTCAAGAACAAAGTATGTTCATCTAACTCATATCTTTCATTTAACACCAAAAATCATCAAAAAGCTTGACATATCATCAATGGAATCTCACACAAACATTATCAATTCATCAAATTGAGACATGGGTTTTAAAGCTCTCGAAGCAACGATTACAAAAACGTAGAAATTATCGAAAACCAACCGAAAACATACCTCTAATTTGGCTCTCAAATGGCCGAATATGACAAGCTCAAACCCTTTCTTTTCTTTCTTATTTTCAGTGATAAAAAGATGGAGAACATGGCTTATTTCTTTTATGTTTTATGATATAATGAATAAATTTTCATTTTACAATTTTAACCTTTAATACTAAATGTATAAAACATGTAATTCAAGGTCATTCTTGACCAAAACCACCCACTAACTAAATAGTGGTTCAATTGCCACTTAGTGCCATAACTTTAAAAAGCCACAACACAAAGGTGCTTTAACAAATAGCAAGCAACTTTCACATTTAATGCAATTCCATCCTTTTGTCAAATTAAACACACAAACGGACAAATTAACTTACGAAAATTTAACACATGCTTAGTCACATATCAACGGCACATAAAATAATATTAAAATATTATACGGACTCAGATTCGTGGTCCCAAAACCACTGTTCCGACTAGGGTATGAACCGGACTGTTACACTTACGTAAATATATTATATTATTATATATTATTTTATTATATTATTAAAATAATTAAAACATAAAGTAAATAAAAGAAAAGAAATAGAAAGAACAAGGAATTGGAAATGAAACAGAGAAGGAAAAAGGGAGAAAGAAAAAGAGAAAGAAAAAGAAGGAGAAATTAGGGTTTCAAAGTTCCAATCTCAATTGGTTAGTCAATTTAGTCCATTTTCTTGACATTTTTATGTTTTTAGAATTCTAGTATAAAATACTACTTGATTTATATTGAAATTTTAGAAATTAATGGATTTTTAGATGTTGTTCATGTTGAATAATTTGAGTATTAGGGGTTAAATTGATAGGATTTTAAGTTAGAATTGAGAAAATGATTGAATTGTAAAATAAATTATAAGTTTTGAGTAATAGGGACTAAATTGAGAAAATTTCAAAATTTAGGGATTTAAGTGATATTAGAGAATTGAAATTAGTCTAAAGTGGAAATTGAATGAAAATATGGAATTAGTTTTGGAGAAATAAAGTTAGTCTCGGTTTAGGGACTAAATTGGAATTTAGGCAAAAGTTGAATATAAATTGAAATATTCAATGTGAAATTTGTGTTGTATTGATGATTTTCAATTGTTTCAATTCCATAGCTAACGTTGTGCCAGAAACTTCGGCTAAGAAGGGAAAGGAAAGGAAAAAGTCAACGAGGAGTAGCTCAAAAATTACGGTTTGTATTTCTATAACCCGAATTTAATTATTAATGGTTGTATTTTGATTTAAATGTTTATGGTAAGTAATTAAGGTGAGTGTTATTATTTTGATATTGAATTGAATTGATATGAATATGTGATTAATGTAGAAATTGAATAATGAATATTGGTTGAAATTGAAAATTGAATACCGAATGTGAAATGGAAATGAGACATGAGAATTGTGCATCATATTGGAAAAAGCTACTTGAGATAGAAAACGATGAGAGTTGAATGTGTGATGAATGATTTATCTATGAATTGATTAATTGAATGACTATGGTTAATGTATGATTTAAATGAGTATGTTATATTATTTTACTTAAAGTATTCAGATTATAGAAGTACCACTGAGTTTACACTCAGCGTACGGATTATTTTCCATACGCAGGTTAGGTAAAGTCAAATTGACGATTCAGCATCCATCAGAGATCCCAAACTCAAACGTGGTGAAGTATGTTTCTTTTTGGCAATAGCATAAACTTAGGATGTCTTAAGTTTTCATTTTGGGAAATAAATGTAAATAATGTTATAAGATGATATTGGTTATTTATATAAATGAATATATGTGTTATGTTGAGGTTTAATATGGAATGTTTAAGTTTATGTATAAGTAAGTATGAAATAGGCAAAATTTAGGTTGAAATGGTTTGAAAATTTGAATTAGCTTGAATGGTGTTTTTAATGGATTGTTTGGATAATATATGTGAAATACCTATGAGTATACATTTGATAGGTCATTAGGTTGATAGTTTTGACATGATTTAGATGTATTTGGTTGTGTTTTGGATTGGTTGAACGATTGGTTTTTGAATTACTTGATGTCTAAGATTACAGAGAATGGTAAACTTGATGTTTAAGGTTCATTTTGAATCCATACGGCCAAACACAAGGGCGTGTGACTGGACCGTGTGAGACACACGGCTAACACACGGGCGTGTGATTTGGTCGTGCGTCCCCTGCAACTTAAAAATTTAAAACAGAATGCTCAGGTATTTCCACACGGGTAGAGACACGGGCGTGTGTCTGAGCCGTGTGTGACACACGGCCTAGCACACAGGCATGTGGTTGGCCGTATGATCTAAGTCAGAGAGTTACACGGGGTCAGACACGACCTGAGACACAGGCGTGTCTTATGGCCACACAGGCGTGTCCCTGAGTCACACGGGCATGTGTCCCCTGCACTTAGGGAAAAAAATTGAAATTTCGCGAAAAATTCCCTGAGTACCCGAATTAGTCCCGATTTGTTTGTAATGCATATTTTGGGCCTCGATGGCCCATACAAGGGGCGATATGATTAAATTATGAAGTGTATGCTAGATGATATGTTTAATGTTCGTATTTGATCTAAAAAGTCCGGTAATGCTTCGTAACCCTATTCTGGCGACGGATAGGGGTTAGGGGGTGTTACATTTAGTGGTATCAGAGCTATGCAGGTTTAGCTGATTCTCGGACTAAATCGAGCTCAGAATTGAATCTAGATGTACATGTCATAATTTAGTCGAATTGAGTCGGGATTTGGATGCTGATATATGTATTTGTTTTTATTTTATAGTTAAAGATGTCGGATGAATATATCGATGACACTGATTAAGAAATGTATACTGGAGACGATGAATCTTATGAATTAGACGAAACCGAGTCGGCAACACCGAGTGTTAACCCAGTGGGTAATCAACCACCTAATGTCGAACGATGTAATGTTAGAGAAAGAGATGATTCACAATTACTTAGAGTTATTGCTGATGCTTCTCAGCGAGTAGCAGAAACTGCATCTGCTATGACATCTACCCCTACTGTTTGTTGGGCACTAATTAAGGAATTATGTAAGTACGGTGCAACTGAATTCTTGGGTTTGAAAGGAGTCGGTCCTTCTACAGCTGAAAATTGGATGGAATCTACAAAAAGAATTTTGCAGCAACTTGAGTGTACTCCACGAGAAAGTTTATTATGTGATGTTTCTTCACTGCAAGGAGAAGTATATGTTTGGTGGGAGTCGGCAACCCAACATGTACCTGCAGAACAAGTAAATTTGGATTTCTTTTAAAGAGAATTTCAAAATAAGTATGTGGGTGAGTTGTACATTGATGACAGAAAACAAGAGTTTTTTATGTTAAAACAAGGTGAGATGTCAGTAGTTGATTATGAATGGGAATTTTCACGACTCAGTAGATATGTAGTTGAATTTATGCCAACAGAAGCTGATAGTTGCAAGCGATTTTTGCGGGGGTTTACGTGATGAATTACGAGTGCAACTGGTATCGCACAGGATCATAGAATTTGTAGATTTAGTTGAAAGGGCAAAAATGGTTGAACAATTATTAGGTCTTGATAAAAAGGCTGAGAATCCTCGTTCATTTGGAAAATGTTCTGGAGCTACTAGTTCAAACTCGCAACCTAAAAGATCAAAAAAATCTCGTGGTAGTTGGAGATTGAGTTTTAGATTAGACAGAGGTGATAGAAACTGTGAAAGACAGTTGACAGTCTTTACTGGTAGTGTAAGAGGTCTATCTCGGGATACTAAAATTCTGAATTGTGAACATTGTGGGAAAAAGCATCGGGGTGAGTGTTGGAGATTGACTCGAGGCTGTTTCCGTTGTGGATCTACAGAGCATTTTGTTAGAGATTGTCGAAGAATGAAAATGCTACACCTGTTACATCTCAGATATCTGTGCCTACTCCTAGAGGTCGTGGATCAAGTCGAAATGGTTCGTTTTCTAGGGGTGGTGCTAGAAAAGGAAGTGATGTTTCTACTCAACAATCAGAAGCCAGAGTACCAGTTCAAGCATATGTTGTACGGACCCGTGAAGAGGGTGATGCAAACGATGTGGTGACAAGTATATTTTTATTGCATTCGAAACCTGTTTATGCTTTAATAGATCTGGGATCTTCACACTCATATGTTAATACAAAATTGGTTGAATCGGGAAGTTTAAAATCTGAGATGTCTAGAGTATCAATAGCAGTGTCTAGTCCATTGGGGAAAACTGTGCTAGTGGATCAGGTGTGCAGGAGGTGTCCGCTAATGATAGAAAACATAATTTTCCCTGTTGATTTGTTGATAATGCCATTTAGTAATTTTGATATAATTCTTGAAATAGATTGGCTTTCAGAGCACGGGGTGATTTTAGATTGTTGTAAAAAGAAGTTTATTGTTCAGAGTGAAAATGGAGATAAGATTGAAGTGAATTGTATTTGAACTAGTGGGTCAACCCGTATCATTTTAGCGATTAGAGCTAATAAACTTCTTTATTAGGGTTGTGTAGCTTTTCTAGCTTATGTTATTAATTCAGATTCTGTTGAAAGTCAATGCAGTAAAATTCAAACTGTTTGTGAATTTCTTGATGTATTTCCTGAAGAATTACCGGGATTACCACCCGATCGGGAGGTTGAATTTGCAATTAAAGTATATTCTGGTACAACTCTGGTGTCAATACCCCCGTATCGTATGTTACCTATAGAGTTGAAAGAATTAAAGGTGCAATTGCAGGATTTATTGGATTGTGGCTTTATACGTCCTAGTTCATCACCTTGGGGAGCTACAGTGCTTTTTGTTAAGAAGAAAGACGGTTCAATGCGGTTGTGTATTGATTATCGGCAACTGAATAAGGTGACGATCAAGAATCGATACCTGTTACCCCGTATTGATGATTTATTTGATCAGTTAAAAGGAGCTTCTGTCTTTTCAAAGATTGATTTGAGATCAGGCTATTATCAGTTGAAAGTGAAAGAAAGTGATGTACCGAAGACAGCATTTCGTACACGATATGGTCATTATGAATTTTTAGTAACGCCTTTCAGATTGACAAATGCCCCGGCAGCATTTATGGATCTCATGAATCGTATTTTTCAACCTTACCTGAATTAGTTTGTGGTAGTTTTTATTGATTATATTTTGGTCTATTCAAAATCTAAATCTGAACATGAGCAACATCTCAGAATTGTTTTGCAAATATTACGGGAGAAACAGTTATATGGAAAACTTAGCAAATGTGAATTTTGGTTATCAGAGGTTGTGTTTTTAGGGATGTTGTTTCGGCAGATGGAATTAGAGTTGATCCGAACAAGATTGAAGCAATTGTTCAGTGGAAAGCACCGAGAAATGTGTCAGAGGTTCGTAGTTTTCTTGGATTGTCTGGTTATTATCGGAGATTTATAAATGTATTTTCCAAGATAGCTTTGCCAATGAAAAAGTTGTTGCAAAAGGATGTTCCATTTGTTTGGGATGATCAATGTCAAGAAAGTTTTGAGAAATTGAAGCAAATGTTGACTGAAGCACCAGTTTTGACATTACTTGAATCAGGGAAGGATTTTTTTATTTATAGTGATGCTTCCTTGAATGGTCTCAGGTGTGTTTTAATGCAAAATGGAAAAGTGATAGCTTATGCGTCTCGTCAATTAAAACCGCATGAACGTCATTATCCGACGCACGATCTGGAACTAGCTGCTGTGATTTTTGCTCTAAAGATATGGAGACATTACTTGTATGGTGAGAAATGTTATATTTATATAGATCATAAGAGTCTCAAGTATCTTTTATCTCAAAAAGAGTTAAATTTAAGACAACTTCGTTGGATAGAGCTTTTGAAAGATTTTGATTGTGTTATTGATTATCACCAGGGTAAAGCTAATGTAGTGGTTGATGTATTGAGTAGAAAGGCAGCGATTGAATTATGAATAATGTTTGCACAACTCAGTATCAATAATGATGGAAGCTTATTGGCTGAATTAAGAATTAAACCGGTGATGTTTGATCGGATCAAGTCAGCACAATTAGAAGATGACAAGTTGATGAAGAAAAGAGAAATGGTTCAAAATGGTATGCTAGGGAATTTCAGCATTGATGAACATGATTGCTTGAGATTTCGTAATCGAATATGTGTTCCGGATGTTTTTGAATTGAAAGAGTTGATACTTCAAGAAGCTCATGATAGTCATTTTGCTTTGCATCCTAGAGGAACAAAAATGTATCGAAATCTGCGAGAATCATATTGGTGGTCGGGAATGAAAAGAGATATAATTGAGTATGTGGCTAAATGTTTGACTTGTCAACGGGTTAAGGTAGAGCATCAGGTTCCTACTGTACTACTTCAGCCTATTAATATTCCTAAATGGAAATGGGATTGTATCACGATGGATTTTGTAATGGTGTTACCATTGTCGGCAAGTAAGAAAAATGCTATTTGGGTGATTGTTGATCGGCTTACGAAATCAGCTCATTTTATAGCAGTCAGAACTGATTGGTCACTTCAAAAACTTGCTGAAGTTTATATTCGGGAAATTGTGAGATTGCATGGTATTCCTATGTCAATAATCTCTGATCGGGATCTGCAGTTCACATCGAGATTTTGGAGACAGTTGCATGAATTACTTGGTACTCGACTTAACTTTAGCACAGCTTTCCATTCGCAGACTGATGGACAATCTGAGCGAGTTATTCAGATTTTGGAAGACATGCTTCGTGCTTGTGTCATTGATTTTGAATCAGGTTGGGAACGTTATTTACCGTTGGCTGAATTTGTATATAATAATAGTTTCCAATCGAGTATTCAAATGGCTCCATATGAGGCTCTATATGGTCGTAGATGTCGATCACCTGTTTGTTGGTTAGAATTGAATGAAAGAAAAATGATTGGGCCAGAATTAATTCAAGAAACGGATGATACTGTTAAGAAGATTCGAGATAGACTGAAGGCAGCTTTCGACAGATAGAAATCATATGCGGACTTAAAATGTCAGGATATTGAGCATTCTGTCAGGGATAAAGTATTTCTTAAAGTTTCACCTTGGAAGAAAATTTTGAGATTTGGTCGAAAAGGAAAATTGAGTCCTCGTTTCATTGGGCCGTATGAGATCACAGAAAAAGTGGGACCAATTGCATACCGTTTAGCTTTACCTCTGGAATTACAGAAAATTCATGATGTTTTTAATGTTTCCATGCTTAGAAGATATAGATCAGACCCTTCTCATGTTATTTCGACAAAGGATATTGAAATTTGACCCGATTTATCATACGAAGAGGAACTGGTTGAGATATTAACTCGAGACGTGAAAGAATTACGTAATAAGCGAGTTCCATTAGTGAAAGTATTTTGGCAAAGCCATAGTGTTGAGGAAGCAACTTGGGAATCAGAAGAAACAATGAGATCTCAGTACCCCCACCTCTTTTTAGGTAAATTTCGAGGACGAAATTTATTAAGGGGGAGAAATGTAACGACCCAATAGTCATGGGTACTGGAAAGTGTATTTTTGGGTTTCCGTTTACGCAAAACGGATTTGTAAATATTTTTAAAGTTAGTTGTGTAACTAATTAGGTTTTGAATAGGTGAATTTGTCTAAATTAAGAGTAATTAGATATAAGGGCTAAATTGCATATAGGGTAAAAGTTGAATTATAAAATACAGAAAAGTTAAGGGACTAAATAAGCACTTAAGCCAAAAATTGACATGTGGGTGGTGTTAGTGATGACATGTATCAAAATAAAATTCATAAATTAAATTAAAATATATACTTACTTATTATTTAAGTAAATATATTATATTATTATATATTATTATATTATATTATTAAAATAATTAAAACATAAAGTAAATAAAAGAAAAGAAATAGAAAGAACAAGGAATTGGAAACGAAACAGAGAAGGAAAAATGGAGAAAGAAAAAGAAGGAGAAATTAGGGTTTCAAGGTTCCAAGCTCAATTGGTTAGTAAATTTAGTCCATTTTCTTGAAATTTTTATGTTTTTAGAATTCTAGTATAAAATAATACTAGATTTATATTAAAATTTTAGAAATTAGTAGATTTTAGATGTTGTTCATGTTGAATAATTTGAGTATTAGGGGTTAAATTGATAGGATTTTAAGTTAGAATTGAGAAAAGGATTGAATTGTAAAATAAATTATAAGTTTTGAATAATAGGGACTAAATTGAGAAAGATTCTAAATTTAGGGATTTAAGTGAAATTAGAGAATTGAAATTAGTCTAAAGTGGAAATTGAATGAAAATATGGTGTAACACCCCAAACCCGGCCCAAACGCTACAACCGGATCTGGTATGTCACTTAAGAGATTTTACATAACATGTCGCATTTTGGAAAACAATTACTAGGTTTACACCTTTATTTCGAAAGCTTAATAATTCAATAAAGTATAAAATATTAAGTAACCAATTATCTTGGTAGATTTTAAATAAAAACCGAAATTTCATGCAGGTCTTAACTTAATTGAAAACGTAAAACTTAAAACCCAGTAATAAAAGCCCAACAAAATCCCAAGACATAAATGGTAGTCTAGTGGCCCATGGCCTAATTACAAGGAAATTTGAACCCATTAATTAAATGAAAATAAAAAAAGTTAGACTAAGTCTTTTTGCTGAATTCTCAAAGCTCTGTCGCATGGCCACCTTGCTCTCTTCTCCAGCCCGGTCCGATGCCCTAAGTGTCACCTGAGATTGTTAAAATTAAAGGGTTAGTCACGAGACTCAGTGTGCAACCCTCATGCACCATTAGATTTGGGCTTTTAGCCCCATAAAACAGAATAATCAAAATATAAGTAACAAAAATAATATGCAAAGCCCAACCCATATCCTAGGTGTCCATCCGCTACACGCCCCCGTACCAGCCATTCACACTATTGGGGATTTCTACAATCAACCCACACCGCTACACTCCTTGATGGCAGTCGTGCTGCTCATCGTCAGATCATGGCCGTAGCCACTACAATGAATCACGCAGGCGAATTACAGAGATCACGGTGAGGAACCGCTACAACAGATCACGGTAAAAACCGCTACAACATATAAATTCCTCCTTTCATCAAACCCAACCCATGCAATCACATAAAATCAGTATACTTATAACATTTAATCAGATCATTTACTAACCTGGTGATTTGCTTTACCCTCTTTAGGTTCCCGTCAATATGCCGGGGTTTCGGCATTTAACAAAACATGTAATACTTATTTTCATATATTAATCAAATAGATCTAGATAGTGTGGAGAATTACACACCTGATATTGCGAAATCCAATATTCTTAGTCGATGTCCTTGCTATCTGGATCTATTATCCTCAATCTATAGCCTTGCTTAAAAGCCTTCTAACAATTGCGAAAAATAGGCCTCTCCTATATTCTACCATGGTTAGTATTCTACCCGATTTTATATATATAAATAAACAAATCCTCTTACCTTGAAATCCCGAAATTGGACACTTATGATTTTCGGCTTTTAGGTCTAGTCGACTAAGCTTCCTTCAAATCCCGAATTGCCGCCATCATAAAACCATTAAACTATTAGCTTTTGGCTTTTGCCTTTGAATCGGGAATAGATCATGAGAACTAATCAAAATCAACACTTACCTTAGCATAGGAGATTCTTAGCACTAGAGAGAGGATTCGACAATGCCCATGGAAGATTTAAATGCCGGAAGTATAGAACTAATTCTCAAATAGAATGAATAGAAGAAAAGACTATGGATGCTTCGGCTTCCTAGAGAAATCGGCACAAGAAGGAAAAAGTGGAGAAGAGTTTCGGCTTTTAAAGAAATTAGAGAAAAAAAATTGAAGAGGGAGAGGCTAGGGAATTTCGGCACAATAGGAGAGAAATTTAGGGTTTTCAGTGTCAGAATCAATGAGCTAGCCCCCCCTATTTATAGATATTTTGGCACCTCACTGCTAAAAACCAAAACGCCCTTAAAATTCAAGCTAAAGAGAGGAGAAATTCGGCACCCTCCTTGCCATGCAAGAGGCCAGAATTTTACACTTCTCTAGATGGTGGATTTTCTGCCAACACTTCCCTTGAAGATAAGCTCCTAACTTTTCTCCTTTTTATCTATGATATTATCACTTAAAAATCCACATAAATTCTCCCATTTTATAGCCTTGTAGTCGTCCACCTCTACTAATCCCTAATACCAAATTTAACTCACTTAAATTAAAATATTTGGGCCTCATTAAACTTAATACTTGGGCCCCTAATTCCTTGTGTGTGGCGTCACCCTCTCTTCATTTAAAGTGCCGAATTTGGCCTAAAACATGGGTTCCTTGCGACCCAAAACTTGTTCCTTTTAAACTGTTAATGATGCCACTTTAATCTGGGCCTTTTTGCCTAATTCTAAGCCCAAATTTAGACCCTTATCAATTAAATTAAGATCGTAAACCTATCCCTACACTAAATGTATAGGCCCGTAAATTTAGGATGTTACAGTTCTACCCCCCTTAAAGAAATTTCGTCCTCGAAATTTCCAACTAACTATTAATCGTACTACCCAAGTCTCACCATTATGCTTTCATTTGCGCACTCGATTCTAAAGCCAAAAGAAACACGTAGTATACTATGGTAGAGTGCGCACCAGATGTTAGCATCTAGAGCGTCCTCGTCCCCTTGTACTCATTTTACCGATTCAAGCGTTTATATGTTTAGAAATTTTATGAATTATTAGTTTTCTTCCACATTAACCACGAGCGGTTTATGAACAATAGTTTAAGAGTAGTTCTTTCGAATTCGCATTCACAATACAGTCTCAAGTTTGTAACCTCTAACTAAAATAAAACACATACATCATACAAATAACATCCAAGCACTTACATTCTTCACGTAAAGGTGTTTTCGTTGATTCACTACCCAGGGGTATATTCGTAATTTTATCCTACAGGGGTATTTTCGTAATTTTTCATAATAAAGTTCCTTGTTGATTTCGTGAAGTGAGGGTATTCTTGTAATTTTACAATCTGGGGGTATTTTGGAAATTTTGAAATCTGGGGGTATTTCGGTAATTTTACAATCAGGGGCAATTTAGTAATTTTGCAAATCAGGGGTAATTTGGTAATTGTACAAACCAGGGGTATTTTGGTTTTTTTTTTCAAACTTTGATGTTGTTGTGGTTGTTTTTTTTTTAAAATAGGGGTACTTTGGGAAAATCTAGTTTCGTAGTCCGGGTTACTCGTGAAATCATGAGATTTTCTGCAAATTTTCAAAACATAGGTATTTTACAAATTCATAAATTGGTTAGAAGTTTTCACAAATCAAATGTATTTTGAAAATTTTGCAAAACTTGAATTTTTTTTCGAACTAGGGTGGCTGGTCCCTTTCGGGTTTTAATTATAGGGTTTAGCCCATCAACAAGTCCTCATAACTAGGGTGAATAGTCACCACGCACCAGGTAGGATTCTAGTGAAGAGGAGGTGAGTCGCTAGGACTACTTAAGTACCAAGCTCTCCCTGAATCCACTCCTAGACATGCGTATTCCCATTGCCACACCCTAACTTGGCTAAGGTGAACAAGTCCTCACGTGCACTGCAGGATTCCAAATGAAGAGGAGGTGAGTCACTAGGACTGCTTAAATACCAGGCTCTTCCGGATCCAATCCTAGACATGCGTATGCCTGTTACCACACCCTAGTCTTGCGGCTCGTTCACGGGTTTGTTTAGTGAAGTTAAGTCTTATGGATTTGAAGAGTTGTTTGTCTAAGCCTAGAGTCCATCAAGTTCTAACCTAGATAGTCTACGTCCCATAAGGCCCATCAAGCCCACATTTATATCACAATCAGGATTTCAGAATACTTACCTGGCGGACTTGGGCCGGAGATGCAGGTGCCATGCTGAGCTAACAAACCTGTATAAATATGCATGTTTCGAAAACCCAACTTTAGAAAACGTTTTGAGCCCAAAAAAAACCCCCAGAGCTGAGTTTTGAACCGGGCTCTGATACCAATTTGTAACACCCCAAACCTGGCCCAAACGCTACAACCGGATCTGGTATGTCACTTAAGAGATTTTACATAACATGTCGCATTTTGATAAACAATTACTAGGTTTACACCTTTATTTCGAAAGCTTAATAATTCATTAAAGTATAAAATATTAAGTAACCAATTATCTTGGTAGATTTTAAATAAAAATCGAAATTTCATGCAGGTCTTAACTTAATTGAAAATGTAAAACTTAAAACCCAGTAATAAAAGCCCAACAAAATCCCAAGACATAAATGGTAGTCTAGTGGCCCATGGCCTTATTATAAGGAAATTTGAACCCATTAATTAAATGAAAATAAAAAAAGTTAGACTAAGTCTTTTTGCTGAACTCTCAAAGCTCTGTTGCATGGCCACCTTGCCCTCCTCTCCAGCCCGGTCCGATGCCCTAAGTGTCACCTGAGATGGTTAAAATTAAAGGGTGAGTCGCGAGACTCAGTGTGCAACCCTCATGCACCATTAGATTTGGGCTTTTAGCCCCATAAAACAGAATAATCAAAATATAAGTAACAAAAATAATATGCAAAGCCCAACCCATATCCTAGGTGTCCATCCGCTACACGCCCATACGCACGACCATTCACACCATTGGGGATTTCTACAATCAACCCACATCACTACACGCCTTGATGGCGATCGTGCTACTCATCATCGAGATCATGGCCGTAGCCACTACAACAATCACTACAGGTTACTACAATAGATCACGGTAAGGAACCGCTATAAATGCATCACGGTAAAAACCGCTACAACATATAACTTCCTCCTTTCATCAAACCCAACCCATGCAATCACATAAAATCAGTATACTTGTAACATTTAATCGGATCATTTACTAACCCGGTGATTTGCTTTACCCTCTTTAGGTTCCCGTCAATATGCCGGTTTTCGGCATTTAACAAAACATGTAATACTTATTTTCATATATTAATCAAATGATCTAGATGGTGTGGAGAATTACACACCGATATTGCGAAATCCAATATTCTTAGTCGATGTCCTTGCTATCCGGATCTATTATCCTCAATCTATAGCCTTGCTTAAAAGCCTGAACAATTGTGAAAATAGGCCTCTCCTATATTCGGCCATGGTTAGTATTGTACCCGATTATATATATATAAATAAACAAATCCTCTTACCTTGAAATCCCAAAATTGGAGACTTATGATTTTTGGCTTTTAGGTCTAGTCGACTAAGCTTCCTTCAAATCCCGAATTGCCACCCATCATAAAACCATTAAACTATTAGCTTTTGGCTTTTGCCTTTCAAAAACTGGGAATAGATCATGAGAACTAATCAAAAATCAACACTTACCTTAGCATAGGAGATTCGGCTAGCACTAGAGAGAGGATTCGGCAATGCCCATGGAAGATTTAAATGCCGGAAGTATAGAACTAATTCTCAAATAGGATGAATAGAAGAAAAGACTATGGATGCTTCTGGCTTCCTAGAGAAATCGGCACAAGAAGGAAAAAAGTGGAGAAGAGTTTTGGCTTTTAAAGAAATTGGAGAAAAGAAATTGGAGAGGGAGAGGCTAGGGAATTTCGGCACAATAGGAGAGAAATTTAGGGTTTTCAGTGTCGAATCAAGGAGCTAGCCCCTATTTATAGATATTTTGGCACCTCTTCGCTAAAAACCGAAACGCCTTTAAAATTCAAGCTAAAGAGAGGAGAAATTCGGCACCCTCCTTGCCATGCAAAAGATGGCCGATTTTACACTCCTCTAGATGGTGGATTTTCAGCCAACACTTCCTTGAAGATAAGCTCCTAACTTTTCTCTTTTTTATCTATGATATTATCACTTAAAAATCCACATAAATTCTCCTATTTTATAGCCTTGTGAGTCACCCACTCTACTAATCCCTAATACCAGATTTAACTCACTTAAATTAAAATATTTGGGCCTCATTAAACTTAATACTTGGGCCCCTAATTCCTTGTGTATGGCGTCACCCTCTCTTAATTTAAAGTGTCAAATTTGGCCTAAAACATGGGCTCCTTGCGACCCAAAACTTGTTCTTTTTTAACTGTTAATGATGCCACTTTAATCTGGGCCTTTTTGCCTAATTCTAAGCCCAAATTTAGACCCTTATCAATTAAATTAACATAGTAAACCTATCCCTACACTAAATGTATGGGCCCGTAAATTTAGGATGTTACAGTTCTACACCCCTTAAAGAAATTTCGTCCTCGAAATTTCCAACTAACTATTAATCGTACTACCCAAGTCTCACCACTATGCTTTCATTGCAAGACTCTCGATTCTAAAGCCAAAAGAAACACGTAGTGTACTATGGTAGAGTACGCACCAGTGTTAGCATCTAGAGCGTCCTCGTCCCCTTGTACTCATTTTACTGATTCGTGTTTATCTGTTTAGAAATTTTATGAATTATTAGTTTTCTTCCACTGATTAACCACGAGCAGTTTATGAACAATAGTTTAAGAGTAGTTCTTTCGAATTCGCATTCACAATCTGATCTCAAGTTTGTAACCTCTAACTAAAATAAAACACATACATCATACAAATAACATCCAAGCACTTACATTCTCCACGTAAAGGTGTTTTCGTTGATTCACTACCCAGGGGTATATTCGTAATTTTATCCTACAGGGGTATTTTCATAATTTTTCATAATAAAGTTCCTTGTTGATTTTGTGAAGTGAGGGTATTCTGGTAATTTTACAATCTGGGGGTATTTTGGAAATTTTGAAATCTGTGGGTATTTTGGTAATTTTGCAATTAGCGGCAATTTAGTAATTTTGCAAATTAGGGGTAATTTGGTAATTGTACAAACCAGGGGTATTTTGGTTTTTTTTTTAAACTTTGATGTTGTTGTGGTTGTTTTTTTTTAAAATAGGGGTACTTTGGGAAAATCTAGTTTCGTAGTCCGGGTTACTCGTGAAATCATGAGATTTTCGGGTAAATTTTCAAAACATAGGTATTTTAAAAATTCATAGCTGGTTAGAAGTTTTCACAAATCAAATGTATTTTGAAAATTTTACAAAACTTGAATTTTTTTTTTCGAACTAGGGTGGCTGGTCCATTTCGGGTTTTAATTATAGGGTTTAGCCCATCAACAAGTCCTCATAACTAGGGTGAATAGTCACCACGCACTGTAGTATTCTAGTGAAGAGGAGGTGAGTCGCTAGGATCTGCATAAGTACCAAGCTCTCCCCGAATCCACTCCTAGACATGCGTATGCCCATTGCCACACCCTAACTTGGCTAAGGTGAACAGTCACTACGCACTGCAGGATTCCAGTGAAGAGGAGGTGATTCACTAGGATCGCTTAAATACCGTGCTCTTAGGATCCAATCCTAGACATGCGTATGCCTGCTTCCACACCCTAGTCTTGCGGCTCGTTCACGGTTTGTTTAGTGAAGTTAAGTCTTATGGATTTGAAGAGTTGTTTGTCTAAGCCTAGAGTCCATCAAGTTCTAACCTAGATAGTCTATGTCCCATAAGGCCCATCAAGCCCACATTTATATCACAATCAAGAGTTCAGAATACTTACCTGGCAGACTTGGGCTGGAGACGCAGGTGCCATTCTGAGCTAACAGACCTGTATAAATATGCATGTTTCGAAAACCCAACTTTAGAAAACGTTTTGAGCCCAAAAAAAACCCCCAGAGCCGAGTTTTGAACCGGGCTCTGATACCAATTTGTAACACCCCAAACCCAGCCCAAACGCTACAACCGGATCTGGTATGTCACTTAAGAGATTTTACATAACATGTCGCATTTTGGAAAATAATTACTAGGTTTACACCTTTATTTCGAAAGCTTAATAATTCATTAAACTATAAAATATTAAGTAACCAATTATCTTGGTAGATTTTAAATAAAAACCGAAATTTCATGCAGGTCTTAACTTAATTGAAAACGTAAAACTTAAAACCCAGTAATAAAAGCCCAACAAAATCCCAAGACATAAATGGTAGTCTAGTGGCCCATGGCCTTATTACAAGGAAATTTGAACCCATTAATTAAATGAAAATAAAAAAAGTTAGACTAAGTCTTTTTTTGAATTCTCAAAGCTCATTGCATGGCCACCTTGCTCTCCTCTCCAGCCCGGTCCGATGCCCTAAGTGTCACCTGAGATGGTTAAAATTAAAGGGTGAGTCGCGAGACTCAGTGTGCAACCCTCATGCACCATTAGATTTGGGCTTTTAGCCCTATAAAACAGAATAATCAAAATATAAGTAACAAAAATAATATGCAAAGCCCAACCCATATCCTAGGTGTCCATCCGCTACACGCCCCGTACACACCATTCACACCATTGGGGATTTCTATAATCAACTCACACTACTACACACCTTGATGGCGATCGTGCTACTCATCATCGATCATGGCCGTAGCCACTACAATGAATCACGGCAGGCCGCTACAACAGATCACTGTAAGGAACCACTACAATAGATCACGGTAAAACCGCTACAACATATAACTTCCTCCTTTCATCAAACCCAACCCATGCAATCACATAAAATCGTATACTTATAACATTTAATCGGATCATTTACTAACTCGGTGATTTGCTTTACCCTCTTTAGGTTCCCGCCAATATGCCGGGTTTCGGCATTTAACAAAACATGTAATACTTATTTTCATATATTAATCAAACAGATCTAGATGGCGTGGAGAATTACACACACGAAATTACGAAATCCAATATTCTTAGTCGATGTCCTTGCTATCTGGATCTATTATCCTCAATCTATAGCCTTGCTTAAAAGCCGGAACAATTGCGAAAATAGGCCTCTCCTATATTCGGCCATGTTTAGTATTCTACCCAATTTTATATATATAAATAAACAAATCCTCTTACCTTGAAATCCCGAAATTGGAGACTTATGATTTTTGGCTTTTAGGTCTAGTCGACTAAGCTTCCTTCAAATCCCGAATTGCCACCCATCATAAAACCATTAAACTATTAGCTTTTGGCTTTTGCCTTTCAAAAACTGGGAATAGATCATGAGAACTAATCAAAAATCAACACTTACCTTAGCATAGGAGATTCAGCTAGCACTAGAGAGAGGATTCGGCAATGCCCATGGAAGATTTAAATGCCGAAAGTATAGAACTAATTCTCAAATAGGTTGAATAGAAGAAAAGACTATGGATGCTTCTGGCTTCCTAGAGAAATCGGCACAAGAAGGAAAAAGTGGAGAAGAGTTTCAGCTTTTAAAGAAATTGGAGAAAAGAAATTGGAGAGGGAGAGGCTAGGGAATTTCGGCACAATGGTAGAGAAATTTAGGGTTTTCGATTGTCGTAAATCATTGAGCTAGCCCCTATTTATAGATATTTTGGCACCTCTTTGCTAAAAACCAAAAACGCCCTTAAAATTCAAGCTAAAAGAGAGGAGAAAATTCGGCACCCTCCTTGCCATGCAAGAGTCTGAATTTTACACTCCTCTAGATGGTGGATTTTCAGCCAACACTTCCTTGAAGATAAGCTCCTAACTTTTCTCCTTTTTATCTATGATATTATCACTTAAAAATCCACATAAATTCTCTTATTTTATAGCCTTGTAGCCGTCCACCTCTACTAATCCCTAATACCAAATTTAACTCACTTAAATTAAAATATTTGGGCCTCATTAAACTTAATACTTGTGCCCCTAATTCCTTGTGTGTGGCGTCACCCTCTCTTCATTTAAAGTGCCAAATTTGGCCTAAAACATGGGCTCCTTATGACCCAAAACTTGTTCCTTTTAATCATTAACTTTAATGATGCCACTTTAAATTTAGGCCCTTTTGCCATAATTCTAAGCCCAAATTTAGATGTTACCCTTATCAATTAAATTAACATAGTAAACCTATCTCACTATACTAAATGTATAAAGCCAAAAGTAAATTTAGGATGTTACATCGTGAAATCATGAGATTTTCGGTAAATTTTCAAAACATAGGTATTTTAAAAATTCATAGCTAGTTAGAAGTTTTCACAAATCAAATGTATTTTGAAAATTTTACAAAACTTGAATTTTTTTTTTTCAACTAGGTGGCTGGTCCATTTCGGGTTTTAATTATAGGTTTTAGCCCATCAACAAGTCCTCATAACTAGGGTGAATAGTCACCACGCACTGGTAGGATTCTAGTGAAGAGGAGGTGAGTCGCTAGGACCGCATAAGTACCAAGCTCTCCTGAATCCACTCCTAGACATGCGTATGCCCATTGCCACACCCTAACTTGGCTAAGGTGAACAGTCACTACGCACTGCAGGATTCCAAATGCCAAGAGGAGGTGATTCACTAGGATCGCTTAAATACTGTGCTCTTCCTGATCCAATCCTAGACATGCGTATGCCTGTTTCCACACCCTAGTCTTGCGGCTCGTTCACGGGTTTGTTTAGTGAAGTTAAGTCTTATGGATTTGAAGAGTTGTTTGTCTAAGCCTAGAGTCCATCAAGTTCTAACCTAGATAGTCTATGTCCCATAAGGCCCATCAAGCCCACATTTATATCACAATCAAGAGTTCGAGAATACTTACCTCGCGGACTTGGGTGAGACGCAGTGCCATTCTCGAGCTAACAGACCTGTATAAATATGCATGTTTCGAAAACCCAACTTTAGAAAACGTTTTGAGCCCAAACCCCCAGAGCCGAGTTTTGAACCTGGCTCGATACCAATTTGTAACACCCCAAACCCAAATTTCAAACGCTACAACCTGATCTCGGTATGTCACTTAAGAGATTTTACATAACATGTCGCATTTTGGAAAATAATTACTAGGTTTACACTTTATTTCGAAAGCTTAATAATTCATTAAACTATAAAATATTAAGTAACCAATTATCTTGGTAGATTTTAAATAAAAACCGAAATTTCATGCGGTGTCTTAACTTAATTGAAAACGTAAAACTTAAAACCAGATAATAAAAGCCCAACAAAATCCCAAGACATAAATGGTAGTCTAGTGGCCCATGGCCTTATTACAAGGAAATTTGAACCCATTAATTAAATGAAAATAAAAAAGTTAGACTAAGTCTTTTTGCTTGAATTCTCAAAGCTCTGTCGCATGGCCACCTTGCTCTCCTCTCCAAATGCAGTCCGATGCCCTAAGTGTCACCCGAGATGGTTAAAATTAAAGGGTGAGTCATGAGACTCGGTGTGCAACCCTCATGCACCATTAGATTTGGGCTTTTAGCCCTATAAAACAGAATAATCAAAATATAAGTAACAAAAATAATATGCAAAGCCCAACCCATATCCTAGGTGTCCATCCGCTACACGCCCCGCACGACCATTCACACCATTGGGGATTTCTATAATCAACTCACACCGCTACACACCTTGATGGCGATCGTCTTGCTCATCATCGATCATGGCCGTAGCCACTACAATGCATCACTTCGCAGGCCGCTACAAATGAATCACGGTGAAGGAACCGCTACAATAGATCACGGTAAAAACCGCTACAACATATAACTTCCTCCTTTCATCAAACCCAACCCATGCAATCACATAAAATCAGTATACTTATAACATTTAATCGGATCATTTACTAACACGGTGATTTGCTTTACCCTCTTTAGGTTCCCGTCAATATGCCGGGGTTTCGGCATTTAACAAAACATGTAATACTTATTTTCATATATTAATCAAACAGATCTAGATGGCGTGGAGAATTACACACCTGAAATTACGAAATCCAATATTCTTAGTCGATGTCCTTGCTATCCGGATCTATTATCCTCAATCTATAGCCTTGCTTAAAAGCCTAACAATTGCGAAAATAGGCCTCTCCTATATTCGGCCATGTTTAGTATTCTACCCAATTTTATATATATAAATAAACAAATCCTCTTACCTTGAAATCCCGAAATTGGAGACTTATGATTTTTGGCTTTTAGGTCTAGTCGACTAAGCTTCCTTCAAATCCCGAATTGCCACCCATCATAAAACCATTAAACTATTAGCTTTTGGCTTTTGCCTTTCAAAAACTGGGAATAGATCATGAGAACTAATCAAAAATCAACACTTACCTTAGCATAGGAGATTCAGCTAGCACTAGAGAGAGGATTCGGCAATGCCCATGGAAGATTTAAATGCCGAAAGTATAGAACTAATTCTCAAATAGGTTGAATAGAAGAAAAGACTATGGATGCTTCGGCTTCCTAGAGAAATCGGCACAAGAAGGAAAAAGTGGAGAAGAGTTTCAGCTTTTAAAGAAATTGGAGAAAAGAAATTGGAGAGGGAGAGGCTAGGGAATTTCGGCACAATGGTAGAGAAATTTAGGGTTTTCAGTGTCAGAATCATTGAGCTAGCCCCCCTATTTATAGATATTTTGGCACCTACTGCTAAAAACCAAAAACGCCCTTAAAATTCAAGCTAAAAGAGAGGAGAAATTCGGCACCCTCCTTGCCATGCAGTAGCTGAATTTTACACTCCTCTAGATGGTGGATTTTCAGCCAACACTTCCCTTGAAGATAAGCTCCTAACTTTTCTCCTTTTTATCTATGATATTATCACTTAAAAATCCACATAAATTCTCTTATTTTATAGCCTTGTAGCCGTCCACCTCTACTAATCCCTAATACCAAATTTAACTCACTTAAATTAAAATATTTGGGCCTCATTAAACTTAATACTTGTGCCCCTAATTCCTTGTGTGTGGCGTCACCCTCTCTTCATTTAAAGTGCCGAATTTGGCCTAAAACATGGGCTCCTTGCGACCCAAAACTTGTTCCTTTTTAACTGTTAATGATGCCACTTTAATCTGGGCCTTTTTGCCTAATTCTAAGCCCAAATTTAGACCCTTATCAATTAAATTAACATAGTAAACCTATCCCTATACTAAATGTATAGGCCCGTAAATTTAGGATGTTACATATGGAATTAGTTTTGGAGAAATAAAGTTAGTCTCGGTTTAGGGACTAAATTGGAATTTAGGCAAAAGTTGAATATAAATTGAAATATTCAATGTGAAATTGTGTTGTATTGATGATTTTCAATTGTTTCAATTCCGTAGCTAATGTTGTGCCGAAAACTGCGGCTAAGAATGGAAAGGAAAAAGTTAACGAGCAATAGCTCGAAAATTACGGTTTGTATTTCTATAATCTGAATTTAATTATTAAAGGTTGTATTTTGATTTAAATGTTTATGGTAAGTAATTAAGGTGAGTGTTATCATTTTGATATTGAATTGAATTGATATGAATATGTGATTAATGTAGAAATTGAATAATGAATATTGGTTGAAATTGAAAAGTGATTTGAAACACTATTAACGGTATTGGGCTAAGTCGGATATAGATGGCATGCCATAGGATTGGAAGAGTTCAAGGATTAATTCGACTTCGAGTCGATGAGACACTGGGTGTCAATCTATTACTTTGGATAAATTCGATGAGGTATTAGGTTCCAAATTACTTCGGTATAACCGATGAGACACTGGGTGTCAACTTATTACTTCGAATTATCCGATGAGGCACTGGGTGCCAAACTGGTGTGTTTTGGTTGGATCCGTGTTTCCGTCAAAGTCCGATTCGTGTTAATAGGGGTAAGTAAATGAGATAATATTATGAATGGTATTATTAATATCGAATGTGAAATGGAAATGAGACATGAGAATTGTGCATCATAATGGAAAAAGCTACTTAAGATAGCAAACGATGAGAATTGAATGTGTGATGAATGATTTATCTATGAATTGATTAATTGAATGACTATGGTTAATGTATGATTTAAATGAGTATGTTATATTATTTTACTTAAAGTATTTGGATTATAGAAGTACCACTGCGTTTACACTCAGCGTACGATTTGTTTTCCATGCGCAAGTTAGGTAAAGTTAGATTGACGATTCAGCATCCATCAGAGATCCCAAACTCAAACGTGGTGAAGTATGTTTCTTTTTGGTAATGGCATGTACTTAGAATGTCTTAAGTTGTCATTTTGGGAAATGAATGTAAATGATGTTATAAGATGATATTGGTTATTTATATAAATGAATATATGTGTTATGTTGAGGTTTAATATGGAATGTTTAAGTTTATGTATAAGTAAGTATGAAATAGGCAAAATTTGGGTTGAAATGGTATGAAAATTTGAATTAGCTTGAATGGTGTTTTTAATGGATTGTTTGGATAATATATGAGAAACACCCATGAGTATACACTTGATAGGTCATTAGGTTGATAGTTTTGACATGATTTAGATGTATTTGGTTGTGTTTTGGATTGGTTGAACGATTGGTTTTTGAATTACTTGATGTCTAAGATTGCAGAGAATGGTAAACTTGATGTTTAAGGTTCATTTTGAGTCCACACGGCCAGACAGATGGGCGTGTGACTGGACCGTGTGAGACACACAGCTAACACATAGGTGTGTGATTTGGCCGTGCGTTCCTTGCAACTTAAAAATTTAAAACAGAATGCTTAGGTATTTCCACACGGGCGTGTGTCTAAGTCAGAGAGTTACATAGGGTCGGACACGGCCTGAGACACAAGCGTGTCCTAGTGCTACACGGGCGTGTCTCTGGGTCACACGAGCGTGTGTCCCCTGCACTTAGGGTAAAATTTTGAAATTTCGCGAAAAATTCCCTGAGTACCCGAATTAGTCTCGATTTGTTTCTAATACATATTTTGGGCCTCGAGGGCCCATAAAAGGGGTGATATGGTTAAATTATGAAGTGTATACTAGATGATATGTTTATTGTTCCTATTTGATCTGAAAAGTTCAGTAATGCTCCGTAACCATGTTCTAGCGATGGATAGGGGTTAGGGGGTGTTACAGGAAATGTCTAAATCAATGTGAAATTTATAATGCCACTAAGTCAACAAAATATAATTTCCAAATAATTATATGCAATATTCGTTTCAGGGAATATTCCAAAATCTTCAAATATCCAAAAAAAACTTGCAACTTCAAGTGCATCCAACCTGTAACACCCCAAACTCGGCCTAGACGTTATGGTCGAATCCGAAAGCATCACATGAAATGAGTTAAAAAACCGTTGTTATTAAATTGAAACCCTTTCCTGTTCGACTAATCTTTATCACTATTATTAATTTCGAAACTTTCTTTCATCTACTTATCTTGGGATAAAACGTATTTCGTAGCGGAAGCTTTAAAAGTTGTTCAAGGTTTAAGAAAATCCATGCTTCTGATAAAATCTGAGTTTAAAACGTGTTTTGCAGTTATTAAATCATAAAATTGCAGTCTAACCCAAATTAAAGTAAAACAGTCCATAAAGTCCAAATTACATAAAACAAACCCAGAGTAAACCAGAACATCTAAATTAGTTAAAACTTAAACCAGCTCGAACATGTGGTCACCGAGGGACTCCGCAGCTCCGATCCGCCTAAGACTGTGAGTTACCTGTACAGACAAACAGAAAAGGGGTGAGTTTACGTAAACTCAGTGTGTAACCCAGCAGAATTAAGCATGCACACATATAGAATAACAGATATCAGTCACATACGATCTTGGGCCTAAGTCCATTCTGATTCAAATGCGATTTGGGCCTTAGCCCATCTCGATATCTGAATCTGAGATATGCAATCGAAAATAGAAATCGTGGATCCTACCTCCAGCCTCTACACACCATCTCCGACCATCCCTAAACACCATGTGGGGTTTAAAACACCCACCCAAATTTCCTACACACCATGCTTTATGCGAATGCGGCACATATCGAGATATATTGCAATTGAAATTTGCCGGATAATAGGCATAATCTGCCTTTCCGAACACTTCCTCCAACATATATATATCATCCCACCCTAATCAAAGTAACAGTACATGCATGCAGAATTAACAATAGATCATGCTTACATGCTTATAAAAACAGATAGCAGATACACATGGTACAGACATGCTTAAAATAGTACAACAGTCTAGCAGAACACATAGTTTTAGGGTTAGTAAGCCTTTACCAACCCTACGGTAGGTCCACAGTCGATTAGGACGACCCGTGCAGTCCCTACGGAAAATTCCAGTATAGTTGGCCCACACACCCGTGTGGCCCGCCCGTGTGGGCCCACACGCCCGTGTTGCCCACACGCCTAGATTAGCCTTGCCCGTGCGGGTCACACGGCCTAGCCCAGATAACACACGCCCGTGTGGCGTGCCCGTATAGCCCACACGCCCAATTTGGCGTAGCCCGTGTGGCCCACGCGGCCACACCTTTGCCATCACACGGCCGTGTCTTGCGTACGGCCTTGCCTTCGTCGATCACACGACCGTGTGGCGTTGATAGTAAGGTTTTTGACTTTTGTCGAAAACTCGTTTCTTGCGTTTCAGGTACACACCTGGTACGGATTTGACGTGAAACCACTCTCGAGCCTTCCAAAACCTATAAACAGAGTGTCTAACATCGATTTAGCAGATCGTTTTAACAAATTCCCTACTCGAATCAATAAAGAACCGACTTACCACCAATGATAAACCGCCCCAAAGCCCACTAAATCTATGAGGTGCGATTCCCTGCTCCACAATCTGCTCCTAAATGGAAATACCACTAACTGATTACAACAAATTGCCTTCACCAAAATCTGAAACTACATTCACAGAAACAAAACCTCACTTTCCAACCAAGAAGAAACCCAACGATTCAGAAGTACAATTTTAACGGTAGTGTAACACCCCAAACCCGACCCATAAGTTTCGACCAGATCTGGTATGCTACGGGTTGTACGTTGAAAACTTTTGCTAAGTTAGTTTTAGTAAATCATAAGTTATTAGGCAAAATTCGAATAAACAAGTGACTTTTGAAAAGAAAACCTTGTATTATTATTATTTTGAATAATAGAACCTTTGACAAAGTTCCATAAGTTGCAAATATTAAAAACTAAGTAGTGAGTATAAACTATGGGGCTGTATTACATAAATGTTTCCAAAATTAAAAACTTAAGGAAAAACCAAAATAATCTATAGGAATAAAAAATTGATGGCCCTCGAGTCCGCTTTGCTCCTATGTCCACGATCTCTCTACCGCTCATCCGCAGTTAGGGAAAAATAATAGGGTGAGTCACCAAGACTCGGTGTGTAAATCCCAAAACACATCAAAGGCTTGGCCCAAAAACACATTATCGCATTGGCACAGTATACAAGGGTAACTATATATGCATCATGGCCCATCCCACCTTAGAAATCCATCCTCTACACACCAACCCGTACCAACCATCACACCTCGAGGATTTCTACAATCAACCCTCCAACCGCTACACACCATATCGGCAATTTGTCTTTTGTCTTAAAGACCGATCATGTGTGACCTATGTGGCAAAGCCACCGATCACCATGCGACCTTAATAATACATCGTAGCATTTCGACAAATTGAGTGCCTATCATAAAGACCGATCACTATGTGACCTATGTGGCAAAGCCACCGATCGCTATGCGACCTTCTTCCCCTTCATCATATCAATCCCATCCCATGCATACATACATGCAGAATCAAAATAATATACTACCTTAAAGTTCACGATCTATCACATACATCGATACACATAGAAGTTTCTATGATTACGTACTTGGCATCCCTTGCCTACCCTTTTTGGGTAATCCGACTGTCTATACAGACCTTTTTCCTCGGCTTTTAGCCCATAACATATATTTAGTATGTGATTACTATACTGACCTTTTTTCCGCTTTTTAGCCCATAACATATATTTAGTACAGATTAATTAGTGTGTTAGAGATCTACACACCTGATTACCGTTAGAACGACACTCTCTATGTCAACACTATCAGAAGTCGATACAACTGCTACTTGCCTAAGGTGTTGTTCAGAAGCCGGTCCACAACCTGGTGGCCAATCTCGTCATCACGACACATGTACTCATTTCTTAAACTTAGGGATTCTCTCCTTTGCCTGATCCATATTTAATTCCATCACAAGTCCTTGTCATAACTACTATCACAACATATGATCGTTAATCCACATCATAAAGTTAAGATCTCGCATGCGATGAACGAATCTAGTGAAAATCTAGGGAAAATCACCTTACCTTAAAATCTCGAAATTGGAGACTAACGATTTCCGGCTTTTAAATCTAGATGATCAGGTTTCCTTCAAATCCCGGAATGCCGCCCAAACGCAAAAGAGAGGAAATATTAGCTTCATTCGGTAGCCTTAACAACCAAGTGGCCATTCAAATTTTGTCTCTTAAAAAAACCGAAAGAGAGATTGAAGAGATAGGAAAATCGGCACTTACCTTAACGCGAGAATTCGACTACCCTTAGAGATTCCGGCTTTTTGAGAAGATCAAAAGAGAAGATGATTCGAAGAAATCTATAGAGATTCGGCTTTTAGAAGAAAGAAGAGAAAATAATAATGGAGTTTTCGGCTTTCGACTTTTTAGAAGAAAGAAGAGAAGAGAATAATGGAGTTTTCTGGCTTTTAGAAGAAAGAAGAGAATAATGGAGTTTTCAAATTTTTAGAAGAAAGAAGAGAATAATGGAGTTTTCGCTTTTAGGAGAAAGAAGAGAAAAGAATAATGGGGTTTTCTACTTTTAGAAGAAAGAAGAGAAAGAAAAGGTGGAAACCCTAAATGCTGAAAAATAAAGAAGAGAACCCTCCCTATTTATAGAAATTTCGGGCACTTACCTATGAAAAATCGAAAGTGCCCTTCCGGATAACTAAAAATTAATCAAATAAAAGGGGAAAATTCGGTACCCCTTTGCTATAAAGAAACCGATTTCTTCACTTCTCTAGGTGATGGAATTTCGCCAACTCTAGCCTTGTAGATAGCTCCTATCTTTTTTCCTTTTTTTTTCTTCCATATTATCGCCTATATTATCTACATTATCCCATTCACATAAATCCTCCTATTTTTGAGCCTTGTTGCCATCCATTCTACCTAACCCTAATGCCGAAATTTAACTAACTTAAATTAAAAGAGTTGGGCTCCATGTAACTTAAATTTGGGCCCCTTACTCCCTTGTGTGGCGTCACCTCCTTGCTCCCTAAGTGGCGCCACTGACCACTGGGCCACAAGCCTATTTTGATATTTTAAACTCAGATACCACCCTTTAAACCCTATAGTGCCAAAACAAAAATTTAACTAAGGCTTCAGCCCAATCCTGGGCCCAATTTGGACCCCTAATGCTCAAATTAACTCATTACACATATTCACCCATTAAATGCATAGGCCCAAAATTTAGGATGTTACAGTTCTACCCCCTTAGAGAAATTTCGTCCTCGAAATTTCCAACTAACTACTAATCGTACTACCCAAGTCTCACCACTATGCTTTCATTTATGCAAATCTAATTTAATAATATATAACCATTGCACGCATACGCTTTCTATACCAAAAATATAGCATCCACACAAAACATACCCTACTTAATGGTGATTGAACAATCCCGAGCCTTATGCTCCTCGCACCGCATCTTAAACACGTTCCTGACTTCCTTCAACATTCACTCGGATGACGCCTTCTGTAATATTCACAAACCCGAAAGTTTGGACGTACCTTAGCATGCTTCACAGAACAAGACTGCAACCCTAGAAAACTACGATCTCTTTTTTTCTTACAGTCCACGCACCCAACCTGAAATGTTTCACCAATTTCTTTAACCTCCTTTAGTACCTCCCTAACTAGCTGAGTCAGCACATCAGTCCTAATACTTCCACGGCCTCGGCCGCGGCCTTTTCTTCCTCTCCTAGCGCTCATCGTCGATTCTCGTAGTATCTGAATTAGAAATTTTATGAACTATTAATTTCTTTCACTGATTAACCACGAACAATCTTATGGAAAGTAGTTTTGAGAGTGGTTCTTTCGAATTCGAACCTATCTACAGTTTCAGTCTCAAGTTTATCTCCTAATTCTTGAAACCACATACATCAACCCGCATACATCAATCACAAGTAGCATCCATGCACACACATTCATCGCATAAGGTTTTTTTTTCCGTCATTCCTCTACCCAAGGGTATTTCCGTAGTTTTGCCCTACAGGGTATTTTCCAAAATAAAGTGTCTTGGTGATTTTCTCAAAATAGGGTATCTTAGTGTTGTTGTTGTTTTCATTTTTTTAGCAGGGGTATTTTGGAAAATTTAATTTTTCAAACCGGGTCACATTTGTAAATCTAGGGGTTTTCGGGTAAATTTGCAAAACATGGGTATTTTAGAAAATCACGATTGTTTGGAAATTTTCACAAATCAAGTGTATTTTGGAAATTTACAAAACTTGGGGTATTTTTTGGTTGCGAAAATAGGGTGGCTGGTCCTTTTTGGTTTTAATTATAGATTTTGGCCCGTCAAGAAATCCTCGTGGCTAAGGTGAACAACATCACAAGATCGTAGGATTCCAACGAAGAGGAGGTGAGTCACTAGGACTGCTTAAGTACCAAGCTCTCCACAGAATCCAATCCTGAGACATGCGTATGCTCATTGCCACACCCTAACCCATCGACTGTTCACGGGTTTGTTTGGATAGATTAAGTCTTATGAATTTAAAGAGTTGTTTTAACTAAGCCTATAGTCCATCAATGCCTAACATACTAGTCTACGTCCACCAAGCCCATCAAGCCCACATACATATCACATCCAAAAGTTTAGAATACTTACCTGCGTGGATCGGGTGCCGGTAGACTCGAAGGCCATATCTTCTTCCAGATTTTTTTCTTAATTTCACATAAATTTTCAAAACACTACTAGACCCATTTCACAGCTCGAGTTTTGAACTGGGCTCTGATACCAAAATGTAACACCCCAAACCCAGTCCATAAGTTTCGACCAGATCTAGTATGCTACGGGTTGTACGTTGAAAACTTTTGCTAAGTTGGTTTTAGTAAATCATAAGTTATTAGGCAAAATTCGAATAAACAAGTGACTTTTGAAAAGAAAACCTTGTATTATTATTATTTTGAATAATAAAACCTTTGACAAAGTTCCATAAGTTGCAAATATTAAAAACTAAGTAGTGAGTATAAACTATGGGGCCGTATTACATAAATGTTTCCAAAATTAAAAACTTAAGGAAAAACTGAAATAATCTATAGGAATAAAAACTTGATGGCCCCTCGAGTCCACCTTTGCTCCCATGTCCATGATCTACTGCTCATTTGCAAAGTTAGGGAAAAATAATAGGGTGAGTCACCAAGACTCAGTGTGTAAATCCCGAAAACACATCAAAGGCTTGGCCCACAAACACATTATGGCCTTGGCCCGTATACAAGGGTAACTATATATGCATCATGGCTCATCCCAGCCTAGAAATCTATCCTCTACACACCAACCCGTACCAACCATCACACCTCGAGGATTTCTACAATCAACCCTCCAACCGCTACACACCATATCGACAACTGTACTGCCTGTCTTAAAGACCGATCACTGTGTGACCTATGTGGTAAAGCCACCGATCGCCATGCGACCTTAATAATACATCGTAGCATTTCGACAGCTGAGCTGCCTGTCATAAAGACCGATCACTATGTGACCTATGTGGCAAAGCCACCGATCGCTATGCGACCTTCTTCCCCTTCATCATATCAATCCCATCCCATGCATACATACATGCAGAATCAAAACAATATACTACCTAAAAGTTCACAGTCTATCACATACATCGATACACATAGAGAAGTTTCTATGATTACGTACCTGGCATCCCTTGCCTACCCTTTTTGGGTAATCCGACTGTCTATACAACCTTTTTCCGACTTTTAGCCCATAACATATATTTAGTACAGATTACTATACACCTTTTTTCTGGCTTTTAGCCCATAACATATATTTAGTACAGATTAATTAGTGTGTTAGAGATCTACACACCTGATTACCGTTAGAACGACACTCTCTATGTCGACACTATCAGAAGTCGATACAACTGCTACTTGCCTAAGGTGTTGTTCGTGCCGTCCACAACCTGGTGGCCAATCTCGTACTGCTGACACAGCTCGTTTCTTAAACTTAGGGATTCTCTCCTTTGCCTGATCCATATTTAATTCCATCACAAGTCCTTGTCAGAACTACTATCACAACATATGATCGTTAATCCACATCATAAAGTTAAGATCTCGCATGCGATGAACGAATCTAGTGAAAATCTAGGAAAAATCACCTTACCTTAAAATCCCGAAATTGGAGACTAGCGATTTTTGACTTTTAAATCTAGATGATCGTGCTCCTTCAAATCCCTAATGTCGCCCAAACGCAAAAGAGAGGAAATATTAGCTTCATTCGCACACTTTTTAACAACCAAGTGGCCATTCGGCCTTGTCTCTTAAAAAACCGAAAGAGATTGAAGAGATAGGAAAATCGGCACTCACCTTAACGCGAGAATTCGACTACCCTTAGAGATTCTCGCTTTTTGAGAAGATCGTAAGAGAAGATGATTCAAGAAATCTATAGAGATTCGGTTTTTAGAAGAAATAAGAGAAAAGAATAATAGAGTTTTTGGCTTTCGACTTTTTAGAAGAAAGAAGAGAAGAGAATAATGGAGTTTTCACTTTTAGAAGAAAGAAGAGAATAATGGAGTTTTTGGCTTTTAGAAGAAAGAAGAAAATAATAGAGTTTTCGGCTTTTAGGTGAAAGAAGAGAAAAGAATAATGAGGTTTTCGGCTTTTAGAAGAAAGAAGAGAAAGAAAAGGTGGAAACCCTAAATGCCAAAAAAATAAAGAAGAGAACCCTCCTATTTATAGAAATTTTGGCACTTACCTATGAAAAACCGAAAGTGCCCTTCCCGATAACTAAAAATTAATCAAATAAAAGGGAAAATTTGGCACCCCTTTGCCATAAAGAAACCGATTTCTTCACTTCTCTAGGTGATGGAATTTCTACCAACTCTAGCCTTGTAGATAGCTCCTATCTTTTCTCCTTTTTTTTCCTTCCATATTATCAACTATATTATCTACATTATCCCATTCACATAAATCCTCCTATTTTTGAGCCTTGTTGCCGTCCACTCTACCTAACCCTAATGCCAAAATTTAGCTAACTTAAATTAAAAGAGTTGGGCTCCATGTAACTTAAATTTGGGCCCCTTACTCCCTTGTGTGGCGTCACCTCCTTGCTCCCTAAGTGGCGCCACTGACCACTGGGCCACAAGCCCATTTTGATATTTTAAACTCAGATACCACCCTTTAAACCCTATAGTGCCCAAACAAAAATTCAACTAAGGCTTCACCCATCTCCACGAGCCCAATTTGGACCCCTAATGCTCAAATTAACTCATTACACATATTCACCCATTAAATGCATAGGCCCAAAATTCAGGATGTTACAGGTAGGATTGCCAACTGAATTGAAGAGGGAGGAAGATGAAGTAAAGATTTTACCAGAAGAGGAAAGAAGCCGAAAACCCCAAAGGAAAAGATGACTAACGTCAGAAAAGAAATTTTGGAAGATGAGAGAGAAAATTTTAAAAAGAAGTAAAAATAAAATCAAAATAAAAATATTTTGATAACTCCCTCATCCCACAATTCTCTCCCACTAACCCCTCAACTCAGAATTCCAACTGCACTGGGACACTGGCGCAAAATCAAGCAAAAATAATACCCACGCTCGCGCAGGGATTCGAACACAAGACCTTCAGCAATCTATCACTCAACTTAACCACCAGACCAGCAGGCCCATTCTGATATGATCCTACCAATAATTAAATATAAGCCCACTCCCCAAACACAAGGCTTATATCAGAAAAATATCAAAATTTGTCAAAGGTAGGGCTTGAATTTGGGACCTCTCACACACATCCAGAACACATAACCACTGAAGCATATACACACTAATGTCACATTTTCACAAAAGCCGAAATAAGAATTTTGGGGCGTTACACAACCATAACAAGCTTTAGATAGAATTATCATATTCTATTACTAATAAGTAGATCTTTCACAGTAAAATATTTTACTTTCAATCCCTTAATGGGGATGATGACAAAACAATATCACAAAGATAGTCACATTCAATTCAATTTAAAAACAAAGCAACCAAAACTCAATCCTCTCTTGATTCATAAGAAATATAATCTTTTCATCATTCACAATTTCAATATGAGATCCATTACAATGAATATCTTTTAAAATCAATGTATTAACCATTACAAATTTTGTTCTTTTTAAATATTGATAGATTAGCTCTTCTGGAGCTTTCAACTAATTTTGTACTACCAAACATTAGAATAATATTGGTTTTTATTTTCTTTTGTGCTTGCGTTCACTTCGGGGAATGTAATAGATTTACTAGGACGAACTTATAAATGTTCTAATAGATTCTTTATTTCATAATCACTATCGCAAACATGCGTGGATTTCAAATCAAAATCTATCTATTCATGTTGTCATTATTAGTCTCCAATTATAAAAAATATGATATAATAAATATATTATAGTAAAATATACCTGAGATTCTTTAACATCATCGTTATCACCCTGGCTATTATCATAAGCACACGTAAGGATTATATAAATTTCTTTAGATAATGATTACCCATAGTGCGCAGGCCTCAATTGAAGACTAAAATTGCAATAGCTCTAGAAGGCAATCGACAACAACTTGAGCAACAAATTTGGAGTGACCGTATTATAAAATAAAAGAGAATCGTGCTGATAACGTGTCATAAAATAAATAGATAGAGGGTAAAGAACAAAGAAAATAGGAAAGCAAAAGAGAGAGCGTATTTTATTGATCAAACATAATATTTACAAAGCTTCTCTAAAGTCTCTATTTATAGGCATAAGAAGTATAAATGAAGTAGATATCTATATCTAATGACTATTAGAATTTAAAGTACATCAAAACTTATCTTGATCTTGATGAACATCCACTTAATAATAAAATATTCATAATAAATAAAATATTTTTACTATGATGAAAACAATCCTATTAAATAATAATTGTTATTTAAAAAAATGAAATGGAAGGGGAGAAGAGGAGACGTTGGGCTATTTATAAAAAGGAAGGTGGGGCTTTGGCCCCCTTTCAAATTTTTTGTAGAATAAGAGGAAGAAGGGAAGAAAAGAGAAAAGCAAAAAAAAAAGGTTTTATTTGTTTTAAAGTTGATAAATACAAGATAAATACAAGTAAGGTATGTATAATTTTTTTATGTGCATGTATTATATTAAAAGTAGTTATTGTAATATAATAATTAATTATATTTAATTTATGTATTTTTTTTTAAAATTATACAGATATCAGAATGTCTTCTCGAGTAAATACGGATCACACTTCATCGAGGATCAATGAAACAGTAAAATTAATTATAAATTAAATAAATAAAAAAAGATTTCGTTTTGGTTTCTCGTTTTTTCTTGCTCAGCGTTATTTTGCTCTACATGTTTTGGTTGCATGAAATTGATCTCTAGTTGATTCTTATTAGCCCTTTTTAGCCCCTTTTTGCATGAAACTGATCTCTACGTGTTTTGCATGTATTTTTCTGTATTTATCTATTTGGTTTTATGTATTGAAATTCTTTTTGGATACAAATAAAATTTAATAGCTTATATTACATTTTAGGGTTGTTATTAGCCCTTTTTAGCCCCTTTTTAGCCCTTTTTTTTCATTTTAAAAATAATATTTTATTACTCATTTAATTTAACTTAAATAAAATATACTTAAATAAAAATATTTTAAATTAATTTTATGTTAAAAATTAATAAAATATATAATTTCTTTAATTTTATGAGTGTTGAATGTGTGAGTGTGTCCAACATGGTTATGTTAAATTGTTTTCAAGTTTCTCTTGTAATTGAAAAGTCTTTCAAGGATCTAATTATAAGGTGCTGTTATTAATCCAATCTACCATTCTCAAGCAAATGGTCTTTCTCTTACAATTTAATTTAACATTGGTAACTTGTTTATATTTGCTAAGCTAAGTTTGCTTCGATATGGATGTTTGCTACGTTGGTTTGATTAAAAACATTTCGTTGCATTTTCAAAGATTTATTGGGATTAAGGTCAGACCATTATCTATGATCATCTCTCAAAGCTCGCTTTGATATGGATGTTTATATATGTACTTTTCTTTTACATGTTATAATTATGTGTGAAATATGTAATATGTATACAACTTTTACTTTTATAATTTATATTAAAGAAATGGCTTAAAAGCAAATTTAACTCTCAAGCTTTAACTTTTTCTCACTTAGGTAAGTTCTTGTTTTTGTCAAAAATAGTATTTAAACTATAATTTCATGTCCCGACTTTTTAATTTTATGTTTAAACATAAAATTATCCTACAACGAGGATGAATCGAAGAGTATAATATAAGTTTATGTTTTTGTTTTCTCAAGCTTTCAGTTATACTCTTCAATATATAATTTTATGTTTAAATTATATAGATAATTGATTTATCATATTTTTATAAAAATTTTACCATACAGGATGGGTACCGAGTTTTGAGGTCAAGTTTTCATTTTTCCAAGTACGATCCGGATGAGCGGATCATGTCATACTTACAGTTGGCGGGATTTGCGAACGTCACATTGATCTGGAGGTTTGACTTGAGGGCGAACCTAATTTCCGCCTTGGTTGAGCGGTGATGTTCGGAGACCCACGCCTTCATTATGCTGTGCGAGGAGTGCATTATCACATTGGAGGACGTAACAATGCAACTTAGGTTACGAGTTGACTGTGATGTGGTCACAGTTCGAAGTAAAGTGTTGGAACATTCAGTAGTATACCACATATTGCTTGGACGGTCCCCTAGTGATGGGGAACAGAACTTCACGTGCTTGACATTGGCATGGTTGAGAGCAAATTTCAAGGAGTTATCGAGCACCGCCACTGAGCACGAGGTGATGTGCGCTGCTTGAGCATTTATTATGCAGTTGATCGGGGGGTACTTATGCCGGACAACACGTCTAATAAGGTCCACTCAAGGTACTTGCCTCTATTGGAGGATTTCCATCGTGCTAGTACTTACAGTTGGGGATCAATAGTGTTGGCCATATTGTACCGTGAGCTTTGTCGATCAACAAAACACGAGGTATGTAACATGGTCGGTTGTGTGGGTTTGATGCAGTCTTAGGCTCTGTATAGGATGCCTTTCCTAGCGACTGTTAGGAACCAACCATATTTGTGGCCACTTATCAATAGCTAAAGACAAAATTATACTTAACATTTAACTTTTCATAAGTGTGGATAATATTTTCCCAAGTTTAAGTGCTAACTTGTTTGTTTCGATTTCAGATGGGCAAAGTCTCCAGGAATTGGTGCAAGCAAAAAATTAATCATATACCGTTAAATGATAGAGGCGTTCGCCAGAAAGAAAGTAATATATATTGATTTAACTTAAGTAACATTGATTTAACTTATCCACTTGCAGTATGTGATGTGACTTGACTTATTCTATTATATTGTGCAGTTCTTGTAGATGTCGTATTCTGCACCGAACGTTGCGACCCTTATTCCACAGTGGGTTCATGCCGAAGCCCATGTGTGGTGCATTAACACGTCGATGCTCAACTTCTCAGCCGTTGAGTGGTACAACGCCGATTGAGTTATGCGACAGTTTGGGTGTAGATAATTTGTGCTGAATGATCCACAACAATTTACTGATGTCCACGATAAGACCATGAGGGGAAATGATAGAGGCGTTCGCCAGAAAGAAAGTAATATATATTGATTTAACTTAAGTAACATTGATTTAACTTATCCACTTGCAGTATGTGATGTGACTTGACTTATTCTATTATATTGTGCAGTTCTTGTGGATGTCGTATTCTGCACCGAAAGTTGCGACCCTTATTCCACAGTGGGTTCACGCTGAAGCCCATGTGTGGTGCATTAACACGTCGATGCTCAACTTCTCAACTGTTGAGTGGTACAACGCCGATTGAGTTATGCGACAGTTTGGGTGTAGAAAATTTGTGCCGAATGATCCACAACAATTTACTGATGTCCACGATAAGACTATGAGGGAAAAGATTGAGCGGATTAGAGCGTAGAACATCAGCATTATATAGCACTAAGGAACACCTGATACGAGAGGTGGCCTGAGATGTACTATTGTATGTTTGACTTCAGTCCCTCGATTGAATACATGCAGTGGTACATGACCCGATGGCGCGTTTATTTATATGGTGGGCAACTTATGATAATACCGAATCACGGCTACAGATGTGGAAGTCAACCTATGATGGAGCTCAATCCAGAGGATGAACATATGGCGGAGCCCGACCCGGAGGATCAACATATGGCGGAGCCCGACCTGGACACATGGGTTGACGCTTTTTGTAAAGGATCTCAAAGTAGTTCATATCACCAGAAGATGGGCGATTTCAATTCAACTTACATACAACCGCAACCACCGATAACATTTGCTATCTTTTGTGATACCACATACTCTACCCCACCTCAGGCCACGTTCGATCCGACAGCTGATCCTCCTGATGTGTACAGTACACTCCAACGTCCACCACATCAACGGAGGTCCATAAATCGCTATACCCCGAACGACGATACCACTCCCGGTTCATTTCAATTTTGATACCTATAAATTTCAAGTGTTATGTCATATTTGTTGTATTGATTTTTAATTCCACAATTTATGTATTAGTCTTTTTTGTATAACTTAAAATATCTTTTAAAGTATTAAAAGTTGTATAAGTTAATTTTAAATAAAATCTTAACATTAAACAATACAAACTTCATTTCCATAAGATCATAAAATGCAAACACCGGGTACAACATTTAATTTCCTTCAGATCGTGAAGATTGGCCAGTATAGACGTTTCCATGGGGACACTTACTCCGATTGTGGCCAGCTGTTCTACATATGGTGCAACGCTTTGGATCGACCTCTTCTCCGATATACATGTCATTCCAAATCATCATCGTTTTAAGTCAACCTTTGACTTTCCTACGTAGTGACCTATCTGGAAACATCTCGAACGCAAGCGGTTGCACTTCCAATGTTGATACATCCCTCAATACGGGGAACTCGTTACCCCAAATATGTAATGTACATTGAAGCATGTACACATAGTCGATATATTGTTTGACATTCAAATTGAAGGTAGCACACGCTGCAATCATATGCGCACACAAGTACAGTAGTGTTTGGAACCTCTCGCACTCACGCCGCCTGTTTTAGAGATTAACTCCGTAGGACCGTGACAAGATCCCTGATCGACGACCGATGTACTCTGTCACTCAGAAAGTTTCCAAGTTTTGGGAATATAGTTTTGCATTCATCGACCTAGCCTTTTAAGTGTTCTCTTTCATGGCATTCCTGACATCTTCGACATGTATGTGTCTTGCCTCCAATTGTTTTGATTGTTTCTGTAACACCCTAAAATTTGAGTATCGATTACTGCATGTTTTGGTGTTTAGATTATGTAGGAAAAATTTTCTTATTTCTTTTTGTGCCTACTATAGTTCAGAAGAAGAGTATAGAATTATTCGGGTATGAAATATTTTTTTTAGTTCGAGAATTTATTGAAGTGAAGCAAGTGGCATTGACACTTAAGTTGAATTAAGTGTTAAATAGTAGCATAAGATGAGTAAATGGCAAAGTGGTGTTGGCGCATGAGTTAGTGCATGAGGGAGAAGGTTCGAATCCCTTGTTTAGCATCTAGATGAATTTTATTTTTAATTTTTCTACACATGTATAGCAAGTGTCGGCCAAGTACATATATGGTAAGTGTTGACCTTGTTATTTTTGGTTAGTATATCAAAGGATTAAGGAAAGTGTTAACTTATGGTATAGAATCAAGAAAGTTTGGAAAGATATGGGGACATAAGGCATATATCAAGGAAAAGTTTTGGAAACAAATTCATGGTCATTTGACCAATGAATTTGGACTAAATGAGGCTAGGGGAGGTTGGCCGAATATGCTTGTAGCTTGGTAAGGTTAGGAGTTGTTTTTGGTCATTCTTAGTTTTTGTGCAAGTTTTGCAACCTTTTCTCAACCCTTCTCCTTTAGCCGAATTTGAGCATTGGTAAGCCTTAATTTTTTTTTAACCATTTGGTCACTTTTGTCTATTACTTTGGTATTCTTTGTATGCCTTTTCTTTTAGTGCCGAAATCACCTATACCAAAAAGCCATTCTTTTTCTTTTCTTTTTACCATTGCCGAATGTACCTAGCTCCTAAACACATCTTTTTCTTCTCTTCTCTTTGAAAACCGAAACAACATCATCACCATCTTTTCTCTTATTTTTATTTCTTTTCACTCAAATTTTCTCCATTAAACTCTCTCATGGCCGAATGCTAGTGTGCCCATAGTTGAAACATTATCTCTTTTTCTTTGGTTATACATAGCCGAATCCTTCATCAAACATCATTCTCAATCCTTTCTTTTCGATCGTGGTCAATAGGTAAGAATTCTTTTTAGTTACGATTAGTTAATAGTTCATACTATTAACGTTTCCATTCGTTATATTTTAGTGCGATAACGGAAGATAGGGGATCAAGTGTTCGTGAGTAACATAGAAAGTTGGAATCGATTTAAGTGTTAAGGAAACGTTTGGACGACTCTCGTATTGTGGGACAAGGATTATTGTGGTAAGGAAATTTCACTCTTAAAAACTTTTGGTCATATTGTTTTGGTATAATATTAGAATGGTTAATGATATTTTGTCTTCTAAGACATTCAAAATAAGGAAGAAAAGGGCGGTGTTTAGTTTTCGGAAGAAGGGAGGTTCCGTTAATCCCCCTAAGTATAAACAAAGGACTGTATCAGCAATCCGGGATTTCCCACCGGGTTGTGGACGTTCATACGAGGAGAATCAATTGTTTGAAGTAGTTCGTACTCCCGAACCATTATTTGTTCGTGGATTTGATTCGGTTAACGAACCATCAATCGGGGAGAAACCGCAAGTGGAAGTAGTTCAAAAATCCGAGGGTAAATTTTAGATCGTTATGTTTAAATCAGTTTTATTATTAGATTATAATGATCATAAGTTATCGTTGTAACACCCCAAACCCGGTCTATGCGTTTAGACAAGATTTGGTTTGTCACACCAATCATACATTCGTTTATTTTCATATGGTTAAGATAAAATAGTGCTACAAAACTTTTTGTTATAAAACCAATGTTCTTAAGAAAACTTAACATATTTGAGATAAAACCATATTAAGAGTTTAGAAATAAAATTTAAATCATCCACACAATAAAACCATAAAACATAATAAGAGGCCTTATTACATCAACCCAATAATAGCAATTAAAATAAAAACTTAAATAAAGTCATAGTTTATTAAAAACCCAAGTTTGTAGTATGGCCTCCACCAAGTCATCTCCGGCCCAAGTCCACGTCAATTTCCATTACCTGAAATGGTTAATAAAATTTGGGTGAGTTACAAAGAACTCAGTGTGCAACCCACTTACCACCATTTTTAGGCCAGATCGTCAAGATATCATGCTGGGCTTGAGCCCATTAACAGATTTCAACCATACATCGTAAAGTAACATAATTTAAAGAAAAGAATGCATGAAATATGAATTTCCCAAACCAACCTAGTATCCATCCGCTAACACCCCCGTACCAACCAACACACCTGTGGGGATCAAGTCAACCCACCCCGCCAAACACACCAATCATGGGCTTAAAGCCCTTAAATAATTTTGTAGTGCACTACCGAACTAGATTGTGACATTGTCACCGAACTAGAGGCATTTAGCCGAATTTGTGGCAGAGCCACCGAACTAGAGGCAATGAGCCAAATTTGTGGCAACTGGCCATTCTTCTCTTCATATAACCCACCCCATGCAATCATGCGTATATAACAAATATAATCATATAACAGATTTTCATTAATCCATATCATCGGTGGGTTTATCAATTAACCTTTCATTAGGCTCATATAAACAATTTATCAACTAGCCCATTTAGTAGTTTAGTGACTTTGGCCCATTTTAGCCCAATTTATCGAAACAGAGTATTTTCGGCCCATTTAATCGAACTAGAGTATTATCGGCCCATTTAATCGAACTAGAGTATTATTGGCCCATTTTATCGAACTAGAGTATTATCGGCCCATTTAATCGAACTAGAGTATTATCGGCCCATTTAATCGAACTAGAGTATTATCGGCCCATTTTATCAATTTAACAGTTTTTCGCATATTTCTTGGTTTTAACCGTTTTCATGTATTTACTCAAAAATATGAGTTACTACGTATTTTTCCCGTTTTTTTACTATTTTACGATTTTATCACAGAACTTACAACTTGATGTCCAACCCGAAAATGAGTGTGAAGTTACACACCTGGTTATGGAGAGAACTAAACTTTCCCGCTCTTCAACACCTATACGTATTGTGTTAATTAAAACACTATAATCTATAATAAAACCGATCTAAATATAGCGATCTAGAAATTTACCCTCGGATTTTCGTAAGACTTCTACTTGCGATTTTTCTCCGATCGATGGTTCGCTAATCGAATCGAATCCACGAACAAATAATGGTTCGGAGTACGAACGACTTGAACAATTGATTTTCCTCGGTTGAACGTCCACAACCCGGGTGGAAAATCCCGATTCCCGAAATAGTCCTTTGCTTGTACTTAGGGGAATAACAGAACCTCCCCTCTTCCGAAGGCTAAACACCGCCCTTTTCTTCCCTATTTTGAATGTCTTCAAAGACAAAGATCGTTAATCCAATCTAAGATAAATTTTCAAATAATACCAAGGTTTAAAGATATGATTTCCTTACCACAAAAATCGATTCCAACGATTTGTGTCACCCACGACTTCTTGATTCCAACTTCCGTTATCGCACTAAAGTTTAACAAAATAAGCGTTAATAAAATGAACGTTTATTTTGATCTAATAAAGCCTTCAAACCACCATCAATATTCGGCTATAATCACTATTAACTAATCGAAGCGAAAAGAATCTCTTACCTAATCTCCACGTCGAAAAGAAAGAATTGAGAATGGTGGTTGATTGATGAAAGTTTCGCTATGAAAGATTAAGGAGAAGAGAAAATAATTTGGCTTATAAACACTTTAGCATTCGGCCATGAAAGTGTAGGTGGAGAGAATTTCGATTGAAAAGAAATAAAATAAGAGAAAGATGATGATGATGTTGCTTTGATTTCAAAATGAATAGAAGAAAAAGAAAAGAAAAAGATGAGCTTGAGAGAGAGATGGATATTCGGCAATGGTGAGAGAAAAGAGAAAGAGAAAAGCTTTTGGTGTAGATGATTTTCTATGCACTAATGAAAATAAGGCACAAAGAATACCAATTGATGTGCAAAAATGACCAAATGGTCAAAAATTAACAAGGCTTACCAAGGATCAAATTCGCCAAGGAGAGAGGTTGAGAGAATTTGCAAAACTATGCACTAAAAAAATGACCAAAACAAAACCAAAATTCCTAGCCAACTATCACCAAAAATTCGGCTCCCTTCTTTTGCCATGATGCCGTCCAAATGCATGGTCTAATGACCAAGATATTGTTTCCAAAATAATTCCTTGATTCTTGCCTCATATCTTCACACCTTTCCTTATTTTCTTGATACCCTTCCTTAAGTTCAAATTTTCCTTATTCCTTTGATATTCTAACCAAAAATAACAAGTCAACACCTTCCATATATGCTCTTGGCCGACACTTGCTATATTGGTGCATAAAAATTCAAAATAAAATTCACCTAGATGCTAAACATGGGATTCGAACCTTCAACCTCATGCACAAGCTCATGCGCCATCACCACTTGTCCAATAATTCATCTTATGCCTCACTTTGACACTTAAATTAATTTATGTGTCAAAGTCACTAATCCACTTCTATAAATAATTTCTTAAAATTAATAATATTCCTTCTAAAAAAATTTTAAAACCTTCTTCAGACTATACTAACCACGAAAATAAATCGAGAAAATTTTACTTTCTAGAATAATTACTCAAAGCACACATAGAAAATAAATTACTCAAATTTTCGTGGTGTTACAACTCTACCCCTAAAAGAAAATTTCGTCCTCGAAATTTACAGCTGAAAAAGGTGAGGGTATTGTTGCCGAATTGCATCCTCAGAGCTCCCACGTAGCTTCCTCCACTCCGTGGTTACGCCACAACACTTTGACCAACGGCACAGTCTTCTTTTCTTAGCACCTTCACGCCTCTCGGTCTAAGATTTCCACTGGTTCCTCCTCAAAAGACAAATCCAAATTCAACTCCACTTCTTCTACCGGTACTATGTGCGAAGGATCCGATCTATAGCGCCTCAACATGGACACATGAAAAACATTATGAATTTGACTCAATTCCGGAGGTAACTCAATTTGATAGGCCATCGACCAACTCGTTTCACCACACGATACGGTCCAATGTATCTAGGACTCAACTTGCCCTTCTTCCCGAATCAATATCTTTTTCCAAGGTGAGACCTTCAGAAGACTTGATCTCCTACGGCATACTCGATCTCTTTACGCTTGTATCCGCATACGACTTCTGTCTATCCAAGCTTCCTTTAACCGTGCTCGAATAACTTTCACTTTTTCTTCCGTTTGAAAATCATCTCAGTCCTAACAACTGCCGATCACCCAACTCGGTCCAACAAATAGGAGAACGACACCTACGACCATACAATGCCTCGTAGGGTGCCATCTGAATGCTAGATCGGTAGCATGTTGTTGTACGCATAAATTCCGCTAACGGTGAAAATCCTCCCAACTACCTTTGAAGTCGATTACACATCCCCTTAACATGTCTTCCGTGAATCGAATCACTCTCTCCGATGACCATCGATCGAGGATGAAAAGCCGTACTAAAATTAAGCTTTGTACCCAAGGCTTCATGCAAAGCTTTCCAAAATCGAGATGTAAACCTAGGATCCCGATCCGATATAATCGATACAGTACCCCATGCAACCTCACGATTTCGGATACATACGACTTTCAACCAACTTCGCAACGAGTAGTCCGTGCGCCTTTGGTAGAAAATGAGCGATCTTCGTCGGACGATCAACAATTACCCAAACAGAATTTTTCTTAGTAGGTGTTAAAGGTAACCCACTAACAAAATCCATTGTTATCCGCTCCCATTTCCAAAGGGAATCTTAATCGGTTGCAAAAAGACGACGGCAATTGATGCTCCGCCTTCACTTGCGACGACAAGTTAAGCATTTTCCCACAAATTCCAAATCTCCCGCTTCAATCCAGGCCACCAAAACCGCTCACGAAGATCCCGATACATCTTATTTCCTCCGGGATGCATAGCATAAGGACTACTATGCGCCTCCAAGAAAATCATTTGCCTCATATCTCGAGTCCCTAGGCATACAGACTCTTCCACGAAAGCACAACACACCTTCCATGTTCATACCAAAATCCTCTATCCCACCATTTTCCACTTGTTGAATTAGAAGTCTCAACTTCTCATCTAATATCTGTTTTTCCTTGATTTGATCCAACCACGAGGTTTCACTTGAAGTTCACTTACCAAACTACCATCCTCATACAAACTCAAATGGGCAAACATAGCTCTCAAATCAGATACCACCTTACGACTTAATGCATCCGCCACCACATTAGCCTTTCCAGGATGATACTCAATTGAGAAATCATAGTCCTTTAACAGCTCCACCCATCTTCGTTGTCTCAAGTTTAACTCCTTCTGAGTAAGAAGATACTTAAGGCTCTTGTGGTCCGTATAGATGATAGACTTTTCACCATAGAGGTAATGCCTCCAAATCTTTAAGGCAAAGACCACTGCTGCTAACTCCAAATCATGAGTAGGGTAGTTCACTTCGTGCGGTCTCAATTGACGAGAAGCGTAAGCTACAACTTTCCCACTTTGCATCAATACGCAGCCTAAACCCGTATGTGACGCATCACAATAAACTGTAAACTCCTTCCCAGCCTCAGGTTGAATCAATACCGGCGCTTCCGTTAAAACCTTCTTCAGCCGCTCGAAACTTTCTTGCCGCTTATCACCCATATAAACAACACTCCTTCCGCAAAGCTTAGTTAGAGGTGCAATCAATGAGAACCCTCAACAAAGCGTCTATAATATCCAAATAAACCCAAGAAACTCCGAATCTCACTCACCGACTTCGGTGGTTTCCAATCCAATACCGCCTCAATCTTCCGAGGATCCACCCTTATTCCTTCGTGATACCACATGACCCAAGAAAGTCACTTCTCTTAACCAAAATTCACATTTACCGAATTTGGCATACAACTGATTATCTCGAAGCACTTGCAATACAATCCGCAAATGCGAGTCATGTTCTTCTTCGCTCCTCGAATAAACCGTAATGTCATCTATGAATACCACCACAAATCGATCTAAGAATGGTTGAAAGACCCGGTTCATCATATCCATAAATGCACTTTGGTGCATTGGTCAACCCAAACGGCATCACTAAAAACTCATAGTGTCCGTAATTCGTTCGAACGCTTGTCTTGTGAATATCCGCTTCTTTCACCTTAAGCTGGTGGTAACCCGACCTTAAATCAATCTTGGAGAAAACGAAGCTCCTTCAATTGATCAAATAGGTCGTCAATCCTCGGCAGAGGGCACCGATTCTTGATCGTCGACTTATTCAATTGCCTATAATCGATACACATACGCATTGACCCATCCTTCTTCTTAACAAACAAAACCGGTGCTCCCCACGAGACACACTCGGTCGAATAAAACCCCGATCTAGCAGTTCTTGAATTTGGGCTTTAAGCTCAAACAACTCCTTCGGTGCCATTCTATAAGGAGCAATGGACACTTTGAGCGCGATTCCGGCAAAAGCTCAATACCAAATTCCACTTCCCGATCTGGAGGTACACCAGGAAGTTCTTCAGAAAAACATCCGAAAATTCCTTCACCGTTCTCACATCTTCCATCGATGACTCTTTGGCATCTAAAGCACTAATAAATGCTAAAAATGCTCCATATCCTTTTCGTACCAACTTCTCCGCTTTTAACGCAGAAATCACGCTTGTCAAGAAATTTCTCCGCTCGCCTATCATAACTATCTCCTTATCCTCCGCAGATTCTTATCAACATCCGCTTTTCAGACACAGTCAATTGCGCCTGGTGCTTAACCAACCAATCCATGCCCGAGAATGATATCGACTTCGCCAAAAGGCAATTCCATCAAATTTGCCAAGAATGTTTCTCCTTGAATAACTAAGGGCACGCTCTCTAAACAGCTTTATTAACCACCACCGATCGACCTAAGGGACTAATCACCTCATCTCTTTATCGGAAATTTCAGAGTCTAATTTCAAGTTTCCGATTATGGTGCTAGCAATGTACGAATGAGTAGAACCAATATCTATCAAGGCAATAACGGGTACATCGTAAATGAAGAACGTGCAGCTTATCACATCGTGCATTGCCATCCTCACGACGTCCGACCGCATACACCAATCCCGGTGTCTTGCATCCGCGTTGCCTCTAGGACCATTGCCTCGACCCACGCACCTTGACCACGTCCAGCCCCATTACCACCACGACCGGTCCCCGACCTCTCGGTGGTTGCTTGAACTCCTCTTGCCGGTGGTGCATCGTTAGCACGAACTTCTTGAGTTGTATCCATACGTCGAGGCAACTCCTATATTGATGCTCCGTCGATCCACATTTATAGCAAGCACCCGTTTTCCTCCAACATTCTCCTAATGTCTTTTCCCACATTCAAGACAATCCCGACTACGATTAACGACTCATCGGTGCTCTTCCTTGAGTGGTTCCTCATTCCGGGCCTCTTGAGAATCTTCTCGAAGAACCCGAATGCTTGAGATCTTTCTTGCCTCGAATTTGCTCCCGATTTTGACGTTCGAGTTCTTAGCCTCTTCGGCTATCTTGGCCTTCTCCACAAGAGCGGCAAAAGTTCTAACTTGTTGTGGGGCTATCGTAACCCGCAACTCGCCTTTCAAACCGCCCTCGGCGCACACAACGCTCATGGTCCGTTGCCACTATCGTTCGAGCATAGCGACTCAAACGTAAGAACTCACCCTCATATCTTTTGCCACCGCCTTATTTCCTTGCACCAAGTTCAAGAATTCCTTCCTTCGGGCATCCACATAGCTTGTTCCCACATATTTCCCTTGAAAGGAAGCCTTGAAAAATTCCCGATTAATCAAAGCAACATCGGTGCCATCTCGGATAGTAAGCCACCATTGGTAAGCTTCTCTCTCAACAAAGATACCGCTCCTCTTAACTTTTGTTCCACGATGCACTCAAGATCGTCCATAATTCGCTCTCGCCTCAAGCCAATATTCAGCGACATTGGGAGCTACACCAGAGACACCTCGAAAACCTCAGCTCACTGGATTTCGGTCGCTCGATATCGACCCACGAGCGGTTGGTCCAGCTCGGGTCCAAATGACCCTTTCAAGTACTCGCGGCATTGCTCGTGTCACAAAGCATTATCCTCTTCCATATGGTCGTGCGATCCCGTCTCACTCTCGAGTGACGCAGTGCATCCATTTCCGACATATAACCTGGCACATCAGTTGCGCCCCTAACACCTCGTCCTCTACCACGGCCACGCCTACCGCGGTCCACGACCACGTCCTCTAGTGCTCATGGCGACTAATTCGATTTAATCTGATTTAAGAGTTTTATGAATCGAATAATATTTCGATTGTTTATTAACGATGTCTTATGATATGAAAGAGATAGAGTGTTTTCGCATCAATATCCTATTGTCTCAATCTCTACTGTTTTAACACCTAAAACTAGAAGTTCTAGAGTGTTTCTTATAATCATATCACAATGATAATAAACATACAATGATGCAGATACTTACTTGACTTGGCGCGGATGCTCATGGTGCCATACTACCTTTAATCGTAACTCTAGAAATTATTTTCAAACAAATTTCTTTATTGAACCCAAACCACAAACCAGTTTTGAACTGGCTCGATACCACTAAATGTAACACCCCAAACCCGGTCTATGCGTTTAGACAAGATTTGGTTTGTCACACCAATCATACATTCGTTTATTTTCATATGGTTAAGATAAAATAGTGCTACAAAACTTTTGTTATAAAACCAATGTTCTTAAGAAAACTTAACATATTTGAGATAAAACCATATTAAGAGTTTAGAAATAAAATTTAAATCATCCACACAATAAAACCATAAAACATAATAAGAGGCCTTATTACATCAACCCAATAATAGCAATTAAAATAAAAACTTAAATAAAGTCATAGTTTATTAAAAACCCAAGTTTGTAGTATGGCCTCCACCAAGTCATCTCCTACCCAAGTCCACGTCAATTTCCATTACCCAAATGGTTAATAAAATTTGGGTGAGTTACAAAGAACTCGATGTGCAACCCACTTACCACCATTTTTAGGCGGATCGTCAAGATATCATCTTTGGGCTTGAGCCCATTAACAGATTTCAACCATACATCGTAAAGTAACATAATTTAAAGAAAAGAATGCATGAAATATGAATTTCCCAAACCAACCTAGTATCCATCCGCTAACACCCCCAGTACCAACCAACACACACAGTGGGGATCAAGTCAACCCACCCCGCCAAACACACCAATCATGGGCTTAAAGCCCTTAAATAATTTTGTAGTGCACTACCGAACTAGATTGTGACATTGTCACCGAACTAGAGGCATTTAGCCGAATTTGTGGCAGAGCCACCGAACTAGAGGCAATGAGCCAAATTTGTGGCAACTGGCCATTCTTCTCTTCATATAACCCACCCCATGCAATCATGCGTATATAACAAATATAATCATATAACAGATTTTCATTAATCCATATCATCGGTGGGTTTATCAATTAACCTTTCATTAGGCTCATATAAACAATTTATCAACTAGCCCATTTAGTAGTTTAGTGACTTTGGCCCATTTTAGCCCAATTTATCGAACAGGAGTATTTTCTACCCATTTAATCGAACTAGAGTATTATCGGCCCATTTAATCGAACTAGAGTATTATTGGCCCATTTTATCGAACTAGAGTATTATCGGCCCATTTAATCGAACTAGAGTATTATCGGCCCATTTAATCGAACTAGAGTATTATCGGCCCATTTTATCAATTTAACAGTTTTTCGCATATTTCTTGGTTTTAACCGTTTTCATGTATTTACTCAAAAATATGAGTTACTACGTATTTTTCCCGTTTTTTTACTATTTTACGATTTTATCACGTAACTTACAACTTGATGTCCAACCCAAAATGAGTGTGAAGTTACACACCGGTTATGGAGAGAACTAAACTTTCCCGCTCTTCAACACCTATACGTATTGTGTTAATTAAAACACTATAATCTATAATAAAACCGATCTAAATATAGCGATCTAGAAATTTACCCTCAGATTTTCGTAAAGACTTCTACTTGCGATTTTTCTCCGATCGATGGTTCGCTAATCGAATCGAATCCACGAACAAATAATGGTTCGGGAGTACGAACGACTTGAACAATTGATTTTCCTCGGTTGAACGTCCACAACCCGGTGGAAAATCCCGGATTCCCAAATAGTCCTTTGCTTGTACTTAGGGGAATAACAGAACCTCCCCTCTTCCGAAGGCTAAACACCGCCCTTTTCTTCCCTATTTTGAATGTCTTCAAAGACAAAGATCGTTAATCCAATCTAAGATAAATTTTCGAAATAATACCAAGGTTTAAAGATATGATTTCCTTACCACAAAAATCGATTCCAACGATTTGTGTCACCCACGACTTCTTGATTCCAACTTCCGTTATCGCACTAAAGTTTAACAAAATAAGCGTTAATAAAATGAACGTTTATTTTGATCTAATAAAGCCTTCAAACCACCATCAATATTCGGCTATAATCACTATTAACTAATCGAAGCGAAAAGAATCTCTTACCTAATCTCCACGTCGAAAAGAAAGAATTGAGAATGGTGGTTGATTGATGAAAGTTTCGGCTATGAAAGATTAAGGAGAAGAGAAAATAATTTGGCTTATAAACACTTTAGCATTCGGCCATGAAAGTGTAGGTGGAGAGAATTTCGATTGAAAAGAAATAAAATAAGAGAAAGATGATGATGATGTTGCTTTGATTTCAAAATGAATAGAAGAAAAAGAAAAGAAAAGATGAGCTTGAGAGAGAGATGGATATTCGGCAATGGTGAGAGAAAAGAGAAAGAGAAAAGCTTTTGGTGTAGATGATTTTCGGCACTAATGAAAATAAGGCACAAAGAATACCAATTGATGTGCAAAAATGACCAAATGGTCAAAAATTAACAAGGCTTACCAAGGATCAAATTCGGCCAAGGGAGAGAGGTTGAGAGAATTTGCAAAACTATGCACTAAAAAAATGACCAAAACAAAACCAAAATTCCTAGCCAACTATCACCAAAAATTCGGCTCCCTTCTTTTGCCATGATGCCGTCAAATGCATGGTCTAATGACCAAGATATTGTTTCCAAAATAATTCCTTGATTCTTGCCTCATATCTTCACACCTTTCCTTATTTTCTTGATACCCTTCCTTAAGTTCAAATTTTCCTTATTCCTTTGATATTCTAACCAAAAATAACAAGTCAACACCTTCCATATATGCTCTTGGCGACACTTGCTATATTGGTGCATAAAAATTCAAAATAAAATTCACCTAGATGCTAAACATGGGATTCAACCTTCAACCTCATGCACAAGCTCATGCGCCATCACCACTTGTCCAATAATTCATCTTATGCCTCACTTTGACACTTAAATTAATTTATGTGTCAAAGTCACTAATCCACTTCTATAAATAATTTCTTAAAATTAATAATATTCCTTCTAAAAAAATTTTAAAACCTTCTTCAGACTATACTAACCACGAAAATAAATCAGAAAATTTTACTTTCTAGAATAATTACTCAAAGCACACATAGAAAATAAATTACTCAAATTTTCAGGGTGTTACAATCGTGATATGTATAGGTGTTGACGAGCGGGAAAGTTTAGTCCTCACCATAGCAAGGTGTGTAACTTCACACTTATCTTTCGGGTTAGATACTAAACCGTAAGAAATTTGATAAATCGTAAAAATGGCAAAAATCGAAATTTATGTGATAATTAACACTTTTGTGTAAATGCATGAAAACGGTTAAAGTTGGAAAAAAATTGCTAGATTGTTAAATTGGGCCGAAAAACTGCTAGATTGATAAATTGGGTCAAAAGACTGCTAGATCGCTAAATGGGCCAAAAACCTTCTAGTTTGACATTTGGGCCTAAGTTCGCTAGATTGCTAAATGGGCTAAATATTATTTTGTTTAATGGACCCAAATGAAAAGTTTAATTAAAAACTCATTTGTATTATGGGTTACTTAATAAATTATTTATGATTAAAGTTTGTTATTCATACATAATTGCATGGGATGGGATACATGATGAAGAGAAGTAAGGCCTGTGGCCATGAATCTAGTTCGGTGGCTCTGCCACAAATGTTGGCTTAATGCCTCTAGTTCGGTGACTATGTCACAATCTAGTTCGGTAGTGCACTACAATATTATTTAAAAAGGCTAAATGCCTACGATTGGTGTGTTTGGCGGGGTGGGTTGACTTGATCCCCACAGTGTGTCTTTGGTTGGTACGAGGGTGTGTAGCGGATGGAAATTAGGTTTGGTTGGGGAAATTCATTTTTACATGCATTTTATATATGTTATTTCATTTTACATTGTTAAAATTTGTAATTGGGCTCAAGCCCAAATTAATGCCTTGATGGTCTGGCCCAATAATGGTGGTAAGTGAGTTACACACTGAGTTCTTTGTAACTCACCCCGTTTTATTATCCATCTCGTGTAATGGAAATTGATGTGGACTTGGGCTGGAATGACATGGTGGAGGCCATACTACGAGCTTGGGTTTTATAAACTATGAACTCTATTTAAGTTACTTATTTTATTTTGGGTATGTTGTAATAAGGCCTCTAATTATATTTTTATGGATTTTTATGTGTGGATGGATTTAATTTTATTTTAAGACTCTTAATATGGGCATATGTTAAAATCTATAAAGTTTTCTTAAAAATATTGTGTTTTATAACAATTTTGGACACCTAAATTATTTTTTCAATTTCTTTAAATTTTCTTTTAAAACTACGTTAAGGTTTTGCATTATCGATTACTTAAATCATTAGAGAAATTTTGGATGTTCGTTTTATGGCTGTGACAAACCAAATCTTGTCTTAACGCATAGACCTGGTTTGGGGTGTTACATTTAATGGTATCAGAGCTAGTTTCAAAACTCGGCTGTGGTTTGGGTTCAATAAAGATATTTGTTTGAGAAACAACTCAAATTTCTAGACTTTTTGATTTAAAGGTAGTATGGCACCATGAGCATCCCGCGCCAAGTCAAGTAAGTATCTGTATATTGATTGTTTATTATCATTGTGATATGATCATAAGAAACACTCTAGAACTTCTAGTTTTAGGTGTTGAAAACCGTAGAGATTGAGACAATAGGATATGGTTGCGAAAACAACACTATCTCTTTCATATCATAAAACATCGTTAATAAACAACTGAAATAGTATTTTGATTCATAAAACTCTTATCCGATTAAATCACCATTATGAGCTCTAGAGGACGTGGTCGTGGGCCGCGGTAGATGTGGCCGTGGTAGAGGACGAGGGTGTTAGAGGCGCAACCAAGCACCGGATCATATGCCGAAATGGATGCACTGCGTCACTCGAAAGTGAGACGGGATCACATAATCATATGGAAGAAGATAATGCGGTGACGCGAGCAATGCTGCGAGTCCTTGAAAGGGTCGCTGGAGCTAGAACTGGGCCAACAGCTCGTGGGTCGATATCGGAACGATTGAAATCAAGTGGTGCTGAGGTTTTCAGAGGTGTCTCAGGTGTAGCTCCAAATGTCGCTGAATATTGGCTTGAGGCGATGGAGCGAATTATGGACGATCTTGAGTGCACTGTGGAACAAAAATTAAGGGGAGCGGTGTCCTTGTTAAGGGACGAAGCATACCAATGGTGGCTTACTGTACGAGAAGGCACTGAAGCTGCATTAGTTAATTGGGAATTCTTTAAAGTTTCCTTCCAAGGGAAATATGTAGGAACGAGTTATGTTGATGCCAGAAGGAAGGAATTTCTGAATCTGGTCCAAGGGAATAAGACAGTGACAGCATATGAAGCTGAGTTTTTGCGCTTGAGTCGCTATGCTCGAACAATAGTGGCAACAGATCATGAGCGTTGTGTACGCTTTGAGGATGGCTTGAACGATGAATTGCGGGTTTTGATAGCCCCACAACAAGTTAGAACTTTTGCCACGCTTGTGGAAAAGGCCAAGATAGCCGAAGAGGCTAAGAACTCTAACGCCGTCGATCGGGACGAGCTAGAGGCAAGAGAGATATGAAGTATTCAGTTTCTTCAAAAAGGTTTACGAAGAGGCCTCGGAACGAGGAACCAGCTCAAGGAAGAACACCAGTAGCTGTGAATCAGAGTCGAGATTGTGCTGATTGTGGGAAAAGGCATTCGAGAGTCTTTGGAAGAAAACGGGTGCTTGCTATAAATGCGGTCGATGGATCATCAATATAGGAATTGCCCTCGCCGAATGGATACAACTCGGGAAGCTCGTATCACCGATGCACCACCGGCAAGAGGAATTCAAAGAACCACCGAGAGGTCGTGGACCAGTCGTGGTGGTAATGGGGTCGGACGTGGTCAAGGTGCGCGGGCGAGGAAATGGTCCTAGAGGCAACGCAGATGCAAGACACCGGGATTGGTATATGCGCTTAGGCCGCCGTGAGGATGGTAATGCACTGATGTGATAACTGCACGCTTCTTCATTTTGATGTACCGTTATTGCTTTGATAGATATTGGTTCTACCCATTCGTATGTTGCTAGCACCATATCTGGGAACTTGAAATTAGACTTTGAAATCTCTGATAATGAGATGAAGGTAATTAGTCCTTTAGGACAATCGGTATTGGTAAATAAATTGTTTAGAGATGTGCCCTTAGAAATTCAAGGAGAAATATTTTTGGCAAATTTGATGGAGTTGCCTTTTGGCGAGTTCGATATCATTTTGGGCATGGATTGGTTGGTTAAGCACCGGGAGAAATTGGATTGTGCTTTGAAAGCGGATGTCAATAAGGACGGTGGAGGATAAAGAAATAATTATGATAGGCGAGCGAAAGGAATTACTTGGCAAATGTGGTATCTGCACTTAAGGCAGAAAAGTTGGTGCGAAAAGGGTATGGAGCATTTTTAGCATTTATTAGTGCTTTAGATGCCAAAGAGTTGTCAGTGGAAGATGTGAGGACAGTGAAGGAATTTCCAGATGTATTTCCGGAAGAACTTCCCGGTGTACCTCCGGATCGGAAGTGGAATTCGGTGATTGAGCTTTTGCCCTGAATCGCTCCAAAGTCCATTGCTCCTTATAGAATGGCACCAAGGAGTTGGCGAGCTTAAAGCTCAAATTCAAGAATTGCTAGATCGAGGCTTTATTCGACCGAGTGTGTCTCGTGGGCACCGGTTTTGTTGTTGTTAAGAAGAAAGATGGGTCGATGCGTATATGTATTGACTACAGCAATTAAATAAATTGACGATCAAGAATAGGTACCCTCTACCAAGAATTGATTTACTGTTTGATCAATTGAATGGAGCTTCAGCTTTCTCCAAAATTGATTTGAGATCGGGTTATCATCGACTTAAGGTGAAAGAAGCGGATATTCACAAGACGGCTTTCCGAACTCGTTATGGACATTATGAGTTTTTGGTGATGCCGTTTGGGTTGACCAATGCACCACCGCATTTATGGATATGATGAACCGGTCTTTCAACCATACTTAGACCGGTTTGTGGTGGTATTCATAGATGACATTCGGTATATTCCGGAATGAAGAAGAGCATGATTCGCATTTGCGAATTGTATTGCGCTTACTTCGAGATAATCAACTTTATGCCAAATTCAAAAATATGAATTCGTTAAGGGAAGTGACTTTCTTGGGTCATGTGGTGTCAGCACCAAGGAATAAGGGTGGATCCTCGGAAGATTAAGGTCAGTATTGGATTGGAAACCACCAAAGTCGATGTCGAGATTCTGAGTTTCTTGGGTTTGGTGGTTACTATAGACGCTTTGTTGAGGGGTTTTCGTTGATTGCTGCACCTAAACTAAGCTTTTGCGAAAGGGAGTACCGCTTATATGGACTGAAAAACAAAGAAGAAAGTTTCGATGAATTGAAGAAGATTTTGACGGAGCGCCAGGTATTGATTCAACTCGAGTTTGGAAAGGAGTTTACTGAGCTTATTGTGATGCGTCGTGATACGGGATTAGGTTGCGTATTGATGCAAAATGGGAAAGTGGTAGCTTATGCTTCTCGCCGCTTGAGACCACACGAAGTAAACTACCCTACTCATGACTTGGAGTTAGGCTGCAGTGGTGTTTGCTCTAAAGATTTAGAGGCATTACCTCTACGGTGAAAAGTCTATCATCTATACGGATCACAAGAGTCTTAAGTATCTTCTTACTCGTAAGGAATTAAACTTGAGACAACGAAGATGGGTGGAGTCATAAAGGACTATGATTTCTCAATCGAGTATCATCCTGGAAAAGCTAATGTGGTAGCAGACGCGTTAAGTCGTAAGGTGGTATCTGATTTGAGAGCAATGTTTGCCCATTTAAGTTTGTACGAGGATGGTAGTCTGATAGCGGAACTTCAGGTGAAGCCTCTGTGGTTGGAGCAAATTAAGAAAAAGCAAATATTAGATGGAAAGTTGGGACCTTTACTTCAACAAGTTGAAAATGGAGGAATAGAGGATTTTGGTATAAACACGGAAGGTGTGTTGTGTTTTCATGGAAAAGTCTGTATGCCTAAGGACTCAGATCTGAGACAAATGATTCTTCGAGAGGCGCATAGTAGCCCTTATGCTATGCACCCCGGAGGAAATAAGATGTATCGGGATCTTCGTGAACAATATTGGTGGCCAGGGTTGAAGCGTGAGATTTCTGAATTTGTGGGAAAATGTTTAACTTGTCAGCAAGTGAAGGCGGAACATCAATTGCCGTCAGGATTATTACAACCGGTAAAGATTCCTCTTTGGAAATGGGAGCGGATAACAATGGATTTTGTTAGTGGGTTACCTTTAACACCTACTAAGAAAAACTCTGTTTGGGTAATTGTTGATCGTTTGACGAAGACTGCTCATTTTCTACCATTAAGACGGATTACTCGTTACGTGTTGGCTAAGCACGATCCAAATCGTGAGGTTGCATGGGGTACCGTGTGTCTATTATATCGAGATAGGGATCCTAGGTTTACGCCACGGTTTTGGAAAGCATTGCATGGAGCTTTGGGAACAAAGCTAAACTTCAATCGCTTTTTCATCCTCGATCGATGGTCAATCGAAAAGAGTAATTCGATTCGAAGACATGTTAAGGGGTTGTATAATCGACTTCAAAGGTAGTTGGGAGGATTTTCTACCATTGGCGTAATTTGCTTACAACAATAGCTATCGTCTAGCATTCGATGGCACCCTACGAGGCATTATATGGTCGTAGGTGTCGCTCCCCTAGTTGTTGGACCGAATTGGGCGAACGATGATGTTAGGTCCTGAGCTGATCTCTCAAACGGAAGAAAAGTAAAAGCTATTCGAGCAAGGTTAAAGGAAGCTTCGGATAGACAAAGGTCGTATGCAGATCCGAGCGTAGAAGTATCGAGTATGCTGTGGGGATCAAGTGTTCTTGAAGGTCTCACCTTGGAAGAAGATCTTTAGGTTTGGGAAGAAGGGCAAATTGAGTCCTAGATACATTGGACCATATCGTGTGGTGAAGCGTGTTGGTCCAAAGGCCTATCGAGATCGAATTACCTCCTGAGTTGAGCCAAATTCATAATGTTTTTCATGTTTCCATGCCGAGGCGCTATAGATCGGATCCTTCGCATATAGTACCTGGTAGAAAGAAGTGGAGTTGAAGTCGACTTGTCTTTTGAGGAGGAACCAAAGGGAAATCTTAGACCGAGATGTTAAGGTGCTAAGAAAGAAAACCGTGCCGTTGGTCAAGATTTTATGGCGTAACTACGGAGTGGAGGAAGCTACGTGGGAGCCCGAGGATGCAATTCGACAACAAAGATTCTCACCTTTTTTCAACTGTAAATTTCGAGGACTAAATTTTTTTAGGAGGGTAGAGTTGTAACACCCTAAAATTTGAGTATCGATTATTGCATGTTTTGGTGTTTAGATTATGTAGGAAAAATTTTCTTATTTCTTTTTGTGCCTACTATAGTTCGGAAGAAGAGTATAGAATTATTCGGGTATGAAATATTTTTTTTAGTTCGAGAATTTATTGAAGTGAAGCAAGTGGCATTGACACTTAAGTTGAATTAAGTGTTAAATAGTAGCATAAGATGAGTAAATGGCAAAGTGGTGTTGGCGCATGAGTTAGTGCATGAGGAGAAGGTTCGAATCCCTTGTTTAGCATCTAGATGAATTTTATTTTTAATTTTTCTGCACATGTATAGCAAGTGTCGGCCAAGTACATATATGGTAAGTGTTGACCTTGTTATTTTTGGTTAGTATATCAAAGGATTAAGGAAAGTGTTAACTTATGGTATAGATTCAAGAAAGTTTGGAAAGATATGGGGACATAAGGCATATATCAAGGAAAAGTTTTGGAAACAAATTCATGGTCATTTGACCAATGAATTTGGACGGCAATGAGGCTAGGGGGGAGGTTGGCCGAATATGCTTGTAGCTTGGTAAGGTTAGGAGTTGTTTTTGGTCATTCTTAGTTTTTGTGCAAGTTTTGCAACCTTTTCTCAACCCTTCTCCTTTAGCCGAATTTGAGCATTGGTAAGCCTTAATTTTTTTAACCATTTGGTCACTTTTGTCTATTACTTTGGTATTCTTTGTATGCCTTTTCTTTTAGTGCCGAAATCACCTATACCAAAAGCCATTCTTTTTCTTTTCTTTTACCATTGCCGAATGTACCTAGCTCCTAAACACATCTTTTTCTTCTCTTCTCTTTGAAAACCAAAACAACATCATCACCATCTTTTCTCTTATTTTTATTTCTTTTCACTCAAATTTTCTCCATTAAACTCTCTCATGGCCGAATGCTAGTGTGCCCATAGCCAAACATTATCTCTTTTTCTTTGGTTATACATAGCCAATCCTTCATCAAACATCATTCTCAATCCTTTCTTTTCGATCGTGGTCAATAGGTAAGAATTCTTTTAGTTACGATTAGTTAATAGTTCATACTATTAACGCTTTCCATTCGTTATATTTTAGTGCGATAACGAAAGATAGGGGATCAAGTGTTCGTGAGTAACATAGAAAGTTGGAATCGATTTAAGTGTTAAGGAAATGTTTGGACGACTCTCGTATTGTGGGACAAGGATTATTGTGGTAAGGAAATTTCACTCTTAAAAACTTTTGGTCATATTGTTTTGGTATAATATTAGAATGGTTAATGATCTTTTGTCTTCTAAGACATTCAAAATAAGGAAGAAAAGGGCGGTGTTTAGTTTTCAAGAAGGGAGGTTCCGTTAATCCCCTAAGTATAAACAAAGGATCAGATCAAGAATCCGGGATTTCCCACCGGGTTGTGGACGTTCATCCGAGGAGAATCAATTGTTTGAAGTAGTTCGCACTCCCGAACCATTATTTGTTCGTGGATTTGATTCGGTTAACGAACCATCAATCGGGAGAAACCGCAAGTGGAAGTAGTTCAAAAATCCGAGGGTAAATTTTAGATCGTTATGTTTAAATCAGTTTTATTATTAGATTATAATGATCATAAGTTATCGTGATATGTATAGGTGTTGACGAGCGGGAAAGTTTAGTCCTCACCATAGCAAGGTGTGTAACTTCACACTTATCTTTCTAAGTTAGATACTAAACCGTAAGAAATTTGATAAATCGTAAAAATGGCAAAAATCGAAATTTATGTGATAATTAACACTTTTGTGTAAATGCATGAAAACGGTTAAAGTTGGAAAAAAATTGCTAGATTGTTAAATTGGGCCGAAAAATTGCTAGATTGTTAAATTGGGCCGAAAAACTGTTAGATCGATAAATTGGGTCGAAAGACTGCTAGATCGCTAAATGGGCCAAAAACCTTCTAGTTTGACATTTGGGCCTAAGTTCGCTAGATTGCTAAATGGGCTAAATATTATTTTGTTTAATGGACCCAAATGAAAAGTTTAATTAAAAACTCATTTGTATTATGGGTTACTTAATAAATTATTTATGATTAAAGTTTGTTATTCATACATAATTGCATGGGATGGGATACATGATGAAGAGAAGTAAGGCCTGTGGCCATGAATCTAGTTCGGTGGCTCTGCCACAAATGTTGGCTTAATGCCTCTAGTTCGGTGACTATGTCACAATCTAGTTCGGTAGTGCACTACAATATTATTTAAAAGGCTAAATGCCTACGATTGGTGTGTTTGGCGGGGTGGGTTGACTTGATCCCCACAGTGTGTCTTTGGTTGACGGGGGTGTGTAGCGGATGGAAATTAGGTTTGGTTGGGGAAATTCATTTTTACATGCATTTTATATATGTTATTTCATTTTACATTGTTAAAATTTGTAATTGGGCTCAAGCCCAAATTAATGCCTTGATGGTCCGCCCAATAATGGTGGTAAGTGAGTTACACACTCGAGTTCTTTGTAACTCACCCCGCTTTATTATCCATCTCGTAATGGAAATTGATGTGGACTTGGGCTTGGAATGACATGGTGGAGGCCATACTACGAGCTTGGGTTTTATAAACTATGAACTCTATTTAAGTTACTTATTTTATTTTGGGTATGTTGTAATAAGGCCTCTAATTATATTTTTATGGATTTTTATGTGTGGATGGATTTAATTTTATTTTAAGACTCTTAATATGGGCGTATGTTAAAATCTATAAAGTTTTCTTAAAAATATTGTGTTTTATAACAATTTTGGACACCTAAATTATTTTTTTCAATTTCTTTAAATTTTCTTTTAAAACTACGTTAAGGTTTTGCATTACTGATTACTTAAATCATTAGAGAAATTTTGGATGTTCGTTTCGGTGTGACAAACCAAATCTTGTCTTAACGCATAGACCTGGTTTGGGGTGTTACAGTTTCAACCTCAGTTTTGGCATTAAGGTTGCCAGCCTATAAAACGTGGCTGAAAAAACCCGCTGAAATTGGCAAGTGACATGTACGGCTCAAGACGGAATTAACGGCTTTAACGAGGTTGGTTGTCATATGACCATATCGGTACCCCTCGTCAAAATATTGAGCCTATTGCCACAGCTCCATGCTACCCAACCACTATCTGAGAGAAGGTTTAAACCCCGCCATATCAGTCTCTAACCTCGCTAGCTTATGTCTGAATCGGTGTGCTTCCAACTCGTATCCTACGTATGTATTCACTACACCAAAACAGACTTTTAGCGGTGTTTTTAGTGGCGTTTTAAAGAAAAACGCCGCAAATATTACACAATAGTGGCGTTTGAAGGAAAACGCCGCAAAAAAATGAGCAATAGCGACATTTATTTCCAAAACGCCGCTAAAAAGGATAAATAGCGACGTTTTTTTGGCAAACGCCGCTAAAGGTCTGAGCATTAACGGCGCTCTTTCAAAAGCGCCGCTAATGCTCCGACCTTTAGCGGCGCTTTTGAAAAAACGCCGCTAATGCTCCGACCTTTAGCGGCACTTTTGAAAAAACGCCGCTAATGCTCTGACCTTTAGCGGCACTTTTGAGAAAACGCCGCTAATGCTCCGACCTTTAGCGGCGTTTTTGGAAAAACGCTGCTAAAAGTTTTTCATATTTTTTTCTTATTCTTGCTTTGAATTATATTTTATTTTGATAAATTCACTTATAAGCAATGAGAAAGTTTCATTTTAGTTACTTAATTATGAAAAGTTACAAATTGCTAACTAAACAATTTAGAAGTTTTCATTTAAGTTACAAATTAAGCTATTAAAATTGATTTAGGGTTTAATGTTTAGTATGTTAATTTCATGGTTTAGGGTTTGTTATTTTGGTGTATGGGTTTAGTGTTTTAAAGTTTTTTGTTTGGGTTTATTGTATAGTGTTTAATATCTTAGTGTTTACCGGTATTAAGGTTTAAGTGTTAGTGGTCAGGGGTTAAAGTTTAGGGTTAGGGGTTTAAGGGGAAATGGTTAATGGGTTAGGGTTTTGAGTTTAGGGTTTATGGTTTGTGGTTTATAGGTTTAAGGTTAGGGGTTTGGGGGGAAATGGTTAATGTGTTAGGTTTCTGAGTTTAGGGTTTATGGTTTAAGTTTAGGATTTTAGGGTTTAAGGTTTAGGGTGTTAGCTATATGACCCAAAATCCCGAAACTGAAATCCCACATGAGGGATTTATGGTTAATGTGTTAGCTATCAAAATATATCTTTTGTACTACACTAACATTGGCCACATGAATTCCCAAAAAGTTGGTCTCGGATTATGGTTTAAGGTTTGCAGTTTAGAGTTTAGGGTTCGAGTTTTATGGTCTAAGATTTATAGTTTGGGGTTTTGAGTTTGAGGTTTAAGGTATAATATTTAGGGTCTAGGGTTTATGATTTAGGGATTAATCTTGGATTTTTAGAATATAAATCAAAATAAGATAAATGTAAATTATTATTTTAAAAAATATATATCAAAATGGGTTAAATCCCAAAAGCATACATGAACAATGGTTTAGTGTGCAATTGTATACATGAACTTTAATTTGATCCAGATCTTGTAAAATATTAACACAATTATTGATATAATTAACATCATTTTTTATTTATATATTGCATACATAAAAATTTATAATTATTCAATATAAAAATATATTGATGTATTTATATTTTAAAATAATGTGTATGATTAAATCAAAATTAAAGTTTCAACTATACATTTAAACCACAATTAGAATTTCACATCTACAATTACACATTAAACCAAAATTCATATATAATTCTGAGATGTAGGTGTATACATATAATTAAATGCCATTTATATAAAAATCTAAACAATTAATGCAAACTATACTTAAAAGAATAATGTTGATGTAAAAAGAAAGAAAAAAGAAATTCGTAAACTTAAAAAATTTAATAATAAAATTTAAAAAATTAATAATAAAAAATTAAAAAATTAATAATAAAATTTTTAAAATTTAATAATAAAAAATTAAAAAATTAAAAACTTAAAAACTTAAAAACTTAAAAACTTAAAACTTAAATATTTAATATTTAATATTTTTGTTAAAAAGTTCAATACTCAAAATATAATAAAAATAAAAATTCAAAAAAAATGGTAATCTCAACACAAAAAATTTGAAAAAAAAACATAAAAAAATATAGGTTAAAAATAGAAAAAAAAATTAAAATTGCATAATAGTGGTGTTTACAAAAAATGGAGCTTTAGTGGCGTTTTATTAAAAACACCGCAAAATTTCATACATAAAACGGCGTCGTTTTTTCCCTACTAAAAAACTCTAAATTCCTTAAGTCCCAAAATTCCTTTAAGTCCCAAAATTCCTTAAGTCCGATTTTTTTCCCTATAACCCCGATTTTTTTTCCCCAAACTCTAAATTCCTTAAGTCCCAAAATTCCCCTATCGGTTTCCCAATCAGTTTCCCAAACTTACAATCAGTTTCCCAAAATTCCCCACCGATTTGAAACTTGTTGAAACACAGAAGAAAAAAGGAAACACAGAAGTGGCGTTCGTGGTGGCAGAGGCGGCGTTCTTGTTGAAACCAGAGGCGTTAAGTGGTGGCGAGAGATCGTAAGTTTCCCCCTTTTTTATCCCCTTATTAGCTTTATGCGTTTCTAGGGTTTTCTAGGGCTTTCGTCTTCTTAGATTCCATTATTCAATTTAATTTTAACAAAATTTTGCTATAGCAACAATTTTATGATTCTCGGCCCTTATGTTTGGATTTTCTTTAATTGAATGATAAGAGATAAAAGGAGTTGGAAACTTAAATTTATTTATCGATTAAAAAAATTGGTTGCGCTAGAGAATTTTTGCGATCTGGATTTATGGGTTAGTTTGCCCTTTTAGCTAATTTTACATTCTCAAATAAGTTCAATTTAGATTTTTGAGTGGTAAGGATTAAATTAGTTAATATTGACTGAGAGAGTCTAAATGGTCAAATTAAAATGGTGAAGGGAGTGAATTCGTACTTCAACCTATATATTTCTGTTAGATTGGTGTTCTTATATATATTTTTATCATGTTGGATATAATCTGTGATGTGCAACAAAGACCATGGAATTACAAATGAAATGGGACCGAGAAATTCTCATATTTTCTTTTTAGCCTTATGTTTATATCAATCTTTTTGGCTCATTAAAACGTTTAACTAAACATCTTTTACTACAGAACAAAGAAAATTACACACACGGCATGCGGATATGAGTATCTACTAGGGAAGATATTAGATGTAGTGCTGACTATAGGAAGGAAGCAGAGGATCATCTTTCAAAAGCGATGAAGGAGAAACAGAGTGTTCTCGTGTTTTTATGGCTTGCTATAATGCTTGGGCTCTGAATAAGGCTTATGCTTTTTATCTAATATTTTTTCTTCTTCAGTTAAATCAATCCATCTCTTGGAGATGCTTGGCTTTGTTTGGGTAATCGCATTTGGAAGAAGGGAGATTTGACTTGACAAAAGAATCGCTTTAATCTTGCACTAAGCAAGGTTAGAATCCACATTGGAGTTTTTACTTTTAAGTGTGTGTGTTTAGTTATTATGCTTTCTTTATAGTTCATATCAATTAATTGTATGTATTTATTCTGTATCATACAGGGCCCGAATAAGAAGATACTTTGCCAATTATCAATCTTTGGAAAGAAGAATGGCTCAAGGCAAGGAATTTTATTCCTTTTTTTTTCTTCTCAATCACTTCCTGTTATTCTCTTGTGCATTGTTTACGGATACTTATGGAGTTCGAAGCCAACTTATCTTTTTTGAACTTAAAATCAGCCTTTTGGGGATTAGCGAGAGTCAATCAGGTCATTTTTAAAGTGTTGCCGGAATGCTTAGCTAGTGGGTTGTGGAAGTTGAGAATCGATCCCGAGAAATCGGGCAAAACACATAGCGAAAATTTCTCTTTCAAAAATGAGTTTATGTTTATTGAGAAATTAATCACAAATGTATTAAATAATTTCTTTTGATTTATATGGAACCAACTTGTTTGAGCTGATGAACATATTAACATGCTTGATATTGGTATAAGCCAACGGGTTTCTTGATCTTCTGTATGTCTTAGCTGTTTTTGATTCCTTATCCATGTCTAAAAGACATCACTTCCTTAAGGCAGGGTAACTTGCTGCTGGCACATTTGGCAATTTCTATTGGATCCTTGCTTTACTACTAAACCCATAAAATGCTGGATTTCAATGGAAGCGATTATTATTCTACTTTGACCGAGGCGCTACATTTTCTTTTGTTAATGGCAGTTTAAAATAAGATACCTATCAAATTGTTGATGCTTTTAGGTCATGATATATCCTCATTTTTAGTGCTTGGTTTACATCATTTAATTACATTAGTTTTTTTTTTATTATTGGCATTTTCTGTATTTTATAAATTTTATTTTAATATTTTGGTTTGGGTGTTAATTACCTTATCATCATTGCTTGCAGGTGTAATTTTATCCCTGACAATGTTATAGACAAAGTTCTGTTATTGACTCATAGAAGGGAAAAATACTTAGTATTTGTTGTAGTTCGATTTGTTTGCACCATTCTTACTCGTCATGTAAGTTAATTCACTCGTACTTTTGCTATTTATACCGTTTTATTTTTCATTTATTTTATTATTTTCGATTTTATGGAGTTTCTTTTTTATTCTTCTTATAGCTTCTCAAAAGTTTTGGGCGTCCTTTGCTCAAAGACAACAAAGAGTTCTTTGGAATCGACTCTACCATCCAATTTACAATTTGTAAGCATGTATATTTAATTTGCTAAATTTCTAAAAGGTATATATGATGTTTGTTCTATTCTTGTCAAAAAAAAAAAAAAAAAAAGATTCAAAGTATATAGGTTGGAAACCTAACAGGTTGCCTTATATCTCACAAATGAGATATAACGGATCCTCCCGTGTGTAACAATGCCACGTATGATGAATCTTAAAGAATTTCTGTCTAAATTGCTGTTTATTATTGCTGTTTATTATTAATAATGTTTGAACAACCTCCAAATTGCTATCTAATCATGCCGCTTAGATTTTTTAGAAGCTCCCGTGTATTATTTTTTTAAAATTTAAGGTATGGTACGATATAAAAAATAACATAAACAAAATATAAAAGTTAATTGTTAAAATATGTTATAATTTTTTTATTTTAAATTTAATTCTTATACTTTTTTTGTTAAATTTATTGTTTTTAAATTTTAAAATGTAAAAATTACGTTTCTTATTAACTTTAATTTAACAAAAAAAAATAATGATAATAATAATGAGACCTAAATTTTAAAATTTGTAAAATAAAATGTCTAAAATCATGCATATAAGATGATATAAAATGATAATACAAAGTTGAATTTTGCAAGTTAAGATAAGAGACTAACATAAATTTTATATTTTAATAAATATTTTAACATAAATTTCATATTTTGTTATCAATATAATAATATAGATCATTATTTAAATATGTTTTAATATAGAAAATAATTTTTTTTAAAAGAAGTAAGTTAAAAACTTTTAAAATTTAACAACATCACAGCAAATTTCAATTATAAAAAACATATAATAATATTTTCCAGCAATGTAATGCATGCCATATATGTTCACACCTCAACTGATTCTCGATTTGAAATTTTAATTTAACTTACATAATACATAATACATAACTTACATAAAATTATTTAACTTACATAATACATAACTTACATAACTTACATAGCTTTCATCAAATTATGTAACTTACATAATACATAACTTACATAACTTACATAATACATAACTTACATAATACTTGTATAGAAGAAAAAAAAAGATTCAAAGTATATAGGCTGGAAACCTGACGGGTTGCCTTATATCTCACTGTTAGATATAATGGATCCTCCCTAGGTGTAACAATGCCACGTATAATGAATCTTAAAGAATACATAACTTACTTAATTTTAAGATCAAATTTCATAACTTACATAATTTTAAGATCAAAATTCATAACTTACATAAATTTAAGGTCAAACTTCATAACTTACATAATTTACATAACTTACATAGTACTCAGTTATATATATGAAATTATCATTACTTACATAAATTATAAATTAACAATTTAGCCGTGTAATTTATTGTCAACTTTAGACTTCAACAACTACGAAATGGATAGGACTTGGATGAATTTGTCAAGGGTAAGCAATGGCTATCGAAATGGAGTAGAAACTTTTCTGAATTTCGCGATTCAAAATGCAAGCCAAGAGAATATGATTCTTTGCCCGTGTAAGAAGTCTTGCAATATCAATTGGCATTATCGTGAAGTTGTCTACGAACATCTAGTTGTTGATGGCTTTGTCCGGGGGTACAAAAAATGGATTTTTCACGGAGAGTGTACATCCAGTGGAGCATCTTCATCGATGAATCTGGGTTATCCTCATAGTGCTTACAATTAGAATGTTAGAGATGATAACATGGAAGGCATGTTGTGGGATGCTTTTAATATGCGCAGTGATGGTTTAGGGTCATTTCCACCTGACTTAGGTGCAACCGATGATTATAATTTTGGTGGAAATACTTTCACCGAAGGGGGAAGAAGTGTACCTGATGAACAACCAAATGAAGAAGCGGCGAGGTTCTACACGTTACTTGGTGAAATGAATGAAGAACTGTATGAGGGATCAAAATTTTCCAAACTGTCTTTCTGTATTCGTCTTTTTCACTTGAAATGTTTGGGAGGACGGATCGGAAACTCGTTGACAATGCTGTTAGAGTTTCTGCAAGAAATGTTCCCGTTTGCGAAAATCCCGCAATCTTCCAAAGACATGAAGAAACTGATAAAGGATTTGGGCCTTGGCTACAACAAAATTCATAGTTGCCCAAATGACTACATGTTGTATTGGGGCGACCGGATAAACCAACAGTGCTGTCATGTATACGGTAAATCCCGTTGGATTAATAGAAATACAGAGGATGGTAACGACGATGAACACGATACACAGCCAAGGAAGCAGCCAGTTAAGATTCTGCGGTATTTTCTGCTAATACCAAGGCTTCAAAGGCTTTTCATGTCGTCGAAGATAGCCGAGTCAATGACGTGGCACCATGATGGACGAACCGATGATGGATTGTTAAGGCATCCTGCAGATTCTTTAGCTTGGAAATCATTTGACTCCAAATTTCCAAGCTTTGCAAGCGATCCCCGGAGTGTAAGGCTGGGACTAGCATCTGATGGATTTAACCCTTACAAAATAATGAACACTTCGGACAGTACTTGGCCTGTGGTGCTTGTTCCTTACAATTTGCCTCTATGGGTTTGCATGAAACAATCACCCTTTATCTTGTCTATGATTATCCCTGGAGAGAAAGGGCCCGGGAATGATATTGACATATATTTGCAGCCACTTATTGAAGAGTTAAAACAATTATGGGCTGGTGTTGAGACATACGATGTACTGAGAAAGGTGAACTTCAATTTACGTGCGGCTTTGATGTGGACTATTAATGACTTCCCGGCCTATGCCAATTTATCTGGTTGGAGCACCAAGGGACATTATGCTTGCCCTTGTTGTGCTGCGCAAACATGTTCGCAATGGTTATATAATAGGAAGAAGTTCTCTTACATGGGGCATCGTCGGTGGTTACCGGAAAATCATAGATTTAGATTTCAGAGTGCTCACTTTGACTGTCTTCAAGAGTTCGAAGCTCCTTCGCAGGACCAGGTGGATCCGAAATATTGTTCATGTTGAAAGATATGAATTTCATTTATGGGAAGATGAATCAACCAGCTAACACACAAAGAAATAGAAGATCAAGGGATGGATCTGATGATGAATCTGATGAAGAGGATGATCCTAATGAGGCGGATTTGTGGAAAAAAAGAAGTATTTTTTTTGAGTTGCCTTATTGGGAGCATCAGATTTTACGCCATAATCTTGATGTCATGCACATTGAGAAAAATGTCTGCGAGAACATCATTGGGACTATTTTGAATGTCGATGGAAAATCGAAAGACACTCTTTAGAGTCGACTTGATTTAGTCCACATGGGAATTCAGCGTGAGCTTCATCCCCAAGCACTTCCGAATATGAAGTATCGGTTGCCGCCTGCTATTTGTTCAATGTCGAAGACGGAGAAAGAAGTGTTCTGTATGGTGTTGAAGGATATAAAGGTCCTGGATGCGTATGCATCAAATATATCTCGATGTGTGAGTCTTAAAGATCGAAGACTATATGGCTTAAAATCGCATGACTATCACATCTTGATGCAAGACTTACTGCCAGTTGCTATGCGGTGTTGTATGTCGAAAAAGGTGACGTCTTGTGTAATTGAACTATCCAATATAATGAAAGGCATTCGTGGCAAAGTTTTGGATGTTCAAGAACTTGAGACACTACAAGATCAAGCCGCACTGACTTTATGCAATCTGGAGAAGATCTTCCCGCCTTCCTTCTTCACAATTATGGTGCACTTGTTAATTCATCTCCCTCGTGAAGCAATACTTGGTGGACCGTTTCTTTCATCGATGGATGTATCCCATAGAAAGGTCTTACTTTATTTTCAAATTATTCCTTCATTCACCTAAATGCCTTTGGTTGCAACTTTTGATAATGTTCTATACCGTGTTTAGGTTCCTATCCAAATTGAAGTCTTACTGCCGCAATAAGCGTTATCCGGAAGGATCAATTGCCGAAGGCTACTTGGCAGAGGAATGTATGACTTTCTGTTCGAGGTATTTGGAAGATGTCGAAACAAGAATGAACAGACCAAGTAGAAATGATGGGCTCACAGATCATAACTTGGCCGAAACTTATTTATTTCAAAGTTTCGGAGAACCGATCGGCAAAGTTGAAATTGCAGAATTAGACGATAGATCGTGGGTCCAAGCACATCGATACATTATTTTTCATCACGATTCAATGGAACCATTACGCAAGTAAGTTGTAGAATTTGATAAATACTCATCAATTATAACTTGTCTGTCTTCTAACAAAGTAACCCTTTTTTAACATAGTGAGTACAAACAAATATTGAAAGCTCATTCACGGTCCTGAAGATTACATCAATGAGAAATTAATAAGTTGTTCACGGAATCATTTCATGAATGGTTAAGCCAAACGGTATACAATTGAAGTTTTCATTGACAAGTAATAATGTTTTCTCCTAACATTTATAATTACTCAATTTACTTTCGATTAAATAGGTTTGGAGTCGAAATGAAGTAAATGACGAAGTTAAATGGCTTTCACAAGGTCCAAACAGAATAGTGAAAAGATATAGTGCCTTCCTCATCAACGGATACAGATTTCATACAAGGTATCGCGATAGATTGAGGAGAACCCAAAATTGTGGAATTCTTGTTAATTCTTCAATTACAAGTTATGCTAGTGCTAGGGACAGTAATCCTGTCGAGGGGAATGTGGAGTATTACGGACTTCTTACTGACATCATTGAGTTGGATTATTATGGCAAATGGAAAGTTGTCTTATTTCGAGGAGATTGGGCTGATGTGAATACGGCTCGCGGAATTAAAAACGATCAATATGGTTTTACAATGGTGAATTTCTCTCGATTGATTCACACCGAGAACAATTGATGGACGAGCCGTATGTGTTTTCTTCTCAAGTGAAACAAGTTTTTACACGAAAGATCCAACTGATGAGGGTTGGTACGTTGTACTTGGAACACCCCTAGAGACTTGTTCGACATGGGCAATGGAAGTAGAGATGACATAGTCGAAAGATCGTAAACTTTGCCTTTTCCGAACAAAACTTGAATGAAAATATCCCTAGTACTAGTCAACAATTTCAATGGGTTCAATCGGGATGTGGACGAAGATATTTATGAAATATGATGTAGTAAGATTTTACGATTTTTATTTATATGTAATATTAACCCTTTTAATATTGGTCATGTTATATAATTTAACTATTTTAAATGTACTATTATTGTTGTTATTTATTACTAAAATTTTGCACTCTTTTATGTGTATTGCAGGAAAAATACCTAGAAGACGATTACGAGATTTAAGTATTGTCCGAATACTCCAAATTCGAAGAAGCAAATAATGAACAACAAACAGTTGTTGGATCTTCTAGTTGCCGGACATAGATGACGAGCCTGCAGAATTTGAAAGTAATGTTAATTTATTTTACATACATGTTGAATTTTATTATTGATTCATTTTTCAATTTTAATATAATAATAATATATCATTTTCCAATGAAGGTGGTGGGGCGCTTGAAGAGGTCGGGACGTACACTCCTTAAAGATTTGTACGACCTAGATCCTGTCGGCGTGTTAAAAATAAGGAGAAATTGATCATGGCCAGCCCGTTGGATCGAAGCTCGATGTTAGCGAGCTATTTGGGCATTCTAGCACGAAATGCCAATATGTTGCCCATTAACTACGAATCATGGCATCACATGCCTGATGCCAACAAAAATCAGGCTCTCGATAATATTAGGGTAACAAAACGTGAATGTAATTTATAATACTTTGGTTTAACTTTCATTTATATTTACTTTTTAAACTTATGTTTTTTCAGGAGAGATTTGCTTTAGAGGTCTCCGATGACTATATTAAGAAGACATTGGGTAAAAAATGGAGAGACCATAAAAGCACGTTGAAAAAACAATATTTTAAGAAAGAAATAAGCATCGACGAAAAATTAAGAAATGTCTCGCCGGGAATGTTGAGGTACCAATGGGAAGATCAAGTTAGATTCTGGAATTCAAAGAAAGGAGAGGTATTACGTACTTCTAAAGTCTTATAATTTTTTTAGTTTATGGTATTTATTATATACATAATTCAAATTTCATTATGTAGGACCGTGAGCGAGTTGGAACAAGTAGCAGACAGAAACAAAAATTCACGCACACGGCAGGTTCCAGAAGTTTTGCTTGTGTAGCTGAGGCCGAGGTATTATAATTTATTAATTCTGTCAAATATTAATGACTTTATACTATTAAATTATATTTTTATTGCTACAATGCAGGAAGCCTCGTCTGGTCAAAAAGTTGGACGCCTTCAGCTTTTTGACATTACGCATAGGAAGAAGGATGGATCTCCGATGACATCCGAAGTCATGAAAATTTTGGTATATTTACTTAATAAAATTTGATTTATTATAAATATTTATAATGTTTAATTATAATAGTTTAATTCACCGTTTACAGTTTTAAATTTATAATGTTAAGTTATGTTGCATTCCTTCTTATTATATATTTCGTTTCTAACTCTTTCATTGATTTATTAGGATAAACTAAAGGAGAAGAAGGCGGAATATGAAGCGGCTGCTTCGACTGATAGTTCTGTTAATCTTGAGGAGATTGATAACAGAATTATTACCGATGTTTTGGGTCCTGAAAGGTACGACTGCTTCGACTGATAGTTCTGTTAATCTTGAGTATATTTATAATAGAAATATCACTAATGTTTTGGGTCTTAAAAGGTATGGTCGGGTTCGATGTCAAGGATCTGGTGTTACCCCGACCCAATATTTTGGATCCAACTCCCAGCAATACATGCCTTCCGGGAGTCAATCTCGTGCTGAAGTTCAGAGACTAAAAGACCAGATAGCTCAGATGCAAGCGAGCACGGTTGACCAAATTTCTCAACTTAGAGTGGAGGCAGCAGCGAGAGAGGCGGAGGCGGCAAAGAATGAGGCAGCAGAGCAGAGAGCAGAAAGTATGAAGAACTCCACTCTGACTTGGACTATGATGAAGATGTTCCAGCAGTCGCAGAGGCCGCCATCTTAGACATTTGTTTTCTTGTTGTAAGATGATTGTTAACATTGTTACATTTAACATTATTGTAAGAATATCATTTAGAATTAATGCATTTGGTGTGATTTTTATGCTAAATTTGCTGTTTTGGGTTGCGATTATATACTATATTTGCTGTTATTGGTTGGTTTTTAGTGCAGGAGGGGTATGATATTGAACAAATTGTATATTGCAAATCTGTACAAATTAGCGGCATTTTTGAAAAAAGCGCCGCTAAAAGTCATGACCTTTAGCGGCGTTTGTGGGAAAAACGCCGCTAAAAGTCGTGACCTTTAGCGGCGTTTGTTGGAAAAATACAGCTAAAAGTCGTGGCCTTTAGCGGCGTTTGTGGGAAAAATGTCGCTAAAAGTCGTGGCCTTTAGCGGCGTTTGTAGGAAAAACGCCGCTAAAAGTCGTCGCCTTTAGCGGCGTTTGTGGGAAAAACGCCGCGAAAGGTCATGACTTTTAGCGGCGTTTGTGTGAAAAGCACCGCTAAAAGTTGTGACCTTTAGTGGCGTTTTTTTCTCATAAACGCCGCTAAAGTTTGCGGCGTTTGATTTAGCGGCGTTTTTGCGCGCGCTTTAAAAGCGCGCAAGAAATACTTTTAGTAAACGCTTATAAACGCCGCTAAAGGATAAAAAAATGCCGCTAAAAGTTTGTTTTGCTGTAGTGATTCCAATAAAACACGCTACCATCTCATTTAGTAAATAGACTTGAAATATTTACAAATACGAATTTAAATACGATATTTTTACCTATGTTCACGATTCATTTGCGCCAGTCTTTGTTCTTGTACTCCTTGTGGAAGTTGACAATGATATGGCGAATACAGTAGATGGATCTCCACGAAACCTCAAATTGTCGAATCGTAGCAACAAGGCCCTTCAATCTGTTGAAGACAATGCAAATGTTGTCTTGCTTGACAATTGCCTCCGCAAGTGTAACAGCTCATTTTTCAGTGAGATAGGAACAGTGGTTTCGATACTACAAATTCGACCCAAAAATAATTTTTTTTTATTTCATTATATGGTCCGTATTATGATAGACATGTCGTGCAAAAAATTTGATACGAAAATTTTATCAATTAAGTGCTTAATTATGAGAAGGACTGAATCGCATAAAATCTGAAAGTTGAATTCTAGTAGCTATAAGGATTAAATAGCTATGGAAATCAAAATTTGAGGTCCTTATATGGTAATTAGACCATCAAAAAAGTATGTAGATTTTTCTTGGTGACTCATCCATGGAACTATAGAAAAGGGGCAAGGACTAAATTGGAATTATCAAAATACTTAATTAATTGAAAGATGAAAAGAAAATATATCATCTTATTTTCATCATCTTCAACCTAAAAGCACATGGAAACCCTAGGAGAGAGAGAAGAAACTTTCAAGGCTTAATTGGGTAAGTTTCCTTGTCCTGTTTTTAGTAATTTTGATATTTTTGAAATCGGGATAGTTTAATCTACCTATTTGGGGGATTAATTTGAAAAGTTATCAAGGAATGAAAAATGGGTCATGGATGTATATGCTGAAAATTTGAAATTTATGGTAGAAAATGAAAGGTTGTTGATAGGTAAACAACTTTTACAAAGTGATTTTTGATGAAAACATGTTTTAGGGACTAAAATGTAAACTTGTGAAATTTGATATAAAAATTCTGAAATTTTATGAATAAATGTCCTGTAAAATTTGTAATGGGATTTTGGTTAGGCATGGAATATGGAGTAATTTGCACAATTTTCATTTTCCGGACCTAGGGACAAAATCGAAATTTATAGAAAGGTTAGGGGCAAAATGGTAATTTTACCTAGGTTGTAAATTGAGCCCATTTAAATATGAAATGTGTGAAATTGATGGTTAAATTCATTTATATAGATCCGGACAACACTAATTCGAGGTTGGATCGAAGAAAAGAAAAGGTTTCGGATTAGTAGACTTCTAACGCGAACAAGTGTCGAAGTAAGTTCGTGTAACTTAATCGGGCATGTAAATATGTTTAATTTGAATGTTATGTTGTATGGAATATGAATTACATTGATGTACATTACTTGAATGCTATAATGAGAAATTCAATACATGCTTGAAATGGTGAAAAAGGGGTAAGTCTCGATTGAGTATTGGATTCCGATGATTATATGTGCTTTCCCTAGACGAATAAGGTCATGCATTTGTTGCGGACGAGATTTAGCTCAGACGAGTAATCCTGATGTAATACTTCTCGAGTATACGTTATGATTAAGGTTTAACCTGGACTGGTAACCCTAATTGAACTCTTTGAGCATACGTTATATAAAGGATTTAGCCTGGACTGGTAATCCTGTTATACTATATGTGACTCGAGAGTGTGTTCCTTGATTAAGTACCCTAATGGGTACCATCGAATAAGAATCGACAGATTATGGAATCATACACCTCGAGTGTACTGCATGAGCATCCATCGAAATTCCAATAATTCAACGGACCTAAAACTCTTGACATGACATGAGCATTATGAGATGAAATGATAATGTCTTGAAATTGTAATGCATGATGAGCTCATCTATTCTTACTTGCTATATATGTAAACTTTGTGACTAACATGTTTGATTGGTTGCATGTGTTTAGGCAAATTTAACCAAATGGATGGAAAACTTGTTATTGTATGCTTAGATTAAATAAACGAGATTGGTAAGTTTAGTTTCCGTTATACGAACTTACTAAGCATGTAATGCTTACTCCATTTTATTTTCCCTGTTTTATAGTGCTCAGAAGCTCGTGAAGGTTGGAGATCATTGGAGCATCGTCACACTATCAACTAGCTTATTTTGGGTATACTTAGTAAAATCATTTTGGTATAATGGCATGTATAGGACAACTTGACCATTGGTAGCTTGATAATGATGTCTTGTAACCTAGCCATTGGAATGGTTAGTAATGGCCTATTTTGGTATGATTAAGTAGGTTATTAAGATATATATATTCATATGTGTCGTGTTGAATACATGTGATCAATGATGTTAATGCCTAGTTAATCGAAGGTAAGTTTATAACCACCTATGCATGTAATGATATGCCTTGTTGAATGATGAAGTTTGTTTAATTTGAATGCTTGGATTGGTTGGTATTGGTTGTGTGTTTCAAGTGCAGGTCTTGGGTGAAATTTTGGGTGAGAAATGAAGCTATAAATGGCTTCTTTTTTGTCCACACAGGCAGACACACGGGCGTGTGTCTAGACCGTGTATGACACACGGCCTGGTAACATGGGCATGTAGTTAGGCCATGTGTCCCCTGCACCTTAGTTTTGAGAAAAAGAATGCTCAGAATTGGGCACACGGGCAGAGACACGAGCATGTGTCTCGGCCGTGTGGTTGACACGGCCTTGGACACGGGTGTGTTACACGGCCGTGTGAAAACTGCACCTGAATTTTGAAAATTAAATTCGCCACACGGCCTAGCACACGGGCGTGTGACTTGGCCGTGTGACTTCAATTTCTTCATGCCTTAAAAGTCAATGAGTTACACGGGTTAGGGACACGGGCGTGTCCCTAGACCACACGGGCGTGTGAACCCTACACCTAGGAAAATTATTAGAATTTCACGAAAAATTCACTGAGATCACGATTTAGTCCCGATTCGTTTCTAATTCTCGTATTGGGTCTCGAGGGCCCATTTAAAGGATGTTATGAATAATATCAATGTATAAATAGAAACTTACATGAATTGTTTGCAAAGGGTTCTGAAAGTTTCGGTAACGCTCCGTAACCTTGTTCCGACGACGGATACGGGTATGGGGTGTTACAGCAAGTTCCGAATGAAAAATGCCCACGATTCAGAGTTCTCCTACTCCACGATGGCGAAAATGATCGGTATTATATTTTGATCACCGTCTTGTACAACCGCAATCAGAAGTATTTGCATTTATTTTCCATAAAGCCACGTTCCATCAACCTACACTAGCGGTTTTTAGTGGGAGAAGGCCCTAACACATGGATTGAAAGTCCAGAATAATCGACGGAAAACTCTTTTCCCCAGTTTTAATTGTCCATTCGGGTCTCTATAAGGCAACATTTGTAAGTCCACGACAGTTCCTAGGACGTACTCCACTATCGCTGGAATCCAACCCTGAAGTTCATTGTATGACTCATCCTAGTCGCCGTACAATTACTACATGGCCATTTATTTTGCCTACTATGCTTTCATGTACGACACTCTGTATTGGAATCGGGCTTGTATGTCTGTAATCAATGTCGACACAGGAATTGGTGGACTATCTTTCACTAGTGGCATGATAAAGTTACAGATACTTTTCGCATTTAATTTCTAGTGGTCTTGAGACATACGTGCAACATTGCATGTATGACACCCTTCTAATTTTCATATTTTCCACAGTTGAGTCCTCTATATAAATGTAGCCCAAACCCACCAGCCACACTCATCCCCGGCTCTCCAAAATTCCCCAACATATAATGTCGATGTAGACTTGACAACTTTGTAATCAATCGACACTTTCATGTTGTACTGTTTGATAGCTAACACACAGTCCACCCTGTTCTCGAACCGTTGCCCAACAAACAACTTTTTCAACTACGAATTTGACGTCAATCTGTGAGTAGGTACTATATCGACGCACTCAGGGAACTTGGATGCATACACTGCATTTGGATCTACGCTCAACATGTTGCCCCCAGGTTCATTTCGTAAAACAATGCCATGACTTGGGTTACTAAATGAAGGGTCGTGATCATCTTCAACCTCCTCAGGGCCTTCATCGTCGATATCGTTTGAAACCTCATCAATATCGGGGTCACTAAAATCTTCAACGTCCTGATCAAAATCTTCACCATTATTGGTCCCTTCTCCAACGTCTACCTTGGTGCTTATTATCACATCCAGATGTATTTGTAGACAGGAACCCGGGGTACGGTTGTTATATGAACTCCCACAATAGTTAGGATTTTCGGGCATCTACAATGCCCCTCCGCATTCTAACTAATCTGTCCATCCAACATTAAGATCAAAGTCAAATCCACGATGTTGACTTATTGAACTAACATTCTCAACGGGCTTTAAATCCGCTCACTCAGCAAATAACTCAACTGGTTGGGGGTTCTCACTCCTAGTCGACCACCATATTTCCATCATAGTTCCCAAGTCATCATCATCTAATAGTTGCATCTCACAAAATTTTATCGGTTCTGGAGATATTGGAAACTTGTAAAATAATCACGACGTCACCCTTTCATAACGGATAGCTATTTTTGCACTGATCTTCCTTTTCATTTCTTCCAACTTCACATTTTTATTGAATCGCAACCCTACTCTCTGCCGACCTTGAAATACACAACCAACATCATCTTCTACAATTTCACCATAAAAAAAAATACACCAAAAGCATCGTGTTATTCATCTTCAACAGAATTTTTAAACTCTCTTACTAAACACAACAATTTTTCTCTTTTCTTCTCTTCTAGTTCAACTTTTACAAAAACGCCTCAATATATCTATATATGTTGAGGAACTAAGTGGTGGAGCCATAAAGAATGGTTCCACCAAAATAAAATATCAATTTCTACATTTTTAAATTAAAAAACACATTTAAAAAAGAAATTACATTGGTAATAAAGTGGTAGAGCCATTTTAAATAAAATATTATTTTTTAAAAAAATTTAAATATAAAAAAACATATTTAAAAAAAAAGTCTTGAAATGAACTGGTGGATGGCTCCACCAAAAAAACTATACATTTAAAATTTTAAAAAAATAAAGAAAGAGAAAAAAAAGACACAAATCAAATTAAAAGAAATGAACACTAATAAACAAAAAGAAGAAAAAAATGACACAAATCAAATTAAAAGAAATGATCGTGGCCGACATTGGAAACTAGACTCAAATTATTTGACTCCACCAAAAAAATGAATATTTTTTTAAAACCCCCATTTTTCAGAAATTACAATATTTTTCTGGTATTTATATAGATGGCTTCATTCTACATAACTCCACCAAAAAATTGATTTTTTTATCCGGTTGCTGACGTGGCATGTTGATGGCGCCAAACTCTTTGGCTCTACCAACTGTAATAGGCCCATTAACTAAATTTAAACCAAAAAACAAAACAAAAAATAAAAAACCCAATAATGTCCAGTTTCTTTTACAAATACAAACCCGAAGCCCAAATTTTAGCCCAATACTACCCTAAGCCCAAACAGCCCAAATTCTAAAACAAACCAGAAAACAAAAACCCTAGGCAAACCCTTTGCGCCGCAACAGCCGTTCGAGCCTCCATCCCGCCACGTCCGCACGTATGGCCTCCGTACCCTTGCCCACTGCGCATCACACACCTGCACAAGGAAACAAAACAGAAGCAGAGGCCAGCAAATAATAACAGCAGCAATTGACAGCAAAGAAAAAGATATATTGTATTTTTTATTTCGAATATTGGGGCTATAAAAATAAAAAATGAAAGCCTTGTAGTCTGGACATTTTTTTTTACGAATACAAATAGAATCAATACAAAGAAAAACAAAAAAGGTTTTATTTCCATCTTTCTATTTTTTCTTTTTTATTTTTCGAATCTGCTCTTTCATTTTCAAAAGGCTTCTTTTTCTTTTTCTAATATACGAAGGTTTTAAAATTTATTTAAAAAAAGGGAAAATTACATTTTGAACCTCACCGCCCGCCTGCCATGCCAAGATCGACATGCAGTGATCGGCGCGAGTTCCGCGAATGAGGCTTCTAAAATCGGCCAGGCGAGGGAGAAAAGAGAGAGTTCTCTCTGTTTTTTTTTTTTTGAAGAATGAGAGAGGAATGAATTATTTTTTTAATTTTTTGGCTTATATATAGCATGTAAAACGATGTCGTTTTACCTTGGGTGCTTTTGCACCAAAACGGCGTCGTTTTGCTTCAACCCGCGCGCGAACCGACCCGACCCGAAGGGATCCGCGTGTTTCTGTGAATTGGTCTATTTGCGCGTTAGGTCCTTCCGCATTTTTATTTTTTTAAATTCAGATTCTTTTTTTATTTATGAAATTGCCCCTGGAATTTTATTTCTGTTCCACTTTGATCCCTCGATTTAGGCTTAAAACGCCGCGTTTTAGAGGATTGGGATTATTTCCCATTTGGTCCACCATATTATTCGCGCGTTACTATTTGGTCCTGCGCATTATTTTTATTCCCAATTTTTACCTAGATTTTCGATTAAGTTTCAATTTAATCCTTTTTAATTATTTATTTATTATAATTTAGCCCCACAATTTTGCTTTAAGCCCAATTTGATCCCCATTATTTTTTTATTCGGTTATTTTTTATTTTTTTGTGTTATTTTATTTAATCCATTTTTTTCTTTTATTTCGTGTATATTTTATTACTATAGTCATTTTTTATTTGTACATATTATTTTCATTTTGTTTACACATACATGTATTCTTTATTTTTATTATATGTTTTTTTATTTGTTTACATTTTATTTTGTGTATTTTAATATTAATTATCTTTAATGTTATTATTATTAATATTATTATTTCTATTATTATTACTATTATTATTATTTGTTTATTTTACTACTATTATTATTATTATTATTTAAACTACTATTATTGTTATTCTTATGATTATTATTACTTTTATGTGTTTATTTTTACTATTATTATTTGTTTATTAACATATTTTCATTATAATTTATTATTATTATTATTGTATTTTTGTTATTTTTATTATTTTATTATCTTTAAATTATTATATATAGTATTTACCTATTTATTAATTTACTATTAGCTTTTATTTTTGTTATTATTTTCTTTTATTTTATTCGTTTATTTGTTTATTTCTTTTATTTTTACCTATTATTTTATGTAGATTGTTCACTCTAGCTTTTATTTTATTGTATTTTATTTTTTACCTTTACTATTGTTATTTATATTTTATTGTTATCATCATTATTTTGTCATACAAATTAGCATTGTAATTCACTTTATATTTTATTATAAAATCATATCGCATTTTATTCGACGCATCAAAAATTTTGTTTTGAAATAAGAAAATATTCCTTGTTCTAAGATTTGAAAGAAATCGTACCCTAACTTACTGGGTTTCGATTTTTCTCATCGAGTCTAAAGAACTAATTATTTTTAATTAAAGCATAAGCTAAATAAAAAAACTTATTCTCGAGAATTCGAAATGTTGCGTCCTAACTCACTGGATGTGACATTTTACCATCTCGAGGTAAGAATTTCTAAAAAAACAAAGGCAATATTCCGTATTCAGGAATTTTGAGAAATAGTGCCCTAACTTACTGGGTTTTGATTTCTCATTTAACCCAAATAACCGAATATCCTTCTTAAATTTAAATATACGAGTTTTAAATGGCAAAAGACAAGCTTAGTTTTGAGGATTCGAAATGTCGTATCCTAACTCACTGGGTATGATATTTTATTCTTTCGAAATAAGTGGGTCTCGGTGTTCGGTTTAATTTATACAAGTTTTCTTTAACGAAAAGGATCTTATTTTAAAATCTTTTCAAATTTTCGACATTAAGACATTAATCAATCAATTCGGTACCAATTTTGGGCGTTACGAGGTTGCTAATCCTTCCTCGTACGTAACCGACTCCCGAACCTGCTTTCTCGAATTTCGTAGGCCAAAAGTATCGTTTTAATAAATCAAAATGTTTTAACGATCAATCTCAAGGTGACCCGATCACACCTCAAGAAAAGATTGGTGGCGACTCCATTTTTTATTTTCCAATCGATCCCTGTTTTTTTTCAAAAAATAAAAAAATGGTTTTGACAGCTTGGCGACTCCGCTAGGGAACATTCTTGAGAGAGTCGAGCCGTAAAATTGATTGCTTTTTGTCTTGTTGTCGAAAATTGAAAATCTGATTTGAAAAATTACGATCCTATTATTGCATTTGTTTATATTGTTATATGATTACTGTGGTTTGAGTCGCGCACCATATTGCATAAGGACCATTTTGGTCTTACCCTTTTAAGAGGGAGTGAGAAGCTACTCCTTCGTGAGGTTTTCACCTCCGTGCAGGATGGTGAACCGCTTTCGGGATACATCCATACCTATGTCTTCGTGAGATTTTCATCTTCGTGCAGCCATAGGGAAATGTATTCCCCTGAACTGAACTCGGTCCGTATGAGCCTATAATGGGTGAGGATCGAGGAATCTGCTGGTTCGGGTACCTCAACTTTAGAACCAAACCACAAGTAGAAGACCCTAAGAGCTAACCCTAGGTAGAGCCACGCCAAACCCTAGTGGTCACACGATTAGGTACTTTATTCTGTTGTTTATTTATCATGTGCTAACGTGCCTTGTTTATGACTGCATTACATTGCATCATCATAGAAAGAAGGTGTTGATTTATATTCGATTACTAAATAGAAGAGTTTGTCATAAGGAAATGGATTGCTTAATAAAGTGGGTTATAATACGTTTGTAACACCCTAGATTAGGGGTTATGCGTTGGATGCATAATTCAGGTGTTAGTAGGCTTTGGGGTATGCTTGGATATGTTTTAAGGGTTTTGAGAACCCTAGGATGTAGGAAAGTTCATTGGAAAAATTTTGGATTTTTAGTTACTAAGGGGGAGCAAGGCCAGGGAGGCCTTAAGGGAAAAATATAGGCGTTTTTGGACATGAACTTGGGCTTAGTAAAGTGGCTTGGGACGCTACTTTAGGGGCCTTGGAGGCTTGCGGCAATGAGGGCCAAGTTCGAGTTGCAGAGGAAACGAATGGGATTTTATTTTTATGCGTCAAGTAGGAGCTTAGCTTGGGAGGTGTTAAAAGAATTTCTGGCGGGTTTATGTCATAAAAATCGCCACGGCAGAGTGGCTTGGAGCGCTATATGCGGCTTGCGGCAACAAGGGCCTTGGTTCGAATCACGGCGGCAGCGAGCGTGTTTTTATTTTTAGCTTTTGGCGTTAAGACAATGGGGAGCTAGGGAAGGAGGCTTTAAAAGAAATTGGGGCGAGTTTATATCACAAAAAAAACGCGGCAGAGAGTGGCTTGGGGGCGTTAAAGCTTAAAGGGGCTTGGTGCAGGTCATGGGTTCAAGACGCAAGGGAAGCAAAATTTTGAGGTTTTATTTTGCATTCTGGCGTTAGGGAGAAGGAGCAGTGGACGGCACTTGGGATCTTCAATTTGATAAGGATAATGCTTGTTTAATCCTTTTAAAATTCGATTTGCGAATGGTAGGTAGGATAATTGTTGTTTTTTTATTATTCAAATAGGTAGATTAGTAGATAGAATAGGAGATTAAGTGGAGGATAATTGATTTATTTTAGAATTTTGAATAGGTGAATAGGAGATAATGAGATGGATTTTATTTTATTTTATTAAGGTGATAAAGAAGAGATTAAGTATGGATTTATTTTTATTCACTTTGAATATGTGTTAAAGAGATAAAATAGGAGAAAGTGTGTAGTATAAATAGGGGTGCTCACCTTTTGATATTTCTTTTTCCCATTCTAAATTCTTCTTGCCGAAATTGTTCTACCCTCTCCTCCTCTTCTTTATTTTTCTTCCAACCCAAATTCCTTACTTATTCTCTTGTAACCGAATCTCAAGGTACTTTATTTTCTCTTCGTTGTTGCGAGTCTTTGAAGCGGAAACCTTTCTAATATTAGTCACTATTGCCGAATCTTTCAACCTCTTATTCTCTTTTCTATTTCACAATCTTTGAGGCCGAATCTACAAGGGTAGTACCATCGATCTCTTGCTTTTGGTTTCGTGGTAGCGTGTAAGGGTAAGTATTCTCTATTCTAGCAATCGATTTAGGTTCCTATTCTTTTAGCTTGCCGAAAATCAAGTGTGCAGAGCCTTGATCTAAGGATGGCCGAATGACCATTAAGCTATTTTATGTGTCTTTTGTGTAGCCGCTATTAAGGAGCGATAGGGAGTTCTTCGGGATTCGAAAGCATCAAGGTAAGCAAGTGTAGTTTCGGCCTAAGGCCATATTTTGGTTATCGAATGTGACCGATTGTGTGCTATGGTTCATAGGAGCTAATCGACGGGCATAAGGGCAAGTTTCGGGATTTAGATCCGTAAGGAAGGAGTTCTACAATCGCAAAGGTGCAAATCGTTAGACGTGGGTTTTGGGATTTAGTCAATTGTGCTAATCAGTGCGTAGTTACCGCCTTTGTCTTTTTGATTGATTTAACTATGTTAGTATGTATATGTGATATGTTGTGAATGAAAGCCAAAAATAATGGCTAAGATGGTGGATACCCGTAGTGGGTAATCGATTAATCAGTCGATGCTCTCTTTTGCCTATGATATATGTGTGATAATTGTGGTGAGCATGTGATGAATATTTACTCTAATTGTTAATCGACATGATACACATATATGCATGGGACTTGGGATGTGAAAATTGAAGAAAGGGTGTACATATTTATGTACGTGGTGTAATGCTAGCCTCGTGCTACATTAGCGCTTGATGTTAGCTGTGTGCTTCATCAAGGGAGGTGTTGGCTAAGTGCCCATCTCGACGGTTGATAGCCGTGTGCATCACCGTGGGTGATTGATATGTGGGATCCCTATGGGATCGGTGGCTCAGCCACGGCCTTGAGCAGCAAGTCTGCCAAGGTAAGATATGTGGATCATTATGTGATCGGTGGATTAGCCACGGCCTTGGGCAGGGAGTCTGCTAAGGTAGGAGTAATGGATGGACCCTAGGTTGGGATGGGCTTCATAATTGCATAATTATGTGTATGGACTGTGTGGATGTGGGCCAAGCCCATATGTGGAGACATGTGAAATGACTATGCACTGAGTCGGTTTGACTCACCCAATATTTTACTAAACCTTTCAGGGGATGCGTAAAGCTTGGACCGAGTTGGAGTGGATACAAGGGTGGCCATGCAGAAGCAGATTTTCATGCAGAAAGATATTTTTAATTAATTAAGCATTTATATTTTCAGTACTTTGATTATTCAATTATTGTAATAAGGCCCCTAAAAGTATTTAAAGCGTGTTTAAGTATTTTTATTAAGTATTTTTATTATTATGTTCTATTATGGATTGACAATTTAAATATTAATTGCAAATGATTTTATTTTCTTAAGTGTGTATAATAAAGTTTTGAATCCAGTGTTTTCATAATAATTTAATTTTTACCTAGAATATTTTAAGTCACGAAAAGGTTTTATTAAAGGAAACAAATTTTTAACGATTTTTACTCTTAAGTAAGAATATTTTCGAACGTGTTCCGCAGTGGCATTTCAAATTCGGTCGTAGTGAATGGACCGGGTTTGGGGTGTTACAAATTGGTATCAGAGCCCGGTTCAAAACTCGGCTTTGAGGGTTTTGGGCCCAAAAACGTTTCAAAATGGGTTTTATGAAAGGTTTTCGAGTTAAGGTGGCATGGCACTGTACCTCCGACCGGAAAGTCCACCAGGTAAGTACCCCTTACTATTGCTTGTGAGTTATTGATGTGATCGGATGATTGCAATAGTGGATTACTTTAGAAATCGAAACTTTGATTGCTCGAAAGAACGACTTCCGAAACTTCATTCATAAAATTTGCTCGTGGATTAAACAGTGGAACAAAATTTCTAATGCATAAAACTTTTAATCAGATTAAATCGCGACGCTAGATATGAGTTCTAGGGGCGTGGTCGTATTTCTCGTGGACGTGGTAGAGCGCTTTGGTATTTGTTTGTTTTGTTGCTCGTAAAGTATGTTAGCTCTTGGAGATCGTGTGCGTGATAAGCGTAGTGGAGAGAATTGGATCATTAGTTTAGACAAGTAATTTCGAGGACGAAATTATTTTAAGGAGGGTAGAATTGTAACACCCTGGTTTAGAAATTTGTGCATATGGGGTATAAATCAAGTGTTAGTAGGTTTTGGGAGTGCTTGGTTGAGTTTTAGAGGCTCTAAGAATGTTGGGATGAGAAGGGAAGGCTTTGGAAAATTTAGATTTTTAGGGTAAAAGGAATTGGGCCTAGGAGAATTGAGCCCAATGGGCCTTAGGCGTAGTAGCGTTTAAATTTTTGGAGAACAAGAGACCCACTTAAATGCAAGTTGGACCTATTGGATAAGTGATTTTGGAAGGTTAGAAGGCTTCTATGAAGTCCCGGGATCAAATATTAGCTTTGGGGAAATTTTGGTTTTAGGTGAAAAAAAACCGGAAGTTGGCGGTAGGCCTTAAGAATAAAATGTGGGGAAAAATGACACAAGTGGAGTGTGTGGTGTAGTGGCAAAGTGACGCCACATAAGAGACAAGGGGGTGACGCCACAAGGGAAGGAAGGAGGTCCAAGGTTCAAGTCTTGGCTTTTGCATTTTGGTTTTCTTTTACTTGGACCTCGAGAATTTGGCTATAGTTTATATTTAGTTGCGCATGGTTTAAGACACAAGAGGAGCTGGTGGCCAAGTGGCTAGCAGCGTGGATTATGTTGCAAGGGAGCACAGGTTCGAATCTCATGAGAAGCAAGGGAGTATTTATTTTGCTTGATGCAGACGGGAAGAGTTTCAGATTGAATTTAAACTCTCTTCGACGAGGATCCCACATCGGAAAGATACAAAGAAGGAAGGTGAAGTGTCTGGCTATATAAGGAGCATCCTAGGAGGAGAGTAAACACATCTTGGAGGGCGTTTGGGCACGGGAGTGGTCGGAGCGCGGATTAACACCGCAGTCCTATCGGTGTGTAACTCTCTCTACTCTAGTTGTAGAAGCGGCAAATGCCGAAGTGCCGGTCACGGCAATAGTAGCCACACGAGCGTGCGGCGCACGTGTGGGGCTTCGGCGCGATAGTTGAGGCCATCGGTAGTATTCTTGTGGGTTGGGGTCGCTTGGGCGTGATGGCCGTGGGCCCAATGGGCCCGTGGGCCCTTATGAGTAAATTGTGCGATTGTGTAGTATATAGTGAACTAGACTAGGTGGAACTTATATACGTGGCTAGATTTGTGTTAGGTGGGCCACACGAGCGTGTGGGCCCGAATGGGCGAAAATTGGGCTTTAGGCCCAATAGTCCATTTCGACCGAGAAATGGTAGTTGGGTCGCTCGGGCGACATCGGGCCTTTAGAAAGGCCATTCCAGGTCTGAAATTACCGATATACCCTTGGTGGGTAAATTACGAAAATGCCCTTAGTAGGTAAAATTACGATTTTACCCTTAAAGGTTGATTAGCAAGGTAAGGGCGTGTTAGTTTTCTTTGTGCTATAGTTTTTGTCTTGGCCGAATGGCCTAAGTGTTCATTGTTTTTATGCCAAGGCCGATTGTAGGGAAGAAAGAGCACATCATTGGGAACCTTTTGTAAGTCCGTTAGTCTGCAGGTGTGCGAGCGCGATGCGGCGTTTGGGTTTTGGTATCATTTAGGTGCGTAATCATCGCACTATTTACGTAGTTTGGTTTGCTAACATGTTTATATGTGTATTATGTGTAATAGCCGTTTATAATGGCATAAGTGATGAGTAATCGTGATGGTAAGTTAATCTTGATATACATTTATATATGTACAATGTGGTAGTGATAAGTGATAAATACTCATTCTATATGATATTCTTGCATGATTTATTGACACATGGGCATGGGATTGGATTGAAGAAGGAAGAAGTGTACACAGGATGTACGTGGTCTAATGATAGCTCAGGCTACATTAGCGCTTGAGGTTAGCTTTGTGCTACCTCAAGGGAGGTGTTGGCTAGGTGCCCATCTCGGCGGTTGATTGCTATGTGCATCACCGTAGACGATTACGATATTTGGATCACTTTGGTTGATCGGTGGCTCACCACGGCCTCGGCGGCGAGAATGCCGAGGTAAGATTTATGGATCACGATGTGATCGGTGGCTCAACCACGGCCTTGTGCAGCAAAGTGCGCCGAGGTAACATATGTGGGATCACTCGGTTGTGATCGGTGGATTAGCCACGGCCTTAGGCGAGGAGTCCGCTAAGGTTGGTGTCACGGTTGGATAGTAGGTTGGGCGAGATGCATTCTTGCATGATTTGTTTCGATGGTTTGTGGTGGGTATGGGCCAAGCCCATACGGATGGAAGCATATGTGTTGTGGTTATGCACTCGATTCGGTGGACTCACTCTTTTCATTAACCATTTCGGGTAGTGCATAAAGTCGGGACCTGGATCGGAGAGGACAAGGTGGCCCATGCCGAGGATGATGTTCAATTATTCCATGCTAAATTTTGATATAAGTACTTTATTTGAATTGTTGGGTTGTAATAAAGGCCATTTTATGTTTTTGGTATTACTTTAACTATGGTTTATTTAAATTAAATTGCTACGTGAAAATGATTTATGGTTTGCAACCTATTTATTCAAATTGGATATTATAAACTAAAGTTTTAAAAATGAATGAGTTTTATAGCAAAGTTTTATTCCAAAGATATGTTTTCCAAAATTCAGCAAACTACGATGTTTTATTTTAAGATTTTCAACCGTCTTTTCCCAGTGACATAACCAGATTCGGTCGTAGCGAATGGGCCGGGTTTGGGGATGTTACAACGTTCGTCCAAATATAGTCCAAGTAAACACAACAAGAAAAGATTGATAGTATATGACTTTGCCTCATTGCTTGGGGATTCAAGCCAGCAAGGATTACTCAAGAGTCAATACGTCTAAATTTTCTTAAGGAAGCTTATGAGCATCGCGGAGGATAAGTGAGTGAAGAGTCACGGCCTGGATCAAGCAACAAAGAGCTAAAAGAGGCATCTATTGAGAAAGTTCACGGGACACGACCATAACATTCGAATACGAAGAAAAGGATTAGTGTCTTCACTTGGACTATGAAGACAATGTCGTATAAGTAACCCATTTTATGTAAAGAAATTTATTTTCTAGAAAATTTCTTATAATGGAATTGAATTCAGAATCAACGCCTCTCTTTCTATTTGCATTCATTCTATGCATTTGCATTGCATTTTATGCATTTGCATTACATCACATCATATGTATTAAAATTTGTAGAAAGACCCTAATTAAAAATTATTTCAGTTATCCTAGAAGACATGGAACAAAGGTTGGAGAGATTAGAGCAAAGGCAAATACTGATGCAAGAGCAGTTGGCCAAAATTCAACAAATGCTAGAATTCCAAAGGAATATGATGGGCCAGTTAACCAATTTACTAGCCGGGGGACTTGAAAAAAGGGGTGACTCAGTGGTCAACAGTATGGATGACAACGAAGACATCATTTATTCCCCAAGATTTTCCCCAATAAGTGTCTCGACTCAAGCAGGCACGCATTCGCATGGGGTACCCGTCATTATCAGACCCCAATGTCATACTGATACTTCGGCCCTGTTGAACTTCTCGATGGGCTCAGGTTTTGACCCAGAGGATGATCAAGTTAATCATGTGGTTCTTGGCTCAACAGAAACAAAGAAAAGGGGAGAGTGGATTTCAAAGGCCCCGAAGAAGAAGGAAAAGGAAGTGAATAATACAAGTAGGTATAACAAGAGCCAATCGAAGCCGTTTATAGTAAACCAGCCAAAGACGACAAATACCAGCTATCAGGTCCCCCCAAAGCAAAAACCCAATCCAAAATCGAATTCCGAAAACCCCCAGTTCACACCTTTTCCAACGACGTATAAGGAGTTATACCAGAGCTTATTTGATATGCATGCTGTAGCTCCTCATTACCTGAAACCAATGCAACCCCCGTACCCCAAATGGTATGATTCGAATGCTCAATGCGAGTATCACGCGGGAATAACGGGTCACTCAATCGATAACTGCATTGCATTTAAGAAGTTGGTCGAAAGGTTCATCAACATGGGTATTGTGAAGTTAAATGACGCGCCAAATGCAGAAATATGAACTTGGGAGCATTTTGGACAATTGGACCGCAGAAGAAATTCCAGTAGTATTTAGAGCTTACTCAGAGTAATGTACAAAACGCACTTGTTCCTTTAAGCCTAGAAGCAATAAGATTTCTTTTGTGAAATAGGCTTGTGTCTAGAATTTTTATTTCAATAAAATACATCTTTTTAAGCAAATATTTTTTCATTCTTTCCATTTCATATTATACATTATTTTGTTTTTAGAATATTCTTTCATTCTTTATTCATGACCATACCATACAAATAATCATCCTTAGAATTATTTATTCTTTGGATTTTTTGCCTTCATACCTAGGTACCCAAATATCAACGACATGAGTGACGTTGTTACTGACTACCTTTTTGAATGAGATATGAGTCTAAGGGATCTAAGGAATTTGAAGATAACAGAGATTGTAGCCTATCTTTTAATTTGTTAAGGATGGTAGAACAAGATGAAGATAGACTCTACCTTGCAAAAGGTCAGTGGACGTTGCGAGCTTAGAAAAGGGGCAAAGATCGAAGCCTAATTCACCATAGAAATAAGGCGAGACATCATTGAGTTATTTTTAAGAATTCAATATGTTTTCGCACGATCAAGACACGCCAGGCTACTGAAACGTGGGTATGCTGTTAAGAGTGGTGTTTAAAGAACCCATGTTAATGGTTCTACAATGGCCAGGTTAATCAATAGGTTCGGGCTACTGGTTTACCAAGAAAGGGAAATTGCATCAGTTACGCCGCAAATGCCAAATTGAGGAAGACAAGACTTATGTGCCTCCTCCATTTTTCCTATATGTGGGGCATAGATGTTATGGGGCCGATCTCGTCAAAAGCATCTAGCCGACACCAATTCACCTTTGTGGTTGTCAATTACTTCACTAAAAGGGTGAAGGTCGCTTCATATGCCAAAGTTACAAAGTCAGCAGTCATCAAATTCTAATTTAAATTCAAATCTGAATCCAAATCCAAATTTAAATTCAAGTTTAAGTTCAAGTGCAAAATTCAAATTCAAAAAAATGGCAATAAAGAATGCCAGAAAGGAACATGTCTAACATAATTGCACAATGTCAAAGATTTACGGTCTATTCAAAGATCAGACACCATATCAGTGCAGCGAAGGCAGCAAAAAAAACATTCAAAATTTTTGAAAAATGATTGAGGTTGGCATAGAGAAGTTACCGTGTACCCTTTATGCTTCTTTAACGTTGGCCAGGACCTTCACTGGAGCAACATCTTTCTTATTGGTTTATGAAAGGGAAGCAATTGTTGGAAGTTAAGATTCCTTTTCCTCAAGCTTTGATTGAATTAAGAATCGGATGAAGCAGGATGTCTCCAGTTAGCTTGATTGAAAGTATTCATCATGGTCGAATGATACGGTGAAACACCCCAAACCCGGCCCACGAGCTTTGACCAGATTTGGTATGTTCCTCAAGTAAACCGGTTCAAAATTCTTTTGTTCTTAGGAAAACTTGTGTGATTTTAAGAAAAATATTGTTTTGGGTTAGGCTTGTGTTGAAAACAGGTTCGTTTTATATTGAAATCCCTTTTATCTTAAGTGACAAAATATTTAGGGTTTTAGTTTAAAAGAAATTTTAATTAAATATTAATAGATAAAATTCATAATCATAATAAATAAAAATAAGTGTAAAGTAATTCAACTATGGCCTTATGGCCTTATTACATCAAATAATTCCCAAAATAATTCAAACTACTAAAATAAATTCAAGAGTCCTCAAAAATATAAACTTCATGTTGAGCATGGCCACCACAAGTTCTGCTAGTCCCGGTCCATCACTGCTCATCACCAAAAAATGTTCCCAACGGGGTGAGTCAAACAGACTCAATGTGTACACGACACTAAATCATAATAGAATCAGGCATATCACATATTACACATTCAAAACATAGAATACACGAAGTTATGATGCATTCCCAAACCCAAACCTAGTTGTCCATCCGCTACACACCGTACACTGCCAGGTCCACACCGTGGGGACTACTAAGTCAACCTCCATCTGCTACACACCATCGAAGGCGGCGCCATTTGCGATCGACGTGCTCATCGCCCATATAAAATTTGTGGCATAGCCACTGGATAATTGTGTCATGAGACACCACATTGAATAATGTAACCGGTTACCACATTCGGATAATGTGACCGAAGTCACCACATTCGAGATAGTGAGACCGTAGTCATCACCTTCACTTCCCTTTTTTCATATATCCCGAATGACCCATATTATTCATATCATGCATATCATACTTAAATTCTTATTCTTATAAATTTTCACATGTTATAAATAACATATTTCATAATCCTAGTGGAAGTAGGAAACGTGCTGAGTACTTTGTACCATATTATGGTACCTTAGCCACATTCTTATAAACATGCATATTTTACATATTACCATCAATCTTATTAAAAGTTAGTGTGGGGTACACACTGATACACTTAGCGGTTCACTTAAATCCCAAAAACCGATCTATCGCTTTAGATCCTAAATCCCTACATTTGGCCACATTTAGTATTTTAGGAAAAATCCTATTCGCTAATTTAATCAAATCCAGAAGGATTATCGTATCCACTTTCTTACCTTCTGCCGATTTGATAATTAATCAAATCCCTAAACTTGTATTCTTCCCCTTTGAAATCGGCTAATCACTAGATCCCTTGAATCGGTTAGTTTTCGGCTTAAAACACATAAAAATAGATCTAACTACTAAAATAGGCCTTGGCCGAATATTCATAGTCACTTACCTTAAGGATCTTAAATCCCGAAAGAATCCTTCCAAATTTCAGCAAATAAGAATATTGATGGGATTAGTCCTAGATTTCGACAAATCTAAAAGAAAAGAATAGAAATCAAAACTTGTTCTTACCCTTTCTTGAAGAAATCGACGCACCTATGCTTGAAGCCCCTCAAAGATTCGGCTTTTGATGGATTGGAAAGAAAAGAGAAGGAAGAATAAAGATGGAGGATTCGGCTATGGCTTCTAATGGAGAGGAAAATATTCGGCTAGGTTCCAACAATTACTTAATCTCGACTTGACAAAAGAAAAGAAAGAAAAGAAGAGAAGAGAGCACTAAGAATTCGGCAGAGAAAGGAGGAAGCACAAATTGATGAGTAGCCCTCCTTCCTTCCTTTTTTTATAGCCGAAATTATCATCTAAGGAGTCCCTTACTTGGCCACCACTCCTCTATCTCGATAACTTTATCCTTTAATTATCACTTAAAATAAAAGATAATTCAGCAACTATCCTTACGTGAGCTTAAATTATTAAACTCAAAGTCCCTTACTTGGCCATCACTTCTCCCTTATTTTCCTCTTTATTTCTTTATTCAAATTAAAAGAATTTAATCTAACAATTATCTCTTGAAAATAATGATAAATAAATCCCTTATTTATCCACTATTTATAAAATAATAAAAGCTCCTAATTTATAGCCATGTGCCGTCCACCTCGGTCTTACTCCTCGAAGCAAAAATAAAACCTCCTTTATTTGCTTTCCAAGTGACTCGAACTCAGTCCATTCCTCTTGCATATGGCGCCATTTCCATAGGCCCTAAGTGGCATCTTGGACCACTTTTCCAAGCCTGCTTGTGTGTCAAATTTCACAAACTTTTTCTTTTAAGGCCACCTTGCCTTAATTTCCCTTTTAAACCTTAAAACTCGTCATTTCTAGGTCATTTCTAAGTTTCCAAAAATTTTCGATCGGCTCTGTAGACTTGACATTTCCTTACATTTCCATGACATTTCCTTACAAGACATTTCCTTACATTTCCAAGACATTTCCTTACATTTCCATGACATTTCCTTACAAGACATTTCCTTACATTTCCAAGGTTCTAAAAATGTTCACTTTCCTCTTTTAAACTTAACATTTCCATACATTTCCAAGTTTCCAAAAATGTTCATTTCTAACTTATTTTCACTCATTTCCGGGTTTCCAAAAATATTCAAAATTTATTCATAATACTTAAAACATGTCACTTCATACAATTAAACCGAAAATGCATAGGCCCTATTTTAGGATGTTACAGTTCTACCCTCCTTAAAAATAATTTCGTCCTCGAAATTACTTATTAACGAATAATCGTACCTCTTAACTCACCGCACTACGCTTATGTCATGCGCACTCGATCTTAATAGAATCATCATACTTCCTAGGCACATTTTTTTAAGTTCACGTCCCCTAGAACTCATTTCTAACGTCGCGACTTATCTGATTAAAAAGTTTTATGTATCAGACTTTTGTTCCACTTATTAACCGCGAACAATTTTATGAAGTAAAGTATTTAGAAGTAGTTCTTTCGATTACACAAAGGTTCAGTTCAAGTTCACTACTCTAACTCAGGGAGTCACATTCACATTCATAAGCGAGAGACACATTCATTTCTCCATGAAGTCACATTCATTCACAACATCATTCACTACACTTTTATGGCCATTCCATCCATTTCCCTACCTGTGGGTAATTTCGTCATTTTCCTACTACAGGGTATTTTGGTAATAAATCGGGGTCAATTCGAAAATATTTTCCAAATTAAAGGTATTTCAAATTTACAAAATCTCTGGGTTATTTTGTTTTCCAAATCGAGAGGTGTTGCAAAAATTTCGTAAATCGAGGTTATTTCGGTAATTTTGGAAGTCGTAAGCGCCCAGTAAATTTTCCAAATCGGGGTATCTTGTTATTTGTAAAATGTAAGTTTTGATATCTTTGTAAAGTAGAAATATTTTAACAAAAGTCGAGGGTATTTTTGAAAATCTTAAAAACTAAGGGTATTTTAGTAATTTATAATACAGGGGCATTTTTGTAATTTTGTAAATCGGAGATATTTTGGAAAAATTTTCACAATAGTCCTTTACTACAATTAAAAGGGTAATTTAGGGATTTTAAAACTAGGGTTTTTATAAAACTGCATGGCTAGTCCCTTTCGGGTTTTAATCATTGTGTTTAGCCTATGACCAGAAGTCCTCTTGGTTAGGGTGAACCGGTTACGCACTGTGCGTGATTCCGCGAAGAGGAGGTGAGTCACTAGGACCGCTTAAGTACCAGGCTCTTCCGATCCAATCCTAGATGCGCACAATGGTTACCACACCCTAACTCGGCGTCTTAGTCATAGGTTTGTTTAATGGAATTAAGTCTTATGTGTTTGTGTTTGAGTAAACTAGTCCTAGGGTTCAAGTTCCTATCATGCTATTCTACGTTCCATTCCTCTTCTACCCTTCCATAATTCATAACATAAACCACATAATCACACAAATGGTTAGGGGTACTTACACGTGGATCATGGTCGGAGACTTAGGTGCCATGCCGTAAAACCTGCTCATTTTCAAAAATACTTTCATAAAACTCATTTGGGCTCGATTTGAAAACGTTTTGGGCCTTAGCCCACAAAGCCGAGAGTTTAAAACCTGGCTCGATACCAAATCAAACACCCCAAACCCGCCCCACGAGCTTTGACCAGATTTGGTATGTTCCTCAAGTAAACCGGTTCAAAATTCTTTTGTTCTTAGGAAAACTTGTGTGATTTTAAGAAAAATATTGTTTTGGGTTGGGCTTGTGTTGAAAACAGTTCGTTTTATATTGAAATCCCTTTTATCTTAAGTGACAAAATATTTAGGGTTTTAGTTTAAAAGAAATTTTAATTAAATATTAATAGATAAAATTCATAATCATAATAAATAAAAATAAGTGTAAAGTAATTCAACTATGGCCTTATGGCCTTATTACATCAAATAATTCCCAAAATAATTCAAAGTACTAAAATAAATTCAAGAGTCCTCAAAAATATAAACTTCATGTTGAGCATGGCCGCCACAAGTTCTCGCTGTCCCGGTCCATCACTGCTCATCACTGAAAAATGTTCTCAACAGGTGAGTCAAATGCACTCAATGTGTACACGACACTAAATCATAATAGAATCAGGGCATATCACATATTACACATTCAAAACATAGAATACAGGTTATGATGCATTCTCAAACCCAAACCTAGTTGTCCATCCGCTACACACCCCCGTACCTGCCAGTCACACCGTGGGGACTACTAAGTCAACCCTCCATCCGCTACACACCATCGAAGGCGATCATTGCGATCGGCGTGCTCATCGCCCATATAAAATTTGTGGCATAGCCACTCAGATAATTGTGTCATGAGACACCACATTCGAATAATGTAACCGAAGTTACCACATTCAGATAATGTGACCGAAGTCACCACATTCAGATAGTGAGACCGTAGTTATCACCTTCACTTCCCCTTTTTCATATATCCCGAATGACCCATATTATTCATATCATGCATATCATACTTAAATTCTTATTCTTATAAATTTTCACATGTTATAAATAACATATTTCATAATCCTAGTGGAAGTAGGAAACGTACCTGAGTACTTTGTACCATATTATGGTACCTTAGCCACATTCTTATAAACATGCATATTTTACATATTACCATCAATCTTATTAAAAGTTAGTGTGGGGTACACACCTGATACACTTAGCGGTTCACTTAAATCCCGAAAAACCGATCTATCGCTTTAGATCCTAAATCCCTACATTTGGCCACATTTAGTATTTTAGGAAAAAGCCTATTCGGCTAATTTAATCAAATCCCGAAGGATTATCGTATCCACTTTCTTACCTTGCTGCTGATTTGATAATTAATCAAATCCCGGAAACTTGTATTCTTCCCCTTTGAAATCGGCTAATCACTAGATCCCTTGAATCGGTTAGTTTTCGGCTTAAAACACATAAAAATAGATCTAACTACTAAAATAGGCCTTGGCCGAATATTCATAGTCACTTACCTTAAGGATCTTAAATCCCGAAAGAATCCTTCCAAATTTCGGCAAATAAGAATATTGATGGGATTAGTCCTAGATTTCGACAAATCTAAAAGAAAAGAATAGAAATCAAAACTTGTTCTTACCCTTTCTTGAAGAAATCGACAAAGACACTATGCTTGAAGCCCTCAAAGATTCGGCTTTTGATGGATTGGAAAGAAAAGAGAAGGAAGAATAAAGATGGAGGATTCGGCTATGGCTTCTAATGGAGAGGAAAATATTCGGCTAGGTTCCAACAATTACTTAATCTCGACTTGACAAAAGAAAAGAAAGAAAAGAAGAGAAGAGAGCACTAAGAATTCGGCAGAGAAAGGAGGAAGCACAAATTGATGAGTAGCCCTCCTTCCTTCATTTTATAGCCGAAATTATCATCTAAGGAGTCCCTTACTTGGCCACCACTCCTCTATCTGATAACTTTATCCTTTAATTATCACTTAAAATAAAAGATAATTCAGCAACTATCCTTACTTAGCCGAAATTATTAAACTCAAAGTCCCTTACTTGGCCATCACTTCTCCTTATTTTCCTCTTTATTTCTTTATTCAAATTAAAAGAATTTAATCCAACAATTATCTCTTGAAAATAATGATAAATAAATCCCTTATTTATCCACTATTTATAAAATAATAAAAGCTCCTAATTTATAGCCATGTGCCGTCCACCTCGGTCTTACGAAGCAAAAATAAAACCTCCTTTATTTGCTTTCCAAGTGACTCGAACTCAGTCCATTCCTCTTGCATATGGCGCCATTTCCATAGGCCCTAAGTGGCATCTTCGCACCACTTTTCCAAGCCTGTTTGTGTGTCAAATTTCACAAACTTTTTCTTTTAAGGCCACCTTGCCTTAATTTCCCCTTTTAAACCTTAAAACTCGTCATTTCTAGGTCATTTCTAAGTTTCCAAAAATTTCGATCGGCTCAGAAACTTGACATTTCCTTACATTTCCATGACATTTCCTTACAAGACATTTCCTTACATTTTCAAGACATTTCCTTACATTTCCAAGACATTTCCTTACAAGACATTTCCTTACATTTCCAAGGTTCTAAAAATGTTCACTTTCCTCTTTTAAACTTAACATTTCCATACATTTCAGTTTCCAAAATGTTCATTTCTAACTTATTTTCACTCATTTCCGGGTTTCCAAAAATATTTAAAATTTATTCATAATACTTAAAACATGTCACTTCATACAATTAAACCAAAAATGCATAGGCCCTATTTTAGGATGTTACATACGGGCTTAAGATAAAAAAGGGTTCGCTCAAGAGAATTTCATGATAGGGACCTGGCATTAAAGATTCTTCTCATACAAGAGGACTTCAGAGGAAAGTAAATGCAATTTGGAAAACTTTATGTGATGAAGAAGGATTGTTCTGGAAGATCATTAACTTTGACCAAGATGGATGGCAAGGACATGTTTAGGCCAGTGAGTTCAGATTTCATTTAAAGGAGAGGCCAAGGTGAAAACCCGCAAAGGGCGCCTTGAGACCTTAAAAAAAACCAAAAAAATCAATCAAAAAAAGGAAAATTTTAATCAAAAAAGAAGAAAGAAAAAGGAGAGGCCAGGGCGAAAACCCGCAAATGGCGTTTTGAGATCTAAGGGGATTTGAGTTGAAAACCCGAAAAAGGCAGCTCAAATTTTGATCGAAAGTGAGGCATACAGTAGTCTTGCTACGCTTGAATTAACAATGAGGAAGTATGTTACATCTTGGGGCATCGACAAAGTACTCCGGATCCCCTAAACACATATTGAGCTCAAAAGGGTCCTCAAGAAGTTTGAACAAATAAGCTCAGGCTGCGATATCTGGGGCACCTAGTTTCCATTCTGAATTTGCTATCTTTAATTATTTTATTCTTTTCAAGATACGCCTCCAATAAATTTCCTGCTTAATTGCATTTTCCATCCTTGATTAACTTATTTGTTTCGAGCTATGCTCTCAATTAATTTCCTTCTTGCCCATTATTTTTCAAGTATTTTGAATTGAAATAACGATTAATGGACTAATAATACTTTCACAAAAGAAGTTCTGCATATTACTTTGGAAGCTTCTAAATAATATAAGAACCTGAAACATGATTGTTGTTTAGAACTCACCAAGCCTAAGGTTTGGAAATATTGGAGAAAGATGATTATCTCTTTGGACTTTTCATTGGTTGAACAAAAAGACAAGACATTTCATCGGTGATACAACCTCGACAAATAACGAGCAATGTCAACCCAAGTGTACAAGGGGGTCATTTTCGGGAAAAGAAAAATGATACTCTGCATTCATCAGGCATATACATCTGGTCATTACACCCAGCGAATGGTGTAACAGATCAAATTGATTGAAGATGATACAAATCATATACCTCAGAGTTGCAGCAGGATGGATGGAAGAAACCGAATGTTATTCTCCTGAAGTTGCAGTAAGAGGTACAAACTTTATGTCCCAGAAGGTACAGTGGAAGGGACTCTGAAATTAAAGTGGGGCAAATCTGTTGAGTAAGATATAATTGTTTTCTCGGGTTTTCTGTTGAGAATACCAGCCGAACGAGATGACAGCACAATACGTCAGTGATAAAGCCCTGATAAACAATGAGCGATGACACCTTAAACATTTAAAAATGGATAATGCAAGACACATTTAGTTAGGAGCATTTGATTTATCCCGATCATTGCATCCTGATCCTTATACATTTAACAAAAGACCATTCTCATGACATTTTGCATTCATGCAAATGTCGTCCATAATACATTTAGTTAGGAGCATTAGACTCGTTCTGATCATTGCATCCTAACCATTTTGCATAAGCATAAACACATAAAACCGATTTTACAGGATAGGTTCCCCAGAGGACGGTGTTACAACATCAGTGAATTCACAGATCTTGTCTTCCTGAGTTTACAGTGAAGTGGATCGAAGATACCATTCTGGCATCCATGAGTTTGCAGTGGAGCAGATTGAAGATGACAGATCTTGTCTTCCTGAGTTTGCAGTGAAGTGGATCGAAGATACCACCGCATCCCCGAGTTTGCGAAGGAGCGATTGAAGATAGCAGATCTTGTCTTCCTGAGTTTTCAGTGGAGTGGAACGAAGAAACCAGTCTGGCAACCCTGAAATTTCCATTGGAGCAGATTGAAGATAGCGATCTTGTCTTCCGAGTTTGCAAGTGAAGTGGATCGAAGATACCAGCCTGGCATCCCTGAGTTTGTAGTGGAGCAGATTGAAGATAGCAGATCTTGTCTTCTTGAGTTTACAGTGAAGTGGATCGAAGATACCATCCGCATCCCTGAGTTTGCAGTGGAACAGATTGAAGATAGCGAGATCTTGTCTTCCCGAGTTTGCGAGTGAAGTGGATCGAAGATACGATCCGCATCCCTAAGTTTACAAAGATGGAGCGATTGAAGATAGCGAGATCTTGTCTTCCCGAGTTTGCGGTGAAGTGGATCGAAGATACCAGATCTAGCATCCCCGAGTTTGCAATGGAGCGATTGAAGATAGCGATCTTGTCTTCCCGAGTTTGCGATGAAGTGGATCGAAGATACCACCGCATCCCCGAGTTTGCGATGGAGCGATTGAAGATAGTAGATCTTGTCTTCCCGAGATTGCGATGAAGCGGATCGAAGATACCATCCGCATCCACGAGTTTACATGGAAGCGATTGAAGATTGTAGATCTTGTCTTCCCGAGTTTGCGTGAAAGCGGATCGAAGATACCATCCGCATCCACGAGTTTGCGAAGGAGCAGATTGAAGATAGCGAGATCTTATCTTCCCGAGTTTGCGATGAAGCGGTCGAAAACATCGATCGGCATTCCCGAGGTAGCAAGGAAGCGGATCAAGATTGTAGATCTTATCTCCTAAAGCGGTAGTGGAGCAGATCGAATTTGGCAAATCTTATCTCCATGTATTGGCAATGGAGCAGATTTAAGCCACCAGCCTTATCTCCCTGAAGCGGCAGTGGAACAGGTTGAAGATTGTATTCTTATCTTCCTGAGGTAGCAAGGAAGCAGACTGAAGATGGTAGATCTTATCTCCTTGAAGTTGCGGCGGGGCAGATTGAAGCTACAAGTCTAAATTCCTTTAATTGGATAGAAGCGCTAGTTCTCATGCCCCTGAAGATGCAACGAGATGGAACGAAGCTATTCGAAGAAGAAAAGCACTGAAAGAGGTCAAGATTTGGCAAGACCGGGCAAAATTGGCCCTTTTTGAAGTCTTTGCTCTATTCTCGTTACACGACAATGAGCAAAGAGGGGCAGCTATAATAGGCCCATTTTGCCCGGGCCTATTAACTAAATTTAAACCAAAAAACAAAACAAAAAATAAAAAACTCAATAATGTCTAGTTTCTTTTACAAATACAAACCCGAAGCCCAAATTTTAGCCCAATACTTCCATAAGCCCAAACAGCCCAAATTCTAAAACAAATCAGAAAACAAAAACCCTAGGCAAACCCTTTGCGCCGCAACAGCTGTCCGAGCCTCCATCCCGCCACGTCCGCACATACGATGTAACACCCCAAACCCGGCCCAAACGCTACGACCGAATTTGGTTTGCTACAGAGAAAACAATTTGAGAACCATTTTAAAACCGATTTAAGTTTTGTCGAAAACCTTGTGTTTTCAAGTCTCTTGTTAAAAACCATACTTAGTGTTGCTTAGAAATATTTATTAAGTCGAGTTGTTTATAGTTTTCAAATGTACCCGATGGTACTTTAAAACATTTTTCGTTTGATTTGGAAAAAACATGTGAACTCATTATTAACATAATTAAATAGTTTAAACAAATATTCAAAGCATGTAACAATAATAAAATAATTTTAGGAGGCCTTATTACAACTCAATTAAAACAAAACCAACCATAAAAATAAGATAAAATAAAATCCAAGTTCATCTATTAAAATGTCCATTTGCATGGCCACCTCGAGTCCATCCGGCTCCATCTCCGATCTACTCTCATCTGCAAAATGTTAAGGGAAAGGGTGAGTCACCAAGACTCAGTGTGTAAATCCCCACCCAGTAAGATAACTCATACACAAGTCATTAATAAACATGCACATGCAACCCAACCTAACCATCCATACTCCTTTTCTACCCCGTGTGGTCAAAACCACTTGGTGGTCAAAACCACCGATGACTTAGAGTCACAAATCGATGATGGGGCCAACCCATCGTGTGGTCAAAACCACCGACGATAGTCCATAAAATCATCCCCTCCTCTCATCAATCCCACCATCACATGCTTACATATCAATATCACATATCATGCATTTTAAATCATCATGTGATGGCATGCAAACATATATCAATAGATCACGTGCAGGGACTTACCCTTAATCCATGTTTAAGCCCACAAGCATATCATAGACCACTACCAAAATTTATACACAAGGCAATAATATGGCAAATTTATTAATAAAGTGTGTAAAGAGTTTACACACTTTTGCTATCGTAATTCCTAGATCCCAAGATCCGATTTACGTCGCTAGATCCCGATCCTACATTCGCCAAATGTCAAGTGTTAATACCAAAGGCCTATTAGGCCAAACCAATTATTTAAAAGGGTTCTCCTTTTTGAACCCGAATCCTTACCTACTCGCTTTTAAGTACTAGCCTTCTTTTGCACCCTATAATCGGCAACCATTAGTAGCCCTCTTAATAGCCTTCGGCTTAAATAAATACCATATAATTACTAGAGTAGCTCTTACCATTACTTACCAAAACCGAACACTAGGGATTAGAGGCTTGGGTCGACTGTTTAAAATTCTGGAGTACCTTTCCCAAGTCGATTGACCACCAAAAATCTGAAGAGATTTATCCACTTAATATTCGGCCAATACCATAACATAGAGGAGGGAATTTCGGCAACCAAAGGTGTGGTTTTGGCTATTGGAAAAAGAAGAATAAAATAAAAAAAAGTGGGAGAAGATGCTGAAATTTTATTAATAACAGCAGAGGAAATTCGGCAGCAAAGTGGTGAATTATTCGGCCAATGGTGGAAGAAAGAAAAAGGAGAATTAGTAGGAGAATTCAAAGGTGATTTTTGGCCAAGTAGAATAGAAAAAAAAACTGGAAAATTTGAACAATTCCCCTAGGGGATTTCGGCAGTAGCAGAGGGAAAAGAAAATAGTTGCTGGAAATTTTGCTCTATTTGCTGTACAAAAACAGCCCCCAAAGAGTCCTAATGCTGCCCAATTCTCTTCTCTTTGCTGATAATTAAACTATTAATTATCACCTAAGATAATAGCACTTATCTTCTATCCTATCTTAAACAATTTAAACAAAATTAAACCACTAATACAATCCCCCTTCCAGCCGAATATATGAGCCAAAATAATAAAAAAAATACCCTTAATCTTATCACTTGAATACTCAAAATAATAATCAAATAATAATCCCATTTAATCCTATTTGTTTATCACCTCTTCAAGAATAAAATAAACCAATGTTTATCCCCCCCCACTCCAGCCGAGTATAGACAAAATAATAAGCTTAATTTTATCACTTGAAGAGTCCAAATAGCAGCCAACCCCCTCCCACTCACGCCAGCAGCAAACTAAAACAAAATAAAAACCCATTTGCAGTTGCTGGGGTTCGAAACCAAGACCCCACTGCAGCCTCCCACTTAAGCGCCCAGACCAACTCTCCCAATTTGACTTCCATGTCAATTAACCACCACATTAACTTTTAAAGCCTTCTTACCAAAGCCCAGCATCGCATAAAAAATAAATCCCCCAAGCGCCTCTGCTGCAGCTCGAACCCTCATGCTCAAGGCGCCATTTGCCCAAGCCTTAAGTGGCGTCATTAAGCCACCCTACCAATGCCAATCCTTGTGTCCAAACATGCCAAAAATTATTCTTAAGGCCTCTTTGGCCCACTCCCCCCCTTTTAGACACTTAAAGAAAAAAAAAAATTTTTAATACTGTGTCAAGCCTAGCTCGGGTTATTTTTAGACCCTTAAACATGTAAAATAAAATTATAAATTTTATTTCTTGAAGCCCTAATGGAATTTATTTAAATTACAAATAACCCCTAATTCGGGGTGTTACATACGACCTCCGTACCCTTGCCCACTGCGCATCACACACCTGCACAAGGAAACAAAACAGCAGCAGAGGCCAGCAAATAATAACAGCAGCAATTGACAGCAAAGAAAAAGATATATTGTATTTTTTATTTCGAATATTGGGGCTATAAAAACAAAAAATGAAAGCCTTGTAGTCTGGACATTTTTTTTTACGAATACAAATAGAATCAATACAAAGAAAAACAAAAAAGGTTTTATTTCCATCTTTCTATTTTTTCTTTTTTATTTTTCGAATCTACTCTTTCATTTTCAAAAGGCTTCTTTTTCTTTTTCTAATATACGAATGTTTTAAAATTTATTAAAAAAGGGAAAAATTACCTGTTTTGAACCTCCGGCCGCCGTGCACGGCGGCACCGATAGCGGCGATCGGCGCCGGAGTTCCGCCAGAATGAGACCGAAAATCGCTGGGGCGAGAGAGAAAAGAGAGAGTTCTCTCTGTTTTTTTTTTTTTGAAGAATGAGAGAGGAATGAATTTTTTTAAAATTTTTTGGCTTATATATAGCATGTAAAACGACGTCGTTTTACCCTGGGTGCTTTTGCACCAAAACGGCGCCGTTTTGCTTCAACCCGCGCGCGAACCGACCTGACCCGAAAGGATCCGCGTGTTTCTGTGAATTGGTCTATTTGCGCGTTAGGTCCTTCCGCATTTTTATTTTTTTAAATCCAGATTCTTTTTTATTTATGAATTTGCCCCTGGAATTTTATTTCTGTTCCACTTTGATCCTCGATTTAGGCTTAAAACGCCGCGTTTTGGAGGATTGGGATTATTTCCCATTTGGTCCCCCATGTTATTCGCGCGTTACTATTTGGTCCTGCGCATTATTTTTATTCCCAATTTTTACCTAGATTTCTGATTAAGTTTCAATTTAATCCTTTTTACTTATTTATTTATTATAATTTAGCCCCACAATTTTGCTTTAAGCCCAATTTGATCCCCATTATTTTTTTATTCGGTTATTTTTTATTTTTTTTGTGTTATTTTATTTAATCCTTTTTTTTCTTTTATTTCGTGTATATTTTATTACTATTGTCATTTTTTATTTGTACATATTATTTTCATTTTGTTTACACATACATGTATTCTTTATTTTTATTATATATTTTTTTATTTGTTTACATTTTATTTTGTCTATTTTAATATTAATTATCTTTAATGTTATTATTATTAATATTATTATTATTATTATTACTTTTATTATTATTAGTATTATTATTTCTATTTTTATTACTATTATTTTTGATATTATTATTACTATTATTATTATTTGTTTATTTTACTACTATTATTATTATTATTATTTAAACTACTATTATTGTTATTCTTATGATTATTATTACTTTTATGTGTTTATTGTTACTATTATTATTTGTTTATTAACATATTTTCATTATAATTTTTATTATTATTATTTTATTTTTGTTATTATTATTATTTTATTATCTTTAAATTATTATATATAGTATTTACCTATTTATTAATTTACTATTAGCTTTTATTTTTGTTATTATTTTCTTTTCTTTTATTTGTTTATTTCTTTTATTTTTACCTATTATTTTATGTAGATTGTTCACTCTAGCTTTTATTTTATTGTATTTTATTTTTTACCTTTACTATTGTTATTTATATTTTATTGTTATCATCATTATTTTGTCATACAAATTAGCATTGTAATTCACTTTACATTTTATTATAAAATCATATCGCATTTTATCTGACGCATCAAAAATTTTGTTTTGAAATAAGAAAATATTCCGTGTTCTAAGATTTGAAAGAAATCGTACCCTAACTTACTGGGTTTCGATTTTTCTCATCGAGTCTAAAGAACTAATTATTTTTAATTAAAGCATAAGCTAAATAAAAAAATTATTCTCGAGAATTCGAAATGTTGCGTCCTAACTCACTGGATGTGACATTTTACCATCTCGAGGTAAGAATTTCTAAAAAAACAAAGGCAATATTCCGTATTCGGGAATTTTGAGAAATAGTGCCCTAACTTACTGGGTTTCGATTTCTCATTTACCCCAAATAACCGAATATCCTTCTTAAATTTAAATATACGAGTTTTAAATGGCAAAAGACAAGCTTAGTTTTGAGGATTCGAAATGTCGTATCCTAACTCACTGGGTATGATATTTTATTCTTTCGAAATAAGCGGGTCTCGGCGTCCGGTTTAGTTTATACAAGTTTTCTTTAACGAAAAGGATCGTATTTTAAAATCTTTTCAAATTTTCTACATTAAGACATTAATCAATCAATTTGGTACCAATTTTGGGCGTTACGAGGGTGCTAATCCTTCCTCGTACGTAACCGACTCCAGAACCTGCTTTCTCAAATTTCGTAGGCCAAAAGTATCGTTTTAATAAATCAAAATGTTTTAACGATCAATCTCAAGGTGACCCGATCACACCTCAAGAAAAGATTGGTGGCGACTCCATTTTTTATTTTCCAATCGATCCCCTTTTTTTTTCAAAAAACGAAAAAATGGTTTCGACACCAACTTTCCAATAGATTTTAGGTTATTTACGTGTTTAATAAAAAAAATGGGTCATTTACATAGTTAATTAAATTTTTTAGGTTATTTTTATAAAAAAAGCCCATATTTTCCCATTTTCCAGTCAAAAATTTTTGGCAACCCACTTTTACTCAAATTAGCATTGCAATAACACTTACCCAACTCTATAATCTCTTAGATTCTCACTTGAAAGTTTTCAACTCCACATTTCACTGTAATCGTTGCTTCAATTCTACTTAGATGATCCGTCATAATAGACATTGTACCATGACTGAAGCCATCGAGCTTCAAAGTTTCTTCCCCCAATGCCAAAATAGCAGCTATTCTTCGAAATTTGTTGTAGTTCCAGACATGATGAGGCAATCCATACACTGCTAACCGTGTAATCCATACACTGCCGTTTCTCCATGGGTGGTTACCTTGGTTGTTGGTCAATATTCTTATTGTTTTGAAAACGTATGTAGTTCATTTCCTTCCATTTTATTAACATATTAAGGGAATCTAAATGATCTTGTAGTTTTTGTGTAAATTTCGTGATTTTATATACATTTTAATCATTTACAACATGTTTTCACAATAATGCCCAACAAATGTAAGTTTTCAAAATCACATTTTTTTTCACGACTGCTACTTTCCTTTTAGCTAATCTGTGTTATGTCATATTTGTTGTATTGATTTTTAATTCCACAACTTATGTATTAGTCTTTTTTGTATAACTTATAATATCTTTTAAAGTATTAAAAGTTGTATAAGTTAATTTTAAATAAAATCTTAACACTAAACAATACAAACTTCATTTCCATAAGACCATAAAATGCAAACATCGGGTACAACATTTAATTTCCTCCAGACCGTGAAGATTGGCCAATATAGACATTTCCATGAGGACACTTACTGTGATTGTGGCCAGCTGTTCTACATATGGTGCAACGCTTTGGATCGACCTCTTCTCTGATATCCATGTCAATCCAAATCATCATCGTTTTCAGTTGACCTTTGAATTTCTTACGTAGTGACCTATCTGGCAACATCTCGAACGCAAGCGGTTGCACTTCCCATGTCGATACATCTCTCAATACGGGGAACTCGTTACCCCAAATACGTAACGTACATTGAAGCATGTACACATCGTCGATATAATGTTTGACATTCAAATTGAAGGTAGCACACACTGCAACCATATGTGCACACAGGTACCGTAGTGTTTGGAACCTCTCGCACTCACACCGCCTGTTTCAGAGATCAACTCCGTAGGAGCTTAACAGGATCCCCGATCGATGACCGATATACTCTGTCACTCAGAAATTTTCCAAGTTTTGGGAATACAGTTTTGCATTCATCGACCTAGCCTTTTGAGTGTTCTCTTTAATGGCATTCCTGACATCTTCGACATGTACGTGTCCTACCTCCAATTGTTTTGCTTGTTTCAACCTCATTTTTGGCATTAAGGTTGCCAGCCTATAAAACGTGGCTGAAAAAACCTGCTGAAATTGGTAAGTGACATGTACGGCTCAAGACGGAATTAACGGCTTCAACGAGGTTGGTTGTCATATGACCATATCGGTACCCATCGTCAAAATATTGAGGCTATTGCCACAGCTCCATGCTACCCAACCACTATCTGAGAGAAGGTTCGAACCCCACCATATCAGTCTCTAACCTCGCCAGCTTATGTCTGAATCGGTGTGTTTCTAACTCGTATCTTACGTATGTATTCCAATAAAACACGTTACTATCTCATTTAGTAAATGAACTCGAAATATTTACAAATACAAATTTAAATATGATATTTTTACCCATGTTCACGATTCATTTGCGCCAGTCTTTGTTCTTGTACTCCTTGTGGAAGTTGACAATGATATGGCGAATACAGTAAACGGACCTCCACGGAACCTCGAATTGTCAAATCGTAGCAACAAGGCCCTTCAATCTGTCGAAGACAATGCAAATGTTGTCTTGCTTAACAACATACCTCCGCAAGTTCTGAATGAAAAATGCCCACGATTCAGAGTTCTCCGACTCCATGATGGCGAAAATGATCGGTATTACATTTCGATTACCGTCTTGTGCAACCGCAATCATGGATCGAAAGTCCAGAACAATCGACGGAAAACTCTTTTCCTCAGTTTCAATTGTCAATTTGGGTCTCTATAAGGCAACATTTGCAAGTCCACGACAGTTCCTAGGACATACTCCACTATCGCTGGAATCCAACCCTGAAGTTCATTGTATGACTTATCCCAATCGCCGTACAATTACTACATGGCCATTTATTTTGCCTACTATGCTTTCATGTACGACACTCTGTATTGGAATCGGGCTTGTATGTCCGTAATCAATGTCGACACAGGAATTGGTAGACCATCTTTCACTAGTGGCATGATATAGTTAAAAATACTTTTGGCATCTAATTTCTGGTGGTCTTAAGACATACGTGCAACATTGTATGTATGAAACCCTTCTAATTTTCATATTTTCCACTGTTGAGTCCTCTGTATAAATGCAGCCCGAACCCGCCAGCCACACTCATCGTCGGCTCTCCAACATTCCCTAACATATAATGTCGATGTAGACTTGGCAACCTTGTAATCAATCGACACCTTCACGCTGTACTGTTTGATGGCAACACACAGTCCACCTTGTTCTCGAACCGTTGCCCAACGAACAACTTTTTCAACTACGAATTTAACGCCAATCTGTGAGTAGGTACTATATCGACGTACTCAGGGAAATTGGATGCATACACTGCATTTGGATCTATGCTCCACATGTTGCCCCCAGGTTCATTTCATAAAACAATGCCATGACTTGGGTTACTGAATGAAGGGTCGTGAGCATCATCAACCTCTTTAGGGCCTTCATTGTCGATATTGTTCGAAACCTCATCAATATCGAGGTCACTAAAATCTTCAACGTCCTAATCAAAATCTTCACCATTATTGGTCCCATCTCCGACTTCTACCTCGGTGGTTATTATCACATCCAGATGTATTTGTAGACAGGGACTCGGGGTACGGTTGTTATATGAACTGTCATAATAATTTGGATTTTCGAGCATCTGCAATGCCCCTCCGCATTCTAACTAATCTGTTCATCCAACATTAGGATCAAAGTCAAATCCGCGATGTTGACTTATTAGACTAACATTCACAACGAGCTTTAAATCCGCTCACTCAGCAAATAACTCAACTGGTTGGGGGTTCTCACTCCTAGTCGACCACCATATTTCCATCATAATGCCCAAGTCATCATCATCTAATAGTTGCATCTAACAAAATTTTACCGGTTCTGCGGATATTGGAAACTTGTAAAATAATTTGGACGTCGCCCTTTCACAACGGATAGCTATTTTTGCACTGATCTTCCTTTTCATTTCTTCCAGCTTCACATTTTTATTGAATCGCAACCCTACTCTCTGCCGACTTTGAAATACACAACCAACATCATCTTCTACAATTTCACCATAAAAAAAATGTACACCAAAAACATCGTGTTATTCATCTTCAACAGAATTTTTGAACTCTCTTACTAAACACAACAATTTCTCTCTTTTCTTCTCTTCTAGTTTAACTCTTACAAAAACGCCTCAATATATCTATATATGTTGAGGAACTAAGTGGTGGAGCCATAAAGAATGGTTCCACCAAAATAAAATATCAATTTCTACATTTTTAAATTTAAAAAACACATTTAAAAAAGAAATTACATTGGTAATAAAGTGGTGGCGCCATTTAAAATGGCTCCACCAAATAAAATATTATATTTTAAAAATTTTAAATATAAAAAAACATATTTAAAAAGTAGTCTTGAAATGAATTGGTGGATGGCTCAAAAAATATATATACATTTATAATTTTAAAAAAATAAACAAAGAGAAAAAAAAAGGGGACACAAATCAAATTAAAAGAAATGACCAATAATAAACAAAAAGAAGAAAAAAATCGCACAAATCAAATTAAAAGAAATGATCGTGGCAGACACTGGAAACTGGAGTCAAATTATTAGGTTCCACCAAAAAATAAATATTTTTTTTTAAAACCCCCATTTTTTAGAAATTACAATATTTTTCTGGTATTTATACAGATGGCGTCATTCTACATGATTCCACTAAAAAAATGATTTTTTTTATCCGATTGCTGACGTGGCATGTTGATGGCGCCTAACTCTTTGGCTCTACCAACTTTCACAGTAGATTTTAGGTTATTTACGTGTTTAATAAAAAAAGTGGATCATTTACATAATTAATCAATTTTTTTAGGTTATTTTTATAAAAAAGCTCATATTTTTCCATTTTCCAGTCAAAAATTTTCGGCAACCCACTTTCACTGAAATTAGCATTGCAATAACACTTACCCAACTCTATAATCTCTGAGATTCTCACTTGAAAGTTTTCAACTCCACATTGCACTGTAATCGTTGCTTCAATTCTACTTAGATGATCCGTCATAATAGACATTGTACCATGACTGAAGCCATCGAGCTTCAAAGTTTCTTCCAGGGTTTCAAATAGCGCTCCGATATCGGAATAACGGCCGCTATATAGCGGTAGCGGCACCGTCCGAAACCGCTATTGCTGAAAATAGCGGTGTGAAGCGGAGTCACACCGATAGCGGTCGGTCGCGGCCGCAATTTAACGGGTAACGGCCAATTGAGACAATAACGGGCCGCTATTCTCGTTATTTTCCGTTACATTAAATTTTAAAAAAATACATATATCCTAAATAGAAATCAACAGAAGCAGAGTAAAAACAAAAGGGAATATATTCCCTACCTGCAAAATCAGAAAATTTTAATCAAAAAAAGTAAGAAGAACTGTAAATAAACAGGAAAAAGCAATCACATTCAAAAATCAAAACTTAAAAGCAAAAGAAAATATGAAAATGAAAGTCTATTTCTCATTTTCGGCAAACAAGTGAAGATTGAAGAACACACACACCAATGGGGTGAGCGAGATTCTCTGATTATTTTCAAGTAAGTAGTAGAGTTACACAAATTTTGTCTTCTTGAACTCTTGATTCTTGCTTCGCTTGCTTGCATGTCTTGAATCTGCAGCAGTGTAGAATCTATAGATATTTTCTTTAAACGATGAAAGCGGGGTTGGGGACTTAGGGATAAAAACTGCAGTGCAGTCTTGATTTCTCCATGAAGGGAGAACGGGAGATTGGAGAAGCGCGAGAAGCGAACGATTTTGCTTCTGCCTTTAGGGATTTGGGAACCAAAAAACCTTTAGCCTTAGGGACTTTTTTTAGAACAGAGAGGTAGAACGATTCTGCTTCTGCCGTTTCATTTTATTTTTTTTTATTTTTTCATTAACGTTATAACTTATAAAAGAGTAAGGGTGGGTTTGGATGGGCGATTGAGTGCGGTGCGGTGCGTTTAGCTTACTTTTTATCTCACGCTACAGTATCGCTACAGTATCTAATCTCACCGCCACTGCTGTTTTTACACTAACCGCAGGTAAACGCACCGCCCATCCAAACCCACCCTAAAACAGAATCCTAACATCTATTGGCCACTCAATCGGTGCCTTGAAAATTGGAAAGAAAATAAACAATAAATTAACAGTCCATTACTTGTTTTTAAATGTTTTATTATAATTAAATTAAATTAGGTGCCTTGAAAATTGGAAAGAAAACAAACAATAAATTAACAATCCATTACTTGTTTTTAAATGTTTTATTATAATTAAATTAAATTAGATAATATATTAAATATGGATAAGTGTATAATATTAATTTTTATGTCTTTAAAATTTAAAATTATCCTTTTATTAGGAAACAATTTATTAGACATCATATACTAAACAATTTATTAGACATCATATAATAAATAAATTAATAATTTTATGAATGTTGTGTATTTATTTGGGCTTGGGTATGGATATGGATTAGGTAATAAAGTAATAATAAAATGATTTTTTCTTAACCCATTTGTAATTAAATTGGCCTGATTTTAGTTTAGCCCCTTTATTATGATTAGATTTAAAATATATATTATATAATATTGAATGATGGGGTCATACAATTTAAATTTGTGTCAAATGACTGTCTCTCAATAATTTTAATCACTTAATACAGATCAAGGCTTAAGATATGATTATTATACTTTAGTTTAACATAATTTAATCATTTTTTTTTTGCAATATTATTAGTAAGTGCAAATCGATAACATTGTAAATTGGCATTAAAGTTATAAGGTGAAATTTTTTTAAGAGTTTATATTAGATATGATGATATTAAAAAATCTCCTTTTAATCACTCAATAATAATATACCACATCATATTTTTTTAGAGTGCATGAATAATATAATAAATTAAAAAACATTAAATTAACTCTTATTACTATTTCCAAGTCTAAAATAAATCTAATTTTTATATAAAATTCTTAGATTTTAGAATTTTATATTATCTAAAATAAATTTTTATATTGTCATTCATTTATAAAATATACTGCAATGAGAGTGTTTATATATATATATATATATATAAAATAAAAACTATAAGGAAACAATTTAAATCTAAAATACTTCAACTAAAATTATAAAACTTCAAAAATTAGGGGTGGATTCAATAATTTTAGTTTGCATAATATGAAAAACTTGAATTTTTAAATTTGATCCAATTTGAATTTAAATTTTATTATGATAGAATGGAACAAAACAAACTATTTATACCAAAAACTTTGGAACCAAGTAATAATGGGTTATGGTGTATCGTTGTTTTTTTAAAAATAAAATATGTATGGATTATGCAATAAATTTAAATTTTCCATGTTAATGATGTTTACTTTTTTTTTGTATTATATTGTTGATAATATAAGCAATGAGTTGCTTATATTTCTAAATATAATTTTATGTTTCTTATATATAAATAAAAATAAAGCATGCCACCACGTGAAGAGTTCCCGACTAAAGGATTGGAGGGTGCACCAAGTAATGATATAGGTTGGCACTTTGGAACTCCAGTGCCAAATGCGAGAGGATTTATCGTGCGTAAACTTTGTGGTAAAGTTGTGAAAGGAGGAATAACACGATTTAAAGAGCACATTGCTCATAAAACCGGCAATGTTGCACCATGCCCTAATGTTACTGGTATGTGATACTTCATTATTATTTTTAAATGTTATTGTAAATTTATCAATAAAGATTATATAATATTGATAATAATATAAAGTGTGAATTTTTTTTTTTTATTAACAGGTGTCACTAGAGAAAGTATGATGAATATACTGAAGGAAAGCAACACAAAGAAAATAGACAAAAAGAGGAGAAAAGATGAATTCTTATCTCAATTAATAGAAGAGGAGGATGAACACGAGGAATTCATTGATGAGGTTTCTGCTATAAGGCAAGCAACTCGAGAAAGTATCCAATCACAACACGAGTGGCATAGAAGGGAAGAATTCAGGGCAATCTGGTGGTTGTGATAACATTTATGAAGAAGGGCGATCTTCTCATGGATCAGCTAGAGAATATCATAGAGAAAGAACAAGTAAATCCATCCCAAGTGAGTCTGAGTTTACCTTAAGGGCAGCTATACCTGAATTGGTTAGAAGCAAAAGTTCAAAGCAACCAAAGGTCAATGACTCTTTTTTAAAGAGTTTTCGAAGGAAGATAGGTGAAGCGGTATCTAAATTTTTAATATATGAAAGACTTCCTTTTCAATTAGCAAGCTCTCCATGGTTGTATAACTTAATTCAAGTGTCAACAGAAGTTGGACAAGGTGTAAAGCTCCCAACACCTTATGAGGTTTCAGATGTATATTTGGAGTTAGAGTATCAACGAGTTCATGATTGGGTAAATGGACTAAAGACTCATTGGAAAGAATTGGGTGCAACTCTAATGTGTGATGGTTGGACCAACAGTTTGAATCAAATGCACATCATTAATTTCCTTGTTTATTGCAGTAAGGAACCATTTTTGGAAATCGGTAGATGCCTCAAGTGTTAAGTAGTAGAGATGCTGAATTCTACTACAGTTTGTTAGATTCAATTGTAGAAGAAGTTGGAGAAAATTACATTGTCCAAATAGTGACTGATAATGAGGCAGCAATGAAAGCTGCTGGAAAAAAATTAATGTTGAAAAGAAAACACCTATATTGGACCTCATGTGTAGCTCACTGTTTAGATTTATGCCTTGAAGATATTGGGAAAAAGCCCAGTGTAGCAAAAGTGTTAGATGAGGCAAAGAAAGTGACTTGTTTTATATACAATCACATTTGGACAGTTGATTTGATGAAGAAGTATACACAAGGGAAACAAATACTTCGACCCGCTCTTACTCGATTTGCAACTCATTTCATTCAACTTGAAGAGATAACAAGACAAAAGCAAGCTCTGAGAGAAATGTTTAATTCAAAGATTAGTATTTTATAATTAGTTAATATAATTACTTAAATATAGTAACCTTTAATGATTTTATTAGTTCCAAATAATTTAAATTATATTATTTTAAATTTTTTCTTCTGAATATATAGGATTTTAAAGAATCAAAATGGGGACAGCAAAAGTCAGGGCCTGCTTATGAAGCCAAAAAAATTGTTTTGGGAAAAGATTTTTGGAAAAAAGCCAATGACCTCATAAAAGTTTACGAGCCCCTAGTAAAAGTATTGAGACTTGTGGATAGCGATGAAAAACCAACAATGTGCTTTATTTATGAGGCTGTTGATAGAGCTAAACGAGCAATTCAACAAGATTGTCGATATTTCACTGAGTACGAAAAGATTATTGACAATAGATGGAATTTTATGCATTCCGACTTGCATTCAGCTGGTAAGATAAAATGTTTCATATAATTAAGAAATATTTTTATATTTTATTATTTTAAGCTTTAGATTATTATTTTATGATATTCTTATAAATTATACTTAGGTTATTTTCTCAATCCTCAATTTCAATTTGGGGTGGAGCATTCTGAGAATGTACTAATAGAAACATTAGAAGGTACACGTTCAGTAATTGAAAGATTAGAACCTTCTCTTGATAATCAAGTCAGAATGGTTAATCAGGTTAGATTCAAGTACCATTATTTGTAACTTAGTTACATAATTTGAAATAGAATTATTTTTTTTATATTTACTCTATCTTTTATTTATGCAGTTGTTACTATTTAGAGATAAACATGAGACATTCGGTACTCCACAAGCACAAAGAGCTTGGAAGCAAATGAATCCGGGTAAACAGTTAATTAAATTATTTAATTTAATTTATATTATTTAATTATATTGTACATTTTGAAGTTATTTTGAAATTTAAATAATATTATGCAGCTGAGTGGTGGATAATATACGGCACATGTGTTCCCGAATTACAAAAAATTAGCAATTAAAGTGCTTAGTCAAACAACTTCAGCATCAAATTGCGAAAGAAATTGGAGCACATTTAGTTATATTCACACCAAGGCAAGAAATAGGTTAAAGTATAAAAAACTTGAGAAACTAGTGTTTACCTATTATAATATGAGGCTTAAGATAAGGCATCAAAAAAGAATGAGCACTGATGATATAAACGCTAGTTTTAATCCTATCAGCCTTGATCATATCTTTGAAGATATTGATCCACTATCAGAATGGCTTCATGAGAAAGAGAATCCATTATTAGATGGTGAAAATGTCGGTGTGTTGCCTGTGGATACCTCTGATGATGAAATGGATGTTAATCAATCTCAACAACAAAATTTGTCTCATTCAAGTTCTAGTTCAACGCCAAGTCAGAGTGGCGATGGACCCGATGGTGGTGGTTTAAGTCCAATTGATGAGGATGATGGATATAGTGGTGATAGAGGTGAAATTAGATCTTCTAGCCAGTATGGAGGAGAATATGGAGTTGGTACCACTAGTGGACATTTTCGTGATAGATCAGAGTTTGATGGAAATATGTTTCCTGAACCTAGGAGAGATAGAAGTGAACCTAGAGCTCCATCAAAAGGAAAAGGCAAAAAGCATACTTCTAGAGGCTCTTCATTTGATAGGAGATCGAGTTCTAGTAACCTTGGGTATAGTGATTCATCTACTAGCACTCAAGGTTTTTATCCACCAGAACAACCTTCATATTTTCAACCTTCACATGGTTATCCACAACCATATGGTTATTATCCACCATTTCCTAATTATGGTGTAACATCCCAAAAATGGGGTTATTTGGAATTTAATTATTTTTCTTATTATGAACTGCTGTGATATTATTTATGGAATGTTAAGGCTTAATTATGGATTTTTAGTAAGCTCGAGTAGTGGGAAAAATATTATTTTCAAGCTTTGAGGTAGGGAGCCTTAACAAGTGGGGGGTTATAAGAATAAATGGGGATAATTTGGACATAAGATGAGCCTAGAATAAGTGGCAAAGTAAGCCCACTTAAAAGCTGCTTGTGACGCCACCAAGGAGCAAGGGAGAGCCTTGGTTCGAGTCACAAAATCCTCTCTTTTTGCTCTTTAAGTGGACGGCACAAGTAGGAGAATTTTTCTCCCTTCAAACTCTTTTATTAAGTATTATTATTAAAAGATAATATGAGAGTTTTATTTGTTTAATTATAGTGATAATAAGAGGATATTCATGGATAATTGAGGGATTATTAGGAGATTATTATTTATTAATTCAAATTTGTTTGAATTAAATCAAATGAATGGCCAAGAGAAAAGCTAGGAGTTGGCTAGGAGTTTGAACTCCTTGTTGCCAAGGGTGGACGGCAAGCTTGAGGAGGGGGGGCCGAATGCTTATAAAAACCTCACCCTACCACCTTGTTTTGTTTTTTTTCCATTCTTGCTAGTTGCCGAAAATCCCTAACCCCTCTCCCTTTGTGCTCTTTTATTTTCTTTGTTCTCTCAAACCCCTTCAAGCCGAAATTTCTAGCACCTTTCTTTCCTATTATTTTCTTTCTCCCCTTGGCCGAATACACTCCCTTGGAAGTGCTGATTTCTTTTCCTCTTATTAAACTCTCTGTTGGCCGAATATTGAGCATAGTATCTTCCTGCATCTCCTTTGTTAATCGATTTGGATCAAGGTAAGTAATGGCCGAATATCTATCTCCCCTTTTCCTTCTTTTTCTGTCGATTTCTTTTACAAGGGGAGGTGCCGATTTCGGCAATGGTTATAAGGCTTCTAATCGAGTAGTGAACGATTCTTCTAGGTGCTCAGGGAATGAAAGCAGTCGACTCAGGCCCTGATCTCTAGCATTCGATTTCGGTAAGTGGTGGTAAGATCAATTTCTTTATTATAACAATTCGATTAAAAGCCGAAGGCTATTAGTTTTACTTACTAATCAATGGTGATTGACGAGCAGATTCGGGAATCAAGTATTGCGATTAGTATCCAAAAGTGTGAAGGTAAGGATTCGGGTTCACAAGGAACCCTCTCAAATCAATTGGTTGGCCGATTAGGCCATAGTACTAACCTGGGTATTTGGCCGAATGTAGGGATCAGGTGGATCTAGGGTGGTCGACCCTTCTTTTCGGGATTTAGAGCATCCAAGGGTGACAGTGTGTACATACACACTTATAATTAATTAAATGTACTAAAGCTGTTGTGTGTGCTAACCGGATCTGTGTAGATTCGGGATTAATACCATGAATGGTATAAGCAAGGAACCAGTAAGTCCTTGTTGACTATGAAATATTTTAAGATGCTTTTTGAAACACCACACCCGCCCACGAGCTTGAACCGGATCGGTATGTTCCTTAAATAAATCGATTTTCAATGTTCTAAATGACTTAGAGAAAATTTGTGTAATTTTAAAAAAATTGTTTTAGGTTGGGCTTAATTTGAAACCTATTTAATAAATTCTGAAATCCAACTTAAATAAGGTGACAAAATAATTTTTGGGTTTATTATTTTAAAAGAAATAAATTTACTTATCTTTAATCAAACATAATTTGTATCATATTTAAATAAAAATAAACAGAATAAAGAAAATCCAACTGGGCCTTATGGCCTTATTACATCATTCAAACCCAAAATAGAGTACTAAAATTTCATAAAGTCCAAATTCCAAATAATTTCTTCAAGCGATGCATGGCCACCTTTAGCTCCATCGACCCGGTCCATTCTTGCTCATCACCTGAAAAATAATTCCCCAACGGGTGAGTCAACAGACTCAATGTGTACATAGTACTAATTTCCAACAAATCGAGCATACAAGTCATATCAATATCATGTTCATACTAAATAAAGAATGATGCAACCCAAATCCAAACCTATTTGTCCATCCGCTACACACCACCCGCACTACCAACTTTGTACACCGCGGGGACTACTAAGTCGACCCTCCATCCGCTACACACCACCATCGAAGGCGATCATTGCAATCGACGTGCTCATCGCCCACTTATGTTGTGTCATTAGACATGTGTATTCACTAGATGTAACCGGTTACCACTTTTCACTTTATGTGACCGTAGTCACCACTTTACGTTGGTGAGACCGTAGTCATCACCTTCACTTTCTTCCTCCACAAATATCCCGAATGCCCCAATTATTTCATAACATATTTCACATACTTAATTTTCATTCATGTTACTAATCACATGTTCAAACTATATCACATTCACAATCCTATCAAAAGTAGGAAACGTGCACTGGTACTCCTTACCACATTTGTGGTGCTTAGCCACATTCACATCTTGTTACATATTTACATATCTAATGATTGCCATGCAATTTATTGAAAGTTAGTAAGAGTACACACCTTTTTAAACTTAATAGTTTCCGTGAATTCCAGTAGAGCGATCTACCGATCTAGATCTTTCACTCCTATATTCGGCCATTAATTAAAACATATAAATAAACCTATTTGGTCTTAAAACCAAATCCTACTAGAAGTAGAATTACTTACCTAGTTGCCGAATTGCTTTAATCAAGTCCCAACAGTTGCTAGAATTCCTCTTCCTTGAAATCGGCTAATACTAGGTATGTAACCATGTCAGTTTTCGGTTTTTGAAATAATGGAAAACACTTAAACAAATTATGCCTTGGCCGAATATCCCTTACCTTATGATGGGATTCCAAATCAAGAGGATTCCTTTATAAGCCTGTTGAAATCCTATAACTTCGTGTTAGATTAGATCTAACTTTGAAAACGTGAATCATAATCTTTAACCACATATTTATATTTATAATCCTTACCTTAGATCCTTAGATTTCCCAAAAGATCCCCTTTTGATGTTGTGGATGATTGCCCTCTTTCTTAGAATCCACAAAGATTCAAATTAACATGAAACGGAGAAGAAAATAGAAGAAAAAGAGGGATTTTTGCTTAATGAAAATTCGGCAGAGAGGGGCTTTGCCTAGGAGAATTTCGGCGAGAGGAAGAGAGGAGCAAGTGTTGATGAGTAGCCCTCCTGTCCTCCTTTTATAGCCAAAGTTATCACCCTAGGAGTCCTTTACTTGGCCACCACTCCTCTTTTGATAATATTATCTCTTTTATTTAAAAGATAAAAGCCTTTAATCCATCAATTATCTCCTCAATTATCTCATTAGAAAATAATCCTTTATTTATCTCTTATTATTCACATATTTATGTGAATAAAACTCCTTTATTTATCTCTTATTATTCACATATTTATGTGAATAAAACTCCTTTATTTATCTCTTATTATTCACATATTTATGTGAATAAAACTCCTTTATTTCTCTCTTATTATTCACATATTTATGTGAATAAAACTCCTTTATTTCTCTCATATATCCAAGTTTCCCGAAATGTTCAAGTTTCCATTTTTGGATCATTTCCAAAAATGTCTAAGTTTCCAAAAATGTCCATTTCCATTTTCATTTTCATTTCTAGGTTTCCAAAAGTATCAAAAATTTATTCATAATACTTAAGACTTGTCATTTCATACAATTGATCTGAAAAATGCATAGGCCCTTCCTAGGATGTTACACTTTTGGGAAGCATGGTGTGTCTAGTACACGTTGCTTATTGCTGATGATAAAACCTGTACATGTGATTAAGTATATGGTAGCATAAATTATGTGATATAAATGTTGATGTGGGATTGATGAGTGGAGGGGGCAGTATATTCGTGCCGACGGGCACCAGTGTTTTGGTAACACACTGTGACTATATGTCACCAGAGGTTTGGTACCTCCAGAGGTTTGGTACCTCATAGCGACTCGTCCCTGTGGTTAACACCACCGTGGGTTGGCCCCACTTGAGATATGGGATCGCTCGCGGTGATTTGGTATCACACGATGGGTTGGCCCCATCACCCGATTTGTGTCCACGGACACCAGTGTTTTGGTAACACATCGTGACTATATGTCACCAGTGGTTTGGCACCACCAGTGTTTTGGTAACACATTGTGACTACGGTCACCAGTGGTTTGGTACCACATGGGGTAGACAAAGGCGTTTGGTTGGCTAGGTCGGGTGCATGACTTAGTACATGATGATTGATTATATGCTGTGTATGAAATTGTTTACATACGGGGGAAGGGTTACATACTGAGTCTTGGTGACTCACCTTCTCCTTTAACATTTTTTTCAGGTGACTCGTAGATGGCGGTTGAGGAGCCGGTTGGACTCGAGGTGGCTATGCAGTGGACTTGCATAAACTGAACTTTAAACTTAGCTATTTTATTTTATTATTGGGTTATTTTTATTTTGGTTGTAATAAGGCCTCCATAAACTTTACTTTTGTTATTTCTTATATGTTGGATACTTTATTTAAACTATATTATTAAAATTAAATTAAAATCACATGTTTTCTTAAATTAACACGAAAATGTTTTATCGTGCCATCGGGCACATATGAAATTTGTATAACAACCTGACTCAATTAATTCTAAGTATAGTTTCGGCAAGATAACCAAAAACGAAGTTTTCAACAAAACTTAAATTGGCTTTAGAATGGTGTTCAAAAGGTTTTTCTCCGTAACAAATCAAATTCGGTCGTAATGCTTGGGCCGGGTTTGGGTTGTTACAAAATTGGTATCGAGCCAGTTCAAAGCTCATTTGTGGGGCCCAAGGCCCAAAAATGTTTTGGTAGGCCTTATGGAATGATTTTTGGTTTTTGAACAAAGATGGCCCGAGTCTCCTGCACCAATCCGCCCCAGTAAGTATATCTAAACCTCTTGGTGAATTATATTCAGTAGAAGGGTAGGAAGCATGGAACGTAGATAGACTTATAGGACTTGAACCCTAAGGTTAGATTACTCAAACACAAACATGACATAAGACTTAAGGAACTAAAACCAACCTATGACTTAGTCAATGAGCTAGGGTGTGGTAACCCTCAGACGCATGTCTAGGATTGGATCCGGAAGAGCACAGTATTAAGCGATCCTCGTGACTCACCTCCTCTTCGCAGTATCCTACAGTGCGTAGCTTCGGTTCACACCTAACTCGGAGGGCTCGGTGGTGTGGTAACCTCTGCAATGCGCATGTCTAGAAAGGTTCAAAGTGAGAGCTTGGTATTTAAGCGGTCCGCGTGACCCACCTCCTCTTCACTCAGACTGCACTGTGCGTAACTTTGGTTCACCCCGACCGGGAGGGCTCGGTCATAGGCTAAACACAATGATTAAAACCCGAAAAGGGAATTAGCCTTGTTTTTCGAAATAGAATGAAACAACAAACCCTAATGTTTTCAAAACTTGTGCAATAACTTTCTCAAATCCTAGAACATTATTTTTACAACGTTTTTCTCGAAAAACTTGACTTGTGAAAAATTACAGAGATACCCTTAGGAGTAAAATTACCAAAATGCCCCTGACCCATAAAATATTAATTCAATGGTTTTGCCCAAAAATTTCAATGATTTTACAGACATTCAAAAACCTTGCTTTAAAAATCATCAGCAAAATATTTTGGTTCGGGAAAATTACGAAAATGCCCCTGTAGGAAAAAGACGAAAATACCCCTGGGATAGAAATGGGCAGAAATGTCCGATGAGCGAATAGGTATGGAAAGTATTAAGGAATGGATGCATGAACTTCTTTGTGTGAACTAGGAAAGAAGACTGGAACATTGTTTGCTCGAAAGAATCTCTAATTAAACCTTATCCATAAAATTTCTTCATGAGTAATAAAGTGAAACAAATGCTAACGCATAAAATTTTTCTTAATCGAGTTAAAAGCGCGGTAGATAGAATGAGTTCTAGAGGACGTGGACGCCGTGGACATGGTAGGGGTAGGATGATTAGGTGTCGAACCCGTCAGTCGTGACAAGGTTCGGAAAATGAGGTACCACCGCCACCACCACCTCCTACTTTTAGAGTGAGGAGCCGGATCGCACCGGTGGCGGCGGTGATCGCAAGTCGTGTTACGAGTCTTGGAGATGGTGGTGAAATGGTGGAAATGTGGGAGCTCGAAATCTGTCCCGAGCGACTCCGATCTAACGGAGCGGAGGTATTCCGAGGTGTGTCGAGAGTGGCACCCAGTCACGTGGAATATCAAGCTAGAGTCAACCGAAGAATCATGGATGACCTTGACTTTGACCGAGGAAGAAAAGGCCGAAAGGCGCATGTCGCTTCTAAAGGATGAAGCGTGCTCGGTGGTGGCTTACGGTTCGAGATGGGGCTACAAAGAGATGATTTGACTTGGGAGTATTTCGTAACCACCTATCGGAAGAAGTATGTGGGTACCAGCTACACACCGACGCCAGAGAAAGGCTTTTCTCGGGATTAGTGCAAGGAACTAAGTCCGTGTCGGAATATGAGGCGAATTTTTAAGGCCGAGTAGGTATGCGAGAGGCATCGTGTCTCATCGAACATGAGCGCTGTGTCCGCTTTGAGGACGGACTCAGAGATGATTTAAGGTTACTTGATTGCCCTACAAAGAGGTTCGTGAGTTCTCATCTCTAGTGGAAAAGGCTAAGGTAGCCGAAGGGATCAAGGAGGTCGTGAGACAAAGTTATAGTAGGAATAATCGTAAGAGAGGGTTTGGGTCACCGGATCAAGCGGTGGTGTTCGAAAAAGGCTAGGCCAAGTGGGCCCAATCAGCGGCAAAGGCCCACGACTACTAATCGGAGGCCGACTCGATGTAATCAGCTGTGGAAAGACCCATTGGGGAGGTTGTTGGACCGGTGATAAAGGATGTTTCGAGTGTGGGTCTTTGGAGCATCGTGTCGAGATTGTCCCCGAAACTAGCTAAGAATCGATCGGAGGCGAATCGTTACTCGCAAATAGAAGTGTGGGACCACGCAGAGGGTCGTGGTAATGGCAGAGGAAACAACGGTCCTAACCGAGGTCGTGGAACTCAAGCGCGAGGTTCAGCAATACAGAGGCTAGGCGGCCCGGCTTAGTTTACGCAAATGAGGTGTCGCGAGGAAGGTGACGCACCGGATGTCATAACCGGTGCGTTTTGCATTGATTGATGTGGGCTCGACGCACTCGCATACATTGCTAGTAGTGTGGTAGGAACTATGGACCTAAACTCAAAAGCGCTTCTAGGAGATGATCAGTAGTTAGCCCTTTAGGTCACTCTGTAATAGTAGACAAACTTTATAGAGGCGTACCCCTAGAACTTCAAGGGGTAGTATTTGTGGCTGATCTAATGGAACTACCGTTTGGGGAGTTCGATTTGATCCTTGGAATGGACTGGCTGGTTAAGTATCAAGCGAATTTGGATTGCGCGGCCAAGCGCATGGTTCTTAAGACGGCTGAAGGTGATGAAGTGGTTATGATAGGAGATAGAAGGAATTACCTATCCAATGTGGTGTCTTCCTTAAAGGCTGAAAAGATGGTCAAGAAGGGTTGTGAGGCGTATTTGGTTCAAATCTGTGCTTTGGAAGCTAAGGGGTTAGTAGTTGGAAAGGTCCGAACGGTTGGGGAATTTGCTTTGATGTATTCCCCTGAAGAGCTTCCGGTCCGCCTCCGGATCGGGAAGTCGACCGGTATAGACTTGCTACACCGAACGGCACTGTGTCTATAGCACCATACCGAATGGCACCAAAGGAATTGGTGGAGCCAAGGCTCAAATTCGTGAGCTCTTGGATAGAGGGTTTATTCGACCAAGTATATCTCCGTGGGGAGCACTGTGTTGTTTGTCAAGAAGAAGGACGGTTCTATGCGGATGTGCATCGACTACCGCCGCTTAAACAAATTAACGATCAAAAACAAGTACCCGTTGCCTCGGATCGATGATTTGTTTGACCAACTGAAAGGTGCGTCGGTATTCTCAAAGATTGACCTTAGGTCAGGTTATCATCAATTAAGGGTGAAGGAGGCTGATATTCACAAGACGTCATTCCGAACTCGGTATGGGCATTTCGAGTTCTTGGTGATGCCATTCGGGCTGACCAATGCACCGGCGACATTTATGGATTTAATGAATAGGGTGTTTCAACAGTACTTGGACCAATTCGTCGTGGTGTTCATAGACGACATATTGGTTTATTCAAAGACAGAAGAGGAGCATGACAAGCATTTACGGATAGTTCTGCAAGTATTGAGGGAGAAGCAGTTATATGCCAAATTCAGTAAGTGCAAATTTTGGCTGAGGGAAGTGGCTTTCTTAGGTCATGTAGTATCGGCGGAAGGAATTAGAGTAGACCCTCGCAAGATTGAAGCAGTATTGGATTGGAAACCACCTAGGTCGGTGGCTGAAATACGAAGTTTTCTGGGTTTAGCAGGGTATTATCGGAGATTTGTGGAAGGATTCTCTCTAATAGCAGCGCCGTTAACCAAGTTACTAAGGAAAGGTGTTCCATTTGTATGGACGGAGAAGCGAGCAAAGGAAGCTTTGATAAGCTAAGGAAAATTTTGACTAAGCTCCGGTTTTGGTACAGCAAAGCAGGAAAGTTATTCACAGTCTATTGTGATGCATCTCACACCGGTTTGGGATGTGTGTTGATGCAGGATGGGAAGGTAGTAGCCTATGCATCCCGTCAGTTAAGACCGCATGAGGTTAACTACCCAACGCACGACTTGGAGTTAGCGGCAGTCGTCTTCGCTCTGAAGATATGGAGACATTACCTGTATGGGGAGAAGTCGATAGTCTACACGGATCACAAAAGCTTGAGGTATCTTCTGACTCAAAAGGATCTGAATCTGAGACAGCGTCGGTGGATTGAACTACTAAAGGATTACGATTGTTCAATCGAGTACCATCCGGGTAAGGCTAATGTGGTAGCTGACGCATTGAGCCGGAAGGTTGTGACGGACTTAAGAGCAATGTTCGCTCGGTTGAGTCTATATGATGATGGGAGTCTTTTGGCGGAACTCCAAGTAAAGCCAACATGGATTGAGGAGATTAAGGAAAAGCAGTTAGTGGATGAAGGCTTGAGCGCTAAGAGGGTACAAGTTCAGGATGGTGGTTTGGAAGGGTACGGTCTGTCTAAGGATGGAGTGCTATGTTTTCAAGGGCGAGCATGCGTGCCGAAGGATAAGGAGTTGAGGCGGAAAATTCTCCAAGATGCACATAGCAGCCCATACGCTATGCATCCTGGGGGCAGCAAAATGTATGGAGACTTGCGGAAAGCAGCCTCGTGGTGGCGGGGTGAGGCGTGAGATAACTGAGTTCGTAGGAAAGTGTCTGACATGCCAGCAAGTTAAGGCTGAACATCAGTTACCATCGGGACTACTTCAACCGATAAAGATCCCTCAATGGAAATGGGAAAGGATCACCATGGATTTCGTTAGTGGGCTACCCCTTTACGCCCACCAAGAAGGATGCGATTTGGGTAATTGTGGATCGCTTGACTAAATCACTCACTTCATGCCGGTGAGAATGGATTACTCACTCCGAAGCTAGCGCGGGCTGTATGTGAGTGAAATAGTGAGGTTGCATGGTGTGCCATGATCGATTATCTCGGATAGGGATCCCGATTCACGTCAAGGTTTTGGAAAGCGTTGCATCAAGCTTTGGGTACACGGTTAGATTTCGATCACGGCTTTCCATCCACAATCGACTGGACAATCGGAAAGGGTGATACTGATTTTAGAAGACATGTTAAGAGGTTGTGTCTTGGATTTTAGTGGTAGTTGGGAAGAGTACCTACCATTAGCGGAATTAAGCTTATAACAATAGTTATCAAGCGAGTATTCAAATGGCTCCATATGAGGCCCTATATGGACGAAAATGCCGTGACTCCTACATGTTGGACGGAGTTGGGGAACGACAAGTTCTCGGGTCCGAATTGGTAACGAGACCAAGACAAAGTCAAGGTGATTCGGTCTCGTCTCAAGGAAGCATCGATAGGCGTAAGTCTTATGCCGATCTCAAACGCAAGGAAATGGAGTATCTTTGTGGGAGACAAGGTTTTTCTCAAAGTGTCGCCTTGGAAAAAGGTGTTGAGATTTGGACGAAAAGGAAGCTAAGCCCAAGGTTCATCGGGCCATATACTGATTGTAAAGCGAGTAGGACCGGTAGCTTATCACCTAGAGTCGCCGCGCAGAATCGAATCGATTCATGACGTCTTTCATGTATCAATGCTTTGAGACGGTATCGGTCGGACCCTTCGCACGTTGTGCGATGCGCGAGATTGAGGTGAACTCGGATTTATCCTTTGAAGAAGAACCGGTTCGATTGTAGACCGAGATGTGAAGGTTCTACGTAGGAAGGCGCGGTGCCTTTAGTGAAAGTGCTATGGCGGAACCACGGAGTGGAAGAAGCTACGTGGGAGCCCGAGGAGGTGATGCGGCAAAGCAATACCCCCATCTCTTTTGATCAAGGAATTTCGAGGACGAAATTTATTTTAAGGGGGTAGAATCAGAACATCCCAAAAATGGGGTTATTTGGAATTTAATTATTTTTCTTATTATGAATCTATTGTGATATTATTTATGGAATGTTAAGGCTTAATTATGGATTTTTAGTAAGCTCGAGTAGTGGGAAAAATATTATTTTCAAGCTTTGAGGTAGGAGCCTTAACAAGTGGGGGTTATAAGAATAAATGGGGATAATTTGGACATAAGATGAGCCTAGAATAAGTGGCAAAGTAAGCCCACTTAAAAGCTGCTTGTGACGCCACCAAGGAGCAAGGGAGAGCCTTGGTTCGAGTCACAAAATCCTCTCTTTGCTCTTTAAGTGGACGGCACAAGTAGGAGAATTTTTCTCCTTCAAACTCTTTTATTAAGTATTATTATTAAAAGATAATATGAGAGTTTTATTTGTTTAATTATAGTGATAATAAGAGGATATTCATGGATAATTGAGGGATTATTAGGAGATTATTATTTATTAATTCAAATTTGTTTGAATTAAATCAAATGAATGGCCAAGAGAAAAGCTAGGAGTTGGCTAGAGTTTGAACTCCTTGTTGCCAAGGTGGACGCGGCAAGCTTGAGGAGGGGGGCCGAATGCTTATAAAAACCTCACCCTACCACCTTGTTTTGTTTTTTTTCCATTCTTGCTAGTTGCCGAAAATCCCTAACCCCTCTCCCTTTGTGCTCTTTTATTTTCTTTGTTCTCTCAAACCCCTTCAAGCCTAAATTTCTAGCACCTTTCTTTCCTATTATTTTCTTTCTCCCTTGGCCGAATACACTCCTTGGAAGTGCTGATTTCTTTTCCTCTTATTAAACTCTCTGTTGGCGAATATTGAGCATAGTATCTTCCTGCATCTCCTTTGTTAATCGATTTGGATCAAGGTAAGTAATGGTCGAATATCTATCTCCCCTTTTCCTTCTTTTTCTCACCGATTTCTTTTACAAGGGAGGTGCCGATTTCGGCAATGGTTATAAGGCTTCTAATCGAGTAGTGAACGATTCTTCTAGGTGCTCAGGGAATGAAAGCAGTCGACTCAGGCCCTGATCTCTAGCATTCGATTTCGGTAAGTGGTGGTAAGATCAATTTCTTTATTATAACAATTCGATTAAAAGCCGAAGGCTATTAGTTTTACTTACTAATCAATGGTGATTGACGAGCAGATTCGGGAATCAAGTATTGCGATTAGTATCCAAAAGTGTGAAGGTAAGGATTCGGGTTCACAAGGAACCCTCTCAAATCAATTGGTTGGCCGATTAGGCCATAGTACTAACCTGGGTATTTGGCCGAATGTAGGGATCAGTGGATCTAGGGTGGTCGACCCTTCTTTTTCGGGATTTAGAGCATCCAAGGGTGACAGGTGTGTACATACACACTTATAATTAATTAAATGTACTAAACTGTTGTGTGTGCTAACCGGATCTGTGTAGATTCGGGATTAATACCATGAATGGTATAAGCAAGGAACCAGGTAAGTCCTTGTTGACTATGAAATATTTTAAGATGCTTTTGGGAAGCATGGTGTGTCTAGTACACGTTGCTTATTGCTGATGATAAAACCTGTACATGTGATTAAGTATATGGTAGCATAAATTATGTGATATAAATGTTGATGTGGGATTGATGAGTGGAGGGGCGAGATATTCGTGCGTGACGGGCACCAATGTTTTGGTAACACACAATCGTGACTATATGTCACCAGAGAGGTTTGGTACCTCCGGAGGTTTGGTACCTCATAGCGACTCGTCCCTCGTGGTTAACACCACCGTGGGTTGGCCCCACTTGAGATATGGGATCGTCATGCGCGGTGATTTGGTATCACACGATGGGTTGGCCCCATCACCCGATTTGTGTCCACGGACACCATGTTTTGGTAACACATCGTGACTATATGTCACCAGTGGTTTGGCACCACCAGTGTTTTGGTAACACATTGTGACTACGGTCACGGTGGTTTGGTACCACATGGGGTAGACAAAGGCGTTTGGTTGGCTAGGTCGGGTGCATGACTTAGTACATGATGATTGATTATATGTCATGTATGAAATTGTTTACATACGGGGAAGGGTTACATCTCGAGTCTTGGTGACTCACCTTCTCCTTTAACATTTTTTTCAGTGACTCGTAGATGGCGGTTGAGGAGCCGGTTGGACTCGAGGTGGCTATGCAAAGGACTTGCATAAACCGAACTTTAAACTTAGCTATTTTATTTTATTATTGGGTTATTTTTATTTTGGTTGTAATAAGGCCTCCATAAACTTTACTTTTGTTATTTCTTATATGTTGGATACTTTATTTAAACTATATTATTTAAATTAAATTAAAATCACATGTTTTCTTAAATTAACACGAAAATGTTTTATCGTGCCATCGGGCACATATGAAATTTGTATAACAACCTGACTCAATTAATTCTAAGTATAGTTTCGGCAAGATAACCAAAAACGAGAAGTTTTCAACAAAACTTAAATTGGCTTTAGAATGGTGTTCAAAAGGTTTTTCTCCGTAACAAATCAAATTCGGTCGTAATGCTTGGGCCGGGTTTGGGTTGTTACATATGGTGTGCCATACCAGCCTCAAATGCATCCTCCACCACCAATGTATCACCCACCTCCACCTCTCATGTATCCTCCTCCTCAAATATATCCTCCATATCAATTATATGAAAACCAATGTGAAAATGTTACTTTTTTTGGATATATTTTTGGACAAAGGCCAAGAGAATCAAGTCAAGAACGCTCTCAAAGTGAAGGTGAAGGATCTGATCTTCCTCGTCATTCCACTAATTGGTGAAAACTAAATCGTACCACTATCATTATTTGTAATGTATGTTTTTTTTTAAGAAAACTTTTGTTAATGTTCTTAATTTTGATGATATTAAAACATTTAAAATATATCTTTGCATAAATGAATGGAGTATATTTTATGAAAATATAATTAAGAATCGAAGCATGTTAAACTATATATGAAAGTAGAATGAGAGTGAGAATAAGTGGTAGGAAATAGAAATAATTAATGAGAATCTATACATTTATCTATTCTTTTTTTCCTTTTACAGCATAGAATGTTTATATCTTCACCATCTTCAAAGCTGTCAAGAAATATTGTAGACATATCTCAGGTATGAATTTTTAATTATTTTATCTATAAAAACTTTCAAACTTATTAAATATGATAAATGTTTAATATTTCATTTTTTTTTTACTTTGTTATTAGTTAATATAACATTCTTAGAAAATTGTATATAAATGTAAGAATATTTAATGATTATAAAAGTTGTGTTCTCATATCATATTAATAAAAGTTCATAAGTGTTAGAAAACACTCTAAAAATCATTAAAAGTGACTTTTTATAATTATAATTATAATTATTATGTTTTATAATAAGTTGTGCGAATTTTAAAAAAATTCACGACCGCAATACCCGCCGTGACCGCAATAGTATCCGTTATGTCCGCAACCGCGATAAACGTAACGCGACCGAAAACGCTATCGTGACCGCAATTTAAATCCCTGGTTTCTTCCCCCAATGCCAAAATAGCAGCGATTCTTCGAAATGTGTTGTAGTTCCAGACATGAAGAGGCAATCCATACACTGCTAACCGTGTAATCCATACACCGCCGTTTCTCCATGGGTGGTTACCTTCTTATTGTTTTGAAAACGTCTGTAGTTCCTTTCCTTCCATTTTATTAGCATATTAAGGGAATCTGAATGATCTTGTAGTTTTTGAGTAAATTTCGTGATTTTATATACATTTTAATCATTTACAACATGTTTTCACAATAAGGCCAAACAAATGTAAGTTTTCAAAATCACATTTCTTTTTTTCACGACTGCTACTTTCCTTTTAGCTAATCTGTCAATTCCATAAGAAATAACAGCCATTAAAATAATCTTGTACTTTTTTTTTATTTATTAATTCCAAAAAACTTAGAGACTAACTCGAAATCATTCAAGTTTAAAAATTTGGACGCACTGATAGATGTAGGATACCCCATGGAGGATATAGCCAAGAGTCTCTTACGGTCTGATATTATTTTGGAGCGAGGAACAACAGCTAAGGAGTATAAACTCAACCACAATTTAAACAATAGCTAGAGAATGTGGAAATTTATTTTTCATCTATTACGTACGTAGGTTTGAGCATAGAAAACAAGCATAAAATGTAGGCAGTAGCCATAAGAAGAGTCCAAATGCATTTAATTAATATTAATACAGAAGTTTATTTATGCAAGGATTTGCTCAAGAGGCTTGGTTTCCAGTTCGGGCTTCTTGGTCGTCTCCAACTGCTGTTCCTTGGCCAGTTTCTTTAGCATGGCAAGCTCAAGATCCTTGCTCATCTTCCTCCTGTACATCTCAGAAAATGTGATGGGCTCCTCAAGTATAGGTTTCTCTCCTTCTCTTATCTTCAGTGGATACACTGTTGCATCGGGTGCTGGGTTTTGGAATGTGGCTATTGACAATCTGCTGCAGTGGGAGTTCACCACTGCTTGGTGATCAGCGTTCTTGAACCTCCCATTGCTCAGGTACTGCTCATCACAATTAATTCCCAACTAACAAATTATACTTTGATTGAATGAATGTAGCAAATTTTGTAAGTTTTATATTCAAATCCTAAATCATGTTTATGTTGTTTCTTATGGGAATGACGGACTAACAACAACGTAGCATCCATCAAAAAATGTGATACTCAAAACTTACACGTGTTTGGTTATTTATTCATTTTGAAATGAATTCAGTGGTTTTTATTATTATTATGTATAATTAAATAGGTACCATTATTAACAGGGTTTTAAAAGAAAATATTAAATAAAAAAATAACATACCATTATTAACAGGGTTTTAAAAGAAAATATTAAATAAAAAAATAACATGTATATGGTAAAAACAAATATTAAAAAAGAAACAAAAAGGAAAAGGAAAACATAATTATCTTTAATAATAGTTTTTCTCTAAAACTAAACTTAAGGCTTTAATTTGATGGCCAAATTAAGACCCACAACTATAACATTTTAGCTTAAACTCAATTTATATTTAATAAAAAAACTCATATATTTTATGTTTATCATATGTTTGTATTTAAATATCATACAATTTATAATTTAATTTAATAATAATTAAATTATTTTAATTAATTAGATTTTTATTATTTTTAATTGAATTTTTAGTGTGAAGATAATAAAAAAATTTAAATAGAAAAATCATTAACGAAGGCTAAGCTTTTCCTTTTAATTAAAATTCATTTAAAAAATAATTTTTAATGGGATTAGCGACTTTATCTAAGGATGTTCAAACAGTCGATTCAGTTAATAATCGAACCGAATTAACCGAACTGTACAGTCCTTTAATTGTTAACCGAACTGAAATATTCCGGTTAATTCAATCGATTAACCGAATTAATCAAAATTTATATATTTTTTCTTTTTGGTTAAAACAAGTATAAAACATATAAAAAAAAATTCATTGATGATGTTCATTTGTCTTGAAAGCTAATCGAATTAATCAAAAATTTAAGTCTTGAAACACTACATAAGTTCGGTTAATTACCCAATTTCAAACCGAATTAACCAATAATTGAAATTCTAAAAAATTATTAACCGACCTCTAACCAAATTAAATTTAACCACCAACTGATTAACTAAATTAAATCGACTCAATCGATTAATTTGATTTCAACTTTCAACCCCCAGATTTATCAATGGTTATTTTTCAAATTATAGGATGTGAGTGGTTGTTTGTTTCTATTTAAAATAATACAAGTGTCCTGAAAAGAAAGTCCTTTCATCTAAAAAGCAATTTTTCTTTAACCCTTTGGTTGTTTAATTTGTCAAATTATAATTTTAAAAAATAAACATTTTATCCATTTAAAATTACTTTTATTATAAAAACTTTTTGTACCAACAACAATGCAAATAAGGCAAGCAGTTAGACTTACATGGCCATGATCTCCAAGGTTGACCACAAATGCCCCTTCAACAGGTTGAACAGTGATCCAAGTATTGCCATTGTCCCTGGTGGCTTGAAGCCCACCAACTTGATCTTGGAGCAACAGCGTGATAGTCCCGGGGTCAGTGTGGCGCTTGAGTCCCAGAGTGAGATCAGGTTGTGGGCACTTAGGGTAGAAGTTAACCACCACTTTCTGGTCCATCTCCACACATGCCTTGCTCAATGCTTCTTTCTCCAATCCCATTGCTTCTGATAACACTTCAAGAAGCTTGCAAGCTAGGCCCATCAATTTATCACTGTACTCCTTTGTCACCTCAATCCACCCCTCTGGCATATCAGGCCACCTTGAATAGTCCCGGCTCTTAATTGGGTACGAGAAGTAGGTCACAATCTCCCGCCAATCTTGCACCGTTTCTCCCTGTAATTAACAAAAATGATCAATCTCGACGCTCCCATTGACTATATAAAGGACTAAATCAGCCAAAAGTGGTATTTTATAAAATTTAAGCAATAAGTCGTTAAACCAAAAAAGAGAGAAGAGATAGGGAGTTGAGTGATGAATATATTTACCTGGAGGTGACTGGAGACTATGAACCCACCTTTCTTGCCACCAGACATATCGAACCGAAGCTTATCTTCGGCGGGCAAAGCGAAGAACTCTCTGGCAAGACGGGTCATCTCAGAAATGAGTTTAGTGTCGACACCATGATCCACGACCTGGAAGATACCCCAATTTTCACAAGCCTCGACGATTTTCTGGCATATCTCCGCCTCCTTTTCACCTACATCATTGATGCCGGCAAGAGAGATCACAGGGATTTCATCGCTGAATTGGTTGTAAGCAACCTTAGGACGCTCATCTTCATCACGAACAAAGCTTGCCTGTAAGGTTTCCTTCCCTGCAAGCTCTGTGAGAGTTGAAGGAGCCATTACTGCTGGTTTTAATTATTTGGTATGCGTTAAATGGATGTTTGCTTACAAATATAGGTTAGCAGAGAACCGTGGAAATGGTGTATACATAAGGAGTTGGTGGGTGTCGGCTAACTAACCCCCCACAAGGCTCGTGAGTAACCTCCCAAGCAGACAGCTACTAGTTTTGGTAGTTTTTGCTTCTACAATTACCACATTCTCTATATTCTCTTCTTCATTTCACTTTCATGTTAATTCCGACTTGTCATTTTCTTCGGTAAATTAAATATATATTTTCAGACAAAACATTTTTGGAGATTACAAAATATAGGTTATTTTTATTTTTGTTCTTTTGAAAAATGAAAAAATAAAAAAGATTGGTTGAAAATTTAGAAAATTATTTATAGAAAATAAAATTTTTGAAAATTTAGGAAAAATAGAAAAATGCTTGGAAAATTAAGATATTGAAAGCTTTTTTTACTTTAAATTGAATTTATTTTTATTTTATAATTCAAATAACAAAATTATTTTATTCATCATTCCATAAGTTATGTTTATTTTAATTTTAATTGATTATATTAGTAAAATTTTTATTTATCTAAAAATAAAACTATTTTGAAAATAAAAATAAAAAATATTTCTAAAATCGAACCAAGGCTGAAGTTAAATATAAAAAATAAAAGAATACAAACTATAAATCAACCAAAAATATTGATTTTTTATCCTGTCTTATTTACCAATTATTTAAATATATATTTTTATATTATCGATACATTGAGACACCATTTTAATAAATTTTTTAATCTAAATCCTAAAGTTTTAGACTATAGAAACTAGACCCTGAACCAAGATTCAAAGTCCAAGGGCTTAGCGTACATAAAATCTAACATCCTCCTAATAGCCATAACATGAAATCTAATTAAAGGTTGATTTGCGTAATTTTGTTTGGCAGTAGGATCTCTCTTTCACGACTTCACCTAACGAGATTTAATGCAGACCTTGCATGTGACTAGCTAACAGCCTCTTAATTTACTTCACCAAATATTTTCAGGTATTAATGTCATAATAAATTCCTAACCTAAAATTTTCTGTAGAAAATAATGCATGTGAACTGCATTTATTATCATACTATTTACCATGCAAAGACATGGTTTTATACAGCGTACAAATGAAATAGAATCCCAGCTAACTAACAGAATTAACAGTCTAACTGCTACTAACTAACTAACAGCTACTAACAGTTAACTTAAGTCTATATTACTAACAGCCCCCCTCAAGCTGGAGAGTGTATGGAAAGCAATCCCAGCTTGGACAACAAGATCTGAAAAGGAACAGCAGCAAGAGGTTTGGTAAAAATATCAGCGAGTTGATCCTTGGAGGAGCAATGGAGTAGTTTGATGACACCAGATTGCACTTTTTCACGAACAAGATGACAGTCAATTTCTATTTGTTTAGTACGTTCATGAAATGCAGGATTGGCAGCAAGTTGAAGAGCGGAGTTGTTATCACAAAACAAGGCAGTAGGACCAGAGAGAGGTATGTGCAAATCATGCAAAAGAAACCGAAGCCACTGAACTTCACAAGCAGTAGAGGCAAGTGCTCGATATTCTGCTTCTGAGGAAGAACGAGACACAGTGGTTTGCTTCTTGGCCTTCCAACTAATAAGGGAGTCACCATAAAACAGGCAATAACCAGTCACAGATCGGCGTGTCAAAGGGCAGCCAGCCCAGTCAGCATCACTAAAAGCTTTTAAAACAGGTGATGAAGAGGCAGAAAAGAAGAGACCAGAAGCAGGGCAGCCATTCAAGTAACGAAGAACACGATGAGCAGCTTGCAGATGAGTGACTGTAGGTTGGTCCAAGAATTGACTTAATTGTTGAATTGCAAAAGCAATATCAGGTCTAGTAGAAACCAGATACAAAAGTTTGCCAATAAGTTTCCGGAAGAGAGTATTGTCAGGAAGTAATTCTGCAGAGGCATCTAGAGGAAGTTTTGTAGTCATTGGAGTTTTAACAGGCTTGCAATCTAAGAAACCAAAATCAGACAATATGTCTAGAGCATATTTTCGTTGACAAAGATGAATACCAGCAGAGCTTCGAGCAACCTCAAGGCCAAGAAAATATTTTAAAACACCCAAGTCTTTGATGCGAAATGTAGAATCCAGAAAAGCTTTAACCCTTGCTATTTCATCCAAGTTATCACCAGCCAGGATGACATCATCAACATAAACTAGTAAAACAATGAAGGAAACAGCATCCTTTTTTAACAAACAATGAGAAATCAGAACTAGATTGAACGTAACCAAGTGTAAGAAGAACAGATGTGAGCTTAGAGAACCACTGTCGACTTGCTTGCTTTAGACCATATAAAGATTTCTGTAACTTGGAAACCTTATTGGGCAGTGATGAAGCAAAACCAGGAGGTAAAAACATGTAAACTTCTTCATTCAAATCACCATGCAGAAAAGCATTGTTAACGTCAAGCTGATGCAAATACCAATTCTTAGAGGCAACAACAGCAAGTAACAAACGAACAGTAGTGATCTTGGCCACAGGTGAAAAAGTATCAAAATAATCAACACCCTCGATTTGTGTAAACCCCTTTGCAACCAAACGAGCCTTGTAACGCTCAATGGAACCATCAGCTCTATGTTTTATCCGATAAACCCATTTACAACCTATTGCAGTCTTGCCTGGAGGTAAATCCATAATGATCTAGGTGTTATTTTGTTCAAGAGCAGAAATTTCATCCTGCATTGCTTCTCTCCAATGGGAATGTTTACTGGCTTGTAAAAATGTTTTAGGGACAGAAGAAGCGGTAATGGCAAGGGTGAAATGTAAATGGGTTGAGGAAAGGTTGGAAAAAGGTGTTGAACATCGAAGATGATTGGTAGCAGCCTTGCTTAAAGAACAATGATATTGGTCTAAATAGGAAGGTGGTTTTCGAGTACGAGATGGCCTGAAAGGTTGTATAGGAGGAGTAGGTGTAACTGTGGGCTGAGAAGGTGGTGGAAGTTGGTGTTGAGAAGACAAATCATAAGTGGTGGAAGGATCAAAACTCAGTTTGGGGGTGGAGGAATGAGACGGTTGATGAGAAAAAGGAAAGGTGAACTCATGAAAAGTGACATTCCTTGAAACAAAAATGGCATGGGATAACAGATCAAAAAGAATATAGCCTTTAACATTAGGTTGAAACCTAAGGAAAATGCATGCTCGAGCTCGAGGATCAAATTTATGACGATGGGCAGTAAGAGTTGTAGCAAAACTAAGGCAACCAAATACTCGTAAATGTTGAAAGTCAGGCTTGGCTTGGTAAAGCTTGTCAAAAGGAGTGAGATTGTTTAAAAGAGGTGTTGGGGTACGGTTAATAAGAAACACAGCATGAAGAAAAGCATGGCCCCAAAAATGCTTAGGTAAGTTAGAATGAAACAAAAGTGCCTGTGAAACATTAAGAATGTGTTGATGCTTTTGTTCAACAAGACCATTCTGTTGTGGGGTTTCAACACAAGAAGTTTGATGAATGATTCCTTTAGAAGCATAGAAGGTTGGAATATCAAATTCACGGCCATTATCAGTTCGAAAGACTTTAATTTTGGAGGAAAATTGAGTTTTAATAAGTGTATAAAAGTTTTGAATATGAGTACGAACTTCGGATTTGGCTTTTAAAAGAATAATCCAAGTAAAAAGACTGAAGTCATCAACAATGGTTAGAAAATAACGATGACCAGTGACAGAAACAACATCAGTCGGACCCCAAATATCAACATGAACAAGGTCAAAACTTTTATTTGAAACAGAATTACTTACAGGAAAAGAAAGTTTCTTTTGTTTAGCCAAATGAAAAGCTTTACAACCCGAATTATTTGCTATGGACAAAGAAGGAATATAAGAAGAAAGTAACTTTAGTCTTGAATCAGAAAGGTGACCAAGACGATGGTGCCAAAGATGGAAGGAGGTGATGGTGGCTGTCAAGGCAGTTGGAACAGTAATGGAGAAGGTTTGAGCTGGTGAGTCCAAAATGTAAAGACCATGAAAAACTTTAGTTGTACCAATCATCTTCAAAGAGGGAAGGGCCTGCAGGGAACAATGAGTTTTATAAAAGGTGAATGAACAAGGTAAGGTAGCAGTAAGTTTAGTAACAGATAAGAGATTGAAAGCAAAGTGAGGAACGTAAAGAACGTTTGTAATATAAAAGCTATCACTAAAAAAAATTGTGCTAGAAAATCGAGCACAAACCTTGGTGCCATTAGGTAGAGTGATATGCACAGGTTGAATTGGAGTAAAGGAAGCAAACAAGGCTAAAGAATGTGTAATATGATCAGTGGCACCAGTATCTATAATCCAATGGTGGGATTGAAAGGAAAATGAGTTACCTGCAGATGTAGAAGTCGTTTGGTGTAAAGAAGATGCAGTGTTGGTAACATGAGGTGGGGAGGTAGAGTTTGAATATGGAAGCAATGCGACCAACTGTTGTAACTGTTCTTGTGTCAAACTAACACAAGGATCAGGCGACAAGGTAGTAACAGACTGCGAAGGTTGCAAAGATTGTGCAGCATCATCATCAAATACATTGTGCACACGAGAAGTCCGGCCACGAGACTTATAACTAGGTGGATAACCATGCTTTTCATAGCATGTTTCAACGGTGTGCCTGGATTTGCCACAAAAAGTACATTGTCGTGAATCAGTAGAGGATTTTGCCTGAGATTTCTTGGAAGAAGAATGTTGGCGCATTGTGTTACTAACAAACACTTGAGAAGATCCAGTATTGAGATGACGTTCCTGTTGAATGACCATAGAAAAAGCTTTAGTAATCGTAGGCAATGGATCAATGAGCATAATCAGAGAGCGAACACCAGCAAACCGATCATGAAGGCCTTTAAGAAATCGAATGACATAATCATTATCATGATACTTCTGAAGAGTAGTAAAAGCACCACAGGAGCAAGGTGTGCGACAAGAACAGGCAGGAATGGGTCGAAAATTCAACAACTCATCCTAGAGAATCTTTAACTCAGTAAAGTAATCAGTAACCGAGCGATCATCTTGCTTGAAAGAAGAAATCTCTTCTTGGAGATCAGAAATGCGAAAAATATCTCCCTGAGAAAAACGTTCACGGAGATCACGCCAAATCCCGTAAGCAAAATCGAGCCAAAGAATGCTATTCATGATCGAAGGCGAGATAGAGTGATGCAGCCAAGAAATCACCATAGTGTTGCATCTTTCCCAAGCTGGATAAAGAGGATCCGTTTTAATCGGAACTGTGATCGTACCTTCGACAAATTGAAGCTTGTTCTTGGATAAGAGTGCCAGTTTCATTGCTCGAGACCAAGAATGATAATTCGAGCTTGATAAGGCAGGAGAAACCAAAACTAAGGCTGGATTTTCGTTTGGATGAAGATAATAAGGACTAGAAGGTAGTGTAGAATCATGGAATGCCATTGGATAGAAAGGAACTGATGAAAATCAAGGAAACGGAGTGATTGGGAAGCAAGAAAATGCAGAGAACAAATTTTTACATCTGATACCATGTAGAAAATAATGCGTGTGAACTGCATTTTTTATCATACTATTTACCATGCAAAGACATGGTTTTATACAGCATACAAATGAAATAGGATCGCAGCTAACTAACAGAATTAACAGTCTAACTGCTACTAACTAACTAACAGCTACTAACAGTTAACTTAAGTCTATATTACTAACATTTTCTGGAAAAAAAAAACAAACTAAAAAAAATGTGAAAATATCTCATTAGAAATTTTATAAATATATTTTGATTTAGTATAATTATGCACTTAAAATTTTTATTGTAATTTGAATTTATAATTGAAATTGTTTTTTTATTTAAATTTACACATTTAAAAAATAAATACATCAATTTATTTTTATATTTAATATGCAATATGTAAATGCAAAATGTATTATATTTGATGCGATATTGATACATGAGTCCCATGCACAATCAATAGATCACAATTTATCACTTTATTATTAGCAAAATAAAAAAAATTAGAAACTTTATAAATAAATAGTAATAAACTTATTTAAACCTAATTACAATTAAACCATTCACTTTAATTTCTCGAAAACATGAACAAATTAAGTACAAGACCATCTAAGTATAACAATTAATAACTAATATTTGAAACAATGTTGCAACTATGTATAGTAACTAGCAATATATTTGAAGGCAATTTGTGACGACAATATTTTGAGGTTAACAATAGAATCTTTGGACTACAACAACAGGGGAATCGGCAACAAAGCAGTAGTCTAAATCAAAGCCAAAGATTGGAGCCACAGCAAATAGCATGTTTAGTATTTTTAGTATTGTTTTTAAGAAGTAATTTTAGGATAAAAAATATTTTTGTGTATGGGCTGGCCCAGGTTCAACTAAAAGTTTAGTCCCGTTTGCTAGGTTCGGGCCTAACATTTTGCTCAAGTCCGACCTGGCTAAAAATGTTAAAACTCGGGCCCGACCCGGCCCACCATATTAATTTTTATATTATTTTTATATAATTTTAAAATATATATAATACATCAAAAATACTAAAAACATCAAAATAAATATTTCCGAACAAATTGAAAATAAATTTTAAAAAATATGTATACTAGATGCAACTTAAAAAAGCAAAATGCCTCTAAAATAATAACAAAATTAACAAATGTCTTTAAAATAATAACAAAATTAACAATAAAATAAGTTTTATACAAAATTCAAACAATAACAACAAAATAGTAGCAACGTAATAGTAAAATGATAGCAAAATAAGGAGAAAACAATAAGAAAATAATATTTAAAAAAAAAAACATATTTTTTTGTCCTTTAATGAATTCAGGCCGGGTCTGGGCCAAAAATGCCTTACCCAAGGCTTGGCCCGTTTTTTAAACGGGTCTTATTTTTTGTTCAAACTCATTTTTCGGGCTTATATATTTGCCTAAACCCTCTTACATTTCGAGCGGGCTTTCGAACCGGGCCGGGTAACCCGACCCATGAAGAAGTCTAGACAAAAGTACTCTTAAATAAGCTATTTTTTTAAGAGAAAAATTGTTTCTTCCAAACTAAAAATTGACTCAAAAATATTTTTTTTTTTTTTAAATTCAAAATTTTAACTTCTCCCTAAAAATACTTTTAGAAAACATTACTAAATTAAACCTATCAACTGCGTTTGAAGGAAATTAGTCAATTGAAAATGGAGGGAACAACAACCGTAGATGAATTAGCTTATAAGATTAAAATAATCCCTATAAAAATTAAGGAATTCAGTGCGTAGGTTATTGGCTTCTTTCAAATCCAAAAGGGATTCCATCTCCATCGAAATAGTCTCTCTCCATTAAACATTCTATCAAATTATAAAAAGATAAATAGCTCGTTTATTCCCGAATTTGAAAAAGAAAATATTGATTTTAAAAAATATTTAGAATTTTAGCCTAATTTCTAGGATATTTAAGAAGTAAGTCGATTTTAGAAAGAAAAAGTGAAAATGCATCCTACGTGGTGCATTCCTTGATATGCAGTGAAAACGCGTCATACAGAGCACGCTTTCTGATTTTTTGACACATCAGCTCATTTGGTCAAATGGTTAAATGTTAGTGGTTTTGTCTTTGAGTCTTAGCTTTGATTTCTCTTCTACTCACATTTGTATTTTTATTTTATTTGTTTCAAAATTTACTTATATTTTTACTTATTATTTTTAACACATTAACTCTTCTGGTTAGATGATTAATTAATAATAATTTTATCTTTGAGTCCTAGGTTTAATTCCTTTTCCAAGCACATTTGTATTTTTTATTTCATATTGTTTCAAGTTTTTTTTTTATTTTTAATTAATAATTATATTGTTTTCAAGTTTTTTTTATATTTTAAATTCATCTTTTTAATTAACAACTCTTTTATTTATAAAATCAAATGATTATTTTTAATTATATAATAAAAATATATTTTTGACAAAATTGATATTTATCATTATGTTAAATATATTTTATTTTTTAAAAACATCAACTAATTGTTTTGATATATTTTTCTTTATATATAATATTTATATGTCAAATATTTATTTTCTCCACCTGTATTATGGGTATGATGATTTCTAATATTATAAAATCAAATAATTATTTCAAATATCATTATTATTTTTATATGTAAAATATTTCAAATATCACTGTTTTTCATCTACATTGTGAGTATGATTTTTGAAATATTTTTATATGTGAAATATTTTAAATAATTATTTCGAATACACATACAAAAAATATATAATGCTAAAATTTACTACACTCATTATATGGATTGAAAAATAAATATTACACATATAAAAAATTATATTTACTAAATATAATGATATTTGACAATAATTATTTATTTTTATAAATAAAAGAGTTATTAATTAAAAATAAAAAAATTGAAAGCAATATATTATTAATTAAAAAAAAGTTGAAACAACATGAAATAAAAAATATTAATGTATTATTTTTCAAAAAAATACAAATGTATTTAGAAGAGAAATCAAACCTAAGACTTAAGGATAAAATCACTATTAATTAACCATCTAACCAAAAGAGCTAATATGTTAAAAGTAGTAATTAAGGATAAAAGTAAAGCTTGAAACAACAAGAAACAAAAATACAAAAATAAGTAGGAGAGGAATTGAACCCGATATCAAATATAAAACCATTAACATTTAACCATTTAATTAAATGAGTTGATGTGTCAAAAAACATGCTTATAGGATGCGTTTTCAATGACACATCAGTGATTGTTTCCCTCTACTATTTTTCTAAATACCTCAAAAATCGACTCAAAACTTTAAATATTTTTTAAACTCAGCATTATTTTTCAAATTCGACCGAGTTTACTCTCTTTCTAAAGAAATGGAAGCTGATTGGGTAAATTCGTAGCTTTATTATATATATATATATAAGGAAGCCCTTTCTATCATGATAACCCAATAACCAATTGGATAGTAAAGAAGAAAAAAATTGTAATTAAGTTTTAATTAGGTTTAAATAAATTTATTAATATTTATTTATAAGTCCTTTAATTTTATCTTATTTTATTAATTAACGAAGTGACAAATTGTAGTTTATCGATAGTATATGAGATTCATGCACTAACGATGGATCAAATATAATCTCAATTCAAAATGGTGTTATATTGTTAATTATGTTAATAAAAAGTTCATTAAATCAAAATTTTCATGTATAAAATTACACAAAATTAAAATTTATGTATACGTTGCCCATTAAATCAAAGTTAATATATATCCTTTAAACTATCCCAAAAGCAAAAAAAAAAAAAAGTTTTAATTGGGCCATTTTACCCAAAAACGCCCTACTTTAACGTTATTTAAGGAAATGGACAGACTTTTTAATTATTTGCCTGAAAGGGCCGAATTCCCCGAAAGCGCGTCCACGTCAGCACGATGTCAGGTGCCGTGTCAGCAAAATGCATCCCTGGGTAGCGTTTTGTCCACGTCAGCACAAAGCGTCTTCCAGTTGCTTTGGGATCTCCACTCTCGTTTTTCCCATTTTCGCTATATCATCAAGGTCGGGGACAACGGGATTCGCTGGATTATCTCCGGGGTTGGAGCCTGAACCTGTCGGGAAGTTTATCGGTGCCGAAGTACCGGTCTGATACTGGGGTCTGATGTTGACGGACACCCTTTGTGGTTGTGCTTGGGTGTTCGTTGGGGTGAAGCCTGGAGGATAAGTAAGGTCCTCGATGTCGTCTCCGGTATTTATCATATGACTCTTTCCTTTTTCTAGCCCCCCAGCCAGCAACTGCGTTAATTGGGTCATCATGTTTATCTGGGATTCTAGCATTTGATCCCTCATATCCTGTTGGATTTTGGCCAACTATTCTTGCATCTGTATTTACAGTTGATCCTGCATCTCTCTTTGCCTTTGTTCCAATCTTTCTAACCTTTGGTCCATGGCTTTAGTCTTCCTTCGTGTACCGTAATGATATTCCAGGGTAACTGCCACAGTTTTAGAGTCTTTTGTGAGTTTTTTATATATATATATATGATGCCACTACAGCAAAACAGACTTTTAGCGGCATTTTTTTAGGCCTTTAGCGGCGCTTATAAGCGCCACTAATAGTATTTGCGGCGCTTTTAGAAGCGTCGCAAAAAACGCCGCTAAAACAAACGCCGCAAACTTTAGCGGCGTTTATGAGAAAAACGCCGCTAAAGGCCATGACTTTTAGCGGCGCTTTTCCTACAAACGCCGCTAAAGGCCATGAGTTTTAGCGGCGCTTTTCCCAAAAACGCCGCTAAAGGCCATGACTTTTAGCGGCGCTTTTCTTGCAAACGCCGCTAAAGGTCATGACTTTCAACGGCGCTTTTTCCACAAACGCCGTTAAAGGTCATGACTTTTAGCGGCGCTTTTCACAAAAAAAGGCCGCTAAAGAGCATGAAAAATAAAATTAAAATTAAAATATTATAAAAGCGCCACATACTATTAGAAGTAAAGTCTATTTTAGGCACTAACTGATTGCAAATAACACACTAACTAATTGAATAAAGTAAAGCCTATTTTACATTTTAATCTGATTAACTTTTTTAAACATGGGATTGCAAATAACACAGTGAAAAACTCTGGTAGAAATCCCATGGCCCTATTGAATAAAACCTCAATTGTCACTGGTCCAACATCTAAAATATATCTTATACATTCATCTAGTTTCTCAAAGTGAGCAGAGAAAACTTCCTCTGCCAAATTCTTTATCACCTTTGCCCTTGGATCATAGTTTTTGTATACACGGTGGCCAAAACCAGACATTTTCCGCTTCTGAAGAAATGAATATATATGGAAGAATAAATAAAACAATCACAAGAAAATATAGCAATCGCATGTTGAACCTTTAGCTTGAACTAACAAATGAAATTATATATACAATATTCACTGCTTTTGACACCTTCAATGAACTCGAACGTTTCTCTTTGCTCCAATCTCGCCAAGCATCTTGAGCACACCTATAACAAGCAAGAGAAAGAAAACCAAAAATAAGCTCAGTAATCTTCTTGTCACAAACAAACTTATGACAAAAAGAAGCTTGATATGCTCAAGTGGATAATATACAAGAGTTACTTTACAAAACTAGTTTAAAACTATGTAAAGTAAAGATCGCAAAATAAAATTTGAGAAAATCAATATAATGAGAATCTAGTTAAAGACAAAATTTCGATTTTGATTCATGGGTTATAGTTACTAACGAACGCCTAGCAACCAATATTAACACCATTGATTATTTTTGTTATTTGCACTGTGAAAAATTAATCATAAAATTAATCATAAATTGGTTATAGTTACTAACGAACGCCTAGCAACCAATCTCTTCTTACCTTCTCAATAACCAATATTAACACCATTGATTATTTCTGTTATCGATAAATAACCCAATAACGAATGTCTAGGATTTAATTTATCAATAGGTTTAAAATTGAAAGAATTGAATTCTAGCCAACAAACACCCAAACAAAGTTTATTTAGACTAGATCACATATCTACATAACATGAATTAAATGTGTAGCTTGTACTCAATCATGCTATTCAACATCACATTAGCATAAATAACATCAAATTGCACAGCTTAATATACTCAATACATTAGCATAAATAACATCACATTGAACAATGAATTTAACACATCCGAATAGATCAATTTTAAGCTCACTAACGGTTAATTTAGCATGTGAGCAACATATACATGTTTTGCATTTACAGCATGGTTTAATCAACTTCAAGTAGGAAATTAAATGCTGCAAAATTCCAGCATTCAAAATCATATATGGGCAACATTAATATGACATTTTCGAGCACCTTAAAGACACATTTGGAAAATTTGAAGAACCATTCGAACAACCACATTCGAACATCTTAAAGACAACTAAATTTTGTCTTGTTTTGGACAACCTTACAGATCAGCAAGGCATGTATTAAACCACGCCTAACATGTTTATTTCATCATGCTTTGAACAACAATAAACAACCATTAGGCATTATATTAAATCAACTCTTTAACACATTCGAACAACTTAAAATACATCATTCGAATATCATAAATCACAACTTTTAGACACCATAAATTGCAGCATTTAACACCTAAATTTTCAGCTTACTAACATCATAAATTCATATCCGTTTGGACTAGTTAACATTTAACAATTTAGTTTCACATTGTTTAGACCATTTTAATTTCCTGATCACTTGGATGATATTCTTTAATTATTATTTGGACAACAATAAACAACCATCGATCGGACCACCTAAATTGGTAAGAAATTAGACAAAGATGCATGCAAACCGCATGCTTCAAGAGAGCTCCTCGATGACTAGAAATTTCACTAAAATTTCACTTAATTCCATCACTCATACCAGCATAAAAGATGCAACAAAACAACCAAGGAAGAAAAGGTAAAGAACTCATTATCATTTATTTAATTAAATAAATAACATATGCAATTGTTGCATTTTTAGCAAGTTTAAAACATCTTTAAACAGAGAAATTAAATGCTGAAAGTCCAAAGATTTGGACAGAGGCCAAAGTTGGCATTTAATCTCTCATAATTCCCTATTATTTCAATCAAGAGTACCCATCTCCTCAACAAATTTAAGTATATTCGGTTTAGCAATTTCATACTTAAAATTGAGTATTCTTAACAACGGTCATCAACAATTAACTCAACATTTAATCTCTTCATTTTCTTTTATCCTAAATAGCACATACATTAATTTCAAACGAAAGGAAAGGTATAAGAATTTAGGAGAATACCAAGCTCCAAACGAGTACATTGATCAAGTCTGTCAAGCTAAATTCATTTATCCAAAAAAAAAAATATTTAGTTATCCAAATACCACTTGGACATGATAATTTGCAACATTTAAATGCCTAAAGTTTCATTGATCAATGATAACATGGTTTACAACATATAACACTAAGTTTCCAGCTTTCAAACTTAATAAATTTCAGCATTTGAACATCATCTATTTGCCATTCAGACATCATAATTTACAGTATATAGCACTCCAAATTTCTAGATTCCAAACATAACAAATTTCAGCATTTATTCAATAGCATATGCAAACTTTAAAAATTTCAACTGACTGTTTTCACACATCATAAAGTTCATTCATCTGCACCAAGTTAATTACCGATAAATTAACTCAATACTGCAATATTTAATCATCAATGTAATAGCCACAAACATCTTTTTTTTTTTTTTGCATTTCTCTAAAACATACACAATTTTCGCATTCCAAATAAAATGTTTTCATATAAGCTAAAAGCTCCCTCACATGCCAAGCAAATATAGGGGAAAATTACATTTCTCAGACTTCAAAGGATGATAGAAACCATAAAATCTAAATATATAAATGATCTATGACCATGTTACCTGCTCATGTGCATACTTAAAATCATCCATTTTCAGAGAACGAATGTCAGCACTGCTATACAAGGAAGGCAAAGGTCTACCACCAAAAAAAAAAGCATCAACCCTAGCATAGAATTGCTACAAAAGAACAAATGCAATGGAATGAAATGCTACCTTTCTATCCTTTTCATCAAGAGGAACTCGGCTACTATAGTTTGGTACATGTCATCTTCTCTATCATCACTTTATATGTTTACTTAAAGATGACCATAAGGAAAATATGAAGAAAGGTTTGAAACACTAGTACCGGATTACTAACTAAAAAGTACCATGTAGTGCAAATAATAGCAAACAATTGTGTAACCATTATAGATTTGCATTCACCAATATAAAGTTGGTAAAATTTGATCAAATTCAAAGCCATGGTCATTGGTAGCATAATCTTAACTCTAAATTAAAGAATGTATTAAAAGAGGGTACTATTTTTCAAAATTACCTGAATTTGCTCAGAGTTATAAGCTTTCGAGCTTTTGCTTCCATGAAAAGCTTCAGTTGTGATGTTAGAAGACATAAATGCCGTTGGCGTAAGTACATTATGAACTGGAAACCAGCAAATGCTCTTCAATGCAAAGTTTGTCCTGTAAAATCAGTGAAAAATAGAAAATGAGAAAAGTAAAATAATAATAATAATAAACCTGTATTAACCATTCACCCAACTTCGCATTCTTTCCCACTTAATGGGAAAAAAAATGGGAAAAAGGAAAATTGGTAAAACGAGAGAAAAGAAGAAAAACCTGGGGTGGAAGAAGATGGAATAACGAGGAAAGGAAGCGAGAGATTGAAAAGAAGGAAAATGAAGAAAAAATAAGAAAAAATGAGAGCGAGAGGCCATAAGACGAAGAGGAAGATGAGGATAAAGATATAGCGGAAAGAAAGCCTAAAAAGCCAAAACCTAACTAAACAATTCATGAACTTCAAACCAAATTCATTGCAAGCAATAATATAGCGGAAAGAAAATTAAATAAATAGCAACTCCACACCAAGGAAACATAGCTAAAAGAATAGGACAAGGAGGAAAGTTAAGAAACATATAAGTTTAATTGATGAACAAGCAAAGTCAATACACTAAAAGCCATTGTACATTACATGCATCGTTGTTCAAATGAATAGCCTAATACCATACACAAAAGTAATGAAAAATTTATAGAGCAGAATATAATTAGATATGCATGAAGGGTTTTATCGCCATGTATGAATGCTAGACAAGACCAAATCACTACATAACAATTAGCATATCTGAAACACAAATTAGTAGCCTCAATCAGGAAAAACCACCTTCCCTCCAATTCGAAAAAGCTCAGCAAGATCATGAAACTGTCCATGAATATCACCACATATTGTAATAGGGCTTTTAACAGGCTGTGATTTTCACCCACCAAGAAAAAAAAAATCAAGTCATAATAAGTCCACCATTCATGCATTTATTCAAACAGTTTAAGAGCTCTGTTAGTAAGACTTAAAACTTAAACTTAATCAAGAAGAAAAAAAAGCTCATTTACGTGATTCATTGCTTCCACTCTTCATTTCATGTATGGTTTAAAACAAATCAATATTTTTTTCATGTCAACTTTATCTTTATTTCGAGATTTTGAATAGAATTTGATAACCTCTAAGGTGGCACCGACGATGGATCTGGAGTATGGCTTCTTCGTGGCACGTCTCCTCTTCTTAGCGGCCTCTTGAGCAATGTCCTACATGTACGTATGATCACAATTATTAAAACTAATATAACTTTTATCGGATAAATGATTGGAATAAAATAACGTTCATGACAGTAATAAAAGCCGACTATTGAGTAAATAATAATTTTACTTGCAACCAAGATGCAATTCTGAAACCAAAATGAAATTGAGTTCACAAAGCCGACACTAACCTTCTTATGTTGCTTCCTTTACATGGCTGTCCATGTAAGTTTTGATGGCTTCAAACGGTTGTGGAAGTACCTCCTGCATTTTGAGTTTGAAAACAGGAAGACCTTCACAAGTCCATGCAAAAGGTAGTTAACAATCAGCAAGAATATCCGAATATCAACCACTTCAATATAGAATTGGATGGAAATTTACCTGAGAATCAGAACGGATAAATCTGATGCCTTTTCCTGGGTATATCTTGGCACCACTAAACCGACAAAGCTCCGTCCTAACATGCCAACATAAAAAAATAAGTGTAGGGTTTGAGAAATTCAAAATCCAAATTTTGACATTATGAAAGAAAGTTTATAGATAATGCGATTTTTGGCAATGCAATTTTAAACCAAATCTTATACATCCCTACTTACGAGTTACGAGCTTATTACATAATTAACAAGATCGAACAACAATCACCATTAACATAAATGTAATTCTACAAACAACTACCCCTTACACTAGCTCTTGATTGCAAAAAAAAAAAAAACATAATATCCATCTTATAGACCATAGTATGAAGCAGAAGCAAGTTAATTTCCCATTTCCAACTTGTAAGCTGCTCTCGTACTCTTCATTTTTCCAAAAATACCCGTATCGGAAACTTGTATTTCAAGCAATGTTCAACAGATTAACAAAATTACAGCAATCAAATTACATGTACAGTTGATCAAATCAATCAAATAGTGTTCCAATCAATCAAATTACAAAGAGCATTAAAACCTTTCCCTTTCGTTAATTCACAACTATTAGCTTCATTAATCAAATCCTATGTACAGTTGATCGATTGAAAGTGTAAAATTTCAAAGACGAAATTTAAACACAAAACCGGTTAACATTGAAATTACATGTAAATATAACCTAAAAACAAAAAAATTAATCATATTTTCAGATTTTAGGCCGAAATGGAATGAAATGAAAGGCAGATCCATTTTTTCCCCAAAAAAACGAAAATAAAGAAACAATATTTCAAGAACAGATCATTAAATTCATGGTATATATAAAGAAATTTAATTGAAATCAAAGGAATAGAAGAAGGGAGAAGCGTACTTGGGAACCATCGCTGCTACTCTCTGTTACCTGTTAAAAGAATTAACAAAAAAGGTTGTTAAAAGAATCAGCAATAGGAAGAGGTAAAGTAAAGGAAAAAAGAAAAAGGAAAACTCATCCAAGTGAATAAAGTTGATAGTTTTTGTAAAGATAAAAGAAATTTAGAACAAAAGAGGGAAAAAAAGGTTATACTTGAAAACTAAATTGCTTGAACATCCTCCCGCCAATGGGTTGTTGGTCCCTGAACTCGTCGACGTCGCTCACCGAGTCTACAGAGCTCGTGAACTCATCCTCTCCGGTTTGTCCAAACTCCTCCAGTTCATCCCAGTTCAACGATGCAGGTAACTTCAAAAACTGCCTCATCTTTCTTTTTCGATTACTTCTGAAAATATGTAAATTTTAGAACAGATGGACGAAGGTCGGTGCTAACATATGGACGAAGATCGGTGGGGGAAACCGATTTGGGGATTTTGGGAGGGAAATTTTGGGACTTAGGAAATTTATGTTTTGGGGAAACGATAGGTTTTAGCAGAGAAATTTTGTGGCGTTTTATTAAAAAACGCCAGCATAGCTTATTTTTTACAGTGTTTTTACTAGAAACGCCACTATAGTTCTATTTTTTGTGGCGTTTTTACTAGAAACACCACTATAGTTCTATTTTTTGCGGCGTTTTTATTAAAAACGCCACTATTACGTAATTTTAATTTTTTTTTCTATTTTTAACCCATATTTTTCTATGTTTTTTCTTCTAAAATTTGTCTGTTGAGATTATTGTTTTTTTGAATTTTTATTTTTATTATATTTTGAGTATTGAACTTTTTAACTAAAATATTAAATATTAAAATTTTAAGTTTTTAATTTTTTAATTTTTTATTATTAAATTTTAAAAATTTAATTACCATTATCAACTCTTTTACGAATTCCTTTTTTCTTTCTTTTTACATCAACATTATTCTTTTAAGTATGGTTTACATTAGTTGTTTAGATTTTTATATAAATGGAATTTAATTATATGTATACACCTAAATTTTGATATAGATACATCTGAAAATTATATATGAATTTTGGTTTAATGTGTAATTCTAGATGTGAAATTCTAATTGTGGTTTAAATGTATAGTTGAAACTTTAATTTTGATTTAATCATACACATTATTTTAAAATATAAATACATCAATATATTTTTATATTGAATAATTATAAATTTTTATGTATGCAATATATAAATAAAAAATGATGTTAATTATATCAATAATTGTGTTAATACTTTACAAGATCTGGATCAAATTAAAGTTCATGTATACAATTGCACACTAAACCATTGTTCATGTATGCTTTTGGGATTTAACCCATTTTGATATATATTTTTTTAAAATAATAATTTACATTTATCTTATTTTGATTTATATTCTAAAAAATCCAAGATTAATCCCTAAATCATAAACCCTAGACCCTAAATATTATACCTTAAACCTCAAACTCAAAACCCCAAACTATAAATCTTAGACCATAAAACTCGAACCCTAAACTCTAAACTGCAAACCTTAAACCATAATCCGAGACCAACTTTTTGGGAATTCATGTGGCCAATGTTAGTGTAGTACAAAACATATATTTTGATAGCTAACACATTAACCATAAATCCCTCATGTGGGATTTCAGTTTCGGGATTTTGGGTCATATAGCTAACACCCTAAACCCTAAAATCCTAAACTTAAACCATAAACCCTAAACTCAGAAACCTAACACATTAACCATTTCCCCCCAAACCCCTAACCTTAAACCTATAAACCACAAACCATAAACCCTAAACTCAAAACCCTAACCCGTTGGCTTATACCAATATCAAGCATGTCAATTTGTTCATCACTCAAACAAGTTGGTTCCATATAAATCAAAAGAAATTATTTAATACATTTGTGATTAATTTCTCGATAAACATAAACTCATTTTTGAAAGAGAAATTCTCGCTATGTGTTTTGCCTGATTTCTCGTGATCGATTCTTAACTTCCACAACCCACTAGCTAAGCATTCCAAAGAACACTTTAAAAAATGACTGATTGACTCACTCGCTAATCCCCAAAAGGCTGATTTTAAGTTCAAAAAGCAGATAAGTTGGCTTCCGAACTCCATAAGTATCCGTAAACAATGCACAAGAGAATAACCTAAGTGATTGAGAAGAAAAAAGGAATAAAATTCCTTGCCTTGAGCCATTCTTCTTTCCAAAGATTGATAATTGGCAAAGTATCTTCTTATTCGGGCCTCAGTATGATACAGAATAAATACATACAATTAATTGATATGAACTATAAAGAAAGCATAATAACTAAACACACACACTTAAAAGTAAAAACTCCAATGTGGATTCTAACCTTGCTTAGTGCAAGATTAAAGCGCTTTCTTTGAAGTCAAATCTCCTTCTTCCAAATGCACGATTACCCAAACAAAGCCAAGCATCTCCAAGAGATGGATTCGGTTTAACTCAAGAAGAAAAATATTAGATAAAAAGCATAAGCCTTATTCAGAGCCCAAGCATTATAGCAAGCCATAAAAACACGAGAACACTCTGTTCTCGCTATCGCTTTTGAAAGATGATCCTCTGCTTCCTTCCTATAGTCAGCACTACATCTAATATCTTCCTCGTAGATACTCATATGCTGCACGCCGCAAGTGTAATTTTCTTTGTTCAGTAGTAAAAGATGTTTAGTTAAACGTTTTAATGAGCCAAAAAGATTGATATAAACATAAGGCTAAAAAGAAAATATGAGAATTTCTCGGTCCCATTTCTGCTTGTAATTCCATGGTGTTTGTTGCACATCAAAGAGATTATATCCAACATGATAAAAATATATATAAGAACACCAATCTAATAGAAATATATAGGTTGAAGTACGAATTCACTCCCTTCACCATTTTAATTTGACCATTTAGACTCTCTCGATCAATATTAACGAATTTAATCCTTACCACTCAAAAATCTAAATTGAACTTATTTCAGAATGTAAAATTAGCTAAAAGGGCAAACTAACCCATAAATCCAGATCGCAAAATTCTCTAGCGCAACCAATTTTTTTAATCGATAAATAAATTTAAGTTTCCAACTCCTTTTATCTCTTATCATTCAATTAAAGAAAATCCAAACATAAGGGCCGAGAATCATAAAATTGTTGCTATAGCAAAATTTTGTTAAAATTAAATTGAATAATGGAATCTAAGAAGACGAAAGCCCTAGAAAACCCTAGAAACGCATAAAGCTAATAAGGGGATAAAAAAGGGGGAAACTTACGATCTTTGCCACCACGAACGCCGCCTCTGGTTTCAACAAGAACGCCGCCTCTGCCACCACGAACGCCACTTCTGTGTTTCCTTTTTTCTTCTGTGTTTCAACAAGTTTCAAATCGGTGGGGAATTTTGGGAAACTGATTGTAAGTTTGGGAAACTGATTGGGAAACCGATAGGGGAATTTTGGGACTTAAGGAATTTAGAGTTTGGGGAAAAAATATCGGGGTTATAGGGAAAAAAATCGGACTTAAGGAATTTTGGGACTTAAAGGAATTTTGGGACTTATGGGAAAAAACGACGCCGTTTTATGTATGAAATTTTGCGGTGTTTTTAATAAAACGCCACTATAGCTCCATTTTTTGTAAACACCACTATTATGCAATTTTAATTTTTTTTCTATTTTTAACCTATATTTTTTTATGTTTTTTTTTTTCAAATTTTTTGTGTTGAGATTACCATTTTTTTTGAATTTTTATTTTTATTATATTTTGAGTATTGAACTTTTTAACAAAAATATTAAATATTAAATATTTAAGTTTTAAGTTTTTAAGTTTTTAATTTTTTAATTTTTTTATTATTAAATTTTAAAAATTTTATTATTAAATTTTTAATTTTTTATTATTAATTTTTTAAATTTTATTATTAAATTTTTTAAGTTTACAAATTTCTTTTTTCTTTCTTTTTATATCAACATTATTCTTTTAAGTATAGTCTGCATTAATTGTTTAGATTTTTATATAAATGGCATTTAATTATATGTATACACCTACATCTCAGAATTATATATGAATTTTGGTTTAATGTGTAATTCTAGATGTGAAATTCTAATTGTGGTTTAAATGTATAGTTGAAACTTTAATTTTGATTTAATCATACACATTATTTTAAAATATAAATACATCAATATATTTTTATATTGAATAATTATAAATTTTTATGTATGCAATATATAAATAAAAAATGATGTTAATTATATCAATAATTGTGTTAATATTTTACAAGATCTGGATCAAATTAAAGTTCATGTATACAATTGCACACTAAACCATTGTTCATGTATGCTTTTGGGATTTAACCCATTTTGATATATTTTTTTTAAATAATAATTTATATTTATCTTATTTTGATTTATATTCTAAAAAATCCAAGATTAATCCTTAACGTTTTTATCAAAGCCTTAAACCCTAAAATCCTAAGTCCTAAACACATACCCTAAACCTCAAACCTGTAACCCCTAAAATCATAGACCTTAAACCTTAAATCATTAAACCCTAAAACCCTAAACGCTTGTCATAACTACAGAATCTAACACCGAAACCTTAAAGTTAAACTTACATCGCATTTTAACCCTAAAGTTAAATTTATTTTAAATAATAATTTTTTAATTTTTTAATTTTTAACATATATTTTTCTATGTTTTTACTTTCAATTTTTTTTCATTATTTTTTTTGAACATAAATATTCAATCAAATTTTTTTTGAAGATAAAATATTTATATTTTATATATTCAATTAAAAATAAATTGTATTTTAATTAACATTACTAGTTAGGGTTTAAGGGTTTCGATAAAGCAAAACTTCTTAAGGGTTTAGTTATCAATTTGTAACGTACTTTTCATAATTCAGTCAGTTAATTTCAAATAGCAAAATAAAATTAAAATCAAAACAAAAATAAGAAAAAATGAAAATTAAATCGAATAACATCGAAATGAGTGTCGATTACCCTAAATGAAAATAGAATTATTGCTCAACATTTAGCAGCGTTTAAGGTTAGTCTTTAATTGTTAATGGTTTAGTGTTTGTAGTTTAGGGGTTTATGGTCGAGTGTTTAGAGCTATGATTTAGGGTTTAGAATCTAGATTTATGGTTTATAGTGTAACACCCCAAACCCGGCCTAAACGTTACGACCGAATCTGGCATGTCACATGAAAGGAATGTCTAAAAACTGTGCATTCGTTAAAAAGCTCATATTCTTTATAGTTGTGGTGAGAAATCGAGTTTAAGTAATTTTGAATAAGAAATGGTTTATTATCATTTTAGGAAAATCCCATATTGATCATTTAATAATAAGCAATAAACAAATTGAAAGCTGAAACCAAATAAAATACCCAAGGCCTTATTACATAACAAAAACTCAAATAAAAATAAGTCCAAATAAAAGAAACGAATTTACGAGTGAACATATGTATGGCCTCCACGAGTCCACCTCAGCTCCCAAATCCGCGATCTAATGATTACCCTGCAAAATTTAACTAAGGGTGAGTCATCGAGACTCGGTGTGTAAATCCCCATCCAACAGGCCCTTACACAATTTCATATGAAAATATGCATATCATGCACCCAAACCTAGCCATCCGCAACTCCTTTTTCTACCCCGTGTGGTACCAAACCACTGGTGGTGCCAAACCACTGGTGTCCAAGGACACGATATTCATCAATATTGTGGTGCCAAACCACTGGTGACTCGAAGTCACAAATAATAGTGATGGGGCCAACCCATCGTGTGATACCAAATCACTGGCGTCAATCCCGTTGTATTATCTGTGGGGCCAACCCACCGTGGTGCGAAGCCACCGGGGCGAGGCGCTATGAGGTGCCAAACCTCTCGGTGTCCGGAGACACGAATGTGATACCAAATCACCGGTGACTCAAAGTCACTAATAATCCATCTGTGGGGCCAACCCACGTGTGATACCAAATCACTGGCGACGATCCCATATCTCAAAAGTGGGGCCAACCCACGGTGGTGTTAACCACAGGGACGAGTCGCTATGAGGTGCCAAACCTCTGGAGGTGCCAAACCTCTGGTGACCGTAGTCACAATGTGGTACCAAACCACTGGTGCCCGTCGACACGAATATCACTGCCCCCTCCACTCATATAACCCATGCAATATGACATAATAATTCGTGTATGCGCAAGATGTCATGTATGCTAGACATATATCAAATATAAGTATAACATGAATTACCATCATAATCAGATAGACATAAAACAACATAATCACCCTAATCAACCTCTAAGGGTATAACCGTAATTTTACCTACCAAAGGCATTTTCGTAATTTACCCACCAAGGGTATATCGGTAATTTACCCACCAAGGGCATTTTCGTAATTTACCTACCAAGGGTATATCGGTAATTTACCCACCAAGGGCATTTTCGTAATTTACCCACCAAGGGCATATCGGTAATTTACCCACCAAGGGCATTTTCGTAATTTACCCTTCAGTGGTATTTCAGTAATTTACCCACCAAGGGTATTTTGGTAATTTCAGACTGGAATGGCCTTTCCAAAGGCCCAAAGTCGCCCGAAGCGACCCAACTACCATTTCTCGGTCGAATGGACTATTGGGCCTAAAGCCCAATTTCGCCCATTCGGGCCACACGCCGTCGTGTGGCCCACCTAACACAAATCTAGCCACGTTTATGAGATTCACCTAGTCTAGCTCACTATATACTACACAATGGCACAATTTACTCATAAGGGCCACGGGCCCATTGGGCCCACTCGGCCCATCGCGCCCAAAATTTCCACCCACAAGAATACTACTTATGGCCTCAACTATCACGTCGAAGCCCCACACGTGCGCTTCGCACGCTCGTGTGGCTACTATTGCCGTGGCCAAGCACTTCGGCATTTGCCGCTCTACAACTAGAGTAGAGAGTTACACACCGATAGGACTCGGTGTTAATCCGCCGCTCCGACCACTCCTGTGCCCAAACGCCTTCCAAGGTGTGTCAACCCTCCTCCTGGAATGCTCTTTATATAGCTAGCTCTTCACCTTCCTTCTTTGTATCTTTCCGATGTGGGATCCCTTCACAATGAGAGTTTAAATTCAATCAAACTCTTCCCGTCCAGCATCATAAAAATAAATACTCCTTGCTTCTCATGAGATTCGAACCAGTGCTCCTTGCAACATAATCCACGCTGCTAGCCACTTGGCCACAAGCTCCTCTTGTGTCTTAAACCATGCGCAACTAAATATAAATCTATAGTCAAATTCTAAGGTCCAAGTAAAAAGAAAACCAAAATGCAAAAGCCAAGACTTGAACCTTGGACCTCCTTCCTTCCTTGTGGCGTCACCCCCTTGTCTCTTATGTGGCGTCACTTTGCCACTACACCACACACTCCACTTGTGTCATTTTTCCCACATTTTATTCTTAAGGCCTACCGCCAACTTCCAGTGGTTTTTTCACCTAAAACCAAAATTTCCCCAAAGCTAATATTTGATCCCGGACTTCATAGAAGCCCTCTAACCTTCCAAAATAACTTACCTAATAAGTCTAACTTGCATTAATGCCGTTCTCAAAAATTTTAAATCAAGGCCCATTGGGCCCAATCCTACTAGGCCCAATTTCGGGATGTTACATATAGTTTAGGGTTTAGACTGTGTAAGGTTTAGGGTTTAGGGTTTAAGGATAAACAGATGCACAATCAGATTTTGTTAGAAATTTGAAATTAATTTGTAAGTAAAAATTGCAATCTCACCATTTTATAGCATATATTTTTATAATTTTTTAATGATTAAATCAAATTTGATATTCTGTCTTCATTCGATAAACCCTAAAATCTAAACCCGTGAACCTTAAACCATACACCCACAAACCCATAAACTCATAAACTCTAGCCATAACCCTAATCCTAAGACTAACCGTAAACCATAAACTGATAAAGTACACTAAATCTTGAAATGCTGAACTCGAAACCCTAGTCAGCCCATATTAACATCTTTGCGGCATTTTTCCAAAAGCGCCGCTAGTGCTCAGACCTTTAGCGGCGTTTTTACAAAAGCACCGCTAATGCTCAGACCTTTAGCGGCATTTTTTCCAAAAGCGCCGCTAATGCTCAGACCTTTAGCGGCGTTTTTCCAAAAGCGCCGCTAATGCTCAGACCTTTAGCGGCGTTTTTCCAAAAGCGCCGCTAATGCTCTGACTTTTAGCGGCGTTTTTCCAAAAGCGTCGCTAATGCTCTGACCTTTAGCGGCATTTTTCCAAAAGCGCCGCTAATGCTCAGACCTTTAGAAAATGCCGCTATATATCCTTTTTAGCGACGTTTTGCAAATAAACGCCGCTATTGCTCATTTTTTTGCGGCGTTTTCCTTCAAACGCCGCTAATGTATAATATTTACGGCGTTTTTCTTTAAAACGCCACTAAAAACGCCGCTAAAGTCTGTTTTGCTGTAGTGTGCAATGCAATGCTAATGAAATGAATGCAAAAAGAGGCGTTGATTCTGATTCAATTCTGTTAGAACAACTTTACTGGAAGACAAATATCTTTACATAAAACAGATACATATACGGCCTTGCCCGCATACTCCAGGCGAAGACATCGATCCTTTTCTTCATATCCGGCTGTTAAGATCAAATCTTGTAAATTTTCCAAGAGATGTCTCTATTATCTCCTTTTTGCTTGATCCGGGCTGTGACCCATTGCTCACTCATCCTCGTGATGCTCGTTAGCTTCTTTGGGTAAGTCGGGACATTGACGGCTCCCAAATAATCTTTGTTGGCTCGAATCCTGCAGCAAAGTCGTGTACTCCTCCGCGGACTCTCACTCTTCTCTTATTGTTTACTCGGACCATATTCGGACGGCCGTATTGTATTTCACTTTATCAAGAAATTAATTTTCCATGACAAGCTCTCTATTTAGCAATTGAACATGAATCAACACCTCCTTTCTATGATGCAATGCAATCATGACCAAAACAAAAGAAACACGTCAGTACATAAACAAATAGAGCACCTATTTGGATGACATCTAGGGGTTTGGTGTGGTTCTACCTAGGGTAGGCTCTTAGGGCTCGGTATATGGGGTTTGGGTTCTAGAGTAAAGGTACCTGAACCGGCAGATTCCTCGATCCTCATCCATCATAGGCTCATGCGGACCGAGTTCAGTTTAGGGGAATACATTTCCCTATGGCTATACGGAGATGAAAATCTCACGAAGACATAGGTACGGATGTATCCTAAAAGCGATCCACTATCCTATACGGAGGTAAAAACCTCACAAAGGAATAGCTTCTCGCTCCCACTTAAGAGGGGTAAAATCGATCGACTTATGCAATGCAAAAAATACTGAGACACATTAACAAATTTAAACCAACAAAGCAAACATATTATGATGAAAACCACGCAAATGATGTATAAAATGGAGCAATCGTAAATTTAAAACATATTTTTGATTTTTTCGACAAAAAGACAAAAATTAATCAATTTATGGCTCGACTCTCTTCGAGGTCCCCAGTGGAGTCGCCAAGCTATCGAAACCATCTTTTTTTTGAAAAGAAGGGGTCGACTTTTAAAAAAAAAGAAACACGGGAGTCGCCACCAATCCTTTTTTATGAGGTGTGATCAGGTCACCTCGTAGTTCAATCATTTTAATAAAAATTTTAATTTACTAAAACGACGATTTTTGGTCTACGAAATCTAGAAAACGTGTTCGGGAGTCGGTTACACACGAGGAAGGATTAGCACCCTCGATACGCCCAAAATTGGTACCTAGTTGATTAATTGATGTCTTTAGTGTCGAAAATTGAAAATTTTGAAGAAATTTTAAAATACGATCCGTTGTTATAAAATTGAAAATTTTCGAGAACAGGGCACATTTCACGTTAATCGAGAAAAAGAATTACATCCCGTAAGTTAGGACACGATGTCTTAAATTCCCGATACGAGAATAAACGCCGAAAAGTTTATTTATTTTGAGAAGTATTTGATTATCTCGGTTTTAGAAAGAAATCATATTTCGTGAGTTAGAATACGATCTTTTCATAATTCCCGAGATTATTAAAAAATGTTTTTTAAAAACGTTCGTTATTCGGATTTATCGAGAAAATCGGAACCCCGTAAGTTAGGGTACGACTTTTCGAATCTCGAAATACGAAAAATTGCTGATTTAAAAAAACAAAATTTTATGTAACGGGTAAAAATTAATGTAACACGATTTTGTAGTAAAATGTAAAAAATGAATTACGGTACTAATATGCATAACAGGCTAATAATAAATGCATTAATGTAAATGACAATAATAAGAGCAAAAATAAAAATAAGATAAATAATAAAAACAAAAATAAAAAAATAAAAAATAAAACAAACTAATTATATAAAAATAATAAGTAAATAAATGAAGACTAAAAAAATTAATTAAAAATTTAATAGTGAACAAATAAATAAATAAATGAATGAATATCAGGTAAAATAGTTTAAAAAAAAAAAAATAATAATAATAATAATAATAATAACAATAATAATAATAAACGAATAACAATAGTAAAAAATAAATAAATAATAGTAATAATAATAATATAATAGTAATAAAAATAAAAAATAATAATACTAGTAATAATAATAGTAATAATAATAATAGTAATAATAATATTATTATTAATAATAATAATAAAATTGCAAAAATAACTAAAAAAGGCTAAATTGAACTTAAAATCGAAGTTCAGGACAAATCCGAAATAAATAAAAAGGAAAAGGACCACATTGAACGCGCGAATAACAAGGAGGGACCAAAAGAAAAATTAATCCCCGCCCTCCAAAACGACGTCGTTCGAATATGGACCTAATTGAAATCGCAATCAATTATGGGGTAAAAATTAAAAGATCGAAAAAACTTAATTGTAAAGTGATTAAAAAGCGAAAGGGCTAAAGGTGCAATTAGCCCTTCCGCTTAAAAACACGCGGATCCTAGGCCGGGTCGGGTCAACACGCGGGTTAAGGGGGTTAAACGGCGTCGTTTTGTGCCTGGTGTTTTAAATCAAAACGACGTCGTTTCGATAAGCTTTATAAATCAAAATTTTTTCAAAAAAAAATCATTCTATCCCTCACTTTTTTTAAAAAAAAAAAACCTTCAAAACCTTTCAAAAACTCTCTCCCTCTCCCTTGAATCCAGCCAGGTCCCCGATGGGCCACCGCCGAACCGATCACGCAGAGTAGTGGTGTGGTGCACACATGCATGCATGTGGATGGCAAGCAAAGATAAAAAGGGGACTTTTCAAGGTCTTGACCCCCCTGAGCCCAAATTCGGTCTCAAAACGCCCGAAAAACAAACCGGTGAGCTCCTTTTCCCCCTTCTTCTTGTATTCGTATATAAAAATATAAAAACGAAAAAAAGATTTTAAACAGTAAAATAAATAGAAATGAAAGAACGAAAATCACCTTTCTATTAAAAAACTATTCGATTTCTTTTGTATTTTGTATTCAATGTTTTTTTATTTCTCAAAAAAAAATCCTCCTTTTGTTACAAAACTCAATCGGTTTTATAGTCGATTTTTACAACAACTTTTTCTTGTTTTTTTTTTTCTTTGTTTGCGTGTTGTCCTTGCAGGTACAGAGGGGCTAACGTGGAGGTGGCGCGCGTGAGGAGGGCGGTGGTGCTGACGTGGCAGCAGCGGCTGAAGAGGGCTAGGGTTTCTTAGTTTGTTTTGCCTGATTTTAGGTTTAGGCTATTGGGCTAGGGTTGTATTGGGCTGTTAATTATTTGGGCTTTGTATTAGGTTTTGGGTTGGTTTGTTAATTGGGCTTGTAAAAAAAATTGGACTTGTGTTTTGTGTGTTTTTGTTTTGTTTATTGGGCCTAGGTCAAAATTGGCCTATTACAACTTTATACAATTATTAATATATATAAAATCAAACCAAGTAAAAGAAAAAAGTGAAGTAGAATAGAAAAGTCATATATTTAGGGCTAGTTTGGCAATACTTTTGAAAAGTGCTTTTGAAAAGTGCTGTGGAAAAATGCTTTTGAGAAGTACTTTTGAAAATTTTGGTTTTAATTTGAGTGTTTAGCATTGCTGTCAAAAAGTGCTTTTGAGAAATAAAATATCCATTTTAGACATGTTATTATCAAATAACAAATATGTATTTAAATAAAATTTAAATTAGTTAATATTATTATATTTTAGTAAGAATATAAAAAAATTACTATAACTTGTTAATATTTTAATATATGAAATATAAATTTTAAATATTTTTAAGTAATAAATATTAATTACTTATGAAATTTAATTAGAATATATAAACTACATTTTAAATATTTAAATATAATCATTAAATATTTGTAATTAGTATTTTAAAAAATATTTTTTATTTTTAATTAATGATTTTAACACATTTGTAATTAAGCACCAAGAAAAAAAATGAAAAGTACTATGTTATTGGAGGGGTGAAAAAATAATTAAGCACTAAAAGTGCTTTCGGGAGAGGAAAAGCTAAAAATTTTAGCTTCTCATTTTCAGAAAAATTCTAGCCAAAAACAGCTTATTCTGCACAGTTTTTCTTCCAAAAGTGCTTTTGGAGCCAGAAGTATTTTTCAAAAGCACTTCTGAAAAGCTAAAAATTCCAGCCAAAAACAGCTTATTCTACACAACTTTTCTTCCAAAAATACTTTTAGAGCCAGAAATATTTTTTTTAAGTACAGAAGAACAAGGCCTTAGTCACTTCATACTTGAGTGAAAAAAAATCAAAAGGAAGTATCACATGCTAAGTTTTAATATTTACTTTTTTTTAGGGAACTGAAACTGACATTGGAGAATGAACCTGACCAAAACTACAGCGGTTTTGTTCTTTTGACCAGACAAAGATGGCCTGTTAGGAATATCGTTACTATAGTGTTCCTGATCGACATTAGTATAGTTTCTTAAGTCGATTAAACTAATAATATGAGCAAGATTCTCTCCCACATTTTCAATGGGTTTGGGTGTGAAAAGCCTTAGCCTAGACCCTCAACACCCATGCTCTAAAGCTACGGTGGTCAAAGAAGAACAACTTCAAGCTGTCCATTATCCAGATACATGTCTTGTCTTTTTCTTTTGGAAGTTTCACTCCTTTTTTAACCTCAAAGCTTTTGAGATTGTGAATTGTGTGAGGAAAGAGGAGATACATATATCTCTCTTTCAGCTACAGTTGATGGTGTATGGGAGATTTTACTTGCTACCGACCAAGTGTTTAAATGGTGGGAGCATAAATTGGGATGGTCCCCTTTACCACTCATTATTGGATACACCATAGAAATTGAAAACCACTTTGGATCATATTTCTCTTTTCATGTAAAAATGGCCGCATTTGCTACAGCAAAACAGATATTTTCTAAGTCAGCACATATTTCATATTTATTCAACATGTTAGGAAATTTTTAATATTTAAAGTAATTAATCTACATATATTAACTTACATTTATACCTGATAGATTTATTTTTTATAATTAATAAAATTTAATTTACAATTAATATTTACCTTAATTAACTAAGAATTTAATAATTAAATGAGTATCTACTCTAAATTATATATATATCCATTGGAAACGTGTCTACCTTGCCTTCTTATATAAATTAAAAACAGGATAGTGGGAAGCTTAACTATATTGAGGCAAGAAAGAAAGAGATGTGTTTACGATGTTATAACATTCACATACATCAATTCAAGCTAACTACGTTAATGTTCAACAATTGGGGTATAGAAGATGTTAGAAATGAGAGAAGGAAGGAGGCAACCATTTTTCTTTTTGCCTTTTTTACACTAATTCTTTAAACCATTAATTTTATCTTAATATTTTTTAACTTTTCAATCTATATAGAAAAGTAATTTTCTCAACTTTTATCATAGAAATCACGTTATCATATTTATGGAAAAAATTAGATTTTAAAGAAAGTAAAATTTGATATACCAAATATTGAAATCACTTTTCAACTAATTAAATTCCACGAAAAGTGATCATTCTCTGTCATTCCGAATTAGTTAATATTGTAATCTAGTAAATATTATCAGTTAAGGATTAAACGGTAAATTTTAAAAAAATATATCTAAGATACATATTACATGTTATATAAGAAGGATTCACTTACAATACTGTAAAATTACTTAGTTTTACACACTCGAATAAATTTTTACACGAGTAATAATTTAATAATTTGACAGTTGAACTTATCAATATAGTTACATTTATTAGGGTAAATTACCCAAATATACCAAAAAAATTAAAAATTTACGGAATTGGGCCGATTTTTAGAAAATTTACTGAAAAGGGTCATTTTCCATCAAAACACGTCCACGTCAGCGCGTTTTGAGGGGAAATGCCAGCAAAGCGCGTCCCCAGGGGCGCGCTTTGCCTCCAACGGTCCAAATTTTTTTGACCGTTGGGCCCAACGGTCAAAATTTTCCCTATAAAAAACCCCCAACCCTTTTATTTTTTTCACACTTTAATCTTTCTCTCAATTTTCTCTCAATTTTCTCTCAAAGTCCTTGAAATTTACTCTCAAATTTTAAAATAGTCCTTTACTATTCACAAAAAAGCCCTTTTTAATTTTTTTAATATATTTTTTTGGAAAATTTTAAAATTTTCGATCAGACATTACAATGGTAGGGAATTACTTGCGTCTAGACAACAAGGACAACAAGCACATCTCCATCGAGCAAATGCAAATGGTAAGTTTTAATTTTAATTTTTCAATATTATTTAATATTTTTAGGTCTATGCAATTTTAATTAATTTTTATTTTATAATTTTTAAAACAAATGCAGAGATCGGGTGTTGCAATGTTATATTCGCAATATGCATGGTCCCCATCGCCGTTGATCGAGAATTACTGCGGGAGCGGGTTTTTGGCACGTGGCCACGATAGGCCGGGGTTCAAGTTGGAGCCGCTTTTTGATCGGTGCGTTGATAGAGAGGTGGAGACCGAGACGCACACTTTCCATCTTCCATGCGGAGAGTGTACCATCACTCGGAAGATGTGCGATTGCGATTGGGATTGCCGGTGGGCGGGTCGATGAGTCACCGGGTCCGCAACTTCGGTGATTGGATGGCGTATGCTACGAGCTTAGGGTGCCATTCGGATAAAATTCGGGAGGTCGGATCGAGATGGCACAGTTACGAGACACATTCCCGAGCCGAATGAGGGTTCGATCGAAATAGAGCGAATACGGCATGCTCGGGCATACATTCTTCGAGATAATTGGAGGCTATCTCGATGCCGGACCTTTTAGAAACCTCGTACACTTGAGATGGTCTGAAACTTGTTGATTTTAGACCAGTAGGTGAATTGAGTTGGGGTCTCTACCGTGCTATCGAGGTTGTATCGGAGATGTGCGCGAGCGGCAGCGGTAAGTAAAGCGAAAATCGGAGGTTGCCTATCACTACTGCGATCATGGGCATGGTTTCGATTTCCATTTTTACGCCCTCGACTCGACCACCCATATTCATTCCCACGATATAACGAGGTAAATTTAATGTTAGATTTTACAATTATTACGTAGATTTATAGTATAATTTTATGCTAAAAATTTATTTAATTAGGTGGAACCATTCGACGAGTCTTGCTGGAATACCTACCTCGCTTGAAGATATACGGCTTCTATTGGACCAACAGTCGGAATCACAAGTAAGTTTCGAATTTCGTATTTATAATTTAGTATTTCATATTTAGTGTCTAGTATTATGTATATAACTAATATTTTGGTAATGTTAATATAGTTTCAATGGACACCGTACGAGGATCCGAAAATTCGGGCAGTAATTCCGGAGGAGTTCTTGCAAAATCCGAACAGTTGGCACGTGAAGGTCCCATTGATCACCTATGCGACCGTGGAGATGCACCAGTCAGATCGGGTTCTGCGATAATTTGGATTCCGACAACTAATTCCCGTGCCACCTGAGGTGCTCGATGATGAGCACAAAGTGGATTTACGGCAGCTGCACATGGATTGGCCAAGATTTTGGTCAGCATATATCGAGACGTGGGAGAACCGGTATGACTATTTACCTGACCGGGAATCGATCGTTGTTTCGGAGTTAGCGTGCGTGCCAGAATACATGCCATGGTTTAGGATCCATGGTAAGCCGTATTTGTTGTCGGAAGAAGAGAGGCGGCGGCAACCGTCAACAAAGGGAACGTTAGGGCCCTTAAATCCAAGGAGAAGGGGTGATGAGATCTGGCCATCAATAGCGCCGACACACGATCCGCCGGCCCATCAACAGCGCCCACACGATCCACCGGGCCCATCAGTTCAAAAGCGACGACACACCGACATCACGGCCTTTACCCTTTATGCCAAAAAGTGCGTACCCTACCCTTATATGTATCCTAACCCATATATGTTTCCTTTTCCCAGTCCCACCAGTTGGAATGCACGGTCGAGTTCGAGTCCGTTCGAAACTACTCGGTGGCGGCACCGATCTTGAGGCCGTCGTCGCGTGAGGATCACGGAGGCGCCGTCGGGGAGCACTTCTTTCTACCGGTCTTCTTCGTCATACGGATTGAGACACCCCGCCGTGGTTTATGCAAACACCTCCGGTCGTTATTTTATCAAGGTGGGTCATCCTCGCAACACCCACAACCGCACCCGTCTTGAAGGCAGGAATCCCCCGCCCGAGGTTCCACGACCCACGGAAGCTAGAAGAAGGAGGAATTCAACACGTAACCGTCGACCACCCCGTGTGGCACTTGATTCAACCCGCATCAACATTGATTCGGATCGGCTTTTTTATTTTTTAAATTGTAATAAAATTTTTTATTTTTTAATAAAAAAAGTTGTTTTTTATTTGTGTTTGTAATTTAATTTTAATATCTTCACTAAAATAGAAGTTGTTTATTTTTTTTGTATATAATTTAATTTGAATTTTTTTAATAAAATAAAAAGTTATTTTTAATTTTTTGTAATTTAGTTTTAATATATTTAATAAAATAATAGTTGTTTAATTTTTTTATTGTAATTTAATTTTAATATATTTAATAAAATAGAAATTGTTTAATTTTTTTATTGTAATTTAATTTTAATATATGTAATAAAATAAGAAGTTGTTTTTAATTTTTTATTTTATTGTAATTTAGTTTTAATATATTAAATAAATAAGAAGTTTTCTTTATTTTTTATTTTTTTGTAATTTAGTTGTAATATTCTAATATCTTTTGTAAAATAGAATTTGTAATATTCTAATGATTATTTACAAGGAAAAGTAAAATTTAATTTTACAATGAAAAGCAAAGAATGATTATTTACAAGGAAAATGAAAATTTAATTTGACAAGGAAAAGCAAAGAATGATTATTTACAAGGAAAAGCAAAGAATGATTATTTACAAGCAAAGAAGTTTTTTTTTTTTTTGTAATTTAGTTTTAATATATTAAATAAATAAGACGTTTTCTTTATTTTTTATTTTATTGTAATTTAATTTTAATATATGTAATAAAATAAGAAGTTATTTTTTATTTTTTATTTTTTTGCAGTTTAGTTTTAATATATTTAATAAAATAAGAAGTTTTTTTTATTTTTTATTTTTTTGTAATTTAGTTTTAATATATTTAATAAATAAGAATTTTTTTTATTTTTTTAATAAAATAATAGTTGTTTATATGTTTTTGTGATTTAATTTTAATATCTTTTATAAAATAGAATTTGTTTAATTTTTTTAAATTTTAATTTTAAAAATAAATATCTAATATTTGAGGTGCCAGCAAAGCGCGTCCCTAGGGGAGCGCTTTGCTGGCATTTCCCCTCAAAACGCGCTGACGTGGACGCGTTTTGAGGAGAAATGGCAATTTTCCGTAAATTTTCTAGAAATCGGCCCAATTCCGTAAATTTTTAATTTTTTGGTATATTTAGGTATTTTACCCCATTTATTATGCATGTAAAATTTTAAATTGATTTGATATTTTTATCATATCAATTAAGAAAATTATCTTTATCGCTACATTTAAGTGGATCTCTAGTGCCATATATATATTTGTTTTTAGTGGTTTGAAAGTACACAATCACCACTTTTGGGGTTAGATTGTTGTTGAAGTAAGAACTCCCTTCTATTTTGTGTTATTTGGCTTTATGGAGGGATCGCATTTTTTTTTTCTCAAAGCTTCCATTTGATTCTCTAAAAGAGTAGCCTGTTATTGAGGATGAATCATCTAAGGACGATATTCCTCATGATTTTGGATAGTTTGCACCTCTAGAGTAAGGTAAGGATGAATCCCCGACGGAGGTGGGAATGGCTACTGATTATGATATAAAGTGTAACATTTGGTTGGCCAGTAATTTAGATAAATTAGTTGCTACTGGCCATAAGGATCATATGGTTGATTTGCAAGCAGCTGAATGGAGAGGTTTTGCTGAATTTGAGTGTTATGGGGATGAGGGTTCTGACTCTAATCTTCTTGTTCTCAGCTTGCAAGGATATCTGGGTTGGCTTGAGCCATACTCAATCTTCCCTAATTGTACCAATTGTTGATATAAAAAATGAGAGTGATGGTTGATGACGGTTCACATGGTGATTGTGTGAAAAGCCGTAGAAATTGGTAAAGGAAAAAAGTTGAGCAATTGATTAAACAAAGTAACAATTAGTATATTCGTATCGTCCTTGCTTGATGGGTTCTAAAGCTATACTTATGGGCTATTTGAGTGAATCTCTTGATGTCAGTTATCCCCTTAAATTACAGTTTGATGAGTCACGTTGAATTTGAATATGTCTTTAATGGCTAAGAAGAGTTTTATATTCATAAATTGGCTTAAATAGATCATTATGGAACATGATAAGGTCTACACGTAATGCAAATGAATGGGCAAGTGTCATTAGAAGTAAGATGTCTCTAAACAAAGTTACTTTCCACAACCAACTTGATTTGTTATTCTTTAATCAAAATGGTTGATTTAGTGAAGTTTCATTCAAACGAGCGAGGTGTACTCATATAATATATATATATATATATATATATTATTTACCTCCATTATTTAGCGACGTGAGATTTATATCTCATTCACATGTGAAATTGAAAAGTACAAAATGAAAGAGAATATATGCATGGAGACGACAAAAATGGGTCTTGGTTAATAATTTGTTCATCCTCACAGAAAAATTGAACAAGTTTTTTAAATAAAAGTTAAGGATGAAGTGAAAGAAGATTTTAAGTAAAATTAAGACGTGTTCATTTGTTATTCGTCTGGCTACCATCTATAAATCAGCCTCAATTATTATGAGTATTATATAATTAAAATTAATGGGAAAATTAGTATCTGAAACTTCCCCCGAAGTTGGTGAAGATAAAATATAGGAATAGGAATACGTAGAATATGCATTCAAGGCTTAAATAAGACGTCCAAGCACATTGTTTGACCAACTTTTTAAGATCCTCTTTCGTTTTCCAGTCCATTTCTGGCTGTATGATTGCATCACTTATACATTCTAATTCTTGGTAATATAATTCAAAATACCAGGTCCTCACTCTCACTATTTCTGAATCCTTGACCGCCCCCAAACATCAAACCAACCTTTGCCATTCTCTTCCCAAGCACCATTATCGATTCCCAAATTTGTTTCTTTATATATATTTGGATATTGTAGCTAGTTTTGAGTTCTTCTGCGAATTAGAGTAAATGTGAATAAATATTATGTGTATTAATTATTTGAGGTTAAATTAACTGGATATGTCAGAAAAAAAGTTAATTGACCAAATAGACCTAACGTGTTTTCTTTGTAATAATTGAAAAAAAGTGTCTAGCTAAAAATGTTTTTATATTTTCTCTCAAAAAAATAATTTATTTCCTTAAATTAAAAAAAAAAAATCAACCTATTTTACTAATGAATATTTTTTTCGGACATATTTTACTAATTTAACCATTATTTGAATAGGAATTTGGATTTAAATACCCAATTTTATAAATTTGGTATCTAAAACTTATTGAAATGGAATTTTGGTATTGGATGAATAATAATAATTAATATGGATAGTAAATCCAAATAATAAATCGAGTCGATAAATTTACAGATATAATTAACTAAAAAAAAACAGTAAAATTCCAATCATCTGCCATTTCTAATAATAAATAGTATATTAGCATTAATTTAGAGTTAGAACTGGAAAATCAAAGATTTGTTTCACACTGGAGAAGTGATGATATTTGGACACGTTTTTAATAAATTATGAAATGGTTGAAAAGTCCAAGACTTGTGTGTGTGTGTTTTTCACAGCTTTTGAAAGTGGGGCTCCATCTATCTCTATATATACCGTTATTTCAACACGTTTAATGAAATGACTTCAATCCTGACACAATTATCTCAATAATTAAATCAATTATCAATTATCATTAAATTACACTTTTAATCACCCAATTATTAATAAATTTCTTTTTTGGTAATTCAACTATAAAAAATTACAAAATAATTATCTAATTATTCAACTTTTTTCTGTTTAGTCACTTGCCGTTAAATTATCAACGGAACATTTGATAAGAATACATGCTAGATTACATAACTGATGCTTTTATATTATTTTATTTTACTGTTCCCTAAGTTTAGTTATATTTGATCTAACATAGCAGATTCTCTAAGATATACTTTTTATATAAAACTCATGGCCATCAATTGAAAAGGGAAAGGGAAAAATATACTTTTTATGGTATCAGTGCACGTATCTTATACGAGTTTAGGTTTCTGGTCCTTACATTTGTCTGTTTAAAAAAAAAAATTTATTCTCTTTACCACTTCTTCTTGAATATCCGATCAACTCTTATCTAATGGTAATTGGAAATACTCAGGCTATCTTCCCAAACACTCACAAGCCAAACAATCCTCTAACCTTGGCCATCATCCATAACTCCATCAAACTTACCTCCACCAATTATCTCTCTTGAAAAATCCATATCGAATCCATCCTCATAGGTTATGACTTGCACAAATTTATTGACGATTTGCATCTCTCTCCACCTGCCGCCATCACCGTCAGCAACGCAATTTCCCCCAATCTTGCATGTCAAACATGGCTGAGACAAGACAAACTTCTGTTTGGAGCACTGGTGGGCACGATTTCACCTAACCTTGTGCCACGCATTACTCAATCAAAAACATCTCGTGATGCTTGGCAAGCCCTTGCCAACACTTATGCTTGTCCTTCTTATGGACATATCAAACAAATCAAAGACAACTTGAAAAACATCTCCAAAGGATCACAATCTATCACTGACTATATGCAAGCCATAAAGAGCAAAGCAGACGAACTTGTCACCCTTGGGAAACCACTTGATCATGAAAACTTTATAGTAACTTAGCAACTTTCCTCTTTAACATTAACTTAGCAACTTTTAAAATTGGAATAATAGTAAATTTAACCTTCAACATTTATACATTGTGTAATTTGGGTTTGTTTGCAATTTTAGTTTTCATTGCGATATTAACGGTTAAATTTAAAACAATGTTTATTGTATTGAACTTTTGTGTGTTTTCATTTTTGGTATATTTTCAATCATATTTAGCTGACTATTTTTTTTTTAGCTTTTTAGGTGAAAGTGTCACAAAGAAAAACAAAATTACAAAAAAGATCAAACTACATGATGTGTAAATGTTAAGGGTTAATTTATTTAGAATCAAAACTAATTGACATAATGTATAATGTTGAGGTTAAAGTTGCTATCATGCCAATTTTAAAAGTTGTTGCATCATCCTTCTTTTAGTCATTTAATGGCATTGGTCGGTGACCAAAAATGATAAAATTAAATAGTTGGATGATCGTTTTGTAACTTTTCATAATTAGGTGATCAAAAAAGGAACTTACCAACTGGGTGACTACTAGTGTAGTTTACCCTAAGAATTATTAACGGTAAATCTCAAGGTTATTAAAATATTAGTAAATATACGGTAAAACCCAAGATTAATCTATGTTTAGAAATTATGTGTATATATATATCATATACATATAATCATTTAAGATATTATTTTTATCAAATAAAATATTAAATTACGAAATATATATAAAAATTAAAAAATTATTTAAATTTATTTATGATATCAATCATAAAATTATAAAATAATTTTTATATATTCTTATTTATACATACAACCAAAACCGTACACAGTCAACTAAGAAAATTAATTTATTTAATTTTTAATTAAAAATATCTAAAAAAATAGAAAATATTATAACAATAATATTAAAATTATTAAATAAAAAATATTCAAAATTAAGATTTAGTGTTATTAAACAACATAAGGATATAGATAGATAGATAATTCAATACTAAAAATAGGAGCAAAGCCATAATTAATTTTTGGGCTCGAAGGGCAAAAAGTAAATTTACCATTGTATCAATTTAAAAACTTACAATATTTGGAGGACTTAAACCACCATTTATCGGGAGAGTGAGAATTGGGTTATAAAGTTTTGGGTGATTATATTAAAAATTTTAGGAAATCTAGAAGGGATAAACTATAAATTTACAAATTTAGTCAACCTACCCTTGATTCTGCCATCAAACAAAACGTGAATTAATTCTCTTAAAAGTTATTATTTAAGAAATTTGTATAACCACTTATAATAATTTAATTTTGGAATACCATATTATTCATGTTGAAACCTCTTTTTTAAAAGGTCTACTTTTGTTTTAAAAAATGAAAAAATGGGAGTCGCCACCAATCCTTTTTTTATGAGGTGTGATCAGGTCACCTTATAATTTAAACGTTTTAATAAACAGTTTGATTTACTAAAACAAAGATTTTTGGTCTACGAAATTCAGGAAAACGAGTTCGGGAGTCGATTACGCACGAGGAAGGATTAGCACCCTCGTAATGCCCAAAATTGGTACCTAGTTGATTAATTAAAGTCTCGATGTCGAAAATTGAATATTTGAAAAAATAGTTTAAAATATGATCCCTTTTTTGTATTAATGTTAATTTTATTAAAAATAAATCAAGAAGTATATTAAAGACCCTCTCATCTCGAGATAACAAAATGTCACATCTCGTAAGTTAGGACACAACACCTTGAATCCTCGAGAATGAGCTTGTCCTTTTTTTTATTTATTTAAAATCTCATGTATTTTAATTTTAAAAGGATGTTTGGTTATTTAAGTTCAACAAGAAAACCGAAACCCCGTAAGTTAGGATGCGATTTCTCGAATTCCCCAAATATGAAACATTACCTTATTTTGAAAATTTTCTTCTCACGTATTTGGGCAAGAATCGACGTAATATTAAAAATGATATATGAATCAAATGTTACATTAATAAACGGTAACAATATAAATGTACTAATAAGCAACTCATAATACGTGTCATTTTAATACCAATATTAACAAAGAAAAATAAAATAAATAATGACAATGATAACTAATGATAAAATATGCACATGAAATGACAATATTAATTTTCAAATATAATAAAGACAAAGAAATAAATAAAATAAAGATATAAATAAATATGAGGAAAATAGTTTGTAAAAATATTGAAAGTAAAGAATCAAAGTAAAATATAAATGAAATTAAAGGTAAAATTTGTAATAAAAAATATATAAATAAACAATAATAGATAAAATAATAATAATAATTAATAATGATAATGATAATAATAATAATAATAAAAATAATAATAATACTATATGTACAAGTAAAAACATAAATAATCTAAAGTATAAAAAATAATAAACAAATAAATGAGTAAATAAATAGTGAAATAATAACAGCAAGAATAAATGCCAAAAAATAAAAATAAAAATAAGAAAAAATAAAAATAAAAATGCAAAATGCAAAATAAAAGGAAATAAATTAATTTTAAATACTAAAAAATAAGGAACAATAAATAAATAGATAAATAATATATAAAAAATAAAAAAACCCTAAATGGTCGAAATTAAATAAATGAGGATCAAATTGGAATTAAACAAAATTGCGGGTCTAAATTATAATAGACAAATAATTAAATAAGGACTGAATTGAAACTAAAATAAAATTAAAGGTATAAATCTTAACAAAATAAATAAATTAAATAGTAAAACAAAATAAAGGACTAAAGTGAAATACGCTAAAAGGAGGAGTGACTAATTAGAAAATTATCCCTTTACCCTTTAAACACAGTTCTGGGGCACTAAAGTAAAAAAAATAAAAATTAATAGGATAAATTTAAAAGAACAAAAAACTGGATTGCAAACTAATTAAAAAGTGGAAGGGCTAAAGGCGCAAATAGCCCTTCCGTCCAAAAACACGTGGATCCTAGCGGATCTTGGGTCGGGTCAGATCGGGTCGTCAAAACGACGCCGTTTAGTGTCAATGGGCACTAAGCCAAAACGGCACCGTTTTGGTACCATTATTTAAGTTAAAATTTTCAGATTTTTTTTTTCATTTTCACCTTCTTCTAAAAAAAAAAAAAACAGAAAAATCTCTCAAATCTCTCTCTCGTTCTCCAGCATTCGGCCAAGGCCCTAGCGCCAGACCACCGTGGCGGCTGCCGGTCACCGGCGATGGCGCCGCCGTCCACGATGGTCAGAGATTTAAAAAAAATAGCCACTTTTTGGCTTTTCGACTTCCGATCCCAAAAACATACCATCTTTCCTCGGAGATGGCAACCTCGGCCACTCGCGGCGGCGCAAACGCAAGAAAGGTGCGATTTTGGCCCTTTTTTTAAATTTTTCTTTGTTTATTTCTTTTAATATGATGGCAAAAATAAAGTGAAAAAGAAAAAATAAAAATAAAAAGGCAAGCTTTTTATCTTCTTCGATCGATTCTGTTTCTTTTTTTTTTGTATCTTATTTCTTTTCTTGTATTTTCGTGTGTAAAAAAAACATTACAATCTGGCCACGGCTTTTATAGCCAATATCTACTGTTTATTCAACTGTTTATTTCTATTTCTACTGTTGCTCTTGCCCTGTTTCTGTGTTCTGTTTTCCCCTCTTTTTTGTAGGTGCTAGGGTCAACGAGGAAGAGTCTTGTTGTTTTGGTGCAAGGCGGCAGATAGTCCTCGGGACGAGGCGCGGGCGGTGCACCGAGGAGGAGCGGCGCACATGGGAGCTAGGGTTAGGTTTTCTGCCGAAAATGTTCAAACATTTTGGGCCACTAGGCGTTGTAATTTTGGGTTTATTTTATTTTTGGGCTTGTAAAAAAAGACTGTTACTTATTTTTTATTTTGATTTTTTTTTTCTGGGCTCGGGTAAATTGGGCCTATTACAACTGCCCCTCTTTGCTCGTTGTCGTGTAACGAGAATGGAGCAAAGACTTTTAAGAAGGACCAACTTTGCCCGGCCTCGTCGAATCTTGATCTCTTAGAGCTCATTTTCTTCAAGTAGCCTCTTTCTAACCCACTGCAACTTCAGAGATATAGAATTTGTCGCTTCAATCTACTCCAATGCAACTTCAGGGAGATAAGATTTGTAACTTCAACCTGCCCCACTGTAACTTCAGGGAGATAAGGCTTATAGCTTTAATCTGCTCTACTGGACCTTCAGAGAGATAAAATTTGCTATCCTTAGTCTGCTCCATAGTAACTTCAGGAAGATAAGACTTGTAACTTCAACTTGCTCCATTGCAACTTCAGGAAGATAACATTTGTGGCTTCAATCTGCTCCACTGCAACTTCAGGGAGATAAGATTTGCCATGATAACTTTAATCTACTCCACTGCAACTTCAGGGAGATAAGATTTGTAATTTGTAGCTTTAATCTGTTTCACTGCCAATTTAGAGAAATAAGATTCTCTATTCTTCAATCTGCTTCACTGCAACTTTAGGGAGATAAGATTTGCCATGATAACTTTATTCTGCTCCACTGCAACTTCAGGGAGATAAGATTTTTAATTTGTAGCTTTAATTTATTTCACTTCCATTTCAGAGAAATAAGATTCGCTATTCTTCAATCTGCTTCACTGCAACTTCAGGGAGATAAGATTTGTGGCTTTAATCTGTTCCACTGCAACTTCAGGGAGATAAGATTTGCCATGATAACTTTATTCTGCTCCACTGCAACTTCAGGGAGATAAGATTTGTAATTTGTAGCTTTAATTTGTTTTACTGCCATTTCAGAGAAATAAGATTCTCTATTCTTCAATCTGCTTCACTGCAACTTCAGAAAGATAAGATTTGCCATGATAACTTTATTCTGCTCCACTGCAACTTCAGGGAGATAAGATTTGTAATTTGTAGCTTTAATCTGTTTCACTGCCATTTCAGAGAAATAAGATTCTCTATTCTTCAATCTGCTTCACTGCAACTTCAGGGAGATAAGATTTGTCATGATAACTTTATTCTGCTCCACTGCAACTTCAGGGAGATAAGATTTGTAATTTGTAGCTTTAATCTGTTTCACTTCCATTTCAGAGAAATAAGATTCGCTATTCTTCAATCTGCTTCACTGCAACTTCAGGGAGATAAAATTTGTGGCTTCAATCTGCTCCACTGCAACTTCAGGGAGATACGATTTGCCATGATAACTTTATTCTGCTCCACTGCAACTTCAGAGAGATAATATTTTTAATTTGTAGCTTTAATTTGTTTCACTGCCATTTCAGAGAAATAAGATTCGCTATTCTTCAATCTGCTCCACTGCAACTTCAGAGAGATAAGATTTTTGGCTTTATCCTGCTCCGCTGTAACTTCAGGGGTATAGGATTTGTGGTTTTACTGATCTGTTACACCTTCTCTGGGGAACATGACCTATAGAATCCATTTCATTGGTCTATTTATGCCTAGTGATTAGGATGTCATGATCAGGATGAATCAAATGCTTCTAACTAGATGTGTATGAATGATATTTGCATGAATGCAGAATGTCATTTTTCGAGAATGATCCCTTTTTAATTCTTAGGTTGTCATTACTCGCTATTTATCAAGGTTCTATCACTGATGTGTTACCATGCCTTCTTGTTTAGCTGGTATCTTTAACATAAAATCTAAAGAAATAGTCATAGTTTAGACTATTCTTTCTCAAATGTTTCTAACCTTTAAGTTTGGTTAGTTCTGAATAGTGGTTCTGTTTTCAAATTCTCGTACTATTTAGAAAACCTTTTAGAGCAATCTGCAGAACTCATTTTTCTTTGAATATTATTAGTCCATTAATCGTTATTTAATGAATAATGCTTGAAAAGATTATCGCAATGGGCAAAAGGAATTTTATTGAGAGAAAAGCTTGAAATGAATAAATTAATCAAAGATAGCAAACATTGCTGAAATACAGAATGAATAAGATGAAAATAGGTGCCCCAGATATCATAGCATGAGTTTTTTCGCACTAGCTTCTCGAGGACCCTTTGAACTTGATATGTGTTTAGAAGACCTAGAATACTTTGTTAATGCTCCAAGATGTAGCATCTCTCCTCCTTGTTCATTCAGGGATAACAAGACTACCATATGCCCCATCTTTGATCAAGATTTGAATTACCCTTTTTCTGGGTTTTTAATTTAAAACCCCTTTGGTCTCAAGGCGCCCTTTGCGAGTTTTCACCTTGGCCTCTCCCTTTTTTTTTAAGTGAAGTACTTCTTGACTGAATCTGAATTCATAGGATTGGACAAGTTCTTGCCATCCATCTCAGTTAAAATCAGCGCTTCTCCGGAAAAGGCTTTCTTTACCACATAAGGTCCTTCCCAGTTTGACATCCATTTTCCTCTGAAATCTTTTTGTATGGGCAAGATCTTTTTCAATACTAGGTCCCCTTCATGGAATTCTCTGGGACAAACCTTTTTGTTGTAAGCTTGCATCATTCGCTTTAGGTACATCTGACCATGACGGATCGCTTTCAACCTTTTCTCTTCAATCAAGTTTAGCTAATCATATCAGGATTGGATCCATTCTGCTTCATCCAACTTCAATTCTGTCAAAACTCGGAGAGAAGGAATCTCGACTTCAATGGGTAAAACTGCCTCCATTCCATAAACCAAAGAGAAAGGCGTTGCCCTGGTTGAGGTCCTGACAGATGTTGGATAAGCATAGAGGGCAAATGGTAACTTCTCATGCCAATCTTTATAAGTCTCAGTCATTTTCCCCCACGATTTTCTTAATGTTCTTATTGGCTGCCTCTACTGCACCATTCATTTTTGGGCGATATGGTGATAAGTTTTGGTGCTTGATCTTGAACTGATTCCAGACTTCTGATATCGTGCTATTGTTTAAATTTAGTGCATTGTCAGATATGATCCTTTCTAGCATTCCATATCGACATATGGTCTCCTTCTTTAAGAACTTGCTGATGGCCGACTTCGTGACATTGGCATATGAAGCGGCTTCTACCTACATTGTAAAGTAATCGATGACCACGAAGATGAATCGATGCCCGTTATAAGTTTTGGGTGAAATTGGTCCAATGACATCCATGCCCCACATAGAAAAAGGTCATGGAGAAGTCATAACATGAAGAGGTGAGGGAGGTACATGAATTTTATCTCTATAAATTTGACACTTGTGGCATTTCTTGGCGTAATTGATGCAATCTCCTTCCATGGTGGACCAATAATACCTGAATCTCATGATTTGCCTGGCCATTGTGAAACCATTGGCATGTGTTCCGCAGACACCTTCGTAGACTTCTTCCAAGATTTTCTTAGCCTCGACAGCGTCTACACATCTTAGTAGCACCTGATCCTTTCTCCTTTTATATAGGATCTCTCCATCTAAGACATAGTCATTGGCCAGTCTTCTCAACGTCCTTTTATCATTCTCAGTTGCTTGATCATGGTATTCACGATTCTTCATATATCGCAGTATATCGTGGTACCAAGGGTGATCGTCCTCTTCTTCTTCTTCTTCGATGTTGTAACAATGAGCTGGAGTCTCATAAATACTCATCTAGATAGGTTTTACATCATCTTATTTGTTCGCTTTGACCATCGAAGCCAAAGTAGCCAAGGCATCAGCCATCTGATTTTCATCTCGTAGGAGGTAATAGAAGGTGATGTCATCAAACTCCTCAATTAACTCAAGAATCAACCTTCGATAATTGATTAACTTGGGATCTCTTGTCTCTCATTCTCCTTTGAGTTGATAGATCACTAGTGTAGAATCCCCATATACCTCTAGCACTTTGATCTTACGTTCTATGGCTGCACGGATACCCATGATGCATGCTTCGTATTCTGCCATATTATTCGTGCAATCAAAATCTAATTTGATAGTGAATGGATAATGATCTCCGTTTGGGGATACCAGGACTGCCCCAATTTCGTTACCCAGAGCGTTTGAGGCCCCGTCGAAGTTTAGCTTCCAAGGATGACCTTCTTGAGAGTCTTCTTCAATGGTTGCAATATACATTAGATCTTCATTCGGGAAATCGAAGTTCAAAGGCTCGTAATCTTCTAAAGCTCTACTAGCTAGAAAATTTGCTATTGCGCTTCCTTTTACTGCCTTCTGGTTCACATAGACTATGTCAAATTCAGAAAGTAGAATTTGCCATTGGGCCATTCTTCCATTTAAGGCAGTCGACTCCATCATGTACTTTAGAGGGTCCAGTTTTGAGATGAGCCAAGTTGTGTGATACAACATGTACTGTCTCAATCTTTGGGCTGTCCAAATCAGGGTGCAACATAACTTCTCGATTGGTGAATATCTTGTCTCACATTTAGTGAATTTCTTACTGAGATAGTATATCGCTCTTTCTTTTCTTCCCGACTCATCATGTTGACCAAGCACGTATCCCATGGAATTCCCAAATACTGCCAAGTACAGTATCAGCGGCCTATCTGGGTTAGGTGGCATCAGTACTGGGGGATTGGACAAGTAATGTTTGACCTTATCGAAAGTCTTCTGGCATTCCTCATCCCAAACGCCTGGGTTGTGTTTCTTAAGGAGACGGAATATGGGGTCGCATTTCTTAGTAGCTGTGAAATGAACCGGGCAATGTAATTTAGTCTTCTTAGGAAACCTCGAACTAGTTTTTGAGTGCATGGTGGAAGCAATTGTTGTATAGCCTTTACTTTATCTGGGTCGATCTCAATCCCCTTTTCACTGACTATAAATCCTAGCAATTTTCCTGACCTAGCCCCGAAAATACATTTTGCTGGATTGAGCTTCAGTTGGAATTTTCTCAATCTCAAAAATAGTTTCCTCAAGACTTGTACATGCTCCTTCTCTGTTCGGGACTTTGCGATCATATCATCAACATAAACTTCGAGTTCTTTATGCATCATATCATAAAACAAAGTTACCATGGCTCTTTGATACATTGCTCCCGCATTTTTCAGTCCAAATGGCATCACCTTATAGCAAAATGTTCTCCACATGGTCACGAATGTGGTCTTCTCCATGTCTTTAAGATGCATCTTTATTTGGTTGTATCCCGAGAAACCATCCATGAAGGAGAATAGTGAGTAACCTGCCGTGTTGTCCACTAAAGTGTTGATATGTGGCAATGAGAAATTTTCTTTCGGGCTGGCTTTGTTCAAGTCCCTGTAGTCTACGCACATTGGTACTTTCCCATATTTTTTAGGGACGGGTAAGATATTGGCTACCCATTCTGAGTATTTAACCACCCGTAAGAAACCAGCATCGAATTATTTCTTAACTTCCTCTTTTATTTTCAATAAAACATCGGGCCTCATCCTTCGGAGCTTCTATTGAACCGGCTTGCACTCTTCCTTTATGGGGAGCCGGTGTACCACGATATCAGTTCTTAACCCGGGCATGTCTTGATATGACCATGCGAAGACATCCTTAAATTCTTGGAGTAATTCAATGAGGTCTTGCTTCGTCTCTGCGGTAATGCAAGCTCCTATCTTCACCTCTCTTTCCTCTCCTAGGCTCACAATTTCCACTGACTCTTTATAAGGCAAGATTTGTTCCTCATCTTATTCTACCATCCTCAACAAATCAGGAGATAGGTTACAGTCTCGATCATCTTCAAAATCTTGAGAATCCTCCGTACACATATCTTGCTCAAAAGGAGATTCTGAGTCAGTAGCAACGTCGCTCATATCATTGATATCTGGAGACCTGTTATAGGGATGAAGAAAAATCCAAAGAATAAAAGAATCTAAGAATAATTATTTGTATGGTTTATGATTGAAATGAAAAGAATAAAAGAATATTTGCTCAAGATGATACGCAAAGATGCACTTTATTGAAATAAGGATTTTGGACATAAGCCTATTTTACAAAGGATTCTTATTGCTCCTAGGCTTAGAGCAATAAGCGTGTTTTGAACATTACTCTAAATTGGCTCTAAAAACTATAGGAATCTCTTCCGCAGTCCAGTTGTTCAGAACACTTCCAGGTACATAGGGGCAGATGTCTGATAAATTTTCTCCCCAAATTCCTTCTTCAAATATGGTGTTGATGTTCATGTTTCCCAACATTTTTTCAGCGGTCTCTTCTCTTGACATCTTTCTTTCAGGGTGAATAGTTCTTCCTGATACGAAAGTCTTAGATATATGGGGAAAGGTCATCGGTTCCCACTTGACCTCTTCCCCGCTCAGTCACGCTCTTCTCCTTTCTTTCTTTTTCTCCCACTCTCTCTTCTTTTACCTCGCATCTGGCTTGTATCTTAAGCCAAAGCGGTCTCGTTTGTCTATGAGCATGGGTGTCTCGACCATTCCTTGTAGGCATTTCCCAAGTCCTCTCCCAGGCAAGGATCCTTTTCCGATCGTCAGTCGTAGGCCCATCCTTGTAGTTTTAGAGATTTTGGGCATCGGGATCTTGTTCCCTTCGACAATAAAGGTTGTGTTTACAAATTCCAACGATCAGAAGGAACATTCTATCGCTTCATCGTCTATCCCTACGTATGGCGCGTCATTGGTTACGGATGCAATAATGTCTTCTTCCGCGTTTATCATTACCAGTCGACCCTCAGTTACCAAATTTAGCTTTTGGTGCAGTGATGATGGCACTGCCCCAGCCGTGTGAATCCAAGGTCTCCCCAACAAATAATTATAAGAAGGCTTAATGTCCATCACCAAGAAATCTACTTCATAAGTGTTTGGACCAATCAAGATGGGTATCTCAATCTTTCTCATCACCCTCCTTTCGGTTCCATCGAATACTCTCACTATGTTTTGACACGTCTTCATATGAGAGCTATCCACAAATAACCTATTCAGGGTGGATAGGGGCAAAACATTTAGTACAGATCCATTATCAATTAACACCCCTGGTAATGTGTACCCTTTGAAGCGGGTGGTGATGTACAGAGCCTTTGTAGATCCCATGCCCCCTACCGGTATTTCATCATCATTAAAGAAGATGAAGTTGTCGGCACTTAATTGTTAACTAGGCGGTCCAACTTATTTACAGAGATATCGTTAGCGACATAAGTTTTGTTTAGCACTTTCATCAACGCGTCACGATGTGTCTCCGAACTTAAGAGTAAAGCTAGCACTGAGATGCGAGTCGGTTGCTTGTGTAGCTATTCTCAGTTACTGGCTCGTTAACTGGCGATTTGAGCCTGACCGTCTTTTCCTTCTTTTTTTCAACTATTGGGGTCTTTCCTTTAACAGGCTCAGCTCCTGCATTTGATGGATCATAGCGCCTCCTACTGCGCGTGTAAAAACCCACATCTTGGCTTTCTTTTGAAGCACTAATTGGGTTCTCTTCTCCCGGGATCGTCACATTGCAGTCATAATTCCAGGGAACCTTCTTGCTATCCTTGTAGGGAAAAACTACAGGTTTCTAGATTATGACCCTTGGTGCAATTTGTACTCCGGCTTCATTGCTTCTAGGTCGTAAATAATAACCATAGGGTGGTTGACTTTATAGACCTTCTCTATTGACCCTTCTTCTAAGGCGCACACATCTTCTCTTTCGGAGCCCATAGTATATTCAAAGAATTCTAGCTCCTTATTGTCCATCAAATTTTACACTAAGGCCCTAAATTCAACACACTCCTAGATCTTATGACCCTCCTTAACATTTTCAACACACTCAGGTTTCTCTTCTGAATCCTGTTTGATTAATCATCCCTCTACCATTTTCTTCCAAACCCATTTCAGTGGGGTTTTTAATTCTGTTACATCCATCTTGGTTCTTTTCCCTCCATTCTTAATTATCGCATTTACCCCTTCATTAGAATGACTGGGTAACAAATTTCCTGCCACATGAGGTCCTGATGGGTCGTCAAACTTTACAATTCCCATTTTAATGAACCTTTCGATCAACTTTTTAAATGCAGTGCAATTTTTGATTGAATGTCCCGTGATTCCCGCGTGATACTCACATTGAGCATTTGCGTCATACCATTTGAGGAATGGAGGTTGCATAGGTTTCAGGTAGAAAGGGGATACCACATGTGCATCAAACAGATTCTGATACAGCTCCCTATATGTCATCGGGGTGGGCGTAAATTGAAGCCTTTCTGTATTTGGCCTCGGGTTGGATTCTTGCCTTGGGAGGCCTTGATGGCTAGTGGTTACTGTCCTTGGCGGGCCTACAGTAATTGGTTTCGAATAACCCTTGTTGTATATGTTTACATTATTCACCTCGTTCTCATTCTTCCTTGGAGCCGATCTTTTGAAGTTTTCCTCCGCGTCTATCTTACCACTTCTCACTGCGTTTTCAATCATTTCACCGAACATTACTATATTTGAGAAGCTCTTAGTAGCGTTCCCCAACATATGGTTGATGAACGGGGCCTTTAAAGTGTTGATGAAAATCATTGTGGTTTCTTTTTCCAGAAGAGGTAGCTGGACTTGCGTTGCCACCTCTCTCCATCTTTGGGTATATTGCCTGAAGCTCTCATTTTGCTCCTTCTCCATGTTTTGCAGCGTGATTCTGTCGGGTGTCATGTCCGTCACATGACTATATTGCTTCATAAAAGCTTGTGCCAGGTCTTTCCATGAATTGATTTTGGCACGACTCAGTTGGTTGTACCATTTAGCTGCTGACCCGATCAGACTGTCTTAGAAGCAGTGGATCCACAGTTTATCATTATTGACATATCTTGTCATCCTTCGATAGAACATAGTGATGTGAGCTTCAGGAAAACTAGTCCTGTTGTACTTTTCAAACTCTAGAGTTTTAAACTTGGGAGGGAGTACTAAATCAGGGACCAAACTCAGGTCCTTGGCATCGATTCCGCAATGATAATCAGCGTTTTCCATTGCTCTGTATTTTTCTTCTAGCCATCTGCATCGATCCTCAAGTTACTTTGGCAGTTCCACTCTTGTCTTTTCTATTTCTGCCATATCATCTAAATCAGGAACAACGGGATTGGTTGGGTTATCCTCCGGATTGGAACCTGAGCCTGTTTGGTAGTTCATCGATGCCGAGGTATCGGTTTGATACTGTTGGGGTCTAATTATGACGGGTACCCTTCGTGGGTACACCTCTGGTTGTGGCTAGGCGTTTATCGGGGTAAAACCCGAAGGGTAAATAGGATCATCATTATCATCCCCTGAGTTGACCGCAGTGCCCTTCCCTTTTTCACGTTCTCCAGCCAGCAACTGCTCTAATTGACTTATCATACTTCTTTGGGATTCCAGTATCTGATCCCTCATCTCCTGTTGCACTTTCGCTAACTGTTTTTACAGTTGCGCTTGCAACTGGTCTTGCATCTCTTTTTGAATTTGCTCTAGCTTTCCAATCTTTGGTCCATTACTTTGGTTTTGGCTCGAGTACTGTAACGATGTTCGGTTGGTTGACTCTTGTTGGTTTCCAAATTAACTGAAATAATTTCGTTCAATTAGGGTCTTTTTGTGAAATTTAATGCATATGATGCAATGTAATGCAAATGCATGAAACGAATGCAAAAAGAGACATTGACTCTGATTCAATTTCGTTAGAACAACTTTACGAGAAAACAAATTTCTTTACATAAAACGAATTACATATACGGCTTTGCCCTAATGCTCAAAGCCTTAACCTTCTTAAGAAGCCAAGCTAACTCTCGACCCGGATCCGATTCTGATTCATACTTCAAGCTTAGCATGTCAGCCTGAACTGCTAGGGTTTGCAAATGATCGGCCACATCTCTTATTTGAGCCACAGCTTCACCCATGATATAATCTCTATCCCTGACCTGACCTTGAGAGCGGTGAAGTTGCTCTTTCCACTGCTCATTGTTTGCTTCAAAGAGTTCAAATTGGAGTTCACAATTTTTTAATATGATCTTGAGCTCTTCTATTTTCCTTTTCAACTCTTCAATCTTGTTTAAGCTTGCTTTCAGCTCAATTGTGGAGTTGCGATTACGATACTGATGAAATGACTTTTCTAGTTCTGCTACCCTGGCTTTTAATCTGACCTTTTTCATTTTGGCATTCCAATAGGTCTCTTTCTAAGGCATTTCCTCGAACCTGGGCATCTTGGCATTTCTTTTCCCATTGATCGGCTCTGTTCTTTTCTTCTTTGATCTCTTGCCGCCATTGTTCTGATGCCTTTCCCAGCCCGGCAGTCCTCATTGATGAGCACAGCTTCTTGTAAACCATTTTTAAACTGTCTAGATCTTCTTTAGCCTTATTTTTTCCTTTCCTTAGCTTATCGAACTCTAGCTTCTGAACATCAACATCTAGTCCTAATTGCATCTTTTCTTCTTCCAATTGCTCTATCTTCTTTCCTAGCTCCAAATTCCTCTTTTCAAAATCCTGCTTGATGATCTCTAGCTCAGATGGAACCACTTGCAGGTGTTCTTTTAATGGTCGAATAGCTTCTTGATTTGGTACAGGGATGTTGTCATTGACTCTTTGACCCCACCACCAACTATATTCGGGGGTCACCATCGGACCTGCAGCCAATCTTTTCATTCGGTGGGTTTGATTCCAGGCGTTAGACATTTCTCGAACCTTTTTCTTGTAGTTATCACCCTTATACGAAAACTCACACTGGGCTAGCCCATGCATTGCTGGTATGACCTGCCTCGATCTATATTGCCTCAACACGAGTAGAGGAGCATATCCAATAGCTCCCCAAATCCTAAGTAGAGGAACCCAATCGAAATCTCCACACCGGTACAGAATTTCATCGGGGATCATCCAATGGGCTCTCCATTCGACGTCCTCATCTTGGAGATTTTGGAGTATAGCCATCCATTTTTCTTCCGAAATGTCATCTCACCTCGGTGTAGCCACTAATTTTTTTAATGGAGAGTAGTTCTCGGAGAATACTCGATAAGAAACTTTTTATACCCTTCAAAAGAGGCTATGAAACCATGCCAACAAGAGTTGCGTGCATCCAATGAATCTTCCTTCACCCGCTCTTCGGCATGCATTCAAAGATCGAAATGTTTCTGATGAAGTCACGAACTAACTAAAATACGACAAAGGCAAGCGCACCTATCGAACAGTAGTATAGCTATGGTGAGCCCGAAATATCGTATCCACGAGGACTAAAAGTACTAGTAATTACTATCTTTTTTATTATTAAGCCTAATAATTAAAGGGTTTTGTTTTAATCTAAAATTAAACTAAATAATTAACTATGAACGTGACAGAGAGTGAATTGGGAAAAATACTTTAAGAAAACCAATGAGAGAGACAATACCCAGGAAAGAATCTACGTAGATTTCACTTATTATTCCGATTCTGAATTAAACGATTTATTCACTTGTCTTGATTCGTAGAAATCCCTAATTTATGTTAATATCTCTTTCGAGACTAAGAACGACTGACTCTAGGTTGATTAATTGAAATCTCTTTCTAATTAAAACCTCTATTATTGCATTAACTCGATCTATGGATTCCCTTATTAGATTTGACACTAATCTGGCAGATTTATGTCGTCCTATTTCTAGGATTGCAATCAACTCCGCTTAATTATCCTAGATCTACTCTTAAGCAGGGACTTTTGCTCCACTGGTTAAGCACATCAAACTTGGATTAATATCCTGAAAATATTAAGGCAAGGATTAAGAACACATAATTAAGAACAAGAACAAGTATTTATCATGTAATTCAGATAATTAAATAATATGATCCATCATAGGTTTCATCCTCCCTAGGTATTTTAGGGAGTTTTGTTCATAATGTAAAAGGAAAACATCTCAAAATAAGGAAAACAACAAGACATAAAGAACCCAAAAACTTCTAAGGAAATTTTATGGAGATTTTCAATCTTGAATGAGATACTGCTTCTGAATTGATTCCGACGGCTTTCTTTGAGTAATTCTTCGATCTACTCTGCGTATCCCCTTAGGTCCTCTTCTAATGTGTATTTATAGACTTTAGAATGCTCAGAAACCCTAAAAATTGGGTTTTTCCGCATAACAGGAAAGCAGGGTGCAAAATCGACACGGGCTGCCACATGGGCGTGTGGTCAGCCCGTGTGGCTCACATGGGCATGTGGCCAGCCCGTGTGGAAATGCCCAGGCCGTTTGGATCCTTAAAATAGCCTGTTTTCCGCTCCTTATGTTCCCCTATGCTCTCCTAAGTATAAAACATGAAATTAAAGGATTAGGAGCATCAAATTCACTAAATTAAATAATAAATCATCCAAAAAACACGCTAAGCATGGGATTGAAATATGTTGCTTTTATGGTTTACAAGTATCCCCACACTTAAGCGTTTGCTTATCCTCAAGCAAAATCCTCAACTCACAATTAAAATTAAACTTTCTCAATTCATAATTCTCATCAATAATGTTTTATCATAATTCACAAATAATCACACATTGATAATTCAACTAAAAGAGCACTAAAGATTCAAACAATCCAAGTCACACATTTTTAAAGCATGAAAACATAGGTATTTCCCCTTATCAATAATTACCTTTAATTCAAAATCGACAAGATTTGACATCTTCACTAAAGATTCACTCAAATCACTCAAAGTGTTTAAGGTTAAAAAATTAAGCACTCAAAAAAGTCAAACATGAAAAGTTATTACCATAGGCTTGCATGAAAATCAAATCTCCACCACTATAAAATGAGATGATACACAAATCAAAAGGTCTTTAAAGGGTTGTAATGGGGCTTGGGTTGAAGGTGTGGATAAAGGCTGAAAAAGAAGGTTAGAATCGAGATCGAATTGATAAATTACCTAACTAGAAAAATAAACTAATACTGAATAATTACATCAATCGAAATTATTTAATAATAACACGAGCTTCTCATCAGAATATGAAATTTTAAGCTCAAACCAAAGAATCAACATAAATGTATATATAATAATAATTTTTTCACTTTTTTTTTAGATGAATGGATAATAAGAGAAAATTTAACAACTGAAACAAAAGAACATAATTAGGCAACTAACCAAATCAAATCTCGACAAAAAGGAAGTCAATAAAACGGGAACAATTCTCAACGAATTACAAATGAGTTATGGGTTAATATTAAGGGTAATTCAAGAATGGTGTTTTAGGCTCAAAAGGGTTCACTAAGGGTTAATTATGAATGTAGGCTTTTTATGGGATAAGTGGGTTAAAGCCTAAGTGTCTTTATCATCTCAGTATATCAAATCAAAGGTGTGGTCTCGACATGTATAATCGAAGCAAGTTCTAGAATAACAAATCAATATTGACACACTCATAACCAATAATAAAGTGAGCAAGAAATGTGTATGCTCTTAAAGGCTCAAAATCTCACAAAAATTATGGTTTTTGATGTTAATCTTGCAAATTTCAAACTTCAAAGTAATACTTAAATTTAGGGAAACAACCTAACAAATTTTTAATTCTGAAAATAGACTTATCATGCTTGATTCTCTCATGTCTTAAAGTTTAAACAATCAATGCACAATTACCTATGAATTTAATCTAAAACACATCAATGATAATCACAAATCAATAAGAATTCATTCTAATAGTAATATGAGAAAATTATTTAAACACAAGACATAATTCAGGGATTTTCTAATAATTATATGGATAACCTCCCCACACTTAAGATGTACATTGTCCTCAATGTACAAACATATATAATAACAGTATAAACAGAATATCATAAGAGAGGGAGAAAACTGAAACTGCCCTAAATAGAGGATGAAATTCCCAGAATAGTGAAAAGCGGAATTGTAATCAAATCTAAATGTAACTCATGATTCCGAGCAAACTAATAAGAAAATAAACACAAATAATAAAGAAGATTAAAGGGTTGCTCGATTAGAAACAACCATAAAAAAAAGTTCAAAATATAAAAACCAAAGAAGTCTAAAAACATAACAATGAACATAAAAAATAAAAATAAAAATAAAAATAAAAACAAATGGTGTTTGTGCGAACGCCGACGGAGGAGCGCGCAAGGGGACGACGGTGGCCGGAAACAGGTGAAGTCGGTGGCTAGGGAAGGTAGGGGGTGAAGAAGGGGAAAAAGATAAAATAGATGAAAAGAAATTAGGTTTTAGGGGGTTAAAAAGGGACACGGTCGTGTGAGGCCCATGTTGGGCCACATGCCCGTGTCACACGCCCGTGTGCGTTAAAAATTTAAACCCAGTTTTCACACGGCCTCGGACACGCCCGTGTGGTTCACACGGCCGTGTCGCACGGCCATGTGCAATCACCTTCGCTTCTCCTACGCCCGTGTGGCCTCCCACACGCCCGTGTGACCGCACACACGGTCGTGTGCCTTGCCCGTGTAACTCTCTGACTTGTTTTAAAATTGAAAATTTAAGCTCCAGTTTTCACACGACCTAGAACACGCCCGTGTGTCCAGGCCGTGTGGTCCACACGGTCGTGTCACATGTCCGTGTAGAATATTTTAGCCCGTGTCTCTGTCGATTTTTTGGAAAAATTAAGTCTCTGGCTTCACACGGCCAAGGACACGCCTGTGTGTCCAGGCTGTGTGGGTTACACGACCATTTCTCAAGGTCGTGTAACTCACTGTTGATTTGTTTCAAGTTTTAAAAACTAAATCAAAGGATCCACACGGCCAAGGACACGCGCTTTTGTCCAGGCCGTGTGGGTTTTTATAAAAAAAACATTTTTTTATTTAATTTCGAAAATATTATAAGATAAAATTAGTAAATTAGGAATGTTAATACTCGAGTTGCCTCCCGAGAAGCGCTTATTTAAAGTCTAAGCTCGACTTACCTCATATTCGCACGGTCACGGCGGTTTACGGAGTCGAGACTCCTCTTTCTCGCTATCAATTCTATTATCAACATACGATTTGAGCCGAGTAATATTTACCTTAAAAGTTTCAAATTTAGAGTGATTTACCTCGACTGTACCATATGAGAAAACATTCAGTACCGTAAGAGGAGTTGCTCCGTTTGGAATAAGCTCTGAAGTGGCAATTCGAGGGTCCTTTTCATCTAATAATACCTGGTCCCCAATCTTAAATTGACTCGTTCTATCCTTATGTTTGTCATGGCTTTGTTTGGGTTCTGCATCATGTATTTTTGGTTTATCCTTGACATGTGTCCGCCATTCGTCTAGTTCATCGATCTGAAGCCTTCGTTCTTCATGAGTTGTTCTATTTTTGTTACTTGAGCTGGACTGTGGCTCTATCACCTTTTTTCGAGGAATTTCCTGCAAAGAAGGTTGAGCCGCAAGGTTACTCACATTAAAAGAACTCGTAATATCATCTCGATCACTAGATATCCTAACAGAATCATGAGCTTGGAGTTGAATCGTGTCATCACCTACACGAAGTATCAATTCACCTGTACCAACATCTATGATAGTTCTAGCAGATGCTAAAAAGGGTCGTCCTAAAATTAAAGGTACGTCACTGTCCTCATCCATGTCTAGAACAACAAAGTCAACTGGGAATATAAATTTATCAATTTTTACAAGCACATCCTCAACAATACCACTAGGAAATCTAATAGTTTTATCTGCCAATTGAATGCTCATCCTAGTTTGTTTGGGTTTCCCAAGACCTAGTTGTTTAAACATTTTATAGGGCATGACATTAATACTTGCTCCTAAATCAGCCAAAGCATTGTTAACATTTAAACTACCAATTAAGCAAGTAATAGTAAAACTCCCTGGATCTTTCAACTTATTGGGTAGTTTATTCTGCAAAATGGCTGAGCAAAATGCGTTTAGCTTTACATGCGACGAATCATCTAACTTCCGCTTATTTGCTAAAAGATCCTTTAAAAATTTAACGAAATTTGGCATCTGCGAAAGAGCTTTAATAAACGGTAAGTTAATATGTAATTTTTTTAACAGTTTAAGGAATTTACCGAACTGTTCGTTTGTGTGGTTTTTCCTTGTCGTATTTGGATATGGCACACGAGGTTTATATTCCTTACCAACCGAATCTTGTTTATTTTGGCTTACCTCAACCTTACCATTGCTTATCACAGTTTCTTGCCTCGGTTCAGCTTCAGATTCAGTTAACCCTTCTTCATCTCGAACAGTGATCACATGAAGCTGCTCCTTTGGGTTAGTTTCAGTATTACTCGGCAAGCTACCTTGTGGTCGTTCTGAAATCATCTTTGCCAATTGACCAATTTGATTTTCAAGCCCTCGAATCGACGTTTGTTGATTTTTGAGTGTTGTTTCGGTGTTTTGGAAGCGAGTTTCTGACACCGAAATAAACTTCGTCAACATCTCCTCAAGGTTCGGCTTCTTTTCCTGCTGGTAGGGTGGTTGTTGAAAGCTTGGAGGGGGTTGTGGTCTTTGATTTTCTTGACCACCCCAAGAGAAGTTGGGATGGTTCCTTCAACCTGCATTATAAGTGTTACTATAGGGATTATTCTGAGGTCTAGAATTATTACCCATATAGTTAACTTGTTCGTCTTCTGTGCTAGGGTTGTAAGATCGACTTTCTGGATAGTTCCCTCCTTTATTTGCATCGCATTGCATCATCAGATGTACCTGCATAGAACCATATAAACCATCAATCTTTTTATTCAAAAGTTCTACCTGATTTGACAACATGGTGACCGCATCAACGTTAAAAACACCGGCTACTTTCATCGGTTTTGTCCTCATGACTTGCCACTGCTAATTATTCAGTGACATTTCTTCTATAAACTCGTAAGCCTCCTCAGGTGTTTTATTATTCAGAGTCCCACTGGCGGATGCATCGATCAATTGCCTAGTTGAGGGTTCAAATCATTGTAGAAAAAGTTGAACTCAGTAGCCATAGATGTAACCCATGGTGAGGGCACCTCCTCAATAAATCCTTATACCTCTCCCATGCATCATAAAGGGTCTCTAAGTCCATTTGCACGAAGGAAGAGATATCATTCCTCAGCTTGGCTGTCATAGCCGGTGGAAAATACTTCAATAAAAACTTTTCAGTCATTTGCTCCCATGTAGTGATAAAACCTTATGGTAGGGAGTTCAACCACTGTTTAGCCTTATTCCTCAACGAGAAAGGAAACAACCGAAGGCGAATGGCATCGTCAGAAACACCATTGATTTTAAAAGTGTCGCAGAATTCCAAGAAATTAGCCAAATGAGTATTTGGGTCTTCGTCCTGCAAACCATCAAACTGAACAAACTGTTGAATCATTTGAATAGTGTTAGGTTTCAGTTCAAAATTATTTGCAGCAACAAAGTCTAACAATACTCGATTCAAATTTCGCTTAAATTGGGCTTGGCATAATCGTACATAGTACGAGGAGCAGGATTCAGATTTACAGGATTTACAGCAACCACGGGAGGTAGCTGATTATTATGATTTTCTGCCATCTCCTCAGTAATAACAATAATGTCCTCTTGCTCTTCTATTGTACTTTGTCGACTCTGCCGCTTCTCTACGGCTTCGCAAGTTTGTACTTTCAATTTATTTGTCGAATACTAGAGGTCTGACGGTTTCTTCTAGTCATAAACTAAAGGAACCTACTGTAAGAAAATAAAAGAAAAGTTAGTAAATTAAAATAAAAACAAAAATAAAATGCAATAAAAATAAAAATGGCTAAAGTAATAAAAATTAAGTGTTCCTAATATTTTAGTCCCCGCAATGGCGCCAAAAACTTGATGACGTCATGAACTAACTAAAATACGACAAAGGCAAGCGCACCTATCGAACAAAGAGTATAGCTATGGTGAGTCCTAATATCGTATCCACGAGGACTAAAAGTACTAGTAATTACTATCTTTTTATTATTTAGCCTAATAATTAAAGGGTTTTGTTTTAATCTAAAATTAAACTAAATAATTAACTATGAACGTGACAGAGAGTGAATTGGGAAAAATACTTTAAGAAAACCAATGAGAGAGACAATACCCAGGAAAGAATCCACCTAGATTTCACTTATTATTCCGATTCTGAATTAAACGATTTATTCACTTGTCTTGATCCGTAGAAATCCCTAATTTATGTTAATATCTCTTTCGAGACTAAGAACGACTGACTCTAGGTTGATTAATTGAAATCTCTTTATAATTAAAACCCCTATTGTCGCATTAACTTGATCTATGGATTCCTTTATTAGATTTGACTGTAATCCGACAGATTTATGTCGTCCTATTTCTAGGATTGCAACCAACTCCGCTTAATTATGCTAGATCTACTCTTAAGCAGAGACTTTTGCTCCACTGGTTAAGCACATCAAACTTGGATTAATATCATGAAAATATTAAGGCAAGGATTAAGAACACATAATTAAGAACAAGAACAAGTATTTATCATGTAATTCAGATAATTAAATAATAAGATCCATCATAGGTTTCATCCTCCCTAGGTATTTTAGGGAGTTTAGTTCATAATGTAAAAGGAAAATATCTCAAAATAAGGAAAACAACAAGACATAAAGAACCTAAAAACTTCTAAGGAAATTTTATGGAGATCTTCAATCTTGAATGAGATACTGCTTCTGAATTGATTCTGACGGCTTCCTTTGAGTAATTTCTTCGATCTACTCTGCGTATCCCCTTAGGTCCTCTTCTAATGTGTATTTATAGACTTTAGAATGCTCAGAAACCCTAAAAATTAGATTTTTTCGCGTAACAGGAAAGCAGGGTGCGAAATCGACACGAGCTGCTACATGGGTGTGTGGCCAGCCCGTGTGGCTCACATGGGCGTGTGGCCAGCCCATGTGGAAATGCTCAGGCCGTTTGGATCCTTAAAATAGCCCGTTTTGTCTGATTTTGGCCCATTTTCTGCTCCTTTTGTTCCCCTATGCTCTCCTAAGTATAAAACATGAAATTAAAGGATTAGGAGCATCAAAGTCACTAAATTAAATAATAAATCATCCAAAAAACACGCTAAGCATGGGATTGAAATATGTTGCTTTTATGGTTTATCAGTTTCGGCCAAAATTACAGGGACGGGCATGACCCTCTTATCAAGTCTGTCGAACAAATTTGAAACAGTCTCGTCCACGTGCCCTAGTGCTTTAGGGAAAATAACCAGCCCATAAATGCTCAAAGCGAAGACATCGACCCTTTTCTTTATATCTGGGTGTGCTAAGATCAAATCTCGCAAACTATTCAAAGGGATACATTTTCCATCTCCCTTTTGCTTGATCCGGGCTGCAACCCATTGCTCACTTATTCTCGTGATGTTCATTAGTTTCTTTAGGAAGGTCGGGACATTAGCGGCTTTGGAATAAACCTTATCGGGCCAAATTTTCGGGGAACGAAGTAAGTTCGTTTATTCTTCCACAGTAGGTACTAAGTCCACTTTTCCAAAAGTAAAGCAGTTGTAGGCGGGATTCCAAAATTGAGCCAAAGCTCGAAATAAGTGCTTGTCCACTTTGATATCGAGTATATAGGGCAAATCACCATAATTACAGTAAAATAACTGTTTGATTTCTTCATCCCATTGGACCCATATCTCTTTCAATTCCTGGAGATTGTTTTGGGTCACGCTGGTACGAGTGAAGTCCCATAATTCTGATACGTACCCCTCCATTAGACTATCACTTTTCTCTAGTTGCATTTTCTCGGACCATATTCGGACAGCCGCATTATCTTCCACTTTATCAAGAAATCCGTTCTCAATGGCAAGCTCTCTATTTAGTAATCGAACGTGAATCAACATCTTTTTTATGATGAAAATGTCATGCAATCACAATTAAAGCAAAACAAACAAGTCAATATACAAAACTAGAATTCAAAGTAAGCAATAAATAATAAATAAAGCGTCTATTCGGGTAACCACTAGGGTTTGGTATGGTTCTACCTAGGGTGGGCTCTTAGGGCTCACTATATGCGGTTTGGTTCTAAAGTAAGGGTACCTGAACCGGCAGATTCCTCGATCTTCACCCATTATGAGCTCATACGGACCGAGTTCAGTTCAGGGGAATACATTTCCCTATGGCTATACGGAGATGAAAATCTCACGAAGACATAGGTACAGATGTATCCCAAAAGCGATCCGCTATCCTATACGGAGGTGAAGACCTCACGAAGGAATAGTTTCTCACTCCCACTTAAAAGGGTAAAAATCGGTCGGTTATGCGATGCAATATGCGGAGGTACGTTTAAAAGACTCGAACCAATAAAGCAACCATATTAAAATAATGCAGACCACAAAAATGAAATGCAACGAAAGGATCATAAATTTAAACCAAATTATCAATTTTCGACAAAAAGATAAGAAATAATCAAATCGTGGCTTGACTCTCTTATTTTTCCCCAGTGGAGTCGCCAAGCTGTCGAAACCTCTTTTTTGAAAGGTCGACTTTTGTTTTGAAAAACAAAAAAATGGGAGTCGCCACCAATCCATTTTTTATGATGTGTGATCGGGTCACCTTATAATTTAAACGTTTTAATAAACAGTTTGATTTACTAAAACAAAGATTTTTGGTCTATGAAATTCAGGAAAACGGGTTCGGTAGTCCATTACGCACGAGGAAGGATTAGCACCCTCGTGACGCCCAAAATTGGTACCTAGTTGATTAATTAAAGTCTCTATGTCGAAAATTGAATATTTGAAAAAATAGTTTAAAATATGATCCCTCTTTGTATTAATGTTAATTTTATTAAAAATAAATCGAGAAGTATATTAAAGACCCTCTCATCTTGAGATAACAAAATGTCACATCCCGTAAGTTAGGACACAACACCTTGAATCCTCGAGAATGAGCTTGTCCTTTTTTATTTATTTAAAATCTCATGTATTTTAATTTTAAAAGGATGTTTGGTTATTTAAGTTCAACAAGAAAACCGAAACCCCGTAAGTTAGGGTGCGATTTCTCGAATTCCCCAAATATGAAACATTATCTTATTTTGAAAATTTTCTTCTCGCGTATTTGGGCAAGAATCGACGTAATATTAAAAATGATATATGAATCAAATGTTACATTAATAAACGGCAACAATATAAATGTACTAATAAGCAACTCATAATAGGTGTCATTTTAATACCAATATTAACAAAGAAAAATAAAATAAATAATAAAAATAAATAATGACAATGATAACTAATGATAAAATATGCACATGAAATGGCAATATTAATTTTCAAATATAATAAAGACAAAGAAATAAATAAAATAAAGATATAAATAAATATAAGGAAAATAGTTTGTAAAAATATTGAAAGTAAAGAATCAAAGTAAAATATAAATGAAATTAAAGGTAAAATTTGTAATAAAATATATATAAATAAAAAAAAATAATAATAATAATAATGATGATGATGATGATAATAATAATAATAATAATAATAACACTATATGTACAAGTAAAAACATAAATAATCTAAAGCATAAAAAATAATAAATAAATAAATGAGTAAATAAATAGTGAAATAATAACAGCAATAATAAAGGCCAAAAAATAAAAATAAGAAAAAATAAAAAATAAAAATGCACAATAAAAAGAAATAAATTAATTTTAAATACTAAAAAATAAGGAACAATAAATAAATAGATAAATAATAAATAAAATAATATATAAAAAAACAAAAAAAAACCCTAAATGGTCGAAATTAAATAAATGAGGATCAAATTGGAATTAAAACAAAATTGCGGGTCTAAATTATAATAGACAAATAATTAAATAAGGACTGAATCGAAACTAAAATAAAATTAAAGGTATAAATCTTAACAAAATAAAGAAATTAAATAGTAAAACAAAATAAAGGACTAAAGTGAAATGCGCTAAAAGGAGGAGGGACTAATTAGAAAATTATCCCTTTACCCTCTAAACACAGTTTTGGGGCACTAAAGTAAAAAAAAAAAAAAAAATTAATAGGATAAATTTAAAAGAACAAAAAACTGGATTGCAAACTAATTAAAAAGCGAAAGGGATAAAGGCGCAAATAGCCTTTCCGTCCAAAAACACGCAGATCCTAGCGGATTTTGGGTCAGGTCGGATCGGGTCATCAAAACGACGCCGTTTAGTGTCAATGGGCACTAAGCTAAAACGGCACCGTTTTGGTACCATTATTTAAGTTAAAAATTTCAGATTTTTATTTTTATTTTCACCTTCTTCTAAAAAAAAAATAGAAAAATCTCTCAAATCTCTCTCTCGTTCTCCAGCATCCGGCCAAGGCCCCGGCGCTGGACCACCGTGGCTGCCGTCGGTCACCGGCGACGGCGCCACCGTCCACGGTGGTCGGAGATTTCAAATAAATTGCCACTTTTTGACTTTTCGACTTCCGATCCCGAAAACGTACCATCTTTCCTCGGATATGGCAACCTCGGCCACCCGCGGCGGCGCAAACGCAAGAAAGGTGCGATTTTGGCCCTTTTTTTTATTTTTCTTTGTTTATTTCTTTTAATATGATGGCAAAAATAAAGCGAAAAGGAAAAAATAAAAATAAAAAGGCAACGTTTTTATCTTCTTCGATCGATTCTGTTTCTTTTTTTTTTGTATCTTATTTCTTTTCTTATATTTTCGTGTGTAAAAAATCATTACAATCTGGCCACGGCTTTTATAGCCAATATCTACTGTTTATTTAACTGTTTATTTCTATTTCTACTGTTGCTCTTGCCCTGTTTCTGTGTTCTGTTTTCCCCTCTTTTTTGCAGGTGTTGGGGTCAACGAGGAAGAGTCTTGCTGTTTTGGTGCAAGGCGGCAGGCGATCCTCGGGACAAGGCGCGGGCGGTGCGTCCGAGGAAGAGCGGCGCACATGGGAGCTAGGGTTAGGTTTTCTGCCGAAAATGTTCAAACATTTTGGACCACTGGACGTTGTAATTTTGGGTTTATTTTATTTTTGAGCTTGTAAAAAAAAAGACTGTTAATTGTTTTTTTTGGTTTTTTTTATTCTGGGCCCGGACAAATTGGGCCTATTACAATTCACTTATATAAATATTTAGTGTAAGACATTATTTTCTTTTTAAGTTACTGATACATATGTTTATAATTAAAATTAATTATTTTAAAACACCATAAAAAAAAAAAAACCTCATATAGAAAAGGCAACATATAGAATCATAATTGAGCTACTAAAAACAGCTTAGTTAGGTGAGGGAATCAAACACAAAGAAGAAGAAAATCTCACTGCATTGTTCTTATTTTGGAGTTAACTATAAGTCTCTATTTTATTTTTTATGATTTGAATTTAACGATTAAAATTTCATTAAATCAAATCATGCGGTGTTTTTATTGTAAATACAACTTTAGAATTATAATTTCCATTATTAAGTTATTGAGATTAAAAGTAAAAGGACTCATTTTCTAATATATAAAGACTTGAGAGACTGAAAGCAGAATTAGACCAATGTAGTGTTGTTACTTGGTCATAACATAAAATAATAAAATAAAAGCGCTTTTGACTACGGTCATGGCATTGGCAGGCAGCAGCTACACCACCATCTCCTTCTTACCTTCTTCCTACCTTGTTTCCTCTCTCATTGCCATTATCTTTGTTTTGGGGGCTTTTAATCATTTACCCCTTTACTATTTATTTATTTTCTTCTTTCTTCTTTTCCTATGGGATTCTATCTCTACAACTCATTCCTTTAGCATATCTTCTTCTTCTTCTTCTTCTTTGTTAACAACATCATGGGAGCCTGTCTCTCCACCACCAAAGTTATTGGCTCAAGCAGCAACGCCGCCACCCACCACCGCAAACATCAACCCTCTGCCACCACTGTAACGGTCAATGAGAAGAAAGAGTCTCGAAAGCCAAATAATCAACAGGGTCAGCGGCAGCAGGTGAAGAGTTCTCAGCCTTTAAAGGTCAAAGGGAAGCCAAGTTCGACCAGACAAACCGGGATCATACCCTGCGGCAAGCGTACTGATTTTGGGTATCATAAAGATTTTGATCAGCGATACACCATTGGGAAATTGTTGGGACATGGACAATTTGGTTACACCTATGTTGCCATCGACAAGGCAAATGGGGATCGTGTTGCTGTTAAGAAAATTGATAAAAATAAGGTATTCTTTTTAAATTTTTTTCTCATCCTTTGCTTGTTTCTGCTTCTGGGTTCTTGGGATTATTTTGATTCACTTTTTCCTTTTGGCTATATCCGTAGTCTATTATTTTCAAGGTGGGATTTTTTTTCTTCTACTTTGGGTTCCTTAATGGTTATGGGAGTGTTTCCCTTCTCTGATTTGTAACCCAGTGTGGAGAGTTTGTTCTTTTCCCCTTCTGATTGGTCTCAATTAGAAACACCATCGACTTGAGTGTGGTAAAATTAGGTGGGTTAACTGCAATAACCTCGTCGAACTCTGAGGATTTTGAATCCATTATTCTTCGGCTTGGTAATCTTATTACTGTTTTAAGATCTTGGTATGACAATCTTGTAATAGCCATTTTGTTATAGCAAGTTTACAGCAATAGATTTAACTGTCATGATAGTTGAGCTAAAATACAGTAGTTGCATCTGAAATCTAATATATCTTGCTGTTTGAACTGACAGTGAATTCAATAGAAGCATCGTAGAGATATTGAATGGAAGATGATGTATTTTTCACTCAATTAACTACTCAAAATTTGGTAGTTCTAATATCTCTTTTGCTTTTTCTTATGTGGTGGGGTGCAGATGGTTCTTCCAATGGCTGTTGAGGATGTCAAGCGAGAGGTTAAAATATTGGAAGCCTTGAAAGGGCATGAGAATGTGGTTCAGTTTTATAATGCGTTTGAGGATGATTCTTATGTATACATTGTTATGGAGTAAGTTTTATGAATATCGTCTTCTTTTATGGCTGTTCTTTGAGTTCTCATTTTCTCTAATCATGTAATTTTCTTGTCTTCTGATGTTTACTTTTGGAAAAAAGTATTTTTTTTTTTTCCTTAGCTGGTGACACATCTTTGACCTTGGTTATGTGCTTTTGTATCAATCCTTCTATGTCTTGATTATATCACGTTGTTGGTGGTGTTTGACGCTAGGTTATGTGAGGGTGGAGAGTTGCTGGACCGGATATTGGCTAAGTAAGGATGCTTAATTAATCTTGGGACATTTTTTTTTTACTGTATTTACGGTCCAAATATAATAATTAGTACTTCTCTTGATGGTTTCAATAGTGTCACAACCCGTAGTAATATGTTCTTACCATTTTCTATCAGAAAAGACAGTCGTTATAGTGAAAAAGACGCAGCAGTTGTTGTACGGCAGATGCTCAAGGTTGCCGCTGAGTGTCATTTGCATGGCTTGGTGCATCGTGACATGAAACCTGAGGTTGCTGAACTACATTAACATGGCTTACATGTAAAATTTCTTTAGAAAGTCTTACGACTTGCTTATTGTTCTCTCAATGTTTCTTTTCTGTAGAATTTCCTATTTAAGTCAACCAGAGAGGACTCACTGCTTAAGGCTACAGATTTTGGCTTGTCAGACTTTATCAGACCCGGTAAGTAGCATTTGCTTCGTGTAGAGATCTTGCCATTGCTCATGAAATAACTATGTATTAAAAAAATACCAGGATCCATCTACTGTGTTATTTAATTTTTCCTACTCTAGCTGTTACATTCATTTCAACTTTTTAATATTAGAATCTATCAAGCACGGACACACCATGTCCCCTGCATATCGATTTGTGCCTGTTTTTGACATGGACAGGATGGAACATGTATCCAATATTTGGTCTTAACATATTTAACATCCAATATTTAAGGCTATGCAGCCTATTTACCAAGATATTTGCAATGTAATTTAACTATTCCAATAATTTATTTATGTAATATAAAATGTTATATACTGATTATATTTATTTTAAAAACTTTTAGTATTAAAATATAATGTAAATGATTTTCATATCTTGTTGCATCATGTCCTTATTTTTTTCTAAATTTGCGGTATCACTGTGTCCATATTGTGTTGTACCCTGTGCCATGTCCGTGCTTCCTAGTTTATACTCATGCTACAAATATCCAACCCATGCAATCCTTAACCATGACTGACTAAATGCAGGGAAGAGGTTTCATGATATTGTAGGCAGTGCCTACTATGTTGCTCCTGAGGTGTTAAAGAGAAGGTCAGGGCCCGAATCAGATGTCTGGAGTATTGGTGTAATTACCTACATTTTGCTTTGTGGGAAGCGGCCCTTTTGGGATAAGACCGAGGATGGCATATTTAAGGAGGTGTAGTACTTTTCCAAATCATGGATCTTGATTTATCTTTTTCATTGAATTTTATGGGTTTCATTCATTCACTCATTTATTATTATCACATGTAGATAGAAAATTAATTTTGCACTATGTTTGTTTCTGCACTAGAGGCATTTCAATGGACTGATTGATGCACTTCATTATCCTTTATGCACTTGTTATGCATGTGTCTACGAGGAAAAAATATATAAATTTTGTTTATCGTCCAAGTTACTTTAGCTGTCTTTTGTTTGCTCTGAATAATTATGATTTTTCCTATGAAATCCACTGATAATAAGGGTCAATGATTTTTTTTCTTCTGGCTTTATTTATTTATTTAATGTTAATATTTTCTGGAAAATTCATGTGCAAAATGTCAATGAACTCAGGTTTTGAAGAAGAAGCCTGATTTTCGTCGTAAGCCATGGCCAACAATTAGCAATGGTGCTAAAGATTTTGTGAAGAAGTTATTGGTGAAGGATCCCCATGCCAGATTGACAGCTGCTCAGGCCCTATGTATGTGTTTGTATCTGTCTTCATAAATTATTGCTTTTAACGCTAAGGAAATGGATGGAAAGTTTGCTATTATTTCTAGAATATCTGATTGTTTTTAGCTTCTCCAGCACACCCGTGGGTTAGAGAAGGAGGAAATGCGTCTGATATTCCTGTTGATATTTCTGTCCTTAACAACCTGCGACAATTTGTGAAGTATAGTCGATTGAAGCAATTTGCTCTGAGGGTAATCTAGTTTGTCTTCCTGAAATATTAGTGGATTGTTCATGGTCATAAACGACTGTTATTCCCTCCATTTTTCATCATGTTAAATATAATTATTATTACTGTGTAGGCATTAGCTAGCACACTTAATGAAGAAGAGATAGCTGATCTTCGGGATCAGTTTGATGCAATTGATGTGGATAAGAATGGTTCTATTAGTCTTGAAGAGATGAGACAGGTAAACATTTCTATCACATTTAGCATCTTTTAGGTTGCACCGAGCTTCTTTGTATTCGTCCTGATAAAAATGGTTGCTGTACAGGCCCTCGCTAAAGATCTTCCTTGGAAGATGAAGGAACCACGTGTCCTTGAGATTCTTCAAGCGGTGAGTACAGGTTTCATGTTTTTCATCCGGAAGTAACTTTTTGTTTTCCTCTTTCTTTCGTAATTAGTTTTTCTTTCCAGTGGTTTTGATTGTTGTGGAGGTGTTTATTTCCTCTGATCTCAGATTGATAGCAACACAGATGGGCTTGTTGATTTCAAGGAGTTTGTTGCAGCAGCTCTACATGTGAATCAAATGGAAGAACATGATTCTGATAAATGGCAGATGCTTTCGCAAGCTGCTTTTGAGAAATTTGATGTAGATAGAGATGGGTTTATAACTCCAGAGGAACTTAGAATGGTAAGTGTTGTTTTTGGTGATATTTTTCTTCTAAAAACAAAGGAAAAAGTGTTTATCCTTGCAAAATTGGATGCATGTGTTTGTGGAGTGCCGTTGTGTTGTGTCCCGAGAGGCCAATGTAATTGCTTGCAATGTCAACCTTTTTAATGAAGAATGTTACTAGTGTAATAAATTATGTTCTCTTATTCACATTGTGCAATCGTGTTTGCAGCACACGGGCTTAAGAGGTTCCATTGACCCTTTGCTTGAGGAGGCTGACATTGATAAAGATGGAAAAATAAGCCTTTCAGAATTCCGCCGACTTCTACGAACTGCAAGCATTAGTTCACGGAATGTACCTTGTTCATCTGATCAGCGGAATTCTCGGAAGTTATAGGTTATAATAGAAGTTTACGAGGGTTGATCAGTGGAGAGACAAAAAGAGAGCAAGGAGAATATAGAGGATTTTCCCAGATTTTGTGCTTGCTTGTATCCGTACCAGATCCCAAGCATGACTCCATATACCTGTCTTCATCAGCATGCTAGAGAAGGTTTTTAAACTCGAGTTTTGTTGGATGGAATCTGCAAGGTGTTGGATAATAAGAGTTGATGTTGGCAGTGGTAGCGAGATAGCTGCAGGTATATGGTCATACTGTGTATATTTCTTTAGTTGGGTAGTAGTTGTTTGTACCCTCCAAATTTGTAACATGCGACTCCAGTCATTTATCAATGAATATACGCTGCATCCGAAATTCGCTCATCCGTTTTGCCCCTCCAAATGGTATCATATTTTAACCGCGCCAGCCACTAATTGCATGCCCAACTGTGATATTATTGTGGTTGGCATTCACGTGGGCAGAGTCTCTTTCATTATTAGGTGTGAAGTCCATTCAATGCAGCGCTATCTACCTGGTTGGGAAGTGAGGCTTAACTGCTTAAAAACGCAATGGTAATAACTATTAAGGAAAACTACTAAAATAGTCATTTTTTTTGTCTCAAGTTATATTTTATTCATTTATATTTGAAATGTTACATTTTAGTCACTTATGTTATCGTTTTGTTATGAAAGTCGTTAAAATGACAATTCAACGTGATAGTTAAAATGAGTTTTAAATGCCAACGTGAATCTTCAGTCAAGTAAATTAATTTATTCTTTAATTAAATAAATTTAATAAATTAAATTTTCTAAATTAATTAAAGGAAAACTTTAATTTGGTTCCCCAAAATAATCAAAACCAATGGATCAGATTAATCCTTGAAATGGAAAAAAATAATCCTTGGTCTCTTTTATCTTTTAGTTTTCGTTTCTATTTTGATTGATCCATTTTCATAGTCATTTTTGTAACATTTACGTTGCCATTTAAAACTCATTTTAACTATTAAGTCAGATTGCCGTTTAAGAGGTAACAAATCTTTAACGGCAAAGTGACCATTTTATAACAAAATTATAACCACTAGTAATTAAAAACTGCAATTTCAATCAACTTGGTTGTTCTCATCCAATAGAAGCAAAGCAAAGCAAAGGGTTGGTTGGTTATGACCGCTATCTGTTAAAGTCTAGTCAAACTTGTAGCATGTTGGTGGCTGCTAGGCTAGTGGCCTGTCATTTTATTGCAATAATTGCAGTGGGGAAGACTGGAACTTTGAAAAGTGGGGAGTCATTCACCCACAATGACAAGTGGGGGCCCTTGTTAGGGGATCAGCTTTTGCCTAGTTTTTTTTTTTTTTTTGAAGGGGGGTATATGTTAAAAATTGAGAGAAAGGGATAACAGCAATAACAGTTGATTGAATGAACAGGAGAAAAAAGAAAGTTCCTTTCTAGATGGCATTATAACATATCCTGATCATCGCATCAATTCTAAATGAGCAGGAGAGAATGATATTAATAATAGAAAATTTGCAATTCACAAATACCTAGATAATGAAATCATCCAGGTCTGCCTCAACATCATTGATAGTTTCAGACAAGCATCTTCCAGACCCTCCTAATGCCAAAGAATCTGGTAGTAAGCAGAAAATGCACCCTTGTTTACGTACTTCTTTCGGCACTACCCTTGTCGGACTTAACACAGAATATCAGGAATTTGAAAATTTGTTCATTTGTTGGACTTTGAAACTTCATCCAGATTGTTAGAGGCGCTATCGCGAGGACCTTGAGATCGGCTTGAAGAGATACTGTTCACCATACTTCTCTCCTCAGTTTGCTTGCCTTTGGTTTCTCCAGCAGACAAACCCTGCATATGACATTTGGTTATATTTAGCATCACAGACATTACAACCAGGGATATAGATTGATAAAATATACCTGATTTGTTGATGAACCAGGTATCTTCAGCTCAAGTTCGGTCACCACATCGTTAGAACCATCACGACTATCTCTGTTACTTCCTCCTTGGTCATCCATTGGTTTGCTTCTGCAATCCCTTTGGAAAGAAAGGTGTGAAGACGATGTAGGTTGTGATGATGGTTGTTCCATTGAATATGGTATGTAGGTTGAGCAGGGATTGGCAACAGCACCTGGACCATGATTTAGAAAATATGGATACGGTTGCAGTGAGGGGTGCATTGCAATTGGACCCGTAGGGACATGCAGAGGAGCTGGATATGAATAAGGGGGAGCCACAACAACTGAAGGTTCAATACCGGTCCATGGGAACATGACACTAAGTCTTTGCTGATACTGAATGTTTAGGTTTTCGATATCAGCTTTTAAGGAAGCCTTTTCTTCTCTGAGCTCATTCTTCTCCCGAGTCAGCTGGTTGGAACAAAAATGCAAGTGAGAAAGCAACTAAAAGTACCATAATCTAAAGGTTTTAATACTAAGAGAATGTCACCTCACGTGATTCCTCAGTAAGTGATGAACACTCAGCTCTTAGTCTGTTGACTTCGGCAGTTAAATCCTTAAGCATTTGGGTTGTATCCACAAGTATAGTTACTTTATCATTCTTAGGTCTATCTGGGTCTACATTTCAAATCGTGAATTTTCAGAAATCAAGAACTTAACTTTTAACAAAAAGTGCATTCAGGGAAGAATTAACAGTAATCATGCCTAAGAGAAGTGCTGTAGAGGTAGGGACAAAAGGAACCGAGTATAACTGTCGATACAACTTCAATGAAAGAAAGAACAAAGTAGACATGGATACCGATCAGACGAAATGCGTTAATCGCTGCAATCAAGCTCCTAACAAGTATAGTTACTTCCTGAATTGCTTTTGTTCGATGTTCCAAGCAATATTTGAATGTTTTAGTCGTCTATGTGCATCGGTAACTATGCATCCTAAACACGAAAAGATTACAAGACCTTTTATCAGCAGCTTTTAAGTGAGCCAAGTTTAGTAGGCATTCAAAGTTTTCCAACTGCTTATCATCAAAGCAACAGCATCTAGCAGATGAATGAACGAGATGGGCGCAACCGTAACAACCGACAATGGCATCGAACTTGAAATTAGATAGTTCAAATTGTTACTACACTAAAGACCCCATTAGCTAGTGGAAAAGGATGAGTTATCCTAGTACCACGGTAAATTCATAGTCACCTAAAACAAGTAACGAATGGGCATAAATTTACCTAGCGTGTTACCCAACTCAACAAACTGCTCATTCAGCTTGTCCCTCCTCAATTTTTCACGGTCCGCCTTCTGAACTTTCCTTGCAGCTATTGGATCATTAGCTTCCATCTCCTGCCTTTGTCTGCCAAATTATAGAAACAATGAATGTCCATCACAACCACCAAAATAACACGATGATTCACCAACACCAAATAAGTACCACAATTAAACTGTGAAATAAGCAAGAAATAAAACGAGAAATTTAACACGACGAAGAGAACAAAAACCTGGGTTCAGGGTTTGAGGGGTCCAAATTTGCTGCCGCTGGCTTAGAGAAATCGTTAGGCTTCCATTGATGATCCATTGCTGATTTTTTCCCCTTAGTATGAAGCTGGCATTTATAGTTGTAAATCAAGCTGATGATCCAAAACTTTTATGTGTGTTTTGCCTTTGCTTGGGTGAATTCTGAGAGAGAAAATCGTAAATGGGGGAAGGAAGAGGAAACTCAAACCACAACAGCACTAACTTGTGTTCACCACGAGCCCAAACCTGTTTGTGGGACCTGTCGGATTTAATTAACTTCACTGAAAAGGCGGTTTTTTCAAGTGGGTTATAGACCACCGTAAATTTCGTAGGATTGCGTTGACTTTTAATTTAATTGGCTGCAAATGTTATATATATAATAATCCATAAAGTATAAATTAATTTAATTTTTATATATATTTTAAATATTGATTAGTATTTGGTATTTTTTTTTTTTTTTCACAAACAACTTTAAAAAAGCTCTACTATTTTTTCCCTTTAAATCAAAATTCAATCAAGTAAAGTTTTAAGTGAAATTATTTTATTTGTAGTGAAAAGAAAATTAATTGGTTTATCAGAATTAAAGGCAAAGCCTTGTAATGGGCTTTGACTTTATGACAAAAAATGAAATTGTTGAAAAATAAATTATGTGGATAATTATTATTATTCAATATTACTAACGAGTAAACCTTTAACAACAAGATAAAAAGTGAATTTTTGTTTATGTGGAATAGAATTTGAATTTGGAGATACAAATAAAAAGAATTTTATATTCCTCTATTGTGTATGTATATATAATTTAAATAGAATAGAAATATAGAGTTTTGCATTTTTCTATATCTCCCAACAATTCTATTTTTACTAATAATCCTTGTTCTTAGATCGGATTCTAATAATTTCTTCTCTTTTTTTTTAAATATACTCTTATATGACACTTATCAACTCCCTCACCTTATTTATGGAGTCTAAAAATTTCACTGGCAATGTAACAAATATTATTCCTTCAAATATTAACTAGAAATCTTGTCACACGCTCAGGGGCGAAGCCAGAAAAATATTTTAGGGGGGTCGGATGAAATTTTAATTTTTTATAGTTTATATCTTTATAAATTGTAAAGGACTAAATCGAATTTTTATAATTTTAGGGGGGGCAAAGTGTAATTTTACCTTTTACTAATTTAAAAATTTTAAAAAATTTTAAGGGCCTAAATCATAATTTTACATTTTAGGGGGGCCGGGCCCATGCCAGCCCCCCTGGCTACGCCCCTGCACACGCTATGCGTGTGGAAACCACAAATTTAAAACACATCTTTAAAAATAATTTACAATAAATAATGAAACATATGATTTGAAACTAATTAATCATAATAACACATGAAACATGTATGACATTAAAATAAAAATTAGATTAAATTGAGTAAAATAAAATTTAAATACATTAGACAAATAATACTAAATGCTTTACAATTATTTATCATGCTTTTATCATCAATTGTGAGTTAAATCGAGTTGACTTGTGACACCAACTCAATTAATAAGATTATTAATATATACAACTGAAAGAGATAATAAATTGTACATATTAAAATAAAAATATATAAAATATATCAAAATAAAACTTTAGTTGAGTGATAAATTTAATATTTTAATAATGCAATTAACATAGGTTCAAATATTATATTATGTATATTTTTATTGATTTTTTTAAAAATAAAAAAACTAAAATATTCTTAAACAATATAACTCATTTTAATTATAAAAAAATATTTTTGTAATTTTTCTAATTAAATTAACAAGGTGAAGATACTAATTCAATAAAAACTTAAATAATAAAATAGATATAAATAATAATATTTTGATAATTTCCAATCTGAACACACACACACAAAAAAAAACTAAAATTACTCAATTCCTTTGATGCTGATATTATCTGCTTCAAACCAGAAAAGAAAAGAGAAGGAAAAGAAGGGGAAAATTAAGTTATGAAGAAATGAAGATAGTAACTTACAACGTAAATGGACTGAGGCAAAGAGTCTCACAGTTCGGTTCTCTCCTTAAATTACTCAATTCCTTTGATGCTGATATTATCTGCATCCAGGTCCCAAATTTTCTTTCCCCCCCTTTTTTTTTTCTTTAAATTTAATATATATTTACTACCTTAATTCTTTTTCCTAATTTTTTGGGGGGTTGAATTAGGAGACGAAATTGAGAAGACAAGAATTAACGGCGGATTTGGCAATAGCCGATGGCTATGAATCCTTCTTTTCCTGCACTCGTACCTCCGACAAAGGCCGAACTGGGTACTCCGGTAAGATGTTCGATTGTGTGCCTCAATGAGAAAAGAAGAAAAGAAAAGTTCCCCACTTTTTTTATTTTATTTTCAGGTGTGGCAACATTTTGTCGTGTTAAGTCGGCGTTCTCCAGTGTAGAAGCGGCGTTGCCGATTGCGGCGGAGGAAGGCTTCACGGGTCTCCTAGGTTGTTCTAGAAAAGACGAAGCAGCTTCAGCAGTAGCTGAAGGGCTTGTGGAGTTTTCAAGAGAGGAGCTTCTCAAAGTTGATAGTGAGGGGCGGTGCATTATCACAGATCATGGTCATTTCGGTTAGTTTAACATGATATTATTAATTGGGTTAGTTCTTTGTAAGATGGTACGATTGTCTCAATCTTTTCTTAATGTATTTGTTAGTTCTTTTCAACTTGTATGGACCCCGAGCAGGGGACGGTGATTCTGAGAGAATTCAGTTCAAGCTCAACTTTTTCAAGATATTAGAGGTGATGAAATTTGTTTAGTGAGAACTTTTATTTGAGAGATGTGAAATTGGTGCAATGGGGATTGACACTGGTTGTCTTTGATGTAGAAAAGATGGGAGTCTCTGTTGTGTCGAGGAAGGAGGATTTTTGTTGTTGGTGACCTCAACATTGCTCCTTCTGCTATTGATCGTTGTGAAGCTGGACCAGATTTTGAGAAGAATGAGTAAGCGTCTGACCTATTTTTGTAACTTGTCTGAGTCTGACATTGTTTACAACTCTATGGATTGTATATATTATGGGATGAAATTGGCTTTCTTTCAAAGTACTTAGCTCAGTTACAATCCATTGTAGGTTTAGAACATGGTTTAGATCAATGCTAGTGGAATCTGGAGGCCATTTCTTTGATGTTTTCAGGGCAAAAAATCCAAACAGGTTTGAACTTTCTTCTTATGACATTGAATTCGTTGTATTAAATTGATATTCCTCTTATAACATTATTAGAAGTTCTGCTTTTTCATCACTATTAACAGGTAAGGTAAGCATTTATTCTGTTGTTATGAAGGCTTTTATTGTTTTATGGTTTTGGTTATTTACTTGTTTTTCCATCTTTAACTTATTTGCAGAAGAGAAGCATTTACATGCTGGCCTTCAAATACTGGTGCTGAGCAATTCAATTATGGGACAAGAATTGATCATATTCTATGTGCTGGGCCTTGCTTACATGAGGAGCACGATGTAGAGGGACATAATTTGGTAACCTGCCATGTCAAGGAGTGTGACATCTTGACAGAATACAAGCGGTGGAAGCCTGGAAGTGCAACAAGGTAAAGATTAGATCTAACCTTGTAGTTTTCTCTTTTCAAATTACTTGGTGGTCATCTTAATGATCGAAGGTCTAAGTTTTGATTGTTATGGTCACTGAAGTATCATGTTATTCTAAATCAAATCCGACAATATTCTAAATATTTAGGTAATTCTGTTAGCATGTTTTTGTCTATTTTGCCTCATGCAGGTGGAAAGGAGGGTGGAACATTAAGTTAGAAGGTTCGGACCATGCACCTGTTTATATGTGCTTAAGGGAAATCCCTGATGTCTTAGAACATAGCACTCCATCTTTAGCTGCTAGATATCTGCCAATGGTTCATGGTCTGCAGCAAACTCTTGGTACGAGATTCAGTTCCCATATTTGGACATTTCTTTCATTTAAAATTTAGTATATATGTCTTAGAGAATTATTTCTGCAGCAATGTAATTTTTCAAAGATTGTTCTTCTTTTCCTTCTTGTACAGTGTCAGTTTTAATGAGAAGGCAAGCTACTAAGCAAGTCAAATCCGATGTAGTATCAAGTTCATTTCCTGATGAAAGTATCATCTCAGGAGGTTGCAGTCATGTAAAAAGGTCTATAGCTAATTGTGATGTTAATGGAACCGATATATCCTGCTGTTCTTTGGACCAGGACTCCCGAAACCCCATCCTAAAAGTTGTTGGTCATTCGGAAGATCTCAAAGAGGAGGCTGCTTGTAGCACTACCATTGTATTCAACGAGGAGTACGCCAGTCCATTGCCTAACAAACGAACCAGGAAAAGAGCTAGAAAGAGTCAACAGCTCTCCTTGAGATCATTTTTCCGGAAAAGTCAAAACCTAGATGATGGCATCGAGAATTCTACAAATGATATTTCAACTAGCCAGACTGGTGTCCTAAACTCTAACAATCAGTCCCAGGAAGCTCCTGTGATGGATGATCGTAGATGCAGTACCATGCAGAATGATACAAATGGAATTTCATCCTCACAGGGTCAAGAAGAACCAGATCGTCCATGTTGTCCAACACAAAACAACACAAATGGGAATGCATCGTCACAGGGTCAAGAAGAACAAGATGGTGGTCGTTATTTGGAGAAACAGAAGAAGAGTGATGCGTTATTGGAGTGGCAAAGGATCCAACAACTCATGCAGAACAGCATACCTCTTTGCAAGGGCCATAGAGAACCTTGTGTTTCTCGAGTAGTGAAGAAACCAGGTCCTAATTTTGGTCATAGGTTCTACGTGTGTGCTCGAGCTGAGGTATGCGTGTTTTGTCAATTCATTAACCAGTCTGCTCTTCAAGTGCAGTTTACTGATTACATTAGGAAAGGTGTCGGATTTATGAAATAATTCAAGTTGTTCTTTTGGCATCTTACAGGGTCCTTCTTCCAACCCCGAAGCAAATTGTGGTTACTTCAGATGGGCTTCTACGAAGTCACGGCCAAAATGATGGTGATCCTTCATCTCAAAGTTTGATGGGAGGATATGCACATGTCCTTCCCTCTTGACCTGCTCCTCAATGCTGGCATACCGCCCATTTTGTAAATTATTGATCAATTTCAGCCTCTTCCATGCTAGAGAGCGAACTCTTTCTTTCATCCTGGTCATGTACTGAGGATGTTGAACGTCAGTTCATCTTAATTAGTCAAATGGATCAATTTTTCAGTGGTTTAACACTGCATTTGTCAATGATATCAACATTACCACCACCATAAGGTCAACTTCCTGTAATCTGTTTCTTCTTTGTTGGTTGAATAGTGTATTTACATGAATCAAAGAGAATCATTTTTCATCAATAAGCTATGAATCAAAGAGAATCATTTTTCATCAATAAACTATCTTATATGAATCAAAGAGGACAATTTTTCTTCATCAATCAAAAAGGCTTTGAGTAGATGGAATGCACTACACTGACTATTCACTCCAAATAAAACCACCAATGGAGTGTTCAGACATCAGACTGGGGTACAATCCCTGTAAAAAAACACGCACACAAGCATACGTCACTCGTAGACAAACCGAGTTGGATTTCTTAACTTGGACAGCGAAAGAAAACATCACTTAAATGGTAAACCAACGGGGACTTCATTGGTTAGAATGAGAAATCGAATGGCCGCGTATTATTCCTATTCGGGTAATTTTCCTTAAATGATCAAATGAGCTGTTTCCAGGAAAACCTTAAGTGGTGACAGTTTCTAACGCATACAAGCATCCCCCTTCATGCTCATCACTTGTCAATAATCGTATAATATCTATTGCAGGATTTTACTTTTTCTCCAAGGCTAAGCAAACTGTCATTACAATTTAGGTAAATGGCGAAATCACTTCCATGTTCCTTCTTATTTATTTGAATCGAACCTCCTCACACTTTCAAACACCCCAAATGGATCCTGCCAAAGGCTTGAGTCTCAACAGTCACAGGCTTATACTCACAGACTATAACTCACCTCACAATGACCAACACTTGAATGTATTAGTCGACCGCATTTGGTCTACAGTCATGGTTGCAGTGATAGGTCTTGGTATAACTTTTTTCTTAATCTACAAATGCATTTTCCGATCACCAAACCACTCTTCCGATGAGAACAAAACCGAGCCAAAACCATCTGTCGACAGCGAGCTTGACCAGATTCCAGTCCTTGTATACGGAGAATCAATGATGCCCTCATCGGAGCCTAGTTGTTCCGACGCTATTTCGGAGCTTGAAACCTGCGCTATATGCTTGGAAGAGTACGTGCACGGAGAGAGGGTGAGGGTGTTGCCGAGGTGTAAGCACATGTTCCACAAGGACTGTATTGAAGAATGGCTTGAGGTTCCATCTTTGCATTGTCCCATTTGCAGGGACAAGGTTCTGGAGCATTGCCTACAATCGGCAAGGTCTAATAATTGCAGGAACCAAAGGCATAATATTAGTAATCACATTCCATTGTTGGGTTTCTATGGTGGTATACGTAATACATTTGTCTAATTTTCCTTTTATTCTTTATTTTTTCCCTTTTATTTAGTCCTCCTCTTGAGAACGTTATGAAGTAAAGGTTCCTAGATGACGGGCCTTGACCCCTTGTTAAATGGAACAATAGCAATTTTGATCCCTCTCAATTATGAGTAATTCAATTTAAATCCTTTTAAAATAAATTTGTATATAATTTTATTTCAATCCCCCACCCAACACTAAATTTGCTTAAAAAGGTAATGTTTAAATGCACATAGCTGACCCTAAAGTATTGTTTGACAGCTTATGATATAGGGTTTTGTGGAGGTGAGTAGTTGCCAAATGGGGGAACCAAATTGAGTAAAACGAGGTTGGCTTGAAAGGGGACGGCCAAAGGCAACTTGGATATTTCTGTAATATTATTAAAATATTACTAGTAATTAATTAAAGAAATCCAGTCATCATAATATAATATGCGACTCTTGGTTGCTCTTACAGCTTATACCTAAGAACTGCACTATTTTCTACATCTCTTCTTTCTTAACTTCAAGATACAAATAAGAAAATATTGTTTTGCCAACCCTTTCATTTACTTAAAAATCTCTACTCAATTTAATAATTAGCTTTCACTTTTATATATATACTTCACTAATTTCACTTAAATCTTGTGTCATCAAAACACCTAAAATTTATATAAAATTTTTAAAATATAAAAATAATATTTCTTTTAATATTTAGGTGATCTAAATTCATAAACCAAATTAACAAAAAAAAAAATTATCAAATTTCGAGAAACATGGGACAAGCGATATAAGAATGTTCTCCTCAAACCTTATAAAGATTGTTGTTGTCGGAGAGGAGGTTTCAATTTTTACATAGAAGTATACATGACCTTAAAAGGAGGCAATGGAATATTATCATCTGACATATATACCATGAAACAAATTCTATAGTGGAACATATGGTTCTAGGGTTTACGGTTTAGGGAATAAATTGTTGAGTGAAAGATTAGTTTGAGAAGAAATATTAGTATTTATAGTGTTGTGAGTTAGGATCCTAAATCTTTCTTTTACCCAATAAAAAAATTACATTAACTAAAAAATTAAAACAAATGTTAGAAATTTAGTTTTGAAGATGTAACCTAATACCTATGTCTATAGCATAGAGTTATAAGATGAGCAAATGAATGAAAAGAAAGGTAGTATAAGATAAAGCGGATAGGGTATTGAATTCTAAAATTCCATAATTAAATCAAATATAGTTTTCAAAAATTGGAATAATAATAATCGTTATACCAGATTGTGGAGTGTGTTTCACATTTTGGATGAAATAGAGTCGACGTCATAACAAGGAAGAGCCGACGTCAGGACGACATGACAATGACGTTTGGACGAGAAGAATCACCAAGTCCTGACGATGCGAAGAAGGATGTCTTGACGAGGCAATATGCCACGTCCTAACGTGTTCCCTACTAAATCGAGTTTCTTCTCCTAGTTAAACTCTCTTATCTTTTCCTAGTCTAACTTTGATTATTCTAGGGATATTTTAATCATACTTTCACACGAATTTCAACCTATAAATAAGGCTTTTAGCAAACCTAGAGAGATTGATTCAACAACATAATTAAGAGAGAGTTTTGTGAGAATTTCAGGAGAATTTTGTATTTTTTTGGGAGTTTGGGTTTGTTTGTTTCTCCATCTTGTACTTCTCTTTGGTTCTCGCCGTTTTAATGAAGCTTTCTTTGTCCATAGTTTTTTATCCTCTTTGAAGGGGTTTTTCCACATAAATATTTGTGTCCAACTTTATCGTTTTTCATTTTTCGTTTTTTGTTCTTATTCGTTGCATAATTCAGATTTACCTCAACATAATTTATAAAGCAAACTTATAGTCCAATCACTTGAGACTAAGGGCCCCTTTGGATGGGCATTTACTTTCAATGTGGTGTATTTAGCTTCTTCTTTTTTTTTGTCTCACACTACAATATCTAATCTCATCGCCATTACTGCTTTTATACTAACCGTAAGTAAACGCACTGACCATCTAAAGAGAATATAAAAAATATTAGCAGTCTAAGATTAGCAAAATTGTGAGGAAGAAATTGGAGGAAACGGTGGGTTAATGAATAGTCTCCAAGTATAAATATTCAAACACAATATATTTTTATTGTCGCATTTTACATTTTTAACCTTAGCTTAAGCTGTTTTTGCTACCACATACTTAAAAGGCAATTTAAAAGGTAAGCTCCAACGTTCGCTATCTCACGCACATTAGAAGTCAATCTATGTATGTGGAAGAGTTATGTTGGACCTCATTCCACCACTAAAAACACATCAATAATCATTGTCGAAACCATTTTTTTAAAAAAAAAAACACAGGGTCGACTTTAAAACGAAAATGGAGTCGCCACCAATCCTTTTTTTGAGGTGTGATCGGATCACCTTGAGATTGATCATTAAAATATTTTGATTTATTAAAACGATGATTTTGGCCTACAAAATTTGAGAAAACGGGTTCGGGAGTCGGTTACGCACGAGGAAGGATTAGCACCCTTGTAACGCCCAAAATTGGTACCGAATTGATTGATTAACGTCTTAATGTCGAAAATTTGAAAAGATTTTAAAATACGATCCTCTTTGCTTAAAAAAACCTTGAATAAATTAAATTGGATGCTGAGACCCTCTTTTTTCGAAGAAATAAAATGTTATGCCCAGTGAGTTAGGATACGACATTTCGAATCCCCGAAACTAAGCTTGTCTTTTGACTTTTAAAACTCGTGCATTTAAATTTAAGAAGGATATTCGGTTATTTGGGTCAAATAAAAAATCGAAACCCAGTAAGTTAGGGTACAATTTCTCAAAATTCCAAATACGGAATATTGCCTTTATTTTTAGAAATCCTTACCTCGAGATAACAAAGTGTCACATCCAGTGAGTTAGGACACAACATTTTTAAATTCCCGAGAATAAGTTTTTATTTAACTTATGTGCTTTGATTTTAAAAATGATTGGTTCTTTAGACTCGACGAGAAAAATCGAAACCCAGTAAGTTAAGGTACGATTTCTCGAATCTCAAATTACGAAAAATTGTTTACTAAAAACAACCTTTTTGATGTATCGGATGAAATGTAACACGATTTTATAGTAAAATGTAAAATGAATTACAGTGCTAATATGTGTAACAAAATAATGATGATGACAATAATAAATATAAATGACAATAATAATAAAGTTAATAATAATAATGAATAGTCAAAATTTGAAAGTATGTATAACAAAATATAAATACGTAAATAAATATATAATGAAATGACAATAATGAGGGTAAAAGTTAAAATAAAACAAACCAAAATAAAAAGGAATAATAAGAGTAAAAATAAAAATAAGATAAATAATAAAAACAAAAATAAATAAATAAAAAATAACAAACTAATTATATAAAAAAATGAGTAAGTAAATAAATGAAAACTAAAAAATAATTAAAAACTTAATAGTGAACGAATAAATAAATAAACGAATGAATATTAGGTAAAACAGTTTAAAAATAAAAATAATAATAAAAATAATAATAATAGTAATAATAATAATAATAAAAATAATAATAAGGAAAGTAATAATAATAAATACAATAATAGTAATAGTAATAGTAATATTAAAAAAAATAATAGTAATAATGTTAAAATTAATTAATTTAATAGCAAAAATAACAAAAGGGGCTAAATTGAACTTTAAAACAGGAATTTGGGGCAAATTAGAAATAAAAGGAAAAAGGGGGACTCAATTAAAACGCGCGCCATGAAGGAGGGACTAACTGGGCAATTTTGCCCTACCCCAAAAATGACACCGTTCAAATGGGGACCCAATTGAAACCGAAACAAAATGTAGGGTCAAAATTAAGAATAAAAATAACTTAATTGTGAAACCACGAAAAAGCGGAGGGACCAAACTAGTAATAATACCAATTTCAAAAAAAACATGCGGATCGTCCCCGGGTCGGATCAACGCGCAGATCTTAGCCATGAAACGATGCCGTTTTAGGTCTTAATGACCCACTCCAAAACGACGTCGCATAAATCAGCTTTAAATACCAAAAAATCAAAGCTAAAATCATTTTTTCCACCATTTCTAAAAAAAACCTCTGAAAGCTCTCGAAGTTCTGACCTAACTCCGTCATCGAGCCGCCGTGCTTCACCACCGTCCGCCGTCGTGCGCGGTGGTCGGAGACCCAAAAACGGCTATTTCGGTCCTTTAAAGCGCCCTAAACATAGATCTAAACACCAAATAACCAAATCCCACCCCAAAATCCAAAGAAAAAAAGGTGACTCCTCGGATTCAGTTTCTCTGGTCGCCAAAAAAAGAAGGTAAAATCCCTATTCTAACAGCGTTTACACTATACTTTTATACTTAATACTCGAATAAATATACACAGCCTAGTGAATACCTTTTAAAAATGTTCGTATCCTTTGGTTTTTTTTTTATTTGTATTTGTAAAAATGGTAACCAGTACAGATGATCCTCGGCCTCTTTTTATAGCCGATTTAAAAATAAAAAAGAAAATACAAGAACCTTCAATTTATTCTATGCATTTTTGGCCATTTTTGGCATACTGCTGCTATTTTGTTTTTTGCAGGCGAAACCACCGTATGGAGGAAGGGGCCATTCGTGGGGTGACGTGGAGGCTCGAACGCATGGCTGGCATGGGGGCTGGGGCGCTAGGAGGTTCTAGAAACCTCTAGGGTTTTTGAAACCCCAATTATTTTTGGGTCATTTGGGCCTGTTCAACATTGGCCCTGGGCGATTAGGTTTAGTGGTTTGTAAATTTGGGCTCAGGTTAGATGTGATTTGGGTTATGTATATTGTAAATTAAACCCTGATATTTGTAAAAAAATAGACTGTTTTTATTGTTTTGGTTTATTTTGGTTTCTGAATGGGCCCGGGCAAATTGGGCTAATTACAGTTGCCCCTCTTTGCTCGTTGTCGTGTAACGAAAATGGAGTAAAAACTTAAAAAGGGCCAATTTTGCCCGGCATCGCTGAGTCTCTACTTGTTTTGGTGCATTTCTTCTTTGAGTAGCTTCATTCCATCTCACTGTATCTTCAGGGGCATCGGAATTAGTGTTTCGATCCACTTCAGGGAGATTAGACTTGTAGCTTCAATTTGCTCCACTACAACTTCAGGGAGATAAGATTTGCTATCTTCATTTTGCTCCACTGCAACTTCAGGTAGAGAAGAATCGTGGCTTCAATCCGCTCCACTGCGACTTCAGGGAGATAAGGCTGGTGGCTTCAATCTGTTCCACTGCAACTTTAGGAATATAAGATCCGCCATAATTTGTAGCTTCAATCTATTCCACTGCATCTTCAAGAAAATAAGATTCGCTGCCTTCAGTCTGCTCCGCTGTAACTTCAGGGAGATAAGGCTGGTGGCTTCAATCTGCTCCACTGCAACTTCAGGAAAATAAGATTCGCCATGGTGGATTTGATTCGACCTACTGCAACTTCAGAGGTATAGGACTTGTAACTCGTAACTTAAATCTATTCCACCTCAACTTCAGGGGAATAAGATTTGCTATCTTCAATTTGCTCCACTGCAACTTTAGGGAGATAAGGGTAATGGCTTCAATCTGCTCCACTGCAACTTCAGGGAGATGAGATTCGCCATGGTGGATTTGATCTGACCTACTGCAACTCAGAGGTATAGGACTTGTAACTCGTAGCTTTAATCTGCTCCACTGCAACTTCAGGGAAATAAGATTCGCTATCTTTAACTTGCTCCACTGCAACTTCAGGGAGGTAAGGTTAATGGCTTCAATCTGCTCCACTGCAACTTCAGGGAGACAAGATTCGCCATGATAGGTTTGATCCAACCTACTGCAACTTCAGAGGTACAGGACTTGTGGATTCACCGATCTTACTACACCATTCTCTGGGGGCATAACCTGTAGAATCGATTTTATGGACCTATGCTTATGCATAATGATTAGGATGCAATGATCAGAATGAATCGAATGCTCCTAACTAGATGTGTTATGGATGATATTTGCATGAATGCAGAATGTCATGAGGATGATCCATTTTTTAATGTCTGGGTTTTCATTGCTCGTTGTTCTTCAAGGTTTTATCACTGACGTAATATCATGTCTTCTTGTTCAGTCGATATTTTTGATAGAAAATCCAAAGAAACAGTCACTATTTAGAGTTTCTTTCTCAAATATTTCCAACCCTTAGGCTTGGTGAGTTCTAAATAATAATCTTAAGCTTGAGTTCCTGTACTATTTAGAAGTTTCCAGTAATATGCGAAACTCCTTTTGTGAAAGTATTATTAGTCCATTAATCATTACTTCAATGCAAAATGCTTGAAAATGATCATAATGATGAAAAAAACTGAAATTTATCAGGAGCAAAAAAAAAGAATGGGTTAATTAAAGAAAGCAAACATTGCTGGAATACAAAATAGTGAGGGGAGAAAATAGGTGCCCCAGATATCGCAGCCTGAGCTTCTATGTATGAACTTTATGAAGACCATTTTAAGCTCAGTATGTGTTTAGGAGATCTAGAGTACTTTGTCGATGCCCCAAGACGTAACATCTCTCCTTCTTGTTAATTTAGGTATAGCAAGATCACTGCATGCCCCATCTTTGATCACAATTTGAGCTACCCTTTCCGGGTTTTCGACTCAAAACTCCTTTGGTCTCAAGGCGCCTTTTGCGGGTTTTCACCTTGGCCTCTCCTTTTTTTTTTTAGAGAAAGTCTCAAAGCGCCCTTTACGGGTTTTCACTTTGGCCTCTTTTCTTCTTTAAGTATAGTACTTCTTGACTGAATCCGAATTTACGGGATTGGGCAAGTTTTTTTCATCCATTTCGGTCAAAATTAGTGCTCCTCCGGAGAAAGCCTTTTTTACCACATAAAGTCCTTCCCAATTTGGCATCCATTTCCCTCTGAAATCCTTTTGTATAGGGAGAATCTTTTTCAATACCAAGTCCCCCTCATGAAATTCTCTTGGGCGAACCTTTTTTTTTATAAGCTCGCATCATTCGTTTTTGGTACATTTGACCCTGACGAATAACCCTTAGCCTCTTTTCCTCAATCAAGTTCAACTGATCATATCGAGACTGGATCCATTCTACTTCATCTAATTTTAGCTCTGTCAAAACTCGAAGGGAAGGTATCTCTACTTCAATGGGTAAAACCGCCTCCATTCTATAAACCAATGAGAAATGCATTGTCCCGGTGGAAGTTCTGATAGACGTTCGATAAGCATAGAGAGCAAATGGTAACTTCTCGTGCCAATCTTTATAAGTTTCAGCCATTTTCCCCACGATCTTCTTAATGTTTTTATTGGCTGCTTCCACTGCACCATTCATTTTTGGACGATACGGTGATGAATTGTGGTGTCTGATTTTGAATTAACTGCAGACCTCCGCTATCGTGCTGTTGTTCAAGTTTAATGCATTGTCAGATATGATCCTCTCAGGCATTCTATATCGGCATATGATTTCTTTTTTTTAGGAATTTGCTGACTGCCGACTTAGTAACACTGGCATATGAAGCAGCCTCTACCCACTTGGTGAAATAGTCAATGACTACAAAGATGAATCGATGCCCATTTGAAACTTTTGGCGAGATCGGCCTGATGACATCCATGCCCCACATAGAGAAAGGCCATGGGGAAGTCATAACATGCAAAGGCGAAGGAGGTACATGAATTTTGTCTCCATAAATTTGGCATTTGTGACATCTCTTAGCATAATTGATGCAGTCTCCCTCCATTGTAGACCAATAGTACCCGAATCTCATAATTTGTCTAGCCATTGTGAAACCATTAGCATGTGTTTCACAAACACCCTCGTGGACTTCTTCCAGAATTTTCTTAGCTTCAATAGTGTCCACACATCTCAATAGTACCTGATCCATTCTTCTTTTGTATAGGATCTCTCTGTCTAAAACATAATTACAGGCTAGTCTTATCAACGTCCTTTTATTATTCTCGGTTGCCTGATCAGGGTATTCACGATTTCTCACTTATCGTAATATATCTTGGTACCAGGGGTGATCATCTTTTTTCTTCTTCCTCCACGTTGTAACAATGAGTCGGGGCCTCGTAAATACTTATTTGAATGAGTTTTACATCCTCTTGTTTACTTACTTTGATCATGGAAGCCAAAGTAGCCAAAGCATCTGCCATCTGGTTTTCGTCTCGCGAGAGATAATTGAAAGTAATATCATCAAACTCCTCAATTAATCCCAGAACTATCCTTCGATAATTGATCAATTTGGGGTCTCTTGTCTCCCATTCACCTCTCAGTTGGTAGATCACCAGTGCAGAATCTCCATATACTTCCAACGCTCTAGTTTTACGTTCTATGGCTGCACGGAGTCCCATGATACATGCTTCATATTCTGCCATATTATTTGTACAATCAAAATCTAATTTGCATGTGAATGGATAATGATCTCCATTTGGGGATACCAAGACTGCCCCAATTCCATTACCTACAGCATTTGATGCTCCATCGAAGTTCAATTTCCAAAGGTGATCTTTTGTAACGTCTTCTTCAGTAGCTGCCACATACATTAGTTCTTCATTGGGGAAGTCAAAGTTTAGAGGCTCATAATCTTCTAGAGCTCTGCTAGCCAGAAAATCTGCTACTGCGCTTCTTTTCATGGCTTTTTGGCTCACATAAACTATATCAAATTCAGAGAGTAGAATTTGCCATCTAGCCATCCTTCCATTCAAAGTAGTTGACTCCATCATATATTTTAGAGGGTCCAACTTTGAGATTAGCCAGGTCGTATGGTACAACATGTATTGCCTCAACCTCCGAGTTGTCCAAATCAAGGCACAACACAACTTCTTAATTGGCGAATATCTCATTTCACACTCAGTGAATTTCTTACTGAGGTAGTATACCAATTTTTCTTTTCTTCCCGATTCATCGTGTTGACCCAGAACACATCCCATAAAGTTATTAAACACTGTCAAATACAGTATTAATGGCCTATCTGGGCATGGAGGTGACAATACTGGAGGACTTGACAAGTATCGTTTAACCTTATCAAAAGCTTTCTGACATTCATCATCCCACACGCCTGGATTGTGTTTCTTAAGAAGACGAAATATGGGATCACATTTCTCAGTTAATTGTGAAATGAACCGAGCAATGTAATTTAACCTTCCAAGGAAACCTCGAACTTCTTTTTGAGTGTACGGCGGAGGCAATTCTTATATAGCCCGGACCTTGTCTGAGTCAATCTCAATTTCCTTCTCGCTGACTACGAAGCCCAACAATTTTCCTAATCTAGCTCCAAAAGTACATTTTGTTGGATTGAGCTTTAATTGGAATTTCCTCAGTCTCAAGAATAACTTCCTCAAAACTTGGATATGTTCCATTTCTATTCGGGACTTTGCGATCATATCATCGACATAAACTTCGATTTCTTTGTGCATCATATCATGGAACAAGGTCACTATGGCCCTTTGATATGTCGCTCCTGTATTTTTCAGCCCAAATGGCATCACCTTACAACAAAATGTACCCCACAAGGTTATGAAGGTAGTCTTTTCCATGTCTTCAGGATGCATTTTTATCTGATTGTATCCCGAGAAGCCATCCATGAAGGAAAACAGTGAATAGCCTGTCGTATTGTCTACTAGAGTATCAATGTGAGGCAAGGGGAAATTGTCTTTCGGGCTGGCCTTATTTAAGTTTCTATAATCTACACACATTCGTACCTTCCCATCTTTCTTAGGGACATGCACAATGTTGGCTACCCATTCTGAGTATTTGACTTCCTGCAAGAATTCGACATCAAACTGCTTTTTGACTTCCTCTTTTATTTTTAGCACAATGTCAGGCTTCATTCTCCGGAGCTTCTGCTGAACCGGCATGCAATCCTCTTTTATGGGAAGGCGGTGTACAACAATGTCAGTGCTTAACCCAAGCATATCTTGGTATGACCACGCGAAGATATCTTTGAATTCTTGAAGTAACTCTACGAGGTCTCGCTTCGTTTCTTCGGTTATTCACGTTCCAATTTTCACTACCTTTCCTTCTTCCAAGGTCACAATCTTTATTGTCTCTTTATGAAGTAGAATTTTTTTTTCCTCTTGTTCTACCATTCTTAACAAGTCCGGAGATAAGCCACAGTCTATGTCATCTTCAAAGTCCTGAAATCCCTCTAGACACATATCTTGCTCAAAAGTAGATTCTGAGTCAGTAGCAACGTCGTTCATGTCGTTGATATCCGAGAACTTGTTGCAGGTACAAAGGAATATACAAAGAACGACTGAATTTAAGAATAATTATTTGTATGGTATGATTATGAATAAGATGAAAGAATGATTTGGAAGAAAGGTCCAAGGAATGAAAGAATCTAACATAATTACTTGTATAGAAAGAATGAAAGAATCTAAAATAATGAGAGAATATTTACTCAAAATGATATCAAATATGTATTTCATAATGATGTTTGGACATAAGCCTATTTCACAAAGGAACTCTTATTGCTTCTAGGCTTAAAGCAACAAGTGTGTTTTGAACATTACTCTGTGTAAGCTCTAAAAACTACAGAAATTTCTTCTGCAGTCCAATTGTTCAAAACACTCCCAGGTTCATAAGGGCGGATATCTGACAAGGTCCCACATTCAGTGGTTTCTTCATGTATGGCATTGATGTGAACATTTCCCAACATTTTTTCAACACTTTCTTTCCTTAGCGTCCTTCGCTCGGGATGAATAATCCCTCCCGATACGAAAGTTTTGGATATGTGAGGGAATATCATTGGTTCCCATTTGATTTCTTCCCCACTCATGCGTGCCCTTCTTCTTTCTTTCCTCTTTTCCAGTTCCTTCCTTTCTTTGTCTCGCATCTGGCTTGTACCCTAAGCTAAAGCGGTCATGCTTGTCCTTCAGCATTGGAGCCTCAACTCTTTCCTGAAGATGTCTCCCTAATCCTTTTCCGGGTAAGGCTCCCTTTCTTACCGTCAGTTGTAATCCCATCCTGGTAGCCTTGGATATTTTTGGCACTGGAATCCGGTTCCTCTCAGTAATGAATGTTGCATTCACGAACTCCAAAGACCAGAAAGAACATTCAATTGTCTCATCATTTGCTTCCAAGTACGGTGCATTACTGGTTACGGCCGCGATAATATCTTCTTCAGCATTTATCGTCACCAGCTGAACTTCTGATACTAACTTTAACTTCTGATGTAGCGACGAAGGCACGGCCCCTGCCAAATGTATCCAAGGTCTTCCCAATAAATAATTGTAGGAAGGTTTGATATCCATTACTAAGAAGTCCACCTCATAGGTAGCTGGGCCAATCAACAGAGGTATTTCGATTCTTCCCATGACCCCCCTTTATGTGCCATCAAACGCCCTCACTATATTCTGCCATACCTTTATGTGTGAGCTATCCATAGACAACCTATTAATTGTGGATAGGGGCAATATGTTCAGTGCCGATCTATTGTCGATTAGGACCCCTGGCAATGTGTACCCTTTGCATCGGGTAGTAATGTGCAGAGCTTTAGTGGATCCCATACCCCCCGGTGGTATTTCATCATCATTGAAGATGAAGTTATCGGCACTTATGTTATTAACCAGTCGATCCAGTTTATTGACAGAGATGCCATTGGCCACGTACGTCTCGTTCAGCACTTTCATTAATGCACTTCGGTGTACCTCCGAACTCAAGAGTAAAGCTAGTATAGATATGCGAGCTGGTTGTTTATGCAACTGTTCCACCATACTATACTCACTGTGCTTCAAAAACTTCAGGAATTCCTTAACTTCCTCCTCCTTTACTAGCTCATTAACAAGCGGCTCAGGTCTGGCTGCTTTTTCTTTCTTTTGCTCCACCATTAGGGTCTTTCCTTTTACAGGTTCTGCTCGGGCATTTATCAAATCATAACGCCTTCCACTACGCGTATGAAAACCTACATCTTGATCCTCTTTTGTAGCTCTGGCTGAGTTCTCCTTTCCCGAAATTGTCACGTTGCAATCATAATTCCAGGGGACCCTTTTGCTATCCTGATAAGAGAAGACCGCCGGTTTTTGAATTATGATCTTTGGTGTCATCTGTACTCCAGCTTCATTTTTTTTAGGTCGCGAAATGATGACCACATGATAATTAACTTTTGGTACCTTTATTGTTGATTCTGACGCACATATGCTTCCTTCTTCTTTAACTTCTTCACAGAAATCTATCTCTTTATTGTCCATCCTTCCTTGTATCAAGGCTCTGAATTCTACGCATTCTTGGATCTTGTGCCCCTCCTCATAATGGAACTCACAGTAGTTCCTCGTGCTTTCACAACTCCCTTTAGGATTCGAAACGCTCAACCATCTTTTTACCATCTCTATCCAGACCCATCTCAAAGGAGTTTTTACTTCTGTAATATCAGTCTTGATTCTTCTCCCCACCTTTCCATATATCGCATTTACCCCATTATCAGTGTGATTGGGTAGCGAATTTTTAGCACTACGTGCACAATGCCCATTTTAATAAGTCTTTCAACTACTTTCTTAAAGGCAGTGCAGTTTTCTATTGAATGCCCCAAAATTCCTGCATGGTAGTCACATTGAGCGTTTGCATCGTACCATTTGGGGTATGAAGGCTGTAATGGTTTTAGGTAAAAAGGGGATACCACGTGTGCGCCAAATAAGCTTTGATACAACTCCCTGTATGTCATTGGGATTGGTGTAAATTGGAGCTTCTCAGTGTTTTGCTTTGTGCCGAACTCCTGCCTTGATAAACCTTATTGACCAGTAGCCACCGTTCTTGGCTGATTTACAGTAATCGATTTTGAGTAACCCTTGTTATATGTACTTGTGTTATTCACCTCGTTTTCCTTTTTCCTCGAGGTTGACCTTTTGTTACTCTCTTCTGCATCTATCTTTCCACTTCTTATCGCATTCTCGATCATTTTGCCCGTCATCACTATGTCTGAAAAACTTTTTGTAGCACTTTCTATCATGTGAGTGATGAACGGGGCCTTCAGGGTGTTGATAAAAAGCATCGTAGTTTCTTTTTCTAGGAGCGGCCGCTGAACTTGTATGGCAATTTCCCTCCATCTCTGTGCATATTGCCTGAAACTCTCACTCGGTTTCTTCTTCATGTTTTGTAAAGTAATTCTATCAGGAGTCATATCTGTTACATGACTATACTGTTTCATGAATGCTTGAGCTAAGTCCCTCCAGGAACCAATCCTATACGGCTCAATTGGTTGTACCATTTGGATGCTACTCCCACCAGACTGTCTTGGAAGCAATGTATTAGTAGTTGATCGTTGTTAACATACCCGATCATCTATCTGCAAAACATGGTAATGTGAGCTTCGGGGCAACTGGTCCCATTGTACTTTTCGAATTCTGGCATTTTGAACTTGTAGGGAAGCACTAGATCTGGGACCAAACTCAGATCCTTAGCATCGATTCCATGCTGACTATCAGCGTTTTCCATTGCCTTAAACTTTTCCTCCAACCATTTACATCGATCCTCTAACTATTTTGGCAATTTTGACCTTGCCCTTTCGTTTTCTGCCACTTCATCAAGGTCAGGGATAACAGGATTAGTTGGGTTATCCCTTGGGTTAGAACCTGATCCAGCTTGAAAGTTCATTGGTACCGAAACACCATCCTGAAATTGTTGAGGCTTAATCGTGACGAATGTTCTTCGAGGATACACCTCAGGTTGTGTCTATGTATTTGTTGAAGTAAAACCCGGAGGATAGAGAGGTTTTTCATTATCTTCTCCAGCATTAATCATGGGGCCATTTCCTTTATCTATTTCTCCAGTCAGCAGTTGGGTCAACTGAGTCATCATATTTCTTTGGGACTCCAACATTCGGTCCATCATGTCTTGTTGGATTTTAGCCAGTTGCTCTTGCATTTGCAATTGTAGTTGATTTTGCATCTCTTTTTGGAGTTGTTCAAGTCTTTCCAATCTTTGATCCATGTCTTTTGTCTTTGCTTGGGTACCGTAATGATGTTTGGTTGGTAAGTGTTTGTTGGTTTCCAGATTAATTCTGAAATAATTTTAACCAAATAGGGTCTTTCCATGAAATTAAATGCACATGATATGATGTAATGAGAATGCATGAAATGAATGCAAAAAGGCATCGATTCTGATTCAATTTCATTTAGAAAACTTTACTAGAAAATAAAATTCTTTACATAAAACGGATTACAAATATGGCTTTGCCCTAATGCTCAAAGTTTTAACTTTCCTAAGCAACGAAGCTAACTCTTGACCCCGATCTAATTCTAGCTCAAGCTTCACTCTTAGCACGTCAGCTTGAATTGCCAAGGTCTGTAAATGATCGGCTACCTCTCGAATCTGAGCCACGGCCTCGTCCATAATGTAATCTCTGTTCCTAACTTGATTCTGAGAATGGTGAAGCTGTTTCTTCCAACGTTCCTCACTTACCTCAAGGAGCTCTACCCGAAGCTCACAGTTTTGTAATACAGACTCTAGTTCTTCTATCCTTCCTTTCATATCTTCAATCTTGTTCAAACTTGCCCTCAACTCAACCGCAGAGTTACGATTTCTATACTGATGAAGTAATTTTTCAAGTTCTGCCACTCTAGCCTTTAATTCTCTTTTGTCATTTTGGGTTTCTAACAAACTCCCTTCTAGGGCCTCTTTCTATGTCTGAGCCTCATGGAATTTTCTCTCCCACCGATTGGCTTTGGTTATTTCTTCTTGAATCTCTTGTCACCATTGCTCCGACGTTTTTCTCAATCCGGCGGTTCTCATCGATAGACGCAGTTTCTTGTAATCCGTCTTCAAACTATCCAAGTCTTCCTCGGCTCTATTCTTTCCTTTTCTTAATTTCTCGGCCTCTAGCTTTTGAACATCAACATCTAACCTTAAATGCATCTTTTCTTCCTCCAATTGTTCTATCTTCTTTTCAAGTTCCAAATTCCTCCTCTCGAAGTCTTGCTTTATGATTTCTAGTTCTGACGGGATCACTTGTAAGTACTCTTCCATCGATCGAACGCCTTCTAAATTCGGCTCGGGGATATTATCATTAATTCTTTTACTCCACCATCCACTGTACTCGGGAGTCGTCATTGATGTATCGGATGAAATATAACACGATTTTATAGTAAAATGTAAAATGAATTACAGTGCTAATATGTGTAACAAAATAATGATGATGACAATAATAAATATAAATGACAATAATAATAAAGTTAATAATAATAATGAATAGTCGAAATTTGAAAGTATGTATAACAAAATATAAATACGTAAATAAATATATAATGAAATGACAATGATGAGGGTAAAAGTTAAAATAAAACAAACCAAAATAAAAAGGAATAATAAGAGTAAAAATAAAAATAAGATAAATAATAAAAACAAAAATAAATAAATAAAAAATAACAAACTAATTATATAAAAAATGAGTAAGTAAATAAATGAAAACTAAAAAATAATTAAAAACTTAATAGTGAACAAATAAATAAATAAACGAATGAATATTAGGTAAAACAGTTTAAAAATAATAATAATAATAGTAATAATAATAATAATAATAATAATAATAATAATAATAAGGAAAGTAATAATAATAAATACAATAATAGTAATAGTAATATTAAAAATAATAATAATAGTAAAAATAATAGTAATAATATTAAAATTAATTAATTTAATAGCAAAAATAACAAAAGGGGCTAAATTAAACTTTAAAACAGGAATTTGGGGCAGATTAGAAATAAAATGAAAAAGGGGGACTCAATTAAAACGCGCACCATGAAGGAGGGACTAATTGGGAAATTTTGCCCTGCCCCCAAAACGACACCGTTCAAATGGGGACCCAATTGAAACCGAAACAAAATGTAGGGTCAAAATTAAGAATAAAAATAACTTAATTGTGAAACCACGAAAAAGCGGAGGGACCAAACTAGTAATAATACCAATTTAAAAAAAAACACGCGGATCCTCCCCGGGTCGGATCAACGCGCAGATCTTAGCCATGAAACGACGCCGTTTTAGGTCTTAATGACCCACTCCAAAACGACGTCGCATAAATCAGCTTTAAATACCAAAAAAATCAAAGCTGAAATCATTTTTTCCACCATTTCTAAAAAAAACCCAAAAAAAACCTCTGAAAGCTCTCGGAGTTCTAACCTAACTCCGTCATCGAGCCGCCGTGCTTCGCCACCGTCCGCCGTCGTGCGCGGTGGTCGGAGACCCAAAAACGGCTATTTCGGTCCTTTAAAGCACCCTAAACATAGATCTAAACACCGAATAAGCAAATCCCACCCCAAAATCCAAAGAAAAAAAGGTGACTCCTCGGATTCAGTTTCTCCGATCGCCAGAAAAAAAGAAGGTAAAATCCCTATTCTAACAGCGTTTACACTATACTTTTATACTTAATACTCGAATAAATATACACAACCTAGTGAATACCTTTTAAAAATGTTCGTATCCTTTGGTTTTTTTTTATTTGTATTTGTAAAAATGGTAACCAGTACAGATGATCCTCGGCCTCTTTTTATAGCTGATTTAAAAATAAAAAAGAAAATACAAGAACCTTCGATTTATTCCATGCATTTTTGGCCATTTTTGGCATACTGCTGCTATTTTGTTTTTTGCAGGCGAAACCACCGTACGGAGGAAGGGGCCATTCGTGGGGTGACGTGGAGGCTCGAACGCATGGCTGGCATGGGGGCTGCGGCGTTAGGAGGTTCTAGGAACCTCTAGGGTTTCTGAAACCCCAATCATTTTTGGGTCATCCGGGCCTGTTCAACATTGGGCCTAGGCGATTAGGTTTAGTGGTTTGTAAATTTGGGCTCAGGTTAGATGTAATTTGGGTTATGTATGTTGTAAATTAAACCCTGATATTTGTAAAAAAATGGACTATTTTTATTGTTTTGGTTTATTTTAGTTTCTGAATGAGCCCGGACAAATTGGGCTAATTACAATAATAATAGAAGGGATGAAATGGCTTCCATGACTAAACTGATAAAGACAACAAGGAAATGGGGAGCACGTTTTGCGACTTTTTTCACATTTTATTTTTATTCAACTTTTGGGACAAAAGGGTGAATCTCAAGTAAATCTACAAGTATAAGAGATGATGGAAGTGGTCTGTGGGGACATTACACAAAGTGCTTATCACTTGTATTTACCACCATCCAGAATTAAAAATCACGAGATATAAATTTATAAATAAGAGGATAATACATTTCAGCGCATTTAAACTTATATTCTCTTATATTTACACTTTTACTCATTCAAATTTAAATTTATATTAATTAATCTTTACATTATATTTAATTATTTTAAAATATATGTATTATTTTATATTATTACACTAATAATCAAACGTATGATAGATATAGTCATGCAATAATGTAAAAAAGCAATACCACTCCTTTTGATCCCAACCAAGAGTATACATATTTAATATGCAAAGTGGGGGTGGGGTTAGCTAATACCCAAGATAGAAGTGACCCCACATTTAATGGTGGATGCACATTCAAAAAAATGTAATAAAATTTTAAATGAAAACAAAATATCTCATTCCTTTTTATGAACAAATACAAAACATAATGATGGAAAGGAGGAGGAGATTACATGCAAGTCCTTTTGGTTATGCCATTCATTCTTGTCCACCACATGCCATCTATTAAACTACCTAATCTTTGTTGCTTTCTTTCTTGTATTTCCCCCTAATATATCCCTTTTAATTACTTCTTTTTTAATTAACTACAAATCATTCTTGTGTCAAGCTATTTATATACAGTTCAAGAAAATGAAAAAGCACAAATTTACCGATGAAATATTTTTTTTTTATCTTTTTATGGTATTATTAAAAATCACATTTAACAATAATTATAATTATAAAAGTTGTGGTAATTACGTATTTAAAAATAATTAAATTTAAATTACATTTTTAATTAAAATAATCATTTAATATATTTTAATTATTTCAAACTGATTTTTAAAATATAAAAAAAAGGTTAAAAGAGACTTTTGACAAAATTTTAATTTTTTCATATTAAAATTTTCATTGCTAATTTACTAAATGTACAATTAAGGTATGATTGTTCTTGGGTTTTAAAAATGTTTTTTTATCATATAAGCAATAAAAAACACTTAGGACTAGTTTGGCAATACTTTTGAAAAGTGCTGTGAAAAAGTGCTTTTAAAAAAATTGGTTTAAAATTTGAGTGTTTGGTATTACTGTCAAAAAGTACTTTTGAGAAATAAAATGTCCATTTTAGACATGATATTATAAAGTAACAAATATGCATTTAAATAATGTTCAAATTAGTTAATATTATGATATTTTAGCAATAATATAAAAAATAATTTATTATAACTTATTGTTAATATTTTAATATATAATATTAATTTTAAATAATTCTAAGTAATTAATATTAATTATTTATTAAATTTAATTAGAATATATAAACTATATTTAAATATTTAAATATAATCATTAAATATTTGTAATTAGATATTGACACAATTGAATTATTTTAAAAATGATTTTTTATTTTTAATTAATGATTTTAACACATTTGTATTATTTTATTTTAAAATGTAATTTGAATATATAACTCATATTAGATATTAACATAACATAGAAAACATAAACCTAACAAATTAAAATATTACATATATTTGGATTAAAGTTTCAAAAAGGGATAATATTTATATACCAAATATAAATACTAAAAATTTTACAATAGCATTTACAATTTAAAGTGAATTCATTAAACTAGAAGCTATAGCATCTCTTGTTAATTTCATTTCAAAACCACTTGAATTGTTTGATTCACCGTCATCATCACCATTTCATCGTTGTCATCATCATCATCACTTTCTCGACCATGCGCATTTTCTGAATCAATAATATTCTCATATGCCCTGTTAATATCTTTGTATTCCATAAAATCTGCATCATTTCGACCGACATGTTTTCAGATAAAATTGTGTATCGTCATTGTAGCAACAACGATCATCGTTTGCTTTTCAAAACTATAACTTGGCATATCCCTTAAAATGGCCCATTTTTTTTCAAAACACCAAAAGTACTTTCAATCACAATACGTAATGATGAATGTGAATGATTGAATATCTCTTCTTTACCAGATACTAGTCTACCTCTACGAAAGTCAGGTAAATGATATCACTGACCTCTATATGGTCCAAGATAACCTTTCATTTGAGGATATCCAGAATCAACAAGATAATATTTTCCTACATGTCATAATATAACAAACAATTAATTCAAGAATTTTTTTTTATAAAAATTATCAATTAAAGAACTTATACTTTATTATTTAAAAAAGAAAGAAATAAATGAAATATCTAACCATTTGGTGGGTGAGGAAATTTGTATTTTGGATCTCGAATTGCATCAAGAAATATTCTAGTGTCATGTGCCGGTCTTTCCCATCCAGCCATGACAAAGGTGAAACACATATTAAAATCACACACTGCCATAACATTTTGAGTCGGGATACCTTTTCTTCCAATATAGGGAATTTGTTCATTTGGTGAAAGAATAGCGGCAATATGAGTACCATCAATTGCACCTATGCAATCCTGAACAAATAATCATATTAGTCTCTTGCATATTTTTAGTCGACCAAAAATATTAAAATATAATAATATAAAATTAAAATTTAACTTTAAAATGGGCATATATCTAGAATCATTACGTATTAATTTGTTCGGGTATTGAGCTAAAAAAAGGATCTTCGGGTGCAATTAGATCAATGGCCATCCTTGAAACTTTCTCAAGCACAATTGCAAAATATCGACTTATTGTTGATCCAGACCTTTGAAATCTTTCTCGACATTGGGAAACTTTTGCACCGGTGCCCAAGATGTATAAAAAAATTCCCAACATTTCACTAGAAGATATGTTTCTTGAAGTTTGCAAGCTGTATCTTGTCTCCAAAACTCTCAAAAAACTTGTGAATACAATTTTAGACATCCTAAAATTAATCATACAACGTGATTCGTGACCGTCAAGGATCTCTCGGATCCATGTCTCACCTGACTGTTTTGAATCCATGCATGGTTGCTTCAATATATACTTCTCGTAATATAATTGCACGGAAGAAGATGCAACAACAAATAATCGGTTAAAACATTCCATGCGTTGTAAAATCTCTTTCTTTTCCCTTTCATCACCACTTTCATCACCGCTGGAATTCTCAACTATACTCATCACCTGTGAATAAATTTTATATCCAAAATCATATATAAACAACTATTGATAAAACTAATTTAGTATAAATAAGTAGAACTTAAATTTAATATCCAAAAATCAAACATAAACAATTATTGATAAAACTAGCCCTAAGCATAAATAATTAGACCATAAATTCAATATCCAAAGACCAAACATAAACAACTATTGATAAAACTAGATTACACATAAATAAGTAGAATATAAATTCAATATCCAAAAACCAAACATAAACAGCCATTGATAAAACTAGATTACACATAAATAAGTAGAACATAAATTCAATATCCAAAAACCAAACATAAATAACTATTGATAAAACTAGTTTAGCATTGTTGTTTAGTCACATAGTAGATATCTCTGAACCCTAGAAGATCAAAAAATTTTCAACTATCCTCCATATCCGTCTTAAGCCACAAAGCTCTAATATTGAGATTAATTGATAAAAACATAATTCGCTTGTCCTTATTGAGCAATAATTTAAATGAGAAAAAGTATAGCGGACTAGCTTCTGGAATTTCTTCTGACATGCTATCAAGCACTTTGACTGCTTGTGAAATACCATATGGATCCATAACAGGAGTCAAACTAGATGTGGCTTGACTCATATTGTCAGCTGCATTGCATAATTTTTCTATTTGACTGGACAATCTTGTAGCCGCTCCAATTTGCTTTGAGGATTTCTTTCTTCCAATTTTAAAATGTGAACTTGATATCTCAGGTGTTTTTCTTTTTTGACCGTTTCCATCAATGTGAACATCATTTGAAATGTGAACATCATTTAAAATGTGAATATCATTTCTCACATTTTCTTCCTCATTCTCTTCAGGTATTTCATTGCTAACATCCTAAAAAAAACTACTACAGAGTGTACTAGAAGAAGGTGCCCATGCTTTATCACCTGTTGCAACTATCCCCATGAACATTTGGTCCAACTTCCCTTCGAATTCAGGATCAATGACCGATGTTCTAAATTTTTGAGCTTCAGGCACAACCTACATATAAAATGATAGTTTAATAACAGTAATTGTCAATAACCTCATAAATAAATAAAAAACAAAAATATTCAAAATTATTAATGTATCTTTAGCCTACTCTCCCACCAATCATCCGATGCATCAACGATTTTTTTTATAGGATTCCACCCTAGACCAGTATCTTCGCCTTTAAGTTTCTTCCAAGCCTTCCATTCTTTTTTTAGGGCATCCCACCTATTTTTAAGTTGTCTTTGTGAATAAGCCTTACCCGTTTCGTTTCTCAAAGTTGGTCATAATTTTCAACCATCCATCTTTTGTGAAATGAGTACCAGGCCTATTGTCTTTCAATATCTCTTTAATACAAATATCACAAAATATTTCTGTCAATCTCTTATCCCACATTGCTTTGACTTTTTCACCACTAACTTCAACCGCCAAAGTACTCATCTATTGTGTATACGAACATATTCGTTTCAGCCAGTAAAACAATCAAGAAAATCAAATGTCACATAAGTATATTTTTTTACATGTGTATTAAAATCAAGATAGGATCCTAAGATTTTTTTTCTCAATTAAAATCAACTTTCCAAGACCGGAATAATAACCAAGAAAAAGAACACAACTAATAATAGCATCAAGCACAATCAAAAAGTCAGTATGAACAATATTTTATCAATTATTATTTTAAAAATATAATAAAGGTAAAGAAATGTGAGAGATGATATGCATAATCTTTAGTATCTCAGCTTTTAGGGTATAAAATTATGCAGAAAATAAAATGCTAAGATTTTTGTAATACATAAACTTGAAGTCTGTTTTTCTAAAGAAAAAAAAAAAGGAAAGAAAGTATAATACTACTGTTGATGTCTTTTGAATAGTGAAACCGATTGAGTTATTAGGATTGTGATGCAAAGGTCGAAGGTAAGATGCAAAAAAAGTAGTAGGAGATGTCGTAGAGGTACAGAGAATCTGATTTCTAGGGCATGCTCCAATAGTATAAATTTGAGAAAATTTCAAAGACAATGAATAACCCGATTGTAAAAAGCACATGCAGAATATTAAAAAAAAATATATCTTGTATATATTATCTCTCGCTAATTATGAACAATTCTAATGGAATTATTTCATAAATATTCACCGGTGGAAGAAGAAGAAGAAGGAGAAAAGTGAAACTAACTAATTATTTCATAAGACCATCTTAGGATTATAATTTTAGGGAATTTTCTAACCAAGGGAACCAACTGTGGGATTTTACCAACAATTCCACCAAAATAACAAGTACTAATTAAAGAAGTAGCCATTTGCAAGATGCCTTTCTGAAATGAAACAGATCAATTACTTTGTTAGGATCACTTCCGGCAAACATGTCTAGCATAAAAACTTGAAAACCCACTCAGACTTTCCAATCTATCTTTTGCGATAAGCAACAGAGGGTGTTGAAAAAAATGTTTAAAAGTTCACTTTGTCTTAAACTTCTTTGCTTTGAAGAACCTATTCTTGATTCCTTCATTAAATTTCACTAAATCAATGTACCCATCTTCAATATAATCACAGCTCAGGAATAGGAGACAACAACCATGCTATGATAAACTGACCTAAACTCTATCCAACGTTGTTACCTAAGAATTTTAGGAACGTGCCAGTTGATTATTTAGCACCAAATAGGAGTAACAAAATCCTATCTTCTCACTATTAAGTGGACAGTTGCAATAATACTTAAAGAGGAAGTCTTAATTTTAGCAATCATAGGTGTCTGGAGATTGAACCAGACTGAAGAAAATTCAGAATCAGAAAACTAATTGATACAAACATGATAAATCAATTTATGGAAAGGATAATGCCCGATGAATCTATCAAACATGAAAGAATGAAATGAAGAAACATAATAAGTTCACAAATCTGGGATTTACTTTGTCAAGTCCAAGAACCAAGAGTACAAACAAAAGAGAAAAGCTAAAAAAAATGTGAAAGAACTTTTTCTTATTTCATAATTATTTCATAAAATCAAACAATCAGAAAATAACTAAAAATTAAAGCATAATGAACAATTAAAGAGGCGAAGAAGAGAAAAAAAACTCACCGGCGAAGAAGAGGAACAAAGAACCAGAGGAAAAGTAAGGTTCAGACAAAAGCGAAAAGGGAAAAAAAATGGGTCTTCTAACGTCTATTTGGAAGAAAAAAAAGTAAGGTTAAAAAAATAAATATCAGCTAAAAGCACTTTTAGCTGAGAAAAAGTTAAAAATTTATGTTTTTTATCTGTGAAAAAGCATTTATTTTAAGTTAAAAAATTTCTGAAATGATGTCTGTTCATTAATGCTTTTAAGGGAAAATCACTTTTTATTGCAAAAGCTCATCTGAAAAGCAAAGAAGAACGGGGCTTTAGTTTTGAAGGGCAAAATTGTGGTGAAAAAGTGCTTTTCTACTTAAATGTAAAAGTTGAAATTTAGGTGTTTTTGATTTGTACATTTGGAAGTAAAAATTATCAAAATACTCTTATTTATATTAATTATTTAATACATATAAATTTATATTTTATGTATCATTAATTTTACAAATAATTTCTATTAATTACTTAATAGTTATTTAAAATTTATATTTTATGTATCATTGTATTAAATTATTTAAATATCGTGTTCGATAAAGGACAATTTAACCTTCAACCACAATTTGTTGACAGATACAAAAAACTCTAAAAGTTAACGGTCCATATTTTTCATAATAATTTTTTATCATACTTTTCAAAAACAAATTTTCTAAAAGCAATTTTTAACTACAACATTAATAAAGAAGTAGCCTTAATCATATGATTCTTGCATTTTATTTAAATTATAATGAATAAGATAATTTTCTTTCTCAAATAGCATCTCAAGACGTGGGTTTTTAATCTGATTTTTATTTTGGCTTAAATTTTATTAAGTGTGAACTTTATTCAATTTTTTATTTAAATTTGAATATATTTAAAATTTTAAATTAATCTGTTTTGTAATGATTAATTCTATAATATTATTTAGATTTTTTTTTTAAAGTTATGAATGTAATTTTTAAAAGAATTCCTTAAATAAAAAGAAATGGCCACATTGCAGGGTCAACTTGCTGACTCAGTCGCAACTCGCAACCAAAAGTAAATGTCGGATAAGCTTTGCCATAATTCGCTATTAGCCAATTAACCATAGTTAAGGAGAAGTAAAAAAAGCACCTTCCGTTGCTCTTTTTCTCCCTATATATTATCACCTATCCCTCCCCATTGGTTTCTCGAAACAAAGTTATTCCATAATCCAAAAGCTCGTACCATGCTCTCTTCCCTCCCCATCTCAAATTCTGTCTCCCTTTCCTCAATTTCTCCTCCGTCAGCTTCCCGTCTCCGATTCCGACCACCTCTCGCCGCCGCCTCCACCGCCTCTTTTACTTCAAAACAACAAAAAGCTTCGCCCAGCGGTTACCTTAGCCGTCCAGGAATGGCAGCGTGCACGTCGTTGTACGAGGTGCTAGGGATTTCTGTCGGCGCTTCGAACCAGGAAATCAAGGCGGCGTACCGCCGATTGGCAAGGGTTTGCCACCCCGATGTGGTGACAATCGATCGGAAAGACTCATCGGCCGACGAATTCATGAAGATCCATGCGGCCTACAGTACCTTATCGGATCCCGAGAAACGAGCCGTATATGATAGTAAGCTTATCTGGAGATGCCAACGGCCGTTGACTTCGGCTTCTAGGTTTTCTGGTTATACCGGGAGGAGTTGGGAGACCGATCAGTGCTGGTAAATTAGTTGACTCACTCCATCAGTCTACTGAGTTGGAGGTTGAACTCATCAACGTTTCTTAAAAATCTGTACAGTTAGATTATATCCCAGCAAAAAAAAAAAAAAACTGATTGACTAACGAAAAAGAAAGGAAAAAGCAAAGAGCGGTGGGCCGTGGGTTTTGGTGGAGAAATCAGAGGCGCTGATAGTGGTACGTAAGAGCTCTGCTCTTTTTTTGCGCTGTGCCCGGCATCTACAAAAGATGGACCCTTCCATTGTACTTTCAGTACTATTTCACAGTGATTAAAATCATAATTACAAAATTAAAATGACAAATAGCTTGTTGTTAAGCTTAATTTATATTATTAGCTGTGATATTGGGTGGTGAAGTTTCTATTCTGAGTTGACAAAATGGAAAGGAAAATTTTATCCAAATCAAATTTTTTCCTTCTACATCTCATCATTTTTCTCAAGAAACAAAATTTGCTGAATTAATATTCTTATGCCAGTTTATTAAGATAAAAATATTTAAAATTCTGGATGGGGCTTCCCCAGCACTTATAGAATTTTACTAGATATATAATTTAAATCGAGAGAAAAGAAAAATGTAAAATCAGGAAGAGGTGGTTTTGTTACAGGAAAATGGAGGGAAGTTTAAATAAAAAATAAAGTACATACTAACTTATTGTTAGTCAAAGGTGGGATTGTTTTGGGAAGACAAGTATTATGCTGGCCTACACAAATGTAACTGCAATTCAGGCGTTATTGTTTCTAGAAGACGTATTCAGAAACAAAAAAGTTGGTGTCTTTTAAAATGGTAAAATGGCGCACTGTGATTGAGGTGGAAAAGCAAGCCTTTATTCCCTCTCAACAGGGTGTTCTAGAAGCTTTTTCATCCAATCTAAATTTGCCAGCTAACTATGACATGGTTGCCTCTAATAAATATGTGGCACATATGTGCTATTAAAGGGAAGAATACTACACAATGCGTAATTAGTTACTTTGATTACCGTTACTTGCGGAGCACTACTTCCCAAAATATCCTCTTTATATTATTATTTCACTTAATGTTTAAAAATAATTTTATTGCGAGTGTGTTGTGTTGTGTTTGGTTTTAAGATATTTTTATATAAAAGCTCACATTATAATATTAAATATTCAACAAAGTTTTGTTTAATACATAATTATAACACATATTTACAAAATGGAAGCTTATCGCTACATTATGGTTTTGCTTGAGATTTGCTCCAAGCCTTGAATGCACAATTATCATGTTTGTTGGTATAATAAATATAATGTTTGTTTTATAAAATATCCCAAAACTACACTTCAATTATAAACCCAATCTTAAATCTAAATATAACATAACATAATACAATATAAATATATATATATACGTTCGAGCAACAATATCATAAAAATCTAAATAAAACTCTTGTTGAAACCATTTTTTTGAAAGGTCGACTTTTTATTTTGAAAATAAAAATGGGAGTCGCCACCGATCCTTTTTATGAAGTGTGATCGGGTCACCAATGGTTTTGGTCTACGAAATTCGAAAAACGGGTTTAGGAGTCGGTTACGTACGAGGAATGATTAGCACCCTCGTAACGCCCAAAATTGGTACCTAATTGATTAATAAATGTCTTAGTGTCGAAAGTTGAGAATTTGAAGAGATTTTAAAATACGATCCTTTGTTAAAATATTTCTTAATTGAAAATTTAAAAAAAGGGGATTTTTCACGTTAATCAAGAAAAATGATTACATCCCGTAAGTTAGGACACAATTCCTTAAATCCCCGAACCGAGAATAAACACCAAAAATTTATTTCAAAAGGTATTTGATTATCTCGGTTTTAGAAAGAAATCATATCCCGTAAGTTAGAATACGATCTTTCTAATTCCTAAATAATGAGAATTAATCGCGGTTTAAAAATCTCTTTTTTGCGCAATTTGCGAAAACGAAATTTATTCGGAGCATAATACAAACGAATAAATACATTTAAAACAGTTTGTGATGTGATTGTGATAATAATAAACCAATGATGCATATAGATGAAGCGATGGTAACTAAAATAATAAGTTAGCAGTGGTATTAACTAATTAAATTTAATGTTAATTAATTAAAAAAATAAAATAAAATAAAATAAATAAAACAATAAATAAGTAAATGAATAAAACACGTATACATAATAGTAATTTTAAGTATTCTAAAAGTAAAAGAATGATAAATAAATAAATAAATTAGTAAAAACAAATATAAAATTTAAGTATATAAAAAAGATAAATAATGGATATAAGATAAAAATAATACTAACTTAGGTAATTGAGAAATGAAGAATAATATGCAAATTAATGAATAAATAATAAAATGAATTAAACAAAGGACTGTATTGAAATTAGAACAAAATTAGAGGCACAAATCGTAATAAATTTAATGATAAAATCGAAATAGGACTGAAATTTAATGCGCTTAAAGGAGGAGGGGTCATCGGGGAAATTATTCCCTATCCCAAAACAGCGCCGTTCACATAGGGACTAAAATAAAACACAAATAAAATTATGCAACAAAATTAAAAGGAAAGAAAAATAAAAAGGACTAAATAAAAGCGCTTCGTAAAAGCGGAAGGGCTATTCGTGCAAATAACCCATTAGTCAAAAACACGCGGATCCCCTGGAGCGGGTCGGGTCGCGGGTCAGGCTCCAAACGGCGTCGTTTTGGGCGTCTGAGGCTAGTCCCAAAACGGCGTCGTTTGAGGGGTCGCCCAAGCCGACTGTGAACCTACTGTAGGGTCGGTAAGTATTACTTAGACCCCTAATTGTGTGAACTGACTGATTGATGGATATATATAATGAGCATGATGATAGTATGCATGTATACATTTACTGATTATATGTACTGATATCATGAGATAGCATGTCATGCATTGCATGGGGTTGGGTTGATTTTATTTGGAGGAAGTGTATTGAAAGACTTTTAAGCCTAATATACTGGCAGCTCAGCTGCAAACTACTGTTTTGTGCCGCATTCGGTACTACCTGGAGTGTAGGGATGGGTGAGTTGATTTAATCCCCACATGGAGTGTAGGGTTGTAGGGTTGGACGAAGATAGTATGTAGAGGCTGGTTGGGTAGGACTTTGTTACTGAATACTGTATATCTGTTATTGATACTGTGATGGGCTAAGGCCCTTGTGCATACCGACATCGATCTCGAGTTGGGCTAAGGCCAAACCGTTCTTATCGAGCATCGAAAGGGGGCTTAGGCCCAAGATCGCTTTTTGACTGTGCAATCGTGTTTTATCGTTGTTTGTTTTCTGTGGGATTACACATTGAGTTTACGTAAACTCACCCCTCTCTGTTTAATGTGCACAGGTAATCCCCAAACCTAGACGGATCGGTGCAGCGGAGGACTCGATGGTGACCACAGTTTTTGGACTTTTACGATTTATAATTTATGATTTGTGGTTTATTTGGATGTAATTTGGGGACTTTTGCTTAAATTTGGTTTTTATTTATTTTTATGGATTTATAACTGCTAGACGTAGGAAAACTCGGTTTTCAAAAAGGCAAAGTTTTCTCTAAACACACGATTTACTCAAAACGGTTTTAAAAGCTTCCGCAACGAATTATGTTTAAAACAACTGACTAAACGAGTAAGGATTTTGGAATTAAGAGGAGATAAGAAAAGTAAGTAAATGGAAATGGTTTTATCGTAGAAACTTAGTTTTCAACACGCTATCATGTGACTTCGCTAGATTCGGCCATAACGTCTAGGCCGGGTTTGAGGTGTTACACTAATTTAATATAAACAAGAAGTAGTTTTAAACTAAACTTTCTTGTTAACATAAAACTCCTAAATAACTTAAAATCCTTAATAATTATAAAAAAAATTGGAAAAAAAATAATAAAATAATAAGATCTGATAAATACAATATTGAGTTCATATATAATAAAAATTAAGCCTAAAACCCGAACACAATATGTTTTAAACTCGAGTTAAAAGCCCGAAATTCGTAATTCCCGTCATAATCCGGTTCAGAAATTCTGCTTGCATAGTCTTCACTAAAACGGTCATAACTTAAGCTCCTAAACTCAAAATTGAGTGATTCAAAATGTGTTTCGAAGTTAAGAGATAGATCTTCAAATGCCATGATGACATCTCAACCCAGAAATGTCAGGATACCATCCAAAAAGTTGTCGCAAGTCTGTTGACTTCCTAAGCTTGAAAATTGGCTACTTTGGTAATTGGAATTTAATAAATTTCACCACATCTGTGCATGTATCATTCTCCCTTTCGTCAAAAAGATTTGTCTTCGAATCTTGTCTTTGATCAAATCCTGATTTGATTTGCTTAGCCTTTAACACTGTTGTTGGGCCTTGAGGTAGTGTAATTCCATCACATTCATGGGTCTGAAATTGTGCCTTGAGACTCGCATCAGTACCAATGTATTATTTACACCCCTAAATTAGAGACCTACACTTTGCAATTATGTATGATGGCACTCAAACTTGGATGCTCAACAGAGGCGAGGAGAGGGGCACAAGCAGGGATGTTACCCCCTCCCCTTCAAAGAAATGAAAATTTTTATTTTACACCCAAAATATATAAATTTATAAATTAATAAATAGTAAAATTACAATTACACTCTCAAAAATAATAAAAATTTGATTTAATTTAAAATTTTATAAAAATATAAATGATAATCCAACCCTTAGCAAGAATACACTTCTTTAAACGATAAACATATGCATTAATCAATAAGATGAAGAATTTGGATAGCAAGTAAATAGATTTGAGAGGGAAAAAAATTGATTAAAAAAACAAAGATGAATACAGAAGGTAATTAATCTATTTTATATTTTAAAAAAATGGTTAGAGTAATATTTCTATTCTTGAAATGTCCCACCTCCACGTCTCAGTTTATTAAATTATAAAGGTACCAAAAGTGACTACAGTTTGGATTGGAATTCTTTTTTCCTCCTAATTACTAAAATATATGATTTTTTTTAATACAAATTTATAAACCAAACCAATTCAAATAATTATTCGCTTCTAATGTTAGAAATTAGGAGGACAGGTGGGTGATGCTGGTGTTATAAATCAATCTTACTCTCAATTAAAAAAAATATTAATATTTGAATTTATTCAATTAAACTTGAATTAATTTGAATTCAAATTGATTCAAACTTAAAATGTTAAGGATCGACTTATATAAACAATAAAATAGAAAAGGTAGATAAGATCGAACATAAATACTTTACGTAGAAAACCCTTAAAGGGGAAAAAACTACGGGCAAATGAGCCTTCAACTTTTCACTAAATGAGTAAACAAACGAAAATACAATGTGGAGAAAATAAACCTCGAAAACAAAATCCTCACTCTCATAGAGGCTTTTACCTTAAGAGTTGTATTGTATTTTGTTTCATCTATCAAAAAATGGATAAGTTAATCTCTGTACATGAGATATCAAAGAGCAAACTAATTCTTCTGTTAAAATTTTTATCTATTCTATTAAGTGCTGACGTGGTTGATAAAGAAATTAAACAGTACCACATATACCTTATGTCGACTGATATTATAAATTTAACGTATAATAATTAATTATAGATTGATATTTGGATAAGTCTTAAATTGTAGTAGGGAGTGAATTGAAAAGAAATGATGAAAAGGTTACGTAGTCCATCAAAACAGCATAATGAGGTAAGTAATGCATGTGTACCCAAAATCCTTGATTGTGATTTCTGATGTTCATTTCACCCTCCATTATTATTTTAAACACTTTGCTAACTAATGACACTGACAACTGATCAACTTAAATAATTAGTCCTTCAATTTCCCTTTTTTTCCTTTAGTTGCCCAATTGCCTATCACTATTCATGAACCCCATCTAACTCACATCTACCTTACTGCTACCAGTTTTAAAAAGCTTAGAATCCATTTCAATTTTGCTCCAACTCATTTGTTTAGGATAAGAACTACCAAACCTTGTGGAATCTATACTTTTATTTATTTATTTATTATTTTCCCCATCTTTTAGTTTCCTTAAATCCATTCTACATCACAGCTTAATGAAAAGATGGCTCAGCATCCAAATATTTTAATATACAATTGATATTAAGTCCTACTTTGTTTTGTTGCGATTTAAATAAAAATTGTTTGTCTCTTTTTAAAAATTGAAATAATATAAAGTAGAGATATTCATAAGCCTTTAATAAAATTTTAGGTCTGATTGATAAATATAAACCTAAAAAATAAACTTAAATTTTTATTAAGTTCAAATCGAATAAAAATATTAAAATTCGGGTGACTCAATTTATAGACAAAATTGTTGTAGAAGATTATTAGAAAAAGTAGAAATGGTTTGATTAAAAGTGAAGTTCGGCACATGATTAGTTAACAAATGTCATCAATTAGGTTGGCCGATCTATTTATCTAAATTAGTAGATTAGAATTTTATTTGATTTTCTTTTTCAACCCCTTGAATTTAATTACACAATCCTCGGAAAATTATGTGACGTATTTTTTTCATATCGTTTGGAGCAATTTATTATTTATGGAGCAGGTTTTTTTTCTTAATTTTATTTAAAGAAAGAAAATTAATATAATAACTGTTTGTTTTGTTTCTATTTTAGGTTTAGTTTATTTCAACGTAAAAATTTTTACGGAAAATATTTTTAGCCTTTTTCGATGCTTGTTTTATGTAAAATAGGATGATCAATGTAAAATTATCCCTTTATTCCTTTAAATTAATAAGGCTCTGTTCACTATAACACATTCATACTCGACCCGAACATTGGGTCAAAGCACCGGGATGTTACATTCTTTACTACATTCTTTACTTATCAAATATTTTCTTATAAAATTTCATAACTTTCCAATTTAGTCCTTTCTGTCATAGAAATTCAATATTCACTAATTAATCATATTAAATCAAATTTCTTTCTTGTTACACTTTAATCACATAATTTATCTCCATATCTTGTTTCACATATCAATTTTTTGTGTATTCCATTTCTATTATTTAATCCACATATTTTCTCAAGATTAACAATTTAGTTCTTGTCATCATAAAAATTTCATATTTTTTCACAATTTCACTTTTACAATACTTTATGCATATTTCATCATCTCATAACACATTCATTAAACTTTTATCATAATTTTCTTATTCACATATTAAACTGTTTCACACTTAAAACTTTGTACATTTTTTAATTTAGTCCCTATTGCCATGTAATTTATTTTTTACAATATAAGCACTTTAATCAAATAATTCATTATAATATCTTATTTTACATAACAAATTTTCATACATATCACTTCTCTTGTTTCAATTATAAATTTCACAAAGTTTACAATTTAATCCTTAACATCATGAAGATTCATTATTTACTATAATTTCACCTTAGCATCACTTTGTAATCAATTCACTACTTATCATAAATCTCAAATGTATATTTGTTTCATTGAAAACAACTTTTATGAATATTTTCAAGAAATCTGCCAAACAACATAAAATATTTTACACAAATTCATCCAAACACCATAAAATATTAGCTTTTCTAGAAAAGTAAGTTATTTTCCAAAAATCATTTTCCGGAAGCCATTTTTAGTGAACCAAATAGAGCCTTAAGCTCAGCGGCGAGGAAAAAGACAAAACTCCACGCATGTAGATTCCAGAACATGACGGTCGGTAAGGAATATAATTTACTATTATTTGTTTTTTTTAACTTAGAAAATATCATTTCATTGCAAAAATAGGAAAGGTCCTAAACAAACCATTACACCACCTAGTCTTCCTAGGTAGAAACAAATAGATACATCACCATAAATCCGAATAAGAGGAGTCCAATTAATGCTTCTAAAAGTGGATTTGGGGATCATTATTTAAATCATTTACATGGAGGAGTCATATACCTAAAGATTCTCCGATTCTGTTCACAAATAGACTAAATAAAATGGAGATGCCAACATTAGCGCAAACAAAAAGGATGTTGAGCCAACCAATTGTCTTCAGCAACAATCTAATCTTCCATAGGAGTTCTTTTCAACACCTTCTTGATACAAGCTTCTTTTGGGCTTATCAAAGCAAAAGTAAAGATGTGTTCAGAAAAGGTAACAGAGATTCGATCATCAGGATTTAGGTAAGAAAGTTGGATGGCTTGCAACATCCTTTCAAGCCTCTGCTTTTCTTTTTGTGCCTTAAACCTGGTAGCCTTACGAATCTTGAAAAGACTCATTTTAGCAGACTCTCTATCAACTTTACCATTCTCCCAAAGATTTAGCATGTTTTGTTCTGAGCATGGAGGCATCACGATGTCATATTGATCATCCATAATTTGTCCCTTTGAGTTCATAATGGTCCAGTTACCAAGATGGTCTTTAACAATATTAATATCATCAAGAACCAAAGTCACCATTTTAGCCTTCTTTGGGTTGACCATTAAAGATGGGTCACCCAAGGCCTTAAGCCTTCTTTCCACGAGCTTAGAGGATCTCAATGATAGTCGTGGTACTTAAAATCTTGCGATGGAAGATACCAGACACTCCACCCCTTGCAAAATACTCAATATAATAAAGGAATTATAGGGATTGGACTTTTGAAAATAAGATTTAGCTTTCATAAGAACTGTTAGAATTAAGTGACCCGAATCCTTATTTAAATAAAATACAATGGTAAAATAAAATAAAAGAGAATCCCTATAGAACTACACTTCTTTTATTTTATTTTAAATAAGGTTTTTTAAACCTTATTAAACTCAATCTATTTGATATTGATTAGAATAAGGCGTTTCAATCTTACTACACTCCTATTACAATATGGTTTTACAAGCCTATAAATAGACATAGTATATTCCTCTTGTAATTATTCGAATTCGACATAGTGAATTTTCTTCTCCTCTGCCCGTGGTTTTTTTCCCGAAAGGGTTTCCACGTAAAATCTGTGTGTTCTTTAATTTTTATTTCTCTTTTCTTTGCGATATATTGTCATTACCGATGTTATATTTTTAACAAATTGGTATCCAAGCTTTCAGGTTTTTCATCTCGATCACGGTAATGGCATCTTTGAAGTATGAAATTTCACTGTTGGATCGCAACACCAGATTCACGCCAGGCGGATAAAGATGCGATGCTTCTTGCACGATGGATTTATAGGAAGCCCTGCTAGGGGTAGATAAGATGCCTTCGACATTGACGGAGGAAGAGAAGAAGTGCAAGGATCGAAAGGCGTTAACACAGTTACATGCATTTGTCTAACGAAATTTTGTAGGATGTGATGAAGGAGAAGACCGCCGTTGCATTATGGAAGAGGCTAGAACAAATATGTATGTCGAAAACTCTAACCAGCAAGTTGCATATGAAGCAACATATTTATGCTCATCGTTTGGAGGAAGGTGCGTCTGTGCACGAACACTTAACAGTGTTTAAAGAAATTCTCTCAAACTTGGAGGCCATGGAGGTTCAGTATGATAAGGAAGATCTAGGGTTGATTCTACTTTATTCGTTGCCCCCGTCTTATTCAACCTTCAGAGACACGATTTTATATAGCCGCGAGTCTCTCACAATTGATGATGTTTATGATTTTTTGACCTCGTATGATAAGATGAAGCATCTTGTGGTTAAACCCGACTCTTAGAGAGGGGGTCTCATTATTCGTGGGAGATAAGATCGGAATGCTGATGATGATCGTGGAAGGACACAGGAACGAAATCCTCGCGGTAAATCTAAGGGTAGATCGAAGTCTTCAAACAGAGGTAAAACTTGTAACTTCTGCAAGAAGAAAGGGCACATTAAATCTGAGTGCTATAAGCTACAGAACAAGATTAAAACGGAGGCTGCGAATCAAAAGGGAAAACAATCAAAAAATTCCGGTGAAGTTGATGTTGTAGAAGACTATAGCGATGGTGAACTTCTAGTCACTTCTATCAACAATTCTAAAGTGAGCGAGGAGTGGATACTTGATTCAGGCTGCACCTTCCACATGAGTCTGAATCGGGATTGGTTTACAACTTACGAAACAGTGTCTGAAGGTGTTATTTTGATGGGAAATAATGCTTCGTGTAAAATCGCAGGTGTTAGAACAATTAAAGTTAAGATGTTTGATGGAGTTGTCAGAATACTTAGTGACGCACGACATGTTCCAGAATTGAAGAGAAATTTAATTTCGTTAAGTACTCTTGATTTAAAAGGGTACAAATACACAACTGAAAGTGGGATTTTGAAGATTTTCAAATGTTCCCTTGTTGTGATGAAAGGGCAGAGAAAGACTGCCAAGTTATATGTTTTGTAGGGTTCTACTGTTATTGGTGATGTAGCTGTCGCTTCCTTTTCCTTGTCAGATGATGATATTACTAAACTTTGGCATATGCGCTTAGGGAATATGAGTGAGAATGACATGACAGAATTGAGCAAAAGAGGACTTCTTGATGGGAAAGGAATTTGCAAACTGAAGTTTTGTGAGCACTGCGTTTTTGGGAAGCAAAAGAGAGTTTGATTCACCAGAAGAATCCATAACACGAAGGAACATTGGAGTATATTCATTCGATGCATGGGGCCATCAAGAGTGCCTTCGAGAGGTGGAGCTAATTATATGCTAACTTTTATTGATGATTTTTCCAAAAAAGTTTGGGCATTCTTCTTGAAGCAGAAAAGCGATGTGTTTTCCGCATTTAAGTCTTGGAAAACTATGATTGAAAAACAGACGGGAAAACAAATAAAATACCTCCGCACAGACAATGACTTAGAGTTTTGTTCTGATGAGTTTAATAAACTGTGCAAGTCAAAAGGAATCGTGAGACACTTGACAGTTTGTCATACTCCACAGCAAAACGACGTTGCAGAATGAATGAACAGAACGATCATGGAGAAGGTTTGATGTATGTTGTCAAATACCAACTTACCAAAGTTGTTTTAGGCTGAAGCAGCCTCTACTGCATATTTTTTGATCAACCGATCTTCATCCGTTGCCATTGAGAAAAAGACTCCACAATAGGTATGGTCTGGTAATCCTGCTAATTATTCTGATTTAAAGATCTTTGGGTGTCCTGCGTATGCTCATGTTGATAATGGAAAATTAGAACCGAGATCCATTAAATGTATTTTTCTTGGTTATAAAGCTGGTGTAAAAAGGGTATAAGTTATGGTGTCCTGAAAATAGAAAAGTTGTGATTAGCAGAGATATTATTTTTAATGAAACTGTTATGCTACCTAACTTATCTCTTAAAGACTCTTCCAATAAAGAAAATAAAAAACAGGTGGAGCATCAGATTAATACAGAGTCGACTCCTCAAGCCAGTACAAAAATTGAGAATAGAGTTGCTTCTTCACCACAATACTCTATCGCTAAAAACAAAACTAGAAGAGAAATTAAACCTCCAAAGAAGTATGCCGAGGCTGATCTAGTTGCTTATGCTTTAAATGTGGTCGAAGATATAGATGTAAACCGAGAGCCGTCTAATTATTTTGAGGCGGTTAGCTGTGAAGACTCAGAAAAGTGGATGTTTGCTATGCAAGAGGAGATGGAATCACTCCATAAAAACAGAACATGGGATCTTGTGAAACTTCCTAAAGGTAAAAAGGTTGTTCGCTGTAAATGGGTGTTTAAAAAGAAAGAAGGGACTCCAAGAGTTGAAGAACCCAGATATAAAGCAATGCTTGTTGCAAAAGGTTACAGTCAAATTCCAGGAGTGGACTTCACAGATGTGTTCTCCCCAGTTGTGAAGCATAGTTTGATTCGAGCTTTACTTGGTATTGTGGCCATGCATGATTTGGAGCTTGAGCGATTAGGTGTAAAAAAGCGTATTTTTGCATGGAGAACTTGAGGAAGATATTTACATGCAACAACCTGAGAGGTTTTACATCCTCGAAAAAAGAGGACTATGTTTGATTGCTTTGAAAAGTCCCTTTACGGTTTGAAATTGATCACCAAGACAGTGGTACAAGAGCAAAAGATAAAGGAGAGATAAGAAAGGTCAAAGCCCAACAAAGTGAAGAATTTGAGATGAAAGATTTGGGACTAGCAAAGAAGATACTTGGTATGGAGATTCTCGAGAGATAGAAAAGCAAGTAAATTGTACCTAAGTCGGAAGGGGTACATTGAGAAAGTTCTTTGCGAGTTCAATATGCAGAGTGCTAAGCTCATTAATACTCCTTTAATGACCATTTTCGGACTTTCATCGGCTTTGTCTCCACAATCGGATGATGAGATTGAGTACATGTCACATGTTCCATACTCTAGTGCAATGGGATCTCTCATGTATGCTATGGTTTGTTCACGTCCGCATTTATCATATGCAATCGGTCTGCGATTAGCATATACATGGCGAATCCGGTAAAGAACATTCAAAGCGATTCGATGGATTTTAAGATACTTACGAGGTACTACTCGATGTTTGCATACAGTTTGGAAGAACTAGAGATGGAGTCATTGGGTATGTTGATATCGATTTTGCTGGAGACCTTGATAAAAGAAGATCTCTCACTGGTTATGTCTTTACAATCGAAGGTTGTGCAATCGGTTGGAAAGCTACTTTGCAAACTACAATCGCTTTGTCTACCAAGGTTGAGTACATGGCGATTCATCGAGGCTTGTAAAGAAGCTATTTGGTTGAAGGGACTCTTTATGAGCTCAATGAAGACCTTCAAATCAAAGACAAGATTTTGTGACAATCAGTGCCATCTTCCTTACAAAAGATCAAATGTTTCATGAGAGAACAAAACACATTGATGTTCGGTATCATTTTGTTCGTGATATTATTGCTCGTGGTGATATTGTTGTGAGCAAAATTAGTACTCATGAAAATCCTGCAGATATGATGATTAAGTCACTTCCTATAACCAAGTTTGAGCATTGCTTAGAATTGGTTGGTGTTCATTGTTGAAGTTAAACTCTTAAGGGGTTTTATGGAAGATGTGGGGAACTTGTTCGTTGAGAGTTCGCAATGAAGAACTTGTTCATTGAGAATTCGTGTCAAGGTGGAGATTGTTAGAATTAAGTGACCCGAATCCTTATTTAATTAAAATACAATGGTAAAATAAAATAAAAGAAGAATCCCTATAGAACTACACTTCTTTTATTTTATTTTAAATAAGGTTTTTTAAATCTTATTAAACTCCATCTATTTGATATTGATTAGAATAAGGTGTTTCAATCTTACTACACTCCTATTAGAATATGGTTTTACAAGCCTATAAATAGACATAGTATATTCCTCTTGTAATTATTCGAATTCGACATAGTGAATTTTCTTCTCCTCTGCCCGTGGTTTTTTTCCCGAAAGGGTTTCCACGTAAAATCTATGTGTTCTTTAATTTTTATTTTTCTTTTCTTTGCGATATATTGTCATTACTGGCGCTATATTTTTAACAAGAACAACAACCAAAGTCCTATTCGTCGTGCATCCTTCATGAACCACATTAAATGCATTTTTGGGTTCGACACCAACTTTTAATTACTGTGAGTAATTAAAGTCACATAATCCCCAAGCTTTGTTTTTCCTTTCTAAACAAAAAAAAGTTGAAATGGGCATATGATTATTTGTTAGGATCTAGTGCCTTAAGTGTAGTTTATTCATCATAAGTACTTGTAATTTTTTGAATAGGTTGATTAATAAATTTTCATTATTCACATTAGTATCATTTGTATTTATCCTTAACGGGTTTTTGCAAGAAAATTAAAATGTAAAGCAAATATTCGCCCATTGATTACATAAAAGTTTAACTAATACCGAGTTACATTATGTTGTCTGATCGTAATGCGAGAAGACAACTTTATTAGTAGGTAATCTAAAAGGTCCATAGTCTGATCAATTGATGTAACCCTCCAAAATTTTTGGGTGTTTCGTACAAGATTGTTTCGATAATTTTATACGTATGTCTGGTGAAAATTTTATTTTTAATGAATTTAATTATCTTTAGAAAATTTTATTTTTTAATGAATTTAATTATCTTTAGACTACTGAGAGGTCATTAAAATGTATTTTGGAACTTTTTAAAGTTTCGGGCTCAATTGGGTAAAAATATGAGTTAAGGGGCAAAATGATAATTTTACTCCCTAAGGCATTGTAATCATTTGAGACCTAAATATGATTAAATATTAATGTTTGTGATAATGTATGGTGATGAGATGATTTTTGGATTTTAAAAATAAATAGATTTGGCCTTTAAAGTTAATTTTAACCATATGTTCCTTTTACTGTTTGACCATTTGATCACCTTTCTACTTTTAATCATAATAAAACAAAAAAAGGGAAAATAATCCCCAAATTTTAGACATTCCAATCAATCATATCAAGAAGAAGAAAAATACTTTCTTTTATATTCTTCTTCCATCTTCTACACCAATCTTCTTAGATCTTCCTCCATTTTCTTGCAAAATGAACATCTAAAAGTCCTATTTGAGCCATCATCATCATCATCATGAGTTGGAGAGTGAAAACTAAGGCGAGTTTTCACGATTTTACATCATTTTAACACTCCATTGCATTTTTATGAGTATTATGTTAGTTGAGCTATTAATATGGCTATTAAATGTTACTTTAACATTTTGACACTTTGGCAAAAATTGTTATTTTGCATGTGTTTAAAGAGAAAGAGGTTGCTAGAGGTGGTTTTATCAAGGGAAAGGAAAAGATGATGGATTGAAGGCCTTGGAGAAACCTCCATCCATTTTGTTACTTTTGGGAAATGTAAGTTCTCATGGAACTTACTATACTTTCATGTTGTTGTATGTGGGTGTGAAACTCTGGTAAGAACATCAATATAGTTAATATGATAGGCAAGATAGATGAAAACATGGTCATTGTCTTAAAAATGTATAATTATTGGTTGTGATAATGAGAAAGTTAAAAAAGGATTTTTGTATGTGTACAATGGTATGGTGACTTGCATAATGTGAATGAATGTTGGGTTTATGAGCTAAGTAAAGTGGAAAACATGAACGCTTATAAATGTTGTAACTTTAGACAAATGAACTTGTTTATTAATGTTCACTTAATTCTTGTGTCTAAGTAAACTTGGTAGAAGAGTTAGGATACGGTTGGCATGACAATTAGGGTCATATGTGCATTTTTGTACGGGTTGTTATAGAGTTAGAGCTATATCATGTCATTTGATGATTTAGCATTTGTTGCGGATCATCGAATATATACCGCCTTTTCGGGGATAATCTTGGTGTGGTGGAGGGATGTGTTGGGAAATGTGCCCATATTGTAGTAAACATGTAATTGTTTTCTATTTATTTGTCCGATGAATAAATAAATAAAGTTAATTTCACATTTCACTATTATGTCTTTTGTATTTTCTGTCTTTTATATATTGCATACATAGCGAAATCGTGACAAGTAAATATTAGCTCATTGATTGTCTAAAGTTTAAACTGAAGATAAGTGGAATTGTAAAGAACGTTTACATAGCGAGAAAGATAATTTACTTCAGTAGATAATCTAAATGAGTCTTGTAACAACCCAATTTTCAGTGGTGTCAGAAATAGTGGCTCGAGACCACTAAAATCTAACAAGTGAGTTTGAAAATTTTATTATTTAGTGTTTATGAGCCAATCGTGAATTTAGGAAAGCTATGAAATAGTGATTTGTGTTTTAGAAATATTTATTAGATTAATTGGTTTCGAAAACGAGGAAACAAGACCTCGATTTCATAAACCAAGCCGTAAATATTTTTATAAATATTTACGGAGTGTTATTAGGTTAGTATTAAAATTTCGTTAGAAAATTCTAACGTTTTGATAGTTAATTAATTAAAGGACTAAATTGAAAAAGGTGTAAAACTTGCTAAAGTGATTAAATAGCTTAAGTGATAATTAAGGGAGGACTTAAAGGGCAAATTAGCCCAAATAAAATGGCTGAAACGTATAAGCAGGAAAAAAAAAGGAAATTAGGTGACTAAGGGGCAAAATGGGAAATAAAATAAAATTTAAATAGATAAAAATGGGACTTAATAGAAATCTAGATATTTCTTCACAAATCTTCAGCCAAAAACACCATAGGAAGTCCCCAAGAAGCTGTTTTTTCATATTTTCACTTCAAGTGAGTTCAATTCTTGCTTTTTCTTTGAAATTTTTATGTATTGAGACTTTTACAATTAAGTCCAACTATTTATTTCATTAGTTTTTGATTTCATGGGTGATTTTGAAAGTTACCATTGATGAGTGCTGGAAGTTTATGATGAATTAATATGGATTTGAAGCTTTACTTTTATTATATGATGAATTTATCAAGTGATTTCAATAGAAATTGATTATTAGGACCAAATTGTGAAAAGATTGAATCTTAGGGTTTAGTATTAAATTGTGTTTATAAAGGGTTGTGTAATAGTTTAGAATATTTAGATAAAGTGTTAATTGAGAAAAATTAGCTTATTTGGTGGGAAAATAATAAGGGACTAAATTGTAAAAATTGTAAAAGTTGGGGTAAATGTGTAATTTCAAAAATTGAAGGGCATAAATTGTGAAGTGAATTAGAATTAAATTAGATGCTAATGAATTAACAATTTTATATTATAGATCAAGAACCCGAAGAAAATCGTGAAAGGAAAATTAGCTGAATAGTCCCTAAATTACAACAAATTTTACAAATTAGCCCAGGTAAGTTCATATGGTTGAAATTTCATGATTAATTGTTAATTTAGGAATGATATAATGTATTATTTTATATTTTTGTTATTGAATTATGATTAATGTAAAAATATGAAAATTGAATTGAAAGTTCAAATTAAGTGGAACGCAGGATTGAGTACGATCGTTCTGTGACACAAGATGAATTGACAGATAAGACCATGGTTGGACCATGGCAATGTTTGAATGTAAGACCATAGTTGGGCTATGGCATTTTAGTAAAAAGACCATAACTGGGTTATGACACTGTGAATGTAAGACCATGGTTGGACCATGGCAGTATATATATATGTGTAAGACCATAGCTGAGCTATGGCATCCTGATGATAAGACCATAACTGGGTTATGGCACTACGAGTGTAAGACCATGGCAGGGCCATGGCAATAAATGTGTAAGACCATAATTGGACTATGGCATCAAGAAAACGATGTACTCAAATCCGTAAGACGTTCTCTGATTTGACAAAGATTGGTAAGTGTTATATGGAATTAATGTGATAGAATTTAAGAAGTTATTGATATTGAGCTCAATCGAGTGAATTCATCATTTGAAATTGTGAATGGTAGGAAATGTTAGTGACATGCTTGTTTAATGATTTATTATAGTATGTTCGGTAAGATTTATTTTTAAAGCCAATGAACTTACTAAGCTTCATTAAGCTTACTCGTGTTGTTTAATATTCTTGTAGATTAACGTGAGATCAGAGGATCGGATCGACACATCAAGCCACACTATCTAGTTTAATCCGGTAGTTTTGCAATGTAAATTTTGGTTTATATGGCATGTATAGGGTTGGTTTAACAATGAAATAGATTGAAATATAGTTATGAATCTTAAATGTTTGTATGTGAGTAGATAGTAATAATACTTGTTAAATCTATGTAATGAATTAAATAGGTAAGTATAAGAAAATGAAGTGTTGATGATGTTATGCCATATTGAGAATATGTTTTGGTTTGTATTGGTTGCTTGGTTGGGATATATTGATATATGAAAGTGTTGTGTGCAGGTTGTTATTAAAAAGGGTGAGATAAATGGCCTTAAGATGGCCTATTTTTGTCTACACGGGCAGAGACACGGGTGTGTGTCTTAGTCGTATGTGACACACGGCCATGCACATGGGCGTGTGGTCTGGCCTTGTGTCCCCTGTACCTTAAAAATTAGAAACAGAATGCTCAGATTTTAGCACACGGGCGTGTGGTTTGACCATGTGACCCCTGCACTTTACACGTGGCCTAGCACACGGGCGTGTGGTTTGTAACAGCTCGATTTTCAATGGTATCGAAAATAGTGGTTCGAGGCCACCAAATCCGACGAGTAAGTTCGTAAATATTATTATTTAATATTTACAAGTCAAATGTGATTTTTTTTTTAAAAAAAGGTTTTTGATTTGATAATTTATGTTATATAAGTGATTTATTAAGTTCAAGTGGTTTTAGAAAATAAGGTATTGGGACCTTATTTTTATAAACTGAGCATAAATATTTTTATAAATATTTACAGAGTGTCATTAATGTGGTATTAAAGTTTCGTTAAGAAATTTTAACGTTTCGATGGTTAATTGATTAAAAAGGATCAAATTGAAAAAAAATGCATTCCTGGGACTCCGTTCTGGTAAATCGGATTCGTAAATATTTTTAGTAAATATTTACGAAGTTAGTTGTGTAGTTAATTAGGTTCTGGTTAAGTGAATTTGCTTGAATTAGGAGTAATTAGGAAAAAGGTCTAAGTTGCAATAGGGGTGAAAGCTTAATTATAGATTAAAGAAAAGATAAAAAGGACCAAATAGGAAATTATGCCTTTTTCTAAAGTTGAGGCGGCATATGCCTGATAAAAATCTTAGATTTTTATGTTTTAAATATATATATAAATATATTATTTAATTATAAAGTATATTATTATTTAATTATATTGTAAATTATATTAATTATATTATATTATTATATTATTAATAAACCAAAAAGTTGACAAATGTATGGTACATATGATGACATGTGGAAAAATGAAATACATATATTAGTAATTATTACATATTTACTTATTATTTAAGTAAATAATATTATATTATATTATTATTATTTTTGTTATTATATTAAACTAATTAAATAAAGGAAATAAAAAGAAATAAAAGATAGAAAAAGAGACAAATAGAAACAGAATTAGCAAACGAAATAGAGAAGGAAAGAAGGAAAGAAAGAAAAGAAAGAAAAGGGAAAATTGGGGTTTTGAGATTTCAAGCTCAATTGGTAAGTCAATTTAAGTTATTTTCTTGTAATTTTTGAGTTTTTAGAAACCTAGAACAAAATATTTCATGGTTTATATTGAAATTTTGGAAGTTATTAGATTTCTAGACATTGATTATGTTGAATAAATGAAAGAATTAGGGGTTGTTTTGATAGAATTGGAGGTTAGATTGTTAATTTTGTGAAGTCTAGGGACTGTTTTGGTGGATTGTTCTTTGTGCTGGAAATTTGAGTTGAATTACTAAGTTTAGTGAGTAATTAAAATATTTTGTACCATGAGTTTTGTTAATATTAGCTTTCAAGGAATTTAATGCTATAAATTAAATTAGCATGGTGTTAAGTTATAAAATTCAAGAATTTAGGGATTGTTAATAAATTATATGTATAATTGGTTAATTATGGAAATGGTAAATTCAAGGATTAAATTGTGAATTAATTGAAAGTATGAGTTGCTTTGAACCTTGTGGAGTAATTGGTTGAAATGAGACTTTCTTGATTTTAATTAAATAATATGATTTATAATTGGGGATTTAATTGAGTAAATTACAAATGAGAAGGATTTTTTTAATAAATTAAAGATATATATAGGCTGTATATTAAGGGTTAAGTATTCGGCAATAGTGTTATGTGTTAATGGTGGAATTAACTTGGTTGATATGGTGGATTAAATTGTATAGGATGTAAACGTTTTGGGGCAAATGTGTAAAAGTATAAATAAGTAGCTAAAGGTATTGAATTGAATGGTATATGAAATTGAGATTAATATTTACAGAGTCATTTTAGAAATGAGTAGAATGTTAGTTTGATAATTTTAATTATTAGTGTTTAATTAAGTTAATTAGTATTAAATTTCAAAGTGGGATTAGAATAAGGGACTATTTAAATAAATAGTCCATTAATTTGAGGAGTTTTGGTTAGTGGATAATTATGAGAGAATTATATATATGTATGTCATTGAGATATTTTGAAGTCTTTTATTTGAAAGAGTTTTGTTTGGGCGTTTGATGTTGAATTTGTGTTATTTTTTTTAGAGCAAAATTTTACTACATTTAAAAAATTAGGGATTTGAGTGAAATTAGAGAGTTTAATTTAGTCTAAAATGGAAATTGAATGAAAATATGGAACTAGTTTTGAAGAAATAAAATTAGTCTAGGTTTAGGGACTAAATTGGAATTTAGACAAAAGTTGAATAAAAATTGAAATATTCAATGTGAAATTGTATTGTATTGATGAATTTTAATTGTTTTAATTTCCGTAGCTAACGCTGTACCGGAAACTTCGACTAAGAAAGGAAATGATAAAGTCGATGAGGAGTTGCTCGGAAATTCTGGTTTGTATTACTATAATTCGAATTTAATTATTATTAATTGTTGAATTTTAATTGTTATGCATGGTAAGTAAGAATTGAGGTGAGTATTTGAAATTGATATGAATATTGAGTGAAATTGAAAGTGATTCAAATTGAATTGAAATTGAATTGAGCAATTGAGATGCATATTGATTTGAAAGTGAAAAGTGATTTGAATTGAATCAAATTGAATTGAATGATGAAAATATGTGATTATTTGAAATGTACATTGATTGAAAAGTGAATTGTGATTTGAATTTGATTGAAAGTGAATTGAGAAAGTGAATCGAATACCCTATTAACTAGTCGGGTTAAGTCGGATATAGTTAGCATGCCATAGGATTGGAAGTGTTTAGGGATACTTCGACCTTGAGTCGATGAGACACTGGGTGTCATACTGTTACTTCGGATAGATTCGATGAGGTATTGGGTACCAACTTTCTTCGGCTTGGCCGATGAGACACTGGGTGTCAAATATTGCTTCGAACTATCCGATGAGGCATTGGGTGCCATTCTGGTGTGTTTGGTTGGATCTGTGTATCCGCCAAGGTCTGAGTCTTGTTAATAGGGGTAAATGAACGAATTGGAAATTAGATTTGGTTTTGAATAAATTGATAAACCGAATGATTCTGTATAAGAAATGAATTAAGTTATCGAAACGAGAAGTGAAAATGAAATGAATTAGAAATCAAGAAATAGTGTATGAGTTTAATTGAATACAATCTTATAAATTAGTTATTACTATTATTATTGAAACATGTTGGTTTAAATATTTAATTTGATTATTGAAAGATTCAAGGTATAAATTGATTATGCATAATTTTTTTGTAATGTTACGAATTGATAATTAGAATTGATATTGAATGATTTTATATATAAATGGAATGAAATATTGAAATAAGAATGTAAAAATAAAATAGTTTGAAAATAGTGATTATTATTGAAATAGATTGGTTTAATGTATAAATTGATTATTGAAAGATTATAAATTGAATATGCATATTTTGCTATATTATTTATAAATTTGAATTATAGTAATACCAATGAGTATATATATATATATATTTATACTCAACGTACGGTTTGTTTCCGTGCGCAGGTTAGTTGAAGACAAAAGTTCTGGTCCAGCATCCAAAGTCGATCCCGAACTCATTATGATGAAGTATTTTTCTTTGTTAATGTCATGTACCTAGGATGTTTGTGTTGGTCATCTTGAGTAATGGTTGTAAATTAGGTAATAATATATGACTTTGAATGGTTAAATACTAACATATATGAATATAAGATGATAAACTTATGAATATGGCATAATTTGGTACAAACTTGAATTGGATTGAATGTGACAGATTTGAATTGATTTGAATATCAAATATGAAAAATTTCTAGAGTACCGATATTAGTCCCGGTTGGCTTCTAATACGTGTTTTGGGCTTCGAGGACCCATAAAAGAGACATTATGATTTAATTATGAAATGTATGCTAATTATCTGTTTAATGTTTTGTAATTGTTCTGAGAAGTCTGGTAATGTTTCGTAACCCTGTTCTGGCGACGGTTTAGGGTTAGGGGTGTTACATGGTTGGCCGTGTGACACCAGTCAGAGAGTTACACGGGTAAGGACACGGGCTGGGACACGGCCGTGTGTCTTACATCGAATGCCCACACGGTCTAAGACACGTGCGCGTCACCTGGCCATGTGAGCCTAATGGCCGGCCATACAGGCGTGTGTCCCCTGCCCCTAAGAAAAATTTTGAGATTTTAGGAAAAATTTCTTGAGTGTTCGGTTTAGTCCCGATTCACTTCTAATGTGTATATTGGGCCTCGAGAGCCCATTTAAGGGACAATATGAGTGTTTTATGATTAATTCTTGAAATAAATAGTAAAGGTTGTGATATGTCTGTAAATAATCTGTAAAGTCTGGTAATACTTTGTAACCCTGTTCCAGTGACGGATAAAGTTTAGGGGTGTTACAAGTCCGTAATCCCGTAAAAGAATCAAAGTGAACATTTGATTCAAATACTGAGAATGATTATTATGTTGTCTACAAATCCAATTGGGAAGATGGATAATCTTGGCTATCGGAGCAGTTGACTCCATGAGTATAGAAATAGATATATTCATTAGTAGAATGATACATTGGACTGGACCCATGTAACACCTATATCTTGTCTCTATCGCCATATTATGGTTACAGGGCATTACCGATCAATCGGATAACATTTAACCTCAAAGCATCTCAATAAAATCATTTAACACTACTTAAGTAAAACACAATAAAGACAAATAGACATGTGCATTTGGGCATTAAATCAGTCCTTTAGGGCCCTCAAAATAGATCATAAGCAATTCGGGACTAAATTGTAACAAAACATAAGTTTTAAGATAAAGATGCAAAAATGTGAAAGTAGGGGTCACACGACCGTGTGACATATCCCAAGGCCATGTAGCAATCAAACAAAAAGACACATGGCCGTGTCTCAGCTCGTGTCTTCACCCGTATAACTCTCTGACTTGCTATACACGGTCGTGTCGCAGGTAGTGTGCTAGGCCATGTAACACACTTACTTGATACACTAACAATTTAAAAATGACACATCTGACAGTCCGTGTCCCATACCGTGTGATCCATAATTCGACCTTAAAAACAAGCCATTTTAAGGCCAAAACACTCCTAACCAACCATCCCATTTGTGCACACATTCAAAAGGCCTAAACATCATTCAAACACTTATGAACATACCACTTCAAACATCTTATTTCATTTAACCAATATGTCATTCAAAGGTACCACATTCGTATCAAAACATCACTAACACAATCAAAGCAATATAGCCACATTTCAAGCACAAAACTTAGTTCTTTTAACTACCAAATGACAATCAACTTAACCATTCACATTTCAGTTCAAACATACCATAAAGAAGCATATATTCCAAGTACCTAAAAGTGACCAAAAGACTTAAACTTATCAAAGTGTTTTAAGAAAATCCATCAAACAAGACTTAAGCTCTAAAAGCATATTTGTACCAAAATGATCATTAACACACTTATGAACTATTACTACACAAAGTCCTATACATGCCATATAACCAAGATATCCAAAATCTACCAAATTTGTCCTTGACATAGTGTGTTTCTTTGAGCTTGATCCGATCTCCCAATCGCAAAAACGAAAGCTACAAAACAAAGAACAAACAGAGGTAAGCTTACTTGAAGCTTAATAAGTTCGTAAAAATAACGATAGAGCTTACCACAAGTTATCTTAACAACACAATTGGATAACAACTAAGATAATTCCTTATCGTTCACAATCCACCACAGATAAGAGCTACATGTTTCATTAAATCAGTTTGATCAGATATCATAGCTCGTCATCTTCAAAAATGCAAAGTATCGCTTATTCGAGCTAGATTCCAGAACATTGATCGTTTCGCAATGCTGCTCACACAAGCTGACGAGAATTCGTAACTTACGCAGGATTCTCAGCCATCGGATTAGTCCATATCATCAGAACAAAATATGTAATCGTTTCATCACTTCACGTCCCGGCCTAAAGCCTAATCACCTTAATTATTCGTATTACCAACTTTTAAATTGATCCAATAAGCTTAAAAATTCTACAAACTAAATATTTATAATTTTATGGAAAGAAAAACTAATTATAAAAATTAGAAATACGAACGTATCGGGCTGATTTGTAGTAATAGCCAAAGTAGAAGGACTACTCCGGTACCTTGTCTTTTCCTCGGTCATCAACACGTTCATGATCTAAAACAATATTTTCATGCAATTAACTAAATCAACAGCCAAATTTAATCATTCTATACAATTTAGTCCTTCTTTACATTTACAAAATTGCCCTCAATTTCTCGCCTTTATTCAATTTAATCCTTAAACCCCAAACATGCAATTTACCCATTTTCTCTTAATCCCATTTTAGCCAAACCTTCCATGGTTTTCCAACAGCCCCTATTTGCAAATATTTCATATCAAGTACAAGCACTTTCATCATTTTAGCAATTTATTCCTTAAATATTAAAATCATAAAAAATTACTTTACAAAACAGTCCAATCTAACATCTAAGCTTAGAAATCTTTCAAAAGCTTCAAGGAAACAACTCAATTCATCAAAGGTACAATCCACAATGTTTGATAGTTTTACAAATTAGTCTTCAGATTAGCTAGATTAAGCTAATACAAACTCAAAAACATAAAAATTACTAAAAACGAGCATAAAAACACTTGCCAATTGAAGCTTTAAAATAAGAGCATGAAACCATAGTTTTTCTCTCCTTGTGCCGTGGAGAAGATGAAAAAATAAGCTTAAATTATTCTTTTTCTTTTCTTTAATTTAATATATATCTAGGTTATTTCATAAATATTTCAAAGTTCTTAATTAAACATTAATTAATTACAATTTACCTTAATTAAGCTTATCCATTTAAATAAATAACCATGTTGATCCACCCATTAAATCTTTATTGGCTAATTTATTCATTTAGCCCTCTAAATTTAGTAGACTATACTTTTATAGCTTTTACGATTCAGTCCTTTTTACTAATTAACTATTTAAATAATATAATCTCATAACCAAATTTTAGTACTACACTAATGACCTCGTAAATATTTAACTAATAAAATTTACGAACTGACACGTCAAATTTTTGATCCTGAAACCACTGAAAAACGGGCTGTTACAACCCAAGATGAATTAATTCTGAATCTGTTTGTGAATTAATTCACTTGTGACGTTCATAGTGTGATTTACCTAAATCCTGAGTTAGTCATTGACCATGCGCATGCAACTCATGTGCTTTGATATGAGTTTAGACTTATGCTCTGACGATGATCGAGCCCATAATCAGTATGTTGGGTACATGACTTGTGTATGGCATGGCTTTACTAGCAACAGTGGAATCCATAGCTCAATTAAAGAGTAAATGATATCCTCTCATTGGCATTGTGTGGATTGATAAATATGGAATGTGGTCACGAGTTGCTAGTTCTATAATAAGCAATTTATCACAGTCATTTGTTGACAGTGACATATTAATCATTAAGAAGACATAATGGTGACAATGAGATAAAATAAGATTGTATTGAGTGAATGAATTTAACTCAAAGGAATCAAGGATATTATATGAGGGTAACACACACATGACGAGGTCATTGAACAAAGAAGTTGGATGAATTACTTTCGTAAAGAGTATACAATAAGGAGTTTTCAATCATGGTACTTCTTGTGGACTGACTCCATGATTAAGTAATTGTGAATTATCGGAACGATGCTTCTGGACATAATTACAATCACTAGAGCCTAATTGTATATGTTCGATTGGTCCCTATGCTAGCTCAACAAAAGTTCGATCGGACTGCGTTTGAATCAAAAGTAAATTCTATGACTTTAGGAATAATTTAATTGAGTCGATTTATTTGATGTGTAATTAAATTAGGTGGTCATGAGAATTGTTCAACTATAGAATTTGATTAAAGAATTTTCTTGAAAAATTAATTTGGAAAATCTAAGTAATTTTTGGAAAAATTAATTTTGATCAAGTAAAATTAAATTAATCAAATCAATTAAAATTAATATGATATTTTTGAAAGTTAATTTTCAAGTCAGACAATTGGCCCAATGGGTAATTAAACTTGAAAATTGGACATGAAATCGTAAAATGGGCCTGAGAGCCCAAAATCGAGACCTAAAAATTGGTCGAACCAGGCTTGGTATGTGAAACCGGGTTGACGGTTCAACCAATGGCTAGACCGGACCAAACCAGCAGCAACTAAAACGACTCGGGATGCCGTAAGGGTGTCGCACCTACATCACCGGACATGGTGGTGCCGGTTGCTGTGAATAGTTTAGTATTAAATTTAATTTAATACTTATCTTAATAATATTTTATTAATTTAATATTAAAGTGATTATCGTAATATTATATTTAATTTAATGTTTATCTTGTTATTATTTTAATAAGATTTATTATTAAATTTAATATAATATTTAAGTGATTAAGTTTAATCATAGTTAAGCTCTCTAAACTCTCCCTATATAAAGAGAGCCTTGTGTCATTATTTTCACACACTTGAATTTAAGAGAAAGTTGTAGAGAGAAAATTCTCTGAAGAGATTATTCCAGAAAACTTCTAGAGATATTTTTCTGATTTACAACTTGACCCAAAAGTTTAGAGAAATTGTAAAATTACCCCAATAGTTATTTTTGTGAAAATTTTTCTAATTCGAAGTGAGCCCACACTCGGTAGACGTGAGCTTGAGGATAGTGGAGAATACTCGACCGAAGCGCTCATCCTAAACGAATCGAAAAGGTACAATTTTGATTAAGTGTTTATTACTTTAGATATCACAACCAATATCTTGCTTTGGAAAAATTTTAAAACTCTGGTTTTTCCCTAAATTTATTTTCCGCTGTGTTTTCCAAACCTGTTTTTTTAACAAGATGTACATGATGCCTTCGGGCTTTGCACTTATGTGCCTTGGTGTGTGTAATTCTAAGCTCTTGTGAGCATTCTTGGTGTGGTGGGTGGTTCCTATATGTTTGAGTTCATTTTACTAAGGTTACATTCGACGAAAAGCTTTGTATAGATAGGTACTTGATTATGGAAAATGAATATGAAATGGTTGTGCTATAAAGTTTAAAGAAAAGGTGAAGTCTTTACATTTGTTGCCATGATATATAAATGTGTTCCATGAGATGATAATAATATATATATCAATCATGTTATATGTGCTATACTAATTGCGTTGGTCGACATGGTTGTAAATTCTTATGCTTAACTTGCCTTATGTGATGTAGTTGAGAATGTTGTAGTAAGTATGCTCACCTCCAACAAGGTAAGTATAGTGAATTCCATTTTAACTTACTAAGTATTATTTGCTTCACGCCGTTGTTTTTTCGCATAGATTGTTGATTTGGGGAGTCTTGAAGCCTAACTCAATTCGAGACATCACACGATCATCAAGATCAATAAGATTATAAAAGTGACATATTTTTAGTTGTGGCATGTACTAGTGTGTCTAAATAGTAAATATATTAATTTCATATTACTTAGTCTTTATGTTGAATTTTGTTTAAATTTGAGCTCGCAAGCTTCACTTGTTATTTCATCACCTTATCATTCTTTTGGTAAATCGTTGATATGCATGGTTACTTACCTTTGGAGATTCTAAATTGCGAATTTAAAGTGTATTATAGTGGCTTTTGTACATGCTTGAGTGATTTTTAAGCATGTGTTAGATATATCATGAATAAAGGGGCTCAAGAAAGCATTTTGAAGTGTTCAAATCATACTCAGTGAGCCACATCGCAACCATGGAATTGCAACATCGTGACTTCGCCACCCGATGTCATGACATCTCTACTCAGTAAGGCATGTCGCAACATCACAAGTCCCCATATCATGGTGTTGCACCACTCTATAACCCTGCACCATTTTACGTTATTTTGACCTTTTGGGGCCTGCTTGGGGTTCCAACCACCCTCAATCGACTATGAATGAATTCTAAATTATTTTAAATTATTTTTATAACTTTTAATTTGTATAAAACTTATTTTATAAAAAAATTTAAACTCTTAACTTTTGAATAAAAAATGAGATTTCTTATCTATACATGCTCCAGTGACATTTCCCATTCGTACCAGCCATTAGGATGGGTGAGGGGTGTTACAATAGAAATTGAGTAAATTGGTTAAAGGATTATTATGTTGGTTATCAACTCCAATTAAGGAGATACATTGTCTTAGGCATCAGACTGATTGGCTATTAGAAGATAGAGACATAAATGTGGTTACTTGGATTGACAATACATTGGACATGACCCAAGTCAATTTAGTCCTAGATTTGTTTATGAATTAATTCTTTTGTGACGTTCATAGTGTGACTTACCTCAATCCTGTGTAAGTGATTGATTATGTGTACGTTACTCATATAGTTTGATGTATTGAAAGCTCGAGTTCGAATAACTAAAGAGCCAAAAACTAACATGTTGGTATACGACTTCTGCATGACATAGCTTCATTTACAATAGTAAAATTCATACCCCCAAGAAAGGGTTAATGGTATCATCTCATTGGCATTACATAATAGATGGAAATGTAACGTGGCCATTAGTCACTTGTTTAAGACAAATGATTTGTCACACCCCATAATTAGGCATAGAAGTTTTGAGGGTAAATTAGGAATTTTGGCTTGGAATGGGTTCAGAAATTTTAAATTGTGGTAACCTAAAATTGTTTTTGTCTATGGCTTCTTGAAAATTAAAACAATTTTTGAAAATAATGTTCAAAAGACTTTCAAATTTGAAATAAGGACTGATTTCTAAAAGGGTCTAAATTATGAGTTTTTAAAAGGCAATTAAACCAAATTTTAATTTTTACCCTATTTTCCCCTTCATCTTTATAAAACTCACGTCCATTGCATTCGAAAGCTCCTCTTATTCAATTTTAATTCCAAACTTAATTCTTTAGATTTCTATCATTTCCCAAGCCATAAATCTCCATAGTATTTCAAGAAAAAATCCAAGAATACCATAGATTTCTCTACTGTTGAATTTTTGGGTTTTTCGGGTTTTTGATCAAACATTTGATTTGTCATCAACTAAGGTAACAATTCGATTCCTTATTAGTTTTTGATGCTATTTGGTCCCTTAAATTGATTTTTTAGCCGTCAAATCGCATGTTTTAAATCAAAATCGAAAATTGGGTCGTTAATGGTGGATTTCGGGATTTTGGGTAAAAACATGGTTTCAAAGTGTTTTTCAATTAGTTTTGACATGATTAGGATGTTTCTAAACTCACTTTAAAGTTTCATTGAAGATTTTCAATGTTTTAATGATTTTTCGTGAAAATTGCCACAAACATGTCAAAAATTTCGATACCATGAATTGAGTAGTTTTGAGTAGTTTAAAGGTTGAGAAACAGTCGTAGGTGAATAATTAGATGAACGGAATCAGTTTTAGGCAAAAAAAATTAAGTATAAACCAAGATAATTGAAATTCAAATTTGCTATGTCGAAGGTTTCGATTACATGATAATTTAGTTTAGGCTTGTGTTTTGATTGTTTGAAGCGAGTCTTTGGCTAATTTTTGATTATATTGTTGTGTGATTTACCTTGTTGAAGCTTTGGAATCATTAGGACCTTCAACGAGTAAAGATAAAGGCAAGGAAAAGCTAGTTTAGACTTTCGACAATTAGGCGAAAGTGTGATCGGTGAGTGTTTGGAATCGCTACTTGTAGACACGATTCATAGTGTTAATTGGGAGCTTAGGAATAGCCTAAACCCCTATCCTAAGTTTCGAGTGTAAGCCTTCTATTTTCCTTGCTTTATTTTGGCAATTATGTGATTATGTGAATAATTGTGGATTGATTATTATGATTTGATATTATGATATGAGACATGTGTGATGACTATTGTGAATTGTGTTGTGTTGTGGGCATGATATACATGCCAAATGACAATGATAATGATATGCTAATAATGAAAATATGTAGCGAAAGCGAGCGAAATTTTGGTAAGTATATATGTGTTGAATTGTGGAATGTGATATTATTATGACATGTAATATGTGAGAATATTTGTATGTGATATGTGATGTACTGATTTTAACGCACACATATCTGGCCAGATATGTGATGACTCAATGAGCATTATTGTGGCACTTAAAGTGCAATTAAATGTGAAACCGATAAGCATGCATTGTGTACAAGTTGTGATGTAAATTGATGAATATGAACAGAGATGATGTGTATTAAATTAGTAATTAAAAATGTGTAATTGTGGATATTTTGGCCTTGTAATCACTTGAAATCGTTGGATATAGTTGGCATGCCATAGGATTCTGAGTGCCCACCTATATGTATTGTGTTTTTGGGCATTGAGGCCCTAGGACAGGTTGGAGAGATAAGGGAATATAAGCTAAGCTCCATTCAACAGGACATGTTTGGTATGTTGGAGAGTGTTAGCTTTATGCTTCACTTTTTGGGATATATTTGACTCTATGAGTCAATTGGTGTGTTGGAGATCCGTGTATCCGATGTGTGGTGATAGAGCCACTTTTATATTTCATAGCCTCAAGTGCCAAATTATCGTTTAAATGTGATTTTATATATTGTGATAATATGATGTGAGATGGATGTATAAACATGTGAATAACATGATAAATAAGTTGATTTAAGTTTCATGAAAATGTTAATATGTTCTTATAGTAAATTGTGTATGTAATTGTGGTTTGGATCGTTTTCATTTAACTTGTGAATGCATGTTAATATATAAGCTAGACTTGTTAGTTATTAAAGCATGTTATGTTGTTAGTCTTGGCGAATTATTGTAAAATGAATTGTTTGTATATAAGTTGAGTGTAGTTATACGTGAGAGTATGCTAGTTTTATGTTTTAATGAAGCGTGAATATGTTATTGTGACTTGTTTAGAATATGGTTGTGAATATGTTGTAGCATGCTCTTGTTTAACCTTTGATATTGTGTATACATTGTGGTTGTTTCGATATTCACTGAGCTTGATTAAACTCACCCCCTCTTTTTAAAACCTTTGCAGACTATTAGCGTTACAGTGTGAGCAATGCGGGGATACCAAGGAAGTGATCCAAGTTTGGCTTTAGTATTTGCATAGATGGTATTAATATTATTTTTTTAACTGTAGGGATAGGGCAATGTGGTTAGACTTTAACTGATTATTATTGTGGTCTTCATGATATTTTATGGGTTTAGTTTTCTAGCACTTTTGGTGGATGTCATAATTATTTCATTGGTATTGTTTTGGTTTGAATATTTGCTATATTGAAGTGCCATTAACTGTATGTATGGTCAATGAACGTCGAATGATTTGGTAGAACTGTTGCATGATATTGCCATAATGTTTTGGATATTTTGTAGCTTAACTATTCCTAGGAACTATAGGCTTGGACCTTGGTATGTTGATTCTTGCTCGAACATGTTTTTGATGTTTTGAACTATTATTTTGGTCGTTTTGACATTGGTTTAAAGAGGTAAATGATGTATGTTGATTAGATATTTGTTGGAATGGATTAAATGCTTAGATGTGTTATATTTTTGTGGTCTGGAGCAGAGGTATCAATATTCGTGTTTTAAAAATGATACCTCCATGATTTTTGAAAGTGCAGGAAGTCAGTAACGTAATTTGGTATTGATACCATATCACGAGTATCGATATTAAGGGTAAAATAATCGATACTTTAATAAAGGTATCGATAAATTCTGGGGTTTGATTTTTAAACGAGAAACAGAATGTTGTTTTGGTATTGATTTTCCAATCGGTATCGATACCATATAAGAGAAATATCGATACCTTTGTTTCAGTATCGATACCTGCGTAACTTGTTTTAGAATTTTGCTAAGTGGCTCTAATGCATGTTTAATTGATATTATAAGTTTGTTTGAAGTATGTTTGACATGTTTTAATGATGATTAATATATGCTTGACTTAAAAAATTTGTAAGAACGTTAATAAAGAGGACGATTGCCTATTAATGTGACATTTTATAATGTGTGTGATGTGTGATGATGGTGTGGCATTCTAATCTTTGGGCTCGGTGACCGGGCTAGGTATAGGGTGTTAAATGAGTTAATTTTTATTGGTTAGTAATTGATTTTTTCATGAAAGAAGATGTAACGGTTACATTGAGATAAGATAAAAAGTCAATTATAGTTGATTTTGAGTTTCAATAATTTCAAGTTACACATTTTGATCATTTTGGATCCCACTCATTGGGGTTCATGTCATTATAAGTTTTGGTCATTCTCAAATTTGAGTTGAGTGAATTCAAATTGATAATCAAATTCAAATTAAATGAACTGAATGTTTGGGTTAATGTTGTAATAGGTGTTTGGGTTAATGTTGTGATAGGTATATGTAATTACACCCACATATATAATGGTTGGTTGTTTCATTTTTTTAGTTATATATTAGTATGGCTCTTGATCCGCTCTTCGCGTTGTGTTAATTATTTGTTTATGCTAAATTATAAAGTAAAAATTTAAAGGTTAAGATATACTCTAAGCCCTTGTACACTTTGTACATTTGGAATTTAGTCTTCCTACTTTTCTTTTCATATTCAAATTTAAAAATTCAAGTTCAGTTGTTACCAGTTAAAATTCTACTATTAAATGCTCTGGTGTCACATTTTGAAATTAAAAAATAAATTCACTTGGTAGTGATGTAATAATAAAAATAACATTGAAAATACTAATTAAGATTTTTTTTTCTTAAAAGCACCCATTCGAACTCATTATGATATTTTGTTAGAGTAGTGTTATTAAAAATTGACGTCATCATTTTGACTCAAATAGTTAACAATAGTTGCTATTTAGACTTAACTAATGACATTATTAAAGTAGAGGGATCAAATTATTTCAAAAATTAAAATATGCAAATTAGATCTCAAGTTTCAGGTCAATATTGAAATTTGACTATTGTCTTATAATGAAAAAGAAAAAAAACGCAAACTTGAAATAAATGGAAAGCAATGAGATGGTCTATAATTCTTAGGACATTCCAATTATATATAATTACGTAATAATTTAATAATTTAATTGAAAAGTTAATAATATTAGCTTTCATGAGAATTTGTGTTAACTGGTATTATTTATTTATTTTAGTTTTTTTGATGATCAACCTAATGATTTTATACAATTTGCAACCAGATAAATTTCAAAGTAATTCAAACGCCTAATAGAGTAACTTATTTTCTTAATATAAAACTGAGGCTTAAACATTGGGCTATTAAAATATATGGGCTGCTTCTATTGGATTCCATATAAATCTGTGGGACTCAAATTCTTCCATTACTGTAAAGGAATCCAATAAATTATAATTTTTTTTTAAATAATTTCTATTTGTGTTTTCTTTTTCAAGGATTTATAAATATAAAATAATAAAAATTCTTACTTTTAAAAATTTTAATTTCAATATCTATGCTATCTACAATATTGATACTATGAGCTAACCAGATATCAATGTAAACAAACTAATAAATAAAAAAAATCTAAAGACCATAAATTTTAGGAATAACTCATATTTTGACCATTGAATTTGGTCAGTTTTATTTTCCATGTTGGCACCTAATATTTTTCTCGTTTTAAATTAGTACTTAAATTTATATTTCGTCACACATTTTGTCTTCTTTTCTTAACATTGTTAAGATGCGATGTCATATCACTCTATTATTATACCATGTCATCTAGAGGGTGAGTTTAGTTCTACTTAGTTGTTTTTTATTTCTTATTTTTTTAACTGTTCACGATAACTCAATTTGGTTTTCACTTTTTCATAGTAATTTTGAATTTTAAAAATTTGAAATTATTTTGACAAAATGAATTTCTTTTCTAGTTTTTGACATTTTTTAGTAAAATTTCAAAATCACTATCATAAATATTTCTAAAAAAAATTCAAGTAAATAAAACATATTCAATAACTATTATATAATATTTTTAAAAAATATTTTAATATAGAATATTAAGTTATTTTTGCTATTTTAAATATACAATATTTATTTTTATATCATAAAAAATTAACATTAATTACAAAATTCAATAAAAAAAAGGAGTTCAATTCGATGTAGGTAACCGTACTTTTTAACTTGTATTCTAAAAATCACCAAAATACTATAAATCGGGTTTTTTTTTTCTTACCCATAACATCATTACCTAAAACTTAAACAAAATCATTTAAAAATAAATAAATTAAAATATAATAAAAATCAAGAATTTTTTTTTAAAAAAATCCCTTTAAATGATTCCACAAAAGGAAACCATATCCCATAATAAAAAAACAATCAATCAAAATTGATCCCTAAACTATAGGGTTTTTCCACTTGAGTAGCTAAACTATATTTGATCAAAAAGTGGTACTTAAAAATATATTTCCGTAACACTAATTATCTCAATTGTTAAATTCATTAAAAAAAAGGCTTAGTTAATTAATTACATCATGACAACTAACATTCATTAACCAATAACGTGCCACTTTTTAACTAAAATTTATTTAAAATAAAAATTTTATTAAATTAAAAAAAGTTGAATTTAATTTAATTAAAAAGACAAAAACTTTTAAGAAAAAGTAAAAACATGGCTGCTTCTTTTTCTGGAGTTCTGAGGTACGTTTCAAAGACTCGACTAGTGTTTTAGAGGATGAGATGGTTGTGGATACTATGACAACCCAAACTTTAACTTGGAAAGATCTGGTATTGGGGAATAAATCAGACGGACAGAAAGTGGTGGACAAATCAAATCCCTTAGACAAAGACTTTGCTTTACAAGATGAAGATGTTAAGAAGTCGATAGTTAACGACATCCCTTCTATTGATTTTTCAAAAAGGATCCATCAACTCTTAGTCGAGGAAATGGCCACTTCGGTGGTACTTAAGTTATTAGGAAGGAGTATCCATTTTCTAGCTTTACAGAATAGACTTTACGGATTATCGAAACCTACCAAGCCTTTTTAATTGATGGACATCGAGAATGGCTATTTTTTAGACAAGTATCAGAGCATGGAGGACTATAAGAAGATATTGTCACAAGGTCGTTGGATTATTTTTGGACAGTACTTAATTCTTCAACCTTGATCTCTCGATTTTAACCTAGCTCTCCCATACCCTAACTTTGTCCTTACGTGGATCAGGTTTCCAAGTCTTCCGAGTTTTCTATACAGAAAGGAAATATTATGAGAAATTGGGTGTTTGATCGGAAAGGTGACAAAACTATATTTCAATACAGACAACAAGGCAAGAGGGCATTATGCGCGTATGGTTGTTTATATAAATCTAGACAGACCTCTAATTTCTCAAGTCCTATTCAACGAAAAGATACAGAAAATCAAGTATGAGAGTTTACTGATGGTGTGCTTTTCGTGTGGACGGTATGGCCATAACAGGGAGATTTGACCAAATAGATCTTCATTTTCTGCTGCATCGGAGGTGGTATTACAGTCGGCTGCCACCACACCGACTGCTGTGGAACCATCGATCGAAAATGGAGAATACAACTCGTGGATGTTGGTGGAGCAGAAATCTAGGCGCCAATCTCGTGAACCTAATAAATTTGAAAGGTCTGAAGAAGGGGAGGAAATCATGGGTTCAATATTTCAATCACTAATGGCACCAGATTCGAAAGTGGTGAATAGAAATTTTGTTAAAGAAGATTTGTCGAGATCTAAAAAGAATGGGAAAAGGGTTTTAATTGATGAGGGGGGTAACTCTAGAAATGGGGTAAGAGGTTCGGGTACTGGTGCAATAAAGGATATTATGGGTCAATCATTTGGGCTCATTAATCGCACCCAGCAGGAACGCCATCAGGCATTGGACCTTCTAAGGGCCAAAAATCTGTAGTTGTTCTTATTGGGCTGGAGACACGGGGGTGAACAACTTGCAGGCCTCCTGTTTCTCTTGGATCTAAATTGGGCGTGCAGAGAAAAAATTATGTGGATGTTTGTGAGGCTCATATAGGGTTTAAAAAAGAGGAATTTCCAAAGGACCCCTCGGCTACAGCAAAGAAAATTAATTTAAATTCTACCCTTGGTGAACCCTTTCCAGCAAGCAATTTGGAAAACACTATTTCGAAGGCCCCCTAAATTCCAGTAAAAAAGGACGATCCTAAAGCTGTTAATGTTGGAGTGGTTGCTGGTATTTTTTCTTCCATCCCAGTCGAAGGTAATAATGATTTTTCCTTGCGCTTTAATCTAAATTAATCGAAACTAGTGAAGGGTGGTATTTTATATGCTAAAAAGCATTCAGCAGTTGTCTTTCAAGAGAAGGAGAATCCTAAATTAATCGAAACTAGTGACAATAGTGAATTGTACATTGTAGGGGGTTCTTCAAGGTCGACCAAAGGAAAGGGGATTCCAAAGGGGTTTGGAAAATAAATATTGATAAAATAGTTACGGGACCAAGTAACCGTTTCAAGGCCTCGGGAAATACTCGGGTCTTTTTTTTTTGGATCCATGTTGAAGGCAACAGATCTTATTTCCTCTGAGCTAAATGGGCAAGAAGCTAAGATTATGATAAACGAAGAAGGGGAACGACTAGACATTTCTACTTCTAGTCAACAGTAAATTTGTTCTTTATTTTTTACATTTTATTATGAATTTATCCATTTTTTCCTTAAATATGCAGGGTTGCGCGAATTCTAAATTTCCTCGAACATTTCGTGAATATAATAAATAATATAGACCGAATATTATCAGAGTTAACAGAGTTAAAGTAGACACTATTATTGCAAATCTGGGTTTGGAAAAATCGCATTGCGTGGAAGCAGTTGGCTTTTCTAGAGGTATATGGTAAGGTTGGAAGGAGGCCCTTGATATTGAGGTGATTGGGAATCATCCCCAATTTATCTTGGTTCGTATCTGCTCTATCCATCCTTCGGTGTTGATTTTTATTGCTTTTGTTTATGGTAGTCTTGATAGACAGAAAATGAAGCTTTTTTGGAGAGATTTATTACTTTCTATTCCATCTAGTTTTTATCCTTGGATGGCTATCAAGGACTTTAATGCCATTTTATTGTCAAGTGACAAAAAAGGTGGTCAGGTAAGAGGTCAGACGTGTTCATCTTTCGAAGAGTTTGTGGATTTGGCGCAGCTTCAAGATCTTGGTTTTAAGGGTCCTCCATTCACTTGGCAGTTGGCACTGTAGTAATTTGTTTTAGAGGTTGGATCGAGCCTTAAGAAATGAGGTGTGGTTGGAGTTTTTTCCTTCTTTTTTGGTTTCTCATCTTCCAACAATAAAATCAGATCATAGGCCTCTTTTTTTCAATTTGAATTCAGACACCAATACCTCTTTTGGTAGGCCTTTTCGGTTCTTAGCTAGTTGGACGGAACACCCCAATTTCTCAGACTTTGTTGTGGATAACTGGAACTTTGACGGTAACATGACTAGCACGATTGCTCGCTTCACAGAGAGACTTAAAGATTGGAATAAATGTGTGTATGGTCATATTACGGCTTAGAAAAAGAATTTGATTCACAAGTTGGTGGGCTTACAGAGAGCCATGGATTTTTCTAGTTCCAATAGACTTGCTAAATATGAATTAGAAGTTCGAGAGGAGTTAGAAAATGTCCTCTATCATGAAGAAATGCTTTGGAAGCAAAAATAAATATGTGATTGGTTGAGTTTGGGGGACCGCAATACAAAATATTTTTATAGCCAGATGGTTCAGAGAAGAAAGTTTAATCGTATAACAACTCTGCGTATATCGGATGGTGATTTGAGGCTGTTAATTTTTTCAGAAACTGTATAGAGAGGTACCAATTTAAATGGGGAATTTGCCCCCAAGTGCTTTCTCGAGTCTTGCGCCTAAGGACATGGATTTTCTTGGAAGACCGGTTTCAAATGAAGAAATAAAAAATGCTCTTTTTGACATGGCACTGTTGAAAGCACTAGGAAGTGATGGCTATCTTGCATTATTTTTTCAGAAATAGTGGGATAATATTGGAGGAGCCATCTATGAGTGGGCTAGGAAGGTTTTTGATGGCGGTACTATAAACTCGTATTTGAATACACTTTAATTGTGTTAATTCCCAAAGTTCCTAATCTAGAAAATTGTACGCATTTTCGCCCAACCAGTCTCTGCTATGTCTTGTATAAGCTTGTCATGAAGGTTATCGCTAATCATTTCAAGTTGGTTTTTCCAAAGATTATAGGATAATAGCAAGTGAGGTTTGTTGCTGGTAGGAACATTACTAATAATGTGATCATTGCGCAAGAAGTTTTGCAATCCATGATAATCAAGAGTAATCGTGAATGGATAACCATAAAAATAGATATGGAGAAAGCCTATGATAGAGTCCAATGAGATTTTATGGAAGCCTATCTTAAGGCATCACACATTCCTGATTATCTTGTTAAGGTTATAATGTATGCTATTTCGACTTCCATCATGCAGGTCCTGTGAGAGGGGGTTCCGACTACTAAATTTAAACTAGTTAGAGGAATTCATTAGGGACACCCTTTATCTCCATATCTTTTTGTGTTGTGTATGGAGTGGCTAGGACATCGCTTCCATTTGGCAATATCGGATGAGGAATGGAATCCCATTCAATTATCTAGGAGAGGACCGACACTCTTGCACCTATTCTTTGCGGATGACTTGGTTATCTTCAGTAATGCAAACATGTTTCACTGTGGACTTCTCAAAGATTTTCTAGACCAGTTCTGTGATTTCTCTGGGCATAAGGTTAACGCTAGGAAAACTAATATTTTTTTTTGAGTGGTGTCAAGAATAAGCTTAGGGAGGAAATTTGTGGAAATCTTGGATTCCAAAAAGTCCAGGATCTCAGTCGCTACCTGGAGGTTCCGCTTTTCCACCAGAGTCACAAAGAGTACATTGAATTTTTTAGTGGAAAAAGTCTGAACTAAGCTTTCGAGTTGGGATGCTAAGACATTTTCATTTGCAGGAAGGGTGACCTTGACGCAATCAGTTTTACTGTCAATACCAAATTACCTCATGCAATCAATTTTGGTTCCAAAAGGCGTTTGTGACTCTATTGAGAAAATGGTGAGATAATTCATTTGGGGCTTATCTGATGGTAAGAGGAAATTAGCTTTAGTAGGGTGGGATAATATCTATCAACCGAGATCTCATGGAGGTTTTGGATTGCAGCATCTTAATGATCAAAGCACTGCTTTCATCATGAAACTAGGCTATAATATTGTCATTAAGAATGATGCACTATAGGTCCAAGTTCTCAAGTCAAAATACAGAATGAAGGAAAGATTACCTGATAGTATTGGACGAAGTAGATGCTCTTTTATGTGGAATTTCATTGCAAAAGTATGGCCTTTATTGAAAGATAATCTGATATGGTCCGTTGGTGATGGTACCAATATCCGAAGTTGGGAGGATGCTTGGGTTCCTATTGTGGGTCCTCTAATTAATCATGTTCTAGACCATGCGAATGTCGCCTCAAACTGCAAGTTGAATGAGATGATTTTGGAAGACGGATCTTGGAATCTTGATTTATTTAAAGTTTGGTTGTTAGAAGAAATTATTCATCATAACCGTAGTGTTCCCCCACCTTTATCTTCTACTGGATCGGATTTAATCACATGCGCTCGTTCTACATTAGGTGTTTTCTTGGTTAAAAGTGTGTATTGGTTAATGAAGGAAGGAATGTAGTCTCTTAAAGATAACATATGTAGCATCGTGTGGAAATTTCCGGATCCACAGAGAGTTAGACATTTCCTTTGGTTAGCTTTGAAGCAAAGACTCTTTAACCAATGTCGAAAGAGTTCGGAGGGGGTTTGGGCAAGACGAGTCATGTTCCCTTTGTGGACATGGTATTGAGGATGCCTTACATGTGCTCAAAGATTGCCCAGTCACTAAAGATGTTTGGATATGGGTCATTCCTATAGATCAACAAGGCTTCTATTCTACAAGTAACTTTTCTATTTGGTTGATTTCAAATTTACAGGTTCAAACCAAATACACCATAGAAGAGCAGAGATGGGTATGCTTCTTCGGATTAGTATTATGGTGTATCTAGAAGAATCGAAATCTATTCATCTTCCAAGGTAAGTACATGAACCCGAATGAGATTCTTAAAGTCTCCTTCAGCTGGGCGAATCAGTATACTTCAATCAATAAGTCCACTCCGATGATAAACTTAGTGACCCAACTGGAAAAGAATATCTCGGGTATGTGGTTTTTCCTTCACACAGATGGTGCGATAAAGATAAACACTAGTATATAGGCTGAATGTGATGTGGTAAGAGGCGAAAAAGGGATGTGGATTCTTGGCTACAATCGTTTTCTAGGTAAATGTTCAATCTTTGACACAGAAGCATGGAGCATTTTGGATGGCTTATTATTGTTGCAGAAATAAGTATACGACAAGGTTGTTATTTAGTCTGAAAATCTTGAGGTTGTTAGTACCATATGTGATAGTCGTTCAGCATGACCACGCTCATCCTTGGACGAATTCAACAGATTTTGTCAAGTGAAGCAAGGTGGATTCTGAGGTACACCCTGAGAGAGAATAACCAAGTAGCAGACACTTTAGTAAAATTGGCTTTGAATAATGATGAGGATTTATGTATTTTTTTTATAAGCCTCCAGTGGAGATTCAAGCAGCACTGGAAAAGGATAGTGTTAGGGAGTTTTCCAATATGAACCTTTCTATGTAATCAGTTTGTTTCTTTAGTTTTTATGTCACCAAAAAATAATTCTAATATAATGTTTTACACTTTCTCTCCTTTACTCACAATTTTCTCATCTTTTCAGTACACTTTCTTTTCTTTTCTTTTTCTTAAAGGTAAACTATAACAATAATTATCAATGGCACTAAATCGAAGCGTTCTTTCTTCGCTATCCCTTTTTCAACTTGGATTTCACCAAAAAAAATGTTGGAATGTCATGAGAATCCCAACGATGCTTTCTTTCCTTGAGATGCATCTATTCACCATCGGGATAGACCAAAATCAACCTAGATCTTCTTGGACCAACACCACTATTAGTTTGTTAGTTCATTCTCATATGTAATGGCATGTGTCGTTTTTTAACTTTGTTATAACAAAGGTCTAATGTGCATGTTAATTTATCTGTAGATAAAAGAAAATTTTTTGGTAAATAGAAATGCATAAAGGTGAACTTCAAAAACCAACAGTGGAAATGAAAGTTATATAAATTGGATCATCGGAGAGAACGCATATGAACATCTGTTCCTTTGAATGCGAAGAACGGAAATGAAGTTCATGAAAAAATTGAAGAGCTAATGTGGAGGCATGTATAGGGGTAAAATAACTTTGATTAGTTTATATTTATTAAAATGTCTAATATATCTAAAATGAATATCTTACTTGAATACCCTGAAAATAAAAAAAATAAAAAAAATTCAAAGACTTTGTACAAGGGTTGGAAATATAAGTTACACAATCATTACCTACAATTTGTATATGATTTGAAGAGTTTAGAAAATACACCACTAGATGTAGACTTGGGAGAATGTAAATATTGTATTAAAGATGTTGGGTAAAAAGGACTTCAAGTATAACAGTGTTTATATTCTTTAAAATTTTGATTAATTATAATTTTAGCATTATTAACCATATTTTTATAGATTATAAGTTAGTTAACTCAAACAATGCTGTCAATTGAAAGTAGATACATACAATCGAAAATGTTTCATTTGCTGAAGTTAAAGAAAGAATGGTAATAACTCAATTTTTCAACATGCTTGTAACACTCAAGATGAAAATTTAGATGAGATAGATGATCATTCAAAACAAATTGGGGTAAAGCTTTAAGAACATACAAATTTATTATTTAATTATTTATATAATTTAACAATGATTATAAGTAAAATGTAGGACAAGCTTCTATTCTAATAACTAGAGAAGAGATGTACGACAATGTAAAGGAAGTTTGATTCAGTCACCGGTAAGGTTTTGGTAATGGAAAGAAAGGATAAACTAAAAGGATGCGCCTCACTCAGAGTGTTCAACAAGATCATGAATAAGAGGTGTTAGAACTAAAAGTTATTATCATTGAGCTTTACGAAACGATGGATAATTTCGTAACAAATCACACAACAATTGAAGAGAGATTTTACATGAAGATCCTTGAAATTTTTGAAGTAGATGGAGCGTATTCGGAGTAACAAAAGAAATATGGCTAATGTTGATGCAGGTCCGTATGAGTTTTTGTACATTTCATTCAAAAGAGTTAGCCTCCAATATCTTATAATTTAAACTTAATAATAATAAATAAAAGAATATGATTTTTTTCTAAATTTTAATCTTTGTTGTATAATTTGCCACTTGTAAGCAAATTTTTAACTATGAACAAAATTATTTGCGTAAAAACTAGTTCAAATTTCTAATTCGTTATTGTAGAGATTTCATGCATGTAATCCATAATCTTTGGATTAGTAGTGAGATTAGTTACCGCAATTGTGAGATTATATACTGCAATGGTGAGATGTATTTGGATTCAATCACATCAGTGGCAATGAGGGGAAAGTATAAAATGACCATTAAGGACATTATCTTAAAGTATTTGTATAAATAATAAATAGGAAAAAAATATTTTAATCATATTTATATTAAACAATAAAATAAATTTATATCAATATCAAATTATAGTTAAAAATATTAAAATTTAAAATAAATTATTCAAATTATATAAATATTGATTAATAAAATATAATGAAATGATTTTACATTAAATAATAATTAATATTAGGTTAAAATATGTCATAAGCCCTTGTACTCTTCACAAATTTAGAATTTAGTCCATGTACTTTTATTTCCATAAATTCAAATTTAATTATTAACAATATTAAATCTTTTTGTTAAAATTTTTGGTGTGACATTTTTAAATTTTAAAATTTGCTCACTTGATAACTATGTAGCTAAAACAATGACATGCAACGAACATAAATTTAACAAAATAAATTTAATAGTTTTGGAAAAATTGTAATTTATGGGAACTTTGAGACATATTCTCACTTAGTAAAGGTTGAGAATTGAATCGTAAAATTATGGTTTTATATTTTACTCCATAAGACCTTTACAACGGTATACCATATACTAAAAATGGTTGAGTGATGAATGAGAAATTGATGCTCAAAATAAGCTACTTGGAAATATTTGTTGAGGAAAACAAAAGATTAGATCCCACATTGGTTAAATACCGAGTGTAAGATGTGTATATATATGATAACACACTTAAATAGTTATTGAATGACTAAGCTTGGAACCTTGGCTCGCGCGTAAGGGGGGTGTAGGTCCAAATCTATTGGGGTTGGGACGCACCCGCACGACGTGGGCGACGCGAAATGTTCGACCGATCGGGCCCAAAATGGGCCTACTAATTTTTAGCCCAACACGAAATTTATTTTTCCTCAGCTAATATATAAAAAATCTGATATAAAAGGACATATATCTTGATTTTATTTGATTCTAGTCAATTTAATTTGACTTTAATCAAATTGATTTAATTACCCCTTTAATGAAGATTTTGTCTCATTATACATGAATATTTCCAAAAAAACGACTTGGAATGCCTATAAAAGGCTAAGACTTCTTCAGAATTTTTTGCTCAATCTCACTCTCTCACACTGAAATTATTTTCTCTCTAAAATTCTTCTATTTTCCTCTCCATATTTTCCAACGTTTGATGATAGAAAAATGCATCGTTTGTTCTTTGATCACTGCAGAGGTGCTACTGTTTCAATCATCGTGTTGTTGTATCCTGGGAGACATTCGACCAAACATTTCTCCAAGTGCCGTAGGAGTGGCCAAATCTGTCTTAAGGAAACTGTGTAAAACAAGCCTCAACATCTAGTAAAACTTATTTCTTCTTTTTTATTTCTAGTTTTTATTATGTTATTTATTGGTTTTTCATATTTGATAATTTAAATATAAATTATTCAATTTGTTTTATTATATATATATAAATATTTGTTTATTTATATTTATATATTTTTGTTCGCTAACGTGTTTTGTCCAACAATCTTAAGACAACCTTATTATTTTGCAATTCTCTATTCCGAGACGATCGAGACACCAAGGTGAAAAAAAAATTGTATTTTATTTGAAAATAAAAATTAAAGTTAAATAAAATTTGTTTCGGGATTTATTATTTATTCTCGCCGTTCAACAGATTTTATTTGATTTTTTATTTTATTTCCAAACGAGAATTAAAGTTAAATAAAATTTGTTTCGGGATTTATTCCCGCCGTTCAATAAATTTTATTCTATTTTTTTATTTTATTTCCAAAACAAGTATTAAAATTAAATAAAATCTGTTTCGGGATTTATTCCCGCCGTTCAATAGATTTTATTCAATTTTGATTTTATTTCCAAAATGAGAATTAAAATTAAATAAAATCTGTTTCGCGATTTATTCCCGCTGTTCAACATATTTTATTCCATTCTTTATTTTGTTTCCAAATGAGTATTAAAATTAAATAAAATCTATTTCGGGATTTATTCCCGCCGTTCAACAGATTTTATTTCATTCTTGATTTTGTTGTCAAACAAGAAATTAAAATTAAATAAAATCTGTTTCGAGATTTATTCCCAGCGCCGTTTAACAGATTTTATTCAATTTTGATGTTGTTTCCAAATTAGAATTAAATTGAATAATCTGTTTTGAGATTTAATCTCTCCATTTAACAGATTTTATTCAATTTTGATGTTGTTTCCAAACGAGAAGACTTAATCAAATAATTCTATTTTGGGGGTTATTCCCGCCGTTTAACAGATTTATTCTGATTTAATTAAATAATTTTGTAACAGCCCAATTTCGGTGAGGTCGAAATAGTGGTTTTGGGACCACAAATCCGATTCAAAAACAAATTTATTTTATTTTTATTTTATGGTTTGCATTATGTTAGGAAGGTCACATGAAAATTTTGATACGAAAATTTTATCGATTGTGTGGTTAAGTAGGTAAAGGACTAAATCGCATAAAATACAAAAGTTGGATTCTAGTAGCTATAGGTATCAAATAGCTATGGAATTCAAAACTTAAGGTCCTTATATGGAATTAGACCATTGAAGAGTAGTTAGTAGATATTTTAATGACTCATCCATGGAAAAATTAGAAAAGGCTAGGGACTAAATAGGAAATCAATAAAATTAATAGATGATAATTAATTAAAAAGAAAAAAAATCATCTATTTTCACATCATCTTCCCAAAATTTTCTATGGAAACCCTAGGAGAGAGGAAGACAACTTTTCAAGCTTAAAAAGGTATGAAATCAAGTCCTGTTTTTAATGATTTTTATATTTTTGAAACTGGGATAGTCTAATCTTTCTATTTAGGGGATTAATTTGAAAAGTTATCAAGGTAAGAAATTTGGGTCATGGATGAATATGCTGAAAATTAGAAATTTATGGTAGAAAATGAAAGGTTGTTCATAAATAAACAACTTTTACAACACAATTTTTGATGAAAACTTGATTTAGAGACTAAAATGAAAAAGTGGTAAAACCCATAGAAAATTCTGAAATTTGTGAAATGTATATGCTGTAAATGTAGTATATAAATTTTGGTTAGGCTTGGAAATAGGGTTAAATTTCATGAATTTCATTTTCCAAGCCTAGGGACGAAATCAGAATTTTTGAAAAGGATAGGGGCAAAATGGTAATTTTGCATAGGAAGTAATAGAATGAAAACGAATATGAAATGTGATAGATTAATAGTTAAATTTATCCATATAGATCCGAAAAGACCAACTACAGAACTAGATCGAGGAAAGCAAAAGGTTTCGGATTAGTTAAAATTAAAAAACGAACCATTTTCAAGGTAAGTTCATGTAACTTAAATATGTATGTTAAATGCTTGAATTGAATTGTATGATTGTGTTGATATGTATGAGATGATATACATAATGAAATAATCATAAGTTGTGAAATGTGGACAAATTATCATGTTCCGGTTGAACGTTGAAATTCGATGGATTAAGGTAATATTCTTGAACAAGAATAATATTACACATGTTGTATAAAGGATTTATCCCGGACGGGTAATCCTAATGTAAGACGCTTGAGCATATGCTATAGGTTGGATTTAGCCCGAACAGGTAATCCAGATTAAGCTCTTCAGAGCATATGATATGAAAAGGATTTAGCCTGGACTGGTAATCCTATAACATAATATGTGGCTCGAGAGTGCGCTCGTTAATTTTGTGCCCTAATGGGTACTTTTGGGTATGAATTGAAAGATAGTTGTCATGTCTACCTTGAGTATACTAACCGGATGTCCATCAACATTTCAATAGCTCAAAGGAAAGGATTCTCAAAATGTGGAAAGGTGAAATTAAATGAAAGCTTATTTTATGATGAGCTTATCTATGTTTATTTGATATTCATATGAGATTATGTGACTAACTTGTTTCAATAAGTGTATGTGCTTAGGTAACTTACCCAAAATTGATGGATTGTGTATTTGTGTATGCTTGTATTAATAAATATAACTGGTAAGTTTATTTCCCGTTATACGAACTTATTAAGCATAAAATGCTTACTCCGTTTAATTTTCCCTGTTTTATAGTGTTCGAAAGCTCGCGAAGGTTGGAAGTCGATCAGAGCAATCATCACACTATCCACTATATCATTTTGGTATAAATAGAAATCTCATTTTGGTATAATGGCATGTATAAGCTTATTTGGCCAAATGGTGGCTTGTAAGTGATGTTTTGTAATCTAGCCATTGGAATGGCTAGTGATGGTTTAAGTTTGGTTATGTATGAAGTTATTTTATGGTAATTACTTAAGATTATTATGGGTTGGTTTGATAGAATTATATCAAGCTTATGTGTTTATGATTAGAGTATATTTGAAGCTGAGAGTACATGTGATGCTATAACATATTAGACGATTTAATTTGTATGATTATAAGGTTTGGGTTGGTTGATATATGTTTGCATGACTTGGTGTAGGTTTGTGGTAAATTGGGTGAGAAAATAAAGCTAGGAAATGGCTTTATTTTGTCCACACGGGTAGACACACGGCTGTGACACACAGCTTGTCCCATGGGCATGTGATTTGGCCGTGTGTCCCCTGCATCTTAAAAATGAGAAACAGAATGCTCAGAATTGGGCGCACGGGTAGAGACACGGACGTGTGTCTCAGCCGTGTGGTTGACACGGCCTTGAACACGGGCGTGTTACACGGCCGTGTGAAAACTGCACCTAAAATTCAAAAATTAAAATTCGCCACACGGCCTAGCACACGGGCGTGTGACTTGGCCATGTGACTTAAATTTCTTCATGCCTTAGAAGTTAGAGAGTTACACAGGTTAGGGACACGGGCGTGTGTAGTCACACGGCCCGACCACATGGGCATGTGAGCACTGTTCATAAGAAAAATTTAAAATTTTGAGAAAAATTTTATGAGATCCTGATTTAGTCCTGATTAGTTTCTAATTCTTATAATGGGCTTCGAAGGTCCATTTAAGGGACGATATGATTGTTTTCAGAGATGAATAGTATTTTACTTGATTTATCTGTGATGATTCTGTAAACTTCGGTAACACTCCATAACCTTGTTCCGGTGACGGATATGGGTTAGGAGTGTTACATTTAGTGGTATCAGAGCTACAGTTTAACCGATTCTTAGACTAACGTAGCAAGTACGAGTCTAGCTATACATGCCATTATATAAATTATAATAGTGTGATATCTCCTGACCACTTTTAAATGTATTTTCATATAGTAATGTCTTCCAACGAAGCTAGAGCCGAGATTGAGGAAGTTAAGAGCACCGCTCAAGCTTCCGTGCAACGAGCTGCATCTAGTGGTAGTAGAAGTGTAACACCCCTAACTCGTATCCGTCGTCGGATTAGGGTTAAAGGTATTACCGGATAGATTGGAAACGTTTACAGACATTTCATAATGCAAGTCATCAATTGCAATCACTATGTCCCTTAGATAGGTCACTGAGACCTTAAGCATGTTTTAGAAAAGAGTCGGGACTAAACCGAACACATACGAAAATTCTCGGAAATTTAAAACTTTTTGAACACTGCAGAGGTCACATGCCCGTGCAATCAGGCCGTGTGCCTCCCACGGCTACTAGACACACCCATGTGTCCTGGCCGTGCCAAAACAGGGCATGTATACTGACTTATCCCCACGGCCACCAGGCACGCCCGTGTACCCTGGCCGTGTACTCTTATACTATATACTGACTTAATCCCACGGTCACCAGGCACGCCCGTGTGCCACAACTGCGTCTGCTTATCAGGCCCTTTACAAGGTCAATAAGCCACCTACACTTGGGTTTACCCTACAAGCTACTTACCAATTCATTTTATGCACAAATAACAACCAAAGACATGTCAAATGATCAACAATTCTTTATCACCAAACTCATTTCTAATCATGTCAATTTTGCACAACTAAATCATACATATACATAAACATGAGTCATCTACATTTACCTTCCATATTACCATTTCTTTGATCAAATATACATACTCAAATTTCATCCATATGCTTACCATAAACTTGACCATTTCATAGTCATGTAATCATACCAAAAACAACATCATATACCATATTTATAATTACATAATACCAACATATAACTAGCCACATCACATGGCTAAGTTCATCTCAAAAATATACCAAATGACTAGCCTATACATGCCATATTAGGTTATATACACATTCAAAAGTACCAAAGTTGAGTTTGATAGTGTGATGAAGCGATTCCCGAGCCTTTCGTAGCTTTGACGACCTATAAAATAGAGTAAACACACACATAGAGTAAGCTTTCCAAAAGCTTAGTAAGCCATATACAAATAAACTTAGCACGTAATACACATAGCTACATTTATACATCGACATTAATACCTCTCATGTGAAAAATTCATCACATATCTTTTGGCTCATTTGTTTAACCATCACTTACCATATTTCTCAAATCAAGCATCACTTATGCACATAGCTCATTCAAGCTTATATATCACATATTATCTCATCAAATCCATATTCACATTCTTTTTGGTAAATTCATATATGTATACTTACCTTTCATACACATACATAGTGTACCTTTCAACGTACCTGAATCATTATATAATTCAATTAGTCATTCACATCTAGGACTTTCCTGTTGAACCGTTTGAAATCTAATAGGGTGCTCGGAATGCTCGGAATAGTCATACAACGCCAACGTCCCAGACGTGGTCTTACATGCAATCAGATATCGATGCCACTGTCCCAGACGGGGTCTTACACGTAAATCTCATATCGATGCCAACGTCCCAGACGTGGTCTTACACGTAAATCTCATATCGATGCCAACGTCCCAGACGTGGTCTTACACGTAAATCTCATATCGATGCCAACGTCCCAGACGTTGTCTTACACGTAAATCTCATATCGATGCCAACGTCCCAGACGTGGTCTTACACGTAAATCTCATATCGATGCCAACGTCCCAGACGTGGTCTTACACGTAAATCTCATATCGACACCTATGCAATGACATATACAACTCTATCTCCTCCTAGGTTCAAACGGAACTTATCGGACATCGTCAACTTGTTGATCTATATATATACATATTCGGATTTCGCATACATTCCATTACAATTGATATTCATAGCAATCCAAATTTCATATTTACATAAATAATTCAATTCAAATATATTTATTTGTATATCAACTTACCTCGGATTCGGATATTCGTTCGGACTCGGTTATTCGACTACTTTCGCTTTCCTGTGATCTAAGTCCGATTTCTTAAATTATTGATCTGTACATATTCAAATGTAATCCATTTATTCACTAATTCACTCAATTCAATCCAAAAACATACATTTAGGGCAATTTGCAATTTTGCCCTCACATTTGCACATTTTATCAATTTAGTCCATTTTTCTCAAAACATCAAATATACACAATTTGTTCACACACATGCATGGCCGAATCTCCCTAGGGACTATACAAGTCCATAATTTTCATCAAATTCAAAATTTAGTCCTCCAAAATAATATTTTCTCAATTGAGCCCTAATTAGCTAAATTCGCCAAAAATTCAAGAATAAAAACATGTTCATTAAACGCATATCTTTCATTGTTCACCATCAAACATCATAAAACACATGAGTTCATCAAAGGCTCATCTCAAAAACATAATCAATTCTCAAAATTAAGACATGGGTTTTGTAGAGAACAAAGCAACGATTACGAAAACGTAGAAATCATCAAAAACTGATCAAAATCCATACCTTAATTTAGCCAACTTATAGCCGAACCCTTAAAAGCTTTTATTCTTTCTTTTTCCTTCAACATTCGGTGAACAATGGATGAACATTCCACTATCTTCTTTCTTTTGTTTTTATTATGATAATATATAATATGTTATCATTATTATTCTACCTTTTATAACTAATAAATAAAAGCCATATAAATTCAATATGCCGTCCACCATCTTACTAAATGGCCAATTTACAACATAAGGCCTCATATATAAGAAGACACATCAATTAGGCCACTCAATCAAATAGAAGGCTACTTTTACCTTTTATGCGATTTAGTCATTTGCTCAATTAATCACACAAACGGACAAATTAACTCACGGAAGTTTTCACACATACTAATCACATATCCACAGCACAAAAAATAATATTAAAATAATATTTAGACTCGGATTTGTGGTCCCAAAACCACTGTTCCGACTAGGGTATAAACCGGACTGTTACAAGAAGGCCCAGTGTCCGAGGGGTCGAAGTGAGGCGCTGCCAAGCGACCTTCTTTGAATTGATGGATGAATGGTTTAGTGAATATATGAGAATACATCCTGCTGTTCAGCGACCTCCCCCACTTGCTTCACAACATGATGAAACGCCACAGGGTACTAGACTTGTTAGAATTGATATGGCTCCAGTAGATAAAATCAGAAAATATGGGGCTGAATAATTTAGGGCTACGGTTGATGATGATTTAGAGAGGGCCGAGTTCTGGCTGAAAAATACTATTCGGGTTCTAGATGAGCTATCATGCACACCAGCCGAATGTTTGAAATGTGCGGTATCTTTGTTGAAAGACACAGCCTACCATTAGTGGAAAACCATATCTTCTGTAGTACCAAGGGAAAATATTACATGAGAATTTTTCCAAACAGAGTTTAAAAAGAAGTATATTAGTCAGAGATTCATGGACCAGAAAAAGAAGGAATTTCTAGAGCTTAAACAGGGAAATATGACAGTGTCCGAGTATGAACAGAAATTTGTTAGATTGAGCAAGTATGCTAGTGAATGGGTTCAGACTGAAGTCGACATGTGCAAATGATTTGAAGAAGGGCTTAATGAAGATATCAAGCTGTTAATTGGAATTCATGAATTAAGAGAATTTGCGGTGTTGGCTGAACGGGCATACAAGGCCGAAGAATTAAGCAAAGAAAAGAAGCAAGCAGAAAGGGAAGCTCGGGTTTCAAGTAAAAGGCTTATAAGCAAGACGCAATCATATGCTTCAAAGAAATCAAAGAATTATCATGAACGTTTTGCTACATCAAGAGAGTATTCGAGAAAGGAACGAAGTTCTAAACGTACCAACCCGAGGTCTTTATCTCCCTTAACAACCAGTGTTGGAAGTGCTGGAAACCCCAAACCATGATGCAATGTCTGTAATAAATTACATTTTGGAGAGTCCCAGATGAGAAGTGGGGCTTGCTTTAAGTGTGGTTCTCTCGACCATTTTCTTAAAGATTGCTCAGAAAGGGTTGAGAAAGACATTGAACAGACCCTGAAGTCGAGTAATCCTGTCTCGAAGGGTAGACCACAACGATATTCCAAAAATTTCGGTGGTAGTCATAGTGCTGCAAAAGATTCAACAGCTAAATCTGAGGCTCGGGCTCTGGCAAGAACATATGCAATACGTGCAAGAGAAGATGCCTCGGCACTAGATGTTATCACTGGTACATTCTCTCTACTTGATACCAATATTATTGCTTTGATTGATCTTGATTCCATGCATTCATATATATGCACAAAATTTGTATATGATAAAAATATGATTGTTGAATTCACCGAATTTGTGGTTAAAGTTTCAAACCCCTTGGGTCAACATGTTATGGTGGATAAAATTTGTAAGAATTGTCCGTTGATAATAGAGGGTCACTTTTTTCTGGCTAATTTGATGTTGTTACCCTTTGATGAATTTGATGTAATATTGGGAATGGATTGGTTAACCCAACATGATGCAGTGGTAAATTGTAAGCATAAATACATTGTATTGAAGTGTCAGAATGGTGAGTTACTTCGGGTTGAATCTGAGAAACTGGATGGGTTGTCTAATGTGATTTCAGCAATATCAACATAGAGATATATTAAAAAAGGGTGTGAGGCTTATCTTGCTATTGTACTGGATACCAAAGTATCAGAGTTGAAAATCCAGTCTGTGCCAGTCGTTTGTGAGTTTCTTGAGATATTTCCAGAAGAACTACCTGGTGCTAGAGAGGTGGAAGTTTCCATAGACCTTGTACCAAGAACGACGATGATATCTATTGCACTATATAGAATGGCTCCTACTGAATTGAAAGAACTAAATGTACAGTTGCAAGAGTTGATTGATAGAGGATTTGCCCGACCCAGCTTTTTACCATGGGGTGCACCGGTATTGTTTGTAAAGAAGAAAGATGGATCATTCAGATTATGCATCGATTACAGACAGCTTAATAAAGTCACATTAAAGAATAAGTACCAGTTGCCTCGTATAGATGACTTGTTTGATCAATTAAAAGGTGCCACTGTATTTTCAAAAATTATCTTACGATCTGGTTACTATCAACTACGGGTAAAAGATTCAGATGTACCGAAGACAACTTTCAAAACCAGATATGGGCATTATGAGTTTTTGGTGATGCCATTCAGATTAACTAATGCCCCGGTGGTATTTATGGATTTAATGAACAAAATTTTCAGACCATACCTAGAAAGGTTCGTGGTTGTTTTTATTGATGATATTTTGGTCTACTCTCAGGATGTGAATGAGCATGCTGAGCATCTGAGAATTGTATTGCAAACTCTGCGTGAAAAATAGCTGTATGCTAAATTCAGTAAATGTGAATTCTGACTACGGGAAGTTAGTTTCCTTGGACATGTTGCATCTTCAGAGGGTATTCTGGTGGATCCGAATAAAATTTCAGATATAGTAAGTTGGAAGCCACCGAAGAATGTTTCAAAAGTCAGAAGTTTTCCAGGACTAGCAGGATATTATCGGAGATTTGTTAAAGGGTTTTCAATGATAGCTTCTCTGATGTCTCGATTTTTTCAAAAAAAAGTAAAATTCGAGTGGACTGATAAGTGCCAGCAAAGTTTTGATAGATTAAAAGTGTTATTAACGGAAGCGCCCGTATTAGTCCAACCTGAATCGGGTAAGAAATTTATAGTATATAGCGATGCCTCATTGAATGGTTTGGGATGCGTATTGATGCAAGATGATAAAGTAGTAGCTTATGCATCTAGGCAGCTAAAACCGCATGAAAGAAATTACCCAGTACATGATCTCAAATTAGCAGCCATTGTATTTACACTGAAAAATATTGCGACATTATCTTTTTGGTGAAAAATGTCACGTCTTTACGGATCAAAAAAGTCTGAAGTATTTAATGACACAAAAAGAACTAAATTTGAGGCAACGTAGGTAGTTGGAATTATTGAAAGATTATGATCTCATTATTGATTACCATCCGGGGAAAGCTAATGTAGTGGCGGATGCCTTGAGCCGAAAATCCTTATTTGCCTTACGGCCATTGAACACCCAGTTGTCTTTATCTGATGATGGTTCAATCATAGCTTAGTTGAAAGCTAGACCGACTTTTTTGCAGTAGATTTTTGAGGCTCAGAAAGATGATAGTAAGTTACAAGCAAAGCAGATGCAGTTCGAATCGACTCTTTACTCAGAATTTCAGGTCGGGACCGATGGTTGTTTGTTATTCAGAGGTAGAGTATGTGTACCGAAAATTTCAGAGTTGGTACAGAAGATTTTGAATGAAGCTCATAATGGTAACATGTCTATTCATCCTGGTAGTAATAAGATGTATAGCGATCTGAAAAAGATGTACTGGTGGCCGGGAATGAAACGAGATATTTCTGAATTTGTATCGAAGTGTTTGATATGTCAACAAGTAAAGGCCGAATACCAAGTACCTTCGATATTATTGCAGCCAATTACAATAGCGAAATGGAAATGGGAAAGAGTTACCATGGACTTTGTAACGGGATTACCCCATTCATCGAAAAAGAAAGATGATGTTTGGGTAATTGTCGATCGTTTGACGAAGTCTGCACACTTTATCCCGGTACGTATGGACTTTTCATTGGATAGATTGGCTAAATTATATGTCTCTGAGATTGTAAGGCTACACGGAGTGCCAATCTCCATTATTTCAGATAAAGACCCCCGGTTTACATCCCGATTTTGGAGTAAGTTGCAAGAAGCTCTGGGCACTCATTTACACTTTAGTACTGCATTTCATCCTCAAATAGATGGACAATCTGAGCGTGTGATACAGATTTTAGAAGACATGTTTCGGTGTTGTGTACTTGAATTTGGAGGTAACTGGGAAAAATACTTGCCTTTGATTGAATTTGCTTACAATAACAGTTATCAGTCCAGTATTAAAATGGCGCCGTATGAGGCTCTATATGGTCGTAAATGTAGAACCCCATTGTATTGGACAGAGTTAAGTGAGAAAAAGATAAACGGAGTTGACTTGATCCGGGAAACCGAAGAAAAGGTGAAGATAATTCGAGACAGTTTGAAAGCGGTCTCAGACCGTCAAAAGTCTTATGCTGATTTAAGGCGAAAGGAGATATAATTTCAGGTTGGTGATAAAGTGTTCTTGAAAGTGTCACCTTGGAAGAAAGTTTTTCGATTCGGCCATAAGAGGAAATTGAGTCCACGGTTTATCGGGCCATATGAGATCATTGAAAGAATCGGGCCTGTTGCATATCGGTTAGCATTACCACTAGAACTTGATAAAATTCATAACATGTTTCATGTATCCATGTTGCGACGCTATAGATCGAACCCTTCACACATTATTACTCCAACAGAAATAGAGATTCAGCCTGATGTGACTTACAATGAAGAACCGATTAAAATACTAGCATACGAGAAGAAAGAGCTAAGAAATAAAAAGGTGGTATTGGTAAAAGTTCTCTGGCAATGGCATGGGTTAGAGGAAGCTACCTGGGAATCGGAGGATACTATGAAGAGGTAATACCCTAACCTCTTTTCTGGTAAGAATTTTCGAGGACGAAAATTTTAAGGGGGGAGAGTTGTAACAACCCAATTTCGATGAGGTCGGAACAGTGGTTTCGGGACCACAAATCTAAGTCAAAAATAAAATTTATTTTATTTTTATTTTATGGTTTGCATTATGTTAGGAAGGTCACATGAAAATTTTGATACGAAAATTTTATCGATTGTGTGGTTAAGTAGGTAAAGGATTAAATCGCATAAAATGCAAAAGTTGGATTCTAGTAGCTATAGGTATCAAATAGCTATGGAATTCAAAACTTAAGGTCCTTATATGGTAATTAGACCATTTAAGAGTAGTTAGTAGATATTTTAATGACTCATCCATGGAAAAATTAGAAAAGGCTAGGGACTAAATTGGAAATCAATAAAATTAATAGATGATAATTAATTAAAAAGAAAAAATTATCTATTTTCATATCATCTTCCCCAAATTTTCTATGGAAACCTTAGGAGCGAGGAAGACAACTTTTCAAGCTTAAAAAGGTATGAAATCAAGTCCAGTTTTTAATAATTTTTATATTTTTGAAATCGGGATAGCCTAATATTTCTATTTAGGGGATTAATTTGAAAAGTTATCAAGGTAAGAAATTTGGGTCATGGATAAATATGCTGAAAATTAGAAATTTATGGTAGAAAATAAAAGGTTGTTCATAGGTAAACAACTTTTACAAAGTAATTTTTGATAAAAACTTGATTTAGGGACTAAAATGAAAAAGTGGTAAAACCCATGGAAAATTCTAAAATTTTTGAAATGTATCTGTTGTAAATGTAGTATATAAATTTCGGCTAGGCTTGGAAAGAGGGTTAAATTTCATGAATTTCATTTTCCGAGCCTAGGGACGAAATCAAAATTTTTGAAAAAGATAGGGGCAAAATGGTAAATTTGCCTAGGAAGTAATAGAATGCAAATGTATATGAAATGTGATAGATTAATAGTTAAATTTATCCAAATAGATCCGGAAAGACCAACTACGGAACTAGATCGAGGAAAGCAAAAGGTTTCGAATTAGTTGAAATTAAAAAATGAACCATTTTCAAGGCAAGTTCGTGTAACTTAAATATGTATGTTAAATGCTTGAATTGAATTGTATGATTGTGTTGATATGTATGAGATGATATACATAATGAAATAATCATAAGTTGTGAAATGTGGACAAATTGTCATGTTCCGGTTGAACGTTGAAATTCGATGGATTAAGGTAATATTCTTGAACGAAAATAATATTACACATGTTGCATAAAGGATTTTTCCCAGACGGGTTATCATGATGTAAGCCGCTTGAGCATATGCTATAGGTTGGATTTAGCCCGGACAGGTAATCCAGATTAAGCTCTTCAAAGCATATGATATGAAAAGGATTTAGCCTGGACTGGTAATCCTATAACATAATATGTGGCTCGAGAGTGCGCTCGTTAATTTTGTGCCCTAATGGGTACTTTTGGGTATGAATTGACAGATAGTTGTCATGTATACCTTGAGTATACTAACTGGGTGTCCATCGACATTTCAATAGCTCAACGGAAAGGATTCTCGAAATGTGGAAAGGTGAAATTAAATGAAAGCTTATTTTATGATAAGCTCATCTATATTTATTTGATATTCATGTGAGATTATGTGACTAACTTGTTTGAATAAGTGTATGTGCTTAGGTAACTTACCAAAAATTGATGGATTGTGTATTTGTGTATGCTTGTATTAATAAATATAACCGGTAAGTTTATTTCTCGTTATACAAACTTACTAAGCATAAAATGCTTACTCCGTTTAATTTTCCCTGTTTTATAGTGCTCGAAAGCTCTCGAAGGTTGGAATTCGGTCGGAGCAATCATCACACTATCCACTATCTCATTTTAGTATAAATAGAAATCTCATTTTGGTATAATGGCATGTATAAGCTTATTTGGCCAAATGGTGGCTTGTAAGTGATGTTTTGTAATCTAGCCATTGGAATGGCTAGTGATGGTTTAATTTTGGTTATGTATGAAGTTATTTTATGGTAATTACTTATGATTATTATGGGTTGGTTTGATGGAATTATATCAAGCTTATGTGTTTATGATTAGAATATATTTGAAGCTAAGAGTACATGTGATGCTATAACATATTAGACGATTTAATTTGTATGATTATAACATGTGATCCGGCTCGGTGTTGAAGAGTCGAGTCACTTGTTGTCCCGATCGTCGACGAGGAGATTGTTCATTTTGTTGAAAAGGGTAATTTTGATTAAGGTAGGCGGAATCTTAACAAAGTGGTTTGGAAGGGAAGATAGATTTAAAGATTAAAGTAGGCTCGGTTTAACAAAGAAATAAAGTTGGATAAATTTGAATAAGTGGTGGAATGGAAAACGAACTTAACTTCAAGAATGATTCAACACTATATAACAGTGTCACCCCGATTCTTATATCGTTAAGGTGGAAAGGTGGTTTGGTAGATGGATAGGTGAACGCCACACCTGTGAAGGTGATAAGTTCAAGAAACAAGTTCGATAGACGCCACTAGCAAAGCCAGATAAGTCACACGAGACTCGTACGAAATCTGAGATGAGGGAATCCTCCAAAAACAAAGTTTCATTAATCAAATTGGCAAAAGTCAAAAGTCCCTTACAAATGAAATAAACAAACTATTTATAGCCTAACATATGGCTAGCCGAATAGGCTATTTGGATGTTGAATAGACAGTACAATTAAGCTAGAAAGAGGCTGGAAATTTCTTTGAAGCTTCTTGAACGTCCCTAGAATCTTCTTAGCATGGAAAACATGAATGGACAGCTTCTAGATGATGATTATTCAGCTGAACATTAATGGAGTTATTGGAGAGCTGAAGAGCTTTGTCCATGTTCGGTCAAGGTGACTAAATGCTCCTTAATGGGGCTGTTTTGTGGAGCTAAACAGACTTGAAGTTAATGTGAAGCTTTGGGCATGCCAATCAACCTTCTAGTGTGAAAACCGAAAATTGAGAAGTCCATTGTGTGTGAACTCACTTAACCGATTGGTCATTAATGTGAATGGAACTTTTCAGCAAGTGTGAAAGCTCAAGATGCTGCTTTGGAGAGCTGGACGGTCAGCCTTGAGGAAAGAAAGCATCATACTTCTTGGATCTTGGTGTTTCACGAAAAGGCACATAGAGAAGCTAAAGATTTCAGCTTGAAATTTAATTTAGCTCAAGGTCTATTGAGCTACACGAACAGCCACCTGCACATTAAATTCGGTCATGCATGCTTCTTTAAGGCCTGCACATTAAATTCGGTCATGCTTGCTTTCTTTATCACCAACCCATGCATGAAAAGGAGAATTGTTAGCTGCTGTTATTTAATGCCGTCCCATGCATAAAAAGGAAGAAGTCGGCAGCTCCTTGGCATTTAAACTGTCCCATGCTTGCATTAAATTCACCCATATATGTGCTACAACAAATAAATTCAGCCAAGTTACTTTCAAGACAAATTAAATTCGACTGCAGCATGGAATACTATAAATGCAGCTAAGACAAATTAAATCATGTGTTAACTAAGACATATTTAATTTGTCTCAAACTTAGACACCTTAAATCAGCTATTAACATGCATTAACTAAGACATATTGAACACTTAAATTAAAAATGTCCAGAATTTAGACATATTAAAAAACGAAATTAATTATTTGAGGTGAACTTTAACTAATTAACTAAATTAAAATAATTTATTCCAGGAACTTAAATGCATATAATTAAATAAATTCGAATCAAGCTCAATGAGCTTGTATCAAACCGAATTGAGCTCCATTAAGCTGGAACGAGCTAGATCAGGTGGGGAAAACTAAGATTTCAGCTCGTTGAGCTGAAATTGGGCTTCATTTTGCACTTAGGCCCCTCGAGCTTAGGCCACTCTCGATGGCGTCGAGTTGTGTCGTAACATGATGCGACCGGGTTCGCATCAGTTTGGATTGGTTGATATATGTTTGCATGATTTGGTGTAGGTTTGTGGTAAACTGGGTGAGAAAATAAAGCTAGGAAATGGCTTTATTTTGTCCACACGGGCATGTGTCTAGGCCGTGTGTCCCATGGGCATGTGATTTGGCCGTGTGTCCTCTGCATCTTAAAAATGAGAAACAGAATGCTCAGAATTAGGTGCACGGGCAGAGACACGGGCGTGTGTCTCAGCAGTGTGGTTGACACGGCCTTGAACATGGACGTGTTACACGGCCGTGTGAAAACTGCACCAAAAGTTCGAAAATTAAAATTCGCCACACGGCCTAGCACACGGGCGTGTAACTTGGCTGTGTGACTTCAATTTCTTCATGCATTAAAAGTCAGAGAGTTACACGGGTTAGAGACACGGGCGTGTGTAGTCACACGGCCTGACCACACGGGCGTGTGGGCACTGTTCATAAGAAAAATTTTGAAATTTTGAGAAAATTTTTATAAGATTCCGATTTAGTCCTGATTCGTTTCTAATGCTTATAATGGGGCTTGATGGTCCATTTAAGGGACGATATGATTGTTTTCAGAGATGAATAGTATTTTTACTTGATTTATCTGTGATGATTCTATAAACTCCGGTAACACGCTGTAACCTTGTTTCGGCGACGGATACGGGTTAAGGGTGTTACAAATTTTTTTCGAGATTTAATCTTGCTAGTTAAGAAAATTGATTTTGATTTTGTTTCAGAATTTTAATTCTACCGTTTAACAAATCAAAAGGAAAATTTTCTATTTATGGTGGCCGCAATTGTGGCTTTAAATTGTGAAAGCTTAACTTGTAGCTTCAAAAGTGTGACATCAAAGAAAAAGGAAATTTATCAACGGCGAATTAAAAAGACAATATGAGAATGCATGTCAAGGATTGGTTCTTTAAAAGACTTGGTATTTAAGCGTGTCGAGTGCACCACCTCTATTTTAGGGTTACCTACTTGATGCATTATTTAATTATATTTTTTATTAGACCGTATAAACTTTTGTTTCGGGTTTTATTAGATTCCTGTAGTCTAACAAAAGTTGATAATTTTTCTAATTTTGTTTTTGTTTCTTAACAGAAAATGGAAACTCCCACCAATTCAATCAATTCGCAATCTGAAGCTTTAGTTCAAATGCAATCTTCGATCCAAAACTCAGTGTTGTCAGTGGCGGCTGCTGTAAGCCACAACGAGAAATCTGTAAAATTCTCAGGACAGAATTTCAAGACTTGGCAACAGAAAATGTTATTTTATTTGACCATGTTGAACTTGGTCAAAATTTTGAAAGATGACCCTCCTACTGTTAAAGAGGGCGAGGTAGATAAAGTTACCGCTTTCACTGCTGTTGAAGCTTAGAAACATTCTGATTTCCTGTGCCGAAACTACATCTTGAATGGATTTTCAGATGCACTGTACGAAGCGTATAGTGTTAAGAAAAGCTAAAGAATTATAGACATCATTGTACCATAAATACAAAGCCAAATATGCTTGAGGTAAAAAGTTTTTAGTTGCTAAATTCTTAAATTTTTTGATGATTGATTCTAAATTAGTTGTGAATCAAGTGCAGGAACTTCAACTGATCATTCACGGAATTCTTGTTGAAGGGGTGATGATAAGTGAATCCTTCCAAGTGGCAGTCATTATTAAGAAGTTGCCTCCTACTTGGAATGACTTCAAGAATTACCTAAAGCACAAAAGAAAGGATATGTTAGTGGAAGATTTAATTGTCAGACTTCGGATTGAAGAAGACAATAGAGGTACGGAAAAAGGGTTTAACAAAGCAGCAAATGACAATGGTGCTAGGGCAAATGTCGTAGAAGTCAAGAAAGACTTCAAAAAGGGAAAAAAACCTTAGAATGGGTCTAAACTGGGACCAAAAGGTTCCAAGAAACAAAAATTTCAAGGAAAATCCTTCAATTGCAACAAGATGGGGGGCACAAGTCATCGAACAGTAGGATCCAAAAGAAAGTTAGAGCTAACGAGGCCAATGCTGTGGAAGAAAATTTCCAAGAAAGTGTCTGATATGGACTTATATGCCTAACGTACGCAAAAAACTATGAATAAGAATGTTTCTTTCTAAAGTGGGAATGTTTGTGGGAAAATGATATATATTAAACTAAATGCAATATCTGTAAAAGCAAAACTATGAATAATAATTTTTTTTTTTCTGTTTATATGCTTAAGTCATTTAATTTATGGCATAGTAGGTTCGGACATGTTAATTATGATACTTTACATACATTAATTAACTTAGAGCACATTCCTTCGTTTCACAATAATTATAAATGTGAAACATGTGTTGAGACAAAATTAACAAGGTCAAAAACCACTTGATCTAATACATAGCGATGTTTGTGACCTAAAGTTTGTTCAAACGAGAGGAGAGAATAAATATTTTATTACCTTCATCGCTACGTATATTTGCTTAAGAGCAAAGACAAATCTACAGAGAAGATTATTCTCTATAAGTAAGAAGTTGAAAACCAACTTATTAAAAAGGCAAAGATGGTGAGAAGTGATTATGGTGGTGAATATGTTGAATCATTTGAATACTGTACACAACCTGACATGATTCATGAAGTAAGACTATTATACTCTCCTCAATAAAATGGAGTACTTGAGCAGAAAAATCGGATTCTAAAGGAAAAGATGAATGCATTGCCAGGAAGCTCTGGATTATCACAGAAATGTAGGGAGATTTTCTATGAGTTAATTACCTTTTAAATAAGGTGCCCCACACGAAAAAAAAAGGACAAGACACCATATGAGTTATGGAAAGGTAGAAAACCATCCTACAACCACTTAAAAGTGTGGGGTGTCTTGCTAGCATAATGTATAATGGTAAGTTGAGACATGTGCGTCGTCGACACAATACCGTTAAATAATTGATCTCAAACGGATTTATCTCTATTGATTTTGTAAAATCAAAAGATAACATTCCAGATCCGCTAACTAAAGGCTTAAATCGAGATCATATTGATAAAACATCGAAAGGAATGAGACTAAAGCCCATGAAAATAAAAGGCGCTATGTGAAGGAAAACCCGACCTAGTTGACTGGAGATCCCAAGATCTAGGTTCAAAGGGACAACCTAATTGCATAGACCTTGTGAGGTCACTGTAGGGGTACTTATCCCAAGTCCGTTCTTATGATGTAAACAGTGACTAAAAATGTGATACGTTAAGCAATGCTTTTAATGACCATTGTGTGTTTCGGTGAGACGAATAACATAAGTCACCTATGTGAGAGTGAAGTGGGGTCGCTTCGAGGAGACTATTGGGGCATAGTTCTCTCAAACTCTTCAGAACCAGGAGAGGTTCACAGCTATATGAACATACCCATAAGAACTAAAACCTTATCAGGGAGGTAGTTGTGTGAGGTATATCATCGTTTACACAAACGGCAGAATAGTTCAAGGACATCATGTCTACTGGTCAACTAGTAAAGTAAATATACTTTCACAAAGGAAGGTTCAAGGGTGGATACCTACCTATCTTATGCAACCATCAATCGTAGATTCTATCATCACATCGAGTCAATGTTTTTTTTTTAAACTATCAATTTTCATTCATGTGGGGGATTGTTGGAAAATTTGTAATTTATGGGAACTTTGAGGCATATTCTCAATTGGTAAAGGTTGAGAGTTGAATCATAAAATTATTTTTATATTCTACTCCATGAGACCTTTACAATGGTATATCATATGCTCAAAATGGTTGAGTGATGAATGAGAAATTGATACTCAAAGTAAGCTACTTGGAAATATTTGTTGAGAAAAACAAAATATTAGATTCCACATTGGTTAAATACCAAGTGTGAGATGTGTATATATATGAGAACTCATCTGAAAGGTGATTGAATGACTAAGCTTGGAACATTGCCTCGCGCGCAGAGGGTGTGCATGTCCAAACCTGTCGGGGTTGGGGCGCACCCGCACAACGTGGGCGACGCGAAATGTCCAGGCCGATCGGCCCCAAAATGGGCTTACGAATATTTTAGCCTAACACGAATTTTATTTTTCCTCAACAAATATATACAAAATCTGATATAAAAGGACATATATCCTGATTTTATTTGATTTAAAATTTTTTGCTCAATCTCACTCTCTCACACCGAGATTATTTTCTCTCCAAAATTCTTCTCTTTTCCTCTCCATATTTTCCAACGTTCGGTAATAGAAAAAGGCATCTTGTGTTCGTTGATCTCTACAGAGGTGCTACTGCTTTGATCATCACGTTGTTATATCCTGGGAGACATTCGACCAAGCATTTCTCCAAGTACTGTAGGATTGCCGAATCTGTCTTAAGGAAACTGTGTAAAACAGGCCTCAACATCTAGTAAAACTCGTTTCTTCTTTTTGATTTCTAGTTTTTATTATGTTATTTATTGGTTTTTCATATCCGATAATTTAAACATAAAATATTTAATTTATTTTATTATATATATACATAAATATTTGTTTATTTATATTTATATATTTTTGTTCGCTAACGTATTTTGTCCAACAGCTAAAACAATGACATACAATGAACATAAATTTAACAAAATAAATTTAATAGTGTTAACAATTAAACTTAAATTTTAAAAACTAAAAATTAAAGGGATTAAATTTCTAAAAATAAAAGTACATAGACTAAATTTTAAATTTACAAAAAAATATAAAGAGTTAAAATTATATTTAATATTGAAGTAGAATATAATAAATAAATAAATAAACAAAATTCTTTGTGAGCTATAGATGAAATTTGGGGACTGCAGCACCTTTAGCATCACGCAAGAAAATTTGTAGTGTGAAGCACGTTTGTACCAAACAACTAACTAGCAGAAATGCGGTGTGATGAAATTAAAAAACAAAACAATGTAAGATTCTAACGCATCCTTAGTTTTGTCTCAAAAGGTTTGGGGATTGGAAAATGAAGAAAGTTTTCAACTATTTTTAGAAAAGATCCCGATGATGGAAAATATAGAAATTATATATATAATAAGAGTAATTATATGTTATTATTATTTATTATAAAAGATTAGCTTAAATAAAAATATAAATAAAGTATAGGTCAAATATGTATAGATACTTTAGTAACTAATTTTTAATTGATGGTGAGCTAATTAGAAATTAGGATTAATATGCAAAACTTATATATATTACGGTTATGGTCCCCAAATTACACATACGTAACTTTTCTAATATATCATTTTTAGAAAAGAGAGAGTCACCTTTTCTAAATTACTTGTGTGCTAATTTGGAAGATCAAAATCATAAAATTCGAAGATTTCAAAAAATCGATGAATTCAAGTACGCTTCCGCATTTAATTTTGTTATTGATTTATTTTTGATGATCTGAGATGATAGATATTAATTTATTAAGTTTTATATTAGATCTTATTTTATGATTATCAACAGATAAACTCTTATCTTTTGAAATAATAAATCCATTAAATTAAGAAGAAAAAATTGTCACTTTTAAAGAGGATTTTTCCTTCTTTTTTTGTACACGATTTTTCCACCTTCTTGACATCAACTCTATTGTTATTGATCTCATAGAATCATAATCCGAATCACATGCACATGCACATCTCTCGGTCGGTGCAATCTTTTTAATCCACATTTTACACATGCATATATATTCGTCACCATTCATATGTATATATAACTCTTCTATAATACACTTCAGAATGAATATTATACTAATAAATAAGTAAATAGAGGAAGAAAGTTGAATTTGGATGTTACAATAATTTCTTTGAATTCATGTGCTGGTCCAATACGGTTTTATGAATTTATCACCTAAAGCTTTTCAGGGTGGAGTTCAGTTAAACGGAAGTCCCTTTCGTTTGTCACTGTCAATTTCTGTCATGGAATTTTTGAAAGCATGCAGGAAGGGCACGTGTATATTTTTACCCTAGGAAACTACAAAAGCCTTGAATGTTAAAGTTAAGGGCTTGGCCGATTGTAGAAAAAGCTTCGAGAGTGGGACCCTTACCCTCAAATAATAATATAATGAATCTTGTCTAAGGTATATCAAAAGGCAAGATAACCTATCTCTTTGAGTTTGGGGTTATATGCGATCTGTCCTTTTGTGGTGTCGTAATTCTACGCTATGTTGTGAAATAGAGAAAAAGGATCACTCTCGAAAAAGCAAAAATCGAAGGAAAAATGGATTTCTATGTTTAATGGGAAATTTTGTCTAATTTCATTACCTACTTTTCTTTTATAGGATGGATTTTGGACATTGGCAAAACGTGGGTTCAGCACTTCCACACGAAACAAGGGCATCACACCATGAATGGCATATGTGGCTGTCCCATTAAGATTCCTTGAATACATTAGGAAACTGCTACATTATCGAAATTGGATGTGAGAAAAGTACTTATTCTCACTTTATCACTCTTGTCCCTGCCTCTTAACAATAATGGAGTACGTAGTGATGTTAGCCAAGTGTTTTCTTCTTAAGCCAATGCATGCTTAGAACATATATATATAGTCCACATGGCATATATGCATGCACATATGAGTTACTTGGAAGTTATAGCCATGTACAATGATGACAATTATATAAAAACCGTAGGATTAATACCATGTGCAAATGCAATTGATAAAAACCAACAATGTGGGTTTTTTAATGGTTAGAATTGCGAATGGCAGAGCACAAGTTTCGGACAAAATAAGAAGCAAAACCTCCCAACTTCTAAAGAAGCATAGAAGCTTTTGAGTCTTCATTTTCCTTTTTGGTGGTCCAAAAGGGTAGGGGCAATAAAAGAACTACTCTCATCACTAACATTTACCCAATTCCTTCGATTAATAATACTGATACTGTATGTTATCCTTGCATACTTGTTTTGGTTGCTTCTTCATTAATGTTTAACAGATCATCGGATTCGTCGATACCGTCAAATTATCATCTAAGGCAAAGCTGGCACCTTCAAGGAACCATCTTGGGGCTGTGGGCTAGAAATAAAATTAAAAAAAAAAAAATCTTAAATTTTAATGAATAAAAAGGTGCGTGAGAGTCGATGCTTTGTTAGTCTATGAGAAGTCTCGGTTTCTCATACTTGCCACGCAAGGTGTTGTTATGGGTGACGGGATATTTTATGTAACATTAAGACACAAGTTAATTTTTTTTTGTCGAAATCAAAATATTTATCATTAATAGTAGTAACTAATTTTCTTACGGTGGGTGTCCACCGAAAAGGTAAACAGTTTTCTATTTTCGTAAGTGCAAATCGAATCTTCAACTTTATGGATGAATTGAATAATTCTCACACCACATTTCATTATTAAAATATCAAGAATGTTTAAACAATTGGATGATGGAATGTGTACCCTAGAGATAAAATACACTAACAATTCAACAGTCAACCATTCATTCCAACTCAATCAATTCTAAAATTATTGCAGTTTTATTGTTGTACTCGTATTGCACTCTCTGATCAAAGTAACTCTTGCTCTCAACCCTTTCCTATTGAAGGTTACAACTAAAACTCACAAAGGAGAAAGAATTAACAAATTGCATGGGTAGTAACTTGAATTAATAAAAGTAATTAAATAACAATCCAAATAAATTAAAAATTCACCACAAAACCCAAAAAAAAAAAATAATTTTAAATAATTTCTATCCATAATTAACAATAAATTAATGTAAATTAATAAAAAATAATTAAATAACAATCCAAACAAATTAATATAAAAATGTACATTATAATAAAATTAATAGTTGTATATAGAGTTATATAACATTAATTATATATTTTAATTATATAATGCTAATTTTATATATTAAAATATATCATAAAAGTAGTTACACGTTTAAGATTTAGGATACATATCATTAATAAAAAATACACATTATAATACCATAATTATGTAATAATTTTTATGCATTCATAATTTACTTATATTTAACAATTCATACATTATATGTCGTTAAGCATGTATGTATACTATTTTTTACAATATAATAACTAAATATAATTATATCACACTATAAAATAAATTTATATTATAATATTTATTTTAATTAATAAATATAAATTAATTTAAAAAAAAGTAATTTAACTAATTGAGTTAATAAAAGAGATAACTGTAAATTTAGGGATTCTGATTATCGCATCTCATTGTCAGTTAGGTTTACGGATACAAAAGAATATGATTTAAGAGAATAATATCTCGAAAAAATATCTTTTTTTAATAAAAAATTATTATATTTAACTTTAGAAAATATTATTATTATGTTTTCATACATTATTATTTATTAATTTGTATGAATAATAATTAAAGATCAAGGTAAGTATTGATGGTTAAAATATGATTTTATATATAACAAATTTTGAGTTTAAACTTTGTTGGAAGAAAAACTTGAGTATTTTGTATTTAATAGGTTCGGATCAAATATGAATTTAGATGATAGATACTTGAGAGGGTTTATTCGAATCCTCGCAACGAAGTAATTTTAATATCCAAATTCAACTATTATTCAAATCCGCAGTATCCAAATCTACGTAATTTAAATTGACCTATTCACAAATATTTGAATGCACACATATATAGAGTATACATATTTTGAGCTTAGAATTAAAATTCTCATGACTTCAACCTTACCATTGAGCCATGTTATATTAAGATTCTTGTATATACACCATATGATTAACAAACAAATAATATTGTTAGTAGATAACATCATACAAACTATTGTGTATTAAATAATACTAATATTAATAGTATTCAATCTTTTCCGATCTTAGTAACATGTGCCAAAGAAAAAAAGTATTAAGTAATTGTAGTTGGCATTAATTACGAGGCGTGAAATATGCAGTATTCGTTGTGTTGTTTGCTTATTAATGAGTTTTCCGATCACTGCTCACAAATCTCATATATTATATTTGGGTTTTGCTAAATTCCAGACCTTTTATATGGATATTTTTCGACTTCAAAACAAAAAATCTTTTGGGATTGCGACATTTCAGTTTTGAAGCAAAATTGTATGAGCTAAATTCCATATCTGCGGTTGCTTCCACGAAAGGTGTACGCTCAAGAAGCTGCCCAACATTACTGTTCACTGCAACAACAAAAATTGCACCCAATATAGCCCAGCTTTAACTTGTCTTGCTCCCTTTGTTGCATTATTGTCTGAATTGATTCCACCCCATTCTGGTAACCGATGAACATATATAGCAGATAACCAAAACCATTGCTGCTTATTCAATAATTATTCTATCTACCTTGTATGGAGTAAAATTTTACATTATTCCATTAATGCAAACCAAATATCACTTTCGCTGCTACCTTTGTCGATAAAGCGATAAACTAACAGTCACAACTAGAAAAAGGCAAGTGGTTAATTTGGAACCTGGGGATTAATAAATTAAAATATGGTATGAGGAGCCATTAAGGGTATAATTGTTGCAGTGCTTTTCTCGTCTTGGTAAGAAACGAGTGCGTAGCTTACAATGTACGTATGGAAGATGTAGACATGAAATTTATGGTAAGGTTGATGCCTAAATAAATCAGACGGAGAGAGGTCTCACAATAACAGGCTACCACTACGAACCATCGTTGTTCGTTTGTACTCGGGGGGGATATAATAATAAGGACGTTGTTTTCAAAGGGGGGAAAAAAGGCTCTTTCATGATCAATTAGGAGAATTCTTGGGTACAATCTACTGTTTTTATATATTGGGTACAAAGTAAAAACCGCGACAGGTACGGCTTTAGTTTTTACGCTACTTTGACGGATATGTGTAACATGTGATAGTTAAAGGGTAGGTGGCCGTTTGATAATGAAAGGGGCTGCTTGAATCCCGCATGCGGCAACATCAATTTCTACTTTTACTACCTATACTATGAGTAGTTTGTAGATTTAGTTTATGTATTTTAGTTATTGCGTTTTTTAAATTTTGAAATTTTAATCTTGGTTTAAATGGTAATAATTAAATCCATTAGATCAGATTCTGCTATTAGATTCAAATTATGTATAAGTTATGGATTTAGTTTTTGATCTCCAATTGAATAATTTTTAATTATTATATTTTTCAAATTCAAAAATTGTAGTTTTGACTCAAATTCATTAATTGAAATGATGCGGTTTTTTGTGAGTATTATGTGGAAATAACAAATTGAAATAACATCGCACATGTAATAATAAGATTTTAAAAATAATAAAAATTTAATTTAATAAAATTAAAAAATACATGAGTTAAAAATGACCAAATTAAAATATAGATACTAACTATACAACTTAAATTAATAGTAAAATACAATATACATGATTGAAGACATATGAGCGAAACCTCAATTTCTTTTGATGGGTAAAATTGGTGAGAGAATAAGATGATTCATATCAACCAAAATCGATTGTAATGTTGAAGAAATGTTAAAGCTCTAATTAGTATGATGACTAATAATGAAGGGAAAGGGCACATATTGGTGTTTTCAGATTTTTCAGATTCATTGTGAAAATTACGTTAAAATAAATTTATTTTTTAATTTTATTGACATAGCATATGATTAACGTGACAATGCCATGTCAACAATCGATGATGATGTGGCATCATCATGTTAGTAAACAATGATGACATGACATTACCATGTCAGCCAACAACGATGATGTGGGTTTGCCACATCAACAAATAGTGATGAAGTGTCATCTATTAACAGTCATGTTAGTGTTGCCATTAAGTGTTAACAGTCAACGTCGGTTAAAGGGTCTATTTTGCTAGTTTTATTAGTTCATGAGCTCAAATAGGTACAAAAAGTTTGAAGGGACTTAATTAATTTTTTTTTTTTTTTGAAAAAAATTGTGGGCTTATAATACCATTAAACCTTTTTTAAACTTTTAGAAAACAATTATTTTTAATATTTTTCTTATTTTTAAAATATAGAGAGACATAATGTTCAAGTAAAAAAAACAATGTAATGTGAAATCTTTAATGAAATGAAAAACGTTGAAAAGTTTTTTTTTTTTTTTTTCTAACTTGGACATGCCATCAATAACTTCCAAACTTGAGTAGCCTAAGTATGTCGGTCAAATGACTAAAGTCCCAAAAAATCTAATCCAAGAATTGAAAATACAAGTTGAACTTAACCAAAAGAGATAACTTTATCGATTTCATGTTCCTTGGGGATGTCTAATTTCATCTCTCTCTAATACTCATTAATCCATGTTGTATTCATTTCTTTTTGAATCATTTCATATGTATTCTTTTTGTATTTTTTATTTTTCCTAGTACATATGTTTTGGTTTTTATTTATAATCTCTTTATGCTTTTTATATTTTTAAACAATTTTTTATTCAAAAATAAATTTTTAAATATTTTTCTTTCTTTTTTTAATTTTTTAGAATCAGAACTGAATTGAAAAAAATTGTAAACGTTAAGAACTAAATTTATTGAATTTTTTAAAGCTATAACTAAAATGACAACTTTTATAAACATTGAGTGCTAAATTTGTTAGTTTTTTTAGATTTTGGATCAAAATGATAGATTGTATAAATATTAGAGAGCTAAATTTATTATTAGGCCAATAAAAAAAAGGCACATGTCAGCTTTCTGTCACTCATCTAACAAGAGAATGACTAAAATATTTGATTTCAAAAAGTCGAGTGACTAAATAAAAAATTAATAATTAGATGACCAAAATAGATTTAAAGGTATAATTGAGTGACTAATTTTTTTTATATATTATGTATATCCATTTTATAGTCCATATTCGGGATTCATGATTTCCCCTTCCAACCACTTATTTATATAATTGAGTGATTATTTTTATAGTTTATAAAAAAAAAAAAAAACCTCAATCATTTAAAATTTTAATGTCTATTTATATTTTATTTTACATAATATTTGTGAGGGGTAATATTTTCTTTGTGTGTGTTTTAAGGTTATTTAGTTATTACTAGACTATATCTGCAAAAGATTTTAGAAAAGAATTTATGTTGTTTTTAAGAAGTTTTTTTTTTTTTTTTTTTTAATTCATTTTTTTTATTTATATAGACTAAATATTAAATAAGTAATTATATAATGAAAATATATTTTTAATATATAATGCTAAATATATATATATTTAAAAATCAACTAATTATTTTAAAATATTTTTCCTTATATATTTTTTAAAAGATAAAATATATTTAACATAGAATTAAAAATAAAAACATTATTTATATATTTTGATATATTTTTTCCTTATATATGTTTTTAACATTATGTTAAAAATATTTTATTTTCAAAAATATATATAATTGGTAAATTTGAGATGTTAAAAATCATGTTGTCTTAAGTTTAAATTGTATAACTTTTTTTAATTTTATATAAATATATATAAAAGACAAACACCCTCATAGTAAATTTCTTACTTTATAAAATGAAAGAACTTTTGCTAATTTTACAACTGAATTAGATCAAGATTGTTTGAATTGAACCGGATCAGTTAGATTAGAAATTGATATAGATTGGTTGAACTGTATTTTTAATATTTTTGTATTCTTATTAATTTTTGGTTATTTATTTAATAGAGTCGGACAAACCAATTGGACTGGTGACTTAACCTATTCAACCATAGATCCAATTCTGAAAACCTTGAAGTAGATGAAACCAATTCAATTAAAGACTTAAATAATAATATAAATAAATATTTTAGCTGAGTTTAGTTGAGTGATGATAAAAATTAAAATCAAAATTTGATTATAATAAATTCATCAAATAAAAAGAAATGTTATTTACCAAGAAAATTAAGAAAACCTACCTACTAAGTTTTTCTGTTATTTATAAACACATTACTCGCACCATTTTCAATTCATGAAGACGTGTTGCATCATAACAAACTATTGCACATATTATCAACAATAACAAGCTAATTGAATCTTTGTTAAAAAGTTTAAAACAAACCCTGGATTGTATTAAAAATATGAGTAAATTAGTATTTATATATTTTAAAATGTATAATTCAATCTTTTTGTTAAATTTTATCTGATATGTCAGGTTGATTTAAATTGTTAATTAATTTGGTCTTTAAATTATAATTAAAACATATTTCTGATTTTTTTTTTTAAAAAATTATTAAAAATAATTCTAAAAAATTTAAAAAAAGTTAAATCATTAAATAATGACGTGATAGTGGTGAACCAATCAAAAGCTGACAAGTGTCGGTTCTTTTTTTTTTGCCTAATCTTCTATTTATTTCCTATATAACTCTAGCTCAATGAAATGGTAGTATAATTTTTTTTAAAATATAAAAAAAATTTAAAATCTAAAAATACTTTTTTTTTAAAAAAAAATTAGAAAATAATAGTTAGAACATCTCAATCTTCTTGAATTACTCACATAACCTTGAAGATATGGATTGGGAAGCAGGAAATCTTGAGTTACTCACGAAACCCTAAACCATGGGATTTTTTCTTTCTCATTTTAGTTTTATTTGCTCAAATGATTTGATTTGGAATCTATTTTTATGTGTTACGAAATTTATTAATTAAATGATTTATGTTGTTGTTCTCAACAACAATCTAATATATCTTTTCAGTTTTGATTCTAAGTTTCTAAATTTATATATATGGGTATTAGAAAATCCTATTAGCAGACAATAAAGAAGATGAAGTGATGGTTTATATATATATATATATATATATATTTCCAGACTTGTAAAAAGAATGTTAATATTTTTTTGCCCAGATTTATAAAAATAATATATTTTTTAAAATTATTGTTAAGAATTTGTTCTGAAAACATCAAAAATGATAATTTATCTATTTTCTCATAGTCGAAACGTAGTCCACTCCTAAATACAAAAAAAACTTTTACTTGAATATTTAAGTTAATTAAATATATAATTATTGAATTCATAAAATCTCAAAATTTTTCCTTCTTTTATCATAATTAAATCCACGTCTGATTGGCCATGGAATATTTTTGGGGTAGATTGAGTATTCGTAAATCGCCAAATTACATTAAAAAGATGAATAGTAAATCATATAAAGTTGTTTAAAAGATTGAAATAATTATTTGTGTAGGAAAAGAAAATGTTGTCACCATTGAAACCATAAAATGACCCGAATAATGCCTCCACTCAGAAAATGGCCAGGAATTTTCCTTAAAAGTAACCAAACTGAAACGATTATAAAGTAAAAATAAAGATGGCCGTAATACAAGGAAACCATTACTTATCATTTTGGCTGGCTTTTCAAGAAACCAATTATTTTGTACCACAATGACACAAATTTCTAAAAACTCACTATCAAAAGAATTTTTCATCTATTTATTCTATTTTTTTTCAAAATATTTATTCTCAAATTCGATTTTTTTTAATACGGTATATGTATCAGTTTTATCTAATTTAGTATCTAATTTGACTAAAGTTATGATATCTAAACGTAATAACATTAACTATTTAGTGTTTAATTCGGATTTTAAGATTTATTTTATAAAAATTAATTGCTAATATTATTAGGTTTAGATTTTTCATAATTTTTCTAATAGCATAAAATTAATGTTAGTTGTGAATTTGTTTAACTTTGCATTTTATTTTTCTCATATAGTTCGATAGATGTGATTTAATTTAGGTTTTAGAGTTGATTTGACGAAAATTCCTAATTATGAATTTTCGTCAAATCAACTCTAAAACTTAAGTTAAAAATACTAAAAAGTTAACGAGATTACCTTTGCATACCAAAATATATAACTTTTGTCAAATATAGTACCATATTAGACTAAAAAATAACATTGGTACCTTATCTACCACAAATTGACGTGGCAAATTAGGCTTTTTTGACACACTTAAAGAGCTTTTTCTCAAGTAAAATAGAGTTTTTAGCATAGTTTTTTGTTATTTTTGTTATTTTCATATTTTCGGATAATAAGTGAAAATGTCTCAATTTTTTTTTACCCAAATTGGCCGCTAGTGCCATTTGGAGGTCTAACGTGTGTTTGAGTGCTGTAGGGACGTGTCGGAGGTCGAAAACGAGCGAGAACGACACCGAGGGCAACGATATCACGATATCCAACCATTGGGATCGTGATACCTCCGATAGTATAGAAGACCAAGGACTACCTTCAGTGGTATCACGATATCCCCTTGGGTATCGCAATATCCACCTCCTAAGGAAGACCCTTAGTTTCAACACTACTCGAGATATTGCGATATCACCTTCGTTAGGGGGACAAATTTGGACAAAAAGGACAACCTTTGTCTACCCGACCAACCAATCACAGAAGGCTCGTGTAGGGGCATTTTTGGCATAAAAAAGTCATCAGAATACACGTCATAACAGCCAAAAATTGCAGAGGAGAGGAGACACACACATTAGTTTAGTTTTCTCTACACTTTTTTTAGAGTTTTTATTTTTCTCTTCTTTTTTCTTTAGATTAGAGTTTATTTTTTTTCATTTAACTCTTGTTCTTATTGTTCTTTATGTTAGTTAAGTTGGTTAACATTGTAGATAAGGTTTATTTACATTTCCAATCCCTGTACTTCTCTTTCAAGACTCTCAAAGCTTTAGTTTAATGTATTTCAGTTTATCTTACTTTAAATCTGTCAAAGTTTGTTCCTTTTATGTTTCTTGCTTTAGATTTCTATGTTAAATTTTGGTTTCATGTTATTTAAGTTTTCTTGCATAAAAATATCAACTTTTCTATTTTTCTGAAACTTTACTTTCATGGCTACCTTGTTTTCCATTACTATGTTTATTTCCTTCACTTTGAGCATGTGTAGCTAAACTTTTAAGGAGGTTGGTTGATGGAGATGTGGATAAACTAAACTCTTTGGACAAAGGACTAACTCGTAACAAATTGGACTAATTTGAATAGAACTAATAACATAGGTAGTGATGCCCCTAAGGGAATATTAAGATAAATTGAGACTGGAAAGTAATCATGTCGTACACCCGTTCGTTAGTTCCGAATTAACCGGTGAGGTCAGAAGATAAGCCGGACCTAAGTCGTCTAAGTCGGTAAAATTGATATCTGAAGATAAAATGGAGCCACTCAGTAATTTAAGCGATTTATGTCCTGAGTCCAAACTTTGGTGAACCACATCAAAGACAACCAATCCCCATTAATTATTTGCTGGATAGTCCATTTAGTTTACATTTCTTGCAATTTAGTCTTTAGGGTAGAATATGTAATTTTCTTGTAAAAATCATCTTTTATGGACTGTCGTACTATAAAATCATATTAGTAGCCACTTAGACTCTATTGTGGATGCTAGTTATTGCTCAATCTCTTCTTCCTTTGGGTCCAATCCTTGGAATACTTTAATGTTTCATTGTAACACTATAAATATTACAACTGACCTGTACGCTTGCAGTAAAACTGGGCTTTGAAAATTATTATATAAATTTAATGTTTTAATGCGTACGCGCGCAGCCGGTCAAGTTGTTGGCGCCTTTGCTGGGGAAGACAGTGTAAGATTGAGTAATTTTTAGTGTACACTTTTAGGTAAAAATAAGTAGCCAAAGTAGGATTTATAAATATGACCCTTTTTTTATTGTTTATATTTTGTTTTCAGATTTAATTGACTCTCTCCAATCTTTCATGCTTGTAGGAACATTGTATGACTCAAATAGGTAACGATGTTGGTAATACTCTGGAATGACATATTTTTATGTATTAATTACATATTTATTTTGAGTACGATCCTACTAATTTGAGCTATTTATGGTTTTTTATCTTATAGGGACTAAATTGAAGGCAAAAGGAAATTTAGGGGCAAAAAGCGTGACTTTAAAGATAAAATGGGCCAGCATGCGAAATAGGAAAGAAGTGGTGCCGAAAATATAAGTGTGGAAAACTTTAGAGGCAAAAGAGCAAAGAAGAGATTTTATAAACACAAGACTCTATTTAAATTTTAATTATATTAGGATAATTGTTAAAGATTATTATTTAGATTTAATTTTAGCTTTTATCTTTATTTATCTATATTTATCCTTATTTATTTTTATTTATCTTTTAGAATTTAATTAGGATTAGACTAGGTTTTCTAAGTACTATAAATAGGGGATGGAGTGACACAAATTTGACTCATCTTTTTCTGTAAACACTCCCTTTCCCAAAAAGCTTAGCCTTTGTTCCTTTCATATTACTCAATAAAATTTCGTTTTCATTAAGTTTATTTCTTTTTCCTCAAAATGCATGAGCCACTAAATTTATCTAGCCAAAGGTTGTCGAGATCCCCCAAAAAGGCTTCATGAGGCTTAGAATCCGCACTTAGCCTTCTCAACGAGTATTCATCGTTTCTCCGCATTACGGGGATGACGCTTCCGTCCATGTCCCTTCAAAGGTGATCTTTTCAACTTGTGCAAAGAACGGCCGCTTTGTATGTTTTGGGAATGTTGCACAGTCGGTTCGTTAGCTTACTGCGTTAGTGGTTGTCGAGCCCAAGAGATAAAATGGCGTGGCATTCGCCATTGAGAAGTGATGATCTAGTGTAAGACGGTCCCACAAAAGTGACGGTTGGTTAGAGTCAGGTTCCTCTAAATTGTAAGTCTAAAATCTAAGTGGAGCTGGTGGTCGTAGGCGTCCTCTTCCACTATAACTGGCTTATTCTGTTCAAGAAGGATCACCTAAAAGCCTAGGATTGAACCCAATGCGGATCGAGACAACCGGAGGCTAAAATCTCTCCATAAAAAACTCTATTTTCTCAACTCTGTTTATCTTTACAATTTTAATTTTAATTTTCGCAATTTCAATTCAATCAAACTTTTAATTCTGTTTTTTATTTTTTTTCCAGGTACGCAGGTTTTCTTGGGCACGACTCTGTCCGGGATCTCGAGGAATAGGAATATGTGCAAATTCAGTCCCTGAGGATTTGACCCTACTTCCCTTATACTATTCTTTTCATTATTTTATAGGGATAGGATATTTTTGGTGCTCTCAACGACGCATCAGATGTCTTACAATTTGAGCCGGAAACGGAATGTATCATTAAACACGGAAGGAGGACACAACATCCGAGAGACATACCATTTCCACCGAGAGAGCAACCTTTCGAAAATTCAAAAGAAGAAATTCGACAACCACACATGGAGTAAAGAACTTTGCGTGACTATGTGATGCCCAACTTAGATGTTGTTCAAGGTAGCATTAATCGCTCGACGATTAATGCTAACAACTTCAAAATTAAATCGGTAATGATCCAAATGAATGAGGATCCAAATCAACACCTTAAGCGATTTCGAGGGTCTATGAGTGAGGATCCAAATCAATACCTTAAGCGATTTTGAGGGTCTATGAATGAGGATCCAAATCGAGGGTTTATTCTCTTTCTCTCTTACTGACGATGCAAATCAACACCTTCAATTTTGATGGTCTATGAATGAGGATCCAAATCAGCACTTTAAGCGATTTCTAACCATTTGTGATACTTTCAAGTATAATGGGGTATCTGATGACGCTATCTGTCTTCAGCTATTCCCTTTCTCTCTTACTAACGATGCTTTTATGTGGTTAGGTTCGCAGCAGGTAGATTCAATCAACACTCGGGACAACCTTATAAGAAAATTTTTGGCAAAATGCTTCCCATCAAGCAAGACAATGAGACTTAGGATGAACATTATGAATTTTAGTAATTGAAAGGAGAGTCATTATATGAGGCTTGAAAGCGACTCAAATTGTTGTTGCGCAAGTGTTCGTACCATGGTTTACAAGATTGGCTACAACTTCAAGTCTTCTACAATGGACTTGACGTAAATTTACGCTTTAATCTTGATGGAGCATCCGCTAGAGCATTCATGTCAAAGACCTACGCCAAAGCCTGTCAACTAATCGAGGATAGGATGATGAACTCTTATATGTGGCCGACCGAGCAGTTCACATATTGAGCTAAAGAAGCGACATTAAACACTGTTATTGGCGGGGATAAATATCAACAAGTCCTCAAAAGGCTTAATCAATTCGAAATGGGTGCGGCTAAGGTGCAAGTCCAAAATCAGCCCAATGTAACTAATTTTAATGCAATACACTACGAGGAGAGCAACCATATGGAGGTGAAATATGTGGAGAATAGAGGATATAACACTTACTCCAACACCTATAACCCCAGGTGGTGTGACCATCCTAACCTTAGGTGGGAAGAGAACCAAGCGGAATCGTCGAATCAAGGGAACCAAAACGTTAACCCTCTAAAATCCAACACACCATACCAACCTCAATTACCTTTTAGAGCAGTTCAAGATCAAGAAAGGAAATCAACCTATAGTAGTAACTTGCCATTGTCAATTAGGGTGAGTAAGGTAGAGGAAGGCTTGCATGTAGTGCAAGTCGATGTGTGCTAAATCCGTAGTCAATTTGACCAAGTTTTGCAATTGTTGTAAAAAAAATTTAGCCTCTACCATACCCAATATTCCGAACCTAATCCGAAGAGATAAGAAAATGAGCACACCATGGCGATCACCCTTAGATCCAGAGCTGTGATTAAGGAACCTATCCGAACAAATTGTGGGAAGAAAGATGTGAGTGAGAAGGACGAGAGCATCCGCACTCCTAGTGTTGGAGACGAGGTGGTAGAGAAGGTAAAACCTAAGAGTGAGTTCACACAAATCGAAATCGATGATAGAACCGTTCTAACACCACTACTAAGCTCGAAGCCCATACCCTTTCTGAGTCGCTTAGAGGAGAAGAAGAAGGAGGATGCAGAATTTATAGACTTCCTCAAGATGTTTAAAGCCTTGAACGTGAACCTCCCCTTATTAAAACTCATTGAGAAAATGCTTAAAAATGCCAAGTTCCTTTGGGAAGTTATGTCTCGTCAGAGGAAAATAGAGAGAAAAGAGCATATTGCACTTAACAAAGAATGTAAAGCAATAGTGTCTAGAAGAGTTTCTCCCAAAGTAAAAGACCTCAGTTTCTTTACCATTCCCATTGAGATAGGTGGAATGAGTTTCGAGAAGACCTTATGTAACCTAGGTGCCGGTATTAACCTTATGTCATTATCAATTTATAGGAGGTTAGATTTGGGAGACCTTAAGGACATATAAATAACTTTACAATTAGCCGATTGATCCTTAATACGTCCCAAAGGGGTCCTTGAAGATATGTTAGTGAGGGTTAGAAAATTCATTTTTCCCGTTGACTTTATCATGCTTGACTTCAGAGGGAATCTAGAAATTTCGATATTCTTAGGGAGACCTTTCTTAGCCACATCTAAAGCCACCATAGACGTAGGACAGGGTGAATTGACTATGGACATTGAGGGGGAAACCGAAGTTTTCAAATATGTCAAACTCAAGCCTAGGTCTAAAGAAGTGAAACCATCACAAGAGTATAAGTGTCAAGTAATTAGACAAAGACTTATCATGCTAACAAATTTGCAACTTTCATGAAATGGAGTAAATTTTCAAGTATTCAAGGGTCACACAAAAGAATCAAGAAGCGAACGAGGATAAGAAGGAAATGCAATTCCTAACAGGCTCTGGTCGCGTGCTGAACAAAAGATGTGTTCGAGTGTCGAGGATACCGACGAAACACCATTTCAGTGGTGTGATTGACAGCCCGAAGTTGACTTTTTAACTCGCCTTCTATGGTAAATGAACAATAATTTGTAAATAATTAGATGTTTTGAGCATGGACTCCATTATTTCCTGCATTTAGATTAGGATTTGAAATTATGTTAGTTTAATTTTAGACTTGGTAGGTTGGATTTTTTATGTTTGAGATTAAAATTGATGACTTTGTCATTTTTGAGGGGGGATTAGCTCAGTGAAATCGTGATATCCCTAATGAAATTGCGATACCCAACTGGGGATATCACGATTTCCTAGATAGTTTAGAGAGGGACCAAAAAACTTTTAGGTATCGTGATATCTGGTTCCTGGTATTGCGATACCCTAAAACTTCAAAAGTCAAAAAATTTTGCGATAGCACTAGGAGACTTATACATTTCTTCTAATGTGTCGGGATGGAACCGTTCCCTATCGCATGGGAAATCGAGCTCCGAGTTTGTGGTGCATATACGATCACGAGTGGTAGTATAACAATGGGTCCTAGTTGACAGATGTTAATGTGAGGTTACAGTTTGGAGTATAACTTGGGAGCCCACTTGATAGTGATTATGTCGTCACGGGTTCAAGTTCCACCTCACCAGAAAAGGATGGTTTGTAAATCCAATACAGAAGTTTGATATGATAATTGTAGGAAAAAACTCAAGAGCTTTCCAGTATAACCAACTTATTTTTTTCTCCATCTCCACCAAAAGCAGGATCCGTAACCTTTCTATTGTTCGAAACAATGACAGAGTTGGATACAAGAGCATTGTTAGGGGGGAACGACGGTGGCTGTGGAAAGAAGTTAGAGGTCAAGTTAGGGGGAGGGGGCAGTGGTAGTTGGAGGTCGAGCCAGGGCGACAGCGGTTGTATTTATTAATAAGTGATTTAATTACAACAACTACTGTTGGCTTGAGATGACCTCTAGCTTTTGTCCAATGCGACAGTCGCTCGCCCCCTCACAGTGCATTTGCCCCCAACTTCGTCACCAATTTTGGAAAAGAGGGAGGTTGACGATACTACCTTTGGTGGTGACAGAGAAAAAGAATAAGTGGATTATATTGGAAGGCTCTGAGTTTATCCATATGATTGTGATCTCAAACTTTTGTATTGATTCTACAAAGCATCCACTTCTAGTGTAACAGAACTTGAACCTATGACTACATAACCACCACCAAGTGAGCTCTCAAGTTATATTCCAACCCGTGATCGCACATTAACGTTCATCAACTAGGACTTGTAATTAGACTACAACCCGTGACTTTATAAGCACCGCGAAGTCGAAGCCTGAGTTGCAATACGATGGGCTTCTAATGCAATGGTTTCATCCCGACACGACAGATAAAATATGTAGATCTCGAAGCGCCACTGCATTATCATGAACCCAAATACATCTTAAAACAGCACACAGTCTCCCTCAAACAGAAATAAATCTATCTATCGAAAAAATTAAACACTTGAAAGTAAAATATAAACAATGATGTAGAGAAGTTTTTAAGGGTAAGAGGAGGTGGTCAATGAGTTGATAGACCAGGGGAAGTAAACCCCCTTTTATATATCCTAAGATTCTCAGGATATCTGAAAAATGAGGATCGGGATTTCTGGGTTCTGGAAACTTTTCAAAGGGGTTGAAGGCTCAGTAGACTAAACAAAACACTTAGGATATACGAAACTGACACTAAAGTGCACTAATAGAACAATAGGCACCAAAGTGCAAATCACTAAGCATCGAAGTGCAAAACAGTAGGCACCAAACTGCAAAACGATAAGCACCAAATTGCGAAATAGTAAGTACTAAAACGCAAGACGGTAAGCTCACTAAAATTTCCTTAATGGCATGTAACACCCCAAACCCGGCCTAGACGTTATGGTCGAATCTGGTGATGTCACATAGAATGGGATTTGAAATCGAATTTATCAAGTTAAGACCGTTTCCGTTTGTTAGCTTCTATTTATCCCTCGTCAATTTCAAAATTATTTTCTCGTTAATTTAATTCTTTTAAAAACATATTCTGTAGCAGAAACTTTTAAAACCGTGATATTTTAATAAAATCGTTCGCGTTTAGGAAAAACGTTGTTTTTAATTAAAACCGAGTTTTCATAGAGTTTTGCAGTTTAAACGTCCATGAAAACAATTAAAAACCATAAATAAAGGCAAACAATCCAAAAGTCCCAAATTACATCAAAAATACCTCAAAAAAAATAGGAATTTAAAACCACGATCGAATTAAAAGCGCTCAACAGCATGTGGTCACCACGAGTCCTCCGCCAGACCGATCCGTCTAAGTCCGAGATTACCTGCACAGATTAAATGCGAAATGGGTGAGTTTACGTAACTCTCGCAGTGTAATCCCCACGAGAAGACATGCATACAAATCAAACAACAATTATCACCAAATGCGATGCTGAACCTAAGCCTATTACAGATTCAGATACAGTTTAGGCCTTAGCCCATTCAGATACAGTTTCAGATATAGTTTAGGGCCTTAGCCCGTCTCAGATACAATATGCACACGGTAACAGAAATTAGTATCCTACCCACCAGCCTCTACACACTATCTCCGACCATCCCTACACACCATGTGGAGTTTAAAACACCCACCCAGCCCTACACACCAAGTCATACCGAATGCAGCACATATCAGTAATATTGCAGCTGAGCTGCCAGATAATAGGCATGAAAGCCTTTAAGTACACTTCCTCCAATAATCAATCATCTCACCCCAATGCAGATGCAACTAAACATGCTCAATGCAGACATACAGAAATACATGCTTACATGCTAAAATCCAGTTATCAGTCATACATACGGATCAGTAAACATGCATAAATTTAACATACTCAATACATACATTATACATTCAGGTCACACAATTTAGGGTCTAAGTGGCGCTTACCAACCCAACAGTAGGTTCACAGTCGACTTGGGCGACTCGTACAACCCTAGAAAACATTTTAGCTAAATGGGCCCACACGCCCATATAGTTTGCCCGTGTGGGCCCACACGCCCAGATTGGCCTTCCCCGTGTGGATCACACGGCCTGGCCCAGATATCACACGCCCATGTGGCATATTCGTATGGGCCCACACACTCATGTGGCCCACACGTCTAGTTTGGTTTAGCCCGTGTGGCCCACACAGCCACACCCCGGTAATCACAAGGCCGTGTCTTGGGCACGGCCTGGCCTTTGTCAGTCACACGGCCTTGTTGTCGGATACGGCCTACCACACAGCCTACCACACGGCCGTGTGACGTCAACAGTGGCCATTTTCAGCTTTTGCCGAAAACTCAATTTCTGCGTTTTGGGTACACACATGGTTCGTTTAAGATGCTACAGCAACCTCGAGCCTTCCGAAACCTAGATACAACATACCAAACACCGATTTAGCAACTAGATTCACTAATTTGCCAACAACAATCCGGTTAAAAACTCAACTTACCGACAACGAAAACACCGTTTTCACTGTTCAACGACTGAATCAGAAAGCACAGTTTGACGACTTCTCCTACACCATAAAATTACAACGACGTCTCAACCTTCAGAGAAAAAACGATAAGAGGAATACAAACGGAAGCCCCACTTACCGATTACACGACAACCACCAGCTCGAAACACCCAAAACGAAGGTTAGAGACAGAATCAAACAAAGGAAAAGGTTTAATTCCAATGGAGAGTTGGGAACACGAAAAAATAGCAAAAATGGAGGTTTGCTAGAAGGAAGAGGAACGTCAAATTGCAGAGAGAAATTTTGGGAAAAAGATTTGGAAAAGAAAATAATCACCAAATTAAATCTAATTAGATATTCCCCAACCTCCCACTATCTACACAACCACAACTACTTCAGAATCCCAAGACCACTCAAACACTCTCACATACCCAAGTAAAAAAAAAATACCCATGCTCATGCAGGAATTCGAACATAGGACCTCCAACACTCTAACTCCCTACCACTCGAACCAGCAGGCTCATTCTGATGTGATTTTGCAAATAATTTAATATAAGCCCACTGAACAGAGATAGGGATTTATTCAAAAAATAACAAAATTTGCCAAAGCTAAGGCTTGAACTTGGGACCTCACACACACACCCAGAACACTTAACCACTAAAGCAAATACACAGTTGTTTCACGTTCTAACAGAAACAAAAATAAGAATTTTGGGGCGTTACATGACATGCCATCTATATCCCAATAGTTCTAATCTCGTCTACTTGGGCAAATTATATCATGCACAGATATCACTTTTACACTTTCACATAACACTTTTACATACTTTACGATGTAGTCATTGTAATAATAATCCATATACTTATATCTTCCACTATCTTTAATACATGCAATATGTCTCTAAACTCAATATTAATCTATAATTCACAAATAATTCTTATCATGCATTTCACATATCATTTTTATATATTTTGTAATTTAGTCCTTAGCACAATATTTTTTATAGTAATATATTTTACTTTCAAAAAAAACATATAACATAATTCAATACTTATTAATATTCCAAAATTCACCACAATATCAATTTTCTCATTTTAAGTGTTATGCACTTCACTTTTTTATTTTTAATATAAATTTTCCCAAGTATATAATTTATCCCTTAATTTCCACAACTTAGAAAATAATTGTAGTTTAGATTACAAAATTCGTATATTATTGTATTTTTCACTATATGTTTTATTTATCAATATTTTCTTGTAAACTTTTATAAATTTCCAATTTAATCACCTTTTAACATAAAAGTTCTCTATTCACTATTAAATAAATTTTCTTTCACATATCACTTAATTCACATAATTAATTCCACTATATCATTTTCCACATCAAATTTTTATGTATTTCACTTGTATTATTTCCACTACATGTATTTCACAAATCTTTCAATTTAGTCATTGTTTCAATAAAATTTCATTTTTTTCCCATAATTTCACTTATTCAATACTTTGTATATTTTTCACTATCACATAACCCAACTACTATACTTTTATTATAATTACCTACTTCACATACTAAATTATTTCACACTATATTTTACTTAATTACCACTTAGGGCCCGTTCGGCGCTCCATCCCTGATGGACTTTTTGGCCAAAAAGTCCTTTTCTGTAAAAAGGAATAAAGAACGAGGGCCAATGGGAGCCTTATTTGACCGTTTGAAAAGGACTTTTTCACAGATGAAAAAGCCAAAATTTTTAGCTTTTTCTCAGAGAAAAGGACTTTTCCATCAGGTTTTACATTTTTATCCATTTATTATTTCTTCTCCAAATAGACGCTACTTCTCTTTTTTTCCCCTTTTCTATTTTTCTCTAATTTTGGATCGGGTTCTTTCACCAGGAACAAAACGATTGATCGAATCCAACACTGCTATTCTTTACAAGTGCTTGTTTCGATTTTCTGGTATGTTTTGGTTTATTTTAATTTGGGTTTTGTTCTATCTGTTGGTTATTGTTTTGATTTGGGGGAACTGAGGTTTCGATAGACTTTTTTTCTTCTTCTTCTTCATGGGTTTGAATCATAGACTTTTTTTCTTTTTTTCCTTGAATCTTCAGAAACCCCATCATCGGCATCAACTGATGAACCCACCGCCGTTCTCCAAGCGAAATACCCAGCTAAAATCGCCGAGAAAAACACCAACAAGAACCTCATAGGACACATGTTTTTCAAATTTTTTCTTCGATGAAAGAGAAAGATTTGGAGATTCGATAAGAAACCTAAATTTTTTCCTTTGTTTACGTGATGATAGATTGGAATTACGAAGAATGTAAAAGGAAGGAAGCTGAAAATTAAAGAAAAAATGGTGAGAACTTTTGTGGCCTTGCAATTTATAAAATAGTGTCTTTGAGCTTAATTGACTTGGCTTATCAGATTTTAATCTTAAACTTGTTGTTGTGGATTGAGTCCATTGTTCTTTGGAGCCGGATATTATTCTAATTTTCTTGTCTTTCAACCATGGTCTTTCTCGTAGAAGTTACGAGAAAAATATGGTTTAAAGTGAAAGACATGATAGCTTTTCTTGTGGCATTCTTTTCCATTATGAATCTGCTTTGTTTACACCATTGCAATGCGTTGATGTGGAGAGGATACAACTCTCTGGAAAACAAAATTAAATATAGTTGATGTGCGCGATATAGCTCTGCACCTCGCTTACGTGTATGAGAAAAACAGAGGTCAAGGAAGGTACATATGCACGCTCACACAATCAAGGCACGTGATCTTGTTGATAAGTTGAGAAGTATGTTTGGAATAATATATTTTATATGCTAAATTTAATATTAAGTAAATTGATTATTGTAAAAAAATTGAATTAATTTAATTTTATTAATTTCTAATGATAATTATTTATTGCCTTAATTTATTCCATTAATTGTATATGATTGTATAATATAAACTAAATTTATTAAATTATGATCAAATTAGCGTAATATGTAGACATTCTTTGTTTATGTATCTCTTTGGATTTATGTATAAATTTGAGCATGATCTGTTAGAAACAAATAGTGAATATTACTCGGGTTGCATGTACTGTTCTTGAATCTTTTAAAACAAATGTGTTTCGAGTTGCTCCATTTCTAAATTCTGAAATTACTCATAAAGGAAAAGAGAAGCATCAAATTCAACAGTACGGAAGGGGGTGAACTCTACGGAAAAAGGTGTGTTTATGTATCTAGCATTACGAGCTGCTTTTCATTTCAATGTAAGTTTTTAGAGTATGTTGCAGTAACATATATCTTGTGAGGGATAGCAGATGATGGTATTGTTGCTATATTATTATTGTGAATCTATATGATAATGATAGGTTCTGTTTTTCTGGCACCAAATAGTTTTGGTATAATTATCAGCCTTCAAAATTGCACCAAACCTCCTCTTTGTATCATTTTGTGTCACAAATTCAGTTTGTGGCTTTGCTTGTAATGTAAAAATCATTGAAGCACTCATCTTTAAATCTGAGCAATACCAGAACAAATTCCATGTGTCATTCTTGTGACAAAAAATTTCTTCTGTAATCTTGCCATTAGAACCTGAAGCTTACAAACAGGGCTTTTTTCCCCTGTTGGGGTGGGGTTAACATATAGTTATTGAATTCATTTATAACATATAGTTAACACTTATTTATTGGATGTAGGAGCAACCTAATCAAGAAACAGCGGACTGATCAAGATTTGCAGCCTCAACCTCGCAGGATCTGATGAGAAGGTAAGGAAGATGAGAGATCAGCTCATTAGAGCAAAAGCATATTTATTATAATGATCTATTGTGCTTGCTTTGGTTGAAATTTGTTGGAGCTGCAATTAAAAGATTTCATAGATACTTTTGTATCGTGATTAAAATGTAAGTTTTTATGTGACATTTTATTTTCTTGATTGCTTGGCTGAAACGAATCTGTTTGTATACACAATAGATGAGTACTTCGGCGATTAAAGTTAGTGGTGAAAAAGTGAAAGCAATGTGGGATAAGAGATTGACAGAAATATTTTGTGATATTTGTATTAAAGAAATATTGAAAGGCAATAGGCCTGGTACTCATTTCACAAAAGATGGATGGTTGAAAATAATGACAAACTTTGAGAAAGAAACGGGCAAGGGTTTTTCACAAAGACAACTTAAAAATAGGTGGGACGCCCTAAAAAAAGAATGGAAAGCTTGGAAAAAACTTAAAGGCGAAGATACTGGTCTAGGGTGGGATCCTATAAAAAGAACCGTTGATGCATCGGATGATTGGTGGGAGAGTAGGCTAAAGGTACATTAATAATTCTGAATTTTTTTTTTATTTTCAATGAGGTTATTGATAATTACTATTATTAAACTATCATTTTATATGTAGGTTGTGCCTGAAGCTCAAAAATTTAAAACATCGGGCATTGATCCTGAATTCGAAGGGAAGTTGGACCAAATGTTCATGGGGATAGTTGCAACAGTGATAAAGCATGGGCACCTTCTTCCGTACACTGCGTCTTGATTTTTTGAGGATGTTAACAATGAAATACCTGAAGAGAATGAAGATGAGAATGTGAGAAACGATGTTCGCATTTTAAATGATGTGAACATTTCAAATGATGTGAACATTTCAAATGATGTTCAAATTGATGGAAACAGGCAAAAAAGAAAAAAATCCTGAGATATCAAGTTCACATTTTAAACCTGGAAGAAAGAAATCCTCAAAGCAAATTGGAGGAGCTGCAAGATTGTCTAATCAAATAGAAAAATTATGCAATGCAGCTGACAATATGAGTCAAGCCACAGCTAGTTTGACTCCTGTTATGGATCCATATGGTATTTCAGAAGCAGTCAAAGTGCTCGACAGCATGTCGGAAGAAGTTCCAGAAGCTAGTCCGCTATACTTTTTCGCACTTAGATTATTGCTCAATAAGGACAAGCGAATTATGTTTTTATCAATTAATCCCAAGATTAGAGCTTTGTGGCTTAAGACGGAAATGAAGGATAGTTGAAAATTTTATGATCTTCTAGTGTTTAGAGATATCTATTATGTGACTAAAAAAAATGCTACACTAGTTTTATCAATAGTTGTTTATGTTTGGTTTTTGGATATTGAATTTATGTTTTATCAATGGTTATTTATGTTTGGTTTTTGGATATTGAATTTATGTTCTATTTATTTATGTATAATCTACTTTTATTAATAGTTGTCTATATTTGGTCTTTGGATATTGAATTTATGTTCTACTTATTTTTACTAAATTAGTTTTATCAATAGTTGTTTATATATGATTTTGGATGTTCAGTTTTTTTACAGGTGATGAGTATAGTTGAAAATTACAGCGGTGATGAAAGTGATGATGAACGGGAAAAGAAAGGGATTTTACAACACGTGGAATGTTTTACCCCCTTATTTGTTGTTGCATCTTCTTCCGTGCAATTATATCACGAGAAGTATATATTGAAACAACCATGCATGAATTCAAAACAGTCAGGTGAGACATGGATCCGAGAGATCCTTGACGGTCACGAATCACGTTGTATGATTAATTTTAGGATGTCTAAAATGGTATTCACAAGTTTGTTGAGAGTTTTGGAGACAAGATACAACTTGCAAACTTCAAGACACATATCTTCTAGTGAAATGTTGGGAATTTTTTTATACATCTTGGGCACCGGTGCAAAAGTTTCCCAATGTCGAGAAAGATTTCAAAGGTCTGGATCAACAATAAGCCGATACTTTACAATTGTGCTTGAGAAAGTTTCAAGGATGGCCACTGATCTAATTGCACCCGAAGATCCTTTCTTTAGCTCAATACCCGAACAAATACGTAATGATTCTAGATATATGCCGCATTTTAAGGTTAAAATTTAATTTATCTTATTATATTTTTAATATTTTTGGTTGACTAAAAATATACACGAGACTAATATGATTATTTGTTCAGGATTGTATCGGTGCAATTGATGGTACTCATATTGCCGCTATTCTTCCACCAAGTGAACAAATTCCCTATATTGGAAGAAAAGGTATCCCTACTCAAAATGTTATGGCAGTATGTGATTTTAATATGTGTTTCACCTTTATCATCGCTCGATGGGAAGGATCGGCACATGACACTAGAATATTTCTTGATGCAATTCGAGATCCAAAATACAAATTTCCGCACCCACCAAATGGTTAGATATTTTATTTATATGTGATTTTTAAAAAAATAAAGTATAAGTTCTTTAATTGATATTTTTTATTAAAAAAAATTATTGAACTAATTGTTTGTTATATTATGACATGTAGGAAAATATTATCTTGTTGATTCTGGATATCCTCAAATGAAAGGTTATCTTGGACCATATAGAGGTCAGCGATATCATTTACCAGACTTTCGTAGAGGTAGACCAGTATCTGGTAAAGAAGAAATATTCAATCATTCACATTCATCATTACGTAGTGTGATTGAACGAACTTTTGGTGTTTTGAAAAAAAAATGGGCCATTTTAAGGGATATGCCAAGTTATAGTTTTGAAAAGCAAACGATGATTGTTGTTGCTACAATGACGATCTACGAGAATTTTATCCGAAAACATGTCGGTCGAAATGATGCGATTTTATGGAATACGAAGATATTAATCGGGCATATGAGAATATTATTGATTCGTAAAATGCGCATGATCGAGAAAGTGATGATGATGACGACGACGATGATGGTGGTGATGATGACGGTGAATCAAGCAATTTAAGTGGTTTTGAAATGGAATTAACAAGAGATGCTATAGCTTCTAGTTTAATGAATTCAGTTTAATGCTATTGTAAATTTTTTAGTATTTATTTTAGTATATAAATATTATCACTTTTTGAAACTTTAATCCCAATATATGTAATATTTTAATTTCTTACGTTTATGTTTTCTATGTTATGTTAATATCTAATATTAGTTTTACAAAATGTGTTAAAAGCATTAAAAATTAAAAAATAAATTTTAAAATAATATAATTGTGTCAATATCTAAGTACAAATATTTAATTATTATATTTAAATATTTTAATATAGTTTATATATTCTAATTAAATTTAATAAATAATTATTATTAATTCTTCAGAAAATATTTAAAATTAATATTATTTATTAAAATATTAATAATAAATTATAATAAATTATTTTTTATATTTTTGTTAAAATATCATAATATTAACTAATTTGAACATTATTTAAATACATATTTGTTACTTTATAATATCATGTCTAAAAAAGACATTTTACTTCTCAAAAGCACTTTTTGACAGCAATGCCAAACACTTAAATTTCTCAAAAGCACTTCTCAAAAGCATTGCCAAACTGGCCTTTAGTTTACAAAGATCATATTTTAATCCTTAAATAACAAGGAAATTCATGGGTACTTATCTATTTTCTATCCAAAATAACTTGTTCTTCTCTTCTCTTTATCACTTAATTCACTTTCTCATTTCTTTCTTCATCAACATGTCAAAAACATAATACTTTCTATAAGAAATTTTGACTTTAATATCATTTTTGTATTTTTCTATTACTACTACACTTAAAAACAACTTAAAGGCTTAACATCCATACCTTGTTCTCTTGAAACCAAACTTTCACTTGACTTTCTCTCTCCTCCAACTTCTATTTTCTTGAATCTAACTTGATATTCTAGCTTCTCATATTCTCCTTATCATTTTTCTCTCTTGGTGGCTATGGAAATTCTTGTGATTTCTAGGTGAAAATGGTGAATTTTTGTTGGAAGGACCAATTTGTAATGAAATAAAAATTATCTCTTCTTCCTTTCCCACTCACGTTGAAAGCATGGAATCCTCCCTTTTATATTAATCATTTAATAATAAAATATTACTAAAAATATTAATCAAATATTAATCAAATAACATTTATTTAGTTAATTTATTAAAGATATCACCAATATCATCATTACTCTTCAAAATTATCTTTCTTACTAATGACCATTTTGCCCCTGATGATCCTTCAAAATTCTTCCATTGAATCATCACTCATTTTAGTAAAATTGTGATTTAACCCCTCATACTTTTTCCACTTATTCAATTTGGTCCTAATTCATCCATTTTCTTTAGTTTCTAGATCCTTCCACCCTTTAAATATTTACACTTTAACCCCTCAATTTTTTAGTATTTACTCTTGGGCGACAAAACTTTTCTCACATTTATGATTTAGTCCTTACTTGAATCAATACATCATAATATACTTCTTAATCAAATTTTTTAATTGATATAACTCAACTTCTCCCCCTTTTTATCACTTTTATTTCCTTATTTTTTTTTCTTGATTTTACTTTATCGAGGACAAAATCTCGATTTTTCATTGCTTTCATACTATAGCGACTTTTGGGGTGTTACATTAGCCCCTACTTTAAGTTCCAATAAAAAAATTATCTAGCGAATTAATCACTAATTCTATAAAATTACCTATCCAAAATTCAATTTTACAGATCAGGTTTACAGAAACGGGGTCTTGAAATCGCGTTTTCTGACACTACTGACTTTTGAGCTATTACAAAAGAATCCACTATTGATTTTTTTTTTTTATCTTTTGTTATTTTTATTTCTTAAGAAATCAAAGCCAAATTTCCATTAAAACAAATCAAACCAAGTTTTATTAAAGCCAAAACTTACATTTAAAGAAGCTCCTTTTTAGGACTAATTTACCAATAAATGCCAAAAAAGAAATAAAAAATTACGTGAACAGGCCAATTTCAAGGAAAATTACATGAATAGGCCAATTTTTAAAAAATGCTTCTAACTAGTGTTTTCAAGTGATTTACAGGAAAAACACTTCCAACTAGAAGCGTTTTCAGCTGATTTGCAAGAAAACGCTTTCACATGGAAACGCTTTTTGCCACACCAGCACTAAAAATGGCAGTTCCAATATATATATATTTTTTTGGTGCCACCCATTAATGTGAAAATAAAACTTACAAAACAGGTCTTTATATAGACCCGAAGTTTCATTTCCCTTATTTTCTTAAGGGATGTGGGATATTTGTATATATAGACTCATAATCCACAATGTGGGATTGCTTACTCTTTTAACTAACAATATAAAATTAAAGGCTACACTTAATTTTTAAAAATTAAAGAAATATTATGTGTTACTCTTTTTTTATAGGATTTTTTAATAACAAATAAGATCTTTAATTAATTAATTCAAAATCCAAAAATTGGTAAGCCTAGTAACTTAAAGATTAAAGCTCCTTAAGGTATTAAATAATAAGATCTTCAAATGAGAAAGTTTGTAATAGCTAAGGGGATGCAAAAATGTGTAACCGAAATTTTATACCTCTGATTACACACCATCAATAGATACGAAAGCATAAGAGATGCGAAAATGAGTATTCACTAAATTAGAAGAAAGTAAAAATTAAATAAATTTTTATGTACCTTTTAGTTGAAAGCCTCGGCGATGAAGATGAAACCAAACATTAACGAAACATGAGAAATTTGAAATTGAGTAATCAAAATTTTAGTCGATTTTTTTTTTTTTTTGCTTCAATCAAGTTTTTGTTTATTTATTTATTTATTTTTGGCTTCAATCAAGCATGAGAAATCTTTTTATTTATTTTTTTATTTTTTATGGGTTTTATAAAATAGGGAAGAAAGTGGAATAAAATATAGGGAATTGCTCATAAATTAGATGGAAGAAAGCATAAAAAAAGGTCCACTTTAGATTTTCTTTTTCTTTTTCTTTTTTTTTTAAATGATTGTGATTGTCGTTGAAATGGAATCTTATTTACTAAGATTAAAAATTCGAACTAATTGCCAGATTGGATATGTATTTGAATAATAGATTACATTGATCAAAATATACGTTAATTAATAAAAAAGGTCGTTTTTAAAAGTTAATTAATAAATTAGATCGATTTTTTTTTAAAATTTAGAGAAATATATTAATTTTATTAAGAGAAACCGAAAACGCGTCTTGGGAAAAGTAATTTTTGAAAAACGCTTTTTTCCAACGCGTTTTTTTTGACACATTAGCTCTTCTGGTTAGCTAATTAAATAATATTGATTTCATCTTTGAGTTCTAAATTTGATGCCTCTTTAGGAAAGCATATCTATATATTTTATTTCATGTTGTTTTAAGTTTTTTTTAGTTAATGTTTTTTTATTAATAAATGTATTGTTTTCAAATTATTTTTATTTTTAATTCATATTTTTAATTAATAACTCTTTTATTTATATAAATAAAATAATAAATATGTAATTTTATAATAAAAGCATATATTATATATATCATTATATTAAAAATATTTTTAATTAATAACTCCTTTAATTAATTAACAATTCAAATTTCAATTTATTTAAATATTAACTCTGTAAATATCTCAATTTAATATTTAAGACTCGATTTACGTAAACGGGGTCTTGAAATCTTATTTTCTAATACCACTGAAAATCAGGTCGTTACATTTAGTTTTTGTAAGAACTTAAGGCATAGTATGAAAACATGTCCACATTGGGGGCAACATTGAGGCAATGATTGAATTAAAAATTAATTAATTAAGCTATATTTTTACATTTTTTTTAACAGAAGAATAACAAACAAACTCATTAATTATGTAATCTACTCTAATATTATGTTGACTAATTTTAAAACTACTGGATAATTCAAAGTCGAATTAAATATACAAAAAAAACTTTTTTTTGATAAAATGTAAATAAGTAGATTAATGATGTAAAAATAGAATACAAATATTAATGGAAGCATTACATCTATAAATCAAAAGTCAACAAACTAAATGATGATTTACATGACAAAAATTTAAAATAAAAAATTTATCTCTATCGTCGGGCGAAATGTGTGCCACAACTTGGTAGGTGTCGATTACAAGGAGGATTTCGTCGTGGTTGGGGGGTTCTGGCTCATCATCTTCATCTCCATCTCCACCTACATCTTCATCTCCAACGTTATCTTCATCTTGTTCTTTTGTGCTAAGCTGCATTTGTATCCTAGGTTGTCATCGTATATTGTCAGTTGTATTAGTAGGTGGTGTTTGCGACACTATTGACGAAGAAATATATGATGTCGAACAACCAGGTTGTACATAGAATGCTGGAATTGTAGGCAATGGTGATTACATTCACAATGACGTGTAATATGCTCTTGCGGATGGAAGTGATGCAAAAAGTGTTGCTAAAAAAGGTCTTGATGCATGGTATGATGGCACATAATTTGGTGTTTGTGTGAAAAACATGACGTTAGTAAATGCACTAGAAAAACATGAACCATATTGACCGAGAGGTGCACTTATTGGTACAGAATTTGGGGTTGGAGTTGATGATGATGAACTCGATGCATGTACTTCCAGTTGTGGCCTCATATGCGGTTGTGTTGGCCTTTTACGACAAATTTGTCTACTTCTTTCCTCTTCCGGCAATAGATATGGCTTACCATGAAGTCTAAACTATGCCATGTAATCTGAAGACGTTGCCAAACCAGGTTTGACAATTTGTTCGTGCATAGGTATGAAATCGTATCTATGTTCCCACAAGTAGATATACTTAGCATGAAATTTAGGCCAATCTTCATCGGTTCTCCTCGGCAAGTCAATCTTGTGAACTTCATCGAGGTTCTAAGATGAGGGCAGAATATTTTACACAAAGTCAAACCGGCACATCACTTGATCAGATTCATGCATCTCAACCATTACAAAAACTATCAATAGCACTTTGACGTGCCAGATATTGCGATTTGTTAAAAATTCAAACGAGATGCATTCTTGAATTCTCGGATCAAAGTATGACATTCATTCAAACTGCAGCACGAAATTATAAATTTCATTACCTATCTAATATTAAATTTTAAATCCTTATGTAATTAATATTTAATTGAAAATTTTAAAAACTAACCTCAATTTCTGACCATTGATCTAATAATAACTAGATATCTTCAAGCTCATTTAGTATATCTACATGACTCGTGTCATTGTTCCACCTGTTCAAATAATATGTTATTTCAAAAATATAATAATGAAAAAAATATGATAACTATATTATTAAATGAATATTACCTTATTACGACTAGGAATTGATAAATGAAGTTTACTCGGGACGTAAAAATGGTAAGTGGTATCATGTCCATGACTGAAGGAGTATACAACCACCGATTTTAATTTTCTGTGCTTTAATTCTCTAACACATCTCTTGGTACAATGTAGCCAGAACATCTAATCCTCAATTGAGTTGTCCGGCTTCTTTTAGGTCGATCAACCTTAGTATGAATGCTCAAGCAAATTGTTGTCTTTCAACCGCACTAGAAGTTATGTCGAAATGTAAGAAGTTATCTTTTAACCATTTCATATCTATCCGGTTGCCACTAAAATTTTCTGACACATTTCCTAATAGTTGGTGGCCCCCATAATGATTTGCTCATCAATTGGTAGATCGAGTTGTAATGTCACATCATTGAGTGTAATCATACACTCACCGTACGAAAGATGGAATATTTATGTTTCTGGTCTTTATGTAACACCCGGTTACTCTAATTGACTTGGAATTTGGGAAAGCTAGGATCAAATTAGAAGGACTAGTAAATTTTCGGACTATGTTGGGAGATTAGGAAATTTTAGTGGTTGAATTGTGAATAGTTGTAATTCGATTCTAGTTTAGTTAGATTGTAACTAATTGGTTCTAAAGTGGGAAACAAAAAGATTAAGAATGGACGACGGGAAACGTTAATGAGGATCATGACTAATGAGTGTATATAAAGGCGTGAGTGGAGACAGAATTTTCTTGATTTTGTTTATAAATCTTCTCCTCCCCGTAACATAATCTTCTTCAGTCATTTTAAAGAAAAAGGAGGGTAGATGAAGAAAGTTCTGCATGTAGTAGTCGAGGTGTGAATCTAAGTCTGGTGGTGGAGAAATTGAAGAACTGGTAAGCTTCCTTATCTTTTTGAGCTTAGGGATTGAGGAAATGAGTAGAGTAAGATTCTCAAAGCGTTTGTATAATTTAAGGTTCTAAGTTTTTAAGGATTGACCACCATTAAAATTAATCGATGAATGAATATCATGCTTAACTGCCAAGACAGAAGGGGCTCTGGCGATTCAGACAAGCTAAACTGACAAGGTTAAGAAAGCAAAGTGAGTTTCTGCAATTTACTTCTTGGCTGATGCATGTTTTTGTGTGAAATTCTAGCTATTTACTGATAATTTAATAATCGATAGTAGTTGATTGGTCATCTAGCAAGATGCATGCATAAAGATAATTTGTATGGTACGTATGAAGGAAAACATAGATGGGTTAGATGAAGTTAGAATTGAGAATGAGTGATTCTGTTAGATACCATCATACGGTGTTACTGTGTGCACCCGTGATGTGTGAAGCTCTGGGCCTTGCGGAGGGGACATTGTGGTGTTCAAGCATCAAGGTTAGGACGAAAAATGGAGGAATGGGCGGAGGAATAGAGAAAAAGAAAAATTGAAATTCCATTATGATTTCGACATCCGAGATTGCTGGAAGCAAACCATGATGTGTGAAGCTCCAAGCCTTGCGGGGGGACACTTTAGTGTTCGAGCATCAATGTAGAATGTGAAAATGGTTATTCGGGATGACACCATAATAACGGTATTTAGGTTCCATAAAGCATCACCGCAATGGCGGTCAATAGGCTCTATAGGGTGACACCACGGCAGCGATAAGATCCTTCGGGGCAACACCTCAAAGAGGTATAAGGTGTGAGAGAATGGCTTGGGTATGGCAACTAGTTTAGTCAGTCGGGACAGTAAACACGGGGTAGTCTGTCGGGAGAAAACACGGGAATTTCGCTATGACGCAAAACATAAAAGTCCGTGGGTTATGAAGGATGTCAATTGTGAGAGTAGAGATCGCGGTGTAACTGGAACGATAAGTTACAAAAAGAAATGGGTTTGGTGTGTCGAAGGAATATAGACCATCGGAATAATGAGTGGTGCCAAAGTTATGTATCAACCCTGTATAGGGTAACAAGAAAACAAAGCTCCTTAGGTATGGAGGTATTCATTGTATACGCATACACTAGGCCGCTAGGGAAGCTGCAGATTCCATATGATTCAAACAGGCACCAATTAGTTTGCAATAGTACGTAGTCACATATTGTAAGTTGACGAAAATGTTAGTCGAAGGGTTTGATAGGCTGATCAGAGTTTCCCTGAGAGAAATTGCATGTCCAAGGTTGAATGGACAATGATGTCCGTTAAAAGGTAGTGGAAAGCGGAGGTCAGACATAGTCATAGAGAATGGCAGAAATCTTGTTTAGTTTCCAAAGGTAAGAACTATATAACCTAAGAAGCCTCCGTTGGAAAAATATTGGTAGAGCAAGGGTTCCGGTGTCGTTAGTGAGCTCTAGTAATTTAAGGCAGTAAAGACATTGAAGACTAAGAAAGACCGCAAATGTAAAAATTATTTGGGCAGTCGCCAAATGTCGCTCCCCAAGATTAATGAATGCGTTTATTTGGGAGTTTAATTCTGAGTTGGATGTCTCATATTGCTTGTAAAATTTTGTATGCGGATCTCACTAAGTTCTTCCAAACTTATAAGTTTTCTGCTTGAATACAGGTTAGTTAAAGATTCAGAAATCCAGAGGGACCAAGCTAGACGTCGCTAGGGGCTAGGTGAAACGCGACAACTATGCAGGTTTATAGAGGGGCACCCGTAGAGGCTCCACCTCAAGGTTAAGCGTCGTTTTATGTTATTGAGTCTTTGTCCAAAAATTTGCAATCGAGCAATGGAATGAAGCCTTAAAGTTTTATTTCTAGTTTTAATACAAATTGTAAATTTAGTTAGAATTTTCGAACAAATTGTAAATTTTTTTGGTATATTTCAGAAAATTAACGTCTATGTTCACAAATCCAGAAGTTAGGCCTCTTCACTGGTCCGACGGGCAGTAGGCTTGGCCTCGATGGAGATTGGTGAATGTAAATGAACTAAGTTTGGATAATGGTAAAAGTACCATCAAGGTTTTGTATTGTCTTTTATTTTTTTATCCGAAATAATGATAAATCAATTTCTATATCTTAAATTAAAGAATAAATTATTTTTTTGTTAAAAATAAATCTATTTCTACGGTTAGGTGTTGACATAATTGATAAAATAATCAAAAAATGATACCTGACGTACTATATGTACTCTATGCTGACGTGGAGGGATTAATTCAAGCAAAATTAATAGAATTTTTAATATAAAAAATGGCTAAAATTGTTTACATAGAGTGTACGTGGTAGAACTAATTCAAGCAATTAGACAATCACATGCTATCACTTAACAATAATAAAATGGATAAATTTTTTAATAGAGGAGACAAACTACAAATTAGACAATTAACGACTTTAATTATTTAACCGTAACAATTAAAATATATTTTTTAATTAAAAATAAAATAAAATCTTGACAAAAAAAATCCCGTAAAACAATCTATTTCCCTGAATTTCAAAAAATGGAAGTAAATCCTAATTATTCTCCGAAACGGTGTATATACCCAATTTTCCCCAGAGTTATTTTATGGAAAGTCCATAAATATTAGTAAAAGCTATTTCCTTTTACAAAATGCTATAAAGAAGCATTTGACCTTGTAAATCTCGTCCGCCATGAATGACCCTTTTCTTCTTTCATCAATCTTTCTCTTCACTTTTCTAACGAAACAACTTTAAACACCTTGAATTACTCCCATTCCCTCCGCTTATCAAGCCTCTACAAGACAGAAACTTCCCAAAGTCCAAAAACCCAAGAAAGCTCAGCCCTTTTCTCTTCGATTTATTTATTTATTCATTTATTTTTGATCTGATAAAGTTTAGCTTTTTTTTCTTTGGTTGTGATGGCGGATATAGTGAAACAAATCTTGGCGAAGCCAATTCAGTTAGCAGACCAAGTGACGAAAGCGGCGGATGAAGCGAGTTCGTTTAAGCAAGAGTGTGCGGAGCTTAAGTCCAAGACGGAGAAACTCGTTGGCTTACTCCGACAGGCGGCGCGTGCGAGTTCCGATCTTTACGAGCGTCCCACGTGCCGCATAATTGATGACACCGAACAAGTCCTCGATAAAGCCTTGTCTTTGGTCCTGAAATGCCGTGCCAATGGCCTTATGAAGCGCGTCTTTACAATCATCCCTGCTGCCGCGTTTCGCAAAATGTCTTCTCAGCTCGAGAACTCAATCGGCGATGTTTCTTGGCTTCTCCGCGTATCGGCTTCGGGTGACGATCGCGACGATGAGTATTTAGGCCTTCCTCCGATCGCTGCGAACGAGCCCATTCTATGCCTAATATGGGAACAAATCGCGATTCTTTACACCGGCTCACTCGAAAACCGGTCCGACGCCGCCGCTTCGCTCGTTTCGCTAGCCAGAGACAATGACCGTTACGGGAAACTGATTATAGAAGAAGGAGGGGTTGGACCGTTATTGAAATTACTCAAAGAAGGGAAAATGGAAGGTCAAGAAAACGCAGCCAAAGCAATTGGACTTCTGGGTCGGGACCCGGAAAGCGTGGAGCACATGATCCACGCCGGCGTTTGCACGGTGTTTGCGAAAATCCTCAAAGAAGGTCCTATGAAAGTTCAAGCCGTGACGGCGTGGGCGGTGTCTGAGTTGGCGGCTAATTACCCAAAATGTCAAGATTTATTCGCCCAGCACAATATAATCCGATTACTCGTTAGCCATTTAGCGTTCGAAACGATTCAAGAACATAGCAAGTATGCGATTGCTAGTCATAAGGCTACGTCGATCCACGCGGTGGTTATGGCCAGCAGTAATAATTCGACTGTGAAAGTCGTCGTTGACGAAGACCATCAGAGTCAGATTTCGCATCCCATGGGGAACCAAACCCCGAACCAGATGCATAATGTGGTTACCAGTACTATGGCAATGAATGGAGGGGTGAAATTGCCACAAAAGCTGGGTAATAATCATGTTAGGAGTAACAGTCATGGTAATGTCAAGCAATTTCATCATATTTATTATCAACCTCAGCAAAATGGTTCGATGTCAGGGGTGAATATGAAGGGAAGGGAATTGGAAGATCCTGCTACCAAGGCTTATATGAAGGCAATGGCAGCTAGAGCTTTATGGCATCTTGCCAAGGGGAATTCATCTATATGTCGGAGTATCACCGAGTCTAGAGCATTGCTATGTTTTGCAGTTTTGTTAGAAAAAGGAAGTGACGATGTGCAGTTTAATTCGGCTATGGCATTAATGGAGATTACAGCTGTAGCAGAGCGGAACACCGATTTGAGAAGGTCTGCATTTAAGCCGAATTCTCATGCTTGTAAGCTTGTCGTCGATCAGTTGTTGAAGATCATCGAGAAGGCCGATTCGGAGTTGCTGATTCCTTGTATCAAGGCTATTGGTAATTTGGCAAGGACGTTTAGAGCAACTGAAACAAGGATGATTGCCCCATTGGTTAAACTTCTTGATGAGAGGGAAGCTGAAGTTTCCAAGGAGGCTGCCAATGCACTCACCAAGTTTGCTTGCACTGACAACTACCTCCACCTTGATCACTCCAAGGCAATCATTACTGCTGGAGGTGCGAAGCATTTGATTCAACTAGTGTATTTCGGAGAACAAATCGTTCAACTCCGGGCATTGGTTCTCCTATGCTACATTGCCCTCCATGTACCGGATAGCGAAGAACTCGCCCAAGCTGAGGTGCTTACGGTGCTCGAATGGGCATCCAAACAATCCTACATGACCCAGGATGAAACAATAGACACTCTTTTACAAGAGGCCAAAAGTAGACTGGAGCTTTATCAGTCAAGAGGTTCAAGGGGATTTCATTGATTCAATCACCTTTTTCCATTGGAATCCCTTAATATCCAATCATTTTAATGGAGTGTACATACAGTTATCAGTCTTCCATAGGTGATCATAAGTATTTTTCAGCCATTTGCAGAGTTGCATTGCTGGTTTTAAGACCAGGAAAGAGTTGGATTTTGTTTTGTTCCTCTCGGAGTTATCTTGCCCCTTGCGAATCACAACTGTATGTTGGTTTTTAAATTATAAATTAAATAAATTTATTCATATTTTCCAAAAGGGGTTTAGTTTTTGCATTATTGATACTTGATAAGTTGGTGACATACATCTTGGTTGGAACAGCTAGAAATGAGGTAAGGTAGGGAAAAAGTTGTCTGAATAAGATTTTTGCATATTACCTGGAAAAAAAGAAAGTGGGGGGCATTGATTCGAAGGTGACCTAATCATTTGGCAGTCTTTTATAAGTTAAATTGACCTAAAACTTGTGTTTTCTAACCACCATAAAATGAATCATTCAACCTTAGGACCTCAAATTATTTGAGGCGCTTGGACAGTTTCAAGCCAACTGGTCTGACTTACTACAACCACTACTATTTTTCTTGGTCTTGTTTCATTTGCTTCCATCAGCAAACCTGATATTACTTGCAAACTCGACTTAGCGCTAGCATTTATACCTTGTTGCTAGCTATGAATCAATAGGAACATGTAACATGTCCGCACATGAGATCAACGATAAGCTAAACCACTCATTGATAGACTGAAAGCAGTGTCTCATAACCTTATCAAAACGACCTAATAAACGCTTGGCCCAAATTTCTGTCCCCAAGTTTGATTAAACTAACGACTACTTTAAAAGGAGAAACACCCATATGCTTGTCAAAATCCACCCAATAGAGAAAACTGATTGTATGCCCCAAATTAGTGGTTAGTCGATTTCAGTTCACCCTCCATTCGAAAAGCTTGTAAATTCGAAAACAGAGAAAAGCAAGCAGATATCCATTTCCACAAGCTTTAAATGATATGTAGGCAAACTTTTTAAGGATGATAAAGTTTGGGTTATGTGCTGAAACATTAGGTGTGAGGGGCATTTTCCATAGTCTTTCTTTTTAAGGTTCTGGTGGTTGAGATTGATTTTTTTTTTTTAAAGTTGGGACTGTTTGAGTTTGAAGAAGAGAGTGCAGTAACCCAGATCTTCCATTGTAGGATTCACAATCAAATGTCCTACTTCACATATCATAAGATAATTGAGCTTTGAATCCCATGCCTTGCAATCCTTATATATGAATGTCAAAAAACAATTCATGGCAGATGTCAAAAGGAAAACCCCTTCTTGATTAGCCCCAAAACATGAAATTAGTAGCAGTGGGAAGACTAATATAAAGGCTGCTTCATGAAACACTGATGAAATGTTGAAAAGGGGAAAAGAGTTCGTATTTTTACAACAGTTTAATGTTAACATCTTCCATAAATATAGTGAAAATGATGAATTGACTCTACGTCCAATCAAGCTACTAGTCAACCGTAATTGAGTCACGGTGCAGCTTCTAGCACCTCAACACCACATATATCACCTAACTTACATTTATTTGCCTTAATTTACTATTTTTGTCGTATTGAATTTCAAAGTTATGAATGATACAAGTTTTGGAGATCCACGGAAAATTAATAGAAGTTGGCAGCTAGGACAGGAGCCGGGGTCTTTTCAAAGGGATGCCTAGAGTCACAAGCTAATGGTGAAGCATTTCAAGCAACGTTTGCCGAAAATGAAATTACACATTCATCCACTCTATTATTTAAACTTTTGATTGAGTAATATCACAAATTAATTGTACATCAACTCGATATAAAAATATTTTTTGATATTTAAAATAAGTTATATTATTTTAGAGTATCATCCCTTTTATTTTAAACAAAAAACTAATAATTAATTTTACATGCCGTAAATTTTGAACTTATAACATTTGGGTCAATGAAACTTTAATTTTACCCCTCAACCAATCCTTTATCATAAAATGTCTTGTATATTTTAGCTCTATTATTCACACTCCATTACCTCTGTCAAATGCCTATACTATTATAATTACTATTATTTACACACTTGATTGAATTATTTAAAATAATTTATATTGTTCTGGGATATTTTAGTTTTTTTTTTAAAAAATAATAAATAATTTACATGTGGTGGGATTTGAATAGGATATTTGGATCGATAAAGCTTTAGTTTTACCATTCAACCAATGCTTTATCTAAAATGACTTTTACATTTTAATTTTATTATGCATATTTTATTATCTCTATCAATTATAAAATTATAAAATTATAGAAATAAAAAAATACCTATTCTTTTAAATTATAATTAATATTATTGTGATAACACTTTTATCTTTTCATACTTTTATATCATCTTTGAATAAAACAATTATAAATTATAAATCTAAGTATCAAACACTTATTTGATAGCATTTAAAATACAAAATCATTATCATCCCCACCTATATTCATTATTGAATAAATCTTAAAAAATATATATTTTTAATTGTGGGTGTGACAATATCTAAATATATTTAAATCCTTAATTGGGTCGATGTCTCCAATTAACCAAATATAAACTTAGTTGAAAAAATACAAATAAATTAAAATTATAAAACAAAAGAATATATTAATAGAATTATATAAATTATTTAAAAATAAAATGAAAAATCACACTCCAAAATTATAATATACTTGAACCTAATCTCTTAGAGTCATAACCTTGCTAGACAACCATAACTTCATTAATAGGAAAATTTACAATTTTTTTTACTATCAATAATTATTTTTAAAAAAAAATCATTGTTTAAATGTTTTTTTTTTTATCATTTTTATTTCCGTAATGGGTGTATCATAGGATTAGTATTTCTAATATTTTGCCTGAAGGATTTGGTTCACAAGATATTAAATTATTTCTGATAATAAGATTATCGGGATGTAATATTATTTTAACACATATTGGGTATGTTTGGTATATTTGATTGTAATGTAAAATTTTATTATTTGATTGACGGAATGTAAGATTACCTAAAAATATATTTTACTAAATTATCCTTGTTATAGTTTTTTTTTTTTAACATTTATAAGTAAATAAGTTGAAACAATTTTAGACATTTCTAGTATTTCATCAATTTACAATAAAATTAGTAAAATAACATGTATCTCTCAAAATATACTTTTTCTAAAAAAAAAATAATTGTATTTATGAAATTTAAAAAATTATGATAAGTATATGTATTTCTAGTATTTTCTAGATATGCATTCACAAATTCGTTTTAAAATTTAAATACATTTATTATCCATATTAAATGTATGATTTGTTGAATAAAAAATAAAATGAAAAAGAAAATAAGAATAAAGTGTTGGAGAGAAAATATTATTTGGGTAAAAACAAATCATTTGAAAGTAGGATGGGAAGAGAAGAGAAAATACATATATATAAGTAAAAGTATCATACTTCATATTATATTTCGCTTCTTTATTAAAAGAATGGGTAAATTGATTAGACGAAGGAGCAAAATAGTCTCTTTATTAAACTTGTGCTGTTAAATACTTATTTTTAGCCATTTATATATAAGATATAATAACAATTTTAGCCAATAAACTTTACACTTTTATTTAATTTGGCCACTACTTTTTCATTTGAAGTAAATTGGCCCTCAACTTTTCATTTGAAGTAAATTTTTTTCCTCATTTTATTTTTTTCCCAACTACAAGTTTGATTTAGCACTTGTATTTGTATGAAATACTTTTTTTTTTTTTGTTTTTAGGTAGAATATGGGTAGAATTGTTCCATTTAAGATGTACAAGAATTGTAGGATAGACCGCCTATGATTTTACATTCCTATGATTTAATTATTTCTAGTTTTGCTTAGAGTAATATCCAGAATCAACTTCTTTTTTTTATATATTCTTATGAGTTAGCCTTTAGTTTAAAAAGAACGTGATTTCAAGTGTTTCTTTTTTTAATTTTTAAAACAAGTTATCATGATTTTATATAGGCATTATTATATTTAGAAAATATAACCAAGACAAATTTAAAACAATATTGCTTTTAATTAAAATTATAAATTAAAAAATTATCAATCCAATTTTATTATTAAATATTTAACCCAAATATTTTTAAGAATAAAGTTTAAATTAAATACATGAATATTTTTTTTAATAAGTGTAAATTCGTAAATTATGATTACAAAATTAGGAAAGTATTTAGTAAATCAAATATGATAATTAACTTTCTTGAGATCTTATTCAATACCTTTCTATATATATCAAGCTTTATAAAGTAATTTCTCGACAATCACATTAAAAAAAATCATATTCCATTAAAATAATAAGATAGGAAATCACCAAGTGTGAGGGCGTGAGAGGCATTTTTCATGGTTGAAAGTGCATTGCACGATTCTTTGTCTCCATGCAATCTGTCCCTGCTATTTTTGTCTCCTTCGTGATGACACATATTCTTTCTTTTTTAAGGTTTTGGTAATTGAGATTGAATTTTTCATCTTTTAAGTTGGAGTTTTTTGAATTTGAAAAAAATGGTGATTGGTGAGTGCAGAGTAACCCAGATATTCACATGAACAAAACCTATCACTTTCCATTGTAGGATTCACATGCAAATGTCCTCCTTCACATATCATTAAACAATTGAGCTTTCACACATATATATATATATATAAAAACCATCAGAAGTTCTCTTCTTCCTTGTTTGGTTTTTGATGATTGGAACTTCAATAGAGCTCGAAGCATGTTCGTATTTACTGCAAAAAAATAAAAAAATAAAAATCTCCCTTAACCAACTAGGAAAGAAAGCAGCCTTTTATTGCTTCATTTGTTGAAGAAGGAAACGTGAAAGAGACAATTACAATATGCATCAAAGTTATTCTATTATTGATGAACATTGAATTGATAAAACAAAGTATAAATGCTTATATTTATAGGCTTACAAAGAAACTACCTTAACACAAAAATAGCTAACAACTTATTCAATTAAACTGAAAATCTGGAACTAACAAAGATTCTACTGAGATACTTGGTCAACTAAACAACCCACTACTTTGAATTAATTCTCAACACTCTCCCTTAATTCAAAGTTGCAGACACCAAGTAGACTTCTAAAATAGTTGAACTTCTCCTTTGATAAAGCCTTTGTTAACACATCTGCTAGCTACTCTTGGGTGCTGCAATACTCCAAAGATATCTCCTCTTTTGCTACCAAATCATGAATGAAATGATAACGAATATTGATGTGCTTTGTTCTACTATGAAATGTTGGATTCTTTGTCATGAAGATAGTTGATTTGTTGTCACAAAATATCTCTGTTGCACATTTCTGTTCTTGTTGAAGATCGGCTAACACTCTCCTTAGCTAAATAGCTTGACAAGCTGCTGCAGTTCCTGCTACATACTCAGCCTCTGAGGTTGACAATGCTGTTGTAGCTTGCTTCTTAGAACTCCAAGTGATCACCCCTGAACCTAGAGTGAAAACATTTGCTGATACACTTCTTCTATCATCTAAAGAACTTGCCCAATCACTGTCTGTGAACCCACACAATCTAAAATTTGGAGTTTTTGAGTACCAAATGCCATACTCTAAAGTTCTAGCAATGTACCGCAAGACTTTTGCTGCTCCATAATGAACCTTTGAAGGTTGCTGCATAAACATAGAAATAACACCAGTAGGAAATGCAATATCGGCCCTAGTGTGAGTCAAATAAATTAAACCTCCAACCAAGCTTCTGAACCTCCTTGCATCTGCCATTTCTTCTCCATCTTCTAGTTGCAATTTCTCATTGATATTCATGGGTGTAGCTGCAGGCTTGCAATCAAGCATGCCAAAATTACTGAGAAGATCCTTGGCATATTTTCTTTGTAAGATAAAAATTCCATCTTCAGCTTGATGAACTTCAAGACCAAGGAAATAATGCAATAAACCCATACCCGACATCTCCAATTCATTCGTCATTTGAGACTTAAACTCATCGATAAGAAAGTTAGAGGAACTAGTATAAATGATATCATCAACGTAAAGACAAACAATGATGAAATCATTTTTACCTTCCTTTTTCACATACAAGGTGGGCTCATTCTCACTTCTCATGCACCATTTCTTCTGAAGATACCCATCAATCTTGCTGTACCATGCTCGAGGGGCCTGCTTCAATCCATACAACGCCTTTTTCAACTTGTACACCTTTGTTTCGTTGCCCTTCTCTATGAAACCTTCTAGTTGTGCTACACAAACCTCCTCTTGTAAATCTCCATTGAGGAATGCTGATTTGACATCAAATTTATAAACAGGCCATTCAATTGTGCATCCAATGCTAGAACAAGCCTCACCTTTTCGAACCGAGCTATCGGAGAGAAGGTTTCTTTGAAATCAACACCATATTACTGTGCATAACCTTTCCCCACAAGACAAGCTTTGTGCTTTTGGATGCTTCCATCTGTACCAAATTTTTTCTTGAACACCCATTTCAAACCAATTGCATTTTTATCTTCCGGTAAGTTAACCATCTCCCAAGTTCCATTCTTTTCGATGGATTTTATCTCCTTCATCATCGCCTTTTGCCATTCTTCCTTATCAGCAGCTTCTTCATAATACAGAGGATCTGAAACAACTAGAGCAAATTGACAGGATGCATAAGTGTCATCAGTATATTTCGAATTCGGCTTTCTGACCCTTGTTGATCTCCTTAGTGGAATTGGTTCTTCAGAAGACTCTTCAAGTGTTATAGATGTTGCTGGTGCCAACTCTTGTTTTTCATCTGGAGAATCTTCAATGGGAAAAGAAATCTCCTGTTTTACCTGCTCTGCAGTCATATCCCAGCTTGCATTTTCATCAAACACTACATCCTTTTACTTGAAAATTTTCCACTATGAGGGTTATACAATCTATATGTAACATCCTAGGAAGGGCCTATGCATTTTTCAGATCAATTGTATGAAATGACAAGTCTTAAGTATTATGAATAAATTTTTGATACTTTTGGAAACCTAGAAATGAATGAAAATGGAAATGAAAATGAAAATGGAAATGAAAATGGAGATGGAAATGAAAATGGAAATGGAAATGGACATTTTGGAAACTTAGACATTTTTGAAACCTAAACATTTTTGGAAATGATCCAAAAATGGAAACTTGAACATTTTCGGGAAACTTGGATATATGAGAGAAATAAAGGAGTTTTATTCACATAAATATGTGAATAATAAGAGATAAATAAAGGAGTTTTATTCACATAAATATGTGAATAATAAGAGATAAATAAAGGAGTTTTATTCACATAAATATGTGAATAATAAGAGATAAATAAAGGATTATTTTCTAATGAGATAATTGAGAGATAATTGATGGATTAAAGGCTTTTATCTTTTAAATAAAAGAGATAATATTATCAAAAGAGGAGTGGTGGCCAAGTAAAGGACTCCTAGGCTGATAACTTTGGCTATAAAAGGAGGACAGGAGGGCTACTCATCAACATTTGCTCCTCTTCCTCTGCAGAAATTCTCCCTCCTAGGCAAAACCTCTCTGCCGAATTTTCATTAAGCAAAAATCCTCTCTTTTTCTTCTATTTTCTTCTCCGTTCTCTTTGTTAAGTGAATCTTTGTGGATTCTAAGAAAGAGGGCAATCATCCACACAACATCAAAGGGGATCTTTCTAAAAATCTAAGGATCTAAGGTAAGGATTATAAATATAAATATGTTGTTAAAGATTATGATTCACGTTTTCAAAGTTAGATCTAATCTAACACGGAGTTATAGGATTTCAACAGGCTTATAAAGGAATCCTCTTGATTTGGAATCCCATCATAAGGTAAGGGATATTCGGCCAAGGCATAATTTGTTTAAGTGTTTTCCATTATTTCAAAAACCGAAAATCGACATGGTTACATACCTAGTATTAGCCGATTTCAAGGAAGAGGAATTCTAGCAATCTGTTGGGACTTGATTAAATCAATTCGGCAACTAGGTAAGTAATTCTACTTCTAGTAGGATTTGGTTTTAAGACCAAATAGGTTTATTTATATGTTTTAATTAATGGCCGAATATAGGAGTGAAAGATCTAGATCGGTAGATCGCTCTACACGAATTCACGAAACTATTAAGCGAAAAAAAGTGTGTACTCTTACTAACTTTCAATAAATTGCATGGCAATCATTAGATATGTAAATATGTAACAAGTATGTGAATGTGGCTAAGCACCACAAATGTGGTAAGAGTACCAGTGCGTTTCCTACTTTTGATAGGATTGTGAATGTGATATATTTTGAACATGTGATTAGTAACATGAATGAAAATTTAGTATGTGAAATATGTTATGAAATAATTGGGGCATTCGGGATATTTGTGGAGGAAGAAAGTGAAGGTGATGACTACGGTCTCACTGCGTAAAAAGTGGTGACTACGGTCACATAAAGTGAAAAGTGGTAACCGGTTACATCTAGTGAATACGATGTCTAATGACACAACATAAGTGGGCGATGAGCACGTCGATTGCAGCGATCGCCTTCGATGGTGTGTAGCGGATGGAGGGTCGACTTAGTAGTCCCCATGATTATGCGAGTTGATGCGGGTGGTGTGTAGCGGATGGACAAATAGGTTTGGATTTGGGTTGCATCATCCTTTATTTTGTATGAACATGATATTGATATGACTTGTATGCCTGATTTGTTGGAAATTAGTACTATGTACACATTGAGTTTGTTGACTCACCCCGTTGGGGAATTATTTTTCAGTGTGATGAGCGGTAATGGACCGGGTGGCGGGAGCTAAAGGTGGCCATGCATCGCTTGAAGAAATTATTTGGAATTTGGACTTTATGAAATTTTAGTACTTTATTTTGGGTTTGAATGATGTAATAAGGCCATAAGGCCCAGTTGGATTTTCTTTATTCCTGTTTATTTTTATTTAAATATGATACAAATTATGTTTGATTAAAGATAAGTAAATTTATTTCTTTTAAAATAATAAACCCAAAAATTATTTTGTCACCTTATTTAAGTTGGATTTCAGAATTTATTAAATAGGTTTCAAATTAAGCCCAACCCAAAACAATTTTTTTAAAATTACACAAATTTTCTCTAAGTCATTTAGAACATTGAAAACCGATTTATTTAAGGAACATACCAGATCCGGTTCAAGCTCGTGGGCGGGGTGTGGGGTGTTTCGATTGATATCGAGCCAGTTTTAAAACTCTCGGCTGTGGGCTCGAGCCCAAAACATTTTCAATTCGAGCCCAAATGAATTTCTTTGAAATAAGCGGGTTTTATGGCATGGCACCTAAGTCTCCGACCATGATCCACCATGTAAGTACCTTTAACCATCCGTGTGATTATGTGAATTATGAATTGTAAAAGGGTAGCAAAGGCATGGAACGTAGAATAGTGTGATAGGAACTTGAACCCCAGGATTAGACTACTCAAACACTTGAAACTCATAAGACTTAATGAACTTAACAAACCTATGACTAAGTTATTAAGCTAGGGTGTGGCAACCCCATGCGCATGTCTAGGATTGATCCGGAAGAGCACAGTATTTAAGCGATCCTAGTGACTCACCTCCTCTCGCGCAGTATCCTGCAGTGCGTAGCTTTCTGTTCGCCCCTAACTCGAAGGCTCGGTGGTGTGGCAACCTCTCATGCGCATGTCTAGAAAGGTCGGAGAGCTTGGTATTTAAGCGATCCGCGTGACTCACCTCCTCTTCATTCGAATCCTGCACAGTGCGTAGCTTTGGTTCACCACGACCAAGAGGGCTCGGTCATAGGCTAAACACAAAGAATAAAACCCGAAAGGGACTTAGCCGTTTTTCTTTATAAAAAAAAAAATACCCTTGGTTTATAAAATGACCAAACCACCCATAGTTTTAACAAAATTTCATTACTTTATCAAATGTATTTGTAAAATATCAAACTATCTTGATTTTGGAAAATTACAAAATTGCTCCTAACTTACAAAATTACCAAACGACCACGATTTCCAAAATTTTTACAATATCATTGCTTTGAAAAGTGTAACTCTCAAAGGAACCCTCAATGTTTTACAATCTTGGAAAATATCCCTAACTTAATAAATTTTACAAATTTACCACGATTTTTGGAAAAATTATCAAAATACCCACGAGATCAAAATTACAAAATACCCTAGATTTCAAAATTCTTCCAAAATTTCCCGGAACTTTAGAAGTACCAAAATACTTTCGTCAAAAATCACCAGGAACTTTTTATTTTTGAAAATTCTACGAAAATACCCTGTAGGATAAAATTACGAAAATGCCCTAGGTAGTGGAAAAGCAAAATAACGAAAACAACAACAAGAATTACAACGTTTCTTTGAATGAGCGAAAGTTCATATTTGTTGATGGATGAATGAATGAATGCAAGATCTGTATGCATGTATGAATACGAAAGAACCACTCTTAAACTCTTCTTCATAAGATATCATCGCGGGTAATAAGTGAAACAAGAATACTAATACATAAAATTCCTTAATCGGATCTCGCCGATAATGAGCTCAAGAGGACGTGGTCGTCGTGGAAGAGGTAGAGGAAGGATGATCATTAGATCGGGACAAGGTTACGACAATGAGATACCACCACCACCATCACCCCCGGTGTCAATGTTGAGCGTTGGGCTCGGTGAGGAAGATGCCGTGTGTCGCAGTTTTGTCTTTGCGAGTTTTGGAATTGGTGGTGGTGCGAGAAACAATTCGGAAATCGTAAGTCCGTACTGCTCGAGCGGCTCCGTGCTAATGGAGTGAAATGTTTAGAGGAGTATCGGGAGTGGCACCCAAAGATACCGAGTCTTCGGTTGGAAGCAATCGAGCGCATCATGGATGAGCTCGACTTGACCCCGAGGAGAAGTTGAAAGGGATGACGGCAGCCTTTATTACGCGATGAAGCGTATCAATGGTGGTTAACCGTTCGGGGCGGTGCCACGGCGGAAGATCGACACGGGAATATGCTAAGGAAGCATTTGGAAGAAGTATGTGGGAACCAGGTATATAGATGAGCAAAGGAAGGCTTTTTGGGGTTGGTACAAGGAAGTAAGTCTCACACCGAATATGAAGCGAAATTCTTGAGGTTGAGCCGATATGCCCGAGGAGTAGTAGCGATCGAGCATGAACGCTGTGTTCGTTTTGAGGACGGACTTAGGGACGATTTGAGACTTTTGATAGCACCGCATCGGGAGCGGGAATTCTCTGCCTTGGTGGAAAAGGCTAAAGTGGTGAGGGAATTAAGGGCGCCACCAAGCGTGTGGATTAAATAAGCCCAAAAGAGGTTTTGGGCCATCTGGAAAAAGGCCACAAGAGGCCTAGAGTTGACAGGCCACAAAGTCAACAGTACCGATGCAGGTGGCAATTTCGCCCTTGTGAACATTGTGGAAGGAAGCACGGGGAGAGTGTTGGAAAAGGCGGGACGATGTCTCAAGTGTGGGTCCAAGGACCATATGATTAAGGATTGCCCCAAGCTATTAGATGAGAGCCAACCAGACTCGGAATGCTAACCAGGTGGTAGAGGCGGACAGCAGACCTCAAAGAGGTCGTGGGTCGGCCAACAGAGGTAGTGGCGGAGGCCGTGGAGCTCGGGTAGAGGTGCGACTAACGCCAAAGCAAGGCAACCGGGTTTGGTTTACGCGTTCGCCGGAGGGAAGAGGAGAGGCGCGCGGATGTTATAACCTGCAGACGTTCTTTATTCATGACAAACCCTATTTTGCTCTTATTGATGTGGGCTCAACTCATTCCTATGTTGCATGTAGTGTGGTTGAAACACTAGGCCTGAGACTCGAACTTTCGATAGGCGGATAAGCGTAGTAAGCCCTTTAGGCCAAAACGGTGAGGATAGATAGGATCTTTCGGAATGTACCCCTAGAGATTCGGGAGGCGAACTTTCGGGTGACTTAATGGAATTACCCTTTGGAGAGTTTGAGCTTATACTTGGAATGGATTGGCTAGTAGAGTATCGAGTAGTGTTGGATTGTGCGGCTAAGCGTATGGAACTAAGAACCCTGGAAGGTGAGGTAGTAGTGATGATCGGAGAAAGGAAGAACTACTTGTCTAACGTAGTTTAAACCTTTGAAGGCCGAGAAAATGGTTAAGAAAGGATGTAAGGCATTCTTAGCCTTCGTGAGTGCGTTAAGAGGAGAAGAGGAAGGTGTTAAGGGAGTTAGAACAGTAAGGGATTTTGAGGATGTATTTAGGAGGAGTTGCAGGAATACCCCGGATAGAGAAGTGGAATTTGGAATAGATTTGCTACCAGAACAGCTCTCCCCGTGTCAATCGCTCCCTACCGAATGGCACCAAAGGAGTTAGTGGAGCTCAAGGCTCAAATCCAAGAGTTGTTGGATCGTGGGTTCATTCGACCAGGTGTGTCTCAGTGGGAGCACCCGGTTCTCTTTGTGAAGAAGAAGGATGGAACTATGCGGATGTGCATAGATTATCGTCAGTTGAACAAACTGACCATCAAGAACAAGTATCCTTTGCCAAGGATAGATGACTTGTTCGACCAACTGAAAGGGGCAGCTGTGTTCTCAAAGATCGACTTAAGGTCGGGGTATCATCAACTGAAAGTGAAGGAGGCTGATATTCATAAGACCGCTTTTAGGACAAGGTACGGTCATTTTGAATTTGTGGTGATGCCGTTTGGGTTGACGAACGCACCGGCCGCGTTCATGGATATGATGAATAGGGTTTTCCAACCCTACTTGGATAGATTCGTCGTGGTGTTCATCGACGACATTTTGGTGTATTCCAAGACGGAGGAGGAGCACGATGAGCATCTCCGAGTTGTGTTAGAAGTGTTAAGGGAAAAGAAGCTTTATGCCAAATTCAGCAAGTGCGAATTTTGGCTCAAGGAAGTGGCGTTCCTAGGACATGTGGTATCCGCAGAAGGAATAAGAGTGGATCCTAGGAAGATCGAAGCAGTGTTGGATTGGAAACCACCTAGGTCGGTGGGTGAAATCGAGTTTCTTAGGCTTGGCAGGCTATTACAGAAGGTTCGTGGAAGGATTCTCGTCGATAGCCGCACCTTTGACAAAGTTACTAAGGAAGGAAGTACCGTTTGTGTGGACGGATAAGCAACAGGAGAGCTTTGAAAAGCTTAAAAAGGTGCTGACAGAAGCTCCGGTGTTAATTCAGTCGGAGGCAGGTAAGGACTTCGTAGTATATTGTGATGCTTCGCACACAGGGTTAGGCTGTGTGCTAATGCAAGAAAAGGAAAGGTAGTCGCTTATGCATCTCGACAGCATTAAGGCCGCATGAGGTGAACTACCCAACTCATGACTTGGAACTTCGCGGCGGTGGGTTTTCGCCCTCAAAGTTTGGAGGCACTACCTTTATGGAGAAAGGTCGATGAATTTACACGGACCACAAAAGCCTTAAGTATTTGTTGACTCGTAAGGAGTTGAACTTGAGGCAACGAAGGTGGGTGGAGTTATTAAAAGATTATGACTGCTCGATAGAATACCATCCGGCAAGGCGAATGTGGTAGCCGACGCCCTAAGTAGGAAGGTTGTGTCGGATTTAAGGGCTTTGTTCGCTCACTTAAGTTTGTATGATGACTGGAAGCTTTGTTGGCGAGTTACAAGTCAAGCCAACTGGGTGAAGGAGGTGAAAGAGGGACAGGTTGGCGGATAAGGACTTAAGTACTAAGTTACGCAGCAAATGCGGCAAGGAGGATTAAAGGATTATGGCGTCAATGATGAAGGAGTACTTGTGCTACAAGGAAAAGGTTTGTATGCCGAGGATAAGGAGTTGAGACAAAGGATTCTTCGGGAAGCGCATGGTAGTCCTTATGCTATGCATCCCGGAGGCATCAAGTCAGTATAGAGATCTAAGGAACAATTTTGGTGGTCGGACACAAAAGCGAGAGGTGACTCGAATTTGTGGGGAAATGTTTGACATGTCGCAAGTGCAAGTAAAGGTCGAACACCAAGTCCCATCAAGATTGCTTCAACCAATTGAGATTCCCAATGGAAGTGGGAAAGAATTACCATGGACTTAGTTAGTGGGCTTCCCTTACGCCCACTAAGAAGGACTCGGTATGGGTGATAGTGGACCGTTTGACCAAGTCCGCACATTTTATCCCCGTGAGGATCGACTATTCCTTCAAAAGTTAGCCAAGTTATATGTGGCGGAGATCGTGAGGCTACACGGTACCGATGTCGATCATCTCCGATAGAGACCCAAGGTTTACGTCTCGATTTTGGAAATCACTTCATCAAGCATTAGGCACTAAGCTAGACTTCACTACGACTTTTCATCCACAATCGACGGGCGATGCAGAGCAGGTTATACAAGTGTTGGAAGATATGCTAAGAGGTCAGTGTGATGGATTTCCAGGAAGTTGGGAAGATTACTTGCCTCTAGCCGAGTTCGCCTACAACAACAAACTATCGTGGCAAGCATTCGGATGGCACCATACGAAGCATTGTATGGAAGGAAATGTAGAACACCAACTTGTTGGACCGAGTTAGGAGAACGCCGCGTTTTGGGTCCAGAGTTAGTGGCGGAAACGAGGAGAAGGTGGAATTAATTCGGGCACGGTTGAAAGAAGCTTCCGATGACAGTAAGTCGTGCGCAGACCTTAAGAGGAAAGAAATTGAGTTTAAAGTAGGAGACCAAGTGTTTCTAAAGGTCTCACCTTGGAAGAAGGTTATGCGGTTCGGTCGCAAAGGAAGCTAAGCCCAAGGTTTATAGGGCCCTATCAAGCATCTTGAAGCGAAGTTGGGCGGTGGCATACCAATTGGAGTTGCCACCAGAGTTGCATCAAATGCACGACGTATTTCATGTGTCAATGCTACGTCGCTGCTCGATCGGATCCGTCTCATGTGGTACCCGTTGAAGAAGTGGAGTTAAGGCGGATCTATCCTACGAGGAGGAGCCGATTCAAATCTTGGGCGTGACGTGAAAGCACTACGAAAAGAAGTCGGTGCCTTTAGTCAAGGTGTTATGGCGCAATCATGGATCGGAAGAAGCTTCGTGGGAGCCGGAAGAGACAATGCGACAAAGAATACCCTCAATCTGTTTAGTTAGGAAATTTCGAGGACGAAATTTTATTTAAGAGGTAGAATCAGTAACATCCTAGGAAGGGCCTATGCATTTTTCGATCAATTGTATGAAATGACAAGTCTTAAGTATTATGAATAAATTTTTGATACTTTTGGAAACCTAGAAATGAATGAAAATGGAAATGAAAATGAAAATGGAAATGAAAATGGAGATGGAAATGAAAATGGAAATGGAAATGGACATTTTTGGAAACTTAGACATTTTTGGAAACCTAAACATTTTTGGAAATGATCCAAAAATGGAAACTTGAACATTTCTGGAAACTTGGATATATGAGAGAAATAAAGGAGTTTTATTCACATAAATATGTGAATAATAAGAGATAAATAAAGGAGTTTTATTCACATAAATATGTGAATAATAAGAGATAAATAAAGGAGTTTTATTCACATAAATATGTGAATAATAAGAGATAAATAAAGGATTATTTTCTAATGAGATAATTGAGGAGATAATTGATGGATTAAAGGCTTTTATCTTTTAAATAAAAGAGATAATATTATCAAAAGAGGAGTGGTGGCCAAGTAAAGGACTCCTAGGTCGATAACTTTGGCTATAAAAGGAGGACAGGAGGGCTACTCATCAACATTTGCTCCCTCTTCCTCTCTGCACAAATTCTCCCTAGGCAAAACCCTCTCTGCGAATTTTCATTAAGCAAAAATCCCTCTCTTTTCTTCTATTTTCTTCTCCGTTTCTCTTTGTTAAAGCTGAATCTTTGTGGATTCTAAGAAAGAGGGCAATCATCCACAACATCAAAAGGGGATCTTTCGGAAATCTAAGGATCTAAGGTAAGGATTATAAATATAAATATGTTGTTAAAGATTATGATTCACGTTTTCAAAGTTAGATCTAATCTAACACGGAGTTATAGGATTTCAACAGGCTTATAAAGGAATCCTCTTGATTTGGAATCCCATCATAAGGTAAGGATATTCGGCCAAGGCATAATTTGTTTAAGTGTTTTCCATTATTTCAAAACCGAAAAGCGACATGGTTACATACCTAGTATTAGCGATTTCAAGGAAGAGGAATTCTAGCAACCTGTTGGGACTTGATTAAATCAATTCGGCAACTAGGTAAGTAATTCTACTTCTAGTAGGATTTGGTTTTAAGACCAAATAGGTTTATTTATATGTTTTAATTAATGGCCGAATATAGGAGTGAAAGATCTAGATCGGTAGATCGCTCTACGAATTCACGGAAACTATTAAGCGAAAAAAGTGTGTACTCTTACTAACTTTCAATAAATTGCATGGCAATCATTAGATATGTAAATATGTAACAGTATGTGAATGTGGCTAAGCACCACAAATGTGGTAAGGAGTACCTGTGCACGTTTCCTACTTTTGATAGGATTGTGAATGTGATATATTTTGAACATGTGATTAGTAACATGAATGAAAATTTAGTATGTGAAATATGTTATGAAATAATTGGGGCATTCGGGATATTTGTGGAGGAAGAAAGTGAAGGTGATGACTACGGTCTCACCAACGTAAAGTGGTGACTACGGTCACATAAAGTGAAAAGTGGTAACTCTGTTTACATCTAGTGAATACAGAGTGTCTAATGACACAACATAAGTGGGCGATGAGCACGCCGACCGCAGCGATCGCCTTCGATGGTGTGTAGCGGATGGAGGGTCGACTTAGTAGTCCCCGCGGTGTACAGTTGGTACGGGTGGTGTGTAAGCGGATGGACAAATAGGTTTGGATTTGGGTTGCATCATCCTTTATTTTGTATGAACATGATATTGATATGACTTGTATGCCCGATTTGTTGGAAATTAGTACTATGTACACATTGAGTCTGTTGACTCACCCCGTTGGAGAATTATTTTTCGTGATGAGCGGTAATGGACCGGGTCGGCGGGAGCTAAAGGTGGCCATGCATCGCTTGAAGAAATTATTTGGAATTTGGACTTTATGAAATTTTAGTACTTTATTTTGGGTTTGAATGATGTAATAAGGCCATAAGGCCCAGTTGGATTTTCTTTATTCTGTTTATTTTTATTTAAATATGATACAAATTATGTTTGATTAAAGATAAGTAAATTTATTTCTTTTAAAATAATAAACCCAAAAATTATTTTGTCACCTTATTTAAGTTGGATTTCCAGAATTTATTAAATAGGTTTCAAATTAAGCCCAACCCAAAACAATTTTTTTTAAAATTACACAAATTTTCTCTAAGTCATTTAGAACATTGAAAATCGATTTATTTAAGGAACATACCAGATCCGGTTCAAGCTCGTGGGCCGGGTGTGGGGTGTTCCACTATGAGGGTTATACAATCTATATGCTTTGGATTGAGTACAATAACCAATAAAAATACATTTTTTAGATTTTTCATCAAGTTTTTTATGAGCATGAGAATTTACCAAAGCATAACCAACACACCTAAAAATTCTTAAATGACTTACATTGAGTTTCCTACCACACCAAGCTTCATATGGAGTTTTGTTAATGACAGCCCTTATTGGCGAGAGATTTAGTAGATAGACTAATGTTGCCACAGCTTCTGCCCAAAACTGATTTGAGAGTCCCCTTGCTTATAACATGCTTCTCGCCATCTCCACAATAATTCAGTTCTTCCGCTCAACGACACCGTTCTGCTCTAGAGTGTAAGGAATTGTTAACTCCCTCCGGATGCCATTGTCTTTATAAAATAGATTGAACTATTTGGACACGAACTCTCCTCATCGATCCGTGCGAAGAACTTGGATATGGCAGCCGCTTTAGTTCTCCACCATAGCCTTGAATTTCTGGAACTTTTTTATAAGTTTCTAACTTGTTTTCTAGAAAATACACCCAACTCATGCGACTATAATCATCAGTGGACAACAAGAAGTAACGGCTCCCACCCAAGGACTCGGTTTGCATAGGACCACATAGATCAGCATGAATTAATTCTAAACATTCAGTAGCTCTCCATGCTTTTCCAACAAGAAATGGCTTCCTAGTTTGCTTTCCATAAATGCACCCCTCACATAAATCAAGAGAGCTAATTTTTAGTAGTCTAAGAACCATACATTTATCACTTAGCAATTCCAGGCCTTTAATATTGAGATATCCATACCTCAAATGCCATAGCTTCGTGTCATCCTTTACACTTGCAGCAAGAACAAAGTTCTCCATGTCTGAAAAATCCAACGGAAACATCTTGTTTGGAGTCATGTGGACATGGACTTGTTTGCCTGACTTTTTGTTTTTAATGATACATGCATCATCATCAAATATGACAGAATATCCACCAGCCATTAGTTGTCCAACACTCAATAAATTGTATCCTAAATAAGGAACAAATTGAACATTGTCCAAAATTTTTCATTTTCTATGGCTAGTAAAAAATTTCACCGTACCTTTTCCTTCAACTTGCATCTCCCTTGTAACACCCCTAACCCGTATCCATCGCCGGATTAGGGTTACGAGGCATTACCGATCAAAAACACAGCTCCGAACAATCATTTAATACAATTCAAGCATAAAGTTATATCAACTTCTTATAAACACTTCCAAACTTGAATAGCCACAATTCACAAAAACCAATGTCGCATATATGAATCATATAGCCAACCAAAATCAATCATGCTTTATTAATCAAATATCACATACAAACTATACTCCAAAACTCAACCATTTCACTTATACTAACTATGCTTCAAAATTTAACCATTTCCATATCATTTGTCTATTCCAACTTTTCGAACTAACGATCATACATCAAAGCCATATTCGCATGCTTTATAATTACAACATTCGAACCATATGTCCAACAATTACATGGCAATCGAAAACCTAAATTATAAATAAGCATATTTCATTTCATATATTGAGCTTACCTTAAAACATCCATTAGTGCAAATTCATTCCTTTAACTAAATACTAAATGTACCATTTTTGCATATTTGTGCACATTCACTTATTAAACCATATCACCCCATATCACACAGCATAATATTCATTAGCACAATAGAAAGTAGCTAACATTACGACATGGCTAATTTTACTTCTTATACATTACAAATTCATGCGCATTTACCATATCAATATGGACCATTTTTTAATACAAATGTCAAGTCATATCATACCTAATTCGCAAGATAAATAATATGTCTGACCATTATATATTCAACCATCCTATAAGCCATTTCTAAGCATAATTACTGAATCAAAACGTACCAAAATTTATATGCTAGAATCATGTCAAAATTACAAGTACACAACTAATTCATTTCTCACCTATTCGGCTATCAAAATTAACCACAAAAGTCATACCAATTTCACCATTAAATCTTAAGTTAAATATACCATTTCATAACTGAATATAAATGTCAACTTGTCACTTTATGACTATCCATTTAGCTAACAAAATATACCTAATACATTGTCATTATTTACCATTTAAAGGCTGTACCAAAATAACCAACCAATATACAATCACCAATATATTCATAACTTAGCTTATAGGAACATATACATTATAGCAAAAACACATCCATCAACTAAATCATTACTCAATGTCGAATCATATAACCAAATACACCACACATATATACCATGAAACATCCCCAAAAGAGCTTATAACATGACCGAATATACATCATAATTAACATCATGATCAAGCCATTTTCGCATGGCTATATATATACACAAATTTCAAAACCAAACATATCAAAACTAGCCTATACATGCCATATGTCAAATTTCAAGCTTTCAAAATACCAAATTAGCGATAGATAGTGTGACGATGATCCTTCACGATCCTCGAACTCGAGCTAGCTTTATATATCTATAAAACAGAAAAAGAATGCACAAAGTAAGCTTTGAAAGCTTAGTAAGCCATAAGCAAATAGTTCATCACAAGAACATATATAATTCAATTCGAATATGCCAAATTTAGCTAATCTCATACACATATACAATCACTTTTCTCATATAATTCATATTACTACATTAAGTAACTTCACTTACCGTATTTTAAATGAACATATAAACTTCATACGTACCTAAATCATTTAGCTTAAATTCACATTTGGTATCGTTTTGATATTGCCCGTTGAACCATTCGGAATCTTTAAGGATACTCGGAAACACATATATCACATACAATGCCATATCCCATATATGGTCTTACATGTTATCACATATCGATGCCTCTGTCCCAGACAGGGTCTTACACGAATCATATACGATGCCAATGTCCCAGACATGGTCTTACACGTAATCTCATATCGATGCCAATGTCCCAGACATGGTCTTACACGAATTCACGCCTCGGAAGTCCTAATGTCATGACATACGTATCCTATACTATTCCTATAGTTCGTACGGGGCTTTCGGACGTCGTAATTCAATCAATTCAAGCTTGAAACAAGTCCTCCAATGCTCAATTAAATTCGGCAACATATATATATATTTATTTATTTATAATTCAATTCAGCAACATATAATATACACATTTGAATTTAAGAACATTTATTTACTTATGAACTTACCTCGTTCGGAAATGAACGGATCGGAACGACTATTCAATAACTTTCGACTTCCCCCGATCCAGATCTGATTTCTTCCTTTCTTGATCTAAATCAATTCAAATTTAACTTATTCAATGAAATATTTACTCAATTTCATCCAAAAACACATAAATGGGCATTTTGCATTTTAGCCCCGAACTTTTCACATTTTCACAATTTAGTCCCTATGTCAAAACAACACAAAATACTCAAAATTTCATTTAACCCCTATTTGGCCGAATATTCCTTAGTTCACTAGCAGCCCATTAATTTCATTTATTTCACATTTTGACCCCCTAAATTTACAAATTTCACAATTTAGTCCTTAATAAGCATTTTTATCAAAAATCACTTAATAAACTATGATAATCTAACAACAAATATTTATTTTTCATCATCAAACAACAAAAACATCAAGCTATAAACAATGGTAAATCACAAATTCATCAACCAATCCAAAAATTAGGGCATGGGCTAGCTAGAATACGAAGCAACAATATCAAAAACGTAAAAATTATCAAAAACCGAACTCAAAATCACTTACATTTTTAATTATGCAAGGCCGAACCTAAGTGAGCTTCCATGGCTTCTTTTTATTCTCAATATTCGGCCAAAAGATGAACATGCATGATTTTTTTTATGTTTTGTTTTATTTATTTAACTATTATTACTAAATTACCTAATTAACCTTTATAATTAAATAACAAAACACATAATGGTTGTCCATCTTTGTCCACTCAAATATTCAATGGTCAAATCACAACATAAGGACCTTACATTTAATTAATCAAAGCAAATAAGCATTTTAACTTATAGCATGCTACTTTTACATTTTACGCGATTAAATCCTTTTATCAAATTAAACAACCAATCGATAAAATTATTTCACGAAACTTTCACACATATTAATTCACATGCTGTAAACACATAAAATAATATAAAAATAATTTTACAACCTCAAATTTGTGGTTCCGAAACCACTGTTCTGATTTAGCTAAAATCGGGCTGTTACATCCCTTTTGTTCCCAAGCTGCACCTTTATCTTTTGTGACTCATCAAGCACCTTGAACAAGGATTTGGTGTCTGTCATATGATTCGAACAGCCGCTGTCCACAAACCAGAAATCACTTGGCTTATTGTTAGCATCAATACAAGCCATAAAAAGCTTGTTTTCCTCATCACTTTCTGCTGCAAAGTTAATTTTTTTATCTTTATACCAACAATCAGCTTTTATATGCCCATATCTGTTGCACTGATAACATTTTATGCCATATTTTATGTTACCTTGCTCATTGTATTGCCTCTATCCATCATTCCTTCCTCTGCCTCTACCTCTACCATAACCACGGCCACGACCACCACGAAATCCTCCTCTTCCTCGATCATTGTTTGTTGAACGGTCATTGTCACCTTGATTTGTGAATTTCTCCTTCACTTGAAATGCCTGTTCTTCGCTTTTTTCTGTTGATCTATTGATTCTTGCCTCATGAGATTGAAGAGACCCCATCAGTTCATCAACGGAGAGAACTGACAGATCTTTGGATTCTTCTATAGCAACCACAATATGATCAAATTTTATTGTCAAGCTTCGCAAAACTTTCGCTACAATTATCTCGTTTGAAATTTGTTCGCCGTAAGAGCGCAATTGGCCGACTATTGTCCTTTTTCGTGACAAAAAATCAACAATTGATTCACCATTCTTCATCATCATCAAGGTTTCAAAATCACATCGTAGTGATTGCAATTTCACCACTATAACATTTGAATCACATTGATACTCTTTCTACAAAATTGATCATGCTTCATTCGATGTGGTTGTTGTAGTAATTCGTGAGAAAATAGAGTCATGAACCGCTTGTTGGATAATGAACAATGCCTTAGCATCGTTTTTCTTAGTTTCTTTCAATCTCTTTTCTTCTTCTTTTTCAGGTTCAAGTATGTCAGTGAACCCGTACTCGACCAAGTCCCATAACTCTTGTGATCTAAGCAATGCTTTCACCTCGATGCTCCACCACTCATATTTCTCACCATTGAAAATGGGTATGAGTGGTTGAGAGGAAGAAAAACCAGCTGATGCCATTCCAAGAACACACTCTCTCTTCTCTCGTGTTTCTCAAAGACCCAAAAAGGTGTTTCTCTCAAATACCCAGTGGACACAAACCTAACTTTCACTCAATTGCCTAAAAGATCGAACCTTGCTCCGATACCAAATTTGTTGAAGAAGGAAATGCGAAAGAGACAATTACAATATGCATCAAAGTTATTCTATTATTGATGAACACTGAATTGATAAAACAAAGCATAAATGCCTATATTTATAGGCTTACAAAGAAACTACCTTAACACAAAAATAGCTAACAACTTATTCAATTAAACTGAAAATCTGGAACTAACAAAGATTTTACCAAGATACTTGGTCAACTAAACAACCCACTACTTTGAATTAATTCTCAGCATCCTTTTCAACTGAGTGCATGCTCCTCCTAAACATCATAAACTGTGAAAGACACCCATGTTGCTATGGCATATCAGTTTGATAAAATGTTAAAATGACTTGATTTTATTGATCAATCTTTTGTCGCTTTATATGATCTGCCTTTAGTATTTCTCATGTTAATGATGAAAAATGAAAAAAAAGAACAACTTAGCAGCTTCAGCAGGGAGGTTTTGAAAAGGTAGCATCATTACCTAAAGGATAAGGATTCAAGCTGTGGTTGACACAGGAAATGTTGTTGATTTTTTGGTAATGCAGTCAATTACATTTAGGGAACAAAACCGAATTAGAAGAAGCATACACGCCTTAATCATGTAATGCAACGGATCAACTACTCATTAGTTAAAACAACCTACTTATACCATTGAAGTTTGGAATTTTATCTTAGATGAATAAAATTTTCATTTAACCAAGGTGGGGTGAGGACATTGCTTCCCCTTGGTTAAATAGGAAAATTGTCTATTAGTCCTTTCTAGAAAAAGTCAAAAGAAAAATGACTTTGAATGTGTGTGGAAAGAAAGAAGGGGAAGAAATCATTTTCCATTTTAATCTATAAAAATAAATCATTTTAAATTGAGATGACAGAAGGAGAGAAAATGAAGAGAAAAATTATTAGTTAAAATAGGTTATAGGTCCCCTGTACTCTTCATAATTTTAGAATTTAGTCACTGTACTTTTATTTCTAAAAATTTAGTTTTTTTATTTTCCAGATTTAAAAATTCAAATTCAAATGGTTAACACTATTATTATTTTTTTGTTAAAATTTTTATGTGACATTTTGAAATAAATAAAAAATGCTCACTTAGTAGTCATGTAATTACAAAAATAATATTGTAATAAACCTAAATTTAACAAAATAATGTTAATAATGCTAACAGTAGAACCTGGATTTTGGAATATGAAAAGTAAATGAACTAAATTTCTAAAAATAAAAATACAACAAATAAATTTTAAATTTGAAAATAATACACATATTTACCAAAACTATTTTTTTCTATTATTTTTCTACATTACATTTTGAATATATATACATTTTGAACCTTTCTACTTTTTTTTACTCTTTAAAATTTTCATCTCTCCAAACTACTTTTTATCTTACTAAGGATTTGTCAGGACAACATATAGTAATTAAATGAAAGTGTAACTATTAGGGTAGTAATTATATTCTCTTGTAATTATAAAGAATTGTAATTCTCTAGACGTGTTTGATTGACAGAGTATAATTACATCGTAATTTCTTACGTCATGTTTGATAGTATAAATTGTAATTATACAATTACATAATTTATATTTTTTAAAAATATTAAATACTATAAAAATTATTAGAATGATAAAAATATTTTTTTTGTAAAAAAATAAAATAAAATCACTGTATGTATTATGTTAGTTTAAAAAATTAGTTGATAATACGATTACTAATAAAAATAACAAGAAAAATAAACATCATATACAATTTTATCTAATTGTTCTAATGCATATTTGTTAGGTTATATACTTCTTATCATTATTTGATAGTCCTTGATTGAGTTCAGTATCATCTGAATATGATTGTTAATATCTGCATTATTAATAATTCAAAAAGCAAAATCAGGTATCCATAATAACTACAAGGCATCAAAAGGGTAATGTTGGGCTTAATCAAACCTACTGCTATTGTCCAATTCGGCCTTGGATTGAATAGGCTAGTAAAACGAATAGGCCGAAACCTTTTATTCCAATCAAACTATTTGGACTTGCAAACTTGCCCATGGATTGTCTTTTAGTGGGCTGAAATAAGAGGAGATTTTGGATCCCAAATTCCAAAGAAATTGTAGATTTAGCACTAAATGGTGAGCAAAGAATCAATGAAGTTGAACTACTGGAATATATGGTGCTATGAGAGTCATACATTTACACATGGACTTATCCACACTCAGGCCACTGCATTGGCTTTCAAAATCTCCTCCACCCACTTCATAATCCATAAACATTGAAAACAATATCACATCCTTCATTTTGTTTCCTTCACCACTTTTACTTCTTCTGCAACAACAACCCCCATCAGATATAACATTTTCTCCTTTCTTCTTATTTCTTCATTGTAAAAAAAGAAAAGAAAAGACATGGCTGCTGTTACTGCTGCAGTCTCTTTTCCTTCTACCAAGTCCACCTCTCTCCCTGCTAGAACCTCTCTTGTCTCTCCTGATAGGATCACCTTCAAGAAGGTATATATTTGCCATGCTTGTGATGATATGGTAATATTGAAAGTTGATGTTCATCAGCTGCTTTTTTTGTTTTGTTTTCCAGGTGCCTGTTTACTACAGAGATGTTTGCAGTGGGGGGAGAGTGGTTTCCGTCAGGGCCCAGGTTACAACTGAAGCTCCTGCCAAAGTTGTAAAGGAATCCAAGAAAAATGATGAAGGTGTTGTGGTTAACAAGTTCAGGCCTATCAACCCTTACATTGGTAGATGCCTTCTAAACACTAAGATCACTGGCGATGATGCTCCTGGAGAGACTTGGCACATGGTCTTCAGCACCGAAGGTATGCATGCAAGCTCTAATAGTAACCTCATTTCCCTACTTTTATGTTCAATTTTAATGATAAAGTAATCAAAGTTTGCTATATTCTTGAGATAATTATTTACTTAAAACAAGAAATAGTCTCTTCCTAGGCATAGCTGACTGGTTGGTTGGATTGGTTCAGGAGAGGTCCCCTACAGAGAAGGGCAATCCATTGGGGTGATTCCAGATGGCGTTGACAAGAATGGAAAACCACACAAGCTGAGATTGTACTCTATTGCTAGTAGTGCTCTTGGTGATTTTGGGGACTCCAAAACTGTGAGTTTGCTCTTCTATTATCACATCATCATTCATATTCATTTCTTAAGCTGTTGGATATATGGATTAGGCTTTGAGCCATCCAAGTCTACAAGTCATCTCATTAGCATGTTCTGCATACATCTCATCGTATTTTTGCAGGTATCCCTATGTGTGAAACGACTGGTATACACCAACGAGAAAGGAGAGCTTGTCAAAGGAGTCTGCTCCAATTTCTTGTGTAAGATTTCAGAATTTTTACGGTTCATCATAATATGCACTATTGTTTTGAACAACTTATTTCAGAATTTAACCTCCCATAATCCCATTATAGTTATAAGCATCATCAAACTGAAATAGTAATGATCAAAAGGGCAGAGATAGCTTTCTGGTGGAATATGATCCCTGATATGATTTACCCTATTGATGTTTTATGTTTTCATCTTAAATATATATCTTCAGGTGACTTGAAACCTGGGGCGGAAGTTAAAATAACTGGACCTGTTGGAAAAGAAATGCTTATGCCAAAGGATCCCAATGCGACAATAATCATGGTATGTATACTAACAAAGCTCTCAAATGTACTAATAAGTGCTGCTCCCATACAATATCTTCACCTTCAGCTACTCCATTGCAGCTCGCTACTGGAACTGGAATCGCTCCCTTTCGATCATTTCTGTGGAAAATGTTCTTCGAGAAGCATGACGACTACAAGGTATATGTATATGTACATCATTTACGACAGTTTAGCATTGCTAACTATGCAACCTGAGTGAACATTGAAAACAATCACGCTCAATCTACCAAAACATCCGTTTCAAGCTGTTGCAGGCAATGAAACCTGTTATATAAATCATAACCTATGGCATTAACTCAACAAGAATAAAGTAAGTAATCCGTGGTATTTGAACATGTGACTGTCTGACTTAACTTCTTACATGCTATGAAGTTCAACGGTTTGGCATGGCTCTTCCTTGGTGTCCCCACGAGTAGTTCATTGCTATACAAGGAGGTAATTAGCAAATGTTTAACTTTCTAGAGGAAGCAAATGCTAGTTTATGTTGGTAATTGAGATTTTGTGTGAAAACGTGAAATGCTTGATGTGGTGTTAATTGCAGGAATTCGAGAAAATGAAGGAGAAGAACCCAGAAAACTTCAGGCTGGACTTTGCAGTGAGCAGGGAACAAACAAACGAGAAAGGAGAAAAGATGTACATTCAGACACGAATGGCTGAATACGCGAAAGAGCTATGGGAATTGCTGAAGAAAGACAACACCTTCGTCTACATGTGTGGGTTGAGGGGAATGGAGAAGGGAATTGATGACATAATGGTCTCACTCGCTGCAGCTGATGGTAACAAACTAAAAAAACAAAATGACCCCATTGATTTACTCAAAAGCTAGCCTAGCCGGTAAATTTAATCATGTGTTTTTGCAGGTATCGACTGGGCCGAGTACAAAAAGCAATTGAAGAAAGCTGAGCAGTGGAATGTGGAAGTCTACTAAATATATATATATATATATATATGGATCACGTGTACAAATTAATCATCTCCCTTTTCATTTTCTTTTTTTTTAGCACCCGCCCCGACCTCTAAGAATTTCCAATGCATTGTGTAGAGAGGGGGACTGCCTTTTTTTTTTTCTTTTTTTTTTTTTCTGAGCCCATATAATGAGAACTATCGGTATTTTATAGCCAACCTTATTTATTCAACAAATAAATTTGTCCCTAGTACCTTTTTAGCATTGATATAAGCGGTAAGTCTTACTTAAGGGTAAGGTTTAAGTTGAAAATAATAAATTAAAAAACGAGTTTAAATAAAAAAAAATAACAATAACAAATTATAGTAGATGTACAATTTTGGTTTTGTTACTTATTAGTATAGCTAGTGGTATGTTTTGATATATCGATTTAGGGTTATCAATATATTTTTAAATATTTATCATGTATATTGTAGATGTCGAAACCATTTTTTTGAAAAGGGGGTCGACTTTAATTTTGAAAACGAAAATGAACATGGGAGTCGCCACCAATCCTTTTTATTTAGGTGTGATCGGGTCACCTCGTAATTCAGTCATTTTAATAAAAGTTTAAATTTATCAAAACGATGATTTTTGGTCTACAAAATCCAGAAAACGTGTTCGGGAGTCAGTTACGCACGAGGAAGGATTAGCACCCTCGATACGCCCAAAAATTGGTACCTAGTTGATTACTTGGTATCTTTAGTGTCGAAGATTGAAAATTTGAAGAAATTTTAAAATATGATCCTTTATTAAAATATCGCTTAATTGAAAAATTTTAAGAAAATGGCGTATTCCACGTTAACCGAGAAAAAGAATTATGTCCCGTAAGTTAGGATATAATATCTTAAGTCCCTGAAACGAGAATAAACACCGAAAATTATTTATTTTGAAAGATGTTTGATTATCTCGGTTTTAGAAGGAAACCATGTTCCGTAAGCTAGCACACAATCTTTTTGTAATTCCCGAGATTATTTAAAAATTTTAAAACGTTCGTTTGTTCAAATTTATCGAGAAAATCGAAACCCCGTAAGTTAGGGAACGACCTTTCGAATTCCGAAATACGAAAGATTGCTAATTAAATAAAATAAAATTTTATATATCGGGTAAAGATTAATGTAACACGATTTTGTAAAAAATATAAAAAGGTGTGATATGCATAACAGAATAATAAATGCATTAATATGAACGATAATATGAAGAACGAAAATAAAATAAACAAGTCAAAAATAAAAAGACAAATAATAAGGACAACAAACTAAATATTTGAAGCTAAAGACTTAATATTAAATAAATAAATAAATATTGTATAAAACAATTTAAGAACAATATTATTAAAAATGACGATGATATTAATAATAATAATATAATAATGAAAAAACTAAGGTTTTAAAATTACATAAGAGGATGAAAATAAATAGATGATAAAATAACATAAATATATAAATTTTTAGGTACATAAATATGAAAGAAATATAATAATAATGCAAAACTAATTAATTTAATAATGTGATAATGATAGCAAGTAAATAAATAAAAAAAGGAAAATAATAATAGTAATAATAATAATAATAATAGCAATAATAATAGTAAAATAATAATAATAGTAATAACAATAATAAAATTAATTAATTTAATAATAAAATAGCCAAAATAACAAAAAGGGACTAATCTGAACTTAAAACGGAAATTCGGGGCAAATCCGAAATAAATAAAAAAGGAAAAGGACCAAGTTGCATGCGCGAATAATAAGGAGGGACCAAAATGGGAAATAATCCCCACCCTCCAAAACGCACAGCATCAAGGTGGATCGAATTGAAAGTCAAAATAGATCATAGGGTAGAAATTAAAAATAAAAAAACCTAATTGCAAAATAATTAAAAAGCGGAAGGGCTAAAGGTGCAATTAGCCCTTCCGTTAAAAACACGCGGATCCTAGACCGAAGTGGATCGGGTCCGACGGGTTGGCCTTAAACAGCGCCGTTTTGGCATTTAAATGGCCAAAGTGAAACAGCGTCGTTTCATACTATTATATAAATCAAAATTTCTTATAAAATTTTCATTTAGCCTATTCTTTTTAAAAAAAAAACTTTGAAAACCTTCAAAATTCTCTCCCCAGCCCTCTGGTCCGGTCACCGGACCACCACATCGTCGACGACAGCAGCCTCCGTGTACGGCAGTCAGAGTCCAAAAGAGAGCCTCTTTTCGGCCATTGCAACCTTCCCTACCCCGATTTGACACTAAAACACCTAAAAAACCTTCTAAAATCCAAAAAAGTCGGACAAACCTTTTGGTTCCAAACTCCTCCGATCCCCGGAAAAGGTAAAAGCTTTTTACTTTTTTTATGTACGTATATTTGTATTTTAATTAAAAATAAACATGCGAAAAAGAAATAAAATACCTATGCAAGAACAATCTGGACTTTTAACCTTTGATCTTTTTTGTATATTTTTACTCTGTTTTTTTTTTTTTGTATATTTTGTGTTTGAAAGTCTGTTTCTTTTTTGTATTTGATGATGTCCCCCCAAAAAATTACATGTTGTTTGAGGCTTTTATAGCCTAATTTACAACTTGTTCTACTAATAATTACTCTGCTTCTTTGCAGGTGCACATGGGCGGTGGCAAGGTGACAAGGGCGGTGGCAGCAGTGGCGGCTGGTCAAAAGACCTAGGTGCAGCACACCTAGGGTTGGCAATCTTTGTCCTTTCTGTTGAGGGTATTGGGCTAGGGTTAAGTTGGGTTGGTTTGGGTCTGAATTGGGTCTTTAATGTTTTGGGCTGTTTTGGGCTTTAGCTTAGGTGTTGGGCTGGGTTTAGGGTTTGTAATATTTTTGGGTCTGTAATTTCAAGACTGTGGACCATTAATGTTTTGTTTAGTTTTATTTCTTATAGGCCCCGGGCAGAATTGGCCCACAACAGCTGCCCCTCTTTGCTCATTGTCGTGGAACGGGAATGGAGCAAAGACTTTAAAAGGGCCAATTTTGTCTGGTCCTGCTGAGTCTTGACTTCTTTAGTTCTTCTATTCTTCAGGTAGCGACGTTTCAGTCCACTGCATCTCGTTGTTTCGATCCACTCCACCGCCACTTCAGAGAGATAAGACTTTGTAGCTTCAATCCACTCCGCTGCAACCTTGGGAGATGAGATTTGTAGTTATAGTAGATTTAATCCCACCTACTGCATCTTCAGAGGTATAGGATTTGTCGCTTTAATCCGTTCCACTGCAAATTCAGGGAGATAGGATTAGTAGCTTCAATCTGCTCCACTGCAACTTCAGGGAGATAATATTGGTATCTTTAACCTGCTCCACTGTAACTTCAGGGAGGTAAGGTTTAGTAGCTTCAATCTGCTCCACTGCAACTTCAGGGAGATAAGATTGGTATCTTCAACCTGCTCCACTGCAACTTCAGGGAGGTAAGGTTTGTAACTTGTAGCTTCAATCTATTCCACTGCAACTTTAAGGAAATAAGATTCGCTATCTTCAGTCTGTTCCTTCTGCAACTTCAGGGAGATAAGACTCGCAACTTGTAGCTTCAATCTGTTCCACTGCAACTTCAGGGAAATAAGATTCCCTATCTTCAGTCTGCTCCTACTACAACTTCAGGGAGATAAGATCCGCCATAATTTATAGCTTCAACCTGTTCCACTGCAACGTCAGGGAAATAAGATTCGCTGTCTTCAGTCTGCTCCGCTGCAACTTTAGAGAGGTAAGGCTGGTGGCTTCAATCTGCTCCACTGCAACTTCAGGAAGATAAGGTTCGCCATAATTTGTAGCTTTAATCTGTTTCACTGCAACGTCAGGGAAATAAGATTCGCTGTCTTTAGTCTGCTCCACTACAACTTTAGGGAGATAAGGCTGGTGGCTTCAATCTGCTCCACTGCAACTTCAGGAAGATAAGATTCGCCATAATGACTTCAATCCATCCCACTGCAATCTATTACACCATTCTCTGGGTAACATGACCTGTAGAATCGATTTCATGGGCCTATGCTTATGCCAGATGATTAGGATGTCATGATCAGAATGAATCCAATGCTCCTAACTAGATGTGTATGAATGATATTTGCATGAATGCAGAATGTCATGAGAATGATCCCTTTTTTAATATTTGGGTTGTCATTGCTCGTTGTTCATCAAGGTTCTATCACTGACACAACATCCTGTCTTCTTGTTCAGCTGATATCTTTGATAGAAAATATGAAGAAATAGTCACAATTTAGACTATTCTTTCTCAAATGTTTCCAACTCTTAGGTTTAGTTAGTTCTAAATAATAGTCCTGTTTCATGTCCCCGTATTATTTAGAAGCTTTTCAGAATAATATGCAGAACTCCTTTTATGAAAGTATTATTAGTCCATTAATCGTTATTTCAATGCAAAATGCCTGAAAAAGATAATAATGATGGACAGAACTGAAATTTATCAGGAACAAAATTTGAAAAGAATAGATTAATCAAATAAAGCAAACATTGCTGAAATACAAAATGAGCAGAAAGAAAATAGGTGTCCCAAATATCGCAGGATGAGCTTTTCTGCACGAACTTCTTGAGGACCATTTTGAGCTCAACCTATGTTTAGGAGATCTAGAGTACTTTGTTGATGCCCCAAGACGTATCATTTCTCCTTCTTGTTAATTTAGGCATAGTAAGACTACCACATGCCCCATATTTTGATCAAAAGTTGAATTGCCCTTTACGGGTTTTCAATTCAAAAACCCATTTGGTCTCAAGGCGCCCTTTGCGGGTTTTCACCTTGGCCTCTCCTTTTTTTTTTTAAGTGAAGTATTTCTTGACTAAATCCGAATTCACTAGATTAGGCAAAGTCTTTCCATCCATTTCAGTTAGGATTAACGCTCCTCCCAAAAAGGCCTTCTTTACCACATAAGGTCATTCCCAGTTTGGCATCAATTTTCCTCTTAAGTCTTTTTGTATGGGAAGGATCTTCTTTAATACCAAGTCTCCCTCATGGAATTCTCTGGGATGGACCTTTTTGTTGTAAGCTCGCATCATTCGTTTTTGGTACATCTGACCGTGACGGATGGCTTTCAACCTTTTCTCTTCAATCAAGTTTAGCTGATCATATCGGGATTGGATCCATTCTGCTTCATCCAACTTCAATTCTGCCAAAACTCGGAGAGAAGGAATCTCGACTTCAATTGGTAAAACCGCCTCCATTCCATAAACCAAAGAGAAAGGCGTTGCTCCGGTTGAGGTCCTAACAGATGTTCGATAAGCATAGAGGGCAAATGGTAATTTATCGTGCCAATCTTTATACGTCTCAGTCATTTTCCCCACGATTTTCTTAATGTTCTTAGTGGCCGCCTCCACTGCACCATTCATTTTTGGGTGATATGGTGATAAGTTGTGGTGTTTTGTCTTGAACTGACTGCAGACCTCTGAAATCGTGTTGTTGTTCAAATTTAGTGTATTGTCAGATATGATCCTTTCTGTCATTCTATATCGACATATGATCTCCTTCTTAAAGAACTTGCTGACTGCCGACCTCGTGACATTGGCGTATGAAGCGGCTTCTACCCATTTTGTAAAGTAGTCGATGACCACGAAGATAAATCGATGTTCGTTAGAAGATTTAGGTGAAATTGACCTAATGACATCCATGCCCCACATAGAGAAAGGCCACAGAGAAGTCATAACATGAAGAGGTGAGGGAGGTACATGAATTTTATCTCCATAAATTTGACACTTGTGGCATTTTTTGGCGTAATTGATGCAATCTCCTTCCATTGTGGACCAATAATACTCGAATCTCATGATTTTCCTAGCTATTGTAAAACCATTAGCATGTGTTCCACAGATACCATCATGGACTTCCTCTAAGATTTTCTTAGCCTCAACGGCATCTACACATCTTAATAGCACCTGGTCCTTTCTTCTTTTATATAAGATTAACCCGTCTAGGACGTAGTTACTGGCTAACCTTCTCAAGGTCCTTTTATCATTCTCAGTTGCTTGGTCAGGATATTTACGATTTTTCACATATCGCAGTATATCGTAGTACCAAGGGTGGTCATCCTCTTCTTCTTCTTCTTCGATGTTGTAGCAATGAGCTGGAATCTCATAAATACTCATCTGGATAGGCTTTACATCCCCTTATTTGTTTTCTTTGACCATCGAAGCCAAGGTAGCCAAGGCATCAGCCATCTGATTTTCATCTCGTGGGAGGTAATAGAAGGTGATGTCATCAAACTCCTCAATTAGCTCAAGAACCAATTTTTGATACTTAATTAACTTGGGATCTCTTGTCTCCCATTCTCCCTTGAGTTGATAGATCACTAATGCAGAATCCCCATATACCTCTAGTACTTTGATCTCACGTTCTATGGTTGCATGGATACCCATGATGCATGCTTCGTATTCTGCCATATTGTTCTTGCAATCAAAATCCAATTTGCTGGTGAAGGGATAATGATCTCCGTTTGGGGATACCAGAATTGCCCCAATTCCGTTACCCACAGCGTTTGAGGCACTGTCAAAGTTTAGCTTCCAAGGATGACCTTCTTGAGAGTCTTCTTCAGTGGTTGCAACATACATCAGATCTTCATTCGAGAAATCAAAGTTCAAAGGCTCGTAATCTCCTAGAGCTCTACTGGCCAGAAAATCTACTATTGCGCTTCCTTTGACGGCCTTCTGGTTCAAATAGACTATGTCAAATTTGGAAAGCAGGATTTTCTATCGAGCCATTCTTCTATTTAAAGCAATAGACTCCATCATGTACTTTAGAGGGTCCAACTTTGAGATGAGCCAAGTTGTGTAGTACAGCATATACTGTCTCAATCTTCGGGTTGTCCAAATCAGGGCGCAACATAACTTCTCAATTGACAAATATCTTGTCTCACATTCAGTGAATATCTTACTGAGATAGTATATCGCTCTTTCTTTTCTTCCCGATTCATCATGTTGACCAAGCACGCATCCCATAGAATTCTTGAATACTGCTAATTACAGTATCAGTGGCCTGTCTGGGTTAGGTGGCATCAATACTGGGGCATTGGACAAGTAATGTTTGACCTTATCGAAAGCCTTCTGGCACACCTCATCCCAAACTCCTGGGTCGTGTTTCTTAAGGAGACGGAATATGGGGTCGCATTTCTTAGTTAGTTGTGAAATGAACCGGGCAATATAATTTAGTCTTCCTAGGAAACCTCAAACTTCTTTTTGGGTGCGCGGTTGAGGCAATTGTTGTATAGCCTTTATTTTGTCTGGGTCGATCTTGATCCCCTTTTCACTGACTACAAATCCTAGCAATTTTCCAGACCTAACCCCGAAAGTACATTTTGCTGGATTGAGTTTTAGCTAGAATTTCCTCAACCTCAAGAATAACTTCCTCAAGACTTGCACATGCTCCTCTTCTGTTTGGGATTTGGCGATCATGTCGTCGACATAAACTTCAATTTTTTAGTGCATTATATCATGGAACAAGGTTACCATGGCTCTCTGATATGTCGCTCCCGCATTTTTCAGTTCCAATGGCATCACCTTATAGCAAAATGTTCCCTACATGGTTACAAATATGGTCTTATCCATGTCTTCAGGATGCACCTTTATCTGATTGTATCCTGAGAAGCCATCCATGAAAGAGAATAATGAGTAACCTGCCGTGTTGTCCACTAAGGTGTCAATGTGAGGCAACGGGAAATTATCTTTTGGGCTGGCCTTGTTCAAATCCCTGTAGTCTACACACATTCGCACTTTCTCATCTTTTTTAGGGACATGGACGATATTGGCTACCCATTCTGAGTATTTAACCACTTGTAAGAAACCAGCATCGAATTATTTCTTGACTTCCTCTTTTATTTTCAGTAAAACATCGGGCCTCATCCTTCAGAGCTTCTGTTGAACTGGCTTGCACTCTTCCTTTATGGGGAGCCGGTGTACCATGATATCAGTACTTAACCCGGGCATGTCTTGATATGACCATACGAAGACATCTTCAAATTCTTGGAGTAATGCAATGAGGTCTCGCTTTGCCTCTGCGGTAATGCAAGCTCCAATTTTCACTTCTTTTCCTTCTTCCTAGCTTACAATCTCTACTGACTCTTTGTGAGGTAGAATTTGTTTCTCCTCTTGTTCTACTATCCTTAACAAATCAGGAGATAGGTTACAATCTCTGTCATCTTCAAAGTCCTGAGTTTCCTCTAAACACATATCTCGCTCAAAAGGAGATTCTGGGTTAGTAGCAGCGTCGCTCATATCATTGATATCTGGAGACCTATTATAGGAACGAAGGAAGATCCAAAGAATAAAAGAATCAAAGAATAACTATCTGTGTGGTATGATTATGAATAAAATGAAAGAGCGAAAGAATATTTGCTCAAAATAATACGCAAAGATGTATTTTATTGAAATAAAGATATTAAACATATGCCTATTTCACAAAAGGATCCTTATTACTCCTAGGCTTAGAGTAACAAGTGTGTTTTGAACATTACTCTGTATTGGCTCTAAAAACTACACGAAACTCTTCCGCTGTCTAGTTATTCAAAACACTTCCAGGTACACAGGGGCAGATGTCTGATAAATTTTCTCCCTAAATCCTTTCTTCAAATATAGCATTGATGTTCAGGCCTCCCAACATTTCTTCAGCGATCTCTTCTCTTGGCATCCCTCTTTCGGGGTGAATAGTTCCTCCTTATATGAAAGTCTTGGATATATGGGGAAAAGTCATTGGTTCCCACTTGACTTCCTCCTCGATCAGTCGCGCTCTTCTCATTTCTTGTTTCTTCTCCAACTCTTTCTTCTTTTGCCTCGAATCTGGCTTAAATCTTAAACCAAAGCAATCTCGTTTGTCCTTCAGCATAGGTGCATTAACTCTTCCTTGTAGGTATCTTCCTAGTCCTCTCCCCGGCAAAGCCCCTTTCCCAACCGTCAGTCGCAGGCCCATTCTTGTAGTTTCTGAAATTTTAGGCATCAGGATCTTGTTCCCTTCAATGATGAATGTTGCATTCACAAATTCCAATGATCGGAATGAACATTCTGTAATAGCCCGATTTTGGGGCTAGTCGGAATAGTGGTTTCGGGACCACTAATCCAATGTTGAAGAAAATTATTTTTGATATTATTTTATATGTTATAGCATGTTTATAAGGATGCATGATAATTTTGGTGCTTTAATTTTAGCGATTGAATGCTTAATTGCGAAAAAGAACTAAATCGCATAAAGTGCAAAAAATTTTATTTTACAAGCTAGAAGCATTAAATAGTTATGAAACTTTAAATTAAAGGTCTTGAATGTGCAATTAGACCTTCCTAATGATTTTAGCCGGCCATAGGGGACAATAGACTCAAATTGGTCAAAATTGGGTGGGTTAGGTGGATTAAATTGAAGGAAATAAATAAAATAAGAAAAGATGATATCACCCATTTTTATTCATCTTCTTCCCATTGAAAATATCAGCTAAGGAAGGGTTTTGGAAGCCAAAAATTTTCAGCAACTTCTCACCCTTGAAAGTAAGTGATTTTGGTGATTTTATTTGATAATTTTTGTACTTTTAGAACCCCCAAAACTTAAGCTAGCTAAAGAGGGAACTATTTTAAAAAATGGTTGAAAGTTTAGGTACTTGCCATGAGAGTGTTTATAAAGTTTTCTGAGTTTTTATGGAAGAAAATGAATGCTAGTGATTTAAGGAATAACTTTTGTGAAAGGTGTTACCATGAAAACACCTAAAAAGGGACTTAGTTGTAAAGGTTGTAATTGTGTAATAAATGTATGAAATAAATGGTTTTGTGAGTTTTTTAAGAGTAATAAATGTTCAGCTAAGCTTTTTTAGTGAGAAAATGTGATGAAAAACAATTTATAAGCCTAAGGGCAAAATCATAATTTTGCCAAAGTATAAGGGCAAAATGGTCATTTTTGCCTAAGTAGAAATTTTGATGTATCATGCATTATAAAGTGATTAAATGAGTGAATTTCATTATTATAGATCAAGAAGAGCGTGGAAACAACCTTGACCGGGGAAAAGGTAAGGTTACAGATTAAGTCGTCAATTTATACATTTTACACCGAGGTAAGTTTATGTGTAAACGATACGTCTTTAATACATATGTTGTTATTTATTGGTGAATTGTATGAATGAAATCATTTATTATTGAAATTGATAGATAGTGAGTAATTCCCGTAAGAACCTCGGAATAGATATGTAAGTGCGAAAAAATATCCGTAATTATTCTATTGGTGGGCTGTGTGCGATACCACCTTATTGCTTATTCACAGTGGGCTGTGTGCGATACCATCATTTATATTATCAATTGGTGGGCTATGTGTGAAACCACTGTAAATATTCTTGTTGGTGGGCTATGTGCGAAACCACCGTAAATATTCTTGTTGGTGGGCTATGTGCGATACCACCCTATTATTGGTTAATGGTAGGCTGTGTGCGAAACCACCGGGTACATAGTAATATTCTGAGTAGTTCATCTAGAATTTATATAAGTGATTGTTTCATGTTGTTTTGTGAAATTGAGTGCAGGGAATGTATGCAAGTGAATGTGAGCAATATAATTGTTATATGGTTGGAATGTGGTAAGAGATGAAATGAGTAAGCATAATTATGAAAATGTGAATTGTTCTTGCTTAGTATGTGATGTTATTGATTGATTAGCATATGTTATAATGTTTATAGTTTACATGTAAACTTACTAAGCTTAAAGCTTGCTCCCCTTCTTTTCCCTTGTTTTATAGTGTCAAAGAGCCAGTTCGGGATACGAAGATAATCGGAGGATCACCCACACTATCAGCTCATCTCGGTATATTTAGACGTAGCATTTTGAGTATGGCATGTATAGGGGCTAGGCTTAATGAAATGTTTTGTTGTTTTGGCCAAGTGTGTTGGCTCTTTTAAAAGATGAACTCTTTTGTATATTGACATAGTTGATGGCTCATTATTACTAATTTATGAAAGGAAGAGGTTATTCATGAAAGTGTTAGATGCATGATTGGGTTGCTTGGTAAATGGTTGAATAGGATTAATGTTGTGTGAGTTAGGAGGATAAAAAGGACTTGGCAAATAGCCTTGTTCTTGTCCACACGGGTAGGCACACGGGCGTGTGTCTAGGCCGTTTGTGACACACGGTCAGTCCCATGGGTGTGTGACCAGGCCGTGTGTCCTTTGCATGTTAGTGTTGCAAGTCAGTGTCGACTACGGGCTAGACACACGGGCGTGTGCCTAGGCCGTGTGCCCCTTAAGGGACTGTTGACATCATAAAAAGAATGCTAAGATTTTCACACACGGGTGAGGACACGGGCGTGTCTAGGCCATGTGAGGGACACGAGCCATTGACACGGGCGTGTGTCCGGTCGTGTGAAAACCCCTGTAGGTTCGAAATGAAAAATAAATCCCACACGGGCTAGAGACATGGGTGTGTGTGACTACACAGCCTGCCCACACGGGCGTGTCCCATTTCACACGGGCGTGTGGCCCTGTTAAGGTAAAATTTTTCTAAGTATATCAAAGTTCTCGGTTTTATTCCGAGACCCTCTGTTTGCATGTTTAAGGCCTCGTAGGCCCATTATGAGGTTGTTTGAACATGGATGAGAAGTTTTAAGTTGGAATGAAATCTTATAGCCTAAAGTTGTATGTTCAAGTGAGTTAAGTCCGGTAATGCCTCGTACCTGGTTCCGGTGTTGAATACGGGTAAGAGGTATTACACATTCTATCGCTTTATCGTCCGTCCCTACGTATGGCGCGTCACTGGTTACAGATGCAATAATGCCTTCTTCTGCGTTTATCGTTACTAGTCGACCCTCGGTTATCAACTTTAGCTTCTGATGCAGTGATGATGGCACTGCCCCAGCCGTGTGAATCCAAGGCTTCCCCAACAAACAATTATAAGAAGGCTTAATGTCCATCACCAAGAAATCTACTTCATACATGTTTGGACCAATCAAGAGGGGTATCTCAATCCTTCCCATCACTCTTCTTTCGGTTCCATCGAATGCTCTCACTATGTTTTGACATGTCTTCATATGAGAGCTATCCACATGTAACCTATTCAGGGTGGATAAGAGTAGGACATTTAGTGCAGATCCGTTATCAATTAACACCCCTGGCAATGTATACCCTTTGCAGCGAGTGGTGATGTGCAAAGCCTTTGTAGATCTCATACCCTCAGGCAGTATCTCATCATCATTGAAGAAGATGAAGTTGTCGGCACTTATGTTGTTAACTAGGCGATCCAGCTTGCTTACAGAGATATCGTTAGCGGCATAAGTTTTGTTTAGCACTTTTATTAACACATCACGATTTGTCTTCGAACTTAAGAGTAAAGCTAGCACTGAGATGCAAGCCGGTTGCTTATGTAGCTGTTCTACGACTCTATACTCGTTGTGCTTTAGAAATTTCAAAAATTCCTTAGCTTCTTTCTCAGTTATCGGCTCATTAACAAGCGATTCAAGTATGGTCGGCTTCTCTTTCTTCTATTCAATTGCCAAGGATTTTCCTTTAATAAGTTCATCTTTTGTGTTCGGGGTATCATAGCACCTTCCGCTGCGTGTATAAAAACCCACGTCTTGTCCCTCTTTCGAGGTGTTAACCGGGTTCTCCTACCCCGAGATCGTTACATTGCAGTTATAATTCCAATGAACCCTTTTACTGTCTTTATAGGGAAAAGATACGGGTTTCTAGATTATGACCCTTGGTGCAATTTGCGCTCCAGCTTCATTGATTCTTAGTCGTGAGATGATTACAACCGGGTGATTGGCCCTATAGACCTTCTCTGCTGATTTTTCTTCCGAGGTGCACATATCTTCTCCTTCTGGGCCTTCGGTATACTCAAAGAATTCTAGCTCTTTATTGTCCACCAGACCTTGTACTAGGGCTCTGAATTCACCGCATCTCTGAATTTCATGACCTTCTTTATCATGGAACTCACAGTACTTCCTTGCTTTTCAGGATTTCTCCCCTAAACCCTGTGTGATTAATCCACTTTCTACCATTTTCTTCCAAACCCCTCTCAGCAGGGTTTTCACTTCTGCTATATTCTTCTTGATTCTCTTTCTTGCATTCTCGATTATCGTGTTTACACCATTATCAGCATGGTTGGGTAACGAATTTTCTGCACCAGATGGATCATCAAATTTCACAATGGCCATTTTGATGAGCCTTTTGATTAACTTTTTGAAAGCGGTGCAGTTTTCTATCGAGTGTCCCGTGATTCCTGCGTGGTACTCGCATTGAGCGTTCACGTCGTACCATTTGGGAATCGGAGGCTGCATAGGTTTTAGGTAGAAAGGGGATACTACATGTGTATCAAACAAATTTTGGTACAACTTCCTATACGTCATTGGGATGGGAGTGAACTGGAGTTTTTCTGAGTTCATTCTTGAATTGGATTCTTGTCTGGGGGGACCATGATGACCAGTGGTTACCGTTCTCGGCTGGCTCACAGTGATTGGTTTTGAATAACTCTTGTTATACGTGCTCATATTATTTACCTCATTTTCCTTTTTCCTCAGGGCCGACCTCTTGGCATTTTCTCCGGCCTCTATTTTTTCACACCTTATTGTATTTTCTATCATTTCATCGGACGTTACTATGTCTGAGAAACTCTTAGTTGCACTTCCTAGCATGTGATTAATGAATGGAGCCTTCAGTGTAATAATAAAGAGCATAGTCGTTTCGTTCTCTAGGAGAGGTGGTTGGACTTGAGTGGCCACCTCCCTCCACCTTTGAGCGTATTGCCTGAAGCTTTCGTTTGGTTTTTTCTCCATATTCTGTAATGTGATTCTGTCAGGCGCCATATCAGTCACGTGGCCATATTATTTCATGAAGGCCTGTGCCAGGTCCTTCCACGAATTAATTTGGGCACGGCTTAGTTGATTATACCATTTGGCCGCGGCCCCGGTCAGGCTATCTTAGAAGCAGTGAATCAACAACTAATCGTTATTGACATATCCTGTCATCCTCCGACAGAACATTGTAATGTGAGCCTCAGGGTAGCTAGTCCCATTATATTTCTCAAACTCCGACATTTTGAACTTTGGAGGGAGCACCAGATCTGGGACCAAGCTCAAGTCATTAGCATCAATTCCACAATGGTAATCAGCACTTTCCAACGCCTTAAATTTCTCTTCTAGCCATCTGCATCGGTCTTCAAGTTGCTTTGGGAGCTCCACTCTTGCTTTTTCCATTTCTACTATATCATCAAGATCAGAGACAATGGGATTTGCTGGATTGTCACCTGGGTTGAATCCGGAACCCGTCGAGAAGTTTGTTGGTGCCAGGTACCAGTCTTATATTGGGGTCTGATGTTGACGGCCACCCTTTGTGGATATACATTTGGTTGTGCTTGTGTGTTTGTTGGGGTAAAGCCTGGAGGATAAACAGGGTTCTCGTTATCGTCTCCGGTATTGACCATAGGGCTCTTTCTTTTTTCTAGCCCTCCAGTCAGTAACTGGGTTAATTGGCTCATCCGATCCCTCATATCTTGTTGAATTTTGGCCAATTGTTATTGCATCTGTATTTGCAGCTGATCTTGCATCTCTTTTTGCATTTGCTCTAATATTTCCAACTTTTGGTCCATTGCTTTAGTTTTTCCTCGTGTATCGTAACGATATTCCAGGGTAACTGCCATGATTTTAGGGTCTCTTTGTAAGATTTAATGCATATGATGCAATGTAATGCTAATGCATGAAATGCATGCAACAAAAAGGCATTGATTCTGATTCAATTTCATTAGAGTAACTTTTCTAGAAATCAAATTTCTTTACATAAAACGGATTACATATAAGGCCTAGCCCTAATACTTAAGGCCTTGACCTTCCTAAGAAGCCAAGCTAACTCTCGGTCTTGATCTGACTCTGACTCGTACTTCAAACTCAGTACATCAGCCTGGACTACTAATGTTTGTAAATGATCAGCCACCTCTCGTACTTGAGCCACAGCTTCCCCCATGATATAGTCTCTATCCCTGACTTGACCTTGAGAACGGTGAAGTTGTTCTTTCCACTGTTCGTTGCTTGCTTCAAGGAGTTCAACTCGGAGTTCACAATTTTGTAACGCGATCTCGAGCTCTTCTATTTTCCTTTTCAGCTCTTCAATATTTTTTATACTCGCTTTTAGCTCAATTGTGGAGTTGCGATTATGATACTGATGAAGTGATTTTTCTAGTTCTGCTACTCTGGCTTTTAATCTGATCTTTTCATTTTGGCATTCTGATACATCTCTTTCTAAGGTACTTCATCGAACCTGGGCATTTTGGCATTCCTTTTCCTATTGATCGGCTCTGTTCTTTTCTTCTTTTATCTCTTACCGCCATTGTTCTGATGTCTTCTCCAGTCCGGCGGTTCTCATTGACATTCGCAGCTTCTTGTAGTCTATTTTCAAACTGTCCAAATCCTCTTTAGCCTTATTCTTCCCCTTTCTCAGCTTCTCGGCTTCTATTTTTTGGACATCGACATCCAGTCCCAGCTGCATTTTCTCCTCCTCCAATTGCTCTATCCTTTTTCCTAGTTCCAAACTCTTTTTCTCAAAATCCTGTTTAATGATCTCTAGCTCAAACGGGATCAACTGCAACTGTTTTTCTATTGATCGGGTGTTTTCTTGGTCTGACATAGGGATGTTGTCGTTGATTCTCTGACCCCACCACTAATCGTATTCAAGGGTTGTCATCGGATTGGTGGCAAACCTTTTCATTCTACTAGTTCAGTTCCAAGCGTTCGATATTTCTCGAACCTTCTTTTTGTAATTATCTCCATTGTATACAAACTCGCAATGAACTAACCCTTGCGTTACTGGCGTAAACTGTCTCGATCTGTACTGTCTTAACATGAGTAGAGAGGCATACCCGACAGCCCCCTATATTCCAAGTAGGGGAACCCAATCAAAATCACCACACTGATATAAAATCTCGTCAGGGACCATTCAAGGGGCTCTCCATTCGACGTCTTCGTCTTGCAGGTTTTGGAGAATCATCATCCATTTCTCTTCCGTGATATCATCTCGTCTCGGCGTAGCCACTAACTCTTTTAGTGGAGAATAGTTTTCGGAGAAGATTCGATATGAGACATTTTCTATTTTCCAAAAATGGCTGTGGAACCATGCTAGCAAGAGTTGTGCACATCCGATGAATCTTCCTTCGCCCGCTCTTCGGCATGCGTTCAAGGATCTGAAAGTTTCGGCTAAAATTGTGGGAACGGGTGTGACCCTTTTATCAAGCCGGTCAAATAAATCGGAGACCGCCTCGTCTATATACCTTAAAGCCTTAGGGAAGATAACCAATCCGTAAATTCTTAATGCGAAGACATCAACCCTTTTCTTTACATCAGGATGTGCTAGAATCAAATCTCTCAAATTTCTCCAATGAATGCACTTACTATCACCTTTCTGCTTGATTCGGTATGCAACCCACTGTTCGTTCATTCCCGTTATGTTCATTAGCTTTTTTAAGAACGTTGGGACGTTGGCAGCTCTGAAATAGGCCTTGTCAGTTTAAATCTTTGGGCAACGGAGCAAGGTCGTGTACTCTTCCACAGTAGGTACCAAATCCACCTTTCCAAAAGTAAAATAACTATAGGCAGGGTTTCAAAATTGGGCGAGAGCTCAGAATAAGTGCTTGTCTACCTTGATTTCGATTAGAGAGGGCAAGTCACCGTAATTACAGTAAAATAGTTACTTGATCTCATCATTTCATTGATCCCATATTTCTTTCATCTCTTGAAGATTATTTTGGGTTACACTGATACGAGTAAAATCCCATAATTCTGACACGTACCCCTCTGTAAGACTATCACCCTTCTCTCGCTGCGTTGTCTCGGCCCATATTCGGACGGCCACATTATCCTCTACTTTATCAAGAAACCCCTTTTCCATGACAAGTTATCTATTTAGCAACCGAATGTGAATCAACACCTTTTTTTTATGATGAAAATGCCATGTAATTACAATCAAAATGAAACAAAACAAGTCAGTATTTCATACACAGTTTAAAGCAAGCAAGAAATAAAAGCACCTACTCGGGTAACCACTAGAGTTTGGTATGGCTCTACCTAAGGCAGGCTCTTAAGGCTCGTTATATGCGGTTCGGTTCTAAAGCAAAGGTACCTGAACCGGCAGATTCTTCGATCCTCACTCATTATAGGCTCATATGGACCGAGTTCAGTTCAGGGGAATACATTTCCCTACGGCTATACGAAGATGAAAATCTTACGAAGACATAGGTACGGATGTATCCCAAAAGCGATCTACTATCCTATACGGAGGTGAAGACCTCACGAAGGAATAGTTTCTCACTCCCACTTAAAAGGGTAAAATCAACCGATTTATGCGATGCAATATGCAGAGATATATCAAAAGGCTCAGACCGATAAAGCAAACATATTATGACAAAGACCACAAAAAGACAGATGAAATGCAACGGAAGGATCGTAAATTTAAACCAATTTTTCAACTTTCGACAAAAGACGAAAAATAATCAACTCGTGGCTTAACTCTCGTATTTGGTGTCCCCAGCGAAGTCGCCAAGCTGTCGAAACCATTTTTTTGAAAAGGGGGTCGACTTTGATTTTGAAAACGAAAACGAACATGGGAGTCACCACCAATCCTTTTTATTTAGGTGTGATCGGGTCACCTCGTAATTCAATCATTTTAATAAAATTTTAAATTTATCAAAACGATGATTTTTGGTCTACAAAATCCAAAAAACGGGTTCGGGAGTCGGTTACGCACGAGGAAGGATTAGCACCCTCGATACGCCCAAAAATTGGTACCTAGTTGATTACTTGGTGTCTTTAGTGTCGAAGATTGAAAATTTGAAGAAGTTTTAAAATATGATCCTTCGTTAAAATATCGCTTAATTGAAATTTTTTGAGAAAAGGGCGTATTCCACGTTAATTGAGAAAAAGAATTATGTCCCATAAGTTAGGACATAATATCTTAAGTCCCTGAAACGAGAATAAACACCGAAAATTATTTATTTTGAAAGATGTTTGATTATCTCCGTTTTAGAAGGAAACCATGTTCCGTAAGTTAGCACACGATCTTTTCGTAATTCCCGAGATTATTTAAAAATTTTAAAACGTTCGCTTGTTCAAATTTATCGAGAAAATTGAAACCCCGTAAGTTAGGGAACGACCTTTCGAATTCCGAAAGACGAAAGATTGTTGATTAAAAAAACAAAATTTTATGTATCGGGTAAAGATTAATGTAATACGATTTTGTAAAAAATGTAAAAAGGTGTGATATGCATAACAGAATAATAAATACATTAATATGAACGACAATATGAAGAACGAAAATAAAATAAACAAGTCAAAAATAAAAAGACAAATAATAAGGACAACAAACTAAACATTTGAAGCTAAAGACTTGATATTAAATAAATAAATAAATATTGTATAAAACAATTTAAGAATAATATTATTAAAAATGAAGATGATATTAATAATAATAATATAATAATGAAAAGACTAAGGTTTTAAAATTACATAAGAGGATGAAAATAAATAGATGATAAAATAACATAAATATATAAATTTTTAGGTACATAAATATGAAAGAAATATAATAATAATAATAACGCAAAACTAATTAATTTAATAATGTGATAATGATAGCAAGTAAATAAATAAAAAAAGGAAAATAATAATAGTAATAATAATAATAATAGCAATAATAATATAAAAATAATAGTAATAGTAATAGCAATAATAAAATAGCCAAAATAACAAAAAGGGACTAATCTGAACTTAAAACGGAAATTCGGGGCAAATCCGAAATAAATAAAAAAGGAAAAGGACCAAGTTGCATGCGCGAATAACAAGGAGGGACCAAAATGGGAAATAATCCCCACCCTCCAAAACGCACAGCATCAAGGTGGACCGAATTGAAAGTCAAAATAGATAATAGGGTAGAAATTAAAAATAAAAAACCTAATTGCAAAATAATTAAAAAGCGGAAGGGCTAAAGGTGCAATTAGCCCTTCTGTTAAAAACACGCGAATCCTAGGCTGGAGCGGATCGAGTCCGACGGGTTGGCCTTAAACGGCGCCGTTTTGGCATTTAAATGGCCAAAATGAAATGACGTCATTTCATACTATTATATAAATCAAAATTTCTTTTAAAATTTTCATTTAGCGTAATCTTTTTTTAAAAAAACTTTGAAAACCTTCAAAATTCTCTCCCCAGCCCTCTGGTCCGGTCACCGGACCACCGCGCCGTCGACGACGGTAGCCTCTGTGTACGACGGTCGGAGTCCAAAAGAGAGCCTCTTTTCGGCCATTGCAACCTCCCCGACCCCGATTTGACACTAAATCACCTAGAAAACCTTCTAAAATCCAAAAAGGTCGGGCAAACCTTTTGGTTCCAAACTCCTCCGATCCCCGGAAAAGGTAAAAGCTTTTTACTTTTTTTTTATGTACGTATATTTGTATTTTAATTAAAAATAAACATGCGAAAAAGAAATAACATACCTATGCAAGAACAATCTGGACTTTTAACCTTTGATCTTTTTTGTATATTTCTACTCTGTTTTTTTTTTTTTTTTGTATATTTTGTGTTTGAAAGTCTGTTTCTTTTTTGTATTTGATGATGTCCCCCCCAAAAAATTACATGTTTGAGGCTTTTGTAGCCTAATTTACAACTTATTCTATTAATAATTACTCTGCTTCTTAGCAGGTGCACATGGGCGGTGGTAAGGTGACAATGGCGGTGGCAGCAGTGGCGGCTGGTCAGAAGACTTAGGTGCGGCGCACCTAGGGTTGGCAATCTTTGTCATTTATGTTGAGGGTATTGGGCTAGGGTTAAGTTGGGTTGGTTTGGGTCTGAATTGGGTCTTTAATGTTTTGGGCTGTTTTGGGCTTTAGCTTAGGTGTTGGGCTGGGTTTAGGGTTTGTAATATTTTTGGGTATGTAATTTCAAGACTGTGGACCATTAATGTTTTGTTTAGTTTTATTTCTTATTGGCCCCGGGCAGAATTGGCCCACAACAGTAGATACATACAAATATACCTCATTTAAATATTTATAAGTATATTTATATGTAAAATTTTTAAGAGAAAAGATTCTATAAAACTTTGATTCCATGTCATCCCTATCCCTTTCCAATAGGAGGATGACAAATCAGATTTTTTTCCTGATTTCTAAAATTTTAGGAAAAATCTAATTTGTCATTCTCCTATTGGAAAGAGATGACGTGAAATCATAGTTTCATAATCCCTTCTTAATTTTTAAAAAATAATAATTAGGTTTAATAACTTGATTAGTAATTATATTTTACTTTTATGTGTAATAATAAAAAAATATTAAAATTTTGTTCCAATTAGTCAAGACCGATATGTACAGGTATAAGCTAGTATTAATCGAAACGAACAAAAACAGATTGAAACAATCAAACACATTGAATTTTTGATAGAAACAAAACCTAAACTATTTTATATTTGTTTTAGCCTGAAATGATACATACCGACGGATAAAGTTGGTATAGGAATAGTATTAACTACCGTGCTCTCAAGTCTAGCTTAACTAAACCCATTTTCAAGTTTATAATGCTATAAAATTTATATCTTATGAGAATTAAATATGATACTATAAAGTTTATATCATAGCTCAAGTCAATTCTAATGGGGATAGGACAAACGGAGGAGGAAAGTTCACTTCCTTAATTGAGACCACTTGTACCAAGGATAAAGTAATAACAAGTGGATTAGGGATTAGAAGAATGGATATTGTCATAAATGGAGCGCCACTCACAAAACATGTGTGGAGGATCATCAATAAGCAAATTTGGCCCATTGAGAAAACTTTAGTCAAGAAATATTGCATGAGAGATGGCTTCCTCCAGTGCCAAGCCAAACCAAGGAACTCATGGGTTTGGAGAAGCATCCTCGAAGCTAAGGAGTTAGCACAACAGGACCTAACATAGCAAAGAGAGAATAGATTACGAGACATGATGGAGTTTAATAAGAGGCAAAAAGAAGAACTACGAAGGGAGATCCAAAGTTTCATCAACAATAGGAGTGACGTGAGATCTTTCTTTGAAGCAATCTACATGTCAAAATGAAAATTCTCATCTAGTAGAGAATTTTCAATGAAATCAACCTATTTGGAATAATTTAACATTAAGCATGAAATAACTCTAGATCACATCCCCGTGCAAATACCAAGAGAAATTTCAAATTCGTTATTGGCTACCAAACTACCATTAAAATAATCATTTTCTTGTGAAAGATTCTCAACAATACACTATCATGCAAGGCGAAAATCCACAAAAGGATCAAAACAATGGACCCATAATGCCCCTTGTGCCATATAGAAAGAGAGGATGCGGATCACTTATTTTGTAACTGCACTTTTGCGAGGGCGATTTGGTTTGGATCTCCTTTAGGATTGCGAGCACGCTATCTGAATTCAAGGCCAATCTAAGAATGAATAAGCATGAGCATAGAAATCATGTGGAAGGGAAGGAAAGGAGAATCGATGATGTTCACCACTATGGCCATTACCCTATGGAAAGGCAACACATGACACCATTAGGGCATTCTTGAGCAAGAACCCCCTAGAAGAGGAAAAAAGGAGAGCAACACCAACATTGTCAGAAGCTAGATCAGATTCATGTCACGACGTTTTCATCGGTTGTTGCAAAATGAACTCTTTGGTAAGTATTGTTATTTTTATAATGATACGAGACCTTAAAACGATGAAAATTATGCACGAAAGAGTTAACCATGGTCACGACATCATTTATAAGTTATTTTTAATCCGATTCATTCCGACATCCATCACTCAACACGGCATAACCTTGGCTCTAATATGAACAAAAGATAAATCAGTGAGTGGAGTCCTGGATGGTAAGTTGAAGAAGGTGAACTTGAAGCCAAGCCAATATTGGATGGCATCTTGACTCCCAGGAAACCATTTCATTATATTGGTATCTGTAATGAAAGCCGTGTTACACTTAAATGGACTTCCAAGGAAACTGTGAGAAGCCTTGCATATCCATGATATTGTCATAAATTTGACACTGTATCAAAAAAAAAGTATAATTTCTATGTGTGGATCTATAATCCCTTATATAGAGAGAGTGAATATAAAAAATTATATTAAACCTTTAGCTCAAATGGTAAAATAAAGGTTTGAGAATCATAATGAAATTCTATTATTTATGAGTTTTTATTAACTTTTTATAAATTGTAAAATGACAAAAAATACTCTTATAATAATATAATTTATTTTGTAAAAAAATATTAATACTTCACTCATGACGTCAACTTAATAAAAAAAAATTAACATATAGTATTTAACATCAACTCAATCAGAAATTCATATGGTATAAATTATAGGGTAAACTATTCAGATATTCATCTAAGTTTTAGCGCGTTCTTATTTTGGTCACCAATTTTTTTATTTTGTTAATTTAGTCATTCTCGTTAAGTAAATTTCACATTTTAGTCACTCTAGTGTTAAAATGCATTTGGTCACCAAATGGAATGTTGACATGGCCTGATATAATAACAAATTGGGTAAACTATACAAATTGTCACCCAACTATGCCCACGTTCTTGTTTTGGTCACCCAACTTTAAAATTTTTCAATTTAGACATTAACGTTTAAATTCATTCCTATTTTGGTCACCCGCCGTTAAATTGATAACAAAAAGCCTTTTTCTAACTGGTATAATAATATTTCATCCTTAATATTTAAATATTCAATTTGATCCTAATTATTAATATTTCAATAAATTTAACCCTTCACATTTCTAAATCCTATCAATTTGATCATAATTCTATGTACATTGAAAGAACTATCATACTTATCAAGAAAACATCACAAATAAGAAGGCCAATAGTAAATGAAGCTAAACAGCACAAAATCAAGCAATTTTCACTGAACAAAAACACAAAATTTGAACTTTATACTATTTTAAGTGAAAAGCAAATTACTTTTTTACTAAACTTTTTACTATTTAGAATTATGATTAAATTAATAGAATATGTAAGTATTGAAGATTAAATATTTTATTATACCAATTAGAAAAAAAAATTTATGTTATCAATTTAATGGTTAGTAACGAAAACAAGAACGAATCCAAACATTAATACTTATATTGAAAAATTTTAAAGTTGAGTGACCATTTATATAGTTTACCTTAACAAATTTAGTCTTTTATATTTACCCATTATATTAATTTAGTCTTGATTTTAAATATTAAATAAATTTAACCCTTAATAATTATGCTTAATTATAAAATTTAAAAATATATATACAATAATAAAAAATACATAAAAATTCAAAAAAAAAATGAAAATAGATTATATTGATATCATTCATAGGCCTAGAACTGGCCAGCCCGACCATAATCAGTTAATCACCTGTAACCGTAAGTGAGGAGGACTGAGAGAGTCGAAGAGGGAAACGTAGAATTCGGACATTGGGCTTCTTTTCCTCATATAAATTCCTCCACTTCTTTCTTTTGCCATCAAAACCCTAATTACAACTCCAAAGTTTCTTCCTTTAACGTCCCAACTTTATCGCTAATGGCTGAACAACAACAAGATCAACTGCAACACAGATCCGCCGGAAAGGTTCTCTGGTTCAATGACCAAAAAGGCTTCGGATTTATTCGAACTAGCGATGGAGACGAGGATCTCTTCGTCCATCATTCTTCAATCAAATCCATAGGCTATCGTAGCCTTGCTGAGGGCGAATCCGTTGAGTTCACTATCTCCCAAGGCAACGGTGGCAAGACTCAGGCTGTTGATGTCATCGCCGTAGGTGGCTCTGCCATCAGTAAGAAGGACCGTCGCAGTGGTGGCGGTTGGAGAGGCGGAAACGATCGGAGGAATGGCACCGGCGGTTGCTATAACTGCGGGGATTTGAATCATCTTGCCAGAGATTGTAGTAACAACGTTAACGATGATTACAATCATTCCCCTAAAGCCAATGGCGGTGGCTCTTCTTGTTATAAATGCGGCGATCCAGGGCATTTTGCGAGGGAGTGTAGAAGAGGTAGCGGCGGCGCTGCCGGTGGTGGAAGTGGGAAGTGTTACAACTGTGGAAAATTTGGGCACTTCGCTAGAGACTGTAACAGAAACAGTGGGGGATGCTGTTTTACGTGTGGAGGGTTTGGGCATTTGGCGAGGGATTGTAACAGCAACAGGGGAACGGAATGTTTTAAATGCGGTGAGGCAGGGCATTATGCGAGGGAGTGTCCAAACCTGAAGGCTTTGTCTTAATTGGGAACGAAAAGACAAGAGAAAAAAAAAGTAAATATTTCTCTTCTATGTTTTGGGGTTCTAGATCTTTTTTGGGGAGGTTATACATAAGTTTGTTCTGAATTATCCAGCTTCTTTTTTCCCCCTTTTTCCTGGAGAGAATTTTGCCAGTTTTGGTACATAGATGATCCTGGTTCTGATAAGAATTTAGTGGTTATTGCCTGTGATTTGAGCAGCTTCTATTTTCAAGTGTGAATGAATTAACGTTTTCTATGTTCATATCTATAACGCAAATTGTCTTTCATTCATCATTTATGTTCTGCAATACGCTGTAGTCTAAACTTGGTGGAATTTCATGCTCCTTTTCTGCAATAATATTTTATTGGCACTTGGTTTGATGCACCCTACATTATTGTTGCATATTAGTCGCTTATATCTTGTTTTTCCTTTGATGTTAAGCCCTTGTTTAGGGGCTCGGATATAGTCTTGATAGTTCTCAATCTGATTGAGGCTTGTTAGGATTTAACAGGGCTTCATCCTGCCTCTTGTTCGGCAATCTGATAAATCTTAATAGCGGTTGAATTGTTGATGTCGATGCTAGAGATCCATGCATGAACATGAACGAGCTTTATGCCTGTACTGTGTTACTTGTGTAGTAACTAGATGGTGGAGAGTGTTGTGATCAGTGTTTGTTAAATAAGCCGGTATTTATGTTATGTGAGTAATGCTGAAGTACATAAAAGTTCAATTTCTTAATTTTAAAATAAAATTAAATCTAAGTTAAATACAGGCTAAATGCTTAAATTTGGACTCAACTGTTTAGATGTTGCTCACATAAGTATTAAACCTTTAAACTTGCCATATAAAAGTCTAAATTTTACAAAAGTGTTTAAATGAGGGTTTTTCACACACTTTAACCTAGCTTGAATAAAAATTAGGTTAATGCTAATGTATTTAGCATAAAATAATGATAGATGTATCAAATAATGCTTGAAAAAAAAAAGACCCAATATGCGGCGCTGGAAAAGCTCTTATTTGAAAACTTTAAAAAAATGTTTGACCCTTATTTGAGTACTTTAAAAAGGATTTGACCATTTGGCCTTCATTTGAAAACTTGTGTAAAAGTTAAGCCCTTTATATGACTATTTTAAAATGTTTAACTATTACGTGAATAACCCTTAAAAGGATAAACCACAATTTAAGCATTTAGTTCTTATTTAATTTATTTAAATTTATTATAAAATTAATAATTGTCAAAAATAATTTTTGAAATAAAATATAATAAATTATTATAAATATAACTAATAACCTATAATATATGAAATTACAAAAGGTAAAACCTTTTTGAATTTAAGAAAAAATATATTGTTATTTAGTTTTTTTAAAGAATTCATTATAAATATTTTATTGTTTATAATATTTTTAATATAAAATTTTTAATTTTATTTATTTATTTTGTTATTTTTATTGTTAAAAATATTATCTAACTAAAAATTTGTGTAATGAGCAAAAATCAGTTTTTTATAATAAAAACATGAGAAATCAAAAAAACAGTTTTCATTTTTTATTGTTTGAAAATTGGAAAATAAGTTGGGAGGATAAAATTAAAAATTTGTTTTCATTAATAAAAATAGTGAAAACAAGTTTGGTAAAAACATGAGAAATAAAATCAAAAGTTTTATATTTGTATAGATTCGACTCAAGATATCAGATTTAATATTTGAAAGTCGTTGAAAGAAAATGAATATATTTGAACCATAACCAATTTATTTAAAATTAAAAATTATTATTATTTCATCATTTTCACTTTTACAAAGTATTTTTAATGATTGTTTTCCATTGTTTCCTAATTTTCACATATTTTTATTTTTTAAAAATTTTAATCAAATATATTTTCTTCAATATTTTCTATTTTCTAAAATACCGAAAATAATCCTTGTTTTTTTGAAACTAAACGAAACTCTAATTGGGTTTAAGAAGTATCTAATGGTGTATTTAGTACTTCTCAAGTCAAACCAATATTTTTGCTTTTCAAAATTTAGTTTAAGTATCAAATTATAAATTGGGTAAACTGTTATTCTAAAGTAGGTTTTGTCCTATTTTGGTCATTTTAATTTTTTTTAAAATTTAGTCACTCTAAATAAGATAGTTGTGCAAATTAGTCACCGCCATTAAAATTTTCATTTTCTTTTATTGAATTGCTAATATGGCACATTAGTCCATTGAGTGGTTGACATGTGGCATTTTTTCCGTTGATTTTTTACTAAAGTTTAAGAATCTCTCTATAAAGTTTAGGGGGAATTTTGGACTAATTATAAGGAGGTCCTTAAACTTTAGTCAAAAGTCAATGAAAAATGCCACATGTCAACTACTCAATGGACTAATGTGCCACATCAGCAATCCGATAAAAGAAAACGAAAATTTTAACAGTAGTGACTAATTTGCACAATTATTTTATTTAAAGTTACTAAATTGAGAAGAAAATTGGAATAATCAAAATATGACAAACCCTATTTTAGAGTGACCATGGATGTAGTTTATCCTTATAAATTTACCCCTCATTTATATTAACTATAAATTATACATATGATTTATATATTCGGATTAAATTTTAAAAATAATTTATATTAATTGTTTAGAAATTATTTAAAACTCATATTTACATCATAATATTAACAATGAGGTACCATAAAATAATTTAATATATTGTATTTATAATCTAAATTAAATATCTATTAAATTCAAAATAATAAAAACATGAGATTATGGTAATAGTAATAAAGAGTTGGAGAAAAAAATATACTTTACATTCATTTAAGTCAACTACTCCATCACTTATGAACTTATTTATTTTATTTTAATATCGAAAATGTGATTTATATATTCAAATTAAATTTATTTTAATTTTATAATATTTTTCACCCCTTTTCAAAATCAATGGAATTGTGCATAAAAAATTAAGAATTTATAGTGTGAAGGGGGCACCCCAGCGTCTACCCCAAAACCACATTGAAAATGCTGAAACTAGTTGAGAGTTTGAAAATACACATTGACCTCTGTCAACTGTTTATATTCATGGATTAATGATTAATCCCAATCCCAGCGCAGTTTATATCTATTGGTGACGAATAGAATAGTAGTAAACTAGCACATCAAGTTCACCATTGCCGTCAAGTTGCTTGCGTGTGTCTGCAAAGGTTTAATATTTGATGGAAGCCTTTTCCCCTCCTTTAAAGGCCGCATTTCCTGAGCTCACTTTATATGTATGAAGAGGAAAATCCCAGTTCTAGGTCAGGTGAGCTGAATAAAGCTTACCATATAAATATTATCCTTCTCTTTATTCGCTTTAATGATAATATTCCCAAAGTAGACCCATACCTATTAGTATCAGCTACATACTCCCTTTTCACTCCAACATATTGGAGCCCCATTTAGATATCATATCACGTATACGTGAATACTTAAAGGAAACAATTTTAAATTATGTATCACGAGATGAATTGAGTGAGGTCAGGACGAGAAACAAGTTGCGCAATTGTCATACCCTGCCTAACCCTGGATAACTTGCTTGGTGACACTACTAACAACTTGCACATCAGATGAACCCTGGTTATGAACTTGTGTTTCAGTCCACTGCACATCTCGAGATTCCTTGATTCGTTCAAATTTTTTGAAATAAACCGTACATGGTCTGAAACTGCAAGGCTGGTGGGGGGTTTGTCCTTTGTTTCCTCGTTCCATGTTCATATTGTTTGATTTGTATGTAAGTTTGGAGCCGTCCTTTGTGTAGGGTTAAGGGGAAGAGTCAATTCACAGGACAGCAGCAACAGAATCCCTATGTGGCTTCATAAATACTTATCATTATTTAATGTTTACTATTTTTGTGTTTGCTTATGGCGGCCGACTTTAACCATTTGCAGGTTCAGCATGTGACACTGCCACTGCCTCAGCAACACATATGCGCCTTGCACCCATATCTCTCTTCTCTATCACTCCACATGGTACCAACATCTTAATACAGAATTTTTTATTTGAGATTCCGGTCCCCCTCAACTTTTATTTAAATTAAGTTGGATCCAATCTTTAAATAAATGTTAAAAGTTTTTATAGGACTTAACATGAAATTTCATTTAGCCAGTCAATCCAACATATCTCAATTCATATCATGTTATTAATCTTTATGTTATATGTGGGTTTATAGATTTAATTTTTATATTTTTAAAATTTTAAATTTTAATCTTAACTATATAGTAACTATTAAAACTATTGAATTACGAAATTTTTAAAATTTTATGTGGCAAACATATTATTATGTATAATATCATCTTAGCTTGCTATTTTTATAAAATAATTACAAAAAAAGCACGTTATTTTAATTAATGAATTTAATGATTATTAACTTAGAATTAAAATTTCGTAATTCAAAAAATATAGGAACTAAAAATATTAAAGTGAAGATGAATAACAAAATTTAAATCTTAAAAAAATAAATTCACAAATCACGAGTTAAGGATTAATAGTAAAATTTATGGATTAAAGAAACATGAGATACAGTCATATAATGACTGAAAACAATATTCGATCAATCCAATGAAATTATGAAATAAAAATAAACCCCTTTTCTACTCCCTTTCATCATACTTAATATTCTTTTCTCGGAATAATAATCGAAAAATAAGAAAAACTAAAAAAAAAAAAAAAAAAAGTCGGTGACACGCGGATAGCGTAACCAGCTTCCAATGTTTCCAATTTCATACTCAACCTTTATGCTTTCCTACTATATATATAAACACTCATAGTCGGCCAATGCCCCATCTTACACCAAATCAAATTTTACACCAAGAGCTACCAAATCTAGTTTTTTCGTATTCTTCTTTGTTCTTTCTTCCTCCTTCAATGGCTACTCTTCAGCTTTCCATTACGTTGGCCATGTTCTTCCTTCAACTGTTATCAGGTCATTCATGAACTCACACTTCACTTACCATTTGCCCAACTATAATTTCTCATTGGTTGATGTTGGTTTTAATTTTAGATTGGTTTTCGTGTTTTACAGGTGCTCATTCATCGACGTTTTCTGTCGTAAACAAATGCAGCTATACCGTTTGGCCAGGGGTGCTATCAGGTGCTGGAACCCCACAAATTTCACCTACAGGCTTCGCACTTCAACCAGGCCAATCGACGTCCATCCCTGTTCCAACATCTTGGTCGGGTCGGATATGGGGTCGAACCCTTTGCACCGAAGATTCATCCGGTAAGTTCTCTTGTCTCACCGGAGACTGCGGCTCATCGACACTTGAATGTTCTGGTGGTGCAATCCCTCCTGCCACCCTTGCGGAGTTTACACTCAATGGTGCTGGGGGAATGGATTTCTTTGATGTCAGCCTTGTTGATGGTTACAATCTACCAATGATGATATCCCCACAAGGTGGAACTGGAGTTAACTGTACCTCAGCTGGATGTGCTGCGGATTTGAACGGTGACTGTCCTATGGAGCTTAAGGTTGTCGATGGGAGTGAAGGGGTTGCATGTAAGAGTGCCTGCGGTGCTTTTGGGGACCCCCAATATTGCTGCAGTGGAGCTTATGCTACCCCAAATACGTGCAAGCCCAGTACTTACTCGCAATTCTTCAAAACAGCGTGTCCCACAGCTTATAGCTACGCCTATGACGATGGAACCAGTACCTTCACTTGCGCTGGTGCAGATTATGTTATTACTTTCTGCCCTTCCCCTTCCACCAGGTAATAAACTAATAATCATTTGTCACACCCTAAATCTTATAGTTGAAATTTCTTTATTCCCAAAAGGTTTTTCAGTTTCCAAGTCGGTTAAGGGAGTCACATGGGGGACCTCAAATTGATTGGTCCCAGATATGGCTTCCACGTTCATATTTTAAATGCTTTATTTATATCTTCATGTGTCTGCTTCAAGTCTAAAAAATCAGCACCGTCCCATGCTGCAACTGCTGAACGCCATTTGTATTTACACGCAACCATTTCATCACATCACATGCTTTAAATTTGTTGGTTGGATTTTGGCAGCTGACTTGATTTGCGTTTGTTTTGCAGTGTGAAATCCTCCGATCCCATGGCGGTTGACATCTCATCAACCGCTTCCCAGCCTACTTCATCAGCTTTCATTGGTGGTGCCATCACCACCACTTTGGCGGTATTATGGCAGTTGCGGCATCTCTTTTGAGAAATGACAACCATTTTTAATACGGTAACCTTGACCACTCCGCAAAGATGGGTCCCAGCAATTTGCAGGCCACTGTCCAAACATCCAATAATATTAATCACGGACCTGCAATTTCCATCTCCAACTTGAAAGAAAATCTCTCTCTTTAGTATAGGAACAAAAGATAGAAATATATTCATATATGATACATCATCGGCTACTTTTTCAGACAGAATCTATTGAAGGAAAAAGAGCTGGCAAATTGAGGGCTTATTCTTCGATTGATTTAGTAATGAATTTGTAGGAAGAGACAATGATTAGTTGGCTACGTAAATTTTTTTTTAGCAAGTGCCTCCTATTTCTTTCCTAATGCCAACGGAGACGAGTTCATTTGTCACTATTTGTTTATAATGAAGTGCATTTTCTTTTTTCTTTTCCCTGTTTCCTATAACAGATGACAGTTATATAATTATTATTTTTGTTTAAGATTTGGCAATCACAACTCATAACCTAATTATTTTACCAATCATGATTGTTAAATAATTTATTACATTTGATGTAGTCCAAATATCAATTTCTTAAGATGTGGATTTGAGTATGTTAATTTATACATGAACGATCAGAACCTTTTTTTTTTTTAAATGGGAATGCGGTAGGAAATGTCCAATTTGATATTAAGTCCTTTGTGGCAATAAAACATTTGATTGGAAGATTGTGGAGGATAAAATGTGAATGATTTCACATTAGAATTGTAAATGGAGGAAGAGATGGCAACAAAGGTACCTCGCTAAAGGTCTACCCCAACAAGGAAGCTACCTTGTCTACTGTAAGTCTCGTCTAGGATCATGGATACATCACTCAACTACTCCAACAATCCAATCATTTTGATAAGATGATTGTCACTTGTTAGCCACATAGCTTGTAACCCAGCCACATCATATTACATTGCCGACATAATAAGGGAACCATCGAGTGACAAATCTACTTATCAAATGAGGACACGTGGCATAGGAAAGTCAACCTTAGATACCCCTCCTAGCCTATGGCAAAGGATCTTTATCTTTTTCCTTCATTCTCCAATCTCCTCCTTTCTCTACTCCCTTTTTAACTCCCTATAGTACCTCCACCATCTCATTCTCCCTTCATTGCTCTTTGCCTTTAGGGTGAATTGTTGTCTCTAGTATCATCCACATTTTACCTTAAAAATTGGTGCGAAGCATGGACAAACGTAGCTCACTCCGACTCAAGCACTCTCGTAAATAGAAATGAACAAGAACATAGCTCAAACACAACCTTAAACAACCCAAGACCAACATAAACCGATGTATGACAAACATTTCCTCAACCACAATGACAACCAAGTCACCATTACAACCCATAAACCCATATTATGCAAACTATACAGTGTACCCCCACCCAAATATTACACTAAAATACCTAAATCAACACCCCCGCCCACTACCTCCTTAGATCCACCCTTACACCACTCACGATAAGAAAATTTCACATAATCCAAACTCTAGCTTGTAGTGGTTCACAAAAAATGTAGGAAAAATAAGAATTCCTTAAGAGAAGACTCTTTGTTGCAATAGCAAGAAGTAAACTTGTGAAACAAAAATATCATCAAATGGCTTAAAGCAAATAGAAACCCTTAAAAACAAAATCCCCAATTTGAGGTACAACAAGAATTTTCCCAGTCCTTTCCCAATAGGTAAAGTAACAGCCTATGCTTCAAGACAGCTAAAACCACATGAAAAGAATTACCCGATACATTATATTGAATTAGCAGCCATTGTGTTTGCATTGAAAATCTAGCGACATTACCTGTTTGGTGAAAAATGTCATATATTTACTGGTCATAAAAGTTTGAAGTATTTAATATCGCAGAAAGACTTGAACTTGAGACAACGCAGGTGGCTTGAATTATTGAAAGATTATGATCTAGTTATTGACTATCATCCGGGAAAAGCCAATGTGGTTATAGATGCTTTGAACAGAAAGTCTTTATTTGCCTTGAGAACAATGAATACTCTGTTATTATTATCAGATGATGGTTTAATTATAGCTGAGTTAAAAACTAGACCAACATTTCTACAGCAGATCTGTGAAGCTCAGAAGGAGGATGATGAATTACAGGCTAAACGGGTGCAAGGTGAGTCAAATTCTGATTCAGAATTTCAGATTGGGTCTGATGGTTGTCTGTTATTTAGAGGCATAATATGTGTACCGAAGAACTTAGAATTCGTACAAAAGATTTTACATGAATCTCATAATGGTAATATGTCTAAATGGTAATATGTCTATTCATCCTGGTAGTAATAAAATGTATAATGACCTGAAAAAGATGTATTGGTGGCCGGGAATGAAACAGGATATTTTTGAATTTGTATCTAAATGTTTGATATGTCAGCAAGTAAAAGCAGAACATCAGGTGCCTTCGAGATTATTACAGCCAGTTACGATACCAGAATGGAAATGGGAAAGAATTACTATGGACTTTATATCAGGATTACCCCTGTCTCCGAAGAAGAAAGATGCTATTTGGGTAATTTTTGATCGGTTAACAAAGTTTACACACTTTATTCCGGTACGTATAGATTTTTCCTTGGATAGGTTGACTGAATTATATGTTTCTAAGATTGTTAGATTGCATGGAGTGCCGGTTTCCATTATTTCTGATAGAGATCCTCGGTTTACATCTCGATTTTGGAGCAAGTTGCAAGAAGCCTTGGGTACGCAGTTACATTTCAGTACTGCATTCCATCCTCAAACTGATGGACAATCCGAACATGTTATACAGATTTTAGAAGATATGCTTCGGTGTTGTGTGCTAGAATTTGAAGGTAACTTGGAAAAGTATCCGCCTTTAGTTGAATTTGCTTATAATAACAGCTATCAATCCAGCATTAAAATTGCACCGTACTAGGCTTTGTATGGCCGGAAATGTAGAACTCCATTATATTAGACAGAGCTCAGTGAGAAAAAATACATGGAGTTGACTTAGTCCGTGAAACTGAAGAAAAGGTGAAGGTGATTCAGGACAGTTTGAAAGCAGCCTCTGATCGTCAAAAGTCTTATGCCAATCTTAAACGAAAATAGATAGAATTTCAGGTCGGTGACAAGGTATTCTTGAAAGTATCACCTTGGAAGAAAGTTCTTCGGTTTGGTCGTAAAGGAAAACTAAGTCCACGGTTCATCGGGCCATATGAAATAACAGAAAGAATCGGACCTATTGCGTACCGATTAGCATTACCACTAGAGCTTGACAGAATTCATAATGTTTTTCATGTGTCTATGTTGTGACGATATCGGTCGGATCCTTCACATGTTATTTCTCCAACAAAAGTTGAGATTCAGCCTGATATGACTTATAGTGAGGAACCAACCAAAATCTTAGCACGTGAAACAAAAGAGTTAAGAAATAAAAAGGTAGCATTGGTAAAAGTTCTCTGGCAACGACATGGTATTGAAGAAGCTACCTGAGAACCGGAGGATACCATGATGAAGCAATACCCTAATCTCTTTACTGGTAAGATTTTCAAGGACGAAAAATTAGTAAGGGAGAGAGTTGTAACAGCCCATTTTCAGTGAAATCGGAATAGTGGTTTCAGGACCACAAATCCGAGCCAGTAAGAAAATTTATTTTAATATTATTTCATGGTCCGTATTATGATAGGAATGTTATATGAAAATTCTGATAAGAAAATTTTATTGATTATGTGTTTAATTATGAAAAGGACCAAATTGCATAAAATGTAAAAGTTGAATTCTAGTAGCTAGAAGGACCAAATAGCTATGGGATTCAAAACTTGAGGTCCTTATATGGTAATTAGACCATTAAAGAAAAGTTAGTAGATATTTTTGGATGATTCATCCATGAAAATTTAGAAAAGTGAAAGGACTAAATTGGAAATTGAATTAATTAAAATATGATAATAGAAAATATCATCTTATTTTTCATCATCTTCTCCAAAATTTACATGGAAACCCTAGGAGAGAGAAAACAAACTAATTAAGCTTAATTATGTATGTTTTTTTGTCCTATTTTTAGTAATTTTTATATTTTTGATATCGGGATAGTCTAATCTATCTATTTAGGGGATTAATTTGAAAAGTTATCAAAGTATAGAAATTTTACCATGGATGAATATGCTAAAAATTTGAAATTTATGGTAGAAAATGAAAGGTTGTTGACAGATAAACAACTTTTACAAAGTGAATTTTGATAAAATTGTGATTCAATGGCTAAATTGTAAAGATGTGAAAATTGAAGAAAAATTCTGAATTTTATAGAATACATGTGTTGTAAATGTTATACTAAAATTTTGGTTAGGCTTGGAATAAGGATTAAATTGCATGAATTTCATTTTCCGAGCCGAGGGATGAAATTGGAATTTATGAAAAGTATATGAGCAAAATGGTAATTTTGCCTAGAATGTAAATTGAATCCAATTGAATATGAAATGTGATAAATTTATGATTAAATTCATTTATATAGATTTGGACAACTCAAATTCGAAGCTAGATCAAGGAAATGAAAAAGTTTCGGATTAGTAGACTTTTAAATATGAACAAGTATCGAGGTAAGTTCATGTAACTTAATTATACATGTTAATATGTTTGAATTGAATGTGGTATTTGGATTGAATGTGGTATGTGTTTATGAGAATTATATGCATGTTATAAATGCATGAAATGATCATATGTTCGGAAATGTTCCTAAGATGATAGGTTCCGTTTGAATAATGAAATTCGATGGATATATGTAATTTCCCGTATTAAATGTGGCCCTGCATATGTTGCGGATGGAATATAGCTCGGACGAGCAATCCTGATATAGCCCTCTTGAGCATCCTGTTATATAGCTCCTGCGAGCATCCTGATCGGTAGTGATTCTGCATGTGTTGCGCACTACCGAAGCTCTGTGTGAGCGTCCTATTACATGACTCGATCGGTTGTGATCCAGCATATAATGCGGACATAAACACAGCTCTACGTGAGCGTCCTGATATAAGCTCTTATGGGCTTCCTGATATGGCTCGCTTGAACTCCCTGTTACCTTATCCGGTGCTCCCTGATATTAACTCTTCAGAGTTATCTATTAAGCTCTATGAGCTCCTTGATTAAAACTCTTATGAGTTTCCTGATTAGCCCGGATAAGTGTCCTGTTATATGGCTCATCTAAGCATCCTGATATGTGGCTCGAGAGTGTGCTCCCTGATTAAGTACCCTAATGGGTACCTCTGATTATGAATTGACGGTTATAGTTTTGTACACCTTATGTGTACTACCTGAGTATCCATCAAAATTTCAATGATTCAACGGATAAATTTCTGAAATGAGAAATTATGAGATTAAATAAATTATATCTTGAATGTTCCCGAAATACTTGAAAGTTTGTAACATGATGAGCTCATCTATGCATGTTTGATATACGTGTGAGTTAAGTGACTAACTTGCTTATTTGAGTGTATGTGATTAGGCAAATTTGCCAAGTTGTTGAGAAGCATGTTATTGTATGTTTATTTAAATGAAAATGATTGGTAAGTTTAACTCCTGTTATACGAACATACTAAGCATTAAATGCTTACTAGGTTTTATTTTCTCTGTTTTATAGTGTTCGGAAGCTCGTTAAGGTTGGAGAACGATTGGAGAATCATCACACTATCCTCCAGCTTGTTTTGGTATAAAAAGTAATCTTATTTTGATATAATGGCATGTATAGGTTAACTCGGCTAATGTTGGCATGTAAATAGTTGTTTGTAACTTAGCCATTGGAATGGCTAATAATGGTTTGTTTTGGTATATTATTATAAGGTTATATCATGTTTAACTTTTATATATGTGGTTTGGTAAAATTGAATTAAGGTAAAATATAAGTCATTACAAGAAGGTAAGTTTGACTATATTAATATGTGATACTATTTCATATATGTTAATGTTGTTTGCTTGATTTATATGACTTGAATTGACTGGCAAATGTATGCAAGTGTTGTCGTAGGTTAATGGAAAAATTTGGGTGAGAAATAAAGCTAGGAAATGACTTTATTTTGTCCACACGGGCGTGTATCTTGACCGTGTGTGACAAACAGCCTGGCATATGGGCATATGGTTTGGCCGTGTGTCCCCTGCATATTAAATTTGAGAAATAGAATGCTCAGAATTTGGCACACGGATAGAGACATGGGCGTGTGTCTCAGTCGTGTGTAATACACAGCCTAGAACACGGGCGTGTGTCTTGGCCGTGTGAAACCTACACCTAATTTCTGAAAATTAAATTGACCACACGGCCTAACACATAGGTGTGTGGCAGGACGTGTGGCACAAGTTAGAGAGTTACACGGGGTTAGACACAGCCTGCGCCACGGGCGTGTCATATGGTCACACGGGCGTGTCCCTTGACCACTTGGGCGTGTGTGCCCTGCATTTAGGAAAAATTTTGAAATTTCGCGAAAAATTCTCTGAGTACCCGGTTTAGTCCCAACTCGATTCTAATATGTATTTTGGGCCTCGAGGGTTCTTATAAAAGACTTTATAAATAATTTCTAATATGAATGTTAAAGTATACGAAATGTCTGTATTTGATTTGTTTACTCTGGTAATGCTCTGTAACCCTATTCGGTAACGGATACGGGTTAGGGGTGTTACAGAGACGATTGCGAACGGAGAATGTTCCAGATTTGTACTGTTAAATCGATTCATCAATAAGCATTCTCTTTGTCATTCTTTTATTTATATCTTTTTTCATTAATTTTTTAATTGAATGTTTGTGTAAATATTAGAATAAACTTGCACATTTATATATATATCTCACATGAATCAATTGGTTAACTAATTAATCGATTAAGTGAATAACTATCTAAAATTGAGTATTTATTCAAGTTTTCTAAAGAAATTAGTATACTAGGATTGACGACCCTAGTAAAACATTTAGACATGTAAGATCGAAAGGGTATCATGTTGGGTAAGCCTTTAGCAGACTTGTGTTGAGCGGTGAGACTGAAAGGGTATCTGTGTGCTTAGGTGAGATCGAAAGGGTATCTTAGGTAATAACTCTTAGCGAAGATGAGACCGAAAGGATATTCCTAGTTAAAAGTGGTAAATAACTCAATTAAGGGTAGTTATAGGCTTAATTAATAATTAGTAATTCAATTGATTCTAGGCTAAGTAGATCGCATTGTTGAAATTAGGAATAGGAAGTTTTGATAGTTTAACTTAGGTTCAGGTTTAGTTTAATCTTATTATTTTTATTACTATCTTAATTTGGAATTCGCATTACTAATTCATGACTCGACTAGACTAGTAATTATTTTCAAATAATTAATTTAGTGATAATTCTCTCTAATCTAGTAATCCCTAGGGTACGATTCTCAGAATACTTTCAAAGTGTTTCGTTGTAAACTTAAACTATATTACAATTTGACCTATTCACTTGCAGATACCAGACTTAACATATATATATTCAATTGCGTAGTATAAGCCCCGGTGCACGCATGTTGGGGTGTGGTCAGTTACTGTTGGACTTAACATGAAAGTATATGTTGATGATATGTTAGTGAAGAGTGCACCCATGGAGCAACATAAAGGGGTGTACAAAAGGTATTTACCATTCTTAGATCCTACAACATGAGATTGAATCCCTCTAAGTGTGCCTTCGGCGTAAGTGCTAGAAACTTCATTGGATTCATGATATCCAGTAGAGGAGGCGAACCTAGAGAAAATCTAGGCTATGCTAGATTTCACTCCCCCTAAGAACATAAAAGAAATACAAAAATAAACAGGCAAGGTTGTTGCATCAAATAAATTTCTGTCAAAAATGGTAGACAAATGCCTACCTTTCTTCAAGGCCTTCAAAGCACCTTTCAAATAGAAATAGGCTTAACAAAATTCCTTCGACCAAGTGAAAATATATCTGAGTTCCCCTCCTTAATTTACTGACTTCACCATCCTTTAAGGTCCTTTTAAACATGTACTCAGGAAACATCATATGGGATAGTGGTGGCAATCTTGATCAAGGAAGAAGCAACTTGCTAGAATCCTATTTATTATGCTAGTAAGGCCCTACAAAATGGCAAACTTAATTATCCAAAGGTGGAGAAATGTAGTCTTCTCTCTAGTAGTAGAAGCAAATAAGCTTTGCCAACATTTTCAAGCACACCGTATATCAATGTTGTTAAATCATCCTCTTAAGGTATGCTTCACTCCACTTAGCCCTCAAGACATACTTCATATTTTGAGAAGTTTGGCCTTCAAGGCACGCTTTGTTGTGTATAGCTTTCAAGGCATGCTTCGTTGCATTTAACCTTCAAGACATATTTTATCTTCTCAAAAGCTTAGCCTTCACTACACTGAACCTTGAAAGTATGTTTGGTTGTACTATTTAGCTTTCAAGTTTTATCAAGCAAGCCTCACATTTTCAAGAATGCAAGCCTTCTTAGGCAACAATGTAACTTAATCAAGTTTACTTTACTCAGTTAAATACATGCCAAAAAGATGCAAAGCAAGGTACGTGGCCTTTGTAGTCATTTTATAAATTTTGAAAACCAAAGTACAAGAAACTAAGAGGTAGGGGTGAGCGTTTGATCGAATCGAATCGAATGAAAATTTTTTGAGTTAAGAGTTGACGAATCCTATTTTATCATCCTAACTCGATTTGAAATTTTCTCGAATCGAGTCGAGTGAGATAAAAATCGAATCGAATTAAATATATTTGTTCGAGTTAAATTAAAAAAAAATGACTTTGGGTCCTTGTAGCCACTGCCACCCACCGTAATCAAATTTGTTATTAACTTTCATCCCCTCATAATTTAAAATTTATATTTTATATATTAAAATAATAACAACAAATTATAATAAATTATTTTTATAGTCTTACTAAAATATCATAATATTAACTAATTTGAACATTATTTAAATGCATATTTATTACTTTATAACACTATGTTTAAAATGGACATTTTACTTTTTAAAAATATTTTTTGATAGCAATACTAAAAACTTAAACCAAACTTTGCTTAACTATTTTTCCATGACGCTTTTTAAAAGCTTCTCAAAAGTAATGCTAAATTAACCCTAAGAAGTAGATAAATTAAATGCAAACAATGCAAAGTAAAAAAAAAAAAAAAGTTTGGCTCGCCTTGTGCAAGTCTCACCAAGTACCATGGGCATATCACTTATTTGTTTATTCATAAAGAATAACTTACTATATAGTATTTATTTTGAATTTTTCTAAACAATTTGAGATTTAAATAAATCAATAAATTGCAAACTACTAACACCTCTTCCATCTCCTCCCCTCTATACTTTACAGCTCTTTGATCTTAGGATGAACCGTTGTCTCCACTTGCATCTAACTTTTACCTTCAACAAAGAATATTTAATCTAGTTAAAAGTAATTTAATGATATTTTAGAGTTCTGAGATTTATAAAGATTTCAAAGAAAGATGCATAGTTGAGGTGAGAAAAGAAGAGAGGGGATTGAAATTTGAAGTCAAGCATCCTTCTCATTCTAATGTGTAATTCCAATAATTTTTGGAATCATTTAGGGAATATCTAGGAAGTAATATCATAGGTTTTTGGATTTATTAGAGGATTTTTTTTTTAAAAAAGAAAAAGTAATTGAATATTTTTTTGGAATCTTTTACGAAGAAATGTAAGATTTCAAACTTAATCAATCACCGAAATTTTGCCAGTTCATGATAAACAGATTAAAATTTAATTATTTAGTTTGATATAAATATTTGTTCTACTTTTATAATAATAATAATAATAATAATAATCACACGATATTGGTTTTACATTTACACAAATCAACCAATGAATTGTGGTTAACTCTTCAAATATTGTTGAATTAAACAAAATCACAATCTAACCACCATGTCGACCACGACCTTTTAACCACCATGACTAGAGCACTATGCAGCACAACCTTTTCGACTATGAATATGTATTATGTACCCCTAAACCCCCAAAAAATGCAATCACTATATTACGGATCTAGTTTTCGTATTTTAATTTGGTCATTAAAATCATTCAATTTTACTATTTTTAAAATCTTTTGGAATAAACTTATTATTATATGTGTAATGTTAAGTATTGATTCTACATAATATTCGCAAAAAAAAAAGTCATATTATTTTAGTTATTGATTTAACAAGTATCATTTTAATCCGGGGCTGAAATTTAAAAAAAATTAAAATGTATAGGGATTGAAAATGATCAAATTAGAGAAAAAAGATTAAATCTAACCTATGCATAGTTCAAAAGGAATTGTAGAATTTGACTTAACAAATTTAACTATCACTATTTGATTGAAGACTAAAATTTCAAAGCTCAAAAAGTATATGGACTAAAAACGACAAAGTTAGAATATAGAATAAATTAATATTTTACACATGGTAGAGGGGCTAATAATAAAATTTGAAACACTAGTGGGTAATTTTGTATACAGTTGTTAAATAGAGTAGCACAAAGCAATTTAGCAACCTATGGCTATGGGTTGCCTGTGTTGGGCTTTTCTAGCTGATTTCTAGCTCACCTTTGTTCTAGTTAACTACAGCTAATTGACTCTGATCCTCACAGCTTCTAAGCTCCAACTGATTCGTTCGACCATTCTGCTTCATTTTTTTTCTAATTCTCAATACTAATTAAAAAATACGGATTGTTCTCAATTTAGATATTAAATAATTTTTTATGATAATTAATCATAACATTAACACTTTTCGTCAATTGTAAATAATTTTGATTTGTATTATACAAAAATTAACACTTAAAGTTTACACATTCTAACAATTTTGTCTTGATTTAATAAATTTAGCCTGCAACATTTATGCAAATGTGTAAATATCGAGACTAAATTTGTTGATTTTTTTAGAATTAAGACCAAATTGACAAAATATGTAAACATCGAATGCTAAATTTATTATTATACCAATCAAAGTTATATACAATTGACGACATTAACGTCGTGATTAATTGTCCTTAGTTGCTTATATTAAAAGTTGACAGGGATTAAATTGCTCTAACTTTTTTGAAAGGGATCAGTTTACTCAATTTTGAAATTTGAAAAGACTAAAAAATTCTTTTTACTTTTTTATAAAAATCTAAAACTCTAAACTTTCTATACAATTATGGTCACAAAATTTTTTTCCATAAGCTGTATTAAATGATTTTTTATTCCAATATTATAAATATATTTTAGATTAATTACCAAATTAATAAAAAAATCATTTCAATGTTTGTTGAATTGCTAAAAAGGAGGTTGAGGCTTTATAGAAAAACAAATTAGAGGAAGAGAAAGAGTAAGGTGTAGTTGAGATATTCATTTTCTTATCCACTGGCTCTCCCTTCAGAATCCTAACTCACCTATTTCTTTTTACAAGTGAATAAGGGGTTGTCTTTTACCTATCTCGATAACCCTAAACTAAAGGGTTTTTCCATCTCCCATCTTCCCTCCCCGAATGACTGCTCTTTATTTCTTACATAATTTCCATCCATCACCTTCACACTTCCTTTTTTTTGGCCAATCCATTTTGTAAGCAACTTCATCTGCATACAATATGTCTGTTCAACTTATGCTGATTTCCACTTTCCTTCAACAACAATTACTCATATATATAATGCAACCTTTTGCCATAAAAAATGTCTAACTATGCTTCCACTACCAGTATTCTTTGTATATTTGAAATTTAGTTCATATTCTTTTAATCTCATGAATTTAATTGTTCAACTATTTTCATTTAACTTTTGCTCACATAGCTTATTTTGAATACAAAAGTTAAATATGAGATTGTACATTTTTTTTTTTTTTTTTTTGAATCTGGGATTGTAAAACTTTCAAGATTGTTTCATAAACAGCTATTTACTTTTACTTACATTTCTACACAATTTTAGATTAGCCGGTGAGCAATTCTTAAAATAAAAAGAATACCAAATAATTTAATTTAATAAAAGCCCTTTAGCAGTCTTATCAATGATTCTTAAATTATTAAAATTTATTTTAAAAAGAACACTAAAATCTTAAAATTAAAAATAATAATGATAAAATTAAAGAGTGATAACAAAATTAGAGCCCTATTTAATTATACAAACTTGCATGTGATATCCGCTTTCCGCAATTACTGGTAGAAAAGAAAAAGAAAGGGAAAGCTTAAGAAACAAAGATTCGAAGGAAAGGAACCTTATCAGAAGGAATGTTTTTTTTTTTTCTACTATCAAAGTCATCATAGTGGAAAAGCATGACTTTATTAAAAGAACCATGCCCGTGGCTTGGTTGCAGAAAGAAGAAACCGGGAAAGGGGCGGAGCCGATGCCTATGAAGAAAATAAAAAAGGGACAAAAGCCTTATCTACACACCACATACCGCACATCTATGGAGGTCCCACTCCCAACATGATGTTGTTGCAATCCTCCTATAGTTTTGATACGCACTTGTTCCATTTTTTTATAACTATTTGATAAGCTTTTTATCGGCTTATCATCTTCTGCAATTGCATCATCAATTTTGTTTTTATCACAAAACCATACCCTTATTCTTTTTCTGATCCATAAGTGGAGGAATTTGTGCTCAGAAAATAGAGATTGCCATGATTATTCAATAATGAAACTTAACAACAACAAAAAGTCTCATTTTGCCGCCGTCATTATAATCTTCCATCTTTACTTGAATTTAGTGTATCTATTTATATCCTATCCTATTGTTAACTAAATTTTAAAAAAAGTTAGAATTTAATTACTGGCAGTGATATTCCTTCTTCCAAAGGGAGATTAATTAGATCAGAGTAGACCTCCCACTCCATAAGTGCTTAATTTTGATTGGTTAATAGTTGGTGAAACTCAAAATCATAAAAGAAATGCTAAATTCAAAACTGAAATTCCAATTCTAAACATATGTATTTCTTTTTTCTTTTTAAATCATGAAAATCATTATAGGAATACTGCTGCATATGTCATTTCTCAAGTTTTTGATATCACCATTTTTGGTCTTTAGCTTACTTTTTCTCTCACACTACAGTATCTAATCTAACTGTAGGTAAACACACTGTCCATCCAAACTCACCCTTACTTTTTGCGACAAATTGTTAAATTAGATTTTGGAGGTAAATTTAATAAGAAATCTAAATCCCAACTTATAATTAATTCAAACCATTAAGGCCCCCATTCCCATAACTTATCTTCACATTCAAGAGTGCTATTTGTGGATGTTGTTTGGTGTTGTTTATTGGGATAAATATTAAAGTTATACATAAATTATAGTTTAATGTGTAATTATATACATGAAATTTTGATTTAATCTAATTCTTGTAAATTATTAGCACAATTATTGATATAACATCATTTTATGTTTAGATATTGCATAATGCATACATAAATAATTATATTTATCCAATATAAAAATAAATTGATGTATTTATTTCTTTAAATGTATATGATTAAATCAAAATTACAGTTTTAAGTATACATTTGGACAACAATTAGAGTTTCACGTGTATAATTGCACCAAATTAAAGTTCATATATACAATTGCACATTAAATCAAAATTCATGTATAAATTTAAGATTTATCCCCTACCTATTTGGTATAATTGCGTGGCACCTTTGAAATAACATAAATTTATTCATTTTCCAGGGTTTGTCTTGGAACGTTTCAGAGATAATTAAAGTTTTGTTATGCTGGGCTCGACAATTTTTTATTGTACATACGATTAGGACACTTAGTAGGTGCATTGGAGTTCAAGTTCAATCTTTGTCAAGTAATTTTGTCGATTAACATACTGATGGGGCAATGAATGTGAGCACAGGGTCCGCCCCCAATGGTGGTGTGGTGCGAAATCAATTTGGAGATCAGATTGTCGGGTTTAATCATATTTTGGGTGATTGTTTTGTCTTTGATGCTGAACTTTGAAGCATTTGCGATGGTTTACTCTCCTTACAAGAAAAATGATATGTTAAGGCTTTAATTCAAACAGATTGCTTAGAGGCGGTTAAAGCTATTCAAGATGGCTATTTGGGGACATTGAACTTAGCTTTGCTTTGACAAATTCAACAGATGTTTCAGTGTAGGGAACATCGGGTGATTAAGCATGTCCCTAGAGAAAGAAATCAAGTCGTCAATCATTTAAATAAAATATCTTCTGTTGGGAAAGATGGTATGTAGATAATAACATGTGTACCTAAGGAGTTGATTAACAAGACAATGTTGCTGGTGCTTTTCATCATTTAATTTAATATAGTTATCTCATATTTTTATTCGGGTAAATATTCAAAATATACCAAAAAAATTTAAAAATTATGGAATTGGGCCGATTTCTAGAAAATTTACGGAAAAGGGCCGTTTCCCCACAAAACGCGTCCACGTAAGCGCGTTTTGTGGGGAAATGGCAGGAAAGCGTGCCCCTGAGGACGCGCTTTGTGCCAAATCAGCAAAAGCGCGCTTACGTGGACGCGCTTTGCTGATTTGGCACAAAGCGCATCCCCAGGGGCGCACTTTATACCTATAACGGTCAAAATTTTTTGACCGTTGGTGCCACATCAATAAAAGCGCGCTGACATGGACGCGCTTTGCTGAGGTGGCACAAAGCGCGTCCCCAGGGGCGCGCTTTAGGCCGAACGGTCAAATTTTTTTTTACCGTTGGGCCTCCAACGGTAAAAAAAAAACCTATAAAAACCCCCAACCCTTTTATTTTTTTCACACTTTAATCCTTACTCATTCTTCTCTCAAATTCCTCTCAAATTTCTCTTAAAGTCCTTCAAACTTCCTCTGAAATTTTGAAATAGTCCTTTACTATTTACAAAAAAGCCCTTTTTAATTTTTTTTAATATTTTTCTTTTGGAAAATTTTAAAATTTTCGATCGTATTACAATGGCCGGGGAATTACTTCGTCTAGACGATAAGCACATCTCTGTCGATCAAATGAAAATGGTAAGTTTTAATTTTAATTTTTCAATATTATTTAATATTTTTTACAATTATGCAATTTTAATTAATTTTTATTTTATAATTTTTTAAACAATGATGTAGATCGGGTGTTGCAATGTTATATTCGCAATATGCATGGTCCCCATTCTTTGTTGATCGAGAATTACTCGCGCGGAAGTGGATTTTTGGCACGTGGCCACGATAGGCCGGGGTTCAAGTTGGAGCCGCTTTGATCGGTCGTTGATAGAGAGGTGGAGACCCGAGACGCACACTTTCCATCTTCCATGCGGAGAGTGTACCATCACTCGGAAGATGTGCGATTCAGATTGGGATTGCCGGTGGGCGGGTCTGGTAGTCACCGTCCGCAACTTCGTGATTGGATGGTCGTATGCTACGAGCTTCGGGGTGTCATTCCGAGATAAAATTTAGGAGGTCGGATCGAGATGGCACAGTTACGAGACACATTCCCGGAGCCGAATGAGGTTCGACCAAAATAGAGCGAATACGGCATGCTCGGGCATACATTCTTCGAGATAATTGGAGGCCATCGATGCCGGACCTTTCTAGAAACCTCGTACACTTGAGATGACTCACTGAAACTTGGTTATTTTAGAAGCACCGGTGAATTGAGTTGGGGTCCGCCGCGTGCTATCGAGGTTGTATCGGGAGATGTGCGCGGCGACGCGCCGAGTAAAGCGAAAAATCGAGAGGTTGCCTATCACTACTGCGATCATGGGCATGGTTTCGATTTCCATTTTTACGCCCTCGACTCGACCACCACCCATATTCATTCCCACCGATAATGAGGTAAATTTAATGTTATATTTTACAATTATTACGTAGATTTATAGTATAATTGTATGCTAAAAATTCATTTAATTAGGTGGAACCATTCGACGAGTCATGCTGGAATACCTACCTCGCTTAAAGATATACGGCTTCTATTGGACCAACAGTCGGAATCACAAGTAAGTTTCGAATTTCGTATTTATAATTTAATATTTCGTATTTAGTGTCTAGTATTATGTATATAACTAATATTTTGGTAATGTTAATATAGTTTCAATGGACACCGTACGAGGATCAGGGGCGAAGCCAGGACAATTTTTTAGGGGGGCCGGATGAAATTTTAATTTTTTTATAGTTTATATCTTTCTAATTTGTAAAGGATTAAATCAAATTTTTATAATTTTAGGGGGACCAAAGTGCAATTTTACCTTTACTAATTTAAAATTTTAAAAAAATTTCAAGGGCCTAAATAGTAATTTTACCTTTTAGGGGGGGCCGGGGCCCATGCCAGCCCCCCTGGCTTCGCCCCTTACGAGGATCCAAAAATTCGGGCAGTAATTCCGGAGGAGTTCTTGCAAAATCCGAACAGTTGGCATGTGAAGGTCTCATTGATCACCTATGCGACCGTGGAGATGCACCAGTCAGATCGGGTTCTGCGACAATTTGGATTCCGGCAACCGATTCCCGTGCCACCTGAGGTGCTCGATGATGAGCACACAGTGGACTTACGGCAGTTGCACATGGATTGTCCAAGATTTTAGTTAGCACATATCGAGACGTGGGAGAACCGGTATGACTATTTACCTGACCGGGAATCGATCGTCGTTCTGGAGTTAGCGTGCGTGCCGGAATACATGCCATGGTTTAGGATCCATGGTAAGCCATATTTGTTGTCGGAAGAAAAGAGGCGACGACAACTTTGTCAACAAAGGAAACGTCGGGGCCCCTTAAATCCAAGGAGAATGGGTGATGAGACGGGGCCATCAACAGCGCCCACACAATCCACCGGCCCATCATCTCAAAATTAACGACACCGACATCACGGCCTTTACCCTTTATGCCAAAAAGTACTTACCCTTATATGTATCCTAACCCATATATGTTTCCTTTTCCCAGTCTCACCCTAGGTTGGAATGCATGGCCCGGTTCGAGTCCGTTCCCGACTACTCCGACTGGCCAGCCGATCTTGAGGCCGTCGTCGCGTGAGGGATCACAGGAGGCGCCGTCGGGGAGCACTTCTTTTTACCAGCCTCCTTCGCCATACGGGATTCAGACACCCCCGCCGTGGTTTATGCAAACACCTCCGGGGTCGTTATTTTATCAAGGTGGGTCATCCTCGCAACACCCACAACCAGACCCACTGCCGGAGGAACCAGAATCCCCGCCCGAGGTTTCACGACCCCAGCCGGAAGCTAGAAGAAGGAGGAATCCAACGCGTAACCGCCGACCGTCCCCGTGTGGCACTGATCCCGACCGGCATCAACATTGATTCGGATGGGTTTTTTATTTTTTAAATTGTAATAATTTTTTTAATAAAAAAAGTTGTTTTTTATTTGTGTTTGTAATTTAATTTTAATATCTTCACTAAAATAGAAGTTGTTTATTTTTTTTTGTATGTAATTTAATTTGAAATTTTTTAATAAAATAAAAAGTTGTTTTTTATTTTTTATTTTTTGTAATTTAGTTTTAATATATTTAATAAAATAATAGTTGTTTAATTTTTTTATTGTAATTTAATTTTAATATCTTTAATAAATTAGACATTGTTTAATTTTTTAATTGTAATTTAATTTTAATATATGTAATAAAATAAGAAGTTTTCTTTATTTTTTATTTTTTTTGTAATTTAGTTTTAATATATTTAAGAAATAAGAAGTTTTCTTTATTTTTTATTTTTTTGTAATTTAGTTTTAATATATTTAATAAATAAGAAGTTTTCTTTATTTTTTATTTTTTTGTAATTTAGTTTTAATATATTTAATAAATAAGAATTTTTTTATTTTTTTATTTCATAAAATAATAGTTGCTTATATGTTTTTGTAATTTAATTTTAATATATTTTATAAAATAGAATTTGTTTAATTTTTTTAAAATTTAATTTTAAAAATAAATATCCAATATTTGAGGAAAGGGGGGCGCGCTTTCCTGCCATTTCCCCACAAAATGCGCTTACGTAGACACGTTTTGTGGGGAAACGGCCATTTTCCGTAAATTTTCTAGAAATCGGCCCAATTTCGTAATTTTTAAATCTTTTTGGTATATTTTAGATATTTACCCTTTTTATTCACCAAAAAATATATAAAAATATAAATGGCAAAAAAGGATTTTTTTAAAAAAAGAAAAACACCCACCAATCGAAGAAGTCTACCCAATCAGATTCTGTTAGGCCCCTTATCTGAAACAGTATTTTATTGAAAAGCTGGAGACAAAGAAATCCCCGCTGAAAAGTTTATGGATCCCATTTTTTTCTTTTATTTTTTTTCTAACTCAAACTTTTTTTACGATTCTTTTAAAAATATAAAAATTGTATCCAGCAATGTCATCTTCGTCATTACGGTTGTGGTTTAAATAAAAGCAAGGCGAGCAATAGAAACTGGGAGTTGCAGGTAGCAAGACATATAAAATTGTAAAGCTGCATGTGCAAGAATGAATGGGAGAGTTATAGGTAGGTAGGTGTAGGCAGTGAGAGTTTGTGTTGTGCATGTGGATTTATTGGACTCTGACAATGCAAGTTATTGACCAGACATAGACATTGCTTTTTCTTAACTAATTTTCCAGTTTCATGCATGAGAACTGTGAGACAAAGGAATTGCATTCCCAAGTTAGGTGAAAGAGGACAAAGCTTGAGATATGATATGCTTAAAAAAACCCATCTTAATAATTCCATCTAAATTGACTGAAATGAAACTAGAAGATCATACTGATCAGGTTTACTGTTAAAAGGGACCCATGAAAAATGCAAAGATGAGGCTAGAATAAATAACACTATTTGATGATCCATTAGTGATGAAGCCAGGTGCATAGCATGGCATAGCATCCGCCACTCAATTAGCATGTGATTCGCCTCCTCTTTCCAATGCAACGTCGACTTCTTGGAATGCCGGGTTATGTTCCTGATAAGTCCGAACTCCCAAGCCTCATTGGTCGGTCGGTTGTGGTTTGGGAGCTTTCTAATAATTGGTGAGATCATCATACTCACTCGCCATGACGATGACGATGACGATGATGATTAAATAAGGTAAAACTACAAGGAAAAAAAAAGATAGGATAATATTACAAGGCCTTAGGTAGCCCATGGTTCCTCGGCTTCATATTTCTAGTAACAAATCAACACAAGAATGTATTTGGAAAGGTGCTTTTTTTTTTTTCATGGTTTATACTCCTAAAAGAAGTTGTCTTCACATTGATATCTTAATTTCCTTACCTACAGTAGAATAGGTTCTTTTTGTTAATGACTCTATAACTATTCCATGGCATCGTTTCCATTATGTCTTTGACGTATTAGGGTATGAGATTCCTAGCGATTTTCTTCAATAGTGCCCATAATAATAGCATTATTATAATAATATTAGAGAGGAGTGGTTGGCAAATGATTGAATTTGGACCTTAAATCTTCAATAAAAGGAAATTAGTATTTTTTAAGGTATTACAAATTGCACTTATATCAACATTTATCATTAAAATTAATTATTATAATCAATGGATTGAATAATTAATTCAAATTATTTCACATTCTGAAATCTCAAAGTTGGCATCAAGTAAAAGTTTTTCAAAATTTGATTAGGAAAAACTTGTCGGCACTAACAACAGATGTTATCCTCTCATTTTAGTAACATTTTTTTAATTGGTAGGTAAGAGGGGCCAAAGATACAAACAAATGACACTGTGCTTGGTCATTTGAGCATATCTACATACTACCGTCTTTGCTTTGTTTATTCAAAGGATGTTCCTTTATAAATAGAGGCTGAAGAGCAGATGATTAGATTCCCCCACCACTACCACCACTCAACTCTCCCTTCTTTCCTCCACTCTTTTTCTCCATAAAGGAAAGGAGTGAAGGGCTTCAACATATACAAAAAAAACACTGCAGCTCTTTCTTTGTTTCTCTTCTTATTTCCTTGAATACCCAGAATTGCACCACCTTTAACATTAAATTCCCTTCTATTTCTTTTTCAATATCATCATTACATTTTAGATAAACAATTAAAAGCGTGAATTGAATCGTTGATTTAACAGCGAAAAGCAGAGGAAACGCCCATGGCTCGGTTCTCCTGTTTTCACTTTTCTATAATCACGTTCTTGAGCTTCGTTCTCGTCGTTTTTCTTCATGGTACAGAGAATGCATGCTGTTTAAGAAATTGGGTTGTTCGCATTTTCGTCAAATTTTGATCTTCTTAAAAAATAAAACCAATATGACATTGTGTTCCTCTGTTTCCTTTTTTTACAGGGGTTACGGCTGCAACCTTCACATTCGTCAACAAATGCGATTACACAGTATGGCCTGGAATTCTAGCTAATCCAGGAAGTCCAAACCTGGAAAGTACAGGCTTTGAACTTAGGAATGGCGGCTCTCGTTCCTTCCAAGCCCCTACCGGCTGGGCCGGTCGTTTCTGGGGAAGAACAGGCTGCAATTTCGATGACTCTGGCCATGGATCATGTACTACAGGAGACTGCGGCTCTGGTGAAATTGAATGCAATGGAGCTGGCGCCACACCTCCGGCTACCTTAGCCGAGTTTACCCTTGGTTCAGGGTCGCAGGACTTCTATGACGTGAGCCTGGTTGATGGTTATAATTTGCCTATGATTGTGGAAGGAAATGGAGGGTCAGGGGAGTGTGCCACTACCGGTTGCATGACGGATTTGAATAAAAAGTGCCCGTCGGAGCTGAAATTCGATGGTGGCGACGCCTGCAAGAGCGCGTGCGATGCCTTCGGCAATCCAGAGTACTGCTGTAGCGGTGCCTACAGTAGTCCAACTGCTTGTAAACCGTCCATTTATTCAGAAGTGTTCAAATCAGCTTGCCCCAAATCGTATAGCTATGCTTTTGATGATGCCACTAGCACTTTCACATGCACTGGGGCTGATTATACCATCACATTCTGTCCCAATTCCCCAAGGTAAATTCCTAAGCTTGAAAGATTTCAACATTGTTTGGGTGCTTGAAAGATTGACAGTTGCTTATATTTCATGTGGCATTAATTTTTGATGCAGTTTGAAATCTTCAAAGGATCCTGCTGCCGAATCAACCGGTGAATCAGGACCAGATACGGACTCCGTGCAGGCGGCTGCACTGGCCAGTCAATGGCTAGCTAATTTAGCTACGGCAGACTCGACCAGAACCCAACTATATTCCCCTGCCCAATTTGGTTTTTCTGTGATCATCTTTTTGTTCTTGTAGTCTTTCCAATTTTGCTGTGACCACTCACTTCCAAATCGTGCTTATTTGGTTAGAAATACACCTATTGATGTGTAATTCATTTTGTTTCATAAATATAAATAATTATTTTTTTGCCATTACCCCTTTTCTTCTTCTTCTTCTTCTTCTTCTTCTTCTTCTTTAAGGGTATTAATTTTACACGTGAATGTGAGTCTTCATATCGGTTATTGGCGCCAACATCATAAGGGCGCAATGGTTATGCCTCTTGCCATATGTACTAAAAGGAAAAATATCATTTCTCGTGAAAGTTACTTTAAGACAATCACTGTAATTGAAAGAATTTGATAAATTATGGAAGTAAAAATGAAATTTTTGAGTTTTTAAAAATATTTTATTTTTTAATTATATTTAAAGTAATCTCATTTTTAAATTAAGTTTTAAATATGTCATTAATAATAATATTTTCAATAATAAATAACTTTAAATAAGTAATTTCCATTTTTAATTTCTAATATCATACTTTTATAAGATTGCGTAATTATTTTTAAAAAATAAAAAATTTTAAAACGGTTTAACATGCATATTTTAAAATAAATTTTTTAAATTTTCAAATTTTATAAATGTTTACATAAATATTTAAAAAGGGTGTAAAATATGTTAAAACACATTACGATTTGTTAATTAAACATGTAAACAAATTAAATATATTTTAATTTTAATTTAAGGAAATAAAAACTTCATGTAAAACTTCATTTAAAAAAAATTCAAAACTGCTAAATATATTTTAATTTATAAACATAAAAACAACCCATGCATCGCACGGGATAAAAAACTAGTATATTATAAAAAAGAAGGTACGTGAACGTATATGGAAACATTGAGTTTTAGGATAGTTACTATTAACTTAATTTAATTACATTATATAACATTTTAATTTAATTTAATCACATTATATAATAGTTCAATTTAAATTGATTTAGGAATTAAATATAAATATAAAATTTATTGTTTATCAAATTCATTAGGCAAGAAATGAAAAAAAAGAAGTAATCTTATTTTTTTTGTGTTTATTATATATATACATGTATTATATATGTGATAGCATACATACACATATCATATCATATATATCACATATATATAATAATATAGAGTTTTGAAATAATTTTAGTAACAATTAGTTCTAAACCAATTCTAAGACATTTGTTACCCATTATATGCTGACACATCAGCATAGTTTAATTCCGTAATCAAATTATTAATGAAACATTATAAAATTTAAATAGATTCATAAAAATAATTAATTGCATTTTAATTAATACATACAATTAGCATGTGCATCACGATGAGCGAGTATACAAACTAGTTAATTATAACCGTAGAAATTTTAACTTGGTAAAAAGAATTTTTGAATTGCAACTGAGTAGAGGTGATCATGGGCCGGGCCGGGTCGGGCCCAGACAAAATTTTAGGCCCATTTTCTAGGCCCGAGCCCGGCCCGGCCCGAAATATGGGCCTAAAAATTTGTCCAAGCCCGGCCCGAAAGAAAATTGATAAACCCGAGCCCGGCCCATATTAAGTTTTTTTTTAGCTTTTTTCATTAAATAAAAAATTTTAAAACAAATATTAAAACAAATAAACAAATAAAAAATATGTAAATTTTAAAAATATATTTGATTAAAAATAAAATATATATTTAATATATAATTCGGGTTGGGCCGGGCCCGGGCTAAAAAAGTTTTACCCGAGGCCCAACCCGTTTTCTAAACAGGCTTCTTTTTTTGCCCAAACCCATATTTCGGGTCTATAGTTTTACCCAAACCCTCCCGTTTTTCGGGCGGGCCGGGTAGCCCAACCCATGATCACCTCTACAACTGAGTGAGAGGTATTAACGATTTTAATGTATCGGAGCAATGGGCCAATGTGTAATTATTTCCACAGATAGCAATGACTAATCCTAGTAATTTTGTAGGAGAGGACGTTGAAGACAAAGGACACATAATTGATAATAATGTAGAAAATGACAAATAACGAGTTTGACTGAAAATGATGCATTGGTCATTGCTACTTACAGTTTTTGCTTTACACTGATTATGGTATGCTAATTGCAATTGATAAAACTAAACAATTGGATATTGTTAGACCATGGTTTTATGATTCTACAATTAGAATCAGTGAGTGAATCACAAGTTTGTCAAGGTCAAACTCAAAAGGAGTAGCCAAGTGTAAGAGCCAAAAGTTGACACTTGGAGCTTAGTGTTAGTGGGGAGCTATTGCAAGGTCTTACACCAACAAGTAAACATTACTAGAAGTGCAGAAAGATGCCATAGATTTATGGCACTCCACTATAGGTTTTCATCTCAAAAAGAAAAGCCTAAATACATTTTCCACTCCTAGAACATGTTTATATATATATATATATATATGAGGTTTGTACTCTAGTTAAACTGGCAAATCAATTAATCACGCTAGTTAAACTGGCAAATTAATTTATCATGCCATGGCGTATTAACGCAAAGTAGAGAATTAACACAAAATATTAAGAATTAAAGCGGTTTGACGGTAAGTATGATAGGTTAGTTGTAATATTTTCTAAGTGTTATAATGGAACACTTAGAGCATTCCAATGATCGAACACAAGAGAGATTGGGTGATAAGGTGAATGAAAATGATAAGCATGCATTTACAAAGTCTAGCTAGCTAATCACTAAATACTATATTACGACAAGTCATCATGCAATGTTAATTACATTAAATTACACCTATGAGGACAAGATTGAATAATAGTCAAAAGTACACAAACATCAATGCAATGAGATAAAGTGGTTAGTTGATATCCATGTTGCTAATTAATTCTTACATTAGGTATCTAACTTGCTCAAACTCCTAATTGGTCTAATTTTATCTTTCGGTCACCATTTTACCTAATTAGACGATTTAGTCTGGTTCATCCTTTGACCTCACTAAACTAAATCAAGACAATTAAATTGGTTCCCAGTAGGTTCTCCTCTTAGTCTCGCCTATCCAAATGTTCACCTAAATGCATCAATTTTAGGTTTTGAAGTCTATTCAATTTAATCCAATTTTTACAATTTAGCCTCTAACCCAAAAACTAACCATGCAATATTTCAATCAACCAACTATCATAAGACTTAGTGCCTACTCATCATTAACATACAAATATCAGTAAATTCCATGCTTAGATAATTCATCAAATAACCATAAAAGAAGACAAGGTTTATAACTTCTTGGTGACTCTTGAATGAGTCTTTGTTGAAAATGACGGCAGCAAGAAAGATGATGAAACCACAACCAAAGATGATATTTTTGCACTTTTGAAAGCTAACAAGAATGAAATTTATTGAATACTTTAAGGAGAAATCAAAATAACAAGAGAAAGTTTTGTATCCACTTTCAAGAAAACTAAAGCTACAATAAAAATAAAGAAGAAACTAACAGCCACTAACTACTAAGATAAGAAATGAAACTTAGAAAATTAAAATTGGTGAAAGAAATAAAGTAGATGACAGAAAGATGATAAAATAGTCTCTTTTTTAGTAACCCTAACATTTGAAAAAAATGCCCTTGAAGATAATGATTTGACTTGAGTTGATGTTAGACACAAAATTTCTCATACAGTATTTTACACTCTGTCAAACTTTATATGAATTTGGATGTCTATTTATCGCTTCAAAATGAATTCAGATCCAACCAAACTCACTCGATAAGAGTGGCTTTGATAAACAAAGGCAATTGTTCTTACAAGGAAAAAATCCAAAAACTCAAAAAGGGGTTTCTCTGTTGCAATAAAGATGAGGGCAATATATAATCATCATTCAAAACTAATCTAAGTGAAGTGAATTATTATTTTTTTAAATTTAGAAAATTATTGATTAAATGAGAGGTATTTGGTATTGGCGAGTGGGGATAAAAATAAACTTATGAGAAATTAACGAAAGCTTCAAGGCATGTAGTAATGCCACTTTCTTTAAGGTTCTATTCACTCCCACCTATATATAGTGTGCAAAAGAGTTACTGAAAAATAAATCTCGAGGATACAATGAAGCCTAATGATTGTCTACATTTCGCACTGACGGAAACAGTCCACTGAGCACTGAACGGAGCATAACAAGGTTATTAATTTCTATAAAAAATTTCTGCAATAATTCTTTATAGTACAATTTAAGAATATAAAAGATGGTGGGAGATCAAAAAGAAACTTTTTTCTATGTTTCTAGGTGTATCCAACAAATGAAATTCCTCTCCTATTTATAGTAGGTCTCATGTCTCTTCATAGGGACATAACTACCCAAACGGATAGCTATATTTTTAACCACAAACATAATTATTCAATAGGTATCAACTTGAATAATTATGGCCCTTTTTTTATTAATTAACTGATATAACTTTTGATGACAAGAGACATAACTGATCATTATGAATAGTGACAACTATTTCTTAATTAACCAAGTGACGTTATTTTTTGACCACCTGTAACTTTACAGTTTTAACAATTAGAACATTATAAACAGTTTGAAGTGATGATGAACCCTGAAGGAATCAAAATGATGGCAGTTTTTGTATCTAAATCTATTGGCAAATTCCAGAAAGATAATGCTAAAAGGAAAAAGAAAAAGGGAATTAATGTTGCGTTAATCTGCGGCCAAATGGGGAGCCAGTCACAATTATTTATCATTTCAGTTTTTTTCTCTTTACGACACTTCTATTTGTTATTAGTGTTGCAAATAGGGAAGCAGCCACAGTTATTTATCCTTTCAGTTATTCAATACTGTTGTAGTGTTGCGGTTGCAAATGTTGCAGATGATACGTAATATATAATCATCATTGTGAATTGATTTTTTTCTTCTAAAATCACCATGTTTTTTAAATATTATATATATGTACATTTTACTATCATAATTTATTATTTTAATATTAATTATATATTTTTATGAGTTTTATTTCATTTACAAATATAATTATTCTAATTTTATAATGAATGAAGAAGAATATAGATAGTCATACCATATTAAAATTATTAAATTAAATCATGGATAATAACCAATTTTATATTATAAAAGAAAACATCGCATATTAATTGTGTTATTGTAACAGCCCGTTTTTGGTCAAATCGGAACAGTAGTTTCGGGACCACAAATCCGAGATCAAAATATTTATTTTATTATTATTTTAGTGTCCATGGCATGATAATATGTTTGTGTGAAATTTTCGTTAAGAAATTTTATCATTTAGATGGTCAATTTGATAAAAAGGACTAAATCGCATAAAGTGTAAAAGTGGAGTTCCATTAGCTAAAAGTATTTAATAGCCATGGAATTTTAATTTAGAGGTCCTTATGTGGTAAATATACCAATAATAGCATGAGTGGACAATTATGGACAACCATTATGTGAATTAAATGGTTTAATATTAAGGTTAAAATGGTAAATGATAATTATATAACTAAAATAACAAAAACCACAAAGCTATCATCTTTTAATTTACCATCTTCCACCGAAATTTCAAAGAGAAAAAAGGCCATGGGAATAAGCTAGGGTTTGGCCATTTCAAGCTTTAATTGGCAAGTAATTTTGACTCCGTTTTTAATGATTTCTATGTTTTTGTGATCGTTGCAGCTAGTACTAGCTAGCCCAGGGATATTTTGCAAAACTGTTAAAGGTTTAAGGTTTTTCCATTGATGAATCTATGAGTATTTTGATGTTTAATGGTAGATAATGCATGGTTGTTGTTAGATAAACAACATTTGTTAAGTGATTTTTAGTAAAATATCCAAATAGGGATTAAATTGAGAAAAGTTGAAATTTGTGATTATATGAAATAAGGAGTAAATTGTGAAAAATGTGAAAGTTTAGGGGAAAATGTGTAAAATAGCCCTAAATTATATTTTGGATTGAATTGAATAAATAAATGATTAAATGAGTCAATTTTTAATATATTTAGATCAAGAGAGGAGAAATACGGACTTAGATCGGGGAAAGAACAAAGTTACAGAATAGTTGACTCGATTCCCCGTTTTAGCAACCGAGGTAAGTTCGTATGTGATAAATTTCAAAACAAATGTATTTTATATGCTTTGATATTGCATGAATTGCAAATACGAGACTGTGGATATGAATGATAGTGATTCGACGACGATTCGACATTCGAAATCCCGGTTGAACCTTAGGAATAATTTAGGATGCTAGTGACATGTCATTAGGGATACTTTGATGTTGGCTTCGGGTGCGAGATATACCGATTTGGCTTCGGGCCATGCATATCGGCTGATTTGGCTTCGGGCCATGATATTAGTATTTCAGATAAGTTACCTTGATTTGGCTTCGGGCCATGGTATAGGTACTTATCGTGTGAGACCCTTGAGTATCCAACTTCTATTCCGAATGATTCAACGGGTAAATAAAAGACGAGAATGTGTATAAGAATTGTACGAGATGGTACAAGTATGTGTATAAACTATTTTAACATTGAATCGAGAAAATGATGATGAAAGTATACAATTTTGTGAATGAGTATTTGAAAGGTTTGTTAGCTAATATAAGCTACATGTTATTGTATTCAAATTATTGAATTCTATTTATGTGATTGCATTAAGTTTATTTCATACGAGCTTACTAAGATTTATAGCTTACTTTGTGCATTTTTTCGTGTTTTATAGTGATATCGAAGCTAGTTTGGATTCAGTGATCGACGGAGATCGTTTCACACTACCACCTATCACTTGGTACCTTTGAACTTTGGTATTTTGAGTATATGGCATGTATAGGCATTTTGAGTCATTTTGATTATGGATTGATAATGATTTTGGTCATTTGTAATGACTTGTAAATGTATATGTTTTGGTTTGTAAATATAGCCATGAGATTTGGCTTAATTTGATGGATTTGGTTATGTGCTTATATGTGCATATATGATTGATATTTGAGTTCATGGATGGATATGTGAATGACCAATATTATGAGGTTTGTGGAATTGGTATCATACTTGTGAATTGGTGTAAAATGATGTATGTTAAGTAAAGGTTTAACTAGTTGATTGGTATATGCATTATGGTATGTTTTGGTTGAGTAAAATTTGAGGTATAAGCATATTGGTTGCTAGTATTGGAAATGATATGTATTAGCCTTGATTGTGGCTAAATTGGATGTTTATTTATACTATGGATCGGTGCCGTTTTGGTTGTTTAGGTGAGCATAATTGTGGGTGGCAAATTGACTTGGTAAATAGCCTATTTTTGTCCACACGGGCAGAGACACGGGCGTGTGTCCCAGCCGTGTGTGACACACGATCATGTTGCACGGCCGTGTGTCCCATGGTGTTGAATTTGAAATGAAGTCAGTATGCTCCACAGGGTCTCACACACGGGCGTATGTTGGGCATGTGGTATAAGTCAGTATACCTTCTAATTTGCACACGGCCTAGCACACGGGCGTATGACTTGGCCGTGTTGCATAAGTCAGTATACCCTATAGGTTTGGCATGGCCTAGTACACGGCCTGGCACACGGGCGTGTATGGCAAATTTTAGGGCACACGGGCATGTGTATTGGCCGTATGACCCAAGTCAGAGAGTTACACGGGGTCGGACACGGGCTGGGATACGACCATGTGCTCCTATTTCAAATGTCCACACAGCCTGTGACACGGGCGTGTCTGGTGGCCGTGTGAGACACACGATCTGGCCACACGGGCGTGTCTGGTGGCCGTGTGAGACACACGATCTGGCCACACGGGCGTGTGTCCCCTATTTTGAGAAAAATTTTCAATTTTTCGTGAAAGTTACTTGAGTTATCGGTTTAGTCTCGAACCACTTCCAGAGCATGTTTAGGGCCTCGTAGGCTCGTATTAGGGACAAATTGATTAAGATTGAGTGATGATTATATGTAATGATTGAATGTATGAGACAAGTATGTATAAATGTATTGTAAGTCCTGTAATGCTCTGTAACCGTATTCTGACGTTCAATACGGGTGAAGAGTGTTATATTTATTGGTATCAGAGCTACGATTTAGTCGATTCTAGGACTAACATAGCATGTGTGAGAGTCTAGCTATACATGCTATATATAAACTGTGATAGTATGATGAATACTGACATTTTTAAATGTGTTTTCATATAGTAAATGGATCCCAATCGAGCTATAGCCGATGAGGTTGAAAGTATTACGCTCACTCCCGCTTAAGGGACAGCGCCGTCTGATTCTAGACCCGTAACGGGCAGCCAGGGAGGAGAGGCTAAAGAAGCCTTCTTCCAAATGATGAACGAGTGGTTCATACAATATATTTGAACGAACCTGACTACTCAACAACCTCCACCCCCTCCTAATCCCCAACCGATTCCTGTAGCTCCTCAAGGAGTCGAGCTTTTAAGATTGAACAAGCCTCCAGTTGATAAGATCCGCAAACACGGGGACGAAGATTTTAGAGCTAATGTTGATAATGATCCTGAGATAGCCGAATTTTGGCTCGAGAATACGATTTGAGTGTTTGATGAACTTTCTTGCACACCAGCTGAATGTTTAAAATGTGCAATATCACTTTTGAGGGATACCGCGTACTAGTGGTGGAATACGTTAGTATTAGTAGTGCCGAGAGAGAGGGTCACCTGGGAATTCTTTCAGACCGAGTTCTGGAAGAAATACATCAGTCAACGCTTCCTGGATCAAAAGCATAAAGAGTTTTTAGAACTAAAATAAGGCCGCATGACTGTAACCGAATATGAAAGAGAATTTGTACGGTTGAACAAGTACGCTCGGGAGTCTGTTTCTACTGAAGAGATTATGTGCAAGCGGTTTGTTGACGAGTTGAATGAAGATATTAAACTTCTAGTCAGGATATTAGATTTAAAAGAATTTGTTGTGTTAGTTGACTGGGCTTGTAAAGCTGAAGACTTTAACAGATAAAAGAAGAAAGCTAATTCAGAGGGTAGAGATTCGAGAAAAAGATCGATGAATAAACCTTATCATTCTTCATCAAAGAAATTTTGAGATTCGTTTAGTTGATCGAATGCATCAGTGGTATACCAGAATAGAGATCGTGGAAATCAACATGTGAATTCTAAAGCTCAAACTACTTCTGTCTAGAGCATTGGCAGCGCGAGAAATAACAAACCTGAGTGTCAACAGTGTAGGAGAAGACATTTTGGAGAATGCTGAAATAAGAGTAGTAAAGCTTGCTTTAAATGTTGTTCACCAAATCACTTTATTCGAGACTACCTAGAGTTATCCGAGAAAGAAAAAGTTCAGAATGTAAGATCTAGCAATACGACTGCGAGAGGGAGACCACCGAGAAATATGAGGAATGTATCCAATGGTAGAGGTGTGATTAGGGACTCAGCTGTGAGATCTGAGGCCAGAGTACCTGCTAGAGCCTACGCTATTCGCGCTCGCGAAGAAGCGTCGTCCCCAGATGTTATTACCGGTACATTCTTTCTTTACGATACTAATGTGATTGCTTTAATTGATCCTGGATCGACACATTCGTAAGCTTGTGAGAATTTGGTGTATAGTAAGAAATTTCCTGTTAAAATTACTGAGTTTATGATTAAAGTATCGAACCCTTAGGCAAGAATGTTCTAGTTGACAAAGTATGCAAGAACTGTCCTTTAATGACTCAGGGTTACTATTTTCCGGCTGACTTGATGCTTTTACCATTTGATGAGTTCGATGTGATTCTGGGTATGGATTGGCTGACTCTGCACGATGCCATTGTAAATTGTAAAGGAAAAATTATCGAATTAAGATGTCAGAATAATGAAGTTCTTCGGATTGAATCTGATGAATCGGGTGGATTACCAGTTGTAATATCGACTATGTCGACTCAGAGATGTGTGAGAAAAGGGTGCGAAGCTTATCTTGCGTACGTTTTAGATACAAAAGTGTCTGAATCGAAGATTGAATCAGTGCTTGTAGTTTGTGAGTTTTCGGATGTGTTTCCAGAAGAGTTACTTGGGTTGCCACCAGTTAGAGAGGTTGAATTTGCTATTGAGTTAATACCAGGAACTTCACCGATATCTATAGCTCCGTACAGAATGGCTCCGATAGAGTTGAAAGAGTTGAAAGCTCAGTTGCAAGAGTTAACAGATAGAGGTTTTGCACGACCGAGTTTTTCACCCTGGGGTGTACCAGTATTGTTTGTTAAGAAGAAAGACGGGTCCATGAAAATGTGTATTGACTATCGTCAGCTCAACAAGGTTATGATAAAGAATAAGTTTTCTTTGCCGAGAATAGATTATTTGTTTGATCAGTTGAAAGGTGCAAAAGTATTTTCAAAGATTGATTTGAGATCTAGCTATTATCAGTTACGAGTTAAAGACTCAGATGTGCCGAAAACTGAGTTCAGAGTGAGGTACGGACACTATGAATTCATTGTTATGCCTTTTGGACTAACTAATGCTCCTGCCATTTTTATGGATTTGATGAATCAGATCTTTAGACCGTATTTAGATAGATTTGTTGTTGTGTTCATTAACGATATTCTTATCTACTCTCGAGATGAGTCTGAGCATGCTGAGCATTTGAGGATTGTGTTGCAAACCTTGAGAGATAAGCAATTGTATGCTAAATTCAGCAAATGTGAGTTTTGGCTCCGAGAAGTTAGATTTTTGGGACATATTGTATTAGTGGATGACATTCGAGTTGATTCGAGCAAGATTTCTGCAGTTATTGACTGGAAACCACCTAGAAATGTATCCGAGGTTAGAAGCTTTTTGGGATTGGCTGGTTACTATAGACGTTTCGTTAAAGGGTTCTCGATGATTACTACATCGATGACCAGATTGCTATAGAAAGCTGTAAAGTTTGAATGGTCTGAGAAATGTCAATAAAGTTTCGATCAATTGAAAGCAATGTTAACTGAGGCACCAGTGTTAGTTCAATCTGAGTCGGGTAAAGAGTTTGTGATTTACAGCGACGCGTCATTGAAAGGTTTGGGTTGCGTGTTGATGCAAGAGGGAAAAGTTATAGCTTATACCTCCAGACAGTTGAAACCGCATGAAAAGAACTATCCGACGCATGATTTAAAGTTGGCCGCTATAGTTTTTGCATTAAAAATTTGGCGTCATTATTTGTACGGTGAAAAATGACACATCTTTACCGATCATAAAAGCTTAAAGTATATAATGACTCAAAAGGATTTGAATTTATGACAACGGAGATGGCTCGAGTTATTGAAAGATTACGAGTTAGTGATTGATTATCACCCGGGAAAAGCGAATGTAGTCGCAGATGCTTTGAGTAGAAAATCGTTGTTTGCCTTGAGAGCAATGAATACACAGTTGACATTATCTAATGATGGTTCGATTTTAGCTGAGTTAAAAGCTAAACCAGTATTTCTTCAGCAGATTTGTGAAGCTCAGAAAGATGATAGTGAATTGCAAGCTAAAAGAGGGCAATGTGAGTCGAATAATGATTCAGAGTATCAAATCGGGTTCGATGATTGTTTGATGTTCCGAGATAGAATTTGTGTACCGAAAAATCCAGAGTTAATTCAGAAAATTTTGCACGAGGCACATAGTAGTAGTTTATCGGTTCAACCGGGGAGTACCAAGATGTATAATGATTTGAAACAATCGTATTGGTGGTCAGGTATGAAACGAGATATTTTTGAGTTTGTATTGAAGTGTTTAGTTTGTCAGCATGTGAAAGCCGAGCATCAAGTGCCTTCGGGTTTACTTTAGCCTGTGATGATACCAGAGTGGAAATGGGATAGAGTGACTATGGATTTCGTATCAGGATTACTCCTGTCTCCGAAGAAGAAAGATGTAATTTGGATTATCGTTGATCGACTGATGAAATCAGCACATTTCATTCCGGTACGTACTGACTATTCACTCGATAGATTAATGGAATTGTACATTTTTGAAATCGTTAGATTGCACGGGGTGCCAGTTTCGATTATTTCGGATAGAGATCTGAGGTTTACGTCGCGGTTTTAGAAGAAGTTGCAAGAAGATCTGGGTACAAAGTTGAATTTCAGTATAGCTTTTCATCCGCAAACCGACGGTCAATCTGCGAGAATAATTCAGGTTCTCGAAGATATGTTCAGATGTTGTGTTTTAGACTTCGAAGGAAATTGGGAGAAATATTTACCGCTGGTTGAATTTGCGTATAATAACAGCATTCAATCGAGTATAAAGATGGCATTGTACAAAGCTTTGAATGGTCGTAAATGCCGAACTTCATTGTATTGGACCGAGCTTAGCGAGAAACAGATTCACGAGGTTGATTTGATTAGAGAAACTGAAGAGAAAGTGAAAGTAATTCGTGACTGTTTGAAAGCAGCTTTAGATCGTCAGAAATCGTATGCGGATTTGAAACGAAAAGATATCGAATTTCAGATAAGTGATAAAGTATTCTTGAAAGTATCTCCGTGGAATAAAATACTTCGTTTTGGTCGTAAAGGCAAATTGAGTCCGAGATTTATCGGGCCGTATGAGATCATCGAAAGAATAGGTCCAGTGGCATATCGATTAGCTTTACCATCAAAGTTAGAAAAGATTCATAATGTATTTCACGTGTCGATGTTACGCCGTTATCGATCAGATCCAACACATGTGATTTCTCCGTTAAAGATTGAAATTCAACCTGATATGTCATACAACGAAGAACCGATCAGAATTTTGGCTCGAGAGATTAAAGAGTTGAGAAATAAACACATAGCTTTAGTGAAAGTATTGTGGCAATGACACGGAGTTGAAGAGGCTACGTGGGAGCCTGAGGAACCTATGAGAAAACAGTATCCTAACCTATTCACTGGTAAGATTTTCGGGGACAAAAATCCCTAAGGGGGAGAGTTGTAACAGCCCGTTTTATGTCAAATCGAAACAGTGGTTTCAGGACCATAAATCTGAGGTTAAAATATTTATTTTATTATTATTTTAATGTCTATGGCATGATAATATGTTTGTGTGAAATTTTTGTTAAGAAATTTTATCATTTAGATGGTCAATTTGATAAAAAGGACTAAATCACATAAAGTGTAAAAGTGGAGTTCCATTAGCTAAAGGAATTTAATAGCTATAGAATTTTAATTTAGAGGTCCTTATATGGTAAATATACCACTAATAGCATGAGTGGAAAATTATGGACAACCATTATGTGAATTAAATGGTTTAATATTAAGGTTAAAATGGTAAATGATAATTAAATAAGTAAAATAACAAAAACCACAAAGCTATCATCTTTTAATTTACCATCTTCCACCGAAATTTCAAAGAGAAAAAGGCCATGGGAATAAGCTAGGGTTCGGCCATTTCAAGCTTTAATTGTTGAGTAATTTTGACTCCGTTTTTAATGATTTCTATGTTTTTGTGATCGTTGCAACTAGTACTAGCTAGCCCAAGGACTATTTTGTAAAACTGTTAAAGGTTTAGGGTTTTGCCATTGATGAATCTATGAGTATTTTGATGTTTAATGGTAGATAATGCATGGTTGTTGTTAGATAAACAACATTTGTTAAGTGATTTTTAGTAGAATATCCAAATAGGGATTAAATTGAGAAAAGTTGAAATTTGTGATTATATGAAATAAGGAGTAAAATGTGAAAAATGTGAAAGTTTAGGGGAAAATGTGTAAAATAGCCCTAAATTATATTTTGGATTGAATTGAATAAATAAATGATTAAATGAGTCAATTTTTAATATATTTAGATCAAGAGAGGAGAAATACAGACTTAGATCGGGGAAAGAACAAAGTTACAGAATAGTTGACTTGATTCACCGTTTTAGAAACCGAGGTAAGTTCGTATGTGATAAAGTTCAATACAAAGGTATTTTATATGCTTTGATATTGTATGAATTGCAAATATGAGACTGTGGATATGAACGATAGTGATTCGACGACGATTCGACATTCGAAATCCCGGTTGAACCTTAGGAATAGTTTAGGATGCTAGTGACATGTCATTAAAGATACTTTGATGTTGGCTTCGGGCCATGAGTTAGCACTTCGGGTGCGAGATATACCGATCTGGCTTTGGGCCATGCATATCGGCTGATTTGGCTTCGGGCCATGATATTAGTATTTCGGATAAGTTACCTTGATTTGACTTTGGGCCATGGTATAGGTACTTATCGTGTGAGACCCTTGAATATCCAACTTCTATTCCGAATGGTTCAACGGGTAAATGAAGGACGAGAATGTGTATGAGAATTGTACGAGATGGTACAGGTATGTGTATAAACTATTTTAGCATTCAATCGAAAAAATGATGATGAAAGCATACAATTTTGTGAATGAGTATTTGAAAGGTTTGTTAGCTAATATAAGCTACATGTTGTTGTATTCAAATTATTGAATTCTATTTATGTGATTGCATTAAGTTTATTTCATACGAGCTTACTAAGCTTTATAGCTTACTTTGTGTATTTTTTCGTGTTTTATAGTGATATCGAAGTTAGTTCGGATTCAGTGATCGACGAAGATCGTTTCACACTACCACCTATCACTTGGTACCTTTGAACTTTGGTATTTTGAGTATATGGCATGTATAGGCATTTTGAGTCATTTTGATTATGGATTGATAATGATTTTGGTCATTTGTAATGACTTGTAAATGTATATGTTTTGGTTTGTAAATATAGCCATGAGATTTGGCTTAATTTGATGGATTTGGTTATGTGCTTATATGTGCATATATGGTTGATATTTGAGTTCATGGATGGATATGTGAATGACCTATATTATGAGGTTTGTAGAATTAGTATCATGCTTGTGAATTGGTGTAAAATGATGTATGTTAAGTAAAGGTTTAACTAGTTGATTGGTATATGCATTATGGTATGTTTTGGTTGAGTAAAATTTGAGGTATAAGCATATTGGTTGCTAGTATTGGAAATGGTATGTATTAGCCTTGATTGTGGCTAAATTGGATGTTTATTTATACTATGGATCGTTGCCATTTTGGTTGTTTAGGTGAGCATAATTGTGGGTGGCAAATTGGCTTGGTAAATAACCTATTTTTGTCTATACGGGCAGAGACACGGGCTTGTGTCTCAGCCGTGTGTGACACACGGTCATGTTGCACGGCCGTGTGTCCCCTGGTGTTGAATTTGAAATGAAGTCAGTATGCTCCACACGGTCTCACACACGAGCGTGTGATCGGCCGTGTGGTATAAGTCAGTATACCCCCTAATTTGCACACGGCCTAGCACACGGGCGTGTGACTTGGCCGTGTTGCATAAGTCAATATACCCTACAGGTTTGGCACTTCCTAGTACATGGCGTGGCACACGGGCGTGTATGACAAATTTTAGGGTACACGGGCGTGTGTATTGGCCGTGTGACCCAAGTCAGAGAGTTACACGGGGTCGAGCACAGGCTGGGACATGGCCATGTGCTCCCATTTCGAATGTCCACACGGTCCGTGACACGGGCGTGTCTGGTGGCCGTGTGAGACACACAGTCTGGCCACACGGGCGTGTGTCCCCTGTTTTGAGAAAAAATTTTAAAGTTTCGTGAAAGTTACTTGAGTTATCGGTTTAGTCCCGAACCACTTCCAGAGCATGTTTAGGGCCTCGTAGGCTCGTATTAGGGAAAAATTGATTGAGATTGAATGATGATTGTATGTAATGATTGAATGTATGAGACAAGTATGTATAAATGTATTGTAAGTCCTGTAATGCTCCGTAACCGTATTCCGGCGTTGAATACGAGTGAGGGGTGTTACATAACAGATTTTGACCATAACAATAATGATGCAGTTCCTCTATAGCATTAAGTTGATTTTGTTGTTCGATAAGGTTAATTTCCATTGTAATACAACCCTAATGTTACGATACAACAATCTAGAAATGGGAATTGAGCATAGCAAGAGTAAGGATTGCCTTATCCACCTTTACCCCACATTTGAATGGACAATTAAAAACGATTCACGTCCATGGATGTCAGTTATATCTATAATCGTTGCATACTACTCCACATCACTCCACCTCTCTTCTTTTATTAATAACTTTTCAATTTAATACTACTAGATATATATCACGTGTGTTGCACGTAATTTTATATGTTTATTTTTAAATTGATTAAATAATATATTTTTTATAATTTTTAAAAAGTATATATTTGCTAATCAAATGAGATTTGACCTAATTTATAATAAAAGACTATTGATTTTGGAAAATAATTTTTTTTGAAATGAAGATCTACTGATGCATTAAATGGAAGAAAAAAAAAAGGGTTATATCCCACCTACTATTTGCTATCAAAATAAATTTCCATTAAGGCCCGTTTCCCCTAACTTAACCAAAAATAACTTCACAAAACCAGCCCCTAAAGAAAACCAAAAATTAAAACCCTAATATTCCTAATTCAGAACAAAACAATCAAACAAAACCAAAGAAATCCGCTGTGTAACCAAACCGTCAGCCGTATTCTTTTTTGCCTTTCGTCTCTTCATCAGTGTTTGTAGCAGGAGTGGATTTATATTTCTGGTAAGATTGTTTCCTGTAATCTTGCTTTGGCCTTTCCCTCCTTATTCTCTGAGTTTTAATCTCATCAAAACTCACATTTTTCATAATTTTACTTAGATATTCTCGAAACTTCTTCTCTGCCCATTCTCCCTCTGTCTAGAGCTGGTATTCTTTCCACTCTTTCTGGTGCTTCCTTAATCCAGAACATCGAAGGGTCGAACCGTTTTCCTTTCTGTGCCATTTTGTGTGCAGCTCGATTCACCATACAAGGTACGAATCTAAACTTTATATAATCAAAATTCTTAATCCTTGCTTTACTTTCTTTTAGCAAAGCAGCACTAACCGATTCATCTTCTATTGCATCCACCACTTTTGCTAAATGAGTCCCCTTCAACCATTATTCTCTGAAAACCTAGTTCTTCGGTATAGATTAACGCCTGAACACATGTTCGTGCTTCTGCAATTTTCGCATCTCTCACATGCAAATTTGGGTAAGTGCTACACTGCCATTATAATGCTTTCGCTATTTCTAACAATAATCCCTGAAACAGAGCTGTTTATGTAATTGTTAAAACATGCATCAAAATTTACTTTGACACTATCTCCTTCCGCTGGTTGCCAAATAGTCTCCTATTTTTCTTGCATGCCTTTCGATATAATACCCATGCTATCAATTTCTGATATGTAGGCGTTTCTGAAAGAAACTACTCCAAAAACGTTTTGTCCCGTTCCATTGTGATAGACCATATTACGATTGTACCATAGGGCCTAGAATATAACTACGAATTTTCTAAGAAAAAGCGTATCTCCTGTTGATAACTCCGTAGCTAACCAATTTATCCAATTCTGGTTCTCAATATTGGTCGAGTATGTTACTCCCATACTTTGCAGGACTTGTTCGGTAAAACGACCCTCACGGAAGATATGCTCAACAGATTCTTCATCATTTCGACATACTGGGCATAAATTTTGTACTCCAATATTTCTTTGCTGTAAATTTGATAATATGGGCATATAATTTTTAATAATTTTCCAACATGTAATTTTTATTTTACTTGCTAGACTTAAGCTCCATATTTTTGTAAAGAGGGATTTTTGTAACTCATCTAGATTATCATTGGTGGTTGTATCTACTACTTCGAGCCATCTGTACCCGCTCTTGATCGAGTAGATTTTGAAATTTTCGCCCCTCCAGACCAAATAGTCATCTTGATCATAGCTTGATAAAGGTATGGCTAGTATCCTTCGTGTAGTTTCCTCACCAAAAAGGTTTTCAATAATTTCTTCTTTCCATAAAGTTGAATCTATTTCAATTAAATCAACGACCTTTCTGTATCTTGTATTAATTTCGTGTCCTTGAACTCTTCCTTGTCCAGGCTCTAACAACCAATTGTCATTCCATATATTAATGCTTGCACTATTTCCCACACGCCAACCACAACCCTGTTCCAACAGCCTTCTAGATGTCCATATGCTACGCCAGGTATATGATGGGCAAGAGCCTATACTTGCATTCATAAAATCTGTGTTTGAATAGTATTTTGCTTTCATAATTTTTGCGAACAAACAATTTGGCTTTGACATTAATCTCCACCCTTGCTTCGCAAGGAAAGCTATATTAACTTTGGACAAGTCTTTAAATCCTAATCCCCCTTTCCCTTTAGGTCGACATACCATTCTCCATTGACACCAATGTATACCCTTCTTTGTGTTTTCATTACACCACCAAAATTTCGCAATCATGCTATTTAACTCGCGGCATAAAGAACCTGGTAATAAGAAGCATTGTATTGCATAAATAGGAATTGCCTGTAAAATTGATTTTATGAATACCTCTTTCCCTTCCTTTGACAATTGCCTCGTTCTCCAGCTCTCTATTTGCTTAACGAATCTTTCCTTTAGGTTAGTGAATGCATTTTTCTTTTTTCTGTCCACCATTGTTGGCAACCCAAGGTCTTTTTTCGAGTTATTAGATATTCGAACTCCCAGTATTCCTCCTATTTGTTCCTTCTATTCATCCATCACATTAGCGCTAAAATAGATGAGGGACTTGTTGAAATTGACCAATTGACCCGAGACACTTTCATATTCTTCTACTATAGCTTTCATTCTGCTTGCTCCATCCACTGAAGCGTCTCCTAAAAAGAATATTGTCGTTAGCGAAAAAGAAATGTGTGAGCTCAAGACTACTCCTACCAAATCTTGCCCCTTCTATCAAGTCCTCTCGCTTACATTCCCTAAATAGACTTGAGAAGCCTTCAATACATATTAGAAATAATACAGACTCAACGGATCCCCCTGCCATAGCCCTCTTGAAGGCTTGAAAACTTCACCTTGTTCACCATTGAAGATAACTGAATATGTCACCGTAGCCATACATGTCATTACTAATTCAATCCATTCATTACAAAAATCCATTTTAGTCAATACTTTTTTGTAGAAAGCACCACTCCACCCTATTGTAGGCTTTGCTCATATCTAGTTTTAACGTAAAAGAACCTTCATATATATGTTTCCTCCTCTTGAACGAATGTAAAATCTCATCAACAACAAGAATATTATCTTTTATTTGTCTTCCGGGCACAAACGCTCATTGGGCTTCATCAATACACTTGTCCAATACTGTTATAATCCCGTTAACATTGAACTTGGAAATTATTTTATATAACACATTACAAAGGCTTATCGGTCTGAACTGAGTCATAGTTGTTGGTGAATTATTTTTTGGGATAAACACGATATTTGTATGGTTGATATTTTCCAATCCTTGCTTACTGTTAAGTACTTGAATGCAATATTTCGTAGTCTCCTTACCTACGATACTCCAGTACTTTTGAAAAATAAAGTTGGGAAACTGTTTTCTCTAGAAGCTTTAATTGGCGACATGCTTTTAATTGCCTCCTCAACCTCCTCATCCTTAAACTCCATTGTCAGCTCCACGTTATCAACTTCATTAATGCATGGTTGAATTCCCATTAGAGTTCGAGTGCTATCTCCTGTGGAGAAAGTCGTAAACAATTCTTTGAAATAGTCAGTGTTGATGTTTGCCATAATCTTTTCATCTCGAACCCATTCTCTACTGTCGTTCTTTAGGTTCCGAATTGTATTTCTTTTCTTTCTAGCTGACGCAATGCTATGGAAATACAGCGTGTTCCTATCTCCAAAACGCAACCAATTAGCTCGTGCACGTTTTTCCCAAAATAGCTCTTCATTGTCTACTTCTAAATTTAGTGCAAGCTTAATCTCTGTTAATTCTGCTAAATTTTCTTCATCTGGAGTATTCGCATTTAACTCTTCTAATCTCGCATTCCAGAAAGCCGTTTGACATTGCCTTCCCAACTGATTCGCCTTAGCCCAATTGTTCAGTTTATTTCCTATTGCTTCAAGTTTAGTAGGGACCTCCTTTTCGTCTTCTTCCCACCACTTTCGAATTTCGCTTTCAAGACCTTCAATTACCCAATTTGCATTGAATCAGAATTTTGGTTGCCATTGTCCCATCTGCTTTGAACTACTATCCAATGCATTTACAAGAACTGGACAGTGATCCGGCATAGAATACGTAAGATGCCTTACCCGAAAATTTGGAAACATTGCCCACCATTCTAGGTTCGCCACTGATCTGTCAAGCCTTTCACGTATGTTATTATTCGGAAGTCTGCCTGTCTCCCATGTAAACCACTGACCCAAAAATCCTATATCTGTGATATTACAATCGTCTAATGCTTGACAAACTACCAACATTTAATTCTCTTCTCGTTGACGCCCTCCCTACTTTTCAAAAGAGAAAAGAATTTCATTAAAGTCTCTTACCACTAGCTAGGGTAGGTTTTTAGCGTTATTTAATTGTCTTAGCAGATTCCAAGAATCCCTCTTACGGGGTTCCTCTGGTGATCCATAAAACCCCGTAATCTCCAAACTTTTGCATCTTCTTCTTCTGTAATTTCAACATCAATGTGTGAGGATGAGAAACTTCATAATTGAATGTTACACACTTACTTCCAACCCAACGATAGTCTTCCTTTAGAACCCAAGGCATCCACATCAATGCCATTCTGCAAACCACACTTTCTTCGAATTTGCTCAATCTTTTTTGTGCATACTATGGTTTCCATGAGAAACCAAATCTGGGGCTGCATATGTCTCACTTTGTTTTTGAGAAGCTTTACTACCTGTGGGTGCCACAATTCACGGACATTCCAGCTTAATATTTTCACTGTGACCGATCGGTCTGCTTTTCAACAGTCGCCGATATAATATGAGAATTTTTAAAATCCTTTGAATCCTCTATATACCTCAGCTATTCCAATAGGAATTTTATTGGGTGTCTGAACCAAGTTCCATATACCTCACTTCCTCTCCTCCATAATTCATCCCTTCTTGTCGAATGGTATCCTTTCCTTTCCTTCCTTGATGTGAATTAGGGTTTGGATTAACTCCGATCGATCTCTCCCCATTATCAACCAATTGTCCCCCTACAACCAATTTGGATCTCGATCTATCCTCTCTCAACCACTTGCAATCTTTTATCTGTTTTATTCTTTTTGGCGCTCTTATTGATAGATCCGATCCAAAGGCAACTTCTTGTGAACGTTAATGTAACTAGACAGAAACCTTCTCCATGCCCCAATTTGCCACATAGATAGCAAAATAAAGAAAGCTTTTCATATTGGAACTTAGCATAAGTTGTTTCGTTTTGACCAATAGTTATCCCCTTCTTTCTTTTTAGGGGTTTATGAACATCCAACTTAACTCTCACCCTCATAAATTTTTTAATTCCCCTAGTTACTGAAACTGCATCATACTCCATGAATTTTCCAATAAAATCATCAAGTTGACGTGCCATTCCTTCAGACATAAAACCTCCCGATAAATTATGTATTTGTACCCAAAATTCTGTGAAAAATAATGGAACTTGCAAAGGATGCTCCCCTTTCTCCAATCGATGAAGCAAAACTAGGTGCCTATTGAAGAACCACGGTGTACCCCTTATAACCCTTTTAATATCGATCTCTTGATAAAACCTGAATAGAATTCTTTTCTCCCCCAAGTCTATAATAGAAATTCCGCCCACTGGATGCCATACTTCTGCTAGCTTCCGTCTCATGGACGGGAAGTGTACCACACTCTCCGTTAATACCTTCCCAACCAAACATAATTCGTATTCCTCATCCTCTTCTTCTTCGATTCGTTGTCCTTCTATAGTGTCTTCATCATCATCTGATATATTCATTTTAATGCTTATCCATTTTCCTTCCAATTTTGCAGGATTTGAAATTGCCACAAACCCTAACTTTCGATACTACGTGCCATTCAGCAAACAGAGAAAACGTGTTATTCAGCAGACTCTTTCTTTCTTTCTTATTATTTATTATTTTAAATAATGATTAAATGAAGTAAAACTAATTTTGAAAAATAATTAAAAATAAAATAATGTTCTAAAACTAATGAAAAATAAAAAAAAAAAGTTAAAAAGAACCAATAGTAAAATATTAAATAATTAGTTAAAATAAAATGATGTATTAAGTAATATATAACATAAAATGTTAATTCTTAATTCATCAATTAGTACCATATTTAAAATAAAATTATATATATGATTTTTTATATTTATTTGATTAAAAAAATTTGAATTTTTATTATTTTTAAATTTATTCAATTATTTTATAGATTTATAATTTTATTAATTAATAATATATTATATTATTTTTATGTAAAACTTCTAAAAATATTATCAAATTAATTAATTTCACATTAATATGGTATCATATTAATTAGTATTACTTTTATTATTATATAATAATACTAATAAATTTTTATTCTAATGTAAGTTTAGTAATAGTTAACAATAAAAAGTATTTTCATCAGTTCAAAAACTTCTCTAAAGGTGTTTTTTATATATTACTAGTTTTAATGTCACATTCGTTGCATATGGTTTTACATGTTTAATTTAAATTTATTAAATAATATATTTTATAACTTTTTTAAAAATATTTATTTTAATTAAATGACAAGTGGTCTAATTTTTAATAAAAGTCTATTAATTTTGAAAAATAATTGAAAGAATAAAATAACATATTAAAAGTAATGATTTAGTAAAATATTAAGTAATTAGATAAAATAACATGTCATTGGAATATGAGTCAAAATTTCACCTACAAAGAACCGTTATTTTAATACTTCATTGTCTTTGACATAACATTTCACAATACAATGGTAAACAATATTCACAATTATGGTAATATTATTGAAATCAACTATCGAATATCAAATAATAATTCAACATCTCAAACAATAATGAAAATTATACATTTTTTGGTGATTGAAACAAAACCTATTAAATGATATTAAAATATGATTTTTCTTGTGTAACTCTTTATATGTTATTTTGAATGAAAATGTTTTGCTAATACATATATTTATAGTGCTAAATATTAGTTTTAACTGGTCTATAATTGTAACACTAATTAAGTGAGAATTAATCTAAAATAGTAAGTGTATTTTAATATTGATTCAAAGTCAAATTAAGTGATAATAACTATTATATTAATAATGAAAACATTATTCATAAATTAATTAGTTTATACATTATAAATTTGATTACTAATATATTAATATTATCTTTTTATATATAATGTTAATCTCACACATTTAATTTTTATTAATTATTAATTATTGGTTTTAACATTATTAATTATTATCATATTTAAAGAAATCATATTTATATATAAAATTATATTTATTTAATTAAAAAAATTAGATTTTTATTATTTTTAATTTATCTAATTATATTCATTGATTTTATTGATTTATAATTTTATTAATTAATAATATATTATGTTATTTTTAAGTAAAACTTTTAAAAATATATCAAAATTAATTAATTTTTAATTAATATTGCTTTTATTATTATCACCTAATAACACTAATAAATTTTATTTAAATATCAATTTAGTAATATAATTAACAATAAAGCGTATTCTTATCAATTCAAAAGTTTTTCCGAACTTATGCTTTTATATATACTAACTTTGGTTTTAGGCGTTTAATATTTAATTAGTTTTTTAAATTTACTTTTAATTCCAACAATTAGCGTAAACTAACATATTTTTTGAATAATCTCATTATAGGTTCTGATCATATCTGTTCTTTTTGATACAATGACTAGAACTACCCATAACCCCTCCCAACATATAAATAGGAGGATAACATGCTTCAGAACACTCGAACCCACATGCTCCTGCATTTGTAACAATGCCCATGCCAATCGGGCTAAGACTCAATCAACGCGTAAAATAATATTTCTAATGTAACAGCCTGATTTAGGGGTTAGTCAGAACAGTGGTCTCGGAACCACTAATCCGAGGTTGGAGAAAATTATTTTTATATTATTTTATGAGTTACAGCATGATTATAAAGGTGCATGAAAATTTTGGTGCTTTAATTTTAGCGATTTCATGCTTAATCGTGAAAAAGGACTAAATCGCATAAAGTACAAAAGTTCTATTTTATTTGCTAGAGGTGCCAAATAGCCATAGAATATTAAATTGGAGGTCCTTAAAGTGCAAATAGGCCATGGGGGAAGTGATGGCCGGCCATAGGGGACAAAGAATAGACTTTGTCATTTGGTTAGGTGAAAATTGGTGATAAAAATTGATTTTTATAATAAAATAAAGAGAAGAAAAGATATCATCTTTTCTTTCCCTTCTCTCCACCGAATTTTCTCAAGAAAAACAGCCATGGAAGCTTGATAATTTTCAGCAACTCCTCACCTCTACAAGTAAGTCATCTTGATGATTATTTTTGATTATTTTTGTACTTTTGAGACCCTTGAAGCTTGAGCTAGCTAATAAGGGGACTATTTTGCAAATGGTCAAGAGTCTAGGGTTTTGCCATGAGAGCATTTATGTTGTTTGCTGAAATTTTATGGAAGAAAATAAGTCTTAGTTGTTAAATATACAACTTTTGTGAAAGGTGTTTCCATGAAAACACCTAAAAGGACCTTTTTGTAAAAGTTGTGAAATAGGTGGTAAATGTGTGTAATATTTGAAATCTTGAGTTGCTATAAGAGGGAATATGAATCGTCTAGACTTGATTAACAAAGAAATTGGATGAAAATCGATATACGAGCCTAGGGGAAAAATTTTAATTTTGCTAAAGTTCAAGGGTAAAATGATAATTTTGCCAAAGCAGAAATTTTAAAATGTATTGATTAGTGTGGTGATTAAATGAGTAAATTTTATTGTTATAGATCAAAGCAAACGAGATTCAGACCTAGAACGGGAGAAAAGAGAGATATAGACAAATAGGTCACTTTTTACCCTTTTGGTATCGAGGTAAGTTCGTGTGCAAATAAGGCAACCTTATGTAAGGTATTTGATATTTCGACATTGTATGAATTGTATATTGTCTCTATGAAATATATTATTTACGATTTTTGACGAGATGTCAAGTAATGAAAATCTTCAATTGAACTTTAAAAATGGATAGTATGGAAATACCATGATACTAAGGTTATTAAGGTTTCGTGTAAGTCCATATTTGGAATATGGCCTCGGTAAGAGATTTCGTATAAGACCATGTCAGGGATATGGCGTCGATATGATATTTCAGGTAAGACCATATCAGGGATATGACGTTGATACGATACTATATGTATGAGACTCAAGAGTATCCTTTAGCATTTTGAGTGATTCAACAGGTATGTTAAAAATGAAAAAGTATGTGGTTATGTCATGAGAGGTACATGTATGTGCCCAGATCTCATATGAAGTGATTTCGGTGTATGATGAATCCATAGTAAATTTATGTGTAAAGGATGCATTCCTTATTGCATATGTTTTATTCATTAATGCATTGCGTGAATGTGTATAAATATTGTAGAGATCTATTAAAAATGATAGAGAGTGAGGAAATCCTCGGATGAATATTCGAATTAGGAAAATGGGTGAAAATAAATACCCGTGAATGTGAAACAATGGTGGGCTATGTGCGATACCACATTATTATTTGTTATCGATGGGCTGTGTGCGATACCATCGTGTTTAGTATCAATGGTGGGCTGTGTGCAATACCACCTTATTATTTGTTATCGATGGGCTGTGTGCGATACCATCGTGTTTAGTATTAATGGTGGGCTGTGTGCGATACCACCTTATTAATTATTAAATGGTGGGCTGTGTGCGAAACTACCGAGTATTTATTATTATTTCGAGGTGTTATCGAGAAACTTGACTAAGTGAAATTGCATGTGGCTTGGTGGTGATAAATGCAGGGTATAAATGCAAGTAAAGGTGAACAATGTTTCATGATATGTGTTTGTGATATGTGAAGGTTTGGAATGAGTAAGCATTATGAATGATTGAATGGGTAACCATGAGCTTAAATGTAAATCTCATTATAATACCTTTGTGGTTGAGTAAAATAAATGAATGTCAATAGTTGATTATTATTTGCATATGAATTTACTAAGCGTTATTGCTTACTCCTCTTCCTTTCCTATCTCTTATAGGTTAACTTAACTAGCTCGGGTTGGAGACTGCCGGAGATGCTTTCACACTATCGAGCAGTCACTTGGGTATAAGTTTTCAAGTCTTCTTGAGATATGACATGTATAGGGATCTTATCTTTTGTTTAATTAAGTCATAGTTAATGTAGCCAAATGGGTTGGCCTAAAACAGTTTATGGTTCGATTGTGTATAGCCATGGATGATGGCTTATGTCGATAGTATTTGTACTAGTGATAGTACTCTCTTGTATATGGGAAGATAGTTTGGTTTGAGAATGATATGTGATGTTGTGTGAATGTGTGCAAGTGAGGGTGGCTAAATGGCTTGGAAAATAGCCTTGAATTGGTCCACACGGGTAGACACACGGGCGTGTGTCTAGGTCGTGTGTGACACACGGTCAGTCCCATGGGTGTGTGGCTGGGCCGTGTGTCTCCTGCATATTAGAGATGCAAGTCAGTGTCGGCCACGGGCCAGACACACGGGCGTGTGCCTCTTATGAGGTTGCTGACGTCATAAACAGAATACCCAGGTTTTCACACACGGGTGAGGACACGGGCATGTCTAGGCCGTGTGTAGGACACGGGCCAAAGACACGGGCGTGTGCCCGGCCGTGTGAAAACCCCTATAGGTTCGAAATGAAAAATAAATTCCACACGGGCTAGGGACATGGGCGTGTGTGACCACACGGCCTGCCCACACGGGCGTGTCCCATTTCACACGGGCGTGTGGCCCTATTTAAGTAAAAAAGTTTTAAGTGCGCGAAAGTTTACGGTTAAATTTCGAACCCTCTATATGTATGTTTAGGGCCTCGTAGGCCCATAATAAGGATGTTATGAATGTGAATAAGAAGTTTTAAGTTGAAATGAAATTTTATAGCCCAAAGTTGTATGTTCAAGCAAGTTAAGCCCGGTAATGCCTCGTACCCGGTTCCGTAGTTGAATACGGGTAAGGGGTGTTACATCTAATTTGAATTATTGAATAAAATTAAAAAATAGATTAACTTATCAATTCAAATATTATAATATAAGATTTTCAAATAATAATTAAAGCATTTTTAACATATTCAACATACAATATAGTTTTATTTTATGTAATTAAGAAAAAGTAACATTATTTTAAATAATAACTAATTAAATTTAATATTAATTAAGTGATAATTCATATGCTTAGAATGTCTTTCTTGGCCCACAAGTATCCTATTCCGAATGAAACTCATCTTGGCTATAGCAGGGACACGCCCGTGGTCGACTCTCTAGGCCGTGGTCGATCCTGTTTGCCACACACGGCCGTGTGATCTGGCCGTGTACGATGTTCTAGGCCGTGTCTCGGTTGTTACTCGAAACGCACGGTCGTGGGTGATAGTCCAGGCCGTGTGAGTCTCTAAGGTAAGTTCATTTGCTCCATTTTCAGCCCGTTTCTCGTTCTTTTCATCCTCCGATGCTTTCCTAAGTATAAAGCATGAAATTAAAGGATTAGGAGCATCAAATTCCACAATTCAAAGGATAAATCATCCAAAAAGTATGCTAAATGTGGGATTAAAATATGTATACATTACGGTTTATCAAATACCCCCACACTTAAGCATTTGCTTGTCTTCAAGCAAAATTCTCCACAATTAAAATAGAATTTCCTCAATTCATAACCTTCATTAACAATGTTTCATCATAATTCATAGGTAATTCACACATTGATAATTTAACCAGAAGGTTCCTAAAGATTCAAACAATCAAAGTCATAGCTTTTGTAGCACGAAAAATAGGTGTTTCCCCTTACCTAAATAATCACCTTTAATTTAAAATCAACAAAAATTGACATCCTCACTAAGGGTTCACTCAAATCACTCAAGGTGTTTAAGGTTTAAAGAATAAGCACTCAAGAGTCAAACATGAAAAGTTAATCCCATAGGCTTGCATGAAAATCAAATCTCCACCACTGTAAAATGATATGATACACAAATCAAAAGGTCTTTTATGGGTTGTAACGGGGCTTGGGTTAAAGGTGTGGATAAAGGCTGAATTAGAGGGTTAGTATCGAGACTGAATTGATAAATTACCTAACTAGAAGAGTAACTAAAGCTTAAATAATTACATCAATTGAAAACTTAATACTAATAACATGAGCTTCTTCTCAGAATATAAAATTAACTGCTTAAGCTCCAATAACAAAGAAATAATAATGAATAGATTCCTAAAATATTTTTTTTAAGAACAAATCAAGTACAATAATAATATTGAATTTAATACTAAAATAAAGAAAATAGTTAAGTAACCGATCGAATCAGATATTGATATAAGGGTAGTCAAGAGAAATGGTGATAACAAATACAAAGTGAGTTTTGGGTTAATATTAATGGGTGAGTCAAGAAAAGGTTTGTCAGTCTCAAAGGGGTTCATTAAGGGTTAATTATGAAGGTAGGCTTTTATGGAGTAAGTGGGTTAAAACCTAGGTGCCTTTATCATCTCTTTAATTCGAGAGATCCGATTTACTTGATCCAATTTGATCAACTACGTAATGATTTGTTGGTTCAAATTATTAATCTTGAAAAATAGCCAACACAAGTCTACAAAATCAATAAAGGCATTGCTCAATTTTTTTTTCAAAAGATTAACAATTCAAGTCATGAAACTTGAGGAACATCAAGTATAGTTGTAATTACTCTCATAACTGCCTTAGCATATAATATATAGCAATGTTGTTGGAACCGAACCAAATTGATCGATTGAACTGGGAATTAGTAAGTCCGACAATTCAACCACCCCTATTAAACCGGGTAATAAGCAAACCAATACAAACCGATGAAAATCGGTTAACCCAGGTTAAAAGCCAGACAAAAAAGAACTAATTATACCTATATTTGATTTATGTATTATATAATGGAAAATAAGGAATCAAACAGTCAAAAAGATGGGAAGATTACATAAAAAAAGAATATGGAAAGATGGTAACTTGGTAAAAGATTTTTATTATTATTAAGAAATTGGAATAGATATGATTTTAACGTTTAAAGGTGGGTTTACGAATTTTTAATCAATGGGCCATATATATCCTTAAATTGGATTTACAAAACTTCAATAATGGGCTTTCAGATTTTATAAACAATTGAATTTTAATAAGGTATATTAGGCCTCCATTTTTTTAAATCATTTTAATTATTTTTTTTTATCTTTTTTTAATTTTTGAATTTACGTTGTTTGTCAAATAAAAGTTTCATCTGTTAGCTTTGTTAACGTGGCAGTTCGTGTGTATATACATCATCAATTAATTAATTTTTTAATTGATTTTTTAATTTTTAATGATTTTTATATTTTTATTAAATTTTTAAATTAAAAAAATTAATTATTTATTGATGTGACATCAACGTGGCAATCTATGTATATGTCACGTCAACAAAGTTAACAAATATTAATTTTTCATTCATTTTGATGTGATTTGATAAACAACACAAGTTAAAAAGCTAAAAGAGACGAAAATTAAATGGATGGCCAAAATGACATTTTTTTTATAAAGTTGGAGGGGCAAATAAATTATTATGCCTTTCAGTAGTAAACCATTTAAACTGAAAATTGATGGCTTGAGCGGTTTGATCATCAGTCTGGTTCTAAAAATATTAGCATATAAACAAAATCTTTTAAAAAACAAAAAGATACAAAGAATATTATAAAGGTAAAATAACAATTTTAAAAGTTAGGCGAAGCGAAGTGGGTAAGAATGAGCAAAAGTCGAATAAATCTAATTAGACCAATTGAGTCAAGCAAATTCAATCAAATCAGTTCGATTAAGTTGACTTTGATTTTTTATTGGTTGGAGAAGTCAATCAAAACGTGTTAATTCAGTTCAATTTCGATTTTGAACTAAACAAACCTAATTATTTGACTTTATAAATACCTAATTTAAAAAAAAAAAAAAACATACTAAAATATATTACCCAATCAAAGCCAAATAAAAATTAATACCCAAATACATAACCAAAACTCAAATCTAAAATAATAATAAAAAAACCCAATACTCGAAAACAATTAAATTCTAACCCAACTTAAAGAAATTTTAATTTTAAAAAATTAAACATGCAAAAAAATTAGCTTACTTGATTCTTTTTAATAGTAGAGGGACTAATTTGATCTAATCCCTATAATAGGACTTGGCAATAGACTTGTTTAAGGGTAGGTGACCTGCCATCAATTGTAGTGGTATTTTAAGTGCTTTTCGGCACTTAAGAAGCTTATTTTCGAGGCATCTTAATATTAATTATTGCATTTTCAGTAGTTAGTAGCTAAGTAGTAAAAGTTAATAAAATAAGTGTTTTTGACATATTTTTTAGTGTTAATGACCTATTAGGTCGACACGGGACTTAGGTAGGTTTAATTTGTGTATTTAAGTGTGCAGGATGCTTATTTAGGCCCAACTGATGTAAGAAATTGGGACGAGTGATGCATAAGCTTCCCAAGCCGTGAAAGCATGACAGGAACGTCCAAAGCCACAAAATGACTACTATAGCACGACATGACCCCTATGTTGAGCCATAGCAGCTTATGTTGAACCATAGCCTGAATGTGGGTCACAAGCAATGATAACATCAGCGGTCGTGTTTAACCGATCATAGGCTAGAGGCTTGCATTGCTGACATTAGGAATAGGAAATTCCATTAGGTTAATTTAGGTTTATTTAATTTAATTAGTTTAATTACTCTTTTAATTTGGATTCACACTACTAATTCGTGGCTCAATTAAATTAGTAATTATTTTTTATAATTAATTTAACAATAATTTCTTCAATCTGCAATCCCTTAGGTACAATCCTCAGATTACTTACCAGTGTTTCGTTGTAAACTTTACTATATTACAATTTGACTTGTAAGCTTGCAAATACTTCACTTTAATTTATATTTATTTATTTGCACGATTTTAACTATAAACGATAACACGTTTATAGACGGTTAAGTTGTTGGCGTCGTTGCCGAAAATTGCGACAGTGAATTTTTTATTAGATTGATTACTATAAAATAATATTAATCGAAAGACAAACGAGCTAGATAGTGTTCTAATTTTTTTGTACATAATTAAATATTTTTATTTTGAATTTTTTTAGTTAATTAAATATTTTTGAACTTTTTTATTTACCTTGTTGATTATCAGATTTAATCATGAATGTTGGTTTTTATAGGCCTGTGTACGAACTATCCAAATCAAGTTGGTTGTACGAAGTGTAACACCCCTAACCCGTATCCGTTGCCAGAATAGAGTTACGGAGCATTACCAGAGTTTACATTTAAAACTATTAAAATTTAAACCATGTAATTCACAACATCAATCATAGCAAAATCAATCAATAACATACAAATTGTCCTTTATACGAGCCCTCGAGACCCTAAAAACAGATTAGAAACGAATCGAGACTAAATCAGGAACATATAAAATTTTTAGGAAAAAGATGAAAATTTTCAAACTGTAGGGCTCACACGGCCGTGTGGACATTCGAAGTAGGGACACACGGCCGTGTCCCAGCCCGTGTAACTCACTGACTTGGGTCACATGGCCAAGCCACACGCCCGTGTGCCAGGCCGTGTGTTAGGCCGTGTAACAGCCTGACTTGCAACCCTTTGAAAGCTACAGGGGACACACGACCGTGTTGCCTGGCTGTGTGTCACACACGGCTGAGACACATGCCCGTGTGGACAAAAAATATGCCATTTCCAAGCCATTTTTCTCACCCATTCAAGCACATACCTACAACCAAATTTCCACATATAAACAAGCCTTCAAATTGCACTAATACCATGCATCATCAAGCTACCCATTTAAGGCATTTAAACATACAACCAATAAGCCTAAAAGGCACTTCAATCGCAACAATTAAACATGTACAATTATATGAACAATTTGGCCAAATGTTCAACTAACCTTTAGCTAAGTTATTGCCAGAACATACCATTTTGTTTACCTATCAAATTCATACCAAAAAGTACCAAATATACCAATTAACATTAGCATCATAAACCATATATGCCAACTACATGTTTCATACCAAAATGACCATGTTCAACTTCCAGCACCTAAGCATCATAAGAACTATAAAATCAACCATCATAAGGTCACATATATATCAACATTACAACCATTACAAAGCCCAAATATATACATGCCAATTTAATAACAACTCCTTCATAAAAAAGTGCCATAAACACAAGCCAAAACAATGGCTACATATCAACCAAAAATACCTATACATGTGCATATTTAACCAATTATCACTTAACTTGTTTCCATGCCAAAATATAACATAATTTATATATAACCAACATACCATATTAGATTCATGCCATATCTAGTTCAAAACCTTTCCAAAACATACCATATCTTGACCATGTTGAGGTCAAGTCATCATATATCACTTTGGCCATTCAAACATGCTCTGACACATTATCAATTTAACACATATCAACAAGGCACCAAATGTACCAAGGCTACATCACCCAAAATGACATATACATGCTAAACACATCAACTAACATTCAACTAAGCATCAACCACAAGTTTACCTATACATGCCATCATAACCTTAACCAAAACATCAAAATCTACCAGTATAATTGCTGGATAGTGTGATAGATCTCCGATGAACTTCCAACCCGATTGAGCTTCCGATAATCTGAAAGTAAGGAAAAACAACTACGTAAGCAATAAATGCTTAGTAAGCTTGTATAAACTTTAGTCATATCAATCCATTTCAAATATAAAATTTATACATATCAAGAATAATCATATACTGATACCGCAAGATTTATGAAACCATATTCAACAACTCACAAAGTGAATAAATCCACTGCATCACATATACATATCATCCTTAGCATAGTAGGATTTTATAAAACTTAAACTCTTACCATTTTCTTATTTTCATTTGCATTTCGTTACTTTCCATTGCGTTTACTTTCTTTAACTTAAATAACAACATCAATTCAAAACATCATTCCATTTTTCATCATTTTACACTTCAAGTATAAACTTACTATTTCATTATCTTTCCACACCCGTTTCATATGCATAACACGCAAAACATAAGCATATCATTCAACCATAGCCACAAGCTAGTGCATTTAAACATAGCTCTTTTCGAATTAATCACATGATAAACCATTTCATAAAAAATTGCATAATTTAAACCTTACCACTCTTTCATGAACACAAGCATATTTCCATTTGAGTACTTAACATTTCAGTGCAACTTATAAGTAAATATAATATCATTCAACCAGTATCTTGGCACATGCCTAAGCATCAAACAACAACACATGTTAGTATATTTGAACATATTTCATATAAATTCAACATTGATAACCATTTATTCTTAACATGTAACACTTGAGTTTATTACTCATCTCAACTTACATAATTTCCATATATCATCAATTCAATGTAGTTCGTATTGAACTCTTACCATTCTCTTTCAAATCATGCCCGTTGAATCATTTAGAATACCGTTGGATACCTGGGATAGCTTACACATAGTGTGCTAGCTCATATAACTGTAATCCGTCAATTCCTGCACATGTATGCTCACACGAGCTGTAAATCAGAATGCTCACATGAGTTGTAAATCAGAATGCTCACACGAGCTGTGAAAATGGGCCTACTCACACAAGCTGTGGGCCGAAACGTAGCTACATGATGCTGCTCGCATGAGCTGTAGAGTATCCGCAACACATGCCGAACCTCAGCCATCGGTAGGACGTTCAGGACCAACACCCGAACCATGTAAACCCTAATGACATGTCATTTGTATCCTACAAATTTCTAAGGTTCAAACGGGGCTCGGTAATCGTTGTACGCCGTTGGATTTACGTCGTTTCATAACAAGGTAAATTGCATACTAATATATATTGATTTAATTACAATATAATCACATATTAACATTCAATTTAATCAAAATTATATAGAATACAGTTCATACGAACTTACCTGGCTAAATTGTAGAAATACCAAAGTTCAGGGGCATTTTGGTAATTTTCCATTTTCCTCGATTTTCCACCCGATCTTGATCTAAATTAATAATTTCATTCAATATATTAATTTAGTCAATAAAACAATTCATTTTATTTAATTTATTCATTTTTGAAATTTTAAAAAAATTTTCCCTAAAGTTTTACTTTTATTCAATTTAGTCCCTTAGCCCAAAACATGTAAATTAACCATTTTTACCCCAAATTGAGCTTAGCCAAATGTTGATGGTATCCAAAAAATCCCATTTATGCAAAATTTTCACATTAAATCATTGTACTATTATTAATTTAACAATTTAGTCCCTAATCAGAAAATTCATCAAAAATCACTTAATAAAATACTTTTAAATATCAACCAACATTTTAGATTCATCATTTAACATCTAAAATCACAAGGTTCATCAATGGCAACATTCAAAATCTTTAACAGTTTTAAAATTGAAGGTACGGGCTAGCTAGACCTAGTTGCAACGATCTCAAAAACATAAAAGTTACAACAAACGGGTCTAAAATCACATACCAATTTTGCTTGTGAAGTTGCCGACACCTCCAAGCTAAAAAATAAAAGGCTTCTTCCCCCATTACAATCGGTTATCAAGCTTTGAAAAAGATATAAAACTTTTGTTTTATTTATTTTAATATAAGTATCAAATTACCATATTAACTTTAGTTAATAATTAAACAAAACATCAAATTCATGTCTGTTATTGTCCACTAACACCTTGAATGGTCTGATTACCATTTAAGTCACTTTTCCTTTATTCAATTAACCATTTAATCACTCAAATAAAATAGTGATTAAATTTTACATCTTTTACAATTTAGTCCTTTTTAATTAATTAACTATCGAAACGTTAAAATTTTTCAACGAAAATTTAATACCACCTTAATAGAACTCCGTAAATATTTATAAAAATATTTACGACTTGGTTTATAGAAACGAGGTCTCGATACCTCATTTTCTAAAATCACTTGGCCTTAGGGTCAAACCACTTGAACTTAATAACTCGCTTATATAATAAAAATCACTATATCAAAAACCTTTTTAAAATTATGTTTGACTCGAAAATTTTAAATAATAATATTTATAAACTTACTCATCGAATTTGGTGGCCCTGAAACCATTGTTTCTGACACCACTGTAAAATGGGCTATTACACGAAGCTTCAACAAACCAATGGAGTCGTGATTGCAAAGATGAACAGCCTGAGTGTTCGAACAAGCTCCTACCTAAGTCGAACAAGTATACATCCGAGAGGGACGGAGATTCAACGAACCCATGGTGTAACATCCTGGTTTAGACCCTAGTCGGAACAGTGGTTCGAGACCACAAATCCGATATCGTAAAAATATTTTAGTGATATTTTCTGTGTGAATATTATGTGACTTAGCCTGTGTGAAAATTTTGTGTGATAATTTGATCGTTTGTGTGCCGAATTAAGAGAAAGGGCTTAATTACATAGAGTGTAAAATGTTGTGTGCTGATTTGTGAGTACTTAAGTGTTGTGGCTTTTTAAGGTGGAGGCTTTATGTTGTTATTAAACCATAATATAGTTAGTGGATGGTGAATGGACATAAAAACCTATGGATAGTGGAAATGGAATAATAATAAAAAGGGTAAAAAGGTACAAGATGAATTAATGATAATAAAACAAAACAAAAACATTTGGTGGCCATTTTTATCATCTTTTCTTCCACCCAATATGGATGAAAGAAAAGGGTTTTAAAGCTTTTGGAATTTCGTCACTTTCTAAGCTAATTTGAGGTATGATTTTCGATCGATTTTTAATAATTTCTACGTTTTTGTAATCGTTGCTTTGTGCTTTACAAAACCCATGCTTAAATTTTCTAAAATGATGATTTTTTGTGAGATGCCATTGATGATATGTCAAGCTTTTTGATGATTTTTGGTGTTAAATGAAAGATATGAAATAGATGAACATGTTTTGTTCTTGAATTTTTGATGAATTTAGCTAAATAGGGCTAAACTGAGAAAATGGTAGATTGAGGGACTAAATTGCAAATTTGATGAAAAATGTGGGTTTGTATGTGATGTATAAGAATTCGGCTAAGCACATGTATATTGAAATTTTTAGTATTTGATGATTTTGTGAGATAGGGACTAAAGTGTCGAAATGTCAAATTGTGAGGGCTATTTTGTAAAATGCCTTAAATGTGTGTGTGTGGACTAAATTGAATGAGTTAGTGATTAAATGGAATGAATTTGAATATGTATAGACCAAGAGAGGAGAGGTTCGGATCGATATCGAGGCAAAGAGAAAGTACTCAATTAATCGACCGTTTCGGTATTTTGGCATCCGAGGTAAGTTCGGATATAATACATGTTATTAACATATGTTTTTGTATCATGAAATGAATATGTATATGTGTATGAAATTGAGATGCTATGTGCAGGATTTAGTTAAGAGCACTAAGTGTGCGATATTAAAATCGAAATAGAAAAGAATAGTACTATGTGTGCGATGTTATGAAAGCTTCGGCTTATAGAATTGGCACTGTGTGTGCGTTACCGAGATAAGTCGGTTGGAAAATTTGGCACTAAGTGTGCGATGACTAATATGTACCGACCATGTATATAGCACTGAGTGTGCGAAAAAGTTGATTGAATATTAAATGATGATCAACAAGTAATATTCAGCATTGAGTAGCTTGGAAATTGAATAAATATGTGTTAGCCAAGGTATGTCTTGAACCTTTGTGGTTGATGAATTTATAGATAAAGCTATAGATGGATGAATAAGTATCTTGACTAGGGATGATATAGTATGGATAAGAGAGAAATGATCTATGTGATGGTTATTAATTATATTGGTTTGGCTTAATGACACGATTATATTGTATATCGAACTTACTAAGCTATAGAAAGCTTACTGTGTGATTTCTTTCTCTCGCTTTGCGATGTCGTTAAAGCTAGCTCGGATCCGGGATCGTCGAAGATATCACCACACTATCGGCAATCTATTTTGGGTATTTTGGAAAGATGTACATAGTTAAAATATGGCATGTATAGGTTGGTCATTTGAATCATGTTTGATGTTTGTAAGTAGCCATGAGATGTGGCTAGATATGTGCTAGTCTTAACATGAATGAATTTGATATATGTGATGCATCTTTTGGCATGATTTATGGGTTGAGAAATTGACTATTGAATGGTAACTTTGTGTTGGTAAAATGCTAGTAGGAATTAGTGAAATTGAGAAGGAATGATGTTTGGTATTGAATGTATTATACTTGTGATGAGATAGATTTTGGTATTGAATTTGTTATGATTGGAATGGGAATTGAATGCATAGATTGGATAGTCATATTGGTAAGTTCTTGGTTGCCTTATGTGCATGATATGTTTTGGTATGTGTTTGCTTGTAGGTTTGACCTAAGTGGGTGGCATGTTGGCCTTGCAAAATGACCTGTAATGTCACACGGTCAAGGCACACGGGCGTGCCTACAGACCGTGGGTGAATTGGTAGATTACAGCTTAGTAGCACAAGGCCTCGACACGGGGGTGTCAGCTAACCGTGGTGTACAAGTTAGTAGCTAGCTGAGAGCACACGGCCATGGCACACGGGCGTGCTTGGTGGCCGTGGTGGGGAAGACAGTATAGGACCACGGTCAGGACACACGGGCGTGTCTGGTGGCCGTGGGGACCAAGTCAATATATAGACACGGAAGGACACACGGGGGTGTCTAGAAGCCGTGGAGGGTACACGGTCTCCTCCCACGGGCGTGTCTCCCCTGTATTTTAGAAAAGTTTCAAATTTTCATGAAATTTTATATGTGTTTCGGTTTAGTCCCGAATCGGTTTATAAGCATGCTTAGGGTCTTGATGACTCATTTAAGGGACACTATGGTTGTAATTGAACGTGATTGACTTTGTGTCGTAAATTCTAGATGTTAAATGTTCTGATTGATCGGTAATACCTCTTAACTCCTTTCCGGCGACAGTCTCGGGTTAGGGGTGTTACATTTTATTGGTATCAGAGCTACGGTTTAGTCGATTCTCGGACTAACGTAGCGCGTGTGAGTTTAGTTATACATGCCATATATGAAATTGTGATAGTGTGATGAATGCTGACAGTTGAAATGTGTTTTCTTATAGTAATGGATCCCGATCGAGCAGTTGCTGACGACGTAGAGAGTAATGCGCCTACTCCCGCTCAAGGGACAGCACCGGCCACATCTAGGCCGAATGAAAGTAGTGAGGGAGGAGAGACTAAGCAAGCCTTCTTCCGTATGATGAGTGAATGGTGTACGAAGTTCGTTCGAATGAATCCGACTGCTTCACAACCTCCACCCCCACAAGTACTTGTTGTGCCACAAGTTGTAGACCCAATCAGATTGAATAAACCACCTGTAGATAAGATTCAAAATACGGGGCCGAGGAGTTTAGGGCCACATCGATGACGATCTTTGAGCGAGCTGAGTTTTGGCTTGAGAATACAATCGTAGTATTCGATGAGATGTCGTTAAATCTCGATGAGTGCATTAAGTGTGCAGCCTTTGTGAGAGATACGGCTTATAATCGGTGGAAAACATTGATATCTCAGTAGTTCCGAGAGAGAGAGTCACCAGGACTTCTTTCAAGTTGAGTTCGAAAGAAATATATTAGTCAGTGTTTCATTGATCAGAAACGTAAAGAGTTTCTAGAGTTGAAACAGGGCCGTTTGTCTGTTACTGAGTATGAACGGGAATTTGTAAGATTGAGTCAATACGCGAGGGAATGTGTTTCGACTGAAGCTACTATGTGCAAACGTTTCATAGAGGGATTGAATGAAGACATTAAATTGTTGGTTGGGATACTTAATATAAATGAATTTGTTGTGTTAGTCGAAAGAGCATGTAAAGCTGAGGAGCTCAGTAAAGAGAAGAAGAAAGCCGATTTTGAGGCTCGTGATGAAAGAAAGAGATCGATGAATAAGTTCTCTCAACCTTCAGCAACGAGATATAGAGATGAAAGAAATCGTTCAAATGTTTCGTTGGGACATCCAAGTAGAGATCGTTCGAGACAAAGTACTGGTTTACGAATTCAAGCTCCGAATGAACCAAGCGTTGGTAGTGTTAAGAGTAACAAACCTGAGTGCAGACAGTGTGGAAGACGACATATGGGAGAGTGCTGGGGCAAGTACAACAATAGAGTTTGTTATAAATGTGGATCTCGAGATCATTTTATTCGAGATTGCCCAAGGAGAATGTTCAAAATGAAAGACCAAGTAATGTGACGGCTAGAGGTAGACCATCCAGAAACAACAGAAATGTGAGCGAAAGTCAAAGGGGGACAACTGACACAGCTGTGAGGTCAGAAGCGAGAGCACCTGCCCGAGCCTATGCTATACGTGCACGAGAGGAAGCATCATCTCCAGACGTCATCACCGGTACTTTCACTTTATTTAATATTGATGTCGTTGCATTGATAGATCCTGGATCAACCCATTCCTATGTGTGTATGAACTTAGTATTGAATAAGACTTTACCTGTTGAGTCTACTGAATTTGTGATTAGAGTATCGAACCCCTTAGGCAAGTGTGTTTTGGTGGATAAGGTGTGCAAGAATTGCCCATTGATGTTTCGTGATTTATGTTTTTCGGTCAATTTGATGTTACTACCATTCAATGAGTTTGACATAATTCTGGGTATGGATTGGCTTACTCTGCATAACGCCATCGTGAATTGTAAAAGAAAGAGTATTGAGTTGAAGAGTCAGAATGGTGATATAGTTCGAATTGAATCCAATGATATGAAAGGATTACCAGCTGTTGTATCTACGATGAAAGCTATGAACTATGTGAGAAAAGGTTGTGAAGCTTATTTGGCGTACGTGATTGATACAAAGGTGTCGGAAAAGAAAGTTGAATCTGTGTCTGTGGTTTGTGAGTTTCCCGATGTAATTCCTGAAGAGTTACCAGGATTACCTCCAATTCGAGAGGTGGAATTTGGTATTGAGTTAGTGCCGAGAACTGCTCCTATTTTGATAACTCCTTACAGAAATGGCCCCACCAATTGAAAAGAGTTAAAATCACGATTGCAAGAATTAATCGACAGAGGTTTTGCACGACCGAGTTTTTTCACCCTGAGGAGCTCCTGTGTTATTTGTGAAAAAGAAAGACGGAACTATGAGAATGTGTATTGATTATCGACAGTTGAATAAAGTGACAATAAAGAACAAATACCCGTTGCCTCGTATCGATGATTTGTTTGATCAGCTGAAGGGAGCTACAGTGTTTTCTAAAATAGATTTGAGATCAGGTTACTATCAGTTAAGAGTTAAAGAGTCTGATGTGCCGAAGACTGCTTTCAGAACGAGGTACAGACATTACGAATTCTTAGTGATGCCTTTCGGATTAACAAATGCTCCTGCAGTGTTTATGGATCTGATGAATCGGATATTTAGACCGTATTTGAATCGTTTTGTTTTGGTATTTATTGATGATATTTTGATCTATTCGCGAGATGAGGCGCAGCATGCCGAACATTTGAGAACCGTGCTACAAACACTACGTGAGAAACAGTTGTATGCAATGTTTAGCAATTGTGAATTTTGGTTGCGTGAGGTTGGGTTTTTGGGACATATTGTATCAGCTGTGGGAATACGAGTTGATCCGAGTAAAATCTCCGCTATTTTAGAATGGAAGCCTCCGAGAAATGTGTCTGAAGCCCGTATTTTTCTGGGACTAGCGGGATATTATAGACGATTTGTGAAAGGCTTCTCGATGATTGCAACTCCATTGAAAAAGTTGTTACAAAAGGATGTTAGATTCGAGTGGTCAGAAAGGTGCCAACAAAGTTTTGAACAGTTGAAAGTGTTGTTGACAGAAGCACCAATTTTGATTCAACCTGAATCGGGCAAAGAGTTCATAGTTTACAGTGATGCATCATTGAATGGTTTGGGCTGTGTGCTGATGCAAGAAGGGAAAGTCATTGCTTACGCTTCAAGACAGTTAAAATCGCATGAAAAGAACTACCCAACGCATGATCTTGAATTGGCTGCGATTGTGTTCGCATTGAAGATTTGGCGTCACTATCTATTCAGGGAAAAATGTCACATCTATACTGATCATAAGAGTTTAAAGTACTTGATGACTCAGAAATACTTGAAATTGCAGCAGAGAAGATGGTTAGAGTTATTGAAAGATTACGAACTTGTGATAGATTACCATCCGGGTAAGGCTAATGTTGTAGCTGATGCCTTGAGCCGAAAATTGTTATATGCTTTGCGAGCTACGAGTAATCCGATAGATCTATGTGATGATGGTGTGGTTGTAGCTGAATTGAAAGTAAAGTCGATGTTTGTACAACAAATTAGTGATGCTCAGAAAAATGATGTTGAAATGATGGCTAAATGAACTCAATGTGAACTGAATGTTGAATCAGAATTTCGAGTTGATAGTGATGATTGTTTGAGATTCAGAGATCGGATTTGTGTTCCAAGAAATTCAGGGTTGATTCAAACGATTTTGAATGAAGCTCATAATAGTCATTTGACTGTGCATCCGGGGACTACGAAAATGTATAATAATTTGAAGCAGTTCTATTGGTGGAATGGCATGAAAAGAGACATTTCTGATTTTGTATCGAAATGTTTAGTTTGTCAGCAAGTCAAAGCTGAACATCAAGTTCCATCTGGGTTGTTACAACCGATTATGATTCCTGAGTGGAAATGGGAGAGAATTACGATAGACTTTGTGTCGGGTTTGCCCTTATCTCCGAGTAAGAAAGATACAATCTGGGTGATAGTAGACAGATTAACGAAATCAGCTCATTTCGTTCCGGTGAGAACCGATTATTCTTTAGATAAGTTAATTGAACTGTATATTGATGACATTGTGAGATTGCATGGAGTACCGTTATCTATAGTGTCTGACAGAGATCCGAGATTTACCTCGCGAATTTGGAAGAAATTGCAAGATGCTTTAGGCACGAAATTACATTTCAGTACTGCTTTTCATCTGCAAACGAATGGTCAATCCGAGCGAATCATTCAGATTCTCGAAGACATGCTGAGATGTTGCATACTTGAATTTGAAAGTACGTGGGAAAAACATTTATCATTGATTGAGTTTGCGTATAACAACAGTTTTCAATATAGCATTAAAATGACACCATATGAGGCTCTTTATGGTCAGAAGTGTCGAACTCTATTATATTGGACCGAGCTGAGTGAGAATAAGATTCACGGGGTTGATCTGATAAAAGAGACTGAGCAAAAAGTGAAAGTAATTCGTGATAGTTTGAAAGCAGCCTCTGATCGTCAAAAGTCTTATGCAGATCTGAAACGAAAAGATATCGAATTTGAGGTCGGTAATAAAGTGTTTTTGAAAGTGTCTCCGTGGAAGAAAATACTCCGATTTGGCCGAAAGGGCAAGCTGAGTCCGAGGTTCATCGGACCATACGAGATTGTTGAACGAGTTGGGCCGGTTGCTTATAGATTGAAATTGCCATCTGAGTTAGAAAAGATTCATAATGTGTTTCATGTGTCAATGCTTCGACGGTACAGATCAGACCCGTCTCATGTAATCGCTTCTACTGAGGTGGAGATTCAGTCAGACTTGTCGTATAGTGAAGAACCGATCCGAATCTTGGCACGAGAGACTAAAGAGTTGAGAAATAAGAAAATTTCTTTAGTGAAAGTATTATGGCACAAACACGGAATTGAAGAGGCTACGTGGGAGCCTGAGAATGTTATGAGAGAGCAACATCCACAACTATTCACTGGTAAGATTTTCGGGGACGAAAATCCCTAAAGGGGGGAGAGTTGTAACATCCTAGTTTAGACCCTAGTCAGAATAGTGGTTCGAGACCACAAATCCGAGATCGTAAAAATATTTTAGTGATATTTTCTGTGTGAATATTATGTGACTTAGCCTGTGTGAAAATTTTGTGTGATAATTTGATCGTTTGTGTGCCGAATTAAGAGAAAGGGCTTAATTGCATAGAGTGTAAAATGCTGTGTACTGATTTGTGGGTACTTAAGTGTTGTGGATTTTAAGGTGGAGGCTTTATGTTGTTATTAAACCATAATATAGTTAGTGGATGGTGAATGGACATAAAAACCTATGGATAGTGGAAATGGAATAATAATAAAAAGGGTAAAAAGGTAAAAGATGAATTAATGATAATAAAACAAAACAAAAACATTTGGTGGCCATTTTTATCATCTTTTCTTTCACCCAATATGGATGAAAGAAAAGGGTTTTAAAGCTTTTGGAATTTCGACACTTCCTAAGCTAATTTGAGGTATGATTTTCGATCAATTTTTGATAATTTCTACGTTTTTGTAATCGTTGCTTTGTGCTTTACAAAACCCATACTTAAATTTTCTAAAATGATTATGTTTTTGTGAGATGCCATTGATGATATGTCAAGCTTTTTGATGATTTTTGGTGTTAAATGAAAGATATGAAATAGATGAACATGTTTTGTTCTTGAATTTTTGATGAATTTAGCTAAATAGGGCTAAACTGAGAAAATGGTAGATTGAGGGACTAAATTGCAAATTTGATGAAAAATGTGGGTTTGTATGTGATGTATAAGAATTCAGCTAAGCACATGTATATTGAAACTTTTAGTATTTGATGATTTTGTGAGATAGGGACTAAAGTGTCGAAATATGAAAATGTGAGGACTATTTTGTAAAATGCCCTAAATGTGTGTGTGTGGACTAAATTGAATGAGTTAGTGATTAAATGGACTGAATTTGAATGTGTATAGACCAAGAGAGGAGAGGTTCGGATCGAGATCGAGGCAAAGAAAAAGTACTCGACTAATCGACCGTTTCGGTATTTTGGCATCCGAGGTAAGTTCGGATATAATACAAGTTATTAACATATGTTTTTGTATTATGATATGAATATGTATATGTGTATGAAATTGAGATGCTATGTGCAGGATTTAGTTAAGGGCATTAAGTGTGCGATATTAAAATCGAAATAGAAAAGAATAGCACTGTGTGTGCGATGTTATGAAAGCTTCGGCTTATAGAATTGGCACTGTGTGTGCGTTATCGAGATAAGTCGGTTGGAAAATTTGGCACTAAGTGTGCGATGACTAATATGTACCGACCATGTATATAGCACTGAGTGTGTGAATAAGTTGATTGAATATTAAAGGATGATTAACAAGTAATATTGAGCATTGAGTAGCTTGGAAATTGAATAACTATGTGTTAGCCAAGGTATGTCTTGAACCTTTGTGGTTGATGAATTTATAGATAAAGCTATAGATGGATGAATGAGTATCTTGACTAGGGATGATATAGTATGGATAAGAGAGAAATGATCTATGTGATGGTTATTAATTATATTGGTTTGGCTTAATGACACGATTATATTGTATATCGAACTTACTAAGCTATAGAAAGCTTACTGTGTGATTTCTTTCTCTACTTTGCAGTGTCAGTAAAGCTAGCTCGGATCCGGGGATCGTCAGCATCTCAGTCACACTATCGGCAATCTATTTTGGGTATTTTGGAAAGATGTACATAGTTAAAATATGGCATGTATAGGTTGGTCATTTGAATCATGTTTGATGTTTGTAAGTAACCATGAGATGTGGCTAGATATGTGCTAGTCTTAACATGAATGAATTTGATATATGTGATGCATCTTTTGGCATGATTTATGGGTTGAGAAATTGACTATTGAATGGTAACTTTGTGTTGGTAAAATGCTAGTAGGAATTAGTGAAATTGAGAAGGAATGATGTTTGGTATTGAATGTATTATACTTGTGATGAGATAGATTTTGGTATTGAATTTGTTATGATTGGAATGGGAATTGAATGCATAGATTGGATAGTCATATTGGTAAGTTCTTGGTTGCCTTATGTGCATGATATGTTTTGGTATGTGTTTGCTTGTAGGTTTGACCTAAGTGGGTGGCATGTTGGCCTTGCAAAATGGCCTATAATGTCACATGTTCAAGGCACACGGGCGTGCCTACAGACCGTGGGTGAATTGGCAGATTACAGCTTAGTAGCACACGGCCTCGACACGGGGGTGTTAGCTAACCGTGGTGTACAAGTCTGTAGCTAGCTAAGAGCACACGGCCATGGCACACGGGCGTGCTTGGTGGCCGTGGTGGGGAAGACAGTATAGGACCACGGTCAGGACACACGGGCATGCTTGGCTATTAACTTTTCCTCACAAATTTGCCTCATCCAACTTCAGTTCTGATAAAACTCAGAAAAAGGAATTTCGACTTCAATGGGCGAAACTAATGAGAAATGTGTTGCCCCGGTGACAGTCTTGGCCAATATTTGATAAGCATAGAGGGTAAATAGTAACTTCTGTATGCCAAACTTTACAAGTCTTGGTCCTTTTTTACGATCTTTTTTTTTGTTGCCTTTACTGCATTGTGATGTGGCACCTATTCTTTGAACAAACCACAAACTTTTGACATTGGGTGATTAAATGTGATCTTTTTGACCCTTCTTTTGTCAGTATTCTTTCTTTCTTTTTCTTCTTTTTTTTTGTTTTTTTTGTCTTTCTTTTTTTGGTCTAATGACTATCGACTTTGTAATGTTGGCACACGAAGCGACTTTTACCATCTTAGTGAAGTAACCGACATCCCCGAAAGTGAATCGATATTTGCTAGAAGCCTTTGATGAGACTAGCTTGGTAACATCCATGCCCCTCATACAGGAAATCTTATTTCTGCATTGAGCTAGGATTTGATCTTCATCTCCTTCCTTGGCTCGCGATGTAGGATCTGTTTTTCATCCAGTATTGACAAATCAGAAGATATATTACAACTTCTGTCATCTTCAAAGTCTTGAGATCCCTTAGACCCATATTTCATTCAAAAGGGAGTCAGTAACAGCGTTGCTCATGTCATTGATATCTGGGTACCTATTGGAGGTACGAAGGCAAATTCCAAGGAATAAATGATTCTAAGGATGATTATTTATATGATATGATCATGAATAAAGAATGAAAGAATATTTGGATAGAAATCCAAAGGACAAAAGAATCTATAAATAGAAAAATATTTGCTCAAAAGGATGCATTTTATTGAAATAAAAATTCTGGACACAAGCCTATTTCACAAAAGAAGTCTTATTGCTCTTAGGCCTAAAGCAACAAGTGCGTTTTGTACATTACTTCGAGTAAGCTCTAAATACTACAGGAATTTCTTCCGCAGTCCAATTGTCCAAAACACTCCCAGGCTCATATTTCTGCATTTGACGGGTCATCTAACTTCACAACACCCATGTTGATGAATTTTTCCACCAATTTCTTGAAAGCAAGGCAATTTTCTATCGAATGCCCTGTGACCCCCGCATGGTATTCACACTGGGCATTTGGGTTATACCATTTTGGGTATGGAGGTTGCATCGGTTTCGGGTAAAAAGGGGATACAACATGTGCTTCAAACAAAATTTGGTACAACTCCCTATACGTGATTGGGATGTGTGCGAACTGGGATTTTTCTGAGTCCAGTCTTGGGTTAGGTTCTTGCCTTGGGGAGACCTGACAGCTGGTAGTTACCGTCTTTGGCTGGCTTACTGTAATCGGCTCTGAACGGCCATTGTTATACCTACTCGTATTATTCACACCCTTGTCCTTTCTTTTCGGGGCCTTTGAAGCCCACTCTCCCATTTCCTTTGTTTTTGCCAGAACAACCGGTTTGGCTGGATCCTCCTTTGAGTTAAAACTTGATCCCATCGGGAAATTTAACAATCTTGCAGGTATTAATCGACATCGGGTTTGATAATGACAGTGCCCCCTGCGAGGCACGCCCGGTTGAGCCGGTACTTATCGGGAATAAACGATGTCCTCATCATCATCTACACTACCACCAACGAGACACTCCTTTTTCAAGCCCTCCGACTAGTAATTGGGTTAACTGGCGCATCATATTCATTTGATCTCGCATATCCCGTTGAATTTTGGCCAATTGCTCTTGCATCAGTATTTGTCTTTGCTCTATTCTCTCCGACCTTTGTTCCATGTCTTCTAGGTTGACTGAAATAATTTTTAATTAATCAAGATCTTCTCATGAAATCTAGCACATGCGATGTGATGCTATGTGAATGCATGGAATGAATGTAATGTAATGCAATCAAAACAAAAGAAAACACGTTAGTGCAAGAGAAATAAACAACATAGGACATCTGACCGGGTGACCACTAGGGCTTGGCGTGGCTCTATCTAGGGTAGGCTCCTAGGGCTGCTATATGCGGCTTGGTTCTAGAGAATGGGTACCTGAACCAGCAGATTCCTCAATCCTCACCCATTATAGGCTCATACGGACTGAGTTCAGTTCAGGGGGACACATTTCCCTATGGCTGCACGGAGATGAAAATCTCACGAAGACATAGGTACGGATGTATCCAGGAAGCGATTCACTATCCTGCACGGAGGTGAAAACCTCACGAAGGAGTAGCTTCTCACTCCCACTTAAGGGTATGACCCAACGGTCATGCAATATGATGCAAAGTATTCTACAAGACTCGAACCATAGCAATCAAATGGGATGATTCAAGCGAATGCAATAAAAGGATCGTAATTTTTCAAATCAAATTTTCAATTTTCGACAAAAGGACAGAAATTAATCAATTTATGGCCTGATTCTCAACCAGTCCCCAGTGGAGTCGCCAAGCTGTCGAAACCATTTTTTTTTAAAAGGGGATCGACTTTAAAAATATGGAAATGGAGTCGCCACCGATCCTTTATTCGAGGTGCGATCGGATCACCTTGAGATGGATTATTTTAATAAAACATTGTGATTTATTAAAACAATAATTTTGGTCTACGAAATCTAAGAAAATAGGTTCGGGAGTCGGTTACGTACGAGGAAGGGTTAGCACCCCCGTAACGCCCAAAATTGGTACCGAATTGATTAATTAATGTCCTGACGTCGAAAATTTGAAAAGACTTTAGATTACAATCCATTTATTTAAAATATATTTGGACAGAATCATATTGGGTGCCAAAGCTTCTTATTTCGAAGAAATAAAATGCCATACTCAGTAAGTTAGGGAACAACATCTTATATTCTCAAAATTAGATTTATCCTTCGACATTCACTACTCGTACATTTAAAAATAAGAAGGATATTCCATTATTTGGGTCAAATGAAAAATCAAAACCCAGTAAGTTAGGGCACTATTTCTCAAAGTTCCCGAATACGGAATATTGCCTTTGTCTTTTGAAATTCTTATCTCGAGATGATAAAATACCACACCCAGTAAGTTAGGGCGCAATATCTCAAATTCTCGAGAATAAGTTTTTTCATTTGAAATATTATGCATTTTAATTTAAGAGAGAAAGGATACTCGGTTGCTAGGTTTTAACGAGGAAAATCGGTACTCAGTAAGTTAGAGCACGATTTTCTCGAGACCTCTAAACACGGGCATTGCCTTATGATTTTAAAATCGAAACGATATTAAAACACTACATCTTTTGTAAGATACAATGGAATACAAAGCAATATATTAATCCATACATCAAACATTACAACGATGAATCACAAATAATTAATAGTTACAAATTAAGAAATATAATCCACACAATAACAAACAAATAAACACCTAATACATAGAAAATAGTATGCGTCGATCTAAATAATACATATGTAATAAAAGCTCGATATAAAATAATGTATATAAAAATAATAATGACATATGAAAGTGTTTGAAATAAATATATATATAATTTAAAAAAGGGTTTTTTTTAAGGAAACCAATTATACATAAATAAATTCAAAAGAATATATATATATGTATATATATGTAAATAAATTCCAAAGAAAATACATACATAAAATAATACGAGATCAATAATATATATACACAAAAATAATATAAATTATATAAAAAGTATATATATACATGAAAATAATTTGATATGAATTACGTATGTATGTAAAAGAATTTACAAAATTAGCACTTAATTGTAACAAAAATAGAATTAAAAGTCGATTTCATGAATAAACAAAATAATCTAAACAGAATCGAGGATCATATTTAATTTCCTATAGAAAATAAGGGATCAATCTGGTAAATATTCTAATATCTAAAACGCAGCGCATACACAGGACTAGATTGAGAAGACGCGTGAATTGCAGGGGCCAATTTATGAGAAAAGGAAATCTATAACAGGCCTGATCAAAAGACAACACAACACAGAGGGACTAATCGCGTAAATATTCCATCACCGCAAAAACACGCGGATCCTATGGACGACGGGTCGGGTCAAATCGGGTCGTCTATACGGCGTCGTTTAAGGGCTATCGCAATGAGCCTAAACGGCACCGTTTCTTTAATAGCTTTAAAACCAACTTAAAACAGATCAAATATCATTTTAAATTAAACCCTAATCCCTCTCCTTTTTGTTTTTGTTCTCCGCCGCAGAGAGAAATCTCCTTTCGGTCACTACAACGCCACGGTCATCGGCGATTAGTGGCCCATCCAGGTTTGATCGACCGGTCTCCTTCAAACCAGGCCCGACCCTATCCTCGACGACTACCTTTGTTTCAATTTCGATGAAAAAAGGCAGTCCGTCGATTCAACTTTTGTAGGTAAATCCCTTTTTTTTCGCGTGTAAAAAGGAAGAAAAATGCTACAGAATGGGTTCAAAAGGAAAAAATAGAGAAAGATCAAATCGAAAATAAACCTTTGAATCTCTGTTTATAGTTTCTATTGCTGTATTCTCTGTATGAAAATCGTGAGAAATTTTTTCTTACAGTGGTTGATTTCGGGCTTTTTAAAGCTAAAATCGGAATAAAAATAAAAACGTAAAGAATACAATTTTTTTGTTTTCTTTCTGTTTGCTGTCGTTTTTTCATTTTTGCAGGTACGAAACGCCAGCTGTGGCGTACGAAGGCAGTGACGTGGTGTACGACGCGGTACGGAGGTGCGACGTATGTGTGGGGCGTGTGGAGGCTGTTGCGGCGCACGTAGGGAGACTGCTGCCTCGCTGGAGGGTTCCAGAAAGCTCCTCTAGGGTTTCCGAGTTTTGGAACCATTAGGGCCTTAGGGTTAAGGGCAAATTTGGGTAGTGGTTTAGTTTAGTTTATTTGGGTTTGTATTTGGGCCACTAATTGAGTCAGCTGTAATTAGCATTTGGGTTTGTAAAAAGGTGGACTGTTATTGGAATTTGTTTATTTATATTTTTGCTCTTTTGGTTTTTAGTTTTTTGTTCTGTTTTGGTTTTAAAAAACATGGGCCGGGCAAAATGGGCCTATTACAGCTACCCCTCTTTGCTCATTGTCGTGTAACGAGAATAGAGCAAAGACTTCAAAAAGGACCATTTTGTCCGGTCATGCCTCTTTCAGTGCTTTTCTTCTTCGAGTAGCTTTGTTCCATCCCGCTGCATCTTCAGGGCCCTGAGAACTAACGCTTCGATCCACTCAAGGAAATTAGAATTTCAATCTGCTCCTGCAACTTCAGGATTGCCAGATCTGCTGTCTTCAATCCGCTCCACTTCAAACTCAGGGAGACAAGACCTGATGTCCTCGATCTGCTCCTGTAACTTCAGGATTGCCAGATCTGCTATCTTCAATCTGCTCCTGCAACTTCAGGATTGCCAGATTTGCTATCTTCAATCTGCTCCACTGCAAACTCAGGGATGTTAGACTGATGGCTTAAATCTGTTCCACTACTGTCTAGGGAGACCAGATTTGCCATTCGATCTTGGTTCCCTACTGCTTAGGGTGACAAGATCTATAATTTTTGAACTTTTCCACTGCTGGTCAGGGAGATAGGGTTAGTGGCTTAAATTCATTCCACTACTGCTTAGGGAGACCAGATTTGCCGTTCGATCTTGGTTCCCTACTGCTTAGGGTGACAAGATCTACAATTTTTGAACTATTCCACTGCTGGTCAGGGAGATAGGGTTAGTGGATTAAACCTGTTCCACGACTGCTTAGGGAGACCAGATTTGCCATTCGATCTTGGTTCCCTACTGCTTAGGGTGACAAGATCTACAATTTTTGAACTATTCCACTGTTGATCAGGGAGATAGGGTTAGTGGCTTAAATCTATTCCACTACTGCTTAGGGAGACCAGCTTTTCCATTCGATCTTGGTTCCCTACTGCTTAGGGTGACAAGATCTACAATTTTTGAACTATTCCACTGCTGGTCAGGGAGATAGGGTTAGTGGCTTAAATCTATTCCACGACTGCTTAGGGAGACCAGATTTGCCATTCGATCTTGGTTCCCTACTGCTTAGGGTGACAAGATCTACAATTTTTGAACTATTCCATTTCTTGGTCGGGAGATAGGGTTAGTGGCTTAAATCTGTTCCACTACTGCTTAAGGAGACCAAATTTGCCGTTCGATCTTGGTTCCCTACTGTTTAGGGTGACAAGATCTACAATTTTTTTGACCTATTCCACTACTGGTCAGGGAGATAGGACTGATATCTCCGATCTGCTCCTATAACTTCAGGATTGCCAGATCTGCTATCTTCGATCCGCTTCGCTCAGAAAGGCAAGATCTTCGAATTCACCGATGTTGCGACAACATCCTCTAGGGGACCTGTTCTGCAAAATCAGTTTTATGTTTATGCCTATGCAAAATGGTTAGGATGCAATGATTAGAATGAATCTAATGCTCCTAACGAAATGTATTATGGATGACATTTGTATGAATGCAGAATGTCGTGAGAATGGTCTTTTTACAAAGATTAGGATGCGATGATCGGAATGAATCAAATGCCCCTAAATAGATGTGTCTTATGGATGACATTTGTATGAATGCAGAATGTCATGAGAATGATTTCTTACAATTAGGATGCAGTGATCGGAATGAATCAAATGCTCCTAACTAAATGTGTTTTGCATGAATGCAGAATTTCATGAGAATGATCCCTTTTTACAAGTTTAAGGTGTCATCGTTCATTGTCTATTAAGGCTTTATACTGATGTATTATGCTACCATCTTGTTCGGCTGGTATTTTCAACAGAAAACCCGAGAAAATGATTATCTTGCCCAATAGATTTGCCCCACTGTAACTTCAGGGTTCATCTTATTGTGACTTAGCGGTATAGGATCTGAATCTCTTCCCATCTATCCAACTGTGATTCCAAAACGTATGATTTGTTTCTTCTTCAATCCATCCCGTTGCTATTCAAAGGGTACATGACTTGTATCAGCTTCTATCTATCCCACTATAACTCGGGGGTATAGGGTCTGTAGCTTGTTCTATCAACTGGTCACTCTTCGGGTGACCCAACCAGATGTGTATGCATGATGTTCGCATGAATGAAGAATATCATTTTCTTTTGAGAATGATTCCCGTTTTACACTTGGGTTAACGATGCCCATTTTTTTCGTCAGGATTGCATCACTGACGCAATACCTTGTCATTTTGTTCAATCACCATTTTTGACCAAAATCCGGAGAGATAATCTCAGTTTAGACTCTTACCCCACCAATATTTCCATCCCTCACACTTGGTGAGTTTTAAACAATAGTTCTGCTTCAGTTTCTTGTATTATTCAGAAGCTTCCAGAGTAATATCACGAAACTTCTTTTGTGAAAGTGTTATTAGTCCACTAATCGTTATTTCAATGCGAAATGCTTGAAAAAGATCATAACCATGGACAAGAAGGAACTTAATTAGGAGCATAGCGCGAAACAAATAAGCTAAACAAAGATAGCAATCACAATTAAGAAGGAAATTTATTGTGAAAATATTTTGAAAAGAATAATATAACCACAAATAACAAATTTAAAATGGGTAAAATGGTCTGAGCTTCTCTGTTCCAACTTCTTGAGGACTATTTTAATCTCAATATATGTTTAGGGGATCCGTAGTACTTTGTCGATGCCCCAAGATGTAGCATACTTCTTCACTGTTAATTCAGGCATAGCAAGACTGCTATATGCCCCATTCTTGATCAAAATTTGAGCTGCCCTTTTCGGGTTTTCAACTCAAATCCCCTTTGGTCTCAAAGCGCCCTTTGTGGGTTTTCGCCTTGGCCTATCCTTTTTCTTTCTTCTTGATTATTTTTTTTTTTTGAAAACTCTTTATTGAATCTGAATTCACCGGATTGGGCATACCCCTGCCATCCATTTAGTCAATGTTTCCAGAACAGACTTTCTTACTACATAAAGTCTTTTCTAGTTTGGCCTCTATTTTCTGCTGAAATTCTTTTGTATATGAGGGATCTTCTTCAATATCAGGTCCGCCTTTGGGAATTTTCTAGGATGAACCTCTTTGTCGCAAACCGGCATCATCTGACTGTAATGGATAGCTACTAACTTTTCCTCACAAATTTGCCTCATCCAACTTCAGTTCTGATAAAACTCAGAAAAAGGAATTTCGACTTCAATGGGCGAAACCAATGAGAAATGTGTTGCCCCGGTGACAGTCCTGGCCAATATTTGATAAGTATAGAGGGTAAATAGTAACTTCTGTATGCCAATCTTTACAAGTCTTGGTCCTTTTTTACGATCTTTTTTTTGTTGCCTTTACTGCATTGTGATGTGGCACCTGTTCTTTGAACAGACCGTAAACTTTTGACATTGTGTGATTAAATGTGATCTTTTTGACCCTTCTTTTTCAGTATTCTTTCTTTCTTTTTCTTCTTTTTTTGTTTTTTTGTCTTTCTTTTTTGGTCTAATGACTATCAACTTTGTAATGTTGGCACACGAAGCAACTTTTACCATCTTAGTGAAGTAACCGACATCCCTGAAAGTGAATCGATTTTGGCTAGAAGCCTTTGATGAGACTGGCTTGGTAACATCCATGCCCCTCATACAGGAAATCTTATTTCTGCATTGAGCGAGGATTTGATCTTCATCTCCTTCCTTGGCTCGCGACGTAGGATCTTTTTTTCATCCAGTATTGACAAATTAGAAGATATATTACAACTTCTGTCATCTTCAAAGTCTTGAAATCCCTTAGACCCATATTTCATTCAAAAGGAAGTCAGTAACAGCGTTGCTCATGTCATTGATATTTGGGTACCTATTGTAGGTACGAAGGCAAATTCCAAGGAATAAATGATTCTAAGGATGATTATTTATATGATATGATCATGAATAAAGAATGAAAGAATATTTGGATAGAAATCCAAAGGACAAAAGAATCTATAAATAGAAAAATATTTGCTCAAAAGGATGCATTTTATTGAAATAAAAATTCTGGACACAAGCCTATTTCACAAAAGAAGTCTTATTGCTCTTAGGCCTAAAGAAACAAGTGCGTTTTGTACATTACTTCGAGTAAGCTCTAAATACTACAGGAATTTCTTCCACAGTCCAATTGTCCAAAACACTCCCAGGCTCATATTTCTGCATTTGACGCGTCATCTAACTTCACAACACCCATGTTGATGAATTTTTCCACCAATTTCTTAAAAGCAAGGTAATTTTCTATCGAATGCCCTGTGACCCCCGCATGGTATTCACACTGGGCATTTGGGTTATACCATTTTGGGTATGGAGGTTGCATCAGTTTCGGGTAAAAAGGGGATACAACATGTGCTTCAAACAAAATTTGGTACAACTCCCTATACGTGATTGGGATGTGTGCAAACTGGGATTTTTCTGAGTCCAGTCTTGGGTTGGGTTCTTGCCTTAGGAGACTGCGGTGGTAGTTACCGTCTTTGGTCGGCTTCTCAGAATGTCGGCTCAATGGCCCTTGTTATACCAACTCGTATTATTCACACCCTTGTCCTTTCTTTTCGGGGCCTTTGAAGCCCACTCTCCCATTTCCTTTGTTTTTGCCAGAACAACCGGTTTGGCTGGATCCTCTTTTGAGTTAAAACTTGATCCCATCGGAAATTCAACGATCTTGAGGTATTAATCGACACTTGGGGTTTGATAATGACAGTGCCCCCTGCGCGGCACACGTCTGGTTGAGTCGGGTACTTATCGGGAATAAACGATGTCCTCATCATCATCCACACTACTTGACCACTAAGACACTCTTTTTTTCAAGCCCTCCGACTAGTAATTGGGTTAACTGGCGCATCATATTCATTTGATCTCGCATATCCCGTTGAATTTTGGCCAATTGCTCTTGTATCAGTATTTGTCTTTGCTCTATTCTCTCCAACCTTTGTTCCATGTCTTCTAGGTTGATGAAATAATTTTTAATTAATCAAGATCTTCTCATGAAATCTAGCACATGCGATGTGATGCTATGTGAATGCATGGAATGAATGTAATGTAATGCAATCAAAACAAAAGAAAACACGTTAGTGCAAGAGAAATAAACAACATAGGACATCTGACCGGGTGACCACTAGGGCTTGGCGTGGCTCTATCTAGGGTAGGCTCCTAGGGCTACTATATGCGGCTTGGTTCTAGAGAATGGGTACCTGAACCAGCAGATTCCTCAATCCTCACCCATTATAGGCTCATACGGACTGAGTTCAGTTCAGGGGGACACATTTCCCTATGGCTGCACGGAGATGAAAATCTCACGAAGACATAGGTACGGATGTATCCCGGAAGCGATTCACTATCCTGCACGGAGGTGAAAACCTCACGAAGGAGTAGCTTCTCACTCCCACTTAAGGGTATGACCCAACGGTCATGCAATATGATGCAAAGTATTCTACAAGACTCGAACCATAGCAATCAAATGGGATGATTCAAGCGAATGCAATAAAAGGATCGTAATTTTTCAAATCAAATTTTCAATTTTCGACAAAAGGACAGAAATTAATCAATTTATGGCCTGATTCTCAACCAGTCCCCAGTGGAGTCGCCAAGCTGTCGAAACCATTTTTTTTTAAAAGGGGATCGACTTTAAAAATATGGAAATGGAGTCGCCACCGATCCTTTATTCGAGGTGCGATCGGATCACCTTGAGATGGATTATTTTAATAAAACATTGTGATTTATTAAAACAATAATTTTGGTCTACGAAATCTAAGAAAATAGGTTCGGGAGTCGGTTACGTGCGAGGAAGGGTTAGCACCCATAACGCCCAAAATTGGTACCGAATTGATTAATTAATGTCCGACGTCGAAAATTTGAAAAGACTTTAGATTACAATCCATTTATTTAAAATATATTTGGACAGAATCATATTGGGTGCCAAAGCTTCTTATTTCGAAGAAATAAAATGCCATACTCAGTAAGTTAGGGCACAACATCTTATATTCTCAAAATTAGATTTATCCTTCGACATTCACTACTCGTACATTTAAAAATAAGAAGGATATTCCATTATTTGGGTCAAATGAAAAATCAAAACCCAGTAAGTTAGGGCACTATTTCTCAAAGTTCCCGAATACGGAATATTGCCTTTGTCTTTTGAAATTCTTATCTCGAGATGATAAAATACCACACCCAGTAAGTTAGGGCGCAATATCTCAAATTCTCGAGAATAAGTTTTTCATTTGAAATATTATGCATTTTAATTTAAGAGAGAAAGGATACTCGGTTGCTAGGTTTTAACGAGGAAAATCGGTTTTTCGATGAAGTTAGAGCACGATTTTCTCGAGACCTCTAAACACGGGGCATTGCCTTATGATTTTAAAATCGAAACGATATTAAAACACTACATCTTTTGTAAGATACAATGGAATACAAAGCAATATATTAATCCATACATCAAACATTACAACGATGAATCACAAATAATTAATAGTTACAAATTAAGAAATATAATCCACACAATAACAAACAAATAAACACCTAATACATAGAAAATAGTATGCGTCGATCTAAATAATACATATGTAATAAAAGCTCGATATAAAATAATGTATATAAAAATAATAATGACATATGAAAGTGTTTGAAATAAATATATATATAATTTAAAAAAGGGTTTTTTTTAAGGAAACCAAGTATACATAAATAAATTCAAAAGAATATATATATATGTATATATATGTAAATAAATTCCAAAGAAAATACATACATAAAATAATACGAGATCAATAATATATATACACAAAAATAATATAAATTATATAAAAAGTATATATATACATGAAAATAATTTGATATGAATTACGTATGTATGTAAAAGAATTTACAAAATTAGCACTTAATTGTAACAAAAATAGAATTAAAAGTCAATTTCATGAATAAACAAAATAATCTAAATGAATCGAGGATCATATTTAATTTAGTATAGAAAATAAGGGATCAATCTGCAAATATTCTAATATCTAAAACGCAGCGCATACACAGGACTAGATTGAGAAGACGCGTGAATTACAGGGGCCAATTTATGAGAAAAGGAAATCTATAACAGGCCTGATCAAAAGACAACACAACACAGAGGGACTAATCGCGTAAATATTCCATCACCGCAAAAACACGCGGATCCTATGGACGACGGGTCGGGTCAAATCGGGTCGTCTATACGGCGTCGTTTAAGGGCTATCGCAATGAGCCTAAACGGCACCGTTTCTTTAATAGCTTTAAAACCAACTTAAAACAGATCAAATATCATTTTAAATTAAACCCTAATCCCTCTCCTTTTTGTTTTTGTTCTCCGCCGCAGAGAGAAATCTCCTTTCGGTCACTACAACGCCACGGTCATCGGCGATTAGTGGCCCATCCAGGTTTGATCGACCGGTCTCCTTCAAACCAGGCCCGACCCTATCCTCGACGACTACCTTTGTTTCAATTTCGATGAAAAAAGGCAGTCCGTCGATTCAACTTTTGTGCAGGTAAATCCCTTTTTTTTCGCGTGTAAAAAGGAAGAAAAATGCTACAGAATGGGTTCAAAAGGAAAAAATAGAGAAAGATCAAATCGAAAATAAACCTTTGAATCTCTGTTTATAGTTTCTATTCTTTGTATTCTCTGTATGAAAATCGTGAGAAATTTTTTCTTACAGTGGTTGATTTCGGCCTTTTTAAAGCTAAAATCGGAATAAAAATAAAAACGTAAAAAATACAATTTTTTTGTTTTCTTTACATTTCTTTGTCGTTTTTCATTTTTGCAGGTACGAAACGCCAGCTGTGGCGTACGAAGGCAGTGACGTGGTGTACGACGCGGTACGGAGGTGCGACGTATGTGTGGGGCGTGTGGAGGCTGTTGCGGCGCACATAGGGAGACTGCTGCCTCGCTGGAGGGTTCCAGAAAGCTCCTCTAGGGTTTCCGAGTTTTGGAACCATTAGGGCCTTAGGGTTAAGGGCAAATTTGGGTAGTGGTTTAGTTTAGTTTATTTGGGTTTGTATTTGGGCCACTAATTGAGTCAGCTGTAATTAGCATTTGGGTTTGTAAAAAGGTGGACTGTTATTGGAATTTGTTTATTTATATTTTTGCTCTTTTGGTTTTTAGTTTTTTGTTCTGTTTTGGTTTTAAAAAACATGGGCCGGGCAAAATGGGCCTATTACAGCTACCCCTCTTTGCTCATTGTCGTGTAACGAGAATAGAGCAAAGACTTCAAAAAGGACCATTTTGTCCGGTCATGCCTCTTTCAGTGCTTTTCTTCTTCGAGTAGCTTTGTTCCATCCCGCTGCATCTTCAGGGGCCTGAGAACTAACGCTTCGATCCACTCAAGGAAATTAGAATTTCAATCTGCTCCTGCAACTTCAGGATTGCCAGATCTGCTGTCTTCAATCCGCTCCACTTCAAACTCAGGGAGACAAGACCTGATGTCCTCGATCTGCTCCTGTAACTTCAGGATTGCCAGATCTGCTATCTTCAATCTGCTCCTGCAACTTCAGGATTGCCAGATTTGCTATCTTCAATCTGCTCCACTGCAAACTCAGGGATTTTAGACTGATGGCTTAAATCTGTTCCACTACTGTCTAGGGAGACCAGATTTGCCATTCGATCTTGGTTCCCTACTGCTTAGGGTGACAAGATCTATAATTTTTGAACTTTTCCACTGCTGGTCAGGGAGATAGGGTTAGTGGCTTAAATTCATTCCACTACTGCTTAGGGAGACCAGATTTGCCGTTCGATCTTGGTTCCCTACTGCTTAGGGTGACAAGATCTACAATTTTTGAACTATTCCACTACTGGTCAGGGAGATAGGGTTAGTGGATTAAACACATCCACGATCGCTTAGGAGACCAGATTTGCCATTCGATCTTGGTTCCCTACTGCTTAGGGTGACAAGATCTACAATTTTTGAACTATTCCATTGTTGATCAGGGAGATAGGGTTAGTGGCTTAAATCTATTCCACTACTGCTTAGGGAGACTAGATTTGCCATTCGATCTTGGTTCCCTACTGCTTAGGGTGACAAGATCTACAATTTTTGAACTATTCCACTGCTGGTCAGGGAGATAGGGTTAGTGGCTTAAATCTATTCCACGACTGCTTAGGGAGACCAGATTTGCCATTCGATCTTGGTTCCCTACTGCTTAGGGTGACAAGATCTACAATTTTTGAACTATTCCGCTGCTGGTCAGGGAGATAGGGTTAGTGGCTTAAATCTGTTCCACTACTGCTTAAGGAGACCAGATTTGCCGTTCGATCTTGGTTCCCTACTGTTTAGGGTGACAAGATCTACAATTTTTTTGACCTATTCCACTACTGGTCAGGGAGATAGGACTGATGTCTCCGATCTGCTCCTATAACTTCAGGATTGCCAGATCTGCTATCTTCGATCCGCTTCGCTCAGAAAGGCAAGATCTTCGAATTCACCGATGTTGCGACAACATCCTCTAGGGACTGTTACGCAAAAATCGGTTTTATGTTTATGCCTATGCAAAATGGTTAGGATGCAATGATTAGAATGAATCTAATGCTCCTAACGAAATGTATTATGGATGACATTTGTATGAATGCAGAATGTCGTGAGAATGGTCTTTTTACAAAGATTAGGATGCGATGATCGGAATGAATCAAATGCCCCTAAATAGATGTGTCTTATGGATGACATTTGTATGAATGCAGAATGTCATGAGAATGATTTCTTACAATTAGGATGCGGTGATCGGAATGAATCAAATGCTCCTAACTAAATGTGTTTTGCATGAATGCAGAATTTCATGAGAATGATCCCTTTTTACAAGTTTAAGGTGTCATCGTTCATTGTCTATTAAGGCTTTATACTGATGTATTATGCTGCCATCTTGTTCGGCTGGTATTTTCAACAGAAAACCCGAGAAAATGATTATCTTGCCCAATAGATTTGCCCCACTGTAACTTCAGGGTTCATCTTATTGTGACTTAGCGGTATAGGATCTGAATCTCTTCCCATCTATCCAACTGTGATTCCAAAACGTATGATTTGTTTCTTCTTCAATCCATCCCGTTGCTATTCAAAGGGTACATGACTTGTATCAGCTTCTATCTATCCCACTATAACTCGGGGTATAGGTGCGTAGCTTGTTCCATCAATCTGGTCACTCTTGGGTGACCCAACGAGATGTGTATGCATGATGTTCGCATGAATGCAGAATATCATTTTGTTTTGAGAATGATTCCCGTTTTACACTTGGGTTAACGATGCCCATTTTTTTCGTCAGGATTGCATCACTGACGCAATACCTTGTCATTTTGTTCAATCACCATTTTTGACCAAAATCCGGAGAGATAATCTCAGTTTAGACTCTTACCCCACCAATATTTCCATCCCTCACACTTGGTGAGTTTTAAACAATAGTTCTGCTTCAGTTTCTTGTATTATTCAGAAGCTTCCAGAGTAATATGCGAAACTTCTTTTGTGAAAGTGTTATTAGTCCACTAATCGTTATTTCAATGCGAAATGCTTGAAAAAGATCATAACCATGGACAAGAAGGAACTTAATTAGGAGCATAGCGCGAAACAAATAAGCTAAACAAAGATAGCAATCACAATTAAGAAGGAAATTTATTGTGAAAATATTTTGAAAAGAATAATATAACCACAAATAACAAATTTAAAATGGGTAAAATGGTCTGAGCTTCTCTGTTCCAACTTCTTGAGGACTATTTTAATCTCAATATATGTTTAGGGGATCCGTAGTACTTTGTCGATGCCCCAAGATGTAGCATACTTCTTCACTGTTAATTCAGGCATAGCAAGACTGCTATATGCCCCATTCTTGATCAAAATTTGAGCTGCCCTTTTTTGGGTTTTCAACTCAAATCCCTTTAGTCTCAAAGCGCCCTTTGTGGGTTTTCGCCTTGGCCTATCCTTTTTCTTTCTTCTTGATTATTTTTTTTTTTTGAAAACTCTTTATTGAATCTGAATTCACCGGATTGGGCATACCCCTGCCATCCATTTAGTCAATGTTTCCAGAACAGACTTTCTTACTACATAAAGTCTTTTCTAGTTTGGCCTCTATTTTCTGCTGAAATTCTTTTGTATATGAGGGATCTTCTTCAATATCAGGTCCGCCTTTGGGAATTTTCTAGGATGAACCTCTTTGTCGCAAACCGGCATCATCTGACTGTAATGGATAGCTACTAACTTTTCCTCACAAATTTGCCTCATCCAACTTCAGTTCTGATAAAACTCAGAAAAAGGAATTTCGACTTCAATGGGTGAAACCAATGAGAAATGTGTTGCCCCGGTGACAGTCCTGGCCAATATTTGATAAGTATAGAGGGTAAATAGTAACTTCTGTATGCCAATCTTTACAAGTCTTGGTCCTTTTTTACGATCTTTTTTTTTGTTGCCTTTACTGCATTGTGATGTGGCACCTGTTCTTTGAACAGACCGTAAACTTTTGACATTGTGTGATTAAATGTGATCTTTTTGACCCTTCTTTTTTCAGTATTCTTTCTTTCTTTTTCTTCTTTTTTTTTTTTTTTTTTGTCTTTCTTTTTTTGGTCTAATGACTATCAACTTTGTAATGTTGGCACACGAAGCAACTTTTACCATCTTAGTGAAGTAACCGACATCCCTGAAAGTGAATCGATTTTGGCTAGAAGCCTTTGATGAGACTGGCTTGGTAACATCCATGCCCCTCATACAGGAAATCTTATTTCTGCATTGAGCGAGGATTTGATCTTCATCTCCTTCCTTGGCTCGCGACGTAGGATCTTTTTTTCATCCAGTATTGACAAATTAGAAGATATATTACAACTTCTGTCATCTTCAAAGTCTTGAAATCCCTTAGACCCATATTTCATTCAAAAGGGAGTCAGTAACAGCGTTGCTCATGTCATTGATATTTGGGTACCTATTGTAGGTATCTGAAGGCAAATTCAAGGAATAAATGATTCTAAGGATGATTATTTATATGATATGATCATGAATAAAGAATGAAAGAATATTTGGATAGAAATCCAAAGGACAAAAGAATCTATAAATAGAAAAATATTTGCTCAAAAGGATGCATTTTATTGAAATAAAAATTCTGGACACAAGCCTATTTCACAAAAGAAGTCTTATTGCTCTTAGGCCTAAAGCAACAAGTGCGTTTTGTACATTACTTCGAGTAAGCTCTAAATACTACAGGAATTTCTTCCACAGTCCAATTGTCCAAAACACTCCCAGGCTCATATTTCTGCATTTGACGCGTCATCTAACTTCACAACACCCATGTTGATGAATTTTTCCACCAATTTCTTAAAAGCAAGGTAATTTTCTATCGAATGCCCTGTGACCCCCGCATGGTATTCACACTGGGCATTTGGGTTATACCATTTTGGGTATGGAGGTTGCATCGGTTTGGGTAAAAAGGGGATACAACATGTGCTTCAAACAAAATTTGGTACAACTCCCTATACGTGATTGGGATGTGTGCAAACTGGGATTTTTCTGAGTCCAGTCTTGGGTTGGGTTCTTGCCTTAGGGAGACCTGACAGCTGGTAGTTACCGTCTTTGGCTGGCTTACTGTAATCGGCTCTGAATGGCCCTTGTTATACCTACTCGTATTATTCACACCCTTGTCCTTTCTTTTCGGGGCCTTTGAAGCCCACTCTCCCATTTCCTTTGTTTTTGCCAGAACAACCGGTTTGGCTGGATCCTCTTTTGAGTTAAAACTTGATCCCATCGGGAAATTCAACAGTGCCGAGGTATTAATCTGACACTGGGGTTTGATAATGACAGGTGCCCCCTGCGGAGGCACGTCTGGTTGAGTCGGGGTACTTATCGGGGAATAAACGATGTCCTCATCATCATCCACACTGCTGACCACTAAGACACTCTTTTTTTCAAGCCCTCCGACTAGTAATTGGGTTAACTGGCGCATCATATTCATTTGATCTCGCATATCCCGTTGAATTTTGGCCAATTGCTCTTGTATCAGTATTTGTCTTTGCTCTATTCTCTCCAACCTTTGTTCCATGTCTTCTAGGTTGACTGAAATAATTTTTAATTAATCAAGATCTTCTCATGAAATCTAGCACATGCGATGTGATGCTATGTGAATGCATGGAATGAATGTAATGTAATGCAATCAAAACAAAAGAAAACACGTTAGTGCAAGAGAAATAAACAACATAGGACATCTGACCGGGTGACCACTAGGGCTTGGCGTGGCTCTATCTAGGGTAGGCTCCTAGGGCTGCTATATGCGGCTTGGTTCTAGAGAATGGGTACCTGACCCAGCAGATTCCTCAATCCTCACCCATTATAGGCTCATACAGACTAAGTTCAGTTCAGGGGGACACATTTCCCTATGGCTGCACGGAGATGAAAATCTCACGAAGACATAGGTACGGATGTATCCCGGAGGCGATTCACTATCCTCGCACGCGGGTGAAAACCTCACGAAGGAGTAGCTTCTCACTCCCACTTAAGGGTATGACCCAGCGGTCATGCAATATGATGCAAAGTATTCTACAAGACTCGAACCATAGCAATCAAATGGGATGATGCAAGCGAATGCAATAAAAGGATCGTAATTTTTCAAATCAAATTTTCAATTTTCGACAAAAGGACAGAAATTAACCAATTTATGGCCTGATTCTCAACCAGTCCCCAGTGGAGTCGCCAAGCTGTCGAAACCATTTTTTTTTAAAAGGGGATCGACTTTAAAAATATGGAAATGGAGTCGCCACCGATCCTTTATTCGAGGTGCGATCGGATCACCTTGAGATGGATTATTTTAATAAAACATTGTGATTTATTAAAACAGTAATTTTGGTCTACGAAATCTAAGAAAATAGGTTCGGGAGTCGGTTACGTGCGAGGAAGGGTTAGCACCCCGTGCGCCCAAAATTGGTACCGAATTGATTAATTAATGTCCTGACGTCGAAAATTTGAAAAGACTTTAGATTACGATCCATTTATTTAAAATATATTTGGACAGAATCATATTGGGTGCCAAAGCTTCTTATTTCGAAGAAATAAAATGCCATACTCAGTAAGTTAGGGCACAACATCTTATATTCTCAAAATTAGATTTATCCTTCGACATTCAATACTCGTACATTTAAAAATAAGAAGGATATTCCATTATTTGGGTCAAATGAAAAATCGAAACCTAGTAAGTTAGGGCACTATTTCTCAAAGTTCCCGAATACGGAATATTGCCTTTGTCTTTTGAAATTCTTATCTCGAGATGATAAAATACCAAACCCAGTAAGTTAGGGCGCGATATCTCAAATTCTCGAGAATAAGTTTTTTCATTTGAAATATTATATATTTTAATTTAAGAGAGAAAGGATACTCGGTTGCTAGGTTTTAATGAGGAAAATCGGAACTCAGTAAGTTAGAGCACGATTTTCTCGAGACCTCTAAACATGGGCATTGCCTTATGATTTTAAAATCGTAACGACATTAAAACACTACATCTTTTGTAAGATACAATGGAATACAAAGCAATATATTAATCCATACATCAAACATTACAACGATGAATCACAAATAATTAATAGTTACAAATTAAGAAATATAATCCATACAATAACAAACAAATAAACACCTAATACATAGAAAATAGTATGCGTCGATCTAAATAATACATATGTAATAAAAACTCGATATAAAATAATGTATATAAAAATAATAATGACATATGAAAGTGTTTGAAATAAATATATATATAATTTAAAAGAGGGTTTTTTTAAGGAAACCAATTATACATAAATAAATTCAAAAGAATATATATATATATATATATATATATGTATATATATGTAAATAAATTCAAAAGAAAATACATACATAAAATAATACGAGATCAATAATATATATACACAAAAATAATATAAATTATATAAAAAGTATATATATACATGAAAATAATTTGATATGAATTACGTATGTATGTAAAAGAATTTACAAAATTAGCACTTAATTGTAACAAAAATAGAATTAAAAGTCGATTTCATGAATAAACAAAATTATCTAAACAGAATCGAGGATCATATTTAATTTCGTATAGAAAATAAGGGATCAATCTGGTAAATATTCTAATATCTAAAACGCAGCGCATACACAGGACTAGATTGAGAAGATGCGTGAATTACAGGGGCCAATTTATGAGAAAAGGAAATGTATAACAGGCCTGATCAAAAGACAACACAACACAGAGGGACTAATCGCGTAAATATTCGATCACCGCAAAAACACGCGGATCCTATGGACGACGGGTCGGGTCAAATCGGGTCGTCTATACGGCGTCGTTTAAGGGCTATTGCAATGAGCCTAAACGACGTCGTTTCTTTAATAGCTTTAAAACCAACTTAAAACAGATCAAATATCATTTTAAATTAAACCCTAATCCCTCTCCTTTTTGTTTTTGTTCTCCACCGCAGAGAGAAATCTCCTTTCTGTCACTACAACGCCACGGTCATCGGCGATTAGTGGCCCATCCAGGTTTGGTCGACCGGTCTCTTTCAAACCAGTCCCGACCCTAGCATTGACGACTACCTTTGTTTCGATTTCGACGAAAAAAGGCAGTCCACCGATTCAACTTTTGCAGGTAAATCCCTTTTTTTTCGCGTGTAAAAAGGAAGAAAAATGCTACAGAATGGGTTCAAAAGGAAAAAATAGAGAAAGATCAAATCGAAAATAAACCTTTGAATCTCTGTTTATAGTTTCTATTGCTGTATTCTCTGTATGAAAATCGTGAGAAATTTTTTCTTACTGTGGTTGATTTCGGGCTTTTTAAAGCTGAAATCGGAATAAAAATAAAAACGTAAAAAATACAATTTTTTTGTTTTCTTTCTGTTTGCTGTCGTTTTTTCATTTTCGCAGGTACAAAACTCCAGCTGTGGTGTACGGAGGCAGTGACGTGGTGTACGGTGCGGTACAGAGGTGCGACATATGTGTGGGGCGCGTGGAGGCTGTTGCGGCGCACGTAGGGAGACTGTTGCCACACTGGAGGGTTCCAGAAAGCTCCCCTAGGGTTTCCGAGTTTTGGAACCATTCGGGCCTTAGGGTTAAGGGCAAATTTAGGTAGTGGTTTAGTTTAGTTTATTTGGGTTTGTATTTGGGTTTAGTTTATTTGGGTTTAGTTTATTTCAGTTGACTCTAGCCGATGTTCCACGCCTTTGGGTGCCACTCGACACACACTCGGAATACCTCCGCTCCGTTAGATCGGAGTCGCTCGGGACAATTTCCGAGCTCCAACATTTCCACCAGCCCGACCACCATCTCCAAGACTGCGCAACACGCTTGCGATACCTGACTCGCCACCGGTGCGCTCGGCTCCTCACTCTAAAAGTAGGAGGTGGTGGTGGCGATGGTACCTCATTTTCCGAACCTTGTCCTCGACTGACGGGTTCGAGACACCGTCATCCTACCCCTACCACGTCCACGGCGTCCACGTCCTCTAGAACTCATTCTATCTACCGCGCTTTTAATCTGATTAAGAAAAATTTTATGCGTTAGCATTTGTTTCACTTTATTACTCGCGAAGAAGTTTTATGGATGAGGTTAAATCAGAGATTCTTTCGAGCAAACAATGTTTCAGTTTCCTATCCTAGTTCACACAAAGAAGTTCATGCATCCATTCCTTAATACTTTCCATACCTATTCACTCATCGGACATTTCTGCCCATTTCTAACCCAGGGGTATTTTCGTCTTTTTTCTACAGGGGTATTTTCGTAATTTTCCAGCACCAGGATATTTTGCTGATGATTTCCAAGGCTAAGTTATTGAATATTTAATAAAATAGTTGGAACTTTTGGCAAAAACCGTCGAATCAATATTTTATGGGTCAGGGGCATTTTGGTAATTTTACTCCTAAGGGTATTTTTGTAATTTCCCATAAGTCAAGTTTTCCGAGAAAAACATGGTATGCCTAGTGTTCTAGGGTTTAAGAGGGTTATTGGATAAGTTTTGAAAACATTAGGGCTTGTTGTCTCGTTCTATTTTGAAAAACAAGGCTAATTCCCTTTTTGGGTTTTAATCATTGTTTTTAGCCTATGGCCAGAGCCTTCCGGGTCGGGGTGAACCAAAGCTACGCACCAGGCGTAATTCAAGTGAAGAGGAGGTGGGTCACGCGGACCGCTTAAATACCAAGCTCTCACCGAACCTTTCTAGACATGCGCACTGAGAGGTTACCACACCACCGAGCCTTACGAGTTAGGGTGAGCCGAAGCTACGCACTGCAGGGTAGGATACTGCGAAGAGGAGAGGTGAGTCACGAGGACTGCTTAAATACCAAGCTCTTCGGGTCCAATCCTAGACATGCGTCTGGGGTTACCACACCTAGCTCATTGACTAAGTCATAGGTTGGTTTAGTTCTTTAAGTCTTATGCTTCGTTGTGTTTGAGTAATCTAGCCTTAGGGTCCAAGTCCTATAAGTCTATCTACGTTCCATGCTTCCTACCCTTCTACAGAATATAATTCACGAAAGGTTTAGATGTACTTACAGGCGGATCGGTCTGGGAGACTCGGGCCATGCCGCTTAAAATCCAAAAATCATTTCATGAGGCCTCTGCAGAACATTTTTGGGCCTTGGGCCCCACAGAGCTTTGAACTGGGCTCGATACCAGTCTGTAACAACCCAAACCCGGCCCAAACACTACGACCGAATTTGATTTGTTACCGAGTAAAACCTTGTGAACACCATTTCGAAAAGCATTTAATTTCTATTGAAAACTCCTCGTTTTCGGTTGTCTTGTCAAAGCTACCCTTAGATTTAATTTGACATTTTAATTAAGTCCAAGTGTTATACCAGTTTCAAGTGTGACCGATGGCACGAATAAATCTTTTCGTGTAAAAAAAAAAAACATGTGATTTAATTCAGTTTAATAGTATAGTCTTGGGTAAATATCCAACATAAAAAAAAACAAATAAGGATTATGGAGGCCTTATTACAACCCAAAATAAAATTAAACAAATTTAAAGTTCTGTAAATTTAAATTCACTGCATGGCCACCTCGAGTCCAACCGGCTCCTCCACCGCCATCTACGAGTCACCTGAAAAATGTTAAAGGAGAAGGTGAGTCACCAAGACCCAGTATGTAACCCTTCCCCCGGTTAATACAACGGTTCATACACAACATATAACAGTTAATTAAGCAGAGTATCGTGTACCCAACCTAGCCAACCAAACACCTTTGTCTACCCCATGTGGTACCAAACCACTGGTGACCGTAGTCACGATGTGTTACCAAAACACTGGTGGTGCCAAACCACTGGTGACATATAGTCACAATGTGCTACCAAAGCACTGGTGTCCGTAGACACAGATCGGGTGATGGGGCCAACCCATCGTGTGTGATACCAAATCACCGTGACGATCCCATATCTCAAGTGGGGCCAACCCACGGTGGTGTTAACCACAGGGACAAGTCGCTATGAGGTACCAAACCTCTGGAGGTACCAAACCTCTGGTGACATATAGTCACAGTGTGCTACCAAAGCACTGGTGCTCGTCAGCACGATATCACTGCTCCCTCCTCTCATCAACCCATGTCAAGCAGTTAATAACAGAACATACATATATCACATGTATCAAATAATCCATGCTTCCCAAAAGCATTATTATCAATCTCATACAAATAGAGACTTACCGGAATCCTCGCTTGTACCATTAAGGCACTATTGACATATCTACATAAAGCAGATTTACACATAGCATACACTTTAATACAATGTATTAACTATTATAAGTGTGTATGTACACACCTGATGTTGATGAGAAGTCTAAATCCCGAAAAGAAACGTTGGCCACCCTAGATCTCACTGTACCTATATTCGGCCAACTATGGGATTAGTCTTAGGGCCTATTCGGCCAAATCAAATTATTGGGAGGGGTTCCTTGTGAACCCGAAATCTCACCTTCACACTTTTGGACACCAACCGCAACACCCAACTCCCCAAATCTGCTTCTGATTTCATGCATCGGCACTCAAAAGTTAGTAGCCTTCTGCTAAAACGAATATCAACCGATCATTAAAGTAGATCTCACCGTTATTCACTACACAAACCGAATACTAGAGATCGGCCCGAATCGATCGCTTCACTTCCCGAGTACCTAACAAGAATCGGTTACCACTTGTTTAGAAGACTTAACTATTGCCGAAATCGGCACCTATTCCCCTAATAGAAATCGACAAAACACGAGGAGAAGAAAGATGGCATTCGGCCATACCTACCTACCTTATGGACCGATTGGAGATGAGTTTTGAGAAGATTACCCTTGCTTGAATATTCGGCCAAGAGGTAAATAATGGAGAGACAAGGGTGTTGGAGTTTCGGCAACAAGGAGTAGAGGTTCGGTTAACAAAGAAATAAAGAAAAGGGAGTTTGCATGTGGAGTTTCAGTTGAAGAGGTTGGGAAAAGAAAAGAAAGGTTCTAGGGGATGTGCTTTCGGTTTGGAGAGGATGGAGAAGAGAAAATAGTGAATGGGAGACTTTTGGGAGAATTCGGCTAATAGGAAAAGAAACCAAAGAAACTTGGGCACTCTTCCCCTATACTCGAGTCTCTAGCCGTCCACTCCTCTTCAACAAGGAGTCCCACATTCGGCCAACTCCTTATTTCTCTCTTGGCCACTAATTTGAAATAATTCAAAAGAATTTGAATTAACACATGCCTACTTTTTCTCTTGCCACCCTTTTTAGATTATTCCCATAATATCTAGTTAATAATCTAAATAATATCTTTTAATAATTACACCTAATAAAAGAGTTTGAAGGAGAAAAACTCTCCTCCTTGTGCCGTCCAAATAAAAAACAAAAGGGGAATTTCCGTGATTCGAACACAAGCTCTCCCTTGCTCCTTGGTGGCGTCACATGTAGCTCTTAAGTGGGCTTCTTTTTGGCCACTTTACCAAGGCCTAATTAGTGTTAATAATACCCACATTTATTCTTATAACACCACTTACCAAGGCTCCCTTCTTTTAAAATTAAAAACTCAAATTCCTACCAAATCGAACCAACACAAAGCCTTAAATTAATCATTATTATTCCATAAATAATGACACAGCAGTTCATACATAAGAAGAATAATTTATTTCCAAATAGCCCCGTTTTTGGGATGTTACAGTTCTACCCCCCTTAGAATAAATTTCGTCCTCGAAATTCCTTGATCAAAAGAGATGGGGGTATTGCTGCCGCATCACCTCCTCGGGCTCCCACGTAGCTTCTTCCACTCCGTGGTTTCGCCATAGCACTTTTACTAAAGGCACTGCCTTCCTTCGTAGAACTTTCACATCTCGATCTACAATCTGCACAGGTTCTTCCTCAAAAGATAAATCCGTGTAGACCATCGACTTCTCTCCATACAGGTAATGTCTCCATATCTTCAGTGCAAAGACAACCGCTGCTAACTCTAAGTCGTGAGTTGGGTAGTTAACCTCATGCGGTCTTAATTGACGGGATGCATAGGCTACGACCTTCCCATCCTGCATCAACACACACCCCAAGCCGGTGTGAGATGCATCACAATAAACTGTGAATAACTTTCCTGCTTCAGGCTGTACCAAAACCGGAGCTTCCGTCAAAATCTTCCTTAGCTTATCAAAGCTTTCTTCTTTTTCTTTTAAGTCCATACAAGCGGGACACCTTTCCTTAGCAACTTAGTCAACGGCGCTGCTATTAGAGAGAATCCTTCCACGAATCTCCGATAGTATCCTGCTAAACCTAAAACTTCGTATTTCACCACACGTCCTAGGTGGTTTCCACTCAATCTTGCTTCAATCTTGCGAGGTCTACCCTAATTCCTTCAAATGACACTACATGACCTAAGAAAGCCACCTCCCTAAGCCAAAATTCACACTTACCGAATTTGGCATATAAGCTACTTCCCCTCAATACTTGCGAAACTATCCGTAAATGCTTGTCATGCTCTTCTTCTGTCTTTGAGTAAACCAATATGTCGTCTATGAACACCACGACGAATGGTCCAAGTCTTCTGGAATACTCTATTCATCAAGTCCATGAATGCCGCCGGCGCATTAGTCAACCCGATGGCATCACCAAGAACTCGAAATGCCCATACCGAGTTCGAATGCCGCTTTTGTGAACATCGACCTCCTTTACCTTAAGTTGATGATATCCCGACCTCGTGTCTATCTTGGCTCACCGAGGCACCCTTCATTGATCAAACAAGTCGTCAATCCGAGGCAACGGATACTTGTTCTTGATCGTTAACTTGTTCAATCGACGGTGATCGATGCACATCCGCATAGAACCGTCCTTCTTCTTGACAAACAACACGAGTGCTCCCCACGGTGATATACTTGGTCGTATAAACTTTCTATCCAAGAGCTCCGAATTTGAGCCTTTAGCTCCACCAATTCCTTTGGTGCCATTCGGTATGGTGCTATGGATACAGTGCCGTTCGGGTAGCAAGTCTATACCGAATTCGACTTCTCGATCCGGAGGCAAACCCGGAAGTTCTTCCGGGAATACATCGACAAATTCCCCAACCGTTCGGACCTCTCCAATTACTAACCCCTTAGCTTCCAAAGCACGATTTGAACCAAATCGCCTCACAACCCTTCTTGACCATCTTTTCACCTTTAAAGGCGGTCACTACGTTGGATAGGTAATTCCTTCTATCTCCTATCATAACCACTTCATCACCTTCTGCGTCTTAAGAACCATGCGCTTAGCCACGCAATCCAAACTAAGCTTGGTACTTAACCAACCAATCCATACCAAGGATCAAATCGAACTCCCCAAACGGTAGTTCCATTAGATCAGCTACAAATACTACCCCTTGGAGTTCTAGGGGTACGCTTCTATAAAGTCTATTTACGACTACGGAGTGACCTAAGGGGCTAACTACAGTCATCTCCCTAGAAGCAGTTTCAGAGTTTAGGTCCATTGTTCCTACCACACTACTAGCAATGTACGAGTGCGTCGAGCCCACATCAATCAATGCAACATAAGAAAAACCGAAAATTAGAAACGTACCGGTTATAACATCCGGTGCGTCACCTTCCTCGCGACACCTTGCTGCGTAAACTAAGCCAGGCTGCCTAGCCTCTGTGTTGCCTGCACCTCTGCCTTGAGTTCCACGACCTCGGTTAGGACCGTTGTTTCCTCTACCATTACCGCGACCCCTCTGTGGTCCTACGTTTCTATCCTGAGCACGGTTCTGACCCTCTGGCTGCTTCTTAGCTAGTTTTTGGGGACAATCTCTGACGCGATGCTCCAAAGACCCACACTCAAAGCATCCTTTATCACCGGCCCAACAACCTCCCCAATGGGTCTTTCCACAGCGATTGCACTGAGTCGGCCTTTGATTAGCAGTCGTGGGCCTCGCTGCCTGATTGGGCCCACTTGGCCTAGCCTTTTTCTGGGCACTTCCGCTTGACCCAGCTGACCCAAAACTTCTCTTCTGATTGTTCTTACTATAGCTCTGCCTCACAGCCTCCTTGATTCCTTCGGCTACCTTAGCCTTCTCCACTAGAGATGAGAACTCACGAACTCTTTGTGGGGCAATCAAGAACCTTAAATCATCTCGGAGTCCGTCCTCAAAGCGGACCACGGTAGCTACGTGTTCGATAGCCACGATGCCTCTCGCATATCTACTCGACCTCGAAATTCGCCTCATATTCCAACACGGACTTAGTTCCTTGAACTAATCCCGAAAAAAACCTTTCTCTGCTTGCGTCGGTGTAGCTAATGCCCACATACTTTTTCTCTGGCGGTTACGAAATACTCCCAAGTCAAATCATCGGTTGTAGCCCCATCTCGAACCGTAAGCCACCACTCGATCGCTTCATCCTTTAGGAGCGACACGCCTTTTCGACTTCTCTTCCTCGGTCGGTCAAGGTCATCCATGATCCTTTCGGTTGACTCTAGCGATGTTCACGTGCCCGGGTGCCACTCGACACACCTCGGAATACCTCTCCAGCTCAGTTAGATCGGAGTCGCTCGGGGACAGATTTCCGAGCTCCAACATTTCCACCAGCCCCACCACCATCTCCAAGACTCGCAACACGACTTGCGATACCGACTCATGCCTGGCCCGCTGCCCGGCTCTCGGCTCTAAAAGTAGGAGGTGGTGGTGGCGATGGTACCTCATTTTCCGAACCTTGTCCTGACTGACGGGTTCAGACACCGTCATCCTACCCTACCACGTCCACGGCGTCCACGTCCTCTAGAACTCATTCTATCTACCGCGCTTTTAATCGATTAAGAAAAATTTTATGCGTTAGCATTTGTTTCACTTTTATTACTCATGAAGAAGTTTTATGGATGAGGTTAAATCGTAGATTCTTTCGAGCAAACAATGTTTCGATTTCCTATCCTAGTTCACACAAAGAAGTTCATGCATCCATTCCTTAATACTTTCCATACCTATTCACTCATCGGACATTTCTGCCCATTTCTAACCCAGGGGTATTTTCGTCTTTTTTCTACAGGGGTATTTTCGTAATTTTCCAGCACCAGGATATTTTGCTGATGATTTCCAAGGCTAAGTTATTGAATATTTAATAAAATAGTTGGAACTTTTGGCAAAAACCGTCGAATCAATATTTTATGGGTCAGGGGCATTTTGGTAATTTTACTCCTAAGGGTATTTTTGTAATTTCCCATAAGTCAAGTTTTCCGAGAAAAACATGGTATGCCTAGTGTTCTAGGGTTTAAGAGGGTTATTGGATAAGTTTTGAAAACATTAGGGCTTGTTGTCTCGTTCTATTTTGAAAAACAAGGCTAATTCCCTTTTTGGGTTTTAATCATTGTTTTTAGCCTATGACCGAGCCTTCCTGGTCAGGGTGAACCAAAGCTACGCACTGTGCGTAATTCAAGTGAAGAGGAGGTGGGTCACGCGGACCGCTTAAATACCAAGCTCTCACCGAACCTTTCTAGACATGCGCATGGAGGTTACCACACCACCGAGCCTTACGAGTTAGGGTGAACCGGAAGCTACGCACCAGGTAGGATACTGCGAAGAGGAGGTGAGTCACGAGGACCGCTTAAATACCAAGCTCTTCCGGTCCAATCCTAGAACATGCGTCATGGGTTACCACACCCTAGCTCATTGACTAAGTCATAGGTTGGTTTAGTTCTTTAAGTCTTATGCTTCGTTGTGTTTGAGTAATCTAGCCTTAGGGTCCAAGTCCTATAAGTCTATCTACGTTCCATGCTTCCTACCCTTCTACGAATATAATTCACGAAAAGGTTTAGATGTACTTACAGGCGGATCGGTGCTTGAGACTCGGGCCATGCTTGCTTAAAATCCAAAAATCATTTCATGAGGCCTACTAGAACATTTTTGGCCTTGGGCCCCCAGCCGAGCTTTGAACTGGGCTCGATACCAGTGCAGTAACAACCCAAACCCGGCCCAAACACTACGACCGAATTTGATTTGTTACCGAGTAAAACCTTGTGAACACCATTTCGAAAAGCATTTAATTTCTATTGAAAACTCCTCGTTTTTGGTTGTCTTGTCAAAGCTACCCTTAGATTTAATTTGACATTTTAATTAAGTCCAAGTGTTATACCGGTTTCAAGTGTGACCGATGGCACGAATAAATCTTTTCGTGTAAAAAAAAAAAAAAAACATGTGATTTAATTCAGTTTAATAGTATAGTCTTGGGTAAATATCCAACATAAAAAAAACAAATAAGGATTATGGAGGCCTTATTACAACCCAAAATAAAATTAAACAAATTTAAAGTTCTGTAAATTTAAATTCACTGCATGGCCACCTCGAGTCCAACCGGCTCCTCCACCGCCATCTACGAGTCACCTGAAAAATGTTAAAGGAGAAGGTGAGTCACCAAGACCCAGTATGTAACCCTTCCCTGGTTAATACAACGGTTCATACACAACATATAACGATTAATTAAGCGAGTATCGTGTACCCAACCTAGCCAACCAAACACCTTTGTCTACCCCATGTGGTACCAAACCACTTTGGTGACCGTAGTCACGATGTGTTACCAAAACACTTGGTGGTGCCAAACCACTTTGGTGACATATAGTCACAATGTGCTACCAAAGCACCGGTGTCCGTGAGACACAGATCGGGTGATGGGGCCAACCCATCGTGTGATACCAAATCACCGGGACGATCCCATATCTCAAGTGGGGCCAACCCACGGTGGTGTTAACCACGGGGACAAAGTCGCTATGAGGTACCAAACCTCTGGAGGTACCAAACCTCTGGTGACATATAGTCACGATGTGCTACCAAAGCACTGGTGCTCGTCAAAGACGATATCACCGCTCCCTCCTCTCATCAACCCATGTCAAGCGCGCGATTAATAACAGAACATACATATATCACATGTATCAAATAATCCATGCTTCCCAAAAGCATTATTATCAATCTCATACAAATAGAGACTTACCGGAATCCTCGCTTGTACCATTAAGGCACTATTGACATATCTACATAAAGCAGATTTACACATAGCATACACTTTAATACACTGTATTAACTATTATAAGTGTGTATGTACACACCTGATGTTGATGAGAAGTCTAAATCCCGAAAAGAAACGTTGGCCACCCTAGATCTCACTGTACCTATATTCGGCCAACTATGGGATTAGTCTTAGGGCCTATTCGGCCAAATCAAATTATTGGGAGGGGTTCCTTGTGAACCCGAAATCTCACCTTCACACTTTTGGACACCAACCGCAACACCCAACTCCCCCAAATCTGCTTCTGATTTCATGCATCGGCACTCAAAAAGTTAGTAGCCTTCGGCTAAAACGAATATCAACTGATCATTAAAGTAGATCTCACCGTTACGTACCACAAACCGAATACTAGAGATCGGCCCGAATCGACTGCTTCACTTCCCTGAGTACCTAACAAGAATCGGTTACCACTTGTTTAGAAGACTTAACTATTGCCGAAATCGGCACCTATTCCCCCCCTAATAGAAATCGACAAAACACAGAGGAGAAGAAAGATGGCATTCGGCCATACCTACCTACCTTATGGACCGATTGGAGATGAGTTTTGAGAAGATTACCCTTGCTTGAATATTCGGCCAAGAGGTAAATAATGGAGAGACAAGGGTGTTGGAGTTTCGGCAACAAGGAGTAGAGGTTCGGTTAACAAAGAAATAAAGAAAAGGGAGTTTGCATGTGGAGTTTCGGTTGAAGAGGTTGGGAAAAGAAAAGAAAGGTTCTAGGGGATGTGCTTTCGGTTTGGAGAGGATGGAGAAGAGAAAATAGTGAATGGGAGACTTTTGGGAGAATTCGGCTAATAGGAAAAGAAACCAAAGAAACTTGGGCACTCTTCCCCTATACTCGAGTCTCTAGCCGTCCACTCCTCTTCAACAAGGAGTCCCACATTCGGCCAACTCCTTATTTCTCTCTTGGCCACTAATTTGAAATAATTCAAAAGAATTTGAATTAACACATGCCTACTTTTTCTCTTGCCACCCTTTTTTAGATTATTCCCATAATATCTAGTTAATAATCTAAATAATATCTTTTAATAATTACACCTAATAAAAGAGTTTGAAGGAGAAAACTCTCCCTCCTTGTGCCGTCCAAATAAAAAACAAAAAGGGGAATTTCCGTGATTCGAACACAAGCTCTCCCTTGCTCCTTGGTGGCGTCACATGTAGCTCTTAAGTGGGCTTCTTTTTGGCCACTTTACCAAGGCCTAATTAGTGTTAATAATACCCACATTTATTCTTATAACACCACTTACCAAGGCTCCCTTCTTTTAAAATTAAAAACTCAAATTCCTACCAAATCGAACCAACACAAAGCCTTAAATTAATCATTATTATTCCATAAATAATGACACAGCAGTTCATACATAAGAAGAATAATTTATTTCCAAATAGCCCCGTTTTTGGGATGTTACAAGACTTATATAGAATGTTTTAGCAGTTTAACACATGGTATTGATTTATTAATAAAAAAGATTCAAATTCAAATTTCTTCTGTAACACCCCTAACCCGTATCCGACACCGAAATAGGGTTAAGGAGCATTACCGGACTTATGCAACGTACAATCATACATTTCATATTCATTTCCCATTCTAAAATTAAAAAGCATTCAAATTCAATCATATAGTTCCTAATACGAGTCCTCGAGGCCCAAAATAGACATTAAAAGTGATTCGGGATTAAACCGAGTACTTAAGAAATTTTTAGAAAAACATGAAAATTTTTCAAAGTACAGGGGACACACGCCCATGTGGCCAGGCCGTGTGTCTCACATGGCCAAGAGACACGCCCGTGTCACAGGCCGTGTGGGCATTCAAAATGGGATTACATGGTCGTGTCTCAGCCCATGTCTGACCCAGTGTAACTCACTGACTTGGGTCACACGGCCATACCACACGCCCGTGTGCTAGGCAGTGTACCTTTCGAAATGGCCTCACACGTCCGTATGCCAGGCCGTGTGCTAGGCCGTGCGAAAACTGAAGAGTATACTGACTTGTGCCACACGGCCAAGCCACACGCCCGTGTGCTAGGCCGTGTGAAGCTACTGACTTGATTTCTAAAGAAGTATCAGGGTACACACGGCCGTGTGTCACACCTGGCCGTGTGTCACACACGGCTGAGACACACGCCCGTGTCTCTACCCGTGTGGACAAAAATAGGTCATTTTTCAAGCCATATTTCTCACCCAATGTGGTACCAACCTAAGCCAAACAATGTACATACAACCTTGGCATAAATAGGCATTCACAAGCATCCAATTTCAAGTTTATAACATGAACCATCCACACATACAACAAGACAACCATAAGCACATTCACTTGACCACTTTAAAGTATACAACATATACTTCCAAAGTCTACCTAATTGGTCAATTACATATATACACTTTTGTGCCTAACACATAACCTATATGCCATCTCTCAATCTCAACAATATGGTACTCAAATTACCAAATCACAATCAAGGCACTCCCATGGCAATCATACATACTACAAAATGAGACTAGCTACATATATATACATACCAACATATACCAATTCAAGCCAAATCAAATGGCTAATTACATAACAAAACATATAGGCTTCCATTAGCCAAATGACCTATACATGCCATATAACCAAAATACTTAAAGTCCAAAAGTATAAAAATGAGAGTTTGATAGTGCGATGCAATCTCCGACAACTTTCAAACCGAGCGAGCTTCTGAATCACTATAAAATACGAAAAATTAAACAGAGTAAGCAATTAAGCTTAGTAAGTTCGTATAGCATAAAACTCAGCTTACCATTTAATCATTAAGTAATTAAACATAACATAATGCAACTCAATTTGATCCACAAGCCTAACACATATTCATCCACAAAGTTAGACATGAAATCACAAATCTCATAGATTCAATTCTCACATGATTCACGTACCTACCTGTATTGGTTCATATTGAATTCACATACTATCGTAACATCACTGTGCCCATTAAACCATTTGGAATCATATCGGATACTAAGGTATCTAGCACACTAAGTGCCAATACATGGTCGAAACCATCTCTATCTCATATCTCATTTAGATGCTCACTCTCGAGCTATCACTAGGTCTGCTCACACAAGCTGACGGTCAAGACGTAGCTACACGATGCTACTCACACAAGCTGACGAGTAATCGCAACACATGTCGGAAAACTCAGCCACCGGTAGAACGTACAGGACCAGCACCCAAAACACGGTAACCTCTAATGACATGTCATTTGTATCATATCTATTCCTAAGGTTCAACCGGAATCCATACAATTTTCGATATCTCATCGAGAATTTTCATAGTGTCGTATCATCACAATTATATTAATTAAGCATGTAAACACATATAATTTAAAGCTTATTAATATACGAACTTACTTCGAACTCGTATGAAGAAAAACGATCGTTCAGTCCAAAACTTTATCTTTTCCCCGGTCTAATTTCGTACGTTGCTTTTCTTGATCTATATAATCAAATTTAACTATTTTAATTCATATTTTACTCAATTTACTCCAAATTTCATGTTATGGAAAAATTACCATTTTGCCCCTATACTTTTAACTTCTTTACAATTTAGTCCTACTCTCATAAAAATGCAAATTCATGCAATTTAGTCCACACCCATGCTAGCCAAATATCATCTATGCTTAAAGCAGCCCATACATTTCATTAATTCACACATTTCACCACTTAATTTTCACATTTTACAATTAAATCCCTATTTGACCTTTTCAACAAAAAAATCACTTTACAAAACTTGTTTATCTAACAACAACCATTCATTTTCTACCATTAAACTTCAAAACCCTAACATATACATCAATTAAAAAATTCAAACAACTTAATAGTTTTGCAAATTAGTCCCTGGGCTAGCTAGATTAAGCTACAACGATTCCGAAAACATAGAAATCATTAAAAACGGATTAGAAATCATTCACCAATTGAGCTTGCAAGCTTGGTCGAACCTAGATATGGTTTCTCCTAGTTACAATCGGTTGAAGAAGAAAACTAAAAGATGATATCTTGTTTTGGTTTTATTTATTTTAACATTAATTACTCAATTACATTTATATCCTTTAAAAACATTAAAATTTTCACTTATACCAAGCCAACATCTTCCACTAACTCATTTATGGCCTAATTGCCATATAAGGACCTTCACTTCAAAGTTCCATAGCTATTAGATACCTTTAGCTAATAGAACGCAACTTTTATACTTTACGCGATTTAGTCCCTTTTATCAAATTAAGCATGCAAACGATAAAATTTCTTAACGAAATTTTCATATGACTCTACTATCATGATGTAGACATTAAAATAATAATAAAATAAATATTTTCACATCAGATTTGTGGTACCAAAACCACTATTCCAATTTCACTGAAAACAGGCTGTTACATCTTTCCTTAGAATTGGAATCGAAATCGGAATCGGTGTTGTTGGATCTACCAAACAAGGTGTAGATTTAATTTAAAATTGAAAACTTGATAAAGATCTCCATAATGTGAAATATTGAGAATACATTGTGTATTAAAAAAGAGATGCTAAATTTGTAAAAAGGGGAATACTAAAGTAAGTACTTCAAACTAGTCATTTTGTGAGCGTATGTTATAATTGATGTGATTTAATAAATGTTGTGAATTTATGTGTACATATCAATTCTCATGACATGTGATTTTATGAAAATATTGGTTATGCGTGATATATATAAACCACGCCACTGTTATGATAATTGAGATATGATTTGCATGTTAAGCATGTTTACTGTACTGATCAAATCTGATTCGCATGTTAAGCATGTTGATTGTATTGACTATAAATCTGATTCGCATGTTAAGCATGGCCACTGAAAATGTTGTTCATATGTCATATCACATGCATGGGGCTAGGATGATTACGAAAGGAGGAACACTTTGGCAATTTTACTACAATATTGAGTGGCTTGGCCACAACGTTATTGAGTGGCTTGACCAGAACGTGCAGCTTGTCTGCGATATTGAGTGGCTTGGCCACAACATCATTCAGTGGTTAGACCATAACGTGTAGCTTGACTGCAATATACAGTGGCTTAGCCACAACGTGGAGTGTTATTGGATGGACGAGTTCTGGAGAACTCTTTATTGGTGTGTAACAAAGATGGGTAAGAATGTTTTTGAAAAGCTTGCACTGATTTCTGAAAAAGCTCTACATCGACATTCTCATACACCTTGCCATATGTGAAATTATGTTGAAATACAAGTGTTACTATATTTATGTGGCTTAAATACAATTTTATTTTATGTTGAATTCACACTGGGCTTTAAAAGCTCACCCTTTCAAATTACTGACTTTTTAGATAACCCATGAGGTTAGGATATGAGCTTGGCTTACGGAGGAGTATTCAGACATTTTGCGTATAAACTTTTATACTTTATTATTTGGTATTTTTTTGGGACCTTTTAATTATTGTTTACGAACTATGGCATGGGACGTTGATTTTGGATAATATTGCATGATTTGGTTTAAAGACAATTATAAGCAAATGGTTTATCAAATCTGTAACACCCCTAACCCGTATCCATAACCGAAACAGGGTTACAGAGCATTACCGGAGTTTACAGAATAATTACAGATAATTCATATCATTTACTGTTCATATCCTAAATTAATCATACCGTCCCTTAAATGGACCCTCGAGGCCCAATTTGAGCATTAGAAAGAATTCGAGACTAAATCGGGATCTCAGAAAATTTTTCGCAAAATTTCAAAATTATACTTATATACAAGGGTCACACGCCCGTGTGATTAGGCTGTGTGGCTTACACAGCCAAGTGACATGCCCATGTCTCAGGCCATGTGGGCATTCGATGTGAGGCACACGGCCATGTCCCAACCCGTGTCCTTACCCGTGTAACTCTCTGACTTGTGTCACACGGCTTGCCACACGCCCGTGTGCTGAGCCGTGTGGTCAATTTAATTTTCAAAAATTAGGTGCAGGATTCACACGGCCAAGACACACGCCCGTGTTCTAAGCCATGTGTCACACAAGGCTGAGACACACGCTCGTGTCTTTGCCCGTGTGCCTAATTCGAAGCATTCTGTTTCTAAATTTTGAGATGCAGGGGACACACGGCCAAATCACACGCCCATGTGCCAAGCCGTGTGTCACACACTGTCAAGACACACGCCCTGTGTCTACCCGTGTGGACAAAATAAGGCCATTTCCTAGCTTATTTCTCACCCAAATTTGCCAACAACCTACACCAATACTTGCAATCATATACCAACCAATTCAACCATTATAACCAAGCCAATTCTATCATCTAGCATATTATATCATCACATGCATTCATGTTTATAATCTCACCTTTTATAAACATACATTTTTAACACAACTCAATTAAACATACTAAACACATATGTATTTATCATAATTTAACCTTATAAATATACCAAAACCAACTATCACTAGTTATTCCAATGGCTAGATTACAAACAACCATTTACAAGCCAACAATTGGCCAAGTTAACCTATACATGCCATTATACCAAAATAAGTCTACTATTTATACCAAAACGAGCTGGTGGATAGTGTGATGATGCTCCGACCGATCTCCAACCTTTGCGAGCTTTCGAGCACTATAAAATAGAGTAAAGAAAACCTAGTAAGCATTTAATGCTTAGTAAGTTCGATAACATGAATTAAACTTACCAATAACATTCATTAAAATAAGCATTCAATAACATGCTTCCCAACAAATTGGCAATTTACCTAATCACATACACTCAACTAAGCAAGTTAGTCACATAATTCACATGTACATCAAATAAGCATGGATGAGCTCATCATGCTACAAACTTTCAGGTATTTCAGAAGCAATCAAGACATAATTCTTTTAAATCTCAAAATTTTCTCATGTCAGGAGTTTTATCCGTTGAATCATTGAAATTACAATGGATACTTAGGTAGTATACGTGAGGTATACAAATCAGTGATCCATCAATTCATGTTCACGGGTACTTGATAGGGCACATAATTAGGGAGCACATTCTCGAGCCACATATATCAGGATGCTCAGATGAGCCATGTAACTGGATGCTTATCCGGGCTAAAAAGAAAACTCATAAGAGTTTTAATCAGGGAGCACCGGATAGCGTAATAGGGAGTTCAAGCGAGCCATGTTAGAAAGCTCATAAGAGCCTATATGAGGACGCTCACATAGAGCTGTGTTTGTGTCCGCATTATATGCTGGATCACAACCGATCGAATCATGTAATAGGACACTCACAAAGAGCTGCGGTAGTGTGCAACATATGCAGAATCACTACTGATCAAGATGCTCGTAGGAATTATATAACAGGATGCTCGAGAAGGCTTTTAACAGGATGCTCATCTGAGCTATAATGTCCGCAACATATGCAGGACCATAATCAGTACGGAAAAATACTGTATCCATCGCATTTCATTATTCAAACGGAACTCATTATTTATCGAATAATTCTGGGCATGTGATTATTTTCATACATTAATCATTTATACAATTCTCACATATAAAACATTCAATTAAAAAAATATAAATATATATGATTAAGTTACACGAACTTACCTCGACACTTGTTCGTGTATAAAAGTCAACTAATCCGTTACTTTTTGTTTTCCTCAATCCAATTCCGTATTCGGTCTTTCCATATCTATATAAATGAATTTAATCATCAATTCATTATATTTCATATTCAATTGGATTCAATTTACATCCTAGGCAAAACTACCATTTTGCCCTATACTTTTCATAAATGACAATTTCATCCTTAGGCTCAGAAAATGAAATTCATGCAATTTAATCCTTATTCCAAGCCTAGCCAAAATTTTCATATAACATTTACAGCACTTGTATTTCACAAAATTTAGAATTTTTCCGTAACTTTTACATCTTTTCAATTTAGTCCCTAAATCATAATTTCATCAAAATTCACTTTACAAAAGTTGTTTATCTATCAACAACCTTTCATTTTCTACCATAAATTTCAAAATTTCAGCATTTACATACATGGAAAAATTTCTATAGTTTGATATCTTTACAATTTAATCCCTAAAATAGATAGATTAAGCTATTCTGATATCAAAAATATAAAAATTACTAAAAACGGGACAAAAATACTTACCCAATTAAGCCAAGAAAGCTTGCTTGAACACTTTTCTCTTTCCTAGGGTTTCCATGTCTTAATTTGGGGAAGATGATATAAAATGATGATATTTTTCTATTATCATCTTTTAATTATTTTAGTTTCCAATTTAGTCCTTGTCCTTTTCTAATTTTTCCATGGATGATTCATCAAAAATATCTACTAACTTTTCTTTAATGGTCTAATTACCATATAAGGACATCAATTTTTGAATTCCATAGCTATTTGATACTTATAGCTACTAGAACTCAACTTTTGCATTCTATGCAATTTGGTCCTTTCCATAATTAAACACATAATCGGTAAAATTTTCTTATCAGAATTTTCATACATCCTTCCTATCATAATGCAGACCATGCTATGACTTTAAAATAAATTTTCTTTTTAACTCAGATTTATGGTCCCGAAACTACTATTCCGATTTCACTAAAAACGGGTTGTTACAAAATTAATACGAAAAACTGGATTTTCCAACATAATTAAAATTTTGACCCAATGATTTTATTTCAAATTCAAGAATATGTTTTTATGAAACTTAAATCTATTTATTCACCTATTCAATAATTTATGAAATGCAGAAAATTACGATTTTTAATCAAAAAAATAAGATTTAGTAAATTTTCCGCTGCGATATTTTCAAAGCAAAATTTTTTCTTCAAATATTGATTTAGTAAATTTTCCGCTGCGATATTTTCAAAGCAAAATTTTTTCTTCAAATATTCAAAACTTGGACTTTTCAAAGCTATTCAGTTTCTAATAATTTCTTTCCAAAGAAATTCAAAGACATTACTTTGGTTTTCTTAAGCAAATCAACATGTTGATTTTAAAAGAAAGAGATAACGATTTTTGAAAGAAAATAGCTAAACTATTTTCGCGCCATCATCATGGCCAATGTGATCTTCAAGATTCAGCCATAATGTCTAGGTTGGGTTTAGGGGGTTACAACCAAAGGAACATCTGATACGAGAATTGAGCATAAAACACTTGATGGGAAATAAAAAACGAAAAAGATCTATCAAAACAAAGCACATCTAAGTGAGACAGTGTTGCCAGATTCAGAATGGATAGGTCAATGGATGCAAGAAGCGAGATCGGTCTATGAGGACTATGTACGGAAAAGCAGGTTGAGGCTGTCTCAATTCCCAACAATAAAATATGAGGCAAAGGCGGAATCTAGCAAGATAAAGGTAGAAGAAGATCCAAAGGAGGATCTGGAGGAAGACTCCGAGGAAGATTCGATGGAAGACCCAGAAGAATATTTCGAAGAAATTCGGATTTAGAGGGCGACCCAGTCGAAGCTGACAAGGAGCCAGAGCTTGATTCTGAATAATTCTAAACATTGTTAATTTAGTATCAAAGATGAATAACCAATTATTTGTATACAAATTTGTTTTAATAGGAACACTGATCGTTGTAACAACCCGGTTTTTTAGTGGTGTAAAAAACGGTGGTTTCGAAACCCCGTTCTTCGATGATTGAGTCAGTAAATATTAATGATTAATATTTAAAATTTAATTATAGTATTATATTGAATTTTAGTTTGGTGAATTTGTTAATCAGATAGTAGTTAAAGTACAAATGTATTGACCGTAAGGTTTAGTGGTGTTAGGAAATGAGGTATCGAGACCCCATTTTCGTAAACCAAACTTGTAATTATTGTTATTAAATATTTATGGGGTTTTTATATAGGTGAATTGAATTTTGGATTGGTAATTTTACCGAATTAGTAACTAATTAAAGTATAAGGACTAAATGGTAAAAGTGATAAAATTTAATCGCTAGAGATTTTTATTTGTAAAAGGGGTTTATTTAATAATTAACCAAGGTTCCATGTGGCAACTAGGCCATTTTATATAATGATCGATATTTAGGTGAGTTTATTAGTAAATTTTATGTTAAAATTATAAAATAAACATATTTTAATTATGAATAAAATAAGTAAAATAAAAAGATGAAAGGCTTTTGTTATTTTTTTCATCTTCTTTCCATCGAAAGTTCATCCAAATAACCAAGGAAGCCATGGTTGAATTCTCAAGCTTTTGGTCTCTTTCATGGTAAGTTAATTGAAGCTTATTTTTCGTAAATTTTATGTTTTTGTAATCGTTGTAGCTTGATTAAGCTAACCCATGTATTAAATTGTAAAACTGTTAAAGTTTCTAAAAACTACCATTGTTAGTTTCTTGAAGTTTTTTTTTTTTAATGTTAAATGGTTGAAAATTAAGCTTAGATGTTAATTAGGACTAATTTGTAAAATGAAACTTGTTAGTTTTAAGCATATGAACTAAAGTGTTAATATTTCGAAATTGATGTTGAAATTATATAATTATTGATAATAGAGGGCTGTAAAAGGATGTAATTGATATCAGTTTTGAAATTGAGGCTCAAATTTGAAGGATATTGCAATTTCAATTTTAGGGACTAGAATAAAATGTAAAACTTAAGGGAATATTTGATAAATGAAATTTAATTGATACATGTCTATAGTAGGTTGTTAAGTAATGTTTAGTATTGATAATTGAATTAAATTAATATATAGATTGTTATTTAAACAAATTGGAGGATAATCGCGAAAAAAGGAAAATTTTGGATTAGTCCTTGACATCTTACCGGTTGCTATTTTTTCCATGTAAGTTCACATGGTGTATTTATATTCTTATTCCTCATGTATATTATATTGTGAACGTTATATATAATATATGTTTTAGTTAAATTTGGATTGTTTACAATTAAGTACAAAAGGGTGAGAAATGATTAAATTGAAATGGAATAACATGAACTTACATGATGGAATTATCCCGATAAAACTTTTTAAATGTATTATACACATAGTTACAAGTTGATTTCCGTCGAGATCCAGCATTTGTTGCGGACTCGAAGATACATGTGACATAGGTTTATCTTGGACAAGTAGTTTGATGTTGTTTTAAAGGTTTAGCCAGGACAGGTAACCTGAAACGAATATATGTTCAACTCAGATGAGCAACATATATGGTTAATTATCGAGACCCAACATTTGTTGCGGACTCGAAGATACATGTGACACAGGTTTAGCTCAGACGAGTAACTTGATGTCATTTTAAAGGTTTAGTCCGGACAGGTAACCTGACATGTGTATATTTACAGCTTTGGCCAAGCTGCTTGATGTGTCGATAAAAGGTTTAGCTCGAATGGGTAACCCAAAACCAATGTATATGATTAGCTTGGACAAGCATCAGACATGATTTTACACCTGTGTATTGAGTCCCTTTACGATGTTTCATCGGGTAATACAAAAGATGTGAAATGTAGAATTGATAAGTTACGAAATAAGCTTAATGTTCAAATAAGGTGGAATGAAAGATTTGAATAATAAATTTTTGAGTAAACATAGATGGAAGAAATGTGGTTAAATGTTAGTTAAACATTTTGAAATTTCAAGCTTTGTACTTGAGGTATTTTTATGTTTGATAAAGCATATAATCTCACATTGTGGAATTCTGTTGGTACTATATGTAACAGCCCGATTTAGGAGGTAGTCAGAACAGTGGTTCGGAACCACTAATTCGAGGTTAGAGAAAATTATTTTTATGTTATTCTATAAGTTAGAGCATGATTATATATGTGTATAAAAATTTTGGTGCTTTAATTTTAGCGATTTCATGCTTAATCGTGAAAAAGGACTAAATCGCATAAACTGCGAAAGTTCCATTTTATAGGCTAAAGGTGTTTAATAGCTAAATAATATTAATTGGAGGTCTTTAAAGTGCAATTAGACCCCTAAAGATAGGGTGGTCGGCCATAGGAGACAAAAATTGTCAAAATTGGTCAAAGTTGGTAAAGTTGGTGACTAAATTGATTGTTTTATATTAAAATAAAGAAAAGATGATATTCATCTTTTTACTCATCTTCCTCCACCAAAATTTTCAGCAAACAAGGGGGTTTTAGAACTCAAAAATTTCAGCAAACTTCTCTCTTTACAAGTAAGTGTTCTAGTGATCCTTTCTTGATAAAAATTGTACATTTGGAACCCTTAAAGCTTAGGCTTTCTAATGAGGGGACTATTTTGCAAAATGGTGAAAAGTTTAGGGTTTTTCCATGAGAGCTTTTATGTGATTTGCTGCATTTTTATGGAAGAAAATGAGTCTTAGTTGTTAGATGAACAACTTTTGAGAAAGGTGTTACCATGAAAACACCTAAATGGACCTTTTGTAAAGGTTATAAAATTTGTTGTAAATGTGAGAAATGTTGGGTTTCGATGATAGCCATAAGAGAAACAAATGTTCACCTAGGCTTGTTAAAGGTAGAAATTTGATTAGAATTGATTTTCAAGCCTAGGGGTAAAATGGTCATTTTGCCAAAGTCTAAGGGTAAAATAGTAATTTTTCCAAAGCATGATTATTGAAATGAATTTATCAATGTGATATTAAAATGAGCTAATTTGTTATTATATAGCAAGAAGAACCAAAAATCAACCTCGAACAGGGAAAGAACAAAATATCGGACTAGATCGACAATCTAGCTTATTTTGAAATCGAGGTAAGTTTGCACGGAAATAAATGGCAACAATAAGCTCATAACAATATACATCCATGGAATTAAATAGCCACACACAAAGTCATAGGCTTCTTGCTATACTTACATCTAGCACATACCATGCCACATATCGTAAATGTTCTTCGTGAATTACTCACGGGTACCTGTGTTAACTCAATCACATAGCTTTAATAAAATTCTCATTTCTATTTCTAAGCTGATCTATTTATCCCAATAGATCATTAGGGATACTCTAAGATACATATCCATTATCATTAGCATAAACACGAAGCCAGTGCCACATCCCAGATGTGGTCTCACATGGATCACCTCTGAGTACCGATGCCATATCCCGGATATGGTCTTATACGGAACCTCACATTAATATCGATGCCATATCTCGGATATGGTCTTATACGATTTTTTCATATTCAATGCCGAAGTCATATCCCATATATGGTCTTATACGGGATCTCAATTCGGTGCCGAGGCCATGTCCCCGACATGGTCTTACACGGGATCTTATTTATTTCATACCTCAATGATGGTATTTTCATATTTATTATAGTCCAACCGGGACTTTAAAAACGTACATTTTTCAACTTTCTCATTCAACAACAATACTTAATTTCATAGAATATAATGTGTCATGATAACATCAAACATTCTCAAACATACTAACATAAATGTTGAATTTATCACATACAAACTTACCTCGAAACATCAAACATCCGTCAGGACTTACCCGAAAGTCTGTCTCAACATTTGACTCGCTTAAAACTCTTTTGGCTTGTAAGTTGCTGTCATCTTTCTGAGCTTCACAAATCTCTTGGAGAAACAATGGTCTAGCCCTCAACTCGGGTAGAATAGAACCATCATCTGACAAAGCCATCCGTGTATTCATTGTTCTCAGTGCAAACAAGGATTTTCTACTCAACGCATCGGCGACCACGTTCGGCTTTCCCGGATGGTAGTCAATCACTAACTCATAATCCTTGATTAGCTCTAACCATCTTCGTTGTCTCAAATTCAAATCCTTTTGAGTCATTAAATATTTTAGGCTTTTATGGTCGGTGAATATCCGACACCTTTCACCATATAAATGGTGTCTCCATATCTTTAATGCAAACACAATGGCAGCCAACTCTAAATCATGGGTCGGGTAATTCTTCTCGTGCGGCTTTAATTGTCTAGAAGCATATGCAATCACCTTGCCCTCTTGCATAAGTACGCAACCCAATCCATTCATGGATGCATCGCTGTAAACCACAAATTCTCTTCCGGGCTCAGGTTGCACCAAAACAGGAGCCTCAGTCAACAATGCCTTTAGTTTCTCAAAACTCTGTTGGCACTTTTCTGTCCAATCAAACTTCACATCTTTTTGCAATAATCTCGTCATCGGAGTAGCTATCATGGAAAACCCCTTGAAAAAACGCCTATAATAGCTGGTTAGGCCCAGAAAACTCTTCACTTTAGTTACGTTCTTTGGCGGTTTCCATTCAACAATTACCAAAATCTTACTCGGGTCGACTCTAATTCCATCTCCCGAGACAATGTGCCCCAAAAATCCAACTTCCTTAAGCCAAAATTCACTTTTACTAAACTTGGCATACAATTGCTTATCTCTCAAAATTTGCAGAACCTTTCTCAAATGCTCGGCATGTTCGTTCTCATCTTGAGAGTAGATCAGTATATCATCGATGAATACCATGACAAATTTATCCAAATATGGTCGAAAAATGCGATTCATCAGGTCCGTGAAAACGGCAGGGGCATTTGTTAGACCAAAAGGCATGAACAAAAATTCATAGTGGCCATACCTTGTTTGAAATGCAGTTTTCGGCACATCCGAGTCCTTGACTCTCAACTGATAATACCCAGACCTTAAGTCTATCTTGGAAAATACGGTGGCTCCCTTCAATTGATCAAACAAATCATCGATCCTTGACAACGGATACTTATCTTCACAGTTACCTTGTTAAGTTGCCGGTAGTCTATGCATAATCTCATGGAACCATCTTTCTTCTTCACAAATAACATGGGAGCACCCCACGGAGAAAAACTCGGTCTTGCGAAACCTTTATCCGTTAGTTCTTGTAACTGTGCTTTCAATTCTTTTAGCTCGGTTGGAGCCGTTAGTTCAGACCCTTCTCATGTGATAGTACCAACAGAGGTAGAAATTCAACCGGACTTGACTTATGGTGAAGTGCCGGTTAAGATTTTGGCACGAGAGGTCAAACAGCTGAGAAACAAAAGTATAGCCCTTGTCAAAGTGCTATGGTAGAGACATGGAATAAAAGAGACTACTTGGGAGCCTGAAGAGACTATGAGAAACCACTATCCCAACCTTTTTACCTGTAAGATTTTCGGGGACGAAAATCCTTAAGGGGGAGAATTGTAACAGCTCGATTTAGGGGCTAGTCAGAACAGTGGTTCGGAACCACTAATCCGAGGTTAGATAAAATTATTTTTATGTTATTATATAAGTTAGAGCATGATTATATATGTGTATGAAAATTTTGGTGCTTTAATTTTAGCGATTTCATACTTAATCGTGAAAAAGGACTAAATCGCATAAAGTGCAAAAGTTCCATTTTATAGGCTAAAGGTGTTTAATAGCTAAAGAATATTAATTGGAGGTCTTTAAAGTGCAATTAGACCCCTAAAGATAGGGTGGCCGGCCATAGGAGACAAAAATTGTCAAAATTGGTCAAAGTTGGTAAAGTTGGTGACTAAATTGATTGTTTTATATTAAAATAAAGAAAAAGATGATATTCATATTTTTACTCATCTTCCTCCACCGAAATTTTCAGCAAACAAGGGGGTTTTAGAACTCAAAAATTTTAGCAAACTACTCTCTTTACAAGTAAGTGTTCTAGTGATCCTTTCTTGATAAAAATTGTACACTTGGAACCCCTAAAGCTTAGGCTTTCTAATGAGGGGACTATTTTGCAAAATGGTGAAAAGTTTAGGGTTTTTCCATGAGAGCTTTTATGTGATTTGCTGCATTTTTATGGAAGAAAATGAGTCTTAGTTATTTGATGAACAACTTTTGAGAAAGGTGTTACTATGAAAACACCTAAATGGACCTTTTGTAAAGGTTGTAAAATTTGTTGTAAATGTGAGAAATGTTGGGTTTTGATGATAGCCATAAGAGAAAAAAATGTTCACCTAGGTTTGTTAAGGGTAGAAATTTGATTAGAATTAATTTTCGAGCCTAGGGGTAAAATGGTCATTTTGCCAAAGTCTAAGGGTAAAATAGTAATTTTCCCAAAGCATGATTATTGAAATGCATTTATAAATGTGATATTAAAATGAGCTAATTTGCTATTATAGAGCAAGAAGAACCAAGAATCAACCTCGATCGGGGAAAGAACAAAATATCGGACTAGATCGACAATCTAGCCTATTTTGAAATCGAGGTAAGTTTGTATGTGATAAATTCAACATTTATGCTAGTATGTTTGAGAATGTTTGATGTTATCATGACACATTATATTCTATGAAATTAAGTATTGCTGTTGAATGAGAAAGTTGAAAAATATACGTTGTTGAAGTCCTGGTTGGACTATAATAAATATGAAAATACCATCATTGAGGTATGAAATAAATAAGATCCCGTGTAAGACCATGTCGGGGACATGGCCTCGGCACCGAATTGAGATACCGTATAAGACCATATATGGGATATAGCTTCAGAAGTGAATATGAAAAATCGTATAAGACCATATCCGGGATATGGCATCGATATTAATGTGAGGTTCCGTATAAGACCATATCCGGGATATAGCATCGGTATTCAGAGGTGATCCATGTGAGACCACATCCGGGATGTGGCACTGGCTTCGTGTTTATGCTAATGATAATGGATATGTATCTTAGAGTATCCCTAGTGATCTATTGGGATAAATAGATCAGCTTAGAAATAGAAATGAGAATTTTATTAAAGCTATGTGATTGAGTTAACACAGGTACCCGTGAGTAATTCACGAAGAACATTTACGATATGTGGCATGGTATGTGCTAGATAAAGGCAAGTATGAGTAAGTATAGCAAGAAGCCTATGACTTTGTGTGTGGTTATTTAATGCCATGGATGGATATTGTTATAAGCTTATTGTTGCCATTTATTTCCATGCAAACTTACTAAGTTTTATGCTTACCCCTCTCATTTCCCTATTCCTTGTAGCATTGCCAAGTTAGCTTGAGAATTCGCGGACGTCAGAGTTTGGAGATCACACTATCGACCACTTTTTGGTATAGTCAAATTAGATTTATTTTGAGTATGGCATGTATAGGACTTGGGTGTTTTGTAATGGCATATTTGTAAGCCAAATGTGTTGGCTACTATAGTTGTTCTTTTTATTTTGTAAGAGGTCATGGGAAGTTGGCCTATACTTGATATGTTCATATTTTCAATGATGATGGATTTCATGAAGTTTATGCTTGTGTGGATGATTGATTTGAGTTGGTATAAGTATGGTTGCTATGTAGGGTGACATTTGGCTTGGAATATAGCCTTTTTAATGTCCACACGGGTAGACACACGGGTGTGTGTCTAGGCCGTGTGTGACACACAGTCAGCCCCATGGGCGTGTTGATCGGCCGTGTGTCCCCTTGCATGCTAGGTTTGCAAGTCAGTATGCTCAATAGTAAACACACGGGCAGAGACACGGCCGTGTGTCTCAGCCGTGTGGGAGGCACGACCATGGACATGGACGTGTGCCCAGGCTGTGTGAAGTCTGCACCTAAAATTAGGAATTTAATTCGACACATGATCTAAGGACACGGGCGTGTGCCTTGGCCGTGTGACCTTAGTGAGGTGATGACGTCACAAACAGAATGCCAAGGTTTTGGCACACGGGCTAAGACACGGGCGTGTCGAGACTGTGCGAGGGACACGGGCTAAACACACGGGCGTGTGATAGGCCGTGTGATGCAAGTCAGTGTCGACCACGAGTATGGAACACGGGCATGTGAAATGCCACACGGGCATGTCCCATTCTTCACACGGGCGTGTGGCCCTGTTTCATGTCAAAATTTTCTAAGTGTTTGAAAGTTTCTGGTTTGGTCCCAAAACATCATGAGTATACGTTTAGGGTCTCGTAGACCTATAATAGAGAAGTTACGTTTGTAAATGAAAAAGTTTTGAGTTAGATCAAAATTTTATAGCCCAAAGTTGCAAGTTTAAGCAAGATAAGTTCGGTAATGCCTCGTATCCGGTTCCGGCGTTGAATACGGGTAAGGGGTGTTACACTATAGGTAAACTTAGCTTGAACATTAGTTTAACATATGATTATTAATTGAGGTAAGTTAATTGTTTACATTGTATGATCTTACTAAGTATTTGTAATACTTACTCTGTTCTTACCACTTTCCTTATGGATTTTGGACATTCGGAATGTGTCGATCGGATCTACGAGGAACTCAAACCATCTGCCTCCCGATTTAGTTGACTTTTGATCATTTTAAACCGGTTATATGTGGCATGTACATAGGATTGTCAAGTGGTTGTAATGTTAAATATGTTTTGTGGCATATTGTGGTATTGTTGAATTTTGAGCTCCTATGGTAAATTATGGATGAGATGTATTGCTTATGTTCATATTTGGTGTATAGATGTGCAAATATGGGTGAACAAATATCATAGGTTATATACATATGAATTGGATAACTGTTATGTAATGTTATAAATAGGTGGAATGGTTGGTATGGAACTATGTTTCATTGTTGTGATTTGGTGCCAACTTTGGCATATTGGGTAAATGTTTAGGGAAATGTTGTATGTTATGTTTTGGCATGGTATTGATATGTTTTGAACATGTTTGTATTGGCCAAAATGCATTTTAGGTCACTTCTAAGAGTTGGCTTTGTTACAAGCATTTAATGGCTTATTTTTGCACCACACAGGCTGACATACGACTGTGTGTCACACACGGGCTAGTGACACGACCGTGCGCTCACTAGAAATTTGAAAGTATTTGTACCACATGGTTCCCGATTGTCACATAGGCCGGCCACACGCCCGTGTGAGTACTGTAGATTTGGTCATTTAGTTTTCACATGGCCTAGCCACACAGTCGTGTGACTTTTGGCAAATTTTTGGTATTTTGGTCCACACGGCTTCAGAGAGTTACATGACTTGGACACACGATTGTGTGACTCTTGTTTTTCATGAGTTCCTTTATATTTTGAAAATGTTGCAGTTTGATCCCTGTTTGTTCTCAGGTTAATTTTAGAGCTTTCATAAGGTTGATTTAGACTCGGTTTTATTTGTGATGCATGATATATATAATAATAACATGTGTATTTGAGATTTAAGAATTTAGTTTTGCATGTAACTATTCCATTGACTGCGGTAACATCCTATAACTCAGGTTTAGCGACCGAATCAGGTATGAGGTGTTACGATCGCATTGTATTGCTTGCTTGGGAACATTGAATTAGTTGATTTGTTCGCTGAGTTAGCGAATGTTGAGCCCGATCAAAATGTCACTCCATCAAATCAACAATACAGAGTTCAAGACCTGTATATAGAGGTTCTGAGAGCGTCTTTCGATAGGTGATCTTCTGTAGACGAGTTTGACTTTGATCTGAATGTTGGATGGATAGAACTGTGCGATTATGGAGCGATATCGACATGGAACGACAATCCACACAATGCTCCGTTTGTGTATAACAACCCTAATCCGGGTCTTCGTTTACAGATACATTCGTTAATGATTGGTATCGATGCAGATGGTAAAGAAGGACTCGAAAATAATGGTGGTTCTGATCATCGATCTGACGCCTGCTGCCAACATGACCAATCGGTCATGCCTCGGTACAACCCAAAACAATTTTTTTAATTAGCTTTTAAAAAAAATTAAACCAGTGTTGCTAATATGTCAAGCGACACCCATAAAAAGAAATATTTTTTCTATATTTTAAACCACTGTGAATACAGCTAAAAATACAAGTATTTTTAAAGAATACATATCGATGCTACCACTGTATCAGGCGACACCACTAAAAAATATTTAAAAAAAAACCATATGATTGCATGATGATTGGGGAAAAGATAAGGTGGTGCTGCCAACCAGTCAGACAACATCGATATTCATGGTAGAAAACATCCCATTTTTATAATTAATTTGTTTCTTATACTATTTTTGTATTTAATTATTTTTATAAAAACCTCAAAAATTGACTTACCCATGTGGAAAATTAGGAAAATTATGTGGAAGCTTTCGAAATTTCATGTCAACTTTCTATAAAAAATTTAACAACAACTTTAATTTCAAGAAATTTGATGATTAAATTAAAAAGTTAATAGTTAAATGACTAAAATAAAATAAACTCAATAGTGTAGTGACATTTATATACTTCACCCTTTTATTTAAGATATAAATACATGGTGAATGCAGGGGCGAAGCCAGGGGGGCTAGCATGGGCCCCGCCCCCCCTAAAAGGTAAAATTACTATTTAGGCCCTTGAAATTTTTTTAAAATTTTAAATTAGTAAAGGTAAAATTGCACTTTGGCTCCCCCTAAATTTATAAAAATTTGATTTAATCCTTTACAAATTAAAAATATATAAACTATAAAAAATTAAAATTTCATTCGGCTTCTAAAAAATTATCCTGACTTTGCCCCTGAGTGAATGTATTTTGCAAGGCCCCTTATCCGGCTTGCCCATAATAATGTAGAAAAAGACGGATGAGGAGTTCAATTGAAACAGACATTGGCCATTGCTACTTGTAGTTTTCACTTTTTTTATTATATCTTCATTATGGCTTGCAAATTAAAGAAACTGGATATAGTTATAGACCACGGTTTTACAATTCTACAGCTGGAATCACGAGTTTGGAGCCAATAAGCCGTCAGCTTAGCCGATAAATATTGTGCAACGTCTTACACGTGTAAATCAAGTAACTCAAATTATTTTATCCACCGAATCAATTTAATCTTTATGCTATTAAAAAATTCAAATAAGTTTAAATTATAATAAATTTAACATTAATTATATAAAAATGTATTAAAAATTTTCAATTAAATTTAAATTTCAAACAAAAAATTTTATTTATATAACCATAAAAACTTTAAAAATATTAACTCTGTTAAATAGTAAATGTTAATTCTATTTCAATTCTCCATTATTTGATTCATTTTAAGTTAATGTGTCTATAGTTCCTATACTTTTCGAAAATTAGAAATTTAGTCCTTATACTTGTATTTCTAGAAATTTAGTTCTTCTACTTTTTAGATTTCAAAATTCAGGTCAATTGTTAGTACTGTTAATTTTGTTGCTGTGACATTTTGAAATAAAAAAAAAAAAACTACTCACTTGGTAGCCATGTAATTAAAAAAGATGTTGTAATTAACCTAATTTTAACCCAAAAAAATAGTATGAACAATTGAACTTGAATTTTAAAATTTGAAAAGTAGAAGGACTAAATTCTTAGAAATATATAAATATATGGACTAAATTCTTAATTTTCAAAAAGTAGAGAGACTATAAGCATATTTAACCTTATTTTTAATAATACAAAGCCTAAATTAATTAATTTAATTGTAGAGGGACTAATTTAATCATATCGACATTCCAAATACATTCACCAATAAAGCTTCAAATAATGATTCAAATGGGATATAAATTCAACACTTTGTATTGATTTTATAACTTCAATTTTTGTTAATTCGATTGTAAAATAATCTAAACTCAAAAACGAGTATGACGTTAAAATGATTTGATACAAATTTAAAGTAACAACTTTAATGGGTGAAGTTGGAGTTGAGTGCAATGCATAATTGGGAAAGATAAGGAAAAAAAATAAAAATTCAAAAATTCCATAATTACATTCACAAAGCTGAGTTCAAAGGAGTGTAAATGTAGGTGAGAAAGCAGAATAAAGAATTGGGGCATATCAAAATGAGTCGCAGTGGGAATGGATAAGGAAGAGAGCAGAGGTTGGTTTAGTAAAATTAGTAGCAATACAGTCCAATCAGATCTTTGCAGCATATTTATGCCTCCCATCTGGACTCTTCTTCACCAGCTTTCTACAACCTTAGCTAATGACCCATTCCATTTCCTTCATCAAAGTCATAAACCCTCCCCCTAACAACAAGGCACGCTAATTTGTTACCAACATAAAACGACGGCGTTTCTATGCAGACCTAGCGTCCTTCTCCAAGTCTCTTATTTTACCTACTGTTCATCACATCCCTCCAGACCTAAGCTGAAAGGTTGAAGAGAAATGACAATGAGAGAAGCTCTGCTTGGGTTTTCTATTTTGTTAATATTTATTGCTTATTTCATCGAATTTTCGTCTGCTATCGTTGTATTTGAGCCTTTCTCCATTTCCTTCCCCGACCTTCCCGCCAAATTCGGTAACTTTTCTTCTTCTTTTTCATTGTTTGTTTACTGGGAAAATGAAGGAAAGCTTACAAAACTAACTCTTTCAAGCTTAATTTGTTTTTACGCTCTACTTCCATATAAAATTCTAAAACAGAAAAATAAAAAGTTAAATTCCTTATATTTGTTTTTAATTTTTGTGTTGTTTAGCTCGTGGGAATAACACTGCCGTCTGCGGTGCTCTTCAAGTGGCGGATCCCTCGGATGCTTGTACACCGCTCGGAAATGAATTTGGATCCAACAAAACGGGCCCGACAAGGTTTGCTTTGATAATCAGAGGCAATTGTTCTTTCGAGGAAAAAATTCGAAAAGCTCAAAGCGGGGGTTTTTCTGCTGCAATTGTTTACGATGATCAAGATAGAGGCAGTTTAGTTTCCAGTAAGTTAATTTGCTCTACATTTTGTCATTCAAAATTAATTTAACTGAATTGAGTTCATTATTATTAGTAAAATTTGGAGAATGATTCGATAGTTGATTAATTGAGGTATTTTTTTTTTTGTTTGAAGTGATGGCGAACCCTACAGGAATCAAAATTCTTGCGGTTTTTGTTTCTAAATCTGCTGGTGAATTTTTGAAAGATCATGCTAAAGGGGAGAAAGGGGAATGCTGCATTTATCTGCGGCCAAATAGCAAGGCCTTGACAATTTTTGTTATATGTTTCCTATCACTTCTCGTTATAGCAGCTTTCCTGGTGATAGCCTTGATGCCTCCCAGAATTTTGTCGAATTGGCGAAGAAGAAATTTAGTAAAAAGTGTGGATAGTAAGACAGTTGAAGCTCTTCCTTGTGTTGCGTTTGGTTCTGCTCGCTTGAGTCAGTGCCATACCGGAGAAACTTGTGCTATTTGCCTTGAGGATTATAGGGATGGAGAGATTCTTAAAATTCTCCCCTGTCAACATGGTAGGGTTTGCTCCTGCAGCTTATTGGTAGCCTTTGCTGTGCTTCTTTTCTTGTGTATATCATTGTTTTACCTACCTCCATGCAAGGATCTGTTTTTTCTTTTACAGGTTAACTTTTTTTATGCGTTGGGGGTTCAACTCTATAATATGTAAAAAGTGAAAAGACATGATATTTACCAATTTGCACAAATCTAAAATATGAGAAAGAATGATATAGAGGAAAGTTTTAAATCCATAGAGCCATAGACCTTTGGTTGTATCAGGGCAGTTTCTGCACTAATGCACATATTCAACCATCCTACTTAGTTCTTTGACTCCATGCTTTAATGAATCTGTTACTTCTATTAGTGGCCGTGGGGAAAAAATATATATAAATTGCTTTTTGTAAACTGATGAATATCACATTCAAATCTTGTTTCTAGATATTAGTTAATCAACATGAAAGCTGCGTGCAGATTTTCATTCAAGCTGTGTGGAGTCTTGGCTGACAAAGTGGGGGACATTCTGCCCTGTATGCAAACATGATATGATAACCAAAGCCGCGTATTCTGAGGTTAGTGAGCAAAGGCCTTCGTTGCATGTTCCTGTTTAGCGATGCTGCTATAATTCTGCTCATTGAATTTTCACATTGTACAATTACATGCACATCAACACTCATGCCTATATTTTCATTATATGCTATTTTTTTGTTATTATTATTTTATAAAATCTGAACTTTAAGCTATTGTAAATATGAAATCATCCATAATCATAAGTCACTGCAAGAAATTGTAGTGACTGCTGTTATGGCCCTTTGTTGGTCTTGTAAAATCTGACATTTTGCATCTACCATCATGTCTGTCATGATATTAACTATTAAGATCTGGTGGTTGGTAGCTTTTATGCTGGACATTGCTTATTCTCTTTGATTTCATAGTCATGCTAAGCCCATGAGTGGTCAATTAACCAGGCACATACAAAAGAGTTGCTTATGAAGGTTAGGGTAATAGTTCTAAGTATTTACTTATAAAGGTATTTGCAAAAGTCTTGATAGCTTGTTGAGCATTGGACATGTTTTCAATTCCAATAAGATAAAAAGTATATGTAAATGATAAAGCATGAATATTTTACTATATCCTGCTGAAAGCATCAGAAGGCTTGTGCTTTTTTATGAGACTTGGTGCTGAACCTCACCCTTAAGCTAACGCGTAAGCTAGCTTATAGTTAGCATCTGTGCTTGTTTGTTGGGGTTTGGTTGAGGTAATTTGTTCTTAGCAGTTGAGAGACATAAAAAGCAATGGAATGAAATGCCCCTATCAATATTTACTTGGCTAGAACTGGTCTAATTGTGAAAGGATGACATTTAGTGGTGGACCGGATTGTCCAGTCTGTTTAACTTTGTTGTACTTTATGAAGACATATTTTGTCTACCATCTCTCCTTAAATGGCTAAGATAAGAATCTTTGCCCAACATGTTTTATCGATGCCGAACTGTGTTTGGTCTTCCTTCAACAGATCAAGAGGAGCAGCACTGGCGATGCTCATTTGCCTTGGATTTAAAAATTGGGTATCATGTGAATTGTGAACTCCCAAATGGATTATATGGAGGTGTGTGGACACTTTTTTTCCCGAGAAACCTAAGAGTTCCATTTTATTTTCTTCCTAATGTCATGTTTCAGTATGTCTTCTGTTGGGCCATCCATCCCTATCAGAAGTTAGTTTCTGCACCCATATGCCTCTTCGAAGCACCGACAAAATGTCTGAGATGATGCTTTGTTGATGTAGCCTTTTTATGTAGAGCCAGTAAAAAAACTGTTATTGTGTGATGTCCAGGAGGATGATCGTCCATTTTATTTTCAACCAAAGGGTAGTAAGAAATCCATGTAAATGTTAGCCCAAAATGGCTGAAAATTGTAAAAGCGGTATGTCTTATGCTTGATTGTATATAATTAAAAGAGCTTTCATGTTGCAAGGCTCATCCTCCTAAGTTCACCTGATATAAAAGCAGGATTTCCTTCATTCTATTGACAGCTTTAAAGAAGAATGATTTTCTTATAATTAATGCTCAAGTAAATGGAATGTCAACTGATGTCATTAGTTTGTGTACTAGGTCAATTTTAATTTTTGTATTTTTTAAAATATGAAATTTCAATCCGGTAAAAAACTAGTTATCTAATTTGTTACGTTAAATTTTGTTATTTTCAAATTTTTATGTGGCAAACATATTGTTGCGTGTAATGTTAGTCTTATTTTCACATAATATTCGCAGAAAAATTATTTTATTTTAATTAATATATTTAATAACTATTGTTCAAGTCAAAATTTGAAAAATAAAAAAGCTAAATGATTAAATTGAATAAAATTAATAGTATTTAAAATTAAAAAATTAAAATTGATTAATTCAAAAATTAATTGGACTAAATTTATAATTTACTTATAATAACAAAAATTGAAAACTCCAGTGTTGGGAAATTGAAGAGGGTAGAATTGGGAAAGGACAAGAAATGATTAAACAACCTCATAGGTAGGAGAGGTAGTTGATAGACAGTTGAGATTAGAGAGTCCTGACTGACATAAAGGAAAAAGAAAAAGATCCAGGTTAGGTGAGGTTAGGTTGCAGATTTACTATTGGTAGATGACATGGCACCATGCTATTGGTGTTGCTCAATAGGAGTATTAATTCAAGTGGTTGTACTTCAGCCGGTAGAGATGGGCAAAAAGTGCGGCAGCAATTGTCAGGACAGCAGCAGCTGTTAAACATGTATGCATAGTTACTTAGACAATCTCCATCACCAGCTTTTTCCCAGTCAATAATTAACCCAACGTGGAACTGGGAAGAGGAAGCACGGCGAAATCAGGATAATTTTTTAGGAAAGTTGGATAAAATTTTAATTTTTTTTAGTTTATATTTTTTTAACTTGTAAAGAATTAAATCGAATTTTTATAATTTTAGGGGGATCAAAGTGTAATTTTATCTTTACTAATTTAAAATTTAAAAAAAATTCAAAGGCCTAAATAGTAATTTTACCTTTTAGGGGAGCCCGGGCCCATGCCAACCCCCTAGCTTCGCCCCTGTATCCATATGCTCTGCAAATTTAGTGGTAAATGTTAATTTAATTTTTTTTTAAAGAAAATAGATGGATTTTAACTATATTTAGAGAAATATGTTGATTTTGAGGTGGTAATTGACATGACAAAAAGTGCATCACTTTATACTAAACACGCTTTTCTTTAACAATTTTGGTCTAATATAGGTTGTTTCAAACATTTTTTTATTTTTAAAATTTTTAATTAACATTTCTTTTAATCAGATCAAAGAAGTTTAAGTTATAAAAAAATGTGTTACACATTTTTTCCATGCCAACTATCACCCGCCTATATTTTTAAATATCATTAAAAATAACTTATTTTCTTATTTTTTTTTTTAAAATGACATTTACCATTAATTTTGCCTCCTACGCTATAACATCACCCAAGCCTTATAGAATGAACTTACACCAATACGGATATTCAATGGGTAACATCGTAACACTCATCATTTTTCTCAAAAAAAAAAAAAGAAGACAACCGTGACAATGAGTTTAATTTTATTTAAATGATCTTAATCCTTTTAAATTCACCAACTTTTAGAAAAGTCACTGTTGAGGGGAGGTTGATGTCAGATCCTCAACGGTGGTGGTATTATTCCTTAAGTATTTATGCTCAATTTTAACTTTGGGTTTTTGTCTCCCTATTTTAAGCAGAGTCCAAACGGGTTCACGGAATTTATTTGGAGAGTTAGGGTTCACTAAGAAAATGTTTTATCATTTTGGCTTTAGTGGGGTTCGAACCCATGCCCTTAAAGAATCTTAATGTTGGGATTTAGTGCCCTTAGTGTAGTATTTTTGAATAAATTGGTTTAATAAAATATCCACCAGTTTCATTAATATCTTCGTATATTATCCTCAACATTTTTTGCACGCAAAATAAAATAAAAGCAAATATTGGCTTACTAATTATCTAACGTTTAACTAATATTAAGCAGTATTACGTGGTTGGATCGTAATACAGAAAGACGACTTATATTAGTAGATAATCTAAAAACATTCTTAGTCTAATCGAGATTGAGCAATCGATTGAAAGACTAATATGTCGTTTATTAAGTCTAATTGCGGATATACCTTATCTTGGGTATTGAAGCGGATGACTCCTAGAAGATAAAGACATAGATGTGACTGATTGGACTTGTAACGCCCCAAAATATAGGGGGTTAGATGAAATGAATAACCAAGAAATAACTTGGTCTTGATCGTTAAGTGCTTAGTATACTCCTTAGAGATCCTAAGTTCAAATCCATCTCTCTCATTTCTTTTCTTTTTAATTTCAGCAACCTAGGATAAAACCACACTATAATAAATATTATATGTGGTAAAAATACATCAAGAATAGGCAGTAGCCCAAGTGGTAAGGCCTTTATTCCCCTTTGTCCTTAGGTTTAAGTCATGCCACTCTCTTTTCCATTTTTTATATTTTTGGATGACAAGAAGGGCTAATTGCCTAATCAGCCCCTTTAATTTTGAAACCCTAAGTATTAATAACTTTTCCTAATTATACATTGATTCTAATTTCTTTTCAACCCTAAATTGAAACTCTCTTTTCTTCTCTTTAAATCCTTCATATTCTTTCATTCTTTTCTTTTCTTTTTATAAAAATTTTACATTCTTTTGTTGAAAGTTGATCTCTTGAAAACCCAAATCAAGATCAATTCTTGATTGAACCCGAAATTGACCTTCGTTCAACCGTTTGTCTTATTGGTTTAGCGTAACATCGTCAAATCTCGTCTTTAACATTGCCAAGATCGGTAAGAACATTCTAAATCCCGATGTTTAGATCTCAAATACTTGTAGAATTTCTATACACGTTAATTTCAAGATCGATTAAATGATCTTTTACGAATCTTGCTGATAATTCCCAGTAATCTTGACTTTTCTTGAAAACCATTATTAATTCTTGTGTATTTGTCGATTGAAAAACTCGGTGTAGGAATCCCGAATCAGACTTGGACGTGAGGATCATCGTTTGAGACCCTGGTGAAAGGTATGTGTTCTTTTACAAGCAAGTCAGGGCAAAATCATGCCTAGGATAGGGCCACACTGGCGTGTGGGCCACATGGCCTGGCCAGACAACCATGTTCCCTTGCAAACCCTATGATAGTTTACTTCTCACACAGGCATGACCTTTCCACATGGTTTGCCACATGGGCGTGTGGTCCACACGGCTTACCACACGACCATGTGCCTTGGAAACCCTAGTGTAGTTTGTGAACCACATGGCTTGGCCATACGACCGTGTCTTCCCTGTAGGTGATTTTGCAATTTTCACACGACCATAGTCTGTCACATAGTCGTGTACCCCCTCCACACGATCCAGGGCTTCCCACATTGTCTGGTCACACGGCCGTGTGTCCCCTGATTATCCGAATTTACAGTTTTATCCAAAATTTTATGATTTATTCAGATTAGTCCCTAATTTGTTACCAAACTATTTTTAGTGTTTAATTTATTCAATTAAGCCCCTAATAATATGAATAATGCTAGAATCCATTATCTAAATGATTGAAATAATATTATTTTTATATATATTTGCTTGAATTGTGAATAAATATCTTTAATGTATCTATACTTGTGATTGTTCGTATAACATGCTTTATGATACCTCTAAGTTGGATCGTTGAAAAACATATGTTTTAGGCTACTATATCGATTAGTTGAGAGCCTAATTATTGCTGCCATATTTGATCAGTTATAAGTATGTTATCCATTTTCATTGTAATCTGTTATAACCATGCCTTGTATTACCGTTAAACCAAACACTTAATAAGCATGACTTTTGCTATTGAGTTGATACGTTACAAGCATATATTTGTTACCGTATTGTTTTGTTAAAAGCATAATTAAGTAGTACTGTATTGAACCATTTTGAGCATTCCATATTGCATTGCATGGAATGGGACGATTTGAACGGAAGAAGTAGTCGGCAAATTATCTGCTCGACCAGTGGTTTATCCATAATGTATTTTAGTCGACAGTCACCTGCTCAATCACTGGTTTATCCACAACGTATCTTAGTCGACAATTATCTGCTTAACCAGTGGTTTATCCACAACATATTAGCAGCTTTTATCTGTATAAATGGATGGTTCATCCACTAGAATTCTAGTCAACAGTCACCTACTCGACTAGTGGTATATCCATAACGTATTTTAGCACCTTTTATCTACACAGATGGATGGTTAATCCACCAATATATTTATCATTAGAAGTTCATCTACAATGATCAGTGGTTTATCCACAACGTGGTGTAAAGGTAGAGGAGTTCTAGGGAACTCCTACTGTGGTGTGTAGTGGTGGGGTAGGACCTTTTTACTGTTAAACCAAACTCGCACTGCATTCATAAGCAATTACATGGCTACGAAAAATGAAATATTATGTTGATTAGTTTCTCTGAATTGCCGATATTTTGTATTGCTAATTAATTGTGATTTTTCTATGAGTTGATATTTTACTTGACTTGTCTGCTGTTTGCACTGGTTCCCTTGTAACGAAACTCGCATTGAGCTTCATATCTCACTCCCCTTTTTATTTCTATCTTTATAGAAAACTCACCAAGTTAGGACGCGAACGGGCATACGGAGGGCTCAAAAACATTTTATTTTTGGGAAAATATTATTAGGCTTATTTTCATAATTTCTATCATTTTGGAACTATACGATTTTATTTATTTTGTGGCATGGGACTCATATTTAGAGTTTATTTAGCATGCATAACCTTTAACTTAATTTTAAAATATGGTTTTTATTTTAATTAAGGCGTGGCATATAGTTTTATTAAAACCAAGTAAAAATCACTTTTCCATTTCCAGATTAAAAATTAAAAATTATGAGTAATAAATAAATGGAAAATTAACTAAGTTTTTCTTAAAGAAGTCACCGTTACTTAAGGAGGTTAACCTATAATTTTTTTTATAGCTCGCCAGCTTTTATGAAAATAGACTAAATTTTCTTTTAAAATGAATAAATGTTTTAAATTGACTGTTTTATGAACTCTGATCGTATTAGCCCAGGTTGGAGAGGATACAAGACTAACAGTGCATCAGATAGGGCCTAAGTAGAATAGATCCTACATCCGTTTATGGATTTATTCACTTGTGACAATCTTAGTGTGACATATCTTAATCCTGAGTGGATGATGGGCTATGTATGCGTAACTCATATACTTTGATGTAAATGTAAGCCTAAGTTCAAATAAAATAGGAACTGAAAGCTGGTACATTGGGTATACGACTTTTGCAGTATGTAGCATCATTCCACAATTGTAACACCCTTGACCCAATCATTGGGTCAAGATATCGATATGTTACATTCATTTTCGAGGTAACTTTAATCTCTCAAAAAAATTTAAGCATTTTATTCAAGTTATCAAACTCATAACACACTTAAAATAAGACTTACGCACTATTCTGAGCTTAACTCAAGCTTACAAAAGCTTTCTAAATGGCCAAAGGTTGATTCGGGACCAAAGGGTGAAGGTCCAAACCATAATAAGCTCGTTCAAAGGAAGGACAAATGTTGAAATGAGTCCTTCAATAGCAACCAATCACTAACCATAATACCAATGCAACACCTCGATATTTGACCTGATTGCCAGATCCGAGCTACAAGGTGTCATATTTATTGCCAGAGCAACTACAGTCAACAATATACAATCCAGTGTCATTATACAATTAAATACAAGTAAATCATGTACTTTAATAATTGCGTTATCATTTTTGAGTTTTATATGAGTTTACGAAAGCTTTTATGTTAATCTGGGGTTGAAATGGATCAAATTGAAAAGACTAAAAAACTTTGAATTGAGGTCACGACTTCGAGGGTTTTCTTGTCGCAACATGACTCTTTGACTAGGGTTTGTTGTGAATTTGGGCTACGTCATTGCAACGTGAACCCTGCTTTGTTTCTCATTGCGACGTCAGGGGTTTGTTGTCACAATGTAACGACCTTTTCCTTTGAAAATCAACTTGTTACAAGTTTAGGTGACCTGAAAACACATATATATTTGGTCTCATGCAACCAAAACATCAACTTACAAAATGGTGTCAAAATGGTAGACTAAAAAAACATCACCTATCAATACTAACTTCAATAATTTATACTAAAAAAACTAATCAAAAACTCATTCAAATGCATAATCTTTAACCTTAAGACTCCAAACCAACAATATGAACGTATCCAAAAATAATTTCTAAAAATTTGTATAAGATCATGACATATACAACTTAATCATTTGAAGCATTTAACTAAAAGTCCCTAGGTACATGCCACAAAACCAAAACGAACGAACTATACAAACTTTGTTGAGTAAAAAACAACGATCTAGATGCTGGCTTCAATTTCTGAGGCTTCGAGAAATATTTGCACTTGTGCATGAAATAAGCAATCGTACGTTGAGTCGAAAACAATGATCTGGATGCTGGCTTTAATTTCCGAGGCTTCGAGAAATACCTGCACCTGTGTACGAAATAAACAACCATACGTTGAGTGATAAAACTTAGTGGTACTTTCATGATTTAAGATAATATAACATAAAATAATATTTATAATATGCTATGATACTTATACTTTTAATGCCTACTAATACATATTCTATATGGTAACATAAGTATATAATCAATTACTTATAAAGGTATACAATTATCAAGGCAAACTAATTCAACTATCATGGAAAAAGAATGATCAAATCCAATAACATATACCAAAACCTATCTTAAGGAATTTAGCTATCAATACCACTTCACAATTTAAACATTCATAATTTATTCATTATGACATTCAATATCAAGTTCATTCCATATCAAATTCCATTTAACAAATCTTTTGAACCTCTTTTTGGAGTCTATCGACTCATTCATATTCATTTCGGTACTATATTCTGTTATTAATCTATTTCATTACCTTTTTAAGTTTTCCAATTTCATATATAATGTTATGCCCAATGAAACCCTAGTAAAATAGATTCGGATACACGAGTACCTACACCACACCAGATAGCTCGTAAGAGCTTTAACTACACCACACCAGAGCACCGAAGTGCAAAGCTCGTAGGCATCAAATGCATTCTCATATGCATATACATCCCTCCACCACACCAAGGCACCCGTAGGGACATATAATACTCGATGATCCACAATAAATGTTGGATCCCGATATAATCTGTAATGGTCTCCGTATAATCACATATCTTGTACAAGAGCGCATAAAACCCCATTGGCATACCAATCGTATCCTAACCTTTTATTAAGTTTACATGAGCATCAACTATATATATAAGCAATTCTATACCTGTAATCATCTTATTCGCATATTCATACCTTGTATGCAGTCACATATGCATTTTCGTACTCTGTACACTGTTCTATCGCATATCAAATATTTTACAATGTAGTATATATATAGTTTCTTGGTCAAATTCTTAATCACAACCTCATTTCATTATCAAACACACATATTTCATATTATAAGATATATTTTTATATAATTTTCATATCACATATCATAATTTAAGTATTTCATATCATTTCCCATTTTATTCATTTTAGTCATCTATCATGATGTTTCATATCAAAGTCAATCAAAACATTTCACATTATCATAATAGACTCACCTCAATGATTTAACAATCAATAAACATGCATATAAAATTAAATATTTCTATCATGAATCATAAAAGTACAAATTAAGGTTTCGCGAGTCACTCGTCGATGATTTTTGCTTTTCCTTTCCCTCTTGGCTATTCGTGTTGTCGTTAGTTACGAATAATCATAAAACATATCATACAATCAATTTCTAGCCAAATCAGAATTAAATAAAAAATTAAAAATATTTTACAATTTATTCAATTTAGTCCCTAAAACCAGGACAAGCATAACTTTCAATTTAAGCCCTTAGGTTAGAATCTGATTTCACCATAACTCATTAGGGACCTTCTATTTTCTATCTTTACTAACAATTCATGAAAATTTTGCATTTTTTTCAATTGGTCCCTAATTTACGAAACTAACAATTAAGCTTTACAATTTAGTCCTTTTTATATACTAAGCTTAATTTATAACAATTTCACACCAATGTCATTCAATTCTCAACAATGACAACTTTCAAAAACTTTAACAGTTTTACAAATTAGTACATGGGATAGCTAAATCAAGCTCTCATGACCTCAGATCTATAAAAATTACAAGAAAATGACTTGATTGCACTTACCAATTTGTGGTTGAAAGCTTGAAGAAACTTAAGGCTTTCTTCTTTTCTTTTTCTTTTGTTTCAACGGTGGAAAAAGATGAATTATTGTTCATCTTTCTATCCACTAAGCTATTTATACTAAGTATTTTATTTAATTAATCTTAGTTTATTAGGTTTAATTATAATTTTGGCCCTTTGGATAATTGCTATCTAAGTCCCTAAGTCATTTCCTAATTAAAAATCTATAGCGATTGGACTTTTACAATTTAGTCTCGAGGACTTAATTAATCACAATTTTGGCTAAATTACTTAATCTAATTTCAATTCATCTATACACTAACTCCGTAAATATCTCTATTTAATATTTACGAAAATGAGGTCCCGAAACTGCATTTTTTGACACCAATGAAAACCGGGTCGTTACAACAAAACTCAAAATTATTAACAGCAGAATAGGTCAATGCATTAACATGAAGGCAATTTGATACAATAATTATCCTATCAAAATTTTGAGCTTTCAGCCAAGAGAGTACTTCCCTTATAAGGAAAATCTCAGCCAAACGAGGATTATAAACAATCGAAACATGACTCGAAAAAGCTTGTACAAACTTACCTACTTCATTATGAATAATTACATTTCAACCATCTAGCTGTTGAACGAACCTTATACAACTAATATCGACAATACAATTATACAACTAGTATTATTCATCAGTTTGACACCAAAGCAGTACATGTTTAAGAGCTTCACTTCCTCCACACCTTATACAACTATCATTAGCAATACACCTCTTGTCTTTCAAATGACCTTTGCAAGGAACAAAATTACAAATACACTACTACAGAAAATCCAACACCTACGGTGGCAACTTAAAGGTCCAAAGTTTAAGCTAAGAAAAACCCATATTATGCTGAGAGAGATCATTAAGATACTAAAGCAAGGGTATAACAAAATTTGACATCAAACAACCTATTCTTACTAAAATGCCAAGTTTGCTTATAATGTTGATTGTACAAGTTGATAAGAATTTTGAGAACCTTGGATGTTGTTGAAAAAAAAATCCGGTTTGAAAACAGTTTTCTTACACAACAGAAAATTAAAATTTTGAAAATCGACCCGGTTTGTGATATTTATAGCAATAAACCTTACACTGAAATCGTACATGTGTTTTCGGATAAACGAATCATTAATATTTTTCGGTTTTCAATTAAACGATCTTCTTCGCTATTCTCACACCATGAACTACTTCAAGTGTAGGCTTGAATCAATTGAATCAAAACACAAAACTAGAAAAAAAAATTCTTTTCTTTTTTGGGGTGAAAACGAAAATTCTCTCTTCTTTAATAAAAAAATGGTATAATTTTTATTCTGGAAAAATATATTTAATAGTTGAGAATAAATTCTTTCTATTTTTTGACAAAGTAACAATCTCTACAAGTTATGTAAATAGCTCTATCGCTGCTATTTATTTATAGGCACAGAAGGTAGAACCCTTGTTGAATTGTAGAGTTTATTTCAAATAGAAAAACAACTTCCTAGTCCAACTAGGAAAGAGAGAGGGGCTAATAGGGTGTGCTTCCCCTCATATGTATTATGATGGAAATTCGGGCCTCTCATTATATTGGGCCCAATTATAAGTGTTTTCTGTACTTTTAACTTAACACTTTATAATTTAATCCAACCTATACATATTTTTTTATTTTCTAAAATAAACATTAATTTTCTAATTAAATAATTTTCTAATCTCAATTTTACCCCCAGTAAAATTATGACGATTTTACCCCTGGTAAAATTTCTAAGAAAAAAATATTCAATATTTCACAACTCAACTTGTTCATTATGACCAAATGGTTTATTTTCATTTTCAGGCTTTAAAATTGCTAAAAAACATAAATCCATTCTTCCGATCATTTCTGAGTAATCCATATATATTTGCAAATGGATCATTTCTCATTTTCATTTCCTTTTTTTTTTGAGAAACCCACCTTCATTTCCAAATGGTTTCATTTCTCCATTTCGAAGAAAACCATAATCATTTCTGAATGTTTTTCATTTTTCTGTTTCTATTCATTCCGTTCATTTTGATTCAAACACGCAATTCATTTCTGGTTTCAACGAGCTAGTGGAAGGACCGATTGGACATATATAATTAGGGCTCAAATGATTTATAATTAAGTTCCAACTTTTATCCTATTAATTATAAACTCATTTAGTCACGAAGTCATTCTACTATAGTATCATGACTGAGCTCTCTCTAACAACATACCATTATGAAAGCAATTATTTTGTGCTCGTCCAATGACCTTGTCATAAGTGTGTTACCCTTATAGTATATCCGTGATCTCTTTAGGATAATGTTAATTCTTCCAATATGATCCTATTTTATCTCATGGTGATCAAATAGTGATCAAGTCATCCATAAAAAAGACGAACAACCCGTAGTCGTGTTTACTTTTCATCAACCATGTAATGCCTTTGAGAGGATATCATTTACCCATGTCTCAGGCTATGAATTCCACTATTGTGAACAACACTACATACTGCAGAAGTTGTACACTTGACGCACCAGCTTTCGGTTCCTTATCTATTTGAACTTAGGCTTTTACTTACATCAAAGTGCATGAGTCACGCATACATAGTCTGCCATCCACTCAAGATTTAGGTATGCCACACTATGAACGTCACAAGTGAATAGATCCATAAACAGATTCAGGATCTATTCTACTTGGGTCTAGTCCGATGTACTGTCAGTCCAGTCAGTCACATCTATGTCTCTATCTTTTGGAAGTCATACGCTCCGATGCCCAAGACAAAGCATCTTCCTAATTGGACTTTATAGATACATATTAGTCTTTCAATCGATTTGCTCATTTTCGTTTAGATTAAAGACATGTTTAGGTTCGTCTACTAATACAAGATGTCTTTCTGTACTACGATCCGACCACGTAATACCGCTAAATATTAGTTAAACAATAAACAACCAGTGAGCAACATTTGCTTCCATTTTACTTTGCATGCAAAAATTGTAACACCTTTACCCGTGTTCAATGTCGGAACAGGGTACAAGGCGTTACCGGACAATAACATTTGTGACTGAACAATTTCAAGGCATAAATTTTAGTTTAAAATTTAAAATTTTATCTTATATCATAAAGTCCCTAAAATGGGCCTACGAGGCCCAAAACAGGCTTTGGGAGCGATTCGGGACTAAACTGAGAACTTTTAAACCTATTGAAACATTTAGAAAATTTTCTTGTTTTGGAGAGTCACACGCCCGTGTGGTCAGGCCGTGAGGTTACACCCGCCCGTGTGGCCCATGACACGCCCGTGTCCTCCACCCGTGTAACTCTCTGTTTATGATGTCATCATTTGTTTTGGATCACAAGACCAAGTCACACACCTGTGTGTTAGATCGTGTCCTCCACACGGCTGAGACACACAGCCGTGTCTCTGCCGGTGTGGTAAAAAAGTTAGTTATTTTCCAAGCCAATTTCTACCTATCATGCCCATACTTGAGTATAACTTGAATGACACATTTCATGACATATTAAAGCTATTAAAACATACACCACACACACGTAACGAGTCATAGCATACAATTTACTCAACTCTGGAATGCATTCTCATGGGTTTATAGCATAACCAATTTATTTGGTCACATTAAACGACCTTATACAACAATGAACTTCGAACATCAAGGTTCATTATTCTCGGACAACTCATAGTAACATACACACATGGCCAAGTTCCCTATACATGCCATAACCTTAAGTATAACATCATCAATACCTAAATTATAAGCTTGATAGTGTGATAGATTCTCCGGCGACTCCCAACCTGAGCTAACCTGAGTACATTATAAACACGGGAAACAACGGAGTAAGCTATAAAGCTTAGTAAGTACGTATGTAAATAATGAACAATTGATTACAATGCTTTTAACAATCCTCATTGTAAGCTCTCAAGATAATACCATCATTATTACATAAAATTTCACAATTCATTTATGTTCATCTTGAGCTATTTACTTGAGTTACAGTCACTAAATTATTTTTATCCGGAGCTACGGAACTCCAAATTAAGATCCAATAATTTTTCCTGAAACTATAATCACATATCTTCTTACCATAAAATTTCCAGAATTTTTGGTTTAGCCAATCAGTACAGTTTATTATTTAAAGTCTCCCCTGTTTTGCTATCCGACATTTTCGACCCCTCTTCACTAAAAAGTAATTATCTCATTGTACAGAACTCGAATGATGTTCCAGTTTATTTATATTGAAAATAGACTCATTAATAAATTCAAGAATATAAATTTTATCCCATGATTATTTTTGTACAATTTTTAATGAATTTCTCAAGTCAGAACAAGGGATTTCGAGATCATTCTAACCCTATCTCACTAAAATCCAAATATCTCACCATATGAAATTCTTTTGCTTATCCTGTTTCTTTTATGTAGAAATAGACTCAATAATCTTTAATTTCATATCTCATTCAACCTCTAATTCAATTTTCACCATTTTTGGTGAGTTTTCAAAGTGATACAACGGCTGCTGTCCAAACTGTTCTATTGCTAATTTAACTCTTTCATGTATACTTTATATTAATTTTTCATCTACACACACATGACACCAAAGTATATCCATGGTTAGCCATTCCAATAACTAGTCATTATCAAATATTTACAAGCCAATCATTGGCCAATTTAACCTATTCATCAACAACAAAGAATTAAACATATCATTTCTCAAATTAATTTGGCTTAAAAGCCTCACACACGATCATCAATCACATTTACTACGTAATCATACCTCATAAACATGGACTTATAATCACAAGGTCATTCTCATAGGTATAACTTACTCGTTTACATTCTTACCAAAATTCGATTACATACCGAGCACATTGCTCATTGATCACTGTAAATCAGAGTTTTAAAATTTATAAAAGAATGATCGAACCTGGAAACTAACTCTGACAACGATTAAAGGAAAGTGCACCTATCGAACAGTAGTATAGTTTAGGCAAGACCGGATTATCGAACCCAAAGGAACTAAAAGTACTAATACTAACTTTCTTTTTATTATTTAGCCTAAAATAAGTGAAGTTTGTTTATTAATCTAAATTAATTAACTACTAAACTAAAGACTCTAAGACAAAGAAGAATGAATTTGGAAAATAACTTTGAAAAACTCGGTTGATTTCGACGATACCTAGGAAGAATCCACCTAGACTTCACTTGTTATCTATCACTGAACCATATGATTTTATTTACTTAGTTTGATCCGTAAGACTCCCTAACGTATATTAAACCCTCTCTCGAGGCGAATAACGTCTAACCCTAGGTTAATTAGTGGAACTCTCGTTCTCTTATAATAACCCCCTAGAATAGCAGTAAATTGGTCTGTGGATTCCCATATTAGGTTTCACCCTAATCCGGCAAAATCTCGTCACCCTATCTCTAGGCGTGCGATCAACTCCGCTTAATTATGTTGGATCTACTCTTAGGCAGGGTCTATTCCTCCTCCACCTAAGCACATTAGATTTGGATTAAGCTCACATAATTAATAACAAACTAAGTATTTATCATATAATTCAAATAATCAAATAACAAGATTCATCATAGGTTTCATCCCCCTTCGGGTATCCGAAGGGTTTAGTTCATAACAATAAAGGAAAACATCTCAAGAGAAAAGATAAAACAAAACATAAGAAATCCCTAAAACCCCCTGAAGGAATTGAAGAGGAGATCCTCCATCTTAAGTAAAATTCCGGCTTCTCGAGATGAATTAACTAGCTGTCCCTGAGTGAATCCCCACAAATCCGCCTTCTCTGGCCTAGCACGATGCCCCTAGACGATGGCTTTGGGCTCCCCCTTTCAGGTCATACTTAGGGTGTATTTATAGGCTTTTAAAATACATTTCTTTCTCCCTAAGTATCCTTTCCCGAATGAAATTTCTCTTCTCCACGGCAGAGGCACGGCCATGGCGCACGCCCGTGTAAATCGTGGACAGGCCGTGTTCAAATTTCTTTAATGAGACACGGTCGTGTGAGTCGGGGTTAGACCGTGTTCTAGATGATTGACTTGGCACGGCCGTGTGGGTCCAAGTCCAGGCCGTGTCGATTTCCTCATTGGTCCGTTTTGGTCCGTTTTGAGCCCGTTTCTCGTTCTTTTTATCCTTGGGTGCTTTCCTGAGTATAAGACATGAAAAGAAAGGATTAAGAGCACCTTTTTACATAAATCAAGGGATAATTCATCCAAAAGCATACTAAATGTGGGCCTAAAATATGTTACTATTTCGGTTTATCACTCATGAGTGTATACATACATATACCTACACTTAATCGTCAGATAATCACATTCATTTACACTTTAGTCATTTTCCATCCTTAACATAAACTTTAATTCTTTACCCCGTTGAACCAATTGGAATATCGAATAATACTCGAAAATTGTCATACACGTAGTAGGATGCCAATTCCATATCCCAGATATGGTCTTACACTGGCTCTCATAATGTGGCCGATGCCATGTCCCCGACATGGTCTTACACTAGCACACATATCACCCAAATGTCATGGCATTTGTATCCTATCTATTCCTAAGGTTCAACCGGGATTTTCATTCTTGATTATTCACCAATCAAATCTGTAGAAACATATATATACAATTCAGTCCAAAAATCATATTATGGAAAAATTACATTTTTACCCCTAAACTTTGTCATATTTACACTTTTGCCCCTAGGCTCGTAAAATAATTTTTATTCATTTTCCTTGTATTTTAGGCCTTGCCGAACCATTTTCATAACTATAACAGTCCACAATTTGCATTATTTCACACCTTTACCACCTATCTTACAACTTTTACAAAATGATCCATTTTAGGAGTTTTCATGAAAATCACTTAACAAAAGTTGTTTATTTAACAACCAAGATTCATTTTCTTCCATAAAAATGCAGTAAACAACATGAATATTCTCATGGAAAAACCCAAGACTTTCAACCATTTTTCAAAATAGTCCCCTCTCTAGGTAGCTTAAGCTTTAGGGGTTCCAAAAGTACAAATATTATCAAATAAAACCACCAAAATCACTTACTTGTGAGAGGATAAGTTGCTGAAATTTCTAAGCTTTCAAAACCCCCTTTTTACTGGTATTTTCGGTAGAAGATGAAGATGATATGTGTTATCATCTTTCTTCTTATTTTATTTTAATTTATCAATAAAGTCACCAAAACCTCACCTAACCAATTGACCATCTCTTTTTGATAAACCGTAATACTAACATATTTTAAGCCCACATTTAGCATGCTTTTGGATGAATTATCCCTTATTTTATGTCATTTGGTGCTCTTAATCCTTTGTTTTCATGTTTGATACTCAGGAAAGCACCGGAGGATGAAAAGAACAAGAAACAGGCTTAAAACGGGCCAAATGGGCCAGATCACGAAATCGACATGGCCTGGGCCCAAGACCACATGGCCGTGCCTCATTAATGGACTCCACACGGCCTGGCCATGATTCACACGGGCGTGTGCCATGGCCGTGTCCCTGCCGCGGCCAAGAGGAGTTTTACTCAGAATAGGATGCTTGGAGGCAAAGAAACACAATCCAAATTCTATTTAAACACCTTAGTAGGAATTCTACTTGGATTAGGATTCTTAGGGGCCAAGTAAGGCATCTCAAAGCCTATATAAACATCCTAGGGGGCAACTTAAGCGGGGAGTTCGGCAGAAGCCTTCTGCTAGGGCCTTTTTCGGGGAGCCCAAGGCTTTTGTCAGGGGGCGTCTTGCTAGGCCAGAGAAGGCAGATTTGTGGGGATTCACTCGAAGATAGCCAGTTGATTCATCTCAAGAAGCCGGAATCATACTCAAGACGGAGGATCTCCTCTTCAATTCCTTCAGGGGGTTTTAGGGATTTCTTATGTTTTGTTTTATCTTTTCTTCTGAGATGTTTTCTTTTATCGTTATGAACTAAAGCCTCAGATACCTGAGAGGGATGAAACTTAGATGAATCTTGTTATCGTTTGCTGAACTATATGATAAAGATTTGACTTGTTCTTAATTATGTGTTCTTAATTCTTGTGTTGATATTTCGCGGATATTAATTCAAGTTTGATGTGCTTAGGTGGAGGAGCAAAAGTCACTGCCTAAGAGTAGATCTAGCATAGTTAAGCGGAGTTGATCGCACGCCTAGAGATAGGGTGACGAGATTTTGCCGAATTAGGGTGAAACCTAATATGGGATTCCATAGATCGAGTTAATGCAATTCTAGGGGTTTTAATTAGAAAGAGATTTCAATTAATCAACCTAGGGTTAGACGTTATTCGCTTCGAGAGAGGGTTTAATATACATTAGGGAATCTTACGGATCAAGTCAAGTGAATAAATCGTCTCGTTCAGAGTTAGATAACAAGTGAAGTCTAGGTGGATTCTTTCTCGGGTATTGTCCTTATCAACTGGTTTTTCCCAAAAGTATTTCCCCAAATTTATTCTTCTTTGTCTTAGAGTCTTTAGTTTAATAATTAGTTAATTTAGATTAAACAACAAATTCCCTTTATTTTAGGCTAGATAATAAAAAGAAAGTTAGTATTAGTACTTTTAGTTCCTTTGGTTCGACATTCCGGTCTTGCCTTAACTATACTACTGTTCGATAGGTGCGCTCGCCTCAAATCGTTTTCATAGTTAGTTTCCAGGTTTGATCATTCTCATTTATAAATTTTAAGACTTTGACATCGCAAAACACAACGATCAAGTTTTTGGCGCCGTTGCCAGGGAACTAAAATATTAAGAAAGCTCAATTTTATTACTCTAGCCATAGTTTATTTTTGCAATTAAATTTTATTTTTATTTTGCTAATTTTTCTTTTATTTGCTTTTGACAGGTAATTTTAGTTTATAAGAGGAGATGGCACTGAATAACTATCAGTGGCAAGTTATGAGGACAATGCCAACAGAAGCTGCCAGTGTCTTCAACCTCGACGCAGTAACCAGGCTATCAAACCAGTTAGAGATGTTACATAAAAAATTTGATGGTGTATACGGTTCCTCGCAGGTACATCCAGTTATGCAGTGCGGAACAAGTGGAGGTGTGGGGAATCCTGAGTACCCACCCTATGGACATGGCATGGAGAACGAACAAGTCAACTATATGGATAACTATTTTAGACCTCAAAATAATTTTTATAGTAACACTTATAATGCAGGTTGGAGGTACCATCCCGATTTCTCGTGGGAAGATTAAGGTAATCAAAGATCGCAACTTCCTTCAAATTTCCAACAACAGCCCTACCCACAGGAAAAGAAGCCAAACCTGAAGGAGATGCTGACAAAATTCATGGCAGCCACAGAAACATGTTTTCAGAATACGAAGCCATCCTTTAAACATCAACTTGAAAAATCGACACAGGAGCTCAATGATCAAATCGGGCAACTTGCTAAGCAGATCTCTGAGAGACTACAGGGAAGACTACCGAGCAACATCGAGACTAACCCAAAGGAGCAAATCCAAGCCATAACAGCTCAAGCAAGTGAAGGGTTAGACGAGCCCAATTCAAGGCAAGAGAATATGGTCGGAGAAGGTAAGGTTGAGGTAAGTAATAATAAGCCAAAACCGGTAATTAAAGAGTACCAACCTCGCATACCATATCCCGAAGCATTAATGAGAGACGACACAGAGGAACAGTTTGGTAAGTTTCTTAAACTTTTAAAGAAATTACATATTAACTTACCCTTTCTCGAAGCTAGACGAGGCATCGCATGTGGAGCTAAACGCAATGTGCTCAGCAATTCTACAAAATAAACTGCCACGGAAATTAAAAGATCCAGGGAGTTTTACAATTCCATGTTTAATTGGTAGTTTATCTATTAATAATGCTTTAGCTGATTTAGGGGCAAGCATCAATGTTATGCCTTATAAAATGTTTAAACAACTAGGTCTAGGGAAACCCAAACAAACTAGGATGAGCATTCAATTAATCGATAAAACTATCGAAATTCCTAGGGGTATAATAGAAGATGCTCTAGTCAAAATTGATAAATTCGTATTCCCGAGAGACTTTGTAGTTTTAGACATGGATGAGGACAATAATATTCCTTTAATTTTAGGAAGACCCTTTTTAGCAATCGCGAACTAAAATTGATGTCGACGCAGTGAACTCATACTTTCGTGTAGGTGACGAATCAATCAGTCTTAAAGCTCTTGACTCAGCTAGGACATCAAGTGATAGAGGTGAGAAAGTAAATTCAATTGATGACCAAACTGTTCAACCTTCCTCACAGGAAACACCACGAATCTACAAAACTGAACCTGATCCTGGATCCCGTGCCAATAAAGAAGTAATTCATGAGGATCGAAGGCTTCATATCGATGAACTAGACGAGTGGAGGACACACTTCAAAGAGAAACTAAAAACACACGAAGCAAAAACGAGGCAACTCCACGACAAACTTAACGATGGGATAACCCAGCTTAAGATAGGAGATCAGGAACTCAAAATCTTTCCAGATGGAACAGTCGAGGTAACTAATCCTAAATTCAGCACTTTTAAGGTAAACACTACTCGACTTGAACTATATATCAATAACCGAATTAATCGCATGAGAAAGGATTTTCACCTGCTCAAACCACCCTGATAATGCGAATGAGAGGTAAGTCCAGCTCAAGACTTTAAACGAGCGCTTCTCGGGAGGCAACCCGAGCACTAACCCTACTAATTAGTTTAGTTTTATTTATTTCCATGTTTAGGAGCATGTTTTCCATACTCACACAGCCTTGCACACGGCCGTGGCCGTGGCCGTGTGGGCACCATAGGTAGGAAAAAGGGCGGGGCCGTAGACGTGTGGCAACAGGACAAAAAAAAATTTCCCAAAACATGGGTTGCATCTCTATTTAGACCCTCTTCTTCCTTTTTCTTTTCCAATTGTCTTTCTTCCTTCATTTTCCTTCATTTACTTTTATTTTTATTTTTATTTTTATTTTTATTTTTATTTTCTTTATTATTTTTTTTTCTCTTCATGCCATTTAGATTTAGCTTAGGATACAATAAAATCAGGTCGGCTGCTTCGAGGATTCAAATTCAAACGGTTCAAGGCGCTCCCCCACGTTCACCTCTGCCAATCCTATCCGGTTTCTTTTCATTAACTCCATCCAAAATTCAAAAAGTTTCACTTCTCTCCCTATCTTATGATTTTATTATTTTGATATCATCTATCTTTGTACATTGAGGGCAATGTACATCTTAAGTGTAGGGGGGTTAACTATAGTATTATTTGAAAATCCCTGAATTATATCTTGTTTCTTTAAGTAAGTTTCTCATATTATGTTTAGAATGAAATTTCCTATGATTTATGATTTTTATTGATGTGTTTTGGATTAAGTCATTGATAATTGTGCATTGATGATTAAATTTAAAGGATACTAGAGAATCAAGCATGATAAGTCTATTTTTCAGAAATTAAAATTTTTGCTAGGTTGTCTACCTGAATCTGAATATTACTTTGAAGTTTGAAATTTACGAGGTTGACATCAAATACCCATAATTTTTGTGAGATTTTGAGCCTTATAGAGCATATATTCTTTTTCTTGCTCACTTTTTGATCATGAGTGCGTCAACATTGATTTGTTATTCTAGAACTTGCATCGATTATACATGTCGGGACCACACCTTTGATTTGATATACTAAGATGATAAAGGCACCTAGGTTTTAACCCACTCACTCCACTAAAAAGCCTACCCTCATAATTAACCCCTAGTGAACCCCTTTGATCCTAACAACCCTTTTTATTGACTCACCCACTAATATCAACCCAAAACCCTTTGTTTTTTTTTTTGTTATCACCATTCCTTTTGACTACCCTTATATCGAGATTTGATTTGATCAGTTGCCTAACTATGATCTTTATTTCAGTAGTTAAATTCATCATTTATTATGTATTTTTGATTTGTTCTTAAAAAAAACGAAGTATATTCATTATTAGTTCTATGTTATTTGAGCTTAAACTGTTAATTTCATTATCTTTAGAAGAAGCTCATGTTATTAGTGTTAAAGTTTTCGTGATGTAATTATTCAGTATTAGCACAACTTTCTAGTTAGGTAATTTGTCAATTCAGTCTCGATACTAACTCTCTAATTCAGCCTTTATCCACACCTTTAACCAAGCCCCGTTGCAACTCTGTTAAAGACCTTTTGATTTGTGTATCATCTCAAATTATAGTGGTGGAGATTTGATTTTCATGCAAGCCTATGGGATTAACTTTTCATGTTTGACTTATGAGTGTTTTTTCTTGAACCTTAAACACCTCGAGTGATTTGAGTGAATCTTTAGTGAGGATGTCAACCCTTGTCGATTTTGAATCAGAGGTAATTATTTAGATGAGGGGAGACACCTATGTTTTGTGCTACAAAAATGTATGACTTAGATTGTTTGAATCTTTAGGACTCTTTGAGTTGAATTATCCATGTATGAATTATCTTTGAATTATGATGAAACACTATCGATGACTATTATGAATTGAGGGAAGTTCGTTTTAATTATGAGTTGAGAATTTTGCTTGAGGACAAGCAAAAGCTTAAGTGTGGGGGTATTTGATAAACCGTAATAGTAACATATTTTAAGCCCACATTTAGCATGCTTTTGGATGAATTATCCCTTATTTTATGTCATTTGGTGCTCTTAATCCTTTGTTTTCATGTTTGATACTCAGGAAAGCACCGGAGGATGAAAATAACAAGAAACGGGCTTAAAACGAGCCAAATAGGCCAGATCACGAAATCGACACGGCCTGGGCCCAAGACCATACGGTCGTGCCTCATTAATGGACTCCACACGACCTGGCCATGATTCACACGGGCGTGTGCCATGGCCGTGTCCCTGTCGCGGCCAAAAGGAGTTTTACTCGGAATAGGATGCTTGGAGGCAAAGAAACACAATCCAAAGTCTATTTAAACACCTTAGTAGGAATTCTACTTGGGTTAGGATTCTTAGGGGCCAAGTAAGGCATCTCAAAGCCTATATAAACATCCTAGGGGGCAACTTAAGCGGGGAGTTCGGCAGAAGCCTTCTGCCAGGGCTTTTCTCGGGGAGCCCAAGGCTTTTGTCAGGGGGCATCTTGCTAGGCTAGAGAAGGCAGATTTGTGGGGATTCACTCGAAGATAGCCAGTTGATTCATCTCAAGAAGTCGAAATCATACTCAAGATAGAGGATCTCCTTTTCAATTCCTTCAGGGGGTTTTAGGGATTTCTTATGTTTTGTTTTATCTTTTCTTCTGAGATGTTTTCTTTTATCATTATGAACTAAACCCTCAGATACCTGAGGGGGATGAAACTTAGATGAATCTTGTTATCGTTTGCTAAACTATATGATAAAGATTTGACTTGTTCTTAATTATGTGTTCTTAATTCTTGTGTTGATATTTCGCGGATATTAATTCAAGTTTGATGTGCTTAGGTGGAGGAGCAAAAGTCACTGCCTAAGAGTAGATCTAGCATAGTTAAGCGGAGTTGATCGCATGCCTAGAGATAGGGTGTCGAGATTTTGTCGGATTAGGGTGAAACCTAATATGGGATTCCATAGATCGAGTTAATGCAATTCTAGGGGTTTTAATTAGAAAGAGATTTCAATTAATCAACCTAGGGTTAGACGTTATTCGCTTCGAGAGAGGGTTTAATATACATTAGGGAATCTTACGGATCAAGTCAAGTGAATAAATTGTCTCGTTCAGAGTTAGATAACAAGTGAAGTCTAGGTGGATTCTTCCTCGGGTATTGTCCTTATCAACTGGTTTTTCCCAAAAGTATTTCCCCAAATTTATTCTTCTTTGTCTTAGAGTCTTTAGTTTAATAATTAGTTAATTTAGATTAAACAACAAATTCCCTTTATTTTAGGCTAGATAATAAAAAGAAAGTTAGTATTAGTACTTTTAGTTCCTTTGGGTTCGACATTCCGGTCTTGCCTTAACTATACTACTGTTCGATAGGTGCGCTCGCCTCAAATCGTTTTCATAGTTAGTTTCTAGGTTCGATCATTCTCATTTATAAATTTTAAGACTTTGACATCGCAAAACACAACGATCACTTTTCTTGTCCCTATGGCCGGCCACCACACTAAACAAGGCCTAATTGCACATTAGGGACCTCCAATTAAAATTCTATAGCTACTTAGTGCCTTTATCAATTAGACTTCAAGTTTTGCACCTTACGCGATTTAGTCCTTTTTATCAAATTGAGCACTCAAACGAGGAAATTTCTTTATGAAAATTTCACACAACATTAGTATCATACTGTAGACATCAAAATAATAATAAAATAAATTTTTCAATGTCAGATTTGTGGTCCCGCAACCACTGTTCCGACTAGGCCTAAAATCAAGATGTTACAAAAATAATGTGAGGAAAATATACAAAGTATTAATGTAATTCATGAATAGTTTTATTAACCAATCTGTTCGAAAAATTACAAGTGTACTTAGATGAAAATACTACACTTAGGGCACCAGATACAACAGATGCATCATAAGGTTTTAACAAAGCCATCGACAAGTGGAACATTCCATGCTTACCATCCTCCGTTTGTAAATTCCACACTTATAAATCATTTATATCCAGTACAGGCTTTGGTTCAACAAAAAAATTATTGCCATCAGGAATCCATGAGTCTTTAAAAGCACAAATTTGGGGTCCATCACCCAACCTCCAACAGACTTCCCTATGTTCGAAAAATTCAGTTTGAAAACGATTATCTTGCACAACGGAAAAATAAAATTTTGAAAATCGAGTCGGTTTGTGATATTTATGGTAATAAACATTTTCTTGAAATCACACATGTGTTTTGGGCTATACGAAACCTTGTCGTTCCTGACTTTCAACTGAACGACCTTCTCCACTATTCTCGTATCATGAACTGCTTCGAGTGTGGGCTCGAACACTTTCGAATCAAACACAAAATCACAAATATTTTCTTTAATTTTAGTAGGAAAATAGATATCTCTTTTATGGAAATCGATAGAGTTGTTATTCCTGGAAAATATAGTTGATACTTAGAAATAAATTCTCACTATTTTCGGGCAAAATAACAATATCTCAAATTTGTATATAACTTCTTATATGTTTAGCCCTATCGATGCCATCTATTTATAGGGAAAGTAAGTGAAACCCTAGTTGAATTAATAAAATGCATTTAATGCTTATTTAATAGAAAAACAATCCCTAGTTGAACAATGAAAGAGATGGGCGGCAACCCTAGCTAAAATACTAGGGTTTGTCATCCACTTCTATTCAGTATGAGAGGCTTTATGCCTCTTCTATATCGAGGCCAATTATAAGTGCTTTTTAGACTTTTAACCCAACACTTTATAATTTAATCCAACTCAATAGACGTTTTTCTATTTCCCAAAATAAATATTAAAAATTTATTTAAATAAATTAAATTTCTAATTAAATAATTTTCTTAACCCGATTTTGATTCCATTAAAATCATTACAACTTTATCTTAAAATAATCTATGAAAATTATATTTATTTTTTCTACATTATTTTTTCTGCATTCAATGGATTCACAATGACCAATTAATTTAATTATATTTTTAAACTTCAATTAATTAATTAATTAATAATTAGAAAAATCAGAAATTAATTCTCAGGTCATCTCCATACTTAGTGAGAAAATCACATTCATTTTCAAATGTTACCTATTTCTTTAACTTTATCATTTCCATCCATTTATGTTTATTTGATTCAACATGCAATTCATTTCGGTTTCAACAAGCTAGCGGAAGGACTGATTGGACATATGTGATTAGGGCTCAAATGATTTATAATTAAGTTCCATCTTTTCACTTATTAATTAAAATTCATTGTCACAAAATCATTCCACTATAGTATCGTGACTGAGCCCTTCCTAATGACATACCATTACAAAAGTAAATCATTCAGTTCTTGTCCAATAACCTTGTCATAAGTGTGTTACCCTCATAGGATATCTTTAATCTCTTTGAAATAAATATGTTCTCTCAATATGATACTATATCATCTCATGGTACCCATTACATATTCCTTCATGAAAAGTCAATTACTATCAAATAGTAATTAAGTCATTCACAACAAAGACAAACGACTAGTGGCCACGTTTACTTTTCATCTATCATGTAATGTCAATTAGAGTATATCATTTACCCATGTCATGAGTTATAAATTTCACTATTGTGAATGATGCTACATACTGTAGAAGTCATATACCCAACGCACCAGCTTTCAGTTCTTTATCTATTTGAACTCACGCTTCTACTTACATTAAAGTATACGAGTCACGCATACATAGTCCATCATCCACTTAGGATTAAAGTATGCCACACTATGAACATCACAAGTGAATAAATCCATTAACATATTTACGGTATATTCTACTTGGGTCCAATTCGATGTACTATCGATCCAGTCAGTCACATCTATGTCTCTATCTTCTAGGAGTCATCCGCTCCGATGCCTAAAACAAAGCATCTCTCCAATTGGACTTGATAGACAACATATTAGTCTTTCAATTGGTTTGCTCATTTCCGATTAGACTAATGACATGTTTAGGCCCGTCTACTAATATAAACTATCTTTTAGCATTACGATCCAACCACGTAATACCACTTAGTATTGGTTAAACATTAGACAACCAATGAGCTAATATTTGCTTCTATTTTGCTTTACATGAAAAAATCACATGAGGACATTATACAAAGAATATTAATATAATTCATGAATAATTTTATTAATCAATTTGTTTGAAAAAATTACAAGTGTACAAATGAATATACTACACTTAGGGCATCAGATTCAACACTATAATGAGCAGATGCTTAACAGAAAAAATACCCTTCCATATAAACGAAGGGTTATTACCCTTTGTGGCTTTAAAAAAAGCCACAACACGAATAAATATCACCCTTGATTAATAGAAGAAGACAACCCCAAAATAGCAATTGCCAACCGCTTATCAAAAAGACTAGTATTGGCACTAAACATGATGCCAGAATTTTTGAAATTTATGGCTTGTCCCGATGCAGCCTCGTACGAAGCCAAAATGTTCTTAATAACCTAACACTCTGAATCTGCAACCCAAAAAAAGAAAAAACCAATGGAAATAAAAAAAAACAAATGAGAGACACTGAGACAACCTCGACAAATGGAAATATTATGTAAATCTCCCATAGATTGCACTATATGCAAGAGATGACCGAGACTTTCCACAAATATGATAAAAAGGTAAGGAGACAGTAGGTTACCCTGCCGCAAACCTCTCTTAGGAATAATCGGGCCAACCTACTCATTATTCAAAATAATTGAATATTTTACTGTAGAGACGCAAAGCATAAATCAACTGAACCCACTTAGCGTTGAAGTCGAGTTTAAGCATTATATACTGTAGAAAATGTTAGTACAAATCTTCGGTGAGGAAAATCTCGAACACACGAACGAAAACCCGAATAGAAGAAGAAATAGGACAAGGCTCCAAGGCGTGTATCAAACCACCATCTTTAAGGTTATATTCGCCCCCACCTATCTTTGGTGTGCAAACGAGTTCCAAACAAATTAACCTCGAGGATACAATGAAGCCAATGACTATTTGCGTTTTGCACTGACAAGAATAGCCCACTACACACTGAGCAATGTATGACAAGAAACTCAAATTCTATAAAGGATTTCTGCAGTAATACTTTATAGAATAATCTAATAATATTAGAAAATGAAGGAAGGAAAGAAAGAATATTAGAATTTGTTGGTATGTCTCCAAATGAAATCTGATTCCTATTTATAGGAATTTTCATATCTCTTCATAGAGACATCTTTCATCAATAGGTGTCTTTTTGAATAATAATGTTTTTAAAATAAAAACATAATTATTCATTTAATTATAACTATTCAAAAATATTATTTAAATAGTTATAATTCTTTTTCAAAAAATCAAAAAATATAATCTTTTGATTAATTACACCTATTCATTTATAGTTATTGGAACACTATAAATATTTGAAAATGTTCCAACAATCTCCCCCCATTTTCAAAATATTTTAGATTTTGATATTCTTTGAAATCAATTTGCATAAATGAAGGTATCTTACGATTGAACCTTCACTTAGTGAAAACATGTTAAAGTTAATCGAAATTGCATGGTATACTAAGCTTTGAACCAACTATTTCATTTGATTAACCGAACACATCTCACACAATGATTTCAACATCAGTCAATGCATAGTATCTAGGGACACTATTATGGCCATGTGTCTGTGTCCTCTTTTCATGAGTGCTGTCAGAGCCAAGCCCTTGAGCTCCTAGAAGCGGCCACACTTCCACTCACATAGGTAGATCCCATCAAGAGTGTTCCCGTAATTATAACACTCTAACATATTTATGTTATGGGTCCATTAAGAGTACATTACTCATCCTTCCCTTATCATTACGGGTACCTAGCACTTTAATCTTAGGATGGATTTATTTATAGTGCTAACAGTCACATACTAATGATGTACTTTGTCTCATTGAACTCAAGACTTGACGTTATACCAAGCGTTGAGTCGAGTTTCCATCAGGGATGACTCTAATTAATGGGCTTGAGTCCCATCCCTTTTAAGGTCTTTTTTATTGCATCTCTAGCAAGACTTTTTGTCAAATGATCCGCCAAATTTTCACTTGACCTCACATAATTAATAGTGATCACTCAATCAGAGATTAATTGTCGGACATAACTATGTCTTAATCCAATGTGTCTAGACTTTCCATTAAATACTTGGCTATATGCCTCTGCTAGAGTAGCCTCACTATCACAACGGATAGAAATAGGTGAAATTGGCTTAGGCCATAAAGGTACATCATAAAGCAAATTTCTTAACCATTCTGCTTCTTTAGATGCAACGGCTAATGCAATAAATTCTGCTGCCATGGTGGAATCAGTAATACATGTTTGTTTCTTAGAACCCCAAGAAATGGCTCCTCCACCAAGAATGAAGTTCCATCCACTAGTAGATGCATGATCTTCCAAACTTGTAATCCAACTAGCATCCGAATACCCTTCTAAAACTGGAGGATATCCATTATAACACAATCCATAGTTAATAGTTTTCTTTAAGTACCTAAGTACTCTATTCAAAGCTTGCCAATGCAAACTACTTGGATTACTTGTGTACCTACTCAATTTCCCAACAGCATATGCAATATCTGGTCTTGTACAAGTCATTATGTACATAAGACAACCAATTAGACTTGCATATTTCAATTGATCAATTTTCCTACCAGCATTAGATACTAATTTTATTTGAGGATCCATGGGTGTAGATGCTGGTATACAGTTGAAAAGATCAAACTTTTTAAGCACATTTTCAATGTAATGTGATTGTGATAAAGCTATAGTGCTTTCATCTTGGGTTATTTTAATCCCAAGAATAACATCTGCTACACCCATATCCTTCATAGCAAAGTTATTTGACAAGAATTTCTTTGTGTTTTCTATTTGTTCCAAATCCGTGCCAAAAATAAGCATGTCATCTACATATAAGCAAATTATGACACCTTTTCCATTTTCAAATTTGCTATATATGCACTTATCGGATTCATTTATTTTATAGCCATTAGTTAAAACAACATTGTCAAACTTTTAGTGCCATTGTTTTGGTGCTTGTTTAAGTCCATATAAAGATTTAACAAGCTTACATACCTTATGCTCTTGTCCTGGAACAACAAATCCTTCCAGTTGTTCCATGTACACTTCCTCTTCCAATTCACCATTTAAAAATACAGTTTTAACATCCATTTGGTGAACAACCAAATTATATATAGAGGTAAGTGATATTAAGAGTCTAATTGTAGCAATTCTTGCTACTGGAGCATAGGTATCAAAGTAATCAATACCTTGTTTTTGTGTAAAACCTTTGGCTACCAAACTTGCTTTAAACTTATCAATGGTTCCATCAACCTTCATTTTCTTTTTGAAGATCCATTTACAATCTATTGGTTTGGAACCCGGTGGAAGATCAACTAAGATCCAAGTTTTATTTCCCATTATTGAATCCATCTCATCATTTATTGCTTCTTTCCAAAAAGCAGAGTCTTGAGATTTCATTGCCTCTTCAAATGTAATAGGATCAGATTCCGTATTATAACAATAAGGTATCTTATTGCATATACTTTCACATTTTCCTTCTACAAGAAACATAATGAAATCTGGTCCAAAATCTTTGACCTTTTTAATCCTCTTACTTCTTCTTAATTCTTGACATGATTCATCATTATTATCAATTTGTTCCAATGGAATCTCATTCTCATTTGAAGAATGAATCAATTGTTGTGGTTGTAATTGTCTTAATATAAAATTAAATCTATTTTCATCAAAAATAGCATCTCTTGATTCAATAACAATATTAATTGAAATTGAATCATTTGGTTCAATTACCATGAACCTATAGGCCTTGGTATTATGTGCATATCCTATAAATATGCATTCAATTCCTCTTTTACCTAACTTTTTACGTTTAGGTGTTGGAACTTTGACAATAGCTCTACAACCCCAAACCTTCAAATAATTAAGGTTTGGTTTCCTTTTCTTCCATTATTCATAAGGGGTTATTTTAGTTTCCTTATTAGGAACTCTATTCAATATATGACAAGCTGTTAAAATAGCTTCTCCCCAAAAACCCTGTCCAAGACCTGAATATGATAACATTGAATTTACCATTTCAGTCAATACTCTATTTTTCCTTTCAGCTACACCATTTTGTTGTGGTGTGTAAGGGGCTGAAACTTGATGGACAATCCCAGTGGATTCAAAATAACTTGGATTATAGTATTCTCCACCTCTATCCGATCTTAAGCACTTGATAAATGATTTACACTGAAGTTCAACTTCAGATTTATAAACTTTAAATTTATCAAGCGCTTCATCTTTTAAATGCAATAAATATACATAACAATATCTAGAACAATCATCAATAAAAGTAACAAAATATTTCTTTCCACCTAATGTAGGAGTATTATGCATGTCACATAAATCACTATGTATCAAATCAAGCAATTTTGTTTTTCTTTTAACCTTGGGGAAAGGGTTTCTTGTAATTTTAGTCAACATACATGTATTGCATTTTCCAATATTATTATTAAAAACAGGAATTAAATCTAACTTATACATGTCATTCAATTTTCTATAATTCAAATGACCTAATCTATAGTGCCATAAACAAAAAGATTCAACCATATAAGCAGAAATAGTATTCTTATTCTTATTAATAATATTTAGTTTGAACATACTTTCATACATATACCCTTTCCCTACAAAAATCCCTCCCTTAGACAAAATAAACTTATCTGCCTCAAAAATAAGTTTGAAACCAAACTTATTTAACAGACTTCCAGACACTAAATTCTTTCTAACGTCTAGTACATAATATACATCATTTAAGGTTAAAACCTTTCCAGAAGTGAATTGTAGTTCAACAGACCCTTTTTTCTTTGATTGCTGCGGTGGAAGAATTTCCCATGTACAAGACATTGTCATTTTCACTTTGTGTGAACTTTGTGAACATGCTTTTGTCTTTACATACATGTTTGGTTGCTCCAGTATCAATCCACCATGTATTATCATCTTGTGCCATATTAATTTCAGATATTATTGCAACGAACTTTTCGTTATTAACAGCCTTAGAAGATGATTTCTTCTTTAAAAATTGACATTCATTCTTGAAATGTCTCGGCTTACCACAATGATAGCATGAGCCCTTTTGTTTCTTTTTGAACTTAGGTGCTCTATCAGTCTGTTTGAACTTTCTCTTGAATGGTTTAGTAGTCTGTACTTCCTCCGTAACATGCACTTTGGCATTTTCAGAATTTAGATTCTGATCTTGCTTTCGATACTCTTCTTCAATACGAAGATGATTTGCCAAAGCTTCAAGAGATATTTCCTCTTTCTTATGTTTTAGACTTCTTTTAAAGTCTTTCCATGATGGAGGAAGTTTGTCTATTATGGAGGATACAACAATCATTTCATCCATTTTCATATCATATTGTTTGAATTGATTCAGCATCTTTTCAATATCATGGAATTGTTCCATAACAGAACGACCATCAACCATTTGATAATTATTGAAACGATCGACAAGAAATTTCTTACTTGTAACATCTTCGGTCATGTATATTGTCTCCAATTTGTCCCATAATTCTTTAGCGATGACCTCGTTTTGGTAGGTGTCGAACAAACCATCGAGATAAACCATTCAATATGTGGCCCATGCACATGTAATCGACATTGTCCCATTTTTGTCTTTCTCGGGTTGCGACAATAGATTCGCTTCAGTCTCGTCAGTCTTGGAGTATCCAAAACATAAGCAATCTTCAAAGTTGATAATAAGAAGTGCATCTTTTTCTGCCATCGTCGAAAATTGCCACCATCAAACCGATCAAGTTTGACAAAATTGGAAGCCAACTCCCTTAGTGTTCCACTTTTGTGAGTTGTGGTAGTCATCATGAAATATAACCTTAAAATTGTTAGTACAAATCTCCGGTGAGAAAATCTCGAACACACTGAACGAAAAACCCGAATAGAAGAAGAAATAGGACAAGGCTCCAAGGCGTGTATCAAACCACTATCTTTAAGGTTATATTCGCCCCCACCTATCTTTGGTGTGCAAACGAGTTCCAAGCAAATTAGCCTCGAGGATACAATGAAGCCAATGACTATTTACGTTTTGCACTGACGAGAATAGCCCACTACACACTGAGCAATGTATGACAAGAAACTCAAATTCTATAAAGGATTTCTACAGTAATACTTTATAGAATAATCTAATAATATTAGAAAATGAAGGAAGGAAAGAAAGAATATTAAAATTTGTTGGTATGTCTCCAAATGAAATCTGATTCCTATATATAGGAATTTTCATATCTCTTCATAGAGACATCTTTCATCAATAGGTGTCTTTTTGAATAATAATAATGTTTTTAAAATAAAAACATAATTATTCATTTAATTATAACTATTCAAATAATATTATTTAAATAGTTATAATTCTTTTTCAAAAAATCAAAAAATATAATCTTTTGGTTAATTACATTTATAGTTATTGAAACACTATAAATATTTGAAAATGTTCCAATAGAAAATGCCAATTAACTCTGTCATAGGCTTTACTAATGTCAATCTTCATAGAAACTTCACCCTTTTTACCTCGCCCTTTGTTATGCATATGATGGATAATCTCGAAGGCAACCGTAAAATTATTAGTGATCAAGCGACCAAGTATAAAAGTCGATTTCATAAGTGATATAATACGAGGCAAAAGAACCTTCAACCAGTTAGAACTTTAATAATTATCTTGTGAAGGACGTTACAAAGTGAACCAGACATAAATCCTTCTTACAATTAGGTTTATCCTTTTTGGGAATGAAAACAATAGTAGTATCATTAAGAGTATGAGGGAACTGTTCCAGCCACTCAGAGCACTAAACCACTACATCCAGCCCCACTATCGGCCAACATTTCTGATAAAATGTTGAATTCATACCATCCGATTCTAGTGACTTATCAAGATGCATTCCATGAACAGCTCAGGAGCTAACAAAGTGGCATTATCCTCATTGGTCACAATAGTGGTTAGATTAGAAAAAGCATCAAAATATTAATGAATACTATTATTTGCATAATATAAAAATATATTAATGAATACTATTTTAATTATAATATTAAACTTTTGTACTTATACTAGTTTCCATTTCTTTATTAATTTATATTTATATTTTTATGAATTATAATTAATTATTTATATAAATGTTTAATATAAAAATAATTATTCAACAAAATATATAACAATAATTAAAATATCATTTATTTAATTTTAGGGTACTAATATGGTTTTACACTTATTCTTTACAAAATTTTCAACATCATACCATCTAACCAAACAATTTAATACTATTACCTCTTGATTCCATTCAATCAACCAAACTAAGTAATATCTATTACATCTTTATTCCATTACCATCGAATGACTATTCCATTCTTTGTTTATTCTATTCCAATGAATCAAACATATCGTTTTCCAACTTTCTTTGGCCACTAAATTAGGGGTAAAGTAAAAAAAAAATCGAGTTAATTGAGTTCATGAGTCCTATTTTATCATCCTAACTCAATTTGAAACTTTTTTGAATCGAGTCAAGTGAAATGAAATTCGAGTAGAATCGAATCGAGTAGAACCCTAACTCAATTACCTACTTTTTTCACTCGATTCGATCGAACGCTCACCCCTAAATAAAAGCATGGGAGATTTACCTAATTTTTTAATGACAAGTAATTTGATAGATTAGATAGATATAGGTCGATTATATGTGTTCATCTTACTTTTATTAATTAGAAACTAATTTTTTTTATATTAGTTTTATTGATATAGTGGTACAACAAGGAGAAGGTATGGGCAGGGCGATCCTTATGGAGGTTTAGGGGGTCTTGGCCCCTCAAAATTTTGGGAAATTTTGATTTTTCTCTTGAAATATTTAGAAAATTTAAATTAGGCTCCTTCAAGTTTTTGAAAATTCTCATTACACCTTTTATTTTATTTTATTTTTTGAAAATTTTAATTATGCTCTCTTAAAATTTTTGAAAAATCTCATTCATCTCATAAAAATTTTAATTAGAGCCTTTTTTTTTTCAAAAAAAAGTTTCTCATTGAACTCTTCAAATTTTTGAAAATTTTACTAGCCCCTCTCCCCCAAAAAAAATTAGTCCCAAGATCCGCCACTGGGTATGGAGAAGGATATGATGGTTGTCATGGAGGCCGGTTCACCTAGTTGGGGCGAAGAGCCGGAGGTTATAGAGAGTGAGAATAGAGAGAGTATGAATGCTAAGTGTTGGAGGTGGGTTGACAGAGTATAGGCTTGTATGCTTGGAGAGTAGATCCTTTCTTCATCGCTCTTAAGGGTATTTATAAGTTAGGATATCATGTAAGATGGTGTTAACGTGTTGAACTTGTCATTTAATCATTATCACGGGATGTGTGAGGGGATGTCTTTGATGGGATGAGGATGTCTATGTCAAGAAAGATTCTGTCATTCATTCTGACTTGGCATTATGGAACAGTTGAGCCCACGTGGGGTTTGGTGGCTAACGATATCACATTCTAAACAGAAAGTTAAGGGCCTGGAGTAGCAGATGGTTCCTATTTGTTCAGATGGTTAGGACGGGAGGTGAAACTTGAGGGTGACCTTCCGACTGACTATAGATAGATTTATTGTTTAGGGAGCCTTCCATCTTGTCACGTGTCCTAATTCATATAGGAATATAACAATACACTATTTTTATTAAAAAAATAAAAACAAAGAGAGAAATAGCTGCTAATTAAATTGTTTTTTCTTTTAATTGTGTTGTTTAAATAAAAGATTGCTGTGAGTGATGGAAACAAATGCTGAAATGCAACCCCAAAAACAAATAAATAACTAGTTATAAAATAAATACACATTCAAATCATTTATAAGTAAACTAATACAAAAAAGCCGCCCACCTCAAGCAATGTTTTAAAACAAAATATTCTCTCCCTATATATATGCCAAGTATATGAATCATGATGCTTAATTTTTCTAGTTTAATGGATTTTTCAATCAGAAAATAAAAGCCCCATCAAAAACGTAAAAACAAGTGAATATTATGTTGCATCTGTGCATAAAATCCGGTCCAAATTCCGATTTCCATTTTCTTCTCTTTTTATCATATCATCATATACGCATTGAAACGACCAAAACCTAGAAAATGTTGCAAATTAAAAGACAAAGTCACGTTGCACTTTCCAAATGTATCCCAAGTGGTGAAGAAGATCTCGGTTGCTGGGGCCCTGCCCTCTGAACAATCTTGTAAACCAGTTCAACGACCCATGCATGTGTTCTTAATTTCACTTCATGCCACAACATAAACCCCACCATCAAACCTCTCCCCATTAATTGAACAGAAGCCCATTCCATCTTTGTTCATTCCTCAATATATTCAATGCTCTAGTGTTCACCTTCTGAGGATAGAAAAAAGAAAAAAGAAATGGAGGAAGGAGAGGCTGTAGTTAGAGAAGGGAAATCCTTGGAAGAAACCCCAACTTGGGCTGTTGCTACTGTGATCACTGTTATGATTTGTTTTGGTTTCTTGGTTCATCACGCTTTGAAAAATTTTGGGCAGGTCAAAAACCCATGTTCTTTCATCTCTCATCAATCTCATATTTGATTGTTTGTGTAATTTATTTGCATCTCCATCTTCTTGTTTTATAGTGGTTGGAAAGGACTAAGAGGAAATCTCTGTTAGCAGCCTTGGAGAAGATCAAAGAGGGTAAACCTTTTTGTCTGAGATTGATTTATATGTGATGTCACAAGCATGATCCTTTTTGGTCTCGTTATATCAGTGGTGTTATTATTATCTATGAGCAGAACTGATGCTTTTTGGGGTTCTGTCGTTGTTGATGGGCCATTGGATTTCATTTTTTGCTAAAATTTGCATAAAATCATCGGCCTTGGATAGCCGATTCTATCCTTGTGCCAAGTCCAGTCATAGAAGTTCCGAGCACGCCGTGAAGTTGAACACCAATAGCACGGTTTTCAGAGGGAAGAAGCTTGTTACTGTGCACCATGGTTATTGTCCTGAGGTAGCCCATTTTTTCTTTTGATTTCTAGATGCTTGCCCACTTTGATGCTTTCAAATTCTCACTTGGCATTTGCAACCAGGGTAAAGATTCTTTTGCTTCACATGAAAGCCTTGAGCAGCTTCACCATTTCGTATTCATGCTCGGTATCACCCATGTTTCTTACAGCTTTATTGCCATCGCATTGGCTATGATTAAGGTATATGTATCTCCTTATTCTTAGTGATACAAATCCTAATACGCACCAAGTTTACAGTTCATGTTTTTGCAGATTTATAGCTGGAGAACATGGGAGAATCATGCCAAGGCAGTGGCTGATCAATATTTACAAGGTGCGACCTTTCGAGTCGATGTTAAACTTCTAATTCTGTTTCTTCATTAGTTACTCGTATTCTGATGGAGCATCAATCTCATCCCTATTTTATTAACTTTTTCAAATATAGAATCCTCACCAGGTGAAGTCGGTCCAAGAATGAAGCGACTGACAACTTTCATTTCTCACCATGGTTCTCATCCATGGAGCCAAAGCAGAGTTTTTGTTTGGCTGGTATACCTTCTTGAAATCTTCCTTAGCCTGCCACTTTTACCATACATTTTCATCTTCATACCTTTTAGGCATTGGTTGATGACCGTGCCCCATTTCATCGATTTTGCCAACAGTTCTGCGCACTTGTATATAATCTCTTCAGCTTACCTCTAAGGCTAACTAAATATAGCTTCAAAGAATGTTCTTTTCCTCTCTTTTTTTTTTTCTTGTAATTCCTGGAACATTCTATACCATTTACTTTGAAGAGATTTTGATCTCAATATATATATATATATATATATATATGATTTTGCAGCTTTGCTTCACCCGCCAGTTCTGGAGTTCTATAAACTATTCTGACTACACGGCTTTGCGGTTGGGGTTCATTACAGTATGTCCATTAGGCTCATTATAACTCTCAGGAAAAAAAACTACAAGTTTTTTTGCGTCCCAAAGTATTTACTTTGCCAAATGAGTGTGAAAGAGATTAGGATGTGATTAGATTTGGACAGTTAAATACTAATTTCCTTTTTACATCATTCTTCTTAGACTCATGAACTTCCTTTCACGTATGATTTCCATAATTATATGGTTCGAAGCATGGAAGAAGAGTTTCGGGATATCGTTGGCATTAGGTACTATATCTACTCTGCTATGCACATTAGTAACCACTTGGAATTCATGAAATCAATCTCAGGTCAAGTAATTAAAATACAATCTTTATGACAATTGACAGGTATAGGAACATAGATGCATGATTTGTATTGGTTATTTGATTTGGCTATATTTGGATTTCTCTTGCAGCGTGCCCTTCTGGATTTATTGCATACTATGCGTCTTTCTTGATTTCCATGGTAATTCAAGTAGGCTAAGACACCATTTTAGCTTCTCTTTGAGGTCTCAACTAAATGAAACTTTATGAGATTTCCACCATTTTCCTCTGTTAACAACTACCTGTAATTGGCTGCTTATTGTTCACGCAGCAATGCTTCCCTTTTGCATTAATCATTCATACTATTTCTTGCATTAATCAAATTTATTCTTGTTGTCAGGAACCAATCTTTACTTTTGGCTTTCGTTCCTTCCTGCCATCGTACGTCTTCATCGTTGCATTGCGCTTCTAATGTTATAGCAACTAAACGAGTCACAACTTACGTGTTCCTGATTTTTCTTCCCATTGTTGATGTATGTAAAAGCTGATACTGCTAATCGGAACGAAACTGCACCGTGTGGTTGTAAAATTAGCTGTTGAAATCAGGGAGAACGATCCGTCGGAGGGTTTCCATAAATTTAACCTGAGGGATGAACTCTTTTGGTTTGGAAGGCCCAGGTTCCTCTTACGATTGATACAGCTTATTTCATTTCAAGTAAGTCTTAACTGATACTGAGGACATTTTATGTGTCCTTAAATCGTACAACAATTTTTTATTCTTTTTTCTTTTTGTTCATTAACATGAACTTTGGTTGCAGAATGCATTTGAGATGGCTTCATTCCTTTGGTCACTGGTAAGACTTCTATAATGACAAAACCGATAATCTGTGGTTGAATTATATGTAATGTTTTTGTGCCATTTTATGGCATGCTTTCAGTGGGAAATTAAGGATCCTTCTTGCTTCATGGAGAACCGTGCCTTCCTTGCAACCCGTTTGGCATTTGGGTAATTATAAAAAAATAAAATAAAATATTCATTTCAGTCTCATGCATGGTGTTTTATTTTAAACTTGCTGGCTGGTTGGTTTATGCAGTATAATCTCTCAGTGCTGGTGTAGCTTTATAACATTCCCACTCTATGTTATAGTTACACAGGTTAGGCCATTGATGTTTATAATTATAAAAATCTTCAGCTCTCAATCTATTTTCATTGGGTTATAATTTTCATGGTCGGGTAGATGGGTTCCAAGTTCAGAAGTGCAATAATTTCTGAAAATGTGAGGCATTCACTGTCCAAGTGGAAAAGAAGAGTGAGGGAAAAGCACGGTCCCTTCCTGAGGGAATCACTGTCAACCTCATCGTTGGACTCCATGGCAACCGACATAAACAAAGGCCACAGCCATGGCAAAAGAGGCCCAACAGATAAAGATGCAGCATCACCATCTCAGCAGCAAGAGGGCTCTGCTGCAATGCAAGAACCATCACCATCATCATCATCTTCACATAAAGGCAAGTTGAAGTTGAAGTCCCCACAACTTAACTTTTCCTTTGAGGAATGCAGCCCTAATTCTGATGGTACCAATGCCGATAATAACGATGACCGTTTTGATGTTGAAGATGAAATAAATTGCATTGAACCTTGACCTTTGTGGTTGATGGAAAACAAAAGAAACAAAATATTTCGAAGTGCAACACGTAATATATTATCCTTTCTTGGGGGTTTGTTTGGGACCTGACTGAATTCGTTAGCCATCTCCCTTTCAAACGGATTATATCAAAGGTGTTACAAGCATTAGGTTTATGATTTTAAGCTGTCTTGCATATGGATCTGGTTCAAATATCAGCTAGAATACAACTATACTGAAATGGTAAAACAAATGAGACATATGTGTTTATACAAATATATTGTATCATCTAGTCATCACCTAAATATTACAACAAATATCGAAGCGCACAGCTCATCATAGGAAATAAAAATTCTATTGAGTTGAAAAATATTAAAACTATATTATTTTTATAAAATAATAAATATTAATATGGGAATATTTTAATTATTTTATATTTTTATATTAAACATTATTATGGTGAGATTTAAACATAATAGGTTCCTTACAGTTAAAAACTTAAACATTTTAACTATTTTTTTTATTTTTTTATAAATATATTTTTAAATTCTATGGTATCGTATTAATAATATATGAGGTTTCTCTTGTTCCATTTCATGTTCGAACAACAAATACAATAATAATCTTGGTACAATCAAAGTTTTTAAGATTTTTTAATGATATGGCTTATGATTTAATCTTATTGAGCAACAAATGAAGATGTAATTTCGTGCTAATACATGTTATGATCATCATCTTTCAACCGACTAACTTGGTAGGAAGGAGAAGTTTAAAATGTTGAACATACTTATTCTTATTCTTTAAGAGAGTTTTGAAGTTGTTAAGAGACTTATTTATAAAATTTTTTATGAGACAATCATTTAAGATAATTTGAAAAGATGAATCAAGAATTCAACTTGATGATAAATGCTTATCAAAATCGATTGGATGAACAATTGAATGAGCCTATAAATTGGCAGTAGGTTGCGTTCTTGAGGTGCAGTTTTTGAAGTGTATCAAGAAATGACTGGTGCCATTTAAATTAAAGGAGAACAAAAGCAGTTACAGCACCCCGCACGTGTTACCCACACGTTGGCTAACAGAACACCGCCTAGGGACCCGAAAATAGCAGGCGCATTGATCACGCCCACAAACAACAAATGAAACCAGCAAAAACAAAAACAAATCAAAAGAAGAAATGAAAGGATCCCCGAACAGATTATTAAGAGGTAAGTAAAATTTGATTTAATTTGAAAATTTTGATAAAATTTTTAAATTTTAAATTAAATAGTTCGAATTATTTGAATTAATCAAGTTTTTTGAATCAACTCAAATAAAAAATTATGTTTTTCGGTTTAACTCAAATGTGAATTACACAATTCGAGTTATTCAAAAATCCGAATAAGAAAAGGCAAAACTACGCCTTTTTGATAAATGTTTATCTTTTCTAAAGTTAAAAGTCAAAATCATTAAGTTAAAAGTCAAAACTACGTTGTTTTGATAAATGTTTACTCATTAAGTTAAAAGGCAAAACTATTATATTGTTTACGTAGTTAAATAATTTTATATTTTATTTACTAGTTAAATAATTAGTTCATGTAAATGCAACATTAAGTATAAATAATAGGATTCGTTAACTCGACTCAACTTGACTCGAAATTTTTTGACTCGATTCGATTCGATGCGAAAAAAATTCAAATTGAGTTCGGTTGCTAAAATAAGATTCGTCAACTCGACTAACTCGAAATTTTTTAACTCGATTCGACTCGACTCGATCGAATACTCACCCCTACTCTTCCCAAAACCCATTCACGCTCCTAAACACCAGCACAAAGGGGGTAACCATAAGAAATTAAGCTCCATTAACAACACGGCTAGACAACCCCAAGTCAGACTCATGAGTTCATCAGACAAATCAGGCCCCTCAATCCGGACTCAGCCTTTATAAACGATCATTTCCCCTACTCCCACTCTGATCCTTATCAACAAGCCATTCCACCGCCCTTAAAACCTCTTCCATCCAGTACATAGGCCAAGTATACTTCCTACCCTCCATCGCCAGCCCATGCGCTGCCGCATTGCCCCCCCGAGGTACAAATCTAGCCTGAAAACTCCTAAACTGGCCTGTTTTCTCTATTTTATGTCTTGGATGATGGTACCACAGTAGATCTATCCTTTTCTGCAGAATTTAGCTTTCGAATTATAGTAAGAGTGTCCCCCTCAACACACACATCTCTAAAACCCAGCTCTTTTGCAAATGGAACTGCCTTAAAACACGCCCTCGCCTCAGCCGTAGTCGGATCTGGAATGTTCTTCCATAGGTATGTACATGAAGCCATGACCAAACCTTCTCCATTTCGTGCTATGACCCTCGAATATGACGTCTTAGACTGCTAACTAAAGGATGCATCAAAATTAAATTTAATACCATCCCCCTCAGGTGGCTCCCAAGCTGTTTGTTCAGGAGTAGAAATAGAGTGTGATAAGTTGTTCAACTGATCAATTTCCATTAAATATGCATTTATAAACCTCACAACATCCTGCACTCTATCCCTAACGCCCTCATAGTAAATTTTATTGCGGTTGTACCACAGTGCCCAGAATGAGATGGCTAACTTCCTACACTCCAATATGCTGTCTTTCATGAACTCTTTGACTAACCACTGTTTCCAACTATTTTGCATATTATCTGTCGAGCGAGCCACACCGACTCCCTCCAGAACTTGCTTAGAAAAACCACAATTGCGGAAAAGATGAACCACCAGCTCTTCCTCCAATTCACAAACCAGACACAGTGAATTTACTGCGAGCTTGCGGGACTTCAGCACCCCTCTCGTTGGGACAAAATCATTGATAACTCTCCAAAAATGTATGCAAAATTTTACTAGGAATACTTAAATTCCATAGTCTCATGTAAAAATTAGTTAGATTCTCATTTTGTGGTGTAATATTTGTTCCCAGTATTTCATAACCCCTTGTAACTAGCCATTTGTAACCACTATGGGCCGTGTACTCCCCTGTTCTATCCCTCCTCCATACCATCTCATCCATATGTGCACTACTCACTAAAGGGATCGATAGAATTCTATTCAACTGGTCAGCACCAAACAGTTCCTTAATAACATCAATTTTCCAAGTAAATGTATCTATATCAATTAAATCTGAAACAGTAGATATCAATGTTCTGAAATTTAAGTCTGCCATCACTAGGACCTAGTACCCACACATCATCCCAGATGTTTATAGTCAACCTATTACCGATCCTCTAGCCCGTCCCTGCCTCGATAAGATTGCGTGCTCCCCAAATACTCCACCAGGTATACGATGGGTAAGTTCCCAAATGTGCACTCATAAAGTCCCCCTGGGGGGAATACTTGGCTTTTAAAACACGTGAAAATAAACTATTAGGCTGAATAGTTAGCTTCTACCCCTACTTCGCTAGCAGGGCTTTATTAAACAGATTAAGCTCTCTAAAACCCAACCCACCCTGTGCTTTTGGACTGCATAACATACTCCACCTGCACCAATGTATACCCTTACCAGATTTGGCATTTCGCCACCAAAATTTGCACATTAAATTTTCTAACTCTCGGCAAAGAGTAATAGGGAACAAGAAACATTGCATAGCATACACCGGAATGGCTTGCAAAATGGCCTTAATAAACACTTCATTTCCTCTCATCGATAAGTAACGTGTTCTCCAACTCTTGATTTTCCGTATGACTTTCTCCTTAAGCTCCACAAAAGTTTGCTTCTTCCTTCTCCTTACCATTGTTGGCAATACCAGATATCTTTTTGGATTACTTGAAATTCGCACACTCAAAATTCAACCTATTTGCTCCCTCACTGTATTGTCAACATTACTGCAAAAGAAAATAAAAGACTTATCAAAATTGACTAACTGACTCGAGATTCCCTCATATTCAGCCACCACTGACTTTATGAAATCTGCCCCTTCGATTGAGGCTTCCCTGAACAAAATGCTATCATCAGTAAAAAAGAGGTAACTAACAGGTAAGGGCTAAGAGGGTCCCCTTGTCTTTATCCTCTAGAAGGTCAAAACTGCTCTCCTTGAACCCCATTTGCCACCACCGAATACAACACACTTTGAAACGCATGTCATAATCAAAGAGATCCACGCATTACAAAAACCCATTGCACTCATTACTTTTTCCAAAAAGTTCCATTCGACCCTGTCATAGGCTTTACTCATACCCAGTTTCAAAGCAAAAGATCCTGTCGATCCCCCCTTCCTCTTCTTAATCGAGTGTATAATCTCATAAGCTATGAAAATATTATCACTGCTTTGCCTTCCAGACACAAAAGCCCATTGCGTTTCATCAATACAATCATTTATAACCCTTCTAAATTTGTTCACAATTACTTTTGAAACCACTTTATAAATAATGTTACACAGGCTAATGGGCCTAAATTTTCCTATATTCTTTGGCGATGTTGTCTTCGGAATAAAAACAATGCTCATACCATTAATTTCTTCGACATCACGTTGACCATTCAATACTGCCAGGCAAAAATCTTCAACGTCGGCCCTTACCACGTGCCAGAATTTCTAACAAAAATGTAGGGAAACCATCCTTTCCTGATGCCTTCAAGGGAGCCATAGTTCTAACCGCCTCAACCACTTCATCTCTTTTAAACTTAGCCATTAACTCCTCATTTTAAACCCCCGAAACACAGACATGAAAACCCGAAAGCAAACGCTTACAATTATCTACAGGCCTTGTGGAAAATAAATCCTTAAAATAATCCGTAGCAAACATTATTATCTTATCATGGCTACTTACCGTCCCCCATTCCCATTCTCTAAACCTTTAATCTTATTTCTCCTCTTTTGACTCGAAGCAAAACTATGGAAAAAAGAGGTATTGCAATCCCCTAACTGAATCCAGTTCACCTTAGCTCTTTACTCCCAAAATAAATCCTCCATATCGGCTTCCAAGTTTAAGGCTAACTTCAAATCAGTAATATCAGCTAATACCACATCACAATGATCTTTAGTATACAATTCATTGAGTCTAGTGCTCAAATCCTTCCTTTGCCTATGTCTGTCAACTTTTACCTTTTTAGCCCAATTGTTCAATTTCATTCCTAACTCCTCAAGCTTTTCCGGAATCTCTCTATCAGTCAACCTCTACCATCTTTTAAGATTATCTTCAAAACCCTCATCCAAAACCCAATCGTTATTGAATCGAAAAACCTCATTCCTCAACCCAGACTCAACCTTCCGATCGTTTCCTGTATCCACAAGCACCGGGCAGTGATATGAAAAACTATGATGTAGGTGGCTAACAAAAAACTTTGAAAAACGCTCCCACCAAACAAGATCAGTTACCCCTCTATCCAATCACTCTTTTATATTATTATCATGTAGGTGCCCTCTCTCTCATGTGAATCACTGACCTGAGAAACCAAGATCGCTTAAAGCACAATCATCCAAAACCTCCCTAAAAACAATCATTTGTCACTCCTCCCTAAGTCGTCCACCTTGTTCTATAAAGGAATAACAGACCTCGTTAAAATCCCCTAACATCAACCATAGCAAACTTGACTCTTGTTTCAAATGTCCCAACAACCTCCACCACTCCTTTCAGTTTTGTTCCACTAGGAAACCATAGAATCTCGTAAACCTCTATTTTGCCTCTCCCTCTTCCTCCTCTACCTCCACATCAATATAAGAACCAGAAAAAATCCGTAACATAATAATCAAGGCTTTCACCCAACCTAAAGATAATCCCACATTCGTTCTTATCGCATCCATATCAATACCATTTATGAACCCACATTTTCACCGTATCTGTTCCATCCTTCTCGCATTGACTTTTGTTTCAATTAGAAACAAAAGTTAGGGTTGAACTTGCCTCAATTTGTTCTTAAGACGTCTAACAGTCCGCAGTTGCCCCAAACCAAGGATATTTCAGCTTACGTCTTGCCTCTTGGCAATCGCCGATATAAAATGGGCTCTCCCCACTGGTCATTCCTCGTGAACTATTATTGAATTCTCCATCCCCTAGTGACATAATCCTGCATCTCATTCCGAAGTCTCTTCTTGCCATCAACATTCTCAACAAGTATCTCCTCCCCCATCATGCTCTATGTCCAAATGCTCCCGCAACTGATCCCCACAACCATCAACCCTTAGAATATTTCCCCTTAACCCTTTCAAATTAATCCCCAACATAGGATCCCTCTTAATTCCAATATCCCATCGACCATTTATCCCAGACTCGTAAACAAAATCCATTTTCCCTCTACTAGGATCAGTCCCCTTTCATCACTATTTTCCACCAACCATACACTACTCATTGCTGCAGCTCTTCTCGATTGCGCTCTAACCGATAGATCCCACCCCAGCTCAATAGACTCCTCCTCTCTTGACATACAGAGTTGACAGAAAGAATTACTATGCCTCAAACGAGCGCAAAAGAAACAGAACAAAGTCAATTTTTCATACCTGAAGTAAACATAAGTGTGGCTACTTGACGCGAACATAATTTTCTTCTTCCTTTTCATTGGTCTCTTGACATCCAATTGGACCCTAACTCTAAGATAATTACGCATCCCTTGACTTAAACTCTTCGAATAAATTACTCTAAAAAATTACTCATAAAATTTCCAAACTATCGCACCATAACTTCCAAGAATAATCCCATAGGTAGATCATACACCTGAACCCAAAAACTCACATATAATAAAGGAACATTCATCGAATCCTCCCCCCTCTCTAGCCTATGAAACACTAACAAATGGTTATTAAAAGTCCAGTGAGCCCCATTAATCACTCGTTCCAGATCTATCCTATGAAAGAACTTAAATAAAAAATGTTTGTCTCCTAGATCCGAAATCTGAACGCCTTTAACAGGATGCCAAACATTCACCATGGTGCTCTTCATAGCCGAAAAGTGAACTATACTTGCTGTCAGAAAACAACCGGCAATACTAAATTTAGACACCATCAATTGTGAACCAACCTCCGTGGGTACCACCAAACCCTTTTCCTCTCCATCATCTAACGATAAATCCGCCAACTCATGTTCCATATCAGCCAAAAACCCTAAAAAAAACCAACGATCAGCCTGTCAAAAACTACCGTTGCTGTTAAGAAACGCAAAAATAAATCTCAAAACAAAACCCTAGTCATGCTAGTAAAGAAGAGAAAATCGTGCTAGTAAAGCAGAGTTCTTTTAATTTTGAAGTGTCTTTTTGACTGCTTTGTTGAGTTTTCTTGTTGCTACATTATTTTAAGTATTGTTTAGAGAGTTTATATTGATTGTAAAATAACGTATTTAAGAAAGTTATTTGTAACAATCTGAGCCATTGTTGGAGTTACAAGTATCCATTGTTGTAAGAATAAGTTGGGCTTTAAGCTTTAGCCAATAGGTATGCAATTGGATTGTTGAATAAAATTATAAGATCATTCTTTGAGCGAGACTCCATAGACGTAGGAATGTTGATCTAAACTGCCTTAACAAATATTGGTGTTGATTCTCCCCTTTCATTGCTATATGTTTTACCTTGTTAAAAATTTGTTTTGTCCCAGCTTCTTGTTCCAACAGAAGATTGAAAGAAATTATTTTGAATGCGTACAAATCAAAGACTTTTTCAATATACAAATTGAAAAAAATATATTAAAAATTACAAAAAAATATATAAAAATTATGTAAAAGAGTTTGCATAGTTCACTAATGTGCTATATAAATAATTGATTGAAGTGGAGAGGTTTAGGTTCCCCAATGACGACATTGTGTAACGTGACATTGATGCTCATATTGATGTTGATGATATTGAAAAGTTGATTAATCTCAAAGATAAATCTATAAAAAATATAATTTGTTATATTTTCATATAATTTTTTAATAATTTTTTTGCAATTTTTTTATAATTTTCTAAAATTCTATATTTGTCATTTTTCATAATTTTCTATTATTTTCTATTATTTTTATATTTTTTTATAATTTTTTTATAATTTTTGAAAAATCTCTTTATTTTAATTTTCCAAAATTCTAATTTATTTTAATAACTTTATATATATATATATATATATATATTAAATTTTATGTTTTTTAAATTTTTTAAGGGAAATTACCAAATTTTGCCACATGGCACAACCCTAGTGTGCCACATGGTGAAGTTAACGGATGTTAGAGGCTTACCTGAAAATTGGTTTTTCGAGGGCTAATTGATTGTTTATATTCAATTAAGAGTTCAATTAAGTGTTGTTTTCAATTGAGAGCTCAATTGATTATTAAATTTTTTATAGGGGCTTTTTGATATATTAAGCTTAATTTTTTTTTATATTTTTTTAAAATTCTATTTTTTAATTTTTTAAATTTTTTGTAAATTTTTTTATAAATTTTAGAAATTCTATTTTTATTTTTTTGAAAAATCTAAATTTTTATAATTGTAGAAAAATTTAAAATTTTTTTTTATATATCTTTTATGTTTTTTAGGCAATTTTAAAGGAAATTATCCATTTTTGCCATGTGACGAAACTTTGGCGTGCCACGTGACTAAATTAATGAATATCAAGGACTTACATGAAAATTTGTTATTCGAGAGCTTAATTGATTGTTTATATTCGATTAAAGACTCAATTGAGTGTTGTTTTCGACTGAGGACTCAATTAATTATTATATTATTTTATAGGAGTTTTTTGATATATTAAACCAAATTTAAAATATATTAACTTCTAACAAGTTCTAAAACTTCAAAAACATATAAAAATTATAAAATTGAAAAAAAAAAGTTAAACTTTAGGAAAATTTAAATAAAAAATTCAATTTATATAACTTTAAAGATTTAAAAAATATATGCTTTTTATAAAAATTCAAAAAATTAAAAAAAATCAATTTAAAAATTAACTGGGCAATCTTTAAAGGCGGAACCGAGGTCAGAAGAGACCCAATGGAAGCGGATGTTGGTCAGGCTTTGGTTTTACGGTCGACTACATTAGGAGTGTCAACTGAGATAGTGGTCGAACATACAGGTGATCCGCCAGACTCGACAATGGCAAAAGTTAAACAAACAGAAATACAAGATGGTCAATTAGCTTTGTTAGCGCAGAAAGGGGGGCTCGTTCAATGGGTGAATGATTCTTCAAATTTTATTGTTTAGTGATATCTATAACCTGGAATTGTAGAGGGGTGGGTAACAGTCCCTTTTTACAGAATTGTAAAGATTTGGTGTTCCGTGAAAGATCGAATGTTCTTTCTTTACTTGAGACGAAAGATAGTTCAAGATCGGGATCGTGTTTAGCAAGGAAGTTGGGTTTCGATGGCTTCTTCGAGGTACCGAGATTGGGTTTTCGTGGTGGATTAATTCTTCTTTAGCATAAAAACAGATTGGATTTAGTGGTCAAGAACTCTATGGAATAGGTTATTCGTTGCGAGGTTAAGGAGGGTGATAATGTGTGGTTTCATCATTTGCTTATCTACAACCTTCTTCTGAGGCAAAAAAATTTCTTTTGGGAACATTTACGTTCCTTTGCAAGCCACTTGTTCCTCTCATTGGGTGGTTTCAGGTGATTTTAACTATTTTGCTTCCTTGGATGAACGCTGTGGAGGGTTAGGTGATTGTTTTGAGCGCATGCTGCAGTTTAGGGATCAGTGGAGTGAATGTAACCTTTTAGATGCTGGCTTTTCCGATTCAAAGTTTACGTGGGTTCGTAAGTTGCATGGGAGAATTATTTTGCAAGAACGCCTTGATAGGGTTCTTATTAATATTGTTGCGGCTCAATGCTTTCCTGAGTTATATGTTTTTAATCTTCCGCGGTTATTTTCTGACCATCATCCAATACTTTTCAATACTGATGCAGGGGGCATCCCACCAAAAGATAAACATCCTTCTAGATTTGAAGTTGCATGGTTAACTCATGATGAATTCTCGATCTTTGATTTATCAAGGGTGGCGAGAAAATGCTGGTTCGATGATAGAAGATATTAAGGGTGCTACGAGGATGATTAAAGAATGGAAAGAGACTAGTTTTGGGAATATTTTTCGAAGGAAGAAGACCTTAATTAAACGGTTGAATGATATTCAAAACTCTTCGCTTTTTTTGTATTTTCTGGCTCTTCAAGAGTTAGAAAAGGATCTGAATAAGGAATATCAACAAGTGTTAGTTCAAGAAAATTTATTATGGTTCCAAAAATCTAGGCTTGATTGGATAGTTCATGGCGAAAGGAATATTGAGTTCTTCCATTTGTCTACCATTATCTGTCGAAATCGAAGTAGAACAAGAGGTCTTTTGATTGAGGGGCGGTGGGTGTCCAATACCAAGGCCATCCATGAGCACATTGTGGATTTCTTCAAGTACCTCTTTAGAGACATGAGGGTGAGTCTTTTGCATGATAATTATTCCTTGTATTGTTCCTAATTTACTGTTGAAGAGTGTAAGAATTTGACCACAAAAGTTAAGGAAGTTAAATCAACGTTGTTTTTTTTATGAAAGCCATTAAACCCCCGGACCGAATGGCATCCAACCATTTTTTTTTTTTGCAGCGATCATGGGATACAATTAAAGATAGTCTCTTTCAATTTGTGCGGGAGGCCTTTTCTACAGGTAAGTTCGATGAAAACATTTTGAAGGTATTTCTTGTCCTTATCCTTAAGGTTATTGATGCTGATAACATGACTCTGTTCTGCCCTATCAGTCTGTTTAACAGTTCTTATAAGGTGCTTTCTAAAGTGTTGGTTAACAGAATACGTCCTATTTTGAAACGTGTTATTGGACCCTTTCAGAAAAGTTTTTTGGCAGGACGAAGTACTCTGGATAATATCTTGATTACTCGAGAAGCGGTTCAATCGATGAGGCGTTTGCAAGGACAACAGGGGGCTATGATATTCAAAATTGATTTACACAAAGCATATGACAGTGTGAGTTGGGTTGTTTTTTACAGGAGACTTTGGTGGATTTTCGAATGCTCAGGGGTATTGTAGAGCTCATAATGTTTTGTGTACGCTCGAGTAAAATATCATCCATTTGTAATGGTTAACGATTAATTGGATGAATTTCAACCTATGAGGGGTGTGCATCAAGGAGACCCCCTTTCGCCATATCTATTTATCCTTGCAATAGAAAAGCTGTCCTATATGATATTGAAATGGGAAGTCAATTGTTCTTGGACAACCTTTCAAAATTGTTAGGCAAGGATTGACTCTGTCCCATGTATTCTTTGCCAACAACTTGCTACTTTTTGCAAAGGCGAAAGAGACACAGGTGCGAGTGGTAAAAGATTGTCTTCAAGAGTTTAGCTTATTAGTGTCGGGTCTAATTGTTAATTTGGAGAAGTCTAAGCTCTTTTATCTTGCCTAATATCCATGCAACAATCACTTTTCATTTAAGTCAAATATGTGGCATTTGTCTAACCGGTGACTTGGGCAAATATCTAGGGGTGCCCCTTATTCATAAAAGAGCCTTCAAGGAGATGTACTCAATTGGGTAATGAAAAAGCTGAGGATTGGAAAGGCAAAAAATTTTCACCTGTTGGAAGGAGAATACTTATACAATCTATGACGAGTGTTATTCCCTTATATACAATGCAATTGGTTCTCCTACCTATCTTAGTGTGTAATCAATTAGATCGTACTAAATTTTTCTTTTTATGATGAGGTTCTACCGAAACCTTACGAAATCACTTGATGAGTTGGTTGCAAGTTTGTTGCTTAAAGGAGAAAGGTGGTTTAGGGTTGCGACAAGCTCGACAAAATAATCTAGCCATGTTATTAAAGGCTGGTTGGAGTCTCTTTAACAAGAAGAATTCCTTGTGGTTTGATGTTTTTAGGAAGAAATATGTGCATGATGCATCCTTTATGAAGGTGGAACAAATGTCGAATGCTTTTTCTACTTGGTGTGGGATTTTTAAGACGCGACCCATTATCAAATCTGGCTGCAAATGGAGAATAGGAGATGGTCAACAGGTTTATTTTTGGATCGATTGGTGGGTAGGCGATGCTCCTTTGTCGCGACAATATCAAAATAATGAGTGGGAACATCGAACGAACAAGTTCTTGGAGTATATTGTTAGTAATAGACAATGGGATTTGTCCGTGGTTGAAAATGACCTTGATTCGGCATCTTTATTAAAGATTGTTGTTGTTCCTTTACCGATTTCTACTATTGAAATTCAACCTGATGTTTGTTGTTGGGGTCTTGAAAGTGATGGTCAATTCTCGGTACTTTATGCCTATAACATGCTAGTCTCGGCATCTTCTACTCTTGTTGCTAATGTTAATTTTGCATGGATTTGGAGGTTACAATATCCAAAATGACTTTGTTTCTTTATTTGATTGGCTAATTTGAATCGCCTTAATACTAATCAAATTCGTGTTTTTAAAAATATGGTTGTTGCAGCAACTTGCTCGCTTTGTGGGCATGATACTGAATCTTTTGATTATATTGTTCGTGAATGTTTACCAACAAAGGAACTTTGGATGGATCTTTAGGTCACTACTTGGCAGCCTGATTTCTTCTTTGTTTCATTTCATGTTTGGCTACAATGAAACAACATATCTAAGTGCCAAGTAAAGTTTAATTTGCCTTAGGTGTTTTATTTATTCCCATTATATAGGGATTTTGGAAAAGAAGAATAATTTTGTCTTCCAAGGGAAAAATCCAACAGGTTTGCGAGTGTTGCAATGTGCTCAGAAGTTTGCTATGGACATCTTTGCTGCCATGAGTGTTGTTACGCCAAGGTTAGCTCGAGGATCACACTGGATGAAATGGACAAAACTGCCTCAAGGAAGTTACATACTCAACACAGATCGGGCTGTAAAATCTCGCTCATGCTTAGCTTCAGCCGGGGGTCTTATACGAGATAGCGGGGCTCACAGGATTGGAGGATTTATGGTGAATATCGAGATAACGGATAACCTACAGGCAAAGTTATGGGGGTTCGAGCTAGTCTTTGTCTCACAAAATCCTTGAGGATTTGTCGGCTCGTGGTGGAGTTAGACGCGTTACTAGGGGTGTTCAGTCGGTTAACCGACCCGAAATAATATTAACCGAATTAACTGACCTTTCAAAAATTTTAACTATTAACCGAACTGAAATTTTTTCAAAAAAATTAACCGAACCGAAATTTTTTCGGTTAATTCGGTCGGTTAACTGAATTAACTGAAAATTATATGTTTTTTATTTTTGGTTAAAAATTAACCGAATTAACCGAATTACCCGAATTACTCGAATTACCCGAATTACCCGAAATGAATCACTACATAATTAAAAAGATTACATAATTTTTAGTTTTAGTTTTAGAATTTTATTTTTATTTATTAAATTATTTGTAATTTTTATGATTGGGTTGGATTGGGTAATTGGGTTGGGTTGGATATTTGGGTTTGGATTGGGTTTAGGTGAATAGTGGGCCTATTTATATATTATAATTTTATTTATTAATTTTTCGGTTAAACCGAAAAAATTCGGTTAACCGACCGGTTTCGAACCGAATTAACCGTTAACTGAAAAATCACAAAATAATTAACCGACTCCCGACCGAAAAAATTCGGTTAACCGACCGATTAACTTAAAAAATTCGGTTAACCGACCGATTAACCGAATTCAGTCGGTTAACCGAATTTTTTCGGTTTTACCCGAATTTTGCACACCCCTACGCGCTACTGGTGGTACAGTTCCTCGACGCCCTTTTGAGAACAGTCATCCTTTAGGTACTTTGATTAAAGATTGCCGTAACTCGAGAAATGAAGGATAAGTGACCGAGGTTAGACACATTCATCGTGAAGGAAATAGTTGCGAGGACCACTTGGCGAATTTAGCTCAGAACATTGAGAGATGTTTGGTTCATCTTGAGACGTCGCTGACAAGCCTTAAACCCTTACTCCATAGCGACGCTTGCGGAGAGGGGTAATTCGAATTTAGTTTCTTTGTTTCCTTCTTTTTGTACCAAAAAAAATAGTTTTTAACGTTTATATTTTTGTCAATTTGGCATTTATTCTTTTTTTAGCTAAATTTGACCATAAACCTTTTAAAAAGAATTAAATTTGACCATCAACAGTTTGAAAAATAGTCAAAATGATTTTTTTTTAACAAGAATACTAACTAAAATGTTAAATTTTTAAACACCGCAACCTACATGACATTTCATGCGTACTCCATACTAATTTTTTTGAATTTTTATAACCTTTTTTTATTTTATTAATTCTGATTTTGCTTTATTTTAGTTTTTTTATTTTTATAATTTGTGAATTATTTGTTGACATGAAATATAAGACAAATGAGATTATGTTAACATGACGTGCACATAAACTGCCATACGAGTTGCTAAGCCAACATCGTTGAAAATTATGGTTTTAATCATCATTTAGGTAAAAAAAAATAAGGGTTAAATTGACAAAAAAAATATAAGTGTTGAAGGCTAAATTTATCATTATGTTTAAAAAATAAATATAATATATATATATATATATATATAAAACAATTCTTGAGTCAAATTGTAACTCAAAACTTAAATCCTTTTAATTTCTACAAATTCGTTTCTTGTAGGAAAAGAAAATAAATATTATTATAATTTTTGTTTCCATGAAAAATTACATAAGTGTCCCTTTTTCTTTATAGATCTTCTTGTCGCTTAAGTAAAAAGTACCAGGCTATACAACCAAGTCTTGAATAACAAAAGCAAATCCAAGGAATAGAAGAAAATGGCGAGGTACGATAGAGCGATCACAGTGTTCTCGCCGGACGGCCATTTGTTCCAAGTTGAATACGCCCTCGAAGCCGTCCGTAAAGGTAACGCCGCCGTTGGTGTCCGCGGCACTGACATCGTCGTCCTCGGCGTCGAGAAAAAATCTACCGCCAAGCTCCAGGACTCCAGGTTTGCCTTTGCTATACTTTCCTCCACCTACATATTTCCATTTTTTCCCTCTTAAATATCGACTCTCTAATTACTTCTAATTCAAAATAAATTTAGGGTTTAGAGTTTTATTGATTTGGATTTAGGAATAAAGGGATACATCATGATTTAGCTTAAGCTTATCTCTATCATGTCAAAATACTTGATCTTATGGCTCAAGTAGGGAAACCGAAAGGTTAATCTTGATGATATCGAAAATAAAAACTTTAGGAATTTTATGGTAAAAACTTGTATATTAGGGAAAACCTTCACTTTTTCAATTTCCTCAAAATGGCTGTTTTTTTTTTACCCTTTTACTGCTTCTATTTGTGTAGATCGGTTAAGAAGATTGTGAACTTGGATAATCACATTGCACTGGCATGTGCTGGCCTCAAAGCCGATGCTCGAGTCCTCATAAATAGGGCTCGGATTGAATGTCAAAGCCACAGGCTGACTGTTGAAGATCCAGTCACTGTTGAGTATATTACTCGATACATTGCAGGTCTTCAGCAGAAGTACACTCAAAGCGGAGGTGTTAGGCCGTTTGGTCTCTCAACTCTGATTGTGGGCTTTGATCCATACTCCAGTGTACCGTCACTATATCAGACGGATCCATCAGGGACATTTTCAGCCTGGAAAGCTAATGCCACTGGTAGAAACTCTAACTCAATCAGAGAGTTCCTAGAGAAGAACTATAAGGAAACCTCTGGACAAGAAACCATTAAGCTTGCAATTCGTGCTTTGCTTGAGGTAAGTTTCATTGGCTACTTTTAATGAATGATGACATGAATTGTGCTGCTTCTTGCTTGTCAGCTGTTTAAGCCACGGAAATTTGAATTGAATCTATCTTTAACTTGAAGCCATTCCCCTTCGTACCTTATGCATCATGTCTTCCAAGATCATGCATGGATTGTAAGCCTTGTAGAAATAACATGGCTTATCAAGCTGTGCGACTAAAAAATGGAAAATGCCTAAATCAAAATTAGAACTGGAGCAAAAGACTCTCTACTTGGTTGTTAATGCCTAAATCATTTACTTAGTGTTTTATTTAGCATTTAAGAAAAAAACAAGTTTTAAGTATTATTTGTGCCTGCATTGCTACTTGGAAGCATGCTTGATGGCAGTAGAGATTTATATGGTGTATTTATACACATGTTGCCACATTATAGAACAACAGCTTCAGAGATGTAGTTGTCCAAGTTGGTTAAAGTATACTTTTTGCTAACTCTCCTTTCAACATGACACATGCTGTTGATTTTAAGGCTTACTAACATGTTGAAAGTGCATGTTTTATGTCAAATAATGATTTGCTTGTATTTATGCGTGTCTCTTGCATGGAGGTTGTTGAGCGTGGGGGAAAGAATATCGAAGTTGCTGTGATGACGAAGGAGCATGGTCTGCGGCAGCTTGAAGAAGCTGAAATTGATGCCATTGCAGCTGAGATTGAAGCAGAGAAGGAAGCGGCTGAGGCTGCAAAGAAAGCCCCCCCAAAGGAAAAATAAAACATCAACTGTTTGAGCTTCTTTTAACTTTTCTCTCCTTTGTTCTTTTAAAGGGTTGTTGTCTGGGTTCTTTTAGTTGACAGTTGATGTACTCGGCCTCAAACTTTCATTCACCCGTTGGAGCTTCATTATTTACCGTTGTTACTGTCTCATTTTCGTTTGTTAATTTTAGACATGAAGTGGGATACTTCCTAGAGGTTAAAGCTATTTCTAAAGGTGTTTTGTTGCTAACATGAAAGCAAAATAGTCAACACAGTTCAGATGCCAAAATTATGCAGTATGATTCTGTTCCCCTGTTTTAAGTTTAGGGTAGAGTCTCATTCTGAAATTCCTTGATTTTTATTAGGAGATCAGTATTTATTATATTTTCTTCCTTATGCAATTATTAGTTTTTTTTTAATTAAAAAAACTAATAAATTCCTGAACTCATTTCAAGATATATAATTGATATGATGTTAGATATTTGTTCATTTTTTCAAATCTATTACTTCCACCTTACAAATTTTTATTTTTAATATTATTATTTTTCTATTGTAATTATTTTATCAAATTTTAAAATTGAACCTTTCTTTTAAAAAAAAATTATAAAAATGTAATTATAATTACTAGTATTTTGAAATGATGAACTTAAAATTTTAAAAATTTTAAAAATTTTAAATTTTTTATCGGAACACTTTAATTTTAAAAAGAATTTAGCAAAAATAATGGAGAATTTCAAATTTATAAATGATTAGAAAAGGGGATTTGAGCAACTCAAATTTTACTTTTTAAAATTAAAAGAGGAGGTTTTCTTTTCATAATCTTATTTCATGTAATATATATTATTTCATTGTAAAGTAAAATAAACTTAAACTTTAAAATATTATTTTATTTAATGTCCATATTTTTATATTTATATTGTTTTATTGTTTTATATTATTTACAAATTTAACAATATCCACATTTTATATTATTTATTTTTAATCTCATCATTCTTTTTTTATAATTATTTTCTTTTACCTTGTGAAATTTTAAATTTTTTTTTTAAAAAAGCAATTATTTATCCAAAAAAAATTATCTAATTAAAATAATTTTAAAAATAAAAACATAATTAATTAATAAAAGGTAAAATTTTCTTTTTTATTTAAATACAATGTAAAAAAACCTATGAGCTTCAGCTCCGGTTTGGGCCAAAATAATCTTGGGGTTCATAGGGTTTCATGGTCCACAATCATCAAAAGGTGAAAACAACGGAAAAATCAACAATGGTGTGGCCCATGCAGGTCTCGAACCTGCGACCTTCGCGTTATTAGCACGACGCTCTAACCAACTGAGCTAATAGGCCCGATTGATTTAATTTAATTATTTTACTTATAAATAAATTATTCAACTGAGCTGAAAGTTAGTTTAAAACAAAACCTGCAAAGCGAGATCCAAACACGAGGACAAATCGAAACTACGGAGAAGTCAAATGCAAAGCAAGGTCGAAGCATGAAAGAAGATTACGAGGTACTTTACATGTTTAAATCCTTTTTTTTTTTTTGCAATAAATTATAATAAAAGTCATTACTTGGTTCAGTCTCTTCCTTTCACATCACCAAACCTTAATCCTTAATAGATCTTCTAGGTTTGAAGAAAATTTTACTTCAGTATACATTTAATATGACGAGATTCCGATCCCCTTTCTTCTCCCTGTTTTGTATTAACTTCTACCTGTTTTAATTTCTGAATCCCGTTTTGTTGTCTGTCGAACTGGGTAACAATTCTTCCTTCTTATAACTGCGTTTAATTTGCAATTTTTCCTGTAAATATATCTCTATACAACGTTTGAATCTATGGGAAATTAGTTACCATGTATTAATTTGATTGCTTCTTCTGGACATTTGTTTTCCTGGTTTTGAAGGTGAAAATTCATTAGCAATTCTTTATGCTGTGATGTTTTTCTGACTGGGGCCCAGAGTAAATTAGGAGTTTGCGGAGTAACATATTTTTCAATATTTTTGTGGATCATGGAATTTTTAGCATTTCAAATTCATTTTATTTTCTTTTCCCTGGTGGAATTGTAGAATGTTTGATTTATGAAGTTGCTTTTGGGGGGTTTGTTTCCAACTTTCCATAACTTTAATTTGAGAAGCATAGCTGCATCTACTTATGTCTTAGTGGTTCACTAGGATAAGGTGTTCGAAATACAGAGTTTTACGTAGGGGTGAGCAAAATCCGATTTGATCTGAAAAACTCAATAAAAAAATTCAAATTTTGAATTAAATAGTTGGAGTTATTCGAGTTAATCAAGTTATTCGGATCAACTCGAATAAAAAATTAATTTTTTCCTTTTAACTCGAATATGAATTACAAAATTCGAGTTATCCGAAAATCTGAATAAGAAAAGGCGAAACTTCATCGATATTTATCTTTTTTAATGTTAAAAGTTAAAACCATTAAGTTAAAAGGCAAAACTATGTCGATTTGATAAATGTTTACCCTAAGTTAAAAGGAAAATCATTATATTGTTTATGTAGTTAAATAATCTTATACATCGTCTAATAGTTAAATAATTGGTCAATGTAAACGCAACATTGAGTATAAATAATATGATTCGTTAACTCGACTCGGCTTGACTCGAAATTTTTTGACTCGATTCGATTTTATTCGAAAAATTTTAAGTTGAGTTCGGTTGCTAAAATAGGATTCGTCAATTCGACTAACTCGAAATTTTTTGACTCAATTTGACTCGACTCGATCGAATGCTCACCCTTAGTGTTATGATCTATCAACTAGACCAGAGTTGTGAAACAGATAGGAAGACATCTATAGATATATAAAACCTAGATTATACCTTATTCTAGTCCTGATGATTCATTTGAAAACACAAATCAGTGTGCAATTTTGTTGGTTTACTTCATGTTTTCTTGTTACATGTTGGAATAATTTCAGTTGCTTCTGATCTCTTTTATGTAGTAACTTATGCTAAATGGTCGGATTTGAGGGGTTTTTTTTTTTGTTTGTTTAAAATCTCCTTAAAAGAAAGCTGTTTTGACCTAATTAATTCTATTTCTTATGTATGCCAGACTGAAGAAAAGAAACAAGCTGCTGCTGATGTTCTATTTCAATATTCGAAATTTGCAATGGCATGCATAGGAAACCAAGTTCGTCCTTGTGACATGAGGTTGCATTTGATGAAGGTAGGTTGGAAAAAAGGGTTAAAGTGATATCACTTTTCGATTCTATTATGTTCATTTGCAATGGTATTATAGAATGGCTGCCTGTCATACCATGCATATTATGATGTGAACTCGCTTGTCATGCTTATGATGAATTAAGGGTTCAATATCAAGGGCTAAATTTCTGCCAAGATAATTGACAATAGTTTTTTTTCCCCTTGTTTAGGAAATATCAGGGCTCCCAACTTCTCTTAAGAGAGTTTCATCCCAAGCTGCTGCTTCTCCTGATTCAATGGGCGAGTCATCAAGCTCAGGTACCGCAAGACTTGATAAGAAGGCTGATAAAGCTGATAAATAAGGTGAATTGGTAGCGATTCTGATATTTACTTGAAGCATCATTTTATTTTATGAAAGTTTCAATTTCTATGTAAATAGACTTCGTATTCTACTAGATGCTTAATGCAACTTAGGGCGTTCCAAAGATGTTAATTATAGGAAATTATTTCGTTTGTTTGATACACGAAGTGTGTCTGTGTACTCTGACTTAAACTCTGAGTTCACAAATTTTCTTCCAAAAGGTCTACTTTATTGTTTCTTCTCTTTATGCTCCATCATAACACTTTTCATGCTTGAAAATTGTGGTCTCTATGATACAAATGGAGTCATGACACCATCACCACCATCATCATTAATCAATCATCTTGTGGGGCAAAATGCAATGAAGTTCATTTGGGTCTTATTTCATTATTGATCTCCTCGTCTGATCAATATGTCATGAAGATTAGGTAGTTTTCTTGACCCGTTCTGGTTAAAAGAAAACAGATGATCGTGGTCCATGGACTATTAACCAGTGGAGCCAACTTTCCCCCCCAGCCCTTAGTTAGCGTTACATATGGACGTGTAGCAGCATCTGTTTGTTTCCCTTTGAATTTCCCGTCTTTTCAAGGACATATAACAGCTAATAAAGGTAAACACCCTAGTTAGGCTACTTTGTCAACATTTTATGGAAAGTGTTGGATAAGAGAGACGAACAAAGTAGCATAGACAAGCTTTTACAAAAGCCGGTTTCGTTTTTTCTTTTGGCATGCAATCAGCAGCTGGTACAATAATTGCTGTTTGGTAGGTAGAACTGTGTATGTTGATGGCAAAACTAACTAGCAATGAATATTGAAGTTGGCTTCTGTGGCTCTCTATCTCTCTCTTTTTTAATGCATGACTGAGATAGGTTACCAACACCTTTGCCTCATTGTTAACTACTTCCATAATGGTAGGTTGTTCATTAATCTATACCAAGAAACAGTCTATAATCCTTAAGAATATGTATTTAATAACTTTTCATTGAACTATCATAAAATCTGTGGTGTTTCACCATAGAACAACCAGATTGTAAGTATACAATAAACCCATTTTCGGCTGTGTTATCATAACTAAATTCATCTACTTCAATTCTCACTTTGAAACGGCTTTCGCCAAGTGCAAAAGCTCACATGTTGTGTACTTCTACTATGACTACTACCCTCACAAGTGCACTCCTTGCTGTTTCGAAGCCGCAAGCTACAGTAGAAGCAAATGACTTTTCTGTTTCTTTTCTGCAATACCTGCGGTGGGTGTGAATGTAACGATGGTGGACTTATCTGCAGCTCAAGATTCAATTCTTGGTTCTTTTGTCTCCCATCTTCTCTTAGAACTGCTGTTGATGAGACTGTATCTATGGTGTGAATTGCAGCTTGTTCATTGACCGGTCGATGTGTCAAAGGGTCAATACCTCTGGTCACTAGCTTCCTCTTTATGTGGGTATTCCAATGATTCTTGATATCATTATCTGTTCTCCCAGGTAGTCTCCCTGCTATGATTGACCACCTTTACAGCAGAAACAAAAAGATAGAACTTTAACAGAGATGGTACACTAGCTAGCTAAGGCATGACAGAAGAAAATAATTTTTTTTGCGAGACATACTTGTTACCAAGAAGGCTATGGAACTTGATGATGAGTTCATCTTCTTCGTCGGTAAAATTACCCCGCTTAACATCAGGGCGTAGATAGTTAATCCATCGAAGCCGGCAACTCTTTCCGCAACGGAGAAGGCCAGCAGCTTTCGGAAGGGATCTCCAGCAACCCTCTCCATGAGCTTGGATGTAAGCTATCAAGCGCTCATCTTCTTCTCTAGTCCATGATCCTTTGTATGTGTGACCTTTCTCACAAGAAGGAGACCTCCCCATTTACTCCTATACTACACTTTTCACTTATTGTGGCCAAGGTTTACTTTGATATATATATATATATACATACATGTATATATAACTTGGTGGGGGCTTTGGCAAAACAAAAACAGTGCAGTCTAGTTAAACCCCCAAGTTAAATGTGAACAGGATTTATAGTACGAGCTGGTCCAAGTCATTAACTGCACTGTTGCTTAATGTATTTTGAGTTGGTGAAAATGATAGTTTTTGCGGGCGAAGTCGAACCTTGGTCCATTCATTCCACATGAAGCGCCATCTAATAACATGTACACTACAAGTACATGGGGGGACGATCTTTAGACGCCATCGCTGTTAATTCTACCGAAATTTTGGTCCATACCTAGACCGAGTTTGGTTAAAAAATAATGACTGATGTAGAAAATAAGGTTTGAAGTATTTAGGGGGGATTTTGAGTTATGTAGCTGCTATGAGATTTGCTTCTTTTAAACTAACCAATTTGTGATCATCAATGACCGCCGGGAAGGAACTGGACCTTGAACTAGTAATTGTACCAAAATAATACCCCCCATAGCCTCAACTCAGCTTTGGTCATGCGTGCCAAACCGAGAAATAGGGATAAGTAAATGATTATTTTCTCCTCATTTGAAATTATATTTTTAAATAATATTTTTTTTATTATCCAAGACAAGAAACTACATGATTTACTTCCTCTTTTTTTTTTTTTTGTTAATAATACGTTTAGTTATTTTTTAGTTTAATTTTTTTAGTTTTATTTAATTTTTCACATAATATTATATTATCCATGCAGACTTGATGATTTAGAAAAAAAATTACGTGTTGAATTTTCATTGGTTGGTTTAGCAATTCACTAACAGTGTTAACAACATGTATCATAATAAAACACATATTGGTAGTTCAAGTACCACATTGGACATTTTTAAAGTATAGGTATCACATTGAACATTTTATGTAAGTACATGTACCATAATAAAACACATATTGATAGTTCAAGTATCATATTATATATTTTCAAAACATAAATATCATATTAAACATTTTATGAAAGTACAAGCATCAAATGTGACATTATCTCAATAAAAAATTATCACAAGGCGTGTTTTTATCTTTGATGGTATGCTTCATTGCTATTTTTGTAAATAATTAGATAAACTATATAAATAATAACTCAATAATTAGCTTATTTTTCTTTGGTCATTAAGGTTTAAAAATTTCTATTTCATCACTAATGCTATCTAAATTTAATATGTTGATCACTCGTTTGTAAAATCACTAATGAAATGTTGGCGTGATCTTTTTTATTGGCATACTAACAAATCTAATCATCCAATATTTATAGATTCTATCAATTCGATCATAATTCTAAAAAAGTTCAACAAATTTAACTCTCATCTTTACACATTGTATCAATTTAATATTTGTTCTTAAAATTTTATAATATAAAAATAAAATAAAAATTATTTAAAAGTTTATTTTTCAATAAACATACATAAGATTTTATAAAAACACATACAAAAATTATAAAAATGTTTATAAATAAATGAATATCTATTTTTTATTTTCTAATATGAAATTTATTTATTAAAATGATAGTTTTTGTAAATAAAAAATTTAAGGAAAAAAAGAAACCATAAAAAAGACTTAAGCAGATCCAACTTTTTCCTCTCTCTTTTCAAGATCATGTTTAGGTTGAGTTAAAAACTATAGTCTAAGGTTAAAAAGGGTAAGAATAGAAGTTTTAGGTTGTTGTCCAAGGCAAGTTTGTTGCGTTTGAGGTTGTGCTTGAGGGCAAATATGATTGGGGGTATATAGGTGAGGATGAGGTCTTGGAGACACAGCAGGTGGAAGGCCATGCTGGCAGCTCTACAACCAATTTCTAGTTCGATGGCATGATGACACAAGATATGAAAATCAAGAAGTTCAAAGTAAGGATTATTAGTGTTGTTAATTATGGGTGAAGAAGGTGCTCAACGCTTGACAAATTGGTGAGGACTAAGGAACAATGTCAGGTGTATAATATATAAATTTTTATTTATAAAATAATACTAAAAATACAAAAGGCTTGAATTTGGTTTTAAGACTTGTTTATGGTTTTTTAAGAAAATTATTTTATTTATAAAATTATTATTTTAATAAATAAATTTCATGTTTAAAAAAAAGAGTATTCTTTTATTTATAATTTTGTATGCATTTTTTATCTAAAAATGAACTTTTAAATATTTTTTATTTTAATTTTTTAATATTTATTTTTGAATTTTTAAGAATCAATATTAAATTGACAAAATGTGTAACGTTGTGAGTTAAATTTGTTGATTTTTTTAGATTTAGGACTAAATTGATAGAATATGTAATCATTGGGGGGCTAAATTTGTTATTATGTCAATAAAAAATGCCACATTAACACTCCATTAGTGATTTAAAGGATGAATGACCAAAATATTAAATTTCGATAACACTAGTGACTAAAATATTTATAGAACATGCTATTTGTACTTTATAGTTGGGTAACCAAAACAAAAACAAGCTAATAGTTGAGTGACATTTTATACAATTTACCCTAAATAAATATAGAACATGTTATTTATACTTTATAGAAATATTGTATTTTAAAAATTATTTAGAAAAATATGGTGATTTTTAAATTATATAAAAATATTGTGGATTTTCTCTTTTCAAAGAGTGATTTTGCCATGTCAAATGGTAGATTTATTGTACGTGTGACACGTGCCACACTTTATAACTTTTTTAAAAAAAATGGGTTAGATTGTCACGTGTCAACTACTTAAGAAATCGCCTCAAGAAGTTGGCACGTGGCAATCCAACTCATTTTTTTAAAAAAAAAGTTATAAAGTGCGACACGTGTCACACACATAGTAAAACCTTCATTTGACGTAATGTGATCACTTATTGAAAAGAAAAAAATTAGCATATTTTTCTAAGCTAGTTTCAATATCACGTAAGTTGCATGTGATTTTATGTGTTTATTTTTTTAATTCATTAAATAATATGGTTTTATAGTTTTAAAAATATTTTACTAATTAAATGATGATTGGTATCATTTATAATAAAAGTCTATTAATTTTAATAAATGATTGAGAGAATAAAATATTTTAAAATTTATGAAAAAAAATGATAAACAATCGATAATAAAATGTTAAGTAATTAGATAAAATAATATTGATACATAATACTATTAAAATTAATATAGAAACTGGGAACTAAAATTAAAAACTATAATATTAAATTGAAATAAAAAAAAATAGTCATACTATTATATTACCTCGTAATCAATTAAAATAATCTCTCATCTCTATCTTATGTCATTATTGTTAGAATATGATTCGATATTACCTCCTCAAAGAACCATTGATTTAATGCTCCATTCTTTTTGAGATACTTCTAACTTATTATTGCTAACTATCTCCATTTTTTTACCAACAATTTTTCTTAAACTTAACTACGGGATGCTATCTATAGAGCTAAACTTAAATTTTAATTAAAATATAACTCTAATATTCATCAATAAATAAAATATTTTTCACTTAGAATTTTATTCAAATTAAAACTTAATTTTACGTGAATCAATCTTTAATTGAGCTACCATACTACTTTATGTCTAGTACCTAAATTAGGTTATAATTAGATTTAAATGCGAATTAATATATCTAAATTAAATTATAATAATATTTAGATCCGCTACTTTACATTTAAATATCAATCAATAATTTTAAATTGAATTATATTTATATTTAGATATCAATAAAATTTGTAATTATTACATCTACTTATCACACATACTACTTTACATTAACCTTATGCTGATATTTAGATGTCAATATAATTTGTAATTATCATAACATTTAAATGATAATTAAAAATTTTAATTATTTTTAGATGTCAACTTAGTAATATGATTAAAAAAATTATTCTCGTTGATTTAAAAGTTTCCTCAAATTTGTGTTTTTATATATATTAGCTTTTAATGTGATTTTATGTATTTAATATTTAATTAAATATTTTAAATATTATACCTCTAATTGTTGCATTTAGCATAAAATAATATTTCTTACTTGAATTATTGAATATAGTTAAAATATATTAATTCATCAATTCAAATATTATAATAGAATATTTTCAAATAATAATTAAAGCATTTTTTACATGTTAAACATACAATATAGTTTTACTTTAGGTAATTAATGTAAAGTAACATTATTCAAAATAAAAACTAATTAAAGTAATTAACTCTAACGACACATTTGGTTTACTGGAATTGAATAGGGCTGTAATGAAAAAGAGCTGTAATTAGTAATTCAATTAATTGGTTGAATGAAATGAAATAGAACTATAATAGTATTCTTGTATTTGATTAAATAGAATATATGTTGTAATAGCATAAAAAAAAAAAAACTAAAATGACTAGAGTACCTTAGCAGAAATTTTTTTAGGTAGATGATTATTGTTATTGTTATTAAATTTTAATAGGATTATTATTAAAAATAATTTAATAAAATAAAAATAAATACTTTAATCATATTTTAATATAATTATTATTAAATATAACTTAATAAAAATAATATATAATTTAATAACATTTTTAATATAATTATTTTTATATTAAATTATATTAAAATATTTTTTTTAGTTTTATATCAAATTATATTAAAATATTTTATTTTGAATTATATTTTAAAATTAAATATTTTATATTAAATTATATTAAAATATTTTAAATATTTTATTTCTATATTTTCTAAGTCCAAGCTTTAAAGGACTAATCTGGAAATTAATTTTGTTTTGTTATTCAATGTTGTATGGAATAACCATTCTTTGGTGATACTAAAAAATAACTATTACGGGAAGACAAGTAATAGGAAAGTAATGGTCATTCCATCGAATGAGTATTATGTTCAACCAAACAAATGAATGGTTTACCATTCATTGAATAAGGGGGGAATGTTATTCCATTCCCCCAACCAAACATGGTGTAATATTAATTAAGTGATAATTAATATGCTTAGAATTCTACTCAAATAATAGGTTAAATTAAAGAAAAATGTCAATTTTAGAAGATAATGCGGGAATTAGGTTGTTTTTCCCAAATTTAGGGAAATAAGTCGATTTTGGAGAGAGAAACAAAAAACGTGTCCTATCGAAGGCGTTTTCAGCTGATGTCGCTACCAAAGGGCTAAAAACGCCCCAAGCTGAAAACGCTTTCAATAGGACGCATTTTCGTCCTTTCAAAAATTATTTTTTTTGTTGGGTGTTGAAAATTTGGGGAGAAAGGTTTGTTTAGAAATATGTTTGAGTTCACGGTGATACGGAAGGGCTCGGAGATCTACACATTTTATTTCTCGTGTGGGGAGTGCACCATCACCTTAGAAGATGTCGTATTACAAATTAGGCTCCCAATTCACGGTGGTGATATAATCACATGTTCAAGCATAACTAGGGCTCCCAGTTGACGGTGGTTATGCGGTCACCTCTAACACATGTTTTGGGCAATGAGGTTGAGGATACTACTTTGATGGAGAAAAAGATTAAGTTGATTATATTGGTGAGCTCTTTTTTTTCTCTCTCTATGATTATGATCTCAAACTTATTTATAGGGTTTATAAAGCATACTTTTCTGTTGGAATGAAACTTGAACCCATAATCACATAACCACTGTCAATTGGGAGCCCTAGTTATTGTAATACCCCTAACCCGTATCCGTCGCTGGAACAGGGTTACGAAGCATTACCGGAGCTTTCAGAACATTTACAAATAATTCATATCAATTACTATTCATTTATCGAGATTATTCACAATGTCTCTTAATAGACCCTCGAGGCCCAATATGAATATTAGAATCGAGTCGGGACTAAAACGAGAACTCATAGAATTTTTCGCGAAATTTCAAAAATTTTCCAAGATGCAGGGCACACACGCCCGTGTTGCCAGGGCACACGCCCGTGTAATCATATGACATGCCTGTGTCACAGGCCGTGTCTGACCCCGTGTAACTCTTTGACTTGCACCACACGGCTAGCCACACACCCGTGTGCTAGGCCATGTGATTAATTAATTTTTTTCAAAATTAGGTGCAGGTTTTACACGGCCAAGACACACGCTCGTGCTCTAGGCCGTGTAGCACACACGGCTAAAACACACGCCCATGTCTTTGCCCGTATGCTCAATCTTGAATATTCTGTTTCTCGAATTTAAGATGCAGGGGACACACGGCCTAACCACACGCCCACGTACCAGGCCGTGTGTCACACACGGTCTAGACACACGCCTGTGTGTCTACTGTGTGGACAAAATAAAGCCATTTCTAGCTTCATTTCTAACTCAAAATTTTACCAATATCCTGCACCAAAACTTACATCCTAATACCAACCAATTCAAGCATTGATTTCAAGCAAATTCTAACATCTAATATGATGTATCATTGCATATATAATTATGTTTATAATCTTACCTTAGTTTAACCTAAACATTAAACATCACTTGATCATCCTTACTTAACACTTATGTATTTGTCATGATATAATGCTTTATAAGTACCAAAACAAACCATTATTAACCATTTCAAATGGCTAAATTAAAAATAACATATTCTAGCCATCTATGGTCAAGTTAACCTATACATGCCATTATACCAAAATAAGTTTACTATTTATACCAAAATAAGCTTGTGGATAGTGTGATGATGCTCAAACCGATCACCAACCTTCGCGAGCTTTCGAGCACTATTAAACAAAGAAAAGTAAACCTAGTAAGCATATTATGCTTAGTAAGTTCGTATAACTGGAATTAAACTTACCAATCTCATTTATTAAAATTAAGCATATAATAACATGTTTCCATCAACTTGGTAAAATTGCTTAAACACATGCATTCAATCAAACATGTTAGTCACAAAATTCTCTTATACATCAAGTAAACATAGATGAGCTCATCATGCTATATTCTTTCAAGACATTATTCATTTCATCTCATAATTCTCACATCATGTCAAGTATTTTGTCCGTTGAATCATTAAAATTTCGATGGATACTCAAATAGTACACTCAAGGTGTACAATTTAATAACCCGTCAATTCATATTCATGACTACCCATTAAGGCACTTAATCAGAAAGCACACTCTCGAGCCACATATCTTATAACATGATTACTTGTCCAAGCTAAATCCTGTTTCCAACATATGCTTATAAGAGCTTAACCAGGATTACCCGTCCGGGCTAAATCCTATCTGTAACATGTGCTCAAGAGGGCTTATATCAGGATTACCAGTCCAAGCTAAATCCTTTCTATAATGAGGTCAATAGGATTACTCGTCCGAGCTAAATCCCATCAGCAACAAATGCAGGACCTCATTCAATAGGGGAAAATCACATTTGTCCATCGAAATCCAATGTTCAAACGGAATTTAACCCTTTTCAAATAATTTCAAGCATGTATTCATTTCTTATATTATAACATCCAATTAATTTACATAAATTAAAATCACATTCTATACAAATACAACATTTAATTCAACATATTTACATGCTCAATTAAGTTACACGAACTTACCTCGATAATAGTTCGTACAAGAAAATGTACTAATCCGAAACTTTCTCTTTTCCTCGATCTAGCTTCGAATTTGAGTTATCCGGATCTATATAAATAAATTTAATCATAAATTTCTCACATTTCATATTCATTCCTAGGAAAAATTACAATTTTGCCCCTAAACTTTCCATAAATTTCAGTTTCGTCCCTAGGCTCGGAAAATGAAATTCATGCAATTTACTCCTTATTTCAAGCCTAACTGAAATTTCAATATACAATTTACAGCACATGTGTTCCATAAATTTCAGAATTTTTCTTAAATTTTCATAACTTTACAAATTAGTCCCTAAATCATGTTTTCATTAAAAATCACTTTGTAAAAGATGTTTATCTATCAACAACCTTTCATTTTCCATCATAAATTTTAAATTTTCAGCATATTCATCCATGGCATAATTTTTATACTTTGATAACTTTTCAAATTAATTCCGCAAATAGATAGAGTAAACTATCCCAGTTTCAAAAATATAAAAATTACTAAAATCGGGACAAGAAAACTTACACAATTAAGCTTGATTAGTTTCTTCTCTCTTTCCTAGGGTTTCCATGCAAATTTTGGGAAGATGATATAAAATAAGATGATATTTTTATTTAATTTGATTATCATCTTTAATTTTATCACTTTCCAATTTAGTCCTTAGCCTTTTCTATTTTTTCCATGGATGAATCATCAAAAATATCTACTAACTTTTGATTAATGGTCTAATAACCATATAAGGAACTTAAGTTTTGAATTTCATAGCTATTTGATCCTTCTAGCTAGTAGAATTCAACTTTTTCATTTTATGCGATTTGGTCCTTCCCGTAATTAAGTACTAAATCGATAAAATTTTCTTATCAGAATTTTTGTAACAACCCGTTTTTGGTCAAATCGAAACAGTGGTTTTAGGACCACAAATCTAAAGTTAAAATGATTATTTTATTATTATTCTATTGTCTACAGCATGATAATGTGATTGTGTGAAACTTTCGTTAAGAAATTTTATTGTTTAATTGTTTAATTTAAGAAAAAGGACTAAATCGCGTAAAATACAAAAGTGATGTTCTATTAGCTAAAGGTATTAAATAGCTATAGAACCTTAAAGTAAAGGTCCTTAAGTGGTAATTAACTCATTTGAGTGTTAATGGATGATAGTGGAGTGGTATTTGGTGTAGTTATTAAATATTTTTTAAGGTTAAAATTGGTATTTAGTAATTAAAGTATACTAAAATAAAACAAAAATCTATTTTTCTTCCATTCATCATCTTCATAGCCGAATATTAGAACAAAGAAAGCGATTAAAGACTCTTCAAGCTTTCGGCCTTGTATCCTTAATCATGTAAGTCTATTTTTGACTCGGTTTTTAATGATTTCTATATTTTTGTGATCGTTGCTTCGTATTCTAGCTAGCCCGTACCTTAGATTTCGAAACTGTTAAAGATTTATCATGTTTCCATTGTTGAATGTTTGATTAATTTGATGATTCATGATAGATTTGGAAGGTTTAATGTTATATTAATAGCTCTTGTAAAGTGATTTTTGACAAAAATGTCAAAAAGAGTTTAAATTGAGAAAATGTGATATGTGGTGGTTAAAAGTAGGGGTGAGCAAAACTCGATTCGACTCGAAAAAATTGAAAAAAAATTCAAATTTTGAGTTAAACGAATCGAGTTATTCGAGTCAACTCGATTTTTTTTTTCAAATTTCGAGTTCGAATCGAGTTGAGTTTTCGAATTCGAATAACTCGAATAATTCAAATAATTCGAATATCAAACTATAATATTTTACATTTTTACCCCAAACTCCCAAACCTTTTTACTTTTCCCTCAAAACTTCTACTCCTTCCCACTTTCCCCAAAACTTTTACTCCCTCCCATCCCAACCCCAATCTACCCAAAATCTATTTCCCACCAAAATTTTACTCTCCCATTTACTTTTCTCTCAAAATTTTACTCCCAAAACCCTCAAAACTTTTTATTTTCCCCAAAATTTTTACTCCTCCCGCTTTTCCCTAAAACTTTTACTCCATTCCCATCTCACCTCCCATCTACCCCAAACCCATCTCCTCTCAATTTTTTTAATATTTTCCCTTCAAAATTTTACTCCCCCCTATTTACTTTCCCTCAAACTTTTATTCTCCAAAACTTTTTATTTTTCCCCTAAACTTTTACTTCTCACCCTTTACTCTAAAATAAAAAATCAAAATTATCCAAAAAAAATCACTAAACATAAATAGTAATAATTTTATTTATATCTACTATTTATATTATTAAATTAAATTTCACATTTTATATTATTTATATTATTGAATTATTTAGTCATATTGAATATTTATATTAAAATTGAATTATTAATTATGCCATAAAATATTCGTGTTAAAATTTTATATTGGTATCAATTTCACATTTTATCTTTAAAATAACTTTCATTAAAAAATCACATTTTTACATTTAATATATTTTTTAATTCCAAAATACATAGTGACAAGAATCTGAAGATAATTGAAATAACTAAGCAAGCAAAGAAGCTAACCCGTATATAAAAGATTAATAAATAAATTATTTGGTGATGAAAGTTAATAAAAAAATTGGTTAAGGTGGACAAATTTTATTACGATGGGTGACAATGGTTACAAGGACCCAAAATTATTTTTTAAAATTTAACTCGAACAAATATATTCGATTCGATTCGATTCGAATTCCATCTCACTCGACTCGATTCGAGAAAATTTCAAATCAAATTAGGATGATAAAATATGATTCGTCAACTCGAAATTTTTTTATTCGATTCGATTCGATTCGATCGAACGCTCACCCCTAGTTAAAAGTGAGAATAAATGAGAAATATGGGCTGATATGAGAATGGGTAATATTCGGCTAGCATGAATTTGTATTAAATTGAATGAATTGTGATTTTATGTGATAAGGACTAAATTGCAAAAATGTGAAATAATAGGGGAAAAATGTAATTTTGCCAAAATGTGTAAATTGTGCTAAATTGAATGAAATGATGATTAAATTAGTAAAATTTGATATTATATAGATTGAGATAAACGAGATTTGGATCTAGAATAGGGAAAAAACAAAGTACCGATTTAGTCGACCTAATTCGTCGTTACAGCGAACGAGGTAAGTTCATATGTTTAATAAGCATTGAATTATATATGTATAAATGCTTAATCGATATATTTTTAGTAAATGCTACATTATTGAAATGTAATGCGAATGCTATTGAGTACGATACTACGGAAATGACCGACAGAGATTCGATATAGTGAAAGTTCCGGTTGAACTTTAGGAATAGATAGGATACAAATGTCATGACCTTAGAGTTACTGATATTACGAGTAAGACCATATCTAGGATATGGCATCGATATGAGACTTCGTGTAAGACCATAACTGGGCTATTGGCATCGATACGAGATTACATGTAAGACCATATCTGGGATATGGCATTGGTACGGTACTGTGTGTACGAGATTCCCGAGTATCCTTTAGTATTCCAAATGGTTCAATGAGAAATGTTGACGAAACGTGGTTACAAGTGATGGTACAACTCAGTCAAGGTACTCATGACAGAAAATTATGAGAATTCATATGGTTCAATGAAATATATATAAATGTGATGGCTATTGAATTGAATATAGTTTATCTCTATTTGCTTATGCTTATGTAAATGTTAATGAATTGATAAGAAGTATTCAAACCATATAAGCATTGAAATTAATAAACCTGTGAAATTCTTGGTTAACTATGTGAACGTATGCATGACATAAAGGTAGAATCATACAAGTTATATTATAGTATATATAATGGCTTAAAATGTGTTTATTTGATGAGATGAGTTATTATCATACGAGCTTACTAAGTTTTATAGCTTACTTTGTTATTTTTTTCTATGTTTATAGTGATTCAGAGGCTCGCTCGGGTTGGAAGTCATCGGAGATCATATCACACTATCCAGCTATGGTTTGGTACTTATAAGCTTGTGATATTGGTTATATGGCATGTATAGGTTTTGTGGTCATTTTGATAATTATTTTGGTAGTGACTTTTGCCATTTGAATTGGCTTATGAATGCCTATATTTTGGTTTGTATATATATAGTCATGTGAGTTGGCTATATTGATGATTTTGATGATGTATAAGTGTGCAAATGACCTTTGTTTTGAGTTTGGTAATTGTCCTATAAATGCTAATTGTGATGGGTAGATTTTAAAATAGTATTTGAAGTATGAAAGAGCCCATGTTTGATGAATGATATGATGGTGATATTAGGTAAATTAATGCATGTTTGAATGTGTTCATATTGATGAATTGAAATTGTGAATATTGCTATGTTTTGGAAGACATGTTAGGAAATAGTATGTATTGTATTTGTTGGTATTGAAATGGTATCAAAGATGTTTGATTGAGGTTGTTTTAAATGCTTATAAGTGTTATGTTTTGGTGACATTGAAATTGTATAGGTGTGCATGAGTTTGGGTTGCAAATTGGCTTGGTAAATAGCCTATTTTTGTCCACATGGGCAGAGACACGGGCGTGTGTCTCAGCCGTGTGTGACACACAGTCAAATTACACTGCCGTGTGTCCCATGGTGTGGAAATTAAAATGAAGTCAGAATGCTCCACACGGTTTCACACATGGGCGTGTGACCGGCCGTGTGGTACAAGTTAGTATACCCCCTAATTGGCACACGGTCTAGCACACGGGCGTGTGACTTGGCCGTGTTGCATAAGTCAGTATACCCTACAGTTTTGGCACGGCCTAGCACACGGCCTGGCGCACGGGCGTGTGTGGCCACTTCGAAGGGCGCACGGGCTAGACACACGGGCGTGTGGTTGGCCGTGTGACCCAAGTCAGTATGTACCCCCTGTTTTCACACGGCTTGTGACATGGGCATGTCTAGTGGCTGTGTGAGACACAAGGCCTAGCCGCACGGGCGTGTGTCCTCTATTTTGAGAAAATTTTCAAAGTTTCGTGAAAGTTTTATAATTTATCAGATTAGTCCCTAACTGCTCTTAAAGCATGTTTAAGGCCTTGTAGGCTATTATGATGGACAAATTCATTGAGATTGAATGATGATTGTATGAATTGATTGAATGCATGAGAAAAATATGGTTATATGTGTTATAAGTTCGGTAATGCTTTGTAACCCTATTTTGGCGTTGAATACGGGTGAGGGGTGTTACAATTTTCACATGATATTTTTATATAAATGCAAATCATGCAAAAATATAAAAATGATTTTTCTTTCCGGTTCGGATTTGTGGTCCTGAAACCACTGTTCCGATTTCACTAAAAATAGACTGTTACAACTCTCCCCCCTTAAGAATTTTCATCCTTGAAAATCTTACCAGTAAAGAGGTTTGGATATTGCTTTCTAATGGTATACTTCGTTTCCCAGGTAGCCTCTTCAATACCATGTCGTTGCCAAAGAACTTTTACTAAAGTTACCTTTTTATTTCTGAACTCTTTTGTTTCTCGAGCTAAAATTTTAATCGACTCTTCACTGTATGTCATATCAAACTGAATCTCTACCTCTTTCGGAGAAATAACATGTGAAGGATCTGATCGATACCGTCATAGTATAGACACATGAAAAACATTATGAATCCGATCAAGTTCTGATGGTAAAGCTAACCGATATGCAATAGGTCCAATTCTTTCTGTGATTTCATAAGGCCCAATGAACCGTGGACTCAATTTCTCTTTACGGCCAAATCGAAGAACTTTTTTCCAAGGTGACACTTTCAAGAATATCTTGTCACCGACCTGAAATTCTATTTCTTTCCATTTAAGATCAGCATAAGACTTTTGACGATCAGAAGCTACTTTCAAACTATTCTGAATTACTTTCACCTTTTCCTCAGTTTCACGGACTAAGTCAACTCCGTCTAACTTTTTTCTCACTAAGTTCTGTCCAATACAATGGAGTTTTACATTTGCGTCCATACAGTGCTTCATACGGTGCCATTTTGATACTAAAATGATAACTGTTATTGTAAGCAAATTCAACTAAAGGCAGATATTTTTCCCAATTACCTTCAAATTCAAGCACACAACATCGAAGCATATCTTTCAAAATCTGTATTACTTGTTCAGATTGACCATCTATCTGGGGGTGGAACGCAGTACTAAAATGTAACTGTGTACCTAGAGCTTCTTGTAATTTGCTCCAAAATCGAGATGTAAATCTAGGATATTTGTCTGAAATAATGGAGATAGGTACTCCATGCAATCTAATAACCTCAGAGACATATAATTCAGCCAATCTATCCAAAGAAAAATCCATACGTACAGGAATAAAATGTGCAGACTTTGTCAATCGATCGACAATTACCCAAATGACATCTTTCTTCTTTGGAGACAGGGGTAATCCCGATACAAAGTCCATGGTAATTCTTTCCCATTTCCATTCCGGTATTGTAACTGGATGTAATAATCCTGAAGGCTACTGATGTTCAGCTTTTACTTGCTGACATATTAAACATTTAGATACAAACTCAGAAATATCCCGTTTCATTCCCGGCCACCAGTACATCTTCTTCAGATCATTATACATTTTATTACACGCCCGTGTGTCTACTGTGTGGAAAAAATAAATCCATTTCTAGCTTCATTTCTCACTCAAAATTTTACCAATATCCTGTACCAAAACTTACATCCTAATACCAACCAATTCAAGCATTGATTTCAAGCAAATTCTAACATCTAATATGATGTATCATTGCATAAATAATTATGTTTATAATCTTACCTTAGTTTAACCTAAACATTAAACATCACTTGATCATCCTTAATTAACACATATGTATTTGTCATGATATAATGCTTTATAAGTACCAAAACAAATCATTATTAACCATTTCAAATGGCTAAATTACAAATAACATATTCTAGCCATCTATTGTCAAGTTAACCTATACATGCCATTATACCAAAATAAGTTTACTATTTTATATCAAAATAAGCTTGTGGATAGTGTGAAGATGCTCTAATCAATCACCAACCTTCGCGAGCTTCCGAGCACTATAAAATAGAGAAAAGTAAACCTAGTAAGCATATTATGCTTAGTAAGTTCGTATAACTAGAATTAAACTTACCAATCTTATTTATTAAAATTAAGCATATAATAACATGTTTCCATCAACTTGGTAAAATTTCCTAAACACATGCATTCAATCAAACATGTTAGTCACAAAATTCTCATATACATCAAGTAAACATAGATGAGCTCATCATGATATATTCTTTCAAGACATTATTCATTTCATCTCATAATTCTCGTATCATGTCAAGTATTTTGTCCGTTGAATCATTAAAATTTTGATGGATACTCAAATAATACACTCAAGGTGTACACTTTAATAACCCGTCAATTCATATTCATGAGTACCAATTAAGGCACTTAATCAGAAAGCACACTCTCGAGCCACATATCTTATAACAGGATTACTTGTCCAAGCTAAATCCTGTTTCCAACATATGTTCATAAGAGCTTAATCAGGATTACCCGTCTGGGCTAAATCCTATCTGTAATATGTGCTCAAGAGGGCTTATATCAGGATTACCAGTCCAGGCTAAATCCTTTATGTAATGTGATCAATAGGATTACTCGTCCGAGCTAAATCCCATCAGCAATAAATGCAGGACCTCATTCAATAGGGGAAAATCACATTTGTCCATCGAAATCCAATGTTCAAACGGAATTTAACCCTTTGCAAATAATTTCAAGCATGTATTCATTTCTTATATTACAACATCCAATTAATTTACATAAATTAAAATCACATTCTATACAAATACAACATTCAATTCAACATATTTACATGCTCAATTAAGTTGCACGAACTTACCTCGATAATAGTTCGTACAAGAAAATGTACTAATTCGAAACTCTCTTTTCCTCGATCTAGCTTCGAATTTGAGTTATCCGGATCTATATAAATGAACTTAATCATCAATTTCTCACATTTCATATTCAGTTGAACTCAATTTACATTCTAGGCAAAATTAGCATTTTGCCCCTAAACTTTTCATAAATTCCAATTTCGTCCCTAGACTCGGAAAATGAAATTCATGCAATTTACTCCTTATTTCAAGCCTAACCGAAATTTCAATATACAATTTACAGCACATGTGTTCCATAAATTTCAGAATTTTTCTTAAATTTTCATAACTTTACAAATTAATCCCTAAATCATGTTTTCATGAAAAATCACTTTGTAAAAGATGTTTATCTATCAACAACCTTTCATTTTCCATCATAAATTTTAAATTTTCAGCATATTCATCCATGGCATAATTTCTATACTTTGATAACTTTTCAAATTAATTCCCCAAATAGATAGAGTAAACTATCCCGGTTTCAAAAATATAAAAATTACTAAAAATGGGACAAGAAAACTTACCCAATTAAGCTTGATTAGTTTCTTCTCTCTCTCCTAGGGTTTTCATGCAAATTTTAGGGAAGATGATATAAAATAAGATGATATTTCTATTAATTTAATTATCATATTTAATTTTATCACTTTCCAATTTAGTCCTTAGCCTTTTCTAATTTTTCCATGGATGAATCATCAAAAATATCTACTAACTTTTAATTAATGGTCTAATTACCATATAAGGACCTCAAGTTTTGAATTTCATAGCTATTTGATCCTTCTAGCTACTAGAATTCAACTTTTACATTTTATGCGATTTGGTCCTTCCCGTAATTAAGCACTAAATTGATAAAATTTTCTTATCAGAATTTTCACATGATATTTTTATCTAAATGCAAATCATGCAAAAATATAAAAATAATTTTTCTTTTCGGTTCGGATTTGTGGCCCCAAAACCACTGTTCCGATTTCACTAAAAATGGGCTATTACAGTTATACTTCAACTCATGACCGTATAACCATCGTGAACTGGGAGCTCAATTTGTAATGCAACATCTTCTAAGGTCATGGTGCACTCCACACACGGGAAATGAAATGTATGAGTCTTCGAGCGCTTCTGTATCACTGTGAACTCAAACATACATTAAACTATCACAATTTCTCCTTAAAATAATTAAAACAAAAAACATTTTTTTTCTAATGGATGGTGGATGAGGAATTAATAGAGTAGGGGGAACAAAACCCCTTTTTATATAGGCAATCGGGTGAAAAATTTAAAAAATTATGTGGGAGCCCATGTCCATCCGAGATTCTCGGGATGAGATGTTTAAAAATTATCCCGGGAATCTCATGTTCTAAAATTTTATCACGGGATTTCCTGTTAAGGTTAGGGTTGAAAATAAGTGGGGAGGAAAACATACAAAAAACAAACAAACAGACAATTTGTTCATTTTTTCATTGCTTCTCATTTTTTGGTAAATTGTTAGTAAGTATATATTATTGATGTAAAATACGGTAGAATATAATATAAACAATTTTTCATTTTTTCGTAGATTGCAAATAAGTATATTATTAAAAAGACATACGATAGAATACAATACAAGCTTTTTTTTTTTAACTTTTTTTATAGATTGTAAATAAGTATATATTATTGATATAAAATAAATATAATACAATACAAACAATTTTTAAATTTTTTCGTAGATTGTAAATAAATATTATTGATGTAAAATACAATGAGAAACTTTTTTGATAAAATTGGAATAAGTACCTTATGGATGGAAAATTTAATACAATATAAATTAAAAGTTAACAAACTAAATGATGATTTACATGAGAAAAGTTTAAAACAAAAAATTTATCGACGTCATCGGCCCGAATGTATACCACAACACGGGCGGACACACGGGCTAGGAGACGATCATGTGTTTCATACTTTGAATTGAAAGCCCTAAACCCTAAGACCATGTTTTCAAGCCACACGACCTAGGTTATGTCACACGCCCTGGCCACACGGCCGTGTGACTCCTATTTTCAAAATTTTACATTTTTTCCAAAATAATCCCCGAACGTTTCCAAACTATTTTTAGGGCCCCGTAGGCTTAGTTTAAGGCCCGTAAGTGTATTTTTAATTTATATAAAATGTGTTTTTATTTGTTATTATTATTTTTGAATAATTGTTTCTATTTGAAGTTAAATGTTTCTATTTGTATTGTAATACTCCATAACCCTAATCTGGCGATGGAGACGGGTTAGGGTGTTACATGTCTTATCTTGGGCATCAGAGCAGATGACTCCCAAAAAATAGAAACATAGATGTGACTGATTGGACTGACAGTACATCAGACAGGACCCAAGCAAAATAAATCTTGAATCCGTTTATGGATTTATTCACTTGTGATGTTCATAGTGTGACATACCTAAATCGTCAGTGGATGATGAACTATATATGCGTGACTCGTACACGTTAATGTAAGTAAAAGTCTGAGTTAAAATAGATAAGGAACCAAAAGCTAGTGCATTGGGTGTACGACTTCTATAGTGTGTAGTGTCATTCACAACAATGAAATTCATAGCCCAAAACATGGGTAAATGATATCCTCTCATTGGCATTACATGGTTGGTGAAAAGTAAACGTGGCCAGGGGTCGTTCGTCTTTGTAATGGATGACTTGATCACTATTTGATAGTGATTGAATTTTCATGACAAGAAGATGTAATGGTTACCATAAGATAAAATAGGATTATATTGGGAGAACATATATTATCAAAAAGAGATCAATGATATCCTATGCGGGTAACACACTTATGACAAGGTCGCTGGACGAGCACTAAGTAGTTGCTTTTGTAATGGTATGTCGTTGAGGAGAGCTCAATTACGATACTATAGTGGAATAACTTCGTGAGTAAATGAGTTTATAATTAATAGGAAAAAAGTGGAACTTAATTATAAATCATTTGAGCCTACCACATATGTCCAATCGGTTCCTCCGTTAGCTCGTTGAAACAAGAAATGAATTGCGTGTTTGAATAGAAATGAAGTAAATGAATAGAAAAAGAGAAATGAGTAGAAAAAGAGAAATGAGAAACATTTAGGAATAGTTATTGTAACAACCCAAACCCGGCCTGAAACACCCCACACCCGGCCCACGAGCTTGAACCGGATCTGGTATGTTCCTTAAATAAATCGGTTTTCAATGTTCTAAATGACTTAGAGAAAATTTGTGTAATTTTAAAAAAAATTGTTTTGGGTTGGGCTTAATTTGAAACCTATTTAATAAATTCTGGAAATCCAACTTAAATAAGGTGACAAAATAATTTTTGGGTTTATTATTTTAAAAGAAATAAATTTACTTATCTTTAATCAAACATAATTTGTATCATATTTAAATAAAAATAAACAGAAATAAAGAAAATCCAATTGGGCCTTATGGCCTTATTACATCATTCAAACCCAAAATAAAGTTTAAAGTACTAAAATTTCATAAAGTCCAAATTCCAAATAATTTCTTCAAGCGATGCATGGCCACTTTTAGCTCCTGCCGACCCGGTCCATTACTGCTCATCACCTGAAAAATAATTCCCCAACGGGGTGAGTCAACAGACTCAATGTGTACATAGTACTAATTTCCAACAAATCAGGCATACAAGTCATATCAATATCATGTTCATACAAAATAAAGAATGATGCAACCCAAATCCAAACCTATTTGTCCATCCGCTACACACCACCCGTACCAACCTGTACACCGCGGGGACTACTAAGTCGACCCTCCATCCGCTACACACCATCGAAGCGCGATCATTGCAATCGACGTGCTCATCGCCCACTTATGTTGTGTCATTAGACACTGTATTCACTGGATGTAACCGAAGTTACCACTTTTCACTTTATGTGACCGTAGTCACCACTTTACGTTGGTGAGACCGTAGTCATCACCTTCACTTTCTTCCTCCACAAATATCCCGAATGCCCCAAGTATTTCATAACATATTTCACATACTTAATTTTCATTCATGTTACTAATCACATGTTCAAAATATATCACATTCACAATCCTATCAAAAGTAGGAAACGTACCTGGGTACTCCTTACCACATTTGTGGTGCTTAGCCACATTCACATACTGTTACATATTTATATATTTAATGATTGCCATGCAATTTATTGAAAGTTAGTAAGAGTACACACCTTTTCGCTTAATAGTTTCCGTGAATTCCGTAGAGCGATCTACCGATCTAGATCTTTCACTCCTATATTCGGCCATTAATTAAAACATATAAATAAACCTATTTGGTCTTAAAACCAAATCCTACTAGAAGTAGAATTACTTACCTAGTTGCCGAATTGATTTAATCAAGTCCCAACAGCTTGCTAGAATTCCTCTTCCTTGAAATCGGCTAATACTAGGTATGTAACCATGTCGGTTTTCGGTTTTTGAAATAATGGAAAACACTTAAACAAATTATGCCTTGGCCGAATATCCCTTACCTTATGATGGGATTCCAAATCAAGAGGATTCCTTTATAAGCTGTTTGAAATCCTATAACTCAGTGTTAGATTAGATCTAACTTTGAAAACGTGAATCATAATCTTTAACCACATATTTATATTTATAATCCTTACCTTAGATCCTTAGATTTCCCGAAAGATCCCCTTTTGATGTTGTGGATGATTGCCCTCTTTCTTAGAATCCACAAAGATTCAAATTTTAATGAGAACGGAGAAGAAAATAGAAGAAAAAGAGAGGATTTTGCTTAATGAAAATTCGGCGAGAGAGGGGTTTTGCCTAGGAGAATTTCGGCAGAGAGAAGGAGAGGAGCAAATGTTGATGAGTAGCCCTCCTGTCCTCCTTTTATAGCCAAAATTATCACCTAGGAGTCCTTTACTTGGCCACCACTCCTCTTTTTGATAATATTATCTCTTTTATTTAAAAGATAAAAGCCTTTAATCCATCAATTATCTCCTCAATTATCTCATTAGAAAATAATCCTTTATTTATCTCTTATTATTCACATATTTATGTGAATAAAACTCCTTTATTTATCTCTTATTATTCACATATTTATGTGAATAAAACTCCTTTATTTATCTCTTATTATTCACATATTTATGTGAATAAAACTCCTTTATTTCTCTCTTATTATTCACATATTTATGTGAATAAAACTCCTTTATTTCTCTCATATATCCAAGTTTCCCGAAATGTTCAAGTTTCCATTTTGGATTATTTCCAAAAATGTTTAGGTTTCAAAAATGTCTAAGTTTCCAAAATGTCCATTTCCATTTCCATTTTCATTTCCATCTCCATTTTCATTTCCATTTTCATTTTCATTTCCATTTTCATTCATTTCTAGGTTTCCAAAAGTATCAAAAATTTATTCATAATACTTAAGACTTGTCATTTCATACAATTGATCTGAAAAATGCATAGGCCCTTCCTAGGATGTTGTTACAGCTACCCTCTTAAATAAAATTTCGTCCTCGAAATTTCCTAACTAAACAGATTGAGGGTATTGCTTGTCGCATTGTCTCTTACGGCTCCCACGAAGCTTCTTCCGATCCATGATTGCGCCATAACACCTTGACTAAAGGCACCGACTTCTTTCGTAGTGCTTTCACGTCACGTTCAAGATCCGAATCGGCTCCTCCTCGTAGGATAGATCGGCCTTAACTCCACTTCTTCAACAGTACCACATGAGACGGATCCGATCGATAGCGACGTAGCATGGACACATGAAATACGTCGTGCATTTGATGCAACTCGGTGGCAACTCCAATTGGTATGCCACTGGCCCAACTCGCTTCAAGATTTGATAGGGCCCTATAAACCTTGGGCTTAGCTTCCTTTGCGCATCGAACCGCATAACCTTCTTCCAAGGTGAGACCTTTAGAAACACTTGGTCTCCTACTTCAAACTCAATTTCTTTCCTCTTAAGGTCTGCATGCGTCGACTTACGTCTATCGAAGCTTCTTTCAACCGTGTGCGAATTAATTCCACCTTCTCCTCGCCTTCGCCACTAACTCTGGACCCAAAACGCGCGCGTTCTCCTAACTCGGGTCCAACAAGTTGGTGTTCTACATTTCCTTCCATACAATGCTTCGTATGGTGCCATCCGAATGCTTGCCTGATAGTGTTGTTGTAGGCGAACTCGGCTAGAGGCAAGTAATCTTCCCAACTTCCTCGAAATCCATCACACACCTCTTAGCATATCTTCTAACACTTGTATAACCTGTTGATCGGTGTCAAATCTGATTGTGGATGAAAAGCGTAGTAGTGAAGTCTAGCTTAGTGCCTAATGCTTGATGAAGTGCTTTCCAAAATCGAGACGTAAACCTTGGGTCTCTATCGAGATGATCGACATCGGTACCACTCGTGTAGCCTCACGATCTCCGCCACATATAACTTGGCTAACTTTTGAAGGGAATAGTCGATCCTCACAGGGATAAAATGTGCGGACTTGGTCAAACGGTCCACTATCACCCATACCGAGTCCTTCTTAGTGGGCGTAAGGGGAAGCCCACTAACTAAGTCCATGGTAATTCTTTCCCACTTCCATTGGGGAATCTCAATTGGTTGAAGCAATCTGATGGGACTTGGTGTTCACCTTTTACTTGCGACATGTCAAACATTTCCCCACAAATTCGGTCACCTCTCGTTTCTGTGTCGACCACCAAAATTGTTCCCTTAGATCTCTATCTGACTTGATGCCTCCGGGATGCATAGCATAAGGACTACCATGCGCTTCCCAAGAATCCTTTGTCTCAACTCCTTATCCCCAAGATACAAACCTTTTCCTTGTAGCACAAGATGCTCCTTCATCATTGACGCCATAATCCTTTAATCCTCCTTGCCGTACTTGCGTAACTTAGTACTTAAGTCCTTATCCGCCAACCGTCCCTCTTTCACCTCCTTCACCAGTTGGCTTGACTTGTAACTCGCCAACAAAGCCTGTCTTCATACAAACTTAAGTGAGCGAACAAAGCCCTTAAATCCGACACAACCTTCCTACTTAGGGCGTCGGCTACCACATTCGCCTTGCCGGATGGTATTCTATCGAGCAGTCATAATCTTTCAATAACTCCACCCACCTTCGTTGCCTCAAGTTCAACTCCTTCCGAGTCAACAAATACTTAAGGCTTTTGTGGTCCGTGTAAATTCTCGACCTTTCTCCATAAAGGTAGTGCCTCCAAACTTTGAGGGCGAAAACCACCGCCGCGAGTTCCAAGTCATGAGTTGGGTAGTTCACCTCATGCGCCTTAATCGTCGAGATGCATAAGCGACTACCTTTCCTTCTTGCATTAGCACACGCCTCTAACCACCAGTATGCGAAGCATCACAATATACTACGAAGAAGTCCTTACCGCCTCATTTGAATTAACACCGAGCTTCACAAGCACTTTTTAAGCTTTTCAAAGCTCTCCTGTTGCTTATCCGTCCACAAAAACGTACTTCCTTCCTTAGTAACTTTGTCAAAGGTGCGGCTATTGACGAGAATCCTTCCACGAACCTTACTGTAATAGCCGCCAAGCCTAAGAAACTTCGATTTCACCACCGACCTAGGTGATTTCTAATCCAACACTGCTTCGATCTTCCTAGGATCCACTCTTATTCCTTCTGCGGATACCACATGTCCTAGAACGCCACTTCCTTGAGCCAAAATTCGCACTTGCTGAATTTGGCATAAAGCTTCTTTTCCTTAACACTTCTAACACAACTCGGAGATGCTCATCGTGCTCCTCCTCCGTCTTGAATACACACAAAATGTCGTCGATGAACACCACGACGAATCTATCCAAGTAGGGTTGGAAAACCCTATTCATCATATCCATGAACGCGCCGCGGTGCGTTCGTCAACCCAAACGGCATCACCACAAATTCAAAATGACCGTACCTTGTCCTAAAAGCGGTCTTATGAATATCGACCTCCTTCACTTTCGATTGATGATACCCCACCTTAAGTCGATCTTTGAGAACACAAATGCCCTTTTTCAGTTGGTCGAACAAGTCATCTATCCTTGGCAAAGGATACTTGTTCTTGATGGTCAGTTTGTTCAATCGACGATAATCTATGCACATCCGCATAGTTCCATCCTTCTTCTTCACAAAGAGAACCGGTGCTCTCACCACGAGACACACCGGGTCGAATGAACCTACGATCCAACAACTCTTGGATTTGAGCCTTGAGCTCCACTAACTCCTTTGGTGCCATTCGGTGGGAGCGATTGACACGGGAGCTGTTCTGGTAGCAAATCTATTCCAAATTCCACTTCTCTATCTGGGGGTATTCCGGCAACTCCTCCGAAATACATCCTCAAAATCCCTTCTGTTCTAACTCCTTGACACCTTCCTCTTCTCCTCTTAACGCACTCACGAAGGCTAAGAATGCCTTACATCCTTTCTTAACCATTTTCTCGGCCCTCGGTCACGAAACTACGTTAGACAAGTAGTTCCTCCTTTCTCCGATCATCACTACTACCTCATCTTCCGGGGTTCTTAGTTCCATACGTTTAGCCGCACAATCCAACACGGCTCGATGCTCTACTAGCCAATCCATTCCAAGTATAAGCTCAAACTCTCCAAGGGTAATTCCATTAAGTCACCCCAAAAGTTCGCTCCCGAATCTCTAGGGTACATTCCAAAGATCCTATCTATCCTCACCGTTTGGCCTAAAGGGCTTACTACGATTATCTGCCTATCGAAAGTTGAGTCTAGGCCTAGTGTTTCAACCACACTACATGCAACATAGGAATGAGTTGAGCCCACATCAATAAGAGCAAAATAGGGTTTGACATGAATAAAGAACGTCACTGGTTATAACATCCGGCGCGCGTCTCCCTCTTCCCTCCTGGTGAACCGCGTAAACCAAACCCGGTTGCCTTACTTGGCGTTAGGCGCACCTCGACCCGAGCTCCACGGCCTCTGCCACTACCTCTGTTGGCCGACCCACGACCTCTTTGAGGTCAACTGTCCGCCTCTACCACCGGCTGGTTAGCATTCCGAGTCACTTGGTTGGCTCTCATCTAATAGCTTGGGGCAATCCTTAATCATATGGTCCTTGGACCCACACTTGAGACATCGTCCCGCCTTTTTCCAACACTCTCCCCGTGCTTCCTTCCACAATGTTCACAAGGGCGAAATTGCCACCCGTGCACCAACTGTTGACTTTGTGGCTCATCAACTCTAGGCCTCTTGTGGCCTTTTCGGATGGCCCAAAACTTCTTTTGGGCTTATTTCTGCCCACACTGCTTGGTGGCGTCCTTAATTCCTCGACCACTTTAGCCTTTTCCACCAAGGCGGAGAATTCCCGCTCCCGATGCGGTGCTATCAAAAGTCTCAAATCGTCCCTAAGTTCGTCCTCAAAAGCGAACACACGGCGTTCATGCTCGATCGCCACTACTCCTCGGACATATCGGCTCAACCTCAAGAATTCCGCTTCATATTCGGTGATGGACTTACTTCCTTGTACCAACCCCGAAAAAGCCTTCCTTTGCTCATCTATATACCGGTTCCCACATACTTCTTACGAAATGCTTCCTTAGCATATTCCCGTGTCGAGATCTTCCGCCCGTGGCACCGTCCCGAACGGTTAACCACCATTGATACGCTTCATCGCGTAAAGGTGCGCGTCATCCCTTTCAACTTCTCCTCGGGGTCAAGTCGAGCTCATCCATGATGCGCCTCGGTTGCTTCCAACCAATACTCACCATGTCTTGGGTGCCACTCCGATACTCCTCTAAACATTTCACTCCATTAGCACGCGGAGCCTCGAGCCACGACTTACTATTTCTGAATTGTTTCTGCACCACCACCAATTCCAAAACTCGCGGCCACGACTGCGACACGGCATCTTCCTCATGCGAGCCTGCTGCTCAACATTGACAGCTGGGGGTGATGGTGGTGGTGGTATCTCATTGTCAGAACCTTGTCCCGATCTAACAGTCATCCTTCCTCTACCTCTTCCACGACGACCACGTCCTCTTGAGCTCATTATCGACGAGATCTGATTAAGGAATTTTATGTATTAGTATTCTTGTTTCACTTATTACCCGCGATGATATCTTATGAAGAAGAGTTTAAGAGTGGTTCTTTCAGTATTCATACATGCATACAAATCTTGCATTCATTCATTCATCCATCAAAAAATATGAACTTTCGTTCATTCAAAGAAACGTTGTAATTCTTGTTGTCGTTTTCGTTATTTTGCTTTTCCACTACCTAGGGGCATTTTCGTAATTTTATCCTACAGGGGTATTTTCGTAAATTTTCAAAAATAAAAAGTTCCTGGTGATTTTGACGAAAGTATTTTGGTACTTCTAAAGTTCCGGAAATTTTGGAAGAATTTTGAAATCCAGGGTATTTCGGTAATTTTTGATCTCGAGGGTATTTTGATAATTTTTCCAAAAATCGAGGTAAATTTGTAAAATTTATTAAGTTAGGGATATTTTCCAAGATTGTAAAACATTGAGGGTTCCTTTGAGAGTTACACTTTTCAAAGCAATGATATTGTAAAAAATTTTGGAAATCGAGAATCGTTTTGGTAATTTTGTAAGTTAGGAGCAATTTTGTAATTTTCCAAAATCAAGATAGTTTGATATTTTACAAATTAGGGTTTTTTTGAACATTTGATAAAGTAATGAAATTTTGTTAAAACTATGGGTGGTTTGGTCATTTTATAAACCAAGGGTATTTTTTCTTTTTTTTTTTATTTTTATAAAAGAAAAACGGCTAAGTCCCTTTCGGGTTTTATTCTTTGTGTTTAGCCTATGACCGAGCCCTCTTGGTCGTAGGAACCAAAGCTACGCACTGTGCAGGATTCGAATGAAGAGGAGGTGAGTCACGCGGATCGCTTAAATACCAAGCTCTCACCGACCTTTCTGACATGCGCATGCAGGTTGCCACACCACTAAGCCTTCGAGTTAGGGGCGACAGAAGCTACGCACTGGTAGGATACTGCGAAGAGGAGGTGAGTCACTAGGATCGCTTAAATACCGTGCTCTTCCTGGATCCAATCCTAGACATGCGTCTGTGGGGTTGCCACACCCTAGCTTAATAACTTAGTCATAGGTTTGTTAAGTTCATTAAGTCTTATGAGTTTCAAGTGTTTGAGTAGTCTAATCCTGGGGTTCAAGTTCCTATCACACTATTCTCGTTCCATGCCTTTGCTACCCTTTTACAATTCATAATTCACATAATCACACACGATGGTTTAGAGGTACTTACCGTGGATCATGCGTCGGAGACTTAGGTGCCATGCCATAAAACTCGCTTATTCCAAAGAAATTCATTTGGGCTCGAATTGAAAACGTTTTGGCCTGAGCCCACAGCCGAGTTTTTAAAAGCGGGCTCGATACCAATCGAAACACCCCACACCCGCCCACGAGCTTGAACCAGGATCGTATGTTCCTTAAATAAATCGGTTTTCAATGTTCTAAATGACTTAGAGAAAATTTGTGTAATTTTAAAAAAATTGTTTTAGGTTGGGCTTAATTTGAAACCTATTTAATAAATTCTGAAATCCAACTTAAATAAGGTGACAAAATAATTTTTGGGTTTATTATTTTAAAAGAAATAAATTTACTTATCTTTAATCAAACATAATTTGTATCATATTTAAATAAAAATAAATGAGAAATAAAGAAAATCCAATTGGGCCTTATGGCCTTATTACATCATTCAAACCCAAAATAAAGTTTAAAGTACTAAAATTTCATAAAGTCCAAATTCCAAATAATTTCTTCAAGCGATGCATGGCCACTTTTAGCTCCCGCCGACCCATTCCATTACCGCTCATCACCTGAAAAATAATTCCCCAGCGGGTGAGTCAACAGACTCAATGTGTACATAGTACTAATTTCCAACAAATCGGGCATACAAGTCATATCAATATCATGTTCATACAAAATAAAGAATGATGCAACCCAAATCCAAACCTATTTGTCCATCCGCTACACACCACCCGTACCAACTTTGCATACCGGGGACTACTAAGTCGACCCTCCATCCGCTACACACCATCGAAGGCGTCATTTGCGATCGACGTGCTCATCGCCCACTTATGTTGTGTCATTAGACATCGATTCACTGGATGTAACCGGTTACCACTTTTCACTTTATGTGACCGTAGTCACCACTTTACGTTGGTGAGACCGTAGTCATCACCTTCACTTTCTTCCTCCACAAATATCCCGAATGCCCCAAGTATTTCATAACATATTTCACATACTTAATTTTCATTCATGTTACTAATCACATGTTCAAAATATATCACATTCACAATCCTATCAAAAGTAGGAAACGTGCACTGGTACTCCTTACCACATTTGTGGTGCTTAGCCACATTCACATACTGTTACATATTTATATATTTAATGATTGCCATGCAATTTATTGAAAGTTAGTAAGAGTACACACCTTTTTCGCTTAATAGTTTCCGTGAATTCCGTGAGAGCGATCTACCGATCTAGATCTTTCACTCCTATATTCGGCCATTAATTAAAACATATAAATAAACCTATTTGGTCTTAAAACCAAATCCTACTAGAAGTAGAATTACTTACCTAGTTGCCGAATTGATTTAATCAAGTCCCAACAGCTGCTAGAATTCCTCTTCCTTGAAATCGGCTAATACTAGGTATGTAACCATGTCGGGCTTTCGGTTTTTGAAATAATGGAAAACACTTAAACAAATTATGCCTTGGCCGAATATCCCTTACCTTATGATGGGATTCCAAATCAAGAGGATTCCTTTATAAGCTGTTGAAATCCTATAACTCCGTGTTAGATTAGATCTAACTTTGAAAACGTGAATCATAATCTTTAACCACATATTTATATTTATAATCCTTACCTTAGATCCTTAGATTTCCAAAGATCCCTTTTGATGTTGTGGATGATTGCCCTCTTTCTTAGAATCCACAAAGATTCAAATTAACAAAGAGAACGGAGAAGAAAATAGAAGAAAAAGAGAGGGATTTTTGCTTAATGAAAATTCGCGAGAGGGGTTTTGCCTAGGAGAATTTCGGAGAGAGGGAAGAGGAGCAAATGTTGATGAGTAGCCCTCCCGTCCTCCTTTTATAGCCAAAATTATCACCTAGGAGTCCTTTACTTGGCCACCACTCCTCTTTTTGATAATATTATCTCTTTTATTTAAAAGATAAAAGCCTTTAATCCATCAATTATCTCCTCAATTATCTCATTAGAAAATAATCCTTTATTTATCTCTTATTATTCACATATTTATGTGAATAAAACTCCTTTATTTATCTCTTATTATTCACATATTTATGTGAATAAAACTCCTTTATTTATCTCTTATTATTCACATATTTATGTGAATAAAACTCCTTTATTTCTCTCTTATTATTCACATATTTATGTGAATAAAACTCCTTTATTTCTCTCATATATCCAAGTTTCCCGAAATGTTCAAGTTTCCATTTTTGGATTATTTCCAAAAATGTTTAGGTTTCCAAAAATGTCTAAGTTTCCAAAAATGTCCATTTCCATTTCCATTTTCATTTCCATCTCCATTTTCATTTCCATTTTCATTTTCATTTCCATTTTCATTCATTTCTAGGTTTCCAAAAGTATCAAAAATTTATTCATAATACTTAAGACTTGTCATTTCATACAATTGATCTGAAAAATGCATAGGCCCTTCCTAGGATGTTACACGGCCCAAACATTACGACCGAATTTGATTTGTTACGGAGAAAACCTTTTGAACACCATTTTAAAACCAATTTCAGTTTTGTTGAAAACTTCTCGTTATTGGTTATCTTGCCGAACTATACCTAGATTTAATTTGGAAATTTAATTGAGTCCGGTTATTATACAAATTTCGAATGTGCCCGACGGCACGATAAAACATTTTCGTGTTAATTTAAGAAAACATGTGATTTTAATTTTAATAATATAGTTTAAATAAAGTATTCAACATATAAGGAATAACAAAAGTAAAGTTTATGCAGGCCTTATTACAATCAAAATAAAAATAACCCAATAATGAAAATAAAATAGCTAAGTTTAAAGTTCAGTTTATGCAAGTCCACTTGCATGGCCACCTCGAGTCCAACTGGCTCTCAACCGCCATCTACGAGTCACCTGAAAAATGTTAAAGGAGAAGGTGAGTCACCAAGACTCAGTATGTAACCCTTCCCCCGTTTTAAGAAAAACAACATTCCATACACAACATATAACAGTTAATATGCAGAATATTATATGCCCAACCTAGCCAACCAAACGCCTTTGTCTACCCCATGTGGTACCAAACCACTTTGGTGACCGTAGTCACAATGTGTTACCAAAACACTGGTGGTGCCAAACCACTTTGGTGACATATAGTCACGATGTGTTACCAAAACACCGGTGTCCGTAAGACACGAATCAATTGATGGGGCCAACCCATCGTGTGATACCAAATCACCGCGCACGATCCCATATCTCAAGTGGGGCCAACCCACGGTGGTGTTAACCACAGGGACAAGTCGCTATGAGGTACCAAACCTCTGGAGGTACCAAACCTCTGGTGACATATAGTCACAGGTGTGTTACCAAAACACCGGTGCTCGTCGGCCACGAAATATCACTTTGCCCTCCTCTCATATAACCCACGAGGTAAACGATTATCAACGAGATCTCATGCATTTATCACCAGATATCAATAAGCCATGCTTCCCAAAAGCATTAAAGTAATCTCATATTAACAGAGACTTACCGGGATCCTCACTTGTACCAGTTAAGGTACCAATCCGCATCTACATCAAGCGGTTTACATACAAAATATATATTTAACACAACATTAATCGATATAAGTGTGTATGTACACACTGCCACCCTTGGATGTTCTAAATCCCGAAAAGAGAAGTCGGCCACCCTAGATCTCACTGTTCCTATATTCGGCCAACTATGGGATTAGTACCATGGCCTATTCGGCCAAACCCAAAATATTAGAGAGGGGTTCCTTGTGAACCCGAAATCTCACCTTTGCCTTTGCTACTCACCACGGCACTCAATTCCGAATCTGGTTCACAAACTATAATCGGTCAATGGACAATGTCAAGAGCCTTCTGACTTTTAATCACTTAGAAGAATAATCCATTACAAGTAGGCACTTACCACCACTTACCCAAATCCGATTGACAGAGACTGGAGAGTTAGATCTACTGCTTGGATAATCCCGAAATTCCTAGATGACATCGATTTCAAAGAAAGATTAGCCGAACTATTACCAAATACCGGATTTCGACTTTTCCTCACATCCAAATCGACAGATCATAAGAGAAATTATTAGTACATTCGGGTAATGCCCTTACCTCATCAAACCGATTGAAAGGAGAGTCTCGAAGAGTCTTATACCACCTTTAGTGTTCGGCAAAAGTGCATCCAAAGAGGAGAAGGGAATTTCGGCACTCTAGAGAGGTATATTCGGCCAAAACTTTGAAAATATGGAGAGGGGAAATTCGGCTATGGCTAGGGAGTAGGTTCGGCTAACTAAGAAAAAAAAGGAAGAGGAAGGATTGGGGATTCGACAAAGAAGAGAGTAGAGGAGAGTTTCGGTTCAAGGAAGAGAAGAAAAGAGGAAAATGGAAGATGAGAGTGAGTAGAGAATTTCGGCAAAAATCTAAGAAAAGAAGAATGGTTTTCAGTTTTTTTCTTGAGAGAGTTTGAAAAACAAAAAGAGGTGCTAGCCGAAATTATCAAGAAGACTCAAAAGAATTCGGCACCCTCCCCTTTTCCTAGTCTCCCTTACCGTCCACTCTCTTTGAACAAAGAGTCCAAAATTCGGCAAATACCCAAAACAACTCTAGGCCACTTGTTTGAAATTATTCAAATAATTTGAATAATAATCACATAATAATCCATTTAGAATAATGTCCTTGATTATCCCTTATTATCACTATAATTAAACAAATAAAACTCTCATATTATCCTTGATTTTAAAAGAATTTAAAGAGAGAAAGTCTCTCCCCCTTGTGCCGTCCACTTAAAGAGCAAAAAGAGAGGATTTTGTGATTCGAACCAAGGCTCTCCCTTGCTCCTTGGTGGCGTCTGGCGACTCTTAAGTGGGCTCACTTTGCCACTTATTCTAGGCTCATCTTTGTGTTAAAATACCCACATCTATTCTTATAACACCCTCCTGCTGATGCTCCTTGCCTTTAAAGTTAAAACTGAAATTTTTCTATCAAACCGGGCACACTCAAAGCCTTAAATTAAGCTCTATTATTCCATTAATAATATCACAAAGATTCATAATAAGAAAATAATTAAATTCCAAATAACCCCATATTTGAGATGTTACAGCTTCTACCCCCTTAAAATAAATTTCGTCCTCGAAATTCCTTGATCAAAAGAGATGGGGGTATTGTCGCCGCATCACCTCCTCTGCCCCCCACGTAGCTTCTTCCACTCAGTGGTTCCGCCATAGCACTTTCACTAAAGGCACTTTGCCTTCCTACGTAGAACCTTCACATCTCGGTCTACAATCTGAACCGGTTCCTCTTCAAAAGATAAATCCGAGTTCACCTCAATCTCGCCATCGGCACAACGTCACGAAGGATCTCGACCGATACTGCCTCAATTGATACATGAAATACGTCATGAATCGATTCGATTCTGGCAAGCGACTCTAGGCCGATAAGCTACCGGTCCTACTCGCTTTACCATCAGATATGGCCCGATGAACCTTGGGCTTAGCTTCCCTTTTCGTCCAAATCTCAACACCTTTTTCCAAGGCGACACTTTCAGAAAGACCTTGTCTCCCACAACATACTCCATTTCCTTGCGTTTGAGATCGGCATAAGACTTCTGCCTATCCGATGCTTCCTTGAGACGAGACCTAATCACCTTGACTTTGTCTTCGGTCCTCATTACCAATTCTGGACCCGAAACTTGTCGTTCCCCAACTCCGTCCAACATGTAGAGTACGGCACTTTCGTCCATATAGGGCTTCATATGGAGCCATCTCGAATACTCGCTTGATAACTATTGTTATAAGCGAATTCCGCTAATGGTAGGTACTCCTCCCAACTACCACTAAAATCCAAGACACAACCTCTTAACATGTCCTCTAAAATCTGTATCACCCTTTCCGATTGTCCGTCAGATTGTGGATGGAAAGCCGAACTGAAATCTAACCGTGTACCCAAAGCTTGATGCAATGCTTTCCAAAACCTTGACGTGAATCGGGATCCCTATCCGAGATAATCGATCTTGCACACCATGCAACCTCACTATTTCACCCACATACGACTTTTTGCTAGCTTCGGAGTGAGTAATCCATTCTCACCGCATGAAGTGAGCTGATTTAGTCGAGCGATCCACAATTACCCAAATCGCATCCTTCTTGTTGGGCGTAAGGGTAGCCCACTAACGAAATCCATGGTGATCCTCTCCCATTTCCATTGAGGATCTTTATCGGTTGAAGTAGTCCCGATGGTAACCGATGTTCAGCCTTAACTTGCTGGCACGTCAGACACTTCCCTACGAACTCGGTTATCTCACGCTTCAATCCAGCCACCAGAATCTGTTTCCGCAAATCTCCATACATTTTATCGCCCCTGGATGCATAGCGTATGGGCTGCTATGTGCATCTTGGAGAATTTTCTCGCTTAATTTCAGTATGCCTTGGCATACAAGCTCGCCCTGAAAACAAAGCACTCCATCACTAGACAGATCGTACCCTTCCAAGCCACCATCCCGGACTTGTACCTTCTTAGCGCTCAAGCCTTCATCCACTAACCGCTTTTCCTTAATCTCCTCAATCCAAGTCGGCTCTACTTGGAGTTCCGCCAAAAGACACCCATCATCATATAGACTCAACCGAGCAAACATTGCTCTTAAGTCCGCTCACAACCTTCCGCTCAATGCGTCGGCTACCACATTAGCCTTACCCGATGGTACTCGATCGAACAATCGTAGTCCTTTAATAGTTCAATCCACCGACGCTGTCTCGATTCGGATCCTTCGAGTCGAAGATACCTCAAGCTTTTGTGATCCGTAGTAGACTATCGACTTCTCCCCATACGGTAATGTCTCCATATCTTGAGCGAAAGACGATCGCCGCTAACTCCAAGTCGTGCGTTGGGTAGTTAACCTCATGCGGTCTTAACTGACGGGATGCATAGGCTACTACCTTCCCATCCTGCATCAACACACATCCCAAACCGGTGTGAGATGCATCACAATAGACGGTGAATAACTTTCCGCCTTGTCGTACCAAAACCGAGCTTCCAGTCAAAATTTTCCTTAGCTTATCAAAGCTTCCTTGCTCGCTTCTCCGTCCATACAAATGGAACACCTTTCCTTAGTAACTTGGTTAATGGGCGCTATATTAGAGAGAATCCTTCCACGAACCTCCGATAGTACCCTGCTAAACCCAGAAAACTTCGTATTTCAGCCACCGACCTTGGTGGTTTCCACTCCAATACTGCTTCAATCTTGCGAGGGTCTACTCTAATTCCTTCCGCCGATACTACATGCCCTAAGAAAGCCACTTCCCTAAGCCAAAATTCGCACTTACTGAATTTGGCATATAACTGCTTCTCCCTCAATGCTTGCAGAACTATCCGTAAATGCTTGTCATGCTCCTCTTCTGTCTTTCAATAAACCAATATGTCGTCTATGAATACCACGACAAATTGGTCCAAATACTGTTAAAATACTCTATTCATTAAGTCTATGAATGCCGCCGGTGCATTGGTCAACCCGAATGGCATCACCAAGAACTCGAAATGCCCATACCGAGTTCGGAACGCCGTCTTGTGAACATCAGCCTCCTTCACCTTTAATTGATGATATCCTGACCTAAGGTCTATCTTCGAAAACACCGAGACACCTTTCAGTTGATCAAACAAGTCGTCAATCCGAGGCAACGGATACTTGTTCTTGATCGTTAACTTGTTTAATCGCCGGTGAGTCGATGCACATCCGCATTGAACCGTCCTTCTTCTTGACAAACAACACAGCGCTCCCCACGGAGATATACTTGGTCGAATAAACCTCTATCCAAGAGCTCCCGAATTTGAGCCTTTAGCTCCACTAATTCCTTTGGTGCCATTCGGTATGGTGCTATAGACACAGTGTGCCGCTCCGTAGCAAGTCTATACCGACTTCGACTTCTCGATCCGGAGGCGGACCGGAAGTTCTTCTGGGAACACATCAAAGAAATTCCCCAACCGTTCGGACCTTTCCAACTACTAACCCCTTAGCTTCCAAAGCACAGATTTGAACCAAATACGCCTCACAACCCTTCTTGACCATCTTTTCAGCCTTCAAGGCAGTCACTACATTGGATAGGTAATTCCTTCTATCTCCTATCATAACCACTTCATCACCTTCAGCCGTCTTAAGAACCATGCGCTTGGCCGCGCAATCCAAATTCGCTTGATACTTAACCAGCCAGTCCATTCCAAGGATCAAATCGAACTCCCAAACGGTAGTTCCATTAGATCGACTACAAATACTACCCCTTGAAGTTCTAGGGGTACGCCTCTATAAAGTTTGTCTACTATTACAGAGTGACCTAAAGGGCTAACTACAGTCATCTCCCTAGAAGCAGTTTCAGAGTTTAGGTCCATAGTTCCTACCACACTACTAGCAATGTACGAGTGCGTCGAGCCCACATCAATCAATGCAACATAAGGAAAACCAAAAATTAGAAACGTACCGGTTATGACATCCGGTGCGTCACCTTCCTCGCGACACCTCGCTGCGTAAACTAAGCCAGGCTGCCTAGCCTCTGTGTTGCCTGAACCTCTGCCTTGAGTTCCACGACCTCGGTTAGGACCGTTGTTTCCTCTGCCATTACCACGACCCCTCTGTGGCCCCACACACTTCTATTCTCGAGTGCGATTACGCCTCCGGTGATTCTTAGCTAGTTTCTGGGGACAATCTCTGACACGATGCTCCAAAGACCCACACTCAAAACATCCTTTGTCACCGGTCCAACAACCTCCCCAATGGGTCTTTCCACAGCGATTACACTGAGTCGGCCTCGATTAGCGATCGTGGGCCTTGCCGCTTTGATTTGGCCCACTCGGCCTAGCCTTTTCTCGAGCACTCCCGCTTGATCCAAATGACCCAAATCCTCTCTTCTCGATTGTTCCTACTATAGCTTTGCCTCACAAATTCTCCTTGATCCCTTCCGGCTACCTTAGCCTTTTCCACTAGAGATGAGAACTCACGAACTCTGCTGTGGGGCAATCAAGAACCTCAAATCATCTCGAGTCCGTCCTCAAAGCGGACACACGCTCATGTTCGGTGAGACACGATGCCTCTCGCATACCTACTCACCTTAAAAATTCCGCCTCATATTCCGACACGGACTTAGTTCCTTGCACTAATCCCGAAAAGCCTTTCTCTGCGCGTCGGTGTAGCCGGTGCCCACATACTTCTTCCGATAGGTGGTTCTCGAAATACTCCCAAGTCAAATCATCTGCAGTAGCCCCATCTCGAACCGTCACCACCACCGATACGCTTCATCCTTTAGAAGCGACACGCTTCTTTCTTCTTTTTTCTTCCTCGGTCGGTCAAGGTCATCCATGATTCTTTCAGATTGACTCTAGCCAATGATTCTCACAGACCGGGGTGCCACTCGACACACCTTGGAATACCTCCGCCTGCTTAGATCGTAGTCGCTCGGGGACGATTCCGAGCTCCCACATTTCCACCAGCCCGGCCACCATCTCCAAGACTCACAACACACTTGCGATACCGCCTCGCCACCGGGCCCGATCCGCTCCTCACTCTAAAAGTAGGAGGTGGTGGTGGCGGTGGTACCTCATTTTCGTAACCTTGTCCTCGACTGACGGGTTCGAGACACCGTCATCCTACCCCTACCACGTCCACGGCGTCCACGTCCTCTAGAACTCATTCTATCTACCGCGCTTTTAATCTGATTAAGAAAAATTTTATGCGTTAGCATTTGTTTCACTTTATTACTCGCGAAGAAATTTTATGGATAAGGTTTAATCAGAGATTCTTTCGAGCAAACAATGTTTCAGTTTCCTATCCTAGTTCACACAAAGAAGTTCATGCATCCATTCCTTAATACTTTCCATACCTATTCGCTCATCGGACATTTCTGCCCATTTCTAACCCAGGGGTATTTTCGTCTTTTTCCTACAGGGGCATTTTCATAATTTTCCAGAACCAAAATATTTTGATGACGATTTCCAAAGCTAAGTTGTTGAATATTTGTAAAATAGTTGAAATTTTTGGGCAAAACCATTGAGTTAATATTTTATGGGTCAGGGGCATTTTGGTAATTTTACTCCTAAGGGTATTTCTGTAATTTTTTTCACAAGTCAAGTTTTTCGAGAAAAACGTTGTAAAAGTAATGTTCTAGGATTTGAGAAAGTTATTGCACAAGTTTTGAAAACATTAGGGTTTGTTGTTTTATTCTATTTCGAAAAACAAGGCTAATTCCCTTTTCGGGTTTTAATCATTGTGTTTAGCCTATGACCGAGCCCTCCCGGTCGTAGTGAACCAAAGCTACGCACTGTGCAGAATTCGAGTGAAGAGGAGGTGGGTCACGCGGACCGCTTAAATACCAAGCTCTCACTGAACCTTTCTAGACATGCGCACAGAGGTTGCCACACCACTGAGCCCTCTGAGTTAGGGTGAACCGAAGCTACGCACTGGTAGGATACTGCGAAGAGGAGGTGAGTCACGAGGACCGCTAAATACCGTGCTCTTCCTGATCCAATCCTAGACATGCATACAGGGGTTACCACACCCTAGCTCATTGACTAAGTCATAGGTTGGTTTAGTTCCTTAAGTCTTATGCTTCGTTTGTGTTTGAGTAATCTAACCTTAGGGTCCAAGTCCTATAAGTCTATCTACGTTCCATGCTTCCTACCCTTCTACAGAATATAATTCACCAAGAGGTTTAGATATACTTACCTGGGCGGATTGGTGCCGGAGACTCGGGCCATGCTGTTCAAAAACCAAAAATCATTCCATAAGGCCTACCAAAAACATTTTTGGCCTTGGGCCCCCACAGCCGAGCTTTGAACTGGGCTTTGATACCAATTTTGTAACAACCCAAACCCGGCCCAAACATTACGACCGAATTTGATTTGTTACGGAGAAAACCTTTTGAACACCATTTTAAAACCAATTTCAGTTTTGTTGAAAACTTCTCGTTATTGGTTATCTTGCCGAACTATACCTAGATTTAATTTGGAAATTTAATTGAGTCCGGTTATTATACAAATTTCGAATGTGCCCGACGGCACGATAAAACATTTTCGTGTTAATTTAAGAAAACATGTGATTTTAATTTTAATAATATAGTTTAAATAAAGTATTCAACATATAAGGAATAACAAAAGTAAAGTTTATGCAGGCCTTATTACAATCAAAATAAAAATAACCCAATAATGAAAATAAAATAGCTAAGTTTAAAGTTCAGTTTATGCAAGTCCACTGCATGGCCACCTCGAGTCCAACCGGCTCCTCAACCGCCATCTACGAGTCACCTGAAAAATGTTAAAGGAGAAGGTGAGTCACCAAGACTCAGTATGTAACCCTTCCCCCGTTTTAAGAAAAACAACATTCCATACACAACATATAACAGTTAATATGCAGAATATTATATGCCCAACCTAGCCAACCAAACGCCTTTGTCTACCCCATGTGGTACCAAACCACTGGTGACCGTAGTCACAATGTGTTACCAAAACACTGGTGGTGCCAAACCACTGGTGACATATAGTCACGATGTGTTACTAAAACACCGTGTCCGTGAGACACGAATCAATTGATGGGGCCAACCCATCGTGTGTGATACCAAATCACCGCGCACGATCCCATATCTCAAGTGGGGCCAACCCACGGTGGTGTTAACCACGGGGACAAGTCGCTATGAGGTACCAAACCTCTGGAGGTACCAAACCTCCGTGACATATAGTCACGGTGTGTTACCAAAACACCGGTGCTCGCGGCCACGAAATATCACTTTGCCCCCTCCTCTCATATAACCCACGTGAGGTAAACAGCTTATCAACGAGATCTCATGCATTTATCACCCGTATCAATAAGCCATGCTTCCCAAAAGCATTAAAGTAATCTCATATTAACAGAGACTTACCGGGATCCTCACTTGTACCGTTAAGGTACCAATCCGCATCTACATCAAGCAGATTTACATACAAAATATATATTTAACACAACATTAACTGATATAAGTGTGTATGTACACACCTGCCACCCTTGGATGTTCTAAATCCCGAAAAGAGAAGTCGGCCACCCTAGATCTCACTGTTCCTATATTCGGCCAACTATGGGATTAGTACCATGGCCTATTCGGCCAAACCCAAAATATTAGAGAGGGGTTCCTTGTGAACCCGAAATCTCACCTTTGCCTTTGCTACTCACCACGGCACTCAATTCCCGAATCTGGTTCACAAACTATAATCGGTCAATGGACAATGTCAGTAGCCTTCGGCTTTTAATCACTTAGAAGAATAATCCATTACAAGTAGGCACTTACCACCACTTACCCAAATCCGATTGACAGAGACTGGAGAGTTAGATCTCTTCGCTTGGATAATCCCGAAATTCCTAGATGACATCGATTTCAAAGAAAGATTAGCCGAACTATTACCAAATACCGGATTTCGACTTTTCCTCACATCCAAATCGACAGATCATAAGAGAAATTATTAGTACATTCGGGTAATGCCCCTTACCTACTGAAACCGATTGAAAGGAGAGTCTCGAAGAGTCTTATACCACCTTTAGTGTTCGGCAAAAGTGCATCCAAAGAGGAGAAGGGAATTTCGGCACTCTAGAGAGGTATATTCGGCCAAAACTTTGAAAATATGGAGAGGGGAAATTCGGCTATGGCTAGGGAGTAGGTTCGGCTAACTAAGAAAAAAAAGGAAGAGGAAGGATTGGGGATTCGACAAAGAAGAGAGTAGAGGAGAGTTTCGGTTCAAGGAAGAGAAGAAAAGAGGAAAATGGAAGATGAGAGTGAGTAGAGAATTTGGCAAAAATCTAAGAAAAGAAGAATGGTTTTCAGTTTTTTCTTGAGAGAGTTTGAAAAACAAAAAGAGGTGCTAGCCGAAATTATCAAGAAGACTCAAAAGAATTCGGCACCCTCCCTTTTCCTAGTCTCCTTTGTCATCCACTCTCTTTGAACAAAGAGTCCAAAATTCGCAAATACCCAAAACAACTCTAGGCCACTTGTTTGAAATTATTCAAATAATTTGAATAATAATCACATAATAATCCATTTAGAATAATGTCCTTGATTATCCCTTATTATCACTATAATTAAACAAATAAAACTCTCATATTATCCTTGATTTTAAAAGAATTTAAAGAGAGAAAGTCTCTCCCCCTTGTGCCGTCCACTTAAAGAGCAAAAAGAGAGGATTTTGTGATTCGAACCAAGGCTCTCCCTTGCTCCTTGGTGGCGTCACAAGCAGCTCTTAAGTGGGCTCACTTTGCCACTTATTCTAGGCTCATCTTTGTGTTAAAATACCCACATCTATTCTTATAACACCCTCCTGCTGATGCTCCTTGCCTTTAAAGTTAAAACTGAAATTTTTCTATCAAACCGGGCACACTCAAAGCCTTAAATTAAGCTCTATTATTCCATTAATAATATCACAGCAGTTCATAATAAGAAAATAATTAAATTCCAAATAACCCCATATTTGAGATGTTACAGTTATGGTTTTCTCAAAATCATTTGGAAATAAATGTAAATATCTAAAAATGGAAATGGAAATGAAAATGGAAACTTATAATCTTATATAGGATTACTTACTTAAAAAATGATAGAAGAATAAGTTTATATTTTTGGACTATTTTGAAACCCAAAAATGAAAATAAATCATTCAGTAATAGTGAACATATTGAGTTGTGACATATTGAATGAATTTTACGAAATTTTATCGAGGGTAAAATTGTCAAAATTTTACTGGGATAAAATTGGGGTGAGAAAATCATTTAATGTGTAGATATTAAATTTTATTTTGGGAAATAGAAAAACTAAATAGAGCTGGGTCATATTACAATGTATTGGGTTAAAAAGGCCCATGAAGTACTCATAATTGGACCTAATATGAGAGGGGCCCAAAACCCCTAATGTAAGGAGGTGGGACTGCAAAACCCTAGTATCATTAACTAGGGTTGCCGCCCCTTATATCCTGATAAACTAGGATATTGTTTTTCTAGTGGAAATAAACTTCTATAACTCTATAAGGGTTCTACCTTCTCTTCCTATAAATAGATAGCATCGACAGAGCTATTGAGACAATTTTTGAGAGATCATTATTCTACCGAAAAATAAAGAGAATTTATTCTCAACTTATAAATATATTTTCCAAAATAACAATTTTACCTGTTCCTATTATAGAATAGATAATTTTCGTTTTCACCCCAAAAGGATTTTTTTTTAATTCTATGTTTTGATTCAATAGGTTTGAGTCCACACTCGAAATAGTTTGTGGTACGAGAATAACGGAAAAGATCATTTGGTTGAAAGTCAGAAAACATCAAAAATCCGTTTATCCAAAAACACAGATACGATTTCGGTCTAAGGTTTATTGCCATAAATATCACAAACCGAGCAAATTTTCAAAATTTTTATTTTTCGCTATGCAAGAAAATCGTTTTCAAACCAGATTTTTTTTCAACAGAAAGGGCACTTTAGATCAAACTGCAAGGAGTATTTGGATTATCTAGTTGAAAAGGGCAAATGTATAAAACTCTTTGTGATTGAAGCTTGCTTAGCAATAGAATCAATTGACAACTAGGTTTTTGGAGCCACTAACCATGTGTGTATTTCTTTAGAGGGGTTCAGAGAAATGAGAAATTTGCATGATAAGAGCCTCTCGTTGCGGACCGAAGATGGGAGCTATGTTTTAGCCGAAGTAGTGGGAGAAATTATTTTACATTTTGATAATTTTAGAAAGATTTTTTTAAAGAACGTATTTTATGTACCTCATTTTAAGAGGAATTTAATTTCTGTAGCATATTTATTTAATGACGGTTATTTCGTGACATTTAATAAAGGAATTGCTATTCACAAAAATAATTCTTTAATCTGTAATGGATGGATGGGAAACAATCTCTATTTTATCAAACCAAATAACTACTCGATGTTTCAAATTGAAATGCTGAATAAGTTTAAAATTTCTCACTCTAATGAGGGGTACCTATGGCACTTAAGACTTGGTCATATTAACCAAGAAAGCATCACTAGACTTGTGAAAGATAGTTCCTTAAGTATGCTTAAGGAAGTTAGTCTTTCATAATGTGAATATTGCTTAGAAGGTAAAATGACTAAGAGGTCTTTTAATGCAAAAGGTATAAGGGTCGACCAACATTTAAAACTTGTGTACACTGATGTATGTAGTCCTCTGAGCATCAATCCTCGAGGAGGTTATGATTATTAAGTGACTTTCATTGGTCACTATTTTCGATATGGATATTTGTATCTAATGCACCACAAAAGCGAAATATTTGATAAATTTCGAGAGTTTCGTGTGGAAGTGAAAAAGTAATTTTGTTTATTCTTAAAGAATCTTCGGTTTAACTGAGGTAGGGAATACTTGTCCGGTGAGTTCTTAGGATACCTCATAGAGAGTGAGATTTTATCTTAGTTGACTGCGCCGAGCACTCCACAACAGAATGACGTAGCTAGGAGAAGGAATTAAACCTTACTTGACATGGTTCGTTCAATGTTAAGCTATTCACAACTCCCTACTTCCTTCTGAGGATATGTGATACAAACGACTTGCTATATTTTAAATGATGTGTCAACCAAGTATGCTTGTAAGACACATTATTAACTATGTCATGGAAAGAAACCCGCTCTAAATCACTTTATAGTATAAAATTATTTGACCCACATTTTGGATAAGGATGCAAAGAAGTTGGATGCATGGATGAAATTATTCATGTTTGTAGGATATCCGAAAGAAAAAAATAGTGAATTATTCTAAAATCTGAAAGATAATACAATTAAAGTTTCTACTCATTCTACTTTCCTTGAGGAAAGTTACATGGATAACTTCAAGTCTCGAAGTAAAGTGGCACACGAGGAACTTTTGAGAGTTGTAGAACAATCACCAAGTTCCATTCTCAAGAAAGTTGTGGAAAGACCTGCAAATGATCAACAATATAGGAGAATCCGTCGTAGTGAGAAATTTTATAAGAAACCATAATTCTTCATCTGTGATGGTAGTATTTCTAATACGGAAGTCAATCATGAGGATGATGATCCACTCACTTACAATGAGGCTATGCAGGATGTTGATTCCAAACTCTAGAAACAAGTTCTGGATGCCAAGATGGATTGTATGAAACCGAATATGGTGTGGGAACTTGTAGACTTACAGGTTGGGATTAAACCTATAGGGTGTAAGTGGATTTACAAGAAGAGAAATGCGGAAGGGAAAGTGGAAACACATAAAGCTAGACTTGTAGGGAAAGACTACACACAGAAAGAAGGCATCGATTATGATGAAACCTTCTTTCTGGTAGCCATGCTCAAGTCTATCCGCATACTTTTATCCATTGCCTCTACTCTCGATTACGAGATCTAGAAAATGGATGTCAAGACAACATTCTTGAATGACTATCTTGAATGACTATCTTGATGAGACCATTTACATGGCTCAACCTTCTGACTATGTTGTCAAAGGAAAGGAGTAGAAAGTTTGCAAACTGCTAAGATCCATTTATTGACTTAAATAGACATTCTGCTAATGGAATAAAAGATTTGATCAAACGATCAAGATTTTTGGGTTTGAGAAAAACGCAAAACGCTGATGAACTTTTTGTCTATAAGCGTAAAAAGGACAAAAAAGTGGTCTTCTTCGTTTTGTATATCGATGATATTCTACTTATCGAAAATGATGTATGAGAATTGTCATCGATTAAACTATGGTTAGCTCAATAATTTAGTATGAAGAACTTGGGTGAAGCTAGTTATATTCTTGGAATTCGAATTCTTAGGGATAAAAAAAAAAAAAACAATAGCTCTACAACTTCATACATGATAAGGTATTGGAATGGTTTGCAATGACTGATGCGAAGTCAAGCGCTCAGCCGACTGCTTCGAATTTCATCTTTTTTTGGATGACTGTCCTAAGACAACGGAAGAAAGAGAGCATATGAGTAAGGTTCCATATGTTCGGCAATTGTAAGCCTTATGTATGTTATGCTTTGCACACGTCTAATTATTTATTTAGCTGAAGGAATAGTAGATGTGGTGAAAACAGCTTCTGAATATAACCTTGCAGATTCGTTTGCTAAGACTCTTGTAACTAAGAGTTTTAGCAAATACGTCGAGGATATGGGAACGCGAAACATGACACATTTACTTCACTAGAGCAATTGGGAGATTGTATGGGAAATGTGCCCATATTATAATAATCATGTAACTGTTTTCTATATATTTGAACAATGAATAAATAAAGAAAGTTAATTTCACATTTTACTATTATGTCTTTTGCGTTTCTGTTTTTTATGTTTTGCATACAAAGCGAAATTTTGACAAGCAAATATTAGCTCATTGATTTTTTAAGTTAAAACTGATGATAAGTGGCATTGTAAGAATGTTTACATTGCGAGAAAGACAACTTACTTTAGCAGATAATCTAATCGAATTTGTAATCCTGTAAAAAAAATCAAAGTGAGCATTTGATTCAAATACTTAAAAAAATTATTATATCGTTTACAATTTCAATTGGGGAGATGACTAGTCTTGACTATCGAAGCAGTTGACTCTACAAGTAAAGACATAGTAGTGTTCATCAAGTCTTATCTAGTAGAGTTAGAGGCTCTGGATGTCCTAAAACTAGAAGAATTTTGCCTAAACAGAAGAGATGGAAACCACCAGATCTGGACAATATAAAAATTAATTTTGATGTCTCGTTCAATTTTAATGCAAAAATATCAGTCTCAAGAGTACTAGCTTGAAATTCTATGGGGCTAATTATGGTTGTATGCACTTATCTACACTATGAGGTTATTGATTCCTTCGACTGCAGAGACAAAGGCGTGTGAGCAGGCCATCATTTTTGCAGAGGAGCTAGCGTTCGGTTGATTCAGGTTGAGGGAGAGACTCTAACGATTATCAAAAAGTTGAAGTCCCATACATTAGATAAATCTATACTAAGTTCGATAATCCAAGACATCAAGGCTAAAATTGGGAGTTTTGAGAGCATTACCTTTCTTTTGGTGGGACGACAAGCCAACGTTGTTGCACATGCACTGGCCAGAGAGAGTCGTCGATTTTCGAATCCAAGGTATTGGATAGAGGAAGCACTGTCGATTGGCCTCCACAGAGTTAGGCGTATCTGTATGCATTGGTGTTGGATTTCTGATCTCTATTTTTCTCCAACTGAGTTCCAATGCATTTATCTCTCTGAGCTTAACAGGGTGGCATTTTCAGTATTATGAAGATCACTAGGGGAGAATATTGTCCGGGTTCCATTGATTTTGAAAATGAACAAGGGTGAGTAGTGGCTATTCGAGTTCTTTTCTATCGTTTTCCTCTGTGATTTCTAGGGATTCAGATGGCTAAGTTAATGGCTGTTTGATTTTTGTTTTTGTTTTTTGATTTGATTTGTTTGGGGTACGATTTGTTTTCTGTCTTCATTCTTCTTCTTTGGTTTGGGTAGAGAGATTGAGGGACCCGAGATGTCTTGTGAAATGGGTGTGTTTGCCACTATGTATTTTTTTTTCTTTAATGCAAATTTAATTGTGGTAAAAAAAATTATTAACAATCGTAAATTATAATTATAATTATCATAACTTTTAATCTATATATATTTTATGGTTGGATTTTTATTCCAGTAATAATATAGCATAATTTTTTAATTAATAATTATAATTTAAGTTCTAATTATTTTTAATTGTGAAATTATTACAATTTATATTAAATTATAATCATCACAATTTCTATTTTATTTTAATTTTAATTAATAATTTTAAATTAAATATTATAATTATTTTTAAATGAAAATTTAATAATATGATAAAAAATAAATAATATTTTCGTCAGTTCAAAAAATTTTCCAAACCTATACTTATATATATTATACATTATAGACATAGATAATTTAAAAACCACCATATTTAAATAATTTTAAAAAATACAATATTTTTACAATAAATTGTGCTATTTTATTTTTCTTAAAATGAGATTTTCAGGTGAAAAGAAGCAGCAGCCAGCCAGGGTTTGGGAACTATATTAAGAGGGCATGCGTTTGTGAAAGAAATGATTTTAGTCCCTGTATTTGGGAGAGAAATGGATTTAGTACTTTATTTTAATTTCATCAATTTTAGTTTTTTTTGTTTTTTTAAAATTGGTCAATTTTAGTTCTTATACTTTTCGAATTTTGAAATTTTAGTCTTGATCCAAAGAGTAGCCAATTAAATTTGTTTGGTTGAATTTAATAACTCGTTCTATATTATACATACAATTGTAGATTTAATCCACATTCTTCATTTCCTATTAGATCATTCAAGTCCCTATACTTTTTAAATTTTGAAATTCCAGTTTTAGTGCAAATGACAGTCGTTTATCCATTAATTAGAATTTTAGTGAGGAATATGTGGAAATATTAAGCTAATATGATATTACAAATATGACAATATGTTTACTCTATCAGATTTTGGGAATAACATAATTTAATAAATTTAATAATCACCATTTAGTGAAGACTGAAATTTAAAAATTTAAAAAATATAAATATTAAAAATAAATAAATTAAAATACAAAGATTGAACCTACAACTCTTACAAAATAAAGAAACTAATAGTAGAATTTAACCTTTAAATAACATGTGATAACTCTAAAAATATGAAATATTTTCTCTTCATCTTATGGTGAAGGCTCACTCGAAAAGTGGGAGAGTTTAGGCAAAAATATAAATTAAAAAATGGGCTTGGGCAAAAAAAAAAAGAAGAAGAAGAAGAAGAAGAAAAAACCTGTTTAAAAAACGAGTTGGGCCTCGGGTAAGGTTTTTTTTTGTCCGGGCTCAGCTCAACCCGACCCAAATTAGCAAAAAGATAATAAAAATTCTACTTTTTTGTTGTTTTGCTACTATTTTCTTGTTGTTTTCTCACTGTTTTGCTACCATTTCACTATATGTTACTATTATTTTGTTGTTATTGTTTAAATATTGTATAAGTCTTATTTTAATGTTAATTTTGTTACTATTTTAGAGGTATTTACTTGTTAAGTTACACCTATTTTAGTGTTATTTAAGTATAAATATTTTTTTATTTTCAATTTATTGAGAAATACTTATTTTAATATTTTCAGTATGTTTGATGTATTATATTTTTAAAATTTTTATATGAAAATTAATATAAAAAATTAATTCGGACGGGCTGGACTAAACTTGAGTTCTAACATTTTTATCTAGTCTAAATTTAAACAAAATTTTAAACTTATTTTTCGAGCAAACTCCAACCCCGACTTAACAAACAGATCTAAAATGTTAACACCCGAGCTATGGACAGATATAATGTTACGTGGATATTTTTAGATAAATTATTGAAGAAATCCTGTCCGGCCCACGCCTTAGCCAACGGCTAGTTACGCAAAACGGTAACCTCAACGGTCGAAAATTTCAAATCCTCTTTTTATCCTAAAACCTCTTTCTCTAAATCGCATCGATTCTTTATTACGCTCTCTTCACTTCTCTCCAAAACTCCCTCCTCTGCCCTCTGCACTTTTTTTCAGTATTTTATTTTTTTGGCTGTCCACAAATCCTTCTTATCTTCGATATCAAATTTCAAAAATACAAAAAGGAAACTTGAAATAGAAAAGTGGGTTTTCGAAGATGTTGCAAGATTTGTGGAACGCTCCTCCTGGATTCAGGCCTTCTAAATCGGCCCCCACTTCTCCGGCGAAGCCCCTCGGGATTCTGAGAACTCGCTCCGAGTCCTTCCATGCCATCCACAAAGTCCCAGTCGGTGACACTCCTTATGTTAGAGCCAAGAACGTTCAAGTAAGTTTCTGGGTGTCTTCCAGTTGATTGTACAAGACTTGAAATCTTCTTCTTTATTAATTTTACTTTTGTTTTCAGTTGGTGGAAAAAGATCCGGAGAGGGCGATTCCTATGTTTTGGGCAGCCATAAATGCAGGGGATAGAGTTGATAGTGCTTTGAAAGACATGGCCATTGTAATGAAGCAGCAAAATAGAGCAGAGGAAGCCATTGAAGCTATCAAGTCTCTGCGTAGTAGATGCTCAGATCAAGCGCAGGAGTCTCTTGATAACATTCTATTGGATCTCTACAAGGTCTTGTTACACCAATGTAAACATTAAATATTATATCAAGTTGTATTGGTCTTTAACAAATAGATGGTTATTATAATTCTACAGAGATGTGGAAGGTTGGATGACCAAATAGCTTTGTTGAAGCACAAGTTGTATTTGATTCAACAAGGGCTGGCTTTCAATGGGAAGCGCACCAAGACAGCCCGATCTCAAGGAAAGAAATTTCAGGTCTCTGTCGAGCAAGAAGCCACACGGTTGCTGGTAAGCCTTCAATCTTTTCATCTTTGCTGGTAAACCTTAAAACGGATACATGAATTTAAGAAACTTTCCATTTTCAGGGAAACTTGGGGTGGGCATTGATGCAGCAAAACAACTATATCGAAGCAGAAGATGCTTATCGGCGGGCACTTTCGATTGCTGCCGATAATAACAAAATGTGTAACCTAGGTATTTGTTTGATGAAGCAAGGTAGAATGGGGGAGGCTAAAGAAACCTTGCGAAGAGTGAAACCAGCAGTGGCTGATGGACCAAGAGGGGTAGATTCCCATCTTAAGGCCTATGAGAGGGCACAGCAGATGCTCCAGGATCTTGAGTCGGAGATGATGAATAAAGGAGGAGGGGATCGGGTCGAACAAAGCCGGCTCTTTGACGCCTTCCTTGGTTCTTCATCAATTTGGCAACCTCAACCTTGCAAGGACCCCGTCAGCTTGCCAAAATCAAATGCAGTTAAACCCCAAGATGATTTTGCTGATGAGAACATCAATTCGAATGTAATGGTAAACCAGGTGGTGATTCCTCAACCAAAACCAGTCGCTCTTCCTTTCGGAAATTCTCTAAATATCGATGCACCGCCCTTTTACTCATCAAAGCTGGTGAAGGAGGTGAAAGCTCCAGTTGTGAATCAATTGCATGAGACCCTTAAAAGAACACGGTCAGGAAACTCAGCTAACTCTATGAGAGTGAATGAAATGGGTGGAGACTGCACAAAGCCTTTATCTGAAGAACTGGAAAAACCAGAGATTAAGACAAGAAGAAGGCTCTCTCTTTCAACTAAAGAGAAAGGAGACAAATTGGCTGATTTATTACCAGATAGCCAAGACTTTGAGGAGGCTATCATTTCAGCTGCAGTTCTAGGCCCAGCAAATGAAGCAGTGACTCAAAGGATGTTTCCAAAGAAAACTGATAAGAGGCTTAAGGTCTTCCAAGATATTACTCTTTCTTTGAGTCCCAGAACCTGATGTTGGTTAACTGATTTAGTTTCTTAAGTAACTTAATATTCTAAGGTTGGAGATGAACTTGTTCTCCTCACCTACTTGACCTCCTATTCCTGAAAAAAAAGGGGTAGCAGTTCTTAAGGTTGTAGCCTTAAGTATCATTTACATTTTATTTATGTATGCCTCCCAAATAAGGCGCATCCCACACCCATCAAGATAATAAAAAACACTTTGGTTTAGATTTTGCATTGCATTTGCCCAAATCTTTTTGATATATCATTGCATTCTACTAATTGACAAAAGAAGTATGTTCTATTTGATTTAAAAATAACATTCGTAAAACAGCAAGATTGCTGCTTCAGTGGCAATAAGACCTCACAACTATTATTTAAAAATGGAAATGAAATGAAATTATCAAAAGGAATGCAATTTACACACAATATAAATCATCATAATCATGCTGAACTTTGAGAACGTTATGCAAATGATTCATGTTTCTCTTCTTTCTTTCTTTTTTCAAATTTTCTTGGAATATTCAAACGATGATTTTTATTTTCCAATTAAAAATGAAGGATCACATTTTCACTCATATGAGAGAACCTTAAAAGGGAGTATGAATAGAGTGTCGAATCTGAGTCAAATAAAAAAAGGGTCTTATCATTAGGACAAGAATTTATTTAGTACTTCAAAAACAATCAAATGATATTTGAAACCAAACTTTCAACTAACTCTCCACTTAATAATCTTGTAATCAAAAAGGAAAAAAGCCCAATTCTTGGGAGGCAAACTTCGATCCAAGACAACTCAGATTCTCATTGATAAGTCATGACAATGAAGCTCCAAAACTTCTAACCACTTCAAAATCACAACTTGCGATAGCACAACATTCACCTCAATCTGATCAAGATTTCACATTGAAACCCCAAACTGCGAATTTTTGTTCTTTGGCTTTTCAAAATTTTAATGTTTTAGTCGAAATTTTGCAATTCTCACATTAATTCTAAGACTGCTTAATTTAAATAACCATGTTTGATCAAAGATGGTCTTTCTCAGGATTGTAATGTGGTCTAGGGGTTAATGGTTAACAAAGAAATGATGTCTAAGGCTCAAAATTTCATTCAAAGGGTAACAGAATCATGAGAAATTATTTAAACATTTGATTGCTCATTTCGTCTCCTAATCGATTGTTTTCGCTTATTTTCCTCTTTTTTTCCTTTAATTTTTCATTTCTCTTTTTTCTCTTCCTTTTTTCATTATTGTTACTTTTCTCTTCTACTTTTCTTTTCAATTTTCTTACTTTTCAGAATGAGCTTTATGTTGGAAAAATCGAATTAAAAAACAACGAAATAGTGACAGCAAAATTTTAAAAATTCATTTCAAAACCAACTAGTCTGATGTTAATGACAATAAACCCATTTATTAAGATTATACCTAAGTTCTCTTTGAAGTGGAATAGATCGCTCTTGGCTTTTTACCAATAGACCTTCTTCGTTATCATTAGCCTCGGTTTGCTAGAATGTGGGCTCAATTCTCATCAAAAGATAGAATATAATAAGAATAATTGTTCTTTATTTTAATAGAATATCGGCGTCTTTATATATATTTATTTGGTCTAGAACTTAATCTCTATAGATAGAGAAAATAACATGAGTTTCAATTGAATAAGTATTATTTTAATAAAAAAAATAACTCATATATAGAGTGTTATCGGGTAGGCAACAACAAGCCACTTATGGGACTAGGATTTGCCGCCCTTCTCTCCTATATTGGGCCTATTTGGGTCTTTTCATTTATTAGGTCAATTACATGATTTATATAGTCTTTAAACCAACTCACTTAATTTTCTTAGACCAATAAATATTTTTCCTACACAAAAAATGTTATTTATTATTTTTAATTAATTAAACTAATTATATTATTTTCTTAACCAAATTCTAATTTTGTTAAAGTCATGACAATTTTATCATATTAGAATCTAGGAGTAAATAATTTGACTAACTTGTTCTTATGAAACTATGATGACTTTATTAATTAATTTCCACTTCAAACTTCAAATATTTAATAAAATAACAATTCAAATTCATTAATTAATTACCTAGTCATTTTTTGTTTATAGCGAGAAAACAGATTAACTACATATGGTGATACATGCAATCTAATTTTCTAATTTGTTGTTTCACTAAATTTCATTTCATTAATTAATGTAAACCCTTAAGGTTATACTGAGCTAGCGGAGGGACCAATTGGACATATATAAGTAGGGCTCAAATAATTTATAATTAAGTTTTGACTCTTCGTCTATTAATTACAATATTATTTAGTTATGAAGTCATTCCACTAAAGTATCATGACTGAGCTCTCCCAATTATATACCATTACGATAGCAACTTATCAAAGTGCTCGTCCAATGACCTTATCATATGTGTATTACTCTCATAGGATACCCTTAATCTCTTTAGGATAAATTCGTTCTCCGAATATGATCATATTTTATCTCACGATAATCATTACATCTTCCTTAATGAAAAGCTAATTACTAACAAATAGTAATTAAATTATTTATCTCTAAGACAAATAACCTGTGGCCACATTACTTTCCATCTATCATGTAATGTTGATGAGAGAATATTATTTACCCTTTATTGTGCTATGAATTCCATTATTGCAAAATGATGCTACATCATACAAAAGTCATGTAACAGCCCAATTTTGACCTTAATCGGAATAGTGGTTTCAGGACCACAAATCTGAGTCCGAAAAATATTTTAATATTATTTTCTGTGTTAATTATATGTGAATTTACATGTGTGAAAGTTTCGTGAATTAATTTTATTATTTGAGTGCTTAATTTGATAAAAGGGCTTAATCGCGTAAAATGAAAATTTGATGGTTAAATAAGAAAGTGCCTAATTGTTGTTGTCTTTATAATTTGGAGGCTTTATGTTGTAATTTAGCTATAAGTGAGAGTAGTGGACGGCATTATGTTAAATTATATAGCTTATTTTATTAAGCATAATGGTTTAATAAATAATATATTATAATGTTAATATAATAAAACAAACATAATAAAATAAAAGAAAAACAAAGCATTATGTTCTCATCTCTTTTTGGTGCCGAAACTAAGGAAAAGAAAAAGAAATAAGAGAGCTAGGGCATTCGGTCATTGTTGAGCTAAATTAAGGTATGTATTTTACTCGGTTTTTGATAATTTTTACGTTTTTGAGATCGTTGCTAAGTTATCTTCAAAGTCCATGTCCTAATTTTTGAATTTGATGATGATTTTGTGTTTTGCCATTGATGATAACTTGTGATTTTTGTGGTTTGATGATGAAATAATAAAGATATGCGTTGAATTAACATGTTTTGTCTTGAGATTTTTGATGATTTTGAGTAATTTGGACTAAATTATAAAAATAAATTTTTGAGGGACTAAAATGTGAAAAAAATGAAATGTATGGACTTTTAAGGGCATGGGTGATATTCGGCCTAGCTATGGTGATGTGAAATTTTGTGTATTTTGTGTTTTATGCGATAGGGACTAAATTGCAAAAAGTGTAAAATGTCAGGGGCAAAATGGTAATTTACCCATTTATGTGTTTTTAGATTAAATTGAATGAATATGTGGTTAAATTAGTTAAATTTGAATTTATTTAGATCAAGAACGAAAGAAAACGGAATTTGATCGGGGGAAATCGAAAGTAGACGAATAGTCGATTAAACCGTCTGACAACATCCGAGGTAAGTCTATAAGCACATAAATGTTGTTAAATTGAAAATATATATTTGTTATGTGTTGAATTAAATTTTTAAGAATATATATGTGCATTGGCCGATTTTGATTAAGCTTGGAAGATAAGTTACGAGTTCGATTCGATCGAGATACGTTGTCCGAAAGTCCCGTACGAACCTTAAGAATAGTTAGGATACATATGTCATGACATAGGATTCCGATATGTGTTTTCGTGTAAGACCACGTACGAGACGTTGGCATCGACTTGTGTTTACGTGTAAGACCATGTGCAGGACATTGGCATCGTGTCGATTCGTGTAAGACCGTCTGCGGGGCGGTGGCATCGATATGTGATTACATGTAAGACCACATCCGGGGCGTTGGCGTTATACGAGCTTTACGATTATCCGCGTATCCTTTTTAATTCGAACGGTTCAACGGGCAATGTGAAGTAAAGACCGAATGTGAAATCGAATTAAAAGGTTCAGGTATGTATTCATATTATGTTATGAAATTAAGGTAAATTGTATACTTGAATTGATGATTTAAAGTTATGTGAAATATGAATTATGTGTTAGCATTATTTGAACATATAAGAGATTAGGCCTATTGATGTATTTGTGATAATATAAGTGATTCGGCCTATTGATATAGTTGTGATATTTAAAAGTGATAATTATATGTGTTTATGAGCTGTAATCAGCCCATTTTGTCCGGGCTTGTAACAAACCAAAACAAAAACAATAAAAAATAAATGTCCAAAGTCTTTTATATAGTCCATGTTACACAAGCCCAATTTTAATAGCCCAACACTCAAACTTGTAGCCCATTTACAACAAAGACCCAAAACCCAATTACCTAAACCTAAATAGACCTAACCTACCCGGACCATTAACAGACCCAAATCACACGAGGCCCAAAATGGCCCAATGCCCACATAGCTTGCGGACGCAGGAAACCCTAGGTTTCCATTGCGCCGCAAGCACCCAAGCAGCCTCGACACTCAGCCCCTTTTGCGCCGCAATCCACGCACCCAGTCGCGCCGTCATCAACGCGTGGAGGTCCCTTGTCGCCAGAATCCTCGCCTCTCCTGCACAAAAAGGAAAGAAACAGTAGCCAAACATGGAAAAATGGAGCGAAAATTGTATTCCTTTTTTATTTTGTCATTTTGGGGGTTATAAAAACCCCGAAATCATCTGTAAACAGGGATATACAGAAATATACATACAAAGAATACTCGAAAATAAACAGAGAAAAAGCCAAATCATCCAAGTTTTTGATTTATTTTTTTATTTTTGATTTTCGAATATTGTTATTTTATATTTTTATTTTTATTTAAAAAAACAATATATAATATATATAATATAAAATACATGTTTTTTTTGAAAAAAAACTTACTTTTTTCGGAGCTCCACCGGAGGCTGGCCGGGAATCGCCAGGCGAGAGAGAAAAGGGGAAGGTTTTGTTTTTTTTTTTTTTTTTGTAAATGATAGCAGAAATGAGCAAAAAGAATTTTTTTTTAGTTTTTATAAGGGAACGAAACGGCGCCGTTTAGGGCCTGTTTCAGAGGCCTCAAAACGGCGCCGTATAAAGGCCAACCCGCGCACTGACCCGACCCGCATAGAGGATCCGCGTGTTTTTATTGGAAGGTCTAATTTCCATTTTAGTCCTTCCTCATTTTTTATTTTTTAATTCCGTTTAATTTCATTTTTTATTTTTAATTTGGCCCTAAAAGTTTAATTACTTTCCAATTTAGTCCCTCGGACTGTATTAAGGACTAAACCTATTACGACGCCATTTTGAAAAAAGGCATAATTGCCCAATAAATCCCTATAGTTTAACGCGAATTTTGGTTCAGTCCTTTTAATCCGTTTTAATTGCTATTTAATCCCTGTCATTTAAAAATCTTTTTATTTTATTCCATTTTATTCCATTTTAAATTATTTTAATATTGTATTAAAATTATTTTGTTATATTAGATATCCTATATTATTGTCTTTATTATTTATATATTAATAGTACAAGATTTGTATATATGTATATATTTTTATATGTAGTATTCTTTTAAATTATTATTATTTATCATCTTATTTGTTTAATATTATTTTATTATATATTATTTAATTTATTCATAAGTTATCATATTATATTTTTAAAATCTTATATATATTATATAGTACTATATTAATGTACATGAAATCTTATTTTTGTATAAAATTTATTTATATTTTATAACATGTTTCACTTATATTACTTATATTATTTTTTAAAATATCTTTATTCAAAATTATTAATATTATTTATTATGTATTATCTTTTATATATTTATTATAATATTTTTATAAGTTTTTTTATATTATTATATATTAATTGTTTTTACAAAATTATCATTTTTTATTTTTTATTTATTTTGTTTTGTTAAAATAATTATTTAGAGTTTAAATATTGTTATTCATTTTAAATTACATGTTTATTTATTTTTATTCTTTAGATCATGTATTATTGCTTAGCATAGTTCATTATATATTTATGTTGTATTATTATTTTATTATTTATTGTTTGATAATTTGTAATTACGTAGAATTGCTATTAAATATGTAGACTGTATACTCAAACCACTATTTTTCTAAAAATACATTTTTAATGCATTTTATTTAAATGGTTTTCAAAATACGGTGATATGTGATATTTGGGAAATTTCGAGAAGAATTTTGCCCTAACTTATTGGGTTCGATTTTTCTCGTGAAACACTAGGTATTACATATCCCTTCTCTTTTAAAAACCGAAATTTACAAATTTCAAATAAAAAAACCTATTATTGGGAATTTAAAGCGTTGTGCCCTAACTTACTGGGTATGACGTTTTGTGACTCGAGGTAGGAATTTTCTAAAATAAAGACGTGCCTAGTTTCGAAGTCATGAGAGGCTATATCCTAACTTACTGGGTATGGTGTTTTATTTCTTTAAAGATAGGTAAGTCTAGTTTTCTTTTCTTCAAATAAAAAGGCCATTTTCTAAAATTTTTAAAGTTTCAACATTAGGACATGATATTATCGATTGGGTACCAATTTTTGGGCGTTATGAGGGTGCTAATCCTTCCTCATACGTAACCGACTCCCGAACCTATTTTTTCTTGTTTTTCGTGGGCCAAAATAAGTATTTTAAAATAAACAATTTTCAAGGTGATCCAATCACACCTAAGTAAAAAAAGGATTGGTGGCGACTCCATTTTCGTTTTTAAAAGTCGATCCCCATTTTTTAAAATCAACTTTTAAAATGGTTTCGACAGCTTGGCGACTCCACTGGGGATCAATAAGAGAGTCAAGCTGTAAAGTCGATAATTTCATGTCCTGTTGTTGCAAATTTGAAATTCTGAATTGAAAAAAATCATCATTTTTTATTGCATGTGATTTTTATTTTTTTTAATATCTTCGCATTGCATTTGCATGACCGTTGTGGTCGTACCTTTAAGTGGGAGCGAGAAGCTACTCCTTCGTGAGGTTTTCACCTCTGTGCAGGATAGTGAATCGCTTTCGGGATACATCCGTACCTATGTCTTCGTGAGATTTTCATCTCCGTGCAGCCATAGGGAAATGTATTCCCCTGAACTGAACTCGGTCCATATGAGCCTATAATGGGTGAGGATCGAGGAATCTGCTGGTTCAGGTACCTCAACTTTAGAACTTAAACCACATGTAGAAAACCTAAGAGCTTACCCTAGGTAGAACGATGTCGAACCTTAGTAGTTACTCAGATAGATGTTCTATGTTATTTTTTTCCTGTGCTAACGTTTTTATTTTGTTTTGATTACACTGCATCCACATCATAGAAAAGAGGTGTTGATTCAAATTCGATTACTAAATAGAAAAGTTTGTCATAAGGAAATGGATTTTTTGATAAAGTGGATTATAATACGGTTGTCCGAATATGTTTCAAGCAAACACAACGAGAGAAGACTGATAGTCCGTAAAGGAATACAAGAGTTTATTGCTCAAGGATTCAAGCTGACAAAGATTATTCGAGAATCACCACGGCAAGGCTTTCTTGAAGAGGCTAATAAGCATTGCGAGGATAAGTGAGCAGTGAGTCGCGGCCCAGATCAAGCAAAAGAGGAGCTAATAGGAGGCATCTATTAAAAGTTTGCAGGATTCGACCTATGCGAAGATGGGGATTGATGTTTTGCTTGGAATATGAGGGCATGGCCGTATATGTGATCCATTTTATGTAAAGAAATTTACTTTCTAGAAAAGTTTTTTTAATGGAATTGAATTCAGAATCAACGTCTCTCTCTCTTTGCATTCATGCATTTGCATTACATCATATCATATGCATTTAAGTTCATAGAGAGAGTCTAATTAGTTGAAATTATAAAAGAGTGAGAGAGAAGTGAGAAAAAGGGAAGGAAAATCTGGAAGCTGAACATCCTTACGGTACACGCGCCAAATCGAAGAAAATGGATCAAAGATTGAAACAATTCCAAAGAGACATGCAAGACCAGATGCAAGAGCAAATGGAAAAACTCCAACAAGAGATGATGGACCAGATGTTGGAGGCTCAAAAGAATATGATGGCTCAAATGGCCCAAATGCTGAGTGGGGCAATGGACAAAGGGAGGGGTCCCATAGTTAACGCTGATGACAATGAGGATTTTCCTCGGGGTTTCACCCCACCACATGTACAACCTGAGGAGTATCCCCAAAGGCCACCTGTCACAATTAGGCTTCAACAGGGGCAAGCTGATAATAGACCGCCCATGAACTTCCAAGTGGGCTTAGGATCTAATCCAGGAGACAACCCTGCTAATCCCGTCATCCTTGATTTGGATATGGCAGAGAGAGAAGGGATAAGAACTGAATCCTCAAGGCAGTTAGAGGATCGCTGTAGATGGTTGGAGGAAAAGTTCAAGGCTCTGGAAAATGCCGACCATCACCATGGTATTGATGCAAAGGACTTGAGTTTGGTCCCGGATCTGGTGCTTCCTCATAAATTCAAGATGCCGAAATTTGAGAAGTACAATGGGACTAGTTGCCCTGAAGCCCACATCACTATGTTTTGTAGACGCATGACTGGCTACGTGAACAATGATCAACTTTTGATTCATTGTTTCCAAGACAGTTTAGTGGGGGCAGCATCTAGATGGTATAACCAACTCAGCCGCGCTAATATTGGCTCCTAGAGAGATTTAGCCCAAGCCTTCATGAAGCAGTACAATCATGTCACAGACATGACGCCTGACAGAATCACTTTGCAAAACATGGAGAAGAAATCAAATGAAAGCTTCAGGCAGTATGCGCAAAGATGGAGAGAGGTCGCCATGCAAGTTCAGCCACCACTCTTAGAAAATGAGACTACAATGCTCTTCATCAATACCTTGAAGGCTCCCTTCATCACTCATATGATAGGAAGCACCACCAAGAGCTTTGCGGATATAGTGATGGCAGGAGAGATGATTGAAAATGCCATAAGAGGTGGCAAGATTGAAGCAGGGGAAACCACTAAAAGGTCTGCTCCTAGAAAAAAGGACGACGAGGTGAATAATACGAGTACATACAACAAAGGGTACTCAAAAGAAATTACTGTTAACCAGCCAAAGGTGATCACTGCTGGGCAACAAGGGTCGGTGAGACAAGAGTCGGACACAAGGCAAAATTCTGAAAAGCTCCAATTTACGCCAATCCCAATGACGTATAAGGAGCTATATCAAAGTTTGTTTGATGCACACGTGGTGTCCCCATTTTATTTGAAACCGTTGCAACCTCCGTTCCCAAAATAGTATAACGAGAATGCCCAATGTGAGTACCATGCCGGAATAAAGGGTCACTCAATTGAAAACTGTACTACGTTTAAGAAGTTGGTTGAAAGGTTCATTAAAATGGGAATTGTGAAGTTCGACGAATCATCAAAATCTGATCACTATGATGAGGCAGTAAATGCGATAATTGAAGGAGGAGACAAGAAAGTTGCGACCCCTTGAAGAAATCAAAAGCGAAGAGGGAATCGGGGAATGAAGTTTCCAAGCCCCTGTATACTTGAGAGTGTTTTGAATAATGTGACTGTGGAAGAGATCTCTGTATTTTTAGAGCTAATCTAGAGTAATATTCAAAATATGCTTGTTGCCTTAAGCCTAGAGGCAATAAGAACCCTTTTGTGAAATAGGCTTGTGTCCTAAATTCTTATTTCAATAAAATGCATCTTTTTGAACAAATATCCTTTCATTCTTTTCATGTATAGATTCTTTTATTTTTCTTTCAAATATTCTTTTATTCATATCATACAAATAACCATTCTTTGAATCACTTATTCTTTAGAATCCTCCTTTGAGCCTACAATAGGTCTTCAGATATCAATGACATGAGCGACGTTGTTACAGATTCCCTTTTTGAATGAAATATGGGTCTAGGGGATCTCGGGACTTTGAAAATGACAGAGATTGTAGCCTAGCTCATCACAGAACTAAGGCAGGACATCATTGAATTATTTTCAAGAATTCAAAGTTGTTTTTGCACGATCATATCAGGACATGCTTGGGCTACTAAGACACGGGTTAAACATGAGGATCGGGCACTGCTGATCTACATAGAAAGGGATGGTATCAGCTATGCCGTATATAAGAAGACAAGATTCATGTGCCTTATCCATTTCTTCACAAATTTTCCTTATGTGGGGCATGGATGTGATGGGACTAATCTCGTCAAAAGCTTTTAGCCAATATCGATTTATCGGCATAGTCGTTGTTTACTTCACTAAGAGGGTGGAAGTAGCTTCATATGCCAATGTTACAAAGTCGAAGTCATCAAATTCAAAAAAAAATTCAAAAAAAAAGGAAAGGATCAGATGCCAGCAAAGAATGCCATAAAGAATCACGTCTAATGATGCATAATTGTACAAAGTCAAAGTTTCCAGTTTGTCCAAAGATCAGGCAGCATATCACAGTACAGCAAAAGTTGTCAAAAAAAAAACTATGAAAGGTGACTAAGACTTGTAAAGATTGGCATAAGAAGCTACCATTTACCCTCTGTCTTATTGAACGTCGGCCAGAAACTTCACTGGGGCAACATCTTACCTATTGATTTATGGAATTGAAGCGTTTTTGCCAATTGAACCTAATTGAAGAAAAGGTTAAAAGCTATCAATCACAGTCAGATGATGCGAGTTTACGACAAAGAGGTTCATCCTAGAGAATTCCACAAGGGGGAACCTGATGTTGAAACAGATCTTTCTTCTACAAAACGATTTCAGAGGAAAGCATATTCCGAACTGGGAAATACCTTATGTTGAAAAAGGCCTATTCTGGAGGAGCATTGATATTGACCGAGACGAATGGCGAAGACTTGCCTAATCCGGCGAATTCAGGTTCAAACAAGAAGTATTTTACCTGAAAAGGGAAATTCAAAGATGAAAACCCGCAAAGGGCGCCTTGAGTTCAAATTCAAAAAAAAAAAGAAGAAGAAAAAACGAAAAAGGAGAGGCCAAAGCGAAAACCCGCAAAGGGCGCTTTGAGACCAAAGGGGCTTTGAGCCGAAAACCAAAAAGAGCGGTTCAAATTTTGATCAAAGATAGGGCATGTGGTAGTCTTGCTATGCCTGAATTAACAATGAGGAAATATGCTGCGTCTTGGGGCATCGAAAAAGTACTCCGGATCCCCTAAACACATATTGAGCTTAAAATGGTCCTCAAGAAGTTTGAACAGAGAAACTCAGGCTGCGATATCTGGGGCACCTAGCTTCTATCTTACCCATTTTTGAATTTGTTACTTTGATTGCTTTATTCTTTTCAAGATACACCTAAATCAATTTTCTTTGCCTTGGTTATCTTTGATTAACTTATTTGTTTCGAGCTATCCTCCTGATTAATTTCTTTCTTGTCCATTGTTGTGATCTTTTTCAAGCATTTTATATTGAAATAACGATAAATGGACTAATAATATTTTCATAAAAGGAGTTTTGCATATTATTCTGGAAGCTTCTAAATAATATGTGAATCCGAAATAGGATTATTGTTTAGAACTCACCAAGCATAAGGGTTAGGAAATATTGAAGGATGATTATCTCTTCAGATTCTTATTGGATAGGACATTTCGTCGGTGATACTATTTCGACAAATGACGAACAATGTCAAGCCAAGTGTAAAATGGGATCATTCTCAGGAAAAGAAAATACCCTACATACATACATCTGGTCATTATACTCAGAGGATGATGTAACAGACCAAGTTGATTGAAAATTCCATACCTCTAAGTGATAATTGGATGGATGGAAGAAACCAAATGTTATTCCCCTGAAGTTGCAGTGGGAGGTATAAATTTTTATGTCCTAAGGTCCAAGAAAAAGGACTCTGGAATTACAGCGGGGCAAGCTTACTGAACAAAATACGATTGTTTCTTTGAGTTTTCTGTCAAAGATACCAGCTGAATGAGAAAGCATGGTAGCGCATCAGTGATAGAACCTTAATGAATTATGAGCAATGACAACCCATAGAAATCATACTCACATTTCCAATTAGGAGCATTTGATTCATTCCGATCATTGTATCCTAATCATTGTAAAAAAAAAAAAAGGAAAAGAAAAGAGGAAATCATTCTCATGACATTCTGCATTCATGCAAATGTCATCCCTAATATCATTTAGTTAGGAGCATTAGATTCATTCCGATCATGCATCCTAATCATCTTTCTCATGACATTCTACATTCATGCAAATGTCATCCCTAATATCATTTAGTTAGGAGCATTAGATTCATTCCGATCATGCATCCTAATCATCTTTCTCATGACATTCTGCATTCATGCAAAAGTCATCCATAATACATTTGGGTTTACAGGATATGTCCTTCAGAGGACGATGTAGCAAATTGGAAAGTTCAGATTTTGTTCCCTAGAAATGGTAGTGGAGCAAACTGAAGATTGAAGTCTTCCTGAAGATAGTAAGGAAGCAAACCAAAAAGTTCAGATTTTGTTCCCTAGAGATGATAGTGGAGCAGGCTGAAGATTGAAGTCTTCCTGAAGATAGTAAGGAAGCAAGCCAAAAAGTTCAGATTTTGTTCCCTAGAGATGGTAGTGGAGCAAACTGAAGATTGAAGTCTTCCTGAAGATAGTAAGGAAGCGAACCAAAAAGTTTAGATTTTGTTCCCTAGAGATGGTAGTGGAGCAAACTGAAGATTGAAGTCTTCTTGAAGATAGTAAGGAAGCAAACCAAAAAGTTCAGATTTTGTTCCCTAGAGATGGTAGTGGAGCAAACTGAAGATTAAAGTCTTCCTGAAGATAGTAAGGAAGCAACCCAAAAGTTCAGATTTTGTTCCCTAGAGATGGTAGTGGAGCAAACTGAAGATTAAAGTATTCCTGAAGATAGTAAGGAAGCAAACCAAAAAGTTTAGATTTCGTTCCCGAGAGATGGTAGTGGAGCAAACTGAAGATTGAAGTCTTCCTGAAGATAGTAAGGAAGCAAGTTGAAAAGTTCAGATTTTGTCCTCTCGAGATAGTAGTGGGGCAGACTAAAGATTGTAGATCTAGCATTCCTGAAGTTGTAGGAAGTAGATCGAAGATACCAATTTGATATCCCTGAGTTTGCAGGGAGCAGATTGAAGATAGCAGATTTGGCATTCCTGAAGTTGTAGGAAGCAAATCAAAGACATCAGCCTTACTTCTCTGAGTTTACAGAAGAGCAGGCTAAAAGACAACAGATTCTGCCTTCCTGAAGTTTGCAGCGATGCGGATCAAAGATATTAGTCTGACCTCCCTGAGTTTGTCAGTGGAGCAGACTAAAGATAGTTGATATTGCATACCGTGGAAGTTGCAGTGGAATTGGAAGACATTTGAAGAAGGCGAGGACCAAGAAGACGAGGCTTGGCCAAGACCGGGCAAAATTGGTCCTCCTATTGTCTTTGCTCAATTCTCGTTACACAACAATGAGCAAAGAGGGGCAGCTGTAATCAACCCATTTTGCCCGGGCTTGTAACAAACCAAAACAAAAACAATAAAAAATAAATGTCCAAAGTCTTTTATACAGTCCATGTTACATAAGCCCAATTTTAATAGCCCAACACTCAAACTTGTAGCCCATTTACAACAAAGACCCAAAACCCAATTACCTAAACCTAAACAGACCTAACCTACCCGGACCATTAACAGACCCAAATCACACGAGGCCCAAAATGGCCCAATGCCCATATAGCTTGCGGACGCAGGAAACCCTAGGTTTCCATTGCGCCGCAAGCACCCAAGCAGCCTCGACACCCAGCCCCTTTTGCACCACAATCCACGCACCCAGTCGCACCGTCATCAACGCGCGGAGGTCCCTCGTCGCCAGAATCCTCGCTTCTCCTGCACAAAAAGGAAAGAAACAGTAGCCAAACATGGCAAAATGGAGCGAAAATTGTATTCCTTTTTTATTTTGTCATTTTGGGGGTTATAAAAACCCCGAAATCATCTGTAAACAGGGATATACAGAAATATACATACAAAGAATACTAAAAAATAAACAGAGAAAAAGCCAAATCATCCAAGGTTTTGATTTATTTTTTATTTTTGATTTTCGAATATTGTTATTTTATATTTTTATTTTTATTTTAAAAAAACAATATATAATATATATAATATAAAATACATGTTTTTTTTGAAAAAAAACTTACTTTTTTCGGAGCTCCACCGAGGTCAAGTAGAAATCGCCAAAGCGAGAGAAAAGGGGAAGGTTTTGTTTTTTTTGTTTTTTGTAAATGATAGCAGAAATGAGCAAAAAGATTTTTTTTTTTTTGGTTTTTATAAGGGAACGAAACGGCGCCGTTTAGGGCCTGTTTCAGAGGCCTCAAAATGGCGCCGTATAAAGGCCAACCCGCGCACTGACCCGACCCGCATAGAGGATCCGCGTGTTTTTATTGGAAGGTCTAATTTCCATTTTAGTCCTTCCTCATTTTTTATTTTTTAATTCCGTTTAATTTCATTTTTTTTTATTTTTAATTTGGCCCTAAAAGTTTAATTACTTTCCAATTTAGTCCCTCGAACTGTATTAAGGACTAAACCTATTACGACGCCGTTTTGAAAAAAAGGCATAATTGCCTAATAAATCCCTGTAGTTTAACGCGAATTTTGGTTCAGTCCTTTTAATCTGTTTTAATTGCTATTTAATCCCTGTCATTTAAAAATCTTTTTATTTTATTCCATTTTAAATTATTTTAATATTATATTAAAATTATTTTGTTATATTAGATATCCTATATTATTGTCTTTATTATTTATATATTAATAGTACAAGATTTGTATATATGTATATATTTTTATATGTAGTATTCTTTTAAATTATTATTATTTATCATCTTATTTGTTTAATATTATTTTATTATATATTATTTAATTTATTCATAAGTTATCATATTATATTTTTAAAATCTTATATATATTATATAGTACTATATTAATGTACATGAAATCTTATTTTTGTATAAAATTTATTTATATTTTATAACATGTTTCACTTATATTACTTATATTATTTTTTTAAAATATCTTTATTCAAAATTATTAATATTATTTATTATGTATTATCTTTTATATATTTATTATAATATTTTTATAAGTTTTTTATATTATTATATATTAATTGTTTTACAAAATTATCATTTTTTTATTTTTTATTTATTTTGTTTTGTTAAAATAATTATTTAGAGTTTAAATATTGTTATTCATTTTAAATTACATGTTTATTTATTTTTATTCTTTAGATCGTGTATTATTGCTTAGCATAGTTCATTATATATTTATGTTGTATTATTATTTTATTATTTATTGTTTGATAATTTGTAATTACGTAGAATTGCTATTAAATATGTAGACTGTATACTCAAACAACTATTTTTCTAAAAATACCTTTTTAATGCATTTTATTTAAATGGTTTTCAAAATACGGTGATATGTGATATTTGGGGAATTTCGAGAAGAATTTTGCCCTAACTTATTGGGTTCGATTTTTCTCGTGAAACACTAGGTATTACATATCCCTTCTCTTTTAAAAACCGAAATTTACAAATTTCAAATAAAAAAAACCTATTCTTGGGAATTCAAAGCGTTGTGCCCTAACTTACTGGGTATGACGTTTTGTGACTCGAGGTAGGAATTTTCTAAAATAAAGACGTGCCTAGTTTCGAAGTCATGAGAGGCTATATCCTAACTTACTGGGTATGGTGTTTTATTTCTTTAAAGATAGGTAAGTCTAGTTTTCTTTTCTTCAAATAAAAAGGCCATTTTCTAAAATTTTTAAAGTTTCAACATTAGGACATGATATTATCGATTGGGTACCAATTTTTGGGCGTTATGAGGGTGCTAATCCTTCCTCATACGTAACCGACTCCCAAACCCATTTTTTTCTTGTTTTTCGTGGGCCAAAATAAGTATTTTAAAATAAACAATTTTCAAGGTGATCCAATCACACCTAAGTAAAAAAAGGATTGGTGGTGACTCCATTTTCGGTTTTAAAAGTCGATCCCCATTTTTTAAAATCAACTTTTAAAATGGTTTCGACATGAGTATTTGAGCATTTAGTTATATGATGTTAAATGCTAATGTATATTTGATAACATATAAACTTGAGAGTGTGATATATGTATATTTAATTAAAGTTTGGATTGACTTGGCTAATTGATTTAGTGTTAATGTTCATATGATTATTGTTTGCTTATGACTTACTAAGCTTAAATAGCTTACTGTGAGTGTGTTCTTGTTTACCTCTGTTTTATAGATTTTGGAGTCAAGTTACGAGCTCGAGAATCATCAGCAAAGTCTATCACACTATCGACTAACTTCGGTATTTTATAAGCTGAAATTTCTTTGAAACTATGGCATGTATAGGCTAGCTTTGGAGTTAGTTTAATTCGAAAGTGTATGTATAAAAGCCATGCGAAAATGGCTTAATTTCCTTGCTTGTGTTCGGTTTTGGTTTAATTATGGCTTAAGTTTATTTTGGTCATGGTTTAATCTTATATGGATAGTAATCACATGGTATGGTATATATATATATATATATATATATGGTGGTGTTTTATTCATGTGTTTCGGCAATGAGGTAAATGAGGTATGTTTGGTGTATTTTAGTAAGATAAATAATGTTAAGTTTTAGTGATTTTGGTTATGTGTTTTATATATATATAATATGTGTGGTATGTTTGGATTTGGTTTTCAAGTGAGTTTGGGTTATGACATATGAATTGAAATATGCATATGAAGGTTGGAGACTATCTATATTTTGGCTTATTAATGGGGTAAAAGAATGATTATATATTCGAGTGTGTATTGAATTAAAATTTGTGGTTTTATTATTGAGTTGAAATGGCATGTTTTAAATGGGTAAATTGTTTTAGAAATGATAATTTAATTGTATATGTATATTAGGCTAAGGAGATGGCCTAAAATGATAAGCATGATATTTGGTTTATAGCATTATGTAAATATTCTATGGATTGGAGTATAAACAATACCGAATATGTAATGACTAGCTTTGTAGTGATAATGAAATATGGACATTCGAAAATGGCTCAATTGTGTACACATTTACACAAGCTTGTAAATGGAAAGTATGCATGTTTTTGGTTCTTTGAAAGGTTAAATAATTGTGTATGTTACTTATGATCTTGTTCATTAAGCTTTATGTTAAGATTTGTTAAATCTACTAAAAGTAAGTATCCTATTAAGCAAAAAGGATTTTTAGTAATTATTATTATTCGAATATCATTGTAATGGTGATTACATATTTCGTACAGTGCATGTGCATATAATATGCTAATAGATTATGTATATCATTAATCTATTATTTGTAGTTAAATATGGTGCATTATTCTGTGACTTAAGAAATTGTATATAATATGTTCGGACATGGTACTATATTATTAATGCCGCATATATGAATAAGAACAAAATAAAAACCAGGCCATGTAATATGGTTGTTATGTTTTTAATATGTGCATGTACAAAAATTTATAATAATAAAAAAATGATATGATTAACAGTTTGTCTATGAGATAATTGTATTGACAATTATTCGATGCATGAAATGTAAGGATATATGTTTGAACATGTATTCAGGAAGCAAATGCCAATACTTTTGAAGTCATATAGTTCGAACCTTATATGTATTAAGTACATGTAACATGGTTTTGTTGCACATTAGTTATTTCGAATATGTGGATAAATAATTGATATTGACATGCTTAAAATTTTTAAAGCATGATTTGCTTATGAATTTTAAGTAGTGAAGCATGATTGGGTTTTAGATGGTTAAGTGAAATATATGTATAATAATTAAATTTGAATGTGTTTTGATTTATAAGTTGTGTGATATTGTTATTAAATATAAAATGTATGTGTATTGATGTGATTGAATTACGAAACAAGAAAGGTAGTAAATGTCTATCCTGATATGTGCTATGTCCAGTAATACGTTGTAACCCTAATCTGGCGACGGATATGGGTTAGGGGTGTTACATTTGATTGGTATTAGAGCTAAGGTTTAGTCGGTTCTAGGACTACCATAGCGTATGTGAGTCTAGCTATACATACCATATTTAATCTGCGATAGTGTGATATCTCCCGACTCTGACGAAGATTGTTTTGATGAGATAGATAAGTTTTCCAACTGAGCTAATTCTGATAGTATAGAAGTAAATACTCAAATATTTGAGTGAAAATGTGTTGATGATGAGTTGAGACTCATAAAGGTAAGAATCAAATTGTATGACATGTTGTTATTGATAAATGTTGTAATTATATGAGCATATGAGATATGATATTTGAGTTATGATTGCTATCTGAAATGCTCTGATTGTGAAATAGTGATTTGAGTTGGCATATGAACAATGTGTTAAGAAAAAAAAGTGATTAAAAGCAAAAGTTTATTAAATTATTTGAGAATGTGAAATTAGTAATGAACTGACTATTTGTGATAGTATGTATTATGTGCATTTATGTGAGAGTTAAATTTGAGGCTTTACTACCCTCACCCCTCTTATCAGTAAAATGTTACAATTTTATTATAAGAGTTGGAATGAATAAGCTCACGAGTGTGGAGTTATAGAAATCCGTGTTTGAAAGATTAGTAATGTGGTCGAAAAGGAGAATGAATCAAAGAAATGAAGACAAGATTACTAAAGAGATATTGGACGATTTTGAAGACTATTCAGATTATGCAAAGTCATCATTAAAGAAGAAGTTAACTCTGATTAAATGACTTATTCAGGTATGTTATCTAAAGAAAGTATTAACTGGAAGCTATTCTGAATTGATTTCTGTTAGTGATGGGATAATGTGAAAATTTCTGATGACAGAATTAAATAGAAGATTAATGTTTGAATTGTATTGATGGTTGAGTATAGTGGTTGTAGTTGAGTTAATTACGACGATCACTTCTGAGTATGCAATGTGTTCATTTACTTTCAGAGGTATATGTAGCTGATTATGTTAAGATGAAATTTTTATCATATGAGAACATTAGCTAAACATATTAATAGATGAAAGCATCGTTGATCTGTTTGGGATATGTTCGACATTGTTATGTCTCTCTCTGATAATTCATTCCATTGTGTGGATATGAAAGTCTACGGTAAAATCTGTATGAGGCTAATATTTTGTTTCTATTGGTTATTATTCTGTTGAATATACGTGAAGATTATATTGCTTCTGTTACTGTGGATTTCAGTATTTAAGAATGACATCGTTCTTTCTGGACATTTTCTGGGATATTCTCGAAATTTTATATCATTATATATGGGTTGTAATTTTTAGATATCCTGTGTAACTCCATATACTAAAATTTTGCTATTCCGGTTTTCTTATGATTCCATGTGATTATTTACAAGAGATCTCTATTTGACAGAGATGACTATTTCTATTATAATTTTAATTTCTGGCTTGAAATGTAAGAGTACAGTGGTACCGTCCTCAAAGTTATAGAAGTTGTGTTTCTGCAATGGTTGCTATTTAAATCATATTTGATACTTCTCTGTGTTCAAATGCTTCATTAACAGTCGGGATAATATCTATTTATAGGGTTGAGACATCGTTCTGATTAAGGCTTAATGATTTCTATTTGGTTAAGGTGATTTCAGTATAATTCAGAGTTTTGATGATTAATATATGAGATACCTTCATTATAAACTCTTTTCTAGTTCTCATGAAAGTCCGACATTGATAAAAGTGAAAATGATAGAAGAATAATATCAAATCTATGAAACAATATGTCTAGGTTATCCTTTTTAATGAGAAGAAAAGATTTCATCGAAAAGACTGATTCAGTGGTTTAGTTTGATTTGAATTATTTGATTGAAAAGATAATTGGGTTATATGTGTCTGAATCTATCCACCTGACTGGAAATAAACTTTGAATGTACATGTGTGAATTGAGGGATAGTCTGGAAGAAAAACTCGTATTCTTAAAGACTTGATACCGAATTATATCCATCAGAATAATCCTATCTTGGAAATGTTATGATAAATTAAACTTAGTTGATTGTTGAAGTTTTCTTTTGCACGGAGATAATTTTGACCGAAATATCAGTTCTGGTTCAATTTGAGTTCAATAAAGAGATTACGATTTTCGTCCTTATGTTAATGAATAGTTCGAAATGTATTCTAATACAAGAATGTGCAAAGATATCTTATGATTTTATACAATTAAAGCTGCATAAAAAGAGTTATGTGGAATATTTGATGATTATAAGAGTTTAAAATGTCTAATGTCAGAGAAAGATATGAACTTGGCACAGCAAGGCTAGTTTCAATCGTCGAAAATTTTTTAAGTCTATAAGTGATTCTTATCCGAGGAAAAGGATTATAGTTTCGAATGTTTTGATTGGGCGATGAATACGTGATTGATCTTATCAGGTAATGAACAGTTGTTAGTTGAATTTGAGGCTAAATAAATGTTTATATAGTGAAGTTGTGAAATTCAGAAATGTGTCAGCGAATTTTAAGTTAAAAAGGAGTTCAACATAAATTGATTTCTGATTCAGAACCTCAGATGTGGTATCGATGATTATTTGTTATTTCGAGATAGAGTGTGCATACTGAAAAGTTCTACGAATATACAACAACTGCTACAAGAAACTCTCAGTGGTGTTTATATGGGATTAACAAGATGCACAACAATTCGAGATATGATATAGATGATGAGTGTGAAATGTGATATTTCTGACTTTGTTGATTATAGAAATGGAGGGTTGCTGAATTTTGTATCAGGATTATCTTTATCATTGAAAAAGATGGAGTTATCTGAAATATGGTTAACTGTCTGAAGAAATCTCTCTGTAAGTATATATTTTCTCTTTTGATAAAACAGTTAAGTTATTCATTTTTTGTGTTGGTAAATATGTCTATGGTGTCAGATATCATTGCTTTGGATTGAGATTTGAAATTTATATGGTAATTCTAAGAGAGAGATTACAGTAATCTGTGAGTATGAAATTGCATTGAAATCAGGAAACGCAAACAAAATTCTCGAAATATTTATTTTTCACTATGTTTTAGAATTGCAAAGTAACTAAGAAAGACTGTTGCTATTATAAGTAGTTATCGAACTCCATTACTTCAGGATCGAGTTTTGTGAAAAAATGATTCACGGGATTAAAATCGTCAGAGAATGTGAGTAGAAAATGGAAACAATTTAATACAGTTATAAGCAGTTTCAGCTAAGGATGATGTACAGTGAAAGTTAGATCAGAATTTTAGTTGTGAGATTAAAGAGATTTGAAATTCGAAGCTATGTGTGAATTTGAAATACATGATGTGAAAGTGATTCGCGATAGTCTGAAAGTAGTATTGAATTGTCAGAAATCGTATGCAGACTTGAAACGAAATGATATAGAGTTTCAGATTGAAAATAAAGTGTTTTTGAAAGTCTCACCGTAGAAGAAAATACTCAGATTTTGGTCGTAAAGGCAAATTGAGTCCGAGATTTATTGGACCGTATGAGATTATAGAGCGTATCGGGCCGGTTGCTTACAGACTGCTGTTGTCACCTGAATTAGAAAAGATTCACAATGTATTCCATGTTGCTTACCGATCCGATCCCTCACATGTAATTTGTCTGACAGAGATTGAGATTAAGTCCGATATGACATATGAAGAAGAACCGATTTGTATTATGGCTCGTGAGGTTAAAGAATTACGAAATAAGAAAATTTCGTTAGTTAAAGTACTGTGGCATAAACACGGAGTTGAGGAAGCAACATGGGAGTCAGAAGATGCAATGAAAGAGTGTTATCCGAATCTATTCATCGGTAAGATTTTCGGGGACGAAAATCCCTAAGGGGGGAGAGTTGTAACAGCCCGATTTTGACCCTAATCAGAATAGTGGTTTCAGGACCACAAATCCGAGTCCAAAAAATATTTTAATATTATTTTCTGTGTTAATTATGTGTGAATTTACATGTGTGAAAGTTTCGTGAATTAATTTTATTGTTTGAGTGCTTAATTTGATAAAAGGGCTTAATCGCGTAAAATGAAAATTTGATGGTTAAATAAGAAAGTGCCTAATTGTTGTAACATCCCAAATATGGGGTTATTTGGAATTTGATTATTTTCTTATTATGAACTGCTGTGATATTATTAATGGAATAATAGAGCTTAATTTAAGGCTTTGAGTGTGCCCGGTTTGATAGAAAAATTTCAGTTTTAACTTTAAAGGCAAGGAGCATCAGCAGGAGGGTGTTATAAGAATAGATGTGGGTATTTTAACACGAATATGAGCCTAGAATAAGTGGCAAAGTGAGCCCACTTAAGAGCTAGCATGTGACGCCACCAAGGAGCAAGGGAGAACCTTGGTTCGAGTCACAACAATTCCTCTTTTTGCACTTTAGATGGACGACAATAAGAGAGAGTTTTTCTCTCTTTAATTTCTTTTTATTATTATTAAAAGATAATATGAGCATTTAAAATTTGATTTTTATTTGTTCAATTTTAAGGATAATAAGGAGGCTATTTTATTCAAGGATAATGGAAGATAAATGAGGTTATTATATGGATTATTAGGAGATTATTTTTATTAATTCAAAATTGTTTGAATTAAATCAAATGGGTGGCCAAGAGAAAAACTAGGAGTTGGCTAGGATTTGAACTCCTTGTTGCCAAGGGTGGACGGCAAGCTTAAGGAGGGGGGGGGGCGAATGCTTATAAAAACCTCACCCTACCACTTTGTTTTGTTTTTTTTTTTCCATTCTTGCTAGTTGCCGAAAATCCCTAACCCCTCTCCCTTTGTGCTCTTTTATTTTCTTTGCTCTCTCAAACCTCTTCAAGCCGAAATTTCTAGCACCTTTCTTTCCCATTATTTTCTTTCTCCCTTGGCCGAATACACTCCCTTGGAAGTGCTGATTTCTTCTCCTCTTATTAAACTCTCTATTGGCCGAATACAATCTAGTAGTTTGCCGAAACTCCCTCTTCTATTCTAGTGTACTTTGGCCGAAGATTGGAAGGAATATAGATCTCGTTGGATCCTCGTTGTCAATTGATTTGGTGAAGGTAAGATTATGCCGAAACTCCATGGTTTTCCCTCTCTGTTCCTTTCCGATTTCTATTAGGGGGTAAATGCCGATTTCGGCAAAGGTTAACAAGGCTTCTAAACGTTTTGGTAAACGATCTCTCCTAGGTACCCCAAGTTCGTGAAGCAGTCGACCCAAGCTCCTAATCTCTAGCATTCGGCTTTGGTAAGTGGTGGTAAGATCAATTTCTTTATCATAGCAATTCGATTAAAAGCCGAAGGCTATTAGTTTTACTTACTAATCAATGGTGATTGACGAGCAGATTCGGGAATCAAGTGTTGCGATTAGTGTCCAAAAGTGTGAAGGTAAGGATTCGGGTTCACAAGGAACCCCTCTCAAATTAATTGGTTGGCCGATTAGGCCATAGTACTAACCTGGGTATTTGGCCGAATATAGGGATCAGTAGATCTAGGGTGGCCAACGATTCTTTTCGGGATTTAGAGCATCCAAGGGTGACAGGTGTGTACATACACACTTATAATTAATTAAATGTACTAAACTGTTGTGTGTGCTAACCGGATCTGTGTAGATTCGGGATTAATACCATGAATGGTATTAGTGCAAGGAACCAGGTAAGTCCTTGTTGACTATGAAATATTTTAATATGCTTTTGGGAAGCATGGTGTGTCTAGTACACGTTGCTTATTGCTGATGATAAAACCTATACATGTGATTAAGTATATGGTAGCATAAATTATGTGATATAAATGTTGATGTGGGATTGATGAGTGGAGGGGCGATATTTCGTCGATGAGCACCACCAAGTTTTGGTAACACACCGCGACTATACGTCACCGGAGGTTTGGTACCTCCAGAGGTTTGGTACCTCATAGCGACTCGCCCCTCGTGGTTAACACCACCGTGGGTTGGCCCCACTTGAGATATGGGATCGTCGCGGTGATTTGGTATCACACGATGGGTTGGCCCCATCACCCGATTTGTGTCCACGGACACCGTGCTTTGGTAGCACATCGTGACTATATGTCACCAGTGGTTTGGCACCACCAGTGTTTTGGTAACACATTGTGACTACGGTCACCAGTGGTTTGGTACCACATGGGGTAGACAAAGGCGTTTGGTTGGCTAGGACGGGTGCATGACTTAGTACATGATGATTGATTATATGTCAGTGTATGAAATTGCTTACATATGGGGAAGGGTTACATATCGAGTCTTGGTGACTCACCTTCTCCTTAAACATTTTTTTTCAGTGACTCGTAGATGGCGGTTGAGGGGCCGGTTGGACTCGAGGTGGCCATGCAAAGGATTTAAATTTATTGAACTTTAAACTTAGCTATTTATTTTCATTATTGGGTTATTTTTATTTTGGTTGTAATAAGGCCTCCATAAACTTTGCTTTTGTTATTTCTTATATGTTGGATACTTTGTTTAAACTATATTATTAAAATTGAATTAAAATCACATGTTTTCTTAAAATAACACGAAAATGTTTTATCGTGCCGTCAGGCACACTTGAAATTTGTATAATAACCTAGACTTAATTAAATTTCCAAATTAAATCTAAGTATAGGTTCTGCAAGATAACCAAAAACGCGAGAGGTTTTCAACAAAACTTAAATTGGTTTTAAAATGGTGTTCAAAAGTTTTTCTCCGTAACAAATCAAATTCGGTTCGTAATGTTTGGGCCGGGTTTGGGTTGTTACAAATTGGTATCGAGCCCCACCCAAAGCTTCACTGTGGGGCCCAAGGCCCAAAAATGTTTTGGTAAGCCTTATGGAATGATTCTTGGTTTTTGAACAAAGATGGCCCGAGTCTCCTGCACCAATCGCCCAGTAAGTATATCTAAACCTCTTGGTGAATTATATTCTGTAGAAGGGTAGGAAGCATGGAACGTAGATAGACTTATAGGACTTGGACCCTAAGGTTAGATTACTCAAACACAAACGAAGCATAAGACTTAAGGAACTAAACCAACCTATGACTTAGTCAATGAGCTAGGGTGTGGTAACCCACATGCGCATGTCTAGGATTGGATTCGGAAGAGCTTGGTATTTAAGTAGTCCTCGTGACTCACCTCCTCTTCGCAGGTATCCTACATGGTGCGTAGCTTCGGTTCACCCTAACTCAGAGGGCTCAGTGGTGTGGTAACCTCCACATGCGCATGTCTAGAAAGGTTCAAAGAGAGCTTGGTATTTAAGTGGTCCGCGTGACCCACCTCCTCTTCACTCGACTTACGCTCTGGTGCGTAGCTTTGGTTCACCCTGACCAGGAGGGCTCGGTCATAGGCTAAACACGACGATTAAAACCCGAAAAGGGAATTAGCTTTGTTTTTCGAAATAGAATGAAACAACAAACCCTAATGTTTTTAAAACTTGTGCAAATGACTTTCTCAAATCCTAGAACATTACTTTTGCAACGTTTTTCTCGAAAAACTTGACTTGTGAAAATTACAGAAATACCCTTAGGAGTAAAATTACCAAAATGCCCCTGACCCATAAAATATTAATTCAATGGTTTTGCCCAAAAATTTCAACTATTTTACAAATATTCAACAACTTAGCTTTGGAAATCGTCATCAAAATATTTTGGTTCGGAAAATTACGAAAATACCCAGAGGGAAAAAGACGAAAATACCCCTCAGGTTAGAAATGGGCAAAAATGTCCGATGAGTGAATAGGTATGGAAAGTATTAAGGAATGGATGCATGAACTTCTTTGTGTGAACTAGGATAGGAAATCAAACATTGTTTGCTCGAAAGAATCTCTGATTAAACCTTATCCATAAAATTTCTTCATGAGTAATAAAGTGAAACAAATGCTAACGCATAAAATTTTTCTTAATCGATTAAAAGCGCGGTAGATAGAATGAGTTCTAGAGGACGTGGGCGCCGTGGGCGTGGTAGGGTAGGATGACGGTGTCTGAACCCGTCAGTCGGGACAAGGTTCGAAAATGAGGTACCATCGCCACCACCACCTCCTACTTTTAGAGTGAGGAGCCGGATCGGGCCGGTGGCGAGGCGGTGTCGCAAGTCGTGTTGCGAGTCTTAGAGATGGTGGTCGGGCTGGTGGAAATGTGGGAGCTCGGAAATCGCCCCGAGCGACTCCGATCTAACGGAGCGGAGGTATTCCGAGGTGTGTCGTGAGTGGCACCCAAAGGCAATGGAATCATGGCTAGAGTCAATCGAAAGAATCATGGATGACCTTGACCTGACTGAGGAAGAAAAGCTGAAAGGGGCAGTGTCGCTTCTAAAGGATGAAGCGTATCAGTGGTGGCTTACGGTTCGAGATGGGGCTACAACAGATGATTTGACTTGGGAGTATTTCAGAACCACCTACCAGAAGAAGTATGTGGGTATCAGCTACACTGACGCGCAGAGAAAGGTTTTTCTGGGATTAGTGCAAGGAACTAAGTCCGTGTCGGAATATGAGGCGGAATTTTTAAGGCTGAGTAGGTATGCTAGAGGCATCGTGGCTACTGAACATGAGCGCTGTGTCCGCTTTGAGGACGAACTCCGAGATGATTTAAGGTTACTGATTGCCCCACAGCAGGTTCGTGAGTTCTCATCTCTAGTGGAAAAGGCTAAGGTAGCCGAAGGGATCAAGGAGGCTGTGAGGCAAAGCTATAGTAGGAACAATCGTAAGAGAGGATTTGGGTCACCGGATCAAGCGGGAGTGCTCGAGAAAAGGCTAGGCCGAGTGGGCCCAATCAGCGGCAAGGCCCACGACTACTAATCGAGGCCGACTCGGTGTAATCGTTTGTGGAAAGACCCATTGGGGAGGTTGTTGGACCGGTGATAAAGGATGTTTCGAGTGTGGGTCTTTGGAGCATCGTGTCGAGATTGTCCCCGTAAACTAGCTAAGAATCACCGAGAGGCGAATCGTACTCGAGAATAGAAATGTGGGACCACGGAGGGTCGTGGTAATGGCAGAGAGAAACAACGGTCCTAACCGAGGTCGTGGAACTCAAGGCGAGGTTCAGGGCAACACGCAGGCTAGGCGGCTGGCTTAGTTTACGCAATGAGGTGTCGCGAGGAAGGTGACGCACCGGATGTCATAACCGCAGACGTTTCTAATTTTTGGTTTTCCTTATGTTGCATTGATTGATGTGGGCTCGACGCACTCGTACATTGCTAGTAGTGTGGTAGGAACTATGGACCTAAACTCAAACCGCTTCTAGGAGATGATGACCAGTAGTTAGCCTTTTAGGTCACTCTGTAATAGTAGACAAACTTTATAGAGGCGTACCCTAGAACTTCAAGGGGTAGTATTTGTAGCTGATCTAATGGAACTACAGTTTGGGGAGTTCGATTTGATCCTTGGAATGGACTGGCTGGTTAAGTATCAAGTGAATTTGGATTGCGCGGCCAAGCGCATGGTTCTTAAGACGGCTGAAGGTGATGAAGTGGTTATGATAGGAGATAGAAGGAATTATCTATCCAATGTAGTGACTGCCTTGAAGGCTGAAAAGATGGTCAAGAAGGGTTGTGAGGCGTATTTGGTTCAGATCTGTGCTTTGGAAGCTAAGGGGTTAGTAGTTGGAAAGGTCCGAACGGTTGGGGAATTTGCTGATGTGTTCCCAAAAGAACTTCCGGGTCTGCCTCCGGATCGAGAAGTCAAATTCGGTATAGACTTGCTACCTGGAACGGCACCTGTGTCTATAGCACCGTACCGAATGGCACCAAAGGAATTGGTGGAGCTAAAGGCTCAAATTCAGGAGCTCTTGGATAGAGGGTTTATTCGACCAAGTATATCCCCGTGGGGAGCACCTGTGTTGTTTGTCAAGAAGAAGGACGGTTCTATGCGGATGTGCATCGACTACCGCCAACTGAACAAGTTAACGATCAAAAACAAGTACCCGTTGCCTCGGATCGATGATTTGTTTGACCAACTGAAAGGTGCGTCGGTATTCTCAAAGATTGACCTTAGGTCAGGTTATCATCAATTAAGGGTGAAGGAGGCTGATGTTCACAAGACGGCATTCCGAACTCGGTATGGGCATTACGAGTTTTTAGTGATGCCATTCGGGTTGACCAATGCACCAGCGGCATTTATGGACTTAATGAATCGGGTATTTCAACAGTACTTGGACCAATTCGTCGTGGTGTTCATAGACGACATATTGGTTTATTCAAAGACAGAAGAGGAGCATGACAAGCATTTACGGATAGTTCTACAAGTATTGAGGGAGAAGCAGTTATATGCCAAATTCAGTAAGTGCGAAATTTGGCTTAGGGAAGTGGCTTTCCTAGGGCACGTGGTCTCGGCGGAAGGAATTAGAGTAGACCCTCGCAAGATTGAAGCGGTATTGGATTGGAAACCACCTAGGTCGGTGGCTGAAATCCGAAGTTTTCTGGGTTTAGCAGGGTATTATCGGAGATTCGTGGAAGGATTCTCTCTAATAGCAGCAGCCAATTAACTAAGTTACTAAGGAAAGGTGTCCTATTTGTATGGACGGAGAAGCGTGAAGGAAGCTTTGATAAGCTAAGGAAAATTTTGACTAAAGCTCCGGTTTTGGTACACTGAAGCAGAAAGTTATTCACAGCCTATTGTGATGCATCTCACACCGGTTTGGGATGTGTGTTGATGCAGAGATGGGAAGGTAGTAGCCTATGCATCCCGTCGCTTAAGACCGCATGAGGTTAACTACCCAACGCACGACTTGGAGTTAGCGGCGATCGTCTTTTGCTCAAGATATGGAGACATTACCCGTATGGGGAGAAGTCGATAGTCTACACGATCACAAAAGCTTGAGGTATCTTCCGACTCGTAAGGATCTCGAATCTGAGAGACAGCGTCGGTGGATTGAACTACTAAAGGATTACGATTGTTCAATCGAGTACCATCCGGGTAAGGCTAATGTGGTAGCTGACGCATTGAGCCGGAAGGTTGTGACGGACTTAAGAGCAATGTTCGCTCGGTTGAGTCTATATGATGATGGGAGTCTTTTGGCGGAACTCCAAGTAAAGCCGACTTGGATTGAGGAGATTAAGGAAAAGCAGTTAGTGGATGAAGGCTTGAGCGCTAAGAGGGTACAAGTTCAAGATGGTGGTTTGGAAGGGTACAGTCTGTCTAGTGATGGAGTGCTTTGTTTTCAAGGGCGAGCTTGTATGCCAAGGGATACAGAATTAAGGCAGAAAATTCTCCAAGATGCACATAGCAGCCCATACGCTATGCATCCTGGGGGCAGCAAAATGTATGGAGACTTGCGAAACTTGATTACGTGGCCGGATTGAAGCGTGAGATAACGAGTTCGTAGGAAAGTGTCCGACATGCCAAAGAGTTAAGGCTGAACATCGCTTACCATCGGGACTACTTCAACCGATAAAGATCCTCAATGGAAATGGGAGAGGATCACCATGGATTTTGTTAGTGGGCTACCCTCACGCCCAACAAGAAGGATGCGCTTTGGGTAATTGTGATCGCTTTGACTAAATCAGCTCACTTCATGCCGGTGAGAATGGATTACTCACTCTGGAAGCTAAGCGAAGTCAGTATATGAATGAAATAGTGAGGTTGCATGGTGTGCCAAGATCGATTATTTCGGATAGGGGTCCCGATTCACGCCAAGGTTTTGGAAAGCATTGCATCAAGCTTTGGGTACACATTAGATTTCAAGATCGGCTTTCCATCCACAATCTGACGGACAATCGGAAAGGGTGATACGATTTTAGAAGACATGTTAAGAGGTTGTGTCTTGGATTTTAGTGGTAGTTGGGAGGAGTACCTACCATTAGCGGAATTCGCTTATAACAATAGTTATCAAGCGAGTATTCAAATGGCTCCATATGAGGCCCTATATGGACGAAAGTGCCGTACCCCTACATGTTGGACGGAGTTGGGGAACGACAAGTCTTTGGGTCCAGAATGGTAACGAGGCCCAAGACAAAGTCAAGGTGATTCGGTCTCGTCTCAAGGAAGCATCGAGATAGACGTAAGTCTTATGCCGATCTCAAACGAAAGGAAATGGAGTATCTTTGTGGGAGACAAGGTCTTTCTCGAAGGTGTCGCCTTGGAAAAAGGTGTTGAGATTTGGACGGAAAGGAAAGCCGAGCCCAAGGTTCATCGGGCCATATCTGATTGTATAAAGCGAGTAGAACCAAAGTAGCTTATCGGCTAGAGTCGCCGCAGAATCGAATCGAGATCCATGATGTCTTTCATGTATCAATGCCGAGACGGTATCGGTCAGATCCTTCGCATGCGTTGTGCCGCAGAGCGCGAGAGATTGAGGTGAACTCGGATTTATCTTTTGAAGAAGAACCGTTCGCATTGTAGACCGAGATGTGAAGGTTCTACGTGGGAAGGCGCGCCTTTAGTGAAAGTGATATGGCGGAACCACGGAGTGGAAGAAGCTACGTGGGAGCCCGAGGAGGTAATGCGCAAAGCAATACCCCCATCTCTTTTGATCAAGGAATTTCGAGGACGAAATTTATTTTAAGGGGGGTAGAACTGTAACATCCCAAATATGGGGTTATTTGGAATTTGATTATTTTCTTATTATGAACTGCTGTGATATTATTAATGGAATAATAGAGCTTAATTTAAGGCTTTGAGTGTGCCCGGTTTGATAGAAAAATTTCAGTTTTAACTTTAAAGGCAAGGAGCATCAGCAGGAGGGTGTTATAAGAATAGATGTGGGTATTTTAACACGAATATGAGCCTAGAATAAGTGGCAAAGTGAGCCCACTTAAGAGCTAGCATGTGACGCCACCAAGGAGCAAGGGAGAACCTTGGTTCGAGTCACAACAATTCCTCTTTTTGCACTTTAGATGGACGGCAATAAGAGAGAGTTTTTCTCTCTTTAATTTCTTTTTATTATTATTAAAAGATAATATGAGCATTTAAAATTTGATTTTTATTTGTTCAATTTTAAGGATAATAAGGAGGCTATTTTATTCAAGGATAATGGGAGATAAATGAGGTTATTATATGGATTATTAGGAGATTATTTTTATTAATTCAAAATTGTTTGAATTAAATCAAATGGGTGGCCAAGAGAAAAACTAGGAGTTGGCTAGGAGTTGAACTCCTTGTTGCCAAGGGTGGACGGCAAGCTTAAGGAGGGGGCGAATGCTTATAAAAACCTCACCCTACCACTTTGTTTTGTTTTTTTTTTTCCATTCTTGCTAGTTGCCGAAAATCCCTAACCCCTCTCCCTTTGTGCTCTTTTATTTTCTTTGCTCTCTCAAACCTCTTCAAGCCGAAATTTCTAGCACCTTTCTTTCCCATTATTTTCTTTCTCCCCTTGGCCGAATACACTCCCTTGGAAGTGCTGATTTCTTCTCCTCTTATTAAACTCTCTATTGGCCGAATACAATCTAGTAGTTTGCCGAAACTCCCTCTTCTATTCTAGTGTACTTTGGCCGAAGATTGGAAGGAATATAGATCTCGTTGGATCCTCGTTGTCAATTGATTTGGTGAAGGTAAGATTATGCCGAAACTCCATGGTTTTCCCTCTCTGTTCCTTTCCGATTTCTATTAGGGGGTAAATGCCGATTTCGGCAAAGGTTAACAAGGCTTCTAAACGTTTTGGTAAACGATCTCTCCTAGGTACCCCAAGTTCGTGAAGCAGTCGACCCAAGCTCCTAATCTCTAGCATTCGGCTTTGGTAAGTGGTGGTAAGATCAATTTCTTTATCATAGCAATTCGATTAAAAGCCAAAGGCTATTAGTTTTACTTACTAATCAATGGTGATTGACGAAAGCGGTTCGGGAATCAAGTGTTGCGATTAGTGTCCAAAAGTGTGAAGGTAAGGATTCGGGTTCACAAGGAACCCCTCTCAAATTAATTGGTTGGCCGATTAGGCCATAGTACTAACCTGGGTATTTGGCCGAATATAGGGATCAGTAGATCTAGGGTGGCCAACGATTCTTTTCGGGATTTAGAGCATCCAAGGGTGACAGTGTGTACATACACACTTTTAATTAATTAAATGTACTAAATCACATGTGTGTGTACTAACTTGGATCTGTGTAGATTCGGGATTAATACCATGAATGGTATTAGTGCAAGGAACCGTAAGTCCTTGTTGACTATGAAATATTTTAAGATGCTTTTGGGAAGCATGGTGTGTCTAGTACACGTTGCTTATTGCTTGATGATAAAACCTATACATGTGATTAAGTATATGGTAGCATAAATTATGTGATATAAATGTTGATGTGGGATTGATGAGTGGAGGGGGCGGTGATATTTCGTCTTGTGAGCACCGTTGTTTTGGTAACACACCGTGACTATACGTCACCGGAGGTTTGGTACCTCCGAGGTTTGGTACCTCATAGCGACTCGTCCCCGTGGTTAACACCACCGTGGGTTGGCCCCACTTGAGATATGGGATCGTCGCCGGTGATTTGGTATCACACGATGGGTTGGCCCCATCACCCGATTTGTGTCCATGGACACCGTGCTTTGGTAGCACATCGTGACTATATGTCACGGTGGTTTGGCACCACCAAAGTTTTGGTAACACATTGTGACTACGGTCACGGTGGTTTGGTACCACATGGGGTAGACAAAGGCGTTTGGTTGGCTAGGGCGGGTGCATGACTTAGTACATGATGATTGATTATATGTCGTGTATGAAATTGCTTACATATGGGGAAGGGTTACATCATCGAGTCTTGGTGACTCACCTTCTCCTTAAACATTTTTTTTTTCAGGTGACTCGTAGATGGCGGTTGAGGGGCCGGTTGGACTCGAGGTGGCCATGCAGTGGATTTAAATTTATTGAACTTTAAACTTAGCTATTTATTTTCATTATTGGGTTATTTTTATTTTGGTTGTAATAAGGCCTCCATAAACTTTGCTTTTGTTATTTCTTATATGTTGGATACTTTGTTTAAACTATATTATTAAAATTGAATTAAAATCACATGTTTTCTTAAAATAACACGAAAATGTTTTATCGTGCCGTCGGGCACACTTGAAATTTGTATAATAACCGGACTTAATTAAATTTCCAAATTAAATCTAAGTATAGGTTCGGCAAGATAACCAAAAACGAGAGGTTTTCAACAAAACTTAAATTGGTTTTAAAATGGTGTTCAAAAAGTTTTTCTCCGTAACAAATCAAATTCGGTCGTAATGTTTGGGCCGGGTTTGGGTTGTTACAATTGTTGTTGTCTTTATAATTTGGAGGATTTATGTTGTAATTTAGCCATAAGTGAGAGTAGTGGACGGCATTATGTTTAATTATATAGCTTATTTTATTAAGCATAATGGTTTAATAAATAATATATTATAAGGTTAATATAATAAAACAAACATAATAAAATAAAATAAAAACAAAGCATTATGTTCTCATCTCTTTTTGGTGCCGAAACTAAGGAAAAGAAAAAGAAATAAGAGAGCTAGGGCATTCGGTCATTGTTGAGCTAAATTAAGGTATGTATTTTACTCGGTTTTTGATAATTTTTACGTTTTTGAGATCGTTGCTAAGTTATTTTCAAAGCCCATGTCTTAATTTTTGAATTTGATGATGATTTTGTATTTTTCCATTGATGATAGCTTTTGATTTTTGTGGTTTGATGATGAAATAATAAAGATATGTGTTAAATTAACATGTTTTGTCTTGGGATTTTTGATGATTTTGAGTAATTTAGACTAAATTGTAAAAATAATTTTTTGAGGGACTAAAATGTAAAAAAAATGAAATGTATGGACTTGTAAGGGCATGGGTGATATTCTGCCTAGCTATGGTGATGTGAAATTTTGTGTATTTTGTGTTTTATGCGATATGGACTAAATTGCAAAAAGTGTAAAATGTCAGGGGCAAAATGGTAATTTTCTCATTTATGTGTTTTTGGATTAAATTGAATGAATATGTGGTTAAATTAGTTAAATTTGATTTATTTAGATCAAGAACGAAAGAAAACGGGATTTGATCGGGGAAATCGAAAGTAGACGAATAGTCAATTAAACCGTCCGACAACATCCGAGGTAAGTCTATAAGCATATAAATGTTGTTAAATTGAAAATATATATTTGTTATGTGTTGAATTAAATTTTTAAGAATATATATGTGCATTGGCCGATTTTGATTAAGCTTGGAAGATAAGTTACGAGTTCGATTCGATCGAGATACGTTGTCCGAAAGTCCCGTACGAACCCTAGGAATAGTTAGGATACATATGTCATGACATAGGATTCTGATATGTGTTTTCGTGTAAGACCATGTCTGGGACATTGGCATCGTATCTGATTCGTGTAAGACCCTGTCTGGGACAGTGGCATCGATATGTGATTACATGTAAGACCACGTCTGGGACGTTGGAGTTGTACGAGCTTTCCGATTATCCGCGTATTCTTTTTAATTCCGAACGGTTCAACGGGCAATGTGAAGTAAAGACCGAATGTGAAATCGAATTAAAAGGTTCAGGTATGTATTCATATTATGTTATGAAATTAAGGTAAATTGTATACTTGAATTGATGATTTAAAGTTATGTGAAATATGAATTATGTGATAGCATTATTTGAACATATAAGAGATTAGGCCTATTTATGTATTTGTGATAATATAAGTGATTCGGCCTATTGATATAGTTGTGATATTTAAAAGTGATAATTATATGTGTTTATGAGTATTTGAGCATTTAGTTATATGATGTTAAATGCTAATGTATATTTGATAACATACAAACTTGAGAGTGTGATATATGTATATTTAATTAAAGTTTGGATTGACTTGGCTAATTGATTTAGTGTTAATGTTCATATGATTATTGTTTGCTTATGACTTACTAAGCTTAAATAGCTTACTGTGAGTGTGTTCTTGTTTACCTCTGTTTTATAGATTTTGGAGTCAAGTTACGAGCTCGGGAATCATCAGCAAAGTCTATCACACTATTGACTAACTTCGGTATTTTATAAGCTGAAATTTCTTTGAAACTATGGCATGTATAGGCTAGCTTTGGAGTTAGTTTAATTCGAAAGTGTATGTATAAAAGCCATGCGAAAATGGCTTAATTTCCTTGCTTGTGTTCGGTTTTGGTTTAATTATGGCTTAAGTTTATTTTGGTCATGGTTTAATCTTATATGGATAGTAATCACATGGTATGGTATATATATATATATATATGGTGGTGTTTTATTCATGTGTTTCGGCAATGAGGTAAATGAGGTATGTTTGGTGTATTTTAGTAAGATAAATAATGTTAAGTTTAAGTGATTTTGGTTATGTTTTTTATATATATATAATATGTGTGGTATGTTTGGATTTGGTTTTCAAGTGAGTTTGGGTTATGACATATGAATTGAAATATGCATATGAAGGTTGGAGACTATCTATATTTCGGCTTATTAATGGGGTAAAAGAATGATTATATATTCGAGTGTGTATTGAATTAAAATTTGTGGTTTTATTATTGAGTTGAAATGGCATGTTTTAAATGGGTAAATTGGTTTAGAAATGATAATTTAATTGTATATGTATATTAGGCTAAGGAGATGGCCTAAAATGATAAGCATGATATTTGGTTTATAGCATTATATAAATATTTTATGGATTGGAGTATAATTAATACCGAATATGTAATGACTAGCTTTGTAGTGATAATGAAATATGGACATTCGAAAATGGCTCAATTGTGTACACATTTACGCAAGCTTGTAAATGGAAAGTATGCATGTTTTTGGTTCTTTGAAAGGTTAAATAATTGTGTATGTTACTTATGATCTTGTTCATTAAGCTTTATGTTAAGATTTTTTAAATCTACTAAAAGTAATTATCCTATTAAGCAAAAAGGATTTTTAGTAATTATTATTATTCGAATATCATTGTAATGGTGATTACATATTTCGTACAGTGCATGTGCATATAATATGCTAATAGATTATGTATATCATTAATCTATTATTTGTAGTTAAATATGGTGCATTATTCTGTGACTTAAGAAATTGTATATAATATGTTCAGACATGGTACTATATTGTTAATGCCGCATATATGAATAAGAACAAAATAAAAACTAGGCCATGTAATATGGTTGTTATGTTTTTAATATGTGCATGTACAGAAATTTATAATAAAAAAAATGATATGATTAGCCGTTAGTCTATGAGATAATTGTATTGACAATTATTCGATGCATGAAATGTAAGGATATATGTTTGAACATGTATTCAGGAAGCAAATGCCAATACTTTTGAAGTCATATAGTTCGAACCTTATATGTATTAAGTACATGTAACATGGTTTTGTTGCACATTAGTTATTTCGAATATGTGGATAAATGATTGATATTGACATGCTTAAAATTTTTAAAGCATGATTTGCTTATGAATTTTAAGTAGTGAAGCATGATTGGGTTTTAGATGGTTAAGTGAAATATATGTATAATAATTAAATTTGAATGTGTTTTGATTTATAAGTTGTGTGATATTGTTATTAAATATAAAATGTATGTGTATTGATGTGATTGAATTACGAAACAAGAAAGGTAGTAAATGTCTGTCCTGATCTGTGCTATGTCCTGTAATACATTGTAACCCTAATCCGACGACGGATATGGGTTAGGGGTGTTATAAGTCATATACCCAACGTACCAAATTTTGGTTCCTTATCTACTTGAACTCAGGTTTTCATTTACATCAAAGTACACAAGTCACGCGTACATAGTCCACCTTGCACTCAAGATTAAGGTATGTCACACTATGAATGTTGCAAGTAAATAAATCTATAAATGAATCTAGGATCTACTCTAATTGGGACCTATCTAATGTATTGTCAATGTAATCAGTCACATCAATGTCTCTGTCTTCTGAGATTTATCTACTCCGATACCCAAGATAAGGTATCTCCCTATTTGGACTTGACAGACAACATATTAGTCTTTATTGACTTGCTCAATTTCGATTAGACTGAGGACGTATTTAGATTATCTACTAATATAAGTTGTCTTGTTGCATTACGACTCAACCATGTAATGTCGCTTAATATTAGTTTAAACGTTAGATAATCATTGAGTTAATATTTGCTTTCATTCTACTTTGTGTGCAAAAACCATTGAGGATAATATACAAAAGATATTAATGATAATGATGGATTTTTATTAAACTAATTTGTTCGAACAAATTACAAGTACATAGATGGAATCATTACACTAAGGGCATTAGTTCTCAACACTTAAAAGCTTTAAAATTCCTCTTGATTTTTTCTTGTCAATCCATGATATTTGATTGATAATTTTAATTAGGTTTGAGAAAGAAAATATATCAAGCTTAAAAGGGGTAACAAGGGATACAATTTCTTCACGTGAAAGGAAAAACAATGGAATGCCATTTATCATTCCAAACATGATTAATCTTATTAAGAAGTCATCCTCTAAGAAATATGCACGAGATTCTAAATTTTAGTTTTGCCCTGACAATCTTGGAGCTTCAAAATTGGCCTTCTAATGTAGATGGTGATCCTTAGCTAAGGTTTATTTAAATAAAATCTAACAGGCTCAAAAGTGGTTTAATGAAGGATATGAATTTAAACAAGTAAAGGAAAAATAAAGAAAATTGTCATTATCACTTTAGAATAAATATTACATTAAGAAATCCTTTGCAAAAAGTAAACATTTTTTACTCTAGTTTCTAGTTTCCCTTATAACAAAATATTAAGCATAGTTTTTCTTTGTTGCATCATAATTTAGGGGCTGGACATCTCTTCTCTATCCATTTTAGCAAGTATGAATGTTCCTCTTAAGAAAGCCTTTTTCACTACATACAGGCCTTCCCACTTTGGTGTCCATTTACCGCGATGATCATATACATACGATTGGATTTTCTTCAATTTCAATTCTTCTTCCTTGAATTGCCTTGGGTGTACTTTCTTATTGTGAGCTCTCATTATTCTTCTTTGATACAATTGCTCGTTACACAATGCTACCAACCTCTTCTCTTCAATTAGATTCAACTTCTCGTATCTTTCTTGTACCCATTTGGCTTCTTCTAACTATACTCCCCTTAAGATCTGAAGTGAAGGAATTTGTTGGAAAAAATCCGGTTCAAAAACGGTTTTCTTGCACAACGAAAAATTAAAATTTTAAAAATCGAGCCGGTTTGTGATTTTTATAGCAGTAAACCCTAAATTGAATTCACACTTGTGCTTTTGGATAGACGGATCCTTTTCATTCCTGGCTTTCAACCAAACGGCTTTCGATGCTATTCTCATACCACGAACTGCTTTGAGTATGGGCTCGAACGATTCAAGTCGAAACACAGAACTAGAAGTAGTTTTCTTTGTTTAAGTGTAAAAATGAAAGTTCTCTTTTTAATAAAAACCGACATAAATTATTATTCCAAAAAATATATTTAATAGTTGAGAATAAATTCTCTCTATTTTTGGGCAGAGTAACAATATCTTAAAGTTGTGTAAATAGCCCTACCGGTGCCATCTATTTATAGAGAAAGGAGGTAGAACTCTTTGTGAATTGTAGAAGTTTATTTCAACTAGAAAAATGAACTCCTAGTCTATTTAGGAGTATAGAGGGCAACAACCCTAGTTAAAAATACTAGGGTTTGTCGTCTCACCCTTATCATGAGGGGCTTTTGGGTCTCTCTCATATTAGGTCCAATTACAAGTACTTCTTAGAATTTTAATCCAATATTTTATAATTTGATCCAACTTGATTTTTTTTCTATTTCCCAAAATAAACATCTCAATATATTTCCAATTAAGTAATCTTCTCAATCCAATTCTAATTCCATTAAAATCATGATGAATTTACCGTAAAAGAATCCATGAGAAAATATATTTAATATTTCCATATTCAACGGTTCACTATAACCAAATGATTTATTTCCATTTTCAAACTTCATTTAATTCAAAAAATATAAATTCATTTCCAAATAATTTCATTTCTCCATTTTTATCTTTATTTTCATTTTGGAGAAAACCACATTCATTTCTCCATATTTCATTTTGGAGAAAACTATAATCATTTCCAAATGTTTCTCATTCCTCCATTTTCACCATTTCTTTTCATTTTTGTTCATTTGCTTTAACATGCTATTCATTTCTGGTTTCAACAAGCTAGCGGAAGGATCGATTGGACATATATGATTGAGGCTCAAATTAATTATAATTAAGTTCTAACTTTTCACCTATTAATTATAACCTCATTTAGTCATAAAGTTATTCCACTATAGTATCGTGGATGAACTCCCCAACAACATACCATTACGAAAGCAACTCGATCAATACTCGTCCAATAACCTTGTCATAAGTGTGTTACCATCATAGGATATCCTTAATCTCTTTGGGATAATATTTATTCTCCTAATATAACTATATTTTATCTCATGGTAACTATTACATCTTCCTTCATGAAAAGTCAATTACTATCAAATAGTAATCAAGTCATTCATCACAAAGACGAACGATCTGTGGCCACGTTTACTTTTCATCAACCATGTAATGCCAATGAGAGGATATCATTTACCTATGTCTCAGGCTATGAATTCGATTGTTGTGAATGACACTACATACTGCAGAAGTCGTATACCCAACGCATTAGCATCCGATTCCTTATCTATTTGAACTCAGGTTTTTACTTACATCAAAGTATACGAGTCATGCGCACATAGTCTATCATCCACTCAAGATTTAGGTATGCCACACTATGAACGTCACAAGTGAATAAATCCATAAACAGATTTAGAATTTATTCTTCTTGGGTCTAGTTTGATGTACTGTCAGTCCAGTCAGTCACATATATGTCTCTATCTTCTGGGAGTCATCCGCTCTGATGCCCAATACAAAGCATCTCTCAAATTGGACTTGATAGACGACATATTAATCTTTCAATCAGTTTGCTCATTTTCTATTAAACTAAGGACATGTTTAGGTTCGTCTACTAATATAATTTGTCTTTTTGTATTACGATCCGACTACATAATACCGCTTAGTATTAGTTTAAACATCAGACAACCAGTGAGCAACATTTGCTTCTATCTTTCTTTGCGTGCAAAAACCACATGAGGACAATTATACAAAGTATTAATTAAATTCATGAATAATTTTATTAACCAATCTATTCAAAAAAATTACAAGTGTACTTAGACGAAAATACTACACTTAGAGCACCAGATCCAACAAAATTTTGACTTCCATACCATACACTAGAAGAGGTTTCCCCAGTATAAGTCCTAAAAAAATGTTTGATATGCGTGCAAGGCAAATGGGAGTTTTTCATGCCAATCCTTATATGTTTCAGTGGTCTTGGAAATAATCTTTTTGATATTTTTATTCATTGCCCATTTTCAATGGTGTCAGAAACAGTGGTTTTGGGACCACGACTGTAACACCCCAAACCCGGCCTATACGTTATGGCCGAATCTGGCAATGTCACATAATAGCGTGTTGAAACTAAGTTGTTACGATAAAACCGTTTTCATTTATTTACTCTTGTTGACTCCAAAATCGCTTACTTATTTAATCGATTGTTTTAAAACACCATTCGTTGCGAAAGCTTTAGAAATCATTTATTTTATGAAAAAATGAGTTAATTAGGTAAATCCGTCCATCTTAGAAAACCCCTTTGTTTTAAAGAAAACCGTTTGTTCGTTGAGTTTGTGCAGTTTTTAAATCCGAAATAAAAGCAAACAGTCCAAAAGTTCAATTTACATAAAAAATAACCCAGAAAATAGTTAAGAAATAAATACCAAAACTAAAATTAAAATAGTTTAAAATACATGTGGCCACCGTCGAGTCCTTCGCTGCACAGATCCTTCAAGTCTGGGGATTACCTGTGCACATTAAACAAAAAGGGTGAGTTTACGTAAACTCAGTGTGTAATCCCGTTGAAACAAACAAACAATCAGTATTCACAGTGCATAGTTGAACAGTCTTGGGTCTAAGCCCTTTTCAAGATGTCGATGGCAGATTTGGGCCTTAGCCCATCTCAATATAGTGTCAAAATGCGGTAAGGCCTTAGCCCATCACAATGACGATAGCGATGAATAGCTGATTATCAAAGAGCAAAATCCTACCCAACCAACCTCTACACACCATCTCCGTCCAACCCTACACTCCATGTGGGGATATAATCAACCCACCCATCCCTACACTCCAAGTAATACCGAATGTGGCACAATACAAAGAGTTTGCAAATGAGTGCACAATAAAATTAGGCTTAAAGCCTTTCAAACACTTCCTCCGAATAACAACCCCCAACCCAATGCAATGCAACACACAATGGATGACATGCTATTATGCAATTTCAGTACATATATTCAGTTCAGATATTAACATGCCCAATACATATATCATTTAGTCAATTTCACACATTTAGGGGTCTAAGTAGTGCTTACCGACCCTATAGTAGGTTCACAGTCGACTTGGGCGACTCGTGCATCCTTAAAAACATTTCGGTAAAAATGGGCCACATGCCCAAGTGATCTGCCCGTGTGGGCCCGCACGCCCATGTGGCCCACTCGGCCCAAACTGGCCTTGGCCGTGTGATCCATTTTTAAAGTAACCCATGCTAGCTCAATACTCATATATGTTTTCACTATTTACTTATATGTTCATTCAAAGCTGTCTACTTGAGTCATTATCACTAAATTATTTATATCTTGAGCTAAAGAATTCCAAATTAAGATCCGCTTGATGTTTTTGAAACTAGACTCAAATTCCTTTCTACCATAAAATTTTAAGAATTTATAGTTTATCAAATAAGTACAGTAAAATATTTAAAGTTATCTCTATTCTGCTATTTGACAGCTTTGACCTTTCCTTACTAAAAATTATCTATCTCTTAGTACAAAATTTAGATGATGTTTCCATTTGTTTATATTGAAAATAAACTCATTAAGGATTTAAACATATAAATTTAAGCCCCTAATTATTTTTTTACAATTTTTGATGATTTTCAAAAGTCAAAATAGGGGAACCCGAAATCATTCTGACCTTGTCTCACAAAATTTATTATAACTCATAATTTACAATTCCATTGCTTACTTTGTTTCTTCCATGAAAGACTAGACTCAATAAAATTTAATTTCGTATTTTATTTAACCTCTAACTCAATTTACACTAGTTTTGATGATTTTTCAAAGTTATACTACTGCTGCTATCCAAAACTGTTTTAGTGCAAAATGTTGATTTCCTAGTTTTTAACACCCTTATTTCCTTTGTCTACAATTTTTCGCATCATTTTCTCTTATTTCTCTTATTTCTCGACAGCAAGCAATTTTGGCTTTTCGCCGAACCCCATTTTCTGTGTTTTTGGTACACACCTGGTATCGTTTTGATGCCTAATCACTCCCAAGCACTTCAAGGCCTAAAATCAAGATACTCAACATCAATTTAACGAATTTACAAGCGAATTGACAACCAAGAACGAACAGAAACCCAACTTACCGCCAACGATAACCCTCCGTTTAACTATTGTTAAGACAAGAACACTGAATTCACCAGTCCGAGCCTCCCTCTACGCCCAAATCACAGAAAAAAAACATTACCACTTCAGTTGCTAAGAGATTCATGACAGAAACAAAGAGAAACACTTACCGAAACTAAGCGAGCACTAACCACGTGTGAAAACGAAGGAAAATAAATGGATTAGGGAAAAATCAAGAAGAAGAAAAATAAGAGAAAGATGGAAAAACTCAGAGAATTTTGGCAAGAGGAGAGGGAGAAGACTAGACGGCAGAATTTTTTTTTGTAAAAGGGAGCCAAAATTCGGTTATGGGAAAAAAATCCCGATAACCCCCAAAATCCCTTAACCTTCTCCCCTAATTCCCACTTCACATCCACTACTCAAAATCCCCCAATTACACAACTCTATCTTGAAATCTGAGCAAAAATAATAATAATAATACCTTTGCCTGCGCAGGGATTCGAACACAAGACCTCCACCATAATAACACACCACTTAACCACCAGACCAGTAGGCCCATTCTGATGTAATTTACCCAACATTTAAACTTAAGCCCTTTGCACAAGGTTAAGGCTTTATTTATAAAAATACCAAAATTTGCCCAAGTAAGGCTTGAACTTGGGACCTCTCACACACACCCAGAACACATAACCACTGAAGCAGATAGACATTGTGTGTCACACATACACGAAATCAAAATTTAAAATTTTGGGGCGTTACAATTCTACCCCCTAAAAGAAAATTTCGTCCTCGAAATTTACCCGGTCAGTACAGATGAGGATATTTCTGACGCATCGTATCCTCAGGCTCCCACGTAGCCTCCTCAGTGCTATGATTACGCCAAAGAACCTTAACCAGTGGATTAGATTTCCTCCTCAGTACTTTTACATCTCGATCCAGAATCTGAACCGGCTCCTCCTCAAAGGTCAAGTCTTGCCTAACCTCAATCTCCTTAACGGAAACGATGTGAGTAGGATCAGAACGGTAGCGCCTCAACATCGAGACGTGGAACACGTCATGGATACGATCCAACTCTGGAGGTAGCTCCAACTGATAAGCGACTGGTCTCACTCGCTTCAAAATATGATAAGGTCCAATAAACCTAGGGCTTAACTTGCCCTTACGACCAAACCTCAGTACCTTCTTCCATGGCGAGACCTTAAGGAATACAAAGTCCCCCACCAAATACTCAATCTCACGTCGCTTCAAGTCCGCATAGGATTCCTATCTGTCGGAAGCTGCTTTCAGTCGATCCCGAATAGTCTAACCTTATCCTCTGTCTCAGAAACCAACTCAGGACCCAGAACACGTCGCTCGCCCAACTCAGTCCAACATAAATGAGTGCGACACTTACGACCATCTGATTGCCTCGTCGTAAGGGTGCCATCTGGATGCTAGACTGGAAACTGTTATTATAGGCAAACTCCACTAACGGCAAATACTCCTCCCAACTACCACGGAAATCAAAACTCGCACTTGCTAAACTTAGCATAGAATTGCCTTTCCCTCAAAGTTTGAAGGACAACTCTAAGGTGCTCATCATGCTCATCCTCGGTCTTCGAATAAACCAGTATGTCGTTGATGAACACCACCACAAACCGATCCAGATAGGGCTGGAATACTCGGTTCATAATGTCTATGAAAGCTTCCGATGCATTTGTCAGTCTAAAAGGCATCACTAGGAACTCGTAGTATATATAACGAGTCCTAAATGCCGTCTTAAATACATCAGCCTCCTTAACCCTCAAATGATGATACCCAGATAGGAGGTCAATCTTGGAGAATACCGAAGCTCCTTGAAACTGGTCAAACATATCATCTATCCTTGGTAGGGGGTACTTATTATTAATGGTCAACTTGTTCAGTTGCCGGTAGTCGATACACATCTGCATGGATCCATCCTTCTTCTTCACAAACAATATCGGTGCTCCCCACAGAGACACCCTAGGGAGGATGAACCCACGATCCAATAACTCTTGAATTTGAGCCTTTAGCTCCACAAGCTCCTTCGGTGACATTCGATAGGGAGCGATGGACACTGGAGCTATACCATGTAGGAGCTCAATACCAAACTCCAACTCGTGATTCGAAGGTAACCCCGGTAGCTCCTCAGGAAAGACGTCCGAAAAATCTTTAACTGTAGAATCCCCATAATCTGAAACACTTACATAGGCCAAGAATGCCTCACATCCTTTACGAACCATCTTCTCTACCACCAGTGCAGAGATCACATTAGATAAGTAATTCTGGTGTTCTCCAATCATGACTACCCCAGTTTCCTCCTCGGCGATCTTCGCATTCTCCACCAGTGCAGTAAAATCTCATTCCCTCTGCAGAGTTATCAGAACCCTCAGATTATCCCTGAGACCATCCTCGAAGCGGATACATCACTCATATTCAGTTGCCACCATACCTCACGCATAGCGGCTTAGTCGCAGAAATTCGGCCTCATACTCGGCCACTGATCTATCTCCCTGAGTCAGATTCAGAAACTCTCTCCTACGAGAATCCACGTAACTGGCCCCCACATATTTCCTCTAGAAGGCGGTCTTAAAATACTCCCAGGTCAATCGTTCGGGCTGAGTTCCCTCCTTAACAGTGAGCCACCACTAATAAGCCTCATCACGCAGCAGCGACACTGCACCCTTTAATTTCTCGCTCGAGTGCGATTCGGATCATCCATGATCCTCTCGTGGCCTCAATCCAAAGATTCGTCAACATTAGGGGTGACCCGGTGACACCCCTAAAAGCTCACTCCATTGGACCGAGTCGTTCAGTAATCGACCCTCGGCCCCGGATCCAAATGTGGGCCCACTACCCTCTCCAAAATCCTTAGCATAGCACGGGACAATGCGCGTCGTCCCACCATGCGATCTTGAGACCCGGGCCTCGGAGGTAAGCGACACCGGCGTCTCACTCGTATCCAAATTCGGTATGCTACCCAAGAAAAGAGGACTCGGCCTGAAGCCCCTCTACGGCCTCTACCTCGGCCTCTAGTACCCCGTCCACGGATACCTTGTGCACTCATTGTCTAATCACGTTTATCTCGTAGATAACAATTTTATGAATCGATTCTGAGCCCAGTGTTTATTAACAAATGTTTCATGTAAAAGCAAGATGCTCGATTATTCAGAGTTCGTTTTAGTAAATCGCAGCTTTCACTACGCTTTCGGTTTCTCTACAATTTTTAGTATACACTAACTAGAGTGTTTTCAGTACAGTTTACTACCTATAGTAGTTTTAGAATATACTATCCATAACAGTTTCGGTTTAAAACAAATCACAGTTTAGAATACTTACAGGATCGGTGCCGGAGACACGGTGTACCACTTACTCAGTAAAAACATTCCAAATCATTTGGAAATCAATCAATTTTTTGAAAGCCTATTTTTTTTATAAAACCCATAATCCACAGCCGAGTTTTGTAACCTGGCTCTGATACCACTAAATGTAACACCCCAAACCCGACCTAAACGTTATGGCCGAATCTGGCGATGTCACATAATAACGTGTTGAAACTAAGTTGTTACGATAAAACCGTTTTCATTTATTTACTCTTGTTGACTCCAAAATCGCTTACTTATTTAATCGATTATTTTAAAACACCATTCGTTGTGGAAGCTTTAGAAATCATTTATTTTATGAAAAACCGAGTTAATTAGGTAAATCCGTCCATCTTAAAAAACCCCTTTATTTTAGAGAAAACCGTTTGTTCGTTGAGTTTGTGCGCTTTTTAAATTCACGAAAATAGTCTAAAATCCAAATAAAAGAAAATACCAAAAAAAGTTCAATTTACATAAAAATATAACCTAAAAATAATTAAGAAATAAATACCAAAACGAAATTAAAACAGTTTTAAAATACGTGTAGCCACCGTCGAGTCCTCTCTGCACGCACCGATCCGTCAAGTCCGGGGATTACCTCTCGCACATTAAACAAAAGGGGTGAGTTTACGTAAACTCGGTGTGTAATCCCGCAGAAACAAACAAACAATCGGTATTCACAATTACCGCTTGAATGCCTTGGGCCTAAGCCCTTTTCAAAAGATCATCGATGGGCTTTGGGCCTTAGCCCATCTCAAGATCTGATGTCAAAATGCGGTAAGGCCTTAGCCCATCACATTATCGATGAGCAATGAATCGTTATGCAAAGAGCAAAATCCTACCCAACCACCCTCTACACACCATCTCCGTCCAACCCTACACTCCATGTGGGGATATAATCAACCCACCCATCCTCGCACTCCAAGTAGTACCGAATCTTTGCTAATACATGGTTGTTTGTAGCCGAGCCGCAAGAAATTAGGCTTAAAGCCTTTTAGTACACTTCCTCCGAATAACAACCCCAACCCAATGCAATGCAACACACAATGGATGACATGCTATTATGCAATTTCAAGACATATATTCATTCGAGATATTAACATGCCCAAAGATAGATATCATTCACTCAATTTCAAATATTTAGGGGTCTAAGTAATGCTTACCGACCCTACAGTAGGTTCACATTCGACTTGGGCGACCCGTGTAACCTTAAAAACATTTTGGTAAAAATGGGCCACATGCCCATGTGATCTGCCCGTATGGGCCCGCACGCCCGTGTGGCCCACTCGGCCTAAATTTGGCTTGGCCGTGTGATCCATTTTACAGTAACCCATGCTAGCTCAATACTCATATATGTTTTCACTATTTACTTATATGTTCATTCAAAGATGTCTACTTGAGTCATTATCACTAAATTATTTATATCTTGAGCTACAGAATTCCAAATTAAGATCTGCTTGATGTTTTTGAAACTAGACTCAAATACCTTTCTACTAAAATTTTCAGAATTTATAGTTTATCAAATAAGTACAGTAAAATCTTGAAAGTTATCTCTATTCTATTGTTTGACAGCTTCGACCTTTCCTTACTAAAAATTATTTATCTCTTAGTACGGAATTTAGATGATGTTTACGTTTGTTTCTCTTGAAAATAGACTCATTAAGTATTTAAACAATAAAATTAAGCCCCTAATTATTTTTTTTAAAATTTTTGATGATTTTCAAAAGTCAGAACAGGGGAACCCGAAATCATTCTGACCTTGTCTCACAAAATTTATTATAACTCATGATTTAAAATTCCATTGTTTACATTGTTTCTTCCATGAAAGACTAGACTCAATAAACTTTAATTTTATATTTTATTCAACCTCTAACTCAATTTACATTATTTTTGATGATTTTTCAAAGTTATACTACTGCTGCTGTCCAAAACTGTTTTAGTGCGAAATGTTGATTTCCTAGTTTTTAACACCCTTATTTCCTTTCTCTACAATTTTTCGCATAATTTTCTCTTATTTCTCTTATTTCTCGACAGAAAGCAATTTTGAATTTTCACCGAACCCCGTTTTCTGCGTTTCGGGTACACACCTGGTATCGTTTTGATGCCTAATCACTCCCGAGCACTTCAAGGCCTAAAATCAAGATACTCAATATCAATTTAACGGATTTACAAGCGAATTGATAACCAAGAACGAACAGAAACCTAACTTACCGCCAACGATAACCCTCCGTTTAACTATTGTTAAGATGAGAACACTGAATTCACCAGTCCGAGCCTCCCCCTACGCCCAAATCGCAAAGAAAAATCATTACCACTTCAATCACTAAGAGATTCATGACAGAAACGAAGAGAAACACTTACCGAAACTAAGCGGCCACTAACCGCGTGTGAAAATGAAGGAAAATAAATGGATTAGGGAAAAATCAAGAAGAAGAAAAAGAAGAGAAAAATGGAAAAAACTTAGAGAATTTCGGCAAGAGAAGAGGGAGAAGAATAGACGGCAGATTTTTTTTTTTGAAAAAAAATCCTAATAACCCCAAAAATCCCTTAATCTTCTCCCCTAATTCCCACTTCACATCCACTACTCAGAATCCCTCAATTACACAACTCTATCCCGAAATTTGAGCAAATAATAATAATAATAATAATACCTGTCGAAACCAATCTTTTGTTGAAAAAACGGGGTCGACTTTGAAAATGGTAATGGAGTCGCCACCAATCCTTTTTAATGAGGTGTGATCGGATCACCTCGTAATTTGGTCATTTTAATAATACATTTAATTTATTAAAACGATGGCTTTGGCCTACAAAATTTGAGAAAACGGGTTCGGGAGTCGGTTACGCACGAGGAAGGATTAGCACCCTTGTAACGCCCAAAATTGGTACCGAATTGATTCATTAATGTCTTAATGTCAAAAATTTGAAAAGATTTTAAAATACGATCCTCTTTGTTTAAAAAGAACTTGAATAAATTAAAATAGATGCTGGGACCCGCTTATTTCGAAGAAGTAAAATGTCATGCCTAATGAGTTAGGATACGGCATTTCGAATCCTCGAAACTAAACTCGTCTTTTGACTTTTAAAACTAGGGCATTTAAATTCAAAAAGGATATTCGGTCATTTGGGTCAAATGAAAAATCGGAACCCAGTAAGTTAGGGCACAATTTCTCAAAATTCCAAATACAGAATATTGCCTTTGTTTTTAGAAATCCTTACCTCGAGATAACAAAATGTCACATCCAGTGAGTTAGGACACAACATTTTTGAATTCCCGAGAATAATTTTTTATTTAACTTATATGCTTTGATTTTTTTTAAAAATAATTGGTTCTTTAGACTCGATGAGAAAAATCGAAACCCAGTAAGTTAGGGTACGATTTCTTTCGAATCTTAGAACGCAGAGTGTTTGCTTATTCAAAAATCGGATAAAATGTAATATGATCGTAGTAAAATGGAAAATGAATTATAGTGCCGATATGCATAATAGAATAAAGATGAGGATAATAATATAAATAACAATAATAAAGGCAAAAATAAAATGCAATAAAATAAAAACTAAAACAAACAATCTATATGAAATAATTGGTAAAAAAGTAAATAAATATACAAATGAGTAAAATAAAAAAAAATAATAACAAAAATAAAAACTAATAGTAAATCAATAAATAAATAAATACTATGTACAATAGTTTAAAGATAATAAAATAATAATAACAATAATACAATAATAATAATAGATTATAATGAAAATACGTTAATAAACGAATAATAATAGTAAAATAAATAAATTCGAGTAATAATAATAATCATATTGATAATGGTAATAGTAGTGAAAATAATAAAATAAATATTCTAATATTTGAAAGCATACATGAAAGGATATAATATAATAAATAATAAATAATAACCATAATGAAAATAATAATAATAAAATAAGGAATAAGTAGAATCTATTTAACAAAAGTAGATAAAAATAAGAATAAATATTTAATCATTAAAAATATCAATTTAATAATAATATAATAATAATAACAATAGTGGTAGTCATAAAAATAATAATAGTAATAGTAATCATAATATCAAAAATAATAATAATAGTAGTAAAAACAATGATAATAATATTAAAATTAATAGTAATAGTAATAATAATAATATTATTATTATTATTATTAAAAGTAATTAATTTAGTAGTAAAAATAATGGTAATAATATTAAAATTAATTAATTTAATAGCAACAATAACAAAAAGGACTAATTTGAACTTAAAACATGAATTTGGGGGCAAATTCGCAAATAAATAAAAAGAAAAAGACCACATTGAACGCGCGAATAATAAAGAGGGACCAAAAGGAAAATTAATCCCTGCCCTCCAAACGGCGTCGTTAAAATATGGACCTAATTGGAATCGAAACAAATCATGGGGTACAAATTAAAAAGAAAAAGAACAAAAGGACTAAATTAAAACAACCCAATAATGCGGAGGGCCCAAAGGCACAAATAGACCATCTGGTCTAAAAAACACACGAATTTCCCTTTACGCGGGTCGGGCAATCGGGTCGGAGGGAAAACGGTGTCGTTTTGGCCTCCGAAAATAATATTCAAAACGGCGCTGTATGGGAAGGCTTTATAAGCCAAATTTTTTATAGAAAAACATTTACCCCTTTTTGTTTTAAAAAAAAACTATTTTTTTTAAAACTCTCTCTTCTTTACAATTTCCGGTCGGGATACCAGCGCCGAACCACCGCCGATCCACCATCGCCTAAAAGTCTCACTTTTTGATCGTTTTAACCCCTACAACTCCGATCTGCCCTAAAACTGCCTAAAGGAGCCCTCGAAGATCAATGAAAGTCCGAAAGAATCTTCGGTTTCCTCCCTTCCGGCCACCAACGAGGTAAGACTTCTTTCCCTTATATTTTTTTTTAAAACGTCGAAAGAAAATGGAAAATAAAAAGAAAAGATAGCTATTAAAAACACAAAAATAAAAAGGAATCACCTTTCTATTTTTTTTTATTTTTCTTTTCTGTATTTCGCGTTCGTGTACTCAAAAGGTTACATTCCTCTCTCTGGCTTTATAGCCGAATAATAAAAAATACAAAAATCGATATTTTTTGCTTTTGTTTTTTCATTTTTGTGCTGTGTCTTCGTCCTATTTGTAGGTGAAACCACCGGACGGAGGAGGACGTGGCGGTACGGAGGCATGCGGCGCGCGTGGTGACGTGGAGGCCCGATCGTTGGAGCTACGGTGCAAGGGAAACCTAGGGTTTCCAGAAGCTTCAGTCCATTTGGGCCTAATCCGACATTGGGCCACTGCAATTAGTTTAGGCCGATCAGGCTTGGGTCTGTTTTGGTTTTAAGTAACTGGATTAGTTATCAGGTTCTGGGTTTATTCAATTGGGTTAGAGTTTTGTATTTGTATTTGGGCTAGTAGGAATTTGGGTTTGTAAAAAGAAACTGGACTGTTTTATTATTTTATTTTATTATTTGGTTTTTTAATTTGGTTAATGGGCCTGGGTAAATTGGGTTGATTATAGCTGCCCCTCTTTGCTCGTTGTCGTGTAACGAAAATGGAGCAAAGATTTAAAAATGGCCAATTTTGCCCGGCCTCGCTTAGTCTTTACTTGTTTTGGTGCTTTTCTTCTTCGAGTTGCTTCATTCCATCCCACTGCATCTTCACGGGCATAAGAACTAGCGCTTCGATCCAAATCAAGGAAATTAGACTTGTAGCTTCAATCTGCTCCGCCGCAACTTCAGGGAGATAAGATTTGCTATCTTCAGTCTGCTCCGCTGTAACTTTAGGGAGATAAGGTTTGGCTTTGGTAAATTTGATCCGACCTACTGCAACTTCAGAGGTATAGGATTTGTAACTTTAATCTTTTCCACTGCAACTTCAGGGAAATAAGACTTGTGGCTTTAATCTGCTCCACTGCAACTTCAGGGAGATAAGATTTGTGGCTTCAATCTACTCTGCTGCAACTTTAGGGAGGTAAGATTGGTGGCTTCAATTTACTCCACTGCAACTTTAGAGAGATAATATTGGTGGCTTCAATTTATTCCACTGCAACTTCAGGAATATAAGATCCACCGTAATCTGTAGCTTTAATCTATTCCACTGCAACGCCAGGGAAATAAGATTTGCTGTCTTTAGTCTGCTCCGCTGCAACTTCAGGGAGATAAGGCTGGTGGCTTCAATCTGCTCCACTGCAATCTTCAGGGAGATAAGATTTGCTATCTTCAATCTGCTCCACTGCAACTTTAGGGAGATAAGATTTGTTGTTTTCAGTCTGTTCCGCTGCAACTTCAGAGAGATAAGATCCGCCGTAATCTATAGCTTTAATCTGTTCCACTGCATCTTCAGGGAAACAAGATTCGATGTTTTCAGTCTGTTCCGCTGCAACTTCAGGGAGATAAGGCTGGTGGCTTCAATCTGCTCCACTACAACTTCAGGGAGATGAGATTCGCCACGGTGGATTTGATCTGACCTACTGTAACTTCAGAGGTATAGGGCTTGTGGATTCGTAGCTTTAATCTGCTCCACTGCAACTTCAAGGGAATAAGATTTGCTATCTTGACTTCAATCCATCCCACTACAACTTCAGGGGTATGGGATTTGTGGATTCACCGATCTTGTTACACCGTCCTCTGGGGAACATGACCTGTAGAATCTATTTATAGACCTATGCTTATGCATAATGATTAGGATGCAATGATTAGAATGAATCGAATGCTCATAACTAGATATGTTATGGATGATGTTTGCATGAATGCAGAATGTTATAAGAATGATCCCTTTTTTAATGCTTAGGGTTGTCATTGCTCGCTGTTCATCAAGGTTGTATCACTGACGTAATATCCTGTCTTCTTGTTCGACCTATATTTTTGACAGAAAGCCCAAAGAAATGGTCACTGTTTAGAGTTTCCTTCTCAAAATTTTCCAACCCTTAGGCTTGGTGTGTTATAAATAATAGTCCTATTTCAGGTTCTCATACTATTTAAAAGTTTCCAGAGTAATATGTGAAACTCCTTTTGTGAAAGTATTATTAGTCCATTAATCATTACTTCAATACAAAATGCTTGAAAATGATCATAATGATGGAAAAAATTGAAATTTATCAGGAACGAAATCTAAAAATAATAGGTTAATTAAAGAAAGAAAACATTGCTAGAATACAAAATGGTGAGGGAAAAAATAGGTGCCCTAGATATCGCAGCCTGAGCTTCTCTATACGAACTTTCTGAAAACCATTTTAAGCTCAATATGTGTTTAGGAGATCAAGAGTACTCTGTTGATGCCCCAAGACGTAACATCTCTCCTTCTTCTTAATTCAGGTATAGTAAGATCACCGCATGCCCCATCTTTGATCACAATTTGAGCCGCCCTTTTCGGGTTTTCGACTCAAAACCCCTTTGGTCTCAAGGCGCCCTTTGCGGATTTTCACCTTGGCCTCTCCGTTTATTTTTAAGAAAGTCTCAAAGCACCCTTTGCGGGTTTTTACTTTGGCCTCTTTTCCTCTTTAAGTATAGTACTTCTTGACTGAATCCGAATTTACAGGATTGGGCAAGTTTTTCCCATCCATTTCGGTCAAAATCAGTGCTCCTCCAGAAAAGGCCTTCTTTACCACGTAAGGTCCTTCCCAGTTTGGCATCCACTTTCCTCTGAAGTCTTTTTATAGGGGTAGGATATTCTTTAATATCAAGTCCCCTTCATGGAATTCTCTGAGGTGAACCCTTTTGTTGTAAGCTCATATCATTCTTTTCTGGTACATTTGACCATGACGGATAGCTTTCAGCCTTTTCTCTTCAACCAGGTTCAATTGGTCATATCGAGATTAGATCCATTCTACTTCATCCAACTTCAGCTCTGACAAGACTCGAAGGGAAGGAATTTCAACTTCGATGGGTAACACTGCCTCCATTCCATAGACTAATGAGAAAGGAGTTGCCCTGGTGGAAGTTCTGATAGACGTTTGATAAGCATAGAGAGCAAATGGTAGCTTCTCGTTCCAATCTTTATAAGTTTCAGCCATTTTCCCCACGATCTTCTTAATGTTTTTATTGGCTGCTTCCACTGCACCATTCATTTTTGGATGATACGGTGATGAATTGTGGTGTCTAATTTTGAATTGACTGCAGACCTCCACGATCGTGCTGTTGTTCAAGTTTAATGCATTGTCAGATATGATCCTCTCAGGCATTCCATATCGACATATGATTTTCTTTTTTGGGAATCTGCTGACTGCCGACTTAGTAACACTGGCATATGAAGCAGCCTCTACCCACTTGGTGAAATAGTCGATGACTACAAAGATGAACCGATGCCCATTTGAGCTTTTGGAGAGATCGGCCCGATGACATCCATGCCCCACATAGAGAAAGGCCATGGGGAAGTCGTAACATGCATGGGCGTAGGAGGTACATGAATTTTGTCTCCATAAGTTTGGCATTTATGACATCTCTTAGCATAATTGATGCAGTCTCCTTCCATTGTAGACCAATAGTACCCGAATCTCATAATTTGTCTAGCCATTGTGAAACCATTAGCATGTGTTCCACAAACACCCTCGTGGACCTCTTCCAGAATTTTCTTAGCTTCAACATCGTCCACACATCTCAATAGTACCTGATCCTTTCTTCTTTTGTACAGGATCTCCCTGTCTAAGACATAGTCACAGACTAGTCTTTTCAACGTCCTTTTATCGTTCTCGGTTGCCTGATCAGGGTATTCACGATTTCTCACGTATCGTAAGATATCGTGGTACCAGGGGTGATCATCTCCTTCTTCTTCCTCTACATTGTAACAATGAGCTGGGGCCTCGTAAATACTCATTTGAATGGGTTTTACATCCTCTTGTTTGCTCACTTTGATCATGGAAGCCAAAGTAGCCAAAGCATCTGCCATCTGGTTTTCTTCTCGCGGGAGATAATTGAAAGTAATATCATCAAAATCCTCTATTAACCCTAAAACTATCCTTCGATAATTGATCAATTTGGGATCTCTTGTCTCCCATTCACCCTTCAATTGGTAGATCACCAGTGCAAAATCTCTATATACTTCCAGCGCTCTAATTTTGCGTTTTATGGCTACACGTAGTCCCATGATACATGCTTCATAGTCTGCCATATTATTTGTACAATCAAAATCCAATTTGCACGTGAACAGATAATGATCTCCATTTGAGGATACCAAGACTGCCCCAATTCCATTACCCACAGCATTTGATGCTCCGTCAAAGTTCAATTTCCAAAGGTGATCTTTTGTAGCGTCTTCTTCAGTAGCTGCCATATACATTAGTTCTTCATTGGGGAAGTAAAAGTTCAGAGGCTCATAATCTTCTAGAGCTCTGCTGGCCAGAAAATCTGCTATTGCACTTCCTTTCATGGCTTTTTGGCTCACATAAACTATGTCAAATTCAGAGAGTAGAATTTGCCATCTAGCCATCCTTCCATTCAAAGCGGTTGACTCCATCATATATTTTAGAGGGTCCAACTTCGAGATTAGCCAGGTTGTATGGTATAGCATGTATTGCCTCAACCTCTGAGTTGTCCAAATCAAGGCACAACACAATTTCTCAATTGGCGAATATCTCATTTCACACTTAGTGAATTTCTTACTGAGGTAGTATATCGCCTTTTGTCTTCTTCCCAAATCATCGTGTTGACGCAGCACACATCCCATAGTGTTGCTAAACACTGTCAAATACAGTATTAATGGCCTATCTAGGCATGGAGGTGACAATACTGGAGGACTTGACAAGTACTATTTAACTTTATTAAAAGCTTTCTAGCATTCATCATCCCACATGCCTGGATTGTGTTTCTTAAGAAGATGAAATATTGGATCACATTTCTCGGTTAATTGTGAAATGAACCGAGCAATGTAATTTAGCCTTCCAAGGAAACCTCGAACTTATTTTTGAGTGTGCGGCGGAGGCAATTCTTGTAAAGCTCGGACCTTGTCTGAGTCAATCTCAATTCCCCTATCGCTAACTACGAAGCCCAACAATTTTCCCGATCTAGCTCCAAAAGTACATTTTGTCGGATTGAGCTTTAATTGGAATTTCTTCAATCTTAAGAATAACTTCCTCAAAACTTGGATATGTTCCATTTCTGTTCGGGACTTTGCAATCATATCATCGACATAAACTTCGATTTCTTTGTGCATCATATCATGGAACAAGGTCACCATAGCCCTTTGATATGTCGCTCCTGCATTTTTCAGCCCAAATAGCATCACCTTATAACAAAATGTACCCCACAAGGTTATGAAGGTAGTCTTTTCCATTTCTTCGAGATGCATTTTTATTTGATTGAATCCCGAGAAGCCATCCATAAAGGAAAACAACGAATAGCCTGCCGTATTGTCTACTAGAGTATCAATGTGAGGCAGAGGGAAATTATCTTTCGGGCTGGCCTTATTTAAGTTTCTATAATCTACACACATTCGTACCTTCCCATCTTTCTTAGGGGCAGGCACAATGTTAGCTACCCATTCTGAGTATTTGACCTCCTGCAAGAATCCGACATCAAACTGCTTTTTGACTTCCTCTTTTATTTTTAGCACAATGTCAGGCCTCATTCCCCGGAGCTTCTGCTAAACCGGCCTACAATCTTCTCTTATGGGGAGGCGGTGTACAACAATGTCAGTGCTTAACCCAGGCATATCTTGGTATGACCACGCGAAGACATTCTTGAATTCTTGAAGTAACTCTACGAGGTCTCGCTTCGTTTCTTCGGTTATGCACGTTCCAATTTTCACTACCTTTCCTTCCTCCAAGGTCACAATCTTTACTACCTCTTCACGAGGTAGAATTTGTTTTTCCTCTTGTTTTACCATTCTTAACAAGTCCGGAGATAAGCCACAGTCTATGTCATCTTCAAAGTCCTGGGATCCCTCTGAACACATGTCTTGCTCAAAAGGAGGTTCTAATTTCGTAGCAGCGTTACTCATGTCATTGATATCCGAGGACCTGTTGTAGGTACAAAGGAATATACAAAGAACGAATGAATTTAAGAATAATTTTTTGTATGATATAATTATGAATGAGAAGAAAGAATGATTTGGAAATAAGTCCAAGGAATGAAAGAATCTAACACAATTACTTGTATAGAAAGAATGAAAGAATCTAAAAGAATGGAAGAATATTTGCTCAAAAAAAGATATCAAATATGTATTTCATAACGAAGTTTGGACATAAGCCTATTTCACAAAGGAACTCTTATTGCTTCTAGGCTTAAAGCAACAAGTGTATTTTGAACATTACTCTGTGTAAGCTCTAAAAACTACAGGAATTTCTTCTGCAGTCCAATTTTCCAGTTTACTCCCAGGTTCATAAGGGCGGATATCTGACAAGGTCCCCCTTCAGTGGTTTCTTCATGTATGGCATTGATGTGAACATTTCCCATCATTTCTTCAACACTTTCTTTCCTTGGCGTCCTTCGCTCGGGATGAATGATCCCTCCCGATATGAAAGTTTTGGATATATGGGGGAATATCATTGGTTCCCATTTGATTTCTTCCCCGCTCACACGTGCCCTTCTTCTTTCCTGCCTCTTTTCCAGCTCCTTCCTTCTTTGTCTCGCATCTGTCTTGTACCCTAAGCCAAAGCGGTCATGCTTGTCCTTCGACATTGAAGCCTCAACTCTTCCCTGAAGATGTCTCCCTAGTTCTTTTCCCGGTAGAGCTCTCTTTCCTACCGTCAGCTATAATCCCATCCTGGTAGCCTTGGATATTTTTGGCACTGGAATCCTGTTCCCCTCAGTAATGAATGTTGCATTCACAAACTCCACAGACCGGAAAGAACATTCAATTGCCTCATCATTTGCCTCCAAGTACGGTGCATCGCTAGTTACGGCCGTGATAATATCTTCTTCAGCATTTATCTTCACCAGCCGACTTTCTGATACTAGCTTTAACTTCTGATGTAGTGACAAAGGCACTACCCCTACTGAATGTATCCAAGGTCTTCCCAATAAGCAATTGTAGGAGGGCTTGATATCCATTGCTAGGAAGTCTACCTCATAAGTAGTTAGGCCGATCAACAGAGGCATTTCGATTCTTCCCATGACCCCCCTTTCTGTGCCATCAAACGCGCTCACTATACTCTGGCATACCTTCATGTGTGAGCTATCCACAGGTAACCTATTGAGCATGGATAAGGGCAATACGTTCAGTGCCAATCCGTTGTCGATCAGGACCCCTGGCAATGTGTATCCTTTGCATCTGGTAATGATGTGCAGAGCTTTAGTGGATCCCATACCCCTTGGTGGTATTTCATCATCGTTGAAGAAGATGAAGTTATTGGCACTTACGTTATTGACCAGCCGATCCAGTTTATTGACAGAGATATCATTGGCCACGTACGTCTCGTTCAGTACTTTCATCAATGCGCTTTGGTGTACCTCCGAATTCAAGAGTAAAGCCAGTATAGATATGCGAGCTGGTTTTTTATGCAACTGTTCCACAACACTATACTCGCTGTGCTTCAAAAACTTTAGGAATTCCTTGACTTCCTCCTCTTTTACTGGCTCATTAACAAGTGGCTCGGGTTTGTAACACCCCAAACCCAGCCTAAACGTTACGACCGAATCTGGCATGTCACATGAAAGGAATGTCTAAAAACTGTGCATTCGTTAAAAAGCTCATATTCTTTATAGTTGTGGTGAGAAATCGAGATTAAGTAATTTTGAATAAGAAATGGTTTATTATCATTTTAGGAAAATCCCATATTGATCATTTAATAACAAGCAATAAACAAATTGAAAGCTGAAACCAAATAAAATACCCAAGGCCTTATTACATAACAAAAACTCAAATAAGAATAAGTCCAAATAAAAGAAACGAATTTACGAGTGAACATATGTATGGCCTCCACGAGTCCACCTCAGCTCCCAAATCCGCGATCTAATGATTATCTGTAAAATTTAACTAAGGGGTGAGTCATCGAGACTCAGTGTGTAAATCCCCATCCAACCGGCCCTTACACAATTTCATATGAAAATATGCATATCATGCACCCAAACCTAGCCATCCGCACTCCATTTCTACCCCATGTGGTACCAAACCACCGGTGGTGCTAAACCACCGGTGACCCAAAGTCACGATATCCATAATTGTGGTGCTAAACCACCGTGACCCCCAAAGTCACGAATAATCCAATGATGGGGCCAACCCATCGTGGTGATACCAAATCACCGCGCCAATCCCAGTATAATCACCGTGGGGCCAACCCATCGTGGTGCTAAGCCACTGGGGCGAGATGCTATGAGGTGCCAAACCTCCGTGTCCCAAAGACACGAATGTGATACCAAATCACCGTGACCGAAGTCACGAATCCAATGATGGGGCCAACCCATCGTGTGATACCAAATCATCGGGCGACAATCCCGTATCTCACAAGTGGGGCCAACCCACGGTGGTGTCAAACCACGAGGGACGAGTCGCAATGAGGTGCCAAACCTCTCGTGTCCCAAAGACACAAGTGTGATACCAAATCACCGTGTGGCCGTAGTCACAAATTCGATGATGGGGCCTACCATCGTGTGATACCAAATCACCGGCGCTAATCCCGTATAATCAATCAGGGGCCAACCCACCGTGGTGCTAAGCCACTGACGAGACGCCGAGGTGCCAAACCTCTGTGACCCAAAGTCACAATAATCAATCTGTGGTACCAAACCACCGGGTGGTGCTAAAACCACTGTGTCCCAAAGACACGGATATCATTTCCCCCTCCACTCATATAACCCATGCAATATGACATAATAATTCGTGTATGCGTTATGTCATGTATGCTAGACATATATCAAATATAAGTATAACATGAATTACCATCATAATCGATATACATAAAACAACATAATCACCCTAATCAACCTCTAAGGGTATAACTGTAATTTTACCTACCAAGGGCATTTTCGTAATTTACCCACCAAGGGTATATCGGAACTTACCCACCAAGGGCATTTTCGTAATTTACCCACCAAGGGTATTTCAATAATTTTGCACCTACAATGGCCTTTCCCAAAGGCCCAAATGTCGCCCGAGCGACTCATTTACCATTTCCTGTCGCAATGCCAGGACGATTGGGCCTAAAACTCGATTCCAGCCCATTCGGGCCACACGCTTCGTGTGGCCCACCTAGCACAAATCTAGCCATGTATATAAATTCCACCTAGTCTAGTTCACTATATACTACACAATCGCACAATTTACTCATAAGGGCCCACGGGCCCATTGGGCCTACTTCGCCCATCGCGCCCCAGGCGACCCCAACCCACAAGAATACTACACGAGGGCCTCAACTATCGCGTCGAAGCCCTACACGCACGCTCGCACGCTCGTGTGGCTACTATTGCCGTGGACCGCACTTCGGCATTTGCCGCCTACAACTAGAGTAGAGAGTTACACACCGATAGGACTCTAGTGTTAATCCGCGCTCCGACCACTCCACGTGCCCAAACGCCTTCCAAGGTGTGTCAACCCTCCTCCCGGAATGCTCTTTATATAGCTAGCTCTTCACCTTCCTTCTTTGTATCTTTCCGATGTGGGATCCCTTCGTCAGTAGAGTTTAAATTCAACTGAAACTCTTCACCCGATTCCATTTTACGGAGTTGCAATTATACATTCCAAGGAATTTAATTTTTACAGGTAAATGCTCAATACCCAAGTAGGCGTACAAAGTTGATCGTGATCAAGTGCTTTATGGGTCGTCTTAGGCCTTGCGATTCACCTTTATCCCAAAAATATATCGAGATTTTTTACATACAAAGGATTTACTTGTTACTAATATAGTCTAGCCTTTGCTCTTCTTTAGATCCCTTGTTTCACTCCGATAGTATAATTAAATCGGGTCGATCTGAGAAAGAAATGAATGCATTTTCATACTATTAAGATAAGAAAGTAAAAAAAAATAAAATCTAATTTGGATTATGCCAAATCACTTATTCTACTCGGATCTTACGAGTCCTATTTATACACAACATCGTCAGTCCGATCATAGAAAAGATTCTCTTCAAGCGAACCACCTATCCTTTGTATGGGGCTTACACGGTGGTTGAAACAAAGACACATTTGGTTGTGAATTCCAATGTAGCAGATAAAGGCATATTTCTCGCATGCCCAATCAATAGTTCAAGTCACACACTCCCATAATCCATTTTCTCTCTGGAATTCCTTCAACTATTCATGTCATATCAAATAAATAATAGAATATTGTTGTAGTTGAAAGGAAATATCCAAATACATGTCTTATTTTTTCAATAATCCATATTTGTAGCAATGAAATACTATTGTTCCTCCCCAAGTAATAAGATAAATTATTGGTTACAATATAGCTATGGTCTATATTCTCTATAAAGGACCAGAAATGCCTTGCTTACGTATCATTAGGAAATGCATTAACATAAATACAGCAGTAAGAAGAAGGGTAATACAAAAGTGTGTAAACTATAAAACGGGTCAAAGTGGATTGTCCCACACTAGCACTTCCACGTAATAACTCTACCAAAGGCGATCCTATTACCGGAATAGCTTCCTAACGCTTGCACGATTTTTTGATCGCCCAATAACCAATTTGGTCCCGAGGTAAGGAATAACTCATTACGCCAAAAGATGCGGTCAACACACCCGAACCACGCTGTAACCCAAGTTAATTCGCGAGGTTTTTAAAACCACCAGTGAGATAGACACGAAATACGTGCGGGATCATCATTAAGACCATCATACTTGCCGACCATCGATGAACTGATCGGATTAACCAACCAAAGTTAGCTTCAATCATTATGTATTGAACGAAGCAAAAGCCTCGATAACGGTTGACGATAGTAAAAGTCATAGCAAATCCTGTAGCTACTTGTACCAAAAAACAAGTAAGCGTAATTCCTCCTAGACAATAAAATATGTTAACATGAGGAGGAACATATTTACTAGTTATATCATCTGCAATCGCTCAATTTCGAGGCGCTCTTGAACCAATCATAGACTTTATTGAGATAGGTAAACCAAGAGGACCCCGAGAACCGTATATGAGAATTTCATCTCAAATGCATACTCAAACAAAAACACCCAAGTAATAGCTGAAACGGATATGGAATAGAAAGTTTGAAACTTCTTAATCTTTTCATTCAATTTTATCTCAAGACACAAAAAGTGAAAATCCAAAGCTCTTTTTGTAGTTATAATTATAATGCCAAAAATCCCGTCTGCATCAAAATAAATACTCCCTTGCTTCTCATGAGATTCGAACCCAGGCTCCCTTGTAACATAATCCACGCTATTAACCACTTGGCCACAAGCTCCTCTTGTGTCTTAAACCATGCGCAACTAAATATAAATCTATAGCCAAATTCTGAGGTCCAAGTAAAAAGAAAACCAAAATGCAAAAGCCAAGACTTGAACCTTGGACCTCCTTCCTTCCTTGTGGCGTCACCCCCTTGTCTCTTATGTGGCGTCACTTTGCCACTACACCACACACTCCACTTGTGTCATTGTTCCCCACATTTTATTCTTAAGGCCTACCTGCCAACTTCCAGGTTTTTTTTTTTTTCACATAAAACCAAAATTTCCCCAAAGCTAATATTTGATCCCGGGACTTCATAGAAGCCCTCTAACCTTCCAAAATAACTTACCTAATAAGTCTAACTTGCATTAATGCCGTTCTCAAAAATTTTAAAATCAAGGCCCATTGGGCCCAATCCTACTAGGCCCAATTTCGAGATGTTACAAATCTACCCTCCTTAAAGAAATTTCGTCCTCGAAATTTCCAACTACAGGAACATTCGTACCACCTAACCTACAACGCTGTGCTCACGCTGCGCACTCTGATTCCAATAACCCTAATGTACTTTTAACTAGAATTTAGAAATCCTACACATACTAAAAAAAAAAACTAACCATTAAAGTAGACAAATATTTCGTACGCAATCAACTCTATATCCGAACATCACATCCAAACCAAACACACAGAATAGATATTCAAAATACAGATATAACACGTAAAAGTATCAGAAACTTACAAGATTTGATTGGTGCCGGAGACTCAAAAGCCATATTTCAACAAAAGAAACAGATATATATTTTTCTAAACCATTTTCCAAACCATCTTTTGAAAACATTTTTTTGAACCCAAACCCACAGTAGAGTTTTTGAACCTAGGCTCGATACCATAATTGTAACACCCCAAACCCGGCCTAAACGTTACGAATTTAATCGGCATGTCACATGAAAGGAATGTCTAAAAAGCGTGCATTCGTTAAAAGCTCATATTCTTTATAGTTGTGGTGAGAAATCGAGATTAAGTAATTTTGAATAAGAAATGGTTTATTATCATTTTAGGAAAATCCCATATTGATCATTTAATAACAAGCAATAAACAAATTGAAAGCTGAAACCAAATAAAATACCCAAGGCCTTATTACATAACAAAAACTCAAATAAGAATAAGTCCAAATAAAAGAAACGAATTTACGAGTGAACATATGTATGGCCTCCACGAGTCCACCTCAGCTCCCAAATCCGCGATCTAATGATTACTTGCAAAATTTAACTAAGGGGTGAGTCATCGAGACTCAGTGTGTAAATCCCCATCCAACAGGCCCTTACACAATTTCATATGAAAATATGCATATCATGCACCCAAACCTAGCCATCCGCACTCCATTTCTACCCCATGTGGTACCAAACCACTGGTGGTGCCAAACCACTGGTGACCCAAAGTCACGATATCCATAATTGTGGTGCCAAACTGTAACACCCCAAACTCGGACAAGACACCACGCCCGAATCTGGTATGTTACGGGGAAAAACGTCTTTGAGTGATCAGATTTTTTTTCGTTTAGAAGTGGGGTGAAAACATAGTGAATTTGAGGAAAGTTTGAGTAGGCTTGTTTGACTAGATTTTGAAAACTTATCCAAGTATATAGTTAAAACGAGTTAATTTCATTTAGGACTTCCAATAGTTTCTTAGTGCCATTTTGAAACATTTTAGACTTAGTGGAAAAAAAAACGAGTTTGATTTGGAAATCATTTGAGTTTATTGAATAGCAAAACATAGCGAGATACCCGATGGTATAGTTTAAAACACATTGCGATATAAGTTTGAAAACATTGTTTTTCCAAGTTTTAGTAAAATTTCATGCCAAGTTATTTGTTAAGCAGGTTGAGAATCTAATTAAAACATACCCATCATAAAACATAATTTAAAGGCCTTTTACAAATCCAAATTAAAACCCAAATAAAAGTAATTAAACTAAAGTACCCAAATGATAGAGTTGGAGTAAAACTTTATTAAGCATGGCATGAGCACCCGAGTCCATCCTGGCTCCATGTCCGCGTCACGAGTCACCCGAAATGTCAAAGGAGAGGGTGAGTCGAGTGACTCAATGCATAAATCCCGCTCCCGATGAAACAACATGCTAACACACATCATACATAGCAACATAATTAATGCAACCCGATCCTAACCATCCGTATCTCCTTTTTCTACCCCGTGTGGTACCAAACCACCGGTGGTGCCAAACCACCGGTGACATATAGTCACAATGTGTTACCAAAACACTTGGTGTCCCAAAGACACAATGTGCTACCTAAGCACTTCGTGACCGTAGTCACGATAATCGAATGATGGGGCCAACCCATCGTGTGATACCCAATCACTAGCGAGATTTATCCCATATCTCATGTGGGGCCAACCCACGGTGGTGTTACCCACAGGGGACAAGTCGCAATGAGGTGCCCAACCTCGGTGTCCCCTAAAGACACAAATGTGCTACCAAAGCACTGGTGACCGTAGTCACAATAATCGAATGATGGGGCCAACCCATCGTGTGATACCCAATCACTAGCAGACGATCCCATATCTCAAAGTGGGGCCAACCCACGGTGGTGTTACCCATAGGGACAAGTCGCAATGAGGTGCCCAACCTCTGGTGTCCCAAAGACACAAATGTGCTACCCAAGCACTGGTGACCCAAAGTCACAAAGTGTGTTACCAAAACACTGGTGCTCACAGCACAAATCATCACTGCCCCCTCCACTCATATCACCCATCAACAAACCAACTCATGTAATCATGCATATCATACAAATTATGCATATCATGCTAATATGTTTGACTCATGCCCCATATCACATACATACATAGTCATGATACCATATAGATCATCAATAATCTAGTAACAATACCGACTTACCCGGATCATACACATACCCCGTTTGGGTATCCAATAATCCATCATACTGTCATGATTTTAATAGGCAAACAGGTTTATTAATAACATTACTAGATATCAGTGTGTTAGTTTACACACCTGGTAATACGAGTCTAGAAATCCTGACAAAAGCGATCTAAGTCCCTTGATTAACTAGCTCCTACAATCGGCCAAGACATAGGGGTTAGGTGCTAAAGCCATTCGGCCAAGGATTTTAAGCCAACAGGAATTGCTACCAACCCTTACCTTCACTTGATTTGGTTTCCTACCAAATCCGAACCCACAGTGGTTCCTTCTTCAACAATCGGCACCCTATCAAAATAGTTAATCACAAATCACCTTTGACTTAATCGAAATCACGAATAAACCATGAACGATATATCACCATCACTTACCGAATTGGTTAACAAAGGGAGAAGGCTCCACCTGACTGCTTGGAACTCCCTGATTGCCCTATCACACAATCGGTTCAATCATAAGAGACCACACCTTTACCACATGCCTAGAATCGGCTAATAATCCAATCAACACCCATTAAGCACTAGAGAGGGAAGAAATGGCTATTCGGCCTAGCACTTACCAACACCAACCAATTATTCGGCCAAGACGCCACTAGGGAAGAAGATAGGTTCGGTCCACACTTTGCACCACAATCAAACAAAAGGTACGGCTAGGGGGTTTATCACTCTTATTTTCGGCCTTGAAAGAAAAAGGAGGAAAAATAGAGGTGGGAAGAAATGGGGAAATCGGCAATTGAGTTTAAAGAAAAGAAGAGGAATAAAGTTGGATAAGGGAGGGTACTTTCGACATGTAAATCGAAAGAAGAAGAAGAAGAAGATGTGTTCTAAGAGAATGGAGTTTCGGCTAGCAAGAAAAGAAGTGGAAAACGGTTTTGGAGAGGTGGGGTTTCGGCTCAACACAATGAACAAAAGAAATAGGTGAGAGGGAGCATTCGACCTACACCAATGAAAGAGGGACAGAGATGATTGAAAACTTTCGGTTTGCAAAAAGTAAAGATGGAGTCACTCACTTGGATTTTTGGTTTCAAGAAGTGAAGAAAATGAGAAGAAACCTTGAAGAAAATTCGGCTACAAGTATCAAAAGGAACTTTGCTTTTTACCAAATGTGACCAAAATGCCAAAATTTCCAAAAATTTCTGCACCCCACCAACATCACACTACTATGCCGTCTACTCCCTCCCAACTCCCCTAAAATTCGCCATGATCCCCAACTACTCCATGCCACACATTCAAATGTGTTTACCAAGTCTTCCTCCTAAAATCCTCTCCACCCTCCATGCCGTCAAAATGAGTGCCAAAAGTGGCCACTCCAAGAACTCGAACACAAGGCCTACACCCTTGCATTAGGCGTTACCCACACAAAGCCTTAGTGGCGTCTAGCTTGCCACTACACCAGCCTCCTTTTGTGCAATAAAACATCAAAGAAAATCCTTATACCCTAGCTCCAATAGCTCCCTGACTTAACACCCAAAAATCAAAATTTTCCCATTCCTCAGCACACTCCTAACCCACAATTAAGCCCCTAAAACACCGAAATAGCAACACAGCACACTAAACACATGCAAAAACATGCAACAATAAAATAACCCCTAACCCGGGATATTACAGTTCTACCCCCCTTAAAATAATTTCGACCTCGAAATTACCTGATCAGAAGAGTTGCGGGTATTGCTGTCTCATCATATCCTCGGGTTCCCACGTCGCTTCTTCCACGCCATGATTCCGCCAAAGAACCTTAACCAAAGGCACAGACTTCTTACGCAGAACTTTCACATCCCGATCTAGAATCTGCACAGGTTCTTCTTCCATAGTCAAATCTGGATTTACCTCGATCTCTTCCATTGCTACCACATGCGACGGATCTGAACGATACCTCCGAAGCATCGAAACGTGGAAAACGTCGTGAATCTGACTAAGCTCTGCTGGCAACTCAAGCTGATACGCCACTGGTCCAACTCGTCTCAGAACCCTATACGGCCCAATAAACCTCGGACTTAGCTTGCCTTTCTTCCCGAACCTCAACACCTTCTTCCAAGGCGAGACCTTCAGGAAAACTCGATCCCCCACAGCGAACTCTATATCTCTTCGCTTAAGATCGGCATAAGACTTCTGCCGGTCCGAAGCTTCCTTCAATCTAGACTGAATCAGCTTAACCTTGTCTTCGGTCTCAGCAACCAACTCGGGTCCCAACAACTGACGTTCACCTAACTCCGTCCAACACGTAGGTGAGCGACACTTCCTACCATACAACGCCTCATACGGTGCCATCTTGATGCTCGCTTGGTAATCGTTGTTGTAGGCAAACTCATTAATGGTAGAAACTCCTCCCAACTACCTCTCAAGTCCAAGATACAACCTCTCGGCATATCCTCTAAGACTGAATGACCCTTTCGATTGACCGTCGATCATGGGGTGAAAAGCCGTCTTTGAAATCCAAACGAGTACCCGAGCAGCGATGCGCGCTTTCGAAACCTTGACGTGAATCTAGGATCCCTATCCGAGATTATCGAAACGGCACACCGTGCAACCTCACTATCTCGACGACACATACGACTTAGCTAAGCTTCGAAGTGAGTAGTCAACCCTCACCGGAATAAAGTGAGTGATTTTAGTCACGATCCACCACTACCCAAAGGCGAATCTTTCTTGCTTGGCGTGGCGGTAACCTCCACCGACGAAATCTATGGTTATCCTTTCCCACTTCCATCGAGGAATCTTCACAGTCAAAGCAACCCCGACGACAAGCGATGTTCACCTTGACCTGGCGACAAGTCGACACTTCCCAACAAACTCTGTCACCTCCTTCTTCAAGCCAGGCCACCAAAATCGCTCTCTAAGATCCCTATACATCTTGCTACCTCCGGGATGCATAGCATAAGGGCGCTATGTGCGTCTGAAGAATCTTTTGCCTCGACTCAACATCTTTAGGCATACAAGCCTTTCCTTGAAAACATAGAACCCCATCACGGACAAAAGTCAGTAACCTCCAAACCACCATCCTGCACTTGCAACCTCCGCGCACTCGAACCTCATCCAATAATCAAGTTTCTCTCGATATGCTCAACCCAAGTAGGCTTAACACGCAACTCTGCGAGAATACTCCCATCGTCATACAAGCTCAAGTGGGCGAACAAAGCTCTTAAGTCCGAAACAACCTTGCGACTCAACGCGTCGACCACCACGTTAGCCTTGCCCGGGTGATACTCAATCGAGCAGTCATAATCTTTCAAACCTTTCGACCCATCTGCGGCGCCTCAAATTCAAATCCTTCGAGTCGGTAGATACTTGGACTCTTGTGATCTGTGTAGACTATCGATCTCTCTCGTATAAGTAGTGCCTCCAAATCTTTAAAGCGAAGACTACAAACTGCTAGCTCCAAATCGTGCGTCGGATAATTGACCTCATGTGGCCTCACCACCGAGAAGCGTAAGCCACAACCTTACCTTCTTGCATCAAGCACACAACCCAAGCCCGTATGTGATGCGTCGCAATAGATCGTGAATTCCTTACCACCTCGGGTTGAATTAGAACCGGAGCCTCGGTCAAAATCTTCTTTAACTTGTCGGAAGCTTTCCTGCGCTTCTCGGTCCATACAAACGGAACTTCTTTCCTCAAAGAACTTGGTCATCGGCGCTGCTATCAACGAAAACCCTCAACAAACCTTCGGTGAGTATCCGCCCAAACCAGAAAACTCCGAATCTCACCCACCGACTTAGCGGCTTCCAATCCAAAATCGCCTCAATCTTACGAGGATCTACTCGAATCCTCACCCGGTAGACACTACATGACCCAAGAAAGTCACTTCTCTAAGCGAACTCGCACTTCACCGAACTTAGCATGAGTCGCTTTCCCTCAAAATCTGCAACACCACTCGCAAATGCTTATCATGCTCTTCCTCCGCCCTTGAGTACACCAAGATGTCGTCTATGAAAACCACGACGAACCGATCTGAGATACTTGTTGAAACACCCTATTCATCATGTCCATAAACGCTGCGGTGCGTTAGTCAACCCGAACGGCATTACCGTAAATTCGTAGTGCCCATACCGAGTCCAAAGCGCTGTTTTATGGATATCGACCTCCTTAACCTTCAACCGATGATACCTGGACCTCAAGTCGATCTTGAGAATACCGCGAGCACCCTTCAAATTGATCAAACAAGTCATCTATCCGTGGCAGCGGATACTTGTTTTTAATCGTCGACTTGTTCAATCGGCGTGTAGTCTATACACATCCGCATCGTGCCATCTTTCTTCTTGACAAAGAGTACCGGCGCACCCACGGTGAAACACTTGGCCTAATAAAACCTCGATCCAATAACTCCTGGATCTCGAGCCTTAAGCTCCACCAATTCCTTTGGCGCCATCCTATACGGAGCAACGAGACACCAGCGCGATTCCGCAAACAGATCAATCCCGAACTCCACCTCGCGATCTGGCGGCAAACCCGAAGCTCCTCGGGAAAAACATCGATAAACTCCTTAACAGTGCGAACCTTCTCCACAATGACTCCTTAGCCTCCAAGGCATACACATGAACTACATACGCTTCCACGACCTTTCACGACCATCTTCTCGCCTTGGAGCGGATACCACATTTGATAAGTAATCCCTCCTATTACCTATCATAGCCACCTCATCACCCTCAACCGTCTTAAGAACCATGCGCTTGGCGCGCAATCCAACCTTGCCTCGGTACTTGACCAACCAGTCCATCCCAAGAATCGATCGAACTCCCCAAACGGCGGTTCCATCGGATCGGCGACAAACACTACCCCTTGAAGTTCTAAGGGTACCTCTAAACAGTTTATCTACTACTACAGAGTGACCTAGAGGGCTAATCACGGTCATCCGCCTAGAAGATATCTCGAGTCTAAATCCATGGTCTCTACTATACTCACGGCAACATAAGAGTGCGTTGAACCCACATCAATCAAAGCGGTATAAGGAGAACCAAAAATCAAGAACGTCTGCGGTTATGACGTCCGGTGCGTCGCCCTCCTCTCGGCGCCTCGCGGCATACACTAATCCAGTGTCTAGCATCGAGCTACTCGCACCTCTGCCTTGGTGCTCCACGGCCCCGACGTAACCATTACCACCTCTGCCATTACCACGGCCCCTCTGCGGTGGCGGTCCACTACCTCTCGAACCCGATTACGCCCCGACTCTCGGGCCGAATCCTAGCCAACCTCGCGGACGATCCTCTCACACGGTGCTCCAGAGAACCACACTCGAAGCAACCTTTTCCTCCAGTCCAAAGAACCACCCCAATGAGATTTCCCACACCGATCACACTACGGCGGTCCCCGCCTAGCAACAACAAACCTAGCAGTCGGTTCGGCCCACTCGGTCTAGCCCTCTTCTCATGGTTACCCGACGATCCGAAGACCCAAAGCTCCTCTTATGTCTATTTCTGTCCATACCACCGCCTCACCGACTCCTTAACACCCTCGGCTACCTTAGCCTTCTCAACTAAGACAACAAACTCGCTCCTGGCGAGGAGCAATCGGCGACCTCAAGTCGTCTCGGACCATCCTCGAAACGAACACACCTCTCATGCTCGGTGGCCACAATGCCCACGGCATACCTACTCACCACCGGGAACTCACCTGCGTGCTCGGCAGCAGATTTACTCCCCCGAACAAGCCTCGAAATGCCTTCCATTGAGAGTCAATATAACTAGCTCAGATGTACTTCTTTTGATATCACGACCACTGAAATAATCCCATGTTAGATCCTCTGCGCCACACATCGTCTCGAACCGTGAGCCACCACTGATCGACTCATCCCGGAGAAGCGTCGATGCCCTTCACTTCTCTTCAGCGATCAAGTCCGGATCGTCCATGATCCGCTCGGTTGCCTCCAACCAATATTCAGCGATCTTTGGGAGCAACACCGAAACACCTCGGAAGAATTCGGCCCCATTGGCGAAGTCGCTCAAAAAGCAATTTCCTAACTCCTGCATTACCACCAACACCAGCTACTCTTTCCAACACTCGCGACATCGCTCAGTGACATTTGCGTCGTCCCGTCGATCTTGGAACTCACCACCTCCACCGGTGGCGATGCCGATATCTCATTTTTCGAACCACGACCCGGATCCTACGGGCTCGAAACCGTCATCCTACCACGACCTGCGTCCACGACCACGTCCACCTCTAGCGCTCATGACTAAACTTCCTACGTGTCGATTAAGAATTTTTATGCATCAATATTTATTCCACTTGTTTAAGAGCAAGTCTTATGAATATTTTAAGAGGATTTGTTCTCATGAGTTCACAAAATCCTATCGCTTTCAATCTCTAAAGTAGTATACTATTGCTATTCATCAAATCATATCACATCCAATCAATTCACAAGCAATAGTACGGGGTACTTACCTGGGCGAACTGGTGCCGGAGACTCGGTGCCATGCCTTTCAAACCATACTTTGAGAATAAAAACTAACAAAACAATCTTTTGAGAACATTTTTGGGCCTCAGGCCCACAACCGAGCTTTTGAACTTGGCTCTGATACCACAATTGTAACACCCCAAACTCGGACAAGACACCACGCCCGAATCTGGTATGTTACGGGGAAAAACGTCTTTGAGTGATCAGATTTTTTTCGTTTAGAAGTGGGGTGAAAACATAGTGAATTTGAGGAAAGTTTGAGTAGGCTTGTTTGACTAGATTTTGAAAACTTATCCAAGTATATAGTTAAAACGAGTTAATTTCATTTAGGACTTCCAATAGTTTCTTAGTGCCATTTTGAAACATTTTAGACTTAGTGGAAAAAAATCGAGTTTGATTTGGAAATCATTTGAGTTTATTGAATAGCAAAACATAGCGAGATACCCGATGGTATAGTTTAAAACACATTATGATATAAGTTTGAAAACATTGTTTTTCCAAGTTTTAGTAAAATTTCATGCCAAGTTATTTGTTAAGCGGGTTGAGAATCTAATTAAAACATACCCATCATAAAACATAATTTAAAGGCCTTTTACAAATCCAAATTAAAACCCAAATAAAAGTAATTAAACTAAAGTACCCAAATGATAGAGTTGGAGTAAAACTTTATTAAGCATGGCATGAGCACCCGAGTCCATCCCGGCTCCATGTCCGCGTCTCGAGTCACTGAAATGTCAAAGGAGAGGGTGAGTCGAGTGACTCAAAGGCATAAATCCCGCTCCCCGATGAAACAACATGCTAACACACATCATACATAGCAACATAATTAATGCAACCCGATCCTAACCATCCGTATCTCCTTTTTCTACCCCGTGTGGTACCAAACCACCGGTGGTGCCAAACCACCGGTGACATATAGTCACAATGTGTTACCAAAACACTGGTGTCCCAAAGACACAATGTGCTACCCAAGCACTTGGTGACCGTAGTCACAATAATCGAATGATGGGGCCAACCCATCGTGTGATACCCAATCACTAGCGACGATCCCATATCTCATGTGGGGCCAACCCACGGTGGTGTTACCCACGAGGACAAGTCGCAATGAGGTGCCCAACCTCTGGTGTCCCAAAGACACAAATGTGCTACCAAAGCACTGGTGACCGTAGTCACAATAATCGAATGATGGGGCCAACCCATCGTGTGATACCCAATCACTAGCAGACGATCCCATATCTCAAAGTGGGGCCAACCCACGGTGGTGTTACCACGGGACAAGTCGCAATGAGGTGCCCAACCTCTCGGTGTCCCAAAGACACAAATGTGCTACCCAAGCACTTTGGTGACCCAAAGTCACAAAGTGTGTTACCAAAACACTGGTGCTCGTCAGCACAAATCATCACTGCCCCCCCACTCATATCACCCATCAACAAACCAACTCATGTAATCATGCATATCATACAAATTATGCATATCATGCTAATATGTTTGACTCATGCCCCATATCACATACATACATAGTCATGATACCATATAGATCATCAGTAATCTAGTAACAATACTGACTTACCCGGATACGTACACATACCCCGTTTGGGTATCCAATAATCCATCATACTGTCATGATTTTAATAGGCAAACAGGTTTATTAATAACATTACTAGATATCAGTGTGTTAGTTTACACACCTGGTAATACGAGTCTAGAAATCCTGACAAAAGCGATCTAAGTCCCTTGATTAACTAGCTCCTACAATCGGCCAAGACATAGGGGTTAGGTGCTAAAGCCATTCGGCCAAGGATTTTAAGCCAACAGGAATTGCTACCAACCCTTACCTTCACTTGATTTGGTTTCCTACCAAATCCGAACCCACAGTGGTTCCTTCTTCAACAATCGGCACCCTATCAAAATAGTTAATCACAAATCACCTTTGACTTAATCGAAATCACGAATAAACCATGAACGATATATCACCATCACTTACCGAATTGGTTAACAAAGGGAGAAGGCTCCACCTGACTGCTTGGAACTCCCGATTGCCCTATCACACACATCGGTTCAATCATAAGAGACCACACCTTTACCACATGCCTAGAATCGGCTAATAATCCAATCAACACCCATTAAGCACTAGAGAGGGAAGAAATGGCTATTCGGCCTAGCACTTACCAACACCAACCAATTATTCGGCCAAGACGCCACTAGGGAAGAAGATAGGTTCGGTCCACACTTTGCACCACAATCAAACAAAAGGTGCGGCTAGGGGTTTATCACTCTTATTTTTGGCCTTGAAAGAAAAAGGAGGAAAAATAGAGGTGGGAAGAAATGGGGAAATCGGCAATTGAGTTTAAAAAAAGAAGAGGAATAAAGTTGGATAAGGAGGGTACTTTCGACATGTAATCGAAAGAAGAAGAAGAAGAAGATGTGTTCTAAGAGAATGGAGTTTCGGCTAGCAAGAAAAGAAGTGGAAAAAGCGTTTTGGAGAGGTGGGGTTTCGGCTCAACACAATGAACAAAAGAAATAGGTGAGAGGAGCATTCGGCCTACACCAATGAAAGAGGGACAGAGATGATTGAAAACTTTCGGTTTGCAAAAAGTAAAGATGGAGTCACTCACTTGGATTTTTGGTTTCAAGAAGTGAAGAAAATGAGAAGAAACCTTGAAGAAAATTCGGCTACAAGTATCAAAAGGAACTTTTGCTTTTACCAAATGTGACCGAAAATGCCAAAATTTCAAAAAATTTCTAAGCACCCCACCAACATCACACTACTATGCCGTCACTCCCCTCCCAACTCCCTAAAATTCGGCCATGATCCCCAACTACTCCATGCCACACATTCAAATGTGTTTACCAAGTCTTCCTCCTAAAATCCCTCTCCACCCTCCATGCCGTCAAAATGAGTGCCAAAAAGTGGCCACTCCGCAGCTCGAACACAAGGCCTACACCCTTGCATTAGGCGTTACCCACACAAAGCCTTAGTGGCGTCTAGCTTGCCACTACACCAGCTCCCTTTTTGTGCAATAAAACATCAAAGAAAATCCTTATACCCTAGCTCCAATAGCTCCCCTGACTTAACACCCAAAAATCAAAATTTTCCCATTCCCTCAGGCACACTCCTAACCCATAATTAAGCCCCTAAAACACCGAAATAGCAACACAGCACACTAAACACATGCAAAAACATGCAACAACAAAATAGCCCCTAACCCGGGATATTACACAAACCACTGGTGACCCAAAGTCACGAATAATCCAATGATGGGGCCAACCCATCGTGTGATACCAAATCACTGGCGTCAATCCCGTATAATCAGCTGTGGGGCCAACCCACTGTGGTGCTAAGCCACTGGGACGAGATGCTATGAGGTGCCAAACCTCTGGTGTCCCAAAGACACGAATGTGATACCAAATCACTGGTGACCGAAGTCACGAATCCAATGATGGGGCCAACCCATCGTGTGATACCAAATCACTGGCGACAATCCCGTATCTCACAAGTGGGGCCAACCCACGGTGGTGTCAAACCACGAGGGGCGAGTCGCAATGAGGTGCCAAACCTCTCCGTGTCCCAAAGACACAAGTGTGATACCAAATCACTTTGTGTGACCGTAGTCACAAATCCGATGATGGGGCCTACCCATCGTGTGATACCAAATCACCGGCGTCAATCCCAGTATAATCAATCGTGGGGCCAACCCACTTGTGGTGCTAAGCCACTGGGGCGAGAGACGCCGAGGTGCCAAACCTCTGGTGACCCAAAGTCACAATAATCAATCGTGGTACCAAACCACTTTGGTGGTGCCAAACCACTGGTGTCCCAAAGACACGGATATCATTTCCCCCCTCCATATATAACCATGCAATATGACATAATAATTCGTGTATGCACGTTATGTCATGTATGCTGAGACATATATCAAATATAAGTATAACATGAATTACCATCATAATCAGATATACATAAAACAACATAATCACCCTAATCAACCTCTAAGGGTATAACCGTAATTTTACCTACCAAGGGCATTTTCGTAATTTACCCACCAAGGGTATATCGGTAACTTACCCACCAAGGGCATTTTCGTAATTTACCCACCAAGGGTATTTCAATAATTTTGCACCTACAATGGCCTTTCCCAAAGGCCCAAATGTCGCCCCGAGCGACTCAGCTACCATTTCCGGTCGTACCGGACGATTGGGCCTAAAACTCGATTCCAGCCCATTCGGGCCCACACGCTCGTGTGGCCCACCTAGCACAAATCTAGCCATGTATATAAATTCCACCTAGTCTAGTTCACTATATACTACACAATCGCACAATTTACTCATAAGGGCCCACGGGCCCATTGGGCCTACTTCGGCCCATCGCGGCCCAAGCAGTCCCAACCCACAAGAATACTACTGAGGGCCTCAACTATCGCGTCGAAGCCCTACACGCGTTAAATGCGCTCGTGTAGCTACTATTGCCGTGGCCAGACTTCTGGCATTTGCCGCTCTACAACTAGAGTAGAGAGAGTTACACACCGATAGGACTCGGTGTTAATCCGCGCTCCGACCACTCCTGTGCCCAAACGCCTTCCAAGGTGTGTCAACCCTCCTCTGGAATGCTCTTTATATAGCTAGCTCTTCACCTTCCTTCTTTGTATCTTTCCGATGTGGGATCCTTCGTCGATGAGAGTTTAAATTCAACTGAAACTCTTCCCGTCCGGATCGCAAAATAAATACTCCCTTGCTTCTCATGAGATTCGAACCTGTGCTCCTTGTAACATAATCCACGCTGTTAACCACTTGGCCACAAGCTCCTCTTGTGTCTTAAATCATGCGCAACTAAATATAAATCTATAGCCAAATTACGAGGTCCAAGTAAAAGAAAACCAAAATGCAAAAGCCAAGACTTGAACCTTGGACCTCCTTCCTTCCTTGTGGCATCACCCCCTTGTCTCTTATGTGGCGTCACTTTGCCACTACACCACACACTCCACTTGTGTCATTTTTCCCCACATTTTATTCTTAAGGCCTACCTGCCAACTTCCAGGGTTTTTTTTTTTTTTTCACATAAAACCAAAATTTCCCCAAAGCTAATATTTGATCCCGGGACTTCATAGAAGCCCTCTAACCTTCCAAAATAACTTACCTAATAAGTCTAACTTGCATTAATGCCGTTCTCAAAAATTTTAAAATCAAGGCCCATTGGGCCCAATCCTACTAGGCCCAATTTCGGGATGTTACAGGGTTTGACTGCTCTTTCTTTCTTTTGCTCCACCATTATGGTTTTTCCTTTTACGGGTTCCGCTCGGGCATTTATAAAATCATAACGCCTTCCACTACGCGTATACAAACCTACACCTTGATCCTCTTTTGAAGCGCTAGCTGAGTTCTCATTTCCCGGGATTGTCATGTTACAATCATAATTCTAGGGGACCTTTTTGCTATCCTGATAAGAGAAAATCGCCGATTTTTGAATTATGATCTTTGGTGTCATCTGTACTCCAAATTCATTATTTTTAGGTCGTGAAATGATGACCATAGGATGATTGACTTTTGGGACCTTCATTGTTGATTCTGATGTGCATATGCTTCCCTCCTCTTTAGCTTCTTCACAGAACTCTATCTCTTTATTGTCCATCAGACTTTGCACCAAGGCTTTGAATTCTACGCATTCTTGGATCTTGTGCCCTTCTTCATGATGGAATTCACAGTAGTTCCTCGAGTTTTCACAACTTCCTTCAGGATCCAAAGTGCTCAACCCCTTTTTTACCATCTCCTTCCAGACCCATCTCAAAGGAATTTTTACTTTCGTAATATCGGTCTTGATTCTTTTCCCCACCTTTCCATCTATCGCATTTACCCCACCATCAGTGTGATTGGGTAGCAGATTTTTGACACTAGGTACATCATCAAATTTCACAATGCCCATTTTAATAAGTCTTTTGACTACTTTCTTAAAAGCAGTGCAGTTTTCTATTGAATGCCCCGAAATTCCTGCATGGTAGTCACATTGAGCACTCGCATAGTACCATTTGGGATATGGAGGCTGTAATGGTTTCAGGTAAAAAGGGGACACCACGTGTGCGTCAAATAAGCTTTGATACAGCTCCCTATATGTCATTGGGATTGGTGTAAATTAGAGCTTCTCAGTGTTTTATTTTGTGCCGGACTCCTGCCTTGATAAACCTTGTTGATCGGTAGCCATCGTTCTTGGCTGATTTACCGTAATCGATTTTAAGTAACCCTTGTTATATGTACTCGTGTTGTTCACCTCGCTTTCCTTTTTCCTCGAGGTTGACCTTTTGTTACTCTCTCCTGCATCTATCTTTCCACTTCTTATCGCATTCTTGATCATTTCGCCCGTCATCACTATGTCTGAAAAACTTTTTGCAGCACTTCCTATCATGTGAGTGATGAACGGGGCTTTTAGGGTGTTGATGAAGAGCATCATAGTTTTTTTTTCTAGGAGCGGTGGCTGAACTTGTATGGCAAGTTCCCTCCATCTCTGTGCATTTTGCCAAAAACTCTCACTCGGTTTCTTCTCCATGTTTTGCAAAGTAATTCTATCAGGAGTCATATCCGTTACATGACTATACTGTTTCATGAATGCTTGAGCTAAGTCCCTCCAGGAACCAATCCTAGTATAGCTCAATTGGTTGTACCATCTGGATACTGCTCCCACCAGGCTGTCTTGGAAGTAATGTATGAGTAGTTGGTCATTATTAACATACCCGGTCATCCGTCTACAAAACATGGTGATGTGAGCTTCAGGGCAACTGGTCCCATTGTACTTTTCAAATTCTGGCATTTTAAACTTGTGGGGAAGCACTAGATCTAGGACCAAACTCAGATCTTTAGCATCAATTCCATGTTGACTATCAGCGTTTTCCATGGCCCTGAATTTTTCCTCCAGCCATTTACATTGGTCCTCTAACTGCTTTGGCAAATCTGTCCTTGTCCTTTCCTTTTCCGCCATTTCATCCAGGTCAGGGATAACAGGATTAGCTGGGTTATCCCCTGGGTTAGAACCTGATCCAGCTTGAAAGTTCATCGGTACTGAAACACCATCCTGCAATTGTTGAGGCCTAATCGTGACGGATGTTCTTCGAGGGTACACTTCAGGCTGTGTTGGATTAAAACCTGGCGGATAGAGAGGCTCCTCATTATCTTCTCCAGCATTAATCATGGGGGCTTTTCCCTTGTCTATTCCTCCAGTCAGTAGTTGGGTCAACTGAGTCATAATATTCTTTTGGAATTCCATCATTCGGTCCATCATGTCTTGCTGGATTTTAGCCAGTTGCTCTTGCATTTGTAATTGTAGTTTGTCTTGCATCTCTTTTTGGAGTTGTTCAAGTCTTTCCAATCTTTGATCCAAGTCTTTTGTCTTTGCTCGGGTACCGTAAGGATGTTTGGTTGGTAAGTTTTTGTTGGTTTCCAGATTAATTCTAAAATGATTTTAACTAATTAGAGTCTTTCCATGAAACTTAATACACATGATGCGATGTAATGCGAATGCATGAAATGAATGCAAAAAGGCGTCGATTCTGATTCAGTTCCATTTAGAAAACTTTATTAGAAAAAAAATTTCTTTACATAAAACGGATTACAAATATGGCTTTTCCCTAATGCTCAAAGTTTTAACTTTCCTAAGCAACGAAGCCAACTCTTGACCCCGATCTGATTCTAGCTCATACTTCACACTTAGCATGTCGGCTTGAATCGCCAAAGTCTGTAAATGATCGGCTACCTCCCGGATCTGGGCCACGGCCTCGCCCATAATGTAATCTCAATTCCTAACTTGATTCTGAGAATGGTGAAGCTGTTCCTTCGAACGTTCTTCACTTACCTCCAGAATCTCTACCCGGAGCTCACCATTTTGTAATGCAGATTCTAGTCCTTCTATCTTTCCTTTCATTTCTTCAATCTTGTTCAAACTTGCCCTCAATTCAACCGCAAAATTATGATTTCTATGCTGATGAAGTGATTTTTCAAGTTCTGCTACTCTAGCCTTTAATTCCCTTTTGTCATTTTGGGCTTCTAACAAACTCCTTTCTAGGGCCTCTTTCTGCGTCTGAGCCTTTTGAAATTTTCTCTCCCACTGATCAGCTTTGGTTCTTTCTTCTTGGATCTCTTGTCACCATTGTTCCGACATTTTTCCCAATCCGGCTGATCTCATCGATAGACGTAATTTCTTGTAATTCGTCTTCAAACTATCCAAGTCTTCCTCGGCTTGATTCTTTCCTTTCCTTAATTTCTCGGCCTCTAGCTTTTGAACATCAGCATCTAGCCTTAAATGCATCTTTTCTTCCTCTAATTGTTCTATCTTCTTTTCAAGTTCAAAATTCCTTCTCTCGAAGTCTTGCTTTATGATCTCTAGTTCTAACGGGATTACTTGTAAGTACTCTTCCATTGGTCGAACGCCTTCTAAATTCAGCCCGGGGATATTATCATTAATTCTTTTACTCTACCATCCACTGTACTTGGGAGTCATCATTGAACCTACGGCCAGCCTTTTCATTCGACGAGTCTGATTCCAAGCGTTAGAAATCTCCTTTACCCTTTTCTTGTAGTTATCTCCATTGTACAAAAACTCACATTGAGCTAGCCCATGTGTCACCGGTATGAACTATCTTGATCTGTACTGCCTCAATATGAACAAAGGAGCATACCCAACGGCTCCCCAAATCCCAAGCAAAGGGACCCAGTCAAAACTCCCACATCGGTAAAGAATTTTGTCAGGAATCAACCAAGGAGCTCTCCACTCGACGTCGTCTTCCTGGAGATTTTGGAGGAGCGCTATCCAATTTTCCTCTGATATGTCGTCCCTTCTTGGTGTGGCCACTATCTCCTTTAATGGGGAGTAATTCCCGGAGAAAACCTGATAAGAAACCTTATCCACTTTCCAAAAATGACTGTGGAACCAAGCTAACAACAACTATGCGCACCCTATAAATCTGCCTTCACTGGCCCTCCTACATGCGTTCAAAGATATAAATGTCTCGGCCAAAATTGCAAGAACAGGTGTGACCCCTTTATCAAGTCGATCAAAGAGATCCGAGACCGCCTCATCTACATACCTTAATGCGCTAGGGAAGATCATTAATCCGTAGATGCTCAAAGCAAACACATCGACTCTCTTCTTCGTATCAGGATGCGCTAGAATCAAATCTCTCAAATTCTTCCATGGGATGCACTTACAATCTCCCTTTTACTTGATCCTAGTTGTAATCCACTGTTCGCTCATTCCGGTAATGTTCATCAATTTCTTCTAAAAGGTCGAGACATAAGCGGCTCTGGAATAAGCTTTATCGACTTGAACCTTTGGACAACGCAGTAGGGCTGTATATTCTTCCATAGTGGGCACTAAATCGACCCTCCCAAAGGTGAAGCAACTGTAAGCAGGATTCCAATACTGAGCGATGGCCCGGAATAAATGCTCGTCTACCTTGATATCGAGTAGATACGGCAAGTCCCCATAATTATAGTAGAACAACTACTTGGTTTCATCGTTCCACTGATCCCATATTTCTTTTAATTCCTGAAGGCTATTCTGCGTCACACTGATACGAGTATAGTCTCATAATTCTGACGTATACCCCTCGGCTAGACTATATCCTTTCTCTAATTGAGTTTTCTCTGACCAAATACGGACAGCCGCGTTATCTTCCACTTTATGAAGAAATTCATTCTCATGATAAGCTCTCTAGTTTAGTAATCGAACTCGAAACGACACTCTTTCGAATATAAAATGACATGCAAACATAGGAAAAACACAATAAGTCAGTACAATATACAAAAAACAAAACTCAAAGCAAATAAAAGAGAATCAAACACCTGTCTGGGTGACCACTAGGGTTTCTCGCAGTACTATCTAGGGTGGGCTCCTAGGGTTTTCTACATGCGGTTTGGTTCTAAAGTTGAGGTACCCGAACCAGCAGATACCTCGATCCTCATTCATTATAGGCTCATACGGGCCGAGTTCGGTTCAGGGGAATACATTTCCCTATGGCTGCACGGAGATGAAAATCTCACGAAGACATAGGTACGGATGTATCCCAAAAGCGATCTACTATCCTGTACGGAGGTGAAAATCTCACGAAGGAGTAGCTTCTCACTCCCACTTAAAAAGGTAAGACCAAACGGTCCTTATGCAATATGATGCAAAAATATTCTACGAGACTCAAACCACAGCAATCATATGAAACAATACGAACAAATGCAATAAACAGATCGTAATTTTTCAAATCAGATTTTCAATTTTCGATAACAAGACAGAAAATGATCAATTTTACGGCTTGACTCTCTTATTCCTCCCCAGTGGAGTCGCCAAGCTGTCGAAACCAATCTTTTGTTGAAAAAACGGGGTCGACTTTGAAAATGGAAATGGAGTCACCACCAATCCTTTTTAATGAGGTGTGATCAGATCACCTCGTAATTTGGTCATTTTAATAATACATTTAATTTATTAAAATGATGGCTTTGGCCTACAAAATTTGAGAAAATGAGTTCGGGAGTCGATTACGTACGAGGAAGGATTAGCACCCTCGTAACACCTAAAATTGGTACCGAATTGATTGATTAATGTCTTAATGTCGAAAATTTGAAAAGATTTTAAAATACGATCCTCTTTGTTTAAAAAGAACTTGAATAAATTAAAATAGATACTGAGACCTGCTTATTTCGAAGAAGTAAAATGTCAAGCCCAATGAGTTAGGATACGACATTTCGAATCCTCGAAACTAAACTCGTCTTTTGACTTTTAAAACTAGGGCATTTAAATTCAAAAAGGATATTCGGTCATTTGGGTCAAATAAAAAATCGGAACCCAGTAAATTAGGGCACAATTTCTCAAAATTCCAAATACAGAATATTGCCTTTGTTTTTAGAAATCCTTACCTCGAGATAACAAAATGTCACATCCAGTGAGTTAGGACACAACATTTATGAATTCCCGAGAATAAGTTTTTATTTAACTTATATGCTTTGATTTTTTTTTAAAAATAATTGGTTCTTTAGACTCGATGAGAAAAATCGAAACCCAGTAAGTTAGGGTACGATTTCTTTCGAATCTTAGAACGCGGAGTGTTTGCTTATTCAAAAATCGGACAAAATGTAATACGATCGTAGTAAAATGGAATATGAATTATAGCGCCGATATGCATAATAGAATAAAAATGAGTATAATAATATAAATAACAATAATAAAGGCAAAAATAAAATGCAATAAAATAAAAGCTAAAACAAACAATCTATATGAAATAATAGGTAAAAAAGTAAATAAATAAACAAATGAGTAAAAGAAAAGAAAATAATAACAAAAATAAAAGCTAACAGTAAATCAATAAATAAATAAATACTATGTACAATAGTTTAAAGATAATAAAATAATAATAATAACAATAATACAATAATAATAATAGATTATAATGAAAATACGTTAATAAACGAAAAATAATAGTAAAATAAATAAATACGAGTAATAATAATAATCATATTAATAATGATAATAGTAGTGAAAATAATAAAATAAATATTCTAATATTTGAAAGCATACATGAAAGGATATAATATAATAAATAATAAATAAATAACCATAATGAAAATAATAATAATAAAATAAGGAATAAGTAGAATCTTTTTAAAAAAAGTAGATAAAAATAAGAATAAATATTTAATCATTAAAAATATCAATTTAATAATATAATAATAATAACAATAGTGGTAGTCATAAAAATAATAGTAGTAATAGTAATCATAATATCAAAAATAATAATAATAGTAGTAAAAACAATGATAATAATATTAAAATTAATAGTAATAGTAATAATAATAATAATAATAATAATAATAATAATAATAATAATAATAATTAATTTAGTAGTAAAAATAATGGTAATAATATTAAAATTAATTAATTTAATAGCAACAATAACAAAAAGGACTAATTTAAACTTAAAACAGGAATTTTGGGGTAAATCCGCAAATAAATAAAAAGAAAAGGACCACATTGAACGCGCGAATAATAAAGAGGGACCAAAAGGGAAATTAATCCCTGCCCTCCAAAATGACGTCGTTAAAATATGGACCTAATTGGAATCGAAACAAATCATAGGGTACAAATTAAAAAGAAAAAGAACAAAAGGACTAAATTAAAACAACCCAATAATGCGGAGGGACCAAAGGCACAAATAGACCATCTGGTCTAAAAAACACGCGGATCCCCTTTTACGCGGGTCGGGTAATCGGGTCGGAGGCAAAACAGTGTCGTTTTGGCCTCCGAAAATAATATTCAAAACGGCGTCGTATGGGAAGGCTTTATAAGCCAAATTTTTTAGAGAAAAACATTTACCCCTTTTTGTTTAAAAAAACTATTTTTTTTAAAACTCTCTCTTCTTTACGATTTTCGGTCGGGATACCGGCGCCGAACCACCAGCAATCCACCACCGCCGACCACCGTATACGGTGGCCGAAACTCCTAAAAGTCCCCCTTTTTTATCGTTTTAACCCTTACAACTCTGATCTGCCCTAAAACTGCCTAAAGGAGCCCTCGAAGATCAATGGAAGTCCAAAAGAATCTTCGGTTTCCTCCCTTCCGACCACCAACGAGGTAAGACTTCTTTCCCTTATTTTTTTTAAAACGTCGAAAGAAAATGGAAAATAAAAAGAAAAGATAGCTATTGAAAACGCAAAAATAAAAAGGAATCACCTTTCTGTTTTTTTTTCTTTTCTATATTTCGCGTTCATGTACTCAAAAGGTTACATTCCTCTCTCTGGCTTTATAATCGAATAATAAAAAATACAAAAATCGGTATTTTTTGCTTTTGTTTTTTCGTTTTTGTGCTATGTCTTCATCCTATTTGCAGGTGAAACCACCGTACGGAGGATGTGGTGGTACGGAGGCATGCGGCGCGCGTGGTGATGTGGAGGCCCGATCGTTGGAGCTGCAGCGCAAGGGAAACCTAGGGTTTCCAGAAGCTTCAGTCCAATTGGGCCTAATTCGACATTGGGCCACTACAATTAGTTTGGGCCGATCAGGCTTGGGTCTGTTTTGGTTTTAAGTAACTGGATTAGTTATCAAGTTCTGGGTTTATTCAATTGGGTTAGAGTTTTGTATTTGTATTTGGGCTGGTAGGAATTTGGGTTTGTAAAAAGAAACTGGACTATTTTATTATTTGGTTGTTTAATTTGGTTAATGGGCCCGGGCAAATTGGGTTGATTACAATACCTTTGCCTGCGCAAGGATTTGAACACAAGACCTCCACCATAATAACACACCACTTAACCACCAAACCAGCAGGCCCATTCTGATGTAATTTACCCAACATTTAAACTCAAGCCCTTTGCACAAGGTTAAGGCTTTATTTATAAAAATACCAAAATTTGCCCAAGTAAGGCTTGAACTTGGGACCTCTCACACACACCCAGAACACATAACCACTGAAGCAGATATACATTGTGTGTCACACATACACAAAATCAAAAATTAAAATTTTGGGGCGTTACAATGACTCTGACGAGTGAGTTACTATTTTAATATTAATTTAATTTTGTTAGGATTAATTTAAGGTAATATTAAATTTTCGTTAAGAAATTTTAAAGTTTAAATGGTTAATTAGGTAAAAAGGACTAAATCGTGAAAGATATAAAAGATGGTTTCAATTAATTAAATGGATTAAATGGCCTTAGAAGTATAAATCAAATGAATTTAGTTGGTAATATTACCCTATTTCAAGTTAGTGGATAGTTATGGTAAGGTTTTAGGTGTAATTTTAATAGATTTTAAAGGTTAGTTTTGTAATTAAATAAAACAAGTTAAGACTAATTAAACAAAGATGAATTAAACATCATCTTCATCAATTTCATAGCCCTAAAAACCGTTCACCATTTTTAAGAAAGGGGAGAGCTTCGGTCAAGCAATTTTTTTATGCATGGTAAGATTTTGAACTCCGTTTTTAATAATTTTTATGTTTTTGAGCTCGTTTTAGCTTAAACTAGTTAGCGCGGGGGTTAATTTGCAAAATTGTTAAAGTTTGAGGGATATGCCATGAATGAGATTGATGTGTTTGTGATGTTAATTGATAGTTTATTAATTTTGATTGTTAAATGAACATGCTTTGTTAAGTAATGTTTAGAGAATTTAAGGTTTAGGGGTTAAATTGTTTAAATGGTGAAATTCATATTTTTTTGTAAAATGAAGAAAAATGTGGATGGATATGAGTATAGTGAATATTCGGCTAACATATTTTAGGTAGGAAAAAAAGGGTGAAATTTCAAGTTATGGGCTTAAGGACTAAGTTGTGAAAAAATTAAAATAGGAGGGGTAATTTTGTAATTTCATGATAATATGAATTATAGATTGAATTGAGTAATTGAAGTTATTTGAAATACTTAATTGAATGAAATTATTATTTAGATCAAGATACGCAACAACTGAACTTACATCGAGGCAAAGCTAAGGTGTTGGATTAGTTTTCGACACTGCTAAAACAATCGTGGTGGCGAGTAGGGGTGTTCAATCGGTTAACCGACCCGAACTACCATTAACCGAATTAACCGACCCTTTTAAACCCTTAACCATTAACCGAACCGGAATTTTTTCAAAAAAAATTAACCGAACCGAAGTTTTTCGGTTAATTCGATCGGTTAACCGAATGAACCGAAATTTATATATATATATATTTTATTTTTTGTTAAAACAAGTATAAAACATATAAAAAATTAACCGACTTAACCAACCGATTAATTTATATTTCCAAAAAATTAACCGAACCGACCGAATACTTATATATTATAATATTATTTATTAAATTCGATTAATTTGGTTAACCGACCGATTTCAAACCGAATTAACCGTTAACCGAACTTTCAAAAAATTATTAACCGACCCCCGACTGAATTAATTCAGTTAACCGACCGATTAACTGAATTCAGTCGGTTAACTGAATTAATCTGGTTTTACCCGAAATTTTCACACCCCTAGTAGCGAGGTAAGTTCGTATGAATTATAATCTTATTAATTATAGTTTGATTGATTATTTGTTATAATATGTTGAATATTGTAACGCCCCCAATTTTGGGCCTAGAAGTTTTGGGTTTTTAGTGTAGCGACAGCGAGGAGGTTGCACACATAAGTTTAGTTGTGCAATTTAGTGACAAGAATGGGCCTGCTGGTCTAGTGGTGGTGTGAGTGTTAGCCTACCTTGAGGTTCTAGGTTCGAGTAGTTGGATGTGCAATTGGGGAGAGTCTTTTATTTTGTTCTGTTTTAGTATTAATTATAAATGTTTATTTATGGTATTATATGATATTATTTATAATTATTAAATTATGTGTTGAATATATGTTGGTTTTTATTTATTATTTTTATTATTTTTCCTTTCTTTTCTTGTAACACCCCAAACCCGGCCTAGAAGTTAGACCCGAATATGGTGTGTCACATGGAAGTAAAAACCATCTTTGCGATTATTAAAAACTTGCTTGAGAAATACAGCCTCTTTGTTAAAACCAAAAACACTTAAGCAATTGTTAACTACTTGAAAACGTAATAATCTTTAAAAACCTTTTTGGTGGCGAAAGCATATTTGAAATAAAAAATTTACAAAAATGTGATGTTTAGAAATAAAGTGCAGTATATATTTTGAAATCGTTATGAAACGTAGATAAAATACAAGTATTTTTGAGAGATCGTTTGATGAGTCGAAAATTGAGGTAGTGAGCTTTAAAACCGTGGCTTTTGAAAATATTGTTGATAATTCGAGAGAAAATTTCCGAGTTAAAATATTTGTAAAAGTTTTTTATAAAATCCATTTATTAATCAATTTTGGAAAACCATTATTTATGATTTTAGAAAATCCCCGTTAAAACAATTCAAGCAATATAATAAGTACGACTAAACATAAAGCAATTTAAAACATATCCCAGAGGCCTTATTACAACTTAAACCAAAATAGCAAAATTAATAAAATAAACCGAAATAGAAATTTAAAGTTCAATAACACCATTTCTGAAGTATGGCTTCCACCGAGTCATCCATGGGCCCAAGTCCTCACAACGGAGCATTACCTACAGAGATTAAAAAGGAGGGGTGAGTTACAAGAACTCAGTGTGAAATCCCCTTACCGTCATCCACTGGACCTGAACCCATATAGCATTATCTTGGGCTTAAGCCCATTTAACATGCACTTGGACCGAAGCCCATTTACAAAACAGAATATATTTATATATATGCAATGTATGAATGTATGCAAACCCAAACCAACCTAATAATCCATCCGCTACACACCACCCGTACCATCCATCACACCTGTGGGGATCTTTTGTCAACCCACCCCGCCAACACACCAATCGCAGGCATTTAGCCATTTATATCAAATTCGAATTGTGGACAAGCCACCAGAATAACAGAATATACGTGGCTTAACCACTGAAAAAAATGTGACAGAGTCACTGAGATATGTGGCAGAGCCACCAAATTTCACTTCCCCGATCATCAATATCCCAATCCCATGCAACTTATGTAAATGCAACATACATCGTAAATCATGATATTTACAATATAGCCACGATAATTAATAACTCAGAGATTTATTACAAACAATTTGGCCCATTAACACTTTACAAAATCGGCCCATTAGGGCATTATATCAAATCGGCCCATTAAGCCATATATCAGATCAGCCCATTAAGCATTATATCAAATCGGACCATTAAGCAATTTATCAAATCAGCCCATTAAGCAATTTATCAAATCGGCCCATTAGCAATATATCAAATCGGACCATTAAGCAATTTATCAAATCGGCCCATTAAGCAATTTATCAAATCGGCCCATTAGCAATATATCAAAATGGACCATTAAGCAATTTATCAAATCGGCCCATTAAGCAATTTATCAAATCGGCCCATTAGCAATATATCAAAACGGCCCATTAGGGCAATATAACAAATCGGCCCTTTAGGGGCATTTCCGTAATTCGACCCATAGGGACATTTTCGTAATTAGGCCCATGAGGGCATTTTCGTAATTAGGTAATCTTACCCACTAAGGGTAATTTGGTAATCTCGCAACCCAGGGGTATTTCGGTAATTTACCCTCCAAGGGTATTTTGGTAATTCCGCAACCTAGACTTAACTACTAATGTGGGGCATAAAAAATCGAAACTGTCCATCTGCGTCGTACTGACTAAATTGACTATAAATCGAGTTAGAAATCTCGAAATCTAAATCCGTAAATTTTCCTTGAAACTAGACTCATATATCTTCTTACTACAATTTTTCCAAAATTTTTGGCTTAACCATTTAGTACAGTTTATTCCTTAAAGTTTCCCTTGTTTCACTGTCCAACTATTCTGACCTCTCTTAACCAAAATTCAAATATCTCACTGTACAGTTTTCATATGTTGCTCCCACTTGTTTCTATTGAAAATATGCTCACTAAGGAATCTATACATATAATTTATAACTCATAATTCCCTTTGTACAAATTTAAACGATTTTTCCAAGACAGAACAGAGAACCGCGAAGTCGATCAGAACCAGTCTCACTAAAATTTAGATATCACAGAATATATAATTCCTCTTCCTCCTCTGTTTCTCTCATATAAAAATAGACACAGTAAGATTTATTTTGATATCTTTTTCACTTTCTAACTCCCTTTATCCTATTTTTCGTGATTTTTCAAAATTACGTCACTGCTGCTGACCAAACTGTTTCATTGCAAAATATGGTTACTACTACGAACATACGCACGCCCGAGTGGTCACGGATGCTGGTTTCCGGTTTTCTTTGGTATTTCGATCGAATCATAGAACATATCATACAAACATTCAGAGAGGTATGAGATTACACACCATTTCAAACATGTATTTGGAAAGGGTACGGGATTACACACCTGATTTTGATTTCCTAAAGAACCACTCTCCGTTGATCCTAGAACAATACCAACCAAAAGTTAGACTCGGATTTCCAAAAGATTTCATACTCAACGTATTACTTACACTTGAATCACTTACCACTATATCCGAAGTATTAGCAAATAGAATATATCGAGTGATTTCGTCCCTAAAACATAATCGATTAGTCGAAACTTCAATCCGATTTGCAACAAAGCCAAATAGAGATATAATGAAAAATCCAAAAATGAACCCCTTACCTTAATGATGATAGATCCGACTTCAATCGTTTGACTTAAGACTAGAGAGGAATCGGCAAGAATGTGCTTTCCAACCACAGACTAGAACAATACGAAAGGAAAGATGATCACGTTTAGAGAGTGTGGAAGAAATGATGTTTTCGGTTAAGAAAACCATCCCATGACAAGGGCACAAAATTCGGCATGAAGAAAAGAAAATACAATGATAGAATAGAGCCACTTACCGATTCAATCAAAGAAGATGTGTTCAACTCGCAAGATGGAGAAGAGACGATGATAGAAATTCGGCTATTGATGAGAAAAGAATTAAGAAGGTTCGGCCAAACAAAGTTGTGTCGATTAGAGAGAAAAGGAGAAAGTTGAAGAAATGGTAAAAATAAAAGAAGAGATGGAGGATAGAGTGCTTGTTAGTTTCGGCCAACTAAAGAAGATGAACTAAAAATGAATTGAGGGTTAAGGCAAAACAAAGGAGTAAGATGAACAAATGCACTAGGTGTTTAGGCCAAAACAAAAGGGAAAAAGATGTTGGCAAAGAAGAGTACCCAAAATGCTAAAAGAACCAAAACCTTATCATGCACAAAGTTTTGCAAAATGACCAAAGAAAAATTCAGCTCTCCCCCTTCTCTAACCAAAACCGTGTATTCTTCTTTACCATAAGATGAACATTGACCAAATACAATCTTTCCAAAACACCTTCCATACTATATGCCAACATGTTCCCTTATCCTTCCTTTTCTTTTAGTTCTTTCCTTCACTTCTCCTTGATTTTCCCTAGTCTTTCTCCTTACCATATTCCTTAGCCATCTTCCCAAAAATTAAAAAGTCTTACTTACCTTATTTACAAGCTTGGCCGACACTTAGGGAAAGAGTACAAAAATAATAGTCAAAATTTGCACATTATGGGATTTGAACCTCTTCCCTTAAAGTCCTTCATGTGGCATCATATCCCCTTTACCATAAGCTCCTTTATGCTAGCACATTACTCATTTATTTTCATAAGCATTGAGGCCACTTACTATATCTCCTTAAAGTGCTTTAAACACAAAATTTTACTAAAGCCCAACTTGAACCCGGAACTTCAAAGAACCCCGTAACTTTCTAAAATCACCTTCCTAATAAGTCCAACTTGAAATAATGCCGTTCTCTTATTCTTAAAAATTTTTAAAACGCTTCTACGCTCAAGGCCCAATGGGCCCAATCCTACTAGGCCCAATTTCGGGTCGTTACATTTCTTTTCTTTTTGGACATTTCTTGGTTTTATTCTCTCTGTGTTTTTCTCTTCTTCCGAAAATGATCGCGGTTTGTGGATTCTGGAACTTCGCTCCTCAGTCATTTTTTTCGTCGTCAAAACAGGTGTGGGATTCTAATCTAGTTACTACATTCTACTCTTAAATCGATTGCTATCTTGCTTTGCAAATCCCTTTCCTTCGGCTTTTCGTAACTATACAATAACCCCGTCGTTTTGGAGTTTTTAGATGTTAAAAGTGAAGGAAAAATGTTGTTCTCTATATATGTTGATAGGGCAAGGGTTAGGGACTATTACTCTATCTTAAATGGGGTTTTCGGGGTTGTTTTAGAGAGGTTTCGTGACCTCTTCGACCGCCACACGGGCGTGTGCCGAGGCACACGACCGTGTGGGTTTGGGAATTAGGGTTTTCGGGCCATATTGGGTGCCACACGGTCAGGCTAGACGGTCGTGTGGCCGATTTGGGGATTTTTGTCGACTTCCACACGAGCGTGTCCCTCGGGCACACGGGCGTGTGAGATTGGGAATAGAGTATTAGGGTTTTGGGGTCACATGGCTGTGTGACTGATTTGGGAATTTAGGGATTCTACACGGGCGTGTGTTATGGGACACACGGCCGTGTCTGATGGCCACACGGGCGTGTGACACCTTCACACGGCCGTGTGTGCCCCGCACTTGATTTTATCGAAATTGGACAGTGAGTTACACGGCCTGTTTACACGGTCGTGCCCCTGCACCACACGGGCGTGTGCCTCTGTCACACGGGCGTGTGCCACCCCTCACAAGGGCGTTTTGATCCCCACACGGCCTGGATTGCTCCACACGACCGGAGCACACGGGCGTGTGGCCCTAACTCGCCAAATTTTGATTATAAGGCGATTTAAGTGTAATCGCCATTCTGTGTGTTCCAACCCTCGACTAAGCTTACTGAGGGTTGGCATGACTTTTCCATGACTGTGTTTTAAGTGTTATTCATGCTTGGTTGTATGAAATGTTAGGTACCGAATCTGAGTGCATAAGTGTACACATTTCTGTATCGGAATGACGGATTGTAAGTGACTACTTCTGGATGATTGTCTGAAATTGAATTCTGAATTGGTGCATCCGCATTCATACATTTGCATTCATACATCTGCATATAAAGTATTTTGGGTTGGGATTTTGAAGAGAAGGGAGATTTACGATCTGATTTGGCAGTTTTACTGCAACTCATCGGTATAGTAGATTATCGCATTGCACTGTACCGCATGTACGTTAGCTACGCTACGTACCACTATCTGATCTGGCAGTTTTACTACAACTCATCGGTATAGCGGATTACCGCATTGCACTGTACCGCATGTACGTTAGCTACGCTACGTACCACTATCTGATCTAGCAGTTTTACTACAACTCATCGGTATAGCGAATTATCGCATTGCACTGTACCGCATGTACATTAGCTACGCTACGTACCACTATCTGATCTTGCAGTTTTACTGCAACTCATTGGTATAGCGGATTACCGCATTGTACTGTACCGCATGTACGTTAGCTACGCTACGTACCATTATCTGATCTGGCAGTTCATACTGCACATCTGTACCACGGTTTACCGTATTGCACAGTACAGCTTATACGCTAGCTTTGCGGCGTAATTTACGATTTGGCAGTTTATCTGCGTTCTGATAGCCCAATTCCCAGAGGGTCGAGGGCGGTTACAATTCCCTGAGGGTCGTGGACAATTCTGATGATCATCGTTGCCGGGCAACCCAGGATGACATCCTAGGGGGTATAAGGTGGGATGGGCTTTTCGAGGTCCTACTCGGAGTGCAGGGATGGGTGGGTTGATTAAATCCCCACAGTAAGTGTAGGGCTGGACGAAGATGGTGTGTTGGCTGGATGGGTGGGTTATTTTACAACTCATTTGCACTCATACGCATCTGATTGACATTGTGACTGAATGTGATACCGTGGCTGCAATATCTGATTGGCTGTTTGACTGAAATATTTGAATGTCTGATTGACTGAAATGTCTAATTGTATAGTTCGACTGAAAGGCACTCGTGCCTAAGAGAACCTTGTGTGATGGGCTAAGGCCCAACTGATTCTGATTTTGGAAAAGGCTTAGGCCTAGGTTGTAACTATTGAGAATTTCTGCTACTGTGTCCGATTAGGCCATATGACTGTAGAGTTACATATGGTGTACGTTTGGTTTGGGGTGAATTCGCTTACCTGACCTCTGTCTGTTAATATGTTCTGGTTCTAAATTGCTTCTAGTCCTCTGTTTCTGCTTCTATAGTTTAGCTGGTTTGGTCTCACACTGAGCTCGTGCAGCTCACCCCCTCTTCTGTTTCCCCTTTTTAGGTACAGTTCTGGATTCTGGATGCTGGACTTAGTACGCAGAGGTCTCGGACAGTTACTTGAACAGTAATTGAGCAGTTTGTGTTTTCTGGTTTTTAACGTTTGGTTTTGAACTGTAAAGATTTATAATTGTAACAACCCAAACCCGGCCCAAACATTACGACCGAATTTGATTTGTTACGGAGGAAAACCTTGTGAATCACCATTTCGATACCTATTTAATTTTTATTGAAAACTTCTCGTTTTCGGTTATCTTGCCAAAACTATACTTGGATTTAAGTTGGAAGTTTAATTAGGTCCGATTGTTATACCAGTTTCAAGTGTGCCCGATGGCACGATTAAACTTTTTCGTGTTAACTTAAGAAAACATGTGATTTTAGTTCAATTTAATAATATAGTTTAAAGTAAACATCCAACATAAAAAAAAACACAACTAAAGTTTATGGAGGCCTTATTACAACCCAAAATAAAAATAAGCAAATTTAAAGTCCTATAAATTTAAATCCTTTGCATGGCCACCTCGAGTCCAACCGGCTCCTCAACCGCCACCTACGAGTCACCTGAAAAATGTTAAAGGAGAAGGTGAGTCACCAAGACTCAGTATGTAACCCTTCCCCCGGTTAATACAACATTTCATACACAACATATAACAGTTAACATGCAGAGTATCGTGTACCCAACCTAGCCAACCCAACGCCTTTGTCTACCCCATGTGGTACCAAACCACTGGTGACCGTAGTCACAATGTGTTACCAAAACACTGGTGGTGCCAAACCACTGGTGACATATAGTCACAATGTGCTACCAAAGCACCGTGTCCGTGAGACACAAATCGGGTGATGGGGCCAACCCATCGTGTGATACCAAATCACCGGCATTTATCCCATATCTCAAGTGGGGCCAACCCACGGTGGTGTTAACCACGTGGACAAGTCGCTATGAGGTGCCAAACCTCTGGAGGTACCAAACCTCTCGGTGACATATAGTCACAGTGTGTTACCAAAACACCGGTGCTCGTCGGCCACGAAACATCATCACCCTCTCTCTCATATAGCCCATAGTAGGTAAACAGTTAACAATGGATCTCATGCATTCATCACATGTATCAATAAACCATGCTTCCCAAAAGCATTAAAGTAATCTCATATCAACAGAGACTTACCGGATCCTCACTTGTACCGTTAAGGTACCAAATCGCATCTACATCAAGCGATTTACATACAATATATATATATATATAACACAACATTAATCGCTATAAGTGTGTATGTACACACTGATGTTGATGAGAAGTCTAAATCCAAAAGGAACGTTGGCCACCCTAGATCTCACTTTGTACCTATATTCGGCCAACTATGGGATTAGTCTTAGGGCCTATTCGGCCAAATCAGTTATTGGAAGGGGTTCCTTGTGAACCCAAATCTCACCTTCACACTTTTGGACACCAACCGCAACACCCAACTCCCGAATCTGCTTCTGATTCCAAGAATCGGCACTCAACAAGTTAGTAGCCTTCGGCTAAAACGAATATCAACTGACCAACTACAGTAGATCTTACCGTTACGTACCACAATTCGAATGCTAGAGATCGGGGCCTGAATCGACTGCTTCACTTCCCTGAGTACCCAACAGGAATCGGTTACTTCTTGTTTAGAAGACTTAATCATTGCCGAAATCGGCACTTATCCCCCCTATTAGAAATCGACAAAAACACAGAGGAGAAGAAAGATGGCATTCGGCCATACCTACCTACCTTATGAACCGATTGGAGATGAGTTTAGAGAAGATCACCCTTGCTTGAACATTCGGAAAAAGGTAAATAATGGAGAGAAAAGGGCGTTGGAGTTTCGGCAACAAGGAGTAGAGGTTCGGTTAACAAAGAAATAAAGAAAAGGGAATTTGAATGTGGAGTTTCATTTAAAGAGGTTGGGAAAAGAAAAGAAAGTTTTTAGGGGATGTGCTTTCGGCTTGGAGAGGATGGAGAAGAGAAAATAGAAAATGGGGACTTTTGGGAGAATTCGGCTAATAGGAAAAGAAGTAAAGAAAACTTGGGCACTCCTAGTACCCCTTGCCGTCCACTCTCCTTGCTCAAGGAGTTCAAATTCGCACAACTCCTAAAAATCCTCTTGGCCACCTATTTGATTTAATTCAAAATAGCTTGAATTAATCAAATAATAATCTCCTAATAATCCATCCATTATCCCTTTTATTAATACTATAATTAAGCAAATAAAACTCTCCTATTATCCTTTAATAACAACACTTAATAAAAGAGTTTGAAGGAGAAAAACTCTCCCCCTTGTGCCAGTCCAAATAAAAACAAAAGGAGGATTATGTGACTCAACCAAGGCTCTCCCTTGTTCCTTGGTGGCGTCACATGTCGGCTCTTAAGTGGGCTTGCTTTGCCACTTTACCAAGGGCTTCTTAGTGTTAAATTACCCACATTTATTCTTATAACACCCACTTACTAAGGCTCCTTCTTTTAAAATTAAAAACTGAAATTTCCCTATCAAACCGGCACACTCAAAGCCTTAAATTAAGCTCTATTATTCCATTAATAATATCACAAATGAGTTCATAATAAGAAAATAGTCAAATTCCAAATAACCCCATATTTGGGATGTTACGATTCTACCCTTAAAAATAAATTTCGTCCTCGAAATTCCTTGATCAAAAGAGATGGGGGTATTGCTTTGCATCACCTCCTCGGCTCCCACGTAGCTTCTTCCACTCCGTGGTTCCGCCATAACACTTTCACTAAAGGCACCGCCTTCCTACGTAGAACTTTCACCTCTCGGTCTACAATCGAACCTGTTCTTCTTCAAAAGATAAATCCGAGTTCACCTCGATCTCTCTGCGGCATCGCACAACGCGAAAGGATCTGACCGATACCGCCTCAAAGATTGACACATGAAATACGTCATGAATCGACTCGCTTCTGCGGCAGCTCTAGGTGATAAGCCACCGGTCCTACTCGCTTCACAACAATTATATGGCCCGATGAACCTTGGGCTTAACTTCCCTTTCCGTCCAAATCTCAACACCTTTTTCCAAGGCGACACTTTCGTAAAGACTTTGTCTCCCACAAAGATACTCCATTTCCTTGCGTTTGAGATCGGTATAAGACTTACGCCTATCCGATGCTTCCTTGAGACGAGACCGAATCACCTTGACTTTGTCTTCCGTCTCGGCTACCAATTCTGGACCTAAACTTGTCTTTCTCCCAACTCCGCCCAACATGTAGGAGTACGACACTTTCGTCCATATAGGGCCTCGTATGGGAGCCATTTGAATACTCGCTTGATAACTATTGTTATAAGCGAATTCCGCTAATGGTAGGTACTCCTCCCAACTACCACTAAAATCCAAGACACGACCTCTTAACATGTCTTCTAAAATCAGATCACCCTTTCCGATCGTCCGTCGATCGTGGATGGAAAGCCGTCTTGAAATCTAACCGTGTACCCAAAGCTTGATGCAACGCTTTCCAAAACCTTGACGTGAATCGGGATCCCTATCCGAGATAATCGACACCGCACGCCATGCAACCTCACTATTTCACCCATCTACGCCTTCGCTAGCTTCGGAGTGAGTAATCCATTCTCACCGCATGAAGTGAGCTGATTTAGTCGCGATCCACAATTACCCAAATCGCATCCTTCTTGGTGGGCGTAAGGGGTAGCCCACTAACAAAATCCATGGTGATCCTCTCCCATTTCCATTGAGGATCTTTATCGGTTGAAGTAGTCCCGATGGTGACCGATGTTCGGCCTTAACTGGCTGACACGTCGACACTTCCCTACGAACTCCGTTATCTCACGCTTCAACCTGTGCCACCAATGTTTCTTTCCGCAAATCTCCATACATCTTGCTTCCCCAGGGATGCATAGCGTATGGGCTGCTATGTGCATCTTGGAGAATTTTTCTCGCCTTAACTCTGTATCCTTTGGCATACATACTCGCCCTGAAAACAAAGCACTCCTTCACTAGACAGATCGTACTTTTCCAAACCACCGTCTTGAACTTGTACCCTCTTAGCGCTCAAGCCCTCATCCACTAACTTTGCTTTTCTTTAATCTCCTCAATCCAAGTCGGCTTTACTTGAAGTTCCGCCAAAAGACTTCCATCATCATACGACTTAATCGAGCGAACATTGCTCTTAAGTCCGTCACCACCTTCCGCTCAATGCGTCGGCTACCACATTAGCCTTACTCCGGATGGTACTCGATTGAACAATCATAGTCCTTTAGTAGTTCAATCCACCGACGCTGTCTCGTGATTCGAGATCCTTCTCGAGTCGAAGATACCTCAAGCTTTTGTGATCCGTAGACCATCGACTTCTCGATCCGAGGCAAACTCGAAGTTCTTCCGGAATACATCGAAAATTCCCCAACCGTTCGGACCTTTCCAACTACTAACCCTTAACTTCCAAAGCAGATTTGAACCAAATACGCCTCACAACCCTTCTTGACCATCTTTTCACCTTCAGTAGGCGGTCACTACATTGGATAGATAATTCCTTCTATCTCCTATCATAACCACTTCATCACCTTCCGCTGCCTTAAGAACCATGCGCTTGGTCACAAGCGGTCCAACCTTGCTTGGTACTTAACCAACCAATCCATACCGAGGATCAAATCGAACTCCCCAAACGGTAGTTCCATTAGATCAGCTACAAATACTACCCCTTGAAGTTCTAGGGTACGCCTCTATAGAGTTTATCTCACGACTACGGAGTGACCTAAGGGGCTAACTACGCCATCTCCCTAGAAGCGCTTTGAGTTTAGGTCCATAGTTCCTACCACACTACTAGCAATGTACGAGTGCGTCGAGCCCACATCAATCAATGCAACATAAGGAAAACCGAAAATTAGAAACGCACTCGGTTATGACATCCGGTGCGTCACCTTCTTCGCGACACCTCGCCGCGCGTAAACTAAGCCAGTGCGCCTAGCCTCTCGTGTTGCCCTGAACCTCTCGCCTTGAGTTCCACGACCTCGGTTAGGACCGTTGTTTCCTCTACCATTACCACGACCCTCCGTGGTCCTACATTTCTATCCCGAGCACGGTTCGCCTTTCCGGCCGCTTCTTAGCTAGTTTACGGGGACAATCTCGTACGCGATGCTCCAAAGACCCACACTCAAAACATCCTTTGTCACCGGTCCAACAACCTCCCCAATGGGTCTTTCCACGGCGATTGCACTCGAGTCGGCCTCGATTAGCGATCGTGGGCCTTGCTGCCTGATTGGGCCCACTTGGCCTAGCCTTTTTCTGAGCACTTCCGCTTGATCCAGCTGACCCAAAACTTCTCTTCGATTGTTCTTACTATAGTTCCGCCTCACAGCCTCCTTAATTCCTTCGGCTACCTTAGCCTTCTCCACTAGCGATGAGAACTCACGAACCTGCTGTGGGGCAATCAGTAACCTCAAATCATCTCGGAGTCCGTCCTCAAAGCGGACACAACGCTCATGTTCAGTAGCCACGATGCCTCTCGCATATCTACTCAGCCTTAGAAATTCCGCCTCATATTCGGACACGGACTTAGTTCCTTGCACTAATCCCAGAAAAGCCTTTCTCTGCGTGTCAGTGTAGCTAATGCCCACATACTTTTTCTGATAGGTGGTTCTGAAATACTCCCAAGTCAAATCATCTGCTGTAGCCCCATCTCGAACCGTAAGCCACCACCGATACGCTTCATCCTTTAGAAGCGACACGCTCTCTTTCAGCTTCTCTTCCTCGGTCAAAGTCAAGGTCATCCATGATTCTTTCGGTTGACTCTAGCCATGATTCCACAGACCGGGTGCCACTCCCGACACACCTCGGAATACCTCCGCTCCGTTAGATCGGAGTCGCCGGGGACACAGATTTCCGAGCTCCTACATTTCCACCAGCCCCACCACCATCTCCAAGACTCGCAACACGACTTGAGCACCGACTCGCCACCGGTGCGCTCCGGCTCTCGGCTCTAAAAGTAGGAGGTGGTGGTGGCGATGGTACCTCATTTTCCGAACCTTGTCCCGACTGACGGGTTCGCACACCGTCATCCTACCCCTACCACGCCCACGGCGTCCACGTCCTCTAGAACTCATTCTATCTACCGCGCTTTTAATCTGATTAAGAAAAGTTTTATGCGTTAGCATTTGTTTCACTTTATTACTCATGAAGAAATTTTATGGATAAGATTTAATCGAGAGATTCTTTCGAGCAAACAATGTTTCCGCTTTCCTATCCTAGTTCACACAAAGAAGTTCATGCATCCATTCCTTAATACTTTCCATACCTATTCACTCATCGGACATTTCGCCATTTCTAACCCAGTATATTTTCGACTTTTATCCTACTGGGTATTTTCGTAATTTTCCAGAACCAAAATATTTTGCTGATGATTTCCAAAGCTAAGTTATTGAATATTTGTAAAATAGCTGAAATTTTTGGGCAAAATCATCGAATTAATATTTTATGGGTCAGGGGCATTTTGGTAATTTTACTCCTAAGGGGTATTTCGTAATTTTTCACAAGTCAAGTTTTCCGAGAAAACGTTGTAAACGTAATGTTCTAGGGTTTAAGAGAGTTATTGGACAAGTTTTGAAAACATTAGGGCTTGTTGTTTCGTTCTATTTTGAAAAACAAGGCTAATTCCCTTTTCGGGTTGTAATCATTGTGTTTAGCCTATGACCGAGCCTTCCCGGTCGTAGTGAACCAAAGCTACGCACTGTGCGTAATTCAAGTGAAGAGGAGGTGGGTCACGCGGACCGCTTAAATACCAAGCTCTCACTGAACCTTTCTAGACATGCGCACAGAGGTTACCACACCACTGAGCCTTCTGAGTTAGGGTGAACCGAAGCTACGCACCAGGTAGGATACCTGCGAAGAGGAGGTGAGTCACGAGGACTGCTTAAATACCAGGCTCTTCCGGATCCAATCCTAGACATGCGTACAGGGGTTACCACACCCTAGCTCATTGACTAAGTCATAGGTTGGTTTAGTTCTTTAAGTCTTATGCTTCGTTTGTGTTTGAGCAATCTAGCCTTAGGGTCCAAGTCCTATAAGTCTATCTATGTTCCATGCTTCCTACCCTTCTACTGAATATAATTCACAAAGAGGTTTAGATGTACTTACACAGCGGATCGGTGCTGGGAGACTCGGGCCATGCTTTGCTTAAAACCCAAAAACAATTCAAAAGGCCTACTAAAACATTTTTGGGCCTTGGGCCCCACAAATGAGCTTTGAACTGGCTCGATATTAATTTGTAACAACCCAAACCCGGCCCAAACATTACGACCGAATTTGATTTGTTACAGAGGAAAACCTTGTGAATCACCATTTCGATACCTATTTAATTTTTATTGAAAACTTCTCGTTTTCGGTTATCTTGCCAAAACTATACTTGGATTTAAGTTGGAAGTTTAATTAGGTCCGATTGTTATACCAGTTTCAAGTGTGCCCGATGGCACGATTAAACTTTTTCGTGTTAACTTAAGAAAACATGTGATTTTAGTTCAATTTAATAATATAGTTTAAAGTAAACATCCAACATAAAAAAAAAACACAACTAAAGTTTATGGAGGCCTTATTACAACCCAAAATAAAAATAAGCAAATTTAAAGTCCTATAAATTTAAATCCTTTGCATGGCCACCTCGAGTCCAACCGGCTCCTCAACCGCCACCTACGAGTCACCTGAAAAATGTTAAAGGAGAAGGTGAGTCACCAAGACTCGATATGTAACCCTTCCCCGGTTAATACAACATTTCATACACAACATATAACGCTTAACATGCAGAGTATCGTGTACCCAACCTAGCCAACCCAACGCTTTGTCTACCCCATGTGGTACCAAACCACTTGTGACCGTAGTCACAATGTGTTACCAAAACACCGTGGTGCCAAACCACCGGTGACATATAGTCACAATGTGCTACCAAAGCACCGTGTCCGTAGACACAAATCGGGTGATGGGGCCAACCCATCGTGTGATACCAAATCACCGCGCACGATCCCATATCTCAAGTGGGGCCAACCCACGGTGGTGTTAACCACGGGGACAAGTCGCTATGAGGTGCCAAACCTGCGGAGGTACCAAACCTCTGTGACATATAGTCACGATGTGTTACCAAAACACTGGTGCTCGTCAAGACGAAACATCACCGCCCCTCCTCTCATATAGCCCATAGTAGGTAAACAAAGCAACAACGTGATCTCATGCATTCATCACATGTATCAATAAACCATGCTTCCCAAAAGCATTAAAGTAATCTCATATCAACAGAGACTTACCGGGATCCTCACTTGTACCGTTAAGGTACCAAATCGCATCTACATCAAGCAGATTTACATACAATATATATATATATATATAACACAACATTAACTGCTATAAGTGTGTATGTACACACCTGATGTTGATGAGAAGTCTAAATCCCGAAAAGGAACGTTGGCCACCCTAGATCTCACTGTACCTATATTCGGCCAACTATGGGATTAGTCTTAGGGCCTATTCGGCCAAATCAGATTATTGGAAGGGGTTCCTTGTGAACCCGAAATCTCACCTTCACACTTTTGGACACCAACCGCAACACCCAACTCCCGAATCTGCTTCTGATTCCAAGAATCGGCACTCAACAAGTTAGTAGCCTTCGGCTAAAACGAATATCAACCGACCAACTACGATGAGATCTTACCGCTACGCACCACAATTCGAATGCTAGAGATCGGGGCCTGAATCGACTGCTTCACTTCCCTGAGTACCCAACAGGAATCGGTTACTTCTTGTTTAGAAGACTTAATCATTGCCGAAATCGGCACTTATCCCCCCCCTATTAGAAATCGACAAAAACACAGAGGAGAAGAAAGATGGCATTCGGCCATACCTACCTACCTTATGAACCGATTGGAGATGAGTTTAGAGAAGATCACCCTTGCTTGAACATTCGGAAAAAGGTAAATAATGGAGAGAAAAGGGCGTTGGAGTTTCGGCAACAAGGAGTAGAGGTTCGGTTAACAAAGAAATAAAGAAAAGGGAATTTGAATGTGGAGTTTCGGCTAAAGAGGTTGGGAAAAGAAAAGAAAGTTTTTTAGGGGATGTGCTTTCGGCTTGGAGAGGATGGAGAAGAGAAAATAGAAAATGGGGGACTTTTGGGAGAATTCGGCTAATAGGAAAAGAAGTAAAAGAAAACTTGGGCACTCCCTAGTACCCCTTGCCGTCCACTCTCCTTGCTCAAGGAGTTCAAATTCGGCACAACTCCTAAAAATCCTCTTGGCCACCTATTTGATTTAATTCAAAATAGCTTGAATTAATCAAATAATAATCTCCTAATAATCCATCCATTATCCCTTTTATTAATACTATAATTAAGCAAATAAAACTCTCCTATTATCCTTTAATAACAACACTTAATAAAAGAGTTTGAAGGAGAAAACTCTCCCCCCTTGTGCCGTCCAAATAAAAACAAAAAGGAGGATTATGTGACTCGAACCAAGGCTCTCCCTTGTTCCTTGGTGGCGTCACATGCTGGCTCTTAAGTGGGCTTGCTTTGCCACTTTACCAAGGGCTTCTTAGTGTTAAATTACCCACATTTATTCTTATAACACCCACTTACTAAGGCTCCCTTCTTTTAAAATTAAAAACTGAAATTTCCTATCAAACCTAAGCACTCAAAGCCTTAAATTAAGCTCTATTATTCCATTAATAATATCACAGCAGTTCATAATAAGAAAATAGTCAAATTCCAAATAACCCCATATTTGGGATGTTACAATAATACTATGGTGCCAGTACGGTTTAAAACTTGTTCGTACATTATGATTTGTTTACAGTTGCGAACAGTATTTTTAAACAGATAAATGTTTTGGTTTATTTTGAGATAATTATTTTTAGAAATGGAATTTTGAACGACTGGTTTTTTGTTAAATTTTTCCTACGATCACTTCGGTGATCAATGTAGCATTCTAAATTCGGTCTAGACTTCTAGGCCGGGTTTAGGGTGTTACAAATATAATTGGACTCAAAAATATCACAATGTTTTGACTGATGATGGTTAAGTAATCCCGTTTGAACCTTCAAAATTCTTAGGATACAAATGACATGTCATTAGGGTTATATGGTTTCAGGTGTTGGTGTGGAATGTCCTACAGATGGCTGAGGTCCTACATTTGGTGGGGATTCTCCACAGCTTGTGTGAGCAGCATCATGTAGCTAACATTCTGACCCACAGCTCGTGTGAGCATGCCCACTTTATAGCTCATATGAGCACTATTTAAAAGGAAAGGTTACGATTGCATGAAAGGCACACTATGTGTGAGCATTCCCGAGTATCCAATGAAATTCTAAATGGTTCAACGAGTAAGAAATGAATAATAGAAAGACATGTTTGCAAACTGATAGTTGTTCAGAATCTTATGAAAAAGTAAATTTGCTAAATACAAATAGATTGAAAATGGAAGTAACCAAAAATGTGATGAATGTTGTGCATATGTAAATTCATTCATGATATGTTCCATGGTATGATTGAAATTATATGAGTTATGTATGAACTTACTAACTTGTGAGTTTGGTATTGTAAATAGGAGTTCATTAAGCTTGTGAGCATGGTAATGATTTTATGCATAAGTTATAAATTGAGTTTAAAAAAGGTATGTTTTTGTTTAAGTTTATACGAACTTACTAAGCACTCGTTGCTTACGTAGTTGTTTTCTTTGTTTTGTAGATCATCGGAGGATCGATCGGTTGGAACATTGTCGGAGACCTATCACATTATCCCGCGATCACTCTTGGTATTTTTTTATTATTGTGAACTATGGTTATAAATGACATGTATAGGGTTTAATGTCATTTATACTTTTGTTGTGTTTTGGTTACTTTTGTAAATGGTTGTATGCCTATATAGTATAGTTGCCTTGTTTATGTTAAAGACTAGATGCAAATGGTTATTTTGATGTGAATATTTTGAATGATGAAATGGCCTGATAATGGTTGATACTAGGTAGCTATCTTACCTCTACTTTATAATTGAGAAGTGGCATTATAGCTTTGTTTTGATTGATGTTGTTTTGGTATAAATGAGGTGCCTTTGAATGGCATATTGGTTAGGAGAATTAGGTTGATTGAATTGGTATGTTTATGAGTGTTTGAAATGTGTTTAGGTCCATCGAATGTTGCACAAATGAAGTAGCTTGTTGGGCAAGGTTTGGCCTTAAAATAGCTTGTTTTAGGGGCTAAGTATGAAGCACACGACCTAGGACATGGGTTGTCACACAGTCGTGTGACACACATGGCCTGGCTACGCGGCTATGTGTCACTTTTTTATTTTAGGTGCAGGTTTCACACAGTCTGGCACACGGTCTAAGACACGGTCGTATGTACCAAGTTAGTGAATTACACGGTCTGGTACACGGCTTGTGACACGATCGTGTGACCCTATTTTGAATATACACACGGGCTGGGACACGGTCGTATGACCCTACCTCGATTTTCCACACGATCTAGGCTATGTCACACAGCCTAGCCACACGGTCGTGTGACGCCTATTTTTAATTTTTTCATGTTTTCCCATAATTTTTTGATTTGTTTTAAATTGATCCCTGATCCTGAATGCTCGATTTAAGGCCCAAATGTGTGTTATTGCCATGATTAAATTGAGTAATTAGAAATTAATTTGTAAGTTGAATTATTATTCTATATTAAAGTTAAATGTTCTATTTTGTACCGTAACACTCTGTAACCCTAATTTGGTGACATAGACGAGTTAGGGGTGTTACAACTTCTATTTCTTCGTTCATTTTGGGCCGATATGGTGCATAATTGTGATGCTTTATCTTAAATTGTGCACATAATTCTTCTATCAAGACATTGTTAAAACTCTTGGTATTATTTAAAATGATTCTTTCTGGCAAACCATATTTATGTTGGATCTGGTGTCGTAAGTATTGTATTTTCATCTAAGTACACTTGTAATTTTTTCAAAAAAATTGATTAATAAAAAAATTCATTGATCAAATTAATATACTTTGTATGATTGTCCTCAAATGATTTTTGCACGTAAAACAAAATGGAAGAATATGTTGCTCATTGGTTGTCTAATGTTTAAACTAACACTGAGCGATATCACGTGTTTGGATCGTGATATGGAAAGACAAATTGTATTAGTAAACGAACCTAAACATGTCTTTAGTCTGATTGAAAATGAGCAAACCGATTGAAAAACTAATATTTCATCTATCAAGTCCATTTGGGAAATGCTTTGTTTTATGAATCAAAGTTGTAACAACCCATTTCAGTGATATCAATAATGATGGTTTCGGAACCCTATTTTTCGATGATCGAGTCAGTAAATATTATTTATTAATATTTATGAGTCTATTATAGCATTATATTGAATTTTGGTTCAGAAATTTTAGTGATTAGATGGTTAATTATGGTATAAAGACTAAACCGTAAAAATTGTAAAACTTAGCCTCTTTTGAATTTTAGTTGATAAAAGGATTAAATAATGAATATCTAGGGATTTAATTGGAAACTAAGCCAATATTAAATATGGTAGACGGTTTGGTAAGCTTGGATGGATTAAAAAAATATATCATAAATTATGTTTAAATAATATAAAATAAAATAAAAAATAGGTTAAGGTGGAAAGAGAGAGAAATCATACTTTCATCCTCAACCTTCCATCGAAACCACCATTTTTTAAAACTTTTTAGGTCTCAAAGCATTCAGTTGTGATTGTTAATGAATTCTAGCTCGTTTCTTGAAATTTTTATGTTTTTGAAATCTCGGGAGCTTGATTTAGCTAGCCCAGGGACTATTTCATGAAATTTTTAAAGTTTTGAATTTTTTTCATTGATGATGTTTGAAGTTTTCAATGATAAATGGTTGCATGTTAAGCTTAGATGTTAAGTAGGACTAATTTGTAAAGTGGATTTAGTTAGTTTTGAGTTTAAGGACCAAATTGTAATTATGCCAAATTTGACATGAAATTTCTGTAATATTTGATTCTAGAGGGCTATAAATGGATAGAATTGAAATTGGATTGAAAAATGGGGTTTAATTATAAAAAAATATGTTAGTTTCAATTTTAGGGACTAAATTGAATAAAATGTTAAAGTTTAGGGAAATGTTGTAAAATATTATTAAAGGGTCATATGCATATATTTAGGCATTATAAGGTATTTAGAGATGATAATTGAATTAAATTATTATATAGATCAAGAAATGGATCAATCGATTAATAAACGCAGAAAAAGAAAAACTGCAAAATAGTCCTTAGTGTCGTGTTTGTTGCCATTTTTGGTTAGGTAAGTTCATATGAGGTTTATTTCGATTAATATTTGTTTATGTTCGTAATATATATACATATGTTCTTATGTGATTGAGTTGTAATAAATAATGAGTTTGATATTGAAGGACTAAATTATGAAATAAAATTTTGATAAATATAAGTGAATATGTGAACGCAAATGGTGATGTTATATGTATATGAAGTTGATAAAGGATTTAAATATAACGAATATGGAATTAAGGCCCGTGTGAACTCGGTGAATGATTAGGATACAAATGACATGTCATTAGGGTTTATAATGGAGCAAGTACTTTGTACCGATGTTTATATTGTATCAGGTACTATGTACCAGTGTTGGATACCTTACCGATGGCTGAGATCCTGCATCTGTTACAGATTCTCCACAGCTCATGTGAGCAACATCAAGTAAAGGTACAACTCGTGTGAGCAAAGATATTTTACAGCTCATGTGATCAATTCTATCCCGAATATCCGGGGTTAATTTGCTATTGTTCTTTAGGTGATAACAAACCATGAAATTGAATCGAAAGAGAACTCATATGGTTATGAATGTTATTCATGGATTGATTATGATTTTTATGTTTACATGTTATGTTTAAATGTGATAAAGTACTAATCATATTGGCTAAGACATGATTTGTGTAAGGTATCAAGGAATACAATGTTTTATATTATTATGTTCAATTCTTGAATTATAGAATGTCGGGTAAGTTGTATTAATTTCTGTACGAACTTAGTAAGCTTTGAGTATGCTTACCTTTGTTTCGTTTTCATCCTTGTAGATTGTTAGAAATCAAGCATTCAGTTGGATCAAGTCAGAGCTCACATTATCCACCAATCAATTATGTTGACTTTTGATCATTTTGGCACAGTTATAAGTGGCATGTAAATAGGTGTCTATAAGTATATGTTTTTGTGGATTGAAACTTGAATTATTTACTTTTGATATGAATACATGTGTAATGTATATAAGTGTTGATGTTGGTTTTGAGACTTATCACTTTGGTCTCCAAATGTCTTTTAATGCTAAAATGGTTGTAATTACTTTATAGGTATATCAATGGTTGTTTGGTATCCCCTAATGGTTGAATTGAATGGCATTTTGGTATGTGGATTGTGTACGGTTTTAGGTGCATGTTTAAAGTGATATAAATGTGGAATTTGTATAGGTCTTGGGTGTGAATTTGGTACTAAATTTATGTATGGTTGGTTTTGGTAATATGGCCATTTATAGGTGGCTATAACTTAGTGTTTTGATTGTTTATAGTGAACCTATGTGGTTGTAGTCTAAATTGGCATGAAATAATATTAATTATTTGAATTGATTCATGACATGTGATGATGCCATTGAGGCATAATGGTTAAGTGTTAGGGATGTTGGTTTGTGGTATGTATTGGTAGGTATTGTACATTTTAAACAGGTCACAAAGTTGATAGAAGTGCATGCATGATCCAATTAAGGTATTGATGTCAGTAGCTTACACCAAAAGGCACAGTTTTTGCACCATACAGTTTGACACATGGCCATGTGTCACACAGGGCTAGTGACATGGTTGTGTGCTCTTTAGAAATTAGGAAGCATATGTAACAGACCGTTTTCAGTGATATCGAAACAGTGATCTTGGGACCACAATTCTGACGAGTAAATTACTATTTTATTATTTTAATGTCATCAGGATTAAATTAAGGTCGTATTAAAATTTCGTTAAGAAATTTTAAAGTTTACATAGTTAATTAAGCAAAAAGGACTAAATCGTAAAAAGTGCAAAAGTGGAGTTCTACTAGTTAAAAGGGCTAAATAAATATGGAAATTTTAGTAAATGGACTTAAAGGATAATTATACCATTCATAAGGTTAGTGGAAAAATATGGACATAATTTAAGTGATTATTAAAGTTAATGACTAAGGTTAAATTGGTAATTTGATAAATTAACTTAAACTAAAAATAGGTGAAAATTTGCATCATCTTCTACAATGTTTTTCTCCACTAAAATTAAGGAAAGAAACCTCCATTTTAGGGCTTGAAGTTTCGGCTAGCTTAAACACTTGCATGGTATGTGATTTCAACCTCATTTTTAATGATTTTTATGTTTTCGAGTTCGTTTTAGCTTAATCTAGCTAGCCCGAGGATTAATTTGCAAAACTGTTAAAGTTTGAGAGACTTTCCATGAATGTTTTTGGTTAGGTTTTGATGTTAGTTGATGGATTATGAATCTTTGTTGAAAAATAAACAAGTTTTGTTAAGTGATTTTTGATGAAATTGCATTTAGGGATCTATTTGTGAAAATAGTAAAATTTCATGTTAAAATTATGAAATGTTGGTTTAAATGAGTTGGTATAGGTCCCTATGAAATTCGGCTAGCTTGAATGGAGGATGAAAATGGTTAGATTTCAAATTACGAGCTTAAGGACTAAATTGTGAAAAGTTAAAATATTAGGGGCAAATTGATAATTTTGCATAAATATGAAGTGTGGATTAAATTGAATACTAGAAGTATTAAATTGATTGAAAATTTCCTTTTAGATCAAGATAAACCACGTACAGACCCAGATCGAGGAAAAGCAAAAGCTTCGAATTAGTTCGACCTAACTTTTACGCCCTAGCCATCGAGGTAAGTTCGTATGAACGATTATCGTATTAATGTTATTTGAATTGAATGTTTACTGTGTTGTTTTAATGTAAATGGATTGATTTATAAATGTATCAATGTTATGACGAATTAACGGATATTGAGTCCCGGTTGAACCTTAGGAATTCTTAGGATACAAATGACATGTCATTAGGGATTTCATGTTTCGGGTGCTGGTCTTGAATGTCCTACCGATGGCTGAGGTCCTGCATTTGTTGCAGATTCTCCACAGCTCGTGTGTGTAGCATCGTGTAACTTACGTTCTGACCCACAGCTCGTGTGAGCAGACCCATTTCACAGCTCGTGTGAGCAATGATGTAAAGGAAAGGTTACAGTTATATGTAAAGGCACACTTCATGTAAGCTTTCCCGAGTATCCTATGTAATTCTAGATGGTTCAACGAGCAAGAAAAGGAAAAAGGAAACGGTAAGTATGTAAATACAATGAATCATGACATTATGGAACACTGAAGGTGCAAAATGTTATGTTTATACATGATGAACCACATATCCTATGGATGATCTCATATATATATGAACAAGTGTACTAACTTGTGAATTTGATGATGTTGTATCGGCTTATGCCAAGCTTAAGGTTATGGTTGATTTTATGCTTATGTTTTATATTATGCAAATGAAATGGTAAGTTTAGTTTGGTTTATACGAGCTTACTAAGCATTCATTGCTTACATAGTTATTTTTCATTTGTTTTATAGATTATCGGAAGCTTAATTGGTTTGGAAGCTTGTCGGAAATCTATCACACTATCCAGAAGTCTTTTTTTGTAGTTTTTGAGCATTTTGGCTAAGGTTTATAATGGCATGTATAGGATGAGATGTAATGGTATTTTGATGAATGTTTTGTTGGTGTTTTGGCATGTATAAGTTTTGAAAGTTATCTTGGTTTGGTACCATTTGATGCCTTGTCAAATTGTGTCATTTTGGTTACCTTACTATGCATGTTTGTATGGATTTTTATGGTATGTTTAGAATGGTACGATAATGGTCAAATTTGTGGCATACTTTGGGTAGTATGGAACTAGGATATGATGCTTGAAATGTTGTAATACTGATTGTGTGTTGAGAGTATTAATATTTATATAATGAATGATCTAGCCTAGAAACTAGCTATCACCACGATTGAGGCAAGCGCACCTATCGAACAGTAGTATAGCTTAGTGGCAAGACCGGAATGTCGAACCCAAAGGAACCAAAATTACTAATACTGACTTTCTTTTTTATTATTTAGCCTAAGAATTAAGAGATTTGTTGTTTAATCTAAAATTAACTAACTACTAAGCTAAAGATGCTAAGACACAGAGAATGAATTGGGAAAATACTTGTGGGAAAAACCAATTGATTAAGACAATACCCAAGGAAGAATCCACCTAGACTTTACTCGTTATTTAACTCTGAACCAGACGATTTATTCACTTGACTTGATCCATAGGATTCCCTAATTTATATTAATACCTCTCTCGAGGCTACTAACGTCTAACCCTAGGTTGATTAATTGAAATATCTTTCTAATTAAAACCCCTAGGATTGCATTAACTCGATCTATGGACTCCCATATTAGGTTTGACCCTAATCCGGCAGATTTTCATCATCCTATCTCTAGGGTTGCGATCAACTCCGCTTAACTATGCTAGATCTACTCTTAAACAGGGAATATTCCTCCACTGCCTAAGCACATCAATACTTGAATCAATATCCTGAAATATCAAAACAAGAATTAAGAACACATAATTAAGAACAAATCAAGTATTTATCATATAGTTCGAAAACAATAACAAGATCTGTCTTAGCTTTCATCCCCTCGTATCTGAGGGTTTAGTTCATAATCATAAAAGAATACATCTCGTAAGAAAATATAAAACAAAACATAAGAAAACCCTAAAACCCCTCAAGGAATTGAAGGAGAGATCCTCCATCTTGAGTATGATTTCGGCTTCTTGAGATGAATCAACCGGCTTTCTTGAGTAAATCCCACAATTCGACCTCTCCGGCTTGGCTCCTTGGCCTAGCTGGACGCCTCCCTCAAGGTTGGCCTTTAGGGTGTTTATATAGGCTTTTGGAATGTCTTTCTTTGCCTCTAAGTACCCTATTCCGAGTGAAATTCCTCTTTGTCACGGCAGGGACACGCCCGTGCAACACGCCCGTGTGAATCGAATCCAAGCTGTGGTCGAGCCTGCTAAAGGGGCACGGCCGTGTGGCTTGGGCCCAGGCCGTGTTGATTTCCTACTTTGGCCCATTTGGTCCGTTTTTAGCCCGTTTCTCGTTCTTTTCATCCTCCTATGCTTTCCTAAGTATAAAACATGAAAGTAAAGGATTAGGAGCATCAAATTCCACAAGTCAAGGGATAAATCATCCAAAAGTACGCTAAATGTGGGATTAAAATATGTATATATTACGGTTTATCAAATACCCCTACACTTAAGCTTTTGCTTGTCCTCAAGCAAAATTCTCAACTCACAATTAAAATTAACTCCCCTTAATTCATAATCTTCATCAATAATGTTTCATCATAATCCATAGGTAATTCATACATTAATAATTTAACCAGAAGGTTCCTAAAGATTTACACAATCAAAGTAATAGTTTTTATAGTACGAAAAATAGGTGTTTCCCCTTACCTAAATAATTACCTTTAATTCAAAATCGACAAAAATTGACATTCTCACTAAAGGTTCACTCAAATCACTCAAAGTGTTTAAGGTTCAAAAATAAGCACTCAAAAGTCGAACATGAAAAGTTAATCCCATAGGCTTGCATGAAAATCAAATCTCCACCACTATAAAATGATATGATACACAAATCAAAAGGTCTTTTATGGGTTGTAACGGGGCTTGGGTTAAAGGTGTGGATAAAGGCTTGAATTAGAGGGTTAGTATCGAGACTGAATTGACACATTACCTAACTAGAAAGTTGGACTAATATTGAATAATTACATAAATTGAAAACCTAATACTAATAACATGAGCTTCTTCTCAAATTATGAAATTAACTGCTTAAGCTCCAATAACAAAGAAGTAATAATGAATAGATTCCTAATAAATAATTTTTTTAAGAACAAATATTTAAGTACAATAATATAGAATTTGATAACTGAAATAAAGGAAATAGTTAAGTAACCGATCAAATCAAATCTTGATATAAGGGTAGTCAAGAGAGATGGCGATAACAAATACAAAGTGGGTTTTGGGTTAATATTAATGGGTGAGTCAAGAATTGGGTTGTTAGTCTCAAAAGGGGTTCACTAGGGGTTAATTATGAAGGTAGGCTTTTTATGGAGTAAGTGGGTTAAAACCTAAGTGCCTTCATCATCTTAGTATATCAAATCAAAGGTGTGGTCTCGACATGTATAATCGAAGCAAGTTCTAGAATAATAAATCAATGTTGACACACTCATAATCAATAAAGTGAGCACGAAAAGGAATGTATGCTCTAAAAGGCTCAAGATCTCACAAAAATTATGGGCTTTTGATGTCAACCTTGTAAATTTGAAATTTTAAGGTAATCATTAGATTCAGGTAAACAACCTAACAAATTTTTAATTCTGAAAATAAACTCATCATGCTTGATTCTCTAGTCTCCTAAAGTTTAAATCATCACTGCATAATTAACTATGAATTAATCCAAAACATATCAATGAAAATCATAAATCAAAAGAAATTTCATTCTAATAGTAATATGAGAAAATTTACTTAAGAACAAGACATAATTCAGGGATTTGAGAATAATGAAAAAAGTTAGGCACTTTTCACGATAAAATTCACCCCCCACACTTAAGATGTACATTGTCCTCAATGTAAAAATATAACAATTGTAATAAGAAAAGCACAAGATAGGGAAAGAGGTGAAACTTCCTGAATTTTGGATGGAGTCAGAGAAAAAAATTGGGGAAGTTCGGGCTGAGTTGGAGGAAGACATTCCTGTGGCGGCGGTGTCTATGGTCGTGGTGGGGTGATTCCCAAGCAGCCTTTAGAACCTAAAACTAATAAACTAAAATAAAATAGATTAAATTAAGCATCAGAGAGTCAAAGAGAAGGAAAATAAAGGAGAAGAGAAAAAACATAGGTAAAATAATTGGACTCAAATGTCCTTGGCTTGTTGGGTCGATGAAGCGGCCGGCATGAACTTATGTAGATCAGTCTCGCACGGGGAGACTGTGTGTAACACCCCTAACCCGTATCCGTCGCCGGACTAGGGTTACGAGGCATTACCGAATAAAACACAACTCAAAACAGGCATATAATTTTTTTTTAAAAATAAAATTAACAATTCATATACACATACTTAACATTCAATATTTCTATTTCATTTATTAAACGAATATCAAACTCAACTTATGCATAATCAATCTATTACATATCATTAACCAAATGAGTCACATGTTTAGTCACTCATTCCTTGTGACATTCAAATATCATGTTTAACAACTTAAATAATCTATTATACATACCAATCATTTAAGAAGGCAGATGATATACCTAATTACATTACCTTTTCAGAACTAATACACACATAATATTATATACATAATAATCATTTTTTTTCATCATCTAACAACTATCCCATAAAGAACGAACCATTATCAATCAAATGTTTAAAACAAGTATAGCCGAATATCCATGCAAACACATACATAATTTCTTAATCACATTCTTAAGCCGATTGCACATACACACGCCTACATGATTTTTTTTCTATTCGAATTTTTGTCATATTATAAATCCCAAATTGATCATGAACATATCCATTATTTCACAAACCATAATTACATATAATATTCACTAATTTCATAAACAAATTATAAAACCAAATTCATTTGTATCACATGCATTCATCCAATATATTATCACAACATTGCCGAATACATATGTATTTTAACCTTATCATTTCAATTCTAATTATCAAGACTTGATGACTAATATGACCACATACCTATTTTCTGTATTTGAACATATATATATATATATCATCAATACCAAATCCCAAATTATTAATTTACATACTTACTAATACTTATTACATATACATTTCATTTAACATCATTCAATTGATATATATGTACACACAAAGATACATTCAACCATAGTTCATTTAGTAAGTAAATCAAACTTTATATAATGCATAACAAATATACAATTACAAAACACTTAATCGAATTCAACATGTCCCTAATATCATCACTTACCCATAGCCAAAATATCCATGTTTACCTTCGGTTCAAGTCCATATTTTAACTAATTCAATTCATCATCCCAAACATAACCAATGTACCAGTAATAATCACATATCCAAGTTCAATATTTCTAGTTTTAAAACATAGCACATACTTACCTATTTGAACATATACCATAATCAAATAAGCATAAGTATAAACCTATTTTCAAATACCATCTCCAACCACAAACGTATAAACTAAATCAACCAAAAGAAGATAAGCCATCTTCGCATGGCTATTAATTACATTCAAAAGTACTTAACTCGTATTCAACCTTTTACTATGCTATACATGCCATATACTCAAAATCAACTTAGTAAAAATACCAAAGGAGACTGTCGATAGTGTGATAGTCTTACTGACGATCCCTGAGCTCGTAACGTATCCAAAATCTATAAAACAAAGATAAATAGAAAACACAAAGTAAGCTATTTAAGCTTAGTAAGTCATAAGCAAGTTAATAGCAACCAACTTAGCAAAATCAAATATACAAAATTATAACAAGCACTTTAAATGATCCACATACAAAAATACTTACTAAAGTTCAATATCAAAACACATTTAACCAAATTTGGCCGAGTACATCAAATTAGAAACATATATATAGTTCACATGCTCAAACATTAGATTTTGTACAACGAACTACACATTTAACTTACCTTGCTTTTCACAGTGCAGTTTATATACATACCTGAGTTCTTTTAGTTTGAATTACACATTGGCCTTCACTTACACATGCCCGTTGAACCATTCAGAATTCAAAAGGATACACGGATAGTCGGAAGCTCGTACAATGCCAACATCCCAGACGTGGTCTTACATGTAATCACATATCGATGCCACTGTCCCAGACAGGGTCTTACACGTAAACACAAATCGATGCCAACGTCCCAGATGTGGTCTTACACGATAACACATATCGGATATCCTATGTCATGACATATGTATCCTATCTATTCCAAAGGTTCGTACGGGGCTTACGGACATCGAAACTCGATCGAGTCAAGCTCGAAAGTTAGCCAAATCACAATGTTTACATTCGGCCATAGCATATATAAATTCAAATAATTCAATTTAATACATAACAAATATATATTCATAGTTATATCAACTTTTAAATGCTTACGGACTTACCTCGGACGTCGACGACTGTTAAATCGGCTATTCGACCACTTTTGTCTTTCCCCGATCCAAATCCGATTTCTTTAATTCTTGATCTAAACATATTCAAATTAAGCTTATTTAAACACCATTCTATTCAATTTAGCCTAAAAACACATAAATGGGCAAATTACAATTTTGCCCCTAACATTTCACACTTTTTTACAATTTAGTCCTTTTTGCACAAAACACAAAATACACAAAATTTGACCACACTATACAAGGGCCAAATTTTCCTAGTGTCCATACAAGCCTACACATTTTGTTTATTTCACATTTTAGTCCCTCAATTTTTTTTTATAATTTAGTCCAAATTACTCAAATTCATCAAAAATTCAAAGACAAAACTTGTAAATCTAACACATATATTTCATATTTCATCATCAAACATCAAAAACCACAAGATATCATCAATGGAAAAACACAAAATCATCATCAAAATCACAAATTGAGACATGGGTTTTGAAGTACACAAAGCAACGATTTCAAAAACGTAAAAATTATCAAAAACCGAACAAAACACATACCTAAATTCAAGCTCCAAAGTGCCGAATATGCTAAGTTTTTCTTTCTTTTCTATCTTCAACTTTTGGCCAAGCAAAAATAAAGATGAGAACTTGTTTTAATTATGTTTTATTTAACTTATATTAGTTTATTACCTATTTACTTTATTAACCTTTAATAATAATATTATATAACATAATTTCCAAGGTCATTTAAGACCATGTACCGTCCACTATCTTTAAAGTGGGCTAATTGCCCTTTAAGGACCCCATATTAAAAATCCACTATCAAATTAGCACTTTACACTTTAATTTGTAACTTTTACATTTTACCCGATTAAGTCTTTTTATTTAATCGGGTACCTAAACGACAAAATTAAGTCACGAAAATTTAACACCAACAAATTCACACATAATTAACACGGAAAATAATTTTAAAATATTTTTCAAACTCGGATTTGTGGTCCCGAAACCACTATTCCGATTAGGGTCAAAATCGGGCTGTTACAACTCTCCCCCCTTAGGGATTTTCGTCCCCAAAAATCTTACCAGTGAATAAGTTTGGATAACGTTCTCTCATTGTATCCTCTGACTCCCAAGTTGCCTCCTAAACTCCGTGTTTTTGCCACAGTACTTTGACTAATGGAATTTTCTTATTTCTCAATTCTTTAATCTCATGAGCCAGAATACGAATCGGTTCCTCTTCATATGTCATATCAGACTGTATTTCAACCTCTGTCGGATTAATCACATGTGAAGGGTCGGATCGGTATCTACGGAGCATCGAAACATGAAATAAATTATGGATCTTTTCTAGCTCAGGTGGCAACTGCAATCTATAAGCAATCGGCCCGATGCGCTCTATGATCTCATACGGCCCAATGAATCTCGGACTCAACTTGCCTTTACGACCGAATCTAAGTACTTTCTTCCACGGTGAAACTTTCAAAAACACTTGATCTCTGATCTGAAATTCAATATCTTTACGTTTCAAATATGCATATGACTTTTGGCGATCTGATGTAGCTTTCAAGCTATCACGGATCATTATCACTTTCTGTTCAGTTTCTTTGATCAAGTCAACCCCGTGTATCTTATTTTCACTGAGCTCGGTCCAATACAATGGTGTATGACATTTACGACCGTACAGAGCCTCGTAGGGTGCCATCTTGATACTAGATTAAAAGCTATTATTGTAAGCAAATTCAATCAGAGGTAAGTATCGTTCCCACGTACCTTCGAACTCAAGGATGCAACATCTCAACATATCCTCAAGTATCTGAATGATTCGTTCAGACTGACCATCTGTCTGCGGATGAAAAGCTGTGCTAAATTGTAGTTTAGTACCTAAAGCATCTTGCAATTTCTTCCAAAACCGCGATGTGAATCTCGGGTCTCTGTCTGAAACAATAGAAATAGGCACACCATGTAGTCTCACAATCTGTGATACATATAATTTAGCCAGTTTATCAAGTGAATAATCAGTGCAAATTGAAACAAAATGAGCAGATTTAGTCAATCTATCCACAATAACCCACAATAACGGTAGACTAGATACAAAATCCATCGTGACTCTGTCCCACTTCCACTCAGGTATCATAATTGGCTGAAGTAACCCAGAAGGTAACTGATGTTCAGCTTTCACTTGTTGACAAACTAGACATTTTGAAACGAAATTTGATATGTCTCGTTTTATACCAGACCACCAATAGAACTGTTTCAAATAATTATACATTTTTGTACTACCCGGATGAACAGATAACCGACTGCTGTGAGCTTCATTCAAGATCATCTGAATCAATTCTGAATTCCTCAGAACACATATTCGATTTTTGAACCTCAAACAGCCATTTTCATCAACTCAGAATTTTGATTCAACATTAGTTTCACATTGAGTTCGTTTTGCTAACAAATCATTATCAACTTTCTGGGCATCACAAATTTGTTGAACAAACAACGGTCTTGCTTTTAATTCAGCTATTATCGAACCATCATCAGATATAACCATATGCGCGTTTATTGCACGCAGAGCAAATAATGACTTTCGACTTAAAGCATCAGCAACAACATTAGACTTTCCCGGATGGTAATCAATCACTAGCTCGTAATCTTTCAATAGCTCTAACCATCGGCGTTGTCTCAAATTCAAATCTTTCTAAGTCATCAAATACTTCAGGCTTTTGGATCAGAATAAACATGACATTTCTCACCGAACAAATAAGAACGCCAAATCTTCAACACAAACACAATGGCTGCTAGTTCCAAATCATGTGTCGGATAGTTCTTTTCATGTGGCTTCAATTGTCTCGAGGCATAAGCTATGACTTTGCCTTCCTGCATCAAAACACAACCCAAACCATTCAAAGATGCATCACTATAAATGACAAATTCTTTACCCGATTCAGGCTGAACTAACACTAGAGCTTCAGTAAAAAAAGCTTTCAACTGATCGAAACTTTTCTGACACTTCTCTGACCACTCGAACTTAACATCTTTCTGTAACAGCTTCTTCAACGGTGTAGCAATTATAGAGAAACCCTTTACGAACCGTTTGTAGTAACCAGCAGGTCCCAGAAAGCTTCGAACTTCAGCAACATTTTTCGGTAGTTTCCAGTTAAGTATAGCTGAAATTTTGCTCGGATCAACCCTGATACCTGATGCTGATACAACATGGCCCAGAAAACTGACTTCACGTAACCATAACTCAGACTTACTAAAATTTGCATACAACTGTTTATCTCGCAAAGTCTGTAGCACAAGTCTCAGATGCTCGGCATGCTCGGTTTCATCTCAGGAGTAGATCAGAATATTATCTATAAACACTACCACAAACCGATCCAAATACTGTCTGAAAATCTGATTCATCAGATCCATGAAAATAGCAGGTGCATTAGTAAGTCCGAAAGGCATAACCAGAAACTCGTAGTGTCCGTACCTCGTCCGGAAAGTAGTCTTTGGCACATAAGAGTCTTTAACTCACAACTGATAGTATCCTGATCTCAAATCTATCTTTGAAAACACTGTAGCCCCTTTCAGCTGATCAAACAGGTCGTCAATTCTTGGTAATGGATACTTGTTGTTTATGGTCACTTTATTAAGCTACCTGTAGTCAATACACATTCTCATGGTTCCGTCTTTCTTTTTCACAAACAGAATTGGTGTGCCCCAAGGAGAGAAACTCGGTCGTGCAAATCCCCTATCTGTTAACTCTTACAACTGTGCTTTTAATTCTTTTAATTCTGTAGGTGCCATCCTATATAGAGCTATAGAAATCAGAGTCGTCCCCGGCACTAATTTAATCCCAAACTCAACTTCTCGAATAGGTGGCAAACCCGGTAATTCTTCAGGGAACACATCTGGATACTCACATACAACAAGTACTGATTCAATCTTCTTTTCTGTCACTTTAGAATCAAGCACATAAGCAATATAAGCTTCACAACCCTTTCTCACATGTTTCTGAGCTGTCATAGAAGATATCACTGCTGGTAAACCATTCAGATCATTAGATTCAATCCGAATAATCTCATCATTCTGGCATCGCAAATAAATAGTCTTCCATTTACAGTTCACGATAACATCATGCAGAGTTAACCAGTCCATACCCAGAATTATATCAAACTCATCAAATGGCAATAACATCAAATCAGCTGGAAAGCATGAATCTTGAATCATCAACGGGCAATTCTTGCATATTTTATCAACCAAGACACACCGGCCTAAGAGGTTTGATACTTTAATTACAAACTCAGTAGACTCAATAGGTAAAGTCTTACTGAACACCAAAGTCTCACACACATAGGAATGAGTTGAACCAGGATCAATCAAAGTAATAACGATAGTATCATAAAGAGTAAAAGTACTAGTAATGACATTTGGGGATGAAGCCTCCTCGCGTGCACGTATGGCATAAGCTCTTGCTGGTGCGCGACCCTCAGATCTAACAGCTGAATCTTTAGTCCCTCTCTGGCTGCCACTCACATTACCCTTATTTCTGGGTGGTCTACCTTGAGCTACAGTATTACCTGATCTAGTATTCTGAGTTGGATTTTGATCAACTATCTCTGGACACTCCCGAATAAAATGATCTCTGGATCCACATTTAAAACAGGCTCTATCATGCAATCTGTAACTGCTGGGATGTCGTTTACCACAATGTTCACACTCGGGTTGATTTGATCTGACATTACCCACACTAGCTACAGAGGTAGCTCTCGAGCTCATAGGTGGTCTATCTCGATCTCGTTTGAAATGACCCGCAGTATTCTTCGAAAAGCTAGTATCATCTCAGAATTTCTTTGAGGTCGACTGAAATGGCTTACTGAGTAGTCTTTTGCGTGAATCTCTAGCTTCAGAATCAACTTTTCTTTTCTCTTTCCCAAGCTCTTCGGCTTTACAAGCTCGCTCAACAAGTACCACGAACTCCTTTATCTCAAGTATGCCAACTAATAGTTTAATGTCTTCATTCAGCCCATCTTCAAATCTCTTACACATAATAGCTTCAGATGAAACACACTCTCTGGCATATCTGCTGAGTCTAACAAATTTTTGCTCATATTCATCATCATCATCCGCCCTGCTTTCACTTTCAAGAAATTCTTTACGTTTCGATCAATAAACCTCTCAAGCTAATATATTTCTTACGGAACTCATGCGAAAGAATTCCCATGTCACTCGCTCCTTTGGAACCACCGATACTAGTGTATTCCACTAGTGATATGCAGTGTCTCGTAACAGAGATATAGCACATTTCAAACACTCATCAGGGGTGCAGGATAATTCATCAAATACTCGGATGGTATTATCAAGCCAGAACTCGGCTCGCTCAGCATCATCATCATCAGTGGCTCTGAATTCTTCGGCTCCATGTTTTCTTATTTTATCAACAGGTGGCTTTGACAATCTCATTGGATCACTCACCGAAGGTATAATAGGCACTGCAAATGGATTAATCGGGGGTGGAGGTTGTTGTGCAGCCGGATTAGTCCGAATATACTGTGTAAACCAATCAATCATCATTTGGTAGAAGGCTTGTCTAGCCTCCCCCTCTGGATTACTCGAAGTAGGTCGAGAATCTATCGTCGCCGCCCTTGCACGGAGCAGCGCTACACTCTCGACATCATCAGCTACGGCTCGATTGGGATCCATTACTATATGAAAACACATTTTTAAATGTCAGAAGTCATCACACTATCGCAGTATAACATATGACATGTATAGCTAGACTCTTACGCGCTACGTTAGTCCTAGAATCGACTAAACCATAGCTCTGATACCAATTGATAAATCGTAATAGTAATATATTTTAAGCCTACATTTAGCATGCTTTTGGATGATTTATCCCTTGAATTATGTAATTTGGTGCTCTTAATCCTTTAATTTCATGTTTTATACTCAGGAGAGCATAGGAGGATGAAAAGAATGAAAAACGGGCTTAAAATGGGCCAAATGGGTCAGATCACGAAATCGACACGGCCTGGGCCCAAGACCACATGGCCGTGCCTCATTGATAGACTCAAACACGGCCTGACCACGATTCACACGGGCGTGTGCCACGGGCGTGTCCCTGCTGTGACAAAGAGGAATTTCATTTAGAATAGGATACTTGGAGGCAAAGAAACACATTCCAAAGCCTATATAAACACCCTAATAGGAATTCTATTCAGATTAGGATACGTGCTGGCCAAGTAAGGCATCTCAAAGCCTATATAAACACCCTAGGGGGCAACATAAGAGGGAGTTCGCAGAAGCCTTCCGCCTCTTCCTCGCTGGGCTTTAGTCGTGGGTCGTGTGGCCTTCACAGTCAAGGCGTCCAACTAAGCCAAAGAGGGCAGATTTGTGGGATTTACTCGAAGAAAGCCAGTTGATTCATCTCAAGAAGCCAGAATCATACTCAAGACGGAGGATCTCTCTTCAATTCTTTCAGGGAGTTTTAGGGTTTTTCTTATGTTTTGTGTTATCTTTTCTTCTGGGATGTTTTCTTTTATCATTATGAACTAAACTCCTCAGATACCTGAGGGGGATGAAACGTAAGATGAATCTTGTTATTATTTTCTGAACTATATGATAAATACTTGATTTGTTCTTAATTATGTGTTCTTAATTCTTGTTTTGATATTTTTGGGATATTGATTCAAGTTTGATGTGCTTAGGTGGAGGAGCAAAAGTCCCTGCCTAAGAGTAGATCTAGCATAATTAAGCGGAGTTGATCGCACGTCTAGACATAGGGTGATGAGATTTTGCTGGATTAGGGTGAAACCTAATATGGGAGTCCATAGATCGAGTTAATGCAATTCTAAGGGTTTTAATTAGAAAGAGATTTCAATTAATCAACCTAGGGTTAGACGTTAGTAGCCTCAACGGAGGTATTAATATAACTTAGGGAATCCTACGGATCAAGTCAAGTGAATAAATCGTCTGGTTCAGTGTTAGATAACAAGTGAAGTCTAGGTAGATTCTTCCTCGGGTATTGTCTTAATCAATTGGTTTTTCCCACAAGTATTTCCCCAAATTCATTCTTCTTTGTCTTAGAGTCTTTAGCTTAGTAGTTAGTTAATTTAGATTAAACGACAATTCCCTTTATTTTAGGCTAGATAATAAAAAGAAAGTTAGTATTAGTACTTTTAGTTCCTTTGGGTTCGACAATCCGGTCTTGCCTTAACTATACTATTGTTCGATAGGTGCGCTTGCCTCAAATCGTTGTCATAGTTAGTTTCCAGGTTCGATCATTCTCTTTATAAATTTTAAAACTTTGACAAATCACAGCGATCAAGTTTTTGGCACCGTTGCCGGGGAACTAAAATATTAAGAAAGCTAAATTTTTATTACTCTAGCCATTTTTTTTTATTTTGCTATTCACTTTTATCTCTTAGTTTGTTTTTTTAACTTTGCTAATTTTCTTTCTTTTGTTCCTTGCAGGTACCTCTAGTTTATGACTAGAAGGAACCCTACAGGACCCTTGACTTTTGATAGTGAAATAAAACATACCACTCGCAGAAACTGAAGAGATGTCACTAAATAATTATCAATGGCAAGACATGAGGACAATGCCTAATAAAGTAGCCGGTGTTTTCAACCTTGACGCGGTCACCATGTTATCTAACCAGGTAGAGCTTTTAAATAAAAAAATTTGATGATTGGTATGGTTCTACGTAGGTACATCCGGTAATACAGTACGATACAAATGGAGGATGGGTGAATGATAAACCGAAATAGTAACATATTTTAATCCCACATTTAGCATACTTTTGGATGATTTATCCCTTGATTTATGTAAAAAGGTGCTCTTAATCCTTTCTTTTCATGTCTTATACTCAGGAAAGTACCCAAGAATAAAAAGAACGAGAAACAGACTCAAAACGGACCAAAATGGGCCAAAGAAGAAATCGACACGGCCTGGACTAAAGCCCACACGGCCGTGCCTCCTCAAATATACTAGAACACGGCCTGATGTGGATCTACATGGTCGTGCCTCATTAACGGAGTCCAACACGGCCTGGCCACGATTCACATGGGCATGCGCCATGGCCGTGCCCCTGCCGTGGAGGAGAGTAATTTCACTCGGAAAAGGATACTTAGGGGAAAAGAAACCTATTTCAAAAGCCTATATAAAGACCCTAGGTATAACCTAAAAGAGGGCGGTTAGCTAGGCCAAGGAGCCGAGCCGAAAAGGTCAGATTTGTGGGAAACTCTCAAGGGATAAGCCAGTTGATCCATCTCCAGAAGCCGGAATTCTACTCAAGACGGAGGATCTCTCATTCAATTCCTTCAGGGAGTTTTAGGGATTTCTTATGTTTTGTTTTATCTTTTCTTCTGAGATGTTTTTCTTTATTATTATGAACTAAACCCTTCAGATACCTGAAGGGGGATGAAACCTAGATGAATCTTGTTATTGTTTTCTGAACTATATGATAAATACTTGATTTGTTCTTGATTATGTGTGCTTAATTCTTGTGTTGATATTTCGCGGATATTAATTCAAATTGAATGTTCTTAGGTGGTGGAGCAAAAGTCCCTGCTTAAGAGTAGATCTAGCATAATTAAGCGGAGTTGATCGCGCGCCTAGAGATAGGGTGACGAGATTTTGCCGGATTAGGGTGAAACCTAATATGGGAGTCCATAGATCGATTTACTGCTATTCTAGGGGTTTTAATTAGAAAGAGATTTCAATTAATCAACCTAGGGTTAGACGTTATTTGCCTCGAGAGAGGGTTTAATATAAATTAGGGAGTCCTACGGATCAAGTCAAGTGAATAAATCGTTTGGTTCAGTGTTAGATAACAAGTGAAGTCTAGGTGGATTCTTCCTAAGGGTATCGTCTTAATCAACTGAGTTTTTCCCAAGTATTTCCCCAATTCATTCTTTTTGTCTTTGCGTCTTTAGCTTAGTAATTAGTTAATTTAGATTAATAAACAACTTCACTTATTTTAGGCTAAATAATAGAAAGAAAGTTAGTATTAGTACTTTTAGTTCCTTTGGGTTCGACAATCCGGTCTTGCCTAAGCTATACTACTGTTCGATAGGTGCACTTGCCTCAATCGTTGTTATAGTTAGTTCCAGGATCGATCATTATAAATTTAAAACTCTGAAATAAAACGATCAAGTTTTTGGCGCCGTTGCCGGGGAACTAAAATATTAAGAACACTCTATTTTTATTACTTTAGCCATTTTTTTTGTTTTTGTAATTTACTTTTATTTTTATTTTTTATCTTAGTTTTAACTTTTCTAATTTTCTTTCTTTCTTTTTCCTAGCAGGTACCTTTAGTTTATGACTAAAAGGAACCCGAGAGGACCACTAGTATACGACAGTGATATTGAAGCTACCGCTCATAGAAATCGTAGAGAAATTAGGCAAGCCCTAAATTACACAGAAGAAGAGCGAGAAGACAGATTCAATCCTACTGAAGGGATGGACGAGAATAATCCTCAACCACAAGATGTGGGAGAAAATAATGCTCCACGTACTATGTATGATTATGCTAAACCTCATTTAACAGGAGCAGAATCTAGTATTGTTAAGCCTGCTATAGCTGCTAATAATTTTGAATTAAAGCCTAACACTATACAAATGATTCAACAATTTGTTCAATTTGATGGTTTGCGTGATTTAAGATCCAAACACTTATATAGCTAATTTTTTAGAGTTCTGCGATACCTTCAAAATAAATGGCATTTCTGATGATGTCATAAGGCTTCGGTTACTTCCCTTTTCATTAAAGAATAAAGCCAAACAGTGGTTAAACTCGTTACCACGAGGGTCAATCACCACATGGGATCAAATGACCAAAAATTTTTATTAAAATATTTCCCACCGGCCAAAACGGCCAAATTACGGAATGATATCTCTTCTTTTGTGTAGATGGATTTAGAGACATTATATGACGCATGGGAGAGATATAAGGATCTCTTAAGAAGGTGTCTGCACCATGGTTTACCCTTGTGGCTCCAAGTCCAAACTTTCTATAATGGTGTAAACCCCTCAACGAGGCAACTAATTGATTCACCGCCAGTGGAACCACTCGAACAACGTAACTCCTGAAGCGACCTACGAGTTTATTGAAGAGATGTCACCAATAACTATCGCTGGCGAGTTACAAGGACCAAACCAACAAAATCAGCCTGAGTTTTCAACATAGATGCAAGAACCATGCTATCAACACAAGTAGAGATGATGAATAAAAAGCTTGTTAGTTTGTGTTCTTCGCAGTACATCCAAAGAATGCAAAGGCGACGTAAGTGGAACCGTGGTGAATCCCGAGTACCCACACTACCAACCGGCACACGAGAGCGAACAGATGAACTATATAGGTAACAATTTCAGATCTAATAATCCTTATAGTAATAATTATAACCTGTGTTGGAGGAACCACCCAAATTTTTCGTGGGGAGGTCAAGGAAATCAAGGAAATCAAAGACAACAACCTCTTCAAAATTTCCAAAATCAGCCCTATCCACAGGAGAAGAAGCCGAACCTTGAAGAGATGCTGACAAGATTCATGGCATCCACAGAAAACCGTCTCCAAGACACTGAAACCACCCTTAAGACCCAACAAGCATCAATCAAAGGGATCGAGAGCCAAGTTAGGGAAGTCACTAAGTCAGTTGGGGAAATTACTAAGTCAGTTGGGCAACTTACTAAGATAGTTTCTGAAATTCGATCAGAGATTTTTTCTAAAGAAACAGAACAGGTAAAGGCAGTTACACTGAGAAGTGGAAAGGAGTTAGTCGAACCGAAGAAAAAATTAGGCACGTCTAAGATTCACCCTCCACACTTAAGCTTTTGCTTGTCCTCAAGCAAAATTCTCAACTTACAATTAAAACGAACTTTCTATAATTCATAATTCCTATCAACAATGTTTCATCATAATTCACAGATAATTTATACATGGATAATTCAATTCAAAGAGTCCTAAGGATTCAAACAATCTAAGTCATAGATTTGTAGCACAAAACATAGGTGTTTTCCCCTCATCTAAATAATTACCTCTGATCCAAAACCTACAAGGATTGACATCCTCACAAAAGATTCACTCAAATCACTCGAAGTGTTTAAGGTTCTGAATTAAGCACTCAAATGTCAAACTCCAAAAAGTTAATCCCATAGGCTTGCATGAAAATCAAATCTCCACCACTGTAATATGAGATGATGCACAAATCAAAAGGTCTTTAATAGGGTTGTAACGGGGCTAGGGTTAAAGGTGTGGATAAAGGCTGAATTAGAAGGTTAGAATCGAGATCGAATTGATAAATTACCTAACTAGAAACAATAAACTGAATAATTACATAATGGATTGAAACTTTAAACTAATAATACGAGCTTCTTCTTCAATAAATAGACTTTAACTGTACAAATACCACATGAAGATGACAAAGCAAAGGATGAGGGAGTTGAGGATGTAACTCCAGTGCGCAAAGAAAGTAAACCATCAATCCCATACCCAGCAAAGTTGAAGAAAGACCGATTAGATGCCCAATACGGTAAATTTCTTGAACTTTTTAAACAAATACATATTAAGTTACCCTTTGTTGAAGCCATTTCACAGATGCCGACATACGCAAAATTCTTAAAAGAACTCCTAACGAATAAAAGGAAGCTTGAAGAAGTATCAACTGTGGAGCTTAATGAAGAATGTTCAGCCATCCTCCAAAACAAGTTACCAACCAAATTAAAAGACCCATGTAACACCCCAAACCCGGTCAAAACGCTACGACCGAATCTGGCATGTCACAGGAAAGAAGAATTTTGAAAACCGAGTTAACGTCATGGGTTGGGAAAAATCTTTGATTTTATAAAAACAGAATTTTATATTGAGTGATCAATTGAAAATAATTTTGAGTCTTAGTTTGAAAATTTTAGTTACTTTGCTACTAAAACCCGTTGGTTAATTAATCAATTGTAGAATCTCAAAATCCCATAATCATTAAGTTTTGGAAATCATCCATTTGAAGTAGTTTATTAGGCATGCCTTAGTGATCAAAAACAAAATAAAAGAAAATTAACAAAAACAGATAAAACCAAATTAACGTTTTAATGGCCTTATTGCATTACCAAAATCCAAATTAAAGTAGAATAAATCTGAAATAACTACTTAAGATAAAACCCAAAATACTATGCATGGCCACCTTGAGTCCACCTCGGCTCCATATCTGCGGTCTAAGGATTACCTGCAAAATTTAACGGAGGGGGGTGAGTCACCGAGACTCAGTGTGTAAATCCCCGTCCAAAAGATTTTTGAGCTCTCACACAGATTCATATGCAAAGTATGTATGCCATGCAACCCAACCAACCTAATGTGCTCATCCACCGTAGCTCCTGTGTCTACCCAATATTTGTGGCACCTAGCCACTGGTGGTACCTAACCACTGGTGGTTCCAAACCACTGGTGACAAAAGTCACAAATTAATAATATGTGGGGCCAACCCACTGTGGTACCAAACACTGGGACGAGTCACAAAAATAAGATATACGTGGTACCTAACCACTGGTGGTTCCAAACCACTGAGACTTAGTCACAAATTAATAATATGTGGGGCCAACCCACTTGTGGTACCAAACCACTGGTGACAGTCTGAAAGAGATCATGTTTCCTCCCTCTTCTCATCATACCCCAATTTCATGTTCATGCTTTACAATATGGTATGATCATGCTAATAATGTACAACAAAGATTCATTTCACTCATACATGCATCCATAAATAACGACACATAATAGGACTTACCTGGAGTCCTCGCTTTTATCCACAAAGGTAACGTAGTGATCTATACCATCACTTCGGCTTTTGGCCAAACACAGATAACAACATAATTAACATATAAAGTGTGTAAGAGTTACACACCTAATAATACGCAACACAACGCTCTCTATGTCGACGCTTATCGCTAATGAGACACAATCGCTATCTCGCCTACTACTCGCTTGTGCCGCCCCCACAACCCGGTGGCCAATCTCGAATCACGACATCGCCGCTTCTTAAACTTAGGGGCTGGGTTTACGGGTCCAACCCCCTCCTTAGAATCGCTGGCATTCGAGCCATGGAAACCAGATCTTGGTCGAAGACCGAGTTAACACATAGAGTAAGATGTGAATAGATTAACACGTTTAGCTGAATAGATCTCCTTACCTCGATCGACAAAAGCCGAAGCTCTAGGCTTGATTCACAAGTCAACCGAATCCTGAAAGTCTTCAAAAGAATGCGACACCACCCCCACCTATATTCGGCCAAGAGTTTAAAGAATGGGATGACTGCCTTCGGCACTCAACGTAAGAAAGATGATTGAAACGAAAAGAAAAATCTTACCATAATCACTAGAGAAACCGATTGGGAGTGACGGAAGATTAGTAACAGTGATCCACTGCAACCAAGATTCGAAAGAGGAGATTACGAATGTCAGAGGGTCTCGACTAACCAACAAATAAGAACCGAATGAGAAGTTTCGGCTTCCCACTTAAAGAAATCAGGAAAAGAAAGTGAATGAGTAGATTGATTAAAGAGATTCGGCCGAACCAAAAAGAACTTACCAAATGCCGAAGTTGTTCTGCTCTTCAAAAGGAAGAGATAAAGGAGAAAGGTGCTATCCACCAAAAGATATTCGGCTAAAGTATTCGAAAGAAAAGAGAGAAGAGTAACAGAGTTTTCGGCAAAAAGATGTGGCTTTAGAAGGTTTCGGCTTTGATGTTATTGGCAAAGAAAATAAAACAAAGATGATGAGTGGAAGGCAAAGTAGGTTTCGGCCACACACCAAAAGAAGAAAAGCAGAAGAAGAGACTTAGGAACGGGAAGAAGGGAAGATGAAAGAAATGTGCAATTGGTCTTCTTAGTTTCGGCTACAAGTCATAGAGGAAGAAAATGATAGTTGGCTAGACAATTTCGGCAAAAGAGAATAAGAACAAAAGGGAGAAACTAGAATAAAGAGCACACTCACAAATGCCGAAAAAAAAAACATCTACACCCCTACACACTACTTAATCCACTTAAATTTGGCACCCACACCTCCTTGCCAAAACTGAATGCTTCACACCCCTCACACTCCTCACAATTTCGGCTAACACTTCCCCTCTCCCCTCAAACACCATGCCGTCCCTTCCATCCCCCCCTGATTCCCTCTCCTCCACTCATTCAAACCAATTTGAATAGTTCAAACTCCTAAAATTCCTCTCCACCATCCATTCAAAATGTTGACTCAATCAACACTCCCCTCCTTAAGTGCCCTTGCCGAATCCACGACTTGCCTCTCCATGCGCAAAATAACAACCCCAAAATGCTCTCCTTGTAGCTCGAACTTGATCCTTGCCAGCTCCCCTGAGGCGTCACCTACCTCAACCTTTAAGTGGCGCCTCCTTGCCACTTTGCCAAGGCACCTCTTTGTGTCATCCAACACAAACAATATCCCTTAAGGCCTAATTCAGCTAGCTTCCCCTAAAGGTGCTCAAAAACAAATTTTTCCCCAAGACTCCGACTTACCCCCAAATCATTCCTGGACCCTAAAGTACCCTAAACTAGCATGGTAACCATAGCATTCACACACACACATATAAAATGCAAAGGCCCCAATTCAGGATGTTACAACCCAGGAAGTTTTACTATTCCTTGTTTAATTGGTAGTTTAAATATTAAGAAAGCATTAACTGATCTAGGTGCCAGTATTAATTTAATGCCTTATAAAATGTTTAAACAACTAGATCTAGGGGAACCAAAACCCACTAGGATGAGTATTCAATTAGCTGGTAGATCAATTAAATATCCTAGAGGAGTTATCGAGGATGTTTTGGTAAAAATTTATAAATTTATTTTCCCTGTTGATTTTGTTGTGCTTGACATGGATGAGGATATTGAGGTTCCCTTAATTTTAGGGCGCCCTTTTTTAGCTAATGGTAGGGCTGTTATCGATGTAGGTGAAGGTAAACTTGCATTAAGAATAGGCGATGAGGAAATTATTTTTCAAATTTATGATGCCATGCGATATTCTAAAGAACAAGATGATTCCTGTTATTTTGTTGATACTACTGATCATATCATTCAAAACTCATTACAGGAAATTATACATGATGACACGATGGAACTGTGCCTGCCTCAAGAAGAGAGGGAAGAAGATGAAGTTGACAAGCTGAATCTGAATACATCTTCATCTAGACAAACGGAAAAAGAGAGCATTGAAGTCAATGGCGAACTAAAACAAAAACCCTCTATTAATGAGCCGCCCAAATTAGAATTAAAACGATTTGTCAAACACTTAGAATATGCATTCCTCGGGGATAATTCTACGCTACCAAGAATAATCTCTTGAATGGAACCCAAGGAAAAAGGGAGTTGATACAGGTACTAAGAGAACATAAAAGAGCCATAGCTTGGAAAATCTCTGACATTAAGGGAATAAGCCCATCGTTTTGCACCCACAAAATTTTAATGGAAGAAGAATACAAGCCATGTGTGCAACCTCAAAGACGATTGAATCCCAACGTTAAAGAATTTGTGAAAAGCCGAGGTAATTAAACTTCTAGATGCTTTGGAATAATTTATCCTATTTCGACAAAGAATTGGGTAAGTCTTGTGCAGGTTGTTCCAAAGAAAGGAGGCATGACGGTGGTAGCCAACGAGAAGAATGAACTAATTCCCACTAGAACAGTTACAGGTTGGAGAGTCTGCATTGATTACAGGAAGCTGAACGACGCCACTAGAAAAGATCACTTTCCTTTTCCCTTCATTGATCAAATGTTAGAAAGGTTATCCGGGCATATGTACTATTGCTTCCTAGATGGACTCTCCGGCTATTTCCAAATCCCAATAGCACCTGAAGATCAATAGAAGACAACATTCACATGTCCATATGGTACGTTTGCTTATCGTAGAAAGCCTTTTGGATTATGTAATGCTCCTGCTACTTTTCAAATACACATGTTGGCAATCTTTGACAAACTTGTGGAAGACATTATGGAGGTATTTATGGATGATTTCTCGGTATTCGGTAATTCTTTCCATCTTTGCCTTAAAAACTTAAAACGAGTTCTAATGAGATGTGAGGAGACAAATCTTGTCTTAAATTGGGAAAAATGCCACTTATGGTACAAGAGGGAATTGTATTAGGACATAAAATTTCTAGTAAAGAAATCGAGGTAGATAAAGAAAAGGTCGAAACCATAGAAAAATTACCTCCTCCTAGTTCAGTTAAGGCTATTAGAAGCTTTTTAGGACATGCAGGATTTTATAGAAGATTTATTAAAGATTTTTCTAAAATAGCTAAGCCTCTAACGAAATTGCTAGAAAAAGATGTACCTTTTAATTTTAATCAGGAATGTTTAGATGCATTTAATATTCTTAAAGAGAAATTAATAAACGCCCCAATTATAATTGCCCCGATTGGAATCTCCTTTTGAACTAATGTGTGATGCAAGTGATTTTGCAATAGGTGCGAGCTTTAGGACAAATGAAAAGACAAACACTTCCAAATAGATTTATTACGCCAAAGAAGACATTAATGAACGCACACAAGAAAATTATACTACCACTGAAAAAGAATTACTAGCTGTGGTCTTTGCGTTTGATAAATTCAGACAATATTTAGTATTATCTAAAGTTGTCATTTACACTGACCACTCTGCTCTTCGTTATCTTTTAACTAAACCTGATGCAAAACCACGACTCATAAGATGGATTTTACTTTTACAGGAATTTGACCTGGAAATACAGGATAAGAAGGGAGCTGAAAACCTTGCAGCAGATCACCTCTCTAAGCTTGAGAACCCACATATCGAAGAGCTCGACGAAAGTGAGATAAACGACTCATTCCCTGAGGAACAACTCTTTTCTATAACCTGCTCCGAGGTACCATGGTTTGCAGATATTGCGAATTATTTAGCCGCTAACGTCCTACCGAAAAAGCTAACACATCATCAAAAAAGGAGATTCTTTTTTGATGTGAAGAACTATTTCTGGGAAGACCCCTTTCTTTTCCGCATTTGTGCAGATCAGGTAATTTGGAGATGCGTTACAAATACAGAAGCGAGCAAAATCCTACAACATTGCCATTCAGGACCTTCAGGAGGACACTACAATGGCATTAAGACAGCACATAAAATACTCGAATCAGGTTTTTATTGGCCCACTCTATTCAAAGATGCCAACAGGTATGTCGCTTCATGTGATAAATGCCAAAGAACAGGTAATGTTTCTAAACATAATGAAATGCCTCAAACATATATACTATCTTGTGAAATATTTGATGTATGGGGTATTGATTTTATGGGTCCATTCCCTAGTTCATTTGGAAATAAGTACATCCTAGTAGCAGTTGATTACATGTCAAAATGGGTAGAAGCTGAAGCTTTACCTACCAATGATGCTAGAGTAGTAGTTAAGTTTCTCAAGAAACTGTTTTCTCGATTCAAAACACCTAGAGCCATCATTAGTGATAGGGGTACTCATTTTTGTAATACTCAATTTGATAAGGTCTTAAAAAAATATGGAGTACACCATAGGATAGCTACCCCATATCACCCTCAAACTAGTGGGCAGGTAGAAGTAGTAAACCGAGAACTTAAGCGGATCTTAGAGAAAACAGTTGAATCCAACAGGAAAGATTGGGCAATAAAAGTAGATGACGCTTTATGGGCCTATAGAACAGCCTTTAAAACCCCTTTAGGAACATCCCCGTACAAACTTGTCTACGGGAAAAGTTGTCATCTACCATTTGAGTTAGAACACAAAGCTTACTGGGCTATAAAATTTTTGAATTACGATATTAAAACTGCAGGTGAGAAGAGAATGATGCAAATGAATGAGCTCGACAAATGGAGAGCTGATGCCTACGAGAACTCAAAACTATACAAGGAGGTAACTAAGCGACGCCATGATGCTCGTCTAAAAAAATCAAAATAATTCGAAGTAGGGGACTTGGTCCTGCTATACAACTCGAGGCTTAAACTGTTCCCTGGGAAACTAAAATCAAGATGGTCAGGTCCATTCATGATCAAAACAATTTTTCCCTATGGCACAATCGAGGTAACTCATCCCACTCAAGGCACATTCAAGGTAAATGTTCACCGACTCAAAATCTATAATGGTGAAGATTTTAGGGATATGAGAGAGGAGCTTCAGCTCCGTGAACCTTCTTTTAAAAAATGAAAATAGGGTAAGTCTAGCTTAAGACTTTAAACGAGCGCTTCTCGGGAGGCAACTCGAGCATTAACCACACTAACATTAGATCCTTAATTTTTAGCATTTAATCCCAGACTAATTAATCCAATAAAGCGCAGGTTTTAGACCACACGGCCTTGCACACGGGCGTGCCCGTGGCCGTGTGGAAGCGATGGAACGAAACACAGGCGTAATTATAGCCGTGCTCGACAAAGGTGACTTTTATCCCCAACACGGTCTACGATAATAGCCCCACGCCCGTGTTGAGCAACCGTGGACTATACTGACTTGTCGAAGACGGGCGGAACACGCCTGTTTTGAACAACCGTGTGAAGAAGAACACGGGCGTGTCACTTTAACCACGGCCGTGGCCAAGCACCCTGATCACGCCCAAAATTTGAAAATTGCGAAAAGCACGGGCTGAAAAGAATCTAGCACGGGCGTGTCCTTTGCCCGTGTCCGATCCCCTATATATAGAACATGACACCCATCTTCCCTAAATTTTATAACCCTAAACTGATTTCTCCTAAAACCCTACCCCCACTCCGACCATCACTCACAAAACTCATCCCCATTGCCTCCCACCACCTCCTCAACCCTCTCCCTTTCACATAAACACAAAAATTCGAAGCCACGCCCGTGTTAGCAGAGCCACGCTCGCTCCACCACCGTGGTACCTAGAAAATTTTACAAAACACGACCGTGCGCCCCCGTCCACCCTCGTGCTCCGCCGTTCATCTCGCCACCCAACCACTGCTGGTCACTCTTCATTATTTCATTTTCATTCATTTTACCTTTTGTTTGATTAAAAACTTCATGATATTTAGTTTCTTACTTGTAGTATTATTTAAGTTTTAAGTATAAATTCTTGAATTTTAGAACTAACTAGATTGCTATATTTGTTTAAGTTAGTTAATTTTGACAATATAATTTATCATGATTGAAATGCTCTTATTTAAACCTTAAATATTTTGGGCATTGAACATAGTAATTGCTTTAGTAGTACTTGAATATCAATTTTTTTCAAGTACAATGTCGTCATCTCGAGGAAAGAAAACAATAGCCCCGAGCTCGAAAAAGCAAAAGGGGTCAGGATCATCATCCACAAGCGCATCTGTCGAAGTCCGTCATCCGTTTCTTCAATTTTCTCCAGGGTTCCAAGAGGACCGTTATAAATTACCGCGCATGCGACCCCTCGGAACAGGCAGATGTATTAACTGGGCCACTTTAGAGAAGGTCCATCTTGACAGTGATTTACGAGCTCTCCTGACCACTGATCCGTGGGAGCAATTCTTCAACATTGTCGAGCACACATACCTAGAGCTCACTCTGGAGCTCTGCTCAATGTTTCAACTGTAAACAGTGATGAGCCATTACGATGATCCTAGCACGATACAATTTCGTCTTGGCGGCACTATACGACAGCTGAACGTGCCACAGTTTGGAGCTGCTTTAGGACTTTATATAGACGACTTCGTAGCAGAGAATGACCTTTCAGAGTTGCATCGCCATATACATTTCAGCCCCACCCAATGTTGGTACAAGATAGCTACCCACTCTTTCGGTTATGACCCCAGTTGCTCAAAAGCGACGGCCCTGGCACCGTCTCTAAGGTATGTACACGCTCTTTTGGCTCATCCTTTGACAGGTCGACGAGAGAGCATCGGCGTCGTAAATACTCATGACGCCTATTACCTATGGTGCATGTCAAACGGACATGTTATCGACCTAGCATATTTTATAGCCCGAGCTATTCAACATCAGACGGAGCAGCATCGGTGAGGGATTATATCGATGGGTCCCTATATCACACGCTTAGCTCGGTACATCGGGCTACTCAACACCGATGCACAAACCTCCTCACTCACACTAATAGGGCAGATGGCCCCACAAGGCATCCAGACGATGCTACAAATGAGAATGACAAAATATCGTCGTGGGACCGACCCTCCTCAGTACCGATTAGCCCCCCATTGACGAGGAGGAGCCCGAGGACATGCGATGATGTCCCACCAAAGACAGAGGCACCATCCCCGAGCCAACCCCCCTCCCATCTGAGAGCTTCATTCTCAGACATTTTTGCACGCCTCGATCGATTCGAACAGTACTGTACCCAGCAATTTCAACGCTTTGACAGAATCAAGGCCACCCTCCAGCAGATTTGTCACCACTTCAACATTTCTACACCACCACCACAGGACCCAGCTGACGATGAGGACCTCTGAGTCCTTCTATTGTCCTTATGTTTATTTTCTTTATTTTTATTTGTCTTAATCTAAACCCTTTTGCCTTTATGTTTCACACCTCTATTTTATTCATATTATCATTGGCTATCTAACCTTAGAGTATTACTAACAAACACTTATTTAATTCCGCCCCTGAGACATCTAACTACTGACGTCGCAGTGTCAACTGAACACTCCAAAATAACAAATAAATCAACAGGAGTAATTCACTGCTACATAAGTCATCTGCCACCTCCGACTCAAGGAATCCATCCATAATTCAGGAAGTTTCACTTCTTCCCATATCTTATGGTTTTCTTATTATCATGCTATTATCTATCTTTGGACATTGAGGGCAATGTACATCTTGAGTGTGGGGGGTGAATCTTAGATGTGCCTAATTTTTTTTCATTATTCTCAAAATCCTGAATGTAGTCTTGTTTTTAAGTAATTTCCTCATATTACTAATTAAGAAGAAATTTCTAATGATTTATGATTTTTATTGATATGTTTTAGATTAAGTCATTGATAATTGTGCATTGATAATTAAATTTTAAGATATTAAATAATCAAGCATGATAAGTCCATTTTTTCTCAATTAAAATTTTCTAGGTTGTTGAACTGAATTTAAATATTACTTTGAAGTTTGAAATTTACGAGGTTGATGTCAAAAATACCCATAATTTTTGTGATTTTTTTTGCCTTATAGAGCATATATTCTTTTTCATGCTCACTTTATTGATTATGAGTATGTCAAGATTAATTTGTTATTCTAGAACTTGCCTTGTTTATACATATCGAGACCACACCTATGATTTGATATACAGAGATGATTAAGACACCTAGGTTTTAACCCACTAACTCCATTAAAAGCCTACCTTCACAATTAACCCCTAGTGAACCCCTTTTAATCCTAACAACCCTTTTTATTGACATAACCACTAATATTAACCCAAAACCCTTTGTATTTGTTATCACCATTTTTTTCGACTTCCCTTATATCGAGATTTGATTTGATTAAGCTACCTAATTATTTCATCTTAGCATATGAATAGATATATTATATATATAAAAAAAAGAGAGAAAAATATATATTCAGTATTAGTACGATGAAAGGCGAGCTTGTACAGTTAAAGTCTATTTATTGAAGAAGAAGCTCATATTATTAGTTTAAAGTTTCAATCCATTATGTAATTATTCAGTTTATTGTTTCTAGTTAGGTAATTTATCAATTCAATATCGATTCTAACCTTCTAATTCAGCCTCTATCCACACCTTAACCCTAGCCCCGTTACAACCCTAATTAAAAACCTTTTGATTTGTGCATCATCTCATATTACAGTGGTGGAGACTTGAATTTCAGGCAAGCCTATGGGATTAACTTTTCATGTTCGACTTTTGAGTGCCTAAATTTTGAACCTTAAACACTTTGAGTGATTTGAGTGAATCTTTTGTGAGGATGCCAATCCTTGTCGGTTTTGAATTAAAGGTAATTATTTAGATAAGGGGAGACGCCTATATTTTCGAGCTACAAATTTATGACTTACATTGTTTGAATCCTTAAGACTCTTTGAATTGAATTATCTATGTATAAATTATCTTTGAATTATGATGAAACACTATTGATGAATATTATGAATTGAGGGAAGTTTGTTTTAATTATGAGTTGAGAATTTTGCTTGAGGACAAGCAAAAGCTTAAGTGTGGGGGTATTTGATAAATTGAAATAGTAACATATTTTAATCCCACATTTAGCATACTTTTGGATGATTTATCCCTTGATTTATGTAAAAAGGTGCTCTTAATCCTTTCTTTTCATGTCTTATACTCAGGAAAGCACCCAAGAATAAAAAGAACGAGAAACAGACCCAAAACGGACCAAAATGGGCCAAAGAAGAAATCGACACGGCCTGAACTAAAGCCCACACGGCAGTGCCTCCTCAAGTATACTAGAACACGGCCTGATGTTGATCTACACGGCCGTGCCTCATTAAGGGAGTCTAACACAGCCTGGCCACGATTCACACGGGCATGCGCCATGGCCGTGCCCCTGCCGTGGAGGAGAGTAATTTCACTCGGAAAATGATACTTAGGGGCAAAGAAACCTATTTCAAAAGCCTATATAAAGACCTTAGGTATAACCTAAAAGAGGGTGGTTAGCTAGGCCAAGGAGTCAAGCCGAAAAGGTCAGATTTGTGGGAAACTCTCAAGGGATAAGCCAGTTGATCCATCTCCAGAAGCCGGAATTCTACTCAAGACGGAGGATCTCTCCTTCAATTCCTTCAGGGAGTTTTAGGGATTTCTTATGTTTTGTTTTATCTTTTCTTCTGAGATGTTTTCCTTTATTATTATGAACTAAACCCTTGAGATACAGAAGGGGATGAAACCTAGATGAATCTTGTTATTGTTTTCTGAACTATATGATAAATACTTGATTTGTTCTTGATTATGTGTGATTAATTCTTGTGTTGATATTTCACGGATATCAATTCAAATTGAATGTGCTTAGGTGGTAGAGCAAAAGTCCCTGCTTAAGAGTAGATCTAGCATAATTAAGCGGAGTTGATCGCGCACCTAGAGATAGGGTGACGAGATTTTGCCAGATTAGGGTGAAACCTAAAATGGGAGTCCATAGATCGATTTACTGCTATTCTAGGTGTTTTAATTAGAAAGAGATTTCAATTAATCAACCTAGGGTTAGACGTTATTCGCCTCGAGAGAGGGTTTAATATAAATTAGGGAGTCCTACGGATCAAGTCAAGTGAATAAATCGTGCTGTTCAAAGGTTAGATAACAAGTGAAGTCTAGGTGGATTCTTCCTAAGGGTATCGTCTTAATCAACTGAGTTTTTCCCAAGTATTTCCCCAATTCATTCTTTTTGTCTTTGCGTCTTTAGCTTAGTAATTAGTTAATTTAGATTAATAAACAACTTCACTTATTTTGGGCTAAATAATAGAAAGAAAGTTAGTATTAGTACTTTTAGTTCCTTTGGGTTCGATAATCCGGTCTTGCCTAAGCTATACTACTGTTCGATAGGTTCACTTGCCTCAATCGTTGTTATAGTTAGTTCTAGGATCGATCATTATAAATTTAGAACTCTGAAATACAACGATCAGTGAACAACATAGAATATCTATCCTACAACCCTAGCACAGAGAACGAACAAGTCAACTATACGGGTAACTATTCTAGACCTCAAAATAATCCTTACAATAACACTTATAATGCAGGCTGGGGGTACCATCCCAACTTCTCATGGGGTGGTCAAGGAAATCAAAGACAACAACCCCTCCCAGGCTTTCAACAGCAACCCTACCCACAAGAAAAGAAGCCGAACCTTGAGGAGATGCTGACAAAATTCATAGCGGTGTCAGAAACTCGTCTCTAAAACACCGAAATAGCACTTAAAATTCAAGAATCATCGATTCAAGGGATCAAGAACCAATTAGGGCAACTTGCTAAGATCATATCTGAACAATAACAAGGTATCTTGCCTAGCAACACCGAAACTAACCCAAGAGAGCAACCTCAAGCAATAACTGCTCACGATAGTGAAGGGTTAGATGAACCAAAATTGAAGCAAGAGAATGTGGTAGAGGAAGGTAAGGTTGAAGTAAGCCATGATTTACCAAACTCGGTAATTACAGAGTACCAAGCTCGTGTGCCATACCCCAATGCGATAAAGAAAGACCACACAGAGGAACAATTCGGTAAATTTCTTAAATCTCCAAAGAAGTTCCATATTAACTTGTCGTTTCTTGAAGCTCTTTCGCAGATGCCAGATCTTAAACCTCATGTCGATAAAGAAGAAATTCATGAGGAACGAAGGTTTTGGATCGATGAACTAGACGAGTGGAAGACTCACTTCAAAGAGGAACTAAAAATACACGAAGCAAAAACGAGGCAACTCTACGACAAACTTAACTATGGGACAACCCAGCTTAAGATAGGAGATCAGGTACTCAAAATCTTCCCAAATGGAACAGTCGAGGTAACTAATCCTAAATTTAGCACTTTTAAGGTAAACACTACTCGACTTAAACTATATATCAATAACTGAATTGATCGCATAGAAAGGATTTTCACCTCCTCAAACCACCATGATTATGCGAATAAGAGGTAAGTCTAGCTCAAGACTTTAAACAAGCGCTTCTCGGGAGGCAACCCGAGCACTAACCCCACTAACGTCCATATTTTTGAATTTTAGCATCTAACTAAAAACTAACCAAATTTTTAAGCGCAGGTTTCCCTACCACACGGCCTTGCACACGGGCGTGGCCATGGCCGTGTGGAAACAGGACAAAACTTATCCCAAAACACAGGCTGCGATAAAATGCCACAGCCGTACGATTCGGCCGTGGTCGAAACTGAGAACTCTACACGGGCGTGTGACACGCCCGTGGGACCTTTGAGTCCATTTATATTTTTCTTTTTCTCTTATTTTAGTTTTTAATTTCTTTTCTTTATCCTTCTCGTCTTTAAATTTATATTACTATATTTTGATTTCTTTAATTTAGGTTCAAGGGGCTGTTAACGAACAGCACCAACCTCCACTAGATATGACAGCACCTTTACATTTCATCGTCACACCCACCTCGTGAACCATCCAACAATAAGGACTTTTCAGTCCATTAAATCTTTTCTTTTAGTTTTATTTCACTTTTTACACTCTTTCCTTTTATTTTTCTTTCCTTTAAATATATAGTTAGTATAATTTGAATTATCCTTACTATGTCCTGGCTAATTCTTCACGAGTTACCCAATTTCTTCATCTAGCGCAGAAATTGTTGGCGGCCACCACACCACATCCAAAGACGCCTCCTCCAACTTATCTTTCACCTCCAAATCAAATACCTACAAGCTTCACTCTCAAGGAATCCATCCAAAATTCAGGAAGTTTCACTTCTATCCCTATCTTTTGATCTTCTTACTATAATGTTTTTATCTATCTTTGTACATTGAGGGCAATGTACATCTTAAGTGTGGGGGGGTGAATCTTAAAAGTGCCTAACTTTTTGCATTATTCTCAAATCCCTGAATTATATCTTTGCCTTGAGTAATTTTCTCATATTACTAATTAGAATGAAATTTCCTTTGATTTATGATTTTTATTGATATGTTTTAGATTAAGTCATAGTTAATTGTGCATTGATGATTAAACTTTAAGATAATAGAGAATAAAGCATGATAAGTCTATTTTTCGTAATTAAAAAAAAACTTTAGGTTGTCTACCTGAATCTAGTTATTACCTTGAAATTTGAAATTTACGAGGTTGACATCAAAAGCCAAAATTTTTATGAGATTTTGAGCCTTATAGAGCATATATTCTTTTTCTTGCTCACTTTATTGATTATGAGGGTGTCAACATCGATTTGTTATTCTAGAACTTGCATCGATTATACATGTCGAGACCACACCTTTGATTTGATATACAAAGATGATGAAGGCACCTAGGTTTTAACCCACTCACACCATTAAAAAGCCTACCTTCATAATTAACCCCTAGTGAACCCCGTTGATCCTAATAACCCTTTTTATTGACTCACCCACTAATATTAACCCAAAACCCTTTGTTTTTGTTATCACCATTCCTTTTGACTACCCTTTTATCGAGATTTGATTTGATCGATTGCCTATTTATTTCGATAGTAAATTCATCATTTATTATGTATTTTTGATTTGTTCTTTAAAAAAATAAAAATAAAAAAATCGAAGTATATTCATTATTAGTTTTGTGATTAAGTGAGCTTATACGTTTAAATCCCAATTGTTTAAGAAAAAACTCGTATTAGAGTATTATTAGTACAAATTTTCAATTGATGTAATTATTTATATTCAGTTCATTGTTTCTAGTTAGGTAATTTCTCAGGTCAGTCTCGATTCTAACCCTCTAATTTAGCCTTTATCCACACCTTTAACCAAGCCCCGTTACAACCCTATTAAAGACCTTTTGATTTGTGTATCATCTCATATTATAGTGGTGGAGATTTGATTTTCATGCAAGCCTATGGGATTAACTTTTCATGTCTGACTCTTGAGTGCTTATCTTTGAACCTTAAACACTTTGAGTGATTTGAGTGAATCTTTAGTGAGGATGTCAATCCTTGTCGATTTTGAATCAGAGGTAATTATTTAGATAAGGGGAAACACCTATGTTTTATGCTACAAATGTATGACTTAGATTGTTTGAATCTTTAGGACTCTTTGAGTCGAATTATCCATGTATGAATTATCTATGAATTATGATGAAACACTATCGATGAATATTATTGAGGAAGTTTGTTTTAATTGTGAGTTGAGAATTTTGCTTGAGGACAAGCAAAAGCTTAAGTGTGGGGGTATTTGATAAACCGTAATAGTAACATATTTTAAGCCCACATTTAGTATGCTTTTGGATGATTTATCCCTTGAATTATGTAATTTGGTGCTCTTAATCCTTTAATTTCATGTTTTATACTCAGGAGAGCATAGGAGGATGCAAAGAACGGAAAACGGGCTTAAAACAGGCCAAATGGGCCAGATAACGAAATCGACACGGCCTGAGCCCAAGACCACACGGTCGTGCCTCACTGATAGACTCGAACACGGCCTAACCACGATTCACGCGGGCGTGTGCCACGGGCGTGTCCCTGCTGTGACAAAGAGGAATTTCACTCGGAATAGGATACTTGGAGGCAAAGAAACACATTCCAAAGCCTATATAAACACCCTAATAGGAATTCTATTCGGATTAGGATACGTGCTGGCCAAGTAAGGCATCTCAAAGCCTATATAAACACCCTAGGGGGCAACATAAGATGGGAGTTTGGCGAAAGCCTTGCGCGGGGGCTTTAGTCGTGGGTCGATGGCGTTACCTGTCGGGCGTCGGCTAAGCCAAAGAGGGCAGATTTGTGGGATTTACTCGAAGAAAGCCAGTTCATTCATCTCAAGAAGCCGGAGTCATACTCAAGACGGAGGATCTCTCTTCAATTCCTTCAGGGAGTTTTAGGTTTTTTCTTATGTTTTGTGTTATCTTTTCTTCTGAGATGTTTTCTTTTATCATTATGAACTAAACTCCTCAGATACCTGAAGGGATGAAACCTAAGATGAACCTTGTTATTGTTTTCTGAACTATATGATAAATACTTGATTTGTTCTTAATTATGTGTTCTTAATTCTTGTTTTGATATTTTCGGGATATTGATTCAAGTTTGATGTGCTTAGGTGGAGGAGAAATAGTCCCTGTCTAAGAGTAGATCTAGCATAATTAAGCGGAGTTGATCGCACACCTAGACATACGGTGACGAGATTTTTCTGGATTAGGGTGAAACCTAATATGGAAGTCCATAGATCGAGTTAATGCAATTCTAGGGGTTTTAATTAGAAAGAGATTTCAATTAATCAACCTAGGGTTAGACGTTAGTAGCCTCGACGGAGGTATTAATATAACTTAGGGAATCCTACGGATCAAGTCAAGTGAATAAATCGTGCAGTTCAAAGTGTTAGATAACAAGTGAAGTCTAGGTGGATTCTTCCTCGGCATTGTCTTAATCAATTGGTTTTTCCCACAAGTATTTCCCCAAATTCATTCTTCTTTGTCTTAGAGTCTTTAGCTTAGTAGTTAGTTAATTTAGATTAAACGACAATTCCCTTTATTTTAGGCTAGATAATAAAAAGAAAGTTAGTATTAGTACTTTTAGTTCCTTTGGGTTCGACAATCCGATCTTGCCTTAACTATACTATTGTTCGATAGGTGCGCTTGCCTCAAATCGTTGTCATAGTTAGTTTCCAGGTTCGATCATTCTCTTTATAAATTTTAAAGCTTTGACAAACCACAGCGATCACAAATCAATTGTAACACCCCTAACCCATATCCATCGCCGGACTAGGGTTACGAGGCATTACCGAATAAAACACAACTCAAAACAGGCATATAATTTTTTTAAAAGAAAATTAACAATTCATATACACATACTTAACATTCAATATTTCTATTTCATTTATTAAACGAATATCAAACTCAACTTATGCATAATCAATCTATTACATATCATTAACCAAATGAGTCACATATTTAGTCACTCATTCCTTGTGACATTCAAATATCATGTTTAACAACTTAAATAATCTATTATACATACCAATCATTTAAGAAGGCAGATGATATACCTAATTACATTACCTTTTCAGAACTAATACACACATAATATTATATACATAATAATCATTTTTTTTCATCATCTAACAACTATCCCATAAAGAACGAACCATTATCAACAATCAAATGTTTAAAACAAGTATAGCCGAATATCCATGCAAACACATACATAATTTCTTAATCACATTCTTAAGCCGATTTGTAACACCCCAAACCCGGCCCATTCGTTCTGAATTTAATTTGAGATGCCACTCATGAAAAAACGTTTGAAGACCGATTTCACTTTTGGGAAAAACATTAAAGATTTTGTCATTTGAAAACCATGTCCAATTAAAAATTCTAAATAATATAAGTTTGACAAAAATATCCAAATTAAAAGCACTTCCAAATAATAATTTAATGGTCGTCTAGCTTAAACATAATAAAAATGCTCAAATAGAAATACTTAAATACTTTAATCGGGCCTTATTACAATAAATAATTAAACAAAAGTTCTTAGTAATAAATGAATAAAATAAAGAAGATGTCTTCTCAGCATGGGCCACCTCGTATCCACTCCAACCCGGTCCAATCACCACGAATCATCTGCGATGTTTAATAAAAATTGGGTGAGTCATACAGACTCAGTGTGTAATTAGTCCACTGAATTCCACCCACATGCTAACCACATATTAACTCATATATCAGATATCAATTATCGAATTCACATGTTATCACATTCTGGGCTTGGCCCATATTCATATCACATTCATCTAATAGGGTAGTTAACCACATAATTTCCACATACTAGGCTTGGCCCATTTCATCATCAACCCATATGACAGATAATGAGTTTATGCAAAGTGCACCCATCCCAACCTAGGCTCCATCCGTTACACCTACCTTAGCAGACTCCCTGCCCAAGGCCGTGGCTAATCCACCGATCAACTAAGTGAACCCACATATCTTACCTTGGCAGACTTGCTGCTCAAGGCCGTGGCTGAGCCACCGATCACCTAAGTGATCCCACATATCATTCGGTTCACGGTGATGCACACAACTATCAACCGCCGAGGTGGGCACCTAGCCAACACCTCCCTTGATGAAGCACATATAGCTAACATCAAGCGCTAATGTAGCACAAGGCTAACATTAGACCACGTACATAAAGTACACCCTTTCCTTCGATAGTCACATTCATATCCCATCCCATGCACATGCAACATATGATAATGTCATAACATAGTAAAATAATGCATGCACATGCTATTCGGCATACAAACATATTCTCATTGGCATATTCACATTCTTAATAATTACCACTGACCTGATTTCCGATAAACCCCTTAAGGGTAACCATTCACAATCGCCACTGCACATATTAGCATTTACACAACACATACAATATACCATAAACCCGGAAAATAGTGGGTTAATCACACACCTATCTATTTAGCGAAATCCCGAACTACTCGAATCTAACACAATCTAGAATCCCGAAACTCTTCTTACTCCCGTCGATTTGCTCCTAAGAACCAAAGTACTCAATCGATCAACCCTTAATATCCAAAATATGGCTTATAGCCGAATATCACATAACACTTACCTAACTTACCGAAAATCCCGAATCACCACTTACTCATTGAATAGTCGAAGTCCCACTATTACACGTTTGCTTTGAAGAGCCTAAAGTAAGTAGTCGACAAAGCACCCTCCTTTAAAGATTCGGCCACGAGAACAACAATGGTGGTTCGGCACTTTATGATCTCAAGAGAAGAAAGGAGAAGGAGAAAGCTATAAGATTCAACTAAGGCTTTAAATCACCGTAAATATTCGGCTACAAGGGAATTTGGGGTTGGAAGAAATAAAAAGATGAATAAGGGAAAAGTAGAAGAATTTCTAAGACTTAGAAAATTCAAGAAAGAAAGAAATATAAATGGCTTTTGCACAAGAGGAAGAACGGCACCAATGGGAAAAGAGGTACTAAATTCTAAGAATAACCAATATGAAAAAGAAAGGTTTTGAAAGGGGAAATTTAGCACACACTAGCACTATATTTATACCAGAAAATTCAAGCTCCTAGAGTCCAACAATCGCCACCACTTTCCCACTTATCAAATCCCAACTTAAACTCCTATTTTATCTCTTAACAAATAAAATAATTAATCCAACACCTTATCTCTTATCTATCTATTAAACTAAAATAAATAAAATAAAATCTCATTTAATGTAAATAAAACCATAATTATCCTATAATAAAATAAATAAATAAAACCTACAATTATCCTACTCTTGGCCGAATATTAATAGGATAAAATAAGCTTAATCTTCATCCAAATAGAAGTCCAATTGCCGTATAACCTTCCCCTTCCCTACCTTGACGCAAAAAACAAAATAAAACCACCCCTCCTTGCTGCTCACAAGCCTTGAACCCGTGACCTGTTGGAGCAAGCTTACAGGCAACGCCCTAGGCCACTCTGCCAAGGTGTTTTTTTGTAACATAAACTCGCCCCAGTTTGTTTTAAGACCTCCTTCCCTAGCTCCCCCTTGTCTTAACGCCAGAAACAAAATAAAAACACGCCTACTGCTGTCAACAAGGCTCGAACCTGAGCCCTCTTGAAGCTCCCTTTGCCGCAAGCGTCCAAGCCACTTTACCAGGCTCACTTTCATGTCCAAAAGTCCTTACAATTATCCTTAAGGCCTACTTAGCCCAACTCCCCTTTTAACGCCAAAAATAAAAGTCCATTGCTTTCTACGTTGCTCGAACCCAAGACCAGCACAGCGTCATTTCCAGGCCCTTAAGTGGCGCCTTGCAGCCACTTTACCAAGGCCTGTTTTATGCCAAACACGCCTAAGATTTTTCCCTTAAGGCCTCCCTGGCCTTGCTCCCCTTTAACGACAAAAATAAAAACTCCCAAGTGCGATTCCTGCAGCTCGAACCTCCTCCCCTTGGCACTCCACTTGACGCAAACTCCCAAAGACCTGTGTGGCGTCCCTTGCCACTTTACCACACGGCTACTTGTGTCCTAAACTCCCCAAAACTTTTCTTAAGAGCTCCTTCACCCAGCTCCCCCTTTTATACTTAAAATCCAATATTTTCCCAAAACTTTCACCTACACCCTAGGGTTCTCAAAACCCTTAATACACTTCCAAATACTGCCAAAACCTACTAACTCATGAATTATGCACAAACGCATAACCCCTAATCTAGGATGTTACAGTTCTACCCTCCTTAAAAATAATTTCGTCCTCGAAATTACTTACTAACGAATAATCGTACATCTTAACTCACCGCACTACGCTTATGTCGCACTCTGATCTTAATAGAACCATCATACTTTCTAGGCACAATCTCTAAGTTCACGTCCCCTAGAACTCATTTCTAACGTCGCGATTTAATCTGATTAAAAAGTTTTATGCATCGAAATTTTGTTCCAATCGATTATTCGCGAACAGCTTTATGAAAAGAGATGTTCGTAAGTAGTTCTTTCGATCAACCAAAGTTTCTAGTTCAAGTTCACTACTCTAACTCGAGGAGTCACATTCACATTCATAAGCGAGAGACACATGAAGTCACATTCATTCACAACATCATTCACTACACTTTTATGGCCATTCCATCCATTTCCCTACCAGTGGTAATTTCATCATTTTCCCCACAGGGTATTTTGGTAATACATCGGGTCAATTCGAAAATATTTTCCAAATTAAAGGTATTTCAGAATTTACAAAATCTCTGGGTTATTTTGTTTTCCAAATCGAGGTGTTGCAAAAATTTGAAATCGAGGTTATTTCGGTATTTTTGAAGTCGAAAGGCCTTCAGTAAATTTTCCAAATCGTAGTATCTTGTTATTTGTAAAATGTAAGTTTTGATATCTTTGTAAAGTAGAAATATTTTAACAAAAGTCGAGGGTATTTTTTTGAAAATCTTAAAACTAAGGGTATTTTAGTAATTTACAATGCAAGGGCATTTTTTTGTAATTTTGTAAATCGGAGATATTTTGGAAAAAATTTACAATAATCTTTTACTACAATTAAAAGGGTAATTTAGGGATTTTGAAACTAGGAATTTTATAAAAGCGCATGGCTAGTCCCTTTCGGGTTTTAATGATTGGTTTAGCTTTGTGAATAAGTCCTCTTGGTTAGGGTGAACTAGTTTACTTACGCACTGTAGGATTTGAGTAAAGAGGAGGTGAGTCACTAGGACCGCTTAAATACCAACTCTCTTACTGAATCCACTCCTAGACATGCGCACAATAGTTGCCACACCCTAGCTCGGCGACTTACTTCACAGGTTTGTTTAATAGTCCTTAAGTCTTATGCATGTGTTTGAGTGCACTAGCCCTAGGGTTCAACAGATCCTAGTTCACTAATCTACGTTCCCTTCATACTTATAACATTCACATACACATTTCACTTCAGTAGTCAAGGGTACTTACCGTGGATCATGGGTCGAGATACAGTGCCATGCCGTATAAACTGAAAAATAATTCATAAAACCCATATTTTCGAAAAAGCCCATTTAAAAAAATGTTTTTGGACCCAAAACCCTCAAAGCCGAGTTTTGAACCAGGCTCTTATACCAATTTGTAACACCCCAAACTCGACCCATTCGTTACGACCGAATTTGAGATGCCACTGCGGAAAAACGTTTGAAGACTGATTTCACTTTTGGGAAAAACATTAAAGATTTTGTCATTTGAAAACCATGTCCAATTAAAAATTCTAAATAATATAAGTTTGACAAAAATATCCAAATTAAAAGCACTTCCAAATAATAATTTAATGGTCGTCTAGCTTAAACATAATAAAAATGCTCAAATAGAAATACTTAAATACTTTAATCGGGCCTTATTACAATAAATAATTAAACAAAAGTTCTTAGTAATAAATCAATAAAATAAAGAAGATGTCTTCTCATGGGGCCACCTCGTATCCACTCCAACCCGGTCCAATCACTACGACGAATCATCTGCGATGTTTAATAAAAATTGGGTGAGTCATACGATTCAATGGTGTAATTAGTCCACTTGAATTCCACCCACATGCTAACCACATATTAACTCATATATCGGATATCAATTATCGAATTCACATGTTATCACATTCTGGGCTTGGCCCATATTCATATCACATTCATCTAATAGGGTAGTTAACCACATAATTTCCACATACTAGGCTTGGCCCATTTCATCATCAACCCATATGACAGATAATGAGTTTATGCAAAGTGCACCCATCCCAACCTAGGGTCCATCCGTTACACCTACCTTAGCAGACTCCCTACCCAAGGCCGTGGCTAATCCACCGATCAACTAAGTGATCCCACATATCTTACCTTGGCAGACTTGCTGCTCCAAGGCCGTGGTGAGCCACCGATCACCTAAGTGATCCCATATATCATCGGTTCACGGTGATGCACACACTATCAATCGCTAGAGGTGGGCACCTAGCCAACACCTCCTTGATGAAGCACATAGCTAACATCAAGCGCTAATGTAGCACAAGGCTAACATTAGACCACGTACATAAAGTACACCCTTTCCTTCGATAGTCACATTCATATCCCATCCCATGCACATGCAATGTAACATCCCGAAATTGGGCCTAGTAGGATTGGGCCTTGAGCTTTAGAAAAAAAATTGAGTATTATTTTTGTGTTGGCTCGGGTAGGAATTTTGTGCGCTAGCATAGTCTTGTGAAGGCTTGATTTTATTTAGGAAGTTAGATAATTTTTAGTATGGTTTATTTAATGAAGTGGATTAAGTGAGCTTAGCATTTAAGTTAATTTAAGTGTTAATTAAAGCACATGAGGAGTTAATGGCAAGGTGGTTATGATGCTTGGATAGTTGCTTGAGGTTAGAGGTTCGAGTAGCATGATTAACTTTTTGAAGACTTTATTTTTATCCTAGCATTGATGGATGGTCAAACCTTATTTATGATAGGTTGGACTTTCATTTTGGTAAGTTGAATTTATTTTAAAGGAAAGCATGGAATAAGGGATAAGATTCCTAAGGTTATGGAAGGATATCTTAAGGTTATGGTATGATGAGGGGACAAAAGGCATGGAATATGGAGGATGTTTTGGAAAGTAATCCTAGGCCTTTAGTGCATGTATGTAGACGGTATGGGTGTCTAAGGGGGGTGGCCGAATTTTGTTAGGAGATTTGGGGGAGGATAGTTAGTCAACTTTTGGCATTTGTGCATGTTTTGGCTTTTGTTTTCTTTTCTCTCCACAAACACTTCCTATAGCCGAATGTGTCTTGGTCATAAGGTGAGTTTTAGGTGTTGTTTTGGCCTTCAATAATTGTTTTTGTGTCATAACCAAAAATCCTTTCTAGTTTTGCAAGTTTCTCCCTAGTGCATCAAAGTGTATCAAAACCAAACAATCTTTGTGCTTGGCCGAATTTCTTTTGTTCACAACATCTTTCCCATTCTTACTTACTTGTTCAACCCATATTTCTACTACTTTCTCTTGGCCAAAACTTCCTTCTCTCCATCTCTCTTTACTTTCTTTCATTTTTGTTCAAAGCCATAAACATTCCTCTCCCATCGAAATCTCTTCCATCTTCTTCCTTTTTCCTTTCTCTTTTCCACTTTAATCGAATCCTTTTTGTTATTACAAATCAACCATAGCCAATTTCTTTGACTATTTAATCATTTTGCCAAAACTTCCCTTTCTCTTATTGTTTTGTTTAGGCCGAATTTTCAAGGGTAGATTCTTTTGGTTTTTTCAATCAAATTGGATAATAGGTAAGTGTTCATGGCCGAATTTATTATCTCTTCTCTTTCAAACAAACCTTTTTATTTTGGTAGTGGTATAGTGGAGTGTTGATTATTTCTTTATTGATAGTCGACTATAGCCATTCTAAGATCGTGTGGAAAAGGATATTATCATTGAAGGATTTTGACAAACTCCATAGGCAAGTGACAATTTTCTAATTTAATCAAGTGTTAAGGTAAGGATCTTTTGCTTGTTATATCGTTTTAGATGGTCTTCTAATCGATTAAGTTTTAGGGGACTCTATTGTCCGTTTATTATCTTCTTTCCTTGGACGTTAGATTTTGGAGCAATCAAGAATGGGTTCGAAAAGAGCAGTTCGTAGTGTTTGGAAGAGGGGTGGTTTGCTATACCCTCAAATTTCAAGCGAAGGGCTGTGTCGGCAATTCGAGACTTTCCACCGGGATGTGGACCCTCTGCCGGCGATAATCGTTTATTTGAAGTCGTTCGTACCCCCGAGCCATTGTTCGTTCGTGGTTCTTCATCGGGTTATGAACCATCAATCGAAGAGAAATCGCCTATAGTTGTTATTAGAGATTCCGAGGGTATCGACGAGCAGGAAAGTGTAGTTCTCACTATTATTAGGTGTGTACATACACACTTATAATTAATTAATGTGCAAAGTATTGTGTGTATGCTAATCGGATTTGTGTAGATTTGAGTTTAATACCATAAAGGTTTAGCAAGGCTTCGGGTAAGTTCTTGGCAATATGATTTGTTATTTGATGCTTTTGGGAAGCATGACACATTTGATACATGTGGCTTATAAATGATTATTGATACATCCTATGTATGTTTATAAATGAGCATGTTGGCATGATTGTTGTTAAATATCATTGATTGAATGTGGGTTTTATGAGTGGAGGGGGCAGTGATATTCGTGTCGATTTTGACACCGGTGTTTTGGTAACACATTGTGACTACGGTCACCAGAGGTTTGGTACCTCCAGAGGTTTGGCACCTAATAGCGTCTCGTCCCTGTGGCTTAGCACCACCTTGGGTTGGCCCCACTTTGAGATACGAGATTGACGCTAGTGATTTGGTATCACACGATGGGTTGGCCCCATCATTTGATTTGTGACTTGGGTCACCAAAGTGGTTTGGCACCACAATATGACGGATTTTGTGACTATATGTCACCAGTGGTTTGGCACCACCAAAGGTTTGGTACCACACGGGGTAGAGAGGTGTTTGGATGGTTAGGTTGGGTGCATATTAAACTTGTGCATATTAAATTAATTATGATTTGTGTATGACGTTGCATTAAACCGGAAAAAGGGTTACACATTGGGTCTTGATGACTCACCTTTTTCCTTTAACATTTTTCAGTGTGATTCGTAGTCATGGATAAGGAGCCTGATGGACTCAAGGTGGCCATGAAATGAAAATATGGACTAGGTGGATTTTGAACTATTTTATTTTATTATGGGTTTATTTTATTTAAGTTGTAATAAGGCCTCCTAATATTGCACTTGGAATATTTTACATGTTTTGATAATTTGCTTAAACTACTTCATGATATTAAAACGGGTACACATGTTTTATAAAAATTAATACGTAAAATGTTTTATTGTGCCATCGGGTACACTTGAATCAGAATAACCTGATTTAATATATTTCTAAACAACACTAAGTGATGATTTCTTTATACACCTCAACCGTTTTAAAAACAAGGCAATATCTTTTATCAAAAATTTTAATCGGCTTAAAGGGATTTTCAAAAACTTTTCTCCGTGGCATACCAAATTCGGTCGTAATGTTTGGACCGGGTTTGGGGTGTTACATGCAACATATGATAATGTCATAACATAGTAAAATAATGCATGCACACGCTATTCGGCATACAAACATATTCTCATTGGCATATTCACATTCTTAATAATTACCACTGACCTGATTTCCGATATACCCCTTAAGGGTAACCATTCACAATCGCCACTGCACATATTAGCATTTACACAACACATACAATATACCATAAACCCGGAAAACAGTGGGTTAATCACACACCTATCTATTTAGCGAAATCCCGAACTACTCGAATCTAACACAATCTAGAATCCCGAAACTCTTCTTACTCCCGTCGATTTGCTCCTAAGAACCAAAGTACTCAATCGATCAACCCTTAATATCCAAAATATGGCTTATAGCCGAATATCACATAACACTTACCTAACTTACCGAAAATCCCGAATCACCACTTACTCATTGAATAGTCGAAGTCCCACTATTACACGTTTGCTTTGAAGAGCCTAAAGTAAGTAGTCGACAAAGACACCTCCTTTAAAGATTCGGCTTCGAGAACAACAATGGTGGTTCGGCACTTTATGATCTCAAGAGAAGAAAGGAGAAGGAGAAAGCTATAAGATTCAAATAAGGCTTTAAATCACCGTAAATATTCGGCTACAAGGGAATTTGGGGTTGGAAGAAAAAAAAGATGAATAAGGGAAAAGTAGAAGAATTTCTGGCACTTAGAAAATTCAAGAAAGAAAGAAATATAAATGGCTTTTGCACAAGAGGAAGAACGGCACCAATGGGAAAAGAGGTACTAAATTCCTAAATAACCAATATGAAAAAGAAAGGTTTTGAAAGGGGAAATTTAGCACACACTAGCACTATATTTATACCGAAAATTCAAGCTCCTAGAGTCCAACAATCGGCCACCACTTTCCCACTTATCAAATCCCAACTTAAACTCCTATTTTATCTCTTAACAAATAAAATAATTAATCCAACACCTTATCTCTTATCTATCTATTAAACTAAAATAAATAAAATAAAATCTCATTTAATGTAAATAAAACCATAATTATCCTATAATAAAATAAATAAATAAAACCTACAATTATCCTACTCTTGGCCGAATATTAATAGGATAAAATAAGCTTAATCTTCATCCAAATAGAAGTCCAATTGCCGTATAACCTTCCCCTTCCCTACCTTGACGCAAAAAACAAAATAAAACCACCCCTCCTTGCTGCTCACAAGCCCTTGAACCCGCGACTGTTGGAGCAAGCTTACACAGCAACGCCCAGTGCCACTTTGCCAAGGCGTTTTTGTGACATAAACTCGCCTTGATTTGTTTTAAGACCTCCTTCCCTAGCTCCCCTTGTCTTAACGCCGTAAACAAAATAAAAACACGCCTCTGCATTGTCAACAAGGCTCGAACACAGAGCCCTCTTGAAGCTCCCTTTGCCGCAAGCGCCCAAGCCACTTTACCGTGCTCACTTTCATGTCCAAAAGTCCTTACAATTATTCTTAAGGCCTCCTTAGCCCAACTCCCCTTTAACGCCAAAAATAAAAGTCCATTGCTTTCTACGTTGCTCGAACCCAAGACCAAAGACAGCGTCATTTCCAGTGCCCTTAAGTGGCGCCTTGCACCATTTTTTACCAAGGCCTGCTTTATGCCAAACACGCCTAAGATTTTTCCCTTAAGGCCTCCCCGGCCTTTCTCCCCTTTAACGACAAAAATAAAAACTCCCAAGTGCGATTCCCGCAGCTCAACCTCCTCCCTTGTCACTCCACTTGACGCAAACTCCCAAAGACCCGTGTGGCGTCCCTTGCCACTTTACCACACGGCTACTTGTGTCCTAAACTCCCAAAACTTTTCTTAAGGGCTCCTTCACCCAGCTCCCCCTTTTATACTTAAAATCCAATATTTTCCCAAAACTTTCACCTACACCCTAGGGTTCTCAAAACCCTTAATACACTTCCAAATACTGCCAAAACCTACTAACTCATGAATTATGCACAAACGCATAACCCCTAATCTAGGATGTTACACGATTGCACATACACATGCCTATATGATTTTTTTTTCTATTCGAATTTTTGTCATATTATAAATCCCAAATTGATCATGAACATATCCATTATTTCACAAACCATAATTACATATAATATTCACTAATTTCATAAACAAATTATAAAACCAAATTCATTTGTATCACATGCATTCATCCAATATATTATCACAACATTGTCGAATACATATGTATTTTAACCTTATCATTTCAATTCTAATTATCAAGACTTGATGACTAATATGACCACATACCTATTTTCAGTATTTGAACATATCTATATATATATCATCAATACCAAATCCCAACTTATTAATTTACATACTTACTAATACTTATTACATATACATTTCATTTAACAACATTCAATTTATATATATGTACACACAAAGATACATTCAACCATAGTTCATTTAGTAAGTAAATCAAACTTTATATAATGCATAATGTAATAACCCATTTTGCCCAGACTTGGAATAAAACCAAAAAAATAAAAATAATAAAATGTCCAGCATTGTCCATGTACAGTCCAAAACCAATAAGCCCAACAGACTACCCAGCAACCCAATTACAGACCCATTCCTAAACAAACTACCCAGACCCAAAACCAGACCCAATACCCTAATTACCCAGACCCAAAACAATCGTGGCCCAAAAAGGCCTAATGCTTAAACAGTCCTCAGTGGCCTAGGGTTTCTGGGAAACCCTAGGCGCCGCAAGCAAGAGTCCAGCGCAAGCGCCGCAGCCACCAGCCCTCGTCAAGCCGCGATTCGCGAGAGTAACGCCCCTATCACCGTCGTTCTCTTTGCCTTTGACCTGCACAGAAAAGGAAAACCGCAGTAAAAATGGCAAAACAGTAGCAAAATTCATTTTTATTTTTTATTTTCAATGCTATAAAAGCCTGATTATTTTGTAACAAAGGGGAAAAACAGGCAGAGAGAACAAACAGAATACACAAAAAAATTCAAATACAGAGATTAATAAAAGACCTATCAATAGAGGTGATTTCAGAGGATTTCTTTTTCGTTTTTTATTTTTCTCTATTTTCAAATACTGTTATTTCTTTTTCTTTTTTTTATCTTTTTTTAAGCTATATAATATATATGTTAAAATATAATATATATGTTAAAAAAGTGCGACACGGCCGTGTGACCCAACACGCCCATGGTACATGGGCGTGGGAACGTACCAGACTTGAAATTTCTATTTAAAACACCCACCCCTCCCATCTCTTCCATCCCATTTTCTTTTCTCTTTCTTTCTCAGACCTTTCCATACTTTTCTTCTTTAGTCCTTCCCCAAACCCTTGACCTCCACATCTATGCCGAAGAAGCGGAAGGATCCAAGCACAGTCCCCCTGTGGGAGACCGATCTACATAAGTTCATGCCGGCCGCTTCAATTATTTGACAAGCCAAGGGTCTTTGAGGCCATTTAATTTTTCTTCTTCTTTACTCTTCGCCTTTATTTTCCTTATCTTAACTTCTCTTCCACTAAATTTAGTGTATCTTATTTTAGTTTCTTATTTTTAGGTTCTTCAGGCTGCTTGGGAATCACCCCACCGCGACCTCTGCCAACATCACCGGGGCCTTAGAAATCACACCCACCTCGCGAACCATCCAACAATAAGGACTCATTAGTCCATAAGTCTTTTCTTTTTCTTGTTTTTTACTTTTTACGATCTTTCTCTTTATCTTTCTTGTCTTTAAATAAATAATTAGTTTATTTTGAAGTTTTATTAGTATTTCTTGGCTATTTCTTCACGGGCTACCCGATTTCTTCATCTAGCGCAGTAATAGTGGGCAGCCCCCATATCACCACCAGAGACGCCTCCTCCAACTTATCTTTCACCTCCGAATCAAGTTTCCACACCTCCAACTCAAGGAATCCATCCAAATTCAAGAAGTTTCATCTCTCCCTGTCTTTTATGAATTTCTATCTATCTTTGTACATTGAGGGCAATGTACATCTTAAGTTTAGGGGGTGAATCTTAAAAGTGCCAAACTTTTTGCATTATTCTCAAATCCTGAATTATGCCTTGTTTATTAGAGTAAATCTTCTCATATTATGATTAAAATGAAATTTCCTTTGATTTATGATTTTTCATTGATATGTTTTGGATTAAGTCATAGTTAATTGTGCATTGATAATTTAAACTTTAAGATACTAGAGAATCAAGCACGATAAGTCTATTTTTCAAAATTAAATTTTTTTTAGGTTGTCTACCTAATTTTGAATATTACTTTGAAGTTTGAAATCTACGAGGTTGACATCAAAAACCCATAATTTTTATAAGATTTTGAGCCTTTAGAGCATATATTCTTTTCCTTGCTCACTTTATTGATTACGAGTGTGTCAACACTGATTTGTTAATCTACAACTTGCATCGATTATACATGTCGAGACCACACCTTTGATTTGATATACTAAGATGATAAAGGCACCTAGGTTTTAACCCACTCACTCCACTAAAAAGCCTACCTTCATAATTAACCCCTAGTGAACCCCGTTGATCCTAACAACCCTTTTTATTGACTCACCCACTAATATTAACCCAAAACCCTTTGTTTTTGTTATCACCATTCCTTTTGACTACCCTTATATCGAGATTTGATTTGATCGATTGCCTATTTATTTCGATAGTAAATTCATCATTTATTATGTATACTTGATTTATTCTTAAAAAAAAATGAAGTATATTCATTATTAGTTCTATGTTCTATGAGCTTAAAACAGTTAAATTCACATCTTTAGAAGAAGCTCGTGTTATTAGTATTAGTATTATAATTTTCAATTGATGTAATTATTTATATTCAGTTCATTGTTTCTAGTTAGGTAATTTGTCAATTCAATCTCGATTCTAACCCTCTAATTTAGCCTTTATCCACACCTTTAACCAAGCCCCGTTACAACACTGTTAAAGACCTTTTGATTTGTGGATCATCTCATATTATAGTGGTGGAGATTTGATTTTCATGCAAGCCTATGGGATTAACTATTCATGTTTTACTTTTGAGTGCTTAATTCTGAACCTTAAACACTTCGAGTGATTTGAGTGAATCTTTAGTGAGGATGTCAATTCTTGTCGATTTTGAATCAGAGGTAATTATTTAGATTAGGGGAAACACCTACGTTTTGTGCAACAAAAATGTATGACTTAGATTGTTTGAATATTTGGGACTCTTTGAGTTGAATTATCCATGTATGAATTATCTTTGAATTATGATGAAACACTATTGATGAATATCATGAATCGAGGAAGTTTTTTTTAATTATGAGTTGAGAATTTTTCTTGAGGACAAGCAAAAGCTTAAGTGTGGGGGTATTTGATAAATCGTAATAGTAACATATTTTAAGCCCATATTTAGCATGCTTTTGGATGATTTAAGCCTTGAATTATGTAATTTGGTGCTCTTAATCCTTTGTTTTCATGTTTTATACTCAGGAAAGCACCGGAGGATGAAAAGAACGAGAAACGGGCTTAAAACGGACCAAATGGGCCATATCACGAAATCGACACGGCCTGGGCCCGAGACCACACAGCCGTGCTCCTTCAGCAGCCTCAAACACGGCCTGGCCATGATTCACACGGGCGTGTGCCATGGCCGTGCCCCTGCCGTGACAAAGAGAAATTTCACTCGGATTAGGATACTTAGAGGCGAAGTAACATATTCCGAAGCCTATATAAACACCCTAAGTATGACCTAAAAGGGGGGAGACCCAGGACAGAAGCCCTCTATCGGGGCGTCCAACTAGGTCGAAGGAGGCAGATTTGTGGGGATTTACTCAAAGATAGCCAGTTGATTCATCTCAAGAAGCTAGAATCATACTCAAGACGGAGGATCTCTCCTTCAATTCCTTCAGTGGGTTTTAGGGATTTTTTATGTTTTGTTTTATCTTTTCTTCTGAAATGTTTTCTTTTATTATTATGAACTAAACCCTCAGATACTTGAGGGGGATGAAACCTAAGATGAATCTTGTTATCGTTTGCTGAACTATATGATAAATACTTGATTTGTTCTTAATTATGTGTTCTTAATTCTTGTGTTGATATTTCCGGGGTATTAATTCAAGTTTGATGTGATTAGGTGGTGGAGCAAAAGTCCCTGCCTAAGAGTAGATCTAGCATAGTTAAGCGGAATTGATCGCACGCCTAGAGATAGGGTGACGAGATTTTGCCGGATTAGGGTGAAACCTAATATGGGAGTCCATAGATCGAGTTAATGCAATTCTAGGGGTTTTAATTAGAAAGAGATTTCAATTAATCAACCTAGGGTTAGATGTTATTCGCCTCGAGAGAGGGTCTAATATACATTAGGGAATCCTACGGATCAAGTCAAGTGAATAAATCGTCTGGTGCAGAGTTAGATAACAAGTAAAGTCTAGGTAGATTCTTCCTTGGGTATCGTCTTAATCAATTGGTTTTTCCCACAAGTATTTTCCTCAAATTCATTCTTCTTTGTCTTAGAGTTTTTAGTTTAGTAGTTAGTTAATTAAACAACCAATTTCCTTTACTTTAGGCTAGATAATAAAAAGAAAGTTAGTATTAGTACTTTTAGTTCCTTTGGGTTCGACAATCCGGTCTTGCCTTAACTATACTACTGTTCGATAGGTGTGCTTGCCTCAAATCGTTGTCATAGTTAGTTTTTGGGTTCGATCATTCTCATTATAAATTTTAAGACTTTGACATCGTATAAAACAACGATCACTTACCCTAGGTAGAACTATGTCAAACCCTAGTGGTCACCCAGATATGTGCCCTATTCTGTTATTTATTTCTTTGTGCTAATGTGTTCTCTTTTGTTTTGATTGCATTCCATTCACATCATAGAAAAGAGATGTTGATTCAAATTCGATTGCTAAATAAAATAGTTTGTCATAAGAAAATGGATTTTTTGATAAAGTGGATTATAATACGATCGTCCGAACATGGTCCAAGTAAACGAGAGAAGACTGATAGTCCGTGAAGGAATACAAGATTTTATTGCCCAAGGATTCAAGATGACAAATACTATTCAAGAATCACCACGTATTGGCTTTTTTGAAGAGGCTAACGAGCTTTATAGAAATAAGTGAACAGTGAGTCGCGGCCCAGATCAAGCAAAAAGGAGCTAGATAAGGCATTTACTAGAAGTTTGCAAGATTTGACCTTTGCGAAGAAGGGGATTGATGTTTTTGCTTGGAATATGAGGGCAAGGCCGTGTATGTAATCTGTTTTATGTAAAGGAATTTATTTTCTAGAAAAGTTGTTCTAATGTAACTGAATTCAGAATCAACGTCTCTCTTTCTTTTGCATTCATCCCATGCATCTGCATTGCATTGCATCATTTGCATTAGACTTTTACAAAAGGACCCTAATTAGGTAAAAATATTTCAGTTAACCTGGAAAACATGGAACAAAAGTTGGAGAGAATAGAGCAAATGCAAATACAGATGCAGGGGCAATTGATCAAGATTCAACAAGAAATGCGAGAACAAATGCTAGAACTCCAAAGGAATGTGATAGGCCAGCTAACCCAGTTACTAGCCGGAGGACTTGGAAAAAGGAGTGGCCCAGTGATCAATAGTGTGGATGATGATGAAGACATTGTTTATTCCCCAATTGGTGTCCTGACTCAACCAGACACGCATTCGCATGGGGTACCCATCATTATGGGATCCCAATGTCAGACTGATACTTCATCCCTATTGAACTTCCCGATGGGTTCAGGTTTTAACCCAAATGATGATCAAGCCAAACCGGTTGTTCAGGTAGAAACAAAGGAAAGGGGAGAATGGACTTCAAAGGCCCTGAAGAAGAAGGAAAAGAAAGTGAATAGTACTGGTGGATATAACAAAAGCCATTCGAGCCGATTACAGTAAGCCAGTCAAAGACGGTAACTACCAGCCATCAGGGCTCCCCAAGGCAAGAACCCAATTCAAGACTGAACTCAAAAAAATCCCATTCTCGCCCATCCCAATCACGTATAGGGAGTTGTACCAAATTTTGTTTGATACACATATAGTATCCCCTTTCTACCTAAAACCTATATAGCCTCCATACCCTAAATGGTATGACACGAACGCTCAATGCGAATACCATGCAAGAATCACAGGACACTCGATCAAGAATTGCACCGCTTTCAAAAAGATGATCGAAAGACTTGTCAAAATGGGTATTGTCAAATTCGATGATCCCTTTGGTGCAAAAAATTCGTTACCCAATCTTTCTATTAAAGGGGTAAACATTGTGATTTCCACGATAGATAGGGGCAGGGGATTCAAAAATGCATCGAGCTCAGGGCCCTTGTGCAAAGCTTGATTAAGGAGATCAAGGACCCGATGGGAATGTTGGGAATCTAAGCATTAATGACATATCCGAAGAGTGAATCAGGAAATAAAAGTTTTCGAGCCCTTACATACTTGGGAATGTTTTGAATAATGGGACTGTGGAAGAAATCCCTGTATTTTTAGAGTTAATCAAGAGTAATATTCAAAACATGCTTGTTGCCTTAAACCTAGAGGCAATAAGAACCCTTTTGTGAAATAGGCTTGTGTCCAGAATTTTTTTATTTCAATAAAATGCATCTTTTTGAGCAAATATTCTTTTATTCTTTCCATATATAGATTCTTTTATTTTTGGACTTTCTTTCAAATATTCTTTTATTCATTCATGATCATATCATATAAATAATCATCCTTAGAATCATTTATTCTTTCGATTTCTTTTGCCTTCGTACCTAGGTACCCAGATATCAACGACATGAGCGACGTTGTTACTAACTCCCTTTTCGAGTAAGATATGGGTTTAGGGGATCTCAGGACTTTAAAGACGACAGAGATTGTAACATATCTTCTGATTTATTAAGAATGGTAGAACAAGATGAAAAGCAGACATTACTCCACAAAGGGTTAACGGATATTATGAGCCTAGAAAAGGGGTAAAGATCGAAGCCCAGTTCACCATAGAAATAATGCGAGACATCATTGAGTTATTTTCAAGAATTCAAAGATGTTTTTGCACGATCATATCAAGAATGCCTGGGTTACTAAGACGCGGGCTAAACATGAGGATTGGGCACTGTTGATCTACATAGAAATGGATGGTATCAGTTATGCTGTATTTAAGGAGACAAGATGCATGAGCCTTCCCCAGTTCTTCACAAATTTTCCATATGTGGGGCATGGATGTGATGGGACTAATCTCATCAAAAGCTTTTAGCCAATATCGATTCATCGTCGTGGTCATTGTTTACTTCACTAAGAGGGAGGAAGTAGATTCATATGCCAATGTTGCAAAGTCGAAGTCATCAAAAATAAAAAATAAAAAGGAAAGGATCAGATGCTAGCAAAGAATGCCATAAATGATCACGTTTAATAATGCATAACTGTACAAAGTCAAAGTTTACAGTTTGTCCAAAGATCAGGCAGCATATCACAGTGCAGCAAAAGTTGCCGAAAAATAAATGAAAGGTGACTAAGACTTGTAAAGATTGGCATAAGAAGCCACCATTTACCCTCTATCTTATCGAACGTCGGCTAGAACCTTCGCTGGGGCAACACATTGAAATAGAAACAGTTTTGCCAATTGAACCTAATCGAAGAAAAGGTTAAAAGCTATTCATCACGGTCAGATGATGCGAGCTTACAACAAAGAGGTTCATCTTAGAAAATTCCACAAGGGGAACCTGATGTTGAAACAGATCTTTCTTCTACAAAACAATTTCAGAAGTAAGCATATGCCCAAACTGGGAAAGACCTTATGTTGAAAAGAAGGCTTATTCTGGAGGAGCATTGATATTGACCGAGATGAATGCCAAAGACTTGCCTAATCCGGAGAATTCAGGTTCAGTCGAGAAGGATTTTACCTGAAAAGGGAAGGGCCAAGGTGAAAACCTGCAAAGGGCGCCTTGAGTTCAAATTCATTCAAAAAAAAGAAGAAGAAAAAAGAAAAGAAAAGAAAAAGGAGAGGCCAAAGCGAAAACCCACAAAGGGCGCTTTGAGACCAAAGGGGTTTTGAGCCGAAAAGCCTAAAAGGGCGGCTCAAATTTTGATCAAAGATAGGGCATGTGGTAGTCTTGCTATGCCTGAATTAATAATAAGGAAGTATGCTGCGTCTTGGGGCATCGACAAAGTACTCCGGATCCCCTAAACACATATTGAGCTTAAAATGGTCCTCAAGAAGTTTGAACAGAGAAGCTCAGGCTGCGATATCTGGGGCACCTAGCTTCTATCTTACCCATTTTTGAATTTGTTATCTTTGATTGCTTTATTCTTTCCAAAAATACACCCTAATCGATTTTATTTTATTGTTTTGGTTATCTTTGATTAACCTATTTATTTCGAGCTATGCTCTTGATTAATTTCTTTCTCGTCCATTGTTGTGATCTTTTTCAAGGATTTTATATTGAAATAAGGATTAATGGACTAATAATATTTTCATAAAAGGAGTTTCACATATTACTCTGGAAGCTTCTAGATAATACAAGAAACTGAAACATGACAATTATTTAAAAATTTCAATGTGTAAGGATTGGAAATACTTGAGAAAAAGTCTAGATTGAGACTATTTCTTTGAATTTCCTGTCCAAATGGTGATTGGACAAAATAATAAGTTGAGCAATACCAATCCTAAAAGAGGATCATTTTGCAAAGCATTCTCGTTGGGTCATAATATTCAGGGAATGGTATGATGGACCAAATTGATGGGAAAAGATTCAAAACCCTTGAATTACATTGGAATGGATTGAAGTTGAAATAGATCTTGTACCCTTAAATTGCGACAGGAATGGATTAAAAAGTTTCAATTTCTATAAATCATGGTGGGATGGTTTGAAGGTGGTACAAGCCTTGGGTCCCAAGGTTCAAGTGGTGTGGGACCTGAAATTACCATAGGGCAAATTATTTGAGCAGAATATGATAGATACTTCGAGAGGAACAAAAAATAAAACCCTGAAGAATGATGACACTTTAAATAGGGATCATTCTCATGACATTTTGCATAACACATTCAGTTAGGAGCATTTGATTCATTTTGATCATAACATCCTAATCATTTTGCATAAGCATATACCCATTCTACAGGTTATGTCTCTTAGAGGACAATGTAGTAGGGTAGACTGAAGATCTTAGCCTGGCATTCCTGAGTTTGCAGGAAGCAGATTAAAGATAGCAGATCTGGCATTCTTGAAGTTGCAGGAAGCAGATCGAAGACATCAGTCTGACATCCCTGAGTTTGCAGTGGAGCAGATTGAAGATTGAAGTCTTCCTGAAGATAGTAAGGAAGAAAATTGAAAAGTTCAGATTTTGTTCCCTCAAAATAGTAGTGGAGCAAACTGAAGATTGAAGTCTTCCTGAAGATAGTAAGGAAGCAAATTGATTAGTTCAGATTATGTTCCCTAGAGATGATAGTGGAGCAGGCTGAAGATTGAAGTCTTCCTGAAGATAGTAAGGAAGCAAATTGAAAATTTCAGATTTTGTTCCCTAGAGATGATAGTGGAGCAGGCTGAAGATTGAAGTCTTCCTGAAGATCGTAAGGAAGCAAATTGAAAAGTTCAGATTTTGTTCCCTAGAGATGATAGTGGAGCAGGCTGAAGATTGAAGTCTTCCTGAAGATAGTAAGGAAGCAGATTGAAAAGTTCAGATTTTGTTCCCTCGAGATGGTAGTGGAGCATACTGAAGATTGAAGTCTTACTGAAGATAGTAAGGAAGCAGATTGAAAAGTTCAGATTTTGTTCCCTCAAGATGGTAGTGGAGCTGTAACACCCCAAACCCGGCCTAAACGTTACGACCGAATCTGGCATGTCACATGAAAGGAATGTCTAAAAACTGTGCATTCGTTAAAAAGCTCATATTCTTTATAGTTGTGGTGAGAAATCGAGATTAAGTAATTTTGAATAAGAAATGGTTTATTATCATTTTAGGAAAATCCCATATTGATCATTTAATAACAAGCAATAAACAAATTGAAAGTCAAACCAAATAAAATACCCAAGGCCTTATTACATAACAAAAACTCAAATAAAAATAAGTCCAAATAAAAGAAATGAATTTACTGAGTAAACATATGTATAGCCTCCACGAGTCCACCTCAGCTCCCAAATCCGCGATCTAATGATTACACCGCAAAAATTTAACTAAGGGGTGAGTCATCGAGACTCGGTGTGTAAATCCCCATCCAACAGGCCCTTACACAATTTCATATGAAAATATGCATATCATGCACCCAAACCTAGCCATCCAATGCTCCTTTCTCTACCCCGTGTGGTACCAAACCACTGGTGGTGCCAAACCACTGGTGTCCAAAGACACGATATCCATCAATATTGTGGTGCCAAACCACCGTGGTGACTCGAAGTCACGAATAGTAGTGATGGGGCCAACCCATCGTGTGATACCAAATCACCGGGCGCCAATCCCGTTGTATTATCTGTGGGGCCAACCCACTGTGGTACCAAACCACTGGGACGAGACGCTATGAGGTGCCAAACCTCTGGTGTCCGGAGACACGAATGTGATACCAAATCACTGGTGACTCAAAGTCACTAATAATCCATCTGTGGGGCCAACCCACGTGTGATACCAAATCACCGCGGCGATCCCATATCTCAAAAGTGGGGCCAACCCACGGTGGTGTTAACCACGGGGACGAGTCGCTATGAGGTGCCAAACCTCCGAGGTGCCAAACCTCCGGTGACCGTAGTCACAATGTGGTACCAAACCACCGGTGCCCGTCGACACGAATATCACTTTGCCCCTCCACTCATATAACCCATGCAATATGACATAATAATTCGTGTATGTAGTATGTCATGTATGCTAGACATATATCAAATATAAGTATAACATGAATTACCATCATAATCGATAAACATAAAACAACATAATCACCCTAATCAACCTCTAAGGGTATAACCGTAATTTTACCTACCAAGGGCATTTTCGTAATTTACCTACCAAGGGTATATTGGTAATTTACCCACCAAGGGCATATCGGTAATTTACCCACCAAGGGCATATCGGTAATTTACCCACCAAGGGCATTTCGGTAATTTCAGACTGAATGGCCTTTCCAAAGGCCCGAGATGTCACCCCGAAGCGACCCAACTACCATTTCTCGGTCGAAATGGACTATTGGGCCTAAAGCTCAATTTCGCCCCATTCGGCCCACACGCTTCGTGTGGCCCACCTAACACAAATCTAGCCACGTTTATGAGATTCACCTAGTCTAGTTCACTATATACTACACCATCATACATTTTACTATATTGGGCCCACGGGCCATTGGGCCCCTTCGCCCATCGCGCCCAAGCAAACCCCAACCCACAAGAATACTACCGATGGCCTCAACTATCGCGTCGAAGCCCCACACGCGCGCCGCGACGCTGCTCGTGTGGCTACTATTGCCGTGATCGGCACTTCGACATTGCCGCTCTCTGACTAGAGTAGAGAGTTACACACCGATAGGACTCGGTGTTAATCCGCGCTCCGACCACTCCTCAGTGCCCAAACGCCTTCCAAGGTGTGTCAACCCTCCTCCCGGAATGCTCTTTATATAGCTAGCTCTTCACCTTCCTTCTTTGTATCTTTCCGATGTGGGATCCTTTCGTCGATGAGAGTTTAAATTCAATGAAACTCTTCCCGTCTGCATCATAAAATAAATACTCCCTTGCTTCTCATGAGATTCGAACCTGTGCTCCTTTGCAACATAATCCACGCTGTTAACCACTTGGCCACAAGCTCCTCTTGTGTCTTAAACCATGCGCATCTAAATATAAATCTATAGCCAAATTCCGAGGTCCAAGTAAAAGAAAACCAAAATGCAAAAGCCAAGACTTGAACCTTGGACCTCCTTCCTTCCTTGTATGTCACCCCTTGTCTCTTATGTGGCGTCACTTTTCCACTCCACCACACACTCCACTTGTGTCATTTTTCCCCACATTTTATTCTTAAGGCCTACACCCGCCAACTTCAGGTTTTTTCACCTAAAACCAAAATTTCCCCAAAGCTAATATTTGATCCCGAGACTTCATAGAAGCCCTCTAACCTTCCAAAATAACTTACCTAATAAGTCTAACTTGCATTAATGCCGTTCTCAAAAATTTTAAAAACAAGGCCCATTGGGCCCAATCCTACTAGGCCCAATTTCGGGATGTTACAAATCTACCCTCCTTAAAGAAATTTCGTCCTCAAATTTCCAACTCACAGAACATTCATACCACCTAACCTACAACACTCATGCTCACATCACAGCACTCTCTGATTCCAATAACCCTAATATACTTTTAACTAGAATTTAGAAATCCTACACATACTAAAAAAACCTAACCATTAAAGCGCACAAATATTTCAGACGTAATCAACTCTATATCCGAACATCACATCCAACCCAAACACACAGAATAGATATTCAAAATACAAGATATAAAAAGAAAAGTATCAGAAACTTACAAGGTATGGATTGGTGCGAGAGACTCATTTGCCATATTTCAACAAAAGAACAGATATATATTTTTCTAAACCATTTTCCAAACCATCTTTTGCAAACATTTTTGAACCCAAACCCACAGTAGAGTTTTTGAACCTAGGCTCGATACCATAATTGTAACAACCCAAACCCGCCTAAACGTTACGGCCAGAATCGGCATGTCACATGAAAGGAATGTCTAAAAAGCGTGCATTCGTTAAAAGCTCATATTCTTTATAGTTGTGGTGAGAAATCGAGATTAAGTAATTTTGAATAAGAAATGGTTTATTATCATTTTAGGAAAATCCCATATTGATCATTTAATAACAAGCAATAAACAAATTGAAAAATCAAAACCAAATAAAATACCCAAGGCCTTATTACATAACAAAACTCAAATAAAAATAAGTCCAAATAAAAGAAATGAATTTACGAGTAAACATATGTATAGCCTCCACGAGTCCACCTCGGCTCCCAAATCCGCGATCTAATGATTACACCGCAAAATTTAACTAAGGGGTGAGTCATCGAGACTCGGTGTGTAAATCCCCATCCAACAGCCCTTACACAATTTCATATGAAAATATGCATATCATGCACCCAAACCTAGCCATCCAATGCTCCTTTCTCTACCCCGTGTGGTACCAAACCACCGGGTGGTGCCAAACCACCGGTGTCCAAAGACACGATATCCATCAATATTGTGGTGCCAAACCACCGGTGGTGCCAAACCACCGGTGACTCGAAGTCACGAATAGTAGTGATGGGGCCAACCCATCGTGTGATACCAAATCACCGGCGTCCAATCCCGTTGTATTATCTGTGGGGCCAACCTTTCGTGGTACCAAACCACTTTGGGACGAGGCGCTATGAGGTGCCAAACCTCCGTGTCCGGAGACACGAATGTGATACCAAATCACCGGTGACTCAAAGTCACTAATAATCCATCTGTGGGGCCAACCCACGTGTGATACCAAATCACCGGCGGCGATCCCATATCTCAAAAAGTGGGGCCAACCCACGGTGGTGTTAACCACGGGGACGAGTCGCTATGAGGTGCCAAACCTCCGGAGGTACCAAACCTCTGGTGATCAGAGTCACAATGTGGTACCAAACCACCGTGGTGCCCGTCGACACGAATATCACCGCCCCTCCACTCATATAACCCATGCAATATGACATAATAATTCGTGTATGTAGTATGTCATGTATGCTAGACATATATCAAATATAAGTATAACATGAATTACCATCATAATCAGATAAACATAAAACAACATAATCACCCTAATCAACCTCTAAGGGTATAACTGTAATTTTACCTACCAAGGGCATTTTCGTAATTTACCTACCAAGGGTATATTGGTAATTTACCCACCAAGGGCATATCGGTAATTTACCCACCAAGGGCATATCGGTAATTTACCCACCAAGGGCATTTCAGTAATTTCGTACCTGGAATGGCCTTTCCAAAGGCCCAGATGTCACCCCGAGCGACCCAACTACCATTTAGGTGAAATGGACTATTGGGCCTAAAGCTCAATTTCTCCCCATTCGGGCCCACACGCTCGTGTGGCCCACCTAACACAAATCTAGCCACGTTTATGAGATTCACCTAGTCTAGTTCACTATATACTACACCATCATACATTTTACTATATTGGGCCCACGGGCCCATTGGGCCCCTTCGGCCCATCGCGCCCCCAAGCGAATGAACCCACAAGAATACTACGATGGCCTCAACTATCGGCGTCGAAGCCCCACACGTGCGCCGCGCGCGCTCGTGTGGCTACTATTGCCGTGATCGGCACTTCGACATTGCCGCTCTGGCTAGAGTAGAGAGAGTTACACACACGATAGGACTCGGTGTTAATCCGCGCTCCGACCACTCCTGTGCCCAAACGCCTTCCAAGGTGTGTCAACCCTCCTCTGGAATGCTCTTTATATAGCTAGCTCTTCACCTTCCTTCTTTGTATCTTTCCGATGTGGGATCCTTCCGTCGATGAGAGTTTAAATTCAATGAAACTCTTCCGTCTGCATCAAGCAAAATAAATACTCCTTGCTTCTCATGAGATTCGAACCTGTGCTCCCTTGCAACATAATCCACGCTGTTAACCACTTGGCCACAAGCTCCTCTTGTGTCTTAAACCATGCGCATCTAAATATAAATCTATAGCCAAATTCCCGAGGTCCAAGTAAAAAGAAAACCAAAATGCAAAAGCCAAGACTTGAACCTTGGACCTCCTTCCTTCCTTGTGGCGTCACCCCCTTGTCTCTTATGTGGCGTCACTTTGCCACTCCACCACACACTCCACTTGTGTCATTTTTCCCCACATTTTATTCTTAAGGCCTACCTGCCAACTTCCAGGGTTTTTTTCACCTAAAACAAAAATTTCCCCAAAGCTAATATTTGATCCCGGGACTTCATAGAAGCCCTCTAACCTTCCAAAATAACTTACCTAATAAGTCTAACTTGCATTAATGCCGTTCTCAAAAATTTTAAAAACAAGGCCCATTGGGCCCAATCCTACTAGGCCCAATTTCGGGATGTTACAGGAGCAAACTGAAGATTGAAGTCTTCCTGAAGATAGTAAGGAAGCAAATTGAAAAGTTCAGATTTTGTTCCCTCAAGATGGTAGTGGAGCGGACTGGAGATTGAAGTCTTCCAGAAGATAGTAAGGAAGCAAATTAGAAAGTTCAAATTTTGTTCCATAGAGATGATAGTGGAGCAAACTGAAGATTGAAGTCTTCCTGAAGATAGTAAGGAAGCAAATTGAAAAGTTTAGATTTTGTTCCCTAGAGATGATAGTGGAGTAGGCTGAAGATTGAAGTCTTCCTGAAGATAGTAAGGAAGCAAATTGAAAAGTTCAGATTTTGTTCCCTAGAGATGATAGTGGAGCAGGCTGAAGATTGAAGTCTTCCTGAAGATAGTAAGGAAGCAAATTGAAATGTTCAGATTTTGTTCCCTAGAGATGATAGTGGAGCAGGCTGCAGATTGAAGTCTTCCTGAAGATAGTAAGGAAGCAAATTGAAAAGTTTAGATTTTGTTCCCTCGAGATGGTAGTGGAGCAGACTGAAGATTGAAGTCTTCCTGAAGATAGTAAGGAAGCAGATTGAAAAGTTCATATTTTGTCCCCTCAAGAGGGTAGTGGAGCAAACTGAAGATTGAAGTCTTCTTGAAGATAGTAAGGAAGCAAATTAAAAAGTTCAGATTTTGTTCCCTCAAGATGGTAGTAGAGCAAACTGAAGATTGAAGTCTTCCTAAAGATAGTAAGGAAGCAAATTGTAAAGTTCAAATTTTGTTCCCTCAAGATGGTAGTGGAGCAGACTGAAGATTGAAGTCTTCCTGAAGATAGTAAGGAAGCAAATTGAAAGTTTTAGATTTTGTTTCCTAGAGATGATAGTGGAGCAGGCTGAAGATTGAAGTCTTCATGAAGATAGTAAGGAAGCAAATTGAAAAGTTCAGATTTTGTTCCCTAGAGATGATAGTGGAGCAGGCTGAAGATTGAAGTCTTCTTGAAGATAGTAAGGAAGCAAACTGAAAAGTTCAGATTTTGTTCCCTAGAGATGATAGTGGAGCATGCTGAAGATTGAAGTCTTCTGAAGATAGTAAGGAAGCAAATTGAAAAGTTCATTTTTGTTCCCTAGAGATGATAGTGGAGCAGTGAAGATTGAAGTCTTCCTGAAGATAGTAAGGAAGAAAATTGTAAAGTTCAGATTTTGTTCCCTCGAGATGGTAGTGGAGCAGACTGAAGATTGAAGTCTTCCTGAAGATAGTAAGGAAGCAAATTGAAAAGTTCAGATTTTGTTCCTGGAGATGATAGTGGAGCAGTGAAGATTGAAGTCTTCTTGAAGATAGTAAGGAAGCAAATTGAAAAGTTCATTTTTGTTCCCTAGAGATGATAGTGGAGCAGTGAAGATTGAAGTCTTCACGAAGATAGTAAGGAAGCAAATTGAAAAGTTGATTTTGTTCCCTAGAGATGATAGTGGAGCAGGCTGAAGATTAAAGTCTTCCTGAAGATAGTAAGGAAGCAAATTGAAAAGTTCAGATTTTGTTCCTAGAGATGATAGTGGAGCAGTGAAGATTGAAGTCTTCTGAAGATAGTAAGGAAGCAAATTGAAAAGTTCAGATTTTGTTCCCAGAGATGATAGTGGAGCAAACTGAAGATTGAAGTCTTTCTGAGATAGTAAAGAAGCAGACTGAAAAGTTCAGATTTTGTCCTCTCGAGATAGTAGTGGGGCAAACTGAAGATTATAGATCTGGCATTCCTGAGATTGCAGTGAAGCAGATCAAAGATACTAATCTGGCATCCCTGAGTTTGCAGTGGAGCAGATTGAAGATATCAGATTTGGCATTCCTGAAGTTGCAGGAAACAGATCGAAGACATCAGATTTTGTCTTCCTGAGTTTGCAGTGGAGCAGATCGAAAAATAGTAGATCCAGGCATTCCTGGAGTTGCAGGAAGCAGATCGAAGACATTAGTCTGATCTCCCTGAGTTGCAGTAGAACAGACTAAAGATAGCAGATTTTGTCTTCCTGAAGTTGCAGTGAAGCAAATTGAAGCTATCAGATTTATTTGGAATCAAGATGAAGTTCCAATACCATTGCAGTGGAGTTGGAAGCCATTTGAAGAAGTCGAGGACCAAGAAGTTGAGGCTCGACCAAGACCGGGCAAAATTGGTTCTTCTATTGTCTTTGCTCTATTATCGTTACACGACAATGAGCAAATAGGGGCAGCTGTAATAACCCATTTTGCCCGGGCTAGGAATAAAACCAAAAAAATAAAAATAATAAAATGTCCAGCATTGTCCATGTACAGTCCAAAACCAATAAGCCCAACAGACTACCCAGCAACCCAATTACAGACCCATTCCTAAACAAACTAACCAGACCCAAAACCAGACCCAATACCCTAATTACCCAGACCCAAAACAATCGTGGCCCAAAAAGGCCCAATGCTTAAACAGTCCTCAGTGGCCTAGGGTTTTTGGGAAACCCTAGGTGCCGCAAGCAAGAGTCCAGGGCAAGCGCCGCAGCCACCAGCCCTCGTCAAGCCACGATTCACGCGAGTAACGCCCCTATCGCCGCCGTTCTCTTCGCCTTCAACCTGCACAGAAAAGGAAAACCGCAGCAAAAATGGCAAAACAGTAGCAAAATTCCTTTTTATTTTTTATTTTTTATTTTCAAGGCTATAAAAGCCTGATTATTTTGTAACAAAGGGGACAAACAGGCAGAGAGAACAAACAAAATACACAAAAAAATTCAAATACAGAGATTAATAAAAGACCTATCAATAGAGGTGATTTCAAAGGATTTCTTTTTCGTTTTTTATTTTTCTCTATTTTCAAATACTGTTATTTCTTTTTCTTTTTTTTATCTTTTTTTAAGCTATATAATATATATGTTAAAATATAAAAAAAGAGCGAAAAAACTAACCTTTTTGGAACTCCACCCACCATGGCGGCGCAGCGCGAGCCTCACTGAGGGCTCTGCCGAAATCGCTGGCAGGGAGAAGAGAGAGCTCCTCTCTGTTTTTTTGTTTTAAAATGAGAAAGAATGATTTTTTTAAAAAAAAATTCACCTTATATACTACCTCTAAACGGCGTCGTTTAGGACTGAGGTTAATAGCCCCAAAACGGCGCCGTTTCACCCAAGATCTGCGCACAGTTGACCCGACCCGAAGGGATCCGCGCGTTTTGTTTAAAAATGGGCTAATTGCCAAATTGGCCCTTCCGCATTTTTTTCAGTTTTTAATTTCACTTTTTAATTTTAAAATTTGCCCCGATAATTTTATTTATTTTTCAGTTTAGTCCCTGGGATAAAATGCTGCGCATAACAGGCCAGGGATATTTCCCTCTTTGCCCCTTTGTGTTTTTAGCGCATTACAATTTAGCCCGTATCTTCCTTTTTATTTATAATTGGCCCCTAAATTTCTGTTTCGATTTCGATTTAGTCTTTTTTTTATTTTGTTATTAAATTGATTGACTTTAATATGGTTATTATTATTTTTATTATTTTTATTATTTTTTGTCAATTATGGTTATTGTTATTATACCTATTATATTTATTATTTTACTACCATTAATATTATTATTTTACTATTATAGTTATTTATTTTAATATTACTACTATTATTTTTCTTTTATTCTATTATTTTATTATTATTACTATTAATTTTAATATTATTACTATTTTTTTATTATTATTATTTTTTATTTTTACTAGTACTATTATTACTTGTTTTATTATTATTAACATTATTTTCTTTATTTTTTTTTCTCTTCCATTATTATTATTATTACTATTTATCATCATTATTACTATTGATTTTTTTTTACTATTATTACCTTCTAAATTATCATATAATATTTATTCGCATTGACGCACCATTAGCTTTCTTGTTATTATGCTCTTATATTTATTTATTCTTATTGCTATTATTTCATGTAGACCGACGATTTTGAATTTTATTTTAATGTATTTTTATTTTTGGTTTTATGTGCTTTTTTTCAAAATTCATAAAAAAGGGTTTTACAAAGGTAATATTTTGTACTTGGAAGTTCAGGAAATCGTGCCCTAACGTGCTGGGTTTCGATTTTCTGTTTTTCCAAAGGACTAAATATCATTTTAAAATTTTGACCGTGTTTTCTCAGCTTCAAAAATAAGGCAATATTTCATGTTTGGAAATTCAATGAATCGTGCCCTAACGTGCTAGGTTTCGGTTTTTTTTTTCGTTTGGCCAAATAACGGAATACCCTTTTTAAAATTGCAATGCATGGATTTTGGAAATCATGAAATAATTTTGGTGTCAAGGGTTTGAAATGTCGTATCCTAACGTGCTGGATATGATATTTCATTCTTTCAAAACAAGAGAATTTCGATATCCAATTCGAATTATCTAAACATGTTCTAAAGGATTCATATTTTAAAATCTCTTCCAATTTTCGACATAAGGACATTAATTGATCAATTAGGTACCAATTTTTGGGCGTTACGAGGGTGTTAATCCTTCCTCGTACGTAACCGACTCCCGAACCTGTTTTCTTATTTTTCGTAGACCAAAACCAAATATTTTAAAATAAAACATTTTACAAGGTGATCTAATCACACCTAAGTAAAAAGAGATTGGTGGCGACTCCATTTTCGTTTTTAAAAGTCGATCCCCGTTTTTTTATTAAATTAAAAATGGTTTCAACACATAACAGATATACAATTACAAAACACTTAATCGAATTCAACATGTCCCTAATATCATCACTTACCCATAGCCAAAATATCCATGTTTACCTTCAGTTCAAGTCCATATTTTAACTAATTCAATTCATCATACCAAACATAACCAATGTACCAATAATAATCACATATCCAAGTTCAATATTTCTAGTTTTAAAACATAGCACATACTTACCTATTTGAACATATACCATAATCAAATAAGCATAAGTATAAACCTATTTTCAAAGACCATCTCCAACCACAAACATATAAACTAAATCAATCAAAAGAAGATAAGCCATCTTCGCATGGCTATTAATTACATTCAAAAGTACTTAACGCGTATTCAACCTTTTACTATGCTATACATGCCATATACTCAAAATCAACTTAGTAAAAATACCAAAGGAGACTGTCGATAGTGTGATAGTCTTGCTGACGATCCCCGAGCTCGTAACGTATCCAAAATCTATAAAACAGAGATAAATAGAAAACACAGAGTAAGCTATTTAAGCTTAGTAAGTCATAAGCAAGTTAATAGCAACCAACTTAGCAAAATCAAATATACAAAATTATAACAGGCACTTTAAATGATCCACATACAAAAATACTTACTAAAGTTCAATATCAAAACACATTTAACCAAATTTGGCCGAATACTTCAAATTAGAAACATATATATAGTTCACATGCTCAAACATTAGATTTTGTAAAAACGAACTACAAATTTAACTTACCTTGCTTTTCACAGCGCGGTTTATATACATACCTGAGTTCTTTTAGTTCGAATTACACATTGGCCTTCACTTACACATGCCCGTTGAACCATTCAGAATTCAAAAGGATACACGGATAGTCGAAAGCTCGTACAATGCCAACATCCCAGACGTGGTCTTACATGTAATCACATATCGATGCCACTGTCCCAGACAGGGTCTTACACGTAAACACAAATCGATTCCAACGTCCCAGACGTGGTCTTACACGATAACACATATCGAATATCCTATGTCATGACATATGTATCCTATCTATTCCTAAGGTTCGTACGGGGCTTACGGACGTCGAAACTCGATCGAGTCAAGCTCGGAAGTTAGCCAAATCACAATGTTTACATTCGGCCATAGCATATATAAATTCAAATAATTCAATTTAATACATAACAAATATATATTCATATTTATATCAACTTTTAAATGCTTACGGACTTACCTCGGACGTCGACGACTGTTAAATCGACTATTCGACCACTTTTGTCTTTCCCCGATCCAAATCCGATTTCTTTAATTCTTGATCTAAAAATATTCAAATTAAGCTTACTTAAACACCATTCTATTCAATTTAGCCTAAAAACACATAAAAGGGCAAATTACAATTTTGCCCCTAACATTTCACACTTTTTTTACAATTTAGTCCTTTTTGCACAAAACACAAAATACACAAAATTTGACCACACTATACAAGGGCCGAATTTTCCTAGTGTCCATACAAGCCCACACATTTCGTTTATTTCACATTTTAGTCCCTCAATAATTTATTTTTACAATTTAGTCCAAATTACTCAAATTCATCAAAAATTCAAAGACAAAACTTGTAAATCTAACACATATATTTCATATTTCATCATCAAACATCAAAAACCACAAGATATCATCAATGTAAAAACACAAAATCATCATCAAAATCACAAATTGAGACATGGGTTTTGAAGTACAAAAAGCATCGATCTCAAAAACGTAAAAATTATCAAAAACCGAACAAAACACATACCTAAATTCAAGCTCCAAAGTGCCAAATATGCTAAGTTTTTCTTTCTTTTCTTTCTTCAACTTTCAGCCAAGCAAAAATAAAGATAAAAACTTGTTTTAATTATGTTTTATTTAACTTATATTAGTTTATTACCTATTTACTTTATTAACCTTTAATAATAATATTATATAACATAATTTCCAAGGTCATTTAAGACCATGTACCGTCCACTATCTTTAAAGTGGGCTAATTGCCCTTTAAGGACCCCATATTAAAAAGCCACTATCAAATTAGCACTTTACACTTTAATTTTTAACTTTTACATTTTACGCGATTAAGTCCTTTTATTTAATCGGGTACCTAAACGACAAAATTAAGTCACGAAAATTTAACACCAACAAATTCACACATAATAAACACGGAAAATAATTTTAAAATATTTTTTGAACTCAGATTTGTGGTCCCGAAACCACTATTCCGATTAGGGTCAAAATCGGGCTGTTACACTGTGCTAGGGTCCTTCCACTTCTTCGGCATGGGGATGGTGGTGAGGATGGTGAAAGAAAAGGAATGAGGGGAAGGGAAAGGGGAAAATGAAGGGAGAGGATAGTGAGAAGGGAAAGGGGTTGGTGGCTGGGGGTTGGTGGAAGAAGAATTTGGGGAGAAGGTGAGAAGAAAAGGGGGAGGGCCTTAAATAAGAAACAAGGACCTGGTGCTACCCACGCCTGTGTGCTATAGGCGTGTTCAGTTACACGGTCGTATCACACGGCCATGTGGTGCCTCATTCATTTCTCTCACGCCTGTGTAGAGGTCTCCACGCCCATGTTTCTTTCTCATTGTCGGCCACGGCCTCAAAGCACGGGCGTATCTCATACCCGAGTGACTTCCTCAGTGTCGGCCACGGCCATATCGCACGGCCGTGGCAATTTATAGCCGTCCATGATCTGGGGATTTTTCATCCTTGGCTCGTACGACCTCTGCCATGCCAGTGTGTAAATTTGTGATGCCCACACGGCCACGGCCACGCCCGTGTGCAAAGCCGTGTGGCACGGAAACCTATGCTTTATTTACTTTAGTTAGTCTTTGGTTAGGTACTAAAAATCAAAGATATGAAAATAAAGAGGGTTAGTGCTTGGGTTGCCTCCCGAGAAGCGCTTGTTTAAAGTCCTAAGCTAGACTTACCTTTCATTTGCACGATCATGGTGGTTTGAGGAGTTGAAACTCCTCTTCCCTGCTATCAATTCTAACAATATATGGTTTGATTCGAGTGGTGTTTACCTTAAAAGTTCCGAATTCAGGATTAGTTACCTCGACTGTTCCGTATGGGAAGACATTCAGTACCGTAAAAAAGATTTCTTCGTTTTTATTACGGTCTGAGATAGCGACTCGAGGGTCTTTCTCATCCAACAATACCTGATCTCTTATTTTCAAGTGATTCGCTGTTCCTTTAAGCTCGTTTGGGGGTTCCCTCAGTTTTGCTTCGTGTGTTCCTAGTTTCTCCTTGAAATGTGTTTTCCACTCATCTAGTTCATCAATATGAAGCCTTCGATCCTCATGAATTACTTCTTTGTTGTCATGATGTCTAGGATCTAGCTCAGTTGTGTGGTTCTGTGGTGCTTCCTGAAAAGAAGGTTTAACTGAATGGTCATTAATAAAATTAATTTCCTCACCTTGATTACTTGATGTCCTAGCCGAGTCAAGAGCCTGAAGACTGATTGATTCGTTACCTACACGGAGTATGAGTTCACCTGTACCAACATCAATTTTAGTTCTAGTAGTTGCTAAAAAGGGTCTTCCTAAAATTAAAGGGATCGTGTTGTCCTCATCCATGTCTAAAACGAAAAAGTCTACTGGGAATATGAATTTATCAATTTTCACGAGTACATCTTCAATTATACCCCTAGGGATTCTAATAGTTTTATCAGCTAATTGAATGCTCATCCTATTTTGTTTGGGTTTCCCTAGACCTAGCTGTTTAAACATTTTATAAGGCATAACATTTATACTTGCCCCTAAATCAGCTAAAGCATTATCAACAGATAAACTACCAATTAAGCATGGAATTGTAAAACTCTTTGGATCTTTTAATTTTGGTGGTAGTCTATTTTGCAACATTGCTGAGCACACTGCGTTTAGTTCCACATGAGACTCTTCGTCTAACTTTCGTTTGTTTGTCAAAAGCTCTTTTAAAAATTTCCTTGAATCTGGCATCTGCGAAAGAGCTTCAAGGAATGGTAAGTTAATATGTAATTTCTTTAAAAGTTTAAGAAATTTACCGAATTGTTCGTCTGTGTTGTCTTTCTTCATCGCACCGGGGTATGGTATACGAGGTTGGTACTCTTTAATTACCGATTTTAGTTTGTCATGGTTCACCTCAACCTTACCTTCCTCTACCACATTCTTTCCTTAAATTGGGCTCATCTAACCCTACACTATCATGAGCTGTTATGGCTTGAATTTGCTCCTTTAGGTTAGTCTCAGTGTTGCTTGGTAGGCTTCCTTGCGGTCGTTCGGAGATCAGCTTAACAAGTTGCCCTAACTGGTTTTCGATCCCTTGAATCGATGCTTGTTGATTTTTAAGTGTTGTCTCGGTATTTTGGAAATGAGTTTCTGACACCGCTATGAATTTTGTCAGCATTTCCTCAAGGTTCGGCTTCTTTTCCTGTAGGTAGGGCTATTGTTGGAAGTTTGGAGGGGGTTATTGTCTCTGATTTCCTTGACCACCCCATGAGAAATTTGGGTGGTTCCTCCAACCTGGATTATAAGTATTACTATAAGGGTTATTTTGGGGTCTAGAATTGTTACCCATATAGTTCATCTGTTCGTTTTCCATGCCATGTCCGTAGGGTGGGTACTCAGGATTTGCCACACCTCCACTTGTTTCGCACTGCATTACCGGATGTACCTGCTAAGAACAAAAACCATCAATCTTTTTGTTTAACATCTCTACCTGATTTGATAGCATGGTTACTGCGTCGAGGTTGAAAACTCCGGCTGCTTTTGTTGGCCTTGTCCTTGTAACTTGCCACTGATAGTTATTCAGTGACATCTCCTCTATAAACTCGTAGGCTGCTTCAGGAGTTTTGTTATTCAGGGTTTTGCCTGTGGCTGAATCGATTAGTTGCCTCGTTGAGGGGTTCACACTGTTGTAGAAGGTTTGAACCTGAAGCCACAAAGGTAGCCCATGGTGAGGGCACCTTCTCAACAAATCCTTGTGTCTCTCCCATGCATCATATAGTGTTTCTAGATCCATCTGCACAAAAGAAGAGATATCATTCCTCAACTTGGCTGTTTTAGCCGGTGGAAAATATTTTAACAAGAATTTTTCGGTCATTTGATCCCATGTAGTGACTGACCCTCGTGGAAGAGAATTCAACCACTGTTTGGCTTTATTCCTCAAAGAAAAGGGAAAAAACCGGAGACGGATGGCATCATCAGAAATGCCATTTATTTTGAAGGTATCACAGAATTCTAGAAAATTCACTAAGTGTGTGTTAGGATCCTCATCCTGCAAACCATCAAACTGAACAAACTGTTGTATCATCTGTATAGCGTTAGGTTTCAATTCAAAATTATTTGCAGCAATAGCAGGTCTAACAATACTTGACTCAGTTCCTGTTAAATTAGGTTTAGCATAATCATACATAGTTCGAGGAGCATGATTTTCGGCCACCTCTGGAGGTAGCAGATTATTCTCAACCATCTCTTCGGTAATATTGGTTTCGTCTTCTTGCTCTACTTCTATGTAATTTAAGCTTCGCCTTATTTCTCTATGATTTCTACGAACGGTACCTTCAATATCACTGTCGTAAATTAAGGGTCCTGTCGGGTTCCTTCTAGTAATAAACTAGAGGTACCTGCTACGAACAAATAAAAGAAATAAAATTAGCAAAGTTAAAAACAGAATAAAAGTAAATTGCAAAAAATAAAAATGGCTAAAGTAATAAAAATTAAGCGTTCTTAATATTTCAGTTCCCCGGCAACGGCGCCAAAAACTTGATCGTGTGTCGAGAGTCTTAATATTTATATAATGAATGATCTAGCCTAGAAACTAACTATCACCACGATTGAGGCAAGCGCACCTATCGAACAGTAGTATAGCTTAGTGGCAAGACCGGAATGTCGAACCCAAAGGAACCAAAAGTACTAATACTGACTTTCTTTTTTATTATTTAGCCTAAGAATTAAGAGATTTATTGTTTAATCTAAAATTAACTAACTACTAAGCTAAAGATGCTAAGACACAGAGAATTAATTGGGAAAATACTTGTGGGAAAAACCAATTGATTAAGACAATACCTAAGGAAGAATCCACCTAGACTTCACTCGTTATTTAACTCTGAACCAGACGATTTATTCACTTAACTTGATCCGTAGGATTCCCTAATTTATATTAATACCTCTCTCGAGGCTACTAACATCTAACCCTAGGTTGATTAATTGAAATCTCCTTCTAATTAAAACCTCTAGGATTGCATTAACTCGATCTATAGACTCCCATATTAGGTTTGACCCTAATCCGGTAGATTTTTGTCATCCTATCTCTAGGGTTGCGATCAACTCCGCTTAACTATGCTAGATCTACTCTTAAACATGGAATATTCCTCCAATGCCTAAGTACATCAATACTTGAATCAATATCTTGAAATATCAAAACAAGAATTAAGAACACATAATTAATAACAAATCAAGTATTTATCATATAGTTAAGAAAACAATAACACGATCCGTCTTAGCTTTCATCCCCCTCAGGTATCTGAGGGGTTTAGTTCATAATCATAAAAGAATACATCTCAGAAGAAAATATAAAACAAAACATAAGAAAACCCTAAAACCCCCTAAAGGAATTGAAAGAGAGATCCTCCGTCTTGAGTATGATTTCGGCTTCTTGAGATGAATCAACTGGCTTTCTTCGAGTAAATCCCACAATTCTGACCTCTCTGGCTTGGCTCCTTGGCCTAGCTGGACGCCTCCCTCAAGGTTGGCCTTTAGGGTGTTTATATAGGCTTTTGGAATGTCTTTCTTTGCCTCTAAGTACCCTATTTCGAGTGAAATTCCTCTTTGTCACGGCAGGGACACGCCCGTGCAACACGCCGTGTGAATCAAATCCAGGCCGTGGTCGAGCCTACTAAAGGGGCACGGTCGTGTGGCTTGGGCCCAGGCCGTGTTGATTTCCTATTTTGGCCCATTTGGTCCGTTTTTAGCCCATTTCTCGTTATTTTCATCCTCCTATGCTTTCCTAAGTATAAAACATGAAAGTAAAGGATTACGAGCATCAAATTCCACAAGTCAAGGGATAAATCATCCAAAAGTACGCTAAATATGGGATTAAAATATGTATATATTACGATTTATCAAATACTGACATGTTTAGGTAGGTGTTGTTTGTATGAATTTGAGGTTCCTTTGAATGGCATACTGGTTAGTTGAATTAGGATCTTGAAATGGTATTTTGAAGTGTGTTTTGGTGATTTTTAGGTACTTTAAAGTGTGTTTAAATGGGTTGAAAGGTCATGCATGAAATGGTCTTGGAAATGGCTTGATTTTAGGTAGATTTGGGTCCACACGGCTTAAGACATGGGCATGTGACTCAATGTGTCATCTGATGATTTCTTTAGGGTGCAAGTCAGTGAGTTACACGGTCTAACACACGGCCTGACACACGAGCGTGTGGGGAAACTCAGAGAGTTACACGGCTTGGCACATGAGCGTGTGACACGGCCGTCTGACCCTACTCAAAGAGTTGCACGGGTGAGGACATGGGCTAGGACATGGCTGTGTGTCCCAAGTTCGAAAGTTACATGGCCGGTTTTTCAAATTTTTCATCTTTTTCCTAAACTTTCCAAATTGTTTCAAATTGGTCTCAAATTGTTTCTAAGTTATTTTTAAGGTCTCGAGGGCTCGATTTAGGGATAATATACATGTGTACAAATGGTTTATGATGTGACTAAATTATTGAATGATATTATGTTCAAATGTTTTCGATTGTATAGTAATACTCCGTAACACTAATCCAACGATGGAGACGGGTTAGGGGTGTTATAGCATACGTACCACACGATTCTCGATTGTCATACGGGCTGGATAAATGTCCGTGTGAGCACTGCTGATTTGGTCATCTAATTTTCACATGGTTTCATTTTGTTACACGACCGTGTGATTTTTGTTGAATTTTTGCATTTAGTTCCACATGGCTACAGTGAGATACACGGCCTGGATACACGACCATGCGACTCCTTTTCACACGGTCACAGCTTATTACATGGTCGTGTGACCCCTGTTTGCAGAAATTTTGATACTTTTTATTAAGTTTTCAATTAAGTCCTTATTTGTTCCCGGGTTGGTTTAAGAGCTTTCGTAAGCTTGATTGAGACTCAGATTTGTTTGTAAATCATATTATGCATAGATTATGAATTTTTTTTAGTGCTTAATTGAATGGTTAAAGTTGGAAATGTATGTGATTTGCTCCGTTAACTGTTCATAATGTTCATAATTTTTTTAGTCAATCCAAAAGGCATAACAAGAAATTCATAATGTTCGTACCTCGTTCTGAACACTGTCTTCGGCACATCTGAGTCTTTAACTCGTAACTGATAATAACCAGATCTCAAATCAATCTTTGAAAACACTTGTGCACCTTTCAACTGATCAAATAAATCATCTATTCTCAGCAGAGGATATTTATTCTTGATTGTCACTTTGTTGAGCTGTCGGTAGTCTATACACATTCTCATTGAACCATCATTTTTCTTTACAATCAACTCTGGTGCACCCCATAGCGTGAAACTTGATCTTGCAAATCTTCTATCAGTTAATTCCTACAATTGAGCTTTCTCTGTCAGAGCCATTCTGTACGGAGCTATTGATATCGGTGAAGTTCTCGGTACTAAATCAATAGCAAATTAAACTTCTCTGATCTGTTGTAAACCCGGTAACTCTTCTGGAAACACATCTGGATACTCGCAAACAACTGGTACTGATTCAACCTTTGATTCTGACACTTTTGTATCAAGTACATATGCAAGATATGAATTGCATCACTTTTTCACATATTTTTGAGCTAACATCGACGAAATTACAGCTGGTAGACCCTTCAAATCACTTGATTCAATTCAGAGAGTTTCATTATTCTGACATTCCAACTCAATGGTCTTTCGTCTAAAATTTACTACTGCATCATGCAACGTCAACCAGTCCATACCCAGAATAACATCAAACTCATCAAACGGCAACAACATCAAATCAGCCATAAAACAGTAACCCGAGTCATTAACAGACAATTCTTGCAAACTTTGTCATCTAGGACATATTTGCCTAAGGGGTTTGACACTTTTATAACAAACTAAGTAGAACCAACAAGTAAATTCTTACTAGACACTAAGTTCATACATATATATGAATGAGTTGATCTAGGATTGTAACAGTTCAGATTAGACCCTAGTCAAAATAGTGGTTTCGGGACCATAAATTCGAGTCAGAAAAATATTTTAATATTATTTTCTGTGCCTACAGTATATGATTAAGTATGTGTGAAATTTCTATGATTTAATTTTTTCAATTGTGTGCCTAATTTGAGAAAAGGACTAAATCGCATAAAATGTAAAAGTAGCCTTCTATTTGAATAATGGTCGAATTGATGTGTCTTTCTATATATGAGGCCTTGTGTTGTAAATAGGCCATTTTAATGTGGCTTGGACGGCAATGGACATTTGATAGTGGTATTTTAATGTTAATTAAAATGGATAAAAATGTAAATTAATTTTTAAGATTTATTTAATAAAATCAAACATTAAAGATGACCACTATCATCTTTGATTTGCAAAAATAGAAGAAAGAAAATAAAGGTTAAGTTCTTCAACATTCGGCCATGGTCTAAGCATAAATCGGGTATGTGTTTTTGATCGGTTTTTGATAATTTCTACGTTTTTTGTAATCGTTGCTTAGTGTTCTTCAAAACCCATGCTTCAATTTTGTGAATTGATGGAGATTTTGAAATATACCATTTATGAATCCATGAGTTTTGTGATGTTTGATGATGAAATATGAAATATATGTGTTATATTAACATGTTTTGTCTTTGGATTTTTAGTGAATTTGAGTAATTTGGACTAAATTGAGAAAATAATATTTTGAAGGACTAAAATGTTAAATAAATGAAACATAGGGACTTGTATGATCATAGTGAACATTCAGCTAAGCATGGGTATATAGAGATTTTGTGTATTTTGTGATTTTGTGAAATAAGGACTAAAATGTCAAAATGTGAAAATGTGAGGGCTAATTTGTAAATTTCCCTAAATATGTGTTTTTGGATTGAATTGAATGAATTTTTGAATAAATGGATTAAATTTGAATATGTATAGATTAAGAACCGAAGAAAACGGATTTAAATCACGGAAAGTCGAAAGTGATCGAATAGTCGAGTCTGTACGTTATCTGAATCCGAGGTAAGTCTATATACAAATAAATGTAATGGTATTGATTTATGTAATTTTATATGAAATTTCATTGGGATGAATGTATACGAGATGATAAATATATGAAATTCGAGGAAGTATTGACAATGAACCAATGCCCGAGAAGTCCCGTACGAACCTAGGAATAGATAGGATTACATATGTCATGACATAGGTGTCTGATATGTGATATCGTGTAAGACCACGTCTGGGTCGTTGGCATCGATTTGAGATTTACGTGTAAGACCAATTCTGGGATATTGGCATCGTATTGATTTGTGTAAGACCCTGTCTAGGACAGTGGCATCGATATCTGGTTACATGTAAGACCACATCTGGGACGTTGGCATTGTACGACTATTCTGAGTATTCTAAGCATCCAATTTGATTCCGAACGGTTCAACGGGCAAAAATCGAGAAAAGAATAGCTATGTGAATTGTATAATTGTTTTAGGTACGTTTGATGTATATGCTTTGAATAGGCATGGAAGGTGGGTATATGTACATAGATGCAATGAGTAAAAGGTGATATATGTATGTTTGAGATATGAGCAAAAGAGATGCTTGAAATATGATAAGTTGGTAAGAACTGGTAATTCAATTGAGCCAAAGAGAAATCTATGTGTTTGAAATGAAGATAGATTAATGAATTTGATTTATTATGCTTATAAATGATTATATGATAAGTTTATTTGTATATGGGTTACTAAGCTTTTGAAAGCTTACTTTGTGTGTGTGTTTGATTTGTTTTATAGATTGTTAAAGCTACGGAAGGCTCTGGGATCTTCAAGGATCGTCATCACACTACTCAATCCTATTTTTGGTACCTTTTGAAAGTGTATATACTAAGTATGGCATGTATATGCTAGTCACTTTGAATTATGTTTGGGAATATATGAATAGCCATGTGATATGGCTAGTAAATGATATGTTGTGAATAAGTAGATGAGCTATGTGTTGTGTTTTGTTAATGGTAGAGCATATGGTAATATTGAGCTATGTTTTGGTGACATAAAGTTGGTATATTATTGATGGAGTGATGCCATAATGAATTGGTAAGTTTATGGATGAATATTACTTAGATATACTTGTGATTTAGTTGAGCTAAATGGTATATAAGATGTTGTGATGAAATGTACTTGAATGAGTTGAAAAGGATGACCATTTGGTATGTTTTTGGTTACCATAAGTGTTTGGAATGATGCTTGTATGTACTTGTAGGGATGACCCAAAGTGTGGGTGGCATTTTGGCCTTGTAAACGGCCTATAATTGCCCACACGGTTGAGCACACGGGCGTGTGGCTCGATCGTGTCCCTCATGGTTGTATTTCAAAACAAGTCAGACTCGACTACGGGCTAGACACACGGGCGTGTGACTGGCCGTGTGGTGCAAGTCAGGCTCGATCACGGGTGCGGCACACGGGCGTGTCCACGGCCGTGTGGACAAGTCAGTATGTGTGCCCTATTTTGACACGGCTTAGACACATGGGCGTGCCTCACACGGCCTACCCACACGGGCGTGTGACCTCTGTAACTTTGAAAAATGTTTGAATTTTTGAAAAAAATTTGTTTGATCCCAGTTTAGTCCCGACCCCTTTCTAATGCATGTTTAAGGTCTCGTAGACCTATTTAAGGGACACTTTGATTTGATTCGTTGAATAATAATATGAAATGTCCGCAAAAGGTTCTGTTTTATCCGGTAATGCCTTTAACCCTAAATTGATGATGGTTTCGGGGTTAGGGGTATTACATTTGATTGGTATCAGAGCTACGGTTTAGTCGATTCTCGGACTAACGTAGCATGTGAAAGTCTAGTTATACATGCCATATATATGAAATGTGATTGTGTGATGAATCCTGATGTGTAAAATGTGATTTCGTATAGTAATGGATCCCGAAAGAGCCGTAGCTGATGACGTTAAAAGCAATGCGCCTACTCCCGCTCAAGGGACAGCGCCATCTAATTCGAGACTGGCTACTAGCGGTCAAGAGGGAGAGGCTAAACAAGCCTTCTTCCAAATGATGAACGAGTGGTTCACTCAATACGTAAGAACTAACCCGGCTATTTCACAACCTCCGCCCCCACCTAATCCTCCTCAGACTTCTGCTATACCTCCGGTTATGAGCTTGAATTTGTTGAATAAACCTCCGGTCGACAAAATCCGTAAATATGGAGCCGAAGAGTTTAGGGCTACTAGTGATGATAATGCTGAGAGAGTGATTGGCTCGAGAACACTATCCGAGTCTCTGATGAAATGTCATTGACTCCTGAAGAATGCATAAAATGTGTTGTTTCTTTGCTACGAGACGCAGCTTATCAATGGTGGAAGACCTTAATTTTCGTTGTTCCGAAAGAACGGGTCACATGGGATTTCTTTCAGTCTGAGTTCAGAAAAAAATACATCAGTCAGAGGTTTATTGATCAGAAACGAAAAGAATTTCTTGAGTTGAAACAGGGTCGGATGACCGTAACCGAGTATGAATGAGAGTTCGTGAGACTAAGTCAATATGCTCGAGAATGTGTTTCACTGAAGCGATAATGTGTAAGAGATTTGAAGATGGCTTGAATGAAGATATTTGCTTGTTAGTTGGAATTCTGGAAAGAGTTCGTTGTGCTGGTTGATCGAGCGTGCAAAGCTGAGGCACTCGGGAAAGACAAAAGAAAAGCTGAGTCTAAAGTCAGAGATACGAGAAAGAGATTTTCGAGCAAATCATTTCAATCTACTTCAAAGAAATTCAGAGATGAGCATAGCCGTTTCAGAACTAATGTGGGACATTCGAATCCGAGAGATCGAGCTAGATCACAGTCGAATTCTAAAGCTCCAGCTACATCGATAGTTAGTGTAAGAAATGTCCGATCCGAACAACCTGAATGTAAGCACTGTGGTAAAAGACATCCAGGTAGTTGTAGATTGAATGATCGAGCTTGTTTCAGATGTGGATCGTTAGATCATTTTATTCGAGATTGCCTAGAGTCTGTTGAGCAAGAGAGTATTTAGAATCTGAGATCTGATAATGTTTTAGCGAGAGGTAGACCTTCCCGAAATGCAAGAAATGTCAGTGGTAGTCAGAGAACTATGAAAGACACTGTTGCGAGATCTGAAGCTAGAGCGCCTGCCAAAGCATATGCCATCCGAGCTCGTGAGGAAGCTTCATCTCCGAATTTTATAACGGGTACATTTACTCTTTATGATGCTTCTGTGATTGCATTGATAGACCCAGGTTCTACACATTTGTATATATGCATGAACTTAGTATCCAGTAAGACTTTACCTGTAGAGTCTACTGAATTTGTTATTAGAGTATCGAACCCCTTAGGTAAAAGTGTCCTGGTTGATAAAGTATGCAAGAACTGTCCGTTGATGTTTAGATTTGTTTGTTTTCTGGCTGATTTGATGCTATTACCATTTGATGAGTTCGATATAATTTTGGGTATAGACTGGTTAACATTGCATGATGCTGTTGTGAGTTGCAAAAGAAAAACTATTGATTTGGGATGTCAGAATGATGAAATAGTTCGGATTGAGTCTAATGATTTGAATGGGTTACCTGCGATGATATCAGTGTTGAAAGCTCAGAGTTATGTGAAAAAGGGATATGAAGCTTATTTTGCATATGTAATTTATTCGAAAGTATCTGAAAAGAAAGTTGAATCAGTGCCAGTTGTTTGTGAATTCCCTGATGTATTTCCTGAAGAATTGTCAGGATTACCTCCGATACGTGAAGTTGAATTTGGTATTGATCTATTACCGAGGTTAGCACCTATTTTGATAGCTCCGTACAGAATGGCACCAACAGAGTTGAAAGAGTTGAAGTCACAGTTACAAGAGTTGACAGATAGAGGATTCGCAAGACCGAGTTTCTCACCTTGGGGTGCTCTGCTCGCTTATGAAAAGAAATATGGCACGATGAGAATGTGCATTGATTATCGTCGCTTGAACAAGGTGACTATAAAGAACAAATATCCTCTGCCCGAAATTGATGATTTATTTGATCACCAAAAGGAGCCACTCAGTGTTTTCAAAGATAGATCTCGAGATCGGGATACTACCGATTGCGGGTAAAAGATTCGATATTTTTAGATCGCTTTGAGCGAGGTACGGGCATTATGAGTTTTTAGTTATGCCTTTTGGATTAACAAATGCTCCTGTTGTTTCTATGGATCGATGAATGTAATTTTCGGACCGCATTTAGATCAATTTGTTGTTGTATTCATTGACGACATCTTGATTTATTCACGTGATGAGATTGAGCATGTTGGGCATCTGAGAATTGTTTTGCAAACTCTGCGAGATAAGCAATTGTATGCAAAGTTCAGTAAATGTGAATTTTGGTTGCGAGAAGTTGGTTTTCTGGGACATATTGTATCAGCCTCTGGAATACGAGTTGATCCGAGTAAGATTTTTGCTATTCTAGAATGGAAACCTCCGAAGAATGTGTCTGAAGTCCGTAGTTTTCTGGGACTAGCTGGTTATTATCGTCGGTTTGTAAAAGGATTCTCGATGATAGTTACTCCGTTGACTAGATTGCTTCAGAAAGATGTGAGATTTGAATGGTCTGATAAATGTCAAAAAAGCTTTGATCAGTTGAAAACTCTATTGACTGAAGCTCCAGTTTTGGTACAACCAGAATCGGGTAAAGAATTTGTGATTTACAGTGATGCTTCATTGAATGGTCTGGGATGTGTTTTGATGCAGGAAGGCAAAGTTATAGCTTATGCCTTGAGACAATTGAAGCTGCATGAAAAGAACTATCCGACACACGATCTTGAACTAGTTGCAATTGTTTTTGCATTAAAGATTTGGAGTCATTATCTTTTCGGTGAGAAATGCCACGTGTTTTCAGATCATAAAAGTTTAAAGTACCTAATGACTCAGAAAGACTTTAATCTGTGACAGAAAAGATGGTTAGAGCTGTTGAAAGACTACGAACTTGTGATAGATTATCATCTGGGTAAGGCAAATGTTGTTGCTAATGCACTGAGCCGAAAATCACTGTTTGCGTTGTGTGCTATGAATGCTCATTTGGATCTGTCTGATGATAGTTCAGTTTTGGCAGAATTGAAAGCTAAATCGTTGTTCTTACAACAAATATGTGATGCTCAGAAGATTGATAACGAAATGCTAGCGAAACGAGCTCAGTGTGATTCGAATTCCAATTTTGAATTTAGAGTTGATGATGATGATTGTTTGAGATTTCGAGATTGAATTTGTGTTCCGAGAAGTCCGGAGTTAATACAGTTAATTTTGAATGAAGCTCATAATAGTCGCCTATTTGTTCATCCGGGTAGTACAAAGATGTATCATGATTTGAAGTAACACTATTGGTGGTCTGGTATGAAAAGAGATATCTCTAATTTTGTGTCGAAATGTTTAGTCTGTCAGCAAGTTAAAGCTGAACATCAGGTTCCATCTGGTTTGCTACAACCGATTCTAATTCCCGAGTGGAAATGGGATAGAGTGACAATGGACTTTGTTTCTGGACTGCCATTGACTTCAAGAAAGAAAGATGCAATTTGGGTCGTAGTTGATCGATTGACGAAATCTGCCCATTTTATTCCGGTACGATCTGATTACTCACTTGATAAGTTAGCTGAGCTTTATATTTCTGATATTGTGAGATTGCACGGAGTGCCATTGTCTATTGTGTCTGATAGAAATCCGAGATTTACATCACGATTCTCGAAGAAATTGCAAAAAGCTTTAGGTACAAAATTGCATTTCAGTACGGCTTTTCACCCGTAGACGGATGGTAAGTCCGAATGGATTATTCAGATTCTCGAGGATATGTTGAGATGTTGCATCCTTGAGTTTAATGGTATGTGGGAACAATATTTGTCATTGATTGAATTTGCATATAATAATAGTTTTCAGTCGAGCATCAAAATGGCACCCTATGAAACTTTGTATGGACGCGAATGTCGAACACTTTTGTACTGGTCAGAACTCAGTGAAAATAATATACACGGGGTTGATTTGATAAAAGACACTGAACAGAAAGTGAAAGTAATCCGTGATAGTCTGAAAGCAGCGTCAGATCGTCAAAAGTCCTATGCAGACCTGAAAAGAAAAGACATTGAATTCGAAATCGGTGATAAAGTATTTTTAAAAGTATCTCCGTGGAAGAAATTACTCAGATTCGGACGTAAAGGCAAGTTGAGTCCGAGGTTCATCGGACCGTATGAGATCATTGAGCGCATTGGACTTGTTGTATATAAATTGTTGTTGCCACCGGAATTAGAAAAGATTCATAATGTATTTCACGTGTCAATGCTTCGTCGATATAGATCCGATCCATCACATGTGATTATTCCGTCTGAGATTGAAATCTGATCCGATATGACTTACGAGGAAGAACTGATCCGTATCTTAGATCGTGAGGTGAAAGAATTGAGAAATAAGAAAATCTCGTTAGTAAAAGTGTTGTGGCATCGACACGGGGTTGAAGAGGCTACGTGGGAGCCTGAAGATTCTATGAGACAGCAATATCCGAACCTGTTTAACGGTAAGATTTTCGGGGACGAAAATCCCTAAGAGGGGAGAATTGTAACAGTCCAAATTAGACCCTAGTCGGAATAGTGGTTTCGGGACCACAAATCTGAGTCAAAAAAATATTTTAATATTATTTTATGTGCCTACAGTATATGGTTAAGTATGTGTCAAATTTCTGGGATTTAATTTTGTCAATTGTGTGCCTAATTTGAGAAAAGGACTAAATCGCATAAAATGTAAAAGTAGCCTTCTATTTGAATAATGGCCGAATTGATGTGTCTTTCTATGTATGAGGCCTTATGTTGTAAATAGGCCATTTTAATGTGGCTTGGACGGCAATGGACATTTGATAGTGGCATTTTAATGTTAATTAAAATAGATAAAAATGTAAATTGATTTTTAAGATTTATTTAATAAAAACAAACATTAAAGATGACCATTATCATCTTTGCTTTGCCGAAATAGAAGAAAGAAAATAAAGGTTGAGTTCTTCAACATTCAGCCATGGTCTAAGCATAAATCGGGTATGTGTTTTTGATCGATTTTTGATAATTTCTACGTTTTTATAATCGTTGCTTAGTGTTCTTCAAAACCCATGCTTCAATTTTTTGAATTGATGGAGATTTTGAAATATGCCATTGATGAATCCATGAGTTTTGTGATGTTTGATGATGAAATATGAAATATATGTGTTATATTAACATGTTTTGTCTTTGGATTTTTAGTGAATTTGAGTAATTTGGACTAAATTGAGAAAATAATATTTTGAAGGACTAAAATGTGAAATAAATGAAACATAGGGACTTGTATGATCATATTGAACATTCGGCTAAGCATGGGTATATAGAGATTTTGTGTATTTTGTGATTTTGTGAAATAAGGACTAAAATGTCAAAATGTGATAATGTGAGGGCTAATTTGTAAATTTCCCTAAATATGTGTTTTTGGATTGAATTGAATGAATTAGTGAATAAATGGATTAAATTTGAATATGTATAGATCAAGAAACGAAGAAAATGGATTTAGATCGCGGAAAGTCAAAAGTGATCGAATAGTCGAGTCCGTATGTTATCTGAATCCGAGGTAAGTCTATATACAAATAAATGTAATGGTATTGATTTACATATATTTATATGAAATTTCATTGGGATGAATGTATACGAGATGATAAATATATGAAATTCGAGGAAGTATTGACAATGAACCAATGTCTGAGAAGTCCCGTACGAACTTAGGAATAGATAGGATTACATATGTCATGACATAGGTGTCCGATATGTGATATCGTGTAAGACCACGTCTGGGACGTTGGCATCGATTTGAGATTTACGTGTAAGACCAAGTCTGGGACATTGGCATGGTATTGATTCGTGTAAGACCCTATCTGGGGCAGTGGCATCGATATCTGGTTACATGTAAGACCACGTCTGGGACGTTGGCATTGTACGACTATTCTGAGTATTCCGAGCATCCAGTTTGATTCCGAACAGTTCAACGGGCAAAATCAAGAAAAGAATAGCTATGTGAATTGTATAATTGTTTCAGGTACGTTTGATGTATATGCTTTGAATAGGCATGGAAGGTGGATATATGTACATAGATGCAATGAGTAAAAGGTGATATATGTATGTTTGAGATATGAGCAAAAGAGATGCTTGAAATATGATAAGTTGGTAAGAAATGGCAATTCAATTGAGCCAAAGAGAAATCTATGTGTTTGAAATGAAGATAGATTAGTGAATTTGATTTATTATGCTTATAAATGATTATATGATAAGTTTATTTGTATATGGCTTACTAAGATTTTGAAAGCTTACTTTGTGTGTGTGTTTGATTTGTTTTATAGATCGTTAAAGCTACGGAAGGCTTGGGGATCGTCAAGGATCGTCATCACACTACTTAATCCTATTTTTGGTACCTTTTGAAAGTGTATATACTAAGTATGGCATGTATAGGCTAGTCACTTTGAATTATGTTTGGGAATATATGAATAGCCATGTGATATGGCTAGTAAATGATATGTTGTGAATAAGTAGATGAGTTATGTGTTGTGTTTTGTTAATGGTAGAGCATATGGTAATATTGAGCTATGTTTTGGTGACATAAAGTTGGTATATTATTGATTGAGTGATGCCATAATGAATTGGTAAGTTTATGGATGAATATTACTTAGATATACTTGTGATTTAGTTGAGCCTTGTAAATGGCCTATAATTGCCCACACGGTTGAGCACACGGGCGTGTGGCTCGACCGTGTCCCTCGTGGTTGTATTTCAAAACAAGTCAGACTCGACCACGGGCTAGACACATGGGCGTGTGACTGGCCGTGTGGTGTAAGTCAGGCTCGACCACGGGTGCGGCACACGGGCGTTTCCACAGCCGTGTGGACAAGTCAGTATGTATTCCCTGTTTTGACACGGCTTAGACACACGGGCGTGTCTAAGGCCGTGTGAGGCACACGGCCTACCCACACGGGCATGTGACCTCTGTAACTTTGAAAAGTGTTTGAATTTTTGGAAAAAAAAAAATTATGATCCCAGTTTAGTCCCGACCCCTTTCTAATGCATGTTTAAGGTCTCGTAGACCTATTTAAGGGACACTTTGATTTGATTTGTTGAATAATAATATGAAATGTCTGCAAAAGGTTCCATTTTATCTGGTAATGCCTTTAACCCTAAATCAGCGGTGGTTACGGGTTAGGGGTGTTACAGGGATCTATCAATGCAACTACATCAGTGTCATAAAGAGAGAATGTACCGCTAATAATATCTGGAGACGGTACTTCTTCGCGAGTGCGAATAGCATAAGTTCTGGCAGGTGCTCTAGCCTCTAATCTCACAGCAGTATCTCGTGTCACACCTCTACCACCACTCACATTTCCAACATTACGGGATGGTCTTCCTCTCACAGTCAGGTTGCCTGATCTTACGTTCTGAGATTTATCTTTCTCATCCAACTCAGGACAATCTCGAATGAAATGTTCGTGTAATAGCCCGATTTTGACCCTAATCGGAACGGTGGTTTTGGAACCACGAATCCGACTCAGAAAAATATTTTAATATTATTTTTCATGTTTATTATGTGTGAATTGATGTGTGCAAAATTTTCATATTAAAATTTGGTCGTTTTGGTGCTTAATTGTGAAAAAGGGCTTAATCGCATAAAAAGAAAATTTGGTGGTTAAATGGGTAAGTACTGAATTGATGATGGTTTTATAAATTAAAGTATTGGTAGGATAATTTATCCATAATTAAGCTTAGTGGCCGGCCAAGCTTTGCATGAAATAGTGTTTGGGATTTATTTATTATATTTTTATGTTATAATGTTATAAATTATAATATAATAATATAATAGTAATAAAGCATAAAATAAGTGGAGGAACATTTTTTTTTATCATCTTGTCTTCCTCATTTACCGAAACTAAAGAAGAAAGAAAGAGCTTGAGCTCTCAAAACTTTCGGCCCTTGCATGCTTGATTAAGGTATGTAATTGAGTTCGGTTTTTGATAATTTTTACGTTTTTGAGATCGTTGCTTTGAATACTAGCTAGCCCAAGCTTGAATTTTTGAATTTGATGAAGTATTCATGAAATGCCATTGTTGATAGTTTGATGAAATTTGTGTTTAGTAATGGAAAATAAAAATATGATGTTAGATTGATAAGTTTAATTAAGACATTTTGTTGGAAATGTTTAAATAGGATTAAATTGTGAAATTTTTAAATTGAAGAGGTCAAAATGTGAGAAAAAATGAATTGTATGAGCTTGAATTAAGGCTAGGAATATTCGGCCCTTAAGAAGCTTAGTCCAATTTTGAGTATTTTGTGTTTTGTGTAATAGGGACTAAATTGTAAAAATGTGAAATGTTAGGGGCAAAATGGTAATTTGCCCATTTATGTGTTTTTGGGTTAAATTGAGTGAAAATATTTTTGAATGAGCTTAATTTGTATATGTTTAGATCAAGAACCAAAGAAATCGGACTTGGATCGGGGAAAAACGAAAATTGAATAGCCATTTTTTTGTCGTTCGACGATATCCGAGGTAAGTCTTTAGGCAATTAAACATCATTTATTTTTTATATAACTTAGTTTAATATGCTGTTTGGAATCTATTGATTCATAAAAGAGCTAGTCGAATGTGTTTGAGCATAGTGTTTTAAGTTTAATTCGACGGGGTTATATCGTTTAAAAGTTCGTATGATTTATATGGAATATAAGGAGTTTATTTTTGTTATGTGAATTGTGTACGAGACAGCATCATAATAGTGATATTCGGGCTTTGAGCCTAGCAAGCTTTATGCTGGTGAATGTAATCGGGCTTATTGCCTAGCGTGCTTATTGCTTAGGTGAATAAGAATCGGACCTTGAGTCTAGCAGGCCTTGTGCCGGTGTGTGATTCAAGCTTATGCTTAGCAGGTTTTATACCGGTGATTTATTTTCAAGCCTACGCTTATAAGATTTCAAGTTGATGTGGAAATTGAGCTAAAGTTGAGATAAACGACTTCGTATATATTTGGCTACATGTGATGCTTTAAAGAACCTTGTGTATTCGGCCATACAAGTAAGTATTATGAGATAATGGTATATCTTGTATATTCGGTTATATAGGTAAGTATTTATGTGGTGTTATAATTGACTTTGAATATTCGGCCAAATAGGTGTATATATGCGCAATAATATATTTGATCTTACATATTGGTCAAATGAGTAAGTATGATGATGGTATATGAAGTTAAATTTGGTTTTGTGAGCTAGTATAAAGGTTTGGAAGCCTAATTGAATTTTATAATGATATTGGGATTTTTAAGAAGTTGACATAATTATAATATTATTGAGTTGATAATTGCTTATGACTTACTAAGCTAAGTTAGCTTACTCTATGTGTTTTGTTATTCTGTTTTATAGATTTTGGTTGTAAGTTACAAACTCGGGGATCGCCATCGAAGTCATCTACACTATCGTCAACCTTCGGTACTTTTAAAAGTCTATGTTCGAACTTGTGGCATGTATAGACTAGATTATGTTTTGAATCGATGTATTTTGTCCTTGTATATAGCCATGTGAAAATGGCTTGTTTTTAAGTTAATGTATAGAGTTTAAATGAAATGGAGTAAAGATGTTATAAACTAGTTAACCATATTTTACAATGAAATAGTTTTTGGTTAGCAGCAGTGACATGATTTTGAAAAATCACCAAAAATAGGAGAAATAGAATTAGAAAGTGAATAAGATATAGAATTAAATTTATTGTGTCTATTTTTATATGAAAGAAACAGAGTAGGCAAAGGAATTTTATATTCTGTGATATTTGAATTTTAGTGAGACAGGGTCAAGATGGTATTTGAAGTTCCCTATTTTGATTTTAGAAAATCATTAAAAGTTTTAAAAAATTAATTATGAGTTATAATTTATATTTCTAGATTCCTTAGTGAGTCTATTTTCAATAGAAACAAGTGGGAACAACATATGAAAATTGTACAATGAGATATTTGAATTTAGGTTAAGAGAGGTCAGAACCATTGGTCAGTGAAACAGGGGTAACTTTAATGAATAAACTGTACTAATTGGCCACACAAAAAATTCTGGAAAATTATAGTAAGAATATATATGAGTCTAGTTTCAAGGAAAATTTACGGATCTAAATTTTGAGTTTTTTAACTCGAGTTATAGTCAATTTAGTAAACATGACGCAGATGGACAGTTTCAATTTTTATGCCCCGAATTAGTAGTTAAGTCTAGTAATGCCTCGTGCTCGACTCTGGCAATAGTCTCGGGTAAGGGGTGTTACAGTTCGAGTGAGCCACATCTAAAACAGGCTTTATCATTCAGTCTACACTCTCCAAAATGTCGTTTTCCACATCGTCCACATTCAGGTTTGTTCGGTCTAACATTACCCACACTTGCCACTAACATAGCTGGAGTTTTTGTACCCATAAATTGCTTCCCACGATCTCTATTAAAGTACTCCACTAGTGCATTTGATCGACTATACGAATCTTGGGATTTCTTTGATGAAGAGTGATATGGTTTATTCATCAATCTCTTTCTCGAATCTTTAGCTTCAGAATCAGCCTTTCTCTTTTCTTTGCCCAGTTCTTTAGCTTTACAAGCACGCTCAACTAACAGTCATGCGGCCTTGTTTTAGTTCTAAAAACTCTTTATGCTTTTGATCCAGAAATTGTTGACTTATGTACTTTTTTCGAAACTCAGTCTGAAAGAACTCCCAGATGACTCTCTCTTGGAACCACAGATATTAATGTATTCCACCACTGGTATGCAGTGTCTCTCAAAAGGGATATAGCAAACTTTAAACATTCAGCCGGTGTGCAAGAAAGTTCATCAAACAATCAGATCGTATTTTTAAGCCAAAAATCGGCTCTCTCAGGATCATCTTCAACATTAGCCCTGAATGTAACATCCCAAAATTGGGCCTAGTAGGATTGGGCCGATTGGGAATTGGGCTTTAGGAAAATTTGAGTATTATTTTTGTGTAGGCTCGGGTAGGAATTTTGTGTGTTAGAATAGTCTGGTGAAGGCTTGTTTTTATTTAGGAAGTTAGAATAATTTTTAGTATGGATTATTTAATGAAGTGGATTATGTGAGCTTAGCACATAAGTTAATTTAAGTATCAATAAGTGACACAAGGAGTCAATTGGTAAAGTGGTGATGGCGCATGGGTAATAGCAAGAGGGGAGTGGTTCGAATCCCTTAGTTAGCATTTAGAGAACTTTTATTTTTGTACTTGTATGGTAAGTGTCGGCCAAGCATAGTTATGGTAAGGGTTGACCATGTTATTTTTGGTTAGTAGAATAAAGGATTAAGGAAAGTATTAACATATGGTATGGAATCAAGAACTTATGGAAGGGTATGGAGACATGGGGCATATATCAAGGAAAAGTTTTGGAAACAAATTCATGGTCATGTGACCAATGAGTTTGGACGGCATTAAGGGGAAGGAATTTCCTAATTTTGAATTTTGGGTTATTAAGGAAAAGAATATTATTTGACTTTAAATGATTTTATTTGAAAAGTTGGCAAGAGAGAGAAAGAGATGATAAAATTTTAATGTGTGGATTATGAGGATATTATTAAGGATTCTAATTGAATTATTATTATTAGAATTATTGTATTTTGATAGAGGAAAATTTGGGGACATGATTTATTCAAATTAAATTTGAATATATCATAAGAATAACTTAGAGTGAATTGGGAGTTGCCAAAATTGTAAACCCCTTGATGATAGGAGTGGACGGTCAACCTATGTTTTTTTATAAGTTGGACTATTTCTTTTGGTAAGATGGAATTATGATTAAGATAAGAATCTTGAACTTATGGCATGATGAGGGGACTAAGGCATGGAAAGTGGATGATGTCTTGGAAAGTTTTCCTAGGCTTTAGTGGTTGAATGTGGACTGGCAAGGGTGTCTAGGTGGGTGGCCGAATGTGTTAGGTGGTTTAGGGGAGGATATTTGGCCAACTTTGGCATTTGGGCACCATTTGGCATATTTTCTTTTCCTCTCCAAGCAAATTCCTCTTTGGCCGAATGCACTTAGGCATTTTTGTGCAAAATTGCTTTGGGATTTTAGCCTCATTTTGTTGAATCAAATACCATTTCTCTTTTATCTCATTTATCCTTTTGACACCAAAACTACTTTTTATTTATGTGCATTTTCTTTTGGGCAAACAAAGTATTGGCGAATCTCATTTCTCCCATATCTCTCTTTTCTTCCTTTGATTTGTGCTCAAACACAAATCCCTTTTCTTTCATTTGGCCGAACTTCTTTCTTCTCCAAATCCTCTTTTCTTTTCTTTCTTCCATTGTTGATTAAACCGAATCCTCATCCTCTCATTTGTTATTCTCTTTTCTACTTACATATTCCCTCACTTTTATTCACATATTTTCTCCTTTCATTACTATATAAGCGAAACTTCCCATTTCCTTTTAGTCTTTGTTTTGGCCGAATATTCAAGGGTAGACCTTCCTTGGTTTTCATCCATCAGTTTTGAAGATAGGCTTTTTGGGACTTGAGCGATTGATTTAAGCCTTATCTCTCTCTAGCAATCTAAGGTTGGTAAGTCAAAAGGGTAAGGATCTTTATGCTTATATCGTTTTAGATGGTCTTCTAATCGATTAAGTTTTGGGGACTCTATTGTCCGTTTATTATCTTCTTTCCTTGGGCGTTAGATTTTGGAGCAATCAAGAATGGGTTCGAAAAGAGCGATTCGTAGTGTTTGGAAGAGGGGTGGTTCTGTTATACCCTCAAATTTCAAGCGAAGAGGTCGTGTCGTCAGCTTCGAGACTTTCCACCGGATGTGGACCCTCTGCGCAAGCAATAATCGTTTATTTGAAGTCGTTCGTACCCCGAGCCATTGTTCGTTCGTGGTTCTTCATCGGGTTATGAACCATCAATCGAAGAGAAATCGCCTATAGTTGTTATTAGAGATTCCGAGGGTATCGACGAGCGGAAAGTGTAGTTCTCACTATTATCGTGTGTGTACATACACACTTATAATTAATTAACGTGCAAAGTATTATGTGTATGCTAATCGGATTTGTGTAGATTTGAGTTTAATACCATAAAGGTTTAGCAAGGCTTGGGTAAGTTCTTGACAATATGATTTGTTATTTGATGCTTTTGGGAAGCATGACACATTTGATATATGTGGCTTATAAATGATCATTGATACATCCTATGTATGTTTATAAATGAGCATGTTGGCATGATTGTTGTTAAATATCATTGATTGAATGTGGGTTTTATGAGTGGAGGGCGGTGATATTCGTGTCGACGGGACACCGTGTTTTGGTAACACATTGTGACTACGGTCACGGAGGTTTGGTACCTCCGGAGGTTTGGCACCTCATAGCGTCTCGTCCCCGTGGCTTAGCACCACCGTGGGTTGGCCCCACTTTGAGATACGGGATTGGCGCCAAAGTGATTTGGTATCACACGATGGGTTGGCCCCATCATTTGATTTGTGACTTGGGTCACCAAAGGTGGTTTGGCACCACAATATGACGGATTTTGTGACTATATGTCACCAGTGGTTTGGCACCACCAGTGGTTTGGTACCACACGGGGTAGAGAAAGGTGTTTGGATGGTTAGGTTGGGTGCATATTAAACTTGTGCATATTAAATTAATTATGATTTGTGTATGACGTTGCATTAAACCGGGAAAAGGGTTACACATTGGGTCTTGATGACTCACCTTTTTCTTTAACATTTTTCAGTGATTCGTAGTGCGGATAAGGAGCCTGATGGACTCAAGGTGGCCATGAAATGAAAATATGGACTAGGTGGATTTTGAACTATTTTATTTTATTATGGGTTTATTTTATTTAAGTTGTAATAAGGCCTCCTAATATTGCACTTGGAATATTTTACATGTTTTGATAATTTGCTTAAACTACTTCATGATATTAAAATGGGTACACATGTTTTATAAAAATTAATACGTAAAATGTTTTATTGTGCCATCGGGTACACTTGAATCTGTAACAACCTGATTTAATATATTTCTAAACAACACTAAGTGATGATTTCTTTATACACCTCAACCGTTTTAAAAACAAGGCAATATCTTTTATCAAAAATTTTAATCGGCTTAAAGGGATTTTCAAAAACTTTTCTCCGTGGCATACCAAATTCGGTCGTAATGTTTGGACCGGGTTTGGGGTGTTACACTGAACTCTTCAGCCCCATGCTTACGAATTTTATAGACTGGCGGCTTGTTCATCGTATTGGATCAATAACTTGAGGAACTACGGGGATTGGTTGAGGATTTGGCGGGGGTGGAGGTTGTTGAGCAGCCAGATTTGTCCGGACATATTGAGTGAACCACTCGTTCATCATCTGGAAAAAGGCTTCTTTAGCCTCACCTTCATGACTACTCAACACGAGTCTAGATTCAGAAGGCACTGTCCCTTGAGTGGAAGCTAGCGCATTACTCTCAACATCATCTGCTACAGCTCGTTCGGGATCCATTACTATACGAAAACATAGTTTATAATGTCAGGATTCATCACACTATCACAGGTTATATATGACATGTATAGCTAGACTCTCACACACGCTACGTTAGTCCTAGAATCGACTAAACCGTAGCTCTGATACCAATAAATGTAACACCCCTCACCCGTATTCAACGCCAGAATAGGGTTACGGAGCATTACCGGACTTACAAAACAATTAAACAACTATTTAACATACAATTGTTCAATTCAATCATTCATCATTCAATCTCAATCAATTTGTCCCTATTAAGAGCCTACGAGGCCTTAAACATGCTTTTGGAGTGGTTCGGGACTAAATCGATAACTCAGGAAATTTTCAACCCTTAGCAATTTTTTCTTCAAATCAGAGTACACACGCCCGTGTGGCCAGGCCATGTGTCTCACACGGCCTCCAGACATGCCCATGTCACAGGCCGTGTGAAAACAGGGGGTACATACTGACTTGGGTCACACGGCCAACCACACACCCGTGTGCCCTTCGAAGTAGCCACACACGCCCGTGTTCCAGGCCGTGTGTTAGGCCGTGCCAAACCTGTAGGGTATACTGGCTTATGCAACACGGCCAAGTCACACGCCCGTGTGCTAGGTCGTGTGCCAATTAGAGGGGTATACTGACTTGTGCCACACGATCGATCACACGCCCGTAAGTGAGACTGTGTGGAACATACTGACTTCATTTCAATTTCAACACCATGGGACACACGGCCGTGTAACATAACCGTGTGTCACACACGGCTGAGACACACGCCCGTGTCTTTGCCCGTGTGGACAAAAATAGGCTATTTACCAAGCCATTTTGCCACCCATTTTGCACATACCTATACAAGCTCAATTGGTACCAATTTAAGACACAAATATGCAGCAAAAAGTCATCAACTAATAAACAATGATACTATATCCATTTCAACTATTTCAATACTCAATTCAATGCCATTTACCTATTCAAATACCTATCAATTCATCTTGCTTTACTAGACATAATTCACTTATATGATTCATTTAATAAAACCATTCCAAATATGCATTATCAATTCAACCTCATTCATTCATTATAGGTCAATTACCTAACTCAAAACAAAGCCATTTATCCATCTTTATACATTAACAAAATCATCAACACAAGCCAACTTAAATGGCCCAAAATACATGTTCATCAAACATACCAAAATGACTCAAGCATATACATGCCATATACCATATATACACAACTCAAAAGTACCAAAATAGATGTCCGATAGTGCGATGAAGTCTCTGACAATCCCTGGTTCCGAGCTAGCTTCAATATACTATAAAGCATAGAAGAAAATAAACAAAGTAAGCTATAAAGCTTAGTAAGTTCATATGTATATATGAAATAATCAACATCATTCATTAACAATTCCAAATAGATACATAATTTGCAATTAAAACCTCAATTATTGAGATAACATAAAGTTTAAATACAAAGCAACTCATAAGGTCTCATCTTCTTTTAATTCATCATTCGAACAGTTTTCTGTACATACCTGTACTGATACATATCTATTCTCACCAATTCGCTTATCGAATCACTTCGAGTTTATAAATGCTTACGATATAAGTACGTCAATTTTCCGATGCCATAGTCCAACTATGGTCTTACACATACATTGCCAAGGCCCTACCGTGGTCTTACATTCACATGCCATAACCCGGTTATGGTCTTATTATCCGATTGTCATAGCCCAGCTATGGTCTTATTCAGTATCTCGTCGACTTAAATCGTATATTTAAATCAAATTCATCACATTTAGCCATAGAATAAATAAAATCTCAATACCATCCATCAATTGAATAAGTATACATTCAAGTTCAATTATACGAACTTACCTCGTGTACGGAAATGATGAAACGGACCGACTATTCAATTACTTTGCTTTTTCCCCGGTCTAAGTTCGAATTCCTCTTTTCTTGATCTATAAGTAATCAAAATCAGCTTATTTAATCATCTCTATTCAATTTAGTCCAAAACACTTATTTAGACAATTTTACACATTTACCCCTAATGTTTCACAACTTTTACAATTTAGTCCTTATTACATAAAATTGCAAATTCATGCAATTTAGTACAAACCCATGCTTAGCCGAATTTAATAAATGTTACTAGCAGCCCATATTTTCAATTTATTCACACTTTTAACCACCACATTTCACATTTTCTCAATTTAATCACTTATTGACATTTTTGTCAAAAATCACTTTACAAAAGCTATTAATCTAACATTAAACCTTCCAAATCTATCATAAATCATCAAATTACTCAAGCATTCAACAATGGCAACATGATAAATATTTAACAGTTTCAAAATTTAGGGTACGGGCTAGCTAGAATACGAAGCAACAATCTCAAAAACGTAAAAATCATTAAAACCCGAGTTAAAACCATACCTTAATCTAGCCTTCAAAGTGGCCGATTGAAAAAGCCCTAACAATGGCTTCCAAGCTTTTAAAATTCGGCTAAGGATGAAGAGAATGAAATAAATTTTTGTTTTGTTTTATTAAATTATACTTTAATTACTAAATACCAATTTTAACATTAAAAATATTTAATAACTACACCAAATACCACTCCACTATCATCCATTAACTCTCAAATGGGTTAATTACTACTTAAGGACCTTTACTATAAGGTTCTATAGCTATTTAATACCTTTAGCTAATAGAACACTACTTTTGCATTTTACGCGATTTAGTCCTTTTTACCTAATTGAGCATTCAAATGCTAAAATTTCTTAACGAAAATTTCACACCATCATATATTCATGCTGTAAACAATAAAATAATAATAAAATAAATATTTTGACTTCGAATTTGTTGTCCCAAAACCACTGTTCTGATTTGACCAAAAACGAGCTGTTACAAAATATGTCATCAGTCCTTGTACTTTTCACAAATTTAAAATTTAATCCTTATACTTTTATTTCAAGAATTTAGTCCCATCTACTTTTTAGATTTTAAAATTCAGGGCAAATTGTTAACACCATTAAATTTTTTTCATTAAATTTGTTGGTTTGACATTTTGAAATAAAAAAAAAATTCACTTGGTAGCCATTTAACTAAAAAAATGTCCCTAAAAGAATAACGTTGTAATGAACCTGAATTTAACAAAATAATTTTAATAGTGTTAACAATTGGACCTGAATTTTAAAATCTAAAAAGTAGAGGGATTGAATTCATAGAGATAAAAGAACATGGACTAAATTCCAAATTTACAAAGAGTACAAGGATTTATGGAATATTTTAAACTACATAACTACCAAGTGAATTTTTTTATTTTTTTTGTCAAACTCTACTATTAGACCTTGTACTTTAGGCAAGTTGTGGATTTAATACTTTACTTTAATTTGGTTATTTACATTCCCTATACTTTTAGAATTTTAAAATTTTATTCCTAACCAAATGGTAACTATTAAATTCATTAAGGTTTTTTTTTTTCAAAATTTGATGCTTCAAACATATTATCGCATATGTAATGTCATGTTAGCTTGTAATCATCACACATTACTCACAAAAAACTAGTTAATAGATTAATGATTGTCGTTTATATTAAAGTTCTAATAATCCATTTTTCAGTGGTGTCAAAAATAATGTTTTCAAAACCCCGTTTTCAGATGATCGAGTCCGTAAATATTTTAAATTTTCGAGTCTATTATATTGTTATATTAATTTTTGGTCCAATATTTTTATTGAACAGTTAGTAATTAAGGTACAATTACTAAATCGTACAAATTAATCGCTATCAATTTTTATTAATTAAATGCGCTAAATAGTATAATAGTAAGAGTCAAAGCAATAATTTAGCCACTTTTCATACTGGTGGACGGTTAGTGGCTTTATTTAAACAATTTTCATGAGTTAATTTATATTTTTAAAGATTAAAATAATAAAACATATGTTATAATTTAAGTTAAAAAGAAAAACAAAAGAAAAAGAAGCCATCATCTTTATTTTGCTTCTTCTTCAACTGTCCATGGAAGAAAAGAATAAGGGTTTTGCCGTTCAAGCTTCCATTTTCGATTGGTAAACCGCTTTGAGTTCGTTTCTTATAATTTTTATATTTTTGGAATCTTGGGAGCTTGATATAGCTAATCCAGGGATTAGATCGTAAAACTGTTAAAGCTTTGAAATGTTTTCATTGATGATTTTTAAAGCTTTTGGTGTTATATGGTTTGATTGTAAGCTTAGATGTGATATAATACTAATTTGTAAAGTGGAATTTTCTAGTTATGAGTATAGGAACTAAGATGTAATTATTTAAATTTGATATGAAATTTTTGTAATTATTGATTCCAGAGGGTTATAGAAGGATGAAATTGAAAATGGATTGAAAAACGAAGCTTTAATGTGAAAGTTATGGTAGTTTTGATTTTAGGGACTAAATTAAATAAAATGTGAAACTTTAGGAAAATTGTGCAAAGTGAAATTTAAAATGCCATATGTATAGAATAAGGTGTTATAAGGTAATTGAAACTGATAAATTGAAATGAATTACTGTATAGATCAATATTTGAATCAACCAGTAGATAATCGAGGAAAAGGGAAAATTACGGATTAACCCTTGACATTTTGTTTACCATGATTTTTGCCAGGTAAGTTCATATAGCATCATTACATTTGATTATTATAGATAATTGAATTATAAATTGTACATGTCAATATATAATTTGAGTCGTATATATATTGGTACAAAAGGGTAATATTCAGATTGATTTGTAAAGAAATGTGCCCCTGATTGCACTCCGGTGCCCCTAATTGCACTTCGGTGCCCTTACTTGTTTTACCAGTGTTCCTCAGGATAAATGAACGGTAATAGAGAAATGATTTCAATATGGAATAATATGTACATGTCTATGGTTGAATTTGTAATGACCTTGGTATACTTTTAAGGTATTGAGTTACTCTAGAGTTACATGTAAATGAATTGTATAAGAAGTGAACATGTAATCTTATCTCGTTGAATTGTATTGTCATGAATAGGTTTAGATTGGCAAGTTGTTTAGATATTATTTATAAATTTGTAAATAAGGTAACATTCTATGCTTATGAACTTATTAAGAATTTTAAATACTTACTATGTTGTTGTTTTCCTGTCATGTAGTTATCTTTTGCGGAACGTGAAAATTGGATCAACTCGGAACTCACACTATCCAATCTTCGATTCAATAGTCTTTTATTCATTCTAGACTCAGTTATGAAATCCTCCTTCTCGCAATGTTGAAAGAAAGTATGTGATGTCCCGACATCAGATGGTCCGACATTGTGACATGACTCACTGTCTTGACAACACCACGATGTGGGAATGGTTCATCATGATGTGGAGTTTAAACTTTCAAAAATTTGCAATTTGGTCCTAAGTCATGCCTGGGTCACTAATAGAGCTTTCGTAAGCTTGATTTGGTCTCGATTTCTATTTGAAAGTTATCATATGATTACAATTGAGATAGGAGCGAATATTATATGCTTTATTTTTAAAGTTTTCAGTTTCGATTACTATGGTAACATTCCGTAACTTTGGTCCGGCGATCGGACCGGGTAAAGGGTGCTACAAAATTGAAAATTTGAAATTAAAAAAAAATAGCAACTAAGAATGATCCAATTGGAGAACATGGACTAGATCTCTAACTTTATGCATAATACAAGACTAATAGTAGAATTTAACTGTTACCATTTGGTCAGGACTAAATTTTCAAAAATTGAAAAGTACAAGGACTAAAATTAACCAACTTGAAAAGTATGTGGACTAAAAATTGATCAAAGTAAAGTACAACTACTAAATCAACAACTTACAAAAAGTACAAGGTCTAGTAGAAAATTTTAATTTTAAAATGTAACACCAATGTTTTAAAAAAAAAATAAAGATGATAAGATCTGAATTTTTAAATTTGAAAAATAGAATGATTAAATTCTTGAAATAAAAATAGAAATACTAAATTTTAAATATACAAAGTGTGTATGGCTTACAATATATTTTAACTTTCAAATTTTTACTCTATAATTTACTCTATCATGATTTAGAAGGTAAATAAATATAAGGGTTAATGTACTCTCCCCAAAGTTGCACCCAATTATCACTTTGGTATCCAAATAATTTTTTGTATCAACTTGGTACTTGAAATTTTCAATCCATTATCAGTTTGCCCCAACACTTAACACATTAAAAAAAAGTGATTTTAAAGCTTTCCATATTTGTTCTTATTTAAAAAAAAAAGATTTTTCAAAATTTTTTTGACAATTTTTGTATTTTCGCTAATGTGTTTTTTAAAAAGAAATATATATTTTTAAATTTCTAAAAAAATTATATAACTTCCCATATATTTTTTTCATTTGTTAAGGTTTTTTTTTTATTTCTCTAAATTTATTTGACAATTTTTTGTATTTTCTCTTTTTCGTGTTTAATTTATTTTTAAAAAATAAAAATAAATATTTTTTAATTTCTGGGATTTTATATAATTCTATGTATTATTGTGATTTTTTTAAAAAAAATAGAATTCTTCTGAACTTTCTGCTATTTTTTTTCCGTATTTTCTTTTTTTAAAAAAAATATTTTAGGAAAATAAAGTTTTTTAATGTCATTAACTGCTGGGGAAAACTGATAACGTAATGAAAATTTCAAGTAGTAAACTGATAAAAAAAATTGTTTAAATGTCAAAGTGATAATTGGGTGCAATTTTGGGGTAAATAGTACATTAACCCTAAATATAATAATATGAAATATTTCTTATGTGGCTAAATAAATTATTGAAGAAATCCTGTTCAGTCCACGCTTTAGCCAACGGCTAGTACCTAAAACGGTAACCACAACGGTCGAAAATTTCAAACTTTTTTTTATCCTAAAACCTCTCTCTAAATCGCTTCTATTCTTTTACTGGCACTCGCTTCGCTTCTTTCAAAAACTCCCCTCTTATCTTTCTTCATCTTCGATATCAAATTTCATAAATACTAAAAGGAAATCAGAAATAGAAAGTGGGTTTTCGAAGATGTTGCAAGATGTGTGGAACGCTCCTCCTGGATTCAGGCCTTCTAAATCGGCCCCCACTTCTCCGGCGAAGCCCCTCGGGGTTCTGAGAACTCGCTCCGAGTCCTTCCATGCCATCCACAAAGTCCCAGTCGGTGACACTCCTTATGTTAGAGCCAAGAACGTTCAAGTAAGTTTCTGGGTGTCTTCCAGTTGATTGTACAAGAGTTGAAATCTTCTTCTTTATTAATTTTACTTTTGTTCTCAGTTGGTAGAAAAAGATCCGGAGAGGGCGATTCCTTTGTTTTGGGCAGCCATAAATGCAGGGGATAGAGTTGATAGTGCTTTGAAAGACATGGCCATTGTAATGAAGCAGCAAAATAGAGCAGAGGAAGCCATTGAAGCTATCAAGTCTCTGCGTAGTAGATGCTCAGATCAAGCGCAGGAGTCTCTTGATAACATTCTATTGGATCTCTACAAGGTCTTTTTACACCAATGTAAACATTAAATATTATATCAAGTTGTATTGGTATTTAACAGATAGATGGTTATTATAATTCTACAGAGATGTGGAAGGTTGGATGACCAAATAGCATTGTTGAAGCACAAATTGTATTTGATTCAACAAGGGCTGGCTTTCAATGGAAAGCGCACCAAGACAGCCCGATCTCAAGGAAAGAAATTTCAGGTCTCTGTCGAGCAAGAAGCCACACGGTTGCTGGTAAGCCTTCAATCTTTTCATCTTTGCTGGTAAACCTTAAAACGGATACATGAATTTAAGAAACTTTCCGTTTTCAGGGAAACTTGGGGTGGGCATTGATGCAGCAAAACAACTATATCGAAGCAGAAGATGCTTATCGGCGGGCACTTTCGATTGCTGCCGATAATAACAAGATGTGTAACCTAGGTATTTGTTTGATGAAGCAAGGTAGAATTGGGGAGGCTAAAGAAACCTTGCGAAGAGTGAAACCAGCAGTGGCTGATGGACCAAGAGGGGTAGATTCCCATCTTAAGGCCTATGAGAGGGCACAGCAGATGCTCCAGGATCTTGAGTCGGAGATGATGAATAAAGGAGGAGGGGATCGGGTCGAACAAAGCCGGCTCTTTGACGCCTTCCTTGGTTCTTCATCAATTTGGCAACCTCAGCCTTGCAAGGACCCCATCAGCTTGCCAAAATCAAATGCAGTTAAACCCCAAGATGATTTTGCTGACGAGAACATCAATCCGAATGTAATGGTAAGCCAAGTGGTGATCCCTCAACCAAAACCAGTTGCTCTTCCTTTCGGAAATTCTCTAAATATGGATGCACCGCCCTTCTACTCATCAAAGTTGGTGAAGGAGGTGAAAGCTCCAGTTGTGAATCAATTGCATGAGACCCTTAAAAGAACACGGTCAGGAAACTCAGCTTACTCTATGAGAGTGAATGAAATGGGTGGAGACTGCACAAAGCTTTTATCTGCAGAACCGGAAAAACCGGAGATTAAGACTAGAAGAAGGCTCTCTCTTTCAACTGAAGAGAAAGGAGACAAATTGGTTGATTTATTACCAGATAGCCAAGACTTTGAAGAGGCTATCATTGCAGCAGCAGTTCTAGGCCCAGCAAATGAAGCAGTGACTCAAAGGATGTTTCCAAAGAAAACTGATAAGAGGCTTAAGGTCTTCCAAGATATTACTCTTTCTTTGAGTCCTAGAGCCTGAAGTTGGTTAACTAATTTAGTTTCTTAAGTAACTTAATATTCTAAGGGTGGAGATGAACTTGTTCTCCTTACCTACTTGACTCCTATTCCTGAAAAAGAAAGGGTAGCAGTTCTTAAGGTTGTAGCCTTAAGTATTATTTACATTTTATTTATGTATGCCTCTCAAATAAGGCGCATCCACACCCATCAAGATAATAAAAAACACTTTCGTTTAGATTTTGCATTGCATTTGCCCAAATCTTTTGATAAAGAGCTATTCAGACTACTTTATCAGTTTTTCATTGCATTCTACTAATTGACAGAAGAAGTATGTTCTATTTGATTTAAATAACATTCATAAAACAGCAAGATCAAAGGGTAACGCAGGTAATGTTGTTTCAGTGGCAACATAAAGAACATTACAACACAATTGATATCGTTTTTTTTTTTGCATTTATAACTTTCTTACCATAACTGAGGTTTGGAGAAATAACTATGTAGTTTAAAGGTATAATTTGCTTGTTATGCAGATTGATGTGTAATATGGAGAAGCTTGTGTGAGATCCAGCAGGTTCACACGCATAAAAGTAGACCCCTTCTAATGAGCCAACATCTGAGATTCACAGGCAATGGCAATGGAAATTTGTTAAGACACAGTCAGAAAACACCTAATGGCCCTTTTTCCATGCCTGAAATAAAGGATCCTGTTTCAGAAAAGCAAACAACGCCTCGATTTTCATTAACCAAGCACATTCAAATACATTTTCTGCTAAAAGTTCTGGGTGTCAGTGCCAAAGCTTAAAAGAGCTTGATGATTGAAAAAGTCGTACATTTGAGTTTCTAACTGGTTGCCAATACAAGAATCGGTTTGTCTAATCTAATAAACAATAAAATGTTGCCTTCTACCACTCTAGTGCATTGGATGGAGCAACGCACTTGCAGTGCAACCAAGTCAAGCGCTTATCTCCTTTGAGAGACAAGAATATTTCTCTAGCATTTGGATTGTTGAATAGCTCCAGAGCAGCAAAGTAGACTCGCTCTTCTAAAATGTTGCCTTCTATCACTCTAGTGCATTGGATGGAGCAACGCACTTGCAGTGCAACCAAGTCAAGCGCTTATCTCCTTTGAGAGACAAGAATATTTCTCTAGCATTAGGATTGTTGAATAACTCCAGAGCAGCAAAGTAGACTCGCTCTTCAAGGCCTTCAATCACATCCAATTCTTTTATACAACTAGGTATACTATATCTGGCATTACGTTGTTTTACAGCGGCTGTTCTCAGCTTCGAAGCTGCTGCCATCTCCAATATTGCAGCAGCAATAGCATCATCAATTCCCCTGCGTCCCCTTTTGCGACTACTAATCAAACCAGAAGCAGAAGGTTGAACTGCATCTGGATCATCTGCCACATCCTCTACTTCCTCAGACGAGGAGGACTCTTCTTGAATTCTGCTCAATGGTTCCAAAGAAGGAAGTGAGGAAGGAACTTGTCCACCAAGTTCAGCAGAGTAGTCATGCTTCCCATTGGTCATTGGCTCTGAGAAAATAGTACAAAGCTGTTTGTAAATTGAGCAGCCGCTGGCTTTTATGGTTTCAGCATCTGGATGACCCTGTCAATGAAGAACATGTATGAGCTGGGGTTCAAGGGATTGAAGGAGATTTCATTCACACAAAACAAGCATTGATAGAGTATATCCTACCTTGGTAAAATCAGACCAAGCTTCATCTGTACCTATTATAACCCCAGTAGATTCATTCCAACTGAACTCGCTTCGATCAAGAAGTGATTTCACGAGAACATACTGCCTCCTCAAAACCCCATATCGGTTCTTTAATTGCTCCTTGTCCCATTTCAAACTAGTTTTCTTATAGAAGTCGTCACACATGGACTTCCAAGCTCTCTTGTTGAAAGAATTGTTGTGCCTATTCCCTCCGTGAACCTGTTCAACCAACAGGTCAGCAAGTGTCTTTGTGAGGAACGTCGTCCATCGAGCTCTCGGCTGCTGTTCCTGCTGCTGAGATGGTTGCTGTTGTCTCCTTGAGCGAGTAACCCGGCTTGCCATCTACAAAATCTACAACCAAAACCCTACAATCAACCATACACAAAACATTCTCTAAAATTAAAGCAATTAAGAAACTATAAAACAGAATCTCTAGTGACCTCATAGTAAAACAAGAAATGCTGGTAGCCAAAAGCGAGTCGAAGTCACAAAATGCTTTAAAATCAAGAAAATTCAAACCAAAAAAAAAAAAAACGCAGGGAGAGATGCATTAAATTGGCATGGAAAAGCGATGATAGAATCTTAAAACTAAAACCCTAACGCTGAAAATGTGAAAGAAATTTGACGTGAAATCTATCATAGTCATAGAATAGAGAGTACTGCAGGGGACCCACTAACGACCGAGGAAATTCCGAGTAGGAATGATGAAATATGAGAGAGATTATGGAGGAACTCTTCTTCTTGAAATGGTTATCAAGTAAAGAAATCGTCCATGCTTCTTGGACTAATTTTTCTTTTCCCTGCCCTTTTGTATGTGTGACTGTGGGGGTTTTAGGACCCAGTCCAAAATAGCCCTGGGTACTTGTAGTACTGCTCCTTATTGGGATATACAGTTCGTTTTTGTTTGACCATTGCATCCTCGTACTGGTAGAAGCACTGTCTGTCAAGCAACACTTTTCATTTTGGCCTCCATTTCATCTTGTCTTGAATTCTTGGCGATCATATAGAAATAGAAGGCTACATTTGAAACCCAAACATATATACCCAAAATACTTGGCCAAAAGAAATCAAAAGTTTGTCCAACCACCACAATATGTTACCGAAAACCGCATTCTTCTCGTCACATTTATTGCATCTCAACACACATAGTACAGATGTTGCCACCAGTTATTTATAGGATAGTAAATCTCATCCTAAGTAGATTTAGGGTGGGTTTGGATGGGCGGTGCGTTTAGCTGCGGTTAATGTAAAAATAACAGTGGTGGTGAGATTAGATACTGTAGCGATACTGTAGCGTGAGACAAAAAGTAAACTAAACGCACCGCACCGCACTCAATAGCCCATCTAAACTCACCCCTAGTCACATCTCATCTTATTTTCACAGGGCTTCATTACTCCACTATGTAGTAGAACAACTATTCAATGGAGCGATGAGGGAAATTTGTAACACAAATGCATGTCTCGATGAAAAAATAAAGTGATAAAAGAATATTGTTTTTATGATAATTAAATTCTAAGATGTTAAGTATCATTTATTCAATTTTATCTAATCTAGATTAATAAAATAAATTTTAATTATTACTAAAATTAAACTAAGCAAATTATAGAGATTTTTATCAAACTAAAACAATAAAACTTATAAGTTCTTCAATCAATTTTAGAGACTTGGAACTCTAATTTCATCTAATCGAGTTAATCAATTATCTCTCATCCAATTCTTCAGTCTACTTAATTATTAATCAATGATTCAATTGCATTAACAATACCCTTCTAGTATCTATCTTAATTAATCCCCTTCCCCACAAGTTGGGTGAAGTCACTAAAAACAAACCTATTAGGTTAATTATGGCATCATGTATATTCCTATCGTAGCCACAAATTAATTCGTTTTTCATCACTACTAAAGTTAAACCTAATCTATTAATTCTAGATCTCAACCCTAACTTTCTCCTCCAAGACAAGTCAAGGTAATCAAATTAATACAATTTGGTGATTAGACAAATAGATTAAATAAGCACAAGACTAAATAAATAATTAACAAGAATTAAAACAATTGAAGAGAAAATAAATTAATTAACTAAGAAATAAGATTCATCATTGTTCCAGAAAAAAAGAGTTTAGTTTATATTGAATTAAGAAAACAACACTAAAGTAAAAAGCATCATCACCAAAAGAAGACAAGTCTTTTCTCCCTAGTTCAATAATAAAACCATCCTCAGAACCTCGCTCTAAACCTCTCGTATTTCTCTTAAGGGTAAATTACACCAACAGTCACTCAACTTTGGGGTAGCTGACAAAACAGTCACCTAGGTTTCATTTCAGTCACTCAACTTTCGAAAAGTTACAAAACAGTCACTAACGTTATAAAAAAGTGACAAAACAGTCACTAATTAACAGTTTCCGTTAGTGTCTTAACGGGACTGCTGATGTGGCAAGTTAACTGGCTGATATGGCCAGTTAACTTGCCACATTGGATGTCCACAATGGAAACCCACCCAATTTAAGAAGAAATTGAAAAAAAAACCCTTAATAACAGAGAAAAAGAAGAAGAAAAAAAGAAGAAGAAGAAGAAGAAGAAAGAAGGAGAAGAGAAAGTGCTCTTGTGGAAACCCAATCGGATTCCACCCAAGATCTGATTCTGATATTGTCCAATGGAAAAACTTTGTTTGTAATCGTCGCCATAAAACCCTCTTTTGCTTCACCAGAACTTCCCACACCGCCATCAAGAACGATTTTAGATGCATACTCCTCAACCATTTCAACAACATAGAGTGCCGTCTCCCCATTTGAATCACACAGAATAGCCAAATCTGGATTGTGCTGAATTAAGCAGAGAGCTACGTCTAAGTAGAAAAGGAGAATTTGATCAGCTATTTTATAAATGAACCATAAAGTATGGACTTAATGGCTCTAACCATTACTAAACATCTAATAGACTTCACTTCATAGTTCATACCAAATAAATCGGTAGTGATGGTTGCTATAAGCAACCCAATATAATCTTCCCGATTAAGATACTCGTGACGGGTCACATTGTAAAGATACCAAACCATGTCTCGGTGGCCTTTACGTGCGGCAATGCAGAGTGGTGTCACCCCATTGTGCCCCCTTAACCCCGGCAAAAGTTTGTTCTTTTCACCATCACCTCCGCAATCCTAGTAATACCCGGCGAAGAGCAACGAAAAGCGCGGTGTTACTTGGATTTGTCCTTCGTTTCAAGTCCGATACGCTCATCAACTTGACTACCTCCTCCAAAAATCCAATGTGCCCGGCCTTTACAAAGAATGTGAAGAGTTGTTTCCAATCGGTTGGTTATCCCGACATTTGCGGCACACTGGATGAATATTTAGGAACTCTTTAGCTTTTCCCCATTCACCTTTCATTGTGGCTTGATGTAAAGGTGCATACAAGGTAAGCCGTGTAGAAGTCCTTTTACTCCCTACCACCCATTATATTGATTGAATGTCAGAATTTCGAGTTGTTCTTAGACAAAAGCCTGTCCATAAACTGAGGCGCGGCTTCACTACTGTCCGTCTTAAATCAGATGATTGCCGGTTTGATCCTCATCTTTTCTCGGCATCAAACAACTTACCTTCAATACCAATGATTTTTACCCAATGACCCAAATCTTACTTTTTTTTCATCCACTGTGACTTAGTCAAAAATGGTACCTCCTCCATTAAAACGGTACCTTGAATATATTACACAGATGTAAAGTTTTTTGTTGGGGAAGATAATGTACCAAGAGTTGCATAGCGAGTAAGAAAATTTCATCGGACATGTTTTTTTCTTTGAAAAAATGGTGGATTGGGTTTCGAGGGCTTTGTGCGGATGACATAATTTGTTTGCAATTTCAGTGGCAACAATGAGAGACCATAAGCCTAGTAGTTGATTTTGGAATCAGTGGAGGCATTTCTATTTTTTCTCCTCCTCCTTCTTCTTCTTCTCCTCTTCTTCTTTTTTTCTTTTCTTTTTTTCTCTTTTTAAACCCTAAAATGGTGCTGGTAGGGCTGTTAAAGTGAGAGTAACCGGTCAGCTGGATAGTTTTTGACACCAAGGACGCTGTCACCTGCCATGTCACTTTGTCGTGACATCTGTGACGGAAAACGGCAAAAAAGACTATTTTATAACTTTTCAAAAGTTGAGTGACTGAAATGAAACCTAGGTGACTGTTTTGTCAGCTACCCCAAAGTTGGGTGACTGTTGGTGTAATTTACCCTTCTCTTAATGGCTCTCGAAATTATGGTGTGAACCACCTTCAACCACCAAGCCTAAATCTTGTATCAGCAATTGTTCCATTTGTGGAAAGAAAACAAAAACTATGTATCCACCCAATAAAGCTCCATGCTTTCAAAACCCCTATTTTTTTTTTTTAAAAAGAACATCCAACTACAACATCATTAAGCTGCCTCTTCAACACCAATCGACCAACATGAACTACCAAGTCAAGCTTATCAAGTCAGGCCCCAACAAAATCATTATAAAAAATGTGATTATGACCATAATAACCTATGTTATTCATATCATCCTTACCCCATACACCAAAATTGTAACACCCCTCATCCAGCCCGGTCGTTGGACCCGAGTTACGGGATGCTACTACTATTACCAGAAAAATTCACATTTAAATCTCAACATTTATTCATTTAATCAACAATTCTAATCATAATTGCATGCACATCATAGTATACAAGCAAAATCAAAACTCAATCGAGCTTACGAAAGCTCTAAAGTTGACTCTAGCATGAATAAGAACCAAACTCTAAACTTTTCAAAGTTTTTAGAAAGGTACCGATACTGAAGGAAAAAGTACTGATACTTTTATGATAGGTATCAATACTATAAAAAAAATATTGATACCGTTTTGGCATTCTACTAATTTCAAATTTAAAAAATGAGTCAATTTTATCGATACCAAATTGACATTCTGTCGATTTAAAATATTGTTCATTTGGTAAAGTACCGATACTTCAGTTTAAGGTATCAATTCTTTTTGCCAGAAAGTTAAAAATCTCAAGTTTTGGTATCATTTTCATGCTCAAACTAAAACCAATTCAAAAAGAGACTTAAGCACACATATAACCTGCACAAAACACTATTCAAACATACACCAACATTCCATATTAAAGACATTGACTTTTAACAACCAATATGCCACAAATTTGGCACCTTTACATACAAACATACCCATAGTATATGGCTTAAATGGTCCTCAAAATGCAACTTCCATAAACTATACACAACTTCAATACATTCTCAATCATCTTTTATCCAATCATGTAATTTTCCATTACTCTCACAATGCATACCATTCGCAGTCATCCATTACTTTACCATTCCATCACCAACCTTAGCATTCGTGTACTTCAACCATAAACTAACACATAGCCAACATGCATATTTATTTACACAACATGTAACCATTCAAAATTAAGCATCATTTATGATTCAAACTTATAAACATTCAAAGTAAACACATATGTAAAATATATCCTATATACATGCCACATAATCGAGGTCCAAAATGATAAAAAGACTACTGAATCGAAAGCTTAATAGTGTGATCCCCAAAGTGATTCGATCACCTTGTTCCACAAAAGATAACTACAAGCAGAGAAAACACAACAGAGTAAGCATTATGTATGCTTAGTAAGTTCATAAGAGCTAAAACAGTAAACACACCTTAATTCAAAACTAACATAATAAATTAGCTAACTATATGACTTTTCTATCATCACATTTCACATCAATAAGGTGAGTTCATCAATTACAATCTTACAACATTTTAATATGTACAATTCATTCCCATTCAGTGTCATTCTATCAGAATTGTCACACCCGATTTTCGTTAAAGTCCCGAATTTAGGAAAGGTGGGGAGTTAATTGAATAAAATAGCAAGCTGGCAGGCTCTACTGGAAAACTTGGAAAATTTTGTGGCTAATTGGTAATTAGTCGAGATCTAATTCTGGTTCGATTAAGTTGGAACCCATTGGTTCCTTAGTGTGAGACGGAATGAGTAGTGATGGACGGTTATTTTGGGCTATGGAGACCGTGCAAATTAGAGGTATATATATGCATGTGAGGAAGGATACTTTTTCCAAAAAGAATTCTACTTAATTATGTTTATAATCTTCTTCTCATCTGCATTGTCTTCTTTGGTTGCTCCGAAAAAGAGAAAGTTAAGAGAAGCTCTGCATGAGGCGGTAAATGTGAGACTCAAGTTTGGAAAATAAAGAATCCAGTAAGTGACCGCCTCTTGACGTACTAACGTCTAGAGTGTGAATATTGTAACCAAATATTGTTAGGTGATTTTCGCAAGTATACGGGTCAAGTTGTAATATAGTATATACAATGAAGTATGGAAGTAATCTGAGAATCGTACTCAAGGGAGGCGAAACTAAACCAATTCTAACTTCGACGTTACTAGATCTAATTAGTAATTTAATTAAATTTCTAAGGTGATGAAAATTCATACTTTATAAAAATAATTAAGATGTACAAAAATGAAGACAAAAAATTAATTTGTAGACTTAATCAATTCTAAGGACGGAAGATTAACTCGCTTCGGTGGTCGTAACTAACTCTTATTTCGAGTTCTATCCAATCAACTAGTCATTAACCTAGCAGGATCTCTTGATCTTCCACTGAACTAATGAGTCGAAAAGAATTACTTATCTCTCAACCTCACAGTCCAAACCGGATTGGGGTAAAGTGTTCACGGATTTTGGGTTCATTCTCACCTAGATAACTTCCTAAGGTTGTCAGGCCTAGGGTTTTAAGTTCTTCCTATCCCAACCAGCTAATCCGCTAAGAAACCCTACATAGAAATTAATTACTCCTACATCCACTCACTAATCTCCCGTAAGAGGATTAGTTCTTTATGGATCTCATAAATGACATAAACTTGATTGAAAAGATAAACATGAGTAAGAAATCAAGAATAAGGTTTAAGAAGAATCCTGATTTGTATTGAAAATCGCAAAAGTAGAAATATAAAAAAAGTTGATGAATCCACAAATCGAATTCTCCAAAGAACGAGAATAAAACTAGAATAGAATTACAAACAAAAATAACCTAAGTACAAAATAACCTAAAGAAAACTGAAAATTGAAAACTGAAACTAAATAAAGTTGCAAACTAAAACTTGAATAAAAGGTGATTATGAAGTGTTCAGATATGCCTATTTATAAATTTAGGGTTGGTCGTCGTCCATTAACCTAATTCAACTGACGTTTTTACGTTAAAGTTTATTGTGTAGGCCAAAACACCCTTGACTCATTAATTCTCCTCGTCAATGTGGTATCACGACATCCTTTGGTCTATGTCATCACACTGATGGCAGTTTACAGGTTCAGGCTTGATTTCAGGGTGGTGTTGCGACACCCTCTAAATGTGTCGCGACACTGAAGGCAGTTTTCTTTGTTCGGTGCTCTGTTCACTATGTTGCGACATTAACACTTCGTGTTGCAACATCGCGACTAGTTTCATGTTCCTATGCCTCCGAATGATGTCCTGCACACTCACCGAATATGTTAGACTTCCTTTAAGGCTATTTTGGCCCCTAAGGTCATATAAATAGTTCAAATCACATTTTTTTATTATTTACGAACTAAAAATAAAAACTAAGTAAAAATATAACGAAATTGCTTTTATATAAACTCCTTAAGTACGAAAAATGGTTTAATCTACTACAATGAATTACAACAAATCAGTAAGCTGGTAAGCTCCTAAGTCTCTCTGTACTCGTAAATTAAAGGAAAATAGAAGTAAAGATTTCTGAAAAGCTTTTGTATAATAATGGATTCGAGGTTTTAAGGTTTGGATACCTTTGGTTTAACTGGTATATCTAGTTGTCATGCTTAGCTTTCAGGAAAAATGAGGCTCTGTCATTTGAACAAGCTAAGCTAGTGAGGACAAAGGATTTAAGGTGGGTTTATGTACTCCACTCAAGCGTGTGTTGTGCTATTGTGTTGGAATGTTCTGCTCGTATGTCTGCCAGTAGTTCTATTTGAATTCCATGGTTGTGTGTGATCGCGGTGAATGAGTATTGCAAGTATGTTCTCTAGATGCCAAATGTGATTGTGTAATGATGTATTGATAAGTGGCGTATTATATGTTTTAATGATAAGTGTAACGTTATGCATGAAATGCATGTTTATAATATGTGGAGTGCGGAGGGAGTTACTTTAACGGGGCAGGTGAATATAGGAAAATTGGCGTAATGGAGGAATGGGTGGAGAGTTAAGGGATTCAAGAGAGTTAGGAAGAACCGTGACGATAGTTATTGACTAGTCCTTCGGGGTGACACCGTGACGACAATTATTGACTAGTCCTTCGGGACAACACCTTGTAAATGGTTAGTAATTATGTATGAAAGTGGTGTTGAGGTTTTGGTAAATGGTTGTTAGCATGTTAAAATTATGGCAAGTGATCAATTGAAGCCTTAAAGGTAATCATGAATGCTATATATGCTACTTGGACAATGTATGGGATTAACTTGTGGAAAAATAGGGGTCAAAACGCAACGGAGGTTCCTTAACATCACGACGAGCGAAGGCAATATGTTGCATCGCGACGAAGAGTTCCCATTGTCGTGACGTCAACCCGATATTTTGTAAATTTTTCAATTTGATCCTAATCTGACCTCGGGTTTTCAAAAGAGCTTTCGTAAGCTCAACTGAAACTCGAAAATGATTTTATATCATATTATACACATTTGATACTTGTATTAAAATGTTTTAATGTTCTCAAATTGATTATAAATGATTGTAGTGGCTCCAACAACAAATGTAGCATCTTGTAGCTCGAATCTGGTGATCGGATCGGGTATGGGTATATACTAAAAAATATTGATTCAAATATTTAAAATTTATATTTAACACGTTTTGGTTTACGAAACACTTTATTGTGAATATAATATTTATAATATTTTAATATTTTCTAATATTATTGTATTTTTCATAATATGTGTCTTTTCATGCGTGTGTAACTCAGAATAGTTGATTTCTTCCATTTGATTTTTTGAAAAGGGTAAACTACACAACTGGTCACCCAACTATTGCCCTTTTTTTCTTTTTTGGTCACCCAATTATATATTTTTTTTATTTTGGTCACCCAATTATTGCCCTTTTTCCTTTTTGGTCATCTAACTATCAATTTTTTTAATTTGGTCGCCCAACTAATCAAGATTATTTTTTGTGTCCATTTCCATTAAGTCTGGTTAAATCTCTAACGAGAGGGTGACGTGATAGTAAAAAATCGGTATAATAACAAATTTAGCCCTCAAATTTTACATATTATATCAATTTAGTCTTAATTTTAAAAAATTAACCATCAAAAGTTACAAATAGTTTCAATTCGGTCCTCAAAATTTACCTTCCTCTTCCGCTTGCCCCACCATCACTACCAATATTGCCTCCACCACCACCTTTTCCTCCACCATTCTCCAAAAAAAAGCTTCTATTTTTTTTCTATTTCAACCTAATTTGTTGTATATCGCACTTAGCTTTGTCATAACCATTTTTTGAAAAACGGGTCGACTTTGATTTTAAAAATGAAAATAAAAAAAGGGAGTCGCCACCAATCTTTTTTTGATGAGGTGTGATCGGGTCACCTCGTAATTGGGTCATTTTAATAATAGATTTGATTTATTAAAACAACAGTTTTGGTCTACAAAATTTAGAAAAATGGGTTCGGGAGTCGATTACGCACGAGGAAGGGTTAGCACCCTCGTGACGCCCAAAATTGGTACCTAATTGATTTTTTAATGTCCTAATGCCAAAAGTTTGAAACGATTTTAAAATACAATTCCATTTTTTTAAAAAAAAATTTAAATAACTCGAATTGGATATTGAGATTCTCTTGTTCCGAAGGAATAAAATATCACATCCAGCACGACAGGATATGACATTTCAAACCCTCGATGCCAAGATCCTCTCGTGATTTCCAAAGTTCATGCATTGAGATTTTTATAAGGATATTCAATTATTTGGACAAACTAAAAACCGAAGCCCAGCACGTTAGGGCACGATTTCTCGAATTTCCAAACATAGAATATTGCCTTATTCTTTAGAAATCTTTTCCCGAGGTAACAAAATGTCACATCCAATACGTTAGGACACAATATCTCGAATTCTCGAGAAAAAGCTTTTATTTATTTAAAACTTATTGCGATTTAAAAAGATATTCCATTATGTAGATTAAATGAGAAAAGCCGAAACCCAGTAAGTTAGGGCACGACTTTCTCGAATCTCTAAATAAGAAATATCAATTATTTAAAAAGACTTGATGCACCGAGTAAAGGTTAATGTAATACGATTTGATAAAAAAAGATAAATTACGAAGCTAGGTTGCATAATAAAAAATAAAAACGATGTATGTAATAATACTAAGTTAACTAATTTAATGATATGATGATAATAACAATAATAATGCAATGATGATAGTAAAATAAAGAATGATGATAATAATACATTTATAATAATAATAGTAATAGAAAGAATGATAATGAAAATAGAAATAACAGTAACAATAATAATAATAAAATAGTAATAAAAATAAAAATGGTGAAAATAAGAAATAACGATAATAAAATAATAATACTGATGCTAGAAAGAAAAAATAAAATAATAATAATAATAATGGTAATTAAATATATATAATAATAATAATAATAATAATACTAACAATGAGAATAAAATAACAAATATAATGATAATAATGGTAATTAATAATAAAACAAATAATAATAATGGTAATAATAATAATGATGGTAATATGATAACAAAAATAGTAGTAGCATACACAAAATGAATAAACAACATGGACAAACAAAGAAATATAAAAATATACATGATAATGAAAAAAAATGAAATAAAATAAAAGGAATATATGTAAATGTGAACAAATAAATAAAAGGATAAAAATGACACATAAAATATATAAAAACTAATGTTAAACGAATATTGTATTAAATTGTAATTGAAATAAGACTAAGAACCCAAATTATAAATAAAATATTGAAGGGACTAAATCAAGAAAGAAATAAAATTAAAGATCTAAATTAAAAAAGAAAAAAGCGAATTAGGGCCCCAAAATGACGCGCATGAAAAGAAAGGGACTAAAAGGGAAATATTCTCGTCCATTGGTGCGCTGCGTTTTAAAACGGCCCAAAATGGAACCAAAGTAAATTTATAGGGGCAAATTTAAAAAATAAAAAAATGGATTAAAAAAGTAAAAATGCGGAGGGGCTATTCGCGCAAATAGCCCCTTTAATGAAAACACGCGATCCCCGCGCGCGGGTCGGGTTAACGTCTTGGTTAGAGCGATGCAGCGTCGCTTTTGGCCTATGGACTGAAGGCCTAAAACGGCGCCGTTTTGCTTTTTTATAAAAGGCATATTTTTTTAAAAAAAAAATCATTTCTGCAAGTTTAAGAAAAAAGAAGAGAAGGGGGAGGGCCTTTTCTCTTCTTTTTTCGCGATTTAAAAGGTAAGCTTCATTTTTATTCTATTTACAAGCATATATATGTATGTATGTAAAAATTCGAGGAAATAAAATAATAAATATAAAAAAAGATCTTCCCTTATATTTTGATTTGGGTTTTTTGTGTTTTTGTGTTGTCTTAAAACAGATTTGCAAAGAATGAAGATGAACAAAAAAAATAAGAAAACGGGACTAAACCTTTCAACTTCGAATCTGTTTCTTTTTTATTTCCTTTTTGTTTTTTCGTTTTTTTTATTAAGAAAAGAACCCCCTTTACAAGCATGTTGATATGGCTTTTATAGCCAAGTTACAAGACTTTTTTTTATTTTTTGTTTCTTTTATTTTTTTGTTTCTTCTGCCATTGTTGTTGTTGCGTGTTCTCTTGTCCTTGCAGGGTATGGATTCCAGTCTTGACATGGGCGTCTTTGCCATGGTCGGAAGGCGGTGGGTCGAGAAGCAGTGGGCGAGGCGGGCCAAGCAAGATGGCGCGGCATTTAGGGTTAGGTTTAGTTGTTTTTTTTTTTTTAGCCTTTTGTGTTTGGGTTTTAATGTAATTGGACCTTTTTAATTAGGCCCGGGTAAAATTGGGTCATTACAAGTTTCTCCATCTTATTCTTCATCTCTTTGCGTAACAATGCTGCCAGAGACACTCGCTCATGACCATGACATCTGCCTCCTCCAGATGCCATTTCCTACCACCCACCCACCCCTAAGGTTAATTAATGGCCCCCAAACTCAACAGCTCATTGTTTCCCACTTAATCACAATGCACCTTCTTCTCAAAACTACTACCCTTTAATATGCACTTGTAGTCAGGGGCGAAGCCAGGGGGGCTGGCATGGGCCTCGGCCCCCCTAAAAGGTAAAATTACTATTTAGGCCCTTGAAATTTTTTTAAAATTTTAAATTAATAAAGGTAAAATTGCACTTTGGCCCCCCTAAAATTATAAAAATTCGATTTAATCCTTTACAAATTAGAAAGATATAAACTATAAAAAATTAAAATTTCATCCGGCTCCCCTAAAAAATTGTCCTGGCTTTACCCCTGCTTGTAGTGGTCAACTCAAACAGTTAGTGTTAGAAACAAAGACATTTAATTTCCAAATACTAGATTAAGTTTAGAAAGATGATAACGGACAAGGAAATGAAAGAAGGTGAAGTTACCGGCAAAGAATGTTTAGTTTAGCGTTTCATACAAATTGAGGTTTTCTTTTTCTTTTTCTTTTTTTTTGAGAAAGGTGGTGGAAGAGGTGGTGACGAAGGCAACGATAATAATAGTGGTGGGTGATAAAAAAGCAAAGTGGCGATAGTTGAATAACCTATGTTGTAATTTACCAATAAGATAGAAAACAAAGAGAAAAAAAAGGATAGATTGAAAGAATTTGGAGAAACAAAGAAAGAACATCACGTGACATGATAATCGATCAGTTTGGTAAGCTGATAATGCCGATCTTATTTGTTTCAAAATTCAAGAAATTAATACCAAAAGATGGCAGGCAAACTGGGGCAATCTGCTTCAACTTAATAATATAATAATAATCCAAGTTACCGAAAAATAATCATAACAAGAACAAAGTCCTTACAAGTTTGATAGCCGAAATAGTAAAATAACTATTCATTCCAGTTGAAATTGCAGACAGGACGATCATGTTGGTTTCTTCTTCAAGTTATATTTCCTATTTTATAACCAGACCCGTTATGAAAAAAGCTAAGGCTAAAAGAAAGCTTCCCAAGGCAAAATAGATAGACAGAAAGCTGCAGAAGGAAATTAAGCTAGCTTTTAAATCAAGAAAATGGAGCAAGTTTTTAGCATGAAAGGAGGGACTGGAGAGGAAAGCTATGCCAATAACTCAAAATTACAGGTCAATTTCTTTGAATATTTTAAGGATAGCTGTTATCTGTTATTTAAATCACATATATGTACTTTAGAAGAATATCAATACACTAATGGCTAAAAGAAGCTGACTTGATTGGTTCTTGTAGTCTACTTGTCTATCCCTGTCAATGCCGGTGTTAAACCAAGCAGTGTTGAGTTTCTGCTGCACCGACTTACCGGAAACCATCACCATCGCGGACCTCGGATGTGCGTCGGGACCGAACACTTTCATTGCGGTTTCCGAGATTATAAGCATCATGTATAATAAGTGCTGTGAACTCGGTCGATCACCACCAGAATTTCGAGTGTTTTTTAATGACCTTCCCGGAAATGATTTCAACACTATTTTCCAGTCTTTGCCAGCTTTTCAGGAGAAATTACAGCAAGAGAATGGACCAAAGTTCGGGCCGTTTTTCACAGCGGGTGTCCCTGGCTCATTTTACGGGAGGCTTTTCCCATCCAAAACCTTGCATTTCGTGCACTCATCTTCTTCCCTTCATTGGCTTTCTCAGGTAGGTCTTCTTCTTCCTCCTTTAGAAATGTCAATAAAAAGCTGTTGAATATAAAAGTAAAAACAGAACAAAGGACTTAAATGGAAGCAATAGGAATTCAGAAAATTAGAAACGGTGAAGTAGCTTTCTTTATTCCATGAAGAGTACTATAAATACTGAAATAGCTAACAACTTAGAGATATATTAGGATTCTAATAGTATCTTGATAAATCTCCTAAATAAAAGGAACACTACTGACACTAAATAAAGACTAGTTCTGTTTAAAACAGACTTTGACTAACTCAACGCCTAACTTATTCAATCAGTAAATAGTAATAAATAATTTCTACATTAACCTTTAACACTCCCCCTTAATGTAGAAACTCCCCAACACCCAACAATTCTCTCAAATGCACGAATTTCTTCGGTGGAAGTGGCTTTGTGAACAAATCAGCAACTTGTTCTTCAGTGCAACAGTACTCCATCTTGATATCTCCCTTTGATGACGTGTTTCAATGTGTCTTGTTCTACTGTGATAAACAGGGTTTTTTGTCATTGCAATTGTTGACTAATTATCACAATAGATGGTAGTTGCCTCCACTTGTGTTTGCTTTAAATCATCAAGAATTCTTCGTATCCAGACAGCTTGACAAGCAGCTCTCTTATGAAATGATGACGTGTTTCAATGTGTCTTGTTCTACTGTGATAAACAGGGTTTTTTGTCATTGCAATTGTTGACTGATTATCACAATAGATGGTAGTTGCCTCCACTTGTGTTTGCTTTAAATCATCAAGAATTCTTCGTATCCGACACGGCTTGACAAGCAAAGCAGCGAATGAATGACCATATATTCACCTCTCCGAAGATGATAAAGCGCTTGATGGTTGCTTCTTTGAGCTCCATGAAACAACTCTACTACCCATAGTAAAAACGTAACCAGTTGTACTCTTGCGATCTTCAATGCAGCCACCCAAATCACTATCTGAAAAACTATACAGCCTTAGATTGTTAGAGAACTTATACCATATTCCAAATGAGCTTAACCCCTTCAAATAGCGCAAAATTCGCTTGGCAGCTCCAAAGTGATGCTTGCTTGGACTCTGCATATATCTAGACAAGAGACTTGTTGCTTGCAAAATATCAGGTCTACTATTTGTTAGATACAACAGACTCCCAATCAAACTTCGAAACAATTGGTAATCAATTTTCTCTCCCCTATCATCTGAACAAAATTTTTTATTGGTGCACATTGGAGTACTCACGAGATTGTAATCCTTCAAGTTGAACTTTTCAAGAAGATCATTCACATATTTTTCTTGAGACATAAAAATACCCTCTGCACATTGTTTAATTTCTAGTCCCAGAAAGAAACTCATCAACCCAAATCAGTCATTTCAAATTCGTCTGTCATCAGCTTTTTAAACTCATTCAACAAAGCACTACTATTGCTAGTATAAATCAAATCATCAACATAAAGGCAAATAATGAGAATCTCTGAAGTACCTCTATTTTTCACATATAGATTTGGCTCACTGGGACTTCTTTGAAAACCATTATTGTTGAAATGCCCATCAATTCTTCCATACCAGGCTCGCGGCGCTTGCTTTAAGCCATATAGAGCCTTTTTCAACCTACACACTTTCTCTTCTTGATTTGCAATCTCGTAACCTTTTGGTTGCTGCACATATACTTCTTCTTCTAGAATCCCATTTAAAAAAGCCGACTTGACATCGAACTGATAAACCTCCCAACTTAATTGAGCTGCAATTGATAGAATAACACGTATGGTGTCAAATCTTGCTACCGGAGAGAAAGTTTCTTGGAAATCTAACCCTTCACGCTGTATGTACCCTCGTGCAACCAGTCTTGCTTTATGCTTTTGAATGGAACCATCAGCCTGGAATTTAGTTTTGAAAATCCATTTTAACCCAACAGCTTTTTTTCCATTTGGAAGGTCTACTAATTCCCACGTCTTGTTCCTTTCCAAGGCTTTCATTTCATCATCCATTGCATCTCGCCATTCCTTGGATTTGATTGCTTCTTCAAAGACGATTGGATCTTCAATTTGGGTGAACTGGCATTGTTCAGTGCTTTCATAAATTTCTGCCAACGATCTCCATTTTCTAGGTGGTGATTCTGATGAAGAAGAGCTTGATGAAGTGGTATTTGGAACTACTGAAGGACTGCTTGGTGCCGATGAGCAAGAACTTCCATCTCTATTTTCTTGACTAGGATGAGTGTCGAGACATTCACCATCTTCTAGTAATGCTTCTAAACCTGCTTGTAATTCCTTCCAATTCCAAGAGTTTTTCTCATCAAAAACAACATCATGACTAATTAATAGCTTCTTAGATAAAGGATTATAAAATCGATATCCTTTAGTTTCAGAGCTATACCCAACAAAGATACATTTAGTGCTATTATCATCTAACTTTCCTCTCTTTTGAGATGGAATATGCACAAATGCAATGCAACCAAAAACTCTCATATGAGTTACCTCAGGTTTCCACCCATGCCATGCTTCAAATGGTGTTTTTTTGTTCTAGAGCTGCTGTTGGAGATCGGTTGAGGATGTACACTGCTGTGTGAATTGCTTCTCACTTGAAACTTTTGGAAGATCTTTAGCTTTCAAGTAAGCATTTTCCCATCTCAACAAGACTCCTATTCTTCCTCTCAAATGACTCTGTTTTGTTGAGGAGTGTAGCTTGCTGTTAGCTGGCATTGAATGCCAGATTCTTCACAGAATTTGTTGAATTCAGTAGAGAGAAATTCTCCACCACGATCTGTCCGCAAGGTCTTTATAGGCTAGCCACTTTGTTTCTCAATACTTGCTTTAAACTTCTTGAAAACAGAAAGAGCCTCTGATTTTTCTTTGACAAAGTACACCCACGTCATTCTACTGTAGTCATCAACAAAGACTAAAAAGTACCTGTTTTTATTGAGAGAAAGTGTTCTCATCGGTCCGCAAAGATCAGCATGAATAAGTTCAGCAAGTTGGGAAGCTCTCCTTGCCTTGCCCTTTGGAAACGAATCTCGATGTTGTTTCCCAAATATACAGCTCTCACACACATCATCAACATTTTTTGTTAGAGGTAAACCATCAACTAGATTCTTTTCAGACATGAGTTATAAACTACCAAAATTTAAGTGTCTATATCTGTGATGCCACAACCAATTTTCATCAAATGATTCTGCCTTCAATGCAAGCTTATCATCAGTTGCAAGATTATAAGGAAAAATCTTATTTTTTGCCATTAGAACACTAACTAACAGGTGCTTTTTCGATTTATCCTTAAAAATGCAACAATTGAATTCCTCAAAGACAAGTGAATACCCATCCACCATAAATTGCCCGACACTTAGCAAATTAGAATTTAAATCTGGAACATACAAAACATTATGAATGCAATTAAGACCTAGGGAATTCAACTGCACAGTACCTTTTCCCTTTGCTACACGAACAGTTCCATCACCAAGCGTAATTCGGCTAGTTACCGACTTATTTAAGTTGCTGAAGAGACTTAATTCACTTGTCATATGATTGCTACAGCCACTATCTATGTACCAAACTTCAGGAGAACACTCCTTAGCACTGAAGCATGCAACGAACAGGCTCTCTGTCTCATCTTCTTCACTATCTTCATGAGCCAGGTTAGCCTGCTTCTCTTTAAGCTTGCAAAACCTCTCAATATGCTCGTACCTTCTGCAATAGTAGCATTGTTTTGGACTACTATTTTCTCCTTTATCGCCATCTCTATAACGTTGGTTCTGTCCATTGAATCGGCCACCAACCCTACCTCTTCTTCTCCCACGAGATGAATTTCCTCCACGCCAGTCATTGAAGTTTGTTTCACTGGTGCCCTTTCCACCACGAGAGTATTGCGCCCTACTATAAAAGGCATTCTCAACAGACGCATTATCATACATTTTCATCCTATCATCATGAGAATAAAGAGAGCCTTGCAACTCATCAACAGTTAACACACTCAAATTTTTTGACTCTTCTATAGCTGCAACTACATGATCATATTTCCTAGGTAAACTCCTAAGAATTTTCTCAACTACCCTTTGCTCACTTAAATCCTCACCATATTTTCGAATTTGATTCACAACATCAATTACTTTTGACACATAATCATCCAGATCATCATCATCTTCCATAATAAAATTATCAAACTTCCTACGCAGAGTTTGAAGTTTGACAATCATCACCTTTACAGTACCTTGATATACCTTGATATGCCGTTCGCAGCGTGTCCCATGCTTCTTTCGAACGTGTCACCGCTTCAATGCGAGGAAAAATTGATTCATCCACAGCTTGTTGGATGAAAAACAAAGCTTTAGCATCTCTCTTTCTGATATCTTTGAGAGTCTCAGCTGCAACCTCCTCTTCACCGTATCCATTTTCCACCAAGTCCCATAGGTCTTGGGACAAAAACAAAGTCTTCATCTTAGTGCTCCAAACTCCATAGTTGTTGCCTTGAAAAATTGGAACCAACGGCTGTGAAAGGTTCACTCCATTCTGATTGCTTGCCATCTTAAGCTTGAACACAGGCCTCGAGTAGCTCGGATACCAGATGTCAATAAAAAGCCGTTGAATATAAAAGTAAAAATAGAACAAATGACTTAAATGGAAGCAATAGGAATTCAGAAAATTAGAAACGGTGAAGTACCTTTCTTTATTCCATGAAGAGTACTATAAATACTGAAATAGCTAACAACTTAGAGATATATTAGGACTCTAATAGTATCTTGATAAATCTCCTAAATAAAAGGAACACTACTGACACTAAACAAAGACTAGTTCTGTTTAAAACAGACTTTGACTGACTCAACGCCTAACTTATTCAATCAATAAATAGTAACAAATAATTTCTACATTAACCTTTAACAAGAAAAATGCATTGAGGAAGCTTCCTAACAACGCTTTTTCTCATAAATGCCCCCGGAATTGGTCGACAAAGTAAATCCAGTAATAAACAAAGGGAAGATTTTCATCTCAAGGACAAGTCCAGCAGCCGTGATAGATCCCTACGTGACTCAATTCCGAAAGGATTTCACTTTATTTCTGAAGTTACGCTCAGAAGAAATAGCTCCCAAAGGGCGAATGGTTTTGACATTAAGGGGCAGAACAACACCAGATCCCACCTCAGACCAAAGCTGTTTACTTTGGGACTACCTAGGTCAAGCATTTCAGGATTTGGTTGCAAAGGTATAAGCTTTAAGTTTTAACTTCTTTTGCAACAATCAGCATAATATGTAACCATGTCTAATAAAGAATCAGTGCATTTTAAATGCAGGGGGTGGTTGAAGTGGAAATGTTAGATGGCTACTACACCCCGTATTACGAACCTTGCCCGGAAGAGATTCAAGCCGAGGTAGAGAAAGAGGGGTCGTTCGCTGTTGATCGTCTCGAGGTGGTAGCATTACCATGGGATTATGTCAATGGAGGGATCAACTATGACAGAGCATTGACAGCTAAAGAAATGGCGAAGGCTATGAGAGCAGTCAATGAGTCTATGATTGGGAGTCACTTTGGAGCAGATATCATGGACCGTTTGTTTCATAGGTTTATGGAAATCATGGCTGCAGATACCATGGAAGTGAAGCATGTTAGCTTGGTTGTTTCTTTAATCAGAAATGCTTGATTAATATGATATTGAAGTTCTCATGAGTTGGTTCTTGTACTCTGATTTCTGGAGAATATATGATGTGGATCTTCAACTTCCATTCCATTGAACCAGTCTTATTACAGGGAGTATTAAGTAAGTTAAATATGCAGCTTTTGCTGTGGTGTTGCCATGGTCAACAGTGATGATGTCTTTGATTTCTGTGTTCTAGTTCTAGGCCCAAAAATTAGTCAACTGGTAGATTCTCATCGTAAAGAAAGACCAGGGAAATTGCTTTATGAAAATCATGATCAATTAAGTCTACACTAAAATTCAGCAATTCATTTGATAGATTTGAATAGTGAATTTGTTCCATTAGGGGACAAGACGATTCATGAAAAATAATACTAGTATAGTTTTTAGTGTTGAAATAGTCTGCATCAGTTAAACGAGTAAAGCAATGATGCCTTTGGCTGATTTATTCATTTAAATATTTATAATTGATTTTAATTATAATTGTTTTATACATATAAATTAATTATAATTGTTGATATATAAATGTTAACTAAAAATAAATAAATAAACAAACAAGTGATGAAATATTGGTAGATTTGCCTTAGCAACCAAAAGCTTAATTACAAAATGAGATACTAGTCGAATTAATATTTGGTATACTGATAATATTTTTTTTTATAAATAATTTTAAAAAATTATCAAGTTTTTTTTAATATTTTATAACTTCCCTGTAAAACACTTATCACTTGATCTGTTTTATATCATTCGATCTTGCTTGTGGACTCCACTAACATTCTATTAAGGTATTAACATGTATTAATCTTTTAAAGAGTTCTTTTTACACCTAACAAAATATTTTTCTATATTATGATCAAGAATGTCTTCAATTGAATTTTTTTATCTAATTATTCCTTTTTAAATATAGTTTTAATGATATTTACACCAAGCAATGGGAATATACATGTATATCCATGTTCAAAATGTCAAAAAATATTCATCTCTAGTAAATACACGATTCGAGTTTTATCATATGCAATTGTCATGTGCGGATCTTTAATCTCATCATTTGTAGTTGTTATTATTAAATTTTATCCGATTATATTATATTTTGATATTTCATATATTTGTACTTTATATTAATTTGATTTTATTTTATAGTTACTCGCACTTGTATAACACTACAATGTATAAATTTAGTCGATAAGTTAATAAAAATAAATTCATTTGGATTTATTTTAAAAACTTTCAATGATTTAAATTTTTAATTATATATGTATAATAAAATAAGGTAAGGAAATATATATGGAAACGTTGAGTTCTAAGTTAGTTCTTTTAGCTTCAAAATACTTCCTATTTTTAGTTATATTTAAAATGGATCTCATTTTTAAATTTAAGTTTTAAATTTTCTTTTTGCCATTAGTAATATATAAGTTTTAAATAATAAACAGTTTTAAACATCATTAAGAACATTTTAAAAGTTTTTGTGTGTTAGAAAAGTCTGCTCTCTGTAGCACGTCTTGTCTGCTCTTTGTAGCACGTTCTTGTTTCTTTTTTTGTCATTTGACCTTTGATTATTTTTACTTTCGTCTGAAGTTTTTCAAGGTGTTTCTTGAGAAGGCCGGTATCAGGTATTTACTGTGAGTGAGTATCTACTATGGAGAAAGAAACGGTAGGGCTGAATATTGAAAATGGGGAATAAGAAGAAACGTTGCTACTATCGATTGATCCAAGGTTATAAAAATCAGCATATGAATATTGTTTGGTAGGATGTTTTTTAACAGCAAGTGTTGTCCATTTTCCAGCAATGAATAATACAATGGCAAATCTGTGGCATCCTTTAGGTGGTGTTCAGATCTCGGATCTGGGGGAGAGGAGATTTTTATTCAAGTTTTTCCATGAGATGGATGTTGAACGGGTGGTCAATGGGACTCCTTGGATGTTTAATAATCATTTATTGATTATTCATCGATTGGAGAATGATGAGGACCCAATGCAAGTCCCTCTAGTTTTCTCGACTGGTGGGCGTCGAAACCACCAAAAATAATTCCTACAAAAATAACTCTAAATTGTAGTAAAGAGTGGTAGTAGGGTCGAGTCCACAGGGATTGGATGTTGTAATCAAATTCCGTGTTTACTTATGAAAAAAATGTTCGTTGTGTCAAGGTCGTGGCAAGAGTCGTGCCTACGACTCCAAACGTACCTGCAACAAATAAATAAACAAGTAATCGGGGGGTTTCGAGAATGTTTAGAAAGTAAATAATCTATCAGCGTAAATAAACAATTAAATAATATTAGAAATAAATTTAGTTCGGGAAATAAATTCAGAATTTTGCAAACAAAAATAATAAGCCTTAGCCTTAGACTCAGTAAATTCTGTATCAAGAATCGATCCTCGAAAAATTAATCTTCTCCTCCAAACGATAAGCTGGTTATAGCAGTCAAGAACGTCCTAACCACCAATTCTTCCTCTCGTAGCTGGTCCCGGTACGTCCTGCAAACTAATCCTTACCGATTATCTAACCGAGATACACATGTTCCCGATTCAAGATTCTGGCAGCCTTGCGTTCTGAAGAACCCAACTCGAATTAACGGCCTTAACTGCGTGGGTCGTTTAAACCCGATCACTTCTTCCTTGATTTGTTCTCGGAGATCCGAATACAACATGGCCGACTCGTTTCTCCAACTGTCAGCAAACACGACTCCAACCTAATGTGCACTTTTTGACTTGAAATCGAGTTAACTTTAAGGGATGAGTTGTCAATCCCGATACTTAGGAAAAATATGAATACCGATTGGAAGCATTTTTAGCACGAATATGTATCTCACGATTCCCGACCGGAAAGGACACCGGCCTAAAGCTAAGCTGGAATTTAGTGAAGCATGAAATTATTCATGCTTTGTAAACTTTGAAAAGTGGTTTGATGATTATAGTGAAGAAAGGAATAGAAAGGACTTGGAAAGAAATTAGCCCAATTTTGTAAAAGCAAGAAAAAATACAAATGGAAGTAGCAGTATGCTCACGCCAATTTGAAAGACAAAAGAGAATAATTTAATTCCAAATTGAAGTGGGAATGTAGAATTAAGTGATGACTTTCCAAAGGACATTAAGGCCCTATTCTATTTATATACATAGAATTTTCTATTTTTAGCCTTAATTAATTTAACATAAAATCAAAATAAAATAATAAATAAATAAATAAAAATAAAATAAGATTCTTTTTCTATTTTTGGCTTTTACAAAGTCAAAAATTCTGATGAGTCTTTGCCTTTTCTCCACATTTTTATTCGGCCTCATTTTTATTGATTGTGTTTCAATTTGGTCCTTTTCTACTCGTTTTTGTCTCTTAGCGTCCCAATTGCATCCCTGACAAGATTAAAACATAAAAGTACTAATTTAGCAGGGATCAATTCAGAAATAAACCGAATAAAACACAAAATAACATGCAAATTAATATGTTATCATCGACTTTTTGGGTTCAAGTTCACGACTTACCTCCGGGTTTCTTCTCGGAGACTGTGGCTAAGCAATTGGGGAATTTTATTGGACACTTTTTAGATTACGATTCAAAGCAGTTAAATCGAGTGTTAAAGAATTATCTTAGGATCCGAGTAGAGTTAGATGTCAGAAAACCCTTGAAGAGAAGGAAGAAGATTGTGCTTACATTATCGAAATTCACTTATGTGAAATTTCGATATGAAAAACTCACTTTTTTGCTTCTTATGTGGATGCTTGGATCATAATGATAAGTTTTTTTTCTAGTTAGACTGAACCGGGGATGAGCTATTATGGATTTTGGATGGAATTTGTCTCTAAAAGCGTAGACAAGGAGAACCACAATAGTGAATAGTGTTTGGCTTCGTGAGGAAGAGGATGATGATTCTAAGGAAATAAATCGGAATTTGCATGGACCAGGGAGTAACTCAAGGAATGAATTGATGAGTGATTTGTGGTGTAATATCAATTCGATACTGGGCTTTAATTTTGAAGGTCATCCAGATCATGATGTGGTGAACTGAATTGGGTCTTCTAATGGAATGGGTTGTATCAATATGGAGCATGATTTCGAGGAGGATCCAATTGAAAGTGTGGAAGGGAAGAAAAGGTCCAGAACTAATGTTTCTGACTTGGTTGATTCGTTAGGGGTCTCGGCTGATCAACTAAATGCTCATTCTCATCAAATATCGGTGGCTGTCAAGGGGCATGCCTACCGGACGCCATGAAAATCTTATGCTAGAATGTCTGCAAATTGGGAAGTACGCAGGCTATTCGAAGACTTCGGTTTATACTGAAGGCTATTAATTCCCAAATTTTCTTCATGATGGATACTAAATTGGAAAGAGTGCGAATGGAGAAGGTTCATAGGAGATGTGGTTTCAATAATGGGATGGATGTTAAGGCGGATAGATCTAGGTGGACTTAGTTTAGCGTGGAATGGTAATGATCTGGTCAATATACGTAGTTTCTTGAAGCATCATATTAACGCGGATATTTAAGAGGTGAAAGGAATTTGAAATGGAGATTGACAAGTTTCTATGGGGCTCCGGATGTCAGACATAGAGAAGAAAGTTGGGAGCTTCTTCGACGATTAAGGAGAAATCATGATTTAGCATAGATAGTTTGTGGAGATTTCAATGAGATTTTATATTCTCATGAAAAGATTGGATGAAAGCCAAGGGAAGAGAGGCGGATAGAGAACTTTTGCAAGGTATTAGAGGAGTGTTAGTTGGTGGATGGGTGTTTTTCGGGACCTTGGTTCATATGGGAAATAGGGAATTTACCAGAAATTAACATAAGATAACAGTTGGATAGAAGGGTGGTCAATTCCCAATGGTTGAATCTATTTCCTGATTTCTTTATTAAGCATCTACCCCAATATTTTTTGTATCATTGCCTTCTTTTAATTCAAACAGATCAGGCCAAGAAACGGGGGGTTTGGGAAATTCGGATTCGAAGCCTGGTGTATTTTTGAAGATTTCTGTGAAGAAGTGGTGCGATGAGTATGGGAATCAACGACGGGCAATGTTTTGTCAAAAATGGATATGGTCAAAAATGTTTTGCAAGAGTGAGAAAGGAGCATCAAGGAGAAGTGGGGTGTTGCAACAAAAAATTTGAATCAAAAGTTGGAAACTCTGAATGAAGCAGAAAGGGATGATGATACACTTGCTGAAATTATTGATGTTAAATTACATCTAAATTGGGAGATGGAGAAAGAAAAAGCGTATTGGGAATAGAGGGCTCGTGCAAACTAGTTGAAGATGGGAGACAGGAATACTGCGTTTTCCCATAAATTTGCTTCTCAAAGAAGGCATATGAATCGAATCAGGGGCTTGGAAAATGTGATAGAAGAAATAACAAATATAAAGTGCGAAATAGAGGAAATTGCTCAAAAATATTTTCAAAAGGTACGGAAAATATGGGGAATATATTGTCGGGAGTGGAGCGACGAATAACGGAGAGTATGAATCAAATGTTGTTGGCGATGTATATTGCTAATAAGGTGTTTGGTGCTCTAAAAGGTATGGGTCCAATTGGAAATAATGGTTTTCCGACGGATTTTTTCCTGCAGTTTTGGCACATTATCAGTCATGATGTGAGTGATTTTTGTCTTAAAATACTGAAGGAAGGTATATCACTAGAACCTCTCAATGTTACAAATATTGTTTTAATACCGAAAATTGCTCAGCCTACGAATCTGTTGAATTTTAGGCCTAAAAGCCTTTGTACATTGCTTTATAAAATTTTATTTCTAAAACTATTGCAAATGGTCTTCAACAAATTTTAGATGTTGCAAAGATGAGGTCCAAAGTGATTTTGTTCTAGGCAGACTGATTACCGATAATATTCTTCTTGCTTATGAAGTCTTACATCTGTTCAAGCAAAAAAGAACAAGGAGAAAGAGTCTTTTGGCGTTAAAATTGGATATGAGCAAAGCATATGATCAGGTAGAATGGTCCTTTTTACGTCAAATGTTGTTAAAAATGGGATTTGCTACTTCATGGGTGGAGTTCATTATTCATTGCTAATAAGTGATAAAAGTAACATATTTTAATCTCATTGTTAATGCGTTTTTGGATGATTATTTATGCAAATTGGTGAATTTTATGCCCATAATCCTTTAAATTCATATTTCTATACTTAGAAGAGCATTTGAGAGCGAAATGAGCGAAAAACAAGCAAAAATCAGACAAATAGACTAGATTTCAAGAGCCACACGGGCTAGGCCTTCCCACACGGGTTGGACACACGCCCGTGTGAGCTATACGGGTTGGATACACAACTATGTGCCAGACCGAGTCAATTTCGTGATTCGTATCCCAAACACGTGGAATAACGCAAATTTTAGGCTTTTGGGGCATTCTAAAGTCTATAAATACCAAATAGAAGAAGAAAATTGGGGGAAATCAGAGAAGATTGAAGAAAACAACTCGAAGAACACCATTGGAGCCAACTTTGAAGCAGAATTCCATCAAGATTGAAAACCTCCTTTTAATTTCTTTTGAAGTTTTTATGAGTTCCTTATTTCTTGTGGATATTTTGTCTTTCAAATCTTTTTATTCACAATTATGAACTAATTCCCTAGATACCTAGGAAAGATGAACCCTATGATGAATTCTATTATTTGATTTTTGTTTTATGCGATAAATACTTTATTCTTGTTATCAATTATGTGTGCTTATCTCTTGTTTTAATATTTCTGATATATTAATTCATGTTTAATGTGCTTAAATTAAAGGAGGAAAAGTCTCTGTTTAAGAGTAGATCTAGCATAATTGAGTGGAATTGCATGCAATCCTAGAAATAGGACGACATAAATCTACCGGATTAGAGTCAAATCTAATAGAGGAATCCATAGGTCGAGTTAATGCGACAATAGGGGTTTTAATTAGAAAGAAATTTCAGTTAATCAACCTAGAGTCAATTGCTCTTACTCTCGAAAGATATATTAACATAATTTAAGGATTTCTACGGATCAAGATACGAAGTGAATAATTTGTTTAATTCAGATTCATAATAATAGATGAAGTCTAGGTGGATTCTTTCCTGGATATTGTTTCTCTCATTGGTTATTATTAAATTATTTTCCCGATTTATTCTCTGTTGAATTCTTTAGTCAAATTAATTTAGTAATGTTAGTTTGAACCAATCACTCCAATTTGTCGGCTAAATAATAAGAAAACGATAATTACTATTACTTTTAGTCATCATGGATATGATATCTCTACTCACCGTAGCTACACTATTTATCGATAGGTGCACTTGTCTTCGTCGTATTTTTAGTTAGTCACGGAAAACACACATTAAGTTTTTGGCGCCGTTATCGGGGACTAAAATATTAGGAAAACTTTTTTTCTATTAATTTAGTTATTTTTATTTTATTTTTATATTTTTGTTTTTAACTTAATTTTTACATTTTAATTTTTCTTTTGTTTGCTTCTGGCAGGTTCTTTTGGTTTATGACTAGAGGAAACCCGTCAGGACCATTACTTTTTGACAGTGAGATTGAAAGTACTGCTCGCAGAAATCATAGAGAGGTTAGAGAAGCTAGGCAAAATCAACAGGGTACAGTAGACGATCACGAGGAAAAGAATACTACTATGGAGATGGGTGATAACCAAAATAATCAGCAAGTAATTGAGCGTCCTACCCCTCACAGTATGTATGATTATGTCAAGCCCACTCTGATTGAGGCTGAATTGAGTATTGTGAGACAGACTATTGCTGCAAACAATTTCGAACTGAAGCCAAACACTATTCAGATGGTATAACAGTATGTTCAGTTCGACGGTTTGTAAGATGAAGACCCAAATACTCATTTGGTAAATTTCTTAGAGATTTACGACACTTTCAATATTAATAGCGCCACTGATGATGCCATTCGCTTATGGTTGTTCCCTTTCTCGTTGAGGAACAAGGCAAAACAGTGGTTAAACTCTTTACCACGAGGTTCCATCACTACATGGGCTCAAATGACCGAGAAATTTCTGTTGAAGTACTTCCCACTGGTTAAAACGGCCAAGTTGAGGAATGACATCTCTTCTTTTGTTCAAATCAATTTAGATAATTTATATGATGCATGAGAGAGATACAATGATCTATTAAGATAGTGCCCTTACCATGGGTTACCTTTATGGTTACAAGTTCAAACCTTCTAAAATGGTTTGAATCCCTTAACAAGGCAATTAATTGATGCAGCAGCTGGTGGAACACTGAATAATAAAACACCCGAGGTAGCTTATGAATTTATTGAGGAGATGGCACTGAATAATTATCAGTGGCAAGTTATGGGGACGAAACCAATGAAAGCAGCCGGTGTTTTTAATGTAGATGCAGTCGCCATGTTATCAAGCCAAGTAGAAGCACAAAATAAGAAAATCGACAATTTATATTTTTCTACGCAGGTAAATCCGGTGATGCAATGCGATACAAATAGAGGCAGAATGAATAATCTAGAATGTTTACCCTTCAGTCCTAGTACAGAGAATGAGCAAGTCAATTATATGGGTAATAATTCTAGACTTCAAAATAACCCCTATAATAATATATATAATGTAGGTTGGAGGAACTATCCAAATTTCTCTTGGGGTGGTCAAGGAAATTAAATAGCACAACCTCCTCCAAGCTTTCAACAACCTTATCAGTAAGAGAAAAACCCGAACTTTAAGGATATGTTGACAAAATTTATATCTGTGTCAGAAACTCGTTTTCAAAACACTGAGACAGCACTAAAAAATCAGCAAGTATTGATTTTAGGACTCGAAAATCAAATAGGTCAGCTTGCTAAACTAATTTCAGAACGACCACAAGGTAGATTGCCTAACATTACTGAACCTAACCCTAGGGAGCAGCTTCATGCAATTAATGTTCGAGACGTGGAAGGGTTAGTTGAACCTGAACAAGAATCGATGTAAGAAATTGTGGTGAAAAATGATGAGGTTGAGGAAAATAGGAAAGAGCAAAAGTCGAAAGTCAAAGAATACAAACCTCAAGTGCCATATCCTAACACGATGAAGAGATAGCACACAAACTAGCAATATGGTAAATTTCTTAAGCTTCTTAAAAAATTACACATTAACTTACCGTTTGTTGATGCTCTTTTGCAGATGCCAAATAACGTTAAATTCTTAAATAAGCTATTAACAAATAAGAGGAAGTTAGATGACTCGTCAACTGTGGAGCTCAATCCAGTTTGCTCAGCCATTCTCCAAAATAAACTACCTAACAAATTAAAAGATCCAGGGAGTTTTACTATTCCTTATCTCATTGGTAGTTTAAATATTGATAATGCTTTGGCTGATTTAAGGGCCAGTATTAATGTCATGCCCTACAAAATGTTTAAACAGTTAGGTCTTAGGAAACCCAAACACACTAGGATAAGTATTCAATTAGCGGATAAAACTATCAGATATCCTAAGGGTATTATTGAGGATGTACTTGTGAAAATTGATAAATTCATATTCCCTGTTGACTTTGTTGTGTTAGGCATGGATGAGGATAGTGAGGTACCTTTAATCTTAATTCGACCCTTCTTAGTCACTGCTAGGACTATTATCGATGTTGGTACGGGTGAACTTGTGCTTCATGTAGGTGACGAAAAGATTATTCTCCAAGCATGCAATTCTGTGAGAGTCTCTAGTGAGCGAGATGAGATTAAATGTTCTGTTAATGTTAGTAATCACGTGGCTCAACCTTCTCTACAAGAAACCCCTCGTGAAAACATGCTGGAGCCATGTTTTAGCCAAGGTGATAGAAACAGAACAACATATGAAGAGCGAATGGTACAACTCGATGAACTAGATAAATGGCGAGTGCATGTTGAGGAAAAACCGAAAAAATACGATAGAGACACAAAGCAACGCCATGATGAGCATGTGATGAGAACAAACCAAATTAAGGTTAGAGACAAAGTACTGCTAGACAAATCAGATCCATGAATTTCCCCTTCGGAGCTTAAGTCAAACAGATAGAACTCATTCACGGTACTGAATGTCTTCGCCTACGGTACAGTCGAGGTAACACATTATGAGTTTGGCACATTTAAGGTAAACAATACTCGACTCAAACATTATCTTGGTAGTAAAATTGATAACAAGACAGAGGAGTTTCGGCTCTAAGAACCACCGTAACCATGCGTGTACAAAGTAGAGTCGAGCTTAGACTCTAAATAAGCGCTTCTTGGGAGGCAACCCGAGTGTTTAAATTTTGCTAATTCTTTTAATTTTATTGCACGTTAATTTAAAATTAAATTAATTAATGTTTTTTTTTAAATTGACCCACACAGGTGTGTCCCAGGCCGTGTGCACGATAGGGTATTCTACAGTGAGTTACACGGCCTGGCAACAAGGTTGTGTAGTTCACACGGCCTGGCGACCAGGCCGTGGACACACGGGCGTGTGAATACTGGAGTTAATTTTTAAATTTATTTACGAGTCAGTGAGTTACACGGGCCATAGACATGGTCGTGTGCGAGACACAGCCTGTCACACGGGCGTGTGGAAGATCGTGTACTTCGCGCGGCCTCGCACACGAACGTGGGAGAAGTGAAGGAAGATAACACACGGCCCGAACACACGGGCGTGTCCTAGACCGTGTGAAAATTGGGCTTAAATTTCAAATTGCACATGGGCTAAGAAAGCCCTACACGGGCATGTGATATGGCCGTGTGGCCCAACACAGGCTTAAACACGACCGTGTCCCCTTTTAAAACCCTAATTCCCCCTTTCTTTTGTTTTGTCTTCTTCCTCCCAACCTTCCAAAAATAAACCTAGCTGCCGCTCCTCACAAAGCCCCATCATTGCCGTCCCTTTACCAATCCGATCACCGTCCACGACTTCCCCTCCCTTCCCCCTCACCAAACCACCGCGATCCTCTTCTCCCTTCCCCTTTCTTACTTTTCCCCTTTTTTTTTCTCGTTCGTCCCTCCCCCCTTCCATTTCCCCTTTCTTTTCCCCATTTCCACCGTCCACCATGAGCCCCCACCTCCCTTCTTCCTTCGAAAAAACACACCCAAGCCACCGCCCATCACCCTTCCATCCTTTCCCCCTTCCCTTCTCTCCTCGACGACAAACCGCCACCTTCATCCACCTCTCGCCAACTCTATCCCCCACCCGGCACGTCCCCATCATCGTCCTTTCATCATTGACCACCACCATCCCCGTCAACCGCCGCGTGCGCCCCCCACCACCACCGTTTGCCACTTCACTTATTTTATTTATTTCTTTCTTTCTTTTTCGTTTTCTTTTATTTATTGTTCTTTGTTTTATTTTTTTTACTAGTATTCTTATTATTATTTGTTTTAGTAATTTTTTTTCCTTTTTATTATGATTTCAATTACTTTTTTATTTATTTTCTTTTGGTTCTTTTTCATATTGTTTTTATTATTTTCATTCATAATTTTAATTATTATTACTAAGTTTTATTCTTGTTATGCTTTTAAGTGGTATTAGTTTTTAGGAAGTTGTGATCATTGTCTCTTATTTTAGAATTGTGTTTTATATTATTATTATTCTTATTTATTATTTTTATATTATTGATGCTTCTTTTACACGAAGTTTGGATTCAAATATTTTTAGCTAAATGTTCGATCTTGTGATTCTGGATTTTAGTTGGATTCGACTTTCGTTCTGTGGTTATTGAACTGTTCCATTGTGTCGATTCGTGCTTTTACATTGAATCCTAAAATAGTTGTTTGGTTATCCATTTTTCAGGTAAATCATGACGAACACTGGAGTGAAATCCAAGGTCGCCGTTCCCACTTTAAAAAAGCGGAAGACTCTGGGCGTGACCTCATTGTCGGGCGCTTCCACCGATGCACGACATCCATGTCTCTGATTTTCACAGGGTCCCCAAGAGGACCTATATCAACATCTTAGACAGTGACCACTGGGATTAAGTCGTTGTATTGATTAAGTGGCCTTGGAGCAGATTCAATTAGATGATCGAGTTCGCGCACTAATTGTTACAACTCATTGGAATCGGTTCTTCTCCATCGTCGAGCCCACCTACTCGGATCTTACCCTCGAGTTCTGTTCGACATTCCTCTTACAGCACGTGATGTTGATCCACGATAAATCGTGCACTATTACTTTTCGACTCAGCGGTACAACGAGTCATATGAACATCCTAGAATTCGGAGCTACTTTAGGACTCTATACTAAGGAGTTCATGAGTGCTGAGGGGTTCCTCACTTTATACCGGCACATCCACTACTCACAATCTTTATGCTGAACAGAGCTGATGCCAATATGATGCCCTATGACCCGAGTCGGTTGAAGGCGACTTCACTACCTCCGACTTTGCGTATATCCATGCCATATTGGCCCACACGTTGACTGGTCAGAGGGAGAGCACCGAGGTCGTTGGTACATTCGACGATTACTTCCTTTAGAGCATGGCGATGGGGCACACCTTCGATCTTGCCTACTTCATCGCCCTTGTTTTTATTTGAGTTTGTAACCTCTTAATCTTCTTCATTATTTGTGTTTATTTTCTTATTAGTTTGCTCGGCACCATGCACTACATTTAGTTTTGCCTACAATTCCGGGTTTCACTAATCTGGCGATTTCATCCATATTCAGGGCAGTTTCAGTTTTCTCCCTCTCTTATGATATTCTGCTTATTATGTGCTTGTATTTTTATTTTTTTTGTACATTGAGGATAATGTACATCTTAAGTGTGGGGAGGTTATTTATATAATAATTAGAAAATCTCTGAATTATTTGTTGTGTTTAAGTACTTTTCTCATACTTCCATTAGAGTGAATTGTTTTCGATTTGAGATTTTTATTGATGTTGTTTTGGATTAATTTGTAAATATTTGTGCATTGGTTGAGCATGGAGCAGTGTGTTCTAAAGTTGTGATAAATGAAAATGTACCTTCTATGTTTGCTGCAGAAGCACTTACATACATTCAAAGTGTTCATCTGGGCCTGGATCTGGGGCTTATGAAGGTTGAAATTGAAGGTGATGCCCTCTCTATTATCAGAAAACTACGGAGAGAAGATGATGACAAATTCGAAATTGGGGCTTACATTAGATATGGGAAATGGTTAAGCCAAAGATTTCATACCTGCAAGTTCAAATACATCCATAGATCGATGAATAACATTGCTCACTTGTTGGCTACTAAAGGCCTAAAGAGAGGGGATCGATGTTGTCTGCAAGATGGGGTTCCTATATTTTTCAGAGAGGAAGTGGAAAGGGATCGAATGGGAGAGGGTTTCTGATTTCTCTCTGTTCAATTTCTGGTGGGATAGGGTAGGGGAAGAGTCTGGGTAAGAGAGTAGAAGGAAGAGTTGGGTGGGGGTTAAAGTTGTTGGGAAAGGAAAGGAATCATTACCAAGGGGCTTTAGAATCATTTGTTGCTTTTCAAGAGATTTAGCGTATTAATTTCCCTAGCTGAGGCTTAGATGCTTCTAGTGTCACGGGGCGGCCCGTGGCACTAGAGCAATCTTCAATATTTGGCTGGTGTTTGGATTTTGTCTTGGCCTAATTTTTATGTATGTTTTGTTTTTGGGCCATTGTTTAAACTTATTGAATAAAATTTCAGCATACATTCTCAAAAACATCATGCATTAAATTATATTTTTTTGAAGGTGCATTAAATTATATTTAAAATTTAAAACTAAAACATCAACACGAATCATAAAATAATAAAATTGAATGCAACAATAAGATATAATAACATCTTTTTTAATTCTTATAAAAACATCTTTTAAATATAAAGATTTTTTATATATTCAAACGACATATTCGCCTTTAAAAACTTAACAATTCAAGTTGAAAATAACCCATCAAACCTTAAAATGACATTAACTTATAAAAGAAGAAGTACTTATTTTCTAAAATTGTTATTTAAAATTAAAAAAAAAGTTAATTTTTGCTACACTGAAAACTGTATATCCATACCTTTCCTGGGAACAAAAACATCCTATTTTGACTTTTATTATTATTAGTTTTTGGATTTTTAATAATTTTTTTTTAAATTTTATTACATTTTACTACAAAATTATATTAATTGCTTTTCATTTTGAAAATGCTTCTATTTTTAAACAATGAATTTTTTTTCTATAAAATATAGCATACTAAAATAAATAGACATGATTAAATTGTGCATCATACGGGTATAAAAACTAATTGAATATAAAATTATATATGATTAATGCAACTCATGAAATTTAATAAAAAATAATACTTCTAACAAAAACATAAAAATAATAACACATGAATATTAAAATAAATTATTATCATGTATACGGTCAATGGAAAAGAAAAAATTTCTCAAATTGGATTAGGATGATGACATGTGTTTAATTTAATTTTTTTTTTAATTTTAAATATGTGTAAAGGATACATGTCATTATCTTAATTTTACTTCTGAATTTTTTTCTTACAACTATCTTGTTTTTAAGTAGACTTTTAATTATAGAATGAAGTAAATATGATATCAGATTAATTTTTGATAACTGAATTGCGATCAATTTTTAAAAAAAAATTATTTTAGGTAAGTGTAATTTAAGTTAGTCTCAATGTTATTTGAGCTGGATTGGATCAACATGTTGGATTGGTTGGATTAAAAATTTATTGGTATATCAATTGAGATATAGGAGTTGAACTAGCCTCTAAGCAAACTATTTGGAACTAATAAAAAATCAGGACAAAAAATTAATTGTTAAATTGATTTTATGAATTTTTAATTATTTATTTAGTTATTGTTGGACCATCAGTTGAATCATGAACTAATAGTATGACTAATTGCTAGTTTGGCAATGCTTTTGAAAAGTACTTTTGAAAAGTTTAGTTTAAAATTTGAATGTTTAGCATTGCTGTCAAAAAGTACTTTTGAGGAATAAAATGTCCATTTTAGACATGTTATTATCAAGTAACAAATATGCATTTAAATAATATTTAAACTAGTTAATATTATTATATTTTAGTAAGAATATAAAAAATTTATTATAACTTGTTGTTAATATTTTAATATATGAAATATAAATTTTAAATATTTTTAAGCAATAAATATTAATTATTTATAAAATTTAATTAGAATATATAAATTATATTTTAAATATTTAAATATAACCATTAAATATTTGTAATTACTATTTTAAAAAATATTTTTTATTTTTAATTAATGATTTTAGTACATTTGTAATTAAGCATCAAGAAGAAAAAAAAGGGAAAGTACTATGTTATTGAAGGGGTAAAAAAGTAATTAAGCACTAAAAATGCTTTTGGGAGAGAAAAAGTTAAAAATTTTAGCTTCTTCTTTTTAGAAGTGCTTCTGAAAAGAACTTCTGAAAAGCCAAAAATTTCAGCCAAAAGCAGCTTGTTTCACACAGTTTTTTTTCTAAAAGTGCTTTTAGAGCCAGAAGTGTTTTTTTTAAGCACTGCAAAACAAGCCCTAATTAGACTATTAATTTGATTATTAAAATAATGGTTGGTCTACGAACCTTCATTTTCTGTTCATATAATATTAAACGTGTCTATTGCTTTCTTTTTATATGATTAAGTTTCAATTTTGTTCCTTTTATTTTTAAATATATATATATATAACAATGTTTAAATTTTAGTTTTTGATCTTTATACCACACTTAAATTTGAGATTTAATCACTATACTTTAATTTTTTGTTTAATTTAGTACCTCAATTTTTTAACTTCATTAGTTAGTTTAAATATTTTATACTAAATAAAATATTGAGTGAATTTTTAAGACTTTTTAGCACCGTTAAAAATTTTCTATTAAATTTAAATTCATTACAATGCTCTTTTTTTTTCATGGTTACCAAGTCAATTTTTTTTAATTTAAAAAATTTCACTCTAAATGAGTTTAACAAAAGAATTTTAAATATATTGACAACTGAACTAAAATTTTTAAATTTAAAAAGTAAAATAAATAAATTTCTCAAAATAAAAATATAAAAATTAAATTTTAAATATACAAAGATGACACCTTTCATTTTGTACTCTATAATTTAGTCTAAAAAATAAGTAATCCAAGGCGAAGCCCAAGTATACAAGTTAAATGTAGAAAGAATTTTATATCATGTAAAAAAATATTTTTATAAAAAAAACTTCAAGTAATAAATTGAAAAGTTCAAGCAAGTCAACGTGAAAACCAAAGTTAAGTATGAAATTGAGAAGAAGGAAAAAAAACTTAAAAACCATATTAAGTTAAAGTTAAGTAACAAAGAGTATATTCAGGGAAAAAAATTCCTCAAACCCAAAATTTAAGTGATCAGTGATTTATTTATTTATTTTTAAAGAAGGTCTAAAAAGGCAAAGCCTTTAACATACGGGTCGGGGCATTTGAACGGGTCTACCCGGACCCATATTTTATCACCATCGAGGCGGGGTAAAAAGACCAACTAACAAAAAAGCGTCGTTTCCTTCAACAGCTCTTCCGCTCCCCTCCTTTTTCTTCTTCAAACGAATGTTTCTGCCTACCCCTTACTATAAACCAGAGCCTCCCTCTTTCTCGCTCGCGTTGTCCCTCACCCAAAACCCGACCCATGGCATCCATCTCCAACGCTTTCTCCCTTTCTCTCCCTTCCAACCGCATTACCAACTCCTCATCTGACTTCAACCCCCATCACCTCCGCCCTTTCCCTACGGGTTAATAAACCCGCCAAGGTTTCTCTATTCGGTTCGGATTCCGGTGATTTCAGTCCGGGACGAGTTGCTGTGTCGAAACCGAGTGGAATCGGGGGGAGGATTTGCGCCAATGCAACTCGGGTGATGGATCAACCAGTTGGTGAAAAGAGCTCCGGAGCTCCCACTATTGTCGAGGTGGATTTGGGAAATCGGAGCTACCCAATCTACATCGGTTCCGGATTGCTTGATCAACCTGAACTTCTTCAAAAGTTAGTTGATTCATTTCACTAAGATTAGTTTTTAGATTTTCGCAAAGATCGTCGTATTTAGTGTTAATGGGTTGTCGTTTCGATAGGCATGTTCATGGGAAGAAAGTTATTGTGGTAACTAATACTACAAATGCTCCTTTATATTTGGATAAAGTCGTTGAGGCCTTAACAAAAGGAAACCCCGCTGTTTTTTTTTTTTTTAAATTAACATTTTGGTTTTGAGGTATTATTGTTGATAAAACTCAATGGAAGTTATAGCAATGGTTGTGGCGTTGTGCTTATAGGACACTCTCATGAAAGTTTTTGACAAGGCCATTGAATCGCGATTGGACAGGAGATGTACCTTTGTCGCCCTTGGAGGTGGTGTCATCGGTGACATGTGTGGGTTCGCTGCTGCCTCTTTTCTTCGCGGTGTTAATTTTATTCAGATTCCTACTACTGTTATGGCACAGGTCTTTTGATGCTGATGGATCATTTATATAGAATCATCACATTGTGCGCAAACGTTTCATGTTTCTTGTTATTACACACAGGTAGATTCTTCGGTTGGGGGAAAAACTGGCATAAACTATCCTCTTGGGAAGAACTTGTTTGGTGCTTTCTACCAACCTCAATGTGTGCTCATAGACACAGACACATTGGACACCTTGCCAGATAGGGAACTGGCATCAGGTCTTGCAGAGGTTATAAAATACGTGCTCATCAGAGATGCTGAGTTTTTTGAGTGGCAGGAAAAAAATATGGAGAAACTGATTGCAAGGTATGCAAAACTTATCAAAAGAACCGTAGTTAAACATTAGAATAAGTTGTAACTTCTTTTGAAATCTGAAACTGAGTGGACTTTTGATAACAACTGAAATTCAAAAAGGTGGTTGTCAATTTTCTGTTTGAAGCTTTTAGGGACATACATTTTTTATCCTTAACTTTTGTGCTTTAGTATTGTGGATGCTTATGCCTCTCTTGTCTACTACAACAATATATCTTATACTAGTACTGTGGTACTTTCCTCATTATTGCAAGGTATATTTCTTCAAGCCTATATGCAATCTGGTGTTGTTAATTGTAGGAATCCGAATGCGCTGGCTTATGCTATAAAGCGATCATGTGAAAATAAGGCTGAGGTTGTGTCATTAGATGAGAAGGAGAGTGGGTTGAGGGCTACACTGAACTTGGGTCATACATTTGGTCATGTAAGTTTCTTATTTGTGCTACTGCTTATATTTACTGTTTAGCATGAGGACAAGGAATGTTTCATGAGTACATTGGTAAGCTTGATTTTTTGCTTCTGAGTGTAACTTTCTGAATTGAAGTTTTATAAAGTATCCTCGAGCTTATTTGGAATTTTATGTTGTGACTGCATGACTTGAAATACCCAGAAGGTAATTGTAAAATGGCTGTAAAACGTTACAAAATTGAAGTTACCGGCAACTTGAAATTCAGAAGTGTTAAACTGTAACTATTATAATCTTTTTCTTTTAGATTGTTGGGGTGGGTGGGATTTTGTGTTTATTTGGATATTGTACTTGGTTTAAAGACTTAAAAGGGGTCTGTATTTACACCAGATTGCCATAATTCTTTTCCCTGGTTTGTTTCTTTCCAGGCAATAGAAACTGGGTTTGGATATGGACAGTGGCTTCATGGAAAAGCTGTTGCAGCTGGCACGGTCTCGGGTTTGTTAATGGATTTACTTTTTATCCTCTTCCCTCTATCTGTGCTAAACATTGATTATGTGTGCTAACCTCAGGTCATGGCTGTTGACATGTCATATCGCCTTGGTTGGATTGACAGTTCAATTGTCAAACGAGTTGATGACATTTTACTACGCGCTAAGTTACCCACTGCTCCTCCTGAAACCATGACTGTGGAAATGTTCAAGTCTGTGATGGCGTTAAGAGCTCCAAGTTTTCCTTGTTCTGTCAATCTTGAACCGCTATCTCCAACACTTGACAAATACGTATTATTTTGTAATGGCAGGTAGATAAGAAGGTAGCTGATGGGCTGCTTATCCTTCTCAAAGGTCCTCTTGGCAACTGAGTTTTCACAGGTGAGTATGATAGAAAGGCCCTGGATGATACACTTTCTGCATTTTGCAAGTGTTAGTTCCAGGTTTTATTTATTGCTTTTTTAAGCTTTACACAGTTATTCTTCAAGATCCTTGGATCATGTATCCTAATGTCTTGCTAGTACTCTATGTTGTACTCTAGGATTCTTACTTATTGAGGTCCATTGCCATAGGCTTGTACCAAGTTGTAATGTTAGCATTTATGACAAGCCAATAAAAATAAAGCACATATATTGAAGGTTATTGAACTATGTTGTGCTACAATCTGTTTGTATATCATAACAGGAATTTCATGAATAAGCCAATAAAACTAATTTATAATAAGGTGGTTACTCGGTTTCTCTTATTTGTTAGATCTCTTTGTAGATGCTTCAAATTCCATTAATTCCGAAGGTTTTTCGAAGGAAAGGACAGTCAAATTGAATGTTACTGTTTTGAGGAATGTAGAACAACAAGTTTGTTATACGTAGAGTTTAACCTAGTTGGTTTATGTAGCGACATTTAATAGATTTCAAGTCTTATGGCATTACTTTAAACGCACCCGATTCAACACGGATTAGTTTTAAGTCCAATGTAGCTTGGCATACTCTGTGTATGGACTAAAAGAAAAAAAGAAAAAAACTTTGTTGCAGAATGGAGTTGTTTGAAAGGAAAAGAGAAACTGTCAGCACAAGTAAAAAGGATAGTTTTAGGGTTATACCAAGAAGATGAAGTCATTGACATGAATGGCTTGAAACTTGTCAACTATGAGTTTAGAATTTGCAATGGTGCCCATTATTAGCCTTGTTTGCAGATTAGAAGTTGCCACAGGAAGACTGCAAGCTCCATGGGTTGTTTATGTTTAATTTCCCAAAAAGTATTTTCAAATGTTGAATCTGCACTTGCCTACAAGTTGGAAAACTAAAGCTAATGTTCAAAGATTTCCCATCAACACGATTGTTGGCACTGTTTTGAAGTATATATGTCTTTTTTTGGTACATAGTATAAATCTCAATTAAATTTGATGAAAAGTCGACTTATTTATTACTTAATCCAACTAATGTTGGTACTTGGTTACATTGTAATATGATTTGTTTATTTTTTTTTTCTTTTTGGCTGTTTCATGATGTTTAAAGACAGACAACTAAGCAACAACTTTTGACTCCCATGCATGGGGCCATTGTCTTAATGTTGATGAGTGGCCAATGCCAAACATCAAATCCGAGTTTTAAAAAATTAATTATATAATACACACACTAATTTGAATGAAGTCCGATTCAAGCTCCGATAATAAAAAACCCGAATCCAACAAACGTTCCAAACGGCGTAATTTCCCTGCCCAGCAAATCAAAACCTAAACTCAAAAAGCATTTTTTTTTAAAAAAAGGAAATTTGTTTGCTTTTTTCATCTCTTTTTTTTGGTGGGGTTTAGCCCATTGTGTAAAAAGTTTCCTCTTTTGATTTCCCCTCCATTTATTTTCCTACCGGAATACAGGTGGTTGATTGAAGAAGAAAAGGAATACATTGAGGGGAATTTTTAGGGTGTTAAGATCTGAGGCCAACCTTTTCTTTCAAGTGCCAAAAAAGAAAGAAAATGAGCGCTGTGAAGTTCATAAAGTGCGTAACTGTTGGTGATGGTGCTGTTGGTAAAACTTGTTTGTTGATTTCATACACTAGCAACACTTTTCCTACGGTAATTTTCTCCTTTCTTTCTTTATTTTCCCCCTTTTTTTAACTATCTTTTGGGTAATTTCATGTTTAAGTTTGAATTTTACTTATTCTATTAAGAAAAAATAACTTTTGTTTTTTTCCCCTCCTTGAATGATGAACTTTTTTGAAATGGTGATGAGAAATTAGGCATTTTTTGTTTTGTTTCTGTTTTGCTGTCTGGCTTTGGGATTGAATGACGATTTACTCATTAAAGATTGGTTTTCTGTATGCAACTATTTGTGTTGAAAATGTTTGTTAAGCTGATTTCACTTATGAAAACGATTTGAAAAAAAGCATACTAAATTGTATGCCTTTATGGGATTTCAGATTTGTATCTTTGACAAAAAAAAAAAAAAAAAAAGTGGAAGAAAAAGGGAATTTATGGAAATAGCTAATTCAATATTCAATAAGCAAATATGAATACTCTCTTGCTTTGCTATGTATCTTTAATCTGTTACATGATTTTAGTGTTTTAATTGCAATAAACTAGGCTTCAGGGTCTTTGTGATTCCATATTCATGTAGTTCGTCTTGATACAAAGCTTAGGAGTTTTGACATTTGGAAGCTCATGATGCTAAGAATGTGTTCACCCTTTGTCTTACATTTTTCATGTTGGGGAAAAACAGGATTATGTCCCGACCGTTTTTGACAATTTCAGTGCAAATGTTGTTGTCAATGGGAGCACTGTTAATCTGGGGTTGTGGGATACTGCTGGTACTTCTCTTCTCTAACTGACCCTTTGGTTTGCATTTTTCTTTTAATATCATTGTTAGAACCATTATAGAGGTTCAGTTCCTTTTTGTGGGTTTAAGTTCTATAGTTTTGGGCAACAGGACAGGAGGATTATAACAGGTTAAGACCTTTGAGTTACTGCGGAGCAGATTTGTTCATATTGGCATTTTCCCTCATTAGCAAGGCCAGTTATGAAAATGTCTCCAAAAAGGTTAGGTCAAGTTTCGTTTTTTTTTTTAAAGAAAAATTCAAACAAAGAGAATGCTTTTTACATTGACATTTAATTTATCACATGCTGATAATTATTTTCTGCTTGTTTCCAGTGGATTCCGGAGCTAAAACATTATGCCCCTGGTGTACCAATAATTCTTGTTGGAACAAAGCTTGGTAAGTTAACACATTTTCTTTCAAATAGCTTTGCTTCTGTCTTTGTACAAAAAATCATGCGTACATTTTAGCACTCATTATGTTTTGTGTTTTGTAATGGGCCAGATCTTCGGGAGGATAATCAGTTCTTTATTGATCATCCCGGAGCTGTACCCATATCTACAGCCCAGGTAAAGATATTTGTATTAGTCCATAATTTCCTGAAATATTATGCAGTTATTACTTGTTTTCTTGTTGCATGGACTTCTATTATTTGCAATTATTTCAGCCTTACACTTCTTTCCCTTTCTTTCTGAATCCGTAAGGGGGAGGAGCTGCAAAAGCTGATCGGATCACCAGCTTATATTGAGTGCAGTGCAAAAACGCAGGAGGTATATGTTGTTTTCTAATTATGTTTGTATAATTTATATAAAGGAAGAGGGCATCTATTTAAGGGATTTATTGACTTCACTGCAGAATGTGAAGGCAGTGTTTGATGCAGCCATCAAAGTCGTTCTTCAACCACCCAAGCAGAAGAAAAAGAAGAGCAAAGCACAAAAGGCCTGCACCATATTGTGACTGGGAATAGGAAATGTAAAAAGATTAGGGCCTTCTATCCTATCCACGGTGCCTCGACTTGACCCTTTCATTTTCTCGTGAAGATATTAGAAACCTTGGGTCGTAATCTTTCAACTGACAACTGGCAATTTGGTATTATTACTTTAAATGCAACTGTTATGATGTTTACTTGATGAAACGAAGTTCATATATGCCAGCCTCCTCCTCTTGTCTCTGTTGTTGACATGTTTGATGTATTATAATGCACTGGAACATCTCAGTTAGGAAATTGCTGGGACAACCTTAAATTTATTGCTTAGTTGTGTTTAAAGGCTTGGTGTGTTTGTTGTTTCATACTTTTGTGCTTAGCTTCTTGCATCTTGTATTTTTATATTTTCTGCTGATTGATAGATCCTTTCTTTGGGTCCTCTTGCCCGCATATCATTGATCTGCTTTATACAATTCTTAACTTTCACTCTTTGTTCATTCACAAAAGTAACGTCCAGGTCCAGACATGGTCGAAATTTGTTATAAGTGAATGTTAGGCCTAGAATCAAGTCTGAAAAGTGAAAACCACCAAAGCCTTGCTCAAGTAACACCTAGATAGATAGCCAAAGATGAAGGCACTCGACAAACATGGTGAAGGCCAAGGATGCTACGCCAAAACTTGAACTGCCCTGTGGATTTCAAAACAATTTGCTTCGAATGGTGGATTTTTTTTTTTTTTTGAAAGTAGATGTGGGATGAAACAGGATGATTTTTTTTTTTTTAATAGTGGATATGGGCTGATTGTGGTAATTGTTTGATTCACCTATCTTGCTCTCGTATATGAAATTATCGTGAAGGTGGTAATAATTTTTAAAATTATACGTTCATAGTGAAGTGGTGCTAATAAAAAAGTAGAAGAGTGATGGATTTGATAATATTCGTTTTTATCCTGTTCTATTATCATTTCTCTTACCGATTCGGAACTTTGATCATTGGGATTCATGTGAGATCTTCCAAGTGGACAAGTGTCCTGCTACAAAGGGTACAAAATAACTCAAATCCGTCTTCTTCCGCATTCTAACATATGTATTCAAACAGCTTAAATACTTATACAACCACAGAAGCCATCAATACCTCCACTTGATCTCCAAACTTCACATGAAGTAGATTAAAAGTCGGATAAAGCCAGAGAAAAGGGCTTTTCTTGAGGTGACAATCTAACCATCCCTGCTTTTCTTTTTCCCCCTCTTTGTGGTTGGATGTTTCATGCAAGCTATCAGTTAAGTTTTTTATCATATTAATCTCCACGGTTCATACTGCAAAGGAGGGGTTATTTTGCCTGAATTTTCTAATTATTCTGGTATGCTGTTTGATTCTTTGATGTTATTGGCGTAATGGGGCTCATCCTTTTTCCTGGTGCCAAAAGGCATTATTTTCCAGTTGCATATGGAATCTAGATGCCTTTGCTTTGCATTTTAAAACTTGAATTCAATTATCAGCCTTCCCTATGAACTCAAAGACTTTGAAAGCATCAAAACGATTCGACTTGACCTTCAAAGCCATTGAATTATTACAAATAAACAAGGACTGGGAATTACAATTCTGTGGTTACTTTATATGAAAAAAAGAAAACAAACGAACAAAAACTGGGGTGGCAAAAAATGGACGGTTCTCAGTTCACAACTTTTTCTGGGAATTTATACTCCAGTTGGAATTGCATTGTAAATCAGGCTCAGCAAGCAAAGCTCATCCCCCTCTCACTATATAAACCAATGTTATAGTATACCTCGTAGGGACATCAAGCAATCAAAGACTTTAAAAGACATAAGGCCTTATGGCATCAAAGAGAATTCTCAAGGAGCTGAGGGAACTGCAAAGAGACCCTCCAACTTCATGCAGTGCAGGTATATAGAGAGAGTTTAATTTGATGCAACACAATGTGTGAACTTATAGTATAGTCTTATTATTTGTGGTGAATTTATAGGTCCGGTGGCAGAAGACATGTTCCAGTGGCAAGCGACAATACTCGGCCCCGGCGACAGCCCCTATTGCGGTGGGGTTTTTATTGTTAACATCCACTTCCCTACGGACTACCCTTTCAAGCCTCCAAAGGTAATATTATTAACTATAACTCACTGGAAAACACACACACACACTTGATAAAGGATTATGATTTCTTTACCTTTTTGCCTAGTATATATATAGATATTAATGATGAATAAATAAGTTAACAAACATTGGGCATGCAGGTCGTGTTTAGAACCAAAGTGTTCCACCCAAACATAAACAGCAATGGGAATATTTGTTTAGATATTCTTAAAGAGCAGTGGAGTCCTGCACTCACCATTTCGAAGGTGATGCATAGATAATAGTATTAAATTTTGAACCAAAAAAAGGGGGAAATTTTACTAGTGAAACTGAGGCTAAATTTGGTGAAAAAAAATGAAAAATGCAGGTTTTGCTATCGATATGTTCGCTGCTGACGGACCCAAATGCAGATGATCCACTTGTTCCTGAGATTGCTCATATATACAAGACTGACAAAGTCAAGTACGAAACGATTGCTCGTAGCTGGACTTACAAGTATGCAATGGGTTGACCCACACTTGCCCGTGTAATTTTGTTGTCACTCTACTCTCCCCCACGACAGCTTGTTTGTTTGTTTAGCTTTAGACAAATTGCCATTTAGCAACCATTATCTGCTTCCACTACTTCAATCTAAACCTAAATAAATGAATAAATATCTTTCTGGTTGATATCACTCCTGTCCCTGCGCAAATCTTATGCAATTTGGTGATACCTTAAATTTATATTGAATAAATAAAATACAAGAAGGAAAAATCTGATGATAGCGTGGAATCAAAGCAGAATGATAAAAGAAAAATAACCATTAAAAAATAAATTATTTTTTTAAGGAAAAAGGGGAATCGTATCATATAACACAATAATAGTAGGAAAATGGGTTTCCATTTAACAGAAGAGCAACATGATCATCAAAGAAGAAGAATTGCTCATATTTCTCCAAAGATATGACACAAATACAACGTCGATGCTGATGCATACAACTACTGTCAGCAATTAGTTTACTTACTTCGATCTTGATTCTCCCTTATCTTCCTATTCTCTTCTTGTTTTTTAGCTCTCTACATTTCACTCCTTGGCCTTTCTCAATAATTGTTCACTAAATACACCAACATGCCAACATTTTTATAAAATGAATAGTTAACTCATAAAAACTATATAATTTTTTAAAACACCATTTAACGTAAAGAAGACACATACAAAAGTTGCTAATTACACGCGATACATCAAATACTCTTTTCACCAAGGTAAAAGACTAAAAAAAAAAAAAGAAAAAAAGTGGCACTTGAGGTCCAAATCCCTAACATAAAACGAAATTTGCCACGTACCACCTGTGTGACCTGTCTATAGACTACAGCAAATGACCCTATCTATACTCCAACCATCATCTAAAGTCGCATGTCCTTGGACTAAGCATTTAAGGTAACTGTACTACTTGAACAAATGTATCATAAGGACCCAACACAAGCTTCATTGATAAAGCAACCATTGATACACTTTCAAACATACCTATATGAGAATAAGATATACAAGCAAGCAACCAACCAGTTCAAGAACCACTAAGTATTTGAGAAACCCCACATTCATAAACAAACTTCTTATAACCTAATACTGCCCATGCAAAGCTACAAAATTGCATACTTGATACTTATCTAATCTAACTACAATCTCCTATAGGAAGACAAATAAACTATACACAGAGGAACCAACGCACATGAGAGTAACACAGAAGAATCAGCGAAGCTTATTCTGAGCAACAGCCTGGCATAACTCATCCTCATAGAATAGCACTCGGTTTGAAGCCAAAGATTTGCATAATGGCTTAGGGAGAACAGATGGCACCATGCATCTCGATGGGAATCCTGAATCCTGGAATAGCACTGCAGCAATTTGCCTCAACTCAGTTACTTTAATGCGAGAAGGGGGTCGCGGACCCTGCCTTGGAGCTTTCGGGGTGTGTGGGCTTCCCATCAAATTACTTTTGCCATCACCCTTGCTGGAAACAACCACCAAAACATTGTAAACGAAATGATGAACTTTTGCTCCATGTTTTTACAGAATCTTGGAGACCTAAAACAGTTAATGCCTACCTCAGAAAGGGCCAGTGTTCTGTCACCCTAGGTGTCATAGTGCTTAGCATCTCCTGTCTTGAGCGGTCAGGTGTTGTATAATTGAAATGAAATTGCCTTGCAAGACAAACCTGTATTCAACAATAATTAACGTTTCTACAACTAGGCCCGCATACAAATATGGAAACGCAAACACAGGGAGGGAGAGAGAGACTTACAGCTCTTCTTATCCTTTGAGAAACATGAAAAACTGCCCTCAGTTGGTCGTGATGCAAGTGACAAAGTATTTTAACCTCAATATATCAAAAAAGAAAGGAATCAATACCAAAGGAAGGAGCATGATCTCTAAAAAGTGAATGCAAGTCATTTCCAGTAACACCAATCATCCAAAAGGGGGAGGGGTATATAACGTAATTTTGAACTTGAATATCAGAATTCTGGCCTCTGTATTTCTTCATATATAAAAATTAGAGACATATACCCATTGCTAGCTTATAGAAAAAATTTCCCAACTATCATATGGCAATAATCCCTGATTACCAAGGCAAACAACGATCATGCAGATTAGCATAGATTTATATGCATACATAACAAGTGAATTCTTCTACAAATCACAATCACTAAATTATAGAAGATAATGCCCTTGAATGCACCATTAATAATAAAATGTCATTGATTTTATATCCAAAGGATTGTTTTTTCAAAGGCCATAAAGGACAAGATGGTAAAGTAAAGAGAAAGAAACTTTGGGAAGAAGACTACATGCCGAATGCAAATTCTCGTTTGATTCAAGAAATTCAGCTTCTGTTAAATTCCACTTGCTTGCAATCAAGTTTACTCTAACAATTAGATTTAGTTAGAGACAAAAAGAACCAATATACGTTGCACTTTTATTTGAATAAATTCATTTACTAGTTTAACATTCTCAACTCTGCAGTAATAAGTGGTTCTGAGCACAAAATAGAAGCAAAGTCTATAAAAATATATAACATGCAACATGATATATGCTGTATGAAAGATGCCTATCCTATATGAAAGTAAGGAACCTTTAAACAAACATCATACCTACAACCAAAAAATTAAAAAAACAATTAAGTAAATTCTGCCAAACTAGTGGTTTTTAAATACTTTTCAACCTCGTATTGTCCTACAGTCGAGATAAAGCATTTTTGAAGTTATTGAATGCAGTAGGCATAAAGCATTTTTAAGCCAGGCCAGTCAAACAGATTAATCAAGGGTACAAATAAATACCAGTAAATCCATTGGAAGAGACTCAAGCCTTGACTCTGATTCGAAGTCTTCAGGCCGAGGTGTCTTCGGAGTCCGCGTCATACTACTCTGCTTATGCAAATCCATAGGCGATAACATCAAAGGGATTTTCTCAGCAACCATATTTTCGATCAAAAGATTATCATCCTCCGGTTTCTTGGAACTTAATACAGCCACCCTTTTCTTCCCAAGATCGGTACACAACTTGGCAGCTGAAACTTTACTATGCCGAAGCTGAGCAAGAGTACCTGGTTTGAGATACTTACTGCTCGAACTCTTCAATCGCCTGTTCTTTTTAGCTGTCTTTAAATCCCTATCTTTAGGAGACACTTTTCCCATATTTGTGTCACTCTTCTATTCGAATCCCTTTGACTTATATCCCCTTTTTTCCCAAATAATCAATCCAACAATTGAAATTTTAAAGCCTGGAATCGAATGCAAGAATGAGAATTTTCCTTTTACACTGTAACAGCATTTAGTTCCTTTTTCCAAAAAAAAAAAAAACATCAAAACTAGAAAACCAGAGATGCAAAATGAGGGCAACAAACAATCAGGAAAAGAAAACCCTATGTCTGCTAAACACACAAAACTCACAGTGATTAAAGATTTGAGGTGTCGAAATCGTCGTCAGTCGATCTCCCGTTCAGTTCAAAACTGAAAATAAATCAGCCAAACGAAGACAGCAGCTACTTCATCAGTAAAACGAAGCTAAGAATGACTGGGAAAAAAAACCTAAATTAAATCAAGTCAACAGAGAAACTCACCAGCCTTAAATTAGCAGAGATATCCGCGTGAAAACTCATAAAGATTAAAGAGAGGAATTTCCAGTAAGAGGCGTGTAGAGAGAGAGACTCAGAGACAGCGGTGAGAGAGAGGGAAGAGAATGGGTGCCTAGGGTTGGCTCTTTATTTGAATTTCTCTTATTTGCCCGCCAAAATTTTCAATCAACAGTTTATATTTTATTTTTTTGGAAATATGGAGGAAAATAAATAAAAACTGAAGAAAACGAGATGCGGGTAGATATTGATATACTTACACGTGGCTACTTAATATTGGCCAAAGATAGTGACTTTCTGTCTTAAGTCAAGGCATTCAATGGGAGGGCAAAGATCCCGTTTAATTACTTAATTCTAGCGATTTAATTGGCGTTTTCATTTTTTTTATAATTACTATTTTAAATTTTAAATTAGAGGTTTTTTTGTGTTATATTTAAATGCTTGATTGAGTTAATATTACGAATTCAATTATAATTAAAGTGTTTATGAATTTCATAGAAATTAATATGTTAAAATATACTTTAAATCCATGTGCTTTTATATATTTGAAATTTAATTTCTCTATTTTATGTTTAAAAATTAAGTTCCTCTAATTTTTTAAATTTAAAAATATTATTTAACTGTTGACATCGTTATAATTTTTATATTAAATTCAAAAATAAAAAAATTTATCTGATTAACAATTAAACTTTCATTTTTTAATTAAAAAATTAAATCACTAAATATTTTACAACAAAATTAAGTAATAAAATTGAAATGTAAAAAATAGGGAAACTTAAAACATGAATTCAATGATTAAATAATGGATAAACATTGATCATTTTCCTAATGGATAAAGTGTATTTGAATAAATGTGGCAGTCTTCTTATCAGTCCCTTGATGTAAAACAATTAATTTTATAAAGGTTTAAAGAAGTATCTACTCCCTAAATTTAGTCATTTTTAATTTTTTGTCATATTAATTTTTGAATTTGGATTTCCATACACTTTTTTAACGCAGTGGTGTGATATTCATATTCTTCTCTTAAAATGTTATGTCAACGACTAGATTTTAAATATATATTTTTTTAAATCTAAAAAATAAAATATACATAAAATATAGAAATTATAAATAAATATAAAAATTAAAATATATATAATTATAATTTTATAATAATTATAAAAATATATAAAATATTATAAAAATTATAGGAAATTTATAAAACAAACAAGACAAAAAATAAAAATAAAAGCCCTAATAAAACAAGCCCAGAATAAACAGCTCTGGAAGCAAAACAATATCAAAATTTGGAACCCTAAACGAGCTGTCATCCGAACCCTCCAGAGAAAACCAAAGCTGAAGGGATGCCACCGATGACGAGGCAAAAGAGATGATCCAGCGACCATGGAAAACCAGAGAAGCAGCTATTAAAACCGATGAACGGGCAACCACTGAATCCGAAGCTTGTGTTCTAGAAGAGAGATCCCAAATCCCAAGCCAGTCATGCGGAAACCAGGAAAACCTTTAAGCTCCCCCCACCTTCCAGATCCCCCCATCCAAGTCACGACAAGAACTCCTCAATTGCCCCGACAAATCGACCCGAGAACACCCCTGTCATGGTTCACCACCGTTGAAATAAATAGAGGCACCGCGCCTACCCTGGAAACAAAACCCCCATCCCGGAGACCCGCGGATGCCAACCGATAGGCCACCTGATTTGCAATGCGAGGGACATGCAGAAAGTGACATCCGCAGAGGTGCGCTACCATGGCAATAATGTCCCTGATGTAAGGACCTAGGACAGACACTTTAGGTCGAGGAGAGAGGAGTTTGCAGATCACCGTTAAAGAATCACCTTAAAAAATGACCGACTAAAATCCCAAATACAGAGCCAAGTGGATTGCATGATAACAAGTTAGTGCCTCGGCAGCGAAAGGCAAAGGTACGTGCGCACTGCGTACTAATTGAGAACCCAACACCATACATGTGAGATCTCTAATGACAATACATGTATAGGAAAAAGATCAGACCCACTATAAGCTGCGTCAAAATTTACCTTTACAAAAGGAGGATCCGGAGGCTGCCACCGATCAAGCGACCAGGTAAATGCTGATTTATCACATCCAATTCCAAAATGTAAGCCTAAACCCTGCGCACCATAACATGCATTTGAACAACATCATTATTATGAACCCTTCTATTTCTCACATGCCAAATAAACCACAACGCGCACACTACTTTTCGGATTATATCACTAGTAGATACTGTAAAAATAGATAGTAAACAATCTTGTAGAGATGCATTTGGTGCTTCACTTGGCTATGTGATGTGCAGGGACCCCCAAATAGCAGAAACTGACTGGCAATCTCGGAAGATATGTTCCAAAGTCTCATCAGCAATAAGGCACCGTGGACACAAAGCAAAGGCTCGCAAACGTTTATGATATAGAGTATAGTAGCTAGGAATGTAGTTGTGAAAAACTCTTCAAACTGTAATTTTAACTTTTTCTGGTAGTTTCAACTTCCATAGAGTAGTATAGAAAAGTCTGTAAGAGTTTGGAATCGCTGATAACACTCTAGAAATGTCATGTTTTTAGGTGCTAATTGCATATTTATTTTGAGTATGATTCTACTAATTTGGGCTATTTATGGTCTTTTATCTTGTAGGGACTAAATTGGAGACAAAAGCGAAATTGAGTGCCAAAACTATGAAATTAAAGATAAAATGGACCAATCTGTAACAAAGGGAAAAGATGGTGCCAAAAGTGCAAACATGGAGGACAGAAGGATTGAAATGCAAAAAGAAGAGACTTTGCTTTATCAAACTCTATTTTAATTATATTAGGATAATTAATATTAGGATAATTATTGAGGATTATTTAATTTCTTTATTTATCTCTATTTATCTTTGATTAATTGTAATTATCGTTGGGAGTTTGAGTAGGACTAGTCCATCTATCTTAGCACTATAAATAGGGGATGAAGTGAATCATTTTGGTGTTGTTCATTTTTTCTGTACACTCTTCCCCCATAAGTCTTTTGTGCTTCCTATATTTTCTTTCAATAAAAATTCTCTTCTCCATTCTTATATATTTATTTACTTTTCTACCCTAATTATGAGCCACTAAAATCCATCTAGCTGAAGGTTATCGAATTCCCCAAAAAGGTTCTTGAGGCTTAGGATCCGCACTTAACTTTCTCACCCAAGTATTCATCGTTTCTCCGCATTACGGGGCTGACGCTTCCGTCCATGTCCCTTTAAAAGTAAACTTTTCAACGTATGCAAAGGCTGCCGCTTTGTATGATTTGGAAGGATTACACCGTCGGTTCATTAGCTTACTGCATCAGAGGTTGGCGAGCCCAAGAGACAAAATGGCGTGGGATTCGCCATTGAGAAGCGTTGATCTAGCATAAATGACTCCACGTGAAGCGATTGCGAGGCTAGAGTCGTTCCCTAAATTCGTAAGTCCAAATTCTTGGAGCCGGTGGTCGAGGCGCCCTCTTCCACTATAATCGGCTTACTTGGGTAGAGAAGGGTCATCTAAAAGCCAAGATTGAACCAAAGGAGGAACGAGACAACCTGGAGGCTAGAATCTCGCCAAATAAGAAACTCACTCTTCTTTAAACTCTTTTATTTCCCTTTTAGTTTTCGCAATTTACTTTCACGAATTCAATTCACTTTATATTCTATTTTTTCAAATTATTAATTCTATTTTTATTTTTTTCCAAGAACGCACGCTTTCTTGGGCACGATTCTCGCCAGATTTCGAGAAACAGCATTTGTATAATCCGATCCTCATGGATTCGACCCTATTTGCCCTTTTTATCGTTATTTTTATTATTTTGCAGGAATAGGATATATTTGGTGCTTTCAACGACACATCAAATTTTGGCGCCGCTGTTTGGATCGGAACATACTAATCTTGTTTTTTTTTTTTTTTCTATGACCGGATCTCGCTCTGGGCATTCTTGCGCTTGACTCGTAAATTGAAAAGATCGCGAGAGCTAATCGAAAAGAAATAAAGCTAAGGAAAAAAGCAATCGGTGGGTAGGGACTCAAAGCAATCCACCGCTGTAAATCGAATCGACGACGAAAGTAGAGTCTAGGGTTAATGAAAACCCTACTCAAATACTTGAAAGTAAAGCAGAAGAAGTCGATTCACTTGAAGAAGTGCTCAACGCTAGGGTTGACGAAAACCCTAATTTGGTACGACAACCAATGGCCCAAACGATTCGGCAACTAGCCGAAGCTTCGGCGTAAACAACCGCCATCGCATCGCATATCCTACCATGGATACCGATTTTGAACTGAATCGTGGTTAATTCGATTCTTGCCGCCAACTTTTCGAGGGTTACAAAATGAAAACCCCCATAAACACTTAAAGGAGTTTCATATGGTTTGTCTGAGTATGAAACCTCAAGGCGTAACTGAGGATCAACTTAAATTGCGCGCTTTTCCTTTTTCCCTAGCAGATTCGGCTAGGGAATGATTATTTTATTTACATCCTGGATCTATTACTACTTGGGCTGATTTATCTCGTTTATTCCTCAACAGGTTTTTTCCAGCATCCAGAGTAGCTGAGCTAAGAAGAAAGATCGTGGGAATAAGGCAGAAAGAAGCAGAGACTCTTTATGATTATTGGGTGCGGTTTAAAAAGTTGTGTGCGAGCTGCCCACAACACGGTATAACAGAACAATCTCTCCTCCAATACTTTTATGAAGGTTTGAAATCGATGGAGATGAATATGGTAGACGCCGCTAGTGGAGGAGCGTTGGTCAACATGACCCCCCAACAAGCAAGGGACTTAATCTCCATAATGGCTGCAAATTCTCAGCAATTCCGAGCCAATCCTGAACCCCCCAGAAGGGTTCACCAACTAAGTAATTCTTCCATAGAAGATAGACTTGATAGACTTACTAATATTATGAGTTCTCTTGTTGCAGAAAAAGCTAAACCAGCTCGGTTATGTAGAATATGTACTCCACCGGAGCACACAACGGATGCATGTCCCAGTTTGAATGACGACACTATGGCTCATTTGGATGTCGTGGGAAACTTTTCTGGCCCACCACAAAGGCGTTATAATCCCTATGCTAATACCTACAACCCAGGGTGGAGGGATCATCCTAACTTAAGTTATGGAGCTAATCCACGGTATAATCAGCCATACCAAAACTGACCTCTACAGCAGCCACAAAATCCAGGTAACTCTCTAGAGGCTCTTGTCAATAAATTAGCAGCTAATGTTCTTGAGTTTCAACAGAAAACTGAGGTGTCTATAAGGGAGTTGACCACATCAATTGAGAGAATAAGTTCTCAATGGAAGCTGCAGTCACAAACAGAGCCAAACCCAAGACAAAACGCAAATGCAGTGACGCTGCGAAGTGGAAAGGTACTGGAATCAATTTCTGACAGAAATCGTGCCCAAGAAATTGCCCAGAAAAAACCTAAAAAAGACGAACAGGTCCGATCGAAACCCCCATTGCCCAAAATTCAACATCTATTTCCAAAACGATTCAACCAGTGTCGAAAAGGTAAGGAGGACAAGGAAATCCTCGAAACATTTAGGAATGTCAAAATCAACATACCGCTGTTGGATGCTATCAAGCAAATACCGAGGTATGCTAAATTTCTTAAAGAGCTTTGCACCAAGAAGTGAAAATTAACAGGTAATGAAAGGGTGAATGTTGGTGAGAACGTGTCCGCAGTGTTACAGCGGAAGATGCCGGCAAAATGTAAGGACAGGGGCATGTTTGCAATACCATGCAAAATAGGACATTTGGGAATTAAAAAGGCTATGTGTGATCTAGGAGCCTCCATAAATGTAATGCCATCTTCTATTTATGAATCACTTAACGCAGGTTTTTTGACAAAAACAAGTGTTATCATTCAATTGGCAAATAGGTCCGTTGTGCATCCTGAAGGAGTCCTCGAGGATGTGTTAGTGAAAGTTAACGAACTTATTTTCCTTACAGATTTTTATGTGATAAAAATGGAGGAGGATAGCACTCCTGGATCTTCAGATCTATTGTTGGGACGACCCTTCCTTAGTACGGCTAGTACTAAAATTGACATTCGAAGTGGAACTCTCACGATGGAGTTTGATGGGGAGATCGTGAAATTTAACGTCTACGACGCCATTAGCCATCCCAGTGAAATCTTGAGCGTAAATCGTGTCGACATAATTGACTCATTAGTGGAAGAAAATTTTGAGTCCATTTATGATTTTAAATTTAACTTTGATAAATTTGAATCCGTTAATGAGTTGTTATCTCCAGGTACTAAGCTTTTACCTTCCGTTATACAGGCACCAGAATTGGAATTAAAACTGCTGCCTGAGCATCTTAAGTATGCATTTTTGGGTAATGATGATACCCTATCAGTCATAGTCTCCAATCAACTCTCCCCCCATGAAGAGAAAAGTTTGGTTCGTGTATTAAAAAGTCATAAGGAGGCGATTGGCTGGAGCATTGCAGACTTAAAAAGAATAAGCCCGTTGACGTGCACACACAGGATCTACATGGAGGAGGACACGAAACCGAGGCAAGAAGCGCAAAGACAACTAAATCCGAATATGATGGAGGTAGTAAAAAAAGAAATAATCAAGCTTTTAGATGCTGACGTAATCTACCCCATTTCAGATAGTAGATGGGTAAGTCTGGTACAAGTCGTGCCCAAGAAAACGGGCGTGACAGTAAAGAGAAATGCTGAAGGTGACTTGGTGCCAACCCGAGTACAAAATGGGTGGCGTGTCTGCATTGATTACAGGAAGTTGAACTCCTACACTAGAAAAGATCATTTTCCCCTTCCTTTTATTGATCAAATGCTTGAAAGGTTAGCTGGAAAAACTCACTTTTGCTGTCTTGATGGATATTCAGGTTTTTTTCAAATACCGGTCGCGCCATAGGGCCAAGAGAAGACCACTTTTACGTGCCCATTTGGTACATTTACGTATAGGAGGATGCCGTTTGGTCTTTGCAATGTGCCTTGGCTACTTTTAGAGATACATGATGAGTATATTTTCTCGAATATGTGGAAAAAATTATCGAAGTTTTTATGGATGATTTTATTTGTTTATGGAAATTGTTTTGATGAATGCCTTAAAACTTAACGATAATTTTGAGCGGTGTATAGAATTCAATCTTGTCTTAAATTATGAAAAGTGTCATTTTATGGTAGACAAGGGTTTAATTCTAGGGCACATAGTTTCTTCTAGGGATTTGAGGTCGATAAGGCCAAAATTGACATTATAAATTCTCTACCTTATCCTCTCTCAGAAGGGAAATTGCTCTTTTCTTGGCCATGCAGGTTCTACAGGCACTTTATAAAGAATTTCTAAAATAGCGGAACCACTTTGTGAGTTGTTACAAAAAGATAAGAAGTTTGAGTTTGGCCAAAAGTGTAAGGAGGCTTTTGATACACTTAAGCAGAAGTTGATCTCCGCTCTTATAGTGTAACCGCCAAATTGGAAGTACCCGTTTAAAATTATGTGCGATGCAAGCGAACGCAGTGTAGGGGCTGTATTAGGGCAAAGGATAGACAAGGAACCCCATGTCATTTGCTATGCTTCAAAAACCCTAGATGCAGCATAGAGCAACTACACCACTACAGAAAAAGAACTTTTAGCCGTTGTATTTGCTTTAGATAAATTTCGACCTTATTTATTGGGATCTAAAGTAATTATTTTTTCTGATCATGCAGCACTCAGGTACTTGATTGCAAAGAAGGATGCAAAACCGAGGCTCATTAGGTGGATTTTATTGCTCCAAGAGTTTGACGTCGAAATTCGAGACAAAAGGGGATGCGAGAATTTAGTGGCTGACCACTTAAGCAGAATAAAAGTGCCTTTTGAAGACGTCCCTATTAAGGAAGAATTCCCTGACGAAAGCCTATTCTCGACCGAAGCATGTCTCCCATGGTACGCAGATATGGTAAACTTTCTAGCCACAAGCTTGTTACCCACTGAGTTAACACGTTCCATGAAAGATAAGCTTAGACGAGAAGCTCGATACTACATATGGGACGACCCATACTTGTGGAAACACTGTTCGGACCAGATAATTCGATGATGTGTCCCAGAAACTGAGGTAACTTCTATCCTTAATTTTTGTCATGCTGAAGCTTGCGGAGGACACTTTGGCCCTAAAAGAACTGCTCATAAGGTGTTAGAATGTGGGCTATATTGGCCCACAATTTTTCGAGACGCTTATAACTTCTGTAAGTCTTGCGATAGATGCCAACATACAAGTAACATCACTAAACGAAATCAGATGCCCCTATCCCCGATTCATGTATGCGAAATCTTTGATGTTTGGGGCATCGATTTCATGGGCCCATTTATTTCTTCATTTAGCAATGTTTATATAATTCTCGCGGTAGACTATGTTTCTAAATGGATAGTAGCAAAGCCTACTAGTAATGATAATGCCAAGACCGTTGTGGAATTTCTAAAACGAACTATTTTTTCCAGGTTTGGCACACCTCGAGCCCTAATCAGTGATTGTGGCACCCACTTTTGCAATAAAATCATGGAGGCACTATTGTTGAAATATGGAGTTCATCACCGTATAGCTACGGCATACCATCCCTAAACGAATGGACAAGCCGAAGTCTCAAATATGGAGATAAAAACTATTTTGGAGAAGATAGTTCGGCCCAACCAAAAAGATTGGAGTCTTCGGCTTAACGACGCACTGTGGGCTTATCGGACGGCATATAAAGGACCAATTGGAATGACCCCATATAAACTTGTTTTTGGCAAGGCTTGCCATCTTCCGGTCGAATTAGAGCATAAAGCCTATTGGGCGGTTCGACAATGTAATATGGAGTTAGACTTAGTGGGAAAGGTGAGAAAGTTAGACATCCAAGAGTTGGAAGAAATCCGTAACAATGCTTATGAGAATGCTTGTATTTATAAAGACAAGACCAAATTGCTTCATGATCAGAGAGTCGCTCAGAAGCATTTTTCGGTAAGACAAAGAGTTTTACTTTATAGATCCATGTTGAAATTGTTTCCAGGTAAGCTTCAGTCACGATGGCAAGGACCTTTCGTTGTTACCAAAGTATTCTCTCATGGTGCAGTTGAAATAGAAAGTGAAGAATCAGGGAAGCGGTTCATAGTCAATGGCCAGCGGTTGAAGCCATTTTACGAGAATTTTTTAGCTCACTCGATTGAAAAAATTTATTTGGAGCCTCCATAGTACCGTTTGAATTGTCGAGCTAATGACGTAAAACAAGCGCTTGTTGGGAGGCAACCCAATATTTATTTTTCTTTTATTTATTTTCACCTTTGTTATTATTTACTATTTATTATTTTCTTTTCTTTTCCTTTTAATTTATTTTTCTCTTATCCTTTATTCTTGTTTAAATATTAATAAAATTCTCTTCTTTGATTAGGTCAAACAGAAAAAAAATTCTAAGAAAAAGGGAGACAAAACAGAGCCAAACAGCCCTATCCAAGGTACCAAACAGCTTCTATTTCAGGTTTTATTCCAGTCCTAGAACCCCATATCCCTGCAACCAAACACCCATTATCAGCCACTTAAAACCCCCAAAACCTAAAAACTTTTCCCATTTCCCTTTCCCCCATTTCCTTGGTCGCCGAACTCACCCCTCCCTCCCTTCCAATCGTCGTTCACCGTTTGCCCTCCAACGATCGCCGCCGATCGTTCACGATGGTACGAACACAGAATCGTGCCGTCGCCGAACCTACATTCACCGTCAACTCGCGCTGCCGTCGCCTATCCGCGCCTTAAGCCGTCGATTTAACCGACATTCCCTCCTCTTCTTCTTCCTCATCACTACCGGCCGACGCCCCAACCTTGACCAACTCTCCTTCACCATCCTCTTCTTCCCCCCTCTATGACCGCCGCCCGAGCCGCCGTGACCTCACCATCATCGCCCTCACACACAAGGCTGCCGACCATCGTGCCAACGTCCGCCCTGCGCCGTTCGGTCTCTCCTCCGCCCAATGGCCACAAAACCTCCACTTCTGCCTCTTTACAAGACGACCGACCGCCAACTCTCCCACCACATCTACCGATGGAGCATTCTTCACCGCCGTCACGCCACGCGTCGCCTAAACTGTCGCATAGGCCTCGTCATCGTCAACCCCAACGTGCGGCCCAAACAGTCAATGCCACGTCGGGCTCCTCCTCGAACGACTCTGTCGACCCCTCGACACTGACTGACGAGAACCAACCCATGCCAACTCGACCCCGAACATACCATTCTCGTGTCAATGTCTTACCCCCGGAGGGCCATTTGCACGGTAACCTTACTTTCACTTCTGCTATTGCTCGCGACATGTATAATTTTCTTTGCCATAAAGCGATAGTACCTTGCAAATGTCTGTCGATACCTGTTTTGGCTGCCTTGCACATTGAAACTGCTGTTACAGATTATTTCAAGAATATTGGCTGGGTTAGAAATTTTGATGTGCCTTATTCTGCCTATTATGAACTTGTTTTTGAATTCTATTCTACTTTTCAATTTAATCGGCACAATCCTGTTTCGATTGACACACCTGGTGTTGTCAAATTCCGGTTATTAGGTACCATGCATAGCTTATCTCTTATTGAATTTAATATTGCTTTATCTTTTGTAACTGAAGAGTATGCTATGTCTCAGGATTTTCAGAACAGTTTGTATGTATTTCCTACTGCTTTTAAGGCTGTTGAGGCCTTTTCTTTGTTAACTAATAATGTCGAGACTATATATAGCCCAAAAACATCGAAGGATTTATGGTTTCGCGACCCTGCCTTATATTACATACACCGTTATTTAGCTTACAATTTTTTAGGTCGTCGAGATGCTCCGGCAAACGTCTCAAAGACGAAATTATTCTTTTTATGGTGTATGTATATCGGTCGTCCGGTTAATTTGGGTTATTGGTTTGCACTTCAATTCGAGCATGTTATCAAAGCTAAGCGCCCTCTAATTTTAGGTTCTCTTATCACACAACTGTTGTTTTCTCTGCATGGTTCTAATGCTCCTATTTCAGATTTACATACTGCTTGTCAGGTCAATCCTTTAGATGCTCGATGCCTCGACTCAATGGGGCTACTACTTGGCACTCCGTCCTCCTTCCACTTTGTCCCTCCTGGTGTTCGTTCTACACCATCTGAACGCGTATTCCGACAAATAAATCAACTCGACGCACCAAAGAACCGCTCCAGTTTCAACCCCACCGACTGTTGAGCAACGTTTAGAGCGCATTGAGGCTCGACTCGACACTTTTGGCCAGCAGCTCACCGAACTCATCGTTTTCCTCTGCAATGACAAAGAGCACAAAGAGCCTCACGGGGAGTTTTTCTAAACTTTTCTTCCTATTTATTTCTTTTGCATCCACATTGAGGACAATGTGTTTTAAGTAGGGAGAGGTACTCTTCGTATTACTGTCGTCTTCTACTGTGATTTGTGTTTACTGCTTGAGGCTCTTTTGTTGTCCATATTTTTTTTAGAATATTCTGTCACTTTTCATGCCCAAGAATTTGACCATGACTTACCATTGTTTGACCCACATGCATGATTCTTGGCCACTGAGTTAATTATAATTCTGTCTGTTTGGTTTTATCTCAACTATTTTATTTTTATTAGGCTAATAACAATTATGATTAATAAGTTAACTCTATCTTGCTTTTCGTAAAATTGATCAAGTTTAATATCAAGTGGACACTTAATACATTTGCATGCCTAAATTATGTTCATGACTATTAGGTGGTTACTAAAACTTATTCTTGACACTTGATTATTTCTCTTAGGTCTTCTTAAAATTAATATTTCGTGTAAATTGTGTTTAATAAATATTTCCAAGGTTATGAGTGCAGCTTAGAACGTGACTGACTGAGTAACCGGGGTAGGGTGCTTGGGTTGTCATTCTACTTCGCGTCAAAAGGTTTTGTGACGTGATAGGTAAAACTCCGCTAGCCAAGGTTATGAGTATGGCTCAGAACGTTACTGATTGAGTAACCGGGGTAGGGTGCTTGGGTTGTCATTCTACTTCGCGTCAAAAGGTTGTGTGACGTGACGGGTAAAACTCTGCTAACCGAAAATAAATAATTTTTAGGAGTATGTTGGGCTGAGTAACAGGGGTGGGGTGCTTGGGTTGTCATCTCTCTTCGCGTCAAAAGGTTCAATATATTCCTAAGTGAATAAATAATTACAAAAAAAAAGAAGAAAAAAGGAAAAAATAGTACTAATAAAATTTCAGCTGAGGACTAAAAGCGGAAATAAATAGAGTGTCTTAGTAGGTTGGGTAATTTACCTAATTAGCATGAAATAATTCAAGACGATTTTAATCTTTGTGTATGTTAATTAGAAAACTTTTTCTGTTTTACTTAAAGCAAGCTTAGAAGTTCTCTTTATTTTTCATATGCATTTTTGACTAATCTTTATAAAACTTTGGAGTAGAATTTCTTTCAGGATCTAATTTTCACAGTGGATAGGAACCATACTTGAGGGCAAGCATGGGCTAAGTAGGGGGGAATTTGATAACACTCTAGAATGTCATGTTTTTAGGTGCTAATTGCATATTTATTTTGAGTATGATTCTACTAATTTGGGCTATTTATGGTCTTTTATCTTGTAGGGACTAAATTGGAGACAAAAGCAAAATTAAGGGCCAAAACTGTGAAATTAAAGATAAAATGGACCAATGTGCAACAAAGGGAAAAGATGGTGCCAAAAGTGCAAACATGGAGGACAGAAGGATTGAAATGCAAAAAGAAGAGACTTTGCTTTATCAAACTCTATTTTAATTATATTAGGATAATTATTGAGGATTATTTAATTTCTTTATTTATCTCTATTTATCTTTGATTAATTGTAATTATCGTTGGGAGTTTGAGTAGGACTAGTCCATCTATCTTAGCACTATAAATAGGGGATGAAGTGAATCATTTTGGTGTTGTTCATTTTTTCTGTACACTCTTCCCCCATAAGTCTTTTGTGCTTCCTATATTTTCTTTCAATAAAAATTCTCTTCTCCATTCTTATATATTTATTTACTTTTCTACCCCAATTATGAGCCACTAAAATCCATCTAGCTGAAGGTTGTCGAATTCCCCAAAAAGGTTCTTGAGGCTTAGGATCTGCACTTAACTTTCTCACCCAAGTATTCATCATTTCTCTGCATTACGGGGCTGACGCTTCCGTCCATGTCCCTTTAAAAGTAAACTTTTCAACGTATGCATAGGCGGCCGCTTTGTATGATTTGGAAGGATTGCACTCGGTTCGTTAGCTTATGCGTCGTCAGGTTGGCGAGCCCAAGAGACAAAATGGCGTGGGATTCGCCATTAAGAAGCGTTGATCTAGCATAAATGACTCCACAGAAGCGATTGCAGGCTAGAGTCAGGTTCCCTAAATTCGTAAGTCCAAATTCTTGGAGCTGGTGGTCGTAGGCGTCCTCTTCCACTATAACTGGCTTACTTGGGTAGAGAATGGTCATCTAAAAGCCGAAGATTGAACCCAAGGAGGAACGAGACAACTGGAGGCTAGAATCTCGCCAAATAAGAAACTCACTCTTCTTTAAACTCTTTTATTTCCCTTTTAGTTTTCGCAATTTACTTTCACGAATTCATTTCACTTTATATTCTGTTTTTTTTCGAAATTATTAATTCTGTTTTTTTATTTTTCCAGGAACGTACGTTTTCTTGGGCACGATTCTGCCCAGGATTTCGAGAAACAGGCATTTGTATAATCTGATCCCTGTGGATTCGACCCTATTTGCCCTTTACTGTTATTTTCATTATTTTGCAGGGAATAGGATATATTTGGTGCTTTCAATGACACATAAATCGCCGTGTAACCCGAAGAAATAAGTAGTCTGTAACCACTACGAACAGAGAATTCACCCGAATGCTCAACACCCCACACCAAGAAGTCGTCGTGGGCCATCTGAGAAAAAGAAATACAGAGCACACAATTAGCCAGGGCACAGCCTAGAACGCTGGTGAGTCAGTTTTCTTCCCATTGTATCGAATGAGGGTTAATGAATTCTGAAACAAGTAAATCTGGAGACATAACACCAGTGTTTTGCAAACGTCTGTTAGGTAAACCTAGGATCTGAGCATCATCCCAGACACGTATATTCGACCCCGTACCCACACACCAATAAAGCTGCATATTGAACAACCCATTCACAGACCAGATACTCCTCCATAGGTAAGAAGGGTAAGTTCCCAAACCTGCACTCATGAAATCACGACGTGGGTAATACTTAGCTTTAAGGGCACGCGCTAAAAATGAACCCGAGTTATTAATCAAATGCCAACCTTGCTTAGCCAACAAAGCAATGTTGAATTTTGCCAAATCACGGAAACCTAAACCACCCTCAGACTTCAGAGCACATAAAGATTTCCAATTGCACCACTGCATACCTCCCTGACCCCCTTGTCGCTTTCACAAAAAAACGTTTAATGATTTTCTCCAAATTAACACAGAAAGTTGCTGGTAAAAGAAAACACGACATAGTAAATATAGGAATAACTTGTAAAACACTTTTAATAAACACTTCCTTCCCATATTGAGACAACAGATGAACACACCAATTCTCTATCTGAGAATGCATGCAGTCCTTCAAACCCTAAAAAGTTTGCTTCTTCGCACGCCTAACCATATTTGGCAAAATCCAAAATATCTCTCAGGCTCGGTAGATGTAACATCCCGAATTATTGGGCTTGTGCATTTCATGTGATGTATGCTTAAAATATTAATTTGAGAATTTGAGGTGCAAATAGGGCTCAAGAATGGGCTGAGGCATTGACTAAATCTCTGCATAGACACTCTAGCATTTTAAAAGGAAGTTATCTGTGTTTTAAATGACAAAATGGGCTTGTGGCCCAAAAGTAAGTGGCGCTATAAGGGAGTTAGAAGTGGCGTCAGTAGTAAGGAAGAGAGGAGGCCCAGTTTTGGCTTCTTGAAGCCCAAGTAATTGGGCCAGGTTTGGCACTTAAAAGGGAGCCATAGGGGGGATGGCAACAAGGCTATTTTTTTGGGATTTTTAATGTTTAATTTATGAGGATAATAGGCAGATGAAGGAGGGAGGAGTTGGTGCTAATTAGGGCTATTTTTGAGGAGTAATAGATTAAGATAAGGGAAATGATAGGAGCTATCTTGTGGAAGCTAGTGTTGGCCGAAAATCAAACTCAGTAAGGGGGAGGAATCGGTTTGGTATAGGGAAGGGATGTGCCGAAATTTCAAAGGCCACCCTAAGCAATTAATCTTTTTTTTTCTTTCTTTCCTCATCTTCATTCTCTCAAAAGTCGAAATCACCACTTCCCTCTCCTCTTGTCTCCATCTTTGAAACCTTCTTCTAGCCGAATCTTTTGACCTTTACTATTGCTCATCTCTCATACTCTAAAAGCCGAAACTACACCCCTATTCCCTTCCATAGCCGAAATCTCCAAAAGTTCAGTCTCTATTTCCCGAAGTCTCATCATAGCCGAATCTTCATTCCTAGAAGCCGAATCCTCTCTGTGGTATCTGCTTGTGCTGAATCTCGAAGGAAACTGAAGGTAAGTATCGATTCATAAGGCTTCAATCCTTTCTGGTTTTTTTTAGAGACTCTAGCCGAATGGCTATAGGGAAACTGACCTTGAGTTTTTCTCTTATTTTCGGCATTCCGGGATTTGAAGAGGAGTCAATCGCATAGATCTCTAAGTCAGAGTTCAGTAACACACGAATCGTGTTACTTTCGGGATTTCAAAGTAAGGAGATCGATTAATTTTTAAACGTGTAAATTCAGGTATTTATTAACCCTTGGCCGAATATAGGGGAGCCCAAATCTTCGTGTTCTTCCGGCTTTTGAGCAAGGTTTCAGACTAAGGGTTGTAGATCCAAATATCCCTGATTTGTAAAATTACCAAATTACCTCTGATTCGTAAAACGGCCAAAATACCCTGATTTGTAAGATGACCAAAATACCCCTGGATTGCAAAAACTATCAAAATGCTTTTGTTTCACGAAATCATCAAGGAACCCTATTTTGGAAAATTACAAAAATACCCCTGTAGGATAAATTACGAAAATACCCCTGGATAGTAAAATGATGAAAATACCCTTAGGTGATGAATGTAAGTTCGTGGATGCTATTTGTATGTTGATGATTGCATGTATGTGTTTCCTAGAACTAGGAGACAAACTTGACACTGAAACTTGTAGATGTAATTCAGAATTCGAAAGAACTACTCTTAAACTACTGTTCATAAGACTGTTCGTGGTTAATCAGTGGAAGAAACTTATTAATTCATAAAATTTCTAATCAGATAAACGTCAATCAGAAGAATGAGTACAAGGGGTCGAGGACATCCGCCGCGTGGTCGTGGTAGGGGTAGGATAACGGTGTCAGAACCAGTAGGGTCTAGCCATGGATCTAGAAACGAGATGCCGGTACCACCAGTGTGGAGGAGGAATTTCGTGACCGACGCCCGCAGATGATGATGCAAGATATCTCGTGCGATGTTGCGGGTCCTCGAAAGAGTTGTTTGAAGGCGAGCACGGTTCGAGGAGCCCGAAAATCTGTGTCGAAACGACTCCGAGCCAACGGAGCGGAGATGTTTAGAGGTGTTTCTAGCGTAGCCCCTAACACAGCTGAGTATTGGTTAGAAGCGACTGAGCGCATAATGGATAACCTGGACTTCACGGTGGAAGAGAAGTTGAAAGGGGTCGTGTCTCTTCTTCGAGACGAGGCTTACCAGTGGTGGCTCACGGTAAAGGAGGGTATCGCGCCACAGACCCGGATTGATTGAGATTTCTTTAAGGAGTCATTCCAAGGAAAGTATGTTGGGGCCAGCTATGTGGATGCACAGAGGAAGGCATTTCTGAATTTGGTGCAGGGAATTAAATCTGTGGCTGAATATGAGGCGGAGTTTCTGTGGTTGAGCCGCTACGCTCGAGGAATGGTAGCAACTGAATATGAACGTTGTGTACGGTTCGAGGATGGACTGCGGAATGAGTTAAGGGTTTTGATAACACCGCAGCGAGAGAGAGACTTTGTTATTCTGGTGGAGAAGGTTAAGATAGCTGATGAGGTGAAGCGGACTGAAAGACAAGAAAAGGATAAGGATCGGGGTAAGAATAAGAGAATTTTTGGGCTATCGAGATCATCAGGAAATTTTCAAAAAAGGCCTAGGTCTGATGGGCCAGCTCGTGCTCCGACGGGCCAGAATCGATCATGTCCTTTTTGTGGGAAGGCGCATTATAGGGAGTGCAGAAGGAAAACTAGTGGATGTTTTAGGTGTGGATCCACGGAGCACCAGATTAAGGATTGTCCACAGGTGGATCAGGTACAGCCAACGGGTCGAGGTTCTGATCAGACTAGGAGAGGTGATCAGCCGGTACCGAGGGGTCGTGGCACAGCCAGAGGTGGAAATGGATTCGGTCGGGGTCGTGGAGCACCTGGTAGGGGTGCAGGTAATGTGGATGCAATGCAGTCGGGTTTGGTTTATGCAGCTCGCCGACGGGAGGATGGTGACGCACCGGACGTCATAACCGATACGTTTCTTATTATTGATAAACCATTTCTTGCTCTGATCGATATTGGATCAACTCACTTTTACGTTGCATGCTCGGTATCTGAGACCCTAAGTATAGACTCTGAAACAACTTTTAGGAAGATGACTGTGGTTAGTCCTTTAGGACAATCTAGGGTAGTGGACAAATTGTTTAGAAACGTACCCTTAGAGACTCAAGGAGTGGTGTTCCTGGCAGACTTAATGGAATTGCCATTTGGAGAGTTTGACCTTATCTTAGGAATGGATTGGTTGACAAAACATCGTGCTAAGTTGGATTGTGAGACTAAGCGCATGGTGTTGAGTACCCCGGAAGGCGGGGAGGTGGTTGTATTAGGAGAAAGAAGGAATTACTTGTGTAACATAGTGTCCGCATTAAAAGCTGTTAAGATGATTCAGAAGGGATGTAATGCGTTTTTAGCCTTTATCAGTGCTTTGGATGTTAATGAGGTGACTGTCGATGAGGTTCGAACAGTCAAGGATTTCACAAATGTCTTTCCTGAAGAATTTCCCGGATTACCCCTGGATCATGAAGTGGAGTTTGGAATAGAGCTACTTCCGAGTACGGCTCCAGTGTTCATTGCTCCCTACAGAATGGCGCCGAAGGAGTTGGTGGAACTCAAAGCTCAGATCTAAGAACTGTTGGATTGAGGGTTTATTCGGCCGAGTGTGTCTCCATGGGGAGTGCCAGTCCTATTCGTGAAGAAGAAGGACGGATCCATGCGTATGTGTGTGGATTATCGTCAATTGAATAAGTTGACTATTAAGAACAAGTACCCACTGCCGAGAATCGATGATCTGTTCGATCAGCTCAAAGGGGCTTCGGTTTTTTCTAAGATTGACTTAAGGTCGGGGTATCATCAGTTAAGGGTTAAGGAGGAAGACATTCATAAGATGACGTTTCGGACTCGGTACGGTCATTATGAGTTCTTGGTGATGCCGTTCAGGTTGACGAACACGCCAGCAGCATTTATGGATATGATGAGCCGAGTGTTCCAACCATATCTTGATCGGTTCATTGTGGTGTTCATCGACGACATCTTGGTTTATTCCAAGTCAGAAGAGGAACATGATGAACATCTTTGTGTGGTGTTGCGAACTTTGAGGGAGAAGCAGTTGTTTGCAAAGTTCAGTAAGTGTGAGTTCTGGCTAAGGGAAGTAACTTTCTTAGGACATGTGGTTTCTGCAGAGGGAATTAGGGTGAACCCTCGGAAGATAGAAGCCGTATTGGATTGGAAACTGCCGAAGTCTGTGGCGAAAGTTTGAAGTTTCTTGGGATTGGCCGGGTATTACAGAAGGTTTGTTGAAGGGTTCTCATTGATAGCGGCACCTTTAACGAAGTTGTTGAGGAAGGGAGCACCGTTTGTGTGGACCGACAAACAGCAGGAGAGCTTTGAGAAGCTGAAGAGAATTTTGACGGAAGCGCCAGTGTTAATTCAGCCAGAGGCAGGAAAAGCATTTACCGTCTACTATGATGCGTCACACACAAGTTTAGGTTGTGTGTTGATGCAAGATGGAAAGGTGGTTGCATATGCGTCCCGACAGTTAAGACCACATGAGTTGAACTACCCTACGCATGATCTGGAATTGGCGGCGGTAGTGTTCGCTCTGAAGATTTGGAGGCACTACCTGTACGGGGAGAAGTCGGTTATTTATACGGACTATAAGAGCCTAAAGTATATCCTTACCCAGAAGGAGTTGAACCTAAGACAGAGAAGGTGGATCGAGCTGTTAAAGGACTATGACTGCTCGATTGAGTACCACCCGGGTAAGGCTAACGTGGTGGCAGATGCATTGAGTCGTAAGGTGATAGTGGATTTAAGGGCGATGTACGCTCATCTTAGCCTGTATAAGGATGGCAGTCTGGTAGCCGAACTTCAAGTAAGACCCATGTGGACAAGTCAAATCAAGGAAAAGCAATTTCTGGATGACGTCTTGAGTACTCGACTCCGGCAAGTGCAGAATGGTGAAGTAGAGGACTATAGTTTGAATGGTGATGGAGTTCTGTGTTTTATAAAAAGAGTTTGTATGCCAAAGGATGTGGAGTTAAGGCAGATGATTCTTTAGGAGGTGCATAGTAGCCCTTACGCTATGCATCCTGGAGGGGTTAAAATGTATCGGGATTTGCGAGAGCAATTCTGGTGGCCAGGTCTGAAGCGAGAGGTAACGGAATTCGTGGGAAAATGTTTGACGTGTCAGCAGGTGAAGGCAGAACACCAGCTGCCTTCGGGGTTGTTGCAGCCGGTAAAGATTCCGCAGTAGAAGTGGGAGAGAATCACGATGGATTTTGTTAGTGGGTTACCCCTTACGCCCACTAAGAAGGATTCAATTTGGGTGATTGTGGACCGACTCACAAAGTCTACTCACTTCATACCGGTTCGTGTTGACTATTCTCTGCAGAAGTTGGCTAAGTTGTACGTGGCTGAGGTCGTGAGACTACATGGTGTACCGGTGTCGATCATATCAGATAGGGACCCTAGATTCACGTCACGTTTTTGGAAGGCTCTTCATCAAGCAATGGGAACAAGGTTAGACTTTAGTACCGCTTTTCACCCACAGACCGATGGTCAGTCTGAGAGGGTAATTCAGATCTTGGAGGATATGCTAAAGGGTTGCATCATCGATTTTAGGGGTAGTTGGGAGGAATATCTACCTTTGGCAGAATTCGCATATAATATGTAATATCTTGGAAATGAGCTTATGCATTTATGCTTAATTATATGAAATAGCATGCTTGAGTATGTTGTGAATGTGTATAATGAATTTGTGAACTTTAGAAAATAGGAGAAAGCCTTAGAAAATATTAAATTTTAAGTATAAAAGAGGAAGCTAAGAGGATAGGGCCTTAAGAGAAAATGTAAGGAAATAAGACCTGGAAGTGAGCTTGGTAAATTGGCTGGAATGCGCCACTTAAGGCTTGGGCAAATGACGCCATAAGCTGGGAGGAAGGTAGAAGGATCGAGCCGCGTGGGAAGCAAATGGACTTATATTTTTGCGTCAAAAAGGGAATTGGGCTAAGTAGGTCTTAAAAGAAATTTTGGGTGAGTTATGTCACAAAAAGCGCCTTGGAAAAGTGGCTTGGGGCGTTACCTGCAGCTTGCGACAAGGGCTCCAGCAGGTCTCATGTTCGAGCCTTGTTGGCAGCATTAAGTGGTTTTATTTTTGCTTTGGCGTCAAGGAAGAAAGGTGAGAAGAGTTTGGACGGCAATTGGACTTTTAATTGGATGAGGATTAAGCTTGATTTATTCGGCTAGGATAATTGTGATTATTGTTTTATTTTATTATTTTTTTAGGGGTAAGATAAGAGATTATGTGTTAGGATTAATTTATTTTATTAAGGTGATAAAGAAGGGATAATAGGAGAAGTATAAGGAATGTGATAAGTGATGATAAGGTGGCCGGCCAAGGGACTCTTGGTTGAGGAATTCGGTCATGTATAGGAAAGGGAAGCTAAGTGCTGAATTTCTTTTAGTAAAAGCATCCAACTCTTTGCTGAAATTCCTCTACTCTTTTCCTCTTTTTCTTATTTTCTTGTAACCTCAGATTCCTTTCTATACCTTTGAAACCGTGTACCCTATTGACACTAAGAGTGATAGCCGAATATTGCATCTACCATTGTTCCTTGTTGCCGAAAATATCCAAGCATAAAACCCTCTCCATTGTTGCGGTTCTTCTCTCCACCATAAAGTGCCGAACCACCATTGTTGTGCTCCAAGCCGAATCTTTAAAGGAGGGTGATGTCGACTGCTTACTTTAGACTCTTCAAGGCAACGTGTAAGGGTAAGAGTTTCCTATACTAGTAATCGATTTGATCTCTTCTTCATAAGTGTGCCGAAATCTTGTGAGTAGGCCTTGATTTTAGGCATGGCCGAATGTGCATAGTGCCATAATAAGTGTTTTGTGTGTAGCTAGCGTTAAGGAGCAACAAAGGAGTCTTTCGGGATTGAAGTGATCAAGGTAAGTCATATTGGATATTCGGCCAAGGGCCTATTTTAGTGTTTAGACTTGTTTCTTATTATCTTAAAAATCGAAAACTAACCTATGAAGGGATCTAGTGCTTGGCCGAATACAAGAAGGAACATAGCAAAGTTTTCGGGAATTGATTATTAGAGAAATCGGCACCAAGGTAAATTTTGGGTTACAATAATCCTATTGGGATTTGGATTGTGGCCGAATGGGTTTTCATTAAATCTTTAATATTGGCCGAATGTAGGAATTAAAGATCTAAAGCGCTAGATCGGGTTGTTCAGGATTTCTATAAACTCGCTAAGTATAACAGGTGTGTACCCCACACTAAACCTTAATAGTTTTATGGTATTGATTATATGCATGCGTTAATATGAACGTGTAAAATGTGGCTAAGGTACCATGCAATGGTACAAAGTACTCAGGTACGTTTTCCTACTCCTACTATGAGTATGAGTGATCTGTTATGGCATATGTGCACAGTGATAAGAATGTGAAATAAGGCATGATATTGCATGATATGTATGACATGGGCATATGGGTTATATAAAAAGGGGAAGTGAATGTGGTGACTTCGGTCACATTATCTGAATGTGGTGAGTCATGTCACAATTATGTTATCTGGTGGCTATGCCACAAATTTTATAAGAGCGATGAGCACGTCGATCGCAGCTGACGCTTCGCGATGATGTGTAACGGATGGAGGGTTGACTTAGTAGTCCCCACGGTGTGCGAGGTTGGTACGGGTGATGTGTAGCGGATGGCATCTAGGTTTGGGCTCGGGTTTGCATCATTTTATTATTTAATTATATGCACATGTATGAACCGATATGCCTAAATTATTTGGATTTAGTGTTGGTGTACACATTGAGTCTGTTTGACTCACCCGTTGGGAATATTTTTCAGTGACACTCGGTGATGGACCGGTCGGCGGAGCACATGGTGGTGGCCATGCTCTGCACAAAATTTATTTTATTTTAGACTGCTTTATTGGTTCTAGTATTTCGAATTTATTTTGGGTTTGCTTTGATGTAATAAGGCCACTAGTATGAAACTGTTTATGCATGAACTTTTAATTATTTTATTATGACACGATTCTTATCAAATTAAAGATTAACCCCCAAAACAACTCGGTAATTTTTATAAAACCACCTCAAATTTTCCAAGAAATAAACATGAAATTAAAACGTTCTACTCGAGGAACATACCAGATCCGGTCTGGGCTTGTGGGCCGGGTTTGGGGTGTTTCAAATTGGTATCAGAGCCCGGTTCAAAAGTCGGATCTATGGTTTTTGGGCTCCAAAACGTTTTCTAAAAATGGGCTCTTTAAAGGATAACAGGTCTGTTAGCTCAGCATGGCACCTGCGTCTCCGACCCAAGTCCGCCAGGTAAGTACCCTAAACCATTGTGTGATATACATGTGGGCTTTATGGGCTTTATGGGACGTAGACTAGTTGAAATAGACTCTGATGGACTATAGGCTTAGTTAAACCACTTCTTAAACTTTCATAAGACTTAATTTCACTAAACAAACCCGTTAACGAGCCACAAGACTAGGGTGTGGTAACAGTCAAATGCGCATGTCTAGGATTGGATCCGGAAGAGCTTGGTATTTAAGCAGTCCTAGTGACTCACCTCCTCTTCGCGGGAATCCTACCTGGTGCGTAGTGACTGTTCACCTTAGTCGAGTTAGGGTGTGGCAATAGGCAGACGCATGCCTAGGAGTGGATTCAGGGAGAGCTTGGTATTTAAGCGATCCCCTAGCGACTCACCTCCTCTTCGCTGAATCCTACCTGTGCGTGGTGACTATTCACCCTAGTTATAAGGACTCACTGATAGGCTAAACCCTATAATTAAAACCCGAAAAGGACCAGCCACCCTAGCTTGAAAAAAAAAATTTTGAAATACCCTTATTTCATAAAATCACCAAGGAACCACTCGAATTGGAAATTTCACGAAATTACCCACGATTTACAAATTTTAAATTAACCCCGATTTATTACCAAAATACCCACAGTAGGTGAAATGACGAAAATACCCCAGGATAGGAATAGGACGAAAATGTTTGAATGATGAATGTGTGTTGAATGAATGTGCTCCTTTAAATTAGGATAGGAGACTTGAAACTTTGATCGATCGAAAGAACTACTTCTAAACTTCTTTCATAAAATTTCTTCATGGATAAACAAAGTGGAACAAAATACTAATGCATAAAAATTTTTAATCGATTAAAGCGCGATCGTAGACATGAGCTTTAGGGGACGTGGTCGTAATGTGCGGGGGGACGTGGTAGAGGCGTAAAAACCGTGATCGAACCCGTTAGGCCTGGTCAAGGGTCCGAGAATGAGGTACCACCACCCCACCACCACCAAGGTGTTGGTGTTGAGCGGCAAGATCGGGCGGGGATGATGCAAAGATATCACGAGCGATGCCGCGAGTTCTTGAGATGGTGGCCGAGCGGTGGAGGTATGAGAGCTCAAAAATGCACCGAGCGGCGACTCGAGCCAATGGGGCTGAGGTGTTCCGTGGTGTATCTGGTGTGGCACCCAGTACAACTGAGTATTGGTTGGAGGCAACCGAATGAATTATGGATGAGTTGGATCTGACCCCTGAAGAGAAACTGAAAGGAATGGTGTCACTGCTACGCGATGAAGCATATCAATGGTGGCTCACAGTTCGGGATAGTGCTACGGCTGAGAAACTCACTTGGGAATATGTTAAAACGGCATATCAAAAGAAGTATGTTGGAACTCATTACGTTGATGCACAGAGAAAGGCTTTTCTGGGGCTGGTTCAAGGGAATAAGTCCGTAATGGAGTACGAGGCTGAATTTTTAAGGCTGAACCGGTATGCTCGAGGGATAGTGGCTACGGAGCATGAACGATGTGTCCGGTTTGAGGATGGACTGAGAGATGATCTGAGGTTATTGATAGCTCCGCAGCAAGAGCGGGAATTTACTGAGTTAGTCGAGAAGGCAAAAGTAGCTGAGGGAATTAAGGACTCCGTGAGGCAGAACTCTGATCGGAGCAGACGGAAAAGAAGTTTTGGATCGTCTGGATTGTCTGGAAATGGGCAGAAAAGGCCCAGAGCTGATGGGCCGCGAGGTCAGCAAGTTGGTATAGGAGGGCAATATCGTACTTGTAATCAGTGTGGGAAGAAACACTTAGGGGAGTGTTGGAAAAAGACAGGAGGATGCTTCAAGTGTGGGTCAAAGGACCATATGATTAAGGATTGCCCTATGAGGCCAGATGGAAATCGACCAGTAACTCAGAATGTTAATCAAGCTGGTAGAGGTGGACAGCAGCCTCAGCGAGGCCGTGGTCCGAATGGCCGAGGTAATGGTACTGGAAGAGGACGTGGAACACCTGGCAGAGGTGTGGGTAATACAGAGGCCAGACAGCCGGGCTTGGTATATGAAGTTTGCCGTAGGGAAGATGGAGACGCGCCGGACGTCATAACCGGTACGTTCCTTATATTTGGAAAGCCTTATTATGCTTTGATTGATGTGGGCTCGACCCATTCTTATGTTGCAAGTAGTGTAGTTGAAACACTAGGCATAGACTCTGAACTTTCTAGTAAGGAGATGATCAGAGTGAGCCCACTAGGTCAAACTGTAGTGGTGAATAAGATCTTTCGGAGTGTACCTCTAGGGATACAAGGAGTGATTTTCCCTGCCGACTTAATGGAACTACCCTTCGGAGAATTTGACCTCATACTTGGCATGGACTGGCTAGTAGAACACCGAACTATACTAAATTGTGCAGCTAAGCGAATGGAGTTAAGGACCCCGGAAGATGAAGTGGTAATTATGATAGGAGAAAGAAGAAACTACTTGTCTAATGTAGTTTCAAAGACCTTTGAAAGTCGATAGGATGGTTCGGAAAGGGTGCAAGGCCTTCTTGACTTTCGTTAGTGCGTTGGATGCAAAAGAGGGGGGAGTTAGTGAAGTTAGAACCGTAAAGGAATTTGTGGATGTTTTTCCGGATGAGTTACCTGGAATACCCCCGGACAGGGAGGTAGAGTTTAGAATTGATTTATCACGGGGAGCGACTCTCTGTGTCAATCGCTCCGTATAGGATGGCACCGAAGGAATTGGTTGAGCTCAAGGCTCAAATCCAAGAGTTGCTTGATCGCGGGTTTATCCGACCCAGTGTGTCTTCATGGGGAGCACCGATCTTGTTTGTGAAGAAGAAGGACGGGACTATGCGTATGTGCATAGATTACCGTCAGTTAAACAAGTTGACCATCAAGAACAAGTACCCATTGCCGAGGATAGACGACTTGTTCGATTAGCTTAAGGGGGCAGCGGTATTCTCGAAGATAGATCTAAGGTCTGGTTATCATCAGCTTAAGGTGAAGGAAGCAGATATCCATAAGACAGCCTTCCAAACAAGATACGGACATTATGAGTTCGTAGTAATGCCATTTGGTTTGACGAACGCCCCAACCGCGTTCATGGATATGATGAACCGGGTTTTCCAACCCTACTTGGACCGGTTCATCGTTGTGTTCATCGAAGATATCCTAGTATACTCCAAGTCTGAGGAAGAACATGACGAGCATCTCCGGAAGGTGTTACAAGTGTTAAGGGAGAAGAAGCTATATGCCAAATTCAGCAAGTGCGAGTTTTGGCTTAAGGAGGTTGCATTCTTAGGGCATGTAGTGTCTGCAGAAGGGATAAGGGTGGATCCTAGGAAAATCGAAGCAGTGCTGGATTGGAAACCACCTAAGTCTGTGGCTGAGATTCGAAGTTTCTTGGGATTAACAGGCTACTACAGAAGGTTTGTGGAAGGATTTTCTTCAATAGCCACACCTTTGACAAAGTTGTTGAGAAAGGAGGTACCTTTCGTTTGGACAGATAGGCAACAGGAGAGCTTTGAGAAGCTTAAGAGAGTTTTGACGGAAGCTCCGGTTTTGATTTAGCCGGAGGCAGGGAAGGACTTTGTGGTGTACTGTGATGCTTCTCACACAGGATTAGGATGTGTTCTAATGCAGGACGGGAAGGTTGTAGCTTATGCATCTCGACAACTGAGGCCACACGAGGTTAACTACCCGATGCATAACTTTGAATTGGCGGCAGTGGTCTTTGCTCTTAAGGTATGGAGGCATTATCTTTATGGAGAAAAGTCAGTGATCTACACGGACCACAAGAGTCTTAAGTATCTGTTGACTCAGAAGGAGCTGAACTTGAGACAGCGAAGGTGGGTGGAATTACTGAAGGATTATGATTGTTCCATAGAGTATCATCCGGCAAGGCAAATGTAGTGGCGGATGCCCTAAGTCGGAAAGTAGTGTAATCGGATCGAGGGCAATGTTTGCACATCTTAGCTTGTATGATGATGGAAGTTTATTGGCAGAGTTGCAAGTCAAACGGACATGGTTGAATGAGGTGAAGGAAAGTCAGTTAATGGATGAGGACCTAAGTGCTAAGCTACGGCAAGTGCAGAGTGGAGAGTTGGAAGATTACGGTATTAATGACGAGGGAATATTATGTTTCAAGGGCAAGGTCCAGTATGCCAAGAATGAGGACTTAAGGCGAGAGAATTCTTCAGAATCGCATGGTAGCCCCTATGCTATGCATCCCGGAGGTACTAAGTTGTATAGAGATCTAAGGGAGCAGTTTTGGTGGCTGGTCTTAAGAGGAAGTTACCGAATTTTTAGGGAAGTGCTTGACGTGTCGACAAGTTAAGGCTGAACACCAAGTTCCATCGAGATTGCTTCACCAATCAAGATTCCGCAGATGGAAGTGGGAGAGAATTACCATGGACTTTGTTAGTGGGTTTCCCACACCTACTAAGAAGGACTCGGTATGGGTGATAGTGGGACCGGTTGACCAAGTCCGCGCACTTCATTCCGGTAAGAGTTGATTATTATTTGCAGAAGTTAGCAAAGTTATATGTGGCGGAAATTGTGAGGTTGCATGGAGTGCCACTATCAATTATTTCAGATAGGAATCCAAGGTTTACGTCTCGGTTTTGGAAGGCTCTACATCAGGCTTTGGGCACTAAATTGGATTTCACTACGACTTTTCATCTACAGTCGGACGGACAGTCTGAACGAGTAATCCAAGTGTTAGAGGATATGTTGAGAAGCTGTGTGATAGATTTCAGAGGAAGTTGGGAAGACTATTTGCCTTTAGCGGAATTTGCATACAACAACAGCTATCAAGCTAGCATTCGGATGGCACCGTATGAAGCGTTGTATGGACGGAAGTGTCGCACTCCTACATGTTGGACGGAATTGGGAGAACGACGAGTTTTGGGTCCAGAGATTGTGGCAGAATCTGAAGAGAAAGTTGAAGTAATTCGGGCACGGTTAAAGGAAGCGTCTGACAGACAGAAGTCGTATGCAGATCTTAAGCGAAAGGAGATAGAATTTGATGTGGGAGATCAAGTGTTTCTTAAAGTGTCACCTTGGAAGAAGGTTATGAGATTTGGACGAAAAGGGAAGTTAAGTCCAAGGTTTATAGGACCTTATCGAGTTTTGAAGCAGGTTGGACCAGTGGCATATCAGTTGGAGTTGCCACCGGAGTTGAAGCAGATGCACGACGTATTCCATGTGTCCATGCTACGTCCTTATCGATCGGATCCATCTCATGTTGTACCGGTTGAAGAGGTGGAGCTAAGGCCAGATTTGTCCTACGAGGAAGAGCCGATTCAGATTGTGGAACGAGATGTGAAAGTGTTACGAAGGAAGTCAGTTCCTTTGGTCAAAGTATTGTGGAGAAATCATGGATCAGAAGAGGCTTCATGGGAGCCAGAAGAAGCAATGCGACAGCAATACCCTCACTTATTTCAGCCAGGTAATTTCGAGGACGAAATTATTTTTAAGGATGGTAGAACTGTAATATCCTGGAAATGGGCTTATGCATTTATGCTTAATTATATGAAATAGCATGCTTGAGTATGTTGTGAATGTGTATAATGAATTTGTGAACTTTAGAAAATAGGAGAAAGCCTTAGAAAATATTAAATTTTAAGTATAAAAGAGGAAGCTAAGAGGATAGGGCCTTAAGAGAAAATGTAAGGAAATAAGACATGGAAGTGAGCTTGGTAAATTGGCTGGAATGCGCCACTTAAGGCTTGGGCAAATGATGCCATAAGCTGGGAGAAAGGTAGAAGGATCGAGCCGCGTGGGAAGCAAATGGACTTATATTTTTGCGTCAAAAAGGGAATTGGGCTAAGTAGGTCTTAAAAGAAATTCGGTGAGTTATGTCACAAAAAGTGCCTTGGCAAAGTGGCTTGGGGCGTTACTGCACTTGCGACAAGGGGCTCCAGCAGTCTCATGTTCGAGCCTTGTTGGCAGATTAAGTGGTTTTATTTTTGCTTTGGCGTCAAGGAAGAAAGGTGAGAAGAGGTTGGACGGCAATTGGACTTTTAATTGGATGAGGATTAAGCTTGATTTATTCGGCTAGGATAATTGTGATTATTGTTTTATTTTATTATTTTTTTTAGGGGTAAGATAAGAGATTATGTGTTAGGATTAATTTATTTTATTAAGGTGATAAAGAAGGGATAATAGGAGAAGTATGAGGAATGTGATAAGTGATGATAAGGTGGCCGGCCAAGGGACTCTTGGTTGAGGCATTCGGTCATGTATAGGAAAGGGAAGCTAAGTGCTGAATTTCTTTTAGTAAAAACATCCAACTCTTTGCTGAAATTCCTCTACTCTTTTCCTCTTTTTCTTATTTTCTTGTAACCTCAAATTCCTTTCTATACCTTTGAAACCGTGTACCCTTTTGACACTAAGAGTGATAGCCGAATATTGCATCTACCATTGTTCCTTGTTGCCGAAAATCTCCAAGCATAAAACCCTCTCCATTGTTGCGGTTCTTCTCTCCACCATAAAGTGCCGAACCACCATTGTTGTGCTCCAAGCCGAATCTTTAAAGGAGGGTGTTGTCATTTGCGCTACTTTAGACTCTTCAAGGCAACGTGTAAGGGTAAGAGTTTCCTATGCTAGTAATCAATTTGATCTCTTCTTCATAAGTGTGCCGAAATCTTGTGAGTAGGCCTTGATTTTAGGCATGGCCGAATGTGCATAGTGTCATAATAAGTGTTTTGTGTGTAGCTAGCGTTAAGGAGCAACAAAGGAGTCTTTCGGGATTGAAGTGATCAAGGTAAGTCATATTGGATATTCGGCCAAGGGCCTATTTTAGTGTTTAGACTTGTTTCTTATTATCTTAAAAACCGAAAACTAACCTATGAAGGGATCTAGTGCTTGGCCGAATACAAGAAGGAACATAGCAAAGTTTTCGAGAATTGATTATTAGAGAAATCGGCACCAAGGTAAATTTTGGGTTACAATAATCCTATTGGGATTTGGATTGTGGCCGAATGGGTTTTCATTAAATCTTTAATATTGGCCGAATGTAGGAATTAAAGATCTAAAGCGCTAGATCGGGTTGTTCGGGATTTCTATAAACTCGCTAAGTATAACAGGTGTGTACCCCACACTAAACCTTAATAGTTTTATGGTATTGATTATATGCATGCGTTAATATGAACGTGTAAAATGTGGCTAAGGTACCATGTGATGGTACAAAGTACTCAGGTACGTTTTCCTACTCCTACTATGAGTATGAGTGATCTGTTATGGCATATGTGCACAAAGGATAAGAATGTGAAATAAGGCATGATATTGCATGATATGTATGACATGGGCATATGGGTTATATAAAAAGGGGAAGTGAATGTGGTGACTTCGGTCACATTATCTGAATGTGGTGACTTCGGTCACATTATCTGAATGTGGTGACTCATGTCACAATTATGTTATCTGGTGGCTATGCCACAAATTTTATAGAGGCGATGAGCACGTCGATCGCAGCCGATCGCCTTCGATGATGTGTAGCGGATGGAGGGTTGACTTAGTAGTCCCCACGGTGTGCAGGTTGGTACGGGTGATGTGTAGCGGATGGCATCTAGGTTTGGGTTCGGGTTTGCATCATTTTATTATTTAATTATATGCACATGTATGAACTGATATGCCTAAATTATTTGGATTTAGTGTTGGCTGTACAGATTGAGTCTGTTTGACTCACCCCGTTGGGGAATATTTTTCAGGTGACACTCAGTGATGGACCGGGTCGGCGGGAGCACAGTGGTGGCCATGCTCTGCACAGAATTTATTTTATTTTGGACTGTTTATTGGTTCTAGTATTTCGAATTTATTTTGGGTTTGCTTTGATGTAATAAGGCCACTAGTATGAAACTGTTTATGCATGCATTTTTAATTATTTTATTATGACACGATTCTTATCAAATTAAAGATTAAACCCCAAAATAACTCGGTAATTTTTATAAAACCACCTCAAATTTTCCAAGAAATAAACATGAAATTAAAACGTTCTACTCGGGGAACATACCAGATCCGGTCTGGGCTCATGGGCCGGGTTTGGGGTGTTTCATAATAACAGTTATCAAGCTAGTATTCAGATGGCAACTTATGAAGCGTTATATGGAAGGAGATGTGGAACCCCAATTTGTTGGACAGAGTTGGGTGAACGTCAGGTGTTGGGTCCAGAACTAGTTTGGAAGCGGAGGAGAAAGTTAAGTTAATTCGAGCGCGGTTGAAGGAAGCGTCTGATCGGCAGAAATCTTATGCGGATCTTAAGATTAAGGAGTTGGAATTTGCAGTGGGAGATCAAGTCTTTTTGAAAGTCTCACCATGGAAAAAGGTGATGAGGTTTGGACGTAAGGGCAAGCTAAGTCCCCGGTTTATTGGACCTTATCGGGTATTAGAACGTGTGGGCCCAGTGGCTTATCATTTGGAGTTGCCTCCAGAGTTGGAGCAGATACATGACGTGTTTCATGTCTCCATGCTAAGACGTTATCGTTCTGATCCATCGCACATTGTGCCGGTGGAAGAGATTGAAGTAAGGGATTTGACTTTTGAGGAGGAACCAGTGCAAATCTTGGATCGAGACGTAAAAGTGTTGAGAAGGAAGTCCGTCTTTTTGGTCAAGGTTTTGTGGCGAAATCACGGAGCGGAGGAAGCGACATAGGAGCCAGAGGATGTTATGCGACAACAGATTCCCCATCTCTTACGATCGTAGTAAATTTGGGCCGAAATTTAATTTAAGGGGGGTAGAACTGTAACATCCCGAATTATTGGGCTTGTGCATTTCATGTGATGTATGCTTAAAATATTAATTTGAGAATTTGAGGTGCAAATAGGGCTCAAGAATGGGCTGAGGCCTTGACTAAATCTCTGCGTAGACACTCTAGCATTTTAAAAGGAAGTTATATGTGTTTTAAATGACAAAATGGGCTTGTGGCCCAAAAGTAAGTGGCGCTATAAGGGAGTTAGAAGTGGCGTCAGTAGTAAGGAAGAGAGGAGGCCTAGTTTTGGCTGCTTGAAGCCCAAGTAATTGGGCCAAGTTCGGCACTTAAAAGGGAGCCATAGGGGGGACGACAACAAGGCTATTTTTTGGGGATTTTTAATGTTTAATATATGAGGATAATAGGCAGATGAAGGAGGGAGGAGTTGATGCTAATTATGGCTATTTTTGAGGAGTAATAGATTAAGATAAGGGAAAGGATAGGAGCTATCTTGTGGAAGCTAGTGTTGGCCGAAAATCAAACTCAGTAAGAGGGAGGAATCGATTTGGTATAGGGAAGGGATGTGCCAAAATTTCAAAGGCCACCCTAAGCAATTAATCTTTTTTTCTTTCTTTCCTCGTCTTCATTCTCTCAAAAGCCGAAATCACCACTTCCCTCTCCTCTTGTCTCCTTCTTTAAAACCTCCTTCTAGCCGAATCTTTTGACCTTTACTATTGCTCACCTCTCATACTCTAAAAGCCGGAACTATACCCCTATTCCCTTCCATAGCCGAAATCTCCAAAAGTTCAGTCTCTATTTCCCGAAGTCTCATCATAGCCGAATCTTCATTCCTAGAAGCCGAATCCTCTCTGTGGTATCTGCCTTGTCTGAATCTCGAAGGAAACTGAAGGTAAGTATCGATTCATAAGGCTTCAATCCTTTCCGGTTTTTTTTAGAGACTCTAGCCGAATGGCTATAGGGAAACTGACCTTGATTTTTTCTCTTATTTTTAGCATTTCGGGATTTGAAGAGGAGTCAATCGTATAGATCTCTAAGTCAGAGTTTAGTAACACACGAATCGTGTTACTTTCGGGATTTCAAAGCAAGGAGATCGATTAATTTTTAAACGTGTAAATTCGGGTATTTATTAACCCTTGGCCGAATGTAAGGGAGCCCAAATCTTCGTGTTCTTCCTGCTTTTGAGCAAGGTTTCAGACTAAGGGTTGTAGATCCAGATAGTAAGAATATTGACTAAGGGTGTAAAACTACGCGATATCAGGTGTATAACACTTCCACACCATTTAGATTGCCTGTTTAAAAAATATTTTTATTAATCTGAAATATTCTGTAAAATGCTGAAATCCCGGCATAACGGTTGAAACCCAATGAGGGTAAAAGCGAATCACCAAGTTAGTGATCTCTGTCATTCCTAAGTGAATGTTCCTATTAAGATGACATATGTGATAAGTATGCCGGTTTCTGTGATTGCATGGGGTTGGGTTTGAAGAAAGGGGAAGTGTTCTGTTGTAGCGGCTTTTGCGTGACTGCTGTTATGCGCTTTGCCGTGACTCTGTGTAGTGGCTTTGCCATGACTCATTATAGTGGCTACGGCCATGATCGACGATGAGCGCATGATCGCCATCGATGGTGTGTAGCGGTGTGGGTTGATTGTAGAAATCCCCAATGGTGTGATTGGCAGGTAAGGGTGGTGTGTAGCGGATGGAAACCTAGGATTGGGTTGGGTTTTGCATATTTTTTTGTTATATTATACTCTGTTATTCTGTTCTGTGGGGCTAAGGCCCAAATCTAATGGTGCACGAGGGTTGCACACTGAGTCTCGCGACTCACCCTATTATTTAACATCTTTCAGGTAGCACCTAGTGCATCGGATCGGGCTGGAGAGGAGCGCAAGGTGGCCATGCGAGAGAGTATTTGGATTCAGCAAAGGACTTTTCATTATTTAGTTATTTTAATATTTTTTTTATTGGAGGATTTTAAGTTTCAATGTAATAAGGCCACGGGCCACTAGACTCATATTTATATTGGGTTTCATGTTGGGTTTTTACTATTAGACTTTTAAATTTCATGTTAAAATTAAGCTAAGGCATGTAACAACTTAGATTTTTTTCTTAATTCACCAAGGTATCATTTAAGTTTACATTTTATACAGAATATTAAATTACTAAGTTTTTTTTTCGGTTAAAATGTTTAAACCTGATACTCGTTTTCCAAAGTGTGACAATTTATAAAATTCCTTAGTGACATATCAGATCCGGTTGTAGTGTTTGGGTCGGGTTTGGGGTGTTACAATAGAGATACGGACTCCTAAGCAATCCGAGATAGAGGTGGCAAAAGTGTCCTCAACGTTTGAACTAAAATAAGTAACAGATTTGTCAAAATTAACACACTGCCCCAGTGAGCGCTCATAATAAAAAATGATTTGTTTTAACACCAAAGCACCCCCAATCATAGCCTCCCAAAAAAGTAACAGTTATTGGCGAAGAGCAGGTGCAAAATAGACTGGCCTCCATGGTTAAGACGAGCCCCACGAATCAGATTATAACAGAGTGCTTGTCGCAAAAGGGAAGACAACCCTTCACAACATATAAGGAAAAGATATGGACTAGGTGGGTCACCCTGTCGATGACCCCGACCCGGTGAGAATGGATGATTGACCTCCCCATTCATGGTTATTGAGTAAGAGACAGATCGAACACAATGGAGAAAAAGACTCACCCAATAGTCTGAAAATCCCATTTGCAACATCATTTGTTAAAGAATGACCCACTCCACTCTATCGTATGCCTTGCTCATATCCAAGTTTAAGGCAAAGTGCCCCTTCCTCCTCTGCCGCTTGCGTCGAAACACATCGAATATCTCATAGGCCAAAATAATATTATCTGTAATCAACCTCCCAGGAACAAACGCATTCTGAACCTTATCCACACACAAATGGAGCACTAACTGAAGCCTATTAACCAGGGCATTTGAAATGATCTTGTATAAGACAACACAGAGACTAATAGGGCGGAACTTTCGAACTCAAAACAAGGTGAGTATTATTAATTGCCGCAATTGGCATGCCTTCGTTTAAAACACCAAGACAATAATCACTAACAACGTGTAACAGCCTAATTTTCAGTGGTGTCGGAAACAGTTATTCGAGATCACTAAATCTGACGAGTGAGTTTGAAAATTTTATTATTATTTAATAATTATGAGTCAAGTGTGATTTTAGAAATATTCTTGAATTAGTGAATTTTGTGATTTAAAAGCATTATTAGGTTAATTAGTCTGGAAAACAAGGTATCGAGACCTTGATTTCATAAATCGAGTCGTAAATATTTTTATAAATATTTACGGAGTATCATTGAGTTAGTATTGAAGTTTTGTTAGGAAATTTTAACGTTTCGATAGTCAATAAATTAAAAATGACTAAATTGAAAAAGTTGCAAAACTTCTTAAAAAGATTAAATAGCTTAAGTGTTTAATAAGGGAGAACTAAAAGGGCAAGTTAGCCCAAAATAGAAGGCTTGGACAGCATGGGTGTAGAAAAATCAAGAAATTTGATGAAATAAGGGCAAAATTGGAAATTTTGTAAAATAAACAAATAAAACAATAATTAAAAGATTTTCTAGACATTTCATCAACAATCTTCAGCCAAAAACAGCCATATAAGGGTCCCTCTAAGCTGGTTTTTCATATTTTTGCTACAAGTGAGTTCAATTCTTGCATTTTTCTTGTAATTTTTGTGTTTTTGAGACTTTTACAACTAGGTCCAACTATCTATTTCATTAGTTTTTGATTTTATGAGTAATTTTGAAAGTTACCATTGATGAGTGCTGAATATTTATGATGAATTAACATGGATTTGAAGCTCTAATTTTATTATATGATGATTTTATTAAGTGAATTTGATAGATATTGATTTTATGACTAAATTGTGAAGAATTTAAGAATTAGGGTTTTTATTTAAATTTTTATGTATCAAAGGCTGTAAAATAGCCTAGAATACTTAGATAAATTTCCAATTGAGAAAAATTAGCTTATTTGATAAGCTAATTGATGGGGGACTAAATTGTAAAAACTATAAAATTTGGGGTAATTGTGTAATTTCAAAAATTGAAGGGTATCAAGTTGTGAAGTGAATTAGAATTGAATTATATGTGCTAATGAATGAGTAATTTTATATATTTTAGATCAAGAGTCCGAAGATAAACGAGAAAAAAAGAAAATTAGCTGAATAGTTCTCAAACTACTACAAATTCCACAATTCAGCCCAGGTAAGTTCATATGGTTAAATTTTAATGTTATATATTAATTGATAAATGGTATTTTGTATTTATTTGTAACATTTGTTGAAAATAAAATTATTATTAAATTTACGAAATTAAATCAAGTGTTCGAAGTGAACAGAACGCAGGATTGAGTACAATCGTTCAATGCAAAAGGGGAATTGACGGCAAAATTACCCAAATAAACCGAGGTTCAGCATTTGTTGTGAACACTCATTTTGCTTTCCGTTTAGCTCTCATGAAGTTAACTCATATGAGTTTCAGTTTAACCCTTCTGGGTTTCAGTTTTGCTCTTCTGAGCTTCAGTTTAACCTTTATGGGTTTCCATTCAGCTCTTATGAGCTTCTGTTCAACCCTTACGGGTTTCCGTTAGCACTTGTGTGCTTATGTTCAGCCATCGGGCTTCTGTTTACGATGTACTCATATCCGTAAGACGTTCATCATTCTGACAAAAGTTGATAATTCGGTAAATTATATTTGATACGAATGGTTGAAGATTCAATGATAATGTTGATTTTGAGATGAAATAAGTGAATTCATCAACTGAAAATTGTGGTTGGCAGGAAATGTGTAATGAATGATTTACATAAATGAATTGTTTTAGTATGTTCGGTAAGATTTATGTTTAAAGCCAATGAACTTACTAAGCTTCATTAAGCTTATTGTGTTGTTTAATGTTCTTTGTAGATTATCAATAAGTTCGGAGGATCGGATCAACACATCGGGTCACACTATCCAGATTACTCCAGTAGATTTTATTGTACATTTTATGGTTTATGTGGCATGTATAGGGTTAAATTGAAAAAGAGCTAAATTTTGAAATATAGTTGTGAATGACATATATATATATGTTAATATGCATGTATTTAGTAGTAGATTTTGATGAATCAGTTATTGGAGTTAATTTGGTAAGTTTAATCAATTGAGGTTTGTGATGATATATTATGTTTAAAACATGATTTTTGGCTTGTGTTGATTGCTTGATTGAGACTGTTTGATGTATTGAAATGTTGAATGTAGGTTGATAAAAAAAAAGGGTGAGAAAAGTGGCCTTAAAATGGACTATTTTTGTCCACACGGGCAGAGACACGAGCGTCTGTCTTAGCCGTGTGTGACACACGGCCTGGCACATGGGCATGTAGTCCGGCCGTGTGTCCTCTGTACCATAAAATTTTAAAACAGAATGCCCAGGTTTTTACACTCGACCTAGCATACGGGCGTGTGTCTTGGCCATGTGACCCCTACACTTTGCACACGGGCGTATGGTTGGCCGTGTGACCCAAGTCAGAGAGTTACAAGGGTAAGAACATGGGCTGGGACACAGTCGTGTGAGCCACATGGTCGTGTGTCTCCTGTTTCTAAGAAAATTTTTGATATTTTGTGAAAAATTCTTGAAGTCTCTGGTCGAGTTCCGGTTTACTTCTAATGTCTATTTTAGGCTTCAAGGGCCCATATAAGGAACCATATGAGTGTTTTATGAATGAGTTATGATATATATTAAAGATTATGAAATGTTCGTAATTAATCCGTAAAGTCTGGTAATGCTCCATAACCCTGTTCCGGCAACGAGAATGGGTTAGGGGTGTTACATTTATTAGTATCAGAGATTCGGTTTAGCCGATTCTCGAAAAGAACGTAATGTGTAAAGTGTTTAGAATTACATGCCATATAAATCTGTGATAATGTGATGTGTATGATCCGATCTAACCCTTGTTTTTCTTGTAGATTATAAAGATGTCGGACAGACCTGAACATGATGAAGCTAATATTAGAGTACAAACATCTGAACATAGGACAAGTAGTAACGTCCTAATTTCTCTGATGCAAGAACAAGAGCTTAAAAATATGTTCTTTGGATTTATGAATCATTGGTTTAGTGAATTTATGCAAGAAAGAAATTAGGCTTAACAACCTCCTCCCCCTACTGCACCATCTGTAAAGCCTTCGGTTGCTCCTCTACCTCCTCCGGTAATTGAATCTAGTAAACGAACTCCGATCGAAAAACTTAGAAAGTGTGGGGCCGAAGAATACCGGGGTAGATCGGATGATGATCCTGTCAAAGCTGAGTACTGGCTTCAGAACACAATAAGAGTTTTTGAGGAACTAGCTTGTTCTTCCGAAGATTATTTGAGATGTGCTGTGTCATTATTAAAAGAAGAGGATTATAATTGGTAAATGACTATAGTGGCCGAAGTGCCGAAAGAGAAAATTAATTGGGAATTTTTTCCAGAGTGAATTTAAAAAAAAATATGTTGGTAAGAGGTATTTGGATAAAAAGAAGAGGAATTTCTTGATTTACGACAAGGAAATCGATCAGTAGAAGAATACGAGAGGGAATTCGTATACCTCAGCAAATATGCCCGGGAAATTGTACCAACCGAGGAAGAAATGTGTATTCGATTTGAGGAAGGGTTAAATGATGAAATCAGAATAATGATTGGGGGCACGAAAATACGAGAATTTTTTATTTTATCAGATCGTACTCAGAAATTGGAAGAGGTATATAATAGAAAAATGCAGAGAGACAGAAGGAATAAAGAATCTTACAAGAGAAGTTCCTCCAAGCCATTTTCTACTGTACCTGCGAAGAAGTCCAGAGATGATTTTAGTCGAGCTACTCCAATACCAGAACGATCAAATAAGAATAGAGCAACTCAACCTGATGTCGGGATATCTATTAAACCTGCTGTTAGTGTGATCAGTGTATAAAACACTCATAGGCCTAAATACAAATACTGTAGAAAGTATCATCCAGGTGAATGTAGAGGCAAGACAGGGGCTTGTTATAAGTGTGGAGCCACCGACCATTTTATTAGAATCTGTCTTTAGTTACAAAGAGAGGAAGAAGAGCAGAAAAGGAAATAGATGGTCACTTCTCAAAGAAGCAAACGTTCGGGCCAAAATAGTGCCGCTGGGATTACTCATTCGGGTATGAGAGATTCTACTGCTCGGTCAAAGGCAAGGGCACCTGCACGTACTTATGCTATCCGAACGAGAGAGGAAGCTACGGCTCCAGATGTAATTACTGGTACTTTCTATCTTTTTGATGTTACTATGTATGCATTGATTGACCCTAGGTCTACACATTCTTATGTTTGCACTGCATTAGTAACAGAAGAGAAATTGCCTGTTGAGTTTACTAATTATGATGTTCAAGTCACTAATCCACTAAGCCAAAGTTTAATAGTTAATTTAATGTGTCGAAACTGTCCACTGAAAGTGAAAGGCTATGAATTCCCTGCTAATTTGATGTTACTACCCTTTCGGGAATTTGATGTTATTCTGGGAATGGATTGGTTGACGAAGCATGATGCTGTAGTAAATTGTAGAGAAAAACAGATTGATCTAAAATGTCAGACATGTGAAGTAATTTCGATTGAGTTTGGAAATACAAAAGAAATTGCTAGAATTATTTCAGCCTTTTCAGCTCAGAGATTGTTGCGTAAAGGTAATGAAGTATTTTTAACCTACATTCTTGATAATCGGGTTTCTGAATCAAAGTTAGAACAGTTATCAATTGTTAATGAGTTTGCTGATGTGTTTCCTGAGGATTTGTCAGGTTTACCACCTGATCGTGAAGTCAAATTTGTAATTGATGTAATTCCGGGAACAGCTCCGATATCAATAACACCATATCGTATGGCACCGGCTGAGTTAAAAGAGTTAAAAACACAGTTGCAAGAGTTATTAGACAAAGGATTCATCAGGCCGAGTATGTCTCATTGGGGTGCACCTATCTTATTTGTGAAAAAGAAAGATGGTTCTTTGAGAATGTGTATAGACTACAAACAGTTGAACAAGGTCACAATTAAAAATAAATATCCTTTGCCTCGTATTGACGACTTGTTTGACCAACTGAAAGGCGCTGCAGTATTTTCGAAGATAGACCTCAGATCTTGGTATTATCAGTTGAAAGTTAAAGAGTGTGATGTGCCGAAGACTACCTTCAGAACTCGGTATAGTCATTATGAGTTTTTAGTAATGCCATTCAGCTTGACTAATGCACCTGTTGCTTTCATGGATTTAATGAATCGAAATTTTTAGCCTTATTTGGATATATATGCGGTTGTGTTCATCGATGATATATTAATCTATTCTAAGACAAAATCCGAGCATGCACAACACCTGAGAATGGTGCTACAGACTTTGAGAGAAAAGCAGTTATATGCAAAGTTTAGCAAATGTGAATTTTGGCTACACGAGGTTGGATTTCTGGGTCACATTGTATCAACTAATGGGATTCGAGTTGATCCAAGTAAAGTTTCTGCTGTAGTGAATTGAAAAACTCCAAAGAATATAACAGAAATGCGATTTTTTCTGGGTTTAGCAAGTTATTATAGACGTTTTGTCAAGAATTTTTTGATGATTGCTTCACCGATGACTTGATTATTACAAAAAATGTTGAATTTGTGTGGTCTGATGAGTGTCAGCAGACCTTTGATAAATTGAAGAAGATGTTGACAGAGGCTCCAGTTTTAACTCAACCAAAATCGGGTGTACCATATGTTGATTATAGCGATGCATCTCTGAATGATTTGGGTTGTGTATTGATGTAGTTAGGAAAAGTAGTGGCTTATGCTTCTCGACAGCTAAAATCGCATGAGAAGAATTATCCTACACATGATCTTGAATTGGCTGCAATTGTATTTGCTTTGAAAATTTAGAGGCATTATTTATACGGTGAGAGATGCTATGTGTACACAAATCATAAAAGTCTGAAATATTTGATGACTCAGAAAGAGCTGAATTTGAGACAAAGACGGTGGTTAGAGTTACTGAAAGATTATGATTTGGTTATTGGCTATCACCCGAGAAATGCTAATGTGGTTGCGGATGCACTCAGTAGAAAATCATCTTTGTTTGCACTTCGAGCGATGAATGCTCATTTGTCTCTTAATGAAGATGGTTCTGTATTAGCAGAGCTGAAAGCAAAACCTGTGTTCCTTCAACGGATTCGTGAATTACAAGATGAAGACCAGAAATTAGTGCTGAAACGACGGATGGTACAGGATAATTCTAGTTCAGAGTATAACATTGATGATAACGGTATGTTGCATTATCGCAATAGAATTTTCGTTCCAAATAATTCAGATTTGAAAAATGACATTCTTTCTGAAGCTCACAGTAGCATGTATTCCATTCATCCGGGTAGCACGAAGATGTATTGTGATTTGAAACGGATGTATTGGTGGCCGGGTATGAAACGGGAAATCTGTGAATTTGTAACAAAGTGTTTGATTTGTCAACAAGTCAAAACAGAGCATCAGGTACCAACGGGTTTGTTACAACTTGTCATGATTCTTGAGTGGAAATGGAAACATGTCACGATAGATTTTGTATCCGGATTACCTGTGACTCCAAAAAAAAAGTTTCGATCTGGGTGATTGTCGATAGATTGACTAAGTCGGCACATTTTATCCCGGTCAGAACAGATTTTTCAGTTGAGAAGTTAACAGAATTATATATGTCTGAGACTGTGAGATTACACGGGATTCCAAAATCTATTATTTTGGATCGAGATCCGATGTTTACATCGAGGTTTTAGAGTAAACTACAAGAAGCCCTAGGTACTAAACTAAATTTTAGCACAACATTTCATCCTCAGACTGATGGGCAATCAGAACGAGTGATTCAGATTCTAGAAGACATGTTGAGATGTTGTATACTCGAGTTTGGAGATAGTTGGGAAAGGTATTTACCCTTGGCCGAATTTTCCTATAATAATAGTTATCAATCCAGCATAAATATGGCACCATTTGAAGCTCTTTATGGAAGAAAATGTAAGACTCCATTGTATTGGTCTGAATTGAGTGAATCCAAGCTAGTGGGAGTCGACTTGATCCGAGAAACTGAAGATAAAGTTCGAGTTATCCGAGATAGTTTGAAAGCTGCTTCGGACTGTCAGAAGTCATATGCAGATTTGAAAAGAAGAGAAATAGAATTTCATGTGGGTGATCGAGTGTTCTTAAAAGTCTCACCATGAAAGAAAGTATTGTGGTTTGGTAGAAAAGGGAAACTTAGTCCAAGATTTATCGGACCGTATGAAATCACTGAAAGAATTGGCCATGTGGCTTATCGGTTAGCTTTGCCTCCGGAACTTGAGAAAATTCATAATGTGTTTCATGTATCGATGTTGAGACAGTACAGATCAGATCCTTCACAAGTGATTCCTCATAGTGAAATTGAGATATGATCGGATATGACTTATTCAGAAGAACCGGTGAAGATTTTAGCTCGAGAGGTTAAAGAATTACGGAATAAACATGTACCATCAGTTAAAGTGTTGTGGCATCGTCATGGTTCGGAGGAGGAAACCTGGGAAACAGAAGAATCAATGAGATTACAGTATCCGAACTTATTCTCAGGTAACAAATTTCGATGACAAAATTTCCTAAAAAGGGGGGAGAGTTGTAATAGCCCAATTTTCAGTGGTGTCTGAAACAGTGATTCGAGATCACTAAATCTGACGAGTGAGTTTGAAAATTTTATTATTATTTAATAATTATGAGTCAAGTGTGATTTTAGAAATATTCTTGAATTAGTGATTTTTTTTTGATTTAAAAGAATTATTAGGTTAATTAGTCTTGAAAACAAGGTATTGAGACCTCGATTTCATAAACCGAGCCGTAAATATTTTTATAAATATTTACGGAGTATCATTGAGTTAGTATTAAAGTTTCGTTAGGAAATTTTAACGTTTCGATAGTCAATAAATTAAAAATGACTAAATTGAAAAAGTTGCAAAACTTGTTTAAATGATTAAATAGCTTAAGTGTTTAATAAGGGATGACTAAAAGGGCAAATTAGCCCAAATAGAAGGCTTGGACGGCATGGGTGTAGAAAAATCAAGAAATTTGATGAAATAAGGGCAAAATTGGAAATTTTGTAAAATAAACAAATAAAACAATAATTAAAAGATTTTCTAAACATTTCATCATCAATCTTTAGCCAAAAACAGCCATATAAGGGTCCCTCTAAGCTGGTTTTTCATATTTTTGCTACAAGTGAGTTCAATTCTTGCCTTTTTCTTGTAATTTTTGTGTTTTTGAGACTTTTACAAATAGGTCCAACTATCTATTTCATTAGTTTTTGATTTTATGAGTAATTTTGAAAGTTACCATTGATGAGTGCTGAATATTTATGATGAATTAACATGGATTTGAAGTTTTAATTTTATTATATGATGATTTTATTAAGTGAATTTGATAGATATTGATTTTAGGACTAAATTATGAAGAATTTAAGAATTAGGGTTTTTATTTAAAGTTTTATGTATGAAAGGCTGTAAAATAGCCTAGAATACTTAGATAAATTTCCAATTGAGAAAAATTAGCTTATTTGATAGGCTAATTGATGGGGGCTAAATTATAAAAATTGTAAAATTTGGGGTAATTGTGTAATTTCAAAAATTGAAGTGTATCAAATATTGAAGTGAATTAGAATTGAATTATATGTGCTAATGAATGAGTAATTTTATATATTTTAGATCAAGAGTCCGAAGATAAACGAGAAAAAGAAAAATTAGCCGAATAGTTCTCAAACTACTACAAATTCCACAATTCAGCCCATGTAAGTTCGTATGGTTAACTTTTAATGTTATATGTTAATTGATAAATGGTATTTTGTATTTATTTGTAGCATTTGTTGAAAATAAAATTATTATTAAATTTATGAAATTGAATCAAGTGTTCGAAGTGAACGGAACGCAGGATTGAGTGCAATCGTTCAGTACAAAAGGGGAATTGACAGCAAAATTATCCAAGTAAACCGAGGTTCAGCATTTGTTGCGAACACTCATGTTTGCTTTCCGTTTGGATCTCATGAGCTTCAGTTAACTCATATGAGTTTCCGTTTAACTCTTCTGGGTTTCAGTTTAGCTCTTCTGAGCTTCAATTTAACCCTTATGGGTTTCCATTCAGCTCCTATGAGCTTCTATTCAACCCTTACGAGTTTCCGTTAGCACTTATGTGCTTCTGTTCAGCCCTCGGGCTTTCGTTTATGATGTACTCATATCTGTAAGACGTTCATCATTCTGACAAAAGTTGATAATTTGGTAAATGATATTTGATACTAATCGTTGAAGATTCAATGATAATGTTGATTTTGAGATGAAATAAGTGAATTCATCAACTGAAATTGTGGTTGGCAGGAAATGTGTAATGAATGATTTACATAAATGAATTATTTTAGTATGTTAAGTAAGATTTATGTTTAAAGCCAACGAACTTACTAAGCTTCATTAAGCTTACTGTGTTGTTTAATGTTCTTTGTAGATTATCAAGAAGTTCGGAGGATCGGATCAACACATCGGGTCACACTATCCAGATTACTCCAGTAGATTTTGTTGTACATTTTATGGTTTATATGACATGTATAGGGTTAAATTGAAAAAAAGAGCTAAATTTTGAAATATGGTTGTGAATGACATATATATATGTTAATATGCATGTATTTAGTAATAGATTTTGGTGAATCAATGAATAGAGTTAATTTGGTAAGTTTAATCAATTGAGGTTTGTGATGATATATTATGTTTAAAACATGATTTTTGGCTTGTGTTGATTGCTTGATTGAGGCTATTTGATATATTGAAATGTTGAATGTAGGTTGATATCAAAATGGGTGAGAAAAGTGGCCTTAAAATGAACTATTTTCATCTACACGGGCAGAGACACGAGCACGTGTCTCGGTTGTGTGTCCCCTACACCATAAAATTTCAAAATAGAATGCCCAGGTTTTTACACACGGCCTAGCACACGGGCGTGTGGCTTGGCCATGTGACCGCACTTTGCACACGGCCTAGCACACGGGCGTGTGGTTGGCCGTGTGACCCAAGTCAGAGAGTTATACGGGTAAGAACACGGGCTGGTACACGGGCTGGGACACGGTCATGTGAGCCACACGGGCGTGTGTCCCCTGTTTCTAAGAAATTTTTTGATATTTTGTGAAAATTTCTTAAAGTCTCTAGTCGAGTTCCGGTTTAACTTTAATGTCTATTTTGGGTTTCGAGGGCCCATATAAGGAACCATATGAGTGTTTTATGAATGAGTTATGATATATATATTAAAGATTATGAAATGTTCGTAATTAATCCGTAAATTTCGGTAATGCTCTATAACCCTGTTTCGGCAACGAATATGGGTTAGGGGGTTACACAACAGGTTCAACAATGTGCCAAAATTTCTGATAAAACAAAGCAGGAAGTCCATCTAGTCTAGATGCCTTCGTCGGGGCCATGGATTTCAGAGTAGAAAAGATATTGTCCATCGTGAACTGGGCCAAAAGTGCAGCATTCATATCATCTATAATACAAGGAGCAACCCCCTCCAAGATACGGTGGGAATCATCCTGTCCCTGTGAAGAGAACAAATCATTAAAGTACATAGTTGCCACGTTAAGCATAGCCTCCATATCCGAAACCACTCGACCATCCTCCTGAAATAGACACCCAACTCTAATTGTTTGCTTTCTCTAGGTGGCCGACCGATGGAAGAACCCTGTATTCCGATCCCCCAGCTGTAGCCAATTAACTCGAGCCCTCTATTTCCAATACAGTTCTTCCTTGTCCATCTCCAGATTCAACTCAAGTCTGGTGCTAAAAATATCCAACAAAGAATCATCGTCGCTATACGCCAAAATGCATATTTAGAATGAATTTAGACAAACATCATAATTAAAAATAGTTTAAAAATTGAAAATTTTATTTTGAAAATATTATTATTTTTGAATTGAAAAGATATGAAATAATAATAATATCTAGGATCAATCTAAATAAATGATTGCCCAATTTTTTTTTTTCTAAATTTTTATAATTCTTTATAAAATTTTAAGATTTTGTATACAATTTACAAAACCCGGAGTGGTATTATAGATTTTGTATACAATTTAAAAAAAAATCATTACATGATATTTTTAGGGAATGTCGTGTTATCTATACTATTATTTAAGTTTCTAATTGAGTTATGCAAATTATGAAGATGTCATTTCGTGATTAAAATAAGTTATATTATTCGAGGGTATTTTAGACTTTTTATTAACAAAACAAACAAAATTATGCATATTGTGGGATTTGAAGTTGAACCAATTGCATTAATAAAAACATTTAATTTATTACTCAACTAAAGCTTTATTTTAACACTTTTATACATTTTAATTTTATTATTCACACTTTATTACTTCCATCAATAACATATATTAATAATGTATTTGATTGAGTTGATGTCACAATTTAACTCGACACTAATTCAAGATTGATGACAACACAATGATAAATAACTTAATGTAATTTTTAAAAAAATTAATATTGTACATATTTCATGTGCTATTATTGATTAATTTCAAACCATATGTTTCGTTATTTATTTTATATTATTTTTAAACACACATTTGTGTTCTAAATTTGTTGTTTCCATGCGTATACGCGTGTGGTAGGATTTTTTATTAATAATGTTGTTGATTTTAGATAGTGTCACAAATTAACTCAACCCAACTCATGATTAATGACAAAACTATGGTAAATAATTGTATTCCTAATCTGATGTATTCATGTGTTTAAATTTCATTTTACTTACAATGTAATCTGATTTTTTGTATTTTAATATTGTACATATTCCATGTGTTATTATTAATTAGTTTCAAACCATATATTTTATTGTAATGTATGTTATTTTCAAATACAAATCTGTATTCTAAATATAAGATGTTTATACATAAAGATTTTAGTCATTTTCTAGAGATTAAATTATTTAACAAAATCTAAAGTTTACTAAGGAAAAAAAAAAAGGCACAAAAAGCAAGCGGAAAGAAATTAGGAAACGCAGGAATAGCCGAAGGCCACTCAATTGGAAGTCGTTTATAGCACTACTTCTTTCATATGGGCTGCAACAAAATCTCCATTTACCTTTTGTAGTCTAACTTAGAAAACCAAAGGCCCAAAAGCTACCCCCCTTGTTTCTTATCTTCACAAAAAATGGGTTGATTGATGGACCTATCACCCTTGTTTCTTATCACCATTTACAAATATAATTTTCACATTTAAATGGTAAGAGGTAGCGTATCAGAGAGTAATAGAAGAAAAAGTATTGGAGAATATCACAACCCTGACCCCATCAATTTTTTTCACGAAAAGAAAAATAATGGCTAAACCAAAAGGATTATCTGTAAAAAATTACATTCTTTTCTCTCTATTAAAAGTTATTTTGACCATTCTATCAGTTTCTATGTTTTCTTCTCTAGAAATGTATTCGATTGTCTAGTTCTCTACATTCTTCAAAATATAGTAGGTTTGCCTGAATTTGAAATAATTTCATATCTCAATTGAAATCTCATTTTTAGATATTTATCTACCTAGAATTTGAAATAATTTTCAAATTAAGAATCCATTTCCACTAATTACTGAGCTCGAGATTAAGCATCTTGTATATCTTATATAGTGAAATTATTTTATAGACTCTTTTCACCACATTATTCAAGGTCTCTTTACAATTATTTAATGATATTTTAATAATTTCTTCCATGTCATTGATACATAATTTAAGGTTTAGGATCCAAGGTTTGAGATTCAGGGTACAATGTTTAAGTTCAAGTTTGGGGTTAAGGATAAAAAAATTATCAAAATTACGTGACAATAATATGGGAAAAATTATCAAAATATCATTAAATAATTAAAAAGGGACCATAAATAATATGATATGAAAGGTCCATAAAATAATTTATCATCTTATATATCATATATATATATATAGATATAACATTCATGATAAGATATTGAAGTAATTAAGATAAGTTTTAGTTTATGGTAAGTTCTCATTCTAACATGTGCCACCACCATTTAAATAATAAATTTATGTCAAAGCAAATGAAATAAATAAATAAATGAAAATATTTTTGAAAATTACGTTAAAACCATCGTCCAGCACAATTTTCACTTTGATTCATGTTATTTTTATAAAATGAGATAATTTCAAATTCAGTCCTACATAGTCTGTGGTTTATGTTGTTAAGCCATTGATTTCAGTTTTCTTATTTATTTAATTCAACCTCTATTAAAAATTATAATATATTTTAATTAATACATATAACTATTCAATAGCAAATGTTAGTGATATCATCTTCAAACTTATTAAATATTATTTTCTAAATGTAGGTAAAGGGATATGTACTACTTGAAAGTTCATCATACTTTACCTTGTAGTTGTATTGAATTAGATACTTAACAAGTTAAATATGTTATTAGCTAATCTACTTCTATAGATTTTGAGATTTAATTTTTGTACTTAAAAAATTAAAAATTTAATCCTTTTTTTTTTTTTTAATTTAAAAATCTTAATGTAATCATTATCGTCATTGATAATTTTTATTAATATTTATCAACTTTAACATATTTAACCTTACGATTTTAATTATTAAACTGAAAATTTAAAATTAAAACAATTGAAAGATTTAATTTCTAGATTTTTCTTAAATTTTGTCCAACTACAATATCTAAACCATAGCTGAAATATTAATACTCAAGAGTAAGAGCACATTTACATATTACAATGATGAAATATCCTTTTTTATTGCATTTTTATACAAGTAATGGGAAAAGTGGCTTAAAAGAATTCCTTTATATTATCTAGTAAGCATTCCCCCTGAATTAATGGGTAGAGAGAATAGAGACAAGTGTGCGATGGAGGCATGAAGGACAAGGACAGCTATGTTGATGGGCAACTACTCCAAAAGGACCGCCACTTAACGTGGTTTTGACGACACCGCCACCTATGAATTGTGCAACATTGCTACCACCTTTTAACTTCTTGGTCTTATGGTGTAAAAAATTCTAATTTTTTTAAAATATAATAATTAAGTCATTATTTTTTACACTCATTTGGGTATTTAAAATGTTAAAATACATAAAAAAGCCCTCAAATATTTAAAAGAAAACGCAATTAAGTCCTTACTTTTTTTTACACTTAATTTGGATACTTGAACTTTCAAAATGCATCAAAAAACCCTCAAACTTTTTCAAAAAAAGAAGAAGCAATTAAGCCCCTGCTTTGATTAAAAATTAGAAAAAAATTATAAAAAATTAAAATCAATAAAAGCTATAAATATTATTAAATTTTAATAAAAAATATTAAAAATTTGTAAAATTTGTAAAATTTTATAAAGTTGTAAGAAAATTATACAAAATGTAAATAAATATAAATTTGGTAAAAAAAATTATAAAATTATCGTACCAAAAGAAATATTTTATAATTTTTCTATAACTTTTATTGACTTTTATTTTTTTTATCATTTTTTGCCACATGTCACGCTGTGTTGCTACACATGATGACTTTAATTGAAAATAACTAGGGTCGTTAATTTTTTTTATGATTTTTATAAATTTTTTATAAATTTAAATTTTTTATTAAAATTCATTAATTTTTCTAAAATTTATTATTTTTAATTTTTTTTTTCTAATTTTTAATAAGAGCAGGGGTTTAATTGCTTTTTTGAATATTTTTTAGGGTCTTTTTGATGCATTTTGAAAATTTAAGTACCCAATCGAGTGAAAAAAAAAGTAGGAGCTTAATTGTTTTTTTTTTTTTGAAGAAGTTTGAAGGCATTTTTAATGCATTTTAAAAGTTTAAGTGCTCGTGCAAAAAAAAAAAAAGAGAGAGAGAGAGGGGCTTAATTGCTTATTTATTTATTTATTTAAGCTTGAGGGTTTTTTACACCCTAAGCCTTTATTTTTTTAATCCCATATAACATCTCCTTTTGGCATTTTTAGGAACATTGTTCCTACAATATCAGTAAACATGCTATTTGTTTTTAGGGTAAACAACACTCAATATCATTAAATCATTAATAAATTTTTGTTTTAGCCACTTAATTCAAAAAATTACAAGATGGTTATTAGATCATTTAAAAATATTCATTTAAGTTATTTAACTATTCAAAAGTTTTGATTTAAGTCATTGAATTATTTGAAAGTTTTTATTTAAATCACTAGACTATTAGTTTCTTTTTTTTTTAAGTTCGGCTAGTGAGCTCCAAGCAATGATTCAACGATCAGTACGATGGATTGTTACCCATAGCAAGTTGAAAAACATACATTAGATCTAAGTTAATCTAATAGTCAGTGTTCACTACACCAAAACAGACTTTTAGCGGCGTTTATAAGCGTCACTAATAGTCTTTGCGGCGTTTTTAAAAGCGCCGCAAAAAACGCCGCTAAAGGAAGCGCCGCAAAATTTAGCGGCGTTTAAGAGGAAAAAACGCCGCTAAAAGTCTTGACCTTTAGCGGCGCTATCCCAAAAACGCCGCTAAAAGTCTTGACCTTTAGCGGCGCTTTACCCACAAACGCCGCTAAATGTCTTGACTTTTAGTGGCGCTTTTTCCACAAACGCCGCTAATTTGCATAGATTTGCAATTGTCTATTTCTCTAATATCCTACCCTTCCTGCATTAAAACCAACCAAAAACAGATAATTTCAACCCAAAACAGCAAATGTAGCATTTAAATCTCACCAAAAGTATTAAATCTAAATGATACTTCAAATTTAATAATATATATGTGATGTAAATTAATAAATGAAGTATAATTGAAACTATTCTTACAATAATGTTAAATGTAACAATGTTAAAAATAATATTACAAAGAGAAACTAAGGGACTAAGATGGCGCCTCATTCTTTCAAAAACATCTCGCATCATCTGCTGAAGTGTCAGTAGCCGAGCTCATCGTATTTTCTCGCTCTGCTCTCCTCCTCATTCTGCCGCCGCTTCCTCCACATTCTTTGCGCTCGAAGTTCTTTATATTTTTTCAACCTCGGCAATTTCTTCGAACCGTGCTCGCTTGCATCCGAGACATTTGGTCTTTTAACCTCTGAACTTCAAACTTGAGCTTGACTACCGGAAGGCATGTACTGGTGGGGCCGGATCCAAAATATTGGGTCTGGGGTAACACGGATCCTTGAAATCGGACCACCATACCTTTCGGGACCCAAAACATCGTAATAAAAAAAAACAAATGTAGCATATAATTTGGCAAAAAAGCGAAAAATGTAGCATAAAAATTCCAACCATACCTTTCAGGACCCAAAACATCGGTAATAATTCTGTTATCGATATCCTCAAGATTAACAGAACTATCACTCGAAGTAGCCGCTTTATACTGTGCCTTCTTCTCCTTTAGTTTCTCCTAATAAATCAATCAAAAAGTTAGAAACGAAATATTCAATAAGAATGAATGCAACATATCTTAACATTATTAATTTAAAAATACTAACAAATAATTAAACTATTATAAGTAAACATTATAAATATTTATAATAAATCAAATTTTATTAAGTAAATATACCATAATCTCTCCGACTTTCTGGATGTCATCGGAGACCCATCCTTCTTCCTATACGTAATGTCAAAAAGTTGAACGCGTCCAACTTTTTGACCGGTGGAGACTTCCTACAGTGTAGTAGTAAAAATATAATTTAATAGTATAAAGTCATTAATATTTGGCATAATTAATAAATTATAATACCTCGACCTCAGCTACAGAAGCAAAACTTCTCGACCCTACCGTATGCGTGAATTTTTATTTCTGCCTGCTGCTCGTTCCAACACGCTCACGGTCCTACATAATGAAATTATTATTACGTATATAGTAAATACTATAAACCGAAAAATTTATAAGAGTTTAAAACTAGGTAATACCTCTCCTTTCTTTGAGTTCCAAAACCTAACCGCATCTTTCCATTGATACCTCAACATTCCCGGCGGGATATTTCGCAATTTATCCTCGAGGCTTATTTCTTTTTTAAAATATTCTTTTTTCAGTGTGCTTTTATGGTCTCTCCATTTTTTCCCAATGTCATCTTTATATAGTCATCGGAGACCTCCAAAGCAAATCTCTCCTAAAAAAAATAAGTTTAGAAAGTAAATATAAATGAAATTTCAACCAAAGTATTATAAATTACATTCACGTTTTGTTACCTTAATGTTATGGAGAGCTTGATTTTTGTTTGCATCAGGCATGTGATGCCATGACTCGTAATTGATGGGCAACATATTTGCATTCCGTGCAATAATGCCCATATAGCCTGCTAGAAGTCGAGCTTCAGGGCCAACAGGCTGGCCATGATGTTTCTCCTTACTTTCACACGCTCGACGGGATTTAATTCATATAAATCTCTAAGCAGCGTACGTCTGCAACCTTTGCGCGTCCCACCACTCTTAGCTGCACAATGATATATTATTGTTATATTAAAATTTAAAAATGAGTCAATAATAAAAGTCAACATGCATGTAAAATAAACTTAACATTACTTTGTAATTCTGCAGGCTCATCATCTATGTCAGGCACACTCGAGGATCCAACAATTGTTGGGTGTTCGCTATTACCCTCTTTAGAATTTATAGTATTCTATACAATATTTAAATCTCGCAATCTTCTTCTACTCATTTTTCCTGCAATACACATAACATAGTTGAAATTTTAGTAACAAATGAAAACAATAATGGTACATATAAAATAGTTAAATTATATAAAATGACCAAGATTAAAATTATAATATTACATATAAATAAAAAAAATCGTAAAATCTTACTACATCATAATTCGTAAATATCTTCGTCCACGTCCTGACGAACCCATTGAAATTGTGTACTAGTACTAGGGGTATTTTCATTTAAGTTTTGTTCTGGAAAAGGCAGAGTTTCTGATCTTTCGACGATGTCATCTCTACTTCCATTGCCCATGTCGAACAAGCCTCTAGGGGTGTTTCGAAGTACAACGTACCAACCCTTATCAGTTAGATCTTCCGAGTAAAAAACTTGTTTCACTTGAGAAGAAAACACATACGGCTCGTCTATCAGTTATTCTCCGGTGTGAATCAATCGAGAGAAATTCACCATTGTAAAACCATATTGATCGTTTTTAATTCCGCGAGCCGTATTCACATCAACCCAATCACCTCGAAATAAGACAACTTTCCATTTGCCGTAATAATCCAACTCAATGATGTCAGTAATAAGTCCGTAATACTCTAGATTCCCCTCGACAGGATTACTGTCCCTAGCACTGGCATAACTTGTAATTGAAGAATAAACAACAATTCCACAATTTTGGGTTCTCCTCAATCTCTCGCGATACCTTGTATGAAATCTGTATCCGTTGATGAGGAAGGCACTATATCTTTTCACTATTCTGTTTGGACCTTGTGAAAGTCATTTAACTTCGTCATTTACTTCATTCCGACTCCAAACCTATTGAATCGAAAGTAAATTGAGTAATTATAAATGTTATGAGAAAACATTATTATTTATCAATGAAAACTTCAATTGCATACCGTTTGGCTTAACCATTCATGAAATGATTCTGTGAACAACTTATTAATTTCTCGTCGATGTAATCTTCAGGACCGTGAACTAGCTCTCAATATTTGATTGTACTCACTATGTTAAAAAAAGGTTTACTTTGTTAGAAGACAGACAAATTATAATTGATAAATATTTATCAAATTCTACAACTTACTTGCGTAATGGTTCCATTGACTCGTGATGAAAAAGAACGTATCGATGTGCTTGGACCCACGATCTATCATCTAATTATGCAATTTCGACTTTGCCGATTGGTTCTCTGAAACTTTGAAATAAATAAGTTTCGGCCAAGTTATGATCTGTGAGCCCAGCATTTCTACTTGGTCTGTTCATTTTTGTTTCAACATCTTCCAAATACCTCGAACAGAAAGTCATACATTCCTCTGCCAAGTAGCCTTCGACAATTGATCCTTCCGGATAACGTTTATTGTGGCAGTAAGACTTCAATTTGGATAGGAACCTAAACACGGTATAGAACATTATCAAAAGTTGCAACTAAAGGCATTTAGGTGAATGAAGGAATAATTTACAAATAAATTAAGACCTTTCAATGGGATACATCCATCGATAGAAAACAGGTCCACCAAGTATTGCTTCACGAGGGAGATGAATTAACAAGTGCACCATAATTGTGAAGAAGGAAGGAAGGGGAAGATCTTCTCCGTTGCATAAAGTCAATGTGGCTCGATCTTGTAGTGTCTCAAGTTCTTGAACATCCAAAAATTTGCCACAAATGCCTTTCATTATATTGGACAGTTCAATTACGTAAAGACGCCACCTTTTTGACATACAACACCGCATAGCAACTGGCAGTAAGTCTTGCATCAAGATGTGATAGTCATGCGATTTTAAGCCATATAGTCTTCGATTTTTAAGACTCACACATCGAGATATATCTGATGCATACGCATTCGGGACCTTTATATCCTTCAACACCATACAGAACACTTCTTTCTCCGTCTTCGACATTGAAAAAATAGCAGGCGGCAACCGATATTTCATATTCGGAAGTGCTTGGGGATGAAGCTCACGCCGAATTCCCATGTGGACTAAATCAAGTCAACTCTGAAGATTGTCTTTCGATTTTCCATCGACATTCAAAATAGTCCCAATGATGTTCTCGCAGACATTTTTCTCAATATGCATGACATCAATATTATGGCGTAAAATCTGATGCTCCCAATAAGGCAACTCAAAAAAAATACTTCTTTTTTTCCACAAGTCCGCCTCATTAGGATCATCCTCTTCATCAGATTCATCATCAGATTCATCCCTTGATCTTCTATTTCTTTGCGTGTTGGCCAATTGATTCATCTTCCCATGAATGAAATTCATATCTTTCAACATGAACAATATTTCGGATCCACTGGTCTGCGAAGGAGCTTCTCCGAACTCTTCAATACCGTCAAACTGAGCACTCTAAAATCTAAATCTATGATTTTCCGGTAACCACCGACGATGCCCCATGTAAGAGAACTTCTTCCCATTATATAACCATTGCGAACATGTTTGCGCAACACAACAAGGACAAGTATAACGTCCCTTGGTACTCCAACCAGATAAATTGGCATAGGCCGGGAAGTCATTAATAGTCCACATCAAAGCCGTACGTAAATTGAAGTTCTCCTTTCTCAGTACATCGTATGTCTCAACACCAGCCCATAATTATTTTAACTTTTCAATAAGTGGCTGCAAATATATGTCAATATCATTCTCGGGTCCATTCTCTCCAGGGATAATCATAGACAAGATAAAGGATGATTGTTTCATGCAAACCCATGGAGGCAAATTGTAATGAACAAGCACCACAGACCAAGTACTGTACGCAGTGCTCATGATTTTGTAAGGGTTAAATCCATCAGATGCTAGCCCCAGCCTCACACTCCAAGGATCGCTTGCAAAGCTTGGAAATTTGGAGTCAAATGATTTCTATACTAAAGAATTTGCAGGATGCCTTAACAATCCATCATCGGTTCGTCTATCATGGTGCCACGTCATTGACTCGGCTGTCTTCGACGACATGAAAAGCCTTTGAAGCCTTGGTATTAGCGGAAAATACCGCAAAATCTTAACTGGCTGCTTCCTTAACTGTGTATCGTGTTCATCCTCGTTACCATCCTCTGTATTTTTATTAATCCAACGGGATTGACCGCATACATGACAGCACTGTTGGTTTATCTGGTCGCCCCAATACAACATGCAGTCATTTGGGCAACTATGAATTTTGTTGTAGCCAAGGCCCAAATCCTTTATCAGTTTCTTCATGTCTTTGGAAGATTGAGGGATTTTCGCAAACGGGAACATTTCTTGCGAAACTCTAACAAAGATTGTCAACGAGTTTCCTGGTCCATCCTCCCAAACATTTCAAGTGAAAAAGACGAATACAGAAAGACAGTTTGGAAAATTTTGATCCCTCAAACAATTCTTCATTCATTTCACCAAGTAACATGTAGAACCTCGCCGCTTCTTCATTTGGTCATTCATCAGTACACTTCTTCCCCTTCTCTGTGAAAGTATTTCCACCAAAATTATAATCATCGGTTGCACCCAAGTCGTGGAAATGACTCTAAACCATCATCAAGATATTAAAAGCATCCCGCAACATGCCTTCCATGTTATCATCTCTAACATTCTGATTGTAAGCACTATGAGGATAACCTAGATTCATCGATGAAGATGCTCCACTAGATGTACACTCTTCATGAAAAATCCATTTTTTGTACCCCCGGACAAAGCCATCAACTACTAGATGTTCGTAGACAACTTCACGATAATGCCAATTGATATTGCAACACTTCTTACACGGGCAAAGAATCATATTCTCTTGGCTTGCATTTTGAAATGCGAAATTCAGAAAAGTTTCTACTCCATTTTGATAGTCGTTGCTTACCCTTGACAAATTCATCCAAGTCCTATCCATTTCGTAGTTGTTGAAGTCTAAAGTTGACAATAAATTACACGGCTAAATTGTTAATTTATAATTTATGTAAGTAATGATATGATCATATATATAACTGAGTACTATGTAAGTTATGTAAATTATGTAAGTTATGAAGTTTGATCTTAAAATTATGTAAGTTATGAAACTTGATCTTAAAATTATGTAAGTTATGAAATTTGATCTTAAAATTAAGTAAGTTATGTATTCTTTAAGATTCATCATACGTGGTATTGTTACACCTAGGGAGGATCCATTATATCTAATAGTGAGATATAAGGTAACCCGTCAGGTTTCCAGCCTATATACTTTGAATCTTTTTTTTTTTAAAAGAATTTGATTTTTAAAACAATTTTTTTTTAAGATTCATCATACATGGCATTGTAAGTTATGTATTATGTAAGTTATGAAGTTTGATCTTAAAATCATGTAAGTTATGTATTATGTAAGTTATGAAATTTGATGAAAGTTTTGAAATTTGATCTTTAAACTAAATGCTTATATTTTAATTATTACATTAAACTACATGTATTATGTAAGTTATGTAAGTTATGTGAGTTATGTAAGTTATGTAAGTTATGTATGTTGTGTGAGTTATGTCAATTATGTAAGTTATTTAAATAATCATCATTATTGTTATTATATTGATAAAAAAAATTTATAAGTTTTAAATTACTTATGTAAGTTTTAAATAATAATTATTTAGTTAAATAATAATTATGTAAGTTTTAAATTTTCATTTTAAGAAGTTTTTAAATTACTTTTAAAAAAAGAATTCGATTTTTATATTAAAAAATATTTAAATAATGATCATTATTATTATACTGATAAAAAAATTATAAGTTTTAAAAACATTTAAAAATATTAAATATTGAAATCAAACATTATTAATATAAAAAATTAGTAATTTGATTTTTATATGAAAATATATTTAAATAATGAAAAACCATTTTAAGAAGTTTTTAAATTACTTTTTAAAAAAAAATTCGATTTTTATATTAAAAAATATTTAAATAATGATCATTATTATTATATTGATAAAAAAATTATAAGTTTTAAAAACATTTAAAAATATTAAATATTGAAATTAAACATTATTAATATAAAAAATTAGTAATTTGATTTTTATATGAAAATATATTTAAATAATGAAAAAACTATTTTAAGAAGTTTTTAAATTACTTTTAAAAAAAAGAATTCGATTTTTATATTAAAAAATATTTAAATAATGATCATTATTATTATATTGATAAAAAAATTATAAGTTTTAAAAACATTTAAAAATATTAAATATTGAAATCAAACATTATTAATATAAAAAATTAGTAATTTGATTTTTATATGAAAATATATTTAAATAATGAAAAAACCATTTTAAGAATTTTATGTTGGGGGTTTGACTAAAACAAAACCGATTTCTAAAAAGAAATTTAATTTTAGCATATTCGAATATTTAAGATGTTGGTATCAAATTATAAACCAATGTTGTTTTCATAAAATATCAGAAGCTTAATCACTATCAAAATATTCATAGATCATAATTTGTTTGTTATCTTAATTCAATTTTTATATTAAAAAAGAAACAGTAAGAAAACTATCTAAAATGCTTAACATCACATTTTATAATATATTGCTTAACATTTTATAATATATTGCTTAACATCATAAACCCAAACTGGATGATGAGCTAACTAAATATATTGCTTGAGTACCAGTTGAAACAATATAATAAACAGCAATTTTTCCAAAATCATCATGCTATAAACAGCGTATAATAAACAATATAATAAACAATCTTTTTCTTTTTGGACAGCAATATAATAAACAGCATATATACCAACCAAGCAGGATAGTAAACAGCAATTTGGACAGTCAATTTGGACAGACATTTTTGAAGATTCATCATACGTGGCATTGTTACACCTGGGGAGGATCCATTATATCTTACAATGAGATATAAGGCAACCCGTTAGGTTTCCAGCCTATATACTTTGAATCTTTTATTTTATTGGACAACAATATAATAAACAGCACATATACCAACCAAGCAGGATAATAAACAGCAATTTGGACAAATTCATCATGATATAAATCTTACTGATCAAAATTTTGAAGTAAAACGTACCTTAATTATTTCAATAAGCTGGTCCACTCCACTCACACCAAGAAACAGAGGCTGCAGTCAGAAATACAAACAAGATTAACTCACTAATACTTAAAAAAAAATAGAAAATAAATATAATATCAAACAACATTAAAGGTAACAAATAAAATTTTATGGATTGACAACAAAGGTTTGTAAAACTGTCCCACCATAGATGCTTTGTTATTCTGTGCTAACAAAGGATTTTAAGTGTTTGAAAAATTGATAGTATCATTTCACATTCAATTGGTTATTATTACCATTTTACTCCTTTCTTCTATACATGACTTAACTTTTCCTTAAAATATTGGTGTATGATATAAAAAATATAAGTAGTACTTTTCCTTAAAATGTTCCACAAAACAAGTATAGTCAAATGAACTGATATTCTTGTGAAACAATACATTACCTTACTATCATCAACAAGCTCCACCAACTGAGGTGTTTTCTTCAAGTTGAGGTCTGCCAACAGTTGTATCTAAAATAGCATAGTTTTTTTAGCAAGAATGGCCTACGCCATTTTAAGTATCAAGGTTGCAAAATTTTAATTGCTTTGGATTAGACAATAATTTGAGAGATCAAGTTCAAAGTATGTACCTTAAATAATTTCAGTAAGAGGTGATCAAACAAAACATGTTCTGACAATGTTGGGAAAATTTAGAACAAACCTGAGGTAAGCATAAGTGAACGTTATGGGATCCTTTCTGCCATGCAGAAAACATAAAACATTAGTTCAGAGAAGATATATACAATCAAAAATACAATAAATAATAAAACAGAAGAGTAATTTTACTATTGCAGTGTACATTCATCAAAAGAATTTTATTAAGATATCCGTGATAATCAGACAAAGGAAAGATCTCAAAATTTTCATAACCATTTAATTAATTTCTATATTCATTATATCTCTATAATAGTAGCTTTTAAGTTTTTGAAAATCGAGTTAATACTGATACTTTTTCAAGTCTTACAATTAAATAAGCCACCATTTGTAACCCGAAAGCAAATCCATACATAACCTTTCAACTATGTTAAACAATCACCTATGGTAAAACACAGTGATGTAACATGAAAGAACATAATATGCACAGCAACACATACATAGATGCAGATAGGTTATGAAAGAATCAGCATGGATTAAAATTGTCTTTTTGAATTTTTCTAATTCCTAGACAATTCACTAATAAGAAAAAATGAAGAAAAGTATTCAACTACTGTAAAAAAGAAAGAAGCAAGGGAGTAACACACATTGTACAAACAATCCAATATCAGAAGATCCAATTGCCCACAGCCACTTTTGGAAATAACTGTGAACATAATATTCTGATCAAAAACAATTCATGACATAATATATTTTACCATGAAAACAAAAATCACAAACAAACAATTCAGAGTGAGAAAACATGTGCTTTATTTTCACCAAGTTGCACTCAATATCAAGAGATCAGTGTAAATGCGTAACGAGATTACCCCGAACTATCTTATCTTTTGAATTTTTAGTAAAGTCATAAAGAGGTTTCCTGTTTGTGAACCATGCAGAGAAGCACTTTCATTAAGGTTGACAACAATAATCTGTCCCAAGTGATAAAAAAAAGGATTTGAGTAAAATAATAAAACAAATGCTTGAAGGGCTCTTCAATTGTTAAGTCACGAGGAAAATCCAATAAACATATATTCCTACAACTTTAACATTGACAAGCTACTAAAAGTAACATGTAGAAAATAGAAGTGTCCCCACCATATTAAACATCACAAGAAAGAAGAAAATATGTGTAAAAGGTGTAAATGCATGTGAGCCAACAAGAAAAGAAGCAAAACTGACAATGTCCGGTAGACCTGAACAGCCTGAAACACAATTCCTTAATCTAGTAGCTAGAGATATCAAAGGAGACAGTACTGAAACACTGAGAGTTTTGGACACTGACTCAACATACCACAAATAAAACATATGCCACTAAATCCCCCAACATTCAATAGCAGTCCAAAATTACAGATCCCAAAGTGATTCGAGTTAAAATTTTGTAACCCATGTCAATTTCTTCAACACCAACAGTATCTAAAGAACAAATACAGAAAGCATATATCAAACGTAAACAGACACAAAATATAAGTGAAAACTTAGGTTGAAGGCAAATTCCATCTTTTAACTTAGAAAAAAAGAAGTATAAATCTACATTTTTTTCAACTCTAAATTAACTGCAATAAGCAAATAATACCTTAACAAACTGAATGTCCTTGCCTTGTATGAGTCTTCAGAATGAAAAATAGCAGATGGAACACCGTGTATCAACTCAACGAAAACTGGAATAGAAATCCATGCCGAGAATCAAATAAATAATATTTGGGGACCACAATAAAAATGCTAAAAACAATAAATAAATACCGATGGGGAATTTATCAAGTTGGGGAAGTATTTACAAATGTAATCGAAGAACAATTTAGGGATTCGGAGGGGAATGCTAAAGGGGATGAAGAAATTAGGGATTTGGGGAGATAGCATAAATCGGGGAAGAGACGAAATGACTTAACAAAGTCTTTGAGTAATTAAAATGGATGTAAAAAGAACAGCGTCGTTTCTGCATAAAATTTATCCCTATTGCGGCGCTTTTAAATAAACGCCACTAAATAAATTATCAAAAACGCAGTCGTTTTTCTCTAATTAGTGGCGTTTTGGGATAAAACGCCACTAATAACATCAATAAAACGACCATATTTGCGGCGTTTAATTAAATGCGCCACTAATTAGAACGGAAAACGGTGCCATTTCCTTAACGCGTAATACATATTTGCGACGTTTTTACTAAAACGCCGGTAATACATAACCTATTGCGGTGTTTTTTGTTAAGCGCCACTACTGATTCTAACATCGCCACCAAAAACGACGGCGTTTTATATTAAATATCATCGCCACTACTGATTCTAACTACTGCCTTCCATGCCAATTAATATTTAAAAATTCAACAAAATTTAAAATTATTTATAATTTCTTTAAAATTGTATATACACCAAAAATAAAATACAAATATACTAACACATGAGTTCTCGAATTAGTGTCATCCAAGATTCAAGTCAAATTGATCCAAAATTAAAACAAAAGTTATAAAATGGAAATATTAATTAATAAATAAGGGGAGAATAATGCATTTTTAAAAAAAAAATACACATTTTTAAAAATAAATACATCAATATATTTTTATATTGAATAAATATAAATATTTATGTATGCAATATATAAATAAGAAACGATGATAAAATATTATATTTATAATTGGGTTAATGTATATATAAACAATGGTTAACCATTAATGTATGCTTTTGGGATTTAACCCATTTTGATATATTTATTTTTTAAAATAATAATTTATATTTATCTTATAATCCTAAACCCTTAGACCCTTAAACCTTGAATCTTAAACCATGAAGCTAAATCCTAAACCCTAAATCATAAATCCTAAACCCTAAACCAAAAAACCAAAACCCTAAACTATAAACACGTAAACCCTAAACCCTAAACCCATAGACCACGAACACCTAGCTACAAACAAACCCCAAAATCCACACCAATATATAAACCTTAAACCATAAATCCAAAACCTTAAAACCAAAACCATAAATTCTAAATCGTAAACCCTAAACCATAATCATAGACCATAATTTTGGGAATTCGTGTGGCCAAACTATAAATTGTAAATCTTTAAATACAAAACCTTAAACCCTAAACACTAAAACCGAAACACTAATCCCTTAAACTATTAAACAGAAATCCTAAATCCTAAAACTATAAACCTTAAACCTTAAACAATAAACCCTAAACCTACACCATACACACTACACCCGAAACACTATAAACACTAAACCATGAACATTAAATCATAAACCCTAAACACTAACTCCAAAATAAAATAATTTCTATATTGAAATATTATACAAGGACCAAAACGGCGTCGTTAAAGTTGTGAAACAATTTGCTTTTTTTTTTATGGCGTTTTTCATAAAAACGCCGCTATTGCTTGGCCTGGAAACAAAACGGCGCCGTTTGAGTATTTAAATAATTAGAAATTTTGCGGCGTTTTTCATACAAACGCCGCTATTGCTTACATTTAGTGGCGTTTTGAGAAAAATGCCGCTATATCCCTAACCTTTTGCGGAAACGCCGCTATTGCTTGGCCTGGAAACAAAACGTCGCCGTTTGAGTATTTAAATAATTTGATATTTTGCGGCATTTTTTATACAAACGCCGCTATTGCTTACTTTTCTATCGGCGTTTTACGGCAACGCCGCTATATCTCTAACCTTTAGCGGCGTTTAGGAGAAAACACCGTTATTGCTCAGTCTTTTGCGGCGTTTTTGCTATTTCTTAGTTTTTAGTGGCGTTTTTAGAAAAAACGCCGCTATTGCCCAGTTATTTGCGGCGTTTTCTTCCAAGCGCCGCTAATGTATAATGTTTGCGGCGTTTTTTTATCCAAACGCCACTAAAAACGCCGCTAAAGCCCTATTTTCCTGTAGTGGTTGAAGATCGAAAAAAAAAGTTGTTAGGATTTTTGTCCATAGATTTGTGATGTTCAAAATTATTTCATAAAAAAAAAACTGAATTATAGAAGAGAAGGAGAATGAGAGTTTTCGACTGGTGTAAACGGTGCAAATTAAGAAGGCCATACAACCATGATTTTAACAACCCAATGACTTGAATAAAAATTTTCGAATAGTTCAATGATTTTTTTTGAACTTTTTGAAGTTAAGTGACCAAAATATAAATTTAATAATAATTTAACCACATTAAATGTAGCTTCGATTTGCATTTATTAATATATATCCATTATGATACGCATCAATATTGGTGCATTTTCGTTTATTGATTTGAGTTTATAAGTTTTTTTATTAAGTTTTCTATATATGTTTGTAGTAATACATATAAAAAATTAAAGTTATAGATTAATTTAAGGAATATATTATATTTCGAAATATAATAAATAAATAAATAACTTAAAATATAAAAAAGATTTAAGTAATGGGCATCGTAGTTGCCACAACCTGTAAAATTAATGCAATTCCAAGTTGGTGAACTTGATATTGGTTTTGGAGCCCCCTGAGTCCGTTTTACAACCTTAAAGCCTAGGGATCATTTGTTTTCTAGTGACCCAACTCATTTCCCAAGCTTACCTTTTTTTTTAACTCCATAGCTACCTTTTATATAACAAAAAGAATATACATGCAGATTCCATTACTTCACTATCACATCTAGTTGGATTACTGCACCTCCCCACTAAACCACATGGACAGCATCAATTAACCATACCCTAGAACCATATAAATTAGTATAATACTAAAGGGTTTAACTTTTTCTACGTATTTCCATTTGGGTATTGTTTTTAGGTGGAATCCCACCCCGTGACAATAAAGAAACATGTATCTCTGTTTTATTTGTGTTTTTCTTTTTGTAATTTACAACTTGTACAAAATTGTCTTATTTGGTTCGCAATTTCTGGTCTTGGTCTTTTGTTGGTATTTGGAGTAAATCCACATTACATGCTAACTGACAGTGAAGTTTCTTGGAGTATCAACATTTATACAGTTATAAACACATGTATGTATAATGTTAGGGTAATAGCAGTTGGAAAACACTCACAATTGACGTGCAAACTAAATGACACATGAACAAACTACGCAGGTAATTTGATCACGTCACCTCTTATGGGAAAGCCAATTCTTTAACCTAAGAAAACTAAATAACAACGACCTATATTCTTCAAAACTAGACAGTTCATCTTTGAAGAAAAGCCTCTGCAATCTTCAAACAACATCTTGTCTTTTCATCAATTTCCAGATAACCCTTCAGCTTATTTTACCCGTCACCACTCACTTTAGGCAGAGACAATCACTCTTTTTCTTCAACTTTACCTATTTCACAATAAAATATATATTGTGAAATTTTATAACAGAATATGTAAAAATAACTTAAATTTATAATATGTGTATAAATTATAATAATATTAAAAAATAAAAAATATATATATATCACAGTAAGATAGAGAGAATTTCACCTAAACTCATCCCAATCCAATATCAAAATCTTAATAAAAAATTCATGTAAAAACTCGATCTAAAAAAACAAACCAGGGTAAATTATATAGTTAACCTGTGCTTAAATCAAGCCTTGATTTATGTTACTAAACTGTATACCTTTTAGTAATTAATAATTAAGATGGTTGTATCAAGTTTGGAATTGATAAAAGCAGGCTTATAATGTAAGCAAGCAAAGGGTATGCATGGCTATCTTATGTCCTACCTTTCTTTACCGAGAAATCTTTCAATTATGCTTTACCACCACTCATCAACTTATATTAAAATAATGACGTAAATATAAATAAATAGTCTTTTAAAAAATAACTTATGGTAAAACTAATTTTACATTTTTCTACTACATATTACTATTAAAAATAACATATATTACTATCATTAAATTCAGGTTATTTTTTTAATCAATATAACCACAGTTGGAGCGGTAAAAATGTTAACAATCACGGTTTGAGTTTTATGTAATTCATCCCCTCCCTATGTTTGTAAGGATAAAAACAATAAGATAGTTACAATAATTTATTTAGCTATTTAACTTTTTTTTTAAAAATTATTTTAGTTTTCATTTAAATTTTTAGCTTTTTCTAGGCTTTTTTTTTTTGGTGAAAAGTAAACAACTTAAAGAATCCTAAGGGACACTAGAAGCTTTATCTTGCTGGAAAGCCGTGGCCACCACATCAGGCGGAACTTCAAATATTCGGAGGGAATTCTGCAAGGAGAGACCAATCTTCGCTAGTTGATCAGCTGTTAAGTTGCACTCCCTAGGGACATGATTGATTTCCCACTGACCGCCAGATTTCATTAGTCTTTTAATTCTTCTGAGAAGAGTAGTGCCGGAATCCACCATTTCCTTTATGGATAGGGCCTTAACCACTTCAAAGTTATCGATCTGAATTTTGACCCTCTTGAACCCTTTGTTTAATAAAATAAGCACTCCATCAAGAATACCCCACAGTTCTGCTTCCAAAGGTGAACATCTGCCCAGATAATGCGTGAATCCTAAAATCCAACTACCATCTCGATCGCGAACGACGCCTTCTGCTGAGGCGTTTCCAGAAGCTCTAGCCACTGCTCCGTCAGAGGATAAGTAAACCCAGTTGTCGGAACAATGTTGAGGTATCCTCGGGGAATATGGGAAAGCCTTAGGACCAACGATTAAGGTCTCAAAATGTTGTGCCCAGCTGAGAGAGAATTTGATGAGATCAAGGGTCGTCCAATCAATGTTTTGAAAGATGAAAAAAATTCGGTTCTTCCAAATCCTCCAAGCTATTATCCCGAAGAGACACGACCAAATAATTCCATTATCCTGCAATTTAATGTGACAACAAAGATTAGTGGATAACCATGTTTGTAAGGGTTCAGAGAAAAACCTGGATTGCTTATCTGGAGGGACTACAAGAGTCCAAGCTTCCTTGGCTGTCGGACAGTCCCGAAGAACATGCATGATATCTTCAGAATCATGTCCACATCTTGGACACGCGCTGCTTTGTCCAATTCCTCTCCCGGTTCTTTCTGAATTAGTAAAGAGCCTCTGATTAGCCACAAGCCAAAGAAAAAGGCGAACTCTCTACGGTCATTTGCACTTCCAAATTGGTTTCCAAATGTCGTCTTTAGGTCTCCAATAGTTCTCCTTTAATGCCCAATAAGCACTCCGAACGGAAAAAGAACCTGCCCCAGAACGAGTCCAGATGATTCTATCCTCACCTCCAGCAGGATGGGGTGGGGGAATACTTATTATATGCTTAATCATGTCATCTGGAAGCCAAATGTGAAGCATGTCCGCATTCTAAGAGCCATCCTGCAGAACCCAATCTTTCAATGTACTGTCCAAATTGAGACTATCATGAGCAAGCACATGATTAAGCAGAGGCCCAACATCAGGTATCCAAGTGTCTTTCCAACCTCTGATTGTAGTGCCATCTCCTATAGACCACATGAGATTCTCATAAACAAGCGGCCATACCTTAGAGAGGGACCTTCAAAGATGAGAGCAATGACTTTTTTGAATAGAGGTAGGAAGCTGGCTTTTCTATCCATATTTGGAACGAAGGACTCTTACCCATAATGCGTCCTTCCAAGAGACTAGATTAAAGCAAATTTTCATAAGGAAGGATTTATTATGGTCTTGAAGATGTCTAAATCCAAGTCCTCCGCAGGTCCTCAGCTGACAAATAGAATCCCAACCAACCAAGGCGGATTTCGGATTGTCAACTGAACCTCCCCAAATGAATTGTCTTGCTATCTTTTCTATCTCATCACACACCCCTTTCGGAATAGCTAAGGACTGCATGAAATAGCTAGGAATAGCAAGAAGAACCGATTGAGCGAGTGTAACGCGCCCTGCAAAGGAGAGTTTCTGAGCTTCCCAATTATGGAACTTACCCATCACTTTATCGATTACAAAGTCCAAAGTACCCTTGGTAACACGGTCGTGTAGAAGAGGCACCCCCAGGTAACTTCCTAGACTGAGGACCTTATGGAATCCAAAAAACTGACTAATCTGATCTCTCAAGCTTGCCTCAACACTTTTAGAGAAAAACATGCTGCTCTTCCTTTCGCTGATCTTATGACCAGAAAAATCACAAAAGTGTCTAAGGATTTCTTTTAAAAGAATGGCTTGATCCAACTCCGCTTTGCTAAAAATAACAAGATCATCAGTAAAGAACAGGTGGGATAAAGCCGGTCCCGATCTGGATAACCGAATAGGAATCCACCTACCAGCTGACATCTCTGATCTGATGATGTGTTCTAACCATTTCATACAAAGAACGAAAAGATAGTGTGATAAATGACATCCCTGTCTAATCCCTCTTGCAGGTTTAAAGGATCTAGACGGAACTCCATTCCAAAGAATCTGCATAGTGGAGGAGGAAATAGCGTTCATAATGACTTTCCTAATTTTCTCGGGAATTTCAGCTGCAACCAGGGACACTTCTATGAATTCCCACCTAACTCTATCATAAGCTTTTTCCAAATCTAACTTAATGGCCATCCACTTCCTTCCAACCTTCTTGCTACGCATAGAATGAATAACCTCTTGTGCAATTAGGACATTATCAGAGATATTCCTCCCTGCAATGAACCCTGCTTGTTTTGGAGAGATGAAATTCGGAAATACTACTTTGAATCTGTTAGCGATCTCTTTCATCACCAACTTATACATAACCGAACAGAGGCTAATAGGCCGAAATTGACTAAAGTCTTCCGGCCGGTCCTTCTTTGAAATAAGCACAATAAGAGTGTTGTTGAGCTCCCCTTCAATTCTGTTGCCAGCAAAAATTCCTTGAACCCACTCACAAACCGCCCCTCCAACTAGATCCCACTGACTTTGGAAGAAGTGCGCATAGAACCCATCACTTCCTGGAGCTTTCAGCGGAGCCATGTCAAAAAGAGCCTTCTTTATCTCATCATTCAGCATAGGCTTATTGAGAAAATCAATATCTTGCTCCTTGAGGCAGGGAAAGATATTTGAGGGGATATCAGACATAGGCCTTGGGTTTTCACCATATAACTTCTCAAAGAACTTGACAGCCTCATCATTGAGAATAGACTGATCTGAACACCATTCTCCATTATTGACGCGTAAGGCCAAGATACGATTAAATTTTCTTCTTTGAAGCGTGCGACTATGGAAGAAGTTAATATTCATGTCCCCAAACTGGAGCCAATCACACCTCGCCTTTTTCCTCCATAAGAGCTCTTCATGATTGAGCACACTTTCCAGTTATCCCGAACCTCCATCTCCAAAGTAGCTAATCGTTTGGAAGACGACTGATCCATGGCCTTTTGTATGGTCCCAAGAAATTTCAAGAGTTTCCTTTTACGAGTGTCTAAAAGGCCATAGACGGACTTGTTCCAATGCTTAACGTGAGAGGTAAAATCAGATAAAGAATCAGCCATGTTACCTGAAAAGCTCCATTTATTAGAGACCAATTCCTTAAAGTTAGCGTGCTTCGTCCATCCTGCAAGGAAGCGAAACGGTCTCCCTCTTGGAATACTGAGCTCAGGATTAGTTTTAAGGAGAATGGGTACGCGGAAGATGGTAAACGAGTGTATGAGGAAAGACCAAAACCCAAGCGTCATTAGCTAGGGCTCGATCTAAACGCTCGGACGTATTTCCTCTTTGCCAGGTGAAAGACGGTCCAATAAAACCCAGGTCCTACAAATTACAAACATCAACAAAATTACCAAAGAAATTACATCGCTTGCCTGTTGTGCGATCGCTTTCTTTGTCCTTGGGGGATAAAATAGCATTAAAATCGCCCAAAATCAGCCATGGCAAGGGTTCCTGAGGCAACACATTCATTAAATCAGCCCAAAGAGATTTTCTCTTGGTTCTAGGCTTTAAACTTATGTTATTTGTCGAATCACTTCAAAATGGATCTCGGATCAGTAATTAATTAATTTTTTAAAATTTAAAAGTTTTTAAAAATTGTTTAAGAAAAACTAAAATTTATTAAAACTATTAAAAATAAAAATTACAAAAAAATAATTTTTAATTTTTAAAAATTAATCCATGTCAGCAAAGTTAACACACAATAACTTTTCCCTTCATTTCGGAGTGATTTGATAAATAATGCAAGCTCAAGAGCTAAAAGAAGTGAAAAATTAAATGGAGGATTAAAATGACTTTTTTGTAAAGTTGAAAGAGCAAATAAGTCATTATATAAAAAATATTAAAAGAGAAAAATATTGATAACTTTTTAAGTAAATTGATACAAAATTTGAGTTTAAATATTGCATTTAACTGCCAAAAAATTTGGTTTAGTAGTTTTATATGTCTAAAAAGGAATTTATATTTCAATTTTTCACAAGTATAAATATATTTTCATAACAATATCAATTTTATATTTGTCCAAAGGATAACATTCTATTATTGTTTAATGAGACTGTTAAGGGGACATTTGTTGAGGAGATTCAAAAGCTCGACCTATGTTTTGATGTCCGAGGTGAGTGACCTTTGGTTATTTAATTAAAAAAAAAGTGTTAATTAGTGTCATATTGGTTTTAAGTAAAAGTTGGAACTAATGTAGTTAGCAATATCTACCGACAAGAATTAAATTTAGGACGGACATCAAACTGTTTATAGTCGTCACTCACATTATGTATTAACATCCGTGAAAATAGCTGCCATTCTCCTTAATTAAAATAATGAAACACGTATCCCAGTAATTATTTGTAAAATATCCCATCCACTTCTAAAAACATTGCCACTGCCAACTCATTTTTAGAGTGAAAAAAAAACAAAAAAAACCCCCACTGCTCACTCTGGAAGACAGAAGAGCTCTCGCCGTTAATCCCTCAATTTAATGCACCTCTTCTCCTAAACTCCCACGCTTTATTTTTTCCCTTGAAGATATAAAACAAAAACGAAGAAAAAGCATAGAAATAAGAGAAAACTGCCGGTGAGAGAGAGAAGCAGGTGACTGTCATTCATTTATTTCCTTCATTCTCTCTAATTACTTCTCAGTTCATTGATTTTTTTCTTCTCAATGTATTTTAATTTTTGGCCTTGATTATGGTTCATGAAAAAGCTCATCCGCCGATTCATTTCTGTATAGTAATAAGTTGCATTTTTTAAAGTCCCAAAAAGAAAGTTGCATTTTCATTTTTTTTGGCGCTTCTCTTTTTTCCAGCTCGAAGAATTGAATCGCTTTGCTTTTTGTTTGACTCGATAAAAGGTGAGCGAAGAAAGCGTGAAGGATACTCTTATAGATTATGGTATTTTACTGATTTATCTATTTATTTTTTTATTCCTTAAGCAGTTGAAACGGATACTGTGCTGTTCTTAGCTCTGACTAATGGAAGATCTGAAGTGATTATGCAATTTTCTTACAGATCCTGGGACGGAACCTTTGATCCAGCTTGTAACCGCAGATTATATTCCTTCTCAAGTTTGAGGTGACGCTTCGTCGATGTTTTTAGAGAAATCAGCTCCGACTTTTGTTACGCAATGCAGTTAGAGAGGCCTAACCGAAAAACCGAAGCTCTTACTGATTTCTTTTGTTGAAGCTTCTAGCTTAGAAGAGGTAAAAACCACCAAAGATTTCTCAATTCTCACCTTTCTGGCTTATTTGTTTTTGTTTGTTCGTTAACTTTGATATTGGCTCCCCAAAGATATAATACCATGGAAATTTATATTAGAAGCAGGTTTTAGATTTGATTGAGAGGAAAGGATGGCATCTGCGTGGGAACATTTTGGAGAAGTTGCAAATGTAGCCCAGCTCGCTGGGTTTGATGCAGTGCGGTTAATAGCTATGATAGGTAAAGCTGCGAGCACGGCCCGAATGCACAAGAAGAATTGCAGGCAATTCGCGCTGCATCTCAAGTTGATCGGTAACTTGCTGGAGCAGCTTAAGATCTCGGAGCTTAAGAGGTATCCGGAGACGCGTGAGCCATTGGAGCAACTTGAGGATGCATTAAGGAGGGCTTACATTTTGGTCAATAGCTGTCAGGATAGGAGCTATCTGTATCTCCTGGCCATGGGATGGAACATCGTGTATCAGTTTAGGAAGGCCCAGAATGAAATCGACCAGTATTTGAAGATTGTTCCTCTTATCACGCTGGTGGATAATTCTCGAGTCAGGGTATTGATTATTCTAGTTGTTGTTTGAATAATTTCCCACCTAGATTTTGTGTTTCCTTATTTGCATGACTCCCAAAATAATTTTGAAATGACATTCGGATTCGGATTTGGAACTGGTACTTGTCTTAGCCTTAGAAATGCTCGTCATATATTTTGGTTGTTAAAACTGGTATGGATCTCTCCATACCAGTTGATTCTTCTTTCTTCCCTCAGTTATATTCCTTTCCTTGGCCATTATAGATGAAGGATTATCTTTCATTCCTTATTATGTTAGCCAACCATTTAAGACCAGCTAAGTTACATTTATTCTCTAATTCTTTTTATTTTGTTTTATTAGCTTTGGGAGGATTGGGGTGGGTGGTGGAGAAGGGAAGGCGAATGTGAATAGAAAGACAAGAGAACATCTTTCAGCCTGTCTAGTTGACGGAGGTGGAAAGGCAAAAGAAGGAAGGAACAAACTTCATAGCTTCAGTTGTAGTTATATGTCCTTATCAATTCCTTTGATATTTAATTGTTTGGAAGGATGGGTAAATCATATACGATTTTCCTTCCTATTAATGCTTTTCTAGGTAAAAGAGGTCCCTATATTTAATGAAAATCTAAACTATCCAGGCCTATCAGCTTCTCTATTGATGAATCCCTTGGCCAAAATAGTTTGTATAAGGCCTCTGATTTCATCAAAAAGATGATAGAGACCAAGCCTTTACTGGCAGGAAAATGCACTGAATTATAGAAAATGTTGCATGCAGAGAAGAGATGTTTTCTATTGGAAGATCTGAATATGTTTCTTTGTGTCCAGCAAATTCATTGGAAAATAAAAAACTAATTGGATAACTGAAGGGACTAAAATGTCTAGTGGTTTGCACCAATTTCAAATCATATTCAGCTTGCCTGCTTTACTAATTTTTCAGTTCTCCCAAACCTGCAGGAGAGACTAGAAGTTATAGAGAAAGATCAACATGAATACACATTGGATGAAGAGGACCGAAGGGTGCAAAATGTTATACTGAAACCAGAACCGTCAACAAACGATGCCATAATATTGAAAAAAACTCTTTCTTGCTCATATCCAAATTTGTGTTTTAATGAAGCACTTCGAAAGGAAAACGAAAAGCTCCAAGTGGAATTACAACGATCTCAATCTAATTATGATGTGCAGCAGTGTGAAGTAATCCAGCATTTGCTTGAGGTAACAGAAGTTGCTGCTGCAACTTCGGTTCCAGATAAGAGGTCGAAGAAAGTAGAGCGTAATTACTCAGATGCCAATAGTGAGAAAGGTCATTCGTATGATGAAATCTCTCCTAAGAAACCTGGTTCACGCATAACTTCAAGGTTAGTTTTCCTTTCATACGTAAGTCTTGTGTTGTCAAAATGCAACTAACTGTAGTTCTATATAAACATCTTCTCATGCAGCAATGTCCTGTGCAACCTTTCCCTATTTTCTTCCGTTGGCCTTATGCCTTAAAAAGAGTTGAAAGCTGATGTAGACATTATTAAGAAAGTACAATTAGTTTCTCTAACTGCCAATTTAATTCAAAACAATAACTAATTTACCTTGATTACTGTAATGGAATTAAAACCTTGGTGGTATTAGGATGCCAACATTGTGATACCTACCATTTAGATGGAATTTGGCATTTGGGTTACAGTCTTGGTGTCTTTTTAAGCCCTTAAGCTTTTGAATATGCACCCATGCTTTATGTACTTCATGTGCCTAGAGCTGAATATGATTTCTAAAAGTTTTATGCCTTATCTTTTTGCTCAGAAACACATCTTCAGTTTCATCAGGACGTGATCTGCTCTCTGATAGAGGTTCGGATCGATATGACGAATGGCATGCTGATTTGCTTGGTTGTTGCTCAGAACCATATTTATGTACGTCTTTCTTACATCATTGTTGCTCCGTTATTGTATGAAATGTCTACTTTCTATTCTATTTGACTTGACAGAAGTTGCAACTTACAACTTGAGATTATTTAGCCCCAAGAAAGGGATAGGAACATTTATTTTAAATTTGAATATTTGTTTCTTTTGCTTGGGACGAGGAACATGATTTTTAATTTTTAATAAGATTTATAGGACATATCTCTTTTGCAGAACTTACCTTCTGAATTTGATGTTTTATCTTGTCACTTAAGCCACCATTTTTCATTGCAGGTATAAAGACATTCTTCTGTCCTTGTGGTACGCTTTCAAAGATTGCTACTGTGGCAACAAACAGGCACATGTGTAAGTATTTCTGAATTATATTTTAATCACTAGTTTGTTATGATTTAGTTTCTTGGGCAACTTTTGTGATCTTCATTTGTGCTAGAATTTGATGTGTTGTTTTCAATTTACCCTGATCATTTTGTTTTATGTGTTTTTACTAAAATACGCATGTGTGTTTCTATATTGCTTAGCCTGTATGAACAAGTGATTATAATCTTTCCTTAGCAAAGGAAATTGCATTCTAGTCTTGCTAATGAAAAATGTCATACAAACTGTAACACCTTTGGAATTCTGTTTTCGGTTTTGGTATTATTTCGAAGCTCACATAGAAACTTTCTTCAGCTTCTGCAGAAGCATGCAATGAATTGATGGCATATTCATTGATATTGTCATGCTGTTGCTACACATGCTGTGTTAGAAGGAAGCTTCGCAAGGCGTTAAACATCACGGTATTTTCTCTGCCAATGAAAGAGTAATCTGCTTGTGCAAATTATAAAACCCTGAATCATAAGTTTCTACTATTTTTAGTGCCATGAAATAATATGGCATAGATGCTGTTACCTTGTCCTCATTGCTCATATGTGGTGCTGTTTTTAGTACATGAATTAATGGCATATGGTTTTAGACTGTCTTGTCTTAGGTATAAGGGCTACAATTAAGTTGTTCAGGGTTATCTTACTTCGGATTGGGTTTCCTTAAAATGCAACTTTTTTCCCCTCCTTTTGGCAGGGTGGATTTATTGATGATTTCCTCTCACATTTGATGTGCTGCTGTTGCGCCCTTGTTCAAGAATGGCGAGAAGTAGAGATACGTGGGTTTAATGGTATGTCCAATATATGCCAAGAACCTCGTGATCTGGTTTGAAATCTCAGTTTTCTTCTAAATATTCATTGGTAACTAATGACAACCAAATCAGAACATATTGGATAGTTTTAGTTACTGATCGTGTGGGGTAGCTTTTCTTTTGAATTCTTCTTTTTTCCCCCAGAATGATGCATTTCATATTTGTGGTACTGTTTTCTTCATGTTATAAACGTGAAATTCATATGAACATGCAGGGTCAGAGAAGACTAAAACAAGCCCGCCACCATCACAATTTATGGAATCATGAGTAACAGGATAGGATAGTATTCAAAGCTTTTCCCTTTTTTTTTTTGGAGGTTTAATATATAGAGCGTAACCCTCCTTAGTGGCCTCTGTGAAATTAAAACTGTACTAAGAATATGGCGCCCTTTGCCTTTGAACCTATAGATATGTAAAGTAGTCCAATTATTTGAGGAGATTCATTCACCTCATGTTGTAATATACACTAATTTTTAGCTGTATAGTGGTTTTGGATTTAGTTTATTAAACTTGTTTCTTTAGATATTAGGGAAACAAGTATTCAATCTAAGGGTGCTTTTGGATAAAAAATTTTGAAATTTTGGAGGCTTAAAATGAAAATATTTTAAAATGCAGTATTTCAAAATGTTAGTATTTACGATTATTTCGTTTTGGATAAATAAAAGTGTGATTATGATTATTTTCAATATTATGTTATATTTTGAATATCATTTATGTTTGATGTTTTTATTTTGAAAATTGTTTATATGTAATATTTTAACGAAAGGACGACCATAAAGCTCATTGTCTTGATGAAAGAACGATCATAAAAATTGTCTACAATGGGATTGATCGATTATGCATATCTTTAACTATTTCTCCTAATAATACAGAGACCTCTATGTACCTTAACTTGCAATTAACCCCTTTTATTTGGGTTTAGTTATGCATCAAATATTTGTTCCCTTTAGATATTTGAAATTTGTCATTTTTTTTTCTAATTTAGAAATTTATTCTGTCTATCTATGTAATTTAAAAACAAATTTTAATGGAAAACGTTATTTATAAACTAAAGATAAATTTGAATAGGTAGTATTTTAACATTCCAAGATTTGATTGCTCGACGGGCGTGTTGGTTGATTAAGTGGGAAGGCTCGCCGCAAGGTGAACACGGATGGGGTGCTTAGGACCGATGGCGGCTGGGCTTCTTGTGGTAGTGTAGTGCGAGACACTACAATGGACGCTGGCTTGTGGGGAGCATTGGCATTTGTTCTATAACGGAAGTGGAGTTGTGTGAGGGTTTGCGCTGTGCATGGGAGGAGGGTGAACTTCGCATTGTTCTTGAAATAGATAGCTTGGAGGTTGTGTGGCTACTTATGGAAGGTTCTGAGGCTGCTCTATTATATCTAGTTTGGCGCTCGATTTTGGCTTTACTTAAGCAATGGTGGTGCATGCTTATCGTGAGGGGAATAGGGTCACAGACGCGCTTGCAATGATGGATTGGCATCGATTATTCAAGCTGCGTGTATTTAAATTACCTCTAAATGAAATGTTAAAAATTTTGCATAATAATAATTAAAGGATTGGTTTTTCAAGATTGATAGTTAATTAGACACCTGCTTATTTCTACTCTTTAAAAAAAAAGTAATTAAAAAAATCCAACATAAAATAATTAAAAACATTACTAATTAATTCTAAATTTTAAATTAGACAAAATTTAAAATGAAGAGTACTTGTTGTAGCGGATTTTATTTATGCAAAAGCCTAAAAGGACTAGTGCATGGGCCAGCGCTGTTGTTACATTGTACCATCGCGAGTAGCAGATGGGGATAAAGCCTAAAAGTTAAAGGGTAAACAGATTGAAGGGAAAAAGAAAAAAAAATGGTGAGATTATCCAAATGGCTTCTAAAAGAAGCAGGAACCGGAGTTAACAAGACACTTTCAGATATCCTCGTTTGTCCGCTCTCCAAACAAGCTTTAAGGTGCTCGCTCGTTTGGTTTCCCTTTCCTTTACGATGTTTTCCGTTTGCTGATTTCTGTGTTTTTATTGGATAGGGTTTGCGAGGAACCACCTTCTCTTATCAGCGATTCTATTGGTGTCTCTTTTCCTGTGAGTTACATTTCTATTTCCCCTTTTTTAATTAGGCTGTTTCTTTCCAATTGTTGAGTTTCCTTGGGAATTGGTTGCCTAATGATTTGCTATTAGATTATGATAATATTATACCTGTGAAGTTGCCATTGGAGTTGCAATTCTACTGTTTTTACCAAAGGAAAACCTTTTACAACTTATCTGTATGTAGTTGGGTTTTGGAGCTTATGGTTCGTGTGTGGTTTGGTTAGATAAAGGATGGGATCCCATGTTTGGTGCCGACAGATGGGAAGATACTTGATACTGATGATACAATGAGACATGATAATGCTGCCGATGATTCAGCTAACAACAAGTAACGAATGGCTAGTTGGGGATCCTTGTATCTTGCTATTTCCATGGTGCTATGGATGGAAAAGGAAGACCTCACCTATTTATCTTTGTAAACTGCCTGTTCTATGTTTCTTTGCTGCCTCTGTGTTTAGTTTAGAACCCAAAACATGGATTGCATAGAAAGGAAAACTGTTTTTGGGATATAAAATCATGATTCCTATTTTTGAAGGTTTTAAAGAATGAGCATACGCGTATTTTGTTTGTTCATGAAAATTTGCGTTGCTAAATTCATGCATTTGAGATTCCTTTTGGGGCTATCTTTTAGTGCTATATTCTCATAGTCTTGCTTCCTTAGAAGCATGCTTGACCAATCCATTTTACGATGATGATGTTCCAGGATATTTAACTTACTACCTATTGGATATGCTTGACTCACGACTGATATCCTGATTGCTGTTCGGGTTTTTTGAATATTTGGGATGAATCCAATCACTGGAAGCGCTGTTTAATCCTATTGGTCAACCAAGTGATATGTCACTGCTATGGAAACATTTTCAGCTATATTTATCAAGCACTCAAGCAACTGGTTTCATGTGGGCAGTCTTGTTTGTTTTCTTCAAAGGAATTTGGTGTAGAAAGTGGCATGTTAGTTTTCGGGAACAAATCTCTTGTTAAATATATGGTGCAAATGGTTCTCAAGAAGTTGGTAGTCTACAACATGATTGGTGTAGAGTAGAAGCAAAAAAAAGCTGGGCGATGTGGAGATGGAAGAAGGTCAATGAGGGGTGAGCGAGAGAAAGTTGCAGTTGCTGGCAAGAGTGAGCTGATGGCGAAGCTTTCAGAACAAGTTGAAATAGGTTATGAAGGAGGGAGTTGACATGCTTCATACTTCCTTTTCAACTGGTGTCAATGGATATAGCTAAAAGAACGCAGAAAGAATTAGAAAAGCCCTACTGTACATAATTTGGATATAGATATAGCTAAGCTTAAAAGAGTAAAGATTAAATAAAAATTTCCATTGCCGGGAATTGAACCCGGGTCCACTGGACGACAATGGAATAGATGTTATGGGGAATATTTATTTATTATATATAAAGTACTGGATAGAAGAACTAGGTTAATGGGGTTTGTATATTATAAGAAGTCAAAAGAAATACTTGATTTTGGAACATGTTTATATTTATGTGTACTTTTATAAGAGGGCGATTTTGTTGACACGTTTGCAAAGTGTCTATTAAGAGTCGTCAATCCCCTCAATAGATTAATAGTATTTTTGATGGAGGGCTTGACTCCTAATTCTACTGAAAGCCTAAATAAGTTTACAGAGTGCCTTTATCAAAAGTTGAAGCGCCTAAAAAGGCGGTTTGAAGATGTGATGATGGTGGGTTCATCAAGCGACAACACCTCGTCGGATGCCTAGTAAGGTTTTCACTTGATGCTATTTGAACTTGTACCCTATGTTATATAAGAGCATTGTCGGTGTGAATGTCATCACTTGAGGTCAAACATTTAACAACTCTATATGCGAAATTCAATTTAGAGCTTAGACAAATATATGAGACTAAAAAAATGGGTTTAGGCAAAAAAATTAGTTCGAATTCGGCCCAAATTTATAATTATATATTTAATGTGGAGAGATTCACTTACATCGGGTTGTCAAACTTGATAATCATGATCTATATGAATGGAGATGATAGTTAGATTATTAAAAAATTAATAATATTAAAAGTTACGAAATATTTTATACCGATATAAATAAATCTCTCTCTATATTTAATTATTAATTATATATACTATTAAATATAATAATCCTAATTATAATAAAATCTCAAGTGTTCCACAATAGCCTAAACGCAAAAAGATAAGCAGCCAACCTAAAGTTAAAAACCCATTAAATTAATAATGGATAAATCTCAAAATCATACATTAAATTTGGTTAAATGTGCAATGTAAACATGAACTATGATTTTGTGCAATTTTATATATGAAATTTTAATTTGACTTAATTTTCACAAATTACTAAAACAATAATCAATATAACACCATTTTACGTTTACATATTGCATATACGTACAAATAAACATATTTATCTAATATGAAAAAGAAGTGATATATATAGTTGAATCACATTCAAAATTTTATGTATACAGTTGAACCATATCAAAATTTATATCTCAAATTACATATTAAATCAAAATTGATACCTTGTTTTGAGATTTTTTTTTTTCACTGCGGTATTCCTCATTCCAAACTTTTTTTTTTTTTGGTTTTTGAAAGAGACATGACTGCATTAGATTAAGCATAAATAACGTCCTTGATTACAGTATCATAGAGAAAAGATGAACATTCTTCCATCCAAAAAGCATCACACAGAAAAGAACAGTTTTTGGCTAAAACGGGAGCAGCTTCATTGCATTTCCTTTTGGTGTGTTTGAAGACACAAATCTGGAAAAGAAGGGCAAGGGATCTTCCTTTTGAAATCACAAGTCCCATACAAGAGAGGTCCTTGTTTCTTCCCTGTAATCCAATAATAACATTCAAAGCATCCCCTTCAAAAATAACCTTTTGATACCCGAGTTGTAAGGCAAATTCCATCGCTTTGACGACAGTAGTTGCCTCTGCCACACTAGCATCCATATCTCTCTCCATTTTAGACTGTCCACATGCAAGAACGAAACCGTCTTTGTCTCGAACGATGAGACCACTTGCACCTTGTTTAGACATATGATCGAAGCTGGCATCGAAATTAACCTTGATAAGTTGACATGGTGGAGCTTGCCAAGAAAAACCGGGAGTGGACTGACTATATCCCTAGGAAGCAAAGTTGGTAATTCTCTTATATTCCTGCAATTGATTCATGATTTCATCAGCATAGTTGGAAGCCAAGAAAGATTTGGTAGCGTGAATCATAAAGTTCCAAGCATTCTAAAGACCCCAAAGAATCATCATCACAAAATATTCAAAAAGAATTAAGATTCATAATCCTTGAAGCCATGTCAACAGCAGTCTCAAATTCATCGTTCAATAATGGGGAAGGAATTTGGCAATAGAGGACTTCTTTTGACAAGGTGCAGTCACGTAAGGCATGGAGATCAGTCTCCCTGTCACATCCGCTTCGCTTGCATTGTTGTTGGACATTTTGGATCCTATGAGCAATATTCCCAACTGTTGGTAAGGCCGTGTTGCATGCTCTCCAGGCGAACAATTTAACTTTAGTTTTCTATAAAGTTCTCCAAATGCACTTATGAGGCCCATAAGGAGTAGAATCCACAGAAAGTAGTTTGTAACCGCTCTTGGTTGAAGATTTCACATCTCTGTTATGGTGCCAAACAATCATATCCTCACAAAGTTTGGCTGCAAGGGGCATTTCAATGATAGAATTTGATTTCAACTCTAATCAAGTCCTCCCGCCATCTATTGTTAGCTTTGTCAATGAGGAGGCTGACTTTATCATTCGGATGGATGTTAGAGGTTGTCGATAGCACCTGGAAAGAATCATTAATGGGTATCCATCCATCGATTTTAATCTTAATATGGTCTCCATTTCCAACTCTCCACCGGGTTCTTTTTTGCAACAACTCTTCAGAGGACCATAAGCTTCTCCATAAAAAGGAAGGAACTCTGATCCAAGAAAACAACCATGGCGAAAGTACTTAGAGTCGGTAGCCTTAGAAAACAAGGTTTCCTTTCCACGAAGCAACCCCCATCCTTGTCTCCTGAAAAGCTTCAACTCACGGAATCCTAATCCGGGGATAAATTTTGGAGTGCGTATTCTGTCCCAACCAGTCCAATACATACATCTTTTATCACCTTTGTTAGCCCACCAATAATTCTTAACGGTTCGTGTAATTTCGTCACACAAGGTAGTTGGAAGCCGAAAGCAATTCATTACATATGTTGGCAAGGCTTAGAGAACTGCTTTGATGAAGATTTCTTTTCCCCCAAATGAAAAGAATTTTTTACTCCACCCTTGGATTTTGCGTTGAACTTTGTTGATGATATCTTGAAAAGCCCATTTTTTCCTTTTACCAACCAACATCGGCATTCTGAGATATTTTTTCTGGGTTCATCACCACCTGAATGCCAAAGAGGCTTCGTACATTGCTCCTTAGGATGTTGGGTGTATTGAGGCTAAAGAAAAGAGTAGATTTGTCATAATTGATTTTCTGTCCTGAGCTTTCCTCGTATGAACTTAACAAGCCCTTCATCTTTTCCGCTTCGCTCCTCTTCGTGCTTGCGGAAAGTAAGCTGTCATTAGCGAAAAATAGATGGTTAACTCTAGGACCATGTCGACAAGCCTTAACTCCTATTAGACCCCCTTCTCTTTGTGCTTTTGGAAGAATGGCCGATAAACCCTCAGTACAAAGTAAAAAGAGGTAGGGAGATAGTGGGTCTCCTTGCCCAAGACTTTTGCTAGGATGGAAGCGGTCGGAAATCTTCCCGTTGAGGATTACTGAAAACTAGACAGATTTGACACAGTGCATGACTAAAGTTACCCATCTCTTATCAAAACCATCTTCTTCATGATAGCTTCGAGAAAGTTCCATTCTGCTCTGTCATATCAAACTTCATGGCAAAGGAACCATTGTTTCCTCTAGTATTCTTGTGAATACGGTGAATGACTGCTTTGGTTCTCACTAACGCAAAGGGGAAACACAGATTTCAATCGGTTTGACAAGAAGTTTGTAGATGACACAAGCTGATTGGACGGAAATGAGCCATCTATGTAGGATTCGAAACTTTTGGGATCAGAATGATACAAGTCTAGTTTCTTTCGACTAAGGACTTTCCTTCACTCAAAACTTGATCACATCATTTTTAATATGCCAATACCGTTGAAAGAATAAGGCAGGCATACCATGAGGTCCTGGTGATTTCGTTGGGTGCATCTGCTTGAGGGCCTCTGTAATCTCCTCGACTTTAAATTCATGGCAAAGAAGATGGTTTGAATCCCAAGAGATTCGATTCTCCAGTGCTTCTAGCACTTCTTCGTTAACCGAGGACCCTTACGATTCAAATAGAGATTTGAAGTAATCGGTAGCAATCTTCTCCTCTTCTTCTGTTTCCCACCCATCCAGTAATCTGGTTTTTTCTTCGGCTTTTTTATAGAAATAACCCAAAAAATTTAACTAATTATTAAAATAACTCATTTTTTTAATTAAGCATAAAAATAACCTAAAATTACAGTAAAAGTTGGTAGAGCTAAATTTTTTAGCTCTACCAACATGTCACGTCAGCAATGAGGAACAAAAAATTAATTTTTTAGTAGAGCCATGTAGAATGACGCCATATGTATAAATATTAAGAAAATACTATAATTTTTGAAAATGTGGGAGACTTTAAAAAAAAATTCCATTTTCTGGTGGAACCATTTCATTTGGTGCCGCCAGATTCGCCTGACACCCTTTTACTTTTTTTTTTTTTTTACTTTTGTCCTTCTTTATTTCTTTTTTTTTATTTTTTAAAGTTTTGTTTTTATTCTTATTTATTTATTATTAATTTTAAAAAATTTGAAATGTATATTTGAAATATTTTATAATATATATTTTCTAAAATTTTAAAAATATATTTTGAAATTATTTTTAAAAATTTTAAATATTATTTTTTAAATATTTTAAATATTATTTTTAAATATTAAATATATTTTTCAATAATATAAAACATTTAAATATTTTAAAGATATGACCTTTCAAATTTATTATTAGTTTTATAATATTTTTAATATTTTTAATTTATTTTATAATATTTTAAATTATGATTTTTTAAATTATTTTTAAAGATATTCAAACCTTTTTTTAAATTCTATTTAAAAGTTAAAAAATAATATTTTATTTAAAAAAGTGAAATTTGAATTAATTAGAAAAAAATAAAAAAAGATTTGTTAAAAAAAGATTTATTTGTTAAAAAAATGAATTTATTTAAAAATATATATATTAAAATATAAAAAATTAAATTTAAATTAAAAATTAAAAATATATATTACAACTCGTCACATCATATCAGCGATGTGACCAATCATAAACTTAAATATCAATAATAATAAAAAAAGAATGGATGAATGTTATATAAGGGGGTTTGGTCCCCCCTCCAGAAGAAAGAAAAGAGGAAAAAAAAGTAAATTACTTAAATTTTTTATTTTGTTTTTTTATATTTTATAATTATTGTAATATAATAATTAATTATATTGTATTTATGTTTTTTTTATATTATGCAGATATCAAAATATTTTCTGGAGTAAATACGGATCACACTTCATCGAGAATCAACGAAACAGTAAAATTAATTATAAATTAAATAAAAAAATCGTTTTAGTTTCTCTTTTTTTCTTGCTAAGCACTACTTTGCATTTTGATTGCATGAAACTTATCTCTATTTAGTTATTATTATTCCTTTTTAATTATTTTCTTGCATGAAATTAATCTCCACGTGTTAGTTATAATTTTTTAATTTTAGTACACATTCGTAAATTTATATATTAATTTTTTAATTTTAGTACACATTCATAAATTTATATACTTAACATATATTTTTAATAGGTAAAGACAAAAAAAAAAGATTTTCTTAATATATTTAAAATTTTAAAAACTTAAAAAAATAAATATATTAAAAATGTTAAGTATAACCAATTTTAAAATTTTAATATATTCAATATATTTTTAAAAATATATTTTAAAATGTTAATATATTTAATATATTTTTAATAGGAAAAGAGAAAAAAGATTTTTTAATATATTTAAAATTTTAAAAAACTTAAAAAAATTTAAATATATTAAAATTTTAAATATGTTAAAAGAAAATGTTAAGTATAAAATATACTTAATATATTAAAATATTATTATTTATTTAATTTAAATATATTAAATTTTTTAGGTTAATTTTATAAAAAAGCCTACTTTTTGTAGTTATATAGTTGCCTTTAGTTTTAATGCTTAATTATGATTAGGACATAATAATCACATTTGATTTCTACGTGTTATTATTAATATTTTATGAAAAATCTTCATTATATTATTAATATATTATTAACATATTAATATTTAATTTTACTTAAATAAAAAATACTTAGAATGACTATGTTGGTATAGTATAAGTGTGATGTTTTTGTTTTCTCAACATTTCAATTTTAGTCTTCAATATATAATTTTATGTTTAAATTATATAGATAATTTATTTATCATATTTTTATAAAAAAATTACCATACAAGATGGCTATCGGGTTTTGAGGTCGCGGTTTAATTTTCCCAAGTACGATCCGGACGAGCGGATCATGCCATAATTACAGTTGGCGGGATTTGGGGACGTCGCATTGATCTGGAGGTTTGACCTGAAGGCGAACTTAATATCCGCCTTGGTTGAGCGGTGGTGTACGGAGACCCACACCTTCATTATGTCTGCGGGGAGTGCACTATCACATTGGAAGACGTCGCTATCCCATAACTTCATTATGCAAAATGTTGGAACCTTTAGTACTATGCCACAGATTGCTTGGACGGTCCCCTAATGATGGGGAACAGAATTTCACATGCTTGACATTGGAATTAGGAAATGGACTCAAAATAATTACAAATACAAATTTAAATACGATATTTTTACCCATGTTTACAATTCGTTTGCACTAGTCTTTGTTCTTGTACTCATTGTGGAAGTTGACAGCGATGTGACGAATACAATAGACGGACCTCCACGAAACCTCGGATTGTCGAATTGCAGCAACAAGACCCTTCGATCTGTCAGAGATAATGCAAATGTTGTCTTGCCTGACAACATGTTTCCGCAAGTTTCGAATGAAATACGCCCACAATTCAGAGTTCTCAGACTCCACGATGGCAAAAGCGATAGGTAGTACATTTCCGTTGCCGTCTTGTGCAACCGCAATCAGAAGTATCTGCGTTATTTTCCATAAAGCCATGTTCCATCAACTTGCACTAGTGGTTTGCAGTGGGGGAAGGCCCTAACACATGGATCGAAAGTCCAGAACAGTCGACGAAAAACTCTTCTCCCCAGTTCCAATTGTCCATTAGGGCCTCTATAAGGCAATGTTTGCAAGTCCACGACAGTTCCTGGAATGTATTCCACCATCGCTGAAATCCAACCCTGAAGTTCATTGTATGACTCATCCCTGTCGCCGTACAATTGTTGCATAGCCATTTGTTTCGCCCACCACGTTTTCCTGTACGACACTTTGTACTGAAATCGAGCTTGCATGTCTGCAATCAATGTTGACACAGGAATGATTGAGCTGTCTTTCACTAGTGGCATGATGCAGTTGCAAATACTTTTGGCATCCAATTTCCGGTGGTCTTGAGACATAAGTGCGACAGTACATGTATGACACCCTTCTAATTTTCGTATTTGCCACTGTTGAGTCCTCTGTATAAATGCAGCTCGAACTCGCCAACCACACCCATCGCCGGCTCTCCAACATTCCTCAACATATAATGTCGGTGTAGATTTGACAACCTTGTAATCAATCGACAACTTCATGATGTATTGTTTGATGGCAAACACACAGTCCGCCTTGTTCTCGAACTGTTGCCCAACGAACAGCTCCTCGAACTGTGAATTTACCGCCAATCTATGAGCAGATACTATATCGGCGTACTCAGGAAACTCGAAAGCATGCGCTGCATCTAGATCTACGTTTAACATGTCGCCCCCAGGTTCATTTCATAAAATAATGCCACGACTCGGGTTACTGAATGAAAGGCCGTGAACATCTTCAACCTCCTCCGGGCCTTCATCATCGATATCATCCGGAACCTCATCAACATCGGGGTCACTAAAATCTTCAACATCTTGATTAGAATCTTCACCATTATTGGTCATTTCTCTGACATTTTCCTCTGTGCTTATTATCACCTCCGGATGTATTTGTAGACGGGGACCGGGGGTAGGGTTGTTATACGAACTCCCACCATAATTAGGATTTTTGGCTATCTGCGATGTCCCTTCACATTCTAATTGGTCTGTCCATCCAACATTAAGATCAAAGTCAAATTTGCGATGTTGACTTATTGGATTAACATTCTCAACAGGCTCTAAGTCTGCTAACTCGGTAAATAATTCAACTGGTTGGGGGTTCTCACTCCCAGTCAACCACCATATTTCCATCATAGTGCCCAAGTCATCATTATCTAACAGCTGCATCTCACAAAATTTGAATGGATTTGTAGAGACTGGAAACATGTAAAATAATTTGGACATCGCCCTTCTACAACGGATAGCTATTTTCGCACTGATCTTTCTTTTCATTTCTGCTAGCTTCACATTTTTTTTGAATCGCAAACCTACTCTTTGCCGACCTTGAAATACACAACCAACATCACCTTCTATAATTTCACCATAAAAAAGAACATACACCAAAAACACCTCATTATTCATCTTGAATAGATTTTCTGAACTCTCCTAGTGAACACAACAATTTCCCCATTCTATATATGGTAGAGAACCAAGAGGTGGAGCCATAAAGAATGGCTCCACCAAAATAAAATATTAAATATTACCTCTTTTATTGGTTCTTTGTTAATTGGTTGACTTTTCACCAAATTCTCAATATAATCTAATTGTTTTCCTATTGTATGAAGACTGATATTTGTATAGTTGTTTTGTTCTACTATTATTTTAATATCTTTTGATGAGATTTGTTCTCCTGCATCAGGAGCTCTCATTCTTAAAAGATTTGCTTTTATTCCAGTATTTTTGTAAAGATATTGAACCTCCATTAAAGGGGGATATCGAGATTCAACTTCTCCTTTATTAGTTTGCCATCTAGTATTATGTTTTATTGTATTAATAGATTCTGAATAATATTCTTCAAACCATTCAAAGAATTTTATATGAATTTTATGGGTATTCATAAATTAATAATATTCTTGAAGAATACTTTCTTTTTTATCATTATAATTTTTAAAGTAATCTTCTCTTTTTTGCTTATATCTGTTGGAATAGAAGTGCTTTCTACACCATTCTTTGTTTATCTCAAAAGTTTTTTCTAAAACAAATATTTCTGAATTTTCTCCTTGTCTTGCATTATTAGTCATTGATGAATATGTTGGTGACATATTAGGTGAATTTTGGGGACTCTCTTCTTGTCTGGCATAGATAGGTTGAGCTATATTTGAGGAATTATCTATTCCTTGTAAATTGGTTCTAAATGTTGTTGGGATAGAAGAGACAAAGGCTCTAGCTGTCCTAAAATTTGCCATTTGTGTTTTTGGATTTGACTCTCCTTCTAAATTTAACCTCCTAAAAGTTGTGCTGGTACTTCCTATTTCGAATGAATGTCTTGGAGGCATTCTTCGTGGCCTGTTGAATATTAATTCAACTGTGCCATCTTGGTGTTGAGAGATTTCACTTAATGAAGTGTTTCTTATAGGAGTTGGTGCCAGAGGGTCTGTAGCACCCTCAAGTTTCCACCTTTCAGGAAGGTTTATTTCATGCCATTGTATTATTCTTGGGATTGTGGTATGAGATCTTGAAGTATCTGTTTCTATTAAGAGGGTTCCTCCTTTTGGGCTTTGAAGTAAAGCATTGGTATTAACTACAGAATACATAGCTTTGAAATGGAGTCTATAGACTAATGTTAATACTTCCGTACCAGGAAGCATTTTGTAGTTATGGGTATGTATTTGGAGGGTCAAAGATTGCAAAATATTTTTGTCAGTCAAAGAAACCATAAAATTTGGATAACAATTAAAATGTATTGGGCCGGTACATAGGCTTGTTTCTATAGTTCCTAATAATGAGTCATTAAAATTGATGTATTTTTAGTGGCTTCAACACTAAGAGGTTTGACACCAACCTGGACTAGTCCAAAATGGACATATTTGTATTTTTGTTCTTTGAGTTTATTAATGACGACTCTATCTAATAATTGGATTATTTCATATTCTTTTTGAATAAGTAACCTCCTTTCTTTTGTTTTTATAACGTAACTGCAAAAAGCATTTAAATTTTCTAAAGTTGTTTTCTTGTAGACTTGGTTTGTTGGAACTCTTGGAAGAGTCCAATTATCAAATCTTTGGGGAATATTTTCATAATGTTCTTCTTGTTTATTAACAGTGTTGTTTGAGGTTTGGTCAGACTCCTGGGATTGATTGGAAACAAAGCTTACAGCAGAATTGGTTCTTCTAAGGAAGGGAAACATTCTTTGTTTTCTTATTTCTTACAAGGGGTTTCTACTATCAGGATTTCTGGATTATTAAAGTTGCCTATAGGGATACTTTTTCCTTGACACGCCTAACCCATGGCTAACTGGACAGTGTATCAATACTCAGCGAAATAATAATACATTAATGAAGACAATTAAACCAGAACTCGGAAATATTGAAAATAAATTGAATATTTTCAAAACTTAGAAATACCTGCTCCTCCTTGGCTCTGATACCAGATTATCCCGAGGATCTGAGGATGGAGTTTGAATTGAAACGTTTGAAATGTGATAATTGTAGTTGTTTGAAAATGGAGTTTGATTTGAAAATAAAATTTGATTAAATCTTGAAGAGAAAAATAATTTAAAACTTAAATTTTAAAAATTTGGAGAAACTTTAAAACTTTGGTGGAGATAAAATTATTTGTTACTTCATAAGGTTTGAGTAAGGATATGAATGGGGTTCCTAAAATGACATCTTGGGTAATATCTTTTACCATTAAAAAACATGTTTGATATTTTATACTTTTGTTGGATATTTATGCATTGGGAATTTTATAAGTAATTTTTAGTTTTTTACCATTTGCAGCATTAAGAGAATTTGATGTTTTGTCATAATATTTTGTTGGAATTATCCCTTCTCTAATGCAGTTTTGGTCCGCTCCTGTATCAAAAAGGGCTATTGTTTCTAATTGATATTCATTATTTATGACAATATTTATTTTTATTAAATATCTTTGAATAGATACATCAGTTAGAACCATCATATATTCATGTGTACTTTCTTCAAGTTCGGGTTCAGTTTCTGACAAACTTTTTTCTGGGATTTCATGTTTTAAGGTTTGCATTTGTTTTTTTATTTCTTTTTGTTCCATTTTAAACTGAGAAAGTTCTAATTTAATTTATTTTATTTCTAACTGTAATTTAGAATTTTTAATTTGTCTTGGTTTTATTTTTTCATATTTATTAAATATTATATCTTGTATATTGATGCAGCCGCCGGCGGTACACTAAATAACAAAACACCTGAGGCTGCCTACGAATTCATTGAAGAGATGTCACTGAATAACTATCAGTGGCAAGTTATGAGGATGAAGCCAACAAAGGCAGTCGGTGTTTTCAACCTCGACGCAGTGACCATGTTATCAAACTAGGTAGAGCTTTTAAATAAAAAGATTGATGGTTTGTGTGGGTCTTCGCAGTTACATCCAGTAATGCAGTGCGATACGAATGGAGGAGGAATGGGCAATATAGAATATCCATCCCACAACCCTGGCATAGAAAGCGAACAAATGAACTATATGGGTAATAATTCTAGACCTCAGAATAACCCTTATAGTAACACTTACAATCCAGGTTAGAGGAACCACCCAAACTTCTCATGGGGTGGTCAAGGAAATCAGAGACAACAACCCCCTCCAGGCTTTCAACAACAACCCTACCCATAGGAGAAGAAGCCGAACCTTGAGGAGATGCTAACAAAATTCATCTCGGTGTTAGAAACCCATTTCCAAAACACCGAAACAATACTCAAAAATCAGCAGGCATCAATTGAAGGGCTCGAGAACCAAATAGGTCAGCTTGCTAAGCTTATCTCAGAACGACCACAAGGTAGCTTGGCAAGTAATACTGAACCTAATCCAAGGGAGCAACTCAATGCCATCACGGTGTGCGACAACAAAGGGTTAGTAGAATCTGAATCTGAACCGAGGTAAGAACCTGTGGTAAGTAAAGGTAAGGGTGGGGAAAGCCACAATACACAAAAACCGGTAAGTAAAGAGTATGTACCTCGTATACCATACCCTAACGCGACGAAGAAAGACCGCACAGATGAACAATTCGGTAAATTTCTTAAACTTTTAAAAAAACTACATATTAACTTACCGTTTATTGAAGCTCTTCCGTAGATGCCCAACTTAGTCAAATTTTTGAATGAGCTTCTAGCAAACAAGCGGAAGTTAGATGATGCGTCGCACGTGGAGTTAAACGCAGTTTGCTCAGCCATTTTACAGAATAAACTACCCGATAAATTAAAGGATCCAGGGAGTTATACTATTCCTTGTTTAATTGGTAGTTTAAATGTTAAACATGCTTTAATTGATTTAGGGGCGACTATTAACGTCATGCCCTATAAAATGTTTAAGCAGTTAGGTCTTGGGAAACCTAAACAAACTAGGATGAGTATTCAACTCGCAGATAAAACTATTAAATTTCCTAGGGGAATTGTTGAGGATGTGCTTGTAAAAATTGATAAATTTATATTCCCAGTTGACTTTGTTGTTCTAGATATGGATGAGAACAGTGACGCACCGTTAATCTTAGGACGACCCTTTTTAGCAACTGCTAATACTAGAATTGATGTTGGTACAGGTGAGCTCACACTTCGTGTAGGTGATGAAACGATCACTCTTCAGGCTCGTGATTCGGTTAGGACATCGAGTAATAAATGTGAGTACATAAATTCTATTAATAACCATTCGGTTCAACCCTCTCTTCAGGAAGCACCTCAAAAATACACAAATGAACAACTTCCTAGTTCTCGTGCCAACAATGAAATAACTCATGAGGAGCGAAGGCTTCAGATCAATGAACTAGAGGAATGGAGGACACATGCCAAGGAGAAACCAAGAACACACGAAGCAAAATCGAGGCAACTCAATGACGAGCTTAAAGGAGAAGCAAATCACTTCAAGGTTGGAAACCGAGTTCTAATGGATAATACAGATCCCTGTGTTGCCACTTCTGAACCTAATGGAACAACCCATTTCACGGTACTTAATATTTTCCCATACGGTACAATCGAGGTAACTCATCCTAAATTTGGCACCTTCAAGGTAAATAGTACTCGTCTAAAACCTTATTTTCACAAAATTGATGAAAGGAATGAGGAGTTTCAACTCCTTGAACCACCATGACCATGCGAATGAAAGGGAAGTCTAGCTTAGGACTTTAAACAAGCGCTTCTCGGGAGGTAACTCGAACACTAACCCCATTAATATCTATATTTTCGATTTTTAGCACCTAACTAAAAACTAACCAGATTAATGAGCGCAGGTTTCTCTACCACACGGCCTTGCACACGGGCATGGCCGTGGCCGTGTGGCGACCACGAGTAGACACAATGGCGAGGTGAAGACCGTGCGGGCCAAGGAAGAATTTTTTTCCCAAAATATGGGCTGCGATAAAATACCACGGCTGTGCGATCCGGCCGTGGACAAACCTGCATAAAGAACACGGGCTGCGATAAACCTACACGGGCGTGCCTTAAAATCGTGGGCAATACTGAGTAAGTGACACGGGCGTGAGACACGCCCGCGCCCAGAAGCCGTGGTTAAAACTGAATGAGTCACACAGGTGTGCGACACGCCCGTGCCTATGGACCGTGGTGGACACTGACTAATTAACACGGGCGTGTGAACCTGTACACAGGCGTGGGAGAAGCGAAAGAAGCATTACACGGCTGTGTGATTCAGCCGTGTGACCCAACACGCCCAGGGAACACGGGAGTGGGCCACGACTCAGACATGCTCTAAATCGAAATTTCGAAACACACGGGCTAAATAAAGGGCACACGGGCGTGGCCCTTAACCGTGTGCCCCAATCTCTATTTAAACCCTGACCACTGTTCATCTTCTCCCAAATTCCCCCTGAAAAAACCCTAGCCGCTATCACCCAAACAACCTCTCATTCTCCCCTATTTCGGCCACCGACAACTCTTCCTCCTCCTCCCTTCTCTTCTCTTTTCTCCTCATTTTTCTCTTTTCCCTTTCTTTTTTCCCCTTTCTTCTCCACGCACACTAGCCCTGCAGTCCACGCCCGTGCACGACCACCACACCCGTGCGCCACTGCCATGTCCGTGCCACCGCTTCATCACCCCCATCGGTTCACCTTTCTACACCGTTACTGCTCATTTCTTTTATTTTTATTTATTTATTTATTTGATCTTATTATTTGTTCTTATTATTATTTTCATTATTATTACAACTTAAATTTCTATTTGATGGTTTAGTTTGATTTTATTCTATTACTAAGTTTAAGCATTCTTTTGATACTACTTCTTCGTGATTTTGATAATTTACTACATTTTACTTTAGTTTATGCCTTTGCTAATACTATAGTATTAAGCCTACCATAAATTAGGACTGTCTAATTTCAGTATCTAGCGTTACTTGATTTCACTATTATAGGATTATACTATTTAGAACTACTAGGATAATACATTTTTTTGGATGGCAATAATACTTGATTTATTGAAAATCTTTGGCTTTTTCAGGTACGTAATGACTCCTCCATATGGGAAAAAGACCGCCGTCCCTGCTTCGAAAAAGCAAAAGGGACCCAGTGCAACCTTCTCGAGCGCCTCTGCCGAAGTACGCCACCCATTTCTACAGTTTCCCCCGAGACCCCAGGAGGAGCTCTTCCAGACACTTCGTGCACGACCCCTCGGCGTGAGGAGATGTATTGATTGGGCCGCCTTAGAGCAGGTCCAACTAGCTGACGCAGTCCGGGCCCTGTTGACTACCGACCCGTGGGGACACTTTTTTGAGATTGTCGAGCCAACATATCTAGAGCTTACTTTAGAGCTCTGTTCCACATTCTACCTTCAGACGGTGATGTCAAATTTCGACGACCCAGGCACTGTCCAGTTCTGTCTTGGAGGCCTCGTACGAGAGATGAGCATCCCAGAGTTTGGGGTCACCTTGGGACTTTATAACGAGGAATTCATGGAAGACGACGACTTCGAGGACCTTCATCGCCACATACACTACTCCCATTCATCCTGTTGGAGAGACTTAGTCCCCGCCACGGCCACCTATGACCCCAGTTGCTCCAAGGCGTTAGCTCTCGCACCATCCTTGAGGTAGTTACACGCCATCTTGGCTCATAATTTAAAGGGTAGGCGAGAGAGCACCAGCGTCGTCAACACTCACGACGTCTACTTCTTATGGTGCATGGTGCATGGGCACGCGTTTGACTTAGCCTACTTCATCGCTCTCGCCATTTGGCATCAAACGAAGCGACATAGGAGAGGAATCCTCTCCATTGGCCCCTACGTGACGCGCCTGGCTTGCCAGTTTGGCCTCCTCAACACCGCACCCCAGTCATCCTCGCTCACATTTATCGGGCAGATGTCCCCACAGGGCATCCAGACGATACTTCATATGAGGATGATTGAGCGTCGCCATGGGTTTGATCCTCCTCAGTACCGGTTATCGCGAGCCACTGGTCAAGACGACCCAGAGGACATTACTGATGATGTCCCTTTACATCACGAGGAGCCGCCTTCTGCGCCACCCCACCTCACCGACCAGTTCATGTGGCTGCTTCACTGACATCTCTGAGCGTCTCACTCATTTCGAGCAGTACTTGACTCAACAATTTAATGACAACGCTCGACGATTTAACGACATCGAGGCGACTCTACACCAGATTTGGCAGCACTTCCACATATTGCCGCCACCCCCACATCGCGATCCATCTGCTGATGAGGACCTTTGAGTCCATTTATTTTTTATTTTCCATTTATTTTAATTTTTAAACTCTTTCTCTTTGTCTTTCTTGTCTTTAATTTATATTAGTATATTTTGATTTATTTTTATCTCTGGCTGTCTATTATCGAGTAACCATAACAAAGTCCATTAATAAAACTCTCTAAAACTTTATTGATGACTCCGCAGTTTCAAAAGGTTCAAGGTGCTACTAACGAACGAACAAACTACTTGAATATTCTCCCTCACCTTCACCTCTGCCTAGTTCATCATACTTCTCGTTGGATTTATTTCTACAATTTTCACTTTCTAAAGATTTCATCCAAAATTCAGGAAGTTTCACTTCTCTCACTCTCTTATGATTCTCTTACTATATTGTCAATTATCTAATTTGGTACATTGAGGAAAATGTACATCTTAAGTGTGGGGAGGTTAATTATAGCATTATTAAAAAAATCCCTGAATTATGTCTTGTTCTTAAGTAATTTTTTCATATTACTATTAGAATAAAACTTCCATTGACTTATGATTTTCATTGATATGTTTTAGATTAAGTCATAGGTAATTGTGTAGTGATGGTTTAAACTTTAAGACATTAGAGAATCAAGCATGATAAGTCTATTTTCAGAATTAAAGATTTGTTAGGTTGTTTCCCTAAATTTAAAATATTACTTTGAAGTTTGAAATTTGCAAGGTTGACATCAAAAACCATAATTCTTGTGAGATTTTGAGCCTTTTAGAGCATATTCTTTTCTTGCTCACTTTATTGTTGGTTATGAGTGTGTCAATATTGAATTGTTATTCTAGAACTTGCTTCGATTATGCATGTCGAGACCACACTTTTGATTTGATATACTGAGATGATAAAGGCACCTAGGTTTTAACACATTGACCCTAAAAAACCTACCTTCATAATTAACCCCTAGTGAACCCCTTTGATCCTAATAAACTGTTCCTTGATTTACCCTTAATATTAACCCAAGACTTATTCTTTATGATTCCTTAAGAATTTGATTTGATTTGATTTGATTTGATTTGATTTGATCAAGTTGCCTGACTATGTTCTCTATTTTCATTTGTTAATTTCTTTTTTATTATTGTCTTAAAAGAAAAATAAAAAAAAGAGTGAAAATATATATTATTACTAGTTCTTTGTTATTTGAGCTTAAACGGTTAATTTCACATTTTGAGAAGAAGCTCGTGCTATTATAATTGATGTAATTATTCAATATTAGTCCATTTTTCTAGTTAGGTAAATTGTCAATTCGATCTCGATTTTAACCCTCTAATTCAACCTTTGTCCACACCTTTAACCCAAGCCCCGTTACAACCCTTTTTAAGACCTTTTGATTTGTGTATCATCTCATTCTATAGTGGTGGAGATTTGATTTTCATGCAAGCCTATGGGATTAACTTTTCATGTTTAACTTTTGAGTGCGTAATCTGAACCTTAAACGCATTAAGTGATTTGAGTGAATCTTTAGTGAGGGTGTCAATTCTTGTCGATTTTGAATTAAAGGTGATTATTTAGGTAAGGGGAAACACCTATGTTTTCGTGTTATAAAAATTTGTGACTTCGATTATTTGAATCTTTAGCACTCTTTTAGTTAAACTATCAACATATGAATTATCTGTGAATTATGATAAGACATTATTGATGAGAATTATAAATTGAGGAAGTTAATTTTAATTGTGAGTTTAGGATTTTGTTTGAGGACAAGCAAATGCTTAAGTGTGGGGATATTTGATAAATCATAATTTATACATATTTTGACCCCATGCTTGGCTTATTTTTGGATGATTTTTTATTAGATTTGATGAATTCGATGCTTCTAATCCTTTAATTTCATGTTTTACACTCAGGAGAGCTTAGGGAGTCGAAAAGAACGAGAAACGGGCCAAAAAGGGACAAAATAGGCCTACCTCAGAAATCAACACGGCCTGGACCATAGCACACGGGAAGATCACACGGCCGTGTGTGATGAGCAGAATCGAGCACGTCCTAAGCTATCAAACACGATCGTGTCACACGGGCGTGTCCCTGCCGAACCCAAGTTTAATTCTATTCGGAAAAGACTACTTGAGGGCTAAGAAAAGTACTCCAAAGCCTATATAAACACCCTAGGGGAGGACCTAAGAGAACACACAGAGTAGAAAGCAGAAAATACTCGAAGACAGCCATCGGGAACAGTTCAGAAGAAGGATCTCCATCAAGACTGAAGATCTCCTATCAATTACTCTTGAAGTTTTTGGGTTTTCTTATGTTTTGTTGTTTTTTTCTATTTTAAGATGTTTCCCTCTATCAGTATGAACTAAATCCCTTAGATACCTAAGGGGATGAAACCTAAGACGGATCTTATTACTATTTGATTTATAAGATAAATACTTGTTCTTATTCTTAATTGTGAGTTCTTATTCTTGTTTTGATAATTCAGGTTATTAATTCAAGTCGAATGTGCTTATTCAGAGGAGCAAAAGTCCCTGTTTAAGAGTAGATCAACACAATTAAGCAGAGTTGATTGCAACCCTAGAAATAGGGCGACAAAAATCTGTCGAATTAGAGTCAAATCTAATAAGGGAATCCATAGATCGAGTTAATGTGACGATAGGGGTTTTAATTAGATAGAGATTTCAATTAATCAACCTAGAGTCAGTTGTTTTTTGTCTTGAAAGAGATATTAACATAATTCAGGGATTTCTACGGATTAAGTCAAGTGAATAAATCATATAAATCAAAAGTAATAAGTGAAGTCTAGGTGGATTCTTCCTTGGGTATTGCCTATCTCATAAAGTTGTCTAAAAAGTATTTGCCCAATTCATTCTCTGTCATGCTTTTAATTAATTTTAGCTTAAAAGAAATCACTCCAATTCTTAGGCTAGATAATAAAAAAGATAGTAATTACTAGTACTCTTAGTCCTTGTGGATACGATATTTCTGGTCTTACCATAACTATACTACTGTTCGATAGGTGCACTTGCCTTTATTGTGATCGTAGTTAGTTAGAGACACATCAATTGTATTAACAGATTCTGAATAATATTCTTCAAACCATTCAAAGAATTTTATATGAATTTTATAGGTATTCATAGATTCATAATATTCTTGAAGAATGCTTTCTTTTTTATCATTATAATTTTTAAAGTAATCTTCTCTTTTTTGCTTATATCTGTTGGAATAGAAGTGCTTTCTACACCATTCTTTGTTTATCTCAAAAGCTTTTTTCAAAACAAATATTTCTGAATTTTCTCCTTGTCTTGCATTATTAGTCATTGATGAATATGTTGGTGCAATATTAGGTGAATTTTGGGGACTCTCTTCCTATCTGGCATAGATAGGTTGAGCTATATTTGAGGAATTACCTATTCCTTGTAAATTGGTTCTAAATGTTGTTGGGATAGAAGAGACAGAGGCTCTAGCTGTCCTAAAATCTGCCGTTTCTATTTCTGGGTTTGACTCTCATTCTAAATTTAACCTCTTAAAAGCTGTGCTGGTACATCCTATTTCGAAGGAATGTCTTGGAGGCATTCTTCGTGGCCTGTTGAATATTAATTCAACTGTGCCATCTTGGTGTTGAGAGATTTCACTTAATGAAGTGTTTCTTATAGGAGTTGATGCCACATGGTCTGTAGCACCCGCAAGTTTCCACCTTTCAGGAAGGTTTATTTCATGCCATTGTTCTTGGGATTGTGGTATGAGATCTTGAAGTATCTGTTTCTATTAAGAGGGTTTCTCCTTTTGGGCTTTAAAGTAAAGCCTTGGAATTAACTACAGAATAATAGCTTTAAAATGGAGTCTATAGACTAATGTTAATACTTCCGTACCAAGAAGCATTTTGTAGTTATGGGTATGTATTTAGAGGGTCAAAGATTTTAAAATATTTTTGTCAATCAAAGAAACCATAAAATTTGGCTAACAATTAAAATGTATTGGGCCGGTACATAGGCTTGTTTCTATAGTTCCTAATAATGAGTAATTAAACATGATGTGTCTTTGGTCTCTTGTAACACCCCAAGCCCGGCCTAGACGTTATGGCCGAATCTGGCGATGTCACATAATAGTGCTTTAGAAAACGTAATTACAATAACACCCTTTTTTGTTATTTTAGGTTACCGTCAAAAACGCGTCGTTTATTCATTTATTGACCATTTTCAAAACATTATACGTTGCGAAAGCTTTTTAAAAGTAATTTTCGAATTCGTGTGTTTTTTATAAAACATTTGTTTATTTTGAAAACTCGAGTTTTCCTACTTCTAACCGTAAATGTCCCAAATCCAAATTAAACAAAATCCGTAATGGCCATATTACATAAAATTTACCCCGATATAATCAAACCATAATTAATGATAAAAACATAAATAAATATCCAGAACCGTGGTCATCGCCGAGTCCTCCGCTACACCGATCCGTCTACTGCTGGGGATTACCTAAACTGTTCAAACAAAAAAAGGTGAGTTTTCGCAGCTCAGTGTGTAATCCCCACAGAAAACATACACACACAGTAATATCAGATAATAGACATACATTCCCAGTTCGGGTATGAGCCCATTACAGAAACGGTGTGGACTTTAGCCCACTCAGATACAGATTTAGACATATTACAGGGACTTAGCCCATTTCAGACAGAATATAAAGAAGACAGAGTCCTACCCACCAGCCTCTACACACCAACTCCGTCCAACCCTACACACCATGTGGGGATAAAATCAACCCACCCAGCCCTACACACCATGTTGAACCGAATGCGGCACATAATCAGTAATTTGCAGCTGAGCTGCCAGATAATAGGCTTAAGAGCCTTTCTAATACTTCCTCCAATCATAATCAACCCACTCCGATGCAATGAAACATACAAGAATGACATGTTGTTATGCAATTAAAACTCATATATTCATAACAGTATACATGCTTAGTACATAAATCAGACAGACAGATCATTCATTTAGGGCCTAAGTATCGCTTACCGACCCTACGGTAGGTCCACAGTCGACTTGGACGACCCGTGACACCTTACAGAGTTTTCAGAAAAATAGCCTCACACGCCCATGTGGCCTCCCCGTGTGGGCCCACACGACCCAAATTGGCCTTGGCCGTGTGGATTACACGGCCTGACCCAGAATTCCACACGCCCGTGTGGTTCATCCGTGTTGGCTCACACGTCCGTGTGGCCTACTCGGCCCAATTGGTCGAGCCTGTGTCTCACAGCGCATGATCGAGCTCGTCGATCACACGGCCGTGTGGTGACTTACAGTCTTGCACACGGCCTACCACACGGGCGACCACACGCCCGTGTGGCATCGATAGTAAGGTTTTTAGCTTTCACCGAAACTTCAATTTCTACGTTTTTGGGTACACACCTGGTTTGTTTTCGCAGTAAACGCAACTCCAAAGTCGCCAGAACCTAAAACTGAGTAATATAATACCGATTCAGTTATTTAAATCCATTCTTAAACTCTAACAAAAAGAGACGGCCAACTACTAAACTACCGAAAATCGTTACCTTTCAACAGCGATGATTCTCTCAGTACACCTAGGATGCCAAATCTCGACCAATTGCCCCTCGTGCTCCTCCTAAGTACCATTAATTCCACGTTAGACAAAGAACCATTATCCAAGCCCAAACCGCAACAATCTACACTTACCAGTAATGCTCAAAAGGGAAAACGAAGACGACGGAGACTAGAGATTAGTAATAGAAAGAAAATAAAAGATGAGACTGCAGCAAAATAAGAACGGCGTAGGAGGAAGAAGAGAGGGAAAGAAAAGACGTCAGGAGGGAATTTTTGAGGAAACAAAAACTACCAAATCAGAATTCTAATTACCCCCTAACTTTACTCCCACAATCCCACTAACTCACAACTTCTTCGGTATTTTAACTCTACCAAAACTCTGTCCATCATCCGAGCAAAAATATACCCCCATGCTTACGCCAGATCTCGAACACAGGACCTCTAGCAGACTAACACTCCCCTCAACCACTAGACCAGAAGGCCCATTCTGATATAATATTACCAATAACAACTTAAAAGCCTACTGATCATGGTCAAGGCTTTACTTAAAAAAAAACCCCAAATTTACCCAGGTCAAGGCTTGAACCCAAGACTTCTCAGACACTCCTAGAACACATAACCACTGAAGCAGGTAGACATTGTGTCACAAATTTACAAAAGCTGGAATTAAAGAAAATCGGGGCATTACAACTCTACCCCTAAAAAAAATTTTATCCTTGAAATTTTACCTGATCAGAAAAGGTGAGGATACTGTTGGCGCATCGAATCCTCCGGTTCCCAAGTGGCCTCCTCATTGCTATGATTCCGCCACAACACTTTCACCAAGGGGATAAACTTCCTTCACAGAACTTTAGTGTCGCGATCCAGGATTTGGACTGGTTCCTCCTCAGATGTCAGATCTGGTCTAATCTCAACGTCCTCAATAGGGACAACATGCGTGGCATCAGAGCGGTAGCGTCTCAACATTGAGACGTGGAACACATAATGAATGCGATCCAACTCCGGAAAAAGCTCTAACTGATATGCGACTAACCCCACTCGCTTCAGAATACGGTACGGCCCAATGAACTGAGGGCTCAGCTTACCTTTGCGACCAAACCTCAAGACCTTCTTCCATGGCGAGACCTTTTAGAAAAACTAAGTCCCCCACAGAATACTCAATATCCTTTCTCTTCAGATCAGCATAGGACTTCTGCCTATCAGATGCCATTTTCAGTCGATCCCGTATCAATCGGACCTTATCCTCAGTTTCTGAAACCAATTCCGGACCCAGAACACGTCGCTCACCCAACTCAGTCCGGCGCAAGGGAGTGCGGCACTTACGACCGTACAAGGCCTCGTAAGGCGCCATCTGGATGCTAGACTGATAGCTGTTGTTATAGGCAAACTCTGCCAATGGTAAGTACTCCTCCCAACTGCCTCGAAAATCTAGAACACAGCTCCTCAACATGTCCTCCAGTACTTGAATCACCCTCTCCGACTGACCATCTGTCTGAGAATGAAAAGCAGTACTGAAGTTTAACCTTAAACCTAGAGCCTCATATAATTTCTTCCAGAAACGAGACGTGAAGCGAGGATCCCTATCAGAGATGATCGAGACAAGAACCCCATGCAGTCTCACTATTTTCGATACATATAGTTTAGCCAGTTTCTGAAGAGAAAAGTTTGTCCTGACCGGGATGAAGTGGGCAGACTTGGTCAATCGATCCACGATGACCCAGACAGAATCCTTCTTAGTGGGTGTTAAGGGCAACCCACTAACGAAGACTATCGTTACTCACTCCCATTTCCACATCGGTATCTTCACCGGCTGCAGCAACCTCGAAGGTAACTGATGCTCAGCCTTAACCTGCTGACAAGATAGACAGTGAGTAATGAAGTCAGTAACTTCACGCTTCAACCCTGGCCACCAGTACAACTCTCGAAGATCTCGGTACATTTTATTCCCGCCGGGATGCATAGCGTAAGGGCTACTATGCGCTTCTCTCAGAATCGACTGTCGTAACTCCTCATCACTCGGTACACAAATTTGACCGCGGAAACAAAGTACTCCATCATTGTTAATGCCAAAATCAGTAGTATCCCCATTCTCAACCTGACGGAATCGCGACTCAAGCGACTTATCCCCCATCTGTTTCCTTTTGATCTGATCAATTCATGTCGGCCTAACTTGAAGTTCTGCTAACAGACTCCCATAGTCGAATAAGCTGAGTCGAGCAAACATCGCTCTCAGATCGGTCATAGCCCTATGGCTCAAAGCGTCTGCCACTACATTGGCCTTACCAGGGTGGTACTCGATGGTGAAGTCATAATCCTTAAGCAGTTCCACCCATCTACGCTGCCTAAGGTTTAACTCATTCTGAGTGAGGAGATACTTGAGGCTTTTGTGATCAGTGTAGATAGTACACTTCTCACCGTACAGGTAGTGCCTCCAAATCTTTAGAGCGAATACTACCGCTGCCAGCTCCAAATCGTGCGTCGGATAATTGGCCTCATGCGTCTTGAGTTGACGAGACGCATAAGCACCACTTTACCATCCTACATCAGAACGCAACCCAGGCCCACATGTGACGCATCACTGTATACCATGAAGTCTCTACCAGGCTCTGGTTTTATCAGAACAGGAGCCTGTGCCAGAATAGATTTGAGCTTCTCGAAGCTCTCTTGTTGCTTATCAGTCCAAACAAAGGGAACTCCCTTGCACAGAAGTTTGGTTAACGGTGCTGCAATCAAGGCGAACCCTTCTACGAAGCGTCGGTAATAACCCGCCAGCCCCATAAACCTGCAGATTTTGGACACATTCTTCGGCTGTTTCCACTCCAACACAGCCTCAATCTTATAAGGATCAACACGAATCCCCTCCGCAAAAACTACATGCCCTAAAAAGGTTACTTCTTGGAGCCAGAATTCACACTTACTGAACTTCGCATACAACTGTTTCTCACGAGGCGTCTGTAATACCACCCGGAGATGCTCATCATACTCGTCCTCAGTCTTCGAATACACCAGAATATCGTCAATGAAGACTATCACGAATCGATCCAGATAGGGTTGGAACATTCGGTTCATCAGATCTATAAAAGCTACTGGTGCATTCGTCAGTTCAAATAGTATTACTAGGAACTCGTAATGTCCATACTGAGTCCTGAATGTTGTCTTATGTACATCGACTTTCTTAACCTTCAGTTGATGGTATCCAGATCACAGATCGATATTGGAGAACACAGAAGCCCCTATGAACTGGTCGAATAGATTATCTATCCTCTGAAGTGGGTACTTGTTCTTGATTGTTAGCTTGTTCAGGTACCGGTAGTCGATACACATCCTCATTGTCCTATCTTTCTTCTTCACAAACATCACCGGTGCTCCCCATGGAGACACACTTGGAAGAATGAATCCACAATCTAATAGTTCTTGAATTGGAGCTTTAAGCTCTATAAGCTCCTTCGGTGCCATTTTGTAGGGCGCAATAGACATCGGAGCTGTACCCAAAATGAGTTCAATCCCAAATTCCACTTCTCAGCTCGGAGGCAGTCCCGGTAATTCCTCAGGAAAAACATCCGAAAAGTCCCTTACGGTCCTGATGTCTTTAACCGAAGAGACTCTAAAATCAGAAACACTGATGTAGGCCAAGTATGCCTCACATCCTTTCCGTACCAAATTTTCTGCCACCAACGCAGAAATCATATTAGTTAAGTAGTCTCGACGTTCCGCAATCACCATTACCTCGTTGTCCTCATCAATTCTCAAAACCACCATTTTATTCGCACAGTCCAAGCTCACTCGGTGCTTGACCAGCTAGTCCATTCCTAGAATCAAATCGAACTCCCCGAATGGAAGCTGCCCCTTAGACCTCTAACGGGACATCTCTACATAATTTACTCACTCCGATAGACTGTCCCAACGGACTCACACTGGTTACCTCACTCGAAGTACCCTCAACCGGAATTCCCAAAATTTCAGACACAAAGCTAGCTACGTAAGAGTGTGTAGAGCTTATGTCTATCAATGTCAAGTATGGTACATCAAAAATTAAAAACGTACCCATGATGACGTTCGAAGCATCACCGTCCTCTCGACGACGTGCAGCATAAACCAATGCAGGCTACCTCACCTCAGTCGGTCCCGCACCTCTGCTCGGTACTCTCTGTCCTCGGCCTATCCTCAGCCGTAACTCTATTTTCTGTATTTCTGGGTACGCACCTGGTTTATTTTTGCAGCAAACGCAACTCCAAAGTTGCCAAACCTAAAATTGAGTAATATAATATCGATTCAGTCACTTAAATCCATTCTTAAACGCCAACACAAAGGGACGACCAACTACTAAACTACCGAAAATCGTTACCTTTCAACAGCGATGATTCTCTCAGTACACTTAGGATGCCAAATCGCGACCAACAACCCCTCGTGCTCCTCTTAAGTACCATTAATTCTATGTTAGACAAAGAACCATTATCCAAGCCCAAACCGTAATAATCTACACTTACCAGCAATGCTCGAAAGGGAAAATGGAGACGACAGAGACTAGAGATTGGTAACAGAAAGAAAATAAAAGATGGGACTGCAGCAAAAGAGGAACAGCGTAGGAGGAGGAAGAGAGGAAAAGAAAAGACGGGATGAGGGAATTTTTGGGTATACAAAAACTACCAAATCAGAATTTTGATTACCCCCTAACTTTACTCTCACAATTCCACTAACTCACAACTTCTTCAGTATTTTAACTCTACGAAAACTCTATCTATCATCCGAGCAAAAATATTCCCCCATGCTTACGCCAGATCTCGAACACAAGACATCTAGCAGACTAATACTCCCCTCAACCACCGGACCAGCAGGCCCATTCTGATATAATATTACCAATAACAACTTAAAAGCCTACTGATCATGGTCAAGGCTTTACTTAGAAAAAACCCAAAATTTACCTAGGTCAATGCTTGAACCCAAGACTTCTCAGACACTCCCAGAACACATAACCACTAAAACAGGTAGACATTGTGTCACAAATTTACAAAAGCCGAAATTAAAGAAAATCGGGGCGTTACATCTCTTAAGACAATTAAAATTGAGGTATTTTTAGTGGCTTCAACACTAAGAGGTTTGACACCAACCTGGACTAGTCCAAAATAGACATATTTGTATTTTTGTTCTTTGAGTTTATTAATGACAACTCTATCTAATAATTGGATTGTTTCATATTTTTTTTGAATAGGTAAACTCATTTCTTTTGTTTTTATAACGTAACTGCAAAAAGCATTTAAATTTTCAAAAGTTATTTTCTTGTAGACTTGGTTTGTTGGAACTCTTGGAAGAGTCCAATTATCAAATCTTTGGGGAATATTTTCATAATGTTCTTATTGTTCATTAACAGTGTTGTTTGAGGTTTGGTCATACTCTTGGGATTGATTGGAAACAAAGCTTACAAAAGAATTGGTTCTTCTAAGGAAGGGAAACATTCTTTGTTTTCTTATTTCCTACAAGAGGGTTCTACTATCAGGATTTCCAGATTATTAAAGTTGCCTACAGGGATACTTTGCCCTTGACATGCCTAACCCATGGCTAACTGGACAGTGTATCAATACTCAGCAAAATAATAATACATTAATGAAGACAGTTAAACCAGAACTCGAAAATATTGAAAACAAATTGAATATTTTCAAAACTTAGAAATACTTGCTCTTTCTTGGCTCTGATACCAGATTATCCCGAGGACCTGATACCAGATTGTCCCGAGAACCCTAAAACCTCTGATACCAGATTATCCCGAGGACCTGAGGATGGAGTTTGAATTGAAACGTTTGAAATGTGATAATTGTAGTTGTTTGAAAATAGAGTTTGATTTGAAAATAAAATTTGATTAAATCTTGAAGAGGAAAATAATTTAAAACTTAAATTTTAAAAATTTAGAGAAAATTTAAAAATTTGGAGAAACGAGTTTTGATTTCTGAAATTGGTATTTCAAGTCGTGCCTTTCATTCTAAATCTGATAGCCTTTTATAGAGGGCTATTGTCTCTTTACATCATTTGAACCGAGAAATTTAATCCATTTCATCATTACATAATTAAAACTTTTCAAAGAATATATTCTCTGGTTACAAAAATATAAACTACAAAGAATATTTACTATTCATGCGCCAGAGAATCTTACTATTCTTGCCAGGGAATATTTACTGTTTACTTCAGAGAATATTTCCTGTTCACTCGTCTTTTCTTGCAGGGAATATTTACAGTTTACGCCAGAGAATATTTCTTGTTCACTCTTTTCTTGTAGGGAATATTTACTATTTACTTCAGAGAATATTTCCTGTTCACTCGTCTTTTCTTGCATCATTTTTTCTTGGTCCTGGTGATGGTTACTGAAGTGGTATCGTCTGCAAGATCCACCGTTTTGATTGAAGACGCTGAAGATTTCTCATCTTCGGATTCGAAATCCATTGAGCTGAGCATTTCAGCCATGAGTTTTTTGTATTCCTTCTTGGTCTTTGCTTGAGCTAACATCGCACTAGCTGTCGATTTGCTTGAAGGAATTTTGCTGTGGTTTGATCCGGGGCTGAGGACTTACATAATCTCGGATTCTTGTTGAAAAAATTATCCAAATATTTTGAATCATAGTTTTCATCATTAAATTTGTCCCACCATTTAGTTCTGTAGTTTCGAACTAGTAATGGAATTCCAATACATTGATCTTGCTCATAGGAATAATTCTAAGAAACAATCCAAGAAATGCACAGTTTTGAGAAAAAAATAGATTGTTTTGTAAATGTGTTTTTGGTCTGGTTCAGGCTGAAATTTGTCAAAGAATTTAGGCCATAAATTTTGAATATTTTCTGGTAGGATCTCAAAGGATGATGGTCCATACCAATTCCACCATTCTTGGAACTAGTTTGGGAATTTGAATTGAGTACCGTATTTGAAATATATGAGCCAAGAATGTCTCATGTGTGTTGGTTGTTCATTAAGAAGGCATTGTACCATGCCATTTCGTAATCCCAATATGTAAAATATGGGTGGTGGTCAATTTTGGTGGTAAATTTGGCTGGAAATCTCTTTGGAGAATTTGGGTTTTCACTCTAATCCCTTGGTCGAAGAATTTTTAATATTTGGGCTGTTGAATGGGTAATAAAATTTTGATCTTTTGGGTCTGTGTAGTGTTTGAACAGTACTGATCCAGTTTGAACTAGTATGTTTTCATAATACTGTTGGGATTTTTGAGAATCCAATGGTTTGAAATGCCATCCATTGAAAAGTTCTTTTGCAAGTATATGTGGAGGTTTTTCTGAAAATTCTTCCTCCATAACAAGAATTTTTTCAAAATATTTGTTTGGAAAATATTGTGAGGATTTTTGTGTAGCAGCCTGTGAAGACACTGCTATTTCTTTTGGAAAAACATCTTGGAGAGATGTCTCTTTTAAAACATTTTTGAGAGATTTTGGTTTGTGTAAAACAATCTCTTTATTTTTTGAAATCTTTGCTGCTTCACTAGTAATTTGTTTGAGAGGAGTTTCTTCTTTCATTTGAGAAAAGGCCAATGCCACTTCTGGGGATTGAGAAAGGGACTAATTCATTTTTTTATTTTAGAACCAATTTCATTTGGATCTTGTGCATCTTGAATGATTGTATTTTTTGAGGATTTTGATAATGATGATGATCTCTCATTTTCTTCTTCATGGCAAATTTCATACCATTACTTAATTGGTTTTGAGGAAATTTGAGTTTTGGATGACTCTCCTATTTTTCCTTTTCCTTTGTCTCGGAGTTTGGGTGGCATTTTTGAAGAAACTCTCTGGTGAGAAATTCAGGCAAAGAATTAGTTTCTCCTTTGATGTATTCAATATCAAAATCAAATATGCTCAAAATTGCCTGCCATCTTGCAAAAGTCTGTTTTGATGCAATATTTTGAACATATTTTTGTAAGACTTCTTTTGCTGATTTGCAATCGATTCGTAAAAGAAATTTTTGATTTAATAAATCACTTTGGAATTTTGTAATGCACAAAACAATTGATAAAATTTCTTTTTTAATAGTACTATAATTTTGTTGAGTTGGATTCCAGTGTCTGAAAGTAAACTGGACTATTTGCTCTTTTCCCCCTTTAACTTGTTTTAGGATCCCACTGTATCCTATTTCAAAAGCATCTGTTTCTACAATCTTGAGGGCATTTGGATCAGCTAAATATAAACAAGGAAGCTTAGTGATTTGTTTTTTAATTTGGGTAATAATATTGATGTGGTCATTTGTCCAAGGTTGTGGATTCTTTTTGAGCCTATCATATAACGGTTTACATAATTTGCTAAGACCTGGATAAAAGTCTATGACATAATTGAGGCTTCCTAAGAATCTTTGTAATTGGACTTTATCAAGGATTTGGTCTGGGAATTTGCTAGCAAACTCTATGGACATTTCTATTGGGGTAATGGTTCCATGGGTAATGTAATGACCTAAAAACCTTACTTTGGTTTGGAACAAACTTATCTTGGATTTAGAAACTACTAAACCATTATTTTTTATGATTTTTATAAAGATGGATAAATGTTTGAAGTGTTTTTCTAAATTTTCTGAAAACACTAATACATCATCGATGTATACTATTGTGAATTGAGAATATTGGTATACTATTGTGAATTGAGAATATTGGTAAAAAATATCATTCATTATTCTTTGAAATTCGGATGGAGCATTTTTTAATCCAAAATGCATTACATTCCATTCATATTGTCCAAATGGTACAGTAAATGCCGTTTTATATATTTTTTCTTCTTTTATTTTGATTTGCCAAAATCTAGATTTCATGTCAAATTTTGAGAAAATATTTGCATTACAAAGTTTCTGTAGCAAATCTTTCTTATTTGGTATTGGGTATCTAATCCATTTTAAGGATTGATTGAGAGGTTTGTAATTAATTACTAATCTTGACGTTCCTCTTTCGAGTTCTGCATTTTTTATTACATAAAATGCTGAACAACTCCAAGGAGAACTGCTTTTCCTAATTAAATTTTTATTAAGAAGGTCTTGTATTTCTTTTTTACAAAATTCTTCTATTTCTTTGTTTATTTGTATGGGTCTTGCTTTTGTGGGTATTTGTCTTTCATCAAAATTGTGTTCATATGGTAATGTTACTTCGTGTTTTTTCCTATTCCAAAAAGCATTAGGAATGTCAGAACAAATTGTTGATTCTATTTCTTCTCTGATTTGATTTATCATTTTTTGTACTTTTCTTTTTTCTAATTGTTCAGTCAATTTTTTAAAACATATTTCTTCTTTTAGAAAAGAGATTTGTTTCTGTTTATGATTAATTAAATTATTGATTTGCCCATTATGGATGGATAAAGATTTTAATAAGTTGAGATTTCTTATTTTTGGTTTTTCTACAAAAGGAAATTCTACTTTAGTGTTTAAAACTTTAGTGGAGATAGAATTATTTGTTACTTTATAAAGTTTGAGTAAGGATATGAATGGGGTTCCTAATATGACATCTTGGGTAATATCTTTTACCATTAAAAAATATGTTTGATATTTTATACCTTTGTTGGATATTTTTGCATTGGGAATTTTGTAAGTAATTTTTAGTTTTTTACCATTTGTAGCTTTAAGAGATTCTGATGTTTTGTCATAATATTTTGTTAGAATTATCCCATCTCTAATGCAGTTTTGGTCACTCCTGTATCAAAATGGGCTATTGTTTCTAATTGAAATTCATTATTTATGACAATATTTATTTTTATTAAATATCTTTGAATAGATACTTCAGTTAGAACCATCATATATTCCTGTGTATTTTCTTTAGGTTCGGGTTCAATTTCTGATGAACTTTTTTCTGGGATTTCATGTTTTAATGTTTGCATTTATATTTTCATTTCTTGTTGTTCCATTTTAAGCTGAGAAAATTCTAATTTAATTTGTTTTATTTCTAACTGTAATTCAGAATTTGTAATTTGTCTTGGTTTTATTTTTCATATATATTAAATATTATATCTTGTATATTATACATTTATGATTGACTAGAAATAATTTCTTTTTCTTTTTCTGGTTTATCTTTTAATGATGATTTTAATTTCAAAAGGTATTCTCTTTTAAGTTCTGGGTCTTGAATTTTATCAATAACTTCAATCATAAATTCTTGGTCTTTGGTTAACATATTAATTGAGGGTTCATTTTCATCATCAGAAGATTGGGATGTTGTATGTAATTCGTCTACTTGTAATTCATCTGTTTCGGTAGATGTATCATTTTCAGAAGAAGTTGTTTTTAAGAGAATCTCATTTAATTTTTGTTCTATTTCTTCATCTAGATTTAAATTATTAATTTTTCTTTTAATTTTACAATATTTTGATATGTGTCATGGTTTTCCACATCTATAACATTTTATTGTTTTATCAATTTTGTTTTCTATTTTTTGTTGTTTTTTTTCTTTTCTGTATTTTCTATATTTGGGTTTTTTATAATATTCTGAAATATTATTTTTCCTATTTTTTGGTTTTACAGGGAAGCATGTTTTTGAAGAAGAATGTCCATTCCTAATGTCAAATTGGTGGCAGAATGATCCTAATTCTTTTCTACATTGATATCTTTCTTTCTTAAGTTGTTTTTGTAATTTTAAATCTTGACAAATTTTTAATCCTTCTTTTTGGGTGAAACTAATTAGTTCACCATATGTAAGCTTTTCATATGGAATAATATCTCTATAATTTTCTCTTATTTGATTTCTAACTTTTTCTCCTAACAAAGTAGAAAGTCCTGCTAGAAACTTTTCTTTCCAAAACAGTTGTTTGTTATCAGATCTTTGCATAACTATAGTCATAAAGACATCTTTATACCATTTAAAATCGGTTAATTTTTTTGCATTTTAAATTTGATAATAATTCTGAATTTCTATCTTTAAGATGAGAAGGATCTCCTATAAAGTGTTTAGAGATTGAGAAAATTAAAGTTGCTACTGCATCTTGGATTTCTCTTCCTTGTTCATCTAAAATAATTCTTCCTTGATCATCCTTTTTTATTGCTTTTAAAATTTCTTCCTGTTGTGTTTTAGTGAATGCATGATCCCATCATCCTTTTAATTGACCAGTAAATCCAGCAACTAAAAGATTGGCTATAGGATGATCACTGATTAATCCATTTTGGTTTTGGGTTTTATAAACATTTGAAACTATCGTCATTTGTTGTAATAAACTAAGAATATTGTATTCAAACATTCCATCTATATTCCATTCATAAATTGTATTAGCATTGTATTTATTCTGGAAAACATGTTTTTCTTCTATATTAAGATCAGGTGCAGTGGTTTTTGGATAATATAATCTTTTTTGTTCTTTCCAAGCCATCTTATTAATTTATTGTTCATCTGACTAGTCAGAGTCAGATTGGGAGGATTAGTGTAATGTATTTACTGAATGTTGGGCTTGTATTGGGGTATCAGGTGCAATTAATTCAGACTTGTAACTTTCCAAAGCATCAAGTCTATTTTGGATTTCTGTTAAGAAATCATTTTGGGATTTTTGGAAAGGTTTTGGAATCTCATAAGGTGTGAATATTGGTTCTTTAGAACTTTTTTCTGTTACCTCTTTTACTGGTTCTTTGTTAATCGGTTGCCTTTCCACCAAATTCTCAATATAATCTAATTGTTTTCCTATCGTATGAAGACTGATATTTGTATAGTTGTTTTGTTCTACTATCATTTTAATATCTTTTGATTAGATTTGTTCTCCTGCATCAGGAGCTCTCATTCTTAAAGGATTTGCTTTTATTCCAGTATTTTTGTGAAGATATTGAACCTCCATTAAAGGGGGATGTCAAGATTCAACTTCTCCTTTATTAGTTTGCCATCTAGTATTATGTTTTATTGTATTAACAGATTCTGAATAATATTCTTCAAACCATTCAAAGAATTTTATATGAATTTTATGGGTATTCATAAATTCATAATATTCTTGAAGAATGCTTTCTTTTTTATCATTATAATTTTTAAAGTAATCTTCTCTTTTTTGCTTATTTCTGTTGGAATAGAAGTGCTTTCTACACCATTCTTTGTTTATCTCAAAAGTTTTTTCTAAAACAAATATTTCTGAATTTTCTCCTTGTCTTGCATTATTAGTCATTAATGAATATGTTGGTGCAATATTAGGTGAATTTTGGGGACTCTCTTCTTGTCTGGCATAGATAGGTTGAGCTATATTTGAGGAATTATCTATTCCTTGTAAATTGGTTCTAAATGTTATTGGGATAGAAGAGACAAAGGCTCTAGCTGTCCTAAAATCTGCCGTTTGTGTTTCTGGATTTGACTCTCCTTCTAAATTTAACCTCCTAAAAGTTGTGCTAGTACTTCCTATTTCGAATGAATGTCTTGAAGGCATTCTTCGTGGCCTGTTGAATATTAATTCAACTGTGCCATCTTGGTGTTGAGAGATTTCACTTAATGAAGTGTTTCTTATAGGAGTTGGTGCCATAGGGTCTGTAGCACCCTCAAGTTTCCACCTTTCAGGAAGGTTTATTTCATGCCATTGTTCTTGGGATTGTGGTATGAGATCTTGAAGTATCTGTTTCTATTAAGAGGGTTTCTCCTTTTGGGCTCTGGAGTAAAGCCTTGGTATTAACTACAGAATACATAGCTTTGAAATAGAGTCTATAGACTAATGTTAATACTTCCGTACCAGGAAGCATTTTGTAGTTATGGGTATGTATTTGGAGGGTCAAAGATTGTAAAATATTTTTGTCAGTAAAAGAAACCATAAAATTTGGATAACAATTAAAATGTATTAGGCCGGTACATAGGCTTGTTTCTATAGTTCCTAATAATGAGTCATTAAAAATTATGTGTCTTTGGTCTCTTAAGACAATTAAAATTGAGGTATTTTTAGTGGCTTCAACACTAAGAGGTTTGACACCAACCTGGACTAGTCCAAAATGGACATATTTGTATTTTTGTTCTTTGAGTTTATTAATGACGACTCTATCTAATAATTGGATTGTTTCATATTCTTTTTGAATAGATAAACTCATTTCTTTTGTTTTTATAACGTAACTGCAAAAAGCATTTAAATTTTCAAAAGTTGTTTTCTTGTAGACTTGGTTTGTTGGAACTCTTGGAAGAGTCCAATTATCAAATCTTTGGGGAATATTTTCATAATGTTCTTCTTGTTTATTAACAGTGTTGTTTGAAGTTTGGTCAGACTCTTGGAATTGATTGGAAACAAAGCTTACAGAAGAATTGGTTCTTCTAAGGAAGAGAAACATTTTTTGTTTTCTTATTTTCTACAAGGGGGTTCTACTATCAGGATTTCTAGATTATTAAAGTTGCCTACATGGATACTTTGTCCTTGACACGCCTAACCCATGGTTAACTGGACAGTGTATCAATACTCAGCAAAATAATAATATATTAATGAAGACGGTTAAACCAGAACTCGAAAATATTGAAAACAAATTGAATATTTTCAAAACTTAAAAATACATGCTCCTCCTTGGCTCTGATACTAGATTGTCCTGGTGAGTATGGCTCCACCAAATAAAATATTAATTTTTAAAATTTTAAAAAACATTTTAATATCTTTAAAATTAATTTTAAAATTATTAATTTATAAAAATTATATTTAAAATTTTAAAAATATTTAAAAAATATATTTAAAATATTATAAAACAAATAATAAATTTGAAATATCATATCTTTAAAAATAATATATTTTAAATAATTTAAAAATCATAATTTAAAATATTATAAAATAAATTAAAAAAATATTTAAAATTTAAAATATACATTTAAAATATTATAAAACTAATAATAAATTTGAAAGGTCATATCTTTAAAATATTTAAATGTTTTATATTATTAAAAATATATTTAATATTTTAAAAATAATATTTAAAAAATAATATTTTAAATTTTAAAAAAAATAATTTCAAAAATAAATATTTAAATTTTAAAAAATATATATTATAAAACATTTTAAATATACATTTCAATTTTTTTTTAAAATTAATAACAAAAGAATAAATAAAATAAATAAGGATAAAGACAAAACTTAAAAAAAGTAAAAAAAAAAAAGAAGAAGGACAAAAGTTAAAAAAAGTAAAAAAAGAAAGGTGTAGGTGAAATTTGGTGGGGCCAAATGAAATGGCACTACCACAAAATGGAAATTTTTTGTTAAAGTCCCCCATATTTTCTGAAATTACAGTATTTCTCAGGTATTTATATAGGTGGCGCTATTCTACATGGCTCCACCAAAAAATTAATTTTTTTTCTTGGTTGCTGACGTGGCATGTTGGTGGAGCAAAATTTTTTTGGCTCCACCAACTTTTACTGTTGATTTTAGGTCATTTTTGTGTTTAATTAAAAAATAGGTCATTTTGATAATTAATTAAAATTTTTAGGTTATTTTTATAAAAAAATCTTTTCGCTCCACCAACTTTTACTGTAAATTTTAAGTTATTTTTATGTTTAATTAAAAACATAAATTATTTTGATAATTAATTAAATTTTTTGAGTTATTTTTATAAAAAAGTCTTTTTCTTCTTCTATCATGATATTTTCATTTCAATGTTTTCATGATAGTCTTCATGATAGCCACAGTGTTAGTGCATAATAAGCCAAAAACAAATAAACAAATTCTCAAGTCAAATATTTTTTTGTCTTGGGGAAAGCCCCCAAAAAAAAAAAAACCAAAAATATCAAGTTTTTAAATACCCATCTCTTTTTCTCCTTATTTGGCAGCCATGTAGAAGGTTTGGACATTGTTTTTCAAAGGATAATCCAATTTTGGGTCATACCAATTCCCTACAAAGGAACCCCCAAGCCCTTATTTCACATCTTCTCCCATGTTTTTTCTTTTCATTATAAAAATAATTTTCAATTCTACTCCCTTTATTTTATTTAGATTACATAAAAACAATTTAATTTTAATTTTAATCCCTCTACTATTCTCGAATTTAAAATTTAATTTTCATATTCTTTTACATGATTTGCTACCTAAATCAAATGTTTATAATTTCATTAGCTATTTATATGAAAAGTTCCTAAGCGCACACCCCCCCCTTTTTTCATATAAGATAATGATAAAATTTTAGTTTAATCCCTCTACTTTACTAAAATTTTAAGGTTTAATCTATGTTAATTATTTTAATAAATATATATTACAATTTTAATAATGTTTAATAAATAATTATAATTATAATTAAAAAAATGGAATCCCAACAAAAGGTGCAAAACATTCTAGTATTATCTTAAAGTAAAATTAAATTCTCGTTTTTAAAAAAAATAAAAATTAAATTCTTATAAATAAAAATAATTTATAAACTTATGAATTCAAACAAAAAGAATAATTATCATCGTCTTATATTTTTCTATTATAATTTGTTGCTACGCGGAATTTCTCTTTTGTTTATAATATTATAATTAGTTCTTATGTAATTAATCATAATCGATATTATTTGAATCAGAATTAGATTTGAAAACAGTTAAGAGATGGGTTCGGAAAAAATCATAAGATCAATTGACTCAAAAAAATCAATACAATCTGATTAAATTAAATTTGTTATTTTTCAAATCTTATAATAATTTATTTAATTAAAACGAAGGGATAATAATTTAATTCTAAAAGTAATGACCATAATCACCTTTTTGACCGGATGGATGCTGTGAAAAAAAAAATGAATTGATTCAAAAGGGAACCAAACACATGAAGAATGAAAGCTGCCATTTCTGTATTGGATGGAAATTCAATCAGGTCCAAACATGAAGCAGATAAAGTGGAATAAATGGCAATGGCAATGGCAATGGCAATGGCGTATACGGAACATTGAACAGGTTGATGATTTATTAAGTTAAATAAATTGAATTATAAATATTCCCATTCCTATGGCAATCTCAATCTCAATATTGATTCATTTTCATACTCTTTTGTATTTTTTTATTTATTTTATATTTCATTTATATATGTTAAATTTGATCTAAATTAAAAATTTTAACTATTTGTTAAATATAAAAATAGTTTTTAACCGTTCAATTTTAAATCGATATGATAGAAATATTATATCGAATTGGTTCGAAATTCTACATACATGAAAAGTATAATTATATTGATAAATTCAACGGTTGAATCGTTAAAATATTAATAATACAAAGAAATATATGAAAGGGTGTAAAACTTTTTTAATTTTACACACGTATAACTGGATCTTTCTTTTAATTATTAATATTATGATTGCTTATGTGTTTATTTTATTTATAATATAATTAATAATATTTAAATTTTATTATTTATATCTAAAAATGATGAGATTTGGTTATTTATATATATATATATATATATATATATATTATCTATGATTAGATTTTTAATTGTTAGGACTTAAGAGACACTTGCAATTATGTTTGATTATGAATATTTTCAAATAAATTAATTTAATTTTAAAAAATAAACATAAACTCAATTCATTTTAAATAATAAAAAAAAAACCCAACGGAACACAATCAAACTAAAAAAAAAAAAGGTGAACATGAATAGATCTCTCTTTTTAAGACTAAAAACATAATTCTCCCAAGGCTAAACTTGAAACTGGTTTAATTGTAATTTTTTATGATTTTTGTTTTCGTATTATATTTAATTTAAAATTTTAGTATAAATTAGTATTATATTGAAATAAGTGTAATATATATATAAATATATATAATAGGCTTAATTCCAATTAATAAATTTTGAAATGCAAATACGACAAACAAATGAAATTAGACGATTCGATCAATTTAAATTGTTGTATTGAAAATAAAATGTTGCAGATGACAATAAGATTCATATCGAATAGAGTGATTTGATATATTATTCACATTCATATGAGTTCGTCTATGCTTCTACTTTATGAATATGATTTTTTTTTATAACTTTTAATAATATCAAGTGCTATTCTTATTTTAATATTTTTAATGTCCAAAGTTATAAATTGAGAGTGTTTTAATTAGACATAATTTGATATTTCTAATAATGTTAATGTTATTGTTTATTAACACAATTAAAAATTACTAATTAATTGGGTAATATGAATTTTTAAGAATTTAAAAGGTAATGTTATAAATGATGAAAAGAATTAATATTCACTATTTAATATTTTAATTTAAAAATCCACTTCTTTTTTATTTCCACCAAACACAAGAACTTTTCATCCTTTGGATTTTTCACTCAACTTTAACAAAATTACTTTTATTTATTAAATGAAATGAGAATCAAAATTAGAAAATGTAAAACAAAATTCAAAGGATAAAGTTCTTAAGATAGGGTGTTGAGTGAGGCGGCTAGGGTACGGGGAGTTGTCACATCCTGTTTTCTTTCTACTTCCCTTTTTATTTCACCACTTTATTGGTTATGCTAACATTAAAAAACTAAAGTTGGATCATGAATGCTTTTGGAACCACCAAATTACGACATTTTGACTAACTCCAACCATAACAACATACACAATCCAACACCTAAGTCCCAGCTGCATATGTCAGCCCTTTCCCTTTCTTTCTTTCCTTATTTCACCCAAGCCAAATTGTCTTCTCACTCACCCACCCACACATACATACATGACCCCTCCTCCAATGCAGTCTGCAGCTGTTATAAGAAGCCAAAATAATATTAAGTTAATTGTTAAAAGGCAGGCAAGCAAGGACGGAAGGCAGGGTTCGATCCATCTTTTCCTCAAAATGGAGCCGTTAACGTTCGCTGAAGCGTGCGCTTTCTAGAAAGTGGAGTGGCAGCAGCTACGCGTAACTGTTTCCATTTGCATGCCCCAAACACACAAAAATACCAGCACAATGTCAATACTCTTTATACTATATCTTACCAAATGCCTTTTTTTTCTTCTTCTACGGGCTTGTACTACCACTACTGGACTGTTACAGTGACTACAATCAGTCCATATACCAATGCTTTATTGTTTGCATTACTAGATTTGGGTCAAATATCACAAACCAATGGTTATTTAATTTCTCTTTCTTTTTTGGGTTCTCAGCCTATACAAGTTACCTTACCTGTTCTTGCTGTCTCTTGAGTCTTGCATTCTCTTCCATAAGATGGGCAACTTCAAGCTCTAACTCATTAGTGTAAGCCTGCAATATAAAAAAATAGAGTATCTCAATGTTAACGTCCCTTTTTATTGAAATCCATGACCGGGGAAGCACACTAGTACATACCTGTTTCCTAGCTCTTGATCGAGCTGCAGACTCCCGGTTCTTGATCATACGCTTGTGGCGTCGATCCCCAGAATTGTTATCAGGATCTTGGAACCTTTTCTTATCAAAACAAGCCAAACCAGAAGGCGAAGCTAGAGCGTCAAATGGGCAATTCATATTGGACAGATCCGAGATGGGGTTGTTTTGCATTTGCAAACGCGGCTTAGACCTGAGAGGACACGAGTTATCAAGGAAATCAAAGCCGGGACCCGAATTCAGGCTCAAAAGAGTGGCAGAAGGTGGCGGTGGTGGAGAAACAAGAAACATGGTGTCCCCGTTTGCGGAGACCCTGTTTGTTGGTGGGTCTTTGCTGAAAGGTCTAGCCAGAAAATCCTGGAGGATAAAATGGGGATTGTGGGGATTTTGGCCTTCCCTGGAAGAAGAGTTATCATGTAGAGAAGCAAGGTTAATCTCCTTCCATACCTCTTCCATAGTTTTGGGAGTATGGGTTTGGTTGTGAAGATGGGAAGGAGTAGAGAGTGGTGAAGATGATGATGATGATGAAGAACAGGAAGAAGAAGAAGAAGATGATGATACTGAGGACAGTGTGTTTAGGCTGAATGTTGGTGTGTTGTTGTTGGGTGATGACAATATGGATAATTAAAAAAAAAAACAGAGAAGCCTTTGTAGAGAAGAAGCAGTGTGAAACTGAGCTTAAATGCAACTTACCACTAGCAGAAGTAGTAGAAGAGAGTTGAGAGTCGAGACAAAAGAGAGGGAGGTGTTATTAAGGGAGTGATAATGGGAAAGAATTTTTGTACTAAGAAAACAAAAGCTGACCTCGACCTCAATGGTTTTTAGGCTTTGCTTTGTTTCATTGGTCGTTTAAAAGTGTGTGAAACAACACTGCAGCCACGCGCCTCAAGCAGGACCGTGCAACTTAGGCCAATGCCCCTTGGCCTATGGGTTGAGAGCATAATAAACTTACAATAGAACCTAGTGTGTTCACAATATGTTTTTGTCATTAGTTTCTGTTATAGGGAAAGAGGACAGATACTATAGTTAGTACTAACTAATATTATTACCAACATGTGTCGCTTCTACGTTCTCCTATTCCAAGCTGGAAAAAATGGTCCACATTGGGAGTGCACTGACGCTATCTCAGCAGTCAGCCAGACTGCAGTCAGTCAGTCAGTACTCATATTCTGTGGCTTAAATCGACCGTGGGTTAATATGTACAACGATATATATAAATGTCGATACGTCAGTCAGTCCACCTTTAGGCTATGGTGTACCTGTTCCTTATCACTTCATTATACTATACGAATATGATGCTATTCCTATAGGCTATAACAGCTGCAGCTACACCCACAGCTCTACCCAAAAACTAAGCATAAAAATGTAACAAATTTGGTAAAACAAAAGGGAAATTAAGTCGAGATTTTAGGCATATTTAAAATAAATCATGTTACAGTGTGTGTTTAATTAGGGTATTATTATATGGTAAGAGAAGTGGGACACAAACATTTTTACAAGAAGAAGAGGGACGCTATAAGGCCAAACATTTACACAAAAAAGAAAAAAGAAAAAAGAAAAAAAGATTAATGGAATCAATTTGGTATGGGCAGAAACATCAGTTTCTGAAATTGGAGTGGCTCCCATCATCTTCCCCCTTTTGGTGCATCCTAATCCTATCATTCCCCTTTTTTTTTCTCCTTTTCCTTTCCCCTTTCCTTAGTCTTCTCTTCTTTTTCTCTTTCCTTTATCTTTTTTTTCCACCTTCCACTTTGGCCATTAGTCATCCTTTCTATTACATGGGGCCATGCAATTCGGGTATGTGTTTTATATGTTCTGACCAATTTTTTTCTTTTAAAAATTTAAACCCATAAAATCATCTATGAAAAATGTATCTTACAAAAAATTTTCTCTGAAAAAACATGTCGTAAAACTTGGTTGAGGGTGGCAACGGTAACAAATCAAATGAAGATCGTAACACTAAAAAAGTTCATTTTAAGGATTTGGAAACAAAAACCAACAACAATATGGTTGTAGACTTGTCTCCAACACCGATGGTGTCCTGGAAAGATAAATCTCTGAGGAGGGGATCTCCTATTTCTGGTTGTGAAGAGGATCTTGAAATCTTGGAGGGAGGCATCACGAGGACTACTATTAATGGTGTCCCTGCAATTAATTTTTTTGAGAGGATCCAGAAGATCCTAGTAAGGGTCATGGCGACCACGGTGGTGGTGAAATTGCTGGGTCGAAATTTAGCGTACTCCATCCTTCAAAATCGGATCTTCAATCTTTGGAAACCTTCACATTCTTTCCATCTTATGGACGTTGAGAACGGTTATTTCTTTGTCAAATTCCAAAGTAGTGAAGACTATGAAATGGTACTCACCCAAGGTCCTTGGATTGTCTTTGGACAATACCTCATGGTTCAATCGTGGTCTCCAGATTTCAATCCTCTTCAGCCTTTCCCAAATACTGTTATGACTTGGGTTCGTTTACCTGAGTTGTCGGGGTCTTATACAAACGATGAATCTTGGAAGAGATCGGCAATTTAATTGGTAAGGTTGCTAAGCTTGATTTTAAGATAAATTATGGGTCAATGGGGCGTTTTGCACGAATGACAGTGTTTATCAATTTAGATAGACCACTAGTCCATTACATTTTAGTTAACGGTATGGTGCAATGCGTTGAATACGAATCGTTCCTGGCGGTTTGTTTCTCGTGTGGTCGTTATGGCCACGTGCGGGATCTATGTCCTTACAATGAATCAGCGACGGACGATGCCAAGGTTAAAGATGCAAACAAGATGGACTTACCTGTGAAGGAGAAACCAGTGGAGTCACGATGGACTAAAGTTCTGGGGAGGGGATCTCCTATTTCTGGTTGTGAAGAGGATTTTGAATTCTTGGAGGGAGACATCACGAGGACTACTATTAATGGTTTCCCTGCGATTAATTTTTTTGAGAGGATCCAGAAGATCCTAGTAAGGGACATGGCAACCACAATGGTGGTGAAATTGTTGGGTCGAAATTTAACGTACTCCATCATTCAAAATTGGATCTTCAATCTTTGGAAACCTTCGCTCTTTTTCCATCTTATGGACGTTGAGAACAATTATTTCATTGTCAAATTCCAAAGTAGGGAAGACTAAGAAATGGTACTCACCCAAGGTCCCTGGTGTAATATCCCTAACCCACCTCCGTCACCAGATTAGAGTTATGGAGGATTACCGTACAATCGAAAAACATTTAACATTATAACATTAAATAACTTAAACATATTATAAACCTTTCAATCATATGCATTTTGTCCCTAAATCGAGCCTTTGAGGCCCTAAAAATAGCTTAGAAGCAATTCAGGACTAAATTAAAACAAAACAAAAGTTTTAAGAAAAAGCTATAAAAATTTGAGAACAGGGGTCACACGGCCGTGTGACATAGCCCAGGCTGTGTAACATTCGAACAAGGGACAAATGGCCGTGTCCCAGCCCGTGTCTTCACCCGTGTAACTCACTAAAAAGGGTCACAGAACCGTGTCGCAGGCCGTGTAACTCTCTGAGTTGCCACACACGGTCGTGTTCCAGGCTGTGTGCTAGGCCGTGTAACTCACTGACTTGAAACATTAAAATTTTACAAATGACACACGACCGTGTCGCGAGGCCATGTGTATCACACGGCCGTGTGACAGCCTGTGTCCTAGGTCGTGTGAACCCAAAAATTTACCCAAAATCAAGCAATTTCAAGTCAAATTCATACCTAACCATTCAAACCATTTGGGCACACATTCAAGGGATTCAAGCATCATTCAAACAAACATAAACATGCCATTTCAAACATCCTAAATCACCTAACCAATATGACATTCAAAGGCAACACAATTGTATCAAACATTATGAATCAAACCAAAGCAATTTGACCATATCTCAAACACACAACCTAGTTCACTTAATTACCATACATGACCATTTGCAAGCCATCAAAACATACCAAAAGAACCTTAATTACAAGCACTTAAAAGCTTTGGAGAATCTGTAACAAATGCAGGACCTTAGCCATCGGTAGGACATTCAAGACCATCACCCGAAACATGAAATCCCTAATGACATGTCATTCGTATCTTAAGAATTCTTAAAGTTCAACCAGGACTAGTTATCCGTCAATTCACCATAACATGGATACATTTATATAGATTCATTTATTTTAAAATAGCATAGCAAATAGTCAATTTAACTAACATTAAAATGATCATAATTCATACGAACTTACCTCGACAACTAGGGCGTAGAAGTAGAATCGAACACTAATCCAAAACTTTAACTTTTCCTTGATTTAAGTCCGAATGTGGTTTATCTTAATCTAAATAGATAATTTAAACCGATTAACTAATTCTAGTATTCAATTTAATCCATAGTTCATATTTATGCAAAATTACAAATTTTCTCCTAACATTTTAACTTTTTACTATTTAGTCCTTAAGCTCATAACTTGAATATAACTCATTTTAGCCTAAATCCAACTTAACCAATGTTACAAGGGACGTTGCAACAACCCATAATTACCAAAAATTTACAAAAAACCCATGGATTTATACATTTAACAATTTAATCTCTATTTCCAAAATTCATCACAAATTACTTAACAAAACATGTTTATTTTACAACAAAGATAAATAACCCATCAACTAACATAAAAAAAACATTCAAAAACATCAATGGAAAGTCCCTCAACCTGTAAAAATTTTACAAATTAACCCCCGGGCTAGCTAGATTAAGTTAAAACGAACTAAAAAATATAAAAATCATTAAAAACGGGGCTTGAATTCACTTACATGCATCAAACTAAGCTTGATCGAATAACACTTCTTCTCCAATGGCTATTTTAGGGTTTGAATCAAAAGTTAGAAATATATCATCGTTATTTTATGTTTTATTTACTTAGTTTTTCTTTTATTTACCAATTTACTACTTTAACCTTATTATTAATCAAAAACTTCAATAAAACCTATCTATGCACATCCACTAAATTTAAATATGGTGTATTTACCACTCAAGTCCATTAACATTCATTGCCATATCCATTTATTCCTTTTAACTAATAGAATTCAACTTTTTCACCTTTTATGATTTAGTCCTTTTAACCTAATTAACCATTTAAACATCAAATTTTCTTAACAAATTTTAATACGACCTTAATATAATCTCATAGACATTAAATAAATATTAAAATAATAACTCACTCATCGGAATTGTGGTCCCGAAACCACTATTTTCGACACCATTGAAAACGGGCTGTTACACTTGGATTGTCTTTGGACAATACCTCATGGTTCAATCGCGGTCTCTAGATTTCAACCCTCTTTAGCCTTTCCCAAATACTATAATGGCTTGGGTTCGTTTGCCTGGGTTGTCGGGGGTCTTATAAAAATGAAAAATCTTGGAAGAGATCGACAATTTAATTGGTAAGGTTGCTAAGCTTGATTTTAAGACAGATTATGGGTTAAGGGGGGTTTTGCACGAATGAAAGTGTTTATCAATTTAGATAGACCACTAGTCCCTCACATTTTGGTTAACGATACAGTGTAACGCGTTGAATACAAATCGTTCATGGCGGTTTGTTTCTCGTGTGGTCATTATGGCCACGTGCGGGATCTATGTCCTTATAATGAATCAGCGACGAACTATAACACCCCTATACCATGTTCGACTCAAGGAACCTGATATAGAAATATTACATTTGGTGCCAAAGTAATTCTTGGCTAATTACTATTATATTTGAACATAAAAACGGATAAATAATAAATTTAAATAAATTAAATTAAAACCCATTACTACTTTTTGGGACATACTTAATTTTGCCTAAGTACATGTCATTCTATTCAAAATTTTAAAACATACCCTGTTGTTGCTTGAAGATGTGATGAGATGAAAGCTTGCAATCTCAAATTCGACTCTCAAAAATTTTTGTACCTAATCTGCGCACGGAAACAACCGTACGCTGAGCATACACCCAGTGGTATTACTATAATTCAATTACTTAAGGTAAAAACAATATATATACACATTAAATCTTACCACTATTTTACCTTCAATAAATCATTCATGCATTTCATCAATAACCATTTCATAAAATCATTATTTCATATTTTTCATTTCTATATCCTAATTCAATAACATATTCTATTCCTCATCTAAAACCTTGCAACATTAGTCTTTCAATAATTATTTAAACCAATATTTTTCAATAAAAATAATTATAATTAATTCATAAGATTATATTCAATTAACTCATACACTATTTCATTATTTCCAATTCATTCTATTTTTACTTCTTATTTCGATATCTCAATTTCAATTCACATTTCAATTCATAATTTCACTTTCTCATATTTTTTAATAGTACGATCAATCAAATTTTATTTAATTTTCTCATTTTAGTTATTCACCCTATTAACAAACCCGGACTTTGACGGATACACGGATTCCAACCCAAACACACCAGTACGGCACATTGTGCCTTAACGGTACACACAGTACCTAAGCGATGTCGATAACGATAGCGATATGATACTTGATAATGATTATTCAACACACAAAGTGCTTTGAATATATAACGATATGATAACGATATTTGACAGACAAAGTGTCGAATCGATAATAAGATAACGATGATCGGCACATAAGTGCACGATCGATGTAGCGGCAAAAAACCCGTACTCTTCCATATCATATGGCATGCCAACTATATCCGACTAGCCCGACTAGTTAATAGGGTATTTAATTCACTTTTCAGTACAATTTCCATCTTAGTTCAATATCAATTATAATTTCCTTATTTCAATTAGTTTCACAGTATTGCAGTAATTCATTACTTCAGTAATTTCACAGTTCAATGCAGTACACATAACAATATTCAGTAACTTCACAATTCAATTCAGTACTCAAAACAATATTCGGTATTCCATAATTCAGTTCAGTATCAGTCTCAATTTCAATACCCAATCATAAATTTATCATTTTACTAAACACTTACCTTAAAATACTTACCATACATAATTAGTAAATTAAACACGTAATAATAATAAAGTTTGAATTATAGTGATACAAACTCGGATTCCGCGATTACTCCTCGATAATTTTTTCTTTTCCTTTCGATGCCGATGATTCGGGTTCTTTGTTAGCAATTAAACTTCAAGCTTCAATTCCCTAGTTCTCCCTTTTCTTTTTCTTTCTCCTTTTCTTTCCCTATTTTCGTTACTTCTTCTCTGTAACTTTCTTCTTTTCTTTCTTTTTTTGCTTTTTTTCTTTCTTTTGTATTTTATATATATATATATATATTAGTTAATAATTATAATAATTATAATAATAATTATAAATATCTTTTAATAACACACATTTACATTACATTTGTCACCACTTAATTTGTTTATCATATACAAAAATCTCATAATATAATTATTTAATTAATAACTATCTTTTACTTAATTTTCAAGTAAATAAATAAATAAAATACAAATATATATATATATATATATATTTACATTATTACAATTGTCACTATCCAATTTGTTTATTATACAAAAATCTCATAATTTAATTATTTATCTAATAAATATCTTTTAAATAATAAATATCTATCTACTAATTAAATATAAGTATTACAAATGTACATGTCGAAACCATTTTTAATTTTTTTGTTAAAAAACGGAGATCGACTTTAAAAACGAAAATGGAGTCGCCACCAATCTTTTTTCGAGGTGTGATCGGGTCACCTTGAAATTGATCATTTTAATAAAAAAATATTTTGATTTATTAAAACAATGATTTTGGTCTACAAAATTCGAGAAAACGGGTTCGAGAGTCGATTTACGCATTTGCGAGGAAGGATTAGCACCCTAATGCCCAAAATTGGTACCTAATTGATTAATTAATGTCTTAATGTCGAAAATTTGAGAAGATTTTAAAATACGATCCTTTTATTTTAAAAGAAATGTTTGAATAAATAGAAATGGATGTTAAGACCTTTTTGTCCCGAAGTAATAAAATATCACATCCATGCGTTAGGACACGACATTTTAAATCCTCGAAACTAAGCTTGTCTTTTGATTTTCAAAACTCATGCATTTAAATTTTAGAAGGATATTCGGTTATTTGGGTCAAGTGAAAAAATCGGAACCAGATAAGTTAGGGCACAATTTCTCAAAATTCCAAATATAGAATATTGTCTATACTTTTTAGAAATCCTTACCTCAAGATAACAAGACGTCATATCCAATGAGTTAGGACACAACACCTCGAATTCCGAGAATAAGCTTTTATTTGAAACTCATATGTTTTGATTTGAAATGGGTGCTCGATTACTTAGATTCAACGAGGAAAATTGGAACCCAGTAAGTTAGGGCACAATCTTCTCAAGCTCCCAAATACGAGCATTTGGGAAAATTATTGCAATATTAAAACAATGTATAAATAAAAACTTCGATAAAAACGACAATATTAAAATACAAATAAACAATTTATAAAACACATAATGACAATTATTTAAATACTAACATCAATAATCAAAGACCAAATAAGTTATACACAAAACATCTTAAAAATAAATGGTATATAAAATAGATAGTAATATATAAAAATTTGCAATTGATAATATATGGAAAAAAATTTAAAGCAAATAATCAAACAATTTAAAATGGATGATTTATAAAACGAGCGAGTTTTTTTAAATAAACAACATGTGTGACATTAAAAACAAATAAAGTATATAATTAATGGAAGAAAATAAAAGAATGATAAGAATGGTTAAATGAATGAACAATATGTAAATAAAAAAGTTGACGAATAAATAAATAAATAAAAATAAAAAGAATAATTAATGATTAAGCAATTAAATGGATAAATAAATAAAAAATTTTAAAAAAAAGGCCTAAGTCAACCTAATTCTTACAATATGAGGATTCAACGAAATTCCACCACCTAAATCCAACTCAAACGAGAGCAACTAAAAAAGAAACGAAGATGAACGAATAACAAAATAAAAACAAGCCCCAGAAAATAAGAACGCAAGACAGAGAGAGATTTGTGTGAATGCTCTCAAGAATTTTTATTGCTCAAAACTCAAGTCCTTTACAATGGAGGGAGAGGCCTCTATTTATAGTTGAGCCTCCCCAAATCCAACGGTACAGATCAATTACATCAACGGCTAAGATTAAAAGGTATCTACAAATTAAATCTCTAAGATTACAAAATCATATCTTCTAAGATTGCATATCATATATTCTAGGATTGCATATCATATCTAAGATTGCATATCCTTGAAGATTATGTTTCCCTATACGTCAAACTTGTAGATGGACCTTTAATCTTTTCAAGTAATGGGCCATTCCAATTGGGCCAAATGATATATTTTGGACTGGACTTGGACTTTGTTTTATTATTTTGGGTTTATTATTTTTTTGTATGGGCCCGGGCTAAATTGGCCTATTACAGTACATATATTTTTTTTTTTACAATTTTACAATATCATCACCATCCATTTGACAAATTTTTTATTCATTCATATAATATAATATTTTTAATTTATAACTTATATAAATTACCATATAATAAAATAATTATATACATTATAATTTAATAATAATTAAACTATAAAAATCTTAGATTTTTATCAACATTTGCCGCCTCATTGATGGTGAATGGTATATTTGCCATTTTGGTCCCTCTTTCTTTTTATTAATCTATAATTCTACTTTTACCCCTTATTCAATTTAGCCATTTTTCCTAATTTCTCTTAATTAAGCTAAATTTACTTAATTAAAGCCTAATTAAACACACAACTAGCCTCACAAATATTCCTAATAAATATTTACGAACTCGGTTCACTAAGACGGAGGCCTTATAACTCGCTTTTCCGGTGCCCGTGAATTTTGGGTCATTACACGGACGATGCCAAAGTTAAAGATGCAAACAAGATGGACTTACTTGTGAAGTTGAAACCAGTGGAGTCACCGGAACCATTCGGGCCATGGATGCTCATAGAGCGAAAATCTCGGCGTAACTTAAGAGCAAATGGAAGTTTGATTGGAAAAATCACGGCTAAAAGCGGGTGGGGTCTCTTTCCGTTAGATAGATTGAAGCACAACAATTTCAAAAACATCAAATTCAAGCAAAACAAACTTGAATTAGCTTACCATGCAAAGACACAAAACTTGGCCAAGTTTTCCTAGCTTAACAAAGAAGAAAAATGATGATGGAGAGGATGAAGAAAAGAAAAATGAACTGCCTCTTTCCATCCACTATGCTAAGATATATATATATATATATATATATGTGTGTGTGTGTGTGTGTGTTTAATCTAATTATTAATTAAGATTAGCATCATTACAGGTAGGGTAAAACCAACACCTGTTCGACCATTAACTAAAAAAATAGTTGAATTATCAATTCAGTCCCTAATTAATTATCATATTATCACTATCGAAAGAAATCCATAGTGGTTAAATATTACCGCATTTACGATTTCATCCATATACTAAAATAGATTATCCAATCAATCAAATTAACAAACCAAGATTTCATATAACACTATAATGTATTAAGCATTAAAACTTACTGACTCCATCATCAGTAAACGAGGTTTTAAAACTACCATTTTTGGTACAATTGAAAATGGGCTGTTACAATACGTGCTTTCTAGACTTTTAACTTGACACTTTATAATTTAATCCAACCTAGTAAACATTTTTATATTTATCAAAATAGACTTTATTTATTAAATTAATTTAAATAAATTCATTTTCCAATTAAATAATTTTCTCAACCCAATTCTAATTCCGTTAAAATCATGACAACTTTATCGTAAAAGAATCTATGAAAAAATATATTTAATTTCTACATTCAATAAATTTCATAATGATCAATTAATTTAATTCCATTTTTGAACTTCAATTATTTAATTAAATAATAATTCGAAAAACTATAAATCAATTCTCAGGTCATTTCCAAACTTAGTGAGAAAACCACGTTCATTTTCGAATGTTTTTCATTTCTTTAATTTTACCATTTCTATCCATTTTTGTTCATTTGATTCAACATGCAATTCATTTATGGTTTCAACGAGCTAGCGGAGAGACCGATTGTACATATGTGATTAGGGATCAAATGATTTATAATTAAGTTTCAGCTTTTCGCCTATTAATTATAAACTCATTTATTCACGAAGTAATTCCACTATAGAATCGTGACTGAGCTCTCCTTAGTGACATACCATTACAAAAGCCACTCGATCAGTGCTCGTCAAATGACCTTGTCATAAGTGTGTTCCCCTCATAGGATGTAACATCCTCGAAAGGGCCTATGCATTTTCAGTTTAATTGTACGAAATGACAAGTCTTAAGCACTATGAATAAATTTTTGGTATTTTTGGAATTCTAGAAATGCATAGAAATGGAAATGAACATTTTGGAAACCTGAACATTTTGGAAACCTGAACATTTTGGAAACGTTTCAAAAATGGAAAGTGAACATTTCGAAACACGAAATGTAAGAAAAATGGCAAGTTACAGAGCCGATCGAAAATTTTAGGAAACTTAGAAATGATGCCGAAATGTCAAATTTTAAAGTTCAAAATAGGAAATAAGGGCTAGAGGGCCTTAAAAGAAAAAGTTGGAGAAGTTTGACACACAAACAGGCTTGGAAAAGTGGCCTGAAGATGCCACTTAGGGCCTAAGGAGATGGCGTCACATGCAGGGAAATAGGCCTGAGTTCGAGTCACTTGAGGAGCAAATAAATAAGTTTTATTTTTGCTTCCGTAAGGTGAGAGGTGGACGGCATGGGTTTCTAGAAAAGGAAGAGTTTTATTTGCATAAATATGTGAATAATAAGTGATAAATAAAGGATTTTCTTTTAAGAAAATTGAGGAGATAATTGATGGATTAAAGGCTTTTATCTTTTAAATAAAAGAGATAATATTATCAAAAGAGGAGTGGTGGCCAAGTAAGGGACTCCTAGGCTGATAATTTCGGCTATAAAAGAGAGGGGGAGAGGCTACTCATCAACGTTTGCTTTCTCTTCCTCTGTGTCGAAATTTTCCTAGCTCTCTCCCCTCTCTGCCAGAAATTTTCTTTAAGCAAAATCCATCTCCTCTTCTTCTATTTTCTTCTCTGTTTCTCTTTGTCAAAGCCGAATCTTTGTTGATTCTAAGTAAAGGAGCAATCAACTACGACATCTAAAGGGGTCTACAAATCATCGAATATAAGGATCAAGGATCTAAGGTAAGATAAATTTATTTGATTAAAGGTTATGATGTATATGTTAGATTAAATCTAACATGAAGATTTTGACAGACATATATAGGGCAAGGAATCCTCTTGATTTGGAATTTGTATGGTAAGTGATATTCGGCCAAGGCTTAATTTTGGTATTTGGAATTATTTTTCATTATTTCAAAAGCCGAAGATACCAATAGCCCTAGTCGATTTCTCACTAAGTCTCAAGAGCCGAAATTGTTATCCACATCAAAGCCATAGCCAGAATCTTGCTAAGGGTTCAAGCAAGAGTTCCATCAAATTCTTCATGAAGGGTAAGATTAGGTTAGATTCTCATTCTATTTCTTTTAAGGTTGTCGAAATTAAGATTCTAATACCCTTAATATCTCATTGTCAAAGATATCTTTCGGGATTTACTAAGTGTCGACTACAAGGAAGGAGAAGTTCTTTTCCCGAAGGTACACCATAAGCCGCGTGTTCCTAGTTATTCGGTGAATTTTGGGATTTAAGAATCTAAGGTAAGTCATATTTAACATACGGCTAAGGGTTATTTGTTGTGAATAAATGTTAGAAATTGATCTAACATGTAGTTATAGGGATTTCGATGAGGAGGATACAAGGATTTTGGGATTTGAGAATTTCAAGGTAAGTTTTAAGAATACTAATCCTACTAGGATTTGGATTTATGGCCGAATGGCTTTTTATTAAATTAGTAAGTGATTAATCAAATGTAGGAATTTGAGATCTAAGGATGAGATCGATTTCGGGATTTCAAGGAATTCGTTAAGCAAATCAGTGTGTACCCTACCCTAAGTTTTGATAGGTTCATGGCTATGTTTAAATTAAATGTATTATTAAGAATGTGTGTACTCATACTAACCTTCGATATATCATATGGCAATTATTTTAATATATGAATATGCATAAGAATGTGAATGTGGCTAAGTACCACAAATGTGGTAAAAGTACCTGTGCAGTGCGTTTCCTACTTACGATAGGATTATGAATATGATATATTTTGAACATATGAATAGTAACATGAATGAGAATTAAGTATGTTATGCATGATATAAAATTTATGGGGCATTCGGGATCTATGTGAAAGGGGAAGAAGGTGTTGACTTCGGTCTCACCAGCGGAATATGGTGACTACGGTCACAAAATTTGAATATGGTAACTTCGGTTACATTATCTCAATTTGGTAACTTCGTTACATTATTTGAATATGGTGTCTAATGACACAAATTATATGGGCGATGAGCACGTCATTGCAATGACGCGCCGATGGTGTGTAGCGGATGGAGGGTTGACTTAGTAGTCCCCACGGTGTGATTGGCGTGCGGGTGGTGTGTAGCGGATGGACAAATAGGCTTGGGTTTGGGTTGCATCATTTTTTTCTATGAATATGTCTTTGATATGAACATGTATGCCTGAATTGTTGAATGTTAGTTTGTGTACACATTGAGTCTCATTGACTCACCCGTTGGGAATATTTTTTTCGGGAGGTGATCGATAATGGACCGGTCTCGGGGAGCTAAAGGTGGCCATGCACAAAGAAGGAAAGACTTTTATTATTTGGGATCATTATTTATATTAAGTACTTAAATTTTATTATTTTTGGGTTTTGATTGATGTAATAAGGCCATGAGGCCCAAGTGAATTTCTTTATTTTTTTTTGCTTTACTATTAGATATTATGTCACGAACTAATTTGGATGTAAGTAAGTACAAAATTATTTTTCTTAAAAATGAACTCAAAAATTCTTTTGTCACCTTAATTAAATTGGAATTATAAAATTAAATAAATGGGTTTTTAATCTAAGCCCAACCCAAAACGAAATTTTTCTGAAAATACACAAATTTTCTCTAAGAAACAAAGAATTTTGAAACCGGTTTACTTAAGGAACATACCAGATCCGGTTCAGGCTCGTGGGCCGGGTGTGGGGTGTTTCATAGGATATCCTTAATCTTTTGGAGATAAATCCACTTTCCCAATATGATCCTATTTTATCTTATAGTAACCATTATATCTTTATTCGTGAAAATTCAATTACTATAAAATAGTAATTAAGTCATTCATCACAAAAACGAATGACCCATGACCACGTTTACTTTTCATCTATCATGTAATGCCAATGAGAGGATATCATTTACCCATGTTTTGGGCTATGAATTCCACTATTGTGAATGATGCTACATACTGCAGAAGTCGTATATCCAACACACCAGCTTTTGGTTCTTTATCTCTTTGAACTTAGGCTTTTAGTTGCATCAAAGTATATGAATCATGCATACATAGTCCATCATCCACTCAGGATTAAGATATGCCACACTATGAACGTCACAAGTGAATAAATCTATAAACAGATTAAAGATCTATTCTTCTTGAATCTAGTCTAATGTACTGTTAGTCCAGTCAGTCACATATATGTCTCTATCTTTTGGGAGTCATCCGCTTCGATGCCCAAGACAAAGCATCTCCCCAATGGACTTGATAGGCGACATATTAGTCTTTCAATTAGTTTGCTCATTTCCAATTAGACTAATGACATATTTAGGTTCGTCTACTAATATAAGTTGTCTTTCCGTATTACGATCTGACCATGTAATACCGCTTAGTATTAGTTAAACATTAGACAACCATTGAGCTAATATTTGCTTTTATTTTGTTTTTCATGCAAAAACCACATGAGGACATTATACAAAGGATATTAATATAATTCATGAATGATTTTATTAACCAATCTATTAAAAAAAATCAAGTGTATATAGACGAAAATACTATACTTAGGGCATTAGATCCAACAGAAAATCGGGTCGTTACATCCTTATTCTTTTTGGGATAAATTTGTTCTCCCAATATGATCTTACTTTATCTCACAGTAATCATTACATCTTCCTTCATGAAAAGGCAATTACCAACAGATAGCAATTAAATCATTTATCACTAAGGCAAATGAACCATGGCCACGTTACTTTTCATCTATCATGTAATGGCAATTAGAGGGTATCATTTACCTTTTAATTGGGCTATGAACTCCACTGTTGTGGAATGATGCTACATATTGCAGAAATCGTATACCCAACACACCAACTTTCGGTTTCTTATCCATTTGAACTCGGGCTTTTATTTACATCAAAGCATACAAGTCACACATCCATAGTCCATTATCCACTCATGAGTAATGTATGCCACACTATGAATGTCACAAGTGAATGGATCCATAAACGGATCTAGGATCTATTTAGGTCATGTCTGATGTACTATTAGTCTAGTTAGTCACATCTATGACTCTATCCTCTGAGAGTCATCTGCTTCAATACCTAGGACAATATATCTCCCCAATTGGATTTGATAGGCAACATATTAGTTTTTCAATCGATTTACTCAATTTTGATTAAACTAAAGACGTATTTAGATTATCTACTAATATAATTTGTCCTATCGTATTATGATCCGGTCACATATTGCAACTTAATCAACATTAGATAATCAACAAGTCAATATTTACTTACGTTTTGCTTTATGAGCAAAAATCATTGATGAAAAATACAAATGATATTAATATGTAATGAAATTTTATTTAAATAAATCAATCGAAAAATTACAAGTACAAAATGATGAATACAATGCACTTAATTGTAACTAAAAACCCTAACTCAACTAACCCATTTCCTTAAACATCGCTAACCCTAAAGCTTTTAAACCCAAAATTGAAGCATTTGATAATGCGGGCTAAACTATTTCCCTCTAACCTATACAAGTTGCGTCTTTGCTGGGTCGAGAATTTCAACCAAGCACTAACTTTAGTCGAAGGAAACCTTGACCATGGTCTTAAATGAGTGTTGAAACACTTCCCAGATAAGGAAAATTCTTTTTAGCTAATCGTAAATGTGGTTTATTGTTAACCTTAAACCCTACTTAAAATTAGTCTAAAAAATAATTTGAATCATGAGAGTTGGGATCGTCGACTTTGGTTAAAGTTAAAGGTGAATCAAAATCCGGATGTAACAAATGTTTGCAGTTTGAATATGATGGAGGAAAATATTATGGCAAGCATTTATCAAATATTCTAATCCAAAGGGTTCAGGTTTGAAATTAGCATTTAAGGTTAAGGGTTTAACATTAATCAATATTTGTCCAACCCTATTGTATTTGTAAATAAATAACGCATCCTTATTATTTGAAATTTGAAATTTAGACATTGCTTAAAATATTTTTGAAGTTCTTGTACTTTTTGTATATTTGAAATTTAATCATCTATTTTAATAAGATTAAAATTCATTTGTTAAATTCAAGTTCATAGTAGCTCGCTACCAACTGAATTTTTTTCTTTTCAAAATGTCACACCAACAAATTTAACAGAAACAAATTTAATGGTGATAATAATTGGACCTAAATTTTAAAATCTAAAAAATACAGAAACAAAATTCTTGAAAATAAAAATGTAGACACTAACTTCCAAGATTACAAAGAATAATAATATATTTTAACCATAGTAATTATAAATACATTTGCTTTACTTCCATTATATTTTGTTTTTTTTATTAAATCTTTAAATATAAATAATTTAACATGTAATTAGATAAAGCTCAGCTCAAGTTTTGAAGACTGAAATTCCATCCATGTTTTTATGAGGCTTAATTTTTGTGTGTGTATTTATGAGTATAATATTCTTTTTTTTCTCAAGTGGGTTAAAGAAATAACCCAATCTTTGAATAAATGTAACTGCAACAGTGCAACTGCGAAGTAAAATTAAATATGGTTAAAAACATATACTTATAGTCCTTGTACTTTTCGAAGATTAGGAATTTGGTCATTGTATTTTTAAGAATTTAGTTTTTTATCAGATTTTAAAATCCAGGTCCAATTGTTAATACTATTTTTTTTATTAAATTCAAGTTAATTACAACATTTTTTTTTTAATTACATGGCTACCAAATAAGTAAATTTTTTATTTCAAAATGTCACAACAACAAATTTAACAAAAAAATAAAATTAGCAATGTTAACAGTTGGACTTGAATTTTGAAATCTAAAAAGTAGAGGGACTCAATTATTAGAAATATAAGTATAGGGACTAAATTCTTAATTTTCGAAAAATACAAGGACTATAAGCACATTTTAACCTTAAAAAATATATGAGCGTATACGTGCAGGTGCAGGGTTGAGGGAGTCCATGCACCATTCATTGGCTGTGGAGGCAGGCAGTCAGGCAGGTAGGTAGGTAGGTAGGTAGGGCTGTGTAGACATATATTAAAGTAAAAAAGGGCAACAACAACAGTACACCCCAGCCAACTCCATGTACTATTTGATCTACTTTCCCTTGTTGGAGACAGCCTCTCCATTTTGCAACACAATTAGCTGTCGGCCTTTAAACCTGAAAAGTATTGGCTGGCTGATTAATTTTGGATTTTGAGACGGAATACGCTTTGTATCTGCTATATATAACTGGACGAGGTTTTGGCGACACATGCGGATAACGAGAGAGGTTGAATTGAGTTTTTTTATTATTATAAATTTTGAAGAATAAAATTCTTTGATTTGATTATGGTAGCCATGACCTTTTCTTTATGTTGAGAATAAAAAATGGTGGGTTGGATAGATTTTTATGGTTTGGCATGAGAGAGGTGCTATCAATCTTATCCAGATTCTTATTCTTCAACAATCAAACATTCAACAGTGGCGATTGTCCGCACTTTTGCCTTTGAGAGGGTACTGCTGAAGTGGGATATTAACCGTTGGATGTATCTAAATATAGATTCCCATCTAATCTAACGAGATGATCAAATAGTCTCATGGTGGTGACTTCCCCTTAATATAAACACATTTTCCCTTTACAAACCATCCACTAAACATGTTTAATTTATAAATGGTAGTTATATTGTAATTTTAAGTGTAAAAACATCAAGTTGATATGCTGAGTTATCTCCTCTGTAAACTAACTCACCATCTGAGTTAACCCCATTAACATGGTTTCCCCTAGCTTCGATGTTCACCATTGAAATGTTCCCAAATTGTCTTTCTGTGGTTTCAACCATTGAGTTACTTCCTCAACAATCCCACATGAAAACCCGAACTCGGATGTGATTTTACCCATTCTGAGATTATCGTTGGGTAACTCTTCAGTGCTGTTCTCCGTTCTCCAGCAGGTCACCGGCGGTGTATTGTTCGTCTCCGTAGCGCAAATCAGTTCGTCGCTGACAAAGAGGGATTGGAGGAGGACGATATCGTTATTGTAGAGGCGTTTACCGGGTAAAGACAACAGAGAAGGCTGTAACCGCCGGACCAGAGTGCGCAAAAGCTGGTTCGCCACCAGCGACGGCGGAGTAAGAGATGTTAGGGGCAATTGGGATGACAGCAGGGGAGGAGGAGAAACCACCACCGGCGCGGTAGCAGATAATACGCTGATTCGGCTCCGTGGCTACAGGGACTAAAATGATAGTTTTTCATTTTACTTAAAAGACGTGAACAATCAAAACGTTAGAAATAATTTCATGTCGGATTCTTTGGTTTATAATTTTAACGAAAATAATAAAAATAATTCAACCATGTAATATGAAAACTTTTGAAAGTCGACTGATCATTGTGTAATTTATCTTAAATTATAATTTCTTAAATTATGACTTTCATTTTAAAATGATCTCTAAATTTTAAAATATTCTAATTACATTCTCAAATTTTTAGAAGTATGTCAATTAAGCCATTACATTAGTTTGTATGTGGCATAATTTAAATTTGAAATTAAAAAAAAAGTGAAATCTTAAAATAAAAAATGGTTAAAAGTAAAAAAAAAAAAAGAAAAAGAAAAAAAAGAGTGTCCACTGCCATGATTTAAGCAAGCTCATGCGAAGTTCTCATTTGTTGGAACTAATAAGCAATTGAGACTTTTTAAAATTTTAACCCAAATGTGAATATATTAGATCTCACACAATTGATATACTCAAAAACTTAAAATCCATAATTATAATATAATTGCATATGAAATTATACTTTATGTAGCAAAATTTGCTGTTTTACTTATATATATATATATATATATATATATATATATATATTAAGAATGTCAAAACCGTTTTAAAATCGGTTTTAAAAAAAATGAGGATCGACTTTTAAAAACAAAATGGGAGTCGTCATCAATCCCTTTTTACTTAGGTGTGATTAGATCACCTTGTAAAACGTTTTATTTAAAACATTTAATTTTGGTCTACGAAAAAAACCAGAAAATAGGTTCGGGAGTCGGTTACGTATGAGGAAGGGTTAGCACCCTCATAACGCCCAAAAATTGGTACCTAATCGATAAAATCATGTCCAAATATTTGAAACTTAAAAGTATTTAAAAATATGATTTCTAAAAAACTTCGAACAATTTGACTTAAAATTTGACAATTCTTTGATCCGAAAGAATATAAACATCACATCCAGCACGATTGGACACGATGTTTTAAAACTCTCGTAACTAAGATCATCTCAAAATTTATAAAGCTTCGAGCAATTTTGATTTAAAATTTGAGTGTTCTTCGATCCGAAAGAATATAAACATCACATCCAGCACGATTGGACATGATATTTTTAAACCCTCGTAACTAAGATCATCTCAAAATTTAGAAAACTTGTTAAAAGATATTTAGTTATTTAGCCAAACGGAAAATCGACACTCCAACGATTGGGCATTATTTCCCGAATTTCTAAATACCAAAACATTGCCTTATTTTAAAAATCTTTAAATAAAATATTAATTTTGTAAAAATGTATTTTTATTTTAAACAATAATCCATGTGACAACATTACATTTATACATAAATATTAAAAGCAATTAATACATTAACATTTAATATAGACAATATAGGATACAACTAAAATAACTACACTAAAGTAATCATAAAATGTTAAATAAATAAAAGGGCATTGCATGAACAAATATATAAAGCAATATATATACAACAATTAAAAATACTAAATAAACATGAACTTTTCATGAAATAATATATATCAAATAATGAATATTATAAATAAAAATATAAAATGATATAGCACACAAAAAAATGACACATATATATATATATATATATGAGAATAAAATATGTCTTGAAATAAATAATAGATTTGTAATTTTAAAATAACAACATGTTTATAATAACATAATACATAAAAACTATATATTTAAGAATAAATAATATATTATACAACAAAAATTTACATATGATAAAATATAATACTACTTAATATACCAAAATTTTTAAAAAGAATAATATAATATATAAATCCTAAAATAATATGTAAATAAAAATAATTAATCAATAGTTTAGAATATGTAAGGATAATAAAAAAATATATACAAATAATGGTAATAAAAATATAATGATAATAATAAAGTTAATTATAATTAAAATCTAAAAATAATGATAGTAAAATTAAAATAATAACTCTAATAGTAAAATAATAATAGTAATAATAATAATATTAATAGAAAATAGAAAATAATAAAAGTAATAGTATAAATAAAAATAATATTAATAATAAAACAATAACAATATTTATATAGAAATAATAAATAAAAATAATGAAAAAAAATGGCAAATTAGTAAAAATAATAAAGAAAATAAAGAAGGGACCGAATTAAACTTAAAATGAAACTTTGGGGCGAATTTAAAAATAAAAAATATTTAATCGTAAAACAGTAAAAAGCGGAGGGATCAAACGCATAAATGACCCATTATTTGTGAAAACGCGCGGATCCTTCCCCCCGTGCGGGTCGGGTCATGGGTCAGACCTTGAAATGGCGTCGTTTTGGGGCTATGGAAGCCAGCCCTAAACGGCGCCGTTTTGTATCTTTATAAATACCTAAATTTTTTTTAAAAAAATTCATTCCTCCTCCTTTTCTTAAAAAAAATGCAGCTCTCCCTCCTAAGGCGATTTCCGACAATCCCTCCCATGAGGCTCAATCACTGTCTGTGCACATGCATGCAATGCCGAAAATTTTTAAAAAGGTATTTTCTGTCTTTTTTTATGTATTTTAATATATATATATATAATATAGCTAAAAAGGATAAAAAGAAAAAAAAAGAAATAGTATTCGAATATAGAGAAAAAATAAAAAAATGAAAAAAAGCAATCCTTTGAAATAACCTCTGTTTTTATTGCTTGCGTATTCTGTATTGGTATTTTTCTGTATGTATCCCCCCTTTTTTTTGCTACAAGTTTATTAGGGCTATTTATAACCCTAAGAATAAACTGGAAATAAATACAAAGATTTCTTTCTGTTTTTGCTTTTTTATTTCTTTCCTTTTGTTGTTCGCTCTTTCACTGTTTGCAGATCAAGGACGCGAAGCGCGGTGATGACCAGGCGTGACTTGCTGCACGATTAGGGGCTTCGGCGCGAAGGAAGGCTTCTGGGTATCGATGCTGGTGTGGGCGTGAGGCTCTTGCGGCATGACTGATGGTGGGTGCGAGGCTCTTGCGGCGCCTAGGGTTTCTGAAAACCCTAGGCTTACTGAAAATGATTTAGTTACTGGGCCATTTTGGGCCATGTGTATTTGGGCAGTAGGCCTAGTTTGGGTCTGGGTTGAGTAGTCTATTTAGGATCTGGTTAAAGGGGGTTTGTTCTGATAGTGGGCTCGGGTAGGTAGTTTGTTTGGGTATTGGGTAGGATTCGGGTTACTTGTTAATGGGTAGGCAGTATTAGTTTTGGGCCATTAAATATTGGGCTTGTAATTGGTCCTGGACTGTAAGAAAATTTTATTTTATTTTGGTTTTCAAAGGCCCGGGCAAAATTGGGTACTTACAGCTGCCCCTCGTTGCTCATTGTCGTGAAACGAGAATAGAGCAAAGACTATAAAAGGACCAATTTTGCCCGGTCTTAGCCAAGCCTCGACTTCTTGGTCCTCGCCTTCTTCAAATGGCTTCCAATCCCAAATGCATCTTTAGGGGTACTGTAACTTCATCTTGATTTCAGTAAGTTTGATAGCTTCAACTTCATGAAGGCAGTATCCACTATCTTTTGATCTGCTCCACTGCAAACTCAGGGAGACAAGACCTGATGTCTTTGATTTGCTTCTTGCAACTTCAAGAATGCCAAATCTACTATTCTAATCTACTCCCTGCAAACTCAAGGGTGCCAGACTAATGTCTTCGATCTGCTTCCTGCAACTTCAGGAACACCAAATCTGCTATCTTCAATCTGCTTCCTGCAAAGCTCAGGAATGCCAGATTGGTATCTTCGACTTGCTTCTTGCAACTTCAAGAAATGCCAAATCTACTATCTTCAATCTGCTTCCTGCAAACTCAGGAATTGCCAGATCTGCTATCTTCAACTCGATCCTCGCAAACTCGGGGATCACGGTGATCGATGTCTTCGATCTGCTTCCTGCAAACTCAAGAATTGCCAGATCTACTATCTTCAATCTGATCCCTGCAAACTCAGGGATCACCAGACTGATGTCTTTGATCTGCTTCCTGCAAACCCAGGAATCGCCAGATCTGCTATCTTCAATCTGATCCCCGCAAACTCGGGGATCACGGATCGATGTCTTCGATCTGCTTCCTGCAAACTCAGGAATTGCCAGATCTGCTATCTTCAATCTGATCCCTGTAAACTCAGGGATCATCATATTGATGTCTTCGATCTGCTTCCCGCAAACTCAAGAATTGCCAGATCTGCTATCTTCAATCTGATCCCTGCAAACTCAGGGATCACCAGACTGATGTCTTTGATCTGCTTCCTGCAAATTCAGGAATTACCAGATCTGCTATCTTCAATCTGATCTCTGCAAACTCAGGGATCACCAGACTGCTATCTTCAATCTGCTCCTTGCAAACTTAAGGATCGCCAGACTGGTGTCTTCTCCCTTGCTACATTGTCCTCTAGAGGACATAACCTGTAGAATGGGTATATGCTTATGTCTAATAATTAGGATGCCTTGATCGAAATGTATCTAATGTTCCTAATTAGACATGCAATGATATATGAATGCAAAATGTTATGAAGATGATTCCATTTCAAGGATTAGGATGCGATGACCGAAATGAATCAAATGATCCTAATGAAATTTGCTATGATACAAAAATGTTATGAGTATGATTCCTATTCTAGGTGTTATCACTCATTTGTTTTTCATTCTTGTTCATGTTCTGCTCAAATAAGTTGTCCCATGGTAATTCCGAGTCCTCTCTACTTGAACCTTGGGACATGAAGTTGGTATCTTCCACTGCAACTTCAGGGGAATAACATTTAGTTTCTTCCGTTTTTCTGTTACCACTCAGAGGTACAGAACTTGTATCACTTTCAATTAATTTGATTTGTTACACTATTCCCTGAGTGTAACAATCAGTTGTATGAATGCAGGGTATCCCGACAATAATCCCCTTTACACTTGGATTGACCTTGTTCGTCATTTGCCGATGTGGTATCACCAACGAAATTGTCTTATCCAATAAAAATCTGAAGAGATAATCATTCTTCAATGTTTCCAGCCCTTAGGCTTGGTGAGTTCTTGAACAATAGTCATGCTTCAGATTCCTCATATTATTTAGAAGCTTCTAGAGTAATATGCGAAACTCCTTTTATGAAAGTGTTATTAATCCATAAATTGTTATTTCAATATAAAATGCTTGAAAAAGGTAACAAAAATGGACGAGAAAGAAATTAGTCAGGAGCATAGCTCTGAAAAATAATTTAATCAAAGATAACCCAGGCAAGAAAATTGATTTGGACGTATCTCAAAAAAGAATAAAGCAATCAAAGATAACGAATTTCAAAAATGGGTAAGAATGAAGCTAGATGCCCCAGATATCGCAGCCTGAGCTTCTTTGTTCCAACTTCTTGAGGACCATTTTAAGCTCAATATGTGTTTAGGGAATCTGGAGTACTTTGTCGATGCCCCAAGACATAATATACTTCCTCATTGCTAATTTGGACGTAGCAAGACTACTGTATGCCCCGTTTTTTAGTCAAAATTTGAGCCGCCCTTTTCGGGTTTTCAACTCAAATCCCCTTTGGTCTCAAAGCGTCCTTTGCGGGTTTTCACTTTGGCCTCTCCTTCTTTTTTTGAGGCGCCCTTTACGGGTTTTCACCTTGATCTTTCCTCTTTTAGGTAAAATATTTCTTGACTGAACTTGAATTCACCGGATTGGGCAAGTCTTCGCCATCCGTTTCGGTCAATGTCAATGCTCTTCTAGAACAGGCCTTCTTTACAACATAAGGTCCTTCCAGTTTGACATCTGCTTTTCTCTGAAATCATTTTATAGAAGAAAAGTCTTTTTCAACATCAGGTTTCCTCGTGGAATTCTCTAGGACGAACCTCTTTGTCATAAGCTTGGATAACTTTAACCTTTTCTTCAACTAGGTTCAATTAGCAAAATGTTTCCATTCTATAAACCAATGGGTAAGATGTTGCCCTAGCGAGGGTTTTGGCCCACGTTCAATAAGACAGAGGGTAAATGGTAGCCCCTTATGCCAATCCTTACAAGTCTAAGTCACATTTTATAATTTTTGTTATTTTTTTTTCTTTTTCTTTTGGCAACTTTTGTTGTACAGTGATATGCTGCTTAATCTTTGGACAAACTGTAAACTTTGACTTTGTACAGTTATGCATTCTATGCTGGCATTTGATCATTTCTTTTATTCTTCTTCTTTTTTTTTGGAATTTGATGACTGTCGACTTTGCAATGTTGGCATATGAAGCTACTTCCACCCTCTTAGTGAAGTAGACGACGACCATGACGGCAAATTGATGTCAACTAGAAGCGTTTGGCGAGATTGGCCTCATAATATCCATGCCCCCACATATGGAAAATTTGTGAAGAAATGGAGAAGGCACATGAATCTTGTCTCCTTAAATACGGCATAGCTGATATCATCCCTTTCTATGTAGATCAACAGTGCTCGATCCTCATGTGTAGCCCGCATCTTAGTAGCCCAGGCATGTCCTGATATGATCGTGCAAAACATCTTTGAATTCTTGAAAATAACTCAATGATGTCTCGCATTATTTCTATGGTGAGCTGGGCTTCGTTCTTCACCCCTTTTCTAGGCTCATAATATCCGTTGACCCTTTGTTGAGTAAGGTCTATTTTCATCTTGTTAAACCATTCTTAACAAGTCAGAAGATATGTCACAATCTCTGTCATCTTCAAAGTCCTTAGATCCCCTAGACCCGTATCTCATTCAAAAAGGGAGTCAGTAACAACGTCGCTCATGTCGTTGATATCTGAGGACCTAGTATAGGTTCAAAAGAATATAAATAATTCAAAGAACAGTTATTTGTATGGTCATGAATAAAGAATGAAAGAATATTGTAAAGCAAAAGAATGTACAATATGAAGTGGAAAGAATAAAAGAATATGTACTCAAAAAGATACATTTTATTGAAATAAAATTTCAGAACACAAGCCTATTTCACAAAAGGATTCTTATTGCCTCTAGGCTTAAGGCAACAAGCGTGTTTCAAATATTACTCTAAATCACTCTAAAAATACAATGATCCATTCCACAGTTTCATTATTTAAAATCTTCCCAAGTATGTAAGGACTTGGAAACTTTTATTCCTCGATTCAAACATGTCGTTAATGCTTAGATTCCCTCAACATTCCCATCGGGTCCTTGATCTCCTCAATCAAACTATGCACTAGGGTCTTGAGCTCGATGCATTCTTGGATCTCCTGCCCCTATCTATCATGGAGCTCACAATGTTTACCCCTTTAATAGAAAGGTTGTGTAACGAATTTTCTGTACCGGAGGGATCGTCGAATTTTACGACACCCAATTTGATGAGTCTTTCGATCATCTTTTTAAAAGCGACGCAATTTTCGATCGAATGCCCTGTGATTCCCTCATGGTATTCGCATTGACCATTTACGTCGTACCATTTAGTAATACGGGTCAGTATTGGTTCTATATAAAAAGGGGATACGACATGTGCGTCAAACAGAACTCGGTACAATTCCCTGTACGTGACTGGAATAGGCACGAACTGAGGTTTCTTTGAGTTCGGTCTTGAATTGGGTTCTTGCCTTGGGGAGATCCGATGTCTGGTAATTACTATCCTTGGTCAAGCTTTCGTCATGTCGGCGGCTCTAAATAGCCCTCCGCTTTATTTTTCTTTTCCTTCAGGGCTTTTAAAGTACCCTCTCCTTTTCTTTTGTTTCGCGCCAGACTCACCGGTTTGGCTCGACCATCATCCGGGTTAACACCTGAACCCATTGGGACACTCAATAGGGACGAAGTATCAGTCTGACATTGGGGTCCAATAATGACGGGTATCCCATGCGAATGCACATCTGATTGAATCGGGACACCTATCGGGGAATAAATGATGTCTTCATCATTATCCACACCGTTGATCACTAGGCCACTCCTTTTTTCAAGACCTCCGGCTAATAACTGGGTTAGCTGGCTTCTCATATTCCTTTGGAGTTCTAGCATTTGTTCTCGCATTTCTTGTTGAATCTCGGTCAATTGCCCCTGCATCTGTATTTGCATTTGTTCTATTCTCTCCAACCTTTGTTCCATGTTTTCCAGGTTAACTGAAATATTTTTACCTAATTAGGGTCCTTTTGTAAAAGTCTAATGCAAATGATGCAATGTAATGCAAATGCATGAATGCAAAGAAAGAGAGGCATTGATTCTGAATTCAATTCTATTAAAATTTTTTTTCTAGAAAGCAGATTTCTTTACATAAAACGGATCACATATACGACCATGCCCTCATATTCCAAGCAAAAACATCAATCACCTTCTTCGCATAGGTCAAATCCTGCAAACTTCTAATAGATGCCTCCACTAGCTCCTTTTTGCTTGATCTGGGCCACGACTCACTGCTCACTGATACTCGCAATGCTTGTTAGCCTCTTCAAGAAAGCCTTGCCGTGGTAGTTCTCGAATAGTCTTTGTCAGCTTGAATCCTTGGGCAATAAACTCGTGCATTCCTTCACGGGCTATCAGTCTTCTCTCGTTGTGTTTGCTTGAAACATATTCAGACAACCGTATTATAATCCACTTTATCAAAAAAATCATTTTCTTATGACAAAATCTTCTATTTAGCAATCGAATTTGAATCAACACCTCTTTTCTATGATATGAATGCAATGCAATCAAAACAAAAGAGAACATTAGCATAGAAAAAAAAAACATAGAACACCTATCTGGGTAACTACTAAAGTTCGACAACGTTCTACTTAGGGTAAGTTCCTAGGTTTTCTACGTGTGGTTCAGCTCTAAAGTTGAGGTACCCGAACCAGCAGATTCCTCAATCCTCACCCATTATAGGCTCATATGGATCGAGTTCGATTCAGGGGAATACATTTCCCTATGACCATGCGGAAGTGAAAACTTCACGAAGACATAGGTACAAATGTATTCCGGAAGCAGTGCACTAGCCCATGCGGAGGTGAAAACCTCACGGAGGCATGGCTTCTCGCTCCCACTTAAGGGTGTGACCACGACGGTCATGCAGTGCAATGCAAAAAGATATATTTTTAAAATCACATGCAATAAAAGGATCATATTTTTAAAATCAGAATTTTAAATTCGAACAAAAGGACATGAAATCATCAATTTTACGGCTTGACTCTCTTATTGTCCCCAGTGGAGTCGCCAAGCTGTCGAAACCGTTTTAAAATCGGTTTTAAAAAAAATGAGGATCGACTTTTAAAAACAAAATGGGAGTCGCCACCAATCCCTTTTTACTTAGGTGTGATTGGATCACCTTGTAAAACGTTTTATTTAAAACATTTAATTTTGGTCTACGAAAAAAACCAGAAAATAGGTTCGGAGTCGGTTTACGTATGAGGAAGGGTTAGCACCCTCATAACGCCCAAAAATTGGTACCTAATCGATAAAATCATGTCCAAATGTTTGAAACTTAAAAGTATTTAAAAATATAATTTCTAAAAAACTTCGAACAATTTGACTTAAAATTTAAGAATTCTTTGATCCGAAAGAATATAAACATCACATCCAGCACGATTGGACACGATGTTTTAAAACTCTCGTAACTAAGATCATCTCAAAATTTATAAAGCTTCGAGCAATTTTGATTTAAAATTTGAGTGTTCTTCGATCCGAAAGAATATAAACATCACATCCAGCACGATTGGACATGATATTTTTAAACCCTCGTAACTAAGATCATCTCAAAATTTAGAAAACTTGTTAAAAGGATATTTAGTTATTTAGCCAAAAGGAAAATCGACACCCAGCACGATTGGGCATTATTTCCCGAATTTCTAAATACCAAAACATTGCCTTATTTTAAAAAACCTTTAAATAAAATATTAATTTTGTAAAAATGTATTTTTATTTTAAACAATAATCCATGTGACAACATTACATTTATACATAAATATTAAAAGCAATTAATACATTAACATTTAATATAGACAATATAGGATACAACTAAAATAACTACACTAAAGTAATCATAAAATGTTAAATAAATAAAAGGGCATTGCATGAACAAATATATAAAGCAATATATATACAACAATTAAAAATACTAAATAAACATGAACTTTTCATGAAATAATATATATCAAATAATGAATATTATAAATAAAAATATAAAATGATATAGCACACAAAAAAATAACACACGTATATATATATATGAGAATAAAATATGTCTTGAAATAAATAATAGATTTGTAATTTTAAAATAACAACATGTTTATAATAACATAATACATAAAAAAACTATATATTTAAGAATAAATAATATATTATACAATAAAAATTTACATATGATAAAATATAATACTACTTAATATACCAAATTTTTTTAAAAAGAATAATATAATATATAAATCCTAAAATAATATGTAAATAAAAATAATTAATCAATAGTTTAGAATATGTAAGGATAATAAAAAATATATACAAATAATGGTAATAAAAATATAATGATAATAATAAAGTTAATTATAATTAAAATCTAAAAATAATGATAGTAAAATTAAAATAATAACTCTAATAGTAAAATAATAATAGTAATAATAATAATATTAATAGTAAATAGAAAATAATAAAAGTAATAGTATAAATAAAAATAATATTAATAATAAAACAATAATAATATTTATATAGAAATAATAAATAAAAATAATGGCAAAAAAATGGCAAAATAGTAAAAATAATAAAGAAAATAAAGAAGGGGCCGAATTAAACTTAAAATGAAACTTTAGGGCGAATTTAAAAATAAAAAATATTTAATCGTAAAACAGTAAAAAGCAGAGGGATCAAACGCATAAATGACCCATTATTTGAGAAAACGTGCGGATCCTTCCCCTCTTGCGGGTCGGGTCGTGGGTCAGACCTTGAAATGGCGTCGTTTTGGGGCTATGGAAGCCAGCCCTAAACGGCGCCGTTTTGTATCTTTATAAATACCTAAATTTTTGTTAAAAAAATTCATTCCTCCTCCTTTTCTTAAAAAAAATGCAGCTCTCCCTCCTAAGGCGATTTCCGGCAATCCCTCTGGCGAGGCTCCGACCGCTGTCTGCCGCCGCGGTGGCCGAAAATTTTTAAAAAGGTATTTTCCGTCTTTTTTTTATGTATTTTAATATATATATATATATAATATAGCTAAAAAGGATAAAAAGAAAAAAAAAAGAAATAGTATTCGAATATAGAGAAAAAATAAAAAAATGAAAAAAAGCAATCCTTTGAAATAACCTCTGTTTTTATTGCTTGCGTATTCTATATTGGTATTTTTCTGTATGTATCCCCCCCCTTTTTTTTGTTACAAGTTTATTAGGGCTATTTATAACCCTAAGAATAAACTGGAAATAAATACAAAGATTTCTTTCTGTTTTTGCTTTTTTATTTCTTTCCTTTTGTTGTTCGCTCTTTCACTATCTGCAGATCAAGGAAGCGAAGCGCGGTGATGACCAGGCGTGACTTGCTGCACGATTAGGGGCTTCGGCGAGAAGGAAGGCTTCTAGGTATCGAGGCTGGTGTGGGCGCGAGGCTCTTGCGGCGCCTAGGGTTTTTGAAAACCCTAGGCTTACTGAAAATGATTTAGTTATTGGGCCATTTTGGGCCATGTGTATTTGGGCAGTAGGCCTAGTTTGGGTCTGGGTTGAGTAGTCCATTTAAGATCTGGTTAAAGGGGGTTTGTTCTGATAGTGGGCTCGGGTAGGTAGTCTGTTTGGGTATTGGGTAGGATTCAGGTTGCTTGTTAATGGGTAGGCAGTATTAGTTTTGGGCCATTAAATATTGGGCTTGTAATTGGTCCTGGACTGTAAGAAAAATTTATTTTATTTTGGTTTTCAAATGCCTGGGCAAAATTGGGTACTTACAAAGACTTTTCTTTACTTTTTTTTTAATTTTAAATTATGCCATGTAGGATTTGATATGTTATTTAACAGTGAATTTAATAGTTTCAGTAATAGAATGACTTAATTGACATAACTTTAAAAGTTTAGGGATGTAATTAAAACATCTTAAAGTCTGAGGACCTTTGATGTAATTTACCAAATACTAATTATTATAAAATTATCAATAATACTTGAGAAAGAGATTCTCCAAACAAGTAACAAAACCTAAAATCGAATCATCTTATATAATGCGATAGTTCGAGAAAGTATTATGCAATATGATTACTAATAAAACTAATAAGAAAAATAAACATACTATGCAATTTTATCTAATTACTCTAGCATTACATATTTGTGAGGTTATTCACTCTTTAACATTTAACATGTACTATTTGTTATTATCGATTGGTTATTGATTAAGTATAAATAATCAATAATAAATATTATATAATTTAGTATAAATAATTTATAGTATATACTATGTAATTTAGTAGGTTAAAATGTATAGGAAATTATCTCTCATCAATCAAAATTTTTTTAGCTCTCAACATTTCCTATTTTTTGTCAATTTGTCATTACCTTTCAAAAGTCAATAAAATATTTTAAAAATAATTCTTTTTATATTTTAAATAAAAAACATAAAAATTTTATTTTTAAAAATAAAAATTATGAAAATTAAAACTCTTTAACATTCAAAATATAAAAACTATTTTTAAAATATAAAAAAATTCTAAAACTTAATGTTATTTAAACCGAATCGGGTTGGCCAATTGGACCGAGAACTAGCTGGGTATCGGTCCGATGAGAGGTAAAAGACCAGTTGACCTGCAAATCGGCATGAACTGGTTGAATTCTGCTAAAAATTTGATTGAACCTGTTTCAAACTAGTCTAACCAATTGGTTCCTAGAACAAACGATCTGACCAGTTCAAAGCAAATAAATTATAAAATAAAAAACCAAACATCACAATATTTAAAAATAATAATTGGTTCAATTGCTAGTTCAACTAGTTTTTTTAGCTCGATTCTGTAACATCCCCTTGAGATGAGAATAGTGTTATTTCAAGATTTGCATATGTTAGAATCTTCGAAGTAAATAAAAATAGGAATCATGGGTGCTAGTAGAGAAGGTAGTTGGATACCGTAAGGAAATTAAAAAGACTTTTACATTTAGAGAAATTATTTGAGTTATTGACTAGATCGTAGTAGTGTGAAAAGTGTTGGGGAAAAAGTTTGAGAATTAAAAATAATAATTATTAAATTAAAGTGAGAAAGAGGAAGGACTAGAAGTGGAACTATACCATAAAAGTGTCATGAAGCAAAGATAAAATCATAGAGATTGATAAGGGGTAAAATGGTCTTTTCATAATAGATAATTAAGAAAAAATAGTTATATTTATTAGAAAATTATGATGGAAATTTGGAATAAGTTGGGACTGTTAAACTTGTAATGATGATGGATAGAATTTTTTATATAACATTTAATAATTTATTTATTAAGTTAATTAGATAATTCAGAGGAAGGATGTAGAATATCGCCATTTTTTTCTCTCCATGTTCACGTCACCCTTGTTTCTTATTTGAACAAAATTTCATTTTAGTCCTCTCCACCATTTCCAAGCACCTCAACTTTAAAAACTTCAAATATTTCTATGAATTTTTAATGAAATCAATAGCGCAATCTCATAGCAAGTTTAGTTTCTTGTAAAGTTAACTAGTGTTCATATTGGAGGAGAGAGAAAAGTGAAATTAGGGATTTGGGGAAAAGTTCAAGGTAAGGATGAGGAGATTTCTTTAAGAATTTCAAGTTTATTTCATTCAAAGTGCATGTAAGTGATATGTTAAATCTTGTATATGTGTGATATGTTAATGAAGGGAAAGACAAGAGAGGTGATCAACAAGGTCTTGATAAGGGGAAAGAAGTAGCAAAAGAATGAAGAAGAAGAAAGAAACGCAATTAAGCACTTGATGGTAAGTACTTCAAGAATTTTACAATACCTATAAAAAAAAAACCAAAGTAAAAACTTGTTAAAATAGTTATAGTAATACTTATGGGATTAATCTATATAAGAAAATTTTGATAGTTATTATGGAATTTATTTAAAAGTAAAGGAGATAGAAGTTGAATTTAAATAACAAAGTGAATAGCTTATGTGTAGTGTATTTGAAGTAAAAAGGACTAAATTCAAATGTGCATAAAAGTTACGTAAGTGGAATAAAATAATTAGATATAGAAATTAAATGAATTTTTAAACAATAATAAATTAAATGTCAAGTGATATTTTTGCCCATGTAGGCAAGATGTGAACTAGTCGAATATAAATGACATATCATTAGGAATCTTTTATGTGCCCTAGTGATAGTGACACTTCGGTGCAATTTAGTGATTTCACACTTCGATGCTAGTGACAATGGCATTTAGTACATTTCGTTAACTCTACACTTCGGTGTAAGACAGTGTATGTGTCACGGGCCACAGAGTTCTAGCCCCATGACATATGTACGTTTGTGCTAATGATTCAGTGTTCATTCCACATATCCTACGTGTTCTATTAAACTTACAATTGGGCTAAAAATTTAATGGTAAGTGGACTTAATAAGGAAATTGGTAAGTGACTTATAAAATGTTAGTTCAAGATTTCACTATAGTTATTCTCTATTTAACTTCGTTGTATGTTATTATTGATTCATAAATTTATATGTTAACATTGGTTGCTATTGGGGATCGACTCGTATAAACAATGAGATAATAGAAGTGGAGACTAACAAACACAAATATTTTACGTGGAAATCCCACAAAGAGGGAAAAACCACGGGCAAAGAAGGCTCCGACTTTTCACTAAATGCACAAACAAACAAGACTACAATATGGAAAAAATTAACCTAAATGTACTAAACGTACATTACCCAAAACCCCGAATACAAAGCTCAAAATCCCAAAGAACAAACCGATAAATAAAACTCTAAATCTCATAAGCACTCACAAAAGGGGTATAAAATACTCTCCATAATTACAATGAAACTCTCACCAAAACTTATATGCAGCTACATCTTGTCGCCTCCAAAGAAAAATCCTTTTTTCCTAATTGGCATCTTGAAACAGGGATACAAGGCCCCTTTAAATAGGCTAAGATTAGAGTTCTAATCAGACTGAAATATCCCTGGAATAATCATAGTTTAACTGGGAATATATAGTAGAGTTTAATTGGGAGAAGAATACGAGGCACACACACCACAAATCTCCACATTGACTCGTATTTATCACGCCTCCTTTTCCATTCCCCTTCACGGGCCTAACTCAAATTTTGGATAATGTCAACCAAGTCTAAACCGTGTTCGAATTTGGAAACTGAAAGACTCTTAGTCTTCAAATCAAAGTTGTATAATGCAACAAGGGCCAATAATACTCGAACAGGAGAGAAAACAACAACTCTCTCCATTTAACTGTAACCCTCTGCAACCAACATTGCCTCAAAACATTCTGTGAACTATCTGGGTTCTTAAAATAAAAAGGAATGAGATTTTTCTCTAAATTAGGCACATGCTTAACATCTGGCATAACTCCACCTTCAATCGGATTATGTGGAGAGCAACGAATCATCACCCTTGTCCTCGGTCACATCAGCTACCTCTGTAATTATCTGAAACTAGCGAAAACTAAAAATTTGTGGTCCGTCGAATTTCTAGATATCCAAAGACATTGTTGTGCTACCGAACAAGTCGATCTGCGAAAGCTGAACCATAATTCTGATACCAATTTGTTGGAGATCGACCCGTATAAATAAGGAGATAATAAAAGTGGAGAATAACGAACACAAATATTTTATGTGGAAAACCCTTAAAGAGGGAAAAACCATGGGTAAAGGAGGATTCGGCTTTTCACTAAATAAGCAAACAAACGAGAGTAAAATATGGAGAAAATTAACATAAATGTACTAAACGTACATTACCTAAAACATCGAATACGAAGCTCAAAATCCCAAAGAGAAAACTGATAAACAAAACCCTAAATCTCATAGGCACTCACAAAAGGGGTATAAAATACTCTCCATAATTACCACGAAACTCTCACCAAAACTCATATGCAGCTACATCTTGTCACCTCTAAAGAAAAATCCTTTTTTCTAATTGGCATCTTGAAACAGGGATAGAAGGCCCCTTTAAATAGGCTAAGATTAGAGTTCTAATCATACTAAAATATCCCTAGAATAATCAGAGTTTAACTGGGAAAAGATAGCAAAGTTTAATTGGGAGAAAAATACAAGGCACACCCCACAGTTGCTTTCAATGGTAAGTTTAATTTTTGATGTACTTACTAAACTTTTATAAATTTAACATGTTATTTTTTTCAATACGTAGGTAGAGACTCAAATAGAAGCTTTAGAGTGAAGATATTATCTCAACTCATCACATCACATTCCAAAGCTTGGAAGAGAGTATAGGTTATGGCATGTACATAGGTTAAAACAAAGTATGTGTACAAGATTTCTAGAGAAAATACTTAATGAATCTTGATCATTTTGTTAACTTTATGAACTTAGTTAAGCTTTGATTGAGTTATATGTTGAATTATGGATGTTTTGATGGAGATTTATGTTTTTTAATGTTTAGAAGTGTTATGGAATAGCTTATGATAGTTTAGACTTGGTTTTTGGTGTTTCAGATATGTTTTGAGTAATCTGCCATCAATATCGCGACATGGGACGACATAAGAGTAATCTGCCCTTAATGTCACAACACCACAAGTCAGTGTCATGATATTAGAGCATTTTGCCCTTAGTGTCACGAACCCATTTTCTTGTGTTGCGACATTGACTCTGATTACCCTGTTTTGACCTGAATAAGTCCTGAATGGTCCCTGTTTGTATCCAAACTTTAAAGAAAGCCTAGAAATGAATTGAATAGCTTCAAATTATTTATGTTAAAAAAAAGTTTTGAAATTGATGTTCAAGTTAAGTAATTTTAGGGTCTAAATGTGACATCCCTTACTCAGGATTTTTCAGTTCATTATGGGAAGGGGTGTTACATGTTCAACCAGTCCATACTAGTTCGTGAGTCAACCATGGTAATCGGTATTGTTTAGATACCGCCCATACTGGTTGGAACACTTTGTTTTGGTTGTAATCCGGAACAATAAACTTTAGGTTCTATTCTGGTGCAAATTCCTATCAAAATTGATGTGTACTAGTTGATTCAACCCGTACCAGTCGGAATAAGGTGTACCAACTAATACCAAAAAAGTTAATTTTAAAATATATTTTAAATTTAATTTTTTATTATTTATTTGTACAAAAAAATAATTTTAAAAATAATTTTTTTTATTTATTTGTACCAAAATATAATTATAAATTTAATTTTTTGCTTATTTATTTTGAGTTTGTTTAATGATGGATTGTATTTGTGAAGTTTATTAAAGACTATTATATATAATTGATGATTATTTTTTGGTATCTTAAAATTTACATATTGTGAGATTTGAACCCATGCCACCAACATTTTTAAAAAAATTTCTTTACCGCTTCAACCAAAATTTTATTTTTTTATGAATATTTTATATTGAGATTTATTTAATTTCATTGTTTGATATTTTTAAATACTTTTTATATACATATATTAAATGTTTTTAAATAATAATAATAAAGCGAAAACTATACACTAAAACAAATCGATACAGTTATGCACCGGTTACTAAAACATCCTAAAAAAAATTAACCAAGAAGAGTAAGAGGGTAATTTTTTGTTTTTGATATAAAAGAACAAGAGATTTTTTGTTTCACGTGTATTCACCCATTTCCATAATTCCATACTTGTACTAGAGTTTAATCAACTGAATATATTTAAAAATTCTTTCATATGATTAATATATTTTTTAATTTCATATTATAATTCATAAGCATTAATTGTTTTAGAGTTCATGACTATTTCTTTCAATAATATTATCTTCAAAGTTTAAATTTAAATTTTCAAAATTTTTGAAAATAGAATATTATATTTCTCAAAATCTAAAAAACCCATAAAAATGGTTGTCCAAATATGTAGCAATTACCAGATATACCCTAAACTTTTGGGTAGTTAGTACTTTGTGTGTCTTCTGTTTTCGTGCAATGCAATGTAGTACTAGTAGTACATATGCAACACAAATCGGGTAATTTTTGCTGCCCAAATATTGAACAAAAGCTTGTGTTTGGTTTCTTTTTCCTTGTAGAATGGAATGAGATGGTCTATAGAGCACAGCCTAAGAGTCCTGAAAGAAAAGAGGGAAAGGGACTTATTTGCTTTTCTATAGGTACAAGAAATTATTTTATAAATCATTCACGTTATTTATGTGCCTAATTAATTAAATTTCTCTGTCCCATATTTATTTTTTTACCAAAAACTTCCAAATTACCTAATTTATTTTTCTCCAAATCAATTAAATTATTTTATTTGCTTGGCTAAAGCTTGCCGAGAATCCAGGATTTCCAGCTAAAACTACTTCAAATGTTAGACGGAAATACAAACATCCTTTTGAGTGTTTGGCTAACTGACACTTGATAAAACCAGTGAAATATGAATGGAGCTATGTTTTGTTAATTTTGATATTATATAAATTCTCTAACTCTTTGGAACTCCATTTGACACAGCTTAGAAAAATCCATGTATCTACGAAATACTCGCTTCTTTGTATATATAAGAATCGACCCAAGTGCTGAAAATGAGAGGAGCAACTTAAAGAATTGATTCGGCATAGAAATGGTATTAATTTGTAATTCCATAATCATTGATTCTTTCAGTATCTTTCCGGTCTCATTCAAAGGTGGTCGTTTCTTAGCATCACTGCCATTGATGAGATTGCTGGAAATAATGGATTCTTGGCAAACCTCACCTGTCCAATGCCAGCAAGCAAATAGGTCTTTGAAATAGATTTGGAATAAGATTTTTGTTCAACTACCATAGAAAAAAATATATGACATGGAGAGATTTAATTGGTTAAGCTCATAGATGATGTGGTAAAAAAAAGGTGTATAAAATAATGTCTCCAATCAAATAGGACTCCAGAAGTTAGAAGACTCATCACAGCCAGTCCTCGTCTTCCAAGGTTTGCCCTACCAATTTTATGCAGCAAATGCAAGTCCTTAGATAGTAGATACACTATGAATTAACACAGTACATAGATAGATGAGAAATGAATGCAGCCCTTTCTTGGTAATTGTTAAAGCAAGGAAAAAGGAATAAGATTTTTGTTCAACTACCATAGAAAAAAATATATGACATGGAGAGATTTAATTGGTTAAGCTCATAGATGATGTGGTAAAAAAAAGGTGTATAAAATAATGTCTCCAATCAAATAGGACTCCAGAAGTTAGAAGACTCATCACAGCCAGTCCTCGTCTTCCAAGGTTTGCCCTACCAATTTTATGCAGCAAATGCAAGTCCTTAGATAGTAGATACACTATGAATTAACACAGTACATAGATAGATGAGAAATGAATGCAGCCCTTTCTTGGTAATTGTTAAAGCAAGGAAAAAGGAAAAGATGGCTACGAGTAGCAATGGGAAGCATATAAAAAATTCCCCCGATCTTAACGCCAACCGCTCCACCACTAATAGTAGTAAAGCCAAATGTAAAATCCCCCTAAATTTTAAATCCATTACATATAGCCACCACAATTTCGAGCTACTATCTCAGGTCTAAAATGTTCTAATCCTCCATTTTTTTTCTAAGAATTCTAGAAATTGCCTTTCCTTTTCTTTCTAGTCATGTTTTCCCAACTTAGCAACCTGTAAGATAAATCATATTCCATCATGCCAAGGCAAAAACTGATGTCTTTCAAATCACCCTCAGCTCCCAGAAAGTTTAGCAAGCATAAGCTCTCCAATGCACAATTAGTTTATTATTAGTTACTCGCTGCAACACTTTGAGCACTCACAGCTGTTCCCTCACTGCTGAATACCTGTGACCGATTATTGAACTCCCCAGATGATGATCTATCTGATAGTCCAGCACAAGCATCTTCTTGGTTCCTTGAACCACTCACGTCAGCAGTTCTCTGATCCAATGAAATATCCTGAACACGGGCAACCAGCATATCCTGACCAGACATGGCAGGGAAGTTAACGGAAGGTGGCAGGATCCATTTCATCCAATCAATCCGCTTCCTTACTTTTTCACCCTAAAATGTAAATTCATAAGTGAGTAAAAGAAAAAGAAACAGCATCATGTGGAGCTCAGTTCTAACAGAAAATCAAGTAAGTCGTAATCTGTATGCACATATGTGCATGTCTTGAAGATGGATTAGAGAAGCACATGTTAAGGGGAAACATTTCATTATTGACCAAGCAGTGAAGAACATACAACCCAGGACTTCAATCTAGAAGATACCTGCACTTCCACAACTGTTGAACTTCGCAGTGCATCCCGTATAAGCTGAATATTATCTGTCAAAAGCGAAACCTGAAAAGAAGAAGCCATAGAAAATGTTGCTTTTGCAGAGAGTCCTAAAATAAGCTCACCTTCTAACAGTAGGCATAGCAATAGCATCAGCATATATTTCACAAGAAATAGATACAAATTTTAGAAACCAAAATGACATAATCACAAAAGCTAGACTTCCAGAGGAAGAGTATATCACTTCTACCTATAGGACTATCATCTCTACAAAGTGATGCTCACTACCTTACCTGGCAAAAGGTTTAAACGTTATATGATCATCCTAAAATATTTAATTTAAGAGAAAATTTCACAGAATGATCAAGTGAGTAAATTTACACCAAAAAAGAGTAAAACTTCAACTGGTAAAAGAAGAATATCATCTATCTGACACAGGCAAATTCTGCTCAATTAGAAACGTTGAAGTTTATGATCATGTAAAGAATATACAATTTTTAATATTTAAAAATTATAAAACTGAAAAAAAATATAAAAAAAATCATTACCCGTTGTGGTTGATCCAGCTCTCAATGAATTAAAAAAAAAAAACCATTGGTAGAATTAGTTGGAGCAAAAGCAAATGGAAGGACTACAAGATCCAATGTACCTCAATACAAATAATGTAGAAAGGTGCTTATGCACTAAATATCTCTAAAAATAGAGATTACTTTGAATAGTATCTAAAGGGTGGGCATGAATGCGTATAGGTGGGAAATGTCCATTTATAGCAAGACATGTATGAATTTGTAGACCGTATGAGCATGTGTCAACTGAATGCTAATGTAATGTATACATATACAAACAAGAAGAGAGTATAAGAAATTGTGATTTCTTCATCATTGATGCATATAGATAGTCAATGATAGACACCTAACATGCCACATTACCTTTACCTAACAGGATATCACTACCAGAAAATGAAACCAGCTCCAAAGCCTCTAGAAGCTTACCTTTCTAAAGCCAGCTATTAATTTAATAGGAACCCATCCCTGGTCATCCATGTTCTGCCGCAAGTAAGTGTCCTTAATAAGATTTTCATCACTACCATAAAGATACAGGAAGTTAGCCTCTTATCTGACATAAATACCAAGATGTTGCCATAGAATTAACCAAGCTGGCCTAAGTCAACATGCAAAAAAAAGCATAACCTGAAGTAGTAATCAATCTGATTCACTATGTTAGCATGCAACTGGCGGTCTGGAGGCTCTGGAGCAGGGAAAAGCACTGGGGGCATTGGAGCAACAAATGGCACACCTCTAAGTGATTCTGGAGGAGGAGCAGGTATGAAATAAAATTGAGATGCCAATTCTGCAAGAAGATAGAGAAATAGGGAAAACTTAGAATTCCTCCCTTCCTCAACCAGAAAAAGCAAAAACAATTAGAAAAATATAGCTTACCAGGATATCCTACAGGAGTGCCAAATGGCCGTACAGGTGGAGGAGCAATAAATGGTGCAGCATTAGGCGGTGGAGCTGGTGGTTGATGCCTCATCAACCTGGGAACAACTCTTGGTTGCATATGAGCATCCCTGCTATTAAAGTTTCGACCATTCCAGTCTTGATTTCCTAGGGCTGGATTGCGCCTACCTCCATAATTCTGATGGTGAGAGCCATCTCCTCGAGGACGCGGCCCAGCATTACGATGCCTGAATGAATTCCTTGGGTGATCATTACCAGCCCGTGACACAAATCCACTTCTCTGTATATGGTCCCTAGAAGATGGGCCATTCAGAGGTGCTTCAACTAGAGGACCTTGAGGTGGTGGCTGCAGGAGTCCACCACTAGATGCTGAGTTATTACTATTTCGCTTCATTGACTTCTGGCGTGCAGGCATTGCATGGTTTGGTGTTGAATTTAAATTCAATTTTTCAACGTTCTTGGCTTGTTTCTGTGAAGATGATAACAATGATGTGCTTCCACTCCCCTACAGTTTATGGGACGTAGCAAAACCATCAAGACTAAGGCTCCATTTGGGTTTAACTAGAGCTGCGGTACAGTGCATTTGGAGTGCTGTTTTCTCCAACTGCACCATAGTTACCCGTTTGGCAAACACCAGTGCAGTGGAAAGTTAATCACTGCACTCTCAGTGACTGGAGCATTATGGGTCCAGCGAACACTGGTGAAAATTGGACAATAGTGTGCTTGTCTTTTACATTTTTTCTTTTGTCCTTACACTTTTAGGATTTATGTATTGTAGTAGATAAATATATATTACACTATTATCATATGACATAATTTATTATTATTTCTGTTAAAAATAATACTATGAATATTATAAGTATTATTTCTTCAAATGTTAAGTGTTTTGATCTATTTTTTAAATTTTTAACACATAAATTATATTTCTTATTTTAATGTAAAACAATATGTATAAATATTTTGATAGAATAAAATTTTTAAAATAAATATGAATACATAAAAAAAATTTATCGATATTTATAATTTCATATTAGTAATAGTCATTTCCATTTTCATTTTCATTCCCATTTCATCGCTAGCACTGCATTTGGATCCAAACACATATGCCACCATTAATTTAAATCTCACTGCTACAGTAACTAATCTCACCATCATTGTTGTTTTTCTGATCTCATTGGAGCTAATCTCATTGCCAACCCAAATTGACCCTAAGTAGCCTCAAAGTCCAAACTAATCCAATTTACATGATATATATCTTTGAACAAGTAAAGATCTATCATTCAGATTCCTTCAAATGATAAATAAATTCATGCATAAAATCTACTATTCAGATTCCTTTAAATAAGACAAAATTCAAGTAAACCCTAAAGTTAGATTAAGGGTTTAAGGTACTTACCATTTTTCATCCAAATAAGACTCTTTGTAGTTAATTTCTTGCTTACCAAACAGATAACTAAACAAGTTGGAAAACTAATTTCACTTAGATTCAGTTCATTTGAAACATTTATTTTCAGCTACTTAAAAGTTGGTAACAGAACATTCGAAATGATAACGATTAAATTGAATTTAATAAAGAAGGCCTTAAAATTTTAGAAACAAACCTGGGAAAGGGGGACAACAGAAGGAGATCCATCCGGTAAAGCTCTGGATGAATCTGAAGAGGGTTTCGAAGAAACCCTAGCGGACTTAGACAAAGCAGGCCACGCGTCGGCCTCTATAACGGGACCAAACTCGGTAGCGCCGTCGGAGGGCTTGTTCCAAGCTGGCCTCTTACCGGCATTGCCATTGGGCCCAGCACTCACGTCGGCTACGCCTTCGCCTTCGACCGCCGTGGTAACAGGAGGTTCAATCACAGCCGTCGATGACGAAGAAGATGAGGAAGGCGATAAAGGAACACCAGCGAGCGGTTCCGATTCTCCAAGGACGATTTGGGACCAGGAGGCAGAAATAGGCCTCGTGGCAGGATGTGATTGGTCAGGGCAACTGGGAGAGTGATTAACTGCTGTCAGCACAGCGGAGGTACTGAAATTAGCCATATTAATATTTGCGCCCATATAAGACCCTGATTACTTTTAATTTTCTAAGGGGAAAAGTTCATCGACGGAGAAAAACACTTGAAAACAGAGAAGAAAATGTTGATTAGGAAATAAAATTTAAAAAAAAAAAATAATGGGGCGAGAAAGATGGAAGGTGAGTTCAATTCAATGCTCTGGTTATGAAAATTTTGGGATTTTTCAGGAAAAAAAATGTAGGGATTTAATCGAAGAAAGACGAATGCTACAATAATAATAGTTTAAAAAATAGAAAAAGGGGAAGAAGAGGAACGGAGGCTCTGTAGGACTGTAACCTCTGCTACTCTCTCTCTCTAACAGTTTTGCTTTCCTTATTTCACGTTTTCAGTATTCTTTGAAATTTAGCTTCGCAAATACGTAAGTTAGAATCCAATAAAAATATTCCACGTAACCATATTAACGGGGTCATAAACCATCGAATAGCTGAAATATATTATATTTTTTTACAAAAATAAATTATGTTTTTCTAAAAATTAATTCGCCGAATTTGAAAAAATTTGTTAGATTTTAAAAAATATTTAGAATATTTAGCTGATTTTTAAAATATTTAAAAAAATAGATCAATTTAAGAGATAATATGAAGCGAAAACACATCCTACAAAATGTGTTTTTTAACTTTTTAATACAGCTCCTTAAGTCTCAAGTTCGATTCCTCTTTTAAATATATTTGTATTTTTTATTTTATATTGTTTTAAGTTTTTTTAAACTATTTTTTAATTAATAAATATATTATTTTCAAATTATTTATTTTTAATTTATCTTTTTAATTAATAACTTTTTTACTTAAAAATCAAATAATTATTGCAAATTATATAATAAAAAACATATTTTTGATAAAATTAATATTTATCATTATGTTAAATATATTTTATTTTTAAAAAACATCAACTACTATTTTTTGATATTTTTTCTTTATATATAATATTTATATGTGAAATATTTACTTTCTCCACCTATATTGTGGGTATGGTGATTTCTAATATTATAAAATCAAATAATTGTTTCAAATATCATTATTATTTTTATATGTAAAATATTTCAAATATCATTATTTTTTCATCTACATTATAGATATGATATTTCAAACATTTTTATATGTGAAATATTTCAAATAATTATTTCAAATACACATACAAAAATATATAATACTAAAATTTACAACGCACATGATATGAATTGAAAAATAAATATTACACATATAAAAATTATATTTACTAAAAATGAATATTTATAATAAATATTTGATTTTATAAATAAAAGAGTTATTAATTAAAAAATAAAAACTTTAAAACAATATATTTATTAATTAAATAAAAAAAATATAAATGTGCTTAGAAGAGGAAATCAAACCTAGGATTCAAGGATAAAATCATTATTAATTAACCATCTAACCAAAAGAGTTAATATATTAAAAGTAGTAATTAAAAATAAAAGTAAAGTTTGAAACAACATAAAATAAAAATATAAATGTGTGTAGGAGAGAAATCGAACCCGGGACTCAAAAATAAAATCACTAACATTTAATCATCTGGCCAAAGGAGCTTATATATCAAAAAGTTAGAGAGTGTGCCCTATAAAAACGTTTTCCCTAAATATCCCAAAAATTGACCCAAAACCTTAAAATTTTCAAAATAAACATTTTTTTTTCAAATTCAAAAAAAAATCAATTACTTAAAATTATGACACGAAAAAATTATAAGAATATGTTGAAAAAAAAACATTTGAGAAACTAGGTTGTTTTTCTAAAAATTTATCGATCTACACTGTTTTTGGAGAGAGAAAGGAAAACGCACCCCGTAGGACGTGTTTTTAGGAGAGAGAATAAAAACGCACCCTGTAGGACGTGTTTTCACTCAGCTAATTTTTTTTTTCTTACGGTAGGAAATTAGAAGTTTGTAGATTTATTTTTGTTCGTGTTTAAGATAGACATGGTTATAGTTTTAAGGAATGTTTGAATTTACGGTGGTGTCGTGGAGTTGGGTGACCTACAAATTTCATCTGCCATTTGAGTATGGAGCCATCCCCTGGGAAGCCAGATCACGGTTCAACTCAAGGTCCCAGTTGACTGTGATTATACGGTCTGGGGTTGAAATGTAACTTAGGCTTTAAGTTTACAAAGGTTATGCCGTCAAAGAATGAAGCATAACTTGGGCTCCAATTGACAATGGTTATGCAGACACGACAACCAGTGTTTCCTCGTCAGAGGAGGATGCTTTATAAAACCCAAACAGACGTACGAAGAAGAAAAATGCAGTGGCCTTTTAGTATAATCAAGTATTTCATTTTATCAATGTCCACCAAAGGTATTGACCCCGTTATTATAACATGTGACATAATTGGGGTGTAACATGTTTTACTAACAGGGTTATTGCTTTTGGTGGAGATGAACAACATGAATTACTTGATTATATTGGAAGGCCCCTGCGTTTTTCTTCCTCACACTTTCGTATGAGTTTTATAAAGCATGCTCCTCTGACGAGGAGAAACTGGTTGTCATGTCCACATAACCATCTTCAACTAGGGACCCAACTACGCTTTATCTTTTGACAACATAACCTTTGTAACCTTGAAGCCCTAGTTACACTTTAATCCGAGATGGTATAATCACCGCTAACTTGAACCTCGAGTTGCAACGTGATCCCGGCTTCCCGAGTGATGGCGTCATACTCACACGGAAGGTGAAATTTGTAGGTTATTGAGCTCCATGACATCATTGTGAACCCAAACACAACTTAAAATTATGATTATGTCTTTCTTAAAGCAAGAGATAAATAAATCTTTAAACCCAAAAATTTCAACACGCAAGAAAAAAAACAATTTAGAAGAGACTGAGATGTGGGTGAGTAAGGGATGAAGAATGAGCATTTATATAAGGGATGGGACGGGGTATAAAGGAATTTTTTTTTTTTTTATCTCGGGAATCCCAAGTTGCAGGGGCTCAAAAGCAAACAAGTTAGGCTAGTTGAAATGGCCAGAGAGGAAACGCTCCTTGTAGGGGGCATTTTCATCTGACATGCCAGTGAAAACGTGACCTCGTTCGCATGTGCGCATAAAATAAATGCTGTCGAAACCATTTTTAAAATCGGTTTAAAAAAACGGGGGTCGACTTTGAAAAACGAAAGTGGGAGTCGCCACCAATCCCTTTTTATTTAGGTGTGATTGGATCACCTTATAAAACGTTTTATTTTAAAACTTTTAATTTTGGTCCACAAAAAACAAAAAAAAGCGGGTTCGAGTCGATTACGTATGAGGAGGAAGGTTAACACCCTCATAACACCCAAAAATTGGTACCTAATCGATAAAATCATGTCCAAATGTTTGAAGTTTAAAAGTATTCAAAAATATGATTTCTTAAAAAAACTTTGAGCCATTTAAGTTAAAACTTGAGATTTCTTTGTTCCGAGGGAATATAAACATCACATCCAGTACGTTAGGACACGATATTAAAGAACCTTCGTAATCAAAATCATCTCATGATTTACAAAACTTGTAAAAGGGTATTTAGTTATTTAGCCAAACGGAAAATCGCAACCCAGTACGTTAGGGCACTATTTCCTAATTTCTAAATACCAAAACATTGCCTTATTTTAAAAAACTTTTTTAAAAATATAGTAATTTTGCAAAAATGAAATTTTTATTTTAAACAATAACCATGTAACAACATTGTGTTTATATACTATCGACATACATATTAAAAAGCAATTATAATACATTAACATTTAATATAAACAATATAAAATACAACTAAGATAATTACACTAGGGTAATCATAAAATAATAAATAAATAAAAGGGTATTGTATAAATAAATAAAATATATAAAGCAATATAATTAAAAATACTAAGTAAATATAAACTTTTCATGCAAGATTAAATAATAAATAAAAGAAGGCATATATATAAGATGAATAATTAAACAATGTATAAACTTTTTTTGAATACATATAGCATGATAATTAATATAAAAAATATGTAATAAAAATTATATTAAATAAAATAATAAATAATGAAAATACATGTATATATGTAGTACAATAATTATGAAATTATATACATAATATAAACAATATAAATAAAATAGATTAGGTAATATAAATAAATAAATTTTATACAAAATAAAGCTTTATATAATATAACATAATACTATATAATATACAAAATATAATATAATATAATAAATAATATATAAATTATTAAACTAAGTGAAATAATGTATAATAATAACTAAATATATATAAAGATAAAAAAATTATAAATATGTATTTTTAACTAAATTAACAAAATAAAAAAATAAAACTTTAATATAATTTAAACTTTAAGAAAAACTTTTGGATAAAATGTAGTAATTAAACAATTAATGAATAATAAGGTAAATAATATACTCAAAACAATTAACTTGATATTATAACAATTTTTTTAAAAAAATAAAAAAGTATAAAAATGATATGGATAAATAAAAAAGGTTAAAAAAACACATATGTCAATTTAACTCCCGCAATGTGAGGATTCAACGAAATTCCTCTACCAAAATTTAACTCGAACAGAAGCAACTCAAAAAGAAACGAAGATGAGCGAAGAACAAAATAAGAACAAGCCACGAAAAATAAGAACGCAAGAGGAGAGAAATTTGAGTGAATGCTCTCAAGAATTCTTATTGCTTTCAAACTCCAAGTGTCCTTTACAATGAAGGAGAGGCCTCTATTTATAGTTGAGCCTCCCAAATCCAACGTACAGCATCAATTACATCAACGACTAAGATTAAAAGGTATCTACAAATTAAATCTCTAAGATTACAAAATCATATCTTTTAATATTACATACCATATCTTCTAAGATTGTATATCATATCTAAGATTGCAGATCTTTGAAGATTGTATTTTCATAAACGTCAAGCTTGTAGATGGACCTTCAACCTTTTCAAGTAATGGGTCATTCCGATCGGGCCAAATGATATATTGTGGACTAGACTTGGACTTTGTTTTATTATTTTGGGTTTTTTATTCTGTTTTATGGGCCCGGGCTAAATTGGCCTATTACAAATGCTTTTATAAAATAATTTTAAAGCGCGGTTTTACTACAAGCGTACAAATTATTTGTAATATTTGTAATGTTACAATGGAACACTGGAGTATTCTAAGGATCGAACCCAAAGGAGATGGCGATTGAGTGATAAATAGTGTACACTATAGAGTCTAAGAAGTTACTGATATGATTTTTATAGTACGACAAATCATAACAAGAAAATTTTGTAAGAAAATTAAATATGTTAATCTAATAACCAAATCGTAAAGAGTACAAAGCTAAGTGTTAGCTCGATAAATCAAACTGAAATTGCCAAGAGGGGGTGAATTGGCTTTTAAAAAAAAATTGTGAAAGCTAGAAAGAAAATTAAAAGATAAACACGATAATTTAGAGTGGTTCGACCCCAATTGCCTACTCCACTACCTTAGCTTTCCACAACTAAGGATATTCACAAATTTACTAATTTGATAACCTTTGAGGACAATGTTTAACCTTACAACTCCCCTAAGATTTCTACCCCAAATCTTAAGACACAAATGCTCTCAAGGAAATACAAGTAAGCAAACAAAGAAATAATCCTTACAAGATCAGAGTGCTTGTAAATTAAGCTCAAATACAATGAAATACACTTGAGCAAAATAATAGAAGTAAAGCTCAGAAGTGTATGTAAAAAAATATGGAAATATTAAGCTCAAAGGTTGTTTGATTGATGATTTTTGCTTGAAAGTGTTTTCTTGTTATTGTAGGATCTTTAGAAGTTGGTATTTATACCCCTAATTGATTTCCAATCGTTGAGGTTGTTGGTGTCATGAATAGAGCCGTTGGGGATATAAAAATTAGAACATTTAATTTACCTGCAACGCCGAGTATCGATACCATATAAAAAGGTAGCGATAATTTTTGCAATAAATGCTAAATTCAATGACCATTGGAGTTTCACTATCGATACCAAAACAATTTTATCGATACTTTATGAAAAGGTATCGATACCATATCGATACTTCATAGGGTTTGAGAAAAACAAAATGCCATTTTGGTATCGCTTTTAAGATAGGGTATCGATAATTTAGAAAATATCGATACTTGACCAAAAAGGTATCGATACTTAGTAGGGTTTGTGAAAAATAGAATGTATTTTTGGTATCACTTTTAAGAGGGGGTATCGATAATTCAGAAAATATTGATACTTGGCCAAAAAGGTATCGATACTTTTTGGCTTAGAGTAATTTTGACTTGTTTGAAAATTATTTGATTTGTCAAAAGTCTTTTTACTAAGTGAAAATCATTTTAACTTTATTTTAAAGTTGTTTCAAAAATTTTCAAAGAGTTCAAAATAGATATTCAAAATTTTATCACTTAGACTTCAATTTTAAACAAATAATTTTGTCAATTTTGTTCAATTTTAACTTTTATTCAAAAACATTTCAATTTGTTATATCAAAATATTTTATCAAATAAAGCTTGGTTTAACCCTAAGAGATTAATCAATAAATAATTAACGGTTGTTCGTTGATTTCGATGTGCTTCTCCAGTCCTCGAATGAGGGACTTAAATCGCTTAAATTACTAAGTGGCTCCATTTTATCTCTCGATCTCAATTTTATCGACTTAGACGAATTAATTTGATTTATATCTCGATCTCACTAGTTAATCCGGGACTAATGAATTGGTGCACAATAAGATTACCTTTCGGTCTCACTTGTTTATATATTCCTTTAGGGGCGTCACTTCCTAAGTTTTTAGGTCTATTCGATTTAGTCCAATTTATTATGATTTAGTCCATTGTCCAAAAAAATCAATTTACACACATCTCCATCAACCAACCTCCTTTTTAGGTTTAGCTACTCATGTTGAAAATAAAGAGAATGGACATGGAAATGAAAAGCAAGAAAATCATTGAAGTAAAGTTTAAAAAAATATAAAAGTTTGGATTTTTATACAAGAAAACTTAAAGAACGTGAAACTAAAGGCATTCAACAAGAAAATCTAAAGCAATAAACATAAAAAGAACAAAATTTAACTGATTTAAAGTAAAAGAAACTGAAATACATTAAACTAAAGCTAGAAATATCTTACAACCAAGGTACAATAACTTAAAGTGTAAATAAATCTAACCTACAGTGATAACTAATTTAACTAATACTAAGGACACTAAGAACAAGAAACACATGTAGAAAAATAAACTCTAAAACTAAGAAAGAAGAAAAGAAAATGAAAACCTTAGAAAAGTTGCAGAAAAAATTAAGAAAAAACATAAAGAAACTAAGGCTAAAACTAAACTAATGTGTGTGTCTCTCCTCCTCAGCCAAAATTGGTTGTTTTAGGCTAAATGTTGATGAATTATTTTTGCCAAAATTACCCTTATATGGGCCTTAGGTGATTGGTGGATCCAGTAAATAAAGACTACCCTTTTTGTCCAATTTTGTCCCCCTCACGATGTCGGTGTTGCGATACCCAGAAGAGGATATCACGATACCTCAGGCAATTTCGAACTTTGGGGTTTTCTTTGAAGGGTGTATATCGCAAAACCCAAAGTGGATATCGCAAAACCCAAAGTGGATATCACGATACCACTGAAGGGTGGTCTCCAAACTTCTATGTTGTTAGAGGTATCACGATTCCAAGGTATGGATATTGCGATACCCTTTCCTTTGGTGTCATTTTCACTCGTTTTCAATCTCCAATACATCTCGACACCACTCAACCACATGTTAGGCCCCCCAATGACACCATTGGCCAAATTAGGTCACAAAATGAGTAAAAATGACACATTTACACTTATTAACTAAAAATCTAAAAATTACGAAAAACTATGAAAAAACGCTACTTTACTCGAGAATAAGCTCCTTAAGTATACCCGGAAAACCAATTTTGCCATATCAAATTATGGTAGATCAAAACGTTTCCTGTAGGACACGTTTTCCACTGACATGCCAAACATGTAGCTGAAAAACGCGTCCTGCAGAAAGTGTTTCACTGTCATGTAAGATGAAACCACCCTCTGCAGGGAGTGTATTCTCTTTGGCCATTTCAACCAAGCCAACTTGATTGCTTCTAAGCTCCTGCAACCTGGGATTCTCGAGATAAACTTGATTGGGGAAAATGTAGAAATCGTGAACTCAATGATTTCAGTATGTGCACACAACCAAGGAGCTAGAGCTAATGACTACATGGTAACTCATGCACTGAAAACACTAATTTATTCGTTTATTCATTATTTTTTCTGTAAAGTGTAAGTTAATATTAATTATTGAAGTAAGATATATTACAATATGCAAGACAAAGTTTTAATTTTTTTCTAAACCTTCTGAGCAATTCTTTACTTTCTAAAAATATTGTACTTAACAAATGGACAAAGAAAAACTTAAATGAAAAAATAACATAAATAATTGTAAATTTTAAACTCACGATATGATTCCGTACCAATCAAACCAATTTAATAAATTTATTCCGTATATTTGTAAATAAGTGTACATTTGAGGTGTAAAATAAAGTATATAAAAAATTACAAAATTAAAAAAAATAACATAATCATTGGCGTCCCGAATGTGTGCCATAATCAGATGGGCGTTGGGCACGCTTAGGGTTCCATCGTACTATTTAGGTTGGCGACTTTTCATTGACTTCGTATTCATTTTCACGTGCATGTCGGGGTTGATCGCCACAATCACCTGCTTCGCCCATCGTTGACTGCGACCATGTCGTAGTTGCCCATCGTACATCCCCCATGTTTAAGTCAATGGTTGCGAAGATGACCCACCTTGGTAGAACAACGATGTTGGGAGTGTTTGCGAGATTATCGTTGGATGACTATATGATGCCACATGGGCCGATTGTGGATGAATGGTGAGAATTTTCGGTGATACTGGATACGTCGGTGTTGTTGGCGGGACCGACATGTAATATGATACAGTGGGTGGAAGTCGTACAAAATATATCCCTAAAGAAGGTGTTGCTGTAGGGAATGATTGCTGTGTTGATGCAGGGAATGATTGCGCGTGCTGTGGTGCTTGTGTAAAATAAACCGGAGTTGAAGGTTTTAATGCGGGGAATGAGTGTGCGTGTTGTATTGCTTGTGACAAAAAAAACTAGGTTAGACCCAAAAATAAATTAACCATATTGATTGGGAGGTTGCATGACAATCGGGTTCTTCGGTGCAGATGGACCCTTGTCTTGGCCTCTTACGGCGACGTTGCCTAGTCCTTTTTAAAGCCACCAGTAGATACGACTTATCGTTATGCCTGAATCAGTCCATGTAATCTAGAGATGTCACCAACTCTGATGTGAGAAATGATTCACGTGTGGAATGTTGGAATGTTGGAATGTTGGCCAACTCCTTTTTGAAGCTGCCACATTTCGATATTCTTCTTGTGGAATGTTGGCCAATCTTTCTTGAGTTTCCCTCGCAAGTCGATCTTGTGCAGGCATCGAGCTTTTGGGTGGCGGCAGAATACGTTGCGTACACCCGAACTACCACATCACTTGGTTGGATTCATACATCACAATCGTTGCAAAAATGATCAATGGCACTTTAAAATGCCAGATCTTTTGATTGGCCAAAAATTCAATCGGGACACATTCTTGAATACTTAGATCCGCATATGGCAACCGTACAAACTTCAGTACGAATTTCTAAATTTTAGCACGTGCCTAATATTAAATTTCAAATACTAGAATAAAAAAACCGATAACTTTGAAATTTATAAACTAACCTCATTTTTGGTTTGTTGATCTAAAGCTAGTCGAATATCCTCGAGCTCGGTCAATATACCGTTGTGTCTCGCAGGGTTATTCCACCTCTTCAAATAATATGCTATTTCAAAATTACAACAACGAAAAATAAAAATGGTAATGATATTATCAAATGAATTTTACCATATTATGAGTGGGAATTCGTAAGAGAATTTCACTCGGGAGCGTAAAAATGGTAGTCGATACCATGCCCACTATTGAAGAAGGAGCATGAAATAGCCGATTTTAACTTTTTTGGGTATCATCGCTCAACACATTTCTCGGTATAATGTCGCTAGCACCGCTGATCCCCAACTAAGTCGTTCCGCTTCTTTCAAGTCGACTAGTAGTAGTAGTCACCTTAAATGTACCAGATTGTGAGATTTATCTATCATTAGCAAACCCTCGATCAACCTCAAGATGAGTGCGTGTGCAAATTGTTCCTTTTCAACGCCACTCGCAGAAGCCTCGATAGTTTGGAAGTTGTCCTACAACCATCTGATCTCGATCTGGCTACCCCTAAACTTGTTCGACACTTTCCCTAATAGTTGCTCACATGTTGCACTACAATCGACACTAATAACTGGCCCCATAATGACTTCCCCATCGACCAGTAGACGGAGTTGTAAACTAACGTCCTCGAGTGTAATTATACACTCGCCGTATGAAAGATGGAATGTGTGTCTCCGGTCTCCATCTTTCGACCAAAGCACTGATAAGTGGGGAGATCCAATTAGTCCCCCTGAGCGTGCGAGCCACGTATAAAAATCTTGCATCTCGCAAGTGTTCATAAATGACATTCAGTGCACCTTCACTTAAATTGTTTATGTACGTCTCCAAAATCAGACCTTCGAGCCGAGTATATAAACATAAAAAATTAATAATCTAAACAACATAATAATTAACTATTTAAAATTAAATAATTTAATAAATTTTCTTATCATTTGTAATTGAACGTCAGAGATATACTTGTCATCTAAACGAATACGTTGATTTGCCATTTAAAAATTATAACGAATAAAATAAAATTAAAAAAAAGAATTAAAAATATAATTGAGGATTGAAAATTGAAGATTGAGAATATAGGATGGAAGAATGAGTATTGGGTATTTGGTTGCAAAGAATGAAGTTTGAAGGGGTTTATATAGGGAATTTTATAGCTGTTGGAGCCCATGTAGCAATTGGAAAAGTTACCGTTGAAAGAAAAACGTGCCCTACAAGGTGCCTTATAGGACGCGTCTTTCTTCCTCTCTCCAAAAACAACACAAATCAATAAAATTTTTTTAAAAAAAACTTAATTTCTCAAAAGTTTTTTTCACATATTCTCATAAATTTGTCATTACTACACCATAACTTTTAAAATCTAACTTTATCCAACATTTAAAAAAAAAAAAATCAAAGTTTTGTTTGATTCTTACGTGAAATTTCAATAAATATATATTTTGTATAAATTATTTTTCACCCATATCAGCACCCACACCAATATATGGTTTAAACAAATAAAATTCGAGATTCCAAAATTCTTAAAGCTTTGCTTAGCATTTTTGAATAACACTTTCACCGCAAATCATGATTCTAAAGAAAATTGGTAAACCAATGAGATTCTAAGCAAAGCCAAAAACAAAAAAAAAATTACTTTTTAATAAAATTATTACTTTTTTATCTTTTTATTAAATCTATCATATCTAAAATAAACAATCTATTTTTTTCAAAAGCATTTATAAACAATAATGATAAACATTATCAATTTTTCAAAAGTATGTTTTCATTATTTTTTAATCTCAACAATAAACTAACCCTAAATATAACTGATAAAATAGACCCGAAGCTTGAAAATCCATCCTTATCAATCCAAACTAATTTAAAAAATTTCAAACACATAACAATCCTAACCCAAAAATAAACTTACATGAAATTTACAAATCTTGATAGAAAAAAGAAATAGGTGAGGAGCAGTATATGATTTTGTGGGTTGATTGCAAATGATTTAGTGTAAGGTTGAAAATTACCAAATCTAGAAAAGAGGCTAAAATTTATGAGACAGTTTAAGTGGGGAACTGCATTTGACTTTGGTGGCAGAGTGAGTTATCATCTAACGAAAGAAGGCAATTATATTGTTGGCTTCCACATCCAGGGACTTTGCTCTACTTATTCATCTCAACTACTTTTACTAGGAAAGTACCACTACATTAATTTTCTATTAACTTCCTTTTCAATCCATTAATCTCCTCTCTACTTTTTAAAATCTCAAATTTGATATTTATATTTAAGTTTAATTTCGTGATAAGAAAAGATTTCGCTTAACATATCAAAAAATTTTATGACAAAATTTAATAATCAATTAAGCTTTCAATTGAAAACAACATTTAATTGGACCTTTAATCGAATATAAGCAATCAATTAAGCCCTCAAAAATCTAATTTTCATGTAAGCCCGAATATTCATTAACTTCACCACGTGGCATGCTAAGATTGTACTACGTGGCAAAATTTGGTAATTTCCTTTAAAATTTGTTAATTTTTAAAAATTTTAGAAATTTCTAAAGTTATAAAAAATTGAAAAATATATAAAAATTTATTAAAAATAATAAAAAATATTACTTAAACTTTCAAAAATCACAAAAAGTAAAAATATATAAAAATGACAAGTTATAAAAAATATTAAAATATTAAAAATAATATAAAATTGCAAAAAATATTAAAAATATAAAACTATTAAAATTATTATAAAATTGCAAAATATATATATAAAATTATGAAAACAAGTTTGCATGGTTTGCTAACATGCCAAATAAAGAGTTGATTGTCGGGAAAAAGAACCAGAATTGGGTTAAGGTCAAAAGGAAGAGGTTCAAGTTTCCAAGTGATAGCTCTAGATTTGATCACGGGTTGAGCCACTTGCCAAGGCCCAAAGGCCCGTTCAAACAGTGGGAGGGTTTGGGCAAAAATATAAGCTTGAAAAATAGGCTTTTGTTGGGGATCAACCCGATTAAGAAACGAACAAGTAAAAAATAGCAGAAGAAATTGAGAAATCGAACACACAAATTTAATGTGAAAAAACCCCTCCAAAAAGGATATAAAACCAAGGGTAAAGATAATTTTACTATAATGGCAAAAGAACGAAGAGTACAAAAGATGGAGATAAAAACTAAACCCCAAAACCTAAAAAAAAAAAACCCTCAAAATGTAAACACAAAATTCTCCAAAAGTATTATGAGTTCTAATATTTTAATGGGTGTATTTTCTAAAGTTGTAAAAGAGCCTATTTATAAGCTAAATTTGTAGGTCAAATAATAATAAAATAATCTAGACTAATTAGAGTTCAACTAAAACAAATAAACAGAGTTTAACTGGGAAATTATCTCTCAAATTTGATTGAAATATAAGTCATACTCAACAAATCTCCACCTTGACTCGTATTTCCATAATGTCATCTTTGCCAAAGCAGGCCACGGGCCTATCTTGAACTGTGCAGGGAGTTAACTAAGTCGAATCTGTGCTTAGAAGCTGGAAGACTTCTAGCCTCTGACTTGTGTACTGCCAAATCAAAACTAACCCGGGTCTAATTTTCACGAACATAGTGCTTTAACTTTACAAAACATGTATCCAAAAGAGAACCTCTCTTCAACGAAACGGTCATACATTTTCCCTCTTATGACCAAGTTGCCTTCGCTCCAAACGAGTTGACTTCGACTCCGTAATGGATGAGGGACGTCCAGTTTCACCGGTCATTATAGAACCTTCTAGAATATAAATATTGTCGGTCTTTTTACCTTTTAATAAAACGAGAGCCCCATGAGACACCTTTATGCCGCTTGACTCGATGTTGATTCTGCAACCTTTCGAGTATAAAATACTCAAGGAGATAAGATTCTTTCGTAAATCAGGTATATACCTGACATCTAAGAGTTTCCTAATCGTCCCATCGTGCATCCTAATTTTAATAGTACCAATACCGATTACCTTACTGGATGAATCATTTCTCATGCGCACAACTCCACCTTCAATCGAACTGTATGTGGAGAACCATTTTCTATTGGGACACATGTGGAAAGAACATCCTGAATCTAAGATCCACTCGGATGTAAGCTCGAAGCTATCGCTCGTTGACACTAACAAGAAATCATCATCGCTTTTGTTAGCTACATTAGCACCAGCTACATCTTCCTCATTACTTTCAGCAGCCCTTTTATTTCGCAATTTATAATAATATGCTTTGACGTGACCTAACTTCTGACAATAGCGACACCTTTTATCTCACTTCTTTGATGCTACCAAAATGGAAGCTTGCCAATTTGCCTTGCTATCTGAACCAAACTCATTGTCGAGTTTGTCTTTACTCAACAAATGGCTCTTCACATCCTCGAACGAGAGTTTGTTTTTTAACATTTTTTTCTGCTGGTTGAATTTGCGTATAATAACAGCTTTCAATCGAGTATAAAGATGGCATCGTACGAAGCTTTGTATGGTTCCAAATGCCGAACTCCATTGTATTGGACCGAGCTTAGCGAGAAACAGATTCACGGGGTTGATTTAGTTAGATCAAGAGAGGAGAATTACGGACTTAGATCGGGGAAAGAGCAAAGTTACAGAATAGTTGACTCGATTCGTTGTTTTAGCAACCGAGGTAAGTTCGGATGTAATGAGCTTTATTTATGATTGTGTTTAAATGCTTTAATACTGCATGAACTGTGGAAACGAGACTATGGAAATGTTCAACAACGATTCAAGAACAATTCGACAATAGATTGAAAGTGATTCAACTACGATTTGGTATTGAAATCCCGATTGAACCTTGGGAATAGTTTAGGATACTAGTGACATGTCATTAGGGATACTTTGAGTTGGCTTCGGCCATGATTTAGCACTTCGGGTGCGAGATAAATCGATTTGGCTTCGGGCCATGCATATCGGCTGATTTGGCTTCGGGGCATGATATCAGAACTTTAGATATAAGCTACCTTGATTTGGCTTCGGGCCATGGTATAGGTACTTACCGTGTAAGACCCTTGAGTATTCGACTCATATTTCGAATGGTTCAACGGGTAAATGAAAGATGTGGTTGAGTATGAGACTGGTACAAGATGGTACAAGTACGTACGAAAATGAATTGAGTATTGAAACTATCGAATTGATGATTTCCTTGGTAAGTTATGTGAATGATCATTGATAGCTTTGTGATTCAATAGAATTGTTGTATATTGCTTTCTATTATTTGAATGATTAATGAATAGTGATATTTTCTCATTGTTAACATACGAGCTTACTAAGCTATATAGCTTACTTTGTTGTTTTTCTATGTTTTATAGTGATTACAAAGCTAGCTCAGATTCGAGGATCGTCGGAGACTTCATCACACTATCCGCTGACACTTTGGTACTTTTGAAACTATGTTTTGGGTCATATGGCATATATAGGGACTTTGAGTTGGCTTTGGTAAATGATGTAGCCATTTAAGTTGGTATTGATTGAATATATGGGAAAAATATTGTTAAAATGTATTGTAAGTTCGGTAATGCTCTGTAACCCTATTCAGGCGTTGAATACGGGTGAGGGGTGTTACAATTTTGCTACTGATTTGTTGTCATTCCGCTATTATATTGCTACTATTTTGTTATTGTTGCTGTTTGGATATTGTATAACTCTTGTTTTATTATTAATTTTGCTACTATTTTAGAGGCATTTGCTTGCTAAGTTGCAACTATCTTAGTGTTATTTAAGTATAAAAAAATTTTTAATACATTTACAATGTGTTGGGAAATATTTATTTTAATATTTTTAGTGTATTTGATGTATTGTATTTTTTAAATTTGTTTTTATATATAAAATCTAAAAAAACTAATACGGATAGGTTGGGTTGGGCTTGAGTTTATAATTTTTTTTATCTAGGTCGGGTTTGGGCAAAAATTTTCCCCATTTTTTGGGTCGAGTCAAGCTTAGGCATAGAAAATGGGCCTAGACACTTAGCATCGGCCCGACCCATGCCAAGTCTAGACAGCACCATGTTCCCATGCGACATCGATGGTTATAATGATTATATCAACAAGTTTATCAATATCAAAGATGAATCCATAAAAAAAATATTATATTTTTATCATTTTTATATAATTTTTCATATTTTTTTCATTTTTTATAATTTTTAAAAATTACAAAAAAAAATTAAGTGCAATTTTTAATTTTTTTTAAAATTCTCTTATGATTTTATAATTTTTTTTAATTTCAAAATTCTAGATTTTATTATAATTTTTGAATTTTTATGATTTTTTAAAAAATTTAAACAATTTTAAGGTAAATTATCATATTTCGCCATATGGCATAACCCTATCGTGCCATTTGGCAAAGTTAACTGACGTCAAGGGCTTACAAGAAAATTGGTTTTTCGAGGACTTGATTGATTGTTTATATTCAATCAAAGGTTCAATTGAGTGATGTTTTCAACTAAGAATTCAATTGATTATTGCACTATTTTACAAGGACTTCTTGATATATTAAGACTTGAAATTGTAAAAATATTACATTAAAAATAATATAAATATTTTAAAAAAATAAAAACATAAAATCTAAAATGGGCTTGGAGAACTTAAGCAAAATTTTAAAGCTATATTTGATGAATACCTCAATGTGGAGGCTTCAAGTTTCGATATGTGCTTAAAAGCGTAGCCCGTTGAACAAAAATGGCCCTCATTTCTTAAGCATAAATATTTTGCAACTTGCTTTGAAAAAAAATAGGTTAAAATATGTTTTAAATTTCAATACTTTTCAATTTTTATATATTTAAAATTTAGTTTTTTTTTATTTTAAGAAATTTAATTTCTTTATTATTTGGATTTAAAAATACAAATATAATTGTTAATATTGTTTAATAAATTTAACAATTAGACTTAAAATTTAAAATTTTAAAAAATAAAGGGATTAAATTTTTAAAAATAAAAATAGGGGGAGTAAATTTCAAAAAGTACATGGACTTGGAGTTTAATTTAACAAAAAAATGTTAAAAAAATGTTCTAATCCCTATACTTTTTTCACATTTGAAATTTACTCCATGCTTTTATTTTAAAGAATTTAATTATTTTACTATTTAAATTTAAAAATACAAGTCTAATTATTAGCACCATTGAAATTCTTCTGCTGAATTTAGATTTATTATAAAGTCAACTTTTTTGTTTCATGATTACGAGTTTTTTTTTTTTTTGAAAATTAAACAGGTTGGATTATATTAAAAAATAATAAAGTAGCTCCCAAAAAATAACTGTTTTTGGAACTTAAAACAACAACAGTAACACCTAACAAAAGAAAAATGAAAGAGAAAAAAAATAAAATCAAATCCAGCCATCTGATAAGTCACTTTCCTTCCTCTCGAAGCATTTAAAACAGTTAAAATTCCAGTTGACCCATCGTCTATCTCTGCCTGAGCCTGGTTGCAAAGACTTCCTTCTCGTCTTCCCATCAACGTTAATTAACCACAAATTTAACTAAATTGCTTAACCGAATTTTAACTCATTTATACACTAATTTCGTAAATATCTCTATTTAATATTTACATACTTGATTTACGGAAACGGAGTCCCAAAACTACATTTTTCCAATACCATTAAAAACTATGTTGTTATACTAGTGGTTTTCAAGATTATACATCCATAGTGGAGTGGGCGTAGGTGGTGCAGCAAAATGTGCCAATTGTGAAGCAGTAGTGGAATTAGCAATATCCGCTCCCGTTCCGCTCCATTGCCATCCCTACCTTAACTTCTCAGATTTCAAAATTTAAATTCAATTGTTAACGTTGTTAATTTTTTTTGTTAAATTTATTGATGTGATATTTTTAAAAATAAAAAATACTTAATTGATAGTAATGTAACTATAAGAAATGATGTTGTAATTAATTTTATTTAACAAAATAATTTTAATAGTCTTAAGAATTTGACTTAAGCATTTGGTATGATGAAAAGTAGTCACTTTCTTGGAAATTTAATCTATTAGAAAGTGATTTCAACGAATGGTATGCCAAATTTTATTTAATTTCCTTGGAATCTGACTTTTCTTTGAGAGTTATTTTCCTATAAACATAGCAATGTGATTCCCATGATAAAATATGGGAAATTTACTTCCTCATGTAGATTGAAAAGTTCAAAAAATATTAAGACGAATTTAATCCCATTTCATATTGGTTTAGGGTATTAGTCTATTAATTAATGTAAAAGCTAGAAGCTACAACTATTGCCCCATTTCTTCTTCCTACTACTTTACTTTTTCTATTACTTCAACATATTCTTCGCAAGTTTTATTAATTTATTCCAAAATAAGTTTTATATATCAATGATTTTATATATGCATTATTATATGGGTTAGTATTTGATATACTTGTCTAACATTATTAAATGCAACACAAATTTGAAACGATTTTGTTTTCAATTAAAACTATAATTTTTTTTTTGGTACTGATTAAAATTATAAATTAAAAATAATAATTAATACATGAATATCATATTGTATTTAGGAAGGGTAAATTCTTAAATTATCATTACAATTTACATGCCTAGGAAAGTAATTAGTTAACCAAACGTGATAATGCAACTTTCTTGAGATTTTAATTAATGCCTTCCAATGTATACCAAGCATTGTAAAGTAAGATTTCAAGGAATCACATTCTATTCGAATTATCCTTGGAATCATAATATGGGAAAACACCAAACACTATCTAAAATTTGAAATCTAAAAAGTAGAGGGACTAAATACCTAAAAATAAAATTATATGGCTGAAATTTCAAATTTACAAAGAGTATAAGGACTTGTGACATATTTTAACCTAAAAATTTAAGGAAAAAATTAAAAAGAGATTTTTCCAAGCGAAGATGGGGGGATTTATCATGGTAGTCGATACTGTTTCAGTACCATCCATACCGACTGGAACGCTCCGTTTCAATAGTAAACTGAAACAACAAACTTTAGGTTTCGTTTTGATGCAAATTTCGGTTGGTACAAGTTGTATTGATGCGTACTGGTTGATTTCACTCGTACTGACCGAAATATGGTGTACCAACCAGTACCAAAAAATTAATTTTAAAATATATTTTAACTTTATTTTTTATTAATTTAATTATGAATTGTTATATGGAATAATTTTATTGTTTAATTTATGGAATAATTTTTTTGCTTGTTTAATTTTTTTTCTGGTAAGTTACAAGAGGAGGGCAAAGCCCCAACAACAATGCGACTAACACGAGTCAAACCCAGGCCATACCTAGGACGGTGAACACCTTGGTCATCAGGTCAACACACGATGTTCTGTTTATTTTAAGTTTATTTAATGATGGACTGTATTTGTGAAGCTGATAAAATAAAATTTTATATAATTGATGAATATTTTTTTTTATCTTAAAATTTACATAGAATGAGGTTTGAACTCATGCCACCAAGATTTTTAAAAAGTTTTTTACTACTTCAACTAAAATTTATTTTTATGTATATTTTATATTTAAAATTTACTTAATTTTATTATTTAATATTTATAAATAATTTTTATATGCATACATCAAATATTTTATAAAAATAGTGATAAATCTAAAAGATGGTACGTCCGCTCTGCAATACTGACTACCATGAGAATTATATTAGTACCTATATATTAAAAGAAAGTCGTTTGACTACCTTGGACTAGAGGTGTTCATGGGCCGGGCGGCTCGGCTCGGCCCGAAGGCCTGACCGAAATTTGGGAGGGTTTGGGCAAAAATATAAGCCCGAAAAATGGGTTTAGACAAAAAATAAGGCCCATTTAAAAAATGAGCCGGGCCTCGGGTAAGGTATTTTTGGCCCGGGGCCCGGCCCGAATTCACTAAATGACAAAAAAAACTGCTATTTTTTTTTTTATTTTTGAATGTTATTTTCTTGTTGTTTTCTCCCTATTTTGCTACCATATTACTATTATGTTACTACTATTTTGTTGTTATTGATTGAATATTGTATAAAACTTATTTTATTGTTAATTTTGTTATTATTTTAAAGGCATTTGTTAATTTTATTATTATTTTAGAGGTATTTGCTTGTTAAGTTACATCTATCTTAGTGTTATTTAAGTCTACATGTTTTTTAAAATTTATTTTCAATTTGTTGGGAAATATTTATTTTGATTTTTTTAGTATTTTTGATGTATTATATATATTTAAAAATTATATAAAATAATATAAAAATTTAATACGGACGGGCTGGGCCGAACCCGGGTTTTAGCATTTTTATATAGGTTGGGCTTGAGAAAAAATTTAGGCCCATTTTTTGGGCCCGGCCCGGCCCGGCCCATGAACACCTCTACCTCGGACCTTCCTCCTATTGAAATGTGGATACCCACCCACCTTTTTTTTTTTTTTGCATTTTACAAAAGTTATTTAATTTTAGCTTTACTTCTTTTATTATATTTAAATTTAAAATTTAATTTTTATATTTAATTTCTAACATAATCCAATCCTATATTTTTATAATGTTATTAGTTAACTCATATAGTTAATATTGTTAAACTTTTTTATTAAAATGTTATAAAGTTTACCTTTTTTTTTTAAAGAGCCAACGGTTAAATTTCAATTTTGGCCGTTATAATATGGTAACATTTGGATTAAATTCATATACTTTATTGTTTTTACATAATTTGATCTTTCTACTTTTATAATGTCATTAATTAGTTTAAATAGTTCATATTGTTAAGTATTTCAATTACAATACTGTAGCCATTTTTTTAAGAACACTATTTCAACAAAAAAAAATTCTATTATGACGAATTTGAATGCGTGCTTTTAAGAAAAAAATCACATAAGCATTTTCAACGTCATTACTAAGTGAGTTTTATTTAATTTTAAAATGTCACACCATTAAATTTAACTGAAGAACTTAACGATGGTAATAATTGAACCTAAATTCTTAATTTTGAAAAGTAAAAGAACTAAATTCCTAAAACATAAAATAAGGTGAAAAGTCTATAGGGACTTAGATCATATTTTAACCTTCATAATTTGATACAAACAAATAATCAAATCATTTCAAAATATGAATTTAATAGAAAAATTTTAATAGCAATAACAATTGAAATTAAATGAAAAAAATAGAGAGTTTGAATCTTTAAAAATAAAATATATTTTTAACCTTCAAAATTTTAATATAAACAAAAAAAAAAAAATCAATGAAGAAGAAAAGGTGGTTTCGATTATACCGAAGTAGTGTTCCATGACAAAAATTCAACACAAATATTTGTACTAAACCTAGTTAAGGTTATTTTAATCATTATTAATGTAAATTCAACACAAAACTAGAATTAGATTTTAGCGAACAGCCATAGCAATAAAAACAAATATTTGCTTTCACATTTGCCTGCGGCATATCTAGTAACTATAACAATGGGAAATTAATTGGCGCTATGCGCGAGCTGTAATTTGTATGCAATGCATTTACTATGCATATTTATTCTCATAGAAAGTACCACTGCCTCTGCTCCTACCCATAATTGCATTTGTTTGAGCAAAATCAGGAAAGTAGTCTACAACCTGAGTTCGTTCACCCCATGGATGAGGTACAGGGGAAGAAGGATTACGTAGACCCGCCACCAGCTCCCTTGTTGGACATGGAAGAACTTAAGAGCTGGTCCTTTCACAGAGCTGTCCTTGCCGAGTTCGTTGCTACTCTTTTATTTCTTTACGTGTTAGTTGCCACTGTTATCGGTCACCAAAGGCAACCTGCTTGTCAGGGTGTTGGTCCCCTTGGTATTGCTTGGGCTGTCGGCGGCATGATCTTCGTTCTCGTCTACTGCACTGCCGGAATCTCTGGTAACCCTATGTACTTAGCGAATCAGCTAAGTTAGCCTATGAAGTAGATGAATATGTGAACTATGCTTATGACCTTGCCATCATTGTTAAAACAGGTGGTCATATTAATCCGGCGGTAACGTTGGGGTTGTTCGTGGCTCGGAAGGTTTCATTGGTTCGAGCGGTGGCCTACATGGTGGCACAGTGTTTGGGAGCTATTTTTGGCGCAGGTTTAGCAAAGTCCGTCATGAAGCACTACTATAATACACTAGGAGGTGGTACAAACATCGTGGTTGCTGGGAACTCGAAAGGCGCCGCTTTGGGAGCTGAGATCATCGGCACCTTCGTCCTCGTCTACACCGTTTTCTCTGCCACTGATCCCAAAAGAAATGCACGCGATTCCCATGTCCCCGTAAGTATCATAGTAGCTACAAGACATGCAAAGATCACTATTAAATTTAATAGTCATAATTATTTACATATTTTATCAAAATGATCCTAATTATATTTTTGAATTCTTTTAGTTATTAATCTTTATTCTTTATTTTAAATTATTTTTTTAATAAATTTTATGAAAATACTGTTAAAAAAAATTAACGGGATGATGTGGAATTTTATATATGAAATATTTTTATTGAGATATAATTTATTATTTAGATAACATTTATAAGATAATTACATGAAATTAAAAAAATAATTCTTAACTTAAAGAGAATAGAAATAATTATCTAAAAATAATTTAAAAATGAATGTTCAGTATTTAGTGTAAATTTATCATTAAACCGATTTAATATGAATTAAAGTATAACTTCTCGGGTTTTTTGTGATGCGGTGTGGTTTAGGTGTTGGCGCCCTTGCCAATAGGACTTGCTGTGTTTGTGGTGCACCTGGCCACCATTCCCATCACAGGCACTGGCATTAACCCGGCTAGGAGTCTCGGTGCTGCTGTCATCTACAACAATGGACAAGTGTGGGATGATCAGGTGTATATATATAAATGTATTATTAATTTCATTTATTACCATATTTAATTGTGGATTGAATGTTATTGACTTTTAATCTGCTGAAAATAGTGGATATTTTGGATTGGCCCTTTCATTGGAGCGGTGATGGCAGCGGCGTATCATCAATACGTACTGAGAGCTGAGGCTATGAAAGCTTTAAAATCCTTTCGCAGCAACTCTACAAGTTAAAGGCGTCGGCTGTGGCTGCCTGCTTTATTTGCTGATTGCTGTGTGTGTGTTTTCTCACTCACTTGTTGCATGTGTGTTGTGACATATGTAAATGTCTTAAGTTGTACTTAATAAGTGGATTGGGTGAAATAATGTGTGTGTACGTTTTGAAATATGACTGCCAGCCCCAGGCTTATATAATTATACTAATGCATCCAAATGGATATGCTATGATCTACATTATTTATTACCCATATCTGCAAAAAGACAAAAAGACTGCCTGTTGAATTTCGAGGAACTCTTTTTCTTGCACGATTAGGCCCAAAATTTAAGTAGGTATTACTATTTATTATTTATAGTAATTATTGATATGAAATAAAATTTTAATATAATAAAATGAAAAATGAAAAAAAAATCATATATATATATATATGTATAAGAATCTATCCAAATTTCTATAATTAAATTATTAACTCAAATACAGCAAAAAATAACATAAGTAGGATAATGTAAAACTCTAGTTATTTTGAAAATTTCTATAAAGAAAATGTGATTTAAAATTTAAAGTGTGTTGTCAAAAAATTATTATTAAAAAATAAAATAATTTAATTGATATTTAAATTTGTTAATATTATAATATATAAAATATTAATTTTAAATACTTTTTAAATAACTAATAAAAATTGTTTTATAAATTTTAATTGGAAGTATAAATCATATAGATATTAAAATCACGTATAAAGATAACTTTTATAAATTAATAAAAATTTTATAATTGATGGAATAATTCACTCAAATGTAAAAATAAAAATAAAACTATTTCGACCTATCTTTGTTTATAATTAATATGATGTGATATTATTTTAACATTAATAAAAATTCAACAAATTAATAAAATATAAAAAATTACTATGGTTAGTATTATGATATAGAAAATATAAAATGTAAATATTCTTTAAGTAATCGATTTTTTTTGTGTGAAGAAAACACTATTATTAATAGGAAATATGAACAATAATAATATAAAAACATGACATATACTACAAACGATAAATAAATTATTACAAATTAATGCATAATGTCATGTCTGTAAAATAATATTAAAATAAGAGAATGACAAATTGATAGTAACTCCAACACTACAATAATTGTGAAAACATCAGAGATGCATCAATTTGATCAAATCGCTTAAATTTATATTTTAGTCTCACCATCATCAAATTAACTTGACGTTGAACACCGATTAACCAAGAAACAACCGTCAATAGTCCCGAGAAACCTACCGCATTAGTGATGCACAAAAGCCCAAGTCTCAGATGGCCTATCCTTTTCATTATCTCGAATCTATCACCATCACTAAGATCTATCACGATAAAATCCTTTAAGAACAGTTCCTAATAAATTTTATTGGCAATTATCACGTATAAAATTGAACATGACTAAAAATTAAAAGTAAAACCAAAACAACTCTACTTTCAAATATTTGAAAGTAGAGGGGACAAAACAAAAACCACGAAAAATGAGAACAAAACAAAATCAGAAAAAAGTGGACAAAACCACAATAAAATAGCATAAAATCACTGCTATATGATGACAAAAAGTGTGAAAATAGCAACTATTCGTAAAGGAATACAACGGATTTGGACGGAAATTAAGAAAGGGAAGCTCCCATAAGTTACGGATATCACTCACTCTGCTACTACTTTAGTTTAAGTAGATGCATTTCATGTCAAGCGTCAACCGTCCCATGGGAACTAAGATGCTAATTTCTAGAGCAAAGTCCAATTAGTAGAAGATGCCACAATTCACCTAGCATCCCTCAAACAAACAGATTAGAACGGAGATCACTAAAAGCCTAGGGCAATCATCTGTTCCGACTGCTACATCTTACAATGGTAAAAATAAGACAGGGCAGGGGATGAACTCAACAAGTAGATTTGCGTCCACGTGCTTGGAGCCGATGGCTTCCATGCTCATCACCACTAGATCCAGATTTAGGTCGTCCGCAACTTCGGCAATGATCGCAGTAGCCTTGCTTCCTTCCCCAAGTCGTACCAACAACTTGAATTCCTTAAACCCACCTGTTGTTTTCTATTTTTTCACATCGGTTAGCACATCTTATCCGAAAGGAACATTTCAAGAACAAAAGTAGAATTGTGGGAACAACCGCCACCTTAGTTTCATGCTTTGACGTATATGTTGTACTAACCAATCAAATAACTACTGAGGCAGATATATAGTTCAAATCAAGAACAAGAAAATGCACAAGGGAACCTTTTTTTAGATAGTCTAGACATCTATCCTCAGGTTTATTACCAGTTTGATCACATAAAAAATATATGTATGAATGGTGAATTTTCATCGTATGTATACCTTGAGAGAGATGCCAGCGTATGCTGGACAGTTGAGTTCCATGTTCTGGCAACTCCTCTTTCTGTTTTTCATCTATAACTGCAACGTACATAAAAGTTTTTGAAATCTTCCTTTTGAAGCATGTTACATAACAACACACACATGCTGCAATGGATAGAGGGAATGTGCACATACATACCCACGACAGTAATGTCAGCGTCATAGTTCTTGGCCAAAGCAGCAGTAGTTGCAGCTGCCTGCTCAAAAGTTTAAGATGTTTAACCGAATTGTGCGAGGACCCAAAATGCAAATCACGACAAAGCATCCTTAGAAAAACACCATTGTTTTCCCCTATTGAAGGATTTAAAGCTAATGTTGTAGGATTTGGAGTTTTGAGAAGGAAACCTGTCTTGCTCCTTCGGAAAGATACGGATTTCTGTCTGTTATTGGCAGAAGCAGATGCTTGAAATGAGTAACTGCATCAGCAACTAAGCTCACTTCAGAGTCTTGAGGTTGAGGAACAGCCTTTGCTGTCCACAATTAAACCAAAAACATACAAAAATATCAAAACGGGAGCTTCCTATAACAAAACAATAACAATCGGCCTAAATTTTCCATTACATCCAACAAATTATGTTACATGTTGTTTTTCTCATAATCTCAAGAACTCTAAACCCAACATTGTAATATATATCAAAATTAAAGCAGCATTAAAGGATATTACCTTTGTGTCTGATTGTAGGAAAGTTAGAGAGATTTCGAGCTATATACAAGAGAGGAGGAGAAGATGTAAAAGCTAAGGAAGAAGGCAGAGACTGATCAAAATAAGAAGAAAAAAGTGGGTTTGAAACCTTTGCGTGCTTTGAAGTATCGACTGGAACTGTAACCAAATAATGCGCAAAAGCCATCAGAATCAGTGGAACTGAGAGAGAAGAGCAGTTAGTTGAGGACGATTTCCAGAAACCAAATGAGCTCATTTTATGCGTTGGGCCATTCTCAATCACGTATTCATCGCCGTTAATCTTGCTGCCTACACACTAGACTAGAGCTTCTAGCTTGTGGCATTTGCATATTAAAACGCAGCGTTTTATATGCCATATGTCTTTTCTCTTTGAAGTTTCAATAACCATGCTCAGCAGTCATTGAAGAAGGGGGAAAGACCATATCTCGTCACTTGTACGTTGTTTGTTGATTGCTAAGAATAAAATTAATTCCATTTTGTACATATAGTCGAAGTTGCTTGCTTATCTTCATCAATGGAAATTTTCATTTTTCTAAAATTCGAGTATGTGTACGAGAGTATAATGGTCACCATTGGGTCAACGTGTTCTTGTCAAACATGTACTTACTCATCCACGTTTGAATAACGTAGCTGTATAACAGAGAACTCCTACAGAAAGAATGTAGTATTTACGAAGCAATGTATGCAATTGGCCTTTGTTGTTAAGCAAAACAAACAACTCCAAATTTTATAACTTAAGAAATATAAGCAATGCTATAATATTATTATCAATCGTATCTTAAAATCAAAACATATTTACAACCACGTGTAGGTGTAGCTATGACGTAAAGTATAAAAATGTTTTCCTTTCCTGTAAACCTAAAACAGTATCTATGGTACAAGCTAAGGTGGGGGTGCTCTGACGTAAAAGAATGATTTAAATCAAAGCAAAAAATGGAATGAGAGCAAATGTAAGTGCGTAAAACAATGTTTTGAGGTGGCGTGATGGACTTGTAATGGATGGTGACGCCCCTGAAATGTTTGTATTATTAGCATTCCCTGATGTGGCTTCAGGATTCACAGCAATGGCTGGAGGGACTGCAGTTGGTGGGTTCACTGGTAAAGTGTTCGAGGCCTCTATATCATAACCTGTTGAAAATCGGATCTCATTGTGAGACGTTTAAGAGATCAATTGGATGCATAAAACATGCAGGAAAAACAAAGACAAGTTACTCACAGTCGGATGCTTTCCAGCCCAGCACCATCCTCTCACGATCAAAAACTATCCGATAACCGGTCATGAAATTTTCTGGTTTCAATGTAAGAAACAACAAAAGTGTAAGAAGCTATATTCGTTATCACAACAAATTGTGAGTGCAGTGCTATACTAGGCCATGCCATCTGTCAGTTTAGGATTAGATAGACCCTTGGTTCCAATGACCAGATTTTAATCCCCAGTAATTCATTTAATCATTATAGAGTAAGCACCAAAAATAAGCAATGTTAATTGTGCTGGAAGATACTCACGTCCAATAATATTCACATTGTCACTTTTCACAATACCTAAACAGTATACATCTCCACCCTGCCAGATCAAAAAAAGAAAAGATTAATTTCAAGGCAAGTCAAGCGCATCTATAGAAATAAAATGAACTCTTTTTTTTTTTTACCTGCAAGGAAATCACTATTATTGGATCATTAACAAAAAAATAGTCTCCACCTTTCATTGTCAGATTCACAATGGGGTACTTAAAGCTGGTTTGATTTGCACTGCAAGGTTAAAAGAAGAAGTCAGTGCTTCAAAGGGATAAAACGGAAAATTGTTTTTCGGTAGGTCTAAACAAATAGATTATACCTTAGGTCATAACAATATTCAAAGGGAAGGCCGGAAGAATTAGATGTATGCCGCTTCTCTACGGCCAAATTGTTGAACTGTCAAACGACATAATGAAAATTTCTTAACATGGGAAGAAGAGAGGCTTCGGAAAACAGCATGGAATACGTGACTTAAACTACTCACATTCTCAGAAATAAGTGTATAAGCTGGGTCATTCAAGTATGTAAACGAGGTACCGGAGTCAAAAATTGCATTGAAATCAAGATCTGCAGTATTTCCTCCAACATTTACTTGAGTGATACTGACATTGTAAGTGGGGCTGAAAATGAACATTGAGAAGAGAAGAGATGAGTACAACCAACAACTAAAAAGCCAAAACCGGAATCATTTCTAAGGCTGCATGTTCCACTAACAAGTTTGTTATCATCATCGATGGAAGCTGAAAAAAGAGTAGCTACTTACTGGGATTGCCTGAGATTAAATGGTGTTTCTCCTTGATCTGAGCTGCCCCTATCACCAAAAGTGATTCTTCCAACCCCATCAGGTCCAAAACACATAGAAAAAGAATTCGAAGCAAGATTTTCATTCGCTAATATGCTAGGAACAGAGACATTGTCCATACCAAGCCCGAATAGACCATTAGGAGCAGCACCATTTAAAAATGATCCAGTCTGAGTCTGCCCACAACTGCAAAAAAGTGCAGAACATCCAAATCATAAGAGCAACAACTCGGGAGAATCAGGTTATTTTCCTTAGGAATAACAGCGCATATCATGTTGATCAAGGGTATATTAATATCATTCATTGATGCTATTTCCCAAGACAATAGATAATGTTTGTTAATTGTTAATATAAAAAAGGAAGTGAAAGTTACAAACCCGAATGTAATCTTAGCTTCGACGGCTTTGGTTTTATCTTCATCTGTAGTTAAGTGCAAAACATCCTCCACCAAGACCCCAGTAGAAGAAGTGCCATTAGAGAGATAGAGAACTTCATAAGGGCAATTACTTTGAGGTGAAGAACATTGTTTTTGTTGTTCACACAGGGCGCTGCTACAGGGAACTTTGGAGCTTGTATTGGAGGAATTAAGGCTATAGATGTTAAATTCTATCGTCTGCAACACAAAAGTTACAACATATACCCATCAAAAAACGATACTTCATGTATCAAATACTATATTAAATCCGAAAGCTTGTATTGAATACGTAAGAAGAAAAAGGGTTACCTGATTATCGGATGTCTTGAGGCCTCGCACGCATTTAGAGCAATCGCATGGCAACCAGAATAGATCGCTGCCGGTGTCTAGCGCCACCAAAAATGACACAGCAGGCGTCCCTATTGATACATTCGCGTAATGCAAACTGTAAAATTCCCAGAAATTGGAAATCTATTACTTTTAACAAATTCAACCCAACAGCAATAAGAAAGTTCTAGAGATTTCAAATATATATATGGCAGAGAAATTGATATAATTTTTTCATAGTATAAACTCTTAGTCACGCGTTGTAAAAAAAAGGGGGGGGGGGGGGGAATTTGGCTTTATTGAAGTTTCCCCCTATTCACTCCCAAATTAAAACGAAAGGAAACTACTCCAGATTTTCTCAGCTAACAAGCAGAAAAAAAAAAAAAAAAAACCAAACCAAACTTTTACTAAAACCAGAAAAAAAAAACGAAATGAAATGAAATGAAATTCCAACAAGTGTTGAGCTATTGCAGAAGCAAAATAATAATAATAATAATAATTATCCAATAACAAAATTACTTTTTTTAAATATATAAAGAAAAAAAAAGGGAGAGAGAGAGTGAGGTGGCAAGAAATCATACAATCCCAAGTCATCCAATCGATAAGTTTCGTTCCCGTCGAGAAACGTAACAGGCGTCTGATCATTAGCCGTCGCCAGTCTACGGCCCTTGATTATTTTATCACGGTGAACCATAGCACTGTAATATTCCGGACTTCCCTTCGCAGGTAACTCATCAACGGCCAGGATTTGCTTAACCGGATCCGAATACCTATGATGGATATCAAACGCGAAGGTACCGAATCCGTAACAACTTCCCGCGCTTAATCCCAACACCACTAACAACAACACACAACTGTAACTACTAAACTCTCTCATGTCTGAAAACTTTTGCTGTACTCTAAGTTTGGCCGTCGTTACCAACAAAAAAAAAAAAAGGAATCTGGGGGAAAAAAAATAAAATTTTGGTGTTTGGGAGTTAAGCTTAAGAAAAAAAGGAAGGTTTGAAAAGGTTTTCAGGTTTGGTTGGAGTTTTGAAAGGAAAATGAAATAAAATAAATGGCAAGGAAGAAAACAAAAGTCAAATGAACGTTTATTTCTTAGTTTTGAGTTTGCTGAGCAGACGAAACCGCAGCAGTTTGGTACCCCAACTCTAAGTGGGGTCCAAACGTGGGTCCCCTAGCTAAGGGTTTGATTATTTAATTAATTATTCTATTTCCCGAAATTCCCCTTGTATTTTGGAGATTTTACGCTTCTGGACCTCATTCTTTTCCCTTTTTTTAATAATGAAGCCGTATAAATGTATGTTGGATTAAGATTCCTTCGTTAATTGGTGCGCTAATTTGGTATTATTCTACAAGTTTAATGCCAAAAAAATCTTATTTTTCTAAAAAGAAATTGAGAATTTCTAATATAAAAGTATTAAGTTTTAACTCTTTCATGTTTATATGTTTTGCTAATTTGAGAAATTTATAGTTTCTTTAATTATTTAGTGTGTCGGAAATATACATGAGAGCATGATCCTTTTTTGAGTGATTTTATTCTCTACTCCTCGTAAAATTTACTTCATATATTTTTATTTTAAAATTTTATTCTTTATATTTTTTTAAATTTTAGTTTAATTGTTAATATTATTATTTGTTAAATCTGTTGATATAATATTTTAAAATAAAAAAATACCTACTAATTAAAAAGTTAATGAGGGATGAAACCACAAAAAAATTTTAGTGAGGCCAAAATTAAATTTTAAATTTTAATAGATTATATCTTTGTAACTTTTAAAAGATTAAATCAAAATTTTAACTATATGTATATGGGTTTTTTTTTATATAAAAATAACTTGAAATTTTTTTATTAATTACAAAAATGACTCACCTTTTTTTTTATGACATAAATGACCTGAAATAAATAGTAAAAGTTGGTGGAGCCAAAAAGATTGATGCCACTCACTTGCCACGTCAACCAATCATTGACTGTTAGAATTAAAAAAAATCATTTTTTTTTTGTGGAGCCAATCTATTTGGCAAGACCTGTATAAATATTACTCCAATACGAGTATTTCTGAATATTTCGGAGGCCAAAAAAATAAATAATAGTGATGGAGCCAAATATATTAGTGTTACCACCTTTATTATGTCAAAATTTTTTAAATTTTAAAGTGATTTTTATTTTTATTTTAAAACTAAAATTATTATTTTATTTGGTGGAGCCATAAAGAATGGCGTGACCACCATGCTACCATTTTTTGGCAGATTCAACAACTTCCTCTTTTCCTCGATTTTCAACTCGTTCTTATCTATAATAATAATTTCATTCAATTAACCAATTCAGACAGTAAAAATTAACTCATTTATGCTAGTAAGTCCTTTTATATATTTTTACAAAATTACCCTAATATTTTACTTTTATGCGATTTAGTCCCTAAATTCAAAACACGCAATTTAACCATTTTTAATTAAATCCCAGCTATTCCGAACAGTCAAGGGCTTCATTACAGTCCATATTTGCAATTAATTCACAACAAGTACAAGTAATTTTACTAGTTTTTCATTTTAGTCTTTAAACATTGAAATCATCAAAAACTACTTTACAAAATAGTCTTATCTAACAACCAAGCTTAATAATCTATCACAAAACTTCAAGAATAACTCATACTCATCAATGGCATAATCCTTAACATTTGATAGTTTTACAAATTAGTCCCCAGGTTAGTTATACTAAGCTAATACGAGCTCAAAAACATAAAAACTACTAAAAACAGGCGAGGTTTCACTTACCTATCGAGGATTAAAACTTGGCCGAATGGTCTTCTCTATCTCCTCTAGGGTCTAGGTTTTGAAAGTGTAGGGAAGAAGATGATAAGAATTTTATCATGTTTTGTTATAATATAATTATTTACCTAATTACAAATTTACATTTTTAACATACATTTAATATTCACTAATTTTAAACCCATTACCATCCACTAAAGTAGTGATGGTTTATTTGCCATTCAAGTCTATTGATTAATCTTTATATAGCTATTTGATAACTTTAACTAATAGAAATCAACTTTCTCAACCTTTACAATTTAGTCCTTTTTGCTTAATTAACTATCCAAACGATAAAATTTCCTAACCAAATTTTAATACAACTCTAATGACCTTGTAAATATTAAATAATTAATATTTACGGACTGACACATCAGAGTTGTGGTCCCAAAAATAGTATTTCTGACACCACTAAAAAACGGGTTGTTACATAAACTGACGACACTAGATAACCATCATCCACACATATACCATTCATGCATCACTGAAGAAGGTTACTTACCTTACACAAGTTATATAACAATGAAAGCTACAACACATGGAAGTAAAGAAGGAACTCACCAGAAACTCTAGCATAAATCTACAAAGCAAGTCCTTTGTCTTTATCTCTTGGACCTTCGGTAGCGTCTTAAGCTAAAAGAAAGATAATTCTACACATCAGATCATTAATCTATCAAATCTTAACATGCATGCAAGAATTGACCATACTTAATCCAAAATCAGGAAGTTTCTTTTCTCACACACCATTCTAACATCTATTCATGCAATATGAAAAATAAGTAAATGACTTAAATAATAACCTAAAGGTTCATCAGTAATTACCAGGGAGTTGGTACTAACGTAGATGTTAGCTAAATACTGCGAACCTTCACTTCAATGAACTTCTTCTAAACTTAGTTTTTGAAAAGATTTACAGAGGAATTCAAGAAAGAAGAAGATGTAAAGGTTTTTTAGAAAGACCACCGCTATTATTATATACTTAAGCAACAGAGACCACAATTACTAGAAAAATCAGATAATTCCACTAAAACTCTTGATTCTTGTGATTAAGTGCACTTTACAAGTTTTAGGTCTTACAATCTATGGTAGTCTAGTTCAGTTCTAATTAAATCTCAACTTGACTAACCAAATCATCTTACATTAAAATAATAAACAAATCTAAATGACAACGAACACAAAAAGTTCACCCACAGCATTTGAGGTGGGCGGATACTTAATAGAAGAGTTCACCAAACCTCGTCAAAACTAGAAGTTCGCCAAATGGCGAATTACACAAAATTCTATACTAAGCCATGACAACTACTTTACTTACACAAATCTATCCTTAATTTACCATTTATACGTCAAACAGTAACCAAATACGGAGACTCCACCGAGCGGGCTGTTACAAAACCTGACCCTAAAACTATGGAAAACTAAAGGAAACTATCAGCCACCAAAATCTAAAATGAAAGGCTTATAAAGTTGTATTTATAGCCTACTAACATTTAACCTAACATTGACCATTTTACCCTTAAGTAAAAATAAGACATAAGCTTGTTTGGACACAAATTTGCCCTTGTAGTTTTTTCACTCGTCAGGCTTGGGTATCGCGATACCCACAATAGTCTTAAGATCAGAAGTCTTGGGGGTCTCGGTATCACGATACCCATGGTCTGGTATCGTGATACCACTGTAGATGGCATCTATTCTCCTTATTTCAACACTGTCAAGGGTATCACGACTTCTATGCTTCGATATCGCGATACCCCCTTTTAGGTGATGCTTTCTTTACGTTTAGGCCACCGTTGACTCCCTACAACACTCAACTAACTTGCTAGGTTCCCCATGGAACGGTTGGCCAATTTGGATCTAAAAAATGGCTTAAAACTAATAAAAATAATTTATTAACAATAAAACTAAAAATTGACAAAAAATATATATAAAAAAAACACTTAAATTGCTTAAGAATAAGCTCTTTAAGTGTAATGGAGAGCATAATTTGATGTATCAAATTACGACAGATCATCATGTCATGTAATTACTTAATTTATGTTATTTAACTTGTGTTATTATAGCCATGTTACTAATTGTGCAGTTCGTGTGGATGTTATATTCTGCCTCAGACATTGTGGTTGTTATTCCCCCGTCGGCTCACATCTACTCACACTTATGGTGTATTAACGCACCCATATTGAACTTCTCAATAGTCGAGTGGTACAACGGGGATCGAGTTATGCGACAGTTCAAGTGCAAACAAGATGTTTCGATGTTCCACAAAATTTTGACAATGTCCATAGAATTAACAAAAGGGGAAAAATCAAAGAATTAAGCATTAGAGCATCAACAATATCTTGCATTATAGAACGGCCGGATGAAACGGACACTTCAGATAGATTTTGATTTTGATTTACGGCCCTCGATTGAGTACCGACATTGGTACATCGAGAATGGGAAATTGTATTTATTTGGTAGCCAATTGATGGTAATCCCTCCACACATGCACCGATGAGGGCACCAACAATGTCGACGAGGTCATTCCCCTCCTGCACCCCAACTCGAGCCCGATCTGAGTGTTCTTATACACAATCTCTCGATAGTTCTTATCATCCAGATTTGGGGGTAGATAATTATCTTTCGGAGTCATCAGGATATGCATATCACTTGGAGGTTTTCAGTTTCAGTTCTGATCATCAACAACCGAGATCATAAATGATGTTTGATACCTTTAGCCCATTACCACCTCAATACTCCACCCCTCCCGGGCAAACCTTTCGGAAATATGATTTTTCAAGTTTGTTTAGCACATCCTAAGGTTCGTTGATGGATGCTGTGAATGAAGGTTTGGGTGAGGAGAATAATGATCGTCGCAAACACTCTCAACACTAACGCCGGACACCACAACAGTTTACCCCACGGACAACTCCATCAAACCATCAATTTTATCACGTCTAACATTATTTTTATTGCATGTATTTTATAATTGTAATTCAAGTTTTAAAGTTTGTATAAATATATAGTTTAGTCATATTCTCAGTATTCCAATATAACATTATTTTATACTTGAGCATGTTTAAGCAATATCAAAATTAATCATAATCAAATAAATTTTAATAAAATTAAAAGCAACATAAATTCTACATAAAATGAAATATTACTTCAATTAATAACAACATTTCACATACATTTGAACATGGAGTACATAAATTCATATTCCACTAGATCGAGATGATTGTCCAGGATGGTAGGTTTGATGTATGCATTTCCCCCGATTATGACCAACTGTTCTACACAGACCGTAATGTTTAGGGTTAGTTTTCTCCCTCAAGTCCATTTCACCATGAATCTTGGTGATGTGCGAGCAACCTTTCGACTTCCTACGTAACCCTATGTCTTAGACCAGCTCGAAAGTTAGCGGAGGCACTTCCCAAGTTGACACATCATGCAAAAGGGGAAATGAGTTTCCCCAAATATGCAATGTGCATTTTAGAGTGTACACCTCATCAATATATTGTTCAAAATTGATGGAGGCGCGGGAATAAGCTATTATGACGGGTGTACAAGGGTACCAAAGTGTCTGAAACTTCTCGCAGTTGCACCGTTTGTTCCGGATATCAACTCCATAGGACCTAAGTGGGATACTGGGTTGACGATCGATGGACTCTGTAACTCAAAAAGTTTCTAACTGTCGAAAAAATAATTCTACATGCATCGACCTCGCTCTTTGGGCGTTGGCATCCATTGCCTTCCTGACCTCCTCAAAAAACATGTGTCTTGCATCCATTTGGTTTACTTGTTTTAGCCCCATTCTTGGCATAAATGTTGTCAGTCTGTAAAATATAGTTGAGAAAATAGATGAAATTAAAATATGTTGTGTTTGCTTCAAGACAAATTTAACAACATTTGTCAGGTTGGTGGTCATATAACCATATCGAGATCCGTCATCAAAACTTTAAGCCCATTACCACGGCTCCATGGTACCCAACCACTCTTAAAAAAGAGTATTCGTTTTACTGTGGATATCAGCCTCAAGCCTGGTCAACCTTTGCTTGAAACAGTATTGTTCCAGCTCGTACGCTACGTATGTATTTCAAAAAGACACGCTACCTTTTCGAATTAATTTGTGGAAGTATTAAGAATATTTAAAAATATGTTGAAATCGAAATTTACCCATGCTCACTACTTGTTTGTGCTAGTCTGCATTCTTGTCGTCTCAGTGGAAGTTGGCGGCGATGTGGCAGATACAATAAATAGATTATCATGGAACACCAGAATGTCTAATCGTGGCAATTAGTCTCTTCTATCTATCGAATATGATGCAAATATTGTATTCTCTAACAATATACATCCGCAAGTTCGTCAGGAAGAATTCTGATGATTTCATGTTCTCTAACTCCACAATGGCAAACAATATCGGTAGCAAGTTCTGGTTTCCGTCTTGTGCAACCACAATAAGAAGGATCTGTGTATATTTTTCGTATAACCAGGTGTCATCAACCTGCACAAGCAGTTTGCAATGGGGAAAGGCCCACATGCATAGATCGGATGTCTAGGACATTCGATGGAAAATTTTTCTTCCCGATTGTAGTTGGTAGTCTGGGTTGTAATAAAGTCGTGTTTGTAACTCATCGATTGTCCCTGGCACATACTCATGTATAACGGCTATCCACCTTTGGATTTCATTGTATGACGCATCTCAATCTCCGTACAACAGCTTTATGGCCATCTGTTTAACTATCCATGCTTTCGAGTATGACACTCGGTACTGAAATCATTCTTGCATTTCGGGAATCAATACCGATATAGGAATGGTCGACATGTCCTTCACCATTGACATGATGCAGTTGTACATAGTTTTCGCATCAAGTTTGCGATGATCTTGTGTCATACGTGCAGAAGTGCATGTATGAGGCCCAAAAATTTTCCAGATCTCCCACATTTGTGATCTCTAAATAAATGATACTTGTTCCCGCCAATTGTACCCTTCTGTCGACCTCCAACACTCCCCAATATATAATGTTGGTTTAAACACAACGACTTCGTAGTCAACTGACACATTCATGCTATATTGCTTAATGGAAAATACGCAGTCTTCCTTAGTCGTGAATTTTTGGCCCACGAACAACTCCTCTCATTTGAGAGCTGTGGCCAATAGGTGAGCAGGTAGTATATTGAGGTACTTAGAAAACTCGGATGCATGCGCCGCATCGGGATTTACGTTCAACATATGGGCCCCAGGATCATTGCATATGACAATGCCTCGACTCGGGTTCTAAACTGAAGACGCATAAACATTTCCATCATCATTCGCGCCTTTGTCGTCAATATCATCCGAGACGTCATTTAGATCAAGTTCACTATAATCTTCAACCTCGTGATCAAAACAACCATTATTGTCATATTCATCTTCACCATCCGTATCGGTCTCAATCAACACCAGCTATATTTGTAAAGGGGGGTCTAGGTTAAGGTTCTCAGATGCAGGTGGAGCATTAAGATCAATGTCAAACCCGTGTACAGATGACGGCCTATTGACAGACGCTCTCAGAACCTTCGTACACGGATCTTGAACTCCATATTCTTCACTTAATTGAGTGAAATATTCAACTGGCTCCACATCAGCTAACTCAACAAACTGGATTGATTCAATGTTGACACTCCCAATCTGGTAATAAAGTGCGACCATTGTCTCCACATCTTCATCGTCTACAAGTACCATCTCAGTATATTTGATATGATTTGACGAAATTAGGAATTTGTAGAATAGTTTCGACATCCTCCTTCCATAACGTGTAACAATTTTTGCATCGATCCTTTCTTTCATATCATCAACAGTCACATTTCTATTAAATCTCATTGCTATTTGTTGGCGAGAATAAAAAATACAACCAATTGTTGCTCTTAAAATTACTCCATTGAAATAAACACATACGACGAATTGATTATCCATCTTCAATACTTAATCTGAAAAAATAATTAAATTTCTCAATAATTATTTGAAAAACAAGATTCTATTGTAAAAATTATAATAAAATAAATTTAAGTACCAACCTTATGAATTTTTCATTCTTTTCTTCCTTATTTTCTCCTCTTCTCCAATTTTTTCCTTTCTTCTTATCAATTAAATGCTAAGCCGTTTAAGAAAACACGAAATTTTGATGTTTAAATAGGGGTCTAGTGTCCCCTAACAGAACTCCTGCCCCCAAACGGTGCTGCCTGACAACGTCCCTCCACCTGGGTGCCATCTGACAACTCTCCTCCATTCCCCTCCAACCTGTATTTTACCTCTCCACCCATGGTTACTATTCAAAACATACCATTTTGGTAATTAATTTGATTGAGATACCATTTCAATTATTAATTTTATTTTTTGTATTATTGGGATAAAAAAGGCGTAAAGACTAGATCCATATTTGAACTTATTAGATTTCAATTCATTTAATTATTATAAAATAAAAAAAATATTATTTTTAAAATTAATAAACACAAATAAATAATAATAAAATCATAAATATTGATTTGATAAATTATAATAACAAAATTAAATATTTGAACTAATTTAAATTTTATTCAAATAATATGATAATTAGTTTACAGCATTTTTCCAATCTATTTTTTTTTTCTGATTTTCTAATCCAATTAATGTAATTTAAAATATTTATTTTCGATTTAATGGATTGAATCAAATGACAAGTATGGTTGAAGGAGGACATGTGGCATGTTTGAAAAGAGAGAAAATGATATGAATCAAAAGTAAAAGGCAAGAAAGGGGGAGTTGGAGGGCTAGTTGGTGAAAGTAATCGAGAGAAGGGGAAAGGCAAAGGAAAAGGAAGAGGCCATCACCCCCATGACCTTAGCTTTAAACGCCACGTGGCAAATGATTTTCAGTTATTATTAAAAAGAATTAAATAAATTTAAATGGTAACAGATTTAATATTTACTACATAAAAAATATTTTAAAAACTATTAATTTTTAATTGCAATATTATTCTAAATGAAAAATTTTATTTATAAAATCATAAAAACTTAAAACAAAAATTAAATTTGTTAAATAGTTTTAATATTATTTAATTCATTTTAATAATACAAAAAATTAAATTAATCGATTCGGAGACTAATTTAATCATATATTCACCTTAGGGTCAATTGGGAATTATATTTTAGTTATCTCTATGTTACTCTAATAAATTTTTAACCATACATTAATTTAATATTGATTTTTTTTGGAAAAAAAGTAAGTTTTAATTAAAATAAAAAAATCAATTTTCTATATTTTTAACATTTAGCAACTACAGTGGTGACATTTGGCATCATGTAATCTTTGTTAAATAATTAATAATATCAGTATAACGTGTTTTATGTTAACAGAAAAAAGAAAACAGAGGGGCAGCTTTAATGGCTCTTAATTACGCAATTTGTTTAACTGTTCATGATGGTTATAATTAACAGTTAATTATAAAATTATTATAAATTATTCATTACTTTTGAGAAATTAACAGTTAATATTATTCTTTACTAACTTTTGTTTAATATTAGATTTGATTTTAATTAAATTATTTTTATCTTAATTTAATTAACTATCAAACGTTAATTACTTTTGTTGTATTTATTTTGATTTTTAATTTTATTTTAATCAAAGTTAAAATCTTTCTATAGTTTTATGCTTGATAAAAATGTAAAAATATTTGCCCAGGAAATTATTATTTTTTGCAATATCAACAAACTAACTTTAAAATATATTTCTTTAAATTGGAATATGTATTTGATTTGATATATTTTACTTTATATATATATATATTAAAGTCAAATTATCGAGAAAAAATATTTTTTAATAAATATATTAATGTTAATTAAGTACCCAACAAATTTTAATGATTTTTCCCATATAATTTCAAGTCACCTACAGCTTACAAATACTATTTAAGGCAAAGAAATGAACATAAAAAGAGAAACAGTATAACAATCAGCTACCATTCGTAACCAGTATGCAGCTCCTCCATATTTTCTTGCTCATTGGGAAACATCGCGATGACTACCAAATTTGACCATGGATTGTATTTTGTCTTCTATTTCAAACTCTATTACTAATTCTTCTATGTTAGAGTCTTCTTAATTAATTCCTTCATTATTTAACATACGATGTTAATGCAAAAATAATGAACATTGTTGTTGATATAGTGTACAACAAGATAAGAGTATTGAAGAAAGGAGAATATAGTTGCTGTGGAGGTTGGTTCACCCAGTCGAGACGGAGAGTCGGAGGTTATGGAGAGTGGTGATAAAGAGAACGTAAAGGCTGAGAGCTGAGAGTGCGTTGACATTGTGCAGGCTTAGTATTCTCGAAGGGTTGATTTTTTTTTTTCATCGTTCTTAGGGTATTTATAGGCAAGGGTCTCGTGTAATATGGAGTTAACATGTTGGACGAGGATATTTGTGACAAGACAAATCTTGTCATTCATTCTGACTCTGATGAAATAAAGTAGTTGAGCCAATGTGATGTTTGGTAACCAAACGAATTCATGTTCCCAATAAAGATTAGACCATCCGTTGTTCGGGTAGTCATCTCGGAAGGGTGAGTTCACAGGTGGCCTCTTGGCTTGCTGGTGGTAGGTTTATTATTCAGGCATTTTCCAGGCTTGCCACGTGTCCTAACACAGATGGGGGTATAACAATATCCCCCTTCGGAATCGAGAGAAGGGTTATAAAGTGGCTTTCTTCGACACACTTTGATCTGATAACTTTCTCTTTTCCATGTTCTTTCAAATGGTAGCTTTATTCTATAGTGAAACGTTATATCCAAACGATACGTGATAATAATGAATAGCAATCTTTTAGAACAGGTGGTAAGTTGCTATTGGGTGTCGTTTGTTTTTCGAAACGATATGTTTTGAGAGATAGGTCTATATATTCTCTAGGTTTTTTTTTTCGAGATTACTTTGCCTCCTTTTTCTTTTTGAAATTTTTTGCAACTATTATTAGTGATTTACTAGCCATTGTTTGTTTTCTGGAACGATTTATGCATTTTTGAAGTTCTTCCTTCTCTTGGGATTTGGAGCGGATGACTCACAAAAGATAGAGACATAAATGTGACTGACTTGACTGACAATACATCGGAAAGGACCCAAGCAGAATAGATACTGAATCCATTTATGGAATTATTCATTTGTGACGTTCATAGTATGACATACCTAAATTCTAAGTGGATGGCGGACTGTGTATGCGTGACTCGTACACTTTGATGTAAGCAAAAGCATGAGTTCAAATAGATAAGGAACCGAAAACTGGTGCGTTGGGTGTACAACAGTGGAATTCATAGCCCAAAACATGGGTAAATAATATCCTTTCATTGACATTACATGATTGATGAAAAGTAAACGTGGTCACGAGTCATCAATCTTTGTGATGGATGACTTGATCACTAATTGATAGTGATTGACTTTTCATGAAGGAAGATCTAATGGTTACCATGAGATAAAATATAATCATACTGGGAGAACAGATATTATCCGAAAGAGATCAAGAATATCCTATGAGTGTAACACACTAATGACAAGGTCATTGGATGAGCACTAAGTAGTTGCTTTCGTAATGGTATGTCGTTGGTGAGAGCTCAATCACGATACTATAGGGGAATGACTTCATGACTAAATGAGTTTATAATTAATAGGCGAAAAGCCGAAACTTAATTATAAATCATTTGAGCCTCAACTTCATATTTCCAATCTGTCCCTTCGATAGCTCGTTAAAACCAGAAATGAATTGCATATTTGAATAGAAATGAATGGAATGAATAGAAAAAGAGAAATGGGATGTCGCCAACGATTCATTGGAGTAGTTCTAGATAGATTCATCTGATCTTCCCCATTTTTACTTCTTGCATCAGCTTTGCCTTGAAAGCCTTGAGTTGTTCTTGTATGGAGATGTTGTTGTTACCTTAAGAGTGTTGGGATGTCGCTGGGAGGTCGGCATTGTGCCTGTGAAGACCTTCCAAATTGTCGCGCTTGTTACCCCTTTGGAGCGCAGATTAAGATTCCTCCCACTGATGCTCTAGGTTTTCTTACCTCGAGACCTTTCGTGCGGCTCTCAACTCTGCAATAAGTTGCTCATTTTGAGCGCTCCTTTTGTCAAGGATATGTTGTTGCTCCTTGAAGGGACGTTCTTGATAAGAGAATTACTTTTCTAGACGTCACAGTTTCTTTTGAGTCTCTAAGTCATAAGGTTGAGGAACTGATGCTTATTGGTGAGAACCTTGGTCTAGTAGGATGGGAGTTGTGGTTGGAGGAGAAGGTATGATTGTGAGACAGGTTACAATTTCTTGCAAGTAGCGGGCTATATGGCCGAAAGGTCCAGGAGGAATCACATTAGGCTGCAACTGAGGCATTGCAATTGCTAGGGGAGTCAAGGTGACTAGTGGAGCTACTCTTGCTGGTGAATCAAGAGTGGTAGAGTTGGAGGCTAGAGAATCTTCTGGAGCCTTTACCAGTTGTTCCAAAGTGGGGAGAAGGATGCTTACATATTGCAATTGAGCTCTAGCGAAAATGGAGGTAAAAAAAAAAAAGATTTGTGTAGAGCTCAAGCCAGTAGAAATACTTGAAATAGGTGGGATGAAGGTGTTGAGTGGAACAAAAGAGTTGACTTGGTCAGTTAGGTTTTTGGTCTGGTTGGTTTAATTAGTTGAGGTGCCACTTTAGGATTGAGAAGTCATGTAATCTACACTCATCGCACCAATTGTTGATATAATATACAATAAGAGAAGAATACTGAGGCGAGGGGAGTAGTTATTATACTATTTATATTTTAAAAATAATTTCAAAATATGATTTATTCTGAAGTCAATTATATATTATTATGTTTTAATTTTGAAGGTATATTATTAATAATACGTTACAAAAATTTTAAAAAATAAATGTAATTTAATTAATACATACTATTAATAACTAATACTTTCTTTTACTAAAATTTTATATAAAATTGAAGTTAATGTTAATATCTTAAGAACTATTTTTTTTGGAATTTTTTTAAAGGTATCCAATACCAAGGTTGATACTTGATTGTAAAATTTATTTTAAAAAATCAATGTTTAGTTGCAAATATTCAATCACATTTGCGTACAACAACAATAAAGGATAGTAATGAATTTCATCATATTTGCATTTGGGTTTGCAATGGAAGGAGTCAACAATAATAATAAAATAATAAAAGAAGAAGAAGAAAGCCATGGTAGCTTAGCAATTGCTCTGCCTGCCTTTTGGTTTGTGTTTAAAGCCAAAAAGCCACCTTTCACTTCTGCTTTAGGTTGGTAACCAATCCATATCATAGACTGGGATGCGGTCAATTATATGAAAATTTATTTAAGTCGCACGCAATCCTTTTATATAATAATTATTTGATAAGAAACTATCGTCATGTGTTTAATTATTATTATCATTTCAAGTGTGGAATTTTTCAAAGGGAAGGTTCCAAGATGGAGCTGCAAAGCAAAAGCGGTACGAGTTACGACCTCACCAAGTTGATTGAGAGATGACTTGCAAATTCTATCCAACTATTTCCTATCTACCCTAGTTGTGGACTGTTTGAATTTTCAATTCAGTGGTTGCCCCATGATATCATATCATACGCTGATCAAAACTGATTCATGGTTTTATTTCCAGCAAAACTGTGACGATACTGTCTCTGTCTTGGACTCGGTGTTCTAAAATTCGACAATGATCAACAGTTCCCTATCCTTCGCTAAATCTGTCTGCCATATGTGCCTTAAGACAACAACAAGATAGACATCTAAGCCATATATGCCATATGCATGTATATGGAGACAACTCCGAAGAAAACCGGAAGAGAAATATGGAGATGGCAAGTTCGCAAGGGAACACAACTGCCAGAATCGGTATTTCTGATATCTTTACTAGTTGATTCTGGGGTAGAATAATTATGGATTCTGGCAGAAACAGGTGGAGGTGTGGAGACGGCATAAGATTCTACTTCAGATGTATTAGTTTCCTCAACGTCGTAGCCTGCATGAAAGCCATTGAATTTCGTAAGCAAACAAGGTCCAACATACTAAAGCATAGAGGCAAAGCATCACTTACAATCATACTTCTTCCAGCCCAATACAAATCTTTCTCGGTCAAATACCACTCGGTAACCAGTCATAAGGTTTTCTGTTTAGCGAAAGAACAGCCCAATAAGCAAAGATATAAAATATTGGAACTTAGTGACATCATCTACGGTGTACAGCGAAGAGCATTAATGAACCTCATGAAATACATTGCTAATTCACCTATCTTCATACAGTCGAGCAATAAAGGAACAACTGAGGCTTGCCTTTTAATCAGTTCCAACTTAATAACCTAGCAGAAGCACTCGATGAATCACATGCTATATGCAAGACTTACGTCCAATAATATTCAGTTCCGTACTCCTGATGACAGCCAAGCAGTATACAAGTTTACTCTGCAAATCATTAGAGATCAATGTGTTTAACACGATTTTCACTCCCTATGTACGAAATGAAAGAAGTCCAGGAGAAGGATCCTACCTGAGTAGAAATGACAATTATCGGGTCATAGACTGGAAAGTCACTTCCACCTTTCATTTTTAAACTCATACTGGGTATTAAAGTAGCATTTGCGTCCGGGCTGCATGATGCAAAGAGAAAAAGATAACATGTGCAGAATTCAAGTTCAACCCCTAATGGAGAAAACCAGTGTATGAACAAGACTAAAGAATGTACCTCATGTCATAACAGTACTCAAAAGGGATCCTTGAATCAGGTGGGCGGCGCCTATCTTGTGCCTGAGAATGGAACTGTAGGAAAGCATAAGTTACTAAAGTTGGGACATCAAGTTTTGTTGGTTTTTAACATGCAAAATACGTACATTCTCTGCAAGGTTTGAATAAGCTGGGTCAACCAAGTATGTGAACGAAGTCCCAGAATCAAAAAGAGCTGTAATATCACCAACAATTATAGCTGTCCCCACCCGAATTTGAGTTATGGTAACGTTATAGGTTGGACTGCAGCATAAATCATGACTAGATGTTAAAGAATAACATAAAATGTTCCGTCAGCAACATTAATACATCAATCTAAATTCACTATTTATCAAGCATTAAGTAAATAAGAAAATTACCACTTACTGCGGTGGGTTAAGATTAAACGGAGTCTCTTCCTGGTCAGGGCTACCTTTGTCTCCAAAACTGATCCTTCCAATTCCATCGTGTCCAAAACACATGGAGAAAGAATTAGCTGTCAAACCTTCCTGTGATAAAATGCTCGGAACTGCTATCTTCTCCATGCCAAGCCCAAATAAACCATTGGGAGCTGCAACATCCAGGAATGAGCCGCTTTGCACCTGCCCACAGCTGCACAATTCACATTGCATTTTCATCTGAACCTAGAAAAGCGTTGGGGAAACAAATATTGGCCTACATAGTGCCTTTCAGCAAAAGCGAAGGATGGAAGAATAAGGCATACAAAATGGTTAAGCTGCATACTACAAGAGCTTACCCGAATGTGACATATGCCTCAACCAATTCTGGATGACCATCTTCAGTTGTTAGGTGAAGAACATCCTCCAGTAGAACCCCAGAAGTAGAAGTTTGAGCTGACATGTAAGAGACTATGTATGGACAACTACTGAACGTTCCGAGACATTGGTTACGGTGTGCACACAAGCTACTGTTGCAGGTGACTCTTTTGCTGGTGGATGATCCTTTAGGGTCGTATATGCTAAGCTCAAAATCCTGCCAGCCTCCAAAGGAGATGCATAGTTTAATATAAATTCAAAGGACCAGTGTAAGAACTGATCTCCACACTAGCTGGTTAACTGCAAGCCCCAGTAATACTTTTCCCATTGACTCAATGTAGTTAAATTACAGCATCCTTATGTGGTTAAATGTTCTACTATACCAACAAGCTGTGCGTTGAGGTGGTAGCGGCCTTGCCCTTACAAGGGTGAAAGCATAAGTTCAAACCTTGAGAAGCGCACTTGTTGAGAGGGACCTCGAGTCCAATGTGGCTTGGGATACCCTGTCCTTTACCCTGTCTTTGGACTACATATTTGGATTTGACTTCTAGAATGAACAGAAAAGGATCTGAGAGCAAAATTTTGCTATAAACAGTGAAATTCAAAACAGGAGCTGCATTTGAGGGGACCAAGTTGGGGTATAGTCTTAGCGTTTTCAAATGCATCAGGGACATGAAGAAAACATAGAAAATCAGAATATAAAGGGAGAAAAAAACGAAAAGAAGAAAACATACAGAAGCATAAGTAGTTCCTTCAGTTGGAGCACATTTGGTACAATCACATGGCACCCAAAAAAGATCACTCCCTGTATCAAGTGCCACCATGAACTTCACCCCGGGAGTCCCCAACTGCACTGTTGTATAATGTAAACTGCACCCCAAGAAAACCCCAAGCAAGATTATAAAAGAATAAACAATGCCCTAAATCTAAAACTTCCAAGAAAATACAAAAAAAGAGGGGGCATAAAGATCCTTACAATCCCAAAGAGCTGATGCGGAAAGTGGAGTTGCCATCAGAGAAAGAAAGGGTTGCATTGATGTCAGAGAGTTTGCGGCCGCGGAGGAGGCGGTCCCGGTGAGCTAGAACGGCGTAGTACTCAAAAGAACCTTTTGCAGGCCAATGAGAGAGTTTCCCAGTGGAGTTGGACCAGTTCTTGACGGGTTCAGAGAAAAGGTGGTGCATCTTGAAAGTGAAGATGCGGCCATCGCTGAGCTTAGTGCTTAAGACCCACAAGAAAAATATAGTCTTTGTGAAAGATGACATTTTTCTTTTAATCATTGTATCAGGAGAATTCAAGTGGATTGTCCACAAAGATTTGCATTTGGAACAAACAAAAATGGATATTAAAAAAGAAGGAAGTAAAGATTGGGTTTGGATCTTGGGTTGCTTTTAGTTTTTAAAAGGGAAAAATCATTACTTACTTTTGGTAGTATTTGGATTTATGTTGAGAGGATTTGAAGATGTGGGGCCTAACTTTCATTTATTATATGACAGTTAAGGAAGTTGAACTGGCGGTGGCAGTTATATTCAATGCAATAATTTCCTCTTTTAAGTATGGATTTGCATGAGCATTCATAGGCAGAACTTTGAACTTCATTGAAGGAAATCCAACTTGAAAACAATTAAGAAACCCTTTTGTTTTTTTATGTACAAGAGACACCCCAGTCCATTTCAACTCATAATATTTACAACAGAAAATAATAATAAAAAGACATAGTGGTACTAAAATGTTAAGCTACCAAAAAAATCCCAGAAAAAGAGTAGTTTCTGCTGGTGCAGTGGACAAATTTGACATGAATGGTCTCAAACAGGAGAGGCAGAGGTGATGCCAAATTTATCTGAAAGCTTGGTTCTGGTGAAAGGTGAAAGAAGCTCCATCTGGTGAATGAAGTTGACGTCATGAACCAGAGGGTTGCCTGTTCTGCCTGGAGGTGACCCTGCATAGCAAGATGGGGAACACCCCGTGCATGCCGATTCTCTTCCATCATTTGTCTAAGATCATGTGATACTATTAGTAACCTATGAAACATATATGTGTATATATATTTATGTTTTGATGAATGAAAATCCTTACCGTCTCAGCAATTATGTTGAGAACTCCACTTCTCCCATCAGTGTTGTATTCGCTGATGATGATGATGATGATGATTTACATGAGAGGCCAAATTAGCCAATGTAATGTAAATTAAAAAAAACATGGCAATGAAATTGAAACCAACCTGTGTTTGGTACATCTGAGGGGCTTGAGAAACTCGGGAACGACGGGTCCGACACGGCGAGGTTTGGGGCAAAGGGGCTGCTCGTAACCACCGAAGCCGAACTTGGTTGTCTCCGAACCTGAATCAAGAAGGTTGCTTTTAACTGGTAAATGCTGCATGGTTCTCTCTTCGGCCTTCCTCTCCAAAGAAAGAAACGAAATTCCAAGTCACAAGCAAAGACTCAGTAACTTACTTGTGACTACTGTTTTTTTTCTCTCTCCTTTATTATTATTGTTAATCTTCTCTCATTCGAATTCAAATGGCAATAAATAAATTTTTTTTTTAAAAAAAGGCCCTTTAATTTAAAGACAAGGCAGCCAAAGAAAGAGAAAGAGAAAGAGAAGGAGAAGGAGAGAGATTAGTGATGAGTGAAGGAAGGCAAGGTGTGCAATGGATTGTAGAGTGAAGGAGAGGTTCCATTTGCTTGGCCAAGAGTGGATATGTTATAGGACAGGTCTAAACGACTCTTGACAGTTGACATAGTTGGCATTCATCTCCTAGTTTTCCTCTGTTTCTAATTTTTGCCTACAAATAATTTCGTCCATGTTTTTCCTCACTTGGAACTTTTCTTTCTCCCTACCATTTCAGGCATTTATAATAAATGGTTGCATTATTTCACTTATTTTCTCACGATCTCATACTCATATACCGTATCATTTTCTCTTTACCTTTTAATAGAACAAATGACACCTCATCTAAAACAAAATTCGCATGGAAATCATGAATCCTCTACTCACGTTTACAGCATGGTTTTATTGGATTTGGATACTTTAGGCCTTGTTTTCCGCTTCAAATCTCTCTATTACTGCCAAATATCGTGACATATTCACTTTTATGTATATATACAAAACAAAGGATAATTATCCAGTTAGGCTGACATGCCATCCCCTAGATTAGAAGATAAAAAAGGATGCAAATTACAGTTTTATTTATTACAACATCAACTGAGCAAAGAGATATTCATAAATGCTATATGGGTTTTGCAATTTGATAACCAAACTATAATAAATGGATATGAAATGTTTTGACTTTAATTAAGATCATGGCGCCATTTTCCTTGTTCTGATTGGACTTATAATCAGTCATGCGTTTCATGTAAATTTGCATGACACTGTGAAATACATCCTTGAAAACAGACGAGCCAGGTATGAATACAAAGCAGGTCATTACAGTAATGATCAAAAATCAACCCACGTGTTAAAAAGGGTAAAAAGAAAAGGGCAATATGATACCCACATGCTCCTAAAAAGATTTCACTAGAAAGCCATTGAGGTACGCTACACAAATCATTGAATTAATTAATTAGTGGGGAACCGTAAATGACTTGATAATCATAAACTATATGTATCCCAATCGAATCTAGGTTGTGAGAAAACCTCATAATCAATCGGTCCATCAATAATGCTTTCTATATTTTGCATGCCTTCCAAAAGGGCTGGTTGAAAACTATCACTATCAGAAGGTAACAGTTTGTAAATTACTAGCAACCCAAGAGTAAATATGGCTTGCAGCTTTGTGGAGTCTCCTTGGACTGAAAAGAACAAAAGCATCGAGATGAGGAACAAGTCGAGGCAGAACCGCATGATACTCAACACAGTATCCATCAGCCTTCCATCATTGCCAGCAGGAAATCCCCTGACTCTATACACAAACAGAAAGTTGTACTTATCGACCACATACCTATATCCAAAATAAACTGCACCCACTGGCACCACGAGTGGTGCAAATGAAGAATATATCAAGGTCAGGGCAAATATTGTCAAATTAAATGCATAATACTGCGCAAAGTCAAATTTCTGCTTGGGTATAGGCGAGGTCCGGCTGCTGATAGGATAGACGGAAAGATCCTGTCCCGGAATGTCAATGTCACCCATCCTAGGAGAGTCAAATAAACTTTCGGGCATCAGCGGTCTCCGCAAATTATTCAGGTTCTGATTTTCCAATGGGTACTCTTCAGTATTTTCTGGGACCAACTGGAGCATATCATTCTTCTGAAACTTCTGAAGCTTATTCTTTATCCAAGGAACAGGAGCCAGCAGATCATATGATATTCCCAAGAATGTACTTGTGATTAGAAATGCAAGAGAAGAAAGGCAAGATCTTGAAAGGAATGAAGCACTCATGTATTGCTCAATTCTCTTGCAGTCTTCTCCATCCAGATAGCATCGACCCATCCGAAGGATTGCACTCTCTAATGATGACTCAACAAGAGCCCTCAATAGGATCAAATTGACAAGGAAGAAGCAAACCATCTTTAGCAATGCTGCTCTCTGCTCACTGGATACAGTGAGATGCCGTTCAAACTTGGAAAGATAAGAGAGAGCTGAAGGGACCACTATATACATGCTAACAAATATAATTACATTGGGCAAAAATTGAAAGACTAGGGATGCCAGCCAGCTTGAACTTTGCACCCAAGCCAACCATGACTGTGCATTATCAATTGCTTCTGCATTAATAATCCGAGCAGCACTCTGCACAGCAGTGATTACTGCAAGTGGAGAACTGAAGAACAAAAGCATTAACAACAAACATGAGTTTACAAACACTCTTCGCAGTTTCAGTGACAATTTTGTTGATCCCAAATGGTTCCAGTAAATATCAGTGGCCAAAGGGGCTCGTTCAACTTTCCATTGGTTCCTCTGCAACTTTAACTCCATGACAGAAAAGAATTTCCCAAACCGCCTCTTTTTCTCATTCCGGAAATCTTGAACGGCCTTATTCGCTGTATATACATCCTTAAACATCACAAAAGCAACCCCAGCACCTGGTGCATGCCCTTCCTTATAAGCCGCTAATTCAGTCTCTAACTCAGCTCTCAATTCTTGCAGCTTTCTTAATTTTTCTTCATCTGTAAACCCAAATGTACCCGTAATCTGATCAAAAACTCGTTGTATTTTCCTCCCCAACCAACGGATCCAACCCAGAAACCCTTCACTTCCATTCACATCTTCACTTTCTTCCGGCAGAAGACGTGAATCGATCTTTGCTATCAACCAGGTAATTTCATCCCTAACCTTAACTAGTTCAGTGGCTAAATCATCCAAAGAACATAAATCCATAGGCATGATAACTCTGTATACTTTCCCCGGATATTTATACTGAAAATACTCGAGCACAACACCTTTGTCAACCCCTAAATTCTTAGGCAAACCCTGAACCATAATCGTAAAAATTGCAGTTGAATTCGAGTTGGGGTCACTTAAATTTCCATTCCCATCTCTAAACCTAGTAATTTTTAATCTTTCTTCAACAGCAGACATTCCATAATGGAAAATAACAACAACGAAAACCACGAAAAGAAAATGCACCCAAAGTAACCCTGAACCTTTACTGATATGACTTACAGTGGTTTTCGAGAACTGATCGTCTAATAAAGCAGTGCCGCCGTAGAGATTAACGGGGAGCAAGACGGAAACAGCCACAAAGGCGACTGAGAAGAGAATCGCGAAGCTGCCGCCTTCGATTAAGAGGAATTGGGCAGCGTCAGCTCCGCAGTGGCGGGCAATCTCGCGGCCGGTGGCGTGCCAGACGGCAAGGAGCTTAGCGAACAGAGCGGATGGCCCGGGAATAAGGCGATGGTCGCTGCGGAGCTTGAGGAAGATAAAGATGAGGACGCAACAGAGGAGGCCGATGGTTGAAATGTTGAGGAGATACTGGATGTTGCCATACCACGCGCCGTCGTTCGCGAAGTCTTCATCGGATGAGGGGGACGGCGGCGGAGGAAGCGTCTCGCTCATTGGAGATTCCTCGGAGAGAAGGGGAAAAAAATTAGGGGTTTCGTAATTGGATTTTGGGGTTTCGATTCATAGGGGTGTGGGAAGGGGGAAAATAATAGGAAGGTGAGATTCTTGTCCTTTTTGTGTGCGTGTTTTTTCTTTTTTTAATCTAAAATCTAACTAATAATGTGCGTCATTTTGGTTTTTATTTGTCGGGAACGGAATGCACTACTTATGGATTTTCCTAAAAACTATAGAGTATTTGCAATTATACCCTTTACCAAATACTGTATCTTGCAATTATACCCTTATAATTTTGAATGGCAACCAGTTGGGCTTACTTTGCTAGGCCTATTTTCGGATCCATTGATAAGGCATTTCAACGTCGTCAAAATGGGCCCATTGGGAATGCTTTGGGTCCTTTATAATTATTATTAGACATCGAGATAATCCTTTATAATTAAACAATAATTTATATTAGGATTATTTTAAAAATTTTAGTTTTTAAACACCAATAAAATAATGACACCTTATTAATTTTTAAAGATATAAAATTAGTATTATATATTTATACATATTTAATATATTCTCTAATTCAATCTATTTAACATATTTCTTTAGTTGAAACATTTAAAAACTAGTAATCTATATTATAAAAAAAATTGAAAAATAAGTCATTAGTAGCCTTTGTTTTATTTTATTTTTTTAATTTCTTGATCCATTTTATTAAATTTTTTGTCCCATCATATCAAAATTCTAATTAGTAGTCTTTTTTTTCTTTTTTTCTTTTTAGCCTTTGTTTTAGTTTTTCTAAAAAAAAATTAATCAAAGCTTTGATAGATTGGGACAATAAATTTATAAAAAGGAAATACGCAATAAGTTCCTAACTTTTTAAAAATTAAGAATTTAGTCCTTATACTTATATTTTATGAAATTTAGTTTTTCTACTTTTAAATTTCAAAATTCAAGTTTAACTGTTAACATTTTTAAATTTGTTGCTATGATATTTTTTAAATAAAAATATATTCATTTGGTAGCCAAGTAATTAAAACAATGACTTTGTAATTAATTTAAATTTGACAAAAAAAATGTTAATGGTGTTAACATTGGATCTGAATTTTGAAATCTAAAAAATAGAAAGACTAAATTTCATGAAATAAAAATATAAAGACTAAATTTTTAATTTTTAAAAAATATAGAGACTTGTGACATATTTTAAGCTTTATAAAAATTGATGAAGAAACCATATGTAAAAACAAGTAATACATGAAACGTGTTTGTCTTAATTTTTTTTTTTTAAATATTTTCATAGGAAATATGACCACATTTTACCTTGCCAGTAGAGTTGTGGCCGAAATAATTTCGAATGTAAATTACTTGTTTTTAAATGTTTTATTATAATTAAATTAATTTAGATAATATATTAAATATGGATAAGTGTATAATATTAATTTTTGTCTTTAAAATTTAAAATTATCCTTTTATTTGGAAACAATTTATTAGACATCATATGCATTGAAGGATCATGGTTGAACTCTACCTATACCATTAGTATTATTTTTTAAAAAGTAATTTTTATATAAAAAATGTTCATAACAAAGTGGGTTTTTTGTATGTGCAAGTAAATTTAGGATAGATTTGGATAGATAGTTCGTTTATTTACGGTTACTATAGTATTTTATAAAAAGTAAATTAAAAGTATCCGTCTATCTAAACTCACCCTTAAATATCGGTGAATAAGAAAAATAATTGGTTTTTTTGCCAATTTTTTTTAAATTTATGAGGGGGAAAAAAGCATTAAAGATTCATAACAACCCCTCTTTTCCTAAAGAAGTTGAAAAAATAACTAGTGCAATTCTTCATTATTATTAACTTTTCCTAAAGATAATAGATTTGCACGTATTTTTAAAAGGAGACATTGACCTATACGAAGATAGAGTAAGGTAGACGTAAACCGTGTTAATGCAGATCCCAAAGGGGGTGTGGTTAACCAGGGGGGTTAAGTAAATAAAGAAATTAAGAAAATAGCTGGATTTCATCGGACACACAGAGAAACCCAGTTGGATTGCATGCACTGCGACAGTGAGGCAGTAGTCGACCTTTTTTTTTTTTTACTTTTTTTTAGTTTTGCGTTTGTTTGCTGTTAGGGAAGATTGCAGTCGCAACAGCCGCACACAGCAGCCACGTGTGAGTGTGAGACCAGATTTCTTTTTTAAACATGAATCCAACCATAAAATAATGGCCACTTGCTGATCAATATTGATGCACACGTGTGGCACACAGAGAGATGGAGTTGGAGCAGTGGTGGAGGACACCTATGTACTTATGTCATCTCTGCTGGATATAATGTAACTCTAATTCCTCGTATTCAATATTTGCTTTCTCTTTTATAACTACATACAAAGGAGATTAATTTTACATGTATTACGTGTATGTTTAAAGGAACCTTGCTTTGCTATCATTTGCATGTCAACTACGTTTTTTCTCATACAAATTATATTTGTTTAATAACTAAGAAAGGGATAATTAAATATTTTAAATTAATTTGAAATTTATTCTATGGTTGTTTGAATCGAACTAAATCGATTAGTTAGCCCGGTTAGTTTGGGAATCAATAGGAATATCAACTCGAAGAAATATATTAGATTAGTTGATTTGAGAACTGGTACGAATAGATTGAATTGGGTGGTTGAACTATTTTTTTAATTTTTATAATTTTTTAATCAAATCAATGAATTAATTGTTTGATCGATTCGACCACTAATCTAGTTTTGAAATATTTGATTTATTTACCCCAACATATGAAATTGAATATCAATTACTCAGGTTATATTTTACTTGACGCATATAATATATTATTGTTATAACGATAAATTTAATATTTAATATTTACATTTCTTTTGTCGATTTAGTCTTTATTATTATTCTTAGTTAAACTTGGTCTTCAAAATTTTAAAAGAAGTCGAATTTGATCATCGATATTTTAAAAAGAGTCAAATTGCTTTTCTTTAAAGAAATACAGACATGGTAATTTGCGCGTACTTTATGCTAATTTATGTTAATTATTTATTTTAAAATATTTTATAAGTTTCATATTATTTCATAACATGATATATAAGATAAATAATGTCATATTAGCATGAAATATACATTAACTGTCGCATGGATTACTTCACAAACATCGTTAAAATTTTAAAGTCCTAGTCAAAATTTTCGTTAAAGAAAAGAGATTTGATTTTTTTTAAGAAGGCTAATATCAAATTGATAAAAAAATATAAATATTGAGGGTTAAATTTATGGTTATACCTATATTATTTTTTATATATGAATGTGCGTGGAGCCCATGGCTACCCACATGCATAGCGGGCTATCGGCTATGGCTTGGTTTCTTTTTCATTTATAAGCCTTTGTCTACTGAGAATCGAGAAAGACCACACACCCAGCGACCAGACCCGAACCCAGTTTTAGTTCCTTCATTTTCATTATCATTATCACCCCGATATTCATTCATATCTCTATTTTTCTTTTTCTCCCTTTCTATCTTCTTCATCTCTAAGAAGGGGGAAAAACCGTAGAAAGGGAAAAAAAAAAAAAAAAAAACCTAAAAGCCCATGATTGTTGATTTGATGGATCTGTAGATCTAACGCTTTGAGGAAAAAAAAACCCAACACGTATCGCTCCGTTTCTTTTGATCTCTGTTGTTTTCACCTGCTATGATTCAGTAGCTGAAAACCAAACAGCTTAATTTCTACTGTGAGTTTATTTTTCTTTTCCTTTCTTTAAAAAAAAATATATTTAGTAATTAATGTGATTGATGTTTTTAATCTCGACTTGGTATGTTTTTCCCCTAATTTTTAATTCCAGTTTGTGATTCAACATTTATAGTTGTATTATTTCGACTGTTGCTAACGATTTTTACTGTTTTGTACAAGTGTAGGAATGTAAAGGTAGATTTGACTTTCTATTTGTTGTTCTTCACTCTTCTTATTGACCTCAACTTATGTCGTGTCTGTTGTTTTTTATTTACTTGGCTGGTAGTAGTAGCTTAAGGGTTTCGTTTTCTTTTCTATTTTTCCATTTTTAGGCAGAAATGGATGTGGGTTTTACTCTCTTCTTTTTTTTTTCCTGAAAGTATTATTACCAGTTAGATGTGAGCTATTATTTGTTCGATTGCATATCAATTTAGCAGCTGTGTATATTCTTTTTGGTGTACAGGAGACCGCTCTGATTATTTATTGGTTTAAGTATCTTTTGGTCGGTATATTGCATCCAATTTGGATGTTTATGGGGAATTGGAGGCTGGCTCAGTTGAGATGAGGGATGTTATCAAGGTTGGTCAACTTTCTGAGGGCCTGCTGGTGGCCATCCTTGGACCGTTATGCGCACAAAGGTTCGGATGCATCCGGCTGGCAAGATGGGCTCCTATGGTACAAAGACAATGGGCAGCACTTCAATGGTGAGTTTTCCATGGCTGTTGTCCAGGCCAACAATCTGCTTGAGGATCAGAGCCAGATTGAATCTGGCTCCTTGAGCACTCTTGAGTCTGGTCCATACGGTACCTTTGTAGGAATATACGATGGTCATGGTGGCCCTGAGACATCGCGCTATATCAACGATCACTTATTCCAGCATCTAAAGAGTAAGAGACCTTTGGAACCATTGCAATCATTGGCATATCTGACTTTTTGTGCATAAATTGTAGTATTTATTCCACTCTCTAAAGACCAGCTATTAATTTTAAAGTAGAATTTTTCTTTAATGCCTAAGATTTACGTAGAGAGTCAGGTTGGTGCCAGTGTGGCTCAGTTGTTAATATTATTTTGCAGGGTTCACCACAGAGCAGCAATCAATGTCTGTGGATGTCATAAAGAAAGCATATCAAGCAACAGAAGATGGATTTTTCTCTCTTGTTACAAAACAATGGCCTATGAATCCCCAGATTGCAGCTGTCGGATCATGTTGCCTGGTTGGTGTTGTTTGTAATGGGACCCTTTACATTGCTAACGTTGGGGACTCTCGTGCTGTGCTTGGAAGGCTTGTCAAGGCAACTGGGGAGGTTCTTGCCATCCAGCTGTCATCAGAGCATAATGTAGCGATAGAGTCTGTCAGGCAGGAGATGCATTCTTTGCACCCTGATGACTCGCACATTGTAGTTTTAAAGCATAATGTATGGCGTGTAAAGGGCCTGATACAGGTAAGCTTTTGTGCTTTTGTGCTTTTGTTAGACATACAAAGGGTCTATTCTAATTATATTTTCTTGTTATTATTGAATTCTGTAAATGTGTTGAAAGCATTACAAAGGTAAATTTTCCATGCTTAGTCACGGAAAAGCTACATGTTATAAGTTGCTTATCTTTGTCCGGTCTTATGTGAAAATCTGCATTTTACAGCTTTCATTGGCTGAAATGCTAAAGTTAAGCAAGATAACTTTAAATGAATTTTTATATTGTGGTTGTTGAACTGGTTTTGTTGCTTAGTTTATTTTCCATTAATAAGCACAAGTTCTTTTTTGGGAGGGACGTTGTGAGTTGTTTGTGCATATGACATTTACAGAACCTCTTTATTGCAGATTTCTAGATCAATAGGTGATGTTTATCTTAAAAAGGCTGAATTCAACAGGGAGCCTCTATATCAAAAGTTTCGTCTTCGTCAACCTTTTAGGATGCCAATTTTGAGCTCAGAACCATCAGTATCAATGCATGAACTCCAACCTCACGATCAGTTTCTCATATTTGCTTCTGATGGGCTCTGGGAACATCTCAGCAATCAGGTCGCAGTTGATATAGTTCAAAATCATCCACGCAATGTAAGATATGCTTGATGGATAATTTAATATGGTTTGAGTTTGTAATTTACTTTTTAACTTCATGATTTGCGGTTTTTGGTGCTTAATTGGAAAATTTGGGCATGTATACATGCTTTGAATGAGTCATGACATCATGTAAGCTATTCTTTTGGTTTTTGCTTTAAATCATTAATTTTTTGTTGCTTCAGCTAGTGTGACATCAGCACTCATGAACTTTCATTCTGTTCTGCTAGACTTCTAATGTTGCTTTGAACAGCTCATTCTTGATTACGATGGTTGTTTGTTAGGTTTTTTAGTACAAACTGTTCCTTGTTTGAATGGTGACATATGCACATGAATGAAAGGCTTGGGGAGAGTGGAAACTTGAGCTCCCAAGACCGCATATTTTTTTTTTTTCTGTTGTCGTATGTGTTATTATAATCATTGGACAATGGCAAACGAGGGGTATAAATATGTTTTGTGGATGGATGGACATGTAATACAGTTTTACTGCAGCAATGCTCTTACAGGAGGAAAGTAATTGTTATTTGACTGTTTTGTGTTTTTTACTCTCACAGGGGAGTGCTAGGAGGCTTGTGAAAGTTGCCTTGCAGGAAGCTGCTAAAAAGAGAGAAATGAGGTACTCAGATTTAAAGAAGATTGATCGAGGCGTGCGGCGTCATTTCCACGATGACATCACAGTCATAGTTGTATTTCTTGATTCGAATCTCATGAGCAGAGCCAGCTCAGCAAAAGGCCCTTCATTATCCCTGAGAGGAGGTGGAATCAAACTGCCTGCAAAAACCAAGGCTCCCTGTTAATGGGGTTGGCCACATATGCTGTTATACTGTACCTACCAAGTGCAGGATCCTTTTCTGAACTTCCATGATGCCAGCTGTTATTATAAGGCAATAGAGAAGGTGCAGTGGGTTAGCCTTTAATTTTTAATTTTTTTCTAGTGTATAATGTAACATTTTAACTTGAGGAATATTCTATTTAGTTTATAAGCCGTTGAGCTGGAAAGGAAAGAAGCAGGAAAATAGAGGTGCAAAGGTGACAGAAGAAAGATTCTTTTCTGTAGGACTATCATCGTTAGCATTCATTTCGTATATTTGCTGGCATTTTGGAGTGTTTTTGGGTTTGTAAATTATGTTTTACATCCCCGAAAATCAATCAAAATTCCTGTAATCGTTGTTTGCATGTTGATATGAATGGACACTAGTGGAACAATTCATCTCCTTTTCAGTAACCTTTTTCAAACACAACACAAGGAAGGGACTAAAAGCCAGGACGATGAATTCAAATACCAACTATAACACAAAGACCTACGTTTCTTAAAGCTTAAAAACACTGATTACTTGTCTCCTCCGTAACTGGTGTCAAATTCTTCTTATCAACTTCAACACCATCATTAGTGTTGAACTCAAAACATCTTAAGCTGCTACTACTTTGCAATGAAACACTATCCATTTCAATACGGAACTTTTGAAACCCAACACCGTCTATGCTTACGAAGCTTTGAGAAAAATCCTTATCCAATGATCTATGATGTACTCGTTCTGTAGGTGGAGCAAATTTGCTAGTTGCTCTTCCACTACTTCTCCAGGGCTGTTTGTGCGTGGAGTTGTCGTCCACTAAATGAAGTGTATCTTCTAGTTCTTGCCAGACCCGAGCCATAGTAGGCCGGCTTTTAGGCATTTTCTCCACACATCTTAGGCCGAGTTCACCCACCTTCAGCATCATCTCCATATTGCATGCCTGGGCCTGAGATAAAAGACTAATATCAAGGATTTCTTCGATGCTGCTCTTCTCTATACTTGGCCTTGCCTGCATAAACGTACAGATTTAGTTTACCAACATGCTTTTTTATTGCATAAATCCATTTAATTAATAAATGAAGTAGTACTAACCCAATCGATGATATGATAATTAGGTTGACATCTTGTAGTTGAATCCACAGCCGGGCGGGCAGATACAAGTTGCAGAAGGATGACACCAAAGCTATAAACATCACTATAAGGAGTCAAATGGAAGGTGGTACAATATGCAGGGTCAAGGTACCCTGGTGTTCCTTTTATTTGACTGCTAACATGTGATTGATCTCCGACCGGTCCTAGTTTCACAAGTCCAAAATCTGAAACCTTGGCTTCCATACCATCTCCAATTAAGATGTTGCTCGGTTTTATATCACGGTGGATTATGCTAGGCTTAATCCCATCGTGTAAGTATGCTATTCCTGATAATTAAAACAAGAATCATTCAATATTTTTCTATCTTTGAAATTGAATTGGGAAGTGGATCTACCTTTAGCTGCTCCAATAGCTATGTTTACTCGTTGCCTCCACGTCAAGTTTCTTCCTCCTCTTCCTACACTCCAAACAGTAAGCATTTCGGGTTCCTTTTTATTAATTTATGACATGAAACAAGTAGGGGGAACTTACCCATAATGTACTCAAGTAAAGAACCATGGGGCACGTATTCATAAACCAATATTTTTGCACCTTTGGGTCCTGTTTACAACTTGCAAATGCAACAAGTCTTGGATTATTCTTATCTTTAGTACTAATTTGAACAACAATTCAATGTTTAACTTGCGTACCGGATTCTTCACAATACCCCACCAAGCCAACCAGATTGGGGTGATTTACAGTCGAAAGAAGCCTCACTTCTGCTTTACAAGAAAACCATTACAAAAATTCACATTCAACAAATCTAAAAAACTTGAACCAATTGGCCAAAGCTTATTACCATTTCTAAATTCTTCAACGCTTTGATAGGAGTCGGCATGAGCTATCTTGATTGCTAACGTACCATGGAGTTCAAAGGTTCCTTTATACACATTCCCAAATGCTCCAGACCCCAACAAACACTCTGCACTGAAATTTTTGGTAGCCTTAGTCACCTCCTCCAACTGGAAACGCCTTAACCTTGATTCCTCAGCTTTTAAACTTCCTGTTTGAGAATAACGAATGATATTAAATCGTTTTAGCATTCTAAAAGTTGTGAAAAGGGGGGGGGGGGTAAGTGATTTAACCTTTAGGGCTCCATCTTTGACTAAGCTTTCTTCTGCAGAAGAATAAGGAGGAACCCAGCAAAGCTGTTAAAAGGGCGATGATAAGAAGTGGCCACATTTGCTAATGACTATGAGCATGATCAGAAGATGCTTGAGAATGAGAACCCCTCTACCAAATGAAATCTGTGCATGTAAATAAACAAGTCTATGGTCCTACCTCAAAAAACAATTACCAAATTATGTTTGACGCAATCACCTCATTTCTTTCATTATTAACATTTTTCCTTTCTTTGACTTGCCGGCAACTTACTTTCATACACAAGCGAGTATAGGATCTTGGAACTAAGTTATTGGTTTAATTAAAATTTTTAAATTTTTTATAGGTTTTATGAGAATTTTTTTAAATTTTGAGATCTAACTAAAATTTTAAAAAGAATTTATGAAATTAATAATAATTACAAAAAAAAAAAATTACGAAAACTTGATTAAAATTTTCAAAAAGATTAAAAGGCACAATAAAATTTTTTAAAAGTTTAGAGCACCTAATTATTATTATTATTATTTTTTTAAAATTTATCTTTTTGGGTGCTTGAGGTTTCCCATCCGCCCCTGTTAATAGCCATACTAAAAGTTTTTTTTAATATAGTTTTTGTATATTTAAAAATTACACTATTTTTAAAAAAAAATAGTTTTATTTTTATTTTCAAATTTTAACATGTAAGTCCAGTTCTTGGCACAGTTAAATTTTTTTTTTTTTGCTAAATTTAGATTTACTATAATGTCATGTTTTTGTTTCATAACTATTAAGTGAGTATTTCTTTCATTTTGAAATGTACATCAGCAAATTTAATAGAGGATATTTAATGGTGTTAACAATTTGAACTTAAATTTTGAGATTTGAAAAAGTAAAAGACTAAATTCTTATAAATAAAAGTAGAGGGACTAAATTTCAAATGCACAAAGAGTACAAAGACTTAAAGCATATTTTAGAATTTAATCTCACAAAATTGAAAAGGCTTAATGTTAAAAAAATGCCCTCAACAAAAAATTTAAAAAAAAATAAAAATTCAAGTAAGCACTCATGAAAAATTTACACCCAATTGAAACCCTAAATATTGAAAAACTAATCAATCAAGCTCACTATTAACGTTGACCAAGTTTGATTATTAAGTTTTGCTGATATGGTTGATAGACCAATCGGACACAACGTGTGGTGGCTATGTGTATTATACTAACGTGGTATTGTTGTTTACAAAATCCTAAAAACAAATAATTATTTAAAAAATTGCATATCTAAGAAAAAAACATGGAGAAATGGTTTTGTCTGTCCTTTAGATAACTATAATTAAGAAATATAACAAATTATAAAGAAAATTAAAAACCGCATTCATGGACTGGTTCTTCTATTGAGACGGCACATAAGCCAAAAGAAGACATAAAAAAATCTCATGCCATTTCTGGAGAAAAGAAATAATAAAAGGGCATAGAAAAGAATCTCCATGTTCTTAATCTTAAGGCCAGAACCTCAGATGAGATGAGACAAGGAAAATCAATGACTTGCATCACCTCTTTAATGCATGGGAATAAGTTACAGTGAGTGATGCAAGTAAAGAGGATTAGCGAGGACCACATGTAAAAGAAATTATTTAGTAATGATGGAGCAACCCAATTAAGTAGTAGACCATGGATATTAAAACAAGTTGATCAAGTAATTCCATGTCCTTTTGTGATTGCTTTGATATGTTGACTTCATTTTCAATCCCCAGGTTTTGTTGTTGATACGTTTTAGGCCATTTCTCTTTTGTTGATAAGCTCACAGGATGAGCTATGTGGATCAGATTGTGGTTGTGAAGTCGGAAAGTGATTTTCTTGTTTGAAGATAACCAAATAAGCTAAACTATCGCTTTGACTCTTTAAAAGCATCTGTTGGCAGTTAAATAAAGATTTTTTACAATCAAAAGTTTGGTGATGGATGGGTTAGCAAAAACAACCCCGAGTTCTTAAATGAAACCATTCCTTTTTCAATCTCTTCATGAGCCAAAATAGTGTTCATATAGCTCTCATGATGAGTCATGAACTTTGACTGCTAATTATACATGTATATTTATGGCCCCTAAGACTATATTTGCAAATGAATCATGTGAACCTCATCACATGGTTCAAGACTAGATTTGGAACCTCATCATGTGAACTTGGTCATGTATCATTTTCACCTGCTTTATCAACTATTTCAGGTTGCAATATGTCCATCAAAACAATCAAAACCATGTTTATTCGGAAGCGAAGAACCATAAAAATACTGACCTAATGTTTAAGTCTCTTGATGAAACGTGTTCTAAGTTCCTGGGAAGTTTCTACCATGAATATAATTCAATATACAAGAGTCATTTATTGAAAGCACAAGAGTCAATATCAAGATAGGCAATTAAAAGTTTGAAAAAGTGTAAATCAAAAGCTTTATACAAAGGGCTAATTGAATTACAATGTTTGATTCTGCGATATAACGTAGGCAGACAGAGTAGGCAAAGCATTTGATTCGATGAATAAATACAAGCAGCCCAGGTAAGTAACAGCAGTATAAACAAAAAACATAAAGAACTCATCTAATGGTATAATTTACAAAAATTAACATTACAGATCCCTTCTGCATAATGGACAAGAAGCATGACTAACAAGCCACTTATCTATGCAAGGAAGGTGGAACATGTGATGGCACTGTGGCAAGCTCCTAACCGTTTCTCCGAGCTGAAAGTCCTGCATAAAGATAAAATGAAACACCAAACGTCAACCAGACAAGCTTCTTTGATGTTACTAGTTCAAAAATCGAAAAAATATATATGGTTGGACCTGAAGGCAAACTGTACAGGAGACTTTCTCCCCAGAAGCATCGACATTGTTATTTTTAGTGATTATGATCTTTGGGATTTTTTCAACCAAATCTCCAGCCAATCCTTTAACACCACCGGTGTCGAAGATGTTCTGAACCTCCTCAAAAGCTGTTTCAGAAGCTCCCATCTGATAACAGAAACTGGAATCATTAGCAAATGGCTGATTGATGGAACCATCAAGTTGTGGCACACAAACCAAACTCCTCAGCATATTACCTGACTTTGGACTGCACTCAGCATCGCCGGACCAATTCGTTCTCGAACAAGCCTCCCACTTAGAAGGCTTGCAATGACATCAATCTGCAACATTATTTTATCACAAACTCATCAATTTAGATCAACCAGGTCCAAGAGTTGTGTTTTATATCCCTCTTTTCATTGACATAGAAAGCACAAATCAAACCAAAACAAAACTGTAAAATCAGGTGAATAAACAAAAGTGCTCACCAAATACAACAAGCATCCGATCCCGGATTCATCTGATTGCCAAAGAACAAGAGAGGATTCGAAAACTTCGATTGAAAAAACAGCTCCAGATATAGCCCCAACTGCGGCGCCTCGAACGAACCCACTCTCGGTCTCTTGTCCTATCAAAGCCCCCGTCATGGCACCTAACAGGGTGCCCACTGCACACAAACAATGTCAATCTCATTCCCAATACTTGAGTACATGATGGTTAAGCTTAGTATCAAGCATTAATTCTAAGAAACCAAACAAAAAGTCATTAATTCTAGGTGTATTTTAGAAATAAATGTAAGACAAATTAATCCAAACTGCTTTGTCTGCACGCAAGATATTCTCATAGTATCGCAATCCAACAAAACAGCAACATGAAATAATAACATCAAAGTAATATATATATATATATATATCAATTTATTGCAAAACCAACATCAAAGGCCATGAATAGATCAATAATCAAATGGCTTGAATGAAACAATATGTACATATAAATTAGATCTACAACGAGAAATTGAAACGCTTCGAGACGAGAGAAAGAAACGAACCTAATGCAAAGAAGAAGGTTAAGATCGCAGAGAAAATGTTGCCAATAATGGCGGAAAAGGCGAAATTGCAGAAATCTTTAAGCTTTTCAAGGAAATCCCCAAAGAAGGAAGGAGGAGGCCTCGAAAAACGACTTTGGTATTCATGAAATTCCATTCTTTTTTCACTTCCCTTGGATTTGGGTGATTGTTGGAAAATGAGGCCGGTTATGGGTGATCTACAAGTACAGGATTTAAGAACGAAGAGAGCTTATATATATATATATATATATATATAAGGGAATTAAAGAAAAAGAAGAGAGAAAGGGTATGGGTATGTATGCTTAGTGCTTAAGAGATAAGAAGAGAGAGGAAATCAACCAACTCGCATTTAAAGCTTAATTTCTTTGTTAGACCCCTCTCTTTTCTTTTGAGAACATGAAAATTTCTGACTTGTGGATGAAAGAAACGATATTCTCTCTCTCTGTTGTAGTTTAATATCTTTATTTAATACACCGAAAAAAGGGTTTTTAATGCATAAATAAAATTAAGGTTATTAAATTGTAATAGTGATCATTGTCAAAAACTCATAAATGAAGTGGACTACAAATATTCATGGTCTGTCTGTATGAGAAAACTCTAAAATGTTCATTGTAATAAAAACTCATAATCACTCTCCATTTTCATCTTTAAATCTTACTTTCATTTTTATATATCAATTGATTTTACTTTGCCTTTGATGTTTTGCCAACTCTTTATTAAGACATGGATCCCTAACCCCATCTCTCCCCACATTTGGCCATTTTTCCACCATTTTAAACATGATTCCTAGCTTCCCCTTTTTCTTCTCTTTGTTTTTGCTTTTGGTTGGATGACTATGATTTTCCTAATATCCCCAATTATTACTTTTCCCCACTTACCTAATCATCACTTTTTAAGTCACCATTAATATTCTATTCATGTACGTCAAATTTTATATAAATTAAAAATTTTTAACGTTCGTTTTAAGTAAAAGACTTTCAATTGTTATATATATATACATATAGATTATTTTAACTCAATATGATAGAAATATTAGATCGATTCAAAAATTTACAGATATAACAAATACAAATATATTGATAAATTTAACAGTTTGATTGTTAAAATTACATAAAAAATTACGAACTTATGTAAAACTACTTAAGTTTTACATTGATGTTGTTGAATTCCTCCCTATAATATATATATATATATATATATATACTTGAAAAGAGCCGGGAATTAAAGGGGAAGGGATGCTTCCTTTCTTTTGCCTTTGCTTAAATGATAGATTATTTATCCGAGTCTATGAGCATATTTCCTTTCTTTGTATGGATGGGGTCGGATTGAGGCTCATATTAACATATAGGTCTATTTATATTTAGAAAAAAAAAACAAAATTTACAAAAACATAAATTTTAATTTCATATTTCACATTTTAATATTTTTTATTAAAACTTTACATATAAACAAATTAGTATATTGTTAATATCATAGTATTATATATTTTTATAAATTTTTATTTTTATATGATATAAAATATATTATATATAAAATAAAATAATATATGACATAATTTTTAAAAAAATAAATAAAACTCAAATCTTGAATGTGGAGTCAAGTTTGAAAACATATGCTAAATAAGTCATATATGCCAAAAAAAAAAGTTTATTAGCTAAATAGGTCGATATTTTGAAAATTTAGGGAAATAGACTATTTTTTTGAGAGAAAGTAAGAAAACGCATCCAGCTGGACGTAATTTACCTTTAAGTTGCATTTTCTAACTTATTTAATATAATTAATTTCTTTGGTCAAATGATTAAATGTTAATAGTTTTATCATTAAGTCTCAAGTTTGATTATTCTCCCACTCACATTTATATTTTTTTTTCCTTTTTTTAAAAGTTTTTTTATATTTTTAATTAATATTTTTAACATATTAGCTTATTTGATTAAATGATTAAATAATAATAATTTCATCCTTTAGATTCAAGTTTAATTTCTTAACTAGACGCACTTTTCCACTTTTTTTAAAAGAATAGGCCTATTTAGCCAATAAACTTTTTTTTTTTGTTGATATATATAACTAATTTAACCGAAAAAGAATAATTTTTTGCTCAAAAACAAAAAATTGAGGTTCTACATGTAACCCAATGATTGAATAAGTATAGATATATGCATGTAATTCCTGTTACTTGCACTCCAATGGTAACGGTCATAAGCTCCCAATGAGTTACGTTGGAGCCAATGCAAAGTCCCAAAAGAAAACAAAAACAAAAACAGACATACAAGTGGGAGGGAAAATATCTCATTCGTTTATCAAAGAAGGAAAAAGGAAGAAATATTAAAATTAATTATTTAAAAAAATAAAAAGGTAGGCGAAAATCAAAAGAAACCAACTAAAGTGTTGCATGCCTTTCAAGTTAAAGATGATGATGGCATTGATGGAAGAAAATAAAAATGATGCAACCCTTCCTCTTCCACACACGATCATTTTAGATTATATTCATCCTTCTAAGTTTCAATTTAACTGTCCCATTACATCATCATCCCCTTTGAAAATCAATTCTAGGTGTATATTGAAATGACCTGTATTGTTTTTTATTTTTTATTTTTTTATTTAAATTGTTATCATCGTTAAAATCCTACTATTAAATGTCAGTTATTACGTAGTTATCAAGTGTTTTTTAATTTGAAAATATCACGCGAGTAAATTTAAAAATAAATAAATTTAATGGTGTTAATAATTGAACATAAATTTTAAAATTTAAAAAGTTAAACAAATTAAACCCTAAACATGTGAAGAGTACTGAGATTTAGAATAAAATTTAACCATATATTCTTATCAAGAGATAAAAGAAAGATATTTTTCGTATTTGAACCGGAGACATGATATCAACATAAAAGAAAAGAAGTCATTTATCACTACACCAATTATTATAGTTTTACCATTTTCTTCTTCTTCTTATACATACATACATATATAGAGAAATGATCCATTTACATTAATTTAAAATTTTTAATCAATTCAATATTTCTATCATATTAATCTAAAATATTATCTACATTAATATATATTTAATGGTTAAAAGCTTCTTTTTTTATACTTAAAACGAATAGTTAAAAATTTATGTCAAACTTAACGTATATTACCTACATAAACGAAACAATAAGTTGAATGATTGAATTGTTAAAATACTTTAATTTTACACTTAACATCCCTCTCCACATATTTATATATATATATATATATAATAAATTGATCAAATCACAAAAATATATAAATTTTTGTAATTGTTGCATTACTAGTGAAAGTTTGAAAATGTTGTGGTAAAATTAGAGCAAATAAAAAAAGCAACAAGGAATTTTATTCACGATCTCATGTGTGCCTTGAATTTGAATTATACTAATTACGTTTATTATTCGAATTTTATCTTATTATTATAATTGAGTGAAAAAAAAAAAAAAACAGCAGCAAAGGAACGAGAAAGAAAGGTTAGGAAGGTCAGGTGCTTTGATCTCCAAGAAAGGTCCCCATCAAGGAGATTATGCATACATGAACGTCATCTCCTACTCTAGTCAACAAAGCTCCAGAGATTGCTATATATGACATTGATACGAGATCAGTTGTCTGCAAAATTTGTCAACAACAAAATCTGAAATTTCTGGAACAACCCCGGTTTATATCAAAACAAATTCTGGGATTTTTCTGTTTGATGGAACACCAAAAGATTTACTGATGTAATGCTTTATTATTTTCATTTATTTTTCTTCTGCAAGAGAAGAAATATCTGCAGCCTAACCACCACCATTGATTTTCTTTTCCGAAAAACTTCACATTTTTCAGCCTGCTTTCCAATCAAAATTCAATAAAAATCTTTTTAGTTTAACAATAACTTCCTAAACCCTAATTGACATCTGTTGAAAGAACAAGGCTGGGATGGGATCCCTTAGCAAAGCAACGTTGATTATCCTTTGAAAAGGGCTAATATTAATTTTTATATCTTATAATTCTCCTTTCACTCAAACTGTTATCGTATATATACATATACATGCACTCTTGTGTATTTGCTGGAACTGTATGTAGATGTTTCTTTCATATATACATTCAGCAACGGGATGTATCTACACCTATTCATGGTCAGGCTATCTGCTCATACTTGAAAGTTTGCTCAAAATTTAAGAATATTTAGATAAAAATATTATACTCAAAAAATAAACTTGGGTAAAAAAATAGACCCATTTAAAATATGAGTTGGGCTTCGGCTTGAACATTCAAAACTCGAGCCCAGTCAGACCCAGCCCAACCCATTTTAAGTTTGTAATATTTTATATTATATTATTTTTATATATTATGTAATTTAGGATAAATTAACAAAATAAACATATACTAAATATATAATACTATACTAATGTAAACATTAAAATAATGTTAAGATGACTATAAAAAAATTCAATAAATAAAAAATGTATAAAATTATTAAATATTAAAATTAAAAAATATTATGAGTGGGCCTAAAATAGGCTTGGGTTAACTTTTTATAAATACGGGTGGATTCAGGCAAAATTTTAGGCCCAGATTTTGGGCTTGGGTTAGGCCTCAGGTAAGGATTTTTGGCCTGAGCCTGGACCGAATGTTTTTTTTTTATTATTACTATTTTGTTGCTGTTTTTTTATTGTTTTGTTGCTATTTTATTGTTCTTTCACTATTTTTCTATCATTTCATTATTATGTTGTTACTATTTTATTGTTATTATTTGGATACTGTATAACTATTATTTTATTGTTAATTTTGTTACTATTTTAGAGACATTTGTTTGTTAAGTTGCACCTATCTTAGTGTTATTTAAGTATACATATATTTTTAATTTATTTTCAATTTATTGGGAAATATTTATTTTAATGTATTTAGTTTTTTAATGTATTATATTTTTAAAAAATATATATAAAAAATATAAAAAATAAATAAATATGGGTGGGCTGGGCTTGAGTTTTAGTATTTTTATTCGGGCCGGGGTTGGATAAAATTTTAGGCCCATTTTTCAGGTTGGGTCAGGCCTAGCAAACGGGCCTAAAATTTTAGTTGGGCCCAACCCAAACCTGGTCCATGAGCACATCTAGATATATCCATCCATCTATCTTTGCTCTTAAATTAATGGTCACTTAATTATTAGTATGTTTCTATTTTGATCACCAATTTATAGAAAATTTCAACTTTGTCACTAATGTTTTCAAACATTTCTGTTTTGGCCACGCACGTTGTGGTTTTTTTAATTAGTAGAATAACATATTTAGCCCTCAATACTTACACATTTTATCTATTTAATCTTAATTCTAAATAATTTAACTCATCATATTTACACATTTTCATTCCCTTTCTCACCCTCCCAATATTGTCCATCACCAACACCCTTGTTGGATTCACCGTTATTTTTTTGCAGCAGCCATTGATAAATATATACTTAAACAATTACTGAAACTCACACACTCTTTTTAAAAATAGAACTTTCAATGAACCTTAAAGCTCAAAACCAAAGAAGCCAGATTTAAATAAAGTGAAATTAGAAAGAAGTGTGAGAGAGAGACCCGAATATGAATTCATGATCCAAAAATATTAAGACCTTGGAAATATAAAAACAGAGACTGAGTTTTTTTTTTTTTACTTCGATTAAATATATATTCATATTTAATTTTATGTGTTTGAAGATTAAATTAATATAATTTGTAAATGTGAATAATTAAATTTATTTTAAATTAGAATTAAATTAATATAATTTGTAAATATTAAAAATTAAATATATTATTATACCCGTTAAAAAAAATCACTTTTATCATTTAACGACAAGTGATGAAAACGATTTAAAATATTAATGACAAAATTATAACTCAATGACTTAAAAAATTAGTTTACCCCCAAATTAAAGATGTGTTGATGTTATCATAATTTGGCTGTTTTTCTTTTTAAATCAGTGGAGGAACAATTGGATGCCTTCTTCATTACAATCATTGTTATCGTAATTAATGGTTTCCACAACCCCATGGCTACAAGCCTACGGGGAACGGGACGGAGACAGAAATTAACTATCCGGGCCACCGATCTATGCCCACTTTGCTTAAGGGCTAAGGCTTGGCTTGAATTTTATTTGGGTAAAATACATCATAGCTCAAATTTGAAATTTAATTTAAGGATTTTAATATTTCTATTTTTCAATTTTAAAATATCGTTAAATTAGTTGAGGCAACATTTTGAAATAAAAATATTTATTTAGTAGTAATGTAACTCAAAAAAATGACATTATAATGAATTTGAATTTAACAAAATAATTTTAATACGGTTAACAGTTGAACCTGAATTTTGAAATCTGGAAAGTACAAGAACTAAATCCCTAAAAATAAAAATATAGATACTAAATTCTAAATTTACGAAGAGTACAAAGACTTATGACATATTTTAACCTTTATATTTTTACGGCCTGTTTTTATATTAATTAGTTTTTTTTGGTATCTTTCATTTCCATTTTGTATTAATTAATGACATAATTATTATTTCAATTTTAAGAAGAAAAGAAGAAGATCTAGTGTGAGCTGCTTAAAATAAGAGATTATGTGAACTATATCTTGTTTAGCAGGTAAGAGATTAAATTTTTGAATTTAGTATGTTATTGAATATTTTACAACTTTGTAAATTACTGAATTTCTCATAAAACTACAAGAAAACTCTTATTGAATTTCTTATAATGTTGTAAAGTTTTTAGAAATTTCTTACAATTTTGTAATATTTACCTAATTCCTTATAACTTTGTAAATTACTGAATTTCTTGCGAAATTACTTAAATTCTTATAGAATTATTGACTATTTTACAAAGTTACTAAAGTTCACTTAATTTCTTACACCTTTGAAAGTTATTGAATCTCTTACCACATTATAATGTTTACTTAATTTCTTACAACAATGTATATTACTGGATTTTTTACTATATTTCTTACAAAATTGTTGAATCTTTAACAAAATTATCCTTTTTTTACAAATTTATTGAATCTTTTACAAATTAGTCTCTTTCCACCATAATCATCAAATTCAATCTAGAAACCACAAAATTTCCATAGAAATCCTTAGTGAAACCGAGAATACTACATCATAGCAAGGTGATTTTTAAGTGAAGAAGATGTATGTTCATGTTGGAGGAGAGAGAAAATCCAACTAAGGTTTGAAATCAAGAGAACAAGGTATGAATATTAAGGTTCCATAATGTTTTTGTAACACCCCTCACCTAGTCCAGTCGCCAGACCCGAGCTATAGGATGATACAATAATTAACGGAACAGTTACTTGCGATTCTTAAATCAAACACTCATATAAAGATTTAAATATCACATACATTCACTCAAATCAAGATTTACAAACTGATTCGAGTCACAATTGAGCTAACGAAAGCTCCTAAGTTGACTTGAGCACAAACAAAGACCATACTGAAAACTTTTCAAAAAGTAAGGCAATTCTTCAAAGTTAGGGGCACACGACCATGTGCCCAAACTGTGTTACAAACAGTGGCCATGCGGAATTGAAGTCACATGGCCATGTATCTAGGCCATGTGGGTTAAAAACATAAATTTTCCATTAAAAGTCACACGGTCGTGTGGTTGCACAGTGTAACAGGCTAAAACTTTGTGAAAACTAAATGTTCCTATTTTTCAATGAGCACACGATCGTATCACCTTCCCCTATGTAACACACGGCTGTGTGTTAGCCTGTGTGGTGCAAAAATGTGTCTTTTTGTACAAGTTACCAAAACTAATTTTTCAAATAGGGCGACCAAAAACATCTATCAACTTTTATATCCTATCCAAAACATAGCATATAATAAGCCCTATTCCTCTAACCAATATGCCTCAATGGCACCATCACAATTCAAAAATCTCAAATCACAAAAAAATCATCCAACTAAACTTTTACCATTCATGCTATTCATGTTATGCACCAAAACACACCATTTTCATGTAGGAAAAACGGGTTTTGAAAAACGCAACGGAAAATAAATTTAGGAAAAAACTAAAGTTTTAATTTTTTTTTCCAAAACAAGATCTTGGTTGTGATATATAAAGTAATAAACACTTAATCAAAATAATACCTTTTTGATTCGTCTAGGATGAGCGCTTCGACCGAGTAGTCTTCTCCGCTATCCTCAAGCTCACGTCTGTTGAGTGTGGGCTCGCTTCGAATCAGAAAATTTTTCACAAAAATTACAAGTGGGGTAATTTTGTAATTTCTCTAAAATTTTGGGTCAAGTTGTAAATCATAAAAATATCTCTAGAAATATTTTTTGGAATAATCTCTTCAAAGAATTTTTTTTCTACAACTTTCTCTTGAATTCAAGTATGTGTAAATAATAATCCAAGGCTCTCTTTATATAGGGAGAGTTTAGAGAGTTCAATTATGATTAAACTTAATCACTTTAATATTAAATTAATATAATATTTATCTTGATAAATATTAGATTAAATTTAATATTAAATCTTATTAAAATAATATTTATTTTTTAAATAATTAATCTGAAATCAAATTCTTTGGTAGAATTCTAGTAGGAATGTAACTCTTCCACTGCTCAAACATCGACGACCAATCGCCACCGGTCACTAGGATGCCGTCGTTGCAACCATCGGCACCGTCATGTCCGGTGATACAGGTGCGACACCCTTACGGCACCCCGAGCTGGTTCAACTGCTGCCAGTTCGGTCCGGGTCAGTGACGATCCTACCGGTCCGGTCTAGCCACCGGTTGGACCATTAACCCAATTTCACATACCAGGCTCGGTTCGACTAGTTTTTAGGTTTTGGTCTTGGTTTTGGGCTCATGGGCTCAATTTACGATCTCAGGTCCAATTTTCAAGTTCAATTACCCATTGAGCCAATTTTCTAACTTGAAAATTAACTTTCAAAAATATCATATTAATTTTAATTGATTTGATTAATTTAATTTTACTTGATCAAAATTAATTTTTCCAAAAATCACTTAGATTTTCCAAATTAATTTTTCAAGAAAATTCTTTAATCAAATTCTCTAGTTGAACAATCTCACAACCACCTAATTTAATTCCACATCGAATAAATCGACTCTATTAAATTATTCCCAAAGTCGTAGAGTTTTCTTTTGATTCAACTACAGTTCGATCGAGCTTTTGTTGAGCTAGCGAAAGGACCAATCGAACATATACAATTAGGCTCTAGTGATTGCAATTATGTCCAAAAGCATCGTTCCGATAATTCGCAATTACTTAATTATGGAGTCAATCCACAAGAAGTACCATGATTGAAAACTTCTTATTGTATACTCTTTACGAAAGCAATTCATCCAACTGCTTTGTCCAATGACCTCCTCATGTGTGTGTTACCCTCATATGATATCCTTGATTCCTTTGAGTTAAATTCGTTCACTCAATACAATTCGTCCAACTTTTTAATGATTAATATGATCACTGTCAACAAATGACTGTGATAAATTGCTCATTCAAGAACAAGCAACCCGTGGCCACGTTCCATATTTATCAATCCACACAATGCCAATGAGAGGATATCATTAACTCTTTAATTGAGCTATGAATTCCGCTGTTGCTAGTAAAGTCATGCCATACACAAGTCATGTACCCAACATACAGTCTATGGGCTTGATTATCTTTAGAGCATAAGCCTCCACTTATATTGAAGCACATTAGTTTCATACGTATGTTCAGTGACTAACTCAGGATTTAGGTAAATCACACCATGAACGTCACAAGTGAATTAATTCACAAATGGATTCAAAATTAATTCATCTTGGGTCCAGTCAATGTATCATTCTAAAAAATAAATACATTTATACCTCTACTCGTGGAGTCAATTGCTCTGATAGCTAAGACTAGTCATCTCCTCAATTGGAATTGTAGACGACATAATAATCCTTCTTAGAATTTGAATCAAATGCTCACTTTGATTCTTTTTATGGGATTACGGGCTCATTTAGATTATCTACTAAAGTAAGTCGTCTTTCTCGCAATGTAAACGTTCTTTACAATGTCACTTATCTTCAATTTGAACTTTAGGCAATCGATGAGCTAATATTTGCTTGTCACAATTTCGCTATGCATGTAAAATATAAAAGATAGAAAATACAAAAGATATAATAGTGAAATGTGAAATTAACTTTATTTATTCATCTTTCAAATAAATAGAAAACACTTACATGTTTACTACAATATGGACACATTTCCCAACATTCCAAATGCCATAAACTTATATTACCATTTCACATACTAAGTCATCCAAACCAACTTCATTCTTGGTTCAATTCCATGAACCCACAAGTAAACATATTTATAATGCAAATCATATATGCATATCATCAAACCATTCAAAACAACATTACATAAATAAACCATTCTTCTTACCCAACAAAGGTATACACATTGTGTAACACCCTTAACCCGTCTCCGTCGTCAGATTGGGGTTACAGAGTGTTACAGCACAAATTAGGACATTTATCATCAAACAAAAACAAAAATATGAAATAAATGATAACATTCAATTAGAGGTGTTCATGGGCCGGGCCGGGCCGGGCCTAAAAAATGGGCCTAAATTTTTTCCCAAGCCCGACCCATATAAAAATGCTAAAACCCGGGCCCGACCCGGCCCGCCCGTATTAAATTTTTATATTATTTTATATAATTTTTAAATATATATAATACATCAAAAATACTAAAAAAATCAAAATAAATATTTCCCAACAAATTGAAAACAAATTTTAAAAAAAATATGTAGACTTAAATAACACTAAGATAGATGTAACTTAACAAGCAAATACCTCTAAAATAATAATAAAATTAATAAATGCCTTTAAAATAATAACAAAATTAACAATAAAATAAGTTTTATACAATATTCAATCAATAACAATAAAATAGTAGCAACATAATAGTAATATGGTAGCAAAATAGAGAGAAAACAACAAGAAAATAACATTCAAAAATAAAAAAAAAATAGCAGATTTTTTTTTGTCATTTAGTGAATTCGGGCCTGGCCCGGGCCAAAAATACCTTACCCGAGGCCCGGCCCATTTTTTAAACGGGCCTTATTTTTTGTCCAAGCCCATTTTTCGGGCTTATATTTTTGCCCAAACCCTCCCAAATTTCGGTCGGGCCTTCGGGCCGGGCCAGGCCGCCCGGCCCATGAACACCTCTACATTCAATAGCTTATAAAAATCAAGGTAAAATACATTTACAAGCCTTAAATCGAGCTTACAGGGCCCTAAAAATAGTTTGGGAATAATCTGTGACTAATTTGAATCAAAAGAAAAAAATATGCAAAAATTTAAAAATTTTAGAAATAGGGGTCACACGGCTGTGTGAAGTAGCCTAAGCCGTGTGGCTTTCTTGCATACCTGTGTGGCCAAACCGTGAAACTAACTATGACCGTGTGAAAAATCCTGCACCTAAAATTTAATAAGACACATGGCCGTGTGGAATAGCCCAGGCCGTGTGCACTTTAAAAAGCTTCTAAAATAAGGCAAACTTTCATTCAACACTTAGGTTCCAAGCCAAATCAAAATCAACCATTTCCATACTTTAAAAATACATTTAAACAAGCCTAAAACATGCCAAAACAATCAACCTATAGGTTCTAACCTATATGCCATTCAAAGGCTGTAACACCCCTGACCCGTATCTGTCGTCGGAATAGGGTTACGGAGCATTACCGAAACATTCAGAAATATTTACAGATAATTCATGCAATTACTATTCAAATTCTGAAATCATTCGTAACGTCCCTTAAATGGACCCTCGAGGCCCAATACGAGCATTAGAATCGAGTTGGGACTTAATCGGAACCTCTAAGAATTTTTCACGAAATTTTAAAAATTTTCCAATGTGCAGGGCTCACACGCCCGTGTGGTCCAGGGGACACGCCCGTGTGACCCTGGGACACACCCGTGCTGCAGGCCGTGTTCGATCCCATGTAACTCTTTGACTTGTGCACACGGACATGCCACACGCCCGTGTGCTAGGCTGTGTGGTTAATTAATTCATTTCGAAATTAGGTGCAGGTTTCACACGGCCAAGACACACGCCCGTATTCTAGGCCGTGTAGCACACACGGCTGAGACACACGCCCGTGTCTCTGCCCGTGTACTCAATTCTGAGCATTCTGTTTCTTAAAATTAAGGTTCGGGGGACACATGGCCTAACTACACGCCTATGTACCCGGCCGTGTGTCACACACGGTCTAGACTCACGCCCGTGTGGACAAAATAAAGCCATTTCCTAGCCTCATTTGTCACCCAAATTTACCATTTTCCTGCACCAAACACATTCCAACCATTTCAAGCATTCAAATTAAGCAATTTCCATCGTTCAACATGGCATATCATTGCTTGCATACATGTTTACTATCTTACCTTGGTTCAATCCATGTGATAATCATGATTTGATCAACTACTTAACATATATATATAGCTACCATAGCATGACATTACAAGTATATCAAAACAACCATTACTAGCCATTCCAATGGCTAGATTACAAACACCATTATCAAGCCACTAAAGGCCAAGTTGTCCTATACATGCCATTATACCAAAATGATTTTACTACATATACCAAAATGATTTTACTACATATACCAAAATAAGCTAGTTGATAGTGTGACGATGCTCCAATGATCTCCAACCTTCGCGAGCTTCCGAGCACTATAAAACAGGGGAAAATAAGACGGAGTAAGCATTACATGCTTAGTAAGTTCGTATAACGGAAACTAAACTTACCAATCCCGTTTATTAAATCTAAACATACAATATCATGTTTTCCATCCATTTGACAAAATTGCCTAAACATATGCTTCCAATCAAACATGTTAGTTACAAACTTTACATATACATCAAGTAAGGATAGATGAGCTCATCATACAATATTCTTTCAAAACATCATCATTTCATCTCATAATTCTCATACCATGTCAAGAGTTTTATGTCCGTTGAATCATTGAAATTCCGATGGATACTCAAGTGGTACACTTGAGGTGTACGATTCAATAACCCGTCAATTCTTTTTCAAGAGTACCCATTAGGGAACTTAATCAAGGAAAAAACTCTCGAGCCACATATCGTATAACAGGATTACCAGTCTAGGCTAAATCCTTTATATAACGTTTGCTCAGAAGAGCTCAATTAGGATTACTAGTCCAGGCTAAACCCTAATCGTAACGTATACTCGAGAGGTATTATATCAGAATTACCCGTCCGGGCTAAATCCTTTCTATAATGAGGTCAATAGGATTACTCGTCCGAGCTAAATCTGTCAGCAACAAATGCAGGACCTCATCTATTTCAGGAAAGCACATATATTTATCGGAATTCAATATTCAATAGGGACTTAACCCATTTTTCACCATTTCAAACATGTATTAAGTTTTTCATTTTAGCATTCAAATAATGTACATCAATATAAGTTACATTCCACATAAACACAACATTCAATTAAACATATTTACATGCTCGATTAAGTTACACGAACTTACCTCGACACTTGTTTGCGTAAGTAATCTACTAATCCGAAACCTTTTCTTTTCCTCGGTCTAACCTCGAATTTGTGTTGTCTGAATCTATATAAATAGATTTAATCATCAATTTATCATATTTCATACTCATTTGGACTCAATTTACGTCCTAAGCAAAATTACCATTTTGGCCCTAACTTTTCCATAAATTCCAATTTCGTCCCTAGGCTCGAAAAATGAAACTTGGCCATTTACTCCCTATTCCAAGCCTAACCGAAATCCCATTACAAAATTTACAGCACATGTATTCATAAAAATTCAGCATTTTTCTTCAATTTTACAATTTTACATTTTAGTCCCTAAATCATGTTTTCATCAAAAATCACTTTGTAAAAGTTGTTTATTTATCAACAACCTTTCATTTTCTACCATAAATTTCTAATTTCAGCATATTCATCCATGACCCAAATTTCATACATTGATAACTTTTCAAATTAACCCCCCAAATAGATAGATTAAGCTATCTCGGTTTTAAAAATATCAAAATTACTAAAAACAGGACAAGGAAACTTACCCAATTAAGCCATGAAAGTTTCTTCTCTCTCTCCTAGGGTTTCCATGTATTTTAGGTTGAATAATATGAGGAAATAAGATGATATTTTCTTTTCATCTTTTAATTAATTAAATGTTTTTTCAAATTCCAATTTAATCCTTGCCCTTTTTCTAAATTTCCATGGATGAGTCACCAAAAATCTACATAATTTTCTTTAATGGTCTAATTACCATATAAGGACCTCAAGTTTTGAATTCCATAGCTATTTAATCCTTATAGCTACTAGAATTCAACTTTTACATTTTATGCGATTTAGTCCTTCTCGTAATTAAACACTTAATCAATAAAATTTTCGTATCAAAATTTTCACGTGACATTTCTAACATAACACGGACCATATAATAAAATAAAAATAAATTTTACTTTTGAATCGAATTTGTGGTCCCGAATCCACTGTTCCGATTTCACTGAAATATGGGCTATTACAAAAGCACCTCAACTTAAAACAATTTACTATCACTCAACAACCATAAACATTTCAACCACACATATAAACATGTCTAAAACATACATTTACATGTCACTCAAAGTGACCAAAAGACACTTATTTACAAAGGTTTACAAGTCCACTACAAAACATAATCTCCAAAAGATATGACCAAACCAAGTGGACCAGGAAACATATTCATGACACCCATTACATATGAGCCTTATACATGCCATTTATAACTATAGCCAAAATGTTCAAAAACTACCAAAATGATCGACGGGTAGTGTGATAGGGCTCCAACAATACTCCAACCAAATGAGCTTTTTGATGATCTACAAAACAAAGGAATAACAACTACGTAAACATATAATGCTTAGTAAGTTCGTATAAGAAAACTTAAACTTACCGTTCCTTAACATTAAATCATTTAGCACTTGCCTTTCCTAACATCACCATTCACATCATTAGTATATATATTAACAATACATCCTCTATGAACATGATATACAACATGAATTGTTTATAATTACTCATATTGCATCACATATGTGATTAGTGCTCTTTTCTATGCATTATTAAAGCTCACCTTACAATTTCACACGGTCATCGTTATCCATAATTCCATATATAAGCTTTTCCATCCCTTTACTTACCCGTTGAATCGTATAGAATAACATCGGATACTCGGGAACATCTTTCCACAGAACCATAACCTTTTCAATAATGCTTACACGAGCTGTGAAATGGGTCTGCTCACAGGAGTTGTGGGTCGGGACATTAGCTACACGATGCTGCTCACACGAGCTGTGGAGAATTTGTAAAAAATGCAAGATATCAGCCATCGGTAGGACATCCAAGACCAGCACCCGAGACATATAATCCCTAATGACATGTCATTTGTATCCTAAGCATTCTCTAGGTTCAAATAGGACTTTTGCCATCAAGTATTCAAATATTGATTTATTACCGAATCAATTATAAATAACATAACATTAACAAATAATCAACCAAAATAACATTTAATAAGCATACAATTCATACGAACTTACCTCGACCACAACAGTTGTATCAACAAAAATCGAGAACTAATCCGAGACTTTCTCTTTTCCTTGATTCAAGTCTGGTTGTTGTGTATCTTGATCTAAATAATAATTTTATTCAATTAAATCATTCAAAATCAACTTAAACTAACTAATTCAAACTCATAATCCTTTTAAGGTAATTTTACAAAATTACCCTTAACACTTTAACATTTGTACCATTAAGTCCTTAAACCGAAATTTAACCACAATTCAAGTAAGACCCAACTAGCCAACTTTTCTATATGTTCATTTCAGCCCAATTTTCTACCATTTCATATTATTCACATTGCATTTTACTATACTCTCAAATAGGTCCTTAAACTCAAAATCAACAAAAATCATTTCATAAAATACTTGTACTTAACCTTCAAACTCAAGGATTTTAACAACTAAGTACACAAATATATTTATCTCATTCATGGTAAGTCTCTAAGCTTCTAATGATTTCACAAATCAACCTCCGGGTTAGTTAGATTAAGCTAAAACGAACTCAAAAACATAAAAATCAATAAAAATAGACCTCAAAAACTTACCCAAGCAAGCAATGAAGCTTGGCCAAAACTCTTCTTACTCAAAAATGGTGTTTCACGTTTATGGGAAGAAGGGGAAGTAAAACAATCCAAAGTTTTCTACTTTTTCTCACCTATCATTACCATATTTTTAATTAAAATAAAAATTTTAATCACTGAAATATCTAAAGTTGGTGACCCAACCGTCCACCATTCTTTGATATGGTGTAATCACCATTTTAGTCCACCTAATCCCTTTTCCTTGGTTGATAGATACAATTAGTTAATAGAACTCAACTTTTGTAGCTTTTACAATTTAATCCTATTTACTTAATTAACAGTTTAAAAATTTAAATTCCTATGCCAAATACTTGACATCACAGAGTAATTAAATAAAAGTGTAATAATTATGATAGTAATTACATCATCTTTAATTGCAAAGAATTATAGTTTTTTTGATGTGTTCAGCTGATAAAGTATAAATACATCGTAATTTCCTATGTCGTGTTTGGTAATACAAACTATAATTACATAATTACAAAATTTAAATTAAAAAAAAAACTATTAATTACTCTCATCATCATTTGTTGGTAATTGACCAATTTAATCTATGAATAAAGTTATGAAGTATGCAATATGCTAGAACGATTCAACCTTGTTTTTTTTTTTTTAGACTGAGGTAGTGGTGTTAATATGAGATATCTTTTTTTTAGAACATCAAATGTCCTCTCAATCACATTTTGAAGTTTTGAATGTCTCAAATTAAATAGTTTGTGAGTTGTCTTTAGTGTTTGTGCTTAACTTCATTTTTTTCAAATGGTATCATACTCTATGATATTGTATAAGAAAACATTTTATATTTGCATAACCATCATATACCACATAATTTGTTTCTAAAAAAATCAAACAATTTTGAATAATTTATAAATAAAATAAAATAAACAGTGACAAGATTATAATATTAATGGATTACTAGATGCAATTTGTAACCTATTTTGGAATATCTTCCGAACAACATTTCTTAGCACTTTAAAATCTCAGGCACAAATCTAGATTTATCCATAGGTCGAGTCAGGCCCGAAAAATGGGAAGATTTGGACAAAAATATAGATCCAAAAAAATGGCTTGGGCAAAAAAACAAGACCCGGTTAGAAAATGGGTCGGACTTCGAGTAAGGTTTTTAGGCCCAACCCAAGCTCGTGCCGACCGGAATTTTCAATAAAAAACCTATTATTTTTGCCGTTGTTTTTTCATGTTTAGCAACTGTTTTCCCACTTTTTGTCACTATTTTGCTACTATTTCACTATTATGTTGCTACTATTTTATTGTTAATGTTTGAATATTGCATAATACTTGATTTTGCTACTATTTTAGAGGCATTTGCTTGTTAAGTTACACTTATCTTAGTGTTATTTAAGTATAAAAACTTTTTTTTAATTTATTTTCAATTTGTTAGGAAACATTTATTTTAAATTTTTTAGTGTATTTATTGTATTATATTTTTTAAAATTTTTATATAAAAAATAAAATTAAAAAATTAATATGGGTCGAGCTCGGGTTTTAGCATTTTTATCCAAACTGGGCTTAGAAAAATATTTAGGCCCATTTTTGGGGCCGGGCTAGGACCGGGCCTAGCAATCAAGCCTAAAATTTTATTAGGGCCAATCCGAACTCAACCCGAACCGACCCATGGGTAACTCTACACAAACCACTTTTGTAATCCTTCAATAGCTTTTATAAACCTAATTTGCGTATGACTTACACTAGAGTGTCCAATAGCAAACTAGCTTTGTAACCCCTTTTATAATCATTTGGTCACTATTATTCTACACAAGTTAAGTAAAAAAATAATATAGAATTTATAATATAACCTTTATAAAAGAGTCAGTAGCTTTTATATCATACTCAAATACACTTCCATATAGAAATAATATAAAATTTATAAGGCATAATTGTCTAAAATACCCTCAATGTTTATGGGTTTTTAGGTTTGAGCCCTTAACCTTTTTTTTTTATTGACACCCTCAGTGTTACGATTTTATCATAAATTGGTCCAATTTTAACGATAAATGTGAATTGACCGTTAATCAAACCGCAGGTCAACAAAGTAGACTATGTGCCACATAAGCGCACAACATCATAAAAGACGTCATCTATAAAAAAAATGATTTAACAATTTTTTTTTCCATTTTGTTTTTTCTTCTCCTCTTTCCCTCTTCCGCTGTTCTCTCTATTGTGTCCAACCCCCACCACTGCCACTTTCCCTCTCACTCCTCATCGTGCCAACCCCCACCACCGCTCCCTTCCCTCTTTCCCTCAAATGTATCATCAATGTGACACCTTATACCCGACCCAGTTGTTGGATCCAAATATAAAAAGCCACATTTCGTTGCCGAAGCAACTCACTTTTTCATTTTTATTTTGAAAAGGAAACGTACTGGAAAAATCATTTTATAAAAATTTCAGCAGCATTTCTACCTATTTTACGTAAAACCCCTTGCAAAATAGTTTAGATTTTCACAAAATATCCACATTCAAATTATCTCCCAAATCAATTCCTAACACTATGATTTCTCAAAACATATCAATAAACTAGATTTCTATGCTTTACTATTGTACGAGCCCATTTGCCCGGCCCATAAAAACCAACCCGTCCAAAACCCAATAGCCTACAAGCCCAAATTACCTGGGGCCCAATACCAAGCGAGACCCAAACAACAAACCCAAAACAAACAACCCTAACCCTAACCCACTTGCACCTGCCCTCTGCCTCTGTCCCTCTGACTTCTGACTCTGCCCCCACCTGCCCTCTGCGCCGCACGTCTGCTCCACCGCCACAGTCGGCCACCGACCCTCCACCTGCCCTCCACTTGACCTGCAAAACATTTAAAAGGACAAGACAGAAAGCAAAATGTATAGCAAGTAATCGGCTATAAAAGCCGATTGATTTTCATGTAGAGGGGCTTTTTTTTTTTCTTCAATGATAAAAAAAAAAAAAACAGATTCAAACACAAGCAGATCCTGAAACAATAAGAAAGCATCGAAAACGCTAAAAAACCCATTAAAAAATCGAATCAGAGACTAAAGGTGATTATTATTTTTTTTTTTGTTTCGAAGCCTTTTCTTTTCATTTGCTTTTTATATATGCATATATTGCTGTTATTTTTTTTTCTAAAATTTCTAAAAAAAATAAAAATAAATAAACTTTACCTTTTAAAATACCGTGCGCGATGGTGGCTTTACGCTGTGACTGAAGAACGACGATCGGGGCAGTGCCAGAATCCCCTTCTCCCTTAGACCTACAGAGAAAAAAAAGAGAGGGATTAGTTTTTTTTAAGCAAGCAGCAGAAATGAAAAAAAAGAAAGAAAAGAATCTGCATTTATAAAGGGACCAAAACGACGCCGTTTAGGGCTGTTTTTAAATGGTATTCCAAAACGACGCCGTTTGGCGTGACCCGACCCGACGCGACGCGACCCGGTACCGGAGGATCGCGTGTTTTTGCGAAAGGGTCTATTTGCGCATCGACCCTTCCGCATTTTTCCTTTCTAATCCGGTTTTGTCGATTTCAAAATTTGCCCCAATATATTTTCTTAAGTTCCAATTTGGTCCTCCTCAACACGCTGCGTTTGGTTTCTTTGGGAAATTTATCCCTTGGTCCCCTATCTTCCACGAGCGTGCTATTTTGGCCCCAAAACCCGTTTTATTTAACAATCGACCCGAACTTTCATTTTTAGCACAATCGAGTCCATTTTCGATTATTTTGTAATTCTACCACCTTTGCTATTATTTAATTTTCTCATTTTTTGTTACCTTATTATTTATCATTGTTAATATTATTTTATTATTACCACATTATATTATTATTATTAGTATTACTATTATTATTTTATTATATTTTACATATGTGAACATTTCATGTGCTTATATTAGGTTATTATTTTATCTATTCATTTTATTAGTATTACTAGTATTATATTATTATCCACGACTATTATTTTTATTAAATATCATTACCATTACTATACTTATATTTTTATTTAAAATTATAACCATTATGTTTATTACTATTATTTTCAATATTATTATATATGTCGTTATTTACCATTTTATTTTAATAATATTATTACATTATTATTATCTTGCCTAGTATTATTTATTCTATCTTTAAATATCACTACTACATTGCATTAAATCTTTTACACGTTACTATTATCGTTTGTTGTCCTCATTATTATTCTTATCATTATAATATCATTATTATTATTATTATCATATCATTATTTATATATATAGTTTTGCTTATTTATATATATTATTTCCTTCATCAATCGCCCTCATTATTTTCATACGTCATCATCATTTTCGTTATTAATATAGGTATTATTATCGTAATGCTTTCATTTTACCCTTACCTATATCGTCATTTTTTATTATTCTTATCAATACTATTTTTGTTCGTCGCACCAATCTTTCTTAAGACCTCAACTTTTATAACAACCAATACTCCGTGTTAGTAATTCGAGAGAATCGAGCCCTAACTTACTGGGTTCTGATTTTTTCTCGCTTAAGCTAAACAACGGAAGATCCCTTTAAAATCACAAATTCTAGTTTTAAATCGGCATTCCGTATTAGCAATTCGAGTGAATCGAGCCCAAACTTACTGGGTTCCGGTTTCTTCTCGTTTGAAGCTAAACAACGGGATATCCCTTTTGAAATCGCAATTTAAATTTTAAACAAAACACTTAATCTCGGATATTCGAAATGTCGCGCCTAACTTACTGGACTCGACATCTAGACACTTCGAGATAAGTTTCTTTTCTTTCTTCTAAAATGGAGGCAATATTCCTAATTTGGACCTTCGAGAAAACGAGCCCTAACTTACTGGGTTACGATTTCTCGTTTGACAAATGACGGAGATCCTCTCCAAAAATAAAACCAAGTTTTAAAAGGCGAGCTTAGTTTCAAGAGTCTAAAGTGTCGCGACCTAACTTCTTCGGACATGATACTTTATCTCTTCGAAAATAAGAGAGCCTTAACGTCACTTCCAATTCCTCCAAGTTTTGGAAATAAAAGTATCTATTTTCAAACCATTTCAAAGTTTTCAAAATTAGGACATCAATCAATCAGTTTGGTACCAATTTCGGGCGTGACGAGGGTGCTAATCCTTCCTCGCACGTAACCGACTCCCGAGCCCATTTTCTCAAAATTCGCAGACCAAAAACATTGTTTTAGTAAATTGAAATATTTATTAAAACAAAGGTGATCCGATCTCACCCAAATAAAGATCGGTGGCGACTCCCTTCCTTTTCATTTTTTTAAAACCACGAGTCGACCGCGTCGTTTACTGTTTTAAAAAAAAATGGTTACGACAGCTTGGCGACTCTGCTGGGGACTTATTCGTCGAGAGTCAGGCCATTGATTGATCGATTTTTGTCCTTGTAATTAAGATTGGAAAATGGTTTCGAAATTCGTGTTCCTTTAAATGCATTTTCAATGTTATATTTGATCTCTTGAATACTTTGGCATTGCATTGCATGACCATTAGGGTCACACCTTTAAGTGAGAGCGAAGCTATGCTTTCGTGAGGTTTTCACCTCGCATGGGCTAGTGGATCTTTGAATACATCCGTACCTATGTCTTCGTGAAGTTTTCACTTCCGCATGGCCATAGGGAAATGTATTCCCCGAACCGAACTCGGTCCGTATGAGCCTATAATGGGTGAGGATCGAGGAATCTGTGTTCGGGTACCTTGAACTTTAGAACTCAACCACATGTAAAGAGCCTAAGAACCCACCCCGAAATTTGAACTATGCCGACCTTAGTAATTACCCGGATAGGTGTTTGTTTATTTCACTTGCTTTGTATTCCATGGTACTAACTTTTTGTGTTTTATTTTTCTTTGTGCATATCATTTCATATTTAAGAGGCATCGATTCACGGTCGAGTTCGAGTTAGAAAGTTTGGTTATGGAAAGCAAATTCCTTGATAAAGTGGAAGACAATGCGCCGTCCGCACGTGGTCCGAGCAATGCCAAATAGAAAAAGGGGATAACATAGTTGAGGGTATGTGCCGAGCTACGGATTTCACCAATATCGGTGTCACACGAGCGAGCTCCAAGAGTTGAAAGAAATTTGGGCTCGATGGGATAACGAGGCGAAGCAAGCTGTTCTATGGTACTTACGGTGACTGCCTTACCGCTTGATGTTAAAATAGATAAGCACCTATTCCGAGTAATGTCCCGCTTTGGAATGTTTGCTTATAGTCGCTTCTCTTTTGGGAAGGTGGATCTGGTTCCCACGGTAGAAGAATATACGACCTTGTTACGTTGCCCAAGAATTCAGTCGACAAAGCTTATTCCAAAGCGATTAATGGCCCAACCTTCGCGAAGAAATTGATGAACATCACCGGAATGAGCGAACAATGGGTTTCAGCCAGAATGCAAAAGAAAGGCGGAGGTAAATGCATACCCTGGATATGTTTGAGAGACTTGATCTTGGCGCATCCCGATGTAAAGAAAAGGATTGACGTCTTACGCCTGTGTGTTTTACTGGTGCGTAATATTCCCAAAAGCTTTAAGGCATATCGACGAAGTAGTTATTGATCTATTCAGCCGATTAGACAAAGGGGTCACACCTGTTCCTGCTATCTTAGCCGAAACGTTTAGGTCATTGAATGCATGCAGAAGAATGGGTGAAGGCAGGTTTATTGGATGTGCGCAGCTGTTATTGGCTTGGTTCCATAGTCACTTCTGAAAAGTGGAAAAAGTGTCCTATCGGTTTATGACAGAGAATTACTCTCCGCTAGAAGAAATAGCAGCTACACCTAGAAGAGAGGATGTGTCCGAAGAAAATTGGATCGCGCTCTTCCAAAACCTTCAAGAAGATGACATCGGTTGGAAAGCTCCGTGGTTGGTTACCGACCAAATCCTTTATCGTTGTGGAAGCTTCGATTTGGGTTCCTCTATTGAAATTTGGGGTGCCACTTTGCATATGCACCTCTGCTGGTCTGAGACAATATAATTCAAGACAATTTGTACCAACGACATATGGGTTGGCTCAATGTGAGTTCTCATACGAAGGGGGGAGCTATAAGAAAAAGGTTAAAGAGATCTCTAGTGCCTGGAATCAGATCCACAGAATGAAGAGGTTATCCGTAGGCCCGATGATGACCTCGGAGTACAGAGAATGGAGGACTAGGAGGATCAATGACAACATTCCTGAACCGAATCCCGAGAGTGCCCGGTCAAGAGATGAATATTTGCGGGTAGTCCCATCAGAACTGGAGATTGTGAAACGAGATTTTGAAAAGATGAGTTCGGAACTTGAAAGAAAAATAGAGAGGCTGGAAGAAGAGAAGATGCTCCTCAAGTTAGACGTAGATGGACAAAAGTTGGAAGCTGCGAGGTTAAGAAAAGAAAAAGAGAAAATATAGGAAGACCGTGATGATCTGAAGATGGAATATAAGAAGATGCGTTTGACAATGAAAAACGCCGGATTAGGAAAAACTCCGGAGCAATGGCGACGCAAGATCCGAGAGGAAAGAGCCAAAGCTAGCAATTGGGAGAAGAAGTTCCAGGAAATGCAAACACAAAACGAGGTTCTGAGAAAGGATATGACCGAAAACCACAAAGAGAAAAAGGGGTTAAAAGCTAAGGTGGCTGAGCTTGGACGGTCCCTACATCGCTACAAAAGTCGCAATTCAGAAAACGAACTGAAATTGAGTTTAAACAAAATTGAAGAAATGAAGGGAAAGATTGAAGAGTTAGAGACAGCATTACATGGCTGCGAGCTCCGAATTGAACTTTTAGAAGCAAGAGAAGAGTAATGGAAAGAGAAACTTCACCATTCCCACGGGCAAGTTAGAGATCGAGACTACCTCATGGGCGAAGCGATAGTTCAGATTCGGGAAGTGGCTGATAACCTGCAGGCCCTGGCGTCTCAAGCTGAGATCGTAAGCATGAAATACGAGCTACAGGCAGATCGTAACCAAGAGCTGACTTCTTTACTTAGAAAAATCAAAACTTTGGGTTTAAGGGCCAAAGTATATTTGTAATCCGTTTTATGTAAAGGATCTTGCCTTCTAATAAAGTCTTCTAAAATGAAGTTGATCAGAATCGATGTCTTTTTCTTGCATTCATGCATTTGCATTGCATCACATTACATGCATTTAAGTTTATAAAAAAAGGGGTCTAATTAGCTAAATTATCAAAGAGGAAAAAAGAAAGCAAAAAGAGAAAATCTAGAAGAGGAACATCACTACGGAACACGCGCTAAAACCAGGAAAATGGATCAAAGGTTCGAATAATTCCAGAAAGAAATGCAGGAACAAATGCAAGAGCAAATGTTAAAACTCCAGCAGGAAATGAGGGACCAAATGTTGGAAGCCCAAAGAGGCATGATGGCCCAAATAATGAATGGAGTAACGGACAAAGGGAAAGGTCCAATGCCTCCGGTCGAAGAGGATAGCGAAGGCGCTCCCCCGGGTTTTACCCCGCCGCACTCAAGAGCCCTGCCTGAGGAATATCTCCAAAGGCCATCAATTACGATCAGGCCCCAGCAAGGACAGGATGACACTAGACCTCCCGTGAACCATCACGTGGGCTCTGGGTCCCAACCAGGAGATAGCCCAGCCAATCCTGTTGTACCCGATTTAGATGCGATGAGAGAAATGGGATCCGCAATGATCCTCAAGGCAACTAGAGGATCGTTGCAAATGGCTAGAGGAAAAGTTTAAAGCACTGGAAAGCATCGATCATCATCATGGGATCGACGTAAAGGATTTAAGTCTAGTTCCCGATTTGGTACTGCCCCATAAGTTCAAAATGCCCGAGTTTGAAAAATATAGTGGGACTAGTTGCCCGGAGGCCCACATCACCATGTTCTGCAGGCGAATGGCCGGCTACGTGAGCAATGATCAGCTCTTAATCCACTGTTTCCAAGAAAGTTTGGTGGGCGCAGCAGTTAGATGGTATAACCAGCTTAGTCGGGCCAACATTAATTCTTGAAGAGATTTGGCTCAAGCGTTTCTGAAGCATTACAGCCACGTCACGGACATGGCACCGGATAGAATTACTCTGCAAAACATGGAAAAAAGACAAAATGAAAGTTTCAGACAGTACGCGCAGAGGTGGAGGGAGGTCGCCATGCAGGTCCAACCATCCCTCTTAGAAAAGGAAACCACCATACTCTTCATTAATACCCTGAAGGCCCCTTTCATAACCCATATGATAGGGAGTACGACTAAGAGCTTTACCGACATAGTGATGGCAGGAGAGATGATCGAGCATGCTATAAGGGGCGGCAAGATCGAGGCAGGAGAAAGTACTAGAAGAACCGCTCCTAAGAAGAAAGGTGGTGAAGTAAATAACGTGAGTACATACAATAAGGGGTACTCGAAGGCGATCACGGTTAATCGACCAAAAGCGACTCTTCATTGGACAACAAGGACTGCAAGACGGAATCGAGAGAACTGCACCGAATATTGAAAAGATTCAATTTACTCTAATTTCGATAACGTACAAAGAGTTATACCAGATTTTATTCAATAAGCACATCGTGTCCCCGTTCTATTTGCAACCATTGCAGCCCCCATACCCTAAGTGGTACGACTCTAACGCTCACTGCGATTACCATGCGGGGATAGAGGGGGGCATTCGATAGAGAATTGCCTTGCCTTTAAAAAAGGTAGTCGAGAGGCTAATAAAGGTGGGGTTATAACACTCGACGACATGGTAAAAAAGGAACCCACCGCCCAATCACGAGGAGAGAGGGTAAACGCGATTGGTGAGGAAGGGGTGAGGAAGATTAAGAAGGATGTCACAGAAGTGAAAACCCCATTACGAATAGTCTGGAAGGAAATGGCAAAAAGAGGATTGATAGATTCAGATGTTGCGGAAAAAGGGAGGGATATAAAGAACTACTGCGAACTCCATAAGACGAAGGAACACGAGATTCTAGAATGCGCCGAGTTTAGGATTTTGGTGCAAGGTCTTATTGACAACAAAGAATTGAAGTTTTATGAAAAAGGAGCAGAGGAAGAGGATGTATGCGCGACCGAGAAAGAATTGACAAAGCCGGGAGTTAATTATCCGAGAATCATCATTTCGCGAAACACTAAGGCGGGTACAGGAATGCCGAAAATTATAATTCGAAACTCGCTTCTTTTCCTACAAAAAGATAGTAAAAGGTACCTTGGAACTATAATTGTAATGTGACGATGCCGGGCGGAAAGCTCCACTAGCAAATCTGAGGAGGGCACGAATGAAGGGTTCTATACGCGTAGTGGGAAGCGTTATGATCCCGGAAACAGAGGGGAAGAACCAATGAAACCAAGACTGCATCGAGTGGGCGAAAAAGGAACTCAAAACCCCTATCAATGAACCCGTAAAGAGGAAGAGGCCAAAGAATTCTTGAAATTCTTGAAACACAATGAATATAGCGTGGTGGAACAAGCGCATGAGACAACCAGCCCGTATCTCCGTGTTAGCCCTACTTCTAAGTTCGGAGGTACACCGCATGAAGCATTGATGAAAGTACTAAATGAGACTTATGTTACTAAGGATATATCCGTCAACAAGTTAGACCGTCTCGGTTAGTAACATAAGCGCCGACAATTTCATCTACTTCAATGATGATGAAATCCCTTGAGGCATGGGATCAACGAAGGCCTTGCACATAACTACCATTGTAAGGGGTACACTCGCCGAGCGTACTAATAGATAATGGGTCAGCGTTGAATGTCCTACCATTGGCTACACTCAAGAGGTTGCCAATAGACAGTTCTCACATGAAAGCATGCCATAACATAGTGAGAGCGTTTGACGGCACTGAAAGAAGAGTGATAGGGAGAATAGATGTACCTTTATTGATAGGGCCTAACACTTACGAGGTGGACTTCCTGGTCATGGACATCAAACCCTCGCATAACTGCCTGTTGGGGAGGCCATGGATTCATTCGGCAGGGGCCGTACCCTCATCGCTGCACCAGAAATTAAAACTGGTAACAGAAAATCGGTTGGTAACTATAAACGCTGAAGAAGATATCGTAGCGACCGTTACCAGCGAAGCGCCGTACCTAGAAACTAATGAGAAGGCTATCGAATGTTCCTTCCGATCCCTAGAGTTCGTAAATGCGACGTTCATCGCAGAGGGAAGTGAATTTCCGGTGCCCAAGCTATCCAAAACCACCAAGATGAGATTACAAATGACGATGGGAAAAGAAGCACTGCCCGGAAGAGGATTGGGCAAATATCTCCAAGAGAAAGTCCAGACCCCGATGCTGAAGGAGAAAAGAGACCGCTTTGGTTTAGGTTTTAAACCAGATGCTAAACAAATGAAGAAGGAAATGGAAAAGAAGCGAGAAAGGATAAGGGCCCGACTGAACGGAAAAGACGTTAAGTGGGAACCGATGACATGCCCCCACATATCTCAGACCTTCATATCAGGAGGAATAATTTACCCCGGGGAAGAATCTTCTAGAGACGAATATCCCCACATCAATGCTATACACGATGAGGTGACTAATCAAGGAAATCTGTCGGGCATTCGCACATATGAACCTGGAAGCACTCTAGACAATTGGACTGAAGAGGAGTTTCCTTTAGTTTTTAGAGATGATACAGAGTAATACTCAGAACACTCTTGTTGTTTTTAATCCTAGAAACAATGAGATTTCTTTGGTGAAATAGGCTCATGTTCGGACATTTTGTTTTAATGAAATACGTCTTTAATTCTACTAAATATTCTCTCATTTTACATTTTTATCATTTATTCTTCGTTCTCATTCATATCATGTGAATAGTTGTCCTCAAATTCATTTGTTCTTTGTACACCCTTTGATACCCATTACAGGTCTCTAGACATCAACGATATGAGTAACGATACTACAGATTCAGAAGTCTGCTTTGAGCAAGAAATGTGTTCAGAGGAATCTCAAGATTTTGAAAATGACACAGAATGCGACTTGCCTCCAGATTTGTTGAGAATGGTAGAGCAAGAAGAAAAGCAGATCCTACCCCATAAAGAGTCGGTAGAAATGGTGAACCTAGGAGAGGGGCAAGAAGTGAAGGTTGGAGCCCATATTATCTGCAGAAAACCAGCGAAACCTCATTGAATTACTTCATGAATTCAAGGATGTGTTCGCATGGTCGTACCAAGATATGCCCGGACTAAAGCAATCGATATCGCGATGACAATCGATTGCCCATAAGAGAAGAATGCAAGCCAATCCAACGAAGCTCAGAAGAATGAGACCGGATGTCTTGTTAAAAATAAAGGAAGAAGTCGAGAACAGTTTAATCTTTGGGTTCTTGCAAGTAGTTAAATACTCGGATTGGGTAGCTAATATTGTCCCTGGTCCCCAAGAAGGACGGAAAGTACGGATGTGCGTGGACTACAGAGACCTAAACAAGGCCAGCCCAGAAAGACAACTTCCCGTTGCCTCACATCGACACCTTGGTAGACAATACAAAGAGGCTATTCGTTGTTCTCTTTCATGGATGGTTTCTGGGTACAACCAAATAAAGATGCATCCCGAGGACATGGACAAGACAACGTTTATAACCATGTGTGGAACATTTTGTTACAAGGTAATGCCATTTGGGCTAAAAAATGCGGGGCGACATATCGTAGAGCCATGGTAACTTTATTCCATGACATGATGCACAGGAAATTGAGGTTTACGTCGACGACATGATCGCCAAGTCCCGAATCAAGAAGAGCATGTGCGGTCTCTGAGAAAATTGTTCTTGAGGCTGAGAAAATTCCAGTTGAAGCTTAACTCACAAAGTGTACCTTGAGCTCGGTTCGAAAAGCTACTCGGGTTTATAGTCGATGAAAAGGGATTGAGGTTGACCGGATAAAGTCAAATCCATACAAGAATTACCTCCACCATGTACCCAAAAAGAAGTTAGAGGTTTCTTAGGAAGACTAAATTACATCGCCCCGGTTCATTTCACAACTAACCGAGAGGTGTGACCCCATATTCGTCTCCTCAAGAAACACAACCTGCACGTGGGATGAAGAATGCCGAAGACCTTCGAAAAGGTAAAACAATACTGTCCCATGCTCCAGATTAATGCCGCTCAACCGGACAAGCCATTAATCCTTTACTTGACGGTGCTTGATAATTCGATGGGATGTGTCTTTGGGTCACCGATGATGAGTCGGGGAAGAAAGAAAGAGCAATATACTACCTTAGTAAAAAGTTACCGAATGTGAAACGAGGTACCCGCCAATTGAGAAATTGTCTTTGTGCCTTGATTTGGACAACTTTCGGAGACTAAGGCAATATATCTTTGTATCACACGACATGGCTCATCTCAAAGCTAGATCCCCTTAAATATATGATGGAATCTATCGCTTTGAATGGAAGGATGGCGGATGGCGATTCTACTTTCTGAATTTGACATCGTTTATGTAAACCAAAAGGCGGTAAAAGGAGTGCAATAGCGGACTTTCTAGCCAGAGAGAGCCCTTGAAGACTATGAGCCCTTAGATTTTGATTTCCCTAATGAAGATTTAATGTACGTGGCGTACACATCAAGAAGGCGCCGAAGACTATCCTTAGAAAATTTGACGGGGCATCAAATGCCGTGGGTAATGGAATTGGGCGATCTGATGTCCCCAAGGAGACTATTATCCATTCACTTGCAAACTGGATTTCGATTGCACTAATAATATGGCTGAATACGAAGCTTGCATTATGGGTCTCCGCGCCGTTATCGAACGTAAAATCAGGGTATTGGAAGTTTATGGAGATTCTACCTTGGTAATCTATCAACTCAAAGGAGAATGGGAAACCAGAGATCCAAAGCTGGTTATCTACAAAAGATTGGCCCAAAAATTGATCAGAGAGTTCGATGACATCACTTTCAATTACCTACCCAGGGACGAGAATCAGATGGCTAATGCTCTGGCCACCCTGGCTTCCATGGTCCGAATAAACGAAAGCGAAGATATGAAACCAATACAAATGAGCATTCATCAAGACCCAGCCCATTGCTACAATGTCGAGGAAGGAGAGAAAGCTGGCCCACCATGGTACTACGATATACTGCGGTATGTGAAAAACCGTGAATACCCAGATCAAGCGATCAAAAACGATAAAAAGACGGCGAGAAGACTAGCCTGTGATTACGTCCCGGATGGAGAAGTCTTATACAAGAAAAGAAAAGATCAAGTGCTGCTAAGATGTGTGGACGCCGCCGAAGCTAAGTTAATCTTGGAAGAAGTCCATGAAGGTGTCTGTGGAACTCATGCTAATGGTTTCACAATGGCCGAACAAATAATGAGGTTTGGATATTATTGGTCCACTATGGAGGAGAGCTGTATCAACTATGCCAAGAAATGTCATAAATGTCGATTTATGGAGACAAGATTCACGTGCCCCCATCACCTTTACATGTTATGACTTCTCCATGGCCATTTTCCATGTGGGGCATGGATGTCATTGGGCCGATATTGCCGAAGGCTTCTAATGGACATCGGTTCATCTTTGTAGTTATTGACTATTTCACAAAATGGGTAGAGGCGGCTTCATATGCTAACGTCACTAAATCAGCGGTTAGTCGATTTTTAAAAAAAGAGATCATTTGTCGATATGGAATGCCTGAGAGGATCATATCAGACAACGCACTGAACTTAAACAATAGCACGATAGCATGGGTTTGTAGTCAATTCAACATCAAACACCACAATTCGTCACCGTATCGTCCAAAAATGAATGGGGCCGTGGAAGCAGCCAACAAGAATATCAAAAGATAGTGGGAAAGATGATCGAGACTTATAGAGACGGCATGAGAAGTTGCCGTTTGCACTCTATGCTTACCGGACATCCGTTAGAACCTCTACTGGGGCAACACCTTTCTCATTGGTCTACGGGATGGAAGCGGTTCTACCTATTGAAGTGGAAATACCTTCTCTTCGAGTGTTGTCAGAAGTAAAATTGGATGAGGCCGAATGGATCCAAGCTCGATATGATCAGTTGAATTTAATTGAAGAAAAGAGATTGAGGGCTATTCGTCACGGTCAGATGTACCAAAGACGAATGATGCGGGCTTATGACAAGAAAGTTCGGCCAAGATAATTCCATGAGGGGGACCTCGTGCTGAAAAAGATCCTTCTCATACAAAAGGATTACAGAGGAAAATGGATGCGAAACTGGGAAGGGCCGTATGTGGTAAAGAAAGCTTTCTCGGGAGGTGCACTGATTCTGATTGAGATGGACGGGAAAAGCTTGCCCAATCCCGTGAACTCGGATTCAGTTAAAAAGTACTTCGCTTGAAACCGGAGAGGCCAAGGCGAAAACCCGCAAAGGGCGCTTGGAGAATTCAAAAAAAAAAAAAAAAAGAAAAAGAGGAGGCCAAGGCGAAAACCCGCAAAGGGCGCCTTGAGACCAAAAGGGCTTTCGAGTTGAAAACCCGAAAAGGGCGGCTCAAATTTTGATTGGACACGTAATCTTGCATCGCTAGAATCAAATGAAGAGAGGAAGCACGTGTATAATTGGGGCATCAACAAAATACTTTGAGTCTTTTAAACACATGCTAAAGCTCAAAACAAATCTTTTTATGAAACGCGTGTATAGAAGCCCGATCGGCGATGTCTAGGGTGTTTGATTTGTGTCTTGCTCATTTTTACTATTGTTGGATTCTTTCTTACCGCAAGAAGGATTTATTCCCGATCAATTTCCTCATATCATCGATAATTCTTTAAAAAAAAAAACTCTCCTTGAAATTAATTTATTGTTGCCCATCATTCATAAACATGTTGCATTGAAATAATAATGGATGAACTGATAATTTCACAAAAGAAAGTTCTACGTACAAAGCAAGAAACCGAAACGGGACAATTGTTTAGAACTTTCACATACCCAGATTGAAGACATTGAGGAAGGAAGGATCCCAAAGGAGACCATCTCTCCAAGTTCCTCGCCCAATTCATTAATTACCTAGTCATCCAGAAAGTGGTACGACAGTTGAATTTTCGACCAGGAAAGATTCGAAAACCCAAAATCGCTAAGGAACGAATCCAAAACAAACCAAGCCAGGTATCCTTCGAGAAGAAGATGAGAATCCCGGGAAAGACAGCTAGAAGTCAATATAGGCCTGCGTCCTGAGGCCTAAAATGGGCCTTGAAATTCCCACAAGGGAAAGTCATTCATACGAAAATAGTTACTGCAAAGGAAACAAATACGAAACCTTGATAGATATATAGATGATAATACCTCAAATAGGAAATCACACTCATGACATTCTGACTCATCATGCTCATGGCATCCTAATCATTAGGCATAAGCATGTACTCATTTTACAGGTTACGTCCCCAAGAGAACACTGCAGTTGAGCAGATCTCGTCTCCCTGAGTATGCAGTGGAGCAGATTGAAGAGCAGATTTGACGTTCCTGAAGTTGCAGGAAGCAGATCGAAGACATCAGTCTGGTGATCCCTGAGTTTGTAGGGATCAGATTGAAGAAAGCAGATTTGACATTCCCTTGCGGAAGCGGATCGAAGATATCACCGGTGATCCACGAGTTTGTAGGGATCGATCAAGAAAGCGATTTGACATTCTGAAGTTGCGAGAAGCGGATCGAAGACATCGATCCGGTGATTCCCGAGTTTGTAGGGATTAGATTGAAAAAGCAAATTTGACATTCCCGAAGTTGCGAGAAGCGGTCGAAGACATCGATCTGGTGATCCACGAGTTTGTAGGGATCAGATTGAAGAAAGCGGTTGACATTCCCGGAAGTTGCGGGAAGCGGATCGAAGATATCGACTGGTGATCCCCGAGTTTGTAGGGATCAGTTGAAGAAAGCAAATTTGACATTCCCGAAGTTGCGGGAAGCGGATCGAAGACATCGATCGGTGATCCCCGAGTTTGTAGGGATCAGATTGAAGAAAGATTTGACATTCACGAAGTTGCGGGAAGCGGTCGAAGATATCGACCGGTGATCCCCGAGTTTGTAGGGATCAGATTGAAGAAAGCGGATTCGGTATTCTGAAGTAGCGAGAAGCGATTGAAGATAGCGAGTTTGACATCCCGAAGTTGCGGAGCGGATCGAAGATACAAGACTTATCTCCCTAAAGGCGCAATGAAGATATTGGAGCCGCAATGTCCTATCACGTCGAAATAGCGATGGTATGAGTCAAAGCAACAAGATGTGATGGATGAAAATGAGGCTACAAAAGAAGTCGAGCTTAGCGCACCCGGGCAAAATGGGCTTTTAAAGTCTTTGCTCCATTCTCGTTACGACGATTAATGAGCAAAGAGGGGCAACAGACGAGCCCATTTGCCCGGCCCATAAAAACCAACCCGTCCAAAACCCAATAGCCTACAAGCCCAAATTACACCTGGGCCCAATACCAAGCGAGACCCAAACAACAAACCCAAAACAAACAACCCTAACCCTAACCCACTTGCACTGCGCCTCTGCCTCTGTCCCTCGACTTGACTACTCCGCCCCACCGCCTCTCTGCGCGCCGCACGTCGCTCCACCGCCACGATCGGCCACCGACCCTCCACACCTCTCCACTTGACCTCGCAAAACATTTAAAAGGACAAGACAGAAAAGCAAAATGTATAGCAAGTAATCGGCTATAAAAGCCGATTGATTTTCATGTAGAGGGCTTTTTTTCTTCAATGATAAAAAAAAAAGCATTCAAACACAAGCGAGATCCTCAAACAATAAGAAAGCATCGAAAACGCTAAAAAACCCATTAAAAAATCGAATCAGAGACTAAAGGTGATTATTATTTTTTTTTTTTTTCGAAGCCTTTTCTTTTCATTTGCTTTTTATATATGCATATATTGCTGTTATTTTTTTTTTCTAAAATTTCTAAAAAAATAAAAATAAATAAACTTTACCTTTTTTCCGCCACCATCACGTGCGGTGTCGCATGACGAGAACGACGATCGGGCGGTGCGCTGTAATCCCCTTCTCCCTTAGACCTACAGAGAAAAAAAAAGAGAGGGATTAGTTTTTTTTAAGCAAGCAGCAGAAATGAAAAAAAGAAAGAAAAGAATCTGCATTTATAAAGGGACCAAAACGACGCCGTTTAGGGCTGCTTTTAGTGGCTCCCAAACGACGCCGTTTGGCGTGACCCGACGCGACGCGACGCATGCGGAGGGATCCACAGTGTTTTTGCGAAAGGGTCTATTTGCGCATCCGACCCTTCCGCATTTTTCCCTTTCTAATCCGGTTTACATCGATTTCAAAATTTGCCCCAATATATTTTCTTAAGTTCCAATTTGGTCCTCCTCAACACGCTGCGTTTGGTTTGTTTGGGAAATTTATCCCTTCGGTCCCCTATCTTCCACGAGCGTGCTATTTTGGCCCCAAAACCCCGTTTTATTTAACAATCGACCTGAACTTTCATTTTTAGCACAATCGAGTCCATTTTCGATTATTTTGTAATTCTACCACCTTTGCTATTATTTAATTTTCTCATTTTTGTTACCTTATTATTTATCATTGTTAATATTATTTTATTATTACCACATTATATTATTATTATTAGTATTACTATTATTATTTTATTATATTTTACATATGTGAACATTTCATGTGCTTATATTAGGTTATTATTTTATCTATTCATTTTATTAGTATTACTAGTATTATATTATTATCCACGACTATTATTTTTATTAAATATCATTACCATTACTATACTTATATTTTTATTTAAAATTATAACCATTATGTTTATTACTATTATTTTCAATATTATTATATATGTCGTTATTTACCATTTTATTTTAATAATATTATTACATTATTATTATCTTGCCTAGTATTATTTATTCTATCTTTAAATATCACTACTACATTGCATTCGTCTTTTACACGTTACTATTATCGTTTGTTGTCCTAATTATTATTCTTATCATTATAATATCATTATTATTATTATTATCATATCATTATTTATATATATAGTTTTGCTTATTTATATATATTATTTCCTTCATCAATCGCCTCATTATTTTCATACGTCATCATCATTTTCGTTATTAATATAGGTATTATTATCGTAATGCTTTCATTTTACCCTTACCTATATCGTCATTTTTTATTATTCTTATCAATACTCTTTTTGTTCGTCGCACCAATCTTTCTTAAGACCTCAACTTTTATAACAACCAATACTCCGTGTTAGTAATTCGAGAGAATCGAGCCCTAACTTACTTGGTTTCGATTTTTTTCTCGCTTAAGCTAAACAACGGAAGATCCCTTTAAAATCACAAATTCCAGCTTTAAATCGGCATTCCGTATTAGCAATTCGAGTGAATCGAGCCCAAACTTACTGGGTTCCGTTTCTTCTCGCTTGAAGCTAAACAACGGGATATCCCTTTGAAATCGCAAATTTAAATTTTAAACAAAACACTTAATCTCGGATATTCGAAATGTCGCGCCCTAACTTACTGGACTCGACATCTAGACACTTCGAGATAAGTTTCTTTTCTTTCTTCTAAAATGGAGGCAATATTCCTAATTTGGACCTTCGAGAAAACGAGCCCTAACTTACTGGGTTCTGATTTCTCGTTTGACAAATGACGGGAGATCCTCTCCAAAAATAAAACCAAGTTTTAAAAGGCGAGCTTAGTTTCAAGAGTCTAAAGTGTCGCGACCTAACTTACTGGACATGATACTTTATCTCTTCGAAAATAAGAGAGCCTTAACGCTACTTCCAATTCCTCCAAGTTTTGGAAATAAAAGTATCTATTTTCAAACCATTTCAAAGTTTTCAACATTAGGACATCAATCAATCAGTTTGGTACCAATTTCGGGCGTGATTTAGGTGCTAATCCTTCCTCGCACGTAACCGACTCGAGCCCATTTTCTCAAAATTACAGACCAAAAACATTGTTTTAGTAAATTGAAATATTTATTAAAACAAAGGTGATCCGATCTCACCCAAATAAAGATCGGTGGCGACTCCCTTCCTTTTCATTTTTTTAAAACCACGAGTCGACAACCAGCGCGTTTCAAGCTTTTTAAAAAAATGGTTACGAAAACTATTTTATCAAAACATTAGTTATAAAATACTAGCTAAGAAAGCATAATGAAAATATTTAAATTCAGTTTACGACATAATATTATATATTTATAAGCCTAGGTACATGCCATTTACATCAACTATAAAGTAAACTCTTCACCAACATTGTTTGAACTAAACTTTGGTTCTCGGATGCTGCTGGAACGATCTAACGAATCTAACTACCTACGCACAGAAAAATAAACAAACCGTACGCTTAGCAATTTTTATGCTCAGTGGTGCTAATATTATATAAATCATTACATAAGTATTAGAGACAAATTAATTGATAGAAATAAACTAAAACATTATTATAAATATCATTAATAACATCACAATAAAAGAAAATTCTAATATTAATAAACTTTAATATTTTGATATTGGCAAATCGGATAAAGAAAATAAGCTTTTTAATTAAATTCAAAATCGCGTAATTAATTTAATTTTCTCAATATGGAAATTCAAATAAATTCAAGTTTTGTTTTTGCTTTTCTTTCAATTTAGACCCGTACTAAAGTTTAGACTCATAACTAGATATACGAATCTGCCACCCCGAGTTGTTCGGCAACGATGGCTATCAGAGTAGTCCACGACCCTCTGGGAATTGGGACTGCCCACGACCCTCTGGGAATTGGGGCTAACAATAATAACAACTGACCGACTTGGCCTTTTCTCCATCGACCCTCTGGGAATTGGGGAGATCTAAATTCTCTGACATAAAAACTCTATGGCATGCCAACTATATCTGATTTAGTCTAACTTAGTGAAACGAGGTAAAAACCAAATTTTATGATCCATTTCAATTCCATTTTCATATAATTCTCATTTCAAATCACATATCGCCTAATGTAAAACAGGCTTCCAATTTGAAACATATTAAATATTTTCTTACTCAATCATCTAAAATCATAATACTCAAATCCAAATCATAACCATGAATTCGCTAATTTAGTCTTATGAAAAACATAGTATTCATCTCAAAACATAATTTTGTAAATATTAACTAAATTATTTAAGCTCATCCAAAACTCATAAAAATAAAATAAAATAAATACAATTAGTCATATTAAATTAAATATTCTAAAGCTTTATGTAATGAAAATAAGATATTAGCACAAACCAAAGTTTTAATCGCTTTACTCCTTTTCTTCGCCTTTCTCCTTCAAGATGTTTGCTTCGTTTTTAGCTACAATAGCAGCAATTCAATATGAAACAACATCATTTATCCATTCTAAAACTAAAACTAATAAAAGCAAGCTTAAATATGCATGATTATTCATATTGACAACTTAAGTTTTCTAGTCCGAAATTCACATAACTTTCGACTCGATTATCCGTTTTCAATTCCGTCTTCACCAGAGTACTCACTGCTTCACAAGCTATCATTTAGCACCAATATTACACAAAGTGGCCAATATTCTCTACTTCCCCTTTAACATGGCTAAATATACCAAATAAACTTCTCATCCATTTTTGTTTCTTTTTCATACTTCTAACAAGCTAAAACTCATCTTCTAATAATTTTCTATCCAAAAATATATCTATTTCACTTAAGTTTTCTAAGCTTCCATCAATATCCTTTAATGGCAACTTCCAAAATACTTGATAAAATCAAAAACTATTGGTATATATATGTAAAGCAAGTTTCAAAGATTCAAAATCTAAAAAAAAATTGAAGAAAAACCAATTTGAAGGAAAATGATAGAAGAAATTTTTTTCTTTCTTTCCCCATTATTTTGACGTAAAAAAGAAAGAAAGATGTTATCTTTCTCTTTCTTTTTTTTTTCTCTTTTATATATATTATAATATTAATTAATAAAATATTATTACTTATTAAAATATTATTACTTAATAAAAAAATCATTTAAAAACCATCATGAAACCATTGATTTTTTTTTTAAGTAACGAAAAAATTACCATTAATTCCTTTCCATCAAAATAAAATAGGATAATTGTACTTTAGTCTCTAAACTTTTCTAACTTATTTAATTTAATCCCTGAACTCGATATCGAATTCTTAAATTAACCACATACTCCTAATAATCTTCTGTGTTTTCATGTCTGACGGTTTTCTCTTCTTATACTACTAGATCACTTATTCCAAGACTTCTACCCTAAATATTCTTCTTCTCCTTTTTTTTTTTTAAAAAAAAAAGTGAGGATGTTACAATCAACATCTCTCTCTGTGGTTTGTGCTCTTTTGCATCCTCCTTTTTCTTCTTTTACAATTGATGATATTTTTTACAGTAATTGCAATTCTTTAATCATGATTTTCTTTTCTTTTCTTATATTTGATTCTACTAAAGTTCTTAGTTTAAAAATCTGAGTTTTATTTATTAATTAATTAATTAATTTCAAGTTGTTGTAGGTTTTGTTTGGTTATGAGGTTTATCTTGTTTGCTTGAGTCCTTACCTTTGCTGCTTTGTCTTTCTTGAACTTAGTTATTTTCTACGATTTTTTTCCCTTAAATTGCAGTAGTAAATTACTGCAACTTTAAAGATACTACTTTTTGTTTGCTTTATTTCCGCTACTTTTTCTTTTCTTTTTGTTTTTGGGTGAAGTTCATGTACAAACAAGAATTTGCAAGTGCAATGCAGTTTAATCTCTTGCCTAAGGATTAGCTGTTGAGTCCCAAAGCAACAATGGTGAAGAAACTCTGTGATGCAATTCATTGACTAAAGCTTAGATATGGACTTGGTCAGCTGTACAAGAAGAGGGAAGGGAGCGGTGGTGAGGGTTGGGATAGTGAGGAGTGAGAGGGGAGGCAATGGTGGTCGGAGTTGGACACAACGGAGAGAATAGCTAAAGGGGAAAAGAGAAAGAGGAGAAGAAAAAACAAAATAAAAAAATTTGTTGAAATAATTTTTTTTATAGAAAACGTCATCTATGACGTCGTATGCTGATGTGGCATGCCACATAGTCTACTTTGTTAACCTGCGGTTTGATTAACGGTCAATTCACGTTTACCGTTAAAATTAAATCGATTTCTGAAAAAATCATAACGTTGAGGGTGTCAATCCAAAAAAAATAAAAGGTTAAAGGCTCAATCTCAAAAACCCATAAACGTTGAGGATACTTTCTACAGTTATGCCAATTTATAATATAATTTTTATAAATTTAATTTGCTATTATGTCAAAAAATTGCGTGAAAGACTAACCTTGGTGTCTAATAACAAAGCATTTTTATCCAATAATAAATATATAATTATATTTTAAAAAATAAAATATATGCCCTAGAATCAAAATAGTTTGGCATTATAGTCTAAAAATAACTTTTTAAACTTAAATCATCACTATTTTTTTTTTATGAAGCCGTAGGTAATTGATAATTACCCCTCAACCTCACTCTTAAGAATGGAAAAATATTCGGTGAGACCCACTAATTATAATAATTACTCAAACATGCCACAATTATGTAATTACAAACATTTACATCCAAATCCAATTACAGAAGTTTCAACAACTTGCTAAATTACTAAAATTCTTTTCAAAATTATTGAATTTCATACAAAGTAATGTATAATTGGGTAATACATATTCTTTCAATCTCTTACAGAATTCTCTTGAGCCAATGGATTCGCAGTTGCAGGAAATTAAATCAGGTTTCACGATCAGGAAAAGTAACCAAAAGGGAAATATGAGAGGGACTGTTATGAATATATTGTAATATTATGTCAAATAAATGATTGTGCGTTCCCATTAATCGATTTATCTATGCAGCACTGCTAGGCATTACACTTCGGCATGTATTGCTTTTGCCCGACTTTTATTCTACTATAATTATTGCTAGTAGTAACATTAAAAAAAAAAAGGCACTTCCTTTACTAAATCTGGAAACAAACCCAAAAAACAAAATTCAAAGGCACTTCCTTTTACTAAATCTGGAAACAAACCCAAAAAACAAAATTCAAAGTATGAGCATGTGTCCAAGTCAGCAGGAAAGATCACTACGGGTAAACTGATAGGAAGAAGGCACCAAGCTCAAGCTGTTGTAGAACTCACTTTTAACTTTCCAAAGTACAACAAGGACAGTAAGGAATCCAATTCAATCCTGTCAACTAACAAAATATATCTATAAGATCATCATTTGCAGTCAAGTCTAGTTTTAATTACTATATAATTCACCCATTTCCAGAAAATTTATCTATAATGTAGACCTATATCACATATGGTATAATCTTCATGTTCATTACTTTACTTTAAGCAGCCTAGATAAAGAATCAGATGAAGCATAGCTGTAGTAAAAGTTACCTTTATAGCTGCCGTTTAAACCTTGTATTCATTGACTCGCATCCATTTTGTAGATGACCATTTATTTCCTCTAATCACAGGGCAGCCACCTGGATGATTAAAAATAGTAAATAGTAAATGAACCCAGAAAACAGATGAAGAGAAAGTAGATATTAACTTGTGATAAACAATTAAGGTTTAGGGTACTAACCATGCAGACTGGAAGGATCTAGAGTTGCATCAGGCTTCATGCTCCAGAAAAGTAATGCATCACCCCTCTTTGGTTTGACAGAAAGTCCCCCTTTTCCACATTCAGATAATTCATTCCACCAAGGCACGGCACTAATGTTCCCCTTTGCAGAAGGAAACACCGTCTCTCCCCCTTCTTCAACATCTGAGCTGTAAATAGATAACAGCAAAAAAAGTCAACTTTCTCATAATGCATTAGGAGAAGAAACACAGGATAAATCTATCATGTCACTTACAGGTACATAAGGACTGTAGCTATGCGTTGGCCCCCATTCTTAGTATTGAACTCGTCCATGAAGTAATCATAGTGACGCTCATATTTTTGGCCTACTTCATAGTGGAGAACTTGAAGTCCTTCCCCGTGCTCTGTGTATTATCGTGTTGACATTAATAACTTTCCAAATACAGCATAAAAAACCAAAAACTACTTAAAGAAGACTTTAAGGAATAATATGTGAAAATTTGGATTAATCCAACACATACCTACAGGTATGAAGGTAAAATCTGCAATTCTCTGCTCAATGTTCCTAATAATCTTGTCACGTCCTCTAGGCAGAAATGTTCCAGAACTTGTACGCACCCTAAATGTAAACATCCAGTGTGTAGCATAGAATCAAAGAGTTAACAAAGATGCACAGGAAAACTTATGCAACAAGAACAGAAAGAATTACATACCTGCTATCTTTACTCTTGCCAGTTTCAGTATCAACAACGGTTGATTTTTCCATATGAGGCTTGGCAAGGTCAATTAGGTATTCACATTCCTCCTTGGACTGCCAAAATATCGAATAAGGACCTCGATCAGGTTCAAAATCTTTCTATCTAACTAACAATTAGCTTCCGGCTAGTTAAGAAATCCATATTCATAGGAGCAGCTCAAAAATTTTTTAAAAAAAAGGGATAACATGATACAAAGTCATTTATCATTCTAATATTTACTTCACGTGATTTTCTTTTTCTTCCTTTTTAGTTCCCATGAAGAATTCTATAAACTTTGGACAGAAATCATCTTCTAGTTCATGGATCCGTCAAATAACTAAAGAATATATTAGGATTTAGGATACACTTGATAAAAAATAACTCGCAATGCATTTTCCGTTTAAAGCATTAGAATACTGGAAATTTTTCTAAGATTGAAATTTAAAAGAAAATGCTTGTTTAATTAATAGTTTCAATTGCAATCATGTTTCAGTTAATAATAAAAGATAAATTTGAACCCGAACCAAAATAATAAAAATGAAACCAAATAAGCAACCTATTCAGCCAAAAAAGAAAAACCTTACCAAGAAATTGTGATAGATAAAAGCTCTAGGCTCCCAGGAGATGACTTCAACCCATTGCTCTCCTACCCCTTCATCATAATCGTTTCTGCCGATTCCGAAAAATGCAGTTTAGAATCAGAATTATTACCAGATTGGCATCATAAAATTGAAGCGAAAATTTTCAAAAAAGGAACTCACTTGTCGACGACGTTATGCACAAGCGAGCTCAAATCGTTGGGTTTGTGCGAACTGCGGGATTTACTGCTGGGAATTGAAAGGATCCCGAGCGCCAAAAGAATCAAAACCAGGAAGGTGAACATGATGAGCAGAGTTAGAAACATGGTTGACGATGAAGATTTCCGGGCCGGAACGCGCGAAAGCCTTGGCTTCGCCATTGATAGTGAAACTGGGGAGATCGAGATCTGGAATTTTCTTCAACTAGGTGTTTAGTGAGGGAGCCAGTTAAAGAGTAGACGGTAGCTCTTTTTGATTCTTTTTTAGAAATTTATTTTATTTTATTTTCGTTGGCTTCGTTGAATTATGCACATCCAAAGACAAAGTCTTTCGAACTGTGTTCGTACTTGTACTGTTCTTTAATTGCACTTCCTCTCTCCTTAATACTTTTTCAGTGCCTATACATTAGTAAAATTTGAGATTTACTCCCTTAACTCACTTAGCTTCTTCATTTTCAGAGATTAAATCTTAAAGTATGGGTATTGGGTGCATAAATAATTAAATAACAAATGAAGCAGTAGCAATGTGACTGGAGCTAAATCCAGCTCATCCATCAATGTATTCTGATCTCTTATTAATTACCCCAAATCAGATCAAACCAGTTATTTGACTTTCACCTTTTATTTCTTGTTTGTTTATATATTATACGCTATATTTTGTTAAAATGATCTTATTTATATTTTTGAGCTTTATCAACTTTTGTTTCTTTTTAATCTGTTTTTTTAACAAATTTAATGAATAAATTTAATGTTTCAATTTTCTTTTCTTTTAAAAGGTTTTAATCTTTCGTACATTTGTTTATTGAAAATTTTTTCTACTGAGTTCTGTATTTAGATAATTACGTTGTTTTCTTTAAATTAAGAGTTATTTTTTAATTTAATGTATTATTTATTTATTTTATTATTTTTTACGTGTAATTATCTTATTGGGTTATCTTAGTAATAAATTCATCTCATTTAACTTTTTTAACCGTATTTTTATTAACTCTGTTAGAAAAAGTAGATTGATGGTAAAAAAAAAGGCTCAAAAATATAATTAGGATCATTTCTATAAAATATGCAAACGTTAATAATCAAATTTGTGATTAAACCTATATTATAATAATAGTGGATAGTAGTGCTAAGACATGAGGAATTGAGGAACAATAAAACAATTTGTATTTGTACTTGTATTTGTTATGGTCAGATCATGAATAAATAAATTATATAATTATTATTTTATATATTTTGATAACCAAATTTAAATTTAAAATTTTTTATTATTTAAATTAAATTCGATCCGAGTGAAGGTAGCCCAAATCATATCCATGTTTGACTTAAATATCATCAAACCTACCGGGCTAGGAGAACTGCCTAACCCTCTGACAGGTCTAGGGAGGAAGAATGCATGATATTTTTGTGCATTTATGGGCTAATCGCTATAAGAAGTAGTGTTTGGGGATTAAAAACCATTATCTTTTCGGAAGTAAGGCCAGGCTAATTACAACCAAAATCGTACTCGAGTCAACGCTTCCAGATTGATACCAAATTTTCTGCTTAAAACTCGATTCAATCACGGTAAAATTACTATTTATCAAGTTTAAGTTCATCTCGACATGAAATTCAACCATTTGAGTCAACTTGATTAAACTCATTTACATGCAATTTTTTATTTAAATAATATGTTTTTAAAGGTAAAATATACAAATTATCATTCAATTATGTTTGCATTCATGTTTTGGTCACCTAATTTTAAAATTTTTCAATTTAGACACTAAACTTTGTATTCATTCTTATTTTGGTTTCCCGCCATTAAATTGATAACGTAAATAATAGTGTGACTTTTTCTGAAATGGTATAATAACACATTTAGTCATCAATATTTACATATTCTATCAATTTAATCTTAATTATAAATAATCCAATAAATTTAACCCTTCATATTTACAAATTCTATTAATTAGATCCTCAAACTTCCTAACTAAAACTTTCAGCTTTTAAAATAGAGGCATTCGACGTCTATAAATATGTAAAACTCCAGAAAGAAAAGAAAAAAAAAAGAACTACTCCAAATTTGCCAAATATGCTAATAAAAAAAAAATCTTTTGATTCAAGGATTATCATCAAATATATGGATAGTGAAAGTTTAATTTTTTTAAGTGAGGTTTTAAAAAAATCCCATGTTTAATTTAATTTTTACTTTTTTTATTTCATTAAATATATTTATCTCAAATCCGATATCCAAACACCATAAATGGAAATAAATTTTATAACAAGTTCACATTTACACAAAATTCAAATTAAGATTAATTGCATTTGTCGAAACCATTTTTTGTTTTGAAAAACAGGGTCAACTTTAAAAAAGAAAATGGAGTCGCCACCAATCTTTTTTCGAGGTGTGATCGGGTCACCTTGAAATTGATCATTTTAATAAAAAATTTTGATTTATTAAAACAATGATTTTGGTCTACGAAATTCGAGAAAACGGGTTCGGGAGTCGGTTACGCACGAGGAAGGATTAGCACCCTCGTAACGCCCAAAAAAATTGGTTCCTAATTGATTAATTAATGTCTTAATGTCGAAAATTTGAGAAGATTTTAAAATATGATTCTTTTGATTTTTCAAAACTTATAACCTTTAAAAAAAACATTCAATTATTTTGATAAAAGAAAAGTCGAATCTCAGTAAGTTAGAGCATGACCTTTCGAATTTCCCAAACACCAAATATCCTTTGTTTTGTTTTCTTTTTTTTTTTTTTTTTGAAATCCCTATCTCAAAATATCAAAATGTCACATCCAATAAGTTAGGACGCAACATCTTAAATTCACAAAGATAGGTTTTTTATTTGAAAATCATATATTTTAATTCAAAAAAGGGTATTTGATCATTTAGACTTAATGAGAAAAATCGAAGCCCAGTAAGTTAGGGCACGATTCCCTCAAAACTCCAAATGTCAAATATTGCATTATTTTAAGAAATAAAGTTTTGGATAAAAAGTGGCAATTAAAATAAATTTAAAATAATTAAAATAAATGAATAAATAATGATTAAGCAATTAAATGGATAAAAAAAAACACATAAGTCAACCTAACTCCCGCAATATGAGGATTCGACGAAATTTATCCACCAAAAACTAACTCGAATAGAAGCAACTAAAAAAGAAACGAAGATGAGCGAAGAACAAAATAAGAACAAGCCACAGAAAATAAGAACGCAAAAGAGAGAGAAATTTGAGTGAATGCTCTCAAGAATTTTTATTACTCAAAACTCAAGTCTCATTCAAGTGTGTCTACAATGAAGGGAGAGGCCTCTATTTATAGTTGAGCCTCCCCAAATCCAACGGTACAGATCAATTACATCAACGGCTAAGATTAAAAGGTATCTACAAATTAAATCTCTAAGATTACAAAATCATATCTTTTAATATTGCATACCATAACTTCTAGGATTGCATATCATATCTAAGATTGCATATCCTTGAAGATTGTACTTCCATATACGTCAAGCTTGTAGATAGACCTTCAATCTTTTTAAGTAATGGGCCATTCCGATCGGGCCAAATGATATATTTTGGACTGGACTTGGATTTTATTTTATTATTTTGGGTTTATTATTTTTTGTATGGGCCCGGGCTAAATTGGCCTATTACAGCTGCCCCTCTTTGCTCATTGTCGTGTAACGAGAATAGAGCAAAGACTATAAAAGACCCAATTTTTCTCGGTCTTTGTCGAGCCTTGACTTCTTGGTCATTGCTTTCTTTAAATAACTTTTATCCCATCTGCAATTCGGCTTCAATTTGCTTCATCGCAACTTTAGGAATGCCGGATCTGCTATCTTTGGTCCGCTCCCACTGCAAACTTAGAGAATGCAAGACTGATGTCTTTGATCTGCTTTATTGCAATCTCGGGAGACAAGACTATAATCTTTAGCTTTGCTCCTTTGCTACATCATGAAGATAAGGCTAGTGGCTAAAATCGCTCCTTGCTACATCGGAAAGATAAGATTCGCCAAATTCGATGCCGCTCGCCTTTCGCTTAGGGATATAAGATCTACAAACTTCGGTTTGCCCCACTACTATCTCGAGGGGACAAAATCAACTTTTCATCGATTCCTTACTATCTCGGAAGACTTCAATCTTGATCTGCTCCACTACCATCTCTAGGGAACAAAATCAACTTTTAGTTTGCTTCCTTACCATTTCAGGAAGACTTCAATCTTTAGTCTGCTCCACTACTATCTCGAGGGAACAAAATCTGAACTTTTAGTTTGCTTCCTTACTATCTCAGGAAGACTTCAATCTTCAGTTTGCTCCACTACCATCTCTAGGGAACAAAATCTGAACTTTCCAATTTGTTTCCTTACTATCACAGGAAGACTTCAATCTTTAGTCTGCTCCACTACCATCTCTAGGGAACAAAATCTGAACTTTTTGGTTTGCTTCCTTACTATCTTCAGGAAGACTTCAATCTTCAGTTTGCTCCACTACCATCTCTAGGGAACAAAATCTGAACTTTTTGGTTTTCTTCCTTACTATCTTCAGGAAGACTTCAATCTTCAGTTTGCTCCACTACCATCTCTAGGGAATAAAATCTGAACTTTCCAATTTGTTTCCTTACTATCTCAGGAAGACTTCAATCTTCAGTCTGCTCCACTACCATCTCTAGGGAACAAAATCTGAACTTTTTGATTTGCTTCCTTACTATCTTCAGGAAGACTTCAATCTTCAGTCTGCTCCACTACCATCTTTAGGGAACAAAATCTGAACTTTTTGGTTTGCTTCCTTACTATCTTCAGGAAGACTTCAATCTTCAGTTTACTCCACTACCATCTCTAGGGAACAAAATCTGAACTTTTTGGTTTTCTTCCTTACTATCTTCAGGAAGACTTCAATCTTCAGTTTGCTCCACTACCATCTCTAGGGAACAAAATCTAAACTTTCTAATTTGCTTCCTTACTATCTCAGGAAGACTTCAATCTTCAGTCTGCTCCACTACCATCTCTAGGGAACAAAATCTGAACTTTTTGGTTTGATTCCTTACTATCTCAGGAAGACTTCAATCTTCAGTTTGCTCCACTACCATCTCTAGGGAACAAAATCTGAACTTTTTGGTTTGCTTCCTTACTATCTTCAGGAAGACTTCAATCTTCAGTTTGCTTCACTACCATCTCTAGGGAACAAAATCTAAACTTTCCCGATGTTGCTACACCGTCCTCTGAGGGACATGTCCTGTAGACTCGAATGTATTATGGATGACATTTGCATGAATGCAGAATGTCATGAGAATGATCCCATTTTTTAAGTGTATAATGATTAGGATGCAATGATCGGAATGAATCTAATGCTCCTAACTAAATGATATTAGGGATGACATTTGCATGAATCCAGAATGTCATGAGGATGATCTCCTTTTCTTTTTTTTTTAAAGAAAATGATTAGGATACAATGATCGAAATGAATCAAATGCTCCTAATTGGAAGTGTATGAATGATATTTACATGAGAATGATCCCCTTTTTTACTGTTTGGGTTGTCACTGCTCATAGTTCATCAAGGTTCTATCACTGATGCATTACCATGCTTTCTCGTTTAGCTGGTATCTTTGACAGAAAACCCCAAAAAATGATCATATTCTGCTCAGCAAGCTTGCCCCGCTGTAATTTCAGAGTCCCTTCTACTGTACCTTCTGGGACATAAAGTTTGTACCTCCCACTATAACTTCAGGGGAATAACATTTGGTAATAACCAGATGTATGTGCCTTTCAATATTTCCAAACCTTAGGCTTGGTGAGTTCTAAACAATAGTCCTGTTTCAGGTCCCTATATTATTTAAAAACTTCCAGAGTAATGTACGAAACTCCTTTTATGAAAATATTATTAGTCCAATAATCGTTATTTCAATATAAAATGCTTGAAAAAGATCACAACAATGGACAAGAAAGAAATTAATCAGGAGCATAGCTCGAAAAAATAAGTTAATAAAAAATAACCAAGGCAATAAAAGAAAATTGATTTGGGATTATCTTGAAAAGAATAAAGCAATCAAAGATAACAAATTCAAAAATGGGTAAGATAAAAGCTAAGTACCCCAGATATCGCAGCCTGAGCTTCTCTGTTCAAACTTCTTGAGGACCATTCTAAGCTCAATATGTGTTTAGGGGATCCGGAGTACTTTGTCGATGCCCCAAGACGCAGCACACTTCCTCATTGTTAATTCAGGCATAGCAAGGCTACCACATGCCATATCTTTGATCAAAATTTGAGCCGCCCTTTTGGGTTTTCAGCTCAAAACCCCTTTGGTCTCAAAACGCCCTTTGCGGATTTTCGCCTTGGCCTCTCCTCTTTTCCTTTTTTCTTTTTTTTTGAATGAATTTGAGCTCAATGCGCCCTTTGTGGGTTTTCACCTTGGCCTTTCCCCTTTCAGGTAATACTTCTTGATTGAACCTGAATTCGCCGAATTGGACAAGTCTTCGCCATTCGTCTCGGTCCATATTAATTCTCCTCTAGAATAGGCTTTCTCTACAACATAAGGTCCTTCCCAGTTTGGTATCTGCTTTCCTCTAAAATCCTTTTGTAAAAGAAAGATCAGGTTCCCCTCGTGGAATTCTCTAGGATAAACCTCTTTGTCATAAGCTTGCGTCACCTGATCGTGATGGATAACTTTTGACCTTTTCTTCAATTAGGTTCAATTGGCGAAACTGTTTCTATTCCAATAAGAAATGTGTTACCCCAGCGAAGGTTCTCGCCAACGTTCGATAAGACAAAGGGTAAATGGTAACTTCTTTATGTCAATATTCACAAGTCTCAGTCATCTTTCCCATGATCCTTGTTTTGTTGTTTTTTTTTTGCTGCCATTACTGCATTGTGATATGTCTTTGAACAAACTTCCAAACTTTTGACATTGTCCTTTTTAGCACTCATTGTCAGCACCTGATCTTTTTTTTTTTGAGAATTTGATGACTATCGACTTTGTAACATTGGCATATGAAGCTACTTCTACCCTCTTAGTGAAGTAAACGATGACCACTGCGATGAATCGGTATTGACTAGAAGCTTTTGACGAGATCAGCCCCATAATATCCATTCCCCATGTATAGAAAGTCTGTGAAGAAATAGATGAGGCACATAAGTCTTGTCTTCCTTAATTTGGCATTTGCGACATAACTGAAGCAATCTCCCTTTTATGGTGGACCAACAGTGCCCGATCCTCATGTTTAGCCCGTGTCTTAGTAGCCCAGGCATATCCTGATATGATTGTGCGAAAACATCCTTGAATTCTTGAAAATAATTCAATGATGTCTTGCCTTATTTCTGTAGTGAGCTGGGTTACAATCTTCACCTCTTTTCTAGGCTCATAATATCCACTGACCCTTTGTAGAGTGAGGTCTGTTTTTCATCTTGTTTCACCATTCTTAACAAATCAGAAGATAGGTTACAATCTCTGTTATCTTTAAAGTCCTTAGATCCCCTAGACCCATATCTCATTCAAAAAGGGAGTCAGTAACAACGTCGCTCATGTCGTTGATATCTGGGTACCTAGGTACGAAGGCAAAAAATCCAAAGAATAAATGATTCTAAGGATTATTATTTGTATGGTATGGTTATGAATAAAGAATGAAAGAATATTGTAAAGAACAAAAGAATGTACAATATGAAGAATAAAAAATATTTGCTTAAAAAGATGCATTTTATTGAAATAAAAATTACGGACATAAGCCTATTTCACAAAAGGATTCTTATTGCCTCTAGGCTTAAAGCAACAAGCATGTTCTGAATATTACTCTATATTAGCTCTAAAAATACAGGATTCCTTCCACAGTTCCATTGTTTAAAATCTTCCCAAGTATGTAAGGGCTTTGGAAACTTTTATTCCCCGATTCTCTCTTCGGATATATCATTAATGTTCAGATTCCCGATATTCCTTCTGTCTTTGATCTCTTCAATTTATTATCCATCGTGGCCTTGCACTAATGCTCGATCTCAATTCGATGACTTTCGCTCGGTTCCCGTTCTTGAAACAATTTTACCTAATTAAAGTCCTTCTATGGATTTTAATGCATATGATGCTATGTAATGCAAATGCATGAAATGAATGCAAAAAGAAAGAGAGGAGTTGATTTCGAATTCAATTCCATTAGAAAAACTTTTCTAGAAAGCAAATTTTTTTACATAAAACGGATTGCATATGCGGCCTTGCCCTCATATTCCAAGCAAAAACATTAATTCCCTTCTTCGCAAAGGTCAAATCTTGCAAACTTCTAATAAATGCCTCCACTAGCTCCTTTTTGCTTGATCTGGGCCGCGACTCACTGCTCACTTATTTCCATAATGCTCGTTAGCCTCTTCAAGAAAGCCAAGACGTGGTGATTCTCGAATAGTCTTTGTCAGCTTGAATCCTTGGGTAATAAGGTCTTGTATTCCTTTACGGACTATCAGTATTCTCTCGTTGTGTTTACTTGGACCATATTCGGACGACTGTATTATAATCCACTTTATCAAAAATCCGTTTTCTCATGACAAACTTTTCTATTTAGCAATCGAATTTGAATCAACACCTCTTTTCTATGATGTGAATGCAATGCAACCAAAAAAAAAAGAGAACACATTAGCACAAGAGAAATAACAAAATAAGGCACCTATCTGGGTGACCACTAGTGTAACACCCCTAACCCGAAACCGTCGCCGAAATAGGGTTAAGAGGCATTACCGATCAATCAAAACATTACACATCCATTTCACAACACTAAGTCATTCATCCATCAAACATACTCATTATCAATCATATGGTCCCTTATTGAGGTCTATGAGACCTTAAACTCATGCTAGAAAGAGGTCGGGACTAAACCGAACATTTATAAAAAATTTTGGAAATTTAAAACTTTTCTAAGTTTCAGGGGTTACACGCCCGTGTGGGCAGGCCGTGTGCCTCCCACGGCTGCTAGACACCCCCGTGTGTCCTCTCCGTGGTCGAAATTGACCTCACATCCACGACCACCAAGCACGCCCGTGTGCCTTGGCCGTGGTCGAATCTGACTTCACCTCCACGGCCACCAAGCACGCCCGTGTGCTAAGGCCGTGTACTCTTAGGCCATATACTGACTTTCTCACACGGCTACTAGACACGCCCGTGCGTCTTGGCCGTGTGCTATTAGGCTAGCTACTGATTTAGCCCCACGGTCACTAGGCACGCCCGTGTGCCTTAACCGTGTAGGCAAAACAGGCCATTTGCAAGGCCAATTACCACCCACACAAGGGTCAAACCTACAAGCACATTTAAGCATACTTCCACACACAAATTAGCAACCAATTTTCATGTCGAATGATCAATATGTCATCTCATATCATCTCATTTCTAACATGTCAACTTAGGAAATAAATTACACAACTTGAACACATTCAATATCCAACATGATTCATCCCCAAATTCACTAAATCATACTAGCATCATACCATCACTAAGATTACCATTCATAAGACATTTTCTTTACTCACAAGCTATACCAAAATATGCACCATATATCAAAGCCACACATGCATTTTACCAACATTTATCTAGCCACATCACATGGCTATTTACACATCTCAAACATGTCTTACAAAACTAGCCTGTACATGCCATATTTCAACTATGTACATCTTTCCCAAAAATACCAAAATAGATTGCCGATAGTGTGATTGATATACTGACGATCCCCGGATCCAAGCTAGCTTTACTGACACTGCAAAGCAGAAAAACAAATCACCCAGTAAGCTTTCCAAAGCTTAGTAAGTCCGTAATATAATACATGTAATTCAACAATTCAAATCAATATACAAAAATAAACCATCACTTAGATTAATTTATCAATGATACATCAACTCAACTATATCCAATGCTCATATAGCACTCCATCCATCTACTTTCAAATCTACCAACACATAGATATTATACATACCTTAATCAACACATAGTTATCATATATACCTTAGCCAATATATAGTTATCACACATGCTTTAACCAACACATAGTTATCATACATACCTTTGCAAACACATAGTTACTCACCAACCAAGCTACTCAATTGCTCGACTTTACCTTTGGATCAACCTTTACTATACTTTTGATTTATTCGCACACTTAGTGCCATTTAAATGTCGAAACATATTTATCATCGCACACTTAGTGCCAATTCGATAAACCGGACTTATAATGGTATCGCACACACAAGTGCCAATTCGATGTGCCAAACTTATATCGGTGTCGCACATACGATTGCCAATTCGATGGCCAAGCTTCAATCTTTTCGCACACACACACGATCTGCTATTCATTTCTGTATCCTTTCTAATTTCGCACACTTAGTGCCTTAATACTCGTTCTCATATGTGTCTGATATTAATACAACTCTATACATTTATTCATTTCTCATCACATAGATATAAATTTAATGACTAGTATTATATCCGAACTTACCTCGAACGTCAAAATACTGAAACGGTCGATTAATCGAGCACTTTGCCTTTGCCTCGATCTCGATCTCGATCCGAACCTCTCCTTTCTTGGTCTATACACATTCAAATTCAATCCATTCAATCACCAAATCATTCATTTTAGTCCAAGCACACACATTTAGGGCATTTTACAAAATAGCCCTCACATTTTCACATTTCGACACTTTAGTCCCTAATTCACAAAATCATCAAATTCACATAATTTCATATCACATATACTTAGCCGAATTCTTCCCATGCTAATACAAGCCCACATATTTCATTTATTTCACATTTTAGTCCCTCAATTTACACTTTTCTCAATTTAGCCCAAATTAAACAAATTTCTCAAAACTTCAAAGTCAAACTATATTAATCAAACACATATCTTTCATTTTCCACCATTAAACATTCAAGAACTCACATGTTCATCAATGGCACATTTCAAAAACATCATCAATTCACAAAATTTAAGCATGGGTTAGCTAGAGCACGAAGCAACGATTACAAAAAACGTAGAAATTAACAAAAACCGAGCTCAAACATACCTCAAATCAAGATGAACAATAGCCGAAATTTTCAATGCTTAAAACCCTTCTTTCACTCTCAATTTTCGGTAAAGCAAAGATGATAACAATGACTCTTTTTTCATGTTTTATTATTATTATTAAACATTTTACCATTTTATCCTTTCATTAAACATATAAGACAAATTATCATCATGGTTGTAACACCCCTAACCCGTATCCGTCGTCGGATTAGGGTTACGAGGCATTACCTAACATAGCACAGTTCAGAACAGTCATTTATTACAAATCCAGCTTCGTAATTCAAAACTCATCAGAACACTTATCTTAATCACTTTTAAACTTAAATCTGCTATATTACTTTCGTTGGCATATTTTAAAAATTATTCAGATATAAATATATATATAAATATCATTACACATCATATACCAAACATATAATAATAATAATAAATTCAAAAGCTAATTATCACACATCACATTTTATAATCTAAGCATGTTCACATATTAAAATCAATTATCAACCATAAAATGCAAATTTTGGTTATCATTCATTATGGCCGAATTTATTAATGGTTAATAACAAACATAATACGCATTCACATCCAAACAAATTGAACCATAACTCAATTTTGGTATCACTCATTTATGCGGCATTGATTTCATTTAAACTAACATACTTTAAATCTAAACTTATTTCTTTCCTAATCACCAAAACCATGCGCATATGACCTTGATATTTTAAGCCATTTTAAGCCCAAATAACAACTACAAATACACATAGTTCGCATGCCAATTTATATGCTTTAATATGTGCTAAAATTTCATTTACACAATCAAGCTGAATTGTTTCTTATTCGGTCATTCTATATAACATTCAGTACATAAAATATATATTTAGATAAATATACTATAAACCAAATACCATGCTCATCATTATAGTTCCAATGCCATATTCATATATATATACAAATACATTTACATTATCAAAGAAACTAAACCTCAAACATTAATAAACCACATAAACTTCATTTCATCGATATGCCATTATAAACCAATTACTAAACTAACCACACATATACAATTTGAACCTCATACCAAACTTATTTATTTCATTTTCGTTTTATAACAATCAAAACATATACATTCATGCATTTATAAACCGACCCTAAATAATTAAACAGCATAACGGAACATACAACACAACCAAACCACATATTCATCACATATCTGAATATACAAGCACATTATAACCGATTTTGTAACAACCCATAAGGCCGAACATGCATAATTTTTTACATATCATATAACCTAATTTAATGAATATTCCATCAATAATATACTTAGCATCTGACTTATATTTTCAAATCCGCACCTCAAGACTTATACCTATCATTAACTATGGCTTAATTCAAGCACTCATTAACAAAACATATCAACCAAGTTACATATAAACTCACCTTAACCGAGATCATACACACAAACATAAACATAGAAACTATGTTTCACATATAATAAGCCAAGGCCAAATTGCTAAAACCAAACACATAAAGCACTTAACCAAGAACACATAAAACTGAACTTAAACATAGTGATCAAGCCATTTTCGCATGGCTATTTATATATACATGTTTCAAAATCAAACATTCTATCTATGCTATACATGCCATAAGCCCAAATTCAACTTAGTAAAATACCGAAAGAATCAAAGTCGATAGTGTGATAAGCTTTGCCGACTATCCTCGAGCTCAAAATCTAGAGACTCCAAAATCTATAAAACAGAGATAACAAGAACACACACACAGTAAGCTATTTAAGCTTAGTAAGTTATAAGAAAAAACAAATATATAAACACTTGCATAATAACATTAGATTAACAAGGCCGATTACCCCAAAATATTAAGCACAATTATCATTTAGTACCAATATCACATTTTACTTTCACACACATGAACATTATATAGTCGAATACACAAATTAACTTCACAAGGCCGAATAATTAATGCTCACATATTCAATCACATAATTCACTTAACATTTTATCATTTCAAATAACCAACTCACCTTGTTTTCATATAAACAAATAACTGACACATACCTGAACCTATGATTCAATTACACATTCGATCTTTACTTCACATTGCCCGTTAAATCTCTTAAACATCATCAAAAGCACATTATTTCAAATCAATATCAATAAGTTCTACTATTCAATTCTTACTCATGAATCAATACCTATTTTTTTCTACCACTTTTCAAACTCATACACAAAAGTCAACAACCACATAGGTTTCAAATGCGACGCACTGCACCTCATCATACTTATCTATTACATTTCCCACATCACCTTATTGATCGATACGTTATATCATACGATAATATTTTATATTCAATGAACCCGCACACTTAGTGCCAAATGGATAACCGAAGCTATATATAGATTTTGCGCACACAGTGCCAAATGAATGAATAGCCAAAGCTATATATAGATATCGCACACACACGATGCCAAAACCTTGTAACGTATCGCACACTTAGTGCCGTCACATTTAACTTCTCGCACACTTAGTGCCAAATCCTTGTAACGTATCGCACACTTAGTGCCGTCACATTTAATTTCTCGCACACTTAGTGCCAAATCCTTGTAACGTATCGCACATTTAGTGCCGTCACATTTAATTTCTCGCACACTTAGTGCTATATTTCATACTATCATTTTCGTACATTAATTTCACATATTACAAATCAACATATAAATCTCATGTTTATATATAATTAACAACACATATATGCTTATAAACTTACCTCGGATATCGACGAACGTAATCGACTACTCGACTACTTTTGACTTCTCCCGATCTAATTTCGTTTTCTTCCGTTCTTGATCTAAATAAATTCAAATTTAAATAATTTAACCACAAATTCATTCAATTTAATCCAAAAACACATAAATGAGCAAATTACCATTTTGCCCCTGACATTTCACACTTTTTGCAATTTAATCCTTATTGCATAAAACACAAAATACACAAAATTTACACATACTATAGTTAGGCCGAATATTCACAAGCATTATACAAGTCCATATATTTCATTTTTTTTACATTTTAGTCCTTCAAAAATTTATTTTTGCAATTTAATCCAAATTACTCAAATTCATCAAAAATTCAAAGACAAAACATGTTAATCCTTCACATATCTTTGATATTTCATCATCAAACAACAAAAATCACAAGCTATCATTAATGGTTAAACTCAAAATATTCATCAAATTCAAAAATTAAAACATGGGCTTTGTAGTACTCGAAGCAACGATCTCAAAAACGTAAAAATTATCAAAAACCGAGCTAGATACATACCTTAATCAACTCCCACAATGGCCGAATACCCTAGCTTATGTTTCTTTCTTTTTCTTTTCTTTGTTTCGGTCACAACAAGGATGAAAGAATGGCTTTTTTTTTCCATTTTATGTTTATTATATGTTAATATAATATGTTATTAATTATTTTAACTTTTATAATATAATATATATTAAAGTCAATATATCAATCAATATATCAATCAATATGCCGTCCACTACTTTATAAAATGGATTAATTGCAACATAAATCCTCCATTTTAAAAAGACAACAACAATTAAGCACTTTCACAACTAACCATCAAATTTTCATTTTAAGCGATTAAGCACTTTTATTTAATCGGACACTCAAACAACAAAATTAAAACACGAAAATTTAACACAAGTAAATTCACACATAATAAAAACTGAAAAATAATTTTAAAATATTTTTCAGACTCGGATTTGTGGTCCCGAAACTACTATTCTGATTAGGGTTAAAATCGGGCTGTTACAACTCTCCCACCCTTAGGGATTTTCGTCCCCGAAAATCTTACTGGTGAATAGGTTTGGATAACGCTCTATGATCTCATATGGTCCAATAAATCTCGGACTCGACTTGCCTTTACCACCGAATTTGGGTATTTTCTTCCACGGTGAAACTTCCAAAAAAAAAATTACTTGATCTCTGATCTGACACTCAATATTCTTACGTTTCAATTCTGCACATGACTTTTGACGATCTGATGCAGCTTTCAAGCTATCTCGGATCACTATCACTTTCTGTTCAGTTTCTTTGATCAAGTCAACCCCGTGTATCTTATTTCACTTCGAACTCAAGGATGCAACATCTTAACATATCCTCAAGTATCTGAATGATTTGTTCGGACTGACCATCTGTTTACGGATGGAAAGCTATGCTAAAATGTAGTTTCGTACCTAAAGCATCTTGCAGTTTCTTTCAAAACCGTGATGTGAACCACGGGTCTCGGAACAAAATGAACAGATTTGGTCTATCTATCCACAATAACCCAGATTGCATCCTTTTTTTTTACTCGGTGTCAACGGTAGACCAGATACAAAATCCATCATGACTCTGTCCCATTTCCACTCGGGTATCACAATTGGCTGAAGTAACCCAGAAGGTACCTGATGTTCGGCTTTCACTTGCTGACAAACTAGGCATTTCAAAACAAAATCAGATATGTCTCGTTTCATACCAGGCCACCAATATAACAGTTTCAAATCATTATACATTTTCGTACTATCGGGATGAACAGATAACCTACTGCTGTGAGCTTCATTCAAAATCATCTGAATCAACTCTGAATTCTTCGGAACACATATTCAGTTTCTAAACCTCAAACAGCCATTTTCATCTAATCGAAATTTAGATTCAACATTTGTTTCACACTGAGCTCGATTTGCTAACAAATCATTATCAACTTTCTGGGCATCACAAATTTGTTGAACAAATAACAGTCTTTCTTTTAATTCGGCTATTATCGAACCATCATCAGATATAACCATATATGCATTCATTGCGTACAAAGTAAATAATGATTTTCTACTTAAAGCATCAGCAACAACATTAGCCTTTTTCCGGATGATAGTCAATTACTAGCTCGTAGTCTTTTAACAACTCTAATCATTGACGTTGGCTCAAATTCAAATATTTCTGAGTCATTAAATACTTCAGACTTTTGTGATCAGAATAAATATGACATTTCTCACCGAACAGATAGTGACGCCAAATCTTTAATACGAACACAATAGTCGCTAACTCCAAATCATGTGTCGAATAATTCTTTTCGTATGGCTTCAGCTGTCTCGAGGCATATGCTATGACTTTGCCTTCCTGCATCAAAACACAACCCAGGCCACTCAAAGATGCATCACTATAAATGACAAATTCTTTACCCGATTCAGGCTGAACTAACACTAGAGCTTCTGTCAATAGAGTTTTCAACTGATTAAAACTTTTCTGACACTTTTCTGACCACTCGAACTTAACATCTTTCTGTAACAGCTTCGTCATAGGTGTAGCAATCATGGAGAAACCTTTCACGAATCGTCTGTAATAATCAAGAAATCCTGAAAAGCTTGAACTTCGAAACATTTTTCGTGGTTTCCAATCAAGTATAAATGAAACCTTACTCGGATCAATCTCGATGCACGATGCGATATACAACATGACCTAAAAACCGACTTCACTTAACGAACTCACATTTACTAAACTTTGCATACAAGCTGTTTATTTCGCAAAGTTTGTAGCACAAGCCTCGGATGCTCAACATGCTCGGTTTCATCTCGGGAGTAGATTAGAATATCATCTATAAATACTACCATAAACCGATCCAGATCTTTCATCTGAAAATTTGATTTATCAAATCCATGAAAATAGCAGTGTACTAGTAAGTCCGAAAGGCATAACCAGAAACTCATAGTGTCCATACCTCGTTCAAAAAACAATCTTTAGTACATCAGAGTCTTTAAGAATACAAATTCTTCTTTCAATCTATCCTTCAATTCATACATGTACGTTCAAAGTTTATTTCAGTTCAGAGATAAATTCAAACAAATATATCCCAGATTAACTTTTCAATCAAATAATTCAAATCATACTAACTCTTCGAATTGGTCTTTTCAAAGAAATCTTTATTCTCATTAGAAAGATGACCCCAGGCATATCATTATACAAATTAATCTTGAAAAAAATGTCTCAATCCTATAATGAGTATTATCCCAGCTGTTAATGAAGTATCTGAACACAGAAAGGAATCAAATATGATTTAAATAGCAACCATTGTAGAAACACATCTTCTATAACTCTGAGGAAGGTACCACTATATTCTCACATTTCCAGCCAGAAATTATAATTGCAATAGACATTGTCATCTCTGTCAAATAGAAATCTCTTGCAGATAATCACATGGAATCATAAAAATACCGAAATAGCAAAATTTCACAATTGGAGTTACACAGAATATCTGGAAATTACAACTCATATAAAATAATATTAGTTCCGATGATATCCCAAAAATATCCAGAAAGAACAATGTCGCTCATAAATACTGAAATCCACAGTAACAGAAGTAATATAATCTTCACGTATTTTCAACAGAGAAATAACCAGTAGGAACAGAATATTAGTCTTATACAGATTTTACCGTCGACTTTCATATCCACACCATGGAATAAATTATCAAAGGAAGACATAACAATGTCGAATATAACCCAAACAGATCAACGATGCTTTCGTCTATTAATATGTTTAGCTAATGTTCTTATATGATAAAACTTTATTTAGATAACATACCTAAACAAGTCATTTAATCAAAGTTAACTTCTTCTTTAACAATGTCTTTACATCATCTGAATAGTCTTTAGAACTTCCCAATATCTCTTTTAGTACTGTCTTCATTTGCTGATTCATTTTCCTTTCTGACCACATTACTAATCTTTCAAACACGGATTTCTAAAACTTCACATTAGTGAGTTTATTCATTCCAACTCTTATAATAAAATTGTAACATTTTTTTGACAAGGGGGTGAGAATAGTGAAGCCTCAAATTTAACTCTCACATAATTGCACATAATACATACTATCACAAATAGTCAATTCATTACTAATTTCACGTTCTCAAATCATTTAATAAACTTTTTCTTTTAATCACTTTTATTCTCAACACATTGTTCATATGCAAACTCAAATCACTATTTCACGATCAAAGCATTTCAGATAGCGATCATAACTCAAATATCACATCTCATATGCTCATATAATTACAACATTTATCAATTACAACATGCCATAAAATTTGATTCTTACCTTTATGAGTCTCAACTCATCATCAGCACATTTCCACTCAAATATTTGAATATCTACTTCTGTACTATCAGAATTAGCTCAGTTGGAAATCTTATCTATCTCATCAAAATAATCTTCGTTAGAGTCGGGAGATATCACACTATCGCAGATTTAATATGGCATGTATAGCTAGACTCACATACGATATGGTAGTCCTAGAACCGACTAAACCATAGCTCTGATACCAATCAAATGTAACACCCCTAACCCGTATCCGTCGCCGGATTAGGGTTACGAGGCATTACTTAACATAGCACAGTTCAGAATAGTCATTTATTACAAATCCAGCTTCGTAATTCAAAACTCATCAGAACACTTATCTTAATCACTTTTGAACTTAAATCTACTATATTACTTTCGTTGGCATATTTTAAAAATTATTCAGATATAAATATATATAAATATCATTACACATCATATACCAAACATATAATAATAATAATAAATTCAAAAGCTAATTATCACACATCACATTTTATAATCTAAGCATGTTCACATAATAAAATCAATTATCAACCATAAAATGCAAATTTTGGTTATCATTCATTATGGCCGAATTTATTAATGGTTAATAACAAACATAATACGCATTCACATCCAAACAAATTGAACCATAACTCAATTTTGGTATCACTCATTTATGCGGCATTGATTTCATTTAAACTAACATACTTTAAATCTAAACTTATTTCTTTCCTAATCACCAAAACCATGCGCATATGAACTTGATATTTTAAGCCATTTTAAGCCCAAATAACAACTACAAATACACATAGTTCGCATGCCAATTTATATGCTTTAATATGTGCTAAAATTTCATTTACACAATCAAGCTGAATTGTTTCTTATTCGGTCATTCTATATAACATTCAGTACATAAAATATATATTTAGATAAATATACTATAAACCAAATACCATGCTCATCATTATAGTTCCAATGCCATATTCATATATATATACAAATACATTTACATTATCAAAGAAACTAAACCTCAAACATTAATAAACCACATAAACTTCATTTCATCGATATGCCATTATAAACCAATTACTAAACTAACCACACATATACAATTTGAACCTCATACCAAACTTATTTATTTCATTTTCGTTTTATAACAATCAAAACATATACATTCATGCATTTATAAATGTACCTAAATAATTAAACAAAGATAACGGAACATACAACACAACCAAACCACATATTCATCACATATCTGAATATACAAGCACATTATAACCGATTTTGTAACAACCCATAAGGCCGAACATGCATAAATTTTTACATATCATATAACCTAATTTAATGAATATTCCATCAATAATATACTTAGCATCTGACTTATATTTTCAAATCCGCACCTCAAGACTTATACCTATCATTAACTATGGCTTAATTCAAGCACTCATTAACAAAGCATATCAACCAAGTTACATATAAACTCACCTTAACCGAGATCATACACACAAACATAAACATAGAAACTATGTTTCACATATAATAAGCCAAGGCCAAATTGCTAAAACCAAACACATAAAGCACTTAACCAAGAACACATAAAACTGAACTTAAACATAGTGATCAAGCCATTTTCGCATGGCTATTTATATATACATGTTTCAAAATCAAACATTCTATCTATGCTATACATGCCATAAGCCCAAATTCAACTTAGTAAAATACCGAAAGAATCCGTCGATAGTGTGATAAGCTTTGCCGACTATCCCCGAGCTCGTAACGAGACTCCAAAATCTATAAAACAGAGATAACAAGAACACACACACAGTAAGCTATTTAAGCTTAGTAAGTTATAAGAAAAAACAAATATATAAACACTTGCATAATAACATTAGATTAACAAGGCCGATTACCCCAAAATATTAAGCACAATTATCATTTAGTACCAATATCACATTTTACTTTCACACACATGAACATTATATAGCCGAATACACAAATTAACTTCACAAGGCCGAATAATTAATGCTCACATATTCAATCACATAATTCACTTAACATTTTATCATTTCAAATAACCAACTCACCTTGTTTCCATATAAACAAATAACTTACACATACCTGAACCTATGATTCAATTACACATTCGATCTTTACTTCACATTGCCCGTTAAATCTCTTAAACATCATCAAAAGCACATTATTTCAAATCAATATCAATAAGTTCTACTATTCAATTCTTACTCATGAATCAATACCTATTTTTTTTTCTACCACTTTTCAAACTCATACACAAAAGTCAACAACCACATAGGTTTCGTACGTACCTGTACCTCATCATACTTATCTATTACATTTCCCACATCACCTTATTGATCGATACGTTATATCATACGATAATATTTTATATTCAATGAACTCGCACACTTAGTGTCAAATGGATAACCGAAGCTATATATAGATTTTGCGCACACAGTGCCAAATGAATAGCCGAAGCTATATATAGATATCGCATTACACAAATGCAAAACCTTGTAACGTATCGCACACTTAGTGCCGTCACATTTAACTTCTCGCACACTTAGTGCCAAATCCTTGTAACGTATCGCACACTTAGTGCCGTCACATTTAATTTCTCGCACACTTAGTGCCAAATCCTTGTAACGTATCGCACACTTAGTGCCGTCACATTTAATTTCTCGCACACTTAGTGCTATATTTCATACTATCATTTTCGTACATTAATTTCACATATTACAAATAAGCATATAAATCTCATGTTTATATATAATTAACAACACATATATGCTTATAAACTTACCTCGGATATCGACGAACATAATCGACTACTGGACTACTTTTGACTTTCCCCGATCTAATTTCGTTTTCTTCCGTTCTTGATCTAAATAAATTCAAATTTAACTAATTTAACCACATATTCATTCAATTTAATCCAAAAACACATAAATGGGCATATTACCATTTTGCCCCTGACATTTCACACTTTTTGCAATTTAATCCTTATTGCATAAAACACAAAATACACAAAATTTACACATACTATAGTTAGGCCGAATATTCACAAGCATTATACAAGTCCATATATTTCATTTTTTTACATTTTAGTCCTTCAAAAATTTATTTTTGCAATTTAATCCAAATTACTCAAATTCATCAAAAATTCAAAGACAAAACATGTTAATCCTTCACATATCTTTGATATTTCATCATCAAACAACAAAAATCACAAGCTATCATTAATGTTAAAACTCAAAATATTCATCAAATTCAAAAATTAAAACATGGGCTTTGTAGTACTCGAAGCAACGATCTCAAAAACGTAAAAATTATCAAAAACTGAGTTAGATACATACCTTAATCAACTCCCACAATGGCCGAATACCCTAGCGTATGTTTCTTTCTTTTTCTTTTCTTTGTTTCGGTCACAACAAGGATGAAAGAATGGCTTTTTTTCTTTCCATTTTATGTTTATTATATGTTAATATAATATGTTATTAATTATTTTAACTTTTATAATATAATATATATATTAAAGTCAATATATCAATCAATATATCAATCAATATGCCGTCCACTACTTTATAAAATGGACTAATTGCAACATGAATCTTCCATTTTAAAAAGCCAACAACAATTAAGCACTTTCACAACTAACCATCAAATTTTCATTTTACGCGATTAAGCCCTTTTATTTAATCGGACAATCAAACAACAAAATTAAAACACGAAAATTTAACACAAGTAAATTCACACATAATAAAAACTGAAAATAATTTTAAAATATTTTTCGGATTCGGATTTGTGGTCCCGAAACTACTATTCCGATTAAGGTCAAAATCGGGCTGTTACAATGGTTATCTTGTCATTTAACACCCCACTATCTTAAAAATGGACTAATAACAACATAAAGCTTTCACTTTAAAAAGCCAACAACAAATAGACACTTAAAAATCAGCACACAGCTTTTACACCTTATGCAATTTAATCCTTTTTCATAATTTGACACACAGTCGATAAAATTATCATACAGAATTTTCACACAGTCTATATCACATATAATCAATACCAAAAATAAAATTAAAATATTTTTACGACCTCAGATTCGTGGTCCCAAAACCACTGTTCCACCTAGGGTCTAAACCAGGCTGTTACAACTAGGGTTTAATATAGCTCTATCTAGGGTTGGCTCTTAAGGATCACTATATGTGGCTTAGTTCTAAAGGGAGGGTACCTGAACCAGCAGATTCCTCGATCCTCACCCATTATAGGCTCATACGGACCGAGTTCAGTTCAGGGGAATACATTTCCCTATGGCTGCACGGAGATGAAAATCTCACGAAGACATAGGTACGGATGTATCCCGAAAGCGATTCACTATCCTGCACGGAGGTGAAAACCTCACGAAGGAGTAGCTTCTCACTCCCACTTAAAAGGGTGTGACCACAACGGTCATGCTATGCAATGCAGACATGCTTTTCAATATTAAAACAACATGCAATAAAAAGGATCATAATTTTTCAAATCGGATTTTCAAATTTAGACAAAAGGACAGGAAATAATCAATTTTACGGCTTGACTCTCTTATTGGTCCCCAGTGGAGTCGCCAAGCTGTCGAAATCATTTTTTGTTTTGAAAAACGGGGTCGACTTCAAAAAAGAAAATGGAGTCGCCACCAATCTTTTTTCAAGGTGTGATCGGGTCACCTTGAAATTGATCATTTTAATAAAAAAAATTTGATTTATTAAAACAATGATTTTGGTCTACGAAATTCGAGAAAACGGGTTCGAGAGTCGGTTACACACGAGGAAGGATTAGCACCCTCGTAACGCCCAAAAAAATTGGTTCCTAATTGATTAATTAATGTCTTAATGTCGAAAATTTGAGAAGATTTTAAAATATGATTCTTTTGATTTTTCAAAACTTATAACCTTTAAAAAAAACATTCAATTATTTGGATAAAAGAAAAGTCGAATCTCAGTAAGTTAGAGCACGACCTTTCGAATTTCCCAAACACCAAATATCCTTTGTTTTGTTTTGTTTTTTTTTTTTTTTTGAAATCTCTATCTCAAAATATCAAAATGTCACATCCAATAAGTTAGGGCGCAACATCTTAAATTCACAAAGATAGGTTTTTATTTGAAAATCATATATTTTAATTCCAAAAGGGTATTTGATCATTTAGACTTAATGAGAAAAATCAAGCCCAGTAAGTTAGGGCACGATTCCTCAAAACTCCAAATGTCAAATATTGCATTATTTTAAGAAATAAAGTTTTGGATAAAAGTGGCAATTAAAATAAATTTAAAATAATTAAAATAAATGAATAAATAATGATTAAGCAATTAAATGGATAAATAAAAAAAATACATAAGTCAACCTAACTCCCGCAATATGAGGATTCGACGAAATTCCTCCACCAAAAACTAACTCGAACAGAAGTAACTAAAAAAGAAACGAAGATGAGCGAAGAACAAAATAAGAACAAGCCACAGAAAATAAGAACGCAAAAGAGAGAGAAATTTGAGTGAATGCTCTCAAGAATTTTTATTACTCAAAACTCAAGTCCCATTCAAGTGTGTCTATAATGAAGGGAGAGGCCTCTATTTATAGTTGAGCCTCCCCAAATCCAACGGTACAGATCAATTACATCAACGGCTAAGATTAAAAGGTATCTACAAATTAAATCTCTAAGATTACAAAATCATATATTTTAATATTACATACCATATCTTCTAAGATTGCATATCATATCTAAGATTGCATACCATAACTTCTAGGATTGCATATCATATCTAAGATTTGCATATCATATCTAAGATTGCATACCATATCTTCTAGGATTGCATATCATATCTAAGATTGCATATCCTTGAAGATTGTACTTCCATATACGTCAAGCTTGTAGATAGACCTTCAATCTTTTTAAGTAATGGGCCATTCCGATCGGGCCAAATGATATATTTTGGACTGGACTTGGACTTTATTTTATTAATTTGGGCTTATTATTTTTTGTATGGGCCCGGGCTAAATTGGCCTATTACAGCATTAAAATAGAAAACTTGGTAATCTTAATTTTATGTTTTGTGTTGTGGAAACATTATAACTTACCCTTTACAATTTATTTATTTATGCTTATTATTATAATTTGCTCTTGAATAGTTTTAGATTAGGAAATCTTAATGGACAAAAATATGCACTTGCATGCATTCCCCGGAATTCTTCATTAATAAGAGATATTATTGAAAAGTTGAGTGATGGAGTAATGGACATGGTATTATGTGATGCCAAATATTTATATTACAAGTTTGTTATATTTTCACAATTAAAGAAGTTTTTTTCTTTTTTTGGGGGGCGTCACACCTGGTTTTCAGTAAAGTCCCGGAGTTAAAGGGAAATTGGGAGTTAATTGAATAAAATAGTAAGTCGGCAGCCTCTACCGAGAAACTTGGAAATTTTTGGGCTAATTGGTAATTAGTTGAGATTCAATTCTGGTTCGATTAAGTTGGAACCGGTTGATTCCTTAGTGGGAGACAGAATGATTAGCGAAGGACTATTTTGGATTATAGAGACTGTGCAAAATAGGGGTATATAATGTGTGAGAATGGATATTTTTGTAAAGGAATTCTTCTCAATTTTGTTTATAATTTTCTTTTTATCTGCATCGCCTTCTTTGGTTGCTCCAAAGAAGATAAAGTTAAGGAAAGCTCTGCATGGGGCGGTGAATATAAGACTCGAGTCTGGAAAATAGAGAATCCAATAAGCTAGTAAGCTCCTAAGTCTTTCTATACTCGTGAATTAGAGGAAAAGAAAAGTAAGGATCCTGAAAAGTTTCTGTATAATAATGGATTCGAGGTTTTAATATCTAAACACCTTTGGTTTAACCGATATATATATGGTTGTCATGCTTAGCTATTAGGACGAAGGAAGATCTAGAGTTCGGACAAGCTAAGCTAACGAAGATGAAGGGTTTGAGGTGAGTTTTCATACTCCACTCGAGTGTTTGTTTATGTTTTTCTGCTCGTATGTATGCTATGAGTTCCGTTAGGATTCCATGGTTGTGTGTGATCACGATGAACGAGTATGCTATGCATGTATAAAGTTGTGAAAAAATATGGATGCTTGCAAGTATGTTCTTTGGGTGCCAAATGTGGTTGTGTAATAACGTACTGATAAGTGTAACATGATGTCTGAAATGCATGTTTATAATATGCAAAGTACGGAGGGAGTTACTTTGATGGGGTAGATGAAGATAGAAAAGAAATTGGCGTAATGAAGGAATGGATGAATTGTTATGGGATTCGAGAGAGTTTGGCGACATTGTGGAACGAATACCTACTGGTCCTTCGGGGCAACACCATGACGACAATTTTCTATTGGTCCTTCAAGGAAACTCCGTGACGATGGTTATCTATTGGTCCTTTGAGGTAACACCGTGTAAATGATATATAGGTCCTTTAGGGTGACATTGTGTAAATGGTATACGAGTCTTTAAGGGCGACACCTCGAAAGGGATTTAGTGATTCTTCAAAATGTAAAGTCCACGGTTAGCCATGGCATGATCTAGTAGTGAACATGTACACTTTATGGCGAAATAGAGTCTGCCAAGACAGTAAATAGGGAAGCCTATCAGGGCACAAGAAAAGAAATCATTGTACGACTCATGCGACGAGTAGTCTAACAGAATGATCGCGGCACATCTGAGAACGCGTGCAAATGTGATAATAAGAGGATTAGCAGAAATGCGAAGGTAAGAGGAATTGATAGAAGCATTTTAAAAGCGATATATGTGAAAGGAAAGAATATTTTCTTCAAAGCAAGCGTTTTAAACAAGTAATCCAGCGTTGATATGATAAAGCAAGATGTTTAGGTAGGTTTTAATCCTAAGAATCTGTGGGTAAGAGGCCGCCAGAAACAGGGAAAGTCCGCCAAGTACCCACTTATGAGAGAAGTTCATCAAGGACTATCATGGGTAGAAAGTCCGCCGGGAATTAACTAAAAATAGGTTTTCCGTCAGGATTATTTAGCGCAGGAAAAGTCCATTTGGGACTATCAAATTTGGAAGTCCATAAAGGAAATCTGAGAAAGAGATATTCCATGTGGAACTATTTGTTATTAGGAGTGTCTTAGTAGTATGGTCTTAAGTGGGAAAGTCCTATGAGACTATATTGCGAGTACAAGTCAGCAAAGAAATAGGCACTTACTTGTCAGCCAAATCACAAAATTCAAGGACGCAAGTTAGAATATTATTAAATGGGTATTCTTTTAAAGAATGTTATATGCTCAAACGAGTTACAATAAGGTAATGGCGGAGCAACATAGTAATCCGACAATAAGTCCAACGTAGAATGAAGGAGTCAGGATTAGAATCCACAATTGTGGTAAAATATCTGCTAATCTGCCAATAGTAGACATCAATACATTTGTTTGCGTACAGAGATATCATGGATGAGTCTATCCAGGAAAGGTAAAATGGAAGTCTAAAATGAAGCTAGACAAACTCAAGTCTCGAAAAAAGGGGGGAGTCGTTAGTAAAAGTAAAACCGTAACTAAGTCAGCCTAAATTGTCTGCCAACTATTCATTTGAGTAAAACGTACGATCCCTGTCTATGTCGATGATAAACCGTAAAAGTAACATATTTTAATCCCACATTTAGCATGCTTTTGGATGAATTATCCCTTATTTTATGTCATTTGGTGCTCTTAATCCTTTGTTTTCATGTTTTATACTCAGGAAAGCACCGGAGGATGAAAAGAACAAGAAACAGGCTTAAAACGGGCCAAATGGGCCACATCACGAAATCGACACAGCCTGGGCCCATGACCACACGGTCGTGCCTCATCAACGGACTCCACACGGCCTGCCCATGATTTACACGGGCGTGTGCCATGACCGTGCCCTGCCGTGACAAATAGAAATTTCACTCGGATTAGGATACTTAGGGGAAAAGAAACACATTCCAAAGCCTATATAAACACCCTAAGTATGACCTAAAAGGGGGAGCCTAAGGCTGTTGTGAAGGGGCATCTTGCTAGGCCAAAGGAGGCAGATTTGTGGAGGTTTACTTGAAGATAGCCAGTTGATCCATCTCAAGAAGCCGAAATCATACTCGAGACGGAGGATCTCTCTTTCAATTCCTTCAGGGGGTTTTAGGGATTTCTTATGTTTTGTTTTATCTTTTCTTCTGAGATGTTTTCTTTTATTGTTATGAACTAAACCCTCAGATACCTGAGGGGGATGAAACCTAAGATGAATCTTGCTATCGTTTGCTGAACTATATGATAAATATTTGACTTGTTCTTAATTATGTGTTCTTAATTCTTGTGTTGATATTTCCGGGATATTGATTCAAGTTTGATGTGCTTAGGTGGAGGAGCAAAAGTCCTTGTCTAAGAGTAGATCTAGCATAGTTAAGCGGAGTTGATCGCGCTCTAGCATAGTTAAGCGGAGTTGATCGCGCGCCTAGAGATAGGGTGACGAGATTTTGCCGGATTAGAGTGAAACCTAATATGGGATTCCATAGATCGAGTTAATGTAATTCTAGGGGTTTTAATTAGAAAGAGATTTCAATTAATCAACCTAGGGTTAGACGTTATTCGCTTCGAGAGACGGTTTAATATACATTAGGGAGTCTTACGGATCAAGTCAAATGAATAAATCGTCCGGTTCAGAGTTAGATAACAAGTGAAGTCTAGGTGGATTCTTCCTTGGGTATTGTCTTTATCAATTGGCTTTCCCCACAAGTATTTTCCCCAAATTCATTCTTCTTTGTCTTAGAGTCTTTAGTTTAATAATTAGTTAATTTAGATTAAACAACGAATTCCCTTTATTTTAGGCTAGATAATAAAAAGAAAGTTAGTATTAGTACTTTTAGTTCCTTTGGGTTCGACATTCCGGTCTTGCCTTAACTATACTATTGTTCGATAGGTGCGCTGGCCTCAAATCATTGTCACAGTTAGTTTCCAGGTTCGATCATTCTCATTATAAATTTTAAGACTTTGACATCGCATAAACTCAACGATCAAGTTTTTGGCGCCGTTGCCGGGGAACTAAAATATTAAGAAAGTTCAATTTTTATTACTTTAGCCATTTTTTTTATTTTGCAATTTACTTTTATTTCTTAATTTATTTTAACTTTGCTAAATTTTCTTCTTTTATTATTTCCTCCTTTCAGGTACCTCTAGTTTATGACTAGAAGGAACCCGACAGGACCCCTACTTTACGATAGTGATATTGAAAGAACAGTTCGTAGAAATCGCAGAGAAATAAGGCGAAGCTTAAACTACATAGAAGAAGAGCAAGAAGGCGAAACCAATCCTACTGAAGGGATGGCTGAAAATAACCCACTACCTCTAGAGATGGTTGAAAATAATGCTCCTAGAACTATGTATGTTTAATAGGAACTGAGTCAAGTATTGTTAGACCTGCTATTACTGCAAATAATTTTGAACTGAAACCTAACACAATTCAGATGATACAGCAATTTGTTCAGTTTGATGGTTTGCAGGATGAAGATCCAAATAATCACTTGGCAAATTTTCTAGAATTTTGCGATACTTTCAAGATAAATGGCGCATCGACGATGCCATCCGTCTTCGGTTATTTCCCTTCTCTCTGAGGAATAAAGCCAAATAGTGGTTGCATTATCTTCCACGAGGGTCAATCACTACATAGGATCAAATGACCGAAAAATTTTTATTAAAATATTTTTCGCCGACCAAAACGGCCAAGTTAAGGAATGATATCTCTTCTTTTGTGCAGATAGATTTAGAGACACTTTACGATGCATAAGAGAGATACAAAGATTTGCTGAGAAGGTGTCCACACCATGGATTACCTTTGTGGCTACAGGTCTAAACTTTCTACAAAGGTGTTAACCCTTCAACAAGGCAATTAATCAATTCAGCCACCGACGGAACTCTGAATAACAAAACTCCTGAAGTAGTTTACGAGTTTATAGAAGAGATGTCACTGAATAACTATCAGTGGCAAGTCACAAGGACAAGGCCAACAAAAGCAATCGGAGTTTATAACCTTGACGCAGTAACCATGCTATCAAATCAGGTAGAGATGTTACATAAAAAAATTGATGGTGTATATGGTTCCTCGTAGGTACAACCAGTTATGCAGTGCGACACAAGTGGAGGCGTGGCGAATCCTGAGTACCCACCCTACAGACAGGGCATGGAGAGCGAACAAATGAACTATATGGGTAACAATTTCTGATCTAACAATAACCCTTATAGTAATACTTACAATCCAGGTTGGAAGAACCACCCCAATTTCTCATGCGGTGGTCAAGGGAATCAAAGGCAACAACCATCCCAAAATTTTCAACAACAACCCTACCCACAGGAAAAGAAGCCAAACCTCGAGGAGATACTGACAAAATTCATAGCAGCCATAAAAACACGTTTTCAGAATACAGAGACATCCTTTAAACATCAACTCGAAAAATTGACACAGGAGCTCAAGGATCAAATCGGGCAACTTATGGCGGCATCTCCGAGAGACCACCACAGGAAGACTACCGAGCAACACCGAGACTAACCCAAAGGAGCAAATCCAAGCCATAACAAACTCAAGAAAGTGAAGGGTTAGACGAGCCCAATTCAAGGCAAGAGAATGCGTTCGGAGAAGGTAAGGTTGAGGTAAGTAATAATAAGCCAAAACCGGTAATTAAAGAGTACCAACCTCGCATACCATATCCCGAAGCATTAAGGAGAGACGACACAGAGGAACAGTTCGATAAGTTTCTTAAACTTTTAAAGAAATTACATATTAACTTACCGTTACTTGAAGCTCTTTCGCAGATGCCAGATTCTAGAAAAATTTTAAAAGAGCTGTTGATGAAAAAGTGAAGGATAGACGAGGCATAACATGTGGAACTAAACGCAATGTGCTCTCAAGCGATTGCAAAATAGACTACCACGTAAATTAAAAGATCCAGGAGTTTTACAATTCCATGCTTAATTGGTAGTTTATCTATTGATAATGCGTTAGCTGATTTAGAGGCAAGCATAAATGTCATGCCTTATAAAATGTTTAAACAACTAGGTCTAGGGAAACCCAAACAAACTAGGATGAGCATTCAATTAGCTGATAAAACTGTTAGAATTCCTAGGGGTATAATTGAAGATGTACTCGTAAAAGTTGAAAAATTCGTATTCCCAGTAGACTTTGTCGTATTAAACATGGATGAGGACAATAGTATCCCCTTAATCTTAGGAAGACCATTTTTAGCAACCGCGCGAGCTAAAATTGATATTGATGCGGAGAACTCATACTTCGTGTAGGTAATGAGACAAATACACTCCAAGCTCTCGATTCGGCTAGAACATCGAGTAATCAAGGTGAGAAAATAAATTCTATTGATGACCATTCGGTTAACCCATCTTTTCAGAAGCACCACAAAAGAATACAATCAACCCGATCCTATACCCCGTACAACAAAGAAATAACTCATGAGGAACAGAAGGATTCGGATCGATGATCTAGACGAGTGGAAGACGCATTTCAAGGAAAAATTAGGGATACACGAAGTAGAATCAAAGCCACGCTACGAGGCAAACAAGTTCAAAATTGGATATCAGGTATTGATAGATAAAGCAGACCCTCGAATATCTCCTCCTGACCCTAATACAAACAAAGAAATCCCTTTTAAGGTAATCAAGGTTTTCCCATACTAATAAATGAGGTAAGTAATCCTATATTTGGCACTTTTAAAGTAAATACTACTCGACTCAAACTTTATCATGATAATAGAACTGATAGCATGAGAGAGGATGTTCAACTCTTCAAACCACCTTGATTATGCGAATGAGAGGTAAGTCTAGCTTAAGACTATAAACGAGCGCTTCTCGGGAGGCAACCCGAGTACTAACTCCATTAATTTTTACATTTTTACTTTTATTTTTCCTTTTCAACATTCAATTTTAAACTAACCAAAGTACAAATTTCCATACCACACGGCCTTGCACACGGCCGTGTGGACACTACAGATTTTCGTACTGACATAGCAGAGGTAGTACGAGCCAATGACGAAAGATTCCCAGATCACAGACGACTACAAATTGCCACGGCCATGTGATATGCCCGTGGCCGACACTGAGGGAAGTCACACGGGCTCCAACTAACTTGCCACGGCCGTACGATACGGTCGTGGTCAACACTGTTAGATTATGTACGGGCGTGGCAACCTGAACATGGGCGTGGGAGAAACGAACATAGTACAACACGGTCGTGCGATACGGCCGTGTGACCCAACACGCCTATGGTACACGGGCGTGGGGATGTGCCAGACCTCAAAACTCTATTTAAACCACCCTTCTCTTCTCAACTACTCCCTATTCCCCTTCCTCCATACATTCTCAGACCCCCTTTCATATTCTCCTTCCTTGGCCGTTTTCCAAACTCTCGATGTACACCATATCCATGTCGAAGAAGTGAAAGGATCTTAGCACAGTCTTCCCCTGTGGGAGACCGATCTACATAAGTTCATGCCGGCCACTTCATCCACTCGACAAGCCAAGGATATTTGAGGCCATTTCGTTTTTAATTTTCTTTTTTCGTCGCATTTATTTTCCTTCTCTTTATCTTCCTTGTCCCTAAATAAATAATTAGTTTATTTTGAATTTTTCTTAGTATTTCTTGGCTATTTCTTCACGGGATACCCAATTTCTTCATCTAGCGCAAAGAATAGTGAGCAAATTTCATACCACCACCAGAGACGCCTCATCTAACTTATCTTTCACCTCCGAATCAAGTTTCCACACCTCCAACTCAAGGAATCCATCCAAATTTAGGAAGTTTCATCTCTCCCTATCTTTTATGAATTTCTATCTATCTTTGTACATTGAGGGCAATGTACATCTTAAGTGTGGGGGGTGAATCCTAAAAGTGCCAAACTTTTTGCATTATTCTCAAATCCTGAATTATGCCTTGTCCTAAAGTAAGTTTCTCATATTATGATTAGAATGAAACTTCCCTGATTTATGATTTTTATTGATGTGTTTTGGATTAAGTCATTGATAATTGTGCATTGATAATTAAATTTGAAGGATACTAGAGAATCAAGCATGATAAGTCTATTTTTCAAAATTAAAAATTTTTCTAGGTTGTCTACCTGAATTTGAATATTACTTTGGAGTTTGAAATTTACAAGAATGACATCAAAATACCCATAATTTTTGTGAGATTTTGAGCCTTATAGAGCATATATTCTTTTTCTTGCTCACCTTATTGATTATGAGTGTGTCAACATTGATTTGTTATTCTAGAACTTACATCGATTATACATGCCGAGACCACACCTTTGATTTGATATACAGAGATGATGAAGGCACCTAGGATTTAACCCACTTACTCCACTAAAAGCCTACCTTCACAATTAACCCCTAGTGAACCCCGTTTAATCCTAACAACCCTTTTTATTGACTCAACCGCTAATATTAACCCAAAACCCTTCGTTTTCGTTATCACCATTCCTTTTGACTACCCTTATATCGAGATTTGATTTGATCGATTGCCTAATTATTTCGATAGTAAATTCATCATTTATTATGTAATTGTGAATTGTTCAAAAAAAATAAATAAATAAATCAAATCAAAGTATATTCATTATTAGTTTTGTGATTAAGTGAGCTTATACGTTTAAATTCCAATTACTAAAGAAGAAGCTCGTATTAGAGTATTATTAGTACAAGTTTTCAATTGATGTAATTATTTATATTCAGTTCATTGTTTCTAGTTAGGTAATTTGTCAATTCAATCTCGATTCTAACCCTCTAATTCAGCCTTTATCCACACATTTAACCCAAGCCCTGTTACAACCTTGTTAAAGACCTTTTGATTTGTGTATCATCTCATATTATAGTGGTGGAGATTTGATTTTCATGCAAGCCTATGGGATTAACTCTTCATGTTTGACTTTTGAGTGCTTTTTCTTGAACCTTAAACACCTCGAGTGATTTGAGTGAATCTTTAGTGAGGATGTCAATCCTTGTCGATTTTGAATCAGAGGTAACTATTTAGATGGGGGAAACACCTAGGTTTTGTGCTACAAAAGTATGACTTAGATTGTTTGAATCTTTAGGACTCTTTGAGTTGAATCATCCATGTATAAATTATTTTTGAATTATGATGAAACACTATTGATGAATATTATGAATTGAGGGAAGTTCGTTTTAATTATGAGTTGAGAATTTTGCTTGAGGACAAGCAAAAGCTTAAGTGTGGGGGTATTTGATAAACCGTAAAAGTAACATATTTTAATCCCACATTTAGCATGCTTTTGGTTGAATTATCCCTTATTTTACGTCATTTGGTGCTCTTAATCCTTTGTTTTCATGTTTTATACTCAGGAAAGCATTGGAGGATGAAAAGAACAAGAAACAGGCTTGAAACGGGCCACATCACGAAATCGACATGGCCTGGGCCCACGACCACACGGCCGTGCCTCATCAACGGACTCCACACGGCCTGCCTACAATTTACACGGGCGTGTGCCATGGCCGTGCCCCTACCGTGAAAAAGAGAAATTTCACTCGGATTAGGATACTTAGGGGCAAAGAAACATATTCCAAAGCCTATATAAACACCCTAAGTATGACTTAAAAGGGGGAGCCCAAGGCTGTTGTCAAGGGGCGTCTTGCTAGGCCAAAGGAGGCAGATTTGTGGAGGTTTACTTGAAGATAGCCAGTTGATCCATCTCAAGAAGCCGGAATCATACTCAAGACGGAGGATCTCTCCTTCAAATTCTTCAGGGGGTTTAAGGGATTTCTTATGTTTTGTTTTATCTTTTCTTCTGAGATGTTTTCTTTTATTGTTATGAACTAAACCCTCAGATACCTGAGGGGGATGAAACCTAAAATGAATCTTGTTATTGTTTGCTGAACTATATGATAAATATTTGACTTGTTCTTAATTATGTGTTCTTAATTCTTGTGTTGATATTTCTGGGATATTGATTCAAGTTTGATATGCTTAGGTGGAGGAGCAAAAGTCCCTGCCTAAGAATAGATCTAGCATAGTTAAGCCGAGTTGATCGCGCGCCTAGAGATAGGGTGACGAGATTTTGCCAGATTAGGGTGAAACCTAATATGGGATTCCATAGATCGAGTTAATGTAATTCTAGGGGTTTTAATTAGAAAGAGATTTCAATTAATCAACCTAGGGTTAGACGTTATTCGCTTCGAGAGAGGGTTTACTATACATTAGGGAGTCTTACGGATCAAGTCAAATGAATAAATCGTCCGATTCAGAGTTAGATAACAAGTGAAGTCTAGGTGGATTCTTCCTTGGGTATTGTCTTTATCAATTGGCTTTCCCCACAAGTATTTTCCCCAAATTCATTCTTCTTTGTCTTAGAGTATTTAGTTTAATAATTAGTTAATTTAGATTAAACAGCAAATTCCCTTTATTTTAGGCTAGATAATAAAAAGAAAGTTAGTATTAGTACTTTTAGTTCCTTTGGGTTCGACATTCTGGTCTTGCCTTAACTATACTACTGTTCGATAGGTGCGCTTGCCTCAAATCGTTGTCATAATTAGTTTCCAGGTTCGATCATTCTCATTATAAATTTTAAGACTTTGACGTCGCATAAACTCAACGATCAGTCGATCATACCACGGAACCTCCTAAGATACTTAGGGAGTTTTAATTCTGTACTCTTATTATTTATCCAAAAATTTAGATTCTTATATGACTAACGCGGTACAGAATCTCACTAAGTTCATCTAAACTTCCGATTGTACTGCCTTGTATGCAAGGTCAAGGATTGCCTCAAGGGTCATGTGGATGGACTAAGCCAGACACCGCCAGGCTCGCACGAACGGCGCCATAACTGTATCATGGATATAGAGGGTCACCCCTAGTGGCCTCGCCTCGGGGATTAATTTAGTGTATCTATAGTAAAGTCTCAAGTTGAAATTTGTAAATAATTATTCATGCTTAATAAGGTAGAATATCTGTAAGAAATTAGTGCTTGTATGATAAGGAATATAACAGAAGTTTAAATTTTGAATATTATGTTATTCCTGAAATTGAGTAGGATTGAATAGTAACTAGGGATGTGTAATTTGGTATTGTCAAGTTATTCAGGTTAACTGTGACACTTGGTACTCGGACCCAGTGGTCGAGTCAGGTATAGGGTGTTACAGGGGGGCTATAAATTTATAGATGTGGAATGCCTCTATTTTAAAAGTTGAAAGCTTTGGATAGGAAGTTTGAGGATCAAATTTATAGATTTTGTAAATGTGAAATGTTAAATTTATTGAATTATTTAGAATTAGGATCAAATTGATAGAATACGTAAGTATTGATGACTAAATGTATTATTATACCAGTTAGAAAAAGGTTTTTCATTATTAATTTAACGACAGGTGACCAAAATAGGAACGAATACAAAGTTTAGTGCCTAAATTGAACACTTATAAAGTTAGGTGACCAAAACAAAAACGTGAATATAGTTGCATGACCATTTGTATAGTTTACATTATTTTTAAATGATACAATTATAGTTTTTTTTTTTAGAAAAATGAATGGAGGCATGTGAAAATAATCAGAATTTAAGATGTAGTTCTAGATAGGCAATAATAGGAAAAAAAGGATAAATCTCAAAAGGGTTAATATGTTGGTTGTCCCCTAAATTTGTCCAAAAGTACCTAGTTGGTCAATAATTTTTTTTGGACATTGTCGATACCTAAACTTATTGATACGAGCGACCTAGTCCAATTCAAAGTCCATAATGGAGATGGGCTAAGTTTCCCTCAAGGCCCAATCAAGAGATCCAAATCCCAACAGTTGAAGTCAAAACTCAGCTTATTTGTTCAAGACTTTATCATAAAGAATTTTCGAGAAGAAAAGTTGAAGATCCAAGACAGTAGACTTTGGAGTTCAATACAGAGCAAGGATGAATTAGAAAGGACCAATTTAGTTCGTGGACTTAAAATCTCAATCCATGATGACAAACCCATGTGGAAGATATTAACAAGCTTAAGCTTTTCACTTCAAGGACCCAAATCAAGCCCACACGCCTAGCCATGTTATAATCAGTTGACTTGCGACGCATTTTTTGGAAGGGATCTAGGCATTTCTGGGTCAATATGTCTTCATATTGGTTGAAGATTTGTCTCTTAGCTTCGCAATGCACTTTAAATCACTCGATTTCGAATTCGGAAGCTCAAGTTATAATATCCAAAAACCAAAAATAAAAATAAATTTTATAACAAGTTCACATTTACACAAAATTCAAATTAAGACTAATTGCATTGAAATAGAAAACTTGATCATCTTAATTTTATGTTTTGTGTCGTGGAAACATTATAATTTACCTTTTACAATTTATTGATTTATGCTTATTATTATAAGTTGCTCTTGAATAGTTTTAGATTAGAAAATCTTAATGGACAAAAATATGCACATGCATGCATTCCCCAAAAATTTTCATTAATAAGAGATATTATTGAAAAGCTAAGTGATGGAGAAATGGACATGGTATTATGTGATGCCAAATATTTATATTACAAGTATGTTATATTTGCACAATTGAAGAAGTTTTTTTTTTTTGGGGGGGGGGAGGGGGTTACAAATTTATAAATGTGAAATGCATTTGTTTTAAAAGTTGAAAGCTTTGGGAAGGAAGTTAGAGGATTAAACTGATAAAATTTGTAAATGTAAAGGGTTAAATTTATTGAATTATTTAGAATTAGAATCAAATTGTTAGAATATATAAATATTGAGGACTAAATGTGTTATTATACCAGTTAGAAAAATATTTTTAACGACGGGTGACCAAAATAAGAATGAATACGAAGTTTAGTGCCTAAATTGAAAACTTTTAAAGTTGAGTGACCAAAACAAAAATGTGGACATAATTAGGTGACCATTTGTATAGTTTAACTTATTTTTAAATGATGCGATTATAGTTATATTTTTACAAAAATGGATGAAGGCATTTGAAAATAATCGGAATTGAAGATATAGTTCTAGATATGCAATAATAGGAAAAAGAAAAGGGATAAATATCAAAAGAGTTAATACGTGGTTTGCCCTCTGAATTTGTCCAAAAGTATCTAGTTGGTACATGAATTTTTTGGGCATTGTCGGTACCTAAACTTATATTCCATCACCTAGGTTGGTGCACTCGCATTAACATCGTTAATTTATGCTGACATGACACTAATAGCTAACTCGATGGTGACACATGACAGTTACTTAGTATGCCACGTGAAAAAAATAAATTATTTTTTTAAAATCTTTAAAAATATATAAATTAATTAAAAAAATTTACATCAAGAATAAATTTAGACATAAAGTTGTCTAGATACATCTAAATTTAAACATCAAATTATCCTGATTCATTATAGGTGTATTTGTAAGTAAGTTTATATGTTTTTAATTTTTTTATAAAATATCAAACTATTATTATTTTGAAATTAAAAAAATTAAATTAAAATATATAAATTAATAAAAAAAAAGGTTTTATATAAAAAATGAACCTACACAAATGGTTGTCCCGATTCCTTATAGACGTGCCTTTTAGTTCTTGTATATATTTATGTATATTTATAATTTTTTATTAACGTATATATTATATATTATAAATTAGTATATATATATATATTTAAAAATATTATAGCCTTTATATATAATTTTATAAATTTATATCTTATATATTTTAAAAATAATAATAACCTAGAAAATGATGTTTAATAAAAAAATTAAAAATATATAAACTTATTAAAAATGCATTTAGAATCTGGACAATGAGTGTCCAGATTCAGATGTATTTGGACAACCATATGTTCAGGTTAATTCTTGATGTGAACAAATATATGTAAATTTTTTTATTAATTTATATATTTTTAAATACCTGTTAATTTTTTTAAATTTATATCCACCACGTGACATATTTAGAGGCTACCATGTGTCACCACTAGATTGACTATCGCTGTCGATCAAAGACAAATTAACAAATGTTAGTGTAGAGGTACCAATCTAGGTGATGGAATACAAATTTAGGTACCACCTAGGTCTAAAAAAAAGTTTAGGTACTAATTAGATACTTTTAAACAAGTTAAGGGGACAAACTACATAGTAACCCATCTCAAAACCACACATAATCAATTATTGTTCAATGTGCAGTGACACACAAACTTTGATATTGTCTAGTTGTAAACATAAAAATTTTGTTTTGATTTATTTTTCATAAATCACTAACACTATTATTGGCATAATATTATTTTATGTTTACATATTACATACACGAACAATCATATTTATCTAATTTAAAAATACAAATCAAAGTTCCATTTGTAAAATTGAACCGAATCAAAATTTTATATGTATAATTGCATCAAATTAAAATTCATGTATCACATTATATATTAAATCAAAGTTCGTGTGTAAATTTGAAATTTATCCCTAGAAAAAATAGCAAATTTTTATCACTGCAAAGCCAACTATTAAAAAGTAAGGAAGGAAGTCAAAACCAAACTTTTAGGAAGCGTTTAGTTCAAGGAATGAAAATAAAATTACGGGTGGAATGTTTGGTATATTACACTACCATGTTTGAATGACAATGTTGGTTTAAGTCCATGGACTCTCCCAAATTTGTCCCAATTGACGAGGCTCATTGAACTTCAACTAGACAACACTATCTTATTCGGTTCCTTGCCTAATATCTTCGATTATATGAACAACTTGAAAAGTACAAGGTTGTCTTACAACAATTTGAATGGCACATTACCGACTTCTCTCAATGCTTCAGAATCTTTAGATCAACAAGGACAATGGGTTCATTGGTACATTAGAAGTTTTATCCAACATGTTATAATTGTCTCAAGTTTAGCTTCAGAATAGGCTTTGCCATATGAGAAAACCAAAGAACAAAACCAAAAGAAGAGAGAGAAGAGAAAGAACTTAAAAGAAAAAACAAAAAACAAAAACAAAAACAAAGCGTTTTGGGCTAATTATAGAGAAGTTCCCAGCTTTAGTTAAAAGTAAAAAAAAAAAGGCCATGTGTCAGTCATTTAATTGGCTAATGTACCACGTCAGCAATCCGTTAGTGGATTAACAAAATTTTTAACGGTAGTGACTAATTTAAATAATTATTTTAATTAGAGTGACTAATTTGAGAAAAAATATTAGAATGATCAAAATAAGACAAACTCTATTTTAGAGTGACCATGGGTATAGTTTACACTAGATATTATTGTAACACCCCTAACTCATATCCGTCGCTGGAACATGGTTATGGAGCATTACTAGAATTTACAGATCAAATACAGACATTTCATACCATTTCTAATTCATATCAGAAACTAATCATAATCAATCATAATGTCTCTTATAAGAGCCCTCAAGGCCCAAAATATGCATTGGAAATAAGTCTGGACTAAACCGGGTACTCAGAGAATTTTTCGCAAAATGTCAAAATTTTTCCTAGGTGCAGGGGACACACGCCCGTGTGGTTAGGCCGTGTGGCTCACACGGCCAAGAGACATGCCCGTGTCTCAGGACGTGTGGGCATTCGAAATAAGGCACACGGTCGTGTCCCAGCCCGTGTTAGTACCCGTGTAACTCTCTGACTTGGGTCACACAGCCAAGTCACACGCCCGTGTACTAGGCCGTGTGAACATAAAAATTTGCATTAAATAGGTGCAGGGGTCACACGGCCAAGCCATACGCCCGTGTGCCAGGCCGTGTGATAAATTCTGAGCATTCTGTTTTGAAATTTTTAAATATGTAGGGGACACACAGCCAAGTCACACGCCCATGTGCTAGGCCGTGTGTCACACACGGCTGAGACACACGTTCGTGTGGACAAAATAAAGTCATTTCTAAGCCATATTTCTCACCCAAATTTGCCTTCCACCTACATAAACACTTAAACATATTCTCAAGCCAATACAAGACATTCAAATCCATTCAAAATCAAGTCTTATACATGATATAGTACCTCTTATAACCAAGTATACAAACTTACCTAACTTACCAAATTCACATATATGCATATTTTACCAAATATGCTAACTCAAATTAATCATTAATATACCAATATGATTCTATCAATCAACCATTTCAAACATATATCAAACATGATATAGCCTCTTATATTCACATCAAAACATGTCCATTACAAGCCATTCCAATGGCTAGTTACAACCAAAACATATATATGCCAACATTGTCCGAGTTAACCTATCATGCCATTATAACCAAAGTTAATTTACTAAATATACCGAGATGAGCCGATGGATAGTGTGATGATATCTCCGCCAAGCTTCCAACCCAGCGAGCTTTCAAATTACTATAGAACAAAGGAAAATAAAACAGAGTAAGCATGTTATGCTTAGTAAGTTTGTATAACGGGAATTTAACTTACCGTTCATTTACATTTAAAGTAAGTATGCAAAATTTATCCAAAGAAATTTGGCAATTTTCCAAAACACATATAACCTCAAGAAACATGATAATCATGTACTTCATGTGAATATCAAGAAACAAGGATGAGCTCATCATGTAACAATTTTCATATACATATGTTTTCGACATCATATATTCATATAACATATACATTTCCATAATAATTCATCTCAAGTTCAGATTATTCCATGTCGGAACTTTGCCTGTTGAATTTATTTGAAATATCAATTGATACACGGGTAGTACACTTGAAGTGTACAAAACTGTAATCCGTCAATTCATATTCGGGAATGCTCATACGAGCACATAAACGGGAAGCTCTCTCTCTCGCCATATAATAGGAAGCTCATGTGAGCTGTATAACGGGAAGCTTATCCGAACTGTATAACGGGAAGCTCATAAGAGCCATATTCAGGAAGCTCATGCGAGCCAATAACGGGTAGCTCTGAAGAGCCATTAATCAGGAAGCTCCAGATAGCCTTATATCGGGAAGTTCAAGCGAGCCATATTGGGAAGCTCCTGAGAGCCATTAATTAGAAAGCTCACAAAGAGCCTTTAATTGAGAAGCTCCAAAGAGCCATATATCGGGATGCTCATAAGAGTTGCGATGTGTCCACAACACATATAACCGATAGGGATGCTCCAAATAGCTATTAACGGGTAGCTCGCAAGAACCATATAACGGGAAGCTCGAGAGGCTAATAACGGGACGCTCTTTTGAGTTGTGGTGTGTCCGCAACATATGCAAGACCACAACCAATTCGGGCATCCTATATCCATCGAAATTTCATCTATTCAAACGGAACTTAACATTTATCGGGCTTTGTCGGATATGTAATCAATTTCATATAAATAACAATTACACAATTCAAATATACAACATTCAATTCAAACATATAAATATACACAATTTAGTTACACGAACTTACATAGACAAGTGTTCGTGAATTGTAATCTACTAATCCAATACTTTTTCTTTTCCTTGATCCAATTCCGTATTTGGTCTATCCGAATCTAATTGAGCCAAAGTAAGCTTGTCTATCTTCAAGCTTCAAACTAGGGTTTCCATGTCTTTTGATTTTTAGGAAAGATGATAAATGATGATATTTTGTTTTATTTTATTATTTATCATCTTTATTTTCCATCTTTCCAATTTTATCCTTTTCTTTTCTTAATTTTCCATTGATGACTAATCATCATTATCTACTAACTCTTCTAAATGGTCTATTTGCCATATAATGACCTCAAATTTTGAATTCAATAGCTATTTGATACTTATAGCTACTAGAACTCAACTTTTGCATTTCATGCAATTTGGTCCTTTTATCAATTAAACATGTAACCGGTAAAATTTTCCTAACGAAATTTTCATACGATATTTCTTTCATAATTCAAACCATAAAATAATATTAAAATTTTTTTTCTTACGGACTCGAATTTGTGGTCCCGAAATCACTATTCCGATTTCACTAAAAACGGGCTGTTACAATTATAATGACTTAATTATTTTTGTACAAATAAAAGTACAAATTATATAACTCATTTATTTCTTAAAAATTTTGAATAGTAAAATATTTATTTTTATTGAAAATGTCTTGAAAATTTGAATCACCATTTAAATTTTTAAAAATTTAAGATTTTGAAAATCAAGATTATGGGTTAAGTGATTTATATCTTTTAGTTTATAACTTTTTGTGTTTAGAAAATTAAAAAATATATATTTATCAAATTATTATAAATCAATTTTCACAATATAAATTTATATTTTAATTTATATACCTAGGCTAAATAGGTAATATATGCCGATTTTTTTTAATTAGTCAAATAGGCTGTTTTTTTCAAGATTTAGGGAAATAGGTCGATTTTAGATAGAGTGTGTGAAAGCGTGTCCAACTGGATGCGTTTTCTGCTAACATATCAACGAAAGCGCACCTAGATAGACGTGTTTTTTTTATATTTTTCAAAAAACGCTTCTAGCTGGGCGTGTTTTCCCTGACATGTTAGTAGAAAGCGCGACCAACTGGACATGCTTTCACACACTCTCTCCAAAATTGGCTTATTTCCCTGAATCTTGAAAAAAGCAACCCATTTAACCAATTAAAAAAATTGACATATTTAGCTTATTTAACCGGACACCTATACATATAAAAAAGGCTTTGTTGACACCTGCTCCATTCTTTTATTTTTCTTTTGCAGTACAAGGAAAATATTGAAATATCAATTTTAGTATTTCTATTATGTCTGAATTTAAAATTTAATCCATTTACATTATTTTTTAACCTAATTTACTCCCTATATATATTTTAAAATATTATTAATTATAAAAGATGGTTCTAAACAATCTGTGGGATTTTAGGGAATTAGTTTGTGAGCTGTGTTATGTGTAGTCAGATGGTTGTTCTCATGTAGGAGAACATTTGCTCCTGCATTTTTGGGATCATTTATATTGTACATGTTCAGGTTTCATTAATAAACTTTTTACTTAAAAAAAAGTTTATCCAAATAATTAATATCAATTTAACTTTTTGATTAAAATGATACGTAGTTATATATAAATTGAATTTCTTAAGATAATGGTAAAATTTTAATTTGGGCCTCTATAATATGAAGCTTGAGATTTACATACTTTAGTTTTTGACATAGTTTGATCCCTCTACTTTTATAATATCACTAGTTAGCCTAAATAGTTAATATTATTAATTATTTCAAGCAAAATGTCCACATCAATTTTCTTTAAGAACACTAGTACAACAGAAAAATATTTCTTCATGACAAATTCGAATTGATGTTTTTAAGAAAAATCCACATAATCATTTTTTGTTACATGAATGCTAAATGAATTTTTTTTTTTTTAATTTCAAAATGTCACACTAATAAATTTAATAGAAGAATTTTAACTGTAGTAACAATTAAACTTGATTTTTAAATCTGATAAGTATAAGGACTAAATTTCAAATATACAAAGTATATAAAAACTTAAAAGTATATTTTAACCTACATGACACATGTAAGTGTCTCATTTTTTTTGGGGGTTATTATTATCCTACAATTGTCAAATCTTAATTATGATCCCTCTTATCACATTTGATATTTAATCTTTACGTTTTGTTTGACATAATTTGATTGTCTACCTTTATAATGGCATTATCCATTTTAAATAGTTATTACCCTTAACTATTTTGGTTAAAATGATGAGACGATTTCTTATTATTAAAATATACATTTTAACTTATCATGCTGAGATAGATTTTCTTTTAATTAAAAAGTATATGTTTTTAATAAAAAGATATGTATTTATATTTAAAATTTATATTTTAATTTTGACATAATTTAATCCTCTACTTAAGATGATAAGTTGGAATGCACATTTTTAAGAAAGTTTGACTCCAACATTTTCATCGAAAATATTTTGAGTGTCAACTATTTGAATTAACTAATTAAACAGTGGAAGAATTAAATTATATCAAATTAAAGTATAGATACTAATAGTAGTAGGACCATAATAATGATTTTTTTTTAATAAAATATTGGCATCCTCTGCTCTAGCACTCTTTCCCAGTACAACTAGACTCATTAGGTGGTTCTGCGCGTATTCCATTCTTTGGCCACCACAATCCCCTGAATCACCGTCGGCCCCTCCTCCACCCACTGAACATCGCGCTTCTGGAGAAAGCCCTCATTCGCCAGCAAGTGAGCCACCTGGTTACCTCCTATTTTAATATGTTGAAATTTGAAGCTCTCAAAACTCATTAGAATTTGTTTAGCTTCCCAAATGTAACTACTAACCTGAAATAATCAATGCCTAACACAATTGTTTGTTATTTGATTTTTACAAAAAAAATGGTTTTTTTATAAAAATTTAATAATATTAATAAATGAGACTAAATTTTAAATACACTTTAAAAATATTTTAACTCTAAATTTTTACTCTATATTTTAACCTAAACAATAAGTAATCTAATGCGAAGCATTGGTAAGCTTACTAGTACCAATATATAAAATGAAGGCCCTGGCCTTTCTACATTGACACATGTCACAATTTTTTTATTTTTTATTTTGGCATTACATAGGAAAATAGTCAAATTTCAATTTTTGTTGCTGTGCTACAATCAAATTTAAGATTATATTACGATGATCAAATTTTAATTTTGGTCTTTGCGTCATACTTGAATTTAAGATTTAATTTTTATACTTTAACTTGTTGACATAATTTGGTACCTCAACTTTTAAAATGTCATTGATTAGTCCAAATATTTTATTTTGATTAAAATGCTGATGTAACTTTTAAGAATTGTTAACACCATTAAAATTATGGGTAAACTATACCCAATGTCATTAAACTACTAGTAAGTTTACGTTTTGATTACATAACTTCAAAAAGTTAAATGGTTACCGAGCTATTTGAAGGTTTTCATTTAAGTCATTGAATTATGCGAAAGTTTTTATTTAAGTCACGGAGCCGCTAAGTTTTATTTTTTAAGGTTCGGCTAGCAAGCTCTAGGCAATGATTTGACGATTGATACATTAGATCAAGACGCATCTATGAGTAGAAGAACATATCTTAGATCCAAATCAATTCGACGATCAGTGTTAGAGATCAATGAAGAAAGGTATTTGGAATTTGGTTTGTAGAGTCATGATGTTCAAAGCTATTTCATGAAAAAAACTGAACTATAGAAGAGAAGGGGAAGAAGAGTTTTCGATTGATATAGGCATACAACAGTGATTTTAATAGCCCAATAACTTAAATGAAAACTTTCGAATAGTTCAGAGAAAATTTTGTAACTTTTGAAGTTGAGTGACCAAAATGTAAACTTACTAATAGTTTAGTGACCTTGGGTGTAATTTACCCTAAAATTATTTGTTAAATTCAAGTCCATTAAATCAATGCCATTTTTTGTTATATAGCTACTAAAATGAGTATTTTTTTTTAAAAAAATTAACATGTCATACCAATGAATTTAATGGGAGTATTTATTGGTGTTAATAATTGGATATGAATTTTTAAATTAAAAAAATAGAGGGACTAAATTCCTAAAAATAAAAATATAAAAACTAAATTTCAAATGTATGAAAAGTACGAAGACTTAAAAGTATATTTTAATCTTCAAATATTTATTTTATGATTTAACTTCAAATATAATTAACTTAATGTGAAGCGTGATAACAACCATACTAGTTTATATAAAAGAGACACCTCTTCTTACAAGTGGTTGGAAGAAATATTTGCACTTTTTTCTAAGATTTTGGATCAAGTTCGAATCTTGAAGCTAATATTATTGGAAGAACTTTACCTAAATATCAGCCTCGACCTAAACATGACTAGACTTAAACCGTAAAATGAATGAGAATACATGTAATTATATCAAAAGAGACACCTCCAACAAACACACACTTAATGGGCAAAGGCTTCGTGAGAAGTAGATGCTAGCAATTAATTATCATGCTATATGGAAGGGAAAATATGGCCTTCAACCATGTATTGATGCATTCACGCGGCATACGACTTAATAGGATAAAGTGATGAGTTGCACTATGCTTTCTGGTTTGTTACGTCTGATTGTCGTAATGAAATTTTAACACTTAAATATTTAAATTGTTTTTCCTAATTAATGATCATAAAGTGATATAAAACTTGCATTTAAATTTTTAATTGATATTAATTTCGAGTTTTATTTTCGATAATCTCTTTTGTTACCGTTATAATGAGGATCAAGATTTGGTAAATCAAAGAACATTGATTAGCTAAACGCACTGGAGGAATGAATTTGATTAATTTTCGTTTACAATTATTTGGCATTAATAGTTAAATCTTCTATTAAGTAAGTATGTAATAATTTTGTTTCATAATTCAGCTTATTTTGACCAATGCACCTTTACTTCAATATAATGATATATAAATGCATGTAGTTTTACATTAAAAAGAAAAGAAATTGGGCTGGGTCTTACAGTAAACCGACCCGACTTTGGTTGAGGGAGGGGGTATTTTTGACCTTATGCTAGACACATTCCATTAACTATAGTCATCTAGAAAAGTCGGCTAGGGCTTCCCTGTTTGTCTATAAATAAGCACTCAGGGCCTCCCAATTCATCTGTTTTGAGAGTTTCTCTCTCTTTCTCTTCGGGGGAGGGCTTCTTTCCGACAAAATTAGATCCCGAGAGTTCAAAGAAAAATAAAAACATAAAAAAGAACAGCTAACAGAAATCAGTTTACAGTTAAAAACAAACTTGAGTGTTTACTTGAGAGATAATCTAGGTCCGTATCTTATCACATCGGGTCGCCATGGATTTGCGATTCCCTTACTCTCCCGCGGAAGTCGCCAAGGTTCGCGTGGTCCAGTTCGGCATCCTCAGCCCCGACGAAATTGTAATTTTCAATTTCTCCAACTTCTTCTTTTCTCCTTTTTTTTTCTTGCAGTCTTTTTGGTTGCTCTAGAATCTTTGTACTTAACTGGTAACTTCTTTGCGGTTCTTCTTTCGTATACTATACAAGATGAAACTGCTGGGACGTTTTCTTTTTCTTTTTCTTTTTCACTCGTTACTCGAGCTTGTTGAATTGGGGAAGTACGCTTTTTTTTATTTCCTTGTTTTTTTCTTCCTTTTTGCAGCGGCAAATGTCAGTGGTGCAGATTGAGCACAGTGAAACGACGGAGAGAGGAAAACCCAAAGTAGGAGGTTTAAGTGACCCGCGACTGGGCACGATTGACCGGAAATTGAAGTGCGAGACGTGTACGGCTAACATGGCAGAGTGTCCAGGGCATTTTGGGCACTTGGAGCTTGCCAAGCCTATGTTTCATATTGGGTTTATGAAAACTGTGCTTAGTATTATGAGATGTGTCTGCTTCAATTGCTCCAAGATTCTCGCTGATGAGGTACTACTATGTTTGATTAGGTTGCTTACTTTAATTCAAGCTGAACGTATTTTTAGTGGGTTGATAACTTCCTGTAATTTTTGATGCTTAATATTAACATTATACTTATTAGTTCCCGCTTGCCATCTAAGGTAAAGAACACAGATACGTTTGAAGAAGTTTGAGTAACTTGTGAAGCATATAAAAGGAATGATAGGTTTTAATGGTTTACTTTTTGACTATGAAATATTGACTGTCGGGTAGGGAGTGATATCTGGCTTCATAGGTGATCCTTTTTTTTTAATTACAACTGCTTCGGATTATGAATATGATTTCCGTGTTTCCATATTTGTGTTTTAATATGTTGTTGCACCTGCTATTTATGCATGCTCTTATGTGTTTACTCTTCAGTTTGCATTTAAACCTTTAGGAGCAAATATACCTGGTCAGTGGTTTCATAATGCCATTCTCTAATTTAATTGTTGTATTTCCAGGAAGATCATAAATTTAAGCAAGCCTTGAAGATAAAGAATCCAAAGAACAGACTAAAAAAGATTTTAGATGCATGCAAGAATAAAACTAAATGTGAGGGTGGTGATGAAATTGATGTCCAAGGTCAAGATACGGAGGAACCGGTAAAAAAGAGCCGTGGTGGCTGTGGTGCTCAGCAACCAAAGCTGAGTATTGATGGTATGAAGATGATTGCTGAGTACAAGGCCCAAAGGAAGAAAAATGATGACCCGGAACAACTTCCTGAACCTGTGGAAAGAAAACAGACTCTAACAGCTGAACGGGTAGCCATTTTTAAATTTGCGTTGTTAATTTGGCTTTGTTAATCTTTTTTTTTTTCTATAGTTATTATATTTGATATATATTGTGTTTTATAGGTTCTTAGTGTCTTAAAGAGGATAAGTGATGAGGACTGCCAACTATTAGGTTTGAATCCCAAGTATGCCCGTCCAGATTGGATGATTCTTCAAGTACTTCCAATACCTCCACCTCCTGTGAGACCCTCTGTGATGATGGATACATCCTCTAGGAGTGAGGCAAGCTCTTTTATCTTGCCTTTTACATCAAGTTCTCTGAAGTTAATCCATGTATGATTGCACCAGATGAAATCTGAATTCTCATCTTTTCTGAATCCAGGATGACTTAACACATGCATTGGCTATGATCATTCGGCACAATGAGAACTTGAGGAGACAGGAGAGGAACGGGTCACCTGCACATATCATATCTGAATTTGCACAGTTGTTGCAATTTCATGTTGCAACATATTTTGACAATGAGTTACCTGGACTTCCAAGGGTACCCTTACCCAGGCATTATTGAAGTTGTGTATTGCTGAGATATCTGTATGTTGTGCTGTTTAAATAAGCATTTATTTTTCTTGTTCAGGCTACACAGAGATCTGGGAGGCCTATTAAATCTATTTGTAGTAGGCTTAAGGCGAAAGAGGGCCGGATTAGGGGTAACTTGATGGGGAAAAGGGTTGACTTTTCAGCTCGAACAGTAATTACACCAGATCCAAATATCAATATTGATGAACTTGGAGTACCTTGGAGTATTGCTTTAAATCTTACATATCCAGAAACTGTGACACCATATAACATTGAAAGGTAAGTAGCTTCATAGATTTTTTTTGATGTTCTATCTTATTTGGCCAAGTATTAGGAGCAGAGCTATCCTTGAAACAGGTTGAAAGAACTTGTGGAATATGGGCCTCATCCTCCACCTGGAAAGACTGGTGCTAAGTACATCATAAGAGATGATGGACAAAGGCTTGATCTTCGTTACCTAAAGAAAAGCAGTGATCATCACCTAGAACTTGGTTATAAGGCGTGTTTCTATTTCTGACAGTCTTTTAGTATATATGATTTATTATTCCGTGTTGTAACTGTAAGAATCATGGCTGCAGGTGGAGCGGCATTTAAATGACGGAGATTTTGTCCTTTTTAATCGTCAACCTAGTCTCCATAAAATGTCAATCATGGGCCACAGAATTAGGATCATGCCATACTCAACGTTCCGTCTAAATTTGTCAGTTACTTCACCGTACAATGCTGATTTTGATGGTGATGAAATGAATATGCATGTTCCTCAATCATTTGAGACAAGAGCTGAGGTTTTGGAGCTCATGATGGTGCCTAAGTGCATTGTGTCTCCTCAATCAAATAGGCCAGTTATGGGGATTGTCCAGGATACACTTTTAGGATGCCGTAAAATCACCAAGAGGGATACCTTCATAGAAAAGGTGACAAGGATGATAGTGATGCTCATTAAATATGACTACTTAAAATGCTATACATTTCTTGTAGTTGTGATGTGAGTCTAATTAATATGAGGGGGTTTTGCAGGATGTTTTTATGAATATATTGATGTGGTGGGAAGACTTTGATGGGAAGGTTCCTGCACCTGCAATTCTAAAGCCACGACCACTTTGGACGGGGAAGCAGGTTTTTAATCTTATCATACCAAAACAGATAAATCTATTGAGAACTTCTGCATGGCATTCAGAAAGTGAAACTGGGTCTATCACCCCTGGGGATACTCAAGTGCGAATAGAAAAAGGGGAGGTGCTATCTGGCACTCTTTGCAAGAAAACACTCGGAACATCTTCTGGAAGTCTTATACATGTAATTTGGTATGTCTTTAGTAGTTTGTTGATTCTAGGAGCGCTAGCCCATTGCAAAAGTGTGATAAGATTAAGCCTTAAATCTTACAAGTTATGGATGTGCTATCAGATTTTCCTTATATATAATTCTGTGAAGCTGAACCCTTTTCATAAACCAAGATTGTGAAAATTTTACTGTTATATTTCTTCTCCTCTTGAGTGGGTAATGATTTGGTTACTGTAATGTATACTTCTTGTTGAATATGGGTTCTCTCCAACATGAGCATTTGGCTTTGTACTTAATCCCATTAATATTTTGAAATATTGAAATAATTGATTTTGTTAATATTTCTTTTATAGGGAAGAGGTAGGTCCAGATGCAGCCCGGAAATTTTTGGGACATACACAATGGCTTGTCAATTATTGGCTGCTGCAGAATGCCTTTAGTATTGGTATCGGGGATACAATAGCTGATGCAGCAACAATGGAAAGAATTAATGAAACCATTTCTAAAGCCAAAGATGATGTGAAACAGCTTATTGTTAAAGCCCAAAACAAGGATTTAGAGCCTGAACCTGGAAGAACTATGATGGAGTCCTTTGAAAACAAAGTTAACCAGGTACCTAAAGTCAAATTGCTCAAGCTATCTTTTGTTTGACATCATTTTGTTGTAGGTTATAATGTGGTTTGTTTCTTCAGGTGTTGAATAAAGCTCGTGACGATGCAGGAAACAGTGCACAAAAAAGTTTGTCTGAAAGCAATAACCTTAAGGCGATGGTTACTGCAGGATCCAAGGGAAGTTTCATTAACATATCCCAAATGACAGCTTGTGTTGGTCAGCAGAATGTTGAGGGAAAGCGAATACCATTTGGGTTCATAGATCGTACATTGCCTCATTTTACCAAGGACGATTATGGCCCCGAAAGTCGTGGTTTTGTGGAGAACTCTTACCTGCGTGGTTTGACCCCACAAGAGTTCTTTTTTCATGCCATGGGTGGTAGAGAAGGTCTCATAGATACTGCAGTTAAGACTTCTGAGACTGGGTACATACAGAGGCGACTTGTGAAGGCTATGGAGGATATTATGGTTAAATATGATGGAACTGTGAGGAACTCATTGGGGGATGTTATTCAATTCCTCTATGGTGAAGATGGTATGGATGCTGTATGGATAGAATCTCAGAAGCTGGATTCTTTGAAGATGAAGAAATCAGAATTTGATAGGGTCTTCAGATATAAAATAGATGATGAAAACTGGAATCCAACTTCTTACATGTTACCAGAGCATATTGAAGATTTGAGAACCATCCAAGAATTGCGTGATGTGTTTGATGCTGAAGTTAATAAACTTGAAGCTGATAGATACCAGCTTGGAACAGAGATTGCAGTCACAGGTGATAGTAATTGGCCTTTGCCTGTTAACTTGAAGAGGCTTATCTGGAATGCACAGAAGACTTTCAAGGTTGACTTTCGAAGGGTGTCAGATTTGCATCCAGTGGAAATTGTAGATTCTGTTGATAAGCTCCAGGAAAGGTTAAAGGTTGTTCCAGGTGCGGATCCTCTGAGTGTGGAAGCTCAAAAGAATGCCACTCTCTTCTTTTGCATTTTGCTTCGCAGTACTTTGGCTAGTAAAAGGGTGTTGCAGGAGTATAGATTGACGAAAGAAGCATTTGAGTGGGTTATTGGCGAAATAGAGTCACGGTTCTTACAGTCCTTAGTGGCACCCGGTGAGATGATAGGTTGTGTTGCTGCTCAATCAATTGGTGAGCCCGCTACTCAAATGACTCTTAACACCTTCCACTATGCTGGTGTGAGTGCAAAGAATGTTACCCTTGGTGTCCCCAGGTTGAGGGAAATTATTAATGTAGCCAAGAAAATCAAGACACCTTCTCTTTCTGTCTACCTCTCTCCCGAAGCTAGTAAAACTAAGGAGAAGGCCAAGAATGTCCAGTGTGCTTTAGAATACACTACTCTTCGGAGTGTTACGCACGCTACCGAAGTATGGTATGATCCGGATCCAATGAGCACAATTATTGAGGAGGATATTGACTTCGTTAAGTCTTACTATGAAATGCCAGATGAAGAGGTTGCACCAGAAAAGATCTCCCCTTGGCTGCTTCGAATAGAGTTGAATCGTGAGATGATGGTCGATAAGAAATTGAGTATGGCTGACATAGCTGAGAAGATCAACCTGGAATTTGATGATGATTTGACTTGCATATTTAATGATGACAATGCAGAGAAGTTGATCCTACGTATCCGCATCATGAATGATGAAGCCCCGAAGGGTGAATTGAATGATGAGTCTGCTGAGGATGATGTGTTCTTGAAGAAGATTGAGAGTAACATGCTGACAGAAATGGCCCTTCGAGGTATCCCAGACATCAACAAGGTGTTCATTAAACATAGTAAAGCAAGCAAATTTGATGAGGCTGATGGGTATAAGACTGGGGAGGAGTGGGTGCTGGATACAGAAGGTGTCAATCTCTTGGCTGTCATGTGCCATGAAGATGTTGATGCAAGGAGAACAACAAGCAATCACTTGATTGAAGTTATTGAAGTTCTTGGAATCGAAGCAGTTCGTCGGTCCTTGTTGGATGAATTGCGGGTTGTGATATCATTTGATGGGTCTTATGTGAATTATCGGCATCTAGCTATCCTTTGTGATACAATGACCTATCGTGGTCACTTGATGGCCATCACCCGTCATGGCATCAACCGTAATGATACAGGGCCTATGATGAGGTGCTCATTTGAAGAAACTGTTGATATTCTCCTTGATGCTGCTGTTTATGCTGAGTCGGATTATTTGAGGGGTGTGACAGAGAATATAATGTTGGGCCAGCTTGCACCAATTGGCACAGGAGACTGTGCCTTGTATCTCAATGATGAGATGTTGAAGAATGCCATTGAACTTCAGCTACCTAGTTACATGGAAGGTCTGGAATTTGGCATGACACCTGCTCGTTCTCCAGTGTCAGGAACTCCTTATCATGAAGGCATGATGTCTCCAAGTTACTTGCTGAGCCCAAATCTCCGTCTCTCACCCATTTCAGATGCACAGTTCTCACCTTATGTTGGTGGAATGGCATTCTCTCCTACGTCATCCCCTGGTTACAGCCCATCATCTCCTGGATACAGTCCGTCATCACCTGGTTACAGTCCTACCTCTCCTGGTTACAGTCCTACATCTCCTGGGTACAGTCCCACCTCTCCTGGTTACAGCCCCACATCACCTACTTACAGTCCTAGCTCACCAGGATACAGTCCGACAAGTCCAGCCTACTCTCCTACCAGCCCCTCATATTCTCCAACCTCACCAAGCTATAGCCCTACCTCTCCAAGTTACAGCCCTACATCTCCAAGTTACAGTCCTACTTCTCCAAGTTACAGTCCCACATCCCCCAGCTACAGCCCCACTTCACCTAGCTACAGCCCCACTTCACCCGTATATAGCCCTACATCACCAGCATATAGCCCAACTTCACCTGCATATAGCCCCACTTCTCCATCATACAGCCCTACATCTCCATCATACAGCCCGACATCTCCTTCGTACAGCCCTACTTCACCTTCCTATAGCCCCACATCTCCTTCATATAGCCCTACTTCACCCGCTTATAGCCCCACTTCTCCTGGGTACAGTCCAACCTCACCGAGTTACAGTCCCACATCACCAAGCTATAGCCCTACCTCTCCAAGTTACAACCCGCAGTCGGCCAAGTACAGTCCGTCTTTGGCATACTCACCAAGTAGTCCAAGGTTGTCTCCTTCCAGTCCTTACAGTCCAACATCACCTAATTACAGGTAAGTCATGGTAGACTAAGATTGCTTCTGTGTTTTGTTTGTTGCTGCTGGCGCTCGGGTGGTGTGACTGTTGTAGTATATTCCCGATTCTCCTTGGTTTTAAGGAATATATATATATATATATATATGATCGCTTATATTTTGTGCTTGCGACTTTGTTGTTGATGCAATTAATTTCTCTTCTATATTGCAGTCCAACATCACCATCATACTCACCGACTTCTCCATCTTATTCCCCTTCAAGTCCAACATACAGTCCTAGCAGGTGACTTTTCATCTTTTTCTATGTAATTGAATAGGTAAACTTTGGAAGTTTTAAACGAGATATGTCTCCGGTTGTGATATTTTCAGATTAAAGCAAATGGTTATTACTGACTTCTATTACCAAATTTGTTCTAATGCTTTTTGACAAACTGTTTTTTGTTTTATTTCTCTGAAACCAGCCCATACAACTCTGGAGTGAGCCCAGACTACAGCCCAAGCTCGCCACAGTACAGGTAAGCAGACGGAGTGTTAAATTTAAAATTTGATCTCTTTTGTTGCTGTTGTTTTATGCTGAATGTTGTGTGCAGTCCAAGTGCTGGGTATTCTCCTAGTGCCCCTGGATATTCACCAACATCAACTAGTCAGTACACTCCAAGCAACAAGGATGGTAGAAGCAATAAGGATGACAGGAGTAAACGATAAGGCATGCAATATTTGAAAAAAGCTGGAGAAGAAGGCAAGGTTGATTTGATCTTATAACTTTAAAATTGTTGCAGTTTCTGAAATTGCAGTAAATTGATTTAGATAACACATCTATTTATCTAATATAAATGTAATATCTAAGTGGTCCATTCAAGAATAGGTTTCAGCATGTAAATAATGTGAGTGATGAATGCATATCTGACTGGAATTCAGTTTTGTGGAGTTTGCAGTTCCAGTGAGGTTGGTTGGTGGAATGAGGCAAAAAGATGGTTGTAATTGGGAAAGGGACAGTAGCTCTGCTTTTTATTGTGACAAAGTTGTTGAATGAAGTGGAGTGAGTAATTATCTCTTAAGTTAAATGCCTATTGTGGAACAATCAGGAAGCGTTATGTTGTGCCCTCAAAAACCCAAAAAAAAAGCCTTATTTTGTATATGTTAGACCTGCTATATATACCATTTCCAGTTGTACCCATGTAATGGAATGGTATGGGGGAGATTGTGAAGCAATCAACCTTGTGTGATATTGTTGTATCTTTCAGTAGACTATGAAATATAATTGAAGAGGCCATCAAGGATATTTTTTATATTTTCTATTTTATTCTTTTTCTTCGTTTGTAGTAGCTGTATCTAATATACGTGTTCTTGACAATGATTTTTTGGTGAACTACCAATCGGAGGTGTTGTGGTCATCTTTTCTTTTTCACTTTCATCGTGGTTTTGTAAATTTTAATTTGCAGGTGTGATTATTTGAAATATAAAAAACTTTACAGGAGTAAAATGGTGTTGCAATGACAGTTGGACTAACATTTTTATATCTGAAAGTGAATAAATTACTTAAAAGGAGGCTATAAACAGTACAAAAATTTAGAACATAATTTAAAAATTGTCTTTCATCATTTTATCTTTAGTTAGATATTTAATTTAATTATTTAATATCTCAAAAAATTTTAATTTTACTTAAAAAGATATAAAATTTTAAAATATTAATAAACTATAAAAATAAAAAAAATTGCATAAAAGATATTAAAAATATGCTTTTTATTATGAAATAAAAGAATAAAGTAAAAATAAGATAAATTGGAGCAAAAGAGGAGTGCGCATTTTATTGATTAATAGGATTATTTTACAATATTTCTCCAAAGTTTATATTTATAAACATAAGAAATATAAATGAAATAGAATTCTACTTTTAATAATTATTAGAGTCCTAATGTACATTGAACTTATCTTGATATTGATGGACATCTACTTAATAATAAAATATTCATAACATTAGATGTCCATTGGTAGATAACGCATCTTATTAAAACTTTACTAAGATAAAAACTTCGAGGGAAAAAATATCCTAGTGAAGGAAAAAGACTACAAATATCTATAATAGATATAATATACTGCCTCATTAAAAACTATACTAGGAAAATCTAGTGGGACAAAACCTTAATTAGGAGAAAAATAGTACAACAAATATTTACTCCCCTTCATGACAACATCACATAATATCTCATCTTCTACGTATTCCAATATTGAATACTAATTTTGCAAATTATTACTTGAATAAAGTTGATGAATAATATCATCATTTTCTAGAAGTCATGAGTGAAAAAGAATTTTTGGGAAAATATATTTTGATCTCTTCAGGAGTTTCAATAATAAGCATGTCAAACTTTGATCATGATAAACTTTGATCATGATCATTCTATACTCATATATATGTTTAAATCAATTCATATAAATATTTACACAACTGTATTGAACAGTTTCCCAAAAATTTTGTATGCTTTCAGCATTCTAAATCCTTTAATGATTTTAATATAAACTTCCATTATATAGTGATACATATGAAAGCCTATAACAACAATGATTAGACGTATGTCAAATCTTTCGTAAATTGCTAGACTAATAAGATATATAAAATTTATTGCATCCACCACAAATTATATATTTTCAATGCTAGGACTTTAGTGAAAAACTTTATTTTTCTTATTTCATTTTTGCAAAACTACTTCTAGTCTAGAAACTTCACGAATTTAATAATACTTGAATTGTGTCTTTCCATTTTAACGAAGATTTTCTATGTCTATATTTCTCGATAGATTTATTCAAAATTCTCATTTTCTTTCATTATCTCAATAATGTTATTGCATACAAAACTGTTCTTGACAACTTTTCTATTTTAGGGTTTCATATTTTCTCGTATTGACATAACTTATTGAGATTTCTTTATTTTCATCATATTCATATCCAGGTATCTGAATCTCTTCTGAAGTTTGAATAATTAATTATGTCTTGGGTTTCTTTAGGAACACTTGTTTCCACTATTTGATCATATTGATTTATTATTTTCTTTTACTATAATTTTCATGTTTGAAACCAATGGATTTACTATGCTTTAGGCATGCATTGCTTTTAATTTATTCTAACAAGTTGTCCTACTGAGACTTCAACACTTGGTTATTCTAAAGGCATTTGACAATTAACTTGTAATAAAGTGAATTATTTTTTTTAAACTTTTGGTCCAAATCAATTTCTACGAGAATTTAAATAATGATAATTCATTCCAAGTAATTTATTTATCTAGCTATTATTTCTCTCCTCTCCTAATATTGGGAAAACTATTAAATCCAATAGTAATAACAAATCATATCATAATTGAATCTCCAATTTATTTAAAACATCTAATAATACAAGGAGGTTCATAATTAACATATATTCTCAACTTTCTTTGAATACCCATTTTATGTATTGTTGTAGAGCAACTTGAACATATACCGCACATTAAAAAAAATTCTTAAATTGGGTTGTATTTGGTCCTAACCAAAAACCAATTGTAATGGGGGGTACTTGTCACAACTTATTGACATGATGTGTACAAATGTTGATTCATATAAAATATAATATCCTTATATACAAAAAGTTTTGTTCTCAAAAGTAATTGTTTAACTACTAATTAGAGGCATTTAATCATTAATCCTACTAAATTATTTATATGTATAAGCAACAGACTTTGTGAGTTTTATTTGCACTGACAATCTACCATACAATAATCATTTAAAGCCTGAGAAATAAACTCACCAACATCAGCAAGAACTAGTGTTGTCTCGATTGCATAATCTGAAAGTTTTGATCTTAAACAAATCATTAAACAAGTAATCTCGCAACTACAAGATGTGATTTGATAACTCATATGTAATTACCTTGTAGATGCATCTACTAAAATAATATCAAAACATTCCACTTTTCAAATAAATGGGCCCATATTTCTTTCAGAAATGCTAGAGGTTCAATATCAACTTTTACTAGTGAGGTTTAAAGAGTATTCTTTGAGAAGAAGCAACACTTGAAAAATAAAGAGTCTTCAGGTTCTTTAATAAAAATCCATGTAAATACTCATCTTGTCGCATCATTATAGATCAGGATGGTCTAACCGATCATGCCAACTAATTAGTATATTTAGACTAGTAAACTTTTGGTTTGCTATGTACTTGATTAAATGATACTAATGTAAATTTCTAATTTACCATATCATATTATTTAACTATACTAATATATACATAGTACCAATTAGAGGAAAAGATGATAGTTTCCCAATACAAAATTACCCAATATAAAAGATTTAATTAATTGTTTCCTCATCCACAGTCTCAATATGGTATCCATTACAATGTATATCCTTTTAAAACAAAATAATTTATTTGAGACTGACTAGAACATGGTGCATGAATTATCGTTTTGTTTTTTATGATAACAATGTATTAATTCTTCTAGAGTCTTGAATTAATTTTGTACTATGAAAGATTAACTTGTTCTATTACTGCATTGAACATAGACTAACAATATATTAGCTCTTTTGGAGCCCTAAATCAATTTTGTATCTCCAAAAAATAATTCATTCATTACCAAACAAGAAAAATGCTTCTTATCTCTAAGGATAGTATGCATTGTTGTATTTTCTACGAGACATATATTTCTTTCCTTTAAGAAATAGTAATTGAATAATTTTTTTTAGGTGTACGACAGGTACATAACCAACACTTTTCATAAATTATGTCTCTTCTTTGAAGGGTTACATTAAGAACTCTTGTTGTTCTCTTACTTATCTCTATATCTCCACTTCTAGTGGTGAGGAGAATCATTACTCATAAGAAATCAAATAATTAAGTAATTAGTGTCACAATCCATAAAAAAGGATGCAATTCATACTTAATATTTTGGCATACGATAGGTACACAACCAATGATCTTTCATACTACATCAATAAGATAAGTTATCTTTACTCCTTAAAAGGTCATCTTGGGAATTCTTGTTCTTTTATTTATCTTCATTTTTCCACTTCTGGTTGTGAGAAAAATTATTATGACCATCCTTTTTACGATTATTATGTAGTCACTTAGTACATCCACGTCAAAGATTACGTATTTATATATTGCTATATTCACTTCAGGAAATAGAGCAAATCTAATACGACGAGCTTTAGGGTTTTTCATTTAATAAATCATTATTTAATAGCACATTTGAAGCACAAAAAGTTGAAAGAGTTTACTCTAATAAAATGATCTCATTAGTAATATTCTCCCATATACTCACAATTTCAAAATCTTGTAACTCTAGGTGCATCTGATCATAAAAAGCTTTAGATAGAAGATCTTGCAACTTCAGGTGAATCTAATAATAATAAGCTTTAGATTTTATGACCATATAGTAAGGGTGAGTAAAACTTTATTCGACTCGAAAAATTCAAAAAAAAAATTTCGAATTTTGATTTAATCGATTCAAGTTTCGAGTTTGAGTCGAATTGAATTTTACAATTCAAATAATTCGAGTAGTAGATTGGTGTAAATACCATTTTGGTCCCTATCAATTTTGAAATTAAGTAAACTGGTCTCTCTCAACAAAAATTACAAAAGATTCAAAAAAAAAAATTCAAAAATTCAAAATAAATTTTAAAATTCAAAATATTTATAAAAATTTCAAAATTTATATTTTTTAAAAAATTTATAAAATTATAAAAAATTTTAAAAAATATATAAAAAGTTAAAATTTTAAAAATTTTCTAAAATAAAAATATTGGGACCTAATTAATGATTCAAATTTATTATTATTATTTTTTCTTTGAATTTTTTTAAATATTTATGGCTTCAAATTTATGTGCTCTAATATAGAATTAGTTATACTGTAACAATATTTTTATTTGACATGTTTAATTTTTTAAATTTAATTCGAACAATTTCACTTGACTCAATTTGAAAAAAATTCAAATTGAGTTAGGATGGTATAAGAATAGGACTCATGAACTCGATTAAATCGAAATTTTTTCACTCAAATTTATTATTATTATTTTTTCTTTGAATTTTTTTAAATATTTATGGTTTCAAATTTATGTGCTCTAATATAGAATTAGTTATACTGTAACAATATTTTTATTTGACATGTTTAATTTTTTAAATTTAATTCGAACAATTTCACTTGACTCAATTCGAAAAAAATTCAAATTGAGTTAGGATGGTATAAGAATAGGACTCATGAACTCGATTAAATCGAAATTTTTTCACTCGATTCGATCGAACGCTCACCCCTACCATATAGTTCTTTTAAATTATTTCACAATTCAAGTGGATACTACATGGTCAAATGTTCTGTTCTCAACCCTTCATGAGAATGATGATGAAAAAAAGCTCATGGAGATGATCATAGTCAATTCAATTTTTCATATAAGACTTGACTTAATACAAATACCAAATAATCCACAAACTCATTAAAATCAAATACCAAATATAATAAATATTTTCCTTATTCATAATCTCAATATGAGATCTATTACGGTGAATTCTTTTAAAATCAATCCATTAACATCACAAATTTTGATACTTCGGATTGATATATTAGCTATTTTGGAGCTTTCAATTAATTTTGTAATACCAAATATTTTGTTTCAATACCAAATAAGATAAATACTTTCTATCCGTAAGGATGGTATTCATTGTTACATTGTTACATTGTCAGTGAGACATATATATATTTTGGTTACAAAAAGGAAGTTGAACTGCAGGGTTCAACAGAAAAACTAAAAATAGACTTGCTTAGCGTTTATATTGTATGATCACATCTTGCACCGTCGGAGGCGGATGAGCAAAGAAAAGAAACCCCATTGTGTGCCTCTTAATCTCCTTAAATGTAGCGTCAGCTGCCATAATTGATGTTCTTAGCATAAATCGAAGCTTAACATACCAATCATTCGCTATCAAATTACAGATCTCCAACTCCAGCCAAGAGTTCCCCCCTCTCTTATTCCCAAGTATTAAATCCACCGTCGTTTTACTATCACTCTCAATAACTAAATGACTCACCCTTGCTCCCATGCCAATTGGAGTCTATCCACAATCGCATGAAGTTCAACTTCTAACACTGAGTTAACTCCCAAATTTCAACCATACCCAAACATCCAATCTCCCTTATGATTCCTGACTAAACCCTCGACAGTGACTATTCCAGATCCTACGTCAACTCCACCATCCATATTAAGCTTTAACCACCCCAACTGTGGAAACTTAAAACAATATTAATAGAAACAAAATATTTGAGCATCGACAGGTATATGATCAATGATCTTTCATATCATATTAATAAGTTATCTCTACCATTTGAAGAGTTATCTTGAGAACTCTCATTGTTCTCTTTGAAAGTATTGCATTATCTAAGAGAAACTTATTTCTCTTTATATCTGAGTGTCATTAATTTCACTGATAGTAGAATATCTTCAAGTATGAAAGTCACTTAAAAATAAATAGTAATGTCAAAAAACCATTTAGTTCAAATAGCCAAATGCAATTTTTTTTATTGGTAGAATGTCTTTCTAAACTTTTGTAATGGCTGCATGACTATTATTATTATTATTATTATTATTATTTTAAAATTGTCAAAATAGAAGTGTTTTTTAAACAACCCATGGTAGTTTTATGGTAACTATTTTTTAATAACCTTAATGAATTTAGGTTTTAAATCATTATGGGTGGACCAGATTTGATTCGATCTAATATTTTTAACAAAATATAATCTCAAAAATAATTTTTTAACAAAATTAAAAACATATTGAGTATGAATTTGATTAGTATATTACTCATATGATGTAAAAATATGTATGAAAAATTGATGTGGCTGAATGGTTGAAATCACGTACCTATCTACATTTTGCTTGGTCAAAAGTCAAAATCAATGTTGACATCAAATCTTTCATCATCCTTGGAAAGATAAAAATAAAATAAGTTAATCAAATAAATTATAAATTAAAATTAATCAAAATAAAAAGTATTTCCTTCATTAAGTGGTAAAAGGTGATGAGGATTGTTGAAGGTCCCTTCCCGTGGTTGTTTTGGTTTTCTTTTCTCTAATAAATATAAGATTTATAAATTTCTTGACGCAAGATATTAATAAAATATTTATAACTATTTTTTTTCTTTTTATCTATACTACTATATATAAAAGGAAGGTCCTAATTGACACGTTGTCAACTTTTTTTCTTTTTTTTTTTGCATTTTACAAAAATTGGTCAAATAATACTTTTGGTCCCTCTACTAGGCCTAAAATTAAAATTTAATGTTTATACTTGAGTTTCAACAATAATTTTGGTCCCATTTTTTTATAATGTTTAGTCCAAATAATTAATATTGATTACTCTGATAAAATTTTTGACATGAATTTTTTTAAACAAAATACTGTTCTAATACAAAAATATATTTTGGCATGATGAGTTGGAATAAGTCTTTTTAAAAAAATCCACATGAGCTACAAAAAGTATTGACAGTGCTAATTATTTTGATTAACTAATAACATGATTTTTTGCCCTTTTTTAGTCATTATAAAATAATGATAAAATTACAGATCTGGTTTCTTTACTATGCTCACATATGATATTCAATATTTATATTTTACATAATTTGGTCCTTTAATTTTACAATAGCATTAATTAGTCCAAATAATTTACATCAACATACTTATATGTGATAGCTATCTTATTATTTTACTATCATATTGTAACGCCCCAAAATTCTTACTTCTGCTTTTGTGAAAATATGACACAACTGTATATCTACTTTAGTGGTTAAGTGTTTTAGGTGTGTGTGAGAGGCCCCAAGTTCAAGCCTTAGCTTTGGCAATTTTTGTTATTTTTAGATTCAAGCCCTACCTTTGTTCTGTGGGCTTATATTTAATTATCTGTAAATTTGTATTAGAATGAGCCTGCTGGTTCGAATAGTAAAAGAGTCTGTGTGTTGTGTGGAGGTCCTGTGTTCGAATCCCTGCGCGAGCGTGGGTATTAATTTTTGCTCGTTTGACTGAAAGAGTTCCGATTGTATTGAAAGACTGAGAGTGGGTGGTTAGGATGTGAAGTAGTGGGGAGTTATCAGGATATCTCAAAGTAAATTTTGTTCCTTCTCCCCAAATCTTCTGACGTTAATTTTTGTTTCCCTGCTATTATTCTTTTTCCTTCTTCTTTTCCTCCCTTCGTTGCTGGTTTTCTTTCTCTTAAATCCATATTCTGTGCCTTGTTATTCCTGCGTTTGTGTGCGATATCGGTAAGTTGGTGAGTGCGTTTTCTGTATTGGTTAATGAATCTTGGTTTAATGGAATACGTTCTATGTTTAGGAGAGGTTTAAGGGCTGGAGGTTTTCAATCGGCGCCTAAATTTCTCGTAAGCGTCGTTGTCATTCTAAGGTAAGCGTTTTTGGTAAATCAAGGACTTGACTTTTACGATATAGTTCGATTAATGTCGTTAAAAGAGATTAATTCGAGCTTTGATTGGTCAATTTTAGGTTCTGGTGATCCCGGGAGTACTTTTGCGTTGAAAACGTACCAAGTGTGTACCCGAAACGCAGAAATTGAGCTTTCGGCAAAAGCCGAAAAATCCCACTGTCGACGTCGTGTGCGACAACACGGCCGTGTGATTGATGAAAGCCAGGCCGTGCGCAAGACACGACCGTGTGATGGCCTGGGTGTAGCCGTGTGGGCCACACGGGCTAATCTGAACTGGACGTGTGGGCCACACGGGCGTGTGATATCTGGGCCAGGCCGTGTGATCCACTCGGGTAAGGCCAATCTGGGCGTGTGGGCCACACGGGCAAACCACATTGGCGTGTGGGCCCATTTAGCTAAAATGTTTCCTAGGGTTACACGGGTCGCCCAAGTCGACTGTGAACCTACTGTAGGGTCGGTAAACGCTACTTAGACCCTAAATCGTGTGACCTGAATGTATAATGTATGTATTGAGCATGTTAAATTTATGCATGTTTACTGATCCGTATGTATGACTGATAACTAGATTTTAGCATGGAAGCATGTATTTCTGTATGTCTGCATTTAACATGTTTAGTTGCACCTGTATTGGGGTGGGATGATTGATTATTGGAGGAAGTGTACTGAAAGGCTTTCATGCCTATTATCTGGCAGCTCAGCTGCAATATTACTGATATGTGCCGTATTCGGTACGACTTGGTGTGTAGGCTGGGTGGGTGTTTTAAACCCCACATGGTGTGTAGGGATGGTCGGAGATAGTGTGTAGAGGCTGGTGGGTAGGATACTGATTTCTGTTACTGTGTGCATGCTGTATCTAAGATGGGCTAAGGCCCTACATTATATCTGAAACTGTATCTGAATGGGCTAAGGCCTAAACTGTATCTGAATCTGTAATGGGCTTAGGTCCGAGACTGCATTTGACTGATAACTGTTGTTTGACTGTATGCATGTCTTCTGTGGGGATTACACATTGAGTTTACGTAAACTCACCCCTTTCTGATTTATCTGTACAAGTAATCCCCAGACTTAAAGGATCGGTACGGCGGAGGACTCAGCGGTGACCACATGACTATTGAACTACTTTAAAATTCATTTATAGTTTTTATTTCCTATTTCATTTGAGGTATTTTTGATGAAATTTGGGACTTTTGGACTGTTTGCCTTTATTTTGGATTTTAACTGTTTTCATGGACTTTTAAACTACAAAACTCAACGAAAACTCGGTTTAATTAAAAACAACATTTTTCCTAAACGCGAACGGTTTTCTTTAAATATCACGGTTTTAAAAGCTTTCACTATAGAATATGTTTTTAAACGAATCAAACTAACGAGAAAATAATTTTGAACTTGACGGGGGATAAATAGAAGCTAATAAACGGAAACAGTCTTAACTTGATAAATTTGATTTCAAATCCCGTTCCATGTGACATCGCCAGATTCGGCCATAACGTCTAGGTCGAGTTTGAGGTGTTACATTTAGTGGTATCAGAGCCAGGTTGCAAAACTCAGCTGTGGATTTTGGGTTTTAAAACTTGTTTTTTAAGAACTAATTTTCAAATGATTTGAACTGATTTGACTGAGTATGTGGTACATTGAGTCTCCGGCACCGATCCTGTAAGTATTTTGATAAACTGTTATGATATTATAGATAGTCTGTTCTGAAAACACTCTAGTTAGTGTATACTGAAATTGTAGTGAAATTGAAACTGATAGAGACTTTACTTGCGAAAAATAAACTCTGAATTTATGATACTACTTTACATAAAACATTTGTTAATAAATACTGAAACTGTAACTAATTCATAAAATTCGTAATACAGATAAATCTGAATAGAAATGAGCGCACGAGGTACCCGTGGACGTGGTACTAGAGGCCGAGGTAGAGGCCGTAGGAGGCCTCGAGTTGAGTCCTCTTCTTTGGGCAACATGCCGAACCTAGATACGAGTGAGATGTCGGTGTCACCTGCTACTAAGACTGGGTCTCAAGATCGCAATGCTGGGGACGACGCATTGTCTCAGGCTATGTTAATGATACTGGAGAGGGTCGCTGGGCCTAACACTAGATCTGGGGGCTGAGGGTCAGTTACGGAACGACTCCGGTCTAATAGAGCTAGACTTTTTAGGGGTATCACTGGAGTCGCCCCTAATGTGGCTGAGTACTGGATAGAGGCTACTGAGAGGATAATGGATGATTTAGACTGTACCCCTGAGCAGAAATTGAAGGGTGCAGTCTCGTTGCTTGGCGATGAGGCCTATCAGTGGTGGCTGACCGTTAAGGAGGGCACTCAGCCCGATCATCTGTCTTGGGAGTTCTTTAAGTCTACCTTCCAAGGGAAGTATGTGGGAGCAAGTTACATCGATGCTCGTAGGCGTGAGTTTCTGAACCTCACTTAGGGAGACCGATCAGTGGCCAAGTATGAGGCCAAATTTTTGAGACTGAGTCGCCATGCGTGAGGTATGGTGGCGTTTGAATATGAGAGATGTGCCCGTTTTGAGGACGGCCTTAGGGTTAATCTAAGGGTACTGATAGCTCCGTAGAGGGAGCGAGAGTTCTCCGTTCTGGTAGAGAAGACGAAGATCGCTGAAGAGGTTAAGCGCGTTGAGCGCCAAAACAGAGATTGTGAGAGGGGTAAGAATAAGAGGGATTCAGAGCCCTCGAGTTCGGTACAGAGGCCTAAGAAAAAGGCTAGGACTGATCGGCCAGTTAGAACTGGGCCCCCTGTTGCTCCTACTGGATTATAGCTGTGTGGAGATTGTGGTAGACACCATCAGGGTGAGTGTTGGAGGAGGACTGGGGCGTGTTTGAAGTGTGGGTCATTAGAGCACCGCATTCAGGAGTGTTCGCTGAGGGCCGATCAGGTGCAAGCTCCGGGTTTTGGTACTGTACAGCCACAGAGGGTAGTTTAGCAGTCATCGATGGGCCGTGGTCAGGCTAGGGGTGGTAACGATATGGGCCGTGGGCAGAGAGCACCAGGCAGAGGTGCTGGACAGATTGAGACGAGGGAGCATGCTCTTGTTTATGCTGCTCATCACCGAGAGGATAGAGATGCTCCGAACGTCATTACTGATACGTTCTTAATTTATGATGTACCTTATTTTGCTCTGATAGACATAGGTTCCGCACATTCCTATGTAGCTAGCATAGTATCTGAAAACTTAGGGATTTTGGTTGAGAGTACTTCTAGTGAGGTGATTGTGCTGAGTCCACTGGGGCAATCGGTTCGGGTTAGCAAACTGTACAGAGATGTTCCGCTAGAGGTTCAAGGGTCAGTATTTCTGGCTAATTTGATGGAGCTTCCGTTTGGGGAGTTTGACCTGATTCTGGGTATGGATTAGTTGGTTAAGCACCGTGTCAGTTTGGACTATACGACCAAGAGGGTGGTCTTGAGAATTGAGGAGGATGATGAGGTAGTCATGATTGGAGAACGTCAAAATTATTTGACTAGTGTGATCTCTGGACTGGTGGCTGAGAAGCTGGTTCGTAAGGGATGTAAGGTGTTCTTGGCCTATATTAGTGTTTCCGTTTCTGGGGACTCTACTGTAAAGGATATCAAGACTGTAAGGGATTTTCTGGACGTCTTTTCAGAGGAGCTACCGAGATTGCCTCCGAACTGGGAGGTTGAGTTTGGGATTGAGCTTCTTCCGGGTATAGCTCCGGTGTCCATCGCTCCCTACCGTATGGCACCGAGGGAGCTTACAGAGGTTAAGGCTCAACTACAGGAACTATTGGACCGTGGTTTCATCCGTCCTAGTGTTTCTCCGTGGGGAGTACCGGTTCTGTTTGTTAAGAAGAAGGATGGGACCATGAGGATGTGCATTGACTATCGGCAGTTGAACAAGCTAACCATTAATAATAAGTATCCGCTTCCGAGAATTGACGACTTGTTTAATCAATTCAGAAGGGCTTCGGTATTCTCTAAGATCGATCTCTGTTCAGGGTACCATCAGTTAAGGGTTATGGCGGTAGATGTACATAAGACGACATTTAGGACTCGTTATGGATATTACGAGTTCCTAGTTATGCCTTTTGGTTTGACGAATGCTCCGGTCGCATTCATGGATCTGATGAACTGAATGTTTCAGCCCTATCTGGATCAGTTTATTGTGGTCTTCATCGACGACATTCTGGTATACTCTAAGACTGAGGATGAGTATGATGAGCATCTTAGAGTAGTGCTTCAGATTCTGCGTGATAAGTAACTTTACGCTAAGCTAAGCAAGTGTGAGTTTTTACTTCGTGAAGTGACTTTCTGGGGTACGTAGTGTCTGCTGAGGGGATCCAAGTCGATCCTAGGAAGATTGAGGCTGTACTGGATTAAAAACAGCCTAAGAACGTGTCTGAGATCCGCAGTTTTTTAGGTCTGGCGGGTTATTATCAACGGTTTGTGGAAGGTTTCTCACTGATTACAACGCCCTTAACTAAGCTGCTATGTAAATGTGTTCCGTTTGTCTGGACTGATGTACAGTAGGAGAGCTTCGAGAAGCTCAAGATCGCTTCGATCGAGGCTCTGCTACGTCTGATCCGAACACAGGGAAGGAGTTTGTGGTTTACGGTGACGCGTCACATGTAGGTTTGGGTTGTGTTCTGATGTAGGATGGTAAGGTTGTGACATATGCGTCTCGTTAACTCAAGACACATGAGACAAACTATCCGACGCATGATTTGGAATTGGCCGCCGTAGTCTTTGCTTTGAAACTCTGGAGGCACTATCTGTACGGTGAGAGGTGTATTATCTACACTGATCACAAAAGCCTCAAGTACCTCCTGGCTCAGAAGGAGTTGAATCTTAGGCAGCGTAAGTGGATTGAGCTGCTTAAGGACTATGACTATACTATTGATTACCATCCTAGCAAGGCCAATGTGGTGGTCGATGCGTTGAGCCGTAGGGCGATGACTAATCTGAGAGCGATGTTCGCTCGACTTAGTTTGTTCGACGACAAAAGTTTATTGGCTGAGCTACAGGTTAAACAGACTTGGATAGAACAAATTCGGGATAGGCAGTTAGAGGATGAATCGTTGGGTCTTCGGTTCCGTCAGATTGAGAGTGGAAGCACTACGGACTTTGGGCTGAATAATGATGGGGTACTCTATTTCCGTGGTCAGATTTGTGTACCGAATGATATTGATCTGAGACAGTCTATTCTGAGAGATGCGTATAGTAGCCCTTATGCTATGCATCCCGGTGGGAATAAGATGTACTAAGATCTTCGAGAACTGGTGGCCGGGATTAAAATGAGAGGTTACTAATTTTGTGGCACGATGTCTGACATGCCAGCAGGTTAAGGCTGAGCATCAGTTACCTTCGGGTTTGCGGCAGCCGGTTAAGATTCCGCTATGGAAGTGGGAACGAGTAGTGATGGACTTTGTTAGTGGGTTGCCTCTAACACTCATAAAGAAAGATTTTGGGTCATCGTGGATCGATTGACCAAGTCTACGCATTTCATTCCGGTTAGGACCGACTATTCACTTCAGAAGTTGGCGAAGCTCTACATTTCTGAGATAGTGGACTGCATGGGGTACCGATCTCAATCCTTTCTGATAGGGATCATCGTTTCACGTCTCGGTTCTGGAAAAAGTTACATGAGGCTCTGGGTTTGAGATTGGACTTCAGTACTGCGTTCCATCCTCAGACCGATGGTCAATCTGAGAGGGTGATTCAGATACTGGAGGATATGTTGAGGAGTTGTGTTATCAATTTTTGAGGCAGTTGGGAGGAGTATCTGCAGTTAGCCGAGTTCGCCTACAATAACAGTTTCCAGTCGAGTATTCAGATGGCACCTTACGAGGCTCTGTATGGTTGTAAGTGTCGTACTCCTTTGTGTTGGACTGAGTTGGGCGAACGTCGAGTTTTGGGTCCTGAGTTGGTTTTCAAGACTGAGGATAAGGTTCGACTGATTCGGGATCGTCTGAAGGTGGCTTCTGATCGACAGAAGTCTTATGCGGATCTCAAGAGGCGTAATATTGAGTATTCTGTGGGGGACTGCGTGTTTCTCAAGGTCTCGCCATAGAAGAAGGTTCTGAGGTTCGGTCGCAAGGGCAAATTGAGCCCTAGGTTTATTGGGCCTTACCGAATTCTGAAGCGAGTGGGACCGGTCGCTTATCAGTTAGAGTTACCTCTAGAGCTAGACCGCATTCATGACGTATTCCACGTCTCGATATTGAGGCGTTACCGCTCTGATCCTACTCATATTGTCCCTGTTGAGGAAATTGAGGTTAGGCCAGATTTGACCTTCGAGGAGGAGCCGGTTCAAATTCTGGATCGCGATGTAAAGGTTCCTCGGAAGAAGTCTATCCCTTTAGTGAAGGTGCTGTGGCGAAATCATAGCACTGAGGAGGCCACGTGGGAACCTGAGGACTCGATGCGTTAGCAGTATCCTCATCTGTTCTGATCAGGTAAATTTCGAGGTCGAAATTTCTTTTAGGGGGTAGAGTTGTAACGCCCCAAAATTTTTACTTCTTCTTTTGTTAAAATATGACATAACTGTGTATCTGCTTCAGTGGATAAGTGTTTTGGGTGTGTGTGTGTGAGGTCTTAAGTTCAAGCCTTAGCTTTGGCAATTTTTGTTATTTTTAGATTCAAGCCCTACCTTTGTTCTGTGGGCTTATATTTTATTATCTGTAAATTCGTATCAGAATGAGCCTGCTGGTTCGAGTGGTAAAGGAGTCTGTGTGTTGTGTGGAGGTCCTGTGTTCGAATCCCTGCGCGAGCGTGGGTATTAATTTTTGCTTGTTTAACTGAAAGAGTTCCGATTGTATTGAAAGACTGAGAGTGGGTGGTTAGGATGTGAAGTAGTGGGGAGTTATCAGGATATCTCAAAGTAAATTTTGTTCTCTCTCCCCAAATCTTATGACGTTAATTTTTGTTTCCCTGCTATTATTCTTTTTCCTTCTTCTTTTCCTCCCTTCATTGCTGGTTTTCTTTCTCTTAAATCCATATTTCGTGCCTTGTTATTCCGGCGTTTGTGTGCGATATAGGTATGTTGGTGAGTGCATTTTCTGCATTGGTTAATGAATCTTGGTTTAATGGAATTCGTTCTATGTTTAGGAGAGGTTTAAGGACTGGAGGTTTTCAATCGGCGCCTAAATTTCTCGTAAGCGTCGTTGTCATTCTAAGGTAAGCATTTTTGGTAAATCAAAGACTTGACTTTTATGAGATAGTTTGGTTAATGTCGTTATCAGAGATTAATTCGGGCTTTGATTGGTCAATTTTAGGTTCTGGTGATCCTGAGAGTGCTTTTGCGTCGAAAACGTACCAGGTGTGTACCCGAAACGCAGAAATTGAGCTTTCGGCAAAAGCCGAAAAAGGCTACTATCGACGCCACACGGGTGTGTGGTCACCCGTGTGGCAGGCCGTGTGCGACAACACGGCCGTGTGATTGATGAAGGCCAGACCGTGCGCAAGACACGGCCGTGTGATGGCTGGGTGGGCCACACGGGCGTGTAGGCCCACACGGACACGCCACACGGGCGTGTGATATCTGGGCCAGGCCGTGTGATCCACACGGGCAAGGCCAATCTGGGCGAGTGGGCCCATACGGGCAAACCACATGGGCGTGTGGGCCCAATTAGGTAAAATGTTTCCTAGGGTTGCACGGGTCGCCCAAGTCAACTGTGAACCTACTGTAGGGTCGGTAAGCGTTACTTAGACCCTAAATCGTATGACCTGAATGTATAATGTATGTATTGAACATGTTAAATTTATGCATGTTTACTGATCCGTATGTATGACTGATAAACTGGATTTTAGCATGTAAGCATGTATTTCTGTTTGTCTACATTTAGCATGTTTAGTTGCACCTGCATTGGGGTGGGATGATTGATTATTGGAGGAAGTGTACTGAAAGGCTTTCATGCCTATTATTTGGCAGCTCGGCTGGAATATTACTGATATGTGCCGCATTCGATACGACTTGGTGTGTAGGACTGGGTGGGTGTTTTAAACCCCACATGGTGTGTAGGGATGGTCGGAGATGATGTGTAGAGACTAGTGGGTAGGATACTGATTTCTGTTACTGTGTGCATGTTGTATCTGAGATGGGCTAAGGCCTTACATTAGATTTGAAACTGTATCTGAATGGGCTAAGGCCTAAACTGTGTCTGACTCTGTAATGGGCTTAGGTCCGAGACTGCATTTGACTGATAACTGTTGTTTGACTGTATGCATGTCTTCTGTGGGGATTACACACTGAGTTTACGTAAACTCACCCCTTTCTGATTTATTTGTACAGGTAATCCCCAGACTTAGACGGATCGGTGCGGCAGAGGACTCAGCGGTGACCACATGACTATTGAACTGCTTTAAAATTCATTTATGGTTTTTATTTCCTATTTTGTTTGAGGTATTTTTGATGTAAATTGGGGCTTTTGGACTGTTTGCCTTTATTTTGGATTTTAACTGTTTTGATGGATTTTTACACTACAAAACTCAACGAAAACTCGGTTTAATTAAAAACAACGTTTTTCCTAAACGCGAACGGTTTTCTTTAAATATCATGGTTTTAAAAGCTTCCGCTACAGAATATGTTTTTAAACGAATCAAATTAATGAGAAAATAATTTTGAACTTGACGAGGGATAAATAGAAGCTAATAAACGGAAACGATCTTAACTTGATAAATTCGATTTCAAATCCCATTCCATGTGACATCGCCAGATTCGACTATAACGTCTAGGCTGGGTGTGGGGTGTTACACATATTCTTTGTATGCTGACAAGTGTCTAATAAAAAAAAAATTATTTGTAATTGAAAGAGTAAAGGTTTTTCAACTAATTATAAATGTCTTAACAAAAAAAAAAAAGGGAGACTATTATCGTGGCGTGACATCAAATTTTTTTCTATAAATTATATAATAATGGTCAAGTTTCAATCTTGGTCCTAACTCAAATTTAAGATTTAATTATTATACTTAAACTTCTTAACATAATTTGATACCTCAATTTTTATAAGGTCATTGATTAGTCCAAATACTTTATTTTAATTAAAATGATATGAAATTTTTAAGAGTTGTTAACATCATTATAATTATCTATTAAATTCACATCCATTGCAAAGTTTTTTTACATTATTATCATGTGAGTATTTAATGAATTTAACAGAAAGATTATATTAATGAAGTTGAATTTTTAAATTCGAAAAATAAATAAGTTAAAATTTTAAAAATAAAAATATGAAGAGTAGATTCTAAATACACAACGACAAAAACTTGAACTATAATTTAACTTGTATAATTTAATTTCATCATTTCTTCTTTTAGCTCATTTTCATTGGCGCAACTTCGGTCAAACCTCCTGCTCTTCCTCTGCTAGAGCAACCCCACTTCCAAACCTTAACTCCATCTCGTTCCATCAGGCACAATCCCACCTTCGTTTCCATGGCCGAACCCTCCAAAATCCAAGCTTTTCCATCCAAATCCTTTGTCAACAAGGATTTTAGTCTTCTCATTGATAAATATTTATCTTTTTATATAGTTGTACTCAGTGCATCAAAAACAAAGAATGATGATTAAAAAGGCAATCTAAATAATTTTTGGATTTGTTAAAAAGGTTTTAAAGCCGTTATTTTATTTTATTTTATATAAGTGTAATATCATGATTCCTGGTCTTTATTTTTTAATACAATACTTAAAACTACCTATAACCCCTTTCTAACACTTAAATAGGAGGATAACGTGCTTCAACGCACTTGAACCCACATCTTTCTACACTGATAACAATGCCAATACCAATCGAACTAAAATTCAATCGACAATTTCATTAAACTCTTACATTTAGGGTCTGTTTGTTTGGCAGTAAAATGTTTTCCGGAAAATGATTTCGGAAAATGATTTACTTTTCTCGAAAATGATTTACCGTAAAATATTTTCTCGTGTTTGGATGAATCTGTAAAATATTTTCTCATTGTTTGGCGATTTCAAAAATGTTTTCCTAAAAGTTGATTTTACATATATATTAATAAATTTATTTACATATTAACAATTTTTTATATTTTAAATTGTTTTTACATATATTGCAATGATTTATTTATTATAAATAAATTAGATTAAATATATAATAATACTGAATTATTAAGTTACATTATTAACCGTCATATTGAAAACAACCAAAGTCAAATAAATTATTTGTAATTGTGTTAAAAAAATAAAAAAAGGATTGAATAATTATAAATTAGTTTCCAAATCACAATTAAATACTAGAAATATTATCCAAATGCAAAATTAGTAGTACACCACATAATAACAACATTGTCACATTGTCCAAGTGCATAACTAAATATTACACTACATAAAAGTATCAATATCTTCAACATTGAGCAAATTTTTGAAGCCAAATTTTTTATGCTTCTTACTTTTAACTAGAAAAGCTTTGGCTTCGATTCATGACTCACTAAATAATCAAACACGTAACACGTGAAGTCATCATCAAATCCTTCGTCCTCCATCGACATCACCGCTCGTAAAGTCGTGGTGTCTTATCCGCAGAAAATTGTTCCAAAGCATTAGCAATTTTGCCAAGTTGTTCACCCACAAATTTAATTTGTTCATCGATAACACTTTCTTGAACATTTTTTCTTTTACGTTTGGATGTGCCAGATGAAGATACATTTGTTCTTACCTCTTCAGCCTCTTCATTGTCGTAGTCTACAGGCACTGAATCTTGATTACCATCATCCAAATCTATGTCAAGAAATGTTCGCAAAACTCCTCATTGCCATATCTTTGCCAACAACCAAAGCCATTTCATCATAATGATCAATGCTTTTATTCAAAAATGGTTCATACTTCTTGTGTGCCTGTTGGATATTATACACAATTAGAATAACAAGTAAAAAACATATGAAATAAGCTTAACATATATATACATATATTACCATCACTGCTGCATCATATGTTGCTCTATCACATGTGATCATTTTCATGTTATCATCCCATCCAAAACCACTTTCACCTCGAATTTTGCATATAATCTGCCACTGATTTTTTACAGTCCTCAAATGATTTTCCACATGTTTCGCATCGCATTGGACTTGAAATCTTTCAGAAATAGCTTCGACAACTCGATTAATAGAAACTGGTTTGAAAGCATTAGAAGGCTTATTTCCTTTCTGGGCCTCCTCTGCTAGAATTTCAAGAAAAACATGTTCCATCGGTTTTGTCCACCTGAATTGCTTGGAGGTCCCTTCTTTGTTGCCCTTACCCATTCTACATTAATAATTATCATTGTCAATCATTTCAATATCCAACAACCTCAAAACATAATAAATTCAATATCTAACAAGCTTAAAACATAATAAATTCAATATCTAATAAGCTTAAAACATAATCATGATCTCAAACATATTGAATGTTTTACATCCAACTTTTGCACTCCAAAAGCAAAACTTCTACTTTTATGTATGTTGATTGTGATTATTATTATTATTTTGGTTCTATTGTTGATTGTGATTTTGAATTTTGACACACTACAAAAACACTACCAATATGGTACAGTTTGTATTTGTAATTTTCCTTTTGGATTTTAGAAATTATTAATATTATAAAAATACAAATATATTAAATATTGATACAATATAAATACATGAATCGTTTGTGATTTTTTTAATTTTTTTTTGAGATTTTATAATCCTCTCTAAAAACACCTTTTGACATCTATTTTGTTTTACTTACTCATCAATCCTACTGATGGAAAATACCAACCTCCAAATTCCTTTCTTCTTGAGCAAGCACCAAAAACAACAAAGCCCCCACCGCCTAAGAAAAGCCTTCCATTACCCGATTAATATATCTATATATCTTTGTTAATTTTTTCAATAATATATATATGCACTCAAGTCATAGATTTGCTGATCATATGTATATTTATATCATACCTATAATAATAATAATAATAAAAGTAATATATATCGAAACTATGTTTAAGCAATCCTCCCCACTCCATTACCACTCCATTACCTATAATAATAATAATAATAAACATAGTATGTTTAAACTATGTTTAAGCTTTTTGTAAAGTCAATGAAGATACCAATAAGTATATAAAAGTTTTTTTATTATTTTTAGGAGAAGTTAGGTAGGACTCTCATGATAAAAGAACCGCTTTAGGACTCTTAGAATAGCAGTTGTGTTTGGTAAAACCTTATTTAGTTCATATACTCTATTTAATTATTGTAATCTCTATTAAAAAGGGACCTATGCAATAATTAAAGGTAAGCAGAATTTTATCGAAGCCTAAGAGATCTCGAGTCTCTCTCTAACGAGTCTTAAGGTTTCATAAAAAGATATGACTAATTCATTTGGCTCCAGACACCTAAAAGTCCCAAATTGCTGAATGTTATTTTGATTGATGAGGTACCAAACTTGAGAAAACTTGCGCCCTTATAGACTACAGAACCACAGATTTAGACACACAAGCTCAAGTAAGATAACTAGTAGCTTATGTATTTAACTCTCAAATATTAGAATAACTTTTTTTGTAAAGGAATAAAAGCTGACTCTCTTACCCCCGGTCATCAATTGAGCAAGCGAATACAAATAACTAACCTAAAAGCATGGACCTTATTATCTAGACTACCAAACATGACCATTATCGACACAAGACAAGAGAAATCAAAATAAAGCATGCATACGCAGCAAGAAGACAAAGTGACACAGAATATACAGAATTCAACTTTACCTCAAAAGATTTATCTTGAGCTTCAAGCCCTCAGAGAATTGTTTTGCACCTGCATTCGAACAAAATGCACACTATTAGCACTTGAAAATAATGTACACTCAGAGCAGAGACACACAAAAAAGAACTAAAAGAGGGGACACACAAAAAGAGAGGAATGAAAGGTTTTATTTATGTCCAAGATTCATGAAGACAAAAGAATCAAATACAAATAGCAAAGCAAACATCACAATTGCAAAGAAATGTATTGGATCAGAAAAGCATCACACGCTTTTACTATGTATATACATATATGGTTAAGAAAAATATATGCTTTAAAATATAGTTGTAATGAAGCTCCAATAAATCCCTCCCACGTTTTCTTTGGAGATAATTTGATTAATGGTGTTCTTCCAAAGAAAAACCAACGACATAAGCAAAAATATCGTTTATGACAATAAGCTATAATCAGCTAGTTGAAGAAATATCATGCAGAAAGTAAGCATAGGCACAAAAATTCATTTAAATATGCCAAAGACTCGAACCTTTTTCTTCCAAATACACTACAACATAGTCTAGAACACATCCAGCTTAAAGCCATACGTTCACCATGCTCTATCATTGAAGCTAACAAAATAGACATATATCATAGGCAAAAAAGCACCTTCTAGTTCAAAATAAGCAACTTTAAAAAGACATGAGAATTTCATCGAGTCCAAAATCATACACGGCATGGGTCTTTATAAATATTACTGAAATCCCAATCTCTAGCCTTCTCCACTCATGTTTTAAGGCAAACAAAGATATTTCAACAATATGAAAGAACCATATATATATATATATATATTGAATGGCAACTTTTAAGCTAATTAAAATAACATTCAAACCTTAAACGATACTTTAACCAGAAAATTTGATCAATTAATGAATCTAGACATTCTCCCAATGATAAATTTCAAATTCTAGGTTCAAAGATAGAGATTTAAAAAGAGGAATTTCACTCAAAACTATCAAGCTAATTAATTACAAACAAAAAAATAATCTATAGAAACTGAATCAAATAACACAAACTCGTAAAAAAACCAACAATCAAAGTTTAAATTTAAGACAAGAAAGAATGAAAGTAACCACTCAAAATCAAAATCAAGTTGAAAGAAACTCAATTTCTGAACACCAAAAGACCAATGGAAAATCGAGAAAAAACATTAACAATGGCTAATATAAAAGCATTAGCGAGAGAATTGGAAATCTGGGTTTAGGGTTTATTGCAGCTTATAAATAAATAAACCCTCTTGAAAGCAAGTGACAAAGAGAATAAGAATAATTAAAGGATGAGGAGGACAAGTAAAGCAAAAGGGTGACGCTTTTCTTTCTTTCTTTCCCCTGCTACTAAAAGCGTAAATAAAAATGCAAAGATTCTCAAATGATGCCCTCAATAGACCTTTTCCGCTTTAGCTTCCTTAACCATGTGTGAAAGAAAGAAGAAATAGGCTGAGAAAGAAAGAAGAAGGAGAAGGAATGAAGAAGGGAAGAAAGGAGGAAGAAAACGTACCTGGATGAAGGGGAAAGCTTGGAAAATGTCTTACCGAAAAAAATTTGGTAAGACGTTTTACGGGAACAAAGAAAGCATTTTACCCGTGTTTGTAAAATGTTTTCCTCAAGGAAAACATTTTCCATCAACCAAACGCCGGAAACTCTGGAAAATATTTTCCGGAAAACATTTTACATCAAACAAACAGAGCCTTACTTCAAATAGGAAGTTCACCGTTTTTGATTATTTGAGTTTTCCCTCTCCATTTCACTAACTTGTGCAATTCAAAACAATCTTTTTAGGATGAGAGCTTGTACAACAAAATGTTACTAAATTTTTCTTAGACAATACAAACTTTTGTTATTTTCTAACACTTGTATCTAACATGTTTGAAGCTTCTTGTATTTGTGACAATTTATAATTCTAGTACATTTGGAATCTTTAATGTTATTCTATAGTCCTCGATGAAAAACATTAATGATGTTGAAAGTAATTGATTTTGCCTCAAGCTTAATTTCACAATGTTTCCTTAGACTAAAAATCGTGGTGGAGGATTTCTTCAAGCGAAAACATTAAAAATTAACCCCCAAGATTTGAGAGAAGTTTCATAGGAGATTTTAGAAGTTGAGAATGGGTGAGAGAGAGCATGGTGATGGAGTAATATGAGTATTGTATTCTATTTATTCTATTTTTAACATCATTATTTTAATACTTTTTTATTTTTATTTTTTTTAATCTGTTCAACTTTTAAATTTGTATATACTTTTATGCACTTTTTAATATTTTTAACTTTTTCTTAATCATGACCAAATTGAAAAAATATGTAAATATTAAGGGTTAAATTTATTATATGCAAATAAAAAATATGGGTCAGTATCTTGTTAGGGATTTAGCAGGGAGTAACTAAAATTTGAAAGGGTAAATTACACAAATAGTCAGTTAACTATATAAAATTTTCATTTTGGGCCCCCAAAATAAAAAATTTGAAATTTAAGCACCCACATTATATGTTTCAATCATTTTGGTCACTCTTGTTAAAATTACAAACAACAAAACAACAAGCTCACGTGACAGTTATAAAAATTGGTAAAATAAAAAATTTAGCCCTTAACTTTTATATATTATATTGATTTAGTCATAATTTTAAAAAATTAGTCTTCAAAATTTACAAATGTTCTTAATTTGATCCTAGTTCTAAAAATTTAAATAAAAATTTTATATTAATATTAAATAAAATAAAAATCCTCCATCCCTCCCCTACCACCGTCCCCCTCCCTCTTTGCTACTGTTGTTGTAGGGACGAATCCAAGATTTTACTCCAAAGGGGGCAGAACTTCTAAATCTGAATGATTTTTCTTAACGTAAAAAAGTGTCAATTCTTCTCGGATATTTTTTTCTTATCAAACAAATCAATTTAATGTTTTTTAAAAAACATGAACGATTTAACTGTAAAAAAATTAAAAGAATAAAATCACACTATATAAAATTAAATATTTCTTTCCAATATGCAAAAAAGAATAACTAATACTATACTAAAAATCTCATAAATATTATTATAATTCCAAAAATTAAATTAAAAAAAAAAACTTGATCTTAGTCCTATTTCTCAATACTAGGCACCCTAAATTGCACCATCTGCTTCATAAGATCGAACTCATCAATGATAGAATCTGTTGAAAATTTTCGAGCTATCTTTTTTTTTATGTATACCACCAAGTAAATTGAAAGAAAATCATCCTCCATTCTATTGCGAAGCCTTGTCTTCACAATTTCATGGCTGAAAATGTCTGTTCGATTGTTGCAGTAGACATGTGAAGAGTTAGCACAAGACGAATAATTCTATTAAGAAAAGGACAAATACTTGACTTATTTGTCTTAGCTAACACTTGACACAACTCGGCAACTGTAGAAGTTTTTTACAACTTCGTGCTTTGATGAGCATCAAGTTGAAAATGCTCCATTTGAATGTTCATGCGTAGCTTTTATTGCTCTGTAAAATCGTCCGGATAAAAATAATTCATAAGCTTGCAGATATTTTCCACTCGAAAAGCTTTATAATTGTCGCGTGGATCCAAAGCGGAGCTAAGAACAAGTAACTTCACTACCTTATCATTAAAGCGAGAATTTATTTCTGTTAGCAATGAATCGATGTTGGGGACTTCTATCTCATGATTTTTACAAAATAACTTCACTTTCTCAAACAAAGGATCCCACCCATGTTCTCTGAATTTCTGGAGAAGCATTTTGTAACGCCCCAAATTTTGAACATCTGTTTGATAAATTCCGGCAATAATTAAGTCTCTGTATCTGTGGTTAAGTATTTTGTTTTTGTGTTTGAGAGCAGAGGTTCGAGTCTCCCTTCATGAATTTTTACTGTTTATTTTGGTTTAACCTCTATCCTTGAACTCTTAACTTAAGTTTAATTCTGCGTTAGCTTGTATCAAGAATGAACCTACTGGTTTAATGGTTAAGCTTTTGTATATTATGTGGTCTTGTGTTTGAGTCTCTGTGTAAGTGAGAAGGGAACATATTGTCTTTACTAATTTATAAGAAAAATTAGTTATTTTAAATTATCGAATTGTTTCCCTCTTCCTTTTTTTTTACGTTTTTCCTTTTCCTTTTTCTCTTTTTCCCTTCTTTCTTCTTTCTTCAATATCATTTCTTCTTTTTCCTCTATGGTTTTTCTTTTTGCTTGACTCGTTGGCTTGCGACAAGTATAATCAAGGAGTTTACGTTTGTCGTTGTCGTTGTCGTTGTTTCCTCTGTTTTTACTAAATTTCTCCTGCTTCTATTATGGTTGAATAATACTGCCAATTGTTCCGAGTTCTCTGTTAATCGTTCAATTGGTTTGTTATTTTAGGTGAGAATCTCGAGGGGAGCATTCCTCCAACGCATTAGTTTCGATTAGTTGCTGTTGTTCGTCGATAAGCGAATAATTTTCATTTTAAAATTTTTGTGTAGAAGTTTTCGACGTAATTTGAATTACTGGTTAATTTAACATTTTGACTCGTTAATTTCTTTGGATGGGACAATTGGTTGTCGTTTTTAGGTTTTGGGGTCTTCTTTGTTGCTTCTACGACAAAAACGTACCAAGTGTGTAACGAAAACCCAAAATCTTATGAACAAAAGAGGCCGAAAAGCATGTATGTCAATGCCCACGGTCGTGTGGTAAGCCGTGTAACTCACTGTCTTGGAATTAGAGGCACACGGGCTAGAGGCACGGACGTGTATCTAGGCTGTGTAACTCACTGTTTTGGAATTAGAGGCACACGGGCGTGCGTCCAGGCCGTGTAACTCACTATTTTGGAACTAGGGACACATGGGCCAGAGACATGGGTGTGTGTCCAAACCATGTAACTCACTATTTTGAGGCACACAGGCGTGTGCTAGGCCGTGTAAATCCACACGAGCGTGTAGGCCAAAATTCAGGATTTTTCGTTAGGGCCGTAAACATCATTCTAGTCTAACATAGGGCTACCGTAGGATCCGTATGATCTGTTTTAGGTAATAAAATCTGTTTTCTGATGATCTGTTATTGAATAATCTGTTGTTTACATACATATATTGACTTGAAATCTGACAAGTGCAACAACATTGCATGATTATGATCTGGATTGGTATCACTGTATACGTTTGTATGATGTCTATTAAATTTGCATCTGCATTAGGTTGAGATTGTGTAAAAGAGGAAGTGAGGGCAGTTTAATAATCTGCTGGTTTTAGTGGCTAAGCCACAAGCTTATATCTGATTCTGGCGGATTATCGCGATTTGATTTGGCAACTAATATGCATTCACTCTAAAATATGTCATACCGACACTAAGTGGTGTGTAGGGCTGGATGGATACTTGATACCTTATATGATGTGTTGGACGGTTGGAGATTGTGTGTAGCAGATGGGGGTAGGAATCTGCATCTATATTTGATCTGTTCTGAATCTGTATCTGATCCAGTCTGTAGCTATACTGAATATCATCTATATTTGACTCCGTATTCGAATTTGACAACATTTTGACTAAAGAGGAATTGAACACTTAACTTATATATACACATATAAATAATTTTGGTTGATTTAATGCGTGAGTTACACACATTGAGTTAAACTCATCTTGTTTGTTTGACTGAATTTCAAGTAACCCACCAACTTAGGCGGCTTGGCGTAGTGGGAGCTCGATCATCTTTGTTTGAACTTCTTTAATGGTTGTCTAAATTTATGTTATTATGTACTTGTTATCTGGATTTTCGTTGTTTTTCAAACGATTGGTTTGGATGGGTGTTTATGATGTTTTAATGGCTTGGAATGTTTAAGTTTTATTTATTAATGGCTTGGAATGTTTAATTTTATTTATTAAAGTTGGGTTTGGCTTGTTAAATGTTTTAGTTGATGACACCAGCTACATCGAGTTTAGTATATCCTGCGATTTATACTGCAATGTTTGGCAGAGATCATCAGTGATTCCAAGCATCTCAATCATGAAATGCAAGATGACAACAAATTCAATGGATGTCATTGCATCATATATCCCATCAGCTTCACTGTAACGCCCTGATTTTTTCTTTAATTTCGACATTTGTAAATTTGTGACTCAAGGTCTATCTGCTTCAGTGGTTATGTGTTCTGGGAGTGTCTGAGAAGTCTTGGGTTCAAGCCTTGACATTGGCAAATTTTGGTATTTTTATGAATAGAGCCTTATAATTGGTCAGTAGGCTTTTATTTGATTGTTTGTGAAAATATATTAGAATGGGCCTGCTGGTCTGGTGGTTAAGTGGTGTGTTAAAATGCTGGAGATCCTGTGTTCGAATCCTTGCGTGGGCGTAAAGGATTAAATTTTTTTTTCTTCTGGCGTCAGTAAGAGATTACATGAGACTGAACTTCTGTAGTAGTTGAGATTAAGGGGATAGTGGGGAGAATATTGAGGGATTTTCTGAAAAGGAAAAATCTGATTATCTTTTATTTTTTTTATTTTTCTTTCTCATCCTTTTGGTTTCAAACTTTTTTGATTTCTTTTTGCCAAAATTCGATTTCCTCTCCTCCCCACCATTCTGACGTTTTTCCCCTTTCCTCCCCTTTTCTTTTTCGTTTTCGATTATTGTTCTCCTTACTCCGTTCACCCGATTGGGGTCTTCTAAAATTCATTGCGCCGTTCCGTCGTTAGTTGGTGAGTATTTTAAGTGCGTTATAGTTTCGATTTTAAATTATTGATTAGAGGTTTACATCTTTTGTTTGACAGCAAGGAATCGTTTGGAACTCTGTTTCTCTTCTGCTGAATATTAATCTTGTTCGTTTGGGGCTTCGAGGTAGGTGTTGTACAAATGAATTGGAAGTAGTGTTGGCTTTGTGGTTTCGTGCAAATCGTGAATTAAGACTACTGTTAGAGTTTGATTGATCAATTTTTAGGTGCTGATCGTCTTGGGTGTGGTTTTAGCTTCAATCGATACAGGTGTGTATCCGAAAACATAGAAAATGAGGTTTCAGCAAAAACTGAAAACCTCACTGTCGATGCCACACAGGAGTGTGGTCGCCTGTGTGGTAGGTCGTGTGCAAGACTGTAAGTCACCACACGGCCGTGTGATTGACGAGCCTGGCCGTGTGCGAGTAACACGGGTGTGTGATGGCCGAGCGAGGCCATGTGTGACACACGGGCTAGACCAATTGGGCCGTGTGGGCCACATGGGCATGTGAGATTCTGGGCCAGGCCGTGTGATCCACACGACCAAGGCTAATTTGGGCCGTGTTGGCCACATGGGCGTGTGGGCCCACACGGGCAGACAATATAAGCGTGTGAGCCCATTTTCATGAAATGTTCTGGAAGGTTGCACGGGTAGCCCAAGTCGACTATGAACCTAATGAAGGGTCGGTAACTAGTACTTAGACCCGTAGCTATGTGATCTGATTATGTGAAATCTGTACTGAACATGTTACACTTAGCATGTATATTGATTTGAATGTATGGGCTGTTATTTGCATAAAAGCATGTCATATTATGTATGTTGCATTGCATCGGGTTGGGTTGATGATAATTGGAGGAAGTATCTGAAAGGCTCTTAAGCATGTTATCTGGAAGCTCAGCTGCAACTTTCTAATTATGTGCCGCATTCGATACAGCATGGTGTGTAGGGATGGGTGGGTTAATTTTATCCCCACTTGGTGTGTAGGGTTGGACGGAGTTGGTGTGTAGAGGCTGGTGGGTAGGATTTTTCTATTCTGTTCTGATCTACATATTATGTCTGAAATGGGCTAAGGCCCTAGAATATATCTGATTCTGTATTCGAGTGGGCTAAGGTCCACACCGTTTCTGTAATGGGCTCAGACCCGAACTGTGAACTTATGTATGTTTTCTGATATTACTATGTGCATATTTTCTGTGGGGATTACACACTGAGTTTGAGAAAACTCACCCTCTTCTGTTTAATTTGTTCAGGTAATACCCAGCAGTAGACGGGTCGATGCAGCGGAGGACTCTGCGGTGACCACGGTTCTAGACTTTTACGGTTTATTACTTTTATTTATGTTTTTTATTTTATTCAGGGAAAGTCTTTTTTTGTAAATGGCCTTTATGGGTTGTTACTTTAAATTTGGTATTTTTATTTTGATTTATAACTGCTAGCAGTAGGATAAGACGCGAGTTTTCAAAATAAACAAATGTTTTACCAAAACACAACGATTACGCAAACTGATTTAAATGCTTCCGCGAAATATAAATGTTTTGGAAAATGGACAGTATTTTGGAAATGGATAATGATTTAAACAAACGACACATTTTTGAAGGTAGCATAAGATATCGAAAAATGGTTTTATCGCAATTACATTTTTTAAAGCACTACCATGTGACATCGCCAGATTCGGCCATAACGTCCAGGCCGGGTTTGGGGTGTTACATTCACTCTTTTGAGCAAGGTTGTCGAAATTGATGATATCTTGTAATACAACATGGATGAAATCGAACATCTTCGTCAAGCTATTAAGATAAGCTAAATGAGATCCCCATTGGGTATCGTCTGGACGTTGGAGAGCACCGTCTTCGTTTTTCCCTTTGTTAGTTTCAAGCTCACCACTGTCAATCAACTTTGCGATATGAAATGCCTTAATGTCTCTTAATTATATGAATTACAATTTGACCAAGGGGTGTGAATGTTATATGATGTGGATACCAAATTTAAAATACATGATAATTTATATATAATTCAAAAATCTAAAAATTTCAAGAGAGATGCGGAGGATCCATCCCTGTGCTGCTGTATGATAACGCTAAAAGTTGGATCTATCGTATTTCTACTCAACAAATAGAGTTTTAGTTTGACTGTAGCAGATACTGGATGAAACAAGGCAAAGTTGAGGTTTTCTTTTTCCTTTTAAATTTTTGAGTTTCTTCTTCAGTGCTCTAAAGCCTAAGAATGCATGTAATAAATATTCAGATACCTGAAGGAAATATAAAGAAAAATAATATCAAAGTATGAGCCAAAAATTTCCTCACTTTGGGTTTTTAGACAAGTACTATGATGTCCAAGAAAGTATACACTACAGCAAAACAGACTTTTAGCGGCATTTTTTTTGGCCTTTAGCGGTGTTTATAAGCGCCACTAAAAGCGCCGCAAAAAATGTCGCTAAATCAAATGCCGCAAACTTTAGCGGCGTTTATGAGGACAAAACGCCACTAAAGATCACGACTTTTAGCAGCGTTTCTTTGAAAAACGCCGCTAAAAGTCATGGCTTTTAGCGGCGCTTTCCCCAAAAACGCTGCTAAAAGTCGTGATCTTTAGTGGCGTTTTGTCCTCATAAACGCCGCTAAATGTCGTGACCTTTAGCGGCGCTTTTTCAAAAACGCCGCTAAAGGTCACGGCTTTTAGTGGCGCTTTTAGAACAAACGCCGCTAAAGGTCACGACTTTTAGCGGCGCTTCTCCCAAAAACGCCGCGAAAAGTCATGACTTTTAGCGGCGCTTTTTTTACAAACGCCGCTAAATGTCATGCCCTTTAGCGGCGTTTTTTTCTAAAACGCCACTAATTTGTACAAATTTGCAATGAACATTTTGTTCAATATCATACCCCTCCTGCACTAAAAAACAACCAATAACAGCAAATATAGTATATAATTGCAACCCAAAACAACAAATGTAGCATAAAAATCACACCAAATGCATTAATTCTAAATGATATTTGAAAATGAATAAAAGATATGATATAAATTAATGAATGCATTACAACTGAAAATATTCTTACAATAATGTTAAACGTAACAATGTTAAAAATCATCTTACAACAAGAAAACAAATGTCTAAGATGGCGGCCTCTGCATTCACTGAACATCTTCATCATAGTCTGAAAGTCGTGTTGGAGTTCTTCATACTTTCTCGCTCGCTCTGCCTCCTCGCCGCTTCTTTGCCTCCGCTCTAATTTGAGAAATATGCTCTGCCTCCCTCGCTGCTGCCTCCGCTCTAAGTTGAGAAATTTGCTCAGCCGTGCTCTCTTGTATCTGAGCTATCTGGTCTTTTAGTCTCTGAACTTCAGCACGAGATTGACTCCCGGAAGGCATGTATTCTTGGGGCCGGATCCAAAATATTGGGTCGGGTAACACGGATCCTTGACATCGCACCCGACCATACCTTTTAAGACCCAAAACATCGGTGATAATTACGTTATAAATATACTCAAGATTAACGTAACTATCGATCGAAGCGATCGTACCTTTCGGGACCAAAAACATCGCAATAATTACATTATCAATATCCTCGAGATTAACGAGAACTATCGATCGAACGATCGCTTCATACTCCGCCTTCTTCTCCTTTAGTTTATCCTAATAAATTAATGAAAGAGTTAGAAACGAAATATATAATAAGAAGGAATGCAACATAACTTAACATTATAAATTTAAAACTACAAACGATGAATTAAACTATTATAATTAAACATTATAAATATTTATAATAAATCAAATTTTATTAAGTAAATATACCAAAATTTCTGCAGCTTCGGATGTCATCGGAGATCCATCCTTCTTCCTATGCGTAATGTCAAAAAGCTGAAGGCGTCCAACTTTTTGACCAGACGAGGCTTCCTACATTGTAGCAGTAAAAATATATTTTAATAGTATAAAGTCATTAATATTTGTGAAATTAATAAATTATAATACCTCGGCCTCAAATTTACATAAGCAAAACTTCTAGACCTGCGCAGTGTGCGTGAATTTTTGTTTACGTGTCACGCTTATTCCAACTCGCTCACGGTCCTACATAATGAAATTTATATTACGTATATAGTAAATACGTATTTGACATAACCAAAAAATTTATAAGACTTTAGAAGTACGTAATACCTCTCCTTTCTTTGAATTCTAGAATCTAACTTGATCTTCCCATTGGTACCTCAACATTCCCGGCGGAACATTTCTTAATTTTTCGTCGAGGCTTATGTCTTTCTTAAAATATTGTTTTTTCAGCGTGCTTTTATTGTCTCTCCATTTTTTACCCAATGTCTTCTTAACATAGTCGTCGGAGACCTCTAAAGCAAATCTCTCCTGAACAAAAAAAGTTTAAAAAGTTAATATAAATGGAAGTTAAATCAAAGTATTATAAATTACATTCACGTTTTGTTACCTTAATATTATCGAGAGCCTGATTTTTGTTGGCATCAGGCATGTGATGCCATGATTCGTAGTTAATGGGCAACATATTGGCATTTCATGCTATAATGCCCAAATAGCCTGCTAACAGTCAAGCTTCAAATCCAACAGGCTGGCCATGATTGTTTCTCCTTACTTTACCACGCTCGACAGGCTCTAAGTCGTATAAATCTTTAAGCAATGTACGTCCCCGACCTCTGCGCGTCCCACCACCTTCAGCTGAAAAATGATATATTATTATATTAAAATTAAAAAATGAATCAATAATAAAATTCAACATGCATATAAAATAAACTTAACATTACTTTGAACTTCTGCAGGCTCGTCATCTATGTCCGGCAGACTAGAAGATTCAACAAATGTTTGCTGTTCACTATTTGCTTCTTCTGAATTTGGAGTACTGTGGACAATACTTAACTCTCGTAATCGTCTTCTAGGCATTTTTCCTGCAATACACATAAAATAGTGCAAAATTTTAGTAACAAAAAACAATAGTAATAGTACATTTAAAATAGATAAATTATATAACATGATCAATATTAAAATTATATACCAACAGCAATAGAACAAACAGCATATATACCAACCAAGCAGGATAATAAACCGCAATTTGGACAGCAATTTGGACAAATTCATCATGACTAACAATTGGATATCTAATGTTTTTCTATCAAATGAATATAAATCAGCAAAATTAATATAAATAAGAATAATACTGATTTCATACCTGTTAAGTTATTACCAGTAAATCCAATCCGACTGTTGCAGGAGCAGTAGGAAGCAATAACTGAAATACAAACAACATAAGAATAAACAAATGCTATTGATTAATTACAAAATGCTATTTACTAAAAACTAATACTAACATTCTTTGACTAAAAGAAAAATAGTCAATTCAATAGTCGGTCTAAGTCCTCTTCAATTCTACTCACTTTCAAAGTACGGATACCTTTCTCAATACAGATCTGTAACAAATACATATGAAATTTATTAAAACAAAAAGTCTATTCACATACATTATTAAACACTAATATGAAATTTTATACAAAATTATGTATATGTATTACACATATATTCAAATTAGTATTCTTATTTTATATCACTTTTTTTTAAATACCTATTACTTTTATTATACATACACATATGTATATTGTGTTCATGTCCTTTAAAATAATGGGTATATAGTCCAACTATTAATAAACACATAAATCCATGTCGAGAACATGCTGAAACAAAGAACCAAAATGAATGCCAAATTAGAAAACTATGTTATTATTTCAATGAGAAAACTATGTTATTATTTAAATGCTATTCTATGCCAAGCATGGAATTAATGCTATCCTCAACACAGATGGAATTTTGGCTGGAATTTTGGCTGGAAAATAATACTTACCTTCAATTCAAAAGACTTCAGATCGCGTGTAAGCTGTTCAGCGTTAATTCCCTCCCGTGCAAGTAGCCTTAAAACACAACAAAGACCATTTTAATATATTCCGTATGGTAAATAACTAATCCGGGAGAAATAAACAAAAGATAACCCTTCAATTTGTTGCTTAAAGCCAAGCTTGCAACCTAAACAATGTTCCAAGCTAACAACTTCCTCTTACTTTCTCACTAACATTACTGCATTTTTAACAGATTGTGAATACAAGAATCACAAGAGTAATGAATTAAAAGTATAAAGTATAAAGTTACCTTGTGGCAATGGATTGAGAGAGGAGCCTCGATTCTTAAGGTTTTTGCCTTGAGCTTCTTTGATAGTGCTTCTAAGCGATCTAAGTTTCTCTGAATAAAATTATTGTAAGCAGATTGTCGGTGAAAACCTCATGTATGGGATCTATATCACTTTGAAATCTCCTTTTTAAAACAATAATCTCAATTTGAGATACATACCAACTGAAGATTCAATCAATGAAAACAAATGAACAAAAATTCTAAACATTTTTCAATTTGTTTGGATCAACAAATAGATAACCCTCCAACCAAGGTTTTTAACTCTAAGCTACTAACATCAAACAAGAACTTGAATTACCGATATATTGATGAATGTTACTATAATTTATTGACATTATCAAGGAGATGGCATGTTCACTTAATATCATCGTAGTAAAAACTAATATCCATAATATGAATTGATAATAAATATTAACGGAAATATAGATAAATATGATGAACATTTTCATAGTCCATGTCTCCAACAGAGACATTCAAAAGAAGATGACCTAAGGAAAAGTATTAATTAGTTATTCTCATTATAATACAACATAATGGATGACGAAAAGTTCAAAGTTAAATTTCACAAAACCACTACATCATTTCATCGTGTCCTGTTCCTAATTTATTGTTGGCTAAATTGTCTACATAAGCCATTTCTTACCCTCTATAACAGATCTCTAAAAACCAATTTTCTGCTAAAGTTGAAGAAAATGAATCCCCATTAATGACTGATTATTTAGTGGAAAATAATATTAAGTCATTTCTCATCCAATCAGTTTAGAGTTAAAGGAATTAACAGAACTTGACAAAGACATGGCCTCCATTTAGCTAAATTTATCTCATCTAAAACATTAATAGACATTTTAAGTTAAAAATTCTTGATTTTTCATACTATAATTTAATTCAGCAGCACTATAACAAAGCATTAGCTGAATTAACCTTCAGAAGCAAACATTAATACAATTGGAGCTTGGAAATACATGAAAATGAAGTGGTTCCTTTGCCCATTACTAAAACTTCATCAATCATTACATTAAAGCGGAGAGATAAACCATATATTACTCTTGGACTACGCTTTAGCGAGAGCCTTCATTCTCTGCTCCCTTGAACAATCTCACTTAAAAAAACAAAACTTTGAACGAGGCATGAGAAATTTCCAAAAATTTTCTACCTTACGAAATATATGAACTATAGAAGGGTTTTCGCATTTCAACATCTCCTAATCTACCTCCTTTCCCTCATTTTCTAGGCATCCAAACATAGCACAACCAGAAGCAAAAGCAAAAAAAAAAAATTCACAAAATATAAAATCCTAAAACAGTTCAAATCTAAAACAATTCAACATAATATAAAATCCTAAAACCAAACTGCTTGTTTTCCACAAAAGATGAAATTTTAACTTCTAATCATTCAAAAATAGTGCATTTAATTCTGTAAACAAAATCATAGAGTTAATGAGGCTTCTCATGTAATCCTTCTCGACATTCTCAGACAAGTAGAGAAAACAAAGCAAACATTACATGAACATCAGAAAAATGAAAGAAAAAAGAAAGCAAGAATTTAGAAAATGAAATATTTGATAGTACTTGGTACAGTACCTTATAAACAATTGATTGTCTTCAGAAACTAGGCGAAACCCATTATTATAGGAAAGAGACTGCAGCTGGAACTAGGGAGCAAAGGAAGAAGAAGAATGTGGAAGCTGTAAGTATTTGGGTGATAAAAATAAAAACAATTAGAGAATAAAACAATTGGAAAACAAATTCCATGCCTCTATTGAGAAATTCCTTGTCGGTTTTCACAAACCCGGCAACTAATGACAGTGGATTGGTGCAGACGGGTAAAAGATAAGGTGCTGGCCGGTGGGTGTTGGAGTGGAGAAGGGGAGAAAGAATTGGCTGTTAGGGATTAGAATTTGGGGGAATCGACCGAAGACGGAAAGAAAAGAAAGGCAGTGGCTAACTAAAACGGTGACGTTTAGGCTATTTAAATTTTGTGGCGTTTTTTTTTTTAAAAACGCCACTAAAACTGTGACCAGATAAAACGGCAGTGTTTTGTAACATATTTGCGGTGTTTTTTTGGTAAAAACGCCACTAAACCGATATAACATATTTGCGGCGTTTTTAAAAAACGCCACCAAAACTGAGATAAGATAAAACGGCAGTGTTTTGTAAAATATTTGCGGCGTTTTTTGGTAAAAACGCCACTAAACCGATATAACATATTTGCGGCGTTTTTAAAAATAAACGCCACTAAAAATGCGACCAAATAAAACGTGTAACACCCCAAACCTGGCCCAAACACCACGACCGGATCTGGTATGTCACTAAGAAAATTTTGGAAGAACATGTCGTATTTTCAGAAAAATATTTTTTTCTAAAGTTTATCTTCTTATACGAGAGAAATTTAATAGTTGATAGTTTAAATAAAATATGCCTTTATAAATTAAAAATCCAAATTTAAATAGATACATTAGTTCAATAAGAATTTAAATAACTAAAAGTAATTAAAGCCCAAAATAAAACAAAACATAAACTAGTGGCCCATAGCCTTATTACAACGAGATTTAAACCCACTTAGATAAATTACTAAAAAAAAATAGATAAATAGAATAAAGACTTTTGTTGAATCCTCAGTACATGGCCACCTTGCACTCCTCTCCAGCCCGGTCCGATGCACTAGGTGTTACCTGAAATATTAAATAATTGGTTGAGTCGCGAGACTCAGTGTGCAACCCTCATGCACCACTAGATTTTGGCCTTAGGCCCATAAAACAGATTAATAATTCCATTTATAAAAAAAAAAATAACAAATAATATGCAAGGCCCAACCCGTTTGCCTAGGTTTCCATCCGCTACACGCCCCCGTACCAGCCATTCACACCATTGGGGATTTCTACAATCGACCCACACCGCTACACGCCAAGATGGCAGTCATGCTACTCATCAACATATTATGGCCGAAGCCCTTATAACAGATCACGGCATTAGCCGCTACAACATATAACAGATCACGGTATAAACCGCTACACATATAACGTATAACTTCCTCCTTTCATCAACCCAACCCATGCAGTCATAAAATCAATATGCTTTTATCATATAAAGTTAAACATTCAACGACACGGTGATTTGCTTCACCCTTTTCGGGTTTCAACATTAAACCGAGATATCGGTATTTATCACAACATATAAACTTATGAGCATACATTAATAATCAGATCTGGATGGTGGGAAAGTATTACACACCTGTTATCGCGAAGTACTAAACTCTTAGCCGGTATCCTTGCTATCCGGATTTATAACTTGGTTCAACCAAAAGCTGAAAAATCACAAAAATTGACCTCCCCTATAATCGGCCAAAGGTTAGTAAATCCCGAATTTTCACACTAAAATCAATAGATCTCCTTACCTTGAAATCCCGAAATTAGAGACTAACGATTTTCGGCTTTTAGATCTAGACGACCAAGTTTCCTTCAAATCCCGGAATGCCGCCCAACATAGAACCATTAAACTATTAGCTTTTCGGCTTTTGCCTTTTAAAAACCGAAATAGAACGTGAGAGCTTAACAGAAGTCGACGCTTACCTTAACATGGGGATTCGGCTAGCCCTAGAGAGAAGATTCGGCAATGCCAAAGGAAAAGATTAAATGCCGGAATAATAGAACTATTCTCACAAATGGGATGAGTAGAGAAAAACTATGGAGATTTCGGCTTTTTAGAGAAATCGGCTCAAGAGAAAAAAAATGGAGAAGAGAGTGAAAGGAGAGGTTTCGGCTTTTGAAGAAATTGAAGAAAAGAAATTGTAGAGGGAAAGGCTAAGAATTTTGGCACAAAGAATGAAGAGGAAATTAGGGTTTAAATGCCAGAATCAATGAGATATCCCCCCTATTTATAGAAATTTCGGCACTTACCTAACCTTGCAGATAAATCCTATCTTTTCTCCTTTATCTTAATCTACTAGCTCATCTAAGAGAGACTTAATTATCTCTAACTCCTCCCTCCTTTATCAGCATATTATCCACATATTTTAATCATTAAAATCCCTAAATTTTAGCCTTTATCTGCTTATTATCCACATAAAATAAATTCCTAAATAATAGCCTTTATCTGCTTATTATCCACATATTTTAAACATTAAAACCCCTAAATTTTAGCCTTGTTGCCATCCACTCTACCTAATCCTAATGCCCAAAATTTAACTAACTTAAATTAAAGAATTGGGCTCCATGAAACTTAAATTTGGGCCCCTTACTCCCTCGTGTGTGTCACACCTCCTAAGATTGGGCCACAAGCCCACTTTGGTATTTTAAACATAGATACTACCTTTTAAACCCTATAATGCCCAAACAGATAATTTTAATCAAGGCCTATACCTAAGCCTGAACCCAATTTGGACCCCTAACACTTAAATTAACACATTAAACATATCCACCCATTAAACGCATAGGCCCAAAAATTCGGGATGTTACGGTTCTACCCCCTTAAAGAAATTTCGTCCTCGAAATTTCTAACTAACTATTAATCGTACTACCCAAGTCTCACCACTATGCTTTATTGCGCACTCTAATTCTAAAGTCAAAATAAACACTTAGTATACTATGGTAGGGTACGCACCGGTATTCGCATCTAAAGCGTCCTCGTCCCCTTGTACTCATGCTATCGGTTCGCGTTTATCTGATTAAAAATTTTATGAATTATTGGTTTTCTTCCACTGATTATCCACGAACAGTCTTATGATTAGTAGTTTTAAGAGTAGTTCTTTCGAATTCACAATTCAGTTTCAAGTTCACCTTTCCTAATTCTAAGAACTACATACATTCAACCATCAACATACAGACAACATCCATGCACCCACATTCAACACATAGGGGTATTTTCGTTATTCCACTACCCATGGGTATTTTTCGTAATTTTATCCTACAGGGGTATTTTCGTAATTTTCAAAATAGAGTTCCTTGTTGATTTCGTGAAATAAGGGTATTTTGGTAATTTTGCAATCAAGGGTACTTTGGTCATTTTACACATTAGGGGTAATTTAGTAATTTTTACAAATTAGGAATATTTTCAAAATAATTTTTTTTTATTTTTAAAACAAACAGGGGTATTTTGAAGGATTTGATTTCAAAAGAAAATAGTAGTGTTTAGGTGGTTGTGGATTTCTGGTTTTTTTTTTTTTACGAAAAAATTTTGTTGACTATGTAGATCGGGGTATATTTGCAAATCATGGGTATCTTGGGGGTTTTTTTTCTTTTCAAAACAAGGGTTTCTAGCAATTTTGTAAAGATAAGGTAGCTGGTCCCTTTCGGGTTTTAATTATAGATTTTGGCCCGTCAACAAATCCTCGCGGCTAGGGTGAGCAGTCACTACGCACTGGTAGGATTCCAAATGAAGAGGAGGTGAGTCACTAGGGTCGCTTAAGTACCGTGCTCTTCCGGATCCAATCCTAGACATGCGCATGCCTGTTGCCACACCCTAGTCTTGCGGCTCGTTCACGGGTTTGTTTAGTGAAGTTAAGTCTTATGAGATTTTAGGAGTTGTTTCAGCTAGGCCTAAAGTCCATCAAGTTCTAATCTAACTAACCTACGTCCCATAAAGCCCATCAAGCCCACATATATTATATCACACAATGGTTCAGAATACTTACCTGACAAACTTGGGCCGGAGACGCAGGTGCCATGCTGAGCTAACAGACCTGTTATGCATGTTTCAAAAACCCATCTTTAGAAAACGTTTTGAGCCCAAAAACCCCAAAGCCGAGTTTTGAACCGGGCTCTGATACCAATTTGTAACACCCCAAACCCGGTCCAAACACCACGACCGGATCTGGTATGTCACTAAGAAAATTTTGGAAGAACATGTCGTATTTTCAGAAAAATATTTTTTTCTAAAGTTTATCTTCTTATTCGAGAGAAATTTAATAGTTGATAGTTTAAATAAAATATGCCTTTATAAATTAAAAACCCAAATTTAAATAGATACATTAGTTCAATAAGAATTTAAATAACTAAAAGTAATTAAAGCCCAAAATAAAACAAAACATAAACTAGTGGCCCATAGCCTTATTACAACGAGATTTAAACCCACTTAGATAAATTACTAAAAAAAATAGATAAATAGAATAAAGACTTTTGTTGAATCCTCAGTACTCTATCGCATGGCCATCTTGCACTCCTCTCCAGCCCGGTCCGATGCACTAGGTGTTACCTGAAATATTAAATAATTGGTTGAGTCGCGAGACTCAGTGTGTAACCCTCATGCACCACTAGATTTTGGCCTTAGGCCCATAAAACAGATTAATAATTCCATTTATAAAAAAAAGAAATAACAAATAATATGCAAGGCCCAACCCGTTTGCCTAGGTTTCCATCCGCTACACGCCCCCGTACCAGCCATTCATACCATTGGGGATTTCTACAATCGACCCACACCGCTACACGCCAAGATGGCAGTCATGCTGCTCATCAACATATTATGGCCGGCCCTTATAATGAATCACGGCATTAGCCGCTACAACATATAACAGATCACGGTATAAACCGCTACACATATAACGTATAACTTCCTCCTTTCATCAACCCAACCCATGCAGTCATAAAATCAATATGCCTTTATCATATAAAGTTAAACATTCACTGACCTGGTGATTTGCTTCACCCTTTTCGGGTTTCCAACATTAAACCGAGATATCGGTATTTATCACAACATATAAACTTATGAGCATACATTAATAATCAGATCTGGATGGTGGGGAAGTATTACACACCTGTTATCGCGAAGTACTAAACTCTTAGTCGGTATCCTTGCTATCCGGATTTATAACTTGGTTCAACCAAAAGCCGGAAAATCACGAAAATTGACCTCCCCTATAATAGGCCAAAGGTTAGTAAATCCCGAATTTTCACACTAAAATCAATAGATCTCCTTACCTTGAAATCCCGAAATTAGAGACTAACGATTTTCGACTTTTAGATCTAGACGACCAAGTTTCCTTCAAATCCCGGAATGCCGCCCAACATAGAACCATTAAACTATTAGCTTTTCGGCTTTTGCCTTTTAAAAACCGAAATAGAACGTGAGAGCTTAACGAAGTCGCGCGCTTACCTTAACATGGGGATTCGGCTAACCCTAGAGAGAAGATTCGGCAATGCCAAAGGAAAAGATTAAATGCCGGAAGAATAGAACTATTCTCACAAATGGGATGAGTAGAGAAAAACTATGGAGATTTCGGCTTTTTAGAGAAATCGACTCAAGAGAAAAAAATGGAGAAGAGAGTGAAAGGAGAGGTTTCGCTTTTGAAGAAATTGAAGAAAAGAAATTGTAGAGGAAAGGCTAAGAATTTTGGCACAAAGAATGAAGAGGAAATTAGGGTTTAAATGCCGAGATCAATGAGATATCCCCTATTTATAGAAATTTCTAGACTTACCTAACCTTGCGAGATAAATCCTATCTTTTCTCCTTTATCTTAATCTACTAGCTCATCTAAAAGAGACTTAATTATCTCTAACTCCTCCCTCCTTTATCAGCATATTATCCACATATTTTAATCATTAAAATCCCTAAATTTTAGCCTTTATCCGCTTATTATCCACATAAAATAAATTCCTAAATAATAGCCTTTATCTGCTTATTATCCACATATTTTAAACATTAAAACCCCTAAATTTTAGCCTTGTTGCCATCCACTCCACCTAATCCTAATGTCCAAAATTTAGCTAACTTAAATTAAAGAATTGGGCTCCATGAAACTTAAATTTGGGCCCCTTACTCCCTTGTGTGGCGTCACCTCCTAAGATTGGGCCACAAGCCCACTTTGGTATTTTAAACATAGATACTACCTTTTAAACCCTATAATGCCCAAACAGATAATTTTAATCAAGGCCTCTACCGAAGCCTAAACCCAATTTGGACCCCTAACACTTAAATTAACACATTAAACATATCCACCCATTAAACGCATAGGCCCAAAAATTCAGGATGTTACAAAACGGCAGTGTTTTGTAACATATTTGCGGCGTTTTTGGTAAAAACGCCACTAAACTGATAAAAACATATTTGCGGCGTTTTTGGTAAAAACGCCACTAAACCGATATAAACATATTTGCGGCGCTTTTCGGTAAAAACACCACTATTGATCAATTTTAGTTTTTCCATTTTTTCATATTTTTTCTATTTTTTTCTTTCAAAATTTTTTTGCTCATAACCGTTAATTTATTGAAATTTTTTATTTTTTGAATATTAAACTTTTTAACTCAAATATGTATTAAATTATTATTATTTAAATTTTTAAATTTTTAAGTTTAAAATTATACACCTTAGACCCTAAATTAACCGCAACTCATATATATATATATTACAAGTTGCAGAAGTAATTAAAGAAATAATAATCTAATCCCTAAACACTAAACCCTAAAATAATATGATTTTTATCTATTTTATCAAAATCCCTAATACTTAAATCCCTAAACACTAAGACTCTAACTTTATTATTCGATATCATTTAAGCAGTAAACCCTAAACCACATAAATCTAAAATACTAAAAAATAAACTATAAACCCGGCCTAAACCCTAAACTAATCGGCCTTAATCTTAAATCTTAAACCCTAAACCCTAAATCATAAACCCTAAATCCTAACATATAAAGATTAAACCATAAACTATATACCCTAAATTAAAACATAAACCCTAAATTATCATGACAATTAATTCAAAATTTTAAAATTAATACTATCTCTTTTACGATTATATAAGAAATTATTTAATAATTTTTTTTCATCTTTACCAAATATTTTTCTATGTTTTTACTTTCAAATTTTTTCTAAGTGTCATTATTTTTTTGATTAAAAATAATTTATATTTTAATTAATATAAAATATTTATATTTTAAATATTCAATTAAAAATAAATTGTATTTTAATTAACATAACTAGTTAGCGTTTAAGGGTTTCGATAAAGCAAAACTTTTTAATGGTTTAGTTATCAATTTGTAACTTTTCATAATTAAGTCAGTTTCAAATAGCAAAATAAAATTAAATTCAAAACAAAAATAAGAAAAAATGAAAATTAAATCGAATCAAATCGAAACGAGTGTCGATTACCCTAAATGAAAATTAAACTGTTGCTCAACATTTAGCGGCATTTAAGGTTAGGGTTTAATTGTTAATTGTAATTTAGTGTTTGTAATTTAGGGGTTTATGGTCGAGTATTTAGAGTTATGATTTAGGGTTTAGAATCTAGATCCGTGGTTTAGAGTTTAGGGTTTATACCGTTTAAAGTTTAAGGTTTAGGGTTTAAGGATAAATAGATGCACAATCAGATTTTATTAGGGGCTGAAATTAATTTGTTAGTTAAAACCCACAATCTCACCATTTTTATAGCATATATTTTTATAATTTTTAATGATTAAATCAAATTTGATATTCTGTCTTCATTCGATAAACCCTAAACTGGCCTAAACACGTGAACCTTAAACCATACACCCACAAATCCATAAACTCATAAACTCAAGCCATAACCCTAATCTTAAGACTAACCGTGAACCATAAACTCTAAACACTAAATCTTGAAATGCTGAACTCGAAACCCTAGTCAGCACATATATACAAACCACTAAACCCTTAATTATAACCTTAAACCCTAAATTATTTAGATAAATTTTGAATATTATATATTCTTTCAATATTTTAAGAAATTTAAATAACATTTTCAATTTACTAATTAATTTTGTTTCTCTGCAGATGCATGGGTTACCAAATTTTTTTAATTTTAATATATATAAAGCTTATCTATTATCTCTAAAATAATTTAAACTATAATTATAATTTTAATATATATATATATAAGAAATTAAATAATTTAAACTATAATATATATAAAGTCTGTTTTCTTATAGTGGCTAAACCCTAAATATAAATTTTATAAGGGACAAAAGTAATTAAAATAGAATGTTAATAAATAAATTAATTTTTAGCGGCGTTTTTCTAGAAGTGCCGCTAATGCTCCGATCTTTAGCGGCGTTTTTTCCTAAAGCGCCGCTAATGCTCTGATATTCAGCGGCGTTTTTGAAGAGGCGCCGCTAATGCTCCGATCTTTAGAAAAACGCCGATAATGCTCCGATCTTTAGCGGCGTTTTTTAGAAGTGCCGCTAATGCTCCGATCTTTAGCGGCGTTTGGGACAAAAACGCCGCTATTTCTCCTTTTTAGCGGCGTTTTGGGAATAAACGCCGCTATTGCTCAACTTTTTGCGGCGTTTTCTTTCAAACGCCGGCAATGTATAATATTTGCAGCGTTTTTAATTAAAACGCCACTAAAAACGCCGCTAAAAGTCTGTTTTGCTGTAGTGATAGGGTGTGTAAGGCAAAGCAGTGCTGAATCAAGGCCTTGGCTATTCTGTTATTCTTGGGTTTGGTGCCTTTCTTCTTTTTCTTTTTTCTTTTATGCTTTTTGGTAAAAATTTAATTTGATCCAACTGCCTTTCTTGGCTTTTTTATTAAAATAACTCAAAAAAATTAATTAATTATCAAAATGACCCACCTTTTTAATAAAATACCAAAATAACTCAAAATCTACAGTAAAAGTTGGTGGAGCCAAATTATATGGTGCCACCAACTTGCCACGTCAGCAAGGAGAATAAAAAAATAATTTTTTGGTGGAGCCATGTTGAATGGCGCCACCTGTATAAAATACAAGGGAAATACTACAAAATCTGGAAAATTGGGGGGCTCTTAAAACAATTTGCCACCACCCCTGACACCTTTTCAGTTTTTGTTTTTTTACTTTTTTTTTAAAAAATTTTGTCTTTTTCTTTCTTTCTTTTTTACTTTTTTTTTAAATTTCTGAAAAGTTGGGAGCCCTTAAAAGTAATTTCCCCATTTTCTGGTGGAGCCATTTCAAATGGCGCCACCAGTGCCTTTTTTAAAAAAAAAAATTTTCTTAAATTTTGTCTTTTTCTTAAATTTTTTTTTTGAAGTTTTATATTATTTTATTATTTTATTTAATTTATATTATTAATTTTTAAAAATTTGTAATGTATATTTAAAATGTTTTATAATATATTTTTTTTAAATTTTAAATATTATTTTTAAATTATTTTTTTTAACTTTAGATATATATTTTTGAAATTATTTTTTATAAATTTTAAATGTATATTTTTCAAATTACTTTTGAAATTATTAGTTTTATAAGATTTAAAATGTATGTTTAATATTATATTAATTTTACATAGAATTTTTTAAATTAAGAAATTTTAATTTTTTTCTTATTTTATTTGAAGTTTGAATTAAAAAATAAATATATATATTATAACTAGTCACATCATGTCAGTGATGTGACTATTAATAAATTTAAATATAAATATAAAAAAAAATTTGTGTTATATATATGGGTGGGGCTTGGTCCCCTCCAATAGATAAATACATTGAAAAGTAAAAAATATATCAATTTACATCAGATTTAATCTACACCCAAAAAGGGAAAAGGTAACATTGACAAGTGTGTAACTCTAATTCCGTACTTATTTAATTAGTAAAATTAAGATTTATTAATTTTTTTCTTATTTTATTTGAAGTTTTATATTTTTTTCTTATTTTTTTTTTTGTAAAATTCTATGTAAAATTAATATAATATTGAACATACATTTTAAATCTTATAAAACTAAAAATTTCAAAATTAATTTGAAAAATATATATTTAAAATTTATAAAAAATAATTTCAAAAATATATATCTAAAGTTAAAAACATAATATTTAAAATTTTAAAAAATATATTATAACACATTTTAAATATACATTATAAATTTTTTAAAATTAATAATATAAATTAAATAAACAAAATAAAATAAGAAAATAATATAAAACTTCAAAAAAAATTTAAGAAAAAGACAAAATTTAAGAATTTTTTTTTTTAAAAAAGAACTGTGGCGCCATTTGAAATGGCTCCACCAAAAAATGGGAAAATTATTTTTAAGGGCTCCCAACTTTTCAAAAATTTAAAAAAAGTAAAAAGAAAAAGACAAAATTTTAAAAAAAAAGTAAAAAAAAAAGCTGAAAAGGTGTCAGGGGTGGTGGCGCCATATACAATGGCTCCACCAAAAAATGGCAAATTATTTTAAAAGCCCCCTAATTTTCCAGATTTTGTAGTATTTCTCTTGTATTTTATACAGGTGGTGCCATTCAACATGGTTCCATCAAAAAATTATTTTTTATTCCCCTTGCTGACGTGGCAAGTTGGTGGCGCCATATAATTTGGCTCCACCAACTTTTACTGTAGATTTTGGATTATTTTGATATTTTATAAAAAAAGTAAGTCATTTTGATAATTAATTATTATTTTTGGATTATTTTAATAAAAAAGCCGCCTTTCTTGAATGTTAATACTGGATGGTTTGTGTGTGCGTGTGTGTTTAGATGTTGAATTTGATTTTTTTATTATTTTATTTTGTAATCAGGTCTGGTTAGAGAAGCGATGTGTCGGTGGTGGGATAGGGAGAGGGACGGGGGTGGGATGAGGGGGGACGTGGTAGGGGATTTTTATTTTATTTAATATAAATATAGTTTTATTTATTTAATATCAATATAAATGTTAATATAAAATTTAAATTTATCATTATATTTTTTAACATATTTTTTATTTTTATATATATTTGAATTTTTTAGAATTAGGAGAAATTGAGAATATTTGTAAATTTTGAAGGTTATTTTTTAAAAATTATGACTAAATCAATATTATATATAAAAGTTGAAGACTAAATTTATTGTTATACCGATTTTTTTAACTGCCACGCTAACTTCTCATTTGTAATTTTTTTTAACTATAGTGGCCAATTAAATTGGAAACCTTTTATTTAGGTACCTAACATGAAAACCTTTTATAATTAAATGGTTATCTACGAAAATTCCTCCGCTTTTGATGGCTTCTGCTTCTCCCTCCTGCATTTTATTATTTTGGGCTCCTTTGTTTATAACCCCATTCTTTACAAAAAAAAATGCCACTTTCCTTGCACTAAAAAAAAAGAATGCTATTTATTTGCTAAAAAAATATATTAAAAAACAAAAATTAGTAATATCCATTCCGCTAAGCATAAGATATTTTTGAAAAACATAACTTTATGGTCCTCACACATTTTTCTATTTTTTTTTGGGTCAACTTTCAGTCCTCATACTTACAAAGATAAGCTTCGAAAATCCACATTATTCAAAATTAAAATGCTCCTCACATTTTATTTAGTTGCTGTCCAAACAGATTTTTAGGGTCAACTTAATTCCACTTTTATAAATTTTTATTTTCAGCATCGAAAAAAGTTTGTATTTTAGACATTCCTTAAAAACTATTTTAAGTGGTTAATTTTATTTTATTTTGCACTCACTTAATTTTAATGAATTTTTATTTTGGTGACTCAAAATTAAAAAAAAAAAAATACTTACAAAAATGAAAAAGTCTACTAAGAATTAAGTTATTCATCTACGAATATTAAGCCCATTTTTTCCATGTAAAAGCCTAAGTAATTCACTTGAAAAACTAAGGTTTTTCCTTTTTACTAAAAACACTAAATTTAATTTTTAAAAAATAAAATTAAAAAGAAAAAATAAATTTTCTTTGTAAAACTCCAAGATTTTCTTATAAAAATCCAAGTAATTCCCTTAAAAGCTTAAGTTTTCTATTTTATTGAAAAAAACTAAAATTAATTCTAAAAATGATAAATCTCAAAATTATACATAACTTTGATTCAATGTGCAACATCATACCTGAATTTTGATTTTGTACAAATTTATACAAGATTTTTTTTATTTGATTCAATTTTCACAAATCCCTAACAATATTATCGAATTACCACCATTATACGTTGATATATTGCATACACAAGCAATTATACTCATCCAATATGAAAATAAATGTATGTATTCATTTATTTAAATGTGTACAATTGAATCAAAATCAAAGCTTTATATATACATATGAATCACAATTCTAATTTCATATGTATAATTGTATCAAATTAAAGTTTATGTATCAAATTGCACATTAAATCAAAGTTCTTGTATAAAATTTATATTTTTCCCATTCTAAAAAAAAAGGAAAGAATGAAAATGATTTTTCCCTATAAAATTTAGTTTTTCGTAATTCCTTGTAAAACCCCAAGTTTTTCTCTTTTATTAGAAAAACTAAAATTAACTCTAAAAAAAAAGAAAAACTAAAAAAACTATAAAGATTAAATTTTTTTTTTTTTGTAAAAACTTAAGTTTATCCTATAAAACCTAGTAATGAAAAATAAATAAAATCGATTCCAAAAGAAGAAAAAATATAGAAAATTAAAAAAGATAAAATAATGACCAAAGTGAAAACTTACTACAGTTTTTCTAACACTCTATACCTGACCCGGTCACCGGGTTTAGATACCGAATGTCACAATTATACCATATTACTTAACAACCTTCCTAACTTTATTTATTTAAAGACTTAACGACGCCAAAGTTTAAACCGATACTTATCATGCAACTTTATTCTAATCTCTTAGATAATAACATGTTTTAGAAATTAAACTTCAAATAAATTTTCTATTATACAAGTACTAAGGTTCTTACAATATAAATATTTACGAAGACTTGAAACTTAAATTTGGTATAAATACACTTATTCAACCCCTGAGTCATTGTGATGTGAGTACGGTCGTGGACTGTTCCAATTTGAGCCAGGAATATACGAGGTCGTGCTAAATGCCTTTGAAACCAACTTGGGCCAGGATTTCAAGAACTCTTCGCACCCTAATGCAAGCTAATTTTAGCTCGAATTCAGCTCCCCAAGCTCCATCCAGCTCGAATTAGCTCACTTGAGCTTAATTCAACTCGTTTGAGCTCGTTTCTATTTCTTTTCAGCTCATTTATTTTATTGTTAGAATAAATTAAGTATTTAATTAAATTAGTTAATATTGTTACAGCTCATAATTGCATTTCAGCTTATTACATGTTTTTAATATGTTTTTGTCCTACCCGAATTTATTAAGTTAGTTAAGTTCATAATAATTATGTTTTAATTTAATTAGTATGTTAATTATTATGTCTAAATATATTATTAACTATGTTCAGCTGAATTTGACTTGTTTTGAATTAGTCCATGTCTTTTGTAAGTGAGCCTAATGTTGAGGTGCATTAAGGCCAAGATACATGCACGGTTTGGGTTCAAAGGATGGGAAGGTGCATGTACGACTAGCTACAATGAATGGTGGCTGAACCATTAGCTTTCCAAGGTTTCCCAACCTGGCTAATTGTCTCTCCAAGGCAACCATCAAAGTGTTCCCACCAACCGAAAATTCCATTCACATTGGTGACCATTCGGCTATGCCCTCACACCATGGAGACCTTTCAAAATCAGATGTTCACACTCCAAGTGGCTGTTCAAAGCTGTCCTTTAATGCTCGTATCTTTTCAGCCAAGAAATGCAAATTAAATGAGCTCATTAAGCTCATTGCCGAATCTAGACATGGCCATTGGCCTCCCATGCATTGATCTTCTTTCAAGTGACTTTCCTTATTCATGAAGCTGACCATTGAAGCTCCATTCAGTCGAATATGGACTTAGAGAATTAATGTTTTTGTTCTAGCTTATTCTAGATTATTCTAGCTGAATTTTCTTAGCCATTAAGTTAGTCCATTCGACTATCCAAGTTAGGCTATAAATACTTAGTTGTTTTCAATTGTAAGAGACTTTTGACAAATTTTATATGAACATTGTTCTTTGTGAGGTTTCCTCATCTCTTATTTCATATGAGTCTCGTGTGACTTATCTGGCTTTGCTAGTGGCGTCTATCAAACTTGTTTTTTGAACTTATCATCTTAACCGGTGTGGCGTTCACCTATCCTCTACTAAACCACCTTTTTTCACCTTAACCATATAAGAATCGGGGTTACACTGTCATATAGTGTTGAATCATTCTTAGTGTTAAGTTCATATTTCCATTTCCACCACTTATCTAAATTATCTATCCTTATTTCTTTGTTAAACCGAGCCTACTTAATCTTATAAACTTATCTTACATTTTAAACATCATTGTTAAACTTCCGCTACCCTAACCAAAAATAAACCTTCAACAACAATCTCCTCGTCGACGATCGGGCAACAAGTGAAACGACTCAACTAAACCGAGCCGGATCACATCATTGCCTCTAAGGGTGCCCCTCTATATGCATGAAACAGTTGCAATGCTATTCGCGTGGACTTGGCTGTGTCTGCCTTGGTCCCTCTACACAATCCTCGAGTCATTCCTAGACCCTGCATTCAAGGCAAAATACCCATAAGTTCACGTGAATTTAGTGAGAATCTATACAACAGTATTCATAAGTGACTTTCGAAGTCTCAGGAAATAAACCGGGCAATAAAGAGCTAACGCAAATAATTAAACTCCTTGGGTTTCATAGGAGATTCCGCAGTTTGACTGGCATAGACAACGCTAATTTTTTCTTCTTGAACGAATCATTTTTGGACATATCAGGGTGAACTTGGATGTAATCATACTCTTTTTGACACCCCTCTTTTAGGTCTTGGCTTTGTCTAGCTTCATCTCAAACTTTCCTTTTACCTTGTTGGATTGACTCATCAGAATATAATCACGCCAACGGAAATACAACTTATCGATTACCTTCGGTGGACTTGCAGATTTCTCGTCGCCATGGCGGAAATCTTACACTAATCCCTTCATTCCGCATCGAACTCAATACAGATTTACATTTCATCCCGACAATTTCCCTTCTTATAATTTGGCTTGCACACATACCTTTCCAGAGGAAAAACCTGCTTTCTTACTTCCTCATATGTGGCCTTCGAATATAAGACTTGGTGGATAGTGTAATCGCTACTCCATTCTCATGAAATTGTACCAGCACTATAGTCCATGAACTTTCCCTTATTTAATGAGTTCAAATAGACATCCCTTTTAATCAGTTAGTTTTAATGGACTTCATCTTCCTTCGTTAGTCTCTGATGGCTTTACAGGACATATGGTCCTTACAAGCATTCCCATCTTCAAGACAATCCTTGATGGACATTCCTCTTAAGATAATCCTTAGCGAACTTCCCTTTTTTGGCGACCTCTTTGCCATTAAATACGTAGAATTAAAATCTGAAGAATCATCTTGTTTTCTCATAACCAGTGTTGGTTTACTCATTACCTCTAGCGGACTCTTAATGGCGGATACTTATTCGCAAATTCTTTGAAGGAAATACCACTTCCCTCTACATATACTCGCATACAAAATGCTTCCACTAGTTCCTCTTGCCTTCGCAATTTTGGCGAGACCTCTTATTAGCACACTTGCCTATGTTCCCATACATGCCATAACCGTTATGTTAGACTTTTCGCCATGTGAATCATACGGTGATTTCCACTTATATGCCCCCAACGACTTCCCTATTTACTATCCTGGCGGACTTCAATTCACCATAAAGCGTACCTGTTCACCACTGGATCATGCCATGGCTCGCCATAGACTTTTTACTCTGAAGAATCAGTGAACCTCTTTTAAAGTGTCGCTTTGTAGAGCCTGTAGACCATTTTCATGGTATCGCTCAGTAGAGACTGCAGACTGTTTACACGGTGTCGCTTCGTAGAGGCTGTAGATAATTTATTTTGCCAAACCTCCTCAAGTCCCCTTTAAACCCGTCAATTCCTCCACTACGCCAATTTTCCTATCTTCAACTAACCCGCCAATACTTCCCTCCGTACTTCGCATTTTATAAACATACATTTCACGCATAACATTACGCTACTATAATAACATGGAATACGCCACATATCAATTCTATCATGCATTTCAAGGACATAGTTGCAAACATTCATGAAATTTCACAACTTCATGCATGCCAAACTTTCTCATTTACTGTAATCATAAACAACCATAGAATTCAAACTGAACTTGCAGAACATACAAACAGCTCTACAACCAGAATAACACCACACATAATGGAGTACAAAACTCGCCTACTATCCTTCGTCCTCGTCAACTTAGCTTTTCCAAACGATAGAGTCTCCTTCGTCCTGACAGTTAAACATGACCGCCAGTATATCAGTTTAACAAAAAGTATTTGAACTTTAAAACTCAGAATCCAGTAACACATAGAAGCTTTTCATAGATTTCAGAAATCATTACTTTCTATTTCTCAAATCCACAAATACTGAAAGATTGAGAAGCTTACCAGCTCATCGGATTCTCTACTTCCCGGACTCAAACCTTATGATCACTGCCCCATACAGGACTTTCCTTAACTTTCTCTTCTTCAGAGCAACTAAAGAAGATGATGCAAAAGAGAAGAAAATAAAACCGAATTAAGAAGAATTCTACCTACAGAAGGATCCTCCTTATACGTATATATAACCCCTTTTACACATTGCTACCAAAGCCCCAAATAATCATCTGATACTAATCATTCAGTCTCCCACTAAGGAACTAATCGGTTCTAACTTAATTGAAACCCAACTATTTGTTGGAACATTTTCAAATATTTATAGTGTTCCAATAACTATAAATGAATGGGTGTAATTAATCAAAAGATTATATTTTTTGATTTTTTGAAAAAGAATTATAACTATTTAAATAATATTATTTGAATAGTTATAATTAAATGAATAATTATGTTTTTATTTTAAAAACATTATTATTCAAAAAGACACCTATTGATGAAAGATGACTCTATGAAGAAATATGAAAATTCCTATAAATAGGAATCAGATTTCATTTGGAGACATACCAAAAAATTCTAATATTCTTTCTTTCCTTCCTTCATTTTCTAATATTATTAGATTATTCTATAAAGTATTACTGCAGAAATCCTTTATAGAATTTGAGTTTCTTGTCATACATTGCTCGAAGTGTAGTGGGCTATTCTCGTCGGTGATTAAAAAGCGCAAATAGTCATTGGCTTCATTGTATCCTCGAGGTTAATTTGCTTGGAACTCGTTTGCACACCAAAGATAGGTGGGGGCGAATATAACCTTAAAGATAATGGTTTGATACACGCCTTGGAGCCTTGTCCTATTTCTTCTTCTGTTCGAGTTTCGTTCGTGTGTTCGAGATTTTCCTCACCGGAGATTTGTACTAACAATTTTAAGGTTATATTTCATGATGACTACCACAACTCACGAAAGTGGAACACTAAGGGAGTTGGCTTCCAATTTTGTCAAACTTGATCGGTTTGATGATGGCAATTTTCGACGATGGCAGAAAAAGATGCACTTCTTATTATCAACTTTGAAGATTGCTTATGTTTTGGATACTCAAGACTGTGACGAGACCGAAACGAATCATTGCGCAACCCGAGAAAGACAAAAATAGGACAATGCTGATTACATGTGCATGGGCCACATATTGAATGGTTTATCTGATGGTTTGTTCGACACCTACCAAAACGAGGTCACCGCTAAATAATTATGGGACAAATTGGAGACAAGATACATGACCGAAGATGTTACAAGTAAGAAATTTCTTGTCAGTCGTTTCAATAATTATCAAATGGTTGATGGTCGTTCTGTTATGGAACAATTCCGTGATATTGAAAAGATGCTGAATCAATTCAAGCAATGTGATATGAAAATGGATGAAATGATTGTTGTATCCTCCATAATAGACAAACTTCCTCCATCTTGGAAAGACTTTAAAAGAAGTCTAAAACATAAGAAGAGGAAATATCTCTTGAAGCTTTGGCAAATCACCTTCGTATTGAAGAAGAGTATCGAAAGCAAGATCAGAATCTAAATTCTGAAAATGCTAAAGTACATGTTACAGAGGAAGTAAAGACTACTAAACCATTCAAGAGAAAGTTCAAACAGACTGATAGAGCACCTAAGTTCAAAAAGAAACAAAAGGGCTCATGCTATCATTGTGGTAAGCCGGGACATTTCAAGAATGAATGTCGATTTTTAAAGAAGAAATCATCTTCTAAGGCTGATAATAACGAAAAGTTTGTTGCAATGATATCTGAAATTAATATGGTACAAGATGATAATACATGGTGGATTGATACTGGAGCAACCAAACATATGTGCAAAGACAAAAGCATGTTCACAAAGTTCACACAATGTGAAAATGACAATGTCTTGTACATGGGAAATTCTTCCACCGCAGCAATCAAAGGCAAAGGGTCTATTGAACTACAATTCACTTCTGGAACGGTTTTAACCTTAAATGATGTATATTATGTACCAGAAGTTAGAAAGAATTTAGTGTCTGGAAGTCTGTTAAATAAGTTTGGTTTCAAACTTGTTTACGAAAGCGAATAAGTTTATTTTGTCTAAGGAGAGGATTTTTGTAGGAAAGGGTATATGTATAAAAATATGTTCAAATTGAATATTATTAATAAGAATAAAAATACTATTTCTGCTTATATGGTTGAATCTTTTTGTTTATGGCACTATAGATTAGGTCATTTGAATTATAGAAAATTGAATGACATGTATAAGTTAGATTTAATTCCTGTTTTTAATAATAATATTGGAAAATGCAATACATGTATGTTGACTAAAATTACAAGAAACCCTTTCCCTAAGGTTAAAAGAAAAACAAAATTGCTTGATTTGATACATAGTGATTTATGTGACATACATAATACTCCTACATTAGGTGGAAAGAAATATTTTGTTACTTTTATTGATGATTGTTCTAGATATTGTTATGTATATTTATTGCATTCAAAAGATGAAGCGCTTGATAAATTTAAAGTTTATAAATCTGAAGTTGAACTTTAGTATGAATCATTTATCAAGTGCTTAAGATCGGATAGAGGTGGAGAATACTATAATCCAAGTTATTTTGAATCCACTGGGATTGTCCATCAAGTTTCAGCCCCTTACACACCATAACAAAATGGTGTAGTTGAAAGGAAAAATAGAGTATTGACTGAAATGGTAAATTCAATGTTATCATATTCAGGTATTAGACAAGGTTTTTGGGAGAAGTCGTTTCTAACAACTTGTCATATATTGAATAGAGTTCCTAATAAGGAAACTAAAATAACCCCTTATGAACAATGGAAGAAAAGGAAACCAAACCTTAATTATTTGAAGGTTTGGGGTTGTAGAAACTATTGTCAAAGTTCCAACACTTAAACGTAAAAAGTTAGGTGAAAGAGGAATTGAATGCATATTTATAGGATATGCACATAATAGCAAGGCCTATAGGTTCATGGTAATTGAACCAAATGATTCAATTTCAATTAATCATTGTTATTGAATCAAGAGATGCTATTTTTGATGAAAATAGATTTAATTCTATATTAAGACAATTACAAACACAACAATTGATTCATTCTTCAAATGAGAATGAGATTCCATTGGAACAAATTGATAATAATGATGAATCTTGTCAAGAATTAAAAAGAAGTAAGAGGATTAAAAAGTTCAAAGATTTTGGACCAGATTTCATTATGTTTCTTGTAGAAGGAAAAGGTGAAAGTATATGCAATAAGATACCTTATTGTTATAATACGGAATCTGATCCTATTACATTTGAAGAGGTAATGAAATCTCAAGACTCTGCTTTTTGGAAAGAAGCAATAAATGATGAGATGGATTCAATAATGGGAAATCAAACTTGGATCTTAGTTGATCTTCCACCGGGTTCCAAACCAATAGGTTGTAAATGGATCTTCAAAAAGAAAATGAAGGTCGATGGAACCATTGATAAGTTTAAAGCAAGGTTGGTAGCCAAAGTTTTTACACAAAAACAAGGTATTGATTACTTTGATACCTATGCTCCAGTAGCAAGAATTGCTACAATTAGACTCTTAATATCACTCACCTCTATATATAATTTGGTTGTTCACCAAATGGATGTTAAAACTGCATTTTTAAATGGTGAATTGGAAGAGGAAGTGTACATGGAACAACCGGAAGGATTTGTTGTTCCAGGACAAGAGCATAAGGTATGTAAGCTTGTTAAATCTTTATATGGACTTAAACAAGCACCAAAACAATGGCACCAAAAGTTTGACAATGTTGTTTTAACTAATGGCTATAAAATAAATGAAACCGATAAGTGCATATATAGCAAATTTGAAAATGGAAAAGGTGTCATAATTTGCTTATATGTAGATGACATGCTTATTTTTGGCACGGATTTGGAACAAATAGAAAACACAAAGAAATTCTTGTCAAACAACTTTGCTATGAAGGATATGGGTGTAACAGATGTTATTCTTGGGATTAAAATAACCCGAGATGAAAGCACTATAGCTTTATCACAATCACATTACATTGAAAATATGCTTAAAAAGTTTGATCTTTTCAACTGTATACCATCATCTACACCCATGGATCCTCAAATAAAATTAGTATCTAATGCTGGTAGGAAAATTGATCAATTGAAATATGCAAGTCTAATTGGTTGTCTTATGTACATAATGACTTGTACAAGACCAGATATTGCATATGCTGTTGGGAAATTGAGTAGGTACACAAGTTATCCAAGTAGTTTGCATTGACAAGCTTTGAATAGAGTAATTAGGTACTTAAAGAAAACTATTAACTATGGATTGTGTTATAATGGATATCCTCCAGTTTTAGAAGGGTATTCGGATGCTAGTTGGATTACAAGTTTGGAAGATCATGCATCTACTAGTGGATGGATCTTCATTCTTGGTGGAGGAGCCATTTCTTGGGGTTCCTTGAAACAAACATGTATTACTGATTCCACCATGGCAGCAGAATTTATTGCATTAGTCGCTGCATCTAAAGAAGCAGAATGGTTTAGAAATTTGCTTTATGATTTACCTTTATGGCCTAAGCCAATTTCACCTATTTTTATCCGTTGTGATAGTGAGGCTACTCTAGCAAAGGCATATAGCCAAGTATATAATGGAAAGTCTAGACACATTGGATTAAGACATAGTTATGTCTGACAATTAATCTCTGATGGAGTGATCACTATTAATTATGTGAGGTCAAGTGAAAATTTGGCGGATCATTTGACAAAAAGTCTTGCTAGAGATGCAATAAAAAATACCTCAAAAGGGATGGGACTCAAGCCCATTAATTAGAGTCATCCATGATGGAAACTCGACTCAACGCTTGGTATAATGTCAAGTCTTGAGTTCAATGAGACAAAGTACATCATTAGTATATGACTGTTAGCACTATAAATAAATCCATCCTAAGATTAAAGTGCTAGGTACCCGTAATGATAAGGGAATGATGAGTAATGTACTCTTAATGGACCCATAACATAAATATGTTAGAGTGTTATAATTACGGGAACACTCTTGATGGGATCTACCTATGTGAGTGGAAGTGTGGCCGCTTCTAGGAGCTCAAGGGCTTGGCTCTGACAGCACTCATGAAAAGAGGACACAGACACATGACCATAATAGTGTCCCTAAATACTATGCATTGACCGATGTTGAAATCATTGTGAGATGTGTTCGGTTAATCAAATGAAATAGTTGGTTCAAAGCTTAGTTTACCATGCAATTTTGATTAACTTTAACATGTTTTCACTAAGTGAAGGTTCAATCGTAAGATACCTTCATTTATGCAAATTGATTTCCAAGAATATTAAAATCTAAAATATTTTGAAAATGGGGGGAGATTGTTGGAACATTTTCAAATATTTATAGTGTTCCAATAACTATAAATGAATGGGTGTAATTAATCAAAAGATTATATTTTTTGATTTTTTGAAAAAGAATTATAACTATTTAAATAATATTATTTGAATAGTTATAATTAAATGAATAATTATGTTTTTATTTTAAAAACATTATTATTCAAAAAGACACCTATTGATGAAAGATGACTCTATGAAGAAATATGAAAATTCCTATAAATAGGAATCAGATTTCATTTGGAGACATACCAAAAAATTATAATATTCTTTCTTTCCTTCTTTCATTTTCTAATATTATTAGATTATTCTATAAAGTATTACTGCAAAAATCCTTTATAGAATTTGAGTTTCTTGTCATACATTGCTCAGTGTGTAGTGGGCTATTCTCATCAATGCAAAACGCAAATAGTCATTGGCTTCATTGTATCCTCGAGGTTAATTTGCTTGGAACTCGTTTGCACACCAAAGATAGGTGGGGGCGAATATAACCTTAAAGATAGTGGTTTGATACACGCCTTGGAGCCTTGTCCTATTTCTTCTTCTGTTCGAGTTTCGTTCGTGTGTTCGAGATTTTCCTCACCGGAGATTTGTACTAACACTATTTACCATTCAACCACTAAAGTGGGGTGACTAAAATGAGTGTACATTAACATTGAGTTAATAGCAGGTGACCAAAATAAAAATAGTTTTTAATGACCGTGCCTAAAATGCAAACTTTTTTATTGGCGCCCAAAAAGAAAACTTATAAGACTTAGGTGACGAATTCTATAATTTACCATTTTATCTGAAAAGGAAAAAAAGAAACTCTCTCACGCCTCACACATATTTAAACACATGTTGTATATATGGGGTGTAAGATAGGCTTTTTTCCAAGGCTTAATTCACAATTTGACCTTAGAAATATATATATTTTTATTTTGGTACCTAATTTTTTTTGTCTCAATTTGGTGCTTAAAGTATCAATCATTTCTAAATTTGGCACCTAAAGTAAGCCTCAGTTATATTTTTAATCCATTTTTTGAGAGATGTTAAAAAAAACTTATATCCAATCACAAAACGCTACGTGGTGTCTTACGTAAAATAAACATTTTCTTTTATTAAATGTATATATATTAAAAATATAAAATGGAAGTAAATATATAAAAAATTTCAGAAAAAAATGTATATAAAATCTAGAAAAAAACATATAAATTATAAAAATAAAATTTAAAAATAGGATAATTAAAATTAAATTAGTTGAAATTAATAATAATATTAAAAATATATAAAAAATTGTAAAATTATAAAAAAAATGTAATTTAAAAAAGTTTTAAAATAAAATTCTAAAAAGTTATTTAAATTTAATTTTTTTTTTTTGCAATTACTTGAAGTTCAATTTTTTTTAAAAAAAATTTATAACATTGTCCAATTTTTATATTTTATTTTGGCTTTTTAAAATTTTATAAAAAAATTATTTTAAACATTATAAAAATTTGTTTATATATTATAGATAATTTTTTTTACATTTTTAATCAATATGATATATATAATATTAAAAAAATAAAGCAGACGTGGTGTATTCTAAAGTGCCATATGATTGATCAACACCGGTTAATGATCAGTCAAAGTAAAAAGTGTTTTCGTTGATCGGTCGTTGACCAACATTGACTGGTATTGACCGATGTTGACCGGCCACGTGGCATTATTAGAATACACCACGTCTCCTTTATTTAATATTATATATATATATATATATATATATATCATATTGATTAAAAATGTAAAAAAAAATCATATAAAACATATAAAAAAAGTTTAAAAATAATATTCTAAAATATATAATTTTAAATTTTAAAAATTCAAAATAATATATAAAAACTGAAAAATGTTATAAAAATTTAAAAAGGTATTTAAATTTCAAGTAATTGCAAAAAAAAAAAAAACACTTGAAACTTAAATACTATTTTTTAAAACTTTTTTTATTATTATATATTTTTTAATTTTTAAAAAAATATTTTTAAACTTTAAAAAAATAAAAATTTTTAAATTTTTTTTACATTTTTTTCTAATAATATTATTAATTTCAACAAATTTACTTTCAATTATCATATTTTTTCTCTAAATTTTATATTTATAATTTTTTATGATTTATATGTTTTTTTTTCTAGATTTTATATATATTTTGATTTTTTTATATATTTATTTCCATTTTTATATTTTTTAATGTGTATATAGATTTAAGGCCTTTTTACTTGTATAATACAAAAATAATAAAAAAATTACTAAAATGGTATCCCACTCCCATTATTTATGAAAATGGTGTGATGTGTGTGGTTGAGAGGCGACACCACCCTTGTTTTTTTGACCTCAATCATTAGTCTGTTATGCAAAAAAACAAAGTAGTTTTTTAGGGGTGGAAGGAACCTGACAGGCGGCACCAGTGGAGGCACCCTGACAGGTGGCACCGCTTTGTGCCGGAGAGACGGCCTGAACTGAAAATGTTTTCTTTATAAGAGAGCCATTGTCCCCTCAACTGAAAAAAAAAAGAAAAAAGAAAAAAGAAGAAGCAACAACTAAGAAGAAAAAGGGGAAGAGGCAGTAGAGAAAAGAATAAGGGTTTTGAGAGGTTAAGTGTTATTTTTATAATTTTATTTTGGTTAGGTTAGGGTTTTAAAGGGAGGAGACAACATATTTTAATGTTGTTTTAATATTTATTATATGTTTGGTTTAGGGTGAAAGGAGGCAACAACAATTTATTTTTTGGAAAGATAAATTTATTTTTTATAATTATAATTTATTTGCTTAATTTTTTTAATATTTATTATTTTATTGATTTTATAAGTATAAAAAAAGAATAAATTTATTTATTTGTGTTTTGAATTAAGTTGTATCTAATTTTTGAAAAATGGGGTCGACTAAAAAATGGAAATGGAGTCGCCACTAATCCTTTTTTACTTAGGTGTGATTGGATCACCTTATAAAACGTTTTATTTTAAAATGTTGATTTTGGTCCGCGAAATGCAAGAAAACGGGTTCGGGAGTCGATTATGTACGAGGAAGGATTAGCACCCTCGTAACGCCCAAAAAATTGGTACCTAATTGATTAATTAATGTCCTTATGTTGAGAATTTGAAAAGATTTTAAAATACGAGTCCTTTAGAAAATGTTTGGATAATTCGAATTGGATATCGAAATTCTCCTGTTCCGGAAGAATGAAATATCACATCCAGCACGTTAGGATACGACATTTCAAACCCTAGACACTAAGATCATTTCATGATTTCCAAAAATCATGCATTGTAATTTTTAAAAAGGGTATTCCGTTATTTGGCCAAACAAAAAAAAAAATTGAAACCCAGCACGTTAGGGCACAATTCCTCGAATTTCCAAACACGAAATATTGCCTTATTTTTGAAGTTGAGAAAACACGGTCAAAAGCTTAAAAGGTTATTTAGTTCTTGGGACGAACGGAAAATCGAAACCCAACACGTTAGGGCACGATTTCCTGTACTTTCAAGCGCCAAATATTACATTTGTGAAACCCTTTTTATGAATTTGGATAATAAAGTAAATAAAAGCAAAAATAAAAAATACATTAAAATATAATTCAAAATCATCGATCTATATGAAATGATAGGAACAAGAATAGGTAAAACATAATAGTAAAAAAAAGCAATAATAAAAATAGCAATGATGATGTTGATAATAAAATAAAAATAATAATGAGAATGATAAATATAATTATAATAATAATAATAATATGCATATATATAAAAGAGGTAACAAATAAAAAAATGATAATAATTCTAATGAATATAATAATAATTATAAAATTAAAAAGATATGGTAGTGGTCATATTAAAATAATAATTACAATAAAAAATAATAACGATACTAAATTAGTAATAATAATAGTAGTAATAATAATATTAATAGTAATGAAAATAATAATAAAAGTGACAATAAAAATAAAAATAATATTAATAATAAAATAATAGTAACAATATAGTAATAATAAAAAAATAATAGTAGTAGTAAAGATAAAAGTAATATTAATAACAAAAATAATAGAAATGATAAAAAAAATAGCAATAATAATGTAGGTAATAAAAATAGTAATAATACTAATAATAGTAAATATAATAATAAGATTAAAAATAATAATAATAGTCATAAATATAATAATAATAATAGTACGTATAATAATAATAATAATAGTACTAATAATAATGGGCAAAAAACCAGAAAATACCAAAAAATAACAAAAATTACCGGAAAGTATAGGGTTGAAAATTAATGACCGGAAAGGGCAATTTCCCCCAAAATCGCGTCCCCGTCAGGCGCGCTTTTGGGAGTGCGCGCTAAAGCGCGTCCCGGGAGCGCTTTAGGCCACGTCATCAAAAACGCGCCCGTGGGGCGCGCTTTCGATGACGTGGCCTAAAGCGCTACCCCGGGACGCGCTTTAGGCTTTTTTCCCGAAATATGGTGGCGACAAGTGGGAAGAAAATGGCTCCAAAATTAGGCACAGAAAGTTGATGTGATGTGAAAATTGGTATGGGGTAATTGCAATATTGGTCCCTATTTGAATAGGTACTTTGTAAGTTTGATCCCTAAACCTCAACTATAAATAGGCCTAACCATTTCTCATTTTCTTCATCCCACAATTTGCCATTCTCTACTTAAGGCATTGTTCTCTCTCTCCCTATTTGTAAATTTTCACTTGTATTTTTGGAGTGAAATATATTTGTTAGTGCCCAAGACGTAGGCAAAATTTTTTCATATCTTGTGAGTGTGATCGTAGTTATTTATTGTGCTATTAAATTACGATTGAGGATATTCGCTAGGAAAGACTTGGTACTTAAGTGATCCTTGTGATCCACCTCTCTTTCTGGGAATTGAACTTAGTGTGATTTTTAGTACAATAATTTTACTCTTTTACACCGTCCCCACTTGCAATGAGTGAACGTATTAATCTTTGTTATTTACTACGATGGTGAAGTGCGTGACACCGAAAATGGTGTTGTTTTCTTATCGGAGAACACAAAGTAGCGATTGAGTTTTAATCGAACGTCGATTTGGTAGAACTTCGCAAAAGAATTAGGCGTAAAATATTCGGAACAACGCTAATGAAAGTTCAGTCTATTAAGTATAGATTTTGTGCTTGGTTGATCCGGTGAGATATGACTCATTCGACATCAAAGGTCCTCGAGCCTTGAGGCAATGGTGGAGACTCATCTTGCCGTGGTTCACCCTATATCGAGGTATATGTGGAATTTTCATCTCCAAGTGATCTGGCATGCGACCTCAACATCTAGTATCGTTCGAGGGGAATACACGACCCCAAGTCGACACTCTGTAAGTGGGAGGCAAAACACGAAGTGCCCGTGTGCGGTGGTAGTATGGAAAACATAACCCCGCACGACACTCGGTTGGTGGATGGGACATGCATATTCGTCATTCGGCGTCGGATGACGTAAATACGTATTGGGGAGGTCATCAACTTCTAGTGGATGGCAATCCACATACGATTGGGATCGTTACGAAAGATGTTTAAGGAGGATGATGTATTACCGACGACATCCAGCGATGAGGGCCCTCGTTGTTACCGACGACATGCACCGTGAGGGGCCTTCGTTTGTTGCGATTATAGAGGATGGGATGATGAATCCGATGTGGATCCACCTCGGGAGCCAGGGCGATGATGGTGCGTGGTTGGATTATTTTCTGAACCGGAGCCCGTTCCAATTGTACCTGAAGACGTTGAGGGCGGTTCAGACGAAGAAGAAGAAGATCCGCTATTCAGGGCATACTCACCTCCAGCGCACATGCATAATGTCGATCTATCTCAAGATGATGCATTGGAGTTTCTGAACTACCACACCGACGCGTGACCATACAAATTCTTTGTTGGATTTGGATCAATTAGAAGTTGGTAACCAGTTTTCCAACAAGAATACTTTTCTTGCTGCATTGAAACAATACAGCATCAGGAACAGGGTTAACTACACTATGGTTAAATCAAAGCTCGATAGGTACGAGGCAAAGTGTGCAGTGCAAGACGGCACATGTTCATGGAAAATCATGGCGTCGTTGAGGAAAAGGACGGTACGTGGGAGGTGAAAAAGTACAAAGGTCCGCATACATGTCTTACCTGCATGCAGTACCACTATGTGTTCAATGATTCCGAATAAGACTAATATTATGTAATGTTGCATTATTTAACGTACTTCATTGTGTGTAACGAAAAAATCATCCAAGGATGGATTCGGACATGTTGGTGATTTAATAATCCCGACGGTGAAGGCCGATCCCGAAACTACTGATCTGCGGCCTTAATTGGCAATATTAAGTAGCCAAATGGGGTACACGCCTCTTCTGAAAGGCTTGGATAGCCAAGCGAAGGCGTTGGAAAAATTGCACGTCGGTGGGGGCGTTTCATATAATGAAGTGTGGCGGTGGTGTCGTGTCTTTGGAGAGGTATGTCCCGCAGCGACTAGCAGACCTTGAAACGCCGGCAGCGTACTACAACGATCGTGCCGCTCTGCGTGGATGCGCAGCGTTCAAGCGTCTGTTCGGACATTTAAGCAATGCCGAGATGCTTTTACATATTGCAAGCCATTGGTACAAATTGACGGTACCTTCATGTATGGTAGATATACGCATCGGCTATTGCTAGCCGTGGCACAAGACGGTGTGGGAGAATCCTTCCGATTGCGTTCGCAATAACACCGGGAATCGGTGATGATTGGGACTTCTTCCTATCCGAGTTAAGGAGGCATGTTTGCCCCCAACCCGACATATGCGTTATATCGGATCGGGGCCCCGAATACTTGCGCGCAATAGAACGCCAGAGGAAGCATGTGGCATCGCACACACCATCGATATTGCCCGAGGCATGTCGCATCCAACTACTATGGGCAACATCGATCTAAAAGAGAAAACGCAAGTGATCGATATGGGTATGAAATATCTAATAATAAAATTTATTTTGATATATTCAATTTATTCGCAATTGAAGAGTGGTATGTAATATTCGCTATCAACGTATATTAGCGGGGTATGAGATCAATAAAACCGTTTTCACGAGATGTCGCCGATTTGCGCTCGAGATAACGCCGAAGGCGCAAGCTAGCTACCTTTGCAATATTCCTTTGAGCAGTAGACACAAGCATATGACGGTGGCCTCACGATATGGGCATATGACCACAAACCTTGCCGAATGCATAAATTACATTACGAAAGAACCCGTCATCCGCCGATTACAGCGGTTGTGCGAGAGACATATTTTCGGTTAAGCGGCACTATTTCCGAAGAGAGCGGCCGAGTTATAGAGGGCAAATGGAAGGAGGCCATGTATGGAGCCGTAAGGTCTTGCAACAAATTAATCGTGGGAAGGCGCGTGCGAACACCATGCACACAAGATGTCATGATCGCGACGACCTATGGTTTCGTGTCACGGAGTTTGACGAGACCCAACCAAGGTATTGTTGGCGGTCATTATCGTGTACACTTGACAAATAGGACATGCGACTGTGGGATATTTGATGCACTTCGTTACCCATGTGCTCATGTACTTGCGGCTTGTCAGAATCTCCGTATTGATCCCATGAGCTATGTCGGCCGAAGTGTACAAATTAGAAAACATGTACAACGTGTGGAGACACGTATTCCCACCAGTCCCAGATGAACGTAAGTGGCCATCGGTATCGCGTGCACCGTATAAGCTGTTGCCGGATAGAGAATTGAGGCGCAAACCAAAAGGTCGACCTTCCTCGACTAGAATACGCAACAATATGGATATCCGAGAACCGACCAACCAAAGTAAGCGGTGCGGATGGTGTAGGAACCCGCCATACATCTCGCTCGTGTCCAAATCGGAATAGTTGACCGTGTTATTAGCTTGTTTGTCTCTTGCTGGGCTATGTATTTTCTGTTTTTTTTTAGTACAACGGTTTATCAAAGAACTCAATTATATTTTAGTGAAGAGGACTAAATTAAAAGAATATAAAATAGGAAATAATTTTTATTTTATCAAAGAACAACGGTTTATCAAAGAACTCAATTATATTTTAGTGAAGAGGACTAAATTAAAAGAATATAAAATAGGAAATAATTTTTTTATTTTATCAAAGAACTCAATTTTCTGCAAAAACTCAATTTTCTCAAAAAAATTTTGATTGAATTCTTGACCTAAAGCGCGTCCCGGGAGCGCTTTAGGCCACGCCAACAAAAACAACAGCGTCCGAAGCGCGTTTTCGATGGCGTGGCCTAAAGCGCTCCCGGGACGCCGCTTTAGCTCAGCACTTCAAAAACGCTACCGACGGGCGCGATTTTGGGGAAATTGCCTTCCTGGTCATTAATTTTCAACCCTATACTTTCCGGTAATTTTTGTTATTTTTTGGTATTTTCTGGAGTTTTGCCCAATAATAATAGGAAAAATAATAGTAAGAAAAAAAATAGTGATGAAATAATAATACTAAAAAATAGGAATAATAATGTTAAAAGTAATGATAATAATAATATTGATAATAGTAAAATAAAAAGCATTAGTAATAAAATAATAATGATAATAATAATAGTAAAAGCAATAATAATATGATAATAAAAATCAAAATTAGAAATAATAATAATAAAATTAATAATAAAATAATAAAAATTACAAAAGGAATGAAAAAAGGACGAAATTGAATCTATAAATGAAAGTTTGGGGTAAATTTAAAATACAAGAGAACTGAATTAAAAAACTAAAAAATATGGAAGGGCTTGATGCAAAAATAGCCCATTTAACTTAAAAACACGCGGATCCTATGATGGCGGGTCGGGTCGCGCGGGTCAGAGCCATGAAACGGCGCCGTTTTGGGGCTTAAAGCCCCAGGCCAAAACGACGTCGTTTTAACCCTTTATTTAAGCCAAATTTTCAACAAAAAAATCATTTTAAACTTGTTTCAAAAAAAAACTTTCAAAAATTCCCAAAACTCTCTACTTTGGCGATTTCAAAGCTCGGACATCGTATTTGGACCACCGCGCCACCACGATCGGCCAGTCGTGCGGTGGCGAATTCAAAAATGTAAGTTTTTTTCTTTTTTTTTTATAAATGTATTTTATATATGTTGTATATATGGTTTCCAAAATAAAAATAAAAATAAAAATAACAGTGTTCAAAAATAAAAAAAAATAAAAAAATAAAATAAAACCTCTGCTTGATTTGGTATTCTCTGTGTATATTTGCGTATTTTTGTATGTATCTGTCCTCGTTTTACAGAGTTTATGGGGTTTTTATAACCCGAAAAAAAAAAAAAAGAAATACAGAGATTCTGCCATTATTTCTATTTTGCTGTTGTTTTTCCTTTTTTGTGCAGGAAAATGACGAGAAGTCCGGCGTCGGGGTGCTATCTGGGCGTTGATGGCGGCGTGACTGTGCTGCTTGCGGCGTGAAGAGGGGGATGTTGTCGAGTCACTTGCGGCGTGAGGTTTTCCTAGGGTTTCAGAAACCTTCGTTTCTGATTTAGGTCTTGGGCCTTTTGGGCCTCGTAGGTCAGTTGGGTTAAGTGTTGGGTCAATGGGTAGTGGGTCTGAGTAGGCCTGGGTGTAACAGGTTGTAAATGGACTGTAAAAATAATAAAAAAACTGGATATTTTTATTTTTTTGTTTTTATTGTATGGGCCCGGGCAAATTGGGCCTATTACATTTGTGTTTTGAATTAAGTTGTATCTAATTTATAATTACTTGAATATATATTTATAATTGTATTAATTTTACTAGAAATCATATCACATATATATACATGTGAAAATCACGAATTTAAAACATAAATGTATCTTTAAAAATAACATATAATAAATAATAAAAAATATAATTTAAAATTAATTAATAATATATAAAATATATACGATATTAAAAAAAAATTAAATTAAATTATATATACACTAAAAAGATCAAGAGAAAAACTATTATCATCAATAACTTGTTTTAAAGGATTCTAGAAAATGGTATAACGATATATACTTGATAAACCTTCATATAACATCAACATAAAATTATTGGTTAATTTAATTAAAATTAGTTTATAATTATAATTTTGTTATGAATATCTTATTAAGTGGATGTCCATCATGATCAAATAAAGTTTTTGATGTACTTTAAATTCTAATAGTTATTAGAATTAGATATCTACTTCTTTTATACTTCTTATGCCTATAAATAGAGACTTTGATGAAGCATTGTAATCATCCAATTAATCAATAAAATACATTCTTTATTGCTTCCCATATTTTCTTTGTTTTTTAGTCTCTCTATCTCTCTTTATTTTATAACAAGTTATCAGCACGATCTTTCTCAAACTGATAGTTCCTTTTATCAACGATCAAATTTATCCTCCATAATTTCCAATATCTTTGACGGCAAGATGCAAAGTTTTTACAGGAAGTTTCTTTTATTTAATGTTTCATATCTGATTATTATTTTTCATTCTTCTTTCATTATACATTATCATTGTTTTGATTAACTTATTTTAGTTTTTGTTCTTAAGGATGGTGAAATATTTGATATCGTTATCTATATGAAATCGAGAAATAAGATCCACTCTCAAAGTTTGCCTTATGATATTTACTTGGGGATGATCTCTTTCTCTTCATTACAAATGATGCTTATAATCACTACTTCTCATTCATGGTAACGTAAGTCGATCTAATCAACTTCTTTTGAAATTTAATTTGATTTCTATTAAAAAGTTCAATTTATATAATTCACTATTCGTATATTTATGAATTTGTAAAACCCTTCACGCATTTAGTTATTGAGATTTTTATGTAGAGATAAATATTTTTTAATAGAATTGATTGATTTAATTTTGATTTTGATTAAGATGTATGATTATTACAGAATGCCAGAAAAAATACTTGTCATGAACTTTGCGATATTCACCTTGTCTGTGATAATTTCAAATCATTGTAAAATTTGAAATGAAATTATGTCATAGTGGTGGAGGTTAGAAGACATTTATATTTAAACCTTTATAGTTGTAAAGCTATTTTAATTTGACATTATAGTATTTTATATTTTGTTGTGTTATGATATAAATATATATATTATCTAACCACAGTGATTTATTAGTAACATGAATTTATTATTTGTTATGTTTAATATATGTTTTATTTATACCTATTCATTTTATATGAATAAATAAAATTTTAGAAGATTAAATTTTTTTTTATCACTCATGTTAAAAAGAATTGCAAAACTGTATATTATTTAAAATAAATTAAGCATTCATTAAGGTTATATAATAAAATGATTATATGCTCCTGAAGAGCTAATATTGCATCAAACTGTAAAAAAGAAAAAGCTCTTTAAGAGCTAATATTTTACCTTCTTGTGTTGTAAAATTTTGTAAACTATAATATTGTTTTTCAGATCAAGAAGATATATGTTGAATAAAACCTTCATGTGTTTTACATTAAAACCACATATAGAAATAACATGAGATACTCATGTATTTGTATTATATATATTCCCTGAAGGAATACATTACACTATATGATTGAAATATCTAATGTGCTCCTACAATAGCAATATTGTGAAAATGACTTTAAAAGTATTTTCGAACAATATCATACATTCTAGTGGCTAAGCAAAATAATAAGTTACTAATGAAAAACTATGAAATTCTTCCCACTAGTTTTGCTTCATTCCTTGAAGTGAATGTAGCAGTACATAACAATTATGAAAAATGAAAATATAGAGATCATGATTGTTGTTGTAATTGAGGATGTGGTTAGAGACGTACTAATAACAATTATCAAGGTGGTTATAATAATGGTACTTCTAACCACTAGAAAAAGAATAATAATGAAAAACAAGAAAATTGTGGTCAAAATATTTGAAGATTTTGGCATATTCCCTGAAGTGAATATTGCAAATAATTTTTTGCAAATTATATTTCTTTTATTGAGTTAATAACATTATGGACTTCACATTGATGTAGACATTTCCAGAAGTAAATGTCACAATATTGTTTATATGTGAATACAAAATAAAAAGAATGACGATAAAATTATTAATTGTCAATGTAACATCCTAAAATTTGAATTTTTATATGTTGCATTATTTTGGTGCTCAGCTAGTTTATTTATCCTATGTGTGTGTTAAAATAGTCCTGAGAAGGTTCGGGATTTATTTGGAGTTGGTATAATTTTTGGAAATTAGTACTTTAATGAAATGGAACAAGTGACCTTAAAGCCTAAGGTAATTAAGTGGTAAAAAGATAGCATAATTGAGTTAGTAGTAAAGAGGATATGCGCCACATGTATTGTCTTTAGAGGAAAGGTTCAAATCCTTGGTATGCATTTTTGTAACTTAAAATTTTTGCACTCTCCTATTAAGTGTCGGCCAAGCTTTATTTTTGGTATGTTGGACTTTTAATTTTTTATGGTAAGGTGGCTAAGAGAAAAGGCAAGTGTAAACTTAAGGAAGGGAATCATACGAATAAGGTATGTAGGGGGAACACAAGGCACTTTATAAGGAGTGTGTTTTGGAAAGTTTGGAATGGCCAAACTTTGACCTTGGTATCCATGTATTTGGACGGTTTTAGGGGCTAGGGGGTGGCCGAATTTTTGAAGAACTTTGGGTAAGGATAGGTGCTTGTTGGGCACATTTCTTTTGGTCATTTTTGTCTTCTCTCAAAGCATTTTCTCTCCATCTTTTCTCTCCTAGCCGAATGCACATTGAACATTTGTGAGCATCTTTTGTTTTTCTTCTTTTGGTCATTTCATTTTGACCATTTGGTCTTATTTTGCCTAACCTCTCAAGTCATTTTCCCTAGTGCCGAAAACACCAAAACTTGAAGGCCATTTTTCTCTTTTTCTTTTCTTCTCCATTGCCGAATGCTCTCTAGCATCAAACCTCTCTCTTTGCTCCTACTTCATCTTTGAAAACCGAAACACAAACCTCTCATCCTCTATTTCTTTCTTTCTCTTTTCTTCATATTGCTCATTCTTACAAACATATTTTTCTCCCTTCTCTTTTCCTCCATGGCCGAATGTTGCTAACACCATTTTCTTCAATTTTTCTTCATAGCCGAATCTTCCTCTTCACATATATTTTCTTATCAATCATTCTTTCTACTCTCGTTTTGATCAATCAGTAAGAACCCTCTTCAATTCTCTATTTTCTTCTTTTTCTTTTGACGAATCTACATATTGGTTTGGGAGGGTCTTTTGACCGAAAATATCATCCTCTATCTTTCTCTCTTAGACAATCTTTTTCGTCTTTATAGTGAAATAGAGAAAGGCCGAAACTAGGAGTGTTCGTAATCATTGTGAATCACTAGGATTCGGTCCAAAGTGTTAAGGTAAGGGTTTCTATCAAGGACTTCCATATTACTCGTTATTTCGTTAAAGATGGGGTTTACTAATCGATTTTATCTTAGGGACGCTATCGCTCGATTTTCATCCCTTGAACATAAAGATTTTGTGGTAAGCCGATTTCGGCCTTAAAACCAATAGTCTTAATTTCAAAAATATTAGTTGGACTAATATTCTTTTGTCAATGGAGGCAAACAAGATAGGGTCAAAAGGGTGGTGAATAGTGTTCGGAAGAGGCGCGATTCGCTATTCCCTCTAGTTTCAAGCGAAGGGCTATTTCGGCAATCCGAGATTTTCCACCGGTTGTGGACCTCATCCGGTGAAAATCGCTTATTTGAGGTTGTTCGTAGTTACGAGCCATTAGTTGTTCGGGATTTTCCAACGGGTTGTGAACCGTCAACCGGGTGAACCGACAAATAGTAGTTGTTCGAGATTCCGAGGGTAAAAATCTAGACCGCTTACTTCAAAGATAGATTTATTTTAAGTGTTAGTGTTCTAATCGAGCGTTATAACGTATTTAGGTATCGACGATCGGGAAAGTGTAGTCCTCACCGTGTCGGTGTGTAATCTCACACCGTATCTCATGGGTTAGATGACTATACAGTAGTAAACATTGGATTAAAAATCGCAAAGTTTGTGAAATCGGAAAATATGGTATAATTAACACTTTAGTGTTAAGATCGTGAAATCGGTATTAAGAATGTGGTAAATTACTGAAATTGCCCTTAAAGGGGCTAAAAAGCGATAAAATGTGATATTTTGGGCCATATGTGATAAATGGGCCACATGTGTTATTTGATAAATTGGCCAAGTGTGATATAAGATGAAATGGGCCAAATTGTGAAATAGGCCAAAATGTGATATAGGCGATTGCAATAATTTTTATAATGGGCCTTATGTTGGAATAATTATATGAATGAATTATTATGCATGTTGTATACATGATTGCATGGGTTGGGATATTTGACGAAGAGAAGTTACGTAGCTTTGCTACAAAATTACGATAGCTTAATTGCCCGATTAATATATGGCTTAATTGCCCGATTTGCTATATGGCTTCGTGCCCGCTTTAATATATGGCTAAATGCCCGATTTGGTGTGTTGGCGGGGTGGGTGACTAAAGCTCCCCACAGTGTCTTTGGTTGGTACTGCGGGTGGTGTGTAGCGGATGGAAATTTAGGTTTGGTTTGGGAGTTGCATATTACATGCATTCTACACATGTTAAATTGTTATATTTGAAATGGGCTTTGGCCCAATAAATGTTTAATTGAATTTTGGCCCCGTGAAAGTGGTAAGTGAATTACACACTGAGTTCTAAGTAACTCACCTGTTTTCTTTACCCTCCTCGGTAATGATCGATGATGGAGGCTTGGGCGGGGACGACTCGATGGAGGCCATACTACGAATTATGGGTTATTTAAATTTCAATTTCTTTTTAAGTACTTTTTATTATTATTGCTATTATGTAATAAGGCCTCTGGTTAAATTTTTATGGATGTTTTACTTGTGGATGGATTTTATAACACGCTTTAAATACTTAAGTGGGGTTTCTTTTCAAAAAAATAGAAATAAATGTTTTCTTAAAATAAACATGCATAAAGGGTTTTCATTCTTAAATATTTTAACTCATAAAATTTATGCATTAACAACGTTCTTCCAAAATTTTGTTTTCAAAATTATTTTCGAACTCTATTAATTTTTCTTGAAATATTATTCTAATTTCTTTTAAGTTTCAATTTATAAATTTTTACGTCTCAAATTGTTTGATTTATCAATCAACCTTAGTTTTCAATAAACTTCAAGTCAAGATATTTTGAAAATCCGATTTCTTAAAATATTTAAAAAGACTATATGTATATTCCTTTCCGTGTGACATGTCGAATTTGGTCTTAATGCGTAGACCGGGTTTGGGGTGTTACAGTCAAAATTTATATTTACATTATTAGTACAATTGAAAAACATGATTAAGTAAACCATAAGTTTACTAATACAAATACATTTACTATTTGGCGTGACTAGTTAGACCATCTTAGATTATATATGATGCGAAAATTAATTGAGAATTCATATAGACAATTATTAAAGAACCAAAAGATTCTTTAATTTAAAGAATTCTCATGTGTTCCTTGTTCTTAATGATAAATGATTATTACAAACTTACTGGTTAAAGTTGAGATTTAATGTTTTGTATTTCTAAAATGAATATAGGCCCATTCATCCACCATGTGGATGATTTTAACATTGTATGATTTTGGTAGATGCATACAAAATAATCACATGCGTTATTAACTCGCAACCTATCGTTTGCGAGATTGCTTGTTTAAATTATTAATTTCAGATTATGCAATTATAACAATTCATCTTGCTTATGTTGGCGAGTTCATGTCCCAAGCTTTCAATAATTATTGTATGTCAATCAGGATAAAAGTTGAACATCATGTAGCTCATGTTCACACATAAAACGATATAGCTGAATTATTTATCAAATGCCTCCAACTAATAGCTAAACCATTACTTATGAGAACAAAACTTTCTATTTCAGCATGAGATTGTATTGATTTACATGTTGTATGCATCAAACCAATAAATTATAAATACTCCCCATTACAATTGATTTTTGGTCAAGAGTCAAATATTTCCCATCTTGCAATCTTTGAATGTATGGTATATATTCCAACTGCTCCACCACAACGCACAAAGATAGATCATCATAAGAGATTGAGAATGTATATTTATATGAGTCTCCTTATAATATTTTTGAGCTATTAATTCGAGATTTAATTATGACATAAGTTGTCAATTTTCCCAACATTAAGGGGAGAGAATAAAAAGTTTGATTAATAAAGTACTTGAAATGAATTATCAATGTTTAAGATCCTCGTACAAAGCAATGTGAACCAGAAGTTCAACAGATAATTCATTTTACAAATCAACTGCCAGATTCATTAAATCTCACATACCAACTGAAAATGCTCCAATATGAATTGATGTCCTAATAGGGGAAACTGTTAGTGCAAAAGAAAGTAATTCATGCCTGAAGCGTGGAAGACCGGTCAGTTCCAAAGATAAAAATCATCGTAAAAGAAAAGGAGCAACCATTCAAGATGGTCATATAGTGGAGGCAGGGATTCCTAAAGAGACGCATGACATAACTAGTTATAAAACTCAAGAATAGATTCAAGTACCTAAAAGTGAAAATGAAAATGATGAAAATAAAGAGATCTCGATAAGTTATGTCAATACGAGAAAAAGATGGAACCGAAAAAAAATGTAGTTGATGGGCTCGAAACTAACTAATATTTCAACAAAGGAAAGCGCACCTATCGAACAGTAGTATAGCTTTGGTGAGTCCGAAATATCGTATCCTCAAGGACGAAAATTACTAGTAATAACTATCTTTTTATTATCTAGCCGAATAATTAAGGGATTTTATTTTTAATCTAAAATTAACTAACTAATTGACTAACTAAATGACTATGAACGCGACAGAAAGTGAAGAGAAAAATCGAATGAATAAAGACAATACCCAAGGAAGAATCCACCTAGACTTCACTTATTATTCTGACTCTGAATTAAATGATTTATTCACTTGACTTGATCCGTAGAAATCCCTAAATTATGTTAATATCTCTTTCAAGACTAAGAACAATTGACTCTAGGTTGATTAATTGAAATCTCTTTCTAATTAAAACCCCTATCGTCGCATTAACTCGATCTATGGATTCCCTTATTAGATTTGACTCTAATCCGACAGATTTATGTCGTCCTATTTCTAGGATTGCAATCAACTCCGCTTAATTATGTTGGATCTACTCTTAAATAGGGACTTTTTCTCCACTGATTAAGCACATTAAACTTGAATTAATATTTCTGAAAACATCAAAACAAGGATTAAGAACACACAATTAAGAACCAGAACAAGTATTTATCACGTAATTCAGATTTATTGAATAATAAGATTCATCTAGGTTTCATCCTCCCTAGGTATTTAGGGAGTTTAGTTCATAACGTAAAAGGAAAACATCATAGAATTAAGAAAACAACAAGACATAAAGAACCCAAAAACTTCTAAAGAACTTGATGGAGATCTTCAATCTTGGAGTGAATCCGCCTTCTAGAGAGTTCTGACGACTTCTTTCGAGTAATTTCTTCAATCTACTATGCGTACCCCTTAGGTCTCCCTCTGATGTGTATTTATAGACTTTAGAAGGCTCAGAAACCCTAAAAATTGGCTTTTTTCGCGTGAAAATAAAGCGGTGCAGCAGAGGACACACGCGTGTGATCAACCCGTGTGAGGAGGCCCGTGCCGTGTGGGAATTTGCATGGCTCTCGATCGACACGGGCTGGCACACGGGCGTGTGTCCAGCCCGTGTGGTTCACACGGGCATGTGTTTAGCCCGTGTGGTGTGGGCTTTGGCCGTGTGGATCCTTAAGGTGGCCCGTTTTGTCCGGTTTTGGCCCGTTTTCTGTTCCTTTCGCTCCCCTATGCTCTCCTGGTTATAGAAACATGAATTTAAAGGATTAGGAGCATCAAATTCACCAAATTCTATAAATAAATATCCAAAAACACGTTAAGCATGAGATTAAAATGTGTTACTTTTATGGTTTATCAAATATCCCCACACTTAAGCGTTTGCTTGTCCTCAAGCAAAATCCTCAACTCACCATTAAAATTAAACTTCCTCAATTCATAATTCTCATCAATAATGTCTTGTCATAATTCACAGGTAATTCATACATTGATAATTTAGCTAAAAGAATCTTAAAGATTCAAACAATTCAAGTCACAAATTTTATAGCACGAAAACATAGGTGTTTCCCCTTATCTAAATAATTACCTTTGAGTTAAAACCGACAAGAACTGACATCCTCACTAAAGGTTCACTCAAATCACTCAAAGTGTTTAAGGTTCAAATTAAGCACTCAAAAGTCAAACATGAAAAGTTATTACCATAGGCTTGCATGAAAATCAAATCTCCACCACTATAAAATGAGATGATACACAAATCAAAAGGTCTTTGAAAGGGTTGTACTGGGGCTTGGGTTAAAGGTGCGGATAAAGGCTGAATTAGAGGGTAAAAATCGAGATTGAATTGACAATTTACCTAACTAGAAAAATAAATTAATACTGAATAATTACATTTGAATAATAACACGAGCTTCTTCTCAAAATGTGAAATTAACTGCTTAAGCTCAAATAACAATATTTCCATTTTTTTTTTCTCATGTACAATAATAAGACGAATTTAACAACTGAAATAAAGAATATAGTTAGGCAACTGATCAAATCAAATCTCGACAAAAGGGGAGTCATAAAGTAGGAGAAGCAAAAATTGGGTTTTGGGTTAATATTAATGGGTGAGTCAAGAAACGGTTTATTAGGCTCAAAGGGGTTCACTAGGGGTTAATTATGAATGTAGGCTTTTAATGGAATAAGTGGGTTAAAACCTAAGTGCCTTTATCATCTCAGTATATCAAATCAAGGGTGTGGTCTCGATATGCATAATCGAAGCAAGTTCTAGAATAACAAATCAATATTGACACACTCATAACCAATAATAAAGTGAGCAAGAAAAATATATGCTCTAAAGGCTCAAAATCTCACAAAAATTATGGTTTTTGATGTCAACCTTGCAAATTTCAAACTTCAAAGCAATATTTAAATTTAGGGAAACAACCTAATAAAATTTTAATTCTGAAAATAGACTTATCATGCTTGATTCTCTAATGTATTAAAGTTTAAACCATCAATGCACAATTACCTATGACTTAATATAAAACATATCAATAAAAATCATAAGTCAATAGAAGTTTCATTCTAATAGTAATATGAGAAAGTTACTTAAGAACAAGACATAATTCAGGGATTTTTTTGATAATCAATTAAATAACCTCCCCACACTTAAGATGTACATTGTCCTAAATGTACCAAAATAGAAAGAATATCATAAGAGAGGGAGATAAGTGAAACTTCCTGAATTTTGGATGAAGTCCGTGGAATAGTTGACGCGGAATTGTAGATATAACAAAGCGAAGTGCAAAATTTTGAGCAGCGAATAAGAAAATAAACACAACTGTGGAAGACGGTTAAGGGATTACTTGATTAGGAATAATTATAAAAGCTAAAATATAGTTCAAAATATAAAAGATAAGTATTTTAAAATAAAAAAATAAAGGGAAATAAAAATAAAAATAAAAATAAAAATAAAGAAAAATATAAAAATAAAATAAATGGACTCAAAGGTCCTCATCGTCAGACGCGTCGCGAGGTGGCGGTTCTGAAGGTGAAATATGGAGATGGTGGCATATCTGCTGTAAGGTGGCCTCGAGACTATCGAACCGCTGATAACACTGCTGCTCGAAGTGAGTGAGTCACTCGGATATGTCGGTCAAAGTAGCAGCAAAAGAGAGAGGTCAGTGACTCGGTGGTGGAGGGTGTGGTGGATCCTCGTGAGGGGGAGGAACATCCTCAGTAATGTCTTCGGGATCATCCTGATCATCAGGGCGAGATAATCGGTACTGGAGAGGATCGAATCCACGGCGTCACTCTATCATCCTCATATGTAGTATACTCGAGATGCCTTGAGGGGACATCTGGCCAACAAGTGTAAGCGAGGAGGACTGCTCCGGTGTGAGGAGACCGAAGTGTCGAGCGAGGCGAGTCACGTAAGGCCCTAAGCAGATGGGGCCCTTCCTATTACGGTCAGTCTGGTGGCGGAAGGCTAGAGCCAGGAAGTACACCAAGTCAATGATATGGCCGTGAGCCATGCTCCATAAGTAGTAGGCGTCGTGTGTACTCACGATGCCGGTGCTCTCTCTCTGACCTGTCAAAGTGTGAGCGAGAAGTGCGTGAATATACCTGAGGGAAGAAGAGAGAGAAGTCACCTTCGAGCGACTAGGATCATAGGTCGTCAGAGCACCGATATCGGTCCAACAGCGCGAGGGTGAGTAGTGAATATGGCGATGGAGCTGAAGAAAATCCTCGGCCATCATGAACTCCTCCGTATAAAGTCCCAAAGCAGAACCAAATTCTTGGACGCTCATGTGGTGCACCACACCGCCGAGGTGAAAGACGATGGTGCCGGGCTCATTGTGGGCTGACATAACGGGCTGAAGGTGGAACGTCGAGTAGAACTCTAAGGTAATCTCCACATAAGTGGGCTCAACGATACTGAAAAAGCGATCCCATGATTCTGTGATAATGAGGGCACGAACCTCGTCAGCGAGGTGGACCTTCTCCAACGCGGCCCAATTGATGCAGCGGCCCAACCCTAGGGGTCGTACTCGAAGGAGCTGAAAGAGATCCTTTGGTGGGTCCGCGGTGAATCGGAGGTAGGGGTGGCGCACTTCAGCGGAGGCGCTCGAGGAGGTCGCACTGGGACCATTCCGCTTTTTCGAAGCGGGAACGGCGACCTTGGTCTTGCCTCGTGTGTTCGTCATAATCAGCCTGACAACAAAATAAATAAACCAGGCATCACCAAAGTTAAGGATGTACGATCCCACTAAGCGGAAATTGTAATGTACTACTAAAATAATAATGAATCTAAATATCAGAAATAGACAATTCGAATGCCAAAAACTAAAAACATATCATTGAACCTAATAAATTAAAAACTAGTAAGCAAATAAATGTAAGCAATTCATCATGAATAAAAGAGAAGAATCAATATTACGTTACTAAATAGTAAATATCGATTATATGAAAGAAATAAAGATCAATTAGCTAACAATATACTAGGAATTTAATAATAGTAGTAAAATAGCTAAATACAGAGAATAAGAAATAAGAATAATCAACCTAAACTAAATGGAAGTAAATAATAAAGTTAATATTAAGCAAATAATATTACTTAAGTGAAAAAAATAAAAATAGCAATAAACAGAATCTAAATATAATAACAATAAAGATAATAAAATAAAGAGAGAAATAAATAAAATTTAATAATGGATTAAAATAAAATAATAAAAGAAAAATAAACTAAAATAGGGGGAAAAAGGATGGTAACCGACGGTGGCAAGGGTGGTGGCTGGAGTGGGGCACGACGGGTCGGGGCGGAACGGCGAAGGACAGTCGGTCGAGAGGTGGTAGGGGTTGTGGGATGGACGGTGGGTTCGGGGGAGGCTAGGGGGCGGTGGTGCAAATGGAAGAGAAAGGAAAGTAGGGGAAGAAGAGGAAGAAAGAAAAGGGGAAAGAAGAGGGAAGGGGGAGAAGGAACGGGGAGAAAAAGGAAAGGAGAAGCAAAGGGAGGAAGGAATCGATGGTGGCCGGAAGTGGGGAGCGACGGCTAGGGTTTGGGGTGGGTTTTGGGGGAAAAAGGAAGAAGAAAAGAAAAAAAAAAGAAAAATGTGTTTAAATGGGTGACACGATCATGTAACGGCCCGTGTTGGGCCACACGGTCGTGTCACACGCCTGTGTGGTAAAGCCCCTAGCCCGTGTTCGTCGCGATTTGCAAAGGCTTAGTTTTCACACAGCCTAGGACATGCTTGTGTGTCCAGGCCGTGTGGTCCACACGGCCGCGTCGCACGCCCGTGTGCTAAGCTCTTCGCTTCTCCCACGCCCGTGTGGATTTCCATACGCCCGTGTGATCGTACACACGGCCGTGTGGCCTGCCCGTAGAACCCCCTGACTTGTTTGAAATTTGAAAAATTAGGCTCCAATTTTCACACGGCCTTGGACATGCCCGTGTGGTCTACACGGCCGTGTCGCACGCCCGTATGGAGTAAATTTAGGCCGTGTCTCTGTCGATTCTTGTGGATTTTAAGCTTCAGGGTCTACACGGCCAAGTACATGCCCGTGTGGAATTTTGACACGCCCGTGTGTCGTGCCCGTAGAGCCCCCTGTCGATTTCTTTGAATTTTAAAAACTAAGTCCCCACATCCACACGGCCAGGGACACGCCCTTGTGTCCAGGCCATGTGGGTTAAAAAACTGCATTAAAACGTGAATAAAAGTAAAAATAAACTAATGAATAGGGTTAGTGCTCGGGTTGCCTCCCGAGAAGCGCTTGTTTAAAGTCCTAAGCTAGACTTACCTTGTATTCTTCTGTTTATGAAGGTTCACAGAGTTGAAGCTCCTCTCTAATATCCCTAAAATCCTTACCATTATATAGTTTAAGTCGTTGACCGTTTACCTTGAATGTGCCATAAGTCGGATGAGTTACCTCAATTGTGCCATAGGGAAAAATGGTTTTGATTACGAATAGACCTGACCATCTTGATTTTAGCTTTCCAGGGAACAATTTGAGCTTTGAATTGTATAGTAGAACAAGATCTCCAACTTCAAATTTCTTAGGTTGCTTCAAACGAGCATCATGGCGTCACTTTGTTGCTTCTTTGTATAAACGTGAGTTCTCGTAGGCATTCGCTCGCCACTCATCTAGCTCGTTCAACTGCATAAATCTTTTCTCACCTCAAAGTTTAAGATCATAGTTTAAGAATTTTATAGCCCAAAATGCTTTGTGCTCTAATTTAAATGGTAGATGACAACTCTTCCCGTAAACAAGTCTGTATGGGGATGTTCCTATGGGAGTTTTAAAAGCGGTTCTATAGGCCCATAAAGCGTTGTCTACTTTTAATGCCCAATCTTTCCTGTTTGATTCTACAGTTTTCTCTAGAATACGCTTAAGCTCTCGATTGGCTACTTCAACTTGTCCACTAGTTTGAGGGTGATAGGGGTAGCTGTTCTGTGGTGCACTCCATATTTCTTTAAGATTTTATCAAATTGAGTATTACAAAAATGAGTACCCCTATCACTAATAATTGCTCTAGGTGTTCCAAATCGAGAGAAGAGTTTCTTAAGAAATCTCACTACCACTCTAGCATCATTAGTAGGTAAAGCTTGAGCTTCCACCCATTTTGACATATAATCAACCGCTACTAAGATGTATTTATTCCCAAATGAGCTAGGGAATGGACCCATAAAATCAATACCCCATACATCAAATATTTCACATGATAGCATATACGTTTGAGGCATTTCATCGCGTTTAGAGATATTACTTGTTCTCTGACATCTATCACACGAAGTAACATACTTGTTAGTGTCCTTGAACAGAGTGGGCCAATAAAAACCTGATTCGAGCGTTTTATGTGCTGTCCTAGTCCCACTGTAATGTCCTCCTGTTGGTCCTGAATGGTACTGTTCTAGGATTTTGCTTGCTTCTGCCTTTGTAACACATCTCCGAATTACTTGATCTGTACATATACGAAAAAGAAAAAGGTCCTCCCAAAAATAGTTTTTCACATCAGCAAAGAATCGTTTATTTTGATGATGTGTCAACCCTTTTGGTAGGATGTTAGCAGCTAAGTAATTCACAATATCTGCAAACCAAGGTACCTCGGAGTCAGATATAGCCAAGAGTTGTTCTTCAGGAAACGAGTCATTTATCTCACTCTCATCGAGTTCTTTGATATGTGGATTTTCAAGTCTAGAAAGATGGTCTGCCGCAAGATTTTCAGCTCCTTTCTTATCATGAATTTCCAAATCAAATTCCTGTAAGAGTAAAATCCATCTTATGAGTCGAGGTTTTGCATCAGATTTAGTTAAAAGATAACGAAGAGCTGAATGGTCAGTGTAAACGACGACTTTAGATAATATCAAATACTGTCTAAATTTATCAAATACAAAAACCACAGCTAGCAACTCTTTTTCTGTGGTGGTGTAATTTTCTTGTGCGGTCGTCAATGTCTTGCTAGCGTAATAAATTGGCTGAAAGTGCTTGTCTCTTCGCTGTCCCAAAACCGCACCTACTGCAAAATCACTCACATCACACATTAGTTCAAAGGGAAAATTCCAATCAGGTGCAATTATAACTGGAGCATTTATTAATTTATTTTTGAGGGTATTAAATGCATTTAAACATTCCTGATTAAAATTGAAAGGCACATCTTTTTCTAGTAATTTCGTTAAAGGCTTAGCTATTTTAGAAAAATCCTTAATAAATCTTCTATAAAATCCAAAGCATGTCCTAAAAAGCTTCTAATAGCCTTAATCGAACTAGGAGGAGGTGATTTTTCTATGGTTTCAGTTTTTGCTTTATCAACCTCAATCCCTTTACTAAAAATTTTGTGACCTAACACAATCCCTTCTCGAACCATAAAGTGACATTTTTCCCAATTAAGCACAAGGTTCGTTTCTTCACATCTCATTAGAACTTGTTTTAAATTTTTAAGGCAAAGGTGGAAAGAATTACCGAATACCGAAAAGTCGTCCATAAATACCTCCATAATATCTTCTACAAGTTCATCAAAGATGGCTAGCATGCAGCGCTGAAAAGTAGCAGGAGCATTACATAATCCAAAAGGCATTCTACGATAAGCAAACGTACCATATGGACATGTAAATATTGTCTTTTATTGATCCTCAGGAGCTATCGGGATTTGGAAGCAGCCAAAGAGTCCGTCTAGGAAGCAATAGTACATATGCTCAGATAATCTTTCTAACATCTGATCAATGAAGGGTAAGGGAAAGTGATCTTTTCTCGTGGCATCGTTCAACTTCCTATAGTCAATGTAAACTCTCCAACTTTGTGGATCGTTCTTGTTGGAATCAATTCATTCTTCTCGTTGGCTACAACAGTCATGCCTCCCTTCTTTGGAACAACCTGCATATGACTTACCCAAGTACTGTCAGAAATAGGATAAATAACTCTAGCATCTAGAATTTTTATTACCTTAGCTTTAACAACTTCCTTCATGTTGGGATTTAATCGTCTTTGAGGTTGCACACATGGTTTATATTCATCTTCCATTAAAATTTTGTCGGTGCAAAACGATGGGCTTATCCTTTTAATGTCAGAAATCTTCCAAGCTATGGCTCTTTTATGCTCCTTTAGTACCTGTAGTAACTCGTCTTTCTCATTGGGTTCCAATTCTGAAGAAATAATTACTAGTAATGTAGAATTATCTCCAAGGATTGCATACTCTAAGTGATTTGGTAACTGTTTCAATTCCAATTTGGGAGGCTCTTCAATAGAGGGTTTTTGTTTTAGTTCGTCGTTTATTTCAATGCCCTCATACTTCTTTTGTCTTGGGGAAGAAGTATTCAAATTTAACTCAATTTGTATCTCCCCCATCTCATTGGTATCGTCACCTGCCTCCTCACCTTGGGCAAGACACAGTTCCAACGTGTCTTTATGTATGATTTCCTGAAAAGAATCTTGAATGGAATGATCAATAGCATCGATAAAATAACAGGAATCATCTTGCTCTCTAGAGTATCGCATAGCATCATAAATTTTAAAAATAATTTCCTCGTCACCTACTCTGAGCACAAGTTTACCATCACCTACATCAATAACAGCCCTAGCAGTAGCTAAAAATGGGCATCCTAAAATTAAAGGCACCTCAATGTCCTCATCCATGTCAAGCACAACAAAATCAACAGGGAATATGAATTTATCAACTTTTACCAAAACATCTTCAATAATTCCCCTAGGATATTTAATAGATCTATCAGCTAATTGGATACTCATCCTAGTGGGTTTTGGTTCCCCAAGACCAAGTTGCTTGAACATTTTATAAGGCATTAAATTAATACTGGCACCTAAATCAGCTAATGCTTTCTCAATATTTAAACTACCAATTAAACAGGGAATAGTGAAACTTTCTGGATCTTTCAATTTGGTTGGTAGCTTATTTTGGAGAATAACTGAAATTCCTCGTTAAGCTCCACGGTTGATAGCTCTTCAAACTTCCTTTTATTTGTTAAAAGCTCTTTTAAGAATTTTGCGTATGTCGGCATCTGCGAAATAGCTTCAACAAAAGGTAAGTTAATATGCAATTGTTTAAAAAGTTCAAGAAATTTACCGAATTGTGCGTTCATGCGGTCATTCTTCAATGTTGCTGGATATGGGATCGGTGGTTTATACTCTTTAAGTACCGATGTTACATTCTCATTTACTTCATCACCTTTTGCCTTATCAAATTCTTGTGGCATCTTCTTTTCAGCTTCAACCAACACCTTCCCATTCCTTAGTGTAACTGCCTTCACATGCTCTTTTGGGTTAGGTTCGGTGTTACTAGGTAAACTACCTGGTTGCCTTTCGGAAACTAACTTAGCCAGCTGTCCAATTTGATTCTTAAGCCCTTGAATCGATGCTTGCTGATTTTTCAATGCTGTTTCAGTATTCTGAAAATGAATCTCTGACACCGAAATAAACTTTGCTAGCATATCTTCAAGGTTCGGCTTTTTCTCTTGCTGGTAGGGTGGTTGGAAACCTGAAGGGGTTTGCGGTCTTTGATTCCCTTGATTACTCCATGAGAAGTTTGGGTGATTCCTCCAACCTGGATTATAAGTGTTACTATAGGGATTATTCTGAGGTCTAGAATTATTACCCATATAGTTAATCTGTTCGCTTTCTATGCCATGGTTGTAGGATGGATATTTTGTATTACCCATTCCTCCTCCATTCGTATCGTACTGCATCACTGAATTTACCTGCGAAGAACCATACAAACCATCAATCTTTTTATTTAAAAGCTCTACCTGGTTTGATAGCATGGTGACTGTGTCGAGGTTAAAAACACTGGCAGCTTTTGTCGGCTTTGTTCTCATGACTTGCCACTGATAGTTATTCAGTGACATCTCCTCTATAAACTCATAAGCCACTTCAGGGGTTTTGTTATTTAGGGTTCCACCGGCGGCTGCATCAATTAATTGCCTAGTTGAGGGGTTCAAACCGTTGTAAAAGGTTTGAACCTGTAGCCATAACGGTAATCCATGGTGAGGGCATCTTCTCAGTAGATCCTTGTATCTCTCCCATGCATCGTAAAGTGTTTCTAAATCCATCTGCACAAAAGAAGAGATATCATTCCTCAAATTAGCCGTTTTAGCCGGCGGAAAATATTTAAGTAAAAATTTTTCAGTTATTTGTTCCCATGTAGTGATTGATCCTCGTGGTAACGAGTTCAGCCACTGCTTAGCTTTGTTCCTCAACGAGAAGGGAAACAACCGAAGGCGAATGGCATCGTTAGAAACGTTATTTATTTTGAAAGTATCACAAAATTCTAGAAAATTTGCTAAATGAGTATTTGGGTCTTCGTCCTGCAAACCATCAAACTGAAAAAACTGTTGAATCATTTGAATAGTGTTAGGTTTTAGTTCAAAATTATTTGCAGCAATAGCAGGTCTAACAATACTCGATTCAAATTTCATTAAATTAGGCTTAGCATAGTCGTACATAGTACGAGGAGCAAGATTTTCGGCAACCACCGGAGGAAGCGGATTATTATCAGCCATCTCCTCGGTAGTATTAGTATCGTCCTCTTGCTCTTCCTCTATGTATTGTAAACTTCTCCTTATCTCCCTACAGTTTCTGCGAACGGTACTTTCTATCTCACTGTCGTAAAGCAAAGGTCCTGACGGGTTTCTTCTAGTCATAAACTAGAGATACCTGCCAGAAGTAAAGAAATAGAAAAATTAGAAAAGTAACAATAAAATAAAAATAAATTGTAATAAAATAAAAATGACTAAAGTAATAAAAATTTAGTGTTCCTAATATCTTAATCCCCGGCAACGGCGCCAAAAACTTGATGGGCTCGAAACTAACTAATATTTCGACAAAGGCAAGCGCACCTATCGAACAGTAGTATAGCTTTGGTGAGTCCGGAATATCGTATCCTCAAGGACTAAAATTACTAGTAATAACTATCTTTTTATTATCTAGCCGAATAATTAAGGGATTTTATTTTTAATCTAAAATTAACTAACTAATTGACTAACTAAATGACTATGAACGCGACAGAGAGTGAAGAGAAAAATCGAATGAATAAAGACAATACCCAAGGAAGAATCCACCTAGACTTCACTTATTATTCTGACTCTGAATTAAATAATTTATTCACTTAACTTGATCCGTAGAAATCTCTAAATTATGTTAATATCTCTTTCAAGACTAAGAACAACTGACTCTAGGTTGATTAATTGAAATCTCTTTCTAATTAAAACCCCTATCGTCGCATTAACTCGATCTATGGTTTCCTTTATTAGATTTGACTCTAATCCGGCAGATTTATGTCGTCCTATTTCTAGGATTGCAATCAACTCCGCTTAATTATGTTGGATCTACTCTTAAACAGGGACTTTTTCTCCACTGATTAAGCACATTAAACTTGAATTAATATTCTTGAAAACATCAAAACAAGGATTAAGAACACATAATTAAGAACAAGAACAAGTATTTATCACGTAATTCAGATTTATTGAATAATAAGATTCATCTAGGTTTCATCCTCACTAGGTATTTAGGGAGTTTAGTTCATAACGTAAAAGGAAAACATCATAGAATTAAGAAAACAACAAGAAATAAAGAACCCAAAAACTTCTAAAGAACTTGATGGAGATCTTCAATCTTTGACTGAATCCGACTTCTAGAGAATTCTGACGGCTTCTTTCGAGTAATTTCTTCAATCTACTCTGCGTTCCCCTTAGGTCTCCCCCTGATGTGTATTTATAGACTTTAGAAGGCTCAGAAACCCTAAAAATTGGCTTTTTCCGCGTGAAAATAAAACAGGGTACGACAGGGACACGGGCGTGTGATCAACTCGTGTGAGGAGGCCCAGGCCGTGTGGGAATTTGCATGGCTCTCGATCGACACGGGCTGGCACACGGGCGTGTGTCCAGCCCGTGTGGTTCACACGGGCATGGTTTAGCCCGTGTGGTGTGGGCTTTGGCCGTATGGATCCTTAAGATGGCCCGTTTTGTCCGGTTTTGGCCCGTTTTTCGTTCCTTTCGCTCCCCTATGCTCTCCTAGTTATAGAAACATGAATTTAAAGGATTAGGAGCATTGAATTCACCAAATTCTATAAATAAACATCCAAAAACACGCTAAGTGTGGGATTAAAATTTCTTACTTTTATGGTTTATCAGTAGTTGTTGACAACAATTTTGCTTATAATATTGCTATTTAAATGATAAAAGAAAATGAGGATCCTGAGCCAAAATCTATTGAGGAATGTAAAAATAGAAAAGATTAGCCAAAATGGAAAGATGCAATTTAAGTGGAATTGAATTCACTTTCTAAACGTGAAGTTTTTGGACCAGTAGTCCAAACACCTAAAGATGTAAAGTCGGTAGGATATAAATGGGTATTTGTGCAAAAATGAAATGAAAAAAATGAAGTCGTAAAATATAGTGTAACGATCCGAAATTTACGGTTATCGGAAAATATATTTTTGGGTCTTTGTTCTTAAAAAACGAATTCGTAAATATTTATTAAAAATATTTACGAAGTTAGTTGTGTGGTTAATTAGGTTTTGGCTAGGTGAATTAGCTTGAATTAAGGTTAATTAGGTATAAGGATTAGATTGAATATAGTGTAAAAGTTTAATTATAGACTAGAGGAAATTTAAGGGACTAAACTAGCAATTAAACTATAAGTGCCAAGTGTGTGGTAATAGTGAAATACATGTGGAAAAATAAAATACATAAATTAGTAATAATTACTTATTTACTTATTATATAAGTAAATATTATTTTATTATTAAAATATTATTATATTACATTATTAAAATAAAACATAAAATAAAATAAAACATAAAAAAAAAGGAAACAAAGAACAAAGAAACAGAATTGAAACGAAAACAGGGGAAAGAAAGTAGAAAAAGAAAGAAAGAAAAGAAAAAGAAAAATTAGGGTTTTAAAGGTTCCAAGTTCAAGTGCTAGCGTTGAGCCAGAGACATCGGCTAAGAAGGGGAAAGAGAAAGTCAACGAGGATTAGCTCGAAAAATACAGTTTGTATTTCAATAATCCGAAAACTAAAACTATTTGTTGTATTTATCGTTATTATGTATGGTAAGTGAAATTGAGGCGAGTTAGGTATTGTGACATTGAATTGGATTGAATTGAAATTGTATGTATATGTGAAAAATGTGATAAGTATGAAAATTGAGATTGAATTGGAATTATGTGATTATTGTGGAATTGATATTGAAATGTATATTGATTGTGAATTGAGAAATGAATGGAAACCCTATTAACTGTATTGGACTGAGTCGGATATAGTTGGTGTAACGCCCCAAAATTTTAATTTTTGATTTCGTGTATGTGTGACACACAATGTCTATCTGCTTCGGTGGTTATGTGTTCTGGGTGTGTGTGAGAGGTCCCAAGTTCAAGCCTTACTTGGGCAAGTTTTGGCATTTTTATAAATAAAGCCTTAACCTTGTGCAAAGGGCTTAAGTTTAAATGTTGGGTAAATTACATTAGAATGAGCATGTTGGTCTGGTGGTTAAGTGGTGTGTTATTATGATGGAGGTCTTGTGTTCGAATCCCTGCGCATGCAAATGTATTATTATTTTTTGCTCAGATTTCGGGATAGAGTTGTGTAATAGGGGGATTCTGAGTAGTTGATGTAAAGTGGGAATTAGGGGAGAAGATTAAGGGATTTTGGGGGTTATCGGGATTTTATTTTATTTTTTTCCCATAACCGAATTTTGGCTTCCTTTTAGAAAACAAAAATTCTGCCGTCTATTCTTCTTCCTCTCCTCTTGCCAAAATTCTCTGAGTTTTTCCATCTTTCTCTTCTTTTTCTTCTTCTTGATTTTTCCTAATCCATTTATTTTCCTTCGCTTTATGCGCACGCAGTTAGTGCTCGCTTAGTTTCGGTAAGTGTTTCTCTTCGTTTCAGTCATGAATCTCTTAGCGACTGAAGTGGTAATGTTTTTTGTCTGCGATTTGGGCGTAGGGGGAGGCTCGGACTGGTGAATTCAGTGTTCTCGTCTTAACAATAGTTAAATGGAGGGTTATCGTTGGTGGTAAGTTGGGTTTCTGTTCGTTCTTGGTTGTCAATTCGCTTGTAAATTCGTTAAATTGATGTTGAGTATCTTGATTTTAGGCCTTGAAGTGCTCGGGGGTGATTAGGCATCAAAACGATACCAGGTGTGTACCCGAAACGCAGAAAATGGAGTTCGGCAAAAAGTCGAAATTGCTTGCTGTCGAGAAATAAGAGAAATAAGAGAAAATGATGCGAAAAATTGTAGAGAAAGGAAATAAGGGTGTTAAAAACTAGGAAATCAACATTTTGCACTAAAACAGTTTTGGACAAAGAGCAGAGTATAACTTTGAAAAATCATCAAAAATAGTGTAAATTGAGTTAGAGGTTGAATAAAATATGAAATTAAATTTTATTGAGTCTAGTCTTTCATGGAAGAAACAATGTAAGCAATGGAATTGTAAATCATGAGTTATAATAAATTTTGTGAGACAAGGTCAGAATGATTTTGGGTTCCCCTATTCTGACTTTGGAAAATCATAAAAAATTGTAAAAAAAAATTATGGGCTTAAATTTATATGTTTAAATCCTTAATGAGTCTATTTTCAAGAGAAACAAACAGAAACATCATCTAAATTCCATACTAAGAGATAAATATTTTTTAGTAAGGAAAGGCGAAGCTGTCAAACAACAGAATAGGGATAACTTTAAAGATTTTACTGTACTTATTTGATAAACTATAAATTCTTAAAATTTTATGGTAGAAAGGTATTTGAGTCTAGTTTCAAAAACATCAAGTGGATCTTAATTTGGAATTATGTAGCTCAAGATATAAATAATTTAGTGATAATGACTCAAGTAGACAACTTTGAATGAACATATAAGTAAATAGTGAAAACATATATGAGTATTAAGCTAGCATGGGTTACTTTAAAAATGGATCACACGGCCAAGGCCAATTTGGGCCGAGTGGGCCACACGGGCGTGTGAGCCCACACGGGTAGATCACATGGGCACGTGGGCCTATTTTTACTGAAATACTTTTAAGGTTGCACGGGTCACCCAAGTCGATCAGAACCTCATCGTAGGGGGGTCTAAGTGCTACTTAGACCCCTAAATGTGTGAAATTGACCGAATGATATCTCAGATCGGGCATGTTAATATCTAAACTGAATATATGTACTGAAATTGCATAATAGCATGTCATCCATTGTGTGTTGCATTGCATTGGGTTGGGGGTTGCTATTCGGAGGAAGTGTACTGAAAGGCTTTAAGCCTAATTTCTCGTGACTTCACCGCAAACTCTTTATGTATTGTGCCACATTCGGTACTACTTGGAGTGTAAGGATGGGTGGGTTGATTATATCCCCACATGGAGTGTAGGGTTGGACGGAGATGGTGTGTAGAGGCTGGTTGGGTAGGATTTTACTCTCGCATAATCATATCACTCATCGATATCGTGATGGGCTAAAGCCTTACTGCATTTTGACACTGTACTGAGATGGGCTAAGGCCCAAACTATCACTGATACTGAAAAGGGCTTAGGCCTAAGACTGTTCAACTATGCACTGTGAATATTGATTGTTTGTTTGTTTCTGCGGGATTACACACTGAGTTTACGTAAACTCACCCTTTTTGTTTAATGTGCACAGGTAATCCCCAGACTTGACGGATCGGTCAAAATGGATGACTCGACGATGGCCACACGTATTTTAAACTGTTTTAATTTTAGTTTTGGTATTTATTTCTTAATTATTTTCTGGGTTATTTTTTATGTAAATTGAACTTTTTGGACTGTTTGCTTTTATTTCGGATTTTAGACTGTTTTCGTGGATTTAAAAACTGCACAAACTCAAAGAACAAACGGTTTTCTCTAAAACAAAGGGGTAGTCTAAGATAGACGGATTCACCTAATTAACTCGATTTTTCATAAAATAAATGATTTCTAAAGCTTCCACAGCGAATTGTGTTTTGGAGTCAACAAGAGTAAATAAATGAAAACGGTTTTATCGTAACAACTTAGTTTCAACACGCTATTATGTGACATTGCCAGATTCGGCCATAAGGTTTAGGGTGTTACAGTTGGCATGCCATAGGATTGGAAGTGTTCAGGGATACTTCGACTTCAAGTCGATGAGACACTGAGTGTCGTATTATTACTTCGAATAAATTCGATGAGGTACTGAGTACCGTATTATTTTACTTCGGCATAGCCGATGAGGCACTGAGTGCCGTATTGGTGTGTTTTGGTTGGATCCGTGTATCCGTCCGAGTCCGAGTTGTGTTAATAGGGGTATATCAATGAATTGGCCAATTGATTGACATTGAATGATATTGATTATGGATTGGAATGAACAATGAAATGAAATATGTAATTGAGATGCATGAAATTGCATGAATCATGGATTCATGGAATGGATGTTGAAATTGAAATTGAATTGAGTATCTTTTTGTAAAATGCTATTGAATAGCAATTATGAAATTGAAATAGAAAATAAGATATTTGAAATTGTTATGAATGATGTGTTTATGATATTTAATTATTTATTGAATGATTATTGGTCATGTGTGATTGTGTATTTAAACATTATAAATTTTTTATTAATAAGTATTCGGATTATAGAAATACCACTGAGTTTATACTCAGCGTACAGTTTATTTCCGTGCGCAGGTTAGGTTAAAGTCAGAACGTTGAATCAGCATCCAGAACCGATCCTGAACTCAAGTGGTGAAGTATATTTTCTTTTTGGTAAATGGCATGTACCTAGGATGTTGTGTTTGTCAATTTGGGAAATGTTTGTAAAATATGTTATAAAGTGTTGTTGGTTATATTTATATATATATTTATGAACTATATTAAGCTTATATAATGGTATGTTTTTCGTATGCAAATAAATTAGTTTGAATGAAGTCAAATTAATTGGTTTAGAAATTATATGTGAAATAATTATGAAAGTACTTTAGATAGGTCATGAGATTGATAAATTTGGCATGTATTAAAGGTATTTGAATGTATTTTGGATTGGTTGAATATTGTTTTTTTTTTTTTTGAGTTGCTTGTTGTTCAAGAATTGCAGGGTTGGTAAACTTATTGTAAAAGGCTCGTTTTGAGTCCACACGACCTGGCACACGGGCGTGTGAGCCCTGCATCTAGGAATTTTATTTTTTTTGAAAATTTCACAAAAAATTCTCTGAGCTTCCAATTAAGTCCCGATTTGTTTCTAATACATGTTTTGGGCCTCGAGGGCTCAATAAAGGAACATTATTATTAAATTTCGATATGCATGTTAAATAAATACGTAATTACTTGTATTTGTTCTGATCTTTCCGGTAATGCCTCATAACCCTGTTCCGACGACGGATAAGGGTTAGGGGTGTTACATATAAAGCACGACTTGTAGCACAAGAATTTTCGCAAAGGCCCAACATTGATTATGAAGAGACATATTTTCCTGTGGTGGATGCAATCACATTTAGATATCTTATTAGTCTGACAATACGTGAAAAACTTGACATGCATCTAATGTATGTTGTTACAGCATACTTATATGGTATACTTGATAGTGAAATTTATATGAAAATCCCTGAAGGATTTAAAATCCCAGAAGGATATAGATTTTCTCGGGAAAGTTGCTCGATCAGATTAAAGAAAAGTTTATATGGATTAAAACAATCTGGACGTATGTGTTATAATCGTCTTAGTGAATACTTGTTAAAAGAAGGTTACAAAAAGAATCCAATTTGTCCATGTGTCTTTATAAAAAGGTTTGGATCGGATTTTGTGATAATTCTTGTTTACGTTGATCTAAATATTATTGGAACTCCTGAAAAGCTTCAAAATACAATAAATTGTTTAAAGAAAGAATTTGAGATGAAAGATCTTGGAAAAACTAAGTTTTGTTTTGGCTTACAAATCGAGCATTTAAAAGATGAAATTCATGTTCATCAATCAACTTATACGGAAAAGAAATTAAAGAAATTTTACATGGATAAAGCACACCCATTGAGTACTCCAATGGTTGTACGATCATTAGATGTGAATAAAGATAAATTTCGTCCTTGCAAGAATGATGAAGAGTTTCTTGGTCCTGAAGTACCATATCTAAGTGCCATAGGGGCATTGATGTATTTTGCAAACAACACAAGACCTGATATAGCTTTCGCTGTAAACTTGTTACCAAGATTTAGTTCTTCTCTAACACGTAGACATTGGAATGTAATTAAACATGTATTTAGACATGTATTTAGATATCTCCGAGGGACCATTGATATGGAGTTATTTTATTCAAATGATTCAAAATCCCTATTAGTCGGCTATGCTAATGCTAGATACTTATCAGATCCACATAAATGTTGATCTCAAACAGGATATTTATTTACATGTGGGGGTACTGCCATATCATGGCGTTCAACAAAGCAAACATTACCTGCCGCTTTTTCAAATCATGTAGAAATAATTGCAATGCATGAGGCAAGTCGAGAGTGTGTTTGGCTAAGGTTATTGACCCAACATATCCAGAAGATATGTAATTTGCCTTTACAGGAAAATATGTCAACTATCTTATATGAAGATAATGCAGCATGTGTAGCTCAATTGAAGGGTGGTTACATCAAAGGTGATAGAATGAAAAATATTTCACCAAAATTATTCTTCACCCATGATCTTGAGAAAAGAGGTGATATAAATGTTCAACAAATTCGTTCTAATGATAATTTAGCAGATCTTTCTACAAAGGTATTGCCAACTTCAATATTTGAAAGACTAATACACAAGATTGGAATGCGTCAATCAAAGATGTAATGTAATGTTGCCATTAGGGGGAGTCTAAAATAAGTTGTACTCTTTTCCTTTAACCAAAGTTTTGTCCCATTAGGTTTTTCTGGTAAAGGTTTTTAATGAGGCAGCTTGTAATAGAAGATTGCGTACTCTTTTTTCTTCATTAGATTTTTACCACAGGGTTTTTCCTAATAATGTTTTAACGCGACATATTATCTACCAATGAACATCCAATGTGGAGTGTTATGAATATCTTATTAAGTGGATGTCCATCATGATCAAGATAAAGTTTTGGTGTACTTTAAATTCTAATAGTTATTAGAATTCGATTTCTACTTCTTTTATACTTCTTATGCCTATAAATAGAGACTTTGATGAAGCATTGTAATCATCCCATTGATCAATAAAATACATTATCTATTGCTTATTATATATTCTTTGTTCTTTAGTCTCTCTATCTCTCTTTATTTTATAACAAATTTATTTTTTTATTTGTTTATTTTTTGGCACCCGTGTTTTAACCAAACAAATAAAATTATTGGTCATTTATTTTTTATTACTTGATAAACGTTCATATAGCATCACCATATAATTATTGGTTATTTATTTGTTTGATTTTTTAGTACTCGTATTTGTTTTTTTTTTTGTAAATTTTTTTATACTTATAAAATCAAAAAAATAGTAAATATTAAAAAATATTAAACAAATAAATTATAATTATAAAAAATAATTTTACCTTTAAAAAAATTTGTTGTTGCTTCTTTTTCACCCTAAACCAAACATACAATAAATATTAAAACAATATTAAAATCTGCTACCTCCTCCCTTTAAAACTCTAACCTAACCAAAATAAAACTACAAAAATAACACTTAACTTTTCAAAACCCTTATTCTCTTCTCTACGGCCTCTTCCCTTTCTTCTCCTTAGCTGCTGCTTCTTTGTTTTCTTTTTCCAGTTAAGGAGACCATGAATCTTTTATATAGAAAACATTTTCAGTTCAGGTCGTCTCTCCGGTGCAAAGCGATGCCACCTATCAGGGTGCCTCCACCGGTGCTGCCTGTCAGGTCCCCTTCGGCCTTAAAAAAATTAATTTTCTTTTTGCATACAGACTAATGATTGGGGTCAAAAAGCAAGGGTGGTGCCGCCTCTCCACCACCCACACCATACCGTTTTCGTAAATAATAGGATTAGGATACCATTTTGGTAATTTTTTATTATTTTTATATTATACAAGTAAAAAAGCCTAGATTTAATAAAAAATATTTATTTTTTTATATAAAGATGCCGTGTGGCACTTTGTGATTGGCTATAAGATATTTTTTTAACATCCGCCAAAAAAATAGACTAAAAAATATAATAAAGACATACTTTAGGTACTAAATTGAAACAAAAACTATTTAAGTACTAAAGTAAAAAAAATAGTTATACTTCAATGGCCAAATCTTAAATTAAACCTTTCTTCAGAAATGTAACACTTAACACTATATGTTATGAATACCAACTTCCTTTTATTTTCCCGTCAAACATATAGGAAAAGAAGAGAAAAAGAAAGAAAATCTCCTAATCGAAGAAAATCATTTCTTTTCTCAGTATCCTATCGCTATCTCTCCACATTTCCCACATAATGCTTGGTGCTCAGCTTTACGTCCGTACAATCGCCACTGTTTCGATTTCCTCCGACCGATACACTGCTGCTTCTCCTTATCCAACCGCTTCTTCCTCCTGCCTCCGCTCCTCCTCCTTGTGTTCGCATTTTACGACGAAACGCCGCCGTCCTTCTCCTAAACCCGTCGTCGTTTCTTGCCACTCCGCCCATGGTAGCTTCCGCCCCCAATCTAGTAATGGTGACAATCGAGATCACCAGTTTCTCGAAGCTTCTCTTCTCGTCTCAGGTTTACGAGTGCCTCCCGTTTATCTTTCAATTTCCATTGATATTTTTTTTCTTGGAGATAATTTGGAGTTTTGATTCGTTTTGGAGGTACAGAAACTATTTTACACTACCGGATGTGGAGGCATGGATTTCAACAGGACGTAAAAGGAGTGTTTCCCATGTCCAGAGCTAAAATTACTTCAATAGGACAGGCCTTTCTCAGTCGCTTTCCCAGTCCAACTATTTTTCTTAAGATTCCTTGTGATGGGGAGTTCTTGCTACCCATTGTTATAGGTATAATAATAATAATTATCATTAATAAATCAACAATTCTACCCTATTCTTATTTACTACAATTAGTTATCATTGTTGGTTGGATCTATTTTCTTTTCTTACTAATTCTAATTAATCTAATGTTGCAGGGGAGTTCTCTGTGGAAAAACTCATAGCTGCCTTTTGGGGAGATGATAAAGGGGTAACTTATTAATCTGTTACTTTTATTTTAAGATGTTATTGATGAATCATTGTATAAACTTCTGGACATTTTTTTATTTTTATTTTTTCAGGATACCCCTGATCAGTTCCAGCTTGTTAATAATGTTGTGGAGAAGCTCGGATATGAAGTATGGATTTCGTTTTTTTCTCCTGTATCATTAAGACCTGTTGAAATCTTTGTAGCTTTTATCAGTCGCTTGCTGAGTTGCTTTAGTTGTTTCTTTACATCGCATGTCTATTGAAGAACACTCTCGAGTGTTGAACTTGGAGGGAGATAAGTAGCAAAAATTTGTAAAATAAGAAAGGGGATAACAAAGCCCAATATACTTGGTTTTTACTCTTACCGAGTTACTAGCTTTAACCTAGGAAAACTTGACACTTTGTTGTGTAAGCATCTCTTTTCATTGATTTTTACATGTCTTCATTTCAGGTTAAAATGGTGAGAATTACAGAAAGAGTCATCAATACTTACTTTGCGAAATTGTATTTGAGCAAGGTGATTAAAAGATTCTTGTGTGTATATGTATATTTCCTTGGTGTGATACAGGAACCTGATTCATTTATTATTCTTATGTTTACAGCCAGGGGAAAATGATGTCATCATTGTGGATGCACGACCCTCAGATGCCATAAATGTGGCTAACAGATGCAAGGTGCGTATGGGAATATTATTCATAAAGCAATTACCATGAAATATGAGAGGGAATTGCTTGCTTTCTAGTCTTACACCGTTTCCCTGTCTTGATTTGCACCAGTATAAAGTCTCAACAAGACTGCCTTATTTAGTTTGAGTAGGTTGGTCAGTATTAAGTATGGCATTTTACATATGTAAGTGGTTGCATTTGCATTTTTTGTGCATATGCTGATAATTCCAGAACTGTGGTCAGATGGTCCAGTATTTCCAATCTGCAATCTGCCTCTCATTCCAATGACAAACTGCTCTTTCAAGGTTCAATCCAAAGCTTCTAATCTGTTTTCCCTGTATGCAGGCTCCAATATATGTGAACAAACAAATTGTCTTGGCAGATGCTATTAGAATTGGCTTTGGGATGGGCAGAGTGCGTGACAAAAGGTCTACTTATGATGTATCTCTTGACAGGTATATTGCTTATTCTGGCTTTGTTGTCTTCTCTTCTAATTGTGTGGCACATAGTGACTCTAAGCATGGTTATATATTTCCAGTGCTGCAGATGGTCCTGATTTACTATTAGAGGAGCTGGATCTGGTGAGGAATATGGATTTAGCTGTCAAAGAAGAAAGATACACTGATGCAGGTAATAATAATAAAATACCATCTTCTGACCAAAAAACACACCAAAAGGCAAAAAAGAGAGAATATTCTGTTTCTATCAATTATAAATTTATTAAATGCAGTAGTCACAATGCTATTTTTTTTCATTCCTTTGTTTTGACATACTGAAGCTCTTGCTTACTAACACTAGATAAAATTATATTTATTTAATTTCTTGCAGCAAAGTTAAGAGAGAAATTAATGAAGCTATGCGATCATGGCCAGTAACCGTTTACTGATGTATCCACGGTTGTACACTCGTTGGTGGTGGTTGGCTTGCTGGTGATCGAATTCTTTTTGCGTTTTTATGTTGTTAGTTCTGGTGTTTCAGTTCATGCTCGAAATGCTGTAGTTTGTAGAGCTTGAGGAAGGTGCGAGGCCCGAGACTCATTACTCTGAGAGTGGAACCTTCACTGTTCTAGTTAAGCCTGAGGAGTCATTCCTGGAAGTGGAATGGATGCATAATCATGTTTTACAAACTGTAGTAAATAAATATTCAATTTAGAAATGTTGCCTATAAGATAAGGGGTAACTAGGACAGTGCATATCCATGATCACGAAGGTTATAAATATTCTAATTACATATGGAGCTGCCTACCATTGACTTTCTTTGTACTTTGTGATTATATGATGTATAGTAGAAAAGGATATTATGTTTTTCACCATATGTAAATATCCGCCTGTTTTGGCAATGGCGTCCTTTCACTGTCTATCTCCCCACAACGCATAAGCTTCCTCTCCCTGCATGGTGATAGCATATCTTCACCCCTTACCTCAAGGTCGTCATTATCCATCCTTAAATTAACAAATGGCAAATGATGCTAATAACAGCAGTGATGAGAATTGCTCCTATAAAATGATAATCCATTTGGCTGGTGCCAGGCAACAATGGAACTCTCCGCTACTGTGGAGTAAGCGTGGACCATAACTGTCCAAATTATTATACATAATTGTCGAGAAGCTCGGGTTTGGCCCCTAAATCACCAGCAACTGCATGTTTTTCTGTGCAAAACCATCATTGTATACCCCGTGCAATGCATGTATTCATTCATTCATTCATTCAAACTTATTGCTAAAATACTTGATTGAATATTTTCTCCTTTATATTCACCATGTCTATAGGGAGCAATATGTAGTTTGCTGCAAATACTTGTAATAAGTAGAAAATATATCCAAAATTTGCCAATTACCCCATATGCAGCTGCTGCTTCCCTATACCCGTGTAGTGAACACCCCAACGTCTAAAAAAGCGTCAACCACAAACCAAAGAAGATCATCATATCAATCATCCAAAAAGTTGGTATAAAAGAAAATCTTCCCATTTCGCTGCCCTGAAAACGAGAGCTCCCCTTGGCAACTGGCTGGACTGGCGGCAGGTAGCCACCGCCTCACCATCCTTTTCCCCCTTCTCCCTCCTCCTCTCTCATCTTCTCCCCCTTCCCCACCGTTGGTAGCCCACCCCTGCCTCTATAGAGTTTGTCAAATTAGATGAAATATCTCACACAAGTTTGAGAAACAAGTTTAAAAACAAAAAACAGATTTGGTGTATGACTAACTCAAATGCCCAAGTCAGCATGTTTCACTAATAAGCCCCTTTAACTTTGGGGTTGACATGCAACTCCTAACGTGGAATGATTGAAATGAAAAGTTGACCTGGGTGGCGCCTTGGTAATAACATCAACAATCCGATCAACAGTATGGACGTGAAGAACATCAAGCTCTTTTCGATTAACATGGTATCAAACAAAGTGTATTACGACTTTTAAGTTCTTCACTTTGCTGTGTAAAGCAGGATGTTGGCAGTGTATAGTAAAGCCCAAATTGTCACAGAAGGTGGCATGGGACGCATAGAGGAACATGAAGTTCTTTGAGAAGATGCTTGACCCACAAAATTTCACATGCATTTACAACAACTCTAATACCATAATGAGTTTGTCAAATTAAACTACACAACTGGCACAAGTTTACTGATTATTCTTGTTCAATATATAGTAGTCATAACCTCAGAAAAAGTGAAGAGAAAAAAAAAAAGAGTTGTATGACTAAATTATATTAAGCTCCTTACTTAAGCTCTGACTATCCCGTTATCTTACGTTATATGTAAGGTACTTATACATAATTTAGGAATAGTATAGATTTTTAGTATTAGACTTAATTCTAGGATTAACCTATAAAATTGGAATTAGCCCTTAAAACTAGAATTAAAACTAGCTTGTAGGATTAACTTTAGAATTAGGCTTAAAACTTAATTTAGAGTCTAGAACTTTGGATTAGATTTAGTCTTATATTAAGACTTAAAAATTAGGACACCTTATTTAGTATCTTGCTGTGAATTGTTATATTTTTAGATACATTTATCATGACATATTTTGTGCTTTTATTTAAAAATTGACTTGAGGAAATATGTCATAATCTCCTCCCTCACATCACACTTATCTTGGTATCCATTGTTTGCTCACATTGCTATATTATTGATTGGACGTCATTAACATGCCTTACGCTTCATAATATTGTCATTAAGCATTGTGATAAGTTGTGATGATTAGTATACTTTTTTGAATGGAATGGACTATGTTGTTCACATGCATTACTCATTCAATCAAGTATGTTTTGCACATTTATTTCTCTTTCTTATACTCTTCATGATTGATATCATTGTAGCTTTAGTGAGCTTATGATATCCACATTTTGGTACATTTGTGCTTACTATGCCTTACTTTGGTTAATAACAATTGGTATATTGATAAAGCTAGAAATAGCTTATATTAAATTATCATTTTATGCAATTTTGATTTGCATTTAAAAACTTGCAAAGTACTCAAAAATATATTTCAAATGTGTTTTAACTTATTTGTGAAAAAATATAACGTCGGTAATGACAAATATATCGCAAAGAAAAGAGAAATAAAAATAAAGAACACACAGATTTTACGTGGAAACCCTTTTTCGGAAAAACCACTAGCAGAGGAGAAGAAAATTCACTATGTCGAATTCGAATCAATTACAAGAGGAATAGACTATGTCTATCTATAGGCTTATAAAGCCATAGTGTAGTAAGATTGAAACTCCTTATTCTAATCAATATCAAATAGATGGAGTTTAATAAGGTTTAAAACCTTATTTTAAAATAAAATAAAAGAAGTGTAGTTCTATTGGGATTCTTCTTTTATTTTATTTTACCATTATATTTTATTTAAATAAGGATTCGGTCACTTAATTCTAACAAATCTCCACCTTGACACGAATTCTCAATAAACAAGTTTTTCATCACGAACTCAACGAACAAGTTCTCCACCTCTTCCATAAAACCCTTAAGGGTTTAACTTCAACAATGAACACCAATCAAGTCTAAGCAATGCTCAAACTTGGTTATAGGAAGTGACTTAGTCATCATATCTCGCAAGATTTTCATGAGTACTAATTTTGCTCACAACAATATCACCACGAGCAATAATATCACGAACAAAATGATACCAACATCAATGTGTTTTGTTCTCTCATGAAACATTTGATCTTTTGTAAGGAAGATGGCACTGATCACACAAAATATCAGGCTGATTTGAAGGTCTTTATTGAGCTCACTAAAGAGTCCTTCAACCAAATAGCTTCTTTACAAGCCTCGATGAATCGCCATGTACTCAAATTCAGTGGTAGACAAAGCGATCAGTAGTTTGCAAAGTAGCTTTCAACTGATTACACAACCTCCGATTGTAAAGACATAACCAAAGGAGAGATCTTCTTCTATCAAGGTCTCCTCGCAAAATCAAATCAACATACCCAATGACTCCATCTCTAGTTCTTCCAAATCGTAAGCAAACATCGTAGTACCTCGTAAGTATCCTAAAATCCATCGAATCGCTTTCCAATGTTCTTTACCGAGATTCGCCATGTATCCGCTAATCGCATCGATCGCATATGATAAATCGACGTGAACAACCCATAGCATACATTAGAGATCCCATCGCACTAGAGTATGGAACATGTGACATGTACTCAATCTCATCATCTGATTGTGGAGACAAAGCCGATGAAAGTCCGAAATGGTCACTAAAGGAGTACTAACAGCTTAGCACTCTGCATATTGAACTCGCAAAGAAGTTTCTCAATATACCCTTCTTCCGACTTAGGTACAATTTACTTGCTTTTCTATCTCTAAGAATCTCCATACCAAGTATCTTCTTTGTTGGTCCCAAATCTTTCATCTCAAATTCTTCACTTAGTTGGGCTTTGACCTTTCTTATCTCTCATTTATCTTTTCTTTGCTATCAACATGTCATCAACATAAAGAAGTAGATACACAAAAGAACCATCACTGCTTTTCTTAAAGTAAACACAATCACAAAACTACTTCTTTTAAAATCATGAGAAGTCATAAAAGAATCAAACCTCTTATACCACTCGTCTTGGTGGATCGTTTCAAACCGTAAAGGGACTTTTTCAAAAGCAAACATAGTCCTCTTTTTCTCAGATCAGAAACCCTCTCAAGTTGTTGCATGTAAATATCTTCCTCAAGTTCTCTATGCAAAAATGTAGTTTTTACATCTAACTGCTCAAGCTCTAAATTATGCATGGCCACAATACCAAGCAAAGCTCGAATCGAACTATGCTTCACAACTGGGGAGAACACATCTGTGAAGTCCACTCCTGGATTTTGACTGTAACCTTTTGCAATAAGCCTTGCTTTATATCTCGGGTTCTTCAACTCCTAGAGTCCCTTCTTTCTTTTTAAACACCCATTTACAGCGAACAACCTTTTTACCTTTAGGAAGTTTCACAAGATCCCATGTTCTGTTTTTATGGAGTGATTCTATCTCCTCTTGCATAGCAAACATCCACTTTTCTAAATCTTCACACAAATAACCGCCTCGTAATAATTAGACGACTCTTGGTTTGCATCTATATCTTCGGCCACATTTAAAGCATAAGCAACTAGATCACCTTCAAAGATACTTCTTTGGAAGTTTAATTTCTCTTCTAGTTCTATTTTTGGCGATAGAGTATTGTGGTGAAGAAGCAACTCTATTCTCAATTTTTGTAATCGGCTTGAGGAATCGACTCAGATTAACTGATGCTCCACCGCTTTTGATTTTCTTTATTGGAAGAGTCTTTAAGAGATAAGTTAGGTAGCATAGCAGCTTTCATCAAAAATAACATCTCTCGTGAATCACAACTTTTCTATTTTCAGACACCATAACTTATACCCTTTTACACCACTTTATAACCAAGAAAAACACATTTAATGGATCTCGGTTCCAATTTTCCATTATCAACATGAGCATACGCAGACACCCAAAGATCTTTAAATCGAATAATTAGCAGGATTACTGCACCATACCTCTTGTAGAGTCTTTTTCTCAATGGCAACGGATGGAGATCGGTTGATCAAAAACATGCGATGAGAGGCCGCCTTTAAAAACGACTTTGGTAAGTTGGCATTTGACAACATACATCGAACTTTCTTCATGATCGTTTTGTTCATTCGTTCTGCAACGCCGTTTTTTTGTGGAGTATGACGAACAGTCAAGTGTCTCACGATCCCTTCTAACTTGCGCAGTTTATTAAACTCATCAGAACAAAACTCTAAGCCATTGTCTGTGCGGAGGTATTTTATTTGTTTTCCCGTCTATTTTTCAATCATAGTTTTCCAAAACTTAAATGCAGAAAACACATCGCTTTTCTGCTTCAGGAAGAATGCCCAAACTTTTCTGGAAAAATCATTAATAAAAGTTAGCATATAATTAGCTCCACCTCTTGAAGGCACTCTTGATGGCCCCCACATATCAGAATGAATATACTCCAATGTTCCCTTCGTGTTATGGATTCCTCTGGTGAATCGAACTCTCTTTTGCTTCGCAAAAACGCAATGCTCACAGAACTTCAGTTTGCAAATTCCTTGCCCATCAAGAAGTCCTCTTTTACTCAATTCTTCCATGCCATTCTCACTCATATGCCCTAGGCGCATATGCCAAAGTTTAGTAATATCATCATCTGACAAGGTAGAGGAAGCGACAGCTGCATCACCAATAACAGTAGAACCCTGCAAAACATATAACTTGGCAGTCTTTCTCTGCCCTTTCATCACAATGAGGGAACCTTTGGAAATCTTCAAAATCCCACTTTCAGCTGTATATTTGTACCCTCTTGAATCAAGAGTACTCAATGAAATTAAATATCTCTTCAATTCTGGAACATGTCGTACATCACTAAGTGTTCTGACAACTCCATCAAACATCTTAACTTTAATTGTTCCAACACCTGCGATTTTACACGAAGCATTATTTCCCATCAAAACAACACCTTCGACAATCGTTTACGTAATTTTAAACCAATCTCGATTGGTACTCATGTGGAAGGTGCAAATGAATCAAGTATCCACTCCTCACTCACTTTAGAATTGTTGATGTAAGCGACTAGAAGTTCACCATCGCCGTAGTCTTCTACAACATCGCCTTCACGAATTTTTTCGGTTGTTTTCCCCTTTGATTCGTAGCCTCCCTTTTGATCTTATTTTGTAGCTTATACCACTCCAGATTTAATGTGCCCTTTCTTCTTGCGGAAGTTACAAGTTTTACCTCTGCTTTGAAGACTTTGATCTACCCTTAGATTTACTGCTGCGAGGATTCCGCTCTGTGTCCTTCCACGATCATCATCGCATTCCGATCTTGTCTCCCACGAACAATGAGACCTCTCTCCCGAGAGTCGGTTTTAACCACAAGATGCTTCATCTTATCATACGAGGTCAAAGAATCATAAACCTCATCAACTGTGAGAGACTCGCGGCTATATAAAATCGTGTCTCTAAAGGTTGAATAAGATGGGGGCAACGAACAAAGTAAAATCAACCCTAGATCTTCCTTATCATACTGAACCTCCATGGCCTCCAAGTTTGAAAGAATTTTTTAAACATCATTAAGTGTTCGTGTACGTGACGCACCTTCCTCCAAACGATGAGCATAAAGACGTTGCTTCATATGCAACTTGCTGGTTAGAGTTTTCGACATACATATTTGTTCTAGCATCTTCCATAATGCAGCGGCGGTCTTCTCCTTCATCACATCCTGCAAAATTTCGTTAGACAAATACAGATGTAATTGTGTTAACGCCTTTCGATCCATGCGCTTCTTCTCTCCCTCCGTCAATGTCGAAGGCATTTTATCTATCCCTAGCAAGGCTTCCTCTAAATCCATTTGTGCAAGAACTGCCTGCATCTTTATCTGCCACAACGCTAATCTGGTGTTGCGATCCAACAGCGAAATTTCATACTTCAAGGACGCCATTACCGTGATCGAGATGAAAAACCCGGAAGCTCGGATACCAATTTGTGAAAAATATATCGCCGGTAATGACAAATATATCGCAAAGAAAAGAGAAACAAAAATAAAGAACATAGATTTTACGTGGAAACCCTTTCGGGAAAAAAACCACGGGCAGAGGAGAAGAAAATTCACTATGTCGAATTCGAATCAATTACAAGAGGAATAGACTATGTCTATTTATAGGCTTGTAAAGCCATATTCAAATAGGAGTGTAGTAAGATTGAAACTCCTTATTCTAATCAGTATCAAATAGATGGAGTTTAATAAGGTTTAAAAAACCTTATTTAAAATAAAATAAAAGAAGTGTAGTTCTATAGGGATTCTTCTTTTATTTTATTTTACCATTGTATTTTATTTAAATAAGGATTCGGGTCACTTAATTCTAACATTATTCAAATATTTTTCTGTTAATACCAAAGTTCTAAGATGTTTAAATTCATTTTATACAAATCTAGAATCAAGTTCTGATGCATATTTTAAATATATGGGAACATAAAGAGTTAGTAAACTACTAAATTGAAGGGTATCAAAACTTATAAGCAAAAGTTCTAGAACATAAATATGTATCGAAATATGGCACCATTGTGTTCCTATACGTAGAGTCATGTTCCTAAACATTGAGAACTTGGAGTTATGTTCTTGTAAGATAATTTTGTAACGACTATTTTTTTTAGATGCATCGATACATTATATGTATTGGAACATGAGCTATAAGAACACTTTTTGAGCCCAAAATTAATGCTCCAAACAGCTTCAAATCATCTCAAACAACTATAAACAACTACAAATCGCTTTCTCAATAACATCCAAGCATTAAAGTCAAGAGAAAAACTTTAAATTCTTCATTCTTTCATTTTCTCTTGTACATATCTCTTAAGAGCTTATTATTAGATTTTTTTTTATCACTCTCAGTTCATTTTCTTTAAGGTTAAATATAAAATTAGTACTCGAACTTGTCCACTTATCCCAGATTGGTACCTATGATTTTTTTTTTGGTCTCATATTAATACCCGAACTTTTTTTCGTCCACTAGTTTGGTACATGAGCTTAACAATGTTAAGATTTTGTTGACGTGGCAGCGTTGGCCACTTGCATGCCACCACGTGTTGCACTCCTAAGACCCCTTTGACCCGTGTTGACTCGACTCCTTGAAAAAAAAAGAATTAAAAACATCATTCATTAAAAAAACAAAAAATAAAAAAACAAATAAATGTTTTTCATCTATAACTGGATCGATTAGAACATAAATCTTTTCGATTGCTTAAGAAACCTTTTGGATTATTCTTGAACATCAAAAGCCATATATGATTTTATTTTATTGACAATGAATCCTTTCACCAGTCTCATTTCCATCCTTCAACATTTGTACAAGAAAGCCTTTCGATTCCATCCTTCAGCCATCTGAGAAGCCCTTTCGATTATCCACCCATCTGAAAAATTCTTCACTATCTCATTGAAAATCTTGTTTCATCATCGATTAATCAGCCCTTTCAATTATCTAGCCATTTGTGGTATTCAATTCAAGATTGTCTTATTTTCATCATGTATGTATATTATAGTTTATATTATGTATGTGCAGTGTTTTGTCATGCATTGGGATAAATATGTGGTGTATATGCATTTGGGTGGAACTTTTGTCACAAACCCTTGTGCAGCTTATGTAGGAGGGGAAGTGTTGCAATGGGATTTTGACCCATATTTCTTGTGTTATTACACTTTGTGTGAGATGGTAGTGGTGGATATAGAGCTGTGAGGAACTTTTTATACTGTGAGGATGGGATAGATTTTAGTAATGGACTGAGTGTTTGCTATGATAATTCATCATTCATAGCAATGATTAACCCTATAAAAAAATAGGGTCCATACATGTATATGTTGAACATGAGGTGGACACACCTGATGTTGTTGATGATACCATGTTGCTGCCTGCCACTAGGGAAAAAGAAGTAATATTAGGGTTGGGGAACCAAATTGTAATGAAGAATTAAATTGTAATGAGAGAGTTAATGGTGGGGCCGAGGAACCATTTATCGAGTTAGGTGGGGGAATCTAATGTGGGACCAAAGTTGGGTGAGAGTAGTGATGCATGTGCTGAGAGGGAAAAGTTCTGAAAGTAGTGGGACCGGTGATATAGATAGCTCATTGGGTAATGAATGGGTTTTAAGGGCAAAATCTAAAGATGAAGAGGTGAGAAATATCAAGGCTTGGTATAGAAAATATAAAGGTAAGAAAAAGAACCAAAGAGAAGGAGAAAATAAGGTTAACAGTGAGGGTCCAAAGGTAGGTGAAGGTAGTGAAAAGGGAGAGAAAAATAGTGAGGTTTTAGATCCATCAGGGGGGGAACTGGTTACGTTGATTCATCAGATTTGGGGTCTTATGGAAGCAATTCAAATGGTGAGGTAGTTTGTAGGAGAAGTCGACATGTATGTTTCGATCCTAATAACCCAATCCCATATTTAGAGCTTGGTATGGTGTTTAGGGGATCAGAGAAATTCAAAATTACTTTAGCAAAGTATACAGTAAAAAAAAGGTTTGATATTGTCTATCTTAGGAATGAAAAGGGAAGGACTAGGGCTAGGTGTAAGGAAGATGGGTGTCTTTCAAAATTTATGTTGTTGTAGATAATAGTGATGGGTTTTACAAGATAAAAACCTTTATAGAAGCCCACGAGTGTTCAATAACTTTTAAGAACAAAAGAGTATCTTACAAGTTTGTTGGGAAGCATTTTTTAAGTAAAATCAGAGTGATTCCAAAGTTGAAGTTAACTGAGATGCAGAAACTAGCCAAGGAAGGGTTGAAAGTTGATCTGAGTAAGGGTACATGCAGCAGGGCTAGGAGATGGGCATTGTAGGAGATAAATGGAAAGGTAAGCTATGAGTTTAATAGACTATGAGATTATGCAAATGCACTTAGAAAGGCATATTCGGATGGCAATATAGAGGTGATGGTAGAAAGACCAACCCCTACTAAGGTTCTCAGGTTTAGGAAATTTTATGTAGGCTTTACTACGTTGAGAAAAGGGTTTCTGAAGTGTTGTAGACCTTTTATTTGTTTGGATGGATGCTTCCTGAAGGGAAGATTCAAGGGGGAACTTCTGCCTACTGTGAGGAGAGATGGCAATGACCAAATCTAATCTATTTAATGGGCAATTATGCAGAATGAAAGTAGAGAAACATAGTGTTAGTTTCTTAATAATCTTATTTCAGATTTACAAATTGATGATGATTCTAGATTCACATTCATGACTGATAAACAAAAGGTATGTTAGGGACATTACTTAAATAATTTTGTCCTACCATGCTTAATTTATTAAACCATCCATCTAATACCGTTGTTTTTGTTTGCATTTAGGGATTGATGGAGGAGATATCTGAATTGTTGTCAAAGGTTGAGCACAGAGTCTGTGCAAGGCATTTATATGTCAACTGGAGGAAATAAAATCTTGGAGGAGACATGCAACAAGTATTTTAGGGAGCATGCAAATCATACATAACTGTTAACTTTGAAGATCACATCGAAAAGATTGACCGTATCAAACATAGTGCCAAGGTAAGTCTACTTAGGACTGATCCTAAACAATGGTCAAAGGCTTTTTTTTTTCCTGGTAGGTCTATATGTGATGCAACTAACAACAATTTTGCCGAGTCTTTTAATGCAACAATTTTAGGAGCTAGGTCAATATCTATCATTTCCATGTAAGAAGAAATTAGGCAGTATGTAATACGGAGGATTGTACACAATTTGGCCAAATGTAAAAATTGGAATGATCAATTTTATCCTAAGATATGTGAGAAGTTACACAAGAGTACCCAAATGAGTTCATACTGTCATGTTAAATGAAATGGAGCAAAAAGGTTTGAAGTGGCAAATTTTGGTGATGTTGTAGTTGTTGACTTATTTCAGTGGTCATGTAGTTGTTGGCATCCCATGTCCACATGTTGTTGCAGCCATTTTGTGGAAAAAAGCTGATATTTCTGATTTTGTCTATAAGTGGTTTAAAAAAGATGTGTTTGAAAAATTGTATGGCTTTGTATTGCATGCTGTCCCAAGTGAGAAGTTTTGGTTGAAAATCGATATGGGACCAATTGACCCCCCATTCCAAGGAAAATGCTTGGGAGACCAAAAAAGAAAAAAGTAAGAGCAGAGGGGGGGAGAAGTAGGAGTAAATTGTTTAGAAGAGGGAGGAATATAAAGTGCCACAAGTGTTCCATGGTTGGACACAACTCCAAAAGTTGTCAAACTTCATCTGCTGTAAGTGTTTTGATGACTAAGAATTTTAATGCAATTGTTGGCTAATTTGAAAACTCCTAACATGTTAAATTTGCAGAGTACACCTACTCCTGCTCCACTAGCTCTTGCTCCTGCTACTGCTCCATTAGCTCCACCAACTCTTTCTGGTCCTGCTCCACTAGCTCCTTCTCAAACAGTTGCATCTGAAGCATTCGCATCATCACCACCAGCTCCTTCAACACAACCAACTCCTCCCACCATATCAACCTCTTCAACACAACAAATACTTACAAGACTAAGTAGCAGGGGAAAATAAGTTGTGCAAGGGATTGGATTATACATTGATGAGAGGACAAGGCAACAAATTTTGAATGTAAGTGACAAATTGTTAAATTGTTATGCTTATTGTATTTTGGGAGTTCGACACATTTTTTAATTATATATTTTATGCATTGCAGCCTGGTATGAAAAGGGAAACCGTAATGACTGCTTCAACCAAGTGCACCAATAAAAGGAAGGGAAGCAGCAACAAGGAAACTGTTGGTGGGGCTCAGGAAAGTAAGAACACAAAAAAAGTTAAGTCCAAAGATCCACCCAAGCACAATCGTAAACCATGGAGATAGTTGATGCCAATCTGATTTCGTTAGTTAACATACGATGGATAATTTGATGGTTCAATTAGTTAACATACGATGGATAGTTTGATAGTTTTATTTTGTTAGATCATTTTGATGGTTGTATTTTGATGGACAATTTATGTTAATCTTTTATATATGATGATTGTAATGGATGGTTCTATTTTGTTGATGTTGATTTTGGTATTTGCATATGCTTTTACAACAACAAAAAAAAAAGATTTTCTATTCAATTCAATCCATTCATTCTTAACAACTAATGCAACAAATACATGGACAATATTTCACCATCCACAAACAAGATAATTCAAAAACATCATCCATGATACAATTAACAACTTATAAGCAACTATTTCTTTGTTGTTCCTTGACATTTTAGCCTTGTACAATTTTATCTTCTCTTCTAAACGAGTTACCTTCAATCACATTTTTTGCATTTTGTTAATATTGAGCTTATCGTTCTCAAGTCTTAATCTCATGTTCTCTGTCAATAACATCTTATTTTGAAGCGTTATTTCATTGATTGTGCCCCATTGTTCTTCTGCAGTTGAATACGTCCCGTCATTGTTACCTTCAACCCATCAAAAAAAATCACAACCCTCGGTCTTTATTTCTCACATTCAACAAAAAAAAATCAGAATATTAAAAATCTAAGAATATATATATTAAACCCAAATTGCAACAAAATGTCAAAACACACAAAACCCTTTGTTTCTCACAAACCCAACTATGGCAGACCAAAACACAAACCCTAATTTACCTATTTGAAGTTTGCACACCCAAATAATTTTCTCCCTTTGTTCTTTGGAGTATTCGCATTACAAATAGGAGCCCTAAACCCACAATGGCAGTACAAAACACTTCCCTGCACATTTGATTTTCTGTTCGTAGAAGAAGACATGGTGGAGAAGTGAAGGAGATGAAAAATGAGAGATATAGGAAATGGAAAAGTGAAAGGAAAAAACAAATAGATAAACAAAAGAGGGAAAAATGAAAGAGATGGTAGAGAAAACGAAAGAGAAAGAGACAGGAATGAAAAATGTTGAAGACGATGCAGAGAAAATGAAAGAGAAAGTAGCATAGAAAATGTTGAAGACGATGAAGAAGAATAAATTTAAAGGAAAAATATTTAAAACAATCCGGTCAAAACAAATTAAACACAAGTCAAAGTGGTCTTGGGAGTGCGACACGTGGTGGCGCGCGAGTGGCCAGCGCTGCCATGTCAGCAAAATCTTAACGCAGTTATGCTTAGGTACCAAACTAGTGAATGGAAAAAAAAGTTTGGGAACCAATCTCGGACAAAAAAGACCATAGGTACCAATTTGGGAGAAATGGACAAGTTCGGGTACTAATTTTATATTTAACCCATTCCTTTAAGAGCTTAATTTTTACAAAAACACACCTTGTAGTGGCTTATTTGTTTACTTTCTTTCATATCATCAACCACAAAATGATAAGGTTTTAATCGAGTCACAAAAACTAATAAGGGTTCTAGTTTAGCCTTCGTACAAATATGGAGATCGTAAAGGCTATATTTTAGATATATTTCACTTCAACTAAATTTAAATATTTTAAACTTATATTGAATTCAATTATTTATTAGTCTTGAGATAAATTTATTACATTATTTTTATTTGAAAATAATTAATCATCATTATTTAAAATATTTTAGTGGGGAAATTTGATTAAACTATAGAAGAAAAATTGATTTTATCACAAAGTTAATAATATAATTGAATTAAAATTAAGTTTAAAATATATAATATTTATTTGCATAAAAATTATTCAAAAAAAATATAACTATAATTCATATGTGTTCTTTTTAGAAAATACATATATTAATTCAACTATACATTATGTTAACATATATAAACTAACAATTTGTGATTCCTTTTACAATCATACACAAGTCTCATAATTAATTTTATTTTTTAGGATTTAGAATCGTTTAAGATTTAAAGTTTTAGGATTTAGGAACAATCGTTTAAGATTTAAAGTTTAATTATATATAAATGAAGATTTAAGGTTTGGTGTTGAAATTTTAGAATTTAGGATTTAGAATTTAGAATTTAAGGTCTTATATATGAAATTTAAAGTTTTGGGGTTAAAAGTTTCAAAACTTTTGGGTTTATATTTTGTAAAGAATTAAGTATTTATTTTATTGTTTTAAGATAAAATTTTATTAAAATTATTAAAATTATTTTTTTGAATTATTATATTAATAAATATTGTTTTTTAGAGTTTCAAATTATATGTGAAAAATAAAATTATGATAAAATTTGTTTTGTAATTCTCATAAAAATTAGTTTCAAGATAATATCATCCATGCTTATGTTAGAATATAATACAATTATAATTTAATTTAGTAATAATTAGAATAATTTTAAAATTAATTATATTTTATTATATTTTATTAATTTTGATGTTTTAAGCTTTTGATATAACAATATTTAATATAAATTTTATATTTATTATATTTTCTAAGTCATTTTGTGAAAATATAGTTGAAAATTTTATCAAAGCATTTTCAAAAGCTTGCAATATACTCGAAAATATGTTTTAAATGTGTTTTAACTTATCTAAATGCTTTTGAGTTAATACCAAAATGTTCTAAGGTGTTTAAAATATTTTTAAGGTACTTTGATAGTCAAGTCTTGAGACATAAGACCATATGTCTCGAGATATGAAACTTTAAATGCAAAATTCTGCTTCAGAAGTTGCATGTCTAAAGACATTGGCCTGTATATCCTGAGACATGCCTTCCAATGTTTTCAGTCATGTCTCAAGACATCTTGCCAAGTCTCAAGACTTAGGATGCAGAGACAATTTTTAAGCCCAAAATTAATGCTTCCAATAGTTAGAATTTTTCCCCAGCGACAATAAACATCCACAAACTTATTCCTTAATATTAATATAAGTCAAAGACACTTCAAGATACAAGATAGAGGTATCCATGTATCAAACACAAGAGAAAAATCTTCAAATCTTCATTCTTTTATTTCTCTTGTAAATATTCTTTAAGAGCTTAGTGTCAGATCTTTTGCCATTCACATATCTATTTAGAGCTCATACTTGTAGACATTCACCTTTTTAAAGGTTATCATTGCTCATTATTCATCTTTATCACCAAATATAAATTGGGAGGGTTTTAGTTGAGCAATAAAAACTACGAACCGATCTAGTTTAACCATAAAAGTTATGGGGGAAATGTATTATCTAAGCTTTGTGAAAAAAATAGAGTTGTAAAGGTTAGCTTGAATGTATCAATTATAGTAGTGAATTGGGAAATCTTTAATATTAGAAAGTTAAGGTAGTGGAGGTAGGTTATTGAGGTGGAACTACTGTAATAACTTATGCAAGCTTTTCTCTTTCTCGCATTTCATTTAGAAAATTTTGTAGAAAATTTTTAAATACTAATTCACCCTCTCTTAATATTTTCGAGCCTAATATCTTTAATTAAAAATTATTAAATAAAAAATTTGAACCTAATTCAAATAAATAAAACAATTCATTTAATGTATTTTTATAAATTTTTATCAGTTTAAATACTTTTCCTTGAAAAAAAAACTTTTTTCCAAATTTTTTTTTCTCAATCTCTCTACTTCTTAGGTTATAAAAATGATTATATTTCAATTTGATCTTTAAATTTCGTCTGAATTTGAGATTTAATCTATACTTTAATTTTGACATAATTTGATATATCAAATTTTATAATATTAGTTGGTCTAAATATTTTATTTTAATTAAAATATTATATGAATTTTTAAAAATTGTTACTATCATTTTATTAAAATTTGGTCCATCAAAATGTTATTCTATTATTATATGAATATCAAATTTATTTTATTTTTTCAAAAGGCGACACCAAATTATAACCATGTTAATAAATAATTAATGTTCATAATTATTTATCTTATTATTTATTTATTAATGATGCACAACATTAATAATTGCATTAAATATTATTTCCAAAGTTTATCCAATGAAAAAAAATAGATATAAGACGTGACTATGTAGTGACCCACCAGCTGATGGTCCTAATGCTGACGTGGAGGACTCTGTGTCAGACTGAGCACAGAATACGGAATATATAACATCCATTCATCATCTGGCTATCATCTGCCTTCTGTTTGTTGGATCATTTTGTCCTGTCTTGTCTTCTAGTATCGTCTCATCTCATCTCTGCTTTTTTTTTTTTTTTTTTGCCTTGGCTGAATTAGATCAAAATATTAGTAGTAATAAGCTTTCTCCCGTTTCTTTCTTTTCTTCCATGAATCTTTGAGGTTTTTTTTTTTTTTTTTTTTGTATGATATTTCTGAGACCCAAATGGCGATTGAAGATGACGCTGAGAGCTGCGGGAGTAGAGCTGTGGACTCGCTTGTCCATGTGAATCCTCGACATCACAGGCAAAAGCTTGACGTTTTCCACCAGGTGCTTAACCGTATCCGTCACTCTAATTATACCGAAGCTAATCTGCCTGGCTTTGATAATCACCTCTGGCTTCATTTCAATCGACTTCCTGCTCGGTACTAACTTTAACCCTCTCTCTTTATATATGTATTATTTCTGCTTTTGTTCGATGCTGTACCTTTTTCTTTTTAAACTTTCTCAACTGATTGTTTGGTTGCTGATGATCGGAAGGATAAGTTTCAGATGGGATTCATGAATCTTACAATTGGCGTAGATTTATAAATATCATCCTTTAGAAAGAAAAAAAAAAAAGCGTCGCTAGCAAACAAGGAAAATAGAACAATAGTGTGAATCTGGAAATTTCTATTTGTCTTTTCTCATATTTCTCATCGTGCTTTTTAAGTTCCCCTCTCTCGACGTTGTTGAGATTTCATTTACTGTTGACAGATATGCATTAGACGTGAATGTGGAGCGGGCAGAAGATGTGCTCACACATAAAAGATTACTGCATTTGGCAGAAGACCCCGCTAATCGTCCTGTTTTTGAAGTTCGTATGGTTCAGGTATTCTTCCAATTCCTCGTTAGCATCATGAAATCCTAGAGATCTAATGAAGCTTGGCTTTGACATGATTACCATTGACTCTTGTATGTCAAATTGCAATCTTGTGTGATTTTCGCATGTCATGTATAGGTCTATCCTGTCTTCCCCGCACAATCTATTGACTCAGTTCATTCTGATTCTTCCATGCAAGAAGATGCAGAAAGTGCTTATCATTCATATAGACAGGGGTAAGGCTCCTTGTAGCTAAAGTTATTTTGCATGGATTTCTTTTGTGCTCTTTTTTCCTTTTTCCTTTTAGATCCAAACTTAATGATGGATCTTTCTATCGGATCCATTTATTTCCTTCCTGTCTTTCTTCAGCATCCACCCACCTCCTACATTTGGTTCGTCTTCTAATCTTGAAGCTCTTGCTCTTCAAGCAAGAAGATATCATGTTGAAGATGGAGGAAGTGCTGTCAATTCAACCTCAGGTCCTTTCCGGTAAGGATTTTGATGAGTTGATCACTATCTCTTCTTAGTCTTATGGTGCAAAGTAGCTTTCTTTTTTCTGATCTGGTTATTAGATGGTTTAGGAGCCCATGAGCTGAGTTGATATTATTTTGCTTGCTCTTTTCATTGAAGCACAGTCTAAAGCCACTGCCTTGCTCTTAATATCTGCCTAACTTGATTTGATATAAATACTATTCTGTAATGTTGAATCTTGTAGGCCCATGCACGAGATCACCTTTTCAACAGTTGACCGGCCAAAACTCCTTAGTCAGGTATTTGAATACTTTCTCTTCTCCTGTCTGACGAAGTGGGCCGTTGTGTGTTCTCATATATTTCAGATTGATATTGGCACCCTCGTTTTGTTTCTTAACATGAGATTGGTGTATTTTGGTTGCTTATTTGAAACAACTGTTTGGTTATTTTTAATCACTGAATTTGATATTGATAAAGATAAATTTGTTCTGCTGGCACTTACTCTTGGCTATGTTATTGTTGTGGGAAGACCAAAATGTTGTATTTGAAGTTTCTCTTGCAATGATGAATATTGATGATTATTTTTGCAGCTTACTTCTTTACTTGCGGAGATTGGATTGAACATTCAAGAAGCTCATGCTTTTTCAACTACTGATGGGTACTCTTTGGATGTTTTTGTTGTTGATGGTTGGCCTTCTGAGGTATGCTCTTATATTTCTTCACGTAAGTGGATAAAATGCTTGTCGCTAAGGCTATGCCTATAACATGATTCACTCATTAATCTTTTAGGAAATTGAGGAGCTCAAAAATGCATTGGAGAAGGAAATTTTGAAGTCGAAGGTACCCTTTCCATCATGATTCACTCATTACACCCTTAGCAATGACATTACATATATATATTCTTTAGCACTGAATCAAGCCTTATCAGTGCTGCACATGATGCCTGATATACAGCTAGTAAATTGGTAATCTTACTTGTTGGCACAAAAATGAATTCTTTTTTCTATATATTATTTCTGAATTTATGAACTGTGAGTTTTATAGAAAGTATTAATACTTAAATTTTGATGAAACAAGAAACTAAATATCTGATTTAAGGTCTGGTTCTTCAAAAGGCTAAATCCTAAATATGACTTATCAGAAGCTTAATTTTCCACTTTTCAAATATAAGTTTCTTAGCTTTTCAAGCAAATTTCCTCTAAACAGATGCATACTAAATGCTTTCCAGTAGATGAACCAAAGTTCTGTACTTGATGACTTGTAAATTTGAGTATTATTATATCTATATATTATGGACTGCTGGAGCTAACCTATTTATCTACTTCCCTTTTGTGTTTTATTATCAGCTGCAGGAACAATCTTATTCTAGAAAGAGTTCAGTTATGACTGAGCATGTCAAAGAAAGGGTTGTCTCCTTACCTAGTTGTGTTGAAATCCCTACTGATGGAACTGATGTATGGGAAATTGATGCCAGGCAGCTCAAAATAGAAAACAGGATTGCATCTGGATCATATGCTGATCTGTAAGTATTCTCATTTTCAAACCAGCTTCTTTCTTTTTTTGTTGTGGGGAGAGTACAAGTTCTAACTCATTATCTGATTTAACATCTTCAGGTACAGAGGCACGTATTGTAGTCAAGAAGTGGCTATTAAAGTCCTCAAGCCTGAGCAGATCACAAGAGAAATGCTGAGAGAGTTTAGTCAGGAAGTTTATATTATGAGGTTTGTTGGAGTACTTGTAAATGCTTATTGTTGTGCAGGGAACCTCTCATTCTCTGATAAGCATTCTATAAGTGATCAGATTTTAGTGATTTTCCTATTAAATAGATGTTTCTTCTTAAGTTTATATGATCTAGGCTTGTATTTGCATTAGGATGCAGATTTCATCTGATGGATCTTTTAGTTTGTAGTACAAATATAACATAGACCTTTGTGCACACAGAGAGAAGTTCATTGTTATAACATAGACCTTAACAATTTTAAGCTATGATAAGGGAATAAGGAAATACTCATCTTGAAGTCTTCTTGAATCATAGGAGCTATTATTTGAATTTGAATTCTTTACAATCAACTTTATCATGAGCTCTTGATATTTATCTAGGAGGATTTTTTTTATTTATCCACTTTCCATTGTTACATCAAGGGATTTTGAGGCGATGTTTGACTTCCTGGAGGGTATAGCCTTCTCTCCTATAAGATGAGATCATTAAAAGGTCATGTTATTTCCATGGCCATCCAAGTTATCTGGCACAATTTGCTTAATGTTTTCCTCCCTTCTTCACACGTGCCTCTCCAAAGAACATGTTCCTCCCTTTCTCTTCCTATCCTTCTCTAGTCCCTAGCTGGTCTGAATTATTAGTTACTACAGATTTTAATAATTATGGTGAATTTTCAAAAGAAAAAAATTCTTCGGAAGATTGGTGTTAGGTACTAAAAAACCCAAAGGGGATTTCTGTTGTTGCTGCTTTATTCTTAAAAGTGGATGGTTAGACCTAGGAGTGTTGGGATGGTACAGAGGGACAAAGCTATGAAAGAGGCTACATTTAGCTTGCTGTCTGCATAACATCTATGCTCCGTGTACCATGCCTTTTCAGTTCACTTAAAAATTAATTGCTATTTACGCTACCTTTGAATTTTTGGTAGTTCAAAAGAAGTCTGAATTTGAGCATTTCCAAGAGTAGTCTCCTGTAGAACCAAAAATGATTCCATTTATCAGTCTGTATGTGTTGGGTGTAAATACTACCAGAAAACTGTGGAAGGATCATCCATATATAACATGGTTTCTTACATATTATAGTTGAATTTAAGACCCTCCCAAGTTATTGAATGTACTATAATGTGCTAATCTTAAAGTTGGTTCTAGGAGGGTGAGACTGATTGGTACTTATCTTCAAGGCCAATTCACATGCTGCGTTTTGTTTTTTGATCCTGTTTGCAGGAAAATTCGGCATAAGAATGTTGTTCAATTCATTGGCGCATGTACAAGATCTCCAAATCTGTGCATTGTGACTGGTATAATCTAATTAACTTTTCCTGCCATGTTTGACTATGCTCTATACTTTCTTCCTCAGCGCGTAAAATTTAAAAATTTTGCTTCAACAATGTTGCTGTTAAGAGTTGCTGTTTTTCATCTTTACCAGATTAATCTATAATTATGTTGCTAGAAGGGAACAATTCTGGCTTTGGAGTGCAAACTGAGAGATTGACAAAACCTACCATTACGAATTTAATGTCTGTGAATTCCATCTCTATACCAAAATTTAATTTGTCAGATTTGTATGCCTTTTCACCCCTTCTAATTTTTTCGATGATAAACTCTATGAACTTCATTTAAAAAAATAAGATTTTCATTGCATTTTATAAATAATCAGTTTTTGATAGTGGTATTTGTGCATCATCAGAGTTTATGGCCAGAGGTAGCATATATGACTATCTGCATAAGCAAAGGGGAGTGTTTAAATTGCCATCTTTACTCAAAGTAGCCCTTGATGTTTCCAAGGGAATGAACTATTTGCATCAAAACAACATCATCCATAGGGACTTGAAAACTGCCAATCTTCTGATGGATGAAAATCAAGTAAGACCATTTTGTTTTTCTTTATATCTTGTTTCGGATAAATATTGTATTGCAAAATAGCATATTTGATTAACATATGATATTTTTCCTGAAACCACTTATCTGTCCTAGATAGGTTGTTAAAGTTGCTGATTTTGGAGTTGCTAGAGTGCAGTCTCAATCAGGAGTGATGACAGCTGAAACTGGAACATACCGCTGGATGGCCCCTGAGGTATGTATTTTTCTTGGACATTTATGTTTCTCCTTAATATTCTTTACATCATGGTAATTGGCTGCACGGATGATCTTTGTAGTATGCGTTGCATTTCTTTTTTTCCTTTTAATATGTCTTTTTGATAATCAAAACATGTGCTATGGTCTCTAATTTCCATGTCTGAACTATAAGAATCATTCTGAATTATATAATCAACTTCTACAAAAAAAAAAAAAAAAAAACCTTCTACATGGCTACTTTTTGTTTGGTCATTTAATCGATGTAGTGCATTTCACTTAATACTTCTAGCAAATGAGAGTCAAGCATGATTTGAATTGTAGAACCTGGTTTTATGATCTAATATTTCTTTCACCAATCTTATTTAATGTAGGTTATTGAGCACAAACCATACGATCACAAGGCAGATGTTTTTAGCTTTGGAATATCATTCTGGGAGCTACTGACAGGAGAAGTAAGACTTTTTAATTGTGCATTATTGTCTGTGTGCAAACTTGATTACATCAACAAAGCATTGATAGTCAGTTTGAGATTATAAATATTTCTTTTTGACGTATGGATACGTTCAAAATGTCAGCTCCCATATGGTCTCCTAACTCCATTACAAGCAGCCGTTGCAGTGGTGCAAAAGGTATATAAATCTGAAACACTCTCTTATTGTGCTAATAATGAGGAGTTCATTTGTTTGATAAGGATCATTTTACAGAGTTTACGCCCGACAATCCCCAAGCATACTCACCCAAGACTAAGGGAACTGCTTGAGAGATGCTGGCTGCAGGACCCAAGCCAAAGACCTAACTTTTCTGAAATTATAGATATCCTTAAACAAATAGCTAAAGAGGTAAAGGTATTCATGGGAAACTAGGAATTGTAATTAGTGGAGCCAAAGAAAACAATTCTAAGCGTGGTAGTTACCTTTGAAATAGGTTGCAGATGAGGGGGAAGATGGGTGCAACATCAAGTCTTCTGATGCTTTCTTCTCCGCCGTGAAGAGGAGGATGCTGTGAATTACACGTATTGTCTCACTGCATGCATACTTGCATTGTTTTTCTTTCTTTTTTTTTTTTTTTTTGGGTGGGGGAGATGTACAGCATTATGCATGATGAGAGGGATTATCCAGTTTTTGTAACTCTTGTAACCATTTCCTTCAAATCCGTTTTTAAGTGTTACAATTGCTATCTCCCCCCTTTTTCCTCTCTCTCTCTCCTATAGAAGGTTTTCTTATAAGGGAAATGGATAAGGATTATTCAAGAATTAATCCGAAAACTAAATTTGATATTAAGTTTCAAGTCACTCATGATTCAAGTTTTTTTCACATGCAATGAGATAAAGAAAAAGTTATATTGAAAAAAAGTTACATTTATACTATTATTTCACTTATTATTGTGCGAAAGCGTGTAAAAGAGTAAAATTATTGTATTGAAAAATCACACTAAGTTTAATTCCCGGGAAAGAGAGGTGGATCATAAAGATCGTTTAACTACCAGGTCTTTCCTAGCCAGAATATTCCTCTATCGTAATTTAATAGCACAATAAATCACTACAATCACACTCACAAAATATGCAAAATAATACAATAAAGAACACTAGAATTTTAACGAGTTTCAGCAAATTTTGCCTACGTCTTCGGGCACTACCAAATATATTTCACTCCAAAATACAAGATTTACAAAGAGAAAGAACAATGCCTTAAGTAGAGAATGGCAAATGTGGGTTGATGAAAATGAGAAATGGTTAGGCCTATTTATAGTTGAGATTCAGGGATCAACTTGCAAAGTCACTATACAATTAGGGACCAAAAAATTGCAATTATCTCATGTCAAATCTCAATCCCACTTTTGGTGCCTTAAATCTCAGATTTCTAGTGCCAACATTTTGATACCCATATCTTTGACTTTTCAAAGTATGGATGATTTTCAATACTTATGATTAAAGTAGTTTTGAGCACTTCGATCCTTCGGTATTTCAATTGTAATGGTACTTTATGCTAAAGTTCATCAAGCGACGGATGTTTTACACTTGCAAATGTTTACTCCCTTTTTTTTTAGTATAAATTCCTGAGCCTCTCTTCTCGAGAATGATTTGTGGAGATTTATTTGAAAAGTTAGAATCTTTCTAAGTTGAATTTTTTTTGTGGAAACGTAGTTTTAAGGCTGTTGGAGAGAACAGCTGCACAAAGGGAAAGAAACTCAGAGCAGCCTTTAAAAATAAGAGATAGTAAAAAGGTTTCTAAGAGTAATCTTATCAAACAGGTTATGGACACAAATAAGCTATAGTATATTTGGGAAAAACTGATGCTCTTATTCAACTAAAGATCAGCCTCTTATATAAGCTTTACACAGCAACAAATCTCAATAGAAAAAATCTGGCACTAAATCATATCTCAACAAAAACAGAAAAATCAGGAAAATAATAAACTGAGCACAACCCAACCAAATCTAAATTTAGAAAAAAAACTAACTTTGAATCATTCTCCAACACTCCCCCTTGATTCAAACTTGCACACACCAAGTAAGGTTCTAAAATAACAAAACTTCTCTTTGGACAATGACTTGGTCAGCACATCTGCCAGCTGATCTTGAGTGCTGCAATATTTCAATGTTATCTCCTCCTTTGCAACCAAATCGCGTATAAAATGATAGCGAATGTCTATATGTTTCGTTCTACCATGGAATGTTGGATTTTTTGTCATGGTAATGTTGCTTTGTTGTCACAAAATATTTCCGTTGCTCCCTTTTGCTCATGTTGAAGATCTGCTAACACTCTTCTTAGCCAAATGGCTTGACAAGCTGCTGAGGTTGCTGCTATATACTCAGCTTCTGAAGTTGACAGTGCTGCTGTAGCTTGTTTTTTCGAACTCCAAGTGATCACTCCTGAACCTAGAGTGAAAACATTTGCTGAAACACTTCATCTATCATCCAACGAACTTGCCCAATCACTGTCTGTGAACCCACACAATCTGAAATTTGAAGTTTTGGAATACCAAACACCATACTCCAAAGTTCCTGCAATATAACGCAAGACTCTTTTTGCTGCTCCATAATGAACTATTGAAGGTTGTTGCATAAACCTGGAAATAACACTAACAGGGAATGCAATATTGGGCCTGGTGTGTGTCAAGTAAATTAAACCACCTACCAAGCTTCTGAACCTTTTTGCATCTGCCATTTCTCCTTTATCTTCTTGCTGCAATTTCTCATTGATATTTATGGGTGTAGTTGCAGACTTGCAATTAAGCATGCCAAACTTACTAAGAAGGTCCTTGGCATATTTTCTTTGTGAGATAAAAATACCATCTTCAGCCTGATGAACTTCAAGACCAAGGAAATAATGCAGTAGACCCATATCCGACATCTCAAATTCATTCATCATTTGAGATTTAAACTCATCCACAAGAAAGGTAGAAGAACTAGTATAAATGATATCATCAACATAAAGACAGACAATGATGAAATCATTACCTTCCTTTTTCACATACAAGGTGGGCTCGTTCTCACTTCTCACGTACCCTTTTTCTGGAAATACCCATCAATCTTGTTGTACCATGCTCGAGGGGCTTACTTCAGTCCGTATAACGCCTTTTTCAGCTTGTACACCTTCATTTCATTGCCCTTCTTTATGAAACCTTCCGGCTGTGCTACATAAACCTCTTCTTGTAGATCTCCATTAAGGAATGCTGACTTGACATCAAATTGATAAACAGGCCATTGCAATTGTGCAGCCAATGCTAGAACAAGCCTCACTGTTTCAAACCGAGCTACCGGAGAGAAAGTTTCTTCGAAATTATCACCATGTTGTTGTGCATAACCTTTCGCCAAAAGACGAGCTTTGTGTTTCTGTAAGCTTCCATTGGCAGCAAACTTTGTTTTGAACACCCACTTCAAGCCAATTGCACTTTTGTCTTTCGGTAAGTCCACCATTTCATGTTCCATTCTTCTCAATAGCTTTTATCTCTTCCTCCATTGCCTTCTGCCACTCTTCTTTTTCGGCAGCTTCTTCATAGTATATAGGATCTGAAACAGCAAGAGCAAACTGACAAGATGCATAAGTGTCATCAACATATTTAGGATTCGGCTTTCTGGCCCTTGCCGATCTTCTAAGTGGGAGTTGCTCAGCTAAAGGCTCTTCAAGAATTGTAGCTCTTTGTGAGTTAGGAGGTAAACTTGCTGAATTTAACTATTGTCTTTCATCTTGTGAAACCTCAATGGGCATAGAAATTTGCTGATGTACCTGCTCTTCATTCCAATCCCAGCTTGCCTTTTCATCAAAAACAACATTCCTGCTAATAATCACCTTGCCACTCAAAGGGTTGTAAAGCCTATATGCTTTGGATTGAGAGCAATAACCAACAAAGATGCATTTCACAGACTTTTCATCAAGCTTGCTTCGATTGTGTGAATCTACCAAAGAATAGGCAATACAACTAAATATTTTCAAATGGCTTACCGAAGGTCTCCTAACACTCCACGCTTCATAAGGTATTCGGTTAAGAACCGCCCTTGTTGGAGACAAATTCAGCAAATAAATAGCAACAGCAACACTTTCAGCCCAAAACTTATCTGGCAGCCCCTTAGATCTCAGCAAACTTCTTGCCATTTCGACAATCGTTCGATTCTTACATTTAGCCACACCGTTTTGCTGCGGTGTATAAGGTGCTGTCAACTCTCTATGTATGCCATGCTCTTCACAAAACTGGTTAAACTCATTACACAAAAATTCTCCTCCTCGATCAGTGCGCAAAGCCTTGATACTTCTTTCACTTTGCTTTTCAATGAGCGCCTTGAACTTTTTAAAAGTCTCGAATGCTTCTGATTTGGAGTGAAGAAAATACACCCAACTCATGCGGCTGCAATCATCTGTAAATAACAAAAAATAGTGACTTCCACCCAAGGATTCTGTCTTCATGGGACCACAAATGTCAGCATATATAAGCCCAAGACACTCAGACGCCCTTCTAGAGTTTCCTACAGGAAATGGTTTTTTACATTGTTTCCCAAATATACACCCTTCGCACAAATCTAAAGACTCAATTTTTGGCAGCCCGAACACCATTTCCTTTTGACTCAACAATTTTAGACCCTTTACATTCAAGTGCCCATACCGTAAATGCCACAACTTAGACTCACTATTCTCTTTAACAACAAGAGCCTGACTTTCTACATTAGAAACTTCAAGAGGAAATTGTTTGGTGCTATCTGAACATCAACAATAATTTTTCCTGATTTTTTTTCTTTAATCACACAAGACATATCATCAAACATGACAGAATATCCACTACCCATAAGCTGCCCAATGCTCAATAAATTTTGAGATGAAGTAGGAATAAAATAGACATTATAAAGGAGCTTTATGTTACCATGACCATTGCTTATCGCCACAGTGCCTTTGCCCTCAACTTGCATCTGCTTGTCATCACCAAGTCTCACCTTCACCTTGTATGACTCATCCAGCTCTTTGAACAAAGATTTTATCCCCGTCATATGATTTGAACAGCCGCTGTCCAAAAACCATATGTCTTTTGAAGCTATAACATCATCTTGATAAGCCATGAATAGCTTGATCTCTTCGTCACCTTCTGCATAGTTGGCTTGTCTTTCCCTTTTCCAGCAATCCGCCTTCACATGCCCATATTTCTTGCAATAATAGCATTGAACATTGCTCCTGTATTGCTTCTATTTTTCTGTCATCTGCCTTTGTTCATCATGTCCAGCACCTCTACCTCTGCCTCGACCTCCTCTACCACGATAACCACCTCTGCCACGATAACCTCCTCTGTATGTGGCCTTTCTTGAATCGTCTTGCTGCTTGGGAGGCTCCCCCATCACTTAGAATGCCTTTTCGTTAGACTTTTCATTTGTGCGGTTCAATCTCGCTTTGTGGGACTGCAAAATCCCTGTAGTTCATCAAATGAGTAAGTAGCTAAGTCTTTAGACTCCTCAATAGCTGCAACGACATGATCAAACTTTGGAGTCAAACTCCGCAACACTTTTTCAACAGTAGTCCATAGGACTTCATTTGATTGACAACCGCTGCTGCCCTTGTAAGATAGTCTTGTACCGATTCTCCACTTTTCATTTGCAACATCTCAAAGTCACGACAAAGAGTCTGAAGTTTCACTGTAACAACTTTCGAAGTGCCTTGATACGCCATGTACAATGTTGTCCTAGCTTCTTTTGCAGTTTTTGCTCCTGCAATTTTTGAAAAAATTGACTCGTGAACAGCTTGCTGAATGAAGAATAACGCTTTGTTGTCTCTTTTCTGGTTTTCTCTCAACTTAGCCTCCCCATCGTCATCAGGATACCCATTCTCAACTAAGTCCCACAATTCTTGAGACTTAAACAGTGTCTTCATTTTGATGCTCCAAAACTCATAGTTGTCACCATTGAAAACGGGAATTGCCGGTTGAGAAACACTCACGGAATAACAATCGAACCTGCGCTGATACCAAAGAATGTTGGAGAGGACAGCTGCACAAAGGGAAAGAAACTCAGAACAACCTTTAAAAATAAGAGATAGTAAAAAGGTTTCTAAGAGTAATCTTATCAAACAGGTTATGGACACAAATAAGCTATAGTATATTTGGGAAAAACTGATACTCTTATCCAACTAAAGATCAGCCTCTTATATAGGCTTTACATGACAACAAATCTCAATAGAAAAAATCTGGCACTAAATCATATCTCAACAAAAACAGAAAAATCAGGAAAATAATAAACTGAGCACAACCCAACCAAATCTAAATTTAGAAAAAAAACTAATTTTGAATCATTCTCCAACAAAGGCTACCCTCACTAAAGCTTTCCTTTGATTGAGGAAACTAAGTGTAGAGGATCTTCGCTCTTTTTGCTTTAGTGAATAGGAAGAGATCTCTTACCTTTTTTGGGGATTGCCCCATCAGAAAGCGCTTCCGAGAATATCTCTACACTATTGCCCAATCTAGCACCTTGGTTCCACCTAGCTAGGAGGATTGCCTCTCCACTAATCTCTCCTCAAAGATATGGATGAACAGGTTGAGACTACCATAGAATGCCTTGTTTGCTTTTTCCGTCTAGGAGATATGGTTAGTAAGAAATGCTCGTGTTTTTGGTGATTCCCATCCAGTAAAGACTTTTGAGGAAAGAATCTTTTCAACGACGGGGCAATTTGTTGTCATCTCCTCAACAGTTTAAAGAGTTCCCCTCCCTTTACCTTAGTGACCTGGAACCCCCTCCCTCCCTCCAAAGGGATTGGTACAAACTCAATATGAATGGGTCATCGCCGAGAAACCCAGGGAAGCGAGGGCAGGAGCCCTTATACAAGACCGTAATGGGAATTGGGTTACAGGATCTTATAGACATATCCCAAGATCTACCAGTGTGGAAGCAGAGTTGCGAGCCCTCAAAAACAGCCTTCAGTTGGCAATAAATTAAAATTAGATAATATTGAAATTGAAGTAAATGCCACCACCATTATCCATTTTATGACTAATGAACTAACTTCTAATCTCTTGTTATGCAGAAGCACTAGCTGAGCTAGGGAGCAATTTTCAAATTACCTCTCCCTTGAATGTTTTAAATTTTCAGAATTTGCTAGTAGCTGATATGTAAGGAGGTGTTATGTATCAATTAATATTTTAATTTCGCATTTTATGAAATCTAATTTCTTTTCGACCAAAAAAAAAAAAAAAAAAACTAAGTATCACCCATCACTTGGGTCTCAATTTAAAAAAAAATACATGCTCATAATACATTTGAACTGAAGATACCAAAATCTCCATAGTTTTTACTTTACCATTTCTATCAAAGCCATATTTAATTTTTATAAATACATAAAAAATTTCACCATATAATCTAGTTTTTATTTTTATTTTATTTTTTTGGTGTGGTGTTTTGTTCTTGTTAGTTTATGCCGTGCTTAATTCCCCATGTAATTCCAATGCTCAAGCGGGAGGCCGGGCGCTTTTGCCTATTCAAATTAAAACTTATGTTGCTCTCGATCCTTTCCGTTGCTGTGATAAAAGATGATCCAGCAGAACTAAATGAGATCAATATTATATACCAGGCCATACGATGCCAAAACCTCGATTAATTTTTCTATAATGAAAGTTTCAATTGCCCTAAACCCTAAGAAAACAAAAGAAAAGATACATTCTGAGACACAGAAAAGTTGTCAAAAGCACATATTATAAGCAAACTGGAACTACTGGGATTTTGCAGTCCTATATACACTGAACCAAATGAAATGAAAATAACACACAAGGCTTGGGACACTCACCCTACTGCAACCTCATTCTCTTCTTCGTATGTTTATTGGGTGAATGGTGATGCACCTTTTCCTCTGATGCCTTTGGTTGTTGCATCTCTTTCGACTTTCTGCTGTTTACAAACTGAGAGAAAGATGGAATTGCAGGCAGCTTAGTTTGCATTTGCGGGGTTGAAGCCTTTACTGAAGTCTTCCATTCAATGTCGCCACAATGTTGTTCACCAATAACTTTATTTACTTCTTTTTTTCTCTCATCATGTAACATAGTTGACACTGTTCGAGGAGAGGGTTCTTCCTTCCTTGTGATATTCTCCAAAGGAGACTTGATACCAGTACCGATTTGATTTGTTATCTCAGCTGCAGAGCTTGTTGTAGATAGCCACCTCACCTTACTCGCCACTTGCGAGTAATAAAAAGATTTCTCACTCTTCCCATATTTCTTAAAGCACTCATTTTCAAGGATGGTAGATGATGCTTCAAAATCAACCCTGCATTGCAAGTATGACGATGATACATCATTTTCCATGTTTGTTTTCCCAACCCATTAAAGGAAAAATGCGCGTGAAAAAAGCACACATACTTCAAGTCACCAAGTCGCTGATGAGCCTGCTTCAGGGCATCTAACAATCTTTGCTTGCTTGATTCTCTCAGCGCTCCAGATATGGCATTTTTGTCAGGTTTATTGGCCTGTTCAGTACAAATAATGTTGTTGCTAATTTCAAAAACTACCATACACCAGAAATGGTCAAACATCTGGAAGAATCAAATTACTAATAGACCATGCTTTCTATGTCAAAGCAATTCAGCCTCATTCTGATTTGCATGGACAAGCCTCAATTGAAGACAATGAATAATTAAGAGTTTCATATTTCATGATCGACGAAGCAGCATTTAAGTTTCTATGCGAAACCATTATTGTCCATATGACTGGAGAATATGGGTACTAACTTGTTTATCATGAGCTTTGTTCCGATAATAGTTTTCTTCTGCACGCTGCAAGAGCTCGATCTTCTCATTTATCCCTGTTTTTTTCGAAAATTTGGATCTGGATATGCCCTTTGCAACCTCAAACCCATCTGGAAATTTAAAAGATTAAACAAGTAAATTAATAAAAAAGTTCCATATTGCCTTTTGTTTCTTTATCCCTTCGTTGGAGGAAAGCCAAAACCCCAAATGAATGCTGACATTTAATACAAATTCACTTACCCTCCGAATCAGATATATCTTCCTCAGAGCCACTTGCCTCATCATTACGGTTCCAGAATTCTGAGAAATTTTCATTTTCAAAGGCATCTGTGGAGCTGAATTATAAAGACATGCATGGATAAACTCATAAGCACTGTACTACTGACAGTTTACACATTTACTTGGAAGCTAGGTCATCAAAAAAGTCTTTATTCTCCATACATTATGCCACTTTCAATCACCAAAGCTACTAACATTAGTAGCTCATATCACAAGCATTAAAAATTAGTTAAATTAGAAAACACTGATGCATTGCACTCACTTAACTAAAACTACAAAGAATGAATTCTGGGATGATTGTTTAAATATGCTCAAGGAAAAAAATATCATGAATAATTCAGTGTCCTTAAGATGGAGCAAAACTGCCTACAGATTGCTTGTACAGCCTTGGTTGGTCATGTTTAAAGACTCTATGACTGCCAAATTTAAGGTGATGTAGAAAAACTTTTCAATAATTGATTGCAAGCATACTTAATATAATAAGGGAGAAAACATGTCATCCCTTTCACTAAAACAAGGATAAAACCATACCTGCTCAAGATTTTTGAGAAACCATTTCTTTGGCGGACAGCAATAGCAGTTGTTAGCTCTTCCAGATACTTGGCCACAATGTTTGGATGTTTGCAGGCATCGCATGATTTTTTACACAGTGATGCAGAAACCTTTTTAGCCAGGATACATAAGTAGTTTTGGATCAATGATGATCAGGTAAAAGCAGCCAACTACTGCATAAACAGAACATGCTTTACCACAAATTCCATTACCTCTTCTCCAAAGCTCTCAAGAATCTTTTTCCTACGGCATCCAGAACCCTCGCAATATTCAACCATCTGCATGTTTTATGCACTTCATGAAAAAAGAGTAGCAAGGAGAGTTCACATTGTACCAACAGGACTTCTACTGACCAGATTAAAATCAGACGTGGACTTCTTCGACAATCCATGTTGTGAATCTGATGATTGCAATTTCTTGCTCTCAGAAATGCTAAGAATAAATTCCTGCCAAGTAGTCCAATAAACAGATCAATTCAAGATAAAAGCATGCAAACGAGAGCTATCATGATTACACGGTTTGAAATGGTGACCAACCATCCTTTTTCGATCATCCACTCCATAGTACAACAAGCTTCTAGAAGGCAACTGGTCACGACCAGCTCTACCCGACTCTTGATAGAAGGCTTCCATTGACTTTGGGATATTAAAATGGCAAACTATTCTAACATCCTTTATGTCTATACCCTAGAAATATCGACCCCAAGATATTAGAGGCAAATGATATTCATCAGTTCCCACAATAGTCCAACAGTCCAAATTTTAAAGAGATGTCTTCATTGTTCAATGAAAAAAGTAGTAATATATTAGCTTACCATTCTGAAAGAAAACGACCATGTGAATAAGCATGCGCATATAAGATCAGCCCCGAGCATAAACCAAAAAGAAAAGAAGGAATTCATCACAATCTCAGGTAAGTTGCAGTGCAGGTAATTAGAAGTGAAAAAGAAAGGTACACTAACTTTAAGAATGCTTTCCTCTGAATATCTATTGCCAGTTTCTTGACATAGGATTTCTTGGTTACTACCTAAGTTCGTTATTATAGCTTAAACTATAAAATAAAAAGAAACGAAGGACTTCATTACAATCTCAAGTAAGTTGCAGTGCAGGTAATTAGAAGTGAAATAGAAAGGCATTCTAACTTTAAGAATGCCTCCCTCTGAGTATCCATTGCCAGTTTCTTGACATGAGTGTTCTTATTTACAACCTAAGTTCACTATTATTATTTAAACTATACTATTCACATTGTTTCGTAGATAAACAGACTAGTACATCAAAGACAAAATATGTGATAGTTCATTTTTAGTATAATCCAGTAGGAGAAGATCAGAGCAAGTTCAATGTTAAGTAAACTTTTTGGTTAATCATACCCAAAAGCTACTGTGGCCACAACAACCTGTATCTTGGAACAAATCCAATCATCTAAGACAGAGCTCCGCAGTTTATTATTTAACCCTGCATGATAGGCTGAAAAAGAAATGTAAAAGTAAAACCTACCATATGATATAGGTCTACAATGAAGGTTGGGAAAAAAGAAGCATCAGTTACCAGCACAGGAAATCCCATTTTTGGAAAGATGAGTGGACAAGTCATCACAAGTTGTCCGTTCAAGGCAGTAAACAATTGCACAGACATCTCCAGCAGATTTGAGCACATCACACAAGTCAGCATAAGCATCATCCATAAGATCTTTATATCGAACTGCACTTTTGGGTAATCATCTTAGATGGAAAATAATTAAATATGGTTCTCTATGTGAAAAGCAATAACAAGAAAACTCAAACCAAATCAAATATCAACATATACAACAAAAAAAACAAAATTTTGCAAGGAAAAATGTGAACTATATGCCTATTGCTTAGTACTTGTCACTAGCATCATCAGTACAAGCTTACTACTTACCTTCATAATATATATTTGGACGGTTGAAAGATGATTTAAGGACTAAAGGATTTTGCAAATTTAAGGAATCTATCACATCCTTCTGTACTCTGCAAAATGAAAAAGAAAAAGACCAAATTATTTTGTAAATTGGTTCTGGCAATGTACCTCATGAGAAAAATCTCCTAGACTATTGGAATATGATTTTCTCCCTTATGAAAGCAAAAAGTATATTACCACACTCACTTAGGAACAGCAGTGGCAGTCAAAGCCAATATTGGTACATCTTGTAGTTGGTTCCTCAAAGATGAAAGTTTGCGATAGCTAGGCCTACAATAATACACCAGCAAGAAAAGAGAAAAAAAAAAAAGATCAGAAACCTTCATGTAAGAGTTTTAGCAATAAAATAGTCCTCAAATGGGAGTATATGCAGAAAAAACATATGCATAGGTTATTACATATGAAAAGAACAAGAGTTAGATACACCTCAGCAAATAAAATTGGGTTCAAACATGAACACGTCAGACATAGGCTACATATGAAAAGTGAAAGCCTAAATTCAGGCTGAATACTATTTGTTGTCTTTTACAGTAATTTGGCATAGAACTAAAAGAACATACTCAAATTTCTTTCCTTTTGGTGGGAGTGATCACAAACCTGAAATCATGACCCCATGATGAGATGCAATGTGCCTGCAATTTTCACAAAAGAAGCAAAATTTTAGGCAGAGACTTAAAGTCTTAACACTTCTAAAGTCATTGGTCAATACTAGTTCATACAAATCACACCTCATCTACAGCAATGAGATTTAACAATCCTCTACCATGAATCTTTTTAAGCTTTGACATAAACCCTGAAGTGGCAATCAGCTCCGGTGTCACATAAAGCAAGCGAATAGATGGTTGTCCACGATCAAGATCTTCATGAATCTGATAATTAAAACAGAAACATATAAAAGAATACAATAACATGTTCATTTCAACTGATCTCATCCATTACAACGAATAAAACCAAAATTTGCTATTAAGGGCAAATAATAATAGCCAAGGGCCACGATGGGACATATGGTTTCCTAGTAACAAAGGAAGCTCAAGCTTAACAATCAGTGCCATAACTTAGATTACCTTATTCCTCAGCTGCGACGTTTGAGTTGAAGAGAGAAACTCAGCTGCAATTCCTTTCTCCTTCAATGCCATTACTTGGTTTTCCTAATTAGTAAATAAATTCCAAAAAAAATTTAAAAAAATGTGGGAGAAAAAATTTATTATACTAGAAGGAAGCTGCCATGCGATATACTTACCATCAAGGCTGCGGATTAAATTGGAGGAACAAATGTACCAGTTAAGTGCAATGTCCTTCCGGTTTAAAACCAGTGAATAGTTAAAAAAAAAGGTTAAGAAATCTTTCAATAAGTAAAAGTTAAAAAATAAAATAAAATGGAAGAGATACATCCACCTATTAACGGAGAAATGACGAGCACAATTCCCGTTTTAGCCAAAGCAGGGATTTGATAACACATTGATTTTCCTCCCCCAGTCGGCATTAGACAAAAACAATCTCTCCCTGAAATAAAAAGGAATGGGCTAAATTCAACAAAATTTTGAAAAAAAAAAACGATCTTGATGAAAATTTTACGTTCAAAATATACCTGATAAAATGGCCTCAATGGCTTCCAACTGATTCCCTCTGAAATCAGGATGACCGAAATTCCATCTCAGGAGCTTAACCAAAGCTTCTCTTCCACATTTGCGCTCCTTGTCTTTGGCGCCAAGGTTTTGCACTGGCAACGGCGACTTCTTCATTGAATCCAATGTTGTTCTGAATTCAAGCTTTGTTACAACCCGTAATCGACGATAAATACTATTATTGAAGAAAAATAAAATCGAAGGAATGGTGGAGTAGTTCTTCACCTGGAGTGGAAATCGGAGGCCTGCCCTCACTTTCTTTCTTTCGAAGAATCGAATATCAAAAGAAGTTTTGAGCTTTGAAACCCAACAATTTTAAGAGTTCAGAGCTTAAAGGCAATCGTAACCTGGATACTACTGGGTAGAAAGCCCATATCGCAGACTTGAAGGCCCAGGTCAGCTTCTTTTTCAATGAAAAAGGACGGCGACGGTGAAATTATTAAGGTAGCCTAAGATTTGATATTAAAATAGCAACATTAAAATTATTGGTTATTACGAGGATTCAGTTTTAGCTTAATTGATATAAGTATTGTTATTAATATAGGAGTACGTTGAAGCCTCTATTTCTATTTATGTGTTGAGAGAGATTAATGGTAATTCTAAATATAATCAAAATTTATAATGAGATTGTTTAAAAAACAAAAATATGGGTTAAATTCAAATGCAAAGAAAACAGTGAGTGAGTGAAAAAATAAAACAGAGTTATTAAATTAAATTTATATAAATAATTTTTTTAATACATTTAAAATAATTATTTAAATGATTCATTAAATTATAAAATTTATTTTGAAGTTTTAAATAATAAGGTGGTATTTGGAAAATTACCTAGTAATTAAATTTGGATGTAGTTGTTTATAATTACACTTTCGTGGTATGTTTGATAACCATTGTAATTGACGATTCTCACCGAATTGGGTATAATTAAAACACTCAAATACACTTTCCAATTTTTAGAGGAGGGTGAGAATTTGAATAATTACACATGTATTTACACCCAAGCGCAATTTAAAAAAAAATATTTCTATATAAATTATAAAATTATATTATAAACATAACATGTATGAGTGTTTTGGGATAGTTATGACAAAAAAAATTTTATATTATAAATCGTAAAAAAATTATATTATAAAAATAATTTATGCAATTTATAAGTTATAACAAAAATATATATTATTAAAAAAAAGTTTTTTATTATAACTTATTTATAAAAGTAACTTTTAAAAGTAATGATAAAAAAGTATATTATTTATAAAAAGTGTTATGAAAGTTTTAGATAATTTATTTTATAAATTATAAAGGTTAAGTATTATAAATTTTATATTATGTTGACTTAATTTAAGTATTATGAAAAAAATCTTTCTGTACTAACAACATTATTTTAGTATAGTATTAAAAAAAAAAAAAGATTGTATTAGTATATTGCATATTTTATAACTTCAATCATAGGTGTAATTGAGATGATCCATATACTTCCAAGAGTTAGGGATGGCAAGAAAAAAAAAACCCAAATTTGAGAGGTTCTGACTCGAACCAATTCATTAGGTTTTTTTTTTTTTTGAAAAATCAGGTTGAAATTAGAAAAATAGTTGGGTTGAGTTTGAGGTAAATCCATCCCCCCGCATCGCTCCGAGATATTTACAAAAATACATTTGATATATATATATATATCAAGTTTTTACTTTCAATAAATATATATTAAGTTTTAAGTCTAAACTCAAAAAAAAAAAATTATTTGCTTCAAAACAAAAAAAAATAAAACAATTAAAAAATGTAATCTTATTTGCTTGAAAATTAAAAATAAAATAATTACATTAAATTCAGGTCGGGTTGGAGCCGAATCTCCTATTAAATTTCAGGTTCGGGACGGATTTATTAAGGTTCAGATCAAGGTCAAGGCGGGCAAAAATCCGACCTGCCCCATTTCCATCCTTACAAAGAACACATAGAAGAATGATATATTGATAATCTTAATGATACAAATTCAAAATCAGATGATGATGATTATGAACTCAGCCAAGAACTAACAGATAATGATAAGAAGCATATGTTAAATATTAAAGATGGAATAACGCAACAAGTATGCACTAGAACAATTAGATAAAATTACATATGGTGTTTATTGTTTTTGTTATTATATTTGTAATCGTATTATTATCTACTTTTTTATACTAACATAATACATACGATGATTTGGTTTTAATTTTTGTTACTTATTTAGAAATTATTTTTTTCATACTAATAATTTTATAGTAATTAATATTTATTTAAAATATAAATTATGTAACTATGTAATTACAATTTGTACTGCCAAACATGATATAAGAAATTACAATGTAATAACACTTTGTCAGTCGAACACATCTAGTGAATTCCAATTCTTTCATTCAATTACGTTGTGTTGTCCAAACAGACCTTAAGTGAAATTATCTATCTATAATCTCTTTAATTATATAAAATCATATAAAAACACGAGTTGGGACTAAATTTTAAACTAACCAATATAGTATTTGTTGTTCATTATATTATTGAATTTTTATTTAAATATTTTTATTTTTTACAAGATTTATCAAACTTATAAATAAGAATTTTAATTTAATTAAAATATTTTGTTAAATAAATTTACTAAAACTTATCATACTTGTCTATGAGAATTTTGTTTCTATTAAAAGATTTTTATTAAATGAATTTATATAATGAAATTTTATATTAAATTAATTTTGTTAAGTGTTTCTGTGTGTGATTTAGATGGGTGGAGCTGTGTATTTATATGACATGATTATTGTTCATAGATGTGATACCGTAGGTAGGTTCCATGCATGTTGACACGTACCCTACTCTAAGTTTAACACGTGTTTATACGATGTGGGTTTGCTTGTGTGATGGTATGTGAACCCAGATTATGCAGTTTCATAGAAGGGTGCAAGTGTTTTATATGCGAACCCATAGTGTCACACGAACTTAAAGTGCAAACCGTGTAGAACCTAACCGGACCCAATCGGGTTACGGATAGATAATAGTGAGTATCATAACAAATTTATATTTACATTATTATGTTTCCATTAACAAAAAATACAAGGAAAATTATATTACTTTTGTTTTAAATAATAAAATTTAATTATTTATATAATAATTAACTTTATATTTCATACATAAAATTTTATAAATAATATATTTATATAGTTTTTTTTTCCAAATATATTTATATAGTTTAATCTAATATATTATAAGTTTATTAATTATATAATATTTATGAGCTATTTTGATAAATTTATTGATTATTAAAAATAAAATAAAAAACAGTGAAAAGGTTAAATATATAATTTTCTATAGTTTGTAAAATTTTTAAAAAAGCTTTATTAACATATATTTGTGTTGTATTAGATATCTGAAGTGTTTTACATTAAATATGGTAAAATTATTTTAATTATGATTTGAAATTTTTTATTATTATAATATTTAAATGGTTAATTAAGTTAATATATTTTAATTATGTTGAACAATTCAAACTCATTACATAAATTAAAATAATTTATTTAAAAAACTAGCAAGAAAAATTAAGGCCTTGTTTAATAAAATTTTGCAAAGATTCAATCAACTATAATATTTTAGCAAATTAATATTTTTTTATAATTGGCGTAGAGAAATGGGGTTGCTTGGAATTAAACCCAAACTCTCATGCCTACAACATAATACTCTTGCCATTGGACTAAGAGATTGTTGGTAGCTGTAACATCCCATATTCGACCCGATCATCAAGTCTAAGCTACGGGATGTCACATTCTTTTCTAGAGCAACTGCAATTAAATATAATTCAATTTCACAGCTAATACATATTATTTAGTTCAAAACATCATTATAATATAATATATAATCATATTCGAGTCCTATACGAGCTTACAAAAGCTCTTTTAATAACTCGAGATCGAATTAGGATTAGAATGTAAAAGGTTTCAAACTATCGAGTTGACGTCGTGACTTCGGGAGTTCCAGGTCGCGATGCAACTCACTGACTTGTCCTCATCGCGACGTTGAGAGCTTGATGTCAACATCGCGATGTCATTCACTGTTTTTAAAAGGTCTATATGGTACCAATTCAGGACACCTAAAACAATTGCATATTTGATTCATTTCAACCATCTCAACTAATATGCCAACTCTAATCATACAAATAAGTCATTTCCCAAGTTCAATTTAACATGTACAATCAAAACATCCTGTAACACCTCTCGTCTGACCTGATTGCCAGATCTGAGTTACGGGATGCTACAGTCGTTGCTGGAATAACTACTGACTAAAACATTAAAATAAACCATTTAAACATACAAACATTTCATAATTACAGTCATTATATGATAAATAGATTTTCCTAAGACTCAATCGAACATACGAAAACTTAATTGTTAACCTGGACATGAAATAGGGTCAAATTGCAAAATTTCAAAATTTTATAATAGGTATCGATACCCCTAAAAGGTACCAATACCAAATTTAGTTTCGATGGTTGGAAAATTCATCCTTAACTCAACAAGTATTGATACTATACTTATGGAATCGATACTCGCTTACAAGTATCGATACCATTTTATGATTCAGTTTCTTTTGCAAAAACTTATCAAAGTACAAGTTTATCGGTACCCTTGTAAAGTATCGGTACCCTGATGTAGAGTATTGATACTTTAGTCTGATATCGATACCGTTTTTGCATTCTGTTTATTTGAAAACTAATTGAAAATGCTAAGTAACGATACCTTTTACCAGGGTATCGATACCTTAAAGCCAAAATGTCAAAACTTTCATTTTGGTGTCCATTTCATGCTCAAATTAACATGTATACAAAAGGTGCCTTAGAGCACACATCAAAACCTACACAAAACACTCCAAACAACTTAGCAAAAGTACCAACTTATTTATCATGCTTTCAATCATTCAAATAATACTTAATTATACCATTTTCATGATCAAATCATACCATTACACAACCAAAATTTTCTATTCAACAAGACACATATAAAGCCTATCATATTGCCAAAGCCCACATTTATGTGTATATGGACATTAGCTTTTCAAATTCAAACATTAAACAAGGTTTTCAACCAAACCATCTATTCACACGATATTACTATAATGGGATTTTTGTGCAAGTGTACACAGTCATTCAAGTAATAAGTAAGTAAAGTGAGTTATCGTCTCCACAGGGACTGTGTGTGTTAGTCGATTATTTGCAAAACTATAAATTCACAATTTGGTATAAAAATACAATAATTTGAGTGATGATGATTTAACTAGATTAATTCAACTAAATGCAAAATTGATCTCTAATGCAATTTAACCTAAATACAAATGAAATGAGTGTTTAAAATGGATAAGATGGATTTTAGCAACAGAAACACAACTTCAACAATCAATAACATATATAGGGTAGGATAAATACATTAATCAACTTAATTCATTTTCATCATGCTTAACAGTGTTCGGAAAACATTCCATGGCAACTCGATCTTTCATGAGTTTGGAAACAAAATTAAGTCCTTCTGGATATTTTACTTAGTGAAACATGCATTTTACTGATCATATTAAACTAAGGGTTTCTTAGTATTTATGCGAGGTAACAGGGACAATTAAGTTTGAAACAATTTAATCACATAAACCTAAAAACTATTCAAGATAATAGAGCTAACTAAAGATATTATGAACCTCTAATTTATTCGGGTTTAGTGATCTAAATTGAGCATTGCACTTTTCAATTATGTTTCTACTAGCTGTTGTTTGGTTAGGATCGCTCAGCTAATCTGAATGCATCTAGACACGTATGAACGAAATACATCTTGATTTTAATTGAAAACATGATCGGCTGAGGCACAAACACATTAAACATGAATCAAACAAATATTATTGAATTAACATAATCATCCTAGCTAAACAAAATTAAGATATCATTGTTGATTGCAAGATCAATAAACATTTAGGAAACATGTTTAAACTAAACAACAAAGAGGAAAGAGTAAACTCTAATTCAATTCAGTAGCCTTTCGGATCTTTTTGACTGAGGTGTTTCTCCAATCCGCCCGTTGCTTCTTTGCTAAGGGTTTCTCAAGGTGGTCGGCCAAGAGATGATCTTGACAAGGCTTTTGTTGGCTAAAGAATGGAAGGGAAAATAGGGTGGCTAGGCGTGGGGAAAAAGGAAAGGGAAATGGAATGAGAGAAAAAATTGTAGAATGAGATATGTGTTATGAATGAAGGGATGAGTAGTGTGGTATTTATAGGTGAAGGTGAGGGTGAAGTTTATTAAAAATAGATTTTAAAATCCCTCCATCTTCTTCATTGCATGGCTGGCCACAAATTGGGGAAAGGGAGGTGGTTTGGTTGATTATTTCAAACATAAAATCATGCTATAATTAGCATAGAGTGGACGGTTTCAAAGGCATAGTTTGTGTGTCGATTTCTGATTAAATTGCAACTGCAGGGACCTCCAATGAAATATCCCAAAGTTGATTTTTGGGTAGCCATATGCTTGTGTCGAAATTGGGCTTGACTCCCCCTTGTTGGATGGTTTCATGATCCAAAAATTAATCAGACATGTCCACTTTGTAACACACTTTAACTGGGTCAAATTAGCATCCTTATGACCCAATTTTGCATGGCATTATGATAAACCGTAAAAGTAACATATTCTAAGCCCACATTTAGTATGCTTTTGGATGATTTAAGCCCCAAATTATGTAAAAAGGTGCTCTTAATCCTTTCTTTTCATGTCTTATACTCAGGAAAGCACCCGATGATGAAAAGAACGAGAAACGGGCTTAAAACGGACCAAATTGGGCCAAGCCACAAAATCAGCACAGCCTGGACTTCAAGCCACATGGCCGTGCCACCATTCCTACTAGAACACAGCCTTACCACGACTTACACGGGCGCGCCTCATTCAACGATGTCAAAACACGGCTGGCCACGATTTACACGGCGCGCGTGCTGCCGCGGCTCTGCCTGCGGTGGAGAGAGCAATTTCATTCGGGAAAGGATACTTAGGAGAAAGAAACGTGTTTCAAAAGCCTATAAATACACCCTAGGTACCAAATTGAAAGGGGGCGGAGAGCTAGGCCAAGAAGCCAAGCCGAGAAGGTCGATTTGTGGGAATCACTCGAAGATAGCCAGCTGATCCATCTCAAGAAGCTGAATTCTACTCAAGACGGATGATCTCCTCTTCAATTCCTTCAGGGGGTTTTAGGGATTTCTTATGTTTTGTTTTATCTTTTCTCTTGAGATGTTTTCCTTTATTGTTATGAACTAAACCTTCGGATACCCGAAGGGGATGAAACCTATGATGAATCTTGTTATTTGATTATTTGAATTATATGATAATAACTTAGTTTGTTCTTAATTGTGTGAACTTAATCCAAATCTAATGTGCTTAGGTGGAGGAGGAATAGACCCTTCCTAAGAGTAGATCCAACACAATTAAGTGGAGTTGATCACACGCCTAGAGATAGGGTGACGAGATTTTGCCAGATTAGGGTGAAACCTAATATGGGAGTCCATAGATCGATTTACTGCTATTCTAGGGGGTTATTATAAGCGAACGAGAGTTCCACTAATTAACCTAGGGTTAGACGTTATTCACCTCGAGAGAGGGTTTAATATACGTTAGGGAGTCTCACGGATCAAACTAAGTAAATAAATCATATGGTTCAAGGTTAAATAACAAGTGAAGTCTAGGTGGATTTTTCTTAAGGGTATCGTTTGAGTCAACTGAGTTTTCCCAAAAGTTATTTCCCGAATTCATTCTTTTTGTCTTTGCGTCTTAGCTTAGTTAGTAGATTATTTTTTAGTTTAAACAATCATCACTTTATATTAAGGCTAAATAATAAAAAGACGTTGAGTATTAGTATTTTTAGTTCCTTTGGGTTTGACAATCCGGTCTTGCCTAAACTATACTACTGTTCGATAGGTGCACTTGCCTTTAATCGTTGTCAGAGTTAGTTTCCAGGTTCGATCATTCTTTTATAAATTTTAAAACTCTAATTTACAGCGATCAAGTTTTTGGCACCGTTGCCGGGGAACTAAAATATTAAGAAAACTCTATTTTTATTACTTTAGCCATTATTTTTATTTTTCGCAATTTATTTTTATTTTTAGTTTTAATTTTAAATTTGCTAAACTTTCTTTCTTTCTTATCCTAGTAGGTACCTCTAGTTTATGACTAGAAGGAACCCGAGAGGACCTTTAGAATACGACAGTGATATTGAAGCTACCGCTCGAAGAAATCGCAGAGAAATTAGGCGAGCCCTAAATTACCAAGGAGAGCGAGAAGACAGATCCAATCCTACTGAAGGGATGGACGAAAATAATCTTCCACCACAAGATGTGGGAGAAAATAATGCTCCTCGTACTATGTTTGATTATGCTAAACCTCATTTAACAGGAGCCGAATCTAGTATTGTTAGGCTCACTATATAGCTAATAATTTCGAATTAAAGCCTAACACTATACAAATGATTCAACAGTTTGTTCAATTTGATGGTTTACAGGACGAAGATCCAAACGCTCATATAGCTAATTTTTTAGAATTTTGTGATACCTTCAAAATAAATGGCGTTTCTGATGATGCCATACGTCTTGATTATTTCCCTTTTCATTAAAGAATAAAGCTAAACAAGTGGTTAAACTTCGTACCACGAGGTCAATCACTACATGGGAACAAATGACCAAAATTTTTTATTAAAATATTTCCCACCTACCCAAAATGGCCAAATTACGTAATGATATCTCTTCTTTTGTGCATATGGATTTAGAGACATTATACGATGCATGGGAGAGATATAAGGATCTCTTGAGAAGGTGTCCGCACCATGGTTTACCTTTGTGGCTCCAAGTCTAAACTTTTATAACGGTGTGAATCCTTCAACGAGGCAATTAATTGATTCAAATTACGGTGGAATCTGAATAATAGAACTCCCGAGGCAACCTACGAGTTTATTGAAGAGATGTCATTTGAATAACTATCGATGGCAAGTTACAAGAACAAGGCCAACAAAAACAGTAGGAGTTTACAACCTCGACGCAGTAACCATGCTATCAAATCGTAGTAGAATTGATGAATAAGAAGATTGATAGTTTGTGTTCTTCGCAGTACATCCAAATATGCGATGCGGCGACGCAAGTGGAACTGTATGCGAATCTTGAGTACCCACCCTACCAACCGGGCACAGAGAGAGCGAATGATGAACTATATAGGTAACAATTTCGAGATCTAATAATAACCCATATAGTAATAATTATAATCCAGTTGGAGGAACCACCCAAATTTTTCGTGGGGAGGACAAGGAAATCAAGGAAATCAAAGACAACAACCTCATCAAAATTTCCAAAATCAGCCCTATCCACAGGAAAAGAAGCCGAATCTTGAAGAGACGTTGAACAAATTCATAGCATCGTGAGGCCCGCTTTCAAAAGACGAGACAACATTAGATAATCAACAAACAAATGATCAAAACGATCGAGAGTCAAGTTGGGGAATTTATTAAGTCAATTGAACAACTTACTGAGATGGTTTCCAAAATTTGATCAGCGGTTTTCTCTAAAGAAATAGAACAGGTAAAGGCAGTCACACTAAGAAGTGGAAAGGAGCTAGTCGAACCAGAAAAAAGAATGCCACCCGTAGATGACAAAACAAAGGATATGGAAATTGAGGATGTAATTCCAGTACATAAAGAAAGTAAACCACCGATCCCATATCCAGCAAGGTTGAAGAAAGAATGATTAGACTCCCAATATGGTAAGTTTCTCAAACTTTTTAAACAAATACATATTAACCTACCTTTTGTTGAAGCCATTTCACAAATGCCGACGTACGCGAAATTATTGAAAGAACTCCTGACGAATAAAAGGAAGCTTGAAGAAATATCAATGGTGGAGCTTAATGAAGAATGTTCGGCCATCCTCCAAAACAAGCTACCAACCAAATTAAAAGACCCGTGAAGTTTTACTATTCCTTGTTTAATTGGCGCTTTAAATGTTAAGAAAGCATTAGCCGATCTAGGTGCCGATATTAATTTAATGCATTATAAGATGTTTAAACGACTAGATCTCGGGAACCAAAACCCACTAGGATGAGTATTCGATTAGTGATAGATCTACTAAATATCCTAGGGGAGTTATCGAAGACGCCTTGGTAAAAATTGATAAATTTATTTTTCCCGTTGATTTTGTTGTGCTTGACATGGATGAAGACAATGAGGTCCTCTTAATTCTAGGGCGCCCTTTTTTAGCTACTGCTAGGGCTGTTATTGATGTAGGTGATGGTAAACTTGCATTAAGGATAGGCGGTGAGGAAATTTGTTTTCAAATTTATGATGCCATGAAATATTCTAGAGAACAAGATGATTCATGTTATTTTGTTGATACCAATGACCATCTCATTCAAAACTCATTACAGGAAATCCTGCATGAGGACACGATGGAACTGTGTCTCACTCAAGAAGAGGGGGAAGAAGATGAAGCTTCTGAGCTAAAATTATCATCAAAACAAATGGAAAAAGAAAGCATCGAATTTGATGACGATTTCAAACAAAAACCCTCTGTTGATGAACCACCCAATTTAGAATTAAAACAACTTGCCAAAGCTCCTAGAGTACGCATTCCTTGGGGAAAATTCTACGTTACGAGTGAATTATCTCTTGAATTAGAACCCAAGGAAAAGAGGAGTTGATACAGTCTTGAGAGAGCATAAAAAGCCATAGCTTGGAAAATCTCTGACATTAAGGGAATAAGCCCAACTTTTTGTACCCACAAAATTTTAATGGAAGATGAGTACAAGCCACGTGTGCAACCACAAAGACGACTAAATCCCAACGTAAAAGAAGTTGTGAAAGCCGAGGTAATCAAACTTCTAGATGCTGGAATAATTTATCCTATTTACGATAGCAAGTGGGTGAGTCCCATGCGAGTTGTCCCAAAGAAAGGAGGCATGACCGTGGTAGCTAACGAAAAGAATGAACTAATTCCTACTAGGATAGTCACAGGTTGGAGAGTTTGCATAGATTACAGGAAACTGAATGACGCCACTAGAAAATATCACTTTCCCCTACCCTTTATTGATCAAATGCTAGAAAGGTTATCAGGACACATGTACTATTGCTTCCTAGATGGACTCTCTGGCTATTTCCAAATCCCAATAGCACCTGAAGATCAAGAGAAGACAATGTTCACATGCCCATATGGTACGTTTGCTTATCGTAGAATGCCTTTTGGATTATGTAATGCTCCTGCTACTTTTCAGCGTTGCATGCTAGCAATCTTCGATGAACTTGTCGAAGATATTATGGAAGTATTTATGGATGATTTCTCCGTATACGGTAATTCTTTCCATCTTTGTCTTAAAAATTTAAAATGAGTCTTAATGAGATGTGAGGAAACGAACCTTGTTTTAAATTGGGAAAAATGTCACTTTATGGTACAAGAGGGGATTGTACTAGGTCATAAAAAATCTAGTAAAGGGATCGAGGTAGATAAAGCAAAGATTGAAACCATAGAAAAATTACCTCCTCCCGCCTCAGATTAAGGTCATTAGAAGCTTTTTAGGACATGCAGGATTTTATAGAAGATTCATTAAGGGTTTTTCTAAAATAGCTAAGCCTTTAACAAAATTACTAGAAAAAGATGTTCCTTTCAATTTTGATCAGGAATGTTTAGATGCATTCAATATCCTTAAGGATAAACTAATAAATGCTCCAATTATAATTGCACTGATTGGAATCTACCCTTTGAACTAATGTGTGATGCAAGTGACTTCACAATGAGGTGCGATTACTGGACAACGAAGAGGCAAGCATTTTCACCAATTTACTACGCTAGCGAACACTAACACCCGCTCAAGAAAACTATACCACCACGGAGAAAGAATTGCTAGCGTAGTTTTTCCTTTTGATAAATTTAGACAAAGATCTAATATTGTCTAAAGTTGTCGCTTACACCGACCATTCACTCTCCGTTATCTTTTAAACAAACCGATGCAAAACCCAAACTCATACGATGGATTTTACTCTTACAGAATTCGACTTAGAAATACAAGATAAGAAGGAGCCGAGAATCTTGCAATGGATCACCTTTCTAGACTTGAAAATCCACACACCAAAGAACTCGATGAAAGTGAAATAAATGATTCGTTTCCAAGAACAACTTTTTCTATAACACATTCCGAGGTACCATGGTTTGCAAATATTGTGAATTATTTAGCAGACTAACGTCTTGCCAAGAAATTAACACATCACCAAAAGAAGCGATTCTTTGTCGATGTGAAAAATTATTTTTGGGAAGATCCCTTTCTTTTTCGCATATGTGCGTATAAGATAATTCAAGATGTGTTACAAAGATGTATAAGCAAAATCTTGGAGCACCGCCATTCAGACCATCGAAAGGACACTACAAAGTGGTATTAAGACAAAGACACAAAATACTCGAATCGGTTTTTATTGGCCCACTCTATTTAAAGATGCCAACAGTATGTTACCTCGTGTGATAGATGCCAAAGAATAGGTAATATTTCTAAACATGATGAAATGCCTCAAACATATATGTTATCATGTGAAATATTTGATGTATGGGGTATTGATTTCATGGGACCATTCCCTAGTTCGTTTGGAAAAAGTACATCCTAGTGGCGATTGATTACATGTCAAAATGGGTAGAAGCGGAAGCTTTACCTACCAATGATGCTAGGGTAGTAGTCAAGTTTCTCAAGAAACTGTTTTCCTAATTTGGCACACCGAGAGCCATCATTAGTGATAGGGGTACTCATTTCTGTAATACTCAATTTGCAAAAGTCCTAAAAAATATGGAGTATACCACAGACATGACCACCCCATATCATCCTCAAACCAAGTGGGCAAGTTGAGGTAGCAAACCGAGAACTTAAGCGCATTCTAGAAAAAAACGCGGTTGAATCAAATAGAAAAGATTGGGCGATTAAAGTAGATGATGCTTTATGGGCCTATAGAACAACATTTAAAACACCTCTGTGGACATCCCCATACAAACTTGTATACGGAAAAGTCACATCTACCATTCGAATTAGAACACAAAGCTTTTTGGGCAATAAAATTTTTGAATTCGACCTCAAAATTGCAGGAAAGAGAAGAATGATGCAGATGAACGAGTGGACGAGTGGAGAACGGCCCTATGAGAACTCAAAACTGTACAAGGAAGCAATAAAGCGACGCCACGATGCTCATCTCAAGAGATCAAAACAATTCGAAGTAGGAGCCCTGGTCCTACTATACAACTCAAGGCTTAAACTATTCCCGGGAAAGCTGAAATCAAGATGGTCAGGCCCATTCATGATCAAAACAATCTTTCCATATGGCACCATCGAGGTAACCCATCCCACTAAGGGCACATTCAAGGTAAATGGTCACCGACTCAAAATTTATAATGGTACAGATTTTAGAGATATGAAAAAGGAGCTTCTGCTCCATGAACCTTCTTTTAGAACCGAAAACAGGGAAAGTCTAGCTTAAGACTAAAAACGAGCGCTTCTCGGGAGGCAACCCGAGCACTAATTCACTAACATTTTATTTTCAAATTTTTATTTTTTATTTTTTTTCTTTTACTCAGCATCTAAATCCATACTAAATCAGACTAATAAAAGCGTAGGTTTTAAACCACACGGCTTCAGACACGGGCGTGCCCATGGCCGTGTGGAAGATAGGGGATAAAACACGAGCGTGCCAGTAGCCGTGCACAAATAGGGACGAAACGATTTTCCCCACACGGGCTGCGACATCAGACCACGCCCGTGCCAACCTTCCGTGTGAGGCTACTGACTTATCGAGCACGGGCTAAACACGCCCGTGGCTTACAACTGTGCGAGGCTACTGACTTATCGAGCACGGGCTAAACATGCCCGTGGCTTACAACCGTGCGAGGCTACTGACTTATCGAGCACAGACTAAACACGCCCGTTCAAACCAACCGTGTGAATAAACACAAGGGCGTGTCATTTTCAACACGGCCGTGGCAAATCCACCTGAACGCGCCTAAAATCCGAAATCGCGAAAAACACGGGCATCCAAAACAGAGCACGGGCATGGAAATAAACCGTGCCCCTCCCCTATATATAAAAGTTAACCGTCACTCCCCCAAAACCTAAACCTAAAATCAGCTTTTAAACACCCTTCCTCCCAAATCCGGCCGTACATACATTCTCCTCCATCCAAAACATCCTCCCCTTGTCTTTTCTCTCCAAAAACCATCCAGAAACTGCTCGCACGCCCGCACCACAGCCGTGCCACCAAACACCACGCCCCTGCCACCGCCGTGTTCATCCTGTAAAACCCGCACCACCGCCGTGCTCCGCCCGTGCTTGATCGTCTCCCACCATCACAACCCCTGGTTCCCTTCACTACCTTAATTTCTTGACTAAAAACTTGATAAATATTATACCATTTTGCTTTATTCCTTTTGTTTAATATTAAACATGATTTATATTTAGAGATTTCTCTCAAAAACTCATGAATACTTAGTAAAAATCTCTGATGAATCGGTTGCTGATTGGCTTCATTTTAGGAATAAACTTTTGCATTTTTTGATATACTTCTTTGTTTGAAAGAATCATTACTGTCAATATCCACTAATTACCATTTGGCTTGATTTAGTACAAAATACTTTGGCTATATTATTGTTAAGGAACTTGCTTTATATTTGATTATTTTTTCAGGTACAAATGTCGTCACTATGACCAAAGTGATCCACAACCACCCCAAGCAAGAAAAGAAAGGGCCCGGATCGTCTTCCACGAGTGCTTCTTCCGAGCTTAGGCATCCATTCCTCCGATTTTCTCAGAACACTCAAGAAGAGCATTACAAAGCACTCCGAGATAGACCCCTCGACACCGGTAGGTGCATCGATTGGGACACATTGGAACACGTCGGGCTCGTAACTGATATTCGAGCCTTCATTTCAACCGATCCGTGGGAGCAGTTCTTTTCCATCATCGAGCCCACATACATGGAGCTTACCCTCGAGTTTTGCACCACCTTCACTTTACAAACCGTGATGGCACGATTCGATGATCCAGCGATGCGATTCCGTCTAGAAGTACGATGACGTCGACTAAGCATACCACTATTCGGCACAGCACTAGGACTTTACACACCGGAATTCATAGAAGAAAACCCACTTGACGATTTAAACCGTGAGCTCCACTGCACTCCGATCGAATGCTGGCGAAACCTACACCCCACTACAAGCATCTACGATCCCGATCGCTCTAAGGCGACGCACTTCCCCACCCTAAGGTATATTCACGCCATTCTCGCGCACACCATCACAGGTCGCAGAGAAAGCACCGGCGTCGTAAACAAGCAAGACATTTACTTCCTATCATGCATGTCCGAAGGACATGTTTTCGACTTGGCATATTTTATCGCATGCGCGATTCAACATCGACGAGCAACATAGGAAGGGGATTTTGTCAATGGGGCCATACATTATGAGGTTGGCTCGGCACTTCAACCTCCTCGACACCTCAAGCTCGGATCACCTCCTCACACCGATCGGCAACATGGTACCTCAAGGCATCCGGACAATGCTACACATGAGGATGATTAAACACCGACGAGGGACCGAACCCCTCAATACCGATTAGTGACCGCCACGCATTTGAGGGGAGCCCGAGGACATTACGATGATGTCCCACCACCATCACAGAGGTACCGATTTCGATCCAAATGACCGTCCCGCATGCAACTACCATCATTAGCGGGCATCTCTACACGGCTTGACCAGGTTTGAGTCAGTATTTTCTTGAAAACACTCGGCTTTGACTGGGTTAGAGGCCACTCTTCAACAAATATGCCAAAGACCTTCATATCTCACCACCGTAACCACCACAGACCCGTGAGGGATGAGGACTTTTGAGTCCTTTTATCTAGTTTTTTTTATTTTTAAGTTTTCTATTTTATTTTATTTTATTTTATTTTCTCGTTATTTTAATTTAATTTCGATTCGTCTTAAGTTTGAACATTTTAATCATACATTTGATAACTTTTATCATGATTATCATCAACTCCTAACCTTCGAGTATTCCTAACATTCATTTAATTACACCCCAAAAGATTTCTAATCGATGACTTAGCGGTTTCAACGAGCAATAAACCACTACTCAAGTCATCACCAACACCAACACTATCCCGACGCCATTGCGTGTTTTCCACATCATCCAAAGAAATCATCCATTAATTCAGGGAGTGTCACTCTCTCCCCTCTCTTTTGATTTTACATATTAATTGTCATTATATATCTTTGTACATTGAGGGCAATGTACATCTTAAGTGTGGGGGGGTGAACAACCTAAAAAGATACCTAACTTAAATCCCTGAATTTAGTCTTGTTTGAAAGTAAATTACTCATATTACTAATTAGGATGGAATTTCTGATGATTTATGATTTTTATTGATATGTTTTAGATTAAGTCATTGATAATTGTGCATTGACAATTAAATTCTAAGAATACTAGAGAATCAAGCATGATAAGTCTATTTTTCAGAAATTAAAAATTTGCCAGGTTGTCAAACTGAGTTTAAATATTATCTTGAAGTTTGAAATTTACGAGGTTGACATCAAAATACCCATAAATTTTGTGAGTTTTTGAGCCTTATAGATCATATATTCTTTTTCTTGCTCACTTTATTGATTATGAGTATGTCAACATTGATCTGTTATTCTAGAACTTGCATCGATTATACATGTCGAGACCACATTTTTTTGATTTGATACACAGAGATGATAAAGGCACCTAAGATTTAACCCACTTACTCCATTAAAAAGCCTACCTTCATAATTAACCCTTAGTGAACCCCGTTTAATCCTAACAACCCTATTTATTGACATAACCGCTAATATTAACCCAGAACCCCTTTGTTTTTGTTATCACCATTCTTTTTGACTACCCTTATATCGAGATTTGATTTGATTAGTTGCCTAATTATGAATTTTAGTAGTTTATCCTTTATTATGTATTTAGTTTGTTCTTAAAAAAAAACGAAGTATATCCATTATTCATTATTAGTTAGGTGATTAAATGAGCTTATACATAAATTCCAAATATCGAAGAAGAAGCTCGTATTATTAAGTACTATTAGTTTTCAATTGATGTAATTATTATTAGTTCATTAGTTCTTAGTTAGGTAATTTGTCAATTCAATCTCGATTCTAACCTCTAATTCACCCTTTACTCCACACCTTAACCTCTAGCCCCATTACAACCCTAACAAAGACCTTTTGATTTGTGTTTTCATCTCATATTTCAGTGGTGGAGATTTGATTTTCATGCAAGCCAATGGGATTAACTCTTCATGTTTGACCTTTGAGTGCCTAATTGTGAACCTTAAACACTTTGAGTGATTTGAGTGAATCTTTTGTGAGGATGTCAATCCTTGTCAATTCCAAATTAAAGGTAATTATCTAGATAAGGGGAGACGCCTAAGTTTTCGAGCTATAAAATCTATGACTTATATTGTTTGAATTTTTAGGACGCTTTGAGTTGAATTATCCATGTATAAATTATCTATGAATTATGATGAGACACTATCAATGACTATTATGAACTGAGGAAAGTTCGTTTTAATTGTAAGTTGAGAATTTTGCTTGAGGACAAGCAAAAGCTTAAGTGTGGGGGTATTTGATAAACCGCAAAAGTAACATATTCTAAGCCCACATTTAGTATGCTTTTGGATGATTTAAGCCCCAATTTATGTAAAAAGGTGCTCTTAATCCTTTCTTTTCATGTCTTATACTCAGGAAAGCACCCGATGACGAAAAGAATGAGAAACGGGCTTAAAACAGACCAAATTGGGCCAAGCCACGAAATCAAGACGGGCTCGGACTTCTAAGCCACACGGCGTGCCACCACCATTCCTACTATAACACGGCCTTACCATGACTTACACGGCCGTGCCTCATTCAACGATGTCGAAACACGGCACGCCACGATTTACACGGCGTGTGCCACAAATGTGCCTCTCCGTAGAGAAGAGTAATTTCATTCGGAAAGGATACTTAGGAGAAAGAAACGTGTTTCAAAAGCCTATAAATACACCCTAGGTACCAAATTAAAGGGGCGAGAGAGCTAGGCCAAGCTGCCGAGAAGGTCGATTTTTGGGAATCACTCGAAGATAGCCAGCTGATCCATCTCAAGAAGCTTTAATTCTACTCAAGACGGAGGATCTACTCTTCAATTCCTTCAGGGGTTTTAGGGATTTCTTATGTTTTGTTTTATCTTTTCTCTTGAGATGTTTTCCTTTATTATTATGAACTAAACCTTCTGGATACCCGAAGGGATGAAACCTATGATGAATCTTGTTATTTGATTATTTGAATTATATGATAATAACTTAGTTTGTTCTTAATTGTGTGAACTTAATCCAAATCTAATGTGCTTAGGTGGAGGAGGAATAGACCCCGCCAAGAGTAGATCCAATATAATTAAGCGGAGTTGATTGCACGCCTAGAGATAGGGTGACGAGATTTTTCCTGGATTAGGGTGAAACCTAATATGGGAGTCCACGATCGATTTCTTCGCTATTCTAGGGGTTATTATAAGCGAACGAGAGTTCCACTAATTAACCTAGGGTTAGACATTATTCGCCTCGAGAGAGGGTTTAATATACGTTAGGGAGTCTCACGGATCAAACTAAGTAAATAAATCATATAGTTCAAGGTTAAATAACAAGTGAAGTCTAGGTGGATTTTTCCTAAGGGTATCGTTTGAGTCAATTGAGTTTTCCCAAAAGTTATTTCCCGAATTCATTCTTTTTGTCTTTGCGTCTTAGCTTAGTTAGTAGATTATTTTTTAGTTTAAACAATCATCACTTTATATTAAGGCTAAATAATAAAAAGACGGTGAGTATTAGTATTTTTAGTTCCTTTGGGTTTGACAATCCGGTCTTGCCTAAACTATACTACTGTTCGATAGGTGCACTTGCCTTTAATCGTTGTCAGAGTTAGTTTCCAGGTTCGATCATTCTTTTATAAATTTTAAAACTCTGATTTACAACGATCACATTACCATCGAAGTAAGGTGGATGTGTACATGTCCATGCATCCTTATGGTAATCTCATCTTCCATGGACCTACTGCATAATAAAAGTCATATAATAATAATTAACATGAAAATAATATAATTTATGCACAAAAATCATGTAATAAATATAATTTATGCACAAAAATCATGTAATAAAGCATAATTTCGCATACTTCATAAATTCATGTCTTATATTAACATTTAAGCAAAATTAACTTAATTTATCAACAATTACTCAAGATTAATATAATTATTAGGTCAAAAGGTGGTAAAAATATATAGAAAAAGCCTTTGTAATTTCAAGTTTACAATTACATAGATAAGCATCTAAGTACATGCCACAATACCAAGCTTAAAACAAGTAAAAGTCTACCGAGTCGATAGAGGGATAGTGTGATCTTCGATCTAATCCGACTGAAGAGTTCCACAAACCGACAATCTACAGAAATGGAAAACAACAAGGTAAGCATTTTGTATGCTTAGTAAGTTTATAGGTAATAAAACGATAAACTTACCTCGATTTACAATTAAACATATCATACTAGTTTAACTTGTCACTATATTGCCTAACATAGCATGTTACAACAATACATTGACTTCATTATATAACCGAGTAATATGGTAATTCAACATTTAACATACTATTCAATTTAACACTATACACATAGATTTCACAATTCAATACCATTTGTACATTATGCTAGTAACATTTCACTGTCATTTCTCTTTTTCATTAATCATTTAGCCCGATGAACTATAATAAATAGATTCGGATACACGAGTAACTACACCACACCAAAGAGCATCGTAGTGCTAAACAGAGAGCACTAAAGTGCTAAGTAGAGAGCATAGAAGTGTTGAACCCGTACAAGCTTGTTGGCATGCCAATCGTATCCTATCCTTTAATATGCTTACTCAAGCATGTTTCATACATATAACCATTTCCTTACAATTTAGTCCATACCTTACCTTTTTGTACCAAATCATAAACAATTCAAATTACACTTACACACAAATAAATTCATAATTCAAACACATATACATTACAATTACATATAACTCCACCCTATGAACTTAATTGACAAAAATAGCAAAAAAAAACGTCGAGGACTATTTCACAATTTTACCTTTTCCTCAATTGTCCTCCTGTGAATTCAAATCCCGATCTATAATAATAATAATAATTCATTTAAATTATCAAATCCAAATACTTTATAATATTTTGTTTTCTGCATATGACAGTTCAATTTCAATTTTTGAATGTTCCCTGAAGTTTTACATTTTACTCAATTTAGTCCCTAAAACCGAAATTGCTATAACTTTCAAATTTGAACTTTGATTTCAAAACCGATCTCAATTCCATCCTTCTACAGCCCTCTAATATCTAAAATTATAGAAATTAAACATCAATTTTGAATTATTTACACATTAGTCCCTATGTTCAAAATTAATAACTTTTACTTTACAAATTAGTCATTTTTCACTTCTAAGCTTAAAATCTAACAAATCAACACCAATTTCATCAAGTATTCAAGAATGGGAAGTTTTAAAAATCTTAACAGTTTTACAAAATAATGGCCAGGTGAGCTAAATCGAGCTTCTACAATCTCAAAAACATAAAAATTACAAAAAAAACACAAACAAACTTAGATTCACTTACTAGATGAAGGGTCGAATGCTTAAGGTCACATAAATGGCTTCTCTAGGTTTTCTCTAGCTCAAACGGTGGAAGAAAAAAATAAAACAAAGATGACAACTTTAGGTTGTCTTATATACCTTAATTAAAGTTTAGTTAAAGTTTATTAATTAATATAATCCTTAATTAATTAAACTTAAACATATTTATTAAAAATTAGTGAACATTAATTTCATACACTACCGTATGTGTACACACAAGTGTCCAATTGCTTAATTGATCCTTTAATTAATTAAAATTCCATACCGATTAACTTTTACTACTTTTACGATTTAGTCATTGTATCATAATTAACTATCCAGTTGACAAAACTAATGGACCAAACTTTAATTAAATTTTATACTAACCTTGTAAATATTAAATAATAATATTTATGGACTCTTTCGTCAGAAATAGGGTTCTGAAACCACCATTTTCGACACCACTAATTTTTGGGTCATTACACTTCCAATTTGACCATTTACTATATGAAACCGACTCAAAACCTAGGTACATGACATTTATTAAAAAAATGAACTATACAAACATTGTTGAGCCGAGGGTTACAGATTTGATGCTAATTCACTCCTCAAAACTTTGAGATCTACTAGAACCTGCCCATAGAAATAAACAACCGTATGCTGAATGATAAAACTTAGTGGTACTTTCATGATTCAAGATATTATAACAATAACATTAACCATATAAACACAACCAATTTATGCTTTAGATCAACCAATTCATATACTATTCATGCCAATTACCAAAATAATGCAAAGTTTCCATTTAGCCAAGTTTATACACACATAATGCCTTATATTAAAATAGTCTAACATATTCATTCAATTCATACTATATATTTGTTTCTCTTATTTTGATATTTCTAGAATCGGTTGATTCATTTCATTCCCATGTCGACCCTCAAGGCTCGTAAAAATCTGATTCACATGTTCTTTCACATGCTATCTTTAGTCACATTTCACATACATGCACATATAGTATCATTTCATTTCATTATTTCAACTCATTATCATTTATCCAATTCACATTTTATATGTAACAGCCCGTTTTTCAATTGTGTCAGAAATAGTGGTTTTGGGACCACAAATCTGATGAGTGAGTCCGTAAATATTATATTTAATATTTACGAGTCAAATATAGTGTTATAATAAATTTTTATTTGATAATTTATGTTATTTGAACGAATAATTAGGTTCAAGTGGTATATCCCTAAAGTCAAGTGATTTTAGAAAATGAGGTATTGGGACCTCATTTCCATAAACTAAACCCGTAAATATTTTATTAAATATTTATGGAGTGTGGTCATATTAAAAATTTGGTTAAGAAATTTTAACGTTTAAATAGTTAATTAAGTGAAAATGACTAATTTGTAAAAGTCGCAAAAGTTAAATTCCATTTGTTTAAGGTGTTAAATTAATAAGATTATAGGAGTGGAGGGATTTTTTTAGGAAAATTGACCTTTGTTTGTTTAAGTTGACAGTTATTACATATATTTTATATTTAATATATGTTATTTTAATGGAAAAATGGTAATTTAGTAAAGAAAAATAATATTAACTTAAACAAAGAGTAAAACATTGGCTATCATCTTGTTCTTTCAACATTTCTAGCCGAATAACTATTGTTGAAGAAAATAGGTCCGGCCAAGCATTTCTCCTTGCATGGTTGTGAGTTTGAGATTAAGAAATGAATCAAATGGATCTAAATCGAGGAAAAGCTAAAGTGTCAGACTAGTCGTCAGCTTTGTTTTTACAACTGTTATTGTTGAGGTAAGTTCGTAACTTGATTAAATCAATTAGTTATTGTTTCAGTTGTTTAATATCTAATTGATTATATATGAATCGAGTTCGTTGGCTTGAAGGAAATGATTAAGACCATAGTTGAAAGACACTATGGCACCATACCAGAAACGAGTAAGATCATAGTTGAAAGACATTATGGCATCACGATTCTATCAAGTAAGACTGTAGCTAAAAGACGTTATGGCATCACGATTCTATCGAGTAAGACCATAGCGGAAAGACTTTATGGCATCACGATTTTATCGAGTAAGACCATCACTGAAAGACGCTATGGCATAACAAATCAAACAAATAAGACCATAGTTGAAAGACACTATGGCAACACGACGGAAAATGAATAAGACCATGGTTGAAAGACACTATGGCATTAGGTCGAGAATAAATAAGACCATGGTTGAAAGACACCATGGCACCCTCTGATCATTTGCTATTCAGGTAACACATTTCAGGTGAGGTATGTATTGTAAGTATGAATACGAGTTGAACGTTTGACTAGTATAGTTTGATAATGAATGTTAATGCCTTGGTGTGATTATATGCTTCATATGTCTATAAATATGTTAACGTGTGATGTTGTGGTGTGTTTAGGGAATTAAATGGTTATATGAGTATTTTCCAAGTATTCGATGTTATTTCATTTGATTCAACGGACGATTTAAGTTTTAATGAATGGATGCATATATGAAAAGAACTGTGTTATGGAAACATGAAATGAAAAATTGTTGGTATATGAATATGAAATGAAAAGGGAACAAATTGAGTAATAGATTGAGGAATTATGTATTGAACTTCATATTGATATGTTTCATGTTTAATTGATTGGATATGCTCTTTAATACACCTACTAACCTTTTGGAACCTTTTGGTGTGTTGTGAATTGAAAGGAAAAGTATGCATAATTTTAAATGAGCAATGTTTTAATGGTTTAATCATTTATGTTCAGTAGTTAAGTTTCCTTTATACGAGCTTACTAAGCACTAGTTGCTTACGTAGTTGTTTTTCATTGTCATGTAGATTGTCGAAAAGCTTGATAGGTTGGAATCAAGTCAGAGTACATTCACACTATCCATCCTTTATCTCGATAGAAGATTTGGATATATTGATGTCGGGTTATAAATGGCATGAACTAAGAGCCCTTAAATTATTTAGTTTATAATTATGTTGTTTATAAGTTAGTTTGAGTAAGCTTTGTGGTTATAAATGTTTAGTGTATTTGGTGTATGTTTAAAACTTGATGTGTTTTTGGTCATTAGCTAAATACCTTTAGTGATTATCTTGATATATGGTAAACATATGTGATGAAACAGAGACTTTGATAATGTCTTGTAAATATTGAGTATGAATTTGTTTGGACGTTTAAATTGTGGTACCAATGAGGGTACATTGGATAGGCAATTAGATCAAATGAGATGTGTGTTTTGGTACTTTATTCATGCCTCTTGGAAGCAAATGGCTTGTCGGCTAATGTTATGAAAAAGAAATGGTTATTTGGTATGCTAGAAATATGCTAAATGGTTGATTTTGAAATGTTAAAATGAAACAAAGTTGATCGTAATTGTGGTACTTATTATTGGTACATTAGTTAGAACTTATTAGATGATTGATTTGGTATGTTTTGAGTGTGATTGGAATGTGTTTTGATTATATGAGTTCTTGTAGAAATGGTGTGTCTTGGTGTGCAAGAATAGGGTTTGAAATGGCTTGGTTTAGGGGCAATTTGTGCTACACACGGCCTGGGACACGGTCGTGTGTCATATTAATTTCATGTGCAGGTTTCACACGATCTGGCACACGGCCTGCGACATGGCCGTGTGACCCAAATCAGTGAGTTACACAGGCAGACACACGGGTTGGGACATGACCGTGTGTCCCTACTTCAAATGTTCACACGGTCTGGGCTATTTCACACGGCCTGGCCACACGGCCGTGTGACCCTTTTTTTTCATTTTTTCATGTTTTTGCCAAAATTTTTCAATTTGATTCAAAATGATTCCCGATTGTTTTCAAATTATTTTTTAGGGCCCGAAGGTTCAATTTAAGGCCCAAATGTGTATGTTTGCTATGATTGTAATGAGTTATTGGAAATTAATATTAAATTATACTATTGATATGTTTTGAAGTTAAAGGTTCTATTGTGTACAGTAATGCTTCGCAACCCTAATTCGGTGACGGAGATGGGCTAAGGTGTTATATTATAATCCCTATTAACTGGACTTAGACTCAAGATGGATACACATATTAACCAACCAACACGCCAATCTGGCACCGCAATGCATCATCTGATAAACTGAAGCAAATATTGGCACACAAAGTACATCCTGACACACAAAGTGCATAAACTCGTACACAATCTAATCTTATGGCATGCCAATTATATCCAACTTTTCCCGAACAATTAATAAGGTACTAATGATCCAATCACATTGTATAAACAAATTCATATATGATAATTGTGGAGTTTGATAATGAGAAATATGAGTTCGAAGATAAGAGGCACTAAGTGTGCGTAAATAGAATTGTTACAGTGATAAATGGCACTAAGTGTGCGAGATAAAGAAAGCTTTGGCTATATCATTTGGCACTAAGTGCGCAATACCGAGATAACTTCAGTTTAATGTGATGGCACTAAGTGTGCGATACTATTGAAGCTTCGGCTAATTAAACGACACTGAGTGTGCGAGTTCATCGAACATTGGAAGTGAATCGAACGAATTGTGGCATGAGCATTGAGTGGTAAATGCGATATATAAATACATAATGGTACAGGTATGTACAAAACCTATATGGTTGATGATATCGTGAATGAAATAGATAGATGTTTATGTGAATAAATGAAGAAAAGGATTGGATTGAAAAGCATATTAAATGCTTGTATATAAACTTATAGATGTGGTATGGAAGTGAGAAATGGTCTTGGGTGAGATTGAATGGTGATGTGAATTAATCTATGTGATAGTTAACTTTGTATATTGAATTTGAAATGTTGAATTATTTGTGTTATGTTACAAACTTACTAAGCTTTAAAGCTTACTGTGTGAAGTCTTTCTCTGTTTTATAGTGTTATTAAAGCTAGCTCGGATTAGGGGATCATCAGCGACTCAATCACACTATCGGCCATCTATTTTGGTACCTTTTTGGAAGTTGTATATATGGTATATGGCATGTATAGGCTAGTAAGGTTGTGGTATGATTTTGGTACATGTTTTGTTATGTGAAAATGGTGTAAGTAATGTGTAAATATGGTTTGGTGTGAATGACCATTAGAGTATATTTTGGTGATATTGAAATGGTAATTCATACTTCATTTGGTAGTTGAGAATGTTAATTGAAATGTATGTTAATTAATGTTGGAATTGATTATGTAGGATTGACCCAAATTGGGTGGCAATTTGGCCTTGTATATGGCCTATAATTGTCCACACGGGTGAGTACACGGGCTTGTGTCTCGCCTTTTTCCTTCACTGTCCTTATTCGATGTAGGTCAGGATTGCACACGGGCCAGACACACGGGCGTGTAACAGGCCGTGTGATCCTATTCAGTGTTGCACACGGGGTAAGACATGGTCTGAGGCATGGCCGTATGAGGCACACGGTCTAGCCACACGGGCGTGTGCCCTGTTTAAGATGAAAAATTCTCTAAGTTTTGTAAAGTTTCCGAATGAGATCGGTTTAGTCCCGAACCTTCTTTAAAGCGTGTTTAAGGTCTCGTAGACCTACTAAAGGGACTTTGTGCTATTAATTACTATGATGTGTGGGTGTGTGAACTATGATAGTATAAATGTTATGATTTGATCTGTAATACCTCGTAACCCTAGTCCGGCGATTGATACGAGTTATGGGTGTTACAATAATCTCATTTCATCTCATCATCAATTCATATATGTCCAATAACACATAACATGGTTCATACCATATTCATATCACATATCATATATAAATTATTTCATACTATTTTTCTACCATATTCATTTCAGTCAAATTTCTCGGCATTTAATATCATTCCATACGAATCACTGCATATAACATATAAGCTTACCTCAATAGTTAATCATGCAATCAAAATGCATGTGTATATATATATATGTGGTATGTGTAATGGTCTCGAATAGTAAAAATACAAATCTAGATTGTTCGCTAATCGTCAACGACTCTTGTATTTCCTTTCTCTCCCGACGGCTCGACGTCGTCTTTATCTATATTCGATAATTCAACAATAACAACATTATCAGTTTACACCCAATTCACAACAAAATACATAGCCACTCATATTTTACATTTTATTTAATTTAGTCTCTATACTCAGGGTATGCATATTTTTTATATTTAGCATCGAATTAAAATTCGATTTCACATTCTTTCATTAGGGGCCCTATACTTTCTATTTAAAATATAATCTCATGAAAAATTTCAATTTATTCAATTTAGTCCCTAATATTACAAAGCTATCTTTTAAGCTTAATTCAATTTCCAATTTAGTCCTTTTTTACAATCTAAACTTACTAACTATCAATTTCAAGCTTAATTCATCAATTTTTGCATAATGGTAACTTGCTAAAAACTTAACAATAGAACAAATTAATACATGAGTTAGCTAAATCAAGCTCTCATGATCATAAATCTATATATATATATATATATATATAAAATTAGATTAGGGACTTACTTGAAATAATGACCGAATGAAGCTTTCAACAATGGAGTTTTTCACCTTTCTTTTCTTTTTTTGGTTGACGCCGGAAGAAGATGAATTGGTTTTCATCTTTCTTTCCACTTAATTAAACTATTTATATAATGATTAAGCTTTGATTATTTTAGTTAATCATGTTATTACTTTAATTAATCTTAATTTTATTCTTTAATCCTAATTACATAATTTAAATGGCCATCATCATCATAATCCACTAACTTTAAAAAAAACAATGATTTAATAACTATTTTGGTCCTTTGGATAATTTTTAATTAAGTCCCCAAATATTTTCTTAATTAAAACTCAATAGTGATTGGACTTTTAAAATTTAGTCCCTGACCTTTAATGAACTATTTTTTTGGTTAAATTACTTAATCGAATTTCAATATATTTTCATGTTAACTTCCTTAACCTTTATAAATCGTCCTTATGGACTCGGTTTATGAAAATGAGGTTTTGAAATCGTGTTTTTTGACACCACTAAAATTCAAGTCGTTACAATAGCAAATTAATTTTTTTAAACACGTTTGATAACCCACAATAAAACTACTAGATAGAATTTTTTCTAAATAATATGTAAAAAATGACAATTAGATAGAGACTTATTTATCACTTAATAGAGAATAAATTCAATGATTATTTTATTTTGTTAAAAAATATGAAACTGTTCATTGAGTGCTAGGGAAGCCACTGGATTGTTCAAAGACAATTTCTATATTTGAAGTATTGACAATTTATTGAACAGTATAAATGGGATATGTTGAGTATTTGGTTCATATCTAGCCATAATTTGTTGACGTGAGTTTTTCCTCCTCTCTTCTTCCCTTTGTTAATCTGAGCAATTTTATTTTTGTGTTCCTCGCGTTATACTCGAATTTGGCGCTTGTCGTGGGATATAGGTAAGAGGGCTATTCCCGTTTTAGTTTTTGGTAAACTGTTGGATATACCCTTTCTGTAAGTCTATTTTTTCGGCATAGTTAGGGGATTTGATTCCTGCGGAATTCTTGTGTAGGAGAAGGCGGTGGTGAAGGAGATTCGCTTTGTCGGTTTAAATCGTGTCAAAATCTATTTTTGTCTACGATAAGTTTCTTGCGTTATTTCGGGACTATGAGTTGATTCGTTAATTGTTTACTAAGTGGTCAATGGATTACTGTTTCTTAGGTTTTTGAAGGCTTGGGAATACTTTTGCATCGAATCGGTACCAGGTGTGTATCTCTTACGCTGAAAATCGAGTTTTGGCGAAAGCCGAAAGAGCAAATTGTTGACACCACACGGGCGTATGGTCGCCCGTGTGGTTGGCCGTGTGGGAAGACACGACCGTGTGGTCGACGAAGGCATGGCCGTGCGCAAGACACGACCATGTGGTGATGTGGGTGTAGCTATTTGGGCCACACAGGCTAGGCCAAGTTGGGCGTGTGGGCCACACGGGTGTGTGGGCCCACACGAGCATGCCACACAGACATGTGGGTCTATTTTTCTGAAATTCTCCCTAGGGTCGCACGAGTCGTTTCGATCAACTGTGGGCTTACCGTAGGGTCAGTAATGGCTAACCAAACCCTTAAACCATGTGATCTATTAGTATGATATTCCGTTCTTAGTATGACACTATTATACATGTTTGATTAGTCTGATATATGTATATATTTGATTCTGTATATGAGCATGTGAGCATGAATATTCTGATTATGTATATCTGAATTGGGTGGGACTTGTATATGTGGAGGAAGTGTTCTGTATGGCATTTATCACCTATATTCTGGTAGCTTGGCTGCACATTATCTGATATGTGTCGTAATGGCAGAATATGGTGTGTAGGAATGGGTGGGTGTTTTTAACCCTACATGGTGTGATGGGATGGTCGGAGTTGGTGTGTAGAGGATGGGAGTAGGATTTTGTATATCTGTTTCCGTAATCTGAATCTGAATCTGAATCTGAATATGTATCTGACTGTGTATATGACTCTGTATGTATAGCATGTCTATTTCTGTTGGGTTACACATTGAGTTTACGAAAACTCACATCTGTCTGTTTATTCTGTTTAGGTAATTCACAGACTTAGACGGGTCGGTGCGGCGGAGGCTCAGCGGTGACCACTTGATCGAGCACTATTTTTACTTAGTAAATTACAGTTTTTACTTATAATTTCGGTTTTATTTGAGAGTTTGTAATATTTGGGACTCTCCGGACTGTTGGTTTTTATTTGGGTTTTAGAGGCGTTTTGACTCTTTTATTACTATGTTTGACGGAAAACATACTTTTACAATAACAAAGGTTTTTCTGGAAACACGAACTGGATTTCTAAATTATAAGGGTTTTAAGGCTTCCGCTGAAAATTATGTTTTGTCAAATAAATGAATTGATTATCACTTTTGAAAATGGTTATAAACGAATTTGAATTAAGAAACTTGAATGATATGATGAGACAACGCTGTTTTCAAAACTCTACTTAGTGACATCTCCGGATTCGGCCATAACTTCTAGGCCGAGTTTGGGGTGTTACACCAAAAATCCATATTTTTTTTAATTGCTATTATTATAATGTAATCATGTTATTTTATTACTATTTTAATGTGATTGTTAAAAATCTTCTATGTAAGCAAGTCTTGAACATAATCTATTTAATGGAGAGACTTGTATATGCTATTGTATTGAGAGTTTAACCACTTATCTTATTCAAGTGAGGAACTTTTCTTAAAAGTGCATTTTGATAGTAAAATTGTTTGTGTTATGGTTTTACTTGCTGAGTTCAGAGAGGTGAACTTAGTGGTGAGAGTATTGACCTTCAATGTTCAAAAGTGAAGAGAATTGTCACGGAGTGTGTGATTGGTTAGATTCACTTGTTGTAATTGTTAAAGAGAGTTGATATTTCTCACTAAGTTAGGTTCCATAGACATTAGGAAACCGAACTGTATAAATAATTCTCGTGTGTTCAATTTTGTTTTTTGTTTATTGTTTATTGTTTTTAGTTTGGTGCCAAAGAACTGCCCACTTCCCTATCACTCCTTCCGAACATTTTGTTTGCTTGCTAGCAACATATTCAAAACTTCATATTTCATTTATGATTATACTATCATTTAGCAAATAATCTAATTATATTCCATATTTAATTTTAAATAAAATACTAAACATATTTTAACACTTCAATTAAATCCTTCTTCTTTTTTTCAGCAATAAATTCTTTTTACAACTTAATTTTTTTAATTTATCAAACATAATCTAAATTAAAACAAACAATAAACACAAGCAATAATCACAAAAGACAAAAAGAATGAAAAAAAGGATAAAAAAGAAAAAGCTGACCTCCAATGAGTTTTCATTGGATGTTTCGCTGATAATCGCGCAAGTAAATTGCATTGGAGGCTTGTTATCGAAAGAGAGAGCACTGATGCAATTGCACAAAAAAGGAGTGGTTAATCGCGGCGTTTTGAATCTGCTTTGGTTTCCTAATCAAACCTAAATCGCAACGATAAACGTCGGCCCTTCTTTTGTCTTTCATTTAGATGCTTAGGCTTTTTTCTTCTTAATTATAAGTATTTTGATGTTATAAACAATATTAAATAGATAATTTTTTTTGGAGTCAAAAGTGAACCCAAATGTATAGGAATATTTTTTTAGCTTTTGAGTTTAGAAAAAAAGTTTTTTTTTTAATATAAATAATATATTTTTTACATAATTTCATTATAGGTTTTTAATTATATTTGTTCTTTTTTACACCATACTTAAAACTACTCATATCTCTTCTCTAACCCATAAATAGGAGGATAATACACTACAGCACACTCGAATCCACGTCCTCTTGCATTGGTATCAATATCTATGCCAAACGAACTAAGATGCAATCGACTCAAATGAGATTTTTAATTCAATGTATTTTATGTAATATTTATATTAGATATAAAATTATTTTTCTATTGAAATTTATTTTAAATATATAAATTATATATTTAAATTTGTAAGTATAATATTTTAATATTTAAAATATAGTTTATATATTCAAATTGAATTTTACAAATAATTAAAATTAATTGTTTAAGAATATTCAAAAAAATTGTATTTGATATATCAAAATATTAATAATGAGTTTTAATAAATTAATTTTTATATTTTTATTGAAAAATCATAATATTAATGAATTTATTTGAACATTAATATTAACTACTAAAATTTTAAATCAAAGCAACGTTAACTAAGCTTTAGAATCATGCGGAAAATGGGGAAGAGGTTAATTTTGATATGTACAATGCACTAATTGATTTTCCCCCATTGAAGTAATAATAAATAATTCAAAAGAATGGAGTCGTTAAACTTGATTAAAAGCTCCGAGTGGCGTCATTGCCAATGCCATGTTAACTAATATTGTACGACAGAAAACAAAAAAAAAAGGTGAATTATAATAGTATAGAAAATACTTGTCTCGCATCTCGTTAAGAATGGTAGTCCACTTGATTATTGCAAATTACATATATGATCTTATTTAAGTTGAGTGGTTCAGAACGTGAAGTGTAAGGACAAACAGGTCGACTCAATAGCTATTTGAATTGCATGTTTGGATTGGAGCGGTCGAATGAACCTCCAAAATTCACTATTTCATGTGTTAAAAAACAATATTAAGATGCGAGACTGTGTGTTTGCGGGGGATGGTTCCTAAATGTTAACCCCCAACAACTGACTGAAATTCATGGGAGCCACAAACGATTCTGATCCACCGAATAGTGTTAAGGCTGCCAACTCCGAAACTCGCTGTGTCGGATGAAACCGGTCCCAAAACAAGTATTCGTCACGGTTAGAACAAAAGCTAGCCGTTTGATTGCATGCGTACGTTCCATTTCCACAGCAAGCCGATGTAATATCCCTTAAACCTGAATCACAAAGAGCTTGGACTTGTAGCCTGTGGTATAGTAACGATCATTTAATGGTTACAATTTATAATTGAAACAGGAAATGCTTACCGAAGGCGAACATATTTTCCATCATACCGGTGGTCATCAAATACGTATTGGCCAGCGAATACTTTAAATCTGGGACTTGGGAGCTAAGCTTTTCTAGTAAGGCCACAGCCTCCGTATAGAATGCTTGCGCAAACAGCCGAGCTGGCTCGGAACAATTACCATTGGCTCCAGCTCGAGCAAATGGGGTGCACCCGATCGGTGGAACGGTTAAGATACCTAACTTTCGGGCGCCAAGCTCGTATAGAGTCTTGAAGGTGAATCAAAAATAGATGCTAATAGTAATTAGTAATGATTTAAGGCACATTAAGTGAAACTAAAGAAGGGCCAAATGGTACGTGACAAACCTTTAAATGGTATTCATATGTGGATACGAGGGTGGCATTGAACTCCGGTATGGTCATTGGTGGTCTGGTGATGTTAAGCAGGTACTCGAAGATGTCATTGCTGCCAACGCTGATAAGAAAGAATGCTTTGGAAATAATGGCATCGGTAGCTGCATCACTGGCCGTCATGTTTGTGATATTTGACCGAACGGTTGAGAATTGTTGGATCTGATCCCCCATGGATATGACCTTTCTCTGCAGGTCATAATGTAAACCTTCAGATTTATTTTCTCTCATTCAGAGAATTTCACAAGAAAAATAAATAAATCTTTGAAAAATGGGTAAGAGATGGAGATTCGTTGACGATGACATGGTGGCAATTGGCTTGAGGTTCTAGCATTCTAGGATGCAAAATCATGGCATTATGCGAAGTGGACTACCGATTGCCCAATTTGTATTTTTTAACGTCTAATTTTGTTTTCACTACTCTATTACTACATTGAATTTGAGATTCAATCTCTCTACTTCAATTTAACATTATTTGATTCTTTTAGGTTTATATTATTATTACTAAGTCCAAAACTAGTTGTTGATTTTTCATTGTTATTTAATCTTATAATCATGTTCAATCAACCATGTCAGATTAAATGTTTAAAGTCTACTACTATTTCTCCCAACAACTTAATGTTTGTTTTACACAAGAAAACACCTCTCCATGAGCTTCATTTATATATAATCAGGGTTTAAAGAGGCATAATATAGGCAATAATATGGGATTTTCTCACTCTATATAAGCAAAAATATAATTAGTGTTTAAAGGGGAATTAATTGTAGGCAAAAATATTAATGTGGAATTTTGACAAAATGCTCACGTATTGATACTGTCCAGTACTATTCAAAATGCCGGATCCTCCAGAGGCAAAGTTGGCGCCCTTCAGTATATTCTTCCTGAAAGTCGACGGATCATTGACAAGCTGGAGAAACGGTGGTGGACTCCTCCGCAGACCCAACAGCCTCACTAAACAAAACCATGTCATCAATAATTAGCATAAAGGAAATGGAAATAAAAACCAATCACATGAATTAAACAAATGTCGGATATTATTGTACCTATTTCATCAGCAGTGTTAAGACCATTGCTGAACCTCCCCGTTGGCTCCGAGTGAGGGAAATCAATGCCGTTGAAATAGAAATCTGCCTTTGCGAGGCATTCAGGTATGTAGTTATTAGTCCCAACATCAAGGGTTGAGTCCCCGAAGATGTAGACAGCCGGTGGTTCTGTTGTCGCCTCTGCCAAAGCTACTGCAAGTAGTGACACCAAAACAAGAAGGAAACATGAAATGTTCCTCTTTGCCATGAGATTGAACTTGTTATGCTCCCTTCTGGACTTTCTGTTGGAATATCCTTGAAAAATAAAAAAACTTGGGTCTTGTAATTTATATATGTTGAACGTAATATGTGAACAAACAGGTAATGATAAAAGCGTCGTTGTTCCAACCTGTAAAGACTATTATTATTCCGGGAGGTATATCCTAAGCAAATGAATCTCATGCAAAAGTAGTACTAGGATGAATGACCTATTGAGAAGTCTTCGTGTTACACCCCTCACATTTATTAAGGAAAAAAACAGTTCAATAAAATATCATCCAATTATCATAAAAAAGGACATTAGGAATTATTACATAAAAACAAACTTGTAGGTGGCCTAATCATTGGCATATATGAAATATATTCGCAAGCATATTGTGTTGTATATATATTCATTTAAAAAATTATCGATGCAGTTGAGAGAATTATGTTGAGCTTTTCACCCAAATCAGGAAATATAACGTAATAAATGACAAATAAATTAATTATCATTATTGATTGGTGAAAAAACTTAGGTGGCAAGGCAGCATGTATATATATGTCTATCTCAATTAGATTTTAGCTGCTTCAAGAATATCATCCTCTGTATTGGTATAAACAATGCCCGTCATTTTCAACCCACCCTTCATGTGTCCAAAATATGAATATCCCAACAACCATGAATTTCCTTTTGTTTTGCTGGATAGTCTAGCGATCAGTATTCTTATAGTTGTGAGTAAAACTTTTAGGCGCATCTTTGTTGTTTCTTAAATTAAATTATATTAGAGTAAGTAGGTTTCTTTTCGTATATTTACAACCATTATCTAGGAATGTAATTTGGCAATCAGTTTTGTGCCAAGATATCACTGGACATTATTAGCGTCATTTCTTTTCCTATTCATTTACAAGTGTAGGTTGTAGAGCTAAGAAAGTTGCCTGGAACATTACTCGAAATTTGATCGGTAATCTCTAACAAGTTTAGAATTTAAATTTAAGGGATAGTTATCAAATTTATATGTAAATGTTGATTTAATATGAAATTTAATATATTTGAATTTAATTTGAATCGTGGTTCACATATATCTATATATGGAATTTTGATTTTGATTAATTTGTAAATATTTAAAGAAATGAATACATATATTTATTTTCATATAAGATTAATATAATTATTTATTTATGTTGGGTTAAACCAGAATTATGCAACGAACAAGAAAGAAAAAAGAGAAAAGTCGGAAACAAATATTTACATGAAAAAATCCCTCCGGATAGGATAAAAAACCACGAGCAAAGAAAACTTTACTAAAACAGCAAAAATCGAAAAAGCAGTACAAGATGAATTAACAAACAAACTCGAATCCGAAATTTCCACAAAACTCTCTCTTAATTATGTTGTTGAATCAAACTCTCTAGGATTGTTAAAAGCCCTATTTATAGGTTAAAACTTGTGACTAATCTAATTAAAATATCCTAAAGTTATTAGAGTTCGATTGGGAAAAGATAGTTGAGTTTAACTAGGAGAAGAAACCTAGTTTAATAGGGAACACGTTGCCACATCGTGACGTGGCATATTGCCTCGTCCGGACGTCCTTCTTTGTGTCATCGGGACGTGACGGTTCTTCTCGTCGGGATGTCGGTTCTTCCTTGTCATGACGTAAACTTTGTTTCATCCAAAATGTGAGGCACACTCCACAGTTTATGCAACATATCAACGTAAAATGGTGTTAATTTGATAATATTGTTAGTAATTTGTGAAATTTGAGTCAAATTAAAATTTCATGTACAAAATTGCACAAAATCAAAGTTCATGTATGACATTGTACATTGAATCAAAGTTCATGTATAGTTTTGATATACATTATGGGTTTGCTTAGTTGAGTGGAAATGTGAAAGGCTGGAAGGTAAATTTTGATTGTGCTTGGTAGGAAAAATAAAGTGAGAGGAAAGAAAATAGAAAAAATGACCATTTTCTATTCTAATGCATAAAAACCAATCATTATAAATTGGAATGATAAGAGAAGAGAAAATGAGATATAGGTGTATGTTAGTTCAAAATTATGTATTTTCAAAAGTTTTATTTTCTTTCCTCTTATTTTCAACTCTACCAAACAATGAATGAAAAGAAAATGTCAATTTTTTCATCTTTCCTATCCTATCAAGCATACCTTTATGGAAAGAAAAATTATTTTTAGAGAACATTCTCTATTTTTTTTTTATTTTTTTTGAAAATTGAGAAACACCTTTGGTAAATGAAAATAGAAATTTATTCTCAATAATGAAAATAGTGAAAACACATTTGGTATGTATTTACCAAAATATTGAATTGTGTTTTTAAAGACGATGAAAATTTTTAAAAAAAGTTTAAATGTAATAAAAATAAAAAAAAAGTTGTTTAGGATTCGAATTAGGGTAAATTTGATGCATAAAATGAAACTTAAAAAAATTCCTCATTTTTTATTTTTTTTTCATTTTTCCAAAACATTTTTTTTTGAAAACAATGAAAACATGTTTTTTTTTTACGACACGTTTGGTTCACTGGAATAAAATAGAGATATAATGGAATAGAGTTGTAATCAGTAATTCAATTATTTGGTTGAATGAAATATATGCTGTAATAGCATAAGAAAAAAAAATGCTTAAATAACCAAAGTACCCTTAGTAGAATTTTTTTAGGTAGATGATTATTGTTATTGTTATTAAATTTTAATAAGATTATTATTAAATATATTTTAATAATTAATAATTTTATCATAATTATTATGAAATACAATTTAATAAAATAATATGTAATTTAATAACATTTTTAATATAATTATTATTAAAATATGAATTCATAAAAATCATAATATATAATATTATAAAAAATAATATATAACCTACTATAATAGTATTCTATGGCATTCTATCATGCCATTGTACCTTCCAAAGTTACCAAAACATAACTAACACAACCATGATTTTTAATGGTCAGAACGAAATCTTCTCACCCATTCCAATCGCACAAAAGAAGGTAGACTAAAGAAAATGAGCATTTGCATTGGATGGTCTGGAATTTTGCTCAATGCACGATAGCGCTCATCCTCAGTTAATCCTTCTACTTCACATAAGGTCAGATATAATTCTAGAGCACTTTCTTGAATGACCACTTTTTTACTTTTGTTGAATTAGCACTTCGGAGGCAATGCTCCTACTTATTTCAAGGCCAACAGAATAACGTGGCAGCATCAGTAAAAGAAGTAGAAGAAATTTGTTCACTTGCATCAAAAATCTTTTTTTTTCTTCTTTGAAAACGTTGAATCATCTTGGTTTCTAGATGGTTGCGGTTGTGTAGCTAAGAAATCTGTAACACCCCCTAACCCTTATCCGTCGCCGGAACAAGGTTACGGAGCATTACCGGACTTTTCAAATCAAATATGAACCTTACATAATTATCCATACAAATATATCATAACTCAATCATATCGTCCCTTTTATGAGCTCTCGAGGCCCAAAAGACATTCAAATACATCTAAAACATGTCAAAATAATTAACCTAATGACCTAACCAATGTACCTTCATAGGTACTTCACATATTTATCCAAAACAAATCCAATAAAACACCATTCAATCTAATTCAAATTTTCATACCATTTCAACCCAAATTTTGCCTATTTCATACTTACTTATACATAAACTTAAACATTCCATATTAAACCTCAACATAACACATATATTCATTTATATAAGTAATCAATACCATCTTATAACATCATCTACATTCATTTTCCCAAAATGACAACTTAAAACATCCTAGGTACATGCCATTACCAAAAAGAAATATACTTCACCACGTTTGAGTTCAGGATCTCGGATGGATGCTGAATCGTCAATTTGAATTTATCTAACCTGCGCACGGAAATAAACCGTACGCTGAGTATGAACTCAGTGGTATTTCTATAATCCGAATGCTTAAAGGTAAATTAATATTACATATACATTAAATTATACAATAACCATAATTATACAAATAATCAATTCATAGAGATGCATTTATAACACATTCAAATCTTTTCATTTGCTATCCCAGATTGCTTTTCACAATGTAAACTCAATCATTTGAACAACAATGTTGTTCATTTGTAACCAATTCATAAATTCACAATTCTTATGTTTCTATCCATATCTCAATTCATCATTCAATATCAATCATGTCACTGTTTAATTCAATTACCCCTATTAACACAACTCAGACTCGGACGGATACACGGATCCAACCAGAACACACCAGTTTGGCACCCAGTGCCTCATTGAATAATTTGAAGTAATAAATTGACACCCAGTGTCTCATCGGCTATGCCGAAGTAAATTGGTACCCAGTGCCTCATCGAATTTATCCGAAGTAATAATTTGACACCCAGTGTCTCATCGGCTATGCCGAAGTAAATTGGTACCCAGTACCTCATCGAATTTATCCGAAGTAATAATTTGACACCCAGTGTCTCATCGAATCGAAGTTGAAGTATCCTTGAACTCTTCCAATCCTATGGCATGCCATCTATATCCGACTCAGCCCGATACAGTTAATAGGGTTTTCAATTTCTCAATTCAATTACAATCAAAATCCACACCAATCACAAATTCACATAATCTCAATTCAATATCAAGATGATAACACTCACATCATAGACTTACCACAACATTTAATCAAATTACAACTTTAAATTCGGATTATAGAAATATAAACCAGAATTTCCGGGCTACTCCTCGTCAACATTATCTTTTCCTTTCTTATCTGAGGCTTTCAGTACAACGTTAGCTACGGAATTAAAACAATTGAAATTCATCAATACAATACAATTTCACATTGAATATTTCAATTTTTACTCAATTTTTGCCTAAATTCCAATTTAGTCCCTAAATCGAGACTAACTTTGTTTCTTCAAAACTAATTCCATATTTTCATTCAATTTCCACTTTAGACTAAATTTAACTCTCTAATTTCACTTAAATCCCTAAATTTCAAAATTTTATCAATTTAGTCCCTATTACCCAAAACTTATAATTTGTTTTACAATTCAATCCCTTTTTCATTTCTAACTTAAAATTCTATTAATTTAGTCCCAAATACTTAAATTATTCAACATGAACAACATCTAAAAATTCAATAATTTTTAAAATTTCAACATAGGTTGTGTAGTATCTAATATTAGGATTCTAAAAACATAAAAATTACAAGAAAATGGACTAAATTGACTTACCAATTGAGCTTTGAACCTTAAAACTCTAATTTCCCTTTCTTTTTCTTTCTCTCTTTTCTTCTCTGTTTCATTTCAACTCTTGTTCTTTTAAATTCTTTTTCTTTCTTTTATTTATTTTGTTTATTCTTTTATTTACTTTATTATTATTACAATAAATAATATATATTACTTAAATTTTAAGTAATGCTTATTTATTATTTTATACATGTGTATATTATTTATACATATGTATTCATTTATTGCCATACACTTGTTAGATATGATTTAATTACTTATTTAGTCCCTTTACTTTTTCTTAAATCTATAATTAAACTTTCACCCTTTATTCAATTTAATCCTTATACCTAATTACTCTTAATTCAAGCTAATTCACCTAACCAAAACCTAATTAACCACACAACTAACTTCGTAATATTTACGAATCCGTTTTATGAAAACGGAGACCTGAAAATTCACTTTCTGATTACCTGTGACTATCGGGTCATTACAATTCTCCCCCTTAATAAATTCTGTCCTCGAAATTTACCTGAAAAGAGGTGGGGGTACTGAGATCTCATAGTTTCTTCCGGTTCTCAAGTTTCTTCTTCAACACTATGACTACGCCACAACACTTTTACTAATGGAACGTGTTTATTACGCAACTCTTTCACCTCTCGAGCTAATATATCAATCGGTTCTTCTTCATATGATAAATCGGGTTAGATTTCAATATCCTCTGTCGAAATAACATGAGAAGGGTCTGATCTGTATCTTCTGAGCATGGAAACATGAAAAACATCAAGAATTTTCTGTAATTCCGGAGGTAAAGCTAAACGTTATGCAACTGGTCTCACTCTTTCTGTGATCTCATACGGCCCAATGAAACGAGGAATCAATTTTCCCTTTCGACCAAATCTCAAAATTTTCTTCTAAGGTGAAACTTTAAGGAATACTTTGTCACCGACCGAATACCCAATATCCCGACGTTTCAGATCTACATATGAATTCTGTCTTTCAAAAGCTGCCTTCAATCTATCTCGAATCTTCTTAACAGTGTCTTTCGTTTCTTGAATTAATTCTGGCCCAATCATTTTTCTTTCATTCAATTCCATCCAACAAAGAGGTGATCGACATCTACGACCATATAAAGCTTCATACGGAGCCATTTGAATATTTGATTGGAAACTATTATTATATACAAATTCAGCCAACGATAGATAACGTTCCCAACCTGATTCAAAATTAATGACACAAGCACGAAGCATATCTTCTAAAATCTGAATAACTCGCTAAGATTGTCCATCAGTTTGCGGATGGAAAACTGTGCTAAAGTTAAGTTGAGTACCAAGTAATTCATGCAACTGTCTCCAAAATCTCGATATGAACCGTGGATCCCGATCAGAGATTATTGACATAGGAATACCATGAAATCTCATAATTTCCTGAATGTAAACTTCAGCAAATTTTTGAAGTGACCAATCAATTCTGACCGTTATAAAATGAGTTGATTTCGTAAGCCGATCAATAATCACTCAAATAGGATTTTTCTTACTTGCTGACAATGGTAACCCAATTACAAAATCCATCGTGATACAATCCCATTTCCATTCAGGAATATTAATAGGCTGAAGTAGTCCAGTAGGAACCTGATGTTCTGCCTTAACTCGCTGACAAGTCAAACATTTAGCCACATATTCAACCACATCTCTTTTCATTCCAGGCCACCAATACGATTCTCACAGATTTCAATACATTTTCGTTCCTCCAGGATGCAAAGCAAAAAGACTATCATGAGGTTCGCGAAGTATCAACTCTTTTAATTCAAAAACATCTGGAACACAAATCCAATTACGAAATCTCAAGCAATCATGTTCATCAATACTAAAATTCTCTAACATGCCATTCTGAACCATTTTTCTTTTCTTCATCAACTTATCATCTTCTAACTGTGCTGACCTGATCTGATCAAACATCATCGGTTTAATTCTCAATTTTGCCAACAAACTTCCATCATCATTGATACTGAACTGAGCAAACATTGCTAGTAATTCAACACTGTTTTTCTACTCAATGCATCAGCTACAACATTAGCTTTACCAGGATGATAATCAATAACACAATCATAATCTTTTAAAAGCTCTATCCAACGACGTTGTCTCAAATTTAACTCCTTTTGAGATAGGAGATACTTGAGACTCTTATGATCAGTATAAATATAACATTTATCACCATACAAGTAATGTCTCCATATCTTTAGAGAAAAAACCACAGCAACTAGCTCTAAATCATGCGTCGGATAATTGCGTTCATGCGGTTTCAGTTGACGAGATGCATAAGAAATCGCTTTTCTGTCTTGCATCAATACACAACCCAAACCACTCAAAGAAGTATCACTATAAATGAAAAAATCCTTTCCCGATTCCGGTAATGTCAAAACCGGTGCTTCAGTCAACATTTTCTTCAATTTCTCAAAACTTTCCTGACACAGATCATCCCAGACAAACTGAACATTCTTTTGCAATAACTTCATCATCGGCAAAGCAATCTTAAAAAATCCATTTACAAATCTTCGGTAATAACCAGCCAATCCAAGGAAACTACGAACCTCTGACACATTCCTCGGTGCTTTCCACTGAACAATTACTTCAATCTTCTTCGGATCAACTCTAATCCCATCTGTTGAAACAACATGTCCTAAGAAAACAACCTTTGATAACCAGAATTCACATTTGCTAAGCTTCCCGTATAATCGTTTCTCCCGTAATATTTGCAAAACAATTCTGAGATGTTGCTCATGTTCAAATTCAATCTTCAAATAGACCAGAATATCATCAAATAAATATTACCACAAACTGATCCAAATACGGTTGAAAAATACGGTTCATAAGATCCATAAATGCGGCTAGAGCATTTTTCAATCCAAAAGGCATCACTAAGAATTCATAATGTCCATACCGTGTTCGAAATGCCGTCTTCGGTACATCACTTTCTTTCACCTTCAATTGATAATAACCTGACCTCAAATCAATCTTTGAAAAGACAGAAGCTCCCTTTAGTTGATCAAATAAATCATCAATATGAGGTAGAGGGTGTCGATTCTTAATCGCCACATTATTCAATTGTCGATAATCAATACATAATCACATCGAACTGTCTTTCTTTTTGACAAAAAGTACTGGAGCTCCCAAAGGTGACGTATTGGGATGTATAAAGTCACGATCCAGTAAGTCTTGTAATTGCACATTTAATTCTTTCAAATTTGTAGGTGACATACGATATGGGGGTATTGACACCGGAGCTGTACCAAGATATACTTCAATTACAAATTCAACCTTCCGATCTGGTGGTAATCCCGGTAATTCTTCAGGAAATACATCAAGAAATTCACAAACAGTTCGAATTTTACTGCATTGACTTTCAATAAATCTGAATTAATAACATAAGCTAGAAAAGCTGCACAACCCTGATGAAGAAGTTTATTAACCTGAATCGCTGAAATAATACGGGTTGACCCACTGGTTCGAATGCCATTCACATCAATCTTATCCCCATTTTCACTCTGAACAATAAACTTCTTTTTACAACAATCTAAAATCACCCCGTGCTCTAAAAGCCAATCCATTCCCAAAATCATATCAAAATTGCCAAATGGCATTATCAACAAATCAATAGGGAAGGTTATATTCTGTATTATTAACGGACATCTCCTACACACCTGATACACTAGCACAGATTGCTCCAATGGACTGGACACCACTATTGATACTCTAGACATCTTAGATTTTAAATTTTTCGACTCAACCAATTTTGTATTAATATATGAGTGTGAAGATCTCGGATCTATTAAAGCATAAACAGGTTTTGAATGCAATAAAAATATACCTGTCACCACATCATTTGCATCACCCTCTTCACGGGTCCGTACAACATATGCTCGAGCTGGTACTCTGGCTTCTGATTGTTGAGTAGCAACATCACTTCCTTTTCTAGCACCACCCCTAGAAAAAGAACCACGTCAACCTGATCCACGACTTCTAGAAACAGGCACAGATCTCTAAAAAGTAACAGGTGTAGCATTTTCATTCTTTAGACAATCTCTAATGAAATGTTCTGTAAACCCACAACGGAAACAGCCTTGAGTCAATCTCCAACACTCACCCCGATGCTTTTTCCCACAATTTTCACAATTCAAAATTTCAATATCCCGAGATGGACCTCGTACACTACCAGTAGAGACTGTCAACTGTCTTTCACGGTTTCTATCACCTCTGTCTGATTTAAAGCTTGATCTCCAACTACCACGAGATTCTTTTGATCTTTTGGGTTGCGGGTTTGAACTAGTAGCTCCAGAACGTTTTTCAAACGAACGAGTATTCTCAGCTTTTTTATCAAGACCCAATACTTGTTCAACCATTTTTGCCCTCTCAACTAAATCTGCAAATTCAGTGATTCTGTGAGATACCAATTGCACTCATAATTCATCACGTAAACCCCGTAAAAATCGCTTGCAACTGTCAGCTTCTGTTGGCACAAATTCAACTACATATCTACTGAGTCGTGAAAATTCCCGTTCATAATCAACTACCAACATTTCACATTGTTTTAACATTAAAAACTCATGTTTTCGGTCATCAATGTACAACTCACCCACATACTTCTTTTGAAATTCTCTTTAAAAGAAATCCCAATTTACCTGTTATGCGGGTACATGTCGTGTTACTAATTCCCACCAAACATATGCTTCTCCTTGCAGTAGAGAAACAACACATAATAAACTTTCTCGTGGATTACACTCAAGTTGCTACAAAATTCTTTTTGTAACTTCAATCCAGTTTTTAGCTGTAGAAGGATCAACTCCTTCCAAACCCAGAAATTCAGTTGCACCATACTTACGTAATTCTTTAATTAGGGCTCGACGGACAGTAGGGGTAGATGTCATAACAGATGCAGTTCCTGCTACTCGTTGAAAAGCATCAGCAATAGCTCTAAGTAATTGTGAATCATTTCTTTTTCTAACATTACCTCGTTCGACATTAGAAGGTTGATTACCCACTAAGTTAACACTCGGTGTTGCTGACTTGGTTTCATCTAATTCACGAGACTCTTCATTTCTATACATTTCTTGATCAAATTCATCACTATAGTCATCCGACATGTTCAACCATAAAATAAAAACAAACAATATATATATCAGCTTCCAAATCCCGACTCAATTTGACTCAATTATGGCATGTACCTCTAGACTCAATTCCGAGCTCAATTTAGTCTGAGAATCGGCTAAACCTACAAAGCTCTGATACCACTAATTGTAACACCCCCTAACCCTTATCCGTCGTCAGAACAGGGTTACAGAGCATTACCGAACTTTTCAGATCAAATATGAACCTTACATAATTATCCACACAAACACATCATAACTCAATCATATCGTCCCTTTTATGAGCCCTCAAAGCCCAAAACACGTTCAAATACATCTAAAACATGTCAAAATAAAGAACCTAATGACCTAACCAATGTACCTTCATAGGTACTTCACATATTTATCCAAAACAAATCCAATAAAACACCATTCAATCTAATTCAAATTTTCATACCATTTCAACCCCAAATTTTCCTATTTCATACTTACTTATACATAAACTTAAACATTCCATATTAAACCTCAACATAACATATATATTCATTTATATAAGTAATCAATACCATCTTATAACATCATCTACATTCATTTTCCCAAAATGACAACTTAAAACATCCTAGGTACATGCCATTACCAAAAAGAAATATACTTCACCACGTTTGAGTTCGGGATCTCGGATGGATGCTGAATCAGTAATTTGACTTTATCTAACCTACGCACGAAAACAAATCGTACGCTGAGTATGAACTCAGTGGTATTTCTATAATTCGAATGCTTAAAGGTAAATTAATATTACATATACATTAAATTATACAATAACCATAATTATACAAATAATCAATTCATGAGATGCATTTATAACACATTCAAATCTTTTCATTTGCTATCCCAGATAGCTTTTCACAATATAAACTCAATTCATTTAAACAACAGTGTTGTTCATTTGTAACCAATTCATAAATTCACAATTCTTATGTTTCTATCCATATCTCAACTCATCATTCAATATCAATCATGTCACTGTTTAATTCAATTACCTCTATTAACACAACTCGAACTCGGAAGGATACACAGATCGAACCAAAACACACCTGTTTGGCACCCAGTGCCTCATCGGATAATTCGAAGTAATAAATTGACACCCTGTGTCTCATCGGCTATACTGAAGTAAATTGGTACCCAATACCTCATCGAATTTATCCAAAGTAATAATTTGACACCTAGTATCTCATCGACTCGAAGTCGAAGTATCCCTGAACTCTTCCAATCATATGGCATGCCATCTATATCCGACTCAGCCCAATACAATTAATAGGGTTTTCAATTTCTCAATTCAATTACAATCAAAATCCAAACCAATCACAAATTCACATAATCTCAATTCAATATCAAGATGATAACACTCACCTCATAGACTTACCACAACATTTAATCAAATTACAACAAATAATATTTAAATTTGGATTATAGAAATACAAACCAGAATTTCCGGGCTACTCCTCGTCAACTTTATCTTTTCCTTTCTTAGCCGAGGCTTCCGGTACAACGTTAGCTACGAAATTAAAACAATTGAAATTCATCAATACAATACAATTTCACATTGAATATTTCAATTTTTATTCAACTTCTGCTTAAATTCCAATTTAGTCCCTAAACCGAGACTATCTTTGTTTCATCAAAACTAATTCCATATTTTCATTCAATTTCCACTTTAGACTAAATTTAACTCTCTAATTTCACTTAAATCCCTAAATTTTGAAATTTTCTCAATTTAGTCCCTATTACCCAAAACTTATAATTTATTTTACAATTCAATCCCTTTTTCATTTCTAACTTAAAATTCTATTAATTTAGTCCCAAATACTTAAATTATTCAACATGAACAACATCTAAAAATTCAATAATTTCTAAAATTTCAACATAGGTTGTGTAGTATCTAACACTAGGATTCTAAAAACATAAAAATTACAAGAAAATGGACAAAATTGACTTACCAATTGTGCTTTGAACCTTAAAACCCTAATTTCCCTTTCTTTTTCTTTCTCTCTTTTCTTCTCTCTTTTGTTTCAACTCTTGTTCTTTTAAATTCTTTTTCTTTATTTTCTTTATTTTCTTTATTCTTTTATTTACTTTATTATTATTATAATATATAATACATATTACTTAAATTTTAAGTAATACTTATTTATTATTTTATACATGTGTATATTATTTATACATATGTTTTCATTTATTGCCATACACTTGTTAGATATGATTTAATTACTTATTTAGTCCCTTTACTTTTTCTTTAATCTATAATTAAATTTTCACCCTTTATTCAATTTAATCCTTATACCTAATTACTCTTAATTCAAGCTAATTCACCTAACCAAAACCTAATTAACCATACAACTAACTTCGTGAATATTTTTAATAAATATTTACGAATCCGTTTTACGAAAACGGAGGCCCGAAAATTCATTTTTTGATTACCCGTGACTATCGGGTCATTACAAAATCAATCTCATCCAAAGAAACATCAGCTTCGCATCTATGGTAATCGTTTATTTCTTCATGAGTATTTGCAGTAGCTACATCCTCAGCATCTACAACAATCACAAATACAAATACTTTTAACATATTTATTCACAATTCATGCAAATATATATAAATATAATATTATTTCAGTAATTTAGATTATGGATTCTAGCATTATTCATATTATCAAGAGCTTAATTGAATAAATTAAACACTAAAAATAGTTCGAGAACCATTCAGGGACTAATCTAAACAAATTATATAATTTTGGGTAAAACTGTAAAATCTAAAAAATAGGAGTAAAACTATAAAATCTGGAAAACAAGGGTAAAAGTTTAAAATCTAGAAAATATGAGCAAAATTTTAAAATATGGAAAAAAAGGGTAAAATTATAAAATCTAAAAAATAGGGGTAAAATTGTAAAATAAAAAAGGGAAAATCTATAAAATTTGAAAAATATGGGACACATGGCCATAGGGCTAGGCCGTGAGGCCCTATCCTAGGCACAATTTTGCCCCAATTCACTTGTAAAAGAACACACACCTTTTAGCGAGATTCCGAGCGACGCCCCTCCTGTTCAAATCTGGTTTGATGCACCTGTAATAGGTCCTTCAAACGAATTTCGTACACGGGTTATGGTTTGTTTTCTAAGATTGATCAAGATTCAATGATATTAATGAAAGATTTATTAAGGATCGTGAAAGATCGACTATGTCACACCTCAAAATAGGGTCTAAGAGTTTTAGGGGTATTTTAGAAATTTTAGCCTTAGAGTGTTTGAAATTCTGTGACATGGCATATCGATAATGTTTTCAATTATGGTTTTTAAAATTTTTTATCAATTTTTGAAAATGAGTTTTAAATATCTTTAATTTTAGAAAAAGGACCGAATTGTAAAAGAGTCAAAATTGTGAGTTTTTAATAAACAATTAGACTAGAATTTAAAAACCAACCTATTTCTTCTTTCCCACCTACATTTTTTCATGTTAACTCTTCCTTAAAACTAGTGTTGTCGCCCCTTGACTCTCTATTGCTATTTCAATCAATTTTGAACTCCAATTCCTAATCCGCTTTGATTTCTATCACCCTTGAACCTTAAACCTATTTAAAAGACCAAGTAAAACACCCAAAATCACCATAGTTTTCTCAATTGTCAAGCTTTCGGGTTTTTTAGGTTTTCGATCAAACGCTCAATTTTTCATCAACTAAGGTAACGATTCATCTTCCTATTAGTTTTAAATGTTATTTAGTCTTTAAAACCAAGTTTTTAGCCATTAACTTGCAAGTTTTAAATAAAAGCCGAAAATTAGGTCATTAATGGTGGATTTTGGGATTTTGCATAAAAATGTGGTTTCAAAGTGTTTTTAAGCTTGTTTTAACATGATTAGAAGGTTTTTTAACTTACTTTGAAGTTTCGTTAAAGAATTCTTGAGTTTTAATGAATTTTCAGAAGATAGCCATAAAACATGTCGAAAAAGTCAATACTATGAATTGTGTATTTTATTATATTTTAAAGGTTGGGAATTAATCGTAGGTGAATTATAAGATGAACGGAGTTGGTTTTAGGCGAAAAGATTGAGTATAGACTGAGATATTTGAGTTTTAAAGTTTGCTATGTTATAAGTTTAGGTTACATGAGAACTTAGTTTAGGCTTATGTTTTGAATGCTTGTAATGAGTCCTTGACTGATTTTTGGATGTATTTTTGTGTGAATTTGTTGTGTTAAATTTTCGGGTTCGATAGGACCTTCTACGAGTAGAGATAAAGGCAACGAAAAGCTAGTTTGAGCTTTCGGCTTTTCGGCGAAAGCGTAATTGGTGAGTGTTTGGAATAATTACTTGTGGACATGATTCAATGCATTATTTGAGAATTTAGTAGTAGCCTAAACCCCTACTCTAAATTCTAAGTGTAAGCTTTCTCATACCTATGTTATCTTGTGAACAATGTGCTTATGTGAACTTGAATATGTGAATTGAGATGAGATGCTATAACATGTGATATGTGGTTATGATAATCGTTGTGAAAGTGCAAATGTGTACATGTTATGTATATGTTAAATGTTAGTGACAGTGTTTTGCTAAAAATGCAAATATGCAGTGATAGTGCACGAATAATCAGTAAGTGATATGTGTTTGTTTAAGATATTTTGGTCTTGTGATCTTGAAATCGTTGGATATAGTTGGTAGGCCATAGGATTGTGAGTACTCACCTATATGTAAGTGATTTTGGGCGTTGAGGCCCTGGGACACGTTGGAGGGATAAGGGAATGTGAGCTAAGCTCCATTCAATGGAACATGTGAGGGGAAATAAGGAGAGCGTTAGCTTTATGCTTCACTTTTGGGACATGTTTGACTTTAGCCTATGTTTGGTGTGTTGGAGATCCATGTATCCGACGAGTGATGATAGAGCTTGCTTTTATGTTTTATAGCTTAAGTGCCAAATTATCTTAAATTATGAAAGTGTGTGTATTGTGATATGTGTTTATATGACATGTGACCATTATGCAATGTTATTGTGACATATGCAATTTATCTATTTTACGTAAAACCCCTGCAAAATAATTTAGATTTTCACAAAATATCCACATTCAAATTATCTCCCAAATCAATTCCCAGCACTACGATTTCTCAAAACATATCAATAAACTAGATTTCTACACTTTACTATTTTATCAAAACATTAGTTATAAAATACTAGCTAAGAAAACATAATGAAAATATTTAAATTTAGTTTACAACTTAATATTATATATAAGCCTAGGTACATGCCATTTATACCAACTATAAAGTAAACTCTTCACCAACATTGTTTGAGCTGAACTTCGATTCTTCGGATGCTGCTGGAACGATCTAACGAATCTAACTACCTGTGCACGGAAAAATAGACAACCGTACGTTGAGCAATTTTTATGCTCAGTGGTGCTAATATCATATAAATCATTACATAAGTATTGGACACAAATTAATTGATAGAACTAAACTAAAACATGATTAAAAATATCATTAATAACATCACAATAAAAGAAAATTCTAATATTAATAAACTTTAATATTTTGATATTGCCAAATCGAATAAAGAAAATAATCTTTTTAATTAAATTCAAAATTGTGTAATTAATTTAATTTGCACAATATGAAAATTCAAATAAATTCAAGTTTTGTTTTTGCTTTTCTTTCAATTTAGACCCCGTACTGAAGTTTAGACTCATAACCAGATAAACTAGTCCGCCACCCCGAGTTGTTCGACAACGATGGCTATCAGAGTAGTCCACGACCCTCTAGGAATTGGGACTGCCCACGACCCTCTGGGAATTGGGGCTGTAACACCCCAAACCCGACCTAGACGTTATGGCCGTATCTAGCAATGTCACACGATAGTGTTTTTGAAACCTCGTTGTTACCATGAAAACATTCCATGTTATTATCTTTAGTGTAATATCCGGGATTTAGGGGTTATGCATTTTAACTTGAATGTATGTAGTAGCATGCTTGTGTGTGGTTTGTATGTGTTTTGGGGGCTTCGGAAACCCTGGGGAGTAGGTAGATGCCTTAGGAAAAATATTGGACTTTTAAGTCTTAAAGGAGAGCTAAGGGAGCTAGGCCTTAAGGAGTTTAGTATGTGGATTAAGACACAAGAACTTAACTGGTAAAGTGGCAAGGGAGGCGCCACTTAGAGCACAGGAGAGTGACGCCTCAGGGAGTGTGAAGGGACTTAGGTTCGAGCAGCACAGGTAGCGTTTTGGGCTTTTATTTTTTGGCAAGGAAGTGCAAGTTGGGCGACACAGGGGACACTTGAATGGATGAGCATTTGATTTGATCAAATTCATTTGAAAATTTGGCTAAGAGAGAAAGATAAGTGTTGACTCATTCAAATACTTTTGAATGAGGGGAGAAGAGGAAAAGTAGGAGAAAAAGAAGGGATTTGAGAAGAGGGGAAGAGTTGGCCGGCAAAGGGACTTTGGAGGGGGCATATTCGGTCATACAAGGGGGAGTTAAGTGCCGAATTGGCTTAAGGGGTTTTAGGTACATTTTAGCTTTCTTTTCCTCCCTTAGATTTGTGCCGAAAGTGGTAGTCAGAAACCTTTCAAAGTCTCATCTATTTTCTTTGCTTTAGTCGAATTTGGGAAGACCATTAAGGCCACTCTCTTCTCCATTCTCTTCTTCACTTTACTCATCTTTAGACCGAAACCCTCACCCCTTCTCTTCTCCTTTATTTTGCTAAGGCCGAAACCTCTCTTTCATTTATTCCCACTATTACCGCAACTCTTAAGGTCCCAAACATCTCTTCTCCATTCTTTTGATAAAAGCCGAATTCACCTAGTAGCCAAAATCCCCTAAGCCGAATCCTAACTTGAGCCACACCATCATTCTTCTCTTCTTCTTCTCGCGATTCTTTCAAAAGCCGAAGGTATCTCTGGACTATAGTCGATTGTTCTGAAGCACTAAAAGCCGATCATCTTTCTCCTCTTGTCGATTTCTTAGAGCCAGTGATCATTGCATTTGGTCACTCTTGTTCGGTGGATTTCAGGATTCTTTGTAGCCGACGATTAGAAGGAGATCTTTCGAGATTTTGGAGATTCAAGGGATTTCGACAACTACAAGAGCAGACAATAGTTATTGGGATTTAAGCAAGCAAGAGATAAAGGAGGAGTCTCGGGATTTAGATCTATTTCGTGTTCCTCAATGGATGCGAGTACCAGTAGAGGAGAGAAGGGGGTAGTTCCTACCCCTAGATTCAAGAAACGCTTCGGTTTCTACCAGACGTGATTGGCCACCGGGTTGTGGGCCAAAGATCGAAAAGGGATAAGCGGATCATTTATTATCCCCGATAGCGAGAGTGTCGATGTCGAGAGTGTCATTCTCACTTTGTATCGTGTGTAACCCTACACTAATTCCCGATAGATTAATAGTATTACGTTAAATAGGTGTTAATAAAATACGAATAACATGGCTAAGGGTACCATTCAATGGTATAGTGCGTTGCACGTTACCCTTAACACTCCGTTAATAATGTTTATAAACATTGATATGAAAATATGTGTAATTTCGTTATGGCTTTGGGGTAAGGTATATTGCATGATATCTGTATATTTTGTATGATGCATGGGCATATGGGTGATAATGATAAAGGGGAAGTGTTCCTGGTTTTACCATTATTATCCGGTGACTTATGTCACATATTATGAATCCGGTGACTCTGTCACATTATCTCGTGGCTATGCCACATTATAAGGGCGATGTGTAGTTGTGCTGGCAGCGCGACAACGCCTTCAAGGGTGTGTAGCGGATGGAGGGTCGATTTAGTAATCCCCATGGTGTGATTGGCAGGTACGGGTGGTGTGTAGAGGATGGATATCTAGGTGGGCTCGGGATTGCATTTTCATCTTATTTAAATGTGATTTGATATGCTATGATCTGATATGCTATGTGTGGGCTTATGGCTTAATGTGACTAAAATGGGCTTTTCCGAAATGTTATGGTTAAGGCTATGGTCGGTTGGGTTTTTGGTGTAGCCGTTACACATTGAGTTTGTTGACTCACCCTTCGTGGGCTAACTTTTTACAGGTGATGCCTAGTATTATGGATCGGGTCAGCGAGGACTACGGTGTGGCCATGCCCAGCATTTTTTTGGGTTTTCGAATGGTTGAATTTTGCGTTATATTCGCATACTTTTCTTTCAGGATTTATTTGGTATTTTAAAGTTTGTAATAAGGCCACTATTTAATTGTTTAAGTTTTATGTTCTAAGTTTTATTTTTCACACGGTAATCGGCAAGTAAATAACTAAACATTTTTCTTAAACAACTTCAAATGTTTTAACACTTAGTCCACTACGATTTTCAACTTAATAAGCTCTAAAATCAGGCATTGTTTTCAATTTGTTAGAAATGAAGGAAACATTTTTTTTAAAGAAATACAAACTGAACTACAACTCGGTTTCCAACTCGCTAAATTTTCAAACTTGTTTTAATAAGTCGACATATTTTATCAAATCATGAAACGAGATTTAGTTAAGTTTTCCGAAGGAACATATCAGATCCAGTCGAGGCTTGTGGGCCGGGTTTGGGGTGTTTCAACTTGGTATCAGAGCCCAGTTTTAAACACTCGGCCTTGGGTTTTGAAGCCCACAACGTTTTTAAAAAAAAAATTGAGCCAAAATAGGGTTTTTGAAAATTTCTGTTAAAATGGTCCTATGGAAGCATGGCACCCGAGTTCTTGGCCCAGGTCCGCCAGGTAAGTATTGTAGTTAGTAAATTTGTTTGAATATGCTAATGTATGATGCTTTAGATAATAGGCATAGGGAAACTATATTATAGAGACATGGACTTTAGGTATATGTGTTCTTCTACGGAAAAACCACTGATTAAAACTCTATTGCATAAAACTTCTCTTTAAATAAGAAGTGAAAAGATTCTAATGCATAAAAATTTCATAAAACCAGATAAATCGCGACAGTAGACATGAGTTCTAGGGGACATGGTCGCAATACTGTGGCGCGCAGCGGAGGCGGAAATGACTATGTCGGAACCAATCGTGCAGTCGGGGTTCGAAAATGAGGCGCCGCCACCGTACTGTAGGGCGTAATTTCGAGGAGCACACAGAGGAGATGACGTCAGATCGCAGCTATGCTTTGCGAGTTTTAGAGCGAGTGGCGGGAGCTAGTATGGGAAATGTGGCTCAAAGTCGATGATCCCGAGAGACTTAGAGCAAATGGAGCCGAGGTTTTTAGAGGAGTATCCGGGTAGCTCCGAACGTGTGCAGTATTGGTTAGAGGCGATCGAGAGGATCATGGATGATTTGGGCAAAGACTTGTTGAGGAGAAGCTAGAAGGTCTTTGTTTACCGCTTGCCGGGATGAGGCCTACCAGTGGTGGCTCACTGTCAGAGAGGGTACCCCTGTAGATCGAGTGGATTGGGGGTATTTTAAGACTAAGTTTGAGGGGAAATACGTCGGAGCTAGCTACATAGACTCGCAGAGAAAGGCGTTTCTAAATTTAGTGCAAGGAAGCAAGTCGGTAGCGGAGTATGAAGCGGAGTTTCTGCGGTTAAGCCGGTACGCCAGGGGGATTGTGGCTACTGATTACGAGCGATGTGTCAGATTCAAAGATGGATTGCGAGATGAGCTGCGAGTGTTGATTGCCCCGCAGCGGGAAAGAGACTTTGCAATCTTAGTGGATAAGGCTCGGATAGCTGAAGAAGTTAAACGGACCGAGAGACAGAATCGCGACAGAGGCCAGGGTAGGAATAAGAGGGGCTATGGGTCTTCAGGGTCATCCAAAAATTTTCAAAAGAGACCTAGAGTTGATGGGCATGCGCGAGGTCGAGCAGAGTTCTTTGCGGGAGGACATCACGTACTTGTGCTCAGTATGGAAAGATGCACCCGGGAGAATGTTGGAAAAAGACAGGGGGATGTTTTAAGTGTGGGTCCAAAGATCATATGATTAGAGACTGTCCGGTGGATACAGATATAAGGCCACCAAAGAGAGTCGGGGTTTTAATCAGGCTGGTAGAGGTGGACAGCAGCCGTCGAGGGGTCGTGGTCCGGTTGGTAGAGGTAATGGTTTTGGTAGAGGTCGCGGAACACCGGGCAGAGGTGGTGGTAACACGGAGGCGAGACAGCCAGGTCTGGTATATGCGGTTCGTCGGAGGGAGGATGGTGATGCACCTGATGTCATAACGGGTACGTTCCTTATTTTTGGATTACCTTTATTGCTCGATAGATATAGGGTCAACTCATTCTTACATCGCTAGTGAGGTGTCCGGAACTCTGCATGTGAACTTTAAGATCTGTACCTAGGAAGATGATCGTACTTAGTCCTTTAGGGCAATCGTAGTAGTAGACAAACTCTTTAGGGAAGTGCCTTTAGAAGTTCGGGGCGCAGCTTCCACGACTTAATGGAGCCGCCATTCGGGAATTTGACCTAATCTTAGGCATGGATCGGCTAGTGAAGTACCGTGCGAATGTGGATCAGGCTTCTAAGCGCATGTCATTGAGAACTTCTGACGACAATGAAGTCGCGGTGATGGGCGAGAGACGGAATTACTTGTCGAATGTAGTATCTACCCTTAAGGCAGAGAAGATGGTAAGAAAGGGATGTCTGGCTTTTCTGATGTTGGTTAGTGCCTTGGAGGCTAAGGAAGCAGTTGCGGAAGGGGTCAGGACGATAAAGGAGTTTGCGGATGTCTTTCCAGAAGAACTTCCAGGATTGCTTCCGGATCGTGAGGTGGAATTTGGGATTGACTTGTTGCACAGTGCGCGCCGCGGTATCTATCGCTCCGTCTGATGAATGGCACCAAAGGAGTTAGTTGAGCTCAAGGCTCAGATCCAAGAGTTGCTTGATCGTGGGTTTATCCGACCCAGTGTGTCTCCATGGGGAGCACCGGTCCTATTCGTGAAGAAGAAGGACGGGACTATGCGTATGTGCATAGATTACCGGCAGTTGAATAAGTTGACCATCAAGAACAAGTACCCTTTGCCAAGGATAGACGACTTGTTCGATCAGCTTAAGGTGAAGGAAGCAGATATCCATAAGACAGCTTTCCGGACAAGATACGGGCATTATGAGTTCTTAGTAATGCCGTTCGGATTGACGAAAGCCCCAGTGCGCTTCATGGATATGATGAATCGGGTTTTCCAACCCTACTTGGATCGATTAAATGCGTTGTGTTTATAGACGACATCCTAGTGTATTCCAAGTCCGAGGAAGAACATGATGATGAGCATCTTCGGTAGTATTGCGGTGTTAAGGAGAAGAAGTTATATGCCAAGTTTAGCAAGTACGAATTTTGGTTGAAGGAAGTTGCGTTTTTGGGTCATGTGGTGTCCGCAGGGATAAGAGTAGACCCTCGGAAGATTAAGGCGATGCTAGATTGGAAACCACCTAAGTCCGTGGGTGAGGTTCGCAGCTTTCTTGGGGTTAGCAAAGCTACTACAGAAGGTTCGTAGAAGGGTTCTCATCAATAGCAAAGACCTCTGACGAAATTGTTGAGAAAGGAGGTACCTTTCAGATGGGCGATAAGCAGCGCAGAGAGCTTCAAAGGCTTCGAGAGGGTTTTGACAGAAGCTCGATTTTGATTCAAATTTCGAGGCGGGAAGGATTTTGTGGTGTCTTGTGATGCTTCTCACACGCGGATTGGGATGTGTTCTGATGCAAGACGGGAAGGTGGTCGCTTATGCGTCTCGGCAATTAAGGCCACATGAGGTTAACTATCCGACGCATGACTTGGAATTTGCAGCGGTAGTCTTTGCTCTTAAGGTATGGAGGCACTATTTATATGGAGAAAGGTCGGTGATCTACACGGACCACAAGAGTCTAAAGTATTTGTTGACTCACGGAAGGAGCTAAATTTGAGACAAATGAAGGTGGGTGGAGTTATTGAAAGACTACGATTGTTCTATAGAGTATCACCCGGGTAAGGCGAATGTAGTGGCAGATGCCCTAAGTCGGAAAGTAGTGTCGGATCTGAGGGCGATGTTTGCACATCTTAGCCTTTATGACGACGAAGTTTGCTAGCGAGTTGCGGTGAAGCCGACATGGTTAAGTCGGTGAAAGAAAAACAACCGGTAGATGATGATCTCGAGTGCTTAAGCTACTGCAGTGCAACATGGAATTGGAAGACTATGGGGTAAACAAATGACGGAGTGTTGTGTTTCCAAGGTAGGGTATGTATGCCGAAGGATGAGGAACTAAGACAGAAATTCTTCGAATCGCATAGTAGTCCTTATGCTATGCATCTTGGAGGAAGTAAGTTATACAGGATCTACGGGATCGGTTTTGGTGGCCTGGTCTTAAGCGGAAGTTACGAAATTTGTAGGGAAGTGTTTAACGTGTCGACAAGTCAAGGTTTGAACACCAAGTACCTTCTGGTTGCTTTCACCGATAAAGATTCCGCAATGGAAGTGGGAGAGAATTACCATGGACTTCGTTAGTGGGCTTCCCCTTACGCCTACTAAGAAGGACTCGGTATGGGTGATAGTGGATCGGTTGACAAAGTCTGCACATTTCATACCAGTGCGGGTTGACTATTCTCTGTAGAGGTTGGCAAAATTGTATGTGGCGTAAATTGTGAGGATGCACGAGTGCCGAAGTCGATTATTTCGGATAGGGATCCGAGGTTTACGTCTCGGTTTTGGAAAGCATTGCATCAGGCATTGGGCACCAGATTAGATTTCAGCACGGCATTTCATCCGCAGTCGGACGGCCAATCTGAGCGGGTAATTCAATTGTTAGAGGATATGTTGAGGGGTTGCGTGATAGACTTTAGAGGAAGCTGGAAGGAATTCTTACCTTTAGCGAGTTTGCGTGCAACAACAACTATCAAGCAAGTATTCGATGGCACCGCACGAAGCAATCGTTGGGGACGGAAGTGTCGCACTCCTACGTGTTGGACGTAATTGGGGAACGTCATGTTTTGGGTCCGAGATTGTGGCGAAATCAAGAAAAGGTTAAGGTAATTCGGGCACGGTTGAAGGAAGCGCTTGATTGACAAAAGTCCTCACGCAGATCTCAAACGGAAGGAGATAGAGTTTGCAGTAGGGGATTAGGTGTTTCAAAAGTTTCACCGTGGAAAAAGGTGATGAGATTTGGTCGCAAGGGTAAGTTAAGTCCCAGGTTTATAGGACCTTATCGGGTTTTGAAGCGGGTTGGACCAGTGGCATATCAGTTAGAGTTGCCTTCAGAATTGAAGCAGATGCACGATGTGTTCCACATTTTGATGCTACGTCGTTACCGATCGGATCCATCTCATGTAGTGCCAGTTGAGGAGGGGGAGCTGAGGTCAGACTTGTCCTACGAGGAAGAGCCGATTCAGATTCTAGAACGAGATGTGAAGGTGTTACGGAGGAAATCAGTTCCTCTAGTCAAAGTGTTATGGCGTAACCATGGATCGGAAGAAGTTTCTTGGGAGCCGGAGGAAGCAATGCGGTAGCAATACCCTCACCTATTCTAGTCAGGTAATTTCGAGGCCAAAATTATTTTTAAGGGGGGTAGAACTGTAATATCCGGGATTTAGGGGTTATGCGTTTTAACTTGAATGTATGTAGTAGCATGCTTGTGTGTGGTTTGTATGTGTTTTGGGGGCTTTGGAAACCCTGGGGAGTAGGTAGATGCCTTAGGAAAAATATTGGACTTTTAAGTCTTAAAGGAGAGCTAAGGGAGCTAGGCCTTAAGGAGTTTAGTATGTGGATTAAGACACAAGAACTTAACTGGTAAAGTGGCAAGGAGGCACCACTTAGAGCACGGAGAGTGACGCCTCGGGGGTGTGTGAAGGGACTTAGGTTCGAGCGGCACGAGGTAGCGTTTTGGGCTTTTATTTTTGGCAAGGAAGTGCAGTGTTGGACGGCACAGGGATACTGAATGGATGAGCATTTGATTTGGTCAAATTCATTTGAGAATTTGGCTAAGAGAGAAAGATAAGTGTTGACTCATTCAAATACTTTTGAATGAGGGGAGAAGAGGAAAAGTAGGAGAAAAAGAAGGGATTTGAGAAGAGGGGAAGAGTTGGCCGCAAAGGGACTTTGGAGGGCATATTCGGTCATACAAGGGGGAGTTAAGTGCCGAATTGGCTTAAGGGGTTTTAGGTACATTTTAGCTTTCTTTTCCTCCCTTAGATTTGTGCCGAAAGTGGTAGTCAGAAACCTTTCAAAGTCTCCTCTATTTTCTTTGCTTTAGCCGAATTTGGGAAGACCATTAAGGCCACTCTCTTCTCCATTCTCTTCATCACTTTACTCATCTTTAGACTGAAACCCTCACCCCTTCTCTTCTCCTTTATTTTGCTAAGGCCGATACCTCTCTTTCATTCATTCCCACCATTGCCGCAACTCTTAAGGTCCCAAACATCTCTTCTCCATTCTTTTGATAAAAGCCGAATTCACCTAGTAGCCAAAATCCCCTAAGCCGAATCCTAACTTGAGCCACACCATCATTCTTCTCTTCTTCTTCTCGCGATTCTTTCAAAAGCCGAAGGTATCTCTGGACTATAGCCGATTGTTCTGAAGCACTAAAAGCCGATCATCTTTCTCCTCTTATCGATTTCTTAGAGCCAGTGATCATTGCGTTTGGTCACTCTTGTTCGGTGGATTTCGGGATTCTTTGTAGCCGACGATTAGAAGGAGATCTTTCGGGATTTTGGAGATTCAAGGGATTTCGACAACTACAAGAGCAGACAATAGTTATCAGGATTTAAGCAAGCAAGAGATAAAGGAGGAGTCTCGGGATTTAGATCTATTTCGTGTTCCTGAATGGATGCGAGTACCAGTAGAAGAGAGAAGGGGGTAGTTCCTACCCCTAGATTCAAGAAATGCTCGGTTTCTGTCGTACGTGATTGGCCACCAGGTTGTGGGCCAGTATCGAAAAGGGATAAGCAGATCGCTGTTATCCCTGATAGCGAGAGTGTCGGTATCGAGAGTGTCATTCTCACTGTTATCAGGTGTGTAACCCTACACTAATTCCCGATAGATTAATAGTATTACGTTAAATAGGTGTTAATAAAATGCGAATAACATGGCTAAGGGTACCATTCAATGGTATAGTGCGTTCAGGTACGTTACCCCTTAACACTCCGTTAATAATGTTTATAAACATTGATATGAAAATATGTGTAATTTCGTTATGGCTTTGGGGTAAGGTATATTGCATGATATCTGTATATTTTGTATGATGCATGGGCATATGGGTGATAATGATAAAGGGGAAGTGTTCCGGTGGTTTTACCACATTATCCGGTGACTTATGTCACATATTATGAATCCGGTGACTCTGTCACATTATCTGGTGGCTATGCCACATTATAAGGGTGATGTGTAGTTGTCTGCAGCGACTGCCTTCGAGGGTGTGTAGCGGATGGATGGTCGATTTAGTAATCCCCACGGTGTGATTGGCAGGTACGGGTGGTGTGTAGAGGATGGATATCTAGGTGGGCTCGGGATTGCATTTTCATCTTATTTAAATGTGATTTGATATGCTATGATCCGATATGCTATGTGTGGGCTTATGGCCGAATGTGACTAAAATGGACTTTACCGAAATGTTATGGTTAAGGCTATGGTCGGTTGGGTTTTTGGTGTAGCCGTTACACATTGAGTCTGTTGACTCACCCTTCGTGGGCTAACTTTTTGCAGGTGATGCCTAGTATTATGGATCGGGTCAGCAAGGACTACGGGGTGGCCATGCCCAGCGTTTTTTTGGGTTTTCAAATGGTTGAATTTTGCGTTATATTCGCATACTTTTCTTTCGGGATTTATTTGGTATTTTAAAGTTTGTAATAAGGCCACTATTTAATTGTTTAAGTTTTATGTTCTAAGTTTTATTTTTCACACGGTAATCGGCAAATAAATAACTAAACATTTTTCTTAAACAACTTCAAATGTTTTAACACTTAGTCCACTACGGTTTTCAACTTAATAAGCTCTAAAATCAGGCATTGTTTTCAATTTGTTAGAAATGAAGGAAACGTTTTTTTTAAAGAAATACAAACAGAACTACAACTCGGTTTCCAACTCGCTAAATTTTCAAACTTGTTTTAATAAGTCGACATATTTTATCAAATCATGAAACGAGATTTAGTTAAGTTTTCCGAAGGAACATATCAGATCCGGTCGAGGCTTGTGGGCCGGGTTTGGGGTGTTTCATTTAGTAAACCTTTGTTAGAACTTAGGAAGTCGTCTTTATTCATTTAAAACATTTGTTTTGAAACATCCCTCGTTGCAGAAGCTTTAATAAAACAGTCTAGGTGATCATGCGTTTAGAAATTACTTTAACTTTTTGAAAACCGAATTTCTTACTACCAGCAAGTATAAATCCATAAAGTAAAATAAATAAATAAAAACCCAAATTTAAAACCAAAGTCCCAGAGGGTCCTTAAATTACAACCCAAATAATCAAAACATAAATCGTAAATTGAAAACCATGAAGTCCAAAAATTACTGTGGTCACCGCTGAGTCCTCCGTCGCACCGATCCGTCTAAGTCTGGGGATTACCTGTGCACATTAAAAAAAAAGGGTGAGTTTACGTAAACTCAGTGTGTAATCCCGCAGAAACAAACAAGCAATCGCATTCACAAAGTGCACGCTTGAATGTCTTGGGCCTAAGCCCTTTTCAATGATCGATGATAGTTTGAGCCTTAGCCCATCTCAAGATCAAATGTCAAAATGCGGTAGGGCCTTAGCCCATCACAATGATCGATGCGATATGCTTATGCAAAGAGCAAAACCCTATCCAACCAGCCTCTACACACCATCTCCGTCCAACCCTACACTCCATGTGGGGATAAAATCAATCCATCCATCCCTACACTCCAAGTAGTACCGAATGCGGCACAATACAGTAGTTTGTAGCTGAGCTGCCAGTAAATTAGGCTTAAAGCCTTTCAGTACACTTCCTCCGAATAAAAACCCCCAACCCAATGCAATGCAACACACAATGGATGACATGCTATTATGCAATTTCAGTACATATATTTAATTCAGATATTAACAAGCCCAGTACAGATATCATTCAGTCAATTTCACACATCTAGGGGTCTAAGTAGCGCTTACCGACCCTACAGTAGGTTCACAGTCGACTTGGGCGACCCGTGCAACCTTAAAAACATTTTGGTAAAAATGGGCCCACATGCCCTTGTGATCTGCCCGTGTGGGCCCACACGCCCGTGTGGCCCACTCGGCCCAAATTGGCCTTGGTCATGTGATCGATTTTTAAAGTAACCCATGCTAGCTCAATACTCAGATATGTTTTCACTATTTACTTATATGTTCATTCAAAGCTCTCTACTTGAGTCATTATCACTAAATGATTTATATCTTGAGCTACAGAATTCCAAATTAAGATCTGCTTGATGTTTTTGAAACTAGAATCAAACACCTTTCTACCATAAAATTTTAAGAATTTATAGTTTATCAAATAAGTACAGTAAAATCTTTAAAGTTATCCCTATTCTGCTGTTTGACAGCTTCATCCTTTCCTTACTAAAAATTATTTATCTCTTAGTACATAATTTAGATGATGTTTTCATTTGTTTCTCTTGAAAATAGACTCATTAAGGATTTAGAAATATAAATTTAAGCCACTAATTATTTTTTTACAATTTTTTATGATTTTCCTAATTCAGAACAGGGGAACCCGAAATCATTCTGACCTTGTCTTACAAAATTTATTATATATCATGATTTACAATTCCATTGCATACACTGTTTCTTCCATGAAAAACTAGACTCAATAAAATTTAATTTAATATTTTATTCAACCTCTAACTCAATTCCCACTATTTTTGATGATTTTTCAAAAATAGACTACTGCTTCTGTCCAAAACTATTTTAGTACAAAATGTTGATTTCCGAGTTTATAGCACCCTTATTTCCTTTCCCTATAATTTTTCACATCATTTTCTCTTATTTCTCTTATTTCTCGACAGTAAGCAATTTCAGCTTTTCGTCAAATCCCATTTTCTGCGTTTCGGGTACACACATGTATCGTTTTCGCTACTTACGCAATCCCGAGATCACCAAAAACCTTCTAACTTCGCACAATTCCACCACTACTCAACACGAGGGAGATAGCAACCGAAACGATTCGCTGCTTATAAAAATAACCATTCCTCATTAACCAAGAGTCAACAAATTTAAGAACGAATTCAAAGCCAAAACCACTAGCCCAAACAACACAAGAAAATGCAAACCTTATACGCTTACCAAACGATCACCACTTCGAGTCAAATCGACGAACGTTAATTCCAGTCTCACGATTGACTCCTAAACAGTCAATTAAGCACCCCTTAATCCCTTATCCAGAGTAACATTCAAGTTTAATAAAATAGAAACTTACCGTACAACACAATTGCACGCTTGCACAAAGGGGAAAAGATGAAGAAAGACAAAGAAAACGGAAGGGGAATACAAAGAAAATTCGGCAGTAAGGATTTATTATTTAGAAAAAAGAGGAAAACCGAAAATTGAGAGTGGGGGAGAAGAGAGAAAACGTCAAAAAGGTGGAAAAGAGTCTGAAATTTAAAAAAAAAAACTAAACAAAAAGATAATGCCTAAAAATCTGGTAACTCATCTCCTTAATTCTCTCCCTAACCTCCCACAACAACTCCACTACTCGAAATTTCAATTTGACTAGGACTCCACCACGCCACACGGCCAAGCAACAAAAATAATTCCCTTGCTCGCGCAGAGACTTGAACTCCACACCTCCCACACGCCAACACACACCTTAGCCACCAGACCAGCAAGCCCATTGTGATATATTTTTACCAACTTTTAACTATAAGCCTACTGACCAGAGATAGGGCTTTATTCATAAAAATACCAAAATTTGCCCAAGTCAAGGCTTGAACATGGGACCTCATACACACACCCAGAACACTTAACCACTGAAGCAGACAGATATTTGTATCATATTTTCACAATAATAAAATTAGAAATTTTGGGGCGTTACAATTCTACCTCTCTAAAAGAAAATTTCGTCCTCGAAATTTACCAGATCAGAATAGGTGAGGATACTGTTGACGCATCGCATCCTCAGGCTCCCACGTGGCCTCCTCAGTGCTATGATTACGCCATAGAACCTTTACCAGAGGAATAGACTTCCTATTCAGAACCTTAACGTCACGATTAAGAATCTGAACCGACTCCTCCTCAAAGGTCAAGTCTGGCCTAACCTAAATCTCCTCAATAGGAACGATGTGAGTCGGATCAAATTGGTAGCGCCTCATAATCGAGACATGGAAAACGTCATGAATACGATCTAACTCTGGAGGTAGCCCCAACTGATAAGCTACAGGTCCCACACGTTTCAGAATGCGGTAAGGTCCAATAAACCGAGGGCTCAGCTTGCCCTTGCGACCGAACCTCAGAACCTTTTTCCATGGCGAGACCTTGAGAAAAACTAAGTCCCCCACAGAAAACTCGATATCCTTCCTCTTTAGATCCGCATAGGACTTCTGCTTGTCAGAAACTGCTTTTAGACGATCCCGATCAGTCTAACCTTATCTTCAGTCTTAGACACCAATTTCGAACCCAGCACATGTTGCTCACCCAACTTAGTCCAGCATAAAGGAGTGCGACACTTACGACCATACATGTAATAGCCCGGTTTTAGGGCTAGTCAGAACAGTGGTTTCGAGACCACTAATCTGAGGTCGAGAAAATTTATTTTGACATTAATTTATGTGCTGTAGCATGAATATATGGATACATGAAAATTTTTGTGTTTTAATTTGAGTGACAGCATGCTTAATTGCGAAAAAGGACTAAATCGCATAAAGGGCGAAAGTTCTATTTTTCATGGTGGAGGTGCCTAATAGCTATAGAAAGTAAATTTAGAGGATTTTAAAGTGCAATTAGGCCATTTAATGTGTGTTGGCCGGCCATACAAGCTAGGGGAGACAAGAGCATTAATTTTAGTCAAAATTTGGTGACATTAGGTGAATAAAAAAATGAATAAAATAAGATAAAAAGATGATATATCATCTTTTACTATTCCTTCTTCTTCTACCACCGAAATTTTAGAGGAAATAAGGGTTCTTGGAGTTTAAAATTTTTAGCTACATCTCATCCTTGCAAGTAAATCATTTTGATGATTATTTTTGATGATTTTTGTATTTTTGGAGTCCCCAAAGCTTAAGCTAACTAATGAGGGGACTAGTTTGTAATATGGTTGAAAGTCTAAGGACTTGCCATGAGAGTAGTTGTGTTGTTAGTTGAGTTTTCATGGAAGAAAATGGATGTTAAGGAGGTGAGAAACAACTTTTGTGAAAGGTGTTAGCATGGAAACACCTAAATAGGACTTGAATGCAAAGATTAAATTTGTGTCATAAATGCATGAAATAGTTAGAATGGTGAGTAGTTGTAAGAGAAATAAATGTTTATCTATGCTTGTGCATTGAGAAAATGTGTTGAAAAATAAATTACGAGCCTAGGGGCAAAATCGTAATTTTGCCAATGTACAAGGGCAAAATGGTTATTTTTGCCCAAGTATAGAATTTGGTGTATTATGATCATGGAATGATCTAAACAAATAAATTTCATTGTTATAGATCAAGAAGAGCACGGAATCAACCTTGACCGTGGAAATGGCAAGGTGACAGACTAAATCGTTGGTAATCACGTTTTGCACCGAGGTAAGTTTATGTGTAAGCAATGTATATTTTTCATAACCCCTATGTTGCTAATTAGAGTATGGTATGATTGATGAAATAATCTTGTGATTGTGCAATGACAACTCTTAATGGTGGGCTAAGTGCGATACCACCTTGTTGTTCAATTACGATGGGCTATGTGCGATACCATCGCCTATTAATCTTTTGGTGGGCTGTGTACGATACCACCGTAAAAAATCTTTTGGTGGGCTGTGTGCGATACCACCGTAATTAATCTTTTGGTGGGCTGTGTACGATACCACCCTAATAATGACTGATGGTGGGCTAAGTGCGAAACCACCAAGAAATCTAGCTATGATAAATAGATTAGATGTGTCGTATTATGTGAATTTGTAATGTTAAGTGCAGGGGAACCGATAATGAATGTATACATTATGCTTGTGATGTGCTTAGAGTGTGTGAATGGAGGAAATGAGTAAGTTTGATTATGAAAGTAAATTGTTCCTTGGTTAGTACATAATGCTATGAAATTGTTTGGTACATGTTAAAAGGTTATATTGTTTACATGTAAACTTACTAAGCTTAAAGCTTACTCCCCTTCTCTTTTCCCTTGTTTTATAGAGTTTTAGAGCCGAGCTGCAGAATACGCAGCCTAACCTAAAGACCGCCCACACTATCACTCCTCTCTCGGTATACCCGGACTTAATGATTTTTGTAAATGGCATGTATAGGTGCTAGGCTAGTTAAGTTATTTTGTTATTTTGGCCAAAGGTGTATTGGCATCTTGTAAGATATTGAAATTTGTAAATTGCCATGCATGATGGCTCATTCTACCTTTTTGAAATTATAAGGTTACCTATGGAAGTCCATGTTGAAATTATGAGTATTCATTGGTATGTTGAATGGATTCTTGTAGTGTAAGCTATAGGAGTGCTAAGAGCTTGGCAAGCAGCCTTGTTCTGGTCCACACGGGTAGGGGCACGGGCGTGTGTCTAGGCCGTGTGAGACACACGATCAAGTCATGGGCGGGTGCACTGGCCGTGTGAAGTCTGCACTTTGAAATTAGAATTGGAATGGTCACACGGTTAAAGCACACGGGCGTGCCGAGGCCGTGTTGAAAAAGTCAGAATACTAAGGTATGGCATACGATTTAGACCCACGGGCGTGTTAAAACCGTGTGTGATTAGTCAGTGTCGACCACGGGTAAAAGGCACGGACGCGTGATAGGGTACACGGGCGTGTTCCCAAAATGCATGGGCGTGTGCCCTAACCGTGGGCAAATTGGCAGAATACTGGGTTTTTAGGCACGATCTGGGGACATGGGCGTGTGTGCCTATGCACGGGTGTGTCTCATCTTACACGAGCGTGTGAAACCCTTCTTAAAAGGGTAAAATTTTAAGAATGGAAAAAGTTCTGGATTAATCTTGAGGGTCCTCGGGTGCATGAGTTTGGCCTCGTAAGTCGAGAAGGAGGATTTAGAGAGTAATGACGTAGAGCCTAAGTGGCGATTAAGTTGTTTGAGTTGGTAACGCCTCAGGCCCGGTTCCCGGTGTAGAACCCGGGTAAGGGGTGTTACATTTAGTGGTATCAGAGCTATGGTTTAGTCGGTTCTAGGACTACCATAGCGTGGATAGGAGTCTAGCTATACATGCCATTTAGCGTATGATGATAGTGTGGTGGCTTCTGATGATTTTAAACTTGTTTATTGTAGCATATGGATCCCGAACAATCGGCTGCAGATGACGCAGCTGGTAATGCATTGGCTCCTGCGCAAGGGATCGCGCTTTGTCACATGCGAGTAACCCCGAGACTAGGGTCGTGGAGAAGAGGCTCGGGAAGCCTTTCTCCAAATGATGGATAACTGGTACATTGAGTACATACGAGCAAACCCCAATTCTCAACCTCCTCCACCCCCACCTATACCTCAGCCAATTCCTGTGGCTCCCCAAGGTATAGAAATGGTGAGGACGGCTAAGCCCCTGTAGACAAGATTCGAAAGCAAGGGGCTGAGGATTTTCGAGCTAATATGGACGACGACCACTGAGCGAGCGGCAGTTACGGCTTGAGAACTCAATAAGAGTTTTGATGAACTCTCCCACACACCGAGGAGAGTTTGAAATGTCTTGTGTCTTTCTTTGAGGACTCGGCATACCTTTAGTGGAAAACATTGACATCGATGTGGTTCCTAAAGAGAGAGTAATGTGGGACTTCTTTTTGGAATAGTTTCGAAAGAAGTATATAAGTCAACGGTTTGTAGACCAGAAACGGAAAGAATTCCTTGAGTTGAAGCAAGGAAAAATGACTATGGCAGAATATGAGCGCGAATTTGTTAGACTCAGCAAGTATGCGCAAGAATGTGTATCCACGGAAGCTACCTTATGCAAGAGATTTGAAGATGGGTTGAATGAAGATGTTCGACTCTTAGTCGGAATTTTAGAGCTAAAAGAATTTGTGGTGTTGGTGGATAGGGCTAGTAAGGCCGAAGAATTGAGTAAGGAAAAGAGGAAAGCCCTGAGTGAGGCTCGAGACGCGAAGAAGAGGCCGATGAACAAATCATACCAAGCTCAATCGAAGAGGTCCAGGAAAGTGAACCCTCGGACAACTACATCAGTCGGGTATTCGCAGAGAGAGCGAGGCAACATGTATTCGGGTTCAAGAGCTCAAACCACCTCAATGGCAAGTGTGGGCAATCCAAGGCCCAAACCAGAGTGCCCAAGTTGTGGCAGACATCACACTGGGAAGTGTTGGGGAACTAATCGAAATTGCTATAAATGTGGATCCCCCGACCATCTCATCCGAAATTGTCCTGAAAAGGATGACAATGAGAGGAAGCAAGAGATAAGATCAAGCAGTGCATCCTTTAGAGGTAGGCCACAAAAGGACCCGGGAGGCGGAACTAGTGGTAGAGGTGTATCACGAGACACCACTGTGAGGCCAGAGGGTCGGGCACCAGCAAGAACCTATGCTATTCGCGCTCGAGAAGAGGCGTTATCACCGGATGTAATAACGAGTACATTTTCTCTCTATGACACCTCTGTTATCGCTTTAATTGACTCGGGATCAACTCATTCTTATATTTGTATGAGATTGACATCTAGTTTGAGTATGACCGTTGAGTCTACTAAATTTGTGGTAAAAGTGTCAAACCCTCTAGGTAAACAGGTGTTAGTTGACAAGGTGTGTAGGAATTGTCCTCTGATAATTAAAGGTCATTATTTCCCGGCGAACCTTATGTTGTTGCCTTTTGATGAATTTGATTTGATTCTTGGTATGGATTGGTTGACTACCCATAGTGTTTTAGTGAATTGTGGTAGTAAATTTATTGAACTAAATTGTGAAAATGGAGATGTTATTCGGGTTGAATCAGGTGAGTCGGATAGCTTACCGGTGATGATTTCTTCCATGATAGCTGAGAAATATTTGAGAAAAGGGTACGAATCTTATCTCGCTTTTGTATTAAACACTCAAGAATCTGAAGTAAGGATTGAAACCGTACCGTTATATGTGAGTATCCGAATGTATTTTCGGAAGAGTTGCCTGGATTACCCCCAGTTAGAGAGGTCGAGTTTGGAATTGAGTTAATTTTGGGAACAGCACCTATTTCGGTTGCTCCGTATAGGATGGCCCCGCTAGAGGTGAAAGAACTGAAAGTTCAGTTGCAAGAATTGACGGATAAGGGTTTTGCAAGACCGAGCTATTCACCGTGGGGTGCTCCAGTACTCATTGTAACGAAGAAAGATGGGTCGATGAGATTGTGCATAGACTATAGAGCGCTCAATAAAGTAACTGTAAAGAATAAGTATCCTTTTCCGAGGATAGATGATTTATTTAATTAACTGAAGGGAGCTACGGTGTTCTCCAAGATCGACCTGAGGTCCGGCTATTATCAGTTGAGGGTTAAGGAGCAAGATGTACCGAAAACGGCATTTCGGATGAGGTATGGTCATTATGAGTTTCTAGTCATGCCATTCGGTTTAACGAATGCTCCTGCAGTTTTTATGGATTTAATGAATCGTGTCTTCCGACCGTATTTGGACAAGTTTGTGGTTGTCTTTATTGACGACATATTGGTTTATTCTCGAGACGAGAGTGATCATGCGGAACATTTGAGAATTGTCTTACAGACTTTAAGAGACAAGCAGTTGTATGCTAAACTTAGTAAGAGCGAGTTTTGGCTTTGAGAAGTAGGGTTCCTAGGACATATTGTGTCTGGTGAAGGTATTAGAGTAGATCCGAGAAAGGTCTCAGCTATTGTGGAGTGGAAACCACCGAGGAATGTGTCAGAAGTTAGAAGCTTTCTGGGTTTAGCAGGGTACTATAGGCGGTTTGTGAAGGGATTCTCCATGATTGCTACTCCAATGACGAAATTATTATACAAGGATGTTAAATTTGAATGGATTGAAGAATGCTAGCAGAGTTTCGAGAGATTGAAAATGTTGTTGACAAAGGCACCGGTTTTGGTACAACCTGAGTCGGGAAAGGAGTTTGTAGTCTACAGTGACGCGTCATTAAATGGCCTCGGTTGTGTGTTGATGCAAGAGGGTAAGGTAATCACTTACACCTCGAGACAACTAAAACCGTATGAGAAGAATTATCCGACTCATGACCTGGAGTTGGCCGCGATTGTTTTCGCGTTGAAGATTTGGCGCCATTACCTATATGGTGAGAATTGCCGAATCTTCACTGATCATAAGAGTTTGAGGTACTTAATGGATCAAAAAGAATTAAATCTACGGCAACGATGGTGGCTTGAATTATTGAAGGACTACGAGCTAGTGATCGATTACCACCCGGGGAAAGCGAATGTAGTTGCGGATGCTTTAAGTAGAAAATCCTTGTATGCTTTGAGAACAATGAGCACGAAATTGTCATTGTCCGATGATGGTGCTATACTGGCCGAGTTGAGAGCTAGACCACTATTTGTTCAACGAATATGTGAGGCTCAAAGGAACGATAATGGGATACTAGCTAAAAGAGCCGAGAGTGTGAATCGGGACAAGTTCTCGAATTCCGGTGAGTTCGGATGGTTGCTTAATGTTCCATGATAGAATTTGTGTGCCTAAAGATGACGAGTTGATCCGAGAAATTTTACGGGAAGCACATAGTAGTTATTTGTCAAGACACCCGGCAAAAGATTTAAAATGTATAATGATCTAAAGAAATTCTATTGGTGGCCGGGAATGAAAAGAGACATCTCGGAGTATGTAACAAGATTTTTGATTTGTCAACAAGTGAAAGCGGAGCACCAAGTGCCTTCAGGATTACTTCAACCAGTGATGGTTCCCGAGTGGAAGTGGGATCGGATCACCATGGACTTCGTGACGGGGTTGCCTTTGACTCCGAAAAAGAAAGATGCTGTGTGGGTTATTGTTGACAGGTTAACGAAGTCGGCTCACTTTATTCGAGTACGTGTTGATTATTCACTGGATAAATTAGCTGAATTGTATGTGGCAGAGATAGTGAGATTGCATGGTGTGCCTGTATCCATTATCTCGGACAGAGACCCGAGATTTACTTCGAGGTTTTGGAAGAAGTTACAGGAGGCCTTGGGTACGAAGTTGAAATTTAGTACTGCATTTCATCCTCAAACCGATGGTCAGTCCGAGAGAGTAATCCAAGTTCTTGAGGATATGCTTTGATGTTGTGTGTTAGAGTTCGAAGGTAGTTGGGAAAAATACCTACCCTTGGTCAAATTTGCTTACAACGATAGTTATCAGTCGAGCATACGGATGGCACCGTATGAAGCCTTGTATGGTCGTAAATGTCAGACCCCGTTGTATTGGACTGAGCTGAGTGAGAAGCAAGTTCATGGGGTTGATTTGATTAAAGAGACCGATGAGAAAGTGAAAGTTATCCGGGATAGTCTGAAGGCTGCTTCGGACCGACAAAAGTCGTATGCGGATTTGAAAAGAAAAGAAATTGAATTTCAAGTGGGCGACAAGGTATTTCTGAAAGTGTCACCGTGGAAGAAAATATTGAGATTTGGTCGAAAAGGTAAATTGAGCCCGAGATTTATAGGGCCGTATGAGATTACCGAGAGGGTTGGACCAGTGGCATATCGGTTGGCTTTACCGGTAGAGTTAGAGAAAATTCATAATGTGTTCCATGTATCAATGTTAAGGTGTTATCGCTCCGATCCTTCGCATGTGATTCCTCCAGCAGAAATCAAAATACGACCGGATATGACATATGAGGAAGAGCCGATTAAAATTTTGGCTCGAGAGGTGAAACAATTGAGAAACAAGGACATAGCCTTAGTAAAAGTATTATGGCAAAAGCACGGTGTAGAAGAGGCTACTTGGGAACCAAAAGAAGCTATGAGGGAACAATATCCAAACCTCTTTACCGGTAAGATTTTCGAGGGCGAAAATCTCTAAAAGGGGCAAGAGTTGTAACAGCCCGATTTTGGGGCTAGTCAGAATAGTGGTTTCGAGACCACTAATCCGAGGTCAAGAAAATTTATTTTGACGTTAATTTATGTGCTGTAGCATGATTATATGGATACATGAAAATTTTGGTGTTTTAATTTGAGTGAGAGCATGCTTAATTGCGAAAAAGGACTAAATCGCATAAAGGGCGAAAGTTCTATTTTTCATGGTGGAGGTGCCTAATAGCTATAGAAAGTAAATTTAGAGGATTTTAAAGTGAAATTAGGCCATTTAATGTGTGTTGGCCGGCCATACAAGCTAGGGGAGACAAGAGCATTAATTTTAGTCAAAATTTGGTGACATTAGGTGAATAAAAAAATGAATAAAATAAGATAAAAAGATGAGATATCATCTTTTACTATTCCTTCTTCTTCTACCACCGAAATTTTAGAGGAAATAAGGGTTCTTGGAGTTTAAAATTTTCAGCTACATCTCATCCTTGCAAGTAAGTCATTTTGATGATTATTTTTGATGATTTTTGTATTTTTGGAGTCCCCAAAGCTTAAGCTAGCTAATGGGGGGACTAGTTTGTAATATGGTTGAAAGTCTAAGGACTTGCCATGAGAGTATTTGTGTTGTTAGCTGAGTTTTCATGGAAGAAAATGGATGTTAGGGAGGTGAGAAACAACTTTTGTGAAAGGTGTTAGCATGGAAACACCTAAATAGGACTTGAATGCAAAGATTAAATTTGTGTCATAAATGCATGAAATAGTTGGAATGGTGAGTAGTTGTAAGAGAAATAAATGTTTATCTATGCTTGTGCTTTGAGAAAATGTGTTGAAAAATAAATTACGAGCCTAGGGGTAAAATCGTAATTTTGCCAATGTACAAGGGCAAAATGGTCATTTTTGCCCAAGTATAGAATTTGGTGTATTATGATCATAGAATGATCTAAACGAATAAATTTCATTGTTATAGATCAAGAAGAGCACGGAATCAACCTTGACCGTGGAAAGGGCAAGGTGACAGACTAAATCGTTGGTTATCACGTTTTGCACCGAGGTAAGTTTATGTGTAAGCAATGTATAATTTTCATAACCCCTATGTTGCTAATTAGAGTATGGTATGATTGATGAAATAATCTTGTGATTGTGCAATGACAACTCTTAATGGTGGGTTAAGTGCGATACCACATTGTTGTTCAATTACGATGGGATATGTGCGATACCATCGCCTATTAATCTTTTGGTGGGCTGTGTGCGATACCACCGTAACAAATATTTTGGTGGGTTGTGTGCGATACAACCGTAATTAATATTTTGGTGGGCTGTGTGCGATACCACCCTAATAATGACTGATGTTGAGCTAAGTGCGAAACCACCGAGAAATCCGGCTATGATAAATAGATTAGATGTGTCGTATTATGTGAATTTGTAATGTTAACTGCAGGGGAACCGATAATGAATGTGTACATTATGCTTGTGATGTGGTTAGAGTGTGTGAATGGAGGAAATGAGTAAGTATGATTATGAATGTAAATTGTTCCTTGGTTAGTACATAATGCTATGAAATTGTTTGGTACATGTTAAAAGGTTATATTGTTTACATGTAAACTTACTAAGCTTAAAGCTTACTCCCCTTCTCTTTTCCCTTGTTTTATAGAGTTTTAGAGCCGAACTGGAATACGCAGCTAACCAGAAGACCGCCCACACTATCAGCTCATCTCGGTATACCTGGACTTAATGATTTTTGTAAATGGCATGTATAGGTGCTAGGCTAGTTAAGTTATTTTGTTATTTTGGCCAAAGGTGTATTGGCATCTTGTAAGATATTGAAATTTTTAAATTGCCATGCATGATGGCTCATTCTACCTTTTTGAAATTATAAGGTTACCTATGGAAGTCCATGTTGAAATTATGAGTGTTCATTGGTATGTTGAATGGATTCTTGTAGTGTAAGCTATAGGAGTGCTAAGAGCTTGGCAAAAAGCCTTGTTCTGGTCCACACGGGTAGGCGCACGGGCGTGTGTCTAGGCCATGTGAGACATACGATCAAGTCATGGGTGGGTGCCCTGGCCGTGTGAAGTCTGCACTTTGAAATTAGAATTGGAATGGTCACATGGTTAAAGCACACGGGCGTGCCGAGGCCGTGTTGAAAAAGTCAGAATACTAAGGTATGGCACACGATTTAGACCCACGGGTGTGTTAAAACCGTGTGTGATTAGTCAGTGTCGACCACGGGTGAAAGGCACGGACGTGTGATAGGGTACACGGGCGTGTTCCCAAAATGCATGGGCGTGTGCCCTAACCGTTGGCAAATTGGTAGATTACTGGGTTTTTAGGCACGATCTGGGGACATGGGCGTGTGTGCCTATGCACGGGCGTGTCTCATCTTGTACGGGCGTGTGAAACCCTTCTTAAAAGGGCAAAATTGTAAAAATGGAAAAAGTTTCGGATTAATCTTGAGGGTCCTCGGGTACATGAGTTAGGCTATGTAAGTCGAGAAGGAGGATTTAGAGAGTAATGACGTAGAGCCTAAGTGGCGATTAAGTGGTTTGAGTTGGTAATGCCTCAGGCCTGGTTCCCGGCGTAGAACCCGGGTAAGGGTTGTTACAATACAGGGCCTCGTAAGGTGCCATTTGGATGCTAGACTGATAGCTGTTATTGTAGGCAAACTCCGCTAGCGGTAGATAATCCTCCCAACTGCCTCAAAAATCAATAGCACAGCTCCTGAATCTGAGCCTTAACTCCACAAGCTCCTTCGGTGCCATTTGATAGGGAGCGATGGACACCGGAGCTGTACCTGGAAGTAACTCAATCCCAAATTCCAACTCGTGATTTGGAGGTAACCCCGGTAGCTCCTCAGGAAAAACATCTGAAAAATCCTTTACTAGTCTGATATCCTTAACTGTAAAATCCCAAGAATTCGAAACACTTACGTAGGCCAAGAATGCCTCACATCCCTTACGAACCATCTTCTCTGCCACCAGTGCAAAGATCACATTAGATAAGTAATTTCGGCGTTCTCCAATCATGACTACCTTATTATCCTCCTCAGTCCTTAGTACGACGCTCTTAGTCGCACAGTCCAAGCTAACACGATGCTTGACCAACCAGTCCATCCCTATAATTAGGTTGAACTCCCCAAATAAAAGCTCTATCAAATCAGCCAGGAAAATTGCCCCTTGTACCTCTAAAGGAATGTCCCTATACAGTTTGCTAACTCTAACAGATTGCCCTAACGGCTCAGTCGTAGGAACTCAGTCTCATACTCGGCCACTGATCGATCTCCCTTAGTAAGATTCAGAAATTCCCTCCTACGGGCATCCACGTAGCTCGCCTCCACTTATTTCCCCTGGAAGGCAGTCTTAAAGAACTCCCAGGTCAGATGTTCGGGCTGAGTGCCCTCCTTAACAGTAAGCCACCACTGATAAGCCTCATCCATCAACAGTGAGACTGCACCCTTTAATTTCTGCTCTAGGGTATAGTTTAAGTCATCCATGATCCTCTCCGTGGCCTCAATCCCGTACTCGGCCACATTAGGGGCAACTCCAGTGACACCCCTGAAGAGCTCAACTCTATTGGACCGGAGTCGTTTTGTAACCAACCCTCGGCCCCCAGATTCAGTATTGGGCCCAACGACCCTCTCCAAAATCCTTAGCATAGCCTGGGACAATGCGTCGTCCCCAGCCATGTGATCTTGAGACCCAGTCTCAGTAGCAAGCGACACTGGCGTCTCACTCGTATCCAAATTCAGTATGCTACCCAGTGAAGAGGACTCAGCTCGAGCTCCTCTGCGGCCTCTACCTCGGCCTTTAGTACCCCATCCATGGATACCTCGTGCGCTCATTGTCTAATCACGTTTATCTGTATTAACAGTTTTATGAATCAGTTACAGTTCCATTGTTTATTAACAAATGTTTTATGTAAAACAGTATCGATTATTCAGAGTTCGTTTTTGTAAATCGCAGTCTCACTACATTTTTCAGTTTCTCTACAATTTTTTAGTATACACTAACTAGAGTGTTTTCAGTACAGTTTACTACCTATAGTAGTTTCAGAATATACTATCCATAACAGTTTCAGTTTAAAACAAATCGCAGTTTAGAATACTTACAGGATCGGCACTGGAGACTCGGTGTACCACTTACTCGGTAAAAACATTTCAAATCATTTGGAAATTAATCAATTCTTCGAAAGCCCATTTTTTTATAAAACCCATAATCCACAGCCGAGTTTTGTAACCTGGCTCTGATACCACTAAATGTAACACCCCAAACCCGGCCTAGACGTTATGGCCGTATCTAGGAATGTCACACGATAGTGTTTTTGAAACCTCGTTGTTACTATGAAAATATTCCATGTTATTATCTTTAGTAAACATTTTTTAGAACTTAGGAAGTCGTCTTTATTCATTTAAAACATTTATTTTGAAACATCCCTCGTTGCGGAAGCTTTAATAAAACAGTCTAAGTGATCATGCATTTAGAAATTACTTTAACTTTTTGAAAACCGAATTTCCTACGACCAGCAGGTATAAATCCATAAAGTAAAATAAATAAATAAAAACCCAAAATTAAAACCAAAGTCCCAGAGGGTCCTTAAATTACAACCCAAATAATCAATAATAATCAAATCATAAATCATAAATTGAAAACCATGAAGTCCAAAAATTACTGTGGTCACCGCCGAGTCCTCCGTCGCACCGAATTCGTCTAAGTCCGGGGATTACTCATGCACATTAAACAAAAAGGGTGGGTTTACGTAAACTCAGTGTGTAATCCCATAGAAACAAACAAGCAATCAGTATTCACAGTGCACAGTTGAACAGCCTTGGGCCTAAGCCCTTTTCAGTATCAGTGATAGTTTGGGCCTTAGCCCATCTCGATCTGATGTCAAAATGCGGTAGGGCCTTAGCCCATCACACGATGTCGATGCGATATGATGCTTATGCAAAGAGCAAAATCCTACCCAACCAGCCTCTACACACCATCTCCGTCCAACCCTTCACTCCATGTGGGGATATAATCAACCCACCCATCCCTACACTCCAAGTAGTACCGAATGCGGCAACACAATGAGTTTGCACTGAGCCGCCAAGAAATTGGCTTAAAGCCTTTCAGTACACTTCCTCCGAATAAAAACCCCCAACCCAATGCAATGCAACACACAATGGATGACATGCTATTATGCAATTTCAGTACATATATTCAGTTCAGATATTAACAAGCCCAATGCGATGATATCATTCATCAATTTCACACATTTAAGGGTCTAAGTAGCGCTTACCAACCTACACAAAGAGGTTCACAAATCGACTTGGGCGACCCGTGCAACCTTAAAAATATTTCTGTAAAAATGGGCCCACATGCCCATGTGATCTGCCCGTGTGGGCCCACACGCCCGTGTGGCCTACTCGGCCCAAATTGGCATTGGCCGTGTGATCCATTTTTAAAGTAACCTATGCTAACTCAATACTCAGATATGTTTTCACTATTTACTTATATGTGCATTCAAAGCTGTCTACTTGAGTCATTATCACTAAATTATTTATATCTTGAGTTCAAGAATTCCAAATTAGATCAGCTTGATGTTTTTGAAACTAGACTAAAATAACTTTCTACCATAAAATTTTCAGAATTTATAGTTTATGAAATAAGTATAGTAAAATCTTTAAAGTTATCCCTATTCTGCTGTTTGACAGCTTCATTCTTTCCTTACTAAAAATAATTTATCTCTTAGTACAGAATTTAGATGATGTTTCTATTTATTTCTCTTGAAAATAGACTCATTAAGGATTTAAGAATATAAATTTAAGCCACTAATTATTTTTTTACAATTTTTTTATGATTTTCCTAAGTCAGAATAGGGGAACCCGAAATCATTATGACATTGTCTCACAAAATTTATTATATCTCACGATTTACAATTCCATTGCTTACACTGTTTCTTCCATGAAAAACTAGACTCAATAAAATTTAATTTTATATTTTATTCAACCTCTAACTCAATTCCAACTATTTTTTGATGATTTTTCAAAGTTAGACTACTGCTGCTGTCCATAACTATTTTAGTACAAAATGTTGATTTCCGAGTTTTGTAACACCCTTATTTCCTTTCCCTAAAATTTTTCACATCATTTTCTCTTATTTCTCTTATTTCTCGACAGAAAGCAATTTTGGCTTTTCTCTGAATCCCATTTTCTGCGTTTTGGGTGCACACCTGTATCGTTTTCGCTGTTTACGCAATCCTGAGAACACCTAAAACCTTCTAACTTTGCATAATTCCACCACTACTCAACGCGAGGGAGATAGAAACCGATACGATTCGCTGCTTATAAAAATAACCATTCCTCATTAACAAAGAGTTCAACAAAGTTAAGAACGAATTCAAAGCCACAACCACTAGCCCAAACAACACAAGAAAACGCATACATTATACGCTTACCAAACGATCACCACTTCGAGTCAAATCGACGAACGTTAATTCCAGCCTCACGATCGACTCCTAAACAGTCAACAAAGCACCCCTTAATCCCTTATCCAGAGTAACATTCGAGTTTAATAAAACAGAAACTTACCGTACAACACAATTGCATGCTTGCACAAAGGGGAAAAGATGAAGAAAGACAAAGAAAACGGAAGGGGAATTCAAAGGAAATTCGGCAGCAAGGATTTATTATTTAGAAAAAAAGAGGAAAATCGAAAGTTGACAGTGGGGGAGAAGAGAGAAAATGCCAAAAAGGTGGAAAAGAGTCCGAAATTTGAAAAAAAAACTAAACAAAAAGATAATGCCTAAAAATCTGGTAACTCATCTCCTTAATTCTCTCCCTAACCTCCCACAACAACTCCACTACTCGAAATTTCAATTTGACTAGGACTCCACCACACCACACGGCCAAGTAAAAAAAATAATGCCCTTGCTCGCGTAGGGACTTAAACTCCAGACCTCCCACATGCCAACACACACCTTAGCCACCAGACCAGCAGGCCCATTCTGATATATTTTTACCAACTTTTAACTATAAGCCTACTGACCAGAGATAAGGCTTTATTCATAAAAATACTAAAATTTGCCCAAGTCAAGGCTTGAACTTCGGACCTCATACACACACCCAGAACACTTAACCACTGAAGCAAACAGATATTTGTATCATATTTTCACAATAATAAAATTAGAAATTTTGGGGCGTTACAGGGGCTAACAATAATAACAACTAGCCGACTAGGCCTTTTCTCCCTCGACCCTCTCGAAATTGGGGAGATCTATATTCTCTGACATAAAGACTCTATGGAATGCCAACTATATCTGATTTAGTCTAACTTAGTGAAACGGGGAAAAAACCAAATTTCATGATCCATTTCAATTCTATTTTCATATAATTCTCATTTCAATTCTGTTTCATATTCAAATCACATATCGCCTAATGTAAAAAAGGCTTCCAATTTGAAACAAATTAAATATTTTCTTGCTCAATCATCTAAAATCATAATACTCAAATCCAAATCATAACCATGAATTTGCTAATTTAATCTTATGAAAAACATAGTATTCATCTTGAAACATAATTTTATAAATATTAACTAAATTATTCAAGCTCATCCAAAACTATTAAAAATAAAATAAATATAACTATTCATATTAAATGTAACAGCTCGGTTTAGACCCTAGTCGGAATAATGGTTTCGGGACCACAAATCAGAGGTCAAAAAAAATATTTTAATATTATTTTTGGTGTTTACAATAAGTGATAGAGTATGTGTGAAAATTCTGTGTGAAAATTTTATCGATTGTGTGCTTAATTTGTAAAAAGGATTAAATCGCATAAAATATAAAAGTTGTGTGCTGATTGTTACAGTGCTTAATTTTCATGGCTTATTAAATGTGAGTCCTTATGTTGTTATTATTCCACATGCTAAATGGATGGACAAAAATGGGTTTTATTTAATGGAAATTTAAATGATATTAATAAGGTTATGATAAACCGAAATAGTAACATATTTTAAGCCCACATTTAGTACGCTTTTGGATGAATTATCCCTTATTTTATGTAATTTGGTGCTCTTAATCCTTTCTTTTCATGATATCTACTCAGGATAGCACTAGGGGATGAAAAGAATGCAAAACGGGCTTAAAACGGGACAAATGGGCCAAAGCATGAAATCGACACGCCTGGACCAAAGATCACACGGCCGTGCCTCACTGATCATCTAGAACACGGTCTAACCCTGACTCACACGGCCGTGTCTCATTAAAGAAATCCAAACACGGCACGCCCACGATTTTTACACTGCGCGTGCCATGGTCGTGCCTCTGCCGTGTAGAAGAGCAATTTCATTCGGGAAAGGATACTTAGGGAGAAAGAAACGTATTTCAAAAGCCTATAAATACACCCTAAGTATGACCTGAAAAGGGGCCCAAAAGCCATCGTCTAGGGGCGTCGTGCTAGGCTAGAGAAGGCAGATTTGTGGGGATTCACTCAGGGATAGCCAGTTGATCCATCTCAAGAAGCCAGAGTTATACTCAAGACGGAGGATCTCCTCTTCAATTCCTTCAGGGGGTTTTAGGGATTTCTTATGTTTTATTTTATCTTTTCTCTTGAGATGTTTTCCTTTATTGTTATGAACTAAACCCTTCAGATACCCGAAGGGGATGAAACCTATGATGAATCTTGTTATTTGATTAATTAAATTATATGATAATAACTTAGTTTGTTCTTAATTATGTGAGCTTAATCCAAATTTAATGTGCTTAGGTGGAGGAGGAATAGACCACGCGCTAAGAGTAGATCCAACATAATTAAGCGGAGTTGATCGCACGCCTAGAGATAGGGTGACGAGATTTTGCCGGATTAGGGTGAAACCTAATATGGGAATCCATAGATCGACTTCATCGCTATTCTAGGGGTTATTATAAGAGAACGAGAGTTCCACTAATTAACCTAGGGCTAGACGTTATTCGCCCTCGAGAGAGGGTTTAATATACGTTAGGAGTCTTACGGATCAAACTAAGTGAATAAATCGTATGGTTCAAAGTGTTAGATAACAAGTGAAGTCTAGGTGGATTCTTCCTAGGGTATCGTCTAAATCAACTGAGTTTTTCCCAAGTTATTTTCCAAGTTCATTCTTCTTTGTCTTAGAGTCTTTAGTTTAGTAGTTAATTAATTTAGATTAATAAACAAACTTCACTTATTTTGGGCTAAATAATAAAAAGAAAGTTAGTACTAGTACTTTTAGTTCCTTTGGGTTCGACAATCCGGTCTTGCCTAAACTATACTACTGTTCGATAGGTGCACTTGCCTTTAATCGTTGTCAGAGTTAGTTTCCAGGTTCGATCATTCTTTTATAAATTTTAAAACTCTGATTTACAGCGATCAAGTTTTTGGCACCGTTGCCGGGGAACTAAAATATTAAGAAAACTCTATTTTTATTACTTTAGCCATTATTTTTATTTTTCGCAATTTATTTTTAGTTTTAGTTTTAATTTTAAATTTGCTAAACTTTCTTTCTTTCTTTTCCTCGCAGGTACCTCTAGTTTATGACTAGAAGGAACCCGAGAGGACCTTTAGAATATGACAGTGATATTGAAGCTACCGCTCGAAGAAATCACATAGAAATTAGGCGAGTCTTAAATTACCAAGGAGAGCGAGAAGACAGATCCAATCCTACTGAAGAGATGGACGAAAATAATCTTCCACCACAAGATGTGGGAGAAAATAATGCTCCTCGTACTATGTTTGATTATGCTAAACCGCATTTAACAGGAGCCGAATCTAGTATTGTTAGGCCTGCTATAGCTGCTAATAATTTTGAATTAAAGCCTAACACTATACAAATGATTCAACAGTTTGTTCAATTTGATGGTTTGCAGGACGAAGATCCAAACACTCATAGAGCTAGTTTTTTAGAGTTCTGTGATACCTTCAAAATAAATGGTGTTTCTGATGATGCCATACGACTTCGGTTATTTCCCTTTTCATTAAAGAATAAAGCTAAACAGTGGTTAAACTCGTTACCACGAGGGTCAATCACTACATGGGAACAGATGACCGAAAATTTTTTATTAAAATATTTCCCACCGGCCAAAATGGCCAAATTACGTAATGATATCTCTTCTTTTGTGCAGATGGATTTAGAAACATTATACGACGCATAGGAGAGATACAAAGATCTCTTGAGGAGATGCCCACACCACGGTTTACCTTTGTGGCTCCAAGTCCAAAATTTTTATAACGGTGTGAATCCTTCAACGAGGCAATTAATTGATTCAGCCGCCGGTGGAACTTTGAACAATAAAACTCCAGAGGCAGCCTACTAGTTTATAGAAGAGATGTCATTTGAATAACTATCGCTGGCAAGTTACAAGGACCAGGCCAACAAAAACAAATGAGTTTACAACCTCGACGCAAGAAACCATGCTATCAAATCGTAGAGTTGATGAATAAGAAGATTGATAGTTTGTGTTCTTCGCAGTACATCCAGTCATGCAATTACAACGCAAGTGGAACTGTGGCGAATCCCCGAGTACCCACCCTACCAACCTGCACAGAGAGCGAAGCGAGCAGATGAACTATATAGGTAACAATTTCGCATCTAATAATAACCCATATAGTAATAATTATAATCCAGTTGGAGGAACCACCCAAATTTTTCGTGGGGAGGACAAGGAAATCAAGGAAATCAAAGACAACAACCTCCTCAAAATTTCCAAAATCAGCCCTATCCACAGGAAAAGAAGCCGAATCTTGAAGAGACGTTGAACAAATTCATAGCATCCACAGAAGCCCGTCTCTAAAAAAATGAGGTAACACTCGACACCCAACAACATCGATCAAAAAGATCGAGAACCAAGTTGGAGGACTTACAAAGGCAATATGGGAAATTACCCAGTTAGTCGGAGAAATTGCAAAGCTATTATCCGAACGATCGCAAGGGCGTGTACCGAGTAATACTGAAATTAATCCAAAGAAGCAAATCCAAGCCATAACAGCTCAAGAAAGTGAAGAAGTAGACGAGCCTAGTCCAACACAAGAAAATGAGGTAGAAAAAGGTAAAGTTGAGGTAACACAAGACAAGCCAAAACCGGTAATTAAGGAGTACCAACCTCGCGTACCTTACCCCGAGGCATTAAGAAGAGACGACACAGAAGAAAAGCTCGGTAAGTTTCTTAAACTTTTAAAGAAATTACATATTAACTTACCATTACTTGAAGCTCTTTCGCAGATGCCAGATTCTAGGAAATTTTTAAAAGAGCTTCTGACAAACAAACGGAAGTTAGACGAGTCGTCACATGTGGAACTTAACGCAAAGTACTCAGCAATTCTCCAAAATGGGCTACCACAAAAGCTAAAAGATCCAGGGAGTTTTACAATTCCATGTTTAATTGGTAGACTAACTGTTGATAATACGTTAGCTGATTTAGGGGCAAGCATAAATGTCATGCCTTATAAATTGTTTAAACAATTAGGTCTAGGGAAACCCAAACAAACTAGGATGAGCATTCAATTAGCTGATAAAACTATTAGAATTCCTAGGGGTATTATCGAAGATGTTCTTGTAAAGATTGATAGATTCGTTTTCCCAAAGAGATTTTGTTGTCTTAGACATGGATGAGGATAATTCGATCCCCCTAATTTTAGGAAGACCCTTTTTAGCAACTTTCAGGACTAAAATTGATGTTGATGCAGGAGAACTCATACTTTGCGTAGGTAATGAGACGGTCACCATCAAGGCTCTCGACTCGGCTAGAACATCGAGTAATCAAGGTGAGAACGTAAATTCTACGATAACCATTCGGTTAACCCTTATTTTCGTGAAGCACCACCAAAGAATACAATCAACCCGATCCTAAACCCCATGCCAACAAAGAAATAACTCATGAAGATCGAGGATTCAGTTCGATGATCTAGACGAGTGGAAGACACACTTCAAGGAGAAATTAGGGATACACGACGAAGAACCTAACCACACAAGATAAAACCAAAGGAGCCCCAAAAGAGCTAATAGGAACAACAAGCCACTTCAAAATAGGGGACCAGGTAATGTTAGATCAGGCAGATCCTCGAATATCTCCTCCGGACCCTAGCACAAACAAAGAAATATTTTTTAGGGTAACCAGTGTTTTCCCATACGGAATAGTCGAGGTAAGTAATCCTATTTTTGGTACTTTTACTATAAACACATCTCGACTTAATTTTTTTCACGAAGACGCAAATGATAGCATGAGGAAGGACTTCCAACTCCTCAAACCACCCTGACAATGCAAATGAGAGGAGAGTCTAGCTTAAGACTATAAACTAGCGCTTCTCGGGAGGCAACCCGAGCACTAACATAATTTATTCTCACACTTTGCTTTAAATTTATTTTCCTTTTCTTCTTTTCTTTCTGAACACTTAGTTATAAACTAACAAGGGGTGCAGAATTCCAGGACACACGGCCTTACACACAACCGTGGCCATTGCCGTGTGGACCATAAGAATCCCCGTACTGACATAGCAAAGGCCGTGTGAATCAATTCCAACCACTTTTCGACGTCACAGATCCAACCACTACACCACGGGCACCGACAAAGGGGCACGCCCGTGCCCCATAACCGTGTGAAGCTACTGACTTGCCACCACGGGTGGAACACGCCCGTGTCTTCCAACTGTGGTCGACTCAAAAACAAACGTAGAGAATCAACACACCCTGCGACACGGCCGTGCGATGCGGCCGTGTGAATTGACACACCCTCAACCCACGGGCATGTTTCTTGTTTTTAGGTTCTTAAGGCTGCTTGGGAATCACGCCACTTCCACCATCACCAACAACTCCGTCACTTTCAAAGTCACACCCACCTCTCGAACCATCTACCATAAGGATTCTCAAGCCCCTTTATCTTTTAAACTTAGTTTATTTTCCTTCTTAGTCTCATTCTCTTTATCTTTCTTGTCTTTAATTATATTATTAGTATATTATTAAGGTTTCTTTAGATTTCTTGGCTAATCCTACATGAGCCTCCCAATTTCTTCATCTAGTGCAGGTTCGTCATCCAGACGACCCATCACCACCACCAAAGACACAATCTCCTCTCAAGGAGCCATCCGAAAATTCAGGGAGCTTCACTTCTTCCCATATCTTATGATTTTACAATGATATTATCTATCTTTGTACATTGAGGGCAATGTACATCTTAAGTGTGGGGGGTGAACAACCTAAAATTAGGTACCAAACATTTTGCATTATTCTCAAATCCCTGAATTTAGTCTTGTTTGAAAGTAAATTACTCATATTACTAATTAGGATGAAATTTCTGATGATTTATGATTTTTATTGATATGTTTTAGATTAAGTCATTGATAATTGTGCATTGATAATTAAATTCTAAGAATACTAGAGAATCAAGCATGATAAGTCTATTTTTCAGAAATTAAAAATTTGCTAGGTTGTCAAACTGAGTTTAAATATTATCTTGAAGTTTGAAATTTACGAGGTTGACATCAAAATACCCATAATTTTTGTGAGTTTTTGAGCCTTATAGAGCATAAATTCTTTTTCTTGCTCACTTTATTGATTATGAGTATGTCAACATTGATCTGTTATTCTAGAACTTGCATCGATTATACATGTCGAGACCACATTTTTTTGATTTGATATACAGAGATGATAAAGGCACCTAGGATCTAACCCACTTACTCCATTTAAAAAGCCTACCTTCATAATTAACCCCTAGTGAACCCCTTTTAACCCTAACAACCCTATTTATTGACATAACCGCTAATATTAACCCAGAACCCCTTTGTTTTTGTTATCACCATTCCTTTTGATTACCCTTATATCGAGATTTGATTTGATTAATAGCCTAACTATGTTTTTATTTCAGTAATTTACCTTTTATTATGTATTTATGATTGTTCTAATTTAAAAAAAAAGACGAAGTATATTCATTATTAGTTATGTGATTAAACGAGCTTATACATTTATTTAAATTCCAAATATCGAAGAAGAAGCCCGTAGTGTTAGTATTATTAGTTTTCAATTGATGTAAATTATTAGTTCATTAGTTCTTAGTTAGGTAATTTGTCAATTCAATCTCGATTCTAACCCTCTAATTTAGCCTTATTCCACACCTTAACCCTATCCCCGTTACAACCCTAACAAAGACCTTTTGATTTGTGTTTCATCTCATATTTCAGTGGTGGAGATTTGATTTTCATGCAAGCCTATGGGATTAACTCTTCATGTTTGACTTTTGAGTGTCTAAATTCTGAACCTTAAACACTTTGAGTGATTTGAGTTAATCTTTTGTGAGGATGTCAATCATTGTCGATTTCAAATTAAAGGTAATTATTTAGATAAAGGGAGACACATATGTTTTCGAGCTACAAAATCTATGACTTATAATGTTTGAATTTTCAGGACTATTTGTGTTGAATTATCTATGTATAAATTATCTCTAAATTATGATGAGACACTATCAATAGGAATTATGAATTATAGGAAGTTCGTTTTAATTGTAAGTTGAGAATTTTGCTTGAGGACAAGCAAAAGCTTAAGTGTGGGGGTATTTGATAAACCGAAATAGTAACATATTTTAGGCCCACATTTAGTACGCTTTTGGATGAATTATCCCTTATTTTATGTAATTTGGTGCTCTTAATCCTTTCTTTTCATGATATATACTCAGGAAAGCACTAAGGATGAAAAGAACGCAAAACGGGCTTAAAACGGGACAAATGGGCCAAAGCATGAAATCGACACGGCCTGGACCAAAGATCACACAGTCGTGCCTCACTGATCATCTAGAACACGGTCTAACCCCGACTCACACGGCCGTGTCTCATTAAAGAAATCCGAATACGGCCTAGCCACGATTTACACGGGCGTGTGCCATAGCCGTGCCTCTGCCGTGGAGAAGAGCAATTTCATTCGGGAAAGGATACTTAGGGAGAAAGAAACGTATTTCAAAAGCCTATAAATACACCCTAAGTATGACCTGAAAAGGGGCCCAAAAGCCATCGTCTAGGGGCGTCGTGCTAGGCCAGAGAAGGCAGATTTGTGGGGATTCACTTAGGGATAGCCAGTTGATCCATCTCAAGAAGCTAGAGTTATACTCAAGACGGAGGATCTCCTCTTCAATTCCTTCAGGGGGTTTTAGGGATTTCTTATGTTTTGTTTTATATTTTCTCTTGATATGTTTTCCTTTATTGTTATGAACTAAACCCTTCAGATAACCAAAGGGGATGAAACCTATGATGAATCTTGTTATTTAATTATTTAAATTATATGATAATAACTTAGTTTGTTCTTAATTATGTGAGCTTAATCCAAATTTAATGTGCTTAGGTGGAGGAGGAATAGACCCTGCCTAAGAGTAGATTCAACATAATTAAGCGGAGTTGATTGCACGCCTAGAGATAGGGTGACGAGATTTTGCCGGATTAGGGTGAAACCTAATATGGGAATCCATAGATCGATTTACTGCTATTCTAGGGGGTTATTATAAGAGAACGAGAGTTCCACTAATTAACCTAGGGTTAGATGTTATTCGCCTCGAGAGAGGGTTTAATATACGTTAGGGAGTCTTACGGATCAAACTAAGTGAATAAATCGTATGGTTCAGTGTTAGATAACAAGTGAAGTCTAGGTGGATTCTTCCTATGGTATCGTCTAAATCAACTGAGTTTTTCCCAAGTTATTTTCCAAGTTCATTCTTCTTTGTCTTAGAGTCTTTAGTTTAGTAGTTAATTAATTTAGATTAATAAACAAACTTCACTTATTTTGGGCTAAATAATAAAAAGAAAGTTAGTATTAGTACTTTTAATTCCTTTGGGTTCGACAATCCGGTCTTGCCTAAACTATACTACTGTTCGATAGGTGCACTTGCCTTTAATCGTTGTCAGGGTTAGTTTCCAGGTTCGATCATTCTTTTATAAATTTTAAAACTCTGATTTACAGTGATCAGGTTATAATGGTAAAACATGAATTAAAGAATAATTAAAATAAACAAAAGCATAAAAAAGGGTGGTGTTCATCTTTATTGCCGAAATTTTCTAAGGAAAAAGAAAAGAAAAAGAACATTAGGGTTCGGCTAGAAATTGGCTCAATTAAGCTATGTTTTGAGCTCAGTTTTTGATGATTTTTACGTTTTTGTGATCGTTGTTTCGTGTTTTAGTTAGCCCATGTCTTAATTTTAAAATTTGATGAAGACTTTGAGATGTGCCATTGATGAATATTTGAGTTTTGAGATAGTTGGTGATGAAATATGAAAGATATGTGATAGATTAACATATTTTGTCTTTGAATTTTTGGTGAATTTGAGTAATTTGGACTAAATTGTGAAAATGAGAAATTGGAGGACTAAAATGTGAAATAAATGAAATATGTGGGCTTGTATGAGCCTGAGAAATATTCGGCTAAGCATGGGTACAATGAAATTGTGTGTATTTTGTGATTTTATGAAATAGGGACTTAAGTGTCGAAATGTGAAAATGTGAGGGCTATTTTGTAAAATGCCCTAAATATGTGTGTTTGGACTAAATTGAATGATTTGGTGATTGAATGAGCTAAATTTGAATATGTAGATCAAGAAAAGAGAGATTTGGATCGAGATCGAGGCAAAGATAAAGTACTCGATTAATCGACTTGTTTTGTTATTTCGACGTTCGAGGTAAGTTCGTTTATAATACGAATTGATTAATTTATGTTCATGCATTATGTAATGAAGTATTATTTAGTTGATGAATTAGTAGTGTTAATTGTGGTTTTGAGAAATGTGGCACTAAGTGTGCGAAATAGTATTGATTCAGTGGATAATGGCACTGTGTGTGCGAAATAAAGAAAGTATCGACTACATCAATTGGCACTGTGTGTGTGATACCGAGTTAAATTTGGTTTAATGTAAAGGCACTAAGTGTGCGATGATATTTAAGTTTCGGCTAAGAGAATTGGCACTAAGTGTGCGACTAAATCAAATGAATAATGAGGATGAATCGAAATGTGGTATTGAGTATTGAGTAGCAAGTATGATCGTTAACTAAGTGTTGGCAAAGGTATGTACGAAGCCTATGTGGTTGATGATGTTGTAAATGGTTAAATAAATGGTTATGTGAGTACTGATTAAAAATGAAATTGTGTATTATTGTGAATTGATCTATGTGATGATTTATTTTACGTATTGAATTTGAATCATTGAGTTAAATGTATTATGTTACGAACTTACTAAGCTCTTTAGCTTACTGTGTGAAGTTTTCTCTGTTTTACAGTATAATTAAAGCTAGCTCGGATCCGGGGATCGTCAGCGACTCAATCACACTATCGGCTATCTATTTTGGTACTTTTGGAAGTTATATATATTTTTGGTATATGGCATGTATAGGCTAGTGATTATGGAATATTTTGAGTTGTATAGTTCTTGCCATGTGATATGGCTAGATAGGTTAATGAATTTGGTATATGCTTTAGGTATGAGTAAAGATTGGTCAAGATGTGTATGTTTGTTCTAAGTGAATAACTTTATGATGTGTTTTGGTAATGTGGAGATAGTATGTTCATGTAATGATATGGTGGAGATTAAATGGTGCATGAATTACATGTTTTTGGTATGTAATTGATACTTTGGAATGATATGTTTAGATGGATTTGTATGGAATGATGAGTGATGATGTTAAGAGATTTAGATAGAGTATGTTTTGGTATGTTTGAATATTATTTGGGGTATGAAATTGTATTGGTTTTTTCTTGTAGGTGAGACCCTTAGTGTGGGTGGAAAATTGGCATTGCAAATGGCCTATTTTTGGCCCACACGGTTGAGCACACGGGCGTGTGGCTCAACCGTGTCCCTGAAATTTGTAATTTGATCAAGTCAGGATCGACCATGGGTTAGGCACACGGGCGTGTGACTGGTCGTGTGTTGCAAGTCAGTTTCGACCACGGGCCAGACACACGGGCGTGTGACAGGCCGTGTGGTGCAAGCCAGTTTCGACCACGACTTGGACACATGGGCGTGTCTGAGGCCGTGTGAGGCACACGGCCTACCCACACGGGCGTGTGGCCCCTGTAACCTTGAGAAATGTTAAGTTTTTGGAAAATTTTTGTATGAACCCGGTTTAGTCCCGACCCCTTTCTCATGCATGTTTAAGGTCTCGTAGACCTGTTTAAGGGACTCTATGTTTTGAATCTGCTATGTTTTGATGATGATATAATTCATGTTGTGAAATGTTTGTGAAAGTTTCGATTTGTCCGGTAACGCCTCTTAACCCTATTCCGGCGACGGTTTCGGGTTAGGGGTGTTACATTAAATTACATATTCTAAAACTTTATGTAATGAAAATAAGATATTAGCACAAACCAAAGTTTTAGTCACTTTACTCTTTTTCTTCGCCTTTCTCCTTCAAGATGTTCGCTTCGTTTTTAGCTACAATAGGAGCAATTCAATATGAAACAACATCATTTATCCATTCTAGAACTAAAACTAATAAAAACAAACTTAAATATGCATAATTATTTATATTGACAACTTAATTTTTCTAGTCTAAAATTCACATATCTTTCGACTCGATTATCCATTTTCAACTCCCTCTTCACCAGAGTACTCACTGCTTCACAAGCTATCATTTAACACCAATATTACACAAAGTGACCAATGTTCTCTACTTCCCCTTTAACATGGCCAAATATACCAAATAAATTTTTCATCCATTTTTGTTTCTTTTTCACACTTCTAACAAGTTAGAACTCATCTTCAAATAATTTCCTATCCAAAAATATATCTATTTCACTTAAGTTTTCTAAGCTTCCATCAATGTCCTTTAATGGCAACTTCCAAAATACTTGATAAAAGAAAAAACTATTGGTATATATATAAAGCAAGCTTCAAAGATTCAAAATCTATTAAAAAAAGTTGAAGATAAACAATACCTTAAGCTTGAAATTGAAGAAAAATTATGAAAGGGGTTTTCTTTTTCTTTTTCCCCAAACTTTCGTGAGAAAGATGATAAAGAACTTTTCTTTCTCTCTTTTTATATATATTATAATATTTAATAATTTACTATTATTTTAAATAAAATGTTAAATAATAATTATTTAATGACAATATCAGTAAAATTGTCATTAAGTCCTTTCCATTAAAATAAAATAGGATAATTGCACTTTAGTCTTTGTACTTTTCTAACTTATTCAATTTAATCCCTAAACTCGATACCGGATTTTTAACTTAACCATTTACTCCTACTAATAATCCTCTGTGTTTTCATGTCTGACGATTTTCTCTAAAAACGATCACAATTTCTTATACTACTATTTATTTATAGATCACTTATTCAAGGACTTCTACCATAAATATTCTTCTTCTCTTTTTTTTTTTAAAGTGGGGATGTTACAAAATTGCTAATTAGGTCGTTGAATGATTATTTTTCAAAGTAATTGATGTAAGATGTAAGATGTTTAGGAACTAAATTGGAATGGATTAATTGCTTATATATGCTGCATTTTTTAGGTCTGGGGAAGAGGCATCGATAATCGGGTTTTAAAATCGATACCTCTATGTTTTGAAACGTGCAAGAAGTCAGAATAGAGATTTAGTATCGATACCTTTGCTCGAGTATCGATACTCGCATTATAGGAAATTATGCTTTTAGTGGCGTTTTTAGTGGCGTTTGGACAAAAAACGCCGTAAAAGTTATACATTAGTGGCGCTAATCGAAAAACGCCGCAAAAGGTTAGGGCTATGGCGGCATTTTTTCATAAATTCCGCAAAAGGTTAGGGTTATAGCGGGTTTTTTCATAAACGCCGCAAAAGATTAGGGCTATAGCGGCCTTTTTTTCATAAACGCCGCAAAAGGTAGGGCTATTGCGGTGTTTTTTCATAAACGCCGCAAAAGGTTAGGGCTATAGCGGCATTTTTTCATAAACCCCGCAAAAGGTTAGGGCTATGGCGGCGTTTGGACCAAAAAGGCCGCGAATATGTATTAAAACTTTTCAAAACGGTGCCATTTTATTCCCAGAAACCTTTTCTTTTTCCCCCCAAATCAGTTCCCCCTCCCCCAAATCGTTTTTCCCCAAATCAGTTGCCCTCCTCCCCCTCCCCCAAATCCCTAATTGCTTTAGATTTATTTGGAAAGGACGGTCATTAGATAAGATGGAATAAAAATGGAGATGGAAATGTAAGATGAAATTAAAAATAGAGGGAGGTAAGATTCGGATTAGGATCAGGGAGCCGCAGAATTGAAAGAACACACACACACACACACTCTGAGTCTGCTTTCAATGGGGCCAGAATCAGGAGTTTCGATTCCTTCTTCTCCGCAAAATCCTTCCTTGGTTAGTGTTCATTTATTTATTTTAAGATTTTTAAATCTTGTTCTTGTGTGTTTGGTTTTCAATTTTTATTTTATTTCTTATCTGCGATCTACTCGATTTTCAATGCTTTACAATCTTGATGGCATCTCCCTTGTTGTTAAATTATCTCTTTCTCTTAGTCACAGCTTTACTTTCAAATTCAATTAAGCTGCTCTAGTAACTTCGTCACTCTATTAGGCTTTTAGTTTTTTACTAACCTAACCTCTGCCTTTTTTTCAGCTTACTTTACTTTCCATGTAATCTTTTTTCTTTCTTTCTTTCAACCTTTTCTTCTGAAATAATATAGTTATAACATAAATTTCAAATATTTTTTATCCTCCTCATGGATCCGCACCCCGATTATAAGAAGGTTGACTAAAGGTCACTTTTTTTTTGGCTAGAATGTTGTACTTATACGTAGTAAACCAATTTCTAGATTCTAGTTCAATCAGTGTGTCTTATACATGTAAATCACTGCAGCAAAATCATTGATCTAATGGCCACTGTTATCAAAAAACGCATTTTGAAAACCAATATGACATGTATATGATCACTTTGGTGTTAATTCCTAGTAAAATCAAATGTTGCCCTATATTTCTTTAGTCTTTATTTTTTTTCTTTTAATATAAAAAAAGGATATTTCCTTTTCTACTCAATATTTTCTATATTGACCACTACTTTTGCTGGAGTTTTGGGTCTAGGTATGTTCCGGCATTAATCGTGGCATTATCATTTGTTTTTTATTTGAAACTCAAAATTGTTCAAGTACCTAAATCACTTTTGCAGCTTTCATGGGTCAATCTCTCCAGGAACCTAATATTAGCATACTAGAGCCTCGGGGTGGTGTACGGAGACCTAAGCACTTCACCTCTTTATGTTTACTCAAACACGTTCATAGGGAACTTGCAAGGTCATCAGAATGAAGAAGCAATATTTGGAGCATTTTCCTTGATTTTTTGGACCCTTAAATTGATACCCCTTCTTAAATATGTGTTTATCATGCTGGGTGTAGATGACAACCCTTCTTGTTGTGGTACTCTTTGGTGCTTCTATGGTCATAGGTGATGGTGTGCTCACTCCGGCAATATCAGGTAGATATTTATATGGCTAACTAAATTTTAATATTGCAAATTCTTAGGTTATCATCTTTGTGGCTGTGGATTATAAAGTTTTAATACTTTTTCTTTCTTGAGGCTGCTAGGCTATTTTAGCCACTATTGATCTCTTTTTATAGGCTTTTCTGCATTAAAAATATGTTCTTCAAGAACACCCTATAACAATTTACTGCAAGGAAAGATTAAATAAGTAAACCGAGCGATATGTTGTTTTATATATCAACAGGACCATGTTGAAGGGTATATTGAGTTGTCTGCAAAACCTAAGATATATTTTGCTACTGCTCTCACTTTATAGGACGCAGATTTTTATGTCAAAGTTGATGATGATGTCCATGTAAATATATGTAAGTTTTTAGATTTGTCTACCAAAAGTAAAGTTTTTAGATTAGTTTTTGTTATAATTATCCCTTTACATATACCTTTGTGCTTGAAGATCAATGCTTCTCTTATATGTTTTCTGTGAGAATTATGATACTTATTTCAGTTAACTGTAATTAAGTGTTTGTTAAAATTTTATTAATCCTTTAAGTTATCATCTCCAATTGCTGCAGCGACACTCTGAGAAACTCTAGTTAGACACCGGAAGAAACATCGTGTGTTTATAGGGTGCATGAAATCTAGTCCTGTCCTCTCTCAAAAGTGAGCCAGATTATCAATGTTTCATTTTTCTTTTGCAAAAGATTTTTGAGAAGGTATATATATATCTGTAACATCCCTAACCCGTATCCGTCACCGGAATAAGGTTAAGAGGTGTTACCGGACATATCAGATCATAACACAAACATTTTTCTAACATCAACTATTCACAAACATTCCATAGCGAAATATACACATAGAGCCCCTTTAGAATGTCTACAAGACCTTAAACATACATTGGGAAGGGGTCGGGACTAAACCGAGCACATACAAATTTTTCCAAAACTTAAACTTTTTTTTTAAGTTATAGAGGTCACATGCCCGTGTGGTCAGGCCGTGTGCCTCACACTGTAACGCCCCGAATTTTGGGCCTAGCAGAAATGGGCTTCGCGTGTCGGAGGAAGTGGAATTTAGTTGTGCATGTGAATAACATAAAAGTATGTCTGCTTTGGTGGTTGGGGTCCTAAGAAGTATAGGAGAAGTCTTGGGTTCAAACCTGGGCTTTAGAAAAATTTTGGTTTTAGGTGAATAAAACCCTGGATATAAGTAAGTAGGCTTTAAGAATATTGTTGGGGAAATCATGACACAAGAAGGGTTGGTGATCCAGTGGTAGTGGCGTCATTATGGTGGCAAGGGGATCTTGAGTTCGAATCGCATGGGATGCTAAGGGATTTTATTTTATTTCCATGAGGTGAGAGAGGTAGAGTTGGATTAAAACTCTCCTGGGGTGGTTGTTGACTTGGTCTTGGATGAAGTTGTTGGGGAGTTCGAATTTGTCTGTGAGGGATTTATGGAGTGATTTTAGGAGGGTTTTGGGGATTTGGATAAAGGGGTTGTTGGTTGAGGATTTTGGGGAGAAAAAGAAGGAATTTGGTGTGTAACGGGTGTATTGTGCCGAATTTGAGTGGGGACTACTCAGAATTTCGGGATTGGGAGTTTGAGTGCATTATTTTGGGTTGGGGTAATTAACCATTTGGGGAATTATCCTTTACTGCCTAATATATCATTCTTTTTTCCCCATCTTCTTTTGCGGTTTTGGTCTGTCAATCTTTTTCTTCCTTTCTTGCCGAACCTTTTCTGTTTCTCTCATCTCTCCATTTTGTCTGCCGGCTTTTAGTTAATGATTTTCTTGATCGATTGTTTTTTATCTCTCCTTCCCTCTAGTGCCTTGATTCTGTTACTAATTTTTATCTTCTTCTTCTTTGATCAGTTCCGGTTTGGGAGTGGCTTTAGCAAACGGTGAGTTACTAGATTTCTTCTTGTTTTTCTATTCCTTCGATATGTCCAAACTCCCTTCTTAAACGTATGCTCTGAACTGGATTGTATTGTTACTGTTAAAGGGCTTTGGCCCGCATCGATTCTGCTTACGTATCTTGTTGTTACTCTAGTAAAGGGATTACACACTGAGTTTTCGTAAACTCACCCCATGTTTTTTTTAACTGTGCAGGTAATTAGGGGTGAGTATTCGATCGAGTCGAGTCGAATCGAGTCAAAAATTTTTGAGCCAAATCGAGTCGAGTTAACAAATCCTATTATTTATACTTAATGTTGCGTTTAGATGGACCGATTATTTAACTAGTAGATGAACTACAAGATTATTTAACTACATGAACAATATAATGATTTAGTCTTTTAACTTAATGGTAAACATTTATCAGAACGACGTAGTTTTGCCTTTTAACTTAATTATTTTGAACTTTAAATTTTAAAAAAGTAAACATTTATCAAAATGACGTAGTTTTGTCATTTTTTATTCAGATTTTCGGATAACTCGAATTGTGTAATTCATATTCGAGTTAAACCGAAAAACTTAATTTTTTATTCGAGTAGATCCGAATAACTTGACTAATTCAAATAACTCAAACTATTTAATTCAAAATTTGAATTTTTTATCAAGTTTTTCGAATCGAATTAGATTTTACTCACCCTTACAGGTAATCCCCAGCGTTAGGAGGATCAGCGCTGCTAGGGACTCGGAGGTGACCACACGACTGCGGCTGTTATGCTTTGGACTTTATATATGTTTTAAATTTCGTTTTGGGTTTTGATTTCTGTAATAAGGCCTCTTACCTAAGTTATGTTATTTTGGCTTTATTTATTTGATACTTAACTGATAGTGATAGAACACTGGTTTTCAAAAAGATTAACTGTTTTCGAAACACCGCATTTTCGCAACATTTTTGGATATTGCTTCCGCAACAAACAATTTTTTTAAAGTAAAGACGTTTTAAATGGTTAGTAAATTGTTACAATATTTTGAGTTTTAACAAAGAGATTTCAACTCAGAAACGAATTTCTACCAACAAGTCCAATTTTCGAAAGACACATCAACGTGACACGCCAGATTCGACCGTAACGTCTAGGCCGGGTTTGGGGTGTTACATTTAGTGGTATCAGAGCCAGGTTGTAAAAATTAGTTGTGGAATGGGTTTTCAAAATTTTGTATTACAAGAGGTTGGTTTCAAATATGTGAAGAGTTTTGAGGTATTTTTCTGGAAAGTGTGGCACACCGAGTCTCTGGCGCCGAATCCGTAAGTTTCTGAAACCATTGTTTGTTTTTGTTGAAAAGCAATAGATAGAGATACTGTGATTTCTTAGATATTAGATTGTATTGCTACACTTAAAGTTGGAGTTTGTATTTATTCTGTGTGTATTCTGGAAATGATATGCGTGTGATATCCATCCGCCCCGATGGATAGATGGTGTGGTGCGTGTTTGTATTATTATGATCAGAGTGCGCAGCGAGAGCGTAGTGTGGTAGGCTAGGGTGTGCGACTATTTTGATATTCAAAAATTTCGGGGACGAAATTTCTTTAAGGGGGTAGAGTTGTAACGCCCCGAATTTTGGGCCTAGAAGAAATGGGCTTCGCGTGCCGGAGGAATTGGAATTTAGTTGTGCATGTGAATAACATAAAAGTATGTCTGCTTTGGTGGTTAGGGTCCTGAGAAGTATTGGAGAAGTCTTGGGGTTCAAACCTGGGCTTTAGAAAAATTTTGGTTTTAGGTGAATAAAACCCTAGATATAAGTAAGTAGGCTTTAAGAATATTGTTGGGGAAATCATGAAACAAGAAGGGTTGGTGATCCAGTGGTAGTGGCGTCATTATGGTGGCAAGGGGATCTTGAGTTCGAATCGTATGGGATGCTAAGGGATTTTATTTTATTTCCATGATGTGAGAGAGGTAGAGTTGGATTAAAACTCTCCTGGGGTGGTTGTTGACTTGGTCTTGGATGAAGTTGTTGGGTAGTTCGAATTTGTCTGTGAGGGATTAATGGAGTGATTTTAGGAGGTTTTTGGGGGATTTGGATAAGGGGGTTGTTGGTTGAGGATTTTGGGGAGAAAAGAAGGAATTTGGTGTGTAATGGGTGTATTGTGCCGAATTTGAGTGGGGACTACTCAGAATTTCGGGATTGGGAGTTTGAGTGCACTATTTTGGGTTGGGGTAATTGACCATTTGGGGAATTGTCCTTTACTGCCGAATATATCATTCTTTTTTCCCCCTCTTCTTTTTCAGTTTTGGTCTGTCAATCTTCTTCTTCCCTTCTTGCCGAACCTTTTCTGTTTCTCTCATCTCTCCATTTTGTCTGTCGGCTTTTAGTTAATAATTTTCTTGATCGATTGTTTTTTATCTCTCCTTCCCTCCAGTGCCTTGATTTTGTTACCGATTTCTATCTTCTTCTTCTTTGATCAGTTCCGGTTTGGGAGTGGCTTTAGCAAATGGTGAGTTACTAGATTTCTTCTTGTTTTTCTATTCTTTCGATATGTCCAAACTCCCTTCTTAAACGTATGCTCTGAATCGGACTGCACATTCTTGTTAAAGGGCTTTGGCCTGCATCGCTTTACATTTCTTCGTACGTATCGATGTTACTCTAGTAAAGGGATTACACACTGAGTTTTCGTAAACTCACCCCATGCTTTTTTTAACTGTGCAGGTAATCCCCAGCGTTAGGAGGATCGGCGCTGCTAGGGACTCGAAGGTGACCACACGACTGCGGTTGTTATGCTTTGGACTTTATATATGTTTTAAATTCCATTTTGGGTTTTTATTTCTGTAATAAGGCCTCTTACCTAAGTTATGTTATTTTGGCTTTATTTATTTGATACTTAACTGATAGAGATAGAACTTTGGTTTTCAAAAAGATTAACTGTTTTCGAAACACCGCGTTTTCGCAACATTTTTGGATATTGCTTTCGCAACAAACAATGTTTTTAAAGTAAAGACGTTTTAAATGGTTAGTAAATGGTTAAAATGTTTTGAGTTTTAACAAAGAGATTTCAACTCAAAAACGAATTTCTACCAACAAGTCAAATTTTCGAAAGACACATCAACGTGACACGCCAGATACGGTCGTAACGTCTAGGCCGGGTTTGGGGTGTTACACACACGGCCACAAGATACGCCCATGTCTAAGACCGTGTAAAACAGGGCATACATTCTGACTTGTACCACACGACCGAAGACACGCCCGTGTGCCTGGCCCGTGTACAACACTGACTTGATTCACACGGCCTGTTACACACCCGTTGTCTGGCCCGTGTGCAAGTCTGACTTGCTTCGAATTACAACCTTAAGAGACACGGTCGAGACACACGCCCGTGTGCTCATTCGCGTGGGCAATTATAGGCCATTTTCAATGTTAATTTGCCACCCAAAATTGGTTCAAACCTACAAACATCAAACAAGCCTCAATTCATGTTCTAAAGGCAACCAAAAACATACCAATTCATGCACAATTTGACCTTTAACAACATCATTCATTTTCATATACAAATTCAACTCAAACATACCAATTCAAAGTACCAACTTCACATCAAAGACATATGAATCATACATCATTTTAATCCATATCAATTCATAGCATTTCTCATCATATCATTTTCCTAAATCAATCATGAAACTTACCAATGTTGACTATTTCATTTGACCATTCATGAGCACATCAAACCATACCAAATTTTGCATCACATAACATGCACTAAAATCACTCCATAATCACATTCTTTATTAAGCCATATCACATGGCTATATTTACACATTTCAAAACATACTCAAAGTTCTCTAGCCTATACATGCCATACTTCAATATGTACATTTTCAAAAGGTACCAAAATATAGTTCGATAGTGTGGTGATGATCCTCGATGATCCCCGAGCTTTCCATAGCTTTGATAATCTATAAAACAATGAACAAACACACACACAGAGTAAGCTTTCATAGCTTAGTAAGTCATAAGCAAATAATGACCTAATAAACATTAAATCAACTAGCCAAATCAAACAAACCTTAACCAATTGTATATTTATTATGCTTGCAAACTTAAACATTGTCACATATACAATAGCATTATAACATCAATGGCCGAATGCACATATACTCATAATCACATATAAATAACTCTTTTATCATATCTAATTCATATATTCATCTCAAACATATAATTACCTTACTTTCATATTCATATAACATAGCACGTACCTGAACCTTTTAGTTCGTTTTTCACATTCGATCTTATCTCGATAATGCCCGTTGAACCATTCAAAATTAAAAAGGATACTCGGATAGTCGGAAATCTCGTACAATGCCAACGTCCCAGACGTGGTCTTACATGTAATCACATATCGATGCCACTGTCCCAGACAGGGTCTTACACAAATCAAATACGATGTCGATGTCCCAAACATGGTCTTACACGTAAACACAAGTCGTTGCCAACGTCCCAGACGTGGTCTTACACGAAAACACATATCGGAATCCTATGTCATGACATATGTATCCTAACTATTCCTAAGGTTCGTACGAGGCTTTCGGACGTCGTAACTCGATCGATTCAAGCTCGTAAATATTGCTCCCATGCTTAATTCAATTCGGCATATACATATACACAAGTAATAATTCAATTCGGCACTATTAAAATAAATATAATCGAATTTAACGACATTTATTTACTTATGAACTTACCTCGGACGGAGATGAACGAACTGAGACAACTATTCGACAACTTTAGATTTCCCCCGATCCAATTCTGATTTCCTCTTTTCTTGATCTAAATTAATACAAGTTTAAATTTTTTATTCAAAAATTCATTCAAATTCATCCTAAAACACATAAATGGGCAAATTGCACTTTTGCCCCTAACATTTCACATTTTTTCACAATTTAGTCCCTATTTCACAAAACACAAAATATTCAAAATTTGACCATACTTAGCTTGGCCAAATGTTAATTAAGCTCATATAAGTCCACACATTTCATTTATTTCACATTTTAGTCCCTCAATTTATTATTTTCACAATTTAGCCCAAATTACTCAAATTCATCAAAAATCCAAAGACAAAACATATTAATCTACCACATATCTTTTATTTTCCATCATCAAACAACAAAAACCACAAACTATCATCAATGGCATTTCATGAATACATCATCAAATTCAAAAATTCAAGCATGGGTTAGCTAGTACTCAAAGCAACGATCACAAAAACGTAAAAATCGTCAAAAACCGAGCTAAACACATACCTAATTTTGAAGAACACAAGGGCCGAACCTTTAAAACTCTTTTCTTTCTCTTTTCTTTTCTATTTTCGGTCATGCAAAAGATGAACAACCTGTTTTATTTGTTTTATGTTTTATTATATTAACATTAATTTACTAAATTACCATACTAACCTTTTTACTTTCATTTAAATTCCACTAACCATTGGTCTTTATGTCCATCCAATATTTCAATGGTTTAATAACAACATAAGGACCCCTCATTTAATAAGACATAGCATTTAAGCACTTTTAACAACTAGCATACAGCTTTTGCATTTAATGCGATTAGGTCTTTTTTGCAAATTAAGCACACAAACGATCAAATTTAATCACGAAAATTTCACACACATAAATTAACATACTGTAGACACCAAAAATAATATTAAAATATTTTTTTACTCGGATTTGTGGTCCTGAAACCACTGTCCAACTGGGGTCCAAACCGGGCTGTTACAATATCAGTTTTCTTAATCGTTATGTTATGGAACAGGGGAGTGAGATGCAATGAACCTGAATACTGGCAATTTGGTGAGTCGGGAAATAAATATTTACGGCATGCTACCAGAAAGTTGTATGCCATTTCAAAAGATTTGGCCTCGTATATATTGATAAATCAGTAAGATCTTATATCCTTGTTTAAGATGAAACTTGTATGTGAATCTAGAGGACTATCCCTTAAGTGTTTTCGTTGTTTGCTGCACTAATGATGATTATACACATGCATGATTATGTCAGGCATGTTCTACACAAGTCTGCTAATAAGGATGTTTCACTGGGATCATGGTTTATTGGACTTGATGTCCATCATATTGATGATCAGAGATTATGTTCTAGCAGACCACCTGGTGAACATATTAAATGCTCCCAAATCTTTAGAATTGCGATTATTTTGCACAGAATAAGATGTAAAATCCAACTCTAAACTATAGTACCTTCGCTAAGAATACTGATTCACATGTCGAGCACAAATGACCTATGGCCTCTATTTTTGTTTTTTTATCTAATATTCACTAATATCGAGCACAATGGAATGGTAATAACAATGGTAATAACATTCCCTTCAAGGCTTTTTGTGTCTAATATCATAAACAAAATGACATTCTTAAAATTGAACATATAAATGACTACTATTTCAGGTTGCAGATACACAAAAAAAAGCAGACATGGCAGCCAACCTTGTAGTGGTTGATTATGACAAGAAGAATTTAGAACCAATATTATCTGTAGAAGAGGCTTTTGAGAAATGTAGCTTTTATGAGGTCCCTCATTTACTTAACCCTGAACCAGTTGGTGCTTTTTCAAAAGGAATGGTCGAATCTGACCATCAAATTCTACCTGCTGAGGTGATTATCATACTTCACTGTTGCTTATTTCTTATGTTAACCGGATTTAGGTGTGAGTTTTGTAATCGTCTACTTGCATATTTGCATATCTCGTGTCAACTAATTATTCTATTTTTTTATTTAATTGTTTTGTTTTCAGCATTTTATTTTTATTTGAGTTGAAAGAAGAAAAACACGATGATCGTGTGTCAGGGTCTTAAAAAATTATATAATGAATGATCTAGCCTAGAAACTAACTGTGACAACGATTGAGGCAAGCGCACCTATCGAACAGTAGTATAGTTTAGTGGCAAGACCGGAATGTCGAACCCAAAGGAACCAAAAGTACTAATACTGACTTTCTTCTTATTATTTAGCCTAAGAATTAAAGGAATTGTTATTTAATCTAAAATTAACTAACTACTATGCTAAAGACCTTAAGACAAAGAGAATGAATTGGGGAAATACTAGTGGGAAAAACCAATTGATTAAGACAATACCCAAGGAAGAATCCACCTAGACTTCACTTGTTATTTAACTCGAACTGCATTTATTTATTCACTTGACCTGATCCGTAGGATTCCCTAATTTATATTAATACCTCTCTCGAGGCTACTAACGTCTAACCCTAGGTTGATTAATTGAAATCTCTTTCTAATTAAAACCCCTAAGGTTGCATTAACTCGATCTATGGACTCCCATATTAGGTTTGACCCTAATTCGGCAGATTTTCGTCATCCTATCTCTAGGATTGCGATCAACTCCGCTTAATTATGCTAGATCTACTCTTAGGCAGGGTCTATTCCTCCTCTGCCTAAGCACATCAATACTTGAATCAATATCTTGAAATATCAAAACAAGAATTAAGAACACATAATTAAGAACAAATCAAGTATTTATCATATAGTTTTGAAAAAATAACAAGATCCGTCTTAGGTTTCATCCCCCTTAGGTATCTGAGGGGTTTAGTTCATAATCATAAAAGAATACATCTCAGAAGAAAAGATAAAACAAAACATAAGAAAACCCTAAAACCCCCTGAAGGAATTGAAAGAGAGATCCTCCGTCTTGAGTATGATTTCGGCTTCTTGAGATGAATCAACTGGCTTTCTTCGAGTAAATCCCACAATTCTGACCTCTCCGGCTCAGCTCCTTGGCCTAGCTGGACGCCCCCCTGACAAAAAGCACCTTTTAGGTTATACTTAGGGTGTTTATATAGGCTTCAGAATGTGTTTCTTCACCTCTAAGTATCCTAATCCGAGTGAAATTCCTCTTTGCCACGGCAGGGACACGCCCGTTCAACACGCCCGTGTGAATCGAATTGTAGACCGTGGTTGGGTCTGCTAGGGAGGCACGGCCGTGTGGTGAAACCCCAGGCCGTGTTGATTTCCTACTTTGGCCCATTTGGCCCGTTTTTGGCCCGTTTCTCGTTCTTTTCATCCTCTTATGCTTTCCTAAGTATAAAACATGAAAATAAAGGATTAGAAGCACCAAATTCCACAATTCAGGGAATAAATCATCCAAAAGTATGCTAAATGTGGGATTAAAATATGAACATATTACGGTTTATCACACGAATTGGAATTTTGACTTAGAAAAGAGAATATTCATTAGCAGCTTGATCAATTTAAATAATCAATGTTGATATTTCACATGGGAATGGATATTCAAATCTTATATTTTACATGGTTATGATTTAATCCCTTATTTCATTTAAGTAACTTTATTATAATATCTTATTTTATTGATATCTTTATATTTAATCCATTTTTTATTTTTTATTTTAGTTTTGATTCTAAATTTTTATTTTTATTCTAATATTTAAGATAACTTGAATTCTAACTTTTGGATTTTAATTGTGTTATTAATTTATTATTTTAAATTCTAAATTTAAATTCATTCATAAAAATAAATATTATTCAATTAAAATAAATTTTTTTAAAGGTTATGTTCTTTAGCGGCGATTGTGGGAAAAGCGCCACTAAAGGTCATGTTCTTTAGCGACGTTTGTGGGATAAGCGCCGCTAAAGGTGTAACGGCCTAATTTTCAGTGGTGTCGAAAACGATGATTTGAGATCACTAAATCCGACAAGTAAGATTGAACAAGATAGTAATTTAATATTTATGAGTCAAGTAAGAATTTAGAAGAATTTGTGAATTGGTGAATTTGGTGAATTAAAAAATTTTATTAGGTCAAATAGGTCAAAAACCGAGGCATCGAGACCTCGAATTTGAAAACCGAGCCATAAATATTTTTAGAAATATTTATGGAGTGTCATTAAGTTAGTATTAAAGTTTGGTTGAGAAATTTAAACGTTTGGGTAGTCAATTAAATAAAAAGCACTAAATTGTAACAAATGCAAAATTTGCTAGAAGGATTAAATAGCTCAATTGTTAAAAGAAAGAGGATTTAAAAGGGAAATTAAGCCTAAAAGTGAATAGGTTGGACGGTAAGGGCAAGAAAATCATCAGAAAAATAAGGGAAATAAGGGCAAAATTGGAAATTTTACAATTTTAACATATAAAATAAGGATAAAATTGAAAAATCTAGAGATCTCTTCATATTTTCTCAGCCAAAATGCCATAGGAGGTCTGGAGAAAGCTGGTTTTACATATTTTTACATCATGTGAGTTTAATTCTTGCTTTTTCTTGATAATTTTTATGTTTTTATGACTTTTACAATTAGGTCCACTTATAGAATTCATTAGTTTTTTATTTGGTGGGTGAAATTGGAAGTTACCCTGGCTGATTAAAGGAAGTTTATGATGAATTATTATGAAATTTAAATTCTAATTTCATATTAATGTGGTTTTATTAAGTGATGTTGATAGAAAATGGTATTTAGGACTTAGGCTTCCTTTGGATGCAATCGGGTTTCAGTGCGTTGGCTTTTTTAGGCTAAAAAAAATTGCAACTGAAATGTTAGTAAATGCAAGGCTGTTTGGAAAGCATTCTTCAGTACGTTGAGAATGCATTTCACCTCACTGGAGGCTTAAATCCAGACCGGAGCCTTTTGGTCTAGTAAAAAATTAGCAACTTCAGTTGCTTTTTCTTTTCCTCTTTTACCCATATATTATTTCTTTTCTTTCTTATTCTAGAGTTGCTTAATTATTTTATCTTTCAATAATGTTTTACTTTTCTAAAATGTTTTACTTTTCTAAAGGCTCAATAATTTTAATAATGAATTGAGCCCCTATAATTAAATATATGATTAATTTTTAAAATATTAAATAAAATAATTTTTTGAATTTTTCTCAAGTTTTAATTTATTTTAATTATTTATTATTAAAATTGTTATTAAAAATAAATATAATTGTAATAGTTTTTAATAATTTATTAATTTTATAATTGTTAAATAATTTTAAAAACTTCTATTACATATCATTTCTAATCTAATGTCCTTAAAAGTCATTTTCTATTCTCACATCACCGCTACAGCTGCGTTTGAATCCAAACACACACTCCACCGCTGTTTCTAATCTCACTGCTACAGTATCCAATCTCACCGCTACAGTAATTAATCTCACCGCCACAGCTATTTTTAACCTCATCGGAGGTAAACACACCGCCCATCCAAACTAAGCCTTAATTGTGAAAAAAGTTGTGAATTAGAGGTTGGTGTTGAAATGCAGAATATCAAAGGTTGTGAAATAGTTTATAATGATAAAATAAAGTGTTAATTGAGAAAAATTAGTTCAATTGATGGGTGAATTAAGTAGGGACTAAATTGTAAAAACTGTAAATTTTGGGGTAAAAGTGAAATTTTGAAAATTGAAGAGCATAAATTATGAAGTGAAATAGAAATGAAATAAATGCTAATGAGTGAAAATATTTTACATTATGGATCAAGAATCCAAAGAAGAACGAGGAAAAGAAAAAGTTGCGGAATAGTCCCTAAATTTCAATATCTTCTACAAATCAGCCGGGTAAGTTCATATGGTTGAATTTACATGTTTATTTGTGAATGATTGAGTGATATAATATGTTATTAAATATGAATTTGCTGTGGGATTGTGAAAATTATGATAAATGAAAGAATAAAGGTGGTAATTCAAATTAGGAAAAAAAAAACGCAGGATTGAGTACGTTCGTACCGTGACATGTGATGAATTGACGGATAAGACCATGGTTGATCCATGGCAAAGTGTGAAACGTAGGTATGGTATCATCCATACTGAGTTGTGAAACGTAGGTATGGTATCATCCATACTGAGTTGTGAAATGTAAGTATGGTATTAACCATACTGAGTTAAGAAACGTAGGTATGACATTTCCCATACCGAGTTGTGAAATGTAGGTATGGTATTTCAATGAGGAAAACTGTATTGAGTTGTGAAACGTGGCACTGAGCAACGACGTACTCAAATTCGTAAGACGTTTCCTAATTTGATAATAAGTAATACAAGAGGAGTGAACCAAATGAAAGAGATTGAGTAGTTGTTAATGTTGAGCTCAACTATGTGAAGTATTATAATAGTGGTTGTGAATGGCAGGGAACTTTAGTAAATGTTTTGTTATTGTTTGGAAATATTATGTTTGGTAAGCATTACTTTTGAACCTATGAACTTACTAAGCTTCAATAAGCTTACTTGTGTGTGTTTGATATTTTTATGTAGATTGAATTAAAGGGAAGTTGGTAGATCAGATCACCACAACAAAGCTCACTATCCAGATCAATTCCAGTAGCTTTTGTTTTATGTTTAAATATTTATATGGCATGTATAGAGTTTAAATGAAATGAAGTAAAGATGTTATAAACTAGTTAGCAATATTTTGTACTAAAACAATTTTTGGTTAGTAGCAGTAGTTCAATTTTGAAAATTCACCATAAATTATTAAAATCGAATTAGAGGTTTAATAAGATATAAAATTAAATCCTATTGAATATAGTTTCACATAGAAGAAACGGTGTAAGCAAAAGACTTTCATATTAGGAGATATTTGAATTTTTGTGAGACAAGGTCAGAGTGATTTCGAGCTCCCCTGTTCTGACTTTGGAAAATCATTAAAAATTGTACAAAAATAATTATGGGTTATAATTTATATACTTAAAATCCTTAATGAATCTAGTTTCAAATTAAATAAACGAGAACATCACCTGAATTACGTACTATGATATAATTAATTTTAGTAAAGAAAGGCCGAAACTTTCAAACAGCAGAACAGGGGTAACTTTGAAGAATAAACTGTACTTTTTGGCTAATCCATAAATTCTGGAAATTTTATGGTAGAAGTATATATGAGTCTAGTTTCAAATTATTTTTACGGATCTTAATTTGGAATTCTGTAGCTTAAGATATAAATAATTTAGTGAATATGACTCGAGTGGACAGCTTTGATGTGAATATAAGTAAATAATGGAATTTTTGTGTAATTATTCTGTAAACTTCGGTAACATCTTGTAACCCTATTCCGGCGACAGATATGGGTTAGGGGTGTTACAAAAGGTCATGTTCTATAGCGGCGTTTGTGGAAAAAGCGCCACTAAAGGTCATGTTCTTTAGCGGCGTTTTTGATAAAAGCGCCGCAAAAGGTCATGTTCTTTAGCAGTGTTTATGGGAAAAGCGCCGCTAAAGGTCATGTTCTATAGCGGCGTTTTTCTACACAAACGCCGCAAAATTTAGCGGCGTTATCTATAGCGGCGTTTTTTGCAGCACTTATAAAAATGCCGCAAATTATTTTAGCGGCACTTATAAGCGCCGCTATAGGGCCAAAAAACGCCGCTAAAACCTGTTTTGCTGTAGTGTCGGGGTTAAAGTATCGATATTTCATGACATGTACTGATAGATTTTGGATTTTTAATCGAGAAATAGAATGCAAGTTTGGTATCGTTTTTCCAGGTGGTATCGATACTTCTTAAAGAAAATATCGATACCCTAGTGTCAGTATCGGTACCTGTGTGACAGTTTTAAGATTTTGTTAAATGGACCTTATGCATGCTTAATTAATATTATAAGACTATTTGATGTTTGGTTAGCATGTAACATTGATAACTAACAAGTATAATGGACTTAAAACCTATACGGATGATATTATGAAAGATGTTTCTTTCATAATGAACTTTTACTTGTTGTATATGACAAAAGACGGTAGTGTGGCATCTCGGTATTCGGCCTGGCATCCAGGCCGGGTATGGGGTGTTACAGACTAATTGATTTGAAAGATCAATATCGAATACAAATTCTACGAAATTTGGGGTCCTAAACTTTAGATCAAGATGCACTTATCGAACTTGATGAAATTACAGAGGCTATCAACGATGAATTAAACAATTGGTAGAGGATCGATTTATCGAGGATTGATTTGATATCGAGAGCAAAAATAATTTTAGAAATGGAATGACCAATTTGATGAAAAGAAAAAGGGGAGAAAAGAAAAGAAGAATTTAAAGAGAAAAGAGGGAGAATTCAAGTTGAAATAGAAAATGAATCAAAATCCTAGGGTAATTTATTTTAATGTGATTTTCATCCTAGGTTGAATGCTAAAAATAAAAAGAGAAAAAATATGGGAGAGGTGTGGTTTGAACTTAAGACTCCTAAGGGATGTAGAAACTACTTAAGCATCAAGCCTAAGACTTATTTCTCACTTATTTATTTCATTTAACCCCCTTATTTTAGGGTCTTACAAATTTAATATGCGAATAAGGAAATTATGATAAAAATTTAATGAATGTGTTATGAGATGATGAAATATGCATAAAGTATTGTAAAAGTGAAATTATGAAAAAATATGAAATTTTTATGATGACAAAGACTAAATTGTTAAACTTGAAAAAATATGTGGATGAAATAATAGAAGTGAAATACATAGAAATTTGATATGTGAAACAAGATATTGAGATAAATTATGCGATTAAAGTGTAACAAGAAAGAAAATTGATTTACTATGATTAATTAGTGAATATTGATTGTTATGACAAAAATGGACTAAATCAAAAAATTATGAAAGTTTATAAAAAAATATTTGATAAGCGAAAATGTTAGTAGAGAATATAACATCACGGTGCTTTGACTCGATGTTCGGGTCGGGTATGGGGGTGTTACAGTGAGAGTCTTATCAGTTTCAAAAATGTCTTACGAAACAAAAATTGGTAAGACATTTTATGGGAAAAAGAGGATAATTTTATGTTGACTAAAAAACTTTTAATGTTGACTATCCTATTTTATGTGTAAAAATTTTCATGAGCCTTAAATAATTTGTAGGTAATGAATAAACATAATTTAAATAAAAAAAATGGTTCGTGATTAGACCAAATTTTCTCAGATGTTTCATATTGGTCCTATATATTATTAATACATTGCATAACATAAAAGAATTCTATGCCATCTACTCTTACCATAAACCGGGTAAAAACATAAAATACCATTTTAACTAAGAGCGGGATAAAATGAAATAGTAATCATATATGTGAATAATAAAGTTAAAAAATATATATATATCAATTATGATAAAGGGGAAAGTTCTATATATAACTCTTCAGAATCAAGATTTATGCATTCTTCTTCAAAATGTTTAGGTTAAAACTGGATGGAGTTAGAAAATTTGGGTTATGGGTTTAATTTTTTAAACTTTAAAATGTTTATAAAAATTTTATTAATTAATGTATATGTCGAAACCATTTTTTTGTTTGGAAAACGGGCCGACTTTAAAAAGGAAAATGGAGTCGCCACCAATCTTTTTTTAAGTGCGATTGGGTCACCTTAGAAAATATTTTGGTCTACGAATCTTTAAGAAAACAGGTTCGGGAGTCGGTTACGCACGAGGAAGGGTTAGCACCCTCGTGACGCCCAAAATTGGTACCTTATTGATTGATTAGTGTCCTAATATCGAAAATTGGAAGAGATTTTAAAATACGGATCTTTTGGAAAATGTTTGGGTGATTCGAATTGGATATCGAAATTTTCTTGTTCCGAAAGGATGAAATATCACATCCAGCACGTTAAGATACGATGTTTCAAACCTTTGACACCAAGATCATTTCATGACCTCCAAAATTTATGAATTGTCACTTTAAAAAGGGTATTCCATTACTTGGCCAAACGAAAGAACCGAAACCCAGCACGTTAGGGCACGATCCCTCAAATTTCCAAACATGAAAGATTGCCTTATTTTTAAAGTTGAGAAAACACGATCAAAATTTCAAAAGGATATTTAGTCCTTTGGACGAGCGGAAAATTGAAACCCAGCACATTAGGGCACAATTTCTCAAAACTTCCAAGCACAAAATATTGCCTTGCTTTTAATTTTAGAAAACATGGACACAATCTTTAAAGGATATTTAATGATTTGGTCAAACAGAAACCGAAACCCAGCACGTTAGGGCACGATTCCTTGAATTTCCAATCACAAAATATTGCCTTTATTTGAAAAGAATTATGTATCGAGTAAAATTAATGGAACAAGAATTTGGAAAAATAAATCGCAACGTTGATATGTGTAATGGAAATAAGATAGACGAAAACATAAATAACAATACTGAGAGCAAAATAATCAGAGATAAATAAATAAATGAAAGTTAATAAAACATAGAGTAAACGAATGAGAATTAACAAAAAAAGAAAAACTAAAGACAAAATAAATGAAAGAAAAATGTTGAATAAAAATATATAAAAAAAGGTAGTAACAAAAATATTAGTAATAAAATAGTATAACGATAAACATAATAATAAGTATAGTATAGTAATAATAATATATATATATGTAAAGTAATAGTGAGGGAAGAAAAGGTAAAACGTTAATAATAATAAAACAGTAGTAGTATTAGTAAAAAAACTCTAATAATCAAATAATAATAACATTAAAAATAATAGTAATGATAGTAGCAATAACGAAAGTAAAAGCAATATACATAGTAAATTAATAATAATAAAAATAAGACAACTCAAATCAATTCATTTAATAGTAAAAATAGCAAAAATAATCAAAAGGGACTAAATTGAATCGAAAACAGATGTTTTGGGGTAAAATCAAAAGTAAAATAGAGGGGAAGGACCGAATTGAGCACGCGCACAATAGGGGGAGGACTGATGGGGTAAATATCCCAAACCCTCAAAACGCAGCGTTTCAACGCGGATCATATTGAGTCTACACGCAAAGTCCAGGGGGTAATTTTTAAATATATAAAAAAAATGGAATAAGATGTAATTAAAACAGTGGTGCCAAAAGGAGGACTTACCGCGCAATTTGCCCATTTAAAGGAAAATTGCGCGGATCCAATTGCGTGATCGGGTCATCGCGCGGCTCTCCCCATCCCCTACGGCGCCGCTTTCTCCATGCCTAAAAACCCCCTTTTCTTTGCAAAAACATTTGCCCCAAACAGAACCTCAAAAAAAACAAATGGGATCCCCATCTTTCCTCTGCTAGGGCACGCTCGTTCTCGCCGTAGGTCCACCATGCGCGCACCCTCAGCGACGGCCGAAGGAACCATGGTAAGATCCCCTCGTTCTCCCTTTTTTTAAAAAACTTTGTTTGTTTTTTGAAAGTTAGTGAAACTAATCTGTGAAAATCGAAAAGGTTTTTTCATACCCTCTCCTCCTATTTTCGCATGCCATAGCAGAGCAAAAGGGAAAAGCAAAAACGAAATTCGAAAATCGAAAGGCCAAAACACCGTAATCACCTTGTTTTTTAACTGATCCTATTTCGATCTTATGCGCAAGTCTTTGCTTCTACTTAGTGTGTTTATTTTTTGTAGAAATCATGTGTATTCCTTGTAAAACATAGTGTGTTTTCCTCTATATTTCGACAAAAAAAACCCCTCCCGCTACAGATTTGATTTGGCTTTTTTATAGCCTTTTATTTTACAACCGATCTCCTATTTTGTAGTTACATGGAAACATGATGGAGGGTGCGATGACGTGGAGCAGGCACAAGACTCGAGGACGCGAGACGTGCGGCGTTGGGATGCTGCTAGCGGCACCAAGTAGAAACCAAAGGCTAGGGTTTTTCCTTTTTGTTTTCTGTTTCATTTGGGCTTCGTCGGCCTCGTTTAAGGTTTGGGCTTTGTTAAAAAAATGGGCTATTGACTGTTTAATTTGGATATCTTTTATTTGCTGGTTAATTTTTGGTTTTGGGCCCGGGCAATCAAAAATTGGGCTCTACAGCTGCCCCTCTTTGCTCAGTGTCGTGTAACGAGAATGGAGCAAAGACTTTAAGAGGACCAATTTTGCCCAGTCTTACTGAGTCTTGATTTCTTGACGCCTCCTTTCTTCAAGTAGCCCCGCTTTAGCCCACTGCATTTCCAAGGGTATAGGAGTTTTGTTTCAATCTGCTCCACTCCTGTTCAGTGGAGATAAGATCTGCTATCTTCAGCCTGTTACCCTACTACTTAGGGGATTAAGGCTTATCGTCTTCGATCTGCTCTACTCCTGCTCAGTGGAGATAAGATCTGCTCTCTTTAGCCTGTCACCCTACTGCTTAAGGGATTAAGTCTTATCATCTTCAGTCTGTTACCCTACTACTTAGGGAATTAAGACTCATCATCTTCAGTCTGTTACCCTACTGCTTAGGGAATTAAGACTCATCATCTTCAGTCTGTTACCCTACTGCTTATGGAATTAAGATCTGTAATTTTCGACCTGTTACCCTACTGCTTAGGGGATTCAGTCTATTACCCTACTGCTTAGGGAATTAAGATCTGTAATTTTGGCCTGTTACCCTACTGCTTAGGGGATTAAGGCTCATCGTCTTCGATCTGTTACCCTACTGCTTAGAGAATTAAGATCTGTAATTTTTAGCCTGTTACCCTACTGCTTAGGGGATTAAGGCTCATCGTCTTCGATCTGTTACCCTACTGTTTAGGGAATTAAGATCTGTAATTTTCGGCCTGTTACCCTTCTGCTTAAGGGATTAAGGCTCATCGTCTTCGATCTGTTACCCTACTGCTTAGGGAATTAAGATCTGTAATTTTCGGCCTGTTACCCTACTGCTTAAGGAATTAAGGCTCATCATCTTCGATCTGTAGTAGGGAATTAAGATCTGTAATTTTTGGCCTGTTACCCTACTGCTTAGGGAATTAAGGCTTATCGTCTTCGATCTGTTACCCTACTGCTTAGGGAATTAAGATCTGTAATTTTTGGCCTGTTACCCTACTGCTTAGGGGATTAAGGCTCATCGTCTTCGATCTGTTACCCTACTGCTTAGGGAATTAAGATCTGTAATTTTCGGCCTGTTACCCTACTGTTTAGGGGATTAAGGTTCATCGTCTTCGATCTGTTACCCTACTGCACAGGGAATTAAGATCTGTAATTTTCGGCCTGTTACCCTACTGCTTAGGGAATTAAGGCTCATCATCTTCGATCTGTTACCCTACTGCTTAGGGAATTAAGATCTGTAATTTTTGGCCCATTACCTCTACCGCTAGGGGATTAAGGCTCATCGTCTTCGATCTGTTACCCTACTGCTTAGGGAATTAAGATCTGTAATTTTCAGCCTATTACCCTACTGCTTAGGGGATTAAGGCTCATCGTCTTCTGTAACTCCCGTCAACTTTGCTACATTGTCCTCTGGGGAACCTACCTGTAGAATTGATTTCATGGGATCTATGCTTATGCCAATATGATTAAGATGTCATACTCCTAACCAATGTATTGCGAATGAATGGATGAATGCCAAATGTCATGAGCATGATCCAATTTATTAATTTTTTGGGTTATCATTGCTCGCTGCTTGTTAGGGTGATACCCCTGACGTATGTCTTCCTGTTCAGTTGAACTTCTAACAGAGAATCCGAAGATGTCGTCACTGCTTAAACTCTTATTTCAAGGGTTCCGAGCCCTTTAAGCCTGTTGAGTTCTAAATAATTGTCCTGTTTCGGATTCTTGTATTATTTAGAGATTTGCAGAGTAATATCCAGAACTTCTTTCATGAAAACATTAGTAGTTCATTGATCATTATTTCAATATACAATGCTTGAAAAAGAGATCATTACAATGGATAAGAAGGAAATTACTTAGGAGCATTGCTCGAAACAAACAAGTTAAGCAAAGATAGCAAATGCAACCCATAAGGAAATTTATTGGTAGTGTAAAATAAAATAGCAAGGTAAGATGAAAACTTGGTGCCCCAGATATCGCAGCATGAGCTTCTCTGTTCAAACTTCTTGAGGACCATTTTAAGCTCAATATGTGTTTAGGGGATCCGGAGTACTTTGTCGATGCCCCAGGACAAAACATACTTCTTCATTGTTAATTCAAGCCTAGCAAGACTATTGTATGTCCCATCATAATTTGATCACAATTTGAGCCGCCCTTTTCGGGTTTTCGACTCAAAGCCCATTTGGTCTCAAAGCGCCCTTTGCGGGTTTTCACCTTGGCCTCTCCTCCTTTTTTTTTTGAACTCAAGACGCCCCTTTTGCGGGTTTTCGCATCGGCCCATTTTCCTTCTTAAGCGAAGTGTTTCCTGACTGAGTCTACATTAACTTGGTTTGGCTGACTCTTGCCGTCCATCTCGGCTAGTACCAATGCTCCTCCAGAAAAGGCCTTCTTTTCAACATAAGGTCCTTCCCAATTAGGCATCCTCTTTCCTCTGAAGTCCTTTTGCATAGGGAGGATATTTTTCAATATTAAGTCTCCTTCATGGAACATTCTGGGGTGGACTTTTTGTTGTAAGCCTGCATCGTTCGCTTCTGGTACATTTGACCATGACGGATGGCTCTTAACCTTTTTCCTCGATCAGGTTCAGTTGATCATACTGAGATTGGACCCATTCCGCTTCATCCAACTTCAGCTCTAAAAAAATTTGGAAAGAAGGAATTTTAACTTCGATGGGCAAGACTGCCTCCATCCCATAAGCCAATGAGAAAGGTGTTGTCCCGGTGGAGGTCTTGACCAACATTCGAGAAGGATAGAGGGTAAATGGTAATTTCTCCTTGCCAAACTTTACAAGTCTCAATCATCTTTCGAAATCTTTTTGGATTTTTTTTTTGAATTCGAATTCAGATTTTGAATTTGAATTCGATAACTGTTGACTTTGTAACTTTGGCCCATGAAGCGACCTTCACCCTCTTAGCGAAGCAATTGACAATCACGAAGGTGAATTGGTGCCGACTAGATACTTTTGACGAGATCATCCCCATAACATCTATGCCCCCCGTATAGGGGAAGAAAAACAATGGAGGAATCACATAAGTCTTGTCTTCCTCAATTTGACGTTCATGGCATAACTGATGCAACCTCCCTTTTATGGTAGACCAGCAGTACCCGAACCTTATAATCGGCCTAGCTATCGGAAAACTCCTAGCAGGTGCTTTTTCAAACACTCCATAGCCTTCTCGCGCCTAGGCATATCTTGATACGATCATGCAAAGACATTTTTGAATTCTTGGAATAACTTAATGACGTCTCGCTTCGTTTCTGTGGTGGGCAAGACTTCGATCTTCACTCCTTTCCTAGACTCGCAATGTCCACTGACCCTTTGTACGGTAGAGTCTATTTTCATCTCATTCTACCATCCTTAACAAATCAAAAGGTAAGTTATAATCTCTGACATCTTCAAAATCCTCAGATCCTTTTAGACCGATATCTCACTTAAAAGGGAGTTCGTAACAGTGTTGCTCATGTCTTGATATCTGGGTACCTATTGTAGGTACGAAGGCAACTTCCAAAGAATAAACGATTCTAAGGATGATTATCTATGATCATGAATGATGAAAGAAAGAACATTCCAGATAACAAAAGAATATATAGTATGACATGGAAAAAAATTTGAGAAAATATTTGCTCGGCATGAAACACAAAAATGCATTTTTATTGAAAATAAATGATGTTTGAACATGAGCCTATTTCAAAAAAGATTCTTATTGTTTTTAGGCTTAAAACAACAAGTGTGTTTTGAACATTACTCTATGTTATCTCTAGAAACTACAGGAATTTCCTCTGCAGTCCAGTTGTTCAGAACACTTCCAAGCTCATAAGGGCGTATGCCCGCTAAGTTTCCTTCCTTTGATCCCTCTTTAAATACGGCATTGATGCTCACAGTTTTCAACATGTCTTCAGCCGTTTCATCATTCATGTTCTCCGGTCCCGGATGGACAATTTCTTCCGATACGAATGCATTAGATATGTAGGGAAAAGTCATTGATCCCCATTTAACCTCGGCGGCCTTCTCTATCGACTCTCCTCCTATGGTACACACGTTTTCTCCTTCAGAAGGGTCAAAGAACTCCAGCTCTTTGTTATCCATTAACCCTTGCACTAGGGCCCTGAATTCGCTACATTGCTGGATCTCATGGCCCTTCTTATTGTGGAACTCACAGTAGTTCCTCGTACCCTGGGATTTGCTCCCCAACTCTTGCAGAACTAGACCTCTTTTTCGCATTTCCTTCCAAACCTCCCTTAATGGGGTTCTTACTTCAGCAACCTTCTGCTTGATTATTCTCCCCATGTTCTCAACTATCGCGTTTACCCCTTTATCAGTATGACTGGGCAACGGATTTCCCACGACATGTAACAGCCTGAATATAGCCCAAATCGGAACGGTGGTTTCGGGACCACGAATCCAAATCGAAATAATAAATTTTATATTATTTTAAATGCTTATTATATGTGAATTAATGAGTGTGAAATTTTTGTATTAAAATTTAATCGTTTTAGTGCTTAATTTAGAAAAAGGAGTTTAATTGCATAAATGGAAGTTTAGTGGTTGAATGTGTAAGTATTTAATTGAAGGTGGTTTCTTTAGTTGAGGTATTAGAATTGAAATTTAACCAAAAACATAAGGATAGTGGCCGGCCATCATTATGCATGTAATAGTGTTAGTATATTTTATTATATTTTAATATATTTTATGTTAAATGAGTGGATTATCATATTATTAATAAAACAAAAAGGAAGAAAAACATTTGCATGTTCTTCTTCTCATCTCACTTGGCTGAAAATAGGAAAGAAAAATTGAGAAAGAACTTCAAAGGGGTTTCGGCACTTCTTAGATTAAATTAAGGTAAGTTTTAGTTTGAAATGTTGATAAATTTTATGAAATTGTGATTGTTGTTAACCCTACTTTTAGGCCCATGTGATAATTTTGTATATTGAGCATGTATGCGTGTAGTGTCATAGAAAATAGCTTGAGTTTTGAGATAATTTTTAGCATTAAATGAAAGACTTATGTTAGATGAACATTTGTTGTTTTTGGGTTGTTGAAGAATGTAGTTAATTAAGGGTTTATTTGAAAAAGAAAAGAACTTTAGAGTTAAAAATGTCAAAGAAATGAAGTGGATAGATGTGCAATAGAGGGATAAATATTCGGCCATTTATAAATGTAGTTAAATTCTTGACATTTTGTGTTTTGAGTTACAAGGACTAATTTGTAAACATTGTAAATGTTGGGGGTAAAATGGTAAATTGTACTATTAAGTATTTGTGGATTAAATTGAATAAAAATATATTTGAATGAGCTTAATTTGAACATGTTTAGATCAAGAACAAAAGAAAACGGACTTGGATCGGGGAAAAATGAAACTTATCGAATAGCCAGTTTTCTTCGTCCGTCGATATCTGAGGTAAGTCTCTAAGCAAATAACCATCGTAAATTATTTATGTAATTTGGTATGTGCTGAAATTTGGAATCATCATAATTATATATGAATTAGCTGAATTTGGCTAAGTATAATATTTGATTCGGATAGGTTATTGAATGATATGTGTTATTTGAATGTTCGTACAATAAGTTCGAAACGAGTAAAAGGTTCGATATATGAAATGATTCTTGTGAGAAATGTTAAAGTATTACTATTCAGGCTTTGAGCCTAGCAAGCCTTGGGCTGGTGAACTTATCAGGCTTTATGCCTAGCAGGCTTAATGCCGGTGATTAAATATCAGACCTCGGGTCTAGTAGGCTTAATGCTGGTGATTAAATATCAGACCTCGGGTCTAGCAGGCTTAGTGCCGGTGTGTGATTTAGGCTTATGCCTAGCAGGTTTTATACCGGTGAATTATATTTCAAGCTTGGGCTTATGAAATGATTGAGTTATGGAAGAAATTGAGTAAGTTAAAGCTTATTTAAATGAATTTGGTTAAATTTGGCCGTAAGGTACGTATTTATATATGTATATGTCATATGTGATGTTATTGAGCAAATAAGTTGATGGAATAAATATGCTTGTACTTTCGGTTTCTTGGATATGTGGATAAAATGATATGGAGTGAATATTGGTTACTTGCAAAAATGTGAATTGCTTAAAAGATGTATATGTATATATATAGTTGTATACATTCAGTTATGTGGAATTTTGTGTATATTCCTTTGGTTATGTGAATCAAATACATATATATATATATATATATTTTCGGATATGTGAGATTATATTAATACATACATTCGGTTATGTGGGATTACTATGCATATATATAGAAATTGTTATTTGGTTGTATAAGGAGGGGTATATTTATATTTATTAATCAATGTGAATTTGATAAGTTCTACTTTTAAAGTAGATAATGATAAATGTTTTGCTATGTAAGGACATTGGCATTCGGCTATGACAGTTTATAAGCGTTATGCTATTATATTAATGTTACATATTGTTTGGTTTATTATGATTGAATATCCAATTGATTGTTAAATTTGCTTAAGACTTACTAAGCTAAGTTAGCTTACTCTGTGCGCTCGTTATTCTATTTTATAGATTTTGGTTAAGCTACGAGCTCAGGGGATCATCACCGAAGTCATCCACACTATCGACTTACTTTGGTACCTTTAAAGTTGGATTTTTGAACTTAAGGCATGTATAGGCTAGCCTAATACTTAGATGATATTTTTGTTGATGTATATAAGCCATGCGAAAATGGCTGGTTTTAAAAGTTAATGATATAAGGTTTATGTAATTTTGATTATAGTATGTGTAAATGTTTTGCTTGGATTGTGATTATGGATGTTTTTTAATTCATGTTAAGTATATATATATATATATATGTATGTTTTGATAGGAAATAACCATATAAGAATTCTTGCTAGCTCATTTGGAAAGTTAACATATGTGGTTGATTAATAAGTTTGGTTTATAAATTGTTAAACATTATTTTTGATGGATAATATAGAAACATGAATCAACTTTATAAAATCATTTTTACTATAATCTTTGAAATTCGGTAAGATGTGGTTAGTAATGGTTATGTATTTAGATAGGTATATTCGAAAATGATATACATCTGTATATGCGAATAAGGGTTTAGATTCATGAGTTGTGGACGATGGAAGATATATGTTTGGTTTTGATAATTCGAGTATGCTCTTGAATAAGAAATGATCTATATCTTGTTGGATGTGTATGCTCTTGGTATGAAAAAAATTTGGAAATATGTTAGATTCAATTGAATAAAGTTTATGCTTATGTGTGTATATGATTATTTAGTTTTTGACAATTGATAACTTATTTTATTGTAACGATTATGGTTATGTGCATATTCGGTCAGTAAATAAATTAGATGACCAAATGTTTAGTAACCTATGTTTAGTAATGATTTTGGTTGAATGGTTTTAAAATAGGCTCGAAATGGTTTAAGTATGCTTTGATAATGCATTTCTTAAGATACATTCGGTTCTTGACTATATGTGCAGTAAATGTTTGTGGTGACTTGTGTTAAGTTTGGTAATGTCTTGTAACCCCAATCTGGCGACAGATACGGGTTAAGGGTGTTACATTTTATTGGTATCAGAGCTTACGGTTTAGTCGATTTTAGGACTACCGTAGCACGTGTGAGTCTAGCTATACATGCCTTAATTTATACTACGATAGTGTGATGACTTCTTACTTCTGAATTGTGTTTTTATATAGTAAATGGATCCCGATAGAGCCGTAGCTGATGATGTCGAGAGTGCAGCGCCTAATCCCGCTCATGAGACAGCGCATGTAGAATCTCGACCTATCTCGAGTAGCCATGAGGGGGAGGCTAAGCAAGCCTTCTACCAGATGATGAACGAATGGTTTACTCAATATATCAGGAAACACGGGGCCGAAGAATTTAAAGCTAATGATGATGATGATGCGGAACGAGCTGAGCTGTGGCTTGATAATACTATCCGTGTGTTCGATGAGCTATCATGTACTCCGGAGGAATGTTTAAAATGTGCAATATCACTATTGAGGGACACCGTATATCACTGGTGGAATACACTAGTATCGGTGGTTCCGAAGGAGAAAGTGACCTGGGAATTCTTTCAGACTGAGTTCCGTAAGAAATATATCAGTCAGAGATTCATCGATCAAAAGCGTAAAGAATTCCTAGAATTGAAACAAGGTCGTATGACTGTGACTGAGTATGAACGGAAATTTGTGAGATTAAGCCGATATGCTCGTGAATGTATTTCAACCGAGGCTATTATGTGTAAAAGATTCGAAGACGGTTTGAATGAAGACATTAAGTTGCTGGTCGGCATACTCGAGATTAAAGAGTTCGTGGTACTTGTTGAACGAGCTTGTAAAGCCGAAGAGCTTGGAAAAGAGAAAAGAAAAGCTGAAGTTGAAGCTAGAGACACTCGTAAAAGATTTTCGAGTAAGACTTTTCATTCAGCATCAAAGAAGTTCAGAGATGAATCAATTCGACATAAAGCTACTTCAGACTTTTCTAGACGAGATCGGGACCGATCTCCTGCGGGTTCTCGAGCCACTTCGATTGCTAGCGTCGGTAATGTTCAGCAGAATCGGGTTGTGTGCAAGCATTGCAGAAAATGGCATTCTGGGAGTTGTAGATTACATGATCGGTCCTGTTTTAAATTTGGATCGATGGATCATTTCGTTCGGGAGTGTCCAATGTTAGTCGAGCAAAATACTGTATAGAATGCGAGACCGAGCAACGTGTCAGCACGAGGTAGACCACCCAGACATTCGGGTAATGTAGGTGGCAGTCAGAGAGGAACAAAAGATAGAGCGAATCAATCAGAGGCTCGTGCACCTGCTAGAGCATATGCTATACGCACTCGTGAGGATGCTTCTTCTCCAGATGTTATTACCGGTACCTTCACTCTTTATGATACTAGTGTTATTGAGTTGATTGATCCTGGTTCGACTCATTCTTATGTGTGTGAAACATTAGTATCCAGTAAGACTCTGCCTGTTGAGTCTACTGAGTTTGTAATTCGAGTATCAAACCCCCTGGGCCGGTGTGTTCTGGTCAACAAAGTGTGTAAAAGTTGCCCGTTGATGATTCAGGATTCATGTTTCCCAGCCGATTTGATGTTGTTGCCTTTTGATGAATTTGATATAATTCTGGGAATGGACTGGTTGACTTTGCACGATGCTGTTGTTAGTTGCAAAAGAAAGACCATTGATTTGAGATGTCAGAACGGTGAAAGAATTCGGATTGAATTTAATGATCTGAATGGGTTACCAGCAGTAATATCTTCGATATTATCTCGGAAGTATATGAGAAAAGGGTATGAAACTTATTTTGCTTATGTGCTTGATAGTAAAGTGACTGAAAAGAAGATTGAATCCGTACAAGTCATGTGCGAGTATCCAGATGTATTTCCTAAGGAATTACCGGGTTTGCCACCTGTTCGAGAGATAGAGTTTAGTATTGAGTTAGTACCGGGGACGACTTCGATTTCGATAGCTCCATATCGGATGGCACCTACAGAATTAAAAGAGTTGAAAGCACAACTGCAAGAGTTAACAGATAAGGGTTTTGCACGACCGAGTTTCTCTCCCTGGGGTGCGCCAGTTTTATTCATGAAAAAGAAAGATGGAACTATGCGAATGTGCATTGATTACCGACAGTTAAATAAGGCGACTATAAAGAATAAATACCCGTTACCACGGATTGATGACTTATTTGATCACCAAAGGGGCTTCGATGTTTTCAAAGATAGATTTGAGGCTCGGGCTATTATCGATTCATGAGTCGAGATTCCGATGTGCCAAAGATCGCTTTCCGAATGAGGTACGGACACTACGAAGTTTTTGGTTATGCCTTTCGATTTTACTAATGCACTCATTGTTTTCATGGATCTCATGAATCGGATTTTCAGACAATATTTGGACCGGTTTGTGGTAGTGTTTATTGATGATATTCTGATTTACTCTAGAGATGAAACCGAGCATGCTGAGCATCTGAGACTTGTGCTACAAACTTTGCGAGATAAACAGTTGTATGCAAAGTTTAGCAAGTGTGAGTTTTGGTTATGTGAAGTTAGTTTTCTGGGCCATGTTGTTTCAGCCTCAGGTATTCGGGTTGATCCGAATAAAATATCTGCTATACTTGATTGGAAACCACCGAGAAATGTTTCTGAAGTTCGAAGTTTTCTGGGGCTTGCTGGTTACTACAGACGATTTGTGAAAGGTTTTTCTATGATATCTACACCGTTGACAAAGCTATTACAAAAAGATGTTAAATTTGAATGGTCGGAAAAATGTCAGAAAAGTTTTGATCTGTTAAAAGCTCTTTTGACGGAAGCTCCAGTGTTAGTCCAACCTGAATCGGGTAAAGAATTTGTTGTTTATAGTGATGCTTCTTTGAATGGTTTGGGTTGCATTTTGATGCAAGAAGGCAAAATCATAGCTTATGTTTCGAGACAACTGAAGCCACACGAAAGAAATTACCCGACACATGATTTAGAGTTAGCAGCCATTGTGTTCGCGTTAAAGATTTGGCGCCATTATCTGTTCGGTGAGAAATGTTATGTTTATTCAGATCACAAGAGTTTGAAGTATTTGATGACTCAGAGAGATTTGAACCTGAGATAACGCAGATGGTTAGAGCTGTTGAAAGATTACGAATTAGTGATTGACTATCATCCGGGAAAAGCTAATGTTGTTGCGGATGTTTTAAGTCGAAAGTCATTATTCGCTCTTCGTGCATTGAACGCGCATATGGTTATGTCTGATGATGGTTCGATAGTAGCTGAATTAAAAGCAAGACCGTTGTTTATTCAACAAATTAGTGATGCTCAGAAAGTTGACAGAGATTTGTTGGCAAGACGAGTTCAGTGTGAAAGCAATGTTGAGTCAGAATTTCAAATTGATGAGAATGACTGCTTGAAGTTCAAAGGCCGAATATGAGTTCCCAGGGATTTGGATTTGATTCAGACAATATTGAATGAAGCTCATAGTAGTCGATTATCTGTTCATCCGGGTAGCACGAAAATGTACAACGATCTGAAATAGTTTTATTGGTGGCCTGGTATGAAACGAGACATATCTGAATTTGTCTCGAAGTGCTTAGTTTGTCAACAAATAAAGGCCAAACATCAGGTGCCTTATGGGTTACTTCAGCCGATCATGATACCTGAATGGAAATAGGACAGAATCACTATGGATTTTGTATCTAAGTTGCCTACGACACCGAGCAAGAAAGATGCAATTTGGGTTATAGTGGATAGACTAACCAAATCAGCTCACTTTGTTCTAGTTCGTATGGACTATTCGCTCGATAAGCTTGCTGAGTTATATATATCTCAAATTGTGAGATTACATGGTGTGCCGATTTCCATTGTTTCGGACAGAGACCCAAGATTCACGTCGCGGTTCTGGAAGAAATTGCAAGATGCTTTAGGTACTAAACTACACTTTAGCACAGCTTTTCATCCGCAGACAGATGGTCAGTCCGAACGAACCATTCAGATACTGGAGGATATGTTGAGATGTTGCGTCCTCGAGTTTGAAGGTACATGGGAACGATATTTACCTTTGATTGAATTTGCTTACAATAATAGCTTTCAATCTAGTATCAGAATGGCACCCTACGAAGCTTTGTACGGTCGTAAATGCTGTACACCATTATATTGGACTGAGCTCAGTGAAAACAAGATACACGGGGTTGATTTGATTAAAGAAACTGAACGGAAAGTGGCAGTAATCCGTGATAGTTTGAAAGCTGCATCAGATCGTCAAAAGTCTTACGCAGATTTGAAACGTAAAGACATTAAGTTTCAGATTGGAGATCGAGTGTTTTTAAAAGTTTCACCGTGGAAGAAAGTGCTCAGATTCGGTCGTAAAGGAAAGTTGAGTCCGAGATTCATTGGACCGTATGAAATTACCGAGCGTATCGGGCCGGTTGCCTATAGATTGCAGTTACCACCTGAGCTAGAAAAGATCCATAATGTCTTTCATGTTTCGATGCTTCGTAGATATCGATCTGATCCTTCGCATGTGATTTGCCCGACAGAGGTTGAGATTCAACCTGATATGACATACGAAGAGGAACCGATTTGTATTTTGGCTCGAGAGATAAAAGAATTAAGAAATACAAAAATTCCCTTAGTTAAAGTATTGTGGCAAAAGCACGGAGTTGAGGAAGCAACTTGGGAGTCAGAGGATACGATGAAAGAGCGTTATCCGAACCTATTTACCGGTAAGATTTTCGGGGATGAAAATCCCTAAGGGGGGAGAGTTGTAACAGCCTGAATATAGCCCAAATCGGAACGGTGGTTTCGAGACCACGAATCCGAATCGGAATAATAAATTTTATATTATTTTAAATGCTTATTATATGTGAATTAATGAGTGTGAAATTTTTGTATTAAAATTTAATCGTTTTAGTGCTTAATTTAGAAAAAAAGGAGTTTAATTGCATAAATGGAAGTTTAGTGGTTGAATGTGTAAGTATTTAATTGAAGGTGGTTTCTTTAGTTGAGGTATTAGAATTGAAATTTAGCCAAAAACATAAGGATAGTGGCCGGCCATCATTATGCATGTAATAGTGTTAGTATATTTTATTATATTTTAATATATTTTATGTTAAATGAGTGGATTATCATATTATTAATAAAACAAAAGGAAGAAAAACATTTGCATGTTCTTCTTCTCATCTCACTTAATGAAAATAGGAAAGAAAAATTGAGAAAGAACTTCAAAGGGGTTTCGGCACTTCTTAGATTAAATTAAGGTAAGTTTTAGTTTGAAATGTTGTTAAATTTTATGAAATTGTGATTGTTGTTAACCCTACTTTTAGGCCCATGTGATAATTTTGTATATTGAGCATGTATGCGTGTAGTGTCATGGAAAATAGCTTGAGTTTTGAGATGATTTTTAGCATTAAATGAAAGACTTATGTTAGATGAACATTTGTTGTTTTTGGGCTGTTGATGAATGTAGTTAATTAAGGGTTTATTTGAAAAAGAAAAGAACTTTAGAGTTAAAAATGTCAAAGAAATGAAGTGGATAGATGTGTAATGGAGGGATAAATATTCGGCCATTTATAAATGTAGTTAAATTCTTGACATTTTGTGTTTTGAGTTACAAGGACTAATTTGTAAACATTGTAAATGTTGGGGGTAAAATGGTAAATTGTACTATTAAGTATTTGTGGATTAAATTGAATAAAAATATATTTGAATGAGCTTAATTTGAACATGTTTAGATCAAGAACAAAAGAAAACGGACTTGGATCGGGGAAAAACGAAACTTATCGAATAGCCGGTTTTCTTCGTCCGTCAATATCTGAGGTAAGTCTCTAAGCAAATAATCATCGTAAATTATTTATGTAATTTGGTATGTGCTGAAATTTGGAATCATCATAATTATATATGAATTAGCTGAATTTGGCTAAGTATAATATTCGATTCGGATAGGTTATTGAATGATATGTGTTATTTGAATGTTCGTACAATAAGTTCGAAACGAGTAAAAGGTTCGATATATGAAATGATTCTTGTGAGAAATGTTAAACTATTACTATTCAGGCTTTGAGCCTAGCAAGCCTTGGGTGGGTGAACTTATCGGGCTTTATGCCTAGCAGTGCTTAATGCCTGGTGATTAAATATCGGACCTCTGCCCTAGCGGGCTTAGTGCTTGGGTGTGTGATTCAGCTTATGCCTAGCAGGTTTTATACCGGTGAATTATATTTCAAGCTTGGGCTTATGAAATGATTGAGTTATGGAAGAAATTGAGTAAGTTAAAGCTTATTTAAATGAATTTGGTTAAATTGCCATAAGGTACGTATTTATATATGTATATGTCATATGTGATGTTATTGAGCAAATAAGTTGATGGAATAAATATGCTTGTACTTTCGGTTTCTTGGATATGTGGATAAAATGATGTGGAGTGAATATTGGTTACTTGCAAAAATGTGAATTGCTTAAAAGATGTATATGTATATATATAGTTGTATACATTCAGTTATGTGGAATTTTGTGTATATTCCTTTGGTTATTTGAATCAAATACATATATATATATATTTTCGGATATGTGAGATTATATTAATACATACATTCGGTTATGTGGGATTACTATGCATATATATGGAAATTGTTATTTGGTTGTATAAGGAGGGGTATATTTATATTTATTAATCAATGTGAATTTGATAAGTTCTACTTTTAAAGTAGATAATGATAAATCTTTTGCTATGTAAGGACATTGGCATTCGGCTATGACAGTTTATAAGCGTTATGCTATTATATTAATGTTACATATTGTTCGGTTTATTATGATTGAATATCCAATTGATTGTTAAATTTGCTTAAGACTTACTAAGCTAAGTTAGCTTACTCTGTGCGTTCGTTATTCTGTTTTATAGATTTTGGTTAAGCTACGAGCTCAGGGGATCATCACCGAAGTCATCCACACTATCGACTTACTTTGGTACCTTTAAAGTTGGATTTTTGAACTTAAGGCATGTATAGGCTAGCCTAATACTTAGATGATATTTTTGTTGATGTATATAAGCCATGCGAAAATGGTTGGTTTTAAAAGTTAATGATATAAGGTTTATGTAATTTTGATTATAGTATGTGTGAATGTTTTGCTTGGATTGTGATTATGGATGTGTTTTAATTCATGTTATGTATATATATATATATATATATGTATGTTTTGATAGGAAATAACCATATAAGAATTCTTGCTAGCTCATTTGGAAAGTTAACATATGTGGTTGATTAATAAGTTTGGTTTATAAATTGTTAAACATTATTTTTGATGGATAATATAGAAACATGAATCAACTTTATAAAATCATTTTTACTATAATCTTTGAAATTCGGTAAGATGTGGTTAGTAATGGTTATGTATTTAGATAGGTATATTCGAAAATGATATACATCTGTATATGCGAATAAGGGTTTAGATTCATGAGTTGTGGACGATGGAAGATATATGTTTGGTTTTGATAATTCGAGTATGCTCTTGAATAAGAAATGATCTATATCTTGTTGGATGTGTATGCTCTTGGTATGAAAAAAATTTGGAAATATGTTAGATTCAATTGAATAAAGTTTATGCTTATGTGTGTATGTGATTATTTAGTTTTTGATAATTGATAACTTATTTTATTGTGACGATTATGGTTATGTGCATATTCGGTCAGTAAATAAATTAGATGACCAAATGTTTAGTAACCTTTGTTATTTGATGGAAAATGTTTAGTAATGATTTTGGTTGAATGGTTTTAAAATAGGCTCGAAATGGTTTAAGTATGCTTTGATAATGCATTTCTTAATATACATTCGGTTCTTGACTATATGTGCAGTAAATGTTTGTGGTGACTTGTGTTAAGTTTGGTAATGTCTTGTAACCCCAATCCGGCTACAGATACGGGTTAAGGGTGTTACACGACAAGCGCATCATTAAACTTTACAATGCCCATTTTGATGAGCCTTTCGACTAGCTTTTTGAAAGGGAAGCAATTCTCTATCGGGTGCCCCACTATCCCCGCATGGAATTCATATTGAGTGCTTGCGTCGTACCATTTAGGATATGGGGGTTGCAACGGTTTTGAGTAGACAGGGGCTACCACGTGTGCGCCGAACAGATTTTTGTACAACTCCCTATACGTCATTGGTATGGGAGTAAACTGGAATTTCTCAGTATTCTGCCTCGTGTTGGGCTCTTGCCTTGGTGAGGCTTGCTGGCCCGAAGCTACCGCTCTTGGTTTACTGACAGTAACAAGCTTCGAATAACCCGAGCTCACATTACTTACTTCATTTTCCCGTTTCTTCGGAGCTGACCTTCTTGTGCTTTCATCAGCCTCTATCTTTCCACACCTTATGGCATTTTCTATCATTTCACCCGACATCACTATGTCTGCGAAGCTCTTGGTAGTGCTCCCCAACATATGATTGATAAAAGGTGCTTTCAGGGTATTAATGAAGAGCATGGTTGTTTCTTTTTCTAGTAGTGGCGGTTGGACTTGTGTAGCGACTTCCCTCCACCTCTGGGCATATTTCCTGAAACTTTCGCCCGACTGTTTCTCCATATTTTGTAATGTGATCCTGTCAGGCGCTATATCAGTCACATGGCCATAATGCTTCATGAAGGCCTGTGCTAAATCCTTCCACGATTTGATTTGAGTACGACTCAACTGATTGTACCATTTAACCGAGGCTCATGTCAGACTATCTTGGAAGCAGTGGATCAACAATTGGTCGTTGCCGACATGCCCCGTCATTCTCCGACAGAACATTGTAATATGGGCTTCAGGGCAACTGGTCCCATTGTACTTTTCAAACTCTGGCATCTCGAACTTCGGAGGGAGCACCAGATCTGGGACCAGACTCAACTTCTTAGCATCCACCTCGCATTGGTAATCAGCACTTTCCAATGCTTTGAACCTTTCCTCTAACCATTTGCACCGATCTTCAAACTCTTTTGGGAGTTCCGCCCTTACTTTTCCCTCTTCTGCTGCATCATCGAAATTAGGGACCATCGAATTTGCCAAATTGTCTCCAGGGTTAGAGCTCGAGCTCATCGGAAGTTTACCGTCTTTGAGAGGTACCGAATTGATACTGAGGTCTGATATTGACAGACACTCTTGGCGGTTGTACTTGGGAATTTACCGGGGCCAAGCCTGGAGGATAAGCAGAATCTTCATTATCATCTCCGGTATCGACCATAGGGCTCTTTCCTTTACCAGGCCCTCCAGTCAACAGCTGTGTTAACTGGCTCATCATACTTCTCTGGGATTCCAGCATTTGATCCCTCATATCTTGTTGGATCTTAGCCAACTGTTCTTGCATCTGCGTTTGTAATTGGTCCTGCATCTCTTTCTGCATCTGCTCTAACCTCTCTAACCTTTGATCCATGACTTTCGTTTTTCTTCGAGTGTAGTAGTGATGTTCCAGGGTAGCTATAATACAATCTCTAGTTAATAGGGTTCTTTTATGATATTCAATGCATATGATGCGATGTAATGCAAATGGATGAAATGCAATGCAAATACATGGAATGAATGCAAAAAGAAATAGAGGCGTTGATTCTAAATTCAATTCCATTAGAAGAACTTTTCTAGAAAATAAATTTCTTTACATAAAACAGATTACATATGCGGCTTCGTCCTTATAGTCCAGGTGAAGACACCAATCTCTTTCTTCGTATCCGGATGTTACAGTCGTGTCCCATGAACTTTCTTAATATATGACTCTTCTAGCTCATTGTTGCTTGATCCAGGCCGTAACTCTTCACTCACTTATCCTTCGCGATGCTCATAAGCTTCTTTAAGAAAAATGAGATGTGATGGCTCTCGAATAATCTTTGCTGGCTTGAATCTCCGGGCAACGGGGCAAAGTCATATACTATTATCTTTTCTCGTTGCGTTCACTTAGACTGTATTTGGACGACCGTATTATAACCCACTTTATCAAGTAATCCATTTTCTTATGACAAACTCTTTTATTTAGCAATCGAATATGAATCAACACCTCCTTTCTATGATGATGAAATGCAATGTAGTTATAAACAAAAGAAAACACGTTAGTGCAAGAGAAATAGACAGCACAGAACACCTGTCCGGGTGACCACTCGGGTTTGGCATGGCTCTATCTAGGGTAGGCTCCTAGGGCTGCTATATGCGGCTTGGTTCTAAAGGAAGGGTACCTGAACCAGCAGATTCCTCGATCCTCACCCATTATAGGTTCATATGGACCGAGTTTAGTTTAGGGGAATACATTTCCCTATGGCTGCACGGAGATGAAAATCTCACGAAGACATAGGTACGGATATATCCCGAAAGTGATTCACTATCCTGCACGGAGGTGAAAACCTCACGAAGGAGTAGCTTCTCACTCTCACTTAAAGGGTGTGACCACAACGGTCATGCAATATGATACAGAAATATCCTACGAGACTCAAACCACACAAACAGATGACGCAACACGAGTTCATGCAATGAAAAAAAAAATCAAAATCAAATTTTAATTTTTGATAAAAATGACATTAATCAATCAATTCTACGGCTTGACTCTCTTATTGTCCCCAGTGGAGTCGCCAAGCTGTCGAAACCATTTTTTTGTTTGGAAAACGGGCCGACTTTAAAAAGGAAAATGGAGTCGCCACCAATCTTTTTTTAAGTGCGATTGGGTCACCTTAGAAAACATTTTGGTCTACGAATCTTTAAGAAAACAGATTCGGGAGTCGGTTACGCAGAAGGAAGGGTTAGCACCCTCGTGACACCTAAAATTGGTACCTTATTGATTGATTAGTGTCCTAATATCGAAAATTGGAAGAGATTTTAAAATACGGATCTTTTGGAAAATGTTTGGGTGATTCGAATTGGATATCGAAATTTTCTTGTTCCGAAAGGATGAAATATCACATCCAGCACGTTAGGATACGATGTTTCAAACCTTTGACACCAAGATCATTTCATGACCTCCAAAATTTATGAATTGTCACTTTAAAAAGGGTATTCCATTACTTGGCCAAACGAAAGAACCGAAACCCAGCACGTTAGGGCACGATCCCTCAAATTTCCAAACATGAAAGATTGCCTTATTTTTAAAGTTGAGAAAACACAATCAAAATTTCAAAAGGATATTTAGTCCTTTGGACGAGCGGAAAATTGAAACCCAGCACGTTAGGGCACAATTTCTCAAAACTTCCAAGCACAAAATATTGCCTTGTTTTTAATTTTAGAAAACATGGACACAATCTTTAAAGGATATTTAATGATTTGGTCAAACAGAAACCAAAACCCAGCACGTTAGGGCACGATTCCTTTAATTTCCAATCACAAGACATTGCCTTTATTTGAAAAGAATTATGTATCGAGTAAAATTAATGGAACAAGAATTTAGAAAAATAAATCGCAACGTTGATATGTGTAATGGAAATAAGATGGACGAAAACATAAATAACAATACTGAGAGCAAAATAATCAGAGATAAATAAATAAATGAAAGTTAATAAAGCATAGAGTAAACGAATGAGAATTAACAAAAAAAGAAAAACTAAAGATAAAATAAATGAAAGAAAAATGTTGAATAAAAATATATAAAAAAAGGTAGTAACAAAAATATTAGTAATAAAATAGTATAACGATAAACATAATAATAATAAGTATAGTATAGTAATAATAATATATATATATATATATATATATATATATATATGTAAAGTAATAGTGAGGGAAGAAAAGGTAAAACGTTAATAATAATAAAACAGTAGTAGTATTAGTAAAAAATTCTAATAATCAAATAATAATAACATTAAAAATAATAGTAATGATAGTAGCAATAACGAAAGTAAAAGCAATATACATAGTAAATTAATAATAATAAAAATAAGACAACTCAAATCAATTCATTTAATAGTAAAAATAGCAAAAATAATTAAAAGGGACTAAATTGAATCAAAAACAGATGTTTTGGGGTAAAATCAGAAGTAAAATAGAGGGGAAGGACCGATTGAGCACGCGCACAATAGGGGGAGGACTGATAGGGTAAATATCCCAAACCCGCAAAACGCAGCGTTTCAACGCGGATCATATTGACTCTACACGCAAAGTCCAGGGGGTAATTTTTAAATATATAAAAAATGGAATAGGATGTAATTAAAACAGTGGTGCCAAAAGGAGGACTTACCGCGCAATTTTCCCATTTAAAGGAAAATTGCGCGGATCCAATTGCAGGATCGGGTCATCGCGCGGGCTCTCCCCATCCCCTACGGCGCCGTTTTCTCCATGCCTAAAAACCCCCCTTTTCTTTGCAAAAACATTTGCCCCCAAACAGAACCTCAAAAAAAACAAATGGGATCCCCATCTTTCCTCTGCTAGGGCACGCTCGTTCTCGCCGCAGGTCCACCATGCGCGCACCCTCAGCGACGGCCGGAGGAACCATGGTAAGATCCCCTCGTTCTCCCTTTTTTTTAAAAAAACTTTGTTTGTTTTTCGAAAGTTAGTGAAACTAATTGTGAAAATCGAAAAGGTTTTTTAATACCCTCTCCTCCTATTTTCGCATGCCATAGCAGAGCAAAAGGGAAAAGCAAAAACGAAATTCGAAAATCGAAAGGCCAAAACACCGTAATCACCTTGTTTTTTAACCGATCCTATTTCGATCTTATGCGCAAGTCTTTGCTTCTACTTACTGTGTTTATTTTTTGTAGAAATCGTGTGTATTCCTTGTAAAACGTAGTGTGTTTTCCTCTATATTTCCACAAAAAAAACCCCTCCTGCTACAGATTTGATTTGGCTTTTCTATAGCCTTTTATTTTACAACCGATCTCCTATTTTGTAGTTACATGGAAACGTGATGGAGGGTACGACGACGTGGAGCAGGCGCAAGACTCGGGGACGCGAGACGTGCGGCGTTGGGATGCTGCTGGCGGCGCTGGCGAGAAACCAAAGGCTAGGGTTTTTCCTTTTTGTTTTCTGTTTCATTTGGGCTTCGTCGGCCTCGTTTAAGGTTTGGGCTTTGTTAAAAAAAATGGGCTATGGACTGTTTAATTTGGATATCTTTTACTTGCTGGTTAATTTTTGGTATTGGGCCTGGGCAATTAAAAATTCGGCTCTACAGTATAATATTTTTTTATTGTTCTTTCTCTATTTCACTAGTAAATTTTTTTCTAAAATGTTTTTTTTCATTATTGTTAAATATTTAGAATAAAGAAACCTAAGCCTTAAACACATAAAGGTTTTATAAAGCTGATATACAACTAGTAGCTTCTTTTTGCAAAAATAAAAATCACTAAGTGCGTTTGGGATCATGATAATGCAATATATTAAATTTTCAAATATAAGATTCACAACAATCTCACTAGTAATAATAAATTTTAAATAAAAAAATGCTAAATTTTTAATCGATATTCAAGAAAGTCAAGATTATAGATACAGTCGATCCTAATCTTTTCAAGGATTTGTATTAATTAACTTTTAAAAATTATTACCTAATCGTGATGGTAGGAATCTCATATAAAATCAATATATCAAAATTATTCAATAAATAAAAAATTAAATCTTACATAAAAATCCTAATTTATTATAAAAAAAGCCACAATCCAAATTTTTTATTGTTACCAAATTTGAGAGACCCATTTGAATATATATTTTGTAAAAATTCTAGAGTGTTTGCGAGAGAATAAGAAATTTTATGAGTTTTAGTAGAAAATAAAAGGTAGTAGGTGGGCAGAAATTAATTTATTTTTATATAAAAAAATTGCTGTCAAATTTTTATGAAATTAAAATTTTTTAGAATTAATACACCAATTATATATAATTTTTGGTAATTAAAAAGAAGCCAAACAAAAGTTAGGCTAAAGGTGTGTGAAAACTGGTAATTAATTCCAGCAGAGTCTTGCTTCAGGGCTACTCGCATCATCTCAGGACTTTTTCTTTGTGGGGTCAGTTGACCCTACAACTATCAATGTGGCTTCGTCACGAGATTAATTTATAAATTTAATCTTTGTATATTTTTAATTTAAAAAGTTTAGTTCAATTAATATTATTTTTGGTGATTTTTATTAAAATTAATTAACTTTTTATTAATTATATGTCACGTTACATTAGAACAACCTAATTACATGTTAAATTTACATATTTAAAGGAAAATATTTTTAAAATTTTAAATATAGGGACTAAAATTTAAATTTATCAAAAATACAAAGACTAATAACATATTTTAACCAAATATTTAATTATAACGTGAATAATTGCAATTTTGACCATCACCTAGCAATACAACGTAGAAAGTTTTGTGGAATTTCAGTTGGGTTGGGTTGACTGTTAGGAGTTGGACCATAGAAATCTTGTGGTCCAGTCTCCATCTACCAGTCTTCTATAGGTGAGGGAGGGCTCCACGACTAGTTAAGATAAATTGCCCACCACAATCTTATGTACACCCCTCCTTTAAGGTTTTAATTACTTCATCAAGCTTTAATACTAATTAATTTAAACCTACAACTTTCTTACCATTTATTACTTTTTAAGGTCTAATGTTAAATTTTTACTCTAATCTTTCGTCTTTTTCTTTTCACCCATCTAGATATTAACTTTTTAAGTTTTAGTCAATTTCATATATTCTAACAGAAAAATTGATCGGATTGTTAAAATTTGAGTTAATATATATTTTCGTCCTTCAATTTAGCAACTAAGTTTACTTTGGTATTTGTATGGTGTTTGTTCATTTTAATTCTTAAAATTATATTAATCCTTAAAATATAAACAACATTGGCGCGGTAGTCAACAAAGCAATTCACATGTGCTTTATTGACGTGGATAATTTTTAAAATTTTTATTTTTTCAAATTTTTTATGAAGTATATATAAATTACCATATGAGATGCTACATTAACATTGTTAAAATTTAAACAATTTAGTTTTTTTTTTAATTCAAAATAATAATTTAATTAAAATTTTAAAAATAAGAATCAAAATGATAAATAAAATAAAAGTGAGGAGCACTAAATTTAGTTGCTTTTTCATAAATTGATGGTTGTTGGACAAAATCCCAAAAATCATATAAAATATAAAATAAATATATATTAAATGTTTAAATATATTAAATTTTAATCAAATAATTTTCAGATTTATCTATTTAAATTTATGTTTTGATTTTAAAATTTAAATCAGATAAATAAAATTATTCTTAAATTAAATAATACAAATATTAAGATAGACTTTATTTATAATTATTATATTATATTATATTATATTTTGAATTGGGCTTGAGGTTAAAGAGTGAAAGCCCATAAAGATATGGGGCTGTATACGGATTGTCCGCCGATGTGATCTACGCAATAAATAAATAGCAGCTTACTTCATCCAATTGCATTTGCAGCTTCATGTTTTATTTCTGTACCAGCTCTCTATTTTTTTAGTTTATCTGCAATCTTCCCCAAGCTGTATTATTTTCCCTTTACGTTTCTAGTTAAGAGTTTTGTCTTTGCCTATTTCTATTCTACTGTCACTTTCCCTAGAAAAAATTATCTTGCTAGCAAAAGGGAAAAACAAGAACTTTACCAGGAAAAACAGAGCCAAAAGAGGAGCATTGTGATGCAACGAGTGGTGTCATCTAATGTTTTGATTTGATTTGAAATTTTGTTGTTGTTGGGAGGATTTGTTTGGTGACCATGGTCATTGGTATGTGCCGTTCCTTTCGCGATCGAGCTCTCGACCGATGCTATCACTGCTTCCCTTGCCTCTCCGATTCTGGTACTTTTATTTATTTATTTATCTCTGTTTATTTCCCGAAAAAGAGAAAAAGGTGGGAAAGCGTTTTACTGTGTTTTTGCTGTGCGAGTCTCATCTGAATTGCAGTTAATTAGTTAATTACTCGTCAATTTCTCAGTTTTTTTGTTTTAGTAAGCATGGTTTTTCCTCCTTTTTCCACGGTTAAATTTCCTCATTTTCTTTGTTCTTTCTTTTTTTTTTTAATTGAATTTGATTTTATTATTGGGTTTTCAGCACGGAGATCATCGTTGGTTTTGAAAGTGACATTAGTGATGCTGCATCTGGTATACGTTGGCATTCTCTTCCTTTTCGATAGTGATTTGATAGATAAAACGAAAAAAGAACCCTGGTATGTATGGTATTCCATTCGATGCTATTATTTTATCTTAGATGAAAAGTTAGAGTTGGATACCTTTATTCCACCTTTACATTAAATGATTGTTTCCACCTCAAGCTTCTACTTTTATTGCATAATGATATCTATGAAGAGAACTAGGCTATAAGCATAATAACATTTAAATATTTATGAAGCAATATTACTCATTCTGCTTTTACTAGACGTTTTAAAGTTCTTTTTTTTTTCCAAATTCACTTGCTTTAGTATTTTCTTTTGCTGTTTTTGATGAGTAATTGCTTCATAGCTTTGAACCTTCAATTTAATTCTTTCTCCGTTTTCCCAGGTACACTGCTTTATATTTGTTGTTGTTTTTCGCCGCATTGGTGCAATACTTCATTACTTCTGGTTCTTCTCCTGGGTAAATATCAGTCCGCAATTACTGTCGAGATCAAAGTTTTAACTGTATAATGTACGCATTACATTTTCAATCTGATATGTTCGTTCCCTTTCATGTTTTTCTACTTTTAGCTATGTCCTTGATGCAATGAGGGTTGTTAATGAGACAAATGTGATATGTAAGAAGTCATCAATGGCCAAAGTAAGCATTTTTTTTCTTTTATTGTTCCTTGTCAATTCTTTCTCTTCCATCCTCCGGAAGTTAGAACTAAATTATTCTGGATATAGTCAGAAACAGAATTGGATATATACATGGAATCTTACTAATCTTGTTCTTATAATGTTTAAGCAAAGACAGCCTGCTTCAAGCAAAAATGGAAGCTTGTCTGTAGAAGGGTGTCAATCAGGAAGAAATTTTCAAGGGACTGATTCTACTTCTTGGACAAAGTTGGTGATGGACATGTATCCCCCTGGAACCTCCATTAGGTGTGTAAAACTTCATTGATTTTTTGATAGATCTTTCAGTTTCTTTTTTTAAGGATTTATGTTTATGAATCTTCATGGGTGCCAAGAGCCAAATAAGTTAAGCTATCATGGTATTTTCTGTTGTGTTTCACTTGTTGCTCTTGCCTTTTACTTACCATTGTTGCTTTTATATACCCAACTCATTTCTGGACTTAATTTTAAGTTAATTGCCTTGCTAGTTTAATTTCATATTGTGAAGCAAGTCTACTAAACATATGACATAAATATTGGCTTTCTGTTTGAGTTTAATCTAATTTTTATCATTCAAACCATCAAGAAAATGTAGAAGGAAGTTATGGGAAGTTTATAGAAATTACAGAAATTCTAACTTTGGTTTGGATTTTTCAGGTCTTGCATTTGCTCCTATTGTAATGTTGAACAGGTATTGAGATTCTATGTTTATGTCCTTCATATGATACAGTTTTTTTTTTTTTCATGAATCAAGATATCTTGGTGACATCTGTTTATTTTGTGTTATTTACCTTGATGGTGGATGCTTATTCTTGGCTTTGTATAAAGTCTAGCTCAAAAAAAAAGCATGTGTATGTATTTTTTGCTTTGTTAGTGGCATGGAGGTCCATGTACGCAGGAAAAAAATGTTAAATTGAGTCATTATTGTAGCTTTTGATTGGATCTTCATTGCAAAAATTGTGTAAATGGTTGTTTCTAATCATCCAGCTATCTTTTTGTGTAAAGAATTCTATGAAGAGTTGTTTCTGATTGTCCACATTACATGGCATGTGGCTGTTACTTATACTGTTATTGCACAATTGCAGCCTCCACGTGCAAAGCATTGTTATGATTGTGATAAATGTGTTCTTCACTTTGATCACCATTGTGTATGGCTCGGAACATGCATTGGCCAGGGTAATCACTGTAAATTTTGGTGAGTCTACATCATGTTGGACATGTCCTTTATGACTTTGCCTATATCTTGTGCCCTTATATATGTTACTATGAAATATGTTGCTAAAATGTAATTAAAAACTGTAAAGGGAAAAACACTTATCCAACTTTGAGGAGGATCCCCCCTTTCTTTTCTTTTTCTTTCATATCTGGATCTATTTTGAACTGTTTACATGCATCCAACTTCAGTTCATTCCTCGAATAAAATGAATTTGTATGCATGCTGGTATTCTTCTGCCTACGTTACCAATTTCATATATTTGAAATATATATTTTCCTAATTTTGAACCAAATTGTTTTATTGTTTCAATTTGTAAATTTAGGTGGTACATTTGTGAAGAGAGTGCGCTGTGCCTCTGGACTGGCATCTTGTACATTACATACCTGAGGGCCAACATATCAAGGGACTGGTATGTTATATTATGACAGCACCTTTTCTTTCTTACGTGTTGGTATGGCAGTACCAAATTTTCTAGTATGACTCCACTATAGTTTGCTACATGTTGATTTTTTTGACTTTTCATTCGTTGTTTGTGTGGTTACATCTTCTTTCTTTTTTGGTTTGGGAAAGAGCTTGTATATTTACCTGAATCTGAAATTTGACATTGAAAACCTTTGTTGACAGGTGGAATGATGCTATCGCGATTTTACTATTGATTCCCTTGTCAATTTTTATTGTGTTTCTACTTCTTCTTCTATTTTTTCATAGGTAACTTCTGTTCTTTACTTGTTTTGAGCATTGAATTTAAGATTTGGTGATTAGTTTTCGTGTTACTGTTCCACAAGCACTGTTCAAATATGGGAACCTTTATTATTATTATTATTATTATTTTATTTTATTTTATTGCAGCTATCTTATTCTGACAAATCAGACAACTTATGAACTCGTTAGACGCAGGCGAATCCCATATCTAAGGTAAGCTGGTGCTTTTATTCACTTCATACTGCTTGGCATCATCATGTAAATTGTACATATTAATGAGAGATAATTGGGATGTAAATGGGGGCTATGAATACGGGCTCAGAAAATTTGTCATTCTTGTGATATGCAGGGGGATTCCTGAGCGAGTATATCCTTTTAGTAAAGGAGTTTGCCACAATTTATACGACTTCTGTTGTGGTGGAAGCAACATATACAGTTTGGAACCTCTGCCCTCAGCTCAAGAGCTTGAAGAAAAGTCAAGGCCCTACACTTGCTTAGATGTTTTAACATGCCGTTGCTGCTGACATTATAGGGCAATATATCATTTACCATATCTATGAACTGATTCTTTACCCGCAAAATTTTAATGTGAGGTTGTGTTATGTATCATATCTATATCTAGATATGGTTGGCTGAAGGCAGAGTTGCTTGTCGGGTTTAGATTTATACTTCTGATGTTTTAAACTGTGTTAGATTTATATTCTAACTATTATTTGATAAGGCTTGTTACCCATGTCATCTTCCATTACCAGAAACAAAAAATTGACATCAACTAAATATGATTATTATATCTTCTATTTCCTTTCTCAAGGACAGTACATACAGAACAAATGCATTCATAAAATTGTATAATAATATCTGAATCTCAATAAAATTGGTTACAAGCATCTGATTTTCATGGTAGTGATTTGCGATACTTGAGAGCTTCAAAACGAGCTGCAAGATCATCATAATCCGGCAATTTTGGGTGTACACGGTGAATAGAAGAATCCTGTTTCTCAAGAGAAGGTACTGGTGGTGGCAGATCAGTGCTGCCAACAGGATAATCTTCAATTTCTATTTCTTCATCACAATCTGATTCATCAAACTTTATATCTGAATGCGCAGCAGGGGCATGATTGTAGCTGTGTCTCCTACAGGTCTTTCCACCTCCATTGTTGCCGGGTCTTACATCCTCAGTACTTGGAGGGTAGAACGTCCCAAAACTCCGAGATTCATACATTCTCCTAGCTCCAGGAGGAGAAGTTGGAACAGATCCTCGAGCAGCGTTGCCTACACAACCAGATGCTTCACTAAATAGATTACTCTCTCGGTTGGCCAAATATGCAGCAGCTTTAGCAGCAGCAATTGCTTTTTTTGCAGATTCTTCTGCTGCTTCAGCAGCCGCAACCGTGTCTTTAAAACGATTATGGCCCTCTTCTCCTCTGCCACATTATTTTTAAGAACAAAGAATATAAACAAGTTAGAAACAGTTGGTGGTGAAAATTTTTGATTGAAAACTGACCTAGAGCAGAGTTACCTGGTCATAGACTCTTTTGGTTCGGGACAATGATTTGTAGCAGGTTTCACAGGTAAGCTGGTTGCACTAACGAATGTACGTGGCCCCTCCTATTCAATTAGAAAAGCACATTAGTTTATATTAGAACGACAAAGAAATGAGCTTAGAATGAATGGACTTGTGAACTAACAATAAGCTCTTCAGGAGGCTTGAGCAGCTCCTTTTCTGATTCAGTTGTATCCCATTCTATGCTGTGATCCTTAGCTATTTCCTTCATGACTTTCAATTTTGCTTCACCTGTAGGAGTTTTAACTGAGAGCTTGTCAATCAGCTGTAGGCACAGAGACAAGCAAAGGCAATGTCAGTAATCTCAACAGCAAGCTAAATTTGATATCCTACAATGGAGCAATCATGATAAAAGAGAAAGCTAACCAAGCGATTAACACCGCAGTTGGGCCGCAGATCAGTGGCAGCAGCTACAAAATCTCTTCCGTATTTCTTCTCAAAAATGTTTCTAATTTCTATTAGCTCTGGAATCTCAGCACATCTTGGGGCCGCAAATATCAAACTAGCAATTCCTTCTTTCAGATCAGCAGGGCATTCCCTGGAATAGTTGGACTGCTTTAGGAACATTTTATTTTATGTAAAGAGAAAATCTATAGAAAGTAACCCATGGTGTCATCAGGCTGCCTCACCTACGCTTCTTGATGATGGAAAGCCTGGCTACCATTAACTCACAAAAGAGCTCAATGAACTCATTTGCAGCCAAAACATTTTGTTCTCTCATGACATGTTCAACCTAAACATCCATTCCCAAGATAAGAAACAAAACAGACAAAGATAAATAGGAGGACTTTTAAATCTATATATATGATGGTGTAATGCTACTAATGGTGAACTAAACAGTAACGCAAAATGAATACTCGAATGCGGGCGGTGGCATCTTGACCAGACTGAATAAGCAAGGCGATGTCACGCCTCATTTGTTTCACCACTACTTGTCTCTTGTTCCTGAGTAGCTTTATCCTTGCAACCGCCATTTTGGCAGCCGTTTTGCTGGATAAATAACAAGAGAAACGAAACAAAAATAAAGAAATGGAAACCCAGAATCGAAAAAAAAAATATTCTCTTCTTTTTGGGTTTTAAGGAAAATGGAGGGTACCATTTGGAGGAGTTGAAGCCATTGCCGAAGAGAGAGAGCGTAAGCTTCATGAGCTTCTTGGAATGTGCAGTGGCGGCAGCCGCGACCGTCATGGCTTACTCCCTTGGCCTTGCAGAGGATCTAAGAAAAGAAGAAGAAGAAGAAGAAGAAGAGTGTCTATTTGTAACGGTTGGATTGGCAAAAAAGGCATTGGGATACACTGTTTTTTCAGCAATACTTAAATCCTTTTCATTGTCTGGGTCCCACTTTCTTCTACAGCGACCAATGTAACCGTTATGTGATTGGATACGTGGAAAGAATCCAATGGGGATCCTATCAGCTTTTTGGGCTTCAATTTGGATCAAAGAAGCCCATTTTCCAATGTCAAATGGATTTTTAATTTTGAATGTTATTGGGCCTTCACTCACTTTTGTTATTTATATAAATTTTCTAATAAACCCAACAAGAAGAATTGGAAGTTTTTATTTCTTTCTTCTTCAAATATATTTTAATGAAATAGCTTCTTCTTTTTTTAATTCACAAAAATAACACTGGGAACTTTGATGAGGTGGAAAAATGTGGTTTGTGAAATGTTAAAAAAATTAAGATGTTTTTTGTTTGAAGTTAAACAATTCTCTATGATAATGAATCATATCTTTAATTCATTTGGTTGAGTTTCTGTTTCACTCATATAAAAGGCATGGGTTAAGCTTCATAAAAGTACCATGGTCACAATTTTCCAAAAAATTATAAAAAGTTTTAAAGTTTTACTTTAAAAAAAATTAAAAACAACCTCTAGAATGACTTTGAACAAATAATCATCGAAGTTCATTCTAAAGTGATTTTTTTAAATAATTATAAAAAATATAAAAATATATTTAAAATTATTAATGATTAAAAATTTTAAAACTCATATATACACAAACATACCCACATATAATATACACAGCTTATCTTTTTAATCCAATTGATATTTTTGGTTAATCAAGTTGATAAGTTCTATTTTATTAATTTCTTATAATCGTTAATAAATGTTAACTAATTTTCTATAATTATTTAAGAAACAACCGTAGAATAAACTTAGACAAATGGTTGTTGAGGTTTATTTTAGACACTGTTTTAATCATTTTTAAATAATTTCAAAAAAATTATATCTTTTTATAAATTTTAATAATTATTTTAAACCATGTCTAGATTCATCTTGGGCATGGTTTTTTAAAATAATTATTAAAAATTATTTAGTTTGGAGATTTTTTAATTTTTAAATATTTAATATGTGGCAAAATATATCACACCAGAATGAGGTACGCGTAGTACACCACGTGTAATTATCCGGTTGTTTCGTTAAACACGTCATTATTAAAAGTAGAAATAGATAGAACTTTTAAGAAATTAATTAGTTTAGCTTTTGATTTAAAAGAGACAAAAATATAATCCAAAAGGCTGATGACTCAAATGGAGAGGATGGATGGAATAATCCACAAGAACCATACTTAATATAGTTATATCAGATTAGTTGGAGTTATGAACCTAAGTTTGAGAGATCTGCTCCGCAGTCTCTAATCCTTTCCTGTTATCACTTTCTCCCATATATCATTTCTGAAGTCTAAGAAAAATTGACAAGGTCACAAATACCAAAACTGGGGGAGAAACTATTAAATCTCAATATCAGCAGAAGATAGAACACATGGTATTTCATTCTATAACAATAATTTTTGTGTAGTGTACAATTGGTTGGAGTTTGTATAAATAAATAAAAATATTCGGGGCATGTCCTCTAAAATTTGGATGCCTCGGCACAACAAAGAGAATTGGGAAATCACTATTGAGAGATGATGTTCAAGAGAGAGGTCCTTGCTTTGATCAAATGCCTAAACACACATTCCAAACGATTCTCTAGGCCTTCAATCCCACTTTCCAACTCCACCAATCTTTTATGAGCCATCTGCAACTTCTCAACATCGCAAGTATGTCTGCGAAGTGCAGCATCCACGCTTTCCAATTCATTTACATTCTCTTCACACGATATTACCCCCTTGTGCATCATCAACTTTGACACCACAGACCATCTTGTTTGCTTTGAGGAAACTGGTGATGACAAAAATGAGAAAAATGATTGCAAGATTGAAGCACTGATTGCATTAACTTGTGTTAGGACCCGAATCACAGCTGAGAAATGATGATACTGGTCCTCGTCCTGGTGCTGGTCCAGGAGGAGTGGTGATGCTCCAAGTTTGTTTCCCATTTGCTTCAACTCTGTGATCAATTTCTTTCCTTTCTTCTTCATTTGCTTCCTGAATTTAGTGTAGTTAACAATGTTATCCTCAATGCTCGAATCACCCTTTCTCCTTCGGAGAGCTGATTGAAGAGCATGAACATGTTCCTTGATTTCATACATGTTATCCCTTGCAATGCCACAAATGTCCAAAAGCCTCACAGATCCATCCAACAATTCATCAACACATTTCTCATGTTGATGATACTGGGAGAGGACTTGTTGTGTCGAAGGCATGCTGAGAAGATCATTCATGCATCGGTACAAGTCTTCCAATCCCGAAAGACATGTAAAAATCGACTCACATGTGGTCAAAGGTGATGATGCTTCCCAAGCTTTGAGCCTGTTGAGCTCATCTTCGATTCTAAGGGTGGTAGGATGTGACCTTGAAGGCAAGCTGATTGATCTTACATGGTATTTGCCACCCATGTTTTTTTTTTTTTTTTTTAGTTTGCTCTTTTTCTTCTTTCAGAGCTTGAGAGTTTGAGATGGTCACTGTCAAAATCAAACAAGGGAATATCTATTTATATAAATATTGAATGCTATGCTATGCCAATGTGAGCAATCATGTGAGCCAGAATGGGCATTGCCCCTTTGAGTCCGGATACCATGTCACGTCATTCACCAAAATGATGAAGAATATGTATGCATGCATGAGGTGTCATGTTTTGGCTGCAACCTGAAGAGTTTGCCTCCCTGCCTGCTTGCCACATTTCCCAAATTCCCAAAGTTCAAAAATTGCAACAGTTGTCTCACTTTCTACATCTGACTTTTTATTTGTTAATAATATATTGCTATTGTTTTTCGGTTACTTTTTTTTTTTGACAAAAGTAAAATTTTAAAGATTAAAATATAATTAGAATCCCTGAATTTTATACATTTGAAATTTAGTAATCATATTTTTAATTTTATGAATTTATTCTTTTAATTTCTGAAATTCAATTGTTAATAAAATTAATTTTTTTAAAAAGATTACACTTTTTATTATATCAAATGGCGAATGACATACGTTGTTTTAGATTAAATTATAGTTATGGTCTCACCATTATGTTTAAATTTAGAATTTCGTATATGTACTTTAAATTGACATAATTTGACCCCTAAAATTTTATCATATCATTAATTAATCCAAATAATTGACACCTTTTATTATTTCTGACACAATGTTGAGCTTAGTTTTTTTTTTTTTTAAATACTCGTTCTAACTTATTATGCCGAAATAAATTTCCTTTTTATGTTAGAAATGTGCTTTTAAATATTTTTTTTTTCATGTCAGCACTTTAACTCAAACAATTAAAGATATTAATAATTTGGACTAACTAATGTTATTGTAAAACTAAATGATGAAATTATGTAAAATTAAAATATCAAGACTAAATACTAAATATGTGCATAATATAAGGATCAAAACTGTCATTTGACCATCATTTTACAATGGCTAAAAAAATAAATAAAAATTTTACACGTGTCAGGAAGAGAAACCTTAGGGCATTCCTCTTATAAATATATATGAAGGAACATTAATTATTATTATTTATTAAAAACACATTTTTAAGACGAAAAAAAAATCTCCCTTACAACATCCTTTACATTTTAATTGAAATAGTTGAAGATAATAAGTATTTATATTTACTAATGCCGTTATAAGAGCAGAGTGTCAAATTAAAGTGTAAATACTGAATCTCAAAAGTGATCATAATAGAAGGATTAGAATTGAAATTTGACCAGTTATAAAATAATGAAAAAATTGAGCAAAGACACATGGAGGCGTTGTGTAAGCCTTCCTTGGTTATATAGATTTCAATGTTAATTACAACATAGGGAATTGCATTAATACTTAACAAGGGTGTATTTGGACAGTAAACTTTTTTGTAATTACAATCCTTTTTAATTGTTTAAATATATTTAATTGATAGAGTGTAATTATATCATAATTTTATATATTATGTTTAATAATACAATTCGTAATTACAAATTATAATTACACAGTTATATAATTTATATATATTTTAAAATATTAGTTACTATAAAAAATTATCAATACGATAAAAAAATTTATAAACGAGTAATAAAAATTAAAATAAATCATCATATATAATATATTAGTCCAAGAAAATAGTCAATAATACGATTGCTAATAAAAATAATAAGAAAATAAACATTATAGACAATTTTATTTAATTGTTTTAGCATTCCATATTTGTTGGACTATATTTTGGAAAAATCAATTTGAAAATAGTGGAATTAAGCACAATGGAAATTAAAAATTTTCTTTAAAGCCGACCGGTTGGTATGTTTATATCAGTAAACCATTTACCTGAATAGTACATGTGTTTTGGATTAGACAGAATAAGTTGTTCATGGCTTTCGACCACTTGTTCTTCTCAACTATCCTTGACCATGGTTTACTAGAGTGTGGGCACTATTCGCAAATCGATGAACACTTTAGTAAAACTTTGAGGGCTAAAAAATCGAATATCAACGTATATGAGGTGTGTGTTTAGCCTAGCCCCTAATATATATTTATAGATAAAAATAACAAGAGTTTTAATTGAACAAGTTGTAATAGAATAATAATATTTTAATAGAAAAAATCAACTCCTACGAAGAATGTCTAAGGTGGGGGTGGGGCAAGCCCTCTCTGGGATTAGGGTTTGATACCCCTCCCTATAAAACCAGTCTTATTTGGGCCTCGTCATTTACCAGATCAATTATATGTGTTATCCGATTTTTAAATCAACTCATATAAATTTTTTAGCCTAATAAATATTTTTCCTACCTTAAAAAATTATTTATTCATTTAATTAATTAATTAAACTAATTAAATTATTTCTCAGCCCAATTCTAATACCGTTAAAATTATGGCAACTGTACTGTATTAGAATTTATTAGCAAATAAATTTAGTCAACTTATTCTTATGAAATTATGATGACTTATGATATATTTGATAAAGTGAAAAATTAAGTGCTAAAAAAGTAAGTGTTGAAAAAATAAATACTGAAAAATTAAGTGTTAAATTTAAGTTATAAAATCAATTTGGTATATTATTTAAAATTAAATATTGAATATATTGTTTGATAAATGATAATATAATCTTAAACGAAATAAAATAAAATAAAAATTGAATTTATTCTCTATTAAGTGATATGTAGGTCCTTATGTTTCGGTCCAATTTTCAGTGGTATTGGAAAATGCGATTTCGGAACCCCATTCTGTAAACCCAGTCTGTAAAATATTAAATATGAATATTTATGGAGTTGTTATAAAAATATATCAAAGATTGGTCAAGTAATTTTATTGAATGAATAATTAATTAAGGCCCAAGGATTAAATTATAAAAGTTCAATCACTATAGAATTATAACTTACCAAAGGCTTGAGGACTAAAATAACAATTAATCAATTAGTCAAAATGGTTATTAGACCATTCTTAAATAGGAGAAAGTGGATGATGATGATGGTGTAATCCACTAAGATTAATTAATGTTAAATTAAGTTAATTAAATTATGTTTATGTTAATTAAACTAACTTGATTATTCTTTAATCCAACTATAGATATATGTTAAGTTAGTGGAAAAATGTCATCTTCATCTTCCACCTATTTTCTTGTAGTCCAAAAGAAGAAGAAAACCTAGAAAATTTTCATGACATTCAACCATAAATTAAAAGGTAAATTTAAGTTATTTTCTTGTAATTTTTATAGATTTGAGGTCATGGGAGCTTGATTTAGCTAGCCCATGTACCAATTTATGAAACCGTTAAAGTTTTGGAAAGTTGTCATTGTTGATTTCTTGAAGAATTAGGCTTGAAATTGATAGATTTTAAGCTTAGATTATGAAAATGACTAGATTGTAAAGTTAATTTAACTTATTGTTAACTTTGTTACATTAGGGACCAAATTGAATAAATGTAAAACTTGACATGAAATATGTTAGAAATATAAAGTATAAGGTCCTTAATGAGAATATATGAAATTGAATTTTAATTCGAAGTTAGAAATTGAAAGTTATGCTTATCCCAAGTTTAGAGACCAAATTGAATACAATGTAAAATATGAGGGAAATCGAAAAAATGAATTTATATAGGTTCATGCATATCATAACATTGTATGAAAGTGATTAGTATCGATTTGCATATAAAATAATTGTATAGATCAAGATTTGGATCAAAGTGGAGCTAATAGGGGAAAAACAAAAATTATGAATTAGTCCTTGAAGTATCCACTCTTTTCACATTTTGAATAGGTAAGTTCATATGGAACTTACTATATTATTTTATATTATGTGTAATTTTGTGTTTGATTTCATATATATGTTTGGATATAATTAGAACACTAGTGAAATTTGCATCTATGGTTAGTAATGGACTAAATTAAAATGTTATGTGATCATATTATGTAATAGTACAAAGTACAAATGTGAAAGTTGATTGATTATAGGGCATGTAAATGAAAATATTTGGTCATATACAAGGTACAATATGAATTATGGTTGATTATAGGGATTGGTAATGACATATATACGAAAATGATGTCCATGTGAACTTAGTAAAAGCTTAGGATACGATTGGCATGCCAATAGGGTTATACGCGCGCTTGATAAAAAAATTTACATGTTATAACGAGATCTAGCATCTTTTGTAGATTCTCGGGTTATATGTAACATAATTTTAGCTTGGATGGGTAACCTGATGTAATTTCAGCTTGTGTGAGCAACTCAGTTCACTCGTATATTCGAGTCTGTTTTACTATAGTTCCATCAAGCAAAATTCATTGAATTGAAATGGAAGAACTTAAAAATGTATTGATATGAAATGATATATGTTTATAGTTTGTTATGTCACATGAAATTCCTTTGGTATTAATTGATATTATTCATGATATGCAAGTATATCTAACTTATTTGAATGTTAATGTTGGCAAGTGACTAGTTAAGACATTATTTGCCAAAGATAGCCAAATTGTATGCCAAAGTGATAGGTAGTTGTTATTTTTATAAATGATCAAGGTAAGCATAGTGTAACACCCCCTAACCCTAAACTGTCGTCGAAACAGGGTTATGAGGTATTGCTTGACATATCAAATCAAATACGAAATCTAAACAGATAATTTACATACATTTCATAAATATATCATATGTATTATCCAAATCAATTCAATTGATTTCATTCAATCCAGTTCAAATACCATACCAAAATAACCCAAACATGCTATTTCATAATCTTAACATTTCATTTATATTGTATATAACCATCCAAGGTTAATTTATAATACCATTCACAAACATATTCAAAATGACCTATACAATTAACCTAGGTACATGCCATTTTACAAAAGAGAATATACATCACCACTTTGCTGAGTTCGGGATTTGCTTGGATGTGGAACAGGAACTTTTGACATCAACTAACCTGCGCACGGAAACAAACCGTACGCTGAGTATATACATTCAGTGGTATTACTATAATTCAAATATATAAATAATATAGTAAATTATGCATATTCAATTTACACAATTAATCTTTCAATAACCATTTCATAAGTTGTATTCAATTAAACTCATATACTATTTCATTAATTTCAATTCATTTCATTCTCACTTCTCATTCCGATATCTCAATCTATTTCATATACATAATCATTCGATTTATCAATTCATTCAATACCAATTCTAATTTCCAATTCGTTCATTTACCCCTATTAACTTGACTCGGACTTTGACGGATACACGGATCCAACCAAACACACCAGTACGACACCTTGTGCCTCATCGGCCTTGCCAAAGTGAATCGGTACCTAGTACCTCATCGGATTTAATCCGAAGCAATAATACGACATATAGTGCCTCATCGAAATTATCCGAAGCAATATTTCGACACATATAGTGCCTCATCGACTCGAGGTCGAAGTATCCTTGAACACTTCCAATCCTATGGCATGCCAACTATATCCGACTTAGCCCGACTAGTTAATAGGGTTTCCAATTCACTTTCTCAATTCAATTTCAATCAAATTCATACCAATCTCAAGTTCTCATATTTTCAATTCAATATCACAATAACTTATTTAATTCAATTCAAATCACTTTCAATTTCCAATCAATATACATTCAAATATTCACATGATTCACAATTCAATAACATTTCTTACCTCAATTCCACTTACCACACACATTAATTAAAGTTAAAAAATAAATAATAACTAAATTCGAATTATAGTAATACAAACCGTAATTTCGAATCACTCCTCGTCAACTTTTCCTTTCCTTTCTTGGTCGATGTCTCCGACACGATGTTAGCTACGAATATTAAATAAGTTAAAATTATCAATACAACATCAATTCACATCAAATATTTAAATTTTCTATTCAATTTTTACCTTAATTTTAATTTAATCCCTAATCAAAATTATTTTCATTTCTATCACAATCTATACCTTATTTTCACTTAATTTCTACTTATAACTTAACTTAACCCTCAAACTTTCATCACAAAACCCTAAATTTGAATTTCTTACAATTTAGTCTCTATTACACAAAACTTATAACTTATTCCACAATTTAATCCTTTTCCCAATTCTAATTTGAAATTTCTATCAATTAAATCCCTAATTCATCAATTAATTCAACATAAACTATATCCAAAAATCTACTAACTTTCAAATTTTCAATATCTACCTAATAGTATTTTGTTCAAGGATCATAAAAACTCAAAAATCACAAAAAAATGAATTAATTTGACTTACCAAATTAGCTTCGAACCTTAATTTCCCTTTTTTTTCTCCTTTCTTTTTCTCCCTATTCTTCTCTATTTTCGTTTGCTATTCTGTTTATGTTTCTTTTCTTTATTTTGTTTATTATAATAATATAATAATATAATAATATAAATTAATAATATAAATTAATATATTACTTATTTATTAAGTTATTATAATATAATATATTATATTTTAATAAAAAATATCTTTGATATTTCTATCGTAAATCGCCTCAATATTTGAAAATGCCATAATTGCCTATTTGGTCCTTTTAACTTTCTTTAATCTATAATTAAACTTTCACCTCTATTGCAATTTAGTCTTTTTTCCTAGTTACTCTTATTTTAAGCTAATTTACCTAACCAAAACCTAATTAAACTCACAACTAACTTTTCCAATGCCCGTAAAATTTGGGTCGTTACACATAGTATTTCCATTTGGACTTAATAAGCATTTTTAATGCTTACTCTAGTTGTTTCCTTTCCTTGTCGATTGTCACATTGCGGAACTTGCCGAGCTAGATCAGTGGGAAGCACACACTATCAAAAGACGGTAGAATTATGTTCTTTAGAATCCAAAGTTTTGTGGCATGTATATAGAGGCACCTTAGTGTGCAAATGATCATTTTTGGATTGGTTATATGGCAATTGTGGCATGGTTAAATCTTTGTAATATGATTTCCTTTTGACTTGGTAAATGTATGACACTAATCATGTTTCATGATAGTATGAGTGATGATATAAGCTTATATGCTTTGACATGTGGAAGATTACAAAATGAGATAAATAAGGTAGCTAAGTTGATGAATAGTTGGAATTGGTATAATTGAATGTTATGCTTGAAACATAACTGGTATATGTTTGTTTTGGCTTTACTAAGGTCATGTAAGTGCTTGGTGTATCAAAAGTGTATAGGTAAGCATATGATGGACTTGAATGACATAATGATATGTTTAGGTGAACAAATAGATTGATTGGTCCTAAATGATGATCATGTAATGAATGTCATGTTAAATGATTGTATTCAAATTGTTACAAACTTGGTTTAGCATGTTTTGCCAAGTGAATAGGTACCAAATGTGCATTTTGCCTAAAATAGGGACAACGTAACGACCTCGAACCCCAACGTCGCGACGTCAATATACCTAAAGTCACGACGTGACTCACTGAGTTGAGGATGTCGCAACATGGAAACCATGAAGTCGCGATGTCGTCCCAAAATTTTAAAGATTTTACAATTTGGTCCTAATTCACCCTCAGGTTAATAAAGAGCTTTTGTATGCTCGTGTGGGACCCAAAAATGATTAGGTAACATATTATATATGTGAATGATACTTGTTTACATGTTTGAATGATCGAATGGTGTATAATTGTCTGTAGTTGCTTCGGCAATGAAAGTAGCATCCTATAGTACGAACCCGACAATCAAGTTGGGCAAGGGGTGTTTCTCCTTATCTACTTATCATTTTCTACACATTTTTATAGAAAAAAATTCATTTAGTTGTTTTTATTGTGGGTTATCAAACCAGTCTAAAAAATTAAGTTATCAAAAATATTAACTTTCAATTGATTAATTTTTTTCAATACTTTATCAAACAGAGCTTAGATTAATTTAATTTCCATTTTGAATTCTAATTATTTAATTAAAAAATAATTTGATGAAATTAATTAGTTCCCAAGTCATCTCTTGTTCATAGCGAGAAAACACATTTATTGCGGATACATGCGATTTATTTCTTTAGTTCGATGTTTCACATTTTTTTTCCATATTATCAATTAATGCAAACCGTTAAGGTTATACCGAGCTAGCGGAGGGACCAATTGGCTATATATAATTTTCAAATACTTTGTAATTAAATTTCAACTCTTCGCCTATTAATTATAACATTATTTAGTCATGGAGTCATTCCACTAAAGTATCATGTCTGAGCTCTCCCTATTATATACCATTATTACTTTGTTAAGTGCTCGTCCAATGACCTTGTCATATATGCGTTACCCTCATAAGACATCTTTAATCTATTTGGGATAAATTTGTTCCCCCAATATAATCCTATTTTATCTCATGATAATCATGACATCTTTCTTAATGAAAAGTCAATTACTAAAAAATAATAATTAAATAACTCATCTTAGGACAAATAACCCGTGGCCATGTTACTTTCCATCTATTATGCAATGCCGATGAAAGAATATCATTTACCTTTTATTAGGCTATGAATTCCTCTATAGAAAATGAAGCTATGTCATGCAGAATTCGTAATACTCAATGTACCAGTTTTCGGCTCTATTACCAATTTAACTATAACACTTTATACACGACCCGATCGTCGGGTCCGAGTAACAAGGTGTCCCATTCATTGCTGGAGCAACTACGATAAAATTTAATACAATTCATATCATTAGGTAGGCAAATTACAAGAATTTTAAGCAAATAATCATTCTCGGGTCTTATTTGAGCTTACGAAAGCTCTAATGCTAACCCGAGACCAAACCAGGATCAAATTGTAAAAGATTCAAATTACAAGATTGACGTTGTGACGGGAGGGAGTTCCTCGTGAGAGATTTCCTCATACTGACTAGATGAGGAACTCCCTCACGTCACCACGTGACATACTATTTTGGTCTCATCGGGACAACTGAGTTCTTCGTCTTGCTGTGACATTATAGGTCATTTCTTGTCGTGACGTGGTACGTTTGACATTATGATATCACATACTATTTTTGAAATTTTAGTGTGGACAAACCTGCAAATTTTATAGGCATCATCACATACCCATTCACCCTAATAGTAAACTATTATAAGCAACATTTCAACACCACTCTAAACATATCAATTACCTTAACTATACTAGGCTAATACCTTATCATTCATAACCTAAACAACTAATGCATTATAATCACAAACTTATACATATATACATACATATAGTCAACTAATCTTTAACATATCAACCATTCATACCATTTAGATCATATATTCAAAAGACTTATAAACAAAATATGTTCACTTAGCCCAATTTACACCTTTTCATGCCAACTTCAAAAGATACAAAAATTTAGAAGCAAACCAAAACTTGACCTAACTTAGGTACATACCATACTTAAATCAAAACAGGATATACAAACTTTGGTGAGTCGGGAATCGTCCACTAGATGCTGGAATTAACTTGTCACTCGCTCGAGAATCTATTAACATGCACATGAAGAAAACAAAACCGTACACTGAGCAATACCTTATCATTCATAACCTAAACAACTAATGCATTATAATCACAAACTTATACATACATACATATAATCAACTAACCTTTAACATATCAACCATTCATACCATTTAGATCATATATGCAAAAGACTTATAAACAAAATATGTTCACTTAGCCCAATTTACACCTTATCATGCCAACTTCAAAAGATATAAGAATTTAGAAGCAAACCAAAACTTGACCTAACTTAGGTACATGCCATACTTAAATCAAAACAGGGTATACAAACTTTGGTGAGTCGGGAATCGTCCACTAGATGCTGGAATTAACTTGTCACTCGCTCGAGAATCTATTAACCTGCACACAAAGAAAACAAAACCGTACACTGAGTAATACACTCAATGATAAATCTATGATTCAAACAAAATAGTTAACTTAAGAAACATGTATACATTAAATTTCTAATCTAATTCCTTACAATTCTATGTAAAACACTTCCAATTTCACAAGGCAAGTATACAACTAATTTCATTTACTAACTCATTAAATTTGCATACAAGTTTAACAATTTCTCAACAATTCCATAAACTATTTGATTCAATTCAATCACTATATCTAATTACAATTATATTCATAATTTTTCATCTTTGACATACATGTATGTACACATACTTCTCATATCATACCACATTCTATATTGTTTTTGAGCTTATCGACTCATTAATGCACGAGCGGCCCCTAGGGCTCATATTCAATTCATTTCACCTATTGTATTTCCATTTCATATATATTACTCCACATACAAATCAAGTAATTCATTCATTTATAACCCTATTAACCACCACGGACTTAGAATGAATACACGAATCCGTCACCCCGGGTTCCTCGACAATGATGATGTTATCAAGAACATATTACCACTTCGGATTGCCCAGCCACGATGGCTTTCACAAATTGATTATTTTTTCACCCTGAATTTCCCGGCAACGATGGTTTTCAATTGATACTCTGACCCTATGGCATGCCAACTATATTTGACTCGGTCCGAATAACTAATAGAGTATTCAACTTCCAATTCAGTACATATAGTTTATTTACAATTTATCAACATTTCATAATTTCAAAGCATATAAAATATGTTTCAATACAATTTCATGTCAATTATCATATATCAAGTAAATCATAAAATTTATATTTTATTCAATTTAGTCCTTGTATTGGAAATCGATCTCAAATACATCAATCAGCTCAAGTATTTACCAATAACTCACCTCGAACTTCATATAATGCAAAATGACATGTATATGTAGAAAATAAATAGTTCCCAAATCATAAAAATACAAACCGGAATTCTGAGCTACTCGTCGACGACTTTAGATTTTTCTTTCCCTCTCGACGAATTTGGGTCAACGTTAGTTACGAATTGATATAAAAACATATCACACTATCAATAATCAACCAATTCACAATCAATTATCAATTTATATGAAATTGGCAATTTATTCAATTTAGTTTTTAAAATTGGAACTAACCTAACTTTCAATTTATAGCTCCAAATTGAAATCCATTTTCACAAATACCCATTAGGGACCTCCTATTTCTTATTCCTACAATAAATTTTATATTTTATTCAGTTTTGTCCCTAATATACAAAACTATCGATTAAGTTTTACAATTTAGCCACTTTCTTAAAGTAAGCTTAATTTCTATCAATGTAACACCTAAAATTTTCAATTCTCAACAATAACAACTTTCAAAACTTTAAATTTTTTACAAATTGGTACATGAGCTAGCTAAATCAAGCTCTCATGACCTCAAATCTATAAAAATTACAAGAAAATAACTAAGGCCTTAATTGAATTTTGAAGCTAAAAGCTTGAACCTAACGGAAATGGCTTCCTCTTCTCATTTCTTTCTTTGTACGGTTTGGAAGGCTTTCTTTCTCTTTTAATTTGTCTTTTATACTATACTTAAATGGTTAATTAACATAATTAACCTTAATTTACTTAATAAACCTTATTATTAAATTATTAATCCCAAAACCTTACCGTCCACTAACTTAAGATCTAACATGGTATATTTGTTGTTTTGAACCTTGGGTTAATTGCAATTTAAGTAATCAAGCCATTTTATAATTAAAAATATATAGCGATTGGACTTTACGATTTAGTCCCTAGCCTTAATTAATCGCAATTTCGACTAAATTGACTATCCAAATTTCAATTCACCTATATAATAACTCCGTAAATATTTTCATTTAATATTTACAGGCTCGGTTTACGGAAATGGGGTCCCAAAACTATAATTTTCGATATCATTGGAAATTAGGTCGTTACATTAACTAAGGCTATCAATACATCAAAGCATACGAGTCACGCACAGATTTTCTGTCATTTACTTAGGATTAAGGTAACCACATTATGAATGTCACAAGCGAATAAATCCATAAACGGATATAGGATTTATTTAACTTGAGTCCTATCTAATGTATTGTTAGTCCAGACAATCATACCTATGTCTCTACTTTCTAGGAGTCATCCGCTCCAATCCCTAAGACAATGTATCTCCTTATTTGGACTTGATAGTTGGCATATTAGTATTCTAATCGATTTGTTCAATCTCGATTAGACTAAAGACTTGTTTTAGATTATCTACTAATACAAACTATCTTCTCGCGTTACGATCCGTCCACATATACAAAATATATTAATGATAATGATAGAGTTTTATTAAACCAATTTGTTCGAAAAATTACAAATACATAGACATAATCACTACACTAAGGGCACTAGATCTAATAGTCGCTTACTTGCCCTAGTGGAGTAGGTGTAGGCATATTTTGCATTCTCATATCCTCTACATGTTTTTTAAAACTCCTTGTCATCGGAGTCTTTATAAATGAATCCACAAGATTATCCTCATATGCGACTTTAACTACCTCCACTATCCAAAGAAAGCTCTTGTCTTCGTTGCACTCTATCGTCATAACTTATTATATTAATATTATCGACAGATTTCTCCTTATTCTTGAGTTGCGTTTTGTTTCCTACGCTTTTTTATTTTACTCTTGTTGCCTTTCTCCTTAGCTTTGTGTTGTTAAAATATCTCTGGGCCATTGAAAATGGAAGTTTGCCGGTTAATGGAAATATTAGCTACATGGATGCTATAATTTACAAATGAAAAGCTGAAGAACTTTGATAACATTTCTTGCCTTAATTTACGAAAGTGTAGACACAAACAAGCATGCATTGAGTTTCTCAACAACTTTGATAACATTTCTTGCCTTAATTTACAAAAGTGTAGACACAAACAAGCATGCAATGAGTTTCTCAACGAAGTTTTATGAATAATCATGCAACATTCCAAAGTAAGTTCATCTATTCAATAGATACTGATTCATATTGAGTGTTTCTAATATTATTAGTTTCAACTTGATGGGATCAATTTTTGAAGGTGATTCTTGATTTGAGAAATTATTAAATAAAGGTATAATGATTTTTTTAATTTTCTAATTTTATAAAAATATATTTTTATTCTTCATTTAATTTTTTTTTCTCTTTTAGCTCTAAATTTGCATTTTGATAATTTTTTTGTTAAATTTCCTAAAATGGATGAAATTCAAAACATATGCCAGTGTGATCCAATGACGTAACTTATATATCATTCTATAACAATAATTTTTGTGTGTAATGTACAAATTGGTTTGAATTCAGATTGGAATAAAAAATCTCTGGGCATGTCCTCTAAAATTTGGATGCCTCAGCACAACAAATAGATTTGGGAAATCTCTATTGAGAGATCATGTTCAAGAGAGATGTCCTTGCTTTGATCAACCGCCTAAACACGCATTCCAAACGCTTCTCTAGGCCTTCAATCCCACTTTCCAACTCCACCAATCTTTTATGTGCCATCTGCATCTTCTCAACATCGGAAGTGTGTTTGCAAAGTGCAGCATCCACGCTTTCCAATTCATTTACATTCTCTTCACACGATATTACCCCCTTGTGCATCATCAACTTTGACACCACAGACCATCTTGTTTGCTTTGAGGAAACTGGTGCCGACAAAAATGAGAAAAATGATTGGAAGATTGAAGCACTGGTTGCATTAACTTGTGTTAGGACCCGAATCACAGCTGAGAAATGATGATACTGGTCCTCGTCCTGGTGCTGGTCCAGGAGGAGTGGTGATGCTCCAAGTTTGTTTCCCATTTGCTTCAACTCTGTGATCAATTTCTTTCCTTTCTTCTTCATTTGCTTCCTGAATTTAGTGTAGTTAACAATGTTATCCTCAATGCTCGAATCACCCTTTCTCCTTCGCAGAGCTGACTGAAGAGCATGAACATGTTCCTTGATTTCATACATGTTATCCCTTGCAATGCCACAAATGTCCAAAAGCCTCACAGATCCATCCAACAATTCATCAACACATTTCTCATGTTGATGATACTGGGAGAGGACTTGTTGTGTCGAAGGCATGCTGAGAAGATCGTCCACGCATTGGTACAAGTCTTCCAATCCCGAAAGACATGTAAAAATCGACTCACATGTGGTCAAAGGTGATGATGCTTCCCAAGCTTTGAGCCTGTTGAGCTCATCTTCGATTCTAAGGGTGGTAGGATGTGACCTTGAAGGCAAGCTGATTGATCTTACATGGTATTTGCCACCCATATTTTTTAGTTTGCTTTTTTTCTTCTTTCGGAGCTTGAGAGTTTGAGATGGTCTCTGTCAAAACCAAACCAGGGAATATCTATTTATATAAATATTGAATGCCAAGCAATTCTAATGTGAGCAATCATGTGAGCCAGCATGGGCTTTCCCACCTTTGAATCCGGATACCATGTCACGTCATTCACCAAAATGATGAAGAAATATGCATGCATGCATAAGGTGTCATGTTTTGGATGTAACCTAAAGAGTTTGCCTCCCTGCCTGCTTGCCACATTATCCCAACTTCCCAAAGTATAAAAAATAGTAGTAGCTGTCTCACTTTCTACATATGTGGCTTACCTGGTGTGTCTCCATTTGTAAGAACCTTAGAACAGCAAAAGGTGTTTATTAATAATATTTCTCGAGATTGAGATCTAGATCTGTTACATAAACCAAATGGCAAAGTGTAATAGTTTATTAGGATATTATAATTCCAAGATCTTGATAATAGCATAATTGGCAACCCTTTTTATGCTATTATATTGTGTGCACGAGTGGCTTGTACTACTCTTGTCTCCATCATTTTGTTTTATTTGCTCGCCCATTGGACGTTGTTTAAAAGCAACCCACTTTTTTCTATCTTTTAAGCCATCCATGGCATATCTAATTCGGGTAATGAGGTAAGACCACGTATTGCTCTATGCCAACACATGTGCCAATAATGAGTGTAAATCATTGATTTGCCTTTTGTCATCACAGCTGTTGCTCTTTCCATGAAAATCTTGAAATTACCAATCCTCCACTAGTTGGTAGGCTATATTTAATTTTGAATTTTCTTTTTTAAATATTTAAAACTTAGGCTTCATTATTTTTTTTTGGATAAAAAAAAAAAACTAAAAGAACTAACTAAAACAAACAGTCAAACACCCTACCATTCCAATAATTTCTTAAAAGACATTAAAAATCTAAGCTACTACCCTTAAAAGAATGCACAAATTATTGATCGGATTATATTGTTTTGCCCAACTTATTGATACTTTAATAGTTTCTGAATGACTTCAGGACAATTCTTAAAATACGAAAAGATTTTTATTTTTAATTTGTCGTAAGTTGGTACTCATATTTATTTACTAACTTTTCATAATTTTTTATTTAATTTAATGATGATGTATCATCACACTTACCTATTTTACGGATAAATAATTTACCATTACACCTTCTACGCTTTTAAGGCAATCATGCCACGGTACAAGAGAAGAAAATATTCAATGATAAGGCCTAAGGGGCTGGTCTTGTCTCTGCTGACTGCCTTTGTATTCTTATAGATTTAGCCTTAGCTTAAGTCTTTGGAAATTATAATGAAGATGTTTTATGCATTCAATGATTAAACAACCATACGAAAGCAAAATGGAGAGAATTATATAAGACTAATTCTATTTGTATTATATATCCAACTTTCAACTAAAGTATAACTACACAACAATTTGGCATCACTGATGAGTGATGATGTTGAGAAAAGTGACCCTGTTTTGAACTAGACACCTAAAAACGCAATCTAATCCTGTTTCAAAGCCATCAATGGTGGCATCAACAGCCTTCAAAGTCCTCTGCAACATGTCTACTTCGACCATGCCACCGCCATTCTTTAACTGTCCGTTGATGGAGTAGAAAGCAAGATCGACGGCCCCAACTTCATTTATCACCTTGTGCTCTCTTTCAGATGAAAGTAATGGAATCAATTTTGTAATCTTTGACCATCCTCCAACCCTTGTCTTCATCGAAGGAACTGACAGGAAGAGCAGGAGAGATTGAAAAACAGAGATGGTAATGGAGGTTGTTTCTCTTAGGACTTTGACCACCATTAGCAGATGAGGGTCTACATCCAAGGGTGTGGACGAGGAAACGAATCTGCGTTCTAATTTCTTCAATGCTCCAAGGCACTTGGCTACTTCCTTTTTTACCGTCTTCCTGAAGTTGATGTAAGCTGCAATTTGAGTTTCAATGCTTGAATCTCCACGCCTTCGGCGTAGAGCCGATTGAAGGGTTTGTACATGTTGTTTCATCGCCAACAATAGATCCCTAGCTTTGCCACAAGTGTCTAGAAATGTGACGGACTCATCTAATGCCTCTTCTACGAGTCTCCCGTTTTGATACTGAACAAGTGTCCTTTGGGTTTGAGGAGAGGTAATGGTTTCTCGGACACAGTTATACAAATCTGCAAGATCAACTAGACCAATCCGAATGGTCTCACCGGAAAAACCAGCAGTACTGGTTGAAACTGAGTATGTTTTCCAGGCTTTTAGATGGTTAAGTGCGGCTTCAAGTTTAACACAAGTGGGATGGACCCTGGAGGGTAAACTAATTGACCTAACGGGTTGATGCACATCAGAGATGGGAGGTAAGGCTGCCATTTTTTAGTTACTTTACCAGTTCTGAAAGCTTAATTTGCAAATGATTCGCTAACTTAGCTATTTATAACAAGGGAAACCCTTGGCATATTCGTGTCAAGGTAACTAAACGCATGTGATGGCGTTGTGGGTGACCTAACTTTCTGTAGTATTGTAAGGCAACACCAGGTAACCCGTAATTCTTTTTTAATTCTTATGGTCATAAGATGGGCAACGTTAACGAGATGGAATATTTAGACAGCAAACACAGGCCAATACTCTAACTGCATGCCTCTTTGCCTCTCCCATAGTACCATGTTCTCAATTAACAATAAGTCATTCTGATTCTTTGATGATGATGATAATAATTACTCATATATATACATGTTGATGTTTGAAATTCATGTCTTTCTTCAAAGAACCAACAGCGAGTTGTACCGTCATAGACTAAAGAATAGTGGGTTACCTTAAGATAAGATGTTGGAGCATTAAAAATATTAGCCCTAGTCCTTGAACGGAATCTATGGGTAATGGTTGTTACTGTGCAGTACTGCAGTTGGTGTCCAAAAGGAGACAAGGAAGCATGAAGCAGAAGATTTTCATTTATCTTGGGAACTGAATACAGATTATTATTTATAGTTTAATGTCGTATAGTTTTTTGAATGTAACAAGGTCCGGAAAGACATGCAAATTGAGGTCTTGTGTGTTGGCTTTGTAAAACAGAAGTGGAGAACCTGAAGAGATGAACAACATTAGCGGTTGCTTTAGTTGAGGACAAAGGGTGATCTGTAAGGAGTAGATTATGTATGATAAGGTTGCAAAGCACATGCCCATCTAAGAAGAGGAAAGCAAAGATGGGTGTGCAGCAGATGTTTCAGGTAGTCGGTCCCGTAAGGCACGAGGCATACATTAACATGTGAAGGAACTGAGTCCAGAGGTCACTGATATTTTGTTTCTCAAACATGTGATAAGGCTGGAGAGTTGTGCAGAGAAGCACTTGGCTTAGCAAAATGAAGCAAACGACATTTTTTCTTCTTCTTTTTTTATTTATAAAACACGAGCATGCATGAGCCATGATGGTCCGTGGGGTGGCTTTATTCTTTTTAACATTTTCGCTTTGTCTTCTTTGATTTGGCTGATGTATCCGCCAGAGGCGGTTATCAGGTCATAAACTAAATTATGTACTATATTAAAATGAAAAAAAAAATACATTGAGTTTAAAACCAAACTTAAACATGTATATATCATATTAAGAATATTGAATGTAATATAATTATTTATCATGGTATTGACATAAATCTCGAGTTAATATTGTGTTAATTTGTAATATCAACTCAAAATAAAGCGTTAAGTAAGTGGTAAAGTTTTATCCATGCAAATGTCATGGGTTTAAATCTCACCATATGTAAATTAGTTATTGGTTTTCTTTGAATATATAAATAAAAAGACTAAAGTACCTTAGAATAACATAACTTATTTTAAATACGAAATGACATTTTCATAATTTTCCTATTCGAGTTGGTGCCCTATTGACTCAAGACACCAACTCAGTCAAGGGTTTAAATAATTAAATAATAATAATATGGTTAAGTGGTAAAGTTTTTCTAGCCCAAATGTCATGGGTACAGATCCTATTATAGTAAATTAATATTGATTTTTTTGTAAAGATAAAAAGATTAAAATACTCTCAAATAATATAATTTATTTTAAACGTAGACTTACATTTTTGTAAGATCTCTAACTGAGTTGATACCCGATTGATTCATAAGACCAACGCTACATAGATTATTATTATGGAAGAGTATGCACTACCACTAATAACATGACACAATATTGAAAAAACATACTTTTAATTTCTTTAAATATTATTAACATATTTTATTTATTTATTTTAAAAATATGATAAAATGAGTTTGCATAAAAGAGGTTGCATGAAATAATTTTGTTGTTGTCATTCTTTAAGAAGAGGTAGCCGCTCATTTCCTAAAATCAATGGCCAGTGTTGGACTGCTATTTGCAAATTTATATTTTTAAAAGATATAATTATTAGTTGTTGGATATGTATCAACTGCCGACTCTAAACATCCAACTTCCCCCACTTGTCAGGTCGGCCATTCATTTTTCAATAATAATCAAATAATGAGAGGCATTAGTCGTTAGCCGGTAGCCCATACTGGATCATCTAACCTTAATTATATTCAGTATTTAATGATAAATTAATTTATATACCTGCTGCCTTGTTTTTGGAGAACCACCTCCTAATTCCATGATTAAAACTGATGATGCTATTATCATTCAAACTCTTTCTACATGTTTTCAATATATTAAAATTTAAACAAACCAATGTTTGTCATGTGTAATCAGAAAATTAAATATTATAAAAAAAATACTATCTAGGATGAATTTAATATGAATTCAAGACCCAAATCAGTTGCATGTGGCTAAATTAAAACCCCTGGACTTGAATATATTGCATCCTCATCCCTCAATAATTTCATTCGGCATCACTGCATGTATTTGTCCAAACATAAGCTAGGTTAGAGAGAATGGCTTACGTGGATCTACCTTTCCCCTCACAACTCTATGTATTTATGTATTCCAAGTGGCATTTAAATAAATTAAGAATATTAATTTTGAAAGTTTGATTCCAAGAATAATTGAAGAAGAGAGAACCTTTGCATGTTTTGAGATGACGATGCATGGTGATAATTAGCCAACGATGCCCTCCGTCAATCGCCCACGTTGCCAACATATGACTCAAAGTCAATACATTTCACTTTTTTTATTAAAAGAATAGAGATAAGTAAAGGTAGTAATCACTAATTACTTAATTTGAGAGGTGCTTTATTGGTAATAAGTAAAGGTAGTAACTTTAAGATGTTTGAGGAGGAGGATTAACATTTTGAATACAAAGTATTTCTAGCTTGTTAGTTAGGTTATGTTCTTCTTCAAACGAAACTCATCAACCTAATTTAACATTTGCATGCCTTCCTTCACTTCAAATTGTTTGAAACTCCCGATTAAATATCTACGGAATATGACAACTTGCTGTTCCTTTAGGTTAATTGATCGTGAAATGAAATTTTACACATATATATTTTTGTTAGCCACTTTTATTTGCCTTATGTTACATTTTAGTCACTTATGTTTGAAATGTTATGTTTTAGTCACTTACGTTATCGTTTTGTTACGAAATAGTCACTCTGTCGTTAAGATTTGTTACCTCCCAAACGATAGTCTGACGTGACACTTAAAATGGATTTTAAATACCAACGTGGAAATCCAACTGAGATGAGAAAAGTTAATTTCTTTTTATGAAAATAGAATGCAAAATTTTGCCCTAAAACCTAATTTTCTCCAATTTAAAAAGAAGCAACAGTTGAGTTTTTTTTTTGTTACGATCAGAGAACAGAATAGAAAAGCAGAACAACATCGAAGAAAAAGAAGAAGAAATGGATGCTCCAACCTCTATAACTGTTTGCTATTGTGGTTGCCCATAATATACAAATAAACAAAGATGAAGCATGTCATTTTTGTCTGTCACATATACAAAAAAAAAAAAAGATGAACCACCTTTTTGCAAAATATATATATATATATATATATCTAAACCCAAACCCAGGTAAATAACAAAGCCCCCATTACTTACTGTAATCCATGCATGGACCTTCCATTGAATTGATCCTTTGTTCTTCCATTTTGAATAAAAAAATTCAACCGATTGATGGAGCAGTCTATTTGGTTTCTACTGTTTCGATTCAACAAAGATGACTATGAAAATGGATGGTTTTTTTAGTCAAAATGGAAACGAAAACTAAAAGAATAAGGAGACTAATGGTTCTTTTTTTCTAGTTCAATGATTAATCCAATGCATTGATTTTGATTATTTCGGAAAACCAAATTAACTTTTTCCTTTAATTAATTTAGAAATTTTATTTAATTAAAAAATCAATTAATTTACTTGGCTGGACATCCACGTTGGCATTTAAAACCCATTTTAACTGCTACGTTGGACTGTCGTTTGGGAGGTAATAGATCTTGACGGTAGAGTGACCATTTCGTAACAAACGATAACGTAACATTTCAAACATAAGTGACTAAAACGTGACCTGAGACAAACAAAAATGACTATTTTCGTAATTTACCCTTTTTTTTTATTCATTGCACTCTCAATGAAAGATTTGGGTTCGAACTTTAGAGATATTATTGGGAGAGGCATTCACAAACTCTAAAAGAGTTTGCCTCTATAGACCGTAAAACAGACATAGAGGATACCTTGATAATACCAAGAAAATATAATTTGAAACAAAAGTCCCATCGTGCTACACCCATCATCTTTCATCGGAGCTTAATACTTTTGCCGATAGAATGTCCCTGTTGTAGAGATTTTTATTACATTTCTTTTTCTCTATAACAGAAATTTTGGATATTATAGAAATGTAGTTGTTATATTCTTGTAACAACATTTGATATGTAGATTATATTTGAATTTTAAAATTTTAAAATTTTCAAATTTACAACTATAATATATTAATAATATTAGTTAGTGAGCTTTTGATTACATCTTTAAATGAAATTTACAAATGAAATTTCATTTATTAAAAATGATTCTCATTAATATATTTTTATATAAAGTTTAAACATTTTAAAAATTAAAATATCTTACTTAAAAATAAAATTAATTTTACTAAAATTTGAAACAAGAGGTTGTTACAAAAAAATTAATTTAATATTGGTATTATAGATGAAATGTTATTGTAGAAATGCCTATTATAGAAATCACTAAATATATTTTAATCCCTTGAGTTTCTATGTTTAATTAAACTTATCAATATTTTTATAATTTTGATTTGTATATAATAATTTAATTAATATATAAATTTCATTAATCATAAACTTGATATAAGTTAACCATAAATTATTACTTGACATAAACTCAATTGATATATATATTTAGGGGTGTTCAATCGGTTAACTGACCCGAATTACCATTAACCAAATTAACTGATCGGTAAACCGTTAACAGAAATGATGTTAACCGAAATGAAGTGTTGAGTTTGTTTTTAAATGTAATTTTGATTTGATTATTATAATAATTAATCTCATCGTTCCTACTACCTTAAATCTCGCGGAACCAATCTCACTATCTATCTATACAAATGGATATTTTGAATCTAAAGTGAAGTATAAATATGATATTATAATAAATTGCCTTTCATTAGATTTCAACACGATTGTTGTACAATCGTATCTCTCACAAAATCTGGTTCATGAACAATGACCAATCCTTTAAAATACTGATGCCATGAACAATTAACGAGGTGTACAATTGTGTCCTCGACGTGTAAGGATATTGAAGTAACGACACCCTGATTCTGATTAGGCATCTAAACAAGCAATATGAACCTGCCTCTCACCACGTTTTTGTTTATGCATATCCGTAACTCTTCCATCTACGTATAACAAAGCAATTTCATGCCGAAGCTAGGCCAATCATTGACCATGTGATGACACTTTACAATCGAAAAGATGCTTGTAGCATATCTAGCCAGCAACCTGCAATTGTTTATCATTCTTTCAAGTTACGTTTGAGAGATGAACAATGTATGGTGTCAAATCGCCAACAACTCGTACAGGCCGTGTAAGCCGTATGCTGCCTTGCCTCCTCAATCATTTCCTCGTCACCACTGTCATGTCCTTAAAATTAGTTTATCGGTCTGGCAATTTCATGATTCAGAATCTTACATTTATGTATATAGGGCGGCCACGACATACAACAAAACCCCATTAATTCTGCAACAACTTGTATAGGCCACCCGCCTGAAAAGACAGATGGTTTATTGAAGAAGGCATTCAATTTTACAAGCTTGGAAGATGATTAATGTAAAACTAAATAGAAACAGTAGAATAACAAAGCTTAGTGGTTGAGAGAAGGGCAAAGGGGCGGCAGAGTGTAATACTGTAATGCAAAAAATGGCATGGTTCACATGCTCCGTTTCATAGTCTAGGGAAAGAAGCATTGATTCTCCTGATCATTAATTAATGGGGGCACTATCGAAGTTACCAAATGCATTGTACTCCACCAAAAACAATGTTGTTTTTTTCTCCCTTTTGTCCAATAGTTTAATTTAGGAAAATGTTGGTGTTTTCCTTAATAACCTGTCGTAAGTCTTATCTACATACATTAGCAGAAGCAGAGGACATCAATCTACCATAAATTTTGTTGTCGAATTTGGATGTAGGTGGACATCTTTTTTTTTTTAACGTATGCCCAATTGCCATCCGCAAATGAAGATCGGAAGAGGGTGAGGGTGCCAAGATTCTTTTTAGCGACTAATCCACCATATCCGCAGTTGTCGTACCATAATTTTGAACGGTGCTTTTCTTTTAATATTAAATTTTGCAATTATGTTTGGGTGGATTACGAATCTAGAAATCTACCTTGGTGGTACGTACGGGGTCCTGCTTAGACTTGATTTCATTCATCAAGCTCATCAAGATATTGTTTGTACAGCAAGGAGCTTATATGCCTCAATAAAACTACACGTGATTATGCCTCAATAAGTTTCAAATTAACTAACTGATGTGGTAATTAATTATGATTAATATCTCTCCCTCTCATAATGACATCAAATTAATCTCATCGCAACATTAACTTTGAAATTGATCATAATCTTTTGCAATCATATAGGCTAATCAGCAAAAACATTAAAATGATTGATTTCACTTAAAAGAAAAAAGCAGCAAAGATTAAGTGTAAATACTTCAAATATTATTACAAAGTCGCACATATAAACTTGGCATGCTTACAAGCAAAACAATTCAAAACAAATATGTAAGTGTTGTCCCTTAATACATAATTATCTCATTTAAAACAATTTAATCAGCGCAAATCATCAATATTGAGCTTCTTGGTGAAGTAAAATTTGTACACTAATGCTAATATAATTAGAATGGAATGATTATAGTTCCATAATAGTAGGAATTAGGCTTATGAACATATAGGTTCAAGACTACTTGGAGTAAACACAAAAAATCAATTACTCAAGCTCAATAATTTAATATCACTTTGCACATTTTCTATAATAAAAGTCTTTAATTTGACTTGTGAAGATGCTTGGCGTTAAATTTCAAGAATTGAAATCTTCTACTTGTCTAATGGGTAACACTATTATTAATTTTTTTAATGATTAAATATATTTAAATTAGATTCTAATATTTAAATTGGATAAGAAGAAAAATTAAATTTCTAAATTTAACAAATTTCAAATATAAGGAGGGTGCAGTTGAATTAGACGACTAGATTATTATGCCAATAAAAATAGTTGAAGTGGAGGTGCTGCTTAAATTTGATTTTAGACCCAATTGTTTATCAGCCCAAAAAAAATCATCTCAGGCTCTGGATCCTTATTCTGGGCCACCCAAAAGGAATATCATATTATAAAATAAAAGCCAACATAGTCTTACAAAACCCACGTACACTAGATAAGCAAATGAGAGACAGAGGGTCGAGAGCGTTGTCATTTCATTTTACATGATTTCTGGATTCGGTTGTGTGTGAGGAGTTGACGACTGAGTACAGATGCCTATGCTACCGCATCGGGGTCCTTCAAGAGATCACATTTATTGCTTCTCCTGCTGGATTATGGTTGTGGTTGCTGACAAAGTCTAGGTCAAGGTCAAGTTCAAGATTTTTTCGACAAAGAAATTAAAAAGTTTTTAATTTTGAATTATTTAACATTTTATGCTGATGTCAAAGTTTACAAAATGAGACAAAATATTGTTTATTTAAACAAATACATAAAAAAAAAACTTTTATCTTTACCACATATCACAACTTTATTGATTTTAGAAGACATAATTCAATTAGTTCAGTGATTAAAACTTGATTTTCATCTCTTCAATTATTCTCTTAGAGTGGGTTAAGGGTGTTACATTTCTTCCTCATGGACTTATACATAGATTCATGTATCGTAATCCACCAATTCAATTTACATATTTCAAAGTCTACATCATGAATAATGCGTCGTTGAGAGCACCAAAAATATCCTATCCCTATAAAATAATAAAAATAATAGTATAAGGTAAGTAGGGCCAAATCCTCAGGGACCAGATTTGCACAAATCCATGTTCTTCGAAATCCTGGACAGAGTCGTGCCTAAGAAAACCTGCATACCTGAAAAAAATTTAAAAAAAAACAGAATTAAAAGTTTTGATTGAATTGAAATTGCGAAAATTAAAATTAAATAGTAGAGATAAATAGAGTTGAGGAAAAAGAGTTCTTATAGAGAGATTCTAGCCTCCGGTTGTCTCGATCCGCCTTGGGTTCAATCCTCGGCTTTTAGGTAATCCTTCTCAAACAGAATAAGCCAGTTATAGTGAAAGAGAACGCCTGCGACCACCGGCTCCAAGATTTTAGACTTATGATTTAGAGGAACCTGACTCTAGCCAACAATCGCTTTTGTGGGACCATCTTATGCTAGACCATCACTTCTCAATGGCGAATGCCACGGCATTTTGTCTCTTGGGCTCGCCAACCTCTGATGCAATAAGCTAACGAACCGACTGTGCAACCCCAAAACATACAAAGCGGCCGCCTTTGCACAAGATGAAAAGATCACTTTTGAAGGGACATGGATGGAAGCGTTAGTCCCGTAGTGCGAAGAAGCGATGAATACTCGTTGAGAAGGCTAAGTGTGGATTCTAAGCCTCATGAACCTTTTTTGGGGAATTTCGACAACCTTTGGCTAGATAAGTTTAGTGGCTCATGATTTTTGTGGAAAAAGAAATAAATGTAATGAAAATGAAATTTTTATTGAATAATATGAAAGGAAATAAGGCTAAGCTTTATGGGAGAGGGAGTGTTTACAGAAAAGATGTGTGTAATTTGTGTCACTCCATCCTTTATTTATAGTACTTAGAAAACCTAGTCTATTCCTAATTAAACTCTAAAAGATAAATAAAGATAAATAAGGATAAATAAAGATAAAAGCTAAAATTAAATCTAAATAATAATCCTTAATAATTATCCTAATATAATTGGAATTTAAGTAGAGTCTTGTGCTATAAAATCTTTTCTTTGTACTTGTGCCTCAAATCTTCCACAATTTGTATTTTCGGCACCACTTCTAGCATGCTGGCCCATTTTATCTTTTAAATTCATGCTTTTTGCCCCTAAATTTCCTTTTCCCTTTAATTTAGTCCCTACAAGATAAAAACCATAAATAGCTTAATTTAGTAGGATCATACTCAAAATAAATATGTAATTAATACATAAAAATATGTCATTCTAGAGTATTATCAAATCCCCCCTACTTAGCCTATGTTTGCCCTCAAGTATGGTTCCTATCCACTTTGAAATTTAGAATTTTGCCATGAAAGAAATATCACTCCAAAGTTTTATAAGAAGCAGGCATAATGCATATGAAAAATAAAGAGAACCCTTAGCTTGCTTTAAGTAAAACTGAAAAAGTATTCCAATTTAATCACACAAAAATCAAAATCGACTTGGATTATTTCACGAAAATTAGGTAATTTACTAAAACTTACCAAGACACCCTATTTGTTTCCACCTTTGGTCCCCTAATGCATTTTTTTTGTGTTTTTAATTATTATTATTATTATTATTATTATTAGAATATATTGAACCTTTTGACTCGAAGAGAGATGACAGCCAAGCACCCCACCCCGGTTACTCAGCCTAACATACTCCTAATTTATTATATTTTCCTTAAGAACATATCGAACCTTTTGACGCGAAGAGAGATGACAGCCAATCACCTCACCCCGGTTATTCAGCCCAACATATTTCTAAAAAAAAATTTAATTTCGGTTAGCGGAGTTTACCTAACACGTCACACAACCTTTTGACGTGAAATAGGATGACAACCCAAGCACCATACCCAGGTTACTCAGTCAGTCACGTTTTAAGCTGTACTCATAACCACGGAAGCATCACAATTTATTATAATGAAACATAATTTTAATTTGGAGGACTAGGAAAAAAATCAAGTGTCAAAAATAAGTTTCGGCAATTACCTAATAGTCATGAACATAAATTCAACATGCAATTTTCATTAAATGTCCTCTTTACATTTAGACTTAATCGATTTTACTATAAGCAAGATAGGGTTAGCTCTATTAATCATAATTATTTAGCCTAAAAGAAATAAAACAGTGGAGATGAAATCAAATAAACAAAATCATAACTAACTCAGACAAGAATCATGCTCGCAGGTCAAACAGTAGGCAAGTCCTGGTAAAAATCTTGGGCATGAAAAGAGGCAGAATATTCTAAAAAAATAAATGTGAGCAGAAACGAGCACAAGACAGCAGCAACAGTAACACAACAGTAAAAGCAGCAGATAAAACTGCAGAAATAATGAGGAATGATTCTTTCGCAACGTCACTGCATTTGCATGTTGTCTTGGATTAGGTTCCGTTTGTGACGGCAGCTTCCCTTGTGAGTTCATTTTCTCAATTGATGTGGTCAACTCTCTTATAGACGCCTCAGTTTTCGGTTGAAAATCCTTTGTTTCCTTTTGGAAATCAAGAGTTTGTCGTAGTATTTGCTGTTAGAAATCAACAGTTTTTCGTTGTATCTGCTGTTGAAAATCAAGCACATTAGCTGCTAATTTATTGACCATGGTTTCTAGAGAGGTACATGAATCTTGCGTTTGTTGTGGAAACCGATTTTGGTATGGCTGGTTATACTGCAAGTTTGCCCCATAACTCAAGTTGGGATGGTTTCTCCATCCTGGGTTGTAGGTATTAGTATAGGGGTAATATCGCCTTTGTGGTGGCCCAAGAAAGTTTCCCACAGCATCCGAATGAGCCATAGTATCATCATACAAACTAGGACATGTATCCGTTGTATGTTCAGGTGTAGCACATATTCCGCATAATCGGGTTGGTTTTACTTTTTCTGTAACAATAGAGTTCAGAATATTAGTAAGTCCATCAACTTTATCTTCTAAGGTTGAATTACTTAGCTGGTGAACCCTTCTAGGGGGTTCAGGATTGACTCGGAATTGCTGAGTATTTGCAGCCATCATGGATATCAAGTCCCTTGCTTGTTGGGGAGTCATGTTGACCAACGCTCCTCCACTAGCAACGTCTACCATATTCATCTCTATGGGTTTCAAGCCTTCATAAAAGTATTGGAGTAGAGACTGTTCCGCTATACCATGTTGTGGGAAACTTGCACACAACTTAAATCGCTCTCAATAGTCGTAAAGAGACTCTGATTCTTTTTACCTTATCCCTACTATCACCCTTCTTAACTCAGCTGCACGTGATGCTGGAAAAAACCTGTTAAGAAACAAACGAGAAAGATAAACCCAAGTTGTAATAGACCTAGGGGGAAGATAAAACAACCATTCCCTAGCAGAATCTGCTAAGGAAAAAGGAAAATCACGAAATTTGATTTGATCCTCAGTTACCCCCTGAGGTTTCATGCTAAGACAAACAATATGAAACTCTTTCAGATGTTTGTGGGGATTTTTCATTTTGCAACCCACAAAAAGTTGGCAGTAACTGGATTAAGCCTGACTTCAGTTCAAAATCAGTATCCATAGTAGGATACTAATGTATAATGGCGGTTGTTCTGCCGGAGCTTCGGCCAGTTATCAAATCGTTTGAGCCATAGGTTGATTTATTAGATTCGGGTTTTCGTTAACCCTAGCGTTAAGCACTTCTTTTGGTGAATCGACTTCTACTTTTTCGCTTTCAAATGTTTGAGTAGGGTTTTCGTTAACCCTAGAATCAAATTCATCGTTGACTTCAATTTCTTGTAGTAGGTTACTCTAAGTCCCAACCACTCCTGACTGCTTTTTCTGTAACTTCGTCTCCTTGCGATTGGCTCTCGCAGTCTTCTCTATTTCTGAATCAAATGCAAGAATTCCTGGAGAAGATCTGGTCATAAGAAACAAAGAAACAATATTAGTACGTTACCAGTCCCCGACAACGGTGCCAAAATTTGATCCGTCGTTGAGAGCACTAAAAATATCCTATCCCTATAAAATAATAAAAATAATATTATAAGGGAAGTAGGGTCAAATCCTCAGGGACCGGATTTGCACAAATTCCTATTCCTCGAAATCCTGGACAGAGTCGTGCCCAAGAAAACCTGTGTACTTGAAAAAAAATAAAAATAAAAACAGAATTAAAAGTTTCGATTGAATTGAAATTGCGAAAATTAAAATTAAATAGTTGAGATAAATAGAGTTGAGGAAAAAGAGTTCTTATGGAGAGATTCCATCATCCGGTTGTCTCGATCCGCCTTGGGTTAAATCCTTGACTTTTAGGTGATCCTTCTCAAACAGAATAAGTCAGTTATAGTGGAAGAGGACGCCTACGACCACCAGCTCCAAGATTTTAGACTTATGATTTAGAGGAACCTGACTCTAGCCAACAATCACTTTTGTGGGACCATCTTATGCTAGATCATCACTTCTCAATGGCGAATGCCACGTCATTTTATCTCTTGGGCTCGCCAACCTCTGACGCAATAAGCTAACGAACCGACTTTGCAACCTTCCCAAAACATACAAAGCGACCGCCTTTGCACAAGATGAAAAGATCACTTTTGAAGGGACATAGACGGAAGCGTTAGTCCCGTAGTGCGGAGAAGCAATGAATACTCGTTGAGAAGGCTAAGTGTGGATTCTAAGCCTCATGAACCCTTTTTGGAGAATTTCGACAACCTTTGGCTAGATAAGTTTAGTGGCTCATGATTTTTATGGAAAAAGAAATAAATGTAATGAAAATGGAATTTTTATTGAATAATATGAAAGGAAATAAGGCTAAGCTTTATGGGAGAGGGAGTGTTTACAGAAAAGATGTGTGTAATTTGTGTCACTCCATCCTCTATTTATAGTACTTAGAAAACCTAGTCTATTCCTAATTAAACTCTAAAAGATAAATAAAGATAAATAAGGATAAATAAATATAAAAGCTAAAATTAAATCTAAATAATAATCCTTAATAATTATCCTAATATAATTGGAATTTAAATAGAGTCTTGTGCTATAAAATCTTTTCTTTGCACTTTTGCCTCAAATCTTCCACAATTTGTATTTTCGGCACCACCTCTAGCATGCTAGCCCATTTTATCTTTTAAATTCATGCTTTTTGCCCCTAAATTTCCTTTTGCCTTCAATTTAGTCCCTACAAGATAAAAACCATAAATAGCTCAAATTAGTATGATTATACTCAAAATAAATATATAATTAATACATAAAAATATTTCATTCAAGATTCACAGGGTTGATTTGATCAGAGAAATTGAAGAAAAAGTGAAAACGATTCGCGACAGTTTAAAAGCAGTTTCAGATCGACAGAAATCATACGCGGATTTGAAACGTAAAGAAATTGAGTTTAAATCTGGGGATCGAGTGTTTCTAAAGGTGTCACCATGGAAAAAGGTTCTTCGATTCAGCCGTAAAGGAAAGCTGAGTCTGCGATTTATCGGACCATATGAGATCGTTGAAAGAATAGGGCCTATAACGTATCGACTAGCTTTACCATCAGAACTTGAAAAGATTCATAATGTCTTTCATGTTTTTATGCTACGTCGTTACAGATCTGATCCGTCACATGTGATTTCTCCGGTAGATGTTGAGATACAGACTGATTTGACGTATAGTGAAGAACCGATCAAGATTTTAGCTCGTGAAATCAACGAATTGAGAAATAAACGCATAGCCCCAGTAAAGGTTATTTGGCATAAACACGGGATCGAGGAAGCTACGTGGAAACCCAAGGAAGCTATGAGAAAACAGTACCCTAACCTATTTACCGGTAAGATTTTCGGGGACAAAAATCCCTAAAGGGGGAGAGAGTTGTAACAGCCCGTTTTTAGTCAAATAAAAACAGTGGTTTCGGAACCACAAATCTGAAGTCAAAATATTTATTTTATTATTTTATTAAAGTTTATAGCATGATAGAATTACTGTCTGAAAGTTTCGTAAAGAAATTTTACTGTTTGAATGCTTAATTTGATAAAAAGGACTAAATCGCGTAAAGCGTAAAAGTGGAGTTCCATTAGCTAAAGGTATCTAATGGCTATGAAATTAAATAGAGGAGGTCCTTATGTTGTAATTAGACTATTATTAAGGTGGGTGGACATTTATGTACATAGTTTATATGAATTTTAAATGTTTAAGTAAAGGTTAAATTAGTAAATTATAAAATAAATTAAGTTAAAATAATAAAAACATGGTGTTATCTTCACCATTAAGCTCACACCCCCAAAACTAGGGCTAAGAAAACACCATTTTTGTGTTCTTCATTCGGCCAAGCTTGTATAGCTAATTAAGGTACGATTTTTGTCCCGTTTTTAATGATTTTTACGTTTTTGAGATCGTTGCTTCATAATCTAGCTAGCACGTACCTTCGATTTCGAAACTGTTAAAGATTTAACATGTTGTCATTGTTGAATGTTTGAGTAAACTGATATTGATGATAGATTATGAAGGTTTATTGATAGATTTACTAGTTTTGTAAAGTGATTTTTAACAAAAACGTCAAAAAAGGATTAATTTATGAAATTGTAAAATTATGTGGGTAAAAGTGTAAATAAATAAAAGATATGGGATTCCAGGGACTCCATTAAATTCAGCTAAGCATGGGTTTGTGATTAATTGCATGAATTTGCAATTTTATGTGATAAGGACTAAATTGTAAACATATGAAAGTTTAGGGGAAAATGTGTAAAATAGCCCTAATGTGTGTTTTGGACTAAATTGAATAAATAGTTGATTAAGTAAGCTGATTTTAATAATACATAGATCAAGATAAGCCGAGGTCGGGATTAGATCGGGAAAAAGGAAAGATTGACGATTAGCCGATATTTCTATCCGAGCAACTCGAGGTAAGTTCGTATAATTAAAATCAAACTTTTAAATACTTGTAATTATTTGAAATGAATGTATATAATTGAGTAATTGATCTACTTGAATAAGAATGCCTTATTGATAAAGTCTGATGTTTACCGAGCCCCGTTTGAACCGTAAGAATTTGTAGGATACAAGTGACATGTCACTAGGGTTACCATTTAGGTTGAGATCTTGCATGTGTTGCGGACTCACCACAGCTCATATGAGCTTACTGATATATCAGCTCGTAAGAGCTTACTATTTTCAGCTCGTCAGAGCTTACCGTTTCAGCTCAATAGAGCTTACTGTCCATCAGCTCAGGAAGAGCTTACTGATCATAGCTCGAAAGAGCAGAAATGATAAAGAATTGATGGATTACTGATTATTATACGTAATTTATATCACCCGAGTATCCCTCGATATTCTAATAGGTTCAATGGGCATAAATTCTGTTATTGGGTTATGTGAATAAGGTATGTGTTATACGGATGAGTTACTGTTATCGAATGATTTACTGTTTATATGATTGGGAGTGAAATGTTACAAATAATGTACATGGTATATGAATTTGATATGATACAATGTATTGAGTATTAAATTGATATAATGGATGATTACATGCACTAATGTGACTAACTTATTGATGAATGCTTGTGTAAAGGCATTTGGCAAGTGAATTTGATATACTTTGTTTAATTGTTTGATTTTGTATAAATGGTAAGTTAAATTCTGAATTATACGAGCTTACTAAGCTTTAAAGCTTACTCTATTTATTTTTCTGTCTCTGTTTCTTTTTCTGTGTTTTATAGAGGTTCGATAGCTCGCTCGATTCGGATAAAGTCGGAGTTACTCATCACACTATCCAGTTGCTATTTGGTACTTTTGAACTCATGGATATATGTAAATATGGCATGTATAGGCTAGTTATAATGATGATAGTTATGGTTACTTGAGATAGTGATTCTGGTACATGTTGTGGTATAAGTTAAAGCCATGTGATTTGGCTTAACTTGATGTAATGTTTTGGTTGTGTATAAGTGTTCAAATATGGTATGTTTTGGCAAGTAGTAGATGGAATGAAAATATGCAAATGTTGTCTTGATATGTAATAGGCATATGAATGGAAAATGCATGATATTAATTAGGTATTTGAATACTATGTCGATTTGGTATAAAATGTGTATGAAATGTTGTGCATTGGCTGCCTATTGGGTTATAAAATGTTGCAATTTATGCTTGTGCATGCATGTATAAATAGGGTGGCAAAATGGCTTTGCAAATAGCCTCTTTTTGTCCACACGGGCAAAGACACGGGCGTGTGTCTCGGCCGTGTGCGACACACGATCATGTTACACGGCCATGTGTCCCCTAGTGTTGATATTAAAATAAAGTTAGTATGCTCCACACGGTCTCACACACGGGCGTGTGACCGGCCGTGTGGTATAAGTCAGTATACCCCCTAATTGGCACACGGCCTAGCACACGGGCGTGTGACTTGGCCGTGTTGCATAAGTCAATATACCCTACAGTTTTGGCACAGCCTAGCACACGGCCTGGCACACAGGCGGGTGTGGCCACTTCGAAGGGCACACGGGCTATACACACGGGCGTGTGGTTGGCTGTGTGACCAAAGTCAGTATGTACCCCCTATTTTCACACGGCTGGTGACACGGGCGTGTCTGATGGTCGTGTGAGACATACGGCCTGGCCACACGGGCATGTGTCCTCTGTATTGAGAAAATTTTCAAAGTTTCGTGAAAGTTTTATAAGTTATCGGTTTAGTCCCGAACCGCTCTTAAAGCATGTTTAAGGCCTCGTAGGCTATTATAAGGGACAAATTGATTGAGATTGAATGATGATTGTATGAATTGATTGAATGCATGAGAAAAGTACGGTTATATGTGTTATAAGTCCGGTAATGCTCCGTAACCCTATTCTAGCGTTGAATACGGGTGAGGGGTGTTACACTAGTATTCATTTTACTGGAGGCTACACCATGAGTGTTTCCATAACATTTAAGATGCCATGGATCATAATCACATGGTCTTACTCTTGTTTTTCCAAACGTGATCTACCGGTTTGGTTAGCAAGATAGTTGTCATACTAGAGACAAACACAAAAGGAACATTCTTATAATATTCACTTACCATACCATCCATGTTTCTTGATCATTCACATTGTCCTTACCTACGTACTTACCAATCATTGTTCGTGTCAAAAGAAACTTATACATTTTATCATGGCACTAAATTTCCCCTTTTCTATACTCTTTCATTTACTAGGTATTATATGCATTTTATCATGGCACTAAATTTCCCCTTTTCTATACTCTTTCATTTACCAAGTATTATGTATATACTTTACTTGTAATCTACACACGAGAGTCAAAGTAAAGACTCAGTTGATAACTCACTTAAACTGTATCTCAAAGCTTCATGCTTGAACATCCAACACGATCCAACAGTCACAACTGCTTACAGAACATAAATTCACCATTACAACTTATTCACATACTATATATTATCATCTCAAATGCTGACAACCTTCATGCAAAACCTTGCACTTACAATCTAACTATTATTATACTTCTTACAGACTTATTTAATCAAAATCTAACATGCAGAACTATCATATTTACTTGGAGATGGAATAACCATTGATTAGATCCAGAATAGTAACTTCCAATTTAATCAGGAAAATGTACATTTTAAACTCTTCAGGAAAAGAACCAGAGAGTTACAGTTTCTGAATAGAACATCAATGATGATCTTAAATAAATATCATATCAGTCTATCCAGTTGGTTTCTAACCAGATTACCTTACGACTTAACTAGTAAGGTAACTCAAACTAATAGGGCGTGTTATACCTCTAGCGTACACCTATACCATATTACATTTTTAATTAATAATTCTCTCTCTTCAACTAACAAAGTAATCTGACATATATACTTACACAATTGTTGTTATACGCCCATCCTACACACCAAAATAAATAATTGGGCGGATAGGACTTCGCTAAACAGATTATTTTTCCTATTATATGCCTTATCTTTGACCCATCAGACTTTGAGGTGTGACACAAAAAAGTTCCTGAGTTGTCTTGTTCCTTAGTAAAGCAATACCCCTATGCATACGAGCCATTTGGTGCACTTGCCCTGTTGTTTCATGAGAAGTTTGAACCAAGAAAGTTGTGAGCTCCCTCTTTCAGGTTGTAAGGTCTCCGGTTGTGCCGAATCCATTAAAAGATCGAGCAGCAGCAATGAAAGCATTGTAGGTATAAAAACCATTACTGAAACATCTGCCATGTTTTGATATTTAAGCATCTAATTAAAAAGGTCTTGAGTGATAATGTTGGCAACACCATCGCCACCGCTAGGGAGGGTAGGGGTTGGAGTGGAGCCACTACACTGGCTCTGGCAGCCAGTTCCACAATACTTAGACGTGGTGCCACACCACCCATGTTGACTGCAACACGGTCTATTTGGACATAGAGCACCTGCTACTTGTCTTCCGCACTGTTCTGCTGATGCTCCTAGGCATAACAAGAGTATTGCTACACTACTTGATGTCAAAAGAACATAGAACTTTTTCGTATCCATTGATGCTTGGTGTGGATTCTCAGTTTGGGATTGAACAAGTACGAGGGTATATATAAATATTACATGGAAATAATTGGTGGGGTTTTCTTTGTCTTTCCCATTCAAAAAAGGCTGGCTGGCTTCCTTCATTTTAGTGGACCTATTACCCGATTTTAAGAACCACTCGGTTGTGCAAACTTTCAATTTCCTTGCCAACACAAATACGATCATATTTGTTGGGTTTTTTGTTGTTTGTTTTTTAATTTCTTTTCGTTGTTTGTACTTTGAATGAAAAACGAAGCTGCAATGTATCGCAGACGCTTGACTTTTTAAATTAAGTTTTGAATTTTAATTACAAAATTATTTTTTATGAACTAAAAATCCAATGAAATTTGAAAATAGATTGATTTTAGTCTAGCAGTTTAGTAAATTTGGTATTTGATTTCGAATTTTATAATTTCTTTTTTAAAATTTAAATATTTTTTAAAAGTTAAAATATGTTATTTATATAAAAAAATTTTAAGTTTAAACTTAAGTTCAACCCGAAGAGTTATTGGAGGATTCAAATGATCTCAAAGTTATATTTGAATTCAAATTATTTATAGTTCAGATTCATGTTGAAGTTTAAATCATTTCAATCTTGATATTTTTAAATTTAAAAATTTTCAAATAAAATAAAAAATTGTTTAAGCTTGAATCTAAATTTATTTCAGAATATTATTTAAGTTTGAATCTAAATTTATTCAAATCTAAAAATACCTAATTTTAAAATAATCTAAACCCAAAATCAATTTCAAGTTAGAAAATTTTCTAAGTATAAACACATTCAAACCTCTTCTAAGTATAAAGATTCAAGCTTAGATATTACCATTATAAATAACATATTTTAACTTGAAATTTATTTGATTTTAAATTTATTATAAAATAAATTTTATAATTAAATAATAAATCAAAATGGTCAAGGGGCTGCATTTTTCATTCAAACTTAAACGTATAGGAGGGAACAAAAAAGTCAGATTATTCCTTCAAGAATAAAAGTAAAGGGTGAGTGGCTGAGTGGCAAGTTGACCCAAATTTTGTTGAAAGAATCTCACCATAATCTTTTTAAATTCCAAAAGAGTTTTTTCTCCCGAAATTCGTAGATTCGATACATAATTTTACATATTTAGTATTTTGAGAAAAAAATCAATATTAACATAAAAATTGGAGTATATATGTTGCTTTTTTTCTTTTTGAGATAAGGACATTAGATCATTTTTTAGTATATATGTGGTGCAAATTTTTGAAATTTTATCATTTTAAAATGATTAATGATGTTTTTGGCTAAAAGCTTAGGAGAGAGACAGAAACTAACTAAAAACATGATTCGTTGACTTTAATGGTGGTTAGATATTCAACGGTCACCTCAAAATTTTCAATATATTAAAAATTAATTTCTCTATTTTTACTTTTTTGTTTTTTAAAATTTATTAGACAATCCTGTTGATTTGTTTATTAACTTCCACTCAATAGTGACTTTATTCTGGAGTGCACTTCACAATTCAGCCAAAAGGCCTTTGGTTATAGCAATCCAAGTTGCTTCCGTAGTTTATACCCAAGATGTCACAGTACCTCCTGTAGAAACCAATCCTGCTAGCCACCCTGTTATCAGGACCACGACCGCACTCTAGCCCACCATTAATTATGTTAGTGATGACTCCATAACCAGGGACCCGGCCTGCTGCCGTGTCTGCACCGGACGGTCTCCATTGCCCGATGATTACGCTATGGCATGACGGTTTGTTTCCCTGTGGAGTCATCCAAAACCATATGGCTGTCTTAAAGGATATTATTGCCTTGGTGGCTACAAGGTCCGGATTATTTATCAAATCTTCTCCAATGGCTCTTCCAGCTGGTCCATAGTTGTAGTTGCTGAGGAAATTGAGCCCGTCAACAACATGCACTAGTACTTCATTTGGAGAGTTATGCATAACTATTGTTTAGTTTTTAAATGATCCAAAACTTTAAAAAGTTGTAGTCGAGTTCTCAAAGTATCATTATCTTACTAATCAAATCATTTTGTCGACCTGGTTAATTTAGTAATTAAATGTCAACTCAAGTCATACGTAGAGTGTATTTAAAATATATGGATCAAATTTTAATGAAATTGTTTGTTTTTCAACCCGTTATATCCAAGCTACTTATATAGTAGGTACATGTGCTTAAAATTTGATCTATATGTTTTAAACATGGTCCACGTCATATTCGAGTTGACATTTAATGCTCAAGCTAACAGTTAGGTTGATAGAAGAACCTAATTGATATAATATTGATACTTTAAGCACTCAAATAAAACGTTTTGAAGTTGGGACCAATTTAGAATGCAATTTATTATATATTATATCAATTATCAACAGATTGAGAAACTTACTGAGTCAATTGAATGGGTCCTCGTCCAAAATACTGTCTGCCAGGAGCGCATGGCCAAGAGCCAGGAGTACAATAAGCACCAGGGTTGTTTTGTTCCCTAATAAAGCAATATCCCCATGCATACGGACCATCCGGTGCAGTTGGCCATCCACCTGTTGTTTCATGAGAGGTTTGACCAAAGAAAGCTGCGAGCTCTCTCTTTCTGGTTGCAAGGTCTCCGGTTGTGCCAAATCCATTAAAAGATTGAGCAGCAGTAATGAAAGCATCATAAGTATAGAAACCATTGCTGGGACATCTTGGATCATTTCGATACTTAAGCATTTGATTAAAAAGGGCTCGAGTGATAATGCTACCAACACCATTCCCACCACTAGGGGTTGGAGTGGAGCCACCACACTGGCTCTGGCAGCCAGTTCCACAGTACTCAGGTGTGCTGCCACACCACCCATGTTGGCTGCAACACAGTCTGTTTGCACAGAGTGCACCTCCTGCTTGTCTTCCGCACTGTTGTGCGGATGTTCCTAGGCCTTGCAAGAGAATTGCTAGACTAGTTAAAGCTAAAAGACCATATAACATTTTTATATCCATTGATACTTGGTGTGGATTTTGTATTGAACAAGTGCTAGAGGGTATATATAACTATATAGAAATAATTGCTGGATTTTTCTTAGACTTTTCCATTCAAAAAGGGCTGGCTGGCTTCATTCATTTTGTGGGCCTATTACCCTAATATACGAATTTAAGAACCCATTCGGTTGCAGGAAATTTCAATTTATTTGCGGAGAAAGATGCAGGATAAATATTAAAATTATGTATAAATTTTGATTTTGAGTCATTTTATACATGAAATTTTTTATGCTTATATATTGTATACACAAACAATTAAGTTAATTTAATATGAAAATAAATAAATATATTTATTTTTTGGTGAAAATTTTAACTTTTAACTATGGCATAATAAAAATAAAAATCATGTATAGTACAATGATACATTAAACTGGGTCACTGAAAGTGATGAAGAGTTGAGATGTTAATTAATCTGAAATTTTAATGGTATGTAGATGTTTTTGAAGAAATTTTTGCACTCTATGTTCATTTATTAAAGATGACATAATGTACAAACAGAAATTTGACAAATTACACATCAACATTAAATTATATTTGAGATAAGTTGGCGTTTAGTTAAGATCCAAAAAGTCAAGTGTGAAATTATCTCAATTGGTGAAAGAAAAATCACTAATCTATAATGACAATAATAATTTAATTTATAGTCTATAATATATAACACTATTAATTTACGTTCTCCTGAGATATACGGGTTTGTTGTATATATTAATTTTATTTAAATTTATTAATGAATTAAAAAGTAATGTAATTATAAAATATTTTTAAAAGTGTTTAATTAATTTAAAATCAATTATATTAATATTATTTAATCTTAAAAATATTAAAACAATACACAAATTTTAAATTATTAATAACTTTTCTATAAGTTATTTATTATATTTTGTTCAAATAAATCTTAAAAACTATATATGAACTATAGTTTAATATACAATTGTATAAATGAATTTTGATTTTGTACAATTTTATACATGAAATTTTGATTTGACCAAATTCTTGTAAATTATTAACACAATTACTGATATAACATTATTTTATCTTTAAGATAATATCAATAATATCAATTTTTTAGAGTAATTTGAAAATGATTTTTGAGTCTGAATTAATATATATTTGAAGGCAAAATCAACCGGTGCTTAGAGCAACTCCAACTACTTCAAGCACTAGTAATGCAAAGTGCATAAAAATAAAGAGCACAATAGATGTTTATGCAGTTCAGTTTCCCTACATCTATAGGATCTTGCCCAAATAGAATATTCACTATCTTAACACTTTGTACAACAATATTTTTCAAGCTCTAACTCTCACCAGTTTAGATTACTCACTAGATAGAAAACGAGCCATAATATATATTTTTTTGTCCAAATCTATTTTTTGCGCCTATATTTTTATCCAAATCTTTCCAGTCATCCAAAATCATATGATTGTCCTGAAGGATATTATTGCGTTCGTGGCTACAAGGTCCGAATTATTTATCGAATCTTCTCCAATGGCTCTTCCAGCTAGTCCATAGTTGTAGTTGCTGAGGAAATTGGGTCAGTCAACAACATGCAATAGTACTTCATTTAGAGAGTTATACGTAACTATAGTTTAGTTTCAACAACATGCAGTAGTACTTCATTTAGAGAGTTAAACATAACTATAGTTTAGTTTTTAAATCCATCCTAATTTTTAAAAAGTTGTAGTTGAGTGATTAAAGTGTCATTGTCTTATTAAATAAATCATTTCAACAACTTGGTTAGCTTAGGAATTAAATGTCAACTCAAATCTCACGTGGAATATATTTAAAATATATGGATCAAATTTGAATAAATTTGTTTGTTTTTCAACACGTCATAACCAAACTACTTATATAGTAGGTACATGTGCTTAAAATTTGATCTATATGCTTTAAACATGATCTATGCCATATTCAAGTTGACATTTAATGTTCAAACGGACAATTAAATTGACAAAAGAACATTGTAACGCCGCAAGTTTTTTAAATATGTTTCTGTAATTTATTAACACAAATATTTGTCTGCTTTAGTGGTTAAGTGTTCTAAGCATGTTTGAGAAGTCTTGGGTTCAAGCCTTAACTTGGGTAAATTTTTGTATTTTTATGAATAAAGCCCTATCTCTAGTCAGCAGGCTTTTAATTATATGTTGGGAGAATTATATAAGAATGGGCCTGTTGGTTTGGTGGTTAAGAGGAGTGTTGGTACGCTTTTATTTTTGCTCGCTTGTTGGAGAAGAGTTTGAGTTGGTTTTAAAAACTGAGTAGTGGGTTTAGTGGAGAGAATTAAGGGGTGGATTCATTTTAACAGTGGTTATAAGCTAATTCCGAGATTTGTAATGTCGATTATAGGTTCGGGATTGCTCGGGATTGCTTTTGCAGCGAATTGTTACCAGGTGTGTACCCGAAAACAAAGAAAATGAGAATCGGCGAAAGCCGAAAAACGATTCCGTCGACGCCACACGGTCGTGTGGTAGACCGTGTGGTAGGCCGTGTGCAAGGCTGTGAGCCACAACACGGCCGTGTGATCGACGAGCCAGGCCGTGCGCAAGTGACACGGCTGTGTGATGGTCGGGCAAGGCCGTGTGGGCCCACACAGGTGAACCACACGGGCGTGTGGAATTTTGGGCCAGGCCATGTGATCCACACGGCCAAGGCCAATTTGGGCCGAGTGGGTCACACGGGCGTGTGGGCCCACACGGGCAGGCCACATGGGCGTGTGAGCCCATTTTTCTGAAAAGTATTGTAAGGTTGCACGGGTCGCCCAAGTCGACTGTGGACCTACTGTAGGGTCGGTAAGCGTTATTTAGAGCCCTATTTTTGTGATCTGACTATATGATATCTGTACTGAACTGAATGTATGTTAGGTTATGTGCATGTTTGCATGTCATATTGGTATGTTGCATTGCATCGGGGTGGGGTTGATGTTATTTGGAGGAAGTGTTCTGAAAGGCTCATAAGCCTGATATCTAGCAGCTCAGCTGCATTATTCTGTTTATGTGCCGCATTTCGATACAGTATGGTGTGTAGGAATGGGTAGGTTGATTATATCCCCACATGGTGTGTAGGGCTGGTCGGAGATGGTGTGTAGAGGCTGGTGGGTAGGATTCTGATATTCTGATCTGCATTCTGTATCTGATTGGGCTAAGGCCCTTGTATATATTTGATTCTGCATCTAATTGGGCTAAGGCCCTAACCTATATTTGATTTTGCATCTGAATGGGCTGAGGCCCGAACTGATTCTGTAATGGGCTTTTGCCCCAGACTGTTATTTTTGACTTCTGATGAGTGTTTGTTATGCATGATGTCTGTGGGGATTACACACTGAGTTGCGAAACTCACTCTTTTCTGTTTAATCTGTCTAGGTAATCCCCAGCGTTAGACGGATCGGTGCAGCGGAGGACTCGACAGTGACCACTGCTACTGTCTCGCGATAGATTTATGGTTTATACTTATCCTGGTTTCAATTTTTATTTGGGAAATTTTAATGTAATTATGGCCATTACGTATTTTGTTTAAATTTTGGATTTGCAACGTTTATGGTTTTACTGCTATTAGTAGGAAAACTCGATTTTTCAATACCAACAAACATTTTATCAAAATACATACAAATTCGCAAACTATTTTAAAAGCTTCCGCAAAGTATGACGTTTTGAAAATGGATGATGATTGAATACGAATGACACGTTTTTAAAGTTAGCATAAGATAATAAAAAGTGATACGAACGGAGATATGGTCTTAACGTCATTGCGATTTCTAAAGCACTATCATGTGACATCGCCAGATTTGACCATAACGTCTAGGCCGGGTTTGAGGTGTTACAAACATAACTGATATAATACAGATACTTCAAGAACTCAAATAAAAAGTTTTGAAGTTAGGACCAATTTAGAGTGAAATTTATCATATATTATATCAATTATCTAACAGATTGAGAAACTTAATCAATTGAATGGGTCATCGTCCGAAATACCGCCTGTCAAGAGCTCCTCATGCATACGGACCATGTGGTGCAGTTGGCCATCCACCTGTTATTTCATGAGAGCTTTGACTAAAGAAAATTGCGGGCTCCCTCTTTCTAGTTGTAAGGTCTCCGGTGATACCAAATCCTTTAAAAATCCAACAGCAGCAATGAAAGCATCGTAAATATAGAAATCATTGCTGGGAAATCTTGCATCATTTCGATACTTAAGCATTTCATTAAAAAGGTCTCGAGTGATAATGCTGCCAACATATTCCCACCACTAAGGGTTGCAATGAAGAGACGACAACAGTACTGGCTCTGGCAGCCACGTCCACAGTACTCACGTGTGCCGCGTTTTTTTTTTATGATTTTTTAAAGACTAATTTGAAATTTTAATGCTATGCATATATTTTTGTAGATTTTTTGCACTCTATGTTCATTTATTAAAGATGATAGAATGTACAGAGAAATTTGACAGATTACAGTTAATTAGATGAGAGAAGAAACTAACTTTATCTTTAAATTTTGGTTACTAAGTAATGTAAGCAGCTGAGATAAGTTGGCGTTTAGTTAAGATCCAAAAAGTCAGTATCCATCTTAACTATATGTATATTAAATATAAGTCAAGTCTGATATTATATCAATTGGTGAAAAAAAATTTAAAAAAATCACTAATCTATAATAATTCAATTTATAGTCTATAATATATAAAACTATTAGTTTACTTTTTGTACGATATACAGGTCCATTGTGTATATTTATTTTATATTACTTTTTATAACATCATTAATAATTTAAAAAGTGATGTAATTATAGAATATTTTTAAAAGTATTTAATAAATTCAAAATCGATTATTTATTATTAAAAATATTTTATAATTTTATATTTTGTTCTATTTTAATGAATGAAATTAACTTCCCTTACATTCAATTTTATTCTTAGGATAATATTATTTAAGATAATATACATATATAATAATTATTTTTAGAGTAATTTGAAAATAATTTTTGAGTCTGAATTGTTATTTGAAGGCAGAATCACGCAATGCTTGGAGCAGTTCTAACTTCTCCAAGCACTAGTAATGAAAAGTGCATAAAATAAAGAACACAAGAGATGTTTACGCAGTTCGATTTTTCTACATCTGTAGGGTCTTGCCCAAATAGAATATTTGCTATTTTAACATCTTGTACAACAATATTTTTCAAGCTCTAACTCTCACCAGTTTAGACTTCTCACTTTTGTACCTAAGATATAAACATCTCCCCTCAAAGTTTCCCCCTGAAAACTTAGGATTCTAACCAAGCCACACAATTGATTATTACAGTTTAATGCATTAACTACTACATTCCTCACTAAAAAGAATAAAGTGCTCCCAATCAGTACCAAAAACCTATACAAGTCTCCACGATATATTTGTGAATAAGACTTGCTAACATACTATATCTTCTACAATCAACTATCTTATCTAATTAGCAAGATAACTTGCACAAATAATATCTCCTAAACAATACAAGACAAGGCTTGAATAATCTAGATTATACTTTTTTTCTATAGCTTGATTCAATTCAATCTATGAGTTAAGGGATGGTGATTGCTTCGACCTAATTCAATCAAATCTCCAAGATCTCTTGCTAAATGAAGTTTGAATTTTATTTATGTTAATCAAATAGATAAATTATCTAATTATTATTTATTTATTTAATTAAATATCTATATAGTTTTAAAAATTCCTTGCTATCTAATTAATATTTATCTGTTTTATTTTAAAACAAAATATTATTCATATAATCTAATATAATTTATTAAATTAACTATCTATTTTAAACAAAATATTATCAATTTAATTAATTTTTTAGAAAGTAATTAATGACATGTTAATAAATTAATCATGCCATTTGATGCAATATTATGTTATGTATTAGATATATTATAATTTCTATTACTAATGAAGTTTATCAAATTTACAATTAAGAAATTTAATTTTATCGTATAACATATAATTTTTTTTATAAAATTGCTTTATCCTAAATATAAATATAATATATTTGTAATAGGCCAATTTAGCCCGAGCCCATACAAAAAAATAATAAACCCAAAATAATAAAACAAAATCCAAGTCCAGTCCAAAATATATCATTTGGCCCAATAGGAATGACCCATTACTTGAAAAGATTGAAGGTCCATCTACAAGCTTGACGTATATGGAAACATAATCTTCAAGGATATGCAATCTTAGATATGATATGCAAATCTTAGATATGATATGCAATCCTAGAAGATATGATATGCAATCTTAGAAGATACGATTTTGTAATCTTAGAGATTTAATTTGTAGGTACCTTTTAATCTTAGCCGTTGATGTAATTGATCTGTACCGTTGGATTTGGGGAGGCTCAACTATAAATAGAGGCCTTTCCCTCCATTATAAAGGACGGGAGTTTTGAGCAATAAAAATTCTTGAGAGCATTCACACAAATCTCTCTCTCTCTCTTGCGTTCTTATTTTCTGGGGCTTGTTTTTATTTTGTTATTCGTTCATCTTCGTTTCTTTTTTAGTTGCTCTCGTTTGAGTTGAATTTAGGTGGTGGAATTTCGTTGAATCCTCATATTGTAAGAATTAGGTTGACTTAGGCCTTTTTTTTTTACTTTTTTTATTTATCTATTTAATTGCTTAATCATTAATTATTCTTTTTATTTTTATTCATTTATTTATTCGTCAACTTTCTTATTTACATATTGTTCATTCATTTAACCATTCTTATCATTCTTTTATTTTCTTCCATTAATTATATACTTTATTTGTTTTTAATGTCACACATGTTGTTTATTTAAAAAAAAAACTCGTTTTATAAATCATCCATTTTAAATTGTTTGATTATTTGCTTTAATTTTTTTTCCATATATTATCAATTGCAAATTTTTATATATTATTATCTATTTTATATATCATTTATTTTTAAGACGTTTTGTGTATAACTTATATGGTCTTTGATTATTGATGTTAGTATTTAAATAATTGCCATTATGTGTTTTATAATTGTTTATTTGTATTTTAATATTGTCGTTTTGTATCAAAGTTTTTATTTATACATTGTTTTAATATTGCAATAATTTTCCCCCAAATGCTCGTATTTGAGAGATTCGAGGAGATTGTACCCTAACTTACTGGGTTCCAATTTTTCTCGTTGAATCTAAGTAATCGAGCACCCATTTCAAATCAAAACATATGAGTTTCAAATAAAAGCTTATTATCGGGAATTCGAGGTGTTGTGTCCTAACTCATTGGATATGACGTCTTGTTATCTTGAGGTAAGGATTTCTAAAAAAGTATAGACAATATTCTATGTTTGGAATTTTGAGAAATTGTGCCCTAACTTACTGGGTTTTGATTTTTCACTTGACGCAAATAACCGAATATCCTTCTAAAATTTAAATGCATGAGTTTTGAAAATCAAAAGACAAGCTTAGTTTCGAGGATTTAAAATGCCGTGTCCTAACGTACTGGATGTGATATTTTATTACTTCGGGATAAAAGGGTCTTAACATCCATTTCAATTTATTCAAACATTTCTTGTAAAATAAAAAGGATCGTATTTTAAAATCTTTTCAAATTTTCGACATTAAGACATTAATTAATCAATTAGGTACCAATTTTGGGTGTTACGAGGGTGCTAATTCTTCCTCGTGTGTAACCGACTCCCGAACCCGTTTTCTCGAATTTCGTAGACCAAAATCATTGTTTTAATAAATCAAAATGTTTTTTTATTAAAATGATCAATTTCAAGGTGACCCGATCACACCTCGAAAAAAAATTGGTGGCGACTCCATTTTTCGTTTTTAAAGTCGATCCCCGTTTTTTTTAAAAAAAAACTTAAAAATGGTTTCGACAGCTTGGTGACTCCACTGGGAACACCAAGAAAGTCAACCCGTAAAATTGATTATTTTCTATCCTTTGTCGGAAATTTGAAAATTTGATTTGAAAATTACGATCCTTTTGTTACATTTGTTTGTGTCATTGCATATGATTGTTATTTTCTTGCGCACATTGCATTGCATGACCGTTGTGGTCGCACCTTTAAGTGGGAGTGAGAAACTATGCCTTCGTAAGGTTTTCACCTTCGCATGGGCTAGTGGATTACTTCCGGGATACATATGTACCTATGTCTTCGTGAGGTTTTCACTTCCGCATGGCCATAAGGAAATGTATTCCCCTGAACTGAACTCGATCTGTATGAGCCTATAATGGGTGAAGATTGAGGAATCTGTTGGTTCAGGTACCTTTTCTTTAGAACTAAACCGTATATAGAGAGACCTAGGAGCCTACCCTAGGTAGAACCATGCCAAACCCCAATAGTCACATAGATAGGTGTTCTATGTTGTTTATTTCTCCTGTGCTAACGTGTTTTGTTTTGTTTTGGTTGCATTGCATTCACATCATAGAAAAGAGGTGTTGATTCAAATTCGATTGCTAAATAAGGGTTTGTCATGAGAAAATAGATTTCTTCATAAAGTGGATTATAATACGGTCGTCCGAATATGGTCCAAGTAAACACAACGAGAGAAGACTGATAGTTCGTGAAGAAATACAAGACTTTATTGCCCAAGAATTCAAGCTGACAAAGACTATTCGAGAATCACCACGTCTCGGCTTTCTTGAAGAGGCTAACGAGCATTGTGGAAATAAGTGAGCAATGAGTCGCGGCCCAGATCAAGTAAAAAGAGCTAGTAGAGACATTTATTAGAAAGTTTGCGAGATTGGACCTTAATATCCAGATAAGAAGAAAGGGATCAATGTCTTCGCTTAGAATATAAGGGAAAGGCTGTATAAATATCCGTTTTTATATAAAGGAATTTATTTTCTAGATGGGTTGTTCTAATGGAATTGAATTCAGAATCAACGCCTCTCTTCTTTTTTGCATTCATGCATTTGTATTACATCGCATCATATGCATTTAAATCCATAGAAAGACCCTAATTAGTTAAAGTTATTACACACAGAGAGAGAGAGAGAAGGAAAAGTTAATATGGAAACTAAACATCGTTACGGTACATGTGCTAAGACAAAAAATATGGATCAAAGACTCGAACAGTTCCAGAGAGACATGCAAGACCAGCTGCAAGAGCAGTTGGCAAAGATCCAACAAGATATGAGGGAACAAATGATGGAAGCCCAAAGAAATATGGTGGCTCAAATGACTTAGCTACTGAATGGGGCAATGGACAAGGGAAAAGGTCCCATGACTAATACTGGAGAAGATAATGAGGATTATCCTCCGGGTTTTACCCCACCGCATGCACAAACACAACCTGAAGCATATCCTCGAAGGCCATCTGTTACAATTAGGCCTCAACAAGGTCAAGCTGATATTGGGAAGCCCATGAATTTCCAAGGTGGTTCAGGATCTAACCCAAGAGATAACCCTACTAATCCTGTTATCCCTGATTTAGATATAGCGGAGAGGGAAGTGACGAGAATTAAATTACCAAGGCAGTTAGAGGACTGTTGTAGATGGTTAGAAGAAAAGTTCAAGGCCTTGGAAAACGCTGATAATCACCATGGAATTGATGCTAAAGACTTGAGCTTGGTTCCAGATTTGGTGCTTCCTCACAAGTTTAAAATGCTAGAATTTGAGAAGTACAATAGGATTAGCTGTCCTGAAGCCCATATTACTATGTTTTGTAGACGGATGACTGGTATGTTAATAACGATCAACTGTTGATCCATTGTTTCTAAGATAGCTTGGTGGGGGCAGCGTCCAGGTGGTACAACCAATTGAGTCGTGCTAGGATTAATTCATGGAGAGACCTAGCATAAGCATTTATGAAACAATACAATCATGTGACAGACATGATGCCTGACAGAATCACCTTGCAAAACATGGAGAAGAAATCAAATGAAAGCTTCAGGCAATATGCGGAAAGATGGAGGGAAGTTGCCATACAAGTTCAGCCGCCGCTTTTAAAAAAGGAAACCATGATGCTTTTCATCAATACTCTAAAAGCTCCATTCATTAACCATATGTTGGGAAGTGCCACCATAAGCTTTTCAGATATAGTAATGTCCGGGGAGATGATTGAAAATGCGGTAAGGAGTGGGAGGATAGACACGGGAGAAAGCGCCAAAAGATCAGCCCCGAGAAATAAGGAAAATAAAGTGAATATCCTGAGCATGCATCCCAAATCAGTCACCGTAGGCCAACTGAGGGCTGTAACCACTAGCTATCAAGGCTCTTCAAAGCAGAAATCTAACTTGAGGCCAAATGCAGAAAGGCTCCAGTTCATACCCATCCCGATGACATACAAAGAGCTGTATCAGAATTAGTTTGATGCGCATGTGGTGTCTCCGTTCTACTCAGAACCCGTGCAACCTCCGTTCCCAAAATGGTATAATGAGAATGCTCAATATGAGTACTACGCGGGAATAACGGGTCACTCAATTGAAAACTGTACTACATTTAAAAAGTTGGTCGAAAGGTTCATTAAAATGGGAATTGTGAAGTTCGACGTTTCATCAGAACCTGATCACTTTGACGAGGCAGTAAATGCAATAATTGAAGGAGGAGACAAAAAAGTTACGACTCTTTGAAGAAGTCAAAAGCGAAGAGAGAACCGAGGAACGAAGTTTCCAAGCCCTTGCATACTTGGGAGTGTTTTGAATAATGGGACTGTGGAAGAGATCCCTGTATTTTTAGAGCTAATCTAGAGTAATATTCAAAACACGCTTGTTGCCTTAAGCCTAGAGGTAATAAGAACCCTTTTGTGAAATAGGCTTGTGTCCGGAATTTTTATTTCAATAAAATGCATCTTTTTGAGCAAATATTCTTTTATTTTTTCCATTTCATACTGTACAAACAATTGTTCTATTTTTTTTTCTTTTGTTTGTTCTTTGGACTTTCTTTCAAGTATTCTTTCATTCTTCATTCATGACCATACAAATAATCATTCTTTGAATCATTTATTCTTTGGAATCTTCCTTCGAACCTACAATAGGTCTCCAGATATCAATGATGTGAGCAACCCTGCTACTAACTCAAAGTCTCCTTTCGAGTAAGATATGTGTCTAGAGGGATCTCAAGACTTTGAAGATGACAGAGATTGTAACCTATCTTCTGATTTGTTAAGAATGGTAGAACAAGATGAAAAACAGACCCTACTCTACAAAGGTTCAGTGGATATTATGAGCCTAGAAAAGAGGTGAAGATTGTAGCCTAGCTCACCACAGAAATAAGGCGAGGCATTATTGAGTTATTTTTAAGAATTCAAAGATGTTTTTGCACGATCATATCAGGAATGCTTGGGCTACTGAGACGCGGGTACGTTGAAATCTTAAAAGAGGTCCATAAAGATGTCAGAAGGACACATGCTAATGGTTTTGCAATAGCCAAGCTAATCATGAGGTTTGGGTACTGCTAATCTACATAGAAGGGGATGGCATCAGTTATGCCGTATTTAAGGAGACAAGATTCATATGCCTCATTAATTTCTTCACAGACTTTCTCTATGTGGGGCAGGCCAATCTCGGCAAAATTTTTAGTATACGTCGATTTATCTTGGTGGTCGTCGATTACTTCACTAAGAATGAGAAAATAGCTTCACATGTCAATTTTACAAGGTCAACAAAAAAAAAAAAAAAAAGATCGGTACAACAAAGAATGCCAAAAGGACAATGTCAAAGTTTGTAGTCTGTTCAAAGATCGGGCGCCATATCATAGAGCAACAAAGGCGCAAACAAAAGAAAAAACAAAAAAAAACAAAACAAGGATTGTAGGAAAGATGACCGAGACTTGTAAAGATTAGCATAAAGAAGTTACCATTTATCCTCTATGATTATCGAACGTTGGCCAGGACCTTTGCCGGGGCAACATCTTACCCATTGGTTTATGGAATGGAAGCATTTTTGCCAATTGAACCTAATCAAAGAAAAGGTTAAAAGTTATCCATCACGGTCAGATGATGCAAGCTTACAACAAAGAGGTTCATCCTAGAGAATTCCACGAGGGGAACCTGATGTTGAAAAAGATCTTTCTTATACAAAATGATTTCAGAGGAAAGCAAATGCCAAACTGGGAAGGACCTTATGTAGTAAAAAGGGCCTGTTCTAGAGGAGCATTGATATTGATCGAGACGGATGGCGAAGACTTGCCCAATTCGGCGAATTCAGGTTCAGTCAAGAAGTATTTTACCTGAAAGGGGAAAGGCCAAGGTGAAAACCCGCAAAGGGCGCCTTGAGATCAAATTCAAAAAAAAAAGGAAGAGAGGCTAAAGGCAAAAACCCGCAAAGGACGCTTTGAGACCAAAGGGGTTTTGAGCCGAAAACCCGAAAAAGGGCGGCTTAAATTTTGATCAAATATAGGGCATGTGGTAGTCTTGTTATGCCTGAATTAACAATGAGGAAGTATGCTACGTCTTGGGGCATTGACAAAGTACTCTGGATCCTCTAAACACGTATTGAGCTTAAAATGGTCCTCAAGAAGTTTGTACAGAGAAGCTCGGGCTACGATATCTAAGGCACCTAGCTTCCATCTTACCCATTTTGAATTTGCTATCTTTGATTACTTTATTCTTTTCAAGATACACTCCAATCAATTTTCTTTTATGGCCTTGGCTATCTTTGATTACTTTATTCTTTTCAAGATACACCCCAATCAATTTTCTTTTATTGCCTTGGTTATCTTTGATTAACTTATTTGTTTCGAGCTATGCTCCTGATTAATTTCTTTCTCGTCCATTGTTGTAATCTTTTTCAAGCATTTTATATTTAAATAACGATTAATGGACTAATAATACTTTCATAAAAAGAGTTTCGCATATTACTCTGGAAGCTTTTAAATAGTATAAGAACCTAAAACATGACTATTGTTTAGAACTCACCAAGCTTAAGGGTTGGAAATATTTGAGCCCAAAGTGAGTTTATCTCTTCAGATTTTCTGTCAAGGACATTGGTTGATCGAAAGACTTGATATTGCGTCGGTGATACAAATCCGACAGGAAACAAGCAATGACAACCCAAGCGTAGAAGGAATCATTCTCGAAAAGAAAAAATGACATTCTGCACCCATGCGAGTATCATGTATACACATCTGGTCGGGTCACTGGGGAGTGATCAGTGGATGGAACAAGTTACAGATCCTATACCCCAATGTTGCAGTGAGATGAATTGAAAAAGATACAAGTCCTATACCATTGAATTGTAGTGGGAACGGATCGAAAGAGTTTCAAATCCTATAATCCTGAACCGCAGTGAGATGGTTTGAAAATGGTACAAGCCTTATGTCCCTAAGGTACAGTGGAAAGGACCCTGAAGTTAGTAGGACAAATCAGTTGAACAAAAATATTTTCGGGTTTTCTATCAAATGCCAGCCGAGTAGGAATACAGTGTACTACGTTAATGATAGGCCCTGATGAGCAACAAGTGGTGACATCCTAATTATTAAAAAGGATCGTCCTCATGAAATTTTGCATTCGTACATATGTCATTCAGTTAAGAACAGTTGATTCGTTCAGATCATAGCATCCTAGCCATTTTGCATAAGCATAAACACATAAAACCGATTTTACAAGATAGGTCCCCCAGAGGATGGTGTCACAACATCGGTGAATTCACAGATCTTGTCTTCCTGAGTTTGCAGTGAAACGGATCGAAAACATCAGCCTGGCATCCCTGAGTTTGCAATGGAGCAGACTGAAGATAGCAGATCTTGTCTTCCTGAGTTTGCAGTGAAGCGGATCGAAAACATCAGCTTGGCATCCCTGAGTTTGCAGTGGAGCAGACTGAAGATAGCAAATCTTGTCTTCCTGAGATTGCAGTGAAGCGGATCGAAGATACTAGTCTGGCATCCCTGAGTTTGTAGTGGAGCAGACCGAAGATAGCAGATCTTGTCTTCCTGAGTTTGCAGTGAAGCGGATCGAAGATACCAGTCTGGCATCCCTGAGTTTGCAGCGGAGCATACTGAAGATAGCAGATCTTGTCTTCTTGAGTTTGCAGTGAAGCAGATCGAAAACATCAGTCTGGCATCTCTGAGTTTGCAGTGGAACAGACTAAAAGATAGCAGATCCTGCCTTCCTGAGGTTGTAGTGAAGCAGATCGAAGACACCAGTCTTGTTTCCCTGAGTTTGCAGTGGAGCAGACTAAAGATAGCGGATCTAGCCTTCCTGAGGTTGCGGTGAAGCAGATCGAAGACATCAGCCTGACCTCCCTGAGTTTGCAGCGGAGAAGACTAAAGATTGCAGACTTTGTCTTCCTGAAATTGCAGCGAAGCAGATCGAAGACACTAGCCTTGCCTCTCTGAAGTGGTAGTGGAGCAGATCGAAGAAAGTAAATCTTATGGAAAATCTTATTTTCCTGAAGTTGCGGTGAAGCAGATTGAAGCCGCGACTTATTTCCTGAAAGAGCGATGAAACGAGATAGTCCAATACTTCTGAAGTTGCAGTAGTTACAGAGAAGTAAAGTTAAGTTGAAATTCCAATACCCCTAAAGTTGCAGTTGGGATGGAAGCCATTTGGAGAAGACGAGGACCAAGAAGTCAAGACTCGACAAGACCAGGCAAAATTGGTCCTTTTATAGTCTTTGCTCCATAGGTCAATTTAGCCCGGGCCCATTGTAATAGCCCGACTTTGACCCTGATCGGAATAGTGGTTTCAGGACCACAAATCCGAGTTTGAAAAATATTTTAAAACTATTTTCCTTATTTATTATGTGTGAATTTGCTTGTGTTAAATTTTCGTGACTTAATTTTATCGTTTAGGTGTCCGATTTAATAAAAGGACTTAATCGCCTAACATGAAAATTTGATGGTTAGTTGTTAAAGTGCTTAATTGTTGATGTCTTATTAATATGGAGGATTTGCATTGTAATTAGTCCTTTCTATACTTAGTGGACGGCATGTTTTTGTTTAAATGACTTTAATATATGAATTTTTATATTATAAAAGTTATTATTATTATTATATTATATTAACTTATTATAATAAAACATAAAATAAAGAAATATGCATGTTCATTTTATTGTTATTGCCGAAACTAAAAGAAAAAGAAAGAAAGAAGAACAAGTTACATTCGGCCTTGGTTTTGCTTGATTGAGGTATGTAATTTGTTCGATTTTTGATAATTTCTACGTTTTTGAGATCGTTGCTATGAAATGTACAAGACCCATGCTTTAATTTTTGAGTTTGATGAATATTTTGAGTTGAGTCATTGATGATAGCTTGTTGTTTATGTTGTTTGAGGATGAATTATGATAAATGTGTGTTAGATTAACAAGTTTTGTCTTTGAATTTTTGATGAAATTGAGTATGTTGGACTAAATTGCAAAAATAAAATTTAGAGGGATTAAAATGTGAAATAAATGAAATGGATGGACTTGTATGAGTACTATGGATATTCGACCCTTAAGGTGTTCATTCAAATTTTGTGTATTTTGTGTTTTGTGCAAATATGACTAAATTGTAAAAAATGTGAAATATTAGGGGCAAAATGGTAATTTGCCCATTTATGTGTTTTTGGATTAAATTGAATGTAAATATATTTGAATGAGCTTAATTTGAACATGTTTAGATCAAGAACCAAAGAAAACAGATTTGGATAGGGGAAAAGCGAAAATAGTCGAATAAGCTAGGTTTTAGGTGAGTCCGTCGATATCCGAGGTAAGTCTTTAAGCAATAAAACATCGAAAATTATGTACGTAACCTAGTATATGCTGATTTTTGGAAATTTTGTAGCTATATTATTGAATAGCCGAATGTGGTAAGTATAAGATTTGACTTGTTTAAATTATTCGATTGATATATGTTATTTGAATGTTCGTACAATGAGTTCGAAATGTGTATAAGTGAATCGATATATGGAACGAATTGTGTGAGACAGATTAAAAGTATCATGATTCAGGCTTTGAGCCTAGCAAGCCTTGGGCTGGTGAACTTAATCGGGCTTATGCCTAGCAGGCTTATTACCGGTGATTGAATATCAGACCTCGGGTCTAGCAGGCTTAGTGCCGGTGTGTGATTCAGGCTTATGCCTAGTAGGTTTTATACCGGTGATTTATATTACAAGCTTATGCTTATGAAATGATCAAGTTAAGGTGAAAATTGAGCAAGTTAAAGCTTAGTTAAATGATGTAGATTACATTCGGCCATAAGGTATGTGTTTATATATTGACATGTTTATATGTGATGTTTATTGAGCAAGTAAGTTGACTAAAAGATGCTCTTGTATATTCGGTTTTCTACATATGTGAGTAAATGATATTGTATCGTTATTATTTACTAGTATACATGTGATGTTTAATGGATGTATATATATATACATATACATTCGATTATATGTGATTAAATTGTACATGGTACTTACTAATTCGGTTGTATATGGAAACATATTAAACTATATGCAAATGGTAAGTTTGTATTTTTAAAGCAAGATAGTGATGTTTTGGATTTGATAAGTGATAAATGTAATGCTATATAAGGATAGTAGTATTCGGCCATGATAGTCCAGTTGTGCTATGTTATTATATTAATGTCATAAAATAATTGGTTTAAAGATATTTGAATATTTAATTGAGTAGTTATATTTGCTTAAGACTTACTAAGCTAAGTTAGCTTACTCTGTGTGTTTTGTTATTCTGTTTTATAGATTTTGGTTACAAGCTACGAGCTCGGGGGGGATCGTCAACAAAGTCATCCACACTATCGACTTATTTTGGTACTTTAAAAGTTGGGATTTTGAATTAAGGCATGTATAGGCTAGCCTAATACTTGTATGATGTTTTGATGTTGTAAATATAAGCCATGCGAAAATGACTTGTCCATCTTGTTAATCTTGGAATTTATATTTTGGTTTGATGATTATGTTTGGTTGTGGTTTTGGTTGATTTGGTTTTAGTATATATATAAGTATGGTTAATGTATAGAGTTTAAATGAAATGGAGTAAAGATGTTATAAACTAGTTAACTATATTTTGCAATGAAACAGTTTTTGGTTAGCAGCAGTGACGTGATTTTGAAAAATCACCAAAAATAGGAGAAATGGAATTAGAAAGTGAATAAGATATATAATTAAATCTTATTGTGTCTATTTTTATATGAAAGAAACAGAGTAGGCAAAGGAATTTTATATTATGAGATATTTAAATTTTAGTGAGACTGGTTCTGAATGACTTCGTGATCCCCTGTTCTGTCTTGGAAAAATTATTAAAAATTGTAAAAAAAATGATAATGGAGCATATTTATATTGTTAGAATCCTTAATGAGTCTATTTTTGATTTAAATAAACTAGAACATTATTTGAATTATGTACAATGAGATAACTGAGTTTTTGTAAAGATAGGTCAGAACCATCAAACAGTGAAATAGGGAAAACTTTAATGATTAAACTGTACTAATTGACCATATGAAAAAATTCTGAAAAAATTATAGTAAGAAGATATATGAGTCTAGTTTCAAGGAAAATTTACGGATATAAATTTTGAATTTCGTAACTCGAGTTATAGTCAATTTAGTCAACATGACGCAGATGGACAGTTTTAATTTTTATGCCCCGAATTAGTAGTTAAGTCTAGTATGTACATGTGTATAAAGTTTTATATTTATGTGTTTTGAATTATGGAAGTTTACTTGGTCTTGTTGATTCGATTTTGATCTTATAAATGAATTGATCTATATTTTGTTTGGATGATTGTAATTGGCCTATTTTGAATTAGGTTAAACAAAGTTTATGCAAAAACATATATGTATGTTTAGTTTTGGTAATTCATAATTTGTTTAGTAAAGTAATTATGAACATGTGCATATTGGGTCAATGTGACTTAAATGACCAAATGAATAGTAACTTTTGTATTTGTTGACAAATGCTTATGTGTGAAATTAGCTAAATGGATTTCAGATATGTACATTATTGTTTTAGCATACTATGAAAATGCATTACTCATAACGCATTCGGATATGACCATATAAACAGTAAATAATTGATATGACCTGTGTTTTGCATGTTAATGCCTTGTAACCCTATTCCGGCGATGGATACGGGTTAAGGGTGTTACACCCATACAAAAAAATAATAAACCCAAAATAATAAAATAAAGTCCAAGTCTAGTCCAAAATATATCATTTGGCCCAATCGGAATGGCCCATTACTTGAAAAGATTGAAGGTCCATCTACAAGCTTGACGTATATGGAAACATAATCTTCAAGGATATGCAATCTTAGATATGATATGCAAATCTTAGATATGATATGCAATCCTAGAAGATATGATATGCAATCTTAGAAGATACGATTTTGTAATCTTAGAAATTTAATTTGTAGATACCTTTTAATCTTAGCCGTTGATGTAATTGATTTGTACCGTTGGATTTAGGGAGGCTCAACTATAAATAGAGGCCTCTCCCTCCATTATAAAGGACGGGAGTTTTGAGCAATAAAAATTCTTGAGAGCATTCACACAAATCTCTCTCTCTCTTGCGTTCTTATTTTCTGGGGCTTGTTTTTATTTTGTTATTCGTTCATCTTCGTTTCTTTTTTAGTTGCTCTCGTTTGAGTTGGATTTAGGTGGTGGAATTTCGTTGAATCCTCATATTGTAAAAATTAGGTTGACTTAGGCCTTTTTTTAAAACTTTTTTTTTATTTATCCATTTAATTGCTTAATCATTAATTATTCTTTTTATTTTTATTCATTTATTTATTCGTCAACTTTCTTATTTACATATTGTTCATTCATTTAACCATTCTTATCATTCTGTTATTTTCTTCCATTAATTATATACTTTATTTATTTTTAATGTCACACATGTTGTTTATTTAAAAAAAAACTCGTTTTATAAATCATCCATTTTAAATTGTTTGATTATTTGCTTTAATTTTTTTTCCATATATTATCAATTGCAAATTTTTATATATTACTATCTATTTTATATACCATTTATTTTTAAGATGTTTTGTGTATAACTTATTTGGTCTTTGATTATTGATGTTAGTATTTAAATAATTTCCATTATGTGTTTTATAAATTGTTTATTTGTATTTTAATATTGTCGTTTTGTATCAAAGTTTTTATTTATACATTGTTTTAATATTGCAATAATTTTCCCCCAAATGCTCGTATTTGAGAGCTTCGAGGAGATTGTGCCCTAACTTACTGGGTTCTAATTTTCCTCGTTGAATCTAAGTAATCGAGCACCCATTTCAAATCAAAACATATGAGTTTCAAATAAAAGCTTATTCTCGGGAATTCGAGGTGTTGTGTCCTAACTCATTGGATATGACGTCTTGTTATCTTGAGGTAAGGATTTCTAAAAAAATATAGACAATATTCTATGTTTGGAATTTTGAGAAATTGTGCCCTAACTTACTGGGTTCCGATTTTTCACTTGACCCAAATAACCGAATATCCTTCTAAAATTTAAATGCATGAGTTTTGAAAATCAAAAGACAAGCTTAGTTTCGAGGATTCAAAATGTCGTGTCCTAACGTACTGGATGTGATATTTTATTACTTCGAGACAAAAGGATCTTAACATCCATTTCAATTTATTCAAACATTTCTTTTAAAATAAAAATGATCGTATTTTAAAATCTTTTAAATTTTCGACATTAAGACATTAATTAATCAATTAGGTACCAATTTTGGGCGTTACGAGGGTGCTAATCCTTCCTCGTGCGTAACCGACTCCCGAACTCGTTTTCTCGAATTTCGTAGACTAAAATCATTGTTTTAATAAATCAAAATATTTTTTATTAAAATGATCAATTTCAAGGTGACCCGATCACACCTCGAAAAAAGATTGGTGGCGACTCCATTTTCGTTTTTAAAGTCGATCCCCGTTTTAAAAAAAAAACTTAAAAATGGTTTCGACAATATTTTAAATATATTTAAACATTTATATTATTTATTAAATATAATATAAATATAACATATGAAATAATTAAATATATTTAAGCATTTATATTATTTATTTTTACTTTCTCTAGTATTTTTGAAACATTACAATTTTTTATCAAATTTTAAATATAAATATAATATATTTTAATTTATACATACAACCAAAACAATGCATTGCACATGTAAGAAAACTAGTAATGTATATTACTATCATTTTTTTTTTTAACTTAGGGGTGTAAAAAATCATTCAACTTAAAAAAACAATTAAACCCATTCTTTTTCTTTTTTTTTCCCACTCATTTGGGCACTTGGAACGTTAAAAAATGCATAAAAAACCCTTTTGATTTCTAACTTAATTCTTTTTTTTTTTTAGTTATAATTGTCATGTGTCATGTCGTGCTGTGACACATGACGGGAAAAATTATAAATAATTAGTTTTATCAATAAAAAATTAACAACATTTATTAAAATACAGAAATAGGTAAAAATAAAATATTATTAAAATATATAAAAATATTAGATAATATAAAAATATTTAAAAATGATAAAATAATGTAGAAAATTTTTAATATATATAAATTATTACAAATAGAAAAAATTATAAAATAAAAAAATATTTAAAAATAATTATAAAAATTTTAATTTAATAATCTCAAACATAATAAACAATAACTTTGTCTAAATGACCCGTGATTACTCCATTATTGTGAACATTTTTTAAGGCATTACTCAACAACTGAACAGGTTTCATAGGTTTCAATCTAGGTATCATGATGCTTGTTTACAACTTCTTCTCTGCCACCAACAATTTTAAGTTATCTTTTCCACTACTTGTCAGGGCAATGGCATCATCTACAATTATAACAACAATATTCTCCCAAAGACTGAACTTCCCTCTTCCTACATCGGTCGAAAAGTAAGGATGGGTTTGGATGGGCGATTGAGTGTGGTACGGTGCGTTTAGCTTACTTATTGGTCAAGTATTCACTTTTACTAAAATAATCTGAGTTGGAATGATAGTTGTTAAAAAACAAATAAATTATAGATTTGGGAAGACAAATGAGTACCCAATAACGACTTTTAGATTCATTCTCCTCAACTTCTTTCAGGAGATGCAACCGTGTCCATTCTTAGTGATGGAGAGCAGAACAGATAGACAGTAGATGTGGTTTAGAGCAACAAAAGCGGAATTAGTATGGACCCACAAGACACACTGGTACATACGGCACCATGCATTGAATGGTAGGTGTAGTTTTAGAAGCAGGTATTACAACAGTTATTCGGTGTTTAAAGCAAGGTAATTAGTTACATCAATTTTTTTTTCAGTCTATCATTTTGAATTTATTGATATTTTTTAAAAATATTTAATATATATTTATAAATATTAAATAAATAAATTTTTAATATAAAATATTTATGCACCAATTGATATATAATTTTCCTATAAAAGTTTTTATTATTTATTACCATAATGACAAAAAAAAATTAGAAATTTTATGTTTTTTTCAAAATTATTAATAACATCGGAATTAGGTGGAATAAACCGGTGCCAGATCGAAATTTTAATCGATACAAAAAAATGAAAATTGATTGTGTCAATTATTAATAGAACGATTAGTACCGACTGAAACAGTGAAAAGTGAGTAGAGAGCTTTGAAGAGCAAAGTGAAATTGGTCTGTTGCTAAGGAAATGATTGTGTAAAAATGAACCTTGTTGAAAGGAACCAAGAACTTGGAACCACCTTTGAAAAATGCAATGGGTAGAAGGAGGATGAAACTGAGGCGCTCAAAATTTGTACTTTGTCCAAAGTGTAGGGAAGTTAGGATGTAAAGTGTTGTGCATTGTAAAATGCAATGATTAGGGTTGGAAGAGTGTATGGTTGTTGAGAATGAAATGAAAATAGCAGGGAGTGTTGTAATTACCCACTCTGAAATTCATTAATGTCCTAGAAAAATGGATGAGTGTTGAGTTTTATATGCAATGAAAAAGGTATAATAAATATTTATAAAAAAAGAGAAGGGGAATATGTCAGGGAAAGTCGGTCACCCCAACGTCTCTTTCATTCAGTGGATGGATCATCATTTTCACTGCAAAATTTCAAAGGCTTTTTGTTTCTTTCTTTGTCAAAACCCAGAAAGCGCTCTGCATTTTCAAAAACCAAATGTTTCGCCTTTCACTTTTCAAATTTAAACATGTACCCTTTTTAATTAATTTATTTTTTGATTTTCTCACCAATTTTAATCACATTAACAATTAAATTTATATGAAAATGTATACAGACAAATCAATATTAAATTTCAAATGTATTAATAATATGTAAATTTGAAGCATATTTTAACTTAATTATAATCATATCTTTTTTAAAGGGTCGATTGAATTAGTATATATTGTTCATCAATAGGATCTCAACTCGGTTAAAAATTATCAAAAACTCATTTCTTGTATATAAAATAGCAAACATTATTACAATGATATTTCTACCATTTCACATTTTATGTAAAATCTAAAAATATGTAAATGATGGGATTTAAACCTTAAAATGCCATATCTTTAATCTTTTAATTTTTTTTATTCAATTAAAACTTCCTATGTTTATTACATTAATTTTTTATAAATATATTTATTTTATAAATTATTTCCGCTCATTATATTATAATCTACAAAAAGTATAATAGTTATATTTTTAAAATTATCAATTAATTTATTAAAGATACAAACATGATCAACATTTATACTTGTGAATTCTTATTTAAATTTAAAAAGAATAATAAAAATACATCATATTTTATCAAACATTAACTTATCACTTGCAGCAATGATGAGTTCCACCTAAGGGTGTAAATGAGACACTGGTGCTCGCAAGTTACTCAAGTTCGATTTGATAATTATCAAGCCGAGTTTGAGTTATTGATCAAGCCAAATTCGAGCTTAATAATACTTGACTCAAACGACTTGCAAGCCTCATCAAGCTTTTCATATTTTTATATTATTCAATTACATTATCACCTTTAACATATACTATTAACCCTAAGCTTAATTATTGATTCAAGTTCGAGCTTGAGTACAAAAATTGATAAACAAGCTTGATATTGGCAACAACCCATATTTGAAAAGTCAAAAATAATGGGTGTCAGGCAGTTGGCACCGAAAATAGGACCATTTAAGGCACCGAAATTTGGTTTGAATTTTGGCATGGAATAATTGCAATTTTGGTCCCTAATTGTATAGGGACTTTGCAAGTTGATCCCTAAACCTCAACTATAAATAGGCCTAACCATTTCTCATTTTCTTCATCCCAAAATTTGCCATTCTCTACTTAAGGCATTGTTCTCTCTCCCTATTTGTAAATTTTCACTTGTAATTTTGGAGTGAAATATATTTGGTAGTGCCCGAGGACGTAGGCAAAATTTGCTAAACCTCGTTAAAATTCTGGTGTTCTTTATTATTTATTTTTCATATTTTGTGAGTGTGATTGTAGTGATTTATTGTGCTATTAAATTACAATTGAGGGATATTCTGGCTAGGAAAGACCTGGTACTTAAGTGATCCTCGTGATCCTCGTGATCCACCTCTCTTTCCTGGGAATTGAACTTAGTGTGATTTTTCAGTACAATAATTTTACTCTTTTACACGCTTCTGCACCACACTTGAGCTTAAAAGTAGATGTTCGGTCGAGATCGAACCGAGTATTGAACTCGAACTCAAGCTTAACAGTATTCAAACTTAGCTCGACTCGATTACATCCCTAGATTTCCACTCATAGATGTAAAAAAAATATAAACTCGTTATTACCTTCTTCTTTTTTTACCAAAATGTAAACTTCTATTTAATATGGCGAAAAGTTGTCACCTATGAATACATTAAATTGTTTACATATGATTAGATGAAAATGTCGTAACTTTTTTTTTAATATAGAATTAGAGGTGTTAATAGATCGAATTAAGCTTAAATATAATATTAATTGTATTTTATATTGGTCTAGTTCAAATTATGAATCTAAAATTTTGAACATAAAACTACGCCAATAAAATAGTACATGAATTTAAAAAAAAAAATGTATGGTATAATACAGGGAGCTTCGAGTATAATTAAATTCAGTTTATAAATCTACATCACTAACTTAACAATTTCTCATTAACACCATTAAAAAATTTACTTGTTTGCTTTAGTTTCAAACATAGAAAATGAAAATACAGAAATTTATAATACAAAGACTAAATGCACTATGAAGTGAGATATACTAATCCTTCCAGCATGCTTAAACCAATGAAGAGTGAGTGAATACATGTTCTGAAGATGGCAAAGACTTGAACAACCCAATCCCGTGAATATATTACCTATGCACATGGAGTGGTCCGATGAAATAATAATATGTTACCTATGCACATAGAGTGGTCCCATGGAATAATAATATGTTCCTAATAAAGTCATTATAAAAAATTGAAAAAAAAAATGCCTTAATAAAAATATTTGCTACTAAATTGATATTAAAAATAATTTATTAATTATAATTTGAAAGATAAAAAATACAGATTGAAGATTGATTCAAAACTACATCCCTACTGTGAGTACTTTGTACAATAAGAGAGTGGCCGCTAATTCTATTTGTCCCCGTTGAGCTACTGCGGCGGAAACGTATGAACACGCGGTCTTCAATGGCAGTCGCAGCTTTAGTGAGTGGTTATCTCATTTACTAAATAATAATTCTCCTCTTAATCAAACAGTGATTGTTATTGCTTGTTGGGCTTGTTGGTATTCACCAAACAAATTGTTGCATGAGAGAGTTTCCCAATCAACTTAGGAAATTATGATATTTATTCAGTCTTTATACTTTAGAAATTGGCCGTCTGGAAGTTATTAAATCTTTCATTAGTTTAATTGTAATTTTTTAATTAAGTAATTAAAATAAAAATTTACTCATAATTTAGTGATTAATGATGTAATTTATCTTTTAATTTTTATATGCTATAAATTACATAATATATAAAAATAACATAATATAAAACATTACAAAATTAAAAAACGAGTCGGACTGAGTCGGGCTCGGGCCTTGAATGTTCAAACCCAAGCCTAACCCATCTTTTAAATGGGCCTATTTTTTTTTGCCCAAACCTATTTTTGAGCTTAATATTTTTATCCAAATCCCCTTAAATTTCAGACAGGCCTTTGAGATTTAGTGGTAGGCCGGTCCATGAACAAGTCTAATTATATTACATGTTTTAGCACATAATTGGGCATTGATTCACTTTAGAATTGGTTTTTGAGGAATGGTATACTGTGAAATTTGCATCTGTTATGTGTTGTTATTTACTTGCCTAATGAAATCATGATGTATTGTGTTAATCATCTTGAAATTGTATGTTTTAGTCTTGATTTAGCATATCAAATGTGTTGGAATTGGTTTAGTTGCATATTATATATGTTTACGTGTTTTTAGAGGTCCAATTACATGATTTACATTGCCTGATTTCTGCATTTTTGGGTTAGTGTCTCAATTACATGTCTCGAGACATAAGGTGTCAAGTCTCGAGACATGGTGACATTGTTCCGAGACATAAAACATCAAAGATAAATTAGTAAAAAATATGCTAAAGTCTCGATACATGGAGCGTTGTCTTGAGACATGGTCCTATTGTCTCAAGACTTCAAATTTTGAACCTAAAAATCATGAAATAGGGGAGGCATGTCTTGAGACATTGCTTTGTATTTTGCTAGTTTGACTCAAAATTTGTGACTTGGCTCCTTGTTTGGCCATAATTGACCCCAGATTAATATACGAGTCATGTTTGAGTGCAATCATATTCATTCAACACTCTTATCATCCTTTAATTGTGTAACACCCCAAACCCGACCTAGACATTACGGCCGAATCTGGCGTGTCACATCGAAGTGTTTTTCGAAATCAAAGTCTGATAGGGGAAATCGTTTGAGTAAAAATCCATTTAGTTCTTATTTCTTAGAAAACAATTGGTAAGTTATAAAAACCACCACTTAGTAAAACGATTACCATGTTTGTTACTGTGGGTTTAAATTCGCGGAAGCTACTCCATTTACGGTTATCTTGAAGTTGAAAATATGTGTTAGCCTTGTAAAACAGTTATTAGTTGTGAAAACTTATTTGTATCCGTTTAGCAGTTCAAAATAAGAAATTAAAAACCCAATGGAAAGAAATTAAAAATTACCAGAGGCCTTATTACAAAAATATCAACCCAATATAAAATATTTAATTAACTACGTTTAAACAGACATCCTCGCTCGTGTGGCCCCCTCCGAGTCCCTCGCAGCTCCAAATCCACTAAGTCTGGGGATTACCTGTACAGTTAAAAGAAAAAGGTGAGTTACGAGAACTCAGTGTGTAATCCCCTATCACTCAATTAGTAGTACATACAGTAATAGTCTGGGCCTGAGCCCTGTTCAGTAACAGTGCAGTGTGGGCCTTAGCCCAATAAGTAAAAGTGTGGGCTTAAGCCCGATACAATATCAGTATAGTGCAAGTATGCAAACCCACCCCAATCCAGCCAGCACACCACCCGTACCAACCCAACACACCACGTGGGGACAAAGTCGACCCACCCACCCACACACAATATTTCAAAGATAGCCGCGAGAATAATAACGCAGCAGAGCCGCCAAGATAATGATATGTGGCAAAGCCACCATGCGATAATTGTGGCGAGCCACCAAGATGTCGATGTGTGCGAGCCACCAAGAATGATGCATTTCCTCCATACAGAATCCTAACCCCATGCAAGATGCCATGTCATCAATATTTCGTGTATGCAACATGTCCTACTCAATGATACCATACAATACATATTTTCATCTGTCAATCTATCTCTATGGGGTAAAATAGTCATTTTCATGTATTAGGGGTAAAACGGTAATTTTGCCTTTTAAGGGTATTTTAGTCATTTTACTCACTAGGGGTATTTCAGTCATTTTACTCATTAGGGGTATTTCAGTCATTTTACTCCCTAGGGGTCTCGGTACAGTTAACGACCTTTCCGAAGGCCTACAGTCGCCTCGAGTGACATAAATAATCTATTTGGTCGAAACAGTGTAAATGGGCTTAAAGCCCAATATTCGGCCCAAATGGGCCCACACGCTCGTGTGGCCCATTTGGCCCAAATTCAATCATGGCTATGTGATCTACATGGCCCAATCCAGTTTCTGCCACTTTTCGTAACTTTTATCCATATGGGGCCCACGAGCCCATTGGGCCCACACGGCCCAACGAGGCCCATAACGGCCTAAGTGCACGAGAACACTCGTGGTGGCCTCTACAGTCTACCGCCCACGGTTGTGGGCTCGGTTTTTCCACACGAGCGTTCGCACGCTCGTGAGGCCTCAAATGCCGAAGTTTCACGTTTTCGGCTTTTGCCGATTCATAGCGGAGATAGTGTGATTACACACCTTTTTACGGAGTCGTTCCAAGATCTACGAGCACCCAACCTAGAATCATTGAGATCCAATGTTAGTCCTTAATTGATAGGGTAACACCCTCTTAATAACACTTAATCCGAAACCCTTCTTACCTTGTTTGAATGAGGGTGACCTTAATCCCTCAACGATCGCTGTTCAAAAATGATCACACGCCTTCGCTGCCTTCCTAAAGTACAGTCAAGAATCGATTAGTAAGTGGTAGGGCCTATTCGGCCAACCCCCAAAAACATGAGGTAACCTTATTACCTTACCGGACGCTTGAGAACAAAAGTGTGACTCCTCTAAACCGTTCACACTTCACCACTCCTCGAGGAAGACCCTAGAATTGCAATGAGTGCAGTACGTGAAGAATGAAATAACAACCGGTCAATAGGGTTATTCGATTTTGGAAAAGAATAGAAGAGCAAAGGTGCATCGGTTTTAAACAATAAAACAAAGGATGGATTTGAACACTTACCGATTGTGAGAACCGTTGCAATAACCCGACGCAGAGAGGGGTTAACAACTGCAATATTTGGCCAGCCTAGATTAAAGGATGAGCAGAAGTTAAAGAAGGGAAAGGGAAGTTTCGGCCTTTAAAGAAAAATAGAAAAGTGGAGGGGAAGAGAAGAGAAGTGCACTGGTAGGAGAGTAGAGGATCGGCAAAGAAAGGAAAAAGAAACCACAATGAAAGATACCTATTCGGCAGTTTGTGGAAAAAGGGAGAGAGTAAAAGCAATTTTGGTCACTTCAATAGCTAAAACGTAAAACCCAAAATGAAAAAACAAATGGGAAACTAAGCAGTAAGTAAGAGAAATCGGCAATTCAACTCTCAAATCCCACAAAACCGAAACAAAGGAGTGCTTAGTGCTGAAAATGCTCCCTATTTCACCCCTTAGCCGAAATCCACTGAGTCTTAGAGTCCCAATCGGTCACAAACTCTACCAACCTTTCACTTTCGAAAATTCTTGATTTTCTCCCCAATCTCCTCCTTGATTTGCTCCACAATTCATTCCAAGACCAATTTAAATTTTATCTTACAGAGTTTCAGTCCAACTCTTCCACCTACACGGCACAAGCAGCAAAATGAACACCCCATGCGTAACCCAGGACTTAAACCTCAGACCTCTCAGTTACACCACACGCCACTTGCCACTAAGCCACAAGCTCCTCTTGTGTCATAAAACCAACATTATTATTAATAAAGCCTAAGTGCCAGTGTCCAGGTTCATTTAAGGGAAAAATTTAAAATTTTGTAAGAGCCAAGACTTGAACCCAGGCTTCTCAAATACCCCCATACACACCCAAATCACTTAGCCATTAAAGCAAACAAGCAATTTTGTTAGAACATGAAAAATTAAAGACCCTATATTTTTGGGGCGTTACAAATTGATTTTGCCACGCTTAATTTATTATTAGCTTCGATGATTGTTGTAAGGCCCAATTTTAACCCGGGCTAAACAGTCCCAAACAAAACTTAACAGTCTATTTTACAAACTAAGTCCAAACCCAATACAGCCCAAAACCCGAAGCCCAAATTACTAAACCTAACCCAAAAAAACCTAAACACCCAAATCATCAGCCCACAACCCAAGTAGGCCCAAATTTTAGACCCAACTAGCCCGAATTAGGGTTTCAAAAAAGCTGAAACCCTAAGCGCCATCGCCGTCCCATCATCAGCGCAAGTGGCGCACCTGCCCACTGCCTCCACTGGCCACCACCTGTCAGCACCGCCCATTTACCTGCAAGAAAAGAGCAGAATAATCATTTTAACTTTGTAAATGGCTATAAAGCCATCAAAAAATTGAATGTAATGGTTCAGACATTTTTCTTTGGAATACAAAGAAGAGACAGATTATCAATATAAAAAAAAACTCACAGATATTCAATAGAAAAAAGTTTGAATATTAAATGTGATTTTTTCTTTCTTTCTTCTTTCTTATTTTCGAAGATTAGTTAATAATGTGAAAATATTACCTGTTTCTTGGAGTTGCGCCACCATCGGAGGACTCCTCCGTTCGCCAAAGCCCCGAAAACCCTTTAGGGTTCCGTCCGAGCTTCGTCCAAAAAGGAAACAGGGAGGCCGAAAGGCATTTTGATTTCTTTCCTCTTTTCATTTTCATCATTTTGGCTCGAAAAACACCCAAATCGGGTTTGTATTTAGAAAAGAAAACTTTTTTTTTAAAAAAAAAGGAATTTAAAACGTTTTTTGCTTCCGGCACGGTAGAGCTGCGGCGGAGCTACGGCGGAGCCACCACGCGAGCCCGCCGGTATCCTGGCCGGGATCTGGGTTCGTCCCAGAGAAAAACAGAGGAAAAAACCCCTTTTTTTTCTAAAACACAGATCAAATGTTTTTTTTCCATTCAATTTTTGGCTTTATAGCATCTCAAAATGATGTCGTTTGGTTAGTGTCCTTGGTCCCTAAAAACGACGTCGTTTTGAACTGGATTGGGTTAAACCGACCCGCCCCAGCTAGGATCTACGCGTTTCTGCTTCAATGGGATATTTACATACCTAATCCTTCCGCGTTTTCCTTTTTTAAATCCAATTTATTTTATCTTTAATTTTTACCCAGAAATTTTGTTGCCGTTTCGAATAGGTCCCCTTTGAATGGTGTCGTTTTGGAGGCAGGGCAAAATTGCCCAGTTAATCCTTCCTTGATTATTCGCGCATTCAACTTGGTCCTTTTTTTCTTTTATCTATTTCTGATTGGCCCCAAATTTTTGTTTTAAGTTCAATTTAGTCCTTTTTTTTGGCTATTTTTGCTATTTATTTATTAAATTAATTAATTTAACATTATTATTATTATTACTACTATTATTATTATTATTACCATTATTATTATTACTGTTACTATTATTATTTTTTTATCATTATTATTATTATTACTATTATTTATTTATTTTTTAGAGTTTTTTTATTTTTACTATTATTATTTGTTTATTATTAATACTATTTATTATTATTATTATTATTATTACTATTATTATTATTGTTATTACTATTATTATTATTTTATTACTATTATTATTGCTATTATTTTATTACTATTATTATTATATTTTCTTTTTGTGTTTATTTACTTATTGTTTTTTATTTTTTATTTTTGGCTTGATTATTTTATTTTATTTTCGCCCTTATTATTGTTATTCACACTAACGCATTTATTATTCTTTCGTTATGCTTGTCAGTACCGTAATTCATTTCCCATTTTACCATAAAATCATGTTACATTTTACCCGATACATTAAAAATGTCGTTTTCAATAAACAATACTCCATGTTTTAAAATTCGAAAGGTCGTTCCCTAACTTACAGGGTTTCGACTTTCTCGATAGATCCAAATACCCGAACATTTTCAAAGCATTGATTTTTAAATAATCTCGGGAATTACGTAAAGATCGTGTTCTAACTTACGGAATATGATTTCTTTCTAAAACCGAGATAATCGAATACTTTTCAAAATAAATAAATCTTTTCGGTGTTTATTCTCGTATCGGGAATTTAAAGCGTTGTGTCCTAACTTACGGGACGTAATTCTTTTTCTCGATTAACGTGAAATATGCCCTGTTCTCGAAAAATTTTCAATTTTATAATAAAGGATCGTATTTTAAAATTTCTTCAAATTTTCAATTTTCGACACTAAAGACATCAATTAATCAACTAGGTACCAATTTTTGGGCGTGTCGAGGGTGCTAATCCTTCCTTGTGCGTAACCGACCCCCGAACCCGTTTTTTTGGATTTTGTAGACCAAAAGTCATCGTTTTGATAAATTTAAAATTTTATTAAAATGATTGAATTACGAGGTGACCCGATCACACCTCATCAAAAATGATTGGTGGAGACTCTCGTTTTTCGTTTTCATTTTCAAAATCAAAGTCGACCTCGTTTTCAAAAAAAAATAGTTTCGACAATTGTTTTAAATGTTTGTTTGAGTTGCTTCAGCAACAAATGTGACGTCTTACCTTTGATCGGCTGTCGAGTCGAGTGCAAAGTGTTACATTAATTTTGACCAATATATATTACTAATTGTTATATGATAATAACAAATAATATATTAATATACAATAATTAACTTGATCATATTTTTAAAAGTTTTTAAAAAATATCATCAAATCATTCCATATATTTTTTATTAATTAATAACATTTTAAATCTATAAAATGAATACAATTAGATAAATTAAAAATAATGAAAACCATTTAAGGTAAATGGGACTTATATTACATATATTGTTAATTATTATGTGATAATAATAAAAGTAATGCAATATGCATGCAATTTTTTTTACATTTCTTTTTAAATATATATGATAAAAATATTAATATAAAAATAAAATAATTATAAATATTTTATTAATAATTTTTTTTACCAGAACCTAAAGTTATATAACAATGTTGAATATATTACTAATAGATGTGTTTGATGCTTATTTTCTATAACAATTTATTAATATAAACTAATTATAATTATTTTATTATTATTAACTTAATATAAAACTAATATACGTTTCTTTTTTATAACAAATCATTAATATATAATATATAATAATTTTAATTATATTTATTTTATTAATAATTTTCATTATTGGTGTTGTTATTATCACTTAAATTTTAAATTTTATAAAATTATACGTATTATTTTAAATTAATTATCACTTAATCAATATTATTGTTATATATCACTTAAAAGTAAGATTTAGCACTATTTAAGAGCTAAGTGAAGCTCCTAATTTGGCATGAGTCCATTGGCAAAGGACTCATGCTATTTGTTACAAGACAGATTTGCTTACTCGTCGTCCTTAATGCTTTTACATTCTATTAGAGATATAATTTGGCACTTGAACTTGTCCATTTGTACTCAATTGGTTTCTAAAATTTTTTTGGGCCTAGTTTGTCCTTGAACTTGTATTCTATCAACCAGATTGGTACCACTACACTAACATTGTTAGTTTGTGCTAACGTGACATTTCTAACCAATCCAGTATTACCAAATGGCAGTCTCTCAGTATGCCACATGACAAATATAAATTAATATATATAAATATATAAATAATGTTTGTCACATGGCACCACCAAATTGGCTAGAAATGCCCCATCAGTACAAATTAACGGTGTTAGTATAGATGGACCAACCTGATTGACGGAATACAAGTTTAGGAACCAACTAAGTCCAAAAAAAAAAAAATTTAGGGACCAACTAAATACAAATGAACAAGTTCAAAAGCCAATTTATATATTATCTCTTTTTTTTTTAAAAAAAAAAAAAGGGGGAGAATGAGTTGAGGAAGTTAAGGGAAGTACGTTTTCTTTTGGTGATTTGATGATGATACATTTACAATTGTTGCTGGATTTTATTTTTGGCATGTACTTGAGTTGCTTCTCACTTTTGCTATGTTACTATGATTTTCTTTTGCTAATGTTTTTTACACTTATGTCTTAATAATTGATTTCATAATTCTTTTACATGGTTGAATTAAGGGAGGTGTTGTGTTGAAGATCATATTTATCTTTCTTGAGTGCGTTGTTGTATTTTTATAATAATAAAAATGTTAAAAAGAGAGGTTGTTAGTGATAATTACACTCTTCTGGTCAACTTTAGTTGCAACTCAATTTGCATCTGGTACATGATGTAACTTATCATATTTGGTTGACATCTTTTGACCGAAAAACTTTAAACTCTTTAAAAGCATGTTTGAGAATCTTTAGTGGCATTATACTAAGTTAAATCGTGAATAAAATAAAGCCAAGTAAGGATTTTATGAATATTTTCTAAGTGATCAAAGTTTCCTTATTTCAAGAGATTTGATTTCCTGAGAAAATTATCTCAAAAAGATCTTTGCTAATTCTATTCCATATTAAAGACTTTATCGAGCTAAATTTAAGGAGATAGAGATTCACATTTATTGTAGTTTTGCAATCCAATATATATATCTATTTGAAAGAAGAGTTGTTAAATTCAAGGAGATTGAGAGCACTTATCTTGCTCATGCAGGTAACTTATTTTAGTACATAATTATTGTAAACAAATTGTTCTCATTGTTTAGTCTGTAACTAAGTTTTCTAGGAAAAAATCTTAGTGGGGAGAGTGGTCTAGTTTATGTATAGGAGTGATGTTGCAATTTGGTGAGTGAATTTAATTTATACAAACAAATTTATAGTGGATTATTCTCTAAGTAGGGCTCCGCAGATGTAAAAAGTTTTGTTAGCTGTAGAACTAAACTTTTGTGTCTATTTTAAAATTTTACTTTGTTAGTCCAGTTACAACTGAATGTGCATTTAGAAGGCAAAATCTAATATTTTAAGAATCAGACTAATGGTTAAATCGGTTGGGTCACCGATGTTGGGTCCAACTAGTTCGACACAAGTCCTGTTTCAATAAAATAAATTATTAAGAATCATAAAAAATAAAAAATAAAAAATATTACAAAAATGATAAAACTCTATTCAACCGTCAGTTCAACTTGTTTTTTTTTTTTAATCTCGACTCAATTGGTTTGTACCGGTTCACGAATTAATCGGTTCTTTTTTTGCTCTAAACCAATTTATTAATCGATTCCTTTTTCAATCCATTTCATAATTCAATTTCAATAATCATGGCAAAATTAACAAATTCTCACATAAAAGTTAATAATATGTAATGTAAAAAAATCTGCCAAGTCCTAAGAAAAATCAAACTCGATACAATATGAAATTGACATTATTCAAAATCGGGAAAAGCCTAAAGTTATTACAATTAGAAGATTGATTTTGCTTCTCCAACCAATTTGAAGATTGTTGGAACTCAAACGGATCCAAATTTTTATTTGTAATTTTGAAAGATTACAACTTACATAAACTTCCAAATTATCTGGATTTGTTTGATCTATCTAAAGGCAGACTGATTTAATTGAAAAACAGTCCAAACTTGAAAAAGCTTTTTATTTGGATGACATAAACTTTACATAACCAGAATTTGATATTATTAAAGAGAAATTTATCCAAAATAAATTCAAATAATTTTGGAATTAAACTTTAGGGTGCGAACATATACCAGCTCGAAATTATTTAAATTTTAGAATATTCAAGTCCAAGATAATTTAGCTCAAAAGTTAAAGGTATAATAATTTATTTGGCCTTTTAATTTTACAACAAAAAAAATCATTATTTAAATTTTCACTTTTTTTTAGTTCTTGAACCATCTCTGTTTGTCTGGATAGAAAAGTTAATGTTTGTTAACTTTGCTGACGTAACATGCACATAGATTGTCATGTGAATATCACGTCAATAATTAATTAAAATTTTAAATTTTAAAAAATTATTAAAAATAATAAAAAATATAAGTTCTTTTTAAAATTTTAAAATTAATTAATTACTTACGTGATGTATACGTGGACTAACATCAAAGTTAACAAAAATTAACTTTTCCATCCATTTTGAGTGATATGACAAACAATTCAAGTTTAGAAGCTAAAAGAGAAAAAAAAAATGGAAGCCTAAGATGACTTTTTTGTAAAGTTGAAAGGTTAAATAAATCATTATACCAAAGTTAAAAACATTCCAAGCTTTTAGGGACTCGAATTACGTTAGAAAGTAATGGAGCCAAGCCATTACTGATTCCATAGATCTATGTAGTTCCAAAAAATAATTTATTTATCTTATTATTAATCAAGGATTTCGTATATAGCTAGAACGACCCTCACAAATTGCGACTACTAATTTGTTAAGAATTAATCGAATTGAAGCTATAGCGTCATCACTTGCTGGAATCGAAATATCTGTGAGATCAGGATCACTATTTGTATCGATTAAACAAATTGTTGGAATTCCCAAAGTGATACATTCTCGAAGAGCCGTATATTCTTCTTGCTGATCAACGATGATTACAATATCAGGCAAACTCGTCATATATTTAATCCTGCCCAGATATGTTTGCAAGCGAGATAGTTATCTCTTCAACATAGTTGCATCTCTTTTCGGAAGACGGTTGAGTCCCCCCCGGTCTTTTGGTCTGTTCTCAAGTCCCAGAACTTATGAAGCCTCGTTTCTGTAGTAGGCCAATTTGTTAACATACCACCGACCCATTTTTTATTAACATAATGACATCGAGCCCTTATTGCAGCCCGTGCCACTGAATCAGCGGCTTTATTTTTGGTACCAATAATTAAGAATTGTTTTCCCTTACTTGCTGCATCAAAAACTAAATCACAAGCTTCTGATAAAAAACAAGCGATTCTAGTCAGATTTGTAATATGAATACCCTTACGTTTTGCAGAGATATATGGCGCCATTCTAGGATTCCATTTCCTAGTACCATGACCAAAATGAACTACTGCTTCCAACATCTCTTCTAAATTTATGTTCCAATATCTTCTTGCCATTTCTCTTTGCACTTCCTCTCTCTCTTTCTCTCTCTTTTTAAGTAAAAAAAAAAGAAAAAGAGAGAGAGAGAGACAAGACACCCTAAAATAAATTATAGTTCCAATGGAACCTTCTCTTCTACCGAGGATTGGTCGTTTAGGCTGGTATTACTTTATAAATAACACATATTTTTTATAAAGATAAATAACATATAACTCTAAAGAAAATATTAGAATTTTTTGGATGAATCTCAAAATTATACTTGAATTTTGATTTAATATGCAATTTGACACATGAATTTTGATTTGGTGCAATTATACACATGAAACTTTGATTGTAGTTCAAATGTATACATGAAATTTTAATTTTGATTCAATTATACATATTTAAAGAAACAAATACATCAATTTATTTTATATTGGATAACTATAATATTTTTGTATGAAATATATAAACATAAAATGGTGATATATCGATAATTGTGTTAGTAGTTTGTGAGAATTGGATTAAATCAAAATTTAATGTATAAAAATACACAAAATTAATGTTCATGTACAAATTTGTGTATTTGATCAAATTTTGTGTAGTTTTGAAATTTATCTCAAACTTTTTTTTAAAATAAATAAATTGTTAAAACTCTTCTAAAAGAAACTCAAGAGAAATTCTTTAAAAGAAAAACTCAAAGAGAATACAATCATTTGTGTACAATGCAAAGGCTTATATATAGGCTAGCTAAATAGATCTAAATAAAACTCTTAAGTATACTAGAACTCTTGTTAATTATGACTCCTATTTCAGTCAAATTTGAGAAGTAATCTTCTAGTTAAACTCTGTTTATTTGTTTCAACCAAACACTGATTAGTTAGATTATTTTATTATTATTTGACCTATGAATTTAGCCTATAAACAGGCTCTTTTACAACCTTAGAAAATACGCCCATTAGATATTAGAACTCATAACACATTTAGAGAATTTTGTGTTTATGTTTTGAGGGTTCTTTGTTTTCGGGTTTTTGGGGTTTAGTTTTATCTCCATCTTTTGTACTCTTCATTCTGTTGCCATTATAGTAAAATTATCTTTGCCCGTGGTTTTTTATCCTCTTTGGAGGGGTTTTTCCACGTTAAATTTGTGTGTCCAATTTCTCAATTTATTCCGCTATTATTACTTGTTCGTTGCTTAATCGGGACGATCCTAACAAGTGGTATCAAGAGCTAGTTCAATTTTCATAGATCAACCTATTCATATATGGCAGCAACAAGGTTTGAAATTGAGAAGTTCGATGGTGAGACAAATTTCAATCTATGGCAAGTTCGGATGATGGCAATTCTAGTTCAATCCGGTTTGAAAAAGGTTGTTACTGGGAAAAAGCCTGAGAATCTAAATAAAACAGAATGGGAAGAGCTTGATGAAAAGGCTTTGTCTGCAATCCAGTTGTGCCTCGCGAATACGGTATTGCAGGGGGTATTGATGGAGAAAACCTCATCCGCCTTATGGAAAAGGTTAGAAACTCTTTATGTGACTAAGTCTCTGGCTAACCGTTTAGTGTTGAAACAACGTCTATTTACGTTTCGCATGAACGAAGGTGAGCTTCTTAGAGATCACATCAGTCAATTCATTACTCTTTTAAATGATTTAAAGAATGTTGAGGTTCATATTGACGATGAAGATCAGGCTATGCTATTATTGTGCTCTTTACCCCCTTCATACAAGTCTTTCAGGGAGACCCTGATTTATGGCAGAGACAAACTCTCGCTCGAAGATGTGAAAGGTCATTTGTTGAGTAGAGACAAACTCGACAATGAGCTTCATTTGGATAGCAAGATAGATAGGCAAGCTTCCGTTTTGATAGCATCAAAGAAACGAGACAAAAGGTGTCGCTATTGTAAAAAGTTAGGTCACGTCAAAGCAGATTGTTATAAACTGCGAAAGAAAAGAGCTACTGAGAGTAACGAGGAAGATGTAGCTGGTGCTAATTTGGCCGATGAAAGCGACGATGATTTCTTGTTAGTGTCAACGAGTGATAACTCCAAGCTCACGTCCGAGTGGATCCTAGATTCGGATGTTCTTTCCACATGTGTCCCAATAGAGAATGTTTCTCCACATACAGTTCGGTTGAAGGTGGAGTTGTGTGCATGGGAAACGATTCATCTAGTAAGGTAATTGGTATTGGTACTGTTAAAATTAGGATACACGATGGGACGATTAGGACACTCTCATGTACCTGATTTACGAAAGAATCTCATCTCTTTAAGTATTTTAGACTTGAAAGGATGCAGAATCAACATCGAGTCGAGCGGCATTAAAGTATCTCGTGGAGCTCTCGTTTTGTTAAAAGGTAAAAGAACTGGCAGTCTTTATATTCTGGAAGGTTCTACAGTGACCGGTGAAATCGGACGTCCCTCGTCCGTTACAGAGTCAAAGTCAACTCATTTAGAGCGAAGGCAATTTGGTCATAGGAGGGAAAAAGGTATGACCGTTTCGTTGAAGAGAGGTTCTCTTTTGGATGCGAGTTTTTTGAAAATTTAGGGCATCAGTGTTCGTGAAAATCAAACCCGGGTTAGTTTTGATTTGGCGAAGGTACAAGTCGAAGGCTAGAAGTCTTCCAGTTTCTAAGCCACGAGACTCGACTCGCTTAATTCCCCGCATGGTTCAAGATAGGCTCGTGGCGGGCTTTGGCAAAGATGGCATTGTGGAAATATGAGTCAAGGTGGAGATTTATTAATTATGACTCCTATTTCAGTCAAATTTGAGAAGTAATCTTCTAGTTAAACTCTGTTTATTTGTTTCAATCAAACACTGATTAGTTAGATTATTTTATTATTATTTGACCTATGAATTTAGCCTATAAATATGCTCTTTTACAACCTTAGAAAATACACCCATTAGATATTAGAACTCATAACACATTTAGAGAATTTTGTGTTTACGTTTTGAGGGTTCTTTATTTTCGGGTTTTCGGGGTTTAGTTTTATCTCCATCTTTTGTACTCTTCGTTCTGTTGCCATTATAGTAAAATTATCTTTGCCCGTGGTTTTTTATCCTCTTTGGAGGGGTTTTTCCACGTTAAATTTGTGTGTCCAATTTCTCAATTTATTCCGCTATTATTACTTGTTCGTTGCTTAATCGGGACGATCCTAACAACTCTAATTAATCTAAATAAGAAGTAGTTTTAAACTAAATTTTTTTGTTGACACAAAACTCCTAAATAACTTAAACTACTTAATAATTATTAAAAATTCAGAATAATAAAATAATAAGAGCTGATAAATACAATATTTGGCTCATATATAACAAAAATTCAGCCTAAAACCCGAACCCAATATGATTTAAACTCGAATTAAAAGCCCGAAACTCGTAATTCCTGTTATAATCACGTCCAGAAATTTTGCTCACGCAGTCTTTATTAAAACGATCATAACTTGAGCTCCCAAACTCAAATTTGAGTGATTCAAAGTGCATTTTGAAGCTAAGAGATAGATCCTCGAACGCCATGAAGACATCTCAACTCAGAAATACTTGGATCTCATCCAAAAAGGCTTAGCCTTTATTTCTTTCTTATAAAAAAAAATTATAACTTTTCCTATAGTATGTTTCTATTGCGTATGAAAATATACATGTGATCTTTTCATGCTCCACGAGACTTAAAAGACTATATAAATCATCATTAGGACTCCCAAGATAAAAGAAGAGTAAGAAAAGGAGAGAACTTTTCTCCCCCACTTTGTCATGTATATAACTCTTGATTTGCCATCAAATGCGAAATTCAGACGTTACCAAATTTTGTTTTCCTTATATACAGGGATCAAAAAAAGGATGTTGTAAAAATAAAATTTAAAAAATGGCAAGTTTCCCCATTGTTTAACTCACAAAAGGTGGAAGTAACTCGCCATTATTTCCATCCTTACAAAATCAAGTAACATTCCGATAATTAATTTTTTTGTCAAGTCTGACATTAAATACATTGTTTTGAATAAAAAAAGAATAGGTTTTTATAAAACGAAAAGGTAGCACCATTTATCCAAATGATATTATTATATAATAAAAGGAGTTGGAGTGTGTCAGTCGGGTCATCCAACGTCTCTTTGATTCTGTGGATTTAAAATTTAACGGATAGACCATGGATTCAAATTTTGAAATACCAAAAAAAGCTGTGCGTTTTAAAAACAAATGTACCCCACCCTCATTAACCTATTCACACCGTTTCCCATCTCCCACTTTTCAATTCCTCTCTCTCTCAAATCCCAAATGGGTGGCTGTTTCAGCAAAAAGAAAGCCTCTTCCCCCCATCACAACCCTCAGCCAAAGCCAAAGCCAAAGCCAAAGCCGCAGCCTCAGTCGACCGCGGTTCCTCTTTCTTCTGCACTAACACCATTTGCGGCTGAGACCAACCTCAAAACCGGAAGCGAGCCCAAGGTTCACCAGGTAACTGAAGAAGAACAGTCTGGGAAAGCAAGCCAAGAGGAGAGCTTGGTGAAGAAGGAGATATTCGTCATAAAACACAGAAAGAGCCATGACAGAGACAAACGCTCCCCTCCGCCACAAAATCCAACGCCGTCAACCGAAAACGAGCCCGCTTCCTCTGCCTCCACCGAAGGCGGCGTCGTCTGCAACATCAATGCTGCTGTGAGGACGTCCAGCTGCACTAAAGAGGAAGTAGATGCCATTTTGATACAATGCGGAAGGCTTAGCAGAAGCAACTCCTCGGGGAAAACGCCTTCCAGGAAGTACTCCGGTTCCAAGCGAAGTTACGATTTCGATTGCGAAAACGACAACGATATCGGCGCTGCTGCTTCAACTGATTATGGTTCGAGGAAGAAAGGGAATGATAATTTACGTGAAGACGACCGCCCTCGTCACCGGCAATCAAGTAGGTCTTCTTCTCAAGGAAGGAGGAGGACTCCGAGTAGAGAAAGAGACCAGCAGCAACAACGCTCCGGGAGCAGAGAAAGAGGTAACGGCAGCGGTGGTGGAAGACGAGTGAGCCGATCCCCGGGAAGAAGATCAGAGAACACTGAAGGCACCCATGGTAATAATGCTGCCAATGCCAGTAACAGGCCCGGAAAGATGGTCTCTGTTCCGGCAACCGTTTCTTCATTGGCAATGGATAAGAGCAGCAACGGTGTAGAACCTTCCACGACTACTGCTAATGCCATCAAAAGGATATCTGTGAAGAGGAATGTGGGAGAGGCGGGTGTAGTAGGTGTTTCAAGGAGCGCCGCTTCACCTCGGTCTCAGTCCCCTGCAAGGACTAATAATGCCAAAGGCTGCAATGAGAATCAGCAACAACCAACTCTTAGTCGCAGTTCCTCGAGGAAAGCAGAGCTTTCGCCTTATAGAAGAAACCCATTGAGCGAGATTGATCCCAACTCACTTGCATACCCACAGTCAGCTACCACCAACAAAGGACAAGGAGGAATCAAGGTAGTACTTCCTCTTCATTTTGCTTCAATATCTTGTTTCTCGATGTTGGTTTAGAAACCATAAAAGGACTTGTATTTTCAGAAATCGAATGTTGAGATGAACCACAAAGCCAGTGTTCAAGGTAGCAACCATAAAGCTGGCAGCATTGCTACAAATGTTGAAGATGTCAAGACACAGCCACCCAAGGCCGGAGCAGATAATCTGAAACCTCAACAATTAACGAGAAGCAGATCCTCTAGGCGGTCACGGGACCTGGACCTGAATCCAGAAATTTTGTTGAACCCCATCCCATCGTCATACACAACGCTATTGCTTGAAGACATCCAAAATTTTCACCAAAACAACAACAATAATCCTCCTCAGTTTTCACTCCCAGCGTGCGTGAGCAAGGCCTGCTCCATTTTGGAAGCAGTTGCTGACCTCAACTCCACTACAAGCTCCAACCTCTCTGGTGCATTCTCTGATAGAAAAGGTCTCCCAACAGATGATTCAAACAAGAACGCCTACAACAACATGACTGCAGGGAGGAAAATAACGGAAGCGGGAGACCCTTTCGTTGAATCCGAGGTAATTGGAAGTGATCATTTGATGGAGCCAAGTTTTCACAAGTACGTGACAGTTAGGAGAGGTGGTGGTGGGGCAGATATGGAGGAACAAGAATCATCAGGGAGCAATAGTATAGCGGGCAGCGGGCAGCAGCATTGGGGATTTTCATCCTCCTCATGGGAACCCAATTCAGCAGATTCAACGGATCGATGGAGTTCAAGGACAAAAAGCAGACAAGAGGATTACAACAGTCCCCTGGGACTCCAGAGGCATGCCTTTGCTGAAGCAGGCAATGGCATGAAAAAATAGAACTAGAAAGACTCTCTGAACACGAACATGCTGGTGCCAAGATAGAGGCTGCACCAATCGGCTACGAAAGTTCTTCACTCCATTGCATTTACAATTTGAAGTTGCTGATTTTAATTGTAAACTTTCTTGTATTTGGTTGCTTACTTTACCAACCACTTTTTTCTGCCTATAATTTAATTATTTGAATTTTTCTTCTTCCAATTGTCTATACTTCATTCAAGTTCAGTCTACACCATTACTATTTTGGCTCTGCAAATTTCATCAAAATAAGGGTTATTTTTTTTTTTAGATAAAAAAATTTCATCATATAGTAAGCGACTTCAATAAGGCCTGTACTGTGCACACTAACGAAGGGAATTTTGAACAGTGATCTCATTATTTTGGATTTGTATATTTTTTAGAACTTTCACATATAATGTTTAATATTATATATTAACACTTTAATAACTTTTTAATCAGTGTTCTCAATATAACAGTATTTAGCATTTATTGTTTAAAAATTGACATGAAAATTAATATTATTTATTTGTATGCCAACTACAAAAAAAATAATTTATTTGTAGAGCCATAAAAGCTTAAAAATTATTATCTCCATTAAAATTTAACTTTATTTAATTCTTGTTATTAGTACAATAGCTAAATTAATTCTTTTGATACTATAAAACTAATTTAACTATTTAGTATAATAGAAAAATCCGTCAAATATTTCAGTTATTATAAAATGTTGTACCTAAAAATGTTACAACCATAAAAAAACTCTGATATAAAACTTAAAATCATAAACCAATACTTGCCATATCAGATTAGCAAGAAAAAATTAAGAATATAATTAGATGCAGAAATGTACTTGAATCCATCGACATCTTGAAATCCTCAAGTTTTGTGGTTTTTATCTTCTAAATTAACACACAAGTATTTTAAAGAATGTGACTCTCTTTTTTTTTTTTTAAAGATGAAATGTCAGAAAGTATTTTAGAGAATTAGAGACATTGTCTTTGAAGATGTTAATATTCCTCAACATATTTATTTAATTGTGTTAGAGTTGTCTGACCCGAATCCCATTTGATCCGATCTGAAAAGCTCGAGGTGCAACTCACTTGTTAAAGAAATAAAATAGAGAGGCAAAATTGGGGATCTGTGGGGGCGAAGGTCCAAAGGCTGAAGCCCAAGGCCGTAGCCCACCACAGATCCCTATCCGCCCACACGATACGAACAAGTTGAACCAGTATAGGACTATACTTCTTCTATTAAACGAGTTGTTTAACCCTTTAAAAACTGCGCATAGCCGCAAACCTCTTGTATTGTGGTTTTTAAAAATTAGTGAATTTCTCCTCCTCTACCCATGACTTTTTCCCGCTAAGGGTTTTCCACGTAAAATTCATGTTTTCTTATTTTTATTTCTTACTATTTTGCGATCATTCCTATTGTCATTAGCGACATATAGTATAATAAACTGGTATCAGAGCATTCAAGTTGCTTGTGTTGATCACGATAATGGCGGCATTGAAGTATGATATTCCGCTGTTGGATTGCAACATCAGATTCACATTGTGGCAGGTAAAGATGTAGGCAGTTCTTGCGTAGATGGATTTGGATGATGCCCTGCTATGGTTAGATAAGATGTCTTCAACATTGACACTTGAAGAAAAGCGGCGTAATGATCAAAAGGCCCTATCACAATTACATTTGCATCCGTCGAATGAAATTCTACAATACGTGTTAAATGAGAAGATAGACCATTGAGATTTAGTATGATAAAGAGGATTTAGGGTTAATTTTGCTTTGTTCGTTGCCCTATTCTTATTCGACCTTTAGAGATACAATTTTGTATAGTCATAAATCTCTCACAGTTGATGAAGTTTATGATTCTTTAGCCTCGTATGACAAGATAAAGCATATTGTGGCTGAATCCGACTCTAAAGGAGAAAGTCTCATTGTTCGTGGGAGACAAAAATGAAATACTATTAATAATCGTGGGAGGACACAAGAACGAAATCTTGACAATAAAGCTAAGGGTAGATCGAAATCTTCAAACAGAGGTAAAACCTGTAATTTTTACAAAAAGAAATGACACATTAAGGCTGAGTGTTATAAGTTGCAGAATAAGATCAAAAGGGAGGCTGCGAATAAAAAAAGGAAAACAACCAGAAAAATCCGGTGAAGCTGATGTAATAGAAGACTACAATGATGGTGAACCCCTAGTTGCTTATGTTGACAACTCTAAAGTAAGCAGGGAGTGGATTCTCGATTTTGGTTGCACTTTTCATATGAGTCCTAACCATGATTGGTTTACAATATATGAAACAATTTCTAAAGGTGTTGCTTTAATGGGAAATAATGTTTCATGTAGAATTGTAGGTATTGACACAATCAAAATTAAGATGTTTGATGGAGTCGTCAGAACACTTGGTGACGTACGACATGTAGCAAAATTGAAGAGAAATATGATTTCATTGAGTACTCTTGATTCAAAAGGGTATAATGACACAACTGAAAGTGGAGTTCTAAATATTAGCAAGGGTTCTCTCGTCGTGATGAAAGGGCAAAGAAAGACTGCCAAGTTATGTGTTTTGCAAGGTTCAACAGTTACAAGTGATACAACCATTGCTTCCTCTTCTTTGCTAGATGGTGATGTTTCTAGACTTTGGCATATGCGTCTGGGGCATATGAATGAGAACGACATGGAAAAATTAAACAAAAGAGGACTTCTTGATGGACAATGCATTAGCAAGCTGAAGTTCTGTGAGTACTGCGTTTTTAGAAGCAAAAAAGATTTTGATTCACCAGAGAAATCCATAACATGAAGGGAATTGCTAGATTATATTCATTCTAATCTCTGGGGACCATCTAGAGTGCCTTTTAGGGGTGGCGCTAATTATATGCTGACAATCATTGATGATTTTTTCAAAAAAGTTTGGGCATTATTCCTGAAGCAGAAAAGTGATGTGTTGCCCACGTTTAAGGATTGGAAGACTATGATCGAGAAGCAGACAAGAAAACAGATAAAACACCTTCGCACAGATAATGGCTTGAAAATTTGTTCTGATGAGTTTAATAAATTGTGAAAATAAAAAGAAACCATGAGACACTTGACAATTAGTCGTACTCCACAGCAAAACGACATTGCAGAACGGATGAATAGAACAATAATGGAAAATGTTCGAAACATGTTGTCGAATGCTCGTTTACTGAAGTCGTTTTGGGTTGAAGTGGCCTCTATTGTATGTTTATGTTGGAAAAAATTCGGTGTGAAAACGGTTTTCTTACTTAGCAGAAAATTAAAATTTTGAAAACCAATCCGGTTTGTGATATTTATAACAATAAATATTAACACAGAATTTGTACCTGTGTTTTTCAATAAGCGGATCCTTGATGTTTTTCGGCTTTCAACCAAACGATCTTATCCACTATTCTCGTACCATGAACTATTTTGAGTGTGGGCTCGAACCAATTGAATCAAAACACAGAACTAGAAAAAAAATTTCTTTTGGGGTGAAAACGAAAATTCTCTCTTCTTTAATAGAAACCGGTAAAATTTTTATTTTGAAAACTTTGTTTATAAGTTGAAAATAAATTCTCTCTATTTTTCGATAGAATAACAATCTCTCAAAAGTGTGTTAATAGCTCTACTGGTGCCATCTATTTATAGGAAGAGAATGTAGAACCTTTGTAGAGTTCTGGAGGTTTATTTTAAATAGAAAAAGAACATTATACTTAGAGTAGGAGAGGGGTGAACGACTCACCCTTATATTTCTACTAGGGTTATCACCCCCTTCATGTTATATAAAGGGTTTTGAGTCTCTCTCACATCGGGTCCGATTACAAGTACTTCCTGGGCCTTTTTGACTCAGTACTCTGTAATGTGATCCAACTCGATTCAGTTTTTCTATTTTTGAAAATAAACTTTAATATTTACATATTAAATAATTTTATCATCCCAATTTTACCCTAGTAAATATTTTGACAATTTTACCTGTTCACTATAACCGAATGATTTATTTTCATATTCGGGTTTCAAAACAGTCTAAAAACATAAACTCATTGTTCCATCATTTTTAAGTAATCCTATATAGGATTGCAAGTTTCCATTTTCACTTTCATTTTCATTTCCAATTTTGTAACACCCTAAACCCGGCCCAAACACCACGACCGGATCTGGTATGTCACTAAAAATTTTGGAAGAACATGTCGTATTTTCAGAAAAAATATTTTTCTAAAGTTTATCTTCTTATTCGAGAGAAATTTAATAGTTGATAGTTTAAATAAAATATGCCTTTATAAATTAAAAACCCAAATTTAAATAGATACATTAGTTCAATAAGAATTTAAATAACTAAAAGTAATTAAAGCCCAAAATAAAACAAAACATAAACTAGTGGCCCATAGCCTTATTACAACGAGATTTAAAATCCATTAATTAAAAATATAAAGTATTAACTTGAGACTTTTTGCTGGATCCAGTTGGTCTTTTGCATGGCCACCTTGCGTTCCTCTCCAGCCCGGTCCGAAGCACTAGGTATCACCTGAAAGGTTAATTAATAGGGTGAGTCGCGAGACTCAGTGTGCAACCCTCATGCACCACTAGATTTTGGCCTTAGGCCCATAAAACAGATTAATAATTCCATTTATAAAAAAAATAACAAATAATATGCAAGGCCCAACCCATTTGCCTAGGTTTCCATCCGCTACACGCCCCCGTACCAGCCATTCACACCATTGGGGATTTCTACAATCGACCCACACCGCTTTGTGCGCGCAAGATGGCGGTCATGCCGCTCATCAACATATTATGGCCGAAGCCCTTATAACATATCACGGCATTAGCATACAACATATAATGAGATCACGGTATAAACCGCTACACATATAACGTATAACTTCCTCCTTTCATCAACCCAACCCATGCAAATCATAAAATCAATATGCTTTTATCATATAAAGTCAAACATTCATCGACACAGTGATTTGCTTCACCCTTTTCGGGTTTCCAACATTAAACCGAGATATCGATATTTATCACAACATATAAACTTATAAGCATACATTAATAATCAAATCTAGATGGTGGGAAGTATTACACACCGATATCGCGAAATCCAATATTCTTAGTCGATGTCCTTGCTATCCGTGATCTATTATCCTCAATGTAAAGCCTTGCTCAAAAGCCGGAAAAACACACAAAGATTTAGCCCCTTCAACAATCGGCCAAGGTTAATAAATCCCAAATTATACGTTAAAACTAATAGATCCCTTACCTTGAAATCCCGAAAGTAACACGATTCTATAACTTAGAGATCTATGCGATTGACTCCACTAAAGTTCCCTTCAGATTTCGGCACAAGTAGGCACCACAGAAGTAATTCGGCAATCACAGGAGATGAGATCTAGGGATTTCGGCTTTTAGGAAAATCCCGAAAAAGTATGAACAAGAGAAGGCTGATGTGTCTTTGGCTTTTAAAATACTTGAGTGAGGAGTTTCAGTTCGACAGAAAGAAAAGAGAGAAGAAGAAAAGAAAACAAGGAAGAGACTTGAAGATTTCGGCTAGGAAGAAAAAGAATGGAAAGAGTTTCGGCTTTTGAATCAAAGTGAAGATGAGGGAATAGGCTTAGAGATTTCGGCTTTTGCAGAGAATGAAGAAGAAGATGGAACTTTAGGAGTTTTCGGCTTTTACTCACAGAAGAAGAGAAAAGAATGAGAGAAAAACCCAAATGCTAAAATTGAAGAGATATTCCCCCTATTTATAGAAATTTCGGCACTTACCTAACCTTGCAGATAAATCCTATCTTTTCTCTTTTATCTTAATCTACTAGCTCATCTAAAAGAGACTTAATTATCTCTAACTCCTCCCTCCTTTATCAGCATATTATCCACATATTTTAATCATTAAAATCCTAAATTTTAGCCTTTATCTGCTTATTATCCACATAAAATAAATTCCTAAATAATAGCCTTTATCTGCTTATTATCCACATATTTTAAACATTAAAACCCCTAAATTTTAGCCTTGTTGCCATCCACTCCACCTAATCCTAATGCCCAAAATTTAGCTAACTTAAATTAAAAGAATTGGGCTCCATGAAACTTAAATTTGGGCCCCTTACTCCTTGTGTGGCGTCACCTCTAAGATTGGGCCACAAGCCCACTTTGGTATTTTAAACATAGATACTACCTTTTAAACCCTATAATGCCCAAACAGATAATTTTAATCAAGGCCTCTACCTAAGCCTAAGCCCAATTTGGACCCCTAACACTTAAATTAACACATTAAACATATCCACCCATTAAACGCATAGGCCCAAAAATTCGGGATGTTACGCTTCTACCCCCTTAAAGAAATTTCGTCCTCTAAATTTCCAACTAACTATTAATCGTACTACCTAAGTCTCACTACCATGCTTCACATTGCGCACTCCAATTCTAAACCCAAAATAAACACTTAGTATTCTATGGTAGAGTACGCACTGGTATTCACATCTAGAGCGTCCTCGTCCCCTTGTACTCATGCTATTGGTCCGCATTTATCTGATTAAGAATTTTATGAATTAATAAGTTTCTTCCACTGTTTAACCACGAACAGTCTTATGAGCAGTAGTTTAAGAGTAGTTCTTTCGAATTCGAAATTACATCTACAAGTTTCAGTCTCAAGTTTGTCTCCTAGTTCCATATACACATACATGCAATCATCAATCATACAAATAGAACTTACATTCATCACCTAAGGGTATTTTCGTCATTTCACTACCCAGGGGTATTTTCGTAATTTATCCTACAGGGGTATTTTCGTAATTTTTCATAATAAAGTTCCTTGTTAATTTCGTGAAGTAAGGGTATTCTGGTAATTTTACAATCCGGGGTATTTTGGTAATTTTGAAATCCGAGGGTATTTCGGTAATTTTGAAATCCAGGGGTATTTCGGTAATTTTGAAATCCGAGGGTATCTCGATAATTTTGCAATCAGGGGTAATTTAGTAATTTTGCAAATCAGGGGTAATTTGGTAATTGTACAAACCAGGGGTATTTTGGTCATTTGACAAAACGAGGGTAGGTTGGTAATTTTTTCTAACCAGGGATATTTCGATGTTGTTGTTGTTGTTGTTTTTTTTTTCAAACAGGGTACTTTGGGGAAAAATCTAGTTTCATGGTCCGGGTTACTCTTATAAACATGAGATTTTCGGGTAAATTTTCAAAACATAGGTATTTTACAAATTCATAGCTGGTTAGAAGTTTTCACAAATCAAATGTATTTTGAAAATTTTGCAAAACTTGAATTTTTTTCGAACTAGGGTGGCTGGTCCCTTTCGGGTTTTAATTATAGGGTTTAGCCCATCAACAAGTCCTCGTAACTAGGGTGAATAGTCACCACGCACCAGGTAGGATTCTAGTGAAGAGGAGGTGAGTCGCTAGGACTGCTTAAGTACCAAGCTCTCCCTGAATCCACTCCTAGACATGCGTATGCCCATTGCCACACCCTAACTTGGCTAAGGTGAACAGTCACTACACACCAGGTAGAATTCCAGCGAAGAGGAGGTGAGTCACTAGGATCGCTTAAATACCGTGCTCTTCCTGATCCAATCCTGAGACATGCGTATGCTGTTACCACACCCTAGTCTTGCGGCTCGTTCACGGGTTTGTTTAGTGAAGTTAAGTCTTATGAGATTTTAAGAGTTGTTTCAGCTAGGCCTAAAGTCCATCAAGTTATAATCTAACTAAACTACGTCCCATAAAGCCCATCAAGCCCATATATATTATATCACACAATGAGTTCAGAATACTTACAGCGGACTTGGGTAGGAGGCGAGTGCCATCTTTGAGCTAACAGACTGTATAAATATGCATGTTTCAAAACCCAACTTTAGAAAATGTTTTGAGCCCAAAACACCCCCAGAGCCAAGTTTTGAACCGGGCTCTGATACCAATTTGTAACACCCCAAACCCGGCCCAAACACCACGAATAGGATCTAGTATGTCACTAAAAATTTTGGAAGAACATGTCGTATTTTGAAAAAAATATTTTCTAAAGTTTATCTTCTTATTCGAGAGAAATTTAATAGTTGATAGTTTAAATAAAATATGCCTTTATAAATTAAAAACCCAAATTTAAATAGATACATTAGTTCAATAAGAATTTAAATAACTAAAAGTAATTAAAGCCCAAAATAAAACAAAACATAAACTAGTGGCCCATAGCCTTATTACAACGAGATTTAAAATCCATTAATTAAAAATATAAAGAATTAACTTGAGACTTTTTGCTGGATCCAGTTGGTCTTTTGCATGGCCACCTTGCGTTCCTCTCCAGCCCGGTCCGAAGTACTAGGTATCACCTGAAAGGTTAATTAATAAGGTGAGTCGCGAGACTCGAGTGTGCAACCCTCATGCACCACTAGATTTTGGCCTTAGGCCCATAAAATGATTAATAATTCCATTTATAAAAAAATAACAAATAATATGCAAGGCCCAACCCATTTGCCTAGGTTTCCATCCGCTACACGCCCGTACCATCGACCATTCACACCATTGGAGATTTCTACAATCGACCCACACCGCTACACGCCAAGATGGCAGTCATGCTGCTCATCAACATATTATGGCCGAAGCCCTTATAACAGATCACGGAATTAGCCGCTACAACATATAACAGATCACGGTATAAACCGCTACACATATAACGTATAACTTCCTCCTTTCATCAACCCAACCCATGCAGTCATAAAATCAATATGCTTTTATCATATAAAGTCAAACATTCACTGACCTGGTGATTTCCTTCACCCTTTTCGGGTTTCCAACATTAAACCGAGATATCGGTATTTATCACAACATATAAACTTATGAGCATACATTAATAATCAAATCTAGATGGTGGGGAAGTATTACACACCGATATCGCTAAATCCAATATTCTTAGTCGATGTCCTTGCTATCCTGGATCTATTATCCTCAATGTAAAGCCTTGCTCAAAAGCCGGAAAAACACACAAAGATTTAGCCCCTTCAACAATCGGCCAAGGTTAATAAATCCCAAATTATACGTTAAAACTAATAGATCCCTTACCTTGAAATCCCGAAAGTAACACGATTCTATAACTTAGAGATCTATGCGATTGACTCCACTAAAGTTCCCTTGATTTCGGCACAAGTAGGCACCACGTAGTAATTCGGCAATCACATGAGATGAGATCTAGGGATTTCGGCTTTTAGGAAAATCCCGGAAAAAGTATGAACAAGAGAAGGCTGATGTGTCTTTGGCTTTTAAAATACTTGAGTGAGGAGTTTCGGTTTCTGACAGGAAAAGAGAAGAAGAAAAGAAAACAAGGAAGAGACTTGAAGATTTCGGCTAGGAAAAAAAAGAATGGAAAGAGTTTCGGCTTTTGAATCAAAGTGAAGATGAGGGAATCGGCTTAGAGATTTCGGCTTTTGCAGAGAATGAAGAAGAAGATGGAACTTTAGGAGTTTTCGGCTTTTATTCAGAGAAGAAGAGAAAAGAATGAGAGAAAAACACAAATGCTGAAATTGAAGAGATATTCCCCCTATTTATAGAAATTTCGACACTTACCTAACCTTGCAGATAAATCCTATCTTTTCTCCTTTATCTTAATCTACTAGCTCATCTAAAAGATACTTAATTATCTCTAACTCCCCCTCCTTTATCAGCATATTATCCACATATTTTAATCATTAAAATCCTAAATTTTAGCCTTTATCTGCTTATTATCCAAGTAAAATAAATTCCTAAATAATAGCCTTTATCTGCTTATTATCCACATATTTTAAACATTAAAACCCCTAAATTTTAGCCTTGTTGCCATCCACTCCACCTAATCCTAATGCCCAAAATTTAGCTAACTTAAATTAAAAGAATTGGGCTCCATGAAACTTAAATTTGGGCCCCTTACTCCCTTGTGTGGCGTCACCTCCTAAGATTGGGCCACAAGCCCACTTTGGTATTTTAAACATAGATACTACCTTTTAAACCCTATAATGCCCAAACAGATAATTTTAATCAAGGCCTCTACCTAAGCTTGAGCCCAATTTGGACCCCTAACACTTAAATTAACACATTAAACATATCCACCCATTAAACGCATAGGCCCAAAAATTCAGGATGTTACAAATTTCATTTTGGAAACCTATATTCATTTCCAAATGATTCCATTTCGAAGAAAACTATAATCATTCATGAATGTTTCCCATTTCTCTTTTTCTATTCATTTCGTTCATTTCTATTCAAACACGCAATTCATTTCTGGTTTCAACAAGCTAGCGGAGAGACCGATTGAACATATGTAGTTGAGGCTCAAATGATTTATAATTAAGTTCTAGCTTTTCGTCTATTAATTATAAACTTATTTAGTCACAAATTCATTTCACTATAGTATCGTGACTGAGCTCTCCTCAGCGGCATACCATTATGAAAGCAACTACTTAGTGCTCGTCCAATGACTGTAACACCCCTTACCCGGGTTCTCTGGCTGAAAGGCCGAGGCGCTACGAACTCAAACCACTTGATCGCAACTTAGGCTCGTCGTAACTACTCTCTGAAGTCATCTCAACAACCTCATTCTCGACTTACGAGGCCTCACTCATACACACGAGGAATCTCGAGACTAAATCGGAACTTTTTCCAATCTTAAAATTTTTCTCTTTTATACAGGTCTCACACGCCCGTGCAAGATTAGACACGCCCGTGCATGGCCACACACGCCCATGTCCCCAAACCATGCCTAAAAACCCCAGCATTCTTCCAATGCCCCATGGCCAAGGAACACGCCCATGCTTCCCAACCGTGGTGAATCTTGACTCCACACACACGGCCTCAAAGCCTAGTCACACGCCCGTGTGACTAGCCCGTGGTCTATCCTGACTTAAAATGTTAACATACAGAGGACGCACGGCTAAGTTACACGCCCGTGGACTGACCATGTGTCACACATGGTCTAGACACACGCCCGTGTGTCTATCCACATGGACAAGAACAAAGCTACTTGCTAAGCTCTTCTCACCCTTATAGCATACACAATATGCACTCATACAACACATCCATAATCAACTCAAATTGAATTGCAATCTCACATAGACAACTATAACTTTTCATATAATAAGGTATCCAACAACTATGGCATTATACAAAATGAGCTATCCATCTAAAGGCCAACACATCTTAGCCATTTACAACAAAATTCACTAACTTGTCTAGCCCCTATACATGCCATATATAAAACATTAAGTCTCATGTACCAAAGTGTGCTGATAGTGTGGGCGATCTTCCAATTGATCCTCGTATCTCGATTCAACACTTTTACTCTATAAGACAAGGAAAAAGAAAGGGAGTAAGCTTTGAGCTTAATAAGTTTACACATAAATAATTAAGCATCATAGTATAAGCTAAACAACAATTAGCATTATACTACAAAAGTAATGAACAACTATGCTTACTCGTTCTATCCCTTACCACATTTCCAACACATCATGAGTCACATATTCATAACCATCAAAATGCACCCCTGCATTCAATGTCACATTTACACAATATACAACACATCAATATTTCTCAATAATTCATCCACACAGCTAATTAACTTAATAATACATCCACACAGCTATTTTACTCAATAATGCCATCACATGGCTAATCCACACAGCAAATGTCTCGGTGGTTTCGCACTTAGCACACCACAATCAATTAATAAGGTGGTATCGCACTTAGCCTACCACAAAGGTAATCATAGGGGTTTCTCACATAGCCCACTAGACGATATACCTAACGATAGCATCGCACATAGCCAGCTCATCGTCAATATGCATTAGGATGGTATCGCACTTAGCTTACCATCTAGAATTATCACTACACATTCACATGTCTACTTACTCAATTAAATATCCATTCACAAATCTACTACATTCATTCTACTTGAACCGCATAGGTTCTCAGTCATTCTCAAACAAGCTACACACTAGCTATCATCAATAAATTGTAAGTATGAATGCATTGTTTATGCATAGACTTACCTCGGTACTCAAAAGTATTGAGACTTGCAATTTAGTCCACCACCTTGCTTTTGCCTCGGTTTCGATCCGGGCTTTGTCTCTCTTGATCTATAATGAATAAATCAGCTTATTCAATACTCACTTTGACTAAATTGATTCACATCTCATACTTTAGCAAAATTACTATTTTACCCCTAAACTTCCTCATATTTACACTTTAGCCCCAAGGCTCGTAAGATGGTTTTTATTCAACTTTCAAGTCTTTCATGCTTAGCCGAACCACTTATTCCACTAAAGCTATCATCAATTCTAAAAAAAACACACATGTATGACCAAACTTAAGATTTTCACAATCAAGTCCCTACATGCATTTTCATGGAAAATCACTTAACAAAAGATGTTTCTACTACAACTCAAGCTTTCATAATCTTCCATAAAATATCAACATCCATGCATGTCGTACATGACCACATTTTTGAACATCCATTATAGCTCATCAAATAGCTAAAAATAGCTTACTCATGATACCGGGACTTCAAAAATACAAAGAATATCAAAAACGGGACTTAAATGCACTTACTAGCAAGCTTGAAAAATTTGAAGAACCCTAACAATGGCTCTTGGAAATTTCGGCAGCCTTGGAGAAGAAGATGAATGAAATTTGTCATCTTTTCTCCTATTTTAATCACTTAATTTTTAAAAGACCAAAATGCCCTTTTTGATAAACTTTCAATTTTAACACATTCATGCCCAATTTTGTCCAAAAATTAGAATTTGGATAAATTGCTATTTAATAATCTAAAGCTATTTCACACATATAGCTTCTAGAAACACACATTTTGCAACTTTTGCAATTTAGTCCTTTTGGACAATTCAACCACAATTTCACAAAATTGCTTCATGAAACTTTCACTCTAGCATGCATACAAGGCATAAACCTCAAAAACTCATTTATAACCCTCGAATTTGTGGTCTCGCACAACTATTCTGACTAGGCCCTAAATCGAGATGTTACAACTCTCCCCCCTTTAGAGATTTTCGCCCCCGAAAATCTTACCAGTAAAAAGGTTTGGATGTTGCTCTCTCATAGCTTCTTCCATTTCCCACGTAGCCTTTTCCGCACCATGTTTCTACTATAACACTTTCACTAGTGCTATGCTCTTATTTCTCAACTGTTTCACTTCTCGAGCTAAGATCTTAATCGACTCCTTTTCATAAGACATATCCGGTCTTATCTCAATTTTCGTCGAAGGAATCACATGTGAAGGATCGGAGCGATACCGTCGCAACATCGACACATGGAACACATTATGAATCTTTTCCAACTCTATCGGCAAAGCCAACCGGTATGCTACAGGCCCAATTCTATCTGTAATCTCATACGGCCCTATGAACCTTGGACTCAATTTCTCTTTTTGTCTAAATCTCATAATCTTCTTCCACGGGGACACTTTCAAAAACACTTTGTCGCCCACTTTAAACTCAATTTCTTTTCTTTTCAAATCCACAGCGTGACTTACTGTCCGGTCGGAAAGCGACTCTCGAACTATTACGGATTACTTTTACCTTCTCTTCGGTTTCCTTCACTAAATCGACCCCATGGATCCGCTTCTCACTAAGCTCGGTCCAATACAAAGGAGTCCGACACTTACGACCATACAAAGCCTTATACGGTGCCATCTGTATACTCGACTGATAACTGTTGTTATAGGTGAATTCAACCAAAGGTAGATATCTCTCCCAACTACCTTCGAATTCTAGCACACAGCATCGAAGCATATCTTCAAGAACTTGAATCACTCTTTCAGACTGACCATCGGTTTACGGGTGGAACGCAGTACTAAAATTCAATCTCGTACCCATGGCCTCTTGCAACTTATTCCAAAATCTCGAAGTAAATCTCGGATCTCTATCCGATATAATAGAGATAGGCACACCATGCAACCTCACTATCTCTGCCACATACAACTCAGCTAACTTGTCCAGTGAATAATCAACACGTACTGGAATAAAGTGAGCCAACTTCATCAATCTATCCACAACAACCCACACAACATCTCTCTTTCTCAGAGTCATCGGCAACCCCGTTACAAAATCCATGGTAATCCGATCCCACTTCCATTCGGGTACCATTATTGGCTGAAGCAATCCCGAAGGCACTTGATGCTCAGCCTTCACCTGTTGGTAAATCAGACACTTTGTCACAAACTCTGAAATGTCTCTTTTCATACCCGTCCATCAATACAACTTCCTCAAGTCGTTGTACATTTTCGTACTGCCCAGATGTACTGACAAACATCCACTGTGGGCCTCATGCAAAACCTTTCGAATCAACTCCTCATCTTTAGGAACACAAATTCTGTCACGATACATCAGACAACCATTCAAATCCACTCGAAAATCAGAATCACTTTCTGATCCGCACTTAGCTATCTTAGCCTGCCATCTCACTGTCATTTCTTTGAGTCTCACATATTTGTTGAACAAATAGCGGCTTCGCTCTCAATTCTGCCAAAATAGCACCATCTTCAGACAATGCTAAACTCGTGCTCATAACTCTTAGAGCATACAAGGATTTCCTACTCAAGGCATCCGCAACCACATTCGCTTTTCCCGGGTGGTAGTCAATGACTAACTCATAGTCTTTCAACAACTCAAGCCACCGTCTCTATCTCAGATTCAGATCCTTCTGATCCATCAAATACTTTAAACTCTTGTGATCCATAAAGATTCGGCACTTCTCACCATACAAGTAATGTCGCAAAATCTTTAACGCAAAAATAATCGCCGCTAACTCCAAATAATGAGTTAGATAATTCTTCTCGTGCGGTTTTAGCTGCCTCGAGGTGTAAGCGACTACCTTACCCTCTTGTATCAACACGCAACCGAGACCATTAAATGACGCATCACTATAAACCACGAACTCCTTCCTCGATTCTGGTTGAACCAAAATCGGTGCCTCAGTCAACATTATTTTCAGTCTCTCGAAGCTCTGTTGACATGTCTCAGTCCCTTCAAACTTGACATCTTTATGCAACAACTTCGTCATCGGAGTAGCAATCACGGAGAACCCCTTTACGAAACGTCTGTAATATCCTGCTAATCCCAAGAAACTTCTGATTTTAGACATGTTCCTCGGCGGTTTCCAATCCACAACAGCCGATATCTTACTCGGGTCAACTCTGACACCATCACCTGACACCATGTGTCCTAGGAATCCGGCCTCTCGGAGCCAAAACTCACTCTTGCTAAACTTAGCATACAACTGCTTATCTCTCAAAGTTTGCAAGACAATTCTCAAATGCTCTTCGTGATCGTTCTCATCCCGAGAATAGATCAATATATCGTCAATAAAGAAAACTACAAACTTGTCCACATACGGTCTGAAAACACGATTCATCAGATCTATAAAAATCGCAGGTGCATTCGTCAAACCAAGCGGCATAACCAAAAACTCATAATGGCCATACCTTGTCCGAAATGCGCTTTTCAACACATCTTGCTCTTTCACTCAGTGATAATAACTGACCTCAAGTTTATCTTGAGAGAACATCAGTAGCTCCCTTCAGCTTGATCAAAAAGATCATCAATCCTTGGTAAAGGATGCTTATTCTTCACCGTCACCTTGTTCTGTTGTCTATAGTCTATACACAACCTCATAGACCCATCTTTCTTCTTTACGAATAATACCGGAGCACCCCACGGCAAGTAGCTCGATCTTGCAAAACCCTTATCTGTCAACTCTTGCAATCTGAACCTTCAGTTCTTTCAACTCTACAGGTGCCATTCTATATGGAGCAATTAAAATAGGTGCCGTTCCTGGAACCAACTCAATTCCAAACTCGACCTCTCTCACTAGAGGTAATCCGGGTAACTCTTCCGGAAATACATCTGGATACTCACATACCACTGGCACTGTTTCAAACTCTACTCCAACCTCTCGAGTATTCAACACAAAAACAAGATAGGACTCACACCCTTTTCTCAAACATTTCTCAGCCACTAGGGAAGAAATCATCCCTGGTAGACTATCCGATCCACCTGATTCAACCCGAACCATATCTCCACTATCACATTTCAATTCAATAAACTTACTACCACAGTTCACTAAGACACAATGGGTAGTCAACCAATCCATGCCTAGGATTAAATCAAACTCATCAAACGGCAACAACATAAGGTTTGCCGGAAAACAATGATGCTCAAACAATAAAGGACAATTCTTACACACTTTGTCCACTAACACATGCTTTCCTAACGGGTTTGACACCTTAACCACTACGTCCGTAGACTCAATGGTCATACTCAAACTAGATGCTAATCTCATGCAAATATAAGAATGAGTAGACCCTGGATCTATTAAAGCAATAACAAAGGTGTCATAGAGAGAAAATGTACCCATTATCACATCTGGGGAGGATGCTTCTTTGCGAGCGCAAATAGCATACGTCCTCGCGGGTGCCCGACCCTTCGGTCTCACAGCAGAGTCCCTGGACGCACCTCTACCACTAGCCTCACCTGTTGGGTTCCTTGGTGGTCTACCCCTTGTAGACACATCACTAGGTCTCATTTCTTGCTTCTCTTCCTTATCATCCCTCTCGGGACAGTTACGGATAAAGTGGTCAGGGGAACCACACTTATAACATTTCTGACTATTTCCCCAACACTCTCCGGTGTGATATCTACCATAACTTGGACACTCTGGTTTGCTCTTCGTATTGCCCACACTTTCCATCGAGGGGGCTTGGACTCTCAAACCCGAATGAGTATTGCCCAAGTCTCGATGCGAATAACCCTCTGGTGTCGTCGTCTGAGGATTCACTTCTTTGGATCTTTTCGATTGGGCTTGGTACGACTTGCCCATCGGCCTCTTTCTAGCATCTCGGGCTTCACTCACAGCCCTCCTCTTTTCTGAACTCAGCTCTTCGGCCTTACTTGCCCTTTCAACCAACACTACAAATTCTTTCAACTCCAAAATACCAACTAGGAGTTTGATGTCCTCATTCAGCCCATATTCGAACCTCTTACACAAGATGGTCTCAGTCGACACACATTCTTGAGCGTATTTGCTAAGCCTAACAAACTCACGCTTATACTCTTCTACTGATATCCTTCCTTGCTTCAATTCAAGGAATTCTTTCCTTTTCTGATCAGTAAATCGCTGGCTTATATACTTCTTCCGGAACTCTTCCAGAAAGAAGTCCCACGTCACCCGCTCTTTCGGGACTACCAACGTTAGTGTTTTCCACCAATGGTATGCCGAATCTCTCAGCAAGGATACGACACACTTCAAGCTCTCCTCAAAGCTTACATGAGAGTTCATCGAACACCCTCATCGAGTTCTCCAACCGAACTCCGCCTCTCAGGTCATCATCTACCTTAGCTCTAAACTCCTCACCCCGTGTTTCCTAATCTTATCCACCCGGGGTTTCGATATCCTCACTACATCCATACCTTGAGGAGCCACTGGATTTGGCTGGGGTATAGGAGGAAGTGGATGAGGTTGAGAAGTAGGGTTTGCTTGAACATGGTCTGAGTACCAATTACTCATCATCTGGAGAAAGGCTTCCCGTGCCTCTTCCCCTTGACCCCTGACCTCGGGTCCACTCTCAACGGGTGCGGTTCCTTGCGAAGGAGCCGGTGCATTACTAGCTGCTTCATCAGCAGTCGATGGATCAGAATCCATATACTATATAAAACAAGATTTAAAATCATCAGAAGCCACACACTATCATTGTACACTTATGGCATGTATATCTAGACTCTTACACCCGCTACGGTAGTCCTAGAATCGACTAAACAATAGCTCTGATACCACTAAATATATTACCCCTTACCTAGGTTCTATGCCGGAACCGGGCCCGAGGCGTTACCGAACTCAAACCACTTGATCGCCACTTAGGCTCGTCGTAACTACTCTCTGAAGTCATCTCAACAACCTCATTCTCGACTTACGAGGCCTTACTCATACACACGAGGGCTCTCGAGACTAAACCGGAACTTTTTCCAATCTTAAAATTTTTCTCTTTTTTACAGTTCTCACAAGCCCGTGCAAGATTAGACACGCCCGTGCATGGACACACACGCCCATGTCCCAAAACCGTGCCTAAAAACCCCAGCATTCTGCCAATGCCCCACGGCCAAGGCACACGCCCGTGCTTCTCAACCGTGGTGAATCCTGACTTCACACACACGGCCTCAAAGGCTAGTCACACGCCCGTGTGACTAGCCCGTGGTCTATCCTGACTTAAAATGTTAACATACAGGGGACGCACGGCCAAGTTACACGCCCGTGGACTAACCGTGTGTCATACATGGTCTAGACACACGCCCGTGTGTCTATCCACATGGACAAGAACAAAGCTACTTGCTAAGCTCTTCTCACCCTTATAGCATACACAATATGCACTCATACAAAACATCCATAATCAACTCAAATTGAATTGAAATCTCACATAGACAACTATAACTTTTCATATAATAAGGTAGCCAACAACTATGGCATTATACAAAATGAGCTATCCATCTAAAGGCCAACACATCTTAGCCATTTACAACAAAATTCACTAACTTGTCTAGCCCCTATACATGCCATATACAAAACATTAAGTCTCATGTACCAAAGTGTACTGATAGTGTGGGCGATCTTCCAATTGATCCTCGTATCTCGATTCAACACTTTTACTCTATAAGACAAGGGAAAAGAAAGGAAGTAAGCTTTGAGCTCAGTAAGTTTACACATAAACAATTAAGCATCATAGTATAAGCTAAACAAAAATTAACATTATACTACCAAAAGTAATGAACAACTATACTTACTCTTTCTATCCCTTACCACATTTCCAACACATCATGAGTCACATACTCATACCCATCGAAATGCACCCCTGCGTTCAATGTCACATTTACACAATATACAACATATCAATATTTCTCAATAATTCATCCACACAGCTAATTAACTTAATAATACATCCACACAGCTATTTTACACAATAAAGCCATCACATGGCTAATCCACACAGCAAATGTCTCGGTGGTTTCGCACTTAGCACACCACAATCAATTAATAAGGTGGTATCGCACTTAACCTACCACAAAGGTAATCATAGGGGTTTCTTTCATAGCACACTAGATGATATACCTAACGATAGCATCGCACATAACCAGCTCATCGTCAATAGGCATTAGGATGGTATCGCACTTAGCCTACCATCTAGCATTATCACTACACATTCACATGTCTACTTACTCAATTAAATATCCATTCGCAAATCTACTACATTCATTCTACTTGAACCACATAGGTTCTCAATCATTCTCAAACAAGCTACACACTAGCTATCATCAATAAATTGTAAGTATGAATGCATTGTTTATGCATAGACTTACCTCGGTACTCAAAAGTATTGAGACTTGCAATTTAGTCCACCACCTTGCTTTTGCCTCGGTTTCGATCCGGGCTTTATCTCTCTTGATCTATAATGAATAAATCAGCTTATTTAATACTCACTTTGACTAAATTGATTCACATCTCATACTTTAGTAAAATTACTATTTTGCCCCTAAACTTCCTCATATTTACACTTTAGCCCCAAAGCTCGTAAAGTGATTTTTATTCAACTTTCAAGTCTTTCATGCTTAGCCGAACCACTTATTCCACTAAAGCTATCATCAATTCTCACAAAAACACACCTGTATGACCAAACTTAAGATTTTCACAATCAAGTCCCTACATGCATTTTCATGGAAAATCACTTAACAAAAGATGTTTCTACTACATCAAGCTTTCATAGTCTTCCATAAAATATCAACATACATGCATGTCATACATGACCACATTTCTGAACATCCATTATAGCTCATCAAATAGCTAAAAATAGCTTACTCATGCTACCGGGACTTCAAAAATACAAAGAATATCAAAAACGGGACTTAAATGCACTTACTAGCAAGCTTGAAAAATTTGAAGAACCCTAACAATGGCTCTTGGAAATTTCGGCAGCCTTGGAGAAGAAGATGAATGAATTTTGTCATCGTTTCTCCTATTTTAATCACTTAATTTTTAAAAGACCAAAATGCCCTTTTTGATAAACTTTCAATTTTAACACATTCATGCCCAATTTTGTCCAAAAATTAGAATTTGGATAAATTGCTATTTAATAATCTAAAGCTATTTCACACATATAGCTTCTAGAAACACACATTTTGCAATTTAGTCCTTTAGGACAATTCAACCACAATTTCACAAAAGTGCTTCATGAAACTTTCACACTAGCATGCATACAAGGCATAAACCTCAAAAACTCATTTATTACCCTCGGATTTGTAGTCTCGCACCACTATTCTGACTAGGCCCTAAATCGGGATGTTACAATGACCTTGTCATTAGTGTGTTACCTTCATAGGATATCATTGATCTCTTTAGGACAATATATGTTCTACCAATATGATCATATTTTATCTTATGGTAACCATTACATCTTTTTTCAAGTCAATCATTATCAAATAGTGATCAAGTCATCTATCACAAAGACCGACAATCCGTGGCCACGTTTACTTTTCATCGACCATGTAATGAAAATGAGAGGATATCATTTACCCACGTATCGGGCTATGAATTCCACTATTGTGAATGACGCTACATACTGCAGAAGTCGTACACCCAACGCACCAGCTTTCGGTTCCTTATCTATTTGAACTCAGGCTTTTACTTACATCAAAGTGTACGAGTCATGCATACATAGTCCACCATCCACTCAGGAATTTCGTATGTCACACTATGAATGTCACAAGTGAATAAATCCATAAACGGATTCAGGTTCTATTCTGCTTGGGTCCTGTTTGATGTACTGTCAGTCTAGTCAGTCACATCTATGTCTCTATCTTCTAAAAGTTATCTGCTCTGATGCGCAAGACAAGGTATCTACCCAATTGGACTTGATAGATGATATATTAGTCTTTCAATCGGTTTGCTCATTTTCGATTAGACTAAAGACATGTTTAGGTTCGTCTCCTAATACAAGTTATTTTTTCGTACTACGATTTGACCACGTAAAATCACTTAGTATCAGTTTAAACAATAGACAACCAATGAGTAACATTTTCTCTCTCTTTTTTTGCATGCTAAAACCGTGTATGGACAATTATATAAAGTATATTAATTTAATCAATGAATTTTTCTTATTAACCAATCTGTTCGAAAAAATTACCAGTGTACATTGACAAAAATACTACACTTAGGGTACCAGATCCAATAGTTTACTGATTAACCGATCTCCATCTATTGCTATTGAGAAAAAGACTCCACAAAAGGTATGGTCTGGTACTCCTGCTGATTATTATAATTTGAAGATTTTTGGGTGTCCCACGTATGCTCATGTTGATAATGGTAAATTGGAGCCTAGGTCTATTAATTGTGTTTTTCTTGGATATAAGGATGGTGTTAAAGGGTATAAGTTATGGTGTCCTGAAACTAGGAAAGTTTTAATTAGCAAAGATGTTATTTTTTTTATGAGACTACTATGCTGCATAACTTACCTATTAAAGACTCTTCCGACAAAGACCAGTAGAGATCAAACATACATGTGGAGTAAGTAGAGCTTCAAATTAATTCAGGATCTACTGTAAAGGCCCAAATTTTCCCAGCCCGCCAGAAAACCAAAACAGAAAATAAACCAAAAAAGTCCAAATATTAAATGTCCAGTTACAAATTACAAGCCCAAAAAATAATTAAAATTACAACCCAAAAAAAAAAATTGAAGGCCCAATGGCCCAAAATGTTTAAACATTTTCGAAAAAGCCTAACCCTAGCTCCTTTTTGGGCGCCGCACTGCACGTGCCTCCGTCAGCATGCCCACCGCCCGAGGACTACCTCCTTGCACCAGAATGGCAAAATCTGCCTCCGTTGACCTCGGCACCTGCAAAGAAAACAGACAGAAAATAGAGCAAAGGAAACAGACATAAAATATTGGCCAAACAGTTGTAAACTGGCTATAAAAGCCTTCACCAAATTGTAATATGGACACGAAGAAATACAAAAAAGTATCAAGTTTTAAAAAGGGTATCATTTTATTCTCTGATTTTATTTTCGAAATAAATATTAATAAGAAAATAAAACACTTACCTGCCGATCGGTCTCCTCGCCACCGTCAATATCTCTTCTGGTACAAAAGGCCGTCGAATCCCTTGGGATTCGGCCAAGGCCACGGCAGAGAATGTTGGAAGCCGAAAAGTTTTTTTTTTTTTTTTTTGGAGTTAGGGCTTTAGTTTAGTGTTTTCAACTCCAAATCGGAGTTCTACGTGAAAAATACAAAAAAAAAGGGATTCGGTGATTTTTCCGGCCACCATGGACGGCGGCGCCGTCGCTGGTGACCGGCGGCTGCACGGTGGTCCGGCGACCGGAGCCATGGCCGAAGGGGAGAGGGTTGAGAGAAAAAATAGGGAAAGCTTCAGTTTTCTTTTTAAAATAAGGGCTGAAATGAATTTAAAAAAAAAATTGACTTAAATAAGAGTTGTAAAACAGCACCGTTTTGGGCCGAATTTTCAGACGTCAAAATGACGTCGTTTTGACGATCCGCGGCACGACCCAACCCGATTCTAAGATCCGCGTGTTTTCTTAGCGCGTAGGTTATTTGCGCTTTCAGCCCTCCCACTTTTTCGATGTTTTACAATATAGTCCTGTCTATTTTTCTTTCTCTTTTAATTTTTACCGCAAAATTTTAATTTTATTTTGTTTACGCCCCTAGGAAACAACGCGTTTAGAGGGCTTGGGATAATTACCCAGTCGGTCCCCCTTCATTTTGTGCGCGTTCCATTTGGGTTCTTATGTTGGTTTATTATTTATTTTATTAGGATTTATAATTTAAATTTTGTCTCAATTTCAATTCGGTCCTTTACTCAATTAATTTCATCTTTTTATATTTGTTTTATTTGTTTATTTATTATATTTTTTTTAAAAAAAAGGGAATCTTAATTCGATATATCTATTTATTTGTTCATTATTCTTTTATCTCTTTAAAATATCCAAATTTAATATTATATATATTTATTTTATTTATTTACTTATTTATTTATATATTCACTATTTTGTTTATTATCTTTTGCATTTAAAAAATTAAATTATTGTATTCTTTTATGTGCGTAAAATTTTATTTACCGTCGTTATTATTTTATTTCATGTTACCTTGTCATTATTTTTTATGTCCTCATGTTATATTTATTTATTTATTTTGCATATCCCACATTTTATGTTTATATAAAAATTATATTATTCGTTCATTATTACTATGATGTGTTTAACAACATCAATGCTATTACTATAATTGTGTTATTGCTATCACGACATTTCTGCATTTACTCATTATTCATCATCACTACCCCATACAATATGTTTAAAAATAAGATAAATATACATCGCTTTAAAATATTATACTTGTTATTATCCAAAAAATTTCAAAATAAGGCAATATTTCGTATTTGGAGATTTGAGAAGTCGCACCCTAACTTACGAGGTTTCAATTTTTTCTCGTTGAACCTAAATGACCAAATATCCTTTTATAATTCAAATACATAAGATTTCAAATAAAAAATAGAGGCAAGCTTATTCTCAAAGGTTTAAGGTGTTGTGTCCTAACTTACGGGATGTGACATTTTGTTATCTTAAGACGAGAGGGTCTTTAACGTTTATTTCGATTTATTCAAGCAATTTTTAAGCAAAATATACATTAGTCCGAAGAGGGATCGTATTTTAAACTATTTCCAAGTTTTGAACTTTCGACACTAAGACATGAATTAATCAATTAGGTACCAATTTTGGGCATTATGAGTGTGCTAATCCTTCCCCGTACACAACCGACTCCCGAACCCATTTTTTTTATTTTTTTTGTAGACCGAAAAAAGATTGTTTTAATAAATTGAACATCTTATTAAAATGATCAAATTACGAGGTCACCCGATCACACCTAATAAAAAAGATTGGTGGCGACTCCCATTTTTCATTTTTTAAATAAAAGTCGACTTAAAAAAAAAAGGTTTCGACAGCTTGGCGACTCCACTAGGGAAAAATAAGAGAGTCAAGCCGTGAGTTGATTACTTTTGGCCTTTTTGTCGAAAATTGACAATTTGGTTTAAATTTACGATCCCTTCGTTGCATTTCATCATTCATGTTTTGATATCTTGAGTTGTATAACGATGTAGTATATATGTTTTATTGGTTCAAAAATTTATTTTTGTGTGTTTTCTACATATTGTATTTGCATAACCATTCAATTTTGCCCTTCTTAAGTGGGAGTGAGCAACTATTCCTTCGTGAGGTCTTCACCTCCATATAGGATAGTGGATCGCTTTTGGGATACATCCGTACCTATGTCTTCGTGAGATCTTCGTCTCCGTATAGCCATAGAGAAATGTATTCCCCTGAGCCGAACTCGGTCCGTATGAGCCTATAATGGGTGAAGATCGAGGAATCTGCTGGTTCAGGTACCCTTTCTTTAGAACCGAACCGTATATAATGAGCCCTAGAAACCTACCCTAGGTAGAACCACACCGAACCTTAGTGGTCACCTGAATAGGTGCTCTATTTATTATTACTTTCGTGCTTTAAATTCTAGCTTTGCATGAAATATACTGGCTTGTTTCATTTTGTTTTGATTGTGATTGCATTGCATTTTCATCATAAAGAAGGGTGTTGATTCACGTTCGGTTGCTAAATAGAGAGCTTGTCATGGAAAATGAGTTTCTTGATAAAGTGGAATACAACATGGCCGCGCGAATATTTTTCGAGAAAAGGCAACAAGAGAAAGGTAACTACCTGTGAGAGGGGAAAGTCAGAGATATGAACCACGTTATGAGCAAAGCTTTAGTCCGATTACAAGAAGTGGCTGACCACTTGCAGACCCCAGCCTTCAAAGCCTGAAATATGAACCAGAGTCAAATCGAAGCCGAGAATTGGCTTTGTTTCTTGGGAAAGTTAAGGTTTTGAAAGTGAAGGCGAGGCCGTATATGTATCCACTTTATGTAAAGAAACTTGTTTTCTAGTAAAGTTGTTCTAATGAAATTGAACTAGAATCAACGCCTTTTTGTATGCATCTTTTCCATTCATTAACATTACATTTCATTGCATGTAATAAGTTTCATAAAATCCAAATGTGCGTCGAGTTTAGAACTCTAGTACAGAGCCTAATGGATAATAAAGAGTTGGAATTCTTTGAAGGTATCGAAGGTTCAGAAAGGAAAGATGTTTGTGCCTTTGAAGAAGGAACTAAAAAAACCTATCAAGAATTTGTTCCTACATCCCCGGTAGTGTTCTGAACAACTGGACTGTGGAGGAGATCTCTGTAGTTTTTAGGACCATTTCAGAGTAATATTCAGAACACACCTGTTGCTCTAAGCTTGGGATCAATATGAATCCTTTTGTGAAAAAGGCACATGTCCACTATTTTTATTTCAATAAAATGCATCTTTGAGTCTCGTTTTGGCAAACATTCTTTTGTTCTTTCCATTTCATTCTTTTGTTCTTTCCATTTCATTCATGAATCATACCACACAGATAGTCATTCTTAGATTCATTTGTTCTTTGGGTTTTCCTTCATTCCTATAACATGTCTCCAAATATCAATGATGTGAGCGACGCTGCTATTGACTCAGAATCTCCTTTTGAGCAAGATATGTGTCTAGAGGAACCTCAGGACTTTGAAGATGAGTGAAATTGTAACCTATCTCTTGATTTGTTAAGGACGGTGGAACAAGATGAGAAACAAATCCTACCTTACAAAGAGTCAGTAGAAATTGTGAGCTTAGGAGAAGAGAAAAAGGTGAAGATCGAAGCTTGCATCACCGTAGAGACAAAGCGAGACCTCATTGAGTTACTTCAATAATTCAAAGATGTCTTCGCATGGTCTATCAAGATATGCCCGGGTTAAGTACTAATATCGTAGTACACCAGCTCCCCATAAAGGAAGAGTGCAAGCTAGTTCAACAGAAGCTCCGAAAGATGAGGCCCGACGTTTTGCTAAAAATAAAAGAGGAGGTCAAGAAACAATTCGATGTTGGTTTCTTACAAGTGGTTAAATACTCAGAATGGGTAGCCAATATTGTCTCCGTCCCTAAAAAAGATGGGAAAGTATGAATGTACGTAAACTACAGGGATTTAAACAAAGCCAGCCCGAAGGATAATTTTCTGTTGTCTTACATCGACACCTTAGTGGACAACACGGCAGGTTACTCGCTATTCTCTTTTATAGATGGTTTCTCGAGATACAACCAGATAAAGATGCATCCTGAAGACATGGAGAAGACCACATTCGTAACCATGTGGGGAACATTTTGCTATAAGGTGATGCTATTTGGACTGAAAAATACGAGAGCAATGTATCAAAGAGCCATGGTAACCTATTTTTATGACATGATGCACAAAGACTTTGAAGTTTATGTCGACGGCATGATTACAAAATCCAGAACGGATTAGGAGCATGTGCAAGCCTTAAGGATATTGTTCTTAAGATTGAGAAAATTCCAGCTAAAACTCAATCCAGCAAAATGTACCTTCAGGGCTAGGTCGGGAAAATTACTAGGATTTGTAGTTAGTAAAAAGGGGTTCGAGATCGACCCAGATAAAGTAAAGGCTATACAGGAGTTGCCTCCGCCACGCACTTAAAAAGAAGTTCGAGGTTTCCTAGGAAGACTAAATTAAATCGCTCGGTTCATTTCATAACTAACTGAGAAATGCGACCCCATATTCCGTCTCCTTAAGAAACACAATCCAGGCGTTTGGGATGAGGAGTGCCACAAGACTTTCGACAAGGTCAAACATTACCTGTCCAATGCCCCAGTACTGATGCCTCCCAGCCCAGATAGGCCACTGATATTGTACTTGGCAGTATTCGAGAATTTCATGGGATGCGTGCTTGGTCAACATGATGAGTCAAGAAGAAAAGAAAGAGCGATATACCATCTCAGTAAGAAATTCACTGAATGTGAGACAAGATATTGGCCAATCGAGAAGTTGTGTTACGCCTTAATCTGGACAACCCGAAGACTGAGACAGTACATGTTGTACCACACAACTTGGCTCATCTCAAAACTGGATCATCTAGAGTACATGATGGAATCGACTGCTTTAAATGGAAGAATGACCCGGTGGCAAATTCTGCTTTTCGGATTTGATATAGTCTATGTGAATCAGAAGGCTATAAAAGGGAGCACAATAGCAGATTTTCTGGCCAGTAGAGCTCTAGAAGATTACGAGCCTTTGAACTTTGATTTCCCGAATGAAAATCTAATGTATGTGGCAACCACTGAAGAAGACTCTCAAGAAGGTCATCCTTGGAAGCTAAACTTCGACGAAGCCTTAAACACTGTGGGTAATGAAATCGGGGCAGTCCTGGTATCCCCAAACGAAGATCATTATCCCTTTACTAGTAAATTGGATTTTGATTGCATAAATAATATGGCAGAATACGAAGCATGCATCATGGGTATCCGTACAACCATAGAACGCAAAATCAAAGTGCTAGAGGTATATAGAGATTCTGCACTAGTGATCTATCAACTCAAAGGTGAATGGGAGACGAGAGACCCCAAGTTGATTAATTATCGAATGCTGGTTCTAGAGCTAATTGAAGAGTTTGATGACATCACCTTCTACTATCTTCCACGAGACAAAAATCAGATGGCTGATGCTTTGGCTACCTTGGCTTTGATGGTCAAAGTGAACAAACAAGAGGATGTAAAACCTATCCAGATGATTATTTATGAGACTCTGACTCATAGTTACAACATCAAAGAAGAAGAAGAAGAAGAGGACGATCACCCTTGGTACCACGATATACTGCGATATGTGAAGAATCGTGAATACCCTGACCAAGCAACTGAGAATGATAAAAGGATTGTTAGAAGACTAGCCAGTGACTATGTCTTAGATGGAGAGATCTTATATAAAAGGAGAAAGAATCAGGTGCTACTAAGGTGTATAGACGCTGTCGAGGCTAAGAAAATCTTGGAAGAAGTCCACGAGGGTGTTTGCGGAGCACATGCCAATGGTTTCAAAATGGCCAGGCAAATCATGAAATTCAGATATTATTGGTCCACCATGGAAGGGGATTATATCAGTTATGCCAAGAGATGCTATAAGTGCCAAATTTATGGATACAAAATTTATGTGCCTCCTTCACCTCTTCATATTATGACTTCTCCATGGTCTTTCTCCATGTGGGGCATGGATATCATTGGGTCGATCTCGCTGAAAGCTTCCAATATGCATCAATTCATTTTCATAGTCATTGATTACTTCACCAAGTGGGTAGAGGCCACTTCATATGCCAACGTCACAAAGTCGACAGTCAGCAAATTCTTAAAGAAAGAGATCATATGTCGGTATGGGATGCCAGAAAGGATCATATCTAACAATGCATTGAATTTAAACAACAACACGATATCAGAAGTTTGCAATCAATTCAAAATCAAACACCACAACTCGTCACCATATCGCTAAAAAATGAACGGTGCAGTTGAGGCAGCCAATAAGAACATTAAGAAGATCGTGGGGAAATTGACTAAGACTTATAAAGATTGGCATGAGAAGTTATCATTTTCCCTCTATGCTTATCGAACATTTGTCAAGACCTCCACCGAAGCAACGCCTTTCTCTTTGGTCTATGGAATGGAGGCGGTTCTTCCTATTGAGGTTGAGATTCCTTTTCTCTAAGTTTTTTCAGAACTAAAGTTAGACGAAGCATAATGGATTCAATCTCGGTATGATCAGTTGAATCGAAGAAAAAAGGCTAAGGGCTATCCATCATGGTCAGATGTACCAAAAATGAATGATGAGAGCTTATGACAAAAAGGTCCACCCCAGAGAGTTCCATGAGGGGGACTTGGTGTTGAAAAAGATCTTGCCCATACAAAAAGACTTCAGAGAAAAATGGATGTCGAATTGGAAAGGACCTTATGTGGTGAAGAAAGCCTTTTCTGGAAGAGCGTTGATTTTGACCGAGATGGATGGCAGAGATTTGCCTAACCCTACGAATTCAGATTCAATCAAGAGGTGTTTCACCTAAAAAAAAAAGAGAACAAAAGAGAGGCCAAGGCAAAAACTCGCAAAGGGCGTCTTGAGACCAAATAAGTTTTGAGTTGAAAACCCGTAAATGGTGGCTCAAATTTTGACCAAAGGATGGGGCATGTGGTAGTCTTGTTCCTTCAAAAATAACAAGGAGGAGAAACCTTACATCTTGGGGCATCAACGAAGTACTCTGGATCTCTTAAGCACACATTAGGCTTAAAAGAGTCCTCAAGAAGTGTACAGAGAAGCTCATGCTGCGATATCTGGGGCACCTAGTTTTATCTTATTCATCTTAGCAACATTTGCTATCTTTGATTAATCTATTCATTTCGAGCTCTGCTCCCAAAAAAAATTTCAATCTTGTCCATTGTTACGATCTTTTTCAAGCATTTTTCATTGAAATAACGATTAATGGATGAATAATATTCAAGTAAAAGGATTTCTGCATCTTGCTCTGAAAGGTTCTAAATAGTACAAGGACCTGAAACAGGACCACCAGTTACAACTAACCAAACTTAAGGGTTGGAAGCATTTGAGAAAGAGTAGTCTAAATTGTGACTATTTCTTTGGATTTTCTGTTAAAGATACCAACTGAACAAGGAGGCATGGTAACACATCAGTGATAGAACCTTGATGAACAGCGAGCAATGACAACCTAAGCATTAAAAAGGGATCATTCTCGAAAAATAACATTTTGCATTCATGCAAATATCATTCATACACATCTAGTTAGGAGCATTTGATTCATCCTGATCATGGCATCCTAATCACTAGGCATAAATAGGCCCATGAAAGGGATTCTACAGGTCATGTTCCCTAGAGAACGGTGTAACAGATCAGTGAAACCAGAAATCCTATACCCCTGAAGTTACAGTGGGATGGATTGAAGCCATCGTGGCGAATCTTATCTCCCTAAAGTTGCAGTGGAGCAGATTAAAGCCACAAATCTCATCTCCTTGAAGTTGCAGTGGAACAGACTGAAGATAGCAAATCTTATCTCTCTGAAGTTGCAGTAGAGTAGATTAAAGCTATAAACCTTATCTCTCTGAAGTTGCAGTATGGCAGGTTGAAGTTACAAGTATTATCTCCTTGAAGTTGCAGTGGAGCAGACTGAAGATAGCAAATCTTGTTTCTCTAAAGTGGCAGTTAAACAGATTAAAGCTACAAATTACAAATCTCCCTAAAGTTGCAGTGGAGCAGATTGAAGTTACAGATCTTACCTCCCTGAAGTTGCAGTGGAGTAGATTGAAGATAGCAAATCTTATCTCCCTAAAGTTGCAGTGGAGCAGATTGAAGCTACAAGTCTAATCTCCTTGAAGTTGCAGTCGAGTAGATTGAAGATAGCGAATCTTATTTCCCTGAAGTTGCAGTGGGACAGATTAAAGCTACAAATTGCAAATCTTGTCTCCCTGAAGTTGGAGTGGAGTAGATTGAAGTTACAGATCTTATCTCCTTGAAGTTGCAGTGGAGCAAATCTAAGACAATAAATCTTATCTATCTAAAGTTGCGGTAGAGCATATTGGAGCTACAAATCTTATCTCCCTAAAGTTGTAGTGGAGCAGATCTAAAACGACAAATCTTATCTCTCTGAGGTTGCAGTAGAGCAGATTGGAGCTACAAATCTTATCTTCCTGAAGTTGCAGTGGAGCAGTTCGAAGATAGCAAATCTTATCTCTCTGAAGTTGCAGTAGAGCAGGTTGAAGTCACTGTGGTGAATCTTATCTCCTTGAAGTTGCAGTGGAGCAGATTAAAGCCACAAATCTTACCTCCCTAAAGTTGCAGTGGAGTAGATTGAAGATAGCAAATCTTATCTCCCTGAAGTTGTAGTGGAAAAGATTGAAGCTACAAGTCTAATCTCCCTGAAGTTGCAGTGGAGCAGATTGAAGATAGCGAATCTTATTTCCCTGAAGTTGCAGTGGAATAGATTAAAGCTAAAAATTACAAATCTTGTCTCCCTAAAGTTGGAGTGGAGTAGATTGAAGTTACAGATCTTATCTTCCTGAAGTTGCAGTGGAGAAAATCTAAGACAGTAAATCTTATCTCTCTGAAGTTGCGATAAAGCAGATTGGAGCTACAAATCTTATCTCCCTAAAGTTACAGTGGAGCAGATCTAAAACAACAAATCTTATCTCTCTGAGGTTGCAGTAGAGCAGACTGGAGCTACAAATCTTATCTTCCTGAAGTTGCAGTGGAGCAGATTGAAGATAGCAAATCTTATCTCTCTGAAGTTGCAATAGAGCAAGTTGAAGTCACTATGGTGAATCTTATCTCCCTGAAGTTGCAGTGGAGTAGATTAAAGCCACAAATCTTATCTCCCTAAAGTTGAAGTGGAGAAGATCAAAGATAGCTAATCTTATCTCCCTGAAGTTGCAGTGGAGCAGATTGAAGCTACAAGTCTAATCTCTCTGAAGTTGCAGTGGAGCAGATTGAAGATAGCGAATCTTATTTCCCTGAAGTTATAGTGGAATAGATTAAAGCTAAAAATTGCAAATCTTGTCTCCCTGAAGTTGGAGTGGAGTAGATTGAAGTTACAGATCTTATCTCCCTGAAGTTGCAATGGAGCAAATCTAAGACAGTAAATCTTATCTCTCTGAAGTTGCGGTAGAGCAGATTGGAGCTACAAATCTTATCTCCCTAAAGTTGCAGTGGAGCAGATCTAAAATAACAAATCTTATCTCTCTGAGGTTGCAGTAGAGTAGACTGGAGCTACAAATCTTATCTTCCTGAAGTTGTAGTGGAGCAGGTCGAAGATAGAAAATCTTATCTCTCTGAAGTTGCAGTAGAGCAGGTTGAAGTCACTGTGGTGAATCTTATCTCCCTGAAGTTGCAGTGGAGCAGATTAAGGCCACAAATCTTATCTCCCTAAAGTTGTAGTGGAGCAGATCGAAGATAGCCAATATTATTTCCCTGAAGTTGAAGCAGAACAGATTAAAGCTATAAGTTTCAAATCTTATCTCCCTGAAGTTGTAGTGGATTAGATTGAAAATAGCAAATCTTATTTCCCTGAAGTTGCAGTGGAATAGATTAAAGCTACAAATTACAAATCTTATCTCCCTGAAGTTACAGTGGAGCAGATTGAAGCGACAAGTCCTATACCTCTGAAGTTGCAGTAGGTCGGATTAAATCTACCATAGCAAGTTTTATCTCACTGAATTTGCAGTGGAATAGTCTAAAGATGCAAGCTACAAATCTTATCTCCCTAAAGTTGCAGTGGAGCAGATCGAAGATAGCTAATCTTATTTCCCTAAAGTTGAAGTGGAACAGATTAAAGCTATAAGTTACAAATCTTATCTCCCTGAAGTTGCAGTGGAGTAGATTGAAAATAGAAAATCTTATTTCCTTGAAGTTGCAGTGGAATAGATTAAAGCTACAAATTACAAATCTTATCTCCCTGAAGTTGTAGTGGAGCAGATTGAAGCGACAAGTCCTATACCTCTGAAGTTGCAGTAGGTCGGATTAAATCTACTATAGCAAGTCTTATCTCTCTGAAGTTGCAGTGGAATAGACTAAAGATACAAGCTACAAATCTTATCTCCCTGAAGTTGCAGTGGAGTAGATTGAAGCAACAAATCCTATACCTCTGAAGTTGCAGTGGGTTAGAATAGAGCTACTTGAAAAAGAGAAGCGCCAAAGAGGTTGAGACCCTACAAGACCAAGAAAATTTGGCCTTTTTTTTTTATTTGCTTCATTCCCTTTACACGACAATGAGCAAAGAGGGGCAGCTGTAAAGGCCCAAATTTGTCCGGCCCGCCAGAAAACCAAAACAGAAAATAAACCAAAAAAATCCAAATCTTAAATGTCCATTTACAAATTACAAGCCCAAAAAATAATTAAAATTACAACCCAAAAAAAAAATTGAATGCCCAGTGGCCAAAATGTTTAAACATTTTCGAAAAAGCTTAACCCTAGCTCCTTTTCGGATGCTGCATTCCACGTGCCTCCGTCAGCGTGCCCATTGCCCGAGGACTACCTCATTGCACCAGAATGGAAAAATCTACCTCCGTTGCCCCGACACCTGCAAAGAAAACAGACATAAAATAGATCAAAGGAAACAGACAGAAAATAGTGGCTAAACAGTTGTAAACTGGCTATAAAAGCCTTCACCAAATTGTAATATGGACACGAAGAAATACAAAAAAAGTATCAAGCTCTAAAAAGGGTAGCATTTTATTCTCTGATTTTATTTTCGAAATAAATATTAATAAGAAAATAAAACACTTACCTCCCGATCGGTCTCCTCGCCACCGTCGATATCTCTTCTGGTATGAAAGGCCGTCGAATCCCTGGGGATTCGGCCAAGGCCGCGGCGGAGAACGTCGGAAGCCGAAAAGTTTTTATTTTTTTTGGAGTTAGGGATTTAGTTTAGTGTTTTCAACTCCAAATCGGAGTTCTACGTGAAAACACAAAAAAAAGGGGATTCGGTGACTTTTTCGGCCACCGTGGACGGCGGCGCCGTCGCCGGTGATCGACGGCCGCCACGGTGGTTCGGCGACCGGAGCCATGGCCGAAGGGGAGAGGGTTGAGAGAAAAAAAAGGAAAGCTTCAATTTTTTTTTTTAAATAAGGGCTGAAATGAATTTAAAAAAAAAAATCTGACTTAAATAAGAGTTGTAAAACGGCGCCGTTTTGGGCCAGATTTTTAGACGTCAAAACGACGTCGTTTTGACGGCTCGGGCGCGACCCGACCCGATTCCAGGACTCGTGTGTTTTCTTAGCGCGTGGGTTATTTACGCTTTCGGCCCTCCCTCTTTTTCGATGTTTTACAATGTAGTCCTGTTTATTTTTCTTTCTCTTTTAATTTTTACCTCAAAATTTTAATTTTATTTTGTTTACGCCCCTAGGAAACGACGCGTTTAGAGGGCTTGGGATAATTACCCAGTCAGTCCCCCTTCATTTTGCGCGCGTTCCATTTGGGTCTTTATGTTGTTTTATTATTTATTTTATTTGGATTTATACTTTAAATTTTGTCTCAATTTCAATTAGGTCCTTTACTAAATTAATTTCATCTTTTTATATTTGTTTTATTTGTTTATTTATTATATTTTAAAAAAAAAAGGGAATCTTAATTCGATATATCTATTTATTTGTTCATTATTATTTTATCTCTTTAAAATATCCAAATTTAATATTATATATATTTATTTTATTTACTTATTTATTTATCTATTCACTATTTTGTTTATTATCTTTTGCATTTAAAAAATTAAATTGTTGTATTCTTTTATGTGCGTAAAATTTTATTTACCGTCGTTATTATTTTATTTCATGTTACCTTGTCATTTATTTTTTTTATGTCCTCATGTTATATTTATTTATTTTTGTGCATATCCCACATTTTATGTTTATATAAAAATTACATTATTCGTTCATTATGACTATGATGTGTTTAACAATATCAATGCTATTACTATAATTTTGTTATTGCTATCACGACATTTTTGCATTTACTCATTATTCATCATCAATACCCCATACAATATGTTTAAAAATAAGATAAATATACATCGCTTTAAAATATTACACTTGTTATTATCCAAAAAATTTCAAAATAAGGCAATGTTTTGTATTTGGAGATTTGAGAAGTCGCACCCTAACTTACAGGGTTTCGATTTTTTCTCATTGAACCTAAATGACCAAATATCCTTTTATAATTCAAATACATAAGATTTCACAAAAAAAAAAAATAGAGGCAAGCTTATTCTCAAAGGTTCAAGGTGCCGTGTCCTAACTTACGGGATGTGATATTTTGTTATCTCGAGGCGAGAGGGTCTTTAACGTTTATTTCGATTTATTCAAGCAATTTTTAAGCAAAGTATACATTAGTCCGAAGAGGGATCGTATTTTAAACTATTTCCAAGTTTTCAACTTTCGACACTAAGACATGAATTAATCAATTAGGTACCAATTTTGGGCGTTACGAGGGTGCTAATCTTTCCTCGTACGTAACCGACTCCCGAACCCTTTTTTTTATTTTTTTGTAGACCAAAAAAAGATTGTTTTAATAAATTGAACATCTTATTAAAACGATCAAAATTACAAGGTGACCCGATCACACCTAATAAAATGGATTGGTGGCGACTCCCATTTTTCGTTTTTTAAATAAAAGTTGACTTCAAAAAAAAAGGTTTCGGCATCTACAATAAAGTCTACTCCTCAAGTTAGTACAGAAACTTAGAGTAGAGTTGTTTCTTCACCACAGTCAACACCACAATATTCTATTGCCAAGAATAGAACTAGAAGAGAAATTAAACATTCACAGAGGTTTGCGGAGGCTGATTTAGTTGTTTATGCATTAAATACGGCTAAAGATATAGATGCAAATCATGAACCATCTACTTATTCCGAGACAGTTAGTTGTGAAGATTCAGACAAGTGGATGATTGCTATGCAATAAGAGATTAAATCACTTCATAAGAATAGTACATGGAACCTAGTGGAGATTCCTAAAGGTAAAAAGGTTGTTCGTTGTAAATGTGTGTTCAAGAAGAAAGAAGGGACACTAGGAGTTGAAGAACCCAGGTATAAAGCAAGACTGGTTGCAAAAGGTTACAGTCAGATTCTAGGTGTAGACTTCGCAGATGTATTTTCTCCAATTGTTAAGCATTGTTCGATTCAAGCCTTGATTAGTATTGTGGCCATGTATGATTTAGAGTTTGAGCAGTTACACGTGAAAACAATATTCTTGCATGGAGAACTTGAGGAAGACATTTACATGCAACAACTAGAGGGTTTCATAGTCTCTAGAAAGGAGGACTATGTTAGCTTGATGGAAAAGTCTCTATGTAGCCTGAAACAGTCACCTAGTCAGTAGTAAAAGTGGTTTGATCCATTTATGACTACTCATGATTTCAAAAGAAGCAGTTTTGATAGTTGTGTTTATTTTAAGAAGAGTAGTGATGGTTCATCTGTATATCTACTCCTTTATATTGATGACATGTTGATAGCAGCCAAAGATAAAGGAGAGATAAGAAAGGTCAAACCCCATCTTAGTAAAGAATTTGAGATGAAAGATTTGAGAGCAGTAAAGAAGATACTCGGGATAGAGATTCTCAGAGATAGAAAAACATGTAAATTGTACGTAAGTTAGAAAAGGTACATTGAGAAAGTTATTTGCAAGTTCAATATGCAAAGTGCTAAGACTGTTTGTACTCCATTAGCAGCCAACATCAAACTTTCATCAAACTTGTCTCCACAATTAGGTTATGAGATTGACTACATGTCACGGGTTCTGTATTCTAGTGCAGTAGGATCTCTCATGTATGCTATGGTTTGCTCACGTCCAAATTTATCAGTAACGACCTGATAGTTGGAGGTGTCGAAAAATGTATTTTTGGGACTCCGTTTTTGTAAATCAGACCCGTAAATTTTTTATTAAATATTTATGAGGCTAGCTTAGTAGCCAATTAATTTTTGGATTAGTGAATTTTGTGAAATTAGGAGTTATTAAGGTTTAAGGATTAAATCGTATAAGGGTTAAAATTTGAATTATAAATTGAAATAAGCTAAAGGGACTAAAGTAGCAAAAATACCATTTATTAAATGGTGGGATAGTGACCGGCCATGTTTTAATTATTATGCATGTCTGTATTATGTGTATATATTATATATTAAGTTATAATAATAATAGTTATAATAAAAAAAAACAAAAAAAAGAGAATGTTTCATTCTCTGTTACATGCAAACAAAAGAAAGAAAGAAAAAGGAGAAAGTCACGCACAGTTAGGGGTTTGGAAGTTCAAATCCAAATTATTTAGTGCAATTTAGTCCCTATGCTTGTAATTTTTATATTTTTGGAATCCCGGTACTTAGGGCTACCTGACGCATATTGTAATTTTTAGTATTGTTCAAGATTTTAAATATTGACATTGTTGAATAGTTTAAGTATTAGGGATTAAATAGATAGATTTTTAAGTTAGAAATAGAAAATGATTAAATTATGGAATTAATTGTTGATTTTGAACAATAAGGACTAAATTGTAAAAAAATTGAAATTATGGGGTCGAATTGGAAAAGAGGAAGCTAAATTTGGTCTAAAGTGAAATTAGTATAAAAATATGTAGTTAATTGTGAAGGTTAAAATTAGTCTCGGTTTAGGGACTAAATTGATAAATAAGTAAAATATAGTGTGAAAAATGAAATTTAATGTGAAATTGAAATGTGTAGTATTAATGTGATTTAATTGTTTTATTTTGTAGCTAACATCGTACCGGAATCCTCGAGTAAAAAAGGGAAGGATAAAATCAACGTCGAATAGCTCGGAAATCACAATTTGTGTTTCTATAATCCGAATTAAATAGTAGATTATTGCATATATAGTTGTTTGCATATTGTAAGCATTTGAGGTGAGTTCTTTGATACTTTGGGATTGAATTAAATTCATAATTGAAATGAAATGGATCGATTTTGTATATTATGAAACATATTGATTATGAATATATGTGTATTGAGAAAAATGTGATTATTATCAAATTGAATATATGCTTTTATGTGATGATATACATTCATGAAATTGAGAAATTGGTTGTTTTGAAAAGTGAAATGAATCTCTATTAACTGTATCGGGCTGATTCGGATATAGATGGCATGCCATAGGATAGGAAAAGTTCAAGGATTACTTCGACCTCGAGTCGATGAGACACTGGGTGCCAATTTGCTTTGGTTTAACCGATGAGACACTAGGTGTCAATTTATATAGCGCTGAGCGCAGTTATTACTTCGGATTTATCTGATGATGCGCTGGGTGTCAAACTGGTGTGTTGGTTGGATCCGCGTATCCATCTGAGTCCGTGTCGTATTAATAAGGGAAAGTAAAATAATAATTTATGTTATTGATATTGAAATGGCAAAGATGAGAAATGAATATGAGATGAGAAAAATATAGAAATGACAAATATGAGAAATGATTATGAGATGAGAAATGAAATGAAGTGATGAATTGATGGATTGAGATGTGAAACTTGAATGAATTCATGTATTGATCAAAGATATGAATCATGTCATTGCATGAGATGATGTATTCAAATGTTAAATGAAATGCCATTGATATATATACTTATATATTTGAACATGAGATGAGTTGAAACACATGAACATAGCTTACTTGTTGCATTTTGCATTTTAAATACTTACATCAAGTTATGTTATTTGGATTATAGAAATACCACTGATTTTTACTCAGCGTACGGTTTTGTTTTTCGTGCGCGGGCTAGGTACTGTTTGAATTATTGCTGACTTAGCATCAAATCACAAATTCCGAGCTCAAGTGTGGTGATATTTCATTTTGTAATGGCATGTACCTAGGGAGTCTTTTGTTGATATTGTTTATAAGATGTTGTTAACTTAGTTGCTAGTGAAATGGTGGTTAAATGTGTATATGGTTGTGGTTGAGCTATGTTGGTATGCTAGCCTAGTTTATATTTTATTATGTGATAGTTTAAATTTTGGTAGCTTAGAATAATGCTTGGTATGTGCTTAGCTTCATATTTGGTAACTTTAGAAGTTTGAAAGTTAGTTCAAATATAGTAAGTGTGATATGAATGAAAGTCATGAATGTTTGATGTGTTGTTGATGTATTTGAACATATAAAATGTGATACCAATGGGGGTACATTGGTTAGGCATATTAGGTGATGAATTTGGTGTATTTTGGGCATGTTTAATCGTGTTTTGAATAGGTTAAACGATCGGTAATTGAGTTGCTTAGTGTCCAAGTAAATAGGAAATGGTAAACTTGAGTTTTAATGTACTTTTGGATGCACATAGCCTAGCCACACGGGAGTGTGTCACACACGGGCAACACACATGGGCATGTGACCCAAGTCAGAGAGTTACACAGCCTGGCCACACGGGTGTGTGACCCCTGAAATCAAAATTTATATAATTATTTCCCAAACTTCCAGAATTGTTTCAAATTAGTCCCTGCCTATTTTAAACTACTTTTAGGGTCCCGTAGACTCATAATAAGGGCTGTAAGGGTAACTTTTACACTGAATTGGGGTGGATTAGCAAACCTAAATTAAGTGCATTCCACTAACATCATTGAAGATAAATTAAAAAGATAATCGTAGATGGAGTATGGACTAAAACTCAGATGCTAATAATTGGAATAGTCTTGTATGTATCCAAATTCTGACATTCTAGAAGGGATAAATAGTGATAAGAGTATAGATAGTGGAAGACTAAGTTTAACAATGTATAAATTGTGATAAGAGTGTAGACAGTGGAAGACCAAGTTTAGAAATACATAGCATAATTTATTATTCGAATGTATAAGAATCTAGCATGAAAGTATTAGATTGTCGTGACCTGCCCCTACATATTATAATGTTATTAGTTAGTTTATATGTTGATTATGATTGAATTAATTATTTGATTCGTTAGTAATGCTTGTGACTCTAATCCGAAGACGAAGAAAGGTTAGGGATGTTACATTATCATATGTAGTTAGTGCAATTAGTAGATACATCACGAATCCCAATAAGGAACACTGGAAAGCAGTTTAGTAGATTTTTAGATACTTACGAGGTACTACTGATGTTTGCTTACAATTTGGAAGAACTAGAGATGGAGTCATTGGGCACGTTGATTTTGATTTTGTTAGAGACCTTGATAAAAGAAGGTCTTTCACAACGTACATCTTTACTATTGGAGGGTTGAGTCATCAGTTGGAAAGCCACTTTGCAGACTACAGTTGCTTTGTCTACTACTAAAGCTGAGTACCTGGCAATTACTAAGGCTTGTAAAGAAGCTATTTGGTTAAAGTGACTCTTTGGTGAACTCAGTAAAGACTTTCAGATCAGTACAATGTTTTGTGATAGTCAGAGTGCCATCTTTCTTACGAATGATTAAATGTTTCATGAAAGGACGAAGCAAAATCATGTTCGATATCATTTTGTGCGTGATATTATTACTCGTGGTGATATTGTTGTGAGCAAATTTAGCACTCATGATAATCCTACAGATATGATGACTAAGTCACTTTCTATAGCCAAGTTTGAGCATTGCTTAGACTTGGTCGATGTTCATTGTTGAAGAATACCCTTTAAGGGGTTTTATGGAAGAGGTGGAGAACTTGTTCATTGAGAATTCATGTCAAGGTAAAGATTATTAGAGTTGTGTGACTTGAATCCCATTTGATTCGGTTTGAAAAGTTCGAGGTGCAACTCACTTGTTAAATAAATAAAATAGAGAGGCCAATTTGGGGATATGTGGGGGCAAAAGTCCGAGGGCCTGAGAGGTACGAACCTTGCAGCACAAGCTGAATTAGTATAGGACTATACTTATTCTATTAGACAGGTTGTTTAACCCTTTAAAAGTTGCACATAGCCACAAACCTCTTATATTGTGGTTTTTCAACATTAGTGAATTTCTCCTCATTTGCCCGTGTTTTTTTCCCGATAAGGGTGTTCCACATAAAATATACGTGTTCTTATTTTTCTTTCTTATTGTTTTGCGATCATTATACGTGTTCTTATTTTTCTTTCTTATTGTTTTGCGATCATTCTTATTGCCATTATCACGCATAGTATAACAAATTTCTATTGATAAAGATCAGGAATAGTCTATTATACCAGATATTGTTATGTTGTTGAACCTCCCGGCCAAGTAACAAACTCTATAACCTCAAGAATCAATGTTATTTGGAAGCTCCACTAGAGAAAGAGTTATAATGGCTTGAGTGACATATTTTTGCATTGAGCTATATTAAATAGATGTCAAGACTGCATTTCTCAATTGTGACATTGATGAAACGATTTATATGGTGCAAGCAGAAAACTTTGTGTTCGATGATGCAAAGTCAATGGTTTGCAAATTAAAGAAATCCATCTATGAGCTTTAGCAAGCCTTTTGTTAATGGTGTTACTAATTTTACCAAGTGATTATCTCATTCGGTTTAGAGATGAGTTCGGTTAATGAATATAAATACCACAAGTTCAGTGGGAGTAAGGTTCTATCTTTAATTTTATATGTCAATGGCATGTTGTTTGTCAGTAATAAGTTAAGTCTTGATCAATGCCTCAAGAATGATTTTGAGATTAAAGAAATGCAAAAGATTCCCTATGCTTGAGCAATAATGAATTTAATATATGCTCAGGTTTGTACGTGTCTGGATATTGCATATATTATTGAGATGTTGTGCATATATGTAACACCCCTAATCTGTATCCGTCGCCGGAATAGGGTTTCAAAGCATTACCAAAATTTACAGATCATTTAACATAAATTTCACTTCATATAACATTCATACCTGAAATCAATCAAAGTTAATCATAACGTACCTTATGTGAGCCATCGAGGCCCAAAATATACATTAGAAACATATCAGGACTAAACCGAAAACTCAGAAAAATTTTCAAAAATATTTAAAATTTTCAATACCGCAGGGATCACACGGCCGTGTGGCTCACACGGCCAAGAGACACGCCCGTTTCTTAGACCGTGTGGGAATTTTTTTTGCATAAATTAAAAGATGTAATAGACACACAGCCGTGTCATCTGGCCATGTGTCACACACGGCTGAGACACACGCCCGTGTCTTTGCCCGTGTGGACAAAATAGGCCATTTTTCCTAGCCTCATTTCTTACCCAACTTGTCATCAAACTAACCAAACATTTTAGAACATCATCATTATAAGGCAAATTGTGCATATACCAAAATACCAAAACACATATAGGCTAATGTTTAATCAAAATAACCTATACATGCCATTATAACCAGAATTAGATTATCTAAAATTACCAATAGAACCGATTGATAGTGTGATATAGCTCCGACAAGCTTCCAACCCATTCGAGCTTCCGATAATCTGTAAGGTAAATATAAACAAATACGTAAGCAATGAATGCTTAGTAAGCTCGTATAATCTTTGATCATAATACTTCTTTTCAAATATAAAATTTATTTATATCAAGAATAATCCATTATTGATACCACAGTACTCATGAAGTTATATTTAACAACTCACCAAGTGAATAATCTACAGTATCACTTATACATATTATTCCTAGCATGGTAGGATTTTAAGCAACTTTAACTCTTCCACATTCATACTGTATGCATAACACACTAGTCCAAAGCATATCATTCCATCATAGCTACAAGCTAGTGCATTTAAACATAGACCTTTTTCGAATTAATCACATGATAAATCATTTCATAAGAAATTGCACAATTTAAACCTTACCACTCTTTCATGAGCATTAGCATATTTTCTCTTGAGTATTTACCATTTCAATGCTTTATATAAATAAACATATTATCATTCAACCAATAGCTTGGCACTTGCCTAAGCATCAACAACAACACTTGTTAGCTTACTTGCACATATTTCATATAAATTCAACATTGATAACCTTATTTTCTCGACATGTCACACGTGAGTTTATTACTCGTCTCAACATACATAATTTCCTTGTATCAACATATCAAAGATAGTCACATATTTACATGTCATGATACATACCATTCTCTTGCCGTTTCTTCATAAAATATATCATTCATTTCATTATATAAATATTTCATATACCATCATTTTCATGAATGTCGTATATATTTATTCCAGAAACAGTTCATAATCATGAATATACATGTAAGAGCCCAAATTTGCTCGGGCCTATTAGTCAACCAGAATAAGACCAAAACAAACAAAAAAAGACATACAGAATTTAAAACCCCCAAAAAAATATAGTCCAATAACAGTCCACTTTTTACAAGCCTAAATGCTAATTACAGCAGACCAAATTAGTGGCCCAAAATTTTCCAGCGCCGTATGCCTCAACAGCTAGCCAACCAGCACCGCAAGCCACCCCGCGCCACGTCGCCACCGTACGGCCTCTGTACGCCACGTCCGCACCTTGTACCTGCAAAAACAACAGCAAACGACAGTAGAGAATAGCAAATAAAAATGTATTTTTGTTTGTTTTTCTTCCTAGGTTTTTCGGCTATAAAACCGAATCGAAATTCTTGTATTTTTTTGGGGACGAACACTGTTTTTACACGTAGAGAGAAATATACAGAATACCGAAGGTGATTCTTCCTATTTTTGGCCCGTGTTTTTTATTTTCATTTTTTTGTTTTCCTTTTGTTATGAGATAAACGAATAGAAAAGAGAGTTTACCTGCGCAAGCGAGCCGTGGGCGTCCTCATCTCCTTCGTCAAAATCGAAGTTTGAGATGGGGGATTTTGGAGCCGAAAGAGGCAATTCCCCAGGTCTCGTTCCAAGTAAGGGCACGAAGGCGTCACTAAACACCACCATACACCGATTACCATGGTGAATCGGTGGTCGAACGGTGCAGTCCTCTGGGTCGACGGAATAGCGAGAGGGGGGCTCTGATTTTGTTTTTTTTAAGGCAGCTAGGGTATTTTGATTTAAAAAAAAGAGGGGGCCGAATTCCTGATGGGATTTTAGGTTTAGTAACCTATTTAAACCGAACGAAACAACGTCGTTTGAAGTCTGATTAAATGGCTTCAAAACGACGTCGTATAGGATGACCCATTTCGACCCGACCCGATGTCCATTCAGGATCCGCGTGTTTTTTCTAATAGTGGGTTATTTACGCGATTTATCCCTCCGCTTTCTCATTCTTTTGCAATTTAGTACAATTTGAACACGTCATTTTGAGCTTCAGAAATATTTGCGTTTTTAGTCCCTTTTGATTCACGCGCATGGCGTCTTAGTCCTTTTTTGATTTTTCTTAATTTATTGCTTTTAGCTCTCTAATTTTGTTCTGATTTCAATATAGTCCTTTAATTATTTTTGTTAATTATTTGTTTATTGTTTTTTTAATTATTCTCTTTTAAAGATTAATATTTAATATTATATATTTTAAATTGTTCTAGATTTTATTAATTTCCTTTTATATGTTATTTGTGTTTATTAATTATTATTATTTTATATACACATATAATTCATATTAAATTATTTATGTATCTTATGGATTTCACATTATCTTTTATATGTATTTTCTTTTAAATCTATTTATGTGTATAGGTATATTTTTTTAAATTTATTTATTTACTTAATTTATTTCCCTTTTTATTCCCTATTTTATTATATATATATATATATTGTTTATTTTAACAACCTTGATATATTATTTTCATGTATAAATTATTAAATTTAGTCTTTTTATTTTCATGTATATTACTTATGTAGATTAACATATATTATTTTATATATATTTTACTTTGATTTTCTCTTTACTTAATATTTTATTTTAGAATCTTTTATGTTATTCATTTTTTTATAAGTTTGTTGCATCTGAATTATGCCAATTTGTTTAACATTCTTTCAAAAATTGTCTTTTAATTTATGGATTTCGACTGTTAATATTTCCAATTTACTTGTTCAAATGTTTTCATCCAAACAAACCAAATAAATATTTTATAAGTCGATGCTTAAGTTGCGTATTGGAAAATTTTTCAAGATAAGGCAATATTTATGTGTTTGGAAATTCGAAAAATCGTGCCCTATCGTGCTGGGTTGCGATTTTTTTGTTTGACCAAATAACCAAATATCCTTTTAATCGCGTATTTTGAAAATCAAAGATGATCTCGGTGTCGGGGTATAAATGTGTCATATCCTAACGTATTGGATATGATACTTTTATTGCTTTGAAACGAGTTAATCTTGAGATTCAATTCAAAATTAATTGACCTCCCTTAAAAAGTATTATATCTTAAGCATTTTCAAGTTTTCAACGCAAGGACATTAATTAATCGATTTGGTACCCGCTTTGGGCGTGCGGGTTGCTAACCCTTCCTCGTATGCAAACCGACTCCCGAACCTTTTTTGTCATTTAATTTCGCAGACCAATAAAATTTTTACAAGGTGATCCAATCACACCTAAACAAAAAGAGGTTGGTGGCGACTCCACATCATATTTTTAAGTTGACCCCATTTTTTCAAACATAAAATAAAATTGGTTTCGACAGCTTGGCGACTCCACTGGGGACCTGGTTGAGAGTCAGGCCATAGATTGATTAATTCTTGTCCTTTGATTGAAAATTTGGAAAATTGTTTTGAAAAATTAAGTTTCTTTTAATGCATTTGCAATAATGTCGAGTCTCATAAAATACTTTGGCATTGCATTGCATGATCGTTGTGGTCACACCTTTAAGTGGGAGTGAGAAACTATGCCTTCGTGAGGTTTTCACCTCCGCATGGGCTAGTGGACCGCTTCTGGGATACATCTGTACCTATGTGCTCCGTGATATTTTCATCTCTGCATGGCCATAGGGAAATGTATTCCCCTGAACCGAACTCGATCCATATGAGCCTATAATGGGTGAGGATTGCGGAATCTACTGGTTCAGGTACCCATTCTTTAGAACCAAGCCGCATATAGCAGCCCTAGGAGCCTACCCTAGATAGAGCCACGCTAAACCCTAGTGGTCACCCGGTCAGGGGTTCTGTGTTGTTTATTTCTCTTGCACTAACGTGTTTTCTTTTGTTTTGATTGCATTGCATTGCATCATCATAGAAAGGAGGTGTTGATTAATATTCGATTACTAAATAGAAGAGTTTGTCATAAGGAAATGGATTACTTGATAAAGTGGGTTATAATACGGTCGTCCGAATATAGTCCGGGTAAACAACGAGAGAAGTCCGCAGAAGAATACAAGACTTTGCTCGAGGATTCAAGCCGATAAAGACTATTCAAGAGCCGTCACTTTTTGACTTTCTTAAAGGAGCTAGAAAAGGCATCTATTGAGAAAGTTCACGGAACACGACCATAACATCCAGATACGAAGAAAAAGATTGGTGTCTTCACCTGGACTATGAGGACAAAGCCGCATACGCAATCCATTTTATGTAAAGAAATTTGTTTTCTAGAAAAGTTCTTCTTGTAACATCCTGAATTAGGGGTTGTCTAAAATTTAATTAATTTCCCATGTGTGCGCTTGAAGAATTAAATACTAGGATCATTTGGCATGTTTTAGGGTCTAGAAATAACCCCGAGCTAGGCCTGACTTAGAACTAAAAATTTCTTTCTAAGTGTTTTAAAGAAGGGAGCTAGGTGAGTTAGGGGTTAAGTAAAATTTAGGGAGAAGCATGACACAAAGAATTAATTGGCTAAGTGGCTACCGTGCGCCACTTAGGAGTTGGAGGTGAAGATGGGCGTAGGTTCGAATGGCTGGAGCAGCGTTTTGCGTTTTATTTTTTATATGTGCGGTGATGGGCTTAAGTAGGAAGGCTTTAAAATTAAATGATGGGTTTTTATGGCATGAAAGTCAATTGGGAAGAGTGGCCTGGGGTGTTGGAAGGGAGGGCTGCGGTAGTGAGGTTCTAGGTTCGAACTAAGGGAGCTACAATTGGGGTTTTTATTTTTCAATGCTGGCGTGAAAAGGGAGAGAAGGAATTGGCCTGCACATGGGATCTTCAATTGGGATAAGGATCAAGCTGAATTTGTTTTTTTAAAATTCGGCTGGAAGAAATTGATGAGCACATGGTTTCTTTTATTTTTATTATTTATTTGAAGAGGTGATAAGAGATAAGAATTTGTTTATTTTTTTTAAATTCTATTTTTTTTTAATGGATGGAGAAGAGTAAATTAAGGCATTTGACTAATTCAAATTAGTTTGAATTAGTGGTCATGAGCTTTTGTAGGTTGTGGCCGAATTTTGGAGTCTTCAAGGGGGGGAGTGCCGAATTCTTTTAGGCATCTTTTGGTGCATTTCGGTCAGCCTTTGTCTAGTATACCAAAGCCGAAACTTCACTTGGTGAGTGCTGAATTTCTTTTGTTGATTGCACCTAGCCGAATGCTCTCTTGAGTTTCTAAAGTTTTCTTTTTATTTTGCTTCCTTTTCTCCTTTTTGTCTCTTGGCCAAACCATCTACCCTACAAATTCTCTTTTTCTTTTTCATTGGAGCTAAGCCGAAAATAGCTACCTTCTTTTTCTCATAATTTCAATTCTTTCTTTCTTAAAACACTCGTGTCGAAATTCACATTGTCTTCCTAGCCGAATCTTCCTTCTCCCACCTCTAATCTACTTTGCCGATTTCTCCTTTCTTCTTTAACCATTTCATTTGTTTCTACGTCCAAAAACTCTAGCCGAATTCCCTCCTTTTCTTTTTGGTTGTATTAGCCGAATCTCTCTGCTATTTCTTGGGGTTGCCTTGGCCGAATATTAGTCAAGGGTGGGGCCTTTTTGTAATCGATTTTGAAAGGGTCTCCGGGATTTTGGAAGTAACCAAGCGAAGCCTTCATCTTTGATTAGTCAGATTCAGTAAGTGGTGGTAAGGATTTATGTTAATAGTCTATTCTTTTAGTGTTCAATAAAGCCGAAGGCTATTAACATGTGATTACCGATTTTAGGGAAGCAGAAACACTTGGTGTGTGGTGGCTAGTATTCAAAGGCGTGTAGGTAAGGATTCGGGTTCAAGAGATAACCCTTTAGATTTAATTGGTTTGGCCGAATAGGCCATGTCACTAACTTCCATGTTTGGCCGAATATAGGGGCAAGGAAAGTTTGTGTGGCCGATTTGTCTTTTCGGGATTTAGGACTATCATTGGTGACAGGTGTGTACATACACACTTTATAACTATTAATGTGCTAAGTTTTGTGTATGCTAAATCTGTTCTGTGAAGATTTGGATTTAATACTATCATGGTATAAGCAAGGATTCAGGTAAGTCCTTGTCGTTATGAGTTTCTTTATGATGCTTTTGGGAAGCATGACATATTTGGTATATGTGACTTAAATACATGGTTATTGATAAATCCAGTGTATGTTGCTAAGTAAGCATGTTGACATGATTTCTGTTAAATAACATTGATTGATGTGGGTTATACAAGTGGAGGTGTGGTGTAGTGGCAAAGTGACGCCACACAAGGGAGTAAGGGGCCAAAATTTAAGTTTTATGGAGCCCAATTCTTTTAATTTAAGTTAGCTAAATTTTGGGCATTAGGATTAGGTGGAGTGGATGGCAACAAGGCTAAAATTTAGGGGTTTTAATGTTTAAAATATGTGGATAATAAGCAGATAAAGGCTATTATTTAGGAATTTATTTTATGTGGATAATAAGCAGATAAAGGCTAAAATTTAGGGATTTTAATGATTAAAATATGTGGATAATATGCTGATAAATGAGGGAGGAGTTAGAGATAATTAAGTCTCTTTTAGATGAGCTAGTAGATTAAGATAAAGGAGAAAAGATAGGATTTATCTACAAGGTTAGGTAAGTCCCGAAATTTCTATAAATAGGGGGAATATCTCTTCAATTTCGTCATTTGGGTTTTTCTCTCATTCTTTTCTCTTCTTCTCTGAGTAAAAGCTGAAAACTCCTAAAGTTCCATCTTCTTCTTCATTCTCTGCAAAAGTCGAAATCTCTAAGCCTATTCCCTCATCTTCACTTTGATTCAAAAGCCGAAACTCTTTCCATTCTTTTTCTTCCTAGCCGAAATCTTCAAGTCTCTTCCTTGTTTTCTTTTCTTCTTCTTTTTTCCTGTCAGAAACTGAAACTCCTCACTCAAGTATTTTAAAAGCCAAAGACACATCAGCCTTGTCTTGTTCATACTTTTCCGAGATTTTCCTAAAAGCCAAAATCCCTAGATCTCATCTCCTGTGATTGCCAAATTACTTCTGTGGTGCCTATTTGTGCCGAAATCTGAAGGGAACTTTAGTGGAGTCAATCGCATAGATCTCTAAGTTATAGAATCGTGTTACTTTCAGGATTTCAAGGTAAGGGATCTATTAGTTTTAACGTGTAATTTGGGATTTATTAACCTTGGCCGATTGTTGAAGAGGCTAAATCTTTGTGTGTTTTTTCGGCTTTTGAGCAAGGCTTTACATTGAGGATAATAGATCCGGATAGCAAGGACATCGACTAAGAATATTGGATTTCGCGATATCAGGTGTGTAGTACTTCCCCACCATCTAGATCTAATCATAAAATGCATGATCATAAGATTTATATGTTTTGATAATTGCCGACATCTCGATTTATTGATGAAAGCCCAAGGAGGGTAAAAGCGGTTCACGAGTTAGTAAGTAACTGTTTATATGTTATAAGTAAAATGCTTGTATGTGATTGCATGGGTTGGGTTGACGAAAGGAGGAAGTTATACGTTATATGTGTAGCGGTTTTACCTTGATCTGATGTAGCGGCTAATGCCGTGAACTGTTATACGGGCTTCGACCATTAAATGTTATACGGGCTTCGGCCATTATATGTTATAAGGGCTTCGTCCATCATATGTGGATGAGCAAAGCATGACCGCCATCATGGTGTGTAGCGGTGTGGGTCGATTGTAGAAATCCCCAATGGTGTGTACGGTTGAGTACGGGGCGTGTAAGCGGATGGAAACCTAGGCAAATGGGTTGGGCCTTGCATATTATTTGTTATTTCTTTTTTTATAAATGGAATTATTAATCTGCTTTATGGGCCTAAGGCCAAAATCTAGTGGTGCGTGAGGTTGCACACCGAGTCTCGCGACTCACCCTATTAATTAACCTTTCGGTGATACCTAGTGCTTGAGGCATCGGCCGAGAAAAAGCGCAAGGTGGCCATGCAAAAGACCAACTGGATCCAGCAAAAAGTCTCAAGTTAATACTTTATATTTTTAATTAATGGATTTTAAATCTCGTTGTAATAAGGCTATGGGCCACTAGTTTATGTTTTTTTTTTATTTTGGGCTTTAATTACTTTTAGTTATTTAAATTCTTATTGAACTAATGTATCTATTTAAATTTTGGTTTTTAATTTATAAAGGCATATTTTATTTAAACTATCAACTATTAAATTTCTCTCGAATAAGAAGATAAACTTTAGAAAAGTATTTTTCTGAAAATACGACATGTTCTTCCAAAATTTTCTTAGTGACATACCAGATCCGGTCGTGGTGTTTGGGCCGGGTTTGGGGTGTTACACTTCTAATGGAATTGAATTTAGAATCAACGTCTCTCTTTCTCTTTGCATTAATTCCATGCATCTGCATTGCATTTCATGCATTTGCATTACATTATATCACATGCATTAAAATTTGTAGAAAGACTCTAATTAATTAAAACTTATTTTAGTAACCTAGAAACCGACAAAAATCAACCAAGCATGCACCCTTACGGTACAATGAGAAAAACTAAAGTGATAAACCGTAAAAGTAACATATTTTAGGCCCATATTTAGCATACTTTTGGATGAATTATCCCTTATTTTGTGTAAAAAGGTGCTCTTAATCCTTTCCTTTCATGTTTTATACTCAGGAAAGTACCAGAGGATGAAAAGAATAAGAAACAGGCTTAAAACGAGCCAAATGGGCCATATCACGAAATCCACACGGCCTGGGCCCAAGACCACATGGCCGTGCCTCCTCAATAGTCTCGAACACGGTCTAAGCCATGAAATACACGGCCGTGCCTCATTAATGAAGTTCGAACACGGCCCAAAGACGATTCACACGGGCGTGTGCCATGGTCGTGTCCCTACTGCGGCCAAGAGAAGTTTTGCTCAGATTTGGATACTTGGAGGCAAAGAAACACAATCCAAAGTCTATTTAAACACTCAAGTAGGAACTCCACTGAGATTTGGATACTTGGAGGCCAAGTAAGGCATCTCAAAGCCTATATAAACACCCTAGGGGGCAACTTATTCGGGAGTTCGACAGAAACCCTCTGTCGAGGGGAGCCCAAAGCTATTGTCTAGGGGCGGTTAGCTAGGCCAAGGAGCCGAGCCGAAGAGGTCAGATTTGTGGGAAACTCTCACGGGATAGCCAGTTGATCCATCTCCAGAAGCCGGAATTCTACTCAAGACGGAGGATCTCCTCCTCAATTCCTTCAGGGGGTTTTAGGGATTTCTTATGTTTTGTTTTAACTTTTCTTCTGAGATGTTTTTCATTATTATTATGAACTAAACCCTTCAGATACCTGAAGGGGGATGAAACGTAGATGAATCTTGTTATTGTTTTCTGAACTATATGATAAAAACTTGATTTGTTCTTGATTATGTGTGCTTAATTCTTGTGTTGATATTTCACGGATATTAATTCAAGTTGAATGTGCTTAGGTGGTGGAGCAAAAGTCCCTGCTTAAGAGTAGATCTAGCATAATTAAGCGGAGTTGATCGCGCGCCTAGAGATAGGGTGACGAGATTTTGCCGGATTAGGGTGAAACCTAATATGGGAGTCCATAGATCGATTTACTGCTATTCTAGGGGTTTTAATTAGAAAGAGATTTCAATTAATCAACCTAGGGTTAGGCATTATTCGCCTCGAGAGAGGATTTAATATAAATTAGGGAGTCCTACGGATCAAGTCAAGTGAATAAATCGTCTGGTTTAGTGTTAGATAACAAGTGAAGTCTAGGTGGATTCTTCCTAAGGGTATCGTCTTAATCAACTGAGTCTTTCCCAAGTATTTCCCCAATTCATTCTTTTTTTCTTTGCGTCTTTAGCTTAGTAATTAGTTAATTTAGATTAATAAACAACTTCACTTATTTTAGGCTAAATAATAGAAAGAAAGTTAGTATTAGTACTTTTAGTTCCTTTGGGTTCGACAATCCGGTCTTGCCTAAGCTATACTACTGTTTGATAGGTGCACTTGCCTCAATCGTTGTTATAGTTAATTCCAGAATCGATCATTATAAATTTAAAACTCTGAAATACAATGATCAAGTTTTTGGCACCGTTGCCGGGGAACTAAAATATTAAGAAAGCTCTATTTTTATTACTTTAGCCATTATTTTTTTTATTTTTGCAATTTACTTTTATTTTTATTTTTTTATCTTAGTTTTAACTTTTTTAATTTTCTTTCTTTCTTTTTCCTATCAGGTACCTCTAGTTTATGACTAGAAGGAACCCGAGAGGGCCACTAATATACGACAGTGATATTGGCGCTACCATTCGCAAGAATCGCAGAGAAATTAGGCGAGCCCTAAATTACACAGAAGAAGAGCGAGAAGACAGATCCAATCCTACTGAAGGGATGGACGAAAATAATCCTCAACCACAAGATGTGGGAGAGAACAATGCTCCGCGTACTATGTATGATTATGCTAAACCTCATTTAACAGGAGCCGAATCAAGTATTGTTAGGCTTGCTATAGCCGCTAATAATTTTGAATTAAAGCCTAACACTATACAAATGATTCAACAATTTATTCAATTTGATGGTTTACAGGACGAAGATCCAAATACTCATATAGCTAATTTTTTAGAGTTCTGTGATACCTTCAAAATAAATGGCGTTTCTGATGATGCCATACGTCTTCGGTTATTTCCCTTTTCATTAAGAAATAAAGCCAAACAGTGGTTAAACTCGTTACCATGAGGGTCAATCACTACATGGGATCAAATGACCGAAAATTTTTTATTAAAATATTTCCCACCGGCCAAAATGGCAAAATTACGGAATGATATCTCTTCTTTTGTGCAGATGGATTTAGAGACATTGTATGACATATGGGAGAGATATAAGGATCTCTTGAGAATGTGTCCGCACCATGGTTTACCCTTGTGGCTCCAAGTCCAAACTTTCTATAACGGTGTAAACCCCTCAACGAGGCAACTAATTGATTCAGCCGCCAGTGGAACCCTGAACAATAAAACTCCTGAAGTAGCCTACGAGTTTATTGAAGAGATGTCACTGAATAACTATCAGAGGCAGGTCATAAGGACCAAACCAACAAAATCAGCCGGAGTTTTCAACATAGATGCAGTAACCATGCTATCAACACAAGTAGAGATGATGAATAAAAAGCTTGATAGTTTGTGTTCTTCGCAGGTACATCCAGTAATGCAGTGCGACGCAAGTGGAACCGTGGCAAATCCTGAGTACCCACACTACCAACCAGGCACAGAGAGCGAATAGATGAACTATATAGGTAACAATTTCAGATCTAATAATAACCCATATAGTAATAATTATAACCCAGGTTGGAGGAACCACCCAAATTTTTCGTGGGGAGGTCAAGGAAATCAAGGAAATCAAAGACAACAACCTCCTCAAAATTTCCAAAATTAGCCCTATCCACAGGAGAAGAAGCCGAACCTTGAATAGATGCTGACAAGATTCATGGCATCCACAAAAAACCGTCTCCAAGACACTGAAACCACCCTTAAGACCCAACAAGCATCGATCAAAGGGATCGAGAGCCAAGTTAGGGAAGTCACTAAGTCAAATGAGGAAGTTTCTAAGTCAGTTGGACAACTCGCGAAGCTGATGTTTGAACGATCGCAAGGGCGTCTACCAAGCAACACTGAGATTAATCCGAAGGAGCAAATCCAAGCCATAACAGCTCAAGAAAGTGAAGGATTAGACGAACCCAATCCAATACAAGGAAACGAGGTAGAAAAAGGTAAAATTGAGGAAACACAAGACAAGCCAAAACCGGTAATCAAGGAGTACCAACCTCGCATACCATATCCCGAAGCGTTAACGAGAGACGACACAGAGGAACAGTTCGGTAAGTTTCTTAAACTTTTAAAGAAATTACATATTAACTTACCGCTACTTGAAGCTCTTTCACGGATGCGATTCGAGGAAATTTTTAAAACATCTCTTGAAAAACGCAAATTAGACGAGGATCCACATGTGGAATTAAATGCACGATATGCTCAAGAATGTTCTGAGAATAGACTACCACAAAAGCTAAAAGATCCGGGGAGTTTTACAATTCCATGTTTAATTGGTAGACTAACTGTAGATAATGCGTTAGCGATTTAGGGGCAAGCATAAATGTCATGCCTTATAAATTGTTTAAACAATTAGGTCTAGGGAAACCCAAACAAACTAGGATGAGCATTCAATTAGCTGATAAAACTGTTAGAATTCCTAGGGGTATTATCGAAGATGTTCTTGTAAAAATTGACAAATTCGTTTTCCCAGTAGATTTTGTTGTCTTAGACATAGATGAGGATAATTCGATTCCCTTAATTTTAGGAAGACCCTTTTTAGCAACTGCCGGACTAAAATTGATGTTGATGCAGGAGTACTCATACTTCGTGTAGGTAATGAGACGGTCACCCTCAAGGCTCTCGACTCAGCCAGAACATCGAGTAATCAAGGTGAGAACGTAAATTCTACTAATAACCATTCGGTTAACCCTTATTTTCAGGAAGCACCACAAAAGAATACAACTGAACCCGATCCTAAACCTCATGCCAACAAGGAAGTAGTTCATAAAGATCGAAGGATTCAGATCGATGATCTAGATGAGTGGAAGACACACTTTAAGGAAAAATTAGGGATACACGATGAAGAACCGGAACCACACAAGGTAAAACCGAAGGAGCCCCCAGAAGAGCTCATAAGAACAACAAACCACTTCAAAATAGGAGACCAGGTACTGTTAGATAAGGTAGATCCTCGAATATCTCCTCCAGACCCTAACACAAACAAAGAAATACCTTTTAGGGTAACCAGTGTTTTCCCATACGGAACAGTCGAGGTAAGTAATCCTATTTTTGGTACTTTTACTATAAACGCATCTCGACTTAAACTTTTTCACGAGGATAAAACTGATAGCATGAGGAAGGACTTCCAACTCCTCAAACCACCATGATGATGCAAACGAGAGGAAAGTCTAGCTTAAGACTACAAACGAGTGCTTCTCGGGAGGCAACCCGAGCACTAACCCCATTAACTTTTACATATTTATTTTTTTCTTATTTATTCTATTTTATCCTTTCTTTATAGTATTTAGCTTTAAACTAACCAAAAAGTACAGATTTCCAGGCCACACGGCCTAGCACACGGCCGTGGCCGTGTGAATGCACCGGATCGCTGTACTGACATGGCAGAGGTGGTACGAGTCAGAGAGAATCAAATCTTCAAAGTCACAGACTCCAACCATCGCCCCACGGGCACCGACAGAAAGCCACGGCCGTGTGATGCGGCCGTGGACGACACTGACTTATCACCAACGGGCGTGGCAATCTATAAAATGGGCGTGGGTGAACCAACACACCTTGACACACAGCCGTGCGAGGCGGCCGTGTGAATCGACACGCCTAAGGCGCACGGGCGTGGGGTTGTACCAGGTTTGAAAATCTATTTAACCCCCCCTCCCTTCCCTCTTCTCCTATTAACTTTCAACCTTCAACTTTTCATTTTTTTCCTACTCCTTTTCTCTATACCTTTGAGCTACACCAAAACAATGCCAAAGAAGTGGAAGAATCCAAGAAAAGTCTCCTCAAAGGAGACCAATCTACATAAGTTCATGCCGGCCGCTTCATTCACTCGACAAGCCAAGGGTCTTTGAGACCATTTATCTTTTGTTTTACTTTTATCTTCTCCTTTATTTTCCTCCCCTTTGACTATCTTATGCTTAATTTAGTTTATTTTAATTTAGTTTCTTAGTGTCAAGTTCTTCAGGCTACTTGGGAATCACACCACGACCACCACCATATCCACAGCCTTAGAAATCACACCCAACAATAAGGACATTACGGTCCATTTATCTTTTCTTTTAACTTTATTTTATTTTTTTTATTTTTCTTCACTTTAGCTTGCTTTTCTTTAAGTATTTAATTAGTATAGTTTTAATTATTATTAGTATATCCTAGCTAATTCTCTATGAGCTACCCAATTTCTTCATCTAGCGCAGGATCGTCATCCAGAACGACCCCTCCAACATATCGTTCATCCAACTCAAGGATTTCATCCATAATTTAGGGAGTTCCACTTATCCCCATATCTTCTGATCTGAACATTATACTTATATTATCTATCTTTGTACATTTAGGGCAATGTACATCTTAAGTGTGGGGGGGTGAATCTTAGACGTGCCAACTTTTTTCATTATTCTCAAAATCCTGAAGTTAGTCTTATTTTTAAGTAAATTCCTCATATTACTAATTAGGATGAAATTTCTAATAATTTATGATTTTTATTGATATGTTTTAGATTAAGTCATTGATAATTGTGAATTGATAATTAAATTTTAAGATACTAAAGAATCAAGCATGATAAGTCCATTTTTTTTCAATTAAAATTTGCTAGGTTGTCTAACTGAGTTTAAATATTACTTTGAAGTTTGAAATTTACGAGGTTGATGTCAAAAATACCCATAATTTTTGTGAGTTTTTGAGCCTTATAGAGCATATATTCTTTTTCATGCTCACTTTATTGATTATGAGTATGTCAACATTGATTTTTTATTCTAGAATTTGCCTCGTTTATACATATCGAGACCACACCTATGATTTGATATACAGAGATGATTAAGGCACCTAGGTTTTAACCCACTAACTCCATTAAAAGCCTACCTTCACAATTAACCCCTAGTGAACCCCTTTGATCCTAACAACCTTTTTATTGACTCACCCACTAATTTTAACCCAGAAACCCTTTGTTTTTGTTATCACCATTCCTTTTGACTACCCTTATATCGAGATTTGATTTGATTAATAGCCTAACTATGTTTTATTTCAGTAATTTATCCTTTGTTATGTATTTATGATTTGTTCTTAAAAAAAATCAAAAGTATATTCATTATTCATTAGTTTTATGATTAAATGAGCTTATACGTTTGAATTCCAAATATTGAAGAAGAAGCTTGTATTATTAGTATTATTAGCTTTCCAGTTGATGTAATTACTTTTATTTAGTTTATTGTTTCTGGTTAGGTAATTTGTCAATTCGATCTCGATTCTAACCCTCTAATTCAGCCTTTAACCACACCTTTAACCCAAGCCCTGTTACAACCCTGTTAAAGACCTTTTCATTTGTGCATCATTTCATATTACAGTGGTGGAGATTTGATTTTCATGCAAGCCTATGGGATTAACTTTTCAGGTTTGACATTTGAGTGCTTAATTCTGAACCTTAAACACTTCAAGTGATTTGAGTAAATCTTTTGTGAGGATGTCAATCCTTGTAGGTTTTGGATAAGAGGTAATTATTTAGATGAGGGGAAACACCTATATTTTGTGCTACAAATGTAAGACTTAGATTGTTCAAATCTTTAGGGCTCTTTAAGTTAAATTGTCCATGTATAAAGTATCTATAAATTATGATGAGACATTGTTGATCGAAATATTGAATCATGGAAAGTTCGTTTTAATTGTAAGTTGAGAATTTTGCTTGAGGACAAGCAAAAGCTTAAGTGTGGGGGTATTTGATAAACCGTAAAAGTAACATATTTTAGGCCCACATTTAGCATACTTTTGGATGAATTATCTCTTATTTTGTGTAAAAAGGTGCTCTTAATCCTTTCTTTTCATGTTTTATACTCAGGAAAGCACCGGAGGATGAAAAGAACAAGAAACAGGCTTAAAACGAGCCAAATGGGCCATATCACAAAATCCACACGGCCTGGGCCCAAGACCACACGGCTGTGCCTCCTCAATAGTCTTGAACACGGTCTAAGCCACGAAATACACGGTCGTGCCTCATTAATGAAGTCCGAACACGGCCTAAAGGCGATTCACACGGGCGTGTGCCATGGCCGTGTCCCTGCCGCGACCAAGAGAAGTTTTACTCAGATTTGGATACTTGGAGGCAAAGAAACACAATCCAAAGTCTATTTAAACACCCAAGTAGGAACTCCACTGAGATTTGGATACTTGGAGGCCAAGTAAGGCATCTCAAAGCCTATATAAACACCCTAGGGGGCAACTTATTCGGGAGTTCGACAGAAACCCTCTGTCGAGGGGAGCCCAAAGCTATCGTCTAGGGGTGGTTAGCTAGGCCAAGGAGCCGAACCGAAGAGGTCAGATTTGTGGGAAACTCTCAAGGGATAGCTAGTTGATCCATCTCCAGAAGCCAAAATTCTACTCAAGACGGAGGATCTCCTCTTCAATTCCTTTAGGGAGTTTTAGGGATTTCTTATGTTTTATTTTAACTTTTCTTCTGAGATGTTTTTCATTATTATTATGAACTAAAACCTTCAGATACCTGAAGGGGGATGAAACCTAGATGAATCTTGTTATTGTTTTCTAAACTATATGATAAATACTTGATTTGTTCTTAATTATGTGTGCTTAATTCTTGTGTTGATATTTTGCGGATATTAATTCAAGTTGAATGTGCTTAGGTGGTGGAGCAAAATTCCCTGCTTAAGAGTAGATCTAGCATAATTAAGCGGAGTTGATCGCGCGCCTAGAGATAAGGTGACGAGATTTTGCCGGATTAGAGTGAAACCTAATATGGGAGTCCATAGATCGATTTACTGCTATTCTAAGGGTTTTAACTGGAAAGAGATTTCAATTAATCAACCTAGGGTTAGACGTTATTCGCCTCGAGAGAGGGTTTAATATAAATTAGGGAGTCCTACGGATCAAGTCAAGTGAATAAATCGTCTGGTTCAGTGTTAGATAATAAGTGAAGTCTAGGTGGATTCTTCCTAAGGGTATCGTCTTAATCAATTGAGTCTTTCCCAAGTATTACCCCAATTCATTCTTTTTGTCTTTGCGTCTTTAGCTTAATAATTAGTTAATTTAGATTAATAAACAACTTCACTTATTTTAGGCTAAATAATAGAAAGAAAGTTAGTATTAGTACTTTTAGTTCCTTTGGGTTCGACAATCCGGTCTTGCCTAAGATATACTACTATTCGATAGGTGCACTTGCTTCAATCGTTGTTATAGTTAATTCCAGGATCGATCATTATAAATTTAAAACTCTGAAATACAACGATCATAAAGCAATGGATAAAAGACTAGAGAAGTTGGAACAAATGCAGAAGGAGATGCAGGAACAGATGCAGGCACAGATGCATGAGCAGCTCTCTAAGATCCAGCAGGATATGATGGACAAAATGATAGAATCGTAGAAAAATATGATGACTCAGATGACGCAGCTGTTGAAGGGGCTTATGGATAAAGGAAAGAGCCCCATGGTTAATGTTGAGAAGAATACTGAGTATCATCAATATCCCCATGATTTTAATCCACCACACGCAAAACACTACCGTAGTGATCGTACAAAGCCATCCATCTGTCACGATCGAGCCCTCAACAATTCCAAGCTGATGCTTCAGTGAACCTCCAAACTGGCTCAGGTTCAGGAAATAATCCAATCATTACTAATGTCCCTGATTTGGATAAAATAGCTAAAGGAGAGAGGACAAAAGCAGAATTGCCAAAACAGTTTGAAGATATATGTAAATGGTTGGAGGAGAAGTTTAAAGTGATCGAAAGTCTTTGATAATCATTCATTCGGAATTGATGCAAAAGATTTAAGCTTGGTCCCAGACTTGGTACTCCCATACAAGTTCAAAATGCCTAAATTTGATAAGTATAATGGGACAAGTTGCCCCGAGGCTCATATTACTATGTTTTGTAGAAGAATGACAGGGTACATTAATAATGACCAACTGTTGATCCATTGCTTCCAGGATAGCCTGGTCGGAGCAGCATCCAAATGGTATAACCAGTTGAGTCGTGCCAGAATTGGTTCATGGAGAGATTTAGCCCATGCATTCATGAAACAGTACAGTCATGTGACAGACATGACTCCCGACAGAATTACTCTCCAAAACATGGAGAAAAGGACTAATGAAAGTTTTAGACAGTATGCGCAGCGGTGGAGAGAGGTTGCCATCCAAGTCCAGCCACCACTTCTGGAGAAAGAGACCACAATTCTCTTTATTAATACATTGAAGGCCCCGTTTATCACTCATATGCTAGGGAGTGCTACAAAAAGCTTCTCAGACGTCGTAATGACTGGAGAAATGATTGAGAATGCCATAAAAAGTGGAAAGATAGATGCGGGAGAAAGTGTCAAAAGATCAACCCTGAGAAATAAGAAAAATGAAGTGAACAACTTGAGCATGCATTCCAAATCAGTCACTGCAGGTCAACCGAGGGCTGTGACCACTGGTCATCAGGGCTCATCAGAATAAGAATCCAGTGTAAAGCAACTCCAGTTTACACCAATTCCAATGACATATAAGGAGTTGTATCAAAGCCTATTTGATGTACACGTGGTGGCTCCTCACTACCCGAAATCGATGCAACCTCCATACCCAAAATGGTATGAGCCAAATGCCCAGTGCGAGTACCACGCGGGGATCACAGGGCATTCGATAGAAAATTACCTTGCTTTCAAGAAATTGGTGGAAAAATTCATCAGCATGGGTATTGTGAAATTAGATGACACGCTAAATGTAAAAATATAAACTTGGGAGTGTTTTGAACAATAGGACTGTGGAAGAGACATGTATTTTTAAGGCTAATCTAGAGTAATATTCGAAACACATTTATTGCTTTCAGCCTAAAGGCAATAAGAGTCCTCTTGTGAAATAGGCTTGTGTCCAGAATTTTTATTTCAATAAAATGCATCCTTTTGAGCAAATATTTTTTTCATTCTTTCTATTTATAGATTCTTTTGTACTTTGGATTGCTATTCAAATATTCTTTCATTTTTTATTCATGATCATACCATATAAATAATCATCCTTAGAATCATTTATTCTTTAGAATTTGCCTTCAGATACCTACAATAGGTACCCGGATATCAATGACATGAGCGACGTTATTCTCGACTCCCTTTTGAATGAGATATGGGTTCTAAGGGATCTAAGGACTTGGAAGATGACAGAGATCGTAGCCTATCTTTTGATTTGTTAAGGATGGTAGAACAAGATGAAAATAGACTCTACCTTGCAAAAGGTCAGTGGACGTTGCGAGATTAAGAAGGGGCAAATATTGAAGCCTAATTCACCACAAGGCAAGACATCATTGAGCTATTTTCAAGAATTCAATATGTTTTTGCACGGCCATATCAAGGTACGCTAGGCTACTGAAACGTGGGTATGCTGTTAAGATTGGTGTTTAACGAACCCATGCTAATGGTTCTACAATAGTCAGGCTAATCATGAGGTTTAGGCTACTGGTCTACCTAAAAAGGGTAATTGCATCAAATGCCAAATTGAGGAAGACAGGACTTATGTGCCTCCTCTATTTTTTCTATATGTGGGGCATAGATATTATGAGGCCAATCTCGTCAAAAGCATCTAGCCGACACCAATTCATCTTTGTTGTTGTCAATTACTTCACTAAGAGGGTGAAGGTCGCTTCATATGCTAAAATTGCAAAGTCAACAGTCATCAAATTCAAATTCAAATCCAAATCCAAATTGAATTCCAAATCCAAATCCAAATCCAAATTTGAATTCAAATTCAAATTCAAAAAAGTGGCAACAAAGAATGTCAGAAAAAACATAATTGCACAATGTCAAAGATTTACAGTCTGTTCAAAGATCAGACACCATATCAGTGCAGCAAAGGCAGCTAAAAAAGAGACCGAGACTTGTAAAGATTGGCATACAGAAGTTACTATTTACCCTCTATGCTTATCAAACGTTGGCTAGAATTTTCACCGGGGCAACACATTTCTCATTGGTTTCGCCCATTAAAGTTGAAATTCCTTTTTTCCGAGTTCTATCAGAACTGAGGTTGGATGAGGCAGAATGGATTTAATCCCGATATGATCAGTTGAATTTGAAGAGAAAATCTGTCACGGTCAGATGATGTGAGATTACAACAAAAAGGTTCGCCCTGGAAAATTTCGTGATAGGGCTTTGAAGAAGATTTTTCCCATGCAAGAGGGACTTCAGAAGAAAGTGAAAGCCTGAATTCTTATTTCTTTGAAGTTCCAGTGGAGTAGGTTGAAATTACAAATCCCGTCTCCCTGAGTTTACAACGAGGATCCATCCTTATTTCCTTGAAGTTCCAGCGGAGTAGGTTGAAATTACAAATCCCGTCCCCCTGAATTTCTATCTCCTCGAAGTTCCAGTGGAGTAGGTTGAGGCTACAAATCTCTCCTCCCTGAGTTTACAGTAAGGATCAGTCTGTATTTCTTTGAAGTTTCAGCAGAGAAGATTGAGGTTACGAATCTTTTCTCCCTAAATTTCTATCTCCTCAAAGTTCCAGTGGAATAGGTTGAGGCTACAAATCCCTCCTCCCTGAGTTTACAACGAGGATCAATCCTTATTTCTTTGGAGTTTCAGTAGAGAAGATTGAGGTTACAAATCTCTTCTCTTGGAATTCTTATCTCCTAGAAGTTCCTGTGGAGTAGGTTGAGGCTACAAATCCCTTCTCCCTGAGTTTACAACGAGGATCCATCCTTATTTCCTTGAAGTTCCAGCGGAGTAGGTTGAAATTACAAATCTCGTCCCCCTGAATTTCTATCTCCTCGAAGTTCCAGTGGAGTAGGTTGAGGCTACAAATCCCTCCTCCCTGAGTTTACAATGAGGATCAGTCTGTATTTCTTTGAAGTTTCAGCAGAGAAGATTAAGGTTACGAATCTCTTCTCCCTAAATTTCTATCTCCTTGAAGTTCCAGTAGAGTAGGTTGAGGCTACAAATCCCTCCTCCCTGAGTTTACAACGAGGATCAATCCTTATTTCTTTAGAGTTTTAGTAGAGAAGGTTGAGGTTACGAATCTCTTCTCTTGGAATTCTTATCTCCTCGAAGTTCCAGTGGAGTAGGTTGAGGCTACAAATCCCTCCTCCCTGAGTTTACAACGAGGATCAATCCTTATTTCTTTGGAGTTTCAGTAGAGAAGATTAAGGTTACGAATCTCTTCTCTTGGAATTCTTATCTTCTCGAAGTCCCAACGGAGTAGGTTGAAGCTACAAATCCCTCCTCCCTGAGATTACATTGAGGATCCATCCTTATTTCCTTGAAGTTTCAGTAGAGAAGATTGAGTTTACAAATCTCTTCTCTCTGAAATTCTGCTGGAGCAAGTTGAGACATCATTTCCCATACCCTAGAAGACGTAGTGAGGCTACTTGAAGAAAAGAAGTGCCAAGAAGTCAAGATCTTACAAGACCAGGTAAATTTGGGCCACTTTAAAGTCTTTGCTTCATTCCCGTTACACGACAATGAGCAAAGAGGGGCAGCTGTAAGAGCCCAAATTTGCCCGGGCCTATTAGTCAACCAGAATAAGACCAAAACAAACAAAAAAAGACAAACAGAATTTAAAACCCAAAAAATATACAGTCCAATAACAGTCCACTTTTTACAAGCTTAAATGCTAATTACAGCAGACCCAATTAGTGGCCCAAATACAAACCCAAATAAACTAAACTAAACCACTACTCAAATTTGCCCACAGCCCAAACTAAAGACCCAAAATTCTGAGGCCTAAATGGCCCAATATCTTAATGTTTCCAGAAACCCTAAAGGTTTCTGAAATTTTCCAGCGCCGCATGCCTCAACAACTAGCCAACCAGCACCGCAAGCCACCCCGCGCCACGTCGCCATCGTACGGCCTCCGTACGCCACGTCCGCACTTGTACCTGCAAAAACAACAGCAAACGACAGCAGAGAATAGCAAATAAAAATGTATTTTTTTTATTCTTAGGTTTTTCGGCTATAAAACCGAATCGAAATTCTTGTATTTTTTTGGGGACGAACACTGTTTTTACACATAGAGAGAAATATACAGAATACCGAAGGTGATTCTTCCTATTTTTGGACCGTGTTTTTTATTTTCATTTTTTTTGTTTCCCTTTGTTATGAAATAAACGAATAGAAAAGAGAGTTTACCTGCGCAAGCGAGCCGTGGGCGTCCTCATCTCCTTCGTCGATATCGAAGTTTGAGATGGGGGAATTTGGAGCCAAAAGAGGCAATTCCCCAAGTCTCGCTCCAAGTAAGGGCACAAAGGTGTCACTAAACACCACCATACACCGATTACCATGGTGAATCGGTGGTCGAACGGTGCAGTCCTCTAGGTCGACAGAATAGCGAGAGGGGGGCTCTGATTTTGTTTTTTTAAGGGGGCTAGGGTATTTTGATTTAAAAAAAAGAGGGGGTCGAATTCCTGATGGGATTTTAGGTTTAGTAACCTATTTAAACCGAACGAAACGACGTCGTTTGAAGTCTGATTAAATGGCTTCAAAACGACGTCGTATAGGATGACCCATTTCGACCCGACCCGATGTCCATTCAGGATCTGCGTGTTTTCACTAATAGTGGGTTATTTACGCGATTGATCCCTCCGCTTTCTCATTCTTTTGCAATTTAGTACAATTTGAACACGTCGTTTTGAGCTTCGGAAATATTTGCGTTTTTTAGTCCTTTTTGATTCACGCGCATGGCGTCTTAGTCCTTTTTTTTATTTTTCTTAATTTATTGCTTTTAGCTCTCTGATTTTGTTCTGATTTCAATATAGTCCTTTAATTATTTTTGTTAATTATTTGGTTTATTGTTTTTTTTAATTATTCTCTTTTAAAGATTAATATTTAATATTATATATTTTAAATTGTTCTAGATTTTATTAATTTCCTTTTATATGTTATTTGTGTTTATTAATTATTTTTTTTATATACACATATAATTCATATTAAATTATTTATGTATCTTATGGATTTCACATTATCTTTTATATGTATTTTCTTTTAAATCTATTTATGTGTATAGGTATATTTTTTTAAATTTATTTATTTACTTAATTTATTTCCCTTTTTATTCCCTATTTTATTTTATATATATTGTGTATTTTAACAACCTTGATATATTATTTTCATGTATAAATTATTAAATTTAGTCTTTTTATTTTCATGTATATTACTTATGTAGATTAACATATATTATGATATATATATTTTACTTTGATTTTCTCCTTACTTAATATTTTATTTTAGAATCTTTTATGTTATTCATTTTTTTATATGTTTGTCGCATCTGAATTATGCCAATTTATTTAACATTCTTTCAAAAATTGTCTTTTAATTTATGGATTTCGACTGTTAATATTTGTAAAGTCTATGTTGTATTGCCATCGTATGTGTATTAATTTAGTTTTTGATATTTTCATACGATTATGTTCCTTTATATGTTATTGTTACCATGTATTATTATTCCATGCTTACTACTATACTTCATTTTATCATTGTATTGCAATCGAGATTTCTAACTTACTTGTTCAAATGTTTTCATCCAAACAAACTAAATAAATAATTTATAAGTCGATGCTTAAGTTGCGTATTGGAAAATTTTTCAAGATAAGGCAATATTTGTGTGTTTGGAAATTCAAAAAATCGTGCCCTATCGTGTTGGGTTGCGATTTTTTTTGTTTGACCAAATAACCAAATATCCTTTTAATCGCGTATTTTGAAAATCAAAGATGATCTCGGTGTCGGGGTATAAATGTGTCATATCCTAACGTAATGGATATGATACTTTTATTGCTTTGAAACGAGTTAATCTTGAGATTCAATTCAAAATTAATTGACCTCCCTTAAAAAGAATTATATCTTAAACATTTTCAAGTTTTCAACGCAAGGACATTAATTAATCGATTTGGTACCCGTTTTGGGGCGTACGGGGTTGCTAACCCTTCCTCGTGTGTAACCGACTCCCGAACCCTTTTTGTCATTTAATTTCGCAGACCAATAAAATTTTTACAATGTGATCCAATCACACCTAAACAAAAAGAGGTTGGTGGTGTTGACCCCATTTTTTAAAACATAAAATAAAAATGGTTTCGACAATACATAATTATCAGGCAAGTTTCATACACATGTATTTTTCATGTCATGTTTCAATATATCAAATAAATATCATTTCCATATATTTCAGGGATATTTAAGAAATAAATTATATTAAACTCATATTTTCTTACATCAGGAGTTTTGTCCATTGAATCATTGAAATTGTAATAACCCAAATTCCACGGGCATCGAAAAAGTGAGTTTAGGGCCTCCGTCTTAGGAAAACGAGTCCATAAATATTTATTAAAAGTATTTACGAAGTTAGTATGGGTTGACTTAGATTTTTGATAAGTGAATTTGGTTTAATTAGAAGTAATTATTAGAAAGGACTAAATTGAATAGAGCATAAAAGTCTAATTATAGAATAGAGAAAGGATAAAAGACTAAATTAGTAATTAAACCAAATTAGTGACATGTGTAAGTTAGAGAATAAATACATGTGTAACTAAAATATTAGTACAAATGTATATTATATGTGTATTTACTTATAAGTTAAGTAAAAGATTATTATTAGTATTTATTTATTATGTTTATTATATTATTTTTGTTAAATAAATATGATAGTGCCAAATGTGTGGTGATAATTTATACATGTGTATTTATATGTATTAATACACATGTAAGATATATATTGGTTATTATATAGATATTTTATATTTAATAATAATAATAATAATAATAATAATAATAAAAGAAAAGAAAAAGGAATAGAAAAGTTACAGAGAAACAAACGAAATTGGGGAAGAAAGAAAGGAAAGGAAAGAAAAAAAATGGAAAAACTAGGGTTTTGAAGCTTGAAGATTATTTGGTAAGTTTAATTAAGTCCTTTTCATGTGATTTTAATGTTTTTTGAAGTCCTAGAGTAAAATACTCTTGAATTTATGTGGAAATTTTGAAAAGTGATAGATTTTTTTTAGGGTTTATGTTGAACAATAATGAAATTAGGGATTAATTTGATAGAATTTGTGATTTGAATTGATTGGAGGACTATATTGTAAACTAGGCTATAAGTTTTGAGTTTTATGGGCTAAATTGAAAGAAACTTGAAATTATGGTTAAATGATAAAATTTTGATGGTTATATTGAAGTTTTGATGGAAATTGAATAAGGAAAGGATATGAATTGTAATAAGAAAGAAGGTGAAAATGGTTAGGATAAATTTGGGATTTAGGTAAAAGTTGCATGGAAAGTTATAATTTTATATAAAATATGTGTGCTATTAATTATAATTATGTTAATTTTCGTAGCAAACAAGGAAACTGAGACGTCTAATACGAAGGGGAAGGAAAAAGTGATCGAGGAGTAGCTCGAGAAAATATCGATTTGTATTATCATAATTCAAGTTATTTATTATTACATGTTTAATTTCAATGTATGTGTATGGAAAATGAGATTGAGATTGAATTGATAATATGTATGAATTGAATTTGGATGATTGTGATCAATTGAAAGAGAAAGAGAAATTGATATTTGAACCATTACCCTATTAACTAGTCGGGCTGAGTCGGATATAGTTGGCATGCCATAGGATTGGAAGTGTTCAGGGATACTTCGACATCGAGTCGATGAGACACTGGGTGTCATTATTTACTTCGGATAGATTCAATGAGGTACTGGGTACCACTTTACTTCGGCTAGGCCGATGAGACACTGGGTGTCATTATATTGCTTCGAACTATCCGATGAGGCACTAGGAGCCAGTATGGTGTGTTTGGTCCGAGTCATGTTAATAGGGGTAATTACGTGAAATGAGAAAATCATCTGAATTTGATTATTTAAACTATTGAATGAATAGTGAAAGAGATATTGTGAAGTGAAATAAGAAATGAAATTATGCTATGAGAATGAAGGCATGAATTAAAGGTTGATGAATGGTTTCTATTGAAATGTGAATTGAATATTTATATGAGATTGAGATGAACCAAAGGTTTATGAACAGTTGGAATTCTATGGATGAGATATTAATTCAAATATTGAAAATGTCACATTGGAAATATAATAACTTAATATGAAAATTATATGTATGATGTGTTATTTATCTAAGTATGTTTATGATATTTGATCATTGCTATAAATTGAATTATGATAAAACCACTGAGTAGTTCCAATACTCAGCGTACGGTTTTGTTTTCCGTGCGCAGATTAGGTCAAGATAAGTTGGACTCAGCATCTGATTCAATCCCAGCTTCAGCTCAATTTTGGTGATGCATTAAACTTTTGGTAAATGTGGCATGTACTAGGGATAGTATTTGTCATTTGTAAATGTTTATATTTTGATTGTAAATGTGGTATAAAATCCTTAAGAAGTTTTAGGTATGATGAATGTTATTTGTTCAAGATTTATATATAAATGATTGTGTATGAATTAGGTGTGTTTAGTATGTAAAAATAACTTAAAAATGGTGAAAAATGAAGTTTTCACACAGCCAAGTCACATGGGCGTGTGCCCAGGCCGTGTGGAAGAAATAGAATTGCCTACAGGCTAGTCCCACGGCCGTGTGTAGCAAGTCAGATCTGCCCACGGGCTGGCCCCACGGCCATGTGATCCCCACGGGTAGGCCACACGGGCATGTGCCCCTATTTTCAAGAAAAAGTTTCCAAAGTTCTTAATTTAGTCCCAAATTAATTCTTAATCATATTTTGGGTCTCGTATGTCCATATTAGGATCTTAAAGACAATATTTAAAAAGTTTTTGAATTGAAACACAGAATTATGTCTTAATTTACTCGTTTACTAGTGTTTAACTCCTGTAATACCTCGTAACCCTGTTTCGGTGACGATTTAGGGTTAAAGGGTGTTACATTTTAATGGTATCAGAGTTATCAGGTTTAGCCGATTCTCGGACTAAATCGAGCTCGAAAGTAAGTCTAGAAGTACATGCCACATGTCAAGTCAAAACTGAGTCGGGATTTTGGATGCTGATCTATTTAATTGTTTTTGTTTTATAGATTAGAGATGTCTGATGAACACCTTGATGATATAAATAAAGAAATGTTTACTGGGGATTAAGAATCATATGATTTAGATAAAACCGAGTCAGCTACACCCAGTGTAAATCCAATTAGAAATCAGCCTCCCAATGTAGAAAGAGAGAACATTAGGGAGAGAGATGAAAAAGGTAGAAATGATTATGATGTATTAAGGGTTTTAACTGATGCTCTTCAGCAAGTAGCGGAGTCTGTACCTGCTACCACGTTTGTACCTGTTCCTAGATAGGCCCTTATTAAGGAACTAAGAAAATACGGTGCCACGGAATTTTTGGGTCTGAAAGGAGTTGATCCGTCCATAGCTGAAAACTGGATGGAGGCAACAAAAAGAATTTTATAGCAGTTAGAATGTACGTCACGAGAAAGTCTGTTATGTGCTGTATCTTTATTACAGGGTGAGGCATATTTATGGTGGGAATCTGTGATCCGACATTTACCGACTGATCAGGTAACATGGGATCTATTCTAAAAAGAATTTCAAAAGAAGTATATTGGGGAAATGTATATAGAAGACAAGAAACAAGAATTTTTGACGCTAAAACAAGGTGAAATGACGGTAGTGGACTATGAATGGGAGTTCCCAAGACTTGGTAGATATGCATCAGAGTTTGTACCAACTGAAGCCGATAGCTGTAAAAGATTCTTACGGGGATTAAGAGATGAAATAAAACTGCAATTAATGTCCCAGCGAATCACTGAATTTGTTGATTGGATTGAGCGAGCCAAGATGGTAGAGCAAGTCTTGGGACTAGACAAAAAGTCTGAAACTTTTAAATCAGTTGGGAAACGTACGGGAACTATGAGTTCGAATCCTCCATCTAAAAGATCTCGAGATTTTAGAGGTGGATGGAGATCTAGTTTTCGAACAGATAGAGGAGACAAAAAACCGGGAAAAACAAACTACAGTGTCCACCGGTAGTGTAAGAGGTCCATATCAAGAAATAGAAATTCCAGATTGTCAGCACTGTGGGAAGAAACATAGAGGGGAATGTTGGAAATTAGCTAGAGGTTGTTTTCGATGTGGTTCTAAAGACCATTTCATCATAGACTGTCTGAAAACTAATAGTACTACACATGTGATATCACAGAGATCGGTATCTACGGCTAGAGGCAGGGGATCGACCAGAGGTGGACCAGTATCTAGAGGAGGAGGTACGAGAAGAGGGAGTGACATATTGACCCAGCAGTCTGAAGCTAGAGTGCCGGCCAGAGCTTATGTAGTCAGAACTTGATAAGATGGCGATGCACATGATGTTGTAACAGGTATATTTTAATTATATTCTGAGCCTGTTTATGCTTTGATTGACCCTAGATCTTCAAATTCTTATATAAATTCGAAGTTGGTTGAATTGGGGAAATTTGAATCTGAAATGTCTAGTGTAACAATAGAAGTGTCAAGTCCGTTAGGGCAAACAGTAATAGTAAATCAAGTATGTCCAAGATGTCCGTTGAAAATTCAGAATGAAACTTTTCCAGTTGATTTGTTGATTATGCCATTTGGGGATTTTGATATAATATTGGGTATGGATTGGTTGTCTGAACATGGTGTGATTTTGGACTGTTATAAGAGGAAGTTCAGTATTCAGACTAATTATGGTAACACTATTGAGATAAAGGGAATTCGGAACAGTGGGCCAACACGTGTTATTTCAGCAATGAAGGTTAATAAGTTATTACAGCAGGGTTGTACAACATACTAAGCTTATGTTATTAATTCAGATTCAGTTAGTAACCAATGCAGTAAAATTAGAACAGTTTGCGAGTTTCCAGACGTATTTCCTGAAGAGTTACCAGGCTTGCCGCCAGACAGAGAAGTTGAATTTGCTATTGAAGTGTATCCGGGTACGACTCCAATTTCTATGCCTCTATACCGTATGTCGCCCATTGAACTGAAAGAGTTAAAGATACAGTTACAAGATTTGTTAGACCGTGTATTTATTAGACCGAGTATTTCACCATGGGGAGCTCCAGTGTTATTTGTTAAAAAGAAAGATGGCTCAATGCGACTATGTATTGATTATAGACAGTTAAACAAGGTGACAATCAAGAATAAGTATCCACTTCCCCGCATTGACGATTTATTTGATCAGTTGAGAGGAGCTTCTGTGTTTTCGAAGATTGACTTAAGGTCAGGTTACTATCAGTTGAAAGTAAAAGAATGTGATGTACCAAAGACGGCTTTCCGTACGAGATATGGTCACTATAAATTTCTAGTAATGCCATTCGGGTTGACTAACGCCCCAGCTGCTTTCATGGATTTGATGAACCGTATTTTTCAGCCATATTTAGATCAGTTTGTGGTAGTTTTCATTGATGATATACTGGTCTATTCTAAATCAGAGTCAGAATATGATCAGTATCTCAGAATTGTACTACAGATACTACGGGAGAAGCAGTTGTATGGAAAACTTAGTAAATGTGAGTTCTGGTTACCAGAGGTTGTATTTCTGGGACATGTGGTATCAGCAGATGGAACTAGAGTTGATCCGAAAAAAAATGAAGCAATTGTTCAATGGAAAGCACCAAAGAATGTATCTGAGGTACGCAGTTTTCTTGGTTTAGCCGGGTATTACAGAAGATTTGTGAATGGATTTTTGAAGATAGCTTTGCCGATGACTAAGTTACTACAGAAGAATGTTCCTTTTATCTGGGATGATCAGTGTCAGAAGAGTTTTGACATGTTGAAGCAAATGTTAACCGAGGCACCAGTTCTGACATTACCAGAATCGGGTAAGGATTTTGTATTATACAGTGATGCTTCTTTGAATGGTCTGGGTTGTGTTTTGATGCAGGACGGGAAGGTAATAGCCTATGCATCTCGACAGTTGAAACCACACGAGCGTAATTATCCGACTCATGACTTGGAGCTAGCCACTATAATTTTGCATTAAAAATTTGGAGGCATTATCTTTTTGGTGAAAAATGTTATATATATACCGATCATAAAAGTCTCAAATACCTTCTGTCGCAAAAAGAGTTGAATTTGAGACAGAGACGGTGGATCGAGCTTCTGAAAGATTATGATTGTGTCATAGATTATCATCCGGGAAAGGCAAACGTAGTAGCTGATGCACTAAGTAGAAAAGCTGCAATAGAATTAAGAGCAATGTTTGCACGGCTCAGTATCAGTGATGATGGAAGTCTTTTGGTCGAGTTGAGAATAAAACCGGTAATCTTTGATCAGATCAAATCAGCACAGTTGAAAGATGATAAGTTGTTGAAAAAGAGAGAGATGGTATTGAGTGGCCCAGTAGAAAATTTCAGTATTGATGATCAAGGTTGTTTGAGATTCCGTAATCGAATTTATATTCCAGTTACTTCAGAACTTAAAGAGTTGATTCTTCGAGAAGCTCATGATAGTCCATTTGCTTTGCACCCTGGAGGTACTAAGATGTATCGGGATTTACGAGAACTATACTGGTGGCCTGGAATGAAAAGAGATATAGTCGAGTATGTTGGTAAGTGTTTGACATGTCAGCGGGTAAAAGCGGAACATCAAGTACCAACAGCTTTACTTCAGCCTATTAATATTCCAGAATGGAAATGGGATCGAATCATAATGGATTTTGTTATGGGATTACCGTTGTCAGCAAGCAAAAAGAATGCCATTTGGGTGATAGTTGATCGGCTTACTAAGTCTGCTCACTTTATAGCAGTCAGAACCGATTGGTCTTTACAGAAGCTGGCTGAGATCTATATTCGGGAAATAGTGAGACTGCATGGTATTCCTGTATCTATTATTTCAGACCGGGATCCACGGTTTACATCAAGATTTTAGAGGCAATTACATAATTCTCTAGGTACCAGGCTCAATTTCAGCACTGCATTTCATCCACAAACTGACGGACAATCTGAACGAGTAATTCAAATATTAGAAGATATGCTTCGGGCTTGTATTATTGATTTTGAATCAGGTTGGGAACGTTATCTACCCTTAGCTGAATTTGTGTATAATAATAGTTTTCAATCAAGTATTCAGATGGCTCCGTATGAAGCATTGTATGGGCGGAGATGTAGATCACCTGTGTGTTGGACCGAATTAAATGAAAGAAAAATAATCGGGCCTGAGTTGATCCAAGAAACAGAAGAAATAGTCAAAAAGATACAAGAGAGATTAAAAGTAGCCTTTGATAGACAGAAGTCTTATGCTGATTTGAAAAGACGAGATATTGAATATTCAGTTGGTGACAAGGTATTTCTTAAGGTCTCTCCTTGGAATAAAGTATTGAGATTTGGCCGGAAAGGAAAGTTAAGTCCTCGTTATATCGGGCCATATGAAATAGTAGAGCGAATTGGACCAGTAGCTTATCGTTTGGCTTTACCCCCATAATTACAGAAGATTCATGATGTTTTTCATGTTTCGATGCTTCGAAGATATATATCAGATCCTTCTCATGTTATCTCTACTGAAAATATTGAGATTCGACTGGATTTGTCTTATGAAGAAGAACCAGTTGAGATTCTAGCACGAGGAATAAAAGAATTAATAAATAAAAAGGTTCCTCTAGTGAAAGTGTTATGGAGAAGTTATACTGTGGAAGAAGCAACATGGGAACCTGAAGAAACTATGAGAGCACAGTACCCCTATCTATTCTCAGGTAAATTTTGAGGACGAAATTTATTAAGGGGGGAGAAATGTAATAACCCAAATTCCACGGGCACCAGAAAAGTGAGTTTAGGGCCTCCGTCTTAGGAAAACGAGTCGGTAAATATTTATTAAAAATATTTATGAAGTTAGTATGGGTTGAATTAGATTTTTGATAAGTGAATTTAGTTTAATTAAAAGTAATTATTAGAAAGGACTAAATTGAATAGAGCATAAAAGTCTGATTATAGAATAGAGAAAGGTTAAAAGACTAAATTAGTAATTAAACCAAATTAGTGACATGTGTAAGTTAGAGAATAAATACATGTGTAACTAAAATATTAGTACAAATGTATATTATATATGTATTTACTTATAAGTTAAGTAAAAGATTATTATTAGTATTTATTTATTATGTTTATTATATTATTTTTGTTAAATAAATATGATAGTGCCAAATGTGTGGTGATAATTTATACATGTGTATTTATATGTATTAATACACATGTAAGATATATATTGGTTATTATATAGATATTTTATATTTAATAATAATAATAATAATAATAATAATAAAAGAAAAGAAAAAGGAATAGAAAAGTTAAACAAACGAAATTGGGGAAGAAAGAAAGGAAAGAAAAGAAAAAATGGAAAAACTAGGGTTTTGAAGCTTGGAGATTATTTGGTAACTTTAATTAAGTCCTTTTCATGTGATTTTAATGTTTTTGAAGTCCTAGAGTAAAATACTCTTGAATTTATGTGGAAATTTTGAAAAGTGATAGATTTTTTTAGGGTTTATGTTGAACAATAATGAAATTAGGGATTAATTTGATAGAATTTGTGATTTGAATTGATTGGAGGACTATATTGTAAACTAGGCTATAAGTTTTGAGTTTTATGGGCTAAATTGAAAGAAACTTGAAATTATGGTTAAATGATGAAAATTTGATGGTTATATTGAAGTTTTGATGGAAATTGAATAAGGAAAGGATATGAATTGTAATAAGGAAGAAGGTGAAAATGGTTAGGACAAATTTGGGATTTAGGTAAAAGTTGCATGGAAAGTTATTATTTTATATAAAATATGTGTGTTATTAATTATAATTATGTTAATTTTTGTAGCAAACAAGGAAACTGAGACGTCTAATACGAAGGGGAAGGAAAAAGTGATCGAGGAGTAGCTCGAGAAAATATCGGTTTGTATTATCATAATTTAAGTTATTTATTATTACATGTTTAATTTCAATGTATGTGTATGGAAAATGAGATTGAGATTGAATTGATAATATGTATGAATTGAATTTGGATGATTGTGATCAATTGGAAGAGAAAGAGAAATTGATATTTGAACCATTACCCTATTAACTAGTCGGGCTGAGTCGGATATAGTTGGCATGCCATAGGATTGGAAGTGTTCAGGTATACTTCGACATCGAGTCGATGAGACACTGGGTGTCATTATTTACTTCGGATAGATTTAATGAGGTACTGGGTACCACTTTACTTCGGCTAGGCCGATGAGACACTGGGTGTCATTATATTGCTTCGAACTATCCGATGAGGCACTGGGTGCCAGTATGGTGTGTTTGGTTGGATCCGTGTATCCGCCAAAGTCCGAGTCATGTTAATAGGGGTAATTACGTGAAATGAGAAAATCATCTAAATTTGATTATTTGAACTATTGAATGAATAGTGAAAGAGATATTGTGAAGTGAAATAAGAAATTAAATTATGCTATGAGAATGAAGGCATGAATTATAGGTTGATGAATGGGTTCTATTGAAATGTGAATTGAATATTTATATGTGATTGAGATGAACCAAAGGTTTATGAACAGTTGGAATTCTATGGATGAGATATTAATTCAAATATTGAAAATGTCACATTAGAAATATAATAACTTAATATGAAAATTATATGTATGATGTGTTATTTATCTAAGTATGTTTATGATATTTGATCATTGCTATAAATTGAATTATGATAATACCACTGAGTAGTTCCAATACTCAGCGTACGGTTTTGTTTTCCGTGCGCAGATTAGGTCAAGATAAGTTGGACTCAGCATCTGATTCAATCCCGGCTTCAGCTCAATTTTGGTGATGCATTAAACTTTTGGTAAATGTGGCATGTACTAGGGATAGTATTTGTCATTTGTAAATGTTTATATTTTGATTGTAAATGTGGTATAAAATCCTTAAGAAGTTTTAGGTATGATGAATGTTATTTGTTCAAGATTTATATATAAATGATTGTGTATGAATTAGGTGTGTTTAGTATGTAAAAATAACTTAAAAATGGTGAAAAATGAAGTTTTCAAACAGCCAAGCCACATGGGCGTGTGCCCAGGCCGTGTGGAAGAAACATAATTGCCCACAGGCTAGTCCCACGGTCGTGTGTAGCAAGTCAGATCTGCCCACGGGCTGGCCCCACGGCCATGTGATCCCCACGGGCAGGCCACACGGGCATGTGCCCCTATTTTCAAGAAAAAGTTTCCAAAGTTCCTGATTTAGTCCAAATCAATTCTTAATCATATTTTGGGTCTCGTAGGTCCATATTAGGATCTTAAAGACGAGATTTAAAAAGTTTTTGAATTGAAACACAGAATTATTTCTTAATTTACTCGTTTACTAGTGTTTAACTCCGGTAATACCTCGTAACCCTGTTCTGGCGACGGTTTAGGGTTAAGGGGTGTTACAGAAATATCGATGGATACCCAAGTAGTATGCATGAGGTATACAAATCAGTGATCCGTCAATTCATATTCAGGGGTACCCTTTAGGGAACATAATCAAGAAGCACATTCTCAAGCCGTATAACAGGATGCTCAGATGAGCCATGTAACAGGTCGCTTATCCGGGCTAAACAGGAAACTCAGAAGAGTTTAGAACAGGAAGCTCATTGAGCTTAACAGGTAACTCCGAAGAGTTATTAGCAGGGAGTTCCAGATAGCATAACAGGAAGTTCAAGCGAGCCATATCAGGAAGCTCATAAGAGCTTATATCAGGACGCTCACGAAGAGCTGCATTTGTGTCCGCAATATATGCAGGATCACAACCGATCATGTAACAGGACGCTCACAAAGAGCTGCGGTAGTGCACAACACATGCAGGATCACTACCGATCAGGATGCTCGCAGGAACTACAGGACACTCGATAGGGCTTATAACAGGATTGCTCGTCCGAGCTATATTCTGTCCGCAACATATGTAGGACCATATTCAATACGGGAAATCATGTATCCATCTAATTTCATTATTCAAACGGAACTTAACATTTTTCAGACATTAACGGACATGTGATTATTTCATACATTATAACATTTATATAATTCACATAAACACGTACCACACTCAATTCAAGCATAAAAATAAACACAATTTAGTTACACGAACTTACCTGGCTAAATTGCAGAAATATCAAGATTCAGGGGCATTTTAGAAATTTTCTATTTTCCTCTATTTTCCACCCGATCTTGATCTAAATTAATAATTTCATTCAATTTATTAATTTAAATAATAAAGCAATGCATTTCATGCAATTTGGTCATTTTTGACATTTTTACAAAATTACCCCTAAAGTTTTACTTTTATTCAATTTAGTCCCTCAGCCTAAAACATGCAAATTAGAAATTTTTAATATAAACCCATGCTAGCTGAATATTCATATATTTTACTCCTCCTCCTCTCCATTCTACATCCTTAATGTATATATAATTCCACTATTTACTTATATGTTCATATCAAGCTGTTTACTTGAGTCATAGTCACTAAATTATTTATATCTTAAGCTAAAGAATTCTAAATTCAGATCCGCTTGATGTTTTTGAAACTAGACTCAAATAAATTTCTACCATAAAAATTTCAGAATTTATAATTTAGCCAATAAGTAAAGTAAAATCTTCAAATTTATCCATGTTCTGCTGTTTGATAGCTTCGACCTTTCTTTACTAAAAATTAATTATATCTTGGTATGGGGTCTGAATGATGTTTTCGTTTATTTTTCTTGAAAATAGACTCATTAAAAATTTAAAAATATAAATTTAAACCCCTAAGTTTTTTTTTATACATTTTTAATGATTTTCCAAAGTCAGAATAGGGGAACCCAAAATCATTCTGACCTTGTCTCACAAAATTTATTATATCTCATAATTTACAATTCCATTTCTTACACCGTTTCTTCTATGAAAAACTAGACTCAATAATATTTAATTTCATGTTTTATTAAACCTCTAATTCAATTTCCAAAATTTTTGGTGATTTTTCAAATTTAGACTACTGCTGCTGTTCAAAACTGTTTTAGTGCAAAATGTTGATTACCAAGTTTATAACACCCTTATTTCCTTTCTCTACAATATTTTCCATCACTTCTTCTTATTTCCCTTCACTAACATATCAAGAACATAGAACCTTAAAAAAAAACTCTACTTTAACATCATTTTCATGCTTTTTCAATAATATCAACTTTAAAAAAATATGTTGGAGTCTTGATGTTCTTACCTTGTCCTATTGATTTCAATCTTTAACTTGATTTTCTCTCTCCTCCAACTTCTGTTTCTTGAATCTAGCTTGATATTCTAGCTCTCCATAGTCTCTTTATTATCTTTCTCTCTTGATGACTATGGAAATTCTTTTGATTTCTAAGTGAAAATGATGAATTTTTGGTGAAAAGACCCAATTGTAAGAAAATAAAATTTCTTTCTTTCTTTTCTCTTTCTCACGTTGGTTGCATGAAAGATGATCTTCATCTTTCTCTCCTTATATATTAAATAAAATAACAATAAAATAAAATAAAATAATAATAAAACATCTCATTAAAATATTAATAAACTAATATTTATTTATTTTATTAAACTAAATTATCACCAACATCATCATTGCCTTCTAGATTTCTCTCTCTTTCTAATTGACCATTTTTTCCTTTATGGTCTTTTAAAATTCCATCATTGAGTCATCAGTTAATTTAGTAAAATTGTAATTTAGTCCCTCATAATTCTTCATCTATTCAATTTGGTCCTAATTCATCCATTTTCCTTAGTTTCTAGATCATTCCACCCTTAAAATATTTACACTATTGGTCCTTCAACTTTTTCATATTTACACTTTAACCCCTCAAATTTTGAGTATTTACTCTTGGACAACAAAACTTTTCTCACTTTTACGATTTAGTCCTTTTGTTGAATTGATATATCATAATATACTTCCTAATGTTGACATAACTCAAAATTTCCCTTTTTGTCACTTTATTTTCTTGTTTTACTATATCAATAATAATATCTTACTTTCTTACTATAGTAATTTTTAGGGTATTACAATATATTTGTGTCATTCGTGTATCGATAATTAGAAAGCTACAAAATGATTCATACATTATATTCATAAAGAAAAACATTACATGCTCACATATTAGAGGTTTTATACGTTAGAGATCATCAGGTATACAAACTCTAATTTTGATGGAATATGAATGCAATATTTTGTCACTAGGTTCCAAATTGTGACAATAGATGCCAGTCATTAACTCCAATAGCAATAGGAGCACATCAAAATCAATACACATAGACTTTAAATTCTTGGTTATTAAAGACCATAATTTTAATTTATTTTAATTTTTACTTTATTTATTTTTCACATAATGTTGTATTATCCATGTGGGCAAGATGATTTGCAAAAAATAAAAATAAATTATGTGACAAAATTTCATTGGTTGGTTTAACAATTCATTAATGACTCATTTGGTTACTAATGTAATAACATGAGGAAAAAACTTATTTTATTACATATGTATTACAATAGTCATAAAACTATTGGAAAGGGATACAGATGACGTGGCGTCACTGTTTCATACAATCCTTTCTCTACAATAGTTAAACATAAAATAAAGAATAGTTAGTACAAATTTAAAATTGGAATTAGAAAAATAAATAAAAACTCTTGTAAAAAATAAGACATTTTAAAAAATAAATAAAAACTCTTTTCCGAAAACAAGTCATGTAAGTGGCTAAAAATTACTAATTGAAATTAATTTATTGCTAACTCATATACTAAAACATGGTGAAAGATAATACTCCTGTCAAATACAACATAACGGTACTAATACTAGATATCATAATAAAACACATCGATAGTTCAAATACCACATTTGACATTTTCAAAGTACAAGTATCATTTTACGAAAGTATAGAAATGTGAGATTATTCCTTTTTAAAATTATTGTAGGAGTGAATTACTTAGATTAATTAATTTTTGTTAAAAAAAACTAGATTATTAACATAAAGTTTTTTTACCAGTAAGTTAAATAAAATTTTCACCCTTAACTTTAAATTCGAAAACACTTAAACCCAATTGTCTGAAACCCAAATAGTTGAAATGCGAAATTGGAAAAAGTCCAAGTCCAGAAAAGGAGGGCGCCCTGAATATTCTAATGAACCGGGGCAAATCTGAGTCGACCCACCCGATTGCGAACTCTATATATCATTTTCCTTGCCACCATTTCCGGTCAATGGTACTGCAGATAACACGGTTTTTGAAAAGATTGAGAAGCGAGAAGGGATGGCGAAGCGTGTGGGTATGAGTCGGGATAACGGCAGAGGCAGGAAAGGGTGGACGCTGACGGCCGCCGTCACTAACATCTTCGAATTTGTCAGATTGGCCGAGTTCGAGATCCTCTTTATCCTCTTCCTCATCATCGCTTTTATCATCTTCAAAGATCTCGTAAGTTTCCTTTTTCTGTTTTTTTTCTTTTTATTCTCATTTATTGCAAAAATTTGGGTCCAAAACAATTTGCAGATTTGATGTTTAGGAAAGTTGATTGTTTTTGATGGACTAATTTTCTGTCCCAAAAGGGATATGATGAAAAAATCAATCCGAATCCTTTCTTCATTTAAAATTATTAAAATAAAAAAATAAAATGGCATTATTTGGATACTTGATAAAAAAAAGGGGTTGAATTGGGTTGCAGACATCGCGGCCTGAATACAATCAACTGCTCGTGAAAAAACCCGGCGGTGTAGATTGGTGGCCGTACTAAGAATGGGTAGTGGATGCGATGGGAATTATGTCCTGCATAATTCCATTCCTTAGGATTACTTTTCCACTTCCAGATGGTTGCTTTTTTGTTGATTGTTGTTAAGGTCTATATTCTATATAGGAACCCCCTCCTGGCTTCATGCTTGTAACCAAACTAGCTTCTTCTTTTTCTTTTAGTTGTTTACTTTGTTGTTAAGGTGTAAGGAACCCCTTGTGGTTTGAAATCGAAACAATCACTACTTTGTTGAGGGTTGTTTATTTCTTTTAATAGTTACTGGTAACCACTACGAGAAGAAAAGAATAAGGAGTTAGGAATGCGGCATTCCGAATGCCTTCAACTCTGCTTTTTCTTACTTTCTCCTATTCCCCCTTGCTGGATTACCGGTGCTGACATTTCTTGCAAAAGGATTTCATCCATATATATGTATATAAATAAAACCATCCAATTACACTACTATAATATTTTTTTTATAGGATTTAGTAACTGTTATAGTAAGTGTTCAAGTTTTTAGTCAATTGGGTCAACTCTAAACTATTTGATACAAAAGGTACCATTCTCAATTTAAAATTTTGTGAGCAAGATTAGTACAATTATACTATTAAATGCAATGATGGTTTATGAAATGGACCTATGAACAAATTTGTAACTTAGAAAAAGGTTCCAATTCTCATGAGGTGTACCAACTCCAACTTGCAAGGTATTGTTTATTTTGATTCATACGGTCTCACATTTTATATGTTAAAGGTGGTGTGAATACAGTACACTTGTGAGTTTAGTTTTATTTAGTCGGATTTTTTGAACTATTTGAATCGTAGGATTTGGTTTTCCATTTTTCTATACTAGTTTTTGGTTTTAAAAAAAAAAAAAAAAACTTATTTTTGACAAAATGGCCTTTGTTCTATAGCTTTTGACTATTATTTGGTGAAGTTTCAAAGATTTTTGATAAATAGTTTCTCAAGTAAATATAAAATAATCAATAACTCTTATGTTGTATTTTTAAAAACACATGTAATCGAAATTTTAAGTTACTTTTATTTTTGTAAAGATAAATTTTTTACTTTTACATAAAAAAAAAATTAAAATTAATTATAAATGCAATAAAAATATTTAACTCAGTATTTCAAAGACCATCCATGCACCACGTTGGAGTTGGTTTTTCTTAGCTCTACTCTTTTAGGACAATGACACAAAAAGAGAGTACCCACATGAAGAGGTTCTTAGCTAGGTACATGGGGAAGGGTTAGCAAATTATCCATTAGTTGCTATATGAGGAATGCACCACAAAAATTTGAGGCTTCATATTGAGCCCTAGGCGTTTGGTTGGAGGAGCAATTCCTTCTCGACGGCCCTCACTTCATCTAATATGTAAACCTGTTTGAATTTGCCCAAAAATGTCGGATTTGTACGTACGATGATTAAAGAGTGCAAGGCTATACTATTACCATAAACGCAATTTTACCATATCTTCCTCTTTCGTGAAAGCATACACACACACACACACACACACTAGCACATAAGCAAATTGATTAAGGAGAAGATGGATGTTTAAACCTGAAGTAGTAAGGAGGACCGGATTTCTCTCGCTCTTGTCATCGAATCACCTTCTCCAATTCAAACAGGTTTACATATTAGATGAAGTGAGGGCTGTGGAGAAGGAATTGCTCCTCCCAACCAAACGCCAAGGGCTCAATATGAAGCCTTAAATTCTTGTGGTGCATTCCTCCTATAGCAACTAACGGATAATTTGGTAATCAAGAATATTGACATTCCACCAGGTCACACAATGGCAAGCAGTCAATGCCACCAAATACAGTCAAATCATCCGGCTGACCTTCAGGCACCTGCTAATCTCTAATGGTAAATAAAGCAAATCTAAGGAAAATAAAACAAAGGATGATTTCTTTCTTTCTTTTCCCCTCTCTCACTTCAATCCAAACACAGGGTCAAAGAAACCCAAGTATGAAGAGTCAGACATGAAGGGGAGAAACTTGATCACTTTCCATGGTAGATTGCAGGGAGGTTAGAAAATTAGCCATACCTCGAATTTTGAATCAAAAGCTAGAGAAGAAAATAAGAAAGATGCATGCATTAATTCTCAGCAGATGGCCTGAAATTAAAAGGACTGCCTAGTTTTGTTATGTTAAGCTACACATGGAAGATTAATGCCAACAAGGTATTGAATGTGGGGTGCATGTACAATCCGTGATCTTATGACTAGTTTATCAATGTATCACGTACCAGGGCTGCTTAAGTTTGTATCCAGGCCTATGGGTCTTGGAAATATTTTATTAAGAGATAAGTTGGCCATTATTAATACTCATAATAGAAAAATTTAGGTAAAAAGACTTCTCTAATCCCTTTCAATTTTGAAATTGAGCAAATTAGTTCCTCTAAAAAAAATCAGAGCAATTTAATCCTTATTAATTTTAAAAGTGAGCTACTAAAGACAATTAATCACGGTGTTAATGTCTTTCTTCAATTATACTTAATTTTGATTGGTATAATAACATATTCAACAAATTTAGCCTCAACATTTTTACATTTACACAAATTTGCAGACTAAATTTGTTAAATTGGGACCACATTGACAGAATGTCTAAACTTTGATAGCTAAATTTGTTATTATATCAATCAAAATTACGTACAATTGATAGAAACATTAACATCGAGACTAATTATCCTTAACTACTCATTTTCTAAATTGATGACGATTAAAATACTTCAATTTTTTTGAGAGGGATTAATTTACTTAATAACAAAGTTGGAGCTAATTGGAGCGTTCTTTTTTACTATATTTTTTTTATCTGAGCTGTTTTAAGGCTTGGATCCCCTTTTGTTTACCAAAAGAAAAAGAAATAATACATCATTCACTGCATTACTTTTGTATTTTTATTTTGGGCTAATTTCACTAAACACTCACAAAATATTGTTCAGATTTTATAGTGATCCCTAAATATCAAATATTCTAATTGAGTTCTCAAAATATTAGTTTTGTATCAATCAAGTCTTTTGGTTGTCTACCTATTAATTTGTGTGTTAAATGTTAGTTTAAAATTGACTTGGAGTATATTTAAAAACCATGGATTAAACTGTAAATACTTGTGTATTTTTTTTTTTAAAAAGTAATAAGGTAAGAAATCAAAAAGAACTATAAACATGAAGGCCGATGGGTAAGAACTCAAACCAAGCGACACCTATCAACAAGCGTGAATCTAGAGATATTTTTAAGGGGTTGAAATTCAATCATAAATTTTTAAGAGGTCAAAATATATTTTTATCATTTATTAATTTATAATTTCAACATTTTTAAAAGGCTATTTTTTTTTTCATTTTGGGGCCAAAGTGCACACCATATATTACTTTGTAATTTTATTACTTGAGGGAACTAAATAAATAATTTTTTTTTTTATTTTTGGAGGGAACCAAAGCTCTTATCTGCCCCTCAATTTACCCCGCCTGTCAAGATCAATTTTCAAACACCAATAAAATAATGAAACACAAAAGATACACGGAGCGCCAGCTTATCATTAAGGTTGTAAAGTATTTTTAAAAAGTTTGTAAAGTATAAAAAAATGCTTTTGAGAAAACAAAATGTTGATTTTAGACACGACGTTGTAAAGTAGAAAACATGTATTTAAATAAGATTTAAATTAGTTAATATTATAATATATGAAATGTATAAACTTAAATTATAATAAAAAAATTCTAAACATAATAACAATATTAAAAATAATTTATTAAGTAATTTATATTATAATATAAATATATGGAATATATATAAACTCAAATTCGTTAATATTATGATATATCAAATATATAAATTTAAATTATAATTAATTACAATAAAAATTATAATTGACTCAAGATAAAAAAGTATCATTATTTTCTTCAATTATTATTAGCATGATGCCAAGTCATTATTATTTTAGTATCAACAAATATTTAACTTAAATTATAGTACAAATATAATAAAATAATTTATGATAAATTATGATTAATATTGTGATATATGAAATATAAATTTCAAATACTTTTTTAAAAAATAATATAAATTATTTATAAAATTTAATTTGAATATATAAATTTGCAACTGACTTTTGGAAAGCTAAAATCTAGAATTTTTAACTTTTTGGATTTGAAAAACAAGTTTAAAAGGTTAGTGTGATTTAAAAAGTTATCTACTTATTATTGCTTTCGGCTTAAAAGCTAGAAAAGCATTTTTGATACCGATAAACAAAGTCTAAGAACAATACGATTATCAGCGAACTAGAACAAAAGACGTCACAAACAGAAACCACTCCAACTCGACAGACACCAACACAACACAAACTACACACCCAAATAAATTGGAAACACACTCCCCAGCCTGCAGGCCCAACCCAATACACCCCTAAACCCCTATACCCGAAACAACCACCCTTGCACCAGAAATCCAGTTAAACATTCAGGAGTTAGCCTTTTGATTAATACCAACCTTCGCAGGTCTCTATCCGCAACCTCGTTACAAGCTCTAGAAATATGTCTGATGCTCCAGCTTTGCTTATTACACCACATCCTATTACCAGAAACAATAGAAGAAGTATTCAACCATTCAACCACTCGACTACAGTCGCTCTCAACCATTAGTTGAGAGAACTGAACCACCTTGCTTGTGCAAGTGTTACGGACTTAGATTTTCGCTTCATAATCTGTGCGGCCTTAGGGGTTTTCTTCCTCCAAAAATACCTAAGTCAGCCTAACTCCCAACAATTTAAGATCAATAAGAATTCTTCTAAGGCACCAACGAAAAGCAAAGATGAACGAATTTGAAATATAAGAACAAAGCAACAGAAGAGCTAAGAACACAATAAAGAGTTTTGAGAGAAAGCTCTCAGGAATTTTATTACTCAATGAATTATTTACAATAAGGGGGAGATGTAACACCCCAAACCCGGTCAACACACCACGACCGAATCTGGTATGTTACGAAGTGAAATCAAGTTCCGAACCATTTGCCTTTAAAGTGATTTGAAAATTTGAGTTATAAAAATATCCAAGTTACCTTATTATTTTGTACTCGATGGTAACGTTTGAAAACCCGAAGAGATTAGTTTAGAAAACATTGCTTTTTACCGGTTAATTTTATCAAGTCCATAAATCCAACATATGTAAAATATAGGCAGAATAAAAGCAAGTAATAACAAAAACCCAAAATAAACTTAGCGGCCTTATTACAAAACCAAAACCAAATTTAAGGAAAATTTCTAAAATTGAAATAGCAGTTTAAAATCAAAACCAACTAAGATGCATGGCCACCTCGAGTCCTCCCCGGCTCTATATCCGCGATCTATGCCTCATCTGCAAAATATAAGGGAAGGGGTGAGTCACCAAGACTCAAAGTGTATAAATCCCCAACCCGATAATTCAAGCACTTACACGGATCATCGAGAAACATGCAGATTATGCAACCCATAACCTAGCCATCCAATCTCCTTTAACTACCCCATGTGGTCAAAACCACTGGTGGTCAAAACCACTGGTGACCGAAGTCACAAATATAATCGTTGTGGTCAAAACCACTGGTGACCGTATTCACAAATGAAATGATAGGACCAACCCATCGTGTGGTCAAAACCACTGATGACAATCCCGTAATATATCATGTGGGGCCAACCCACTGTGGTACCAAACCACTGGGACGAGTCACAATAATCCATTTGTGGTCAAAACCACTGGTGACCGTAGTCACAAATATCAATAGTGTGGTCAAAACCACTGGTGGTCAAAACCACTGGGACTTAGTCACAAATAATAATAGTAGTGTGGTCAAAACCACTGGTGACCGTAGTCACAAATCAAATGATGGGGCCAACCCATCTTGTGGTCAAAACCACCGTGACAGATCCATATAAATCATCCCCTCCTCTCATCAATCCCATCATTATCATGCTCATATCATACGTGTCATAATATCATGTATCATGCATTTAAGGCATAGCATAACATTTAACCAAACATGACGATGTATATCATAAATCACATAACAGGGGACTTACCCGGAATCCAAGCTCGTGCCCACAAGGCAAGTCACTAATACCAACGGTTATACAGTAACATAGTAAGCATCATTATACTAATAAAGTATGTAAGAGTTTACACACCTGACTAATCGCAGATCTAAGTAAGAATCCCGAACGTTGCTCCCTCCTACATCCGGCCAACATTAGTTAGTAATCCAAAAGCCCATTCGGCTCTATTTGAAACCCAAGGGATATGTCGCCCAATATTGTACTCACCTTAAAGCCGATTTGGTTTCCAACCAAATCCCGAAGCTACGTGCTGATCTCCTTCACAATCGGCCAACCACTAACATATAGAAACAATTAGCCTTCGGCTTTTGATCAATCAAGAAATAGATCTTGAGATGTTAAAACCCTTACCTAGATCGACCACCAATCCCGGAGATTCACTGCGTTTGGCTTTACTCCTCCCTACAATCGGTTTTACACAACGCTTAGAATCCATAGGCCATTCGGCCATGATTAACAAATCCCGAAACCACATGAGTTGACGCCCCTTACCTTAATGACAAGTTCGGCTACCAAGCACCAACATTCGGCACCCCTAAGTGATGTTAGGGGTTTCGGCTACTCCACAAAACAAAGAGATCTCAATCTACAACGAATGGAAAATAAAAGAATCATGATAAAAGAGATTTCGGCTTAACCCAAAGCAACTGAGAAAGAGAAAATAAAGAATCTATACTCACCAGGAGGATTCGACTATGAGTCCAAAAGAGAAGAAAAGAAAAATGAAACGTAAAAGAAGAAGAGTGATGATTCCAAATGGTAGAAGAGAAGAAGGTTGAGTATTTCGGCACAAGGGGACTAAAAGAAGAAGTCGAATGGAGTAGAGGGTATTGGCTTCGGGTTTTCAAAATAAGGAAAAGATGGAAGAAGATGGAATGGGATCGATTTCGGCAAGGAAGAGTGGATAAAGTTTCAGCTATGATCAAAAATAGGAGGAAGAGAAGATGAGCAATGGTGGTTTCAGTTTTGAACACAATAGGAAGAAGAATGAGAAAGGTGAATTCGGCAATATGGCTAACAATGAATGACCAAAAAGGTAAAGAAAGGAAGTGTGAGCATTGAGTTTCGGCACTTTGGCAAAACTTACAAAAGGGGGTAATTCGCCAAAGCTAGCTAGAGTTGCTTAGAAAAGAAGAAAAGAAAAAGTACTTTGGTGTGCTAGCCAAAACACTCCCTAAAACCCCTATTGACATTCGGCCACACCAAAAACTCCCCAAAACCGATAGCCTCCTTGCCCACAGTCCACCATTCGGCCAACTCTTCCCAAGTGAGTTTGAAATAATTCAAACTCCTAAATTTCCTCCCCTCCACCAATTCAAATTTGTTTGACCCCTTCCATCCTCATTTTCAAGAGTCCCTCCTGAACACTCCACTTCCTGCTTGTGGCATCAAAAATAAAGACACAAAGAGGGATTTTTGCAGCTCGAACCAAGGCCCCCCTTGCTCCCTGTGGCGTCACCTCCTCCAAGCTTTAAGTGGCGCCTGCTTGCCACTTTACCAAAACTCCTATTGTGTCTAAAACCTCTAATAAATTCTTTTAACCCCTGTTTCCCTTAGCTCTATTTCCTTAAGTGCTAAAACAAAATTCTTAGCCCTAACTCAGGCCTAACCTAGGGTTATAACTAGACCCCAAAACATGTTAAATCAACATTATAAATAATTCATCACATGCAACACAAGCAAAATGCAGAGACCCCGATTTAAGGATGTTACAGCTCTACCCCCCTTAAAAATAATTTCGGTCTCAAAATTACCTGGTCAGAAGAGTTGAGGGTATTGCTACCGCATCACATCCTCTGGTTCCCACGTGGCCTCCTCCGTACCATGGTTTCGCCATAATACTTTCACCAAGGAAATCGACTTCCGCAGCAACCTTGACATCCCGATCCAAAACCGCATCGGTTCCTCCTCAAAAGACAAATCGTGGCTCACCTCTATCTCCTCAATGGTACCACATGTGACGAATCGACCGATGGCGCCTAAGCATTGAAACGTGAAAGACGTCATGCATCGACTCAATTCTGCGGCAACTCAAGGTGATAAGCTACCGGTCCCACTCGCTTCAACATCGAGTATATGGCCCGATGAACCTAGGGCTTAGCTTGCCCTTCCGACCAAATCTCAATACTTTCTTCCAAGGCGATACCTTCAGAAAGACTTTATCACCTACTGCATACTCAATATCTCTGCACTTAAGATCGGCGTAAGACTTCTGCCTATCTGACGCTTCCTTAAGACGAGCCCGAATCGCCTTAACCTTATCCTCTATTTCGCTACCAACTCCGACCCAACATCCGCTGTTCACCCAATTCTGTCCAACACGTAGGAGTACGACATTTTCGTCCATATAGTGCCTCATACGGTACCATCTGAATACTCGCTTGATAACTATTGTTATAAGCGAACTCTGCCAACGGTAGATACTCCTCCCAACTATCGCTGAAATCCAGAACACAGCCCCTTAACATATCTTCCAAAATCTTAATTACCTTTTCGTCATCGTCCATCGATCGCGAATGAAAAGCCGTGCTGAAATCCAATCTGGTACCCAAAGCCTGATGCAAAGCTTTCCAAAACCTCGACGTGAACTCGGGATCCTCGTCCGAGATAATGGACACCGCACCCCATGCAACCGCACTATCTCTCGCCACATACAACTTGGCTAATTTACAGGCGAATAATCAACCTCACCGGTATGAAATAAGCCAACTTAGTCAAACGATCCACTATAACCTGCATCGAGTCCTTCTTGCTAGGCGTAAGGGGAAGCCCACCGACAAAATCCATCGTAATCCTTTCTCACTTCCATCGTGGAATCTTTACCGCCGCAATGTACCATGGCAACCGATGCTCAGCCTTTAACTCGCTGGCATGTCAAACACTTGCTTACAAACTCGCCATTTCCCGCTTAAGACCTCGCCACCAGAATTGTTCCCTCAAATCACGATACATCTTACTGCCTTCAGGATGCATAGCGTATGGGCTGCTATGAGCTTCCTGAAGAATCCGTTGTCTCAATTCAATATCCTTAGGCATACATACCTTCCCCTGAAATTGCAGTACTCCATCACTATCCAAGCTGTACCACTCAGATTCACCATCCTGCACTTGTAACCTCCGAGCACTCAAAACCTCATTTGTCAGCTGTTTCTCCTTAACCTGATCAATCCAAGACGGCTTTACTTGCAATTCTGCCAAAAGACTTCCATCATCATATAGACTGAGGTGAGCAAACATCACTCGCAAGTCAGCTATCACCTTACGGCTCAATGCATCCGCTACTACGTTAGCCTTACCCGGATGGTACTCAATCGAGCAATCGTAGTCCTTCAACAAATCTATCCACCTTCGCTGCCTCAAGTTTAAATCCTTCTGAGTCAAGAGGTACTTCAGACTCTTATGATCCGTATACACTATTGACTTCTCCCCATACAAGTAATGCCTCCAAATCTTCAAGGCGAAAACCATCGCAGCGACTAATTCTAAGTCATGCGTCGGATAGTTACCTTCATGAGGCCTCAATCGCCTAGAAGCATACGCTACCACTTTTCCATCTTGCATCAAAGACACACCTAAACCAAGTATGTGATGCATCACAATAAACCGTAAATTCCTTTCCCTCCTCAGTTTGGATCAAGACCTGAGCTTCAGCTAGAATCTTCTTCAACTTGTCAAAACTCTCTTGCTGCTTTCTCGGTCCACACAAACGGAATCCCTTTTCAACAACGATTTAGTCAACGGTGCTTTGCAATCAAGGAAAACCCTTCTACAAACCTTCAGTAGTATCCTCGCCAAACCTGAAAACTTGAATCTCTGCAACCGACTTAGGTGGTTTCTAATCTAATACTGCCTCGATCTTACGAGGATCCACCCTAATTCCCTCAGCAGATACCACATGACCCAAGAAAGTTACCTCCTTAAACCAAAACTCGCACTTACTAAACTTGGCGTACAACTACTTCTCCTTAGAACCTGCGCAGACCACTCAAGATGCGCGCGTCATGCTCCTCCTCGATTTCGAGTACACCAAAATGTCGTCTATAAATACTACGACAAATCGATCCGAATACGGCTGGAACACCCGATTCATCATGTCTATGAACGCTGCCGGAGCGTTGGTCAAACCAAAAGGCATTACCAGAAACTCGTAGTGCCCATACCGAGTACGGAATGCCGTCTTATGAATATTAGCCTCCTTCACTTTGAGCTGATGATACCCCGACCTAAGGTCGATCTTAGAGAAAATCGATGCATCCCTGAGTTGATCAAACAAGTCGTCAATCCTAGGTAACGGATACTTGTTCTTGATTGTCAACTTGTTCAGCTGGCGGTAGTCTATACACATCCGCATCGTACCATCCTTCTTCTTAACAAAAAGCACTGGAGCTCCCCAAGGTGATACACTCGGTCGGATGAAACCTCTATCCAATAATTCCTGAATCTGGGCCTTCAACTCCACCAATTCCTTTGGCGCCATCCTATATGGAGCAATAGATACTGGCGCTGTTCCGGGTAACAAGTCTATACCGAACTCAACCTCGCGGTCAGGGGGTATACCCGGGAGTTCCTCTGGAAAAACATCAGCAAATTCCCCTACAGTTCAGACATTCTTCACAGCTACATCTTTAATTTCCAAAGCACAAACATGCACCAAAAATGATTCATAACCCTTTCTAACCATTTTCTCAGCCTTCAGTGCAGATATAACATTAGATAAGTAATCTCTCCTATTACCTATCATCACCACCTCAACACCTTCCATGGTCTTTAACACCATGCGCTTAGCCGCGCAATCCAAACTAACTTGATACTTAACTAGCCAAACCATCTCGAGAATCAGATTGAACTCCCCAAACGGCAGTTCCATCAAGTCGACCCGGCTTGACGACCCTTGAAGTTCTAGGGGTACATCCTCTGTATAGTTTACTTACTTCTACAGAGTGACCCAGAGGGCTTATCACAGTCATCTTCCTAGAAGTAATCTTAGAGTCTAAGTTCATGGTTTCCACTATGCTACTAGCAACATACGAGTGCGTCGAACCAACATCAATTAAAGCATTATAAGGTACTCCAAAAATTAAGAACGTACCTGTTATGACATCCGGTGCGTCGCCCTCCTCTCGACGCCTCGCTGCGTAGACCAACCCAGGCTGTCTCGCCTCTGTACCACCTGCACCTCTGCCCGATGCTCCACGACCCCTACCAGAGCCCTTACCTCCCCTGACTGAACCACGGCCTCTCTATGGCTGCTGATTATCCCTCCTAAACTGTGCACGGTTCTGATCCTCAGACTGCAGCCTAGTTGATATCTGTGGACAATCCCTAACTTGATGCCCCACCGATCCACACTCAAAGCATCCCCTGTTACCAGTCCAACATTCTCCCATGTGAGACTTCCCGCATCGAGCACACCGCGGCGGCCACTGAGTGTTGGCAGCAGCAGGCCTAGCAGCTTGATTTGGCCCACTATATCTAACCCTTTTCTGCTGGTTCCCGGAAAACCCAGATGATCCAGAACTCCTCTTATTCCAACCCCTATCCTGATTCCGCCTTACAATTCTGCTTTACCCCTTCAAAGAACCTTAGCTTTCTCCACTATAACGGCAAATTCTCGTTCCTGCTGTGGGGCAATTATCATCCGCAGCTCGTCTCTCAGCCCATCCTCAAATCTGACACAGCGCTCATGCTCGGTACCCACAATACCCCGAGCATACCGACTCAACCGAAGGAATTCTGCCTCATATTCTGCTACAGTCTTATTACCTTGGACCAAGTTCAAGAAAGCTCTGCGCTGCGCATCAACATAACTAGCCCCTATGTACTTCCTCTGATAGGCTGCCCTGAAGAACTCCCAAGTGAGGCCATCTGCTATTGCTCCATCCCTAACTGTGAGCCACCACTGATACGACTCATCTCGCAGCAGAGATACTATGCCCTTCAACTTTTCCTCAGCTAAAAAATCCAGATCATCCATGATGCGTTCCGTCGCCTCCAACCAATATTTCGCTGTACTAAGTGCCACACCAGATACACCTCTAAATACTTCTGCACCGTTAGCCTTGAGTCGCTCGGTCACAGATTTCTGAGCTCCAGTTCCTACTCCTGCACTCGCAACCCTCTCCAGCACTCGTAGCACAGCCTGCGACACTGCATCATTACCACCCGTCTGATCCTGATATTCCGCGCCCACAACTGGCGGCGGTGGTACCTCGTTTTTTGACCCATGTTCGGACCCTACCGGTTCCAAGACTGTCATCCTACCCCTACCTCGTCCACGAGTGTTACGCCCACGTCCACGTGCACTCATATCTACCGATATATTCAAGCTGTTTAAAAGTTTTGTGCGTTAGACTTTTGTTCCACTATCTTTTAGAGCACAGTTTTCTGAGAAGTTTTAATAAGGGGTTGTTTCGGGAATACACATCATCCTATAGTTTATATCTCTAAGTAGTTCCTAGTACTATTCCATCATGCCATCATCATAATAATATACTCAGCAATCAATAGTTCGGGGTACTTACCTGGGCGGATGGGTGCCGAAGACTCGGTGCCATGCTTTCCATCACTATACTTTTCCCATAAAAGCCTTTCACAATCATTTTTAAAACATTTTTGGGCCTTGGGCCCACAGCCGAGCTGTTGAACCTGGTTCTGATACCATAATTGTAACACCCTAAACCCGGTCAACACACCACGACCGAATCTGGTATGTTACGGAGTGAAATCAAGTTCCGAACCATTTGCCTTTAAAGTGATTTGAAAATTTGAGTTATAAAAATATCCAAGTTACCTTATTTTTTTGTACCCGATAGTAACGTTTGAAAACCCGAAGAGATATAGTTTAGAAAACATTACTTTTTACAGGTTAATTTTTTCAAGTCCATAAATCCAACATATGTAAAATATAGGCAGAATAAAAGCAAGTAATAACAAAAACCCAAAATGAACTTAGCGGCCTTATTACAAAACCAAAACCAAATTTAAGGAAAATTTCTAAAATTGAAATAGCAGCTTTAAAATCAAAACCAACTAAGATGCATGGCCACCTCGAGTCCTCCCCGGCTCCATATCCGCGATCTATGCCTCATCTCGCAAAATATAAGGGAAGGGTGAGTCACCAAGACTCGGTGTATAAATCCCCAACCCGATAATTCAAGCACTTACACGATCATCGAGAAAACATGCAGATTATGCAACCCATAACCTAGCCATCCAATCTCCTTTAACTACCCCGTGTGGTCAAAACCACCGTGGTCAAAACCACCGTGATCGAAGTCACAAATATATAACGTTGTGGTCAAAACCACTGGTGACCGTAGTCACAAATGAAATGATAGGACCAACCCATCGTGTGGTCAAAACCACTGATGACAATCCCGTAATATATCATGTGGGGCCAATCCACCGTGGTACCAAACCACCGGGACGAGTCACAATAATCCATTTGTGGTCAAAACCACCGTGACCGTAGTCATAAATATCAATAGTGTGGTCAAAACCACCGTGGTCAAAACCACTCGGGACTTAGTCACAAATAATAATAGTAGGGTGGTCAAAACCACTGGTGACCGTAGTCACAAATCAAATGATGGGGCCAACCCATCTTGTGGTCAAAACCACTGGTGACAGTTCATATAAATCATCCCCCTCCTCTCATCAATCCCATCATCATCATGCTCATATCATACGTGTCATAATATCATGTATCATGCATTTAAGGCATAGCATAGCATTTAACCAAACATGACGATGTATATCATAAATCACATAACAGGGGACTTACCCGGAATCCAAGCTCGTGCGCACAAGGCAAGTCACTAATACCAACGGGTATACAGTAACATAGTAAGCATCATTATACTAATAAAGTGTGTAAGAGTTTACACACCTGACTAATCGCAGATCTAAGTAAGAATCCCGAACGTTGCTCCCTCCTACATTCAGCCAACATTAGTTAGTAATCCAAAAGCCCATTCGGCTCTATTAGAAACCCAAGGGATATGTCGCCCAATATTGTACTCACCTTAAAGCCGATTTGGTTTCCAACCAAATCCCGAAGCTACGTGCTGATCTCCTTCACAATCGGCCAACCACTAACACATAGAAACAATTAGCCTTCGGCTTTTGATCAATCAAGAAATAGATATTGAGATGTTAAAACCCTTACCTAGATCGACCACCAATCCCGGAGATTCACTGCGTTTGGCTTTACTCCTCCCTACAATCAGTTTTACACAACGCTTAGAATCCATAGGCCATTCGGCCATGATTAACAAATCCCGAAACCACATGAGTTGACGCCCCTTACCTTAATGACAAGTTCGACTACCAAGCACCAACATTCGGCACCCCTAAGTGATGTTAGGGGTTTCGGCTACTCCACAAAATAAAGAGATCTCAATCTACAATGAATGGAAAATAAAAGAATCATGATAAAAGAGATTCCGGCTTAACCCAAAGCAACTGAGAAAGAGAAAATAAAGAATCTATACTCACCAGGAGGATTCGGCTATGAGTCCAAAAGAGAAGAAAAGAAAAATGAAACGTAAAAGAAGAAGAGTGATGATGCCGAATGGTAGAAGAGAAGAAGGTTGAGTATTTCGGCACAAGGGGACTAAAAGAAGAAGTCAAATGGAGTAGAGGGTATTGGCTTCGGGTTTTCAAAACAAGGAAAAGATGGAAGAAGATGGAATGGGATCGATTTCGGCAAGGAAGAGTGGATAAAGTTTCGGCTATGATCAAAAATAGGAGGAAGAGAAGATGAGTAATGGTGGTTTCGGTTTTGAACACAATAGGAAGAAGAAGGAGAAAGGTGAATTTCTTCAATATGGCTAACAATGGATGACCAAAAAGGTAAAGAAAGGAAGTGTGAGCATTGAGTTTCGGCACTTTGGCAAAACTTGCAAAAGGAGGGTAATTCGGCCAGCAGTTAGAGTTGCCGAAAAAGAAGAAAAGAAAAAGTACTTTAGTGTGCTAGCCGAAACACTCCCTAAAACCCCTATTGACATTCGGCCACACCAAAAACTCCCCAAAACCGATAGCCTCCTTGCCCACAGTCCACCATTCGGCCAACTCTTCCCAAGTGAGTTTGAAATAATTCGAACTCCTAAATTTCCTCCCCTCCACCAATTCAAATTTGTTTGACCCCTTCCATCCTCATCTTCAAGAGTCCCTCCTGAACACTCCACTTCCTGCTTGTGGCGTCAAAAATAAAGACACAAAGGGGGATTTTTGCAGCTCAAACCAAGGCCCCCCTTGCTCCCTGTGGCGTCACCTCCTCCAAGCTTTAATTGGCGCCTGCTTGCCACTTTACCAAAACTCCTCTTGTGTCTAAAACCTCCAATAAATTCTTTTAACCCCTATTTCCCTTAGCTCCATTTCCTTAAGTGCTAAAACAAAATTCTTAGCCCTAACTCAGGCCTAACCTAGGGTTATAACTAGACCCCAAAACATGTTAAATCAACATTATAAACAGTTCATCACATGCAACACAAGCAAAATGCAGAGACCCCGATTTAAGGATGTTACAGGAGAGGCCTCTATTTATAATTGAGCTTCCCCAAAATTAACGATACGGATTAAAGTGCATCAATGACTAGGATTAAAAGTTATCTCCAAATCATATCTCTAAGATTACATTTATTATATCTTCTAAGATTACAAGTTATCTCTAAGATTGCATATCTTTGACTTGGTCTTACTTTGTAGATGAGCCTTCAATCTCTCCAAGCAACGGGCCAATTTGGTTGGGTTAAATAATCTCCCTTGAACTTGATGGATAACACAATTGTGCCATGGTTGTGGGCTCTCATGCACAACCAATGACATTCTTCCCCACCTGTTGTTGCGACGCCCTCGTCCCGTCCTCTGCATAGAACTGCCATAAGGCCTCGGCAAGTTCCCAACTTTCTTCACTGTCAAGAAGTCCCTTGCATCGCACTAAGTACTCATGCATCAGCTTATAGTACTTTTGTTTGATCACACGGTTTGCCTCGATGCTTTCAACTTTGCGATTGTAGGGGAACCTTTACCCCCATTGGTGTTCATTCTGATTTGCCTCGATTTGGATCCTCTTGGTCCTCGTGGAATGGCTTAAGCATACTCACATGAAACACTGGGTGGACTTTGAGTTTTGCCGGTAACTCAAGCTTGTAGGCCACCTTGCCTACTCTCTTCAAAATTTGGAAGGGTCCTTCACACTGTCACACAATCCCCTTGTGTAAGCCATTATGTCTCAAAATCAAATGTAGTTTAGCAAGGACTGCGTCACCAACTTGAAATTGCACATCCCTTCGATTTTGATCTGCCCACTTCTTATTGCGCTTGCTTGCCTTGTATAGACAAGCTCTAGCTAAGTCATTTTTCTCTAGCCAATCCTTCGCAAATCGATAAACTGCTGGATTTGGTCCAATATAACGGGTCACAGCAACATTGGGTGTGAGACACTGTTATCCCGTTACTATCTCGAACGAAATTTGATTCGTAGCCCCACTTCACTGCAAGTTGTAAGAAAATTGTGCCACGTCCAACAATTTTGGCCAGTCCCTTTGTGTGGCACTCACATAATGCCGAAGATACGTCTCTAACGACGCATTCACTTGTTAGGTTTTTCGTCGATTTGCGGATGCATGCTAATGGAGAAGTTCAATTTTGAGCCCATAGACTTGAACAACTCCGTCTAGAATCGGTCCGTGAATCACCCATTTTGATCACTGATGATAGACAGTGGCACTCCCTGTAACAACCCATTTTCAATGAAATCAGAATAGTGGTTTCGGAACCACAAAGATAGACAGTGGCACTCCCTGTAACAACCCGTTTTCAATGAAATCAGAATAGTGGTTTCGGAACCACAAATTCGAGTCATAAAGAAAATTTATTTTAATATTATTGCATGGTCTGCATTATGATAAGAAATACGTATGAAAATTTTGATAAGAAAATTTTATCAATTTCATGTTTAATTATGGAAAGGACCAAATTGCATAAAATGCAAAAGTTGAATTCTAGTAGCTATAAGGATTAATTAGCTATGGAATTCAAAAATTGAGCTCCTTATATGGAAATTAGACCTTTAGATGGAGTTAGTAGATATTTTTGATGAATCATCCATGTAAAATTAGAAAAAGAAAAGGACTAAATTGGAATGTTGAAAAATTAATGGATGATAATAAGTTTAAATAGAAATATCATATTATTATTATCATCTTCTTCCCCAGAATACACGGAAACCCTAGGAAAGAGAAAAGAAATCAAGCAAGCTTAATTTGGTAAGTAATCATGTCCTGTTTTTAGTAATTTTTATATTTTCGAGATCGTAGTAACTTAATCTATCTATTTTGGGGATTAATTTGTAAAGATATCAAAGTATAGAAAATTTTCCATAGATGTAAATGCTGAAATTTTGAAATTTATGGTAGAAAATGAAAGGTTGTTGATAGATAAACAACTTTTACGAAGAAAATTTTGATGAAATTATGATTTAGGGACTAAATTGAAAAAGTTGTAAAACCCATGGAAAAATTCTGATTTTTGTGAAATTCATGGGCTGTTATTAAGACATGTAAAAATCGGTTAGGCTTGGGATAAGGATTAAATTGCATGAATTTTATTTTCCGAGCCTAGGGACAAAATTGTCATTTATGAAAAGTATAGGGGCAAAATGGTAATTTTACCTAGGAAGTGAATTGAGTTCAGTTGAGTATGAAATGGATTAAATTGATGTTAAATTCATTTATTTATATCCGGAAAGACCAAATAAAGAGTTAGATCGAGGAAAAGAAAAGGTAACAAATTAGTAGATTATCATACACGAACAAGTGTCAAGGTAAGTTTGTGTAACTAAATTGTGTTTATTTTTATGATTGAATTAAGTGTGGTATGTATTTATGTGAATTATATAAATGTTATAAATGTATGAAATAATCACATGTCTGATAATATCCGAAAATGTTAAGTTTCGTTTGAGTAATGAAATTCGATAAATACATGATTTCCCATATTGAATGTGGTCCTGCATATGTTGCGGACAAAATATAGCTCGAACGAGCAATCCTGTTATAAGCCCTCTCGAGCGTCCTGTTATATAGTTCCTGCGAGCATCCTGATCGGTAGTGATTTAGCATGTGTTGCGTACTACCGCAACTCTTTGTGAGCGTCTTGTTACACGATTCGATCGGTTGTGGTCCAACATTTATTGCAGACACAAACGCAGTTCTCCGTAAGCGTCCTGATATAGGCTCTTATGAGCTTCCTGTCATGGCTCGCTTAAACTCCCTGTTATGCTACCCGGAGCTCCTTGTTAATAACTCTTCGGAGTTACCTGTTAAGCTCAATGAGCTTCCTGTTCTAAACTCTTATGAGTTTCCTGTTTAGCCCGGATAAGCGTCCTATTACATGGCTCATCTGCGCATCCTGTTATACGGCTCGAGAGTGTGCTTCCTGATTATGTGCCCTTAAGGGTACCCCTGTATATGAATTGACGGGTCACTGATTTGTATACCTCGAGTATACTACTTGGGTATCCATCGATATATCAATGATTCAACGGATAAAACTCCTGATGAAAGAAAATAAGAGCTACATATGAGTTATCTCTCAGATACCTTGAAATACTTGTAAATTTTTATACAATGAGCTCATCTCTATTTTCTTGATATTCATGAGAATCATAAGACTAACTTGTTTGGTGAGAGCTTGTGTTTAGGCATTTGGCTAAAATGTTTTGGGATGCATGTTATATATATTTATTTATACGAGCATGATTGATAAGTTAAATTCTTATTATACGAACTTACTAAGCATTGAATGCTTACTCTACTTAATTTTCCTCTGTTTTATAGTGCTCGAAATCTCGCTAGGGTTGGAAATCGGTCAGAGCATCATCACACTATCCTTCAGCCCGTTTTGGTATAAATAGCAAACTTATTTTAGTATAATGGCATGTATAGGCTAAGCTAGGTAAAATAATGAAATGTTTGGTTGTAACTAGCCATTGGAATGGCTAGTGGATAGTATATTTTGATGTAATTATATAAGGCCATATCATATTTGATGTGAGTTGGAATGGTTAAATGGTAGAAGATATATATATATATATATATAAAACAAATGATAAATGAATTTGAGTTAGTATAATTGAATAACTTGCAAATAAACATAAATGTAATTGTGGAAATTTAAACATTTGATCATATTTGTTAATATAACATACATAATAATTGTTTTTGGTTTGGTTTATATGTACCAAATTGGTTTGAAAATATGTTGAAGTGTTCATTTAGGTTCAAGGTAAAAAGGGTGAGAAATAAGGCTTGGAAAATGGCCTTATTTTTTCCACACGGGTAGACACACGGGCATGTGTCTCAACCGTGTGTGACACATAGGTATGAGCACGGGAGTGTGGTTTGGCCGTGTGTCCCCTGAATCTTAAAAATTGAGAAGCAAAATGCTCAGAATTGAGCACACGGGCAGAGACACAAACGTGTGTCTCAGCCATGTGAGACACACAGCCCAGCACATGGGCATGTGTCTTGGCCGTGTAATCCTTGCACTTAATTTTTGAAAAGTAAATTGTCCACACGGCCTAGCACAAGGGCGTGTGGCTGGCCGTGTAACCCAAGTCAGAGAGTTACACGAGTAATGACACGGGCTGGGACACGAGCGTGTTGTAACAGGCCGGTTTAGGGCCTAGTAGGAACAGTGGTTTCGGGACCACAAATTTGACATAAGAAAATTTATTTTTATTATATTTTTATGGTCTACGATTTCACGAAATGATTTTCTGAAAAATTCGTTCGAAAATTTTGACGTTTAGGCACTCAATTTAGTCAAAAGGACTAAATTGTAAAAATTGCAAAAGTTGAGTTCTACATGCTAGAGGTGTCCAATTGTTATGAAATTTTAAATTAGAGGTCCTTATATGGTAATTAGACCATTTTTTATGTTGGTGGACAAAAATAGACATGGTTAGGCATGTTTCTAAAGTTTTTCATTAAGGGCATTTTGGTCATTTAATTATTAAAATGAATTAAAAAAATTAAAAGCCAATTGTTGTCCATCTTCAACCTCTTGGCCTAAAATTGCATGGAGAAACCATTTCTAGGGTTTTTAAAGCTTCCAAGCTCGATTGTAAGTCCATTCTAGCCCCGTTTTTAATGATTTTTACGTTTTTGAAATCCTCGTAACAAGATCTATCTATTTCTACCACTAATTTGAGATATGGTTAAAGTCTAGGGTTTTTACCCATGATGAATATGTGTGTATTTTGATGTTTAATGGTAGAAAATGCATGTTTATGGTTAGAGAAATGACTTTTACTAAGTGATTTTCGGTGAAAATACCTAAAAGGACTAATTTGTAAAAGTTATAAAATATGTCATAAAAGTGTGTTTTAATGGAAATTGTGGGCTGTTATAGTTATGAAATGGTTCGGCTAGGCTTAAAGTACAAAGAAATTGAATGAAAATCATTTTACGAGCCTAGGGGAAAAAGTGTAAATATGACAAAGTTTAGGGGCAAAAATGTAATTTTGCCATATTATGATTTTTGGACTGAATTGAATAGTGTAATAACTTAATAAGTCAAATGTGATATTTTAGATAAAGAAAAACGAGTTTCGGACTTAGAACGGGGAAAGATTTAATATTGGGCGACTTCGGTCCTTTTCGCCATTTTAAGTCGAGGTAAGTTCGTATGGTAAACATTAATGTTTATTTGTTAGATTGACGAATAATTTATGAAATTACTCGTATTATTTGTTTAATATTAGAAACTAATGTTCGAATAAGTAAACGCAGGGTTGAACTATTCTGTTCAATGCTAAATGATAATTTGACGAAAAAGACCATGGACGAACCATGGCATAGTGTGACAATGTGAAAACTATGTGAAATTGTGACTAAGTGAATCCGGGTGCTGGTCTAGTACGTCCTACCAGTGGCTGGGTATTCCGGTATATTGCGGATACCTGACAGCTTGTGTGAGCAGCACTGAGTAGTTACATATGACCGACAACTTGTGTGAGCAGACTCGAGAATGTAAATGTGAATAGCTAGAGAACGAGCCTATGTGTGTTATGTGATTATGTGATGTTCGGGTGCTGGTCTTGTACGTCTACCAGTGGTTAGGTAGTCCTGCATATGTTGCGGATGCCTGACAGCTTGTGTGTGAGCAAAGAGACTTGTGTAGCTACGTCTACCCGACTTGTGTGTGGCGGACAGTGAATGTTAAGTGATTCGGTCTGCGGGTCTTATAAGTCCTACCGATGGTCGGGTATTCTCGTATATTGCGGATGCCTGACAGCTTGTGTGAGCAGCACTGAGTAGTTACGTATGACCGACAGCTTGTGTGAGCAGACCCGAGAATGTAAATGTGAATAGCTCGAGAACGAGCATATATGTGAAATGTGATAAGAGTTAGCTTCGGCTACATTTGTGTGGCACGTATGTGCAAGCGTTCCGAGTATCCGTTAATATTTCGATGTGTTCAACGGGAAAATGACTAAAGTGTAAATGAATGTGAATATGTGACGATCAAGTGCATGTATATGTATGTATACACTCATGAGCAATGTGCTCGGTATGTGACTGAATTTTGGTAAGAATGTAAACGAGTAAGTTATGCCTATGAGAATGACCTTGTGACTATAAGTCCATGCTTATGATGTATGAATATGTGGTAAATGTGATTGATGATCATGTGTGAGGCTTTTAGGCCAAATTAAATTGAGAAATGATATGTTCGAGTCTTTGCTATTGATGTATAGGTTAAATTGGCCAATGAATGACTTGTAAATATTTGATAATGACTAGTTATTGGAATGGCTAACCATGGATATACTTTGGTTTTATATGTGTGTAAATGAAAATTAATATAAAGGAAACATGAAAGAGTAAAATTAGCAATAAAACAGTTTGGATAGCAGCAGTTGTGTGGTTTTGAAAAATCACCAAAAAATGGTGGAAATTTAATTAGAGGTTGAATGAGATATGAAATTAAATCTTATTGAGTCTATTTATACATAAAAGAAACAGAATAAGCAAAAGAGTTTCATATGGTGAGATATTTGGATTTTAGTGAGACAGGGTCAGAATGATTTCGGAATCCCTTGTTCTGGCTTGAGAAATTCATTAAAAATTGTAAAAAAATAATAATGGGATAAAATTTATATTCTTTAATTTATTAATGAGTCTATTTTCAATAGAAAAAAATGGGAACATCATTAAAATTCTGTACAATGAGATAATTAATTTTTAGTGAAGAGGGGTCGGAACTGTTAGACAGCGAAATAGGGGAGACTTTAAAGAATAAACTGTACTAATTGGTTGAACAAAAAGTTCTGGAAATTTTATGATAAAAATATATGTCAGTCTAGTTTCAGAGAAAATTATCAGATATTAATTTGGAGTTCTGTAACTCCAGATAAAAATAATTTAGTGACTGTAACTCGAGTAAACAGCTCAAGATGAACATAAATGAGTTGTGAAATTTTATGCAATAATGATGGTATTATCTTGAGAGCTTATAATGAGGATTGTTAAAAGCATGGTAATCAATTGTTTATTATTTACATACGTACTTACTAAGCTTTATAGCTTACTCCGTTGTTTTCCGTGTTTATAATGTACTCAGGTTAGCTCGGGCTGGAAGTCGCCGGAGAACCTATCGCACTATCAAGCTTACAATTTAGGTATCGATGATTTTACACTTAAGGTTATGGCATGTATAGGGAGCTTGGTCATGTGTATATGTTACTATGAGTTGTCCTAGAATAATGACCCATGATATTCGGAGTTCATTGTTGTATAAGGCCATTTAATGTGGCCAATAAATTGGTTATGCTATAAACTCATGATGATGCATTCCATGGTTGAGTAAATTGTATGCTATGACTTGTTACGTGTGTGTGGTGGATGTTTTGGTAGCTTTAATATGTCATGAAATGTGTCATTCAAGTTATACTCAAGTATGGGCATGATAGGGTAGAAATTGGCTTGGAAAATAGCCAACTTCTTGGCCACACAGACAGAGAGACACGGGTGTGTGTCTCAGTAGTGTGGAGGACACGGCCGCCCACACTCAAGGCAGACTGACTCTCAAAATAAGGAAATTTTTTAAATGTTCCAATAGTTTTGAAAGTTATCGGTTTAGTCCCGAATCGCTCCCAAAGCATGTTTTGGGCCTCGTAGGCCTATTTTAGGGACTTGATGATATAAGATAAAAGTTTTAAATTTTAAACGAAAATTTATGCCTTGAAGTTGTTCAGTTGCAAGTGTTATTGTCCGGCAATGCCTCGTACCCTGTTCCGGCATTGAACACGGGTAAGGGGTGTTACACGTGTCATTGGCTGTGTGAGCCACACAGCCTGGCCACACGGGCTTGTGTCACAAATGTACGCTAAGTAAAAACTCAGTGGTATTTCTATAATCCGAATATTTAAAGATAAGAAATTACAAATATACAATTGAAATATAAAGACTTATTAATATTTAAATATTACAACAACCATATCATATTTCATTTGTTTCACAATATCTCAATTCTCATATTTGCTATATAAATTGCTTTTCACAATTTATTTCACATTTCATTATACAATTGCATTATCCATTTCATATTCATTTTATGAGTATATAACTCATATATTCCATATATTTGCAACATATTTCACATTCTATTTTCAACTCACTATTTCACTTCCATTTATCATACAATGACATTTCAATATCAAATATAAAACTTTATTATTCATTTACCCCTATTAACATGACTCAAAATCAGACTCGGACGGATACACGGATCCAACTAAAGTACACCAGTTTGGCACCCGGTGCCTCTTCGGATAATTCGATGTAATAATTTGACACCCAGTGTCTCATCGGCTAAACCGAAGTAAATTGGCACCCAGTGCCTCATCGAATTAATCCGAAGTAGTAAATTGACACCCAATGTCTCATCGACTCGAAGTCGAAGAAGTCCCGGTACTCTTCCAATCCTATGGCATGTCATCTATATCCGACTCAGCCCGATATAATTAATAGGGTTTAATTTCACAATTCAAAAACAATTAATATCCAATATCAATTTTTCATATAATCACATATACATATAAATTCAATTCAATATCAAAATGCCAAATACTCACCTCAATCACTTACCATAAACATTTAATCAAAATACAACAATTAATAACTAAGTTCGGATTATAGAAATACAAACCAAAAGTTTCGAGTTATTCTTCGCTGACTTTATCTTTCCCCTTTTTAGTCGAGGGTTCCGGTACAACGTTAGCTACGGAATTAAAACAATTAAAATTCATCAATACAACACAATTCAATTTCATATTGAATATTTCAATTTTTACTTAATATTTGCCTAAATTTCAATTTAGTCCCTAAACCGAGACTAATTTTATTTCTTAACAATTAATCTTATATTTTCATACAAATTCTACTTTAAACTAAATTTAACTCTCTAATTTCACTTAAATCCCTAAATTTCAAAATTTTTACAATTTAGTCCCTAATACTAAAAGTATTCAACATAGACAACACTTAAAAACTCAATAATTTCTAAAATTTTGACATGGGTTGGGTAGTATTTAACACCGAGATTCCAAAAACATAAAAATTACAAGAAAAAGGGACTAAATTGACTAACCAATTTAACTTGGAACTTTGAAACCCCTAAAGCCATTCGTCTTTCTCCTTTCTCCCTTTTCTTTTTCTTTCTTTCTTTCTTTTCTAATTCGTTTGGCTTTCTCTGTTTCTTTCTTTCTTTCTTTCTTTTTTATTATATTATAATATATATATACTTAAACATTAAGATTTTTATATTATAATATATATAATGAACTTACACATTTTTTTAATCTTATGCCGCCTCATTTAATGCCAATGGCATAATTGCTTATTTAATGTAACACCCCTCACCCGTATTCAACGTCGGAAAAGGGTTACGGAGCATTACCGAACATAATATACAATTACACATACATTTTCTCATACATTTTCAATTTCAGGTAATTATTAATCAATAACATTTATATCATCCCTAATACGAGCCTACAAGGCTCAAAACATGCATTCGGGATGGTTCGGGACTAAACTGATAACTTTTGAAACTTCTCGAATACTTAGAAAATTTTTTCCAAAAATAGGAGACACACGCCCGTGTGACCCGGCTGTGTGTCTCACACGGCCAAAGACACGCCCGTGTCGCTGGCCGTGTGGACATTCGAATTGGGAGCACATGGTCGTGTCCCAGCCTGTGTCCGACCCCGTGTAACTCTCTGACTTGGGTCACACGGCCAACACACATGCCTGTGTGACTAGCCTGTGTGCCCTAAAAATGGCCATACACGCCCGTGTGTCAGGCCATGTGCTAGGCCGTGCCAAACCTGTAGGATATACTGACTTATGCCACACGGCCAAGTCACACGCCCGCGTGTGAGGCCGTGTGGAGCATACTGACTTGGTTTCTAATTCAACACCAGGAGACACACGGCCGTGTACATGACCGTGTGTCACACACGACTGAGGCACACGCCTGTGTCTCTGCCCGTGTGGACAAAAATAGGCTATTTACCAAGCCAATTTACCACCCAAACTTGTGCACACCTAAACCAACTCAATTGGCACAAAACATAGCATATAATAGGCATTCAATCAACCTCACTCAAGCATATTTTATACCATTTACAATACCTATCAACACAAAACATAAATACTCAATATGTCATCCAAATTCCTACCAAACTTTACTTACTTCAACATAAAAAATGACCAAACTCAAATATGTATTATTTAGCCTAATCTCACAAGTATACCAATATCCACAACTCAACTTTTTGATACTCATAATACTTATTACCATCAAGCATTACACAACCATCAACCAAGCACATAATAAGAACCATATGCACAAATATATACACAATCAAACCAACCAAGTTAAGCCAACTTTCATGACTATATACAACACCAAACATAAACATTTACAAGCCAATTCAAATGGCTAAATTCATTACCAATACATAACCAAAATGACCAAAGTCCCTATACATGCCATATACTAAAAAATAAGCTCAATAGTACCAAAGTGATAGTAGGATACTGTAACGTAGTCTCCGACGATCCCCGAATCAGAGCTAGCTTTGAAGTCACTATAAAACACAGTAAAATAAACAAAGTAAGCTGTAATGTAACATCCTGAAAAGGGCCTATGCATTTTTGGTTTAATTGTACGAAATGACATATCTTATGTGTTATGAATATATTTTGAACACTTTTGGAAACCTGGAAATGTATGGAAATGTTAAGTTTAAAAGAGGAAAGTGAACATTTTTAGAACCTTGGAAATGTAAGGAAATGTCTTGTAAGGAAATGTCATGGAAATGTAAGGAAATGTCATGGAAATGTAAGGAAATGTCTTGGAAATGTCTTGTAAGGAAATGTCATGGAAATGTAAGGAAATGTCAAGTTTACAGAGCCGATCGAAAATTTTTAGAAACTTAGAAATGACCTAGAAATGACGAGTTTTAAGGTTTAAAAGGGGAAATTAAGGCAAGGTGGCCTTAAAAGAAAAAGTTTGTGAAATTTGACACACAAATAGGCTTGGAAAAGTGGTCTGAAGATGCCACTTAGGGCCTATGGAAATGGCGCCATATGCAAGAGGAATGGGCCTAAGTTCGAGTCACATGGGAAGCAAATAAAAGAAATTTTATTTTGCTACAAGGAGCAGAGAGGTGGACGGCACATGGCTATAAATTAGGAGCTTTTATTATTTTATAAATAGTGGATAAATAAGGGATTTATTTATCATTATTTTCAAGAGATAATTGTTGGATTAAATTCTTTTAATTTGAATAAAGAGATAAAGAGGAAAATAAGGGAGAAGTGATGGCCAAGTAAGGGACTTTGAGTTTAATAATTTCGGCTAAGTAAGGATAGTTGCTGAATTATCTTTTATTTTAAGTGATAATTAAAGAGATAAAGCTATTAAAATAGAGGAGTGGTGGCCAAGTAAGGGACTCCTTAGATGATAATTTCGGCTATAAAAGGAAAAGAGAGGCCATTTTGCATTATTATCTGTTCTTTGAAAGCCTCTGCCGAATTCTCTTCACCAAATCTTCTTCTTCTTTTATTTTTGCCAAGCCGAAATACCTTGTGATCTAGCCGAATCTTCCATATTTATTCTTCCTTCTCTTTTCTTTCTAATCCTCCAAAAGCCGAAAGTTGTGAGATCATCATCTAGCCATAGCCGAATCTCTCAAGGTTGAAGTGAAGGTGTAATCGATTTCTTCAAGTAAGGGTAAGATCTCATTCGGTTTCATCTTTTTTCTTAAGATTTGCCAAATCTAGGACTAACCCCATTAATATCTTGTTGCCGAAACTTTGAAGAGATCTTTCGGGATTTACTAAGTGTCGACTACAAGGAAGGAGAAGTTCTTTTCCGAAGGTACACCATAGGCCACGTGTTCCCTAGTTATTCGGTGAGTTTCGGGATTTAAAATCCACAAGGTAAGTGTCTATAGTATTCGGCCAAGGCCATGTTTGGTAAATATATGTGTTCATTAATTATTCAAAAGCCGAAAACTAACCAAGTTAATTGATTCAATGCTTGGCGAATGCAAGAAGAGTATAGCGAGATTTCAAGACTTGATTCTTAAGTCAAATGGCAACAAGGTAAGTTTAAGTATACTAATCCTACTAGGATTTGGATTTATGGCGAATGACTTTTTATTAAAGTAGTAGGTGATTGATCAAATGTAGGGATTAAGGATCTAAGCATTAGATCAAGCTTTTCGGGATTTCAAGACCCTTTCGGTAAGTATGATAAGTTGTGGATATTTGGTTAAGAATTCGTATATTGATGATTAAATCGATTGTTCTGATTAAGTGTGTTGATGGAGGCGAATACCATTCAAGAAGGAAAGGGAAGGTCCTATCCCGAAGTTTAAGAAGAGATCTGTCTCGGCGGTTAGGGATTGGCCACCGGGGTGTGGACCAAACGTCGAGAACAAAAAAGTAGGCAAATAGCCGTAGTATCGCCTAGTGATAGCATCGATGTCGAAAGCATAGTTCTCCAAGTGATCGGTGTGTGGTTAACCCACCATTTTTCGGGTATATGATATGTATGTGAAATGTGTATGTGTTATGAATGTGCTAACTAGTGCGAAGGGAAATTGTGATAAGGATACCCTCAAGGGTATGTCAATAATCCGTAAGTACCAAACCTGATGATATGTGATTATTAATATGAATATGTGATAATATGCTTGATGAACATGCTCATGCATCATTACATTGTATCATTATTTTATGTGGCATGTGCATGGGTTGGGATATGAAAGAAGGTACGGGTGTACTTCGAGTACGTGGTTTGATGTTAGCCTTAAGCTACATCGTGGATTGACGTTGGTCGAGGTCACGTTGTGGATTAATTGCGATTTAGTTCGCGTGGCTTGATGAGTGGCTATGTGCCTCATCGTGGTTGATATCGGCTATGTGCCATATCGTGGTTGATAAGTGACTATGTGTCCCATCGTGGTTTTTGATGTTAGCCTTGAGCTACATCGTGGATTGACGTTGGATCGAGGTCACGTTGTGGATTAATTGCAATTTAGTTCGCGTGGCTTGATGAGTGGCTATGTGCCTCATCGTGGTTGATATCGGCTATGTGCCATATCGTGGTTGATGAGTGACTATGTGTCCTATCGTGGTTTTGGTGTTAGCTACGGCTACATCGTGGATTGACGCCGATCGAGGTCGCTGTCGCGTTGTGGACTATTGTGCTTAATTGCACGTGGACGGAAGTGATTGCCTTTGGAGTGAAAAGGAGAGGGTGATTTGATAATCCCTTGGTGTGTGGTAGGTCGGATAAGGGGTGTGTAGCGGATGGACCCTAGGTTTGGGATGGGCTTCATAATTGCATGATTTCGTATGTGAACATATGTGGAAATGGGCCAAGCCCAATATGATATGTGGATTAATGTGGAAATGGGCAAAGCCCAAAGATATGAATGCGGATCGGTGTGTGGAAATGGGCTAAGCCCGGTATGTGGAAATTATGTGGTTAACTACCCTATTAGATGAATGTGATATGAATATGGGCCAAGCCTGAATGTGATAACATGTGAATTTGATAATTGATATCCGATATATGAGTTAATATGTGGTTAACATGTGGGTGGAATTCAGTGGACTAATTACACACTCGAGTCCAGATGACTCACCCAATTTTTATTAAACATCGCAGATGATTCGTGGTGATTGGACCGGGTTGGAGTGGATACGAGGTGGCCCATGCGAGAGAGACATCTTCTTTATTTTATTCAGTTTATTACTAAGAACTTTTGTTTAATTATTTATTGTAATAAGGCCCAGTTAAAGTATTTAAGTATTTCTATTTGAGCATTTTTATTATGTTTAAGCTAGACGACCATTAAGTTATTACTTGGAAGTGCTTTTAATTTGGATATTTTTGTCAAGCTTATATTATTTAGAATTTTTAATTGGACCTGGTTTTCAAATGACAAAATTTTTAATGTTTTTCCCAAAAGTGAAATCAGTCTTCAAACGTTTTTTCGCAGTGGCATCTCAAATTCGGTCGTAACAAATGGGCCGGGTTTGGGGTGTTACATGTAAAGCTTAGTAAGCTCGTATGAAAATAATAAGCAAGTCTCAATATTCATTTACCATTCAAATTAAATGACATAATATGCAACAATGCATTAATCTCAAGCTAACATGAACTTAACCACATACTTGATCATAAACTCACAACTTTCTTTGACTCATTGATAAACCAAAATAGTAACATATTTTAATCCCGCATTTAGTATGCTTTTGGATGATTTATCCCTTGATTTATGTAAAAAGGTGCTCTTAATCCTTTCTTTTCATGTCTTAGACCGAGGAAAGAACCCAAGGATAAAAAGAACGAGAAACGGGCTTAAAACGGGACAAATGGGCCAAAGCATGAAATCGACACGGCCTGGACCAAGGATCAGATGGCCGTGCCTCCTTAAAGATCTCGAACACGGCCTAGACCATGATTTACACGGCCGTGCCTCATCAACGAAGTCCACACGGCCTGACCACGATTCACACGGGCGTGTGCCATGGCCGTGCCCCTGCCGCGGCCAAGAGGAGTTTTACTCAAATTTGGATGCTTGGAGGCAAAGAAACACACTCCAAAGTCTAATTAAACCCCCAATTAGGAATTGCACTCAAATTAGGATACTTGGAGGCCAAGTAACACATCTCAAAGCCTATATAAACACCCTAGGGGGCAACTTAATTGGGGAGTTCGGCAGAAGCCTTCTGCCAGGGCTTTTGTCAGGCGGTGAGCTAGGCCAAGGAGCCAAGCCGAAAATGTCAGAGTTGTGGGAATCACTCAAAGATAGCCAGTTGATCCATCTCAAGAAGCCAGGATTCTACTCAAGACGGCGGATCTCTCCTTCAATTCCTTCAGGAGTTTTAGGGATTTCTTATGTTTTGTTTTATCTTTTCTCTTGAGATGTTTTCTTATTTAATTATGAACTAAATCCTTCAGATACCTGAAGGGGATGAAACCTATGATGAATCTTGTTATTATTTTCTAAATTATATGATAAATACTTAGTTTGTTCTTAATTATGTGAGCTTTATCCAAATTTAACGTGCTTAGGTGGAGGAGGAATAGACCCTGCCTAAGAGTAGATCTAGCATAATTAAGCGGAGTTGATCGCACGCCTAGAGATAGGGTGACGAGATTTTACCGGATTAGGATGAAACCTAATATGGGAGTCCATAGATCGATTTACTGCTATTCTAGGGGGTTATTATAAGAGAACGAGAGTTCCACTAATTAACCTAGGGTTAGACGTTATTCGCCTCGAGAAAGGGTTTAATATACGTTAGGGAGTCTTACGGATCAAACTAAGTAAATAAAATCATATAGTTCAGTGATAGATAACAAGTGAAGTCTAGGTGGATTCTTCCTGAGGGTATCGTCTAAATCAACTGAGTTATTCTGAAAGTTATCTCCCCAATTTTAGTCTTTTTTTCATCTTCGTGTCCTTAGCTTAGTAGTTCGTTAATTTTAGATTAAAAGCAACTTCACTTATTTTAGGTTAAATAATAAAAAGAAAGTTAGTATTAGTACTTTTAGTTCCTTTGGGTTTGATATCCGGTCTTTAGTACTTTTAGTTCCTTTGGGTTCGATATCCGGTCTTGCCTAAGCTATACTACTGTTCGATAGGTACACTTGCCTTTAATCGTTGTCAGAGTTAGTTTCGTGTTCGATCGTTCTTTTTATAAATTTTAAAACTCGATTCACAAATGATCAAGTTTTTGGCGCCGTTCTTGGAACTAAAATATTAAGAAAGCTCTATTTTTATTACTTTAGCCATTATATTTTTATTTTCCGCAATTTATTTTTATTTCTAGTTTTAATTTTAAGTTTGCTAAATTTTTCTTTCTTTTCCTAGCAGGTACCTCTAGTTTATGACTAGAAGGAACCCGAGAGGACCTTTAGAATACGACAGTGATATTGAAGCTATCGCTCGGAGAAATCGTAGAGAAATTAGGCGAGCCCTAAATTACAAAGAAGAAGAGCGAGAAGACAGATCCAATCCTACTGAAGGGATGGACGAAAATAATCTTCCACCACAAGATGTGGCAGAAAATAATGCTCCGCGTACTATGTATGATTATGCTAAACCGCATAGTATTGTTAGGCCTGCTATAGCTGCTAATAATTTTGAATTAAAGCCTAACACTATACAAATGATTCAACAGTTTGTTTAATTTGATGGTTTACAGGATCGAAGATCCAAATACTCATATAGCCAACTTTTTAGAGTTCGTGATACCTTTAAAATAAATGGCGTTTACGATGATGCCATACATCTTCGATTATTTCCCTTTTCATTAAGGAATAAAGCCAAACAGTGGTTAAACTCGTTACCACAAGGGTCAATCACTACATGGGATCAAATGACCGAAAAATTCTTATTAAAATATTTCCCACCGGCCAAAACGGCCAAATTACGCAATGATATATCTTCTTTTGTGCAGATGGATTTAGAGACATTATACGATGCATGGGAGAGATATAAGGATCTCTTGAGAAGGTGTCTGCACCATGGTTTACCCTTGTGGCTCCAAGTCCAAACTTTCTATAACGGTGTAAACCCCTTAACGAGGTAACTAATCGACTCAGCCGCCGGTGGAACTCGAATAATAAAACTCCGGCGAATTTCTTTACGAATTTATAGAAGAGATGTCATTTGAATAACTATCAATGGCAAGTTACAAGAACAAGACCAACAAAAACAATCGAGTTTACAACCTCAACGCAATAACCATGCTATCAAATCGGTAGAGTTGATGAATAAAAAGCTTGATAGTTTGTGTTTTTCGCAGGTACATCCATTCATGCAGTGCGACGCAAGTGGAACTGTGGCGAATCCTGAGTGCCCACCCTACCAACCGGGCACAGAGAGCGAACAAATGAACTATATAGGTAACAATTTCGAGATCAAATAATAACCCTTATAGTAACACTTATAATCCAGTTGGAGGAACCACCCAAATTTTTCGTGGGAGGAGGACAAGGAAATCAAGGAAATCAAAGCAACAAATTTCTCAAAATTTCTAAAATCACCTTATCCACAAGAGAAGAAGCCAAACCTCGAAGAGATATTGGCAAAATTCATGGCGCCATCTGCCCATTGCCAAAAAACTGAGACAACACTTATTGACCAACAGGCATCGATTAAAGCAATTGAGAATCAAGTAGGGGAAGTCACTAAGTCAGTGGGACAACTTGCCAAACTAATGTCCGAACGACCACAAGGGCGTCTACCAAGCAACACTGAGATTAATCCAAAGGAGCAAATCCAAGCCATAACAGCTCAAGAAAGTGAAGGATTAGACGAACCCAGTCCAATACAAGGAAACGAGGTAGAAAAAGGTAAAGCTGAGGTAACACAAGAAAAGCCAAAATCGGTAATCAAGGAGTATCAACCTCGCATACCATATCCCGAAGCGTTAACGAGAGACGACACAGAAGAACAGTTTGGTAAGTTTCTTAAACTTTTAAAGAAATTACATATTAACTTACCGCTACTTGAAGCCCTTTCACAGATGCCAGATTCGAGGAAATTTTTAAAGCATCTCTTGATGAACAAACGCAAATTAGACGAGGATCCACATGTGGAATTAAACGCAGTATGCTCAGCAATGTTACAAAATAGACTACCACAAAAGCTAAAAGATCTAGGGAGTTTTACAATTCCATGTTTAATTGGTAGACTAACTATTGATAATGTGTTAGCTGATTTAGGGGCAAGCATAAATGTCATGCCTTACAAATTGTTTAAACAATTAGGTCTAGGGAAACCCAAACAAACTAGGATGAGCATTCAATTAGCTGATAAAACTGTTAGAATTCCTAGGGGTATTATCGAAGATGTTCTTGTAAAAATTGACAAATTCGTTTTCCCAGTAGATTTTGTTGTCTTAGACATGGATGAGGATAATTCGATCCCCCTAATTTTAGGAAGACCCTTTTTAGCAACTGCCAGGACTAAAATTGATGTTGATGCAGGAGAACTCATACTTTGTGTAGGTAATGAGACAGTCACCATCAAGGCTCTCGACTCGGCTAGAACATCGAATAATCAAGGTGTGAACGTAAATTCTACTGATAATAATTCGGTTAACCCCTATTTTCAGGAAGCACCACCAAAGAATAAAACTGAACCCGATCCTAAACCCCAAGCCAACAAGGAAGTTCATGAAGATCGAGGGATTCAGTTCGATGATCTAGACGAGTGGAAGACACACTTCAAGGAAAAATTAGGGTTACACGACGAAGAACCGGAACCACACGAGGTAAAACCAAAAGAGCCTCCAGAAGAGCTCATAGGAACAACAAATCACTTCAAAATAGGAGGTCAAATACTGTTAGATAAGGCAAATCCTCGAATATCTCCTCCGGAACCTAACACAAACAAAGAAATACCTTTTACGGTAACCAGTGTTTTCCCATACGGAACAGTCGAGGTAAGCAACCCTATTTTTGGAAATTTTACTGTAAACACATCTCGACTTAAATTTTTTCACGAGGACACAAATGATAGCCTGAGGAAGGACTTTCAACTCCTCAAACCACCCTGACAATGCAAACGAGAGGAGAGTTTAGCTTAAGACTATAAACGAGCACTTCTCGGGAGGCAACCCGAGCACTAACCCCATTAACTTTTTATTTTTTCCTTACTCTATCTTATCCTTTCTTTATAATATGTAGCTTTAAACTAACAAGGGTGTGCAGAATTCGAGTGCCACACTACCGCACACACGCCGTGTGTACCTCAAGAATCTTGGTACTAACATGGCAGAACGGTACAAGTTAGAGCAACTAAATTTCGAACTCACGGACTCAACCACTCCCCCACGGGCACCGACAAAGTGGCACGACCGTGCCCCATAATCGTGTGAAGCTACTGACTTGCCAACCACGGGCTGAACACGCCCATGCCTTAAACTCGTGCCAACATACTGACTTGTTGAACACAGGCTAGACATGAGCGTGGGGTAACCAACACGCCCTAGAACACGGCCGTGCGAGGCGACCGTGTGAATCGACACACCTTCAACCCACGGGCGTGGGAAACTGCCAGACTTGAAATTTTATTTAAACACCATGCCCCTCTCCTTTCTCTTTCTTTCTTTCTTTTCTCCCTCTTTCCTTTTCCCTTTTCCTAATAAATCCTTAGACTCTTGAGCTACAACAACATCATATCCATGGCAAAGAAGCGTAAAAGGCCAACCACAGTCTCCTCAAAGAAGACCGATTTAAATAAGTTCATGCCGGCCTCTTCAATCACTCGCCAAGCCAAGGGTCTTTGAGACCAATTATCTGTTATTCTATTTTTATCTCCTCCTTGATTTTCCTTATCTTTACTTCTTTTCTGCTTAATTTAGTTTATTTTATCTTAGTTTCTTAGTGTCAGATTCTAAAGGCTGCTTGGGAATCACACCACCTCAACCACCGCCAGCACCACCACAGCCGTAGAAATCACACCCACCTCGCGAACCACCTACCAATAAGGATTCTCAAGCCCCTTTATCTTTTAGCATTAGTTTAATTAAATTTCTATTTTCTTCTCTTTACCTTTCTTGTCTTTAATTATATATTTAGTTTATTTTAAATTTGTCTTAATAAATCCTGGCTAATCCTCCACAAGTTTCCCAATTTCTTCATCTAGCGCAGAACTCGTGGGAAACCACCGGCCCTCCAACTTATCTTTCACCACGACCACTGCCAACTCAAGGATTTCATCCATAATTCAGGGAGTTTCACTTATCCACATATCTTCTGATCTGAACATTACATTTATATTATCTATCTTTGTACATTGAGGGCAATGTACATCTTAAGTTTGGGGGGGTGAACAACCTAAAAAGGTGCCTAACTTTTTTCATTATTCTCAAATTTCTGAAATTAGGTACCAAACTTTTTGCATTGTTCTAAAAATCCTGAATTTAGTCTTGTTTTTAAGTAAGTTTCACATATTACTAATTAGGATGAAATTTCAATGATTTATGATTTTTATTGATATGTTTTAGATTAAGTCATTGATAATTGTGCATTGATAATTAAATTTTAAGATACTAAAGAATCAAGCATGATAAGTCTATTTTTCAAAATTAAAATTTTCTAGGTTGTTGAACTAAATCTGAATATTATCTTGAAGTTGGAAATTTACGAGGTTGATGTCAAAAATACCCATATTTTTTGTGAGATTTTGAGCCTTATAGAGCATATATTCTTTTTCTGCTCACTTTATTGATTACGAGTGTGTCAACATTGATTTGTTATTCTAGAACTTGCCTCGTTTATGCATATCGAGACCACACCTATGATTTGATATACAGAGATGATTAAGGCATTTAGGTTTTAACCCACTAACTCCATTAAAAAGCCTACCTTCACAATTAAACCCTAGTGAACCCATTTGATCCTAACAACCCTTTTTATTGACTCACCCACTAATATTAACCCAAAACCCTTTGTATATTTGTTATCACCATTCCTTGACTCCCTTTTTGCCGAGATTTGATTTTGAGCAGTTGCCTAACTATGTTTTATATTTCAGTTGTTAAAGTTCTTTATTATTACTTAGTTTGTTCTTAAAACAAAAACGAAGTATATTCATTATTAGTTTTTATTAGTTATATGATTAAGTGAGCTTATACGTGTGAATTCCAAATATTGAAGAAGAAGCTCGTATTATTAGTTTCAAAGTTTCAATTCATGTAATTATTTATTTATCAGTTCATTTTTTCTAGTTAGGTAATTTGTCAATTCAGTCTCGATTCTAACCCTCTAATTCAGCCTTTATCCACACCTTTAACCTAAGCCCCGTTACAACCCTGTTAAAGACCTTTTGATTTGTGTATCATCTCATATTATAGTGGTGGAGATTTGATTTTCATGCAAGCCTATGGGATTAACTTTTCATGTTCGACTTTTGAGTGCCTAATTTTGAACCTTAAACACTTTGAGTGGTTTGAGTGAATCTTTAGTGAGGATGTCAATCCTTGTCGATTTTGAATCAAAGGTAATTATTTAGATGAGGGGAAACACCTATGTTTTGTGCTGCAAATGTATGACTTAGACTGTTTGAATCTTTAGGACTCTTTGAGTTGAATTATCCATGTATAAATTATCTCTGAATTATGATGAAACACTATCAATGACTATTATGAATTGAAGGAAGTTCGTTTTAATTATGAGTTGAGAAGCTACAAAATCTATGACTTAGATTGTTTGAATTTTTTAGAACTCTTTAAGTTGAATTATCCATGTATAAGTTATCTATGAATTATGATAAAACATTGTTGATAGGAATTATAAATTATAGAAAGTTCGTTTTAATTGTAAGTTGAGAATTTTGCTTGAGGACAAGCAAAAGCTTAAGTGTGGGGGTATTTGATAAACCGAAATAGTAACATATTTTAATCCCACATTTAGTATGCTTTTGGATGATTTATCCCTTGATTTATGTAAAAAGGTGCTCTTAATCCTTTCTTTTCATGTCTTAGACCCAGGAAAGCACCCAAGGATAAAAAGAACGAGAAACGGGCTTAAAACGGGACAAATGGGCCAAAGCATGAAATCGACACGGCCTGGACCAAAGATCACACGGCTGTGCGTCCTTAAAGATCTCGAACACGGCCTGGACCATGATTTACACAACCGTGCCTCATCAACGAAGTCCACACGGCCTGACCACGATTCACACGGGCGTGTGCCATGGCCGCGCCTCGCCATGCCAAGAGGATTTTTATTCGTGATTTGGATGCTTGGAGGCAAAGAAACACACTCCAAAGTCTAATTAAACCCCCAATTAGGAATTGCACTCAAATTAGGATACTTGGAGGCCAAGTAACACATCTCAAAGCCTATATAAACACCCTAGGGGGCAACTTAATCGGGAAGTTTGGCAGAAGCCTTCTGCCAGGGCTTTTGTCAGGCGGTGAGCTAGGCCAAGGAGCCAAGCCAAAAAGGTCAGAGTTGTGGGAATCACTCGAAGATAGCCAGTTGATCCATCTCAAGAAGCCGGGATTCTACTCAAGACGGCGGATCTCTCCTTCAATTCCTTCAGGGAGTTTTAGGGATTTCTTATGTTTTGTTTTATCTTTTCTCTTGAGATGTTTTCTTATTTAATTATGAACTAAACCCTTCAGATACCTTAAGGGGATGAAACCTATGATGAATCTTGTTATTATTTTCTAAATTATATAATAAATACTTAGTTTGTTCTTAATTATGTGAGCTTTATCCAAATTTAATGTGCTTAGGTGGAGGAGGAATAGACCCTGCCTAAGAGTAGATCTAGCATAATTAAGCGGATTTGATCGCACGCCTAGAGATAGGGTGATGAGATTTTGCCGGATTAGGGTGAAACCTAATATGGGAGTCCATAAATCGATTTACTACTATTCTAGGGGGTTATTATAAGAGAACGAGAGTTCCACTAATTAACCTAGGGTTAGACGTTATTCGCCTCGAGAGAGGGTTTAATATACGTTAGGGAGTCTTACGGATCAAACTAAGTAAATAAAATCATATTGCTCAGTGATAGATAACAAGTGAAGTCTAGGTGGATTCTTCCTGAGGGTATCGTCTAAATCAACTGAGTTATTCTGAAAGTTATCTCCCCAATTTTAGTCTTTTTTTCGTCTTTGTGTCCTTAGCTTAGTAGTTCGTTAATTTTAGATTAAAAGCAACTTCACTTATTTTAGGTTAAATAATAAAAAGAAAGTTAGTATTAGTACTTTTAGTTCCTTTGGGTTCGATAATCCGGTCTTGCCTAAGCTATACTACTGTTCGATAGGTACACTTGCCTTTAATCGTTGTCAGAGTTAGTTTCTAGGTTCGATCGTTCTTTTTATAAATTTTAAAGCTCTGATTCACAGCGATCACTCATTGCTCGTATAGTTTTCCATACATACCTGTACGACACGTATCTATTTCTCACCATTTCACATCTTCAATACACCCGTTGAACCATTCGGAATAAAATTCGAATTCCCGGAAGTCTCGCAACCTAGGTGCCAATATCATGGCCCGAAGCCAAATCAATGAACTCGCACCCGAAAGTGCTAATATCATGGCCTGAAGCCAACTCAATGAAATCGCACCCGAAGTGCTAAGATCATGGCCCGAAGCCAACTCAATGAATTCCCTAATGACATGTCATTCGTATCCTAATCTATTCCTAAGGTTCAACCGGGATTTCCAATGCCGAATCTTCATCAAATGTGTCTGCAAGTTCGTAATTCACAATTTATGCAATATCAAAGCATTTAAAACACAAATATAACAATGCTTATTACATACGAACTTACCTCGGATACAAAAACGGCAAAACAAATCGATCAATCCAAAACCTTGTTCTTCCCCCAATCTAAGTCCGTATTTCGTTGTTCTTGATCTATATAATATCAAATTTAACTTTATTAAAATAATCTCTCTATTCAATTTAATCCAAAATATTCATTAAAGCACATTTACACTTTTGCCCCTAGTATTTCACAACTTTTACAATTTAGTCCTTATTTCATAAAATCACAAATTCATGCAATTTAACCACAACCCATGCTAGCCAAATTTCAATTAGGCCCCTAGCAGCCCATAGTTTCCATTTATTTCACATTTTAACCACCAAGTTCCACATTTCACAATTTAATCCCTAATTTGCATTTTCACTAAAAACCACTTCACAAAACTTGTATAACTTTCACCAAACTTCCATTTTCATCCATCAAACACTAAAACTAATGCATAAACAACAATGGTAAAACTCAAATACTTTAACAGTTTTGCAAAATAGTCCCTGGGCTAGCTAGACCTAGTTGCAATGATCTCAAAAACATAGAAATCATTAAAAACGGGACAAAAAATCGTACCTAATTAGACAATGAAAGCTTGGCCGAACCTAGCATGCATCCATGGAGGTTTTTGTTTCCTAATTTCAGTGATGAAGAAGAGAAAATGATGATATTCTCATATTATTCATTATTTTACTAAGTTATTTACTAATTTACTATATTAACCTTAACTAATAACCTTCAAAACACTTAATAATATGTCCATATATGTCCACTCATGCTATTAATGGTCTAATTACCACATAAGGACCTCCACTTTAAAGTTCTATAGCTATTAAACACCTTTAGCTAATAGAACTCAAGTTTTACACTTTACGCTATTTAGTACTTTTTATCAAATTGACTAATCAAACGATAAAATTTCTTAACGAAAAATTCACACAAACATACTATCATTCTGTAGAAATTAAATAATCATAAAATAATTATTTCAACTTCGGATTTGTGGTCCTAAAACCACTGTTCCAATTTGACTAAAAACGGGCTATTACATTTAATCCCTTTAACTATTCTTTAATCTTTAATTCAACTTTCACCCTATATGCAATTTAGTCCTTATACCTAATTACTCTTAATTCATGCAAATTCACCTAATCAAAACCTAATTAACCACACAACTAACTTTGTAAATATTTCTAATAAATATTTACGAGTCTGATTTACGAAAACGGAGTCTCAAAAATGTATTTTCTGACACCCGTGACTATCGGGTCGTTACACATCACATATTTGAAAGGCCGCAATAACTGGCTCAATTCTTTTGGAATCTCACCAAAGAGTTTAAAGACTTCCTCGGCCTTCAATGTGGCTATGTAAGAGGCTTCATCTCTATGGACTCCTTTGGCAAATTGGATTGCCTATAATGTTTTTCCTTCCATACCTCATTTCCTTTTCATTTGTACTATGTATTGATGGTTTGGGTCCAATATCACCATATAATTGCCAAAAGGAAAAATACTCACGTTAATCCGATCAAGAAAGCTTAATCCAACCACAAAGTCAAAGTCATCAAGTGGTATTACCTTAATGGTGGCTTTAACAGTCCATTCGCCAAGTTGGATCTTAACTCCTTTGGCCACGCCGTCTATCTCAACACTTTTCAAATTGACGGACTCGATCTAACCTGATTCCTTCTCTATTTTGAGCCCAAAATCATGAGCAGTCTCTTTGGACATGAAAAAATCTAACGCACCTGTGTCAACAAGTGTATTCAATCTTCTGCCTTCCATAGTGATGTCTACAAATATCAGCCCACGACTCGTACTGTCTTCGACACCTCCCAGTATCGAATTGAGATTTTTGGTCACCTTGTCTTCCTCATCATTTGCTTTCATGGCAAAAAGTGCGGCCTTTTTCGGGCTATCCTTGATCATATGCAGACCATCACAAAGGAAACAAGTTAAAGGCCCCTTATGCATCCTATCCCACGGTCTTTGAGCCTTACCATTGCAATATTTAGCGGACTTGTCTTTGTCTCCCCCATCATTACCCATTGGTTTGAATTTAGTCCTGGAAGACTCAGGCTTGTCTTTCCTAAGACCCAGCTCAACAATATATTCTGCTACAGACATGGCTATGGTGTAACACCTTATACCCGACCTGGTCGCCAAGCCTGAATACGAAATGCCACACCACCATCTCATGTCATAAACAACGAATGAAAGTTTATTCTAAAAGAAACGTCTTTCATATTATCATTCGTATAGGTTTTAAGTCACTAATATTTGTTAGTTATCAAAGTTACATGCTAACTATTCATCAAATAGTCGTATAATAATACTTAAACCTGCGTAAGGTCCATTTAACGAAATTTCCATAACTTGTCTATAGGTATCGATATAGACACTTAGGTATCGATATTTTCCCGTAGGTGGTATCGATACCACTTGGAAAAATGATACCAAACTTACATTCTGTTTATTGACTAAAATCTCAAAGTCTCAAAAATTATTGGTACTTGTCATGAAATATCGATATTTTGACCCCGAGTATCGATACTCAAGCAAAGGTATCGATACCAAATCTCTAATCTAACTTCCTGCACATTTTAAAGCATAGAAGTATCGATTTTAAAATATGAATATCGATACCCCTTCTCCAGACTTAAAAAATGCAGCATACATGTAACACCTCTAACCCGTATCCGTCGCCAGAACAGGGTTACAGAGCGTTACCAGAGATTTTCGGAACATTTACAAACATTTCATGTTAATCACTTTTCAATTACTAAGATTATACATAACGTCCCTTAAATGGTCCCTCAAGGCCTAATACGAGCATTAGGAACGGATCGAGACTAAATCGGGATCTTAGGGAATTTTTCGTGAAATTCCAAAATTTTCCCAAGTACAGGGCTCACACGCCCGTGTGGTCTAGGGACACGCCCATGTCCCTAACCCGTGTAACTCTTTGACTTCTAAGGCATGAAGAAATTTAAGTCACACGGCCAAGTCACACGCCCGTTGATAAACTGAAATCGTAACATATTTTAATCCCACATTTAGTATGCTTTTGGATGAATTATCCCTTGATTTATGTGAAAAGGTGCTCTTAATCCTTTCATTTCATGTCTTATACTCAAGAAAGCACCCAAGGATAAAAAGAACGAGAAACAGGCTCAAAACGGATCAAAACGGGTCAAAGAGGAAATTGACACGGCCTGGACTTGGACCCACACGGCCGTGCCAAGTCAATCATCTAGAACACGGTCTAACCCCGACTCACACGGTCGTGTCTCATTAAAGAAATCCGAACACGGCCTGGACACGATTCACACGGGCGTGCCATGGCCGTGCCTCTGCCGTGGAGAAGAGCAATTTCATTCGGGAAATGATACTTAGGGAGAAAGAAACGTATTTCAAAATCCTATAAATACACCCTAAGTATGACCTAAGAGGGAGAGCCCAAAGCCATCGTCTAGGGGCGCCGTGCTAGGCAAGAGAAGGCAGATTTGTGGGGATTCATTCAGGGATAGCCAGTTGATCCATCTCAAGAAGCCAGAATTATACTCAAGACGGAGGATCTCTCCTTCAATTCCTTCAGGGGGTTTTAGGGATTTCTTATGTTTTGTTTTATCTTTTCTCTTGAGATGCTTTCCTTTATTGTTATGAACTAAACCCATTCGGATACCCGAAGGGGATGAAACCTATGATGAATCTTGTTATTGTTTTCTGAATTATATGATAAATACTTAGTTTGTTCTTAATTATGTGAGCTTAATCCAAATTTAATGTGCTTAGGTGGAGGAGGAATAGACCCTGCCTAAGAGTAGATCCAACATAATTAAGCGGAGTTGATTGCACGCCTAGAGATAGGGTGACGAGATTTTGCCGGATTAGGGTGAAACCTAATATGGGAATCCATAGATCGATTTACTGCTATTCTAGGGGGTTATTATAAGAGAATGAGAGTTCCACTAATTAACCTAGGGTTAGACGTTATTCGCCTCGAGAGAGGGTTTAATATACGTTAGGGAGTCTTACGGATCAAACTAAGTGAATAAATCGTATGGTTCAGTGTTAAATAACAAGTGAAGTCTAGGTGGATTCTTCCTAGGGTATCGTCTAAATCAACTGAGTTTTTCCCAAGTTATTTTCCAAATTCATTCTTCTTTGTCTTAGAGTCTTTAGTTTAGTAGTTAATTAATTTAGATTAGATAAACAATCTCTCTTTATTTTTAGGCTAGATAATAAAAAGAAAGTTAGTATTAGTACTTTTAGTTCCTTTGGGTTCGATAATCCAGTCTTGCCTAAGCTATACTGTTGTTCGATAGGTGCACTTGCCTTTAATCGTTGTTAGAGTTAGTTTTCAGGTTCGATCATTCTTTTTATAAATTTTAAAGCTCTGATTCACAGCGATCAAGTTTTTGGCGCCGTTGCCGGGGAACTAAAATATTAAGAAAGCTCTATTTTTATTACTTTAGCCATTATTATTTTTCTCAATATATTTTTAATTTTAAATTTGCTAAATTTTCGTTCTTTCTTTTCCTAGCAGGTACCTCTAGTTTATGACTAGAAGGAACCCGAGAGGACCTTTAGAATACGACAGTGATATTGAAGCTACCGCTCGGAGAAATCGCAGAGAAATTAGGCGAGCCCTAAATTACCAAGAAGGAGAGCGAGAAGATAGATCCAATCCTACTGAAGGGATGGACGAAAATAATCTTCCACCACAAGATGTGGCAGAAAATAATGCTCCGCGTACTATGCATGATGATGCTAAACCTCATTTAACAAGAGCCGAATCTAGTATCGTTAGGCCTGCTATAGCTGCTAATAATTTTGAATTAAAGCCTAACACTATACAAATGATTCAACAGTTTGTTCAATTTGATGGTTTGCAGGACGAAGATCCAAATACTCATATAGCTAACTTTTTAGAGTTCTGTGATACCTTCAAAATAAATGGCGTTTCTGATGATGCCATACGACTTTGGTTATTTCCCTTTTCATTGAGGAATAAAGCCAAATAGTGGTTAAACTCGTTACCACGAGGGTCAATCACTACATGGGATCAAATGACCGAAATTTTTTTATTAAAATATTTCCCACCAGCCAAAACGGCCAAATTACGTAATGATATCTCTTCTTTTGTGCAGATGGATTTAGAAACATTATACGATGCATGGGAGAGATATAAGGATCTCTTGAGAAGGTGTCCACACCATGGTTTACCTTTGTGGCTCCAAGTCCAGACTTTCTATAATGGTGTAAACCCCTCAACGAGACAACTAATTGATTCACCACATCATTGAACCTTGAATAATAGAACTCCGAGGTAGCCTACGAGTTTATTGAAGAGATGTCATTGAATAACTATCGGTGGCAAGTTACAAGAACAAGGCCAACAAAAACAAATGGAGTTTACAACATCGACGCAAAGAACCATGCTATCAAATCGGTAGAGTTGATGAATAAGAAGATTGATAGTTTGTGTTCTTCGCAGTACATCCAAATATGCAAAGGCGACGCAAGTGGAACTGTGGCAAATCCTGAGTACCCACCCTACCAACCGGGCACAGAGAGTGAACAGATGAACTATATAGGTAACAATTTCAGATCTAATAATAACCCATATAGTAATAATTATAATCCAGGTTGGAGGAACCTCCCAAATTTTTCGTGGGGAGGACAAGGAAATCAAGGAAATTAAAGACAACAACCTCCTCAAAATTTCCAAAATCAGCCCTATCCACAGGAAAAAAGCCGAATCTTGAAGAGACGCTGAACAAATTCATAGCTTTCGCAGAGACCCATTTCCGAAAGACTGAGACAACACTTGATGACCAACAAACATCGATCAAAGTGATAGAGAAACAAGTTGGAGAACTCACTAAGTCAGTTGAACAACTTACTGAAATGGTTTCCGAAATTCGATCAGTGATTTTCTCTAAAGCAATGTATCAGTAAAGACAATTACATCGAGAAGTGGAAAGGAGTTAGTTGAACCAAAGAAAAAATACTACATGAAGATGACAAAGCAAAGGACATGAGAGTTGGGGATGTAACTCCAATACGCAAAGAAAGTAAACCACCAATCCCATATCCAGTGCAGTTAAAGAAAGAATGATTAGACGCCCAATACGGTAAGTTCCTTGAACTGTTTAAACAGATATACATATTAACTTACCTTTTGTTGAAGCCATTTCACAGATGCCGACGTACGCAAAATTCTTAAAGGAACTCCTAACGAATAAAAGGAAGCTTGAAGAAGTATCCATGGTGGAGCTTAATGAAGAATGTTCACCATCCTCCAAAACAAGCTACCAACCAAATTAAAAGACCGGTGAAGTTTTACTATTCCTTGTTTAATTGGTAGTTTAAATATTAAGAAAGCATTAGCTGATCTAGGTGCCAGATTAATTTAATGCCTTATAAAATGTTTAAACGACTAGATCTTGGGGAACCAAAACCCACTAGGATGAGTATTCAGTTAGCTGATAGATCTATTAAATACCCTAGAGGAGTTATCGAGGATGTCTTAGTAAAAATGGATAAATTTATTTTCCCCGTTGATTTTGTTGTGCTTGACATGGATGAGGACATTGAGGTTCCCTTAATTCTAGGCGCGCTTTTTTTAGCTCTTTGCGCTGTACATTATCGATGTAGGTGATGGTAAACTTGCATTAAGGATAGGAGATGAAGAAATTATTTTTCAAATTTATGATGCCATGAGATATTATAGAGAACAAGATGATTCCTGTTATTTTATTGACACCACTGATCATATCATTCAAAACTCATTACAGGAAATTCTACATGATGACACGATGGAACTATGTCACACTCAAGAAGAGGGGGAAGAAGATAAAGTCCACGAGCTAAATTCAAAAATATCGTCATCAAGACAAACGAAAAAAGAAAGCATTGAATTCGATGACGATTTAAAACAAAAACCCTCTGTTGATGAACTGATCGCTGTAAATCAGAGTTTTAAAATTTATAAAAGAATGATCGAACCTGGAAACTAACTCTGACAACGATTAAAGGCAAGTGCACCTATCGAACAGTAGTACAGTTTAGGCAAGACTGGATTATCGAACCCAAAGGAACTAAAAGTACTAATACTAACTTTCTTTTTATTATTTAGCCTAAAATACGTGAAGTTTGTTTATTAAACTAAATTAATTAACTACTAAACTAAAGACTCTAATACAAAGAAGAATGAATTTGGAAAATAACTTGGGAAAAACTCAATTGATTTCGACGATACCCTAAGAAGAATCCACCTAGACTTCATTTGTTATCTAACACTGAACCATACGATTTATTTACTTAGTTTGATCCGTAAGACTCCCTAACGTATATTAAACCCTCTCTCGAGGCGAATAACGCCTAACCCTAGATTAATTAGTGAAACTCTCGTTCTCTTATAATAACCCCCTAGAATAGCAGTAAATCGATTTATGGATTCCCATATTAGGTTTCACCCTAATCCGGCAAAATCTCGTCACCCTATCTCTAGGCGTGTGATCAACTCCGCTTAATTATGTTGGATCTACTCTTAGGCAGGGTCTATTCCTCCTCCACCTAAGCACATTAAATTTGGATTAAGCTCACATAATTAAGAACAAACTAAGTATTTATCATATAATTCAAATAATCAAATAACAAGATTCATCATAGGTTTCATCCCTTCGTATCCGAAGGGTTTAGTTCATAACAATAAAGGAAAACATCTCAAGAGAAAAGATAAAACAAAACATAAGAAATCCCTAAAACCCCCTGAAGAAATTGAAGAGGAGATCCTCCGTCTTGAGTATGATTCTGGCTTCTTGAGATGGATCAAATGGCTATCCCTGAGTGAATCCCCACAAATCTTCCTTCTCTGGCCTAGCACGACGCCCCTAGATGATGGCTCTGGGCTCCCCTCAGCAGAGGGTTTCCGTCCAACTCCCCGAATAAGTTGCCCCCTAGGGTGTTTATATAGGCTTTGAGATGTGTTACTTGGCCTCCAAGTATCCTAATTTGAGTGCAATTCCTAATTGGGAGTTTAAGTAGACTTAGGAATGTGTTTCTTTGCCTCCAAGCATCCAAATCTGAGTAAAATTCCTCTTTCTCGCGGTAGGGACACGGCCATGGTACACGCCCGTGTGAATCGTGGCCAGGCCGTGTTGGACTCCGTTGATGAGGCACGGCCGTGTAAATCGTGGCTAGGCCGTGTTCTAGATAATTAAGGAGGCATGGCCGTGTGGCTTGAAGTCCAGGTCGTGCTGATTTCATGGCTTGGCCCAATTTAGTCCGTTTTAAGCCCGTTTCTCGTTCTTTTCGTCATCGGGTGCTTTCCTGAGTATAAAACATGAAAAGAAAGGATTAAGAGCACCTTTTTACATAAATTGAGGCTTAAATCATCCAAAAGCATATTAAATGTGCGCCTAAAATATGTTACTATTTCAGTTTATCATGAACCACCTAAATTAGAATTAAAGCAACTGCCAAAACATTTAGAGTATGCATTCCTTGGGGAAAATTATACGTTACCAGTAATTATCTCTTCAGAGCTAGAACCTCGGGAAAAAGAGGAGTTGATACAGGTACTAAGAGAACATAAAAAAGCCATAGCTTTGAAAATCTCTGACATTAAGGGAATAAGCCCAACATTTTGCACCCACAAAATTTTAATGGAAGACGAGCACAAGCCATGCGTACAACCACAAAGACGATTAAATCCCAAGATAAAAGAAGTCGTGAAAGCCGAGGTAATTAAACTTCTAGATGCTCGAATAATTTATCCTATTTCTGACAGCAAGTGGGTGAGTCCTGTGCAGGTTGTCCCAAAGAAAGGAGGCATGACCGTGGTAGCTAACGAAAAGAATGAACTAATTCCTACCAGGACAGTCACAGGTTGGAGAGTTTGCATAGATTACAGGAAGCTGAATGACGCCACTAGAAAAGATCACTTCCCTCTACCCTTCATTGATCAAATGCTAGAAAGGTTATCAGGACATATGTACTATTGCTTCCTAGATGGACTCTCCGGTTATTTCCAAATCCCAATAGCACCTGAAGATCAAGAGAAGACAACGTTCACATGCCCATACGGTACGTTTGCTTATCGAAGAATGCCTTTTGGATTATGTAATGCTCCTGCTACCTTTCAACGTTGTATGTTGGCAATCTTTGATGAACTTGTAGAAGATATTATAGAGGTATTCATGGACGATTTCTCAGTATACGGTAATTCTTTCCATCTTTGCCTTAAAAATTTAAAACGAGTCTTGATGAGATGTGAGGAAACAAACCTTGTTTTAAATTGGGAGAAATGTCACTTTATGGTACAAGAGGGAATTGTATTAGGACATAAAATTTCTAGTAAAGGGATTGAGGTAGATAAAGAAAAGATTGAAACCATAGAAAAATTACCTCCTCCTAGTTCAGTTAAGGCCATTAGAAGCTTTTTAGGACACGCAGGATTTTATAGAAGATTCATTAAGGATTTTTCTAAAATAGCTAAGCCTTTAACAAAGTTACTAGAAAAAGATGTTCCTTTCAATTTTGATCAGGAATGTTTAGACGCATTCAATATCCTTAAGGATAAACTAATAAATGCTCCAATTATAATTGCACCTGATTGGAATCTACCCTTTGAACTAATGTGTGATGCAAGTGATTTCGCAGTAGGTGCAGTTCTGGGGCAACGAAGAGGCAAGCATTTTCAACCAATATATTATGCTAGCAGGACTTTGACACCCGCGCAGGAAAACTACACCACCACGGAGAAGGAACTGCTAGCTGTAGTTTTTGCTTTTGACAAATTTAGACAGTATTTATTATTATCTAAAGTTGTCGTTTTCACTGACCACTCAGCTATTCGTTATCTATTAACTAAACCTGATGCGAAACCATGACTCATAAGATGGATTTTACTTTTACAAGAATTTTATTTCGAAATACAGGATAAGAAAGGAGCTGAGAACCTTGCAGCTGACCACTTCTCTAGACTCGAAAACCCCCATATCGAAGAGCTAAATGAAGGAGAGATAAACGATTCATTCCCAGAAGAACAACTCTTTTCGATAACTCATTCTTGCCAAAAAAATTAACACATCACCAAAAGAAGCGATTCTTTGCTGATGCAAAAAACTATTTTTGGGAAGATCCATTTCTTTTCCGAATATGTGCAGATCAGGTAATTCGAAGATGCGTTACAAGGACAGAAGCAAGTAAGATTATAGAACATTGCCATTCAGGACCTTCGGGAGGACACTACAAAGTGGCATTAAGGCAAAGACATAAGATACTCGAATCAGGTTTTTATTGGCCCACTCTATTCAAGGATGCCAACAGGTATGTCGCCTCATGTGATAAATGTCAAAGAACAGGTAATGTCTCTAAACGTGATGAAATGCCTCAAACATATATGCTATCATGTGAAATATTTGATGTATGGGGTATTGATTTTATGGGGCCATTCCTAGTTCATTCGGAAATAAATACATCCTAGTGGCGAGAGACTACATGTCAAAATGGGTGGAAGCCAAGCTCTACCTACTAATGATGCTAGAGTAGTAGTTAAGTTCCTCAAGAAACTGTTCTCTCGATTTGGAACGCCTAGAGCTATCATTAGTGATAGGGGCACTCATTTCTGTAATACTCAATTTGACAAAGTCTTAAAAAAATATGGAGTACACAACAGGATAGCTACCCCATATCACCCTCAAACCAGTGGGCAAGTTGAAGTAGCAAACCGAGAACTTAAGCGCATTCTAGAAAAGACGGTTGAATCAAACAGAAAAGATTGGGCATTAAAAGTAGATGATGCCTTATGGGCTTATAGAACAATATTTAAACCCCTCTCTAGGACATCCCCACAAACTTGTATACGGGAAAAGTCATCATCTACCATTCGAGTTAGAACATAAAGCTTTTTGGGCCATAAAGTTTTTAAATTTTGATCTTAGAATTGCAGGAAAGAAAAGAATGATGCAGATGAATGAGCTAGACGAATGGAGAGCTGAGGCCTACGAGAACTCGAAACTATATAAAGAGGCAACTAAGTGACGCCACGACGCTCGTCTAAAGAAGTCGAAACAATTCGAAGTAGGGGATTTGGTCCTACTGTACAACTCAAGGCTTAAATTATTTCCTAGGAAGCTGAAATCGAGATGGTCAGGCCCATTCATGATCAAAACAATTTTTCTATACGGTACAATCGAGGTAAGTCACCCCACTAAGGGCACATTCAAGGTAAATGGTCACCGACTAAAAATTTATAATGGTGCAGATTTTAGAGGTATGAGAGAGGAGCTTCTGCTCTAGGAACCTTCTTTTAGAACCGAAAACAGGGAAAGTCTAGCTTAAGACTATAAACAAGCGCTTCTCGGGAGGCAACCCGAGTACTAACTTCCCTAACATTATACTTTTAACTATTTAGCATCTAACTTCATACTAATTAATCTAATAAAGTGCAGGTTTTAGACCACACGACCTTACACACGGGCGTGCCCGTGGCCATGCGGAAGCCAGGGATAAACCATAGGCGTGCCACCAGCTGTGCACGACAAAGAAGAATCTTTTTCCTCAACACGGGCTGCGATAATATCCCACGCTCGTGTCGACTACCCGTGCGAGGTTACTGACTTATTAAGCACGAACTAAACACGACCGTGCCTACTAACTGTGTGAGGTTACTGATTTGTTAAGCACGGGAGAAACATGCCCGTGCCACCCAACCGTGTGAGGTTACTGACTTATCAAGCACGGGCGTGTCATAAGTAACACGACCGTGGCAAATCCACCTGAACGCGCCTAAAATTCGAAATCACGAAAAACACGGGCGCATAAAAATCAAACACGGGCGTGGCCCCTGCCCGTGCTCGTATCCCTATTTTAGCAACTTTAACCGTCGCCCTTCCCCCAAATCAACCCTAAACCAAATTTTAAGCTTTATCCCTCTCAAATCCGGCCACACACAAACCCTCCACCGTCCCATCAAACCCTCAACCTTCTTTTCTTCCAAGAAAACCACACTAAAACCGTGAACACGCCCGCGCCACCACCGTGCTGCAGGAAAAACATGCCCGCACCACCACCGTGCGCGTGCAGAAAACCTCACAGCAACACCGTGCTACGCTCGTGTCCAGCCGATTTGCACCATCACGACCCCTGGTTCCCTCCACTACTTCATTCTCTTGACTTAAAGTTTGATAAATTTCATATTATTTCATATTATTTCATTTTGTTTTAGTATTAAGCATAAATTATTTTCTTTTAAAATTCATTTTAGAACTTGTTTCAATGTTTCATTTCCCAGGAATGTTTATAGTGAAAATCTTGATTGATAGCTATTTGTTGTTAGAACAATTTCATATTGATATTTTGCTAGGTAAAATTAGAATGAGCTGCTCTTAGGTGAATAATCGTATTGAGCATTTAAATATCTTGGGTCTAGAGGACAATTTGGTACCAACACTACTTGAATATCCATTATTTCAGGTACAAATGTCATCATCACGAGGAAAACGAACCACGGCCGCCCCAACGAAGAAAAGAAAGGGGTCCGGATGATCCTCAGCCAGCGCATCTTCTGAATTAAGACACCGCTTCCTCCAATTCTCTCAAGAAGCTCAGGAGGAACGATACAAGGCATTCCAGGAAAGACCTCTAGGAACTGGTAGATGCATTGATTGGAACGCGGTGGAACAGGTCGGATTAGCAACCGATATTCGAGCCCTCATATCGACCGAGCCGTGGGAGCAATTTTTCTCTATCATTGAGCCAACTTATTTGGAACTCACCCTCGAGTTCTGCACTACTTTTACCTTACAGACAGTGATGGCCCAGTACGACGACCCGGGCACAATGCAATTCCACTTAGGAGGTACGGTACGTCGACTAAGCGTACCGCAATTCGGCACGACACTCGGACTCTATACGGAGGAATTTATAGAAGAAAATCCACTCTCCGAGTTAGACCGTCAACTCCACTGCACTCCCCTCAACTGCTGGCGCAATTTACGGCCCAACACAGGCGTTTACGACCCCAGTTGCTTGAAGGCGATAGCCCTTGGCCCACCCTTAAGGTATATCCACGCCATTCTTGCTCACACTATCACAGGTCGACGTGAGAGTACGGGTGTGGTGAATAAGCACGATGTCTACTACCTATCGTGCATGTCGGGAAGAACACGTTTTCGACTGGCATACTTCATCGCTGTGCAATTCAGCACCAAACGGAGCCACATAGGAAGGGAAATTCTATCGATGGGCCCGTGTACATCACAAGGTTGGCTCGATATTTTGGCCTCCTCAATACCGATGCCCGAGTTCATCCCTCACACTGATTGGCCACATGGTTCCTCAAGGCATCCAAACGATGTCACACATGAGGATGATTAAACACCGTCGTGGGACTGACCCCCCAATACCGATTAGTACAAACCACTGATGAGGAGGAACCCGAGGACATTACTGATGATGTCCCATAGGAAGTCCCAGCCCAAAGCCAGCAGCCATTCCATACAGCAGCTACACTATCGCATATCTCCGCACGCCTCGACCAGTATGAGCAGTATTTCACCGATTCAACTCGGCGTTTTGACAGGATCGAGGCCACTTTCCAACAGATATGCCATCATCTCCACATCTCTTCACCGACACCACCGCAGAATCCAGCCGATAATGAGGACCTTTAAGTCCTCTTATTTTCTTTTTTAGTTTCCATTATTATCAGTTTTATTTGTTGCAATTCAAACTTTTTATCCGTCTATATTTCAGATTTTTATGGTATCATCGACTATCTAATCTTCAAGCATGCTTCACATTTATTTAATTATGGCCCCGAGACATCTAACCGATGATTTCACAGTTTCAAAAACACACTCCAAACAAATCACTAGGAGTAATTCACTATTACATAAGTCATTTTCCACATCCTCTATCTCAAGGAAACCATCCAAAAAGTCAGGGAGTTTCACTTACACCTTTCTCTTTTAATTTTGCTATAATACATTTACATATCTTTTTACATTGAGGGCAATGTACATCTTAAGTGTGGGGGGGTGAATCTTAGATATTCCAAACTTTTTGCATTGTTCTCAAAATCCTGAATTTAGTCTTGTTTGAAAGTAATTTCCTCATATTACTAATTAGGATGAAATTTCTGATTATTTATGATTTTTATTGATATGTTTTAGATTAAGTCATTGATAATTGTGCATTGATAATTAAATTCTAAAAATACTAGAGAATCAAGCATAATAAGTCTATTTTTCTAAATAAAAAAAAAATAGGTCATCTACCTGAATTTAAATATTACCTTGAAATTTGATATTTACAAGGTTGATGTCAAAAATACCCATAATTTTTGTGAGTTTTTGAGCATTATAGAGCATAAATTCTTTTTCTTGCTCACTTTATTGATTATGAGTATGTCAACACTGATTTGTTATTCTAGAACTTGCATCGATTATACATGTCGAGACCACACTTTTGATTTGATATACAGAGATGATAAAGGCACCTAGGTTTTAACCCACTAACTCCATTAAAAGCCTACCTTCACAAATTAACCCCTAGTGAACCCCTTTTAATCCTAACAACCCTATTTATTGACTCACCCACTAATATTAACCCAAAACCCTTTGTAATTGTTATCACCATTCTTTCTAACTACCCCTATATCGAGATTTGATCTGATTAGTTGCCTAATTATGAATTTTAGTAATTTATCCTTTATTTAGTTTGTTCTTAAAAAAATGAAGTATATTCATTATTAGTTATGTGATTAAATGAGCTTATACATTTATTTAAATTCCAAATATCGAAGAAGAAGCTCGTAGTGTTAGTATTATTAGTTTTCAATCGATGTAATTATTATTATTAGTTCATTAGTTCTTAGTTAGGTAATTCGTCAATTCAATCTCGATTCTAACCTTCTAATTCAGCCTATATCCATACCCTTAACCTAAGCCCCGTTACAACCCTAACAAAGACCTTTTGATTTGTGTTTCATCTCATATTTCAGTGGTGGAGATTTGATTTTCATGCAAGCCTATGGGATTAACTCTTCATGTTTGACTTTTGAGTGCCTAAATTTTGAACCTTAAACACTTTAAGTGATTTGAGTGAATCTTTAGTGAAGATGTCAATCCTTGACAATTTCGAATCAGAGGTAATTATTTAGATGAAGGGAAACACCTATGTTTTGCACTATAAAAATATAAGACTTATAGTGTTTGAATTTTTAGAACTCTTTGAGTTGAATTATCCATGTATGAATTATCTTTGAATTATGATGAAACACTATCAATGACTATTATGAATTATAGGAAGTTCGTTTTAATTGTAAGTTGAGAATTTTGCTTGAGGACAAGCAAAAGCTTAAGTGTGGGGGTATTTGATAAACCGAAATAGTAACATATTTTAATCCCACATTTAGTATGCTTTTGGATGAATTATCCCTTGATTTATGTAAAAAGGTGATCTTAATCCTTTCTTTTCATGTCTTATACTCAGGAAAGCACCCAAGGATAAAAAGAACAAGAACCGGGCTCAAAACGGATCAAAACGGGCCAAAGAGGAAATCGACACGGCCTGGACTTGGACCCACACGGCCGTGCCAAGTCAATCATCTAGAAAACGGTCTAACCCCGACTCACACGGCCGTGTCTCATTAAAGAAATCTGAACACGGCCTAGCCACGATTCACACAGGCGTGTGCCATGGCCGTGTCTCTGCCGTGGAGAAGAGCACTTTCATTCGGGAAAGGATACTTAGGGAGAAAGAAACGTATTTCAAAAGCCTATAAATACACCCTAAGTATGACCTAAGAGGGGGAGCCCAAAGCCATCGTCTAGGGGCGTCGTGCTAGGCCGTAGAAGGCGATTTGTGGGGATTCACTCGTGGATAGCCGGTTGATCCATCTCAAGAAGCCAGAATTATACTCAAGACGGAGGATCTCTCCTTCAATTCCTTCAGGGGGTTTTAGGGATTTCTTATGTTTTGTTTTATCTTTTCTCTTGAGATGTTTTCCTTTATTGTTATGAACTAAACCCTTCGGATACTCGAAGGGGATGAAACCTATGATGAATCTTGTTATTGTTTTCTGAATTATATGATAAATACTTAGTTTGTTCTTAATTATGTGAGCTTAATCCAAATTTAATGTGCTCAGGTGGAGGAGGAATAGACCCTGCCTAGGAGTAGATCCAACATATTTAAGCAGAGTTGATCGCACGCCTAGAGATAGGGTGACGAGATTTTGCCGGATTAGGGTGAAACCTAATATGGGAATCCATAGATCGATTTACTGCTATTCTAGGGGGTTATTATAAGAGAACGAGAGTTCCACTAATTAACCTAGGGTTAGATGTTATTCGCCTCGAGAGAGGGTTTAATATACGTTAGGGAGTCTTACGGATCAAACTAAGTGAATAAATCGTATGGTTCAGTGTTAGATAACAAGTGAAGTCTAGGTGGATTCTTCCTAGGGTATCGTCTAAATCAACTGAGTTTTTCCCAAGTTATTTTCCAAATTCATTCTTCTTTGTCTTAGATTCTTTAGTTTAGTAGTTAATTAATTTAGATTAGATAAACAATCTCTCTTTATTTTTAGGCTAGATAATAAAAAGAAAGTTAGTATTAGTACTTTTAGTTCCTTTGGGTTCGATAATTCGGTCTTACCTAAGCTATACTACTGTTCGATAGGTGCACTTGCCTCAATCGTTGTCAGAGTTAGTTTCCAGGTTCAATCATTCTTTTTATAAATTTTAAAGCTCTGATTCACAGCGATCACCAGTGTGCTAGGCCGTGTGGCGAATTTTTATTTTCGAAATTAGGTGCAGTTTTCACACGGCCGTGTAACACGCTCGTGTTCAAGGCCGTGTCAACCACACGGCTGAGACACACGCCCGTGTCTCAGCTCGTGTGCTCAATTCTGAGCATTCTTTTTTTTTTCAAATTTAAGGTGCAGGGGACACACAGCCTTGCTACACGCCCGGCCTAGACACACGCCCGTGTGTCTACCCGTGTGGACAAAATGAAGCCATTTCTTAGCTTGATTTTCTTACCCAATTTTCCCAACAACCTACATCAATACTTGCATGTATATACCAGCCAAATCAAGCATTAAAACCAAGCCTAAACTAACATCTATCATGGCGAAATGTCACATGCAATTCATGTTTATAATCATACTTTTGGTACATATTCAAGATAAACATACTCTATCTATCCACACTTAACACATAAGCATTGAACATGAGATAACTTATAAACATACCAAATAAATCATTACTAGCCGTTCCAATGGCTAGATTACAAAACATCACCTACAAGTCATTATTTGGCTAAATAAGCCTATACATGCCATTATACCAAAATGAGATTTCTAAGTATATCAAAGAGGAGATAGTGGATAGTGTGATTATGCTCCGACCGATCCTCCAACCTTCTCGAGCTTAAGAGCACTATAAAACAAGGGAAAAGTAAATGGGGTAAGCATTTTCATGCTTAGTAAGTTCGTATAGCGGGAAATAAACTTACCAGTTATACATATTAATACAAGCATACACAAAACACAATCCATCAATTTTTGGGTAAGTTACCTAAGCACATACACTTATTCAAACTTGTTAGTCACATAATTTCATAAAAATATCAAGTAAACATAGATGAGCTCATTATATACAAACATCCATTAATTCCACCTTTCCAGATTTCAAGAGTCTTTTCCGTTGAATTAATGAAATTTCGATGGACATTCGGGTGATATACATAAGGTATACATATGAATTATCCGTCAATTTGTACTCATTATTACCCATTGGGCATAAGTTTGAAGAGCACACTCTCAAGCCACATATTTTACAATAGGATTACTAGTCCAGGCTAAATCCTGATTTTCAACTGACGTTCACAAGAGTCATTTAGGTTTGCCATTCCAGGCCAAATCCTATCAATGACCTGTGCTCTAAAGAGCTTAATTAGGGTTACCCGTCCGGGCTAAACCCAATCTATAACATATGCTCAAGAGGCTTAAATTTAGGATTACTCGTCCGGGCTAAATCCTATTTGTAACCTTTGCCTTATTATACCCGTTTCAAAAATCACCATAATCTATCGAATTTTGAAATTCAACCGAGACATGATATTTTATCGATACTTCCAACGTGTAATTATTTCATTATGTATATCATCACATACATATTATCACAATCACACAGTTCATCTCAAACATATTAACGTACCAAATTATGTTACACGAACTTACCTTGACAATTATTCGGGTTTGAATTCCAACTAATCTGAATCTTTTTGTTTCCCTCGATCTAAGTCCGTAGTTGGTCTTTCCAGGTCTTTTCAAGCTTAGTATGTGATAAACCGTAATAGTAACATATTTTAATCCCACATTTAGCATGCTTTTGGATGGTTTATCCCTTGAATTATGAAATTTGGTGCTCTTAATCCTTTAATTTCATGTTTTATACTCAGGAAAGCATAGGAGGATGAAAAAAACGAGAAACGGGCTTAAAACAGGCCAAATGGGCCAAAGGGAGAAATCGACACAGCCTGGGGTTTCACCACACGGCCGTGCCTCCTTAGCAGGCTCAAAAACGGCCTACAATTCGACTTACACGGACGTGTGCCATGGGCGTGTCCCTGTTGTGGAAAAGAATAATTTTATTCGGATTAGGGTACTTAGAGGTAAAGAAACACATTCCAAAAGCCTATATAAACACCCTAAAGGCCAACCTTTAGAGGGGCGTCCAGCTAGGCCAAGGAGCCAAGCCGGAGAGGTCAGAATTGTGGGATTTACTCGAAGAAAGCCAGTTGATTCATCTCAAGAAGCCGGAGTCATACTCAAGACGGAAAATCTTCTTTTCAATTCCTTTAGGGGGTTTTAAGGTTTTTCTTATGTTTTGTTTTATCTTTTCTTCTGAGATGTATATTTTTATGATTATGAACTAAACCCTCAGATACCTGAGGGGGATGAAACCTAAGACGGATCTTGTTATTGTTTTCTGAGCTATATGATAAATACTTGATTTGTTCTTAATTATGTGTTCTTAATTCTTGTTTTGATATTTCAGGATATCGATTCAAGTATTGATATGCTTAGGTAGAGGAGGAATAGACCCTGCCTAAGAGTAGATCTAGCATAATTAAGCGGAGTTGCTCGAGTGCCTAGAGATTGGGTGACGAAAATCTGCCGGACAAGGGTCAAACCTAATATTGGAGTCCATAGATCGAGTTAATGCAATTCTAGGGGTTTTAATTAGAAAGAGATTTCAATTAATCAACCTAGGGTTAGACGTTAGTAGCCTCGAGAGAGGTATTAATATAAATTAGGAAATCCTACGGATCAGGTCAATTGAATAAATCGTCTGGTTCAGAGTTAAATAACAAGTGAAGTCTAGGAGGATTCTTCTTTGGGTATTGTCTTAATCAATTTGTTTTTCCCACAAGTATTTTTCCAATTCATTCTCTTTGTCTTAGCGTCTTTAGCTTAGTAGTTAGTTAATTTTAGATTAAACAATAATTCACTTCAATTCTTAGGCTAAATAATAGAAAGAAAGTTAGTATTAGTACTTTTGGTTCCTTTGGGTTCGATATTCTGGTCTTGCCACTAAACTATACTACTGTTCGATAGGTGCACTTGCCTCAATCGTTGTCACAGTTAGTTTCTAGGCTAGATCATTCATTATATAAATTTTAAGACTCTGACATAACGATCAAGTTTTTGGCGCCGTTGCCGGGGAACTAAAATATTAAGAACGCTCAATTTTTATTACTTTAGCCATTTTTTTAATTTTTGCAATTTACTTTTTTTTTATTTTAACTTTGCTAATTTTTTTTCTTTCTTTGTTCCTTGCAGGTACCTCTAGTTTATGACTAGAAGGAACTCGGCAGGACCCTTAATTTACAACAGTGATATTGAAGGAACCGTTTGCAAAAATCGTAGAGAAATAAGGCGAAGCTTAACTTACATAGAAGAAGAGCAATAAGACGAGGACAATACTACCGAAGAGATGGCCGAGAATAATCCGCTACCTCCGAGAGGTGGCTGAAAATCATGCTCCTCGTACTATGTATGATTATGCTAAGCCTAGTTTAGTTGGTATCTTGAATCAAGTATTATTAGACCTACTATTGCGCAAATAATTTCAATTGAAACCTAACACTATACGAGATGATACAACAGCTTTGTTCAGTTTGATGGTTTGTAGGATGAGGATCCTAACACACACTTAGCAAATTTTCTTGAATTCGTGATACCTTCAAAATAAATGGCATTTCCGATGATGCCATTCGCTCTTCTGTAATTTCCCTTTTCTTTGAGGAATAAAGCCAAACAGTGGTTGAATTCTCTTCCACGAGGGTCAATCACTACATGGGAGCAAATGACCGAAAAATTTTTATTAAAATATTTTTCGCCGGCTAAAATGGCTAAGTTAAGGAATGATATCTCTTCTTTTGTGCAGATGGATTTAGAGACACTTTATGATGCATGCGAGAGATACAAAGATCTATTGAGAAGGTGCCCATACCATGGATTACCCTTGTGGCTACAGGTCCAAACCTTTTACAATGGTGTAAACCCTTCAACCAGGCAGTTAATTGATTCAGCCATCAGCGGAACGCTGAACAACAAAACTCCTAAAGTGGCCTACGAGTTTATTGAAGAGATGTCACTGAATAACTATCAGTGGCAAGTCACAAGGACAAGGCCAACAAAAATAGCCGGAGTTTTCAACCTCGACGCAATAACCATGCTATCCAATCGTAGAATCATAAATAAAAAGATTGATAGTTTTATGGTTCTTCACAGTACATCCAGTTATGCGATGCGACACAAATGGAGGAGGAATTAGCAACACGAATATCCACTTTACAACTTTGAGCACGTAAAAGCGGCGGATGAACTATATGGGTAATAATTTTAGATCTCGAAATAACCCTTATAGTAACAATTATAATCCAGTTGGAGGAACCACCCCAATTTTTCGTGGGGAGGTCAAGGAAATCAGAGACAGCAACCCCCTCCAAACTTCCAACAACAACCCTACCCACGGGAAAAGAAGCAGAACCTTGAGGAGATGCTGACAAAATTCATAGCGGTGTCAAAAACACGTTTCCAAAACATCGAAATAGCACACAAAAAGCAAGAAGCATCGATTGAAGAGATCCAGAATCAGGTAGGTCAACTTACCAAGATCATGTCAGAACGACCACAAGGTAGATTGCCAAGCAAAACTGAAACTAACCCAAAGGAGCAACTTCAAGCCATAACCGCTCATGATAGTAAAGGGTTAGATGAACCCAAATTAAGGCAAGAGGATGTGGTAGAGAAAGGTGAGGTCGAGGTAAGTCATGATAAAATAAAATCGGTAATCAAAGAGTACCAACCTCGCATACCATATCCTGAAGTAATGAAGAAAGATAACACAGAGGAACAGTTCGGTAAGTTTCTTAAACTTTTAAAGAACTTACATATTAACTTACCATTTCTCGAAGCTCTTTCGCAGATGCCAGATTCAAGGAAATTTTTAAAAGAGCTTCTAACAAACAAACGGAGGTTAGACGAGGCGTCGCATGTGGAGCTAAACGCAATGTGCTCAGTAATTCTACAAAATAAACTACCACGAAAATTAAAAGATCCAGGGAGTTTTACGATTCCATGTTTAATTGGTAGTTTATCTATTGATAACGCTTTAGCTGATTTAGGGGCAAGCATAAATGTTATGCCTTATAAAATGTTTAAACAACTAGGTCTAGGGAAACCCAAACAAACTAGGATAAGCATTCAATTAGCTGATAAGACTATTTGAATTCCTAGGGGTATAATCGAAGATGTTCTCGTAAAGATTGATAAATTTGTATTCGCAGTAGACTTTGTTGTTTTAAACATGGAGGAGGACAACACGATCCCCTTAATTTTAGGAAGACCCTTTTTAGCAACTGCCAGAACTAAAATTGATGTTGGTACAGGAGAACTCATACTCCGTGTAGGTGACAAATCAATCAGTCTTTAGGCTCTCGACTTAACCAGGACATCAAGTGATAGAGGTGAGAAAGTAAATTCAATTGATAACCAATCTGTTAAACCCTCTTTTCAGGAAGCACCACGGAACTACACACCCGAGCCCGATCCTATACCTCATAACAACAAAGAAATAACTCAGGAGGAACGAAGGCTTCATATTGATGAACTAGATGAGTCGAAGATGCATTTCAAGGAAAAACTAGGGATACACGAAGCAGAACCAAAGCCAATCTATGGGACAGACAAATTCAAAATCAGAGATCAGGTATTGTTAGATAAAGCAGACCCTCGAATATCTCCTCCTGACCCGAATACAAACAAAGAAATCCCTTTTAGGGTAATCAATGTCTTCCCATACGGAATAGTCGAGGTAAGTAATCCTACATTTGGGACTTTTAAAATAAACGCTACTCGACTTGAACTATATACTAATAATAGGACAGATAGCATGAAGAAGGATGTTCAACTCTTCAAACCACTCTGATTATGCGAATGAGAGGTAAGTCTAGCTTAAGACTTTAAACGAGCGCTTCTCGGGAGGCAAACTGAGCACTAACCCTAATAATTAAGTTTAGTTTTATTTCTTTTCTTTTATTTAGGCGCAAATTTCTATACCACCACACCTTTCGCACACAGCGTCGTGGCGTGGCGTGTGGATACTACGGACTTCAAATCTTCGACATAGCGAGTGGTAGTATGCGAGCCAATGACGAAAGATTCCTAGATCACAGACGACTATAAATTGCCATGGCCGTGTGATATGGCCGTGGCCGACACTAAGGGAAGTCACACGGGCTCCGACTAAACACCACGGCCGTGCGATACAGCCGTGGTCAACACTATTTTATCAAACATGGGTGTGGTAACCACGAAACGGGCGTGGGAGAAACGAACGAAGCACAACACGACCGTGTGATATGGCTGTGTGACCCAACACGCCCATGGTACACGGGCGTGGGGATGTACCAGACATCAAAACTCTATTTAAACCACCCCCTCCCTCTTCTCAACTACTCCCCATTCCCCTTCCTCCATACATTTTTAGACCCCCTCTTCCATATTCTCCTTCCTTGGCCCTTTTCCAAACTACACCATATCCATGTCGAAGAAGCGAAAGGATCCTAGCACAGTCTCCCTCTACGAGACCGACCTACATAAGTTCATGCCGGCCGCTTGATCCACTCAACAAGCCAATGATATTTGAGGCCATTTAGTTTTTAATTTTCTTTTTTCTTCTCATTTATTTTCCTTCTATTTATCTTCCTTGTCCTTAAATAAATAATTAGTTTATTTTTAATTTTTCTTAGTATTTCTTGGCTATTTCTTCACGGGCTACCCAATTTCTCCATCTAGCGCAATAATACTGGGCAGCCCCCATACCACCACCAGAGACGCCTCCTCCAACTTATCTTTCACCTCCGAATCAAGTTTCCAAACCTCCAACTCAAGGAATCCATCCAAATTCAGGAAGTTTCATCTCTCCCTATCTTTTATGAATTCCTATCTATCTTTGTACATTGAGGGCAATGTACATCTTAAGTGTGGGGGGTTAATCTTAAAAGTGCCAAACTTTTTGCATTATTCTCAAATCCTAAATTATGTCTTGTTCTTAAGTAAAATTTCTCATATTACTGTTAAAATGAAATTTCTTTTGATTTATGATTTTTATGATATGTTTTGGATTAAGTCATTGATAATTATGCAGTGATGATTTAAACTGTAGGAAACTAGAGAATCAAGCAGGATAAGTCTATTTTTCAGAAGTAAAAATTTTGTTAGGTTGTCTACCCGAATCTAATTATTACTTTGAAGTTTGAAATTTACAAGGTTGATATCAAAAAGCCCATAATTTTTGTGAGATTTTGAGCCTTTTAGAGCATACATTCCTTTTCGTGCTCACTTTATTGATTATGAGTGTGTCAACATTGATTTGTTATTCTAGAACTTGCATCGATTATACATGTCGAGACCACACCTTTGATTTGATATACTAAGATGATAAAGGCACCTAGGATTTAACCCACTTACTCCATAAAAAGCCTACCCTCACAATTAACCCTTAGTGAACCCCTTTAATCCTAACAACCCTTTTATTGACTCACCCACTAATATTAACCCAAAACCAACTTTGTATTTGTTATCACCATTTCTCTTGACTACCCCTATATCGAGATTTGATTTGATCTGTTACTTAACTATTTTCTTTATTCCAATTATTGAATTCTATCTTATTATTATTTTACTTGATTTGTTCTTAAAAAAAATATAAATCGAAGTATATTTATTATTAGTTCTGTGATTAAGTGAGCTTATACAGTTAAATTCACATCTTTAGAAGAAGCTCGTGTTATTAGTATTAGTATTACAAGTTTTCAATTGATGTAATTATTCTTTATTCAGTTCGTTGTCTATAGTTAGGTAATTTGTCAATTCAGTCTCGATACTAACCCTCTAATTCAGCCTTTATCCACACCTTTAACCCAAGCCCCGTTACAACCCATAAAAGACCTTTTGATTTGTGTATCATATCATTTTACAGTGGTGGAGATTTGATTTTCATGCAAGCCTATGGGATTAACTTTTCATGTTCGACTTCTGAGTGCTTATTTTTTAACCTTAAACACTTCGAGTGATTTGAGTGAATCTTTAGTGAGGATGTCAATTTTTGTCAATTTTGAATCAGAGGTAATTAATTAGATGAGGGGAAACACCTATGTTTTCATGCTACAAAAATATATGACTTTGATTGTTTGAATCTTTAGGAACCTTCCGGTTAAATTATCAATGTATGAATTACCTATGAATTATGATGAAACATTATTGATGAATATCATGAGTTGAGGAAGTTTGTTTTAATTGTAAGTTGAGATTTTTGCTTGAGAACAAGCAAAAGCTTAAGTGTGGGGGTATTTGATAAACCGTAATAGTAATAAATTTTAATCCCGCATTTAGCATGCTTTTGGATGGTTTATCCCTTGAATTATGGAATTTGGTGCTCTTAATCCTTTAATTTCATGTTTTATACTCAGGAGAGCATAGGAGGATGAAAAGAACGAGAAACGGGCTTAAAACGGGCCAAATGGGCCAAAGTGAGACATCGACACGGCCTGGGGTTTCACCACACGACCGTGCCTCCTTAGCAGGCTCGAACACGGCCTACAATTTGACTTACACGGGTGTGTGCCATGGGTGTGTCCCTGCTGTGGAAAAGAAGAATTTTATTTGAATTAGGGTACTTAGAGGCAAAGAAACACATTCCAAAAGCCTATATAAACACCCTAAAGGCAAACCTTTAGGGGGCGTCCAGCTAGGCCAAGGAGCCAAGCCGGAGAGGTCAGAATTGTGGGATTTACTCGAAGAAAGCCAGTTGATTCATCTCAAGAAGTCGGAGTCATACTCAAGACGGAAGATCTTCTCTTCAATTCCTTTAGGGGGTTTTAGGGTTTTTCTTATGTTTTGTTTTATCTTTTCTTACGAGATGTATACTTTTATGATTATGAACTAAACCCTCGGATACTTGAGGGGATGAAACCTAAGACGGATCTTGTTATTGTTTTAGAGCTATATGATAAATACTTGATTTGTTCTTAATTATGTGTTCTTAATTCTTGTTTTGATATTTCAGGATATCGATTCAAGTATTGATGTGCTTAGGTAGAGGAGGAATAGACCCTGCCTAAGAGTAGATCTAGCATAATTAAGCGGAGTTGCTCGCGCGCCTAGAGATAGGGTGACGAAAATCTGCCGAATTAGGGTCAAACCTAATATGGGAGTCCATAGATCGAGTTAATGCAATTATAGGGGTTTTAATTAGAAAGAGATTTTAATTAATCAACCTAGGGTTAGACGTTAGTAGCCTCGAGAGAGGTATTAATATAAATTAGGGAATCCTACGGATCAAGTCAAGTGAATAAATCGTCTGGTTCAGAGTTAGATAACAAGTGAAGTCTAGGTGGATTCTTCCTTAGGTATTGTCTTAATCAATTGGATTTTCCCACAAGTATTTCCCCAATTCATTCTCTTCGTCTTAGCGTCTTTAGCTTAGTGGTTAGTTAATTTTAGATTAAACAATAATTCACTTCAATTCTTAGGCTAAATAATAGAAAGAAAGTTAGTATTAGTACTTTTGGTTCCTTTGAGTTCGATATTCCGGTCTTGCCACTAAACTATACTACTGTTCGATAGGTGCACTTGCCTCAATCGTTGTCACAGTTAGTTTCTAGGCTAGATCATTCATTATATAAATTTTAAGACTCTGACATAACGATCAGTAAGTTCTCTTCCTCTCTCATAGGGTTTCTATAGATAATATTGGGCAAGAAGATGAATAGAAAAGATGATAATTTCTTTTTATTTTTCTATCATCTTTTTAATTTGTTGATTTCCAATTTAGTCCCTAGCCATTTTTAATTTTTCCATGGATGAGTCACCAAGAAAAATCTACATACTTTTCTTAATGGTCTAATTACCATATAAGGAACTCTAGTTTTGAATTCCATAGCTATTTAATCATTATAGCTTCTAGAATTCAACTTTCGCAATTTATGCAATTTAGTCCTTTACCTAATTAACCACACAATCGATAAAATTTTCGTATCAAAATTTTCATGTGACCTTCCTATCATAATACCAACCATAAAATAAAATAAAATAAAATAAAATAAATTTTTATTTTTGGGCTCGAATTTGTGGCCCCGAAACTACTGTTTCTATCTCACTAAAAATGGGCTGTTACAACTCTCCCCCTTAAAAATTTTCATCCTCAAAAATTCTTACCAGAAAAGAGGTTAGGGTATTGCTTCCTCATAGTATCCTCCGGCTCCCAGGTAGCTTTCTCTAATCCATGTCGTTGCCAGAGCACTTTTACCAATGCCACTTTTTATTTCTCAGCTCTTTTGTCTCATGTGCCAGTATTTTGATCGATTCTTCATTGTAGGTCATATCAGGCTGAATCTCCACTTCTGTTGGAGTAATAACGTGTGAAGGGTCCGATCTATATCGTCGTAACATGGATACATAGAAAACATTGTGAATCCTATCAAGCTCAGGTGGTAATGCTAACTGATATACAACCTGCCAGATTCTTTCAATGATTTCATAAGGTCCGATGAACCGCGGACTCAATTTCCCTTTACGACCGAATCGAAGAACTTTCTTCCATGGTGATACTTTCAAGAACACTTTATCACCAACCTAAAATTTTATCTCTTTTCGTTTCAAATCAGAATAGGACTTTTGACGGTCTGAGGCTGCCTTCAAATTGTCTCGGATTATCATCACCTTTTCTTCAATTTCACGGATCAAGTCAACTCCGTGTATCTTTTTCTCGCTTAATTCTGTCCAATACAATGGAGTTCTACATTTACGACCATATAGAGCCTCATACGGTGCCATTTTAATACTGGACTAATAACTATTATTGTACGCAAATTCAATCAAAGGCATATACTTTTCCCAATTACCTCCAAATTCAAGTGCACAACCCCAAAGCATGTCCTCTAAAATTTGTATCACACGTTCAGATTGTCCATCTGTTTGAGGATGGAATGCAGTACTAATGTGTAAACGAGTGCCCAGAGCTTTCTTGCAACTTACTCCAAAATCGGGAGATGAACCGAGGATCTCTATCTGAAATAATGGAGGTTGGCACTCCATGCAATCTTACAATTTCAGAAACATATAATTCATCCAACCTATCTAAAGAAAAATCCATACGTACCGGGATAAAGTGTGCTGACTTCGTTAAATGATCAACAATTACCCATACAACATCTTTTTTTTCGACGACAAGGGTAATCCCGATACAAAGTCCATAGTTATCCTTTCCCATTTCCATTCCGGAATCGTAATTGGCTGCAATAATCCTGAAGGCACTTAGTGTTTAGCCTTTACTTGTTAACATATCAAGCATTTAGATACAAATTCAGAAATATATCTTTTCATTCCCGGCCACTAGTACATTTTCTTCAAGTCATTATACATTTTGTTGCTACCGGGATGCACAGACATAATACTATTGTGCACTTCATGTAAAATCTTCTGTACTAGTTCTGAATTCTTCGGTACACATATTCTATCTCTGAACAACAAACAACCATCTGAATCAATCTGAAACTCTGAATTAGGATCTGACTCACTTTGCACTCGTTTGGCCTGTAACTTATTGTAATAGCTCGATTTAGGGCCTAATCAGAATAGTGGTTGTGAGACCATAAATATGAAGTAGAAATGTGTGTTTTATGGTTTTTACGAGCTCTATGACATGTTTGCATGGTTGTGTGAAAATTTCATGAAGAAATTTTATAATTTAGTGATCAATTTATTCATTAAGACTAAATTGCAAAGATTGAAAAATATGAGATTCTAGAAGTTTCAAGTATGAGATAGCATTAGAAAATTTATTAGAGGTCTTTATTTAGTAATTAGACCATTATATCTCATGATGGACAAAAATGGACATGGAAGGGCAAAATCTTAAGGAAGGGTCTTAAGGGCATTTTGGTCATTAGGTTAATAAGTTAATAAAAAGGGAAAAAGAAGTCAAAATTGGTGTCCATATTCATCCTCCATAGCCAAAAATTTCAAGAAGCCATAGCTAGGGTTTTGCTTCACTTTCAAGCTTGATTGTAAGTACCTCCTAGCCCCGTTTTTGATGTTCTTCGTATTTTTTGAGATCCTCGTAGCTCGATTTAGCTATTTTTAGCCATATTTTAAGCTAGAGGTCATGTTAAAAAATTTACCCATGTATGACATGCATGTATTTTGATGATTAATGGAAGAATATGGAAGTTTCATGTGTAGTGAACATCTTTTTTTAAGTGATTTTTCACGGAAATACATAAAAAGGACCTATTTGTAAAAGTGATAAAATGTGTAGTAAAAATGTGTAGTAAAAATCAGTTTTGAAGGAAAGTATGAACTATTATAAGTTTAAGATAGGTTCGGCTAGGCTTGGGTAATCAAGAAAATGAGTACATTTTATCATACGAGCCTAGGGACCATTTTGTAAATATGAGAAAGTTTAGGGGCAAAATTATAATTTTGCCAAAGTATGATTCATGGGCTGTTTTAGTTAATGTGATAATTAAACAAGTGAAATTTGTCATTTTAGATCAAGAAACACGAAGTTCGGACCTAAATCGAGGAAAGAACAAGGTGGTAGACTAAATTGAACAACTACATATATTTTGGTACCGAGGTAAGTTTGTGTGTAATAAATCAACACCATGCTATTATGCTTTTAAATTCTTGACATTCGTGAAATGTATATTATTTCTATGAAATTGGTTAATGAGGACTCGATGAAAGTATAACGAAGTTATAGTATGTTGAAGCCTCGATTGAACCTTAGGAATAGAAAGGATACCCTTGTCACGACATGAGATTATTAAGGTCCCGTATAAGACCATATCTAGGATATGGCCTCGGCACCGAATTAAGATCCCGTGTAAGACCATATCTGGGATATGGCATCGGCATCGAAGAGTGATTCCGTATAAGACCACGTCTGGGACCTGGCTTCGGTATGAAAATCGTGTAAGACCATGTCTGGAACATGGCATCGATATACGATCTCGTATAAGACCATATCTAGGATATGGCATCGACATCGATATGAGATCCCGTATAAGACCATATTTGGGATATGGCATCGGCATCGACATGTGATCTCATGTAAGACCATATCTGGGATATGGTTTTGGCATCTTGTTATGTGCATGACAATTTCTGAGAATCATTTAGTATTCCAAGTGGTTCAACGGGGTAAAGAGATACGTTTATGTTAAAGACAGAAAAGTGCTAAAGTTATGTGTTGGAGTGATACATGCACTTATGAGAAACTCACAAAAAATGAGTCCGGTATGTGATATGTGGATTGGTAAGGGTGATCATGAGTAAGCCATGTCAATGTTGCTTGAGAATTTGTGTTAAATTCATAATGCAATATGTGGACATTATTACAAGACTTTATGTTGCTATCTATTACATGCAAACTTACTAAGCTTATTGCTTACTCCCTCTCCTTTCCCTTTTCTTGTAGTATCGCCAAGCTAGCTCAGGGATCGAAGGACGTCGGAGCTCGATTCACACTATCAAGCTATTCTTTTGGTATAGTAAAGGTTGATTATTTTGGGTATGGCATGTATAGGAACTTGGTCATTTTTTTATATGTCATATTGGTTAGCCAAAGTGTTGGCTATTAATGTTACTCATTTCATTTTGTAAATGGCCATTGGAATTGGCCAATACTAGTTAAGTTATATCTATTCAATGATGATAAAATTCATGAAGTGCAAGCTTGTGCAATTGAATGAGAAATGTATGAAGTATATGCATGACGAAGTAGTGAAGAATTAAGGTGTGGATGTCTTGATAGTGAATATTAGAAGTGCATTATGGTTATGTTATGTGTTGCTAGAAATGGTATAAGTGTGGTTGCTTTTTAGGGTGGCAAATGGCTTGGTAAATAGCCTTATATTTGTCCACACGGGCGTGTGTCTAGGTCGTGTGTGACACAAGGTCAGTCTCGTGGACGTGTTAATAGGCCGTGTGTTCCCCTGCATCCAAAATTAGCAAAACAGAATGCCCAGTAGTAAGCACACGGGCAAAGACACAGCCATGTGTCTCAGCCGTGTGAAGGACACGGTCTTAGGACATGGGTGTGTGCCCAAGCAGTGTGAAGTCTGCACATAAGTTACGAAAATTCAGTTCGTCACACGGGCTAGCACATGGGCGTGTGACTTGGCTGTGTGACCCTAAATGTTTGCTGACATCATAAACAGAATGTCCCTTATTTTGGACACGGCCTGAAGCACGGGCGTGTGATATGCCACACGGGCGTGTCCCTTCACTCACACGGGCGTGTGGCTTTGTTTTGAGCAAAAATTTTCTAAGTGTTCGTGAATTTCCGGCTCAGTCTCGAATCACTCTATATGTATGTTTCGGGTCTAGTAGACCCATAATAGGGACGTTGTGAATATGAATAAAAGGTTTTGAGTTGGAATGAAAATTTATGGCCCGATTTGGTATGATGAAGTACGTTAAGTCTGGTAATGCCTCGTACCCGATTCCGGTGTCGAATACGGGTAAGGGGTGTTACACTTATCATCATCCTTCTGAGCCCCACGGATTTGTTGTTGAAACGTTGATCTAGCTTTTAACTCAGCTATGATTGAATCATCATCAGACAAGGATAATTAGGCGTTCAATGCCCACAAGGCAAACGAAGATTTTTGACTCAATGCATCCGCAAACACATTAGCTTTCCCTAGATGGTAATCAATAACGAGATCATAATCTTTCAACAATTCCAACCATCTCTGTTGTCTCAAATTCAGTTCTTTTTGTGTCATTAAATACTTTAGACTTTTATGATCCGTATATATATGACACTTTTCACCAAAGAGATAATGCCGCCATATCTTCAGTGCAAACACAATGGCTGCTAATTCAAGATTATGTACCGGGTAATTTCTTTCATGCGATTTTAGTTGCCTAAATGCATAAGCCACTACTTTACCATCTTGCATCAGTACACATCCCAAACCGTTCAATGAGGCATCGCTATAGACTACAAATTCTTTACCCGATTCAGGTTGGAATAATACGGGAGCTTCCGTCAATAAGGCTTTCAATCTATCAAAACTTTGTTGGCACTTATCAGTCCACTCAAATCTCACATCTTTTTGCAGCAATCGAGTCATCGGAGAAGCTATCATTGAAAACCCTTTAACAAATCTCCGATAATATCCGGCTAGCCCCAGAAAACTTTGGACTTCTGAAACATTCTTCAGAGGCTTCCAACTTACAATAGCTGAAATCTTTATTCGGATCTACCTGGATACCTTCTGCAGATTCAATATGTCCAAGGAAACTAACTTTCCGTAACCAAAATTCACATTTAATGAATTTGGCATATAGTTGTTTCTCACGCAGAGTTTGCAATACAATTCTCAAATGCTCAGCATGCTCATTTTCATTCCGGGAATAGAACAAAATATCATCAATAAATACAACCACGAATCTGTCTAGGTATGGTCTGAAAATTCTGTTCATTAAATCCATAATTACTGCTGGGACATTCGTTAATCCGAATGGCATCACCAAAAATTCATAATGCCCGTATCTGGTTTTGAAAGCTGTCTTCGGCACATCTGAATCCTTTACCCGTAATTGATAGTAACCAGAACGTAGATCAATCTTCGAAAATACAGTAGCACCCTTTAGTTGGTCAAACAAATCATCAATTCGAGGAAATGGATATTTTTTCTTTATTGTGACTTTATTAAGCTATATGTAATCGATGCATAATCTCAATGATCTATCTTTCTTCTTTACAAACAATACTGGTGCACCCCACAGTGAAAAGCTAGGTCGAGCAAATCCTTTATCAATTAATTCTTGCAACTGCACTTTCAACTCCTTTAATTCAGTAGGAGCCATTCTATATGGTGCTATCGATATCGGTGCCATCTCTGGTACAAGGTCTATAAAAAAATCCATCTCTCTAGCTGGTGGTAAACTGGGCAATTCTTCTGGAAATACCTCAGGAAACTCACAAACAATCGGTACTGACTAGATTTTCAACTCAGTCACTTTGGTATCAAGCACATAAGCAAGATAAGCCTCATACCCTTTTCTAATATATCTCTGTGCTGATATTGCTGAAATCACATTAGATGACCCATCTAATTTTTCAGATTCAACCCGAAGTAATTCACCATTTTGACACTTCAACACGATATATTTACGTTTACAATTAACTACCGCATGATGTTGGGTTAGCCAATCCATTCCCAAAATCACATCAAAATCATCAAAAGGTAATAGCATCAAATTAGTCAGAAAATAATGACCCTCTATAATCAACGGGCAATTCTTACAAATTTTATCTACGATAACATGCTGACCCAAGGGATTTGAAACTTTGACAACAAAATCAGTGAATTCAACCAACATATTTTTAACAGTCACAAGTTTCGTGCATATATATGAATGCGTTGAACCAAGATCAATCAATGCAATAATATTAGTATCAAGTAAAGAGAATGTACCAGTGATAACATCTGGTGCCGAGGCATCTTCCTTTGCACGTATGGCGTATGTCCTCACCGGAGCCCGTGCCTCAGATTTAGCCGTTGAGTCTTTTGCAGCAGTGCGACTACCACTGACATTTCTGGGATATTGTGGTGGCCTACCCCTTGCAACGGGATTACTTGACTTAGGGGTTGGTTCTATATCTTTCTCAAATCTTTCCAGGCAATCCTTAAGAAAATGGTCGAGAGAACCACATTTAAAACATGCCCCACTTTTCATCCGGCACTCTCCAAAATGCAATTTGTTATAGACTTTGAATCGTGGCTTGGGGTTTCCAACGCTCCCAACACTGGTATCTAGCGGAGATGAAGACCTCGGGTTGGAGCGTTTAGAACTTCTTTCCTTTCCCAGCACTGGTTACAAGCAATATGTTCTTGGTAACTTCTTGATTTCTTTGAGGCAGATGATTGCGTCTTGCTCATAAATCTTTTACTCGGAACCCGAGCTTCTCTTTCGGTTTGCTTCTTCTCTTTGCTTAATTCCTCGGTCTTGTGGGCTCTTTCAGCCAATACCGTAAATTCCCTTAATTCCAAAATCCCAATCAAAAACTTAATGTCTTCATTCATCCATTCTTCAAATCGTTTGCACATATCCGCTTCATTCTGAACCCATTCAGTAGCATACTTTTTCAGTCTAACAAACTCTCGTTCATACTAGGCTACTGTCATATTTCCCTGTTTAAGTTCTAAAAATTCCTTCTTTTTCTTATCTAGGAACCTATGACTAATATATTTCTTTCTGAACTCGGTTTGGAAGAATTCCCACATAACATTTTCTCGCGGTACAACAGAAGGTATGGTTTTTCACCAATGATAAGTTGTATCTTTCAGCAAGGATACCACACATTTCCAACACTCGGTGGGGGTATATGATAATTCATCGAGAACCCGAATAGTATTTTCCAGCTAAAACTCGGCCCTCTCTGGATCAGCTTTGGCCATAGCCCTAAATTCTTCAGCCCATATTTTCTAATCTTATCAGCCGAAGCCTTACCAACTCTAACGGGTCCAGTACCCTGTGGCGTTCCATCGGGTTGTGTAGCAGGTGGGGGAGGTTATTCAATACCAGGGCGTGTTATCATATATTCACTAAACCATTCATCCATCATTTCAAAGAAGGCTGCTTTTTCCTCTTCACGGCCCTCAGACATGGGCCTCCTACTACTACTAGTTGCGGCTCGTTGCACAGAAGCTTGAGCAGTGCTCTCAACTTCCTCAGACTCATCTCGAGCTTGGTTGGAAGACATTACTATATGAAAATACATTTAAAAGTGGTCAGGAGACATCACACTATCATGATTTATATAATGGCATGTATAGCTAGACCAGTACTTACTACGTTAGTCCGAGAGTCGGCTAAACTGTAGCTCTGATACCACTAAATGTAACACCCCTAACTCATATCCGTCACCAGAACAGGGTTACGAAGCGTTACTAAAGATTTTCAGAACATTTACAAACATTTCATGTTAATCACAATTTAATTACCGTGATTATACATAATGTCCCTTAAATGGGCCCTCGAGGCCCAATACGAGCATTAGGAATGGATCGAGACTAAATCATGATCTCAAGGAATTTTTCGTGAAATTCTAAAATTTTTCCCAAGTACAGGGCTCACACGCCCGTGTGGCCTAGGGACACGCCCGTGTGGTCTAACACGCCCGTGTCCCTAACTCGTGCAACTCTCTAACTTCTAAGGCATGAAGAAATTTAAGTGACACGGCCAAGTCACACGCCCGTGTGCTAGGCCGTGTGGCAAATTTTTATTTTTGAAATTAGGCGCAGTTTTCACACGGTCGTGTAACACGCCCGTGTCTCAGCTCGTGTGCTCAATTCTGAGCATTCTATTTTTTCAAATTTAAGGTGCAGAGGACACACGGCCTGGCTACACGCCTGTGTGTCTATCGGTGTGGACAAAATGAAGCCATTTCTTAGCTTCATTTTCTCACCCAATTTTACCAACAACCTACATCAATGCTAGCATGTATATACAAGCCAAATCAAGCATTAAAACCAAGCCTAAACTAAAATCTATCATGGCGTAATATCACATGCAATTCATGTTTATAATCATACTTTTGGTACATATACAAGATAAACATACTCTATCTATCCACACTTAACACATAAGCATTGAACATGAGATAACTTATAAACATACCAAATAAATCATTACTAGCCATTCCAATGGCTAGATTACAAAACATCACTTACAAGTCATTATTTGGCCAAATAAGCCTATACATGCCATTATACATAAAAAAAAGATTTCTAAGTATACCAAAGAGGAGATAGTGGATAGTGTGATTATGCTCCCACCGATCCTCCAACCTTCGAGAGCTAACAAGCACTATAAAAAAAAGCGAAAAGTAAATGGGGTAAGAATTTTCATGATTAGTAAGTTCATATAGCGGGAAATAAACTTACCGGTTATACATATTAATACAAGCATACACAAAACACAATCTATCAATTTTTGGGTAAGTTACCTAAGCACATACACTTATTCAAACAAGCTAGTCACATAATTTCATAAGAATATCAAGTAAACATAGATGAGCTCATTATATACAAACTTCAATTAATTCCACCTTTCCATATTTCAAGAGTCTTTTCCGTTGAATTAATGAAATTTCGATGGACATTCGGGTGATATACATAAGGTATACATATGAATTATCCATCAATTCATACTCATTATTACCCATTGGGCATAAGTTTGAAGAGCACACTCCCGAGCCACATATTTTACAACAGGATTACCAGTCCAGGCTAAATCTCGATTTTCAACCGACGTTCACAAGAGTCATTTAGGTTTGCCAGTCCAGGCCAAATCCTGTCAATGACCTGTGCTCTAAATAGCTTAATTAGGGTTACCCGTCCGTGCTAAATCCTATTTGTAACCTTTGCCTTATTATACCCGTTTCAAGAAATCACCATAATCCATAGAATTTCAAAATTCAACCGGGACATGATATTTTATCAATACTTCCAACTTGTAATTATTTCATTATGTATATCATCACATACATATTATCACAATCACACAATTCATATCAAACATATTAACGTACCAAATTAAGTTACACGAACTTACCTTGACAATTGTTCGGGTTTGAATTCCAACTAATCTGAAACTTTTTGTTTCCCTCGATCTAATTCCGTAGTTGGTCTTTCCGGGTCTTTTCAAGCTTGGTAAGTTCTCTTCCTCTCTCCTAGTGTTTCCATAGATAATATTGGGAAAGAAGATGAATAGAAAAGATGATAATTTCTTTTTATTTTTCTATCATCTTTTTAATTTGTTGATTTCCAATTTAGTCACTAGCCATTTTTAATTTTTCCATGGATAAGTCACCAAGAAAAATCTACATACTTTTCTTAATAGTCTAATTACCATATAAGGACCTCTAGTTTTGAATTCCATAGCTATTTAATCCTTATAGCTACTAGAATTCAACTTTCGCAATTTATGCAATTTAGTCCTTTACCTAATTAACCACACAATCGATAAAATTTTCGTATCAAAATTTTCATGTGACCTTCCTATCATAATACCAACCATAAAATAAAATAAAATAAATTTTTATTTTTGGGCTCGGATTTGTGGTCCCGAAACCACTGTTCCGATCTCACCGAAAATGGGCTGTTACAATACATAAGCAAATAACCCATTCCTATTTGGTTTCTAAACACCATGTATCATATACTTAGACATATAATTATCCAACGACTAAAATTCGACAGTTCAAAACGTCAAAAACGTGTCCGAGCTAGAAACACCATGCCATCATCATTGTTTATAACCTAAGCATAATCATAACTTTTAAACCTTATAAACAAAAGCTATAACCAACAAAATGTCTAAAAAATAACATGTCCATTAACGAGTCTATCACATTGCCTTTTCCCCAAAACAAAAGTAAACAAAAAACACCTACGGAATAACACAAAACTGGCTTGGATCACCTCTCGAAAACCACACCACTCGCACCGGCACACAACTAATATGCAATGGGTAAAGAAGGGAGTGGGTGAGCTTATCAAGCTCAGTGAATGATTAGAATAACCACATCAGAAACATATCATCATGCATCCTCAAGACAACCATTTCTAAGTACAATTACAATAGTCCTATGTCTAGTGTCGTAGAGTACCTAACCATGCTTTATCTACTAGTTCTTTTACATAGCATTTACATATTCATGCAAACATATATCTTGTAACACACATATTTAATCAAGTATATATCACAGTTCTCTCAAATCACATATAATGATAAATTGGCAATATAGCACATACTCCATTAAGCATACAACATGTTCCACACAGTTACATATAATATGATAGATTGGCACTTGAGTTATGAAACATATAGTGAGCTCTATCATCACACATCGGATACACGGATCTCCAACACACCAAACATAGAATCATAGAGTCAAACATGTCCCAAAAGTGTAGCATAAAGCTAATACTCTCCTTATTTCCGCTCACATGTCCCGTTGAATGGAGCTTAGCTCACATTCCCTTATCCCTCCAACATATCCTAGGGCCTCAACACCCAAAATCACTGTACATATAGGTGAGTACTCACAATCCTATGGCTTTCCAACTATATCCAATGGTTTCAAAATTATAAGGCCAAAATATCTGAAATCAAACACATAACACTTACCGATTATCCATGCACTATCACTGCATTTTAGTATCTTTTGCAATACACTATCACTGTCATATAACATATATATCATGTATACATTTGCACCTTTCACAACAATTACCATATCCACATATCACATATTTGAGCTTCTCATCACCATGCAAAATGATACGGCCAAGCCCCGAGACTTATCAAGGGCTGACAAGGAACCTTTTGAGCTGCCCTTAGGACTGATAACTCGAGCTCGAGCCAAAAGATTCAAAGAGGCTATTTCAGCTCTAGCTGATCGAGCATGGGGAGAGAATGTTGCTGGGCTCATTTAACGAATATGGACAAGTCACCCGAGCAAGCCTTGCAACCTTTTACAAGCCCATCTTGTTCATTCATAGCCCATTGAGCTCAACTCCAGCTCGTTTTTAACTTAGCAATATTTTGTTGCTGGAAATAAGGATTTCAATCCATTTAGTTATTTTAGTTTGTGTCTTTAATTATGTCATAGTTTGAGAATCATTAATATGATTCTTTAATTATGTCATAGTTTGAACATCATTAATATGTGTTCTACATTTAATAAAGTCATGCATTATGTAACTTTCATGTTAGTTAAGTTTGCATCATTAAATTAAGTCATGCATTAAGTAACTCATTTGTTCATTTAGTTTACATCTTAATTAAATTATGCATTTAAACATTTTATTTGTTTGTATTAGAGTGTTATTTAATTTGGCTGTTACTTTTAATGCATAAGTTATAGTGTGTTTAATTTTTCTTAAATAAAGTTAATTGTGTGTTCAATTTTTGTTGTAAGAAAGTTCAAAAGGCTGGACACATATTTTAAAGCTACAATAGGGCTGTTCGTTTGCCAAGAAGAATCAAATGCTATCATATTCAAATGGCTATTTAGTTTTGGCATAAAAGAGTGTGCATTTGGTCACTTAATTGCTGGTGCATAAAGGGAACGTTTTTGTTGGATATTGAAGCACTCAAAGCTTATTATGGTGGCTTTTCAAATGGACCAAGAGTGTCTCTTCAAGTCTGATCAGTTTTTGTAGTCTTTTTCCTTCATTATGATGCCATTAAAAGAGGAAGTTACACAAGCTTTATGATTCGATTACAAGGGAGTTGAAGGGACATCAACTAAGCACAATAAGAACATATTAAGTCTTCATTAATGGATAGAGTCATGCCTTTTCATCTACACCAGGATCAAATGAAGAGACATGACCATTGGATTCCCTACATGAGTTAAATATGAAATTAAAGCTTGTAATAACCTTAGTTAATTGCTAAAGGTGAAAGGTCACAAATAGGCATTCAAATAGTCATATTAGTGCCTATAAATAGATTGTAAGAAGCCATTATTTTGGCGAAAGAAAATTTTTGATACTTTTATGAATTTTTACATCTTTGTGAGTTTAATTCAACTCTCATTATTCTTTTAAGACTCAAGCTGACTTATCTAGCATTGCTAGTGGCGTCCAACTTGTTTTCTTTGTGAACTTATCACTCTTTGAGTGTGGCGTTCAACCCCAATACCTTTGGTTCCTATCTCCTCATAGATAGTGGGTCAAGGTCCTTTTAAACTATCAACCTTTCCACCTTAAGAGTCAATATAAGATTCGGGTCAATACTCCTTATAGTATTGGTTCTTTCTTGGACCTTAAGCCTTTTTCCATCCATCCGAATTATTCCTTTCAAAGTTATCTTATTTTTCTTTGTTCAACCGAAACATTCACTTAGACTATTCCAAAACACTTAAAAACCATCTTTGCTTTAGCCTACACTTAGCCGAATTCACTCAACTCCAAATTGAACGAAACTTCTCTATTTTATGATCGGGAAACACTACGACTCAAAATCAACTCACGAGACGAGATCGTATCACACAATTTCATAATCATATAAGCACAAAACCATAAAGAAAATATAGATACAAGAAAACTTACACTCACCACTATGCTTTCGCCGAGAAGTCGAAAGCTCAAACTAGATCTTCCTTTAACTTGTAGAAGGCTCCAATGAATTCGAGGCTTTACACACAATAACCATACGAAATTAACAATCAAGTAGTATTCAATGACTCACTTAAACCAACTAAAACATCAACCTATTCTTAACAAACTTAGAATGCTCATAACTAGGTCTAAGCTTAACCTTTTCACTTAAAACGAATTCCGTTCACCTAATTAGTCATTTACACCTAATCCTCAGCCTTTAAATAGTTGAAAACTACCCAATTCATGGTATCAAAATTTTTTGACATATTTTTCACTATTTTCACTGTAACAGCCCGTTTTCAGTTAAATCAGAATAGTGGTTTAGGGACCACAAATCCGAGTTTGAAAGAAATTTTATTTTAATATTATTTTATGGTCTATATTATGATAGGAATATCGTATAAAAATTTTGTTAAGAAAATTTTATCGATTACATGTTTAATTGATAAAAGGACCAAATTGCATAAAATGCAAAAGTTAAATTCTAGTAGCTATAGGTAGTAAATAGCTATGGAATTCAAAACTTAAGGTCCTTATATGGAAATTAGACCATTAAGAGGATTTATTAGATAAATTTGGTGAATCATCCATGGAAAATTAAATAAAGAAATGGACTAAATTGGAAATTGAAATAATTAAAGATGATAATAAACTAATATCATCTTATTTCATCATCTTTCCTAAATTAAAATACATGGAAACCCTATCTAAGATAAAATAATTCAAGCAATCTTATTTGGCTTAATTAGGTATGTTTTCTTGTCCCGTTTTTAGTAATTTTTATATTTTTGAGATCGTAGTAACCCAATCTAGTTAATTTGGGGATTAATTTGCAAAGTTATCAAAGTATTAGAGTTTTTACATGGATGAATATGCATGAATTATGAAGTTTTATGGTAGAAATGGAAAGATTTTTGATAGATAAACAACTTTTGTAAAGGAAATTTTCATGAAATTCTGATTTAGGGACTAAATTGTAAAGATGTAAAATTCATTAAAAATTTCTGATTTTTGTGAAGTACATGGACTGTTATTGTTATATGAAAATTTTGGCTAGGCTTGGAATAAGGATTAAATTGCACGAAATTCATTTTCCGAGCCTAGGGACGAAATTAGAATTAATCAAAAGTATAGGGGTAAAATGGTAATTTTGCCTAAGATGTGAATTGGATTGAATTGAATATGAATTTTATTAAACTAAGTTAAATTTACTCATATAGATCTGGATAGATCAAATACGAAGTCAGATCGTGGAAAAGAAAAAGTGTCGGATTAGTAGACTTTTACATACACGAACATTTCTCGAGGTAAGTTCGTGTAACTAATTGTGTATGTAAATATTTATGTGATATGCTTGATTTATGTGTATGTGAATTGTATAATTGTTAAGTATGAAAATAAATCATATATCCGACAATGCCTGACAAGAAATAAATCATGTTTAAACAAATGAAATTAGATGGATACATGGTTCCCGAAATGGTTGTGATTCTGCATATGTTGCGAACACACCATAGCTCGTAAGAGCGTCCTGTTATGGCTCACATGAGCATCCCGATATAAGCTCTCCTGAGCTTTCCGATATATGGTTCTTCTTCCTGTTTATATGCTCCTATGAGTATTTTGATCGGTAGTGTTCCTACATGTGTTGGGACACACCCAGCTCTTATGAGCGTCCCGATATAAGGCTATTCGGAGCTTCTTGATAATAGCTCTTCGGAGTTACCCGCTAAGCTCGCATGAGCTTTCTGATTTAAGCTCTTATGAGCTACCTGTTATTAAGCTGGGATAAGCTTCCCGTTACAAGCTCACATGAGCTTTCTATTATTTGGTGTGGAAGAGCTTCTCATTTAAATGTTCAATGAGCATTCCTGAATATGAATTGACGGAATATAGTATGTACAATTTGTGTGTACTAACCATGTATCCATCGATATTATAAGTGGTTGATAAACCGTAAAAGTAACATATTTTAATCCCACATTTAGCATACTTTTGGATGATTTATCCCTTGATTTATGTAAAAAGGTGCTCTTAATCCTTTCTTTTCATGTTTTATACTCAGGAAAGCACCAGAGGATGGAAAGAACGAGAAATGGGCTCAAAACGGACCAAATTGGGCCAAAGTGAAAATCGACACGGCCTGATCACGATTTACACGGGTGTGTCACCTTATTAAAAGTCCGAACACGACCTAAAGATGATTCACACGGGCGTGTGCCATGGCCGTGTCCCTGTCGTGGAGAAGAGCAATTTCACTCGAAAAGACAACATTCACATGCCCATACAGTACGTTTGCTTATCGTAGAATGCCTTTTGGATTATGTAATGCTTTTGCTACTTTTCAGTGTTGCATGTTGGCAATCTTTGACGAACTTGTAGAAGACATTATGGAGGTATTTATGGACGATTTCTCGGTATTCGGTAATTCTTTCCATCTTTGCCTTAAAAATTTAAAACGAGTTCTAATGAGATGTGAGGAAACAAACCTTGTTTTAAATTGGAAAAAATGCCACTTTATGGTACAAGAGGAAATTGTATTGGGACATAAAATTTCTAGTAAAGGAATCGACGTAGATAAAGAAAAGGTCAAAACCATAGAAAAATTACCTCCTCCTAGTTCAGTTAAGGCTATTAGAAGTTTTTTAGGACATGCAGGATTTTATAGAAGATTTATTAAAGACTTTTCTAAAATAGCTAAGCCTCTAACGGAATTGCTAGAAAAAGATGTACCTTTTAATTTTAATCAGGAATGTTTAGATGCATTTAATATTCTTAAAGAGAAATTAATAAAAGCCCAATTATAATTGCCCCTGATTGGAATCTCCCTTTTGAACTAATGTGTGATGCGAGTGACTTTGCAAAGAAAAAGCGCTTTTTAGGACAAAGAAAGAGACAAGCACTTCCAACCGATCTATTACGCCAGCAAAACATTAACGGCCGCGTAAGAAAATTACACCACCACGGAAAAAGAATTACTAGTGTGTTCTTTGCATTTGATAAATTCGCACAATATTTAATATTATCAAAAGTTGTCGTTACATCGACCATTCTCTCTTCGTTATCTTTTAACTAAACCCGATGCAAAACCTCGACTCATAAGATGGATTTTACTTTTGCAAAAATTTGATTTGGAAATTCAGGATAAGAAAGGAGCCGAAAATTTTGCAGCAGACCACCTATCTAGACTTGAAAATCCACACATAAAGGAACGTGAAAAGATAGAGATAAACGACTGTTCCTCGCAGAACAACTATTCTCTATAACCAACCTGCGAGGTACCTTCTGGTTTGCGAGATATTGCGAATTTTTAGTTGCTAACATCCTACCGAAAAGGCTAACACATCATCAAAAGAAGCGATTCTTTTCTGATGTGAAGAACTATTTTTGGGAGGATCCCTTTCTTTTCTGTATATGCGCAGATCAGGTGATTCGAAGATGCGTTACAAAGGCAGAAGCAAGCAAAATCCTGGAACATTGCCATTCAGGACCTTCAAGAGGACACTACAGTGGCATTAAGATAGCACATAAAATACTCGAATCAGGTTTTTATTGGCCCACTCTATTCAAATATGCCAACAGGTATGTCGCTTCGTGTGATAAATGCCAAAGAACATGTAATGCTTCTAAACATGATGAAATGCCTCAAACATATATGCTATCATGTAAAATATTTGATGTATGGGGTATTGATTTTATGGGTCCATTCCCTAGTTCATTTGGAAATAAATACATCCTAGTGGCAGTTGATTACATGTCAAAATGGGTGGAAGCTGAAGCTTTACCTACCAATGATGCTAGAGTAGTAGTTAAGTTTCTTAAGAAACTGTTCTCTCGATTTGGAACACCCAGAGCTATCATTAGTGATAGGGGCACTCATTTCTATAATACTCAATTTGACAAAGTCTTAAAAAAAGATGGAGTACACCACAGATAGCTACCCCATATCACCTCAAACCAAAGGCAAGTTGAAGTAGCAAACCGAGAACTTAAACGCATCCTAGAAAAAAACGGTTGAATCAAACAGAAAAGATTGGGCAATAAAAGTAGATGACGCTTTATGGGCCTATAGAACAGCCTTTAAAACCCCTTTAGGAACATCCCCATACAAACTTGTCTACGGGAAAAGCTATCATATACCATTCGAGTTAGAACACAAAGCTTTTTGGGCTATAAAATTTTTAAATTACGATCTTAAAGCTGCAGGAAAGAAAAGAATGATGCAGATGAACGAGCTAAACGAATGGAGAGCTGATGCCTACGAGAACTCGAAGCTATACAAGGAGGCAACAAAGCGACGCCATGATGCTCGCCTAAAGAAATCAAACAATTCAAGTAGGGGACTTGGTCCCGCTATACAAATCAAGGCTTAAATTGTTTCTGGAAATCAAAATCAAGATGGTCAGGCCCATTCATGATTAAAATAATCTTTCCCTATGGCACAATAGATGTAACTCATCCCACTCAAGGCACATTCAAGGTAAATGGTCACTGACTCAAAATCTATAATGGTGAAGATTTTAGGGATATGAGAGAGGAGCTTCAGCTCCGTGAACTTTCTTCTAGAAATGAAAACAGGGTAAGTCTAGCTTAAGACTTTAAACAAGCGCTTCTCGGGAGGCAACCCGAGCACTAACCTCACTAACATTAGATTCTTAATTTTTAGCATTTAATCCCATACTAATTAATCCAATAAAGCGCAGGTTTTAGACCACACGGCCTTGCACACGGGCGTGCCCATGGCCGAGTGGAAGCCAAGGGACAAACCACGGGCGTGCTAGTAGCCGTACACGATAAAGAAGAAATTTTTTCCCAACACGGGCTGCGATAATAGTCCACACCCGTGCCGACTTTCCGTGGACTATACTGACTTACCAAACACGAGCAAGACACGCCCGTGCTGAGCAACCGTGGACTATACTGACTTGTCGAACACGGGCTAAACACGCCCATTCTAAACAACCGTGTGAAGAAGAACACGGGCGTGGCACCTTGACCACGGCCGTGGCCAAGCACCCTGAACGCGCCCAAAATTCAAAATCACGAAAAGCACGGGCTGATTAAAATTGAGCATGGGCTTGGCCCCTGCCCGTGTTCCCACCCCAATTTAAGGAACATAAACTCTCATCTTCCCCAAACCCCAACCCTAACCGATTGGGCAGATGGCACCCCGGGGCATCCAGACGATGCTGCACATGAGGATGATCAAATATCATCGTGGGACCGATCCTCCTCAATACCGATTAGCCCTCCCCACTTACGAGGAGGAGCCCGAGGACATTACTGATGATGTCCCACCACCACAGGAGGCACTACTCCCGAGCCAGCAGGCCCTCCCATGCAGTAGCTTCACTTTTGGACATTTCTGCACGCCTTACTCGGGCCTCGAGCAATACAGTACTCAAACAATTCAACCGACCGCGACACTGACGTTTTGACGGCATCAAGGCCACCCTCCAGTAGAATTGTCATCACTTCCATATTTCTTCACCGACACCACCGCAGGACCCAGCTGATGATGAGGACCCCTGAGTCCTTTTATTTTCCTTATTTTTAGTTTTCTTTTCTTTTTAGTTATTTCGTTTTAATTTTTATTTGTCTTAATTTAAACTCTTTTTCCTTTTATGTTTCATACCTTTATTTTATTCATGTTATCATTGGCTATCTAACCTTAGAGTATTACTAACAATCACTTGTTTAATTTTGCCCTCGAGACATCTAATTGATGACTTCGCAGTTCAATTGCACACTCCAAAATAACGAACAAATCACTATGAGTAACTCACTACTACATAAGTCATCTGTCACCTCCGACTCAAGGAATCCATCCAAAATTCAGGAAGTGTCACTTCTCCTCTTCTCTTTTGATTTAAGTATTACATGCTTATTTATCTATCTTTGTACATTGAGGGCAATGTACATCTTAAGTGTGAGGGGGTAAGAGTGCCTAACTTTTTGCATTATTCTCAAATCCCTGAATTATGCCTTGTTTTTAAGTAATTTTCTCATATTACCAATTAGAATGAAAATTTCCCTGATTTATGATCTTTATTGATATGTCTTAGATTAAGTCATTGATAATTGTGCATTGATAATTAAATTCTAAGATACTAGAGAATCAAGCATAATAAGTCTAGTTTTTTTTAGAAATTAAAAAAAAATTCTAGGTTGTCAACCTGAATTTAAATATTACTTTGAAGTTTGAAATTTACGAGGATGACATCAAAATACCCATAATTTTTGTGAGATTTTGAGCCTTATAAGAGCATATATCCTTTTTCATGCCCACTTTTTGATTATGAATGTGTCAACATTGAACTTTATTCTAGAACTTGCCTCGATTATACATGTTGAGACCACATCTTTGATTTGATATACAGAAATGATAAAGGCACCTAGGATTTAACCCACTTACTCCATAAAAAACTTACCTTCATAATTAACCCCTAGTGAACTCCTTTGATCCTAACAACCCTTTTTATTGACTCACCCACTAATATTAACCCAAAAACCTTTGTATTTGTTATCACCATCCTTTTTGACTACCCTTTTTGTCGAGATTTGATTTTGAGCAGTTGCCTAACTATGTTCTATATTTCAGTTGTTAAATTACTTCCTTATTATTGTAAATATTTGATCACTTGTTCTTAAAAAAAAATCGAAGTATATTCAGTATTAGTATGATGAAAAGCGAGCTTGTACAGTTAAAGTCTATTTATTGAAGAAGAAGCTCATATTATTAGTTTCAAAGTTTCAATTCATGTAATTATTTATTTTTCAGTTCGTTGTTTCTAGTTAGGTAATTTTTCAGGTCGATCTCGATTCTAACCCACTAATTCAGCCTTTATCCACACCTTAACCCAAGCCCCGTTACAACCCTTTCAAAGACCTTTTGATTTGTGCATCATCTCATATTACAGTGGTGGAGATTTGGTTTTCATGCAAGCCTATGGGATTAACTTTTCGGTTTGACATTTGAGTGCTTAATTTCAACCTTAAACACTTCGAGTGATTTGAGTGAATCTTTTGTGAGGATGTCAATCCTTGTAGGTTTTGGATCAGAGGTAATTATTTAGATGAGGGGAAACACCTATGTTTTGTGCTACAAATATATGACTTATATTGTTTGAATCTTTAGGACTCTTTGATTTAAATTATCCATGTATAAATTATTTATGAATTATGATGAGACATTGTTGATAGGAATATTGAATCATGGAAAGTTCGTTTTAATTGTAAGTTGAGAATTTTGCTTGAGGATAAGCAAAAGCTTAAGTGTGGGGGTATGTGATAAACCGTAAAAGTAACATATTTTAATCCCACATTTAGCATACTTTTGGATGATTTATCCCTTGATTTATGTAAAAAGGTGCTCTTAATCCTTTCTTTTCAGGTTTTATACTCAGGAAAGCACCGGAGGATGGAAAGAATGAGAAACGGGCTCAAAACGGACCAAATTGAGACAAAGTGAAAATCGACACGGCCTGATCACGATTTACACGGGCGTGTCACCTCATTAAAAGTCCGAACACGGCCTAAAGATGATTCACACGGGCGTGTGCCATGGCCGTGTCCCTGTCGTGGAGAAGAACAATTTCACTCGGAAAAGGATACTTAGGGGCAAAGAAACCTATTTCAAAAGCCTATATAAACACCCTAAGTATAACCTAGAAGAGGCGGTGAGCTAGGCCAAGGAGCCGAGTCGAAAAGGTCAGATTTGTGGAAAACACTCGAAGATAGCCAGTTGATCCATCTCAAGAAGCCGGAATTCTACTCAAGACGGCGGATCTCTCCTTTAATTCCTTCAGGGGGTTTTAGGGATTTCTTATGTTCTGTTTTATCTTTTCTTCTAAGATGTTTTCTTTTATTGTTATGAACTAAACCCTTCAGATACCTGAAGGGGATGAAACTTAGATGAATCTTGTTATCGTTTGCTGAACTATATGATAAATACTTGATTTTTTTCTTAATTATGTGTTCTTAATTCTTGTGTTAATATTTATGGGATATTGATTCAAGTTTGATGTGCTTAGGTGGAGGAGCAAAAGTCCCTACTTAAGAGTAGATCTAGCATAATTAAGCGGAGTTGATCGCGCGCCTAGAGATAGGGTGACGAGATTTTGCCGGATTAGGGTGAAACCTAATATGGGAGTCCATAGATCGAGTTAATGCAATTCTAGGGGTTTTAATTAGAAAGAGATTTCAATTAATCAATATAGGGTTGGACGTTATTCGCTTCGAGAGAGGGTTTAATATACATTAGGGAGTCTTACGGATCAAGTCAAGTGAATAAATCGTCTGGTTCAGAGTTAGATAACAAGTGAAGTCTAGGTGGATTCTTCCTAAGGGTATCGTCTTAATCAACTGAGTTTTTCCAACAGTATTTCACCAATTCATTCTTTTTGTCTTTGCGTCTTTAGCTTAGTAGTTAGTTAAATTTAGATTAAATAACAACTTCACTTATTTTAGGCTAGATAATAAAAAGAAAGTTAGTATTAGTACTTTTGGTTCCTGTGGGTTCGACAATCTGGTCTTGCCTAAGCTATACTACTGTTCAATAGGTGCACTTGCCTCAATCGTTGTTATAGTTAGTTCCAGGTTTGATCATTATAAATTTAAAACTCTGAAATTCAACGATCAGTGGTTTAATAGATAAAGTTATGACAATATGAATTTATGATAAAAGATTATGGACATATATTTGATCGCATGAACATGACTTGTATATGAAGTTTGAATACATGATGTGGAAAGTACATGAATAAGGAAATTTGATTAATGATAAGTTCATACTTGTTTATTGTTATTCATGTAAATTACATGACTAACATTCTTGATGAGGATATGTGTCTAGGAAAAAGGCCAATTTGGCTTGAACATGTTTATTTGCTTACCTTAAATGTGAATTAATTGGTAAGTTAATTTCCTATTATACAAACTTACTAAGCTTAAAAGCTTACTCTGTTTTATTTCTTCTATTTTATAGTTTTTGAGTACTCGAAAGCTCGTAAAGGTTAGAACTTGGTCGGAGCCACATCACACTATCCCTCATACTTCTCGGTATATATATAGCAAGTTAATTTTGGTTATAGTGACATGTATAGGTTAAATTAGCCAATGATGGCATGTAAAAGTTTGATTGAAACTAGCCATTTGTATGGCTTGTGTTTAGTATTGTAACACCCCAAACCCGGCCTGGATGTTATGGCCGAATCTGGCGGTGTCACATGGTAGTGTGTCTGAAACCGTAGCTTGTGTTAGAAAAATCGTAACTTTGCTTAAAACACTTTCCGTTTAGAACTTATCATTATCTTTCATTAAATCTCAAATCGTGATTCATTGCCAAAACTATGCTTTGCGGAAGCTTTTAAAATAGTTTGCGTGTACGTGGTATTTTGATAAAACATTCATCTCTTTTAAAAACCCGTGTTTTGTCTACTTCTAGCAGATATAATCGGAAAACAGTAAAAAATCAAAATTTTAGGCAAAAATCAATAGAGGCCATTATTATAGAAAAATACCCCAAAATAAAACTAAAAATCGTAAATAAATATCAAGAAAATAAAGGAGTTGTGTGGCCACCGCAGAGTCCTCCGCCCCACCGATCCGCCTATGTCTGGGGATTACCTATACATATTAAACAGAAGGGGTGAGTTTACGTAAACTCAGTGTGTAATCCCCATGCAACCAAACAGACAATAATAGATAGTCTCAGTTTGGGCCTAAGCCTTTTTCAATATCAGTATCAGTATCAATTTAGGCCTTAGCTAATTTCGGTAACTGTGAGCATTAGGGCCTTAGCCCATCACAGTACAGTAACAAAAACAGATATGCAATCAAAAAACCTTACCCAACCAGCCTCTACACTCCATCTCCATCCAACCCTGCACTCCATGTGGGGATGTAATCAACCCACCCATCCCTACACTCCAAATAGTACCAGTTGCGGCACTAAACAGTAGTTTGCAGCTAAGCTGCCAGTAAGTTAGGCTTGAAGCCTTTCAGTACACTTCAATCAATATCAATTCCCAACCCAATGCAATGCAACATACAGCCATGTCATGGTATCATGAATAATCAGCACAGGGTGAATAGCATGCTCAACATACAGACATACATATCTATCTCATATAGGCATAAAACAGTCTTTCAGTAATTTCAGTCAATTAGGGGTCTAGGTAAACTTACCGACCCTACAGTAGGTTCACAGTCAACTTGGGCGACCCGTGCAACCTTGGCAAACAAATCAGTGAAATTGGGCTCACACGCCCATGTTGTCTGCCCGTGTGGGCCCACACTTCTGTGTGGCCCACATGGCCCAAATTGGCCTTGGCCGTGTGGATCACACAGCCTGGCCCCGAATCCCACACGTCCGTGTGGTTCACTAGTGTGGGCCCACACTCCCGTGTGGCCCACACGGCCCAATTAGTCGAGCCTGTGTCTCGCACACGGCCTTACTCGGCCATCACACGGTCGTGTCGCCTGCGTACAGCCTGGCTCGTCGATCACACAGCCGTGTGGTGGCTTACAGCCTTGCACACGGCCTACCACATGGGCTACCACACGCCCGTGTGACGTCGATAGAAAGCTTTTTCGGCTTTTTGTCGAGACGCGTTTTCAGTGTTTCGGGTACACACTTGGTTCGATTTTGATGTTCAAACACTCCCTAAGCCTGAAAACCTATCAGAGAAGCATTCAAAATCGATTTAGCAGACTAATTAACGAGTTTTCCAAAAATAACTTATCAACAGTAACTCGACTCACCGCCGACGAAGACTTCCTGTCAACACCGTTTAAATGAGAAATACGAAATTCACTGATCAGAGCCTCCTCCTACGCCATTACCAACAGAAGAGGACATTATTACTCAATCGTTAAAAAATTCATGGCAGAAAAGAACGGGAACTTACCGAAATCACACAGGACCGATTATCAATGCCAAAAAGAAAGGAAGATTTACGGAAAACGAACAGGAAAAAGGGAGAGGGGTGATTCAAAGAGAATTTTGGCAGGGAGAATGGAAGGCAAAAACGTGCAGATTTTTGGGAAAAAGAAAAGACTGACAGAATATATGATAACCACCCTCAATCCCTTGTTTTTCTCCAAAAAACCGTCCACTACACTCCCACAACCCCTCAAAAACTCAGCATTTTACTACACTTCAAACTCTTCCCCATAATCACACAAAAATAAAGCCAAAGCAGGGAATCGAACACAAGACCTCCAACACTCCAACACTACACTTAACCACCAGACCAGCAGGCCCATTCTGATATATTTTTACCAATATTTAACTAAGAGCCTACTGTCTAAAGATAGGGATTTATTCAAAGAAAAACAAAAATTTTGCCGGAGCCAAGGCTTGAACCCAAGACTTCTCAGACACTTCCAGAACACTTAACCACTGAAGCAGATACACAATTGTGTAACAAATTTTCAAAAGCCGGAATTAAGAAAAATTGGGCCGTTACAAGTATATTTTTTTATGTATATACATGGTCTAAGCATGTTTGACATGTGTGTTTAAAATGGTTAAAATGATGGAAATCATATGGATGTTTGGATTAAACTAACATATTTGGTAAAAACATGCATTTATGTGAATTAGGTTAATTATGTAAGTTTGAAAAACATGAATACATGTGATGATATGCCATGTATAAAATTTGATTTTGGCTTGATTTGAATGTTTTGTGTTGGCTTGGAAATATGTTAAAATGTCATTGTAGGTGGAAGACAAATTGGGTGAGAAATAAAGCTTGGAAATGGCCTTATTTTGTCCACTTGGGCGTGTGTCTCAGCCGTGTGTGAGACACAGCCTAGCACACGGGCTTGTGACTTGGTCGTGTGTCCCCTACATCATTAAAATTCAAACAGAATGCTCAGGATTTTTCACACGGCCTAGCACATGGGTGTATGGCTTGGCCGTGTGACCCCTGCACCTACACACGGCCTAGCACACGGACGTGTGACTTGGCCGTGTGACCCAAGTCAGAGAGTTACACGGGTACAGAACCGTGTGCCCTATTTCAAATGCCTACACGGCCTAAGACACGGGCGTGTCTCTTGGCCGTGTGAGCCACACGACCTGACCACATGGGCGTGTGTACCCTGTAACTAAGAAAATTTTGAAATTTTCTAAAAATTTCTCTAAGTACTTGGTTTTGTCCCGATTTGATTCTAATGTATGTTTTGGGCCTCGAGGGCTCACATAAGGGACAATGTGATTGAATTCTGTTGTGATTGCTAAATTATATGAAATGTCTGTTATATGTTCTGTAAATTCCGGTAATACTCCGTAACCTTGTTCTGGCGACGGATACGGGTTAGGGGTGTTCCATTCACAAAATTCATTAAAACGTAAGAAATCATTAACCAAACTTCAAGGTAAGTTTAGAAACCTTCTAATTAGGGGTGAGCAAAACTCGATTTGACTCAAAAAAATCGAAAAAAAAATTGCATTTCGAGTTAAACAAATCGAGTTATTCGAGTTAATCGAGTTATTTTACTCAACTTGAATTTTTTTTTGAATTTCGAGTTTGATTCGAGTTGAGTTTTCGAATTCGAATAATTCGAATAAATTGAGTATCAAACTATAATATTTTACATTTTTACCCCAAACTCCTAAACCTTTTTATTTTTCCCTCAAAACTTTTACTCATTCCCACTTTCCCCCCAAAACTTTTACTCCCCTCCCATCCTAACCCCCCATCTACCCAAAATCCATTTCCCACTAAAATTTTACTCTCCCATTTACTTTTCCTCAAAATTTTACTCCAAAAACCCTCAAAATTATTTATTTTCCCCCTAAAACTTTTACTCCATTCCCATCTCACCCCCCATCTACCCCAAACCCATCCCCTCCATTTTTTTTAATATTTTCCCTCCAAAATTTTACTCCCCCTATTTACTTTCCCTCAAACTTTAACTCCCCAAAACTTTTTAATTTCCCCCTAAACTTTTACTTCACCCTTTACACCCAAATAAAAAATCAAAATTATCCCAAAAAAAATCTTAAACATAAATAGTGATATTTTTTTTATATCCAATATTCATATTATTAAATTAAATTTCACATTTTATATTATTTATATTATTGAATTGTTTAATCATATTGAATATTTATATTAAAATTGAATTATTAATGATGCCATAAAATATTCGTGTTAAAATTTTATATTGGTATCAATTTCATATTTTATCTTTAAAATAACTTTTATTAAAAAATCACATTTTTATATTTAATATATTTTTTAATTCCAAAATACATAGTGATAAGAATCTGAAGATAATTGAAACAACTAAGCAAGCAAAGAAGCTAACCCGTATATAAAAGATTAATAAATAAATTATGAGGTGATGAAAGTTAATAAAAAATTTGATTACGGTAGGTGATAGTGGTTACAAGGAACCAAATTTATTTTTAAAAATTTAACTCGAACAAATATATTCGATTCGATTTGATTCGAATTCCATCTCACTCGACTCGATTCGAGAAAATCTCAAATCAAATTAGGATGATAAAATATGATTCGTCAACTCAATTAACTTGAAATTTTTTCATTCGATTCAATCGAACGCTCACCCCTACTTCTAATTATGACAAAACGAGTTGAAAAACACTTTGAAACCACATTTTTACTCAAAATCCTGAAATCCATCGTTAATGTCCCAATTTTCGGGTTTTATTAAAAGTTAGCGATTCAATGGCTAATACTTCAATTTTAAGTACTAGGAAACATGAAAAACTCATAAGAATTCAAAACATTACCTTTCAGAGAAGATTAAAAGAGTTTTGACGTAAATCTGGAAAACCTACATTTGGAAAAAATGATGAAATCTATGGAGTTTTGGGTGTTTTTAAAGTGATTTTATGAGTGTTTAAGGCTTGGGTGTTGAGAGAAATCAAAAGCTTATAGTTTGGAAATCAAAATTGAGTGATTTAATGTTGGGAGAATGAGGGACGACAACAAGAGAGGGGAGAGGATGAAGCCAACGTGAATCTGCTATTGGGGGAAAGAAATAGGCTGAAAAATTAAAATTCAGGCTAATTGTGTCTTAAAAACTCCCAATTTTGCCCCCTTTACAAATAAGTCCCTACGCCTAAATTGAAAGACTTTTAAAACTTATTTTCAAGAATTGATTTAACAGCTAATATTCCATAGTCGAATATAATTCCGATTTACCATGCTACTAAATTCGAACACTCTAAGGCTAAAATTTCTAAAATACCCCTAAAACTCCTAGGCCCTACTTTAGGGTGTTACAATTGTTAAGCTCTTGAACTCCTTGACGTTACAACTCTTACTTCGCCCATGGCTTCAATCCATCCATAAAGAAAAAGAATGCCTCTTTCTCGCCCATATTCGAGATTTGAATCATGAGTTCACTAAATTCCTGCACATACTCTCTTACTGTTCCTTGTTGCGTAAGCCGGCACAACTTTTCCTGAGCTTCATCCTTGGCATACTCTGAATAAAATTGTGCTTTGAACTCACTTTGGAACTCCTCCTAAGTCCCAATTTCGATCATACCACGTCTCACGTTTGTGGACCTATGACGCCACCACAACAAAGAAACGTCAGTGAAATACATAGCAGCAATATTTGCCTTAGTGGCATCATCCATGATGCCTTTGGCATGGAAGTATTACTCCACTCCCTACAGGAAATTGTCCACATCTCTTGAAAACCTTGTCCGCTTGAATTCTTTGGGCTTGGGAACATCCACACTCAGCTTGGGTACAGCAGCTAATCCTCCATTGCCCAAAGCAGCCTTGTACATTGTGAGTTCACCCTTGAGCTCCGCAATATCCTCTTTCAAGGCTGTCATCATAGCCTCTAGGGTATCATCCCTATCGGTCAGCTTGTTCTAAACGGAACCGAGAGACTCTGACACATAGTCCTTTAGTTGCTCCTTCATGGATTACAACCCATCAGTGAGTCCCCCTTCAACTTCATCGAGCCTCTCTTTGGCGTCCTCCATGGACTCCCCGAGAGTCACTACCAAATCTTCTAAACCTGACAGCATGTCCCTTGATCGACTAGCTTTTCTAGCCCTCCCACGGGTCTTCATTGACAAAAGATATTCGACAACTTCTTTCGACATCTTTCAATGGTGCCTTCGAAACTTTAGCTCAGATACAAATTTTCATGGACTTAGATTTTCGCCTCACAATTTGTGCAACCTTAGGGGTTTTCTTCCTCCAAAAACACCTAAGTCAACCTAACTCCCAACAATTTGGTTGTGCCAAATAACCTCTCTTGAACATGATGGATCACACAATTGTGCCATGGTTGTGGGCTCCCATATGCAACCCATGACACAAGCACCCCGTCAAAATAAAAACTAAGCCAGCCCAAGGGGAGAGGGCACCACCCTCACAGTTTCTTAATAAGGGCATTCTCAATGGCTAAAAAACATCGACAGGATCAATAAAAAAACATCCAAAGACAAATCTAAATCAGACCATTTTGATCGACACCACCAACCCAACCTCAATTCAACAATATCCCACAGTTGTATAAAGTCCAAGGTTTTACCATTAAAAACAATGTCATTACGAAACAACCATAAAGACCACACAACAACATAAAAAGCCATCCTCTACACCTTGGACTGATGTCCCCAAGGCATATCCTCAAACCATGAAGAGGATAGGATCATTAGGAGCAACAAAATGAATCTTCCAAATGTTGCAACACCTGTAACACCTAAAACCCGGCCTAGACGTTATGGCCGCATTTGGCGATGTCACATGGAATGGAATTTTGAAAAAAAATTATTATGATAAAACCGCGTCCATATTATTACACTTATTGATTCCAGAAAATGCTTACTCATCTAGTCGATTGCTTAAAACATAATTCGTTGTGGAAGCTTTAGAAATCGTTTATTTTATGAAAAACAGAGTTAATTAAGTAAGTCCGTCCATTTTAGAGAAACCCCTTTGTTTTCGAGAAAACCGTCTAAGAGATCGAGAGTTCAGAAAATACTTTAGCTTTTGAAAACTGAGTCTTCCTACATCTAGCAGTTATGAATCCATAAAAATAATAAATAAACCACATTTAAGCAAAAGCCCCAAAAACTCTGCGAGATACATTAAAATAAACCCATAATCGTAAAACGGAATAAAAACCATGAAAGTCCAGAATCGTGGTTACCGCCGAGTCTTCCACCGCACTGACCCGTCTAATGCTGGGGATTACCTGAACAGATTAAACAAAAAAGGATGAGTTTTTGCAACTCAGTGTGTAATCCCCACAGAAAACATGCACACAGCTTCATATCAGAAAACATTCATATATTTACAGTTCGGGTCTCAGCCCATTACAAAATCGGTGTGGACCTTAGCCCACTCAAATACAGAATATTCAGAACAGAACAGAACAGAACATAACATCAGAATCCTACCCACCAGCCTCTACACACCATCTCCGTCCAACCCTACATACCATGTGGGGATAAAATCAACCAACTCATCCCTACACACCATGTTGTACCAAAAAGCGACACATAATCAGATATTTGCAGCTGAGCTGCCAGATAACAAGCATAATAGCCTTTCAGATACTTCCTCCAATATCATCAACCCACCCCAATGTAATGCAGCATACAATCGATGACATGCTATAATGCAATTAACAGATCACACATTCAAATCGGTATACATGCTAAGTGCAACATGCTTAATACATATATCACATAATCGGATCACGTAATTAGGGGTCTAAGTAATGCTTACCAACCCTACAGTAGGTCCACAGTCGACTTGGGCGACCCTTGCAACCTTACAGATCATTTCAGAAAAATGGGCTCACATGCCCATGTGGCTTGCCCGTGTAGGCCCACACGCCCGTGTGGCCCACACGGCCCAAATTGGCCTTGGCCGTGTAGATCACATGGCCTGGCCCAAAATTTCACACGCCCGTGTGGTTCATCCGTGTCGGCCCACTCGCCCGTGGTGCCCACATAGCCCAATAGGCCGAGCCCGTGTGTCGCACACGGCCTTGCCCTGCCACCATACGGTCGTGTCACTTGCACACGGCTGGCTTGTCGATCACAAGGCCGTGTTATGGCTTACAGCCTTGCACACAGCCTACCACATGACCGTGTAGCGTCGACAGAATCGTTTCTCAGCTTTTATCGATTCTCATTTTCTGTGTTTTCGGGTCCACACCTGGTTCGTTTTTACTGCTGACCCAACCACGATCACACTCGAACCTAGAATCGACAAATATACACTCGATTAATCGCTAAAATAATCGAATCATCTAACCCGAAACAAGATAATTAACTTCCGAGCGACAAGCCATTACCTTCTTTCGAATTGCAGGAATTTCACACCCTTAGAAAGTCGATGAATGCTAATCAGCCCTTCGATCCGAACCTAAACGTGAACAAAACGACCCTTCTGTTAATCGCTTTATCAAAATCATGATAGAACTAAAGGAGAACCCACTTACCCAAAACACACGAACTCAGAATACCGAGGAACAAGATGGACAGTAAGCAAAAGATAACGGAAAGAGGGAAAATCAATTGAACTATCAGCAGCAACAAAATGGAGATTAAACGAGAAAAACGACAAAAAGGGAAAGGACGGATAGCAAAAATTTGGCCAAGAGAAATTAGAAGAAATCAACGTTGAAAATTCATTCTTTTCAGAGAGAAAACTGAAATTGAGTTACCCTCATCCTGATAACTCCCAATACCCCGTTTTACTCCCTCAAACTCTCCACTAACAGCATTTCACTTCCCCTCAAACTTTACTACTCAGAATCCCATTTTACTCAAACACCCACTCGGCCTCCAGCAAAAATAATTCCCTTGCTCGCGCAGGGGTTCGAACACAGGAACTCCAACACTCCAACACACAACTTAACCACAAGACCAATAGGCCCATTCTGCTATACTTTTACACACTTATCCTTATAAGCCTACTAGCCAGAGATAGGGATTTATTCATATAAAAATAAAAATTTTGCCCAAGACAAGGCTTGAACCCAAGACTTCTCAGACACTCTCAGAACACTAAACCACTGAAGCAGATAGATATTTGTGTCATAAATACACGGAAACAAATATAAAATTTTTGGGGCGTTACAACTCTACCCCCTAAAAGAAAATTTCATCCTCGAAATTTACCTTATTAGAATAGATGAGGATACTACTGCCACATCGCACCCTTAGGCTCCCACGTAGCCTCCTCGGTGCTATGGTTCTGCCACAACACCTTCACTAAGGGAATAAATTTCCTCCGTAGAAATTTAATGTCGCGATCCAGAATCTAGACTGGCTTCTCCTCAAACGTCAAATCTGGTCTAACCTTAATGTCCTCCACCGGAACAATATGCATGGGATCAGAGCGGTAGCGTCTCAACATCGAAATGTGAAAAACATCATGAATGCTATCCAACTCTGGAGGAAGTTCCAATTGATATGCGACTGGCCACACTCGTTTCAGAATGCGGTACGGTCCAATAAACCTAGGGCTTAGCTTACCTTGCGACCGAACCTCAGAACCTTATTCCATGGCGAGACCTTGAGAAAAACTAAGTCCCTTATAGAATACTCGATATCCTTTCTCCTCAGATCAGCATAGGACTTCTGCCTATCGGATGCCGCTTTCAGTCGATCTCGAATCACTCAAACCTTATCTTCAGTTTTGGAAACCAATTCTGGACCCAGAACACGTCGCTCACCTAACTCAGTCCAACATAAGGGAGTGCGACACTTACGACCATACAGGGCCACGTAAGGTGCCATCTGAATGCTAGACTGATAGCTATTGTTGTAGGCGAATTCTGCCAATGGTAAATCCTCCTCCCAACTGCCTCGGAAATCTATAACGCAGCTCCTCAACATATCCTCCAGTACTTGAATCACCCTCTCCGACTGACCATCTGTCTGAGGATGAAAAGGAGTATTGAAGTCCAACCTTGAACCCAGAGCCTCATGCAATTTCTTCCAGAACCGAGACGTGAAGCGAGGATCCCTATCAGAGATGATCGAGATAGGAACCCCATGCAGTCTCACTATTTCAGATATGTACAGTTTAGCCAATTTCTGGAGAGAAAAGTCCGTCCTGACCAGAATAAAGTGAGCAGACTTGGTCAATCGATCCACGACGACCCAGACAGAATCTTTCTTAGTGGGTGTTAAAGGCAACCCACTAACGAAGTCCATCATTTCTTGTTCCCATTTCCACATCGGCATCTTTACCGGCTGCTGCAACCCCGAAGGCAACTGATGCTCAGCCTTAACCTGCTGACAAGTTAAACAGCGAGCAACAAAGTCAGTAACCTCACGCTTCAACCCCGGTCACCAGTATAACTCTCAGAGATCTCGGTACATCTTGTTCCCACCGGGATGCATAGTATAAGAACTACTATGCGCCTCCTTCAGGATTGACTGTCTCAACTCCTCATCACTCGATACACAAACCCGATCGCGAAAACAAAGTACCCCATCACTGTTAATCCAAAAATCAGTAACATCGTCAGTCTCAACCTGACGAAAACGCAACTCAAGAGACTTATCCCCTATCTGTTTATCTCTAATCTGATCAATCCATGTAGGATTAACCTGGAGTTCCGCTAACAGACTCACATCGTCAAATAAACTAAGTCGAGTAAACATCGCTCTCAGATCAGTCATCGCCCTATGGCTCAAAGTATCCGCCACCACATTGGCCTTACCAGGATGGTATTCGATGGTGCAGTCATAATCCTTAAGCAGTTCGACCCATCTTCGCTGCCTAAGGTTTAACTCCTTCTGAGTGAGGAGTTATTTGAGGCTTTTATGATCAGTGTAGATAATACACTTCTCACCGTACAGAAAGTGCCTCCAAATCTTTAAACCGAAGACTACAGCAGCCAATTCAAATCATGCGTCGGATAGTTAGCCTCATGCGTATTGAGCTGACGAGACACATAAGCTACCACTTTACCATCCTGCATTAGAACGCAACCCAGACCCACATGCGACGCATCACTGTATACCATAAAGTCTCTGCCAAGCTCCGGCTGTATCAGAACAGGAGCCTGAGTCAGAACAGATTTGAGCTTTTTAAAGCTCTCTTGTTGCATATCAGTCCAGACAAAGGGGACTCCCTTGCGTAGAAGCTTGGTTAACGGTGCTGCGATCAAGGAGAACCCTTCTACGAAGCGTCGATAATATCCCGCCAGCCCCAGAAAGCTGCAGATTTCAGACACATTCTTCGGCTGTCTCCAATCCAACACACCCTCAATCTTACGAGGATCAACATGAATTCCCTTTGCAGAAACCACATGTCCCATAAAGGTTACTTCCCGGAGCCAGAACTCACACTTACTGAACTTCGCATACAACTGTTTCTCACGAAGAGTCCGTAGTACCACTCTGAGGTGCTCATCGTGCTCATCCTCAGCCTTAGAATACACTAGGATATCATCGATTAATACCACCACAAGCTGGTCCAGATAAGGCTGGAACACACGATTCATCAAATCCATAAACGCCGCTGGTGCATTGGTCAACCCAAAAGGCATAACTAGGAACTCGTAATGTCCATAACGAGTTCTAAATGCCGTCTTATACACATCGGCCTCCTCAACCCTCAATTGATGATATCCTGAACGTAGATCAATCTTGGAGAACACAGAAGCCCTCTAAACTGGTCGAATAGATAACCTATCCTCGGAAGTGGGTACTTATTCCTGATTGTTAGCTTGTTTAGCTGCCGGTAGCCGATACACATCATCATTGTCCTATCTTTCTTCTTCACAAACAACACCGGTGCTCCCCATGCAGACACACTGGGATGAATGAATCCACGATCTAACAGTTCCTGAATTTGAGCCTTAAGCTCTGTAAGCTCATTCGGTGCCATTCGGTAGGGCGAGATAGACACCGAAACTGTACCCGAAATGAGCTCAATTCCAAATTCCACTTCTCGGCTTGGAGGCAGACCCGATAATTCCTCAGGAAGAACATCTAGAAAGTCCCTCACAGTTCTGATGCCCTTAACCGAATAGTCCCCAGAGTCAGAAATACTGATGTAGGCCAAGAATACCTCACACCCTTTCCTCACTAACTTTTCTACCACCAACGCAGAGATCACATTAGTCAGATAGTCTCTTCGTTCCCCAATCACAACTACTTTGCTGTCCTCCTCGGTCCTCAAAAAAACCATTTTTGTCGTACAATCCAAACTTACCCGGTGTTTAACCAGCCAGTCCATTCCCAGAATCAAATCAAACTCCTCAAATGAGAGCTCCATCAGATTAGCCAGGAATACTGTCCCTTGAACCTTTAACGGGACGTCTCTAAACAATTTACTTACTCGGATAGACTGCCCCAACGGACTCACCACAGTTATTTCACTAGAAGTACTCTCAACTGGAATCCTTAAGGTTTCAGACACAGTACTGGCTACATACGAGTGTGTAGAGCCTATATCTATCAGTGCCAAATAAGGTACATTATAAATTAAAAATGTACCCGTGATGACATCCAGAGCATCTCGGTCCTCATGGTGACGGGCAGCATAAACCAGTGCAGGCTGCCTCGCCTCAGTCGGTCCAGCACCTCTGCCCGGTGCTCTCTATCCTCGGCCCATGCCGTTACCACCCCTGGCCTGGCCTCGGCCCCTAAGTGGCTGCTGAACTACTCTCAGTGGCTGCGTATCACCAGTAACCGGAGCTTGCATCTGATCAGTTCTCAACGAAAATCCTGAACATGGTGCTCAGTCGACCTACATCTCAAACATGCCCTAATTGTCCTCCAACATTCGCTTGGATGGTGTCTACCACAGTGCCCACAAAGCACCACCCCAGTAGGTGCAACAGGAGGCCCCACTCTCACTGGCCCATCAGATCTGACCTTTTTCTTAGGCCTCATATCAAAACTTGAGGGCTCTGATTCCCTCTTATTCTTTCCTCTCTCTCGGTTTTGGCGCTCAGCGCGCTTAACCTCTTCGGCGATCTTCGCCTTCTCAACCAGTGTAGCAAACTCACGCTCTTTCTGTAGAGCTATCAGAACTCGCAAACTGTCCCTGAGTCCATCCTCAAAATGGACGCATTGCTCATACTCGGCCGCCACCATGCCCCGCGCAAAACAGCTCAATCTCAGGAACTCGGCCACTGTACGGTCTCCCTGGGTGAGATTAAGGAACTCACGTCTCCTAGCGTCAATATAGCTGGCTCCCACATACTTACTCTGGAAAGCCGTCTTAAAGTAAGCCCAAGTCAGTCGGTCGGGCTGAGTGCCCTCCTTAACCGTCAGCCACCACTGGTAAGCTTCATCGCGAAGCAAAGAAACAGCCCCCTTAAGCTTCTGCTCCGCGGTAAAATCCAGGTCGTCCGTAATTTTTTCCGTGGCCTCCATTCAATATTCAACCACATTAGGGGCGACTCCACTGACACCCTTAAATAACTCAGCCCCATTGGACCGGATTCGTTCCGTAACTGACCCTCGGTACCCATATCCAGTGTTGGGCCCAGCGACCCTCTCTAGAATCCGTAACATGGCTTGGGACAGTGCGTCGTCCCCAGCCACACGATCATGAGACCCAGTCTCTATAGTAGGTGAGACCGGCATCTTGCTCGTATCCAGATTACGTAGATTTCCAGATGATGAGGACCCAGCTCGAGCCTCTCTACGGCCTCTACCACGGCCTATTGTACCCCGTCCGCGAGTACCTCGTGTGCTCATCGTAAATTCAGAGTTTATCTATATTAATAGTTTTATGCATTAGTTTACAGTTTCGATATTCATTAACATATATTTTATACAGACAGTATCAAAAGTTCAGAATTTGTTATCGCCAATCGCAGTGTCACTACGGTTTTCAATTTCGCTACAGTTTTTAGTTTACACTACCTAGAGTGTTTTCAGTACAGTATACTACCTATTTTCTATTTCAAGCATGCTAGTAGTATTTTCAGACAAATTTAAACAGAATTTCAGAACACTTACAGGATCGGCACCGAAGACACGGTGTACCACATACTCAGTCTAAAAAATATTTTAAATCACTTAAAAATCATTTCTTAAAACCCATCTTTATAACCCAAATCCACAGTCGAGTTTTGTAACGTGGCTCTGATACCACTAAATGTAACACCTCAAACCCGGCCTAGACGTTATGGCTGCATTTGGCGATGTCACATGGAATGGAATTTTGAAAACAATTTATTATGATAAAATCGCGTTCATATTATTACTCTTATTAATTTCAGAAAATGCTTACTCATCTAGTCGATTGCTTAAAACGTAATTCGTTGTGGAAGCTTTAGAAATCGTTTATTTTATGAAAAACAGAGTTAATTAAGTAAGTCTGTCCATTTTAGAGAAACCCCTTTGTTTTCGAGAAAATCGTCTAAGGGATCGAGAGTTCAGAAAATACTTTAGCTTTTGAAAACCAAGTCTTCCTACATCTAGCAGTTATGAATCCATAAAAATAATAAAAAAACAACATTTAAGCAAAAGTCCCAAAAATTCTGCGAGATACATCAAAATAAACCCATAATCGTAAAACAGAATAAAAATAATAAAAGTCCAGAACCGTGGTTACCGCAGAGTCCTCCGCCGCATCGACCCGTCTAATGCTGGGGATTACCTAAATAGAGTAAACAGAAAAAGGATGAGTTTTCAAAACTCAATGTGTAATCCCCACAGAAAACATGCACACAGCATCATATCAGAAAACATTCATATATTTACAGTTCGGTTCTGAGCCCATTACAGAATCGGTGTGGACCTTAGCCCACTCAGATACAGAATATTCAGAACAGAACAGAACATAACAGAACATCAGAATCCTACCCACCAACCTCTACACACCATCTCCGTCTAACCCTTCACACCATGTGGGGATAAAATCAACCCACCCATCTCTACACACCATGTTGTACTGAAAAGCGGCACATAATCAGATATTTGCAAAATGAGCTGCGGATAACGAGCTTAATAGCCTTTCGGATACTTCCTCCAATATCATCATTTTAAATGTAATACAGCATACAATCGATGACATGCTATAATGCAATTAACAGATCACACATTCAAATCAGTATACATGCTAAGTGCAACATGCTTAATACATATATCACATAATCAGATCACGTAATTAGGGGTCTAAGTAATGCTTACCGACCCTACAGTAGGTCCACAGTCGACTTGGGCGACCTGTGCAACCTTACAGATTATTTCAGAAAAATGGGCTCACATGCCCATGTGGCCTGCCCGTGTTGGCCCATGCGCCCGTGTGGCCCACACGGCCTAAATTGGCCTTGGCCGTATGGATCACACGGCCTGGCCCAGAATTCCACACACCTGTATGGTTCACCCGTTTTGGTACACTTGCCCGTGAGGCCCACACAGCCTAATAGGCTGAGCCTGTGTGTCACACACGACCTTGCCCTGCCATCACACGGCTGTGTCACTTGTGCACGGCCTGGCTCGTCGATCATAAGGCCGTGTTGTGGCTTACAGCCTTACACACGGCCTACCACACGGCCTACCACACGACCGTGTGATTTCGACAGAATCATTTTTTAGCTTTTGTCGATTCTCGTTTTCTGTGTTTTCGGGTACACACCTGGTTCGTTTTCGCTGCTGACCCAACTACTGTCACACTTGAACCTAGAATCGACAAATATACACTCGATTAATCGCTAAAACAATCGAATCATCTAACCCGAAACAAGATAATTAACTTTCGCGACAAGCCATTACCTTCTTTCGAATTGCAGGAATTTCACGCCCTTAGAAAGTCAATGAATGCTAATCAGCCCTTCGATCCGAACCTAAACGTGAACAAAACGACCCTTCCATTAATCGCTTTATCAAAATCATGATAGAACTAAGGGAGAACCCACTTACCCAAAATGCACGAACTCAAAATGCCGAGGAACAAGATGGACAGTAAGCAAAAGATAAGGGAAAGAGGGAAAATCAATTGAACTATCAGCAACATTAAAGGGAGATTAAAGGAGAAAAATGATAGAAAGGGAAAGGACGGATAGCGAAAATTCAGCCAAGAGAAAACAAAATAAATCAACGTTGAAAATTCCTTCTTTTCAAAGAGAAAACCGAAAATAAGTTACCCTCATCCTGATAACCCCCAATCCCCCGTTTTACTCCCTCAAACTCTTCACTAATAGTGTAACACCCCAAACACGGCCTAGACGTTACGACCGGATCTGGCATGTCACAATGATAAGTTGTTTGAAAACTAAGTGTTCGATACAAACTTCGTATTCTTTTTGAAAACTTCGAGCTTTGTTGTTTTTGCAATTCAAATCTACTTTTAAGGTGTTGGTGTAAAAATGTTGTTATTTCATTGTAGAAAACTTTGTTTGTAGCAGAAATCAGATGCGGTGATTTGAGAAAATGTGATGTCTTGAAAACTATTTTCGGAGTTTAAGAGAACCCAGTGTTCTACCAATTATAGTTTGTAAACCGTTCGTTAACATTTTGGAAAACAATTATTAAAGTTTAAGGAAAATTCCGTATTGAACATTTAATAGCAAACACCAACCGAATTAAAAGCTAAAACCAAAATAAAATCCCAAAGGCCTTATTACAAAAAAAAAACCCAAATTAAATATTCTTAAAATAAAGTAAAATGGAATTTACTAAAGTTACGATGTATGGCCACCTCAGAGTCCATCTCGGCCCCAAATCCTCAGTGCTGGGGATTACCTGCAAGATTAAAGTAGAGGGGTGAGTTACGAGAACTCAATGTGTATGTCCTTCAGTTCGGTCATTAACTGGTCCTGAGCCCATCCAAATACAAACTGGGCCTTAGCCCTTACGGAAACAAACTAGCATGAGGCCCATTCAGAATCAAACTGGGCCTTAGCCCTATTAGCATGGTTATATAGATAATATATGCAATGCAATGCAACCCAGCCCAGCCTAGTAATCCATCCGCTACACACCACCCGTACCAGCCCAACACACCTGTGGGGATTTCTACAATCAACCCTCCATCTGCTACACACCTCGATGGCAGTCACATTGCTCATCGCTGAAATTGTGGCAAAGCCACCAGAATAACAGAATATACGTGGCATAGCCACCAGACAAAATGTGACAGAGTCACCAGAATATGTGGCAGAGCCACCGGATTTCACTTTCCCGGTCATCAATATCCCAATCACATGCAACATATCATGACATAGTAATATAGTGCATGAATGAACGTACCAATATAGCAGTTAAACAGAACACACAGAATCAGACTAATCTACCCATAAGGTATAACAGTAATTTTACCCACCGAGGATATTTCAGTAATTTACCCTTCCAAAGGTATTTCGGTAATTTTACATTTAACGACCTTTCCAGGGCCTACTGTCGCCTCGAGCGACATGGAACCCTTTTGGGGTCTCTACAGATCTATTGGGCCTAAAATCCTTTTTAGGCCCAAACGGGCCCACACACTCGTGTGGCCCGAAACGCATGATTTCGATTTCAAATTTGCAGATTTCGCCTCCAGACTTATCATTAGATAGTTTTCCAGTAGTTTGGCCCAAATGAGCCGAATAGTCCATTGGGTCCACTTTGCCCGTTTTGGCTCGGATAGGCCCATTCTAGCCTTAGCATCGCGAGAATGCTTGGGACACTCCCAACGACTTAACAACACGATTCATTATCTCGATTTACTATTACGAGCATTCGCACGCTCAAGTGGTCACAGATGGCGGTTTCCGACTTTCCGGCTTTTGGCCAAATCACAGAACTTTGCACATATGCAATCGAAAGAGTGTGAGATTACACACCTGATTCGGAGTATTTAACACGATACTCACTCTCTGAGGCACCTAAAGACATAATTGATCAGTAGTTAGTCTAAAAACCTTATCACAATTTCATCCAAGTATTGAGATTGACTAACAATCTACATCACTTACCAACAATCCGAGACTTCTACTGCAAGGGATAGGCGTTCAGTGGGTCCCCTGATAAAGCACTTCGAGACCCTAACAGTGATTGACACAAGAAAAAATGTTAGCAACACCTTTTTCGGTGAGAGAAAGAATCATCCAACATCACAACCCCATCACTTATATTCGGCCCTAACTTACCAACACACTTCCGAAGATTAGAGGCTAGAAGAAAGATGAGAGTGTATGCCAACACTCTTCCAATTCGGCCTTAGATCAAAGATGAGTAGAATAAGGATAGGAGATTCGACACTAGCAGCAAGAGTCTAGAAGGGAGTTTCGGCTTTAGAAAAGAACAAGAAAGAAAAGAAAAAAAGTAGGGAAAGATAAGATTCAGCTATGGAGTATAAATCGAAATAAAACAATTGTAGAACGCAAGATGAAGAATGGGTGTTAAAGAGGTTCGGCCACAGGAAGAAAAAGGTCACACAGGAATTCGGCTAAAGGTGTTGATGGCTCAGACGAAAAGTGCACATAGGGGAAAGGTGGAAAGTGACTTTCGGCAAGTCCGGAAGAGAGAAAACAAGAAGAAAAACACAAATGACACAGAAAAGAACCCAAGAATGTTGAGTAGCAAAAGCCAAAAAAATGCAAAAATGCTAAGAATTCCAAGAGAATTTTCGACACACTCACTCTAAGAAGTTTCGGTTTTCTCCCTTTTTTCTACCCAAAGCCGAATTTACCACCTTACTCACCCCCAAGCACTTCCCAAAATTCGGCCACTACTCCCCACTCCACCGAATCCCTTGATTCTCTCCTCAACTTACTCCTCAATCCACTCTCCATCATCCATTCAAACCCCTTGACCAAGTCCTCAACTAACCCGGTAGAATTCGATCCAGACTCAGCTACTTCCCCTTCCTGAGCATAAAAATAATACTCCTTTTGTAGCATGTGGGATTCGAACCCCACTCCCATTGCATGCATGTTGATGCCACCACAATTCTACCATGTGGTCACTTGTGATAGAAAAATACACTTAATTAACCTTAAGTCCTGCTTCCAATAGCTCACCCCACTAAAGTGCTCAAAAACCAAACTTTCACCAGGGCCTAGGCTCGACCCCGAGCCTTCCCAGGACCCCTGAGCGCACCCAAATAACAAGCTTAGTTGGCCAAGCACATAGAATAGTGAAAAATGTTGAACCCCTAATTTTAGGATGTTACAAACAACATTTCACTTCCCCTCAAACTTCACTACTCAGAATCCCATTTTACTCAAACACCCACTCGGCCTCCAGCAAAAATAATTCCCTCGCTCGCGCAGGGGTTCGAACATAGGAACTCCAACACTCCAACACACAACTTAACCACCAGACCAGTAGGCCCATTCTGCTATACTTTTACACACTTATCCTTATAAGCCTACTGGCCAGAGATAGGGATTTATTCATATAAAAACAAAAAAATTTCCCAAGACAAGGCTTGAACCCAAGACTTCTCAGACACTCTCAGAACACTAAACCACTGAAGCAGATAGATATTTGTGTCATAAATACACGAAAACAAATACACAATTTTTGGGGCGTTACAACACCGCTGTCATAACAACCAAGCAACATTACAAGAAATGAATCCTCCACACCTGGGACGGGTGTCCCCAAGGCATAACCTCAAACCATGAAGAGAATAAGATCATTAGGAGCAACAAATTGAATCTTCCAAATGTTGCAGCACCGCTGTCATAACAACCAAACAACATTACATGAAAAGAAAAAGTGGTTCAACGATTGAATCTAATGAATCTTCCAAACAAACATTATTAATAAAATTTAGAAGGGTTATTTTTTTCTTTCTCATCATATCCAGTTGTCAATCCAGTACATCAGATTTGGAGTAACATTTAACATTCAAACTTAGGCTAACCAAATAATCTTATTAATATGAAATTGATACATAAGAACTCAATTGAAATGTCTTAAGATTTTGTGGCTAGTTTAATTTTTGGGGACATAATTTAAAGGCATTCGGTGCAATTAATCCTTATTATTCTTGAAACTCCTACCCATTGTAAGTCATGAAACTTGACAACCAAATAGAAAATGCTAGCAGGCAACCATAACACACTTAAACATCCCATGATCCACTCTCCACCCTGATTTTTATTTTTCAATTCCTTTTCATGATTTCTTGAAAAATCAACCAAAATCAAATATCTAATAAATAATAAAAATTATCTAAAAAAATAGTTATAAAATTTAGTTATGACATACTTAATTATGAGATGTGGTTTCTTAATCATATAATCGAAACTTCGAATCCCGAAATAAAATACATTTTATATCTAATTGTGGAGTTATGCATCATATTTTTTTACTTTTCTTCTTCCAGTTAAATTATATTTTTAATTTCCCACTTAAACTCTGACTAGTGTAAGTTATTTTAATATTAATTTCCCACTTAAACTCTGATTAGTGTAGGTTATTTTAATTATTATTTGACCTACAAATTTAGCCTATAAATAGATTCTATTTCCACTTTAGAAAAATAACTTATTAAACATTTAAATAGTAGCTTTTACAAGCTTTTAGAGAATTTTGTGTTTACATTTTAAGGGTTCTTATTTCATGTTTCAGGGTTTAGTTTTATCTCCATCTTTTTTACTTTTTGTTTTTGCCGTTTTAGTGAAATTAATTTTGCCCGTGGTTTTTAATCCTCTTCAGAGGGGTTTTTCCACGTAAAATATTTGTGTTTGATCTTTTTAATTTTGTAGTTATTTTAGTTGTTCGTTGCTTAGCCGGGTTTATCCCCAACAAATTGGTATCAAGAGTTAGTTCGATTTTCACAATCAACCCATTCAGATATGACAATAACAATGTTTGGTATTGATAAGTTTGATGGCATCGCAAATTTCAATCTGTGACAAGTTCGAATGACAGTAATTCTGATTCAAAGTGATCTTGAGAATATCCTTACAGAAAATAAGCCTACAGACATGGATAAATCAAAATGGGATAGGTTGGATAGAAAAGCTCTATCCACGATTCAATTATGTCTAACAAATAATGTGATGTGGGAGATTTTGATGGAGAAAATGACATTCACCTTATGGAAAAGGTTAGAAACCCTCTAAGCGACAAAATCTCTAGCTAACCGATTGGTGTTGAAACAACGTCTATACAGGTTCCGTATGGACGAAAGTGAGCGCCTTAGAGGTCACATCAGTCAGTTTATTACTTTTTTGAATGATTTAAAAAATATTAATGTTAAAATTAAAGATGAAGATCAAGCTATGCTATTATTGTGCTATTTACCCCCTTCATACAAGTCTTTTAAGGAGACCCTGATTTATGGCAGAGATAATCTCTCATTTGAAAATGTGAAGAGCCATCTATTGAATAAATACAAACTTGATAATGAGTTTGGTTCGGATAGCAAGTTAGATAGGCAAGTCTCGGTTTTGGTAGCATCAAGGAAGCGGAACAAGAGATGTCGCTATTGTAAGAAGTTAGGAAAAAGTTAAGGCAAATTGTTACAAACTGCAAAATAAAAGGGTTGCTAAGAGCAATGAGTAAGATTTAGCTTGTAACAACCCATTTTTAGTGAAATTGGAACAGTGGTTTCGGGACCACAAATTTGAATGCAAAAAAAATTATTATTATTATATGGTCTATAGTATGATAGAAATACCGTATAAAAATTTTGTTAAAAATTTTACTGTTTACATACCTAATTTAATAAAAAGGACTAAATTGCATTAAGTGCAAAAGTTGAGTTCTAATAGCTGTTAGTATTAAATAGCTATAGAATATGAAATTGGAGGTCCTTATATAGTAATTAGACCATTAAAATGCTTAATGGATAAGCATGACTATTCATCATTGGAAATTTAATGAATTATTAAGGGTAATTTTGGAAAGTAATGATTAAAGTTATATTAAATAAAATAAAAAAATCTATTATCATCATCATCCACCAAAAAAAAAAGAAAAAAAAAAGAAACCCTAGCCATGGAAGCTTGAGATATTAGAAAGTTTATTTCGCTTAATTAGGTATGTATTATTGTCCCATTTTTAATGATTTCTATGTTTCCGAGGTCGTAATAGCTTAATCTAGCTATCTCGGGGATTAATTTGCAAAACCGTTAAAGTATTAGGGTTTTGCCATTGATGATTATGCTTGAATTTTTGAAGTTTTATGATAGAAAATGAAAGGTTGTTGTTAGATAAACAACTTTTGTCAAGAGAATTTTGATGAAATTATCAATTAGGGATTAAATTGAAAAAGATGATAAATTTATGGTAAAATTGTGAAAGTGTGAATTATGTGGGCTGCTATTAATATGTATAAAAATTTACTATGCTTGAGTAAGGATTAAATTGCATGAAAGTCATTTTCCGAGCCTAGGGACTAAATTGCAATGAATTAAAAGTATAGGGGCAAAATAGTAATTTTGCCAAAAATGTGCTGGACTAAATTGAATATGAATTATATTGAATTGAGTTAAATTCATTTGTATAGATCCAGTTAGACCTAGTACGGAGTTAGATCGAGGCAAAGGAAAAATATCGGATTAGTCGCCCTCGTATCTACGTACATTTGTCGAGGTAAGTTCGTGTAATTAAATTGTACATTAATATGTGTTAAATTGATTTATTGTTTGTGAATTGTACAACTGTCATGTATAAATACCGATCGCATATCCGACGATTATCGAGTCTCGTTTGAACCTTATAGAATTCGTAGTATACAAATGACATGTCATTAGGGTTACCGATTTGGTTGGGGTCCTGCATGTGTTGCGGACACACCATAGCTCTTATGAGCTTCCCGGACACACCACAGCTCTTATGAGCTTCCCGATACTCGGCTCGCATGAGCTTCCCAATACTCAGCTCGCATGAGCTTCTCGATACTCAACTCGCATGAGCTTCCCGTTACTCAGCTCGCATGAGCTTCCCGTTACTCAGCTCGCATGAGCTTCCCGTTACTCAGCTCGCATAACCTTTCTGTTATTCAGCTCGAAGGAGCTTACCGTTTACAGCTCGTATGTGCATACATGTATATGAATTGATGGATTACAGTTCAGTACACTTCGTGTGTACTACCTGTTTAACCAATGATATTCTAAATGGTTCAACAGGCACAATTCTGTTACGAAATCATATGAGTTTGATATGAACTATTACCGGTATATACATGAAAAACATGAAATGTGATTATTTGATGAATTCAACTATGTGTGTTGGATCTTATATGTGATTTTCATGGCTAATATGTTGATGATTATGTGTTTAGGCTTTTGGCCAAATTGGTTGATATATGCTATCTTTAATTACATATTTTATGGAAATATGGTAAGTTAAATTCTGTATTATACGAACTTACTAAGCATAAATGCTTACTCTATGTTATTTTCCATGTTTAATAGTAATTCAGAAGCTCGCTTGGGTTGGAAGCTGGTCGGAGCTATTTCACACTATCCATCGGCTCTTTTTGTACTTTTAGTAAATTAATCCCGGTTATAATGACATGTATAGGTTATTTTGGCCAATGTTGGCATATAATTTTTTTTGTTGAGACTAGCCATTTGAATGGCTTGTGTTTGGTATATTTTGACGTTTATATATGAGGCCTTAACATATTTAATGTGGTTTGAATATGCATATATGAATTTGGTCAAATAGGTAAATTGAGATACTTGATTGACATGTCATTAAGTTGTCATTTGAGGTTGTAACACCCCTAACTCTAATCCGTCACCAGAACAAGGTTACGAAGCATTATTGGACTTTACGGATTAATTACAAACATTTCACAACGATTAACATACATATCAAGAATTATTCATATATCACTCATATTGTCCTTTATATGGGCCCTCGAGGCCAAAAATATGCGTTAGAAACAAATTGGGACCAAATCAAAAACTCAGAGAATTTTTCTCAAAATTTCAAAATTTTCCTTAGGAACAGGGGACACACGCCCGTGTGGCCGGCCGTGTGAGCACGCCTGTGTCTTAGGCCATGTGGGCAATCAATGTAGAACACGCGACTGTGTCTCAACCCGTGTCCTTACCCGTGTAACTCTCTGACTTGGTTCACACGACCAACCACACGCCCGTGTGTAAAGTGCAGGGGTCACACAGCCAAGTCACAAGCCCGTGTGCTGGGCCGTGTGCAAAAACCTGGGCATTTTGTTTTGAAATTTCAAGGTGCAGGGGAAAGACAGCCAGACCTCACTCCCATGTGCATGGTCGTGTGTCACACACGGCTGAGACACACGCCCGTGTCTTTACCTGTGTGGACGAAAATAGGCCATTTTAAGGCCACTTTTCTCACCCTTTATAACTCCAACCTGCACTCAACATTTGAATACACTAATATGTCCCAACAAAGCAATCAAAACAACCAAAATTCAAGTTTTAAATATAACATATCATCACAAAACTTTTTTACCTATACTTATCAAAAAAACTTCATTCATTGGTTTACCCAAAATATACTACTAAATGCATGCATTGTAACACCCCAAACCCGGCCCAAACACCACGACCGGATCTGGTATGTCACTAAAAATTTTGGAAGAACATGTCGTATTTTTAGAAAAAATATTTTTCTAAAGTTTATCTTCTTATTCGAGAGAAATTTAATAGTTGATAGTTTAAATAAAATATGCCTTTATAAATTAAAAAAAACCCAAATTTAAATAGATACATTAGTTCAATAAGAATTTAAATAACTAAAAGTAATTAAAGCTCAAAATAAAACAAAACATAAACTAGTGGCCCATAGCCTTATTACAACGAGATTTAAAATCCATTAATTAAAAATATAAAGTATTAACTTGAGACTTTTCTTTGGATCCAGTTGGTCTTTTGCATGGCCACCTTGCGTTCCTCTCGGCCGGTCCAAAGCACTAGGTATCACTGAAAGGTTAATTAATAGGGTGAGTCGCGAGACTCGATGTGCAACCCTCATGCACCACTAGATTTTGGCCTTAGGCCCATAAAACAGATTAATAATTCCATTTATAAAAAAATAACAAATAATATGCTAGGCCCAACCCATTTGCCTAGGTTTCCATCCACTACACGCCCCGTACGAGCCATTCACACCATTGGGGATTTCTACAATCGACCCACACCGCTACACGCCAAGATGGCGGTCATGCGCTCATCAACATATTATGGCCAAGCCCTTATAATGAATCACGGCATTAGCCGCTACAACATATAACGAGATCACGGTATAAACCGCTACACATATAACGTATAACTTTTTCCTTTCATCAACCCAACCCATGCAATCATAAAATCAATATGCTTTTATCATATAAAGTCAAACATTCAACGACACGGTGATTTGCTTCACCCTTTTCGGGTTTCCAACATTAAACCGAGATATCGGTATTTATCACAACATATAAACTTATGAGCATACATTAATAATCAGATCTAGATGGTGGGAAGTATTACACACGATATCGCGAAATCCAATATTCTTAGTCGATGTCCTTGCTATCCGGATCTATTATCCTCAATGTAAAGCCTTGCTCAAAAGCCGGAAAAACACACAAAGATTTAGCCCTTTCAACAATCGGCCAAGGTTAATAAATCCCAAATTACACGTTAAAACTAATAGATCCCTTACCTTGAAATCCCGAAAGTAACACGATTCTATAACTTAGAGATTTATTCGATTAACTCCACTAAAGTTCCCTTCAGATTTCAGCACAAGTAGGCACCACAGAAGTAATTCGGCAATTACAGGAGATGAGATCTAGGGATTTTGGCTTTTAGGAAAATCTGGAAAAAAGTATGAACAAGAGAAGGCTGATGTGTCTTTGGCTTTTAAAATACTTGAGTGAGGAGTTTCGGTTTCGACAGAAAAGAGAAGAAGAAAAGAAAACAAGGAAGAGACTTGAAGATTTCGGCTAGGAAGAAAAAGAATGGAAAGAGTTTCGGCTTTTGAATCAAAGTGAAGATGAGGGAATAGGCTTAGAGATTTCGGCTTTTGCAGAGAATGAAGAAGAAGATGGAACTTTAGGAGTTTTGGCTTTTACTCGAGAGAAGAAGAGAAAAGAATGAGAGAAAAACCCAAATGCTGAAATTGAAGAGATATTCCCCCTATTAAAGAAATTTTTGGCACTTACCTAACCTTGCAGATAAATCCTATCTTTTCTCCTTTATCTTAATCTACTAGCTCATCTAAAAGAGACTTAATTATCTCTAACTCCTCCCTCCTTTATCAGCATATTATCCACATATTTTAATCATTAAAATCCTAAATTTTAGCATTTATCTGCTTATTATCCACATAAAATAAATTCCTAAATAATAGCCTTTATCTGCTTATTATCCACATATTTTAAACATTAAAACCCTTAAATTTTAGCCTTGTTGCCATCCACTCCACCTAATCCTAATGCCCAAAATTTAGCTAACTTAAATTAAAAGAATTGGGCTCCATGAAACTTAAATTTGGGCCCCTTACTCCCTTGTGTGGCGTCACCTCCTAAGATTGGGCCACAAGCCCACTTTGGTATTTTAAACATAGATACTACCTTTTAAACCCTATAATGCCCAAACAGATAATTTTAATCAAGGCCTCTACCTAAGCCTGAGCCCAATTTGGACCCCTAACACTTAAATTAACACATTAAACATATCCACCCATTAAACGCATAGGCCCAAAAATTTAGGATGTTACATGAATACAAACATATTTATTTATATGTCATTCACAACCATATTTTAAATTTAGCTCTTTCCCAACCCAACATTATACATGCCATATAAACCCTAAAAATGTATAATAAAATCTACCGAGGTAATCTGGATAATGTAGCTCGATGTGTTGATCCGGTCTTCCGAACTTTTTGAAAATCTACAAAGAATATTAAATAACATAAGTAAGCTTAATGAAGCTTAGTAAGTTCATAGGCTTTAAATATAAATCTTACCAAACATACTAAATATTTCATTTAGACTAAGCATTTCACAAACATTTCCTGCCAATGACAACTTCAACTGATGAATCCAATTGATTGAGCTCAATAACAATAATTACTTAAGTTCTTCCACACTAATTCCATATAATACTTACCAATCCTTGTCAAATTAGAGAACGTCTTACGGATTCAAGTACATCGTTTTCTTTGTGCCATAGTCCAACTATGGTCTTAGACGTGCATTGCCATGGCCCTGCCATGGTCTTACATTTATAGTGCCATAACCCAGTTATGGTCTTACCATCAGGATGCCATAGCCCAGCTATGGTCTTACACATAAATATACGGCCATGGTCCAACCATGGTCTTACGTTCAAGATGCCATAACCCAGTTATAGTCTTTTCATTAAAATGCCATAGCCTAGCTATGGTCTTACATTTAAATATTGCCATGGTCCAACCATGGTCTTATCCATCAATTCATACTTTGTCACTGAACGATAGTACTCAATCCTGCGTTCTGCTCAATTTGAACATTCAATTCAATTTTCATATTTTTACAATAATCATAATTCAATAACAAAAATATGAAATAATAGATTATATCATTCTTAAACTAACAATTAATCATGAAAGTTCAACCCTATGAACTTACCTGGGCTAATTTGTAGAATTTGTTGTAATTCAGGGACTATTCGGCTAATTTCCCTTTTTCACGATTTTCTTCGGGCTCTTGATCTAAAATATAAAATTATTCAATCATTAGCATCTAATTCAATTCTAATTCACTTCACAATTTATGCCCTTCAATTTTCAAAATTACACATTTACCCTAAATTTTACAATTTTTACAATTTAATCCCTAATCAATTAACCCATCAATTGAGCTAATTTTTCTCAATTAACACTTTATCTAATTATTTTAGACTACTATACAGCCTTTGATATTCAGAATTTCAGCACCAAACCCTAATTCTAAACTTTTACACAATTAGGTCCTAAAATCAATTTCTATTGAAATTACTTGATAAAATCATCATATAACAAAATTAGAGCTTCAAATCCATGTTTATTCATCATAAACTTCCAGCACTCATCCATGGTAACTTTCAAAATCACTCATAGAATCAAAAACTAATGAATTAGATAGTTGGGCCTAATTGCAAAAGTCTTAAAAACACAAAAATTATAATAAAAAGGAAAGAATTGAACTTCCATGGTGCAAAAAATATGAAAAACCAGCTTAGAGGACTCTCCTATGGTGTTTTTAGCTGAAGAATGATAAAGAAATATCTAGATTTTTCAATTTAGTCATTGTTTTATTTGTTTAATTTACAAAATTTACAATTTTGTCCTTAGTTCACATTGTTTTCTTGTCTATTTCTATACCTATACCGTCCAGCCCATATAATTTGGGTCTAATTACCTTTTAAATCCTTCCTTAATTACTATTTAAGCCATTTACTCATTTTAACAAGTTTTGCACCTTTCTCAATTTAGTCCTTTTTAATTAATTAACTATTAAAACGTTAAAATTTTCTAACGAAAATTTAATACTAACTTAATGATACTCGGTAAATATTTATAAAAATATTTACGAATTGGTTTATGAAATTGAGGTCTCGGTACCTCATTTTCGACCCAATTTACCTAATAAATTATTTTAATTCACTAATTCAAAAATATTTCTAAAATCACATTTGACTAATAAATATTAATTTATTAAATTTTCAAGCTTACTCATTGGATTTAGTGATCTCGAATCACTGTTTCCGACACCACTGAAAATTAGGCTGTTACAAAAGTGCCTAAGGGCACATTGGTTGTATATGGTTACACTTCATGTTTAAGACTTGTTTTTAGCTTGATTTGAATGCCTTGATATGGCTTGTGGATGTGAAAATTGTTGTGTTTAGGTTGGTATCAAATTGGGTGAGAAATGTGGCTTGGAAATGGCCTATTTTCGTCCACGGGGGTTAAGACACAAGCGTGTGTCTCAACCGTGTGCCCCCTGTATCTTTGATATTGTGCAAGTCAGTATGCTCAACACGGCCTAGCACACAGGCGTGTGACATGGCCGTGTGACCCAAGTCAGGGAGTTACATGAGCATGGACATGGGCTGGCACATGGCCGTGTGTCCCTATTTCGAATACCCACACAGCCTGAGACACAGGCGTGTCTCCTGACCGTGTGATTCACACGGCCGTGTGTCCCTTGCAATTTTGAAAAATTTCAATGTTTTCTAAAAAAAATTTTGAGTATTCGATCTAGTCCCGACTTGTTTCCAACGTGTATTTTGGGCCTCGAGGGCTCGTATAAGGGACAATATGTTTAATTTTGATTGGTTTCTGACATGAATGTTATATAATATGAAATGTCTGTTTATTTGATCTGTAATCTCTGGTAATGCTCCGTAGCCCTGTTCTGGCGATGGATTTGGGTTAGGGGTGTTACATACCTGGTGCCAATTTGGCCAATGACAAGGGTGATGATTTCTTATTGGTGTCAACAAGTGAAAACTCCGAGCTTACGTCCGAGTGGATTCTGGATTTGGGGTGATCTTACCACATGTGTCCCAACAGGGACTGGTTCTTCACATACAATTCATGCAACACCCCTAACCGTATCCATTGTCAGAATAGGGTTTCAGAGTGTTACCTAAACATTCAGAACATTTATTGATTAATTCCGGCAAATTACTATTTATTCATCGAGGTAATTCAAAATGTCCCTTAAATGGACCCTCGAGGCCCTATACAAGCATTAGAATAAAGTCGGGACTAAATCGGGAACTCAGGGAATTTTTTCCGAAATTCTAAAAATTTTCCAAGGTACAGGGCTCACACGCCCTTGTGGTCCAAGGGACACGCCCGTGTGACCCTGGGACACACCCGTGCTGCAGGCCATGTTCAAAACTAGGTAGCTCTCTGACTTGTGCCACACGGCCATGCCACACGCCCGTGTGCTAGGCCATGTGGTTAATTAATTCAATTCGAATTAGGTGTAGGTTTCACACGGCTAAGACACATGCACGTGTCTCTGCCCGTGTGCTCAATTCTGAGCATTCTATTTTCTTGAATTTAAGGTGTAGAGGACACACGGCCTAACCACATGCCCGTGTTACCAAGCCGTGTGTCACACACAGTCTAGACACACGCCCGTGTGTCTGCCCGTGTGGACAAAATAAAGCCATTTCTAGCTTTATTTCTCTCCCAAAATTTCACCCATGACCTGCACTTGAATCGCACATTCAAATATCAACTATTTCAAGATTCAGGATGAGCAAACTCTATCATTCAACCTGATAAATCATCACAAGAATTCATGTTTACAATCTTACTCTTTAATAAGCATACTTGTTTCCCCTTTCTTAATCAAACAATATGTAGTACCTATGTTATCACCATAGCATGAACTTAAATACATATACATGTACCAGAACATAATCATCACTAGCCATTCCAATGGCTAGATTACGAGCATCATTTACATTTACATGCCAATATGGCCAACATATCCTATACATGACATTACAACCGTAATTGAATTACCATATTATACCGACATGGGCCGATGGATAGTGTGAGTGATCTCCGCCAGGCTTCCAATCCAACGAGCTTTCGATCTACTCTAAAACAGGGGAAAATAAAACGGGGTAAGTATAAAATGCTTAGTAAGTTCGTATAACATGGTACTTAACTTACCATCCATCCTATTTTGAGGTAACTATGTAAGGCATATTCACTTAATTTGACCTCAAGCCCTACACACATTCTCATTGCCCTTGTTAGTCATGTAATCCATGATAACATCAAGATATGTATAAGCTCAATCAACAATCAAGTTATATGCTTTCCACAACATGTATTCATTAAGCTTATATATAGATCATCTCTTATTATTACAAGTATAGTTTCATAGTAGTTCGTTTCGAGTTCAGATCGTTTCATGTCAGGTCTTTACTCATTTTATTCGAGTATTAAGGTCACCAAGTAGTAGTACACTCAAAGTGTACAAATATATAATAAAAAATGAATACTCTCATCAAATAATTTCCATGTACAATTATCCTCTTTTCATATTTTCATACTTCACTAGTCATAAATAATCATTTCCTTGTATTTCATGTAATATCCTTTTTTCATGTCATATTTCATATCATAAATATATCATTCTATGTCAATTTGTCTTAAATTCATATTTGCCCTTTCCAAAGCTTTACCCGTTGAATTTATTCAAAATACCGATGGATACACAGGTAGTTCACTCGAGGTGTACGAATCAGAATCCGTCAATTCGTGTCCAATGGTACCCATAAGGTACAATTTTCAGAGAGTACACTCTGGAGCTACACATGTATACAACAGGATTACTAGTCCAGGCCAAATCCTTTTTATGTCATATGCTCTAAAGAGCTTGATTTGGATTACCCATCCAGGCTAAATCCAATCCATAACATATGCTCGAGAGGACTTATATCAAGATTACCCGTCTGGGCTAAATCCTATCAGAATTGAGGTCGAAGGATTACTCATCCGAGCTAAATCCTATCTACAACAAATGCAGGACCTCTTTCGTTTCGGGAAATCACATATCTATCGATTTTCCATTTATTCAACCGGGATTTAAACACTTTTCAAGCATTATCGGGCATTTGATTATTTCATACCTCCGTAACATTTATGTAATTCAAGTAAAACACATTCCACATTCATGTCAAGCATACGAGTAACATTTTATTCATTTACCATTTTATCGGGCATTTTCATTTATCAAGCTATATCGAGTAGGTGATCATTTCACATATTTATGAAATTTATAAAATTCACAAACACAACATTTGAATCAAGCATAAAAACATATACAATTTAGTTACACGAACTTACCTCGACAAAGGTCCGTGTACGTAAAATCTACTAATCCGACATTTTCCTCATTCCTCGTTCTAACTCCGAATTTGGTCTATCAGGATCTATACAAGTAAATTTAACATAAATTTATCATATTTTACATTCCTGTGTACTAAATTTTCATCCTAGGCAAAATTACTATTTTGCCCCTAACTTTTCCATAAATTCCATTTTCGTCCTTAGGCTCGGAAAATGAAACTTGTGCAAATTAACCCCTATTCCAAACCTAACCAAAGCCCCATTACAAATTTTACAGCACATGTATTCATAAAATTTTAGAATTTTTCTTCAAATTTTACAACTTTTCATTTTAGTCCCTAAATCATGTTTTCATCAAAAATCACTTTTTAAAAGTTGTTTTCTATCAATAATCTTTCATTTTCTACCATAAATTTCTAATTTCCAGCATATACATCTATGACCCATTTTTATAATTTGATAACTTTTCAAATTAATCCCCCAAATAGAGAGAGTAAATTATCTCGATTCCAAAAATATCAAAATTACTAAAAACGGGACAAGGAAACTTACCCAATTTGGCCATGAAAGTCTCTTCTCTCTCTCCTAGGCTTTCCATGTTTATTTTGGGGAAGAAGATGACATAAAATAAGATGATATATTTTCTCATCTTTTTAATTAAAAAGTATTTTGCTATTTCCAATTTATTCCTTAGCCTTTTTCTCAATTTCCATGGATGAATCATCCAAAAATATCTACATACTTTTTATTAATGGTATAATTACCATATAAGGACCTCTAGTTATGAATCCCATAGCTATTTGATCCTTATAGCTACTAGAATTCAACTTTCACATTTTATGCGATTTAGTCCTTCTCGTAATTAAGCACATAATCGGTAAAATTTTCTTTTCAAAATTTCCACACGACATTTCTAGTATAATATGGATCATATAATAAAATAAAAATAAAATTTATTTTTTGGCTCGGATTTGTGGTCTCGAAACCACTGTTCCTATTTCACCGAAATTGGGCTGTTACAACTCTCCCCCTCAAGAAATTTTCGTCCTCGAAAATTTTACCAATAAGAAGATTCAGGCATTACTTTTTCATGTTTCTATCCGTTTCCCCAATAGCTTTCTCTATATCATATCATTGTCCAAGAACTTTCACTAAAGATACATTTATACTTTTCGTTTCTTTCACTTCACATGCCAGAATTTCAACCAGTCACTCGTTGTAAGTCATGCCAAGCTGAATTTAACATTTTTCAAAGCAATAACAGATGATGGGTCTGATCGATTCTGTCATAACACATATACTTATAAAAACATTATGAATTCTATAGAACTCTAGTAATAATGCCAATCAATACGAAGTAGTCCAATTCTTTTCAATAATCTTTATGACCTGATAAACCATAGACTTAATTTGCCTTTATGGGCAAACTGGGGAACTTTCTTTCATAGTAAATTTTTAGAAATACTTTGTTACCATCAGAAACTCTATTTCTTTTCATTTTAGATCCACATCAGATTTCTGACGATCAAATACTGCTTTTAAACTGTTTCAGATCATTTTCATCTTTCTTCGGGTTCAACGAATCAAAACTACCACACGTATCTTTTCTCACTGAACTCCGTCCAAAACACCGGAGTTTTGCATTTATGACCATATAAAACCTCGTACAGTACAATTTTGTACTTGCCTGTCAACTATTATAATAAGCAAATTCAACCCACGGCAAATACTTTTCTCAGTTACCTTCAAATTCAAGTACACAACATCGAAGTATATCTTCCAAAATCTGAATTATATGTTTAGATTGATCAACCGTCTGAAAGTGAAATACGGTACTAAAATGTAACCGTATACCCAGAGTTTCTTATAACTTGTTTTAGAATCGGAATATAAACTGTAGATCTCTATCAGAAATAACAGAAACTAACACGTCATAAAATCTGATAATCTCCAAAACCAGATAATTCAGGTAATCTATCGAGTGAGAAACTCATTTATGCCTGAATAAAATGTACAGACTTTGTCAAACAATTGACAATTACTCAAATCGTATCTTTCTTTTCATAGACAAGGATAATTCTGATATAAAGTTTATAGTAACTTTGTTTCATTTCCATTTCGGTATTTTCACTAACTATAACAATCTTGAAAGTATCATCTCTATCTTACTGAAACATCCTGTAACATCCCAAACCCGGCCTAGAAGTTAGGCCTGAATCTGGAATGTCACATTAAAGGCGCACTTCAAAACAATTTACTAGTTAACCATTTAAGGCCCAAAAGCCCAAAACAAAAGATTATTTCGAAAACCATATTAACACTTTAATAATTTTATGAAATTTATTAAGTGGGTAGTTAAAACAATAATAATAAACCCAAAATTCAAAGTCAAATAGAAGTTAAATGGCCTTATTACAACCCAATGAGAAAAAAACAAAGTATTTAAACAGAATCATTTGAATAAATTAAAACATTTGAACAACTTGTAGTGTGGCCATCTCCGAGTCCTCTCCCACGTCGAGCCGTCTATTCAGGATTACCTGAAACAATTAAAATTAAGGGTGTGAGTTTCGAAACTCAGTGTGTACAACCCTTGGCAGCCAATTCACATACAAATATTCACATTGGGCCTAAGCCCTATCAAATCGGTGGTCTTGGGCCTTAGCCCACAATGACCTCATATCATATCATATCCCATCACATACAAACAAGATAATGCAAAACCCACCCCAAAAATCCATCCGCTAAACACACCATTTCCCTTCCAACCTTATGACTCCTGTGGGGAATTCTAGCTCGACCCACCCCTCCGCTACACACCAAGGGTAGCCCGGTTGCGGTACTACCGAACGTTGCAGCAAAGCTGCTAATCATATGTTGGGCTTAAAGCCTTCTATGGATCCATACCATAGGGCTATGCGATCCCGGATCCATACCATACGGCCATGCGATCTTCAAATCTTCCTCCGTACCATAATTCCCACCCATATGCATCCTAAGCAGAATATCATATGAATGCATCAAACACAAAAGTAACATCCACAAACCCATATTCATCACATAGGGGTATTTTCATCATTTCACTACCCAAGGGTATTTTCGTAATTTTACCCTACAGGGGTATTTTGGTAATTTAGCAAATTAGGGGTATCATGGTAATTTTACAAACAGAGGTATTTTAGTGATTTTACAATATAAGGGTATTTTAGTAATTTTACAATATAAGGGTATTTTAGTAATTTTACAACATAAGGGTATTTTAGTAATTTTCCAACTAAGGGTATTTTAGTAATTTTCCAATATAAGGGTATTTTAGTCCCTCTCGGGTTTTAGTTATAAACTTTGGCTCATAAACAAGTCCTCGCGGTTAAAGTGAACAAACACTATGCACCAGGTAGGATCTCAGAAAAGAGGAGGTGGGTCACTCGGACCGCTTAAATACCAAGCTCTCACTAGATCCAATCCTAGACATGCATATGTTGGTTACCACACTCTAACTAATCGACTTGTCTACAGGCATGTTTAATTAACTTAAGTCTTATGAAATTGAAGAGTTGTTCAAACTAGGCCTAAGTCCATAACCCTAGTATATCCGCTTACGTCCCCATAAAGCCCATCAAACCCAAATTACAACCTTACGGCCCATTAGGCCCAAATCTTATCATATGACCTATTTGGCCCAAAACATATCCAGATCATGTATCATGCAAGACTAATTCAATTCGTATAACAACCAAACCATTCCATCAAACTTAGCCTCAGGGCCCACCGGGCCCATTTAGCCACTTTCAGCTTTCCGGCATTGCCGATATCGTGTGTGTAGTGTTTGTACACACCTGGTAACCTTGCGTGATACGAACCCCTTATTCACGAACCTACAATTGACATCACCTAACGATTAATCATAACTTAAGATGCACTTTATCAGAAACCGAAACCTCACCGTAACCTTACCGTGTGCTTTACTTTCTAGTAGCCCTTCCTTTGCTACTATTGGCGATTATCCTCTAGATCTGCATCCAACACCTATATCGTTAAAACCAAGTGACCCATATTGTTCATAAGTCACCCCTATGAGCCACATTAGATTCGGCCATTTACTAAACCATGACTGAGTCGAGAACACTTACTGCCTTGATAGCAATCCTTACCTACCGCACTTGCGATTGCTGAACCTCACCCTTGTTAATACATGGTAACGGCAAAGAGGTGTTAGATAGCCCTTCAGCTTTTAATAAAACACACTAAAAATTCAACTAAGCTCTTATCGAAATCTTCCTTTGATCCTGCGACTTAAGTCCGGCTTTTGAGACTAGAAATGTGACAGAGGCAATTCGGCAACACTTGAGGGAATAAGAAATAAAAGTGATTTGGCTAGAACCGAGTGGTGAACCAAAAGGGAATTTGAGAAGGGAGGATATGAAGGATTCAGCTTTGGCACACTTAGAAAAAACGTCTGCCTCTCACAAGTGATGAAATTCGGCTAGCAGAGAAGTAAAAATTCAGCATTAACCTAGGAACTTAATTCGGCACTCATATATATAGCCCCTAGCCGAACTTCCCTTCCCTCAGAGTCCAATTCGGCACCACTATATCCAGCTCCCAATCCCCATATTTTCTCCCTTATCTGCACCTTAAATTTCTCTCCAACACTCCCTTTGAGTCCTTTCCAACGCCAACTCCTTACATCCACGCACAAAAATAAAACTCCTTAATTTTCCCTTCATAGGCCTCGAACCTCGGACCTCTTGACTGCCTAACATGCCACCTCATAGTCCCTATATGACGCCACTGTCCACTGGACTACAAGCCCATTTGTGTCCTCTCTTCTCTTAATCTGCTTATGAGGCCTCATGCTTGAGACTACGGTCCACTAAGTGAGAAAAATAAATTTTTCCCTAAGGTCACCCTTAACTCTAAGGCTTCAATTAATGCCGATACTATCTTAATAATATTCTAAGTGATACTTATGTCTCAAAAATTTTAAACGCTCCCATTCCCAAGGCCCATTGGGCCCAATTCTTCTAGGCTCAAATTCGGGGCGTTACACATCCAATATTTAGATATAGGTTCAGAAATACCACCTTTCATCCCAGGCTACCAATACATCTTTTTCAAATCGTTGTGCATTGTGTCATTTCCCAGATAAATAGACATATTACCACTGTGATCATTCAAGTAAAATTTCTGTAAAAGTTCCAAATTCTTCAGTACACGAACTCTGTTTCTGAATAACGGGCATTTATCAGTTCTACTCTGAAATTCTGAATCAGAAATTATTTCACACTGTATTCTTTTAACCTACAACTCATTATCACTTTTTTGGGTTTCACTAATCTTTTGTAGAAACATCGATTAAGCTCTATACTCAGCTAAAATTGAGCTATTATCAGACAATCATAATTGATATCCATGGCTTGCAAGGTATACAGAGATTTTCTACTTAGAACATCTGTGACCACATTCGCTCTTTCCAAGTGATATTCAATTATCAAGTCATAATCTTTCAACATTTCAACCATATACGCTATCTCAGATTCAAATCTTTTAGCAACATCAGATACTTCAAACTTTTATTGTAACAGCTCAGTTTAGACCCCAGTCGGAACAGTGGTTTTGGGACCACAAATCTGAGTCAGAAAAATATTTTAATATTATTTTTCATGCTTAAAGTATATGAATTGATTTGTGTGAAATTTTTGTATGAAAATTTCATCGTTTGAGTACCGATTTGTGAAAAAGGACTTAATCGCGTAAAACGCAAAAGTTGCAATCTAATTGTTAAAGCACTAAATTGCTATGGTCTATTAATTTTGAAGTCCTTAAAATGAAATTTGGCCATTTTAAATTGAGTGGACGGCATTAGGCTTTCAATATATAGTTTTTATATTATTTTATAATGGTTATAATGGTAAATTGTGTGTTAAATTATTAACAAATAAAACAAAACATTAAAAAGGCATGCATTATCATTTTATTTTGGCCAAATGGAAGAAAGAAAGAAGAAATTTGAAGGTTTTTAAGGTTCGGCTCTTTGAAACTCAAATTAAGGTATGGGTTTTATTCGGTTTTTGATAATTTTTACGTTTTTGAGATCGTTGCTTCGAATACTAGTAAACCCATGCCTTAATTTTTGGATTTAATGAAGAATTTGAGATTTGCCATTGATGATAGTTTGATGTTTTTTGTGGTTTGATGATGAATTATAAATTTTTGTTGATAGATTATTATGTTTAATTAAGTTATTTTTGATAAAAATGTATATTAAGGATTAAATTGAGAAATTTGTAAATTGAGGGTCAAAATGTAAAATAAATGAAATTAATGGCCTGCTAGGGACTTAAGGTAAATTTGGCCTAACATGGGTTTGATGAGATTTTGTGTATTTTGTGTTATTTTGAAATAGGGACTAAATTGTAAAAATGTGAATTGTTTGGGGCTAAAATGCAAAATGCCCAAATTATGTGTTCTTGGATGAAATTGAATGAAATGTTGAATAAGTAAGTTAATTTTATATATTAATTAGATTGGCAAAAGCGGAATTCGGATCTAGATCGTTGGAAAATCAAAATATCGAATTAGTCGACTTAATTTGTCATTACTACGAACGAGGTAAGTTCGTATTTTAATAGACTTTACGAAATCATGTTATAAATGCATATTATTTGTGTGATTTAATTTAATGTCGAATGGTAATGTAAATATATATGTATTTTGAATAAGTTATATATGTTATTATGATATTAAATTGTTTGAGAAGCAGATTATATGAATACGAGAAAGCATCGACAATGTGATGACATCTGAAAGCCCCGTACGAGCCATAGGAATAGTTAGGATACATATGTCATGACATAGGATTCCGATATGTTTTTTCGTGTAAGACCACGTCTGGGACGTTGGCTTCGACTTGTGTTTACGTGTAAGGCCATGTCTGGGACATTGGCATCGTATTTGATTCATGTAAGACCCTATCTGGGACAGTGGCATCTATATTTGATTATATGTAAGACCACGTCTAGGACGTTGGCATTGTACGAGCTTTTCGAGCTATCCGAGTATCCTTATTGATTCCAAACGGTTCAACGGGCATTCCGAGAAGTAAGTGATTAAGTGAATGACATTCCGATTCAGGTACGTTGAAAAGTATACAATATTTGGAAATGAAAGGTAAGTATATGTGCAAATAATTTTATGTAATGTATATGGAAATGAAATGTGAATATGTGCAAAGGAAATATGAACAAATGTATAAGATGTGATTTATAAAGTTGCATATGTGAAATTATCAGATATTATATGAATAAAAGGTGAATTTGAGTATAAATGATGATATGAGATTTATATGAGAAAGATATATGATTGAATGTGTTATTTCCCATAATGTACTCATTTGGCTATATGAAAATGTGAATTAAATGATATATGAGAATTGAATTGAATAAGCTTGTGAAAGCTACAGTTAGCTAGTTATGTAGTATAATATTGAATGATGATAATTCGATATGAGATCATGTTATATAATTTAAAAAAGTTGGGTGTGATAGCCTATTATGCTTAATACATTGAATTGAAATTATTTTTTATGTTAAGTTTATTAAGATACGAGCTTACTAATCCTTCAAAGCTTACTCCGTGTGTTTTTCCTATGTTTATAGATTTTCGGAGACTTGCTCGAGTTGGAATTCGTGGGAGATCTCATCACACTATCCAGTATTCGTTTCAGTAAATAAATGCTTTGAGATTTGGTTATGTGGCATGTATAGGCTAGTTTATATATATTTGGTTTTAAAATTTGTATAAGTATATAGGCATGCGAAAATGGCTTGTTCATGATGCAAATGTTGGTAGTTATATTTGGTCATGTTATAAGCTTAATTGTGAGGTATGTTTTATGGTAAATATGTTGTGGTGTTGGTTATATGATTTAGCAATGAGAAGTGGTAAGTAGGGTGTATATTCGGTTTATTAATTAACTTATTTTTCGAAGCATGAAAAGTGGTATAATATGATTTGGAAAAAAGGTCATTTGAATAACTATAAATGACATATTATTTTTATGTTAAGATATGAGATAACATGTTTAGCTTATAGATGGAGTGATGGAAATGTTATGATTTATTGAGTTAAATTTTATAACCGAAAGGTTGTTTATTTAAATTGTTAGACATGTGAGATATGAATACATATGCCTATTTAATGTTTACTTGTAACACCCTTTACCCGTATTCAATGCCGGAACAGAGCACAAGGCATTACTAAACCTATACGCAAATGATCATACAATACCGAGATCTGACTTTCCACTCCAAATTAAAACTTTTTTATAACGCCTCTTAAACAAGCCTACGAGGCTTAAATCACACTTTAAGAATTGTTCGGAATCAAATCGAACTCTTTAAGAAATCCCTAAAAGACTTAGAAAAATTGTCATTAAACAGTCCACACGCCCGTGTGGAGGAAGGGACACGCCCGTGTGGATTTATTTCTCAATTCGAACCTACAGGGGTTTTCACACGGCCGGACACACATCCGTGTCCATGGCCCGTGTCCCTCACATGGCCTCGACACGGTCGTGTCTTCACACGTGTGTGAAAACCTTGACATTCAGTTTATGATGTCATCATCTCTATAAGGTCACACGGCCAAGACACACGCTCGTGTCCTCAGACCGTGTGTCGAATTAAATTTCTAATTTCAGGTGCAGACTTCGCACGGCCTGGGCACACGCCCATGTCCATGGCCGTGCCTTCCACACGGCTGAGACACACGGCCGTGTCTCTGCCCGTGTGTTTTTTACTGAGCATACTGACTTGTATACCTAGCATGCAAGGGGACACATGTCCTAACCACACGCCCATGAGGTTGACCGTGTGTCACACACGGCCTAGACACACGCCCGTGTGTCTACTCGTGTGGACAAGAACAAGGCTATTTGCCAAGCTCTTTCTATCACCCCAACTCATACAAATATAATTCACATCAAACCTTCAACCCATTCATGCATATTTAAACTAAGCAAACCAATCATGCATTTTCCACATTCATGAATAACCTCATCTTTTCATAGATTAATAAGGAAGAGCCACCAACTATGGCCTTATACAAAAGTGTTCATCTTTGAATGAGCCAACACATTTGGCCAAAAGCATATGACATTCAACTAAGTCTAGTCCCTATACATGCCATATTCAAAATGCTAAGTCTAATTATACCAAGGTGTGCTGACAGTGTAGGTGATCTTTGCTTATCTCCGTACCCCGAGCTAGCTCTTCGACACTATAAAACAAGGGAAAAGAGAAGGGAGTAAGCTTTAAGCTTAGTAAGTCTACATGTAAAAAATAAACATCATACCACAAGGTAATCAGTCAAACATTACATGCTATGTAATAACAATTCACATCCTCGTAATCATGCTTACTCATTTCAAGTATTACCACATCCCAAACACATATCATAAACATAGCCCACAACTACTTGCACATATACCCTGCACTTATCACCATGAAGCCACATGAAATATTTACTTAAACAAGTTTCTCGATGAATCCTTTTGAATGATACAAGATACCCGGTGGTTTCGCACACAGCCTACCATTAATCAATAATAGGGTGGTATCGCACACAGCCCACCAACAATGATAATTACGGTGGTATCGCACATAGCCCACCAAATGATAATATATATATACGATGGTATCGCACACAGCCCATCGTGAATAAATAACAAGGTGGTATTGCACACAGCCCACCAACAATTACGTATTTACGGATAATTATCCGTACTCACATTTCTATTCCGAGGTTCATTCGAGAATTACCCATTTTCTACCATTTTCAATCAATCTCACCAATAAGCATTTACATCCATACAATGCATCAATAGGTAAAAACATATGTATTAAGGATGTATCGTTTACGCATAAACTTACCTCGGTGCAAAATATGTTAATTTGCGGTTTAGTCCGAAACCTTGCCTTTTCCCCGGTCAAGGTTGATTTCGCGTTCTTCTTTATCTATAATAATAAAATTTTCTCATTTAATCACTACATGAATCATGACACTTCAAAATTTCTACTTAGGCAAAAATGACCGTTTTGCCCTTATACTTTGGCAAAATTACGATTTTGCCCCTAGGCTCGTAAACCGTTTTTCATCAAATTTCCTCATTAAACAAGCCTAGCTGAACATTTATTACTCTTATAAAAATTCACAATACCAATCATTTCATGCATTTACTACTCAATTTACAACCTTTACAATTAGGTCCCATTAGGTGTTTTCATGGAAACACCTTTCACAAAGATTGTGTATTTAATACTCAAGATTCATTTCCTTTCATAAAAACTCAGCAAACCACATAAGCATTCTCATGGCAACACCCTAAAATTTCAATCATTTTACAAATTAGTCCCCTCTCTAGCTCTCTAGCTAGCTTAACCTTTAGGGGTTCCAAAAGTACAAAAATTATCAAATAAAACCACCAAAATCACTTACTTGTGAGAGGATAAGTTGCTGAAATTTCTAGGATTTCAAAACCCCCTTTTTGTTGGTATTTTTGGTAGAAGATGATGAAGATGATATGTGTTATCATCTTTCTTCTTATTTTATTTTAATTGATCAATTAAGTCACCAAAACCTCACCTAACCAATTGACCATGTCTTTTCTTGTCCCTATGGCCGACCACCCCACTAAACAAGGCCTAATTGCAAATTAGGGACCTCTAATTAAAATTCTATAGCTATTTAACACCTTTAGCTTGTAAAATAGAACTTTCGTACTTTATGCGATTTAGTCCTTTTTCGCAATTAAGCATACAATCGCTAAAATTAATGCAACAAATTTTTCATACATTCATATAATTATGCCATAACACATAAAATAATATCAAAACTAATTTATCCAACCTCGAATTATTGGTTCTAAAACCACTATTCTGACTAGCCCCAAAATCGGGCTGTTACATTACTAGTAGTTCAGTTTTTTAAAAAAAAAAGGGCCAAATCGTTGGTTCAATGAGTGATTATAAAATGTGTTATATATATAATTAGTTATATGTATAGGCTATGGTAATTGATATTATGGTTGGAAATGTATTTTGTCATTTGAGATGGTTGATTATGAAGGTGGTAGTGGAAATTGGGTATGTTTTGATAGGCATGAATGGCTAAAAGAAATGGTTATTTTTGGTAAGGTTAATGGTTGATTTGAGAAAATAGATATGATGAGAAATACTATGAATTGAAATAGATTAATATGATGTATGAATCACATGATTTTGATTTGAAGTTGGTACTTTGAATTGGTATGTTTGAGTTCAATTTGTATATGGACATAAATTTATGCTTGTTTGAGGCTTGTAGGTATGACCTTAATTTTGGGTGGCAAATTGGCCTTAAAAATGGCCTATATTTGCCTACACGGTTGAGCACACGGGCGTGTGTCTCGATCGCGTCTCTTAAGGTTGCAATTCGAAGCAAGTTAGGAAAGCCACACGGGCTGGACATACGAGCGTGGCTTGTGGCCGTGTGGACAAGTCAGTATGTATGCCCTGTTTTGCCACGGCTCAGACACACGGGTGTGTCTAATGCCGTGTGAGGCACATGGCCTACCCACACGGGCGTGTGACCTCTGTAACTTTGAAAAAATGTTTAATTTTCGAAAAATTTTGTATGTGCTCGGTTTAGTCCCGACCATTTCTCTATGCATGTTTAAGGTCTCGTATACTTTCTAAAGGAACTCTATGTATATATTTCGTTATGGAATGCTTGTGAATGTTTGATGTTAGTGAAATGTTTGTGTTATGTTTCGATATGTCCGATGATGCCTCTTAACCTTAGTCCGACGACAGATACGGGTTAGGGGTGTTACATTTATAATCGGTGAATATACAATATTTTTCAGCAAACAAGTAATGTTATCATATTCCAATACAAAATCAATACCTGTTAATTCTAGATCATGTATCAGGCAATTCAAAATCAATAGCTGTCACTCCTATATCATATATTGGGTAATTCTTTCCATGTAGTTCTTAACTATCTGAATGTATAAGCTATTACTTTGCCTTATTGTATCAAATCACAATCTAGTTCCATTCAATGTTACATTACTGTAATAACAAAATTCCTTACCCAATTCAGGCTGAATCAGAATCAATACTTTGATCAACAAAGCTTCCAACTGGCCAAAACTTTACTGATATTTATTAGTTCATTCAAATCTTACCTCTTTCCTGAAATAATTGGGTCATCAATGTAACTATTTCAATTGTTAACATTGAAGCTTTGATTTTTTCCAAAGCCAGAACCATCAGATAGATTTTAACCATAGTGCAATATTATGACTGACATTTCAACTGTATAGATAAAGCAACATTTCAACATCAATAGTGCACCTCAACTTAAAAGAGGGAAAACCGAAAGTGGCCCCAATAATAACCAATGCAGTAATACGATTTCTATAATCTGTAATCTCTATCACCATACCTCATGATCGAGTCAATATTTATAACGGTAATAAATGTAATTACCTTCAATCAAAGAATATCTTTTACAAGTAACCCATGTTTACATAATAAAGAGTTTGATGATATCTCAGGGAAAATTCAGAAGAACAATATCACAAATACTCAGTAGAAACAACTGTGACAAGGATAATATAATTTTGCATATTCGTAATTCAGGGCTTCAATCAGTAGAAATAGTATCACATGAATCTTATCATCAAATCTTATATCAATCATGATGAATTAGAAAGCCCAAGTATGATAGGGCAATACCACTCATGAATTAACCAGACTTATAGTAATTTCATCTATCATGATTCACTAGCTTTTCAATACGACAAATATTGCATCTGTACATGCACAATTTCATATGCCTCTGAGAATAACAGTACATATAGAATACCCAGAAAAGATCGCTGTAATATACTCAGTTATTACAGCTGTATTCATATATCAGTGCAATTTCATCACTATTCCACTGAGTAATAAAGTCATCAATAATCTTACATTATTTAGTTCACTTTAAGAGTCAATTCAGAAGAACTTTTGGCTAATCCGTTCTGTACATATCATGTCTGGATAAATCGTCTACTCATTAACAACTTCTTCTTTAACAATAACATCACATAATCAGAATAATTCTCAGAAAAATCTGATATCTCTTTTAATATCGTCTTTACTTATTAACCCATTCTCAATTCTGACTACTTCATTAATCATTCAGCCTTTGAACTCTTCTTTCACACTTATGAACTTAGTCACATAAATCTTGTGGATTTTCATTGTATAAAACTACACTGGTAAGGGGGTAGAGATTGTAAGCCTCAAAATTTAACTTTCATACATATATACTCATATAACACAACATTTATCATTCTCTTGTACTATAAAACATTTATCTGTACCTTCTCAGATTCTATTTCATCATCAGTAACATTTTACTCAGATACTTGAGTATCTCTTTCGGAGTCATCGAAATTAGCTCGGTTGGAAAGCATTTCTGTCTATTTGTAAAACATTTTTCATCAGAGTCGGGAGATATCGCACTATCACAGGTTATATAATGGCAAGTATTTCTAGACTCCACATATGCCACGTTCAGTCCAAGAACCGACTAAACCGTAGCTCTGATACCACTAAATGTAACACCCCTAACCCGTATCCGTCGCTAAAATAGGGTTTCAGAGCGTTACCAGAACATTCAGAACATTTATCGATTAATTTAGGAAGTTACTATTCATTCACCGAGGTCATTCAAAATGTCCCTCAAATAAACCCTCGAGGCCCTATACGAGCATTAGAATCAAGTCGGGACTAAATCGGGAACTCAGGAATTTTTTTGCGAAATTTTAAAAATTTTCCAAGGTACAGGGCTCACACGCCCGTGTGGTCCAAGGGACACGCCCGTGTGACCCTGGGACACGCCCGTGCTGTAGGCCGTGTTCAAAACTAGGTAGCTCTCTGACTTGTGCCACACGGCCATGCCACAAGCTCGTGTGCTAGGCCGTGTGGTTAATTAATTCAATTCGAATTTGGTGCAGGTTTCACACAGCCAAGACACACGCCCGTGTTCTAGGCCGTGTGGTACACACGGCTAAGACACACGCCCGTGTTCTAGGCCGTGTGGCACACACGGCTAAGACACACGCCCGTGTCTCTGCCCGTGTGCTCAATTTTGAGCATTATGTTTTCTCGAATTTAAGGTGCAGGGGACACACGACCTAACCACATGCCCGTGTTACCAGGCCGTGTGTCACACACGGTCTAGCACATGCCCGTGTGGACAAAATAAAGCCATTTTTAGCTTTATTTCTCACCCAAAATTTCACCCATGACCTGCACTTGAATCACACATTCAAATATCAACCATTTCAAGCATTCAAGATGAGCAAACTCTATCATTCAACCTGATATATCATCACAAGCATTCATGTTTACAATCTTAATCTTTAATAAGCATACTTGTTTCCCATTTCTTAATCAAACAATCTATATGACCTATGTTATCACCATAACATGAACTTAAATACATATATACATGTACCAGAACATAATCATCACTAGCCATTCCAATGGCTAGATTACGAGCATCATTTGCATTTACATGCCAATATGGCCAACATATCCTATACATGCCATTACAATCGTAATTGAATTACCATACTATACCGACATGGGCCGATGGATAGTGTGAGTGATCTCCGCCAGGCTTCCAATCCAACGAGCTTCCGATTTACTTTAAAACAGGGGAAAATAAAATGAGGTAAGCATAAAATGCTTAGTAAGTTCGTATAACATGGTACTTAACTTACCATTCATCCTATTTTGAGGTAACTATGTAAGGCATATTCACTTAATTTGACCTCAAGCCCTACACACATTCTCATTGCCCTTGTTAGTCATGTAGTCCATGATAACATCAAGATATGTATAAGCTCAATCAACAATCAAGTTTCCATGCATATATGCTTTCCAAAACATGTATTCATTAAGCTTATATATAGATAATCTCTTATCATTACAAGTATAGTTTCATAGTAGTTCGTTTCGAGTTCAGATCGTTTCATGTCAGGTCTTTACTCGTTTTATTCGAGTATTAAGGTCACCAAGTAGTAGTACACTCAAGGTGTACAAATATATAATCAAGGATGAACACTCTCATCAAATAATTTCCATGTACAATTATCATCTTTTCATCTTTTCATCTTTTCATACTTCACTAGTCATAAATCATCATTTCCTTGTATTTCATGTAGTATCCTTTTTCATGTCATATTTCATATCATATATATATCATTCCATGTCAATTTGTCTTAAATTTGTATTTACCCTTTCCAAAGCTTTACCCGTTGAATTTATTCAAAATACCGATGGATATACAGGTAGTACACTCGAGGTGTACGAATCAGAATCCGTCAATTCGTGTCTAATGGTACCCATAAGGTACAATTTTCAGAGAGTACACTCTCGAGCTACACATGTATACAACAGGATTACCAGTCCAGGCTAAATCCTTTTCATGTCATATGCTATAAAGAGCTTGATCTGGATTACCCGTCCGGGCTAAATCCAATCCATAACATATGCTCGAGAGGACTTATATCAGGACTACCCGTCCGGGCTAAATCCTATTAGAATTAAGGTCGAAGGATTACTCATCCGAGCTAAATCCTATCTGCAACAAATGCAGGACCTCTTTCGTTTTGGGAAATCATATATCCATCGATTTTCCATTTATTCAACCGGGATTTAAACACTTTTCAAGCATTATCGGGCATTTGATTATTTCATACCTCCGTAACATTTATGCAATTCAAGTAAAACACATTCCACATTCATGTCAAGCATACGAGTAACATTTTATTCATTTACTATTTTATCGGGCATTTTCATTTATCGGGCTATATCGAGTAGGTGATCATTTCAAATATTTATAAAATTGATAAAATTCACAAACACAACATTTAAATCAAGCATAAAAACATATACAATTTAGTTACACGAACTTACCTCGACAAAGGTTCGTGTACGTAAAATCTACTAATTCTGACATTTTCCCCATTCCTCGTTCTAACTCCGAATTTGGTCTATCTGGATCTATATGAGTAAATTTAACATCAATTTACATATTTTATATTCATGTGGACTAAATTTTCAACCTAGGCAAAATTACTATTTTGCCCCTAACTTTTCCATAAATTCCATTTTCGTCCCTAGGCTCGGAAAATGAAACTTGTGCAAATTACTCCCTATTCCAAGCCTAACCAAAGCCCCATTACAAATTTTACAGCACATGTATTCATAAAATTTCAGAATTTTTCATCAAATTTTACAACTTTTCATTTTAGTCCCTAAATCATGTTTTCATCAAAAAATCACTTTGTAAAAGTTGTTTATCTATAAAAAAATCTTTCATTTTCTACCATAAACTTCTAATTTCCAGCATATACATCCATGACCCATTTTCATACTTTGATAACTTATCAAATTAATCCCCCAAATAGAGAGATTAAGTTATCCCGATTCCAAAAATATCAAAATTACTAAAAACGGGACAAGGAAACTTACCCAATTTGGCCATAAAAGTCTCTTCTCTCTCTCCTAGGGTTTCCATGTTTATTTTGGGGAAGAAGATGATATAAAATAAGATGATATCTTTTATCATTTATTTAATTAATAAGTATTTTGCTATTTCCAATTTAGTCCCTAGCCTTTTTCTCAATTTCCATGGATGAATCATCCAAAAATATCTACATACTTTTTATTAATGGTCTAATTACCATATAAGGACCTCTAGTTTTGAATTCCATAGCTATTTGATCCTTATAGCTACTATAATTCAACTTTCGCATTTTATGCGATTTAGTCCTTCTCATAATTAAGCACATAATCGATAAAATTTTCTTTTCAAAATTTTCACACGACATTTCTAGTATAATATGGATCATATAATAAAATAAAAATAAATTTTATTTTTTGGCTCGGATTTGTGGTCCCGAAACCACTATTCTGATTTCACCGAAATTGGGCTGTTGCAATTCAGTTGAAGGTCGAGTTGTGCGCATAAGGAATGATTCACCCAGTAAGGTAATCGGTATTAGTACTATTCAGATCATGATGCACGACGAGACAATTAGGACATTGTCAGAAGTTATGCATGTGCCTAACTTAAAGAAAAATCTCGTCTCCTCGAGAATTTTGGACTTAAAGGGTTGTATAATTAACATCAAGTCAAGCAAGTATTAAGGTACCTCGTGGGTCTCTCGTTTTGATGAAAGGTAAAAAGATTGACAGTCTTTATGTTTTGAAAGGATCAACGGTGACCGGTGAAACAATATGTCTATCGTCTGTTAAGGAGTCGAAGTCGACGCGTTTGAAGCATAGACAACTTGATCATATGAGGGAAAAAGTATGACTGTTTCATATAAGAAGGGTTCTCTTTTGGATGTTGGTTTTGAAAAGATAGGGCACTGCATTCGTGGAAATCATACCCGGGTCAGTTTTGATTTGGCAGTGCACAAGTCAAAGTCTAGAAGACTTCCAACTTTTGAGTACAACTTCGACTTAGTTAATATCCTTCGTAGTTTGAGATAAACCCGTAGTGGGTTTCGACAAAGAAGGCGTTATGGAAATATGAGTCAATGTGAAGATTTGTGGAGTTATGCCTCATATTTTTCTGCTTTTCTTCTCCCAATTAAATTTTGTTTCTAGTTTCCCACTGAAACTCTGATTAGTGTAGGTTATTTTAATATTAATTTCTCACTTCAATTCTGATTACTGTAGATTATTTTAATATTATTTAACCTACAAATTTATCCTATAAATAGGCCATTTTTCCACATTAGAAAAATAACTCATTACACATTTAGGTTTAGTTTTATCTTCATTATTTGTACTTTTTATTTTTTGTTGTTTTAGTGAAATTATTTTTATCTGTAATTTTTTATCTTCTTCAAATAAACTTTTGTACATAAAATATTTATATTTAATCTTTTAAAATTCTTTGATATTTCACTTATTCGTTACTTAATCAAATTTATTCCCACATTTATTCCCACACTAAATATTACTTCTTTAGACATACAACTGGAATCCTGCTTTTCATTTTTGCATCAGGGGCCATCGCATTCAACGGTGGTCGTCTTTTCTGATAAGCGCAAATATTACATCAAATACATAGATAGACAAATTAGCAAACTGTAGTCTTTTTTTTTTCCTTTTTTTTTGGGGAATAAAAGCATAAAACTATTGGGGTCAGAGTCTTATCTCTTTCAGTGTTAGTGTTATCAAATTAAAAGAAAAACATAAGGAACAAAGCAATCAGCTTTTTGGTTTTGTGGGTGTAATCATTTAAGCAATATGTCAAAATAATAAATGAATGGAAAGAAAATAAGTAAGATTTTTTATAAAATATGAACGACAAATCGAAATTATATCCCTGATTGGCAGCGATGTCGCACTTCCAACAGAAGTGGCTACACCGATGCCATACCCCTATGACTGTGCGTAAAAACAAACTTTTTAATTACTTTTTTTCTAAATGATGAAATCCATCAAATCCATCAAATCATTCTATTATTTTTATTAAAAATTATTAAAATTGTCGAAACTATTTTAAAATCAAGTTTTAGAAAAACGGGGATTAACTTTTTGAAAACAAAATGGGAGTCGCCACAAATCTTTTTTTTATTTAGGTGTGATTGAATCACCTTATAAAAAATATTCAATTTTGGTCTACAAAAACATGAAAACGGGTTCGGGAGTCGGTTACGTATGAGGAAGGGTTAGCACCCTCATAACGCCCAAAATTGGTACCTAATCGATAAAATCATGTCCGAATGTTGAAAATAAAGAAAATTAGAAAATATGATCTTTTTATTAGAACGAAAATCAGGACTTACTTATCACAAAGAAATAAAGTACTTTACCCAGTAAGTTAAGATATAGCACCTCATAACTTTGAAATTAAGCTCGTCTTTATTTTAGAAAATTCCTACCTCGAGACGCAAAACGTCGAACCCAAAGTTAGGGCAAAATGTTTTGGATTCCCAAGAATAGGTTTTTTCATTTAAAACTTGAGATTTCTTTATTCCAAAGGAATATAAACATCACATCCAGTACGTTATGACACAATATTTTTTAAAACCCTTGTAATTAAAGTCATCTCATTATTTACAAAACTTGTTAAAAGTATATTTAGTTATTTAGCCAAACGGAAAATCGCAACCCAATACGTTAGGGCACTATTTTCCGAATTTCTAAATACCAAAATATTACCTTATTTTAAAATATAGTAAGCTTATAAAAATATATTCTTATTTTGAACAATAACCCATGTGACAATATCGCATTTATAAACTATCATACACAAATATTAAAAACAATTATAAGACAATAGCATACAATATAGACAATATAAAATACAATAAAAATAATTACACAAAAATAAAAATAGTAGTACAATAAGAAAATAATAATTTAATACATATATATTTTATAAAAATAATAAAAATAAATATATATTATAAGTAAATTTTATACCAAGAAAGATTTTAGAAAATAATATGATAAAATAATATATAATATACAAGTTAAAATATAATATAATAAATAATATATAAATTATAAAAAATAATATATAAATTATTAAATCAAGTAAAATAATATATAATAATAATTAAATATGTATATAAAAAAATACCTATAAAATATATACATGAATTTTATATTATTAACAAAATTAATAAAATAATAAAAATAATATAACATTTTAATATGATAAAAAATAATAATAATATTATAAAAAAATAATAAAACAGATATAAGAGAAACTAAATTGAAATACGAGAAATTATTCTGGGCGCATTTATAAAAATTTAAAATGTAACAGGACTTAATCGTAAAATAGAAATAATGCGGAAGGGCTAAAAGGATAAATTGCCCATTTTCTGAAAACGCGCGGATCCTATTCGGGTCGGGTCAACTGCGCGCGGATCCTCAGTGAAACGACGTCGTTTTGGCCTTTAAAGGCAACCCCCAAAACGACGTCGTTCCCATACCCTATATAAGTCAGAATTCGGCCAAAAAAATCATTTTACAACTTGTTTTTAAAAAAAAAATCTAACAAATGCTTTGAAAGGTCCTCAGCCAGGCGATTTCCGGCAGTCTCTGGCAAAGCTCCGACCGCCGTCCGCCACCGTCGCCAGCCACCGCACGCGGTGGCCGGAACCCTAAAAACGTAAGTATTTTTTCTCTTTCTTTTTTTATATACTTTAAACTATTATATATATATATATATAACAAAAAAAACTAAAAATAAATAATAATAATAAAAAATAGATTCGGAATAAAAGACTAAAAAATAAAAAGAGACCTGTTATCCTTTGATTTCCTTGTATATTGTATTGTATAAATTGTAAAAAAAATCGTGTGTATGAATCTCTCTCTTCGTGTATTCCCTTTTTTGTTACAGAAATCAGGCTTTTATAGCCTTGAAAATGGAAAAATAAAAAAGGAATCCGCTGCTGTTTGGCCATTTTTGCTGCGATTTTGTTTCCTTTCTTTTGCAGGTCAGAGGCTATGAATCCGTCGATGATGCGGGGATTCGGGCGCGTTGATGGTGGCGCTATCGAGAGCTGATGGAATTGCGGCGCGAATGCTGGGGGTTGTGGCGCGACTATCCCACTTCTGCTATTGCGGCGCCTAGGGTTTCTTCTGAAACCCTAGGTCTGAAACTTTGCTTAGGCGTTGGGCCTTTTGGGCCGCCTAAATTTTGGGTCTGGGTCACTGGGTGTAATGGGCCATAGGGTTATTTGTTTAAATTTTGTAAACAGACTTGTAAAAATGGGCCCGGGCAAAATGGGCCTCTTACAAAAATTATTAAATATTAAATAAGACTTATTCAAACTATTTTTTAGTCGATTTATCCATACTTTTACCTAGTTCAATCCATACATATTAATTTTTGATTTAATTGGTTGAAAGTCGTTTTTTGAATTATACTAAAAATATATTATTTAACCGCTCATCAAAATAATTTAAATAATACTTTATTTTTATTTTTAAAATTCTACTATTAATAGAAACCGTGCATAATAAAAATATAAAAACATAACGCATAGCACAAACAATAAATAAAACAATACAAAGTGCAAACTGATGCAAAAATGTATGTCTACAGAATAATCCCTTTAAAAAAAGGGAGGGGGTATATAAACAGACAATAATCATAACACTGGAAGAATTCAGAAATAAACTATAGATGCACCCCTTGATGAAACTGCAAAAAATTACATCTTAGTACTGCCATCATCGAACCAACATGATGATGAATTCCAATCAATCAAGAAACTGTTGCCTAGAGCACTAAGAAACTCACCGCATTAGTAATGCACAAAATACTAAGTCTTAGATAGCCTATCTTCCTCCTCATCATCTTGAATTCTAATTTTACTAACTTTGACATTGTGCTCTATCAAGATAAGGTCCTCCGAGATAGATTATTAATAGATTTGACAGTACTCTTACCTTGACGAATCTTATATATACATTAGAACATGATTAAATTTAAAAAAAAAAACTAAAACTAAAATCATTATTATTTTTAGAGAAAACAAAGCATACAAAAAAATAAAAATAAAAATCATGATAATATAAACTAAGATTTAAAACAGAAACCGCGCTTGAAAACTAATCCCGTAATTGAGAAAGTAAATATTTGGTTTCAAAGAATTGGAGCGGGTAGAGTTTTTTCGCAAGTTTTGTAATTTAAATAACAATTAAATGTTATATATACACATAAAGTTACCAAATCATAGAACCTCATATAACGGTTTGATAATTAGGGTATTTACTATTTCATGTGTAATTTGAGTTCAAGTCACGTGAATTGTATTTGTTATTAAAGTTTTATCTTATTATTATAATTCACTAAAAAACAATATGCAACAAAGTAGTTTCCTCCTTACAAATTGGACATCCAAAAAAAGAAAACAAAATCAAGAAGTAGTAATTTTTTATAAAAATAATTATATTCTAGATAAAAATTAAATTAAATTTAAAAATATAGAAGTAGTTTTTATTTAAAGTAAATGGTTTTTAAAGTAAAAAATCTGTTTATCTTTTATGAATTTATTAAAGTAATTAGATATTTGTTATGTTTTTTTAACCACATATTTTTTTTCTAACAATCTTATTTTAGGTTCTGATTATATTTACTCTTTTTGACATAATGCCTAGAACGACTTATAACCCCTTCCCAACCCATAAATAGGAGGGTAATGCAATTCAGCGTACTCAAACCTACGTCTTTCTGTATTGACAATAATGCACATGCCAATTGAGCTAAGACTCAATCGACACATTTTGATTTTTTTAATATTTTCAATTTATTTAATTTTTTACACATATTTGATAATCCAAAATAAAAACCACTTAATAGATTTTTTTTTCTATAAAAAGTGTGAAAAATAATAAGTAGATAATAGTTACATATCACTTAATGGAGAATATGTTCAATTGATTCAATTTTGTATTATTTATTTTAATATTATATTATCATATAAAAATTTTACGTTTAAAATTTGATTTTTATTTAAAATAAAGTGAAATGTTTTAAAAAAAATTAAAAATAAAATGTAGAATATAATTTCCATAATTTAAAATCTATATATATATCAAACAATCTAATTATATTTCGCAATCAATTTTAAGTAATATATCAAACAACTTTTAATAACTTAAATTTTTAATATTTATTTTTAACACTTAATTTTTCAATTGATCAAATATCACCTAAATTAATATATGATTAATTCAAAATATTAATTTAATAAGAGATTTTAATAATAGTGTAAATATCTATAAAGCACATATTAACCCATTAATATAAAATATGCCAATAAATAAGGGTAGAGGGTCAAGCTCTACAAGTGATGATATAGCATTTCTTTTAGTTTTAAGTTGAGATTTAGGGTTTATTTGTTTCGCGTAAAAAAATTTACAAAAAGGAATTTCTAAAAAGTATATTGATTTTTTTTGATATTTTCAATGATTGGATGAATTTGTATAAAATATTTTTTATTATTTAATTTTTTTTATGAAATTATTTTTTAAAAGTTCTTTTCAATGAAACAAATACAATATTAATAAAAAAAATTTCACAATTGATCTAGACAACAAAGTTTGATTATTAATTAATTAAATTAATAAGTTTGAAATGATATTTTCTATAATAATAAAAAAACAAAAATGTAAGTAATATGTATAAAATTTGTAGCATGACTGGAAAAGTAACCAAAAGTATAAATTGAGCAAACATACTACAGTCATATGGTTCATAGAAGTATAATCCAATAATAATGTCCAATTGCATAATTAGAGCTATATCGGAATTGTCCACTTTTTCACAATATTAAAACAACCGAGATAATCTTGGGTAAAACTTTGAAGCCAAATTATATAATTAAAAAAAATTGAATTTTACAGAAAATCTCAAATCATTTATAAATTAAAATTTTCAAATTCGATTACCAAATTTAATCAAAAGGTTATTTGTTATTTTTTTTAATTTATTTAAAAAAATAGGGAGAAGACTTAACAAAAAAAATGATCTAGGTTTTTAAAAATTCGGAGAGGTATTTTGTAAAATATTTTACAAATAATTTAAAAGAGGGTACTCTTTTTCTTATTCTAAAATCTCACATGAGTTAGCCAATGGGTTATAAAGGGCTAAAAATGATTTTTGAAATATAGATTTTATTTTTAGAGTTAAGACTAAATTGATAGATTTTCTAAATGTTGAAGGTCAAATTTATTGAATTTTTATAATTAGAATTAGAATGACAACTTTTGTAAACATTAAAAGCTAAATTTATTATATTTAGAATCAAACTGATAGAATGTGTAAATATTAGAAGGCTAATTTTGAGTAAAAGCCCAATAAAAAAATAGCCCCACATCAGCTTAAAGTGACTAAAAATATTTAATTTCGAAAAGTTTAATGACTAAATCGAAAAAATTAGTAGTTGAGTAACCAAAATAGAACGAAAGGCATAGTTGGGTGACATTTTTATAATTTACTCATAAAAAATAATTTTCAGCATGAGTTTAACATTTCACATCATCATTTAACGGATAAAATTTAATGGATAAACTAATTTCCACGTCTCAAAATGTTGTATTTTTTCCAATAAAAAGACAGAAATACAATATGGAGGGATTTCTTGGTACTTTTACTGTAACACCCCTTACCCGTATTCGATGCCGGAATAGGGTACGAGGCGTTACCAGACTTATACAAAAGCAATTATGCAAAACCGAGACATGACTTTCCACTCAAAATTTAAAACTTTTCATATCACCTCTTAAACAAGCCCACGATGCCTAAATCACACTTTAGGAACGGTTAGGGATCCAATCGAACTCTTTAAAAGATCTCTAGAAAGACTTAGAAAATTTTCATCAAACAGTCCACACGCACATGTAGGAAAAAAGACACGCCCGTGTGGAACTTCACATGCCCGTGTTCTACACCCGTGAAGATTTATTTCTCATTTCGAACCTACAGGGGTTTTCACACGGCCGGACACACGCCCGTGCCTATGGCTCGTGTCCCTCACACGGCCTAGACACGCTCGTGTCTTAGCCCGTGTGTAAAAACCTTGACATTCTGTTTCTGACGTTATCAGCCCATAAATGTCACATGGCCAAGGCACGCGCCCGTGTCCTTAGACCGTGTGGCGAATTAAATTCCTAAATTCAGGTGCAGACTTCACACGGCCCGGGCACATGCCCATGTCTTAAGCCGTGTCTCCCACACGGTTGAGACATACGGCCGTGTCTCTGCCCATGTGGTTACTACTAAGCATACTGACTTGCCAACTTAGCATGCAGGGGGGACACACGGCCTAACCACACGCCCATGAGGTTGGCCGTCACGCCCGTGTGCCTACCCGAGTGGACAAGAATAAGGCTATTTGCCAAGCTCTTTCTACCACCCCAACTCATATAAACATAATTCACATCAAACCATCAACTCATTCAGGCATAATTAAGCCAAGTAAATTAACCATGCAACTTGCACATTCATGAATAACCTCATCATTTCATAGATTAATAAGAAAGAGCCATCAACTATGGCCTTATACAAAAGAATTCATCTTTGAATGAGCCAAAACATTTGGCCAAAACAATATGACATTCAACTAAGTCTAGTCCCTATACATGCCATACTCAAAATGCTAAATCTAACTATACCAAGATGTGTTGATAGTGTGGGTGATCCTCTGATTATCTCCGTATCCTGAGCTGGCTCTTCGACACTATAAACAAGGAAAAATAGAAGGGAGTAAGCTTTAAGCTTAGTAAGTCTATATGTAAACAATAAACATCATACCACATATTAATCCATCAAAAACATTGCATACTATGTAAAAACAATCCATATCCTCATAATCACGCTTACTCATTTCAAACCTTACCACATCCCAAACACATATCATAAACATTGTTCACGTTTACTTGCACTTATACCCTGCACTTATCATCACAAAGCCACATGTAACTTCACTTAGACAAATTTCTTGATGAACACTTTGGAATGTTGTTGAATACTTGGTGGTTTCGCACACAGCCCACCATTAATAATTTACAAGGTGGTATCACGCACAGCCCACCATTAATTACATGTTTACGGTGGTATCGCACACAGCCCACCAAGGATAATAAATGCGATGGTATCGCACACAACCCATCATAAATAAATAACAAGGTGGTATCGCACATAGCCCACCAATTATTACATATTTACGGTTATTTATCCGTACCCATATTCCTATCTTGAAGGTTCATCCAAGAATTTCCTCATTTTCTACCATTTTTAATAAATCTCACCAACAAGCATTTACATCCACACAATGCATTAATAGGTAAAAACATACGTAATAAGGATGTATCGTTTACACATAAACTTACCTCGATACAAAATATGTCAGTTTGCAATTTAGTCATTAACCTTGCCTTTTCCCCGGTCAAGGTTGATTCCACGTTCTTCTTGATCTATAATAATAAAATTTAATCATTTAATCACTACATAAATCAAGGCACTTCAAAATTTCTACTTTGGAAAAAATTACCGTTTTGCCCTTATACTTTGGCAAAATTACGATTTTGCCCCTAGGCTCGTAAATCGTTTTTCATCAAATTTCCTCATTTAGCAAGCCTAGCTGAACATTTATTACTCTTATAAAAACTCACAATACCAATCATTTCATGCATTTACTACCCATTTTACAACCTTTACAAAAAGGTCCTTTTAAGTGTTTTCATGGAGACCCCTTTCACAAAAGTTGTTTATTTAACAACTAAGATTCATTTTCTTCCATAAAATTTCAGAAATCAACATGAATACTCACATGGAAAAACCCTAGACTCTTAACCATTTAGCAAAATAGTCCCCTCATTAGCTAGATCATACTACAAGGGTCCCAAAAGTACAAAAATTATCAAGAAAGACCACCAAAATCACTTACTTTCAAGGTTGAGAAGTTGCTGAAAATATTAGGCTCCCAAAACCCCTCCTTGGCTGATATTTTTGGTGGAAGAAGATGAATGAATAGGGTGATATCATCTTTCTCTTTATTTTATTTAATTTCATCAATTTAATTCACCTAATCCAACAACTTTGACCAATTTTGACATTGTTTGTCCCCTATGGCCGGCCAGCCCTATTTCTAAGGGTCTAATTGCACATTAAGGACCTCTAATTTAATATTATATAGCTATTAGGCACCTTTAGATTGTAGGACAACACTTTCGCACTTTATGCGATTTAGTCCTTTTTTCGCAATTAAGCATGTAATCGCTAAAATTAATGCACCAAAAATTTCATGTACTCCCATAATCATGCTATAACACATAAAATAATATTAAAACTAATTTCTCCAACCTCGGATTGGTGGTCCCGAAACCACTATTCTGACTAGCCCCAAAATTGGGCTGTTACAATTCTCCCCCTTAGGGATTTTCGTCCTCGAAAATCTTACCAGTAAAAAGGTTGGGATATTGGTTTCTCATAGCCTCCTCGGGCTCCCATGTAGCCTCTTCCACCCCTTGTCTTTGCCATAGTACTTTCACAAGGGCTATACTTTTATTTTTTAACTTTTTGACTTCTCGAGCCAAAATCTTAATTGGTTCCTCTTCATAAGTCATATCCGATCGTATCTCAATTTCGGTCGGAAAAATCACATGCGGAGGATTGAAATGATATCGTCTCAACATCGACACATGAAACACGTTGTGTATTCTCTCTAACTCCACCGGCAAAGCTAACCGGTAAGCTACTGGTCCAATCCTTTCAATAATCTCATACGGTCCTATGAATCGCGAACTCAATTTGCCCTTCCGACCAAATCTCAATATCTTCTTCCATGGAGATACTTTCAGGAATACTTTATCACCCACCTGAAACTCAATTTCCTTCCTTTTCAAATCCGCGTATGACTTTTGTCGATCTGAAGCAGCTTTCAGACTATCACGGATCACTTTCACTTTCTCTTCAGTTTCTCTAACTAGATCAACCCCGTGTATTTGCTTCTCACTAAGCTCGGTCTAATACAAAGGAGTCTGGCACTTGCGACCATATAATGCTTTGTACGGTGCTATTCGCATACTCGACTGATAACTGTTGTTGTAGGCAAATTCAACCAAAGGTAGATATTTTTCCCAACTACCTTCGAACTCTAAAACACAGCATCGGAGCATATCCTCGACTGATAACTTTTTCGGATTGACCATCAGTTTGCGGATGGAACGCGGTACTGAAATTCAATTTTGTACCCAAAGCTTCTTGCAACTTTTTCCAAAACCTCGAAGTAAACCTTGGATCTCTATCTGAAATTATGGACATAGGCACCCCATGTAATCTCACAATTTCGGCAATATACAGTTCAACCAACTTGTCAAGTGAGTAATCAACACGTACCGGTATAAAGTGAGTCGATTTCGTTAATCTATCAACGATAACCCACACAGCATCTTTTTTTTTCGGAGTCGTAGGTAACCCCATTACAAAATCCATCGTGATTCGGTCCCACTTCCACTCGGGAACCATCACTGGTTGAAGTAATCCCCAAGGTACTTGATGCTCGGCTTTCACTTGTTGACAGATCAAACACTTTGTAACAAACTTGGAGATATCTCTTTTCATACCCGGCCACCAATACAACTTCTTCAAATCATTATACATTTTTGTGCTGCCTGGATGTACTGACAAGCAACCATTGTGTGCCTCATGTAAAATTTTTTGAATTAACTCATCATCTTTAGGTATGCAAACTCTATCACAGAACATCAAACAATCATCTGAACCAACCCAAAAATCAAAGTTATTTCCCAATTCACACTGAGCTCTCTTAACTTGTATTTCACTATCATTCTTTTGAACTTCACGAATCTGCTGAAGAAATAATAATCTAGCCCTTAACTCGGCCAATATAGCACTATCATCAGTCAATGCTAAGCTTGTACTCATAGCTCTTAAAGCATATAGGGATTTTCTGCTCAAGGCATCCGGAACCACATTCGCTTTCCCCGGATGGTAATCGATTACTAACTCATAATCCTTCAATAATTCGAGCCACCGCCGTTGTCGCAAATTCAAATCCTTTTCGTTCATCAAGTATTTCAAACTCTTGTGATCAGTAAAGATTCGGCATTTTTCACCATATAAATAATTACGCCAAATCTTCAAAGCAAAAACGATGGCAGCCAACTCTAAATCGTGCGTCGAATAATTCTTTTCATGCGGTTTTAGTTGTCGCGAGGCATAAGCTACTACTTTACCCTCTTGCATCAACACACAGCCAAGATCATTCAATGACGCATCACTATAGATCACAAACTCCTTTCCCGATTCACGTTGTACCAAATCGATGCTTCAATCAACAAAGCTTTCAGTTTTTCAAAACTCTGTTGGCACCTCTCGGTCCATTCAAACTTAACATCTTTATGTAGCAGTCTCATCATTGGTGTAGCAATCATGGAGAACCCTTTAACGAACCGTCTGTAATAACCCACTAAGCTCAAAAAGCTCCTAATCTCTGACACATTCCTCGGCGATTTCCACTCCACAATAGCCGAGATCTTACTCGGATCAACTCTAATTCCATCACCCGACACAATGTGTCCTAAGAATCTGACCTCTCGGAGCCAAAACTCACTCTTGCTAAACTTAGCATACAATTGCTTGTCTCATAGAGTCTATAAAATAGTTCTCAGGTGCTCCGCATGCTCACTCTTATCCCGAGAATAAATTAGTATGTCATCGATAAAAATAACTACAAATTTGTCCAAGTACGGTCAGAAAATATGGTTCATTAAATCCATAAATACCGCAGGAGCATTCGTTAAGCCAAAGGGCATGACAAGGAACTCATAATGGCCATACCTTGTCTGAAATGCAGTTTTCGGCACATCTTACTCCTTAACTCTCAACTGGTAATAGCCAGACCTCAGGTCTATCTTAGAAAACAACGTGGCTCCTTTCAATTGGTCGAACAAATCGTCAATCCTTGGCAAAGGATACTTATTCTTCACTGTCACATTGTTAAGCTGTCTGTAGTCTATACACAGTCTCATCGACCCGTCTTTCTTCTTCACAAAAAGTACCGGAGCACTCCACGGTGAATAGCTCGGTCTTGCAAAACCCTTATTCGTTAACTCTTGTAGCTGAACCTCCAACTCTTTTAACTCTAACGGTGGCATCCTATACGGGGCAACCGAAATAGGTGTTGTACCCGAAACTAACTCGATGCCAAACTCGACTTCTCTAACTGGAGGCAATCTGGGTAACTCTTCCGGAAACACGTTTGGATACTCGCATACCACAGGCACTGATTCAATCTTTACTTCTGACTCTTGGGTATTCAACACAAACGCGAGATAGGACTCATACCCTTTTCTCATATATTTCTCAGCTACCATAGACGAAATCACTATAGGCAAACTATCCGATTTTCCTGATTCAACCCGAATGATATCTCCATTTACACATCTCAGTTCAATAAACTTACTACCACAGTTTACTAAAACATTATGAGCAGTCAACCAATCCATGCAAAGAATTAGGTCAAATTCATCAAACGACAACAAAATAAGATTAGCCAGAAAATAATGACCTCTAATCGTTAAAGGACAATTTCTACAAACTTCATCAACTAGCACATGTTTGCCTAACGGGTTTGACACTTTTATCACAAATTCTGTAGAGTCAACAATCATATTCATGCTAGATACCAATTTCATGCAAATATAGGAATGGGTAGACCCCGGATCAATCAAAGCAACAACAGAGATATCATGAAGAGAAAAAGTACCCGTTATCACATCTAAAGATAATGCCTCTTCGCGAGCGCGAATGGCATAAGTCCTTGCAGGCGCTCTACTATCTGATCTCACAGCAGGATCTTTTGGCGCACCTCTACTACTAGTCTCACTTCCCAGGTTCCTCTGTGGTCTACCCCTCGAAGGTACATTGCTCGCTCTCACTTCTTGTTTTCTATCTTTCTCATCTTTCTCAGGACAGTTTCGAATGAAGTGGTTTGGTGAACCGCAATTGTAGTAAGTTCGATTGTTTCCCCAACACTCCCTATTATGTTGTCTACCACAATTTGGACACTCGGGTTTATTTGACTTCGCATTGCCCACACTTGTCATTGAGGTGGCTTGAACTCTAGAGCCCGAATATGTGTTACCACGGTCTCGGTGTGAATGCCCAGCTGAAGCAGTCGTCCGATGGTTTGTTTCTTTGGGCCACTTTGATTGAGTTTGGAATGACTTACTCATCGGCCTCTTCCTTACATCTCGGGCCTCAATCATAGCTTTTCTCTTTTCCTTATTCAACTCTTCCGCCTTGCAAGCTCTATCGACCAATACTACGAATTCTTTCAACTCTAAAATTCCAACCAGCAATCTAATATCCTCATTCAGCCCATCCTCGAATCTGTTGCACATAATAGCTTCCGTAGACACACACTCTTGAGCATACTTACTCAGTCTAATGAACTCACGTTCATACTCTGCCACAGTCATTTTGCCTTGCTTCAATTCAAGAAACTCTTTTCGTTTCTGATCAATAAATCGCTGACTTATGTACTTCTTTTGGAACTCTTCTAAGAAGAAGTCTCATGTCACTCTCTCCTTTGGTACTACAAATGTCAATGTTTTCCACCAGCGGTATACCGAGTCCTTCAATAATGATACATCACGTTTTAAGCTCTCCTCGGGCGTGCAAGAGAGTTCATCGAATACCCGCATAGAGTTCTCAAGCCAGAACTCTGCTTTCTCAGGGTCATCGTCTATGTTGGCTCTAAATTCCTCGGCCCCTTGCTTCCAAATCTTATCGACTGGGGGCTTAGTCATTCTTACCAAATCTATACCTTGAGGAGCTACGGGAACTGGCTGAGGTATAGGAGGGGGTGGAGGAAGTTGACCATTAGGGTTTGCTCGTACAAACTCAGTGTACCAGTTACTCATCATATGGAAAAAGGCTTCTCGAGCCTCTTCTCCCTGACCTAAGGTCTCAGGTCTACTTTCTACTAGCACGGTCCCTTACACGGGAGCCGGCGCATTACTACCAGCGTCATCAGCAGCAGCTCGGTTGGGATCCATTTACTATATGAAAACACAGTTTAAAATTGTAAGGACTCACCACATTATCAATATATATTTATGGCATGTATAGCTAGACTCTCACACACGCTACGGTAGTCTGAGAACCGACTAAACCATAGCTCTGATACCACTAAATGTAACACCCCTTACCCGTATTCGACGTCAAAACAGGGTACGAGGCGTTACCAGACTTATACAAAAGTAATTATGTAAAACCGAGACATGACTTTCCACTCAAAATTTAAAACTTTTCATATCACCTCTTAAACAAGCCCACGATGCCTAAATCACACTTTAGGAACGTTTAGGGATCAAATCGAACTCTTTAAAAGATCTCTAGAAAGACTTATAAAATTTTCATCAAACAGTCCACACGGCCGGACACACGCCTGTACCTATGGCCCGTGTCCCTCACACGGCCTAGACACGCCCGTGTCTTAGCCCGTGTATAAAAACCTTGACATTCTGTTTCTGACGTCATCAGCCCATAAATGTCACACGGCCAAGGCACACGCCCGTGTCCTTAGACCGTGTGGCAAATTAAATTCCCAAATTCAGGTGCAGACTTCACACGTCCCGGATACATGCCCATGTCTTAAGCCGTGTCTCCTACACGGTTGAGACACACGGTCGTGTCTTTGCCCATGTGGTTACTACTGAGCATACTGACTTGCCAACTTAGCATGAAGTGGGGACACACGGCCTAACCACACGCCCATGAGGTTGGCGACACACGGCCTAGACACACGCCCGTGTGCCTACCCGTGTGGACAAGAACAAGGCTATTTGCCAAGCTCTTTCTACCACCTCAACTCATACAAACATAATTCACATCAAACCATCAACTCATTCAGGCATAATTAAGCTAAGTAAATCAACCATGCAACTTGCACATTCATGAATAACCTCATCATTTCATAGATTAATAAGAAAGAGCCATCAACTATGGCCTTATACAAAAGAATTCATCTTTGAATGAGCCAACACATTTGGCCAAAACAATATGACATTCAACTAATTCTAGTCCCTATACATGCCACACATTTGGCCAAAACAATATGACATTCAACTAATTCTAGTCCCTATACATGCCATACTCAAAATGCTAAATCTAACTATACCAAGATATGTTGATAGTGTGGGTGATCCTCTGATTACCTCCGTATCCCGAGCTGACTCTTCGACACTATAAACAAGGGAAAAGAGAAGGGAGTAAGCTTTAAGCTTAGTAAGTCTATATGTAAACAATAAACATCATACCACATATTAATCCATCAAAAACATTGCATGCTATGTAAAAACAATCCATATCCTCATAATCACGCTTACTCATTTCAAACCTTACCACATCCCAAACACATATCATAAATATTGCTCAAGTTTACTTGCACTTATACCCTGCACTTATCATCACAAAGTCAAATGTAACTTCACTTAGACAAATTTCTCGATGAACACTTCGGAATGTTGTTGAATACTTGGTGGTTTCGCACACAGCCCACCATTAATAATTTACAAGGTGGTATCGCACACAGCCCACCAAGGATAATAAATGCGATGGTATCGCACACAACCCATCGTAAATAAATAACAAGGTGGTATCGCACACAGCCCACCAATTATTACATATCTACGGTTATTTATCCGTACCCATATTCCTATCTTGAAGGTTCATCCAAGAATTTCCTCATTTTCTACCATTTTTAATAAATCTCACCAACAAGCATTTACATCCACACAATGCATTAATAGGTAAAAACATACGTAATAAGGATGTATCGTTTACACATAAACTTACCTCGATACAAAATATATCAGTTTGCAATTTAGTCCGTAACCTTGCCTTTTCCCCGGTCAAGGTTGATTCCACGTTCTTCTTGATCTATAATAATAAAGTTTACTCATTTAATCACTACATAAATCAAGACACTTCAAAATTTCTACTTTGGAAAAAATTACCGTTTTGCCCTTATACTTTGGCAAAATTATGATTTTGCCCCTAAGCTCGTAAATCATTTTTCATCAAATTTTCTCATTTAGCAAGACTAGCTGAACATTTATTACTCTTATAACAACTCACAATACCAATCATTTCATGCATTTACTACCCATTTTACAACCTTTACAAAAAGGTCCTTTTAGGTGTTTTCATGGAGACCCCTTTCACAAAAGTTGTTTATTTAACAACTAAGATTCATTTTCTTCCATAAAATTTCAGAAATCAATATGAATACTCACATGGAAAAACCCTAGACTCTTAACCATTTAGCAAAATAGTCCCCTCATTAGCTAGAACATACTACAAGGGTCTCAAAAGTTCAAAAATTATCAAGAAAGACCACCAAAATCACTTACATTCAAGGGTGAGAAGTTGCTGAAAATTTTAGGCTCCCAAAACCCCTCCTTGGCTGATATTTTCGGTGGAAGAAGATGAATGAATAGGGTGATATCATCTTTCTCTTTATTTTATTTTATTTCATCAATTTAATCCACCTAATCCAACAACTTTGACCAATTTTGACATTGTTTGTCCCCTATGGCCGGCCAGCCCTATTTCTAAGGGTCTAATTGCACATTAAGGACCTCCAATTTAATATTCTATAGCTATTAGGCACATTTAGCTTGTAGGACAACACTTTCGCACTTTATGCGATTTAGTCCTTTTTCGCAATTAAGCATGCAATCGCTAAAATTAATGCACCAAAATTTTCATGTACTCCCATAATCATGCTATAACACATAAAATAATATTAAAACTTATTTCTCCAACCTCGGATTGGTGGTCCCGAAACCACTATTCCGACTAGCCCCAAAATCGGGCTGTTACATTTACTCATTTCTTCACACTTGTTAGAGTTTTCCTTTCCTCTAATTTTTATGTCCCCAATATTTTTTTCTCCTCTCCACTTCTTTTAGCATTAGTATCAATTAGTATGTTTTACTTCTTCTTTAATCTTTTTCAAATTATATAATTTTAAAAATTTTATAAACTATTAAAAAATGTTTTGAGCTTTCTTTTTTTAAAATATATTATTCCTATGAAATTATGTTCATAATTATTTTTTTGAATTTTTATAAATATTCTGTAAAACAAATTTATTTATTTATTTTAAATTAAATTTATCACATTGGCATATAAAAAGTACTATTTCAGCATATGATAAAAACAATATTTTTGGTAAATATATAATTTTTTATGTATGTATTTTTTCATTAAAAAAATTCATAAAGTAGTACTTATGTTACGACTATTTGAATATTGTTGTACTAAATAAGTTTTTCGTTATATTATTATGCTAGCCATGAATAATTGTTTAATCTTCTTTTATATAAATTACTAACAAACACAACTTACATTTTTATAAATTGTTCAGAAATAACCTTATTCAAATTAACTAATTTTAAAAAAAATTTAATATTAAAAAATGTTTATACAAACATCTTAATTTATTATTACCCAAACATACATGTGATAGAACTTGCACCCTAATCTCTTAAATTTAAAAAGAATATATAAAATCTCTTTATCACACTTCGCAAGATTGATAGCAACAATTTTTGACTCTTGACCATATATAATTTTTCTTTCTACAATTTGACTATATAAAATGTTTTTCTTACTTATCACACTCACAATATTTTAATTATATCAATAGTTGAATCGAGAGGTAAGTATTGAATTGAATAATTCTTTTTGATTTACTTTCTTTTATATAAATGTAGATGTAATATCACGATTCTTAGTTTTTGTTTTCTATATTATTCATAATCACTCCCCAACCCTTAAATAATAGAATAATGTACTTCAACGCATTCAAACCTACGTCCTTCTGCATTGGCAATAATATGAATGCCAACTGAACTAAAACTTGATCAACTTGAATTGACTAATTTTAATTAATAGATAAAATATTTCATTGTTAATACTAACTCGTTTTAAAAATAATTTCTTACCATGTCTCCTTTCAATATTTGAATTTGGAATTTTATAATATAAATTAGTATAAAATATTAATTGATGCATGTATGTTTGAAAATTAATATTTAATTAAATAAACAAAATTATCTTCTAGATTGCAAATGTCACAACCTAGTTATACTCCGAAAAATGTTACAATCTAGTTATCTTCTAATATGAGAATGACAAATCAAATTTTTAGTCTTGATTTTTAGCATTTTTAGTCAAATTTGAATTTTGTCAGGAGGAAAAGGCTAAAAATAAAGAGGAAAAAACTGAAAATCAAAAGAAAAAATTTAATTTGTCATTCTTTTATAAAGAAAAAGTTGAAAAGAAATAAAAATGATGAAAATCACAATTTTATACCAATCACTTAGTTAAACTCTACTACACTTTGGATCTCATACTTTTTTTCCGTTTTAACTTATCCAGAAAGCATCATCATCTTCACTATCTTGTTTACAATAACTAAGCATGAATATTTCCCCGATCACAAAGCATCAACAAACAACAAATCATACGGGAAAAAAAAAACAATGGGTTTCTACATGTACAACCGTAGTTTATTCCATCTTCTTAATAATTTTGAGATTCAAAGACGGGATAAAGCAAGAACTTGGTCTTCATGGTGTTGAGGCACTTCCTTTGTGTCTGTAATCTGGAAAGCTTTGGCCAAAGCTCTTAGTTGAAACTTTTGGATTTTGCCGGTTGAAGTTTTGGGCAATTCAGGTAGAAATTCCACCTTCTTTGGAACCATGAAATGGGGAAGGTTTTTACGGCAGAAAGCAATGATATCAGCTTCCTTCACATCATCTTTTCTCCCAACTTCGTTCTCCCTCACCGCTAGAAAAGCACAAGGGCTCTCCCCCCACCGTGGGTGAGGCATTGCAACCACTGCTGCCTCTAGAACTCTTGGATGTCTGTAGAGAACCGACTCCAATTCAACGCTGCTGATGTTTTCGCCCCCGGAAATGATGATATCCTTTGATCTATCCTTAATTTCCAGGTATCCATCAGGATGTATAACGCCCACGTCACCCGTGATGAACCACCCGTTCTTGAAGGCCTTGGATGTAGTCTCTAGATCTTTTAAGTACCCTTTCATGATGCTGCTTCCGCGCAGCACAATCTCCCCCATTGTTTTACCGTCATGCGGTACGCTTGTCATGGTTTTCATATTCTTCACATCTACATCCGCCAGTGTCAATACGCTGATCCCTTGCCGTATCTTGAGCTTCGCCTGACTATCCCGTGGAAGATTGTTCCACTTGGCTTGCCACTCGCACACCAAAGCCGGGCCAGTGGCCTCCGTCAGACCATAGGCATGGGTGACGTGGAACCGAAGGAGTTCCATTTTCTCGAGTAGTGATGCCGGAGGCGGTGCACCGCCGGTGAGTACTTGCACGGTAGAGGTAAATTCCCGACGCTCATGCGGTTTGGCCTCGATGAGGATGTTGAAGACGATGGGTGCGCAACACATGTGGGTGACTTTGTGAGAAGCGATGTTTCGATACATGTCGTAGGCGGTGGTGTTGCGTAGGCAGACATTGGTCCCACCGCGTGCTGCGACTCCCCAAGTGAAGGTCCAACCGTTGCAGTGAAACATGGGAAGGGACCATAGATAGACAGGCTCGCTTCCCATTTCCCATCCCAAAATCAGACTTAAAGTACTGAGATATGCGCCTCTGTGACTGTAAACAACTCCTTTGGGTTCGGATGTAGTTCCGGATGTGTAGTTGAGGGAAATAGGATCCCACTCATCTTGGATTTCAGTGGGGACGAATCTTGGATTGCCCATGTGTATTAATTGCTCATATTCCAACTCACCTAGTCGGACACCTTTAGGGGAGTCTACGTCATCTATGACAATCACCAATGGAATAAAAGACTCGGGTGCTGCAGATGGTGACTGTGAGGTCTGATGTTGTTGTGAGTCAACCATCAGCAAGCGGAGAGCCTCGCGTGCCAGCGGCACATATTGGTAGTCTACGAAAAACACCTTGGCCTCGGAGTGGCGGAGAATGGTGGCGACGTTCTTGGCATCTAGCCTGGTATTGATGGTGTTGAGTACGGCTCCAGCCATGGGAACAGCAAAATGCATCTCGTACATGGCTGGAATGTTGGGAGCCAGCACGGATATCTGCAAATGGGTGTTAGCTTCGTAATATTAAACACAATGAAAAGAAATATGTGATAGAGTGACTGAAAGTATAAGAAAGAAACATACAACATCGTTTTTGAGGATGTTGAGGGAGAGGAGAGAGGATGCAAGACGGCAGCAACGTTCGTAGGTTTGGCGCCAGGTGAAACGAGTATTCTCGTAGATGATTGATGTGCGGTTAGCATAAACAGAGCTGGCCCTTTTTAGGAATGTCAAGGGAGTGAGTGCCACATAATTTGCTTCGCACTTCCCAAGTTGATCCATGCTCTCTGCTAGATTTTGATTAGCAATTAATAGGATTTTTCTTTTGAAAGAGAGATGAGAGTATGGAAAGATTGGATGGCGGAAGAATTAAGATTGATAGTGATTTATATAGAGTGAAGGTGGTAATAAATAAATAAATAATAGAAGTGTGTTTCAAAGGGGAAGTTGATGGGGAAATTGCTTGCTCAGCCTTTTTTCCTTTTTTTTTTTTTTTTTCCTTTTCCTTTAAAGAAATTGCTGAGTTAATGCAACCCAATACAATATTATTAGTTAATTTGGGTTTGGAATTTGTAAAAAGGATTATGGTTTGATCCACCCGAACTACCCTTTGCACGTTCACACATTACCCTGCACCAGCACTAGCACTCTTCCATGGATCCTTTCTAGTTTGTTGTTTTCCATGTGGGGGCTGCTTGCCTTCATCACCAATGCAATGCCTTTTCTTTGTTTTGTTTTTTATTCCCTTAATCAAGCAATACAATACCGTTAAATTAAAACAAAACAAAATTTCGTACAAAAAAATCTTCTTAACCACGCATTACCAAAAAAATAAAATAAAAATATTATCTATCAGCCCGCATTTTAGCTTGGAGAATGAACAAAGAAATTTGCATCTTCGGATACAGAACAAAATCAACTCTTTTAATGGCCTTAAAATACTATAATCGATATCATTAAACACGTGATCTTGCTTATAGACCCAAGATACTGCGGTCTTTTTTTGGAATAAGATTCACAATTATAGGTCAGGCATGGAGAAAACCACAACATTTTTTGCAAGCTTAACTTTATGGCCATTAACTCAGCTTTGCACCCAAACGACCGAAATATAGATCACGTATAACGCCTCAGGAATCTCTGAGAACGCCCCCACAACTCGCACTGCCACGATTCATCCACATTAAGCTCATTCTATTTCCTTTCCTTCGTTTTTGTTTCTCTAATTGACTCAACGAATTATTTGTTAAGCAGTGGGTTATAAGGCTTAGGTTATTTATATAATTACACTCATCCTCTATATTAACACCAATTTTTAAATTTTGCAGGTCTATCAACCGAAGTGTTGTTGCCTCTGTGAATTAGGTCCATTAGGCAACCATTCATAGCACTGGCTTTTAACAGAGTATAAGAGACAAAACTTTTACCGAGCTATCTAACGGACAACAATTCGAAGATTTCTTCCGAAAGAGTTGATTCTCTCAACAAGACTCATTGTTAGAAAAATAAATAAGAAAATTTAAAACAAAAAAGAATAAAAATAATGTTAGTAAAATATGCTTTGAGACGTGTAGATTACTTTTCTTAACGTTTTAATATGCCTCTAAGAAATAACAAAACCCTCAACACTTTAAGTAGAATAGTGAAAATGACTAATAGAAAAGTGTTTTATACAGATATCCAGTGACGGAGCCAGGAAAATGAAAAAAATTCCTTTTAGACCCCTTTATAATTTATAAATTTTTAAATTAGTAATAATCAAATTGCACTTTACCCCAAAAAATGATAAAAAATTACTTTAATCCTTAAAAACTTATAAATATATAGACTATTAAAATGGTGAAATTATATTTTTACTATCATAAAAATATACAATTTAATTCCGACCCCTCAAAAAAAGTTTTCTGGCTTCGCCCTTGTAGATATCCAATACATGTATATTTTCATAAGATACCCTTTCATAGGGATGTATCTTTTAATGAGATATCCTTTCATAAACTTGTACTATTTTACAAAACTACTTTACATAAAATTACAACTACTTTACATAAAATTATATCTTTTCCAACGTTGTCTCTTTGAAAAAAAAATCCTAAGTATTTCTCTACTAAAGAAAACTTAATTTCTCTCGGACTAGAATTAATAATTTTTGTTTCCTTAATGGTCGTACCTTGATCATCTATTTATGATCAATTACCACATATTCTGTGAATGACCGAATGACATTAATGGAGTTCCAATGATGGACTGATCACATCCTGCTACTTGTCTTTTACCAGTGATTAAGTTGGTATTTTTAATCTTTTAATGTCCGAATGACATTTACAACTTCCATCATACTTTGTAAAATGTGTGGATATATATTAATCATTTAAATTCCATTAATTTTACAATGGAAGACAATGAAACATCCAAATACAAAGTTAATTTGCTTCCAAAAATCAAAATGAGAACATAGTCTCCATGAAAGAGTACTCCCAAAAGCCTGAATCAAATACACACAATCAACAAATTTCAAAGAGAATTTAAAACAACAGTTGATGTTGCTATTAAAAGAAAATTTATCCATTTTAAATTTATAAATAGCATGAAATGAAATAAGATTTATGCAACAAAATGAAATGTTCAATTCACTTACTTGCAATAAAAATAGGTGGTCAGACAAGCAATTTATAATTTTGGCTTCAGATTCCATCTTATAACAATCATTTTAGTGATAAACTATTATTTTTCTCTTGCCCACCATTACAACTTCAAATTTAAATTTCATATGAAAAGCATATATTAAAACCTTAAAATTGTTAGAAAAAGAAAGAAGAAAATTTCACACTCCAACAAAAAATAACGTTAATAAAATATGAGCTTGTAAAATTGTAACGACCTGATTTTTAGTAGTGTCGAAAATTATGGATTTGAAATCTTATTTTCGTACATTGAATCTATAAATATTAAATAAAAGTAATTATAGACTTATTACATAGATGAATTGAATTCTGGATACGTAATTTAGCCCAATTAGTGATTAATTAATATTCAAAGACTAAATTGTAAAATCTAATCGCTATAGATTTTTAATTAGAAATGAATTAAGGTCTAAAATAACAATTAGATCATGTCAAGGTGGGTGTTAGTGTTTGGTGATGTTAATAGTGAATTAACTAAACAAATTAAATTTAATTAAGTTATGACAACCTGTTTTTCAGTGGTGTCTAGAGGTGATCATGGGTTGGGCTATCCGGCCCGGCCCGACGGCCCGCCCGAAAAATGGGAGGGTTCGGGTAAAAATATAGGCCCAAAATATGGGTTTGGGCAAAAAAAGAGGCCCGTTTAGAAAATGGGTCGGGCCTCGGGTAAAACTTTTTTGGCTTTGGCAGCTTACTGATCCAGTCCATTGAATTATATATTAAATATATATTTTATTTTTAATCAAATATACATTTAAAATTTACATATTTTTTATTTGTTTTTTTGTTTTAATATTTGTTTTAAAATTTTTTATTTAATGAAAAAAGCTAAAAAAAAATTAATATGGGCCGGACCGGGCCGGGCTCAAGTTTATCATTTTTTCTTTCGGGCCGGGCTTGGACAAATTTTTAGGCCCATATTTCGGGCCGGGCCGGGCTCGGGCCTAGAAAACGGGCCTAAAATTTTTTCTGGGCCTGACCTGAACCCGGCCCGGCTCGGCTCATGATCACCTCTAGTGGTGTCAGAAACAGTGGTTTTGGAACTCCACTTTTAATGATTGAGCCTGTAAATATTATTATTTAACATTTATGAGGTTAGCATAAAGTTTAATTAAGGTTTGATTCTTTAATTTTGTTGATCGGATAGTTAATTAAGATATAATGACTAAATTGTAAAAGTGATAAAAGTTAGTAGCTATGGGTTTTTAATTAGCTAAGGATCAAATGAGCAAATTGACCATTTTAGATTGGTCAAACGGTGGTGGATGTATTATGATCCATTAGCTTTTGTTTAAATTAGATTAAAACCTTATTAATTAAAGTTTAGTTAAATAAATTATAACTAATTAATTTTGATTAAAGTATATATATTAAATGAAAATAAAAACAAAGCCATTGTTATCATCTTCTCCATATTCACGAAACAAAAAGGAGAAAGAAGGGTTTCAACTTTCGATCATTAGTTCATTTGGTAGGTGATTTTAAGTTCGTTTTTTGTTTTTTGTTTTGTAATTTTTATGTTTTTAAGATCTTGGAAGCTTAATTTAGTTAGCTCATATATCAATTTGTAAAACTGTTAAAATTTTTAAAAGTTTCCATTGTTGATTTCTTGAAATTCTTGGTACTAAATTGTTAGATTTTAAGCTTAGAAGTGAAAAAGGATTAGATTATAAAGTTAAATTACTAATTTTTGAACAAAGGGACTAAAGTGCATAAATTTTGAAATTGGTGTAATATTTATGTAATTATAGATAATAAGGGCTATAGAAGTATGTAATTGAGATCGGTTTTAAAATCAAAGCTCAAATTTAAAAGATATGACTATATCGGTTTTAGGGACTAAATTGAATAATTTGTAAAATGTGTATGATTTTGAATTGAATATGATTTGGATGAAATTTGATATTAAAATATTACTGAATTATTATTCACAGCTAAAAAGGACACAGAATCGTTGAAAGGGAAAGGAAAGGCGAAAATCGACGACAAGTGACGCGAGCTTCCAGTTTGTATTTCTATGACCCAAAACCAATTTAGTTACTGCATATCCGTGATATACTATATTATATAATATTGATGTAAGCTAATAATAGTTATTAAGTGAAATGTTATGGTTGGAATTGAATATCGAGACAGGGACTAAATTGAATAGAATAGAAATTTACTTGATTTAACTGATACAAGAAATTTGTATGAAATTGAGCTAAAATATGTTATATTACATGATGAATCGATGTTGAATTTGTTGGAAAAAGTCTGGTTTGAAAATAATTTTCTTGCACAACGAAAAATTAAAATTTTGAAAATTGACCCGGTTTGTGATATTTATAGCAATAAATATCACAAAATCATACCTGCGTTTTTGGATTAGTGGATTCTTGACATTTTCAGATTTCAACCAAACGATATTCTCCGCTATTCTCGTACCACGAACTCCTTCGAATGTGGGCTTGAATCAATTGAATCAAAACACAAAACTATAAAAAATTTCCTCTATTTTATTTAGGGTGAAAATATAAATTCTCTCTTCTTTAATAGAAACCAGTAGAATTGTTATTTTGGAAAAATATATTTGATAGTTGAGAATAAATTGTCTCTTTTTTCCGGCAGAGTAACAATCTCTTAAAGTTGTGTAAATAGCTCTATCGGTGCCATCTATTTATAGAGAGAGAAGGTAGAACCCTTATTGAATTGTAGAGATTTATTTCAAATAGAAAAACAACTTTCTAGTTCAATTACGAGTACTTCCTTGGCCTTTTAACCCAGTACTCTGTAATTTGATCCAACTCGATTTGGTTTTTCTATTTCCCAAAATAAACTTTAATATTCTATATTAAACAATATTCTCTTCCCTATTTTATCCCTAGTAAAATTTTGATGATTTTACCCTCGGTAAATTTTAACGATTTTACCCTCGATAAAATTTTGACGATTTTACTACTAGTAAAATTTTGAGAACATATGTTTAATATTTCACAACTCAACATGTTCACTATGACCGAATGATTTATTTTCATTTTCGAGCTTCAAAATAGCTCAAAAACATAAACTCATTCTTCCAATCATTTTTAAGTAATCCATATAGAATTGCAAATAAATCATTTCCATTTCCATTTTGGAAACATACATTCATTTCCAAATGATTCAATTTTTTCCATTTCAGAAAAAACTATAAACATTCCTGAATGTTTTTCCATTTATCTTTTCCTATTCATTCTATTCATTTCTATTCAAACTTGCAATTCATTTCTGGTTTTAACGAGCTAACGGAGGGACCAATTGAACATATGTAATAAGGGTTCAAATGATTTATAATTAATTTATGGTTTTTCACCTATTAATTATAAGCTTATTTAGTCATGAATTCCTTCCACTATAGTATCATGACTGAGCTCTCCTTAACGACATACTATTACGAAAGCAACTACTCAGTGCTCGTCCAATGACCTTGTCATAAGTGTGTTACCCTCATAGGATATCCTTGATCTCCTTGGGATAATATCCGCTCTCCCAATATGATCCTATTTTATCTCATGATAACCATTACAACTTCCTTTATGAAAAGTCAATTACTATTAAATAGTAATCAAGTCATTCATAAATAAGACGAACGACCCGTGGCCACGTTTATTTTTCATCAACCATGTAATGCTAATGAGAGGATATCATTACCCACATTGATAAACCGTAAAAGTAACATATTTTAATCCCACATTTAGCATGCTTTTGGATGAATTATCCCTTATTTTATGTAATTTGGTGCTCTTAATCCTTTATTTTCATGTTTTATACTCAGGAAAGCACCGGAGGATGAAAAGAACAAGAAACGGGCTTAAAACGGGCCAAATGGGCCACATCACGAAATCGACACGGCCTGGACTCAAGACCACACGGCCGTGCCTCATTAGTCGACCCAACACAGCCTGGCCACGATTCACACGGGCGTGTTCCATGGCCGTGCCCCTGCCGTGGCAAAGAGAAGTTTCATTCGGATTGGGATGCTTAGGGGCAAAGAAACACATTCCAAAAGCCTATATATACACCCTAAGTATGACCTAAAAGGGGGAGCCCAATACCTTTGACAGGGGGCGTCTTGCTAGGCCAGAGAAGGCAGATTTGTGGGGATTCACTCGAGGATAGCCAGTTGATTCATCTCTAGAAGCCGGAATTATACTCAAGACGGAGGATTTCTCTTTAATTTCCTTCAGGGAGTTTTAGGGATTTCTTATGTTTTGTTTTATCTTTTCTTCTGAGATGTTTTCTTTTATTGTTATGAACTAAACCCTCAGATACCTGAGGGGGATGAAACTTAGATGAATCTTGTTATCATTTACTGAACTATATGATAAATATTTGACTTGTTCTTAATTATGTGTTCTTAATTCTTGTGTTGATATTTCGCGGATATTAGTTCAAGTTTGATGTGCTTAGGTGGAGGAGCAAAATTCCCTGTCTAAGAGTAGATCTAGCATAGTTAAGCGGAGTTGATCGCGCGCCTAGAGATAGGGTGACGAGATTTTGCCGGATTAGGGTGAAACCTAATATGGGATTCCATAGATCGAGTTAATGCGATTCTAGGGGTTTTAATTAGAAAGAGATTTCAATTAATCAACCTAGGGTTAGACGTTATTCGCCTCGAGAGAGGGTTTAATATACATTAGGGAATCTTACGGATCAAGTCAAGTGAATAAATCGTGCAGTTCGAGTTAGATAACAAGTGAAGTCTAGGTGGATTCTTCCTTGGGTGTCGTCTTAATCAATTGGTTTTTCCTCAAGTTATTTTCCCAAATTCATTCTTCTTTGTCTTAGAGTCTTTAATTTAGTAGTTAATTAATTTAGATTTAAAACAACAAATTCCCTTTATTTTAGGCTAAATAATAAAAAGAAAGTTAGTATTAGTACTTTTAGTTCCTTCGGGTTCGACAATCCGGTCTTGTCTAAGCTATACTACTAATCGATAGGTGCACTTGCCTCAATCGTTGCCATAGTTAGTTTCCAGGTTCGATCATTCTCATTATTTAAATTTTTAAAACTCTGACACACGATCAAGTTTTTGGCGCCGTTGTCGAGGAAAAATAAAATATTAAGAAAGCTCTATTTTTATTACTTTAGCCATTTTTTTTTTTGCAATTTACGTTTATTTTTATTTTTATTTTTACCTTAGTTTTAACTCTTCTAATTTCCTTTCTTTCTTTTTCCTAGCAGGTACCTATAGTTTATGACTAGAAGGAACCCGAGAGGACTTTTAGTATACGACAGTGATATTGAAGCTACCACTCGCAGAAATCACAGAGAAATCAGGCGAGCCCTAAATTACCGAGAAGAAGAGCAACAAGACGAATCCAATCCTACTGAAGGGATGGATGAGAATAATCTACCACCACAAGATGTGGGAGAAAATAATGCTCCTCGTACTATGTTTGATTATGCTAAACCACATTTAACAGGAGCCGAATCGAGTATTGTTAGGCCTGCTATAGCTGCTAATAATTTTGAATTAAATCCTAACACTATACAAATGATTCAACAATTTGTTCAACTTAATGGTTTGCAGGACGAAGACCCAAATACTCATATAGCTAATTTTCTAGAGTTCTGTGATACTTTCAAAATAAATGGCGTTTCTGATGATGCCATACGCTTCGGTTATTCCTTTTTTCATTAAGGAATAAAGCCAAACAGTGGTTAAACTCGTTACCACGAGGGTCAATCACCGCATGGGATCAAATGACCGAAAATTTTTTATTAAAATATTTTCCACCGGCCAAAACGGCCAAATTAAGGAATGATATCTCTTCTTTTGTGCAGATGGATTTAGAAACTTTATACGACGCATGGTAGAGATACAAGGATCTCTTGAGGAGGTGCCCACACCATGGATTACCTTTCTGGCTTCAAGTCCAAACTTTCTACAATGGTGTGAACCCCTCAATGAGGCAACTAATTGATTCAGCCGCCGGTGGAACCCTGAACAACAAAACTCCTGAAGCAGCCTACGAATTCATAGAGGAGATATCACTGAATAACTATCAGTGGCAAGTTACAAGAACAAGGTCAACAAAAACAACCGGAGTTTTCAACCTCGATGCAGTAACCATGCTATCAAACCAAGTAGAGATGATGAATAAAAAGCTTGATAGTTTGTGTTCTTCGCAGGTACATCCAGTGATGCAGTGCGATGCAAGTGGAAGTGTGGCAAATCCTGGGTACCCACCCTACCAACCGAGCACAGAGAGCGAACAGATGAACTATATAGGTAACAATTTCAAACCAAATAATAATCCTTATAGTAATAATTATAATCTAGGTTGGAGGAACCACCCAAATTTTTCATGGGGAGGTCAAGGAAATCAAGGAAATCAAAGACAACAACCTCCTCAAAATTTCCAAAATCAGCCCTATCCACAAGAGAAGAAGCCGATCCTTAAAGAGATACTGACAAAATTCATGGCAGCCACAGATACCCGTCTCCAAAAAACTGAGACAACGCTTAATGATCAACAAGCATCGATCAAAGGGATCGAGAATCAAGTTGGGGAACTTACTAAGTCAGTTGGACAACTTGCAAAGTTACTTTCCGAACGACCGCAAGGGCGTCTACCAAGCAACACTGAGATTAACCCAAAGGAGCAAATTCAATCCATAACAGCTCAAGAAAGTGAAGGGTTAGACGATCCCAATTCAAGGCAAGAGAATGTGATCAAAGAAGGTAAGGTTGAGGTAAGTAATAATAAGCTAAAACCGGTAATTAAAGAGTACCAACCTCGCATACCATATCCCGAACATTAAGGAGAGACGACACAGAGGAACAATTCGGTAAGTTTCTTAAACTTTTAAAGAAATTACATATTAACTTACCGTTACTTGAAGCTCTTTCACAGATGCCAGATTCTAGATTATTTTTAAAAGAGCTTTTGACGAACAAACGAAGGATAGACGAGGCATCACACGTGGAACTAAACGCAATGTGCTCGGCAGTCTTGCAAAATAAACTACCACGGAAATTAAAAGATCCAGGGAGTTTTACAATTCCATGCTTAATTGATAGTTTATCTATTGATAATGCGTTAGATGATTTAGGGGCAAGCATAAATGTTATGCCTTATAAATTGTTTAAACAACTAGGTCTAGGGAAACCCAAACAAACTAGGATGAGCATTCAATTAGCTGATAAAACGGTTAGAATTCCTAGGGGTATAATCGAAGATATACTCATAAAGATTGATAAATTCGTATTCCCAGTAGACTTTGTCATTTTAGACATGGATGAGGACAATAGTATCCCCCTAATCTTAGGAAGACCATTTTTAGCAACTGCCAGGACTAAAATTGACATTGATGCATGAGAACTAATACTTCGTGTAGGTAATGAGACAGTCACTCTCCAAGCTCTCGATTTGGCTAGAACATCGAGTAATTTAGGTGAGAAAATAAATTCTATTGATAACCATTCGGTTAACCCTTCTTTTCAGGAAACACCAGGAAAGAATACAATTGAACTCGATCCTATACCCTATGCCGACAAAGAAATAACTCATGAGGAACGAAGGATTCAGATCGATGATCTAGACGAGTGGAAGACGCATTTCAATGAAAAAATAGGGATACACAAAGCTGAACCAGAGCCATTCCACGAAGCAGACAAATTCAAAATCGGAGATGAAGTATTATTAGATAAAGCAGACCCGCGAATATCTCCTCCTGACCCTAACACAAACAAAGAAATCCATTTTAGGGTAACCAGTGTTTTCCCATATGGAACAGTCGAGGTAAGTAATCCCATTTTTGGTACTTTCAATATAAATGCATCTCGACTTAAACTCTATCATGATAATGAAACCGATAGCATGAGGAAGGACTTTCAACTCCTCAAACCACCATGAATATACAAATGAGAGGAGAGTCTAGCTTAAGACTATAAACGAGCGCTTCTCGGGAGGCAACCCGAGTACTAACCCCTTTAACTTTTACATTTTATTTTGTCTTATTTATTCTATTTTTTCTTTATAGTACCTAACTATAAACTAACCAAAAGTACAGAATTCCAGGCCATACGGCATTGCACACGGCCGTGGCCATGGCCGTGTGGATGCACCAAATCACCGTACTGACACGGCAGAGATGGTACGAGTCAGAGAAAATCAATTTTCAGAGTCACGGACTCAAACCACCACATCACGCATCGACAAAGCCCCACGGCCGCCGCAATGCGGCGTGGTCGACATCATCGTTAGATCACACACGGGCGTGGCGACCTGAGCATGGGCGTGGGAGAAACTAACGAAGCCCACCACGGCCGTGCGATGCGGCCGTCTGAGATGCCACGCCCACGAGAGACGGGCGTGAGAATGTACCTGACTTGAGAATTATATTTAAACCACCCACCCCTCTCTCTTCTCACCCATTCAGCCCATTTAGTTTTCCTTTTCTTTCTCAACCCTCTCCCTATTTTTCCTCTCTAATATTTCATTAACTATCGAGCCACACCATAACTATGTCAAAAAAGCGGAAGGATCCAAGCACAACACCCCTGTGGGAGACCGATCTACATAAGTTCATGCCGGCCGCTTCAAATATTCGACAAGCCAAGGGTCTTTGAGACCATTTAATTTTTCTTCTTCTTTACTCTTCTCCTTTATTTTCCTTCTCTTTGACTATCTTATGCTTAATTTAGTTTATTTTATTTTAGTTTCTTAATTTTAGGTTCTACAGTCGCTTGGGAATCACACCACTTCATACCGCCAAGATTACACAATGACCTTAGAAATAACAACCACCTCGCGAACCATCCAACAAAAAGGACCCTACGGTCCATTTATCTTTTCTTTTAATTTTACTTCATATTTTATTTCTCTTCACTTTAGCTTGCTTTTCTTTAATTATTTAATTAGTATAGTTTTAATTATTATTAGTATATCTTGGCTAATCCTTCACAGGCTACCCAATTTCTTCATCTAGCACAGCAATAGTGGGTAGCCACCATGACCACAACCATAGCCACTACAACCCCTCCAACGTCTTTGTCATGGAACATCCTCCAAGAATTTTCATCCATAATTCAGGAAGTTTCACCTCTCCCCATATCTTATGATTTTATTATTATTTTCGCTATTATCTATCTTTGTACATTGAGGGCAATGTACATCTTAAGTGTGGGGGTGAATCTTAAGGATTCCAAACTTTTTGCATTATTCTCAAATCCCTAAATTATGCCTTGTCTTAAAGTAAGTTTCTCATATTATGATTAAAATAAAAATTTTCATGATTTATGATTTTTATCGATATGTTTTAGATTAAGTCATTGATAATTGTGCATTGATAATTAAATTCTAAGAACATTAGAGAATCAAGCATGATAAGTCTATTTTTCAGAATTAAAAATTTTCTAGGTTGTCTACCTGAATTTAAATATTACTTTGAAGTTTGAAATTTACGAGGATGACATCAAAATACCCATAATTTTTGTGAGATTTTGAGCCTTATAGAGCATATATTCTTTTTCTTGCTCACTTTTTGATTATGAGTGTGTCAACATTGATTAGTTATTCTAGAACTTGCATCGATTATACATGTCGAGACCACACCTTTGATTTGATAGACAGAGATGATGAAGGCACCTAGGATTTAACCCACTCACTCCACTAAAAAAACCTACCTCCATAATTAACCCTTAGTGAACCCCTTTTAATCCTAACAACCCTATTTATTGACTCACCTACTAATATTAACCCAAAACCCAGTCTGTATTTATTATCACCATTCCTCTTGACTACCCTTTTTGTTGAGATTTGATTTAGAGCAGTTACCTAACTATGTTCTATATTTCAGTTGTTAAAGTTTTTTTATTTTTATTTGTGATTTGTTCTTAAAAAAAATTGAAGTGTATTCATTATTAGTTTTGTGATTAAGTGAGCTTATACGTTTAAATTCCAATTACCGAAGAAGAAGCTCGTATTAGAGTATTATTAGTACAAGTTTTCAATTGATGTAATTATTTATCAGTTAGTTTTTCTAGTTAGGTAATTTGTCAATTCAATCTCGATTCTAACCCTCTAATTCAGCCTTTATCCATACCTTTAACCCAAGCCCCGTTACAACACTATTAAAGACCTTTTGATTTGTGTATCATCTCATATTATAGTGATGGAGATGTGATTTTCATGCAAGCCTATGGGATTAACTCTTCATGTTTGACTTTTGAGTGCTTAATTATGAACCTTAAACACTTCGAGTGATTTGAGTGAATCTTTAGTGAGGATGTCAATTCTTGTCGATTTTGAATCAGAGGTAATTATTTAGATGAGGGGAAACACCTATGTTTTATGCTACAAATGTATGACTTAGACTGTTTGAATCTTTAGGACCCTTTGAGTTGAATTATCCATGTATAAATTATCCTTGAATTATGATGAAACACTATCAATGACTATTATGAATTGAGGGAAGTTTGTTTTAATTATGAGTTGAGAATTTTGCTTGAGGACAAGCAAAAGCTTAAGTGTGGGGGTATTTGATAAACCGTAAAAGTAACATATTTTAATCCCACATTTAGCATGCTTTTGGATGAATTATCCCTTATTTTATGTAATTTGGTGCTCTTAATCCTTTATTTTCATGTTTTATACTCAGGAAAGCACCGGAGGATGAAAAGAACAAGAAACGGGCTTAAAACGGGCCAAATGGGCCACATCACGAAATCGACACGGCCTGGACTCAAGACCACACGGCCATGCCTCATTAGTCGACCCAACACGGCCTGGCCACGATTCACACGGGCGTGTTCCATGGCCGTGCCCCTGCCGTGGCAAAGAGAAGTTTCATTCTGATTGGGATACTTAGGGGCAAAGAAACACATTCCAAAAGCCTATATATACACCCTAAGTATGACCTAAAAGGGGGAGCCCAGTACCTTTGACAGGGGGCGTCTTGCTAGGCCAGAGAAGGCAGATTTGTGGGGATTCGCTCGAGGATAGCCAGTTGATTCATCTCTAGAAGCCGGAATTATACTCAAGACGGAAGATTTCTCCTTAATTTCTTTCAGGGAGTTTTAGGGATTTCTTATGTTTTGTTTTATCTTTTCTTCTGAGATGTTTTCTTTTATTGTTATGAACTAAACCCTCATATACCTGAGGGGGATGAAACTTAGATGAATCTTGATATCGTTTACTGAACTATATGATAAATATTTGACTTGTTCTTAATTATGTGTTCTTAATTCTTGTGTTGATATTTCACGGATATTAGTTCAAGTTTGATGTGCTTAGGTGGAAGAGCAAAAGTCCCTGCCTAAGAGTAGATCTAGCATAGTTAAGCGGAGTTGATCGCGCGCCTAGAGATAGGGTGACGAGATTTTGCCGGATTAGGGTGAAACCTAATATGGGATTCCATAGATCGAGTTAATGCGATTTTAGGGGTTTTAATTAGAAAGAGATTTCAATTAATCAACCTAGGGTTAGACGTTATTCGCCTCGAGAGAGGGTTTAATATACATTAGGGAATCTTACGGATCAAGTCAAGTGAATAAATCGTCTGGTTCAGAGTTAGATAACAAGTGAAGTCTAGGTGGATTCTTCCTTGGGTGTCGTCTTAATCAATTGGTTTTTCCTCAAGTTATTTTCCCAAATTCATTCTTCTTTGTCTTAGAGTCTTTAATTTAGTAGTTAATTAATTTAGATTTAAAACAACAAATTCCCTTTATTTTAGGCTAAATAATAAAAAGAAAGTTAGTATTAGTACTTTTAGTTCCTTCGGGTTCGACAATCCGGTCTTGCCTAAGCTATACTACTAATCGATAGGTGCACTTGCCTTAATCGTTGTCATAGTTAGTTTCCAGGTTCGATCATTCTCATTATTTAAATTTTTAAAACTCTGACACACGATAACACATCTCGGGCTATGAATTCTAATATTGTGAATGACGCTACATACTGCAGAAGTCGTACACCCAATGCACCAGCTTTCGGTTCTTTATCTATTCTAACTTAGACTTTTACTTACATCAAAGTGTACGAGTAACACATACATAGTCCGTCATCCATTCAGGATTTAGGTATGTCACACTATGAATGTCACAAGTGAATAAATCCATAAACGGACTCATGATCTATTCTGCTTGGGTCTTGTCCGATGTACTTTTAGTCTAGTCAGTTATATCTATGTCTCTATCTTCTGGGAGGCATCCGCTTCGATGCCCAAGACAAAGTATCTCCCCAATTGGACTTGATAGGAAACATATTAGTCTTTCAATTGGTTTGACCATTTCTAATTAGACTAAAAACATGTTTAGGTTTGTCTACTAATACAAGTTATCTTTCTGTATTACGATTCGACCACATAATATCGCTTAGTATTATTTAAACATTAGACAACCAGTAAGCAACATCTGCTTCCATTTTGCTTTGCGTGCAAAAACCATTTGAGGAAAATAATACAAAGTTTTAATGTAATTCATGAATAATTTTATGAAACAATCTGTTCGAAAAATTACAAGTGTTTTTAGAATAATATACTACACTTAGGGTACTAGACCCAACAGAATTAAGAATGATGGGATGTGAATTGAATTGTGTGATGATTAGGGGTGAGCAAAACTCGATTCGACTCGAAAAAATCGAAAAAAAAAATCGAATTTTGAGTTAAACGAATCGAGTTATTCGAGTTAATCGAGTTATTCGAGTCAACTCGATTTTTTTTTTCGAATTTTGAGTTCGAATCGAGTTGAGTTTTCGAATTCGAATAACTCTAATAATTCGAATAATTCGAATATCAAACTATAATATTTTACATTTTTACCCCAAACTCCCAAGCCTTTTTACTTTTCCCTCAAAACTTTTACTCCTTCCCACTTTCCCCCCAAAACTTTTACTCCCCTCCGATCCCAACCCCCCAATCTACCCAAAATCTATTTCCCACCAAAATTTTACTCTCCTATTTACTTTTTCTCAAAATTTTACTTCCCAAAACCCTTAAAACATTTTATTTTCCCCCAAAATTTTTACTCCCTCCCACTTTTCCCCTAAAACTTTTACTCCCTTCCCATCTACCCCAAACCCATCTCCCCTCCAAATTTTTTTTAATATTTTCCCTTCAAAATTTTACTCCCCCCTATTTACCTTCCCTCAAACTTTTATTCTCCAAAACTTTTTATTTTTCCCCTAAACTTTTACTTCTCACCCTTTACTCTCAAATAAAAAAAATCAAAATTATCCAAAAAAAATAACTAAACATAAATAGTAATAATTTTATTTATATCTACTATTTATATTATTAAATTAAATTTCACATTTTATATTATTGATATTATTGAATTGTTTAGTCATATTGAATATTTATATTAAAATTGAATAATTAATTATGCAATAAAATATTCGTGTTAAAATTTTATATTGGTATCAATTTCACATTTTATCTTTAAAATAACTTTTATTAAAAAATCACATTTTTACATTTAATATATTTTTTAATTCCAAAATACATGTGACAAGAATCTGAAGATAATTAAAATAACTAAGCAAGAAAAGAAGCTAACCCGTATATAAAAGATTAATAAATAAATTATTTGGTGATGAAAGTTAATAAAAAATTTGGTTAAGGTTGACAAATTTTATTACGATGGGTGACAATGGTTACAAGGACCCAAAATTATTTTTTAAAATTTAACTCGAACAAATATATTCGATTCGATTCGATTCGAATTCCATCTCACTCGACTCGATTCGAGAAAATTTCAAATCAAATTAGGATGATAAAGTATGATTCGTCAACTCGATTAACTCAAAATTTTTTTATTCGATTCGATTCGATTCGATCGAACGCTCACCCCTAGTGATGATATTGCAAATTGGTTACTCTATTAACTGTGCAGTTCTATACTTTGGGATAGATGATGATATATTACGATATTAGTTGAGATGCAGATTGACTAATTCGAGTATCTATCTTGAAAATCTGAGTCAGGTTAACATGATTATATCAATGTGTTTGTGATTAAAATGCAATCGAATTATTGTAATCATACGATATCGTATGTAAATCAAATGAAACCTAGCCTTGGGGCTCAAAACAGATTCAAACGAGTCAGAAGACTCCAGTAATGAATGAAACAATTGATATTAGAAGTGGTAAATCGAAAATAGAACTGATAAGGGAATGTTTTGATATTTATAAGTTTAAAATGTTGTTATTATATGCATAATGAAATGTCTATATAGATTGTATTGAAATGGGATGAATTGGTGTCAGTTTTGTACACTTAACATGTTTATATTGAAGATGTAAAGCTTGATAACTACAAGTTTTAAGTATATAGTAGATATGTACACATAGTTATAAATGTTTACTTGGGGTAGAATTCTTAATGATAATATTATATACTTGAATTATAAGAAATACCACTGAGCGATTTGCTCAGCGTATGATTTTTTTTTCGCGCATAAGTTAGGTTCGATTCGGGTGTCAAAAACATCGACCTTAGCATCCAAGAAACACTCCCGAACTCAACAAAGTTTGTTTGTTTCCAACTTTTGTTTATATTTGGCATGTACCTATATGTTATGTAATGCCCCAAACTCGATCCTTAAGGAGGACCCAGAATTAGTGTGTCATTGCCTTAAAATCTTTTCCTTTAAACTTGTATAGGCGTGGTCTTCACAAAAATAAAGTTCAAATAAATATGAATTGTAAATCCTTTATGAAATTGAAGATAAATAATGTTATACATTTGCAAGGAAAATGAAAAACATATAAGCTCCACTGGAAGCCCTTAAAACCATATTTGGTGTAACCTATATTTAACTATAACGTCGTGTACATATAGATATAATTAGACAAACATTAATCATTTAAAGTAAATAATTCGATACTTTGCAAAAATATAATCACTTCACTAAGGTTTCATTGAATCAACGGTTTCAAAAGAATAACTTTAAAATACAAAATTAATTCTTCAAAATGACACCGTCTTGACACCACCCCCATGCCATGCATAATACAAAATACTTAGAAATCTCACAGAACAGATGTCATTTAGCATAGTCTTTGAAAAGTCTCTTACTTCGTCAGCGATCCTAAGAAGGAAAGGTAACTAAATAAATTCAAAAAACTTAGTGAGTTCCAAAGCAAACATATCAATAGCTATATATAATACTAATAAACCTTTCCAACTCAGCAAGTCATACAATTCGCCCATTGGCGAATACCATACACAAACAGACTTTACTACAAATACTATTCCTTTGGCGCATACACTACACCCATACAACCATGTAGACAACCTTATTCATGCTAGCCACACCCAAGTCCATGACCAAGCCTTAGCATTCATTTTCATTAACGGTGCGATGGAGTCTCAACGGTGACCACTAGTTCGTGAATTGATTTAATTAACGGTTTTATTTAAATTCTAGATTATTTTGAGAGTTTTGTAATTTATGGACTCTCTGAACTGTTGGTTTTAATTTCGGGATTTTGAAATGGTCTAGATTGTTATTATTCTGTTACTTTTAACGAAACGATTTACGAAAATAATGGTTTTTACGCAAACAAATAATTTACCGAAAACACAAGCTCGGATTTAAAATATAATGATTTCTAACTTCCGCTGCAAGATAAGTTTTATTGTAGTAGTAGACTATCGACGTTTTCTTTAATAAATGGATAGAATTAACGTGTTTTTATAAAACGTGGACTCTCTTTTAGTAACAAATTATTCGAGAAATTTCAACACGGTGAAATTGGTTTAAAAACCCTTCTTCGTAACATTCCCAGATTCAGCCGTAACGTCTAGGTCGAGTTTGGGGTGTTACACATCTTTTCTTATTTAATTTTCTTTTTAATTACCAAATTACTAAATTAACCTTTTAAAATCATTAAAATTTCATTAAAACCTTGTCCATAACTATCCAGTAACTCATTAAATGGTATATTTACCATTCAAGTCCTTTAGTTTAAGATTTCAAAGCTATTAGATCCTTTTAACTAATAGAACTCACCTTTTACCCTTTTACGATTTAGTCCTTTTTCACCTAATTAACCATTTAAACATCAAAATTTCTTAACGAAATTTTAATACGACCTTAATTTAATTACATAAACATTAAAATAATAAAATAATAATAATTTACTCGTCAGAATTGTGGTCCCGAAATCACTATTTTCGACACCTCTGAAAATGGGTTGTTACATCTACCACATATATAGCATTATCTCACTTGCTGTAATTTGACAAGTGTCACTTGAATTAGAGTTTGTCCTACTTTATGGTCTACAGATTCTGAGAGAAACATAAATGAGAATCCAATATAATAATTATCTGACTAGACTATCTAATTGATTCCTAACCATATTACTTAACAACTTAACTAACACAATATTCAAAAAAAAAAAGGACGCAATATACCTTTGGCATTAACTCAAATCATAATTACCCTTTTTATTTTCTAAAATCTTCCTCTTCTCATAGCAAGGCATTCTGAAATAAATCTTTACTTATAATCCAGACGATTTCTATACACCCAATCTATATGCTAGAAGAGATAATTGGGTGGATAACACTTCGCTGAACAAATTATTTTACAACTATCCACCAAAACCTCGAACTCGCCAAAATTGGGGTGTTACATTAGATATCTCAGAGGGACCATTGATATGAGGTTATTTTATTCAAATGATTTAAAATCTCTATTAGTCGGTTATCTTGATGCTGGATATTTATCGGATCCACATAAAGGTCGATCTCAAACGGGATATTTATTTATATGTGGAGGTACTATCATATCATGGCGTTCAACAAAGCATAAATTAGTTGTCGCATCCTTAAATCATGTAGAAATAATTACAATGCATGAGGCAAGTCGAGAATGTGTTTGGCTAAGGTTATTGACCCAACATATCCAAAATATATGTAATTTTTCTTTACAAGAAAAGATGCTAACTATCTTATACGAAGACAATGCAACATATATAGCTCAATTGAAGGATGGTTACATTATTTCACCAAAATTATTCTTCACTCATGATATTGAGAAAAAATAGTGATATAGAATTTCAACAAATTCGTTCTAGTGATAATTTAATAGATTTTTTTACCAAGGCATTGTCAACTTCAATGTTTGAAATACTATTACACAAGATTGGAATGCGTCGACTTAAAGATTTAATGTGATGTTGCCATTAGGGGGAGTATGACCGCCTCCAAACGTGCGAACGTTTAGAGTAAAAATCATGTAAATAAAATATATATATAATTAAGTGTGGTATCTGCAAGTGAATAAGACCATTTGTAATGTAGTTTTGTGTTACAACGGAACACCTATAAGTATTCCAAGGATCGTACCCAAGGGATTGCAAATTATAGAATTTTATTATTAAATTAATTACAGAAAATAATTACTAATCCAATCGAGTCACGAATTAGTAGTGTGAATCCAGATTCAAGTATTTATTAAATTAATTAAACTAAGTTAACCTAATGGAACTTCCTATTCCTAGTGTCAACAATGCGAGCTCTCAGCTTATGATCAATTAAATTCCTAATTATCTAATTAAGCCATTAATTATCCTCAATTGAGTCTTTATAACCCTTAGCTAGAATACCCATTAGGTCTCATCTTCACTAAGGATTACCACCTACGTCACCCTTCCAGTCTCTTCCTAGACGTACGATTCTCCGTTAGGTCTCACCGCTTGACACAAGTTTATATTTGACAGGATACCCTTCCGGTCCCACCTATTTAGATATTCTATTTGGGGCATCACTCCCTAGTATAATAAGTACTATTGAATAAACACCCAATTTTGGATAAATAATAACTCAATCAATTAATCGGTTTCATAATCAAACCATGCCAGATATAAATAAAGCACAATAATTTATCCTAATATTCATACAAACGTTAATTGATCAGGTTAATGAAATATAAATAAAAGAATAAAAGTAAAGGATAAAGAAATTGCTCATGAATAAATATATAAGCGTAGTTCTGGAGTAATCTCTGCTCGTAACCGTCTTCACATCAAAATAGAAAAGATTCCAACTATGGGAACATAAAAAGAAAACTAAAATTGAAAACTAAATAAAATCGTTTTATCACGTCCAACATCTATTATGAGGTTATAAAGTTGTTTAAATAGGAAAACATTAGGGTGCTAGGTGCCTAAAATACCCTTGGAGTGATTAGGGTTTAATTAAGGAAAATAGCCCTAAGCGGTCGTCCAAACTTCGGTTGAATATTTCCAAATTTCGTCGTGATGTCGGGAAAGCCCACGTCACAATGTCGCCATCCAAGATATGGCTGAATCTTTCCAAATTTCATCGTGTCATCGTGACGTGGGAGAAGCCCTCATCACGACGTGGAGTCTTTTTCAACCCTAGCAGCTTCGAAGTTTTGTGTTGTGACACAGACCCCTTGTGTCACAACAAGGCTGTTGCCCTTTGTGCTTCTTGGCTTGAAATGGCACCCTACACACTTAAATAGCCTATTAGTCGTTCCCGAGGCCCGAGTTGGCCTAATAGGTTGTCAAAACACTAAAAAAGTGTGTAAGAATGCATATTTTGCAATAATTTGAATCTAGACTAATATAATCGAAAATGCAATAATTAAACACAAAATAACTTAAAAATGAGCTCGTTAAGTGCCGAAAAGTACCTAAACTGCCACTACAATTTGTGGCAGGTCAGAGTAAAAAACACGTTGCACTCTTTTCCTTTAGCCAAGGTATTGTCCCATTGGGTTTTCTTGGTAAAGGTTTTTAACGAGGCAGTCGGTAATAATAAATTATGTACTATTTTCCTTTATTAGGTTTTTATCCCATAAGGTTTTTCCTAATAAAGTTTTTTTTACGACATTTTCATTTATGGGCATCCAAGGGGGAGTGTTGTAAATCCATTGATAAATGGATGTCCATAATTGAAACACCCCACACCAGGCCCACGAGCTTGAACCGGATCTGGTATGTTCCTTAAATAAATCGGTTTTCAATGTCCTAAATGACTTAGAGAAAATTTGTGTAATTTTAAAAAAATTGTTTTGGGTTGGGCTTAATTTGAAACCTATTTAATAAATTCTGGAAATCCAACTTAAATAAGGTGACAAAATAATTTTTGGGTTTATTATTTTAAAAGAAATAAATTTACTTATCTTTAATCAAACATAATTTGTATCATATTTAAATAAAAATAAACAGAATAAAGAAAATCCAACTGGGCCTTATGGCCTTATTACATCATTCAAACCCAAAATAAAGTACTAAAATTTCATAAAGTCCAAATTCCAAATAATTTCTTCAAGCGATGCATGGCCACCTTTAGCTCCTGCCGACCTTGGTCCATTATCGCTCATCACCGAAAAATAATTCCCCACGGGTGAGTCAACAGACTCAATGTGTACATAGTACTAATTTCCAACAAATCGGGCATACAAGTCATATCAATATCATGTTCATACAAAATAAAGGATGATGCAACCCAAATCCAAACCTATTTGTCCATCCGCTACACACCACCCGTACCAACCTTGCACACAGTGGGGACTACTAAGTCGACCCTCCATCCGCTACACACCATCGAAGCGATCATTTGCGGTCGACGTGCTCATCGCCCACTTATGTTGTGTCATTAGACATCAGATTCACTTTGGATGTAACCGGTTACCACTTTTCACTTTATGTGACCGTAGTCACCACTTTACGTTGGTGAGACCGTAGTCATCACCTTCACTTTCTTCCTCCACAAATATCCCGAATGCCCCAATTATTTCATAACATATTTCACATACTTAATTTTCATTCATGTTACTAATCACATGTTCAAAATATATCACATTCACAATCCTATCAAAAGTAGGAAACGTGCACAGGTACTCCTTACCACATTTGTGGTGCTTAGCCACATTCACATACTTTTTACATATTTACATATCTAATGATTGCCATGCAATTTATTGAAAGTTAGTAAGAGTACACACCTTTTTCGCTTAATAGTTTCCGTGAATTCCGTAGAGCGATCTACCGATCTAGATCTTTCACTCCTATATTCGGCCATTAATTAAAACATATAAATAAACCTATTTGGTCTTAAAACCAAATCCTACTAGAAGTAGAATTACTTACCTAGTTGCCGAATTGATTTAATCAAGTCCCAACAGATTTGCTAGAATTCCTCTTCCTTGAAATCGGCTAATACTAGGTATGTAACCATGTCGGTTTTGGTTTTTGAAATAATGGAAAACACTTAAACAAATTATGCCTTGGCCGAATATCCCTTACCTTATGATGGGATTCCAAATCAAGAGGATTCCTTTATAAGCCTGTTGAAATCCTATAACTCCGTGTTAGATTAGATCTAACTTTGAAAACGTGAATCATAATCTTTAACCACATATTTATATTTATAATCCTTACCTTAGATCCTTAGATTTCCGAAAGATCCCCTTTGATGTTGTGGATGATTGCCCTCTTTCTTAGAATCCACAAAGATTCACTTAACAATGAGAACGGAGAAGAAAATAGAAGAAAAAGAGGGATTTTTGCTTAATGAAAATTCGCGTGAGAGGGTTTTGCCTAGGGAGAATTTCTGCAGAGAGGAAGAGGAGCAAATGTTGATGAGTAGCCCTCCCTGTCCTCCTTTTATAGCCAAAGTTATCGACCTAGGAGTCCTTTACTTGGCCACCACTCCTCTTTTGATAATATTATCTCTTTTATTTAAAAGATAAAAGCCTTTAATCCATCAATTATCTCCTCAATTATCTCATTAGAAAATAATCCTTTATTTATCTCTTATTATTCACATATTTATGTGAATAAAACTCCTTTATTTATCTCTTATTATTCACATATTTATGTGAATAAAACTCCTTTATTTATCTCTTATTATTCACATATTTATGTGAATAAAACTCCTTTATTTATCTCTTATTATTCACATATTTATGTGAATAAAACTCCTTTATTTCTCTCATATATCCAAGTTTCCCGAAATGTTCAAGTTTCCATTTTTGGATCATTTCCAAAATGTTTAGGTTTCCAAAAATGTCTAAGTTTCCAAAATGTCCATTTCCATTTCCATTTTCATTTCCATCTCCATTTTCATTTCCATTTTCATTTTCATTTCCATTTTCATTCATTTCTAGGTTTCCAAAAGTATCAAAAATTTATTCATAATACTTAAGACTTGTCATTTCATACAATTGATCCAAAATGCATAGGCCCTTCCTAGGATGTTACGCTTCTACCCTTAAATAAAATTTCGTCCTCGAAATTTCCTAACTAAACAGATTGAGGGTATTGCTTGTCGCATTGTCTCTTCCGGCTCCCACGGCTTCTTCCGATCCATGATTGCGCCATAACACCTTGACTAAAGGCACCGACTTCTTTGTAGTGCTTTCACGTCACGCCCAAGATCCGAATTGGCTCCTCCTCGTAGGATAGATCCGGCCTTAACTCCACTTCTTCAACAGTACCACATGAGACGGATCCGATCGATAGCGACGTAGCATGGACACATGAAATACGTCGTGCATTTGATGCAACTCGTGGCAACTCCAATTGGTATGCCACTGCTCAACTCGCTTCAAGATTTGATAGGGCCCTATAAACCTTGGGCTTAGCTTCCTTTGCGACCGAACCGCATAACCTTCTTCCAAGGTGAGACCTTTAGAAACACTTGGTCTCCTACTTCAAACTCAATTTCTTTCCTCTTAAGGTCTGCGTCGACTTACCTCTATCGAAGCTTCTTTCAACCGTGCCAATTAATTCCACCTTCTCCTCGCTTTCGCCACTAACTCGGACCCAAAACGCGCGCGTTCTCCTAACTCGGTCCAACAAGTTGGTGTTCTACATTTCCTTCCATACAATGCTTCGTATGGTGCCATCCGAATGCTTGCCTGATAGCCGTTGTTGTAGGCGAACTCACTAGAGAGGCAAGTAATCTTCCCAACTTCCTCGGAAATCCATCACACGACCTCTTAGCATATCTTCCAACACTTGTATAACCCGCTTCGGTCGCCCGTCGATTGTGGATGAAAAGCCGTAGTGAAGTCTAGCTTAGTGCCTAATGCTTGATGAAGTGCTTTCCAAAATCGAGACGTAAACCTTGGGTCTCTATCGAGATGATCGACATCGGTACCCGTGTAGCCTCACGATCTCCGCCACATATAACTTGGCTAACTTTTGAAGGGAATAGTCGATCCTCACGGGGATAAAATGTGCGGACTTGGTCAAACGGTCCACTATCACCCATACCGAGTCCTTCTTAGTGGGCGTAAGGGAAGCCCACTAACTAAGTCCATGGTAATTCTTTCCCACTTCCATTGGGGAATCTCAATTGGTTGAAGCAATCCCGATGGGACTTGGTGTTCAGCCTTTTACTTGTTGACATGTCAAACATTTCCCCACAAATTCGGTCACCTCTCGTTTGTCCGACCACCAAAATTGTTCCCTTAGATCTCTATACGACTTGATGCCTCGGGATGCATAGCATAAGGACTACCATGCGCTTCCCAAGAATCCTTTGTCTCAACTCCTTATCCTCGGATACAAACCTTTTCCTTGTAGCACAAGACTCCTTCATCATTGACGCCATAATCCTTTAATCCTCCTTGCCGTACTTCTGCTGTAACTTAGTACTTAAGTCCTTATCCGCCAACCGTCCCTCTTTCACCTCCTTCACCAAAGTTGGCTTGACTTGTAACTCGCCAACAAAGCTTCCGTCTTCATACAAACTTAAGTGAGCGAACAAAGCCCTTAAATCCAACACAACCTTCCTACTTAGGGCGTCGATTACCACATTCGCCTTGCCCGGATGGTATTCTATCGAAGTCATAATCTTTCAATAACTCCACCCACCTTCGTTGCCTCAAGTTCAACTCCTTCGAGTCAACAAATACTTAAGGCTTTTGTGGTCCGTGTAAATTACCGACCTTTCTCCATAAAGGTAGTGCCTCCAAACTTTGAGGGCGAAAACCACCGCCATGCGAGTTCCAAGTCATGAGTTGGGTAGTTTACCTCATGCGGCCTTAATCGTCGAGATGCATAAGCGACTACCTTTCCTTCTTGCATTAGCACACGCCCTAACCTCGTATGCGAAGCATCACAATATACTACGAAGTCCTTACACGCCTCCTGGCTGAATTAACACCGAGCTTCACAAGACCTTTTTAAGCTTTTCAAAGCTCTCCTGTTGCTTATCCGTCCACACAAACGGTACTTCCTTCCTTAGTAACTTTGTCAAAGGTGCGGCTATTGACGAGAATCCTTCCACGAACCTTCAGTAATAGCCCGCCAAGCCTAAGAAACTTCGATTTCAGCCACCGACCTAAGTGGTTTCCAATCCAACATCGCTTGATCTTCCTAGGATCCACTCTTATTCCTTCTGCGGATACCACATGTCCTAGGAACGCCACTTCCTTGAGCCAAAATTCGCACTTGCTGAATTTGGCATAAAGCTTCTTTTCCTTAACACTTCTAACACAACTCGGAGATGCTCATCGTGCTCCTCCTCCGTCTTGGAATACACCAAAATGTCGTCGATGAACACCACGACGAATCTATCCAAGTAGGGTTGAAAAACCCTATTCATCATATCCATGAACGCGCCGGTCGTTCGTCAACCCAAACGGCATCACCACAAATTCAAAATGACCGTACCTTGTCCTAAAAGCGGTCTTATGAATATCGACCTCCTTCACTTTCGGCTTGATGATACCCCACCTTAAGTCGATCTTTGAGAACACAAATGCCTTTTTCGGTTGGTCGAACAAGTCATCTATCCTTGGCAAAGGATACTTGTTCTTGATGGTCGGTTGTTCAATCGACGATAATCTATGCACATCCGCATAGTTCCATCCTTCTTCTTCACAAAGAGAACCGGTGCTCCCCACTGAGACACACTTGGGTCGAATGAACCTCTGATCCAACAACTCTTGGATTTGAGCCTTGAGCTCCACTAACTCCTTTGGTGCCATTCGGTAGGGAGCGATTGACACAGGAGCTGCTTCCTCGTAGCAAATCTATTCCAAATTCCACTTCTCTATCCGGGGGTATTCCGGCAACTCCTCCAAAATACATCCTCAAAATCCCTTACTGCTCTAACTCCTTGACACCTTCCTCTTCTCCTCTTAACGCACTCACGAAGGCTAAGAATGCCTTACATCCTTTCTTAACCATTTTCTCGGCCCTCGGTCGCGAAAACTACGTTAGACAAGTAGTTCCTCCTTTCTCCGATCATCACTACTACCTCATCTTCCGGGGTTCTTAGTTCCATACGCTTAGCCGCACAATCCAACACGGCTCGATGCTCTACTAGCCAATCCATTCCAAGTATAAGCTCAAACTCTCCGAAGGGTAATTCCATTAAGTCGGCCAAAAGTTCGCTCCCGAATCTCTAGGGGTACATTCCGAAAGATCCTATCTATCCTTACCGCTTGGCCTAAAGGGCTTACTACGCTTATCCGCCTATCGAAAGTTCGTAGTCTAGGCCTAGTGTTTCAACCACACTACATGCAACATAGGAATGAGTTGAGCCCACATCAATAAGAGCAAAATAGGGTTTGTCATGAATAAAGAACGTCACGGTTATAACATCCGGCGCGTCTCCTCTTCCTCCGGCGAACCGCGTAAACCAAACCCGGTTGCCTTGCTTCGCGTTAGCTCGCACTCTCGACCACGAGCTCCACGGCCTCTGCCACTACCTCTGTTGGTCGACCCACGACCTCTTTGAGGTCGCCGTCCGCCTCTACCACCGGGTTAGCATTCTCGAGCTGTGGTTGGCTCTCATCTAATAGCTTGGGGCAATCCTTAATCATATGGTCCTTGGACCCACACTTGAGACATCGTCCCGCCTTTTTCCAACACTCTCCCCGTGCTTACTTCCACAATGTTCACAAGGGGCGAAATTGCGCCACTGCACTGCACTGCTGACTGACTTTGTGGCTGTCAACTCTAGGCCTCTTGTGGCCTTTTCCGATGGCCCAAAACCTATTTTGGGCTTATTTCTCGCCCACACCGCTTGGTGGCGCCCTTAATTCCTCAAATGACTTTAGCCTTTTCCACCAAGGCAGAGAATTCCCGCTCCCGATGCGGTGCTATCAAAAGTCTCAAATCGTCCCTAAGTCCGTCCTCAAACGAACACAGCGTTCATGCTCGGGCCGCCACTACTCCTCGGGCATATCGGTTCAACCTCAAGAATTCCGCTTCATATTCTGGTGATGCAGACTTACTTCCTTGTACCAACCCCGGAAAAGCCTTCCTTTGCTCATCTATATACCTGGTTCCCACATACTTCTTCCACGAAATGCTTCATTAGCATATTCCCGTGTCGAGATCTTCCGCCGTGGCACCGTCCCGAACGGTTAACCACCATTGATACGCTTCATCGCAGAATAAAGGCCGCGTCATCCCTTTCAACTTCTCCTCGGGGTCAAGTCGAGCTCATCCATGATGCGCTCGCTTTTCCTTCAACCAAATGCTCACCATCTCGGGTGCCACTCCCGATACTCCTCTAAACATTTCACTCCATTAGCACGGAGCCGCTCAGCACAGACTTTACGATTTCTGAATTATTTCTTGCACCACCACCAATTCCAAAACTCGCAAAGACACTGCGACACAAGCATCTTCCCCTCGCGAGCCTCACGCTCAACATTGACAATGGGGTGATGGTGGTGGTGGTATCTCATTGTCGAAACCTTGTCCCGATCTAATGATCATCCTTCCTCTACCTCTTCCACGACGACCACGCCCTCTTGAGCTCATTATCGACGAGATCCGATTAAGGAATTTTATGTATTAGTATTCTTGTTTCACTTATTACCCGCGATGATATCTTATGAAGAAGAGTTTAAGAGTGGTTCTTTCAGTATTCATACATGCATACAGATCTTGCATTCATTCATTCATCCATCAACAAATATGAACTTTCGCTCATTCAAAGAAACGTTGTAATTCTTGTTGTTGTTTTCGTTATTTTGCTTTTCCACTACCCAGGGCATTTTCGTAATTTTATCCTACAGGTATTTTCGTAAATTTTCAAAAATAAAAAGTTCCCTGGTGATTTTGACGAAAGTATTTTGGTACTTCTAAAGTTCCGGGAAAATTTTGGAAGAATTTTGAAATCCGTGGGTATTTCGGTAATTTTTGATCTCGGGGTATTTTGATAATTTTTCCAAAAATCGTGGTAAATTTGTAAAATTTATTAAGTTAGGGATATTTTCCAAGATTGTAAAACATTGAGGGTTCCTTTGAGAGTTACACTTTTCAAAGCAATGATATTGTAAAAATTTTGGAAATCGTGGTCGCTTTTGGTAATTTTGTAAGTTAGAGTAATTTTGTAATTTTCCAAAATCAAGATAGTTTGATATTTTACAAATTAGGGTTTTTTGAACATTTGATAAAGTAATGAAATTTTGTTAAAACTATGGGTGGTTTGGTCATTTTATAAACCAAGGGTATTTTTTTTTTTTAGAAGAAAATGTTGTAGAATAGTTCTCATAAGTTTCTAAGAGTTTTAAAACTAAATTTTGGTTATACATTTTTTTTTATAAAAGAAAAACGGCTAAGTCCCTTTCGGGTTTTATTCTTTGTGTTTAGCCTATGACCGAGCCCTCTTGGTCAGGGTGAACCAAAGCTACGCACTGTGCAGATTCGAATGAAGAGGAGGTGAGTCACGCGGATCGCTTAAATACCAAGCTCTCACCGACCTTTCTGTAGACATGCGCACGCAGGTTGCCACACCACCGAGCCTTCCGAGTTAGGGCGAACCGGCTACGCACTGGTAGGATACCTACGAAGAGGAGGTGAGTCACTAGGACCGCTTAAATACTGTGCTCTTCCTGATCCAATCCTAGACATGCGCATGGGGTGCCACACACCCTAGCTTAATAACTTAGTCATAGGTTTGTTAAGTTCATTAAGTCTTATGAGTTTCAAGTGTTTGAGTAGTCTAATCCTAGGTTCAAGTTCCTATCACACTATTCTACGCTCCATGCCTTTTCTACCCTTTTACAATTCATAATTCACATAATCACACGTATGTTTAAAGGTACTTACCGTGGATCATGGGTCTGAGACTTAGGTGCCATGCCATAAAACCTCGCTTATTTCAAAGAAATTCATTTGGGCTCGAATTGAAAACGTTTTGGGCCCGAGCCCACAGCCGAGAGTTTTAAAACTGGGCTCTGGTACCAATCGAAACACCCCACACCCGCCCACGAGCTTGAACCTGATCTCGGTATGTTCCTTAAATAAATCGGTTTTCAATGTCCTAAATGACTTAGAGAAAATTTGTGTAATTTTAAAAAAATTGTTTTAGGTTGGGCTTAATTTGAAACCTATTTAATAAATTCTGAAATCCAACTTAAATAAGGTGACAAAATAATTTTTGGGTTTATTATTTTAAAAGAAATAAATTTACTTATCTTTAATCAAACATAATTTGTATCATATTTAAATAAAAATAAACAGGAATAAAGAAAATCCAACTGGGCCTTATGGCCTTATTACATCATTCAAACCCAAAATAAAGTACTAAAATTTCATAAAGTCCAAATTCCAAATAATTTCTTCAAGCGATGCATGGCCACCTTTAGCTCCCGCCGACCCTGGTCCATTACCGCTCATCACCTGAAAAATAATTCCCCAACGGGTGAGTCAACAGACTCAATGTGTACATAGTACTAATTTCCAACAAATCAGTGCATACAAGTCATATCAATATCATGTTCATACAAAATAAAGGATGATGCAACCCAAATCCAAACCTATTTGTCCATCCGCTACACACCACCCGTACTCAACCTGCATAATCGTGGGGACTACTAAGTCGACCCTCCATCCGCTACACACCATCGAAGCGCATCATTGCGATCGACGTGCTCATCGCCCACTTATGTTGTGTCATTAGACACTCGTATTCACTGGATGTAACCGGTTACCACTTTTCACTTTATGTGACCGTAGTCACCACTTTACGCTGGTGAGACCGTAGTCATCACCTTCACTTTCTTCCTCCACAAATATCCCGAATGCCCCAATTATTTCATAACATATTTCACATACTTAATTTTCATTCATGTTACTAATCACATGTTCAAAATATATCACATTCACAATCCTATCAAAAGTAGGAAACGTGCACTGGTACTCCTTACCACATTTGTGGTGCTTAGCCACATTCACATCAAGTTACATATTTACATATCTAATGATTGCCATGCAATTTATTGAAAGTTAGTAAGAGTACACACCTTTTCGCTTTAATAGTTTCCGTGAATTCCTCAGAGCGATCTACCGATCTAGATCTTTCACTCCTATATTCGGCCATTAATTAAAACATATAAATAAACCTATTTGGTCTTAAAACCAAATCCTACTAGAAGTAGAATTACTTACCTAGTTGCCGAATTGATTTAATCAAGTCCCAACAGCTGCTAGAATTCCTCTTCCTTGAAATCGGCTAATACTAGGTATGTAACCATGTCGCGGTTTTGAAATAATGGAAAACACTTAAACAAATTATGCCTTGGCCGAATATCCCTTACCTTATGATGGGATTCCAAATCAAGAGGATTCCTTTATAAGCCTTTGAAATCCTATAACTCCGTGTTAGATTAGATCTAACTTTGAAAACGTGAATCATAATCTTTAACCACATATTTATATTTATAATCCTTACCTTAGATCCTTAGATTTCCCGAAAGATCCCCTTTTGATGTTGTGGATGATTGCCCTCTTTCTTAGAATCCACAAAGATTCAAATTAACAATGAGAACGGAGAAGAAAATAGAAGAAAAAGAAAGGGATTTTTGCTTAATGAAAATTCGCAGAGAGGGGGTTTTGCCTAGGAGAATTTCTGGCAGAGAGGAAGAGGGAGCAAATGTTGATGAGTAGCCCTCCTGTCCTCCTTTTATAGCCAAAGTTATCAGCCTAGGAGTCCTTTACTTGGCCACCACTCCTCTTTTGATAATATTATCTCTTTTATTTAAAAGATAAAAGCCTTTAATCCATCAATTATCTCTCAATTATCTCATTAGAAAATAATCCTTTATTTATCTCTTATTATTCACATATTTATGTGAATAAAACTCCTTTATTTATCTCTTATTATTCACATATTTATGTGAATAAAACTCCTTTATTTCTCTCATATATCCAAGTTTCCCGAAATGTTCAAGTTTCCATTTTTGGATCATTTCCAAAAATGTTTAGGTTTCCAAAAATGTCTAAGTTTCCAAAAATGTCCATTTCCATTTCCATTTTCATTTCCATCTCCATTTTCATTTCCATTTTCATTTTCATTTCCATTTTCATTCATTTCTAGGTTTCCAAAAGTATCAAAAATTTATTCATAATACTTAAGACTTGTCATTTCATACAATTGATCTGAAAAATGCATAGGCCCTTCCTAGGATGTTACAATAATCCCCTCAAATTTATCCTATTGTAACCCCTAAAGAATGAATGTTCATAACCCCTAAATTCATTATATTGTAACTCATAAATCATTTATAGAGTACCTTAATGTTGGTCCTTAATACTTTGTAACTTATGGTACTTGAAGCCCTATAAATAGAGGGCATGTACAAGCTTATTGTATCCTAAGTGAAAGTTGAATTATCGTTTCATTTCTTTATCTTTCTTTCTCTCTTTATCTTTGTATTCTTCTTTTAGTTTTATAATAGTTACAAATTTACTTTTTTTCCCTTTCTTTTTCTTTTGACATGAAAACATCGTGGGTAAATTTCAATTTCAATCCTTCTACTTTTTAGATTATAATAATAATTAAATTTTAATTTGATCCCCATATTTTGCTCAAATTTGAGATTTAATCTATATACTTTAATTTTTGCATAATTTAATACCTCAACTTTTATAATGTCTTTAGTTAGTCTAAATATTTTATTCTAATTAAAATAATGATGTGAATTTTTAAGAATTATTAGTATCATTAAAATTCTTTATTAAATTCAGGTTTGTTAAAATGTTATTTTTTTATTACATGGATGCCAGGTTTATTTTATATTTTTTTTCAAAATTCTACACCAGCACAAAAAAGAAAATCTAACGGTGTTAAGAAATGGACCTAAATTCTTAAATTCAAAAAATAGAGAGATTAAATTCCTTAAAATAAAAGTATGAAAATTAAATTCTAAATATATGAAGAGTAGAAAGCAAATAGCAACTTTTAAATTTTTAAACTATAATTTAATAAAAATAATTAATTAATTAATCCAACGCAAAGCAAAGCGTAAATCAAACCCTGCATTACAATTTTAAACTTAAATACGTAATTATTTCAATTAAATATTCTTAAAACTGCCACAACCATTCTAGTTTTATATAATAAAAAATTCACTCCTCCAAATCTATCTGCTTAAACTAACTACTATTAATAGCCAAAAGAAAACGGTCTTATTCGCGTAATTTCTTAAATTAGAAACTTTTGTTTATTTTTAATAAAAATACTATTATTCTAAAAAATAAAATATTTATGTAAAATATTTATTTTCATTTACTTGGTGCATGAGACAAATTCTAATACTATTATAATATATTCTCATTTGATTTTAATGTCACTGGATTTAATCACATCAACTAGTTAAAATTTACTATTAGTCGTCGTATTTTGTGAAAGTTGTAGATGTAGTTTTTATACTTTTATTTGATCAATATTAGTCATTGTACTTTTTGAGTTTGTCACTTTTAATCCCTATATTTTTTAAATTTTAAAATTTTAGTCCTGACCCAGATGATATCAATTAAATTTTTTTGGTTAAATTCAATTACTAGTCTTGTACTATACGTACAGTTATAGATTTAGTCTATTTTCTCCAAATGAATATTTCTAGGTCCCTATACTTTTAAAATTTTGAATTTTCAATCTTGAAGCAAATGACTATTGTTAATCCATTAACTAGATTTTTAGTGAGTAATATGTAAAAATAATAAGCTGACATGATATTATACACATGATAATATGTTTAGCGCATCAGATTTTAGAAATAGCAAAACTTAATGAATTTAATAGTTACTGTTTGGTGGGGATTGAAATTTTAAAATTTGGAGAGTATAGGGACTAAAAATGACCAAATAAAAGTACAAAGATTAAATCCATAACTTTTGCAAAGTACAAGGACTAATGGCAGATTTTAACCAAAAAATAGTCATATCAAATTATAAGACAGAGATAATATATCTATACTAAGTGTTTGACTGAATTGGTATCACGGGTCAATCAGGCACCAACTTGATTAGGAAAATTACGAAAATGTATTTAAAGATATTTTAGTCTTTTTATTTAAAAAGTCCAATAAAATTTGCATATGGTTGGATTTAAACCTGTGTTATTTACATTAATAAAACATTAACTTTATCATTAAAGCAAAACTTTACTTTGATTTTTTATATATTTTAATTTTATTATGCACACTTTTTACCCCTATCAATTGTAAATATATACTTCTATTTAAGTCTCTGATTGAGTTGTATCACGAGTCATCCAAGTATCAAATCGGTTAGTAAAATTGTGAAAATATTTTTCCGTAATTAAAATAAAGTATATTATTCTATGGTACTTTAGTTTTTTTTTTTTTGATTAAAAAAGCCAATCAAAATTAATTATTTGGTGAGATTTGAATCTATGCTTTTAACTTCAATAAAACATAAATTTTACCACTAAACCCAAGTTTTTTTTTAAATAAAACCCCAAACTTTATTTTAATATAATATTTTACATTGTAATTGTATCATGCATACTTTATTACCTCCAATTATATTTATACTATTATTTAAGCCCCTGGTTGAGTTGGTGTCACGAGTCAACTGGACACCAACTCGGTTATGAAATTTACGAAAAATGTCTTTTCATAATTAAAATAAGTCATATTATTCGAGGGAGCTTTAATATTTTTATTTTAAAAAAAATAATAAAAAAATTACATGTTATGGGATCTAAACTCATGCTATTTACTTCAGTAAAACATTAATTTTACAACTGAACTAAACTTTATTTTAATATGCACTCAACCAAAGTTTCATTTTAATGTTTTTCATACATTTTTATTTTAATATGCACAATTTATTACCTTCATCAGTTGTATATATTAATTAGTTTCAAATCATATGTTTCATTATTTATTATATGTTATTTTCAAACACACCTCTGTAGTTTCCACACGTATACGCGTTTGATAGAATTTCTAGTATTAATAATGTTGTCGATTGAGCTAGTGTCACAAGTCAAATTGACACTAACTCAAGATTGATGACAACACCGTGATAAATATTTGTAGTGAATTTCATATTCTTAATATAATGTATTTACGTGTTTAAGTTTTATTTTACTCACAATTTAATCTATTTTTTCATTTTAATATTGTACGCATTTCATGTGTTATTATTCGTTAGTTTCAAATCAAATGTTTCATTATTTTGTATGTTATTTTCAAACTAACATCTATGTTCTATGTACATAGTTTCCACGCGCATACGCGTCTAATAGAATTTGATTGAGTTGGTATCACAAATTGTATATATTAACGCCATGGTAAATAATTGTGTTCATTTAATATCTTAATATGAATTTAATCTAATTTTTATATTAATATCACATATATTTCATTTGTTATTATTAATTAGTTTCGAACCATATGTTCCATTATTTATTGTACATTATTTTAAACAATCTCTTATATTTTAAATAGGTAATTTCTAGTATTAATAAAACTTATATTTTAAATAATAATAATATATAATAATAAAGTTATTTAGAACATTTTGATTACGAAGTAACGAGGATAGTACAAGAAAAGCTTTTGTGGATGGCGTGGCTAATTAACAAATAAATCCATTTGGTAAATAATGATTCAAAATTGTAGAAGCTTAGTTACATTGATGCTTCCTATAGTGAAAGTAGTTGATTGGTGGAGATAAATTATTTGGGGGTGGGAGTTGTTATGAAGCTTTTGCTGGGACTTTCAGATTATCGTGCTTTCAAAATGTTGCTTTAGCCCCTGTCCATGGTGGCCGACCAAGATTTCGCACATCACTAGGAAAATGCAAAGCAAATTGTCCCTCCCTCTTTTTACAAAGAAATTGAAGCTTGGAAATACATTGAAAGTGACAGTGAACAGTGTAGCTTTCAATATTGAAGAGAGAATAGGTAGTTTATTTCTGGATTCCTCCTCTACTTTTAGTTAATTTTTTTTCTAGATTAGGTAGTCTCTTTATTTTAATTTGATACAAAAGCGGAGAATCTAAATTAATCGGATAATATTGTTAATCTTGTAATCATAAATCAACTATTTATATATACAAAATTAGCAAAAATTAACATTTCAATTTTGTAAAATATGAAAAATCAAATTTTAATAAAATTAAAATATAAAAAAAAAAACTAGCTTTAACAAATAGAGCATTTGGAAAAGGTTACACTGTTGGAAGTTTAGAGCGATAAGGTGGCCTTTTCCACTGCATGTATTAGATATGCTGAAAGATACTGTTAGCTCATTTTCTCTTTAGAATTCATAAAGTAATAAAATGAAGAGTTATGTTTTGCCCCACCACGAGTTACAAACTTTGGACTATAACCACACTTACAAACTTTTTCTACAGGACTGGCTGACTCATCCAACACTTCTAGTCATCAGACCCATTCCATTACAGTGCAACCCCTTCCAATATGAAGTGGTTATTTGAAGTCCACAACACTTTGACTCCCTCACCTCAGATCGTTCTTTTAACTTTTTGGTTAATATATACAGTAATGCTTAAAGTTTCTTTTAATACTTAATTATACCTAAAATCAAAAACCGTAAATTAATTTAGTACCTTTTTAAATGCATGGCTAACACTGTTAAAATATGCTGACATGGTGCTAACGTGGCACCAATGGCCAATAGTATAATAACACGTGGTAGGTTCACATTTTTTTTATATGTCACTATATTTTTGATCATCAATACTAATTCAACATATTTTAACAGTATTAGTCAAACATCTAAAAAGAGTATCATATTGATTTACAATTTCTATAAACTAAACTCAAAAATTTTAAATACAAAATAAATACAAATTATCAAATTTAAATACATCCATATATATTAACTTTTCTCACACAAAAACAGTAAAATTATCAATCTTTCAAGCCGGCAGCCATTTGGATCACTCTTTAAATCCAAATACTTAAAAACCCAAGTTGACGATGTATTTACCTACAATTAGTATAAAAATAACGGTAAAAGTGAAATTAAATAATATAATAATACTATAACATAAAGATAAAAAAGTACACTAGCGTTAAATCAAATTCACCTTAAAATTTGTTGATGGTAATTGGTGTGAAATTTCCCAATCTGCATCATCACGGCATTTAGGCTCTTCACTACACCTATGGACCGGAACGCAGCACCCATCTTATCTTTCTCTATCTAAATTAATTTTATAAAATTCCGTACCAATTTGTCTTATTAATTATTAAAATCATGTTACTCCAGCAATTATATTTTTTCCCTCTTTTCTGGGACAGAACAGAGGTTTCAGGGAAAAAAAATTGTTTTTTTCATTCACCAATAGATTATTTTTAATTTTAATAAAACAAACACGAAATTGCGGAAATATTTCTAAACATCATTTTACATGAAATTTCAGAGTTTATTCACAAATTTTTAGAACTGTCTGAGACCCGATCAGTGCTATAGTAGTGATAACTCCAAGTTGGAGTTTTATTTGAAATTTAAAGTTTGATATTTCTCTCAAATTCAATCAAGTATATTTTTTAATCTCAATTTTTATTTGAGATATAAGTTTATTACTTAAATAAAATCCGGTCACTTAAGTATTATATTTAGGGATGGTAAAATAAAATTTGAGTATGAGGATTTTGATCATTGAGTCACGTCGAATCGGATTTAAGGTAAATTTCTTTCGCTTCATCTTGAAATATTTATAAAAATGCTCCTAAAATATATTACTTTCAGTAAATAAATAAATTAATTAAATTTTAAATCTAAATTAACAAAAATTAATCTTAATTGTTTCAAAATAAAAAAAAATATGAAATAATTAAATCGGGTTGGTCAAATCAAATCAGAGTTAGGTCTCCTATTAAATTTTGGGTTCGAATTTGAAGCAATTTTTTTTTAAGAGTCGGGATGGGCAAAAACCGATCTCGCTACCATCTCTAATCATATTCAAGCTTAGCTCAAATTAAGTTTTAATATATACAGTTTTTATATTAATAAAAAAAACAATAGAAACCTTGCATAAAATAGTTAATGCTACTAGGTGAACCATTACAATAAAAAACCCAAATAAAATATGAAATCTAAACACTAGGAAGAAGTTGAATAGAAAAAAAAAGTGAGGAGAGAGAAAGTGTAAGAAAATTGAAAAGATTTCATTTAATTAAATTTGATTTTTTAGAATTTAATCCTTTTAATTTAATTTTAATTTAAAAGTGACATGTCACAAAATGGTTATCTAATGGCTAGGATAATTTAGATAACAGAATATAATTTAGGTACCAACCTAGGAAAAATGTATAATTTAAATGTCATTTTGTGATTTAAGCCATAATTATTGGTCAATGAAAAATATTTTCCCCTCAAATTCTCTCCCCCCAAAAAAAAACAAAAGGGAAGAAGTAATTGTTAGAGAAGAATAAAAGAGATGAATATATAAGTTTTTTTTTTTAATATCTAACATTTTTTTTGGATTTTTTTAGTTAAACATTTATCATATCTCACAAAATAATTGGTTAAGAGAATTTTTTGATGATAGGAAGAATATTAGTGATGGAGTATAGTTTGAGTGAAAAAAAAAGTTTTAAGTATCAATTTGGAAAAACAATATAATTTAAATACCATGGTTTAAGTAATAAATTATTTTTAATTTACAATTTGCTTTTTAATCAAATAAACACCCAAAAAAAATGAAAAAGTAAATTCTAAAAATCATTTTACCTGAAATCTCACAGTTTGTTATGAAATCTTAAAATTCCATTATTATGTTATTTATAGAATCCAATGAGTGGTATATTCGGGCCGAAGTCCAACCATGATATTTCTGGGTTGAGTATCATTTTTTTATGCTCAAATTCTATTTGAGATAATAGCGATTTACTTCAGCAAAGCTCCATTACTTGACTCTCCTATTCCAATTAAGCTTTTATATTAATGGAAAACAATGAATTTTTAGAATATGAAACAATAATAAAACTAAAATACCTTACCCAACAGTATATAATAAAATTAAATACTTCTAAATACAAAGAAAAAGTAGTCTTAAATACTTAACATATTTAAGTATACATATCAAGGATTAAAAATTCTATATAAAATAAAATAATTAAAACATATTAGATTATGCACATCCACAATTAAAGGTGTTCATGGGTAGGATATAGATTGGGTTTAAGTATTATATTAACATTCTTTATATTTGCCCAAGCCCGGCTTAAAATATAGGTCTAAATTTTTTGCTACACCTACCTATATTGTTTTTAATTTAATATTTAATAATTTAATAATTTTAATTTAATAATTTTTTTAATATTTACATTATAATATTATATATTATTATAGCTTTATTTTTTATGTATTATAAATTATAATATATATATATATATATATAACATAATATAATATATTATAAACATAGAAAACGAGTTGGGTTTGACTATTGAATATTTAAGCTTGAGCCTAGCTCATATTTTAAATGAACTTTTTTTTAATCTAATATTTTTTTATTAAACTCTCTTAAATTTTGGACAGACGTTTAACTTGGGTAGGTGGCATAACCCATAAAAAGGTCTATCCACAATGTGGAAAAAAATTTATGTAAAAAATTTTAGAAAAAAAAATATAACAACTAAATACGGTTTTAGTTGAAATGATAATGTTAAGTTATTAAAAAACATAATGTTTTGAGTTTAAATCTCATAATGCGCAAATATTTTTCTAGAAGTTATATGAAAAGACAAAATTATCTTCAAAATAATATCTATTGCTTTATAAAAGTAAGGAACTTTTGGTAAATGAATCGAGACTTGGTTAAAGGATGACACCAACTTAGTAAAAATTCTAAATAATAGTATAGATATTAAAATGAAAAAAAAAAGAAGCTTGATTGAGTTTGCGAGCTACTTGAATCAAGTATTAAAAGACTCAAATTCCACTTGCTTAGTAATTCAAGTTGCTCGAGCTCGATTTTGAATTCAATTTAATAATTAATAAATAAAATCCATTTAAGTTGAATTTAAGTAACTTGTGAATACAAAAAAAAAACTCATTTACCTCCTTAATTTTTATAATATTTTTAGTGAATAACTCAAAAAGGATATATATATGTACATGTGAGACTGAGGTAAATATTAAGTTTGGTAACGGAAAAAGGTGAAACTGGACTCTAACTCATTATGGTAATTTGTAACGACTCAATCTATGTCGATGTTAGAAAAGTTAATTTTGAGATCAAATTTATTAAATTGATTCGTCCAAAAATTTTAATTGAGCAATTATGTAATGGGAGCCAAATTTAATATATATATATATTAGTAAATTTAAAATAAAATTTATTAGTAATTAATTAAGTAGGATATTAAAAATAGTACATAACTAAATTCATAGTGACCAAAACAAGTGAATATTAATTTAGAATTTTGCAATGCCTTAAGAAGTAATAGAACCAAGGACTAAATATCAAATAAACCATGTTTGATAATAGTTAGTGGCCATGGATAATCTCAACCGTTCATGCCCATTATTATTATTAACTTTACATGGTTACCATTAGATCTAATGTTATTTAGTTTAATTATTTTGTTAATTGAATGTATAAATAGTTTAGTTAGTGGGAAATAGAAAAAAAAAAGGTTATCATCTTCACCAATTCTCTTCCTCCCAACCGATTCTAAAAGAGAAAGAAATCAAGTTAACATTCTTCCATGGCCGGCCACATTTTCTAAGGTAAGCGATTTTCTCAACAAATTTTATAGATTTTTCAAGTGTGAATCATGGTTGAGTTAACCCATTAGTTAGTTTTTGCAAATTTCCATTAAAGAAATTTTAAGATAGTTGAACTTAGAAACAATAAATTGATAATAGATTAAGCTTGATTAGGTGAAGATTATGATAGAAAAACAGTGGGTAGCTTAAGGCTTTAAGATTATTATTGAGTTTTTAGGGACTAAATTATAAAGAATGAAAGCTATTTGAAAGAAATGCTATGGATTAACAATTTGATGTCCCTAGAGAATAAATACTGTTGAGTATGACTCATATTTCAATCAAATTTGAGAGAGAATCTCCCAGTTAAACTCTGTTTATTTGTTTCAATCGAACTCTGATTAGTCTAGATTATTTTATTATTATTTTACCTACGAATTTAGCCTATAAATAGGCTATTTTACAACATTAGAAAAGACGCCCATTAAAAGATTAGAACTCATAACACTTTTGGAGAATTTTGTGTTTACGTTTTGAGGATTCTTTGTTTTCGGGTTTCGGGGTTTAGTTTTTATCTCCATCTTTTGTACTCTTCGTTCTTTTGTCATTATAGTAAAATTATCTTTGCCCATGATTTTTTATCCTCTTTGGAGGGGTTTTTCCATGTTAAATTTGTGTGTTCAATTTCTTAATTTCTTCTACTATTTTTTACTTGTTTGTTGTTTAATCGGATCGATCCCCAACAAGTGGTATCAAAGTTAGTTCAATTTTCATAGATCAACCCGTTCAGAGATGACAACAACAAGGTTTGACATTTAGAAATTTGATGGTGTCACAAACTTCAATCTCTGGCAAGTTCGGATGATGGCAATTCTAGTTCAGACCAGCCTGAAAAAGGTCATTACGGGGAAAAAAGCTGAGAATTTAGATTAGGCAGAATGGGGAAAGCTTGATGAAAAGGTTCTGTCTCCAATCTAGTTGTGCCTCGCGAATAGGGTATTACAAGAGGTATTGATAGAGAAAACCTCATCTGCTTTGTGGAAAAGGTTAGAAACTCTTTATGCGACTAAGTCTCTAGCTAACCGTTTAGTCTTGAAACAATGTCTATTAACGTTTCGCATGAACGAATGTGAGCTTCTTAGAGATCACATTAGTCAATTTATTACTCTTTTGAATGATTTAAAGAATGTTGAGGTTAAGATTGACAATGAAGATCAGGCTATGCTATTATTGTGCTCTTTACCCTCTTCATACAATCTTTCAGGGAAGCCCAATTTATGGATGAGACAAACTCTCGTTCGAGGATGTGAAGGGTCATTTGTTGAGTAAAGAAAAACTCAACAATGAGTTTGGTTCGGATAGCAAGGTAGATAGACAAGCTTCCACTTTGGTAGCATCAAAGAAGCGAGACAAAAGGTGTCGTTATTGTAAGAAGTTAGGTCACGTCAAAGCATATTGTTATAAACTGCGGAATAAAGGAGCTGTTGAGAGTAACGAGGAAGATGTAGCTGGTGCTAATTTGACCGATGAAAGTGGTGCTGATTTCTTGTTAGTGTCAACGAGCGATAACTCCGAGCTTACATCCGAGTGGATCCTAGATCTGATATGTTCTTTTCACATGTGTCCTAACATAGAATGGTTCTCCACATACAGTTCGATTGAAGGTGGAGTTGTACGTATGGAAAACAATTCATCCAGTAAGTTAATTGGTACTGGTACTGTTAAAATTAGGATGCACGATAGGATGATTAGGACACTCTCAGATGTCAGGTATGTACCTAATTTACGGAAGAACCTTTTCTCATTGAGTATTTTAGACTCGAAAGGTTGCAGAATCAACATCGAGTCAAGTGGCATTAAGGTGTCTCGTGGGGCTCTCGTTTTGTTAAAAGGTAAAAGGACCAACCGTTTTTATATTTTGGAAGGTTATACAATGACCGGTGAAACCGAACATCCCTCATCTATTACGGAGTCAAAATCAACTCATTTGGTGCGGAGGTAATTTGGCCATAGGAGGGAAAAAGGTATAACCATTTCGTTGAAGAGAGGTTCTCTTTTGGATACAGATTTTGAAAAGTTAGGGCACTGTGTTCATGAAAATCAGACTCGGGTTAGTTTTGATTTGGCAGTGCACAAGTCGAAGGCTAAAAGTCTTCCAGCTTCTAAACACAAATTCAACTCAGTTATTTCCCTGCATAGTTCAAGATAGGCCTGTGCAGGCTTTGGCAAATATGACGTTGTGGAAATACGAGTCAATGTGGAGATTTTTTGAGTATAACTCATATTTTAGTCAAATTTGAGAGATAATCTCTCAGTTAAACTCTGTTTATTTGTTTCAGTCAAACTCTGATTCGTTTAGATTATTTTATTATTATTTGACCTACGAATTTAGCCTATAAATAGGCTATTTTACAACCTTAAAAAAACACCCATTAAAAGATTAGAACTCATAACACTTTTAGAGAATTTTGTGTTTACGTTTTGAGGGTTCTTTGTTTTTGGGTTTTAGGGTTTAGTTTTTATCTCCATCTTTTGCACTCTTCCTTCTGTTGCTATTATAGTAAAATTATCTTTACCCGTGACTTTTTATCCTCTTTGAAGGGGTTTTTCCATGTTAAATTTGTGTGTTCAATTTCTCAATTTCTTCCGCTATTTTTTACTTGTTCGTTGCTTAATTGGGTCAATCCCTAACAAATACGAAGTCAAATTTTGATTCAATCAAGTAAATATGAGATATGGGTAGTTCAAATATTAAGACTAAAAGGGACTGGTTTGTAAAAGTGTATAATAATGTTTGGTTGTTGACTATATCTTTGTTGAGTGTAGACTAATACCATTTTGGTAATTGAATTATTGAATGTAGCGGGAGCAAAACTGGATTTTCGAGGATCTAAGGTGATAGCAGTCAACGAATAGCTATATCGATTTGTGCTATCATAGTTGGTTTTCATTTCACCTAATTACTAGGTAGTTAAAACATAGAAATATTAGTAAAAAGGGGTAGTTATGCTTTGATGGAATTAAATATGAAAAGTTAATTATTAATGATTAAAATGATAATAAATTAATACAAAATATAATTACTAAGTCAATGTGATGATTTTAGATGAATGTACGTATATTGGTGTATTAGTGGGTTGATCTGTTCTCAAGTCTGAGTCAGTTAATAAGGGTCGTATTAATAAACGAATGTGAATTATAATTGTTAATTGATTATGTTAAAAAGTATTTGATATAAAGATCGATTCTTGTAATATGAAATGAGACACTAATAACCTAAGGGTTCATCGATATTCTTGATATCCGATTGTGTAAACTGAATACCCTGAGGGTGATTTAATAGATGGACAATGTGGAATGTTATGTGAATTATGATACTATAATATGTGATATAATGGTTTCCAAGTTTGTTATTTAATTATATTTCATGTTATTTATATTTTTATTTATAATTATGTTAGCATATTGAGTATTCAATACTTAGCATATGGTTGTGTTTTTTTCCGTATACAAGTCCCGGACAGGTTATTAGTTAACTGAAGTTGTAAAGCATCCAAGGTCAATAACTCAGTTCAGCTCGAGTCAAGTTTATATTCTTTCATTTAAAAATGGTTAACAACATGTACCTAGGTTGTTTTTTTATGGTTAAATGTTGTTTTGGTCAATTTAGTATGCTTTTGTTAGCTATGTGTAATAGCCCATTTTTCTGTGGTCCCGAAAATGATAGTTTCGAAACTTCATTTTTTATGATTGAGTCTGTAAATATTACTAATTAATATTTACGAGTCTATTATAGTATTATATTGATTTTTGGATCTAGTAATTTTATTGAACGATTAGTAATTAATGTACAAGGACTAAATCGTAAAAATTGTTGTCGTAACCATTTTTTTGGTTGAAAAACGGGGTCGACTTTAAAAATGAAAATGGAGTCGCCACCAATCCTTTTTTGAGGTGTGATCGGATCACCTTGAGATTAATCATTAAAATATTTTGATTTATTAAAATAATGATTTCGGCCAACGAATTTTGAGAAAACGGGTTCGGGAGTCGGTTACGCACGAGGTAGGATTAGCACCCTCGTAACGCCCAAAATTGGTACCTAATTGATTAATTAACGTCTTAATGTCGAAAATTTGAAAAGATTTTAAAATACAATCCTCTTTGTTTAAAGAAAAACTTGAATAAATTAAATTGGATGCTTAGACCCGCTTATTTTGAAGAGGTAAAATGTCATGCCCAGTGAGTTAGGATACGACATTTCAAATCCTCGAAACTAAGCTTGTCTTTTGACTTTTAAAACTAGTGCATTTAAATTCAAAAAGAATATTCGGTCATTTGGGTCAAATAAAAAATTGGAACCCAGTAAGTTAGGGCACAATTTCTCAAAATTCCAAATACAGAATATTGCATTTATTTTTAGAAATCCTTACCTCGAGATAACAAAATGTCACATCCAGTGAGTTAGGACACAACATTTTTGAATTCTCGAGAATAAGTTTTCATTACTTATGCTTTGATTTTTTTTTAAAAGTTGATCGGTTCTTTAGGCTCGATGAGAAAAATCGAAACCCAGTAAGTTAGGGTACGATTTCTCGAATTTCGAGTTACAAAAATTGCTTAATAAAAAATATATCGGACAAAGGTTAATGTAACGTAAATTGGTAGTAAAATAAAAAATAATGGTACAAATATGCATGACAATATAAAGGACGAAGATAAAATAACAAGTCCAAAATAAACAAAAAATAATGATTAAAAAGAACTAAAAATTTAGAACCTAAGAATTAAAACAAATAAATAAACAAGTATAGTGTAACACAAATTAAAAATCATAATATTAACAATGATGATGATGATACGAATAATAAATAAAAATTTTCTGAAGTTTTAAGACTATATTGAAAGCCATAAATATATAAGCACGATAAAAGAAAATGATAGATAAAAAAAACGAGTAAAATGTAAAACGGAATAAGGGGAATATTAAGTAAATAAAATAAATAAATAAGGCATTTAATTTAAAAAGGAATAAACAAATAAATGATAATGAAATAACAAACAAAACGATTTTAAAAAAAAAAGAAGAAATGAAGTTCAATGAACCCGGGACCTAATTAAAATTAAAATAAAATTGGAGGGTAAAAATTTAAAAATAAAATAACTTGAATTAAGAAAAATAGAAAACACGGAAGGACTAAAATCTAAACGCGCGGAAACTACAGGGGTCATATGAGAAAATACCCCAAATCCCTTTTATGCGCACCGTTTAGGATCAAAATAAAACAGAAAAGGAATTGCAGGGGCGAATTTGAAAGAAAAAGGAAAACTGAAACAGGGACCAAATCGAAAAAAGCCTCAAACGCGGAAGGACTGAGGGCGCAAATAGACCATCAGTCCAAAAACACGCGGATCCTAGGAGGTTATGGGTCGGGTTGTTTTGGCCTCTGAGATTAATCCTCAAAACGGCGTCGTATGGGTGGACTATTTAAGCTAAAAATTGAAAGAAAAAAATCATTTGGTATCCGTTCTTTTAAAAAAAGGGTGATTTTTCCTCTGTTTTTCTCTGGGACGAACCCAAATCCCGGCCAGATGCCGGCGGGCTCGCGCGGTGGCTCCGCCGTAGCTCCGCCGTGTTGGAAGGCGGAATTGTTTTAAAACCCCCTTTTTAAAAAAAAAAATAGATTTTCCCTTCTAAACACAGACCCGATTTGGGTTTTTGAACCAAAAAAACGAGAATAAAAAGAAAAATAGAAATAAGGGAGAGGTTTCGGCCTCTCTACTTCCCCTTTTCGGGCCCTCATCGAAAACCCATCGGGTTTCAAGGTGCCCAGGAGCCGTCGATAGCCCTCAACAGTGACTAAAAAGCAAAAGGAACGGTAAGTTTTTATTTCTTTCGTTTTGATAAAAAAATGCACCTTTTTGAATCTGAAATACTCTCTGCTTTCTCTTTGATTTCTGTGTATTGATATTGTGTGTCCAAAAGAATACAAATGTTGTTTTCGGTTTTTATAGCCGAATCAAAAATAAAAACGAAAATGAAATACAACCATTTTTTTTGTTTTTCTTGCTATGCTGTCTATTTGTCTGTCCTTTTTGCAGGTACGGAGGCATGCGTGGCGCTGTACATAGGTGGGCCGACGTGGAGTGTACGGAGGCGGCGGCGGCTGAAGCAAGCTAGCTAGGGTTTCAATTTTTTTTTGTTTCGTTTTGGGCTAGTGGGCTAGGATTTAGGCATTTGGGCTCGGTTTGATTTGTTGGGTTTAGCTTATTTGTGCTGCTGTAAATTTTTTGTAATGGACTGTTTAAAAATGGACTTTTATTTTATTTTTTGGTTTTTTAATTTGGTTAATGGGCCCGGGCAAATTGGGCTGATTACAGCTGCCCCTCTTTGCTCGTTGTCGTTTAATGAAAATGGAGCAAAGACTTAAAAATGGCCAATTTTGCTCGGCCTCGTTGAGTCTCTACTTGTTTTGGTGATTTTCTTCTTCGAGTAGCTTCATTCCATCCCACTGCATCTTCAGAGGCATAAGAACTAGCGCTTCGATCCAATTCAAGGAAATTAGACTTGTAGCTTCAATCTGCTCCGCCGCAACTTCAGGGAGATAAGATTTGCTATCTTCAGTTTGCTCCGCTGCAACTTCAGGGAGATAAAGTTTGGTTTTGGTAAATTTGATCTGACCTACTGCAACTTCAGAGGTATATGACTTGTAACTTGTAGCTTCAATCTGTTCCACTGCAACGCCAGGGAAATAAGATCCGCTGTCTTCAGTCTGCTCCGTTGCAACTTCAGGGAGATAAGGCTGGTGGCTTCAATCTACTCCACTACAACTTCAGGAAGATAAGATTCGCCAATTTGTAGCTTCAACCTGTTCCACTGCAATGCCAGGGAAATAAGATCTGCTGTCTTCAGTCTGCTCCGCTGTAACTTCAGGGAGATAAGGCTGTTGGCTTCAATCTACTCCACTGCAACTTCAGGAAGATAAGATCCGCCAATTTGTAGCTTCAATCTGTTCCACTGCAACGCCAGGGAAATGAGATCCGCTGTCTTCAGTCTGCTCCGCTGCAACTTCAAGGAGATAAGGCTGGTGGCTTCAATCTACTCCGCTGCAACTTCAGGAAGATAAGATTCGCCATCTTCGATCTACTCCACTGCAACTTCAAGGAGGTAAGATCTACAACTTCAATATGCTCCACTGCTACTTCAGGGAGATGAGATTCGCCATCTTCGATCTACTCCACTGCAACTTCAAGGAGGTAAGATCTACAACTTCAATCTGCTCCACTGCTACTTCAGGGAGATGAGATTTGTGGATTCACCAATCTTGCTACACCGTCCTCTGGGGGACATGACATGTAGAATCGATTTCATGGGCCTATGCTTATGCTAAATGATTAGGACGTCATGATCAGGATGAATCAAATGCTCCTAATTGGCTATGTATGAATAACATTTGCATGAATGCATAATATCATTTTGCGAAAAGGATCCCTTTCTAATGCTTAGGTTGTCATTGCTCGCTGTTCATCAAGGTTGTATCACTGACGCAATATCCTGTCTTCTTGTTCACTGATATCCTTGACAGAAAATCCGAAGAGATAGTCACAATTTAGACTCTTCTTTCTCAAATATTTCTAACCCTTAGTTTTGGTGAGTTCTAAATAATAGTTCTATTTTAGGTTCTTGTACTATTTAGAAGCTTCCAGAGTAATATGCAAAACTCCTTTTGTGAAAGTATTATTAATCCACTAATCGTTATTTCAATGCAAAATGCTTGAAAATGATCATAATGATGGACAAAACTGAAATTTATCAGGAACGAAATCTGAAAAGAATAGGTTAATTAAAGAAAGCATACATTACTGGAATACAAAATGGTGAGGGAAAAAATAGGTGCCCCAGATATCGCAGCCTGAGCTTCTCTGTACGAACTTTCTGAAGACCATTTTAAGCTCAATATGTGTTTAGGAGATCAAGATTACTTTGTCGATGCCCCAAGATGTAGCATACTTCTTCTTTGTTAATTCAGGCATCGCAAGACTACTGCATGCCCTCCTTTAATCAAAATTTGAATTGCCTTTTACGGGTTTTCAATTCAAAACCCCTTTGGCATAACATCTCTCCTTCTTGTTAATTCGGAGAAAGCGAGACTACTGCATGCCCCATATTTTGATCAAAATTTGAATTGCCCTTTCTCGGGTTTTCAATTCAAAACCCCTTTGGTCTCAAAGCGCCCTTTGCGGGTTTTCGCCTTGGCCTCTCCTTTTTCTTTTCTTTTCTTTCTTTATTTTTCTCTTTTTTTTAAATGAAGTATTTCTTGATTGAATCTGAATTCACAGGATTAGGCAAGCTCTTGCCATCCATTTCGGTCAACATTGACGCTCCTCTAGAGAAGGCCTTATTTACCACATAAGGTCCTTCCCAGTTTGGCATCCATTTTCCTCTGAAATCCTTTTGTATGGGGAGGATATTTTTCAATACCAAGTCCCCCTCATGGAATTCTTTGGGGCGAACCTTTTTGTTGCATAATTCTTTTCTGGTACATTTGACCATGACGGATAGCTTTCAACCTTTTCTCTTCAATCAAATTTAACTGATCATATCGGGTTTGGATCCATTCTACTTCATCCAACTTTAGCTCTGAAAAGATTCAAAGGGAGGGAATCTCAACTTCGATAGGTAAAACTACTTCCATTCCATAAATCAATGAGAAAAGCGTTGCCCCGGTGAAGGTCCTGACAGACGTTCGATAAGCATAGATGGTAATTTCTCATGCCAATCTTTATGAGTCTTAATCATTTTCCTTACGATTTTTTTTACCTCTACTATACTGTTCATTTTGGGGTGATGTGATGTTAATCTTGAACAGACTGTAAACTTCTGATATTGTGCTGTTGTTCAAATTTAGTGCATTGCCAGATATGATCCATTTTTTGACATTCCATACCGACATATGATTTCTTTTTTTCTTAATAATTTGCTGACTGTCAACTTTGTGACATCGGTATATAAAGAAACTTTCATCCACTTAGTGAAGTAATCGATGACCACAAAGATGAATGGATGTTCGTTAGAAGCTTTTGACGAGATCGGCCCAATAACATTCATGCCCCACATAGAGAAAGTCTATGGAGAAGTCATAACATGAAGAGATGAAGGAGGCACATGAATCTTGTCTCCATAAATTTGGCACTTATGACATTTCTTGGTATAACTGATGCAATCCCCTTCCATGGTGGACCAGCAGTACCCGAACCTCATGATTTGCCTGGCCATTGTAAAACCATTAGCATGTGTTCTTCAGACACCCTTATGGACCTTGTTGAAACCATTTTTTTGTTTGGAAAATGGGCCGACTTTAAAAATATGGAAACGGAGTCGCCACCAATCCTTTTTTGAAGTGTGATTGGGCCACTTATAAAACATTTTGGTCTACGAATTTTAAGAAAACGGGCTCGGGAGTCGGTTACGCACGAGGAAGGATTAGCACCCTCGCAACGCCCAAAATTGGTACCGTATTGATTGATTAATGTCCTTAATATCAAAAATTAGAAAATATTTTAAAATATGAATCTTTAAAAATGTTTGGATAACTCGCATTGGATATCGAAACTCTCTTGTTCGAAAAGATGAAACACCACATCCAAGGACGATAGGACGCGATGTTTCAAACCCTCGATACCAAGATTGTTTCACGATCTCTAAATCTCATACATTGCAATTTGAAAAGGGTATTTCACTATTTGGCCAAACTAAAAACCGAAACCCAGCACGATTGGGCACGGTTCCTTGAATTTCCAATCATGAAATATTGCCTTTATTTAAGAAACACGATAAAAGGATCTTTGACGGATATTTAATTGTTTGGATGAACAGAAAATCGAAACCCAGCACGATTGGGCACGACTTTCTCGAACTTCCAAACACGAAACATTGCCTTATTAAAACCCTTTTTATGGAAAAAAACAAGATACTAATATTGAAATATGAACACGATAATAATAAGGGAGAATAATAGATACAAAAAGGGGAAAATAACTAGTAATAATACTAATACTACACTAATAATGAATAATTAATAATGAATATAAAAGTCATGGTAATAATATTAACCTTAATAAAGAATAATAGTAAAAAAATAAAGGTATACTGATAGTAATAAAATATTAGATATAGAAAAAATATATATAAATAAACAATTAAAGCAAACCGTAATATATGGGATAATAGATATGATAATATACAAAAGAAAATAAAAAATGAAGAAAGATATTAATAATAAAGTAATATAATGATAAATAATAATAATAATAAGTATAGTATAACAATAATAGTACTAGATAAAAAGAATAATAATAATCCAAAATAAACATAATAAGAAGACAATAAAATAATAGTACTAAATAAATAGTAGACGTAAAGGAAAATAAAACATTTGATAATAATAATAAAAATAATATATATAATAATAATTTATAATAAAACAATTAAAGTAAACAATAATATATATAATAATAGTAAATATATTAGAAAGAATATAATTATAATTATAATAATACACCTATAAAAAAATAGTAATAATAAAATATTCAATTTAATGGTAAAATAGCAAAAATAGTAAAAAAGGGACTAAATTGGATCAAAACAGAAGCTTTGGGGTCAAATTTAAAATAAAGGAAGAATAAAAAGGTTAAATTGCAATACGCGTGCGACATGGAGGGACCAAAGTAGCAATTAACCCCGCATTCTGAAACGGTGCGTCGAATGAGGACCCAAATTGAAACAGTGGAATAATTTTCAGGCAAAATCAGAAATATAAAAAACTTGATTGTAAAAATAAAAAAAACGGAGGGGCTAAATGCGCAATTAGCCCCTCCCTAAAAAACACGGGGATCCTTCCCCCCCGTGCGGGTCGGGTCGCGGGTCAGAGGCCCAAAACGACGTCGTTTTGGCCCCCGACCCTCAACTCCAAAACGACGCCGTTTCATATACAGTATAAAAGCCACTTTTTTTTTAAAACTTCTCATTTCTCTCATTTCAGCAGGGGAGAGAAAAAAAAAATCTCTCAAATGCTCTCCCCTTGGCCTAAATCCGGCCGACCCTCCGGCGCCAAACCACCGCCGACCACATCGCTCACCACCATCGCGCACGTGGCGGAATTAATTGCAAAAAGGTAAGTTTTCCTCCCTTTTTTTTAAACGTATTTTACATATATATACTAGTTTTTTTTTTAAAAAAAATATAAAAAAACAAACTATATGTGGTAACAGATTCGGCAAAAAGAAGAGCGAAAAGAGGGGGAAAAAAAGACCTTTTGATTCTTTTGTATTGATTTGTAAACTGCTCTCTGTATTCCTTGTGTGTGTTTTCTCTCTATAAAAAAACCCCTCATTTACACGATGTATTTCGGCTTTTATAGCCTAAGAAAACCTCTAAAAATAGAACAAAATCAAATCCCGAATCCCCACTACAATCCTACTGTTTTACTGCTTCCTGCTTTGTAGGTGCACCACCGGAGGCGTGAAACACGGAGGGGCGAGACGTGCGCGAACGTGAGACTACTGTTTGGGGTTGCTGGCGGCGCTAGCAACTTAGGGTTTTTGTTTTCTGTTTTGTTTTGTTTTTTTTAGGTTTTGGGCTAAAAATTTGGGCTGAAATTTGTTGTAAAAAAAAAGAATTTGGGGTTTTGTTTATTGGGCTCTGGGTTAAAATGGTATTGGGCCCGGGCAAGAAATTGGGTTCTACAGCTGCCCCTCTTTGCTCATTATCGTGTAACGAGAATGGAGCAAAGACTTTAATGGGACCAATTTTGCCCGGTCTTGCTGAGTCTCGGTGCTTCATGATGCCTCATTTCTTCAGGTAGCCTCACTTTAACCCACTGCATCTTCAGGGGTATAGGAATTTTGTTTCGATCTGCTCCACTACTGCTTGGTGGAAATGAGATCTGCTATCTTCAGTCTGCTTCACTGCCGATACATAGGGATAAGACTTGTTGTTTCGATCTGCTTCACTCCTGCTCAGTGCAGATAAGATCTGTTATTTTTGGCCCGCTCCACTCCTCGCTTAGTGGAGATAAGGCTTCGATCTTCGATCCGCTTCTACCCCCGCTCGTAGAGATAAGATCTCGTTGTCTTTGATCTACTCCACTCCTGCTCGCTGGAGATAAGATCTGTATCTTTGGCCCGCTCCACTCGCTCGGTGGAGATAAGGCTCATTATCTTCGATCGGCCCCACTCGCCGGTGGAGATAAGATCTACTATCTTTAGCCTGCTTCACTCCTCGCTTTCGCTGAAGATAAGGCTTCACCTTTCGATCCGCTTCTACTCCCAAGAGAGATAAGATCTGTTGTCTTCGATCCGCTCCACTCCTCGCCGGTGGAGATAGGATCTACTATCTTTAGCCCGCTCTACTTACGCCAGAGAGATAAGGCTTCGATCTTTCGATCGCTTCTCTCCTTTCGGTAGAGATAAGATCCACTATCTTTAGCCTCGCTTCACTCCTCGCCGGTGAAGATAAGGCTCATTATCTTCGATCGCCCCCACTCCCGCTCGGTGGAGATAAGATCTGCTTTTTCGATCTGCTCTACTCCCGCTCGGTAGAGATAAGATCTACTATCTTTAGCCCGCTTCACTCCCGCTCGCTGAAGATAAGGCTATAATCTTCGATCCGCTCCACTCCCGCCGGTGGAGATAAGATCTCGCCGCTTTCGATCCGCTTCTACTCCTGCTCGCAGAGATAATATCTATTCTTTCACCGCTCCACTCCTTTCGGTGAAGATAAGGCTAGAATCTTCGATCCGCTCCACTCCTGCTCGGTGGAGATAAGATCTCGCCGCTTTCGACCGCTCTACTCCTACTCGGTAGAGATAAGATCTATTCTTTCACCGCTCCACTCCTCGCTCGCTGAAGATAAGGCTAGAATCTTCGATCTGCTCCACTCCTGCTCAGTGGAGATAAGATCTGCTGCTTTCGATCTGCTCTACTCCTGCTCAGTAGAGATAAGATCTATTCTTTCAGCCTGCTCCACTCCTGCTCAGTGAAGATAAGGCTAGAATCTTCGATCTGCTCCACTCCTGCTCAGTGGAGATAAGATCTGCTGCTTTCGATCTGCTCTACTCCTGCTCAGTAGAGATAAGATCTATTCTTTTAGCCTGCTCCACTCCTGCTTTCGCGCTGAAGATAAGGCTAGAATCTTCGATCCGCTCCACTCCTCGCCGGAGATAAGATCTCTTTGCTTTCGATCCGCTCTACTCCCGCTCAGAGAGATAAGATCTCAGATCTTCTGTAACTCCCATCAACTTTGCTACATTGTCCTCTGGGGAACCTACCTGTAGAATTGACTTCATAGGGTCTATGCTTATGTCAAATGATTAGGATGTCATGATTGAAAGATGCTCCTAACCGATGTATTGCGAATGAATGGATGCATGCAAAATGTCATGGGTATGATCCAAATTTTTTTTTAACTTTTGGGTTATCACTGCTTGCTGCTTGTTAGGGTGATACCCACGACGTATGTCCTCAATTGAACTTCTAACAGAGAATCCAAAAATGTCGCCACTTTGCTTAGACTCTTAATTCAAGGGTTCAGAGCCCTTTAAGCCCTCGTGAGTTCTAAATAATTGTCCTGTTTTGATTCTTGTATTATTTAGAGATTTACAGAGTAATATCCGTAACTTCTTTCATGAAAACATTATTTGTTCAAGAATCATTACTTCAATATGAAATGCTTGGAAAAGATTGTAGAGATGAATGAAATTGGAATTTATTCGGGACAAAAACCCGTGAAGAATGAATTGAACAAAGGCAGTAAATTTTGCTAAGGTACAAAATGAGTAAGAGCGGAACTGATGCCCCAGATATCATAGCCCGAGCTTCTGCATGCGTATTTCTTGAATACCATTCTGAGCTCAACATGTGTCTAGGAGAACCATGGTACTGGCTGTCGATGTCCTAAAACATAACATACCTCCTCATCACACTCGATGCAAATAAACCACTGTATGCCCCATCCGAGTTGATCATAATTTGAGCCGCCCTTTTCGAGTTTTCGACCCAAAGCCCCTTTGGTCTCAAAGCGCCCCTTACGGGTTTTCGCCTTGGCCTCTCCCTTTTTTTTTTTTTTTGAACTCAAGGCGCCTTTGCGGGTTTTCGCCTTGGCCCGCTTTTCATGCGGTACTTCTTGATCGTAGTCTGCATTAATTGGATTTGACAGACTCTCGCCGTCCATCTCGGCTAGTATCAAAGCTCCTCCGAAAAAGGCCTTCTTTACAACGCATCACGGTCCTTCCCAATTAGGCATCCACTTTCCCTAAAGTCCTTTTGCATAGGGAGGATCTGTTTCAACACCAAATCTCCTTCGTGGAATACTCGGGGCGGACTTTCTTATTGTAAGCCCGCATCATCCGCTTCGTACAATTGACCATGGCGAATGGCTCTTAGCCTCTTTTCCTCAATTAGGTTCGGTTGATCATATCGAGATTGAACCCATTCTCGCTTCGTCCCAACTTCACTCTGATAAAACCCGAGTGAAGGGATTTTAACTTCAATAGGCAAGACCGCTTCCATCCCATAAACCAATGAGAAAGGAGTTGCCCCGGTAGAGGTTCTAACCGATGTTCGATAGGCGTAGAGAGCAAGTGGTAACTTTTCATGCCAATCCTTGTAGGTCTCAGCCATTTTCCCCACAATTTTCTTGATATTTTTATTAGCCGCCTCAACTGCTCCATTCATTTTCGGGCGATATGGCGACGAGTTATGGTGCTTAATGTTGAATCGATCGCAGACTTCTCGCTGCTCGCGCTCGTTGTTCAAGTTTAGTGCATTGTCGGACCACGATTCTTTCTCGCATACCGTAGTAGCGACATATGATCTCTTTCTTCAAAACTTACTAATCGCCGTCTTCGTGACATTAGCATATGAAGTCGCCTCTACCCATTTGGTGAAGTAATCAATGACCACGAAGATGAATCGATGTCCATTAGAAGCCTTCGGTGAGATTGGTCCAATGACGTCCATTCCCCACATTGAGAAAGGCCATGGGGAAGTCATAACATGAAGAGGTGAAGGAGGCACATGTATCTTATCTCCATAAATCTGACATTTGTGGCATTTCTTGGCGTAACGAATACAATCTCCTTCCATCGTGGACCAGTAATACCCAAATCTCATGATTTGTCCGCCATTGTAAACCCGTTGGCATGCGCCCCACGACACCTTCATGGACTTCTTCCAGGATTTTCTTAGCCTCAACAGCATCGACACATCTTAACAACACCTGATCTTTCCTCTTTTTATACAGGATCTCCCCGTCTAAGACATAGTCATTGGCTAGTCTTCTCAATGTTCTCCTGTCGTTTTATGTTGCTTGATCAGGATATTCACGACTCCTTACATATCGCAAAATATCCTGATACCAAGGATGATCATCTCTTTCCTCTTCTTCACTGATATTGCAGCAGTGAGCCGGAGTCTCATAAATACTCATTTGGATGGGCTTCATACCCTCTTGCTCGTTTACTCTGATCATAGAAGCTAGGGTGGCCAAGGCATCAGCCATCTGGTTTTTATCACGCGGGAGGTAAAAGAATGCGATATCATCAAACTCCTCAATTAGTTCCAGAATTAACTTTCGGTAGCTGATCAATTTGGGATCTCTTGTTTCCCATTCTCCTTTGAGTGATATAGATTACCAAATACGGAATCTCCATATACTTCTAGCGACTTAACTGCGGTCTATGGTCGCTCAATTCCCAAGATACATGCTTTGTATTCTGCCATATTGTTCGTGCAGTCAAAATCCAACTTGCAAGTGAATGGATAATGGTCTCCATTCGGGGATATTAGGATTGCTCCAACTCCATTACCAACGGCATTTGATGCTCCGTCGACGTTTAGTTTCCAGAGACGATTTTCTAAGATATTTTCTTCAATTGTCGCTACAAACATCGATCCTCATTGGGAAAATCAAAATTCGGGGTTCGTAGATCGTCTAGCGCCTACTGGCTGGCTAGAAAATCTGCTATTGCACTTCCCTTCACACAAATTCTCCCGTTCACGTAAACTATGTCAAACTCGGAGAGCAAAATTTGCCATCGGGCCATTCTTCCATTCAAAGCGGTCGACTCCATCATGTACTTGAGAGGGTCTAATTTTGAGATTAACCAGGTTGTGTGGTACAACATGTACTTTGCCTCAACCTCCGAGTTGTCCAGTTAATGCACAACATAATTTCTCAATGGGCGAGTATCTCATTTCACACTCGGTGAATTTCTTGCTGAGGTAGTATATCGCCCTCTCTTTCTTCCCTGTCTCGTCGTGTTGGCCTAGCACACATCCCATTGAATTATCGAATACCGTTAGATATAGAATCAATGGTCCATCAGATCAGCGATATTAGCACCGGAGTATTAGACAAGTACTGTTTAATTTTGTCAAATGCCTTCTGGCATTCATCGTCCCAAATGCTTGGGTTGTGTTTCTTAAGAAGACGAAATATGGGATCGCACTTCTCAGTCAATTGCGAAATGAACCGAGCGATGTAATTTAGTCTTCCTAGAAAGCCTCGGACTTCCTTTTGAGTGCGCGGCGGAGGCAACTTTGCACGGCCTTGACTTTATCCGGTCTCTACTTTCGATTCCTTTCTCACTGACCACGAAACCAAGTAGCTTCCCTGATCGAGCCCCGAAAGTACACTTAGCTGGATTGAGTTTCAGCTGAAATTTCCTCAACCTTAAGAATAGTTTCCTCAACACTTGCACATGCTCCCCTTCCATTCGAGACTTTGCAATCATATCATCGACGTAGACCTCAATCTCTTTGTGCATCATGTCGTGAAACAAGGTTACCATAGCCCTTTGATATGTTGCCCCCGCATTCTTTAACCCAAATGGCATCACTTGGTAACAAAAAGTTCCCCATAAGGTTATGAAGGTAGTCTTTACCATGTCCTCGTGGATGCATCTTTATTTGATTGTATCCCGAGAAACCATCCATGAATGAGAAGAATGAGAAACTCGCCGTGTTATCCACCGAGTGTCAATGTGAGGCGGTGGGAAGTTGTCTTTTGGGCTGGCCTTGTTTAGGTCTCTGTAGTCGACGCACATTCGTACTTTCCCATTTTTCTTAGGAACGGGGACAACGTTGTCTACCCATTCTGAGTATTTCACAACTCGTAAGAACCCAGCGTCAAATTGCTTCTTGATCTCCTCTCTGATTTTCACCGCAACATCGGGTCTCATCCTTTGGAGCTTCTGTTGAACCAGCTTGCAATCTTCCTTTATTGGGATACGATGTACCGTAATATCAGGGCTCAACCTAGGCATGTCTTGGTATGACCAGGCAAAGACATCTTTGAACTCTAACAGAAGCCTGATGAGGTCCCGCTTGTTTCCACACAGTGATGAGGGTTCCAATTTTCACCTCTTTCCCTTCCTCCGAGTCACATTCTCAATTGTCTCTTTGTGAGGCGTAATCGCTTTTTCTTCTGCTCCACCATCCTTAACAGATCCGGGATATACTACAATCTCCGTCATCTGGTAAAGTCTTGAGGTTCTTCTGGGCACATGTCTTGCTCATCAGGAAATTCTGGGTCTGTAACAGCGTTGTTCATGACATCGATATCTGGGGACCTATGGTAGGTATGAAAGAGTATTCAATGAAAATGAATTTAAGAAATACTTATGCGTTATGGTTATGAATGGAATGGAAAAGAAACAAAAGAATAACTGCACACGTATGAAAGGAAAATGCACTTTTATTGAAAGTAAAGATGCTTAAACATGAGCCTATTTCACAAAAGATTCTCGTTGTTCCCTAGGCTCGAAACAACAAGTGTGTTTTGAACATTACTCTGCTTTTAGTCCTAAAAACTACAGAATTTCTTCCATGATCCGAGTTGTCCAGAACACTTCCAGGCTCGTAGGGGCGAATACCCACCAAGTTTCCTCTCCTCGAACTTTCTTCAGACACAGCATTAATGTTCAAAGCCCCCATCATATCCTCAGCCGTTTCCTTATTCACGTTCTCCCGTCCCGAATGAATAATTCCCCCAGACACGAATGTATTAGATATATGGGGAAAGGTCATTGGACCCCACTCGATCTCTGCACCATTCAGTCGTGCCCTTCGTCTTTCACGCTTCCTCTCCAGCTCCTCCTTTCTCTCATGCTGTATCCGGCCTATACCCCGCACCAAAGCGATCATGTTTGTCAACCAATCCACGGCACTCTAACCGCCCCTGAAGGTATTTTCCGAGTCCCCTTCCAGGCAATGCTCCTTTTCCTACCATCAGCCGTAGGCCCATCCTTGTGGCTTCAGAGATTTTTGGCACTGGGACCTTGCCACCTTCACTGATGAAAGTCGCATTTATAAACTCTAATGACCTGAAGGAGCACTCTATAGCCTCCGTATCATTCTCTATGTACGGTGCATCACTAGCAACAGACGCAATGATATCCTCCTCTGCATTTATGGTTATCAATCGGCCCTCTGTCACCAGCTTCAGCTTTTGGTGCAATGACGATGGTACAGCTCCCGCTGAGTGGATCCACGGCCTCCCCAATAAGCAATTATAAGAAGGCTTGATGTCCATCACGAGGAAATCTACCTCGTACGTGTTTGGCCCAATTAGAAGGGGTATCTCGATCCTCCCTATCACTTTTCTCTCAGTGCCATCGAAGGCTCTGACTATATTCTGGCATGTTTTCATGTGAGAGCTATCTACAGGTAACCTGTCCAGTGTAGATAGGGGCAAGACGTTTAGTGCCGATCCGTTGTCAATTAATACCCCTGGCAGTGTATACCCTTTGCATCGGGTAGTGATGTGCAAAGCCTTAGTAGATCCCATGCCCCCCGGCGGTATTTCATCATCACTGAAAGAGATGAGATTGTCTGCGCTTATGTTACTAACGAGGCGGTCTAGCTTGTTTACCGAAATGTCCTCGGCGACATAAATTTCTTTCAACACCTTCATTAGCGCATTGCGATGTACCTCTGAGTTTAGGATCAAAGTCAGTACTGATGTGCATGCTGGCTGCTTGTGTAGTTGCTCCACGACAATCGCACTCACTGTGCTTCAGGAATTTTAAAAACTCTCTCGCCTTACTCTCTGCTACTGGCTCATTAACCAGTGGTCTTGTCTTCTCGTCTCCCCTTCTCATCATAGAGGACTCAGCTTCTGGGTTGGGTGTGCTGGCCGAACTCTCTTTTTCGGAAACTATCACAGTGCAATTGTAATTCCAAGGTGCCCTCTTGTCATCTTTATATGGAAAAGTCATGGGTTTTTGAATTATAATCCTCGGAGGAGAAGTTACGGGTTTTCTGATTACAACCCTCGGTGTACCCTTATAAGGAAAAGTCACGGGTTTTTTAATTTCGACCCTCGGTTCTACCTTCACTCCGGCGTCGTCGACCCCTGGCCGTGTGATAATCACTAGTGGGTGATTGACTTTAGGGATCCTTTCTGCAGACCCCTCTTCTGTGGAACATACGTCATCTCCTTCCACCAAGTCAAAGAACTCCAGCTCTTTATTATCCATTAGCCCTTGTACTAGGGCTCTGAATTCGTTACATTGCTGGATTTCATGGCCTTCTTTGTCATGGAACTCACAGTAGTTCCTTGTATCTTGAGATCTGCTTACATTCTCTTGCGTAACTAACCCCATTTTCTGCATTTCTTTCCAAACCTCTCTCAATGGGGTTCTCGACCTTAGCAATCTCTGTTTAAACCTTCTTCCCTGTTTTCAACTATTGCGTTTACCCCATTATCAATATGACTGGTAACGGATTTCCTCCACCAAAGCGGGTCATTGAAGTCTACCACCCCGCCTTGATAAGTCTCTCAACTAGTCTTTTGAATGAAGTACGCTTCTCTTTGAGTGACCTACTACATCCGCATGGTACTCACACCGAGTGTTTGTGTCATACCACTTGGGATATGGAGGTTGCAGCGCTTCAAGTAAAACAGGGGATACGACGTGCGCATCGAATAAAGTCTTATACAACTCCTTATACGTCACCGGTATAGGAGTAAACCAAAAACTTCTCGGTCTTACGCCTCGTGCTAGGCTCTTGTCTTGATGGGGCTCGCCGCCCATGGCCACCGCCCTTGGTTGATTAATAGTAATAGGTTTGGGATAACCCGAGCTTACATTACCCACTTCATTCTCTCTTTCTTTGGAGCCGATCTTTTCATGCCCTCTCCAAATTTCTATTTTCCCACACATTATTATGTTTCTCTATCATTTCGCTGGACATCACTATGTCCTGTGAAACTCTTGGTCGCGCTCCCCAACATGTGATTGATGAAAGGTGCTTTTAGGGTATGAATGAAGAGCATGGTCATTTCTTTTTCTAGTAGCGGTGGCTGAACTTGCGTGTAGCGACCTCCCTCCACCTTTGGGCGTATTTCCTAAAACTCTCGCTTTGACTTTTTCTCCATATTTTGCAACGTGATCCTGTCAAAGCTATATCGGTCACATGGCCGTAATGCTTCATGAAAGCTCTGTGCCAAATCTCTCCACGATTTGATTTGGGTACAACTCACCGATTGTACCATTTTGTCTGCAGCTCGGTCGACCGTATCTGAAAGCGGTGGATCAATAATCGTCATTGTTGACATATCCCGTCATTCTACGACACGTAACATCGTAATATGGGCCTCGAGGCACCGGTCCCATTGTACTTTTCAAACTCGCATCTTGAACTTCGGAGGAAGTACCAAATTCGGGACTAGACTCACTTTCTTAGCATCCACCTCGCATTGGTAATCAACACTTTCCAATGCTTTAAACTTCTCCTCCGACCATTTACAAATGATCCTCAAACTCCTTTGGAAACTCCGCCTTCACTTTCTCCCCTCTCGCATCGTCGAAATCGGGGACCATGAACTTTGGCAAATTGTCTCCGTGGTTAGAGCTCAAGCCCATCGGAAGTTTGCGGGTGCCGAGGCACCGGTTTGATACCGAGGCCCGATATTACAGACACTCTGAGGGTCGCGCTTGAGAATTTGCTGGGCTAGGCCCGACGATAAAGCGAATTTTCATTTTCATCCCCAATATCGACCATAGGGCCTTTTCCTTTATCCTCGAGCTCGGTCAACAACAGCGTTAATCGGCTCATCATACTTCTGCTGGGATTCCAAATTTGATCCATCACGCCTTGTTGGATTTTGGCCAATCGCTTCTTGCATCTCGAGTGCGCAATCGGTCTTGCATCTCTTTCTGCATCTGCTCCAACCTTTCCAACCTTTGATCCATGATTTTTGTTTTCCTTCGTGTATAGTAGTGGTGTTCCAGGATAACTAAAATACGACCTCTAGTTAATAGGGTTTTTTTATGAAATTTAATGCAAATGATATGATGCAATGCCAATGCATGAAATGCAATGTAAATGAATGAATGCAAAAAGGTGTCAAGTCTGGTTCAATTTCTTATAGAAAACTTATTTAAAAAACAAAATCCTTTACATAAAACAGAGTCACATATACGACCTAGCCCTTATGCCCAAAGTTTTAACTTTCTTAAGAAGAGAGGCTAACTCTCGGCCCTTGACTGACTCTGACTCATATACTATACTTAATACATCGGCCAATGTAGCTAAGGTTTGTAAATGCTCACCACTTCTCAGATATCTGAATCACGGCCTCGCCCATAAGGTAGTCTCTTTCTCTGATTTGGTTCTGAGAACGTTGAAGTTGTTCTTCCCGTCGCTCGTTATTTGCCTCCAATAGTTGGATCCGGAGCTCACTATTTTGCAGCGCCGTTTCAAGTGTTACCACCTTTCCTTTCAACTCTTCAATCTGATTTAGGCTTGATTCTAATTTCACCGTAGAGCTACGACTTCGAGACAATGCCCTTTCTAGCTCTGCTACTCGAGCTCTTAACATCTCATTCTCACTTTGGCTCTCACCTACAGTCTTTCTCAGAGTATCCTTTTGTGCCTGAGCCTCATGGAACCTCTCCTTCCACTGATCAACCTTGGCCTTCACTTCCTGAACTTCTTGATGCCATTGTTCTGAGGTTTTACCCAACCCAGCAGTCCTCATCGATCGATGCAACTTTTTGTAATCGGTCTTCAAGCTATCCAAATCTTCTTCGGCCTTCCTTTTCCCTTCCTCGCCTTCTCACCTCGACTTACTGGATATCAATATCTAACCCCAAGCTCATTTTTTCCTCTTCCAGTTGTTCTATCCTTTTCTCTAACTCTAAATTTTTACTTTCAAAGTCTTGTTTCATGATCTCCAACTCAGAAGGGACTACTTGTAGGTATTCCTCTATCGATCGATCAGCATCCTGTATCGGTCCGGGGATATTATCATTTAATCTCCTACTCCGCCATGTATTATACTCGAGGGTTGCCATTGGACCCATTGCAACTCTTTTCATTCGGTGAATCTGCTTCCAAGCATCAGAAATCTCTCGAACTCTCTTCTTATAATTATTCCCACTATACGAGAATTCAAACTGAGCTAGCCCATGCGTTGCCGGTATAAACTGTCTCGATTGGTACTGCCTTAGCACGAGCAAAGGAGCATACCCAACGGCTCCCCAGATCCCTAACAGAGGAACCCAATCATAACTCCCACACCGGTAGAGAATTTCATCCGGAACGAACCAAGAAGCTCTCCATTCCACATCTTTTTCTTGAAGATTCTAAAGAAGCGCGATCCAGTTCTCTTCTGATACGTCATCTCTCCTGGGTGCGGCTGCTAACTCCTTCAATGGGGAGTACTTCGCAAAGAAAACCCGACAAGAAGGTCTATCTACTTTCCAGAAATGGCTATGGAACCACACCAACAATAGTTGCGCGCAGCCTATGAATCTACCCTCACCTGCTCTCCGGCACGAGTTCAAAGATCTAAACGTTTCGGCAAGAATCGCCAGATCTTGGCGTAACCCCCTTGTCAAGTCGATCGAATAAGTCGATGAACCGCTTCATCTATATGTCTCGTAACTTTGGGGAAAATTACCAAGCCGTAGATACTTAGGGGCGAACATGTCAACTTTCCTCTTGGCATCCGGATGTGCCACAATCGCCTCCTCAAGCTCCCCAAGGAATGCATTTCCCTTCACCTTTTTTTTTTTTGATTCGTGTCGCGACCCACTGCTCACTCATCCCAATGATACTCATCACTTCTTTACAAAAGTTGGTGCATTAGCGGCCTGAAATAAACTTTGTCAACACCGAACCCTTTGGCTATGAAGCAAAGCCGTGTATTCTTCCAATTGTAGGCACCAAATCCACTTCCCAAATGTGAAACAACTATAAGCGGAATTCCAATCTTGAGTCATAGCCCGAAATAAGTGTTTGTCAACTCGATGTCCAGTAGTAGGGTAGATCACCATAATTAAGGTAGAAAAGCTGCTTAGTTGCTTCATCCCAACAGGCCCATATATCTCTTAACTCTTGGAGCTCATTCTGTGTCACACTGATGCGAGTGAAGTCCAATAATTCTGATGTATACCCCTCGGTTAGACTATCCCCTTCTCAAACCGTATCTTCTCGACCATATACGCATACGGCGCATTATCCTCTACGTTATCAAGGAATCCGTTCTCCATAACAAGCTTTCTAACTTAGTAATTAAAACAGGAATCGACGCCTTTCAAGTATGAAATGACATGCAAACATGACCAAAATAAAATAAGTTAGTATCGCATAAAAGTAATCAAAGCAAGTAAAAAATTTGAACCATTACATAGGTAGCCACTAAGGTTTAGCATGGCTCTACCTAGGTGGGCTCTTAAGGTTTACTATATGTGGTTTGGTTCTAAAGGAAGGGTACCTGAACTAGCAGATTCCTCAATCCTCACCCATTATAGGCTCATACGGATCGAGTTCGGTTCTGGGAATACATTTCCCTATGGCCATGCGGAGGTGAAAACCTCACGGAACCATAGGTACGGATGTACTCCTAAGCGCCCCTAGCCCATGCGGAGGTGAAAACCTCACGGCGTAGTTTCTCGCTCCCACTTAAGGGTGTGACCACAACGGTCATGCAACATGAATGCAGGAATATCCCATGGGTTTCAAACCACAACAACCATATGACGCGACACAAACTCATGAAATGAAAGAAACGAAATCAAAATTTTATTTTCGATAAAAAAGGACAATAATCAACCAATTTTACGGCTTGACTCTCTTATTGGTCCCCAGTGGAGTCGCCAAGCTGTCGAAACCATTTTTTTGTTTGAAAAACGGGCCGACTTTAAAAATATGGAAACGGAGTCGCCACCAATCCTTTTTTGAAGTGTGATTGGGCCACTTATAAAACATTTTGGTCTACGAATTTTAAGAAAACGGGCTCGGAAGTCGGTTACGCACGAGGAAGGATTAGCACCCTCGCAACGCCCAAAATTGGTACCGTATTGATTGATTAATGTCCTTAATATCGAAAATTAGAAAATATTTTAAAATATGAATCTTTAAAAATGTTTGGATAACTCGCATTGGATATCGAAACTCTCTTGTTCCGAAAAGATGAAACACCACATCCAGCACGATAGGACGCGATGTTTCAAACCCTCGATACCAAGATTGTTTCACGATCTCTAAATCTCATACATTGCAATTTGAAAAGGGTATTTCACTATTTGGCCAAACTAAAAACCGAAACCCAGCACGATTGGGCACGGTTCCTTGAATTTCCAATCATGAAATATTGCCTTTATTTAAGAAACACGATAAAAGGATCTTTGACGGATATTTAATTGTTTGGATGAACAGAAAATCGAAACCCAGCACGATTGGGCACGACTTTCTCGAACTTCCAAACACGAAACATTGCCTTATTAAAACCCTTTTTATGGAAAAAAAACAAGATACTAATATTGAAATATGAACACGATAATAATAAGGGAGAATAATAGATACAAAAAGGGGAAAATAACTAGTAATAATACTAATACTACACTAATAATGAATAATTAATAATGAATATAAAAGTCATGGTAATAATATTAACCTTAATAAAGAATAATAGTAAAAAAATAAAGGTATACTGATAGTAATAAAATATTAGATATAGAAAAAATATATATAAATAAACAATTAAAGCAAACCGTAATATATGGGATAATAGATATGATAATATACAAAAGAAAATAAAAATGAAGAAAGATATTAATAATAAAGTAATATAATGATAAATAATAATAATAATAAGTATAGTATAGCAATAATAGTACTAGATAAAAAGAATAATAATAATAATCCAAAATAAACATAATAAGAAGACAATAAAATAATAGTACTAAACAAATAGTAGACGTAAAGGAAAATAAAACATTTGATAATAATAATAATAATAATAATAATAATAATAATTTATAATAAAAAAATTAAAGTAAACAATAATATATATAATAATAGTAAATATATTAGAAAGAATATAATTATAATTATAATAATACACCTATAAAAAAATAGTAATAATAAAATATTCAATTTAATGGTAAAATAGCAAAAATAGTAAAAAAGGGACTAAATTGGATCAAAACAGAAGCTTTGGGGCCAAATTTAAAATAAAGGAAGAATAAAAGGTTAAATTGCAATACGCTACGCGACATGGAGGGACCAAAGTAGCAATTAACCCCGTGATTCTCAAACGGTCGTCGAATGAGGACCCAAATTGAAACAAAGATGGAATAATTTTTAGGCAAAATCGAAATATAAAAACTTGATTGTAAAAAAACGAGGAGGGCTAAATGCGCAATTAGCCCCTCCCTAAAAACACGAGATCCTTCCCCGTGAAATCGGGTCGCGGTCGAGGCCCAAAACGACGTCGTTTTGGCCCCGACCCTCAACTCCAAAACGCAGCGCCGCTTTCATATACAGTATAAAAGCCACTTTTTTTTTAAAACTTCTCATTTCTCTCATTTCAGCAGGGGAGAGAAAAAAAAATCTCTCAAATGCTCTCCCCTTGGCCTAAATCCGGCCGACCCTCCGGCAATAAACCACCGCCGACCACCGTCGCAGGCCACCGCGCACGGTGGCCGGAATTCGTAAAAAAGGTAAGTTTTCCTCCTTTTTTTTTAAACGTATTTTACATATATAAACTGGTTTTTTTTTAAAAAAATATAAAAAAACAAACTATATGTGGTAACAGATTCGGCAAAAAGAAGAGCGAAAAGAGGGGGAAAAAAAGACCTTTTGATTCTTTTGTATTGATTTGTAAACTGCTCTCTGTATTCCTTGTGTGTGTTTTCTCTCTATAAAAAAACCCCCTCATTTACACGATGTATTTCGGCTTTTATAGCCTAAGAAAACCTCTAAAAATAGAACAAAATCAAATCCCGAATCCCCACTACAATCCTACTGTTTTACTGCTTCCTGCTTTGTAGGTGCACCACCGGAGGCGTGAAACACGGAGGCGCGAGACGTCGCGTGACGTGAGACTAGCTGTTTGGGGTTCTTTGGCGCTGCAACTTAGGGTTTTTGTTTTCTGTTTTGTTTTGTTTTTTTAGGTTTTGGGCTAAAAATTTGGGCTGAAATTTGTTGTAAAAAAAAAAGAATTTGGGGTTTTGTTTATTGGGCTCTGGGTTAAAATGGTATTGGGCCCGGGCAAGAAATTGGGTTCTACAGACCTCTTATAAGATTTTTTAGCCTTAACAGCATCCACACGTCTTAGTAGCCCAGACATCTCTTGATACGATCATGCGACAACATCTTTGAATTTTTTTGAATAACTTCAATGACATCTCGCGTTGCCTCTGTGGTGATACAGGCTCCGATCTTCACCGCTTTCTCTTCTCCTAGGCTCACAATGACTTTTTGTAAGGTAGGATCTGTTTTTCATCTTGTTCTACCATCCTTAACAAATCAGGAGATAGGTTACAATCTTTGTCATCTTCAAAGTCCTGAGATCCCTCTAGTCACATATCTTGCTCAAAAGTAGATTCTGAGTCAGTAGCAGCGTCGCTCATGTCGTTAATATCTAGGGACCTGTTGTAGGTATGAAGGAATATTCAAATGAATCTAAGAATAATTATTTATGTGGTATGAACATGAATGAAATAAAGGAATGAAAGAATATTTGCTCAAAGTGAGACACAAAAATGCATTTTTTATTGAAATAAAGATGTTGAACATGAGCCTATTTCACAAAAGGATTCTTATTGCTTCTAGGCTTATAGCAACAAGCATGTTTTAAATATTACTCTAAATTAGCTCTAAAATATATAGGGATCTCTTCCACAGTCCCATTGTTCAAAACACTCCAAATATGTAAGGGCAGACACTTGGAAAATTCTATTCCCCGGTTCCCTTTTCAGATACTGCATTAATGTTCAGATTCCCCGATATTTCTTCTGGGCTTTTGACTTCTTCAAGGAATTCTAGTTCCTTATTATCCATCAGGCCTTGCACCAAGGATCTGAATTCACTGCAGTTTTGAATCTCGTGACCCTCTTCATCATGGGACTCACAGTAGTTCCTTGCTTCTCTAGGTTCCTCCACTGAGTCCTGTGTGATTAATCCTCTTTCTACCATTTTCTTCCAAATCTCCCTCAGCGGGGTTTTCACTTCTGCTACATCTGTCTTGATTCTCTTCCCTGCACTCTCGATTATCGCATTTACCCCTTTGTCAGAATGGTTGGGTAACGAATTTTCTGCATCGAATTTCATAATACCCATGTTGATGAGTCTTTCGATTATCTTTTTGAAAGTGGTGCAGTTCTCAATCTAGTGTCCTGTGATTCCCGTGTGGTACTCGCATTGGGCGTTCGCGTCGTACCATTTGGGAAAGGGAGGCTGTATAGGTTTTAGGTAGAAAGGAGATACTATATGTGCATCAAACAAACTTTGGTACAACTCCCCGTACGTGATCGAGATGGGCCTAAACCGAAGTTTTTCTGAGTTCGGTCTTGGATTGGAATCTTGCCTTAGAGGGACCTGATGGGTAGTAGCTGTCGTCCTTGGCTGGCTTACGGTAATCAGCTTTGAATAGCCCTTGTTATACATACGAGCATTATTCACTTCATTTTCCCTCTTCCTCGGGGCCTTTAAAGTATTGATTTGGAAGCTCCTCTCTTGCCTTTTCCGTTTGTAACGATCTTCAAATTGTTTTGGGAGCTCCACTCTCGCCTTTTTTGTTTCCGCTAGACTAGCCAGATCAAGGACAACTGGGTTGATTGGGTTATCCCCTGGACTAGAACTTGAACCTGTCGGGAAGTTTACCGGTGTCGAGGTACCGGTCTGGTATTGGGGTCTGATGTTAATAGACACCCTTTGTGGATACGCATTTGGTTGTGCTTGGGTGTTTGTTAGGGTAAAGCCTGAATGATAAGCGGAGTCCTCGTTATCGTCCCCGGAATCAACCATAGGGCTTTTTCCTTTTTCTAACCCTCCAGGTAGCATCTGGGTTAACTGGCTCATCATGTTTCTTTGAAATTCTAGCATCTGATTCTTTATATCTTCTTGAATTTTGGCCAATTGCTCTAGCATCTTTATTTGCATTTGCTCTAATCTCTCCAACCTTTGGTCTATTTCTTTAGTCTTTGCTCGGGTACCGTAATGATGTTTGGTTGATAAGTTTTTTGTTGGTTTCCAGATTAACTCTGAAATGATTTTAACCGATTAGAGTCTTTCCATGAAATTTAATACACATGATGTGATGTAATGCGAATGCATGAAATGAATACAAAAAAGAGTCGATTCTGATTCAATTTCATTTAGAGAAATTTACTAGAAAACAAAATTCTTTACATAAAACGGATTATAAATATGGCTTTACCCTAATGCTCAAAGTTTTAACTTTCCTAAGTAACGATGCCAACTCTTGACCCCGATCTGATTCTAGCTCATACTTCACGCTTAGCATGTCGGCTTGAATCGCCAAAGTCTGTAAATGATCGGCTACCTCCCGAACCTGAGCCACGGCCTCGCCCATAATGTAATATATGTTTCTAACTTGATTTTGAGAATGGTAAAGCTGTTCCTTCAAACGTTCTTCACTTACCTCCAGAAGCTCTACCCGGAGCTCACAATTTTATAATGCAGATTCTAGTTCTTCTATCTTTCCTTTCATTTCTTCAATCTTGTTCAAACTTGCCCTCAATTCAACCGCAGAATTACGATTTCTATGCTGATGAAGTGACTTTTCAAGTTCTGCTACTCTAGCCTTTAATTCCCTTTTGTCATTTTGGGCTTCTAACAAACTATTTTCTAGGGCTTCTTTCTGTGTCTGAGCCTCTTGGAATTTTCTCTCCCATCGATTGACTTTGGTTCTTTCTTCTTGGATCTCTTGTCGCCATTGCTCTGACGTTTTTTCCAATCCGGTGATTCTCATCGATAGACGCAATTTCTTGTAATCCGTCTGCAAATTATCCAAGTCTTTCTCTGCTTTATTCTTTCCTTTTTTTAATTTCTTGGCCTCTAGCTTTTGAACATCAACATCTAGCCTTAAATGCATCTTTTCTTCCTCCAATTATTCTATCTTCTTTTTAAGTTCCAAATTCCTCCTCTCGAAGTCTTGCTTTATGATCTCTAGTTCTGACAGGATTACTTGTAAGTACTCTTCCATCGGTCGAACGCCCTCTAAATTTGGCCCGGGGATATTATCATTAACTCTTTTACTTTACCATCCACTGTACTCGGGAGTCATTATTGAACCTACAACCAGCCTTTTCATTCGACGAGTCTGATTCCAAGCGTTAGAAATCTCCTTTACCCTTTTCTTTTAGTTATCTCCCCGATACAAAAACTCACATTGAGCTAGCCCGTGTATTACCGGTATGAACTATCCTGATTTGTACTGCCTCAATACAAGGAAAGGAGCATACCCAACGGCTCCCCAAATCCCAAGCAAGGGGACCCAGTCAAAACTCCCACATCGGTAAATAATTTCGTTAGGAATCAACCAATGAGCTCTCCACTCGACGTCTTCTTCTTGGAGATTTTGGAGGAGCGCTATCCAATTTTCCTCTAATATGTCAGCCCTTCTTGACGTGACCACTATCTCATTTAATGGGGAGTAATTCCCAGAGAAAATCCGATAAGAAACTTTATCCACCTTCCAGAAATGACTATGGAACCAAGCTAACAACAACTGAGCGCAACCTATAAATCTACCTTCACCGGACCTCCTACATGCATTCAAAGATCTAAATGTCTTGGCCAAGATTATCGGAACAGATGTGACCCCTTTATCAAGTCGATCAAAGAGATCCGAGACCGCCTCATCTACATACCCTAATACCCTAGGGAAGATCATTAATCTGTAGATACTCAAAGCAAACATATCGACTCTCTTCTTCGTATCAGGATGCGCTAGAATCAAATCTCTCAAATTCTTCCATGGGATGCACTTATATTCGCCTTTTTGCTTTATCCTAGCTATAATTCACTGTTCACTCATTCTCGTAATGTTCATCAATTTTTTCCAAAAGGTCGGGACATAAGCGGCTCTGGAATAGGCTTTATCGACTTGAACCTTTGGACAACGCAGTAGGGCTGTATATTCTTCCACAGTAGGTACTAAATCGACCCTTCCAAAGGTGAAGCACTGTAAGCAGGGTTCCAATACTAAACGATGGCCCGGAACAAATGCTCGTCTACCTTGATGTCGAGTAGATACGGCAAGTCCCCATAATTATAGTAGAACAATTGTTTGGTCTCATCGTTCCACTGATCCCATATTTCTTTTAATTCCTGAAGGTTATTTTGCGTCACGCTGATACGGGTGTAGTCCCATAATTCTGATGTGTACCCCCTCGGCTAGACTATCTCCTTTCTCTAATTGTGTTTTCTCTGACCACATACGGACAGCAGCATTATCCTCCACTTTATCAATAAATTCGTTCTCCATGACAAGCTCTCTAATTTAGTAATCGAACTTGAATCGACACTCTTTTGAATATGAAATGACATACAAACATAGCAAAAACACAATAAGTCAGTACAACATACAAAAACAAAACTCAAAGTAAATAAAAGAGAATCAAACACCTATCTGGGTAACCACTAGGGTTTCTCGTAGTACTATCTAGGGTGGGCTCCTAGGGTCTTCTACATGTGGTTTGGTTCTAAAGTTGAGTGATAAACCGTAATATATACATATCTTAATCCCACATTTAGCATACTTTTTGGATGAATTATCCCTTGAATTATGGAATTTGATGCTCCTAATCCTTTAATTTCATGTTTTATACTTAGGAGAGCATCGGAGGATGAAAAGAATGAGAAACGGGCCAAAAACGGAAAAAATGGGCCAAAGTGATAAATCAACACGGCCTGGGCTCGAGCTACACGGCCGTGCCCCTTTAGCAGGCTCGACCACGGCCTGGATTCGATTCACACGGGCGTGTTGCACGGGCGTGTCCCTACCGTGACAAAGAGGAATTTCACTCGAAATAGGGTACTCAGAGGCAAAGAAAGACATTCCAAAAGCCTATATAAACACCTAAAGGCCAACCTTGAGGGGGCGTCTAGCTAGGCCAAGGAGCCAAGCCAGAAATGTCAGAATTGTGGGATTTACTCGAAGAAAGCCAGTTGATTCATCTCAAGAAGCCGAAATCATACTCAAGACGGAGGATCTCTCTTTTAATTCCTTCAGGGGGTTTTAGGGTTTTCTTATGTTTTGTTTTATATTTTCTTCTGAGATGTATTCTTTTATGATTATGAACTAAACCCTCGAGATACGAGGGGATGAAACCTAAGACGGATCTTGTTATTGTTTTCTGAACTATATAATAAATACTTGATTTGTTCTTAACTATGTGTTCTTAATTCTTGTTTTGATATTTAAGGATATTGATTCAAGTATTGATGTATTAGACAGTGGAGGAATATTCCCTGTTTAAGAGTAGATCTAGCATAGTTAAGCGGAGTTGATCGCAACCCTAGAGATAGGATGACGAAAATCTGTCGGATTAGGGTCAAACCTAATATGGGAGTCCATAGATCGAGTTAATGCAATCCTATGTGTTTTAATTAGAAAGAGATTTCAATTAATCAACCTAGGGTTAGACGTTAGTAGTCTCGAAAGAGGTATTAATATAAATTACGGAATCCTACAGATCAAGTCAAGTGAATAAATCGTCTGGTTCAGAGTTAAATAACAAGTGAAGTCTAGGTGGATTCTTCCTCGGGTATTGTCTTAATCAATTGGTTTTTCCCACAAGCATTTTCCCCAATTCATTCTCTGTGTCTTAGCGTCTTTAGCTTAGTAGTTAGTTAATTTTAGAATAAACAACAAATCCCTTTATTCTTAGGCTAAATAATAAAAAGAAAGTCAGTATTAGTACTTTTGGTTCCTTTGGGTTCGACATTCCGGTCTTGCCACTAAGCTATACTACTATTCGATAGGTGCACTTGCCTCAATCGTGGTGATAATTAGTTTTTAGGTTAGATCATTCATTTTATAAATATTAAGACTCTCAACACACGATCATTGAGGTACCCGAACCAGTAGATTCATCGATCCTCACCCATTATAGGCTCATACGGACCGAGTTCAGTTCAGGGGAAATACATTTCCCTATGGCTGCACGGAGATGAAAACCTCACGAAGGCATAGGTACAGATGTATCCCGAAAGCGATCCACTATCCTGCACGGAGGTGAAAACCTCACGGAGTAGCTTCTCACTCCCACTTAAAAGAGGTAAGACCAAACGGTCCTTATGCAATATGATGCAAAAATACTCTACGAGACTCAAACCACAGCAATCATATGAAATAACACAAACAAATGCCATAACAGGATTGTAATTTTTCAAATCAGATTTTTCAACTTTCGACAATAAGACAAAAAATAATCAATTTTACGGCTTGCCTCTCTTATGTTCCCCAGTGGAGTCGCCAAGCTGTCGTAACCATTTTTTTCGTTGAAAAATGGAGGCGACTTTAAAAATGAAAATGGAGTCGCCACCAATCCTTTTTTGAGGTGTGATCGGATCACCTTGAGATTAATCATTAAAACATTTTGATTTATTAAAATAGTGATTTCGGCCTACGAATTTTGAGAAAATGGGTTCGGGAGTCGGTTACAAACGGGGAAGGATTAGCACCCTCGTAACGCCCAAAATTGGTACCTAATTGATTAATTAACGTCTTAATGTCAAAAATTTGAAAAGATTTTAAAATATGATCCTCTTTGTTTAAAGAAAAACTTGAATAAAATTAAATTGGATGCTAAGACCCGCTTATTTCGAAGAGGTAAAATGTCATGCCCAGTGAGTTAGGATACGACATTTCGGATCCTCGAAACTAAGCTTGTCTTTTGACTTTTAAAACTAGTGCATTTAAATTCAAAAAGGATATTCGGTCATTTGGGTCAAATGAAAAATCGGAACCCAGTAAGTTAGGGCACAATTTCTCAAAATTCCAAATACAAAATATTGTCTTTGTTTTTAGAAATCCTTACCTCGAGATAACAAAATGTCACATCCAATGAGTTAGGACACAACATTTTTGAATTCCCGAGAATAAGTTTTCATTACTTATGCTTTGTTTTTTTTTAAAAAGATGATCGGTTCTTTAGGCTCGATGAGAAAAATCGAAACCCAGTAAGTTAGGGTACGATTTCTCGAATTTTGAGTTACAAAAATTGCTTAAAAAAAATATATCGGACAAAGGTTAATGTAACGTAAATTGGTAGTAAAATAAAAAATAATGGTACAAATATGCATGACAATATAAAGGATGAAGACAAAATAACAAGTCCAAAATAAACAAAAAAATAATGATTAAAAAGAACTAAAAATTTAGAACCTAAGAATTAAAACAAATAAATAAACAAGTATAGTGTAACACAAATTAAAAATCATAATATTAACAATGATGATGATGATACGAATAATAAATAAAAATTTTCTGAAGTTTTAAGACTATATTGAAAGCCATAAGTATATAAGCACGATAAAAGAAAATGATAGATAAAAAAATAACGTGTAAAATGTAAAACGGAATAAGGGGAATATTAAGTAAATAAAATAAATAAATAAGGCATTTAATTTAAAAAGGAATAAACAAATAAATGATAATGAAATAACAAACAAAACGGTTTTTTTTTTTTAAAAAAGAAATGAAGTTCAATGAACCCGGGACCTAATTAAAATTAAAATAAAATTAGAGGGTAAAAATTTAAAAATAAAATAACCTGAATTAAGAAAAATAGAAAACACGGAAGGACTAAAATCTAAACGCGTGGAAACTACAAGGGTCATATGAGAAAATACCCCAAATCCCTTTTATGCGCACCGTTTAGGATCAAAATAAAATAGAAAAGGAATTGCAAGGGCGAATTTGAAAGAAAAAGGAAAACTGAAACAAGGACCAAATCGGAAAAGCCTCAAACCCGGAAGGACTGAGGGCGCAAATAGACCCTCAGTCCAAAAACACGCGGATCTTAGGCGGTTATGGGTCGGGTTTCGGGTCAGAGGCCAAAACGACGTCGTTTTGGCATCTGAGATTAATCCTCAAAGCGGCGCCGTATGGGTGGACTATTTAAGCTAAAAATTGAAAGAAAAAAATCATTTGGTATCCGTTCTTTTAAAAAAAGGGCGATTTTTCCTCTGCTTTTCTCTCGGACGACCTGATCCCGCCGATGCTTGCCGGGCTCATGTGATGACTCTGCCAGTAGCTCCACCGTCTGTCTAAGGCGGAATTGTTTTAAAACCCCCTTTTTAAAAAAAAATAGATTTTCCCGTCTAAACATAGACCCGATTTGGGTTTTTGAACAAAAAAAATGAGAATAAAAAGAAAAAAAGAAATAGAGGAGAGGTTTCGGCCTCTCTGCTTCCCCTTTTCGGGCTCTCATCGGAAACCCATCGGGTTTCAAGGTGCCTAGGAGCCGTCGATAGCCCTTAACAGCGGCTAAAAAGCAAAAGGAACGGTAAGTTTTTATTTCTTTTGTTTCGATAAAAAAATGCACCTTTTTGAATCTGAAATACTCTCTGCTTTCTCTTTGATTTCTGTGTATTGATATTGTGTATCCAAAAAAATATAAATGTTGTTTTCGGTTTTTATAGCCGAATCAAAAATAAAAACGAAAATGAAATACAACCATTTTTTTATTTTTCTTGCTGTGCTATCTATTTGTCTGTCCTTTTTGTAGGTACGGAGGCGTGCGTGGCGCTGTACGGAGGTGGGCCGACATGGAGTGTACGGAGGCGGCGGCGGCTGAAGTAAGCTAGCTAGGGTTTCAAATTTTTCTGTTTCGTTTTGGGCTAGTGGGCTAGGGTTTAGGCATTTGGGCTAGGTTTGATTTGTTGGGTTTAGTTTATTTGGGCTGCTGTAAATTTTTTGTAATGGACTGTTTAAAAATGGAATTTTATTTTATTTTTTGGTTTTTTAATTTGGTTAATGGGCCCGGACAAATTGGGCTGATTACAGCTATAAAAGCTAATCTCTATTGAATTTCATTAGTAAAAAGGCTTAAAAAAATTTCAAGGGTTTAAGTGGAATTTAGGCCATAATGTTTTGGAATGGACTATTAATGCTCAATTTTTAAGGGAATTATGTGTTAAAATAATGTTAATTGATTTTTTAAAAAATGAATAAAACATTAAAAGCATAAAAGAATATTTCATCTTCATTTAACCTCTTCTCCACCAATTCCACCATTTTTGAAGCTAGAAAAATGCAGCCAAGCTTCTTCCATTGCATGGTAAGCTAAACCGAGCCCCTTTTTATTAAATTTTATTTTTTTGAAATCGTTGTAGCTCGATTTAACTAACCCAGGTATTTTGTAAAACTGCCAATGTTTTTAAAAGTTGTCATTGTTGTTTTTGTGAAGTTTTTGATGTTAATTGGTTAAATTTTAAGTGTAGAAATGAAAAATGACTAATTTGTAAAGTGAAATTAGTGTTTTAGTTAAAAAGGACTAAAGTGTGAAAAGTGTAAATAGTGGTGTGAAATGTCTATGATATTTGATGGTAGAGGGCCATAGAAGGATGTATTTGAAAATAGGTACTCAAATGTGAAAGTTATGATTGTTTCGTTTTTAGGGACTAAATTGAATAAAATGCAAAACTTTAGGAAAATTTTGTAAAGTAAAAATAAAATGCCATATGCATGAAATAAGATATTATAAAGTGTTTGAAATTGATAAATTGAAATGAATTAACGTATAGATCAAGATTTGAATCAATTAGAAGTTAATCGAGGAAAAAGGAAAATTGCGAATTAGCCCTTGACATTGTACTTTTTTTTTTTTGGTCTGGTAAGTTCATATGGTCTAGTTATATATGTAAATGTAATGTGTGTGGTTGAATTATAAATTTATATTGTGTGAATGTACTTTGAATTGTATACAAATTGGTACAAAAAGGTGAAAAATTGATTAAATTGTAAAGAATTGATTTAATGTGTTAAATATGCCCAGGTGAATGCAAGAAAGGATAGAATAAAATTGGTATATCAATAGGGTTATTTGCGCGCTATATGAGATTTTTAAATGAGATGATATAGTGTAACGCCCTGAATAATTTATTTCTGCTTCTGTGAATATTTGACACAACTGTGTATCCGCTTCAGTGGTTAAGTGTTCTAGGGGTGTGTATGAGGTCTTGATTCAAGTCCTGGAGTTGTTAATTTTTCATTTTTGATGCAAGCCTTACCCTTGGGGAGTGGGCTTATATAAAATTGTCTGTTAGGTCATATCAGAATGAGCCTGCTGGTTCAAGTGGTAAGGGAGTTGGTGTGTTAGAGGTATTGTGTTCAAATCCTTGTGTGAGCGAGGGTATTTATTTTTGGCTTGGTTGACTGGTAGAGTTTCGATTAAATTTTAAATGCTGAAGTGGTTGAGATTGTGTAGTAGTGGGAAGTTGGGGAAATATCAAATTGAATTTTTATTTTTGTTTTACTCTCCTGCCGAAAATTCCTGTGCACTTTTGACGTTCTTCTCCAAATTTTCCTCTTCCAAACTTTCACTTCTGATCACCGTTTTTTTTATTCCTGTTCGCTATTATGTCTTGTGAATCATCGCATTTGGGTATTGTATGGTGTTTTCCAGCGTGTAGTGTGTTCAGGCTATCGTATCAGTTCTGGTTGAGGGAGTCTCGGGATTAGTTTGCTATGAAAAAAACCAGGTGTGTACCCGAAACGTAGAAAACGAGGTTTCAAAAAAAGCTAAAAAACTGCACTATCAACGCCACATGGGCGTGTGGTCGCCCGTGTGGATGGCCGTGTACGAAACACGGCCGTGTGATAGACGAAGTCTTGGCCGTGTGTAGGACACGACCGTGTGGTGGCTGGTGCATAGCCGTGTGAGCCACATGGGCTAGACCAAGTGGGGCGTGTGGGCCCACACGGGTATTTCACACGGGCGTGTGGATTTTGGGCCAGGCCGTGTGGGCCCATAATTCTAAAAATTTCCATAGGATCGCACGGGTCGTACCAATCGACTGTGGTCCTACTGTAGGGTCGGTAAGGGCTAATCAAACCCTAAAACTGTAGTTCTGATAGTATGATATTCTATTCTGAGTATGATAATGCTATGCATGTCTGATTATTCTGATATCTGTACGTAAGCATGTTGAGCATGTCTAGTATGTTATTCTGTATTTGTTTTTGTATATGATTATGGGGTGGGATTTGTATATGAAGAGGAAGTATTTTGTTCGGTGTTAAACGCCTGTATTCTGGCAGCTCGGATGCATATTATTTGATGTGTCTTAATGGCACGACACAGTGTGTAGGGATGGATGGGTGTTTTTTTACCCCACATGGTGTGATGGGATGGACGGAGTTGGTGTGTAGAGGATGGGGGTAGGATTTCTGCATATCTCCGCTTTTACATAATCAATCAATCAGATCTGCTTTTATTCGTGTCTATGATTCTGTATGTTTGCATGCTTAATTCTGTTGGGTTACACACTGAGTTTACGTAAACTCACATCTGTTTGTCTATTCTATCAGGTAATCCACAGATTTAGGCGGATCAGTGCGAAAGAGACTCAGCGGTGACCACTCGACCGTAAACTGCTTTACGTTATTAATTTACAGTTTTATTTATGATTTTGATTTTCATTTGAGAGTATGTAATTTTCAGGACTCTCTGGACTTTTTGGTTTCTAACTGTTGGTTTTTGGTTTATTGATATTCCGCATGATTTAATAAGATGTGTTATGAATTCGACGGTTTTCCACAAAAAGGGGTATTTCTGAAAATAACGAATCAAATTTTTAAAATAAAATGATTTGTTTTTTTTTAAACTTCCGCTGTGACAAGAGTTTTGACAAACTAATTAATTAAATAACGTTTTTAGTATATTCATGAACGAACTCGTGGTATAAAAATTGAATGGTTTACTAAGTCGACACTGTTTTCAAAACCCATTCCTTGTGATTCCACCAGATTCGACCATAGCGTCTAGTTCGGGTTTGGGGTGTTACATATAGAGTATACTAATGTACAGAGAATTCACTAGTTATGCCGAAATCCTAAATTTGTTGGGGATTACCGAGTTATGTCTCTATGGAGACTTTGGTGTGGTGGAGGAATGTACTATTATATGATATATGTGCCTACGAGCCTTGCACTTTGGTGCCTTTGTGTGGTGTAGTTACTGCTCTGACGAGCAACCTGGTGTAGTTTAGTTACACGCGTATTTGTATCTGTCTGATTTAGTACATCGGGTTAAAAAAATAAAGAAAAGGGAAATGATTAATTGATAGTATGTGATCTGATGTGATATGTGTAATAGCCCATTTCCCAGTGGTGTCAAAAATAGTGGTTTCGGGACCACAATTCTGATGTTTCAATCTATAAATATTAATTATTTAATATTTACGAGGTCATTAAGGTCGTGTTAAAATGTGGTTATGAAATTTTAACATTTAGATAGTTAATTAAGTAAAAAGGACTAAATCGTAAAAAAAGTGTAAAGGTCAATTACTATTAGTATATTTGAGTCAAATGGATGGGAAAACATTATTGCATAGTTTTAAATGGCAATTATACCATTGCTAATGCTAGTGGCCGATTAAACAACTATGTTTTATAATGTTTATGTTTTAAATTATTTAATAAATGTTAAAATAAAATGAATAAAAGTTAAAACATAAAAAAGGGTATCATCTTCTTTCTTTTTAACCTATTTCCACCGAACCACCATTTTCAAGCTTGGGAAGCTTCGACTTTGATTGTGTCCTTGCATGGTATGTATTTGTTAGTTGTTTTTAGTAATTTTTATGTTTTTGCAATCATTTTAGCTTAATCTAGCTAACCCGGGGGTTAATTTGTAAAACTGTTAAATATTTTAGAAGATGCCATTAATGAGTTTGGTGTGTTTTTGAAGTTTAATGGTAGATTATTAAGCTTGGGTATTGAATAGGATTATTTTGTAAAGTAATTTTGTATAATTTCTAGGTTTAGGGATTTAATTGAAAATAGTGAAAATATGACATGTTTTTCTTGTGAAATTTTAGCATGTGAGGAATGATTTGGAGTAGTTATAAATTCGGTTCAATGGGTATAGGGTTTAATTGTGAAAATAATCATGTTTTGGTCTTAATGATCAAATTAAATAAAATGTAAAAGTTTGGGGCAAATGTGAAAAAATTACAAATAGGAAGTTATATGCATTAAATTGAATATTATATAAATTTGAAGCTAATAAATTGAAATAAACTATTTTATAGATCAAGAACAAGTAGATGATCGTGGAAAAGGGAAAGTTGTTGACTAGCCCCTAAAATCTTTAATATCTCTGCAGTTTAGCCCTGATAAGTTCGTTCGGTTTAGTTTAGTATAATTTGAAATGTTATATTGATTGTGAATTGTGATTGTTGAATATTTATGGTATTTGAATTGTTATTAAATATTGTGAGTTGAGAAGTAATGGACTTGAATATTGTTAAAATGATGAAATGTTTAGAGCCCGGATAAGCATATGATAGGGTACAATTTGCATGCCAATAGGTTATTTTACGCGCTGTATGGGATTGACTTGTGATGAGATGATGATTCTTGACTTGTTATTACCCACTAAATATACCGAAGTTTAGCATTTGTTGCGAACTATCGTGTTATATTTACAATGATTCTGGCGCGTTACCAGGGGCGGATGTAAAGCCTTCGGGCTTGGCACTTAGTGCCTAAGCATGTTTTCGGAGGGATGTTAGCCTACGGGCTAGGCACTTGGTGCCAAGGTGTGTTCTCGGTTGGTTTGGCTCGGTTGAGCTCTCTGGCATGTTTCGGGTGGTTAATTGCGTATTCGTATCCGTTATATCGTTCATCGGGCAAATTTCTAATGGTAAATGACTTGTTAAGGAATTATATAAATGTTTGCATGATTTTCCAATATTATCGTGAATTGATATTGAATGATCTTGTGTGATTGAATTGATTATGAAACTCGTACATATATATAAACTCACCTGTTGATTGTTGTGGATGACAGGATTATTGTTTATTAATCTTGCTAATGAATAATTTCTATTGAAGCTTACTCGTGTTATTTTTCCCGTTTCTTTGTAGATAACATTTTATGGAATCAAGCGATCGGATCAGCATGAAGATCACATTATCCAGATATCTATCGGTAGATTTTGACATGTTTATCTTTGGGTTATATGGCATGTAATAGGTGTGTCTTGTGTATGTTTTAGATACTTATTACAAGTGGTACATATTATACTTGTGTGATGTTGTTTAAGTTGGATTTTAGCTTACTTGTGTATATGCCTTTGGTTTTGGTTTGTACATGTTTTTATAAATATGTCTTTGGTTATTTGGTACATGCTTCATAGAAGTGTTTGAAATATGGTAAATTAGAATATGAATGAATTGAATGAATTGGTAGGTTTAGCATATGTGTAATGTATGGACTTGTGATATTTGAATACAAGTAGTTTGGTTTGTAATGTGGATTTGATTTGATAATTGAATTATGGTGCCAATGAAGGCATATTGGTTAGGCACATAGGTTGAATGTTTTGGTATGTTTTGAGCATGTTTGAATGTGTTTTCAATGTATGGAAATAGTTGCTTTTGGTTTGGCTTGATACCTAAGATTTGAGTGAAGTTTTACCTTGTTTAGGAAGTCACTTAAGGTGCACACGGGCTGTCACATAGCCGTGTGCCACACACGATCACATCATACGGCCGTGTGTCATTTTGATTTTAAGTGCAGGATTTTCCATACAGCATCAGGCTATTACACAACCTGGAGATACGGTTGTGTGACCTTATTTCGAATACTCACATGGTTTTGAACACGGCCTGCGACACGGCTATGTGACCCAAATTTCTATTTGTACACAGGTTGGCCACACGACCATATTCCTGATCCAGATGGTCTGGGCTTTGTCACACGGTCATGTGACCCCCATTTTCAAAAATTTTCAAAATTTCTATGTTTTTTTTTCTGTTTTGTTTCAAATTAGCCCTTGATTGTTTCCAAACTATTTTTAAGGTCTCGTAAGCTCGATTTATGGCTTGTAAGTGTATTTATGCTATGCTTAATATGTGGACTGAATATTGATATTTAAATTAATGTTTGAATGGTTTAATGATGTTATTTGATTTGATATGTGTCGTAATACTCCGTAACCCTAATTCGGTGACGGAGATGGGTTAGGGGTGTTACAATACGTTTATACGATGATGAATTAATATTAATGGTATATAGTTGACTACTCTGTTATACGATATTAAATCGAAATGGCTTGAAAATGTGAAATGTTATATGATTTAAATGTTTAATGAACTCACCTAATTATTGTGAAATGTGAAAACAAGAAAGTTGTGGAGTTAGCTAATCTGTTAAATTAACTGTGATTTGAGGTGGGTTTATTGTTTTAAAACCTATGAACTTACTAAGCATTTGAAACGCTTACTTTGTTCATTTTCTGTCTCCGTAGTGGTCATTTTGGCGGAACGTGTCAATCGGATCACCTCGGAGCTTACACTATCTAGCTATTAACTAGGTAGTCTTTTAAATGTTCTAGACTCGGTTATGTGGCATGCATATAGGTTTTGTTGTTTTCACTTGGATGATTGTTGAATTAGTCCTTATTAAATGTTCAAATCTTACAAGTTTAATGTTCAAATATGTGATGGTTCTATTGATAGCTTAATGAGACATGTGAATGGCATCCAAATGATATTTGAGTATGTTATGGCATGAAAATATGATGATATGAGATGATGAATTGTATGATTTATTTGGTATAGAATGTACATGAATAGGTGTTATGATTGAATGCCAAATATAATATGTTATAATTATGGATTTGGGAATGGATGAATTGTAGTATATTGGTATGGTTTAAATTGATTTTGTGGAATTTGTAATGTGCTCAAAGGCACCATTTGTGCTTGATTTCATTTGAGCATGAAAGGGTACCAAAACATGAGGTTTTTTATCTTCTAGCAATGATACTATAGGTTGAAGTATCGATACTTTACCAAATGAACATGATTTTAAAACGACAGAATGTCAATTTGGTATCCATACCAGCATAAAGTATCGGTACTTAATCCTAAAGATCGATACTTTATAAAGGTATCGATACGAGTTGACTTGTGTTAAAAAAATTCAAAATGGCAGAATGCCAAAATGGTATTGATACTGAATTTGGTATCAATACATTCTAACAGGGGTATCGGTACCTTATTCCAAGTATCGGTACTTGTGAAATTTAACTTGATTTTTGAAACATTGAAACTGAATATGGTAATGGTACCTAGTCTGGGTATTGATACTTATGCTCATATTTTGAAAAGTTTTTAGTTTAGTCCTTATTCATGCTTGAGTCAACTTAAGAGCTTTCGTAAGATCGAATGAGTTACGGTTTTGATTGTTTACTATAATGTTCACGCATTTATTATAGATATCGATGAAAGAATGAATTATTGATGTGAAATTACATGTGATTTGCTCTAGTAACAGAAGTAGCATCCCTAACTCGGGTTCGGCGATCAGGTTGAGTGAGGGGTGTTACGCTATGGACCTATAAGGTTTCTTTTGTTGAGTTTTAATGCTTGAGTAATGAATGAGTATACATGGTTATAAGTATTAAGCCAATTATTTAACTACGTTAGGTTGAGGTGACTTGATTGCTAAATTGTTTGGATGTTTGGTTATATATTTGTTTGTTAATTTGATGCATATGAAATTTGTATAAAGTATGCTTAAGTTCGGTATGAATTGGTTAGTGTTTGCTTACATTTAAATGTTCATTTTAGGCTATATTACATTAGTGTCTCAAGACATAGTGGTCATGTTTTGCAACCCTCAGAACAAAAATGACCGAATCATGCATTTTTGGGTATAGATCTCGAGACTTACCAAGCAAGTCTTGAGGCGTCATGATCCAAGTCTCGAGACACAGTGGCCTTTGTCTCGAGAGGGAAAAACATCAAAATTATAAGCCTAAAATAGGGGAGCTATGTCTCGAGATAGGTCTCGAGACATTAAGGCCCAAGTCTCGAGACATGTATCCTTATGCCTCGAGACACATCAACATCAAATCAAAATAAAATTAAAATTCATCATGCCTCGAGACATGAAGACCATGTCTCGAGACCCCCAATAGAAATTGGATAAATAAGTTTGGGTTCGAATCCTAACTCTGTATTTGACCCCGTACAATTGCTAAATACTTTAAACTAGACCAATTGACATTTATTGAGTATGTACACGTGATTTAATTGAAATTATACATGATTTATTTGTTTGAATGTATGTGCTTAGTAAAATGATATCGAGTTAGTCTGAGTTACTCCAGCAATGTAATATGACATCACGCATTTAGATTCGGTGATTGTATCGGATGTAGGGTGTCACATAATTTTTTGATAAAATCAACATACTATCAAGATCTCAACAATCAAAATGTCGCAAGATTGAACTCCCGCTCTAACACCATTCGAGAAAAGGCACAAAAAAAGTTGTAATTAGCCAAGATGCAATTTAAAATCATCATTTTATTATGGAAGATCTTATATGATTCAGTATTTAAGTTGAAAACTAGAACACTTTACCACCCCTTTTTTTTTTTTGCAAATGTAGTTTCGCAAGAGTAATATGACTTGAATCACCACTAGGAATCATTACAGGTATTCTTAAGGTTAGTTCAGCTAAGGAATGGAGTCTCATTTTCGTAGAACAAGTAATAATGGACAAAAAATTGAGATTAATGACTTCACTAACTTTATTATAATCTTATGGGGCATTTGGACCCATAGAAATAAAGTCTTATTCTAGGGAGCCAACATTAATTTGTTTGGTACACCAAAATACAAAAAACAAAAGTTTCTTTTGATTCTCCTCCATCTTCTACTATTATTATATTTTCTTATTTAATTATTTATAAAATTTGATATTCTTGTTATACTTCACTCAATGTTCAGCAGACTATTTTCGTTAGTGCATAAGGTAGACAACCATTGAGCTTCATTGTATCCTCAAGGTTTATTTGTCAATAACTCTATTGCACACTAAAATATATAGGTGGGGTGAATAAAACCTTAAAGAAAGTGGTATAGATACACGCTTTGAAGCCTTTTGTTAATTCTTTTAACACCCTAAACTCGGCCTAGATGGAAAGACCAAATTTAGAACGTAACGTTAACTTACCAGAAAACAATCATACTTAAGGCGAGCCTTTTGCTAAAACATTCATTATCCGAAACATAGTTAAATCTTAAAAGGTTAAAATACAAAATTAAAGACATAGGTTCACACACATATATATAATAAATCTGATAAATGACCGACTCCCACGTCTGCCGACTACTTAGTCCTGTGAGTTCCCTGAAATTCATTCAAATAGTTACTGTGTTGCATCATAGAGTTTAACATAAACAGACTAGCTTATGTATAATGATTCAGATGTTATTGAGTGTTCAGATAATAATTCGGTCTCGTCGGTCAGATTAATAACCTAAAACATATTCAAACACAAAATAGTCATGATATGTAGCAGATTAGTACAGACGTATATATAACGCAAATACGGTAGCAGATGCAAATGTCATATGACACAGATACAGATGTAATTTCCTATTCCAACCGCTACACACCATCTCCACCACCCTACACACAAATAGGTATATAACACCCATCTATCCCTACACACCTCATAGTGTCGGTAAGACACGTTGCAGTGTTTATAGTCTCACTGCCAGATTAGATAATATTATTGGTGGTTTGACCACCAATTCAATACAAAACACTCCCTCCAATTCATAACTTCCACCTCATGAAGTTGCAGAACAGATAACAAACATGTAAACATATAATGCAGTTGCGGATATGATCACACATTTCTAATACAACAAGGTGTCGATATCATTAATATCTAACTCATACTGATATCCAGAATCCACTAATAATCATGATAAACTAGCTCATACCATACAGTTCAATTCATACACATCCTATGGATGGCTTACTTCCGCCTCGCATATCAATTTCCACACTAACAAAATTTCATTATCCAGGCTCACACGTCCGTGTGGCTACACATGGCTTGACACACGCCCGTGTGCCTCAAATCTGAAGTCAGTGAGTTACACGGCCTGGACACACGCCCGTGTGTCTTGCCCGTGTGACCCAAATCCAAACTCAGAGAGTTACACGGCCTGAACACATGCCTGTGTGTCTTGCCCGTATGACTCCAAATCTGAACTCAGAGAGTTACGTGGCCTGGAAACACGCCCATGTATCTTGCCCGTGTGACCCCTGCACCTCACTTCTTATAAATGGTTTAACACACACCCGTGTGACTTACTTGTGTGACCCCAAATCAGAATTCAAGGAGTTACACGGTCTACCACACGAGCTCTCATATGGCCGTGTGATTCAAACAGTCTGTACACACGCCCGTGTGGTAGCTCGTGCGCTGTCAACAACCCCATTTCTAACGAAGAAAAATGCAGTAAAAGAAAGAGTTTCCATACCCACTTGCTACACAACACTGTAGGAGCACCACAATGCAAATTCCATGCCTAAAAACAAGTCCTGGATGTCCAATTCAACAAAACATTCATAAATACTCAATTGAAAACAATCAATTTTTCGTTGAAACCTTCGACTCACTACACAAAATGAATGAGAGTTTACTTACCGCGAATTCCCAGTACACATCCAGTTTCTAAGAAAAATAAAAAGCGTTGGGCGTCTCTTGAGTCCCCCCTAGTGTATCGGAACACAACAACAACAAAATTAACAACAACTCGAAGTTTTCATGATTTTTTCCCAATTCGCACAACAACATAATATAACAAAATAATCGACCAAATTTATCGTAAAGCGCGCCAGAGCAAACAATATCGCAATCCTCTTAGCAATTTTGCAGGATGAATAGAATAAAAAGAGAATTTTGAGAAGAACGTAAAACAATTGGAATAAACAAAATAAAAAATATATGAGAAGAGATGGAAAAGAAACGTCTACACACATTAGAGGGAAGGCATTTAAATTTCAGATCAGTTTTACAGAAAGGTGCAAAAAAAATTCCTTGTTGCATAAGCAGAGCCTCAAACACGAAACCAAAGAATAGATAGATGCTTAACCAGTGAACCAGTAGGCTCATTCTTGACACAAGAAGGCACCGAATTAAACTTAAGCAAGGAATCCTAAGCCAAGGGTGCAATTAAATGAATTATAAAAAATTCCAAAATTTAAGAACCTTAGATCTCAAGTGAGCAAACAGAACACCCAACCACAAAAGCAGACCCATATTCAATGACACATCTCAACAATAAAAACTCAAATTTTGGGGCGTTATAATTCTCATATGCTTATTTTTATCCCCGCGCTTTGAACCTTAATTTTAATTTTCTCATTAGTTTTTTTTTATAAAATTCAAATGCTAGTTTATTATATACATGATATTTTATATGCATAGTTATGGTTGGTACATAATTATATAATGTATGCTATATGTCATGCAAGAAAGAAAGAAAGAAAATATATGAATGAAAATTCATAGTTGGGAAATGATCTATTAATGGAGCGAAACAATACTTTTGTTTTAAATGGTGATGACATTGTTCAAAATTTAGTTGAACATGCTTCTATCCAATAGAAGCAATATGACCATTCGAGAGAACCTTCCCAAACCAAAATGTTGTGTTATTGAATCCAACAGTTACTTTCAAAAGTTTGGGTTGAAATGATTTCTTGAAACCAAAAAGTGTAACTTGAAAAGTGATGTTGTTTTCAAAAGTCACTTAGACACCTTTTGGTGCATTATAAATAGACAAAAGTCTAAAGAATTGAAATTTAATTCATTTCATCCAATTTTTGAGTAAAATTTTTTTGTATAAAATTATTCTTTCTTTTTCAAGATATATAAAACTTAATATATGGTATTATTTATTTACCCAAATCATGATATTAGTAACTAACATTTGACTTTATCAAAAAATTAATCCACGAGACATAGTTTTTGCATAATATAATTAATCCCAATAAAACATAACTATAAAATTCATTTCATGCAACAATAGTAAACCAAAAATTTTGCATACCTTTCCTCGCGATAAAGATTTATTCTAAATCAAAATTTCACAAGATCATTGACCTTGATGCAACCACATTTGTCAATAGTGATCCTTATAGTACCATGCTTATAGTGTTATGTGAATATGTGGTAAACAAACACACCTTCATTAATTTCTCAAAATTTGTAAAATTAGAACCTTAAAGTTATTGGTATGTAGAGATAAAAATAAACTTATGAGAAATTAACAAAGGGTTCAAGGTGTATATTAATGTCACTTTCTTTAAGGTTCTATTTGCCCCCACCTATATTTTGGTGAGTTACTGAAAATGAACCTCGAGAATACAATGAAACCCAATGATTATCAACGTTTTGCACTAATGGAAATAGTCCACTAAGCATGTAATACCCCACACCCAGCCTAGACGTTATGATCGAATCTTGGGGAATTACATGAACTCATTTAAAATCCAAATTGAATTAAAAAACATATGTTTTGATAAAGTTAAGTTTTGGCTAATTGCTTTCCATTTCTTTTTGGGAAACACTTATTAAAACTATTTATTTCATTATAGAAAAATACTTTAGTGATTACTTTAATTTGCAACGGAAATTCCTAAGTTATTAAATTTTGAAAATCGTGATTTAGTGTTTAAAAACATATAATTTTGTAGTTTAAAAAAAATAGTTACTAAATTTAGTGAAACAATTCAAAAAACGAAAAATAAAGTCCCAAAAATCATTTACAATAAAAAAAATCTAAAAATTCCAAAATAGTTTAATAAAACATAAATCGTCTTATTTTTATCCAGAATCTTAATCCAAGCTCCCCTCTGCTGCTTGATCCTAAGATTGATGATTACTTGAAAGGATAAATAAAAGGTGAGCTAACAAGCTCAATGTGCAACTCAGCCCATACAAACAGAATAGAACGAATACAATCTTAGTAACAGATACAGATGAAGATACAAATATTGATGCAGATACAGATACTGATACTGATATTGATACGAATACAGATACAGATCCTACCTTCATCCGCTACATATCATCTTCGTTCATCCCTACACATCAATTAGGGTAATAAATACTCATCTAACCCCACATACCGATAAGTGAGTGTAACGCCCCAAAATTCTTATTTCTGCTTTTGTGAAAATGTGACACAAATGTGTATCTGCTTCAGTGGTTAAGTGCTCTGGGTGTGTCTGAGAGGTCTTGAGTTCAAGCCTTGTGTTTGGTAAATTTTGGAATTTTTCTGAGTTAAGCCTTTCACTTGCTCAGTGGGCTTATGTTGAATTAATTGTAAAACCATATCAAAATGAGCCTACTGGTTCGAGTGGTACGGGAGTTTGTGTGTTGTGTGGAGGTTCTGTGTTCGAATCTCTGCTCAAGCGTGGGCATTATTTTTGCCGGCTTGGTGTTAGGAGTTTCAGTAGAATTTAAATTCTGAAGTGGTTGAGATTGAGTTGTTAATAGGGAGTTGGGGGTTATCAATTAGATTTTATTTTATTTTATTTTATTTTTGGGTCTTCCGAAAATTCTCCTCCCTTTTGACTTTTTTTTTCTCTCATCTTCCCTGTTCATTCCTCCCCTTTTCAGCTATTCAATTCGTGTTGTTTTGTGCAAGTCCCGACTGTGTTCTTTTCGGTAAGTCCTGTTTCATTTAATCTTTACGCTTTTGGTTAAGTGTTTGATAAGGGGTTTGTTTGTTGCTCTCGGTTTAGGCGAAGGACAAGGTTTGGCTGGGCCTCCTACAACAAATTAGGCATTTGGGGTTTTGTCGATAACGGTAAGTTTTCGCGTACGTTAACTGGTGTTGTTCGGCTTTGAGTTGTGAAATATTTTTGACTGGGTTTCCGTTAGGGTTATTAAATTCAGACTTTGGAAATGTCGATTATAGGTTCTGAAAGGCTCGGGTGTGGTTTCGTATCAGAATGATACCAGATGTGTACTCGAAACGCAAAAATCGAGATTTCGACAAAAGCTGAAAATGGCCACTGTCGACGCCACACGAGCGAATGGTTGACGAAGACATGGCCGTGCGCAAGACACGACCGTGTGATGGCTGGAGTGTGGCCGTGTGGGTCACACGGGCTAAACCAGACTGGGCGTGTGGGCCACCACGGGTGTGTCACACGGGCATGTGAATATTAGGCCAGGCCGTGTGATCCACACGACCGTGTGGCCCCATTTATCTGAGATTTTTCGTAAGGTCGCACAAGTCATCCTAATCGACTGTGGGTCTACTGTAGGGTCGGTAAATGCAATCTAACCTTAAAACCATGAGATCTGTTAGACTAAAATATGGTTATGAGCATGCCTATGTCTGTATATCTGTTATCTGTTTGTAAGAGCATGTTAAGCATGATTTATCTGTTAATGTTGTATGTATGTTCTGTTACTGTTATTAGGGTGGGATGATGTATACTGGAGGAAGTGTTTTGGGACTGTATGAACTTTTTTTTAACTGTCTGGCTTTGGTTTTGGGTTTTTGGATTTAACATGCATATTTTTATGATGGTTTCACGTTAAGCATTGTTTTTCTAAAAATACGAACTATTTTTCTTAAACATGACGTTTTTCTAAGCTTCCACTAAATTAATACGTTTTAAGGTAAGTCGACTAATTGAACATATATTTGAAATAAATAAAAGTAATTAAAGGTTTTTATCGAGTTAGCTCTATTTTCAAAATTCCTTCCATGTGACATCGTCAGATACGGCCGTAACGTCTAGGCCAGGTTTGGGGTGTTACATTTAGTGGTATCAGAGCTAGGTTGTAAAACTCGACTGTAAATTTTGGGTTCCAAAATTTGGTTTTAAATAATTGGTTTTTAAAAGATTTTAAACATTCTCAAATAAGTATGTGGTACACCGAGTCTCCGCTGTCGATCCTGTAAGTATTTCTAATTTCTAACAGAAAATTCTGAAAACATTATTGATAGTCTACTTAAAAACACTATAGTTAGTACACTCTGAAACTGTAGTGAAATTGATTAAGACTAAAACTTTCGAAAATAACTCTGAATTTCTGATACTTTATGCATAAAACATCTGTTAATAAATATCAAAACTGATGCATAAAATTTTTAATGTAGATAAAACTTCTAAGTTACAATGATTGCACGAGGTATCCGTGGACGTGGTATTCGAGGCCGAGGTAGACGCCGTAGGGGGGATCGAGCTGAGTCCTCATCTCTGGGCAGCATGTCAAATCTGGACACTAGTGGGACACCTGTGTCACCTGCTATTGAGGCTGGGTCTCAGAGTCGTTCGGCTAGGGACGACGCACTGTCCCAAGCCATGCTGAAGATATTGGAAAGGGTCGCTGGACCCAATTATGGATCTGGGGGCCGAGGGTCGGTAACTGAGCGACTCCAGTCTAATGGAGCTGAGTTATTTAGGGGTGTCACAGGAGTCGCCCCTAATGTGGCTGAGTATTGGTTGGAGGCCACCGAGAGAATTATGGATGATCTGGACTGTACCTTTGAGCAGAAAATGAAGGGTGCGGTCTCATTACTTCCCGAGGAAGCTTACCAGTGGTAGTTGACGGTTAAGGAGGGCACTCAGCCTGAGCGCCTGACTTAGGAGTCCTTTAAGACTATATTTCAGGGCAAATATGTTGGAGCCAGCTACGTTGATGCTCGCAGGCGTGAGTTTCTGAACCTCACGTAAGGTGATCGATCTGTGGCCAAATATGAGGCCGAATTTCTGAGGCTGAACCGCTATGCTCGAGGTATGATGGCATCGGAGTATGAGAGATGTGTTAGGTTTGAGGACGGTCTAAGGGATAGTCTGAGGTATGGTGGGGGCCCCTGTTTCTTCTGTTGCTCCTATTGGGTTGCAGTCGTGCAGTGATTGTGGTAGGCGCCATCTGGGTGAGTGCTGGAGTAGGATTGGGGCCTGTTTGAGATGTGGGTCTTTAGAGCACCGCATTCGGGAGTGTTCATTGAGGGCTGATCAGGTGCAAGCTCCGACATCAGATCCCGCGTAGCCGCAGAGAGTAGTTCAGCAGCCACCTAGGGGCCGTGGTTAGACTAGGGGTGGTAATGGTATGGGCCGAGGACAGAGAGTACCGAGCAGAAATGCTGGTCAGACTGAGGTGAGGCAGCCTGTTTTAGTTTATGTTGCACGTCGCCGAGAGGACAGAGATACTCCTGACGTCATCACCGGTACGTTCTTTATGTTTGATGTACCTTACTTTGCTCTGATAGACATAGGATCTACGCATTCCTATATGGCCTGTTCTATTTTCGAAAATCTGAGGTTATCGGTTGAGAGTACTTCTAGTGAGGTTATTGTGATAAGTCCGTTGGGGCAGTCTGTTCAAGTTAGTAAACTGTATAAGGATGTCCTGTTAGAGGTGCAAGGGCAGATATTTCTGGCTAATTTGATGGAGCTTCCGTTTGGGGAGTTTGACCTGATTTTGGGTATAGACTGGTTGGTGGAACACTGGTTGGTGGAACACCGAGTCAGTTTGGACTGCGCATCTAAGAGAGTCGTTCTGAAGACCAAGGATGATGTGGAGATGGTTATGATTGGTGAGCATCGAGACTATCTATCGCATGTGGTTTTCGCTTTAGTAGCTGAGAAACTGGTCCAAAAATGATGTGAGACGTACTTGGCCTATGTAAGTGTTTCAAAATCTGGGGACTCTTCTGTTAGGAATATCAAAACAGTAAGGGATTTTTTGAACGTCTTTCCTAAAGAGTTACCGGGTCTACCTCCTAATCAGGAAGTGGAGTTTGAGATTGAGCTTCTTCCGAGTACAGCTCCAGTGTCCATCGCTCCCTACCGTATGGCACCGAAAGAGCTTACAAAGCTTAAGGCTCAACTGCAAGAGTTGTTGGACTGTGGTTTCATTCGTCCTAGTGTGTCTTCATGGGGGCACCAGTTCTGTTTGTTAAGAAGAAAGATGGGACCATGAGGATCTGCATTGATTACCGGTAGCTAAATAAGTTGACCATGAAGAATAAGTATCTGCTTTCGAGGATTGACGACTTGTTTGAACAGTTCAGAGGGGCTTCTGTATTTTTGAAGATCGATCTACGTTCTGGGTATCATCAGTTGAGGGTTAAGGAAGCTGATGCCCATATTTAGGACTCGGTATGGGCATTACGAGTTCCTAGTTATGCCTTTTGGGTTGACGAATGCACCGGCCGCATTCATGGATTTGATGAACTGAGTGTTTCAGCCCTATCTAGATCAGTTCGTCGTGGTCTTTATCGACAACATTCTGGTATACTCTAAGACTGAGGATGAGCATGATGAGCATATTAGAGTAGTGCTTCAGATTCTGCGTGAGAAGCAACTTTACGCCAAGCTAAGCAAGTGTGAGTTTTGGCTTCGTGAAGTGACTTTTCTAGGGTACGTTGTTTCTACTGAGGGGATCCGAGTCGATCCTAGGAAGATTGAAGCTGTGTTGGATTGGAAACAGCCTAAGAATTTACATGAGATCCGTAGCTTTCTGGGTTTGGCGGGATATTATCGTCGGTTTGTTGAGGGGTTCTCTTTGATTGCAGCTCCTCTTACTAAGCTGCTACGTAAGGGAGTCCCTTTTGTCTGGACTAATGCACAACAAGAGAGCTTTGAGAAGCTCAAGTCTGTTCTGACCTAGGCTCCTGTTCTGATACAATCTGAATCTGAAAAGGAGTTTGTGGTATACAGTGATGCGTCGCATGTCGGTTTGGGATGTGTACTGATGCAGGATGGTAAGGTTGTGGCATATGCGTCCCGTCAGCTTAAGACACACAAGGGAAACTATCTGACACATGATCTCGAGTTGGCTGCAGTGGTCTTTGCGTTGAAAATCTGGAGACATTATCTGTATGGTGAGAGGTGTATCATCTACACTGATCACAAGAGTCTGAAGTATCTTCTTACTCAGAAGGAGTTGAATCTTAAACAGTGTCGATGGATTGAGCTGCTCAAATATTATGACTGCACGATAGAGTATCATCCTAGTAAGGATAATGTGGTGGCTGATGCTCTAAGTCGTAAGGCGATGTCAGATTTGAGGGCGATGTTTGCACGCCTTAGTTTGTTTGATGATGGGAGTCTGTTGGCCGAGTTGCAAGTTAAGCTGACTTGGATTGGTCAGATTTGAGAGAAACAGTTAAGGGATGAGTCTTTGGGCTTGCGGATCCGATAGATTGAGAGTGGTACTACCTCTGATTTTGGGATAAATAGTGATGGTGTGTTATGTTTCTGAAGGTGGATCTGTGTGCCAAACGATCCTGATCTAAGGCAGTCTATTCTGAGGGAGGCTCATAGTAGCCCTTATGCTATGCATCCTGGCGAAAATAAGATGTATCGCGACCTCCGGGAATCGTACTGGTAGTCGGGGTTGAAATGTAAGGTTACCAATTTCGTAGCACGCTGTTTGACTTGTCAGCAGGTTAAGGCTGAGCATTAGTTATCTTCAAGTTTGCTACAGCCAGTTAAGATTCCCTTATGGAAATGGGAACAAGTGACTATGGACTTCGTTAGTGGGTTTCCCTTGACACCCACTAAGAAGGATTCTATTTGGGTCATCGTGGATCAATTGACCAGCTGTTCACTTCATTCCAGGTCGAACTGATTACTCTCTACAGAAGCTAGCGAAGTTGTACATTTCTGAGATTATAAGACTGCATGGGGTTCCTATCTCGATCATTTCTGATAGAGATCCTCGTTTTACATCTCAGTTCTGGAAGAAGTTACATGAGGCTCTGGGGTCGAGATTGGACTTCAGTACTGCGTTCTGTCCTCAGATCGATGGTCAATCTGAGAGGGTGATTCAGATACTGGAGGATATGCTTCAGAGTTATGTGATAGGTTTTCGAGGTAGTTGGGAGGATTATCTGCCGCTAGTCGAGTTCGCCTACAATAACAGTTTTCGGTCTAGTATTCAGATGGCACCTTACGAGACCTTGTATGGTCGTAAGTGCCGTACTCCTCTGTGTTGGACTAAGTTGGGCGTACATTGAGTTTTGGGTCATGAGTTGGTTTCTGAGACTGAGGATAAGGTTCGACTGATTCGGGATTGTCTGAAGGTGGCTTCTGATAAAAAAAAGTCTTATGCGGATCTAAAGAGGCGTGATATTGAGTATTCTATGGGGGACTTCGTTTTTTCTCAAGGTTTCTCCATGGAAGAAAGTTCTGAATTCGGTCGTAAGGGCAAGTTGAGCCCTAGGTTCATCGGGCTGTATCAGATTCTGAAACATGTGAGGCCGGTCACTTATCAGTTAGAGCTACCTCCAGAGTTGGACTGCATCCACGATGTCTTTCACGTCTCGATGTTGAAGCGGTATCGGTCTGATCCTTCTCATCTTGTTTCTATTGAGGAGGTCGAGGTTAGGTAGGACTTGACTTTTGAGGAGGAACCGGTTCAGATTCTGGATCGAGACATAAAGGTGCTAAGGATGAAGTCTATACCGTTAGTGAAGGTTCTGTGGCGGAATCATAGCATTGAGGAGGCCACGTGGAAGCCTGAGGACTTGATGCGCCAGCAGTATCCTCATCTGTTCTGATCAGGTAAATTTCGAGGTCGAAATTTATTTTAGGGGGTAGAGTTGTAACGCCCCAAAATTCTTATTTCTACTTTTGTGAAAATGTGACACAAATGTGTATATGCTTCAGTGGTTAAGTACTCTGGGTGTGTCTGAGAGGTCTTGAGTTCAAGCCTTGTGTTTGGTAAATTTTGGAATTTTTCTGACTTCAGCCTTTTACTTGAAGTGGGCTTATGTTGAATTAATTGTAAAACCATATCAGAATGAGCCTACTGGTTCGAGTGGTAAGGGAGTCTGTGTGTTGTGTGGAGGTTCTGTGTTCGAATCCCTGCGCAAGCGTGGGCATTATTTTTGCCGGCTTGGTGTTAGGAGTTTTAGTAGAATTTAAATTCTGAAGTGGTTGAGATTGAGTTGTTAGTGGGGAGTTGGGGGTTATCAATTGGATTTTATTTTATTTTATTTTATTTTGGGTCTTCCGAAAATTCTCCTCCTTTTTGACGTTTTTTTTTCTCTCATCTTCCCTGTTCATTCCTCTTTTCCTTCCTCCCCTTTTCGGCTATTCAATTCGTGTTGTTTTGTGCAAGTCCCGACTGTGTTATTTTCGGTAAGTCCTATTTCATTTAATCTTTACGCTTTTGGTTAAGTGTTTGATAAGGGGTTTGTTTGTTACTCTCGGTTTAGGCGAAGGACACGGTTTGGCTGGGGCTTCTGCAACAAATTAGGTGTTTGGGGTTCTGTCGATAACGGTAAGTTTTTGCATACGTCAACTGGTCTTGTTCGGCTTTGAGTTGTGAAATATTTTTAACTGGGTTTCTGTTAGGGTTATTAAATTCAGACTTTGGAAATGTCGATTATAGGTTTTGGAAGGCTCGAATGTGGTTTCGCATCAGAACGATACCAGGTGTGTACTCGAAACGCAGAAATCGAGATTTCGACAAAAGTTGTAAATGGCCACTGTCGACGCCACACGGGCGTGTGGTTGCCCGTGTGGTAGGCCGTGTGTGATGACACGGCCGTGTGATGGCCGGAGTGTGTGGGCTAGGCCGTGTGATCCACACGTGTGTATGGGCCCACACGCCTGTGTGGGCCCATTTATTTGAGATTTTTCGTAAGGTCGCACGAGTCGTCCTAATTGACTGTGGGCCTATTGTAGGGTCGGTAAATGCAATCTAACCCTAAAACCATGAGATCTGTTAGACTAAAATATGGTTATGAGCATGCCTATATCTGTATATCTGTTATCTGTTTGTAGGAGCATGTTAAGCATGATTTATCTGTTAATGCTGTATGTATGTTCTGTTACTATTATTGGGGTGGGATGATGTATACTGGAGGAAGTGTTTTGAAAGGCAGTTGATGCCTATTATCTGGCAGCATGGCTGCATTATATCTGTTATGTGTCGCATTAGTACAACATGGTGTGTAGGGCTGGGTGGGTGTTTTAAACCGCACATGGTGTGTACGGATGGTAGGAGATGGTGTGTAGAGGATGGGGGTAGGATATCTGGTTTTTTATTCTGTTCTTTATATCTGTATCTGTATCTGAGATTGGCTTAGGCCTGAATTTGTATCTGTATCTGTAATGGGCTTAAGCCCGAATCTGTATCTATCTTATTCTAATTTTCTGTTGTGTGCATGCTTAATTCTGTGGGGTTACACACTGAGTTTACGTAAACTCACTCTTTTTTGTTTAATTTGTACAGGTAATCCACAGAGTTAGGCGGATCGGTGCAGTCGAGGACTCGATGGTGACCACACATTATCACTGGTTTATTTTGTTTTATGGTTTCCTTTAAGTTGTATTTTCTGGGACTGTATGGACTTCTTTTTTTAACTGTCTAGCTTTGGTTTTGGGTTTTTGGATTTAACCTGCATATTTTTATGATGGTTTCATGTTAAGTATTGTTTTTCTAAAAATACGAACTATTTTTCTTAAACACGATGTTTTTCTAAGCTTCCGCTAAATTAATACGTTTTAAAGCAAGTCGACTAATTGAACATATGTTTGAAATAAATAAAAGCAATTAAAGGTTTTTATCGAGTTAGCTCCGTTTTCAAAATCCCTTCCATGTGATATCGTCAGATACAGCCATAACGTCTAGTCTAGGTTTGGGGTGTTACAGTGAGCATTTGTCACTTTTCAAAATAGTGCAGTCAAGCTACTAGATATAATGCGGTAAACTGCCAAAATCATACAAGTGTGGTTGATAAACCATAATTTACACATATTTTAACCCCATGCTTGGCTTAATTTTGGATGAATATTCATTAGATATGATGAATTCAATGCTCCTTATCTCTTAATTTCATGTTTTATACTCAGGAGAGCTTAGGAAATCGAAAAGAACGAGAAACGGGACAAAAAGGGACAAAATAGGCCTACCTTAGAGACTCACACGGCTTGGGCTATCACCCACGGCCGTGTGTTTCGAGCAACAACCGAAACACAGCCTGGATCAACGTACATGGCCAGATCACACGGCCGTGTGTGGCGAGCAGGATCGACCACAGCCAAGAGAGTCGACCATGGGCGTGTCCCTGCCGTGGCCAAGATGAGTTTCATTCGGATTAGGATACTTTCGGGCCAAGTAAGACATCTCAAAGCCTATATAAACACCCTAGGGGGCAACCTAAAAAGAGAGCTTGACAGGACGTAGAATAGACGCCGAGTAGAAGGGGAAAATACTCCAAGACAGCCGTCGGGAACAGCTTAGGAGAAGGATCTCCATCAAGATTGAGGATCGCCCATCAAGTTCTTTAGAAGTTTTTGGGTTTTCTTATGTTTTGTTGTTTTTCCTCTTTTATGATGTTTCCCTATTTTAGTATGATCTAAATCCCTTAGATACCTAAGGGGATGAAACTAAGACAAATCTTATTATTATTTGATTTATGAGATAAATACTTGTTCTTATTCTTAATTGTGAGTTCTTATTCTTGTTTTGATAATTCAGGTTATTGATTCAAGTCGAATGTGCTTATTCAGTGGAGCAAAAGTCCCTGTCTAAGAGTAGATCAACAGAATTAAGCGGAGTTGATTGCAACCCTAGAGATAGGGCGACGAAAATCTGTCGGATTAGGGTTAAACCTAATAAGGGAATCCATAGATCGAGTTAATGCGACAATAGAGGTTTTAATTAGAAAGAGATTTCAATTAATCAACCTAGAGTCAGTTATTAGTAGCATCGAGAGAGGTATTAATATAATTTAGGGTTTTCTACGGATTAAGCCAAGTGAATAAATCGCATGAATCAAAAGTAATAAGTGAAGTCTAGGTGGATTCTTCCTTAGGTATTGCCTATCTCATATAAGTTGTCCAAAAGTATTTTCCCAATTCACTCTCTGTCGCGTTCATAGTTAGTTAATTTTAGATTAAAAATAAATCCCCTTAATTATTAGGCTAGATAATAAAAAGATAGTTAGTACTCTTGGTCCTTAAGGATACGATATTTCAGACTCACCACAGCTATACTATTGTTCGATAGGTGCGCTTGCCTTTGTCGAAATAATAGTTAGTTTCGAACTCCATCAGTGGTCAAGCCACCAGAACAGATATGTGCTTAAAACCACCAGATAAGGCAGATCATTAAACTGCCAACACTTTCTTCGTCACATAATTATCCCACCATAATGCACATGCACACTAATCATATATCATATGCACATAAACCATACATGTTTTACACATCAGATCATGCTAACATGCTTTCAGAAGTAGCTCATACAGAAACAAAATATCATATTTCATATTTAAAATTCATACATATCACATTACGGGCCTTACAAAGTGGCTAACCTCGAATTGCACTTTACCTACGGCCCTAACTAAAAATTACCGAAAATGGGCCCACACACTTGTGTGGCCTACACGGTCTAGCACACGGCATAGCACACGCCCGCGTGGCCCATAGGGCTTGGCACACGGCCGTGTGGTATCAATAGAATACTTTTTGGCATCGCGCCATTCACTATTTTTCGGGATTGAAGATACACACCTGGTCATTTTTCGATGCCAACACAACACCCGTAATTTCAGCAGCTAAAAACGACATTCCACTTCACGAATTAGCAAACAAAACAAGAATCGATTAAGAGAAAACGACCTTTACTTCCTAAAATTTTAGCCAAAATAATAGGGCATTCGGCCCTAACAACAAAACAACCCCCAATCTGGCATTCGATTACTTACCATTATTAAAGTCAGCAACTTTAACAACACCTAGATCGCCGAAGAATTGCTTGTTACCAAATTCTCACCTAAATCAAGGATTTCACATGGTTAAAACTATTTTCACACAATAGGATATTATAACCCCAAAACGTGAAAATTCCAATAAAAAGATACGAACTTAAATCAACAACCTTACCACACATGACTCGCAGCGATACAGAAAAGAATGTTGATATGGAAAACTCAAAAGCAGAGAAGAAGGAAACCAAAAGGAAGGAAAACAATAGGAAGAAATCTTGTGACAAAAATTGGAAAAAAAAGCAAAGAAAACTTACATAAAGAAAAAAAAACATGAATGTAAAGGGAGAGAGCGAGAAAGAATGGACGGGTGAGGGAGAGAATTTTGAGGAATATTGCAAAATATTTTTTTTAAAAATAAAAGTATAATCTTATTTATTTAAATCCTATCAGATTTCCAGAATCACCACATAGCCAACACATACAAAGAATAGCAAAAATATTTTCACTTTGCACACATATGATTCAAAAGTTGAGTGAAAATAATATTTAAACTCAATGTTCAAAAATAGAGGTTGTGACAAAAATTCAAAGGAAGGGATTTGAACACAAGACCTCAGCCACATGACCAAAACACTCAACCACTGCACCAAATTAACTCCCTTGACAATTTTTGACAATACAGAAACAAGAATTTTGGGGCATTACAGAGAATTAAGCAAAGTATAATAAGAGTATCAATTTCTATAAAGAACTTATGTAGTAATTCTTTATGGAATAAGCTAAGAATAGTAAAAATGGAGGGGAATCAAAAGAAACTTTTGTTTCTCAACTTTTGATGTGTTTGAGGTGTGTCACACAAATGAAATTCCACTCCTATTTATAGGAATTCTCATGTCTCTTCATAGAGACACAATTATCCAAATGGATAGTCACATCTTTTAGCGATAAACATAATTATTAAATAGATGTCTATTAGAATAGCCACATCTATTAAGAATTAACACAATTATTCATTACATATTACTTGAATAATTATAACTTTTTATTAATAATAAAGTAACATAACTTTTAGTAAGAAAAAGGCATAATTCATCACTATGAATAGTGACAAGTGTCACTCATAGTTAATAACCAAGTGATATAGCTTGTGGATCACTTGTAATTTTTCATTTGTAACTATTGGAACATTATAAATATTTTGAAATGTTCTAACAATATGAAAATTTCAGTCATGAAAACGGAATAGCTCGTAAGTTAATAATTATTCGTTTCACTCTAGGGATGGAAATTCATCTTAGAACCGACTCATGCATGGTCTAGACTAAGGACAAATTGATAGGCAAGATACTTCAGAAGAAGCTTATTATCAACATAAACCTATCATGGATGACATCAACACCTTAAGGAAGATGCATCTACACCTGAGATGGTGTAATTAGAACAATAAGGCATCAAAATGGGTAGACATGTTTTCAAGGAGTAACTTAGGTAGGTGAAAAACTTTTAGGTTATCTTAAGTACTTCCATACATGATATTTATGTTGTTACTTAATTAATCTATCTTTTGCATCTGTTCTGTTGTTCTACCATCGAGAGTCGATTAGTGTTAAACTTGTGGTGGAATTGGTGTTCTCCTTGCCATGGAATGAGATGTTGATAATGTAGATACCACTAAAGAATTGGTTGGCGTGTGCAACAATGGTGGGTTCTTTTGACCCAATACTATTGATTTCTTCGCCTCATTATTTACTTACTATAATCAAGATAATAAAATAGCCTCAACATTGTTGTGGGTCTAAAATCTAACACCTTATTTTTAATATCCATCTATAGCCTAGAAATGAAGCATTATACCATGAATGTCTTTAATAAGATTGATGTACGCAAAATCATCTTCTCAAACCTTCTTTAATAGTTCACATTTGTAGATTCTTGGTCAATTGTCCCTCAAGTGATTTAATCTCACTAAGAGCAAATCGTTTCCTTATGGCCTCCACTAAGTGGCTCCACTCGTCTAGTTGCCTTCTCCTCTACATCTATTTGAACCAATTCATCGCCAACCCATCCATTATAAAACATGCCATCGTGACCCAATGATGATCCTCCATTCCCTAAAAATCGAAAAATCTTAAGCTATTGTAATCCATTCCACTAAATCTTTTCCATTCAAAATAGGCAAAGATGGTCCTCAATTCAACTATTGTTAATTGACACAGCTGAATTGAAGGGAACTCAGCAATTGGTCGTGCCATGAATAAGACTCTTGGAATTGCTGCATCATTTTCGTTTGTGATCGAATTGTTGGAAAATTGGGTTTAGAAAACACAGAGGAACGCTTCGACTGAGTAGTCTTCTTTGCTATCCTCAAGTTCACGTTTGCCAAGTGTGAGCTCACTTTGAATCAGAAAACTTTTCACAAAATTACCAGTGGGGCAATTTCGCAATTTCTCTAAACTTCTAGGGTCAAGTTGTAAATAACAAGAAAATCTCTAGAAACTTTTTGAAATAATTTATTCAGAGAATTTTCTCTCAACAACTTTTCTTGAATTCAAGTGTATGAAAATAATTACCCTCGCTCTCTTTATATAAGGAGAGTTTAGAGAGATTTCAACTAGGATTAGAATTAATTACATTAATATTAAATTAATAAAATATTATATAGATAAATATTAAATTTAATATCTCATATTAATACTAAATTAATAAAATACTATCTAGATAAATATTAAATTAAATTTAATATTAAATTCATTAAAACAATATTATCTTTGGAAAAGTTAATTTGAAATCAAGTTACTCGGTAGAGTCCCACAAGGAGTGTAATATTTTCACTGCTCTACCACTGAAAAATTGCCACCGACGACCATCCGTCGGTCGTTAGACTGCCGCTATCGCAGCAGTTGTGCCCAGTGGTGCCATCTCCAATGCAACTCCCTTGGCACCCCCACATCGTCATTGTTTTACTGAATGGGCTTGGCCGGTTCGGCTGCTACCAGTTCAATCGGGCCATCACTGGCCTGACCAATCTAACCTAGCCACTGGTTGGATTGTCGGCCCAGTTTCATACACAAGGACCGGTTCAACCAGTTCTTGGGTTCCAGTCTCGGGTTCAATTATCGATCTTAGGTCCAATTTTCAAGGTTAGTTACCTATCAGGTCAATTGTCTAACTTGAAAATTAATTTAAAAAAATATCATATTTAGTTTAATTAATTTGATTAATTGAATTTTACTTTATCAAATTTAATTTTCTCAAAAATCACTGAGATTTTTCAAATTAAATTTTCAAGAAAATTCTCTAATTGAAAAATTCATATGACCACCTAATTTAATTCCACGTCGACTAAATCAACTCAATTAAATTATTTTCAAAGTCGTAAAATTTTCTTCTGATTCAAATGCAGTCCGGTCGAGCTTTTGTTGAGCAGGCAAAGGGACCAATCAAACATATAGAATTAGGCTCGAGCAATTACAATTATGTCCAGAAGTATTGTTCTGATAATTTGCAATTTACTTAATCATGGAGCTAGTCCACAAGAAGTACCATGATTGAAAACTCCTTATTGTATACTCTTTACGAAAGAAATTCATCCAACTACTCTGTCCAATGACTTTGCCATGTGTGTGTTACCCTCATATGATATCCTTGATTCCTTTAAGTTAAATTCGTTTACTCAATACAATTCTATTCTAACTCATTATCACCATTGTGTCTTCTTAATGATTAATATGATCACTGTCAATTAATGAGTGTGATAAATTGCTCATTCAAGAACAAATAACTCATGATCACGTTTCATATTTATCAATCCACACAATATCAATGAGAGGATATCGTTAACTCTTTAATCGAGCTATGAATTCCATTGTTGCTAGTAAAGTCATGCCATACACAAGTCTTGTACCCAACATATCGGCTATCGGCTCGATAATCTTTAGAGCATAAGCCTCCACTTATATAAAAACACATGAGTTACATACGCATGGTCAATGGCTAACTTAAGATTTAGGTAAGTTACACCATAAATATCACAAGTGAATTAATTCACAAACGGATTCAGAATTAATTCAACTTGAGTATAGTCCAATGTATCATTCTTCAAATGAGTGCATCTATGCCTTTACCCGTGGAGTCAACTGCTCCGGTAGTCAAGACTAGCTATCTCCCTAATTGAAATTGTAAACAACATAATAATCCTTCTATGTATTTGAATCAAATGCTAACTTTGATTCTTTTACGGGATTACGAACTCGTTTATATTATTTACTAGTTATCTTTCTCGCAATGTAAACGTTCTTACAGTGTCACTTATCATCAACTTGAACTTAGACAATCAATAAGCTAATATTTATTTGTCACAATTTCGCCATGTATGCAAAACATGAAAGACAAACACAAAAGATATAATAGTGAAATGTGAAATTAACTTTCTTTATTTATCTATCGTTCAAATACATAGAAAACAGTTACATGTTTACTACAATATGGGCACATTTCATAACATGAATTTCATGGGCCACATTTCTCAATGAAAGCGCCAATGTCAAGTTGAACTTGCAATTTGAGCCAAGAAAAGGGAAAAAAGGTTAAATTCTACTATTGGTCTTTGTACTTTGCGAAAATTGTGAATTTAGTGTCTGCAATTTATTTGATCAATTTTAGTCCCTCTACTTTTCGAATTGGTCAATTTTAGTCCCTATACTTTTCAAATTTTAAAATTTTAATCCTGACCCAAACAGTAGCAATTAAATATGTTTTGTTAAATTTAATTGCTAGTCTTGTACTACTTTTCAAATTTTAAATTTTCATTCTTGACACAAATAACATTCACTAATCCATTAGCTAGATTTTCAGTGAGTAATATGTGAAAATAATAAGTTGACATGGCCTAACACATATGATAATATGTTTGGCGCATCCAATTTTGAAAATAACATAACTTAATGAATTTAACAGTTATTGTTTGGTGAGAACTGAAATTTTAAATTTTGAAAAGTACAAAGATTAAAAATGACCAAATAAAAGAATAGGGATTAAATTTATAACTTTTAAAAAATATAAGGACTAATAATAGAATTTAAAAAATAAATAGAGCAAGAAAAGAGAGAAAAAATTAGAGAGGAAATGATTATTCAATGACCAACTTAAAAGCATTCTGTTACAACCACACCATTATATATACTCCAAATCATTACATTAGAAGTGCATGTAATCCTTTTGTTTCTTTGGCTCTTTCTTTCCCAAATGCCCTCCTAAGTTGAGCTAGAAGCTTAATGGCTTGCTCACTCACCCCATGTTCCTTTGATCTCTCTCCCTTTGCCAACATGCTCATAACATATCTCTATATGGAGATGGACTTCATAAGAGGCAAGGGAAAGCTTAGTAAAACAAAGTTAATAAGATGAATGATATTTTATGTGTGTAAAAACTAAGTGCATATATACAAACTCGATTTTTTCCGGGATTGGTGTTTATATTTGTCTTTTTATGTATTTTACTGTTTTAATATTTATATTTAATGATTTTTTTCTCTCTCATCCCTGAAGGTAGACAATTAAGGTTAAATCATCTAATATTAGTTCAACATATAAATTCTTAACATAAATTGCTTTTATTGATCCATATGGATATCAATAATCGATAGTTGCTTTTATTAATCGATATAGATATCAATGATCGATAGTAAAACATTACAAATAAATATAGATAGTAAAATAGATACGAAAGAGATAAAATAAAAAAATAAAACATTACAAATGTACTAATTAAATGAATTTGTCTTAGCTAATTCAACTTCGGAGAAGGCAGCTTCCTTATACCTTCCCAGTTTACAATTACAAAAAACTATGAATGATTTAAACATATGTGTATAGAGAGAGAGTTAGTATAAAATCAAAATGCTTGCTAACAATGTACACATAACCAAAGAAATGATGAGAAAAAATGCCAAGATTGTCATAAGCAAGCCAAAATCATTCCACCGGCCATTACCCTTAGCCAACGAATATCCGAAAACTGCAACACCCTTCTTCTCCTTCTTACTGTCCTTTGCATTCAATCCAATATCCACCAATCTCTCACTTATTGTGTCTTCTTCAAACTCAAGATAAAAGATACGCATTAAGAGAAGCATCGCCATGCAAAGGAAACCACTTGCAGTGTCTTTACACCACTTCATGAAGCTGAGGCTTTCCGTACACTTCCCTTTGGTGAATGAATATAGCTTTCTGAAGAAAGATTTTCCTTTGTTATATCTTGCTTCATCTGGCTCTGGTTTCCCCACCTGGAACTGCAGGTAGCTAGTCGCTGTAATTGGATTTTGGTGAACCTTAACTGTTTGAGAAGGCAGTGCCTGGTGAAAGCATGTGTTGGCTACTTGCCGAGTTGAAACCAACATTCCATGATTAAATTTAATGTCCTCGACAACCTCATAGCTTGGTGAGCTTCTTAGATCATCTATATTACCTTCGTCCAAAAAGTGATCGCCTTCGATGAATCCATGCGAAATATCTTCGATTTCATTATCTTTGATCCCTGTGTCATTGATAACAATGCTGTTGTAATCATGTCCACTTTCACCTGCATCAGAATTAAGGAATAGAGTTCAAAAATTGGATATGACTGAATTTATATTCAAGAACTGGAGATACGTACCTTGAACCCCAGTGTCTGTAAAACTCGAAATATGTTGTATTGGAACAACCTTGTTTTCTTGCATGAAACAATACTGTGGTCGAAAGATAATAAACAAATAATGATATATTCTGCATTAAATAAACGAAGTTATCGCTCAATTAAGTAGCTAAAAATGGTTTAAAGAAGAGTTACCTGCTCAAAATCTTTGCTCGACATTCCCACCCATCTCAAATTTTCAACCATTCGATCTCCCTGCACCATTGTCGACCTTGTACTCGATCCTTCTAATGATTGATTCGTGTACAGTGGACAATTCATCTGATCATTGATTTGATTTTGGTGTTGGTACATGGTATTCATAAAGGTAAAATCATGACCATTACTGGAGCTGCTTCCGCCCCAAGCATCTTGATTTATCAGTTGCTGGGAAGCATGAGCAACGGAAAGAATTTCCTCTAATATGTCAGTTTCATGTTGGGTTTCACTCATTGGAGCAGTTCGCATCATCACTTTGTGATTGGCGACTCCAACTTGAGAGAAATCTTCAACTTCTAGTGGAGGCAATGACATCTGCTGCTGTAACCTCGCACATTCTAGTGCTACATCAACCTGGAAAACAGTGAATAATGAATGAATGCACCAGTAAAATTACTTGATGATGATGATGATCCTATAAAAAAGCTTACCTTAGATGGAGCATAGGGAATGGTTGCATAGGTCGAAAAGGAAGGATTAATTAATCCAAACGCGTCTTCAGAGAAGCATTGCATCCATGTAACATCTCTAGCATCACAAATATCGTCAATAGAAGATGATGATCTATTGAGAATACTGGATGAACAAGCGTCCACGGGTTTCCCAAAATCGGAACTCTCTTCGCATCTACCCTCGGAATATAAATCAAGGCTAGAATTAGACTGCTCACTAGTAATCTGAATCTGATTATTCACAGTAGTTGAGTAATGCTCCCCAATAATCTTGGGGGTAGTCGTCGCACTTTTCTTAAACACGCGACAAAGAGCATAAGCGTCCTGCAGGAAGGAAGGAATATCAATCAATTATTCCAGAGAAAGTCAATAATGGAAGAAAATTAAAAAAAGTTGTGGAAATGGTGAGCTGACATTGAAGCCGGTGGAAGCAGATTCACATTCTCGCTCGTCGAGACGGTATTCATGCATAACCCAGTCGGTTCGAGAACCATGGGGAGCTCTCCCTCGATAGTAAACCAAGGTTTTTTTCACTCCTACACCTCTCGTCTGGGAGTTCACTTTCCTATCTTTCCCTGTGGCTTTCCAGTACCCAGATTTTGTTGCTCGATTGGTTCTTGATCCATTCGGATACTTGCGATCTCGAGGGCTAAAAAAATACCATTCCAGATCTTTGCTAGGTAACAATGATTTCCCTGTGTGTTAAGTTCCTTCAGTTCTATTTGTTCACTCATATGGAGTTAAATTAGTGAAGGAAAAAAAACACAAAAAAGCAAGACTTGTATGAGCAGCAAAGGAACAAAAAGCATTGGTTTTCATATATATATATATATATATATGTTGTAGAAGAAGCAATTCAATTGCATCCCTTTTTGGTTGATGCTTCTTTTAGGGTTCCTTTGCTTTCTCTTTCACATATTGTCTTATTAGTAACTTCAAGGTCTAGGGTTAGCAGCCAAATCCCAGATTTTTCAACTAAAAGTGTAGGATGTTTGACCATAAAGCACGTTCGGTTCAAAACAAAAGTAAAAAAGTTCACTCGGTTTCAGCCATTATCAACTACTTCAAAAATGAAAGCGAATTAATCTTATTCAAATCATTTTCTGGATTCCCCTTCACAAAAGTAATACTATATGTTTAAAACCCCTTTGTCTTTATTTATCATTTATTTCGTACAATACAACATATTGAGTTTAAATTTATTATGGCCACCCAGAAATTAGAGGAAGTAATTTACAATGAATATACATGCAATTCATGTTTAATTTCAAGCAAATTTAAAAAAAATAATAATAAGAATAACACTCTCTTTGGTTTTAGGTTTTTTTAATTTGTTATTTTATTATCTGCAGGTTTATTATTCCTTTCTTAACCTGCTAATCAACTTTAATAGGAAATATCAATGAAATATTAGTGGAAGAAAGTAAAATAGAGGAAACCTGGTAAGTCCCAAGGCTCGCACTTGTAAAGATCCACTTCAGGGATGATCTCTAAATCAATCTTGCGGCCATTAATCTTTCTCTTGAGATAATAAGCGACAAGCTCCTCGTCTGTTGGATGGAACCGAAAACCAGGTGGTAATGAAACAGGAGCCATCGTTGTCTTGCCTATATATGCCCTGAGACTATATAAGATATATAGAAAATTGTTATTAAGGAAAAATATAGTTTATAAAAACATGTTAATTAAGAGACAAAGAGAGAGAGACCTTGGAGAACTAAAGAAGAAGAAGAAGAAGCAAGTTAGGAAGAAATAGAGAGAGTTGATGAGGAGGATATATATGAAGTAGAGAAAGACAAAAAGAAGAAATGAAAAAGTAAGGCTAAGAGAGTTGGCTTTATTATAATTTGAGCTTTAGCTTTTGCTTTTGGTGTGAAAGATGAGATATATCATCCATCACGATCATCGAATGATTCCTGTGCAATGCATTCAAATCGTTCCATTCAAGCTTTGATGTTTGCTTTGTGTTACGGAGTTTAAATTATCCCATTCTTCATACACTCTCCTTCCTCCGAATCTCGGCTTCCTCCACGTCACGTGGCTGCCCCTAATACATATATACTATATACTAATATTATACGTACCCCCTTTTCTGAGTTTTCCGCTCACTCAAGCCAGGTTTATCAATTTCGGTGCCTCCTATCCTATTCTCTCCTTTCACTTTTACTACTCTCTTTTTTTTTTTTTAAATTTATAATATGGTTAAAATTTACTATTAGTCCCTCTACTTATTCATATTTTGAGATTTAGTCCTTATACTTTAAAAGTTAAAAAGTCAATCCCTCCCACTTTTTCAATTTATAAATTCTAGTCTAACCATTATTGTTGTTTGTAATTTCTATCAAAAATATGTTTGTTTTTTTTGTCAATCATATGAGGGCAATCTAAGTAACATGCCAAGTTGGTAATTTTTGACGAAAAATACTGACATAGTTAATGAATAGACTGAGATTTTTAAATTAAAAAAAATAAGAGAACTTCATTTTTAACTTTTTAAGTACAAGAAAAAAATTTGAAAGTTTATCTAAATACAAAGACTAACTACGTATTTTAACCGTATAATATTTAATTCTCAACTTTTTCTTAGTTAAGCACCATCGCAAATGGATTGTTTTTTGATAGAAAATCACAAATGGATTTTGTATAAATGAATAAATGATTTGTGTTTAAACGAATGAAGTGTTGAGGTTGGATTTGTATTCCTTTAAAATTATATATGTTCTATTAAATAAATTTTTAGTGAATATGTTTATTGAACAATTAAAAATTCGTTTATAAATAAATACAGATTTTTCTTGTTAACCAAGACATGTAATTTATATTATAGGTCCCTTAATAAAATATGTAGTATGTATGGATAAATAATACATACGAAATAAAATATGTTGTGTGGGTACTTTTATATAATCATATTAAAATGCACAAAACAAAATTAAATTAAGTTGTGATTTTATGCATGTTGATGTCATTGGTTCAAATCACATCTTTTGTATTTTGTTATTAGTTTTATTTCAAATGTAACAAAAACGGTCTTGTAAAAATATAATTTATTTCAAATATCTAAGGGTGATTTAATAATTTTTTTTAACCAAAATTGATGATCGTAACACTAACTCAATTAAAATTTTAAATAATAGTATAGATTATACTCATCTCCTATTATTAACAAATTAGATGACTTATGCTAACACTATTATAAAAAAAAAAAGAACTCTTATAAAAAACATGTTTCATTCTTACATACAGAAATAATAAAATTAAATATTAACAATCATACTAAAAACAAAATAAAAGCCTAATCGTAATCTTTTAAGAAAAAAAAAATAAATAGTAATAATAATTCTGTTAAAATATATCTATACTTACTAAATTTGTGCCACGAATCAATTGGATACCGATTTAATTATAAAATTATTAAAATACTCTCTTATATACAAATTAAGTTATAATTTTATGAGGGTGTTTTTTTCTCTTTTTTACATAATAAATCAAAAAAATTTAATTATAATGAGATTTGGACATGACATAGTATAATAAAAAAAATAACTTCAGAGTAAACTACAACATTAGTCACTCAACTATGGGTAAATTTTTATTTTGGTCACTTAAACTAAAAAATGTTATAATTTGGTCACTAACATTTTTGAAATTATTATTTTTGGTCTCCCAATGGCCAATTGTTAAGTAGCACTTTTTTAGTTGGTATAATAATTTTAGTCCTCAACTTTTATATTTTTTGTCAAGTTGACCCTAATTCCGCATAAAAATTATTAAAAAACTCAAAGTTATTTAAAATAGAAAATTCTATATAAAATTTCTAGAAAAATAAAATCTTAAATATGTTGTTGAAGAACTAATATGTAGAAATAAAAAAATATCATTCAATAGAATCCAATAACAAATTAAAAACAAAACAAAAAACAGATAATTACATGCTTTAACAATGTTTCACAAAACCAAATTAGTAATATCTTCAAATCAAGTTTCATGCCCTTAAGGAACATTCAGAACTAGTATTAAAAAGACTTGTGAAATCGACTCTAATGTCATTTTTTAGCCCAATATATATATATATATATATATATATATATAAAATAACTTTTTTCTGACTCAATTCAAATTTTTAATTCATGTAAATTATTTTTCAAAACTCAAATTGTAAAAAAAATTATATTCTGATTTTTTTCTTTTCTTATAACAAAAAAGCTATGTCAAGAAATAAAAAAAGTCCAAAACAACAAACCAATAATTTTGCTTAAAATTTTATTTTTTTATGTATTTTTAAAGAATGGGTATTGGATATTTCCATATAGAGAGAAAATTTAGAGGATTCATTTTTTCTCATTTTATCTTTTTTTTAAAATTTTTTATATACTTTTATTTATTTTTTAGAATTTCCTAAATTTTTAAAAAAGAATTTATTTTTATTATTTTATATAATAAGGCCAAACTAACAAAAAATATAAAAATTGAGGACTAAAATTATTATTATACCAATTAAAAAGTGCCACTTAATGATCAAATAACCAAAAAAATAATTTTAAAAACATTAATAATCAAATTTTAACATTTTTAATTAAACAACCAAAACGAAAACTTATAATTTATTCAATTAATTTTTATATGAATTTTTAATAAATACATCTTTTAGTAATCTCCTGTTAAGGGAATGCAGCAGGGATTAAATTCAATACAGCTACTCGTAATCAACTTACTTAGCTCTCTCTTTTTATTTCCAAAAATAAAGTAATAATTATGTTATAATCAAATAATAAATGAATTTTAAATCAACTTTAAATTAACTGAATGCTCTTGGGTATGACTAAATAATAAAAGACAAGTATACTATAGTATTTTAATGACTTTTCTTTATAATAAGTATTTTAATGAATTTTAATTCATGTATTTTTATTAAAAATAAATTATAACAATGTACTCGAGCCATGAATGATCCTCTATCTTCAGGGAACCTTGTGGTCAGGAAGAGCCCTACGGGTTTGAATAGTGGCATTGGTTGTGCGACTAAGAAGGTTAGGAGGAGGATGGAGGCACCACCAGACACAGATGATCTGATAGTGGATGTGAACGGTCAGAAGGCTAAGGATGTGGGAGTTAATAAGATTTCGTATAAGTTTATGTTGATGGGGACTACTCCAGATGTCTTTTCACCGAATAAGATGGACGAGTAATTTGATCTCTAGGATGGAGATGTGGTCACGAATTGGTTGAGGGAATTTCGTTGATCACCCTTTCTGATCATGTTCACCAACTCATTGAGAGGAAGATGGCAAGGACCATCACTGTCAAACTCCTGGGCAAGGAGACTGGTTTCAATACTCTTCTTAATAAGGTGACATCATTATGGGGTCCTAAAAGTCATATGCAACTTATGGACTTAGAAAATTACTACTATCTAGTTCGTTTCCAAGATGAGGGGGATTTTAATAAGGTATTGGTTGGGGGACCTTGGGTGATTTTTTGTCAGTATTTGACCATAAGGTCATAGTCGCAGAATTTTTTGACGTCTGGCAATGAAATGGATGTTCAAGTACTGTGGATTTGGTTACCTGGTTTCCCGGAAAGCTACTGCTCAAATTTCTTACTTCGTGCTATTAGCCAAGCCATAGGGCCAGTGGTCAAGCTTGATGTTCATACGAGTAGTAGAAGACGAGGATGTTTTGCTAGGTTGGCGGTGTGTGTGGACTCAAGGAAACCACTTGTGTCGAAAATCAAGATCAGTGCTCGTATTCAGAAAATTGAATATGAGTCACTTTTGGTTGTTTGCTTTAATTGTGGGATTTATGGACATAATACAGATTTGTTCAAAGAAAAAAAAAAGTAACTCACCAAAGCGTTTTACTGGCACGGGAGAACTGGTGGTCGAAAAAATGGGTTTTCAATTACGTGAGAAAGATAAATTTTATGGGTGATGGATGCTTGTGAAGCGTCGGCAAAGATGGAAGAGTCGGAGTACAGGAACAGTGAGAACTGACAGTGCCAGTAATGGATTGGAAGGCTCACAGTTTTCAGCTTTGGAGGTGGATCCAAGTGAACCTAATCCCGAAATTATTGCCATGGATGGAGGAAGCCAGCCTGATCAAATCAAAGGGCGTAATCTAGGGGGGAACAATTTCGCTAATGCTGGGAAATCTAGTAAAAAAAGAGTCCTTTTTGGGGAAGAAAAGGACGGCTAAAGCTCATGGGAAAGGGATTGTGATTGGTAGCAGGCCTAGATATGGTCCAAATGTATTACGGCCCACTAATACCAATATTGGGTCAACTGCTAATAATAGGGTAAATGGATTTGATGATGGTTCTGGAATGGGCCTGCTTGTCCCAAATGTTAAAGATAAATGTTTCAATTTTTTGCTTGTAAATTTCCAGTCGAAATTAGACAGAAACAAACATGGGCCAATTCAGGTGGTTGAGAGTGGAGAATATGATGCTTCAAAAGGGAAAGAAAATAATGTGTTTCACTTTGGAGAGTCAAGTATTGGGTGTTCAAACACAAATGTGCAAGCTTTTGGGAATGGTAATGTTCAGTGGAAGAAATCACCGGATTGCGAATTGGTAGGTTCGGCGAATCCCATTGTGGAGGTAACGACGACAATGGAGGGTATTGTGCAGGGCATTGAGCGGGGACCCGATGTTGATCTTATGGTAGATGTGTTGCTTTCGGTCATGGAAATTATGGATGATTATATTGGTAATGATGATATTAGCTGTTAAGTTTGCTTGTACAACTTGTGTTGGCTTGTTGGTGTTTTTTATTGTTATCTGGTTTATGGATTTAAAACTTTTTTTCTAGAATTGCTAACGAACAAGGCATCCCAGTTTCCATAATTTCATGGCTGAGTATAGGAGAAAGTTTTGCCCGGATGTAACGTGCTTATTAGAGACATAGGTCAATGGTATTCGAGCGATGGAATTATTGCAAAAATTGGGTTCGCAAATTCGTTCAGAATTGAAGCGAGAGGGTTTTCTAGTAGGATTTGGATTCTCTAGAGTGATAGTGTCTTCATTGATATTCTGAATTTGCATCCGTAAGTGATTCTTGTGAGGGTGAGCAACAGATAAGAACCCTTTAAGTTTTTGTGTTCTATAGTGTATGCTAGCCCACAACTAGAAATGCGACAGAAGTTATGGGAGTATTTGGATTCTCTTGCTAAAACTATTAGGGAACCATAGGTTCTAGCAAGAGATTTTAATTTGATTTTCAAAATTTCCTAATCATGTTTTTCAAAATTTCCCATGATTAGGGAACCTCTATTAGGGAACCATTACATTTAAACACTGGGCAGGTGGATGTAATGGTTTTCAAAATTTCCTGTTTGATAATGGTCTTCATGACTTGGGTTTCTGCGGGCCTCGATTCACCTAGAGTAGAGGTAATCTTTCACAGTGTTTAAATAGGGCTATATGTAATTTGGGTTGGGATACTTTTGCACCGGATTGCTCAGTAAGGAACTTGCATCGTCTGAAGTCGGATCACCGGCCAATTTTAGTTTTCCTCAATCTATTGCAAAATAGAGGTATAAACCTTTTCATTGTTTGGCTAATTGGTTGCTTTATATGGAGTTTAAGGACCTTGATAGTAGTTGTTGAAAGAATGATACGGACGTGTTTACTAACTTGGAGCATTTCTAGAAAGAGGTCCAAGAATGGAATAAGCGTGTATTTGGAAATATTTTTGTCCATAAACAGAAGTTGATCTCGAAACTTGAATGTATACAAGAAATTTTGGAATTTAAAAACTCAGAAAGACTTCGTGACCATGAGTTGAAATTACAGCAAGAAATTGATGACATTTAAAGCATGAAGAGTTGTTATGGTTTCAAAAATAAAGAGTGGAATGGCTTATGAGTGGTGATAGAAATACAAGGTATTTTCATAGTCGTACTATGGCTAGGCAAAAAAAAAAATAAAGTTGAAGGTCTTAAAGTTAATGATAATGAATGGTGCTTTGGTGCAGAAGTCCTTTAACAACATGTGGTGCATTTTTTTTAAGGATCTTTATTCTATGGGTTATTCAGTCAGTGGAGTCTATCCTTGTTGATGAAGGTTTCCTTCGATTTCGTCAACTGAGAAAGATAGTTTGTTAGTGGAAATTGGTGATGAGAAAATTCACAAAACAGTTTTTGCAATCGCCTCGTGGAAACCACCAGAAGTCAATGGTTTTCATGCCAGACTTTATCAGTCACAATGGGATACACTTGGCATATCGGTTTGTTGTATGGTGAGGCAAGTTTTAGAGGGGCATTAATTGAACTCGTGTATTAATAGAACTTTACTGGTGCTTTTTCCAAAAGTTCAAAGTGCGGAAAGAATTACGCAATTTCAACCAATAAGCTTATGTATGGTGTTATATAAGGCTATAACAAATGTGTTAATAGATTAAGACCAATTGTGGGAAATCTTGTTAAGCAGAATCAAGCAAGCTTTGTTCCTGGTAGAAGTATATCAGATAACATTGTAATTGCACATGAAGTTTTTCATTCTATGTGGAGTTTTAAAAGTAGAAAGATTTTTTGGAAACTTTGAAGATTGATCTAGAAAAAGCTTATGATAGGATAAGATAAGATTTTTTGGAGGACACATTGGTTGAAGCTAGGCTACCGCGTTTGTTGATCACGATGATTTAAAATTGTGTGTCATCATCATCTCTTCAGGTTCTTTGAAATAGTACGATTATAGATCCTTTTTGGCCATCCCATGATATAATACAAGGGGATCCGCTCTTGCCATATCTATTTGTGCTATGCATTGAGCGTTTGGTAGATCTTATCGAGGAAGTCGTCGCACGAAAAAGTTGGAAACCTTTGTTTTTATCAAGAAGAGGGCCAGCTATATCTCATCTTTTTTTTGTTGATGACCTATTTTTCATTTATGAGGTGGACAGAGAGCAAGCGGCTATGGTAAATAGTATTTTAAGTTCATTTTGTTACTATTCGGGAAAAAAGGTGAATAGGAATAAGTCCCAAGTGTTCTTTTCGCCTAATAATTCAGATGATTTAGCTAGAGAATTTACAGTGATGTGGGCTCATACGCATAGAGGATCTTGGTATGTATCTTGGCATGCCTCTTTTCTACAAAAAGGTGAAACTGAACATGTACAAATTTGTGGTTTCTAAAGTTCGAAACAAGCTTAATAGTTGTGACGCCAAAAAGCTGCCAATGATCGGCAAAATAAGGTTGGTAAAATATGTGCTCTTAACTATTCCTAACTATTTCATGTGTATGGTGCATATAATTATATTTGTGTCTAGGGAAGTTGAAAAAATAGCGTGCAACTTTATTTGGGTACTACCTCGGAGTTGAGAAAATCAACTTTATTGTCTTGGGAGGTTTGTTGTCGACCGACTGATAAATGAGGACTTGAACTGAGGAACCTAGCTGATCAAAATAAAATTTCTTGCTAAAATTAGGTTTCTAGTTACTTACTAATACGGAGGCTTTGTGGGTTCAAATTTTGAGGAATAAGTATAATATTCAATGAGTGATGTCGATCTCCATTAAAAGGTATAATTGATCTTTTATTTGGAGGCCCTTGATGCAGGTTTGGCAAGAGGTAATTGATAATGTCTTCTGGGAGTTAGGTGATGGATAATTGATGAATTTTCGGAATGATGTATGGCTTCGTTAAGTCAGCCCTCTTAGAGCTTTTTATAAGGGTATGGCACAACCCTATGATACTTTACCTGTATGTAATGTAACATATGATAATGGCGCTTAGGATTTAACAAAATTAAAGACTTTTGTGCCGGATAACATTGTTGCACAGATAAAAACTATGTTCCCACCATCCACAGATGTAGGAACAGATCGCCTAGCTTGGAAATGGGTGTCTACAGATCTATTTTCCACTGCTGAAACGTATAGACGTCTTTATCCTATTGTTAATGAGGAGAATTCTAATACTTGGAAACTAATTTGGAAGGCTAAGACTCCCCAAAGAGTTCGACTATTCCTTTGGTTGTTATGGAATAACATATTATTGACAAACGGTGAACGGGCTAGACGACACATGGCTAATGAGAGTCATTGTCCAAAGTGTGGTCACACTGTAGAATCTGGGATTCATGCGATTCGGGATTGTCCTTTCTCAAAGTCGGTGTGGGTCTCTATGGTGCCGACGTTTTCTCATACTATTTTCTTTGCTATGCAGACTAGTGACTAGTTTCTGTGGAATATGCAGAATAAAGGGCATTATGGAAGTAATGATGTTGAATGACAAACTCTTTTTCCCATACTATGTCGGTTGATTTGGAAAAGTCGAAATACATTTGTTTTTTTCTAATAGTCATAATTTTGTACAGGAGGTTGTGGATACAAGTATGGCGTGGGTAAGGAATTATATGGGATCGAACACCAATATACTGCATTCTATCCCAATGGTAATGGGCAGGTGTTGGTCTAGACTGGATAGAGGATGGGTTAAGCTCAATTCAGATGGGGCAAGTGATAAACCGTAAATAGTAACATATTTTAAGCCCACATTTAGCATGCTTTTGGATGATTTAAGCCTTGAATTATGTAATTTGGTGCTCTTAATCCTTTGTTTTCATGTTTTATACTCTGGAAAGCACCGGAGGATGAAAAGAACGAGAAACGGGCCTAAAACAGAGTAAATGGGCCATATCACAAAATCGACACGGCCTGGGCCCGAGACCACACGGCCGTGCTCCTTCAGCAGCCTCGAAAAGGCCTGGCCATGATTCACACGGGCGTGTGCCATGACCGTGCCCCTGCCGTGACAAAAAGAAATTTCACTCGGATTAGGATACTTAGAGGCGAAGTAACACATTCCGAAGCCTATATAAACACCCTAAGTATGACCTAAAAAGGGGAGACCCAGGACTTTAGTCAGGGGGCGTCCAGCTAGGCTGAAGGAGGCAGATTTGTGGAGATTTACTCGAAGATAGCCAGTTGATTCATCTCAAGAAGCTGAAATCATACTCAAGACGGAGGATCTCTCCTTCAATTCCTTCAGGGGGTTTTAGGGATTTCTTATATTTTGTTTTATCTTTTCTTCTGAGATGTTTTCTTTTATTATTATGAACTAAACCCTCAGATACCTGAGGGGGATGAAACCTAAGATGAATCTTGTTATCGTTTGCTGAACTATATGATAAAATACTTGATTTGTTCTTAATTATGTGTTCTTAATTCTTGTGTTGATATTTCTGGGGTATTAATTCAAGTTTGATGTGCTTAGGTGGTGGAGCAAAAGTCCCTGCATAAGAGTAGATCTAGCATAGTTAAGCGGAGTTGATCGCACGCCTAGAGATAGGGTGACGAGATTTTTCCGGATTAGGGTGAAACCTAATATGGGAGTCCATAGATCGAGTTCATGCAATTCTAGGGGTTTTAATTAGAAAAAGATTTCAACTAATCAACCTAGGGTTAGACGTTATTCGCCTCGAGAGAGGGTCTAATATACATTAGGGAATCCTACGGATCAAGTCAAGTGAATAAATCGTCTGGTTCAGAGTTAGATAACAAGTGAAGTCTAGGTAGATTCTTCCTTGGGTATCGTCTTAATCAATTGGTTTTTTCCCACAAGTATTTTCCCCAAATTCATTCTTCTTTGTCTTAGAGTTTTTAGTTTAGTAGTTAGTTAATTTAGATTAAACAACCAATTTCCTTTACTTTAGGCTAGATAATAAAAAGAAAGTTAGTATTAGTACTTTTAGTTCCTTTGGGTTCGATAATCCGGTATTGCCTTAACTATACTACTGTTCGATAGGTGTGCTTGCCTCAAATCATTGTCATAGTTAGTTTCCAGGTTCGATCATTCTCATTATAAATTTTAAGACTTTGACATCGCATAAAACAACGATCAAGTTTTTGGCGCCGTTGCCGGGAACCAAAATATTAAGAAAGCTCCATTTTTATTACTTTAGCCATTTTTTATTTTTTGCAATTTACTTTTATTTCTTATTTTGTTTTTAACTTTGCTAATCTTCCTTCTTTTGTTCCTTTCAGGTACCTCTAGCTTATGACTAGAAGGAACCCGACAGGACCCCTACTTTACGACAATGATATTGAAGGTACAGCTCGCAGAAATCGTAGAGAATTAAGGCGAAGCTTAAATTACATACAAGAAGAGCAAGAAGACGAAGTTAATACTACCGAAGAGATGGCTGAGAACAATCCGCCACCTCCAAAGATGGCCGAAAATCATACTCCTCGAACTATGTATGATTATGCTAAACCTAGTTTAACAGGAACTGAGTCAAGTATCGTTAGATCTACTATTGCTGCAAATAATTTTGAACTGAAACCTAACACAATTCAGATGATACAGCAATTTGTTCAGTTTGATGGTTTGCAGGATGAAGATCCAAATAATCACTTGGCAAATTTCCTAGAATTTTGCGATACTTTCAAGATAAATGGCGTTACTGACGATGCCATCCGTCTTCGGTTATTTCCCTTCTCTTTGAGGAATAAAGCCAAACAGTGGTTGCATTCTCTTCCACGAGGGTCAATCACTACATGGGATCAAATGACCGAAAAATTTTTATTGAAATATTTTTCACCGGCCAAAACGGCCAAGTTAAGGAATGATATCTCTTCTTTTGTGCAAATGGATTTAGAGACATTTTACGACGCATGGGAGAGATACAAAGATTTGCTGAGAAGGTGTCCACACCATGGATTGCCCTTGTGGCTACATGTCCAAACTTTTTACAATGGTGTGAACCCTTCAACAAGGAAATTAATCGATTCAGCCGCCGGCGGAACTCTGAATAACAAAACTCCTGAAGCAGCCTATGAATTTATAGAAGAGATGTCGCTAAATAACTATCAGTGGCAAGTCGCAAGGACAAGGCCAACAAAAGCAGCCGGAGTTTTCAACCTCAACGCAGTAACCGTGCTATCAAATCAGGTAGAGATGTTACATAAAAATTTGATGGTTTATACGATTCCTCGCAGGTACAGCCAGTTATACAGTGCGACGCAAGTGGAGGCGTGATGAATCCTGAGTACCCACCCTACGGACAGGGCATGGAAAGCGAACAAATGAACTATATGGGTAACAATTTCTGATATAATAATAACCCTTATAGTAATACTTATAATCCATGTTGGAAGAACCACCCCAATTTCTCATGGGGTGGTCAAGGAAATCAAAGGCAACAACAATCCCAAAACTTCCAACAAAAGCCCTACCCATAGGAAAAGAAGCCGAACCTCGAGGAGGTGCTGACAAAATTCATGGCAGCCACAGAAACACTTTTCCAAAATAACGAGACAACATTTAAAAATCAACAAGCATCGATTCAAAGGATCGAGAATTAGTTAGGGCAAATAGCTAAGACAATCGCTGAAAGACCACAAGGAAGCTTACCAAGCAACACTGAGACTAACCCAAAGGAGCAAGTCCAAGCCATAACAGCTCAAGAAAGTAAAAAGTTAATGAGCCCAATTTAAGACAAGAGAATGTGATCGAAGAAGGTAAGGTTGAGGTAAGTAATAACAAGCCAAAACCGACAATCAAAGAGTACCAACCTCGCATACCATATCCCGAAGTAATGAAGAGAGACGACACAGAGGAACAGTTCGGTAAGTTTCTTAAACTTTTAAAGAAATTGCATATTAACTTACCACTACTTGAAGCTCTTTCGCAGATGCCAGATTCTAGAAAATTTTTAAAGGAACTGTTGACGAAAAAGCGAAGGATAGACGAGGCATCACATATGGAACTAAACGCAATGTGCTCAGCGGTCTTGCAAAATAGACTACCACGAAAATTAAAAGATCCAGGGAGTTTTACAATTCCATGATTAATTGGTAGTTTACCTATTGATAATGCGTTAGCTGATTTAGGGGCAAGCACAAATGTCATGCCTTATAAAATGTTTAAAGAACTAGGTCTAGGGAAACCCAAACAAACTAGGATGAGCATTCAATTAGCTGATAAAACTGTTAGAATTCCTAGGGGTATAATTGAAGATGTACTCGTAAAGGTTGATAAATTCGTATTTCCAGTAGACTTTGTCGTTCTAGACATGGATGAGGACAACACGATCCCCCTAATTTTAGGAAGACCATTTTTAGCAACTGCCAGGACTAAAATTGATGTCGACGCAGGTGAACTCTTACTCTGTGTAGGTGATGAGACAGTCACCCTTCAAGCTCTCGATTCGGCTAGGACATCGAGTAATCAAGGTGAGAAAGTAAATTCTATTAATAACCATTCAGTTAACCCTTTTTTGCAGCAAGCACCACAAAAGAACACAACTGAACCCGATCCTAGACTACGTGCCAACAAAGAAATAACTCACGAGGAACGAAGGTTTCAGATCGATGAACTAGACGAGTGGAAGACGCATTTCAAGGAAAAACTAGGGATACATGAGGCAGAACCAAAGACACTCTACGAGATAAACAAGTTCGAAATTGAAGATCAGGTATTGTTAGATAAAGCAGACCCATGAATATCTCCTTCTGACCCTAACACAAACAAGGAAATCCCTTTTAAGGTAATCAGTGTTTTCCCATACGGAACAGTCGAGGTAAGTAATCCTATTTTTGGCACCTTCAAAAGTAACGCTACTCGACTTGAACTATATTCTGTTAGTAAGACTGATAGCATGAGGAATGACTTTCAACTCCTCAAACCACCATGATTATACGAATGAGAGGTAAGTCTAGCTTAAGACTATAAACGAGCGCTTTTCGGGAGGCAACCCAAGCACTAACCCTATTAACTTCTACATTTTTTTATGTTTTACTTTTATTTTTCCTTTTCAGTACCTAACTATAAACTAACCAAGTGCAGATTTCCATACCACATGGCCTTACACACGGCCGTGGCCGTGGCCGTGTGGATACTACGGACTTTCGTACTGACATTGCAGAGATAGTACGAGTCAGGACGAATCATATCTTCGAGTCACAGACCCAACTACCACGCCACGGCTGTGCGATGCAGCCGTGGCTGACACTGTTAGATCATACACGGGCGTGGCGACCAGAACATGGGCATAGAGAAAAAGAACGATGCACAACACGGCCGTGCGAGACGGCCATGTGACTTAGCACGCCCATGGCACACGGGTGTGGAGAGGCACCAGACCCCAAATTTCTATTTAAACCACCCACCCCTCCTCATCCATACCACTTTCTTCCATCCCATTCTTCATAACTCTCCCCTTCCATACTCTTCCCCTTTGGTTATTCCCAAAACCCTTGAGCTACACCACATCTATGGCGAGGAGGCGGAAGGATCCAAGCACAACCCCCCGTGGGAGACCGATCTACATAAGTTTATGCCGCCCGCTTCATATACTCGACAAGCCAAGGGTCTTTGAGACCATTTAATCCTTCTTCTTCTTTACTCTTCTCTTTTATTTTCCTTATCTTTACTTCTCTTCTGCTTAATTTAATCTATTTTATTTTACTTTCTTGGTTTTAGGTTCTTCAGGCTGCTTGGGAATCACCCCACCATGACCTCTGCCAACATCACTGCGGCCTTAGAAGTCACACCCACCTCGCGAACCATCCAACAATAAGGACTCCTCAGTCCATAAGTCTTTTCTTTTTCTTGTCTTTTACTTCTTACGGTTTTTCTCTTTATCTTTCTTATCTTTAAATACATAACTAGTATAGTTTGAATTTTTCTTATCCTGGTTAATTCTTCACGAGCTTCCCAATTTCTTCATCTAGCACAGAGATTGTGGACGGCCACCATACCAGCACCAGAGACGCCTCCTCCAACTTATCTTTCACCTCCGAATCAAGTTTCCACACCTCCAACACAAGGAATCTGCCCATAATTCAAGAAGTTTCACTTCTCTCCCTATCTTTTGATTTTATTATGCTATTATTAATCTTTGTACATTGAGGACAATGTACATCTTAAGTGTGGGGGGGTTAACCATAGTATTATTTGAAAATCCCTGAATTATGCCCTGTCTTAAAATAAGTTTCTCATATTATGATTAGAATGAAATTTCCTTTGATTTATGATTTTTGTTGATATGTTTTGGATTAAGTCATAGTTAATTGTGCATTGATGATTTTTACTTTAAGATACTATAGAATCAAGCATGATAAGTCTATTTTTTAGAATTAAATTTTTTTTTCTAGGTTGTCGACCTGAATTTGAATATTACTTTGAAGTTTAAAATTTACGAGGTTGACATCGAAAACCCATAATTTTCTTTTGTGAGATTTTGAGCCTTTAGAGCATATATTCTTTTTCTTGCTCACTTTTTTTATTATAAGTGTGTCAACATTGATTTGTTATTCTAGAACTTGTACCGATTATACATGTCGAGACCACACCTCTGATTTGATATACTAAGATGATAAAGGCACCTAGGATTTAACCCACTTACTCCACTAAAAATGCTTACCTTCATAATTAACCCCTAGTGAACCCCGTTGATCCTAATAACTTTTTTTTATTGACTCACCCACTAATATTAACCCAAAACCCTTTGTTTTTGTTATCACCATTCCTTTTGACTACCCTTATATCGAGATTTGATTTGATCGATTGCCTATTTATTCCAATAGTAAACTCATCATTTATTATGTATACTTGATTTGTTCTTAAAAAAAAATCGAAGTATATTCATTATTAGTTCTGTGATTAAGTGAGCATATACATCTAAATTCCAGTTGTTGAAAAAGAAGCTCGTATTAGTAGTAGTATTATTATTACAAGTTCTCAATTGATGTAATTATTTATATCCAGCTCATTGTTTCTAGTTAGGCAATCTGTCAATTCAATCTCGATTCTAACCTTCTAATTCAGCCTATATCCTCACCTTTAACCCAAGCCCCATTACAACCCTATTAAAGAACTTTTGATTTGTGTATCATCTCATTTTACAGTGGTGGAGATTTGATTTTCATGCAAGCCTATGGGATTAACTCTTCATGTTTGACTTTTGAGTGCTTAATTTCAACCTTAAACACTTGAGTGATTTGAGTGAATCTTTAGTGAGGATGTCAATTCTTGTCGATTTTGAATCAGAGGTAATTATTTAGATGAGGGGAAACACCTACGTTTTGTGCTACAAAAATGTATGACTTAGATTGTTTGAATCTTTAGGACTCTTTGAGTTGAATTATCCATGTATGAATTATCTTTAAATTATGATGAAACACTATTGATGAATATCATGAATCGAGGAAGTTTGTTTTAATTATGAGTTGAGAATTTTGCTTGAGGACAAGCAAAAGCTTAAGTGTGGGGGTATTTGATAAACCGTAAATAGTAACATATTTTAAGCCCACATTTAGCATGCTTTTGGATGATTTAAGCCTTGAATTATGTAATTTGGTGCTCTTAATCCTTTGTTTTCATGTTTTATACTCAGGAAATCACCGAAGGATGAAAAGAACGAGAAACGGGCCTAAAACAGAGTAAATAGGCCATATCACGAAATCGACACGGCCTGGGCCCGAGACCATACGGCCGTGCTCCTTCAGCAGCCTCGAACACGGCCTGGCCACGATTTACACGGGTGTGTGCCATGGCCGTGCCCCTGCCGTGACAAAGAGAAATTTCACTCGGATTAGGATACTTAGAGGCGAAGTAACACATTCTGAAGCCTATATAAACACCCTAAGTATGACCTAAAAAGGGGAGGCCCAGGACTTTAGTCAGGGGGCGTCCAGCTAGGACGAAGGAGGCAGATTTATGGGGATTTACTCGAAGATAGCCAGTTGATTCATCTCAAGAAGCCGGAATCATACTCAAGATGGAAGATCTCTCCTTCAATTCCTTCAGGGGGTTTTAGGGATTTCTTATGTTTTGTTTTATCTTTTCTTCTGAGATGTTTTCTTTTATTATTATGAACTAAACCCTCAGATACCTGAGGGGGATGAAACCTAAGATGAATCTTGTTATCGTTTGCTGAACTATATGATAAAATACTTGATTTGTTCTTAATTATGTGTTCTTAATTCTTGTGTTGATATTTTCGGGGTATTAATTCAAGTTTGATGTGCTTAGGTGGTGGAGCAAAAGTCCCTGCCTAAGAGTAGATCTAGCATAGTTAAACGGAGTTGATCGCACGCCTAGATATAGGGTGACGAGATTTTGCCGGATTAGGGTAAAACCTAATATGGGAGTCCATAGATCGAGTTAATGCAATTCTAGGGGTTTTAATTAGAAAGATATTTTAATTAATCAACCTAGGGTTAGACGTTATTCGCCTCGAGAGAGGGTTTAATATACATTAGGGAATCCTATGGATCAAGTCAAGTGAATAAATCGTCTGGTTCAGAGTTAGATAACAAGTGAAGTCTAGGTAGATTCTTTCTTGGGTATCGTCTTAATCAATTGGTTTTTTCCCACAAGTATTTTCCTCAAATTCATTCTTCTTTGTCTTAGAGTTTTTAGTTTAGTAGTTAGTTAATTTAGATTAAACAACCAATTTCCTTTACTTTAGGCTAGATAATAAAAAGAAAGTTAGTATTAGTACTTTTAGTTCCTTTGGATTCGACAATCCGGTCTTGCCTTAACTATACTACTGTTCGATAGGTGCGCTTGCCTCAAATCGTTGTCATAGTTAGTTTCTAGGTTCGATCATTCTCATTATAAATTTTAAGACTTTGACATCGCATAAAACAACGATCAGTAAGTTCATTGAATATTTCTAATGCTTTTATTGGAAAGGTGCTTAGGAACTCAGATGCAAACTGGTTATGTGGATTTCTCGATGAGGATTGGTAAGGATTTAATTTTTAGAGTTGAAGCAAGAGCGATTTTAGAAGGGCTACGCATAGCTTAGGAAAGGAATTTTAGACAAATAGATGTGGAGTGTGATAATGCACTTCTAGTGGAAACTATTTTATCTGGTGGCGCCGCTAGTAGTAAAATGATGGAATTGCGCCTAATTCATCAATTGCTAACTCGAAACTGGAAAGTTCGATTTCACCATATTTTAAGATCTCTAAACGAAGTTTCTGACCAAATTGTAAAATATGCTCCTAATGTTATAGCCAGATTACTCTACTTTGAAGAACCTTCAAGTTCGATTCATGATTTATTGTTGAGGGATAGAAATAATTCATCAATACTTTAGTTTATATTTAATGTTGTAATCGTGTAATGTTGATATTTCTACCAAAAAAATTAAATTATAACAATAGATAATAACATTTAATTTTGTGCTTGGGTTTGAAACTTAGGATCGAGTGTAAAAGTAAGCATGTCGACTTAGGTTTAGTTTAGTTCTTGTCTTAGTTGGATTTTCTCTTTGTGCTTGATTGATTTTTCTAATGAATATTTCTTTTCAAAAAAAACTGTTGGAGATCAACCTGTATAAACAATGAGAAAATAAAAGTAACCGTAGAAAAGCTCGAACACACAAATTTTTACGTGAAAAGTTTTTTCCGAATAAGAGGACAAAAGACCACGAGCAAAGGGGACTTCACTAAATGAGAAAAAACTAAAAAAGTACAAGATGAGGATAATCTCGACTAATAAACCTTAAATCCTAAAAGAATAAAGTACTCTAACTAAAACTCGAAATTCCCTAAAACTCATAAAATTCTCTCAATCTCAAAGATGATGAAATGAATTATTCTAGGTTACAACAGCCCCTTTTATAGGCTAAATTCTTAGATTAAATATGACTAAAATAACCTAGAGTAATCAGAGTTTAACTAGAAAACAATAGTAGAGTTTAACTAAAAGAAGAAAACCCAGTTGAATTGGGAAACACGTCGCAACATCGCATGCTCCTTGTCGGGATGCCGTTCTTCACGTCGTTGGGACATCATGGTCGCCTCGTCACAAATTCGGCTCTTCCTTGTCACGATGTCAGCTCGTAAATACGAGGCACACTCCATAAATCTCTACCTTGACTCGTTTTTTCTCATATCTCCTTTTCCAAGCCCATCGCGGGCCTATCTAAACCTTTGCAGAATACTCACCAAGTTCAAGCCGACGTTTGAACTTGAAAATTGAAAAACTCTTAATTGTAGATCTATTACCTAACCTGAAAGAGTCAAATTTCTTAGACTGACGTCGAGTCAACTCTGACTCCGTAATTGTTGAAGAAATTTTTGCTACACTAGTTACGGTTGAACCTTAAAGAACATATAGGGTACTAGTCTTTCGACCTCTCATCAAAATAAAAGCTCCCCATGATACCTTAATATCGCTTGACTCGACAATGATTCTGCACTTTTTCGAGTCCTACATACTCAAGGAGATGAGGTTTTTCTCTAAGTCAAGCACATGCCTGACGTCTGAATGTGTCATTATAATTTTGTCGTGCATCCTAATCTAAATGGTACCAATACTGGTTATTTTATAGAGTAATCCATTCCCCATACACACAACTCCACCTTCAACTGAACTGTATGTGGAAAAGCAGTCCCTATTGGGACACATGTAGAAAAAACACCCGGAATCTAGAATCTATTTAGACATAAATTTAGACCTTTCAGTCGTGGACACCAATAACAAATCATCACCCTTGTCTTCTGTCGTATTAGCATAAGCTACTTCATCCTCGTTACTCTCAGCAGCCCTCCTATTCTTATTTTGCAATTTGTAACAATCTGCCTTAATGTGACCCTTCTTCTTACCGTAGCCACATACTTCATCTCGATTCCTCGACCTTGAACCAGTCTTGCTTCTCGCAACACATGTCGAGGGTTTCCAACCTGAACTGCTATCCGAACCAAACTCATTAACCTGAACTGCTATCCGAACCAAACTCATTGTCGAGTTTGGCTTTGCTCAACAAGTTTCCCTTCACTTCCTCAAACGAGAGATTATTTCTCCCATAAACCAGAGTTTCCCTAAAAGACTTCTATGAATAGAGCAAAGAGCACAATAATAGCATAGCTTGATCTTCATCATCAATCTGAACCTTAACGTTCTTTAGATCATTCAAGATAGAAACAAACTCACTGATGTGAGTTATAATGGAGTCATCTTATTTCATACGAAATGTGTACAGTCGTTGCTTCAGCACTAAACGGTTTGCCAAAAACTTTGTCATATATATAAGGATTCTAACTTTCTCCATAAGCCTACTGCCGTCTTCTCTTAAAGTAACTCTTGCAACGCATCGTTCGTGAGGCACAACTGAATTGCAGATAGGGCATTCTCATCAAGCTCATCCCATTCTAATTGATCTAGGTTTTCCAGCTTTTTCCCAATAGCAGCCTTTTTCAAGTCATTCTGAACTAGAATTGTTGTCATCCAAACTTGCCATAAACTAAAATTTGTGTAGTCGTTGAACTTCTTAATATTGAACCTCATTTCTATTTTTGAACGTGTCTGTTTGCAGAAGTCGAACTAGCTGTGATATCAGCTTGTTGGGGATCGACCCATATAAACAACGAGAAAATAAAAGTAACAGTAGAGAAGATCGAACACACAAATATTTATGTGAAAAAATTCCTTTGAAGAATAGGATAGAAAAACCACGAGCAAAAGAAACTTCACTAAATGAGCAAAAACCGAAAGAGTACAAGATGAAGATAATCTCAACAAATAAACCCTAAATCTCGAAAGAACAAAGTACTCTAATTAAAACCCAAAATTCCCCAAAACTCACAAAATTATCTCAATCTCATAGATGATGAAGTGAATTATTCTAGGTTACAATAGCCTATTTATAGGCTAAATTCGTAGATTAAATATGACTAAAATTACCTAAACTAATTAGAGTTTAACGGGGAAACAATAGCAAAGATTAACTAAGAGAAGAAAACCCAGTTGAATTGGGAAACATGTCGCCACGTCGCAACGTCGCATGCTCCTCGTCAAGACGCCTTTCTTCGCGTCGTCGAGACGTGGCCAATCTTCTCGTCAGGACTTCGTGGTTGCCTTGTCACGACGTCGGCTCGTAAATACGAGGAACACTCCATAGAAACTTTGTGAATAAATGCGAATACAATTTTTTATTTTTTGGTACAATAATGATTTGCACTTGGGCTATTTAGAATAAGTGAACACCGACTAATAACTTGAGTTATGACACAATCTCATTTTTCCATCAATTAAAAAAAAAACTTTTATAATCTAATTTTCAATTATTTCTTAATTAAAATAAAAATACAAAAAGTTTGAAACTACTGCTTGTCTTATAACCAAAAATAAACAAATAAACCATCTCACCACATTAAATCACATGCAGATGAAAAATGAAAATTTTATGTCATCCCAAGGCAAAATCATAATATTATACATTATTACTTTTAAAAAATAAGATATACATGAAGTAAATTCATTAAAATTGGCGTAAAAGAAATAAAACGAAGGACTGAGGACCCAATTTTGCAGACTTTAGCTTTCTTATTTGCTCCAAACCTATATGCCTTGTCCTTTATTAATTGATTCTTGAAATATATACACACAGATATAAGTCGGTGCTATTAATTTACTTAATTAAAATAAATAGAAATTAATTTCTCTTACATTTTACAGTAAAACTAGTGGGCTAAGCTACTTAAAAATTCCTCAAAACTTGTAGTGATGAACATACATATATGCATGTGCTTGCTTGCTTAAACTTAAACTCCCCCATCCATGCATCTTTAGTCAACTCACAACCCTAACAACTCTTTTCTGCTATTTTCACAAATGCTACAACTTAAACTCTTTATTTCCCTATTGCTTTTGGCATCTTTAGTCAACTCACAACCCTAACAACTCTTTTCTGCTATTTTCACAAATCCTACAACTTAAACTCTTTATTTCCCTATTGCTTTTGGTTTGAATGCGAGTATTCTTCAATTCCATATTTTTGATAAACCTTCAGCTGGTTCTCCTCCCACCATTGCTCTGCTCCCTTATCTGTGAATCGCTTCCGACTATATGCGCCACCAATGAATTTCAATTTAATTAAATAATGACCACTCATTTTAAGCCATACATACATACATACATATGCATGCGTGCCAAATGATTTGGGCCTGTTTAGAGGCATGCATGCTTTTTTATATAACATGCACATACGTATATGTATATACTTTTGACTTGCATATTCAAATGGATGAATAGTTGAAGTATAAAAAGAAATAAAAGAGTAATTACCTGAACCTTACTCGCTTTAGCCCCTTGTGGCCACTTGCCAAAGTACTAAAGGTAACATACACCCCAGCTTCATATTGTTCTACCCATTCATTTACTTTGGAATCTTTATTACTTCTCCCTGCAGTTTGCTCCACCTCCATTTGTGTCACCGTCCCTTGCTTTTCTTGCATCACCCTGTCTCTGTCTCTGTCTCTGTCTCTGTCTCTTGCTTGCATTCGCATCGATCTCGATTTATTAGAGAACACGATAGGAGTTTCGCAGAGACTGTCTCCTTGTCCCTCCCCAGTTGCTGATTTAACATCGCTCTCGGACTCCAACCGCAAACAAGGTAAATGTGGCTCACCCTCAACATTATTATGCCTCTCAGTGCTTACAGGCTCCTTTCTAGTTCTAGGAGAATGATATTGAACATCAATTCCTGCTGATTTCTCTTCCCTTGCTGCAGGAAATTTCTCTGTTATTGAGTGAAGCTGCTGCAGCAAAAACATACTACTTATCCATCAAGTCCATCAAATTTTATTAAGAAGAATATGATAAAATCATTACCCACCCTTAATGCCAAAGATTTTATGAAATCCTTGGCTGCTTTACATTTTTCAGCTTCTTCCTTTGCCAAAGACCATGTGTGCTCGATTTTCTGTCGGCATTCTTCAATCTTTTGGCTTCTAATTTGGCATTGCATTTCAAGGTTTCTAGCCTTTGGCATCAAACACGTCTAATTAGTTGAAAATAACAAAACCAAGCCAGAAAAGCATGTTTAACACAGATATATATATATATATATATATACATAATATATAATGGAACGTACCTCAGCTTTCAGCCTCTGAACTTCTTCATTAAGCATCTCATTTGATTCAGGTAAATCGTTCTCCACAACTACGGAATCGAGAATATTATATTTTGATCGCAAAGATGTCTTTTGCGAGCCTTCTGGGTCAATTAAAGGGGACTGATTCCGGGCCAGAGGAGAGCTAGCTGCTAATTTTTTACTCTGAGCCTGAGCTGCTTCAAACGCAACAGGGCAAGATACTTGGCCCCATCGTGGTATTGTTGCTCCTGGAATATTACAAGCAAGTTCTGGATATTTGGTCTTTGAGGCCTTCCTTTCAATATCTTGGTTTTCATCATAACTTGATGAATGCTTAAGTGAAAGCAATCGGCTCTTTGAACCATCTTTCTCCTCAATCAAACCTCTGTGAGACTGAGGTGTCGATACTTGGCCTACCACTTGATTTTCCGGCTTTAAAACCTTGCTTGAGTTTGTGATCTTTTGTAGATGATTGAAGCATGTATTACAAACGCGACAAGGCTTGCTTTTATTTGGTGCTAACGATGTGTTCACAACCTTCTTGCTACTACATGCATGACAAAACAGGAGACCACAATTGTAACAGTTATGCTTCTTCCTTGCAAACCCGAACGCCATTTTGCATCCTCTACAAGCCGACTGATCACTAACAGTGATCGATTTATGTAAACAGATCGCTGCTGTTAAGTTTGACCCACAAGCTATGCTTTCGACCTGCCGGTCTCTCAACGACTCAACTAAACTCGGTGTATGTCGATCTTCCGTATCGCCTAGTCCTAACTGTCCATTACTACCTCTCCCCCATGTGTATACTCTTCCTCCTGATGTCAAGGCAGCAACATGATATGAACCTGAAGAGATCTCCTTCACGGATTCTTGTTTAAGCTTCCCTTCTACGACAGTAATGGATTTATCCTTGGCTTGTGGGTTCCCTAGCTGTCCATATACCGCACTTCCCATTGTGTAAACTGTGCCTTTACTAGTGAGTGCAACAGTCAGCATTCCCCCACAGCAAACTTGTACAAAATCATGATCCATAAGCTGCACAACACATGTTGGTAAAAGCTTTCGGTCCCTATCGGCATGCCCGAGCCTGCCTTTATCGCCATCTCCCCATGTGAATATTTTTCCACCATTAGCATTGAGCTTGTTTCGATCTGTCATGATTTCAGCAATGGCAGCTGTGTGCCATGGTCCGCAAGCAACGGATTTTACCCACAAACTCTTAAGAGACTCAACTTCTTTCGGCTGCGACAAACTTTGTGTGTTCCCATGCCCAAGAACTCCAAACGTTCCATCTCCGTATGTAAATAATTTCCCTGCATTAGAGACAATTGCTGTATGCCACTCTCCACAGGAAACAGCAAGCACATTTACACCATCCAATGGACCGGAAATCTTATGTGGCAACCATTGGCTTGTACACAGTTCGCCACCCCAAGCATACAGTTCGCCGGATTGTGTCAAGGAACATGTTTGATACTCACCACAAGCAACACCTTGCACGGAAATCCCGTTGAGGGATTCAACAAGCTTTGGATGGCTGATATCAATGTTAATCTTGTTCCCGAGCCTTCCACCATTTGCATCACCCCAGCAGAAGACTTCCCCTTGTTTCGTAACTAAAGCAGCATGCCTTGCTCCTAGAGATATGCACTGCACATCCAGCATTGTTGCAGATTCTAACAATTTAGGCAACAAAGCATCCGCATTCGACCCGCTTTGAATACCAAAACCATCCAACCGAACACCGCAAATGTTTCCTCCAACTACCTCTTCACCCCATATCATTACATCCTTCAGAACTTCATTCTTTTGTATTTGTGTAGAGTAATGAGTAGGTGTTGCAAACCTGTGAGAGGTATTCTCTCGAAATTCTGGAGCCGCATAATCGACTTCCCACTGCTTGGCACTGTCTGGTTGAACATATGGTGAAGTTGGCAATAAGGTATCCGTAACGTTTTGCATATGTGACCAATTTGATTCCCAGGAATAAAAGCTATCCGAAGAATATGACAAGCCATCAGAAAAACACCTCTCGGAAAGTGACAGTGAAGGACTTCCGCATAAGCTTCGCACCTTGATTTAAGCAAACAGTTACAAGTCAAAAAGAAAAGATCATCTCTTGTATCGAAGTAGTGATGTTAAGGCATATATATGTATATGAAACCTGAGAAAATTGATTCCTGTCCTCCACAAGTCCTAGATTGTGCTTTCTTCGAATAAAACCAGCAGGACTGCTTAGGCAACTTTGCGCCCCTCTACTACAGTTCCTCAAAGCAGTGACCGATCTGCAACTGTGAGATCTCGATATCGCCGCTCTCAGACCAACGAACCAAGCATCAGCCTGTGCTTTGTCCTTGCATATCTATGTAGCAAGCAAGAGATAGCCAAAAAGAAAGAGCAGGCATTAGATAAGGGAAATTGGTGTGTAAACAATATGAAGTGAAAAGAAAAGATTACCAAATCCAGAGAGCGTTCACCATTAGCATAATAAATAAGGGAAAGTGATTGTTGCTCCCTGTGGGGTTGGTATTGCCTTCGGAAATTGACCTGCATTAACTTAAAACTCATGTTAATGAAAATTTTGAAATCCAGATTCCAGAAAATACATATTAGATTATATGTTATATTAAGAAGTAGTAACAATCACGTACAGTATTCTGCCCAGACACAATCTTGATAACAGAGCTCAATCTCAATTGCCTTTCCTCTTGTCCTGAATACCAGATCAAATGTTTCTCATCCTGAAATACAAATCAAAATTTGGCTAATCATCCACGATTGTTCATGTTAAAAGCAGATTGGAGCAATTGTAATAGCAGAACAAGTGTGAGCAGATCAAGGTTCCATGGGCATAGGCCAAAGTTAAGCACTTGGAAAAATCACACTTTGTAAAATGGATATTCATCATCATCATCATCATCGTGTGATATAATATGATGCATTGCATTACATTGTATGTTTCAAAAGAGTGAAGCATCCAATAACACCATGACTACTCAGATACTATCGTTACTACCGTGGGAAACTACATCACCCTCTTACTGTTTTCCTCCATATCTTTTTTTTTTTTTCCCTAAGGCTCAACTCAATAATCAATTGTAAACCACCAAATATTTTTATCAGATAAGCTAATAAGCTTCATTAATCATTACATGAAAAATTGTAGCAGTTGAGCAAATATACTTTTCTTCCATTTTGTTTTGGGCTTTGTCAACTAGCGATAGTAGCAGACATGTAGTACAGCATTAAAAAAAGAAAGAAAGGCATGCAAATGACCACAAAGACTCAAGATGCTTTCTAAAAGGAATGAAATTGAAAGCAAGAAACACGAAGCTTCGTGTATGAAATAATATAGTGTAAGCAGAGACAGATAGAGAAAGATGCAGCAAAAGCAAAAAACTATGATTGCAGAGGAATCAATGAAGCATGTATGAAAGGAAAATGGTAATGCAGAGGAAGTTTAGAGTTGAAAGAAAGAGAAAGCAAAGAAAGCCCACCGCGGAAAGCCTGAAGGGACAAAGTTTAGGCTTCCCTCTTCTTCCACACTTCAAAAGATGTGCTCCCTTCTTCATTGCCAAAACTGCCTGAAACATTCATCCATACATACATGTAAATCGACCAGGTTCGTCAACTAATCATCGAACATAAAGCTTTAGTTATGTTGGAGATTGAAAGTGGAACAAAGAGCGAAGAAGAAGACCTGTTCAACGTGCCTGTCAAAAGGAAGTAGTGATACTAAGGAATCCCCTTCACCCATTTTTAGAATAACATTTCATAGGGGAAACAGAAAGAGAAACAAAAAAAGACAGGAAGGAGCAGAGCAGAGAGCGAAGAAGAGGAAGAAGAAGAAGAAGTGATGAACGAAAACAAAAAAAACAAAAAAAAAAGAATGAGAGTTCAGTTGGTTGGTTTCCCCATAAGTAAACCTTAACCAACAAACACCACTTTCATTTTCACTTTGCGTGTTACTACCTATATAACACCCACAAATATAAATTTACCTGTGTACAGGGAGGCGACAGGCATTTATGATTAATTACATTTATAAGGTGAATAAATAAATAAGTTTCCGTTTTTCATTTAGAATTCTAAAATTTCTTGATAATTTACAGTGAATGGGATCTTGTAAGAGAACATGCGACCGGATTTGATTTCAAAATAATTGAAACTGGATATGTTTTAGAGACAAGAGTAATAAAGAAAAAAATAGACAGAGCTAAGCGAATGGGATGCGTTGTGCTGTTTCCATTACCTTGCATTGATTTTAGGTGTAATGGGACAGACACATTTTAGGCAACAAAACCAATCAAAAAAAAAAACCCCACACGCCCTTTTGCACGTGTTCCCCCCAGCTTTTCTACTTTCTATTTCTTTCTTTGTTTCACTGTAATCCCCCTGTTTTTACCCACCCAATGCTCAATGCTCTTTTCGTTCTTTTGTGCTCACCCCATCTACTCCTTTTCATCATTTTGTTTTTTTTTTACCTTTTTTGACTTCTTTCCTCCAGTTTTATTTACTATACCCTTAACTCCTTTTTTTTCCCCTTTTCGGTTATCATAAGTTTTTCTACCCAATACAAATTTCAAGTTATGAAAAGAATTTTTTTTTTCTTTTTTCCTTTTTATAATCATAAACAACAAATAGTACAGGTATATTAATTAAAATTGAATTTGCAGCTCATCGTTCTGTAATATATATATATATATAACTTCTTATTATTTATAATTTTTTAAGTTAAATTTAATTTTTAATCTTTTAAAAAAATCAAATTTAACTACTAACCTTTCAAGGAATAGTTGAATTAGTTTCTTTTAATGAAAATACTAACTAAAATATTAAATCTTTAAACATGATTGCTCGTATGACCATCTTTCTTCATGCTAATTATTTTAAATATTTAAGAACTTTTTATAAATTTTGATTTATTATTTATTTTTTATTTTTATAATTTTCAAATTATTTATTGATACAGTCTAAAAGATAAATAATGTTGTCACCCCAATTTCGTTAAAAAAAATAACATTTTTAATCAATATTTCTATTAAAAAATTAAATTTATAAAAAATAAAAAAATTGATATTGATATTATTATGCCTAAAAAACTACCGGTGATCGTGGTCAGCACCAAGCAAAAGTCGTACAGATAGTCAAATATAGTAACATTACCATATGTAGCATAGCTTAGCTAAGTCTACATTTTTCATGTAATAAATACTTGAAATAATACACAAATAAATGCATTTAAAGGAGCACTCTTAACTGCGGTGTGAGCAGGCAAGTTTACAAATCTAAAATTGATTCCTATTTGGAGATTTCTTAAATTACAAGTTGGGTTTATTTTAATAGAATCGAATTACTTTTATTTTTACTTCATTTACAATTAATTTTAAATTTTTATTAATGTAAAAATAAATATTTTATATTTAAAATAATTAATTTAATTAATTAATATAAAAATTATTTTTAAATATTATATACATTATTATTTTAATTTGATTTTATTGGAGACTCATTTGTTTCTTCTCTAGTTTGTCTTTATGAAAGTAAATAGATTTTGACTTCAATAAAAAGAATTTACTTTTTGAGCCACTGGATCTTTCCTTCCATGCACATTCATTGTATAGAAAACAAAAATATAAAAAAAAAATAACTTTTAAAATAATAATGGTAGAATATTAAAATAAAAATGTAGACATCATATTTGTATATACGTTCTAAATTTACTTGAATCTTTTGAAAATTAATCATTTGAAAAAGAAAATGCAATCTGTGCTGAGAAAAATATCATTATTTATATAGGCATTTATCATTTATTTTTTAAAAATTAATATTTATCAACTTATTTATTGTTTTAAATCTCTCAATTTATCAAAAAATTTCAAATTTCTTTATCTTATATCTTAAAGAAATTGTTGAGATAATTTTCGATTTAAAATTTGAAATGTGAATGAATTTTTATGTGATAAAAATAAATAAATATATATATATATTAATCTAGCAATTTAAATTTTGAGATGTGATCAGTTTATTTTTCTTTTATGTTGTGATTAGTTGGGATAACTGTTGCCGCAAAATAAGGTTTCCTTATCAATTTTATGAATTTAAATTAATTATGAAAATATGATAAAAATGAAAAAAAAAATGAGTGTGTCACTTTGCGCAAATATAATATATCTACTTTGTTATATTAAATATATATTAAAAATTACAAATAATTTTCTCAGAGAATGAGGACATATGTAGTTATACCAAAAAATACAAATAATTTTAGATTTTTTATCTCTCTTACCTGCAAGTCAAAATATTACAAATGGAATCTTCTTACTTCCCCCGTCAAAGTTCAAAATTGAGATTTCTATCACTTTAGGAAAATGATTTATCTTTTTGACGACATAAAAAATTTCACTTATTAACTCAAGACAAGATTTATCTTTTCTTAACTAAAGATGATGGCATGCTCACGCTCCCATGCTTCGACAATGAAGGCATCAACAACACCATGGCGGGGGTAAGTACATGCAACCATAATAAGACCTGAAGAATTTCTAGCCAATACTCTTGAGATAGAAATTTTTGTAGTAAGGCTAAAAGATACATCAAAATCAAGTTTAATATTGTTAGAACCTAGTGGTACCCATTTTTCCTGTTTACGCAAAAAAATTTGATGGATTTAGTTCATCTAGAGCCTTTAACTCTAATAGGTGCGCCTTAATAAACAATATTAAATCCTGCACTGATTGTCTAACACCCTCATGAACAAGCTTATTTCGTGCATACCAAATTGCCCAGTAAGAAATCACCAATAGCTTCTTTAATCTTGTGTTAGATTGCATGAAAACCTCTGCTAACCATGTTTTATAATATGTGTTCTGTGAGGTAGGGATAGTTGCAACATTCAATGAGTCTAGAACTTGCTTGGAAACAGAGCAATGCCGTAACAAATGGTCAATAGATTCTTCAGCTAAACTGCACAAGGGACAGGCATTGTTAACTTGTAGTTTTCTGCGTTGTAAATTATCAAAAGTTGGCAGATAATTGTTTGCGAATCTCCATACTATAATCTTGAATTTTGTTGGGAGTTGTAGTGCTCACAAATTAGTGTAGAATGTTGTAACTAAATTAGGCATGGCTGTAGAATATAAACCCCTGTTTTGTAACTCCTCTTCTAGCAGAAGCCGTAACCACTCTTAAAAGAATATTCACCAGAACCCTCATGTCTTCTGTAACACCCCTAACCCGTATCCGTCACTGGAACAAGGTTACAGAGCGTTACCGAAACTTTTCAGAACATTTTTAGAAAAATCATGTCAATCACTATTCATTAATAGAGATCATTCGTAACTTCCCTTATATGAACCCTCGAGGTCCAATACGAGCATTAGAATCGAGTTGGGACTTATTCGGAACCTCTAGGAATTTTTCGCAAAATTTTAAAATTTTTCTAAGATGCAGGGCTCACACGCCCGTGTATCAGGCCGTGTCCAATTTAGGTTGCTCTCTGACTTGCGCCACACGGTCATGTCACACGCCCGTGTGCTAGGCCGTGTGGTTAATTAATTTAATTCGAATTAGGTGAAGGTTTCACACGGCCATGACATACGCCCGTGTTCAAGGCCGTGTCATCCACACGGTTGAGACACACGCCCGTGTCTCTGCCCGTGTGCTAAATTCTGAGCATTCTGTTTTTCAAAATTAAAATGCAGGGGACACACGGCCTAGACACACGCCCGTGTGCCTACCCGTATGGACAAAATAAGGCCAAAATAAGGCCATTTCCTAGCCTCATTTCTCACCCAAACTTTCTATCTTCCTGCACCAACACTTACAAGTATAATCCAACCAATTGCAGTATAATTCAAGTCAATTTCTATAATCCAAACTAATACATTTCATCATATATTTGTGTTTAATGACATATCTTCATGTAATTACATAATTTGCAACATTAGATGTTTATACTTATCATTTTAGTTAATGTATTGATTCAACCATAACATATATCAAAACATAAGTGTATTAGTCATTCCAATGGCTCAATTTCATTTATTACTTACACAACATCATTTGATTTAGTTAGCCTATACATGCCATTAACAAAATAAGATTTTCATTTATACCAAAACGAAAGGTTGATAGTGTGTAACATCCTAGGAAGGGCCTATGCATTTTTCAGATCAGTTGTATGAAATGACAAGTCTTAAGTATTATGAATAAATTTTTGATACTTTTGGAAACCTAGAAATGAATGAAAATGGAAATGAAAATGAAAATGGAAATGAAAATGGAGATGGAAATGAAAATGGAAATGGAAATGGACATTTTTGGAAACTTAGACATTTTTGGAAACCTAAACATTTTTGGAAATGATCCAAAAATGGAAACTTGAACATTTCGGGAAACTTGGATATATGAGAGAAATAAAGGAGTTTTATTCACATAAATATGTGAATAATAAGAGAAATAAAGGAGTTTTATTCACATAAATATGTGAATAATAAGAGATAAATAAAGGAGTTTTATTCACATAAATATGTGAATAATAAAAGATAAATAAAGGAGTTTTATTCACATAAATATGTGAATAATAAGAGATAAATAAAGGATTATTTTCTAATGAGATAATTGAGGAGATAATTGATGGATTAAAGGCTTTTATCTTTTAAATAAAAGAGATAATATTATCAAAAGAGGAGTGGTGGCCAAGTAAAGGACTCCTAGGTCGATAACTTTGGCTATAAAAGGAGGACAGGAGGGCTACTCATCAACATTTGCTCCTCTTCCTCTCTCTGCCGAAATTCTCCTAGGCAAAACCCCTCTCTGCGAATTTTCATTAAGCAAAAATCCTCTCTTTTTCTTCTATTTTTTCTTCTCCGTTCTCTTCATTAAGCTTTGAATCTTTGTGGATTCTAAGAAAGAGGGCAATCATCCACAACATCAAAAGGGGATCTTTCGGGAAATCTAAGGATCTAAGGTAAGGATTATAAATATAAATATGTGGTTAAAGATTATGATTCACGTTTTCAAAGTTAGATCTAATCTAACACGGAGTTATAGGATTTCAACAGAGCTTATAAAGGAATCCTCTTGATTTGGAATCCCATCATAAGGTAAGGGATATTCGGCCAAGGCATAATTTGTTTAAGTGTTTTCCATTATTTCAAAAACCGAAAACGACATGGTTACATACCTAGTATTAGCCGATTTCAAGGAAGAGGAATTCTAGCAACTGTTGGGACTTGATTAAATCAATTCGGCAACTAGGTAAGTAATTCTACTTCTAGTAGGATTTGGTTTTAAGACCAAATAGGTTTATTTATATGTTTTAATTAATGGCCGAATATAGGAGTGAAAGATCTAGATCGGTAGATCGCTCTACGGAATTCACGGAAACTATTAAGCGAAAAAGGTGTGTACTCTTACTAACTTTCAATAAATTGCATGGCAATCATTAGATATGTAAATATGTAACAAAGATGTGAATGTGGCTAAGCACCACAAATGTGGTAAGGAGTACCAGTGCACGTTTCCTACTTTTGATAGGATTGTGAATGTGATATATTTTGAACATGTGATTAGTAACATGAATGAAAATTAAGTATGTGAAATATGTTATGAAATAATTGGGGCATTCGGGATATTTGTGGAGGAAGAAAGTGAAGGTGATGACTACGGTCTCACCAACGTAAAGTGGTGACTACGGTCACATAAAGTGAAAAGTGGTAACTTCGTTACATCCAGTGAATACAAATGTCTAATGACACAACATAAGTGGGCGATGAGCACGTCGATTGCAGCGACGCGCTTCGATGGTGTGTAGCGGATGGAGGGTCGACTTAGTAGTCCCCGCGGTGTACAGGTTGGTACGGGTGGTGCGTTGCGGATGGACAAATAGGTTTGGGTTTGGGTTGCATCATCCTTTATTTTGTATGAACATGATATTGATATGACTTGTATGCCCGATTTGTTGGAAATTAGTACTATGTACACATTGAGTCTGTTGACTCACCCAGTTGGGGAATTATTTTTCGGTGATGAGCGAGAATGGACCGGGTCATAGGAGCTAAAGGTGGCCATGCATCGCTTGAAGAAATTATTTGGAATTTGGACTTTATGAAATTTTAGTACTTTATTTTGGGTTTGAATGATGTAATAAGGCCATAAGGCCCAGGTTGGATTTTCTTTATTCTGTTTATTTTTATTTAAATATGATACAAATTATGTTTGATTAAAGATAAGTAAATTTATTTCTTTTAAAATAATAAACCCAAAAATTATTTTGTCACCTTATTTAAGTTGGATTTCGAATTTATTAAATAGGTTTCAAATTAAGCCCAACCCAAAACAATTTTTTAAAATTACACAAATTTTCTCTAAGTCATTTAGAACATTGAAAACCGATTTATTTAAGGAACATACCGCATCCGTTCAAGCTCGTGGGCGGGTGTGGGGTGTTTCGATTGGTATCGAGCCCAGTTTTAAAACTCTCGGCTGTGGGCTCTCGTGCCCAAAACGTTTTCAATTCGAGCCCAAATGAATTTCTTTGAAATAAGCGGGTTTTATGGCATGGCACCTAAGTCTCCGACCCATGATCCACCGTAAGTACCTTTAACCATCCGTGGTGATTATGTGAATTATGAATTGTAAAAGGGTAGAAAAGGCATGGAACGTAGAATAGTGTGATAGGAACTTGAACCCCAGGATTAGACTACTCAAACACTTGAAACTCATAAGACTTAATGAACTTAACAAACCTATGACTAAGTTATTAAGCTAGGGTGTGGCAACCCCATGCATGTCTAGGATTGGATCCGAAGAGCACAGTATTTAAGCGGTCCTAGTGACTCACCTCCTCTTCGTAGGTATCCTACAGTGCGTAGCTTCGTTCGCCCTAACTCGGAAGGCTCGGTGGTGTGGCAACCTCACATGCGCATGTCTAGAAAGGTCGGTGAGAGCTTGGTATTTAAGCGATCAAGTGACTCACCTCCTCTTCATTCGAATCCTGCTGGTGCGTAGCTTTGGTTCACCACGACCAAGAGGGCTCTGGTCATAGGCTAAACACAAAGAATAAAACCCGAAGGGACTTAGCCGCTTTTTCTTTTATAAAAAAATACCCTTGGTTTATAAAATGACCAAACCACCCATAGTTTTAACAAAATTTCATTACTTTATCAAATATTCAAAAACCCTAATTTGTAAAATATCAAACTATCTTGATTTTGGAAAATTACAAAATTGCTCTAACTTACAAAATTACCAAAACGACCACGATTTCCAAAATTTTTACAATATCATTGCTTTGAAAAGTGTAACTCTCAAAGGAACCCTCAATGTTTTACAATCTTGGAAAATATCCTAACTTAATAAATTTTACAAATTTACCTGATTTTTGGAAAAATTATCAAGATACCCTCGAGATCAAAATTACCGAAATACCCTGGATTTCAAAATTCTTCCAAAATTTCCCCGAACTTTAGAAGTACCAAAATACTTTCAAAATCACCAGGAACTTTTTATTTTTGAAAATTTACGAAAATACCCAGTAGGATAAAATTACGAAAATGCCCACGGGTAGTGGAAAAGCAAAATAACGAAAACAACAACAAGAATTACAACGTTTCTTTGAATGAACGAAAGTTCATATTTGTTGATGGATGAATGAATGAATGCAAGATCAGTATGCATGTATGAATACGAAAGAACCACTCTTAAACTCTTCTTCATAAGATATCATCGCGGGTAATAAGTGAAACAAGAATACTAATACATAAAATTCCTTAATCGGATCTCGCCGATAACGAGCTCAAGAGGACGTGGTCGCCGTGGGAAGAGGTAGAGGAAGGATGGGTCATTAGATCGGGACAAGGTTCTCGACAATGAGATACCACCACCACCATCACCCCACCGTTTGTCAAATGTTGAGCGGCGAGCTCGCATGAGGAAGATGCCGTGTCGCAGTCAGGCCGCGAGTTTTGGAATTGGTGGTCGTGCGAGAAAACAATTCAGAAATTGTAAGTCCAGGCTGAGCGCCTCAGTGCTAATGGAGTGAAATGTTTAGAGGAGTATCGGGAGTGGCACCCGATCTGGTGATCGGTTGGAAGCAATCGAGCGCATCATGGATGAGCTCGACTTGACCCCGAGGAGAAGTTGAAAGGGATGACGGCAGCCTTTATTACGCGATGAAGCGTATCAATGGTGGTTAACCGTTCGGGACGGTGCCACGGCGGAAGATCTGACCTGGGAATATGCTAAGGAAGCATTTCAGAAGAAGTATGTGGGAACCAGTATATAGATGAGCAAAGGAAGGCTTTTCTCGGGGTTGGTACAAGGAAGTAGGTCATCACCGAATATGAAGCGGAATTCTTGAGGTTGAGCCGATATGCCCGAGGAGTAGTGGCGATCGAGCATGAACGCTGTGTTCGTTTTGAGGACGGACTTAGGGACGATTTGAGACTTTTGATAGCACCGCATCGAGGCGCGGAATTCTCTGCCTTGGTGGAAAAGGCTAAAGTGGTGAGGAATTAAGGACGCCACCAAGCGGTGTGATTGAAATAAGCCCAAAAGAGGTTTTGGGCCATCCGAAAAAAACCCACAAGAGGCCTAGAGTTGACAGCCACAAAGTCAACAGTGCGGGTACGGGCGGGCAATTTCGCCCTTGTGAACATTGTGGAAGGAAGCACGAGGGAGAGTGTTGGAAAAAGGCGGACGATGTCTCAAGTGTGAGTCCAAGGACCATATGATTAAGGATTGCCCCAAGCTATTAGATGAGAGCCAACCAGCAGCTCGTAATGCTAACCAGGTGGTAGAGGCGGACAGCAGACCTCAAAGAGGTCGTGGGTCGGCCAACAGAGGTAGTGGCGAGGCCGTGGAGCTCGGGGTCGAGGTGCGCTAACGCCAAGCAAGGCAACCAACGGGTTTGGTTTACGCGGTTCACCGGAGGGAAGAGGGAGACGCGCGGATGTTATAACCCGTGACGTTTCTTTATTCATGACAAACCCTATTTTGCTCTTATTGATGTGGGCTCAACTCATTCCTATGTTGCATGTAGTGTGGTTGAAACACTAGGCCTAGACTCGAACTTTCTCGATAGGCGGATAATCGTAGTAAGCCCTTTAGGCCAAACGGTGAGGATAGATAGGATCTTTCTAATGTACCCTAGAGATTCGGGAGCGAACTTTCTGGGCCGACTTAATGGAATTACCCTTCGGAGAGTTTGAGCTTATACTTGGAATGGATTGGCTAGTAGAGCATCGAGCCGTGTTGGATTGTGCAACTAAACGTATGGAACTAAGAACCCCGGAAGATGAGGTAGTAGTGATGATCGGAGAAAGGAGGAACTACTTGTCTAACGTAGTTTCGCACCGAGGGCCGAGAAAATGGTTAAGAAAGGATGTAAGGCATTCTTAGCCTTCGTGAGTGCGTTAAGAGGAGAAGAGGAAGGTGTCAAGGGAGTTAGAACAATGTAGGGGATTTTGAGGATGTATTTCCGAGGAGGAGTTGCTTAATACCCCGGATAGAGAAGTGGAATTTGGAATAGATTTGCTACCGTGAAGCAGCTCTCACGTGTCAATCGCTCCCTACCGAATGGCACCAAAGGAGTTAGTGGAGCTCAAGGCTCAAATCCAAGAGTTGTTGGATCGTGGGTTCATTCGACCCGGTGTGTCTCCGTGGGAGCACCGGTTCTCTTTGTGAAGAAGAAGGATGGAACTATGCGGATGTGCATAGATTATCGCTCGATTGAACAAACCGACCATCAAGAACAAGTATCCTTTGCCAAGGATAGATGACTTGTTCGACCAACCGAAAAGGGGCAACAGTGTTCTCAAAGATCGACTTAAGGTCGGGGTATCATCAATCGAAAGTGAAGGAGGCGATATTCATAAGACCGCTTTTAGGACAAGGTACGGTCATTTTGAATTTGTGGTGATGCCGTTTGGGTTGACGAACGCACGGCGCGCTTCATGGATATGATGAATAGGGTTTTCCAACCCTACTTGGATAGATTCGTCGTGGTGTTCATCGACGACATTTTGGTGTATTCCAAGACGGAGGAGGAGCACGATGAGCATCTCCGAGTTGTGTTAGAAGTGTTAAGGGAAAAGAAGCTTTATGCCAAATTCAAAGAAGTGCGAATTTTGGCTCAAGGAAGTGGCGTTCCTAGGACATGTGGTATCCGCAGAAGAATAAGAGTGGATCCTAGGAAGATCGAAGCGATTGGATTGGAAACCACCTAGGTCGGTGGCTGAAATCGAAGTTTCTTAGGCTTGGCAAAGCTATTACTGTAAGGTTCGTGGAAGGATTCTCGCCAATAGCCGCACCTTTGACAAAGTTACTAAGGAAGGAAGTACCGTTTGTGTGGACGGATAAGCAACAGGAGAGCTTTGAAAAGCTTAAAAGGTGCTTGTGAAGCTCGGTGTTAATTCAAATGGAGGCGTAAGGACTTCAGTAGTATATTGTGATGCTTCGCACACGTGGTTAGGGCGTGTGCTAATGCAAGAAGGAAAGGTAGTCGCTTATGCATCTCGACAGCTAAGGCCGCATGAGGTGAACTACCCAACTCATGACTTGGAACTCGCGGCGGTGGTTTTCGCCCTCAAAGTTTGGAGGCACTACCTTTATGGAGAAAGGTCGATGAATTTACACGGACCACAAAAGCCTTAAGTATTTGTTGACTCGAAAGGAGTTGAACTTGAGGCAACGAAGGTGGGTGGAGTTATTGAAAGATTATGACTGCTCGATAGAATACCATCCGGCAAGGCGAATGTGGTAGCCGACGCCCTAAGTAGGAAAGGTTGTGTCGGATTTAAGGGCTTTGTTCGCTCACTTAAGTTTGTATGAAGACGGAAGCTTTGTTGGCGAGTTACAAGTCAAGCCAACTGGTGAAGGAGGTGAAAGAGGGACAGGTTGGCGGATAAGGACTTAAGTACTAAGTTACAGACAAGTACGGCAAAGGGAGGATTAAAGGATTATGGCGTCAATGATGAAGGAGTACTGTGCTACAAGGAAAAGGTTTGTATGCTTGGGGATAAGGAGTTGAGACAAAGGATTCTTCGGGAAGCGCATGGTAGTCCTTATGCTATGCATCCCGGAGGCATCAAGTCAGTATAGAGATCTAAGGAACAATTTTGGTGGTCGGACTCAAACGAGGGTGACCGAATTTGTGGGAAAATGTTTGACATGTCGCTAAGTAAAGGTGAACACCAAGTCCCATCAGATTGCTTCAACCAATTGAGATTCCCCAATGGAAGTGGGAAAGAATTACCATGGACTTAGTTAGTGGGCTTCCCCTTACGCCCACTAAGAAGGACTCGGTATGGGTGATAGTGGACCGTTTTGACCAAGTCCGCACATTTTATCCTGTGAGGATCGACTATTCCTTTCAAAAGTTAGCCAAGTTATATGTGGCGGAGATCGTGAGGCTACACGGGTACCGATGTCGATCATCTCCGATAGAGACCCAAGGTTTACGTCTCGATTTTGGAAAGCACTTCATCAAGCATTAGGCACTAAGCTAGACTTCACTACGGCTTTTCATCCACAATCGACGGGCGATCGAACGGGTTATACAAGTGTTGGAAGATATGCTAAGAGGTCGTGTGATGGATTTCCGAGGAAGTTGGGAAGATTACTTGCCTCTAGCCGAGTTCGCCTACAACAACAACTATCGTGCAAGCATTCGGATGGCACCATACGAAGCATTGTGTATGGAAGGAAATGTAGAACACCAACTTGTTGGACCGAGTTAGGAGAACGCCGCGCGTTTGGGTCCAGAGTTAGTGGCGGAAACGAGGAGAAGGTGGAATTAATTCGGCACGGTTGAAAGAAGCTTCGATGAGACGTAAGTCGCACGCACCTTAAGAGGAAAGAAATTGAGTTTGAAGTAGGAGACCAAGTGTTTCTAAAGGTCTCACCTTGGAAGAAGGTTATGCGGTTCGGTCGCAGCGGAAGCTAAGCCCAAGGTTTATAGGGCCCTATCAAGTCTTCGAAGCGAGTTGGGCGATGGCATACCAATTGGAGTTGCCACCGAGTTGCATCAAATGCACGACGTATTTCATGTGTCCATGCTACGCCGCTATCGATCGGATCCGTCTCATGTGGTACCCGTTGAAGAAGTGGAGTTAAGGCCGGATCTATCCTACGAGGAGGAGCCGATTCGGATCTTGGAACGTGACGTGAAAGCACTACGAAAAGAAGTCGGTGCCTTTAGTCAAGGTGTTATGGCGCAATCATGGATCGGAAGAAGCTTCGTGGGGAGCCGGAAGAGACAATGCGACAAAGAATACCCTCAATCTGTTTAGTTAGGAAATTTCGAGGACGAAATTTTATTTAAGAGGGTAGAATGTAAACATCCTAGGAAGGGCCTATGCATTTTTCGAGATCGGTTGTATGAAATGACAAGTCTTAAGTATTATGAATAAATTTTTGATACTTTTGGAAACCTAGAAATGAATGAAAATGGAAATGAAAATGAAAATGGAAATGAAAATGGAGATGGAAATGAAAATGGAAATGGAAATGGACATTTTTGGAAACTTAAACATTTTTGGAAACCTAAACATTTTTGGAAATGATCCAAAAATGGAAACTTGAACATTTCGGGAAACTTGGATATATGAGAGAAATAAAGGAGTTTTATTCACATAAATATGTGAATAATAAGAGAAATAAAGGAGTTTTATTCACATAAATATGTGAATAATAAGAGATAAATAAAGGAGTTTTATTCACATAAATATGTGAATAATAAGAGATAAATAAAGGAGTTTTATTCACATAAATATGTGAATAATAAGAGATAAATAAAGGATTATTTTCTAATGAGATAATTGAGGAGATAATTGATGGATTAAAGGCTTTTATCTTTTAAATAAAAGAGATAATATTATCAAAAAGAGGAGTGGTGGCCAAGTAAAGGACTCCTAGGTCGATAACTTTGGCTATAAAAGGAGGACAGAGGGCTACTCATCAACATTTGCTCCTCTTCCTCTCTCTCCGAAATTCTCCCTAGGCAAAACCCCTCTCTGCCGAATTTTCATTAAGCAAAAATTCCTCTTTTTCTTCTATTTTCTTCTCCGTTCTCTTGTTAAATCTTTGTGGATTCTAAGAAAGAGGCAATCATCCACAACATCAAAAGGGATCTTTCGGAAATCTAAGGATCTAAGGTAAGGATTATAAATATAAATATGTGGTTAAAGATTATGATTCACGTTTTCAAAGTTAGATCTAATCTAACACGGAGTTATAGGATTTCAACAGCTTATAAAGGAATCCTCTTGATTTGGAATCCCATCATAAGGTAAGGGATATTCGGCCAAGGCATAATTTGTTTAAGTGTTTTCCATTATTTCAAAAACCGAAAAAGCCGACATGGTTACATACCTAGTATTAGCCGATTTCAAGGAAGAGGAATTCTAGCAATCTGTTGGGACTTGATTAAATCAATTCGGCAACTAGGTAAGTAATTCTACTTCTAGTAGGATTTGGTTTTAAGACCAAATAGGTTTATTTATATGTTTTAATTAATGGCCGAATATAGGAGTGAAAGATCTAGATCGGTAGATCGCTTCTACGGAATTCACGGAAACTATTAAGCGAAAAAGGTGTGTACTCTTACTAACTTTCAATAAATTGCATGGCAATCATTAGATATGTAAATATGTAACAAGATGTGAATGTGGCTAAGCACCACAAATGTGGTAAGGAGTACCTGTGCACGCTTTCCTACTTTTGATAGGATTGTGAATGTGATATATTTTGAACATGTGATTAGTAACATGAATGAAAATTAAGTATGTGAAATATGTTATGAAATAATTGGGGCATTCGGGATATTTGTGGAGGAAGAAAGTGAAGGTGATGACTACGGTCTCACCAACGTAAAGTGGTGACTACGGTCACATAAAGTGAAAAGTGGTAACTTCGGTTACATCCAGTGAATACGAAGTGTCTAATGACACAACATAAGTGGCGATGAGCACGTCGATCGCAAATGATCGCCGATGGTGTGTAGCGGATGGAGGGTCGACTTAGTAGTCCCCGCGGTATGCGAGGTTGTTGGTACGGGTGGTGCGTTGCGGATGGACAAATAGGTTTGGGTTTGGGTTGCATCATCCTTTATTTTGTATGAACATGATATTGATATGACTTGTATGCCCGATTTGTTGGAAATTAGTACTATGTACACATTGAGTCTGTTGACTCACCCCGCTGGGGAATTATTTTTCAGTGTGATGAGCAAGATGGACCTGGTCGGCAGGAGCTAAAGGTGGCCATGCATCGCTTGAAGAAATTATTTGGAATTTGGACTTTATGAAATTTTAGTACTTTATTTTGGGTTTGAATGATGTAATAAGGCCATAAGGCCCAGTTGGATTTTCTTTATTCTGTTTATTTTTATTTAAATATGATACAAATTATGTTTGATTAAAGATAAGTAAATTTATTTCTTTTAAAATAATAAACCCAAAAATTATTTTGTCACCTTATTTAAGTTGGATTTCCAGAATTTATTAAATAGGTTTCAAATTAAGCCCAACCCAAAACAATTTTTTTAAAATTACACAAATTTTCTCTAAGTCATTTAGAACATTGAAAACCGATTTATTTAAGGAACATACCAGATCCGGTTCAAGCTCGTGGGCCGGGTGTGGGGTGTTTCATAGTGTGATGATTTGCTCCAACCAATCTCCAACCTTCCCGAGCTTTGAGCACTATAAAACAGGGAAAATAAAACCTAGTAAGCATATTATGCTTAGTAAGCTCGTATAATATAAACTAAGCTTACCATTTCATTCAATATATTAATCATGCAAAACATGCTTTCCCACTATTTGGTAATTTGCCTATTCACATACATTCAACCAACATGTTAGTCACAAATATACCAATATGCATAGATGAGCTCATCATGCCATATGCGTATTTTATCCGTTAAATCATTGAATTTTCGATGGATATTTCAAGTAGTACACTCAAGGTGTAAAATTCCATTATTCGTCAATTCATATCCAGTAGTACCTTATATGTACACTCTCGAGCCACATATCAAACAACAAAATTACCAGTCCAGGCTATATTATGGCTATAACATATACTCTAAGGGCTTTGTTGGATTACCAGTCCAGGCTAAATCCTTTATATGACAAAGAATTCCCTATAGAGTTCATTCTGGATTACCAGTCTAGGCTAAATCCAGTCAATTAGGATTACCAGTCCAGGCTAAATCCTAATTGAAACATATACTCGAGAGGCTCATTTTGGATTACCCGCCCGGGCTAAATCCATTCTGCAACACATGCAGTTTCATCAGGGAATTCACCTTTTCATCCATCGGAATTCAATATTTAAGGAATTCAACCCTTTTTCAATAATTTTTCAAACATGTATCATTTCATTCATTGCCATATCTATGTAATTCACATATATGATTTCATGAAACATAATTAATGTAATATAACATTCAAATCAATACATTTCTATACTCATTTAAGTTATACGAACTTACCTTGATATTTGTTCGTATTTAAAATCTACTAATCCGAAATCTTTTCCTTTCCTCGATTTAGCTCTTTGTTTGGTACTTCCGGATCTATATAAATGAATTTAATCATCAATTCAATCCATTTCATATTCTATTGAACTCAATTTACAATCTAGGCAAAAGTACCATTTTGCCCCGATACTTTTGATTAATTCTAATTTCGTCCCTAGGCTCGGAAATTGAAATTCATGCAATTTAATCATTATTTCAAGCCTAACCAAAATTCTAATATAATATTTACAACACATGTATTCTAAAAATTTTAGAATTTTCCATGAGTTTTACCATTTTTCAATTTAGTCCCTAAATCAAATTTCCATCAAATTTCCCTTTATAAAAGTTGTTTATCTATCAACAACCTTTCATTTTCTACCATAAACTTTTAAATTTCAGCATATTCATCTATGGAATTTTTTTTATACTTTGATATCTATTCAAATTAACCCCCCAAATAGAGAAATTAAGCTTTCCTGATCTCAAAAATATAAAAATTACTAAAAACGGGACATAGGAACTTACCAATTTATGCCTTGAAAGCTTGTTTTCTCTTTCCTAGGGTTTTCATGGAAATATATGAGGAAGATGATATGAAAATAAAATGATATTCTATTTAATTAATTATCATCTTTTAATTTTTCTCATTTTCGATTTAGTCCTTAGCCTTTTCTAATTTTTCCATGGATGATTCACCAAGAAAAGTCTACATGCTTTTCTTAATGGTCTAATAAGGACTTCTAGTTTTGAATTTCATAGCAATTTAATCCTTATAGCTACTAAAATTTAACTTTCTCATTTTATGCGATTTAGTCCTTCTCATAATTAAGCACTAAATCAATAACATTTTCATACCAAAATGTTCACATGTCATATCTATCATAATACGGACCATATAATAAAATAAAAATAAACTTTATTTTTGGGTCGGATTTGTGGTCCCGAAACCACTGTTTCGACTTCATTGAAATTGGGCTGTTACATCTCCACACCAATTCGTCTGTTGGCTTCGATTGGGCAAATGGAATACATAGGATTCTCTCTACCTGGTCTTCATCAAAAAAGAGTTTGACTCTTTCTTCTACCCAGGTACTGGAATTATGATCAATTAACTTTGATACTTTTGTGTACCTGGTATCTATGTCCTGACCCTGTATTCTTTCATTGCCAGGTCCAGGGATCCAATAATCATTCCAAATATTGATATTCTCGCCTGTTCCAATTCTCCAACCAACTCCCTTTTCAATTAAACCCTAGGCACTCCAGATACTTCTCCAGGTAAATGATAGGTAAGCAACTAACTGAGCATTCATAAAGTCTAAATTCGGGTAATACATTGCTTTCATTACTTGTGCCAACAAACTCAATGGATTAGATAAAAATGCACCAACACTGTTTGGCTAGCAAAGCAATGTTAAACTTAGCCAAATCATGAAAACCTAATCCTCCATAAACTTTAGGTAAACATAATGAATGCCACGTACTCTAATGAATACCATTAGACAATTTATTGTTTCTCCACCAAAATCTGTTGAGAATGTTTTCCAATTTACTACACAAAATTTTAGGTAAAAGAAAACATTGCATTACATATACAGGTAAAACTTGTAGTATTGCCTTAATAAACACATCTTTGTCACCCATAGATAGATATCTCATACTACAACATTCAAATTTCTTGCTAAATCGATCTAGATAATGGTGAAAGGCCTCTTTCTTACGTCTACCAACCATCATAGGCAAACCTAGGTATTTCTCCGGATTAGCTGACACTTGTGCTCCCAAAATTCCACCTATGAGGTCCCGAACCGAACTTTCCATATTAGCACTGAAGTAAATTAGGGATTTATCATAGTTAAACTTTTGGCCTGAAGCATTTTCGTACGCCATAATAATTTGTTATATATTCTCCGCACCAGTAATTGAAGCATCTTCGAATAGTATGCAATCATCTGTAGAAAAACATATGCTTGATTGCCAACCTTCCTTTTCCAATCTGAGCCCCTTTTATCAAACCAGATCTACTAGCCTCATTAAGAATGGTAGAAAATCCCTCAACACACTGTAGAAATAAATAGAGACTAAGTGGGTCCCCTTGTCGTAGTCCCATGGAAGGTAGGAACATGTCGTTGACTTCTCTGTTAATGCCCACCTTATAAGAGGTTGAAGTTACACATCTCATAATCAATGAAATCCAATGATCATGAAAGCATAACCTTCCCATCATTCCAGATAGAAAATTCCACTCTATCCTATCATACACTTTACTCATATCGAGCTTAAGCGCAAAAGTGCTCGATGCTCCCGAACGCTTCATCTTAAGAGAATGCGGAACCTCGTATACGATAAGTACGTTATTAGATATCTGCCTACCAAGGATGAAAGCCCCTTGGGCCTCATCAATGTAACTCTCCAAAATACCCATCATTCTACAAACAAGAATTTTAGCAATAATTTTGTAGAACACATTACACAAACTGATTAGCCGAAATTGAGTCATGTTTTTTGGTTTATTGACTTTCGAGATTAAAATAGTATAAGTCTTATTAATATCTTCTAAACTGATCTCACCATTCAACATAGCCAAACAATAGGTAGTAATCTCATTCCTTAAAATATGCCAAACTTTTTTTATAAAATATAGTAGGGAACCATCAATACTTGAAGCCTTGAGTGGCGTCATAGTTTTGATAGCAGCCCATACTTCCTCCGCTCGAAAGGGTGTCAACAACTCCTCATTCATTTTTGGGGAAACACACTATTGGATATTACCATAAATACGCGATGCATCCTGACCGGCTGCGCTTGTGCTCACTAAAACATTGAATTAACTTCCTTAAAATTTTAATTAGCATTTTTTTCATGTATGACAAACACTATAATATAACATTTGTGATAATCACATTCTCTTATTTTTGAAATTATTTTCTACAAGGAATATGACCTTTAATTTTCTAATATTAGCAAATAATGTTTTTATTTATAATATTTTTTAATCATTATATATGTTAAATATAAAATATTATATAGAACATTTGGATGATTAATTTACAATTTATTATTTTAAACTAATTTATTTATCAAAAACTAATTCCATAGCATTATTACAAAGTAGTTTAAAATTATAGAAATATAAATATTTAAAGATAAATTAGATTTAGTTTTTTTTTTCAAATTGAACACATGTAATTAAATGTTAATATGAAAAAAAAAAATTAGTAAAAAAATAAACGAAATATTGTGTAAAATATTCTAACTTCTATTGCTCAATTAGAATGGATAAAATTACATATTTATATTTAGTACAAAATAGATATAACTTTTTCTTATTCATTATGAGTGTTGCCGGACAATTATATTAAATTTGTACATAAATGTATTTTTATTTATTATTTATAATTTTATTTTGTTATGTGTTAAATATTTGAGTGTTACATTATTATAGGAAACTTTGATTCACAAAAGGTTAATTTAAACTAATTTATTTCATTTAATAATTAATTTTATTACGTTACTGAAAATAACAAAATACTATAAAATTATTACATTGTTAATTTCTTATGTTTATAAACATAGTTATTTTGTTTAATTATGTTTATTATTAAATTTTAGGGTTAAATATGTTTTAAATTTATTATTGTCTCCTATATGAGACTCTTTTAAACTTATTTATCACCTATGTCTTAAAAGCATTAAGAATGACTACTCTTGTACCTTAAGATTCGAAGTTTAAACCCTTACTATTTATTTATTTATGTCCTTATTTTATAATTATACGCTAAAAATTTAAAGACAATAAAAACAATTAGCTCAACATAAATAAGGCTAAATTTAATAAATAATAAAAACAATATTGAAAAACTAATTACATAATAATATTAAGAAAAGATATATATTGATATGAGTAAATTTTAGAGTTTATTTAATGTTTTCTAATTTGTTGTCTAGTCATAATGGAATTGTTGACATTGTTAATTACATCATATTAGAATACATTCTAAGTTGAAGTTGTATTAGGTTAAGATTAATAGAGAAAAATTATATATATTAATGTTTTAACACATAGCTTACTACAAATCATATCAAAATTACCATTTTTACTCCAGAAAAAGGAATATTGAATAAATTTTTATCCAGAAAATTTTAAAAATAATTTACATTACCTTGAGGTTTAATATGTTAAATTTGATTAACTTAATGAATATACCTTAGCACATTACATTATAATTTTAAAAATAAAAAAAAAACACTTTAACAACAAAATCAGGTTGTATCATTTACGGCAAAAGGACCATCACTTTAACATATAATATTATTTTAACTTTGTTAACTTTAAGTTGGTAAAAAAGGAAAAGGCTAATAAAAGGATCCCAGACTAAACTACAGTAATCATCATCATGTGATATATATATATATATATATGCTCAATCAAGTACAGTAAATTGATTTCTCCATAATTTATTATAAAAAATCAATTAATGGTCAGCAAAAAAGAAATTTTGGCCATTTCTCATCCAGTTAATGCTTTTAGACTACAAGAGCGCTTATTTCATCATTGCACTTTTGGCTTTGCTTGGAATATAAAAAGAAATTTGAATAAGTAGAAATGTAAAGGAAATTTTATATTCTTTTTTACTAATATACTCAGGGAAGTTATTTAGTATACTGACAGTGAGATTTTTAAATTTTATATGTAAAATAGGAGGTGACAAGGGTCTTATAAATAAATAGTAAAATATATTATTTTTTTAAAATTGTTTGCGGAATAAAAAAATATATTGTATGTATCATTATAAAAGTGTCACTTTCTTTATTTATATTTATCAATTTATCATTTTTAATAAGAATATTTTCATACAAAAGTTTATTTTAATATTTTTAAAAAAATTCAAAGTAAATTATAGTTGGATTATTATGAATATTTTATTAAGTGGATGTACATCAAGATCGAGATGAGTTTTGATGTAGTTAAAACTCTAATAGTAATTAGAAGTAGATCTTTACTTCATTTATACTTCTATAAATATTCCAATTGATCAATAAAATACACTCTCTCTTTGCTCTCACATTCTATTTGTTCTTTACTTTCTGTCTTTTTATTTTATAACACGTTATCAGTACGATTCACTTTTAATTGTTTTTCTCCATAAGTCACAAAAATATCCCAAAACTTACTGTTGTCGATTGCCTCCTAGAGCTGTTGCTATTTCAATTGAGGCCTGCGTACTATGTGTAATCATTAGAGCCTTTAACCACTCAGGTACACATAAATCTCTAAATTTTTTTATGCAAAGAAATTTATATAATCCTTTCGTGGGTGATGATGATGTTAAAGATCTTTAGATATATTTTATTATGATTTATTTATTATATCATGTTTATTATAATTAGAGACTAATTATGACAGTATGAATAGATAGATTTTGATTTGAAATCTACGCATGTTTGCGTTGGTGATTATGAAATAAAGAATCTATTGGGACGTTTATAAGTTCATCCTAGTAAATCTATTGCATTCCTTGAAGTGAACGCAAGCATAAAAGAAAATAAAAACCAATATTATTTCAATATTTGGTAGTACAAAATTAGTCAAAAGCTCTAGAGGAGTTAATATATTAATATATTGTTATGGTTAATACATTAGTTTTAAAAGATATTCATAATGGATCTCATATTGAGATTGTGAATGAGGAAAAGCTTATATTTCATATGAATTAAAAGAGGATTGGGTTATTGATTTATATTTATTACTCTTGTTATAAATTAAATTATTGTGACTATCTTTGTGATTTTTTGTCATCATCCCCATTAAGGGGTTGAAAGCAAAATATTTGACTGTGAAAGGTCTACTTATGAGGAATAGAATATGGTAATTCTATCCAAAACTCGTTATAGTTGGATGCACCTGAAGTTGCAAGTTTTTTTTTTAAACTGTGAGTATAACTATACAGTATTCAGAATAAGTTCTCAATTAAAATTACATGGAAAAATATTATTAATGAGAACTTGCAAGAGAGAAAACTTATGTATGAAAAGTCATTGGTTATATATCTGTTATACACCTGGAAAGATTCACTCTCAAAGTTTGCTATTAATAGATTTTGATTGGGTTCAAAGTCTACTACTGGAGTTTAATTTTCTTCTTGATAAAATCATCAAGACTCAACGTAGAAAAAAAAAGTACATCTTTAAATATTAAATCAACTTGATATATGGTTTAAATATTTAAAATGGTTTTCTTTTTAAGTTTTGATTACATGGGTTACATATTGTTTTAAGCATCTCATTTGTTCATGAAAATGAATATTAACTGATTTGTTTATGTTGCTATAGTAGGTTTTATAATTAAATAATATATTTGATTAAAACATATATAGTATGCAAATTTGTGTTAATTAACAAATGAATTTTATGATTATTCAAATTTGATTTAACTCAAAGAATTGTTAAAGTTAATTGTACATATGTTTTATATTATTCCATGTGTTAATTATTTAGAGAAATGACATGAGCAATTGTAAATGAAAAGTACTATGAGCATTAATGGTTGGATTTAAATTAAATTTAATGCATGTTTATGATGATGGTTATGAAAGGAAAAAAAAATTGCTAGTTTTTCATTTAAATTATATTATATTTTTATGTTTGAGATGTGACTTTTATTGATATATTTAATTTAGGCTTGTTTTGTAACACCCCGAATTTGGGCCTAGTAGAATTGGGCCCACTAGGCCTTGGGTGTAGAAGCGTTTAAAATTTTTGAGAACAAGAGAACGGCACTAATGCAGGTTGGACCCATTAGGTGTGTGATTTTGGAGTGTTTAGAGGGTACTATGAAGTCCCGGGTTCAAGTTAGGCCATAGGAAAAATTTTGATTTTTAGCCTTAGTGGAACCCTGATCTCAAATGGTATGACTCATAAGTATATTAGGGTAAAATAAGACACAAGTGGAGCATGTGGTGTGGTGGTGTGGCGTCAAGGAGAGAGCAATGGGGGAAGGAGTTCGATTCCCTTGGCAAGCATTTAAAGGTATTTATTTTATGCCTTGGAAGAGGAGGTAGCGGAGTTTGGATCAAATTCTACTAAGGGAGTTGGAGACTTGGTCAATTGGTTCAAATGGATGATGGAGAGCAAAATTAGGAGGGAAAGGTGGAGAAAATCAAGGAGTTGTGTGTGTGTGAGGTGTTGGCCGAAAATGGGAGTCTAGGTAAGGGGGAATTTCAGCTGAAGAGGAGTGGTTGGTAGCAATTTCGGCCATTTTGAGTGTGAGTGCAAACCGAATTCTCTCTGTGTTTTGCTACTCTTTTTGTTCATTTTCGGGTCTTCCTCTTTTGAAGTTGGGTGCATTATTTTTTCTATTTCTCCTAATTCGTTCACTTTTCTACCTTTGGGGTGTACTTTTCTTTCTTTTGCCTATAGCTATTCTCTTTCAATCACCTTTCTTTCTCTTGCATTTTCTTGCTTATTGCCGAGGTGTTAAGCCCCCACCTTCACTCTCTTTTCTTTTCCCCTTCGCACGATTCTTTTATTTTGCAAAAACATTTCGCAGTTGCTGCTCTTGCTGCCGAACCTCTCTTCTCCATTCGGTTCTTTTCTAGTTGTAGGTAACGTTTCTCTTCCTCTTGGTTCCCTATTTTTACATAGTTAAAGCCGAAACTCTTAGCATTGACTCCTTGTTGTCCTTAGCCGAATCTATCCTCCCCAACACTTCATCTTTTGTTCTCTTTTTGGTTAAGCCGAAACTAATCTCTCCCTTTCCTTTCTAATTTATTATAATCGCTGAGGGCCGTGCGTGTTCAACTTCTGTTTGTTCAAAGAATCTATCTTTGCCGAATCTGTGGGTTTAGTATATCAAGAGTTCTTCATGGAGGCAAGTAATAGCCAGTCTAAGGGGGGATCAGGAAGAGTGCCTAATGGAAATGGACTCGTAGCACCTGCTCCCAAGTTTAAGCGGCATAGAGTGTCAGCGGTTCGGGACTTTCCGCCTAGATGCGGAAGGGCGTCGGCATCTGGTTTAGATAGGCAAATCGCGGTTGATCGCTCTAATGAAGGCAATTGTTAGTAAATCTCATAGTTAGGTGTTCAGAGTAAAGATCTTCCAATTCTTTTGTTAATAGATTTAACTGTGCGTTATGTTTGGTTTAGGTGACGGCGTTCGTGATTATTTAGTACTCTACGTAATCAGGTGTGTAATCTCACACCAATGTTGTTGAAAGCATGTATTGCTCTGTGAATCGACCAAAAGCCAAAAAGCCAGGAAATTGGCAACCGTGACCACTCGAGCGTGCGAGCGCTCGTAGTGGTAAACCGAGACATGAATGATGGCGATAGAGCGTTGAGAGTGTCCCGAGCACTCTCGCAAAACTGAGGCTGTAACGGGCCTAATCAAGCCGAAGCGGGCTAAATGGGCCCAATGGGCAAATGGGCCCACATGAGTAAAATCGATAGAAAAATTATCGATCAACCGATGCGACTGTGAAGTATGCAAAACCGAGACTGAAAATGTATCGAATGGGCCACAAGGACTTGTGGGCCCGTTTGGGCCTGAAATGGATTGTAGGCCCAATTGCACCGTAGAGACCCAAAAGGGATCCCGATTTGTTCGATGTGACATTAGGCCTCCGGAAAGGCCGTTAGATAACTAAATTACCTAATTACACCTGGAGGGTAAATTATCGAATTACCCCTAGAGGGTAAACTACCGAAATACCCTTAATGGGTGAATTACCAAAATACCCTCGATGGGTAAAATTACAGAAATACCCTCAAAGGGGTGAAAATGACCATTATACCCTCGATTATGGTTGGATATCGTGTACATGGTTTTATTTACACTTTTATACATTTGATACATTGCATTTATATCATGTTGCATGGGTTGGGTTTGATGATCGGAGGAAGTGTAGCCTGGTGGCTCTGCCACATACTGTTTTAGTGGCTATGCTACATATATACTATTATTTTAGTGGCTCAACCACAAATACCGTGATTAGCAGCTTGTCTACAATATTGGTGTGTTTGGCGGGGTGGGTTGACTTGATCCCCACAGGTGACGATTGGTTGGTACGGGGGTGTGATTGGTTGGATTGGGTTGGGCTGCATTTTATTGTTTGCATTACCATGATTATAGGGCTTAGGCCCAGATTGATACTGTAAGGGCTCAGGCCTAGATAGTAACTGTTTAAGGGATTACACACTGAGTTCTCGTAACTCACCTCCTTTCCCTTAACCTTGCAGGTAATCTCCAGCGTTAGAGGATTTGGAGCTGCGGAGGACTCGGTGGTGGCCATACATCGGAGTTATTTCTCACCAAACTTAGTAAATCCAATCTTTACTTTATTTTAAGATTATTTATTTTGGGATTAATATGTTGTAATAAGGCCATTGGATTTTATTTTCCTTCTTAACTTTTATTTCAGCTATTATTAAATTGTTAAACGTTTAAATACTGGGTTTTCCTAAAATGATAATAACCGTTTTTCAAAATATCACGTTTTTGTAACTATTCAAGTTCGATTTTCACAACAAAAATAGTTTTTTTTTCTCAATAATAACAACTTTACAAAACCGGACATTAAGCAAATCATGTTTTTTCAACAAACAACGAAACTCGAAGTTTCAGAAAGAGATGCAACGTTTTTACCGATCGCTTAGCTTTTCAACTACCTTTTGATGTGACATGCTAGATCCGACCATAACGTCTAGGCCGAGTTTAGGGTGTTACATTTTATGGTATCAGAGCCCGAGTTGCAAAACTCGGCTGTGGAATGGGTTTGAAAATTTTTCCAAATCTGTTTAAACTTTGGTTTAGAAAAAGTGATAGTGTTACTAAAGGTATGGCACACCGAGTCTCTGACACCAAATCCGTAAGTTTCCTAATACTATGCTCTGTTATATGCTGTAATGATGGTATTTTTGGTATTTATTCTGTGTGTTCTGTTTGGATGTGATGTTTGAATATAGAAATTGTGTGCATGTGTGATAAATACCTATGTGCTTCTACGGTTAGATATCTGGTTGTGAGAAAGAGGTTTCAAGATTAAGTTTAAAAAAAATGTATTAGTGTTATTAGAATGAGAGTGCGCAGCGGTAGCATAGTGGGGTAGTTGTGTAACAACTACCCTGTTAGTTGAAAATTTTGAGGACGAAAATTTTTTAAGGGGGTAGAATTGTAACACCCCGAATTTGGGCCTAGTAGAATTGGGCCCACTGGGCCTTGGGCGTAGAAGCGTTTAAAATTTTTGAGAACAAGAGAACGGCACTAATGCAGGTTGGACCCATTAGGTGTGTGATTTTGGAGTGTTTAGAGGGTACTATGAAGTCCCGGGTTCAAGTTAGGCCATAGGAAAAATTTTAATTTTTAGCCTTAGTGGAACCCTGATCTCAAATGGTATGACTCATAAGTATATTAGGGTAAAATAAGACACAAGTGGAGCATGTGGTGTGGTGGTGTGGCATCAAGGAGAGAGCAATAGGGGAAGGAGTTCGATTCCCTTGGCAAGTATTTAAAGGTATTTATTTTATGCCTTGGAAGAGGAAGTAGCGGAGTTTGGATCAAATTCTACTAAGGGAGTTGGAGACTTGGTCAATTGGTTCAAATGGATGATGGAGAGCAAAATTAGGAGGGAAAGGTGGAGAAAATCAAGGATTTGTGTGTGTGGAAGGTGTTGGCTGAAAATGGGAGTCTAGCTAAGGGGGGAATTTCGGCTGAAGAGGAGTGGTTGGTAGCAATTTCGGCCATTTTGAGTGTGAGTGCAAACCGAATTCTCTCTGTGTTTTGCTACTCTTTTTGTTCATTTTCGGGTTTTCCTCTTTTGAGGTTGGGTGCATTATTTTTTCTATTTCTCCTAATTCGTTCAATTTTCTCCCTTTGTGGTGCACTTTTCTTTCTTTTGCCTATAGCTATTCTCTTTCAATCACCTTTCTTTCTCTTGCATTTTCTTGCTTATTGCCGAGGTGTTAAGCCCCCACCTTCACTCTCTTTTCTTTTCCCATTCGCATGATTCTTTTATTTTGCAAAAACATTTCACGGTTGCTGCTCTTACTGCCGAACCTCTCTTCTCCATTCGGTTCTTTTCTAGTTGTAGGTAACATTTCTTTTCCTCTTGGTTCCCTATTTTTACATAGCTAAAGCCGAAACTCTTAGCATTGACTCCTTGTTGTCCTTAGCCGAATCTATCCTCCCCAACACTTCATCTTTTGTTCTCTTTTTGGTTAAGCCGAAACTAATCTCTCCCTTTCCTTTCTAGTTTATTATCATCGCTGAGGGCCGTGCGTGTTCAACTTCTGTTTGTTCAAAGAATTTATCTTTGCCGAATCTATGGGTTTAGCCAATCAAGAGTTCTTCATGGAGGTAAGTAATAGCCAGTCTGAGGGGGGATCAAGAAAAGTGCCTAATGGAAATGGACTCGTAGCACCTGCTCCCAAGTTTAAGCGGCATAGGGTGTCAGCGGTTCGAGACTTTTCGCCTGGATGTGGAAGGGCGTCGACATCTAGTTTAGATAGGCAAATCGCGGTTGATCACTCTAGTGAAGGCAAGTGTTAGTAAATCTCATAGTTAGGTGTTCAGATTAAAGATCTTCCAATTCTTTTGTTAATAGATTTAACTGTGCGTTATGTTTGGTTTAGGTGATGGCATTCGTGATTATTTAGTACTCTATGTAATCAGGTGTGTAATCTCTCACCAATGTTGTTGAAAGCATGTATTGCTCTGTGAATCGGCCAAAAGCCGAAAAGCCGGGAAACCGGCAACCGTGACCACTAGAGCGTGCGAGCGCTCGTAGTGGTAAATCGAGACATGAATGATGGCGGTAGAGCGTAGAGAGTTTCATGAGCACTCTCGCGAAACTGAGGCTGTAACGGGCCTGATCGAGCCGAAGCGGGCTAAATGGGCCCAATAGGCAAACGGGCCCACATGAGCAAAATCGATAGAAAAATTATCGATCGACCGATGCGACTACGAAGTTTGCAAAACCGAGATAAAAAATGTATCGAATGGGCCACAAGGACGTGTGGGCCCGTTTGTGCCTGAAATGGATTGTAGGCCCAATTGCACAGTAGAGACCCAAAAGGGGTCCTAATTTGTTCGAGGCGACATTAGGCCTCCGGAAAGGCCGTTAAATGACTAAATTACCGAATTACCCCTGGATGGTAAATTACCGAATTACCCCTGGATGGTAAATTACCGAATTACCCCTAGAGGGTAAATTACCGAAATACCCTTAATGGGTGAATTACCGAAATACCCTCGATGGGTAAAATTATCGAAATACCCCTAAAGGGGTGAAAATGACCGTTATACCCTCGATTATGGTTGGATATCGTGTACATGGTTTTATTTACACTTTTATACGTTTGATACATTGCATTTATATCATGTTGCATGGGTTGGGTTTGATGATCGGAGGAAGTGTAGCTCGTGGCTCGCCACATATCGCTTTAGTGGCTATGCCACATATATACTATTATTTTGGTGGCTCAGCCACAAATACCGTGATTAGCAGCTTGTCTGCAATATTGGTGTGTTTGGCGGGGTGGGTTGACTTGATCCCCACAGGTGACGATTGGTTGGTACGGGGGTGTGATTGGTTGGATTGGGTTGGCTGCATTTTATTGTTTGCATTACCATGATTATAGGGCTTAGGCCCGGTTGATACTGTAAGGCTCGTGCCCGATATAGTGACCGTTTAGGGGATTACACACTGAGTTCTCGTAACTCACCTCCTTTCCCTTAACCTTGCAGGTAATCCCCAGCGTTAGAGGATTTGGAGCTGCGGAGGACTCGGTGGTGGCCATACATTGGAGTTATTTCTCACAAAACTTAGTAAATCCAGTCTTTACTTTATTTTAAGATTATTTATTTTGGGATTAATATGTTGTAATAAGGCCATTGTATTTTATTTTCCTTCTTGACTTTTATTTCGGCTATTATTAAATTGTTAAACGTTTAAATACTGGGTTTTCCTAAAATGATAATAACCGTTTTTCAAAATATCATGTTTTCGCAACTATTCAAGTTCGGTTTTCACAACAAAAACAGTTTTTTTCTCAATAATAACAACTTTACAAAAGCGGACATTAAGCAAATCGTGTTTTTTCAACAAACAACGAAACTCAGAGTTTCAGAAAGAGATGCAACATTTTTACCGATCGCTTAGCTTTTCAAGTACCTTTTGATGTGACATGCTAGATCCGGCCATAACGTCTAGGCCGGGTTTGGGGTGTTACATGTTTTTATACATGACCTAGCCAATTATTATTTATAGTTAATTGATTATACAAAACTCTTGTTAAAAGGGTTTTAAAAGTATTTTTGAATTGATCTCATTTCTCATTATGGCTAAACAAAATGATGAGTTATTTGTTCCACTAGTTTTGCTCCATTCCCTGAAGTGAATGTAGCAATTTATAACAATTATGAAAATTTAACTTATTGTCATTATTGACAAATAGATAAGAAGAAGATGGGTGATTCAAAATATTGCCAAATATTAATTCTTAGTATAAAATGTTCAATGATTTATATTTGAAGAAGATGATATTCATATAATCTTATCGGTAAGAAATATGATAATTGTTTAAATTACTTTTTACATATTCCTTAAAGTGAATGTCTGCAATAAATATAATAAATTTTATAATCATTTCTTTTTGGATATTTTAAGATTTTGGCATATTCCCTGAAGCGAATATTGCATATAATTTTTTATAAATTATATTTTGTTGACTTAGTGGCATTATAAACTTCACATTGATTTAGACATTTCCAGTAATAAATGTCACAATAGTACTTATATAAGGAATGACTGTAAAAGTATCAATTTGCCACAATTTATATTGACATTATTAGTAACAATTGAAATTCGTGTTAAAGTAAACAAGAAGTTTATTGATACAAATGCGTTTACTACTTGGCATGACCAGTTAGACCATTTTGAATTATATATGATGCGAAAATTAATTGAGAATTTATATGGACATTCATTAAAAAACCAAAAAGTTCTTTAATTTAAAGGATTCTCTTTTGTTGCTTGTTCTCAATTAAATTGATTCTTAGAAACTAACTAGCTAAAGTTGAGATTTAATTTCTTGCATTTCTGAAGTGAATATGGGTCCATTCATCCACCATGTGGATGGTTTTGATATTATATGATTTTGGTAGATGCATCTACAAAATAATCATGTGTGTGTTATCAACTTGCAACCTGATGTTTGCAAGATTGCTTATTTAAATAATTAATTTCAAATCATGCAATTAAGACAATTCATCTTTGCTAATACTGATGAGTTTATATCTCAGCCTTTATTGATTGAGTATGAAATTTTTTTATAAAAGTTTGTTATTTATGCGCATAATGGTTTAGAGAAATTGTTGATTGAACACCTCTGATTAATGTCTAAACCATTACTTATGAGAGCTAAACTTCCTATTTCAACATGAGATTATGTTGATTTACGTGTTGTACGCATCAAGCCAATAAGTTATAAATACTCTCCATTACAATTGATTTCTAGTCAAGAGCTAAATATTTCTCATCTTTGAATTTTTGTATGTGTGTATATATTCTAATTGCTCCACCACAACGCACAAAGATGAGTGAATCCTCAAAGAAAGTTGGGAATATATATTAATTACGAGTCTCCTTGTATTATTATATATTTTAAATATATTGGAGATTCAATTATGACATGATTTGTGATTATTATTTTGATTCGATAGTTTTCCCTACATTAGGGGTAGAGAAATAATAACTTGTAATGAGTTAGGGGGGAGATAATTTGAACCAGAGGTTCAACAAGGATAACTCATTACAAGTTCCAAATGTGAAAATTCTCATAAAAGAAAATAATAAATCTAGATGGTCATATAGTGAATGCAGGTGCTTCAGAAGAAACCCAAGACATAACTAATAAGTAAAACTCCAAAAGAGATTCAGGTACCTGAAATTGAAGATTAAAATAATGAAAATAAGAGATCTCGATAAGTTATGTCAATTTAAGAAAATGTGGAACTGATAATAAAAGTGGTCGGCAATGGTTTTGCATGCAATAATATTATTGAAATAATGAAATAAAAGGAGAATCTTAAATAAATCTATTAAGAAATATGTATATATATGGAATAGATTGGTCAAAATAGAAAGACGCAATTCAAATTTGTGGAGTTTTTGGACCAGCAGTATAAATATCTAAATGTATAAAGCCAGTGAGGGTACAAATGAAGTAGTTTTGCAAAAGCGGAATAAAAATATGAAGTTTTTCGCTAAGCCTTGGCATTGATTATGAAAAGGTATAATATTCTTTTGTGATGGATGCAATAACCTTTAGATATATTATTAAACTGGTAATTCATAAAAGATTTAACTTACGTCTAATGGTTGTTGTTACAACCTTTTATGAATCATTATATAGTAAAGTTTATATTAAAATCCTTGAAGGATTTAGAATGCTAGAAACATATTGAAATTATCGGGAATGTAACACCCCTAACCCATTTTCGTCACCGAAATAGGGTTACAAAGCATTACCGGAGTTTACAAAACATATACATTTAATTCAGGTCATTTACTATTCATATCTGAAACCAATCATATTTAAACCTATTGTCCCTTAAATGGACCATCGAGGCCCAATTTATGCATTAGAAACAAGTCGGGACTAATTCGGAAACTCAAAATTTTTTTTGCAAAATTTCAAAATTTTTCTTAGATGCAGGGGACACACGCCCGTGTGGGTAGGCCGTGTGGCTCACACGGCTAAGTGACATGCCCGTGTCCTAGGCCGTGTGGGCATTCGTTGTGAGGTACACGGCCGTGTCTCAGCCCGTGCTCAAAATTAGGGTAGCTACTTGACTTGTATTAATTAGGTGCAGGGTTCACACGGCCAAGTCACACGCCCGTGTCTTTGCCCATGTGAAAATACCTGGGCATTCTGTTTCTCAATTTTAAGAATGCAGGGGACACACAGCCAAAACCACACGCCCGTGCGCATGGCCGTGTGTCACACACGGCTGAGACACACGCCCGTATCTATGCCCTTGTGGACAAAATAAGGCTATTTCTAAACCTTATTTCTCACCCAAACTTGTCTTTCACCTATATAAATGTTTCAACATATACACCAACCAATTCAAGGCATATAAAACAAACCAATAATCAAGATTTATACATGTCATGTTATCACATATATTCAAGTAAACATCTTACCTTTTTTATCATACACTTATTTAAACATATTTATACCTAAAATACCAATCCAAGCATACTCACATACCAAACATAATACCACCTCATGCATATATATCAAACATACCATTACTAGCCATTCCAAGGGCTAATTACAACCAAAACTGAAACACCCCACACCCGGCCCACGAGCTTGAACCGGATCTGGTATGTTCCTTAAATAAATCGGTTTTCAATGTTCTAAATGACTTAGAGAAAATTTGTGTAATTTTAAAAAAAATTGTTTTGGGTTGGGCTTAATTTGAAACCTATTTAATAAATTCTGGAAATCCAACTTAAATAAGGTGACAAAATAATTTTTGGGTTTATTATTTTAAAAGAAATAAATTTACTTATCTTTAATCAAACATAATTTGTATCATATTTAAATAAAAATAAACAGAATAAAGAAAATCCAATTGGGCCTTATGGCCTTATTACATCATTCAAACCCAAAATAAGGTACTAAAATTTCATAAAGTCCAAATTCCAAATAATTTCTTCAAGCGATGCATGGCCACCTTTAGCTCCCGCCGACCCGGTCCATTACTGCTCATCACACCAAAAATAATTCCCAACGGGTGAGTCAACAGACTCAATGTGTACATAGTACTAATTTCCAACAAATCGTGCATACAAGTCATATCAATATCATGTTCATACAAAATAAAGGATGATGCAACCCAAACCCAAACCTATTTGTCCATCCGCTACACACCACCCGTACTAACCTCAGACACCGCGGGGACTACTAAGTCGACCCTCCATCCGCTACACACCATCGAAGCGATCATTGCGATCGACGTGCTCATCGCCCACTTATGTTGTGTCATTAGACATCAGTATTCACTAGATGTAACCGGTTACCACTTTTCACTTTATGTGACCGTAGTCACCACTTTACGTTGGTGAGACCGTAGTCATCACCTTCACTTTCTTCCTCCACAAATATCCCGAATGCCCCAATTATTTCATAACATATTTCACATACTAAATTTTCATTCCTGTTACTAATCACATGTTCAAAATATATCACATTCACAATCCTATCAAAAGTAGGAAACGTGCACTGGTACTCCTTACCACATTTGTGGTGCTTAGCCACATTCACATACTGTTACATATTTACATATCTAATGATTGCCATGCAATTTATTGAAAGTTAGTAAGAGTACACACCTTTTTCGCTTAATAGTTTCCGTGAATTCTCGTAGAGCGATCTACCGATCTAGATCTTTCACTCCTATATTCGGCCATTAATTAAAACATATAAATAAACCTATTTGGTCTTAAAACCAAATCCTACTAGAAGTAGAATTACTTACCTAGTTGCCGAATTGATTTAATCAAGTCCCAACAGCTTGCTAGAATTCCTCTTCCTTGAAATCGGCTAATACTAGGTATGTAACCATGTCGTTGTTCGGTTTTTGAAATAATGGAAAATACTTAAACAAATTATGCCTTGGCCGAATATCCCTTACCTTATGATGGGATTCCAAATCAAGAGGATTCCTTTATAAGCTGTTGAAATCCTATAACTCCGTGTTAGATTAGATCTAACTTTGAAAACGTGAATCATAATCTTTAACCACATATTTATATTTATAATCCTTACCTTAGATCCTTAGATTTCCCGAAAGATCCCCTTTGATGTTGTGGATGATTGCCCTCTTTCTTAGAATCCACAAAGATTCAAATTAACAAAGAGAACGGAGAAGAAAATAGAAGAAAAAGAGAGGATTTTTGCTTAATGAAAATTCGCAGAGAGGGGGTTTTGCCTAGGGAGAATTTCTACAGAGAGAGGAGAGGGAGCAAGTGTTGATGAGTAGCCCTCCTGTCCTCCTTTTATAGCCAAAGTTATCACCTAGGAGTCCTTTACTTGGCCACCACTCCTCTTTTGATAATATTATCTCTTTTATTTAAAAGATAAAAGCCTTTAATCCATCAATTATCTCCTCAATTATCTCATTAGAAAATAATCCTTTATTTATCTCTTATTATTCACATATTTATGTGAATAAAACTCCTTTATTTATCTATCTTATTATTCACATATTTATGTGAATAAAACTCCTTTATTTCTCTCATATATCCAAGTTTCCCGAAATGTTCAAGTTTCCATTTTTGGATCATTTCCAAAAATGTTTAGGTTTCCAAAAATGTCTAAGTTTCCAAAAATGTCCATTTCCATTTCCATTTTCATTTCCATCTCCATTTTCATTTCCATTTTCATTTTCATTCATTTCTAGGTTTCCAAAAGTATCAAAAATTTATTCATAAAACTTAAGACTTGTCATTTCATACAATTGATCTGAAAAATGCATAGGCCCTTCCTAGGATGTTACAAAAACATTACATCATTTGACCTAATTTAGCCTATACATGCCATTATATCAAAAGTAGTTTTGCTAATTATACCAAAGTGAGCTGAAGGATAGTGTGATCTTGCTCCGACCCGATCCAACCTTTACGAGCTTCCGAGTACTATAAAATAGAGGAAATAAATAGAGTAAACATTTAATGCTTAGTAAGTTCGTATAACAAGAACTTAACTTACCAATCATGTTCATTCAATGTAAGTATACATACATGCATTCAAAACATTTTGGCCAATTTGCCTAAACACATACTTTCATCAAACAAGTTAGTCATGAAGTTTACATGATTACCATGAAATCAGAGATGAACTCATCGTGTAACAATTTCCAGGTATTTCAGGGATATTCGAGACATAATTCATTTAAATCTCATATTTTCTCACATCAAGAGTTTTGTCTGTCGAATTATTGAAATATCGATGGATACCCAGGTTGTACACTCGAGGTGTACCAAACAGTGATCCGTCAATTCATATTCGGGGGTGCTTATTAAAGCACATAATCAGGAAGCACTCTCTCGAGCATTTAACAGGAAGCTCATGTGAGCCATGTAACAGGAAGCTTATCCGGGCTGTATAACGGGAAGCTCATGAGAATCATAATCGGGAAGCTCGTGCGAGCCAATAACAGGTAGCTCCGAAGAGCCATTAACGGGAAGCTCTAGATAGCCATATATCGGGATGTTCAAGCGAGCTATATCAGGAACCTCCGGAGAGCCATTAATTAGGAAGCTCACAAAGAGCCTTTAATCGGGAAGCTCATGAAGAGCCATGTAACGGGACGCTCACAAAGAGCTGCGGGATGTCCGCAACACATGCAGGATCAATACCGATAGGGATGCTCGTAGGAACTATGTAACGGGAAGCTCGAGAGGGCTATTAACAGGATGCTCTTTTGAGCTTTGGTGTGTCCGCAACATATGCAAGACTACAACCAATTCGGAAAACTTGTATCCATCAAATTTCATTCATTCATACGGAATTTAACGTTTATTGGACATGTCGGACATATGATTATTTTCATATACATAACAATTTCATAGTTCACATACACATCATTCAATCCAGTCATATAATTATACAATTAAGTTACATGAACTTACCTCGACACTTGTTCGTAAACAAGAATCTACTAATCCGATACTTTTTGTTTTTCTCGATCCAATTCCGTACTAGGTCTATCCGAATCTATACGAGTAAATTTAACTCAATTTAATGAAATTCATATTCAATTCAATCAAATTCACATTTTAGGTAAAAGTACCATTTTTCCCTATACTTTTAATTAATTCCAATTTCGTCTCTAGGCTCGGAAAATGAAATTCATGCAATTTAATCCTTATTCCAAGCCTAGCCGAATTTTTCACATAACAATAATAGTCCATGTATTTCAAAAAAATTAGAAAATTTCTTTGAATTTTACATCTTTTCAATTTAGTCCCTAAATTACAATTTCATGAAAATTTCCTTTTATAAAATCTATTAACAACCTTTCATTTTCTACCATAAATTTCATAATTCATGCATATTCATCCATGGAAAAATTTTAATACATTGATAACTTTTCAAATTAATCCCCAAAATAGATAGATTAGGTTATTACGATATCAGAAATGTAAAAATTACTAAAAACGAGACATGATTACTTACCCAATTAAGCTTGCTTGAAATTCTCTCTCTTAGCTAGGGTTTCCATAGAAATTTTGTGGAAGATGATGATATGAAATTATTTTATTCAATTAATTAACTTATCATCCATTAATTTTTCAACTTTCCAATTTAGTCCTTTTCTTTTTCCAATTTTCCATGGATGAATCATCATAAATATCTACTAACTTCTCTTAATGGTCTATTTACCATATAAGGACCTCAAGTTTTGAATTCCATAGCTATTTGATCTCTCTAGCTACTAGAATTCAACTTTTGTATTTTATGCAATTTGGTCCTTTTATAAATTAATCATGTAATCAGTAAAATTTCCTAACAAAACTTTTCATACGTCATTCCTAACATAATGCAGACCATGCATTAATATTAAAATGATTTTTCTTTCTGACTCAGATTAGTGGTCCCGAAACCACTGTTTTGATTTTACTGAAAACGGGCTGTTACAGGGAAATTGTTCATTTATATGAATTGAAATAATTGAACATATGTGATAAATTTGACTTAGTCAATAGTAGTTGAAAGAGGATTATAAAATGATCAAAAATACCTATTTATATTTTTATAGAGGGATCATGATTAAAGTTTGTTATGGTTATTATTGAAACTCCTAAATAGATCAAAATATATTTACCCCAAATTTCCCTCACTCATGACTTTCAAAAGAATGGTGATATAAATGCTTAGCAAATACATTCAAATAGTAATTTGAAATACTAGCATTCAAGATTGAATACATAGAATACGAGAAAGTAAGTGATGTTTTCATGAGGGGGAGTAACTACGCGCTGTACTCTTTTTTCCTTAATCGAGATTTTGTTCCATTGGGTTTTCCTGGTAAGGTATTTAATGAGGCATCATATATTATATGTATTATAGATATGTGTACTTTTTTTCCTTCACTAGAAAATTTTTCCCCCCATGAGGTTTTTTTATCTTAGTAAGTTTTAACGAGATACATTATCTACAAATGGGCATCTAAGGGGGAGTGTTATGAATATTTTATTAAGTAGATGTCCATCAAGATCAAGATAAGTTTTGATGTACTTAAAACTCTAATAGTAATTAAAAGTAGATCTCTACTTAATTTATATGCCTTATGCTTATAAATAGAGACTTTGGAGAAGCTTTATAAATATTCCAATTGATCAATAAAATACACTCTCTCTTTACTCTCGCATTCTCTTTGTTCTTTACTTTCCGTCTTTTTATCTTATAACATGGATAATTTTTTAATTTAATTCAATCAAAGAAAATACATTATATAATAATTCTTTAAAAAATATAATGCAATATAAATATTAGAAAATAGCCGAAATAAAATATATGAAAAAAAATTTAAATCAAATTATCAATATATAATCTTAATTATGAAAATCTGAATTTAAATGATAGAAACATAATACTGGCCAAGTCATTATGGTCCAATGTCATCATTGGACTACGAATTCCACCATTATATGGGTGACAATAATTGGTAAAAAGATCTTTAATAGCAGGATTTAATCAAAATAATTAATGGAAATTGATATATTAGAATGGTTGGTTTTATTACCGACAAAGCACGCAATACAATAATACATATAGAGAGAGAGAGCATGGAGCATGGAGCATGGAGCATAGAGCATAGAGGCGTTAAATGCGCAGCTCAGCCAGAGAGCTAAAAGGGCAATGATCAAACGCATTTATATTGCATATGTAATTGTCGTGTTTTTCCTCCTCCTTTTTTGTTATAAACATTTTTATACAAAGGTTTTAATTTACTAAGAAGATTTACGATGCTCAGAGGTGAGAATATGGTAAAGAAAACTAGTCAACATAATTTCACTTTAAATATTAAATTTAAGGTTTTTCTATAATTTTAAAATTGTAAAATTAAGAAAGTAAAGAATCTTTAGTAATAAAATATGCATTAAAAGGAAATAAGGAATGGAAGCATTGATTAAAATTAAATTCAACTTGCCGTTTCAACGGAGAGAAAGTAAAGTCGGGAGCAAATAATAGCTGGTGACTTAATTTTTAGGGTGTTTTTATTTTGATCACTCAAAATGAAATTTTTGAAATTTCGTCAATTAACTTTTAGGGCGTTAAATCTTTAGGTCTAACAGTGGTTAATTGCACACATCATATCATATTCATACTTTTATTTTGGTCACCCAACTTCTAGTCGATTTTGTTTTGGTCATCCAAAAAAAAAAATCATTTTTTAAAGTATTGATTGGGGTAAAAAAATTTAAGGATTAAAATGAAAAAATGGTAGAAACTAAAACTATGCATTAAAAATTATCAAATTATACATGTTTGTCAAGTTGTTGAAAATTCTAATTTTTTTTTATCAATATTGAAATTTTAAATTTCAAAACATAAAAATCAATTAAATAAGTTGTTGAAATTTTTTTACCCCCTTGATAATGCTAATTGATTTGTTATTGTAGTATTGAAATTAATTGAATTAATCTCCTTCTAAATTTTAAAATTTTATTTTATGTTTCCATATTATTCTTAATGAAATAAACTCAATAACTCATATTTGATAATTGTATGCAAAACTTAAAATTTTTTTGATTATATAATCTCGAATCTTCTATACTAAGCTAAAAGTAAAGAAAAATCATTACAATTAATTAAATTAATTTCTTGTTCTTTGTTTAGATAAAGAAATGAAAAAAAAAATCAGGGTTCTATTTGACATGGACTATAATAATTAATTAATTTAATTAATTGTAATGATTTTTCTTTACTTCTAGCTTAGTAAGAAAGACTTAAGATCATATAATCAAAAAAAAATTGGGTTTAATATGCAATTATTAAAGATGATTTATTTGAGTTGATTTTAATTTGGAAAGATAAAATAAAATTGTAAGATTTAAAAGGAGAAAAAAATTAATTAATTAAATTAATTACAATATTATAGTAACAAATCGGTTGACACTATTAAGGGATAAAAAAATTTCAATGACTTATTTAGTTGATTTTGATGTTTGGAAATTTAAAATTTGAAAATTGGAAAAAATAGAACTTTCAGTAAGGGGTTAAACAAGTATAATTTAACAATTTTTAAAGTATTATTTTAGTTTCTACCACTTTTTCACTTTAATCCTTAATTTTTTTTACCACGATGCCAATATTAAAAAAATATTTTTAGGTAACCAAAATGGAAGTGTGAACATGATCTAGTGTGTACAAGTTAATTGTCGTCAAAGATTTAAAAGTTGAGTGACTAAAATGGAAGTGTCCTAAAGTTGAGTGACGAAATTGCAAGAATTTCATTTTGGGAGCGCCCTAAAATTTGGGTGACCAACTAGATAGTTTACCCTTAATAATTTAAGATAGTTGACAAAATGGATGAATCTCAAAATTATACATGAACTTTGAATAGCAACAAATACTACTAACACAACTTGAACCCAAGCCATACCTGAGACAATAAACACCCTTAACCATCAAGCCATCACATAGGATTCATACATAAACTTTGATTTTATGCATATTTATACATGAGATTTTTATTTGATTTAATTTTTCATAAATCTCTTATACAATTATCATTATAGAACTATTTTATATTTACATATCACATACGTAAATAATTATATTTATCTAATATATAAATAAAATGATCTTACATGTGTACAATTAAAAAAAAAAGTTAAAAATTCATGTATTCATTTAAATCACGGTTAGAGTTTCGCGTAGATAATTATATCAAGTGAAAATGTATATATTAAATTATATATTAGATGATATTTTAAATGAGAATATATATATATATATATGATTTTAGGCTGGAGTTTCATAAATAGTGAAAACAGAATTGGAAAAGTTGTACTTTTCATTTCAAGATTGGATTTATTTTGAATAAAAATGATTTGATATTTAATTGTGGAAAACCTAGAAAAATAAAATAGATTAAAAATTAGGGAGAGCGTGGTTGTTGGATAGTGTTGGGATTGTGTGGATAAAGAGACATGGCTGTGACTGGTGGCTTTTAGTCCACCCACTACCATATATATAGAGTCCATAATCAGTCACACGATCACTCATCTATAAATATTGCCACCATATTATATAATATAATGCAATGACAGCGACCTGGGATCTCTCCCTCCTAATTAATTTCTACTTCTCATCTCTGCCAGATATATATTCATAATTTATTTATTACACTTATTAATCGCCACCCAATTATATTTTTATTTTTATTTTGGTCATCTAATTTTCAAAACTATCAATTTAGGTATTAACATTTAAATTTATTCCTGGTCATTCGATTGATAATAAAATTAATTGGTATAATAACACATTTAGTCCTTAATACTTACATATTCTATCAATTTAATCCTCAAACTTTTCAGCCTTTAAAACAAAAGCATTCCACATCTATTAATTGTTTTTTATGGTTGAAATTATCCAATTCAGTACATAATCTTTTTTGTTTATATTTTTAAGAAGTTGGTTTTAGAAATTAACTAAATACCATTAAAAATAATAGAAAATTATATAAATAATTTAATATTTGTAAAAAAAATAAATTTTCACTCTGATTAGCATGATTTTAGTTTTTAATTAATTTGGTAAATGATTTGACACTAAATCAGATTATTAGTGATACGTAAGGGCTACTGTGGATTTAAAAATAAAAAATAAATAGAACACATAATAATCTCTTAATCAGTTTATAAAATTAAAAAAAAATCATTACAATGTAACAAAAGGAAATTCAACTAATTCTTTCACTTTTTTTATGAAAATTAAATGTTCATAATTTTTCTTATATAATTATTGATTGAACAATTAGATTTTTCAAAGTCATATTTTTAACTCCGGATTTAATTTCCAATTTTAAGAACCAACTTCGAGGACTATTTTTATGTACTTTGAAGGAAATATCATACTGTTAACAACAAGAATAAATCTAAAGTGTTTTTTTAAATGGTTTTTCTATTTTCTTTAGCAAAAATTTTATCAACCAAAGGGCTATTAAATGTTATATTTAGAAGAAAACTAATGAAAACAAAAAAGAAATAAAGTTTCAAGATAAACTCATTGGTATCAGGAATTGGCTAGGAAAATGGCTCGTTAGTTGAGAGAATTTTTGTTAGGGTTTTACAAATTTATAGATGTGGAATGCGTCTTTTAAAAGCTGAAAGTTTTAGTTAGGAAGTTTGAGTATTAAGTTGATAAAATTTGTAAATATGAATGGTTAAATTTATTGAATTATTTAGAATTAGGATCATATTGATAGAATATGTAAGTATTGAGAACTAAATGTGTTATTATACTAGTTAGTTCTACTATCAATTTAACGACAGATGACCAAAACATAAATGAATTTAAATATTAATGCCTAAATTAAAATTTTATAAAATTAAGAAACATAAACATAAACATAATTAGTCACCATTTATATAATTTACTCTTATTATTATAATAAAAGCACAAACGTCAATGTCCGCCATGCAAATAAAATAATTCATAATAACATATACCTTATTCTTCGACTTAAATTTCAAATTATTTCGATTTTTTATAATAACATATTAGTACTTAACTTAATACCAAAGGAAAAGATTTTGGAAACTTTAAAATTCCATTTTCAAGCCACACCCACCTTAATAATCTTTAAAACATGAAAGCAATATGTGTATATATATATTTTTAAATAGGTGAGTTTGGATGAGCGATGGAATGCGGTGCGGTGTGGTGTGTTTAGTTTACTTTTTGTCTTACGCTATAATATCTAATCTCACCGCTACCATTGTTTTTACACTAACCGCAGGTAAATGCGACGACCATCCAACTCCACCCTATATCAACAATTTTAATAAAAAATAATTATTTTAAAAATTGAATTGAAAAAGTATTTTTTAAGAAAAGTCACACATTTACCTAACCAGAACAAAGCTTTGACATTGTCTTTACCTTTAAAATAAATAGAAAACAACAACGATAAAAACTAATCTAAACATAATTTTATTTAGAAGATGCATATGTAGATAGAAAATCATTAAAAATGGTATTGATTAGACTATTCAAAAGAAAGGACTGTTGAATAAGGAAATGAGAATGTTATGGAACCGCATCTTGCGAGGACAGCATATTCACCTAACAAATTACTTTTATAATACGAAAGAAAGTAAAGGTGATCCGTTACATCCATCCTTTCCTTTCTCACCTTCGAAAACTACTCATCCACCTCTCTTACATCTCCACTGGACCTCCACTCCTACTATTATTATTACATTACTAATACTACGTATATAATTTCTATTTCTAATTGAATATATATATATATATATATATATATATGAATCGTCAATTACCAAAATCATCACACCCTTTTGATTTACTACCTACGTACGCATGTAACTGTTTGTTTCTTCTTACAAGCATGCATCCCATTAATCAATAATAATGGAAACCTACGTCAGCATATATAGATTATGCATGTTCATGTAGATATATATGGGTGCCAAGTTTGTGAGAGTAGTGTTATAATTAATTCTGAAATTGTCAATTCGTTTTCGAAATGCCATTGGGCATTCCAGCTAGAAGAAGACAGCAAGGGATGAAGCAATACAAATGCAAAAATGCATGTAAATTGGAGCATGTCCATGTGCATGTCCTGTTTTGTTATGAGCAAAGGACCAAGTTTTTGTAGGCGGTGAAAGGGAACAATTTGGCATGAGGTGGGTCTGTTTCTTTGGTAAATCTAATGGTATGGGCATGACTTTTTCTTGATATGGCTGTCCACATGCATTTGGCCACAATCGACATGGTTTGCGAGAAAACATTCACAAGCAGTTATCAAACATGCTCCAAAGCTGCCTTGCCCACCACCACATGCAATTATCCTCTTGTCTTGTAGTAATTTTTATTATCATTATAAAACATCCAAATCTTGAGTTGAGAGCCTCTTACTTATCGTCCCTCACCCTCGTGCTATTGGGTAGCTAGGTCTATCGCCATGCATGCAGCAAATAATATATAGCTCCATTTTCAGGCCATCACCAACCACTCAATGATGACCACAAGAGATGATTAGCCCTCTCTTCATCTGTCTTTATTTCTTAATACGACAACCAAATTTTAAATATAAAAGTAGCTATACGTTGACGTTGTACTGGCTTTCAAATTCAATCTTTGATATATAGAGAGAGTTGGCATCGGGAATTTTATCAAACAAAGCTTTTTTCTATTACGTATACATGGATGTGACATGGTGTCCATATATATATATACAAGTTATAATTAAGTTCAACATTCATGAATCCAAATCCAAATCTTTCAAATTCATTGTGGAGAATGTTGGTTGCATATATATGGTGGTTCCAAACTTATTATCACTACGTCTTTCACATTAACACAAGCCTAACTCCTAATCATTTTTTTATTATGACGTGTTATACAAATAGCTGTATATAATTATAATGGATAGAATTAACCTAAATGATTTTTTTTTTTTTTTTTTGCAAGAACATCCGCCATACTGTTTGTCCTTATATGGATAACTCGTAAAGATGGATCGGTTGCAATATTATATACAAATCTTCCATCATGTTGCTCTCTTGGGTTCGTGCTTTCACAATGGTATATATGGGATTACATAGCATTCAAGCTTGTTCTGGATTCTGCTGAATGCACTTTAAGGTTGTAGTTTGGACAATATTAATTGTTGTTCATCTATCTTTTAGACGTTTATACTCATATTGTAAATCTTGGCTTTCCACTATAATCTTGGAGGTAATTGCAAACCTAGATTTTTATAATATCTATATATAAAAACATTCATTATTACAACTTTTAAAGTCAGGTCCACTGTTTAAAGTCTGAACCCTGATTCGTATTCAAGTTTATGATATGCTTATTATATAATTATATCATATGAAAAATAAATTTTTTATTTTATTTTATAATGTAAATATTAAAAATATATATATTTAAAAATTAATAAAAATATATAATGGTAATAAAATATATATATAATTATTAACTATTAAATAAATATTATATACTTTTAAAAATAAAAAAATTAATATTGGCACGGGCATTAATAACCATTTAAAAATATATGTTTGGACAAATTTTTAGGTAATATAATATCAATATTGTCGAAACCATTTTTTGAAATGTCGACTTTTATTTTTAAAAACGAAAATGGGAGTCGCCACCAATCTTTTTTATGAGGTGTGATCGGATCACCTCGTGATTTGATTGTTTTAATAAGAGGTTTGTTTTATTAAAACAATGTTTTTCAGTCTACAAAAATCCAGAAAATGGGTTCGGGAGTCGGTTACGCACGAGGAAGGGTTAGCACCCTCGTTACGCCCAAAATTGGTACCTAATTGATTATTTGATGTCTTTATGTCGAAAGTTGAAAACTCGAAAAGAATTTAAACTACGATCCCTCTTTGTATTATGTTATTTTTTACTTAAAAATTTGCTTGAATAAGTCGAAAAATATATTGAAGACCTTCTTATCTCGAGGCAACTAAATGTCACGTCCCGTAAGTTAGGACGTGACACTTCGAATTTTTGAGAATAATTTGGCATTTATTTTTTGTTTGAAATCTCACGTGTTTTAATTTTAAAAGGATACTCGATTATTCGAATTCAACGAGAAAAATCGAAACCCCGTAAGTTAGAGCACGATTTTATCGAATCTTTCAAATACGGAACATTGCCTATTTTTTTTGAAAATTTTCCTCTTTTACGAATTTGGGAGAAAACTAATATAATATTTAAAATGATATGTGAATAAAATATTATGTTAATGAATGACAACAATATAAATATACTAATAATGACAAAACAATGCACACAAAAAGAAAATACCAAATTTTCAAATGTTATGAGGACAAAGAAATAAATATGTACATAAATAAATATTGAAAAAAATAATTTATAGAGTATTAAAAATAAAAGCCCAAATTAAAATATAACAAGATAAGGTGCAATTTGTGATAAAGTACCTAAATATAATAATAATGATGATGATGATAATAATAATGATAGTAATAATAATAATAATAATAATAATAATAATACTAATAATAATAAGCAACAAAATATACGTAAGTAAAGAAATAAAAAATAATATGAACTAAAATAATAATAAAATAAAAATAAAGAATATATATATATAAACAAATAAATAAAATGATGAAAATAATACATATAGGATCTTTAGATGAATACGGGATTAAATTGAATTCGAAATAAAATATAGAGTCTAAATTATAAAAGAAATAAATGAATAAACATAAAATGGACTAGATTGAAATTTAAAAAAAATAAAAGGGATAAATTAAATAAAATAAATAATAAAAGGGCCAAAATGAGACACGCACGAAATAGGGGGACCAATTGGGAAATTATTCCCTGTTCCCAAAACGATGTCGTTCTTCAGGGGGCTAAAATGAAATAAAGATAAAATTATAGGGAAAATTTTAAAAAATGAAACAAACTAGATTGCAAATTAATAAAAAAGCGGAAGGACTAAGGGCGTAAATAGCCTAAAAAATCAAAAACACGCGGATCCTCCCCGTGGAGCCGTTTGGGTTTCAGGTCGGCCCCCTAAACGACGTCGTTTTGGCGTTAAAGGGCCTAAACGAAACGACGTCGTTTCATAACTGCTATTTAAGGCAGAATTTTTTTAAAATTTTCATTTCTTCTTTCTATTTAAAAAAACAAAACAAAAGAACCCTTTTTTTCTCTCAAAATTCCTCCCTCCCTCCGGTCTAGGGTTTCGGCAAGCCTCCGCCATAGCTCCGCCGTAGACGGTGGCCGGAGGTGCAAAAAATCGCCCCTTTTCAGCCCTTTTCGTTGCCTTTCGCACCCTCATCAGAACCCATATGGGTTCTTGGGTATTCGGACGCCGGCAACATTCGACGGAGGGGAAGACGAATTGACAGGTAATGTTTAACTATTTCTATTCATTTATTTCGAAGAAAAATATATATAAAAAAAGGCACCTTTGATATTCTGTTTCAAACTTCCTTTTTTTTTTGTATTTGATGCGGTCTCCCTCTCCACAAAATACATTGATAATATTCGGCTTTTTATAGCCGATTACACTTTCTTTATACACTATTTGCTTTTTGTTTTGTCACTGTTTTCTCTGCCATCGAGTCTTTGTCTTCTTTTTTCTCTGTTTGCAGGTGCTGGGGTCAACGAGGGGCTTTGCCATTTTGGTGCAAGGCGGAGCGGAGGCGCGCCAGGGGGTAAGCCAGGCCTCGGGACGAGGTGCGGGCGGTGCGCCCGAGGGGGAGCAGCTGCGCATGAGAAAGCTAGGGTTAGGGTTTTTTGGGTTTACTGAAAATTCTTTAAGCATGTGGGCCTGTTGGGCCGTCGTGGTTTGGGCTTTGTAAAAAAATGGACTGGACTGTTATTATTTTTTATTTTTTCTGTTTGTTTATTGGTGTGTCTGGACCCGAGCTAAATTGGGCCTCTACAAATATCATATATGATTCCGGTTCGAATTCAATCCAACATGTACTATGAGCGGTATGTAAAAAAGTCTGTCTCCTGAACATTCAAATCCAGCATAAGATTGTGGGCAACTATAGAATATTTGTTTTATAGACAAGAAAGATCAAGAAGATTTACATGTATAATTCATGTATGCATTCACGTATGCATTCAAAAGATATTATGGCACGTATGCATTCACCTCAACCCGCTAAACACAAGCAGGCAAAACTATTCAAAACGAAAGGTTTTTATATAGATAAAGAATAATATATTTCTCATTGTCTAATTTATAACATATAAGATTTATATACAATTATATTTATTTTCATAATAACTAATAAAAATTAACTATCCAACTTTGAATTTAAAATTTTAAATTAGTGGCTGATAAAACACATACAAATGTTGCTTTTATGATTATTCTGAGAATTTTATGAATTTAATAAATTTATATCTTTATACTTATTCAAGTAAATTATTTATAATATAAGCATTTCAATTAGTAAATAAAACTTAAATTCGAAATTTTAAATTAATTTTCTCAAACAGCATAGCATTATAACTTTAAAATATCATAATTTCAAAATTACTTATTCTAAAATTATAATTATAATGAAAATGCAATTGCAATTGCTTTATGCACTCTTTAAACCTTAAATTTTTAAACATTAATCATGTACAAATGAAACATATGTAATGATAACAATAATCAATCATATCGAATTTTGAACTAATCTATTTGAGACGCTGTGTATGGGCTTAACAGATTTTCTCTATTACTTTAATTATTTGAAACCAAAAACCTCTTAAATTTATTAGGGTTACGACGACTCTCTTGAAGAACAACATCACTTGGAACGCAGTACCAAGAAGATTAAGGCTGTAGATGTAGTGGAAAGTCTTTCTCCTGCACCGCCATCTCGATCTTATAAGGAGTCTCTGTTGAAGCCACTAGTTTCCAATGATTTATTTCAAGGAGCTTGCTCGGTGAAGGAGGATGATGATGATTCAGACTCGGATATGGAGGAGCTCTCTGATGTGTTTGCAAGTATTCCGGTGGTGGAAGTGGATAGAGAGTGGAAACGAGATATGCGAAAACTGTGACGAAACTCTATAATTATTAAGTTGTTAGAGAAGTCAATCTCATACAGGACCCTTACACAATGATTAACATCTATGTGGAATCTAGATGAGGAGTTTGATTGCATTGATTTGGGACATGGTTTTTATGTTGTCAAATTTTCGAGCGTAGATGATGGTTTGAAGGTGATAACGACGGGTACTTGGAAGATTATGGATCATTATCTGACGATACAAAAATGGAAGTCGAACTTTCACCCGGCTATCAGAATGATTGTATCCACAGTTGTGTGGATTCAATTGCCTAGTTTACCTTTGGAATATTTCAATGAAGAAGTACTTGTTAAAGTGGGGAAGATTGTTGGAAAACCCATCAAATTAGATTCTAATACGGCTTATACTATTAGGGGAAATTTGCAAGAATTTGTGTTGAAATTGATTTGTGTAAGCCTTTTGTAATAAGCCCAATTCGCCTGAGCCCAAAATAAAATAATAAAGTCCAAAACAAAAAAAACAGTCCAGTTACAAGCCCAAAAAATAATAATAATTACAACCCAAAAAAATTAAAGGCCCAGTGGCCCAAAATGTTTAAACATATTTTGGAAAAACCTAACCCTAGTTCCTTTTCGGGCGCCGCACTCCACGTGCCTCTGTCAGCATGCCCACCGCCCAAGTATTGCCGCCTTGCACCAAGATAGCAAGACCCGTCATCCGTTGACTCGCCAAGGCCTGCAAACAAGAGGAAAAAAAGGAAACAGAACAAAAAAAATGAAAGTAGAAACAGTAAAAAAACAGTAGCAATCAAAAGCAATAAACATAAAATATATTGTATTTATTCGGGTATAAAAGCCAGGAAAAGATCAATGTAAAGAGATTGGATATTAATCAAAGAAAAATAGAACCAAAAGTTGAAAAGGTGATCTTCTTATTTTTCCTTTTATTTTCGAAAACATAATAAAAATAAAAATTATTACCTGAGTTACTTCGTCTTCCTCCGTCGCTGGGGGCTTCACCGACGTTGAGGGCTCCAAAACCCCTTAGGGTTCGGCCTAGGCTTCGACGGTTGCGAAAGTCCCCTTTTGTTCTGTTTTCTATCGCGAAGGGAAGGCTAAGCCTTCAGATCTGGTCGAAACGAAGCCGAAAAAGCCCTTTTTCGCATCTCCGGCCACCATGGACAGTGGCGCCGTCGCCGGTGACCGATGGTCGGTGCGACGGTAGTTCGTCGGAGCCATGTCCGGCGGGGGGAGATTTTGAGAGAGAGAGGGAGAGTTTTTTTTCAGATTTTTTTATTTTAAGGGTTGGAATGATTATTATTTTTTTGTAAAAAAGTTGATTTATATAGGCGCATGAAACGGCACCGTTTTGGCCGGCGTTCCTAAGCCCCAAAATGACGTCGTTTTGAAGCAGAGCCCAACGACCTGACCCGATCAGATAGAGGATCCGTGCATTTTTTATCCAATGGGTTATTTGCGGTCCTAACCCTTCCGCCTTTTATTTATGTTTCAATCTAGTCCTATTTATTTTATATATTTACAAATTTTACCAAATAATTTCATTTATGTTTCATTTTGGTCCACCTGCGCATAAAGATGGGATATTTTCCTCTTTGGTCCCTGCTCCTTTGCGCGCACCACATTTTAGCCCCTTTTATTGTTTATTTCATTCTGATTTGCCCTAAAATTCTACTTAAGTTTCGATTCAGTCTTTCTTATATTTATGCATTTATTTTATTATGATTTAGGCCATTAATTTCATTTTAATTCCAATCTGATCCTCATTTATTTAATTTCGACCATTTATAGATTTTTTTTATATTATTTTATATATTATTTATCTATTTATTTATTGTTCCTTATTTTTTAGTATTTAAAATTGATTCATTTCCTTTTATTGTGCATTTTTATTTTTTTATTATTATTATTTTTTTTGCCTTTATTATTGCTGTTATTATTTCACTATTTATTTACTCATTTATTTATTTATTCTTTTTTATACTTTTAAAGATTAGATTGTTTACATTTTCTTACTTGCCTATTTGTTATTATCATTATTTTTATAGTATTATTTTTTTTATCTTATCTTTGTTATTTTTTCATTTCTTTTATCATTCTCGCATTATGTACGTTTATAATCGTCATAAAACATAAAGCATTTTTATTTTTTATTATTTTTATTTATTTTCACCACTTTATTTATTTTACACTATATGGATTAATATTTTTACTAGTTTTATAGTTATATTGATATTATCATAGCATTTCCTTATTTGCTTGTTATATGTCATTCTAATATTCTACCCGTATAGCCATTTTCAAATCACTACGTCATGCATATAGCTTAAATGTAATTAGTTGTTTTTATATTATACTTTAAATAGGATAAATACACATCGTTTAAATATTACACCTATTATTATTCAAAAAAAAATTTAAACAAGGCAATGTTCTGTATTTGGAAACTCGAGAAAGTCGTGCCCTAACTTACGGGGTTTTGATATTCCTCGTTGGGTCTAAATAACAGAATATCCTTTTAAAATTAAAATACATAAGATTTCAAATAAAAAAAATAGAGGCAAGCTTATTCTCAAAGGTTCAAGGCGTCGTGTCCTAACTTACAGGATGTGACATTTTGTTATCTCGAGACGAGAAAGTTTTTAACGTTTATTTCAATTTATTCAAGCAATTTTTAAGCAAAATATACATTAATACAAAGAGGGATCGTATTTTAAATTCTTCAAATTTTCAGTTTTCGACACTAAGACATCAAGTGGTCAACTAGGTACCAATTTTGGGCGTCACGAGGGTGTAATCCTTCATCGTGTGTAACCGACTCCCGAACTGTTTTTTTGAATTCTTGTAGACTGAAAAATATTGTTTTAATAAATTAAACCTTTTATTAAAAAAATCAAGTTTCGAGGTGATCCGATCACACCTCATATAAAAAGGATTGGTGGCGACTCCCATTTTCATTTTTAATAAAAAATTGACCTTTAAAAAGATGGTTTCGACAGCTTGGCGACTCCACTGGGGACTAAAATAAGAGAGTCAAGCCACGAGTTGATTATTTCTTGTCTTTTTGTCGAAAATTGACAATTTGGTTTAAATTTACGATCCTTTCATTGCATTTCATTGGTCTGCATCATTTTGATATGTTTGCTTTATTGGTTCGAGTCTTTTAATATATCTCCGCATATTGCATCGCATAATCGGTCAATTTTACCCTTTTAAGTGGGAGTGAGAAACTATTCCTTCGTGAGGTCTTCACCTCCGTATAGGATAGCAGATCGCTTTCGGGATACATCCGTACCTATGTCTTCGTGAGATTTTCATCTCCGTATAGCCATAGGGAAATGTATTCCCCTGAACTGAACTCAGCCCGTATGAGCCTATAATGGGTAAAGATCGAGGAATCTGCCGGTTCAGGTACCCTTACTTTAGAATCGAACCGCATATAATGAGCCCTAAGAGCTTAACCTAGGTAGAACCGCACCAAACCCTAGTGGTTACCCGAATAAGCGTTTTATTTATTATTTCTTGCTTACTTTGAATTCTAGCTTTGTATACTGACTTGTTTTGTTTTGCTTTGACTGTGATTGCATAGCATTTTCATCATAAAAAAGGTGTTGATTTACATTCAGTTACTGAATAGAGAGCTTGCCATGGAGAACGAATTTCTTAATAAAGTGGAAGATAACGCGGCTGTTCGAATATGGTCTGAGAAAACGCGACTAGAGAAAGGTGATAGTTTGACAGAGGGGTACGTGTTAGAATTGTCGGACTTCACTCGCATCAGCATGACCCAGAACAATCTCCAAGAACTGAAAGAGATATGGGTCCAATGGGATAATGAAATCAAGCAGTTATTTTATTGTAGTTATGGTGATTTGCCCTATCTACTCGATATCAAAATGGACAAGCACTTGTTTCGAGCTCTGACTCAATTTTAAAATCTCGCCTACAGCTGCTTTACTTTTGGAAAGGTGGACTTAGTACCTACTGTGGAAGAATACACGACCTTACTTCGTTCCCTGAAAATTCGACCCGACAAGGTTTATTCCAGAGCCGCTAATGTCCCGACCTTCCTAAAGAAGCTAATGAACATCACGGGGATGAGTGAGCAATGGGTTGCAGCCTAGATCAAGCAAAAGGGAGATGGTAAATGTATCCATTGGATTAGTTTGCGAGATTTGATCTTAGCACACCCGGATATGAAGAAAAGGGTCGATGTCTTCGCTTTGAGCATCTATGGGCTGGTTGTTTTCCCTAAAATACTAGGGCACGTGGACGAGGCAGTTTCATATTTGTTTGACAAACTTGATAAGAGGGTCACGCTTGTCCCTACAATTTTGGCTGAAACATTCCGATCTTTGAATGCATACTGAAGAGCGGGTGAAGGAAGATTCATTAGATGCGCGCAACTCTTGTTGGCATGGTTTCATAGCCACTTTTGGAGGGTAGAAAAAGTTTCTTATCGAGAATTCTCTGAGAACTACTCTCCATTAAAAGAATTAGTGGCTACACCGAGGCGAGATGACATTTCGAAAGAAAAATGGATGGCTATACTCTAGAATCTCCAAGATGGGGACGTCGAATGGAGAGCCCATTGGATGATCCCCGATGAGATTCTATACCGGTGTGGAGATTTCGACTGGGTTCCTCTACTTGGGATTTGAAAAGCTGTTGGATATGCTCCTCTACTCGTGTTGAGGCAATATAGATCGAGGCAGTTCATACCAGCAACGCAAGGGCTAGCCTAGTGTGAGTTTTCGTATAAAGGTGATAACTACAAGAAAAAGATTCAAGAAATGTCTAACGCCTGGAATCAAACCCACCGAATGAAAAGATTTGCTGCAAGTCCGATGGCGACCCCCGAATATAGTTGGTGGTGGGGTCAAAGAGTCAATGACAACATCCCTGTGCCAAATCAAGAAGTCATTCGACCATTGGAGGAACACCTGCAAGTGATTCCATCTGAGCTAGAGATCATAAGGCAAGATTTTGAAAAAAAGGAATTCAGAGCTAGGAAAGAAGATAGAGCAATTGGAAGAAGAAAAGATGCAATTAGGACTAGAAGTTGATGTCCAGAAGCTAGAGGCCGATAAACTGAGGAAAGGAAAAAACAAGGCTGAGGAAGATCTGGACAGTTTAAAATGGATTACAAGAAGCTGCGTTTATCAATGAGGACTACCGGGTTGGGAAAGATATTAGAACAATGGCGGCAAGAGATCAAAGAAGAAAAGAATAGAGCTGATCAATGGGAAAAGAAATGCCAAGATGCCCAGGTTCGAGAAAATGCTCTAGAAAGAGACCTATTGGAATGTCAAAATGAAAAGGTCAAATTAAAAGCCAGGGTAGAAGAACTAGAAAAGTCACTTCATCAGTATCGTAATCGCAACTCCACAATTGAGCTGAAAGCGAGCTTAAACAAGATTGAAGAGTTGAAAAGGAAAATAGAAGAGCTCGAGATCGCATTACAAAATTGTGAACTCCGAGTTGAACTCCTTGAAGCAAACAACGAGCAATGGAAAGAGCAACTTCACCGTTCTCAAAGCTAGGTCAGGGATAGAGACTATATCATAGGTGAAGCTGTAACAGTCTGGTTTCGACCTTAATCGGAACAGTGGTTTTGGGACCACAAATCTGAGTCAGAAAAATATTTTAATATTATTTTTTGTGCTTATAGTATGTGAATTTACATGTGTGAAATTTTCGTGATTTAATTTATCCGTTTGTGTGTTTAATTTGCAAAAAGGATTAAATTGCAGAAAATGCAAAAGTTGCATGCTATTTGTTAATGTTCTATATTATTGTGGCTTATTAACTATGAAGTCCTTATTATGTAAATGAACCATTAATATGCTAATGGACATTAATGACCAACCATTATATGTGTTATTATATGTTAATTAAAAGGATAAATATGTAAATTGATTATTAAAGTTATATTAAATAAAACAAACATTAAAAGATGGCTATTATCATCTTGTTTTGCCGAAAGTGAAGAAAGAAAAGTTAGGTTTTTACATTTTCAATATTCGGCTACTTCTAAGCTTAATTAAGGTATGTTTTTGTTTCGGTTTTTGATAATTTTTACGTTTTTGATATCGTTGCTATGAAATCTATTAAGCCCATGTTTTAATTTTGATGAATATTTTGAGTTAATCCATTAATGAATTTATGAGCTTTTGTGATGTTAGATGATGGATTATGAAAGATATGTTTTGGATTAATATGTTTTGTATTGGAAATTTTGATGATTTTGAGTATTTAGGGCTAAATTGTAAAGGTAATAAATTGAGGGACTAAAATGTGAAATAAATGAAATATATGGACTTATAGGAACTACATGAATATTCGGCCAAGCATTGGTAATATGAAATTTTGTGTATTTTGTGATTTTATTAAATAGGGATTAAAACGTCAAAAATGTAAATTTTAGGGGCTTAAGTGTAAAAAGGCCTAAATATGTGTTTGAGGATTAAATTGAATGAATGTATGATTAAATTAGTTAAATTTGAATTTATTTAGACCAAGAACGAAATAAATCGGAATTAGATCGGGGGAAGTCGAAAGTAGTCGAGTAGTCGATTTCATCCGTCAATATCCGAGGTAAGTTCATAAGTAAATAATGTTGTTAAATTTTATTGTATCTAAATTAATAGTGCCGAATTGAATTTTTATTTGTGTAAATTGATATGCTGAAATGAATTGAGCATGGGAGCAATATTTACGAGCCTGAAATGATTAAGATACGACGTCTGGAAGTCTCGTACGAACCTTAGGAATAGTTAGGATACATATGTCATGACATAGGATTCCGATATGTGATTTCGTGTAAGACCACGTATCGGACGTTGGCATCGATTTGTGTTTACGTGTAAGACCATGTCTGGGACATTGGCATCGTATTTGATTCGTGTAAGACCTTGTCTGGGACAGTGGCATCGATATGTGATTACATGTAAGACCACGTCTGTGACGTTGGCATTGTACGAGCCTTCCGACTATCCGAGTATCCTTATTAATTCCAAATGGTTCAATGGGCATTATCGAGATGAGATCAGATGTGAAAACGAATTAAAATATTCAGGTATGTGCTTTATGATATGAATATGTAAACAAGGTAAGTATATGTCTATGATGGATACATGAATTGAACATGGTAAAAGATAAATTTATATGTGTTTATGAGTATATGTGAGTTTGAAAGCTGAGGTTACATTTATATTGTAAATGTGATAATATTTGAGTTGTAAACACATTAATTGTATAATTGGTTAATGTTTATGTGATTTTGGTTAGTTCATTTAAATGCAAATGTATATTTGTTCATTATTTGCTTACGACTTACTAAGCTATGAAAGCTTACTTTGTGTGTGTGTTTGTTTGAATGTTTTATAGATTATTAAAGCTACGAGAAGCTCGGGGATCGTCGAGGATCATCACCACACTATCGAACTAACTTTTGGTACCTTTTGAAGTTGTATATATTGAAGTATGGCATGTATAGGCTAGAGTATTTGGGTGATGTTTTGAGTTTATAAAAATAGCCATGTGATATGGCTTGGTAATGAATATGTTTACGAATGAGTAGTTTAAGCTATATGATGCATGATTTGGTATGGTTTTATGTGCATAATGTTAGACTAATGAATGGTACATATAAATAAGCGAGTTCATGGTTGGTTTAGATAAAGTATTAGTAATATGTTTGAAAGAAAGTTGATGTTTTGATTTGGTATATTTGAGTAGGAATTGTATATGCAAATGTATAATGTGATTAAAGGTCAAATTTTGCATGTTTTGAATGCTTTTGAAGTATGAATTTAAGATGGTTTGCTATTGTAGGTGTGACCCAAAGTGTGAGTGGCAAATTGGCCTTACAAATGGCCTATATTTTCCCACACGGTTGAGCACATGGGCGTGTGGCTCGACCGTGTCTTTTAAGTTTGCACATTGAAACAAGTCAGACTCACACACGGGCTTGACACACGGGCGTGTGACTGGCCATATGAAATAAGTCAGTGTCGACCACGGGTGAAGCACACGGGCGTGTCCTCGGCCGTGTGGACAAGTCAGTATGTATGCCCTGTTTTGCCACGGTTTGGACACACGGGCGTGTCTGATGCCGTGTGAGGCACACGGTCTACCCACATGGGCGTGTGACCCCTGCAACTTTGAAAAATGTTAAGTTTTTAGAAAAATTTTGCATGTGCTCGGTTTAGTCCCGACCCCTTTCAAATGTATGTTTAAGGTCTCTTAGACCTATTTAAGGGACTCTATGTATATGAATTGCTATAATATGATGATGGTGTATGTTATACTTGTGAAATGACCGTAAAAGTTCCGATTCATCCAGTAACGCCTCTTAACCCTATTTCGGCGATGGTTACGGGTTAGGGGTGTTACATTTTATTAGTATCAGAGCTACGGTTTAGTCGATTCTGGGACTAACGTAGCGTGTGTGAGTCTAGCTATACATGCCATATTTATAAACTGCGATAGTGTGATGATTCCTGACAATTGAAATGTGTTTTTGTATAGTAAATGGATCATGATCGAGCCATAGCAGATGATGTAGAAAGTAATGCGCCCGCTCCTGCTCAGGGGGCAGCGCCGGCTGATTCTAGGCCGATTTCGAGTAGCCATGAGAGTGAGGCTAAACAAGCCTTCTATCAGATGATGAGCGAATGGTTTACACAATACATTCGTACAAATCTGACTGTTCTACAACTATCTCCCCCACCGATTCCTCCTCAAATACCCGTTATGCCACAAGTTGTTGATCATGTACGAATGAATAAGCCATCGGTTGATAGAATCGGGAAACACGGGGCCGAAGAATTCAGAGCCACTGTTGATGATGATGCCGAGCGAGCTGAATTTTGGCTTGATAATACGACCCGTGTGTTTGATGAGCTGTCCTGTACACCTGATGAGTGCATCAAATGTGTTATATCATTGCTTCGAGATTTCGCGTATCATTGGTGGAATACACTGATATCTGTAGTTCCGAGAGAAAGGGTTACACGGAGTTCTTTCGCATCAATTCGTAAGAAATATATCGATCGAGATTCATTGATCGAAAGCGCAAAGAATTCCTCGAGTAAAACAGTCGTATGACCGTAACGAGAATATGAGAGGGAATTTGTGAGACTTAGCAGATATGCCCGAGAGTGTGTTTCGACAGAATTAATAATGTGTAAAAGATTCGAAGACGGGCTGAATGAAGACATCAAGCTGTTAGTCGGGATTCTAGATATAAAAGAGTTTGTTGTACTTATTGAACGAGCCTGCAAAGCTGAAGAGCTCGGGAAAGAGAAAAGAAAAGCTGACTTTGAAACTAAAGATGCACGTAAGAGATTCTCAAGTAAGTCTTTCCAATCGGCATTAAAGAAATTTTGAGATGACTCTAGCCGTTCAAAGGCTACTGCGGGTTATCCTAGACGGGATCGAGATAGACCAGTTGTGAGTTCGAGAGCTACCTCAGTAGAAAGTGTTGGTAATGTCAGATCAAATCAACCGGAGTGCAAATATTGTGGTAAACGACATCTCGGCAGTTGTAGATTGAATGATCAGGCTTGTTTCAAATGTGGTTCATTAGATCATTTCATTCGCGAGTGCCCTGAGTTAGCTGAGCAAAACACAATACAGAATGTCAGACCGAGTAATACGGCAGCTCGTGGTAGACCACCCAGAAACATGGGTAATGTAAGTAGCAGTCAGAAAGGAACGAAAGATACAGCTGTTAAATCTGAGGCTCGTGTACCAGCCAGAGCCTATGCTATACGTGATCGAGAAGAAGCTTCGTCTCCAGATGTGATTACTGGTACTTTCATACTCTATGATACTAGTGTTGTTGCATTGATTGATCCTGGTTCTACTCATTCTTATGTATGTGAGACTTTAGTATCCAGTAAGACTTTGCCTGTGGAGTCTACTGAGTTTGTGATTAGAGTATCGAACCCCTTAGGCCGGTGTGTTTTAGTTGATAAAATGTGCAAGAATTGTCCGTTGATGATTCGAGACTCGTGTTTCTCGGCTGACTTGATGTTGTTTCCATTTGACGAGTTTGATATAATTTTGGGTATGGATTGGTTAACTTTGCACGATGCTATTGTGAATTTCAAACAGAAGACTATTTATTTGCCATGTCAGAATGATGAGATTATTCGGATTGAGTCTAATGATCTGAATGGTTTACCGGCAGTGATATCTTCGATGTTAGCTCAGAAATATGTGAGAAAGGGTTGTGAAGCTTACTTTGCTTATGTTCTGGATTCTAAAGTGATCGAAAAGAAGATTGAATCAGTACCAATTGTGTGCGAATATCCAGATGTGTTTCCCGAAGAATTATCGGGTTTGCCACCGATTCGAGAAGTGGAGTTTGGTATTGAGTTAGTGCCGGGGACGACTCCAATATCGATAGCTCCGTACAGAATGGCACCGACCAAATTAAAAGAGTTGAATTCTCAGTTGTAAGAATTGACTGATAGAGGATTTGCACGACTTAGTTTTTCACCTTGGGGTGCTTCTGTTTTGTTTGTGAAAAAAAAAGATGGCACGATGAGAATGGGTATTGATTATCGTCAGTTAAACAAAGTGACTATTAAGAACAAATATCCTCTGACTAGACTCGATGATTTATTTGATCAGTTGAAAGGTGTTGCAGTGTTTTCAAAGATAGATATGAGATTAGGCTATTATCAGTTGCGAGTAAAAGATTCTGACATTTCGAAAACTTCTTTCAGAACGATGTACGGACACTATGAATTTTTAGTTATGCCTTTCGGACTAACAAATGCTCCTGCTGTCTTTATGGACTTGATGAACATAATTTTCAAACCGTATTTAGATCGATTTGTTGTTGTATTTATTGACGACATTTTGATTTATTCGCGTGATGAATCCGAGCATGCTAAACACCTGAGATTAGTGCTACAGATTCTGCGTGATAAGCAGTTGTATGCAAAGTTCAGTAAATGTGAGTTCTGGTTACGAGAAGTCAGTTTTCTAGGACATATTGTATCAGCATCGGGTATTCGGGTTGATCCGAACAAGATTTCAGCTATATTAGATTAGAAGCCTCCTAGAAATGTATCCGAAGTTTGAAATTTTCTAGGATTAGCTGGTTACTACAGATGGTTTGTGAAAGGTTTCTCTATGATTGCAACCCCGATGACGCGACTACTTCAGAAAGATGTTAAGTTTGAGTGGTCAGAAAAATGCCAGAAAAGTTTCAGTCAGTTGAAAGCTTTGTTGACCGAAGCCCCAGTGTTAGTTCAGCCAGAATCGGGTAAAGAATTTGTTATCTATAGTGACGCGTCTTTGAATGGTCTGGGTTGTGTTTTGATGCAGGAAGGAAAAGTCATAGCTTATGCCTCAAGACAGTTAAAGCCACACGAAAAGAACTATCTGACACATGATTTGGAATTGGTAGCTATTGTGTTTGCATTGAAGATATGACGCCACTATCTGTTTGGTGAAAAATGTCATGTTTATTCTAATCATAAAAGTTTAAAATATTTGATGAATCAGAAAGATATGAATCTACGACAGCGAAGATGGTTGGAGTTGTTAAAAGATTATGAGCTTGTGATTGACTACCATCTAGGAAAGGCTAATGTTGTTGCTGATGCTTTGAGTCAGAAATCATTGTTTGCCCTTCGTGCGATGAATACTCAGTTGACCTTATCAGATGATGGTTCGATATTAGCTGAGTTGAAAGCGAAACCATTGTTTATTCAGCAGATTTGTGAGGCTCAAAAAGTTGATAATGAATTGATAGCAAAACGGGCTCAATATGATGTGAATTTTGATTCAGAGTTTCAAGTTGATGTTGAAGGTTGTTTGAGGTTCAGAGACCGAATGTGTGTCCCAAAAAATTCAGATTTGATTCAGATGATTTTGAATGAAGCTCACAACAGTCAGTTATCTGTTCACCCGGGTAGTACAAAAATGTATAATGATTTGAAACAGCTCTACTGGTGGCCTGGTATGAAACGAGATATTTCTGACTTTGTTTTGAGATGCTTGATCTCGCCAAATAAGTTAAAGTCGAGCATCGAGTTCCTTCAGGTTACTTGTACCGATTATGATACCTGAGTGGAAGTGGGACAGAGTCATAATGGATTTTGTATCAGGTTTACCTTTGTCATCGAGTAAGAAAGATGTAATCTGGGTTATTGTGGATAGATTGACTAAATCGGCTCACTTTGTTCCGGTTCACACGGATTATTCACTTGATAAACTTGCTGAGTTGTATATTTCTCATATTGTGAGATTAGATGGAGTGCCTATTTCTATTGTTTCGGATAGAGATCCGAGGTTCACATCGCGATTTTGTAAGAAACTGTAAGATGCACTAGGTACGAAACTACACTTTAGTACTGCTTTCCATCCGCAAACAGATGGTCAGTCTGAACGAATTATTCAGATACTCGAGGATATGTTGAGATGTTGTATTCTTGAGTTTGAAGGTACGTGGGAACGATATTTGCCACTGATTGAATTTGCGTATAATAATAGTTTTCAATCGAGTATCAAAATGGCACCTTATGAGGCTTTGTACGGTCATAAATGTCGAACACCTTTGTATTGGACTGAGCTCAGTGAGAATACGATACACGGGGTTTATTTGATCAAAGAGACTGAACAGAAAGTGAAAGTAATTCATGATAGTTTGAAAGCCGCATCAGATCATCAGAAGTCATACGCAGATTTGAAACGTAAAGATATTGAGTTTTAGATTGGGGACAAAGTGTTTTTGAAAGTCTCACCATTGAAGAAAATACTCCGATTTGGTCGTAAAGGCAAATTGAGTCCGAGATTCATAGGGCCGTATGAAATTATTGAGCGTATCGGGCCAGTTGCTTACAGACTGCTGTTGCCACCTGAGTTAGAAAAGATCCATAACGTATTTTATATTTTGATGCTTCGACGATATCGATCCGATCCATCGCATATAATTTCTCCATCAAAGATTGAAATCCAATCCGATATGACTTACGAGGAAGAACCGATTTGAATCTTAGATCGTGAAGTGAAAGAATTAAGGAATAAGAAAATTTCTTTAGTAAAAGTCTTATGGCAACGACACGGGGTTGAAGAAGCTACGTGGGAGCCCGAAGATGCTATGAGAGAACGTTACCCAAACCTATTCACCGGTAAGATTTTCGGGGACCAAAATCCCTAAGGGGGGAGAATTGTAACAGTCCGATTTCGACCTTAATCGGAACAGTGGTTTCGGGACCACAAATTCGAGTCAGAAAAATATTTTAATATTATTTTCCATGCTTATAGTATGTGAATTTACATGTGTGAAATTTTCATGATTTAATTTATCCGTTTGTGTGTTTAATTTGCAAAAAGGATTGAATTGCAGAAAATGCAAAAGTTGTATGCTATTTGTTAATGTGTTATATTGTTGTGGCTTATTAACCATGAAGTCTTTATTATGTAAATGAACCATTAATATGCTAATGGACATTAATGACCAACCATTATATGTGTTATTATATGTTAATTAAAAGGATAAATATGTAAATTGATTATTAAAGTTATATTAAATAAAACAAACATTAAAAGATGGCTATTATCATCTTGTTTTGCCGAAAGTGAAGAAAGAAAAGTTAGGTTTTTACATTTTCAATATTCGGCTACTTCTAAGCTTAATTAAGGTATGTTTTTGTTTCGATTTTTGATAATTTTTACATTTTTGAGATCGATGCTATGAAATCTATTAAGCCCATGTTTTAATTTTTTATTTTAATGAATATTTTGAGTTAAGCCATTGATGAATTTATGAGCTTTTGTGATGTTAGATGATGGATTATGAAAGATATGTTTTGGATTAATATGTTTTGTATTGGAAATTTTGATGATTTTGAGTAATTAGAGCTAAATTGTAAAGGTAATAAATTGAGGGACTAAAATGTGAAATAAATTAAATATATGGACTTATAGGAACTACATGAATATTCGGCCAAGCACTGGTAATATGGAGTTTTTTGTATTTTGTGATTTTATTAAATAGGGATTAAAACGTTAAAAATGTAAATTTTAGGGGCTTAAGTGTAAAAAGGCCTAAATATGTGTTTGAGGATTAAATTGAATGAATGTGTGATTAAATTAGTTAAATTTGAATTTATTTAGATCAAGAACGAAATAAATCGGAATTAGATCGGGGGAAGTCGAAAGTAGTCGAGTAGTCGATTTCATCCGTCAATATCCGAGGTAAGTTCATAAGTAAATAATGTTATTAAATTTTATTGTATCTAAATTAATAGTGCCGAATTGAATTTTTATTTGTATAAATTGATATGCTGAAATGAATTGAGCATGGGAGCAATATTTACGAGCCTGAAATGATCGAGATACGACGTCTGAAAGTCTCGTACGAACCTTAGGAATAGTTAGGATACATATGTCATGACATAGGATTCCGATATGTGATTTCATGTAAGACCATGTCTCGGACGTTGGCATCGATTTGTGTTTACGTGTAAGACCATGTCTGGGACATTGGCATCGTATTTGATTCGTGTAAGACCCTGTCTGGGACAGTGGCATCGATATGTGATTACATGTAAGACCACGTCTGTGAAGTTGGCATTGTACGAGCCTTCCGACTATCCGAGTATCCTTATTAATTTCGAATGGTTCAACGGCCATTATCGAAATGAGATCAGATGTGAAAACGAATTAAAATATTCAGATATGTGCTTTATGATATGAATATGTAAACAAGGTAAGTATATGTCTATGATGGATACATGAATTGAACATGGTAAAAGATAATATTATATGTGCTTATGAGTATATGTGAGTTTGAAAGTTGAGGTTACATTTATATTGTAAATGTGATAATATTTGAGTTGTAAACACATTAATTGTATAATTGGTTCATGTTTATGTGATTTTGGTTAGTTCATTTAAATGCAAATGTATATTTGTTCATTATTTGCTTACGACTTACTAAGCTATGAAAGCTTACTTTGTGTGTGTGTTTGTTTGAATGTTTTATAGATTATTAAAGCTACGAGAAGCTCGGGGATCATCGAGGATCATCACCACACTATCGAACTAACTTTTGGTACCTTTTGAAGTTGTATATATTAAAGTATGGCATGTATAGGCTAGAGTATTTGGATGATGTTTTGAGTTGTGTAAAAATAGCCATGTGATATGGCTTGGTAATGAATATGTTTATGAATGAGTAGTTTAAGCTATATGATGCATGATTTGGTGTGGTTTTATGTCCATAATGTTAGACTAATGGATGGTACATATAAATAGGTGAGTTCATGGTTGGTTTAGATAAAGAATTAGTAATATGTTTGAAAGAAAGTTGATGTTTTGATTGGGTATATTTTAGTAGGAATTGTATATGCAAATGTATAATGTGATTAAAGGTCAAATTTTGCATATTTTGATATGTTTTGAATGCTTTTGAAGTATGGATTTAAGATGGTTTGCTATTGTAGGTGTGTCCCAAAGTGTGGGTGGCAAATTGGCCTTGCAAATGGCCTATATTTGCCCACACGGTTGAGCACACGGGCGTGTGGCTCGACCATATCTTTTAAGTTTGCACATTGAAACAAGTCAGACTCGCACACAGGCTGGACACACGGGCATGTGACTGGCCGTGTGAAATAAGTCAATGTCGACTGCGGGTGAAGCACACGGGCGTGTCCTCGGCCGTGTGGACAAGTCAGTATGTATGCCCTGTTTTGCCACGGCTTGGACACACGGGCGTGTCTGATGCCGTGTGAGGCACACGGCCTACCCACACGGGTGTGTGACCCCTATAACTTTGAAAAATGTTAAGTTTTCAAAAAAAATTTATATGTGCTCGATTTAGTCCCGACCCCATTCAAATGCATGTTTAAGGTCTTGTAGACCTATTTAAGGGAATCTATGTATATGAATTGCTATAATATGATGATGGTGTATGTTATACTTGTGAAATGACCGTAAAAGTTCTGATTCGTCCAGTAACGCCTCTTAACCCTATTCCGGCGATGGTTACGGGTTAGGGGTATTACAGAAGCTGTGGCTCAAATACGAGAGGTGGCCGATCGTTTGCAAACCCTAGCAGTTCAGGCTGACATGCTAAGCTTGAAGTATGAATGAGAGTCGGATCGGGGTCGAGAGTTAGCTTGGCTTCTTAGGAAGGTTAAGGCTTTGAGTATTAGGGCAAAGCCGTATATGTAATTTGTTTTATGTAAAGAAATTTGTTTTCTAGTAAAGTTGTTCTAACATAATTGAATCAGAGTCAATACCTTTTTTTTTGCATTCATTTGCATTACATTGCATCATATGCATTAAATTTCACAAAAAGACCCTAATTAAATGAAATTTTTTCAGTTAATCTGGAAGCCAACAAGATTCAACCAACCGAACATCGTTACAGTACTCGCGCCAAAACCAAAGTAATGGACCAAAGATTGGAAAGGCTATAGCAGATTCAAAAAGAGACGCAAGACCAGTTGCAAGCGCAACTGCAAGAACAGTTAGCGAAAGTACAACAATAGATAAGGGATCAGATACTGGAATCCCAAAGAAGTATGATAAGTCAATTAGCGCAGTTGCTAGCTGGAGAACGTGAAAAAAGGAAGAGCACTGCGGTCAACTCAGGGGATGATAATGAGGATCCTATTTACCCTCCGGGTTTTACCCCGTTAAATGCCCATGCACAACCAGAAGTTTACCCACGAAGGGTACCCGTCACAATCAGACCCCAACAGTATCAAACCGGTACCTCGGCGCCAATGAACTACCAAACAGGCTCAGGTTCCAACTCGGGAGATAACCCAACCAATCCCGTTGTTCCTGATCTAGATGATATGGCAGAAATAGAAAAAACAAGAGTGGAACTGCCAAAGCAACTTGAGGATCAATGCAGATGGCTAGAAAAAAAAATTAGAGCAATGGAAAACGCTGATTATCATTGCGGAATCGATGCCAAAGACCTGAGTTTGGTCCCAGATTTAATGCTCCCTCCTAAGTTCAAAACTCCAGAGTTTGAGAAGTATAATGGGACTAGTTGTCCAGAAGCTCACATCACTATGCTCTATCGAATGATGACAGGATACGTCAATAATGATCAACTGTTAATCCACTACTTTCAAGACAGTCTGATCGGGTCAGCAGCTAAATTGTACAACCAACTGAGTCGTGCCAAAATCAATTCATGGAAAGACCTAGCACAAGCTTTTATGAAGTAATACAGTCATGTGATGGACATGACACCTGACAGAATCACACTGCAGAACATGGAAAAGAAGCAAAATGAGAGCTTCAAGCAATATGCCCAAAGATGGAGAGAGGTGGCAACGCAAGTCAAGCCACCTCTTCTGGAAAAAGAAACCACAATGCTTTTCATCAACACTTTAAAAGCCCCGTTCATCAACCATATGTTGGGGAGCGCTACTAAGAGCTTCTTGGATATAGTAATATCCGGTGAAATGATTGAAAACGCAGTAAGAAGTGGTAAGATAGACGCGGGGGAAAACTCTAAAAGACCGGCCCCGAGAAAGAAGGAAAACGAGGTAAATAATGTAAGCACATACAACAAGGGTTATTCGAAACCAATTACTGTTGGCCCGCTAAGAACAGTAACCACTAGCCATTAGGGCCCTCTGAGGCAAGAATCCAACCCGAGGCCAAATACAGAAAGGCTTCAGTTCACACCCATCCCGATGACATATAGGGAGCTGTATCAGAGTCTGTTTGATACACATGTGGTATCTCCTTTCTACCTGAAACCTATGCAACCTCCATTCTCCAAATGGCATGACGCAAATGCTCAATGCTAGTACCACGCGGGAATCACGGGACATTCAATCGAAAACTTCACTACATTTAAAAAGTTGATCGAAAGGTTCATTAAAATGGGAATTGTAAAGTTTGACGACCCATCAGGACCTATTGTGGCAGGAAATTCGCTACCCAGTCATTCTGATAAAGGGGTAAATGCGATAATTGAGAATGGAGAGAAAAGAATCAAGATGGATGTAGCAGAAGTAAAAACCCCAATGAAATGGGTTTGGAAGAAAATGGTAGAGAGAGGATTAATCAAATAGGATTCAGAAGAGAAACCTGAAAGGATGAGGAACTACTGTGAGTTCCATGCTAATGAGGGTCATAAGATCCAGGAGTGTGTTGAATTCAGGGCCTTAGTGCAAAATTTGATGGACAGTAAGGAGCTAGAATTCATTGAATATGCTATGGGCTCTGAAAGAGAAGATGTGTGCACCTCAGAAGAGGGGTCAATAGAGAAGGTCTATAAAGTCAACCACCCTGTGGTTATTATTTCACGACCTAGAAGCAATGAAGTCAGATTACAAATTGCACCAAGGGTCATAATCCAGAAACCTGTAGCTTTTCCCTGCAAGGATAGCAAGAAGGTTCCCTGGAATTATGACTACAACATGACGATCCCGGAGAAGAGAACCCAATTAGTGCTTGTAAGAAGACCAAGATGTGGGTTTCTACACGCATGGGAGGCGCTATGATCCATCAAATGCAGGAGTCGAGCTCATTAAAGGAAAGACCCCAATAGTTGAACAAAAGAAGGAAAAGACGGTCAGGCTCAAATCGCCAGTTAACGAGCCAGTAACTTAGAACGAGGCTAGGGAATTCCTGAAATTCTTAAAGCATAGCGAGTACAACATTGTAGAACAGCTACACAAGCAACTGGCTCGCATCTCAGTGCTAGCTTTACTCTTAAGTTCGGAGACACATCGTGGCGCGTTGATGAAAGTGCTAAACAAAACTTATGTCGCTAACGATATCTCTGTAAACAAGCTGGACTGCCTAGTTAACAATATAAGTGCCGACAACTTTATCTTCTTTAATGATGATGAAATACCGCCAGGAGGCATGGGATCTACAAAGGCTCTGCACATCACCACCCGCTGCGAAAGGTATACATTACCAGGGGTGTTAATTGATAATGGATCTGCACTAAATGTCTTGCCCCCATAAATGTAACATATTTTAATTCCATGCTTGGTATATTTTTGGATGATTTATGATGAGAATTAGTGAATTTGATGATCCTAATCCCTTAAATTCATGTTTCTATACTTAGGAGAGCATTTGGGAGCAAAAGAAGCGAAAAAGGGGCCAAAGTCGGAGTTTTTAGGATCCACACGGGCTGGGCACACGCCCATGTGAGCCACACGGGCTGGCCACATGCCCATGTGCCAGCCTGTGTCGATTTCGCACCCTACTTCCCTGTTACGCGGAAAAACTCAATTTTTAGGATTTTTGAGCATTCTAAAGTCTATAAATACACACTAGAAGAGGACCTAAAGGGGGACGGAGGGTAGAACGAAGAAATTACTCGAAGGAAGCCGTTAGAATCATCTCGAAAGCAGATCCACTCCAAGATTGAAGATATCCATCAAGCTCTTTAGAAGTTTTTGGGTTCTTTATGTCTTGTTGTTTTCTTGATTCTAAGATGTTTTCCTTTGACGTTATGAACTAAACTCCCTAAATACCTAGGGAGGATGAAACCTATGATGAATCTTATTATTTAATTATCTGAATTACATGATAAATACTTGTTCTTGTTCTTAATTATGTGTTCTAAACCCTTGCTTTAATATTTTCAGGATATTAATTCAAGTTTGATGTGCTTATTCAGTGGAGCAAAAGTCCCTGTTTAAGAGTAGATCTAGCATAATTAAGCGGAGTTGATTGCAACCCTAGAAATAGAACGACATAAATCTGTCGGATTAGAGTCAAATCTAATAAGGGAATCCATAGATCGAGTTAATATGATGATAGGGGTTTTAATTAGAAAGAGATTTTAATTAATCAACCTAGAGTCAGTTGTTCTTAGTCTCGAAAGAGATATTAACATAATTTAGGGATTTCTACGGATCAAGGCAAGTGAATAAATCGTTTAATTCAGAGTCAGGATAATAAGTGAAGTTTAGGTGGATTCTTGCTTGGGTATTGTCTTTATCATTGGTTTATTCGATTATTTCTTTCACTCTCTGTCGCGTTCATAGTTAATTAGTTAGTTAAAATTTAGATTAAAATAAATTCCCTTAATTATTAGGCTAAATAATAGAAAGATAGTTATTACTAGTAATTTAAGTCCTTGTGGATACGATATTCCGAACTCACCATATCTATACTACTGCTCGATAGGTGCACTTGCTTTTGTCGAATTATTAGTTAGTTTCGATCCCATCAATAGGTTAACTGTGGGTAGCTCTCATATGAAGACATGTCAAAACATAGTGAGAGCATTCGATGGAACCGAAAGGAGGGTGATGGGAAGGATTGAGATACCCCTCTTGATTGGTCCAAACACTTATGAAGTAGATTTCTTGGTGATGGACATTAAGCCTTCTTATAATTATTTGTTGGGGAGGCCTTGGATTCACTCGGCTGGGGCAGTGTCGCCATCACTGCACCAAAAGCCAAAGTTGGTAACTGAGGGTCTATTGGTAACAATAAACGCGGAAGAAGATATTATTGCATCCGTAACCAGCGACGCGCCATACGTAGGGACAGGCGATGAAGCGATAGAATGTTCCTTTCAATCGTTGGAATTTGTGAATGCAACCTTCATTGTCGAAGGGAACAAGATACCGATGCCTAAAATCTCTAAAACTATAAGGATGGGCCTGCGACTGACAGTCGAGAAAGGAGCCTTGCCTGGGAGAGGACTTGGAAAATGCCTACAAGGAAGGGTCGAGACACCTATGCTCATGGACAAACGAGACCGATTTGGCTTAGGATACAAGCCAGATATGAGGCAAAAGAAGACAGGGCGGGAGAAAAAGCAAGAAAGGAGAAGAGTGCGATTGTGCAGGGAAGAGGTCAAGTGGGAACCGATGACCTTTCCCCATATATCCAAGACTTTCGTATCAGGAGGAACTATTCACACTGAAAGAAAGATGTCAAGAGAAGAAATCGCTGAAGAAATGTTGGGAAACCTGAACATCAACGCCATATCCGAAGAAGGAATTTGGGGAGAAAATTTATCAGACATCTGCCCCTATGTACCTAGAAGTGTTCTGAACAACTGGACTGCGGAAGAGATTCCTGTAGTTTTTAGAGCTAATTCAGAGTAATGTTCAAAACACACTTATTGCTCTAAGCCTAGGAGCAATAAGAATCCTTTGTGAAATAGGCTTATGTCCAACATCCTTATTTCAATAAAGTGCATCTTTGCGTATCATCTTAAGTAAATATTCTTTTATTCTTTTCATTTCATTCATAATAATAACATACAAATAATTATTCTTAGATTCTTTTATTCGTTGGATTTTTTTCGTCCCTATAATAAGTCTCTAGATATCAATGATATGAGCGACGCTGCTACTAACTCTGAATCTCCTTTTGAACAAGATATGTGTACGGAGGATTCTCAAGATTTTAAAGATGATCGAGACTGTAACCTATCTCCTGATTTGTTGAGGATGGTAGAACAAGATGAGAAACAAATCCTACCTCATAAAGAGTCAATAGAAATCTTGAGCTTATGGGAGGAAAAGAGGTGAAGATTGGAGCTTGCATTACTGCAGAGACAAAGCAAGACCTCATTGAGCTACTCCAAGAATTTAAGGATGTCTTCGTATGGTCATATCAGGACATGCCGGGGTTAAGTACTGATATTGTGGTACACCAGCTCCCCATAAGGGAGGAGTGCAAGCCAGTTCAACAGAAACTCCGAAGGATGAGACCCGATGTTTTACTGAAAATAAAAGAGGAAGTCAAGAAGCAATTCGATGCTGATTTCTTATGAGTGGTTAAATACTCAAAATGGGTAGCCAATATCGTCCTCGTCCCTAAAAAAGATGGGAAAGTACGAATGTACGTAGACTATAGGGACTTGAACAAAGCCAGCCCGAAAGATAATTTCCCATTGCCGTATATCGACACTTTAGTGGACAACACGGCAGGTTACTCATTATTTTCCTTCATGGATGGTTTCTCGGGATACAACCAGATAAAGATGCATCCTAAAGACATGAACAAGACCACATTCATAACCATGTTGGGAACATTTTGCTATAAGGTGTGCTATTTGGACTAAAAAATGCGGGAGCAACGTATCAAAGAGCCATGGTAACTTTGTTTCATGATATGATGCACAAAGAAATCAAGGTTTATGTAGACGATATGATCGCAAAGTCCTGAATAGAGATGAAGCATGTACAAGTCTTGAGAAAATTATTTTTGTGATTGAGAAAATTCTAACTGAAGCTCAATCTAGCAAAATGTACTTTCGGGGCTAGGTCAAAAAAATTGCTAGGATTTGTAGTCAGTGAAAAGGGGATCGAAATCGACCCAGATAAAGTTAAGGCTATACAGGAGTTACCTCTGCCACGCACTCAAAAAGAAGTTCGAGGTTTCCTAGAAAGACTAAATTACATCGCCCGGTTCATTTCACAACTGACTGAGAAATGCGACCCATATTCCGTCTCATTAAGAAACGCAATCCAGACGTTTGGGATGAGGAGTGTTAGAAAACTTTTGACAAGGTAAAACACTACCTGTCCAATGCCCCAGTACTGATGCCACCTAACCCAGATAGGCCGTTGATACTGTACTTGGCAGTATTCAGGAATTCCATGGAATGCATGCTTGGTCAACATGATGAGTCGGGAAGAAAAGAAAGAGCGATATACTATCTCAGTAAGAAATTCACTAAATGTAAGACAAGATATTCACCAATCGATAAGTTATGTTGCGCCTTGATCTGGACAACCCGAAGATTGAGACAGTACATGCTGTACCACACAACTTGGCTCATCTCAAAACTCGATCCTCTAAAGTACATGATGAAGTCGACTACTTTGAATAGAAGAATGGCCCGGTGGCAAATTCTGCTCTCTGAATTTGATATAGTTTATGTGAATCAAAAGGCTATAAAAGGAAGCGCAATAGCAGATTTTCTGGCCAGTAGAGCTCTAGAAGATTACGAGCCTTTGAACTTTGATTTCTCGAACGAAGATCTAATGTATGTTACAACCACTAAAGAAGACTCTCAAGAAGGTCATCCTTGGAAGCTAAACTTTGACAGAGCCTCAAACGCTATAGGTAACAGAATTGGGGCAGTCATGGTATCCCCAAACAGATATCATTATCCCTTCACTAGCAAATTAGATTTTGATTGCACGAACAATATGGCAGAATACGAAGCATGCATCATGGGTATCCGTGTAGCTATAGAACGTAAGATCAAAGTGCTAGAGGTATATGGGGATTCTGCACTAGTGATCTATCAACTCAAGGGAGAATGGGAGACAAAGAGATCCCAAGTTAATCAATTATCGAAGGTTAGTTCTTGAGTTAATTGAGGAGTTTGATGACATCACCTTCTATTACCTCCCATGAGATGAAAATCAGATGGCTGATGCCTTGGCTACTTTGGCTTCGATGGTCAAAGCGAACAAACAAGAGGATGTAAAGCCTATCCAGATGAGTATCTATGAGACTCCGGCTCATTGTTACAACATCGAAGAAAAAGAAGAAGAGGACGATCACCCTTAGTACCACGATATATTACGATATGTGAAGAATCGTGAATACCCTGACCAAGCAACTGAGAATGATAAAAAGACATTGAGAAGATTGGCCAATGACTATGTCTTAGACGGGGAGATCCTATATAAAAGGAGAAAGGATCAGGTGCTACTAAGATGTGTAGACGCTGTCGAGGCTAAGAAAATCTTGGAAGAAGTCCACGAGGGTGTCTGCGGAATATATGCCAATGGTTTTACAATGGCCAGGCAAATTATGAGATTCGGGTATTATTGGTCCACCATGGAAGGAGATTGTATCAGTTATGCCAAGAAATGCCACAAGTGTCAAATTTATGGAGATAAAATTCATGTACCTCTCTCACCTCTTCATGTTATGACTTCACCGTGGCCTTTCTCTATGTGGGGCATGGATGTCATTGGGCCAATTTCACCCAAAGCTTTTAACGGGCATCGATTCATCTTCGTGGCCATTGATTACTTTACAAAGTGGGTAAAAGTCGCTTCAGATGCCAATGTTACGAAGTCGGCAGTCAGCAAGTTCTTAAAGAAGGAGATCATATGTCGATGTGGAATGCCAGAAAGGATCATATCTGACAATGCACTATGAAGCCGCTTCATATGCCAATGTTACGAAGTCGGCAGTCAGCAAGTTCTTAAATTTGAACAACAACACGATATCAGAAGTCTACAGTCAGTTCAAGATCAAACACCACAACTCATCACCATATCGCCTAAAAATGAATGGTGCAGTGGAGGCAGCCAATAAGAACATTAAGAAAATCGTGGGGAAAATGACTGAAACTTATAAAGATTGGCATGAGAAGTTACCATTTGCCCTCTATGCTTATCGAACATCTATCAGGACCTCAACCGGGGCAACGCCTTTCTTTTTGGTTTATAGAATGGAGGCGGTTTTACCCATTGAAGTCGAGATTCCTTCTCTCTGAGTTTTAGCAAAATTAAAGTTGGATAAAGTAGAATGGATCCACTCACGATATGATCAGCTAAACTTGATTGAAGAGAAAAGGTTGAAAGCCATCCGTCATGGTCGGATGTACCAAAAGTGAATAATGCGAGCTTACAAAAAAAAGGTTCGTCCCAGAGAATTCCATGAGGGGGACCTAGTATTGAAAAAGATCCTGCCCATACAAAAGGATTTTAGAGGAAAGTGGATGCCAAACTGGGAAGAACCTTATGTGGTAAAGAAAGCCTTTTCAGGAGGAGTGCTGATTTTAACTGAGATGGATGGCAAGAACTTGCCCAATCCTATGAATTCAGATTCAGTCAAGAAGTACTTCACCTAAAAAATAAAAAAAAAATAAAAAGGTGAGGCCAAGGTGAAAACTCGCAAATGGCGCCTTGAGACCAAAGGGGTTTTGAATTGAAAACCCAGGAAAATGGCAATTCAAATCTTAATCAAAGATGGGGCATATGGTAGTCTTGTTATCCCTGAATGAACAAGGAGGAGAGATGATACGTCTTGGAGCATCAACAAAATATTCTAGGTCTTCTAAACACATATCAAGTTCAAAGGGTCCTCGAGAAGCTAGTGCGAAGAAGCTCGTGCTATGATATCTGGGGCACCTATTTTCATCTTATTCATTATGTATTTCAGCAATGTTTGCTATCTTTAATTAATTTATTCATTTCAAGCTTTGCTCTCAATAAAATTCCTTTTGCTCATTGGGATAATCTTTTCAAGCATTTTTCATTGAAATAACGATTAATGGACTAATAATATTCAAAGAAAAAGGAGTTCTGCATATTGCTCTGAAAGGTTTTCTAAATAGTATAAGAATCTAAAAACAGAACCACTATTCAGAACTAACCAAACTTAAGGGTTGGAAACATTTGAGAAAGAATAGTCTAAACTGTGATTATTTCTTCGAATTTTTTGTTAAAGATACCAGCTGAACAAGAAGGCATGGTAACACATCAGTGATAGAACCTTGATAAATAGCGAGCAATGACAACCTAAGTATTAAAAAGGGATCATTCTTGAAAAATGACATTCTGCATTCATGCAAATATCATTCATACACATCTAGTTAGGAGTATTTGATTTATCCTGATCATGGACATCCTAATCACTAGGCACAAATAAGCCCATGAAATGGATTCTATAGGTCATGTTCCTCAGAGAACGGTGTAACAGATCAATGAAACCACAAATCTTATCTCCCTGAAGTTGCAGTGGAGTAGATCGAAGATAGCAAATCTTACCTATCTGAAGTTGCAGTAGAGCAGATTAAAGCTATAAACCTTATCTCCCTGAAGTTGCAGTGGTTGCAGGTTGAAGTTACAAGTCTTATCTCCCTGAAGTTGTAGTGGAGCAGACTGAAGATAGCGAATCTTATTTCTCTGAAGTGGCAGTGAAACAGATTAAAGTTACAAATTACAAGTCTTATCTCTCTGAGGTTGTAGTGGAGCAGATTGAAGCTACAGGTCTTACCTCCCTGAAGTTTCAATGGAGTAGATCGAAGATAGCAAATCTCATCTCCCTGAAGTTGTAGTGGAGCAGATTAAATCTACAAGTCTAATCTCTCTGAAGTTGCAGTGGAGTAGATGGAAGCGACAAATTCTATACCTCTGAAGTTGCAGTGGGTTAGAAAGAGGCTACTTGAAGAAAATAAGCTCCAAGAGGTCAAGATTCGGCGAGGCCGGGCAAATTTGGTCCTTCGTGAAAGTCTTTGCTCCATTCTCGTTACACGACATCGAGCAAAGAGGGGCAGTTGTAATAGGCCCAATTCGCCCGGGCCCAAAATAAAATAATAAAGTCCAAAACAAAAAAAACAGTCCAGTTACAAGCCCAAAAAAAAAATTACAACCTAAAAAAATTGAAGGCCCAGTGGCCCAAAATGTTTAAACATCTTTTGGAAAAACCTAACCCTAGTTCCTTTTCGGGCGCCGCACTCCACATGCCTCCGTCAGCGTGCCCACCACCCAAGGACTGCCGCCTTGCACCAAAATAGCAAGACCCGTCCTCCGTTGACTCGCCAAGACCTGCAAACAAGAGCAAAGAAAGGAAACAGAACAGAAAAAAAGCGAAAGTAGAAACAGTAAAAAAACAGTAGCAATCAAAAGCAATAAATAGAAAATATATTGTATTTATCCGGCTATAAAAGCCAGGAAAAGATCAATGTAAAGGGACTGGATATTAATCAAAGAAAAATAGAACCGAAAGTTGAAAAGGTGATCTTCTTATTTTTTTCCTTTTATTTTTGAAAACATAATAAAAAATAAAAAATATTACCTGAGTTACTTCGTCTTCCTCTGCCACTGGGGCTTCACCGACGTTGAGGGCTCTAAAACCCCTTAGGGTTCGGCCCGGGCTTCGACGGTTGCGAAAGTCCCCTTTTGTTCTGTTTTCTATCGCGAAGGGAAGGCTACGCCTTCAGATCTGGTCAAAATGAAGCCGAAAAAGCCCTTTTTCGCATCTCCAGCCACCATGGACGGCAGCACCGTTACCGGTGACCGGCGGCCGGCGCGACGACAGTTCGTCGAAGCCATGTCCGGCAGGGGGAGATTTTGAGAGAGAGGGAAAGATTTTTTTTTTAGATTTTTTAAATTTTAAGGGTTAGAATGATTTTTTTTTGTAAAAATAAATTGATTTATATAGGCGCATGAAACGGTCCCGTTTTGGCCGGCGTTCCTAAGCCCCAAAATGACGTTGTTTTGAAGCAGAGCCCGACGACCCGACCCAATCCGCTAGAGCATCGGCGCATTTTTTATCCAATGGGTTATTTGCGGGGCCAATTTACCACTAAGGCTGCCTTTGGATCCACGTTCAGCCTCAGTGCAGTAAGATTTATATGAAAAAATTGTGCAATAGCACAATTGCTATCCCTTTGGATAGCACACCTCCGGTGCAATTAACTTACGTGGACACGTTGGAAAACCAAATTTTCACTGGTTTAAAAGTGTCGATGAAACCCACTTGAGAGCTACTTCCATTTTTATCCCTCTTTCTTTTGTCTTTTGTATTTATAATTTTGTAATTAAATTTTTATTATTTTATCTTTATGGTATTTTAAAATTAAAATTTCATTTATAATTTATTATTTAAAACTTGATATTAATTTTATAATTTAATAAATTATTTAAATAATATTTATTAAAGGAATTATTAATTTAAATATATTCTTTATTTGTTTTCATAACTATCGTTAATTTTATTTTTAAAATATTTAGTTTTAAAATATATAAACTTTTTATTATGATAAATATATTTTTAATTATTCAAAAGATATATAAATATTTAACCTTAACAAAAATATGATTTTAATTTTTTTAAATTAATATTTTATTAAATAATTTTAAAAATTTCTAGTATATATAATTTGTACTCTAATGTCCTTAAAAGTCATTTTCTATTCTCACCTCACCGCTACACCTGCGCTTGAATCCAAACACACACTCCACCGCTGTTTTTAATCTCACCGCTACAATATCCAATCTCACCGCTACAGTAACTAATCTCACCACCACCGCTGTTTTTAACCTCACCGGAGGTAAACACACCGCCCATCCAAACTAAGCCTAAATGCCCTTTTTTTCAAAAATTACGGAAATGGACCTATTATTTAATTATTTACCGGAATGGGCCATTTTCCTCAAAAGCGCGTCCACGTCAAATGCGATGTCGTAGGGTATGTGGCAGAAACGCGCGTCCTGAGGGTGTTTTTGCCACATCAGCAGAAAACGCTTCCTTGAGGGCGCGCTTTGCTGATGTGGCAAAAACGCTCCCCCAGGGACGCGTTTTGCCCGTGTTTAATACCCCAACGGCTATTTTTTTGACCGTTTGGCCTCCAACGGTAAAAAAAAAAAAAAACTATAAAAGCCTCCCTTTCAATTTTTTCACACAAAAGTCCTTTTACAATTTCTACAATTTCTCTCAAATTTCTCTCAAATTTCTCTCAAATTCCTCTCAAATTTCACAAAAGTCCTTTAATTTTTACAAAAAATCCCTGTTTAAAAGTTTTTTGAATTATTTTTTATTTAAATTAAGAAATATTTGATCGTGTTAGCAATGGCCGGAGAATTAATTCGTCTCGATAATAAACACATCTCCGTTGATCAAATGACAACGGTAAGTTATAATTTTAATTTTTCAATACTATTTAATATTTTTTTCATTTATGCAATTAATTAATTTTTATTTTATATTTTTTTATAACAGTCTGTAGATCGGGTGTTGCAATGTATATTCGTAATATGCCTGGTCCGCCATCGTCGTTGATAGAGAATTACCTGCGGGAAGCGGGTTTTTGGCACGTGGCCACGATAGGCCGGGGGTGCAAGTTGGACCCGAAACTAATTAGTGCGTTGATAGAGAGGTGGAGACCCGAGACGCACACTTTTCATCTTCCATGCGGAGAGTGTACTATCACTCTGGAAGACATACAGTTGCAATTGGGATTGCCGGTGGATGGGTACGTAGTCACCCGGTCCGCAACTTCTGGTGATTGGGGAGCTGTATGCTACGAGCTTTTGGGTGCTATTCCGGATAATATTAACGGAGGTCGGATCGAGATGGGCTGGTTACGAGACACATTTTTGGACCCAGATAATGATTCGACTGAATTAGAAAGAATACGATATGCTCGGGCATATATTCTTGAGATGATTTGAGGCTATCTGATGCCAGACTTGTCACGAAACCTCGTAAATCTGAGATGGCTGCTGAAACTCGTTGATTTTAGAGCAGCCGGTGAATTGATTTGGGGGTCTGCCGTGCTAGAAAAATTGTATTGGGAGATGTGCGGGGCGACGCGACCGAATAAAGCCAAAATCGGAGGTTGCCTATCACTACTGCAATCATGGGCACGGTTTCGCTTTCCATTTTTACGTCCTCGAGTGGACCACCCATATACATTCACTCTCATAACGAGGTAATTTTAATATTAGATTTTACAATTATTACGTAGATTTAAAATATAATTGTATGCTAAAAATTTATTTAATTAGGTGGAACCATTCGGCGAGTTATGTTGGAATACCTACCTCGCTTGAAGATATACGGCTTCTATTAGACCAACGGTCGGAAGCACAAGTAAGTATTAAATAAAATATATTTTCGTAATAAAATAATCGTTTCATATTTAGTATTTAGTATTTAATATTTAGTATTATGTATATAACTAATATTTTTATCATGTTCATATAGTTTCAATGGACACCATACGAGGATCCAGCAATTCGGGCAGTAATTCCGGATGAATTCTTTCAAAATCCGAACATTTGGCATGTGAAGGTCCCATTGGTCAACTATGCCACCGTGGAGATGCACCAGTCAGATCGGGTTCTGCGACAATTTGGATTCCGACAACCGATTCCCATGGCACCTGATGTGCTTGATGATGAGCACAAAGTCGACTTACGGTAGTTGCATACGGATTGACCGTTATTTTGGTCAGCATATATCGAATTTTGGGAAAACCGGTATGATTATATACCTACTCGGAAACCGATCATCGTTCCTGAGTTTACGTACGTGCCGAAATACATGCCATGGTTTAGGATCCATGGCAAGCCGTATTTATTGTCGGAAGAGGAGAGGGGACGGCAACTTCGTGTACAAAGGGAACGACGGGGCCCTTTAAATCCAAGGAGAAAGGATGATGGGACGGGCCCATCAACAGGGCCAACATAGTCACCAGGCCCAATACTTCAGCCGACGACATCCACATCACAGCCTTTTCAGATTATGCCAGGTGCGTATCCTAGCCCTTATATGTATCCTAACCCTTATATGTTTCCTTTTCCCAGTCCTATAGCAGGTTGGAATGCATGGCCCGGTTCATCTACGTTCCCGATTACTCCGAGTGGACCGCCAATCTATAGGCCGCCGTCGCATGAGGGATCGCACGAGGCGCCATCGGGGAGCTCTTCTTTTTACCAATCTCCTTCGCCTTATGGGATTCAAACACCTCCGCCATGAGTGATGCAAACACCTCTGCAGTCGTTATTTTATCAAGGTGGGTCATCCACCTAACACCCACAACTAGATCCCCTGCCGGAGGAATCAGAATCCCCTCGAGAGCAACCACAACCCTCGCCGGAAGTTGGAACAAGGAGGAATCCAGCGCGTAACCGTCGACCACCCCCATGTGGCACTGATTCCAACCGGCACCAACATTGATTTTTTTAATATATTTGTATAAACTTATTTATATTGTTTCATTTAATAAAATACAAGTTGTTTTTAATATTTTAATTATAATTTACTTTTTATATTTTTTAATAAAATGAAAGTTGTTTTTAATATTTTAATTGGCCATTTAATTCTTATATTTTTAATACAATAAAATTTATTTTTAATATTTTAATTGTAATTTAATTTTTATATTTTTCATAAAATAAAAGTTGTTTTTAATTTTTTAATTGTAATTTACTTTTTATATTTTTAATAAAATAAAAGTTGTTTTTAATATTTTAATTGGCCATTTAATTCTTATATTTTTAATAAAATAAAAGTTGTTTTTAATATTTTAATTTTAATTTAATTTTTATATTTTTAATAAAATAAAAGTTGTTTTTTATATTTTAATTGTCCATTTAATTCTTATATTTTTAATAAAATAAAAGTTGTTTTTAATATTTTAATTATAATTTAATTTTTATATTTTTAATAAAATAAAAGTTGTTTTTCATATTTTAATTGTAATTTAATTTTTATATTTTTAAAAAATTTAAAAGTTGTTTTTAATATTTTAATTGGCTATTTAATTCTTATATTTTTAATAAAATAAAAGTTTTTTTTAATATTTTAATTGTAATTTAATTTTTATATTTTTAATAAAATAAAAGTTGTTTTAAATTTTTTAATTGTAATTTACTTTTTATATTTTTAATAGAATAAAAGTTTTTTTTAATATCCTAATTGTAATTTACTTTGTATATTTTTAATAAAATCTATTTTTTTTAATAAGGCACTATTTTTAATATTTTTATATTTTTAATATATTTCTACAAACTTTTTTATATTGTTACATTTAATAAAATAAAAGTTGCTTTTTAATATCCTAATTGTATTGGTTCAAGTAAGGACTAAATCGCAAATGTGAGAAAAGTTTTGTGGCTCAAGAGTAAATATTCAAAATTTGAGGGGTTAAAATGTATATATGAAAAACTTGAAGGGCCAATAGTATAAATATTTTAAGGGTGGAATGATCTAGAAACTAAGAAAAATGGATGAATTAGGACTAAATTGAATAAGTGAAAAAGTATGAGGGGTTAAATTGCAATTTTATAAATATGGGTGTTGATCCAATGTAGGAATTTTGAAGGATCATAAGGAGCAAAATAATCATTTTGCAAGAAAGATAATTTTGAAGAATAATGATGATGGTGATATTTTAGATTAATTAAATAGATAAATATTAGTTTAGTAATATTTTGATTTGATATTTATTTATATTTTATTAATTTTTACTTAGTATATAAGGAAGGAAAGATGAAGAGTCTTCATCCTTCCATCTTTCCAACGTGAGTAAGGAGAAGAGAAAAGAAAAACTTTTTTTTTGTTGTTTTGCAACTTAGTCCTTCTATAAAAGTTCACTATTTTCATCAAGAAATTAAAAGAATTTTCATAGTCACCAAGAGACAAAAATGATAAGGAGACTATCAACTATTCTGATTTGGACATGAGCGAGATGTATGGCCTGGGTTCCTACCCCATCCGCATAACTTCCGTTGGTTGGCTGTTTCTCGGATATCCATATTGTTGCGTATTCTAGTCGAGCAAGGTCGACCCTTTGGTTTGCAACGTAGTTCTCTATCCGGTAACAGCTTAAACGGAGCAAGCAATACAGACGGCCACTTACGTTCATCTGGAACTAGTGGGAATACGTGTCTCCACACGTTGTACATGTATTCTATTTTGTACACTTCGTCGACATAGCTCGTGGGATCCAGACGGAGATTCTAACAAGCTGCAATTACATGAGCGCATGGATAACGAAGTGCGTCAAATATCCCACAGTCGCAGGTAGAGGTGTTCATGGTAGGCGGCAAATGTCTCGCACCAAGGCCCAACCAAATTTGGGAGGGTTTGGGCAAAAATATAAGCCCAAAAAATGGGCTTGGACAAAAAATAAGGCCCGTTTAAAAAAATGGGCGGGCCTCTGTAAGGTATTTTTGGCGGGCCTTTGGCCTGACCGAATTCACTAAATGACAAAAAAATCTGCTATTTTTTTTATTTTTGAATGTTATTTTCTTGTTGTTTTCTCCCTATTCTGCTACCATATTACTATTATGTTGCTACTATTTTGTTGTTATTGATTGAATATTGTATAAAACTTATTTTATTGTTAATTTTGTTATTATTTTAAAGGCATTTGTTAATTTTATTATTATTTTAGAGGTATTTGCTTGTTAAGTTACATCTATCTTAGTGTTATTTAAGTCTACATATTTTTTTTAAAATTTATTTTCAATTTGTTGGGAAATATTTATTTTGATTTTTTTAGTATTTTTGATGTATTATATATATTTAAAAATTATATAAAATAATATAAAAATTTAATACGGGCGGGCTAGGTCGGGCCCGAGTTTTAGTATTTTTATATGGGTCGGGCTTGGGAAAAATTTTAGGCCCATTTTTTAGGCTCGGCCCGGCCCAAGCCCGATGAATGGGCCTAATTTTTTAGTTGAGCCCAGCCCGAACCCGGCCCGGCCCGGCCCATGAACACCTCTAGTCACAGGTCATATTTCTCAAGTGTACACGATATTGCCCGCCAAGAATACCTTGGTTCGGTCTGTGAAACTCCGTCACACGAAACCATAGGTTGTCGCGATCGTGACACACTGTGTGCATGGTGTTGGCCCGTGCCTTCGCCTTGTTAATTTCTCGCAATACCTTCGCGCACCATACATGACCTCCCTGCATTTGGCCTTTATAACTCGTTGCTCGCTTCGGAAATAGTGCCGCTAAACGAAAATATGTCTCTCGCACAACCAATGTTATCGGCAAATAATGTGTTCCTTTTAGAACAGAATTTATGCATTCAGCCAGGTTTGAGGTCATATGACCATATCGTAGGCCGCCGTCGTATGTGATCGTGTCCAAACTAACTATGAAAACGAATAAGGCAAGCGCACCTATCGTTCGGTAGTATAGCTATGGCAAGACCGAAAATATCGTATCCTCAAGGACCAAGAGTACTAGTAGTTACTATCTTTTTATTATCTAGCCTAAGTATTAAAAGAATCAATGTTTAATTAACTAATTACTAAACTAAGGATGCTAAGACACAGAGAGTGAATTGGGAAAATATTTTTGGAAAAACCAGTTGATTAAGACAATACCCGAGGAAGAATCCACCTAGACTTCACTTGTTATTTAACTCTGAACCAGACGATTTATTCACTTGACTTGATCCGTAGGATTCCCTAATTTATATTAATACCTCTTTCGAGGCTACTAAAGTCTAACCCTAGGTTGATTAATTGAAATCTCTTTCTAATTAAAACCCCTAGTGTTGCATTAAATCGATCTATGGACTCCCATATTAGGTTTGACCCTAATCCGGCAGATTTTCGTCATCCTATCTCTAGGGTTGCGATCAACTCCGCTTAACTATGCTAGATCTACTCTTAAACAGGGACTTTTGCTCCACTACCTAAGCACATCAATACTTGAATCAATAACTTGAAATAGTAAAGCAAGAATTAAGAACACATAATTAAGAACAAATCAAGTATTTATCATACAATTCAGAAAACAATAACAAGATTCGTCTTAGGTTTCATCCCCCTCAGGTATTTGAGGGGTTTAGTTCATGTTTAATAAAGAGTACATCTCAGAAGAAAGTAAATAACAAAACATAAGAAAAACCCTAAAACCGCCTGAAGGAAATTGAAGGGAAGATCTTCCGTCTTGAGCGTGATTCCGGCTTCTGAGATGGACCAACTGGCTTTCTTGGAGTAATTCCCTGTGTTCAGCCCTCTCTGGCTTCGCCTCCTTCGACAAAAGCCCTGATAGAAGGCTTCTGTCGAACTCACCTTTAGGTTGCCCTCTAGGGTGTTTATATAGGCTTTCGGGATGCCTTACTTGGCCCACAAGTATCCTAATCCGAATGAAACTCATCTTGGCCATGGCAGGGACACGCCCGTGTGGAACGCCCGTGTGAATCGAGCCCAAGGCCGTGTTCGAGTTTGCTAAAGTGGTACAGCCGTGTGGTGAACTCCAGGATATGTTGATTTCCTACTTTGGCCCATTTTCTCCGTTTTCGGCCCGTTTCTCGTTCTTTTCATCCTTCGATGCTCTCCTAAGTATAAAACATGAAATTAAAGGATTAGGAGCATCAAATTCCACAATTCAAGGGATTATATCATCCAAAAGTATGCTAAATGTGGGATTAAAATATGTATATATTACGGTTTATCAGTATGCTTGTGTCCACTGTTCGAAAGGTATGTTGCATAGGTAGTTTGCGCCTTCTTCGTTAACTGAGCGCAAAATCGCCAACATCTCGTGAAAACGGTCCTTATTGATCTCGTACCCTGCCAATATAAGTTGATAGCGAATATTACGTACCACTCTTCAATTAAGAATAAATTGAATATTACAAACAAAATTATATTAATAGAGATTACATACCCATGTTGGTCACTTGTCGTCGTTCACTTGTAGATCGATGTTGCCCGTGGTAGTTGGACGCAACATGCCTTAGGCAATATCGATGGTGTGTGCGATGCCATAGGCTTCCACAATAAGCTCTATTGCGGCTAGTATTCTAAGGCCCCGATCCGATATAACACATATATCAGGTTGGGGGCAGACATGCCTCCTTAACCTAGATAAAAATAAATCCCAGTCATCATCTGACTCCCCCGGTTCTATTGCAAACACAATTGGAAGGATTCTCTCACTGCCATCCTGTGCCACAGCTAGCAATAGCCGATGCGTATATCTATCATACATAAAGGTACCTTCAATTTGTACCAATGGCTTGCAGTATAAAAATGCGTCTCGGCATTGCTTAAATATCCAGAACAGTCGCTTGAACACTTGGCATCCACAGAGCAATCGATCGTTGTAGTACGCAGGTGCCGTTTCAAGGTCCGTTATGCGACTGGACATATCTCTCCAAAGACTGACACCACTGCCATACTTCATTATATGAAGCGTCTCACCGACCATGCAACTTTTCCAACGCCTTACGCTTAGCTATCCAAGTTTTGCGGTAAGAGGCGTGTACTAATTGGCTACTACGAATATTGGCAATTAAGACCAAACCTTCAAGTCTTGGGATCCGCCTTCACCATCGGTATTATTAAGCTAGCCAACATATCTAAATCCATCTTGGGATGATCTTGTGAAACACACATCAACGAAATCGTTAAATAATGCAACATTACGTAATATCGGTATTATTCAAAACCCTAAACACCTAGTGATCTTTATCAGCATCAACACATGTATGTGCATCTTTGTACTTTTAATCTCCCACAAGCTTTGTCCTTTTCCTCAACGAGGCCATGATTTTCCATGAACATGTACCGTCTTGCATCGCACACTTGGCCTCATACTTATCGGGTTTGGATTTAACCACGTTGTAGTTAACCTCGTTCTTGATGCTATATTGTTTCAATGCACCAAGAAAACTATCCTTGTTGGAAAACTCTTTACCAACTTCCAATTCACCCGAATCCAACAACGAAATTATGCAGTCCACGCCTTACGTGTGGTAGTTCGAAACTCCAACGCATCGTCTTGAGATAGATCGACATTATGCATGTGGGCTGGAGGCGAGTGCGCCCGAATCGCGGATCTTCTTCTTCTTCATCCGAACCCCTTCAACATCTTCGGTATGGTTAGAACAGGCTCGGTTCGAAAAATAATGCAACTTCGCACCATCGGGGCGGACTCTCGAGGTGGATCCACATCGGACTCATCATCCGACCCACCATCATCCGCAACGAACGAGGTCCCTCAGCGGTGGATGTCGTGGGGAGTACATTATCCCTTCTTAAACAACTTTCGTGACGTCCCCAATCATATGTGGATTGTCAACCACTAGAAGTTGATGACGTTCCCTAATACGTATTCCTAGCATCGAACATCGACCCACCGATATGCATGTCCCATCCACCAACCGAGTGTCGTGCAGGGGTTGTGTTTTCCATACTACCACCAAACACGGGCGCTTCCGTATTCTGTCTCCCACTAACAGAGTGTCGGCTTGGGGTCGTGTATTCCCCTCGAAAATCAGTAGATGTTGAAGTCGAAGGAATATCACTTGGCGATGAAAGTTGTACATATACCTCAAGATAGGGTGATCCACTAGCAAGATGAGTCTCCACCATTGCCTCCAAGCTCTAAGGACCTTTGATGTTGAATGAGTCATATCTCACGGGATCAACCGAAGCACAAAATCTATACTTAATAGACAGAACTTTCATTGGCGTTGTTCCGAAGATTTTACGCCTAATTCTTTTACGAAGTTCTGTCAAATCTATGTTCTGGTTAAAAACCAGTCACGCTATGTTCTCCGATAAAAAAACAACACCGTTCTCAGTGTCACGAACTTCACCATCATAGTAAATAACAGCACTAATACGTTCACTCATCTTCAGTTTCTATTATACTTTTGCCTCAATTTCTATTATGCAACCTGAGAATGAAATTTGGCTTATTTATAGTCTAAGGCCAAATAGGAACTCATCAGTAGCAAAAGAGCGTCCACGTGGGAGCTTTTTTCAGTACTCTTCTTGACGATGCATCCCGCTTGAAGCGTTTTGGTTACTATTTGTTCAAAAACGTCTTCTCAAAATTATCTTTTCAGAACTACATCAGAGCAAAAGAGCGTCCCACGTGGGAGCTTTTTTCAAAGACTATTACGACGATAAAGCATCCCGCTTGAAGCATTTTGGTTACTATTTGTTAAAAACGCGTCTTCTCAAAATTATCTTTTCAGAACTCAGAGCAAAAGAGCGCTCACGTGGGAGCTTTTTCAAGATTACTATTGCGACGATGCATCTTGCTTGAAGCATTTTGGTCACTATTTGTTCGAAACGTCTTCTCAAAATTATCTTTTCAGAACTCTCAGAGCAAAAGAGCATCCACGTGGGAGATTTTTTCAGTACTCTTGCTGACAGTGCATCCTGCTTGAAGCGTTTTGGACACTATTTGTTCAGAAACGTCTTTTCAAAATTATTTTATCAGATACTACTGTAAAAAAAATAATTTTTATATTGCTAATATATTTTTCCCAAAACCCTAAACCCTAAATTATTTTAATTAATTAACCCTACACCCTAATTCATTAATTTTCCCCTAAAAACCCTAACCTTAAACCTTAAAACCCTAAAAACCCTAACCCTAGCTCCAAAACCCTAAAAATCATAACCCTAACCCTAAAAATAGCTGAAAACCTTAATGAAAAAAATAGGCAAAACGCATCTCTGGGGGAGCGTTTTTGCCACATCAGAAAAGCGCGCCCTCAAGGAAGCATTTTCTGCTGATGTGGCAAAAACACTCCCCCAGGGACGCGTTTTCCTGCCACATACCCTGACATCGCGCTGACGTGGACTCGCTTTCGGGGAAAATGGCTCATTCCGGTAAATAATTAAATAATAGGTTCATTTCCATAATTTTTGAAAAAAAAAGGGCATTTACTGGTAAATTGGCCTTATTTGCGGTCCTAACCCTTCCGCCTTTTATTTATGTTTCAATCTAATCCTATTTATTTTATATATTTATAAATTTTACCATATAATTTCATTTCTGTTTCATTTTGGTCCACCTGCGCATAAAGATGGGATATTTTCCTCTTTGGTCCCTGCTCCTTTGCGCGCACCACATTGTAGCCCCTTTTATTATTTATTTCATTCTAATTTACCCTAAAATTTTGCTTAAGTTTCGATTCAGTCTTTCTTATATTTATGCATTTATTTTATTATGATTTAGGCCCTTAATTTTATTTTAATTCCAATCTGATCCTCATTTATTTAATTTCGACCATTTATAGATTTTTTTATTTTTTTATATATTATTTTATTTATTATTTATCTATTTATTTATTGTTCCTTATTTTTTAGTATTTAAAATTGATTCATTTCCTTTTATTGTGCATTTTTATTTTATTTTATTTTATTTTTTTATTATTATTATTTTCTTATTTTTATTTTTATTTTTTTCCTTTATTATTGCTGTTATTATTTCACTATTTATTTACTCATTTATTTATTTATTATTTTTATACTTTTAAAGATTAGATTGTTTACATTGTCTTACTTGTCTATTTGTTATTATCATTATTTTTATAATATTTTTTTTTATCTTATCTTTGCTATTTTGTCATTTCTTTTATCATTCTCGCATTATGTACGTTTATAATCGTCATAAAACATAAAGCATTTTTATTTTTTATTATTTTTATTTATTTTCATCACTTTATTTATTTTACACTATGGATTTCATTCTAATATTCTACCCGTATAGCCATTTTCAAATCACTACGTCATGCATTATGCTTAAATGTAATTAGTTGTTTTTATATTATACTTTAAATAAGATAAATACACATCGTTTAAATATTACACCTATTATTATTCAAAAAAAATTAAACAAGGTAATGTTCTGTATTTGGAAACTCGAGAAAGTCGTGCCCTAACTTACGGGGTTCCGATTTTCCTCGTTGGGTCTAAATAACCGAATATCTTTTTAAAATTAAAATACATAAGATTTCAAATAAAAAAAATAGAGGCAAGCTTATTCTCAAAGGTTCAAGGCGTCGTGTCCTGACTTACGGGATGTGACATTTTGTTATCTCGAGACTAGAAAGTCTTTAACGTTTATTTCGATTTATTCAAGCAATTTTTAAGCAAAATATACATTAATACAAAGAAGGATCGTATTTTAAATTCTTCAAATTTTCAATTTTCGACACTAAGACATCAAGTATTCAACTAGCTACCAATTTTGGGCGTCACGAGAGTGCTAATCCTTCCTCGTGCGTAACCGACTCCCGAACCCATTTTTCTGAATTTTTGTAGACCGAAAAATATTGTTTTAATAAATTAAACCTTTTATTAAAAAAATCAAGTTTCGAGGTGATCCGATCACACCTCATTTAAAAAGTATTGGTAGAAACTTCCATTTTCGTTTCTAATAATAAATCGATCTTTCAAAAGATGGTTTCGACACCTTTGATTCCATCTATTAGAATTGGTAATTTCGTTCAAAATATTGAATACAAAGGGCTTCAAAATATTTGGTTTTCCTATGGTTGTTTTGAACATCGCACAGAGGCTTGAATCTTAAAAAAAAATGGTGACTAACCTTGAAGCGTCATCGGAGACGATACAAAAGGTGAATACAGAAGCGACAAGTGAGAAGACGGACAAAGCGGTGACATGAGGTAAATTTGGCCCGTGGATGCTTGTACAACTCCCACAAAGGAAATAGAGAATTTTGAGAAATAGGTCTCATGATTCATGTCGGGAGATGGTGCAAGAAAATAGGTTTGCTATTTTTAATAATTTAAATATGGAAGGATTGGATAGATATGGGGAGATTTAACAGCACACACGTGAGGCATCTAAGAGGTAAAGAACGGCAATAGAAAGTTTCCCATGCTACCACATATGCATGGAAAGGAAAAGAAGTTGTTGTAAACCCTAACAAGGAAGACCGTAAAAGAAGTCTAAGCACTTTACAACAGCCAACTTTTCAGGGTCAATCTTCAAGGGCAGAACCAAGGTCGGAAGAGACTCTAATGGAAGCAGATGTTGGTCAGGCTTTGGTTTTACAGTCGACCGCCTTAGGAGTGTCGACAGAGATAGTGATTGAACATATAGGTGATCCGCCAGACTTGACAATGACAGAATTAAGCAGGCAGAAATACAAGATGGTGAGTTAGCTTTGTTAGCGCAGAAAGGGGGGCTTGTTCTACGAGTGAATGATTCGTCAACTTTTATTGTTTAATGATATTTATAACTTGGAATGGTAGAGGGGTGGGTAACAGTCCCTTTTTACAAAATTGTAAAGATCTGGTGTTCCGTGAAAGACCAAATGTTCTTTGTTTAATTGAGACGAAAGATAGTTTAGGATCGGGATCACGTTTAGCAAGGAAGTTGGGTTTCGATGGCTTATTTGAGGTATTGGCATCAAGATTTCGTGGTGGATTAATTTTTCTTTGGCATAAAAACAGATCCGATTTAATGGTCAAGGACTTTATGGAACAAGTTATTCGTTATGAGGTTAAGGAGGGTGATAAGGTGTGGTTTGCATCGTTTTCTTATGTACAACCTTCTTTTGAGGCGAAAAACTGCTTTTGGGAACATTTACGTTTCTTTGCATCCACTTGTTCCGCTCCTTGGGTGGTTTCATGTGATTTCAACGATTTTGCTTCCTCAGATGAACGTTGTGGAGGGTCATATGATTGTTTTGAGCATATGTTGCAGTTTAGGGATCGGTGGAGTGAATGTAACCTTTTAGATGCTGGCTTTTCCAGTTCAAAGTTTGTGTGGGTTCGTAAGTTGCATGGTAGAGTTATTTTGCAAGAACGCCTTTATAGGGTCTTATTAATATTGCTGCGGCGCAATGTTTTCCTAAGTTATATGTTTTTAGTCTTCCGCGGTTATTTTCTGACCATCATCCGATAGTTTTCAATACTGATGCAAGGGGCATCCCACCAAAGGATAAATGTCCTTTTAAATTTGAAGTTGTATGGTTAACTCATGATGAATTCCTGATTGTTTTTTACCAAAGGTGGTTTGAAAATTTTGGTTCGATGATGGAAGCTATTGAGGGTGCTACGAGGATGATTAAAGAATGAAAAGAGACTAGTTTCGAGAATATTTTTTGAAGGAAGAAGACCTTGATTAAGCGGCTAAATGGTATTCAGAACTCTTCGCTTTATTTGTATTCTCCGACTCTTCAAGAATTAGAAAAAGAAATGAACAAGGAATATAAATAGGTGTTAGTTCAAGAAGAATTATTATGGTTCCAAAAATCCAAGATTGATTGGATAGTTCATGGCGAAACGAATACCAAGTTCTTCCATTTGTCCCGCCGAAATCGAAGTAGAATAAGAGGTCTTATGATTGAAATGCGATGGATGTCCAATACCAAGACCATCTATGAGCACGTATTGTGGATTTCTTTAAATACCTCTTTAGGGATGTGAGGGTGAGTCCTTTGCATGATAATTATTCCTTGTATTGTCAATAATTTATTGCCGAAAAGTGTGAGAATTTGACTGCAGAAGTTGGTATGAAGGAAGTTAAATCGGCGTTGTTTTTCATGAAAGCCCTTAAAGCCCCAAAATTGGATGGCATCCATCCAATCTTTTTGCAGCGACAATGGCATACAGAGATACTCTCCTTCAATTTGTACGAGAGGCCTTTTCTACAAGCAAGTTCGATGAAAACATTTTGAAGGTATTTCTTATCCTTATCCCTAAGGTTGTTAATGCTAATAACGTGACTCTATTCCGCCCTATCAATCTGTTTAACAGTTCTTATAAGGTGTTTTCTAAGGTGTTGGTTAACAGATTACGTCCTATTTTGCAACGTGTTATTGGATCCTATCAGAATAGTTTTTTGGCAGGGCAAAATACTCTGGATAATATCTTGATTACTCAAGAAGCAGTTCATTCGATGATGCGTTTGTAGGACAACAAGAGTCTATGATATTCAAAATTGATCTACACAAAGCATATGACAGTGTGAGTTGGGATTTTTTACAAGAGACTTAGGTAGATTTCAGAGTGCCTAGGCGTATTGTAGTAACTCATAATGTTTTGTGTCCGCTCGAGTAAAATAGCACCCATTTGGAATGGTCAACGACCGGATGAGTTTCAACATATGAGGGGTTTGCATCAAGGAGACCCCCTTTCGACATATTTATTTATCCTTGCGATGGAAAAGTTGTCACATATGATATTGAAACAGAAAGTCAGTTATTCTTGGCAACCTTTCAAAATTGCTAGTCAATGATCGGCTTTGTCTCATCTATTCTTTGTCAACCACTTGCTACTTTTTGCAAAGGTGAAAGAGACATACGTGCGAGTGGTAAAAGATTGTCTTCAAGAGTTTAGCTTAGCATCGGGTCTGACTATTAATTTGGAAAAGTCTAAGTTATTTATCTCGCCTAATATCCATTCAACAATCTCTTCTCGTTTAAGTCAAGTATGTGGCATTCCTCTAACTAATGACTTGGACAAATATCTAGGGGTGCCCCTTATTCATAAAAGAGCTTCTAAGGAGATGTACTGTTACATTATTGATCGGGTAATGAAAAAGCTCGATGATTGGAAAGGCAAAATTCTTTCGTTTTCTGGAAGGGGAATACTTATGCAATCTACAATGAGTGTTATTCCCTTATATACAATGCAATCGACTCTCCTACCTATCTTGGTGTGTAATTAATTAGATCGTATTAACAGTAATTTGCTATTAGGAGAGTCTACTGAAACTTCAAGGAATCACTTGGTGAGTTGGTTGCAAGTTTGTTGCTTAAAGGAGAAAGGTGGTTTAGGGTTGTGACAAGCACAACAAAATAATCTAGCCATGTTACCAAAGGCTGTTGGAGTCTCTTTAACAAGTAGAATTCCTTGTGGTGTGATGTTTTCAAGAAGAAATATTTTCATGGTGCATCCTTTATGGAGGTGGAACAAAAGTCGAATGCTTCTTCTACTTGGCGTGGGATTTGGAAAACGCAGCCCGTTATCAAATCTGGCTGCAAATGGAGAATAGGAGATGGTCAACATGTCCATTTTTGGAGCGATTGGTGGGTGGGCGATGCTCCTTTGTCGCGACGATATCAAAATAATGAATGGGAACATCGAACGAACAAGGTCTCGAAGTATATTGTTAGTAATAGACAATGGGATTTGTCTGTGGTTGAAAGTGACCTTGATTCAGCATCTTTATTAAAGATTTTTGTTGTTCCTTTATCGATAATCATTGAAAGTACTGATCAATTCTCGGTAGGTTCTGCCTATAACATGCTAGTCTCGACATCTTTTACTTTTGTTGTTGATGCTAATTTTGCATGGATTTGGAGGTTACAATGTCCATAACGACTTCGTTTCTTTATTTGGTTGGCTTATTTGAATCGCCTTAATACTAATTAAATTCGCGTGTTTAAAATTATGGTTGTTGCAACAACTTGTTCGCTATGTGGGCATGATACTGAATCTTTTGATCATATTGTTCGTGAATGTTTACCAGCAAAAGAACTTTGGATGGATCTTCAGGTCACTACTTGGCAGCCCGATTTCTTCTTTGTTCCATTTCATGTTTGGCTGCAACGAAACAACATATCTAAGTGCCAAGTAAAGTTTAATTTGCCTTGGGGCGTTCTATTTATTCCCATTATATGGGGACTTTGGAAAACTATAAATAAATTTGTCTTCCAGGGAAAAATCCAACAGGTTTGCGAGTGTTGCAATATGCTCAGAAGTTTGCTGTGGACATATTTGCTGCCATGAGTGTTGTTATGTCAAGGTTAGTTTGAGGACCATGCTGGATTAAATGGACAAAACCGCCTCAAGGAAGTTACATACTCAACACATATAGGGCTATAAAATCTCGTTGATGCTTAGCTTCAATCGAGGGTCTTATCCGAATTAGTGGGGCTCATTGGATTGAAGGATTTATGGTGAATATCGGGATAACAGACAACCTAAAGGCAAAGTTATGAGGGGTTCAAGCCAATCTTTGTCTCGTAAAATCCTTGGGGATTCGTCTGCTCGTGGTGGAGTTAGATGTGCTACTGGTGGTACAATTCCTTCGACGACCTTTTGAGAATAATCATCCTCTAAGTACTTTGATTAAAGATTCCCTTAACTTGATAAATGAATGATGGGTGGCCGAGGTTAGACACATTCATCGTGAAGGAAATAGTTGTGTGGACCACTTGGCGAATTTAGCTCAGAATATTGAGAGAGGTCTGGTTCGTCTTAAGACTTCGCCAACTATCATTAAACCCTTACTCCATAACGACGCTTGTGGAGAGGAGGTAATTCGAATTTAGTTTCCTTGTTTCTTTCTTTTTGTAAAAAGAAACAATAATCAATTATTACAAAGTTCAATCGAATTAAAATCAAAATATATTTAGACTTATATCAAAATAAATTTAGATGAATCCATATATTGTGAGGCTTAAAGTTGAAAGAAAATTAATTAAGAATAATCACAAATTTAATACAGAAATGAAATTTAATTTTTTTAAAATTAACATTAAAAAATTAAGTGTAAATTACACCTAAAATCATTAAATTATTAGTAAGTTTATATTTTGATTACGTGTAAATTACACCTAAAATCATTAAATTATTAGTAAGTTTATATTTTGATTACTTAACTTTAAAAAGTTACAAAATGATTATTGAACCATTCAAAAGTTTTTATTTAAGTCATTAGACTATTAAGTTTTTTTTTTTTAAAAAAAAAATCTGGCTAGCAAGCTGTAAGCAACAATTAGATGATTGATATAGTGGGTCAGTACCTATCCTTGAGTAGAAGAATATACATTAGATCCAAGTCGATCTGACGGTTAGTATCGAAGATCAGAGAATAAAGCTATTCGGATTTTGGTTTGCAGATTCTTGATATTCAAAGGTGTTTCATGAAAAAAAAAAACTTAATTGTAGAAGAGAATGAATGAGAACTTTTGATTGGTGCAAGTAGTGCGAACGAAAAAGGCCATATAGTGGCTATTGGCTATTTAAATAGTCCAGTGACTTAAATGAAAACTTTCGAATAATTCGATGATCATTTTATAATATTTTAAAGTTGAGTGATCAAAACGTAAACTTACAAATAATTTGGTGACCTTGAATGTAGTTTACCCAAAATTAATTAGTCCATATACTCTGTAAATTTGACTGTTGTAAACAATATGAAATTGATTAACCAACCCAAACAAACAGGTAAACGAGGTTGGTCTTCACTGTTGGGCTTTGATAGAATGCACCACTGTCTAAGCCTTCCCATCTTTCAGCCTGGTTCTGTTTTTTTCCTTACTCAGGATTCCCACCATAGTGCTCTTATTTTTCCAACAAAATTAAGGATTCGTGGGTGCTGATATTATTAAAATGATCAAAGATTCATGCGTTCTCCTTTTTCTTTGTATAGGCTCCTTCCTTTTGGGTGGAGAGAATAATTACATGATTATTTACTGTTAGTTTCCAAGTGACTGTAAATGCTACTACCGAGGTTTTCACTCTTTCTAGTGGGTTACGACAAGGAGATCCCGTCTGTCATATCTTTTTATTTTGTCACAATGTTCTCTCTATGGCCTTGAAAAAGGCTGGACTTGAGCCAAATTCATGGTATCAAGCTTAGCAAAGGAAGTACATGGTTCTTTGCGGAGGACAACTGCTTTTTCTTTAGAGAAAACCTTGAAAAGTGTAGGGTCATGAAAGAAATCATCAACTCATACTGCAAGTACTCAGGCCAGTGTATACATTTGGAAAATGAGAGCTCACTGCTAGCCCTTGTTGCCCTCCAAATTCCATGCACGTGTTCAGGCAGATTTTGGGGGTCAAGGGAGGGAAGAAGGTAGGGGAGTACTCGGGGTTTAACCTGGAATTTTTGTCAGCTCAAAGGAAAATTCTCCAGCCTGTTCTTGATAAAATTCGGGGGAAACTTCAGAACTGGAACCTGGGGGGAGATTGACCTTAATAAACTCCACTCTCTCAAATCTCCCTATTTTCTATCTTTCCTTTTTCAAGACTCCTAGAAATGTGTGCAACTTTATTGACAAGGCAATCAGGAATTTCTGGTGGAAAGGAGAGTAAACTTTACCAGTTGCCAAATAATAAGCGTGGCCTGGGTGTCTAAAAATGTAGAACTTTCCATCAAGCCTTGCTTGCTAAGCAAGCTTGGAGTGTGGTTAATAAAGAAAGCTCTCTGCTTAATCAAACTATGAAGTACTGTAAGAACTCGCACCCATTGCTTATGCAGGTACAGCCAGGAAAATGCTAAGATGATCATAGAGCGAGTTATAGAGAATTTATTTCAATTTAAAATAGGGGGTTAATTTTGACACCCAATGAACTCAATTTCTCTAAAAAGCATCCCAATAAAAACATATTTTCTGAACAAATCATCTATTTTCTTTTTTTTTCTTTATTTTAAAATATCAAAGTGTTCATATTTATAAAAAAAAATAACCAAGTGATCAAACTGGGCTGAATAAACCCATGCCAAGCCTATCCTAGCTCAGTTCATTGTTACCTCTAAGTATCACAGTGGCTTTTTCTTTTCATTTTTTGCTAAGACATTGATGCAATCAACATATTCACAGTGTAAAATGAATAAAAAGAAGAGACCCTAACCTCCCTGTCGCAACAGGAGAAACAAATCCACACATATCCATCCCCTTCATGTGGGATTTTATTGTGCAACTTTGACACAAACACAGACGTGAATAAAATAGTCCGGGTTTAATAAATTGTTTGCTACCCAAGAAAAGGGTATCTCTAACTTCGGTTCGATACCCTGAATTCGGATAAGCTTGATTTCGGCACTACTGGAAATGCGGCAAGCCTCTGGTCGTTTACATGCATTTTGTCTCTGGTCTTCCACTACCTTATCACTAGTCACATCTTCATTCGAATTTCTAACTGCATCCTCAAGATCTACTCCGCCTAATTTTACATTCATTAAGGATTCATCTAAAAACAATTCCGGCAGAAGGATTTTCAAAGCATCGTGTAAAGTGAAGCATTTATCTGCAAAGAAAGAGCAATGCATGTAGCACAAAAGGCAGATAAAAATTGTAAAATTCAAAATGGGATGCAATAAAAAAAGAATCAAATTAAGAGTGTCCAGTTTTGATCTACAAAGTATACTACATTGGAAATAAAGGAGATGACTGTCAGCATCCAATTCATTTCTCCACATGCACAGCTGCCAGTTACAGGTTTGTTGCTTACATAAGAAGCATTGCTTACCTTCTTTGCGGATCTCAACATGTCGATTTATGTAAGAGATCTTCTCCCAACTATCAACTCGAGGAATCTCGTCCAAATCATCAAAATCCTTGCTTACGCTTAGAACATATAATCTAACTGGAACTCTTCCTAACAGGAGTTCAGCAACAATTAAATAAAAATAAATAAATTTAAGGATGACAAAAGATTTATATTAAAATATTAGAAGTAATATCCCAACTATATGTAAATGCAACCTGAATTGTTTTTCTTTAAGCATATAGAAAGAAATTGCAGCCATGTATATCAACTGGTTAAGATGCACATGCTTATATTCATTAATGCATGCTTAACTAGGTACACAATATGCATTATCATGAAACATAATTGGTACTGACAGCAATTATCTATTTCAGATGGACTATATAAAAACAAGTTGCTTCAAAATATTTTAATAGCACCCAGTGCGGTTCAACAACTGAATGATAAGTTGTAGTCAAACTTAACAGATGATAAACTCTGATTCATACCTCCTTTCTAATAGTTTTGATAGGAGATTTCTACTTTGCTAATTATGACTTCTTACTAGTAAGGATAGCAGACTGTCAATGTAGATCCATTCAAAGATTTAAGATCATTATACGTCAAGAACAGGCCACATTCAATAAGAGGTGGAATAGATACAGGAAATAGGCAGATAAATTATGCAGATAATGGAACTGTCAGAAATATTCTGGGTTCTCTACTTGCTGAAGGACTGATAAAAACTGATTTTAAATTAGATGTCATTAGTTCGATATAAGATTCTTCAGGTTAGAGTTTATATCGTTTATTTTCTCTTTTCCTACTACCTAAAGTGTTAAGATTACTCTGGTAATTCTCAGATTTTCTAGAATTACACAACCCAAAGCATTAAAATATTCCACATTGTTATGAAACATATGAGGACCGCATAACTTGAATTTATGCAATTCATGGATCTTCAAGCATAATAAGAAATATGCAAACCTGTCTTCGCTTGTGCAGGCAAATCTGTTTCTATGACGGATTGTTGAGATTTTTGAAAGCACAAACTTGCATACTCATCATCAACTGTTGCAAGTTTAAGCTTAGATGAGACCCGTTGGTAGGCTTCCAAATTACCTGTCATAACCCAATTTTAAAATTGAAGCTTCGATCATAAAGAAATTGTTCAAAAGTAGTTGAAATGGAGAGGGAGGAAGAAAGAACTGACAAGTGAAAAAGCTAGATATGTACATTTGTATTCTTGCTGAATGATCGGTTCTACCAGGTTTTGCAGGGCAGAGGAAAATACGGCATATCTTATATCAATTACTAATCAAACATCTAACTCCCTCCATTACAAATTCAGCATCCAAATTTCTTTTTCCAGATATCCCAAAACAATGCCATTTCTATTTATTTGAACAAATAGAATGCTTGCCAGACACACATTAAAGAATATGAATGGTGATGGTATAAAAAAAAATTTAATTTCTATAGATAAGTTGGAACGATTTTCCAACTCTAGATAACATTTTCATTTGACATGAAGTAAAAACTCACTTCTCTAGAGATGAGTGGAAAACAATCCAAATCAAGAAGAGTTGAGAAATCTCAGTAAGCAGCAAAATAAGGCTGAAAGAAATTGCAAATATGTTTGCCAGAATGTCAAGCAAATATAAGATTTGTCTAGTCATGCCTATTAGGCACAATATGCTACATCAAGAACTCCTATTTATGAGTCAGTTCAGCCCTTGGCAATAATTTTTAAGAAAAATTCCATTGTATTCCCTTAGAAACCAGATGACTGACCACCAGGATGAGCTTTTCTTATTCTCGAATGCTGCTCTCAATCTGGACACTTTAATTCCATATTTGATACTGTTCTGGTTTAAGCTATCATAAATTCATAATACTTGAATCATAAAAGACCTGCAAATTATAGTATCAGCTCCCCAGACATTTTTCTTTTGAAATCCCTTTCTCTAGCTCCCTGCATGCAGAAAATGATCCTAAATCTTATTTAAAACTTTGTTTTACAGAAACCCATACGAAATGAATAGTTTATGTGGGAAACATAAACCTGAAATCCTTGATTATTTATTTATTCAACAAATCATTATTTACACAATTGAATGTACTCTAAACATTCATTCATTTCTTTCTCCCACATCAACAAAGACTGAAGCAATGCAAAAGAAAAAACAGATCCGGATAGAGAAGGGGACCAAGTAGACATTCAAGAAAGTCGAGACATAAGGTGTCTTCATTCAAGCAACAAAACAGAGGAACAAAAGAAAAGTAATAAACCAGGGGGCAGGAAAAAGACAAGTTTTCCAGCTCCATGACCGGGAAAAGCAAAATGAAAATTATACTTAAAATGTATAATATATATGCCTTCAACAAAGCATAAGCTTATATTAACCATTAAAGTGTAACCTTTGACAAAATTGACACTATGCCTAAGAATAAAATAGGAAGGGTAGGTGCATTTGTGGGCTATAAGAAAAATGAAATAGGCCAATTCAAAAAAAAAGGCATAAGCTAACAGAAGAACACATGCATCCGAGTGTTGAAAGCCATAATTTGTGAAAAATACTAGAAGTATGATCATTTTAGATCCAATTCTCCCAGGACTTCACTTACATTAATCATAATTGAGCAATGACCAACGTAAGTAGATTAAGCATGACTCAACAGGCCAGCGCAAGCTACTTAAAAGTAATCAAAGTCACCCAGCTGCAGAGAATTTAGTTGAGTGCATTGCTCAACATGCCCCAATGAAGCTACTTAAACTAAAGTATCAAACTGCTCTTTTGCATCCTAAAAGAAAATATTAATTCATGATAAAACTAAGTTGACCCATGCTAGTTCATAGACTAATATAAGACACACCAAATCAAGGCTCAAAAATGGTTAAAGATCGCATTAGAAACAAATCCCTTCTGTAGGTATATATTTATAACTAACGCCACCTTAACCCTGGACTGCCTTATATTACAACTAATATAACTGAAATTTCCTATTAAAAATAATAAAAGACCAAAACAAGCAAAAGCTAGTCTTGAGTCCTTATCAATGAACATACATACCATTCATGACAGAATGCCAAAGCTCCAGCTGATCAGACTGAGACATGTTCATAACATTCTTGCAATTTCCATTCATTATATACGCTGCCTGTTGGCATAACAGAACACTGTTACAGATAACAGTGATGAAACATCTTTTAATTATCCAATTCAAATGAAAAACTGTTTCGAATAGAGACAAATCTGAGAGGATTAAACAAAAACAACCATGTAGCTATACAAATACATGATCAAGATGTTCCAAATTAAAAGAAAATGTAAGAAAGCATAGTGAGAGACATCAACATCCAGCATTTAAGGGATTTTGAATTACTTTGTTCTGTAGTTTTTAACATTAAAAAATCAAATAAGTATCTTTAAAATAACAAAAAAGGCACCTTAAAAAATAACAAAAAGTGTCAAACTCCGAAATCTCAAAATATGCCAAAATGACATTTTCTATAATCCTATCAGGTAGGTAGCTAGCTAGCAAAACATTCACAACATCAAGGCTTTGTTTGGTAGGGAGCTTATAGAAAAAATAATCCATCTTTTAGATTTTATTTTTCTTACCTCAGCTTACAAAGGATATAATGAAAAAATAATATAATTTTAATTTTCTTTTGTTCCATTTTTCAACTATATAAAGCAATGAATGAAAACAAAAATTGTGCACATACACCAGTATAATATAGTGAAGAATTGTTAACATTTTGACCATTAGTAGAAGTGAATTTCCCATGAAAGCAGTGCTATCAATTTCTAGGAATCAGTGCTAACCTCTTTCAATGAGTTTATAAAGCTCCACTTCACAGAATCTTCACCTTCACAAGGTATCAATACATTTCCGGGATATCCTCTAAAATGGACCTGTAAGCAGGCAGATTAAAACCTTCAACCTGATAACTAGTTAATGGGATGAATGAAAGAAATAAATTACACATAAGAACCCCTATCCTGCAAAGTATTCTGTTCCAAAAAATTACCCACAGATAAAAATGGTTCCGTCTCTTCAATCCCCCCCCCCCCCCAAAAACCCCGCTTACTTAGCGTTGATAGTTTTAGGGTAGATTTAAATCATGTAACAAAGTTCAAAAAACACGGGTAGTTCAATAATCCTTGTATTTTATCAGGTACAGAAACTATGATTCGGCATTGATCTAGTAGGACAAAATGTTCACAGGCAACCTAGAATAGAAAAGCAGTCGCTAATTTTAATAATGATAGTAATACCAATAGTTAAACGGAACTTACAGTGATGTTCCAAGGCCTTTCAGGCTCAGGGCACAGAAGATCGAAAAGAACTCCAGTTGGTATGTACCTGCAACAAGAACAGCTTTTGGATTTCAGGTTTCAAATATATCTGAATAATTAAACAATAAAAAGCAAAATTCAAAAGCAAGTAAGCTTTGAGAAAGAAGGACCATTTGAGAGGGAGGCCATTGTAATCGAACCAAATGGAATCAACACCTGGAGGAAGTGTGCTGCTAAAATAGGGCTTAATCAAAGGCGCTAACAGCGGCAGATACCCGATCCGTGGAGCTAAGATCTGAAATGGTTTAGAATTAGCGAAGCAAATGTAGAAAAAAAGGAAAGAGAAAGAGAAAGGCAAAAGATAAGAGTTGACCAGAGCAGGAGGAGGAGGAGGAAGAGTGGTGACTTGGGATTCGTGGAGATGGATTTGAAGAGGAATTGCCCCTTTCCATACAAACTTTGGCGCTTCCATTGGCGCTGTTGAAACCGGATTTGAGGATGGCAGCGGCGACGCCAACGACGCCGGCGGCAGCGTTAAGGAAGGGTTGAGAGGAGAATGGCTCTGTTTTGGCAGAGAAAGAAAGAAACCATAATATGATATGATGAGTGAAAAACATGCTAACCTTTGGTTTTTCCATTGCAACTAAATAATAATATTATATTAGCAGTAAAATACTTTTATAATTATGTTTGGGTAAAATAATATTTTTATTATTAGATAATAATACAAATTATACCATCACTGTTTTATTTGATAATATAAAAATTTGTATTTATTAAAATAAATTAAAATAAAATATGTTATCAGTTTTGGTTACCTTTAATCTTTATACATAAAATCTTTTAAAATTAAATTTGTTATATTTAAGACGATTGAGTTTTAGTTCGATGATATTACTGTCAATGCAAGAGAATGTGGGCTTGAGTGTGTTGAAGCGTGTTATTCTCTTATTTATTGGTTAAAAAAAAATTATGATTAGTTCTAAGCATTATATCAAAAACAACCGCTACTCATATTATTTATCATCAAAAGTTGTCATTGATAACTCAAAAACAAGTAATTATAAACTCATTAATTACAATTAAGCCATCATTATATATCTATCAAATTTATTAACGATATCAAGGTATGAGTAAACTTTCTAATTTGAAAATATAATAATAAATATTTTTTAACATTTTAAGTAAATAAATTAAATCTTTCACATAATATAGAGATTGACTATGTATTTTTTTTCTGTACTAGGGGAAGGGGATAAACAATAGTAAGGTGTATTTTTTGTAGTTATTCTTTTGAATCCATATCACACCTCTTTTTTACAGTTTAATATCAATTTTCTTGGATTTTTTTGTAAAGTTTTGTTTTCAAAAATATATAAGTATAAAAGAAAAATTCATAGGAACAATTAGTAAGATAGATGGAAAAATGGAAAGAAAAAGTAATTTGCTTATTATCTATTGCTTGGTAGAGTTGAAAAATAAAATATTTTAAAAATATATCATTTTGAACAAACATATGTATCTTTCTCATTTTCTCTCCTTTCATCTATCCAATTTGGAAGGGATGAATAATTCCTCTGAGTTGAGCTCTTTTTTCAAGGAAATAGAGAATAGCGGGAACATTTAAATAGGTTTGATTATTTATCGGATCATAAAACCCCACTTTTCGAAGATCTCTTCCCACTCTTCGAAATTGAACATCAATTGCAACGATTCGGAAAATGATCATCTCTATTTTTTTTCCTTTCACTTTGCTTCCCAACCAAGGATACACAAAATTTATTCTTTTCCACTCCCTTTTCTCATCCTTTCACTTTTCCACCCAACTAAACACACCTTAAATCTTAAAGCTTCTCATCTCTTGATTAATGGTGTGTAACATTCCCAAAACCCCCTTGGTCGAAAATAATGAGATAGATTTTTAGTGAAATAATATATAAAGAAAGTAAAAAAATAAGGAATGTTAGAGAAAAAAAGAAAAAAGAAGTATGTTGTGAAATATTAATTTGAGTTAGGGACTAAATCATAAAAATATAAAAAGTTTTATGATCCAAGTGTAAATATTTAAAATGTGAGGAGTTAAAGTATAAATATGAAAATTTTGAAGGGCTAATAGTGCAAATATCTTAAGGTTGGAAGGGTCTAGAAAGACCAAATTGAACAAATGAAGAAATGAGAAGGATTAAATTGTAAATTTTACCAAGAAAATGTCATAAAAAGGATGGAATTGTAGAGGAAAGACAAGGGTAAAATAGTCATTTCTTAAATAAGATAATTATGGGAAAATATCTTTTAGTTATGGACAAATTTGGGCCATTAGATTAAATTGAAAAGTAAGAAGAAATTGAGATCAATGGATAGAAATCATGACTAATAGATTTTTTATAATATTTTAATATTAATTTATTAAGATTTTTTTTTATGGAAACATGAAGAAAATTCTTCAAGCTTCATCAACCCACCATCCATCACTAGTATAAATAGGGGGAAGTTTTGCTTTTTATGCAACTTAGTCATTTGTCATGAAATTCTACCATTTCTTTCAAATTTCTTAGAAATTTCCCTAGGCACCAAAGAAGAAAAATAAAGAAGAAATCCTAGAGAGTATGTGCATAAATTTAGACCAAGGAATTAGTAGATGGAAGTGGAGAAAATTTTGAAAGAAAGAGAAGGATGGTCATGAATTAAAGAATGAAAGGAAAAGAAGCATAAAGGGAATAAATCCTTGGTAAAAAAGGTAAGTTTTCATGTTATATTTAATTGTATTTCAAAGAATTGAGTTAAATGTGTTATGATTAGAGTGCATACTATATGAATTTAAATAAAATACTAGATGAAGTAAGTAAACTTATACAAAGCATCAAGTTTCCATGAGAAAAATAAATGTATTTACTAAAACAGTTTTGGACAATAACAGTAGCTTAAATTTGAAAGTTCGCCAAAAATTGTAGAAATCAGATTACAGGCTTATTGAGTCTAGTTTATCATAAAAGAAATGGTGTAAGTAAAGGAGTATTAGATTATGATATATATGAACTTTTGTGAGAAAATGTCAGAATGATTTTGAGTTTCCCTGTTCTAATTTTGAAAAATCACTATAAATTGTAAAAGAATGTTTAGGAAATGAAATTTATATGGATGAAAGCTTAATGAGTCTATTTTCAAAGGAAATAAATAGTAACTTAATACGATACTTTACTGAAAGATAATAGATTTTTAGTGAAGAAGGGTCAGAGCTGTCTAATAGCAAAACAGGGGAACATTTGAAGAATAAATTGTAATAATTGGAATAAGTAAAAATTCCGAACTTTTTATTGTAAAAATTTAATTGAGCCTAGTTTCAAGAACAAAAGGCAGATCTTAATTTTGAATCCTGTAGGCCGAGATATAAATATTTTAGTGATTGCCACTCAAATGAACAACCTTGATAAATGTGGAGTATGCCTCGCATTTCGGTCAAATTAAGACACAATCAGAGAGTGACGTCGCAACAAAGAGAAACTCCTCATCTCGATGAGCTGCTGACATCACGACAAAAATAAGACCGTTGTCTCGACAACGCGATGCAACCTCGTCCCGACGACGCAAATTCCATGTCACGACGCAGCGATATGTCATGCAATTTTCACAATTTTCTTCTCCCAATTAAACTTCTATTATTTTTTTTAATCGAACTTTGATCAGTGTAGATTATTTTATTATTATTTGACCTACAAAATTAACTTATAAATATGCTTTTACAACCTTAGAAAGGTAACCTATAATACATTTAGGTATTAGCTTTTACAAGCTTTCAGAGAATTTTGTGTTTACGTTTTGAAAGTTCTTATTATCGGGTTTCAGGGCTTAGTTTTTATTTCTATGTTTGTACTCTTCATTTTTCCGTTATAGTGAAGTTATCTTTACCTGTGGTTTTTATCCTCTTCTGAGGGTTTTTTCCATATAAATATTTGTGTTCGATCTTTTCAATTTTCTTCGGTATTTTACTTGTTTGTTGCTTAATCGAGTTTATCCCCAACAAACTGGTATCAGAGCTTGTTCGATTTTTGCATTCAACCCGTTAAGATATGGCAGCAATAAGGTTCGACATTTAGAAGTTCGATGGCATCACAAATTTCAATCTGTGACAAGTTCACATGTTAGCAATTTTGATCCAGAGTAACCTTGATAGGATCTTTGCAGAGAAAAACCTGACGACATGGAAAAATCAAAATGGGATAGGTTAGATAAAAAGGCTTTATCCTTAATTCAATTATGTCTAATAAATAATGTGTTACAAGTGGTGTTAATGAAGAAAACGACATACACCCAGTGGAAAAGGTTAGAAACCCTTTACGCAACAAAGTCTCTAGCTAACTGATTAGTATTAAAACAACGATTGTACACGTTCTGCATGAACGAAGGTAAGTACCTTAGAGGTCACATCATTCAATTTATTACTCTTTTGAATGATTTAAAGAATGTTGATGTTCATATTGACGATGAAGATCAGGCTATGCTATTATTGTGCTATTTACCCCTTTCATACAAGTCTTTCAAGGAGACTCTGATTTATGGTAGAGATAAACTCTCGTTCGAGGAAGTGAAGGGACATCTATTGAGCAAAGATAAACTTGACAATGAGCTTGATTCAGATAGCAAGTCAGATAAGAAAGCCTCAGTTTTGGTAGCATCAAGGAAGTGAGACAAGAGATGTCGCTATTATAAGAATTTAGGTCACATCAAGATAGATTGTTACAATTTGTAAATTAAAAGGGCAACTGAAAGTAATGAGGAAGATTTAGCTAGTGTTAATTTGGTCGATGACAAGGGTGATGATTTCTTATTGGTGTCAATAAGTGAAAGCTTCAAGCTTACGTCCGAGTGGATCTTGGATTCGGGGTGTTCTTTCCATATTTGTCCCAGCAGGGATTGGTTCTCCACATATTGTTCAGTTGAAGGTGAAGTTGTGTGTATGGGGAATGGTTCACCCAGTAAGGTAACTAGTATTGGTATTGTTCAGATCAGGATGCGCGACGGGACAATTAGGACACTGTCAGACGTCAGGTATGTACCTTATTTAAAAAGAAATATCATCTCCTTGGGAAATTTAGATGCAAAGGGTTGTAGAATTAACTTTGAGTCAAGCGGCATTAAGGTATCCCGTGGGGCTCTCGTTTTGATGAAAAATGTAAAAAGATTGACAGTCTTTATGTTCTGGAATGATCAACGGTGATAGGTGAAATCGAACGTCCCTCGTCCGTTAAAGAGTCGAAGTCGACTCATTTAAAACGGAGGCAACTTGGTCATAGGAGAGAAAAAGGTATGATCATTTCATATAAGAGAGATTCTCTTTTGGGTGCATGTTTTGAAAAGATAGGGCATTGCGTTAATGAAAATCAAAATCGGGTCAGTTTTGATTTGATAGTGCAGAAGTCGAAGGCTAAAAGTCTTCCAACTTCAAAGCACAGTTTCGAATCAGTTAATATCCTACAAAATTTGAGATAGGCCCATGGCGGGCTTTGGCAGAGAAGACATTGTGGAAATACGAGTCAATGTGGAGATTTTTGGAGTATGTCTCACATTTCGGTCAAATTAAGACACAACCAGAGAGTGACGCCGCAATAAGGAGGAGCTTCTCGTCCCAACGAGCTGCCAACGTCTCCACGAAAAGAAGACCATCATCCCAACGACGTGACACCACCTCGTCCTGACGACACAAATTTCATGTCACAATGTGGCGACGTGTCATGCAATTTTCTCGATTTTCTTTTCCCAGTTAAACTCTGATTATTTGTTTTTAATCAAACTCTAATTAGTGTAGATTATTTTAATATTATTTAACCTACGAAATTAGCCTATAAATAGGCCTTTTACAACCTTAGAAAGATAACCCATAACATATTTAAGTATTAGCTTTTACAAGCTTTCAGAGAATTTTGTGTTTACGTCTTGAGGGTTCTTATTTTTTGGGTTTCGGGGTTTAGTTTTTTTATATCCATCTTTGTACTCTTTGTTTTTGCCGTTATAGTAAATTTATATTTACCCATGGTTTTTTATCCTCTTCTGAGGGGTTTTTTCACGTAAATATTTATGTTCGATCTTTTCAATTTTCTTCGATATTTTATTTGTTCATTGATTAATTGGGTTTATCCCTAACAATAAGGCTCCGTTTGTTTGCCTGTAAAATGTTTTCCGGAAAATAATTTCTGGAAAATGATTTACTTTTCTGGAAATGATTTACTTTTCTGGTGTTTGGATGAAGCTGTATAAAATATTTTCTGTTGTTTGGCAGATTTCTTGAAAATATTTTCCGGAAAAACTGTTTTTACATATATTAATAAATTTATATATATATATTTATAAATTTATATTTTAAATTATTTTTACATATATTGCAATGATTTATTTATATTTTAAATTATTTAACTCCATGATATTCCCAAAGAGAGATCTTCTTATTGCATGTTAATATTTTACAAAATATTTATCAACTTTGGCCCTATTGAGCTTCACTTTTGTTCATACAAAACGTACATACACCAATCTCTACAACTGATATCATGCATAAGGGTTCAATTCCTAGGTGTCATAAACATTAGTAAAAATTGAAAACCAACTGATATATTTCATTGCACACAATCCCAAAGGGAACCATGTTCAGAAGAATTAGTGTGTTACATAATTATCAAAATTTAATAGAGTAACACTTTTTTCTTTTTTCTTTTTTTCCTACGTTATACACAGCCTCTCCTAATTTGCCATTTTGGGCAGTTGTTTTGGCATTCACAACTAGAACCGTATAGTGAGCAAAGACCCCTTGTGTCTCCACAATCATGTTATCTGCACAAGCATAAGCAGCTGCAAAAATGGAGCATTTGTTATAGAAAACAATTATTTACAGCAGCAACCTGGGACCACCAAAACATTGCTAAAAACCAAGGAAAAAATGCAGTATTTGTAGGAAAGAATTTATACTGTCTCTTACAAAAGGAAACCAACATTTTCACGAATGGTTAAAGAAACAAAAAGTGTTGCACTCTGAAAATACTGTTAGCGAAGAGTAAACAAAGAAATGGATCATGCAACTGATAAATTATACATATTTAGAGCTTAAATAAAATTTTACCAATCCAATTCGAAGACTAGATATCTCATCATCACCAATCAAACCCACAACCTTATCCTTATCCTTCCTGTTTCTTTCCAAATGCTTGCGGATCGCAACAGCCTTCTTAATAAGGTGGTACAAATCCTCGGGAATTTCAGGGGCAAGACCTTTTCCATCCTGCATGTATGAGAAAATGAGTAAAATATATCAAAATACTGATGCAAGAAAAATAGAAGAATGCATCTAATTGAAGTGTAATCATCCACCTCAACACACTTTATCAGTTTATTGTGACTCAATGTAATATTAACAGAATCACATACCTTCACATCTGAAGAAAAATTGGCAAAAGTTTTCTCATATTCTGCTTTATTTAAATGGAAACTCATCCATTTTAGTAGAACCTTCTCAGGAGCTAACCCCATAAGTTCTTCAACATCCTGCAAGTGACAATAATTATAAGGGAAACATGCTTATTTCATGCTTCAATATTAATTAAACATCAATCACATGATAAAGTGATATATTACTGCATTGCTATCCTCCACCAATTCCACAAGCTGAGGCGTCTTCTTAAGGTTGAGATCTGCTAATAGTTGACTCTACAGTTATAAAAGATAATCAGGATGAGAAAAAGTGTACCTGAACACAACTTGTTTTAAGTTAAACAATCCTACTTTTCTCAGTCTATCAAGACAGTGTAAATGCTACACAAGAAATTGCAAATGAATGGTAGAGAAGAAATTAGATGCCTACCTATATAATTTGAGATATCAACCCAAGCACGAGATGGGGCTTCAATACAAATAATAAATATGAAAACCATTTGATTATCGAATGTTTCATTCTAACACATGAGAATCTGTTATAGGTTGTACTAACCCTTCCTTCAACTAAGTCCCGAGTACCAATATTTACCACAAGTCGACCAATAGCCTTTGCAGAGTTAAGGCAAAAGGTATGGTTCTCATTCCTCTCCGATGGGTTAAGCACCCTTTTTGTGTTGATAGCTCTTTCATCGATGGTTCCAGCACAACAACATTTATAAGCTTCTCGCACAAATAAAAGATGAGAATGAAATCGAAGAACATTGCTTCGTACCAGCTTTTTTGAAGAAAAAATAAAGAAAATGCATAATGGAGCACACCCCATAAATGTACCATAAGAGTACTCCATCTTTTGCGAGATGGAAAAGGTCATTCGTATAATTGGATCAAGCGGAAGAAACTTTTTTAAAAATGGATCATCCACAAGGTAAATATTTATGTGTGTTACATAAGAGGCTTTTTTCGATTCAACGATTGTGTGGAGAAGAGTGGTCGTGGAGGCCTTTAGGAACGATGATGAATTATTTGGACCACCCGTTTTCTGTGCTTTGACCTTGCATATTTAAATACACCTGCTCATTCCATGCAACCAACCATAATGTTAGCTTCCTTCAACTAATTCCAAAGATAAAAAAGGTTAAAACCTATGGTTCCCACTTCTATGCAACTTGACGAATGTAAACTGCCATATAAGTTAAAGCCCGAACCAATGATTACTTTTCTTGATGCTTTTATTAACAATGAAAATAGAAAACAAGTATGCAACTGATAGCACACACAAGCTCATATATATACACACACGACTCACCCCGAGGAATGTTTGAAATCAATCTCATTGCTCATGTCACCATACGATTAGCCCAATATCCGCCTAATCTCATCCTCGATTAAGCAAAGCACTAAAAGCCTTCAACTTCACCATCAAGGGTGGCAAATCTCCTCATCAGTAACTTTACCATTTTGGTTCTTTGCGAAACAAACTAGAAATCATATTAAAAAAAGGCCATTAAAACTCTATCAAACCATCCATCCAAGAGAGAAAAAAAGAACTCACAAATTAGATTCAGAAAAAACAACAACAAAATTAAATAATAATTCAATAGTTGAAGCAATAAGTTGAGGAAGGAACAAAACATGCTTACCTTGGAATTAAGGTCATGAAGCTCAACTTGTGTGAATTGGCTCTGAAGCCATTGATCGAGAGACAAGAACACCCACATAACTAGACATATCTACCAAATACTCCAACAATGCTTCTCAAAATTACACCAACCGAATCCAACCCAATGACCAATGCAAGACTCAAATTAGACTTCAATCTACCCAAGTAGCTAAACGTTTACAAAAATCTTCCTTAAACCCAGAATCTAAAAATCAGAAAAAACCAAATCAACGAGTTAGCTTTAGATCCAGTGAACTTATAAACAACATCAATCCTTCACAAAACTATCCATATAAATTGCTTAGAACTTATATAAATCATGAAAATCCAATACCTTTATCATCTAACAGATGCAAACTAATAGAAAATCCAAATCCAGAACTCAAGTTTAGATCCAATGAACATAAATATTAGCAAGAAGTCTTCATGAAAACATCCTACAGAATACTTTTTAACTTATAACAATCACCAAAGATTCAAAAAATTGAAAACCCAAGAAACTAGTACCAATAGAACTCCTTTTTCATTATTCGGTTCCAAGAAGGAACAAGCAAATTAGAAGGGAAAATAAGCACCAAAAAAACTCAAAATAACAACTAAGAAATGATAACCAAACAAAGGAATCATAAAAAGCAAAGCAAACCCAAAAATACTTACCTATAAAAAGCTTAGATTTTCCGGGTTTTCAATAAACGGATTCAATAACGGATTTTTAATGATGTCACAATCCTTATTTAGGGGTAGAATCTCTCACGCTCTCAGCCGAAGAGGAACAGGAAAATTTAGGGGAAAGAGAGAAAGGAATTTGGCTGAGAAAGAAAGAAGGAATGAGGAATGAAGGAAGGAGGAATAAAGGAAGGAAGGAAAAAGGGGAATCTGCCTGAGAGAGTTAGGAAAATGTCTTACGGAAAATCAAACGGTAAGACAATTTCCGAAATCGTAAGCTATTTTACCCGTGTTTTGGAATTCATTTTCCAAATAGAAAATGTTTTCCGGCAAACAAACACTGGAAAATTGGGAAAACAATTTTCGAAAAATCAAATACTGGCAAACAAACACACCCTAGGAGTTTGTGTGATTAAACAATCCTTAATTAATGTCACACATAGGCATGATATGTTAAGAGCCAAAGATTCATGTATATAAAAAAAATATTAAGGATGTAGATTGGAGAAGAGGGGGAGGAAAATAATTGAAGAGTTATAATATTAAGAAATTGCTACAAATGATGTTTTTGCTAATATATAAAGGAAGTGCAAATGTTTTATTGAAATACTAAGTAAGTAGCTGATATAAAATAAATTAAGGAGACCCTGATTGACAAATTGATTGGTAAATGTTAATAATAATATCATGTAGAGAGGATATATAATAGCCCAATTTTCAGTGGTGTCGAAAACAGTTATTCGAGATCACTAAATCCTACGAGTGGGTTTGAAAATTTTATTATTTAATAATTATGAGTTAAATGAGATGTTAGAAAGACTTTTGAATTAGTAATTTGTGATTTAGAAGAATTTATTAGGTAAATTGGGTTTGAAAACGGGGTATCGAGACATTGATTTCATAAACCAAGCCGTTATTTACGGAGTGTCAATGTGTTATTATTAAAGTTTCGTTAGAAAATTTTAACGTTTTATAGTTAATTAATTAAAAAGGACTAAAATAAAAAATGTGCAAAATTTGCTAAAGTGATTAAATAGCTTAAGTGTTTAATAGGGGAGGACAAAAAGGGAAAATTAGCCCAAAGTGGAAGGCTTGGGCGGCATAAGCAGAGAAAATCAAAGAATTAGTGTGAACAAGGGGTAAAATTGGAAATGAAATAAAATTAGATAGTTAAAATGGGACTAAATTGAATTTCTAATAGAAGGTCTCTAAAATCTGTTTTTGTTTTTTTTTATATTTTGCTACAAGTGAGTTCAATTCTTGCTTTTTTCTTGAAATTTTTGTATTTTTAAGATTTTTACAACTAGGTCCAATTGTCTATTTCATTAGTTTTTGATTTTATGGGTGGTTTTGAAAGTTACAATTGATGAGTGCTGGATATTTATGATGAATTAGCATGTAATTGAAGCTTTAATTTTGTTATGTGATGATTTTATCAAGTAATTTCAATAGAAATTGATTTATAGGACCAAATTGTGAAAAAGATTAAATCTTATGGTTTGGTATTAAATGTTTCAAAGGCTGTGTAATATCTTAGAATATTTAGATAAAGTGTTAATTGAGAAAAATTAGTTTATTTGATGGGCTAATCGGTAAGGGACTAAATTGGAAAAATTGTAAAATTTGGTGTAATTGTGTAATTTTAAGAATTGAGGGGTATTAATTGTGAATTGAATTGAAACTAAAATATATGCTAATGCATGAATAATTTTATATTTTATATCAAGAGCCCGTAGATCAATGAGAAAAAGGGAAATTAGCAGAATAGCCCTTAACAACTACAAACTTACAATTTAGCTCAGGTAAGTTCGTATGGTTAAATTTTAATGTTATATGCTAATTGATGAATGGTATTTTATATTCACTTGTAACATTTGTTGAAAGTAAAATTTTATGTTAAAGTTATGAAATTGAATTAAGTGTTCGAAAAGAACGGAACGCAGGTTTGAGTACAGTCGTTCAGTGCAAAAGAGGAATTGACGGCAAAATTACCCAAGTAAACCGAGGTTCAGCATTTGTTGCAAACTTTCGTGTTTGCTTTCTGTTTAGCTCTCATGAACTTCAGTCAACTCATATGAGTTTCAGTTTAACCCTTCTGAGTTTCAGTTCAGCTCTTTTGAGCTTCAGTTTAACCCTAATGGGTTTCAGTTTAGTTCTTCTGAGCTTCAGATTAACCCTTATGGGTTTCCGTTCAGCTCCTATGAGCTTCCGTTTAACCCTTACAGGTTTCCGTTTAGCACTTATGTACTTCTGTACAGCCTTTGGGCTTCTGTTTACGATGTACTCAAATTCGTAAGACATTCTCTGGTTTGATAAGGAATGGTAAGTGCCACATGGAATTAATGTGGAAGAATTTAAGTTATTATTGATATTAAGCTCAAATAAGTAAATTCATCAATTGAGTTGTGATTGGCAGGAAATGTTTATGAAATGATTTACCTAAATGAATTATTATAGTATGTTCACTAAGATTTATGTTAAAGCCAACGAACTTACTAAGCTTTATTAAGCTTACTTGTGTCGTTTAATGTTCTTTGTAGATTTTCAAGAAGTTCGAAGGATCGGATCAACACGTCGGGTCACACTATCCAGTTGCTCCGATAGATTTTGTTATACACTTTATGGTTTATATGGCATGTATAGGGTTAGATTGGAAAATAGCTAAATTTGAAGTATGGTTATGAATGACATATATATATATATATGTTAGCATGCATGTAGTAGATTTTGGCAAATCAATGAATGGAGTTATTTTGGTAAGTTTAGCCAATTGAGTTTTGTGATGATATATATATTGTAAAAAACATGATTTTTAGCTTTTGGTGATTGTTTGATTGGGGTTATTTGATGTATTGAAATGTTGTGTGTAGGTTGATATCAAAAAGGGTGAGAAAAGTGGCATTAAAAAGGCCTATTTTCGTCCACACGAGCAGAGACACGGGCGTGTGTCTCAGCCGTGTGTGACACACGGCCTGGCACATGGGCGTGTAGTTTGGCCGTGTGTCCCCTGCACCTTAAAATTTCAAAATAGAATGCCCAAGTTTTTACACTGGTTGGCTATGTGACCTGAGTCAGAGAGTTACACGGGTAAGGACACAGGCTGGGACATGGTCGTGTGCCTCACATCGAATGCCCACACGGGCGTGTGTCCCCTGATCCTAAGAAAATTTTTGAGATTTTAGGAAAAATTCCCTGAGTATTCAGTTTAGTCCCAATTCACTTCTAAGGAGTATATTGGGCCTCGAGGACCCATCTAAGGGACAATATGAGTGTTATATAATTGATTCTTGATATGTATATTGAAGGTTGTGAAATGACCATATTTAATCCATAAAGTTCGAAAATGCTCCGTAACCCTATTCCGACGACGGATAAGGGTTAGGGGTGTTACAGGATAACCTATTTTTAGAGTAAGTCCTCTAAAGGACTTATTTGTTCAATGTTGATAATTGTGTTAAATTTATAGATTTGGAATTAATGGCATGTTCATAAGGTTCATTACAAAACATCATATGTTTAAGAAATAAGTGGTTGGGTAATGATTTTTTATAATAAAGTTGATATGTTTTAAAGTTGAAATGAAAAAGGGACTTAATTGTAAAACTTGATATTTGCTTAAAATTATATGAGATAATTATATGCTTATGAATTGGTACATGAAATTAGGATTAAAGGATGTTTGGAGATAATTTGGTATGTGGATTAATATGGTTAAAGTTGACAAGTAAACGTGGGCTAAAAAGGGGTAAAATATGAAGGACTAAGGTGGTAAATTAACCCTGGCATAAAATAAAGCATCGAATGACATTTTGGTATTGATATCAAGCTTAACGTATCGATGTTCTAATGGAAGTATCGATACATTGGACAAAGTATCGATACATAGGGTATTTTTCTTGAATTTTTCAACTTCAAAGCTCAAAACAATATCAGTACAACACAGGGGTATTGATACCTAAGCCCAGGTATCAATACCTTAGTGCTAGTATCGATACTTTGGGCCTTGTTCTACATATAAATGATTCAAAACAAATTTTTACTGAAAAGTTTCACTCGGTTTTAAGTTGTACACTGAAATTATGTTAAAAACATGTTCGTAGGGTTAAAATATGATTGGAAAAGGGTTCAGATAATTGAATTTAGCTAGGATTACTATAGCACCCAAATGTGACATTCCTATATTCGACTTGGTAGTCGAGTCAGGTATAGGGGTGTTACATGGTGTGCAATGGAATACTATTTTTGGAATTGATTATTGTGGAGGCATAGGATTTTAGAACCATAAACCTTTGGTATAAAACTTAAAACCATAAATCAAAATTTCTCTTGTCAGATCATCAAGAACAAAATGCGAAAACATATATGAATCTTTCGATATCTTAAAATCTTCAAATGTTGTGGTTTCGATCTTCCAAATTAACACGCAAGTATTTTAGAGAATGTGACTCTCTTTTTTGAATGTGGGATGTTAAAAAAGTTACATGTGTATAATTCAAGGACCATAACCCTAATATATAATTTGTGCACATTAACTTTAATTTCTAATCAATCTATCATCAATTAAAATTTAGTTAATAGAGTATCTACACATATTTGTCCCATACTTTATTCAATAACTGAAGCCTAACAAGCTTTAATCTAATTAGACCACTTTTAATTTGGGCTAGCCTTTTAAGATGGTAAATAGTAACATGTAATTTTCTTATTATATATATGCGATGCACATATTATCCAACAATCTACCAGTTGGACCACATATATAATACTAATTACCTTATAATTACATGTTATTATATAACCTTATGAGCTCAAAACTTTACTATCATAACTAAAAGGTATTTCAAACAATCTCATCCATTAATTATATTAGCACAGAATCAATGCGAATTTCATTACATATGTCATAAATAAATCCCTTTTTTATCACGTGTATTAACACAACCAAATGACATAGATCAAGTATGGATGTGTAGTATGAAAATTATATACAGTGTGATCTAAACATGTTTATTTTCAATTGATCCTCTTTAACCTTTAGTAAGATCAAATTTTACTAAAATCAAAGTGTGAATAAACCAAATAAATCTTATTTTTACAGAAAATAACCTCAGACTAAAATAACTAAAAAAGTGTCTATAATAGAAAAACATTTAAAATTACAAACTCCCACTAAAATTGAATATCCTAAAATGACATTGCACCCATATAAGCAATGTGCACATAAAAAAAATTGGGTGATAGTCCTTTAGTAAGCGGGTCCACACTCATGGAGTTTGTCTTAGTATACTTTATAGACACCTGACTACTCTAAACTCTTACTTTAACAACCATAAATTTAAAATCTATGTGCTTTGACTTTGATGTGCTCTTATTATTATTGAAATAAATGATTGTCTTTTATTGTCATAATTTGCACCTTGTTAACAACATTTTGCATCCATATTCCATCAAAACTAGAATCTGTATATTTGATGATCTCTTACTTATTAGACTTTCGATATATGAGCATATAACATTTTATTTTTCTAAAAATAGCGTATGAATCATTTTGCTACTTTTTAATTATCCATACATGAATTGTTCAAATATCTGCACAACATCCAACAATGCATGCAATATTCGAATATGTATAAACTTGAGCATACATTAGATTCTCCACTACTGAAGCATAGGAAAGCTTTTGCATTTTTTAATCTTAAAGTCATTCTTGAGATATTGATAGAGAGTTAACTTATTATTTATAAAGAATATGTCATCGACATATAAAATAAAAACTAAAACTTTATTTCCAATGAACTTATGGTATATACAATTATCAATCAAATTCATCTCTGGGGAAATTTATAATACAATTAATGAGAGATCTATAATTGTTTATCCATCGACTACACAAGTGGCTAATGTCTTTATGCAAGATCCTAGGCATTCTTTTTATGTTCTTTGCTATAAAGATTTGGTTCATCCCACATCCAATTACACGACGACTACAAAAATTATTGGATTTGATTACAACTTATCTTTGATTGGATCTATGAAAATTCAATGTTTCTTAAATGCTTTTGCTTTCTCTTTCTTCACTTCTTTTGTTTTTTTTTTACTATTGCTGCTTGATTGCCTTTTGCTTTGATCAATAAATCAAATAATAATTGATGAGTTGGTGTCATTTGTCTATATTACAATTTATTTTTTTGAGTAACATCAATTTTTATTGATAGTAAAATCAAATAGGCTAAGTTAATTCTAAATGAACCATAGATCCAACTTTTTGTGGGCATTCTTCAATAAAATAAAAAAGTTATATAGGTTTAATTCTAATGTTTTATTTATGTTATAAAATAAAGAGAGATGGGGAGAATAAAGAACAAAGAAAATATGAGAGCAATAGACAATGTACTTTATTGATCAAAAGGGGTAATTACAATGCTTCATCAAAGTTTCTATTTATAGGCATAAGAAGTATAAAAGAAGTAGAGATCTAATTCTAATAACTATTAGAATTTAAAGTACATTAAAACTTTATCTTGATCATGATGGACATCCACTAAATAAGATATTCATAACACTCCCCCTTGGATGTCCATTGGTAGATAATATGCATCGTTAAAACCTTATTAAGAAAAACCCTGTGGGATAAAAACCTAATAAAGGAAAAAGAGTACGCAATCTATAATACGCATAATATGCTGCCTCATTAAAAACCTTACCAGGAAAACCCAATGGGACAAAACCTTGGTTAAGGGAAAAAGAGAGCAACGTGTATTTACTCCCCCTCATGAAAACATCACATATTTTCTCATATTGTACGTATTCAATCTTGAATACTAGTTTTTCAAATGACTATTTGAATGTATTTGCTAACCATTTATATCACCATTCTTTTAAAAGTCATGAGTGAGGGAAATTTGGGGAAATATATTTTGATCTCTTCAGGAGATTCAACAATAATCATAACAAACTTTAATCATGATTCTTTTATAAAAACACAAATAGGTATTTTGGATCATTTTATAATCCTCCTTCAACTACTCAAATTTACCACATATGTTCAAATTATTTCAATTCATATAAATAAATAATTTCTCGAGAATTTCAATATGCTTCTAGCATTCTAAATCCTTCAAGGATTTTAATATAAAATTTACTATATAGTGATTTATAAAGGTTGTAACAACCACCATTAGACGCAAGTTAAATCTTTTATGAATTGCCAATTTAATAATATATCTAAAGGTTATTGCATCCACCACAAAAGAATATTATATCTTTTCATAATCAATACCAGTACTTAGCAAAAAACTTTATATTTTTATTCCGCTTTTGCAAAACTACTTCATTTGCACCCTCACTGGCTTTATACCTTTAGATATTTGGACTACTGGTCCAAAAACTCCACGAATTTAATTGTACTTGAGTTGCGTCTTTGTATTTTGATCAATTTATTCCATATCTATATTTCTCAATAGATTTATTCAAGATCCTTGTTTTATTTCATTATTTCAATAATAATATTGCATGCAAAATCATTGTCGACCACTTTTATTATTCGGTTCCACATTTTCTTGAATTGACATAATTTATCGAGATATCTTATTTTCATTATTTTAATCTTCAGTTTTAGGTACCTGAATCTCTTCTGGAGTTTTACTTACTAGTTATGTCTTGGGTCTCTTTTGGAGAACCCGCCTCCACTATATGACCATCTAGAATAATTTTCATCTTTGGAACCGATCAATCTATTATTTATTCTAACTGATTGTCCTACTGGGACTTTGATTCAAATTAAACTATTAGATGGTATATAACACTTGGTTATTCTCATTAATGTTGTAAATACATCTAACAGTTAACTTGTAATGAGTTATCCTTATTGAACTTCTGGTTCAATTACTCTCCCCCTAACTCATTACAAGTTATTGTTTCTCTCCCCCTAATGTTGGGAAAACTGACAACTCATGTCACAATTAAATCTCGAATTAATTGCTCAAAAATATTATAAGGAGACTCATATAAATATACATTCTCAATCTCTTATTATGAAGCATCTTTGTGCGTTGTGGTGGAGCAGTTGGAACATATACCGTACATCCAAAAATTGTAAGATGGGAAATATTTGGCTCTTGACCAAAAATCAATTGTAATGGGGAGTATTTATAATTTATTGGCTTGATGCGTACAACATGTAAATCAATACGATCTCATGCTGAAATATAAAGCTTAGTTCTCATAAGTAATGATTTAACTATTAGTTTGAGGCATTTGATAAACAATTCAGCTAAATCATTTTGTGTGTGACATGAGCTATAGGATGTTCAACTTTTATCCCAATTGACATGCAATAATCATTGAAAACTTGGGATGTAAACTCACCAACATTAGCAAGATGAATTGTTTTAATTGTATAATCTGAAATTAATCATTTAAACAAGCAATCTTGCAAACGATAGGTTGCGAGTTGATAACGCATGTGATTATTTTGTAGATACATCTACCAAAATCATATAATATCAAAACCATCCACATGGTGGATGAATGAGCCCATATTCATTTCAGAAATGAAAGACATTAAATCTCAACTTTAGCTAGTGAGTTTCTAAGAACCAATTTTTATTGAGAACAAGCAACAAATGAGAATTCTTTAAATTAAAGAATCTTCTAGTTCTTTAATAGATATCCATATGAATTCTCAATTAATTTTCGCATCATATACGATCCAGGATGGTCTAACTGGTCACACCAAGTAATAAACACATTTGTATTAGTAAACTTCTGGTTTACTTTAACATGTGTTTCAATTGTACTAAATTGTAACAAATTGATGATTTTATTACCATTCTTTTTAATTTGTATCCACATATAAATACTATTGTGACATTTACTACTGGAAATGTCTAAATCAATGTGAAGTCTTTAATGTCACTAAGTCAACAAAATAAATATAATTTCCAAACAATTATATGCAATATTCGCTTCAGGGAATATGCCAAAATCTTCAAATATCTAAAAAAATTGCAATTTCAGGTGCATCCAACCATAACGAGCTTTAGATACAATTATCATATTTTATTGCTCATAAATAAATCTTTCACAGTCAAATATTTTGCTTTCAACCCCTTAATGAGGATGATGACGAAAGAATATCACAAAAATAATCACAATCAATTCAATTTAATAACAAGAGTAATCAATAACTCAACCCTCTCTTTTTTCTCATTCTTTCAAAATAGATATTTATCTTCATTCACAATCTTAATATAATATCCATTATAAATATCTTTTAAAATTAATGGATTAATCATCACAAGATATTAATATATTAGCTCTTCTAGAGCTTTCGACTAATTTTGTACTATCAAATATTAGAATAATATTTGTTTGTTTTAGTACCAAATAATTTTCTATCTATAATGATAAAATTCATTACTACATTCTCATATCCTTCCTTAAAGAATATTAACAGAAACAAAATATTTGGGCATATACCACATATGTGACCAATAATCTTTCATATCACATTGCCAATAATCTTTCATATCACATTGATAACATAAGTTATCTTTACCATCTGAAGAGTTATCTTGAGAACTCTTATTGTTCTCTTATTTATTACTATGTTTTCACTTTTAGTGGTTCATGAGTATATCTTTTATTTTCTTTATGTTTACATTCACTTCGTGGAATGCAACAAATCTAGTAGGACGGACTTATAACCATCTCAATAGATTCTTTATTTCATAATCACCATCGCAAACATGTGTGAGATTTCAAATCAAAATCTATCTATGCATGTTGTCATGATTAGTCTCCAATTATAATAAACAATAAATAAAACATAGTAAAATATACCTGAAGATCTTTAACATCATCGTTATCACTAGAAGGTATGAGATAGTTCGAAAATATTCTTGATTTCATATAGATAACGGTATCAAATCTTTCACCATCCTTAAGAACAAAAAGTAAAATAAGTTAATCAAAACAATGATAACATATAATGAAAGAAGAATGAAAAATAATAATCGATATGAAACATTAAATAAAAGAAACTTCTTCAGAAAAAACTTTGCATCTTGCCACAAAGAAATTGAAAATCATGGAGGATAAATTTGATCGTCAATAAAAGGAACTATCACTTTGAGCAAGATCGTGCTGATAACGTGTTATAAAATAAAAAGAGATGGGGAGAATAAAGAAAAAAGAAAATATGAGAGTAATAGATCAAAAGGGGTAATTACAATGCTTCATCAGAGTCTCTATTTATAGGCATAAGAAGCATAAAAGAAGTGGAGATCTAATTCTAATAACTATTAGAATTTAAAGTACATTAAAACTTTATCTTGATCATGATGGACATCCACTAAATAAGATATTTATAACAATATAGGTTTAATTCTAATGTTTTATTTATGTAAAAAAACTTTGAAAATAATTAAAAAATCAATTGAATCTTTTTTCGTGTAATTAATTAAATTATTAATCGAAAATTAACAATCAATTGAATTCTTAAAATATAGTTTTTCGTCGAAACCCCTGACGAATTGTTAAATGTTGACATGTAGGTAACATAGTGACTGACGTAAAACAATGATGTTGTGAAGATTGGCATGGCATTTGACTTGAAATAAAAGTATAGGGACTAGTTTTAACAAATAGAAAATATAGAAAAACTATTTTAAAAGAGATGGAGAAGGGAGGTAACTGAGGGAGAAGAAGAAGAGAATAGGAAAAAAAAAGTTCAAAGAATATAGAAGAAAAAAAATTAAATTGTTCAAAATGAAAAAAAAATAGGGATCAATTGTATAATTTAACCTAAAATTTTCGTTTGAAATAATAATTTAACGTGTCACGTCAGCTTACTATGATCAATGATTAAAATGTTACAATACGATAATATAAATGACTAAAATGTAACATTTCAAATATAAGTGACTAAAATGTAACATGAGACAAACAAAAGTAAATATTTTGATAATTTATCCTAAATTAATTAAGAGGGGAAAATTAAGATTAAAAGGGAAATAAGATGTGGTAAACGCAACACAATAATTAGTGACCATTAAAACAAATTAAGAAAAAACAAAAACCTACTATTTCTATTGTGTTGAGAAATGCCCACGTCTACGTTTGACGATTGCAAAAGAAAAGGATGAAAAGGAGAAGAAGAAGAAGATGACGATGATGATGATAACGATAACGATGATGATGTTAATGGCACTTATGTTGGGAGCAGCGTCGGCGTGCATCGTGGTGTTGGTTCCATTGGGAATGGCTGGATGGCATTTGAGTCGAAACAGCGTGCTCCTTTTCAGCGGCGCCATTTTAATTACTCTGTCTGTTTGCGTCCATTTCACTCCCTATTTTTCCTCCGTTTCCGATTACGTTACTTCCGTTTCATCCGTTGCCGTCTTCCATCGCCGTAAATCTTCTTGCATGAATCTGATCCAACGGATTCATTGGGAGGTCAAGCCCAACGCCTCTCTTCTAAGTTTTAATGCCACCCAAAACCTCTCTTCCTCTTTCGATTTTTATGAAAAACACTGGGATTGGTCCAAAACCCAAAGGATCAAGGCTTGCCGCATCCACAAGTTGTCTAAACCCGAAGCTTCCCATTTGATAAACGGCTCCTGGGTGTTGATCGCAGGTGATTCGCAAGCTCGATTGTTCACCCTCTCCCTATTGAATTTGATTCTGGGTCCCGAATCCCAACGCATGGATTCTGTTAAAACTGCTTTGTTTAAGAGGCACAGTAATTACAGCATTTCAGTTGATGAAATCGGTATGAAATTGGACTTCGTTTGGGCACCTTATGTATTGAATTTAACCCATTTGTTGACGGATTTCAAGACTAAAAAGAAATACCCTGATGTTATGGTAATGGGGGCTGGTCTATGGCATATGCTTCATGTAAGCAACCCATCAGATTACGAACTTGTTTTGCAAACGTTAAAAAGTTCCTTCGTTTCTTTGTTTCCATTTTCAACCGAGTTAGGCATTAAGTCACCACCCCATTTGTTTTGGCTCGGGTTTCCGATGCTCATCAATGGGATGTTGAATACACACGAGAAGAGGGTACATATGATTGATGCAATGTGGCATGCCTATGATAGAGCCCTCAGCGAGAGTAGGCTATTGCGCGAAACTGGTGGTCCTATGATCTTGTTAGACGTCCAGTCTTTGACTTGGAATTGTGGGGCGCATTGTACCTATGATGGCATGCATTATGACACAGCTATCTATGAAGCTGCTGTTCAAATCATGCTTAATTCATTGCTTATTAAATCTCGTCACAGGCATTGAAGCCGCCAGCAGTTTTTGTTTTCCTAAATTGTATCGACCCGCTGACCGATCAAGTATTCTCATTCCTCATTTTCCCGCGCTGCGTTGCACAGCATCATGCTCACAATTTGGTACCGTCTTTTTGAAACGCTCATAGGTCTTTCAATTCTTTCATCCCAAGATGCACCTCTTAAGTTTGAACTGAAGGCCTCATTGCAACCATAGTATTATAACACTGGATTGTGAGTACAATGTTGAGCGACATAGCCTGGAAAAAAAGAGAGTACCTGGTAGTTCGATGGGTTGTGATAAACTAGTTAGCTTTCCACCAAAAAACTAATGGGCTTACAGCAAGCTTCACAAGCATTTGTCCCTTGAGAGAGCTAGTGAGGGTCATTTCTACTTGCCAATCTAGAATCTTTGATTCTTGCCAAGGTTTCGCATGGCACTAGATTAAACACACTAGTAAACTTTCTGTGTATATTGGAGGTTTTTTTTTTAATTACTGCTTTATTTTTCAGATATTTCACATGCTTGTATAGTATAGTTTGATGACACGGTATGATTCACACTCAATTTTGTTGTGACCTAACTTGACAATTGTATAATATTTGGATACATCTTTTTTATTTTTTGCAATATATAATAGCAGCAGTGAGCTTTGTGATATCCTCCGGTATGTTTTAATGGCATAGCTTTTCTGAATTGGCACTTTTTTAGTTTGTATGGCATTTTCAAAAGGAATGTTGACAGATGGGGAGGGTCTTTTCTTGTTAGTGTGTGTGTGTCTCATACATACATACATACATATAAAGGCCGCAACAAATCAAAAAGAGTAAAAAGGTTTTGTGGAGAAGGAACAGTCCAGTCATTTAGACAAACCAAATATAATATTCCTAGAGACTTGCAGTTTTATTTGCTTCCCGACCGGTAAAAGAGAATGATGCATGCAAGAAATAATAAAGAGAGGAACGAATACCCTGTTCGTTCGTCAATATATTCTGACATTCAGTCAAATAGACAAAATAAGTAGAGCACACGGCAGGGTAGTCATTGCCTCTGCTACTTCGGCTGTTCGGCATAGTTGGCAGAGACAAGGTCTGGCATCCCGTCAAGCAAGTTTTATCATGTTTATGTTTCTTCTCATACTATATGTTTTAGTTCAGACATGTAATGCATGCAATGAAAGCATAAATTTGTACGCTCACCAGTCATATATGAACCAATGGACGTTGATTAGGGACTTTCCATCTTGTGTAATGAATGCTTGCATGCGTTAAGGAATAGTAATCCCCTTTCTATTAAATATCCGAAAGTTAAAAAGAGTAAAAAAGGGGGTCATATTTGCGTTGTTTCTACATCAGTACCTGTGCATATAGATGCGTGGTTCTTTTCTGGAGTTGGTCTTGTTTAAACCAAAAGGACGAAAATCATTTATTTTTAGATGATAAATCGACCAAGCCTAAAAGGCTCAATTTGGGAGTTATATCTGTTGATGTCTTCAAGGAAGTGATAGCTAATTGTAGAGATCCGAGGCATCATCCTCCAAAGGAGAAAAAAAGGGTCCGAGATGCAATCCAATACTCAAATTACAAAAAGACAAAAGGGGGGGACAACGAGGCGAAATAAAAATATATTTTATTAACCTGCCTTATTTTATTTGATTGAATATTCGTTAATAAGAAATATTTCTATTCGAATTTAATTAACTGAAATTTCAATAAAAGAAAAGAATATATATGAAATAATCTCGTCAAATTAATATCTCTACTATTAAATGAATAAATTTAATCTTTTAATATTAAAAAAGTCAAATAAAATTAAACTTGAATAGAGTTAATATTTACTATTCAATTGTATTAAATTAATATTTTAACTATTTAAAATTATTATTTATTGTTTAATTGTGCTAATATTTTTAAAATTTTATTTAGAATTCAACTGTAATTAAAAAATATTTTTTAAAACATTTTTATATAGTAAATATTGTGAATTTATTTGATTTTTTAAATAATATAAAGATTAAATTAAGGGTTTTTTACCAAAAAAATACAAAAAAATTAAAAAAAATCGAAAATGGTATAGAAAAATAATTATGTACCAAAATGGTACATCCAGGGTGGTCACGCCTATGCCAGAGGCGGCACCACCCTGGTCTGACACCGGAAACAGTGAAAAAAAAACAAAAAGTGAAAAGTGAAAAAAAAAACAAAAATTGAAAAAAAAAAGACTGAGCGACGTGACATGACCCTGGTGGAGGGTCTGCCACAGGCGGCACCAAAGGTGCCAGTGGCAGAAGCGGCACCGTCGATGTGACCCCTCATGCATGGTATTTTGGCATTTTTTGCCGTTTGGGGACCTTATAATGGTCCCCAATTTCAGTTTTAGGTAGAAAGGGAAAGAAGAAGAAGAAGAAGAAGGAGAGGCCGGCGCCGGAAAAAGAAAAGAAAAAGAGAGAAAGAGAATAGAGAAAGAAGAAAGAAGAAAGAAGAAAGAAAGAGAAGAAAAAAAATAGAAAAAGTAGGTATAATTTTTTTTTAAATAATGGATGATATTGTTATTGTGTTGATTTGTTGTTATTATTATTATATATTGATTTTTATTTTGTTATTTGTTGTTGTTAGTTTAGTTATTATTGTTAGTTATTAGGATTAGTAAAAACTTTAATTATTATTTTAGTTAATATTATTGTTAGTTATTAATATTGTTAGTTAAAAACTCTAAAATAATATTTTAGTTAGTATATTGTTAGTTATTAATATTGTTAGTTAAAAACCCTAATTATTATTTTAGTTAGTATATTGTTAGTTAAAAACCTTAATTATTATTTTAGTTAGTATATTGTTAGTAAAAAATCGTAATTATTATTTTAGTTAGTATTATTATTGTTAGTAAAAAATTATTATTATTATTGTTAGTTATTAATATTGTTAGTTATATAAAAAAATACTAAAATAATACATTTGAAACATTATGTACTAAAACAATATGAAATAATAAAATACAAAAATAGTATATTTTTTGAAAGTAATAGAATTTGAAAATAAGGAAAATACGAACAAAGGGCCAAAATAAGTATTTTTTACTAAATTTATATAAAAAATACTAAAATAATACATTTGAAACATTATGTACTAAAATAATATAAAATAATAAAATACGAAAATAGTATATTTTTTTGAAAGTAATAGAATTTGAAAATAAGGAAAATACGAACAAAGGGCCAAAATAAGTGTTTTTTACTAAATTTATATAAAAAAATACTAAAATAATACATTTGAAATATTATGTACTAAATAATATAAAATAATAAAATACGAAAATAGTATATTTTTTGAAAGTAATAGAATTTGAAAATAAGGAAAATACGAACAAAGGGCCAAAATAAGTGTTTTTTACTAAATTTATATAAAAAACACTAAAATAATACATTTGAAACATATCTCGATCACGCTAATAATATGGTAATATATTATTATTTGTTAATCACTCGGTTCTATTAAAAAAGGTATACGTAATATTGTTATTAAGAAACCCTAAATATTATTATTATTAGTTATTAATATTGTTAGAAAAAAACCTAATTATTATTTTAGTTAGTATTATTATTAATATTGTTATTAAGAAACCCTAAATATTATTATTAGTTATTAATATTGTTAGTAAAAAAACCTAATTATTATTTTAGTTAGTATTATTATTAATATTGTTATTAAGAAACCCTAAATATTATTATTATTATTATTATTATTATTATTATTACTATTAGTTATTAATATTGTTAGAAAAAACCTAATTATTATTTTAGTTAGTATTATTATTAATATTGTTATTAAGAAACCCTAAATATTATTATTATTAGTTATTAATATTGTTAGTAAAAAACCCTAATTATTATTTTAGTTAGTATTACTATTAATATTGTTAGTAAGAAACCCTAAATATTATTATTATTAGTTATTAATATTGTTAGTAAAAAACCCTAATTATTATTTTAGTTAGTATTATTATTAATATTGTTAGTAAAAAACCATAATTATGATTTTTATTATGTGGCGTTTATGTTTGTATAAATAATAAAAAATTTGTATTTATTATGTGTCGTTTATGTTATGTTTTTGTTATATTATTTTTATTGACATGTTATTTTTTAGTAATTTAATATAAATTTCTTTTTTTATGTAGGTAAAAAATTAAATATTTGAGATGGCAATGGCTCCATTGATTAGTACAGATCCTCACATATCTGACGCAGCTAATAATATGGTAATGTATTGTTATTTATTAATCGCGGGTTATATTAAAAAAATAGCTACATAATTTAGGGAAATAAATTATGTTATTATAATTATTTTTGTGATTTAACACCGCTGGGGCTCGTCATGCGTATTAAGGGGCCAGGTGAATGGCTTAGGAAATCCCCTGGATGAACGACTGATGCCCTACTTAGAGCAAGCTGGATTCGGGTCAGCAGCACTGATCCGGACGTTTGATCTGAGGTAAGATTTAATATCCGCACTAGTCGAGCGTTGGCGCCCGGAGACCCACACTTTTTATTTCCCCTGTGGAGAGTGCACAGTCACTCTAGAGGATGTTGCAGTGCAACTTGGGCTCCTAATTGACAGGAGTCCCGTAACGGGCGTCAGTGCGATAGCTGACCCATTTGCACTTTGTCAGAGCCTACTAGGAGCCTCGTACGGCAATGATGAGGAAAATATTTCGAGCTTGAAATTTACATGGCTGAAAGCGAGGTATGAACACTTATCAGCTAATGCCACTGAAGGCGAGTTGATGTGCGCTGCTCGAGCATGCATTATGCACATCATAGGGGGTGTACTGATGCTCGATGGGAATAATAACAGGGTTCATATTATGTACTTACCTCTATTAGCTGATTTGAGTAATGATCGCTCTTATAGTTGGGGCTCCGCAGTTCTTACGATGTTGTACGTGAGCTTTGTCGGACGACAAAGCCAGCTGCCGTAGACATAGGCGGATGCCTTACATTATTGCAGTCGTGGGCACTTTATCGGATTCCATTCTTGGCATCAGTTAGTCACCAACCATACGTATATCCACTAGTTAACAGGTGATAAAATATAACTTGTTATTAATTGGCAATTTCTTTATATTGATATTGATACTATTGTAACGATACTATATTGACTTGAAATTTGTTTTTGTAGATGGAGTATTTATCCGGGTATCGGGAGGTCGTACACTGTCCCGATATATCGGCTTATGATTGAACAACATGCCGGGGAAGGGGTAAACGATTCCAATATTCGTGACATGTTACTTTGTATATCTTACTCACACCGTGTTAAATTTTAACAATGTTATTAATCGTGCAGTTTATATGGATGCCATATCGTAGACCAAAAATTGCAGTCGTTATACCCTCGTCTTCCTACATTCACTCTCATATGTGGTGCATTAACGCACCAATTATCAATTTCAATGTAGTCGAGTGGTACCATGGGGATCGAGTGCTGCGATAGTTTGGTTGCATCCAATATATCCCGGATTCGCCATGTGAGGTGGGAGAGGTTCACTGCATGAATAAGAGAGGGAAACAGGGATTGCATTGGGGGGTTAAGCACCAGAGATTTATCGCGGTGTGGAATGATCGGATGTCTCGAATACCTCATATGGATATGTCTTCCGATTTGCAATCTCCATTAGAGTACATACGATGATACTCTAGTATGGGAAAGCCATATATACTTGGAGGGCAGTCGACTGTAGTCCCCCCACACATGCAGCGACATGTGGCATACGAGCTAGTGGCCGATATGGAGGCTGAGGCAGCGGCAGATCCTGATCCCGAGCCGGAGCCCGAGCAATCACATTCACATTCGGATGTACATTCATATCATCCAGATGTGCCGGGCAATGACTACTTCCCGGGCTCGTCAGGGGGTGGATACCATTACGGGTTTGATATATTTGGATCGTACCCACCGTAGTACAGTACTCCCAGCTCGTATCCACTGCAGGACACTAGACCTCTTGGGTCGTATCCACTGCATCATGACACTCCTTCCGGCTCAAGTTCATCGATGCCATTCGAGCCACATGATTTTTCTGCCATGTTTAGCACACCCCCACCTGGGCCTGAAGAGGATGTTCATCGTCGCGAGCACTCACAACGTGAACGTCGACCTCCGCAGAAGTATACCCCTAGGACCACACCATCGAACCATCAATTTTAGGTGTTTCTTGCGGTTTTGATTTTACTCTAGTTTGTATTTTTTTTATATTACAATGCTTGTACTTTTTTTTGTATAAATTTAATTCGATTAATTGGAACTTTAAAATTTGTAACAAAATTTGACCATAACGCAGAGTAGATTAATTTAGAGATTATAACATTAAAACAGTAATACACATTACAACTGAAATGTAGCTTTTAAAAGGTTTTTGAAATAATAAATTGTGTTTTACAAATATTTATTTGGTCAAGAAATTGAGAAAGAGAAGTATCGAAATCTCGGTGTTATAAATCGAGCCATAAATATTATTGAAAAAGCATGTAAATGATGTACTTTTTTATATAAATTAAATACATTACAACATAAGCTCAATTCCCACTCGACGTGACGATTGTCCAGCATGATAGTTTCGCTGCGGGCATTTACTTCGATTATGACCACCTAACCTGCATAATCCACAATGCTTACCGTCAGATTTCTCCCTAATGTCCATTTTATTACGGATTCTGGATGATTGCGGACGACCTCTCAGATTCCTGTGTAGCGCTCTGTCTGGGACAAGCTCGAAAGTCGTCCGAGGCACCTCCCACATATACAGGTCTGGCAGGATGGGGAACTCATTTTCCCAGACATGCAACGTACGCTCGAGTGTGTACACATTATCGACAAATTGTTCAACATTAAGGTTTGCTTTAGCACACGCTGCCACGATATGTGCACACGGATAATGAAGTGTTTGGAAGCTCCTGCATTCGCACCGTCTGTTGCGGAGATCAACTCCATAGGACCTAGGTGGTATATCGGGTCGACGATCGATGGGCTCCGTAACTCGAAAAGTTTTCAGGCTTCGTGAATATATTTCTACAGTGATCGACCTCGCAATCCGATGGTTTGCAATCAATGCATCCCTGACATCTTCGACAAACACGTGTCTCGCCTCCATCTGGTTGACTTGTTGTTCACCCATTCTTGGCATCAAGGTTGCCAACCTGTAGAATGTAGCCGAGAAGACAGACAAAATCGGAAGATGTCAGATTTTCAACAATATAACGTTGACCCATCCACCAAGTTTGTGGTCATTTGACCATAACGAAAGCCCTCGTCAAAACTTTGAGCCCATTGCCACGACTCCATTGTACCCAACCACTGTCGAAAAGATTTGTTCGTTTGACCTTCCATGTCACTCTCAAGTCGAGTCATTCTTTGGCGAAAAATATGTGGCTCTAACTCGTACGCTGTATATGTATTAAGAAAAGATAAATTACAGTAACTGGATAACATAAAACATTAAAACTTATATTGAAAAGATAAGGTTATCCTTTACCCATTTTCACCAATTGTCTCTTCCAGTCTGCATTCTTATAATCTCGAAGGAAGTTAGCCGCAATGTAACGGATGCAGTAAACGGATCTCCATGGCACACCGGAACGCTTAATTACGGCAATTAATCCTTTCCCTCTATCGGAGATGATGCAAATATTATCATTGCTAATAACATACCTCCGCAGGTTGGTAAGGAAGAATTCTCAGGATTCCAAGTTCTCCTTATCTACGATGGCAAACGCTATTGGGAGCACGTTCCTATTGCCGTCTTGAGCAACCACAATAAGTAAGATTTGTGTATATTTTCTATATAGCCATGTCTCATCCACCTGCACAAACGGCTTGTAGTGTGGAAATGCCCGCACACATGGATCAAACGTCCAGAACATCCGATAAAAAATTCTTTTCCCCGGCTGTAATTGGTCATCCGGTCCGTAATAAGGTCGTGTCTGTAACTCAATCACAGTCCCCGGTACGTACTCCCGCATAGCAGTTATCCATCTCTGTAGCTCGTTATACGACGAATCGTAATCCCCATACAATTGCTCCATTGCCATCTGTTTAGCTATCCACGCCTTTCGATATGATACTCGATACTGGAATCGTGCTTGTATTTCAGAAATCAATACCGAAACTTTAATGGTCGGCATGTCCTTCACCATTGGCATGATACACGTACAGATAGTTTTGGAATCAAGTTTTCGATAATCTTCTGTCATACGTGTCGATGTGCATGTGTGAGGTCCAACCAATTTTCGTATCTCCCACATCTACGAATTTTGAATGAATGCACTGCGTACACTCGCCAATTGCGACCTTTCCAGTGCCTTCCAACACTCCCTAATATATACCGTCTGTTTAGACACTGCGACTTTGTAATCCACTGATATATTCATGCTATACCGTTTAATAGCAAATACACACTCTTCTTTACTTTCGAATCTCTGGCCTACGAATAACTCCTCATGATCGGAATTTCCGGCCAGCCGGTGAGCATGAAGTATTTCAGGGTACTCCAAGAACTCAGCTACATGCGCTGCCTCGGGGTCTATGAGCGACATGTGTGGCCTAGGATTATTGTGTATCATAATAAATCGCATCTGGTTCCCGACCGAAGACGCGTTAATGTTTCTATCGTCATTCACATCTTCATCGTCAATATCATCAGGTATATCGTCCACATCGGGATCACTATCACTATCGACCTCTTGCTCACAATGATCACTACTATCGTATCCATCATCACCAACCACATCAATATCGGGTGTAATATTAAGATCGATATCGATCCCATGTATAGTCGATTCACTATCAACGTACGATATTGGAGGCACCATGCACGGTTCTTGAGCTCCATGTTCTTCACCATATGCATTGATGTATTCATTTTGCTCAATACCGGCTAACTCAGCAAATAAGTGAATCGGTGCATTTTTGTTACTCCCATTCCCACAAGAAAGAGCGATCATTGTCTCCACGTTTTAAATCGCCTACAAGTTCCATTTCGTGAATTTGATCGGATCTGTTTAAACCGAAACTTATAGAAAATTCTCAAATCCTTCTCCCACAACGTCTAACAATTTTTGCGTTAATCCTTCCCTTCATATCATCCAACGAGACATTTCTATTAAATCTCATTGCTATTTGTTGCCGACATTCAAATATGCATCCAACGGTTGTTGTCAAGATGATTCCATCGAAATAAACGCATACGAAAAACTGATCATCCATCTTCAATATTCAATCTGTTAAAAAATAAACAAAATTTCTCAAAACAATTTCGATCAGTAAATAAATTACTTAAATAAAAAAATTAATGTTTCAATATGCAATTTTTTTCATTCTTAAGCTCATACTATTTCAGTTATCATTTTGTACATGAACAACATTTATCTTTACATTTAACCACTTAAATTCAGTTCTATGTTTTCTTCCATCTCCGATCTTATATCTTCCTCTGGGAAATACTGTACAATCCAATTTATAAATTCTTGATTCTCTTCATATTCATCTTCTACAATCCAATTTGGAAGTTCCTCAGGATCTTCTTTCTCTTCAATCTTTATAACAGGTATTGAATTTAGAAATTCTCTTGGTAATTTCCTAACATCTAGTTTATCCATCCATGGTATGTCAAACACACTTTGCTTCCCAGTCAACTTCCGTGAGCCTATACTTTGCCGCACTGTTTTCCTAGCTCCATAAGAGATTATAAACTTCACAAAGCATATAACTAGATTTCAATAGGTTCGTGGTACCAATGTCTTCTAAAGTTCGTCTAAAATGATTTGATGGTCCCGTTCTATTAATGTCCCTCTAAGGGTTAATTATTGCACTTTATTCTTCCTAATCATTTCATGACCATTCCACAACACTTCTTGCATCTTTTTATTTACGGTAATAGGGTGTTGAACAATGTCTTCTTCTGGTTTCATTCTATAATCTTGCACTTCTCTCATCATCTTATCAACTTTCTCCCTTTGTGCTGAAGTTATTATCTCATCAGGCAATACCAAATATGTTGCCATTTCTAACAATATCTATAGCAGAAATATTTTCAATTTTTATCACTAATTAACAATTACTTTATAATAGTTTTACTAATATAAAAACTTTCAAATATATTAAAAAATTTAAAACATAACATTCACAATAAACAAATAATTAATATAAACACAAAACTTACTAACAAATCAAAATAAACAAACAAAATAGCTTTAAAACAAAACATAAAAATAACAAAAACAATAATTAGGGTTTTTTACTAACAATATTAATAATACTAACTAAAATAATAATTAGGGTTTTTTACCAACAATATTAATAATACTAACTAAAATAATAATTAAGGTTTTTTACTAACAATACTAATAATACTAACTAAAATGATAATTAGGGTTTTACTAACAATAATAGTTAACAATAATAATAATAATAATAATAATAATAGTTTCTTTTACTAACAATAATACTAACTAAAATAATAATTAAGGTTTTACTAACAATAATAGTTAACAATAATAATAATAGTTTTTTTTACTAACAATAATACTAACTAAAATAATAATTACGGTTTTACTAACAATAATAGTTAACAATAATAATAATAATAGTTTTTTTTACTAACAATATTAATAACTAACAATAATAATAATTAGGGTTTTTACTAATCCTAATAACTAACACAATAATAATAATAATTAGGGTTTTTTTACTAACAATACTAATGATACTAACTAAAATAATAATTAGGGATTTACTAACAATAATAGTTAATAATAGTTAACAATAATAATAATAATAATTAGGGTTTTACTAACAATAATAGTTAATAATAATAATAATAATAATAATAATAATAGTTTCTTTTACTAACAATAATACTAACTAAAATAATAATTACGATTTTACTAACAATAATAGTTAACAGTAATAATAATAATAATAGTATTTTTTACTAACAATATTAATAAATAACAATAATAATAATAATAATTAGGTTTTTACTAATCCTAATAACGAACACAATAATAATAATAATAATAGTTTTTTAGTAAAAATAATACTAACTAACAATAATAATTAGGGTTTTACAAAAAATAATAACTAACAATAATATAGTGTAAAAACTAACAATCATACTAACTAAAATAAGAATAATCAAACCCTAAAAACTAACAATAATAATACTAACTAAAATAATAATTAGGGTTTTTACTAATCTTAATAACTAACAATAATAACTAAACTAACAAAAAAAAACATGATAATATATTATTTATAAAATAAATACCTTATTTTTTTCTATTTTTTATTCTTCTCTATCTTTCTCCTTTCTCTTTCTCTATTTTCTTTCTCTCCTTCTTTTTTTTCCGACGCCGTCCTCTTTCTTCTTCTTTTTCTTCTTCTTCTTCTTCTTCTTCTTCTTCTTCTTCTTCTTCTTCTTCTCTCGCATGGCAATGAAAATGAAATTGGGGACCATTTAAGGTCCCCAGCTGAGCAAATGGATAAATTTGCTGCTGCATGGAGTAGTCCCGTCACCTGGGTGCCGCCTCTGGCACACCATTGTTCGGTGCCGCCTCTGGCACCCCATTGTCCTTTTTTTTTTAAACAGTGTTTTATTTTTTTTAACAGAATGGGTGTCAGGCCAGGGTGGTGCCGCCTCTGGCATAGGCGTGACCACCTTGGATGTACCATTTTGGTACATAATTATTTTCCTATACCATTTTCGAATTTTTTTTATTTTTTTGTATTTTTTTGATAAAAAAACCCTTAAATTAATCTATTTAATGATAGAAAATTTAATTTGGACCTTGTAAATACTTTAATCGAGGGTCATCTATAGCGATTTGGGCAAGCCGCAGGCGATGGGAATCATATGAAGTTTGATTTTAATTGGGTAAGGCACTCCCCTTCACTCAAAGGTGCGGGAGGTCGATACCCACGTCGATGTGTTTAAGTACGGCGACTTCGAGTACGTAAGACAAGGGATTCCTGGTCTGGCTAAAGGCCTGACCCTGTTGGTCTTTGATCGAAGCCAGGAATTGGGCACGGGCTGATAGGGACTGGCTAGATGGCTGCAATCCATTTACATCAATAAATCCAAAATATTCCCTGGTTTGGAAAAAAAAATTAAGGAATCGAGTATTTTGGAGTTTTTTTTCAAAAATAATTTATTATTAAACATAACATATTCATATTTTAAACTTCTAGATCTAGTCTTAAATATAAAATTAATAATAAAAATATTTATGTAGTGTTATCATGATTCATAAGCCTTTTTGCCTACATGAAATATATTCAGAGAATATGCCAAACAAGGGTTGAAAGGGTAAAGAAAGATGCCGCGGGTGAGGTGTCTCGTTTTGGTAGAGATGAGCGCCACCCGTTAGTCCATCCCCTTTCATCTCTTATTTTGCTGTGGGCTTTGCATTCGTCCATAGTTTTCCTTTTCCAGAAGCCCAATCAGAAGTAACTCTAATTTCTCTTCTCTCTTTCAAACTATTCCTTCTTTTTTTACAAACCAAGTTTAAGACTTTTTATTACACTTCTCCATTTTCCTTTTTTCCTTTATGGACTTTGAATTTAACTTTCGCTTTGCAATTTTGAAAACAATATTTAAAGGGTTAAATTGAATCATGTTATAAAATAATTTAAAAAAATGTTTCATTTCATTGCCATTTAATTAAAATTTCAGTCATTTTGTTCATTATTTATAGAGCATTTTTCTACATTTAAATTATTTAAATAAGTACAAATTAAATTAAAAAAATTAATATCATGCTTAAAATTAAATTATTTTAATATTTCCAATTTGTGATTAATTAATTAAAATAATAATAAACAAGCATAAAATGTTAATTTAATATTTTTTATTCAATTAAAAAATTAAATTTATAGAGTGACAGAAATGTCATGTCAGGCTATTAATTCCATTGCACTCCATTTTGTATTTTTTTTATTAATTTATATAAAAATAAAGGGAAAAAAAATGGTTTAGATATAAATTTGTATATATGCGTTATATTTTCATTTCACTTGACGAGCTTAGATAATTAGTTTTGAAGGTGACAAACAACAGCACACCACACAGCAGCGCATTTGTAAGATTCTTTCTCTGTTGTGAATTCAGATTCCTTTCTCCTTTGCTTCGATTTGGTTTTCTTGGATTTTGAGATTCATCGATCCTAATACTATTATTCTATCAGTCTTGTTCTTGTTCTTCTTCTAGTTGTTTCCAATGGAAAAGCTGGAACACCTCAAATCTGCCGTCGCTGCTCTTTCTGAAATCAGGTTTGCTTCTTTTCTTTCGTTATTCACTAAGTATTGTGGCGATTACTGAATTAACAGAGAGTAATAGTAAACAAATCTGTGGTTTCTGATTTGTGTCTCAGTGAAAATGAGAAAAACGGATTCATCAACCTTGTCTCCCGCTATCTCAGGTATTATTATTTCAAATCAGTTCTCTTCTATTTGTTTTCCGTTAGATTCAGATCCTGATGCTGAAGATTAATTTCATTTGATTGAAGTGGAGAAGCTCAGCACATAGAGTGGAGTAAGATCCAGACTCCAACTGATGAAGTGGTTGTTCCTTATGACACCTTGTCTCCCTCTCCTGATGGTAATGATCTTAACCTTATACTTTATCCGGTCAAAAGCAAGTATCTTTTGGATTCGATTGATCTCTCACTATATCTAATTGCAGATCCTGCTGAAACCAAGAAGCTCTTGGACAAACTTGTCGTCTTAAAGCTTAATGGAGGTCTCGGAACCACTATGGGATGTACTGGTCCCAAGTATGCTTCTTAATCCTTCACTTTTACTCTATTATATAGTTTTTCATTCTGCACAAATTCATCTAACTGATTTTTCCTCTCTTTTTTTTTTCCAAAAAAAAAAAAAAACACAGATCCGTCATTGAAGTTCGCAATGGCTTGACTTTTCTTGACCTAATTGTTATTCAGATCGAGGTCATAAGCTGTTGATTTCCTTTCCTCTCCTTTCTTTTTTTGTCCTTTTTGTTTTTGTATGATCAGATCAAGCTAACATTTTTTTTTATCGGTATTTTGCTCAGAATCTTAATTCTAAATACGGATGTAATGTTCCGTTGGTTCTGATGAACTCATTCAACACCCATGATGACACATTGAAGGTTCCCGCTTTTATGTTACATGTTTGGTTACTGATTTATTTTTGCCTTTGTTAAACATTGAATTTAACTTAATAAAACTCTTCTTCATTGCAGATTGTCGACAAGTACTCAAATTCAAACATTGAGATTCATACTTTTAATCAGGTTGGTGATTTCAATTTTCAGCTTCTTCTGCAGATTCAATCAAGACTCTAAGACTTGAGAGATGTATCCTTTACTTGTATTATCTTTTCTCTGATTTCTCCCCGTATTGGATTTGCATAGAGCCAATATCCTCGTCTGGTTGTTGAAGATTTTGCTCCATTACCAAGCAAAGGCCAGCATGGCAAGGATGGATGGTAAAACTTCTTCCTTATTTACTTCTTTTCACTTTAGTAGTCAATTAGTCATTCTGTTGCAATGAAAGTGCCAGCATGGCATGGGTAAACTGTAACTTGTAGCTAAAGATGAACCGGAACTTAAATGACCTGAAGTTCTTTACTTTTATATGTTGGTTTCATTTTATATGTCTTCAGTATCTGCTCTGAATCACCATAGAAAGTTGTTATTACTTTTGAACTTTGTAGCTTAACTGAAATTTGTAATTCTTTGAAGCTTTGAAGTGGTTCCCCAAGGGATGGATGTATCATAAAGGTTTGTTTAGTTTTAATTCAAGAAAGTACGAGAATACATGTGGCCATAATATTTAGAGTTTCAGAGATTTTAAGGCATTCTAATCTGAGCCATAAGACATTCTAAAAATGAGCTATAAGATTATAAGAATTTTATGCCAATGATGTATGTTACTCTTATAGTATAAGTTACTCAGAGGACGGTTGAAGAGGTTCAGCATTTTTTATATGAAGTTTAAGATTTTTGTTCAATGACGAATTGTTTCCTTCTATGTTAACATTTTCACTTGATTCTTTATGGATGTAGTGGTTGTTGAAGTCATAGGACTGGTTCATCTAAAATTATACCTATAGCTTCTATAATGTTCTATCTGCATTCACTTGGATAGTTTCATTTGACAACATCTGTATGTTCCTACTGGTTTAGTTATCTACATTTCATGCAGTGGTTGTGTTTGAGAAGCATTCATGGAGATTTTGATGATATTTTTGAATTGCTTATTTGGTGGTAATACTTTTACCGAAACAAACTTTTCTGGCTGAAGGTATCCTCCTGGTCATGGTGATGTGTTCCCATCTCTAATGAACAGTGGCAAGCTTGATGCTTTCTTATCACAGGTTGTAGCTGCGATTTGGTGTGGTTTTTTTTAATATTAAAAAAAAAACCATTTGATTTATAAAGGTTCCTTGTTTTGGTAATTTATTTTTGTTTCATCGTTCATTACAGGGCAAGGAGTATGTCTTCGTTGCAAACTCAGACAATTTGGGTGCTATTGTTGACTTGAGTATCCTCATCCTGGTTTTCAGTGAACTCTGCTTTCTAGTTGTTAGTTACACATACAAGTTTTTTTCTGCCAGTTTTAGTCCTTGACAGGTTGCTCTAGAAATCTTAAACCATTTGGTCCAAAACAAGAATGAATATTGTATGGAGGTACAAAGCGAACTGTAAGCTATGTTATATGGATTTCCTAGCTCTGTGGTTTTGCTATATTACTTCTATTTATGTAGGTTACACCCAAAACCCTAGCTGATGTCAAGGGTGGTACTCTTATTTCTTATGAAGGAAAAGTTCAGGTATGAAATGATCTCTTGTTTGATTTTAGAATTTATATATTTCAATCCTCCCTTTTTTTTTTCTCTAAACAGAAGTGTATCCGAGGTTCTAAAGATATGCTCCCTCTCATTCTTATAAGCACCTTAGGTTTTGGAGTATAATTATTGTTTCACATGTTTTTCAATGATGACTTGGTAAACCAACCAAATGCGTACCTGATATCTTTCTAAAACTTTTATGAGATTTTCAAGTTGTATGAGTTCTACTCTAATCTCCTTATGATTATTGAATAAAACTTGGAATGATTTCTGCAACAAAGAGGCTTATTGCCTTTATCAGAATTGATTAACACCCTTTATTTTCTTCTGTGATTCAGCTCCTTGAAATTGCTCAAGTCCCTGATGAACATGTAAGTAATCTATTTCTCCATCTTTGTTTTTCTATTCGTTCTTCTACCTTGGTTTTATTTAAACTCTATTAATTGAACAAAGACCACCTGGTTTTAATATTAGAAATTTGATCATGGTTCAAAAGGCAATTGGACTGCTATGTGGTGCTTGGGTTTACCATGATAAGCTACATCTAATTGTATTGGGGATGTTATTAACTGTCTGTAGATTTTATAAACCAACCCCAAAGCCTTCTTATCTTTGTTCATCCCGTTAAAATTTCAAAATAACTAGTTCTTTGTGAATTTGGTACCACCCCTTTTCTTGTCCTGATGCCAATTGGCCACTAAATTTCTTTTTCTACGAGGACATGAGGTTCACTGCTTGAAACTGCCAAGGCTAAACAACTAGACAACTGTAAATGCCATACATTGAAAAACTAATGAAGATAACATTCGGAAGCTTTATGGTTGAGGCTGACATGATTCTCTCTTTGTAACAGGTCAATGAGTTCAAGTCTATAGAAAAGTTTAAAATTTTCAATACAAACAATTTGTAAGTCATATTGCCTTAACATGTTAGAACTGTCTATTTGGCTTAGTACTAACAGTCAATGTTACAGGTGGGTCAACCTGAATGCTATCAAGAGGCTTGTGGAAGCTGATGCACTCAAGATGGAGATCATTCCAAACCCGAAGGTTTGTATCTCTTTCTTACTATGTCGTCTCTGGTGGATTTCTGATTTCTAAACTATAAAATTGGCTGCAGGAGGTCAATGGAATCAAGGTTCTTCAACTGGAAACTGCAGCTGGTGCAGCAATTAGGGTATAAAATTGTACCAATTATGGTTATGATGTATTAAAATGTAAAAAGATCTGTCTAACCATGTGTTTTCCTTATGTGATTAAGTTCTTTGATCATGCTATTGGTATCAACGTACCTCGATCGCGATTCCTTCCAGTGAAGGCAACTTCAGATTTGCTTCTTGTTCAGGTCCTTTTCTTCTTCTTCCCCTGACATCACAATCAATCTTGAATGATAATATGTAGTTTCCTCAACCCATTTCTCGTATTTTCGTTTGCAGTCTAACCTTTACACCTTAGTTGATGGATTTGTTATCCGGAATAAAGATAGAGTGAATCCTACAAACCCATCCATAGAATTGGGGCCTGAATTCAAGAAGGTCAGTACTTGTGACGTCAATCTTGCAATAAAAGTTTCCATAAAAGACCTTTATGTATATTAAAATCTCTTAACAGGTTGGTAACTTCTTAAGTCGATTCAAGTCAATCCCGAGCATCATTGAGCTTGATAGCCTTAAGGTGACTGGTGATGTTTGGTTTGGTGCTGGCATTGTGCTCAAGGTATCTTTCTTTTTCCGTTTTAAGCAGCAGCTGTTATTTAGCAAGTTGTATTTTTAAACTGTTGAAGAAACATGGAGAAGCAGAGCAGGTGGGTTTATGTTCTAAAATATGATTTTTCAGGGGAAAGTGAGTATCGCTGCCAAACCCGGGGTGAAGTTGGAGATTCCTGATGGAGCTGTAATTGAGAACAAGGTAAAAACTTTCGCATGCATGCACTAATGCAACCTAATTTCCTTATTGCAAAATTTTAGAATCAGAAAATTAGGAAAATTTATATTTACAAAAAAGCCAAGGATGAATTCCAAAACATTTAATAAAATAATTGTTTTTGTTAAAAATCCAGTTTTATTGGTTCCCGGTTCTCTGTTTTTTTTTTAGGGTTCTGGCAGGTTTTTAAAAAATATGTTGCCAGTTTCTTAGTTATTGGGTGGGGGCGGACAATGTGGTGTGGTCTAGTTTTGACTTGTAATCCATTTTTTTGGTTTTGTGAACTAATCAGTAATCTTATTGGGTGCATAGGAAATTAATGGCCCCGAAGACATCTGAGAGAGGCCTGTCTGCCAGCCGAAGTTTCCCTGATTTTGGTGTGTTGCAGTAGATAACGAACGCATCTTTTATATAAATAGGAAGTAAAATAAAATAAAAATACTTGGAGCAGAAGTAGTATTTGCGTTTCATATCACATATATATGTTGTATGTCTTGCGGGAATTTCCCTTGAATTACTATTTTTCGAGGTATGATGCAGAACAGTGTTCTGAATGTTGTATCTACTTTTTACACCAAACAACTTAGCCCCTTTTACCAAGCATCTTCAGTTACGACATTTTAAAACATACAAATTATTTAGTATTTTAATTTTGGAAAATGATAATTATTTGATACAATAATAGTAGAGATTTTTATTATTAAGTATTTTAATTTTGAAAAATGATAATTATTTGATGCAATAATTGTAGAGTTAAAAAAATCCCATTTTAACTCTGAGGAGTTAAAAAACTCTTTAAAAAATTTTAGGTTTTGCCGACCATCGCCCAAGGAATGTATAGGCCTTTACCGGAATAAACAATGTTACAAAGGCATTTTATTTGTCAAGTGTTCCTTGTTTTTAATTATGTCTGTCAGAGAAATCTGGGATTAAAAACACTGTAACTGAGAAAACATGGATCCTCTCCATTATTAGCAAATGTGACCATACAACAAAATTTATTTATTCGGAGGATAACTTTATACAATCATGATTATCAGATGAAGATGATACGATAACTATAAAATTATTACTAAGAAATATCCGGTGGCGGCGGATCCTATATCTAACTTTTAGGGTGTTAATAAAATGTAAAATTTTAGGAGTTTAATAAGATTTTTTTTAAAAAAGGAAGTCTAATTAAATTTTATAACATTTTTATGAGATCAATGATAATTTCTAAAAATTTTAAGAGAGTTTACTTAAAATTTTCAAAAAAAAAAAAAAAGAAGTATAATAGGAATTATAAAAAATTTGAGGGATCTAATTAAAATTTTTTAAAAATTTCAAGAGAAGAATAAAAAGTATCCAAAAATTTGGGAGAGTCAAGGCCCCCCTAAGCCATCATAAGGATATGCTTACTTGGTACTTAAAACTTTTTTTTAATTTAATTGTTTGCTATCTAAATTTGAAAATCGTAAGTTAATTTAATAATTATTTCAGGTACATAGTAATATCGTTAAAATATATTGATGTAGCATTGATGACTAATAGCATGATAACACATGGTAACCTCACATTTTGACATGTAGAAAAAAATAAATATATATATAATTTATAAAAAAATATTTTTTTTTACACAGGGAGTGAATCTACACAATTGGTTGTCAAATTACATTTAAATTTGGACAACCATTTGTCTAAGCTCATTCTAGACATACTTTTTAAATATTTGTAAATATTTTTTAATTTTTTTTCACATTTTTATATTATTATTGTTTTGAAATTTAAAATATATAAAATTTTAAAAAAAATTATAAGTTTTAATTATGTAGTTAAAAAAGTATAAGATTAACTCACAGTTTTCAAATTTAGATACCAATTACATTAAAAAAATTAAACATAAAAAAAAAATTATCCAAATTCAAGTATACCCCTAATTTAAACAAGAGAAACGGAAATTTGAGTTTTTTCTTTTTTTACAAATTGGAGGAAGTTAGAAAAATAAAAAGCATAACAAAGTTTTAAGACAATTTATTTTTACCCTATTTTTATTTTATAAAAAGTTTTTAGCTGTAAAAATTTATAATCATTAATGATTTTTTTCTTTCTTTTCACTGGTTAAAATTATTTCACTTTCTTTTCTTTTAGGAAAACAAGATAATTGAATCATAGAATATTTTCAACATTCAAGATAATATTTAACCATTTATTGCTCAGCTTTCCTCTAATTTATTTTCCTTTCTTTTCTTATCCTCAACTATTTTTAATCAAGTTTTAAAATATATAAAAAGTTGCTTCTGAATACTTTTTAAATTTAAGATTATAATTACACAAGGTAGGTACATACCATGCAACCAAATTACATTTTATTTGTTACATTAATAAAACATTATAATAGAAATATTGTTGTACATGTAATTGAACATCAAATTAACTTTCAATGAGGCGAGGCAGTTAATTATCCCATTTCTTTCCCAAATATGTTTACATCCGAATTTTTTTTTAGTATTTACCATGCCCATGCCCATGCCCATATCCATTTTCTTTTGTTTTTAAATATTTTCTATGTCGGTTTTCATCCATTCGTTGCATCATACATATCATAGGGGTGCAGATATGGTGTACGACGGAAATTTAACCAAAATCCAAATCCTTAAATATAATGTTACATTAAAAATCGAAACCCTTCAAATCATAAAAATGAGATGAATCAAGTGAGAGAGTGCTCGTCTCTGTATCTCATAAAATGGTGATTAAATTCATCTATTGACAACATCCATCCCCACCGCCCTCCTCACCTCATCCACGCCACCTCCACTGACGCTTTTTATTATTATTATTTTTCCTGCAAACCCACAAAACCATCCCCTTCCATTTTCGACCTGCAACAGATAATAACGCAAACATTACCATCAATGTCTACAGAAACATCAGGCCACAAACACAAACGCAAAGGTTAAATTTCCCAGCAGATCCTTGTACAATAAAACTTAAGTACAAACTTGTCCCTCCAACATGAAAAAACATTGAGCAATTTAGTCCTTTTAAATTACCGTCAGTTAAAATTTTACAACTTTGCTTCAAAATTAAATGTATAATTTGCTCCCAAGTCTATAGTACAAGGACCCGGCACCAAAGCAAACATCAAGAAGCACAAAACATGCTATTAAAAAAATTTCTCGTATTTATCCAAGTTAAAACATCTATTGCAAAATGTGAAACTTGCTAATAAAACGTTTTTCACTTAACAATTACGCAAATAAGTTAATTTCATATGTTTCTCTTCCCAATAAATTGGTCTATACAAGGTCGAGGGGGCAAAACAAGCACAAAGAACTTTGATGGTTAGGAGTAGTTACCATGTTCAAATTTATGCTTAAGAAAGTCTTGCTTTTAGATCTGCTGCAACAGCATCAATGAACTCCTCAGTATTCAGGTACTTGTCCCTAGCAAGCCTGCAGCATCCATGTCAATGTTATAACCAAGTTCTGTATAACATATATGTACATGTATGCAAAGTAAAAAAACGAATTATATGAGTGCCCACTGACATGCACAAACATTTCTTATGAAGGATCATTGCAAGTTAACAGACCATAAAAATCACTGGCGGTTAAATTGCATAAAACATGCTTAATAAATACTTACTTAGAGCCGTGAATGATTAGTGCAAGATCTTTGGTCATCTTTCCAGATTCCACAGTTCCAATACAAGCTGCCTCTAGTTTCTCAGTGAAATCCAAGAGTTTAGGATTGTCATCCAATTTTGCCCTGTAAACAACATAGTAGTTCTAGTAAACATTTAAATAATTTTGTTAGCCGCCCATGTGAAAAAGAAAGATGCCATCAGTACTACCTGTGTGCAAGCCCACGCGTCCAAGCAAAGATAGATGCTATGCTGTTCGTGCTGGTCTCACCACCCTTTTGGTGAACTCTGAAATGCCGTGTAACAGTACCATGAGCAGCTTCTGCTTCTATTGTCTTCCCATCTGGGCAAACCTGAAACACAAACAAATTCATCATGTAGGGTAAGTGGCATTTAAGCTGGTGCTCAGGATAGGATTGAATTTACATCCCCATGTTTAGTATTCATCTTCATCCCAGGAGGAAGATAAGAAGACTATTTATCACCAGCAGAGAAGATAATAAAATTAAATAAACTGTTGACATGAGATATACCAGCACAGATGTCATCAATCCAAGAGATCCAAAACCTACAAAAAGCAATTCAGGTCTAGTTAGAAAAGCAATATAGCTACCATGCCGCAAGAATAATGTGAAATTTTATCAATTTGGGGCTGAAAGGGGAACATTTTTTCCCTTCTACTGGTTTGTGACACAAACCTTGGGCTAAGAAATCACTCTGGACATCACCATCATAGTTCTTGCATGCCCAAACATAACCACCTTCACTCTTTAGAGCATATGCCACCATATCATCAATGAGACGGTGTTCATACCTTAAATTAAATAATCTGAATCAATATTTGACATAAATATAAAGAAAATTAATTTAAGTCAATCAAAGTAAAGAAGATCCTTACCATATCCCAGCAGCCTCATATTTTGATTTCCAGTTAGCCTCATAAACCTCTTGAAAGATATCCTTAAATCTTCATTAAATAAACAAACATAGCTATAGGAGTCAAAAACAGAATAAAGAAAAGCTTGCAGTAATAAAAGTTTTACTTATTAAGCAACCACATACCTTCCATCATACTTCTTAAGAATAGTATTCTTCGTACTAAGATAAAGAGGCCACTTCTTCTGATAAGCAGTGTTCATGGAAGCCTCGGCAAAAGCACGAATAGACTTCATCCCCAAGCCAAACATAAAGAAAAAGAAATCAAACACCACTAGAACAAAAAAGAAAGGCAACAAGACCATCAACAGAATTATAGATTCAGACCTCATCTGTGTTATACATGGCCAGTGAAACTCCTCCTTCACCAGTGAAGTTGAAAACTTCATATTCAGTCTTCTCACCCTGTCCCTCTGGAACTGCAAACAATAGCAATCGATGCTAATTATCCAAAAATCAAGCGCCAGGTACTACCAAATACCATTAAAAACAAACAATTGAATATCAGAAATCATCAAGTAAGGCAAAGAAAAGATTTTACCAAAAACAAGTTTAAGTTTCCCAGCTCCTTTAATGACAGCATCAGTTGCTCGGTACTGATCACCGAAGGCATGCCTTCCAATGCATATAGGCTTTGTCCAACCTGATGACACAAGAAATCAACATAGCTTAATATAAATGTAAGTAACTAAATAAAAATATACATATACAACATCATGATAAAGCTAAATACCTGGGACAAGTCGAGGGACATTTTTGCAAATAATTGGTTCTCTAAAGACAGTGCCTGAAAGATTACACCAGTCAAAATAACTGATATTGAAACATCACAAAATAATAGGAAAATTCTAGAAAGATATGAATGCATTAATGCTAACCGTTCAAAATATTCCTAATAGTCCCATTAGGACTCTTCCACATCTGCTTCAAGTCAAACTCCTTAACACGAGCTTCATCTGGCAATCACCAACACCATATTGTAAGAACTTGCCGGATTTCAAGCTTCCAAGCATATTACCGTTCCAGTAAGAATCCAAATTTCAATAATTCAACAAGTTAATGCATGCTTCTTTCCAGGAAGAACCGCAGCAAAGGTTCAGCCATGTATACCTGGAGTAATAGTAGCACACTTGACGGCAACATTGTACCTAAAATAAGAACCAGAAACACTTGAGGTCAGCTGAACACAACAAAGATAACAAAGTGGAAGTACATACACCCAATTAAGTTTAGTATGTATTTCAATAGCAGTTATGATAATTTTGTCAGGGGGAAAAAAACAGCACAAAAAGATAGCCTATTAGTACCAAAGCAAGAGCAAGAAGCAGATTCTTAACTGCTTTATTACTGTCGGATACTCTAATCAATCAAAAAATGGTTCACGATTAACAGGAAACATGCAAAGAATAAGAACAGCAATAACATGTAAATTTCTATCATGGTAAATGAAGAAATAAGCAGGAAAGAATATGGCCAGAAGGGCGTGCCACTAGGAAGGAAGCAGATGGAAGAATCAGCAACAACAGCATTGACTAAATATTGCGACAAAGAGATTCATCCCTCGGGAATTTAGAAAGAAACAACTAAAACATACTTAAGAGTAGCTTCTGCACTTTCAATTGTAACTTTGTCATCGGTAGCATCACGATGTGGAAGACCAAGGTCAAAGTACTTTATGTCCAACTCCACAAAGGGAAGAATGAGCTACAGAAGAAAAAATATATATTACAATCACAAAAATATATTATAATTTTTGTATTTTTTTTACAAATATATTATATTTTTTGTATTTTTTTTACAAAAATTATATATACGTCATCATATAAATCAACGAATCACCTTATCCTTAATTGATTTCCAAATAACTCTGGTCATTTCATCTCCTGCGCCACAGAAATGAAAAACCACAAATGATCAGGAAGACAACATGGTGTACAAGACTGTATTATACCAATTCAACAGAAGCAACACAAAGAAATCGCAAGGTTTAATATACAACAATGTTCCACGATATATATATATGCTTTTGCGTCTGTACACGTCATTTCGTATGCACTTGCACCCCACATGTTCGATACAAATGTCAAGAAACTATTGTTTTCCATATAGTTAAGTTTTCATTATAAGCAATGCAGTGGAGTAATATAGCGTGCTTTTAGATAATCCTTTCTATGAAATATAGTAATATAAATGAAAGATCTGCTGATTCCAGTCCAGTCAACTTGACGTAAAACTCATTAAAAAACGCCATATGAATATGATAATCAACATGGTCAAATTAACATATGAAGAACGAAGTGCTTAACATATGAGGCAGGCGTAACAGAGTGATAAAGGACGTCGTTGGCTTTCAGTTTATAAGATCTGCGTCCAGATTCATTTTAACACCAGTTTTTAATTCTTTTTTTTTTTGTTTATCGATACTGCTGATTATAAGGCGATCGGAATCAAAAAGTAACAACAGTTAGTAGCAAAGAAGAAAGCCAGATCTGAGTGAGAACAACATCTAATGTACAGAACTGAAGAAAATAAGATCTGAATCTGAATCTGGATATCAAAGAAAAGAAAAAGGAGATACCGTCCATCTCAACGATGGGATTGGCGACCTTGATCTTCTCAAAACCCATTGCTATTCCCACCGATTTGATTTTTTTTGTTTCGGATCAGCGATTTAGATGAAAAATGAAAAATGAGCAGCCACTGCGGATGCCGTGTCTAAGTAGAAGAAGAGTAGATGTGTATCGGTGACTTTAAGACGGCACCTCACCTAACCCAAACTACCTTTTTTTTTATTTTTTTATTATATCTTAGACCCCGGTCCCCACTAGATTCTAGTCGGGTGAGTTTTAATTAATTGTAGACTTTAATAACGGATTTTTATTTGGAAAAAAACCTGATGTTATGATATATCCTTTTTATAATACATAAATTAAATTAAAATAATATATAATTTTTATAAAAAAAGTTGTATAAATTGTTGAATAATTTTCATAACATTTCTTATAAATAATATATATTTTACCATAATTTTAGAAAAAAAAGTTTATAAATAAATTATAATAAAAAAATTATAACATTTTTTTTATGATAAGTATATTATTTTTATAATATATAACATAGACACATAAATAAGTTATATTTATATTTCGTGGCAAAAAAATTATAAATAAATATACTATAACACTTTGATAACATTTAAATTATTTTTTATAATAAATCTTTTAGCCATAACTTTAAAATTACAAGTACCTTTAAAATTTTATCATGTATATTTTTTAAAATATTTATTTTTTAATATTTTACTATACTTCTATAAGAAATTTGTCAACCTTCTGACCATGTTTATGAAGTCTAAAAGCTCCATTGAGAGTGTACTAAATATAATGGGTCCTACAAAATTGAGTGTAAGTAAAATACCTTAGTTACACCTTCCAATTCATACGGAAAAAGTGAGAATTAAAGTAATTACATAGATAATTACACTCAAATTTAATTTTAAAAAATTCTTTTTATACTAGTTATAAAAATTATATAGTTTTGATTAAAACTTATAACATTTCAATTATATTTATATATTTTAATATCATTTTTTTAAAAATCATATATTTTATTTAATTTTAAAAAATAAATATAATATAAATCATTACGTTTCAAAAGTCAAAAGATTTTTTCCTTTTTGAGTGCCATATTCAAATATTAAAAATTGAAATAAAATCAAAAGAAATGTATAAAAGTTAGAGGCGTGTTCATGGGCCGGGCCGGGATATAATAGGGAGTCAAATATACGAATATTTATGATCTTTTTTTACTTGAAAATGGCGAGATTTTATATTATTTTATAAACTAAATATTTTAAAAGTTATTTTTTTCTAAAATATTGTTTTTTCAGTTTAATATTTATAAGTATAAGTTTAGTATAAAGTTTTGGTTATTAAATTTTTTTAAGATAAAAGATATTGACTGATTTTATTGATATCAAACTTTAGACATCAACTTTTATAAGTGTCGAATTTCATATTAAATTTCAAATCTTAACTTCTATTGATATCTAAGTTCAATTTAATATATAGACTATCTTGTTTTTTCTTTTTCTTTTTTTACTTTTTATACATACAACAAATTTTTAACTATAAATTCTCTCATATTTCTCTTTATAAAAGAAATCATTTTATAAATAAAATACAAGTATAAGATGCTATATATTATATAGTATAGTTGGAAATCTGAAATTAGATAAAAAAAAATATTTAGTTCAAAGTGTATGGCATGTTAACACATTGTTTATTCTGACATAAGAGTTTTGACACTTTCCCTCGTGTCTTGCATTGCCTTGGAATAATGTCGAATCAAATACGAAATCACATAAAATCTTGGTAAAATATAAAATAGAAGGGCATTTGCAGGCTTAAAATTTATATCACAAGCAGTTCCTGTTACTAACTCGTTGTTGTAATATACATTATGATATAAGTTGGAGCATGTTTAATCGTATCTTATTTATTGATTTAAGAGTTTAGAAAGTTATAGGTTATAATAAAATATAAAAATAATTATTAAATTATTAGTTTCATTTTATTTTAATCATTTAACTATTAACTATTTAAAATTTAATCATTAAATTTTTCGAAATCAAATATTTTAATCACTTGAATTTTAACTGATTGTTGACATAATCTTTTTATTTCTTTAACTAATTTTCAGGAAGTGTGAGTAAGTATTTTTTTTTTTTGTTGGACTTTCACCGTCTCTTTTCTACCTTTTCTTTTTTCTCTTTTCACCTTTCTTTGACCGTCTTTATTCTTTTTCTTTTATAGGAAATAAATTATTTCTTTGGCTAAATTATCTGTATATGCCAATTTTTTTTGTTAATTGGTTAAATAAGCCATTTTTTTTTAATTTAGGAATATAGGCCGATTTTAGAAAAAGAATATGAAAGCGCGTTTAGCTGGGTGTGCTTTCCTCCAACGATTTTTTCTCCAACGGTAAAAATTCAATCACTCCAACAGTAAAATATTGAAACAGTCCAACGGTAACTCTAATTTCTTATAAATACCCAGGGCATTTTCCATTCTTTTCACTCAAATCTAACTCTCTCCATTATCTCTAAACTCCCAATTCTCTATTTGTTCGAAATTTTCCAATAAATATGTATACAAATATTATAGTTTTATTTTATTATTTCATAGATTATTTATTTCGATTAAATTTTCAAGAATGGCAACTTCTCTTATTCGTTTCGACAACAAGCACATTTTCGCCGCTTAATTGGTAATGGTAAGGAAAAATTTTAAATTTCATTATTTTTAATTAAGTTATTTTTAAAGTTTTAAAGTTTTTTAAATTTTAAATTATTTTATTTTGTTGATATAAATAGGCGGATGATCGTGTTTTGGAGAGGTTCATACACAATTTATCAAAGAGCGCACCCAATGAAATTCACGGTTATTTGCAATATGCAGGATTCTTACATGCATGTTGTATGCTCGGGGCTATACTTTGGATCCTACACTTATTAGCGCGTTGGTGAAAAGATGGAGACCCAAGACACACACATTCCATCTTCTATGTGGTGAGTGTACAATCACACTCGAGGATGTAACTTTACAACTCAGTTTACCTGTGGATGGGTCAGTCGTTATGGTGTCAGTGGTCATTCTCGATAAAGAGGACCTTTGCAAGGCATTTTTAAGGAAGGTGCCAAACAAGTTTTAAGGTGGTCGGGTAGAGATGAGATGGTTGCAAGATAATTTCAAAGACCTTCTTTCGAACGTAATTTACGTCGTGAAAGAACAATATGCCCGAGCATTCATTCCGAGGTTAATCGGGGGCATTTTAATGCCCGAGAAATCTCGCTCGACTAGACGCGCTTTTTGTCCACCACCCTTCAAAGCCTGCCAAGATGCCCTGACCCTGGGAATCTCAGGTATGTTTTCAAGCACCACTTTCAGATATTCGATGAAAATGCCTCTTCTATGACGCGTTTTCAACCACGAGTTGTTTTTTTTTCTTTTCAATCTCACCCATCCCCCGCGCCTATAAAAAGAGGTGTAACACCCCTAACCCGAATCCTTCACCGGAACAGGGTTACAGAGCATTACCAAAAGTTACAAACCAAACAGACAGAAAATGCAAACATTTCATATCATATAGCATTCATGTAAAAAACCAATCAAAATCATACATACTGTCCCTTATACGAGCCCTCGATGCCAAAAATACACATTAGAAACAAGTCGAGGCTAAATCGAATATTCAAAGAATTTTTCGAAAAACGTTAAAAATTCTCAAAGCTGCAGGGGTCACACAGCGTGTGGCTAGGCCGTGTGACTCACACGGCCAAGAGACACGCCTATGTGGACATTCGAAATAAGGACACGCGACCATGTCCCAGCCCGTGTCCGTGCCCGTGTAACTCCCTGACTTGGGTCACACGGCCAAGCCACACGCCCGTGTGCTAGGCCGTGTGAGCATATTGACTTGTGCTCTATTAAAAGATACAGGGGACACAAGGCCGTGTGTCACACACGGCTGAGACACACTCCCGTGTCTCTGCCCGTGTGGACGAAAATAGGTCATTTTCCAAGCCATATTTCTCACCCAAATTGGTACCAACCTAAACACAACAATTTACATATATCCAAGTCATAAATAGGCATCCAAAACCAGCCAAAATCAAGCTTAAAACATACAATATCATCACATTCAACCAATATGCCCATAGGCACCTCAATTGACAACATGTAGGTCGCTAATCAAGCTCAACCATTTGGTACCCAAAATACCAATTTACAAGTCAAACATGATAAGGCCATTTATATATACATAGCAAATTATACCAAATCACAAGCCAATTCAAATGGCTAAAAACATAACAAAACATGTAGGCTATCATTAGCCAAAATAACCTATACATGCCATTATTACCAAAATTAGATAACCAAATTGTAACAAAAAAGCTGATAGATAGTGTGAAATAGCTCCGACAAGCTTCTAACCCGAACGAGCTTCTGAATTACTATAAAACACGGAAAATAACACAGAGTAAGCATTTAAGCTTAGTAAGTTCGTATAACAAAGAAATTAACTTACCATTTAATCACATTTAAGGTAAGCATACAAAACATATCCAAATCAATTTGGCCAAAAGCCTAAACATATATCCTCAACAACCATGTTAGTCATGTAATTCAACCACTATTCAAATTCCATACACATGTAACATCTATATCATATATCCATATATCATATATAAATCATTTCCATGAAATTCATGTAAATACATGTACTAGTTCGTATTGAACTTTTATAAACTCTTAACAGAACTATGCTCGTTGAACCATTTAGAATATCATTGGATACGCTGGTAGTACACACGAGGTATACTGAACTGTAACCCGTCAATTCATATACATTTATGCTCATACGAGCTGAGAATCGGTAAGCTCATACGAGCTGTGGTGTGTTCGCAACACATGCAGGACCTCAACCAAACCGATAACCCTAATGATATGTCATTTGTATCCTACGAATTCCTAAGGTTCAAATGGGACTCGATAATTGTCAGATATGTGATCGGTATTTATACATGGCAATTATACAAATCACATACATATAATTCAATTTAAAACATATAAATATACAATTTAATTGCACGTACTTACCTCGACGAGTGTACGTAGATACGGATGCGACTAATTCGATATTTTCTCTTTACCTCGACCTAACTCTGTACGATGTATGACAGGATCTATACAAATAAATTTAACTCATTTCAAGATAATTCTCATCCAATTTAATCCAACATGGAATTTTGGCAAAATTACCATTTTGCCCTATACTTTTAATTCCTTTGTAATTTAGTCCCTAGGCTCAAAAAATGAAATTCATGCAATTTAATCCTTACTCAAGCCTAGCCGATTTTTATACATATTAATAGCAGCCCATATATTTCACAAAAGTCACAAAATTTACCATAAATTTATCACCTTTTTCAATTTAGTCACTAATTGATGATTTCACCAAAAATCTCTTTACAAAAATTATTTATTTAACAACAACCATTCATTTTCTATCATCTAACTTCAAAATTCAAGCATGTTCATCAATAGCAAAACCCTAATACTTTAACAGTTTTGCAAATTAATTCCCGAGCTAGCTAGATCAAGCTACAACGATCCCGGAAACATAGAAATCATCAAAAACTGGACAAAAATTCATATCTAATTGAGCAAAATAAGCTTGCCTAAATTTCAAGCTTCCATGGCTAGGTTTTTTTTTTAATGAAAGATGATGATAATGGATGATAATAGTTTATTTTATTTAATTAATTATACCTTTAATCACTAATTTCCAAAATTAACCTTAATAATTCATTCAAATTCCAATGATGACAAATCCATGCTTATCCACTAACAACCTTAATGACTAATTACTATATAAGGACCTCCAATTTAAAATTCTATAGCTATTTAATACCTTTAGCTATTAGAACACAATCTTTGCACTTTACGCAATTTAGTCATTTTTATCAAATTAAGCATGTAAACAGTAAATTTTCTTAACGAAATTTTATACGGTATTTCTATATCATATTGTAGACCATAGAATAATAATAAAATAATTTTTTTGACTTCGGATTTGTGATCCCAAAACCACTGTTCTGATTTAATTGAAAACGGGTTGTTACAGGAGGGCTCTTCTTCCATACTCTATCATCTCTCCCGATCATCATCCCTCCACTTTACAATATTTCTCTCTCTCGATTTTCCCCGCTTCGATGTTTAAAATTTTCATCGATAGTATTTATTCCTGTTTGAGGTATTCTTGAGTCGTTGGTGATGCAATATTGCTCTGAAATACACATTTCATAAATCGTGCCGATACAAGATGAAACCATTGCCTCAGAAACCTATCTTGTGGAAGTCAGGTTTCGAGGTGACGGTTTATACGGTCACGGGTGGAAGTCTATGTCGAGGTCTTGGTCCACGACCGTTATGAGGTCATGGATCGAAATATAACTGGGGAGCTAGTTGACGGTCGTTATGCGGTCACAAGATCAAACTTTTTGGATACCTGGAGATGTTGCATTATAAATATCATACATAAGTTTGAGGGCATAATCATAAGAAAAAACTGTGGGGTTTCCCGCTATAATCAACGTAAATTTTTTTCTTCATTTCCACGTAGTCGATATCTTAACCTTCCTTCTTATCTGAAGGCCGACACAACTGTTAACGTAGAAGGACTCTTAGACGGGCAGTGGCTGTTGCGGTGGAGTAAAAGTGATGCTCCTTTCGGGGTGACAACAATTGTCGTTATTAAACAACCCATTAATAACTATAATTGTTGTCGTGCTGACCGGAGTTTGACCTCTACTCCGTCGGAACATTCGCTCTCCGCCTGAAAGTCTTATTGTGTCCACCTCATTGTCAGCCTTCAAATAAAAATAAAAGGTTAAAGATATCGACTGCCTGGAAAATAGAGAAAAAAATTACGTTAATTACACTAGAAAACCCTTCGTTTTCCCTTATGATTATGGCATCAATCTTATGTATGGTATATATAAGACATCATTTCCGAGTATCCAAAAAGCTTGAACTCGTGACCACTTAACGACCGTCAACTGGCCCCCAGTTATACTCGAACCCATGATCGCATTACGGTCGTCGACTGAGACCTCCACTTAGATTTCGACCCATAACCGTATCAAGATTGTCACCCCGGAACTCGACTTTCATAAGATGGGTTTCTGAGGTAATGGTCCTATCCCAGCATGACATATGAAATATATGTGTTCTGAGACGTGTTATTGCATCTCTGACCCTTCAAATCTACCTATAAATTTTCACGGTGTCACCCTCAAAACCTTAAACAATAAAAACTCTAAATACATAAACCTAAAAAACCCTAACCCTAAAAAAATAGGTGGCCAATGAGAGAGAGTGTGGGTGCGCTTTCATAGTCTCTCTCCAAAATCAATCTATTTCCTTAACTAAAAAAAGGGCCTATATGGCTAATTAACAAAAAAAAAAAACCCGACATATTTAGACAATTTAGCCTATTTCTTTCATTCATTTCCTTCTCCTCCGCCACATATTGTCTTTACTCCACTGGATTGTCCCTCACATTCGTCCCACCTCGACACATCATCGTCATCTCTCTCTCCTCTACTCTTCTTGCGGTTGTCGTCATTCTCTCTCTCGTCGCGCTTACCCATATTTTGTTCAATTTAATGATGATGTGTCATGTTATTATTCATTGATCGTGCATGAAATTTATGCACAGACAATGCATCAAATATTATTCCTTAATTATTACCAAATTAAGTTAGTGTCTAGTTAACTCGTGATATTAACTCAATAAAAAACTTAATATATAATATAAACCATATGAAGACTAAGTTCAACTATAATTTTTTAAATTTGGATTAGATTGAATAAATCAATACTTTGTACAATTTATTTAATTGCACTTTTATTCAAAATAATATTTTTGATAAATTAATATTTTTATGTATTTATTTTATATTCTTATATTTTATACTAGATCATGTCCAATGTCATTTTTTTAATATTCTAATATCACATAAGTTATATATGATTTTACGTATTTAGTTTTAATTCATTTAATAATATATTTTTATTTTCATATGATGAATATAAAGTAATATTATTCAAATTATTTATATTTTTTACTATTAATTGAATGAAAACATTTAAATATAATGGTAGCTTTTAATTTTAGTTTTACATTCTCATCGTATCAAAACTTTTTTAAATTTATATTAAATTATAGCGTATATACGTTTAAAAGATATGTAACAAATATATTTATGAATATGATTTGGTTGAATTAGAGAAATTAAAATGAAACATTAAAAATTATGATATTCTATATTTAAATCTCATTCCACGTATTTCGTTTTTAATTTTATATATAAAAAAAACTCAAATAGATATCTCAGGTGGTCCAACATTCCTATAGGAGGCGGCGGTGCGCAGATTTCAGTCAAAATATCTCCGTCTCTTTCATCGGCTGATAAGCTTTTGCGTTTTCATTTCTGTTAGCCATTCGAAATGGATAATTGGATGTGGAAAGTGTAATACTTTTTGTTTTTCCTAGAATAGTGAAATCCCGTTTTAAGCTTAAAACGAATGCAGCCAAATTTTCTTTTCTTGCCGGACCATTTAAGAAATCTCGTAATTTGCTAACAAATTATATTTACAAACAAGGAATATATATATATATATATAAAATAAATTCATTTTTACGTAATTTTGTTACTAATATAAATAAATAAATAAATAAATAAATAATTCTAGTAAACTGTAACCATCAATCTAGTGTTTTAGTGACAATAATCTATGTGAAGTTTGTTGGTGTCTTAATTTGAATTTTGTGGATAAATTCATTTCCCATCCATCGATGTAAAATTTGTATGTTTTGTTTCGTTTATAAAGTTAGCAACCTATAAGACAAGTTTGACTTTTTATAATAAAAAGTTATTTTAGTATTTATTTTAATTTTTCATTTCTTTTTATCTTTAAATTCGTATTATTTGTTAAATTACCTTAAAATAAATAAAAAAGTTAATGTTTGTTAATTTTATTGATGTGACATATATACGAAATTATCAGGTGAATGTTACATTAACAATTAACTAAATTTTAAAAAATAAAAATTATAAAAATAGATTTTTTAAAATGTAAATTACTTAAATTGTTTAACAAATATAAAAATAATTATTTTAACTTTTATAAATTAATTCCTTACACATACACATGACTTCCATATCAACAAATATAACAAATAACTTTTTTTTTTTTTTTTTTTTTTTGCATTTTGAGTGATTGACAATCAATACAAATTTAATGATTAAAATAAACGAAAATATGAAATGTTAAAATGATTTTTTTTTTTGTAAAATTAAATGATGAGATAAATCATTATGCTTTTAAAAAAATCAAAATATGGAACATGTAATTAGTTATGTTAATCAAAAGGAAGTTACGTATGAAAAGCAATAATAATATTGGTGGTAATAAAACTCCAAACTTTATTTGATACTTGAATGTGAAAATTTAACAATGTTGTGTTTTTTCTTTTAATCATTAAGTCGTTTTTGGAAATAAATGAAACGACAAAGTGATAGTGAACACCAGAGCTTCAAATGCAAAGAAATTAGTTAGGTTAGGTTAATTTTCGAAATCAGCACCTATCTGTATATGACATTTCTCTTAACTAAATTGTATTTGAAAGGAAACAAACATCTGAATTTTAGCTATGGTATATAAATTTTGATTTTTATATAATTTTTATTTTCGTATGTTGTACTGTTTTACGTATTTAATTTTTTTAAAAGTATATTATTGAATTAAAATAAAGTTTTTATGTGTACAATTGAATAAAATAATTGCTTCAAATTAAAATTTATGTATCATATAATATATTGGATCAAAGTTTATATATAAAGTTTAAGATTTATCTTTTTATTTAAGGATTAAGGAAGGATTATGATTATTTTAAGCATTAAAGTTTAATCGTACCTTCTATTTCTGTAATTTTTATACATCTGAAATTTATTCCCTATACTCTTTTAATTTAATAATTGAATTCTAGTTTATAACACTATTACAAAAAAATTACTTGCATGATTAATATTACACATTTAAAAAGTCAAATAAAAATATTGAATTTAAAATTGTAAAGTTTTCAATTCCTTGGGATTTGTAAAGTACTATTTCACAAAAGTATAATAAATGTCAATATTCTTTTCTTTCACTTACATGGCTTCCGTGGCAGAATTATTGAAATATGCTGGAAAAAAAATTGAGTAAGTATGCCCTTTTTTTATAAAATTTATCGATTTACATTGTGTTTAGAGAGAAAAAGAAAAACATGTTTTCACCATCACATTAGTGAAAACGCACTTTGTAGGACGTGTTTTTCTTTCAACGGTAACTTTTCTAATGACTAAAACGAGTTCAATAACCATAATTTTTTCTATATAAACCCTTCCAAACTTCATTCTTTTCAACCAAATACTCAATATTCATTCCTCAATCCTCAATTTTCAATCCTCAATTCTCAATTATAATTTTTAATTCTTTTTCTGAATTTTATTCTCTTCAATTTTATTTTATTCGTTATAATTTTAAATGACAAATCAACTTATTCGTTTGGATGACAATCATATATCCAACGTTTAAGTACAAATGGTAAGAAAATATTATTTATTTATTTAATTTTAAATAGTTAATTATTATGTTGTTTAGATTGTTAATTTTTTTATATTTATATACTTAACCTGAAATCAAATTTTGGAGACGTACATAAACAATTTAAGTGAAGGTGCATCAAATGTCATTTATGGACACTTGTGATATGCAGGATTTTTATACGTGGCTCGAATGCTCGAGGGGACTAAATTTGGATCCCCCACTTATTAGTGCTTTGGTCGAAAGATGGAGATCGAAGATACACATATTCCATCTTCCCTGCAGTAAGTGTACAATTACACTCGAAGACATTAGTTTATAACTCGATCTATTGTACAATGAGGAAGTCGTTACGAGGCCAATGATTAGTGCCGATTAGAGTGCAACATGCGAGCAACTACTAGGGAAGGTGTCGAACAAGTTTAAGGGTAGCCAGATCGAGATGAGATGGTTGGAGGACAACTACAAAACTATCGAGGCTTTCGTGAGTGATATTAAAAAAGAACAATTCACGCGTGCATTCATCTTGAGGTTGATCGAGGGTTTGCTAATGCCATGTAAATCTCGCAATCTGATACATTTAAGGTAGCTACTACTACTAGTCAACTTGAAAGAATCGGGACGACTTAGTTGGGGATCAGCGGTGCTGACGACATTGTACCGAGATATGTGTTGAGCGACGATACAAAAAAGTTAAAATCAACAGTTGTATGCTCCTTCTTCAATTGTGGGCATGGTATCGACTACCATTTTTACGCCCTCGAGTGGAACTCTCTTACGAATTCCCACTCGTAATATGATAAAATTCATTTGATAATATCATTATCATTTTTATTTTTCATTACTGTAATTTTGAAATAACACATTATTTGAATAGGTGGAACAACCTTGCGAGACACAGCGGTATATCGAACGAGCTAAAGGATATTCGACTAGCTTTTGATTAACAAACTGAAGAAGATGTTAGTTTACGAATTTCAGAGTTATCAGTTTTTATTCTAGCATTTGAAATTAAATATTAGGCACATGTTAAAATTTATAAATCCGTACTACAGTTTAAATGGAAGCCATATGCAAATCCAAGGATTCAAGAATGCGTTCCGACCGAATTTCTAACCAATCGCAACATCTAGCACGTAAAAGTACCATTGGTCATTTTTGCAACGGTCAAGATGCATGAATCCGACTGAGTGATACAACAGTTCGAGTGTACGCAATGTGTTTCGTCGCCACCCCAAGAGCTCGATGACCTGCACAAGTTCAACATGCGAGGGAGACTCGAGGAAGATTTGTCAACATTCCACAAGAAGTATATCGAGATTTGGAAGCGTAGGTACAATTACTTGCCAATGCGTGAACCATTTCTCACACTGGAGTTGGCGATATCTCTGGATTACATGGATTGATTCAGGCATAACGAAAAGTCGTATCTACTGCTGGCTTCAGAAATGAATGGGCAACGTCGCTGTAGGAGGCCAAGACAAAGGCCCATCAATTTTAGGTCGGGAGAAGATGTCATGGGGGGATCAACATCTACTCCATCTCCACAGGAGGACCCAATTATCGTGCAACTTCTCGGTCAGTATAGTTCATTTATTTTTGTTTCTAACCCAATTTATTTGACACAAACATCAAAACACGCACAATAATTCCCCGCATCAACACCTTCAGCTCTAGTTTATTTTACACAAGCACCACAACATGCATAATTATTTCCTGCATCAGCACATTCAACATCAGTTTATTTTACACAAGCTCCACAACACGCACAATCATTCTTTGCATTAACACATTCTCTAGGGGTATATTTTGCACGACCACCACTCGCCCTACCATATTACAGATTGATGCTGCCAGCAACATCGTCACATCCGGTATCACTGAAAATTCCCACATTTTATCTATAATCGGCCTATACGACACTATATAGTCATCCACCGATAATGTTGCAAACACCCTCAGCATTGTTGTTCCACCGATGTGAGTCATCCTCATAACCGCAAACTCAAATAGGGGGATGTACGATGGGCGGTTAGGACACAGTCGCAATCAACCACAGAAGAATGAGATAATTGTGGCGATCAACCCTAACGTGCACGTGAATACAAAGACGAAGACAAAGTCAATGAGGAACTGCCAACCCAAATAATATGACGGAACCCTAGGCGTGCCCGACGCCTATCCGGTTGTGGCACACATTCAGGACGCCGATGATTATGTTATTTGTAATTTTACCTAATTGTATACTTTATTTTTCATCCCAAATGTACACATATTTACAATATACGAAACAAATTTATTAAATTGGTTTGCTTTGTACCATATTATATTATGAGTTTAAAATTTAAAATTATTTCTATTATTTTTTTCATTTAAGTTTTTCTCCATCCATTTTTTAAGTAAAACATTTTGAGAAAGGAAAGATTCGCTAAGAAGGTATGGAAAAAGATTAAAATTTGGCTTGCGTATCATAATATATCTTACTTCAATAATTAATATTAACTTACACTTTATAAAAAAATTAAAGAATAAACGAATAAGTTAGTGTTTTTACTGCATGAGTTAGTGTTTTAATTAGCTATTCTCCTCGATACTCCCAGGTTGTGTAGATATGTTGGCTTCGTATGCCTTGGGTTCCTACAGTAACTGCATAACATTGGTGTGTCTCCGCGCTCTTGAATATTCATGATGCGTCGTTGAATGCACCAAAATATATCCTACTCCCTGCAAAATAATGAAAATAACAGTAAAAGGCAAGTAGGGTCGAATCCGTAGGGATCGGATTATACAAATGTCCGTTTCTCGAGATCCTGGGCAGAATCGTGCCCAAGAAAACCTGCGTTCCTGAAAAATAAATAAAAAAAACAGAATTAATAATTTTCGATCTGGAAAAATAATAATAATAACAGAATTTAAGACGAATTGAAATTACGAGAATAAATTACGAGAATTAAAATGAGGAAAATAAAAATAAAGGGGTTAGAGAAAAGTTTCTTATGTGGAGATATTCCAGCCTCCGGTTGTCTCGTTCCTCCTTGGGCTCCGTCTTCGGCTTTTGGATGACCCTTCTCTGCCCAAGTAAGCCAGTTATAGTGGAAGAGGACGCCTACGGCCACCAACTCCAAGAGTTTAAACTTACGGATTTAGGGAGCCTGACTCTAGCTTGCGATTGCTTTTGTGGAGTCATTTACGCTAGATCAACGTTTCTCAATGGCGAATCTCACGCCATTTTGTCTCTTGGGCTCGCTAACCTCGATCACGATAAGCTCACGAACCGACGGTGCAATCCTCCCAAAATACACAAAGCGGCCGCCTTTGCATACGTTGAAAGGGTTACTTTTAAAGGGACTCGGGCGGAAGCGTCACCCAGTCTGCGAGAAACGATGAATACTTGGGTGAGAAAGTTAAGTGTGGGTTCTAAGCCTCAAGAACCTTTTTTGGGAATTCGACAACCTTCTGGCTAGATGGAATTTAGTGGCTCATATTTGTGGTGGAAAAGTAAATAAAATATAAAAATATGGAAAAGAGAGTTTTTATTGAAAGGAAAATAAAGGAAGCACAAAAACTTATGGGGAGGAGTGTACGAGAAAAAGATGAACAACCAAAATGAGTCACTCCATCCCCTATTTATAGTGCTTAAGGTAGATGGACTAGTCCTACTCAAACTCCCAAAGATAATTACAATTTAATTAAAGATAAATAGAGATAAATAAAGAAATTAAATAATCTTAGATAATTATCCTAATATTAATTATCCTAATATAATTAAAATAGAATTTGATAAAGCAAAGTCTCTTCTTTTTGCATTTCAATCCTCTGCCCTCCCATGTTTGCACTTTTGGCACCATCATTTCCCTTTGTTGCACATTGGTCCATTTTTATCTTTAATTTCACGATTTTGGCCCTTAATTTTGCATTGGTCTCCAATTTAGTCCCTATGAGATAAAAGTCCATAAATAGCCCAAATTAGTAGAATCACATTCAAAATTAATATACAATTAGCACATAAAAACATGTCATTCTAGAGTGTTATCAAATCCCCTACTTAGCCCATGCTTGCCCTCAAGTATGGTTCCTATCCACTGTGAAAACTAGATCCTGAAAGAAATTCTACTCCAAAGTTTTATAAAGATTAGTCAAAAATGCATATGAAAAATAAAGAGAACTTCTACGCTTGCTTTAAGTAAAATAGAAAAAGTATTCTAATTAACACACACAAAAATTAAAATCGTCTTGAATTATTTCATGACAATTAGGTGATTTACCAAACTTACTGAGACACTCTACTTATTCCCTCTTTTAGTCATTAGCTGAAATTTTATTAGTACTTTTTTTTCTCTCTCTTTTTTTTTTGGAAAAGAGATTATTTATTTTCTTAAGAATATATCGAACCTTTTTACGCGAAGAGAAATGACAACCCAAGCACCCCACCCCGGTTACTCAGCTCAACATACTCCTAAAATTATTTATTTCCGGTTAGCGGAGTTTTACTCAATCACGTCACACAACCTTTTGACGCCGAAGTAGAATGACAACCCAAGCACCCTACCCCGGTTACTCAATCAGTCACGTTACGAGTCATACTCATAACCTTGACTAGCGAGTTTTACCTATCACGTCACACAACCTTTTGACGCCAGTAGAATGACAACCCAAGCACCCTACCCGGTTACTCGATCGATCCACGTTCTAAGTTTGTACTCATAACCTTGAAAATATTTATTAATCACAATTTTACGCGAATATAAACTTCAAGAGGACCTAAGAGAAATAATCAAGTGTCAAAAATAAGTTTTAGTAACCACCTAATGGTCATGAACATAACTTAAGCATGCAAACGTATTAAGTGTCCACTTGATATTAAACTTGATCAAATTTACGAAAAGCAAGATAGAGTTAACTTATTAATCATAAATATTATTGGCGAATAAGAATAAAACAATGGAGATAAAATCAAACAGACAGAATCAAAATTAACTCAGTGGCCAAGAATCATGCATGTGGGTCAAACAATGGCAAGTCGTGGGCAAATTCTTGGGCATGATTAGCGACAGAATGTTTTTTTAAAAAAAATATGGACAACCTAAAAGAGCCTCAAGCAAAGAAACACAAATCTCAAAGAGAATATGACAAGATGTCTGAAGAGTACCTCCCCTACTTAAAACACATTGTCCTCAATGTGGGCGCAAAAGAAATAAATAAGAAGAAAAGTTTAAAAAAACTCCCCGTTAGGCTACTGAGCTACTGTCGATTATGGAGGAGAGTGATGAGTTCGATGAGCTGCTCGCTAATAGTGTCGAGTCGAGCCTCAATGCACTCTAAACGTTGTTCAACAGTCGATGGTGGTTGGGCTGGAGCGGGTGCTAGTGAGTCAGGTTGATGTCGTTGCCGAAAGACGCGTTCGAATGGTGTAGAACGAACACCCGGGGGAACAAAGTGGAAGGAGGACGGAGTGCCAAGTAGTAGTCCCATGGAGTCGAGGCAACGAGCATCTAAAGGATCGGCCTGACAAGCAACATGTAAATCTGAAATAGGAACGTTAGAACCATGCAAAGAAAACAACAGTTGTGTAATAAGAGAACCTAAAATGAGAGGTCGTTTAGCTTTGATAACATGCTCGAATTGAAGTGCAAACCAATAGCCCAAATTAACCGGACGACCGGTATACATACACCATAAAAAGAAGAGCTCCGTCTTTGAGACGTTTTCCAGAGTGTCTCGACGGCCTGAAAAATTATAAGCTAAATAACGATATATGTAACATAAGGCAGGGTCACGAAACCATAAATCCTTTGATGTTTTTGGGCTATATATAGTCTCGACATTATTAGTTAACAAAGAAAAAGCCTCAATAGCTTTGAAAGCAGTAGGAAATGTACACAAACTGTTCTGAAAATCTTGAGACATAACATACTCTTCAGTTACAAAAGATAAAGCAATATTAAAATCAATAAGAGATAAACTATGCATCGTACCTAATAGCCGAAATTTGACAACACCAGGTGTGTCAATCGAAACAGGATTGTGCCGATTAAATTGAAAGGTAGAGTAGAATTCAAAAACTAGTTCATAATAGGTAGAATAAGGGACATCAAAATTTCCAACCCAGCCAATATTCTTGAAATAATCGTTAACAGTAGTTTCAATATTCAAGGCAGCCAAAACAGGAATCGACAGACACTTACAAGGCACAATCGCTTTATGGCGGAGGAAATCATACTTGTTCCGAGCAGTAGAGGATGTGAAAGAAAGGTTACCGTGCAAATGGCCCTCCGGGGGTAAAACGTTGACGCGAGAACGATAGGTTCGGCCCCGAGAAGGTATCGCGTGGTGCTCGTCAGTCGGACTTGAAGAGTCGGCAGCATTGTTAAAGAAAGAAGCCGAGGCTGCCATTGGTGTGGGTTCGGGTCGACGTCATGGTCGTTGGGGACGCGGTGAGGAGTCGGCGTCGGCGGATGGAGCTGGTGTTGTGGGGACCAATCGTCTTGCGCGATCGTGGTGGCGGACACCGCGTGGCCTATCTTGCTGGTGCTTGATCGGTGGTGGTCTTTGGAAGAGCGCGCGTGGTCGATGCGTGAATCGCCAGAGAGTGGTGGCTCGTGGGTGTTGGCCGGAGGAGACGCCGAATGGCGCAAAGGGGACGTCGGCGCGGTGGTCGGCGAAGGCGCGAGTGAGCTTGTAGGTGCATTAGGCGACGTGGAGGGTGAGGTTTGGAGGATAGCCGACGGTGGGTCGAGCAAGGGCGCGGCCAGATCGGTTAGTGGTGCGGCGTCCATGTCACGTTCGGGCAAGGGTGGTGACGGCGGGGTTTCGATGGCTTGGGGTTCGGCCATGGAAGACGAGGAGGGGGAGGAAGGAGAGGAAAAAGGAAAAGAGGTTGGGGCGTCGACCGGCGGTGGGGATGAGGATGAGGAAGTGGCGTCGATGAGATCGACGGCTTGGGGCGTGGATAGGCGACGACGGCGCGAGTTGATGGTGAATGTGGGTTCGGCGGCGGCGCGACTCCGGGTGCGGACCATCGTGGTCGGTCGGCGGCGATGCTTGGGTGGGAGGGGGTAGTTACTTGCGGCGGCTATGGAAATGGGGAAGAAAGGAAATGGAAAAAAAAGTTTAGGTTTTGGGGTTTTAAATGGCTGATAGGAGGTGTTTGGCTGCAGGGTTAGGGGTTCTACGCTGGAATAAGCTGTTTGGTGCAGGATATGGAATTACGGACAGAATAAAACCCGGAATAGAAATTTGGTACCTTGGATAGAAATTTGTTTGATACTTGTTTTGTCCCCTTTCTTTCTTTGAATCTTTGCTCAGTTCGACTGATAAAAGAAGAGAATTTTTATTAATATTAAAATAAATGAACCATAAATTTAAAAATAAAAGAAAAGGAAACAATAAATAATGAATAGAGACAAGAACGAAGAAAAAATAAAAGAAAAATAGATATTGGGTTGCCTCCCAACAAGCGCTTGTTTTTACGTCATTAGCTCGACGATTCAAACGGTTCTATGGAGGTTCCAAATAAATTTTTTCGATTGAGTGAGCCTGAAAATTTTAGTAAAATGGTTTCACCATTGCCTTGACTATGAATCGCCTTCCCGACTCTTCACTTTCTACTTCAACGACACCATGAGAGAACACTTTAGTAACAACGAAAGGTCCTTGCCATCGTGATCGAAGCTTACACGAAACAATTTCAACACGAGTTATAAAGTAAAACCCGTTGTCCTCTTGAGAAACGCTTTTGAGCTATTTTCCTATCATGAAACAATTTGGTCTTGTCTCTATAAATACAAGCATTCTCATAAGCATCGTTCCGGATTTCCTCCAATTCTTGGATATCTAATTTCCTCGCCTCTTCAGCATGGTCTAGCTCTATATTAAACTGTCGAACCGCCCAATAGGCTTTATGCTCCAACTCCACTGGAAGATGGCAAGATTTGCCAAAAATGAGCCTGTATGGGGTCATTCCAATTGGTCCCTTATATGCTGTTCGATACGCCCACAGTGCGTCATTAAGCCGAAGACTCCAATCTTTTCGGTTGGGCCGAACTGTCTTCTCCAAAATAGCTTTTATCTCCGTATTTGAGATTTCGACTTGTCCATTCGTTTGGGGATGGTATGCCGTAGCTATACGGTGATGGACTCCATATTTCGCCAACAGTGCCTCCATGATTTTATTGCAAAAGTGGGTGCCACGATCACTAATTAGGGCTCGAGGTGTGCCAAACCTGGAAAAAATAGTTCGTTTTAGAAATTCCACAACGGTCTTGGCATTATCATTGCGAGTAGGCTTTGCTTCAATCCATTTAGAAACATAGTCTACCGCGAGAATTATATACATATTGCTAAATGAAGAAATAAATGGGCCCATGAAGTCGATGCCCCAAACATCAAAGATTTCGCATACATGAATCGGGGATAAAGGCATCTGATTTTGTTTAGTGATGTTACCTGTACGTTGGCATCTTTCGCAAGACTTACAGAAGTTATACGCATCTCGAAAAATTGTGGGCCAATATAGCCCACATTCGAGCACCTTATGAGCGGTCCTCTTAGGGCCAAAATGTCCTCCGCAAGCTTCAGCATGACAAAAATTAAGGATAGAGATTACCTCATTTTTTGGGACACATCGTCGAATCATCTGGTTCGAACAGTGCTTCCACAAGTATGGGTCGTCCCAAATGTAGTATTGAGCTTCTCGTCTAAGCTTATCTTTCATGGAACGTGTTAACTCAGTGGGTAACGAGCCTGTGGCTAGAAAATTTACCATATCTGCGTACCATGGGAGATGTGCTTCCGTTGAGAATAGACTTTCATCAGGGAATTCTTCCTTAATAGGGACGTCGTCAAAAGGCACTTTAATTCTACTCAAGTGGTCAGCCACTAAATTCTCACATCCCCTTTTGTCTTGAATTTCGACGTCAAACTCTTGGAGCAGCAAAATCCACTTAATGAGCCTTGGTTTTGCATCCTTCTTTGCGATCAAATACCTGAGTGCTGCATGATCAGAAAAAATAATTACTTTAGATCCCAATAAATAAGGTCGAAACTTATCTAAAGCAAATACTACGGCCAAAAGTTCTTTTTCGGTAGTGGTGTAGTTGCTTTATGCCTCATCCAAGGTTTTCGAGGCATAGCAAATGACATGGGGTTCCTTATCTATCCTTTGTCCTAACACAGCTCCTACACTACGTTCACTTACGTCGCACATAATTTCAAATGGATACTTCCAATTCGGTGGCTGCACTATAGGAGCAGAGACTAACTTCTGCTTAAGTGTATCAAAAGCCTCCTTACACTTCTGGCTAAACTCGAACTGCTTATCTTTCTGCAACAACTCACAAAGTGGTTCCGCTATTTTCGAAAAAAATTTTATAAAGCGCCTGTAGAACCCTGCATGGCCAAGAAAAGAACGAATTTCCCTTACAGTAGAGGGATAAGGTAAAGAACTTATAACGTCAATTTTGGCCTTATCGACCTCAATTCCCCTAGAAGAAACTATGTGCCCTAGAATTAAACCCTTGTCTACCATAAAATGACACTTTTCGTAATTTAAGACAAGATTGAATTCTATACACCTGCTCAAAACTATCGTTAAGTTTTTAAGGCATTCATCAAAACAATTCCCATAAACAGTAAAATCATCCATAAAAACTTCGATAATCTTTTCCACATATTCAGAAAATATACTCATCATGCATCTCTGAAAAGTAGCCGGTGCATTGCAAAGACCAAACGGCATCCTTCTATACGCAAATGTACCAAAAAGGCACGTAAAAATGGTCTTCTCTTGGTCCTCTGGTGCGACTGGTATCTGAAAGAAACCTGAATATCCATCAAGACAGCAAAAATGAGTTTTTCCAGGTAACCTTTCAAGCATTTGGTCAATAAAGGGAAGGGGAAAATGATCTTTTTTAGTGTAGGAGTTCAACTTCCTGTAATCTATGCAGACACGCCACCCATTTTGCACTCGGGTTGGCACCAAATCACCTTCGGCATTTTTCTTTACTGTCACGCCCGTTTTCTTGGGCACGACTTGCACCGGACTTACCCATCTGCTATCCGAAATGGGGTAAATTACATCAGCATCCAAAAGCTTGATTATTTCTTTTTTTACTACCTCCATCATATTCGGATTTAGCCGTCTTTACGCTTTTCGCCTCGGTTTCGTGCCCTCTTCTACGTAGATCCTGTGTGTGCATGTCAACGGGCTTATTCCCTTTAAATCTGCAATGCTCCAGCCAATTGCCTCCTTATGACTTTTCAATACACGAACCAAACTTTCCTCTTCATGGGAAGAGAGTCGATTGGAGACTATGACTGGTAGTAGGTATCACCACACCTAAAAACGCATACTTGGATGTTCAGGTGGCGGTTTCAATTCCACCGGTGCCTCGCATAACAGAGGGCAAAAGCTTAGTACCTGGGGATAACAACTCATTAACGGATTCAAATTTATCAAAATCAAATTTAAAATCATAAAAGGATTCAAAATTTTCTTCCACTAATGAGTCGATTATATCGACACAATTCACGCTCAAAATTTCACTGGGGTGGCTAATGGCATCGTAGACGTTAAATTTCACGATCTCCCCATCAAACTCCATCGTGAGAGTTCCACTTCGAACGTCAATTTTAGTACTAGCTGTACTAAGGAATGGTCGTCCCAACAAGAGATCTGAAGATCCTGGAGCACTGTCCTCCTCCATTTTTATCACGTAGAAATCTGCAGGAAAGATAAGTTCGTTAACTTTTACCAACACGTCCTCGAGGACTCCTTCGGGATGCATAACGGACCTATCTGCCAACTGAATAATAACACCTGTTTTTGTCAAAAAACCTGCGTTAAGTGATTCATAAATAGAATAGGGCATTACATTTATGGAGGCTCCTAGATCACACATAGCCTTTTTAATTCCCAAATGTCCTATTTTGCATGGTATCGCAAACATACCCCTATCCTTACATTTTGCCGGCATTTTCCGTTGTAACACTGCAGACACATTTTCACCAATATTCACCCTTTCATTACCTGTTAACTTTCGTTTGTTGGTGCAAAGTTCTTTAAGAAATTTAGCGTACCTGGGTATTTGCTTGATGGCATCCAACAGTGGAATGTTAATTTCGACGTTCCTAAATGTTTCGAGGATCTCCTTATCCTCCTTAACTTTTCGACATTGGTTGAAACGTTCTAGAAAGGGAGGTTGAATTTTAGGCAATGGGGGCCTTGGTCGAACCTGTTCATCTTTCTCAGATTTTTCCTGGGCGATTTCTTGGGCACGATTCCTGTCGGAAATCGATTCCAAAACTTTTCCACTTCGCAGCGTTACTGAATTTGCATTTTGCCTTGGATTTGGCTCTGTTTGGGACGGCAGCTTCCCTTGAGAACTTATTCTCTCTATTGACGTGGTCAATTCCTTTATGGACGCCTCGATTTTCTGTTGAAACTCAAGAACGTTAGCTGCTAATTTATTGACAAGAGCCTCTAAGTTGTTACCTTGGTTTTGTGGCTGTTGTAAAGTTCGATTTTGGTATGGCTGATTGTACCGTGGATTAGCCCCATAACTCGGGATTAGGATGATCCTCCACCACAGGTTGTAGGTATTAGCGTAAGGATCATAACGCCTTTGTGGTGGGCCAGGAAAATTCCCCACGGCATCCAAATGAGCCATCGTGTCATCATTTAAATTGGGACATACATCAGTTGTGTGCTTAGGTGTAGCACATATTCCACATAGCCGAACCGGTTTAGCTTTTTCTGCAACAAGAGAACTCACGCAATATTAGTAAGTCTATCAAGCCTATCCTCTAAGGAAGAGTTACTTAGTTTGGTGAACCCTTCTCGGAAGGTTCAGGATTGGCTCGGAACTGCTGAGAATTTGCAGCCATTGTAGAGATTAAGTCCCTTGCTTGTTGGGGGGTCATGTTGACCAACGCTCCTCCACTAGCAGCGTCTACCATATTCATCTCCATTGGTTTCAAACCTTCATAAAAATACTTGGAGGAGAGATTGCTCTATTATACCGTGTTGCGGCACTTGCACACAACTTCTTAAACCGCTCCCAATAATCATAAAGAGTTTCTGCTTCTTTCTGCCTAATCCCCACGATCTCCTTTCTTAGCTCAGCTGCTCTAGATACTGGGAAAAACCTGTTAAGAAACAAACGAGATAAATCAGCCCAAGTAGTTATAGATCCAGGAGGTAAATAAAATAACCATTCCTAGCTTTGAATCTGCTAGGGAAAAAGGGAAAGCGCGCAATTTAATTTGATCCTCGATTCGCCTTGAGGTTTCATACTCGGACAAACCATATGAAACTCCTTTAAGTGTTTATGGGGTTTTCATTACGTAAACCCTCGGAATGTTGGCAAGAATCGAATCAACCCTGATTTCAGCTCAAAGTCGGTATCCATAGTAGGATATGCGATGCACAGTGGCGGTTGTTCCGTCGGAGCTTTGACTAGTTGCCGAATTGTTTGAGCCATTGGTTCCTGTGCCAAATTAGGGTTTTCGTCAACCCTAGCGTTGAACACTTCTTCAAATGGATCGACTTCTTCTGCTTTACTTTCAAGCGTTTGAGTAGGGTTTTCGTTAACCCTAGATTCCGCTTCGTCATCGGTCCTAATTTTTGGTGGTGGATTGCTTCGAGTCACTACCACCGCTGACTGCTTTTTCCTCAACTTAGTTTCTTTTCGATTAGCTTTCGCAGTCTTTTCGATCTCTGAATCAAACGCAAGAATGCCTGGAGCAGATCTGGTCATAGAAAACAAAAAAAAAACAAGATTAGTACGTTACCGGTCCCCGGCAACGGCGCCAAAATTTGATGTCCCTTATTCTGCCTATTATGAACTTATTTTTGAATTCTACTCTACCTTTCAATTTAATCGGCACAATCCTGTTTCGATTGACACACCTGGTGTTGTCGTCCGGTTAATTTGGGCTATTGGTTTGCACTTCAATTCGAGCATGTTATCAAAGCTAAACGACCTCTCATTTTAGGTTCTCTTATTACACAACTGTTGTTTTCTTTGCATAGTTCTAACGTTCCTATTTCAGATTTACATGTTGCTTGTCAGGCCGATCCTTTAGATGCTCATTGCCTCGACTCCATGGGACTACTACTTGGCACTCCGTCCTCCTTCCACTTTGTTCCCCCGGGTGTTCGTTCTACACCATCCGAACGCGTCTTTCGGCAACGACATCAACCTGACGCACCAAGCATTCGCTCAAACCCAACCACCATCGACTGTTGAACAACGTTTAGAGCGCATTGAGGCTCGACTCGACACTGTTAGCGAGCAGCTCACCGAACTCATCGCTCTCCTCTACAATCGACAGTAGCTCAGTAGCCTAACGGGGAGTTTTTCTAAACTTTTCTTCCTATTTATTTCTTTTGCGCCCACATTGAAGACAATGTGTTTTAAGTAGGGGGAGGTACTCTTCGTATTACTGTCATATTCTGCTAAGATTTGTGTTTGCTGCTTGAGGCTCTTTTAGGTTGTCCATATTTTAAAAAAAAAAACATTCTGTCGCTAATCATGCCCAAGAATTTGCCCACGACTTGCCACTGTTTGACCCACATGCATGATTCTTGGCCACTGAGTTAATTTTGATTCTGTCTGTTTGATTTTATCTCCATTGTTTTATTATTATTCGGCCAATAATATTTATGATTAATAAGTTAACTCTATCTTGCTTTTCATAAATTTGATCAAGTTTAATATCAAGTGGACACTTAATACGTTTGCATGCTTAAGTTATGTTCATGACCATTAGGTGGTTACTAAAACTTATTTTTGACACTTGATTATTTCTCTTAGGTCCTCTTAAAGTTTATATTCATGAAAATTGTGATTAATAAATATTTCCAAGGTTATGAGTACACTTAGAACGTGGTGATCGAGTAACAGGGGTTGGGTGCTTGGTTGTCATTCTACTTCGCGTCAAAAGGTTGTGTGACGTGATAGGTAAAACTCCGCTAGCCAAGGTTATGAGTATGACTCAGAACGTGACTGATTGAGTAACCGGGGTAGGGTGCTTGGGTTGTCATTCTACTTCACGTCAAAAGGTTGTGTGACGTGACGAGTAAAACTCCGCTAACCAGAAATAAATAATTTTAGGAGTATGTTGAGCTGAGTAACCGGGGTGGGGTGCTTGGGTTGTCATTTCTCTTCGCGTAAAAAGGTTCGATATATTCCTAAGAAAATAAATAATCTCTTCTTTTTGCATTTCAATCCCTCTGCCCTCCATGTTTACACTTTTGGCACCATCGTTTCCCTTTGTTGCACATTGGTCCATTTTTATCTTTAATTTCACGATTTTGGCCCTTAATTTTGCATTGGTCTCCAATTTAGTCCCTATGGGAAAAAAGTCCATAAATAGCCCAAATTAGTAGAATCACATTGAAAATTAATATACAATTAGCACATAAAAACATGTCATTCTAGAGTGTTATCAATTCATATTGCCTCGTATCTGAGTTGACTTCGACTGACCTTTCGACTTGCTCCACGAGTTCTTATCCAGTACCAACTCGAAAGGAGCGTGCGAGGTAGGAAACCACATGCTTTCATCTAGGATAGGTAGGAATTTAGATTTCCAAACATTATACACGTGTTCAAGTTTGTAAACTTAATCAACGTAGGTCATGTAATTTACATGTGCCGCGGCACATGCCGCAATTGCATGTGTGCATGGATAACAAAGTGTTTGAAATCCCCCACACTACAATTTTAGCACCATTTGGTCCAGCCTTATCTAATCGTCCTCTTGTCTTTTTTCGTTATCAACGGCGGTTGCTTTTGCCTTTTAGTTGGATGTGCCCTCACCGGTTGAGGTTCTTGGGAGTAGATCATCCATTCTTGTAAATCTGATGTCAATATCAAAATCACTTTTGTTTGGCCCACCCCAGTACGTTGATGGTCAACTCGTGTAAGTCTTACCAACGTTGAACATATGTGTTCCGAAGTTGAAATCAAAGGCACTGGTAGAATGTTGTGTGAGTGTGTCGTAGGCCTGATAACCAAATACGCCTGACTGTCCCTCGAAGTTGAAATCGAGGGGAAAAATCGGTGATGCCTTGCCATTGATGACGATTCTAGGTGTCTTGGTATGAGCTTTGCAGCAATGATGTGAATCCACCGTACAACTGTGTGTTCGGACATTTTTCTTCTTAATCTGACGTGGAATTTGGTGGACACGGTGTAATCGAGCTCAGGCCACCTTCGTCCTCTTCGACGAAGTCAACATATAACTCTAGTACAACATTCCCACTAGAGAAATGAGATTCGATCACCATCTCCAGCTCGTTCTCCTCTGTAATTTCAAAAATGACATATCTAACGGGGTTAAATAACATTAAATATCTACATTTTAGGCTCGACATTTTTCTCTGGATCCCTGCTTTGCGCCTAATCTTTATCCAGAGCTCTTTTAATATTTTACTCTGGTTGAATCCTAGATCTTTAGATTTGGCTAATACAAAAATGGACCCAATTTCAATCTCACAAATTTGACCGTTGTAATGGATAATCCCTAAACCTACACATAATTTAACGAATTACCTTTGCTTCGACAATACATAGGAATGAAATTCAAGTTTTCACGACAACGTCGATAACTCCTAATGCCAAGTATCTTTAAGATCAACGATCTACTTCAAAGGTCAATATGGAAATCTAGGGATTGTATTGAGTTTATTTTATAGAGTTTTTTCCCCGACGTACATGAAACAATTCCAACAACAACACATGCCCCGAGCTTCATGGGTTTTTGAGATATACACTTAAAGTTAAAATTTGTGGGGGAGAAAATGCTCCTCTATAACGACATTTTTTAGCACCAAGATAAATCATTCAAATTTATCTTGGGAATCCCGGGTTATAGGGACTCAGAGGTAGAAGCAGTCAAGTTGGGTGGGGGTTGAAACGCCTATATAAATGCACGTTCTCATCCCCTACTCACCCATATCTCAATCTCATTTAAATTGTTTTGTTTCTTCTTCTTGCGTGTTGAAATTTTCGGGTTTAAAGATTTACTCGTCTCTCGCTTTGAGGGAGACATAGTCATAGTTTTAAGTTGTGTTTGGGTTCACAGTGATGTCGTTGAGCTCAATAACCTACAAATTTCACCTGTCGTGTGAGTATGGAGTCAACACCTAAGAATCTAGGATCTCTTTGCAACTCGAGGTCCAAGTTGGCACTGATTATACCGTTTCGGGTTGAAGTGTAACTATGGCTTCAAGTTTAAAAGTGTTATGCTGTCAAAAGATAGAGCATAACCGAGGTCATAATTGACGGTGGTTATACGGGCACAACAACGAGTTTTTACTCGTTAGAGGAAGATGCATTATGAAACCCATACACAAGTTTGAGGAAGAAAATCACAGAGGTCATTCAGTATAATCAAGTAATTCATTTTATCCATCTCTACCAAAAGCAGTGACCTTGTTACTAAAACCTGTTATACCCAAATTCTATCATAGGTTATAGTAACGGGGTCACCGCCTTTGGTGGATATGGGTAAAATAAACTACTTGATTATATTGAAACGTCACTGCGTTTTTCTTCCTCATACTTGTGTATGAGTTTTATAAAGCATCCTTTTCTGATAAGAAAAACTCGATGTCGTGTCCGCATAACCACTATCAACTACGGCCCCATTTATTCTCCATCCCTTGAAAGCATAATCTTTGTAAACTTGAAGCACCAGTTAAACTTCAACCCGAGACTATATAATCACCGTCAACTGAGACCTTGAGTTACAACGCGATCCGACTTCCCAGGTGATGGCTCCATACTTACATGAGAGATGAAATTTGTAGGTCACCCAGCTCCACGACACCACCGTAAATTCAAACATTCCTTAAAACTATAATCATGTCTATCTCAAACACGAACAAAAAATAAATCTACAAACTTTTAATTTTCAACTGCAAGAAAAAAAAATAATTTTTAGCAAAGTGAAAACGGATCCTATAGGACGCGTTTTCTTTCTCTTTTCAAAAATAGTATATATTGGTATTTAAAAAAAAAAAAACTTAGTTTTTCAAAAAAAATCGGCATATTTCAATAATTCTACCTAGCTTCCGTGCATCTAGTTTAACTGTGTGTAATTTTTTTAATTTTAAAAAAAAATCAGTGCTATAATAAAACTTTGGTTATTAGATCATAGATTAAAATTCTAAAATAAAAAATAAAAAATATTATTCTTGGAAAAAATAAATTTCAAAAGTGCTCGGGAGAGAGAGAGAGAGAGACGTACCCAAATTGGTCAAGAAAAGAAAGAGTAAAGCAACAATTGACATAAAATGATGAAAGAGTTGAAACAAAAGGCAACATCAAAGACGAGAATGATGGAAGGGCAGATTTAAGCAGAAAGTTTGGTGGGAGCGAGCACTGTGCATATGCAAATCCTACCCTTAGGATATTGTCAATGATGCTGCGGCAGCAACTGTTTCGTTTTCTTATACGAAAGCAGGTAGATTGGGATTGGAAAAAGAAAGTTAGAAACGTGGGCACTCAAATATTATATTTTGAAAAATAATTATACGAATTAACTTAATTAAGTTTTAAATTTTTCATAAAAAAATGTGTTAAACTAAAAAAAAAAAAAAAAACATAAATTGAACACAAAGAATAGATACAAATTTTGAAGTTTGATTTTTTTATCTCATCATATATATCATTTATATGTATTTCTAGTTTGGTTGAAATTTCATGGGATAGTTAACATTAGCTTAATTAATTAAACTAATATGATTTATTCAAGCTTCGCCTTGAGTTGGTTTTTTAATTATATAATATTATAGAGTAAAATTTTAAAAATTAAAATATACTTTAAGCAAAATTTTCAGAACTGTACCGATGGTCAAACTGGTCAGGTCACCAGTTCGTATGTCTCAATTGAATAAATAATTAAAAAATAAAAAATCATTTAAATTCATTTTTAGCTTAGTTCAACCGGTTCGTAGTGGTTTGCGAGTCAACTAGTCTGATGCCTCTTTTCGGACTGATACCTCAACATGACTCTAAGTCTCTACACTTTGTACACTTGGAATTCAGTCATCTTACTTTTATTGTCAAGAATTTAATCTCTCTATTTTTTATTTATAAATCTATTTTCAAATTATATATAATCAAGTAATATTTTAATTAAAAAGTTAATGATATTAACTATTTAAACTAATTAATTACGTTATAAAAATATTAAATTAATTAATAATATTTTAAAAATATAAAGACTGAACTATGTTAGAAATTAAAGTCAAATTCAAATATATTAAAAAGATCAAAACTGAAAATTAACTACTTTTTATAAAATGTAACAAAAAAAAATCAACATGATGAATGTGTGCCATCTGTGAGCACGAGGAAGATGCTGCAAGGCTTATTTTAATGTATAGGTAAGATTATTAAAAAATAATTAAAATAATAAAAAATTAAACTAAAATATAAAGTAATTTTGTATAATTAAAAAGTTATAAAATATCGTGTTAAAAAAATAACTCGACTTTTTCTTCACTTATCTAAAAATTGATAATATGTTATAGTTTCTTTATAACGATGTATATTAACATCATTATTCTTATTAGTGAGAGTTTTTCAAAAATCTAAAAATTTGTAAAAATAATTTATTTAAAAACTATCAATATCTTTCCTAACCATTCAATTTTAACCACAAAATAACCATTATCTCGGGTAAATATCCCATATATACCTAAAAATTTAATTATTTACGGAAATTGGTCAGTTTGAAGAATATTTACGGAAAAGGGTCGTTTCCCCAAAACGGCGTCTACATCAGTAGCGTTTTTGGGAAATAAGAAGAGCGCGCCTTAGGGCGCGCTTTGTGCCCCTTAACAAAGCGCGCCAGCGTAAGCGCTTTTCTTTGAGTGGCACAAAGCGCGTCCTCGTGGGTGCGCTTTCTTCTTGAATTACCAGAAAACGCTACCGACGTGGACGCGTTTTTGCCCTCCCTTTCCGTCCACTTACGGTATTAAAAATTAATTGAATTTTTGGGCTAGGGAAAAATTAATTGAATTTTTGTGACGGTAGTCTCGGCAAAATAATTTTGAGAAGACGTTTCAACAAGCGGTGGCCAAAAACGCTTCCATTAAGGTGCACTTCGTCGGAGAGTATGCGAAAAGAGCTCCCACGTGGGCGCTCTTTTGCTCTGATAGTCTCGGCAAAATTAATTTGAGGAGACGTTTCTAAACAAACGATGGCCAAAAACGCTTCCAAAGAGGTGCATCGTCGGCGAAGTACTTGAAAAGAGCTCCCACGTGGGCGCTCTTTTGCTCTGATGAGTCTCCCGCAAAATTAATTTGAGGAGATGTTTCGAACAAGCGATGGCCAAAAACGCTTCCGGCAGGTGCACTTTATCGTGGCGATCTTGAAAAGAGCTCCCACGTGGGCGCTCTTTTGCTCTGATGAGTCTCCGGCAAAATTAATTTGAGGAGACGTTTACAACAAACAATGGCCAAAAGCGGGAGTAGTCGGGAACGGACTCGAACCGGCCATGCATTCCAACTGGGGTGGGGCGGGAAATCTGAAACATATATGGGTTAGGAGGATACATATAAGGGGTAGGGTGCACTTTTTGGCATAAGCGGTAGACGCCGTGATGTCGGTGTTGTCATTGAATCGATGGGCCCAATGGCCGTGTAGGCGCCGTTGCTAGGCCCGGTGGATCGTGTGTGCCGCCGCCGTTGATGACCCGTCTCATCACCCCTTCTCCTTGGATTTAAAGGGGCCCGATGTTCCCTTCGCTCGCGAAGTTGCCATCGCCTCTCTTCTTCCGACAACATATACGGCTTGCCATGGATCCTAAACCATGGCATGTACTCCAGCACGCACGCTAACTCAGGAATGATGATCGATTCCCGGATAGGTAAAAAGTCATACCGGTTCTCCCACGTCTCGATATGACCTGACCAAAATCTTGGCCAATCCGTGTGCGACTGCCGTAAGTCCACTTTGTGCTCATCATCGAGCACCTCAGGTGGCACGAGAATCGGTTGTCGGAATCCAAATTACCGCAGAACCCGATCTGACTGGTGCATCTCCACTGTCGCGTAGGTGATCAATGGGACCTTAACGTGCCAACTGTTCGGATTTTAGAAGAACTCATCCGGAATTACTGCCCGAATTTCCAAATCCTCATACGGTGTCCATTGAAACTATATTAACATTACCAAAATATTAGTTATATACATAATACTAGACACTAAATACGAAATACTAAATTATAATAACGAAATTCGAAACTTACTTGTGATTCCAACCGTTGGTCCAATAGGAGCCGTATATCCTCAAGCGAGTTAGGTATTCCAACATGACTCGTCGAATGGTTCCACCTAATTAAATAAACTTTTAGCATGCAATTATATTATAAATCTACGAAATAATTGTAAAATATAATATTAAATTTACCTCGTTATCAGTGGGAATGAATATGGTGGGTCGAGTCGAGGACATAAAAATGGAAATCGAAACCATGCCCATGATTTCGCAGTAGTGATAGGCAACCTCTCGATTTTTGCTTTACTCGCCGCGCGTCGCCTGCACATCTCCGGTACAACCTCGATAGCACGGCAGACCCCAACTCAATTCACCGCTGCTCTGAAATCAACAAGTTTCAGGAGCCATCTCAGGTGGACGAGGTTTCTAGAGAGGTCCGGCATCAGATAGCCTCTAATTATCTGAAGAATGTATGCCCGAGCATACCGTATTTTTTTCTACTTCGGTCAAACCCTCGTTCGGCTCCGGGAATGTGTCTCGTAACCAGGCCAGATCGATCCGAGCTCCTTGAATTTTATCCGGAATGGCACCCAGAAGCTCGTAGTATACGGCCATCCAATCGGTAGATGTTGCGGACCCGGTGACTACCGACCCGTCCACCGGTAATCCCAACTGCAACTGCACATCTTCTAGAGTGATGGTACACTCTCCGCATGGCAGATGGAAAGTGTGCGTCTCGGGTCTCCACCTCTCTATCAACACGCTAATCAAAGACGACTCCAACTTAAACCCCCGGCCTATCCTGGCCACGTGCCAAAAACTCGCTTCCGCGAGTAATTTCTCGATCAACGGCGATGGGGGACCATGCATGTTGTGAATATAACATTCCAACACCCGATCTACAGATCGTTTAAAAATTATAAAATTAAAAATTAATTAAAATTGCATAATTGAAAAAAAAATTAATCATATTGAAAAATTAAAAATTAAAACTTACCATTTTCATTTGCTCGACGGAGATGTGGTTGTCGTCTAGGCGAAGTAATTCCCCTGCCATTGTAATCCGATAAAAAAATTTAATAAAATTTCCAAAAAAAATATATTACAAAAATTATAAAGGGCTTTTTCGTAAATAGTAAAGGACTATTTTGAATTTTGAGCGTAAATTTCAAGGACTTTGAGAGAAAATTGAGAGAAAATTGAGAAAGGATTGAAGTGTGAAAAAAATAAAGGGTTGGGGGGTTTTTATACTTTTTTTTTGACCGTTGGGCCCCCCAACGGTCAAAAAAATTTGGCCATTGGGTTTTGATCGTTGCGGGGGCTAAAGCGCCCCTGGGGACGCGCTTTGCCACCACCTCAAAAAAAGCGCGCTTACGTGGGCACGCTTTTCTTTGAGGTGGCACAAAGCGCGTCCTCGCGCGCTTTGTTGTTGTTTCCCTAAAACGTCTTTGACGTGGGCGCGCGTTTTTGGGGGAAACGACCCTTTTCCGTAAATATTCTTCAAACTGGCCTATTTCCGTAAATAATCAATTTTTTTGGTATATATGGGATATTTACCCCATTATCTCCCATATTTTTGTATTCTTCACTTTCAAATACTTTAATAATATTTTTATTATTTATTATTTTATCATTTTAAATATATTTTACTTCTCCACATAATTAATGTCTCAATTTTTTATAAAGTTTAGTATCACTTAACTCAGTGACATAAAATCAGAACATTACTTATAAAAAAAATTAAAAATTAAAAGTAATATCTATACTATTATTTAAATCAATAACTGAGTTGATGTTACGCGTTAATCGAGCACTAACTTAATTAAGAAAATTACGAAAATGTCATTTTGTATTTAAAATAAGTTATATTACTTAAGGGTAGTTTAGTTTTATTTTTTTAAAAGCCAATAAAAATTTTACACGTAGTGAGATTTGAACCCATACCATTTGCATTGATAAAATTTTAATTTTACCACTCAATCAAAACTTTATTCTAATTTATTTTATAAATTTTAATTGTATCGTGCATGTTTTATTACCTCCATCAATTGTATATCTATACTATTATTTAAACTCTTGACTAAGTTAGTGTCAGGAGTCAACTGGGTACCAACTCGGTTAAGAGAATTACTAAAATATCCTTTCTTATTTTGAATAAGCTAAATTATACGAGAGTACTTTAATCTTTTTATTTAAAAAACAATAAAAATATGAATATGAAAATATTTGAACATTTGCCTTTTTTTAATGTTTTTTTATACATTTTAATTTTTGTTATGCATTTTATTACCTCCACCAATTGTACATCTATACTATTATTTAAACCCCTAATCAAGTTGGTGTCACGAATCAACTAGGTACCAACTCGATTAGGAGAACACTAAAATGTCTTTTTGTATTTAGAATAGGTTATATTATACGAGGACACTTTAGCCTTTTTATTTAAAAACAATAAAAATATGAAAGTATTTAAGCTCATATCAATTGCATTAGTAAAACCTTAAATTTACTATTCACCAAAGCTTTATGCCAGACTTTTTATACATTTTAATTTTTGTTATGCCACTTTATTATCTCCATAAATTGTGTATATTAATAATGTTGTTGACTGAGTTGGTATCAAAAGCTAATTTAATTAATTTCATTTTAATACTATACATATTTCATCTGTTATTATTAATTAGTTTCAAACCAAACATTTTATTATTTATTGTATTTTATTTTTAAACACACCACTGTATTCTAAATACGTGGTTTCCACACACATATGCGTATAATAAAATTTCTAGTATTGATTGAGTTGGTATTATAAGTTAACTCAACACCAACTTAAAATTGATGATGACACCAACATAAACAATTATTGTGCATTTACTATTATTAGTCTAATGTATTATTTTTTATATGTTATTTTTAAATATACCTCTATTTTCTAAATACATAGTTTTCTCACGTATATACTTATGATAGAATTTTTAATATGATTTTAATAGCTTGAATTTTTTTAAAAAAATTTAAAACTATATTTCTTGTTAACTCACTCCTATTTTCACTCTTTAAAAACTACAATTATAAAAACTTTATTTTTTCATTATAAATTTATTTCAATTATTCAAAATTTTATAAATAATTTATAAATAATTATTTGATAAATCACTTGTGACGAATTAAAAATATGATAAGTGTCACATTTATTTATTAATATTTTTATTTTTTTACTACAATATATAATATACTTATCAACCCTGAATTTACTTGTACTTCTAAAAACTCCACAAAAGGTCTATTGGATAATTTTCCATTAATCATTAATTAATACAACTCACTTTTGTGAGTGGGCATTGGACCATTAAATCCTTAGTCCTTAGAAGTTATGATTAAAGTAATCAACAGTCCACTTGAAAAGCACAAAGTTAACTTTCGAAAAAGTACTTTTTTGAGTATAAAAATTAATTTGAATAAAACTAAATATAATTATATTAGTAATGTTTTTATTTTATTTTAGAAATTTTTTAAAATATTTATTTCAAATATTAAAACTTTCGATATTATTAGTCATACATTAATATATAATAAACCATTAATATAATTAATAAAACTTATTATTTTAATAAAATTATTTAATGTTACAATTATATTTTAATAATAAAAATTGAAAAATAATTGTTTTAAAATTTAAGTAAAATATTTTATTAAAAACAATTTATATTAATAATTAGTAATAAACTTATAGATTATAATTTATAAATATTTAGCAATAAAAAATTTATAATATAAAATATGAGTGTTTAATAATACAAATACAAGTATTTTTTTTGAACATAAACAAATATAAATATTTTTAAATATTATTTATCCATTCTACCTCTAGTGTGTCATTATCAAATCTTATATACCTAACTCAATTAGGTATTAATTATTATTAAGTCTATATTGTAGTAGGCCCAATTTGCCTAGACCCTAAACAGACTAAATAAATAAATAACAAATAATTAACAGTCCAAGTTTAATGTTTCAAGCCCAATTTACAAAACAACCCAAAATAATTAAAAATCCCTAAGCCCAATAGGCCCACAGCCTAAACAACTTCAGCAGAAGCAGAAACCCTAATGCGCCGCTTCCCCCCTCGTGCCTCCACGTCAGCGGGCCTCGTCCCGAGGCCTGACATCCTTTCTGCCGTCGTTTCACCAAGGCAACAAGAGGGTCACTTCTCTCCTCCGTTGACCGAGCAAACCTGCAAAAATGACAGAAACAAGAACACAGAAACCACGCAAGCAATAGTGGTTAAACAATAGCAAACAGTAGCGAGACAGAGAAAGAAAAAATATATGTAAATGGCTATAAAATAGAGGTGTTCATAGGCCGGGCGGCCCGGCCAGGCCCGAAGGCACGACCGAAATTTGGGAGGGCTTGGGCAAATATATAAACCCGAAAAATGGGCTTGGACAAAAAATAAGGCCCGTCTAAAAAATGGGTTGGGCCTCGGGTAAGGTATTTTTGGCCCGGGCCCGGCCCGAATTCACTAGATGACAAAAAAAATCTACAAAAAAGGCCTATGCATTTTCGGTTTAATTGTACGAAATGACAAGTCTTAAGTAATATGAATAAATTTTTAATATTTTTGGAAATTCAGAAATGTATGAAAATGAAAATGGAAATGAACATTTTTGGAAACCTGGAAATGTAAGGAAATGATTCAAAAATGGAAAGTACACATTTCTGGAAACTTGGAAATGTAAGAAAATGGCAAGTTTACAGAGCCGATCGAAAATTTTAGGAAACTTAGAAATGACCCAGAAATGTCAAGTTTTAAATTCTAAAATAGGAAATCAAGGCAAGATGGCCTTAAAAGAAAAAGTTTGTGAAATTTGACACACAAACAGGCTTGGAAAAGTGGCCTGAAGATGTCACTTAGGGCCTCTAGAAATGGCGCCACATGCAAGGTGTTGGGCCTAGGTTCGAGTCACTTGGGAAGCAAATAAAAGAAGTTTTATTTTTGCTTCCAGAAGCTCTGAGGTGGACGGCACAAGCCTTCTAGAAAGGAGGAGTTTTATTCTCTTTAATATTCGATTAATAAGGTGATAAATAAGGGATTTAATTTGGATTATTTTTGAAGAGATAATAAAGGATTATTCTCTAATTATTTTAAATTAAGAGATAAAGCTATCAAATAAAGAAGAGTGGTGGCCAAGTAAGGGATTCTGAGGAGTAGTTTCGGCTATAAAAGGAAGCAAATAGGGCTACTCATCAATTTTTCTTCCTCCTCCTCTCTCTCTGTAGAATTTAGTGCTCTCCTCTCTTCTCTTCTCTTTTTCTTTTGTCAAGCCGAATCTATAGTCCACCACCGCCAAAATTCTCAAGTTTCTTTTCCTTATTTTCGTGGAAACCAAATACCCCAAGAGAACCTCTAGTCGACTTCTCCATTAAATCCCAAAAGCCAAAACTTTATCATCTAGTCATCAAGGCCGATTCTTTAAGGGGCTTTTAACAAGGGTGCTACTGATTTCTTAAAAGGGTAAGATCCAAAGTTTGGTTTCAATTCTTTTATATTTTAAACCTATCTAAAATTTAGGGACTAATCTCTATTATGGATTTTGGCGAGTTATGGAAGGGTGTTTTGGATTTAAGAAATTGTCAACTACAAGAAGGTATCTTTCGGAACTTCTAAGATCTAAGGTAAGTTATGAATACCATTCGGCCATAAGCTATATTATTATGATTTAATGTTAGATTGGATCTAACATGGGTACATAGGGATTTCGACAGCAATAAAGAAGCAAGGATCCAATTCGGGATTTAAGATTTGGAAGGTAAGAACAAAGGTAAATTCGGCCAAGGCCTATTTTAGTAGTAGATCTATTATTATGCGTTTTAAGCCGAAAACTAACCAATTCAAGGGATTTAGTGACTAGCCGATTTCAAAGGGGAAAAATACGAGTTTCTGGGATTTGATTAAATCATCAAATCGACACCAAGGTAAGCTTTAAGAATACAAATCCTACTAGGATTTGGTTTTCTAGCCGAATAGGCTTTGTGCTAAATAGTAAGTGATTAATCAATTGTAGGAACTTGAGATCTAAGGCAGTAGATCAGATTTCGGGATTTCAGTGAAGTGGTTAAGCAAATCAGGTGTGTACCCCACACTACTTCTTAATATGTTTCATGGCCTGTTTTATTAAAATATGTGATATTAAGAATATGAAAGTGGCTAGGGTACCATGTTATGGTACTAAGTACTCAGGTACGTTTCCTACTTCTACAAAGAATATGAAAAAGGTCATTAGTAACATGAGAATATGATAAGAATGTGAACTCTGGCATATTTATGCATATCATCATTATATGGGGCATATGGGTTTGTTTGAAAGGGGAAGTGAATATGGTGACTTAAGACCACGAACACGGTGACCTAAGACCGTGATATCTGAAAGTGGTGACCTAAGACCATAGTAATATGAAAGTGGTGACCTAAGACCACAATAATCTGAACGTGGTGACCTAAGACCACGAATGCGGTGACCTAAGACCGCAATTTGGAGTGTAGCGGAAGGAGGGTCGACTTAGTAGTCCCCACGGTGTGCATGGTTGGTACGGGGGTGTGTAGCGGATAGACACTTAGGTTTGGGTTTGGGAATGCATCATAACTTGTATTCTATGTTTTGAAGGTGTAACTCCTGTATGCCTGATTCTATTATGACTTAGTGTCGTATACACATTGAGTCTGTTTGACTCACCCCGTTGTGGGACCATGTTTCAGGTGATGAACAGTGATGGACCGGGACGGCAGAACTTGTGGTGGCCATGCTCAACATGAAGTTTTTATTTTATGAACTACTATTTCTATTTAAGTACTTGAATTACTTGGAAATTATCCCTGATTTATAAGATTTTACAAATTTACCCCGACTTGGAAAAAAAATCACCAAAATATCCCCGAGGTCCAAAATTACCGAAATACCCCTGGATTTCAAAATTTTTCAAAATACCCCGAAAATTTAAAAATACCAAAATACTTTATGACAAAGTCACCAAGGAACTTTTTCCTTTTTGAAAAATTACGAAAATACCCCTGTAGGACAAAATTACAAAAATACCCCTGGGTAGTGGAAGAAAAAAAAACAATAACAATGAAAACTACAACCTTTCTCTGAATGAACGAGAGTTCATGATTGTTTAATGGATGTATGGATGAATGAATGGAAAGACTGTATGCATACGAAAGAACCACTCCTAAAACTCTTTTCATAAAATTTCTTCGCGGGTAATCAAGTGAAACAAAGACTAATTCATAAAACTTCTTAATCGATCACGACGCGTTAGAAATGAGCTCTAGAGGACGTGGTCGTCGTGGGCGAGGTAGAGGAAGGATGACGGTGTCGTAACCCATCGATCGGGTCAAGGGTCCGACAATGAGATACCACCGCCACCACCACCCCCACCGTTGGTGTTGAGCGTGCAGCTCGAGACGGGGATGATCTTTGTGTCGCATCGTGCTGCGAGTTTTGGAGTTGGTGGCTGGTGCAGGAGGAAATTCGGGAACCCGTAAGTCCGTGCTGAGCGGCTCGAGCTAATGGAGTCGAAATGTTTCGTGGAGTATCGGGTGGCACCCGGTTCACCGTGAAGTCTTGGTTGGAAGCAACAGAGCGCATCATGGATGAGCTTGACTTGACCCCTGAGGAGAAGTTAAAAGGAATGGTGGCACTGTTACGCGATGAAGCGTATCAGTGGTGGTTAACTGTTCGGGATGGTGCCACGGTTGAGGATCTGACCTGGGAATATGTTAAGGAAGCATTTCAGAAGAAATATGTGGGAACCAGGTATACAGATGAGCAAAGAAAGGCTTTTCTGGGGCTGGTGCAAGGGAGCAAGTCTGTTGCGGAATACGAAGCTGAATTCCTGAGGTTGAGTCGCTATGCTCGGGGAGTAGTGGCAACTGAGCATGAGCGCTGTGTCCGTTTTGAGGACGGATTGAGGGACGATCTGAGACTGTTGATAGCACCGCATCAGGAGCGGGAGTTCTCTGCTTTGTTAGAAAAGGCCAAGGTGGCCGATAGAATTAAGGATTCTACCAAGCAGGCTGTGGATAGGAATAAGCCCAAAAGAGGTTTTGGACCATCTGGAAAGGTTCATAAGAGGCCTAAAGTTGATGGGCCGCGAAATCAGCAGGGTAGTACAGGATGGCAGTATCGTCCTTGTGAGCATTGTGGAAAGAAGCACTTAGGGGAGTGCTGAAAAAAGACGGGAGGATGTTTTCGGTGTGGGTCCAAGGACCATATGCTCAAGGATTGTCCCAAAAAACCAGATGAGAGTCGATCGGCCAGCGACTCGGTTTAGTCGCCGGTAGAGGAGGACAGCAAATTTCAACGGGGTCGTGGTTCGGGCAACAGAGGTAATGGTGCTGGCAGAGGCCGTGGAACACAGGGCTGAGGTGCTGCTAATGCTGAGGCGAGGCAACCGGGTTTGGTTTATGCGGTTCACCGGAGGGAGGATGGTGACGCGCCGGATGTTATAACCGGTACGTTCTTTATTTTTGACAGGCCTTATTATGCCTTAATTGATGTGGGCTCGACCCATTCCTATGTTGCATGTAGTGTAGTGGAAACACTAGGCCTAAACTCTGAACCTTCTGATAGGCAGATGGCTGTAGTAAGCCCATTAGGCCAAACTGTAGTGGTAGATAAGATCTTTCGGAATGTACCCCTAGAGATTGTCAGGAGTGAACTTTTGGGCTGACTTAATGGAGTTACCCTTCGGAGAGTTTGAACTTATACTCGAAATGGACTGGCTAGTAGAACACCGAGCCGTGTTGGATTGTGTGGCTAAACGAATGGAACTAAGGACTTCGAAGGATGAAGTAGTAGTAATGATCGGAGAAAGGAGAAATTACTTGTCTAATGTAGTTTCAAATTAAAAAGGTGAGAAAATGGTTAAGAAAGGGTGCAAGGCGTTCTTAGCCTTTGTAAGTGCGTTGGGTGGAAAGGAAGAAGGTGTTAGCGGAGTTAGAACGGTTAAGGACTTTGAAGATGTATTTCCGGAGGAATTACCAGGAATACCCCCAGATAGGGAGGTGGAATTTGGAATAGATTTACTACCGGAAACAGCTCATGTGTTAATCGCTCCATACCGAATGGCGCCAAAGGAGTTAGTTGAGCTCAAGGCTCAAATCCAAGAGTTGTTGGATCGTGGGTTCATACGACCCAGTGTGTCTCCATGGGGAGCACCAGTTCTGTTTGTAAAGAAGAAGGACGGAACTATGCGTATGTGCATAGATTACCGTCAGTTGAATAAGCTGACCATCAAGAACAAGTATCCTTTGCCAAGGATCGATGACTTGTTCGATCAGCTGAAGGGGGCCGCAGTATTCTCAAAGATAGACTTAAGGTTGGGATATCACCAGTTGAAGGTGAAGGAGGCAGATATCCATAAGACCGCTTTTAGGACAAGATACGACCATTATGAGTTTGTAGTAATGCCGTTTGGGTTGACGAACGCTCCAGCCGCGTTCATGGATATGATGAACCGGGTCTTCCAACCCTACTTGGATCGATTCGTTATTGTGTTCATCGACGATATCCTAGTATACTCCAAGTCTGAGGAAGAACATGACGAGCATCTCCGGAAAGTGTTGCAAGTGTTAAGGGAGAAGAAGCTATATGCCAAATTCAGCAAGTGTGGATTTTGGCTTAAGGAGGTGGCATTCTTAGGGCATGTGGTATCCGCAGAAGAAATAAGGGTGGATCCTAGAAAGATCGAAGCAGTGTTGGATTGGAAACCACCTAGGTCCGTGGCTGAGATTCGAAGTTTTTAGGTTTGGCAGGCTATTACGTAAGGTTCGTAGAAGGATTCTCGTCCAATAGCCGCGCTTTGACAAAGTTACTAAGGAAGGAAGTACCCTTTGAATGGTCCGATAAGCAACAGAAGAGCTTTGACAACCTTAAGAAGGTGTTGAGGAGACTCAGAGTGTTAATTCAAATTGGAGGTCTGGAAGGATTTTGTGGTGTAATTGTGACGCTCGCATACGGGATTAGGATGTGTGCTAATGCAAGAAGGAAAAGTAGTCGGTTATGCGTCTCTAAACTAAGGCCTCATGAGGTTAACTACCCAACTCATGACTTGGAACCGCAAAGCAGTGGTTTTCGCCCTTAAGGTTTGGAGGCACTACCTCTATGGAGAAAGGTTAGTGATCTACACGCACCACAAGAGCCTTGAGTATCTGCTTGACTCGAAGGAGTTGAACTTGAGGCAACGAAGGTGGGTGGAGTTGTTGAAGGACTACGACTGTTCGATAGAATATCATCCAGGCAAGGCGAATGTGGTAGCTGATGCCCTAAGTCAGAAGGTTGTGTCGGATCTAAGGGCTATGTTCGCTCACTTAAGTTTGTACGATGATGGAAGCCTGTTGGTAGAGTTGCAAGTCAAGCCCATGGTGAAGGAGGTGAAAGAGGGACAGTTGGTTGATAAGGATCTAAGTGTTAAGTTACAACAAGTGCAGAACGGGGAATTAAAGAATTATGGCGTTAATGATGAAGGAGTATTGTGTTACAAAGGAAAAGTCTGTATGCCTAAGGACAAGGAGTTAAGACAAAGGATTCTTCGGGAGGTGCATAGTAGCCCTTATGCTATGCATCCCGGAGGAATTAAGCTGTACAGAGATCTAAGGGAACAATTTTGGTGGTCTAATCTTAAGCAAGAAGTGACTGAATTTGTGGAGAAATGTTTGACGTGTCAGCAAGTTAAGGCTGAACACCAAGTTCCATCAGGACTGCTTCAACCAATCAAGATTCCACAATGGAAGTGGGAGAGAATTACCATGGACTTCGCTAGTGGGCTTCCCCTTACGCCTACTAAGAAGGACTCAGTATGGGTGATAGTGGACCGTTTGACCAAGTCCGCGCATTTTATTCCAGTAAGAGTTGATTATTCTCTTCAAAAGTTAGCCAAGTTATATGTGGCGGAAATCGTGAGGTTACATGGAGTACCGGTATCAATCATCTCTGATAGAGACCCAAGGTTTACGTCTCGGTTTTGGAAGGCACTTCATCAAGCTTTAGGCTCTAAGCTGGACTTCACTACGGCTTTTCATCCACAATCAGACGGGCAGTCTGAACGAGTTATACAAGTGTTGGAGGATATGCTGAGAGGTTGTGTGATGGATTTCCGAGGAAGTTGGGAAGATTATTTGCCTCTAGCTGAGTTCGCCTACAACAACAAACCTATCGCTAGCATTCGGATGGCACCATATGAAGCATTGTATGGTCGGAGTGTAGAACTCCTACTTGTTAGACTCGAGTTAGGAGAACGGCGAGTGTTAGGTCCGAGTTAGTGGCGTAAACCGAGGAGAAGGTTGAGATAATTCGGTCAAGGTTGAAGGAAGCCTCGATAGGCGTAAATCGTGACGCGGACCTTAGGCGGAAGGAAATAGAGTTTGAAGTGGGAGACCAAGTGTTCCCGAAAGTCTCGCCTTGGAAGAAGGTAATGAGGTTTGGGCGCAAAGGAAGTTAAGCCCAAGGTTTATAGGGCCCTATCGAGTCTTGGCGAGTTGGGCCAAGGGCATACCAATTAGAGTTGCCACCAGAGTTGCAGCAAGAGATGCACGACATATTCCATGTATCCATGTTACGTCGCTACCGATCGGATCCGTCTCATGTGGTACCCATTGAAGAGGTGGAACTAAGGCCGACTTATCCTACGAGGAAGAGCCGATTCGGATCTTAGAACGTGATGTGAAAGCACTACTGAAGGAAGTCGGTTCCTCCAATCAAAGTGTTATGGCGCAATCATGGATCGGAAGAAGCTTCGTGGGAGTCAGAGGAGACAATGCGACAAAGAATACCCTCAGTTATTTTAGTTAGGAAATTTCGAGGACGAAATTATTTTAAGGGGGTAGAACTTGTGACATCCTGGAAAGGGCCTATGCATTTTCGGTTTAATTGTACGAAATGACAAGTCTTAAGTAATATGAATAAATTTTTAATATTTTTGGAAATTCGGAAATGTATGAAAATGAAAATAGAAATGAACATTTTTGGAAACCTAGAAATGTAAGGAAATGATTCAAAAATGGAAAGTACACATTTCTGGAAACTTGGAAATGTAAGAAAATGGCAAGTTTACAGAGCCGATCGAAAATTTTAGGAAACTTAGAAATGACCCAGAAATGTCAAGTTTTAAATTCTAAAATAGGAAATCAAGGCAAGATGGCCTTAAAAGAAAAGGTTTGTGAAATTTGACACACAAACAGGCTTAGAAAAGTGGCCTGAAGATGTCACTTAGGGCCTCTGGAAATGGTGCCACATGCAAGGTGTTGGGCCTGGGTTCGAGTCACTTGGGAAGCAAATAAAAGATGTAACAGACCAATTTTGACCCTAATCGGAACGGTGGTTTTGGGACCACGAATCCGAGCCCGAGAAATATTTTGATATTATATTCTATGTTTATTATATGTGAATTAATATGTGTGAAAGTTTCGTAGAAAAATTTTATCGTTTAAGTGCTTAATTTGATAAAAAGGTTTTAATCGAGAAAAACGTAAAAGTTGCATGCTAAAGTGAAATGTACTAATTTGATTGTGGCTTTTAAGTGGATGTCCTAAAGGGACAATTAGCCCATAAACCATGATAGGAAACGGCAATGGGCCACGCCAACTTCATGGTATATGTTAGTTTAATTTTTTAAATAAGGTTATGTTAGTATAATATAAATAATGTTAATATATGTCAAATAAAACATAAAATAATGCCACTATCATCTTCATTCTCTCATGGCCGATTATTAGCTAAAGAAAAGGGGTAAGGAAAGCTTTGAATTTCGGCAAGTTAGGAAGCTTGATTAAGGTATGGTCGGTTTTAGTTTTGATAATTTTTACGTTTTGAGATCGTTGCTTCAGATATATTACCCGACCCATGCTTAAATTTTTGAAAATTGTATGTATATAGGATTCGCCATTAACATGCTTAAATGGTTTTGATATTTGATGGTTTTAGATTAAATATATGTTAAAGATTTACAAGTTTTGTATTGAAATTTTTGGTGATTTGGAGTAAATAGGGCTAAATTGAGAAAATAAATTTGTGAGGGGTTAAAATGTAAAATAAATGAAATGCATGGACTTATATGGCTATGTGGAAGATTCGCCTAGCTATAGTGTTGGGAGATTTTGCATATTTTGTGTTTTGTGTAAATAGGACAAATTTGTAAAAAATGGGAAACATTAGGGGCAAAATGGTAATTTGTCTATTTAAGTGTTTTTGGATTAAATTGAGATGAAATGTGCTTGAATGGGCTAAATTTTAATGTGTTTAGATCAAGAACAAAGAAAAACGGAATTGGACCGGGGAAAGACAAAGGTTCTCGAATAGCCGATTTACACGGTCTATCGACAACCGAGGTAAGTCCTTAAGTTAAAATATATCAAAGAGTTATTTATGAACTTGTTAATTGATATTATTTGATAAATTTGATATGAGTTTAGGTGATAGCCGAATGTTAGAATAAGATTGAGTGATATGTAATTGTTAATTTTATTAGGAACAAGTTTGTTTAGCTTGTAATGTGAATTTGAAATGAAGTATAATTGATGTTGCGATTTAGCAATAGGTGATGTGTATTAAATGGAAAATTGAGGTGATCTATTTCGGGCTAAATGCCTAGCAGGCCTTGTGCCTTTGGTGATCTATTTCGGGCTAAATGCCTAGCAGGCCTTGTGCCGGTGATCTATATCGGGCTAAATGCCCAGCGTGCCATGTGCCGATGATTTGTACCGGCTTTATGCCTAGCGGCTTTGTGCCGGTGTGTATTCAGGCCTAAATGCCTAGCGTGCTTAATGCCGGTGATATGCTATAAACGGAGAATTTGAGAATTTAATGAGATGAGGCATATAATTAATACAATGTGCCATTAGCTCGGGTAAGTGTTATTCTCCTAGTTTAATAAGGAACGAAGTGTGAAATTATGATATCATTTGAGCTTAATGTGTTCATTATTTTTTATGAATTGATTATAAGTGGAATCTGTTAATGGAAAGTGAATATGTATGTGGTTGTTTATATGTACAAAAATAGGAAAGGTGATCGATATGCAGGATATTTTTCATTTGACTTGATGTTTATAAATACTTGATAAATATGTGATAAATGGTATATGTATATATTCATGGTAGAGAGGTTTAAAACAACTTATATTATGGTATTAATGGTATTCGCCATGATTAAGTTACTTATAGAAATGTTTAAAATTTTGCCATGATTTTAATGATTAAAAAGTTCAAATTAATGATATTATTTTGCATTTGCTTAGGACTTACTAAGCTAATAAGCTTACTCCGATTTCTCTTGTTTAATTGTTTGTTTATAGATTTTGGTCAAGCTACGAGCTCGAGAGGGATCGTCAAGAAAGTCATCCACACTATCGCCTATTTTGGTATTTTAAATCTTGGTCATGATTTTGAAGGCATGTATAGGTTAGATTAAGTTTTGAAACATATGATGATTAATCTTGTATATAAGTATAGCCTTGCGAAAATGGCTATTTCTTTGGTTATGTATCGTTTCTATGTTTTGAATTTCATAGCTTGTTCATAATGTTAATGGATGTTTTAAATTCGATCATGGCCTATATCACATATGGAAGGTGCTATTGATATATATATTTATATATATATATATATATATTAGGTGATGGTTTTAGAAAATTTAGTCTTAGTTTTTGGTTTATACGTGAATCATGTTTACCATTTTTATGATGCGTACATGATCGTGATTAAGGTGAACTTGTGTATACTTGTTTATTTCATTTTATTAATGATGTTTGAGTAATACATGTGTTTCGGCCTTATGGAAAATATCATATGCTTGATATGTTTAGTAGGAATTAAATAACGCTATGTTTAAGTAAGTTGGCTATGTGATAATTATATTTTTTTATAAAATGGTCACATGCGCATGGTCTTATAAATAGAAAAGAGGTATGTTTATTCTTTATTTATTGTAACAAGTTATTTGTTCATAATAACCATTTTCAATACTGTATGTGATATTAGATATTAAATTTTTGTGAAATGTTTTGTCTGGTCTAGAATATATATATATATATATGTCATGAATTTTTAAGTTATGTGATTCAGACATTGTGTGTTTTAAGTACGGGTAATAAAACTCGTTATACATTTGTTTTAATTTTTAATCGGATGTAGTGTTATATAATATGGAAATGATTGCATTGCTTGTGCTTGAATCCAATTGAAGTCTATTTCGAAATTGAGTTTAGTGTAGTAATGCCTCTTAACCCCAATTCGGCGACGGATACGGGTTAGGGGTGTTACATTTGATTGGTATCAGAGCTTACGGTTTAGTCGATTCTAGGACTACCGTAGCGCGTGTGAGTCTAGCTATACATGCCTTTATCATATATTGATAGTGTGGTGACTTCTGACATTCTGAACTGTGTTTTATATAGTAAATGGACACTGATCCTGAAAGAGCCGTAGCGGATGATGTAGAGAGTGTAGTGCCTGACCGTGCACACGGATCGCTCTGCGGTGAGACTCTCGACCAGGCCGGTAGCCACGAGGGGAGGCTAAACAAGCCTTCTATCGATGATGAACGAGTGGTTTACCCAGCTTATTCGACTAACCCGGCTGTACACCAACCTCCACCCCGAATAATTCAACTCCGATACCTTCAAAGACTCCGATGATAGATCCGATGAGATCTAGTAGGCCTCCGGCTTGATAAAATCAGAAATTTGGGGCCAAGAATTCAGAACCAACGATGATAATGACGCAGAGCGAAATGAAATGTGGCTTGATAACACTATTCGAGTACTTGATGAGCTATCTTGTACTCCGATGAATGCCCGAAGTGTGCTATATCTTTACTTCGACACCTGCATATCACCGGTGGAATACACTTGTATCGTAGTTCCGAAAGAAAAAGTGACGTGGGATTTCTTTCAAAGCATGAATTCGCAAGAAATATATCATCAAAGATTCGTTGATCAAAAACGAAAAGAATTTCTTGAACTAAAACAGGGCAAATGACCGTGGATCGAATATGAGCGAAAATTTGTCGATTGAGCCGATATGCTCTGGAATGTGTATCAATCAAGACATTATGTGCAAAAGGTTTGAAGACGGTTTGGATGAAGATTTAAAGTTGCTTGTTGGCATTCTGGAAATCAAAGAGTTTGTGACACTAGTCGAGCGAGCTTGCAAAGTCAAGAGCTCGGGAAGGAGAAAAGAAAGGCCGAGACAGAAGCTAGAGACACTCGTAAGAGATCGTCGGGTAAGAATTTCCATTCCACATCTAAGAAGTTCGTAGATGACTTCACCGACATAAAGCTACTTCAGATTTACCTAGACGTGATCGACCTCCAAAGGCTCCTCCCAGCTACCTCGATGGCGGTGTTGGTAACGCTCCACGAGAATCGAGTTGAATGCAAGCACCGTGGGAAATGACATTCCGAGTTGTAGATTCCATGATCGGTCTTGCTTTAAATGCGGATCGTCGATCATTTTATTAGAGAATGTCCGATGTTAGTTGAGCGAATACGCTTCAAAACATTAAGTCGAGCAACACATCAGCCATGCGAGGCGGGCCACCCGCACGCTCAAGCAATGTAGGTGGTAGTCGAGAGGAACGAAGAACACTCAGTAGTTCGATCTCGAGGCTAGACCTCCAGCTAGAGCTTATGCCACACGAGCCAGAGAGGATGCTTCCTCCCCCGATGTCATTACCGGTACTTTCACCCTTTATGATACTACTGTGATTGCATTGATTGATCCTGGTTCGACTCATTCATATGTGTGTGAAACTCTAGTATTCGGTAAGACTCTGCCAGTTGAGTCTACTGAGTTTGTGATTCGTGTGTCCAACCCTTTGGGTAGATGTGTGCTTGTTAATAAAGTGTGTAAAGGTTGCCCGTTGATGATTCGAGATTCTTGCTTTCCAGCCGATTTAATGTTGTTGCCCTTCGATGAGTTCGATATAATTTTGGGAATGGACTGGTTAACTTCACATGATGCAGTGGTGAATTGCAAAAGAAAGCTAATTGATTTGAGATGTCAGAACGGGGAGATTATCAGAATTGAATCCAGTGAATTAAGTGGGTTTCCTACAGTAATATCTTCGATGTTAGCCCGGAAATATGTGAGAAAAGGGTGTGAAGCTTATTTAGCGTATGTACTGGATAATAAAGTGTCTGAAAAGCATATTGAATCTATACCGGTTGTGTGAATACCCGATGTGTTTCCTGAAGAACTACCGGGCTTACCACCAGTACGAGAGATTGAGTTCGGCATTGAATTAGTACCGGGAACGACTCCAATTTCGATAGCTCCGTATCGGATGGCACCTACGGAGTTAAAAGAGTTGAAAGCGCAGTTGCAAGAATTGACAGATAGGGGCTTTGCACGACCGAGCTTCTCTCCTTGGGGTGCACCGGTTTTATTTGTGAAAAAGAAAGATAGGACCATGCGAATGTGTATCGACTATCGGCAACTAAATAAGGTAACTATAAAGAATAAATACCCGTTACCTCGGATTGATGACTTGTTTGATCAGCTAAAAGGGGCTTCAGTATTTTCGAAGATAGATTTGAGATCAGGCTATTATCAGTTGCGAGTCAGAGATACAGATGTACCAAAGACTGCATTCCGAACGAGGTACGGACATTTTGAGTTTCTGGTTATGCCTTTTGGACTCACTAATGCACCTGCTGTTTTTATGGATCTAATGAATCGAGTTTTCAGACAGTTTTTGGATCGGTTTGTAGTAGTGTTTATTGATGATATACTGATCTATTCTAAAAATGAAACCGAGCATGCCGAGTATTTGAGATTAATGCTACGAAATTTGAGAGATCAACAGTTGTATGCGAAGTTTAGTAAGTGTGAGTTCTGGATGAAAGAGGTCAGCTTTTTGGGACATGTTGTTTCAGCATCAGGTATTCGAGTTGATCCGAACAAAATTTCGGCTATACTTGATTGAAAGCCACCGAAGAATGTTTTTGAGATTTGAAGTTTTCTGGGACTTGCGGGCTACTATAGACGGTTTGTGAAAGGTTTTTCTGTAATAGCTACACCTTTGACAAAGCTACTACGAAAAGATGTAAAGTTCAAGTGGTCGGAAAATTGTCGAAGAGTTTCGATCGGTTGAAAGCCCTTTGACTAAGCTCCAAAGTGTTAGCTCAGCCTGAGTCGGGTAAGGAATTTGTTGTGTATTCTGATGCTTCCTTAAATGGTTTGGGCTGCGTATTGATGCAGGAAGGCAGAGTAGTAGCCTACGCATCAAGACAATTGAAGCCGCATGAAAGAAATTACCCGACGCATGATTTGGAGCTTGCAGCCATTGTGTTCGCACTGAAGATTTGGCGTCATTACTTATTCGGCGAGAAATGTCACATTTATTCGGATCATAAAAGTCTAAAATATTTGATGACTCAGAAAGATCTAAATTTGAGACAACGCAGATGGTTAGAATTGCTGAAAGACTATGAATTGGTGATTGACTACCATCCGGGAAAAGCCAACATTGTTGCAGATGCGTTAAGTCGAAAATCATTGTTTGCTCTTCGTGCAATGAACGCACGATAGCTATGTCCGTGATGGTTCAATCATAGCCGAAGTTACACAAGCAAGACCGATGTTTATTCAAAGAAATTTGTGATGCACAGAAAGTTGACAAAGATTTGATTGATAGTCGAATTCAGTGCAAAAAAGGTGCAAAATCGGATTTTCAGATTGATGCAAATGATTGTTTGAATTTTAAAAGCCGAATGTGTGTTCCGAAGAACTCAAATTTGATACAGATGATTCTGAGTGAGGCCCATAGTGGTCGACTATCGATACATCCGGGTAGCACGAAAATGTATAACAATTTGAAACAATTCTATTGGTGGCCTGGCATGAAACGGGATATATCTGAATTTGTTTCGAAATGCTTAGTTTGTCAGCAAGTAAAAGCTGAGCATCAAGTACCATCCGGACTACTTCAACCAATCATGATACCTGAATGGAAATGGGATAGAATTACAATGGATTTTGTATCCGGTCTTCCTATGACACCAAGTAAGAAAGATGCCGTATGGGTTATCGTTGATAGACTGACTAAACCAGCTCATTTTGTACCAATGACGCATGCACTATTCACTTGATAAACTTGCTGAATTGTATGTATCGCAGATTGTAAGGTTGCATGGTGTACCGAGTTCCATTGTTTCAGACAGAGACCCGAGATTCACATCGCGGTTTTGGAAGAAATTGCAAGATGCTTTAGGTACTAAACTTCATTTTAGTACGACCTTTCATCCGCAGATGACGGCCACCGATCTGCGAACTATTCGATACTTGAGGACATGTTGAGATGTTGCGTTCTCGAGTTTGAAGGTACATGGGAACGATACCTACCTTTGATTGAATTTGCTTACAATAATAGCTTCCAATCTAGTATCAAAATGGCGCCTTATGAAGCCTTGTACGGGCGAAAATGTCGAACACCGTTATATTGGACTGAGCTCAGTGAGAATAAGATACACGGGGTTGATTTGATTAAAGAAAAAGAACAGAAGGTAGCTATTATTAGAGGTAATTTGAAAGTCGCTTCGATCGTCAAAAGTCCTATGCCGATTTGAAACGTAAGGACATTGAATTTCGTGTCGGAGATCGTGTATTCTTAAAAGTTTCTCCGTGGAAGAAAGTACTTCGATTTGGTCGGAAGGCAAGTTGAGTCCGAGATTTATCGGACCGTATGAAATCATCGAACGATTGGGCCCGTTGCTTATAGATTGAAATTGCCCTCTGAGTTAGAAAAGATACACGATGTATTTCACGTTTCGATGCTTCGTAAGTACAGATCGGATCCGTCTCATGTGATCACACCGTCAGAGATTGAAATCCAATCCGATTTGACATATGATGAAGAACCGATCCGTATCTTAGCTCGGGAAATGAAAGAGTTGAGAAATAAGAAGATTCCGCTAGTAAAAATATTATGGAATAGACACGGAGCTGAAGAGGCTACGTGGGAGCCTGAGGATTCAATGAGGCAGCAATACCTGAAATTATTTAACGGTAAAATTTTCGAGGACGAAAATTCTTAAGGGGGGGAGAGTTGTAACAGACCAATTTTGACCCTAATCGGAACGGTGGTTTCGGGACCACGAATCCGAGCCCGAGAAATATTTTGATATTATATTCTATGTTTATTATATGTGAATTAATATGTGTGAAAGTTTCGTAGAAAAATTTTATCGTTTAAGTGCTTAATTTGATAAAAAGGTTTTAATCGAGAAAAACGTAAAAGTTGCATGCTAAAGTGAAATGTACTAATTTGATTGTGGCTTTTTAAGTGGATGTCCTAAAGGGACAATTAGCCCATAAACCATGATAGGAAACGACAATGGGCCACGCCAACTTCATGGTATATGTTAGTTTAATTTTTTAAAATAAGGTTATGTTAGTATAATATAAATAATGTTAATATATGTCAAATAAAACATAAAATAATGCCACTATCATCTTCATTCTCTCATGGCCGATTATTAGCTAAAGAAAAGGGGTAAGGAAAGCTTTGAATTTCGGCAAGTTAGGAAGCTTGATTAAGGTATGGTCGGTTTTTAGTTTTTGATAATTTTTACGTTTTTGAGATCGTTGCTTCGTATATTACCCGACCCATGCTTAAATTTTTGAAAATTGTATGTATATAGGATTCGGCCATTAACATGCTTAAATGGTTTTGATATTTGATGGTTTTAGATTAAATATATGTTAAAGATTTACAAGTTTTGTATTGAAATTTTTGGTGATTTGGAGTAAATAGGGCTAAATTGAGAACATAAATTTGTGAGGGGTTAAAATGCAAAATAAATGAAATGCATGGACTTATATGGCTATGTGGAAGATTCGGCCTAGCTATAGTGTTGGGAGATTTTGCATATTTTGTGTTTTGTGTAAATAGGACAAATTTGTAAAAATGGGAAACATTAGGGGCAAAATGGTAATTTGTCTATTTAAGTGTTTTTGGATTAAATTGAGATGAAATGTGCTTGAATGGGCTAAATTTTAATGTGTTTAGATCAAGAACAAAGAAAAACGGAATTGGACCGGGGAAAGACAAAGGTTCTCGAATAGCCGATTTACACGGTCTATCGACAACCGAGGTAAGTCCTTAAGTTAAAATATATCAAAGAGTTATTTATGAACTTGTTAATTGATATTATTTGATAAATTTGAGTATGAGTTTAGGTGATAGCCGAATGTTAGAATAAGATTGAGTGATATGTAATTGTTAATTTTATTAGGAACAAGTTTGTTTAGCTTGTAATGTGAATTTGAAATGAAGTATAATTGATGTTGCGATTTAGCAATAGGTGATGTGTATTAAATGGAAAATTGAGGTGATCTATTTCGGCTAAATGCCTAGCGTGCCTTGTGCCTGATCTATTTCGGGCTAAATGCCTAGCAGTGCCTTGTGCCGTGATCTATTTCGGCTAAATGCCCAGCGTGCCTTGTGCCGGGTGATCTATATCGGGCTAAATGCCTAGCGTGCCATGTGCCGGTGATTTGTACCGGCTTTATGCCTAGCGTGCTTTGTGCCGGTGTGTAATTCGAGCCTAAATGCCTAGCGCGCTTAATGCCTGGTGATATGCTATAAACGGAGAATTTGAGAATTTAATGAGATAAGGCATATAATTAATACAATGTGCCATTAGCTCGGGTAAGTGTTATTCTCCTAGTTTAATAAGGAACGGCGTGTGTGAAATTATGATATCATTTGAGCTTAATGTGTTCATTATTTTTTATGAATTGATTATAAGTGGAACTGTTAATGGAAAGTGAATATGTATGTGGTTGTTTATATGTACAAAAATAGGAAAGGTGATCGATATGCTGGATATTTTTCATTTGACTTGATGTTTATAAATACTTGATAAATATGTGATAAATGGTATATGTATATATTCATGGTAGAGAGGTTTAAAACAACTTATATTATGGTATTAATGGTATTCGGCCATGATTAAGTTACTTATAGAAATGTTTAAAATTTTGCCATGATTTTAATGATTAAAAAGTTCAAATTAATGATATTATTTTGCATTTGCTTAGGACTTACTAAGCTAATAAGCTTACTCCGATTTCTCTTGTTTAATTGTTTGTTTATAGATTTTGGTCAAGCTACGAGCTCGAGAGGGATCGTCAAGAAAGTCATCCACACTATCGCCTATTTTGGTATTTTAAATCTTGGTCATGATTTTGAAGGCATGTATAGGTTAGATTAAGTTTTGAAACATATGATGATTAATCTTGTATATAAGTATAGCCTTGCGAAAATGGCTATTTCTTTGGTTATGTATCGTTTCTATGTTTTGAATTTCATAGCTTGTTCATAATGTTAATGGATGTTTTAAATTCGATCATGGCCTATATCACATATGGAAGGTGCTATTGATATATATATTTTTATATATATATATATATTAGGTGATGGTTTTAGAAAATTTAGTCTTAGTTTTTGGTTTATACGTGAATCATGTTTACCATTTTTATGATGCGTACATGATCGTGATTAAGGTGAACTTGTGTATACTTGTTTATTTCATTTTATTAATGATGTTTGAGTAAGACATGTGTTTCGGCCTTATGGAAAATATCATATGCTTGATATGTTTAGTAGGAATTAAATAACGCTATGTTTAAGTAAGTTGGCTATGTGATAATTATATTTTTTTTTATAAAATGGTCACATGCGCATGGTCTTATAAATAGAAAAGAGGTATGTTTATTCTTTATTTATTGTAACAAGTTATTTGTTCATAATAACCATTTTCAATACTGTATGTGATATTAGATATTAAATTTTTGTGAAATGTTTTGTCTGGTCTAGAATATATATATATATATGTCATGAATTTTTAAGTTATGTGATTCAGACATTGTGTGTTTTAAGTACGGGTAATAAAACTCGTTATACATTTATTTTAATTTTTAATCGGATGTAGTGTTATATAATATGGAAATGATTGCATTGCTTGTGCTTGAATCCAATTGAAGTCTATTTCGAAATTGAGTTTAGTGTAGTAATGCCTCTTACGGGTTAGGGGTGTTACAAAAGAAGTTTTATTTTTGCTTCCAGAAGCTCTGAGGTGGACGGCACAAGCCTTCTAGAAAGGAGGAGTTTTATTCTCTTTAATATTCGATTAATAAGGTGATAAATAAGGGATTTAATTTGGATTATTTTTGAAGAGATAATAAAGGATTATTCTCTAATTATTTTAAATTAAGAGATAAAGCTATCAAATAAAGAAGAGTGGTGGCCAAGTAAGGGATTCTGAGGAGTAGTTTCGGCTATAAAAGGAAGGAAATAGGGCTACTCATCAATTTTTCTTCCTCCTCCTCTCTCTCTCCGAATTTCTAAGTGCTCTCCTCTCTTCTCTTCTCTTTTCTTTTGTCAAGCCAAATCTATAGTCCACCATTGCCAAAATTCTCAAGTTTCTTTTCCTTATTTTCGTGGAAACCAAATACCCCAAGAGAACCTCTAGTCGACTTCTCCATTAAATCCCAAAAGCCAAACTTTATCATCTAGTCATCAAGGCCGATTCTTTAAGGGGCTTTTAACAAGGGTGCTACCGATTTCTTAAAAGGGTAAGATCCAAAGTTTGGTTTCAATTCTTTTATATTTTAAACCTATCTAAAATTTAGGGACTAATCTCTATTATGGATTTTGGCCGAGTTATGGAAGGGTGTTTTCGGATTTAAGAAATTGTCAACTACAAGAAGGTATCTTTCTAACTTCTAAGATCTAAGGTAAGTTATGAATACCATTCGGCCATAAGCTATATTATTATGATTTAATGTTAGATTGGATCTAACATGGGTACATAGGGATTTCGACAAAGAATAAAGAAGCAAGGATCCAATTCGGGATTTAAGATTTGGAAGGTAAGAACAAAGGTAAATTCGGCCAAGGCCTATTTTAGTAGTAGATCTATTATTATGTGTTTTAAGCCAAAAACTAACCAATTCAAGGGATTTAGTGACTAGCCGATTTCAAAGGGGAAAAATACGAGTTTCTTGGATTTGATTAAATCATCAAATCGACACCAAGGTAAGCTTTAAGAATACAAATCCTACCAGATTTGGTTTTCTAGCCGAATAGGCTTTGTGCTAAATAGTAAGTGATTAATCAATTGTAGGAACTTGAGATCTAAGGCATAGATCGATTTCGGATTTCAAAGAAGTGGTTAAGCAAATCAGTGTGTACCCCACACTACTTCTTAATATGTTTCATGGCCTGCTTTATTAAAATATGTGATATTAAGAATATGAAAGTGGCTAGGGTACCATGTTATGGTACTAAGTACTCGTGTCGTTTCCTACTTCTACAAAGAATATGAAAAAGGTCATTAGTAACATGAGAATATAAAAGAATGTGAACTCTGGCATATTTATGCATATCATCATTATATGGGGCATATGGGTTTGTTTGAAAGGGGAAGTGAATGTGGTGACTTAAGACCACGAACACGGTGACCTAAGACCGTGATATCTGAAAGTGGTGACCTAAGACCACAGTAATCTGAAAGTGGTGACCTAAGACCACAGTAATCTGAACGTGGTGACCTAAGACCACGAATGCGGTGACCTAAGACCGCAATTTGGAGTGTAGCGGAAGGAGGGTCGACTTAGTAGTCCCCACGGTGTGCATGGTTGGTACGGGGGTGTGTAGCGGATAGACACTTAGGTTTGGGTTTGGGAATGCATCATAACTTGTATTCTATGTTTTGAAGGTGTAACTCCTGTATGCCTGATTCTATTATGACTTAGTGTCGTGTACACATTGAGTCCTGCTTGACTCACCTCGTTGTGGGACCATGTTTCAGTGATGAACAAAGTGATGGACCGGGACGACGTAACTTGTGGTGGCCATGCTCAACATGAAGTTTTTATTTTATGAACTACTATTTCTATTTAAGTACTTGAATTACTTGGAAATTATTTGATGTAATAAGGCCATAAGGCCATAGTTGAATTGTTTTCCATTTATTTCTATTTATTATGATTATGAGTTTTACCTATTAAAGTTTAAGTAAAATTTTTAATATAAAGAATTGAATTCGTTTTCAACACAAGCCCAACCCAAACAATGTTTTTTTTTTTCAAAATCGCACAAGTTTTCTCTAGGTAACGAAAGAATTTTGAAACCGGTTTACTTGAGGAACATACCAAATCTGGGCAAATCTCGTGGGCCGGGTTTGGTTTTTTTATTTTTGAATGTTATTTTCTTATTGTTTTCTCCCTATTTTGCTACCATATTACTATTATGTTGCTACTATTTTGTTGTTTTTTATTGAATATTGTATAAAACTTATTTTATTGTTAATTTTGTTATTATTTTAAAGGCATTTGTTAATTTTATTATTATTTTAGAGGTATTTACTTGTTAAGTTACATCTATCTTAGTGTTATTTAAGTCTACATATTTTTTTTTAAAATTTATTTTCAATTTGTTAGGAAATATTTATTTTGATTTTTTTAGTATTTTTGATGTATTATATATATTTAAAAATTATATAAAATAATATAAAAATTTAATACGGGCGGGCTGGGTCGGGCCCGGGTTTTAGCATTTTTATATAGGTCGGGCTTGGAAAAAAATTTAGGCCCATTTTTTGGGCCCGTCCCGGCCCGAGCCCAATGAATGGGCCTAATTTTTTAGTTGAGCCCGGCCCGGCCCATGAACACCTCTACTATAAAAGCTTGATCCATCCATGTAGTTTTTTTACACAGAAAATCGAATACCAAAAATTACAAAAGGAGACTACTTTTGTTTTGTTTCTGTTATATTTTAAATATAAAATATATATATATATAAAAAGGGGAAAAGAGGAAGAGAAACTCGCCTGAGATGCTTCGTCTCCCCGTCGTCGGAGGTTTTCTCCTGCGCGAAAAACTCAAAATCGGGGCTTCAAAATCGGGATCTTCTTTTTTAAAATTAAAAAAAAAGGTTTTTTGAGTTTTTGGCCACCGTGGACAGCAGCATCGTCGCCGGTGACCGCCACGGTGGCCGACGGCCGGAGTCATGGCTTGAGAAGGGAAGGAAGAGAGAGAATCTGAGAGAGTTCTCAGAAATTTTGAAAAAAAAAATGAGGGGAAGTGATATTTTTTTCTGATTTTTTCTATTTGTATGGGGGTCTAAACGGCGCCGTTTTGGACTTAAGTTTCAGTTGCCAGAACGACGCCGTTTTGCTTATGACCCGAAATCCGACTTGTTTTCAAGCCAGGATCAGCGTGTTTTTCCCTCAGAGGGATATTTACGCGGTTAATCCTTCCGCTTTTTCGTCCATTTTCAATTTAAACCTTTTTTTTTCTTTTTAATTTTACCCTACAATTTTGGCTTCGTTTCATTTTGGTCCTTTATGAAACGGTGCACTTTAGGGATTGGGAATAATTTCTCATTTAGTCCTCATGCTTTTGCGCGCGTTTTGTTTAGGCCCTATTTTCTTCTTTTTTTCTTTTTAGATTTGGCCATTCAGTTTCATTCTTTTTAATTTGGTCCTTTAGTTTCAATATTTATAAATTATTTTCCTCAATCATTTTGCGATTTATAACGTGTTTTTTTATTATTTAAATTTAAATTTAATTATTTATTTATTTTCAACTTTTCATTAGTTTTTTTTTGTGTTGTTATTTAATTAGTCATTTATATATTTATTATTGCGACATCGACTTCTCATGTTTTTTTATTTCGCTATTATTTACTTATTATTTATGCATTTATTATCGTTGTACTTTTATTCTAAAGTTTATATTATTCATATTTGCACATTTCTCATTCATTATTTGTACATATTTCATTCATTATCTATTTATACTTTTACATGTTATTTACATTTATCATCATTGTTTAGTATCTTTCACTTTTATTTTTTTTTCTTATTTTAAATTACCTCATTTATTTTATCTTTATTATGATGCGATTACTAATATTAACCATAATTATATTATTATAGTATTTCTTATTTATTTATAGTATTCCTATATCAAATATTAGGTTTTAAAATGATCCATTTGTACTTTAAGCCCGAATAAACTAAAATACTAATTTAAGAGTCACGCTAACTTTTTCGCAATGCATGAAAGATTTTTTAAAAAATAAGGCAAATGTTCTGTATTTAGAAACTCAAGAAAGTCGTGCCCTAACTTACGGGGTTTCGATCTTTCTCGTTGGGTCTAAATAACCGAATATCCTTTTAAAATTAAAACACGTGAGATTCCAAATATAAAAAAAATAAAGGCAAACTCATTCTCGAGAACTCGAAGTGTCGCATTCTAACTTACGGGATGTGACATTTTGTTGCCTCGAGATGAGAAGGTCTTTAACATACTTTTTGATTTATTTAAGAATTTTTTTTAGTAATATGCATTAATACAAAGAGGGATCGTATTTTAAATTCTTCAAATTTTCAATTTCCGACACTAAGACATCAAGTAATCAACTAGGTACCAATTTTGGGCGTTACGAGGGTGCTAATCCTTCCTCGTGCGTAACTGACTCCCGAACCCGTTTTCTGGATTTTTGTAGACTGAAAAACATTGTTTTAATAAATTAAACCTTTTATTAAAAAGATCAAGTTTCGAGGTGATCCGATCACACCTCATATAAAAAGGATTGGTGGCGACTCCCATTTTCGTTTTCAAAATAAAAGTCGATTTCAAAAATAGTCTCGACATATATAAAATAAACATTGGTTGCCAAAGCAATGCTTCTATTACATGCCTACTAAAAAATATAATTGACGTTCTGCTTGCTTCATTAGAAATAATTGTCAACAAATAATTAGAAACTTTTGCTAAATAATGAAAAATATTTTACGTAGAATCATTCAAATATTATTTTTTATCAAATTTTTAAAAAATAATATATTTTTCATAAATTATTTTTCTTAAAGTTATTTTCAATAAAACAAATGTTGTATAAAATAATTGGAGTTAAAAAATTAAAATGCAATACATTAAACTATTTTAAGAATAGTTATTTTCCCTCCATTTATAAAATGATCAAAAAATATTATTCTTAAGATACAATACATTTACTTAAACGGAACAAATCTAAGCAGCATTACGACTTGGTTTAAATCAAAATAAATTTAGAGAAATAAGAAATTTTTATAATGGTATTTTCTCTTCATAATTGGATAATACCAATTTCAAATTAAGTCTATAAATAATACATCAATAATAGAAAGATTATCTAATAGACACCATGCTTGGTATTTGAGTTCATTGCATCATCATGTCTTCTCATATGTGAAATATTTAAACTATCTATTTCCTTTTTTATATTTCTCAATGCCAACGTTGGTGGGAACTATGTGAAGCAACATATTTTATATGAACATTTTTCTAAATTTCATATATGTAATTAACTTATAAGTTTTTTTTTTTTTTATAGATACAAAGAATCAAATAGATTAAACAATAATCATTTTGTGTACCAATACAATTAAAATCATCTTCAATTATATAACTGGACAAATCTATGAACACCAATTGCCTATGAAAATTCTATTGCTGCTAGTGCATTAGCAACTTTAATAAACATGTCGAAACCATTTTTAGAATGTTTGAAAAACATGGATCAACTTTTAAAAACAAAAATGGGAGTCGCCACCAATCCCTTTTTACTTAGGTGTGATTGGATTACCTTGTAAAACGTTTTATTTAAAACATTTAATATTGGTCTACGGAAAAAAACAGATAATAGGTTCGGGAGTCGGTTACGTATGAGGAAGGGTTAGCACCCTCATAACGTCCAAAAATTGGTACTTAATCGATAAAATTATGTCCAAATGTTTGAAATTTAAAAGCATTTAAAAATATGATTTCCAAGCGAACAATTTTGATTTAAAATATGAGAGTTCTTCGATCCGAAAGATTATAAACATCACATCCAACACGATTGGACACGATATTTTTTAAACCCTCGTAACTAAGATCATCTCATAATTTATAAAATTTCGAGTAATTTTATTTAAAATTTGAGATTGCTTCGATCCGAAAGAATATAAACATCATATCCAGCACGATTGGACATGATATTTCTAAACCCTCGTAACTAAGATCATCCCATAATTTATAAAACTTGTTAAAAGGATATTTAGTTATTTAGCCAAACGGAAAATCGACACCCAGCACGATTGGACATTATTTCCCGAATTTCTAAATACCAAAACATTGCCTTATTTTAAAAACCCTTAAATAAAATATTAATTTTGCAAAAATGTATTTTTTTTTATCTTAAACAATAACCATGTGATAATATTGCATTTATACACTATCGAATATAAATATTAAAAGCAATTAGTACATTAACATCTAACATAGACAATATAAAATACAACTAAAATAACTAAAGTAAGAATAACAATACAATAAGGATATATTAGTAAAAATAATAATATAAGTTAATATAAAAATAATATTAAAATGAAAAACAATGGTAATGAAAATAATATAAATAATATTAGTAATAAAATAATAAATTATAATAACAATACTAATAATACTAGGTTAGTTATAAATAAAATAATAGTAGTAGCAATATCAAAAATAATATATATATTGTATAAAAATATTGTTAAAAGAATAAATAATATATAACTTTAAATAAAGTTACATTTATAATAATCTAATACAAATATAAAAATAATAAAAATAAATATGTATTATAAATAAATTTTATACCAAGTAAAATTTTAGAAAATAAAATAATATAATACTATATAATGTATAAATTAAAAATATAATATAATAAATAATATATTATTAAACTAAATAAAATAATATATGATAATAATTAAATATATACAAAAGAATAATACATATAAAATATATATATATATGAATTTCACAATATTAATAAATTAATAAAAATAATATTTAATATGATAAAATAGTTTAATACATTATAAAATACTAAAATAAAATAAAAGGATAAAAATAAAATAAAATAAAGAAAACAGGGGTCAAACAATAATTAAAACAGATTAAAAGGACTAAATCAAAACACACTTTAAACACCAGGGACTAATATGGAAATTATGCTACCCTTTTAAAACGACGCCGTCCCAATTTTGGCATTTAGACTGCCCGAGGATTAAATTGAAACACAAAAAGTAATTCTGGGACTAATTGTAAAAATAAAAAAAGTAGGACGTAATTATAAAATCGAAACAATGCGGAAGGGCCTGAAGCATAAATAACCCATTTCTCAAAAACACGCGAATCCTTCGAGTCGGGTCAACTGTGCGCGGATCTTAATTAAAACGACGTCGTTTTATGTTTATGGGATTAAACAGAAACGACGCCGTTTCCTTGTTATTATATAAGTAAAAAGTCTGATAAAAAAAATCATTTCAAAACTGTTTTAAAAAAAAAATTCAAAAAACACTCTCAAATCCCTTTTTTCCTTCGTCCGGACTTCGAGCATCAGATCTCAACACCACCGTCTCACGCGCCATACGCGCCACCACTGACGGTGGCCGGATGTTTAAAAACCTCAGTTCTTCCACGCAGGTAAACCCTCTTTCTTTTGTCTCATTTTTTACAGTATATTTATATGCGCAGATATATTGAAAATAAAAAAATAAAATAGAAAAAAAATATCACCTTTGCAAAAAAAAAAAAATCTGTGTTCTATTTCTTTGGATTTTTGAATGCTTTCTGTCTCTGTGTATGTCCGTGAAAAATCCCCCCCCCCATGAATCGGTTTAAATATTTTTTGCCTCTGCTTTCATTCCCCCCTCTCATCCCTCTGTTACAAGATAATTAGGCTTTTATAGCCTTTTGAAATAAAATGGAAAAAGGAAATACATGTTATTCTATCTTTTGCTATGATTTCTTTCTTCTTTTGCAGGTCAGAAGCGGAGATCGTGGCTGTAAGGCGACATGCGCGCTGATTTCGGCGCGAGAATGGGCTGGACGAGGCTGCGGGGTGAGTGGCGCGACTGTTGAGCTCCAGCTATTGCGGCGCGAAAGGAGCAGATCCCTAGGGTGCTTGCGGCACAATGGAAACCTAGGGTTTCCTGCGTCCGCAAGCTCATTGGGCTTCTTGGGCTTGGTGTCTGTTGGCAATTGGGTCTGGTCATAGTCTTAGGGTCTGTTTGGGTTTAGTTTTTAGGTATTAGGCTTTGTCTTGGGTAATGGGTTATTAAATTGGGCTGTTTTATTTTGTTTTGTAACAAGGACTGTTTTAAAAATCTGGACTCTGGTTTATATTTTAATTTGGGCTTATTTAATGCCCGGACAAAATTAGGTACTTACAAAACATGCACAACTTCAACCTACAAATTCAAATATAAAAATCTCTTTATAGCTCGCACCAAACCACTAGCGCCATGACTAACTTCTTGGTCTTTAATCATGGAGATTGCAAATAAGCTATCCAACTCTTGACTCACCTATCGTATTCCCATCCGCCAAGCTTCCTGTAATCCCTTTAGTCCCATCAAAGTTCAACTTGCATAATCGAGCATATTCCAATATCCATGCTAAAACCCATAACCCAAACACTATTATTATCTCGGGTAACACCCCCAATCGTAGTCATACGCATACCACTACTCATCCCCATCAGTATTAACTTGTATTTTAAAATTATAGAACATGTGTTCGATCATTGGATTTATAAATTTTATTTGTTTTATTTAGAGATGATATAAAAGTATGAAAGACAAATATAATCATAATAATATAAATTATAATTTAAAAAATAGATATTTTTATAATTTCACAACCGAGTTGATGACTTGACTAAAGATGACATTAACTCAATAAAGTGCATAAATAATAGTATAAATAATATAAAATTATTTATATAATATATATCATATACAACAATCCTCCACTTATTTTTAAAAAATAAAACACAAAATTTTTCTCTAAATATTTAAGTGATACATAATCAAAAGTGGCCTAAGGCTTGAACTTTTGAAATGAAAGTAAAACATTAAGTAATACTTTCATACCACAAAGTCAATTTTGATTTTTATAAGACAACACATTAAAGGGTCATGCGTTACATCCTGTAAATAGCAAGTACTCTCAGATTCTAACAGTCAATCCTTATTGTAGCAACCATTCACTTCTCTACTTGCATAAGCAAGCTCATCAAAAGTGTTCACAACTTCACTTGTATGATTATAACAAAGTCAATAATTGCAAGAAAAAAGGGAGTAGTGCTAAGAGCAGTGACAACTGCGAATGGCACAACATAAGAACAACAACGAAGATAATGCAACTTTTTTTGCAACTCGGTTTCTCTATGTCTGCGAGGCCTTCTTTAGAGAGATAATCCACTATCTTTTAACATTGTACAATCAATGATTTAAATCTTATCATACCCTGGTATAACAACCTCACTTTTGCACCTAAGATCTAGATCTCCCTCCTCTAAGTTTTTCACCTTACCTTGAAAAACTTAGTTTGTAAACCAAGCGACTCACTTGTTTACTTACAAGAATTCACTCACGATAATGAATTCCTAACGAATGGATTAAATGTTACTCTCTCAGTACAAAACCTATACAAGTTTCAAGAATATATATATCGATTCAACTTGCTAACATATTAAATCAATTATTATCAATCTAGCAACTAAAGGAACGTAAGCAATATCCTCTAAAGTTCAAGATAAGTCATAGATTTGCAAGCTAGAAATGTATCATTGTAAAAATGTTTTTACAATTGCATTATACATATGTGACATTTGTATTATTCGAACATAGAAAAATATTTTTATATATCATTTTATCATTTGATGAGACCATGGATAATGTGATAGAAATGATCTATCTAGTATTTTCTAGATGCTTTAATACCAAAATAGATATTTTATAGATAAAAATATCACAATAAATATTAGATCAAAGTACATGTATCATTCATGATGTTATTTATATTATTATTTTAGCTATTGACTGAGTTGATATTAACAGCCAACTGGACACCAATTCAGTTGGAAAATGACTAAAAACAAATTATTTTTACAAAGTAACAAATACTATATGAGGGTATTTTTATATAAAATATTTTTATAAAATATTACTATGATGAGATTTAAACCTAAGAGATCATGATCTCAGAAATTTAAACTAATGACTTATTTGGTTTTTATGTAAACTTTTTATAAATATACATTTTACATATTTTTAATGAATAATTTAGATGTATATGCCATTTTTATTTTTAAATAAGGGTTTTAGGCCGTTATTTTCAAAATTTAGGGAAATAGGTCATTTTTAGAGAGAGAAACGAAAAGCACGTCTAACTAGGTGCACTTTTTGTTTCTCTCTCCCAGGGTTAGAGTTTTTAATATTTTTAGGTTTAGGGTTTTTAAGGGTTTTAGGGTTTTTATTAGATTGTGAAATTTCATAGGTAGTTTTGAGGAGTTGAGGATGTGATAACGCGCCTCATGACACATACATTTCATATGTCATGTTGGGATAGGACCATCGCCTCAGAAACTCATCCAGGGGAAATTAGGATTTTGGGGTGATAGTACTTGATATGATCAGGGGTCAAAGTCTAGGTGGAGGCCCCAGTCGACGGTCGTGATGCGGTCACGAGTTCAAGTATAACCGGGGGCAAGTTGACGATCGTTACGCAAACACGAGTTCAAGATTTTTGGATACCCCGCAAATGATGCCTTATATATACTATACATAAGATTGAGGTCATAATCATAAGTAAAAACGGAGGGATTTCCAATGTAATCAACGCAATATTTTTCTATATTTCCAAGTAGTCGGTATCTTTAACCTTTCATTCTTATCCAAAGGCTAACACCGAGGTGGACACAAGGACTTTCAAGAGGAAAGTGGATGTTTTGGCGGAAGTAAAGGTCAAACTCGGGTCGGCGCGACAACGATTGTAATTATTAATGGGTTGTTTAATAACGAAAACTGTCGTTGGCCCAAAATGAGCATCACCTTTACTCCACCGAAACAGTCGCTCATTGCCTGAGAGTCCTCTTACGTCCACTATGATTCCAACCTTCAGATAAGAGAGAAGGTTAAAGGTACTAGCTGGAAACGTAGAAAAATATTACGTCAATTATAGTGGGAAGCCCTACAATTTTTCCTTATGATTATGCCCTCAAACTTCTGTATGTTGGTAACACCCCTAACCTTTATCTGTCGCCAGAACAGGGTTACAAAGCATTACCGGACTTTACGGACTAATTACAAATATTTCATTACCTTTATTATACAAATAAAGAATCAATCATATAACACTCATATTGTCCCTTAGATGGGCCCTTGAGGCCCAAAATACACATTAGAAGTGAATCGGGACTAAACCGAACACTCAGGGAATTTTTCCTAAAATTTTAAAATTTTTCTTAGGAGTAGGGGACAACGCCCGTGTGGTCGGCCGTGTGAGCAGGAGACATGCCCGTGTCTTATGCCTTGTGGACATTTGATGTGAGGCACACGCCCGTGTCCTTACCCGTGTAACTCTCTGACTTGGGTCACACGGCCAACCACACGCCCGTGTGCTAGGCCGTGTGCTAAAACCTGATCATTCTGTTTCGAAATTTTAAGGTGTAGGGGACACACGGCCAAACCACACGCTGGTGTGCATGGCCGTGTGTCACACACGGCTGAGACACACGCCCGTGTCTCTGCCCGTGTAGACGAAAATAGGCCATTTTAAGGCCATTTTTCTCACCCCATCTTGGTATCATCCTATGCACAACCAATTTCACATGTATAAGCTATAACAAAATCTCTAAATAACCAATTTTGATCATATAATCACATATATTTAAACAATCTAAGCTAGAACATAATTTTAATTCACATATACAACCACCTATATTAACATGCTTAATTAATTCATTCATTGCCCATACCAACACTTATACCAAACATGACAAACCATACGTATATAAGTTGATATGAAACATAACCAAAGTGCATCAGCCACCACATTAGCCTTTCCCAGGTGATAGTTAATAACCAAATCATAATCTTTCAGTAACTCTAACCACCATCTCTGTCTCAAATTCAGCTCTTTCTGAGTCATCAAGTATTTTAGACTTTTATGATCTGTGTACACATAACATTTCTCACTGTATAAATAGTGTCTCTAAATTTTCAAAGTAAATACAATTGTAGCCAATTCAAGATCATGCGTAGGATAATTTTTCTCGTGTGGTTTTAATTATCGAGAAGCATAGGCCACCACTTTTCCTGACTGCATTAAAACAAAACCCAAACCATTCAGAGACGCATCGCTATAAACAATATACGGTATACCCGATTCTGGCTGAGTCAAAACTGGAGCCTCTGTCAATATTTTTTTCAACTAATCAAAACTCTGTTGACACTCTACAGACCAAAATTTTTTTACGTTTTTCTGTAGTAGTCGGGTCATCGGTGAAGTAATCATCGAAAAGTTCTTAACAAATCGGCAGTAATATCCTGCTAAACCCAGAAAACTTCGCACTTCTGTTATATTCTTTGGAGTTTTCCAATTCACCACTGCAGATACTTTACTCGGGTCCACTCGAATCCCTTCAGCTGATACAATATGACCCATAAATTTGACCTCATGAAGCCAGAATTCACATTTATTAAACTTTGTATACAATTATTTTTCTCTCAAAATCTCTAACACAATTCTCAAGTGTTGTACATGCTCGGATTCTGTCTTGGAATAGATCAGTATATCATCAATAAACACAACCACAAATCTATCCAAATAAGGTTGAAAAATCCGATTCATTAGATCTGTAACAGCCCGATTTTGGCCCTAATCGGAACGGTGGTTTCGGGACCACGAATCTGAGTCAGAAAAATATTTTAATATTATTTTTTGTGTTAATTATATGTGAATTAGCATGTGTGAAAGTTTCGTATGAAAATTTGAGTGTTTGTGTGCTTAATTAAATAAAAGGACGTAATAGCGTAAAATAAAAATTTGATGGTTAGTTGTGAAAGTGCTTAATTGTTATTGTCTTTTAAATATGAAGGATTAAGAATGCAATTAGCCAATCTTTAAGTTAGTGGACGGGTATTAATTGTATATGTTTTATATGTTTTATATGTTAAAGTTTATATTAATATTATATTATAAGTTATTATTTTATAATGAAACAAAAACATTAAAGAAAAGAAAGCCATTATATTGTGTTCATCTTTCTATTTGACCGAAAATACCAAGAAAAAAAAGAAGGGTTTGAGTTTTTTTATATTCGGCCATCTCAAGTCAAAATTCAAGGTATGTTTTTAGTCGGTTTTTGATAATTTCTATGTTTTTGAGATCGTTGCTTCGAATACTATCCGACCCATACTAGAATTTCTGATTTTGATGCATATTTGGAGTTCGGTCATTGATGGATATATGTGTTTTGTGTTGTTTGATGATAAAATATTAAAGATATGTTTTAGATTAACATGTTTTGTATTGGAGATTTTGATGATTTTGAGTAATTAGGGTTAAATTGCAAAAATAATAAATTGAGGGGCCAAAATGCAAAAATAAATGAAAAATATGGACTTATATGATTATAAGGAAGATTCAGCCTAACTATGTTGTTGTGAGATTTTACATATTTTGTGTTTTGTACAATAGGGACTAAATTGTGAAAATGTGAAATATTAGGGGTAAAAATGTAGTTTTCCCATTAATGTGTTTTTGGATTAAATTGAATGAAAATATGTTGAATGAGCTTAATTTGAAATTTATTTAGATCAAGAACAAAAAGGTCCGGGAGTGGATCGGGGAAAAACGAAGTTAATTGAATAGCCGAGAAATCTAGTCCGTCGATATTCGAGGTAAGTTTTTAAGCAATCATATTGCATGGAATTTATCTATATTGATGTATATGATTTTAATGGAAATATATGTACCAATATGTTGATAAGCCGAATGTGAGGTATACCTATTTGGTAATGGTATATCCAATTATGATATTGATTGGAAAATGAGTAGAACCGAATGTGAGGTATAATTATATGTAAATGATATATTCGATTATGTTGTAAATCATGTAATGAACATGTTACTATATATGTACCTATGTGGTTGAGGTTTAAGCTTTATGAATGTATATATGAATGTGAATAAGTAGTAAGCTTGAGATATGCTTTAAATGTGCAAATTTTAATATACCGAGCACTAAGTGTGCGAAATCGGTCATTTGGCATTAAGTGTGCGAATTTTAATTTACCGAGCACTAAGTGTGCGAAATCGGTCGTTATGCACTAAGTGTGCGAATTAAATGTTCGAGCACTATGTGTGCGAAATCGGCTAAAGAGCACTAAGTGTGCGATCAATTGTAATCTCAAAGACTGTATTCGGTAAGTTGATACTATAAGATCTTATCATTCGAAATCAAGTATATATGTTAAAGGGTGGCTTAGATGGATTGTTATTTTAAAGGTATTGTCGAAACCATTTTTTTGGGTTTGAAAAACGGGAATCGACATTAAAAATAAGGAGTCGCCACCGATCCTTTTTTTTGTTTAGGTGTGATCGGGTCACCTATAAAAAAATGTTGGCCTGCGAAATTCGAGAAAACGGGTTCGGGAGTCGATTACGTGCGAGGAAGGATTAGCACCCTCGCAACGCCCAAAATTGGTACTAAATTGATTAATTGATGTCCTAATGTTGAAAAGTTTGAAATGATTTTGAAATTCTGTTTTTTTTTTAATTTTAAATAAATCGAATTGGATATTAAGATTCATTTCTTCCGAAGGAATAGAGTATCACATCCAGCACAATTGGATACGACAATCTGAGTCCTCGAATTCGGGATCATCCCCAAAATTCTCCAAGCACGTGTATTGAAATTTTGAAAGGGTATTTGGTTATTTGGACAAACAAAAAACCACATCCAGCACGATTGGGCACGATTTCTTCAAATTTCCAAACGCACAAACATTACCTTATTTTGAAAATATGGACAAAATTTGAAAGGATATTCGTTTATTTGGTCAAACAAAAAAACCACAGCCAGCACGATTGGGCACGATTTTTTCGAATTACCAAACGCACAAACATTACCTTATTTTGAAAATATGGACAAAATTTTAAAGGATATTCGTTTATTTGGTCAAACAAAAAACCACACCCAGCACGATTGGGCACGATTTCTTCGAATTTCCAAACGCACAAATATTACCTTATTTTGAAAATATGGACAAAATTTTAAAGGATATTCGTTTATTTGGTCAAACAAAAAACCACACCCAGCACGATTGGGCACGATTTCTTCGAATTTCCAAACGCACAAATATTACCTTGTTTTGAAACTTTAAAATAAAATTATTTTAAAATTTGAACGGTGTTAACATGATTTTTTTAAGCGAATAAAATGCGATAAGATAATAACATACAACGTAGAATAATTATTTACAAGTGAAATGCTACACTATTGAATCGTAAATAACAAATAATAAATAAGAATTACAGAACACGTGATAACAATAATTAATATACAATTTCAACATTAACAAATAACGAAAATGACGTGAAATGATATACATAAAAAAAAATAACGAGTAAATGCTATATAAAATTTTTTAGAATAAGTAATAAATGAAACAATTTAATAAATAAATTATAATTAATATAATAATCTATAAATAAGCTTATGAAATAATTATCACATAAGGAGAAATTGAAAATATAATATTCAAAATAATTTAAAAGAAACTTAATAAGTAGTATGCATATAAAAAATAATATATAAAAAATGTTTGGAATAAAACGTAATTCAAGACAAGACTCTTAAAAGAACAATTGCATATTTATATAGCTTTAAAATAAAATATGTACATATATATTAAGAGAAAATACATAAAATAATATGAAACTAATAATATATACATAAAATGTGATAATTTTAATATAAACTATATATATATGTAAAATAATCATATGTAGGAGTATTTAAGTTAAAAATTATGCAAACTATTAAAACAAGAAACATAAAAGAGTATTTTGAAATCAAATATTTATACAATAAATAAAAATATATACAAATGAAAGTTTAAAACAAATTAAAACATTATAAAATCAATAAAAGAGTTCAAAATAATTTGTTAAAACAATTTCTACAAATAAATGATGAATAAATTTTATAAACTAAAAAAAATACTAAATCGAAATAAAAATAAGATTAACAGGCTAATTTATAAATAAATAAAACCATTTAAGCCAAATCAAGGATCAATATAAATGCGCTCAAACGAACAGGGACTAAAACAGCAAATAATTCCATAGCCCAAAACGCAGTGTTTAAACGGACTAAATTGCATATGCACTTAAACTACAGAGACCAATTAAAAAATAAATAAAAAGCACCAAGGGTCTATTCAAGTAACGACGCACGACAAGGGGGACTAATCGCGCAAATATACCAATCACCGCGAAAACGCGCGGATCCCGAATCGAGTCGGGTCGGGCGGCCTTATACGGTGTCGTTTTGAGGTTATTGAGATGAACCCCAAATGACGTCGTTTTTTTAATGCCATATAATCCCTAAAATCAGAGTAAAACAAATCAGCCATCCCCCTTTTTTAAAACAAAACCCTAGCCCCCATTTTGCTCTCTTTTCGGCCAAACCCAAAATCCCCTTCTCCACCAAACCACCACCTTGATCGGTGGCCAGTAGTGAACAAATACCCTCCATTTTAACCTCGTTAGAAAACGGGCCAAAGCTACGATGGGGCATTCACCATTACGGTCGGAGAAGGCTCCGATTTCCTTTGGGTGCGCTTTTGGCGAAGGAGACGGAGCTCCGACATCGCTGCCCGAAATTAGGTATTTCCCTCTCCTTTCCCTTTTTATTCCCGCATGCAAAAAGAAAAAGAAAAGAATCGAAAGCTAGCAGAAAATGAATTCGAAAGTTGAAGGAAATTGAAATAAAAAAACACCTTTGAAATTCTGTTTCTGATTTGTATTTCTCTGTATTCATGTGTTCGTAAAAACGAGAAGGAGCGTTACAATGGTTTGTTTCGGCCCTTTTTAATACCGAAATTGGAAAATAAAAACCAAAAATGAAAAAAATTACAACTGTTTTTTTTTCTCTTTTTGTTTTCTCTGCTGCTCTCTGTTGTCGTGGTGTGTCTTTTTCGCAGGTGTAGCTGGCAGACGTGGCGTATGGAGGCGTGGACGTGGCACGTACGGAGGCTGTGCGCTGGGGGTTGTTGAAACGACGCGGCAGCGGCGCTGGATAGTTTCTGGAACCCTTAGGGTTTCATTCTGAAACTGAAATTTGGGCCATTTGAGCCGTTCGATATTGGGTTCAGTTTGGGCCTATGGGTATTTTGGGGTCTGTTTTGGGTTTGTAATAACACAGGGGCTGTTATTAATAATTGGACTTTTTATTAATGATTTTATTTTATTATTCTTTTGTTTTAATATAGTATGGGCCCGGGCAGATTGGGCCTGCTACAACTGCCCTTCTTTGCTCGTTGTCGTGTAACGAGAATGAAGCAAAGACTCATAAGAAGGGTCAATCTTTCCCGGTCTCGCCGAATCTTGACTTCTTGGCGCTTCTTTCCTTCAAGTAGCTTCATTCCATCCCACTATATCTTCAGGGGCCCGGGAACTGGCACTTCGGTCCGCTCCAATATAATTTCAGGGAGAAGAAATTTGTAGTTTCGATCTACTCCACTGAAACTTCGAGAATATAGAAATTTGCTGTCTTCTGTATACTCCACTGCAACTTCTGGGAGATGAGACTTGTATGGTAAATTCAATCCGACCTACTGCAACTTCAGAGGTATAGGATTTATCATTTTAATCCGCTCTACTGCAACTTCGGGAAGATAGGATCTGATGTCTTCGATCTGCTCCTGCAACTTCAGGATTGCCAGATCTACTATCTTCGATCCGCTTCGCTCAGGAAGGGAAGATCTGCTATCTTCGATCTGTTCCGCTCAGGAAGGCAAGATCTGCTATCTTCAATCTGCTCCTGCAACTTCAGGATTGCCAGATCTGCTATCTTCGATCTGCTCCTGCAGCTTCAGGATTGCCAAATCTGCTATTTTCGGTCTGCTCCACTGCAAACTTAGGGATGTCAGATTGATGGCTTAAATATGTTCCACTACTGTTTAGGGAGACCAGATTTGCCATTCGATCTAGGTCCACTACTGCTTAGGGTGACAAGATCCACAATCTTCGACCTATTCCACTGCTGGTCAGGGAGATAGGGTTGGTGGATTAAATCTGTTCCACTACTGCTTAGGGGGACAAGATTTGCCGTTCGATCTTGGTCCACTACTGCTTAGGGTGACAAGATTTACAATCTTCGACATATTCCACTCTTTGAGTCGTGAGATAGGGTCGTGGCTTAAATCTGTCCCCACTATCGCTTAGGAGACAAGATTTGTCATTCGATCTGGTCCACTACTGCTTAGGGCGACAAGATCTACAATCTTCGACCTATTCCACTGCTGGTCAAGGAGATAGGACTGATGTTTCTGATCTGCTCCTGCAACTTGAGGATTGCTAGATCTGCTATCTTCGATCTGCTTCGCTTAGGAAAGCAAGATCTTTGAATTCACCGATGTTGCGACAATGTCCTCTAGGGGACCTGTCCTGTAAAATCAGTTTTGTTGTTTATGCTTATACTAAGTGGTTAGGATGCAATGATCAGAATGAATCTCATGCTCCTAACTAAATGTATCATAGATGACATTTGCATGAATGCAGAATGTCATGAGAATGGTCTTTTTAGAAAGATTAGGATGCAATGATCGGAATGAATCAAATGTCCCTAAATAGATGTGTCTTATATATGACATTTGTATGAATGCAGAATTTCATGAGAATGATTTCTTATAATGATTAGGATACAATGATCGGAATGAATCAAATGCTCCTAACTAAATGTGTTTTGCATGAATGCAGAATTTCATGAGAATGATCCCTTTTTAAAAGTTTAAGGTGGTCATCGCTCATTGTTTATCACTGATGTCTTATGTTACGATCTTGTTCGGCTGGTATTCTTGACAGAAAACCTGAGAAAACAAATATCTTGCTCAACAAATTTTCCCTACTGTAACTTCAGGGTTCATCTCATTATGACTTAGGGGTATAGGATCTGAATCTTTTCCCATCCATCCCACTGCTATTCAAAGGTACATGACTTGTATCATTTTCCATTCATGCCACCACAACTCAGGGGTAGAGGACTGTAATTTGTTCAATCAACTGATCGCTCCCCAGGTGACCTAACCAAATGTGTATACATGATATTTGCATGGATGCAAAATATCATTTTTTTCTTGCGAATGATTCCCCTTTTACACTTAGGTTAACATTGCCCATTTTCGTCAAGATTGTATCACTGGCGCAATATCTTGTCGTTTGTTCAACCACCATTTTTGACAAAAATCCGAAGAGATAACCTTAATAAGGACTCAAATATTTCCGACCCTTAAGCTTGGTGAATTCTGAACAATAATCATGTTTCAGGTTCTTGTATTATTCAGAAGCTTCCAGAGTAATATGTGAAACCCCTTTTATGAAAGTGTTATTAGTCCACTAATCGTTATTTCAATGCAAAATGCTTGAAAAAGATCATAACAATGGACAATGAGGAAATTAATTAGGAGCATAGCTCGAAACAAATAATTTAAGCAAAGCTAGCAAATGCAATCAAAGGAAATTTATTGTGACCATTTTTTGAAAAGAATAATATAATCAAAAATAACAAATTTAGCATGGGTAAAATGGAAACTAGGTGCCCCAGATATCGCAGCCTGAGCTTCTCTGTTCCGACTTCTTGAGGACCATTTTAAGTTCAATATGTGTTTAGGGGATATAAAGTACTTTGTCGATGCCCCAAGACGTAGCATACTTCTTCATTGTTAATCCAAGTATGGCAAGACTACTATATGCCCCACTTTTGATCAAAATTTGAGCCGCCCTTTTCGGGTTTTCAACTCAAATCCCCTTTGGTCTCAAAGCGCCCTTTGCGGGTTTTCGCCTTGGCCTCTCCTTCTTCTTTCTTTTTGATTGAAGTTTTTAATTATTATTATTATTTTTAAAAAAAATGAATACTTCTTGACTGAATTCACCGGATTAGGCATATCCCTGCCATCCATTTTGGTCGATGTTTCCAGAACAGACTTTTTCACTACATAAAGTCTTTTCTAATTTGGTCTCCATTTTTCTCTGAAATCCTTTTGTATATGAAGGATCTTCTTCAATATCATGTCCTCCTTTGGGAATTTTTTAGGATGAGCCTCTTTGTCGCAAACCCGCATCATCTGATTGTAACGAATTGCTATTAACTTTTCCTCACAAATTCGATTGATCATATCAGGATGGATGCATTCTGCCTCATCCCACTTCAGTTCTGATAAAAACTCGGAACAAAGGAACTTCGACTTCAATGAGAAATGTGTTGCCCCTTTTGATAAGCATAGAGGGTAAATAATAACTTATGTATGCCAATCTTTACAAGTCTCGGTCTCTTTTTTTTTAATGATCTTTTGTTTTTCTTTTTGGCTGCCTTTGCTGCACTGTGATGTGGCACTTGATCTTCGAACAGACCGTAAACTTTTGACATTGAGCGGTTGAATGTGATCTTTTTGACATTTTTTTCGGTATTCTTTCTTTCTTTTTTCTTTTTTTTTTGTTCTGGTGACTATCGACTTTGTAATATTGGCATATGAAGCGACTTTTACCATCTTAATGAAGTAACCGACATCCACGAAAATGAATCGATGTTGGCCAGAAGCTTTTAATGAGACTGGCTTGGTAACATCCATGCCCCACATATAGGAAATCTTATTTCTGCATTGAGCTAGGCTTTAATCTTCATCTCCTTCCTTGGCTCGCGACGTAGGATCTATTTTTTATCCAGTATTAACAAATTAGAAGATAAGTTACAATTTCTGTCATCTTCAAAGTCCTGAGATCCCTTAGACCCATATTTCATTCAAATAGGGAGTCAGTAACAACGTCGCGCATGTCGTTGATATCTGGGTACCTAGGTGTGAAGGAAAAAAATCCAAAGAATAAATGATTCTAAGGATGATTATTCGTATGGTATGATCATGAAAAAAGAATGAAAGAATATTTGAATAGAAATCCAAAGTACAAAAGAATCTATAGAATGGAAAAATATTTGCTCAAAAAGATGCATTTTTTTAAAATAAAGATTCTGAACACAAGCCTATTTCATAAAATGACTCTTATTACTTCTAGGCTGAAAGCAATAAGCGTGTTTTGAATACTACTCTAGATTAGCCTTAAAAATACATGTCTCTTCCAGAGTCCTATTGTTCAAAACACTTTCAAGTATATAAAGGCCGATGCTTGGAAAACTTTTATTCCTCGGTTCCTGTCATTGGTGTTTTGATTTCCTGATTTCTAGGCTTCTGATGACTTCTTCAAGGAATCGCAACTCTCCTGCCCCCTCCTTCAATTTACTACTTCGTTCAGCTCATTGAGCTTCACAGCCCCTATTTTAATAAGCCTTTCGACCAATTTCTTAAATGCAATGCAGTTATCGATTGAGTGACCCGTTATTTCCGCGTGATACTCGCATTCAGCATTCAAATCATACCATTTGGGGTATGGGGGTTGTATTGGTTCCATGTAATGAGGAGCCACCACGTGTGCATCAAATAGGTTTTGATACAACTCCCTATATGTCATTGGAATTGGTGTAAACTGGAGTTGCTTTGCACTGGATTCTTGTTTTGATGAGCCCTGATGACCAGTGGTCACAGCCCTTGGTTGACCTGTAGTGACTGATTTGGAATGCATGCTCGAGCTGTTCACTTCATTTTCCCTATTTCTCGGGGTTGATCTTTTGGCACTTTCCCCTGCGTCTATCTTCCCACTTCTTATAGCATTCTCAATTATCTCGCCGGACATTACCATATCTGAGAAGCTCATGGTGGCACTTCCCAACATATAGTTAATGAACGGGGCCTTCAAAGTATTGATGAAGAGCATCGTGGTTTCTTTTTCCAGTAGAGGTGGCTGGACTTGTATAGCGACTTCCCTCCATCTTTGGGCATACTGTCAGAAACTCTCACTTTTTCTCTTCTCCATGTTCTGCAGAGTGATTTTATCGGGGGTCATATCCGTTACATGACTATACTGCTTCATGAAAGCTTGAGCTAAATCTTTCCATGAACTAATCCTGGTACGACTCAATTGGTTATACCATTTGGGCCTTTGCCCGCTTAGACTGTCTTGGAAAGCGATGGATCGATAATTGATCATTGTTGATATGCCCAGTCATACGTCGGCAAAACATGGTTATGTGAGTTTCGGGGCAACTAGTCCCACTGTATTTTTCAAATTCTGGCATCTTGAATTTGTGGAGAAGTATTAGATCTGGCACCAAACTCAGATCTTTAGCGTCGATTCCATGTTGCCTATAAGCGTTTTCCATGGCCCTGAATTTGTTCTCTAGCCATTTGCATCGATCCTCTAACTGTCTTGGCAGTTCAGACCTTGTCCTTTCCTTTTCTGCTGCCTCATCAAAGTCGGGAATGACAGCATTAATTGGGTGATCCTCTAAGTTAGAACCTGATCCTGCTTGGAAGTTCGTTGGTATCGAAACACCCTCCTGAAGTTGTTGAGGTTTAATTGTGACAGATGTTTTTCGTGGGTACACCTCAGGCTGTGTCGGGGTAAAACCCGAAAGATATAGTGGTTCCTCATCATCTTCACCAGTGTTAACCATGGGGGTCTTTCCTTTGTCTATTCCTTCCGCCAGTAATTGAGTTAATTGAGTCATCATACTCTTTTGTGATTCCATCATATCTTGCTGGATCTTAGCCAGCTGTTCCTGTATTTGTAGCTGAAGTTTATCTTGCATCTCCCTTTAGAGTTGTTCAAGCTTCTCTAATCTCTGATCTATATCTTTCATTTTAGTTCGGGTACCGTAGGGATGTATGGTTTTACCGGTGTCCAGGTTAATGCTGAAATAATTTCAACCAATCAGGGTCTTCTCATGAAATCTAATGCATATGATGTAATGCCATGTGAATGCATGCCATGGATGCAAAAGGTATCGATTCTAATTCAATTTTCATTAGAAAACTTTTCTAGAGGGCAAAATTCTTTACATGAAACAGATTACAAATATACGGACAACCGTATTATATTCCGATTTATGACAAACTTTCTAATTTGGTAATCGAATACGAATCGACACTCTTTTAGATATGAGATGATATGTGATGTGATCACAACCAAAACAAAGTGAAACACATTAGTAAGAGATAAAAGTAAACAAAAAGAAACCAGTAGAGTACTTATTCGGATGACCACTATGGTTTATTGCAATCATAGCACAAATAAATGCATCAAAAAAATATGATTTTCCAAAACAATTTTCCAAATTTTCAATCAAAAGGAGAAAATTAATCAATTTATGGCCTGACTCTCAACCAGTCTCCAGCGGAGTCGCCAAGCTGTCGAAACCATTTTTTTGGGTTTGAAAAACGGGAATCGACATTAAAAATAAGGAGTCGCCACCGATCCTTTTTTTGTTTAGGTGTGATCGGGTCACCTATAAAAACATTTTGGCCTGCGAAATTCGAGAAAACGGGTTCGGGAGTCGGTTACGTGCGAGGAAGGATTAGCACCCTCGCAACGCCCAAAATTGGTACCAAATTGATTAATTGATGTCCTAATGTTGAAAAGTTTGAAATGATTTTGAAATTCTATTCTTTTTTTTTAAATTTTAAATAAATCGAATTGGATATTAAGATTCCTTTGTTCCGAAGGAATAGAGTATCACATCCAGCACGATTGGATACGACAATCTGAGTCCTCGAATTCGAGATCATCCCCAAAATTCTCCAAGCACGTGTATTGAAATTTTGAAAGGGTATTTGGTTATTTGGACAAACAAAAAACCACACCCAGCACGATTGGGCACGATTTCTTCGAATTTCCAAACGCACAAACATTACCTTATTTTGAAAATATGGACAAAATTTGAAAGGATATTCGTTTATTTGGTCAAACAAAAAACCATAGCCAGCACTATTGGGCACGATTTCTTCGAATTTCCAAACGCACAAACATTACATTATTTTGAAAATATGGACAAAATTTAAAAGGATATTCGTTTATTTGGTCAAACAAAAAACCACGCCCAGCACGATTGGGCACGATTTCTTCGAATTTCTAAACGCACAAATATTACCTTATTTCGAAAATATGGACAAAATTTGAAAGGATATTCGTTTATTTGTTCAAACAAAAAACCACACCCAGCACGATTGGGCACGATTTCTTCGAATTTCCAAACGCACAAATATTACCTTGTTTTGAAACTTTAAAAGAAAATGATTTTAAAATTTGAACGGTGTTAACATGATTTTTTTAAGCGAATAAAATGCGATAAAATAATAACATACAACGTAGAATAATTATTTACAAGTGAAATGCTACACTATTGAATCGTAAATAACAAATAATAAATAAGAATTAAAAAACACGTGATAACAATAATTAATATACAATTTCAACATTAACAAATAATGAAAATGACGTGAAATGATATACATAAAAAAATAACGAGTAAATGCTATATATTTTTTTTTAGAATAAGTAATAAATGAAACAATTTAACAAATAAATTATAATTAATATAATAATCTATGAATGAGCTTATGAAATAATTATCACATAAGGAGAAATTGAAAATATAATATTCAAAATAATTTAAAAGAAACTTAATAAGTAGTGTGCATATAAAAAATAATATATAAAAAATGTTTGGAATAAAACGTAATTCAAGACAAGACTCTTAAAAGAACAATTGCATATTTATATAGCTTTAAAATAAAATATGTATATATATATATTAAGAGAAAATACATAAAATAATATGAAACTAATAATATATACATAAAATGTGATAATTTTAATATAAACTATATATATATATGTAAAATAATCATATGTAAGAGCATTTAAGTTAAAAATTATGCAAACTATTAAAACAAGAAACATAAAAAAGTATTTTGAAATCAAATATTTATACAATAAATAAAAATATATACAAATGAAAGTTTAAAACAAATTAAAACATTATAAAATCAATAAAAGAGTTCAAAATAATTTGTTAAAACAATTTCTACAAATAAATGATGAATAAATTTTATAAACTAAAAAAAAATACTAAATCGAAATAAAAATAAGATTAAGAGGCTAATTTATAAATATATAAAACTATTTAAGCCAAATCAAGAATCAATATAAATGCGCCCAAACGAACAGGGACTAAAACAGCAAATAATTCTATAGCCCAAAATGCAGTGTTTAAACGGACTAAATTGCAAATGCGCTTAAACTACAGAGACCAATTAAAAAACAAATAAAAAGCACCAAGGGTCTAATCAAGTAACGACGCACGACAAGGGGGACTAATCGCGTAAATATACCAATCACCGCGAAAACGCGCGGGTCCTGTGGATATCGAATCGGGTCGGGTCGGGCGGCCTTATACGGTGTCATTTTGATGTTATTGAGATGAACCCCAAATGACGTCGTTTCTTTAATGCCATATAATCCCTAAAATCAGAGTAAAACAAATTAGCCATCCCCCTTTTTTAAAAATAAAACCCTAGCCCCCATTTTGCTCTCTTTTCGACCGAACCCAAAATCCCTCTCTCCACCGAACCACCACCTTGATCGGTGGCCAGTAGTGAACAAATACCCTCCATTTTAACCTCGTTAGAAAACGGGCCAAAGCTACGACGGGGCATTCACCATTGCGGTTGGAGAAGGCTCCGATTTCCTTTGGGCGCGCTTTCGGCGAAGGAGACGGAGCTCCAACATCGCTACCCGAAATCAGGTATTTCCCTCTCCTTTCCCTTTTTATTCCCGCATGCAAAAAGAAAAAGAAAAGAATCGAAAGCTAGCAGAAAATGAATTCGAGAGTTGAAGGAAATTGAAATAAAAAAAACACCTTTGAAATTCTGTTTCTGATTTGTATTTCTCTGTATTCGTGTGTTCGTAAAAATGAGAAGGAGCGTTACAATGGTTTGTTTCGGCCCTTTTTAATGCCGAAATTGGAAAATAAAAAGCAAAAATGAAAAAATTACAACTGTTTTTTTTTCTCTTTTTGTTTTCTCTGCTGCTCTCTATTGTCGTGGTGTGTCCTTTTCGCAGGTGTAGCTAGCGGGGCGTGGCGTGCGGGCGTGGACATGGCACGTCATTTGGAGGCCGTCTTGTTGGGGTTCTTTGAAACGACGCGGCGGCGACGCTGGATAGTTTCTGGAACCCTTAGGGTTTCATTCTGAAACTGAAATTTGGGCCATTTGGGCCGTTCGGTATTGGGTTCAGTTTGGGCTTGTGGGTATTTTGGGGTCTGTTTTGGGTTTGTAATAACACAGGGACTGCTATTAACAATTGGACTTTTTATTAATGATTTTATTTTATTATTCTTTTGTTTTAATATAGTGTGGGCCCAGGTAGATTGGGCCTGCTACAGGTATAATTTGAATGATTAATTTGATACGGTATAATAATTACTAGACCATATGAAATGTTGTATGAATCACTTAATGACATTCGGCTATGTGAGATATTGGATTATAAGTATATGTGGATAGTTCGAAATTGAGTATATGGATGAGACTTGAGAATGGAATGGTATACTATATATTCGAATTTGAATGTGAGAGATGATAAGTGGTTTATGATTATACTAGTAAATGGGTATTTGATAAATTCTTATTTACAATGTTTGTTTAAATCACTTTGAGTATTATTGTTAGGTTGATTAGATTGCTTATGACTTACTAAGCTATAATAGCTTACTCGGTGTGTTTGTTTGCATTGTTTTCTTAGATTTCGGAGACAAGTTACAAGCTCGGGGATCATCGTCAAAGTCTATCACACTATCGACTAATTTCGGTATTTTATAAGCTGAATTTTTGAAACTATGGCATGTATAGGCTAAGTTATATTTTGAAAAGATTGTTTTGGGATATGTATATGTTTAAGCCATGCGAAAATGGCTTACCTATAATATTATGACTTATGATATAGCTTGTGTGGTCTAAGATTGTTTGGAAGCGTATCTTATGATATAGCTTGTGTGGTGGATGGATATTTTTTTTGGCAACGTAAAGTATTAGATAAGACCTTATAATGTGTATTGGTATGAGAGATTTGGGGCGTATGTATTGAATGTGAATTGGCTATATAGGTTTAATTATTAATTCATAATAGAAGGAATCGTTTCAGGATAAGTTTTGCTAGCCGAATCAATAAGAAGTAAGTTGGCTTTTGTTGGATATTTTAGTACAATGTATAGTATATGCAAATCATATGATTTGATTCGGCATTTGTACTTTTAAAATGGGACGAGTTGGTTTGATTTCTTGGTTGTATTATTAAACATGATATGTATGAATGGTGTTTGGATTATATATCTCGAATGTGTAAAGATATGTATAATTTATAAATAGCTTTCTTAGTAAGCTTAAAACATATTTAATTTGAAGATGTAAGAGACTACAAGATTAGGTATTATTCATATATATTGAATTGATGAGCTTGTATTTGTTTTAGTAGTTATAATAGGACATGAATAAATATATGAATGTCGTGAGATGATTAGTACACGGTTGATGACATATTCACTAGATCCAGGTTATAGATCATGTAATACTTAGACATATTCGACCTATTGATTTGCTTTAATATTTTGGTTATAAAGTACTTGTGTATTGGGTTATGAATTTATAAATTAATATCCATGCGAATGTAGCTCCTTTAATTTGAAATTGTGATAAAGAAGCGTGATTTATGTATATAAATTTCTGTTCTGGGTTGGGTTTAGATCGGTGATGCCTCGTAACCCAAATCCGGTGACGGATACGGGTTAGGGGTGTTACAAGATCCATAAAAGCAGCAGGAGCATTAGTCAAATCAAATGGCATTACCAAAAACTCGTAATGACCATACCGAGTTCTGAAAGCAGTCTATGGCACATCACACTCTTTAACTTTCAACTGGTAATACCCAGATCTGAGGTCTATCTTCGAAAATACTACAGCATCTTTCAATTGATCAAACAAATCATCAATACGAGGCAAATGATATTTATTTTTAATTGTGACCTTGTTCAACTGTCTATAGTCTATACACAGTCTCAATTAACCATCTTTCTTTTTCACAAATAAGACAGGTGCACCCCAAGGAGACATACTCGGTCTGATGAACCTTTTGTCCAATAACTCTTGCAAATGTGTATTTAACTCCTTTAACTCAGTTGGTGCCGTACGGTATGGTGTTATCGATATCGGAGCTGTTCCCAAAATTACATCAATTACAAATTCAACTTCACGATCAGGTGGTAAACCCGGCAACTCCTCAGGAAACACATCAGTAAACTCATTAACAACGGGTAACTGTTCTAGCTTTGATTCAGAATCCCGGGTATCAAGAATGTAAGCTAAAAATGCCTCATTACCTTTCCGCATTAGTCTCTAAGTTGAAAAAGCTAAAATAATTCTAACAATTTCTTTCGGATTCTCAGACTCAACAGTAATCATTTCACCTGTCTAACATTTCAGATCAATTTGTTTTTCTCTACAATTTACTACAGCATCATGCTTTGTCAACCAATCCATTCCCAAAATAACATTAAATTCCCGAAAGGGTGGCAACATCAAATCAGCAGGGAATTCACAGCCTTTTATTTTCAGTGGGCAATCATGACACACTAAATTAACTATTACACTTTGGCCTAATGGATTAGTGACTTGAACATCATAATTAGTAGGTTCAACAGACAATTTCTTTTCTGATGCTAATGCAGTGCAAACATAAGAATGTGTAGACCCAGGGTCAATCAATGCATATACAGTAACATCAAAAAGATAGAATGTACCAGCAATTACGTCTGGAGCTGTAGCTTCTTCCCTTGCTCGGATAGCATAAGTACATGCTGGCGCGTTAGTCTCTGACCGAGAAGCCTTATCTCTCATATTCGAACAAGTAGCCCCAGTAGAACTGCTTTGACCTGAACGTTTACTTCTTTGGGAAGTGGCTGTTTGCTTTTCTTTTTGTTCTTCCTCCTCTTTTTGCAGCTGATGACTATCTCGAATAAAATGGTCAGTAGCCCTGCATTTGTAACAAGCTCTTGCCTTACCTCTACATTCACCGAAGTATTTTTCCCACAATATTTACATTTGGGCTTAGGAACATTTTGCACACTACCTACACTAGCCGTAGGTCTAGTAGATATACCATAATCAGGTTGAGTTACCTTATTTTTATTTGATCGTTCCGGCACTAGAGTGGCTCGACTAAAATCATCTCTCGACTTTTTAGCCGAAAATGCTAAAAATGATTTGGAGGAGCTTCTTTTATAAGATTCTCTATTCCGTCTATCTCTCTACATTTTTATATTGTACACCTCTTTCATCTTTTGAGCTCGATCTGATAGAACAACAAATTCTCGTATCTCATTACCCCCAATCATTATTTTAATTTCATCGTTCAATCCTTCTTCAAATCGAATACATATTTCTTCTTCGGTTGGTAAAATTTCCCTGGCATATCTACTAAGGTATACAAATTCTCTTTCATACTCAGCTCCCTTTTCTTTTTGTCTAGATACCTCTCGCCAACATATTTCTTTTTAAATTCATTCTGAAAGAATTCCCAAGTGATTTTCTCTTTCGGCACCACGGCCACTATAGCCATCCACCAATTATATGCTTCATCTTTCAATAAGGAAACAACACATCTCAAATAATCATCTGGGGAACAAGCCATTTCTTCAAAAACTCTTACTGTATTCTAAAGCCAATATTAAGCTTTGACTGGATCATTATCTGACCTACCCCAAAATTTTTCGGCCCCAAACTTTCTAAGTTTTTCTATAGGAGTACGCTTACTGGATTCAGTTATCGGAGGAGGTGGAGGTACAACCAGAGGCACTTCGGATGGTATAGTAGGAGGAGGAGGTTGCTGAGCCTGATTTCTTTATTGCATGAATTCATTAAACCATTGGTTCATAAACCCATAGAACATATTTTTAAGTTATTGTTCATGCATCGGAGAAATTGGGACGTTGCTACTTGTCCCGTGCTCAGATGTCTGCACTCTACTATTAGCCTCATCATGTTCAGCATGTTCAGATCTACCTGACATCTTTACAATCTATAAGAAAAATAAGGGTTAGATCAGATCATACACATCACACTATCACAGATTTATATGCCATGTATTTCTAGACACTTTACATATTACGTTTATTCTGAGAATCAGCTAAACTGAAGCTCTGATACCAATAAATGTAACACCCATAACCCTTATCCGTTGCCGGAACAGGGTTATAGAGCATTACTAGATTTTACGGACTAATTACGAATATTTTATTACCTTTATTATACAAATCAAGAATCAATCATATAACACTCATATTGTCCCTTGGATGGGTTATCGAGGCCCAAAATACACCTTAGAAGTGAATCGGGACTAAACCGGACACTCAGGGAATTTTTCCCAAAATTGTAAATTTTTTCTTAGGAGTAGGGGACACACGCCCGTGTGGTCAGCCGTGTGGCTGACCGTGTGGCTCACACAGCCAGGAGACATGCCTGTGTCTTAGGCCATGTGGGCATTTGATGTGAGGCACATGACCGTGTCTCAGCCTGTGTCCTTACCCATGTAACTCTCTAACTTGGGTCACACGGCAAACCACACGCCGATGTGCTAGGCCGTGTGCTAAAACCTGAGCATTCTGTTTCGAAATTTTAAGGTGCAGGGGACACACGGCCAAACCACACGCCTGTGCGCATAGCCGTGTGTCACACACGCTCGTGTCTCTACCCGTGTGGACAAAAATAGGCCATTTTAAGGCCACTTTTCTCACCCCATCTTGGTATCAACCTATGCACAACCAATTTCACATGTATAAGCTATAACAAAATCTCTAAATAACCAATTTTGATCATATAATCACATATATTTTAACAATCTAAGCTAGAACATAATTTTAATTCACATATACAACCACCTATATTAACATGCTTTATTAATTCATTCATTGCCCATACCAAGACTTATATAACAAACATGAAAAATCATACATATATAAGTTGATATGAAACATAACCAAAGTGTAATTTTTTTTAACATTTACTCAGCTATTTCAAACCCTATACATGCCATATAAAACATAGTAAGCTTAGCAAAATCTATCGGTAAGTTAGAAAGTGTGATTTGATGTATTGATCCGACCTCCCGACTTCTCGTACATCTACAAGTAATATTAAACAACACATGTAAGCTTACTGAAGCTTAGTAAGTTCATTAGGTTAAACATTGATCTTACCGAACTTAATATAATAAATTAAATTGTAAATAAATCATACATTCTCCCTGTCAAACACAACATAAATCGATGAACACATTTTCTTCAAATCAATATCAATAAAAATCAATAAATCTTTCAATTTCAATCACATAAGTCTTTTACCAATTCTTACTGAATCGAAGAACAGCTTACGGATATGAGTACATTGCTTTCTTTGTGCCATAGTCCAACTATGGTCTTACATATACATTGCCGTGGCCCTGCCATGGTCTTACATTCGTAGTGTCATAACCCAGTTATGGTCTTATCACCAGAATGCCATAGCCCAACTATGGTCTTACATATAAACACTGCCTTGTTCCAACCATGGTCTTACGTTCATAGTGCCATAACCCAGTTATGGTCTTATCCATCAATTCATCCTTTACATTAATGTCATAGCCCAGCTATGGTCTTACATATAAATACTGCCATGGTCCAACCATGTTCTTACGTTTATAGTGCCATAACCCAGTTATGGTCTTATCCGTCAATTCATCTTTAGCCACAAAACGATTGTACTCAATCCCGCGTTCTGCTCAATTTAAACATTCATTTCGATTTCACAATTTAACAATAATTTTATTTTCAACAACAAAAACATGACTAATTACAATATAACATTCATCAATTTAATAAATAATCATTAAAATTTAACCATATGAACTTACCAAAGCTGAATTGTAAGTTTGTAGTAGTTAGGGACTAATCTACTAATTTCTCTTTTTCTCGTTGATCTACGGGCTCTTGATCTAAAATGTAAAATTATTCATTCATTAGCACATATTTCAATTTCAATTCACTTCACAATTAATACCCCTAAATTTTTGAAATTACACAATTAGTCTAACTTTTACAGTTTTTATAATTTAGTCCCTCACTAAATATCCTATCAATTGAGCTAATTTTTCTCAATTGACAATTTATTCCATTATTCTAAGCTATCTTACATCCTTTTATTTATATAAATTTAATACCAAACCCTAATTCTTTTATTCTTCACAATTTAGTCCTAAAAATCAATTTCTATTGAAATCACTTGATAAAATCATCACATAACAAAATTAGAACTTCAATTCCATGTTAATTCATCATAAACATCCAGCACTCATCAATGGTAACTTTCAAAATTACCCATGAAATAAAAAACAAATGAAATAGATAGTTGGACTAAATTGTAAAAGTCTCAAAAACATAAAAAAAATTACAAGAAATAAATAAGAATTGAACTTACACGGAGTAAAACTATGAAAAAAACCAGCTTTTGAAGACTCTCCTATGGTGTTTTTGGCTAAAGATTGATGAAGAAATGTCTAGATTTCAATTTAGTCATTGTTTTTTTTTTTTACTTTAATTTCCCAAATAACCATTTTGGCCCTAAATCATCCAATTTTAAGATTTTTTCCTGCACATGCAGTTTCAGCCTTTTAATAAGTGTCTAATTGCCTTTTTGGTCCTCCTTTATTCACCACTTATGCTATTTAATCACTATTTCTTTAATTAGCTAATTTTGCACCTTTTTCAATTTAGTCCTTTTTAATTAATTAACTATTAAAACGTTAAAATTTTCTAAAGAAACTTTAATACTAACTCAATGACACTCCGTAAATATTTATAAAAATTATTTACAGCTCGGTTTATGAAACTGAGATCTCAATTCCTTATTTTCGAAATCACTTATCCTAATAATTCCTTCTAAAACACAAATCATTAATTCAAAAATTTTCCTAAAATCACATTTAACTCATAAATAATAAATAATAAAATTTTCAAACTCACTCGTCGGATTTAGTGGTCTCGAACCACTGTTTCCGACACCATTGAAAATTGAGCTGATACAATGTTATTTATAAGGCAACATTTTTCGGTATTCAAAAAGTTTACGCTCATGGCCTCGTAGCAACCGTCTACTGGATCCCCCGTTATACCTCGATCCATGACCGCATATCAACCGTTGATTGAGACCTCCACGTAGACTTCCACCTGTGACCGTACAAAGCAAAATCACCCCAGAACCCATCTTCCCCATGATAGGCATCAGAGTTAATGGTCCCATCTCAGCATGATATATGAAATGTGTATGACTCAGAGCAATATCGCATCACCGACAACTCAAGAAAACCTTGAACATGAACCAAATATTTTTAGCGACCCAAATTTTTAAAACTGAGAAATGTTTTATAGTGGAGGAATGAAGAGGCTTGGGGAGAAGTTGTTTGAGGGATAATGAAACATTGAGTGGAAACTCCTTTTATAGGCGCATGGTGTAACACCCCTAACCCGAATCCATCACCGGAACAGGGGTACGGAGCATTACCGAAGTTTACAAATCAAACAGACAGAAAATGCAAACATTTCATATCATATAGCATTCATGTCAAAAACCAATCAAAATCATACATATTGTCCCTTATACGAGCCCTCGAGGCCTCAAATTACGCATTAGAAACAAATTGGGACTAAATTGGAAACTCAAAATTTTTTTTGGAAACATTTAAAATTTTCAACACTGTAGGGGTCACACGGCCGTGTGGCTCACACGGTCAAGAGACACACCCGTGTCTCAAGCCATGTGGACATTCGAATTAGCGACACACGGTCGTGTCCCAGCCCGTGTCCATGCCCGTGTAACTCACTGACTTGAGCCACACGGCCGAGCCACACGCCCGTATGCCAGGCTGTGTGAGTATACTGACTTGCACTCTTTAAAAGATACAGGGGACACATGGCCGTGTCACCTGGCCATGTGTCATACACGGCTGAGACACACGCCCGTGTCTTTGCCCGTGTGGATGAAAATAGGCCATTTTACAAGCAATATTTCTCACCCAATTTGGTGTCAACCTACAATCAACATTATGCATATCAACAAACCATAATTAGGCATCCAAAACAAGCCAAAATCAAGCTTTAAACATATAATATCTTCACATACAACCAATATGCCTTTAGGCATCTCAGATGACAGCTTATAACATGTGTATTCATGTATTCAATATATCATATGTATAACTAACTTATATGCATATTTGTACCCAATGTTTACCAAGCTAATTTGCATGATTTCAAACCAAGTAACTTACATACCAAAACATGCCATTTGGTGCCAAAATGTATTTCAAATACTAACATATTTAGATATATATACCTTACATATCAAGGTACCGATTCATGATCAATTCATCACATCCCAAAACACATGTATAAAATGCACATTTAGCTAACATTTTACCTTTCACCATACAACCATAAACCAAACCACACATCAACCATATAAGGCAAATATGCACAAACCAAAATGTGCCAAAACACAAGTCAAATAAGTGGCTAATCTCAACAAAATACATATATGCCAACATTAACCAGAATACCTATACATGCCATTATAACCAAAATCAAAACTTCCAAAAGTACCGATAGAACCGATAGATAGTGTGATATGACTCTGACAAGCTTCCAACCCGGTCGAGCTTCCGGTTATCTAAAAGGTAAAGAAAAAAAACTACGTAAGCAATGAATGCTTAGTAAGCTCGTATAAACTTTAATCATATCAATCCATTTCCAATATGAAATTTATACATATCAAGAATAATCATATACCGATACCACACGATTCAGGAAACTAAATTCAACAATTCACGAAATGAGTAAATCCACAGCATCACTTATACATATTATCGCTAGCATAGTAGGATTTTAAACAACTTTAAACTCTTCCAAATTTCTTTATTTTCATTTGCATTTCATTACTTTTCACACCCGTTCCATATGCATAACACACAAGTCATAAGCATATCATTCAACCATAGCCACAATCTAGTGAATTTAAACTTATCCCTTTTTGAATTAATCACATGATAAGCCATTTCATAAGAAATTGCATAATTTAAACCTGACCACTCTTTCATGAGCACAAGCATATTTTCATTTGAGCACTTACCATTTCAATGCAACTTATAATTAAACATATTACCATTCAACCAACAGCTTGGCACTTGAGTTTATTACTCGTCTCAACTTATATAATTTCCATGTATCAACATATCAAAGATATTCATATATGTACAAGTCATGATACATATCATTCTCTTACTGTTTCTTTGTATACATATATCATCCATTTCAGTATATCAATATATCATGTACCATCATTTCCATGTATTTCAAGTATATACCTGTATTAGTTCGTATCGAACTCATATCATCTCGTAACAGAACATTGTCTATTAAACCATTTAAAATATCGTTGGATACTCGATTAGCACACACGAGGTGTACTGAACTGTAATCCTTCAATTCCTGTACATGTATGCCCATACGAGCTCTGAATCGGTATGCTCTTACAAGCTGTAAACGTTAAGCTCATACGAGCTGAATATCGATAAGCTCATGCGAGCTGAATACTAGTAAGCTCTCTCGAGCTAAGAATCAATAACCCAAATGACATGTCATTTGTATCCTACGAATTCCTAAGGTTCAAACGGGACTCGGTAATCGTCGTACGTCTTTGGATTTACGTCATTTCATAATACAATAAATTGCATACTAACATATATATATTCATTTAATCACAATATAATCACATATTAACATTAAATTTAATCAAAATTATACAGAATACAGTCCATACGAACTTACCTGGCTAAATTGCAGAAATACCAAGATTTAGGGGCATTTTGGTAATTTTCTATTTTCCTCAGTTTTCCACCCGATCTTGATCTAAATTAATAATTTCATTCAATATATTAATTCAGACAATAAAAAAAATTCATTTCATGCAATTTGGTCATTTTTTATATTTTTACAAAATTGCACCTAAAGTTTTACTTTTATTCAATTTAGTCCCTGAACACAAAACATGCAAATTAACCATTTTTAATACAAACCCAAGCTAGCCAAATGCTCATAGTATTAAAAACATCCCATTTATGCAACAATTTCACACTAAATCCTTGTATTTTTACTATTTCAACAATTTAGTCCCTGATCAAAAAATTCATCAAAAATCACTTAATAAAATACTTTTAAATAACAATTAATATATCAAATTCATCATTTAACATCAAAAATCACAAGATTCATAACACCCCAAACCCGGCCTAGACGTTATGGCCGAATCCGGCAATGTCACATGGAATGGAATTTGAAATCGAGTTTATCAAGTTAAAATCGTTTCTGTTTATTATCTTTTGTTACTCTCTCGTTAATTTCAAAATTATTTTCTCGTTAATTTGATTCATTTAAAATCAAGTTCTGTAGCGGAAGCTTTTAAAACCGTGATAATTAAAGAAAACCTTTTGCTTTTAGGGAAAATGTTGTTTTTAATTAAACCGAGTTTTCGTTAAACTTTTGAAGTTTAAAAATCTATAAAATCAGTTAAGATCCCAAAATAAAGGCAAACAGTCCAAAAGTCCAAATTACATCAAGAATTACTCCAAAAATAATAGGAATTTAAAACCTTAAATGGAATTAACCCAGTTCAAAAGTTATGTGGTCACCGTTGAGTCCTCCGCCGTTTCGATCCGTCTAAGTCCGGGGACTACCTGTACAAATAAAAACTGAAAGGGGTGAGTTTATGTAAACTCAGTGTGTAATCTCCACAGAAGACATGCATACAGTCAAACAAAAACAAACAGTCAAACGTAGTCTGGGTCTAAGCCCATTTCGATTTGATAGCGCCGGGCCTTAGCCCATTTCGATTCGATGATCGATATGCATTAGGGCCTAAGCCCATCACAGTGACAGTATCAGATATACATTAAACAATAAACAGAGTCCTACCCAACCAGCCTCTACACACCATCTCCGTCCATCCCTACACTCCATGTGGGGTTTAAAACACCTACCCATCCCTACACTCCAAGTAGTACCGAATGCGGCACATAATCAGTGAATTGCAGTTGAGCTGCCAGATAATAGGCTTAAGAGCCTTTCAGTACACTTCCTCCAAATACCAACATCCCAACCCAATGCAATGCAACATACAGTATATGAAATGCTAATACATAAATATCAATTATACATACAGTTCAGTATTCATTCATATAATCATCATGCTCAGTACATACATCATACATACAGTTCATGCATTTAAGGGTCTAAGTAGTGCTTAGCGACCCTACAGTAGGTTCACAGTCGACTTGGGCGACCCGTGCAACCTTTGAACACATTTCAGTTAAATGGGCTTACACACCCATGTGGCCTGCCCGTGTGGGCCCAAATGCCCGTGTAGCCCATACGGCCCAATTTTGCCTTGGTTGTGTGGATCACACAGCCTGGCTCAGAATCCCACACGCCCTTGTGGCCCACACGGCCCAAATCAGTTTAGCTCGTGTGTCGCACACGGCCTACCTGGCCATTACACGGTCGTGTCTTGCGCACACGGCCTGGCCTCGTCAATCACACGCTCATGTTATGGCACATGGCCTACCACACGGGTAACCACACGCTCGTTTAGCATCGATAGTGGGGTTTTTGGCTTTCGTTGAAACCCTATTTTCTATATTTTCGGGTACATACCTGATGTCGTTCCAAACCAAAAGCACTCTAGAACAGACCAGCACCTAAAATCGCCAACCAAACTCCACAATCAGTCCTAACTCATGATTAAACCGAAACCACAACATTGACAACAGTTCAATTAAACCATTCGTCTCTTACCCCAACATTCTGACCAAAAAACTATAATTCCGCAAGAGTAGAGTCTCGGTCTTCATGATTCGCTACTGTTAAAACAACTATGAGACCCCAGTCAACATTTAAAAATAAAAACATGAGTTACCCAATAACGAAACTTCACTTACCAGAGTCGTGCGACAAAACTAAAATAACAAGAACCAAAGTACGACGGTTGACAGAACAAAAAGAAACGAAGCCGAAAAGAAAAATAATAGAAAGGAACAGCAGAGAAGCAAAGAACCAACGTCAAAAATTTAGAGATTTTTTTTTGGAAGTGAGAGAAATTTTTGAAAAAAAGAATAAAAGAAAACTGACAAAGGATACCCACACATCCCTTAATCATCTCCACTAATCCCATTACTCAGAATTCCAACTGCACTGAAACACTTGCGCAGAACCGAGCAAAAATAAATTCCCATTCTGGCGCCAAGAATCGAACACAGGGCCTCCAACACACTGACTCCCTTACCATCTGAACCAGCAGGCTCATTCTGATATGGTATTACAGACATTTAAATATATGGCCACTGAAAAGAGGTAGGGCTTTATTCCAAAATAACAAAATTTTCTAAAGCCAGGGCTTGAACTTGGGACCTCACACACACCCAGAACACTCAATCAGTGAAGCAGATACATATTTATATCACATTTCACAAAATTCGAAATAAAAATCTTGGGGCGTTACAACTCTACCCCCCTAAAAGAAAATTTTGACCTTAAAATTTACCTGATCAGAACAGATGAGGATACTGCTGACGCATCGCATCCTCAGGCTCCTACGTGGCCTCCTAAGTGCTATGATTCCGCCACAGCACCTTCACTAAGGGAATAGACTTTTTCTGAAGAACCTTTACATCGCGATCCAGAATCTGAACCGGCTCCTCCTCGAAGGTCAAATCTGGCCTAACCTCAATCTCTTCAATCGGGATAATATGAGTAGGATCAGAGCGGTAACGCCTCAACATCGAGACGTGAAATATGTCATGAATACGGTCTAGCTCCGGAGGTAACTCCAGTTGATAAGCGACCGGTCCCACACGCTTCAGAATTCGGTAAGGCCCAATAAACCTAGGGCTCAGCTTGCCCTTACGACCGAACCTCAGAACCTTCTTTCATGGCGCAACCTTAAAAAACATGAAGTCTCACACAGAATACTCAATCTCACGTCTCTTTAGATCGGCATACGACTTCTGTCTATCAGAAGCCACCTTCAAACGATCCCGAATCAATCGAACTTTATCCTCAGTCTCAGAAACCAACTCCGGACCCAAAACTTGTCGTTCGCCCAACTCAGTCCAACACAAATTAGTACGACACTTACGACCATACAGAGCCTCGTAAGGTGTCATCTGAATACTCGACTGAAAATTGTTATTGTAGGCGAACTCGGCTAACGGTAGATAATCCTCCCAACTACCTCGAAAATCGATAACACAACTCCTCAGCATATCCTCTAGTATCTGAATCACCCTCTCAGATTGACCATTGGCCTGAGGATGGAACGCAATACTGAAGTCCAATCTCGAACCCAGAGCCTCATGTAACTTTTTCCAGAACTGAGACGTGAAGCGGGGATCCCTATCAGAAATGGTTAAGACCGGTACCCCATGCAGTCTAACCATCTCGAAAATGTACAACTTCGCTAGCTTCTGAAGAGAAAAGTCTGTCCGAACCGGAATGAAGTGTGCAGACTTGGTCAATCGATCCACGATGACCCAGACAGAATCCTTCTTAGTGGGTGACAAAGGCAACCCACTAACAAAGTCCATCGTTACTCGCTCCCATTTCCATAGCAGAATCTTAACTGGCTGCAGTAAACCCAAAGGTAACTGATGTTCAGCCTTAACCTGCTAGCATGTCAAACATCGTGCCACAAAATCAGTAACCTCTCGTTTCAATCCCGGCCACCAGTACAGTTCCTGAAGATCTCGGTACATCTTATTCCCACCGGGGTGCATAGCATAAGGGCTACTATGCGCCTCTCTCAGAATAGACTTCATCATATCAGTATCATTCGGTACACAAATTTGACCATAGAAACAGAGTACCCCATCATTATTTAGCCCAAAGCCCGTAGTACTGCCACTCTCAATCTGACGGAACCGAAGACCCAACGATTCATCCTATAACTGCCTACCCCGAATCTGTTCTATCCAATATGGTTTAACCTGCAGCTCAGCCAACAAACTTCCGTCGTCAAACAAATTAAGTCAAGCGAACATCGCTCTCAGATCAGTCATCACCCTACGGCTCAACGCATTGGCCACCATATTGGCCTTGCCAGAATGGTACTCAATAGTTTAGTCATAGTCCTTAAGCAGCTCAACCCATCTACGCTGCCTAAGATTCAACTCCTTCTGAGTCAGGAGGTACTTAAGGCTTTTGTGATCAGTGTAAATAATACACTTCTCACCGTACAGATAGTGCCTCTAGATTTTCAAAGCAAAGACTACAGCGGCCAGTTCCAAACCATGGGTCGGATAGTTTGCCTCATACGTCTTGAGCTGACGAGACGCATATGCCACAACCTTACCATCCTACATCAGAACACAACGCAAACCCACATACGAAGCGTCACTATACACTACAAACTCCTTATCGGATTCAGGCTGTATTAGAACATGAGCCTGAGTCAGAACAGATTTGAGCTTCTCAAAGCTCTCTTGTTGCGCATCGGTCCAGATAAACGGAACACCCTTACGTAGTAGCTTAGTTAAGGGCGCTACAATCAGTGAGAAACCTTCCACAAACCGCCGATAATAACCCGCTAGGCCCAGAAAACTACGGATCTCAGATACATTCTTAGGCTATTTCTAATCCAGTACGGCCTCAATATTTCTAGGATCAACACGAATCCCCTCAGCAGAAATTACGTGCCCTAGAAAAGTGACTTCACGAAGCCAGAACTCACACTTACTGAATTTAGCGTAGAGTTGCTTCTCACACAGAATCTGAAATACTACTCTAAAATGCTCATCATGCTCATCTTCTGACTTAGAGTAAACCAGAATGTCGTCGATGAAGACCACAATGAACTGATCTAGATAGGGTTGGAACACTCGGTTTATCAGATCCATGAATGCAGCCGGTGCATTCGTCAACCCGAAAGGCATAATTAAGAACTTATAATGCCCATAACGAGTCTTAAAAGAAGTCTTATGAATATCCTCATCCTTAACTCTGAGCTGATGGTACCCAGAACGAAGATCTATCTTGAAAAACACGGAAGCCCCTCGGAACTGATTAAATAAGTCGTCAATCCTCGGAAGTGGATACTTATTCTTAATGGTCAGCTTGTTCAACTGTCGGTAATCAATGCACATCCTCATGGTCTTATCCTTCTTCTTAATGAATAGAACTGGTGCTCCCCAACGAGACACACTAAGATGGATGAAACTACGGTCCAAAAGTTCTTGCAATTAAGCCTTAAGCTCCATAAGCTCCTTCGGTGCCATTCGATAGGAGGCAATAGACACCGGAGCCGTACTAGAAAGAAGCTCAATCCCAAATTCCACTTCTCGATTCGGAGGTAAACCCGATAGCTCCTCCGAAAAGACGTCTGAAAAATCCCTTTCAGTTCGAATGTCCTTTACAGTAGAATCCCTTAAAACGGAATCACTAACATAGGCCAAAAACGCCTCACATCCCTTACGAACCAATTTCTCAGCCACCAGTGCAGAGATCACATTAGTCAAATAATTCCGACGTTCTCTAATCATAACTACTTCATTATCCTCCTTGGTTCTTAAGACGACCCTCTTAGTCGCACAGTCCAGACTGACACGGTGCTTGACCAACCAGTCCATACCCAGAATCAGATCGAACTCTCCAAACAGAAGCTCCATCAGATTAGCTAAAAATACCGACCCTTGAACCTCTAGCGGAACATCTCTATACAGTTTGCTAACCCGAACCGATTACCCCAGTGGACTCAGTATAGTCACCTCACTAAAAGTACTCTCAACCAAGATCCCCAAGTTTCCAGACACAGTGCTAGCTACATAAGAATGTGTGGAACCTATGTCTATCAAAGCAAAGTAAGGTACATCATGAATTAAGAACGTACTGATAATGACGTCTGGAGTATCTCTGTCCTCTCGACGATGAGTAGCATAAACAAAAGTAGGCTGCCTCGCCTCAGTCTGTCCAGTATCTCTGCCTGGTGCCCTCTGTCCATAGCCCATACGGTTACCACCCCTAGCTTGACCACGGCCCATCGGTAGCTACTGAACTACTCTCTGTGGCTGTGCAGTACCAGAATCCGAAGCTTGCATCTGATCGGATCTTAGCGGACACTCCAGAATACGGTGCTCTAATGACCCACACCTCAAACACGCCTTAGTCCTTCTCCAACACTCATCCTGATGGCGTCTACCACAATCTCCACACAGCTGTAATCTAGTAGGAGCAACAGGGGGCCCAACTCTAATCGGCCCATCAGTTTTGGCCTTTTTCTTAGGCCTCTGTACCGAACTTGATGGCTCTGAATCCCTCATGTTCTTACGCCTCTCATGATCTCTGTTTTGGCGCTCAGCGCGTTTAACCTCCTCGGCGATCTTCGTATTCTCAAATTATCCCTAAAGCCGTCCTCAAAATGGACACATCTCTCATATTCAATCGCCACCATACCTCGCGCATAGCGGCTCAGTCTCAGAAATTCAGCCCCATACTCGGCCACAGATCGGTCTCCTTGAGTAAGATTCGGGAACTCACGCCTACAAGCATCAATGTAACTAGCTCCCACATACTTACTCTGGAACGAAGTCTTAAAGAACTCCTAAGTCAGACGGTCAGGTTGAGTACCCTCCTTAACAGTCAGCCACCACTGATAAGCCTCATCGTGAAGTAAGGAGACCGCACCCTTCAATTTCTGCTCGAGGGTGCAGTCCAAATCGTCCATAATCCTCTCTGTGGCCTCTAACCAATACTCAGCCACATTAGGGGCGACTCCTGTGACACCCCTAAAAAGTTCAGCTCTATTGGACCGGAGTCGTTCCGTAACCGACCCTCAGCCCCCAGATCTAGTATTGGGCCCAGCGACCCTCTCAAGTACCCTCAGCATGGCTTGGGACAGTGAGTTGTCCCCAGTCGATCGACTCTGAGACCCAGTCTCAGTAGCAGGTGACACAGGTGTCTCACTCGTGTCTAAATTCGGTATGCTACCCAGAGAAGATGACTCAGCTCGAGCTCCTCTACAGCCCCTACCACGGCCTTGAGTACCACATCCACCGATACCTCGTGCGCTCATGTCTATTCAAATTTATCTGTATTACGAATTTTATGAATCAGTTATAGTTTCAGTATTTATTAACAGATGTTTTATGTAAGTAGTATCATATATTCGAAGTTTGTTTTTTCGCAAATATAATCTCTATCAGTTTCAGTTTCACTACAGTTTCAGTATACAATAACTAGAGTGTTTCAGAACAGACTATTTATAACAGTTTATCAAAATACTTACAAGACCGGCGCCAGAGACTCGGTGAACCATATTCTCAGTCAAATCATTTAAAAATCAGTTCTTTAAAAACCAAGTTTTAAATCTCAAAATTCACAATCGAGTTTTGTAACCTGGCTCTGATACTAGTAAATGTAACACCCAAACCCGGCCTAGACGTTATGTCCGAATCTGGCGATGTCACATGGAATGGAATTTGAAATCAAGTTTATCAAGTTAAAACTGTTTTCATTTATTATCTTTTGTTACTCTCTCGTTAATTTCAAAATTAAATTCTGTAGCGGAAGCTTTTAAAACCATGATAATTAAAGAAAACCTTTTGCTTTTAGGAAAAACGTTGTTTTTAATTAAACTGAGTTTTTGTTGAACTTTTACAGATTAAAAATCCATAAAATCAGCTAAGATCCTAAAATAAAAACAGTCCAAAAGTCCAAATTACATCAAAAAATACTCCAAAAATAATAAGAATTAAAAACCTTAAATGGAATTAACCCGGTTCAAAAGTTATGTGGTCACCGTTGAGTCTTCCACCGCACCGATCCGTCTAAGTCTGGGGATTACATGTACAGATAAAACAGAAAGGGGTGAGTTTAAGTAAACTTAGTGTGTAATCCCCATAGAAGACATGTATACAGTCAAACAACAACAAACAAATCAAATGCGATGCAGGTCTAAACCCATTTCGCCATGAGATTCGGGCCTTAGCCCATTTCGATTTCGATGATCGATATGCATTAGGGCCTAAGTCCATCACAGTGACAATATCAGATATACATTAACCAGTAAACAGAGTCCTACTCAACCAGCCTCTACACACCATCTCCGTCCATCCCTACACACCATGTGGGGTTTAAAACACCCACCCATCCCTACACTCCAAGTAGTACCGAATGCGGCACATAATCAGTGAATTGCAGTTGAGCTGCCAGATAATAGGCTTAAGAGCCTTTCACTACACTTCCTCCAAATATCAACATCCCAACCCAATTCAATGCAACATATAGTATATGACATACTAATACATGAATATTAGTTATACATACAGTTCACTATTTATTTATATAATCATCATGCTCAGTACATACATCATACATACAGTTCACGCATTTAAGGGTCTAAGTAGTGCTTACCGACCCTACAGTAGGTTCACAGTCGACTTGGGCAACCTGTGCAACCTTAGAACACATTTCAGTTAAATAGGCTCACACGCCCATGTGGCCTGCCCCTGTAGGCCCACACGCCCGTGTGGCCCACACGGCCTAATTTGGCATTGGTCGTGTGGATCACACGGCCTGGCCCAGAATCTCACACGCCCGTGTGGATTACCCGTGTGGACCCACATGCCTGTGTGGCCCACACGGCCCAAATCAGTCTAGCCCGTGTGTCGCACACGGCCTACCTGGCCATCACACGGCCGTTTTCTACGCGTACGGCTGGCCTCGTCGATCACACGCCTGTGTTATGGCACACGGCCTACCACACACCCGTGTGGCATCGACAGTAGGGTTTTCGGCTTTCGTCGAAACCCTTTCTTCTACGTTTTTGGGTACACACCTGATGTCGTTCCGAACCAAAAGCACTCCAGAACAAACCAGCACCTAAAATCGACAACCAAACTCCACAATCAGTTCTAACTCACGATTAAACCAAAACCACAACATTGACAACAGTTCAATTAAACCATTCGTCTCATACCCCAACACTCCGACCAAATAACTATAATTCTGCAAGAGTAGAGTCTCGGTCTTCACGATTCGCTACTGTCAAAACAACCATGAGACCCCAATCAACATTTAAAAATAAAAGCACGAGTTACCCAATAACGAAACTTCACTTACCAGAGTCGTGCGACAAAATGAAAATAACAAGAACCAAAGTGCGACGGTTGACAGAACAAAAAGAAACGAAGCCGAAAAGAAAAATAACAGAAAGGAACAGCAGAGAAGCAAAGAACCAACGTCAGAAATTTGGGGATTTTTCTTGGAAGTGAGAGAAATTTTTGAAAAAGAAAAAAGAAAACTAACAAATGATACCCACACATCCCTTAATTATCTCCACTAATCCCACTACTCAGAATTCCAACTACACTGAAACACTTGCGCAGAACCGAGCAAAAATAAATTCCCATTCTGGCGCCAGGAATCGAACACTGAGCCTCCAACACAATAACTCCCTTACCATCTGAACCAGCAGGCTCATTCTGATATGGTATTACAGAAATTTAAATATAAGCCCACTGAACAGAGGTAGGGTTTTATTCCAAAAATAACAAAATTTGCTAAAGCTAGGGCTTAAACTTGGGAACTCTTACATACACCCAGAACACTCAACCAGTGAAACAGATACACATTTATGTCACATTTCACAAAAGCCGAAATAAAAATTTTGGGGCATTACAAGATTCATCAATGGCAACATTCAAAATTTTTAATAGTTTCAAAATCGAAGGTGCAAGCTAGCTGGACCTAGTTGCAACAATCTCAAAAACATAAAAATTACAAGAAATATGATCGATGAATAAAGCCAAAACCGAAACCTCTTCCATGGATATGGTGTTCGGTGGAGTGGAGAAGAATAAATGAAATTAAAGTGTTTTAATTTCACTTTAATTTGTTTTAATTTCCATTTAATTACAAAATTGCCATTGAAATTATATTATTTAATTCATTTTCAACCATTATGCCGTCCCACTCATTATTTATGGCTTAATTATCACTTAAGCCCTTCCTCATTTATTAATTAAACCATCTAATCACCTAAATGTATTAATTAACAAGTTTTACACATTTTTTCAATTTAGTTCTTTTCTCTTAATTAACTATCGAAACGTTAAAATTTATTAACGAAACTTTAATACCACCTTAATGACACTCTGTAAATATTTATAAAAATATTTATGACTCGGTTTATAGAAATAAGGTCCCGATACCTCATTTTCTAAAACCACTTGACCTTAGGGTCAAACCACTTGAACTTAATAAATCGTTTATATAACATATATTATTATATCAAAAATATTTTAAAAACCATATTTTACTCGTAAATATTAAATATAATATTTACGAACTTACTCGTTAGTTTTGGTGGCCCCGAAACCACTGTTTTCGACACCACTACAAAACGGGTTGTTACACATGGGAAGAATAAAATTGTAAAGAAGAAATTTCTTGCGATCGAAAACGCGCCGCAAGACTAGCATGTTTGACGAATATATTCAAAACGAGCTTATAATCGACTGAACAATACAATGGGTCAAGTACTTTTAACTTGTAGTAGAAAAAAAATGTTAGAGAAAGCCCACCCAGTTAGACGAGCTTCCAAAAATGGGTTTTTGGGTTGTTTAATACAACTGTCTATTATTATTATTTTAGTTAACTTATAAATATAACACATATATATAATACACGCATGCACATATCATTAAACCATGAACGGCCATCACCCATTTAATTAATGGTATAATTGCTACCTTAGTCCCTTTTATTTATTTCAATCTATAATTTAACTTTTAACTCTTTCGCAATTTAGTCCCTGTACCTTAATAACTCCTAATTTCATGAAAATTACTTATCTAAAGTTTAATTCGCCTCTAATATAACTCCGTAAATATTTACGGGTCCGGTTTACAAAAGTAGAATCCCGAAGCTACACTTTCCGTCACCCCTAACTATTGGGTTGTTACATCGGAGGCGTTGCCAAATTATGTATGATTCCCTCCAAAACACGATCATCCACCTATTTATAACGACAAAAAAATATTTTAAAATATTTTAAAATTAATTTAACTTAATTGAAAATAACGAAAATTAAAATTTTATCTTACTTATTACTTGAGTGGCTGAAATGTACTTCTCATCAAAACAAATTAGAGAGGTTGCCATTCGTGAAAATTTAATTCGAATGAATAAAATAAAGAATCATTAAAAAAATTGATATTTTTAAACGAGAATATCAAAAAGTTTAGAACAAGAGCTTGAGAAAATTGAGAGAATTTAGAGAGTTGAGAGAATAGAAATATTCGAGAGAATAGGATGTGAGTGAAAAAAAGTAAAATTGGGTGGTATTTATAGGGAAAAATTTTGGACGGTTGGCCATTTAATTTTTTTTATTGTTGGAATTGACTGTTGGGGGAAAGCGCGCTCAACTGGATACTCTTTCCTTTTCTCTCTAAAAACGACATATTTTCTTAATTTTTGAATAAAATGACATATACAGCTAAATTAATCATTTTTAGTGTGTTATAAATATTTATTTATACTATTAAAAATTAGTTCATGTACATGAGCACGAGGTATACGAGGCACACCACGTATCACTGTTTGGTTAATCAATCAGCCATTCCAATTTTAACCGTATAAATAGATAAAAATTTTAATAGAAATGACTAAGTTTTTTTTTAATCTAATGTTCAGATATTAATTTATGTATTTTCTTAATAAAGAAAACAAAATATAATTTAATTCTACGTGTTATAGGAAAAGGATATATACAACCGTACGGACTAGCATTATTTTTCCAGCAAGCCGACGCTTGGATGGAGCCCATCGCCGAATTGACAAACTGCAATGTGATTTGATGGACTGAACTAGTTTTAAAGTATGAATGTTCTAATCTCACAGGAGACGAGTCTTGGCATTAAACTTGGCCTGAAATCTTCCCCTACATTTGATGATTGAGATGCTTCTTCGTCTCTTACTCTGTCAAAGTCAAGTAAACGGATTGTTTTTTAATCCCCTTCTTCTCCCACCAATCTTATATATTTAAAATATACCACCGACACCATTTCTCCTCCTCCTGGGAAACTGGTTGTTCAGTCATTATCATATAAAGTAAACTCACTCGTCTTTATCTTACGACTTGGTCTTCCTTTTAGAAATTAGAATACAACTGGTTTCCCTTCCTCTCTTCGAATCGTTTTTGCAGTGAGGGAATGGAGAGAATAAGGTCGTGTTTGGTTGCAGTGGCCCTTGCGAGCCTATGCTGTGTAGCGCATGTGAGATCCAGTGCCTCTGATCATCGTTACAAAGCTGGAGATGAAGTCCCTCTTTATGCTAATAAAGTCGGTCCCTTCGGCAATCCCAGGTGACCCTTCTTTCCATTTTTCTCAATTTCCCCATTTTACAATTTTTTATTTCCTTTAACCTATTTTCTCTTTCATTACAGCGAGACATACCGTTTCTTCGATTTTCCATTCTGTTCCTCAGGTTCGTTTTTGTTTGTTTGGTCGTTTTTGGTCTTTTTTTTAAGGGAGTTTAAGATGAATTGAGATTGTGCTGTGCAGTCCCCCTGAAGGAGAAGAAGGAAGCTTTGGGCGAAGTATTGAATGGGGATCGGCTAGTAAGTGGCCTTTACAGAATTGACTTTTTGAGTGAGAAAGATGCTGAGATTGCTTGCAAAAGGAAGCTTTCAAAGGAAGAAGTTGCCAGGTTCAGAACCGCCATCTCTAAAGACTATTACTTCCAAATGTACTTCGACGACCTTCCGTTTTGGGGCTTCTTTGGCAGAGTTGATAACGAAGGCAAGGCCGATCCAAGCGATTGCAAATATTATCTCTATAAGCATCCCGTATTCGATATATTTTACAATAAGGACCGTGTTATCGAGATTAATGTCGGAATTGATGCACGCGCGGTTGTCGATGTCACTGGAGACGAACCTGTTGATGTGGATTTCATGTACACCGTTAAATGGAAGGAAATAGACGTCCCCTTTGAGAAACGGCTGGATAAGTACAAGTCGTCTTCTTCCTTGCGGCAAATCCAGTGGTTCTCAACCCTTAATTCATGTGTCACCCTTTTGTTATTGACCGCTTTCCTCGCCACCATTCTCATGCGAATCCTTAAGAATGATTTCATTAAGTAAGAATAAAATTTCTCTGTTTTGATGCATGAAAATCCACATTTAATTCAAATTACACGGTTTTATATATCGGTTAAAAGGTATGCACATGATGAGGAATCAGCGGATCAGGAGGAGACTGGGTGGAAGAGCATTCATGGTGATGTGTTCAGGTATCCGAAGCATAAGTCTCTGTTTGCAGCAGCTCTTGGTTGTGGCACCCAGCTCATTACTATGTGAGTGTATTGACCTTCGATTTACAGTTATTTTTGGCTTCTTGTTTATGAGCAATCTAGTGACTGGCTTATTTGCATCATCTTCCAGCACAATTTTCATTTTTATCCTTGCTGTAGTTGGGGTCTTTTATCCATATAATCGAGGAGCTTTGTTGACTGCTTTGGTAGTCATTTATGCCCTTACATCTGGAATTGCTGGCTACACTGCAGCTTCTTTCTATTGTCAGCTAGAAGGAACAAATTGGGTATGTAATACTAGTCTCTGTTCCTTTTTCAATCTAGTAACTGTTTAGTAGTGTTGGGTATGTGAAATTTTCTCATATCCATTGTCCAATACCGAATACGAATTTAAATAATGTAGATATTTATTAGTTAAAATCTGAACTCACAAATTTACCAAATATAACTCCAAAACTGAAACAATTGGGAATAAGCAAATGTAATCAATGCATAATAAGCCTAAAAAACCTATATCTACATACACTGACATTTACCTCATAAAATAGACTGTCTTTCTTCCAAATTGAATGTTCATCTTACTATTTTAGCATGTTTCAAAATGCTGTTCACTCCCCCAAAATGGATAAAAAAGCTTTTGTAATGTTCATTGGAATACTTTGGGTGGGGTAACTCTTGCCTGCTGAATCTCAATGACAGAAAGTAGGAACTTAGAACCAAAGCATGTTACCCTCATTTTAGAATGGTGACTAAAATGTGAATATCTTTTTTTTGGTCAATTATAATGTCTATTTCTACACTTCTTCATGGCAGGTGAGAAACTTATTACTGACAGGAAGCTTGCTTTGTGGACCACTTTTTGTCACATTTTGCTTTCTTAACACTGTCGCAGTTGCTTATAAAGTCACTGCAGCATTGCCATTTGGAACCATTGTGGTGATTTTTCTCATATGGGCTCTGGTCTCGTCTCCTTTTTTAGTATTAGGAGGTATTGCTGGAAAGGATAGCAAGGCAGAGTTTCAAGCCCCATGTCGGACCACAAAATGTCCTAGAGATATCCCGCCGTTACCTTGGTATCGGAAAACTCTTCCTCAGATGGCAATGGCGGGATTATTGCCATTCAGTGCCATCTATATTGAAATTTACTACTTATTTGCCAGTGTGTGGGGACATATAATCTACACCACATACGTCATCCTGTTTATTGTCTTTATCATTCTCTTAATCATCACTGCTTTTATTACCGTGGCTTTGACTTATTTTCAACTTGCTGCTGAAGACCATGGATGGTGGTGGAGGTATGTTGTTTTTGGCTCCTGATTTGCATATATAAAGAAACCCATGCATTTACAAGTAGGTACAAAGCCATGTTTGAAGAATATTTTTAAATTCCCTTCTTGTTTTGTTGAGCTCAAGTACTCTTTGGTTGCTTGTTTGTTGGATAATTTCTAGTGTTATTAATATGAATTATTTTGATGATTCACTGATATTCAACATTCATATAGCATCTCAGGGTGCCACTTTTTTCATTAATCAGTTGGTCTTAACTAACATTCTCTTCTTTGGTATGTTAGGTCCTTCCTCTGTGGTGGGTCAACTGGGTTGTTCATGTATGCCTACTGTTTCTATTTCTACAGTGCGCAATCAGACATGTCAGGCTTCATGCAAACCTCATTCTTCTTTGGATACATGGCTTGCATTTGCTATGGCTTCTTCCTCATGCTTGGGGCCATTGGCTTCTGTGCATCTCTATTATTTGTTCGTCACATCTATCGCTCTATCAAGTGCGAGTAGAGGAATTTTTAAAGTTTGTTTACAAGAGGTAATTCTAATTATGTTTGCTTAATAATTGGAAGCAATGGCATAGTTTGTGGAAAGATTTCATGATAAATCACATAGGGAGAAGATTGGGACATTGTGCTCTGCCTCAAAGCAGCAGTGAAAGCGCATATGTGTGCTTGGGACAGGTATTGAATTGCTATTGCAATGTCTTGTGAAAAAGCAAATCATCTTTGTTTGTTACTTTTTCTCAGAAACTTGTAATTTTCTCAGTACACCGACTAAAATTATCCCATTTCCATTTTTGCTTGTTACATATTTTGTTATATGAAATTATATACAAAAGTTTAAGGAAATCTCTGCAGACCTTGATTTAGAATTAAGCTTACCTGGCAAATCTCTGCAGACATATTGAATGGGTAATGCACAAATTGAGGAAGCATAATAAAACTAGTGGACGCTAAGAAAGATCAAATTTGCTCAGGATAGTGATAGCAGATCTTCCTCCTAACCTATGGTATGGCTGTCTTATGGACCCAACAATATTAAAATTAAAGTCGTTAAAATAGAGTAACAAAATTGAATATTGAGATAATGACAAAAGTTGCCTTGGATCCAAACATCTTCATATTCCTCAGTCTCATCTATGAACAAGCAACACCATCTCACCCGCATATACAAGCACCAAAACGGTCAAAAACATAAGCACAAGATAAAAATTATACATACGTTGAAGCATCTAGGATTTCTTAAAGACAAAAGCATTTGAATCTGAAACTCTGTCCACTTACTTCCAGTCGTGTAGTGTTCCAGTTAGTCGATACAGGCATGCTGTGCAGAAGAGTAAGCTGAAAGAACTGATCCAGTCTTGCTCAATGACTGCTTGGCAAATCCCACACTTTTCCTAGTACCCAACCATATGGCCCAAAAGAATCCAACCCAACCTGATTCATATTGAAAATATGTATCAGTTCAAATCCCCAAGTCCAGAACGTTCAAGTTGCAAAATAAGAAAAGCCTAAAAACTATTCATGTGTGAAGAATTAGCCATGAACAAAAAAAATTAGGGTGTACTTAGTTAAGCAAAAAAGTGAAAGAAAGAGAACAATTTATGGGCCCTGATAACTTTTGCTTTCCAGTTTTAATACATCTTAACATTTTCTAGCAATTTTCTGTCTTTGGGGTATTGCAGCACCACAAAGATGCTTAATTTGGCCTAACATATATAATATCAAGCAAATTCTAGCAACTTAATTTGGCTTACAATCTAAGACAACCCTAAATGAAGGCATAAACAAAAAGGATTCATCATGTTGTGGTTTTGTAAGGCAAGCAATAGCATAGCAGAAAAGTTGGATGTCATAAACAGAAAGAACAAAATCGAATGAAACAAAAGTAAGCAAAGACATGGTTGGAAAGATATAATACCTGCAGCTATCATAGCAGCAAAAATTGCTGAAATCGTCGCAATAGAAATAACGAATGCAGCAATTGACATGGCCCCAATATAAATAGCTGTTACACATGTAAGGGAAAAGAACAAGAAGCCTCCCGCAGCTGCCAAAGAGATGAGAAGAGAGACAATAATGGCATTGACGGTCGCTACCAGAAATATAAGCATAAAGATAAGCAACCCTGTCAATGCAAGAAAAGCAACGGACCCAATCTGCACAAGATTTGTTGGTCAGAGAAAGAGAATCAAAGTGATTAAAACCCAAAAACAGAAATTAAGAATGGGCTAATAATAATTTTATCAAATTTAAAGCAGGGCGATAACATTACAGAAATGACGAGGAGAGCACGGAGGGGGCTGCCTCGACGAGTCCACCGCAGGAGGGTTTGGCCAGTGTTTCTAGAGGCTTCGCCGAGACGAGGCCCATTCTCGGAAACGGATATCTTGATCCGCTGCAGCAACGGGGCTGATTCCGTCGACGATGCATCGGGTAAGATCATCGAAACCGAACGGTGGAGAACATCATAGAGCGTTTCTTCCTTACGGATGCGCTGGTTTTCGTTTAGGGTGACGCCGTTAGTTTGGTCCGCCATGGCGGATTTGCTATTATTTACTTAAAGTTGAAGATTGACGAAGGAGAATAGAATAGAGGATTGTTGGTAGCTTGAATTTGATTTTCGGAGTACCAAAGAAAAAACCTCCAATGGCGGATTATCCGTCTGATCTGGTAGTTTGAAGAATCGAGTTTGAATAAAATAAATTTTAACTTATATCGGATTCATCGATCTATATTACAATCGGGTAAAGTACACCCAGGATCACTCAACTATTAGCGATTTTACATTTTGGTCACTCAATTTTAAAAGATTGCAAATTGGTAACTGAACTATTGGAAAACTATCATTTAAGTCACTATTCATTATACGGTAAATTATACCCAAATTGTAAACTTACCTATCCCCATATATGACGCCTGTTAGCAACTTAAGAGGCTAGTGACCAACAGTAACTATCGAGAAAATTGTGAACTTACTAATAGTTGAGATTCAATGTTTTTACAAGTATTGTGAATAGGGTTTGATCTTCCTCAACGTTAAGATGGTCTTCCTTGAACATAAAATACAATGGATTATTACTGCTCAAATAAATTACATTTGATAAAACACTGAAGCAATTGCAATTCGAGAAATCATAAATTGCTTTAACAATCCCTATTCCCAGTGGCTTGTTCAAAATCAGAGAACAAAAATGTTTGTATTTTGCTTACAATGATTAAAGGGCTTAAGGTGGCATCAACTTTAAATATCCCCTCACCTTCATCTATGTGAAGCGACTCTAGTTGTGATTGCAGAAGTGTGGCCGGCATGAAATGCTTCCCTTCTGCAGCTCGTTTCTCGAGCCGAGCGGCAAGAACATCGGCCTTGGCATCCAAAAGAACAAACTGCACCCTACTAGCATAGCTCCCATGCACATAATCAGCATCAGCGGATCTTAGAATTTCTCTGTAATGTTTCTGCAGTGAAGAACACCCAAGTATCACAGTTTTTCCGTTGTCTAACTTATCTTTTAGAACACCCCGTAGCGTTTCTAGCCATGGAATACGATCCTCATCTGAGAGGGGAATACCTTGGCTCATCTTTTCTGTGTATTTAAATGAATAGCAAATGTTAAAGACAAACAAATTTTAAATAATATATATAAAGAGAGAAAAACTGCGAATTCATGCTCAATAGCCATGTCGATATCTCTATTGCTTACCTTTATTTGATAGTGGATGGAAATCATCAGCATCAAGAAAGCTACAGTTCAAAACTTTGGCCAACATGTCACCTATTGTGCTGGTTATACACAAAAGTAGAAGAGCATGAGTACGGTGATCTTATTGTTACCTTTATACTATATCTATGCTACTCGGACATAGGTGCGACAGACCCTAATCATGCCATCAAAAATAACATCAATGTATATACACTACATATGAATTACAAGCATTATAGAAAACGCCATAGGAGAATCAAGTGCAAAGAAGAGCCATATCACAAAATAATCACACAACTTCTAGAAAAGTTTTATTTGAAAGACTAATGACTCAAAGCAAAACTTCTTTACTATGTCAAATGTTCACGTCATTCTCCATCAATAACATGTTAGACCCTATAAAAATATTGAGAATTTTTACCAAAAGTAAAATCCACATGATCACTTCAATTCCTATGAAAAGTAACTTAAAGACCATGATTGCTAAAATCTCAAAAACCCCATAGTTACTAATAATAATATGGTGATAGAATTATGGGTGACATTTATGCCATTCTAGATCTGTATCTTAAGATGCACAAAACATTCTCATAAGCTTTTATCAAAGATGGAAATAGACAATTGTTCACCTCATAATGGTTAACTATTATTACCAAGAGATGCCTATCAGGCAATATCAAAAGGGTATCTTGAAGGGTCGTGCTCAGCAATGACTATGTTGTTGTTATTCGGATGATCGCACGTACCCATGAATAATTAACAAGAGTCTGTCTTCCTCCCCTTTAATGTACTATTTCCATACATCCTCTTTCTATGTTACTGCAGAAACAAATTTCAAATGGATCCCCAAAACTAATTCCACTTCGGCCTTAGAAAATAAATCAATTTTAAACATAACTATACAGAAGAAAAAGACGGCTTAAAGTTAGAAGAAAGGTATAATTCCTGAAAAAAAAATTGTAAAATTGGACTAAGAGTATAAAGTTACCATAGTATTATGATCAGAAACATTTATTTCGTGAAGGACAGCAAACTTATGGCATGATGATAGTTTTGATGATATTTGAAGATAAATGGACCACAAAATTATGACTAAATCAATGGATATCTTTTCCTTTTCCACATATATTGAGGGAAAATAATTGAAAAAGCTTTTAATAATTATAGGTTCAGCTTTCAATTATGAATGAGAAATTACAAAGCAAAAACAAAGGGAGAAAAAGGGGCTTACGATTTGCCAGCGCCACTAACGCCCATAATCACAACAACTCTTCCTACAAAAAGAGAGAGAAAAGAAACATAAACAAATGTATAAAAAGAAAAGAAAATACAAGGCAAATATGAGATGAATGTTACCTTTGTGATCAAAAGCCATATTAAGTCAAAGATAAGATACGATATTTTCCTTCACTGCTGCAATTCAGCAATAGGAGATGAAATCAATAAACTATATTTTGAGTCAGAAATAAAATCCAAAGACAAGCTGAACGATGGGAAGAGACGATTAAAATAAAACAAGTAAAGAAGTAGAATATAATAGTCGTGAAAAACAAAGTGGTCCATGCATTTGAACCTAAGTCAACTCCCGATTGCCATCCACCACAACTAGAAACAGAGCTCCTAATACCCAGAAAATATGGGAGTTGGTCTTGCAATGCTGTTCGAATAAAGCCCAATTAGAGAAATATGGTGGAAAACTAATTAAACAATGGCAAGGAATAAAAAGGAAAGAAAAAAGCAAACAAGGAAGAGGCAGGTGGAAAGATATTAGTTGAGAAATTAGCTTACCCGCTACAAATGCCCAAATGGAGTACTCGCGGGTTGGTAGTAATTCTTTTAAGAAAAATACCTAATTTTTTTTGAGTAAATGACTAGAATATACCATTTTTAAAAAAAATTTACGGAAAAGGGCCGAAAAAATAATTATTTACCGGAAAGGGCCATTTCCCCCAAAAACGTGTCCACCTCAAATAGATTTTTTCGGGGATGAAAGCAGAAAAGCGCACGAGAGGAGCGCTTTGTGCCACATCAGCCAAAAACGCGTCCTTGAGGGCGCGCTTTGCTGATGTGGCAAAAGCGTTCCCTCGTGGACGCACTTTTGTCATTTCCCCCCGATGGATTTTTCAGTTGTTTTTAGGGTTAGGGTATGGGTTTTTAGGGTTTTAGGGCTACGATTTAGGGTTTTTTAGGGTCTTAAGGTTTTAGATTTCTAGGGAAAAATTAAAAAAATCGAAGCAAATAAAAGCAGTAAAAACCATTCTACTCTGACCCCATCCATCCTTTCCCCTATCCTCTCTCTGAAATAAACTTAACTTAATTTTCTCTTATCTTTAAAATTGATAGCGTATCTTTGTAAGAAACATCGACAAATTTTTATCTGTAGAAATCAGTAGACATGACATGACTGCCACGTCTTTTCAATCGCACCTCTCTCTCGTAAAAGAAAAACCCACCACATTCAACATCTTCTCCATCCCATTTCAAAAATATCATCGCTTCTCATTCTCTTTACTCTAAAAGGTTTCGCTTCTATTATTTCTTTGTTAAGAGTGAAGATTTCAAAGTTTTCTACTCTACTCTTTTGCAAATAACTTTTCCAGTATATATATTTCTTTTTCATTTTGTTTTCTTGATCCTTTTTATTGCATCCCGCCATTGGAGCCTCTGTTTTTAGCACTGAGTTTTTCGACTTGTTTTTTGGTTTTAATTGTGCAGGGTGTCACATTCACTTCCTATGTGTTTTTTTTTTTTGTCTTACAGTCTTCTTTTATCTTCTCTTTCACTATTTTTAAGATTTGCGTGCTTTTTTGAACTATTCCCTTATTTTCCATGTTTATTTTTGTAGGTTTTGCCTTGTTTTTTCTATTCACTTCTTCTTTAGCGTTGCAATGGATTTTTTTAATGTGTTTTGCCAGGATTTTTAACATTCATTTGGGTGGCTAATGGTGTAACCAGGGTTTAATCATGGTGTCATCGCGTCCAAAACCAGTGAAAGAGGGACCTTTATCTAAGTCCAAGCAAGCAAGACATGTTGTTGGCAAAGTTGTGCGGCATGTTAAGGTTCATCCCGAGGAATTTGTTCTAACCAACAGATCGCTTTTACTCCGAATGGTATGAATGTCGTAGTGTTATCAAGGAAGCTCACGAGATGTTACAGGCGGTTACTTTCGACAAGGATTACCGCGAGAGTATTTCAAAGGATCATGGGATGGGCTTGGAACGAGAGAAACCTTCCGGCATAGGGCAACATATGAGACTAGCGAACCTGGTTATGTGTTTGGGAAAATGGGTCAACACAGCCAAGCAAATATATAAAAAATAAATTACAATAAAAAAATAAAAAAAGGCGGTCGGAATCAATGTTGGTGCAGGTCGGAATCAGTGCCACATAGGGGTGGTCGACGGTTACGCACTGGATTCCTCTTTCTTCTAGCTTCCGCGGGATTGTGGAACCTCGGTGGGGATTCTGTTCCCGGCAGAAGTCCAGTTGTGGGTGTTGGGAGGATGACCCACCTTGATAAAATAATGAATGGGGAGGTGTTTGCATAAACCATGGCGGAGGTGTCTGAATCCCATAAGGCGAAGGAGACTGGTAAAAAGAAGAGCTCCCCGACGGCGCCTCGTGTGATCCCTCATGCAACGGTGGCCTCAAGATCGGCTGGCCAGTCGGAATAGTCGGGAACGGACTCGAACCGGCCCATGCATTCCAACCTGCCGTGGGACTGGGAAAATGAAACATATAAGGGTTAGGATACATATAATGGATAGGGTATGCACCTGGCATAATCTGAAAAGGCTGTGATGTGGGTGTCGTCGGCTGAAGTGTTGGGCCCGGTGACTGTGTGGGCGCTGTTGATGGGCTCGGTGGTTGTGTCGGCGCTGTTGATGGTCCCGTCTCATCACCCATTCTCTTTGGATTTAAAAGGCCCCGTCGTTCCCTTTGTTCATGAAGTTGCCGTCGCCTCTCCTCTTTCGATAATAAATACGGCTTGCCATGGATCCTAAACCATGGCATGTATTTCGGCACACACGCTAACTCAGGAACGATGATCGGTTCCTGAGTAGGTATATAATCATACCGGTTCTCCCACAATTTGATATATGCTGACCAAAATCATGGCCAATCCGTATGCAACTGCCGTAAGTCGACTTTGTGCTCATCATCGAGCACCTCAGGTGCCACGGGAATCGGTTGTCGGAATCTAAATTGACGCAGAACCCGATCTGACTGGTGCATCTCCACGGTGGCATAGTTGATCAATGGGACCTTCACATGCCAAATGTTCAGATTTTGAAAGAACTCCTCCGAAATTACTGCCCGAATTGACGGATCCTCGTATGGTGTCCATTCAAACTATATTAACATGATAAAAATATTAGTTATATATTAAATACTAAATACTAAATACTAAATACTAAATACCAAATACTAAATACGAAATACGAAACGACTATTTTATTACGAAAATATATTTTATTTAATACTTACTTGTGCTTCCGACCGTTGCTCTAGTAGAAGCCGTATATCTTTAAGCGATGTAGGTATTCCAACATAACTCGCTGAATGGTTCCACCTAATTAAATAAATTTTTAGCATACAATTATATTTTAAATCTACGTAATAATTGTAAAATCTAATATTAAATTTACCTCGTTATGAGTGGGAATGTATATGGGTGGTCGACTCGAGGACGTAAAAATGGAAATCGAAACCGTGCCCATGATTGCAGTAGTGATAGGCAACCTCCAATTTTTGCTTTATTCGGCGGCGTCGCCCCGCACATCTCCCGATACAATTATGCTAGCACGGTAGACCCCCAACTCAATTCACTGGCTGCTCTAAAATCAACGAGTTTCAGCAGCCATCTCAGATGTACGAGGTTTCGTGACAAGTCCGACACCAGATAGCCTTCAATCATCTCAAGAATGTATGCCCGAGCATACTGTATTCTTTCTATTTCGGTCGAATCATCATCCGGCTCCGGGAATGTGTCTCGTAACCAGCCCATCTCGATCCGACCACCATAAATGTTATCTGGAATAACACCCAAAAACTCGTAGCATACGGCTCCCCAATCGCCAGAAGTTGCGAACCCGGTGACTACGTACCCATCCACCGACAATCCTAATTGCAAATGCACGTCTTCCAGAGTGATAGTACACTCTCCGCATGGAAGATGGAAAGTGTGCGTCTCGGGTCTCCACATCTCTATCAACGCACTGAATAACTTCGGGTCCAATTTGCACCCCCGGCCTATCGTGTCCACGTGCTAAAAACCTGCTTCCCGCAGGTAATTCTCGATCAACGGCGATGGCGGACCAGGCATATTGCGAATATAGCATTGCAACACCCGATCTACAGACTGTTTAAAAAATTGTAAAATAAAATTTAATTAAAATTGCATAAACCTAAAAAATATTAAATAGTATTGAAAAAATAAAATTAAAACTTACCATTGTCATTTGATCGACGGAGATGTGTTTATTGTCGAGACAAATTAATTCTCTGGTCATTGCTAATACGATCGAATATTTTAAAATTTATCAAAAAAATATATTTCAAAAAATTTAAAAAGGGCTTTTTTGTAAATATTAAAGGGCTATTGTGAAATTTGAGAGGAAGTTTAAAGGAATTTGAGAGAAAGTTGAGAGAAAAATGAGTAAGGACTTTTGTGTGAAAAAAATAAAAGGGTAGGGGGTTTTTATAGTTTTTTTTTTTACCGTTGGAGGCCCAACGGTCAAAAAAAATTTGACCGTTGCAGGGGCAAAGTGCGTCCACGAGGGAGCGCTTTTGCCACATCAGCAAAGCGCGCCCTCAATGACGCGTTTTCTGCTGATGTGGCACAAAGCGCTCCCTCGTGGACGCGCTTTTCGTTATCCCCAAAAACGCTACCGACGTGGACACTTTTCGGGGGAAATGGCCCTTTCCGGTAAATAATTATTTTTCCGGCCATTTTTCGTAATTTTTTTTAAAAATCGGTATATATTGGTCATTTACCCTAATTTTTTAGTAATTATTTTTAGAATACACCTTATATTTTTAAAGGAAATGATACAAGTTCAAATCTTGAAAATAAATTATTAGAAGGGATAAACATCAATCTCGAATATGAATAAATATGATACGTATAAAATAAGTTATTTAGGTAGAATTTAAAAAAAAAACATTAGAAATTATTTAATACTAGATTATGGCACAACTAGGTTAAAAGAGTTATATAAAAAATATATTTATAAAAAAATATGTAAAAATAATAATTTATTTAAATGTCAAATTGAAGATTATGGTGTTTTCAGTGTCAAATCTCATCATGTCAATTTTTTCTTATAATTTTTGAAAGATAATAACACCATCACAATAATATTTATTACTTTGAAAAATAATGAGATTTGAGTAATTTTCTAACTGAATTGATATTCAATTATGGCATATGACTATATGGTGGAAATTTTTATATATTAAATGTTTATTATTATTTTTTTGCTTAAATATCAAATGAATCTTTGGTTCAAATAGTAAATTTAAATGTTTAACATTCATTATGTTATAAGTTGAAATTTCATTATATAATTTTTTTAGATTTTATATCAAATATAAAAAGATAAAACACCTGCAAGATAATATTTATTACTTTGTAAAATAGTGGGTTTTAGGTAATTTTTTAATTGAGTTGGGAACCGATTATGGCACATCGACGATGTGGTTGAAATAAAATTTATGTATTAAATATTTATTAAAATTTTGTATGAAAAATCAAATGAAACTTTGGTTGAATTGATAAATGTTAAATGTTTAAAATTCATTGTGTCTCAAGTTCAAATATCACTCTGATAGAGGTTTTATTGATTTTGTATAAAATGATAAGACAAAAACACCTTGATAATAATAAAACTTACTTTTTTTCATATATATATATATATAGCTTACTTTTGTATATAAAAGGGTACTTTAGTAATTTTCTAATTAAATTGATGTTCAGTTAACTCGTGACACAGACAGAAACACGTTGATAATAATATATATATTTTTGTGAAAGATAATAATATAATTTGCTTTGTATATAGAAATGTATTTTAGTAATCTCTCAACTAAATTGATGCTTGATTGACTCGTGATACAAACTTAGGCTGCCTTTGGTTCAGCAGTTATTGCCAGTGAGGTGCAGTTGCTGCTATCAACCTCACTGCACTGCTATTTGGTTCAACATGAAAGTCCAGTGAGAATGCATTTCAACTACACTGGAAGGCTGAAAATTGGCTGGAGATTTCAGCTCCAATGAAAAAAAAGCAACCCCAGTCAACATGGTTTTTTTACAATTTTAACCTTTTATCTAATATATGTTTGTATTGCTGATTTTTTTAAATGATAGTTATATATATTACCATTATAATATTAATATTAATTAATTAAAAATAAACATTTTAATAAACATATTTTATTAAATGAATTTATAAATTTACCTATTTTTAATAATTTAGTAAAAGTAAAATAATTTTAAAAAAATCTATTATATATCATTTCTAATTTAATGTCCTTATTAGCCATTTTATATTTTCACATCACCGCTACAGTTGCGTTTGAATCCAAACACACACTCCACTACTGTTTCTAATCTCACCGCTACAGTAACCAATCTCACCGCTACAGTAACTAATCTCACTGCCACTACTGTTTTTAACCTCACCGGAGGTAAACACACCGCCCATCCAAACTAAGCCTTAGGCTACCTTTGGTTCAAAGATTATTGCGATGAAGGTGCGATTCTTTGCTACCAACCTCACCGCACCGCTATTTGGTTCAACATGAAAGTCCAAAGAGAATGCATTTCAACCACACCGGAAGGCTGAAAATTGGTGAAGATTTGACTCAATGAAAAAAAGCAACTCCAGTCAACATGGTTTTTTTACAATTTTAACCTTTTATCTAATATATATTTGTATTGCTGATTTTTTTTAAATAGTAGTTATATATATTACCATTATAAAATTAATATTAATTAATTAAAAATAAATATTTTAATAAACATATTTTATTAAATGAATTTATAAATTTACCTATTTTTAATAATTTTGTAAAAGTAAAATAATTTAAAAAAAAATTCTATTATATATCATTTCTAATTTAATGTACTTATTAGTTATTTTATATTTTCACCTCACCGCTACAGCTGCGTTTGAATCCAAACACACACTCCACCATTGTTTCTAATCTCACCGCTACAGTATCTAATCTCACCGCTACAGTAACTAATCTCACTGCCACCGCTGTTTTTAACCTCACTGGAGGTAAACACACCGCCCATCCAAACTAAGCCTTAGGGTGGGTTTGGATGGGTGATTGAGTGCGGTGCGGTGCGTTTAGCTTACTTTTTGTCTCACGCTACAGTGTCGCTACAGTATCTAATCTCACCGCCACCGCTATTTTTACACTAACCGCAGGTAAACGCACCGCCCATCCAAACCCACCCTTAGTCAATAACTTAAATATAAGTATAAATATAGATACTCGCAAATGGAGTCTTCAAATTTTACATATTTAAAAGTGACATATCACATTTAAGATGTAATGAAAAATAAAATAAAAATTAAATGTAGAGGGAGAAGTTTTGGACAAATTAGAAATTATCATTTGAAATTATTGTTTATCTCTAACTAAATTTAAATCCATTTAGAACTTTTTTTATAAAGAAATTATGCTTTATTGACGATTATTTTGTCTCTAGTTGATTAAATTAAAATGAGATAAATAATAAATAAAAATGTTTAATTATTGTAAGAAACTTAAATTCCACAATAACTCTCTTTACTTTGACTGATTGGCACTATAAAAAAAAGCTTACCCCTGAGCAATTCAATTTTTCAATTTCAAAAATAAAAAGTTATCATAAGGGAAGATTTTGGAGACTCGAAGTTTTCTTCATAATTTCATAAATTCATAAAGAAATGGAAGAACTCAAAGAAATTACGACGAACACCATATCACTTATGAAGAAAGAAAAGCTTTCCCCAATCCGATCAAGTGAAAAGCTCTCCCCCCTTTGCACTAACAAAGGAGACAAAACTTGTTTTTAAGATAAGTCTCGATAACCTTTGAAGCAGATTCAATCATTTAAGATCAAGTTTCGAAAAACTTTGGATCTAAAATCTCTCCAAACCCGTTTTCAAGATCAAGTATTGATAACTCTTAAAGTGAACATCACAAATTCAAGATTAAATTTTAAAGATTCTTGAATCTAATCAAATCAAATATTATCAACTTCAACTTTTGATAATAATACCGAATATTTGAAATTAACAAACCACACTTTTTCACAGTATTTTTTAAAAATAGTTATCACCTGCTACAGTAATACCAAATTGGCCCGAAAGAGTCAGATAATTAAATCATTCCTTTTAGAAAAGATTGTTTATTTTTACATGATAAAGTTAGATATTTGAGATTTAAGTATTCGAGTATTTAATTCAAATTTTAAGTTTTGATAATAATATTTGAGTTTAGTAATCAAATTTTAAAATGAAATGAGAAGTTAAATAAAAAAGTTAAGATATCGGACCACTAACTTGTAAACATTATTGTAAAAGTGTTGTAATATAGGACATTGAATTAGATAGATGGAACAAAAGTTTGGTTGAACGAATCTCAACCAATAAATAACAGAATTTTCTTTGATTTAACATTGAGATTGCAGTAGAATGCGGCTTTTAGGCCGAAAGCAACGGTAAACGGGCCCTAATGTAAAGTAAAGTGCGAGCGTGGCCTTTTTTTTCTCACTTCGCCGTTGAATTAGAAAAACAACCCGGTTAGTCTGCGCGGGCAAGGCAAGGCTAGGCATTTGTCAATTGCCAATTTGGCAATTCCCTGGTTGGCGTGTGGTGCAACCCCAAACTGGAGATTCCAAGATTTGCCAACCCCAATGTTAGATACCTAGGGCTGGTCACATGGTTGTAAACCCCAAAATTTGATAATTTTTTGTAATTTATGTTTTGGTTCATTTGTAAATATATCATTTTAGCCGATTTGATTTTTTTCAATTATGGTTAGATAGGGTCCACTCACTTACCTACTCGTCTATCCTTGCCCTTGCCTGTTTTTGGCTTCCAAAAATCACATTAATTTTCGACTATTGATTTAAGGTTATTGGGTCAAATAGAATCTATTTTTGTTGGATTTAAATTTAAATATTAAAATTAATAACTAAATATAAATTAATTACTTGAATTTACGTTGTTTTAGATAATGAACTGGGACATAAGATATCACACAGGCAATCTGAGCCCTACCTTTAAATATTATCTTTGTGACAGCCTTTGCTTAGCTAATTTGTAGATTCCCCAGGTCAGGCCAGGCCAGAAAATATGGGTCCCCACCTCCCATGTGCACTACACTTCACTCCTTTTCCTTCTCAATTACTACTACTCTTTTTTTTTTTTGCTTACTCTGTTCGTTTCTACTTGCTCCCCGTGCTTATCATTTTCATTCCCCGTTCTCAACCTCCGCTTATCTTTCGCCCTTTTCTCATTTCTTCTTCTTCTTTTGCCTTTTGAGTTTCCAGTTTTTCAGTTCAGTCCCTACAACATGTTGCCTTCATCCATCTAATGCCTCTGGGAAAAGGAAAAGAAAAGCTGCAACTCTTTCCCGCATCATTTTCCCCAGAAAAAAAAAAAAAAAACTAAAGCTTTGAGTTCTTAATCTTTCTCAATATGAACTACAAACCTAGACTTGGTTTCTGCTTCAAGCTTTTTGCTTTTATTATTGGCTTCTCTTCAATCTTCATCTCTGTTAAATCCCAGACAACTGCAAGCGACGATGCTGCTGCCATGTTAGCCCTTAAGAAGACCCTCGGTGCCCCCGAATCTCTCGGGTGGACCGACCCGGATCCATGCAAATGGAAACACGTTTTCTGCTCAGAGGACAAGCGCGTCACTCGGATCCAAATCGGTCACCAGAACCTGCAAGGTACACTTCATTCAAATATTCAGAACCTTACTGAACTTGAGCGTTTAGAGGTACAATGGAATAACATTTCGGGTCCCGTACCTAGCTTAAACGGGTTAAGCTCACTCCAAGTGCTTATGCTTAGCAACAATCACTTCACTTCATTCCCTACTGATTTCTTTTCTGGTTTATCTTCTCTTCAATCCGTGGAAATGGATAACAACCCTTTTTCCGCCTGGGAAATCCCTCAAAGCTTGCAAAATGCTTCAGCTTTGCAGAATTTCTCAGCCAACTCTGCTAACATCACTGGGAAAATACCAGACATCTTTGGGTCTGATGCGTTTCCAGGTCTCACCATTTTGCATTTGGCTTTCAATAGTCTCGAAGGTGAGCTGCCCTCCAGCTTTTCTGGGTCGTCAATCCAGTCTTTGTGGGTTAATGGTCAGCTAAGTAACAGTAAACTTAATGGTACCGTAGCTGTACTCCAGAACATGACATTCTTAAAGGAGGTTTGGTTGCATTCCAATTCGTTCTCTGGTCCTTTACCAGATTTCTCCGGTTTGAAAGACTTGCAGAGTCTGAGTTTGAGGGACAACTCGTTTACTGGCCCGGTTCCTGTTTCTCTTATGAAGCTTGAGTCATTAAAAACTGTAAATTTGACAAACAATTTACTTCAAGGACCAGTGCCCGAGTTTAAGGACTCGGTTGCTGTGGATATGGTTAAGGATTCCAATAGGTTTTGTTTGCCGAGTCCTGGTGACTGTGATCCGAGGGTGACTTCGTTGCTTAATGTTGTGAAGTCTATGGATTATCCACAAAGGCTTGCTGATAATTGGAAGGGGAATGACCCTTGCATGGATTGGCTTGGGATTACATGCAGTAATGGCAACATTACTGTTATTAATTTTGAGAAGATGGGAGTTACAGGTACCATATCTCCTGATTTTGCATCACTTAAGTCCTTGCAGAGGCTGATTCTCGCTGACAATAATCTGACTGGTACCATTCCTGAGGAGCTTACTGCACTGGTTGCACTTAAAGAACTGGATGTTTCCAACAATCAACTTTATGGGAAAGTCCCCACTTTCAAGAGCAATATCATTTTGAATACAAATGGTAATCCTGACATTGGGAAGGAGAAGAGTACTACTTCTCCAGGGTCTGAATCTGGCAATCCCAGCGCAGGATCAGGGTCTAAAAGTAGTGGAAATTCTGGAAATGGTGGCAAGAAAACTTCTGCTTTCATTGGAATAATCATAGCTTCTATATTTGGGGGTCTGTTAGTTGTTGGCTTGCTTGGCTTGTTGGTTTTCTGTCTTTACAAAAAGAAACAGAAACGGTTTAGCAGAGTGCAGAGCCCAAATGCAATGGTAATTCACCCTCGCCATTCTGGTTCGGATAACGAAAGTGTTAAGATCACTGTTGCTGGCTCGAGCGTCAGTGTTGGTGCTGTTAGTGAAGCTCATACGTTTCCGAACAGTGAGCCTGGTGGCGACATACAAATGGTTGAGGCGGGTAACATGGTGATCTCTATCCAAGTTCTAAGGAATGTGACCAACAATTTCAGTGAAGAAAATATATTGGGACAAGGAGGTTTTGGGGTGGTATATAAAGGCGAGTTGCATGATGGTACAAAGATTGCTGTGAAGAGAATGGAATCTGGGGTTATTAGTGGGAAGGGTTCTACTGAATTTATGTCCGAGATTGCTGTATTGACAAAGGTCCGACACCGGCATCTGGTTGCTCTTCTTGGATATTGCCTTGATGGGAATGAAAAGCTTCTTGTGTATGAATACATGCCCCAAGGTACTCTAAGCAGACATATCTTTAACTGGGAAGAAGAAGGATTGAAACCTCTTGAATGGACAAAAAGGTTAACCATTGCCTTAGATGTGGCAAGGGGTGTTGAGTATCTTCACGGTTTAGCCCATCAAAGTTTTATACATCGAGACTTGAAGCCTTCAAACATTCTACTAGGAGATGATATGAGGGCTAAGGTAGCAGATTTCGGTCTTGTGCGTCTTGCCCCTGAGGGTAAAGCCTCCATTGAAACTAGAATTGCTGGAACCTTTGGATACTTGGCACCGGAATATGCAGGTAGCTTTTGTTTACTGGTTTTGCCTTTAAATTTCATAATGTTTATATAGAAATGCAAATCAGTTATGCATGATGAAAGTATGCAAGTATTTGATATGAATGTACCACTTGACTCTTTAAGCATATAACAAAGACCTGATAGAGCCATCAATGATTTCATCTTATATTTATTCTGCTATGTATGGAATCTAAGTCATTTTTTTTCTTTGAATGTGAATTGCAGTTACTGGACGAGTTACAACGAAAGTTGATGTATTTAGTTTTGGGGTGATACTGATGGAGCTAATCACTGGTAGAAAAGCACTTGATGAGAGCCAACCAGAGGAAAGCATACACCTAGTGACATGGTTCAAGAGAATGCACATCAACAAGGACTCGTTCCGCAAAGCCATCGACCCCACAATCGACCTCAATGAGGAAACGCTAGCCAGCATCAGCACAGTTGCCGAGTTGGCTGGTCATTGCTGTGCAAGGGAACCATATCAGAGGCCTGATATGGGTCATGCTGTAAATGTGTTATCTTCTCTAGTGGAGCTCTGGAAACCAACCGATCAATGTTCCGAAGACATATATGGCATTGACCTTGAAATGTCATTGCCACAAGCACTAAAGAAGTGGCAAGCTTATGAAGGCCGAAGCAATTTGGAATCTTCATCATCTTCACTTCTTCCCAGCTTAGACAACACTCAAACCAGCATTCCTACACGACCGTACGGATTTGCTGAGTCATTTACATCCGCAGATGGGAGATAAGCAGCAGTTGTATATTATTGAGTCAGTGGCTCTTGTATGTTCATTCTCATTGCTTCTTGCTTCTTAGTAGAACTTGTGTAGTCTAATTATTTTCTTGAACGATATTGTATTTTGCTTGGAATATGATTGCGATGTTCTTCGGTTTGGAAACTCCGGAGAGTAGCTAAGGTAAAATAAATGCTGTCAAAAGCCAAATAATTAATGTTTCATTTCATTCATGCAAATGTGTCGATGCTTAATCCTGGCATTTTAGAAACTCTGATCACTAATTGTGTTAAATTCGTATCTGTCACATGAATATAACCTCAAGATCTAGATACTTGTAAATGTAATATTCGCATTGGACGTATATAGATAAATTTAGATAAAAAAAGTTGGGCAATTCAGTAGTGTTAATGGTAACTTTGGACAAGCTCTGACAATGATGCCAAGTTGGGCAAAACTGAAGAGTCACAAAGTTCATGTGATGTTGGGACATTCTGAAAATAAAAACAGGAAAAAAAAAGAAGCAGAAGTGAAACAGCTCAAAGCCGTGGAATGAAGAAACAGACAGATGGGGTGGTGGGGAGTGGCGTTGCTGTCTTGAGATGTCTGTAGTAATGAAGTAATATGCGGGGACCTGCGGGTGTTGGTGATGAGGTGTAGGTTCCCTACACATGGCTCACGTTCTGCTCGCTGCTTTCAAGGCATATGTCCCCTCTGCCTATCACTCTCACTCTCCCGCCATCGTTACTTCCGTTTCCATTTTTTTCTCCCACACCAATTATATTCATAACGAAAAATTATAATCATATTGAGCTCCCAACATTTAGTAAAATAAGTTCGGATGTAGCATTTATTTTTTTTCATTCATATAATTATAATCAAAATTGTATTTAAAAAATACGTAATTCCTTTTCACTTAATCTAACATCGATTAATATTATTTTCGTGTGTTTGTGGATAAGAGTTAGGGAGGAATAAGGAGGTTATCTCATGTGTGGACCAACCCAAACATGTCGTTCATCAACTATTTCCGTGAGTCATCCTCCCTGTAAATCTTCATTTTATATCAGGGACGTAATGATGGGACAGCCTCTCTCTCTCTCTCTTTTAATTTTGGTTTTTCATGTTTAAAATTTTATTTAATTTTTCAAAGAAAATTATAATTTAATCTTAATTAATCTCGATTTTTAATGTAAATTTCTTGGCTTTTAACTCTGATTTATATCAAAACCATAATGGTCTCAATACATGAATTTTTAAACAAATTTCTATTTTTTTTAACTTTGATAATACAAATATTTTTCTAGTTACATTTAAAAATAAAAATATCATTTAAATTATGTTACTAGTGAACCTGATTAATAATAGTTTAATATATTTTAAACATTCGTTTTTATTTTATGTTTATAAATTATTAGACATTCACTATTTCAATTTATTTTAATTTATGTACTTTTATTAAATGCCGAATAATGATTAATATGTATCTTAAAATAATTGAAAGAAAATATGTATCTTAAAATAATTGAAAGAAAATCAATAAAAATAATTAAGGATCGTGGCGAGTACTTTAAGACTGTTAAAAATATCGACGTCTCTCTTTAATATTCGATGAACTGTATGGTAACTTTAATAAATTCCCAGATAGATACTGAGCCTAATAAAGTTGTGGCAGTTCCGGATAGCAAGCACCGAAGTACTGGAACTACTTCTAAATAGTAGAGTTGGAATGATAGCTTAGTTGTTTTTCTAAGTAATGTTATTGTAATGTCTTTTTCATTCATAAAAAAAAATCAATAAATTTAAAAATTTAAACCAAAACATACGTTAAAGCATCAATTAAACATTTCACTCAATCAAACTCTTCAATCAAATAAATTCATTAAATTTTTTTATGATCTATTAAATGATGATAACAAATAATGTGGTAACTAATACGTAGAAAAAAAAAAGCAACGACTCTTGTTGATTTAAGATTTTTTTTTGGTGATACAAAGTAAAAGCAATCAAAAGAAATTAAATTAGCCCCTCAAGTGAGATCCTTCAAAATGTGTAGTCTTATTCTTTTATCACAAACCATCTTAACCAAACCATCTGCGATCTTATTCTCATCTCGAGGGATATGTTGAATACTCCAATGATGGGCTTTTGACAAGAGTTGTTGAGTTCTCCTAATCAAAGTTGACTTGGAGCCTCCTAAAGTTTCTTCCTGAATATCGTTAATAGCTTCAAAACTATCCGTTTGAATTAAAATGCACTCAAAACCCTGATTTAGCGTAAGATTCAACCCATCCAAGATGCCCCACAGTTCGGCATTCAACACAGTACAACAACCTGATATCTATAGAACCCAAAAATCCATTCTCCATTTTAGTCTCGTACAAGGCCCCCCAACTAGCAAAATCATCCTCAATTTTAATCGATTCGTCAGTATTCAAGCGAACCCAATTTCGAGCTAAATGCGGACTAGCAAGAAGACTTCGTGACTTGTGTGAACACGAAAATGTACTGTCTGGCCCAATTGTGGGAGACTTTGATAATTTCTTTCGTACTCCAAGTGATGTCCTGAAAAACAAAATTGTTCTGATTTTTCCAAATACGCTAAGAAATCATCCTAAAAAGGCAAGGCTAGTCAATTTTACTCGAACCAATAGAGAGCTTATTTTGGAGGTTTTCCGTCATCCATTCATGAAGGGATTTGGAGTAAAAACGAGTTTGCTTTCCAACTGGAATAAGTTTATTCCAAATATCCCTAGCCACAGGACAATCTCTAAGGACATGTAGCATCTCTTCAGAACCATGCCCACAAATTTTACAAGGGTTGTCATTCCCTATTCCTCTCCTTAACCTTTCCACTTTCGTGAATAATCGGTGTTTTAAAACAAGCCAAATGAAGAATCTAACCCATTAGGATCCTTCAAACTTTTAAGGAAGCTGCCAAATAGGCTTTTTCAAATTCCATACTCCCTTTCGAAGCTTACCATATGTGCTTTTTAATGAGAAAGAACCCGTCGAAGAACTCCCCAAAATGATCCTATCTGATCCATCAGATGGATAAGGTGGTGGAATTCCTACAATCTTAGTGATGATTTCCTCAGTACACCAAAAACGAAAGAAGTCAAGATTCCAAGAACCATCACCTGTAACCATGTCACTAAGGGAGCAGTCCATATCACTAAGGGTCCGACCTTTGGAATCCAAGGATCTCTCCAGCAATTTATATCTTTTCCATTATCGACAGACCAAAGCAGGTTCTCACAAATAAGAGGCCATACCTTGATGAAAGAATGCCATAAAAAGGAGCCATGCCCTCTCGAAAGAGACTCTGGTAAACCATTTTGCACTTCGTACTTCGATCTAAGAATCTGAACCAAAAGAGCATTGGAGTTTATCATAATATTAAATCCTACCTTCATCATGAAAGAAGTATTATTCTCCTTCAAATGTTTTAGCCCAAGACCATCATGTGCCCTAGGTTGACATACCGAATCCCAACTCACCAAAGTCATCTTTTTAACCTCATTATAAGATTCCCATATAAATTGCCTGACCATTTGTTCAATCTCATTACACAAGTCCTTAGGTACCATCATAGACTACATGAAGTAACTTGGAATTATAAGCAACACTGATTGGACCAAAGTGACCCTACCAGCTAGAGAGAGTTTTCTAGCATCCCAACTTGAAAGTTGACTATGCATCCTATCAACGACGAAACGCAAGGTATTATTTGTTACCTTGTCATGGAAGAGAGACACTTCTAGATAAGACCCTAAGTTTTGCACTTTCTGATAACCGAAAATGTTACTTATACATCTCCCTAAGTTACCATCCACACCTTTTGAAAAGAAGATGTTGGCTTTTTGCATATTAATCCTGTGGCCCGAGAAATCACAAAAATTATCCAGGACTCATTTAATGATTCTCGCTTGATGCTTTTTTGCATGACCAAATAGAATCAGATCATCTGCAAAGAATTTTAAAATAATTTAAAACTCTTTTCCCAATAATATGAAAAATAATAAAAAGTCTAAAAATCGAAAAAAAAATGAAACTCTTGTTGATTTTAAAAAAATCAATAAAATTAGTGACATAACTTTAACATAATAGATTTGAGTTCAACAATAGCCTATTTATGGTGTGCACGTGTGTGACAATTTGAGTCATAGTCCAAAGCCATTAGAATCACATTTCAAATCAAAATCCACCGGATAATATAGTATTGTATTGCATATGTAAGCAATTGCGAAGGTAGATCAATGGCTTTAGCCCTCCAAAAGTTGTAGAATTGTTTTAGTGCCCTTTTAGAAATTTTAAAAACATAATTAGTTTAGTGGTAATTTTTATTTTGACCCTTGAATATTTATAATTTACTTTTAACCCTTATAAAAGTATGTGATTAATTTAAAAATATATTTATTTATACAAGACGTTGATCATTTTTTTTAAAAACAAAAAAAAGTATTAATGTTTTTGGTTTAAAAGTTTTTTTTAATTTTTTATGGGAAAAAAATTGGTACACTGCCATGCCATAAGAGCTTTTAGACTTCATAAGTAGGGTTAAGGGGTTGACAAGTGTTCTATAGAAGTATAGTAAAATATTATACAAATTATCTCAAATAAGAACAATGTTATTGTCTTAAGTAATATTGTTGGTACCTTTTTTTTATAAACGCTTCGGTTTTGTCAAATGAGGGAGGTGGTGGTGATAGTGTTAATGATGATCAAAATACAAAAAAAGTCAGATTCAAAGAGACGTGAGAGAATTTTGATGGAGATATGGTTGTAGATTCAACCCCGGTGCCTGGGTTTACTTGGAAGGATATGCTGTTAAAAAAAGGTTCCTCCGGATCGATGACTCTTTCTTCGAACTCAGAGATTTTGGACGGAGATGATTTTGAGTTTACAGAAAGAGACATCGTGAGATCTGAAGTTAATGGTATTTTGATCATTGACTTATCGGAACAAATTCAGCACCTTTTGGTTAAGGATATGATACCATTGTGGTTGTGAAATTACTAGGGAGAAATATCGATTACTCTACGCTTCTTAATCGAATTTTTGTTCTTTGAAAACCCTTTCAACTGTTCCATCTAATGGACGTAGAGAATGGGTACTTTTTTTGTAAGATTTCAAAATAAATGGGGATTTTGAGGTGGCATTGACCCATGGCCCTTAGGTGTTGTTTGGGCATTATCTTCCTATCTAGCCATGGACGGTGGACTTTAACTCGTCAAAAGCCTTCCCAAGTTTGGTGTTGGCATAGATTCGATTCCCTGGATTGTCAGGTTTCCTGTATAAGTAAAGGGTCCTAGAAGAGATTGGAAGTCTCGTTGTTAAGGTGGCTCGGTTAGATATAAAAAAAGATAGCAAAACAAGAGGCAGATTTGCTAGAATGGCTATGTATGTGGACCTAGACAAACCACTCATCTCGTAGGTTTTGGTAGATGACAGATTTCAAATGGTAGAGTTTGAAGCCTTACTGGCGGTTTGTTTCGCCTGCGACCGATACGGTCACGTTAAGGGCTCATGCCTTTTGAAAATGGTGAACTCGAATCTCCCTAGTGGTAAGGAAAATGACTTCATCCCGTTGACAGAAAATGCTAACACGATGAAGGCGAAAAATCCCTTCGACTCTTGGATGATCGTTGAACGAAAATCCAGGCATAATCAGAGGGACTCTAGTAGAAAAAAGGCGAATTTTACGGTAAAAAAATAATTAGGGTCTAGAGTTGGCCCTTTGTCTTAGCTGAATTATGGAAAGCTTTTGGATGATGCGGTGCAATTGAAGGATTCAGGTGATAGGTTTCAACAAGAAATTTTTTTGAGGAATTTAAAAGTTAAAAGAGTTGGACCGAGGCATGAAAAGGTGGGTGTGGGGTCTGGTGACCCATTATTAATGGACCAGATGGCGTCAATTGGGCTGCATAATCCTAAGGTTATTTTGGGTTTAAAGGATAGTGGGGCAAAAAATAGAATTGGCGGGCTAGCCTTAGGAAAGTCCATTGGGTAGTGATTTGGGTTCTGGTCTGTCCATTTCTCCTACTTCCAATGTTTTGGATCAAGTATTGGAGAAGTCTAATAATAGAGGTTCGTCTAAATCTAAAAACAATAAGGTAGCTCTTATTTCTATTCTAGTGCATGATAAATTAATTGCTAATAATGCTTATTTTGAGGCCATGGGTAATAATTCTGTGCACAATAATCCTATGTTTGATGGCCTTTTTGAATTAATGGTTAATTTAGATGCTAAGTCTTTAGATCCCAAGCGACATTCAGTTGTTTTATTCAAAGGTCATAACGATCCAAATTCTTCTAAAAACGCTAGCAAAAGTAATGTGGTTGGTGTTAATAAAACAAATCTTAGTTCCAAAAGGTGTGTCTCATACGGTAAAAGTAGGAGTGACCGTGTCGAAATATCTCTCAATCGCACCATCCAGGAAAAGGAAGGTCATTTTAAGAACACTGATGCCTCTCGAACTCCTCTATAGGAGGCCATGAGTTCTATGGAAAATCTTTTTAATTCTCAGACTGAGCTTGAAGTTGAAGTGAACATTCGAAATACCGAGGGACGAAGTGGTGGTGGTGATCCCCCTTCCGCGCATTAACGGTCGCCTCTTTTTTTTTTGTCTTTTATGAATTTTAACATTTTTTGTTGAAATTGTTAAGATTGTGCTAGTTTGAAGTTTCCCCATAATTTATGTAAGTATAATAGGGAGCATAAGTCGAATATGATTGGCCTCTTAGAAACAATGGTAAGTGGTTTCAAAGCCGATTCGGTTATTACTAACCTTGGTTTTCATTTTTCGCATCGTGTGGAGGAGATGAGTTTCTCTAGTGGCATTTGGATTGGGTGGAGGGATTTGGGTTTTGTGGAAATTCTAAAAAATCATCATCAGTTCATTTTACTTAGAGTTTCTGGAACTCCACATGGGTGACATTTTCTTGTTACCTTTGTTTATAGGAGTCCGAACAAATAAAAACAAAAGTATTTATGGGAAGCCCTGAAATGTGTAATCCCGTTGGACGGGACTCCATGGTTGGCTATTGGAGACTCCAATGCTATCATTTCTTCCTGTGATAAGAAAGGGGGACGGGTCTTTGGGAAAAAATATTTCCTTTTTGGTTAGTTTATGGATTCCATGTGTAACACCCTTAACCCGTATCCGTCGCCGAATTGGGGTTACAAGGCATTACCAAACTTAACACAAGTCACCACAACATTTACTGCTCATATAGTCAAGAACCGAATGTATCTTAAGAAATGCATTATCAAAGCATACTTAAACCATTTAGAGCCTATTTTAAAACCATTCAACCAAAATCATTTCTAAGCATTTTCCATCAATTAACAAAGGTTACTAAACATTTGGTCATCTAATTTATTTACTGACCGAATATGCACATATCCATAATCATTACACTAAAGTAAGTTATCAATTATCAAAAACTAAATAATCATATACGCACATAATCATAAACTTTATTCAATTGAATCTAACATATTTCCAAATTTTTCCATACCAAGAGCATACACATCCAACAAGATATAGATCATTTCTTATTCAAAAGCATACTCGAATTAACAAAACCAAACATAGATCTTCCATCGTCCACAACTCATGAATCTAAACCCTTTATTCGCATATACAGATGTATATCATTTTCGAATATACCTATCTAATTACATAACCATTACTAACCACATCTTGCCGAATTTCAAAGATTATAGTAAAAATGATTTTATAAAGTTGATTCATGTTTCTATATTACCCATAAAAAATAATGTTTAACAATTTATAAACCAAACTTATTAATCAACCACATATGTTAACATTCTAATGAGCTAGCAAGAATTCATATATGGTTATTTCCTATCAAAGCATACATATGTATACATATATACTTAACATGAATTAAAACACATCCATATTCACAATCCAAGCAAAACATTCACGCATACTATAATCAAGATTACATAAACCTTATATCATTAACTTTTAAAACAAGCCATTTTCGCATGGCTTAAATACATCAACAAAAAATATCATCTAAATATTAGGCTAGCATATACATGCCTTAAGTTCAAAAATCCAAACCATTTAAAGGTACCAAAGTAAGTCGATAGTATGGATGACTTCGGTGATGATCCCCTGAGCTCGTAGCTTAACCAAAATCTATAAAACAGAATAACGAACGCACAGAGTAAGCTAACTTAGCTTAGTAAGTCTTAAGCAAACTTAACAAATCAATTGGATATTCAATCATAATAAACCGAACAATATGTAACATTAATATAATAGCATAACGCTTATAAACTGTCATAGCCGAATGCCAATGTCCTTATATAACAAAACATTTATCATTATCTACTTTAAAAGTAGAACTTATCAAATTCACATTGATTAATAAATATAAATATACACCTCCTTATACAACCAAATAACAATTTCCATATATATGCATAGTAATCCCACATAACCGAATGTATGTATTAATATAATCTCACATATCCGAAAATATATATATATACATATATATAATTCACATAACCAAATGAATATACACAAAATTTCACATAACCGAATGTATATAACTATATATATACATATACATCTTTTAAGCAATTCTCATGTTTGCAAGTAAACAATATCCACTCCACATCATTTTATTCACATATCCAAGAAACCGAAAGTACAAGCATATTTATTCCATCAACTTATTTGCTCAATAACATCACATATGACATATACATATATAAATACGTACCTTATGGCCGAATTTAACCAATTCATTTAAATAAGCTTTAGCTTACTCAATTTCTTCCATAACTTAATCATTTCATAAGCCCAAACTTGGAATATAATTCACTTTGTATAAAACCCGCTAGGCATAAGCTGAATCACACACCCAAGCACTAAGCCCGCTGACCAGAGGTCTGATATTTAATCACCGGCATTAAGCCTGCTAGGCATAAAGCCTGATAAATTTCACCAGCACAAGGCTTGCTAGGCTCTAAGCCCAAATATCAATATTATTGAGCTTTCTCATACACATTTCATATATCAAATATTTCAGATATTCCACATAATTCATACGAATTTCCACATGTCATAACTCAATTAAGCTAAGCTCAATTACACTATTACGATGCTTTATCACATTCGGCTTTATCTATTACAAGTCCATGAATTCTAATTCAGCATATTAAACTAAGTTACATCCAATATTAACAAAGTGTTTAATTGCTTAAAGACTTACCTCGGATATCGATGAGACGAAGAAGACCTAGCTTATTCGATAATTTTAAACTTTCCCGATCCAAGTCCGTTTTCTTTTGTTCTTGATCTAAACATGTTTAAATTAAACTCATTCAAATATATTTTTATTCAATTTAGCCCAAAAACACATAAATAGGCAAATTACCATTTTGCCCCTAATATTTCCCACTTTTTACAATTTATTCCTATTTGCATAAAACACAAAATACACACAATTTGAATAAATACCTTAAGGGCCGAATGTTCCTAGGATTTATACAAGTCCATGCATTTCATTTCTTTCACATTTTAATCCCTCAAGAATTTATATTTTTTAATTTAATCCATAACACTCAATTTCATCAAAATTTCTAATTCAAAACATGTTGATTTAAACCATACTCTTAATATTCTACCATCAAACATTACAAAACATGAACATTCATCAATGGTCGAATCATCAACATGCCTCAAACTCAAAAATTTCAACATGGGTTGGATAGCATTCGAAGCAACGAACTCAAAAACGTAAAAATTATAAAAAACTAAACAAAGTACATACCCAAATGCCGAAACCTTAAGCTTCAAAAATGGTGTTTCTTTCTTTCTCACTTTCGGCCAAGAAGATGAACATTTGCATGTTCTCTTTCTTTCCACTTTGTTGTTTTATAATTTTAACATATAATATAATATAAAAGTTAACTTATAACATAAATAAAAGCATATTAATAATCACATCATTATCATTGCCGTCCACTGAGGCTCCAAATGGCTAATTTGCATCATAAGGCCACATGCAAAAGAAGACAAATCAATTAAACCACTCAATTAAATAAAAGGTTACTTTTACCACTTATGCAATTTAGTCTTTTTTCATAAATCGAACACACAAACGGATAAGTTTGCCTACGAAATTTTAACACAAACTCAAACATATATCATAGATGTCAAATATAATATTAAAATATTTTTCTAATTCGGATTCGTGGTCCCGAAACCACCGTTCCGATTAGGGTCAAAATTTGGACTGTTACACTATGGCTCTGCATGATTTGTGTTTCAGTGGTCTGAATTTCACTTGGCACAGAGGATGAGTTTTTGATAAATTAGACAGGGCAATCTACAACGATGCTTGGAATATCATTTTTCTTACTCCAAGGTGACTCATTTGCCAATATTTAAATCGGATCATAGACCTCTAAGATAATCTCTTACGCCAACTTTTCAATCTACTTTAAGGTGACCTTTTCATTTTTTAGCAGATTGGGTTGAGCATTCGACCTTTTCTGGCTTTGTTAAGGATAATTAGACTTTTTTTGAGAACATGTCGATAACGCATTCTACTTTCACTGGGCATGTTAAGCTATGGAACAAGAAGGTGTATGGTCATATTACTTCTCATAAGAACCAGTTGATTCGAAAACTTAAGAACATCCAAAAAATATTTGATCATGGGAATTTGGTTTTTCTGAATTAGGCTGAATTTGATGTCAAAGAGGAACTAGAAGCTATGTTACATCATGAGGAACTTTTATAGCATCAAAAAGTGATGTATAATTGGCTGATTTTCGAATACTGAAATACTAAATTCTTTCATAGACGAACATTACAGAGGAGAAAGCATAATCGAATTGATGTTTTGAGGAATGATTTGGGTGAATGGATTTTAGATGAGGATAAGTTGAAACATGAGGAAGTTAACTTTTATAGGAAATTGTATGGTGAGCATCCTAGAAGGATGAGCAACTTACATTCTGGTTCATTTCCTTCTCTTGATCAAGGAGAGATCCAGTTCCTTGGCAAACCAATTTCTGATAAGGAGATTAAGATGACACCATTTGATATGGCACCTTTAAATGCTCCATGTATTGACGATTTTTATGCTCTGTTTTATCAGAGTCAGCGGAAGCATGTTGGTCCATTTGTTTGTAATTGGGTTAAAAGGATCTTCTCTGGTGAATCCATCGATCCAGATCTTAACAATTCTCTTATTGTTCTTAATCCCAAGGTCCAAAATCCAGAAAGTTTTTCGCACTTTCGCCTAATAAGCCTTTGCTCAGTGTTGTATAAGCTAATTATGAAAATCATCGCCAATAGATTTAAGGTTGTGTTTCCAAAGATTATTGGTCTCGAAGAGGCTGGCTTTATTGCAGGAAGGAATATCAACGATAACATCATTATTGCCCAGGAAGTTACACATTCCATGAAGAGAAAGCAGAAGAATAAAAGGTGGATGGCCATTAAAATCGATCTTGAGAAAGCATATGATCGCATTCGATAGAATTTCATAGATGTATCTCTCCAAGCTTCAGGTATTCCTGATTTACTTCGTAATGTTATTATGTCTACTATTTCTAATTCTACTATGTAGGTAATATGGAACGAAATCCCAACGTAGAAATTCAGACCAGCAAGGGGAGTTCGCCAAGGATGCTCGCTATCACCTTACCTTTTTATTTTGTGTATGGAGTGGTTGGGGCATGGTATTCGCGTAGCCATGGGTATTGGTGATGGTCTTCTATCCGTTTATCGGGAACAAGTCCACCTCTTTCATATTTATTTTTTACAAATGATTTGATTCTCTTTGGTCACGCAGACAAAAAACTGACGAGAGTCATTAAAGAAGTTTTAAATTCGTTTTGTGAAATTTATAGAAATCGAACATTTTCTTTTCCAGAGACGTTGAGGATTATCTTGGAAAGGGCATAAATAGGTTGTTTGGTTTTCAAGTGGTGCAGAATCTCGACTCGTATTTAGGGATTCTCACCTTTCATGAAAAGGTTACAAATAAAACATTGCATTTTGTTGTTGACAAGGTGCGAAGCAAACTTTTTAGTTGGGATGCTAGACAACTATCTTTAGCTAGTAGAGTAACTTTGGCGCAGTTGATTTTGCTATCGATTCTGAGCTACTTTATGCAATCGATAATGATCCCAAAAGGCTTGTGTGATGAGATTGAGAAAATGGTAAGACCATTTATTTGGAGGGTTTTAAAGGAATAAAAAAGATGGTCTTGGTGAGCTGGGACTCGGTTTGTCAGCCCAAAGCACATGGTAGACTTGGTATAAGATCCTTGCGAGATTAGAATACCTCTTTTATGATGAAGCTAGGATTCAATATTGTGACCAATTCTTCTGCTTTGTAGGTTAGGGTTCTCTGATCGAAGTATGAGGTTCAAAGTGGCTTGCCAGATACCTTATTTAAGGGACAAATTTTTTTTGTGGAGATCGCTCTCAAAGATATGGCCTCTTATTTGTGAAAATCTTCTTTAGTCTGTTGGAGATGGTAGAAGTATTAATTGTTGGCTAGATCCTTAGGTCCCAAACATTGGGCCTTTGTGTAAAAAGATATTTCCTATTTCTAATCTTGATATGGATTGTACACTCTGTAATATGGTTATAGAAAATGGTGATTGGAATTTGGATTTTTTTCGGCTTTGGGTTTCTGAAGAGATCATTCAACAGATTGTGGGTGTTCCACCACCGCAGATGAACTTTGGTGAAAACAAAATAATTTGAGGAAGGACCACGTTTGGTTCTTTTTCCGTTAAAAGTGCATATGATAAGTTACGGGAAGGGTTATGGAATTCAAAAGAATCAATTTGCAACTTTCATGGAAATTTCAAGGTCTGCAAAGGGTTAGATTTTTCATATGGCTAGCCTTTAAAGAACAGTTGCTCACCAATGCAGAAAAGACGAGAAGAGGAATTGGAATGAATATTGCTTGTGGAATTTGTGGCCATGATTATGAAAATGTGTTACATGTTCTTAGGGATTGCACTGTAGCAAAAGATATTTGGAATCAGTTAATTCCAACAGGTAAACTTTTTACTTTTTATTATGAATCTTTACAATAATGGATGGAGCATAATCTTAGAAATTGACAAACTGGTCGTTCAGTGGGGGGAGTCAATTGGCATTGCCTATTCGGAATTTTAATCTGGCGTATCTGGAAGAATCAAAATCTTTTCATTTTTCAAGGACTGTCTTGGAACTCTGACGCAATAATCAAGGTTTCTTTAAGTTGGGTAAAGCAGTACACTTCTATTTCAAATTCATGCATTCTAAATCATTCTAGATCGATCGTTACCCCTGCTTTGGCGAACAGTTAGGTTCGCTTGAATACAGATGGTTCGGTAAGATCAAAAGATGCGTTCGTTGCAGCTGGAGGGCTTTTGTGTGATCAAAATGGGGAGTGGATTATTGGCTTTAGTAGGTATTTGGGTAACTACACAATATTGGATTCTAAACTTTGGGGTATTTTCGATGGAGTGAAACTTGTGCTTGATCGGGGGTTTAAGAGAGTCTTAATTTTGACTAACAGCATTGAAGCTGTTAATATCATCCAGGATGGAATACTTGGGGTTCTAATTCTACTTCGGTAAGAAGAATTCTTATTTTATTGAAGCTTCTAAGTCATTGGAGCCTTCAACATGTTTCTCGAGAAGATAATAAACTTGTTGACAAGATTGTCAAGATGGTACGAGACAGAAGAACTGGCTTACAGTTGATGAAAGATCCCATTCAAATGGATTCACTTTAATGTTTAACTTTTGAGTTGTATTTTTCACCCAAAAACAATTTTAAGTTTTACAAGGGGATAAAAATATCTTATGTATGATCAACAAGTGGCAGACAACATGAAATTTAAGAAAAGTAATGATTACATTTATTTAGAGTTTCCTTTATTTTGCTAAATAATATGTTCAAATTTACTTTTTTATTGTGATTAAGATTACTTTTACTATTAATGCCCTTTATTCCACAAAAATATCATATGAGTTAGAGGAAATTCATGTTAAAAAAAGTTGTGATTTGAGCCGTATTTAATGAATGAATATTGAAGAAGAAAACAACAATATTAAAAACTAAAATAAAAGAAGGATTAGTATTTAGTAAACTGAAGTGCACTTTTTTTTATTCTATAAATAGTTTTAAAAAATTGTCATGTGTTTATTTGGTATACTACAAGTGGAGTTTTTAAACTCCAAGCAGGGTTAGGGGGTTAACAAGTGTCCTACAGAAAAATAGTAAAATATTATAAAAATAGATATTTTAAAAAATAAATGTCAATTTTTAAGATCGCTTGTGGAATAAAAAAATACATTACCAATTTACTAAATAGTCACCCTAAAAGAAATTTCTTAGCTAAATTAAAAAAAAATAAACTAAAAGTAATTGAACTTTAAAAAAAAAAAAATCAATGTCATTTGTCATATGTCGGTTATAGATTGATTATTATTTTTTACCTCATAAAAAATAACATTGTTATTATATTGGAGCAATTTGCATAACATTTAACAAGTTTCGGTATCAAATTGGACAAAAAAAATTAAATACCAAGGAAAAAAGTGTCTAAATTAAATATCAAATTGGATAAAAACAAATTAAATACTAAATTAGAGAAAAAAATATCAAATTAAGGTATTAAATTGAAAAAAAAAAGCATAGGTGCAAAATAAGATAAAAAATAAATTATTCAGATCCAAATTTACTAAGGACGCCTTTAAAAAGCTACCCGATATTTAAAAAAAGGTATTCTATGTATAATTATACATATCTAAATTTTATAAATCCACAATTTTTAAAAGGTAAATGGAATATTAAAATATTTATTTTTTTAACAATTTTATTTTAGGTACTATCATATTTGTTCTTTTTTATAATGACTAAAACTACTCATAACCCGTCTCAATCCATAAATAAAAGGATAATACGTTTTAATGCATTCAAACCAATATCCTCATGTGTTGACAATAATATACATACCAATCTATTAAAATATTTAAATTTCTAATTCATTATTTACCGTAGTAATATAGTTGATTCAAATAATGAATTAAAATGCCTGAATATATTATTTGCATTAAATTGAAATCCGTTGCAATATTCAAATATTATTTGAATCCATAAAAGAAATCAAATATCTACAAAAAAATTCGGAAGTGCATCATCCCCGATTGCGTTGGATCGGATGCACAAAATCTTCAAAACCGCCTGAGACCAAGGAAGCAGCCACTCACGCGCCGTCGCCGGCCGCCAATCAGTGTACTGACTTTTTGACTCGATGACTCAGTCAGCTGGTCTATACTTAGCCGACTCTGAATTCCAATCTCAATATTTTACCTACTGATTTCATTTGATTTGATTTAACTTCCATCTTCAAACATTCAACGGTCAAACCTCCAAACCTTTTTCCCTAACGTTACCTAGCTTTGACCCGCCTATAATTTTACCTTCCTCGTATAAATACCCCCAAACCTTAACACTCCAAATTCACAACCGAATTCGCCTGCATTTGTTTCTTTAAATACTCCGCAATGATTTTATCTTGGAGAAATCGCAGAGCCCATAACAACAAAATGAAGAACAACAATCGCTTGTGTGAAGATTTGGATGCGGAAATCAACGTTCCGACGCATTTCCGATGTCCTATTTCTCTTGATTTGATGAAAGATCCCGTCACGTTATGCACTGGGATCACTTATGATCGGGAGAACATCGAGAGATGGATTGAAGCCGGCAATGAAACTTGCCCATTCACCAAACAGGTCTTGGAAACTTTTGATTTGATCCCGAATCACATACTGCGAAGGATGATTCAAGACTGGTGCGTTCAGAACCGTTCTCTCGGCGTCGAACGGATCCCTACCCCACGAATCCCTGTGTCCCAATGTGAAGTCTCGGAGGTTTGTTCGAGGATCGTCGGTGCTACTCGACGTGGAGATGGAAAAAAGTGTGGGGAGTTGGTTAGGAAGATCAAGAATTGGGGCAAAGAAAGCGAACGTAACAAGCGTTGCATTATGGAGAACGGAACAGGTTGTATTTTATCCGCTTCTTTCGAGTCTTTCGCCCGTGGTTCATTCGAGAAACACATAAATTTGTTGGTGGAAATTCTATCGGTACTGTCTTGGATGTCTCCTTTAGGCAAAGAAGGCCGATCCAAGCTGGGAACCGAGTCTTCGTTACGTTGCATCATTTGGCTTTTGAGGAATGGAGATCTTTCTGGTAGACAGTCCGCAGTTTTGATACTCAAGGAGATTCTTCATTCGGATGAAAGACGAATAATTACGAACACCTTGCGGGCGATTGAAGGAGTTGTCGAAGCACTGTTTTTCTTGATCAAGGAACCAATTTCCCCTACTGCTACAAAAGCTTCGTTAATGGCTATTTACTGCATGATTTCTTCAACCACGAAGAACGACATGATTACCTCTAGATTTTTAGAAATGGGTTTGGTTGGTGTGATCGTAGAAGCCATTGTTGAGGCCGATAAAAGTGTTTGTGAAAAAGCTTTGGGTGTATTGGATGAAATTTGCAATACTGAAAAAGGGAAAGAAGAAGCCTGCAACAATGCTTTGATTATGGCGGTGTTAGTGAAGAAAGTTTTGAGAGTTTCGGAATGGGCGACGGAGCTTTCGGTGTCGATTTTGTGGAAGCTTTGCGATGAAGAAAGTGTTAGAATAGAAGCGATTCAAGTGGGGACATTTAAGAAGTTGCTAGTGATTTTACAGGTTGGGTGTGGCGAGAGTACGAAGGAGAAGGTTAAGGAATTGTTAAAATTGCTCAATGTTTACAACAATAGAGTAGATTGTTGCGTGGATTCATCTATGGGTTTCAAGTATCTTAAGAAACCATTTTGATTTACATCCAACATACAGTTTATATATTTAGGCTTATACCAAATAGAAAACATTCAATCAAAAATTGCATTCATTTCTTCATTTCTTTATTTATTTGCCAAAATCTGGACTTGTCCTTACAAAGAAGGAAGAGCTGCAATATTAATAATGGCACCTACAAATATATTTATAAAAATTTACATAAATAATAAATGAAATTAGTTGAAATGGTAAAATTAAAACATAAAAAATTATCATGTATATTTTTTTTTAAAAATTTTATAAAATGTAAATAAAAAAGTATCTTCAAAATATTATTGCTTTGTAAAATCATGTCACACTCATGACTAACTGCGAGGGTGAATTTAAAAAAAAAACATATATATTTATAATTTTATCTTTAAAATTATAAAAAAAAAAAAAACATTTTCTCAGAGTAACAGTTGAAGCTTTTTATATTAAGGTCGAAGTTTTAAACATTAGTATTGAATACACTAATAATATTTGTTAGGCGATTAGTTATTAGCTAAATTTTTATTTTGGTCTCACTTAATTAGAAAAAGTTATAAATTGATGACTAAATTATTTAAAAATTTTCATTTAAGTTATAGAGCTATTAAAATCGAAGTTGTGCTATATGGTTTTCTCTGCTTGCATCAATCGAAAGTTTTTTCTCCTTTTCTTTTACAATTCAATATTTTTTATGAAACAACTTTGGCAGTCATGAATCTGCAAACCAAAATTCAAACAACTTTTTTCTCTGATTTTCGACATTGACCGTCAGATCGATTTGGATCTAAGGTATGTTCTTCTACTTATCGATAGGTACTAATCCATTATACCAATTGTCGAATCGTCACTTAGAGCTCGTTGGTGAAATTTTTTTTTTAAAAAAAAACCTTAACAACCCAATGATTTAAATACAACTTTTGAATATTTCATTACTTAAATGAAAACTTTCGAATAGTTAAGTGATCAAAATAGAAACTTACCCATACTTTAGCGATTAATGATATAGTTTACCCTATTTCTTACTTGTAAAAAAATACATTTTAAACTTTTCTCAATTGAGTTTATGTCTGGTTCTCACGATATCAACTTAATCAAAATTTTTATATATAATATAGATATATATATATATATATAATATTAAATTGAAAGTGCAAATTATACAAATACAATAGTACAAATTTTAAACGAATTATTGGCTAATCTTAAATACTTTGTTACTTATATTACAATGTAGGTAAAAAGCGATAATTAGGTAACAATACAACGACAAGTGACAACCACAAACATTAATAAAAAACTTTAAAAACATATAAATTTATATAAAATTATTTCACATTTAGAATAAAATTGGACAAATAATTATTTAAATTCAGATCAACTCAAACCACATAATAATTTATACTAAAAATATTTTCTTAATAATTTTATATAATTTATTTTTTATATAAAAAATTGATTGCATGAATATTGAATCATATAATATTAGATGCTAACATATCAATACTTTTAAAGGAATTAAAGAAAAAGACATAATGATATATAAATAGTAACAGCTAAAAAGTTTGTTTTTTAAATATTTCTCTTACAACTCATGATAATTGATTAAAATTAATATTTTTTTTCCTGTCAAAATCATTAAAAAGAAAAAAAAACAATGTTAAAATAAAAAAATTCCAAGTAAATTACACAGTTGTTTAAGGAAAAATAAAGAAGAGAATACATAAATAAAGTGGATTAGACTACAAATGATGATATATTTTGTGTATAAAAAAATAAAACTTGGCAAAAATAAGTAAAATCGAAGAGTTTGTTGGCGATGAAATAAGAAAAGTGAAAAAACATTAGAAAAATGCTTGGGGAATTTTATAAAAATTATAAAAAAATTAAAATTAAAATAAATAAGAATTCTAATTCTAAAAATTCGTTTTTATAAAAGTATTTTGAAATTTTAAAAATATATAAAATTAGTGATACAATAATATTTAGGTTCATATTTAACCATTTTGTGTAGATCATTTTAAATGCCAAATAATTTTATAAAATTAAAGATTTTTAAAATTTTATTAATATTTTACCATGTGTGAAAATATCGGGTGTTATTTTATTGTTTGCTAGCAATGAAGATGTGTTCAAATAGAGGAGGAAGTAAAACAGTTTAGTTTAGGTACAAGAAAATTCAAGTTGACGACAAGTTAAGAGTGGCAAAGAATTAATAACCCTTATGACTTCAAATCATTTCACGTTTGAATAACTTTGATAACTTTGATTCCAGCCTTTATGGATTTTCGGGTTATTTCAGGAGAAGCTATATCAGATTCACGCTCTACCCAATTCAGATTAGTCGGATTCGGATCGGGTCTTAAACCCTAAGCCAATATCCCGCCTAAAACCCTGAGCCGCAGACATTGAAGATTAAGGACCCAAACAGAAGTGCAAAATCAAAATGGAGGAGAAGCTCAAGAGCTTGGCATTGGTGGGCGGAGGTGCTCTTCTCGGTGCTGCTTCTACCTTATTTCTTCTTAAGCTTCTTCCAAGGTAAGTTTTTTTTTTTATCGTCATCATCTCATTTTCTCCTTCATTGCTATATGAAATTCAGTTGATCCCATTGATTCGTCGATCGTGCTTTCTTCTTCTTCTTCTCTTTATTTCTATGAAAATGTTTATTGGTCATTGTTAGTCCACATCCATGTTCGCTAAAATTCTTAAATTTGAATAGAATTTCTAGGCTATGCTTTCTTTCTTTCGTGAAGTTGTTTTGTCGAAGTACTTAATTGCCTTTTAGTTGCCTAGAAATAGATTAAATATAAGTATGTTGAACGAGTCTTTCATTTAATCTGGTTTCATAAAAGATAGAATATGAATTTTTTCCTTCGGCAGTTTACCAGAAGCTTTTTAATGATTGATTTTTCTGTGTATTTTGCAGAAGGATTTCAAACCAGTGCGATAAAAAGGCAATCGAATTGAATGGTAATGTCAGTTTTATTTACTCAGTAATTGTCTTGTTATACACCATTTCTATGGTAATTGTCCGAATGAAAGGCTTTGCTGTTGTATTCTCTCATTTGATGGACGTTAACATGCTTTTAACTATTAGCTGCATGCCTTGTAATGTGAAAAACACAATTGATCAGCAATATGTTATTTTTTTAACTGAAAAGTGATTGCTGCTATGGGAACTAATATCTGCAATTCTTCTGGTAGATATGAATATATGATTTAGACAAATATTTAGGCTCTTAATAGTAGTAAGCCTCTTAGTAATCATCTTACTTACTGAGTGATGAATCTCTATGAATTTGACCTATACTGAATCCATGATTGTTCAGAAAACAGTTTCTAACAGGATTTTGTATCATTCTGTTTAATAAAGAGGCTTTGCAAAAATAAGTTAATTGTCTTTTTTTTTCAAGGATATGAATTAGCCTAAAACACATGATTATTATTTTGGTTTATTAATACGATGAATTATGGATTATTGAATGAGATATGAAACTTTATTATTATGACTAAAAGGATGTCTTATGAAAGCTGTGAATATTGAATTCGATCCCCAAAAAAGGGGGACAATTGATATAGAATTAGTGGTATGCTTTAACAACGGGTTATAGTAGTTAGCATATGCCCTCTCTAATGGGTTATTAACAGTTAGCACATGTTCCCGTTGACTGATCGAATTAGTTATCATACGGCTGTACTAACTGTTACAATAATTAGTGAAGATTATGAGAACAAGATTATCAATATGATTCTGGACATTGGTTATGGTAGTGATGGTAGCTAACGAATATGAGTCTTCTATAATTTTTAAAGATGGGACCTTAACTGTATCATATGTTATTTCAAGAATGATTTATATTTGAAGTTGATCAATGAATTTCTGAAGTTATCCATTTTAATATGAATGATCCTCTATCGTTAACTGTTTTCATGATATGATTTGATGAATGTTCTCAAATGAGTATATTGAAAATGATTCTTGATCCTGAAGGTGTGTGAGAATATACTTTTAAGGTGTGGTTTGCTTATTTCCTCTATATTTTACAAATTCTTTAGTAAGAGTTCTAAACTTGTGAGAAGCTAGAAGATAAAGTTTGGGAGATTAGTCGATTTCTTGTGAGAAGATAGGAGATTGAGTTTGCAGATTACTTGTTAGAAGTTAGGAGATTAAGTTTGGATTAAATGATATGGCTGTGTTGAGTCTCGATTTCTGTTGTGACAGTATCACCAAGTTAAAGATTTTTGGTGTTTTCTGTTGGCTATAAGTTGTACTTCTAAGAAAACTTGCATGATGTGGTGATTGTTGTTTTATTGTGTGGTATGCTTCTCACACATGATGAAAGATGCTATTATTTTAATGCTTGTATTCGATGCTCTAACTGACCTACAACACTGGCAAAAGGATAAACATGCTAGATCTGATAGATGCAATCATCTTTATCAATTCTGTGTTTATTCCAAATTTTTAATGTCATTTTCAGTTCAAATTTGAACTCTCTTTCGTCAAACTTTTTGTATGATACTAGTAAATTGGTGAAAATGTTATTGTTCCATTTCTTTGATTGCTATTCCGGGAATTGAAATTGCATCAGATACAACTGTCAAATGTGCGACTGGTCTTGGAAATGGGAATATTGGGATGACTGGCTTGAGCCTTCTAGCAGATGAAATAGTTTCTGAGCAACTGACTAGGTAAATCTCTTTAACCCATGGTCTATGGATGAACCATTTTTACTCCCTTTATGAAATTAAAATGCTACAGCCTACAGGAGAGTTGTGGTTTTCTTTCTTTTATCATTGCTCTAATTCTCAGGTCATGTTTTCCCTAAATCTTATATTCTAACATGTCAAGGCAAGTTGAAAAGTCAAAGCTGAGAGTATTGATCTTTTTGTGTCTATATAACATCTACACTACTCTCTCTTTCTGGACATATGAAATTTTTTTATTTCTATGATATTAAGTGTGCTATATTTGAATCTTGTTATGAAAAAGATTTTGATGTGGATGGTCAACTTGGAAAATTTCAACAGTTGGGAGGACTTCTGGATCAAAATAATTGAGGTTTCCAAACAACACACTCTGCGATGAGTGGAAACCCAGTAGATAAGTAGGACGTCTACATTTGGGGGTGTAAGCAAACAAATATGTTGTTCGAATAACATGTGAATGAGCGCAATTTAACTTCTCTTTATGTGTGGTTACTAATTAAATAAACGAGTTTAATCACATTTAATCAACGAACCAGGCTTGAATATAGGTGAGCTTGGCTTGAACATAGGTGAGAATGTTTGATTTACTGTTAAATTTCTTAGACTATCGTTCTGAGCTAAAGTGCACTCATGGATTGGCCAGTATTAATATAATATGCCCAATGTGAGGTTTAGACATACCTAAACATCCTTCTCTAACAATTTGAGAGAATAAGTGAACATGTATTTGTCTTTGTCTTCGTTGTTTGTTGCTAGGAATATCCAGTTCTTTGGCCTTGATTCTCAGCAAAAGGTTACATCGTCCTATGTTGTGGTCATTGGTCTTGGAGGTGTTGGAAGTCATGCTGCATCTATGCTTTTGAGATCAGGAGTTGGCGAGCTCCTACTGGTGGACTTTGACCAGGTATCTTATATGTTTCATCAATGATTAATCCAGTGCTAACTTATTTAGGCTTGGTATATGGCATGTATAATGTTGCATATTCATCTGAACTTTGTATTTGCAATTTTGCTTCTCTGTTGCAAGTTGTTTTGAGCTACAATTACTGGTTGATCACAAATCATATGTCAATATTTTATTTTCCTTAGGTCCTCCATTTCTTGTATTTATTGTCATGTTCTTGAATTTCTGAAATTTCTGGAAGACTTAAATACTTTGAAAGATATTGTGAATTCACAAATTGGGGAATATAATAAATATTGATATAAAAGACCAAAGAATTTCATAAATTCCACCTCAAGAGTTGAATTTGAAATGAGATGTTTGAGTGTTCAAAATCCCTTATCCAAATTCCACTTTTTTTTTTGGCAAAATAAATAACGTGTCGTCTCTGGAAATAAATATCCTCCTTGGAATCCAGCATCCAGACATACTCTTATGTTATAACATGTTTCTGAAATTTGGAGAAATTTGCCCATTGGATTGAAGAAAGTCTGGAAATAACTTGCTCTGTCATTACTATCTTTATCCCAAAGGATATGCCAAAAGAATGGACTCTAGGATGCTGGTTATCATTTTGCAAGGGTTTCTTGTAACATCATTGTTTTGTGGCTTCCTCCTTTTGGAGCTTCCAAAGAGACAACATAATAATATTATATAAGATTTTACCTTCTATTTGTGCATTCTAATTTCGCTTTGCTAGTTCAAGGAGCAGGTAGTGTAAGTTGGCTGTGGGTGCAAAGCATGTATTTTCTTTAAAAAAATGACCATTAAATTCTTTTCTTAAGAAATCTCTACTTACTCTTGACCATATGAGAAGGTATCTCTTTCATCATTAAATAGACACGCTGTTGCAACACGAGCAGATGTTGGTATCCCCAAAGCTGAGTGCCTCAAGAAGCATTTCTCTTCAATTTTCCCCGAGTGCCAAGTAGATGCAAAGGTGCTGCTATATGATGTGTCATCTGAAGAAGAAATTCTTTCTGGCAACCCTGATTTTGTTTTGGACTGCATTGATAACATTGACACAAAGGTATCATCATGACTTATGAACTTTCAGTTTTACCTACTGGCTATAAGAATTTTATATAACGTTGCAGTCAAATATTGGCTTTTCACCATGTATAGAACTCCTAATTTCTTTATGTGGTTCATGTTATGCTTTAATTTATGTTTTTTTTTTTTCATTATTATGTTAGTGCATGGCTAATCCTTCTATATGCTTGTTTGATATTGCACCCATCTAAAGCACGAGTAAGCAAGCAACATAAGTTCTTCAGCTGATTGCTAACAATCTGTCACATAAAACATTGTTTCTGGAATTACACAGATTGTTCTAATGGCAAAAGTTCTTCCTAACATGACTCTATTATCATTTGTCATAGGTGGCACTTCTTGCTGCATGTGTACGCAGAGGTCTGAAGGTACTATCTGCGACAGGAGCTGGTGCGAGAGCTGATCCAACAAGAATTCGCGTGGCTGATTTAAGAGAGTCAACAAATGATCCTTTATCTAGATCTGTAATCACTCAGCCTTGTTTCAACTTTCAGAGCCCTAGCTTGTTAAGATATTTTTCTATGCCTCTCCGCGTTTGTGCTTTGGTTTTTCCTTTTTGTTTGTGCCTTATGTTTTATGGTATCCAATTAACTAGTTTAGTTATTTATTTTAAATGTCTGGTTCTTTCTAATCTATATGAAATGGAATTGTTAGATTTTGTTACCATGATATGTGATATGCTCTTGTGAATCTAAATTGGTATATAATTTTGGTAGACAAATTATATTTTGTTTGAGAAGGTCATTGTTTCTTCCACATCTTGTAATGCTTTGCTTGGTAGGGAGAATAGAAATATGTAAAGTCGGAAGTTGAGGGAGGAGAAAAATGGAAATGTGGAATATATGTTATTTCTTTCATCAGTGTGCTTGTAGAAAGATGGAAATCTAGTAAATTTGCATCACTTTACTTGCACACCCATCTCATTTTTTCTCATCTAATCTTTCCAATTTAAATGATTTAAAAAAAAAATAAGGATGGAAAATGACCATCCTTTCTTTTGCCTCATTTTTCACTCTCGTCAAGCATTAGTGAAAATAATCCTCCCCAATCCTCCTGTTTAAAAAATTTTAACCATTTTCTTTCAATTCGAAGTCTCTATGGCTTACATATCAGATTTCTTAATTTAAGGAAACTGAGAGTAGATTACAAAGAGTTTTAGATTTAGCTTACAGCTGCAGAATTGTAGGTAAAACCTACTTTCTATCCATTTGGAATGGAGCATTATGCTTCTATTGAAGATGACATGGGTAGGCATTGATGCTTTTGGATAGGCAATAACAAGTTAAAAAGTACAATGTAGTATAGGGTGGATGGAGAGGGTTACTGCATATTGATAGGACATAGGTTGCAAAGCTATATGGAAAGAAAATTGAGGGGTTAATAATAGGATTTTTTTTAATGGCAGAATGATGGAAAATACTGAGAAGATTTGGTGCTTATAGTTGAGTCCAGCATTGTGTTTTATGTAGGGTGTAAAAAAATTGCTCAAGGAATTTAATTATCTAAAGTTTTTGCTTCTTTCCAATATTTTAGGGGTTTGGCAGTACTTTTTATATATATTTAAGATGTTTAAGATTCTTTGGTTGCTTTATTCAGAAATAGAGGATTAGGATCAGCTTTGCTACTTAGTATGTACAAAGGTTAGGTTTAGCTTCTAGATACTTAGTTTATTTTAGTATCAGTAGCTTTGGGTTATGAAATATTTATGTTTTTGTATTTTTATTATTTATTGTGATTTGAGCTTCTGGCATTTTATATTATTGATTCTGAATACGGTGAAGTTGTTTTGGAGTTGTCAATCATTCTAAAATGGGGGCTCTTTGCATCTGTGGCTTTTGAATCTACACTTGCTACTGCAGTTTTCTGGTGGTTGCTGATCTTATGATTGGTGTTTACTTTGGGACCTTGTCCAATTAGATTTTATTTGGTTTGGAAAAACTTTAATATCTTATGCTTGTATTTGTTATTTTGGATATCCAATTTTACTCTTGTTATCTATTGCATTAAGAAGACATTGTTTAGGGGTTTATTTCCAGCTATCATTCACTTTACTTTTTGTCAAATTTTTGCTTCTAGGTGAGACACCGTTTAAGGAAAGATCATGGGATTGAGGGTGGAATTCCTGTTGTTTTCTCTTTAGAGAAACCTAAAGCTAAGCTGCTTCCTTTTAGAGGACCAAGTGGTGAAGAAGACAACCCTTCAGATTATCAAGTGAGGATGCTTGCTTCTTCCTTTTGCAGTTTTAAAGTACTCTGTTTGATCACCTAACATCATGCGGTGGGGAAATTCATCCAATATATTGCAGCAGAATTTAAGAATTGAAAGTACATTTGGATGGAGCTAAAGCTGTGTTTCTTTTAGCAATATATTTGAACTTGCTAGTGTTAGGTCCCTGGTTTTTGCTATCTCTAGATTTAAGGGTAGAAGGAAAAGGAAAATATTTTGGTTTACATTAGTATGTAATCTACATGTTTAATCCAACAATTTAATGTGTTATTCTGCTGTCAGATAGTACCTGGGTTTAGGGTCCGTATCATACCAGTTCTTGGTACCATCCCTGCGATATTTGGACAGGTTATGGCCTCGTATGTTGTTACACAACTTGCAGGGTTGGATGTTCAAACAGAGCCAGTGGTAAATCTAGATGTTGACCATTATCAGACGCTTTTTCAACGGCTTATTGAGCATGAGGAGTTAGTATATGGTGCAGACATGCAAGTCCAGGTAGGATTTGCCTCGACACCCTTTGCATGAGGAGTCATTATTTTGCTCTTTTTGTTTGACATGTAAAGTACTTTTTTCAATTTCCTTGATGCAGTTATTTAATGATTTAAATATTTTATCCTTTGTCCTTCCCTTTGTCCTTCCATCTGCTTGGATACTGGAACTTCCCATTTCTATTTCGTAAATTCATTAAATAATTTATATAAACGTGTGCTCAAATAATAGAGTAAACTAATAGTAAAATAAAATCTTAGGGATATGAAGCCAGTTAACCTCTTTGTCCAATGTGAAATTTGTGGAAACTGTATTACAATTTACAGTATTCTCTGTGCCGAAAACTATTGCAAGTTAATGAGCAATTTTTCCTTGAATATTTAGGCATTTTAATTGATGATTCATATATTAAAATTTTCTGTTTGTTGCGAAAAGTTTCTTGATGGAAAATGGAGTAGCAAGAACTTATGATATATGCTTTGCTTCTTGCACTGAGCATTTTAGGGAGAAACAAATTAGGTTTAAGGCTTTTGACATGTGCTTGAATCGATGAAGGGTGGTTTTTGGATCAAATTGGCTAAGACTTGGACAAAATAGTGGAAGAACATGACCTATCATACCAGATGGCTCAACTAAGTTGAGGAATAACATTCTGAAAATTATAATCATCTATTAAACCTTAAGTTTTAATAACAGTGTCAAGTGTTTCAGGAAAAGAAAGTTCAGAGTTGAATTTCTAAGGCACAATATTTGTTTTTGATTGAATTTGCTTGGAATCTGTGGTCATCAAATGTTCCTTATCTGCCTTCTCTTGGCCATTTCAAGCTATTCTGTGAGCTTCCATTTCATGAACTAGGTTGAAACCTTTGGATGCCACCTTATGGAAAAGCTATTATCCTCGTGGTATAGAATTTATGCTACTCAAAACTATTTTTATTAATAAAGGCAATGTATTATCGTTTAGTTGAAGCTATATAGCCTTGATACTTTGGAATAATTACATTCATCTTTATTATTTCAATTCAAGACTTCATTTATTTAATATAACCAACTTAAAACTATTTTTGTGTTTTATCATATGTATACATTCTTCTTCATTGATGGTCCTAGAGCATAGAGACCATTCTAGTTTTGATAATGCACATCCATATTCAGTCATTTAGTGAGATACTGAAATGGGTTTTCAATTGGTCAACCAAGATTGTCTCATTCTTAAAAGGGTTGTAATAAATGGGCCATGATTAATAACCCCTTAAAAACTTTTTAAAATATCATATGTATTTATGTAGAAAACAGAGTAATTCTCTGTATTTTTCTATATTTTATTAACTAAAGAACTGGATTTAAATAGAGAAAAGAGTCATAACCTAATTAGGAAAATAATTCCCTTATTCTAATAAACTACTAAAAGATAAGATAAAATAATCCTAGAATATCTCAAATGATTTATTCTAAGATTTATCTACATAAATAAGATTTATCTATCTCAGAGAAAACATTTAATATATTTCTATAATTCCTACATTCCCTCTTCAAGTTGGAGAATATACATTGTATAATCCCAACTTGAATAGGAATTTATTGAAAATGTGCTTTGGCAGAGCCTTAGTGAGAATGTCTGCAATTTGTCCTTTTGAAGGAATGTAGGAAAGAGTGGTCATCCTTTTGTTGACTTGGTCGACAATAAAATGCTGTCAATCTCCATATGCTTTGTTCGGTCATGTTGGACTGGATTCTTGGCAATTTGGATAGCAGATTGATTATCACACAAGACTTCAAAGTGATCCTCCCGATTAGTGCCAAGTTCTTTTAGTAATTTAAGTAGCCAAATTCCTTCGCATATTCCCAAAGCTAGTGCTCTAAATTCAGCTTCAAGACTACTTCTTGAAACAACAGATTGTTTTTTTCTCCAAGTTGTAAGGTTACCCCAAACAAAAGTGCAAAGAGCCACTAGTGGATCTTCTTTCAGTGAGGTCTCCCGCCCAACTAGAGTCTCAGTAAAAATCTTAATGATTCTGTCTTGTGTTTTCTTGAACATTAAGCCGTGTCCTGAGTTTTCTTCAAGTACTTGAGAATTTCATTGTTTCTTTGCCATATGCTCTTCATTAGGATTAGTCATGTGTTGACTTATCACATTTACTGAGAAAGGCTATATCGGCCTCGCGAGAGATAAGTAAATAAGTTTCCCAACTAATCTCTGAAATTTCTCTCTGTCTACTAAAGACCCATCTTCTTTGTTGAATCTCAAATTTGCCTCCATTGGTGTATCAGCTGGCTTACAACCAAGAAAACCAGTTTCTTTGAGTAAATCAAGTACATACTTTCTTTGATTGATCACAAGTCCTTCTTTTGATCTTGCCACCTCCATTCCTAGGAAATATCTTAACTTTCCCAAGTCCTTGATTTCGAATTCCCTATTTAACAGCTTCTTCAAATTGCTAATTTCTTCCTCATCATCTCCAGTAAGAATTATGTCATCAACATACACAATTAGGATAGCTTTCTTATTTGTAGAAGTTACCTTGATGAAAAGTGTATGATCGGCAAGGGACCGCTTGTAGCCGCCGTTTTAGAATGACTTTAGTGAACCTCTCGAACCAAGCTCGGGTGATTGTTTTAGCCCGTATAGAGACTCGTTGAGCTTGCACACCTTGTTGCTTCCTTCAATGGACTTTAAGCCGTGGCAATTTCATGTAAACTTCTTCCTCTAACATGCCATTAAGAAATGCATTTTTACATCAAGTTGATGTAATTGCCAATCGCAATTTACACCAAACTTAGGAGTACTCGAACAGTGTTAAGCTTTGCCACGGGTGCAAACGTTTCGTGAAATCTATCCCATACGTTTGCGTAAAGCCTCTAACCACCAGTCTAGCTTTGTATCGTTGGATGCTTCCTTTGGAGTTGTACTTTACAAAGAAAGATCCATTTACAACCAACACCCTTTTTCTTTGAGGAAGGTCCAGAATCGCCCAAGTAGCATTTTTCTCTAGTGCACCAATTTCCTCTTCAATGACCCTTCTCCATTTAGGATCCTTTAGAGCTTTAGCTATGCTTGTGGGAATCATTTCTTTATCCAAGGTTCTTTGTAAATGCTTAAAAAGAAGGCATCAAAGAATTATAGCCAAAGAAACTTTTCAATAGGATGCTTTTCAATAGGACTTATTGATTTCTTCTTCCATTTCGTAATTGGACCCAAATCCAATTCTCGGCAAGAATCATATTGCAAAACAGTCTCGGGGATATTTTTCTTTTTCTTGTGTAGACACGAAGTCGTTTGGGTGGTGATGTTTGTTGAAGATTTTCAATAGGAGTAGGTGTATTTTCGGAGGGGTGTTTAAAGTAGGTGTGGATGAGGTATTGATAGGTATAACAAAGAGAATTAATCTGAGTAGTCACAGTGACAAATCAGAGGTAAAGGTAAAATTGGTGGCAATTTTGAAGGTTGAGAATGGAAATTAGGAGAAGATACCTAATTTGGTGAAAATCACTTCATGTCTCCCCGAATTTCATTTGTGTGAAATAGGGATCCTGTTCATAAAAAGTGATATCCATAGTGGTAAAAATCGTTTTGAAGGAGGATGAAAGCATTTGTATCCCTTCTTAAGTGAAGAATATCCAACCAAGACACATTTTAAGGACTTGGGGTCTAACTTGGATTTATGAGCAATATTTTGGATAAAAACTGTGCAACCAAAAGATTTTAAGTGGCGAATTGAAGAGATAGGCTTAAAATGAGGAAAATCTTTGCAAAAAATATAGATTGAGGTGTTTGAAATTTTAAAACCTTACTAGGCATTCGGTTTATTAAATAGGTAGCCGTTAATAATGCTTCCCCCACAGATATTTAGGAACATTGGTAGTAAATAGAAGGGAACGAGTAACTTCTAGGAGATGCCTATTTTTCCTTTCGGCAATGCCGCTTACATTGTGGGGTTCCAACACAAGAACTAAGTTGAACTATGCCCTTGTCCTTGAAAAAATTACCCAAAGACCTAGCAAAAATTCACTTTGCCATTATCGATTTGAAGAGCTGGATTTTAGCCCCAAATTGAGTGAGAACCATGTTATAAAATTGTGCAAAAATATCAAGCAGCTTTAGATTTGTCTTTTAGCAAATAAGTCCAAGTTACCCTACTGTGATCATCAATGAAAGTGATAAACCACTTACTATGATCGACATTCTTCACCCGAGAAGGGCCCCAAATATCGGTATGGATCAAAGCAAAAGGGTGAGAAGGCTTGTATGGAGAAGGAAAATAAGAAGATTTAGTATGTTTAGCAAGAGAGTAAACTTTGCAAGAAAAAGAGTTTGGCCTTTTATTAATAAATAGATCATGAAACAATTTAGTAAGGTATTGGAAACTAGGATGGCCTAAACGAAAATGCCATAACATAACAAATCATCAATCAGTATTTAAAGTCAGTAAAAGATTTGAAGATCTCGGGTTTAGGAGAGGAAGGGAGGATGTAGAGACCATTCTCGCAAGCCGGCCTTACCAATCATCTTCTTCGAGTTCGATTACTGCAAAGTACAATTAAGACCGTTAAAGGTTGCGGCGATTCAAGTCCGAGGAAATTTTACTTACGGAAATGAGATTGCAAGCGATTTGGTACAAAGAGAACATTATGAAGTGCAATCTGATCATTGAGAACAACAGTTCCATGGCCTTCTATTTTGCATAAGGACCCATCACCGTTTTGATGACTTTACCAACGGTTTGGAAAAAATTGTGAAATGAGGCCTTATTACTACCATATGATCCGTAGCACTTTGAATCTAGGATCCAATTAGGAGTGAACTGAGAGGAAAACAATGCCGTGGAAGAAGAGTTACCTTCTGGTTCTTTCGTGACCGGATTACCCGCACTAGACCCTGAAATTTTCCAAACAGTTTTTGAAGTTCAACAATCGCTCTTTGGAGAAGCTTGTGACAGATGTCGCAATGGCAAGATCGGATTTATTATCTCTGAGTTCTTTACTTCCAGCTTCCGAGGCTTACCATGAAGCTTCCAACACTTTTCCTTGGAGTGACCAAGCTTTTTGCAATGATCACACCAAGGTCTCCCCGCTTGGAAGAGGGAGATGATTGGTGTGTCACTAAGGCGAGATCCTTCAGAGTTGAATCCGTTTCATCAAGCGAAGATCACACTTCGTCGACTTTCTTCCTTCTTGACCATGGAGAAGGCCTCTCGAAGGAGGAGGGAAGTGGAGAAATAGCCAAGACCTGCCGCGAACCTCATCCAGGCTCCTTGTTTAGGCCGTGTAGAAATTGAAATAGCCTTCTTTGAGTGACAATTTGTCGATAAAGGGCAAACATCTTTGAATCGCCCAATCATCTTTGTGCATACAAATCTAATTGCCGCCAAAGAGCGGTAAGGGTATTGTAGTAGAGAGTGACGCGCATGGTGCCTTGCTTAAGAGTGGTCGCTTGATTTTCAACATGATATAATTCGGCAATATTATCATTGCCGGAGTAGGTTTCGCGGACAACACTCGCATTTCAACAAATTGTGTGTTATAAAGGAGAAATTTCGCTTATACTTGGGGTCATGGAATTAAGGAGCCAAGTCATAACTCACCATTGTCACGCATCCACTTAGCAAAACCGATTAAGTCGTGCACAAAGAGTCGCTTGATTTCACCAATAACATAGCCCAATCTATCTCTTCCCAAGAGAAAATCTTAACCGATTGGGACCACTCTAGAAAATTGTTGCCATTTAATCTATGGCGGGTGATATTCGACTCGGATTTGAGTCGATTGAGCATCGAAACCAGAAAAATTTTCTAGATTTGAAGTAATCTCCTGAGTAGGAGAAGGATATGTAGAAGAAGTTTCGACATGGTCTAGGGTGGAAAGGAACCGTAACCTAAGCTGATACTATGTAGAAAACAGAGTAATTCTCTGTATTTTTCTATATTTTATTAACTAAAGAACTGAATTTAAATAGAGAAAAGAGTCATAACCTAATTAGGAAAATAATTCCCTTATTCTAATAAACTACTAAAAGATAAGATAAAATAATCCTAGAATATCTCAAATGATTTATTCTAAGATTTATCTATATAAATAAGATTTATCTATCTGTAGAAAACATTTAATATATTTCTATAATTCCTACAATTTATGTTAGAAATAGGCTTTTTCTATTATATTTTCTCACAAGGAATTACACTAATATTTATTTACATAGTGAGCCTAACTTTAGGAAACTCTATACTAGGAAACAAACTAATTCTAGGGATGCTGTCCCTTAAAACATAGCCTCAAAGTTAGGGATAGCAATCAATAAAATATTTATAGAATCCTATCTGATACACTCAAGATTCCTTATTAGGAAACTGTAATCGACACTTCCCTCAAGTCGGGAAGTGGATATCATCCATTCTCGACTTGCTTACTAGTTTCTCGAAAGGCCTTCCCGGATAATCCTTTGGTAAGGATATCTCATGCTAGTTGACCGTTAGTGGACACATATGGAGTGCAAATTAAGCCACCGTCTAGTTATCCTTTATAAAATGTCCACAACCTCAATGTGCTTCAGATGCGATCATGTTGCACTGGATTATGTGCAATATTGATAGCAGACTTATAATCACAATACAACTTCATTGGACATTCCCACTTGATCTTCAAATCTTCCAAAATAATTTTCAGCCATAATAATTCACAAATTCCAAGGACCATCGCTCTAAATTCAGCTTCTGCACTAGATCTAGCCACAACATTTTGTTTTTTACTCCTCCAAGTTACAAGGTTCAGTAATTACCTTGGGTTGTAGAGTAGTAGGTTGTATATCCGAAGAAGATGATTGAACTTGCACCGGTGCCTTCTTCCTTGAGTAAACCAGCAAAGGACGAGTAGTGTCCTGAATCCCTTTTTGTGATTTGGGTGTATTAGGCTCTATTTCGGGTTGCATAGGTTCAAGTTGGGCGGAAATTGGTTGGTAGGCAAGGATCGAGTGTTTGGCCGTTGGACAGAGCCGGAAAATCAAGTTAGGCGGTGCTGGTTGGTAGGCAATGACCGAGAGTTTGGCTCTGGACAGAGTCGGAAAATCAAGAAGAAAGAATTCTCTGTCCTTATCTTCTCAGTGAGTAAGTTCTCCCCAAAGATAAGGACGAGTAAAGAAATTCTCTTCTTCTGCAAAAGTAACATCCATTGAAACATAAAATTTTTTGTGGTGGATGATAGCATTTGTACCCTTTTTGTGTGGAGGAATAACCGAGAAAGACACATTTGATGACTCGTGGATCGAGTTTTCCCTATTTTGAGAATGTACATGTACAAAGGCAACACATCCAAATATTTTGGGAGTAAGGTTTGAGGTATTGAAATCGAAATAATTTTGCTAGAACTTGCATAGGACTTTGAGATTCAAGGACCTTTGTAGGCAATTTATTTATCATATGAGTAGCAGATTAAAACAAACCTCCCCGGTATTGTTTAGGGACATTTTTTGAAACAAGAGAGCTCGTAATAGCTAAAATGTGTCCATTCTTTCTTTCGGCAACACCGTTTTGTTGGGGTGTGCTAACACAAGATGACTCATGTATAATGCCTTTTTTTGAAAATATGGGGAGAGAAATTGATTGAAATAGTCCTTGGCATTGTCTCGACCTAAACCGTTTTATTTCACTCCAAATTGTGTTTTGATCATGTTGTAAAAGGTTGAAAAGACAGACCTTACATCGATTTACTTTTTAAAAGAAATATCCAAGACACACTGGTACAATCATCAATAAAGGATACAAATGCTATCATCCACCACAAAAAAATTTATGTTTCAAATGGATGTTACTTTTGCGAAGAAGAAGAGAATTTCTTTACTCGTCCTTATCTTCGGGGGAGAACTTACTCACGTAAGATAAGGACGAGAATTCTTTCTTCTTCAAAGACGAACAATCGCGATTGTCTCATTTAGTGATGGTAGCTCCTCTTTTCCAAGTATTTGGACTCTTCTTGCATCAAACTCAACATTTAGCCCAAAGAAGAAAATCATAAATTCGATCCTTTTCAACGAACCTTTTCGTGAGTGTTGCATCGCATTGCACTTCATCCGAATGCACTGTAATGATCCATCTCTTGCCATAAGCTTTGCAACAGATTAGAATACTCCGTGATTGAACGACTTCCTTGCTTGGTAGATGAAATCTTAGTCTTGATTTCATAGATTTGAGCAGCATCTCGAACTTTAGAATAAGTCTGCTTCACACCTCCCATATTTCTTTGGATGAGTTAAGAAACATGCATGTGTCACTGATTTCTGGCATCATAGAATTCCATAACCAAGACATAACCATAGAGTCTTGTTCATCCCAAGCATCAAACTTTGGATCTCCTTCTTTAGGTCCTGTTCGAGTAAGTGACTCAGCTTTCCTCTTCCCTTCAAGAACGTGCGAACCAGCTGAGACCACTTCAGGTAATTCTTCCCATTTAACCTGTAGGCCACTTGAATGTTCTGCAACTCACTTGTTGGGTTGGAGTTGTTCATAGAGACTTTTGAACTATCCCCATTGGTATTGGTTTGGACAATTTCAGACATATTTCTTTTGAACAAAATAGACAGGCTTGAGGGTTGAGTGGGAGTAAAAAATATACCAGACAAAAGAAAAAAAATTCCCAGAAATCGGCTTACTCTGATACCATGTTAGAAATAGGTTTTTTCTATTAAATTTTCTCACAAGGAATTACACTAATATTTATATACATAGTGAGCCTAACTTTAGGAAACTCTATACTAGGAAACAAACTAATTCTAGGGATGCTGTCCCTTAAAACACAGCCTCAAAGTTAGGGATAGCAATCAATAAAATATTTACAGAATCCTATCTGATACACTCAAGATTCCTTATTAGGAAACTGTAATCTGACAATTTATAATCTTATTATATAGTTCAAATCTTTGTCATTTGTCCAAGAAAAAGAAAAAGGAAATCTATAGTTCTCATGAAATTATGGGCAGTCACGTTGTTCCTAAATCTATTATTAGTAAGCCATTATATTCAGACCTTCCAGCTGGTTATGGTTTGCCATTCCTATTTCCCTTGTCTCAGAAACCATTTGCATGTCAGATTAATATTTTTGTTCATGCTCTATATCAGATTAATATTGTTGTTCTTAAAGTTTGTTTTTTCTGTTTCTTTTTTGCCATTACCTGCAGGTTGGTGTTGAAGAAGTGCAATACATTGTTAAAGAGTTGTGGCGTGGGAGAAGTGCAAGAGAACTATCTCCAAAAGATGTGGGGCGTGGAATGTGGCGATCTGTTAACGAGTTGATGCTTGTTAGGTATGGTTTGTTTCATGATGTAATTTGGAGCATATGGCATTCACAAACTTTTTGATATGATTGGATAGAATCAGCATGTGTTTTCTGATATTGGTGATATTAGTAACATGTTTTTTAATGCTGTTTATTTGTTATTTTTAGGAGTGGCCTATAAAGCCCATCTTATTTTTGATTTTTGGTAGTGTTCAATTATGGTGATTTTTTTAGTCCAACAGTGATTTTATACTTTCCTATAAAGCTCCTCCCCAGTGGAGGTGGAATTGCAGAATGGTGCTTTGTCCAAACAACTAGAGGACTTTGCCTCCTGTGGAATCAACCATGTACTAAGATTTGAGCATTGAGAACTCATTCTCCCTTGGCTTCTCTTATTTTTCATTCAAGTAGTTCTGAACTATGGAGATTTTTTAGTCCAACAGTTAAGATGCAAAACGAGTGAAATTTTCCCTCCTATAAAGCCCCTTTTGGTGATGTTGAAACTGGAAACATGTACCTTGTCCAAAGACTAGGGGACTTCACCTCGTACAGAGCTAGTACCTTTCTATTATTTTCCTTTTAGTATATAAATCATTTATTATGTTCAATCCTACTGGGGGCAATTGCACTCATTAACCCAATTTATGGATGCATCCATGTGTCCAAATATACATTGGAAAAGCCAAATAACTTTCATGTCTAGCAGATTTCCAAAAGCTTAAGATAGCATACAGCTAATTTTATTTGTAATTCAACATATAAACTTTCTTTTTGTTAAGCAGCACATGAATAACATTTTAAGCTTATTTCAGAGGCAATTTCTGCCGTGAACTTTACCAGAGCCATTTCTTTTGCTATGTCACTAGTCTATTTCTGGCCATCTTGCACTGGCACAAGTTTTAGCCAAAATGTAGCCTACTGAATGGTTTTTTTCTTTTTTTGATAGATACTGAATGGTTGATAATCTTCGCTTTCATTTTATTGTCTTAAAGCACAATATCATTTACCCGAGATGTGGTATAAATATATTGAGTTTATGAACTGAGATCATACTTGCCTTGTACCTTTATTGTGATATTTGATTTACCTGTAACACATTATCCATTATTCATTTCAGATGGGATCAGGCAAAGGCAGCATCTGTATCAAATTTAGTTCTTTTAAAGTTTAAAGAGGTATTCCCTAAACGAAGATGCTTTCTTTTTTTCTTAGTCAATATTATACTTTTCCAAGTACTATGGATTCTTTATATACAAGTATTTTACTTTTCTAAGTATCAGGATTTTGCTTTGGGTTTAGCTATGAATATTAATTCTCGATTTGGTTTTGGATGATGAATATCTGAGATAATGATTTTTGAGATGTTACCCTAATTTCCTTGGTTCCTTGTGAATTGCTTCTGTCTTTTTTTTATTTCCCCTCTAAATTGCTTTTGTATCCCTCTTCCCTGTACTTTTCCACATTAATTTAATTAGAGCCATCAGAGCTTTTGCTATCAAGCTTTTTCTGGCTTCTCTCAACTTTAAAAAAGGTTATTTAATATAACTTTAGTATGTTACTTATTAAAATATTAGGATATAAGGTCATATTTTGTTGAAATTAGAGATGAATACTCATTAGAGGAAAAACTCACACAAAAGTATGTATTTCTTAGAAATATGTACAGATATATATACATGAAGCATTGAATCAATTAAGGAAAGAATATCTCTACTTAGAATCTCTAAAATTCAGCTGTAATCTCTAAAGATTAGCTATTCAATGCTGTCAAATAATCAAAGATTCTCAACATATTTGGCATTGCATTTTATTGGGTCTTGGCTGTAGTTAGGGATTAAGGCCAAATTTCCCATTGTACTACTTGTCAATAATGAAATTTTGGCATTGAATCTTTAAACTGGATTCTAGTTTTGACGATTTTGAACATAAAGTAACTAAATTGATGGAAATTTGTCATTTGCAATCAACAAAGTCAACTTTTTGTTTAAAAAAATCAACAAAATTGGAACTACAATGGCAAATTTGCCATTTCTTGATACAATATTTCATGAAATATTACAATCCCATATTTTTGTCTGAAAGTATTATGGCAAAACAAAATAAAGTTGAAACACATTGGAAAAATTCAGTGTTGAGTCATAGTATGATGGTAGACTTGACTTTAATCCTATTTTGGTTATTTTAGTTTTCCCATAAGATATCTAGTTATTTCAGTTACGATTAGGTTTTTTATGATGATTATTTGAGATACTGATTGTTGAGATTGTCTCCCTCTGTTGATTCTTTTTGGATTTCTCCCATAGTTCTTCAAATTCTCTCTTGATTTCCCTATTTCCTTTTAAGTAACTTCTTTCTATTTTCAATTTTCCATTAAATTTCTGTTCTATCTCTTCCTCCAAGATGAAAATTTGACCTTATCATAACCTTGGTGGGACTTTATGACCGCAATGAGCTATTTGAATAGAATGATTGAAAGGTTAAAAAGATAAGATTCTTTACTTTCTCGAGGCTTTGCTTTACCAAGTGCTATTTTGGCAGTCTTGTTGTAGCATATGCCTGGAAGTCCGATGAAATCCTAAGTTTTTGTTTTTCTTTAGTACATATGTTATTTTGTTGCATTGCCTTTGTTCTTGTAGATCATCCTTTCATTAATGATCATGACGATATTTGTTCAATCTTAAAATTTTAAATTTTTGGATTCACCTGAAGACTGGACCTTTTTTCTGTTATTAACTTTCTTACTGATAATCATCAATTTTTTTATAAAAAAAATCCCTTGGTAGATTCCATGTTTTCAAATTCTAATTCCATTTGTATGGTTTGGGTTATCAATTTATCATAGAAAAGTAATAGTAACTTCATACTTCCTGGTTGCTCTTTACACTAGTAATGTTTTGTTATTTGAAGGCTGATGAACATGAGCAGAGGAGTCTTGATGATATCAAAGAAAAGGAACCAGAATTTTTCCACAGGGTGACATCCGTGCTGAAGCGAGCTGAACAAGACTTTGGTTTGTAACTAGACATTATCATTAAGATTTTAGATTTTAGCTTCAGCTGAATGGTTAATTTATTCAATATATTTTTGAATGACTGTTCTTTATCCTAAGATAATGTTGTTTATAGACCTCCCTATGAACCATTGTTAAATGCCTAATATGTGAAAGAAATATAGGAATTCAATGAATTCAATGGGCGGGGGTGTAAACCATTAATCTGACAGTGTAACTTTTGCATGAGTTTCATTTTAGTTAATTTGTTAGAAGCCATTTACTTTTACTTAATATATTAAATGTATTTAGGGATGGCAACGGGGTGGACTTTTGCGCGCCTTGACCCGAAGCTTAATCAATTCGTCCAGACTCAACTCTTAAGAAAAAAACTGCTCGAATTCGAAATTTAATAAGAGACTTGACTTTGCTTCGACCCGACCCGACTCGACCTGAATTTAATTTAAATGTTTTATTTTGAAGTAAATAAGATTTTTGAGGTTAGACTTAAAACTTAATATATTTATTTATTGAAAGCAAAAATTTAACATATGTATATATATATTAGGGGCATTTTTATAAATATCTCAGAGCGGACGGATTTATCTCAAACCTTTGACCTTAATCTAATTCAACTAATTCTCTAATTGCACCCGACTTGAACCTAATTTTTCAAAAAATAATCCAACCCAAACACATCAAGTCGGGTCAGAATTTGTCGGATTCGAGTTTCTTTAATCCCTAAATGTGTTGGTTCAAGTATATATCTTTCGCTAAGCCTGTTCCTTTAGGGGGACTAATTGAAGTGAATTGTCTGCAAAACACCACGTAGAAAAATTGTTTTCCTTTGTGCTTTTACTTTCACCTTTGCCTGTATGTTTTTGTGCTGAGGCTTGGTTTCAACTCAAAAAAGAATTTCCAGGCCCATAAATTTAGCCTGGTCTGATGGCTCATTTCACTGTTAATATATACATATATATTATAATTAAATATATTTTTTATTATTATTTAGGTTGATTTGACTAGATTGACCTGAGATGAAAAATTCCTTAGCCTATTGGTTTGTACTGGCAACTTAGCCATGGACAGATGTACTTAATTGTCATTTATGGTTATTCTGATACGAACGCAGTTCATGTTGTGTGCTCAGTCGGGTCAGATCAAGTGCCTTCAAGACACCTTTAAGAGTTCAGAAACAATGGTCAAATGGTGAGGATGATAGTACCATGGATTCCAATAAAATCATATGCTTGGCTAGGTGGTGTATTAGATGATATCATATTATCTTTACTAATTTTGCACGTAATTATTGATCAATGCTCGTTCATACTAAATCAATCATGTATTAGATAAAAACTCAATTGATCGACTACGCTTATTCAAGGAAAAAGAATCAAAATTTTCATATACTTAGATGGGATACAAATTTTAACGCTTGCAGTAAATATTCTGTTATCAAGAAAAATAATAAAGAAATCAACATAGACAGGAAATTAGGGGCAATGAAGGTGCAAGTGCTCTGCAATTTCTCCATTTCTCTTGAAATACTGTAACTTCTTTTAATGGAATTAAGCTTCTACGACTTTTGGTCTCGCCTGTGAATAAAATTGAACTCTTGTTGCTGAAGAATATATTCTGAAGCTTGAAGAAGTTTCCTGAATCACAGTTTCCAAGTTGCATAAGGGGTTGATGGTGAAATAATAATAAAATTCTTTTCCATTTAAAAAATAAATAAAAAAAAAGAGTGACGAGATACAATAAGTGATCTTTAAAATACACCACAAAAGAGGGAAAAAAAAAACACGTTATTTAGACTAAAATAGGGACTGAAAGTCATTGTTCATCATACACAGCTTTGATCTAAGATAAATAATAATATACTTTGAGATGCTGAAAAGGCTTTTGTACAAAATTTTCACTATATTGTAAGCAAAACAACAACAATAATATATGCAGAGTAATGGTTCACACTTCCATTTAATTTTTTTAATAACAAAAAGGAGGGGAAAGAAAATCACCATAAGATCAAGTTAAAGATAGGGGAAAACAGTTTACCATGTGAAAGAACCAGATGCAATGCGATACTGATTTTAAAACTTGATCTCATCCTGCCTATCAGCAGGTGCAACGCACTGCCATAAGGATCGGAATGCATCAATATCAGCAGCTTCCACTCCCAAGACAGCAAGGTTCCGCCCATACTCCTGGTAACAGTATACAATTCAATACAATGCTGCACCATATATTCAATGACAAAGAAGGAGGGATTGCAAATTCTTAGGAAGGGATTCTCACCTGAATATCAAGAAACAATTGCATGCAAATTTTGTCAGTATCAGACACATTATGATCCGAGACATCTGAGCTTGCCCCAGCCCGTCTTTGTGCGCCTTGTCTTATTCTTTGAAGTGATGACTCTGTCTTCCTTGCCTGGACAAGATAATTTAAAGGTTTTATTAAAAGCATATTTAATATCTAGACAAATAGCTAGGGAAATAAATTGTTTGTGATACTAACCACACTGACGAGGTCAGCAGCTAATTCATAATAGCGAATAGTTATGTCTGTTGCAGCACCTAGCAGTAGACTATTCCTCGCATCATTGGTCAAATACTTTGTAGCTTGTTCACCATCCAAGAAAGTCTGAAAGCATTGAAATTTGTTGCTTAAGCTAAGTAACATGCACTGGTTGCCCATGTGGGCAGCAGGCAACAAACTCTTTAGGTAAAAAATAAACACATTCTCCATGGAAATTCAAGCCAAACAAGTAAATAATCTGGACTGCATTTAAATTTGTTATATTTCTAAGCAAACAAATATTATTTATATCAGATTTTATATTTCATTTCTATGTTTCTTGGACTGTTCAATTTTCTTCAAGTATCCGTGCAGACACGTAACATATCTAACACCTCAAAATGGACATGCATATAGGGTTTTGACCCTCCAAAGTCAAATATAAGGGGAAACTCAAGATATTTAAAAGCACTCCTATTGAATACATATCATGTGCAACATCTATCCATGTATCTGAACAACATAGCATATATGTACCACTATATATATGGTTTCATTTGTTGAAAATTTACAGGAAAAGAGATAGCAAAAATTGCGATAGTAAAAAGAGAAAAAAAAAAAAAAAAGGTACAGGGTCTGTGTGATTGCATACCTTTAATGGGCGCAATACCCCTGCTACATAAGGCGAATGCCTGACAGGAAGAGGTTTGTTTGTCATCCTGTAAGTTGCAGTTATTCCTTTCAGCTGTCTCAAGTCCTGCGGAATTTATGATAAACGAGAATGAACAAAAAATTCAAGAGTGTAATAAAAGTGCAACCAAACAAATTACAATAGAAACCATAAAACACGTCATGGTGGTTTCATAGCACAAGGTGACTCAATGCTCTTGGGCACAAGATGCCAAAAAAAATAGTGCTCAGCTTAGAGAAGGCACAATGTGTAGATAAAATGAACTTCAGATACATATTTTTGTTAATCAATTCTAAAGAGTCTAGACATTTATCCTACAAAATATGAAAATTGTAGTTTTCCTTCTTTTGGGCAATATACATGATTTGTCTATAATCTCAAGTGGGGATACTGATATTATACTCTTTTTTACTATTAAAGGTCCAGTAAATGAAAAATAAATAAAAATAGAAGAAATGCAAGAGAAATTATTTGGATGATCTCTTTTTGCCTAACAGAAACAAGTGCCTAAGCACACCAGACATGCACCTCACCCAGAAGGATCTGAGGGGCTTTTGTTTTTTGGTAGCTAAGCCCCAAGGCGCATGCTTTGACAACACTTATGCAAATAACTAATATGTTTAACATTGTAATGCTTACCTCAACAGACTTCTGAACTAAAGCCTCTTTAATTGTGTTGATAACTAAGGGTAACAAATCATCCAATGATTTTCCACAGTGCAAAATGCTCTGCTTTACAAGGTCAAGGATTTCAGTGGAACATGAAGATAGAACTCTAAGTACATGATCCAGGTAAGCACCAGAAATTTCCTTGCCCAGAAAATTTATGTCATGAATAACCTGCAAACACAAGTGCATTCATACATATGCTGCTCAAAAGTCTGGATCAACAATGATTACGTCTACATTGAATATATAATAGTGCTTAACTTAGAGAATGACATCAAGTTGCAAGTAGAATTTAAAAAAAAGAGTACATGATAGAATGCTTAAAGTCCTGTGAACAACATGATACATAACTCAGCAGATTGACCTTGGGGGGCTGAAAATGGTAGATCTGAAGCAATTGCATAACTACATCTCTTATTTTCTACATTTTAAAAATGAAACTCAGGAATATATTTTTAGGTTAGAAGAAAGTATAATTACCAGTTTTAATTTCCCTCTGATCTTTCTACATTAGAAAGAATCAAGTGGATATGCGGATAACTAATTATTTCTCTATATTTATCTCTCCATTTAGTTACTCAAACAAAACTGATTATTTGTTCTTCAGTTCTCTAAACTTCAAATTTCAAAATTCAAACATAAAGAACACCATTGATTAAACCTCTGTGCATTAAATAAGGCTCAGTGAATTTAACTTGGAAACATAATAGAATAAAGACACGGGCATACACAAACAAAATCGTCTGGAGCAGCTGAAAGAGCCCACTCACATCCAGGGTTGGAGCCAGCACTACCCTTCTTCCGAGCAGCCAATCCAGAAGACAACCAATTTGAGTATCTATTACACGCAAAATACAGTCAAATGATGATGTTCAGTATATCAAGACAACCCAAAAGTATTTGACCTAAGGAATGACCTTGAGAGCAGCTGCAGGGACAAGCGAAGAAACTTGTCAGAACAAGAAAGGACAAGAACTTCTTCATTCCAGCAGGATCTCAAGCTATCCAAGAGGGTAACACTTTGTTTAAGCGTTAGGTTCAGGGAATATTCTTCACCAGAATCTGAATTCTGGACAAGAACAAGACCGGGGGCTGTAAGTGCAGAGTCCAGTGCACCAGCTATTTCTTGAAACCTGAGAGATTGAAAATAAAAGCAGTCATATCTAAGTACTAATTCAAAATTGTATTAGTACAATAAATATCTAATAATTCCACTCAATACCTTAACGAGAAATAAACACCAACATTCCACTGCTTCATGAACTCAACATAAGAAGGTGCGGCTCGAAATCGGGCAACAGCAGCACTAGTTGGGCAATAGCCTGACAGTGAGATTTTTTTTAAATATAATAAAATGGGCTATGGTTAAGATACTTTAATTCTTTACCAAAGTCTCCTTTACAAAGATTTAGTCTTAGATGCAAAATGAAGGTCAGATTACTACCTTCAAGATAGGCCAAGAAATCTAGGCTTGCTTTGTAGTTTTTGAGGAATTCTTTAGGTCTTCCTGGAGAAAAAGCACCAGGTTTTCCCTTTTGGATGGCTTCAAGGACCTCTTTCAGAATTGAATTTGCCATGAAGTCAAATACCTGTAATCCTGAATTTTCTGAACAAAACAAACAACACAACTTCAACAGCCTTCACATGTAGCAAATTTGAAGTTTGATATGCAAAGACCATGAGAAGACTGAAATAATGCACCAGTTGGACATTAAATTTGAACTGTGAAGCCTATATTCACCAAGTTCATATATATCTTCTCAGGGAACCAACCTATTTCCAGCACCAAATGCAATATAACTTGGTAGTAAAGACCCAATGAACTAGATGAAGTACACTATTAATAGAATTGATATGGGATATGTACCTGCAGAAGCAATTTCCAGTAAGAATTTGAAATCATTCTTAACATGTTTCTTAATTTGCTGATAATCATTCTCAAGTTCATCCCCAGATGCTGCAACAACTCCCCCAGAGGATCCATGTGGGATAACATTTTGTATAAATGGAGCCACGATGGTCGTGCGAAAAATTTCTTCTGCATTACCATTGTTATCAACAGCAGCATAAGCACGTAAGCAATTATAAATTGCATTGACATCCCTGTGTTCCAGCCCATCAACAAAACAGTGTCCCAAGCTTGCATTCAATAGTTGGCTAGCACTCTGAATCCTCTTTTCAATATTCTGAATAAAAGGCAGGTTCTGCACTTGCATAATATAGAAAACAGATATTCCATGAATTTCTACTTCCAAACAATTAGATTTTGACCTGGGGTTGTTCATGTCACTCTAAGGTACATATCCATAATGCATATGAGACAGATTTTAGTAAAATCGTCCTGTTGTCAGTAACCACGAAGCAAAATTACGCTGATTGTCAACTACTCTCTAAGTCATGAGACTATGATATGAATACTATGTTTATAGCTGATATGAGGCACATAATATACATAATGCTTGTAAAGATTTTGACACATAAGTTTATAGTTGAGGAGGATCACACTGCTCTTATGCAAATGCATCCTTCTTCACCAAGGCCTGATGGTATGAGCTAAATGTTTTGCAATACTATTGGCATGATGTTAATGGTGATGTTACCAAGTTTTTGGATTTTCTAGATAAGTGATTTTGATGATATGATTGACCACACTAACATAGTACAAACAAATTCCTAAATGTAAGAATCGGGAGAGGATGTTGGACTCTAAACCAATAAGTTCGTGCAATATTCTTTAGAAGCTTATTCTAAAGTTAATGGTTAACTGTCTTAAGCACATCTTCCAGCTATAAGACAGCAAACCAGAGAATAATTACTTTGTAATGAATTGCCATTATTATCTAAATATGAAAGTAAATTCAGAAAACAAATCCAAAAGGGGATTACATAATTAGATGTGGAATTCTCGGTGGCTAAGGCATAAAATTTGTGACTGAAAAGAAGAAGAGGTACCTGTGCATGAGCAATATAAAAGTTGAGGCGATTCATCTCACTGGCAATTCTCTCCAGAAGCATGCTTTGGGTCTCTCTGAGATTTGTTGTTCCATTCTCAACATGTTGTGAGCTCAAAGCATTACTCTTTTGCATTGAATTGACATCCCCATTTGACCAATCCGAAGACACACTAGGAAGCTCCTTTATAAGCTTTTCAACCTAATAAAGGAGTCTGTTTAACCAATACTCTTGGAAATGGAAATGGAAATGGAAGGGACTCGATAACAATACTACTGCTATTACCTTAGAAACAACATGAAAAGTGTCCAGCAGCAACTCCAGCACCTCTCTGGCAGCAGCAGCCTCTGCTCGTTGGCTCAGTCCATTCTTCAAAGAAGTAAGCGAGCCCTCAACAGCTCCCCTAAAGCCTTGGATCTTGTCACGGAGTTCAAGAAGCGGAGCACGCATACGAAGCACCGCAGAGTCCACATCAACCAGTTTGGTGGAGAGGTTTACAAAGTCGGCGTAATCACGGTTGATGAGATCAATTAGTTCATGGTTGAGAGACGAGAGATGAGCCTGGAGCTCAGATCGGAGGGTGTCAAATGGGACAAAGGTTCGGAGCTCCGCAATGTAGGATTCTGAGTCGAAGTCAGGTGAAAGGAAGAGAGAGGGCTTGAACCACATCGGGTGAGAGTCGAGCGGGTCGGAGAAGAGATCCGTAGCGGATCTAGGGGCTGGAGATGGGATTTGATCCGGCATTTTCACCCTTTAATAGGAATCCAAGTCCAAGTCAGATTTCGATTATCTCAATTCCTCTACTGCAAGCAAACATATCGCCATGAATAATTAAATATCAATATGCAACTGATTTGATCTTGTTTTTCATTGAAATCAAAATTATGGAGACCAGAAATCATATAGAATCATTATGCCAGTCCAAATGATAAACATGAATTACTTGGAACAGGAAGCAAAGTTCTAAGAGAATAAAATTCTATAGATTAATAGCAAGAAAAAGAATAGGCTCACCTATACGATGTCGAGAGCGAGAGGAATCTGCAAGGAAATAGAGGGAGGGATGCTGGAACGGCGTCGGATTAAAACAACTGAAGGCGGGGGGGTTGAAAAGAATGAAAGAGAGGGAGGCGGACACCGCCGGTAGAAGTACGGCAGAAAGAGGAGGCGTCAATAGAGGGGAGAGAGGAGGGACGGGTTCAGCAAGAAGAAGAAGAAGAAAATTGAGAGGCAGATCTAGACACCCAACGACGTAGTTTTATCAGAAAACTGAAATAAATGATCATTTCAGTGCAGTGTTTTAGGTTGGGTTTGGATGGACGATTGAGTGTGATGCGGTGCGTTTAGTTTATTTTTTGTTTTATAGTATTGTTATAGTATCTAATCTCACCTCACTGTTATTTTTACACTAACCGTAGATAAATGCACCGCCTATTCAAATTTACAGTCGAGATCTAGCTCAACCTGGACTCGAAATTCTGACTGTCCCAACGATTCGGTTCATATCTATTTTGGAATTTCTTTTTTCATATCTTACAGTATTTTGGTTTTGGAAAAGATAATCAAACCAAATTTTTTTATCGGTTTTGATTCCTAGCTTTTTATTAAATTAGTTTAATTAAATAAATTATTAAAAATTTATAAAATAAAATAAAAATTATAAAATTATTGATTGAGTTAGTTTGATTATTATCGATATTATTATTTGTATAGAAAGATAAATTTAATTGATTTTTTTATCACATTTTAGAATAGTTTACAATCCAATCAATTCAATCGATAAATCAGTCAATACTCGATTCAATTGATGCGATTGATCAATTCGATTCAATTTTATCAATTCCCTTTTTGTGCTATTTTCAATTTGAAATAAAATATTTTTTTTATACCATAAATATTTATCAATTAAATAAAATTAAAAATTATTTTTTATTATTATTTTGAATTAAAAATTAAACTAAATAAAATACATTAGGGTATCGAATCAAAATTGAATTAAATTTTTGTGAGTCTCAAACGAACATATAGATTCATATTTAATAATGTATATCAATATACACAATATATATGAGGTTTTGATATATGAAAATTTTAAATTTTCACTAGACGTATTTATTGTGGGCATGATTAATTATGAACAAATGATATCAAAATCTAAATAGTAGATTTCTTTTTATTCTAATGGTTATAAAATTTTTAAAATTTATTCATAATTTTTTTTAAAAATTTCAATTTTAATGGGTTGGTATTGTTATTTTTTTAATAAAAAATTTATACTTTTTTTTATAATTTTTTAAATGCATGAAAGATTCAAGAGAAATAGGCTTTGACTAGCAAACATTTCCCAAATTGTGTTACAACAATATCAAAACAAAGCTTAACCCAAAATGCTTACAACATCATATATGTAACGACTTACGGGTTACAAACATCATACACATGGATACAACAAATATAATATAAGTACTGCATATCTATCTTTGTATCTAGCTTAACTCGACCAAAACCTTGAAACATATGCAGCACAATATATATATGACGATGATTCAGGAAATGCAAACTAAGCGGCGTGATTTTATTCGGTGAGCTCATCTGATTCATCAGAATCCTCAGCTGTAACTTCTGAATCTTCATCGTCGTCTTCATGGAAACCTTCTTCTATCCTTACAGCTTTACTTCTTGTTATCTTGGTCATTGCTGCAGTCTTGCTTGCCCTTTGTGAGCGAGGACCTATAGTGCCATCATTGCTAGGAATCACAGACTTAACACAAGGAGGTGAATTTTCTTCATCAGAACTAACTTCTTCACGTCTCACTCGTCTCCTTGAACGATTAGGTCTAGCTGAGCATGGCGCTGGGGTTTGTGGAACTGCAGTGGAACCATCAACATCCAAGTTGAATTCCAGCTCCAACTTTCCTGCAAAAAATATTGGGAAACAACATAGTTAGGTGTTAATGACCAAAAACACTCTCCAAGCCCAACAAATACTAATAACCAAAAGGAAAACGAATATAACAGGCCAAAATTGGTATTGGATTTTACATTTTTGTTGGTTGTTTCCAGAAAAGCATTCTTCATACATGAAAGTATGCCTTCTATATGATCAGACAGATTTTGTATAATATTTACAATGAAAATTTCTATTTGACATGAAAAACACAACATCAAAAAAAACAATGGTCTTTCCTGTGAGTGTAAGATACTTACCGAAAATATACTTAACTTCATCTTCCGACAAATCCTGATCTGGATTTCTATCTAGTCCTTCAAGACGTTCAGCCATCAGCTTCAACTCCTTTAGAATATCTTTCTCGCTTAAAACAGATTCACACACACGACTTAAAAGTCTCCTCATTATCTTTACTGGTCCTTGTTCTGATAAACGGAAATGGAGAGAGGCAAGTACTCTGCAAACAGCCGCAACATATGACCTCTCTGCAGGTGTCTTCTTTGCTGGGAACCTCAACACCTTGGGAAAATAGAAGAATAACAAAACAGTAGGTAACAAATTATTTTGTTCATAGATTAGTATTCTTCTCAAATTTTTTGCCAACCATTACGGCCAACATCTTACACAAAGCAATTCATTGCTTTCAATGCAGCAATAAAACACTTCTCTTTTTTTTGTGCATCCACGGAGAAAGATAAATTATCAGATGGGATTTGCTATTAAGTGAATTTCTAATCTATCTGTTTGTGTAAAGCTGGGTGGTGTAGGTATTACTCGACTTTGAAATTAGGATCTGATTATTGATATTATGACTTTTAAGATTTGAATTGGGAAAACTGAAGATTTGAGTTGAAGCAATAGAGATATTACCTCTGTGGCTATGCGTATTGCAAGTCCCTCTTCTCCGCATTCTACTGAAGGCTGTGAAGGGCCATCTATGATTTCTGGTGATCCATTACAACCATTATCATCCTCTGCTTCAGTCCCCTTTGCATATAGGGGAGTTTGCATCATCTGTAGCATGAATCTTGAAGCTTGTATGGCACGCTTACGCATGTTGGAGACCATATAAGAAGAACCACCAGGATTGTCATCTATTCCAGGCCACATAGAACGCATGACAGGAATGAAAGCCTTAGACAAACACTTCTGTTTATTGCAAAATCAAATTTATTTGTCATCAGCAAACAAGTCTAGAACTCTGGACATATTACTTCTGTGTCTGTATTGACAAGAGATGCATATCATCCCGAAATTAATGCTAAATACCTTGTGATTTTCTGAGAGAGAAGCATAATGCTCGAAAAAAACAGATAAACACTGTTTCAATCTAGTAAAAAAAAAAGAACAGAAAAATAATGTTGTAATGGCTGTCGTATTAAGTAGAAAAGAAGAATTGTTTTAAGTAAAAGATAGACAAGAGTAGAGACAGAATCAGATCCGCCCACCTCTGGAGGTCCTTTGATTCATTGATGAAATACAAGCTAATCAGCTTGGATAAGAGCAAAGGATGAGATGAAGCAGGAATACTTGGATACTTCTCACTCAGAAGAAGAATCTTGGCAAACCCCTCTCCAAGAACAGCTTGGACAGATTCATTTTCATCATTTTCTAGAGCTCTGGCCCTATTATTTGTTGTAAATCCAGCATATAAGAGATCGACCAATTTAATATTCGAAGCTCCATCTGTCTCAGAAAAGTTTACAGGATCAGATGGCATAGCATCTACTTCAAGCTGTGATGAAAGGTTCAGTTCCAAAGCCCTATCAACTTCCTGAGGACCATGCCACATCCCAATATCAAATAATGCCTTACAAGCAACTGTGCTAATTGGAGAAGGGCCCTTAACATAGGATATCCTCAACTGCTTTATTAGTTCTTCACTAGGTTTATTCTCTAACAACCCAAACAGCCCTAGGCATCGTACAGATACCCTCTGCACATCCAAGTGAACATATTTTGCCTGCATTGGGTATTCCATATCAACCATAAAATCCTTCCAAAAAGGTTTTAGATGATTTTTTAAGTAGGCATTTTAAGACATCTAAAATTTGTACAGACCCATGAAAATAGAATGCATATTATGTAAAATTCTATCAAGTTTAATTCCTAAAGAGAAGTTACCTATCATTTGTGACAAATTCTACTCAAATTTTACGTCTCTTTGAATAGATACTTCCTATTTCAGTAAGTACACATGGCAATATGAATAGACTAGTAACCAAACTCCTCATTTTGTCTTCCAAATAATTAGAATGTGGAAATAGAAAGCCATACTCTTGAAAAGTTGAGGATATTAGATTTAGGCTTAAGGATTTGATTATGAATAATAAAGTGGAATGCAAATAGACTGAAAGATGCAATCAGGTCCATACCCCAGGAAGCAGCAATGATTGAAGCAGTTCAGTAGGTTCAACAGCCCAATGGAACGATTTTGCATTTTCCAAGAGAAGACCAGTAACAGCAAGGCAGTGCATCCAGCTTATAAAGTCAGCAGTTCTCTCCCTGCAAGGACGTGCAAGCTCTTGCACAACCCGAAGAATAACTTCTTCAAATTCACCAGCAGCAGAGTGAACCTTCCTTGCCAACCTTGCCACTGCAATAGCCCAATCTCGGTCACCACCAAGATTTATGCCATCTCCAATAGCAACTTTGTTGCCTTCATCATCCACTTCATGTTCAAGAGGCCTGTGCAATAAGTCCTGCACAAAGGAGCTAGCAATCTTCCTGATTGTAGCATCAGAAAAATCAAGCAGTTCACCAAGCAATAGTAGCTGTCGAGATGCAAAGTGGTAGTTCACCCCTGAAATTATATGGTCAAATTAGAATATTAAAGTAGAATAAGTTTTTTATGCATTTGTTGATCAAAAGAACCTGACCCACCTGCATCAATATGAGCTTTGACCAAATCTATGTAATCAGAGACAGTTTCAGGAAGAATTCTATCTAACAAATCATTGTTGTCTGAAGCTTCAGCAGCATATATAGCTGCTTCAGTACCCATTGTAGCAGCAGCATCAGAACCTTTTCCCTGTCCAACAATGCGTTACTTTGTTATATCATCACGAAAGTGAATGAAATGTTGTTATATTCAAGAATTATGCTTGAACAAGTCATTATCATCAAAGACCTAAGAACCAATTAAAGACCTATGAAACAAAAGCAGTGTTATGTCGCAAATAAATATTTTAGGGTGTTGTACTCCGTTTTAATGATGAATGGCTGGGACATAGATAGGTAAACACTATGTCTCGCAACTAGATGTTATGACAAATGTGTCAAGATATAGCATTAGAAATGAAGATCAACAAAAACAAAATTACAGAAACTAGAAACAAGAGGCAATCAAGGAGAAAGGGAATGAAAAGAAGGGATAAAAAGAACAAGTGGGAGTAAACCAGTAAAAACCAAACCAGAGACTGAAAACATGGAACAGGAAATATCACCTTAGAATAGCCTAGAGACTAGAAAATATAGTAAAACACATAACAAAATAATTAAATAAAGAACTAGATAATTTGAATTGTTCAATTGGACTTCTCAGTCAAAATCAGATGCTTATGTATTAAAAATGCTATATAAGCTCAAAAAAGGAGGATATTGATTTAATACTAGTAAAGTGCTCACTTAAATATATGTTCGGTAACTTTGGGGAAGATTAAAATATACAAACGGATACACAAATGAATGAATAACAAGCTTACTTGTGCTTCCATCTGCAAATGTTTGCACACCATCCTCCAATAAAGAGAGACCTCAGGTTCCATTAGCCTGATACTAACAGAACAATCCGCTGAATCTCCTATTATAATATCAGGAAAAGATAGATGATAGGCAAGTGAACTTGTTTTTCTTGTATAAACTGACATGTTAAACCAACAATATACCTTACAAACTCATAATTATAGTGGCTACTGAAATGGCAGAATTGTCTGTGAAAATAAAAGACAATAATCTTTACTCATTTAGCAAAAACATCTAAAATCTCCACAAACCTTCACTTCCTTCATTTGCTGATGTCCGTAATATGTACTGTTGTATACTTTCCACCTTATGCAGTTTCACTAAATCGGCTTTTAGTAGGGACTCCATAACAGACTCCCCAACTGATTCATAGGTTTCAACATCAAGATACTTGAGAAGTTGTACAGGATCTCCATTGCAGCACTTTACAAGCCAGTGATCTGTCATTAACTTTAAACACTCCTTCGAAACAGCCAAAGAACGATCAGCAAGTCCTCTCTGAAGAATTGCTGTCCTATGCTTGATACTAGCAGACCAAGCAAATTAAGCAAAAGAAAGTATTAGGAACTCATTAAACGAAATACAAACAATATAGCCCAACTACAAGATTAAAACCCATCTTACCTTAGGCTTTGAAGAGGAAATTTGTTAGCTATAACACAGTATGCTGCTTTGCGGACCGACTCATTTACATCCATTGTACAATCTATGATTACTTGGGAAGTTGCATTTGAAGGAGGCAAAGATAACACAATGGTCTTCCGAACCTCCTATAAACAGAATCTCCAGAATTGTTAAAAAAAAACCTCAATTATTTTGTTTAATAAACCTTCCAAGAAATTAAAATATTCATAACAAATCACGCAACTCATCGAGAAAACAGAAACAATATATAAGTTTACACACTGACCGAGTTCTGTTCCAATGGAAGGACTTCGAGAAATAAATCAAGAATGTCGCTATTTTCAGAATCATTTACAAATCGTGAAAGCGCCCTGACTGCAAGTGTACGAATTAACGGAACCTTGTCCACAACCCGAAATTTCATTAACTCTATCACCTCATCCCATAGTTCATCGCTCACTTCTGAATCATCGGGCAGCCGTAATATTATCTGTATATATATATATAAATATATAATTCCTAAAAATCAAAACGCTAAAAAAGATTTTAAAAAATGAAGCCAGAATTTAAAAGAGCTGACCTCGGAAATGATCTGGCAAGCCCTAAATCGTGCGGTTTTATTAGCTGCAGTAGCCCCAACCAAAAGGAACTTCAAAAATTCCTCCAAGAACTCATCACTAGCGGAAGTGTCGTTGGGATCTCGGGCGCTGGAAAATGCTGAAACAAAGCGCACAACGCGTTCCACGGAGGCGGTTCGCTTTAGAATTTGAAAGAGAGGGGTCAGTGTCTTGGTGAAGGCGACAGAGAATTGATGAACGGAAGGGGATTTCGAACGGACGGCTGAGAGCTCCTTCAGCTTCCGGAGATGGGTGGCGTTAGATGCTTTAGCCTCGTCCACGATTTTGGCAATTTTGCGAATCAATTGTGTGTCTGCCATTTCTTGCTCTTTCATTATCGGTTTCCTTCTCTGTTTCTTCTTCTTCTTCTTCTTCTTTTTTTTTTTTGTCTGGAACTGATCTCGTTTTGAATTTTTGGTTTGGAAATCGAGCGGGAGTTTATTATTAATATTGATTTATGGGCCGAACATATCAGGCCCTTTCCACTTTTAAAAGAATAATAAATAATGTTAAACTTCTTAATTCATCACTCAATTTTTAAAGTGTTTTATTTTCATCACTTAAAAAAACTTTACAATTTCATCACCGCTGCTAGAAAATGCTTTTATTCTGATCACTCAAAAGTTAAATTTTTAATGACCGCCGACACATCATACTTTTTACTATTTTTGACCTATCATTGTTCATCATCATCATCATCTTCTTTTTCCATAACTCCCTCGACTTTCCCCAACTATCTATCAACCATCACACCTCAAATGGCTTTCTCATCCCTTGCTCCTATCATTCACAGCTACCATCAACAAATGAAACATGCAAGTGAGATTATGGATAAGATCAGGGCTTCGTAAAATTTAAGCAAGTGACAAATAAATTGAATAATGAACGAAGATTTCTAGGCAAAGGCATCATTGAAAATGTTTGAAAAGAGCAAACAATAACAATAACGATAATGAAAATTACATATAAGCCATTTCGCAACCAACATAAAAATTTGTGTCAATGAAATTAAACAATCTGAATGTGTAACCACTTATATACATATATGTCAAAAGCACTTAGAAATAACGATGATATTATATGTGTATTTTTTTAGAATGAATTGCGATGTGTCACATCATTCTCTCCCATCAGATCAAGCAATATTCTTATCACGTTATTCAAGTAAAACGTATCAATCAATTTTTTGAAGTTATTAGATAGAATGGCTCATCATGTCATTAATGATTACGACTCCAAAAATATGAAAACTATTAGTAATTTATCATCGCGTTGAAATTCGCAAAATTTCCTATATATTCACAACAATGTAGGAGTGCCTCCATAGTAAAACCCGCAATTGCTGCCTATGGAGAGTGTCTACAAGGGGACCAAGTTTGTGTTATTTAAAATAGTGGTTTAAAATTTGGGTGAGGTTTTGAGAGAAAGAGAGTTTAAAAGAAGAGTTTACTAGGAGAGCAAGAGGAGAGAGAGAGAAAGCGTTTGAAGGGAGAGAGAATAAAGAAAATAAGTTTAACTAATTTTTACCACATGGCACAACATGATTAGTTAAGAAATTTTTTTAACGATGTAAATAGTTAGAGTAATTTGTGTAACAAGATTATAGTTTAAGTACCACTTTTGATAATAGAAAAACCTTTTAAATATTTAAGTGAAGAAACCATTACAATTTGGGGTCAATTTTTTTATTTAAACATTAAAAAATAAAAATAAAAATTATTTATTGAATAAAACAATTATTGAATAAATAATTCAATGTAGGATTTTACATTAAATATTTTACGAACTAAGGGATGGATCCAAGGGGCGCGAGGGGGCACCCCCTTGGAATTTTTAAAATTTTGAATTTTATATATAAATTATCATGTATTTTAATTTTGGTGTCCACATTGTATAATATTCGCCCCATTGACCAAATTGTATTTCATATAATTCGCCCTCTTAAGTCATAATATTATACTTTATACTAACAAATTATTTTTCAGTTTTTAATTATATAACTTTAATAATAATCAAATATTGATGTATAATGGGCCTTAAAAGACTAAACTTAAAGGCCTAATATAGATTTTAAAGTTAAATTTCAGAATTAATTGATTTGGCTCATACTTATACGTATTCGGTTAGTGACTTTTTTGTATTTTGATTTGTAAGTCTTACTAAGGAATTATCTTCCCCTGGTAAAGTGCCGACATTATCGAGAGAAAAAGAAAAGAGTTTGATACCGAGACTAAGAGCACAAAGTAAAAAAATATAGATTATCTTCCACTAGGCTACTTACTATTTTTTTCTTTATTTATTTGACTTATTATTTTTTCTTTTTCCTTATATGTTGTTGTTTAATATATTATTACGGTCTTCAAGTTTTTTCGAATAAATTATGGTCAACAAAAAGATCGAGTCTTTTTTCAAGAAAAGAGTGTCAGAAAGCAATAATGATGAATCGGTTTGTAACACCCCCTAACCCTAAACTGTCGCCGAAACATGGTTATAAGGTATTACCTGACATATCAAATCAAATACGAAATTTAAACAGATAATTTACATACATTTCATAAATATATCACATGTATTATCCAAATCAATTCGATTGATTTCATTCAATCCAATTCAAATACCATACCAAAAAAACCCAAACATGCTATTTCATAATCTTAACATTTCATTTATATTGTATATAACCATCCAAGGTTAATTTATAATACCATTCACAAACATATTCAAAATGACCTATACAATCAACCTAGGTACATGTCATTTTACAAAAGAGAATATACATCACCACTTTGCTGAGTTCGGGATTTGCTTGGATGCGGAACAGGAACTTTTGACTTCAACTAACCTGCGCACGGAAACAAACCGTACGCTGAGTATATACACTTAGTGGTATTACTATAATTTAAATTTATAAATAATATAGTAAATTATGCATATTCAATTTACACAATTAATCTTTCAATAACCATTTCATAAGTTGTATTCAATTAAACTCATATACTATTTCATTAATTTCAATTCATTTCATTCTCACTTCTCATTCCGATATCTCAATCCATTTCATATACATAATCATTCGGTTTATCAATTCATTCAATGCCAATTCTAATTTCCAATTCGTTCATTTACCCCTATTAACTTGGCTCGGACTTTGACGGATACACGGATCCAACCAAACACACCAGTACGACACCTTGTGCTTCATCGGCCTTGCCGAAGTGAACCGATACCTAGTACCTCATCGGATTTAATCCGAAGCAATAATATGACACAAAGTGCCTCATCAGAATTATCCGAAGCAATATTTCGACACATATAGTGCCTCATCGACTCGAGGTCGAAGTATCCCTGAACACTTCCAATCCTATGGCATGCCAACTATATCCGACTTAGCCCGACTAGTTAATAGGGTTTCCAATTCACTTTCTCAATTCAATTTCAATCAAATTCATACCAATCTCAAGTTCTCATATTTTCAATTCAATATCACAGTAACTTATTTAATTCAATTCAAATCACTTTCAATTTCCAATCAATATACATTCAAATATTCGCATAATTCACAATTCAATATCATTTCTTACCTCAATTCCACTTACCACACACATTAATTAAAGTTCGAAAATAAATAATAACTGAATTCAAATTATAGTAATACAAATCGTAATTTCGAATCACCCCTCATCGACTTTTCCTTTTCTTTCTTGGTCGATGTCTCCGGCACGATGTTAACAAATTAGCTTGGAACCCTAATTTCCCCTTCTTTATTCTTCTTTGTTTTCGTTTGCTATTCTGTTTATGTTTCTTTTCTTTCTTTTGTTTATTATATATAATAATATAATAATATAATATAAATTACTATATATTACTTATTTATTAAGTTATTATAATATAATATATTATATTTTAATAAAAAATATCTTTGATATTTCAATTGTAAACCGCCTCAACATTTGAAAATGGCATAATTGCCTATTTGGTCTTTTTAATTTTCTTTAATCTATAATTAAACTTTCACCTCTATTGCAATTTAGTCCTTTTTCCTAGTTACTCTTATTTTAAGCTAATTTACCTAACCAAAACCTAATTAAACTCACAACTAACTTTGTAAATATTTTTAATAAATATTTACGAATCCATTTTACTAAAATGAAGACCCGACAACTCACTTTTACGATGCCCGTAAATTTTGGGTCGTTACGTTTCTCCCCATTATTAAATTTCGTCCTCGAAATTTACCTGAAAAGAGGTAGGGGTATTGAGATCTCATAGTTTCCTCCGGTTCCCAAGTTGCTTCTTCTACAATATGACTTCTCCACAATACTTTCACTAAGGGAACCCATTTATTTCTTAATTCTTTTATCTCTCGTGCTAATATCTTAATTGGTTCTTCTTTATATGTCAAATCAGGTCAGATTTCAATACCTTCTGTCGAAAGAACATGAGAAGGGTCTGATCTATATCTCCGTAGCATAGAAACATGAAAAACATCATGAATCTTCTGTAATTCTGGAGGCAATGCTAAACGATAGGCAACCGATCCAACTCTTTCCACAATCTCGTACGGTCCAATGAAACGAGGGCTTAATTTTCCTTTCCGGCCAAATCTCAATATTTTTTTCCAAGGTGATACTTTGAGAAATATCTTATCGCCAACAGAGTATTCAATGTCCCGGCGTTTCAAATCTGCATATGACTTCTATCTGTCAAAAGCTGCCTTTAATCTATCTTGAATCTTCTTAAAAATTTCTTCCGTTTCTTGAATTAACTCCGGCCTAATTATTTTTCTTTCATTTAATTCCATCCAACACATAGGTGACCGACACCTTCGTCCATATAGAGCTTCATACGGAGCCATTTGAATACTCGATTGGAAACTATTATTATAAACAAACTCAGCTAAAGGTAAATAACGTTTCCAACCTAATTCAAAATCAATAACACAAGCTCGAAGCATGTCTTCTAATTTTTGAATAACTCGCTCCGATTGCCCATCAATCTGTGAATGAAAAGTTGTATTGAAATTGAGCCGTGTACTAAGAGATTCATGCAACTGTCTCTAGAACCTCGATGAAAACAGCGGATCTCGATCAGAAATTATCGATACCGGAATACCATGCAACCTTACAATTTCCCGAATATAAACTTCAATAAGTTTTTGAAGTGACCAATCAGTTCTGACTACTATAATATGAGTTGACTTTGTAAGCTGATCGATAATCACCCAAATAGCATTTTTCTTGCTTGCTGACAATGGTAAACCCGTTACGAAATCCATCGTAATACAGTCTCATTTCCATTCAAGAATATTAATTGGCTGAAGTAATCCAGTAGGAACCTGATGCTCTGCCTTTACTCGTTGACAAGCCAAACACTTAGCCACATACTCAACTATATCTCTCTTCATTCCCGGCCACCAATACAATTCTCGTAAATTTTGGTACATTTTCGTTCTTCCAGGGTGCAAAGCAAATGGACTATCATGAGCTTCACGAAGTATCAACTCCTTTAGCTCAGAAACAGCTAGAACACAGATCCAATCACAGTATCTCAAGCAACCATGCTCATCAACACTGAAATTCTCTATCATGCCATTCTGAACCATTTCTCTTTTCTTCACCAACTTGTCATCTTCTAACTGTGCTGACCTGATCTGATCAAACATCACTGGTTTAACTCTCAACTCAGCCAATAAGCTTCCATCTTCATTGATACTGAGCTGTGCAAACATTGCTCTTAATTTAATTGCTGTTTTTCTACTCAATGCGTCGGCTACAACATTAGCTTTACCAGGATGATAATCTATAACACAATCATAATCCTTTAAAAGTTCAATCCACCAATGTTGTCTCAAATTTAACTTCTTTTGAGATAAGAGATACTTAAGACTCTTACGATCTGTATAAATATAACATTTCTCACCGTATAGATAATGTATCCAAATCTTCAATGCAAAAATCACAGCAGCTAGTTCCAGATCATGCATCGGGTAATTACGCTCGTGCGGTTTCAGTTGACGAGATGCATAAGCTATTACCTTTCAATCTTGCATCAGTACGCAACCCAAACCACTCAAAGAAGCATCACTATACACAACAAAATCTTTTTTCGACTCTGGCAAAGTCAAAATGTAACACCCTTATCCCGTGTCTGACGCCGGACTAGGGTTAAGAGCGTTACTGGATAGATCAGAAATTTTAATCAAAGAATTTATCAAGTAACTCATCAATTACATTCATATTGTCCCTTAAGTAAGTCATAGAGACTTAAAGCATGCTCCGAAATAGGGTCGGGACTAAACCGGAACACATACAAAATTTTACAGAAATTTAAAACTTTTCTAAGTTTCGGGAGTTACACGCCCGTGTAGGCAAGCCATGTGCCTCCAACGGCTGCTGGACACCCCCGTGTGTCCTCCCCGTGGTCGAATCTGACCTCACATCCACGGCCACCAAGCACGCCCGTGTGCCTTGGCCGTGGTCGATTCTGAATTCACATCCACGACCACCAAACACGCCCGTGTGCTAAGGCTGTGTACTCTTAGGCCATATACTGACTTTCTCTCACGGCTACTAGACACGCCCGTGTGTCTTGGCAGTGTGCTATTAGGCTAGCTACTGACTTAACCCCATGGTCACTAGGCACACCCGTGTGCCACGACCGTGTGGCAAATATAGGCCATTTGCAAGGCCAAAATGCCACCCACATAGGTCATACCTACAAGCAATGTTTACCAACTCATTTCATACTCAAATGACACACAAAAACATGCCAAATTAACCATTCAATCTATATATTCAATACTAATTCCAAACATACTAAAATACAAGGTTAAAACTCATCTCATCACAAACATGTTTCATTCATTCACTTAATCAAAACTTGACCATTTTATGCATCAACTAACCATACCAAAACATACTTCATAATTCACATTCTTTCAAGCAAATTCTCAACATCAAAACTAGCCAAATCACATGGCTAAATTCATATAACAAACTTATACCAAATGCTAGCCTATACATGCCATATCTAGCTTTATACATTTCCAAAATGTACCAAAATATGTTTAGTAGTGTGATGACGATCCTTTACGGTCCCGAGCCTTCAGTAGCTTTGACGACCTATAAAACAAAGAAAACACATACACAGAGTAAGCTTTCCAAAAGCTTAGTAAGTCATATACAAATAAACTTAATGTGTAAAGCATATAAGCATATAACCACATTGGCACAATTCATATACATAGCAAATTTCTCACATATATATATACTTTGGTCCATATCCTTTGCCATATTGGCCACATTCATCAATTTAAGAATCATAGTAAGATCACATAGGTACTTACCTTATATACACACTTAGTGTATAAATCAACGATACACAAAAGCGGATATACAATTCACTTAGCCATTCGTATCACAGACTTGCCCGTTGAACCGTAAGGAATCTAGTAGGATACTCAGAAAGCTCGGAATGGTCGTACAATGCCAACATCCCAGACGAGGTCTTACATGTAATCGAATATCGATGCCACTGTCCCAGACAGGGTCTTACACGAATCAATACGATGCCGATGTCCCAGACATGGTCTTACACGTAAAAATCATATCGATGCCAACGTCCCAGACGTGGTCTTACACGTAATGCTCATGTCAATGCCTACGTCCCAGAAGAGGTCTTACACAAAATTTCAAATCAATGCCAACGTCCCAGACGTGGTCTTACCTGATAAAACAGAACAGATACCTATGTCATGACATAGCTAATCCTATATATTCCTAGGTTCGTACGAGACTTCTCGGACTTAACACTATATCATCCATAACTCGGAATTCATATACAAAGCATCTCATAAGCATTCATTTTCATCAATAATCTTATAAATAAGCTCAATTCAATATAACAACATTTATTTGCAATATGACTTACCTCGAATTCGATTTATCAAAAATGGAAACGGCTACTCGGTTACTTTCACTTTCTCGTGATCTAAATCCGTTTTCCTCGGTTCTTGATCTAAACATATTCAGAATTAATCCTTTTTATTCACTAATTCATTCAATTCAACTCAATACTCATATTTAGGGCTATTTGTAACTTAGCCCTCACATTTGCACAATTTATCAATTTAGTCCATTTTTCTCAAAACATCAAATTCACAAAAATCATTACACATCTAAGCTTAGCCGAATGTATATACATATCATACAAGCCCATATTTTCCATCAAATTTGCAATTTAGTCCTTAAAAATAATATTTTCTCAATTTAGCCCTAAGTAGCTAAATTCATCAAAAATTTAAGAACAAAGTTTGTTCATCTAGCTTAAATCTTTCATTTAACACCATAAAACATCACAAAGCTCAACATATCATCAATGGCACATTTCATGAAGAACATCAATTCATTAAATTGAGACATGGGCTTGATAGTAGACTAAGCAACAATATCAAAAACATAAAAATCATCAAAATCCAAAGCAAAAACATACCTTAATTTTGCAATACAAAGGCCGAACCCTAGCTTGTTTTTCTCTTTTCTTTCTTTTGTGAATTTCGGCTAACTAGGATGAACATATGGCTTATTTTCATGTTATTATCATTATAACATTTCTATTATTTCATTTACTATATTAACCTCATATAATAAAATTATAAAACATAATATTCAAGGTCATTGTTGACCATAACCATCCACTATCTATAGAAATGGCTAATTTGCCACATAAATCCTCCATACAATTAAAGACATGGCAAATAGGCACATTTTCATGTAGCATGCTAATTTACAAATCAATGCAATTCAATCCTTTGCTCAAATTAAACACATAGATAGACAAATTAGCTCACGGAAATTTACCACATACTTAGTCACGTATCAACGGCACAGAAATAATATTAAAATATTATACAGACTCGGATTTGTGGTCCCGAAACCACTGTTCCAACTAAGGTATAAACTGGACTGTTACAATTCTCCCCCCTTAGGGATTTTCGTCCCCGAAAATCTTACCGTTAAACAGAGTCGGATATTGCTGTTTCATTGAATCTTTCGGCTCCCACGTAGCCTCTTCAATACCATGACGATTCCACAATACTTTCACTAACGAAATTTTCTTGTTTCTCAACTCTTTTACTTCACGAACTAAGATACGAATCGGTTCTTCTTCGTATGTCATATCAGATCGAATTTCAATTTTAGATGGGGCAATCACATGTGACGGATCAGATCGATATCTACGGAGCATCGAGACATTAAAAATACATTATGGATCTTTTCTAATTCAGAGGGCAACATTAATCTATATGCAACAGGCCCGACACGTTCAATGATCTCATACAGTCCGATGAACCTCGGACTCAACTTGCCTTTACGTCTGAATCGGAGTACCCTTTTCCACGGAGGCACTTTCAAAAATACTTTGTCGCCGATCTCAAATTCTATATCTTTTCGTTTTAAGTCCGCATAAGACTTCTGACGATCAGAGGCTGCCTTCAAACAATCTCGGATCAGTTTCACTTTCTGTTCCGAATCTTTTATCAAATCAACTCCATGTATCTTATTTTCACTGAGCTCAGTCCAATATAGAGGTGTACGACATTTACGTCCGTACAAAGCTTCATAAGGTGCCATTTTGATGCTCGACTGAAAACTATTATTGTATGCAAATTCAATCAATGGCAAATACTGTTCCCACGTACCGTCAAATTCAAGAATACAGCACCTTAACATGTCTTCAAGAATCTGAATGATTCACTCGGATTGACCATCCGTTTGCGGATGAAAAACTGTACTGAAATGCAGTTTCATGCCTAAAGCTTCTTGTAGTTTCTTCCAGAATCTCGATGTAAACCTCGGATCTCTATCTGACACAATGAATAGTGGTACCCCGTGCAATCTCACAATCTTAGAAATATAAAGTTCGGCTAATCTATCAAGTGAATAGTCGATCTTACAGGAATAAAATGGGCGATTTTAAATCAATCGATCAACTACGACCCAAATCGCATCTTTCTTTCTGAGTCGAGGCAATCCGAAACAAAGTCCATCGTTACTCTATTCCATTTCCACTCAGGAATCAGAATCGGTTGCATTAACCTGATTTTAACTTGATGTTCAAATTTTCACTTGCTCGATGTGATTAAACATTTTAAAACAAAGTCAAAAATATCTCGTTTCATACCAGACCACCAATAGTGTTGCTTCAGATCATGGTACATCTTAGTACTTCCCGGATGAACAGATAAACAACTGTTATGAGCTTCACTCAAAATCAACTGAATCAATTTTAGATTTCTTAGAACACAGATACGATCTCGAAATCTCAAACAATCATCAACAACTCGAAATTCAGATTCAGAATTCGAACCACACTGAGCTCGTTTTGCTAATAACTCATTATCGATTTACGAGCATCACAAATCTGCTTTGTATAAACAACGATTTAAGCTTTTAATTCAAACATCACAGAACTATCATCGATAAATCTAATCGAACATTCAAAGCACGTAGTGCAAACAATGATTTTCTACTCAATGCATCAGCAACAACGTTTGCTTTACCCGGATGATATTCTATCACAAGTTCATAATCTTTTAACAGCTCTAGCCATCTTCTTTGACGCAGGTTCAAATCTTTCTGAGTCATCAGATATTTTAGACTTTTATGATCTGAAAACACGTGACATTTCTCACCATACAGATAATTGCGCCAGATCTTAAGTGCAAACACAATCGCAGCTAACTCAAGGTCGTGCGTTGGATAATTCTTTTCATGAGGCTTCAATTGTCTCGAAGCATAAGCTACAACTTTACCTTCCTGCATCAAAACACATCCTAGACCGTTTAATGAAGCATCACTATAAATCACAAATTATTTGCCCGATTCTGGTTGTACTAATACCGGAGCTTCTGTTAATAGAGTTTTCAACTGATCAAAACTTTTCTGACATCTATCCGACCATTCAAATCTAACATCTTTCTGAAGTAGTTTTGTCAACGGAGTAGTTATCGTCGAAAAGCCTTTTACAAATATGCGGTAATAACCAGCTAAGCCCAGAAAGCTACAAACTTCAGATACGTTTCTCGGAGGTTTCCAATCCAGAATAGCAGAAATCTTACTCAGATCAACTCGAATCCCAGAAGCTGACAGAATATGCCCCAGAAAACTAACCTCATGCAACCAAAATTCACATTTGCTGAATTTCGCATACAATTACTTTTCTCGCAGAGTTTGCAACACAATCCTCAAATGTTCGGCATGCTCAGTCTCATCACGTGAATAAATCAGAATGTCATCAATGAATACAACAACAAATCGATCTAGATACGGTCTGAAAATTTTGTTCATCAGATCCATAAAAATAGTAGGTGCATTGGTTAGTCCAAATGGCATAACTAAAAACTCATAATGCCCGTACCTCGTTCTAAAAGCAGTTTTCAGTATGTCAGAATCTTTCACCCTCAACTGATAATATCCCGATCTCATATCAATCTTGGAAAATACAGTAGCTCCTTTTAACTGATCAAATAGATCATCAATCCTGGGCAACGGATATTTATTATTTATGGTCACTTTGTTCAACTAACGATAATCGATGCACATTCTCATCGTGCCATCTTTCTTTTTCACAAACAGAACAGGAGCACCCCAATGCGAGAAACTCGGTCTAGCAAACCCTCTATCGGTCAATTCTTGCAACTGTGACTTTAACTCTCTCAACTCTGTTGGTGCCATTCTATACGGAGCTATCGATATAGGAGTAGTACCATGTAATAACTCAATACTAAACTCAACTTCACGAATTGGAGGCAAACCCGGTAATTCTTCAGGAAATACGTCAGAAAACTCACAAACAATAGGCACTGATTCAACTTTCTTTTCAGACACTTTCGAATCAATCACATAAGCAAAATATGCCTCATAACCCTTTTTCACATAACTTTGAGCTTTTAACACCGATATCACAGCAGGAAAACCATTCAAATCATTAGATTCAATCCGTACAATTTCATCATTCGGACATCTCAAATCAATAATCTTTCTTTTACAGCTCACAACAGCATCATGCAATGTCAACCAGTCCATACCCAAAATTATATCAAACTCATCAAATGGTAATAGCATCAGATCAATAGAGAAGTAGATATCTCGGAACATTAACGGGCAATTCTTACATATTTTGTCAACAAGGACACTTTTACCTAAGGGATTTGATACTTTTATAACAAACTCAGTAGACTCTACAGGTAAAGTCTTACTGAATACTAAATTCATGCATATATATGAATGCGTAGAACCAGGGTCTATCAATGCAATCACAGAAGTATCATAAAGAGTAAAAGTACCCGTTATAACATCAGGAGATGAAGCTTCATCACGAGCTCTGATAGCATACGCTCTGGCAGGCGCTCTAGCTTCAGATCTCGCAACAGTCTCTCTCGTAATTCTCTGACTACCACTGACATTTCTTACATTCTTCGAAGGTCTACCTCTCACAAGGGCATTATCAGATCTCAAATTCTGAACAGTCATTGGCAATCACGGATAAAATGATCAAGTGATCCACATTTGAAACAAGCTCTGTCATTTAATCTACAGCTTCCCGTATGCCTTTTTCCACAATAATTACATTCAGGTCTCTCAGATTGTACATTTCCAACACTTGCCACTGAAGTTTCTGGAGCTTTGGAGCTCATTTGTGATCTATCTCGATTTCTATTCGAATATCCCGTATTAACTCTCGAACGGCTTTGATCATCTCTAAATTTCTTTGGAGTAGACTGAAATGATCTACTCTGGGATCTCTTTCTCACTTTTCGAGCTTCTGACTCAGCTTTTCTTTTATTTTTCCCGAGTGCCTCAGCTTTGCACGCTCGGTCAACGAGTACAATAAACTCTTTTATTTCTAAGATTCCGACTAGCAAACGGATGTCTTCATTAAGCCCATCTTCGAACCTTTTGCACATTATAGCTTCAGATGATACACATTCTCGAGCATACTGACTCAGTCTCACGAACTCTCATTCATATTCTGAAACAGTCATTCGGCCTTGTTTTAGTTCCAGAAATTCCTTTCGTTTCTGATCTACGAATCTCTCACTGATATATTTCTTTCGGAACTCGCTCTGAAAGAAGTCTCATGTCCCTCTTTCTTTCGGAATAACAGATATCAGAGTTTTTCACCATTGATACGTTGCATCTCGGAGCAATGATACAACACACTTTATACATTCTTCCGGAGTAAGGGACATTTCATCAAATACCCGGATAGTATTTTCTAACCAGAATTCGACTTTTTCAGCATCATTATCATGGTTAGCTCGGAACTCTTCAGCCTCATACTTGCGAATCTTGTCAACCGGAGGCTTATTCAACAGATTTATACCCATCACCGGAGGCACAACTGATGTCTGAGGGGGATTAACCGGGGGCGGGGGTTGTGGAACAGTCGGGTTATTCTTTACGAATTGAGTGAACCATTCACTCATCATTTGGAAGAAAGCTTGTTTAGCTTCTCCCTCTTGACCGCTAGTAACCGGTCTCGATTCAGAGGGTGCTGTCCCTTGTACGGGAGTAGGCGCATTACTTTCTACGTCATCAGCTACAGCTCTTTCGGGATCCAGTACTATACAGAAATCACATTTTATACGTTAGGATTCATCACACTATCACAATTCAGAATTATGGCATGTATAGCTAGACTCTGACATGCTACGTTAGTCTGAGAATTGGCTAAACCGTAGCTCTGATACCAACCAAATGTAACACTCCTATCCCGTGTCCGACACCGGACTAGGGTTAAGAGCGTTACCGGACAGATCGGAAATTTTAATCAAAGAATTTATCAAGTAACTCATCAATTACATTCATACTGTCCCTTAAGTAAGTCATAGAGACTTAAAGCATGCTCTAAAATAGGGTCAGGACTAAACCGGAACACATATAAAATTTCACGAAATTTTTAAACTTTTCTAAGTTTCAGGGGTTACACGCCCGTGTAGGCAAGCCGTGTGCCTCCCACGGCTGCTGGACACCCCCGTGTGTCCTCCCCGTGGTCGAATCTAACCTCACATCCACGGCCACCAAGCACGCCCGTGTGCCTTGGCAGTGGTCGATTCTAACTTCACATCCACGGCCACCAAACACGCCCGTGTGCTAAGACCGTGTACTCTTAGGCCATATACTGACTTTCTCACACGACTACTAGACACGCCCGTGTGTCTTGGCCGTGTGCTATTAGGCTAGCTACTAACTTAACCCCACGGTCACTAGGCACGCCCGTGTGCCACGACCGTGTGGCAAATATAGGCCATTTGCAAGGCCAAAATGCCACCCACATAGGTCATACCTACAAGCAATGTTTACCAACTCATTTCATACTCAAATGACACACAAAAACATGCCAAATTAACCATTCAATCTATACATTCAATACCAATTCTAAACATACTAAAATACAAGGTTAAAACTCATCTCATCACAAACATGTTTCATTCATTCACTTAATCAAAACTTGACCATTTTATGCATCAACTAACCATACCAAAACATACTTCATAATTCACATTCTTTCAAGCAAATTCTCAACATCAAAACTAGCCAAATCACATGGCTAAATTCATATAACAAACTTATACCAAATGCTAGCCTATACATGCCATATCTAGCTTTATACATTGCCAAAATGTACCAAAATAGGTTTAGTAGTGTGATGACGATCCTTTACGGTCCCGAGCCTTCAGTAGCTTTGACGACCTCTAAAACAGAGAAAACACATACACAGAGTAAGCTTTCCAAAAGCTTAGTAAGTCATATACAAATAAACTTAATGTGTAAAGCATATAAGCATATAACCACATTGGCACAATTCATATACATAGCAAATTTCTCACACATATATATACTTTGGTCCATATCCTTTGCCATATTGGCCACATTCATCAATTTAAGAATCATAGTAAGATCACATAGGTACTTACCTTATATACACCCTTAGTGTATAAATCAACGTACCTGAAACGGATATACAATTCACTTAGCCATTCGTATCACAGACTTGCCCGTTGAACCGTAAGGAATCTAGTAGGATACTCAGAAAGCTCGGAATGGTCGTACAATGCCAACGTCCCAGATGAGATCTTACATGTAATTGGATATCGATGCCACTGTCCCAGACAGGGTCTTACACGAATCAATACGATGCCGATGTCCCAGACATGGTCTTACACGTAAAAATCATATCGATGCCAACGTCCCAGACGTGGTCTTACACGTAATGCTCATGTCAATACCTACGTCCCAAACGAGGTCTTACACAAAATTTCAAATCAATGCCAACGTCCCAGACGTGGTCTTACTTGATAAAATAGAACAGATACCTATGTCATGACATAGCTAATCCTATATATTCCTAGGTTCGTACGAGACTTCTCGGACTTAACACTATATCATCCATAACTCGGAATTCATATACAAAGCATCTTATAAGCATTCATTTTCATCAATAATCTTATAAATAAGCTCAATTAAATATAACAACATTTATTTGCAATATGACTTACCTCGAATTCGATTTATCAAAAAAGGAAACGGCTACTCGGTTACTTTCGCTTTCTCGCGATCTAAATCCGTTTTCCTCGGTTATTGATCTAAACATATTCAGAATTAATCCTTTTTATTCACTAATTCATTCAATTCAACTCAATACTCATATTTAGGGCTATTTGCAACTTAGCCCTCACATTTGCATAATTTATCAATTTAGTCCATTTTTCTCAAAACATCAAATTCACAAAAATCATTACACATCTAAGCTTAGCCGAATGTATATACATCTCATACAAGCCCATATTTTCCATAAAATTTGCAATTTAGTCCTCAAAAATAATATTTTCTCAATTTAGCCCTAAGTAGCTAAATTCATCAAAAATTCAAGAACAAAGTTTGTTCATCTAGCTTAAATCTTTCATTTAACACCATAAAACATCACAAAGCTCAACATATCATCAATGGCACATTTCATGAACAACATCAATTCATTAAATTGAGACATGGGCTTGATAGTAGACTAAGCAACAATCTCAAAAACATAAAAATCATCAAAATCCAAAGCAAAAACATACCTTAATTTTGCAATACAAAGGCCGAACCCTAGCTTGTTTTTCTCTTTTCTTTCTTTTGTGATTTTCGGCTAACTAGGATGAACATATGGCTTATTTTAATGTTATTATCATTATAACATTTCTATTATTTCATTTACTATATTAACCTTATATAATAAAATTATAAAACACAATATTCAAGGTCATTGTTGACCATAACCGTCCACTATCTATAGAAATGGCTAATTTGCCACATAAATCCTCCATACAATTAAAGACATGGCAAATAGGCACCTTTTCATGTAGCATGCTAATTTACAAATCAATGCAATTCAATCCTTTGCTCAAATTAAACACATAGACAAACAAATTAGCTCACGGAAATTTACCACATACTTAGTCACGTATCAACGGCACAGAAATAATATTAAAATATTATACAGACTCGGATTTGTGGTCCTGAAACCACTGTTTCAACTAAGGTATAAACCGGACTGTTACACAAAACCGGTACCTCAGTTAACATTTGCTTCAACTTCTTAAAACTATCTTGACACTGATCATTCCAAACAAAAGGTACATTCTTTTACAGTAGCTTCGTCATCGACAATGCTATCTTCGAAAATCCATTTACAAATCTTCTATAGTACACAGCCAATCCAAGAAAACTATGTACCTCAGACACATTCCCCGGTGCTTTCCACTGAACAATAGCCTCAATCTTTTTTTGGATCAACTCTGATTCCTTCAGATGATACATCATGCCCCCAAAATACAACTTCTGATAACCAGAACTCACATTTTCTAAGTTTCCCGTACAACTGTTTCTCCCGTAATATTTGCAGAACAATTCTTGTGCGAAAAGTTATCTTCGGTACATCACTTTATTTCACCTTCAATTGATAATAGCATGATCTCAAGTTTATCTTTGAAAACAGAGAAGCTCCTTTCAACTGATCAAATTAATCATCAATGCGAGGTAATAGATATCGGTTCTTAATTGTTACCTTATTCAACTGCCAGTAGTCAATACAGAGTCGAAGCGAAACCATCTTTCTTTTTAACAAATAATACTAGAGCTCCCCAAGGTGAAGTACTAGGTCGAATAAAACCTCAATCCAGTAAATCTTGCAGCTGTACCTTCAGTTCTTTTAATTCTGTAGGTGACATTCGATACAGAGGTATCGATATCGGAGCTGTACTAGAATAAACCTCAATTGCGAACTCCACTTTCCGATCAGGTGGTAATCCCGATAATTCTTCAAGAAAAACATCAGTAAATTCACAGACAGTTCAGATTTTACTGCATTGGCTTTCAACAGAATCATAATTAATAACATATGCCAAATAAGCTGCACAACCCTGATGAAGTAGTTTATTGGCCTGAATTGCTGAGATAATACGGGTTGACCCACTAGTCTGAATCTCATTTATCGCAATCTCATCCCCATATTCACTCTGAACAATAAACCTCTTTTTACAACAGTCTAAAATCACTCCATGCTCAGATAACCAGTCCATTCTCAAAATTATATCAAAATCACCAAATGGAATTATCAACAAATCAACAGGAAAGATTCTATTTTTATCATTAACGGGCATCTTCGACAAATTTGGTCTACCGACACTGTTTGTCCCAATGGACTACACACCGCTACGGATACTCTAGACATTTCAGATTTTAAATTTCTCGACTCAATTAATTTTGTGTGAACATATGAGTGTGAAGACCCCGGGTCTATTAAAGCATAAACAGGTTTTGAATGCAATAAAAATATACCTATTACCACATCATGTGCATCGCCTTCTTCTCGGGTCTGTACTACATATGCTCGAGTTGGTACTTTGGCCTCTGATTGTTGGGTAACAACATCACTTCCTCTTCTCGCATCTCTTATGAAAATTGAACAACCTCTGTCTGATCCTCGACCTCTAGCAGTAGATACAAATCTCTGTGATGTTACGGGTGTAGCACTTTTATTTTTCGGACAATCTTTAACAAAAGGCTCGGTAGATCCGCAACGAAAACAACTCCCAGTCATTTTCCAACACTCACCCTGGTGTTTCTTTCCACAGTGTTCACATTCTGATATTTCAATATCCCGTGACGGACCCTTTACACTGCCGGTTGAGATGGTTATCTGTTTCCCACTACTTCTGTCACCTCTATCTAATCTGAAACTTGGTCTCTAGCTACCGCAAAATTCCTTTGATCTTTTAGATTGTGGATTCGAGCTGGCTGTCCCAGACCGTTTCCCAATTGAACGGGTAATTTCAGGCTTTTTATCAAGTCCTAGAACTTGTTCAACCATCTTAGCTCTTTCAACTAGATCTACGAACTCAGTGATTTTGTGAGATACCAGTTGTACTCTCAATTCTTCTTGTAAACCCCGTAAAAATCATTTACAACTATCAACTTCAGTCGGTACAAATTCAAATGCATACCTACTAAGTCTCGAGAATTCTCGTTCGTAGTCTACCACTGATATCTCACCTTGTTTTAGCATAAAAAAATCTTGATTTTTGTCTTCTATATACAGTTCTCCAATATACTTTTTTCTCAAAATTCTTTCTGAAAGAAATCCCAACTTACTTGCTCTACCGGTATATGCCGAATCACTAATTCCCACCATACATAGGCTTCCCCTTGTAATAATGAAACATCACATAATAAACTCTCTCTAGAAATACATTCAAGTTGTTGTAGGATTCTTTTCGTTGATTCCATCCAATTTTAAGCAGTTGATGGATCAACTCCTTTTAGACCCAAAAATTCTATGACACGGCACTTACGTAATTCTTTGATCGAAGCTCGTCGGGTAGTGGGAATAGATGTTGCGGCAGATGCAGTTCCTGCCACTCTCTGAAGGGTATCGGCTATGACTCTAAGTAATTGGGAATCATCTCTTTCTCTAACGTTTTCCCGCCCCACATTAGGGGGTTGATTACTTACCGGATTTACACTAGGAGTAGCCGACTCTGTTTCATCTATTTCATGGTCTCCCGTATATATTTCTTGTTCTACGTCATCTATACGTTCATCCGACATCTTAACTATAAAACAAAATAAAACAGATATATCAGCATCCAAATCCCGACTCAATTTCGACTCAATTATGGCATGTACCTCTAGACTCATTTCTAAGCTCGATTTAGTATAAAAATCGGCTAAATTTGAATAGCTCTGATACCAACAAATGTAACACCCCCTAACCTTAAACCGTCGCCGGAGCAGGGTTAAGAGGTATTACCTAATATATCAAGTCAAATACGAAATTTAAACAGATAATTTACATACATTTCATAAATATATCACATGTATTATCCAAATCAATTCAATTGATTTCATTCAATCCAATTCAAATACCATACCAAAAAAACCCAAACATGCTATTTCATAATCTTAACATTTCATTTATATTGTATATAACCATCCAAGGTTAATTTATAATACCATTCACAAACATATTCAAAATGACCTATACAATCAACCTAGGTACATGCCATTTTACAAAAGAGAATATACATCACCACTTTGCTGAGTTCGGGATTTGCTTGGATGCGAAACAGAACTTTTGACTTCAACTAACTCACGCACTAAACAAACCGTGACAATGAGTATATACACTTAGTGGTATTACTATAATTCAAATTTATAAATAATATAGTAAATTATGCATATTCAATTTACACAATTAATCTTTCAATAACCATTTCATAAGTTGTATTCAATTAAACTCATATACTATTTCATTAATTTCAATTCATTTCATTCTCACTTCTCATTCCGATATCTCAATCCATTTCATATACATAATCATTCGGTTTATCAATTCATTCAATACCAATTCTAATTTCCAATTCGTTCATTTACCCCTATTAACTTGGCTTGGACTTTGACGGATACACGGATCCAACCAAACACACCAGTACGGTACCTTGTGCCTCATCGGCCTTGCCGAAGTGAATCGGTACCTAGTACCTCATCGGATTTAATCCGAAGTAATAATATGACACAAAGTGCCTCATCAGAATTATCCGAAGCAATATTTCGACACATATAGTGCCTCATCGACTCGAGGTCGAAGTATCCCTGAACACTTCCAATCCTATGGCATGCCAACTATATCCGACTTAGCCCGACTAGTTAATAGGGTTTCCAATTCACTTTCTCAATTCAATTTCAATCAAATTCATACCAATCTCAAGTTCTCATATTTTCAATTCAATATCACAGTAACTTATTTAATTCAATTCAAATCACTTTCAATTTCCAATCAATATACATTCAAATATTCGCATAATTCACAATTCAATATCATTTCTTACCTCAATTCCACTTACCACACACATTAATTAAAGTTCAAAAATAAATAATAACTGAATTCGAATTATAGTAATACAAACCGTAATTTCGAATCACCCCTCGTCGACTTTTCCTTTTCTTTCTTGGTCGATGTCTCCGACACGATGTTAACAAATTAGCTTGGAACCCTAATTTCCCCTTCTTCTTTTTTTCTCCTTTTTTTTTCTCCCTATTCTTCTTTGTTTTCATTTGCTATTCTGTTTATGTTTCTTTTCTTTCTTTTGTTTATTATATATATAATAATATAATATAATAATATAAATTAATATATATTACTTATTTATTAAGTTATTATAATATAATATATTATATTTTAATAAAAAATATCTTTGATATTTCTATTGTAAACCGCCTCAACATTTGAAAATGGCATAATTGCCTATTTGGTCCTTTTAACTTTCTTTAATCTATAATTAAACTTTCACCTCTATTGCAATTCAGTCCTTTTCCCTAGTTACTCTTATTTTAAGCTAATTTACCTAACCAAAACCTAATTAAACTCACAACTAACTTCGTAAATATTTTTAATAAATACTTACGAATCCATTTTACTAAAATGAAGACCCGTCAACTCACTTTTTTGATGCCCGTAAATTTTGGGTCGTTACACGGTTCCTCAACATTCTGTATAAATCGCAGGATATACTAAATGCGATGCAGCTGGTGTCATCAACTAAAACGCTTCTTCAAAAATTCAGAAAACATGGGTGAGATCCTTTGTTTGAGAAAGTGAAGTTATTTTGTAAAAATAATAAGATAGAAATCCCCAATTTAAGTGCTTCGTAAAAAGCTAGTCGAGGTCAATCTCGCATATCACTATCTTTTTGATATATTCATTGCTGGTATCGATTCGTTGCTAATAGAAATGAATTATCTCTTTAATGATGATGTAGTGGAGTTACTTGTTCTCAGCTCCGCTTTGGATCAATGCAATAATTACAAAGTTTTTCGGGTGGAAGATATCTACAAGCTTATGAATGATTTTTATCTGACAATTTTACGGAGCAAGAAAAGCTACACATGAAGATTCAATTGGAGCATTTTCAACTTGATGCTCATCAAAAAACAGAGTTGCAGAAAGCTTCTACAATTGCCGAGTTGTGTCAAGTGCTAACTAAGACAAATAAGTCAAATATTTAACCTCTTCTTGATAGAATTATTTGTCTTGTGCTAACTCTTCCCGTGTCCACTACAACAACCGAATGAGCATTTTCAGCCATGAAAATTGTGAAGACAAGGCTTCGCAACAGAATGGAGGATGATTTTCTTTCAACTTACTTGGTGGCATACATCAAAAAAGAAATAGCTCGAGAATTTTCAACAGATTCTATCATTGATGAGTTCGATCTTATGAAAAAGCAGAAGGTGCAATTTAGGATGCCTAGTATTGAGAAATAGGACTAAGGCCAAGTTTTTTTAATTTAATTTTTGGAATTATAATGATATTTATGAAATTTTTAGTATAGTATTAGTTATCTTTTTTGCATATTGGAAAGAATTTAATTTTATATAATGTGATTTTTTTTCTTTTAATTTTTTTACAGTTAAATCGTTCATGCTTTTTAAAAAATATTAAATTGATTTGTTTGATAAGAAAAAAAAAAGTATCCGAGAAGAATTAACACTTTTTTACATTTAAAAAAGTTGTTCGGATTTAGAAGTTTCGCCCCCTTGTAGTAAAATCCTAGATCCATTCCTACAAACCATTATCTATATTATTATGGATATCAAAAAAATAATGTATATAATCCAATTGTACATATAGTTTTCTACTTTCACATTTTTTAGATATAATAACATATTATCTATTGACATGAAATAGTTGCTAAGTAACAAGCAAGGTATGAGTAGAAGTGATTATGAAAATAGGTTATGATAGCCCAAAAACAAAACAAGAGACAACAAAGCTTGTTTACACAGTTCGGTTTCTCTACGTCTGCAAAGCCTAACTCAGTGAGAAGAATCCACTATCTCCAAATAATTACAACCAGTAAACCTAAATCTATCACGTTACTGTGATGACTCCTAACTTTTGTACCTTTAAAGACTAGATCACTTGCTACTAAATTCTCCTATTGAAAACTTAGCTTGTAAAATCACAACACAAAGGTTTTACAATCACAAATGTACTCTAAAAAATAATGTTCCTTACTTGAACAGATAAATGCTCTCTATAATCCGTACATAACTTATACAAATCTCTCAATTATATAGAGTTTTAGAGACCTGCTAACATAATGAAGATCCATCACAATCCCTATTGACCAACAACTAAAATAGCGTAATACCATATAATATAAACAATCAAGGTAAACATGGATTGTTAACATTTAAGACTCCAACGTTTCAATCTAATCTAACTTCCTCGATTCAAGGAACTTGATCTAATCTGATCCAATCTTATAAATAAGTTTCAACAAGTGATATGATCTTCATTGATGGAATTCATTCATTCCACAATATCAGTTCAACCTAAAGATATGGTTTAATAATTTGTCAATTTGCCCTAGTTTTACTGCATTGGTTAAGGAAGTGTTAATTATTTTAATAATAATATTAATTAAAACAATATATTACAAACTACCTTAGATGTAATTCTATCACAGTAAAAATATTGTTAATCCACTTATAACATTAAATTTTAAAAAAAAAATCATTGAATAAAAAACATATTTTCAATAGACACATTAATTATTTTTATGAACCAATATTAATATTTTTATTATTATGTATATTAGAAGTATAACGTAAATAGTATAACGATATATGTACTTTTGTACTTTCATGTTTCTTTTCAATAAATATGAAAAAATATTATTAATATCATGATTAAACTAAAAACTAAATTATAATTATTTTATTAATAATATTAATTAAAATAATATATAGAAATCTCTACCAAAGCAAAAATATTACTTATAACTTATAACATACAAGTTATTTATTTTACAACTCAAAATAATATTATCATTTAATGTATATATAATATAACTAATTTATTTACATTGATTTTTGAGACATCAAAGCAGAGTAAAATATATGGATATGCAACGTGCTCATATTTGGAACATTGTACAAATACAATTTTTAGAGTATTATATATATTTACTTATCTTTTGATAATGATTACTTAATTTAATTTCAATGAGATTAAAAATAGTTATGGGAGTGAGTTCAGTTATTATAGTAGTGAGATCGAGTACTATAGCGTTGAAATTAAAATCAGTGATTACATTTATAGATGAATAATTTTTTGGACCAATTACAAAAACGTCATGTCTCAAGCCAAAATTATCGTGAGGTAAAGTCAGATTATCATTAATTAAATTAAAATAATTAAGTGATAATATTAAATAATTATTTTATCTTTAATTAAATAAATTAATAAAAGATAAATAATAAATAAAATAGTTTAAATTCTTGTAGAACCATCTAATGAAGTTAAATTCTACCAGAACTCTTTTTTATCCAAGTAATTGACATTCTAAAAAAAGATCACCCCAAGCCATCTTACACACACAAGTTCAAAAATCCAAAACTTCTCTAAAGAAACTAATTAAAGAACTTAAAAGAAATTTTGACGAAAGTCATACTCGTTCATGAGAGAAGTGCCTTCTAATATAGTTCAATCGAGGGGAGGAAGTCAAAAACTGTTTTTAAAGGAAGCCGTCTTTCAATCCAATTCAACTGGATAAAGGAGGTCTAAACTCATTTTCAAGATTAAGTCTTGATGACCCTTGGAGCGAACTCAACCATCTAATATCAAATCTCAAAAACCCTTGGATCCAAACTTTCTCCAAACTCAACTTCAAGATCAAGTCTCAACGACCAAGCAAACATTATTGATTCAAAATCAAGTCTCAAAGACCATTGAATCCAATCCAACCAGATTATCAAGTAATCATCTCATCATACTCAATTTTAAGATTAAGTCTCAACAACCCTTAAAGCAAACTATATCCTTTCGAAGGGATTCTCTTTATAATTAAAAAAATATCCAAAAAAAATTATAACTCTTTTCAAAATTGTTAACTCCAAAATTTTAAGTCAATAGTCTACTCAAAATTTTTGTGTACAATATTAATTATATAATATTAAAGTATTTTTAAAATAAAAAAGTAAAACGCATATCTTCACATAAATGTACGTGCTATGTCTTATTTATCGATGGGGTTTTATTATTTTTAATTCATTCAATTATATTCAATTAATTAATGGTTAATTAATATTATTTTTTATTATTACATAACAATTTTTAATGATAAATTTAGTAATTTTTTTAGTTTAATTTGATAAATTAATACAAATTAGTATCTAAATATTAATTTGGTAAAAATAAAATATAATAATTGTAATATCTAAGTATAAATAGTATTTAATACAAATTGAACCTTTAACTTATTTTATTTTTTTCTAGTAATCAAGATTATCCCAAATTTAAAATTACCTTATTAAAAGTAGGCCCCACATTTTATACATTTTATATAAATATCCTAACCTCTTATAAACAATTCTAGCTTCGCCCCTAATGATGTGCAAGGAACTTTTCCCTTGTGCTGCAACACATATTGCCTCGGCACATGCCGGCAACAGTGGTGAACAAAAGAGAAGAGAAAACAGGTGGTGGCGGTTCTGGTTTACAGAGAGAAGAGAAAGAAAAAAAAAGTGTTTTGTGATAATTATAAAGAAGTTTTAAGCTTTAGTAAAAAGTAAAAAAAAAAAAATTGCCATGACTCGTCATTTAATTAGCTAATATGTCATATCATATCAGCAATCCGTTAGTCGATTAATGAAATTTTTAACGTAGTACTGATTAGTTCAAATAATTATCTTAATTAGAGTGATTAAATTAAAAAAAAATAAAATGATGAAAATAGGATAAATTTTATTTTAGAGTTGCTTGGATGTAGTTTATCCAAACTTTAAACTTATGCACGTATGCACTGTTTCACCAGTCTCGCGTGGGCCATTAACTACGACACTATTTCCGGATGTTGCTGAGGTGTGTCGTTTATGCTACGTTCACAATCTTTATATGTTACACTAATTAATTATTAACTAACTAATTGATGGAAAATAAATCTTTAATAGTTTTGTTTTTATTTTTAAACAACTTTATCAACAGTTATTTTAAAGAATATTTTTTTATGAATATATATATTAGATGTAAACATGTTTAAGATATTTGTAAGAATTACTTTGCGTATTAGAATTTCCCTTGCTTCAGTAAAAGACATTCGAACATTAGTTTATTATTTAAAATTTATTTCTTTTTGAAATTATAAAAATTAATTTTTAAACCATTCAATTATTGGTAAAAAAAATCATTTAGTTAAAATTAAAAATAAAAAAAATAAATTTGCCCTAAAAATAATTTAACCTAAAGCTATAATCAAACAAGATATACAAGAGCGTCTCACCCTTCAAGTACCAAATTTCTTTCTGTCTAAGTGTAGCTTTAAAGTTATTGAGAAAAAAGCACACACAGAGAGAATTTGGCAATTCATTAGCAGAGGTGATATATATATATATATACACACATACATACATACATACAATAAAAAGAAAAGGGTTTCCTTGGAGGAAGAAGAGAAGCATAGAAGAGTGGAGTGGAAATGGAAAAGAGTGAAGAAGAAAAGATCGTGATTGTTGGAGGAGGAATATGTGGACTTGCCACTGCTCTTGCCCTTCACAGGTTTATCTATTTATCTACCATTTCTTCTCTTCTAGTTTCTTTTGCTTCCACACTTAATTTCAGATACATCAAAATAATTTTTATAATATAGTTTTATATTTTTATAATTAAATTTAAACCAATTGATTATGTAATATTTTAAGTTAATTTTTTATACAAATACTTTTTTTGAAGTGTTATTATTATGAATAAAGTAAATTCATACAAATATAAATACATATTTCGAGCGGCTATAATTTAAAATCAAATTCATACAAAGCATAATAGATAAAGAATCGAACAAAACTCATCCATAACATGTGCACAAAATAGGACTGGAAATCCCCACATTGTAATTGCACATAGTGAGACTCAAATCTGGGTGCTTGAGGATCCAGGGTCTTGGTCTTAATCAACAATGCCAAAGTCTCATTGGCTTTTATACATACTAGAAATTTTATCACACATGTATGCATGTGTAAATTACGTCCTTAGAACATAGAGGGTGTTTAAAAACAACATAAAAAAAAATAGTGAAACGTGTGATTTGAAGCTAATTCATAATAATAACACATGAAATATGTATAAATATTCATAATAAAATTAAAATATATAAAAAAATAAAAAAATCTTCGGTTAAGTGATAAAATTAGGGTTTTACTAATGCAATTGGTGTGAGTTCATATCATATTTTTTATTTTGTTTTTTAGAATAGGCATAATGACTTTTTTTTGCCCTCCAACTTTACAAAAAAAAAAGTCATTTTAACCCTCCATTTAATTTTTCACCTCTTTTAGCCCTCGAACTTACATTTTTTTTGTAAAATAACCCAAAATGGATGGAAAAATTAACTTTGCTGACGTGGTATACACGTAGATTACCATGTGGATGACATGTCAGCATTTAATTAATTTTTAAAATTTAAAAAATATTTTTTTATAATTTTTATACTTCTTTAATATTTTAATGATTTTTAATTTTTAAAAAAAATACTTTTTATATTTTTAAAATTTTTAAAAAATTAAAAAATCAATTAAATTCTAACGTGTCATCCATATGACAATCCACGTGTATACGTTAACAAAGTTAACAAATGTTAACTTTTCTATCTATTTTGGGGTGATCTGACAAAAATACAAGTTAAAGGGCTAAAAGAGGCGAAAATTTAAATGGAGGGCTAAAATGAATTTTTTTTTGTAAAGTTGGAGGATAAAAAAAGTCATTATGCCTTTAAAATAAAAAAAAAAACTAAAGTACCGTTAAATAATATAACTTAATTTAATTATGAAATGATATTTTTATAGTTTCTCTAACCAAGTTGATGTCCGGTTAACTCATGACACCAACTCAGTCAAGGGTTAAATAATGGTATAAATATTTTATGTCGAATTTGTTGTGTTTATTCTATTTTTCTTGAGAACTCTCACAATTATATATATTTTTATTCAAAATACAATGTCATGTGTCAACTTTGATTTAATGTAATTATACATATAAAGTTTTGATTTTAATTTAATTATATAAATAAAAATAATGTGACATCTGAATTCATCATTAAAAATCAAATAAAAAGTTAATATATGTAACCGCACTAAGTCAAAATGAAACACCACACAGCGCATTTGGCATCATGTAATGTGAATGAAAATGCAGGAAAGGCCTAGAAAGTATAATATTAGAAAAATCAGAGAAGTTGAGAGCCACCGGAGCTTGTATTATAATGCAACCAAACGGGTGGCGAGCTCTCCATCAACTCGGCATTGCCTCTAAACTTCGGCAAACTGCTCTTCCCATACAATCGTAAGATTATTCATTTTTCTCAACTTATATATATTTTTAAAATTTAATTTTAACAAGGATTTTTATTTGATTTCTTTAATAAATGTTTGGTTTTCATTTTCCCCAGCAAATTGTTTATATTTTGACCGAATAATACAAGTAAAATTTTAAGCTTAAAAAAACCAAGTATTTAATTTGACTATGATTTTGGGTCCGTGTAGGGGACATTACATTACGGTTAAGGATGGTAAGCACACAGATTTGCCGGTTGGGTAAGTTTACCGTTCTTGTATTTTTTGGTTAGATTATTCAACACTTTCCAAATAAAAATGCAATTATTGTTAATTTATAATTGTACAAAACCAAGATTCCCATATCACACTAAAATACATGTACTATATATAATGGAATCAATGGTTTTAAATTAATTAAAGAGATAAAGCTAAGGTTGCTGGGTTTGAATGGCAGAAATGGTGGTGAATGTAGATGCTTGAGACGCAGTGACTTGATGAAGACATTAGCTGAGGAATTGCCACCAAATACCGTCCGCTTGGGATGCAAAGTGGTTTCCGTAGAAGTAGATGCCAACACGTCTGCTTATTCCATTCTTCATCTACATGATGGAACTATGCTCATGCCCAGGGTATATAAATACTTTATATATGCTCTGGGGTCGATATTCGATCTGTCGGATCAGTCATATAAAGGTGGATGCATGCATGCAGGTTATAATTGGATGTGATGGTGTGAACTCAGTGGTTGCAAGCATTGTTGGACTAAACTCGTCGAGGCATTTCTCTACATGCGCCATTAGAGGTGTGACTCATTATCAAACACTTCATCCATTTGGCACCGCCTTCTATCTTTTCGACAAAGATGGTGTTCGCCTTGGACTTTTGCCCATCAATCACAATGACGTCTATTGGTTTTTAACTCGGAAACTAACTTCCACAGGTACTTTTTTCACTTTTTCATCACATCAAATGTCGTCATGGTTTTCAGCCCATGATCGAAGCTGATCGGGTTTATGTATAATATTGACGCATTAGCTTAAATTTGATTTAATTCGAAGCCTTTAAACTTAGACTGATCCAATAGTGGAACCCTTGTTCAGGTCTAATTTTTAGACAGATTTCTAAACTCTATAAATGGTTTAAATTTAGCAGATTCAATGGTTTCAAAAGACCAGAGGCTCATCAAAGAGTCAACTGTGGAAGCAATAAAGGGTTTCCCTAACCACATAACGGAGATGATAAACAACAGCGACGTCGACTCCTTACATCTGACTGATCAAATGAGGTATCGAGCACCTTGGGATTTGCTTCGAACCAAATTTTGTAAAGGAACGGTGACACTCGCCGGGGATGCGTTGCATGCAATGGCTCCATTCCTCGCACAAGGTGGGTCCGCATCGTTAGAGGATGCGGTTGTGCTTGCCAGATGCTTATCGCAAAACATGGGCATCGCCATTGATCCAACCGGTATGAAAGCAGCAAGGGCAGCGTTAGATCAATATGCTAAGGAGCGAAAAATGAGAGTGTTTTGGTTGTCTTTGGAAACTTTTGTGGTGGGAACCATGCATGATACTTCAGCTTTGCTGGTAAGAGGCTTATGCATTATTACCCTAATTATTCTGTTTAGAGACAAAATTGCTAACACCCGCTATGATTGTGGACGTCTTTGAGTAGCTGGAAAATCACAAGTGGTACCCACAACATGTTTGAATTTATGCGTCACTGGGATGTTAATGCACTCGAACTATCATTTGTTGGTGAATAGCAGTGACGAAGCAACTCGGTCTCCTCACTTTGAAACATATCATTTTATTGGTATTTATTATTTTTATTAATTAGAACATTTTTAGAAAATATTTTCAATTTATCCGTCTACATTAAAGTAGCCGGTGGCTGACTTTCTGTATGAGACGTTGCATGACTTTAGGGGAAGAATTTACTTTCAACACTCAAACTCAGAATTTCAAATAATGATCCAAAATGCTATGACTAGAACGAAAAAAGTAAGAAAATTAAAAGTAATTACTCTAGTTGAGTCCCAGATAAGAGTTCTAAGGAAATTTAATTTCTCTATTATCTCTATCTAATAAATTTCAAATTAACACTGTAAATTACAAGTTATTGGACTGTATACTAGGTCAAGTGTAAGCTTTTTAGAATGTTTTAAGAATTGAGTCAATTTTATTGATTTGAGTAAGTTTGATCATGAATCGGCGTGGTTAGAATTTAACACCAACATAAGGCAAAATCAACAGAAGAAAAAGCAGCGAATATATAAATTATGTATTCAACTACATTCGGTTGTAAATGAACTGAGTTTGAACAAGCTTTAGATTATGATGTGCTTAAGTGTCCACTTCCTTTAACCATTGCCAGACTGGCTACTTTCTATATTTAGATGATTGAAAATTTATTAAACCAGATTTTTAGGTTGAACTGAGATCATGGATTATATTAACCGATCAATGAAGATCATATCACTTGGAGAAACTTATTTAGAGAATCGAATTGGATTAGATCGAGTCTATATAATCCATTGGATTGAGGAAGTTGGATCGAATTGGAAAATTAAAGTCGTTGTTGCCAGCAATCCTTGCTTACCTTGTTTTGTTATTATTATATTGTATTCGACTAGTTTAGCTGTTGTTTAATAAGGATTATAATATATCTTTATTATGTTAGCAAGTTTTAATAAACTGTAAATCACCACACCTGATTTGGTTGTCGGATTCGAATGTGTGATGTCACATTATGTTACCGAAGCAACTTAGGCTAATTTACTTCATAATCATATCATTCAATGCGCACAAATATCATTTATGTCAATTGAATCATCCATTTTAATCACAAACTTACATATATAGTGTTTAGTAATTTAATTAATCAAGTTATGGGGTTAAGATAAGTCAATTTGGGAGTTAGGAATCAAATCCAAACTCAATTTCCAAAATTTCTATGCTATGTCTCGAGACATGTTCGAATGCATGTCTTGAGACATGCTTCCCCTGTTTTCTTATTTTAGTTTCAATGTTTGGTTGTCTCGAGATAAAAGGTCCTTGTCTTAAGACCTGGAATAGGGCAAAACTAATTTAGCTTCGGTATGCTCTTGTCTCGAGAAAAAGATAAAGGCCACTTTGTCTCAAGACATAAGCTCAGTTGTCTCAAGACCTCCTAAGCTGGTCTCAAGACTAAGCCTATTACAACACCTTAAAATGACAAATTTACTCTTAGAGTCTCGAGACATGTTCTTCTTGTCTCAAGACTAAATAGTAAATGTACCTAATTTGAGCATTTTAAGCCCTATAATTCATTTCCAATTTGTATCTATAAAATGTCCAAACATAGTATTGATGCATAACCATCAATTCACCACATGAAATCACATTCAACAACATCAAAGCCTAGGTTGTAATGCATCAACATATAGTCAACCGATTTGCATATTCAATGTCTATATAAGATCAAGCATAATAACTTCTAAATCACAAGATTAAGTTAAACTTTCAGACATTAAACCAAAACACCAAAACATTAGCTTATTAACAAGCCACAACATTATCCTAGTTGCATGTCATATACCAAAATATATATACATACAAAAGAAGTGTTAAGATAATTTCTGAGCTGAGCTATTGATTTAGATGCTTAACCACTTTAAATTTATGAAAATTCTTGTTCGAAACCTACGCACAAAAATAAACATAATCGTACACTAAGTATTGAATACTAAGCGGTGTTAATATAATTCAAAATCAATACATTAAGGCTAATTAAAGCTAATATATAAATATGACATTAAATATACTACTTTTAATTTATCACAAAAATCATTAGTCATATAATTCCCAACCTTTTATCCCATACTTATCTCAATGTCTCATAGTTTCATATATTGATGTATTTAATATTCCAACATGTCTTTCATTGTAACATCCTCAAAGTATAGAGGGTGTGGTTTAGTAGCATGTCGGGTTAGAAAAATTAGAGAATTTTCGAAAATAGATTAAATAGGAATTTTAGAGTAAAATTATAGAAAGTAGCTAGAGTTGATAGAAATTAGAAATAATTTTGGGATAGGAAAATTTGATTTGAGGTAATGACTAAATTGTAGGAAAATGAAAAGTAGTGGGCAAAAGAGTGAAAATTAAAGAGTTAAGTTAGAAACATAGGAATAGATGGAAAGCAAGGAAGGATTAGGAATAAATTTTACCAAATAAAATGTGATTCATGCATGGGAATTGTAACACGCCAAACCCGATCCTTTAGGAGGATCCAAGTATGTCGTGTCACTTCTTAAAAACCAGTTATCTTTAAAAATTGTATCCGGCGTAGGCTTAGTAAAATTGTAGTTCTAGTTATCTTTTATACGATGAATGGAATAGAATATAAACTATAACATTCAAAATATAATGAAACACATTCATTAAACAAAATATAACAATTTAAAACTATTTCAACTTCAATGAGTTTTTAATAAAAACATAGCTTGTTTATATAACATTTTATATACAATTTTCTTCTCAAAATAGACATCTAGACATTAGCCCCCTCATGTCATGCATAGTACAAAATAACAAAAGTCTCATAGCAGCAAATGTCCTCTAGTGTAGTCCAACAAATATTCCTTTTCTTCAACAGTAAGCCTGATAAGGAAAGGTAATTAAGTAAGTTTAAAAGAGCTTAAAAAGTTCTAGATGAAAACATTTAAGTATTTACTAATACTTTAAGCAGATCCTTTTACAAATGCAAGCACAATCACACAATTCGCCAGATGGATAATACCATACTCAAACAAACTATACGCTAGTTTACTTATCGTTTGGCGAATACAATACGCCAACATAATAGTAGACAGACCTTTTTCATGTTAGCCACGTACCCAGATTCATAGTCAGATTCATATGATTCATTTCCATTCATATACATTCTCCCCCTTTACTTCACATATCATAATTATTTGGTTTCATATACTTTATCGTGATTTGCCAATTTGGTTTGCAACATTCATTTGCCCTACTAGAGGCTACACAATCATTTTCATGTATTGCGATTTGCCAGTTCGATGTACATTTCATTGAAGGCTATGCCATGAATGTATTTCCTTAACACCATTTCTATATATTAGTCTGTATCATATCATTCTTGTCAGATACATAAGGTAGTGGCTTATACATGAAGAGTGGTTCTTGCACCTTATCACAGACATAACAGGCCCAGACTGACAACTCTGGACAATCCCTTAATCACTTTCACACTTTACACTTTCTCAAAGTATGAATACTTACCTTACATGAACTAGAAAAAAATAAAGAATATTACAACACATGGAAGTAAGAAGGAACTCACCAGAAAATACAACAAAGTCTATATAGCAGGACCTTTGCCTTTGTTACTCAGGCCTTCAATAGCGTCTTGAGCTAAAATATGGATAATTAAACTTATCAGATCACTACTGCATTGAATCCGAACATGCATGTAAGAAACATTGACACTTAACCCAAACTCAGGAAGTTTCTTTCGTTACATACTAATCTGACACTAATGCATGCAGAGCTAAAAACATGTAAATAACTATGAAAATAACCTAGGGTTCATCAGTATTTTCCAGAGAGCTAAACAAACGTAGGAGTTGGTTGAATACAGCGAACCCAACCTCAGTAATGTTTCTGGACTTAAATTTTGAGAGAGAGTGCAGAAGAAATCAGGGAGGAAGATGAATGCAAATAAAACACTAAGATTATCCGTGAAGACTCTAATATCCTTATATACTTAAGCACGGAGACAAGGTTTAGTGGAAGAATCAGATTATTCCACTAACACCCTTAATTCTCATGATTAAGTGCTCTTGTCATAATTTAAGTCTTATTAACTGCAATATCTTAGTTCCATTCTAACCAGTTCTCACTTGGCTAACTAAATTGTCTTACTAAAATAATAAAAAAATCTATCAAACTATGAACTTGACGAATTTGCCTAAACATCTGGGGTGGCGTATACTCGACAGAAGAATCCACCAAACCACATGAAACACCCCAAACCCGGCCCACGAGATTTGCCCAGATTTGGTAAGTTCCTCAAGTAAACCGGTTTTAAAATTCTTTCGTTACCTAGAGAAAACTTGTGCGATTTTAAAAAAAAAAAACATTGTTTGGGTTGGGCTTGTGTTGAAAACGAATTCAATTCTTTATATTAAAAATATTACTTAACTTTAATAGGTAAAACTCATAATCATAATAAATAGAAATAAATGGAAAACAATTCAACTATGGCCTTATGGCCTTATTACATCAAATAATTTCCAAGTAATTCAAGTACTTAAATAGAAATAGTAGTTCATAAAATAAAAACTTCATGTTGAGCATGGCCACCACAAGTTCTGCGCAGTCTGGTCCATCACTGTTCATCACCTGAAACATGGTCCCACAATGGGGTGAGTCAAACGGACTCAATGTGTACACGACACTAAGTCATAATAGAATCAGGCATACAGGAGTTACACCTTCAAAACATAGAATACAAGTTATGATGCATTCCCAAACCCAAACCTAATTGTCCATCCGCTACACACCCCCATACTAACCATGCACACCGTGGGGACTACTAAGTCGACCCTCCTTCCACTACACTCCAAATTGCGGTCTTAGGTCACCGCATTCGTGGTCTTAGGTCACCACGTTCAGTTTACTGTGGTCTTAGGTCACCACTTTCAGATTACTGTGGTCTTAGGTCACCACTTTCAGATATCACGGTCTTAGGTCACCGTGTTCGTGGTCTTAAGTCACCACATTCACTTCCCCTTTCAAATAACCCGTATGCCCCATTTTGTAATATGCATTAATATGCCAAAGATCACATTCTTATTCTCATGTTACAAATAACATATTTCATATTCCTAGTAGGAGTAGGAAGCGTACCTGAGTACTTAGTACCATAACATGGTACCTTAGCCACTTTCATATTCTTAATATCACATATTTTAATAAAATAGGCCATGAAACATATTAAGAAGTAGTGTGGGGTACACACCTGATTTGCTTAACCACTTCACTGAAATCCCGAAATCTGATCTACTGCCTTAGATCTCAAGTTCCTACAATTGATTAATCACTTACTATTTAGCACAAAGCCTATTCGCTAGAAAACCAAATCCTAGTAGGATTTGTATTCTAAAGCTTACCTTGGTGTTGATTTGATGATTTAATCAAATCCCGAAAACTCGTATTTTTCCCTTTGAAATCGGCTAGTCACTAAATCCCTTGAATCGGTTAGTTTTCGGCTTAAAAAAACACATAATAATAGATCTACTACTAAAATAGGCCTTGGCCGAATTTACCTTTGTTCTTACCTTCCAAATCTTAAATCCCGAATTGGATCCTTGCTTCTTTATTCTTTGTCGAAATCCCTATGTACCCATGTTAGATCCAATCTAACATTAAATCATAATAATATAGCTTATGGCGAATGGTATTCATAACTTACCTTAGATCTTAGAAGTTCCGGAAAGATACCTTATTGTAGTTGAGAATTTCTTAAATCCAAAAACACCCTTCCATAACTCCTACAAAATCCATAATAGAGATTAGTCCCTAAATTTTAGATAGGTTTAAAATATAAAAGAATTGAAACCAAACTTTGGATCTTACCCTTTTAAGAAATCGGTAGCACCCTTGTTAAAAGCCCCTTAAAGAATCGGCCTTGATGACTAGATGATAAAGTTTCGACTTTTGAGATTTAATGGAGAAGTCGACTAGAGGTTCTCTTGGGGTATTTGGTTTCCACGAAAATAAGGAAAAGAAACTTGAGAATTTTGGCAATGGTGGACTATAGATTCAGCTTGACAAAAGAAAAAGAGAAGAGAAGAGAGGAGAGCACTCGTAAATTCGGCAGAGAGAGAGGAGGAAGCAAAATTGATGAGTAGCCCTATTTCCTTCCTTTTATAGCCGAAACTACTCCTTAGAATCCCTTACTTGGCCACCACTCTTCTTTATTTGATAGCTTTATCTCTTAATTTAAAATAATTAGAGAATAATCCTTTATTATCTCTTCAAAAATAATCCAAATTAAATCCCTTATTTATCACCTTATTAATAGAATATTAAAGAGAATAAAACTCCTCCTTTCTAGAAGGCTTGTGCCGTCCACCTCAGAAACTTCTGAAGCAAAAATAAAACTTCTTTTATTTGCTTCCCAAGTGACTCGAACCCAGGCCCAACACCTTGCATGTGGCGCCATTTCCAGAGGCCCTAAGTGGCATCTTCAGCCACTTTTCCAAGCCTGCTTGTGTGTCAAATTTAACAAACTTTTTCTTTTAAGGCCACCTTGCCTTAATTTCCTCTTTAAACTTTAAAACTCGACATTTCTAAGTCATTTCTAAGTTTCCAAAAATATTCGTTCGGCTCAGAAACTTGACATTTTCTTACATTTCCAAGTTTCCAAAATGTGCACTTTCCTATTTTGAATCATTTCCAAATCATTTCCATCCATTTCCAAGTTTCCAAAAATGTTCACTTTCCATTTTTTTAACTTAACATTTCCATACATTTTCGTGTTTCCAAAATTGTTCAAAATTTATTCTTAGTACATAAAACATGTTACTTCGCACAATTAAATCGAAAATGCATAGGCCCTTTCCAGATGTTACAGCTTCTACCCCCTTAAAATAATTTCGTCTTCAAATTTTCTAACTAAAATAATTGAGGGTATTGTTGTCGCATTGCCTCTTCTCGGTTCCCACGGCTTCTTCCGATCCATGATTGCGCCATAACACCTTGACTAGAGGAACCGACTTCCTCCGTAGCACTTTCACATCACGCCCAATATCCGAATCGGCTCTTCCTCGTAGGATAAGTCCGGCCTTAGCTCTACTTCTTCGACAGTACCACATGAGACGGATCGATCGATAACGACGTAGCATGGATACATGGAATACGTCGTGCATCCGCCGCAACTCGGTGGCAACTCCAATTGGTATGCCATCGCCCCAACTCGCCGATTACTCGATAGGGCCCTATAAACCTTGGGCTTAACTTCCTTGCGACCAGAACCTCATTACCTTTTTCCAAGGCGAGACTTTCGAAACACTTGGTCTCTCACTTCAAACTCTATTTCCTTCCGCTTAAGGTCTCAAGGTCACGACTTACGCCTATCGAGGCTTTCTTTAACCGTGCTCGAATCATCTCAACCTTCTCTTGATTTGCCACTATTTCTGGACCCAAAACTCGACGTTCTCCTAACTCAGTCCAACAAATAGGAGTTCTACACTTCCGACCATACAATGCTTCATATGGTGCCATCCGAATGCTAGCCTGATAGCTGTTGTTGTAGAGTCTTCCCAACTTCCTCGAAAATCCATCACACAGCCTCTCAACATATCCTCCAACACTTGTATAACTCGTTCAGATTGCCCGTCTGATTGTGGATGAAAAGTCGTAGTGAAGTCCAACTTAGTGCCTAAAGCTTGATGAAGTGCCCTCCAAAATCGAGACGTAAACCTTGGGTCTCTGTCGGAGATGATCGATACCGGTACACCATGTAACCTCACAATTTTCGCCACATATAACTTAGCCAGCTTCTGAAGAGAATAGTCAACTCTTACCGGGATGAAGTGCGCGGATTTAGTCAAACGGTCCACTATCACCCATATCGAGTCCTTCTTAGTAGGCGCAAGGGGAAGCCCACTAACGAAATCCATGGTAATTCTCTCCCACTTCCATTGCAGAATCTCAATTGGTTGAAGCAATCCTGATGGAACTTGGTGTTCAAATTTAACTTGGCGACACGCCAAACATTTCCCCACAAATTCAGTCACTTCTTGCTTAAGATCGGACCACCAAAATTGTTCCCTTAGATCTCTGTACAACTTAATGCCTCCGGATGCATAGCATAAGGGGCTACTATGCGCCTCCAAGAAGAATCCTTTGTCTTAACTCCTTGTCCTTCATATGGACTTTTCCTTTATAACACAATACTCCTTCATCATTAACGCCATAATCCTTTAATTCCTCGCTCGCACTTGCTGTAAATCTAGCACTTAGATCCATATCAACCAACCGTCCCTCTTTCACCTCCTTCACCATGTGGGCTTGACTTGCAACTCGCCAACAGAAGCTTCCATCATCGTATAAACTTAAGTGAGCGAACATAACCCTTAGATCCGACACAACCTTCCGACTTAGGGCATCGGCTACCACATTCGCCTTGCCCAGATGATATTCTATCGAGCAATCGTAGTCCTTCAACAACTCCACCCACCTTCGTTGCCTCAAGTTCAACTCCTTCCGAGTCAACAGATACTTAAGGCTCTTGTGGTCCGTGTAGATCACCGACCTTTCTCCATAGAGGTAGTGCCTCCAAACCTTAAGAAGCGAAAACCACTGCGCCAATTCCAAGTCATGAGTTGGGTAGTTAACCTCATGAGGCCTTAGTTGCCGAGACGCATAAGCGACTACTTTTCCTTCTTGCATTAGCACACATCCTAATCCCGTATGCGGCGTCACGAGACACCACAAAATCCTTCCCACCTCCTACTGAATTAACACCTGAGACTCACAACACCTTCTTGAGCTTCTCAAAGCTCTGCTGCTTATCCGTCCATACAAAGGGTACTTTCTTCCTCAATAACTTTGTCAAAGCGCGGCTATTGACGAGAACCCTTCTACAAACCTCCTGTAATAGCCTCACCAAACCTAAGAAACTTCGAATTTCAACACGGACCTAGGTGGTTTCCAATCCAACACCGCTTGATCTTCCTAGGATCCACCCTTATTCCTCTGTGGATACCACATGTCCTAAGAATGCCACCTCCTTAAGCCAAAATTCACACTTGCTGAATTTGGCATAGAGCTTCTTCTCCCTTAACACTTGTAGCACCACTCGGAGATGTTCATCATGCTCCTCTTCAGACTTAGAATACACCAAAATATCGTCGATGAACACAACGACGAACCTATCCAAGTAGGGTTGAAAGACTCGGTTCATCATATCCATGAACGCGGCTGGAGCGTTCGTCAACCCAAACGGCAATACTACAAACTCATAATGGCCGTATCTTGTCCTAAAGGCGGTCTTATGGATATCTGCCTCCTTTACCTTCAACTGATGATATCCCGACCGTAGATCTATCTTCAAAACACACAAATTGCCCCCTTAGCCGATCGAACAAGTCGTCTATCCTTGGAAAAGGATACTTGTTCTTAATGGTCACTTATTCAACTCGATTTCGGTAATCTATGCACATACGCATAGTTCCGTCCTTCTTCTTTACAAATGCAATCGGTGCTCCCCATGGAGACACACTGGGTCGTATGAACCCACGATCCAACAACTCTTGGATTTGAGCCTTGAGCTCAACTAACTCCTTTGGCGCCATTCGGTATGGAGCGATTGACACAGAGCTGCTCCCGGTAGTAAGTCTATTCCAAACTCCACCTCCCTATCTCGGGGGTATTCTTGGTAATTCCTTCCAAATACATCTTCAAAGTCTTTCACCGCTCTAACTCCACCGACACCTTCTTCCTTTCCACCTAACGCACTTACGAAGGCTAAGAACGCCTTGCACCCTTTCTTAACCATTTTCTCACCTTCAACGCTAAACTACGTTGGACAGTAGTTTCTTCTCTCTCCGATCATTACTACTACTTCATCCTCCGGGTCCTTAGTTCCATTCGTTTAGCCGCACAATCCAACACAAATTTCGGTGCTCTACTAGCCACCCATTCCAAGTATAAGTTCAAACTCCCGAAAGGTAGTTCCATTAAGTCACCAAAAGTTCACTCCTCGAATCTCTAGGGGTACATTCCAAAAGATCTTATCCACCACTACGCTTAGGCCTAATGGGCTTACTACAATCATCCGCCTATCGGAAGGTTCGAGTCTAGGCCTAGTGTTTCCACTACACTACATGCAACATAGGAATGGGTCGAGCCCACATCAATTAGAGAAAAATAGGGCTTGTCAAAAATAAAGAATGTACCTGTTATAACGTCCGCGCGTCTCCATCTTCCCTCGCGAACCGCATAAACCAAACTTGGTTGCCTTGCCTCAAGATTAACAAAGACATCCGCCTTTTGTTCCACGGCCTCTTCCAAAGACCATTACCTCATTACTCGAACCACGACCTCGTTGAGGTCGCGGTCCTCCTCTACCAAATCGACTAACATTCTGAGCCGTTGGTCGGCTTTCATCCGATTGCTTAGGACAATCCTTGATCACATGGTCCTTGGACCCACATCTAAAACATCCTCCTGTTTTCTTCCAACACTCTCCTAAGTGCTTCTTTCCACACACATCACAAGGTCGATACCGCCTTTCCGAACCAACTTGCTAACCTCGCGCCCATCAACTCTAGGCCTCTTATGAACCTTTCCGACGCCCAAAACCTCTTTTGGGCCTATTCCTATCCATAGCCTTGCTTTGTAGAATCCTTGATTCCTCAACCACCTTGGTCTTTTCTACCAAAGCGTAAAACTCCCGCTCCTGATGCGGTGCTATCAACAGTCTCAGATCATCCCTTAGCCCGTCCTCAAAACAGACACAGCGCTCATGCTCAGTTGCCACTACTCCTCGAGCATATCGGCTCAACCTTAGGAATTAAGCCTCATACTCCGCCACGGACTTGTTCCCTTGAACCAGCCCCAGAAATGCCTTCCTTTGCTCATCAGTATACCTGGTTGCCACATACTTCTTCTGAAATGCTTCCTTAACATATTCTTAGGTCAGATCCTCAGCCGTGGCACCATCCCGAACGGTCAACCACCACTGATACGCTTCATCGCGTAACAGTGCCACCATTCCTTTTAACTTCTCCTCAGAGGTCAAGTCAAGCTCATCCATGATGCGCCTGTTGCTTCCAACCAAGATTTCACCGAACCGGGTGCCACACCCGATACTCCACGAAACATTTCGGCTCCATTAGCTCCGGGCCGCTCAGCACGAACTTACACAGTTCCCGAATTTCCTCCTACACCAGCCACCAATTCCAAAACTCGCAGCACAGCCTGCGACATAGCATCATCCCCCGTCTGAGCTTGCTGCTCAACACCAACAGCTGGGGGTGGTGGTGGCGGTGGTATCTCATTATCGCACCCTTGACCCGATCTAACGGGTTCTCGACACCGCCATCCTTCCTCTACCTCGTCCCACGATGACCACGCCCTCTAGAGCTTATTTCTAACGTCGTGATCTCGATTAAGAAGTTTTATGAATTAGTCTTTGTTTCACTTGATTACTCGCGAAGAAATTTTATGAAAAGAGTTTTAGGAGTGGTTCTTTCGTATGCACACAGCTCTTTCCATTCATTCATCCATACATCCATCAAACAATCATGAACTCGTTCATTCAGAGAAAGGTTGTAGTTTTCATTGTTATTGTTTTTTCCCATTACCTGTGGTATTTTCGTAATTACGTCTCTACAGGGTATTTTCGTAATTTTTCAAAAGGAAAAAGTTCCTTGGTGATTTTGTCACAAATTATTTTGGTATTTTTAAATTTTTGGGGTATTTTGAAAAATTTTGAAATCCAGGGTATTTCGGTGATTTTGGACCTCGGGGTATTTTGGTGATTTTTTCCAAGCTAGGTAAGTTTGTAAAACTTATAAATCAGGGATATTTCAAAGGTTGCAAAACTTTGAGGGTTCTTTTTGAGAATTGTACTTTTTAAAACGGTGATGTTGCAAAAATTTTAGAAATCAGGGTCATTTTGGTAATTTTATAAGTTAGGGGCAATTTTGAAATTTCCAAAATTCAAGGCATTTTTGATAATTTGCAAATTAGGGTTTTGAACATTGATAAAATAATGAAATTTTGGCAAAACTGTTGGGTAGTTGGTCATTTTATAAACCTAGGGTATTTTGGTAATTTTACCACTAGGGGCATTTTTGTATAAATCGAAAATCTTTCAAAAAATTTTGTAAAGATGGTTTTCATGAATTTAGAAGAAAGTTTTAAGAGTTCTAAAACTAGGGTTTTGTTATTTTTATAAAAACACGCTAATTCCCTTTCGGGTTTTAGTTATTGTGTTTAGCCTATGACCGAGTCCTCTTGGTCGTGGTGAACTAAAGCTACGCACCAGAGCAGTCACGCGGACTACTTAAATACCAAGCTCCCACCGAAACCATTCCTAGACATGCGCACAGAGGTTGCCACACCTACTGAGCCCTCTGGGTTAGGGTGAACCGAAGCTACGCACCATGTAGGATTCCTGCGAAGAGGAGGTGAGTCACTAGGACTGCTTAAATACCAGGCTCTTTCGGATCCAATCCTAGACATGCGCACAGGGGTTACCACACCCTAACTTAGTGACTTAGCCATGGGTTTGTTTAACGTTCCTTAAGTCTTATGTGTTTGTGTTTGAGTAGACTAGTCCTAGGGTTCAAGTTCCTATCATGCTATTCTACGCCCATTCCTTTTCTACCCTTCTAATATTCATTACACATAATCACACAAATAGTTAGGGGTACTTACACTGGTGGATCATGGTCTGAGACTTTAGGTGCCATGCCGTAAAACCTCGCTTGTTTCATAAAATATTTTCAAAAAAAACTCATTTGGGCTCGCTTTGAAAACGTTTTGGGCCTTGGCCCACAGGCCGAGAGTTTTAAAACTGGGCTCTGATACCAAACTGAAACACACCAAACCCGGCCCACGAGATTTGCCCAGATTTGGTATGTTCCTCAAGTAAATCGGTTTCAAAATTCTTTTGTTACCTAGAGAAAACTTGTGCGATTTTGAAAAAAAAAACATTGTTTGGGTTAGGCTTGTGTTGAAAACGAATTCAATTCTTTATATTAAAAATTTTACTTAAACTTTAATAGGTAAAACTCATAATCATAATAAATAGAAATAAATGGAAAACAATTCAACAAATGCCTTATGGCCTTATTACATCAAATAATTTCCAAGTAATTCAAGTACTTAAATAGAAATAGTAGTTCATAAAATAAAAACTTCATGTTGAGCATGGCCACCACAAGTTCTGCCGTCCCGGTCCATCACTGTTCATCACCTGAAACATGGTCCCACAACGGGGTGAGTCAAACGGACTCAATGTGTACACGACACTAAGTCATAATAGAATCAGGCATACAGGAGTTACACCTTCAAAACATAGAATACAAGTTATGATGCATTCCCAAACCCAAACCTAATTGTCCATCCGCTACACACCCCCGTACCAACCATGCACACCGTGGGGACTACCAAGTCGACCCTCCTTCCGCTACACTCCAAATTGCGGTGTTAGGTCACCGCATTCGTGGTCTTAGGTCACCACGTTCAGTTTACTGTGGTCTTAGGTCACCACTTTCAGATTACTGTGGTCTTAGGTCACCACTTTCAGATATTACGGTCTTAGGTCACTGTGTTCGTGGTCTTAAGTCACCACATTCACTTCCCCTTTCAAACAACCCGTATGCCCCATTTTGTAATATGCATTAATATGCCAAAGATCACATTCTTATTCTCATGTTACAAATAACATATTTCATATTCCTAGTAGGAGTAGGAAACGTACCTGAGTACTTAGTACCATAACATGGTACCTTAGCTACTTTCATATTCTTAATATCACATATTTTAATAAAACAGGCCATGAAACATATTAAGAAGTAGTGTGGGGTACACACCTGATTTGCTTAACCACTTCACTGAAATCCCGAAATCTGATCTACTGCCTTAGATCTCAAGTTCCTACAATTGATTAATCACTTACTATTTAGCACAAAGCCTATTCGGCTAGAAAACCAAATCCTAGTAGGATTTGTATTCTTAAAGCTTACCTTGGTGTCGATTTGATGATTTAATCAAATCCTAGAAACTCGTATTTTTCCCCTTTGAAATCGGCTAGTCACTAAATCCCTTGAATCGGTTAGTTTTCGGCTTAAAACACATAATAATAGATCTACTACTAAAATAGGCCTTGGCCGAATTTACCTTTGTTCTTACCTTCCAAATCTTAAATCCCGAATTGGATCCTTGCTTCTTTATTGCTGTCGAAATCCCTATGTACCCATGTTAGATCCAATCTAACATTAAATCATAATAATATAGCTTATGGCCGAATGGTATTCATAACTTACCTTAGATCTTAGAAGTTCCGAAAGATACCTTATTGTAGTTGACAATTTCTTAAATCCCGAAAACACCCTTCCATAACTCGGCCAAAATCCATAATAGAGATTAGTCCCTAAATTTTAGATAGGTTTAAAATATAAAAGAATTGAAACCAAACTTTGGATCTTACCCTTTTTAAGAAATCGGTAGCACCCTTGTTAAAAGCCCCTTAAAGAATCGGCCTTGATGACTAGATGATAAAGTTTCGACTTTTGGGATTTAATGGAGAAGTCGACTAGAGGTTCTCTTGGGGTATTTGGTTTCCACGAAAATAAGGAAAAGAAACTTGAGAATTTTGGAAATGGTGGACTATAGATTCGGCTTGACAAAAGAAAAGAGAAGAGAAGAGAGGAGAGCACTCGAAATTCGGCAGAGAGAGGAGGAGGAAGAAAAAAATTGATGAGTAGCCCTATTTCCTTCCTTTTATAGCCGAAACTACTCCTCGTAATCCCTTACTTGGCCACCACTCTTCTTTATTTGATAGCTTTATCTCTTAATTTAAAATAATTAGAGAATAATCCTTTATTATCTCTTCAAAAATAATCCAAATTAAATCCCTTATTTATCACCTTATTAATCGAATATTAAAGAGAATAAAACTCCTCCTTTCTAGAAGGCTTGTGCTGTCCACCTCGAGCTTCTCGGAAGCAAAAATAAAACTTCTTTTATTTGCTTCCCAAGTGACTCAACCTGTGCCCAACACCTTGCATGTGGCGCCATTTCCAGAGGCCCTAAGTGGCATCTTGAGCCACTTTTCCAAGCTGTGCTTGTGTGTCAAATTTCACAAACTTTTTCTTTTAAGGCCACCTTGCCTTAATTTCCTCTTTTAAACTTTAAAACTCGACATTTCTAAGTCATTTCTAAGTTTCCAAAAATTTTCGTTCGGCTCTGAAACTTGACATTTTCTTACATTTCCAAGTTTCAAAATGTGCACTTTCCTATTTTGAATCATTTCCAAATCATTTCCATCCATTTCCAAGTTTCCAAAAATATTCACTTTCCATTTTTTTTAACTTAACATTTCCATACATTTTCAGGTTTCCAAAATTGTTCAAAATTTATTCTTAGTACATAAAACATGTTACTTCGTACAATTAAACCGAAAATGCATAGGCCCTTTCCAGGATGTTACACCACAGGTCTTACCAAAACGCAGAATTTGCCAATTGGTGAAACACATAATCCTATACTTAGCTAACTAGCACTTTACTTACTCAGAACTACACTTAATACCATAGCACAATAAACAATAACCAGATGCAGAGACTTCGCCGGTCGGGTTGTTACAAGAATTGTAAAGATGATAAAGGTCAAAATGGTAATTATTAAAACAAGATATTTATGGATAATGATTGGGCCAAAGTGCAAAGATGAGAGGATGAAGGACTAGGTAGCAAATTAACCATTTTTAAGTTAAAAATCATGAGATATTTTTAATGAAATGTGTAGAAATTGGAAGAAAAGATGAAAGCTCTCTTCCTTCTAAAACAAGCCAACATCTCCCATTTAATCTCTCTGTCTTCATATTTTGTTCTTATTCCATCTAAGTCATTTTCACCATTTTTAAGTCCTTCAAGCTTGTTTCATCATTTTTCTTTCATGATTTCTCAACCAAATCAAGAGTAGAGCAAGGTAGTTACTTTAGCTTCATGAGAAAGGAGTTGATATTTACTTGAAAGGAGAGAGAAAGTTAGGGTTAGTTTGTATTACCAAGGATTTAAGGTAAGAGATGGAAAGTTTTCATGATGTTCTTGTTATTTTCTATTATTTGACCATAAATATGTTATATGTTTATGGTATTAACAAGTAAATATTATATGTTTATCATGGAAATCAAGAAAAAGAGAAGAAAGAAAGGGACCAAATTGTAGAAAAAAGAAAAGGTGTAGCCAATGAATAAAGAAATAAGGAAACTCTACAATCAAGCCTTGTTTGTAAGTACTAAAAGGATTTAATCCTATTTCTTTAGATATTTGTAGTAAGAATTATAAATTAAGCGTTAAATTTTAGATTTATGTATAGTAGTAATATAAATGACTAAATTATAAAGATAGTAAACTATGATACAAGAATGTGAATGAGAATTAAAGTGGTAAAGTAAGTTAAGTGTATTAAGATTATTGTATGCGTGTGAAAAAGATGTGGAATTAAATAGAAGTTATATGTGAAATTATAAGATTAAGGGCTAAATTGAAAGAAATTGAAAGTTGATATAATTGATAATAAGCCCAAGTAGATGGATATGAATTGTTAGGATATTAATGGCATGCCATTAAGGAATGTATTGCACACTTATTGTTTATCCACTTCGGCTGTGTTCAGTTATTCGCTACAACGATGTTCAGTTATTTTCCGTATGTCCTAATTATTCTAATCATTCTACTTTGGGCATTGTAAGTGTAATATGAATTGGTAAGTGTAATTTAATAAACGTGATTGTTACTATGAATAATTATATATGTGTAGTTACAATATAAAACGTAGTTTACGATTAAGTTCTTACAGTACTTACTGAGCTATTTTAGCTTAACGCGTAGGTTAAGATCAAAGGGAAGCTAGAAGTGGTTCGAGACCTACTCGTCCCATCACATCCCGAGGCCAAGAGAGTATGCCTTCTAAATTTTGGGTTAGAATGGCATGTACATAGGTATTTAGTATGCGTTTTTAATAGGAATGACTAAAATGTGAACTTTATAAACTTTATAAATTATAAGAACTTAATCTAAATGTTTGAATAGTACGATGGTAAGATGGTGTTATGGTGGTTTTAAATGTTTAAATTATCAATTGGTTGGTTTGCTATTGAAATTTGATATGCAGGGACTAAGGTGTAAAATTTTAAAAAAAATTGTAAAATTTTCTTCAATTTTGGCCCACACAGGGTCAGAGAGTTACACGGCCATGTGGTAGACACATCCTGACCAGACAGTCGTGTGCCCTGTTTTTCACAAAAAATTATATTTCACTTTTAAACATTGTTTTAAATACTAAAATGTTTAAAAAAACTTATAAGGCTCCTCCCCATCATTGATATTGGTTAATTAATGACTCGATAAGTTACAACTAAGTTCCAAATGAAACTTTACATGTTAAATTTTGAATGGTTAGCATTCCTATATTTGATCTGATAGTCGGGTTAGGTGTAGGGGTGTTACATTCATTATCATTTCCAATACTTACTCTTTTTCGCCCCTATTAACCAACGATAGACAATAGAATGAATATTCGGATATATATGAAAAATCCATGACCCTTTGGGAATTGGGATTATTTTATTCTGCCACCTCGGGTTTCCCGACAACGATGGCTTTTAATATCTACCTACGACCCTTTGGGAATCGGGACTATTTTATTGTCACCTTGGGTTGCTCGACAATGATGGCTTTTAGTATCTATCTACGACCCTCTGGGAATTGGAGCCAATAAACCACTAATAACGTTGACCCTACGACATGCCAACTACACCCGGACTACGTCTAACAATGTTTAACAATGCATGATCATACTTATTATCATTATAACACAGTTCAATATGGTATCAAAGTCTCAATAATATATACAATTATATCAAGCATATATGTAAACACACACGTATATAAATCACAATTCAAGTATTCATACTTGAACCAACAATCACAATATCAAATTCATCATCTCATAGTTCTCGAGAAAGATGTGATTACATTTATTTCACATTCGTTTATAATGACTTTTTAGACTATGAACAATTTATTGAAGTTGAATTATAGAAGCACAATTTGATTTCGCTATCTGTTGTTCGCCTTCGCCTTTAACCCTCGACGATTCGACCTCATTGTTAGCTTTGTATGATAATATGTTTACAAAAATGATATTAATTTATAATTAACAAAGGTATAGTTAACAACCATGCAAAATTACTTCCTTTACAAATAAGTCCTTTTTAATCTAAATATCCGAATCGCTTGTATATCTTGATATTTAAAATCGAATCAAAATCTAATTTCATATTCTTTCATTAAAGACCTCATACTTTTAATCCCTGTCATAATTTCTTAACAACTTTTAATTTATTCAATTTAATCCCTAATGCCATAAATAAACTATATAACTTAATTGAATTTCTAATCAATTTCAACACTTTTCTATACCCTTTTAACTTAGTCCTATGCAAAATCTCATCAAAATTAAGCCTAATTTCACTAATTATTCATTCATGGTAACTTGAATTAATTTCATCAATCTCAACAATTAACTAATGGATTAGTTAAAGTAAGTTCTGTACATGAAAATTCTACTAAAGATTCAAAGAAAAAGCTTATGATTTACCTTCAATTTGGACCCGCCGTGGAAGAATGCTCAACCCCTTTTCTCTCTTGTTATAAACGGTGGTGGATGGAAGAAAACGAATTAGATAATCTTTCTTCTCTTTCCCACTTACCATATATATACGTACCTTCATTAATTTTATGATTAAAGTACTTAATTAATTATATTTTAGTAAATTAATTAAAGGTGGCCTATATTTTAATATTTATAATAATAAGTGGTTTTCATCATAACATTCCACTAATTCAAGAAGTGATAATGGTTAAATAACCATTAGGTCCTTTGCTTATTTGTTAATCAAGTCTTCATGTATTTTCTAAATTAAAACTTAATAGCAATTGCATTTTTACAACTTAGTCCTTGCACTATAGTTAATGACTTTCTCGATTTAATAATTTGATAATTTTATAATATATTCTTATACTAAATACATAAATTCTTCTATTCATGATTTCACTGACTAAATTTATGGAATTTGATTCCAAAATTGTATTTTTTACACCTGCTAAAATTGGGTCGTTACATAAATTCTATATAATTCAGATACTTGTATAGATTTATGTACTGAATTTGAGAATACTTAATCTGTTAAAGGGAGGAACATTATTTATGAATGTATTTGATTGTTAATATGTATTTCAATAACGCATAACAAATAGATATAAACTATTCTCAAATTAAAATAAAACCAGTAAATTTAGTTTGATCAAAATTAAATATTAATTTGATTAAAATAAATTTATTTTATTGAAAGAGAAATGACCAAATGAATATTAAAAATAAAATAACACTTGAGAGTCAATACCTTAAATGTTGACTTCAATCAATTTAAACATTAATTAGATTATAATTCACTCACGATAGGAATAAAAACATAATTATGTAATAAATATATTTATAAAAAATTGATAAACAAATAAAGTTTTGGTTGAATGATAAAATACATTTCTTAAAAACTATAGAAATTTGAGTTTAAATTTTATTATTTATATATATATTTATATAAAATAACAAAAATATTCTCAAAATAATAAATTAGAACGTGTTCAATTAATACATAATTTATTTTATAAGTTAAAATAAAAAATCAATATATTACTTTTCAAAATTTCGATGAATTCGTTGAGAAACCTTTTTCCCAACAAACTGCCATTTCCAAAAAAATAATATATATATATATATATATATATTTTTTTTTTCTTTTTTGCTTTTAACAAAGGTTTGGACAAAAAAGTCAATATATAATCTTTTTTCTTCAAAATCTTATTACATTGTCACTCTTCTTTTTATTCATCTTTATATAAAGTATACTACCTAAAAGAATATAGGGTAAATTACAGTATTAGTTATTAAAAGTAAAATTTTGTATTGGTCATTTAATTAAAAAATAGTTACAATTTGATCACTGAACTATTCAAAAATTTTCATTTCTGTCACCGAATAATTCAAAAGCTTTTATTTACGTCAATGGGTTGTTAAGGTTTTTTTTTTAATTTTGCCAATGACCTCTAAGCAACGATTCGACAATCAATGTGGTGGATTAGTACTCATTGACGAGTAGAAAAACATGCCTTAAATCTAAGTCGATCTAACGGTCAATGCGGAGATTGAAGAAAAAAGTTATTTGAATTTTAGTTCGTAATTTGTGACGTCTAAAGTTGTTTTATGAAAAACAAATTGAACTGTAGAAGAGAAGGGGAAAGAGAGCTTTGATTAGTGCAGGTAGTGCGAACACAGAAAGCTATATAACTTCGATTTTAATAGTCCAGTGATTTAAAATAGAACTTACAAATAGTTTAGTGACCAAATTGTAACATCTTTTAATTAAATGACCAAAACAAAAACTTATCCATAATTTAGTGACTAATTGTATAATTTACTAAGAGTATAAAATTTAGATACCGTTTACATCACTCAAGATGTTGAGAGGCAAATGGTTCCAAATTTGAGATAAAGCTTGACCAAATATTTGCCTTAGAAAATTTATTATAATGACTATTGAGGTTTGAATTTTTTATATAAAATTATACTTTCATTGGTAAAATTATTATTTTTTAAACAATCTTAATATATGTTTTAATTATATTTACTTTTTTTTGACATAATGTTTAGAACTATTCATAGTCCCTCCCAAACTCAAAAATAGGAGGATAATGCGCTTCAGCGCACTTGAACCCACATCCTCAAGTTAAGACTCAACCGACTCATCGGTAAAATTAATTTTTAAATCACAATAATTGAATGAATTTTTTACATGTATTAAGGGAAAAAATAAACAAGTAACAATAATTTTATAGCTACTTTATTTTTATTTAAAATCTTTACAAACTAAATTTTGATGACTGAAATTAAAAATATTAACAGTTTATTGACACATCATACAGTAATTATTAATAAATATAATTAAACTTTTATTAATTGAGATTCTAGATTCTATTATTTGCAAAGGCTTCTCTCTTTTTAATTAAAATAATCAATAATAATTTAATAGAAGATGCATGGTATGAGACGCCAGGATTAGACGGAGCAAAATCTTCACAACAACTAATTTTATGGTATATATTCAATTTGCAATATTTAGTCTCCCAAAGAAAATATTATTGGGATTTGACTTTCATTTTAAAGAATAAAATGAAAACAATTTGCCCTTTCAACATAATTAAATAAGTGTCATTTGTGTTACCCAACAACTATCATTTATATATTATTGCATTTGTATTATTATTTAAACTATTAAATGAGTTGGTGTTATAAGTCAATCGAACATTAATTTAGCTAGGATCACAAGATTTTTTTTTTTCCACAATTGGAGTGTGGTCATTTCCTCTTCAACAAAGGCCCTCCTTAAACCATGCATGATTAACTACATCTCCCCCTACATGAACTTGGGTACCCATCATCAGCTCGCTTATAGTAAGGTGAGCAACATCACTTCCTGAAGCTTAGCTTGGATATAAAACCTCTGTTGAAGCTCGAGGCAAACTCCTCTCCCAATTAGCGATCACATCGGTAGGAGAAAAATGGAATTCACTTAAAGGAATTTTATATTTCCAAGCGTAAAATCTTTGAGGAGGGTTACCTACCAATGTGAAGTAAACCCCAGGTGGAGGAGTAGCATTGGGACCACTGCTGACGGTACCAAAGGTGCGAGGCACGATAGGGAGATTGTTGTCAATGATCACCAGAGTAACTTGAAAAGCATAAAAGCTAGCAGTAGATGGAGCACCTTTGGACTTTTCAATCACCTTGTCCTCGTAAGGTTTTTTGTTGATGAATGAGATCCTTCCATTTTTTTCGACGTGACTCTTCCTCACCATACGAGTCTTTTTTTTTTACTCTATTGAGACTCCCTTGTTTCTTTTAATGAGCCATTCCTCTCAAAACTAGTCTCTTCACTATCACAAGCCTGGTTGGCAATGGTTTTTTTAGCAACTAGATTAGCAACCTTACTAAGTTCATTGCTCTTGGACCATTTATCACCAGAAATGTCTTTTGTCATACCCCAAAATAAAAGGGGTTAGTTGTAATGAATAAGTAAGAAATAATACTTAGGCTTGATGGTTAAGTAGCTTGTACATCCTTTAGAAGTCTTAGGTTCAAACCACACCTCTTCCATTTTTTCTCTTTTTATTTTCAGCAACCTAGGATGAAAATCACATTAGAATAAACAATCTTTAAAGTGGAAAATAAACAAGAAATGGGCAATAGCCCAATGGTTAAGGCATTAGCCCCTTTAAGTGACCAAGATTTGAGCCTCCTTCTTCACCCCTTTAATTTTCAATAAAATTTTTATTCTATTGCTTAGAATTACTTTTGTTTTCTCAAATTGAAATTGATTTCCGTTTGAAATGTTTTCTATCAGATTCATAATTACTGTTCGAAATACCTTTAAACTTTTCCAAGAAGCGGTAAGTAAGGCTCAATCTCGATGTTTAATATCGAATCCTTATAGAATTTCTATCTAACGACAATCCTACGATTGATTAAACGATCTTTCTCGATTTTTTCTGAAAACTTCCATAAATCTTGAAATAAACCATTAATTCTTATGTAAATATCATTTGAAGTACCTGTCTTAGGTGACTCAAACCAGATTTAATCACAATGGACGTCGTTCGGGCTTCCAGTGAAAGGTGTATGTTATTTTACAAGCGAATCAGGGAAAATCGTGTCTCAAATAGGGCCACACAGGCGTGTAGGCCACGTGTGTGGAACAGACGGCCCCTCACATGATTATGATCCCCTGAAACCCTAGGTTTTTCAATTCTCACAAGGCCTAGGACCCTCTACACGGTCGTGCCTCCCCTATAGGTTGATTTTGCAATTTTCACATGGCCTTAGTCTGTTACACGACCCAGCAACACAACCATGTACTCCATTTACATGGTCCAGCCACACGACCATGTACTCCCTTCACACGGTCTAGCCGCACGGTCGCTTGTCTCCTGCTTTACAAAATTTATAGTTTTGCCACTATTTTTTTTTCAAATTTTACAGTTTTTCCCTTGCTTTTCAAATTTTATAATTTTGGACCTATTCTTCAGATTTTACAGTTTTTCCCTATTTTTCAGATTTTACAATTTTGTCCCCTACTTTACAAATTATAGTTTTGACTCAGAATTATATGATTTGTTCAGTTTAGTCCCTAATTGAATCCTCGAACTACTTTTAGTGTTTTATTTCATTCAATTGAGTCCTTGAAAATATGAATATGATCTGATTGATTAAATTATTACTGTATATGCATGATATGAAAATATTACATGTTTACTGTCATTGTAATTCTGATGAATTAATAATGTTTTTGATACCATTGTGTTACTGATTGCATGACGTACATGCCTACTGCTACTGTTAAACCAAATACATGTTAAGCAAGTTTATTACTACTATCATAATCTATTATAAACATGATAATTGGTACTATATATATATTTGTTATAAGCATGTTATTGCTACCATATTGATCTATTATAGCATGTCATGTTGCATTGCATGGGGTGGGACGATTTGAACGGAAGAAGTATTAGCAGTTTGTCTGCACCGATTAGTGGTTTATCCACACCGTATTAGTAGCTTTAATCTGTAAAAGTATTGTGCATCCAGAACCTACTGGTAGCTTGTCTGCAAAAACTTTTTTATAAAAAACCCCGGTGGTTTATCCACCCTTTTTATTATTAGTGGTTTATCCACATCGTACTAGCAGTTCATTTGCAACATTAGTGGTTCATCCACACCGTGGTTTAAAGGTAGAGGAGTTCTAGGGAACTCTTACTGTGTTGTGTAGCGGAGTTGTTACTGATTGCATGACGTACATGCCTACTGCTACTGTTAAACCAAATACATATTAAGCAAGTTTATTGCTACTATCATAATCGGTTATAAGCATGATAATTGCTACTATATATATTTGTTATAAGCATGTTATTACTATCATATTGATCTGTTATAGCATGTCATGTTGCATTGCATGGGGTGGGACGATTTGAACGGAGGAAGTATTAGCAGCTTGTCTGCACCGATTAGTGGTTTATCCACACCGTATTAGCAGCTTTAATCTATAAAAGTGTTGTGCATCTAGAACCTACCGGTAGCTTGTTTGCAAAAAACTTTTCATCAAAAACCCTAGTGATTTATCCACCCTTTTTATTATTAGTGGTTTATCCACATCGTACTAGCAGTTCATCTGCAACATTAGTTGTTCATCCACACCATGGTTTAAAGGTATAGGAGATCTAGGGAACTCCTACTGTGTTGTGTAGCGGAGTTGGGTAGAACCTATTCTGATTAATTAAAATTGCATTGCATTCATAATACATATACAAGGCTTTGAACATTGAGATATTATGTTGATGGATTGATCTGATTTACCGATATTCTGTATTGTTAATTAATTGTGATGTATTCTATGAATTGATATTCTGTATGTTTTGTCTACTATTTGCACTGGTTTTCTGGTGATTGAACTCACACTAAGCTTCATAGCTCACTCCCATTTGTTTTCCATCTTTACAGATAACCCACCAGGTTAGGACGTGGACGCAGCATACGGAGGGCTCGAAAATGTTTTATTTTTTTGGTAGTATTATTAGGCTTATTTTTATAATTTTTGTATGTTGGAACTGCATTATTTTATTTATTTTGTAGCATGAGACTCATTTTTAGGGTTTATTTAGCATGTATAACATTTATCTTAATTTTAAAATATGATTTTTATTTAATTAAGGCGTGAAATATAGTTTTATTGAAACCAAGTAAAAATAACTTTTCTGCTGCTAGATTAAAATTAAAAATTGGGAGTAATAAATAAATGGAAAATTATTAGAAAAGTTAAACTAAAACGTTTTTTTATAACTCGCAAGCTTTTCTGAAAATAAACTAAATTTTCTTCTAAAATAAATATATTTTTTAAATTAACTATTTTATAAACCTCGATCGTACTAGGCCATCTCGGTGGCCGATGTAATCTCCCGAATTCGGGTCTAACGTCTAGGCCAGGTTGTGGAGGTTACATTTTTTGGCCAAATAAAGAATATTCATTGGGTTTCCAACAGACGAGGATCACAAGTATGCACTTGGGGATGAACTTGAACTTCTCGCAAAAGAATAATATAAACAACATTAGTTCAATGAAAGAAGGTTTGTGAGCTACCAAATCTTGACACACACCAAAACTATTAGTCTAAAGTCCATGGTATCCTTTAGTATCACCATAATAAACATTCAAAGAGGTTACATCTAGTACATCATTGTCATCCAAACAAGTTAAATCTATCATAGGGATGTTGGTGTTGCTCGCCATAATGATAAAAAAGGAATCTCATATTCGCTAACTTCCATTACTTCATCGCAAGCTTTAGCAATGCTTGCACCAGCAACAACAACAGTGTCAACACCTTTATTAGAACCATTAATGTTCACCAAATCATCTTTACAGAGATCTTTTCTATGTTACTATTCACGTATGTGTAATTTACAATACAACCAAACCCCAAATCATCTTCAAGGCTAGGCTTCTTCGCAAAATACTAACCTATATACATTTATGCTTCTCCTGACATCATCTACCTTGAAACCATTTGGACTCCTTTCTTCGAGGCAATACTTCCAAACCTTTTCGGTGGTCACCAAATCCTCTATATTTAGAGGGTGATCCCACCTTATCCAAGTATATTGGGCATGCACAAACATACTTTCTAAATTCAAAACCTTCATACAACTTGTTTAAAAGGACACATATTCTGATTTTATTTGATTCCAATTAATTTGATTTGATTTTAATCAAATGGATTTAATTGCTCCTTTAATGCAGATTTTGTATCCTTATTTCATGGATATTTCCAAAATTCCTCCATATTGAATGCCTATAAAAGGCTAAGACTTCTTCAAAAATTTTTGTTGAATCAAACTCTCCCACACCGAGTTTATTTTACTCTAAAAAATTTTACTATTTTCCTCTCCATATTTTCCAACGTTTTGGTGATAGAAAAAGGCAACATTTGTTAATTGATCATTGCAGAGGTGCTACTGCTTTGATCATCGTGTTGGTGTATCCTGGGAGACAGTCGACCAATGTTTCTCCAAGTACCGTAGGAGCGGCCAAATCTATCTTAAGGAAACTGTATAAAATAGGCTTCAACATCTAGTAAAACTCGATTCTTCTTTTCGATTTTTTATTTTCGTTATGTTATTTATTGGTTTTTCGTATCTGATAATTTAAATATAAATTATTCAATTTATTTTATTATATATATAAATATTTTTTATTTATATTTATATTTTTATTCGCTAACGTGTTTTGTCCAACAGTTGTGAAGGGGTACAATCAAGTGTTTGGAGTGGATTTTTTAGAAATTTTTGCTCCTATGGCACGCTTAGATACAATCAGGATGTTACTTGCTTTGGCTGCACGAATGGGGTGGAAGATTGATTAGTTGGATGTAAAATCTGCATTTTTAAATGGTTATCTTCAAAAAAAAATATCTATGTAGAGCAGCTTGAGGGATTCCAAGTCAAGGGGCATGAGGAGTGTAACATCCCGATTTTCAGTGGTGACGGAACAGTGGTTTCGGGACCACAAATTTCTGTCATGTCAACTCGTAATTATTATTTTTAGAATATTTATAGAGTTATTAAATCTGTATTAAAATTTGGTTTAAAAATATTAACGTTTAGATAGTTAATTAAAGAAAAATGACTAAATTTAAAAATGTGCAAAAGTTAATAATTAGTTCAATTAAATGATTAAATAGCTTAGTAATTACATGAGGAGGGACAAATATAATAATTAGTCCCTAATGGATAGTGTTCGACGGCAAGAGAAATTAAAATGATAGATTAATGAGATTTTAATGGCATAATTGTAAATAAATGGAAATTAAATAAAACAAATTAGAAGAAATAGGTTTTCTTCTTCATTTCTTTTTTTTTTCCATTGCTGAAACACCATAGAAATAGCTTGGAGAATTTGTTGAGCATAGAAGTTTGCATGTGAGTTCAATTCTTACCCATTTCTTGTAATTTTTATGTTTTTGAGATCGTTGCAACTAGGTCCAGCTAGCCCGTACCTTCGTTTTTGATTCTATTAAAAATTTTGGAAGTTGCCATTGTTGAATATTGGATATTTTTTTATGAATATCATGTATTTGGAACTTTGATTGTGTTGTGTGATGATTTTGTAAAGTGATTTTTGTTAAATTTTGATTTTAGGATTAAATTGTGAAAATGTCAAAATATTAGGGTTTGATAGTGAATTTTAGGTTTATTAGGGGCTGTTTGAGGGCCTATAGTATTTGGATAAATTATTGATTTGAGAAAATTAGGTTAATTTGGTGGATTAACTAATTAAGGGATTAAATTGCAAAAATTGAAAAAAAATTTGGGTTAATTGTGCAAATTCAAAAAAATAAAAGGGTATTAATTGTAAAATGGATTGGAAATGAAATATATGCTAATGAATGAGTAATTTTATATTTTAGATCAAGATCTCGTAGATACTCATGGGAAAGGAAAAATAGCGGAATAATCCCTGAACTTTTGCAATTACCACAATTCAGTCCAGGTAAGTTCGTATGGTTAAAATTTAACATTTGTATAAATTAATGATTGGTATTAAGTATATATTCTATTTTTGTAAATGAATTATTGTTTGAATTATAATATTGAATTGGATATTCGGTTTGAATTAAACGCGTGATTTGAGTACATTCGTGATTTGGTGTATGACCGGGGGGTTTGGAGTGGAGATGGTATTGGAGAGAGATATCATCATTTTACCCAAGTAAACCGGGGTTCAGCATTTGTTGTGAACTCTCGTGTTTTACTTTCTTTTTGGCGTGATTGGGTAGATCAACTCTTACGAGCTTCTGTTCAGCTTTCGAGCTTCTGTTGGCGTATTCAGGAGGACCAGCTCTTATGAGCTTCTGTTGACGATGTACTCTTACCCGTAAGTCGTTCTTCGAATGGAAAATCTCGGTAAGGTAACTTGTTTAATGAATTTGAAAGACATGTTAGTTATTTTTGTATTGATTTGAATACAGATGTATTTATCGATTGAAGTTGTGAATGACAGGGAGTTCTCTTTGATGATTTTTATTGTTTGAATTATTATAGTTAGACCGGTAAGATTTATTGTTTAACTCGTCGAACATACTAAGCTTCATTAAGCTTACTTGCGTTGTTTAATGTCATTGTAGATTTTCGGAAGGTTGGACGATCAGATCGGCACTCAAGTCACACTATCCAGTTTATCTCAGTAGTTTTTGAAATGTTAAATTCGGAGTATATGGCATGTATAGGCTCTTGTGCTATTTTGGTTAATTTTCGGCTTATGTAAATGTTATGAATGATATTTTGTGAAAATAACCAATTTGCAAATGGTATGAGAATGAGGTATAGTTGTTATGCTAGTATGTGTGGCTTACATATATTTGATTTGTTGTGGTTATGGTAACGTTGTTAGGTATTTTGATTTGGTATTTCTTGAATGAGTTGATGAATTAAATTAATGTGTATTTTGAGATTAAGTTGTATATAATTGTAGTACCAATGAGGGTACATTGGTTAGGCAAATATTAGGTTGGTTTTGATGTATTTTTGACCTTATTAATGTCATTTTGATTTGGTATTTTGGTTAGTATTTGAGTTTCTTAAGGTCCAAGCAATTTGAAATGGTAAACTTGTGTTTAAAGGTTCATTTTGAAGCCACACGACTTGAGACACGGGCTTGTGTCTCAGCCGTATGTGACACACGGCCATGCGACACGGTCGTGTGTCCCCTGTAGGTTCAAGGCATGCAAGTTAGGCTGTTACACGACCTAGCACACGACCTGGCACACGGGCGTGTGAGATCATTTCCAAGGGTACACGGCCTGGCACACGGGCGTGTGGCTTGGCCGTGTGACCCAAGTCAGTGGGTTACACGGGTACAGACACGGGTTAGGACATGGCCGTGTGTCCTTATTTCGAATACCCACACGGCTTGAGACACGGGCGTGTGTCTCAACCGTGTGAGTCACACGGCCTGGCCACATGGCCGTGTGACCCCTGCAGTCCAAAATTTTTAACTTTTTCCTAAAATTTCCAAATGTTTTCGATTTAGTGCCGGATTGTTTCTATAGTATTTTTAGGGCCTCGAGGGCTCGATTAAGGGACATTATGGATGTATTTGAATGAAATTTGATTATGTTTGTATTAATGTATGATTTGATTGGTTTAATATTTTGTTTGTCCGGTAATGCTCCGTAACCTTGTTTCGGTGACGGATACGGGTTAGGGGTGTTACAAGGAGAAAGTCTACATGTTAAACATGACCTTATACGATCTTATACAGGCTCCTAAGGCCTAGTACAACAGGATTGATGAATATCTTCAAAACCTTGGATTTGTTAAAAGTCCAAGTGAAGCTACACTATATGTGAAGAAAACAAATGCTAATTCAATTATAGTTTCTGTTTATGTTGATGATCTTCTTGTAACAGAAAGCAACAAGAATTTGGTGGAAGAGTTTAAAGCTAAAATGTTTGAAGCATTTGAGATGACAGACTTTGGTTTGATGTCCTATTTTTGGGGCATGGAGGTGAAGCAAGATGTGATAGCTCAAAGTATAGCAAAAGCAGAGTATGTTGCAACAAATGCTATAGTGAACAAAGCAATTTGGATTAGAAAAATACTTGCAGATATATTCATGAAGCAAATAGAACCAACAAAGATTTATGTAGATAATCAAACTGCTATTACAATTTCAAATGATCTTGTTTTTCATGTAAGAACAAAGCATTTCAAGATCAAGTTGTATCATTTGAGAGAAGAACAGAAGATTGGTGAAATCAAGTTGGTTTATTAAAAGGCTGAAGATCAAATTGCAGATATGTTAACCAATGCTCTTCCAAAAGCTATGTTTGAAGTTTTAAGAAACAAATTAGGCCTCTGCAATTACTAAGGCAATGAGGAGTGTTGAGAAGGTGTCTTAGGCTTGCTGAATAATAGGTTTGTAGACCAAGTCTTTTGGGATTTTTTAGTTTGTGGCATGATTTTAGGAGTTAGTTAGGATGTGGCTGGAAATTAGCAAAATATATTTTCTATTATGTTTTCAGCTATATAATTTGAACAACGCAGCAGATTATAGTGTGCTTCCAACATATTTGCTTTCACGTTTTCTGTCTTTTATATTTTTGACTAAAATAACAATAGAGAGAAAATTGCAGTGTTGCATTATGCAAACGAGCCCATGCTTTCTCTCAACACTCGTCATTTATCCTCTTTAGATGGTGTTGATTTCATTAAGACATCAATGTGAGATCTTGTCGGGGAAAACACAATTGTTGTCATTTGTTTATCTATTATATCTAGCATTAAATTTATCATACTCTTAAGGTTAAAGCACAAAAAAAAAAGAAAAGATAAACATATTTTAAACTTTTTCTAAAAATATCGAGGTTTTTAATATTATTATTTATTAAATTATAAAAATATAAAATTACTAAAAATGCGCGTCTAGAATGAACTTGGAAAAAAGATGTCTAGATTGATTGGAATTTGGACATACATTTGTCTAGATTCATTATGCACGTGAAATAAAAAAAACATTTTTATATTAATTTTTGAAATTATAAAAATATAAAATTACAAAAAAAAATGTACATCCATAATGAACTTGACAAATGGATGTCAAGGTTCGTCTAAATCTAGACACTATTTGTCTAGGTTCATTATACATGTGAATAAAAAAAATTAGGTTTTTATTTTTATTTTTTGAATTTCTAAAAGTTGTATTAAAATATATGTTATATCCCTCCGCCACCTGAACACGTGTCAACAGGATAGAAGGTGTTGGCCTCCCCTTTGACTCCACCTGAGGCAATGTCTTGGTTGACCATCCGTCCTGACCAAAAAAGCGACACCGTTTTGTTTTCAAGGCCTTTTCCTAGATAAGCATTCTTGACAAGCCCATCCACTCCTAGATAATGAGATGAGCACTCATTTTCGAGGCACTCGCTTTTAGGTGTGAACACTCTTCAAGTGCAAACACATTCTTAATGCAATAAGGGGCCGATTTAGACGTAACATCCTCATATTGATTGAGTGCATGGCGGAATGGGTCCCACGATGCACTTCATTCACTCTTTGCATGATGGCGACTTTACTTATAACAACCTGCCACGTCAAGGTAGTGAGCAAGAAGACCTCTTCTATAAATACCTTTTCGATAATGAAGAAGAGATCAACTTTTCAACCCTAAAATTACTCTGAGCAAATCCTTTCTCTCTTAGTTAATCAGGCCTTTTGTTTCTTTCCAGCTCTCCGGCTCTTTAGATGAACCAACTTCCATAAAACCACCAATAACTACTCCTTACTCTCCTCCCTTTTTGTACTTTGTATCAAAATTTGATACAAAATTTGAACACACATGACAATATTTTATTAGTTGCCAATACAAAATTTAATGGTGTCCATGTACCCAAGAAAAAGTACCAATTTGGTTAATGATTTTCAAGTTTAGGTATTAGTTACGTCCAAAATAAGTTTACATACCAACCAGGTACAAATTACCAAATTCAAGGACTAAAATATACATTACCTTATAGTAAAATATGATTAATGCTCTCATCTATATGAGAAAAAAAATTGAAATTCTTTTTAACAATCATTCATCTTTTTAAAAAAATTAAGACTTTTTAAATTTATTCATATAATTATAATTTCAAATTTTTTTTAAAAAATTTTAAAAAATAAATTATGAATTTAAGCTTCTTTAGATTATTATTAAGAAAATTTTTAAAAATATCAAAATGATATTTTAACTATAATTTAAGAATTAAATTAATAAAAGAGCAACTAAAATGCTACAATATGATAATATTAATGACTTAAAAATAATAAACTTGTTAAATAATTGTTTTTTTTTCAAACTCTATTATTAGCTCAAACTATATAATATAATATAATGAGATTTGTTGTGAAATAAATAATAAAGATAGCAAATAACAAGGAATAGAAAAATAAAAAGAAATACGTATTTTAATAGATGAATGGAAATGATTTACAACACTTATTCACAGATATAACAAATATACATCCATTTAATAAAAATATATATATAAAAGTTAAATTAACAAAAATATATAATTTAACAGTTCATCAGCACATAGTATTGTGATTATTAACTTTCTTCTTTTTATAAATCATATTGTTGCGATTATTAATAATTTATACATTCAATTGCCAATATTTAATCTGCCAAATAAGGATTTATTTGACTTTCATTTTAAAAAATTGAAAACACCTTGCCCTTTCAACCTAATCAATTATGTATCCTTAGTCTCTTGTGCACTTAAGATTACATAGGGAGGTCATCCCTTGTCTTGTAATACAACATAGTCAACAATACTATGACTTGCATGGTTGTATGAACTGACCAAGTGTAAGGTCATTGCAGGTTAATTGTCGTCATGGAGTATGTGGTCTTATTCTAACATTTTCATCTTTGAGATCATATGAGACAATTATACCTTAACGATCCCAGCGATGAGTGTGCAGCAAATTGTCTCTAGATTGACTCAAACAAAATTCATGAAGAATGACTTATAAACTGTTGGACACAAATAATTGCTTGTGAATCATTCTTTATGGAAGAGCATATGTAAACTGCTCCTTACAAAACATCATTTAGGAATTTTCTAAAGCTTTACCACGTATCATCAATGATGGGTATAACAGAAACCATACAAGTATTAAAATAATCTATTTCGGTTTGCTCCATAACTCTACTGCTGTAAACATAATCATTATTAAATGGATAATAATAAACAAAATTGGTTCTAAAATTATAAATACTTTACGTTTTTTAGTCCTCTAATTTTTTGAAATTCAATGTACTATTTTTCTTGATGATGTCGGACTAAATTTCTAGTCTTATAAATCAACTGGCTACTCTGTACTAACTGATCAATCCAATTAAACAACGAATAAATAAAAATAGTGGAAGAAATTAAGAAATTGAACACACAAATTTAACGTGCAAAAATTTCTCTAAAAAAATAAAAAAAAATCATGGACAAAAATAATATTACTATAATGAAAAAAGAACGAAGAGTACAAAAGATAGACCCAAAAACCCGAAAACAAAGAACGTAAATACAAAATTCTCTAAAAGTATTATAATTCTAATCTCTAATAGGTGTAATTTTTCTAAGGTTGTAAAAGAGTCTATTTATAAGCTAAATTTATAAGTCAAATAATAATAAAATAATCTAGATTAATCAGAGTTTGATTCAAACAAATAAATAAAGTTTAACTGAAAATTTATTACTCAAATTTCACTAAAATTATAACCCTTCTAAGAATAGAGTTGTGAACTCAAACAAGAATTGCCACTATAAAAGGCAACGCAACCTGCCTCTGTTTTCACGTCTTAGTGTCTATTTTCAATCTGTTCGTTTTAAAACTTGTTTTATTATTCTTTTGAAGAATATGTCGCTTCTTACAGATCTCGTTAACCTTAATCTCCCAGACTGCACTGACAAAATCATTGCCGAATACATATGGTCGGCCCCTACTCTCCTATTCCTTCCACAATTTCTTTCTTTCTTCCAAAACATGTCTAACTCAGTGTGCTCTTCAATGTGTGCGCGTTCTACATCCTCTGTTTTGCTTGGTAACACAATCAAAACAGAGTGTTCATTTTTTTGCTTTCAACAAGGTTTCTCTGTTAAGTAAATAAAGGGTCTATATAATTAGAAATGCTCTTTATAAGTCGAAAGAATCCAAAATCTTTTCTTCTCTTCTTTCACAGTTACACTAAACTACATAGCTGACTGCTTTACATCTTGCTTTTGAATACTGAATATTAGGTTAAAAAGTGTTTGGAATGGCAACTTCTGATCTGGTTTTTGTTACTAATGGAAGCTTTTTTCCCCTTTTGACATGGTTGAACAGGGTGGGTGGATCAGGCATCGATCTCAGAAGCAAAGCAAGGGTAATTGATTTGAACATTTGATTTTTCAGGTATTTTTCTTTACATGATATGCTTATATACATGCATATATAGACACTTTCTGGGCCTGTTAGCGATCCTTCAAAGCTTCCAAAGTGGAATTATGACGGTTCCAGCACTGGTCAAGCCTCCGGCGAAGACAGTGAAGTCATCTTATAGTATAACTTTTTGCTCCTTTCTCTCTTTTAAATGTTTTCGTACTTTTTGTTAGATATATTGATGGATTTTTTGTCTTTTTGTTTTTTGTGTGTATATTTACAATTAAATGGAATAGTCCTCAAGCTATATTCAAAGATCCATTCAGGAGGGGCAACAATATTCTTGTAAGTTGTGTCTCATCTATGTTATTTATTATTCCATACATGCTCTTTACTCGTAATTTTTCTAAAATCTTAAACAATTAAGAAGTTGAAATAAAAAATTAAAAATTAAAATTTCATAAATCCATGTGAAAATAAATATTTTAATTAAATAATATAAAAATAGATATAAAAAGTAAAAGTTGTATTTTAGTAAATATATCGAGATCGAACCGCTTGCTCTAAAAATTTTAATTAAAATACAAATTTCCTTATCATGAAACCCGATTTTCAATGCTATGAAATTTTTACAAGAATGTTGGACACATGCCTCCGCACTCGAATCCAAATAAGATAAATCTTAAAACGGCTTAGTGCTAACTTACATATTAAACTGTGATGATTTTTTGTTAGGTTATGTGCGATGCTTATACTCCAGCTGGTGATCCAATTCCCACAAACAAGAGATGCGCTGCTGCCAAGATTTTTAGCCATCCTGATGTTGTCGCCGAAGAACCCTGGTATTTCCCTTTTGTTCTTTTCTTTCTTTGAACTATTTAAGAATGTGTGATTTAGTACATACATATATATATTTGTGTTGATTTTGCATATGATTTATGAGAGCAAAACAGGTATGGAATAGAGCAAGAGTACACCTTGTTGCAGAAAGATGTTAAATGGCCAATTGGATGGCCTGTGGGTGGCTTTCCTGGACCTCAGGTAATCATTTCTTTCTTTTTCCAATTGCTTGTTTTATAGAAGCAGCAGCAGTGGGTGATAAATATAATCTTACTTTCATGACAGGGACCTTACTATTGTGGTGTTGGCGTCGACAAAGCCTTTGGCCGTGACATTGTGGATTCTCATTACAAAGCTTGTTTATATGCTGGAATCAGTATCAGTGGCATCAATGGAGAAGTCATGCCAGGACAGGTACTATAACCTTTTGGCCTAAATCCAAATATATTTATATTCGTTTGTTATGCTGAATCTTCTTTTCTTGATGGCTTAAAGTGGGAATTTCAAGTTGGCCCAACAGTTGGCATCTCCGCCGGAGATGAGTTATGGGTTGCGCGTTACGTTTTGGAGGTAATGAAGCACTACCCCTTCACTTGAGAACACTTTCGCTTCTTTTGATCTTAATATTCTAGTTTCTGAATTACAGAGGATCACTGAGATTGCTGGAGTGGTGCTCTCATTTGATCCCAAGCCTATTCAGGTTTGAATCCTTTGCTTCCCTTTGCTTTTACTTTAGCTCTATTTTAATGAACTTGAAGATTAACTCATACACGTTAATACTAATGATCACAGGGAGACTGGAATGGTGCCGGTGCTCACACCAATTACAGGTATATTTTAATAGATTTTTCCAAGTTTATTCCAAGAACTAATTGTGTGTCATGTATGTATGTATGTAATAGTACAAAGTCCATGAGATGTGATGGAGGCTATGAGGTTATCAAGAAAGCAATTGAAAAGCTTGGGGCGAGGCACACACAACACATTGCTGCCTATGGAGAAGGCAATGAGCGCCGCCTCACTGGTCGACATGAGACTGCCGACATCAACACTTTCATATGGGTATACACTGCTACGCATTCCATGGATTCAATTGGGAAATTCTAATTTCTTATTCCTTTATTCAATGTACAATATGCAATGGTTGAATAGGGTGTTGCAAACCGGGGCGCATCGATTCGTGTTGGTCGAGACACAGAGAAAGCCGGAAAAGGTTATTTCGAAGACCGGAGGCCAGCTTCAAACATGGATCCATACGTTGTCACGTCCATGATTGCAGAAACCACCATCCTGTGGAAACCCTGAGGCATATATATACCTTGCCTTCTGTTTCTCTGTGGTACAAAGGAAAGAGCTATGTTTGTTTTGTTTTGCTTGCTATATCGAGCCGGATCGGACCAAAGAACTAGTTTGTTTTGGGGTAGGGTACAATAATCATGTCTTTTTACTTTGATGGATGCTGCTACATTTAATGGCTACTTGACCTTTCTATATCTTCTGTTGATTCCTTGCCATTAAGTTACGCTCTTTTCAAATGTACCTTTTATCAATAATATTAAGAGCTGTTTAATTGTTGATGCTGCAGCCCTTTCGTGGAGATTTTAATCTTATGGTTATTTTCGGAAAAAAAATTTAAATTTTTCTAAAATTATAATATAACTTTTTTTAATTCAGATATTTCAAGATAAAATTTTCAAATTTTCAATTTCATCCCAAAGTGAGCTCCCACTGATGTTCATCTTATAGAACTCATCTGGGTTTAAGTCTCTAGATAAACAGTTAAAAGGTTCAATTTCAGAATAATTCACTCTCAAGATTAGTGTGTGTGAGCGATGTGGTGTAATTATTACATTAATAATTACATTTTCATCTAATTACTTTAGAATCTCCAAATATATCTTTAAGCACATTTAATTCAAGAATAATGTAAGATTTTGAAATAATATTTCTTAGTTTTGATTTCGAAGATTGCTTTGAATGCCAATACTAACTTTTTATTAAATAATTTTACATTTCCTTGGTAACGTGAAATCTTTGACAAATTTACCTAATTTGATTCATTTTACTTAATCAAAAAATGAAACAATAATAACTTAGGATAAATATCAAAATTGTATACGAACTTTGATCAAATATGAAATTTGATACATAAACTTAGATTTGATGTAATTATACATATGAAACTTTTTATTGTGGTTCAAATGTCTACATGAAAATTTGATTTTAATTTAATTGTACGCGTCTAAGTAAATAGACCAATTTATTCTATATTAAATAATTATAATTATTTATATATGGGAACATAAAATGATGTTACAAAAATCACATTAAATGGTTTCTTTTTAGACAAGGGAGTATGGATGATTGATGTTATATAGATATTTGTCTTAAATTAAATCATATTTTCATATATAAAATTATATAAATTCTGAAGTTTATGTATTATATTGTATATAAAATAAAATTTTTAGATTTATCCCTCATATTTTTTAATTTTTAAAATTTTTGATATATTGACCTTTTATGAAATATTATTTTTATGACAATTTTATCATTTTATAAAATCAATTTGATTAAATTTTCCTTACTGGCAACAAATAACATATTTCAGTAAAAAATATAAATATAAATTTCTTATTTCTTGCTGTTTTGATCTCTAACTACTTATTTACTCATTCATTTATAGTTAAAATAAAATACAATAAACTTGATCAATTATATAATAATAAAATAATAAATTATGTAAAAAAAAAAAAAAAAACATATTTTAGATTATATGGACCAAATAATAAAATCTTATATTACAAGTAAATAAACCAAAGGATAATGTGCTAATTAAATTTACATTCCAATAAAAGAAACTTATATTGAATTGTTAATAAATATAAATAGAAAGGAGAATTATATATGAAGAGTTCTAAAACATAGAAAATAAATGCATTCTTACAGGGAAAAATATAAGCTTTTTTCATTAAAAAAAATAATGAAGGAAAAAGAGGGAAAAAAGGGTTAAAAATTAACAATATTACACATCAAATGATCTGATCCAATGATCATAATCAATGAATCTTATCCAAAATTTAGAGTCAAGACATCCCCCTTTAAACTCTCTCATCTAGTGGCAATTCAATTACCATGTAACGGTAAAGCATTGAAAACTCATCTGATTTGCTTTACATTAGAGGTGCATTCAAGGCATTAAGGTGTTCCGATCCCTTTGTTCTTGGCCCCAGCCACCGCTCGGATTCCCATACTCTCTATCCCTTTGTTCTCGACTCCAGCCACCGCTCGGATTCCTGTAATCTCTATCCCTTTGTTCTCGACTCTTCCAGCTACCTTGACTACCATCGTCTCGACTCCTCCAACTGCTTTGAGAGTGATTAAAGAAACTCGAACTGTAGTCTTGACTGCCAAATGCTAGCCTTTGGAACATTCTGATTTGTGCAGATTGTTGTGCTGAATCGTAGACTTCACTTTGGCCAGGTTTCATTCCGTTTGTGAGATCCGATGACTCGTCCAGTGAGTCTAGAGCTCTCACCACCTAAGAAATAAATGTGGAAGAACACACATAAACACGCAAGTTTCTTACTTTTGTTACTCGGATTCCCCCATTTTGTTTTGAGTACTAGTATGATCCAACATATATTCTGACATGAGTATAAGACATGACCCTCTAATGATTCTCAAAATAGTTCCTTAGTACTTAAATCTATTTACCTGACTCATTCTAGGCCTTTTAGCAGCTGAATGTCGCACACAAGCAGCAGCTGCCTCAATCATTCGAAACATTTCATGACCCATGTAGTTCTTTTCCAGCCTCGGATCCACCAACATATCAAAGTCTTGATGTTCAATTGCTTCAGCAAGCAAAGGTCGAGCCTGAGAAACAAGTTTGAATCATATTATATGTTTGAAATTGGAACATTGCCACAGGTTCTGTTATGAACAAACAATCAAGGTCATACAATATTAGACTGCAACTTCAGATTTTATTCAGACGAAAATCAAATTTCTTGAAGATTCTAACAGTATAAGCTAAAACTTACGAAGAAAGCCAAAGCAAAAGGCATGTTAAAACAAGAAAAAACTTTTGAAAACACAACAAAACATAGCGGAATAGCCTTTTACCCATTCAACCAGGCTCTCGTCACCTAACGGCTGAGAATCATCAACAGGTTTGCGCCCGGTAATTAACTCCAAGAGAACAACACCAAAGGAATAAACATCGGATTTTTCAGTTAACTTGCCACTTGTTGCATACTCTGGAGCCATATATCTAAAAAAGAACAAATCCATTTATCAGAAAAAACCTGAATATTCAGTATTTAATTTCCAGTAATATAGTATGATTTTAACGATTGAGAATCAGTAATTAATTTTTCAATTTATCAAACAATGTCCAATGCTAACTTACCCAAAGGTTCCCATCACACGTGTGGTTACATGGGTATTTGAATCCAATGCTAATTTTGCAAGCCCAAAATCCGAAACCTGAATTGCGAGACAGAAAGTTAGATTTGACAAAAGAAATCCCAATGCAGGTCCTAAGGAAGAGTACAATTTGTAAATTCTAGAAGTGGTGCATAAGTCTCGAGTTAACAAACTTGTTATGTTATTTATAAGCACTGTCAAGAAGCAATTCAAGATCAAAATAATGATGCTGGTAAAACTTTATATTTGTAGAAAAGGGAATACCTGAGCCTCAAAATTCCTGTCAAGAAGAATATTTGATGACTTGATGTCCCTATGAATGATGCGAGGATGACCTGATCAAAGGAACATATCAATTTTATAGGATTTGACGTACATATTACTTTTATAGCATAGCGAATCAATGGTTTAGGTGTTTAATCTACTGTTGTTTTTTCTTCATATTATTAAATGGTTTGCAGCATATGTCAGGGTTTCAAAGTACGACAAAGAAAAGAAGAAAGAACAAAAGATTACAGTCTTCATGGAGGTAAGCTATCCCGCGAGCAGCTCCGGCAGCAACCTTGACTCGAAGAGCCCAATCCATAACCGGCCTGCCTCTACCTACAAAATTCCATAAAAGTGCACAAAACTAAAACATTATCTTCAATCCAATCTGTTTAGGGGATGATTGTGTGTATGAAAGTGTTAGTCGGGAAAATATGGAGCTTCCCAACTTAAGTACAGATGCTCAAGTGGTTCAAATCCAAAGAAGCTAAAAGACAGGAATCCTCTCACCGAGTTGGTATAAATATTCATGATACCAATTTAATTTGAACCATATTAATATTCGTGCAAACTATTTTGACCTTTGAACTTAAAATTATATCCAACTTCGTCATAACCAGAGAATGCACGGAAGATGTCTTACCATGGAGATGGTAATGAAGGGTATTGTTCGGGACATAATCATAGACAAGCAATCTTTGATGCTCAGATATACAGTACCCGACGAGTGAAACCAAATGGCGATGATGTACTCGACTAATGATCTCAACTTCTGCTCTGAACTCCCGCTCTCCCTGCCCACCACCAATTTTTAGCTGCTTTACAGCCACTTCTCTACCATCTGTAAGGATACCTTTGTATACACAACCAAATCCACCTTCACCCAAAAGATTACGTTCCGAAAATCCATCTGTTGCCTGGATTAGCTCTTCATATGTAAACCATGACCTGGAACTATTGACCCCACCAGGGTCTGACGGTGAATAAAAACCACCACTAGAACCACTTCCTACCACCAGTTTAAGTGGAGACTGGGGCCTCAAAAAGGCTGAATCTGCGGTGCAATGCAAGTACATTATAGGGCGTAATTGAAGTAATATCCAAAAGGAATTGAAACATAATTTGCACAAGCCGGAAACAAGATTTATCCTATATCGACTTTAAATCTTTGGCAAGTGATAATTTAAGATAAAAAGGGTTGATTTCACTTGTCAATAACATGGCATGTTTACACATAATATGCATAAACTCTTGTAGATAAGCAATGTTTCAACCATATACCTGAATTTTGAGAAGAGGCAAATGGAGAAGGCATGGCGTACCCAACTTTCGTTCCAGCACTCTTCCTTTTTCGTTTTTTTGCAAACCACACAGCCAACACAAGAAGACTGAGCACTATAAACCCAACACCAATGCCGATTGCCACAGACCCTCCTGTGCCTAAACCACTCTTACCAGAGGATGCCGCATTTTCAGATCCATTGGTACCATTAGTTGACCTTGCAGTTGGTTTCTCTGTTGGAATTGAGGGCAATGAACTAGGACTTCCAGTAGTATTTGGGGTTTCCGGAGATGAAATTGTAGGTGGTGAGGAGGTAGATGGAACTGAAGGAGGAGGGGATGATAATGTGGGTGTTGAGGGAGAAGTTGTGGCAGGAGCGGGAGCAGTCTTAGAACTGGGTGGTGGAGGTGTAAGCCTAGGAGGCGAGGAAGAGCTTTCCGGTGGTGGTGTTGCTGATGGTGAAGGTGGAGACTTTGAGGCAGGCGGTGTTGGAACATTATCAGGGGGTGGTGGTGAACTTAAAATGACAGCAGGTGGAGGTGAAGCTGCAACAGGAGGTGGCTGTGCAGCTTGTGGAGGAGGAGAAGCACTGGATTGTGTTGGTGGAGATAAAACCGGAGAGGGTGGTGAATTATCGGAGGGCGGAGGAGCATCAGGAGCTGAAGGTGGCGGAGATGTCGGCAGTGATGGGGGTGGGGAAGCTGGAGGGGACGGAGGAGGTGAAGCTGCGGTCGATGGTGGAGGCGAAACTGGTGGTGGGGTCAATGCCGGTGGTGGAGACAGAGGTGGTGATGGAGGAGGAGCTGTAGGGACAGCTGGAGAGGATTCAGGGGGTGGAGTTGAGGAATTTGAGGGTGATGGTGGGGGATCAGTAGTTTGATTAGGCTGAGATGAAGTAGGGGAAGGCGAAGTGGTTGAGGAATTAGAGGACAAGGTAGGAGACGACGGTGGCGGTGGGATATCATTAGAAGTTGGTGGAATTACAGAAGGTAAAACTGAAGTCATATTTCTATAAATGATCAAGCCTAATATATTCCCTACACTTTCATATCCATTTTATAAAATTCAAGTCTCCTATTATTCTCCAACACTAATCACTCATCTTTTCCACAACACAAAATGCCAAAATTCAAGCCTTCAAACGTGTATTCAAACTTCCGTAGCTAAAATAAAAATAAAACTCCAAAAAATTGGCAATAGAAAATGTCTCAACAAGTCAGTCTCAGGCAAAAGAAATAAAACCCAATCAAGTCAATTCCGTACTCCAACAACCTCTAAAAACCCAAACTTAAACAAGAAATGAGGAAAACCCAGAGTTTAAAATCCTCCAAAAATCAAAACCCAGATTGCCAATCTCAAAAATTCACATCAGTAGACTGAGTTCTCACTTCCACAGAACGACAAAAGCAACTGTTAATAAGCAAAATGCAAGATTACCATATGGATGAACACTGAGGGAAAAAACCCAAGAAGCTGGAAAGAAAAGAAATGCTTACCTAGCTCTCCAAGAAGTGAAGAAAATTGGAATCTTGAAAAGCTCCCGAGATGGAGGTGTTGATTAGTAGCAAGAAAACAAAATAAAAGTTGAAAAGAAAAAGGAAAAGGCTGTCCCTTGCTTTTTTTTTGAAGGAAATGTGTAGAGAGGGAGGGAGAGAGAGAGAGAGCGTGTTTTGGGGAGAGAAGAAGAGAAGAGAGCCCACAAATGGTGCAGAGGAAACGTGGGGGCAACTTGGAATAGGGAGTGAAATAGTGAGTCAATCGTGTCTTTCATCACATGTATGAGAGCCTACCCATGCACTGTCTCTTTCTTAGCTGTTTACTTAATATTCTCTCCTTTTTTTTTTTTCTTTTCAGGCTTAATGCCCCTGCCCTCAACCATCATCAAACCCTGTATCCACACCATTCTTTTCTTGGCCCCATTATCGCCCTTTTCAAAAAGGAATGGTTAAATTTTGATATTAGTCCTTCTAGTATACCTAAATTATGAATTTAGTTCTTATATTTTAATTTAGTCATTTTCAGTCCTTGTACTATTTTGAAGTTTTAATCTTGACCAAATGGTAGTTGTTAAAATTAATCAAATTAAAATATAAATACTAAAATTACAGCTTATGCAAGGTATAGGGTCTAATAGCATAATTTGATTAAAAATTTCAATTGGTGGAAATAAAATATTTATGTTTGTTTTATTCATAATACTTAACAATGATTTTTTTAAGTTTGAGCTTCGTTATTGGTCAGGTTTTTCCAACCAATTGATTATTATATTTTTAAATATATTTTAAAAAAAGATATCGAAATCTTTTTTAAAACTTTCGCAAAGGCTAAATTATATTATTTTAATTAATTTTAAATATTTTATGTTGACAATTTAAAATAAATAAATAAATAAAATGTACAATTTTGAATTATTGTTATATTATAATTTAAGCTGGGAGGTTTCAAATATTACAACTTTAAGAATTATATTTAATTCATAATTGATGTATAGACCACATGTACCATCAATTAATAATAAAATAGTATATTATTATTCGTGTAAAAATAAAAAACATTGAAAAAAATAGATTAAATAAATAACATTAGCTTTATTAAATATAATTAAATATTAATTATAATTATTTTTTTTCTTTGGTTTCGAGTTTTCGAGTTTTAAATTTCAAATTTCGTATTTTTATATTTATTTTCAAATCTTTTTGACATAGATGATGATGATGTATCATCTTATTTTCAACTAATGAATCTATACATCAATTATAGACGAAACTTATTGGAATGAATTTTAGCTATGAGTTGGAAAAAACTATGTAAAGACAAAAAGAAGAGTATCTGCCAAAGCCATGTTGGGATATAAACACTCATTTAATACCTTTTCCTTTTCCGCATTTCAATTAGGGTCTGTTTGTTTGGCAGTAAAATGTTTTCTGGAAAATGATTTCTGGAAAATGATTTACCAGAAAATATTTTCTGAAAATGATTTACCGTAAAATATTTTCTGTGTGTTTGGATGAATCTGTGTAAAATATTTTCACATTGTTTGTGATTTCAAAAATATTTTACTGAAAAGTTGATTTTACATATATATTAATAAATTTATTTACATATTAATAATTTTTATATTTTAAATTGTTTTTACATATATTGCAATGATTTATTATCATATTGAAAACAACCAAAGTCAAATAAATTATTTGTAATTGTGTTAAAAAATAAAAAAAGGATTGAATAATTATAAATTAGTTTCCAAATCACAATTAATACTAGAAATATTATCCAAATACATAATTAGTAGTACACCACATAATAACAATATTGTCACATTGTCCAAGTGCATAACTATATATTACACTACATAAAAGTATCAACATCTTCAACCTTGAGCAAATTTTTGAAGCCAAATTTTTTATGCTTCTTACTTTTAACTAGAAAAGCTTTGGCTTCTGGATTCATGACTTACTAAATAATCAAACACGAACACGAAGTCATCATCAAATCCTTCGTCCTCCATCGACATCACACTGCTCAGTAAAGTCGTGGTGTCTTATCCGCATAAATTGCTCCAAAGCATTAGCAATTTTGTCAAGTTGTTCCCCACAAATTTAATTTGTTCATCGACGACACTTTCTTGAACATTTTTTCTTTTACGTTTGGATGTGCGGATGAAGATACATTTGTTCTTACCTCTTCACCTCTTCATTGTCGTAGTCTCAGTGCACCGAATCTTGATTACCATCATCCAAATCTATGTCGAGAAATGTTACGGCAAAACTCCTGTTTGCCATATCTTTGCCAACAACCAAAGCCATTTCATCATAATGATCAATGCTTTTATTTAAAAATGGTTCATACTTCTTGTGTGCCACATGGATATTATACACAATTAGAATAACAAGTAAAAAACATATGAAATAAGCTTAACATATATATACATATATTACCATCAACTCTTTGCATCATATGTTGCTCTATCACATGTGATCATTTTCATGTTATCATCCCATCCAAAACCACTTTCACCTCGAATTTTGCATATAATCTGCCACTGATTTTTTACAGTCCTCAAATGATTTTCCACATGTTTCGCATCGCATTGGACTTGAAATCTTTCAGAAATAGCTTCGACAACTCGATTAATAGAAACTGGTTTGAAAGCATTAGAAGGCTTATTTCCTTCTGGGGCCTCCTCTGCTAGAATTTCAAGAAAAACATGTTCCATCGGTTTTGTCCACCTGAATTGCTTGGAGGTCCCTTCTTTGTTGCCCTTACCCATTCTACATTAATAATTATCATTGTCAATCATTTCAACATCCAACAACCTCAAAACATAATAAATTCAATATCTAACAAGCTTAAAACATAATAAATTCAATATCTAATAAGCTTAAAACATAATCAATATCTAACAAATTCAAGACATAATAATTTCAAAATCCAACAAACTAAAATTTTAATAAATAAAGAAAATTTTAATAAAAATCAATATCTTTTTATATCCATTATTTCTTAATGCCATAAATAAATAAAGAAAAAAAAGGTCTTATTCATCATTTAATGCCTTACTATAGTCTTTATTAAATGCTTTCTTGATGTAGACCATTTTAAATAAATAATTCACAAAAGTGCAAAGAACAGAGACATAATTTCAAATAGCTTCCTAAGAAAGCTACTAGTCCATTATCTTATAATTTAAAACGTGTATGTATAACAAGCAACACAAACATCAATCAATCAAAGAGGAACATCAAACTCGACTACCATTCTATATTAACAGATTATCGGGAGAGAACGGATCATTGAATTTTGACTCGGTTGCCTCGGAAATTTCTATCAAGTTGGTACTACCACTCACGATTGCAAACGGATGCGGGGAGAGAGGGGGTGGGGGAACTAATTTGGTCCCAACATGGAGTCTCCGAATCTTGATTAAGCGACATATAAATAAAATGATAAAATCATGAAAGGGCACATATGATAGTAAACCATGCAACTTAAAAATAAAAATAAATCCATCTTAAGTGCATTGTGCATTCTAAAGTCAAAGCGGGTGTGTAACACATTCAGAGGTAACGTTTCTTTCGAGTAATTTAACAAGTAAATAATGTGATATGTCTCATTATTTTCTCGGACTAACATCAAGAAAATGAGAAGACCCTCTTCACCATTAGTTGAAGTTACGAGGCAAGGGAAAAACGCACTTGCTATACCTAAACTGTTAAAGGAATAAAGAAATAAATAAAAAGATAAATTCGTAAAGGAGCATCCGGTAATAGTATAACAGAAAATAAACAAATGATCCCACTGAGACTTCTTGTACACGTTTCTAAGCCTATGGAACATTAATCAATGAAGCAAAATGCATAATGCATAATGCTTATCATAGTGTGCCTTGATGACATGCCCGCAATTTCTATCAACAATTAGACAACAGAGAAAGCAAGAGGAGTTTGCCTAGAATCAACGACTGAATTCTAGACATGGTAATTATATATATATATATATATATATATATAGTTATAGTTATATGCCCCACGTTTTCAAAAAGAAGCAAAAACAAAAATTAATGAGCCGAAAGCGCTTTAGATTAGTGTGTGATAAAGGTATGAAATGTTTGAACAACAAAGAGACTAGCTCATAGATGTTTGCATGTGATATTTTAGTTTAGTAGTATAAACATAAAACGAAAGATAATGCAATCCAATCCACCTATTATTATATTTGCAGATATAACATGCCATTGAGTAGAAAGCATTGCAAAAGGCAATTTTAAGCGAACCTATTCAACATTCGGAAAAGAAATAGAAATGACCGATGATGCTAGAATCACAAGCATACTGAATGCATGAATAGAGATTTCGCACTTTGATTTTCCAACAACCCCAAATAGTTCAACACACCATCCCTTGTAAAATATGCCATATTTTCTTCTTCCCTTTTGAAAAGTTTATGGTAATTGAATCTCAAGCGAAACTATGCAAAACACACAGCTGCAATTTGTGTATGACATACAATGCCGCCCAAACGAAAACAAACAGACAAATAAATAAAAGATAAAACCAAGAACCGTTGTTTCCATTAACAACCAATTGACAATCAAACTGTGCTTAATTTACCTCACGATCCAAGACAGGACCAATTCATTTCTTGGGAAGCTTTGTTCATTGCTCAACATGAAAATCACATATATCTAACATTTCCATAAATGACCCAAAACAAATAATAACAAGACATCGAAGATGAAATCATTTAGTACTCTGATAGTGGTTCAATGCATTACTTTGGGAGATTTTTTACATGATAACAAATCCATTAATTATTTATTGCATTTAAATGACAAAAAAAACAACAACCTCATTTAGGGTAAAATTTCTTTCTTGCTAAGTTGCTAACAGCCCACATATTTCCTTATATTTACAGTACTTTCTTACAGATATTTAATCAAAAGTTTCAGCCACTGTCTCCTTAAAGAATGAAAAAAATAGAAGATGAGATCTCAAGAAAGAAAAATTACACATGAACTGCTTTTATTTGAGGTTTGGTAAGTTTGGGTAAGCGTTGTAGTAGCTAAGTGGGTTGTGTTGTGCTTTGCTTGGCTTGGTTGATTACTCTTGCGCGTGGGAGACTTTAAAGAATTCGGGTCCGTGCAAGTGCAAGTGGGTTTCTTGAATCTGCGATGGAAGGAAGGAAAAAGACTGAAGGAAGGAGGAAAAAAACCAAAATCAGATTTGTTGGATGAGAAAGAAAGAAGGAAGGAGAAGGGAAGAAGAAGGGAAGAAGGGAGAAAGACTTACCTGGAGGATGAAGGGAAAGATCAGGAAAATGTCTTCCGGAAAATAACTCGGTAAGACGTTTTCCAAAAATAAGAAAGGATTTTACCCGTGTTTTGGAAAATATTTTCCATGGGAATTCATTTTCTATTCAAACAAACACTGGAAAAGGGGGAAAATGTTTTCCGGAAAACATTTTCCCCCTATCAAACAGACCCTTAGTTTTATGATGAATATATTATTAGATTTTTTGAATTATATCTATTTAAAATGGTATTTTAAAATAATTATTATATTAAATATTTAATTAGATGATCAGATTTTTTTTAAAAAAATAGTAGTTAATTAGATATTTTATCCATTTGATTTACCTTAAATATTTTTATATTATCTATTTTAAATTTTGGTTTTAACATAAAAAAAAAAATTTACAATTTATTTATCACATTTTTAAAAGAAGTATTTTCTTAAATTAAGTAATTTATATATTGATTAGATATTATCATTATTTCAAATAAATTTAAAAATGTTTATTATACATTTATATTATCTTAAATAATATTATGCAAAAAAATAAATATTTAAAATGATTAAATTTCAAAATTTAAAACCAAATTTTTATTTTAAAAAATAATTTTTTGCGTATTTATCCCTTTCATTTTCAATTTTGCTTTTTTTTTGAGTAATTTCCTTTACTTTTGTGTTTTAACTAACATGAATTTTTTAATGTTTTATAATATATTTATTTATATGCTTTTTAATGTTCACGCAACATATTTTTTAACTAAAATTTCAGAATATTTGAAAAAATGAATACTCTTTATTTAAATGTTTATTATCTATTTAAAAGTGGTCAAAAATTATAAAATTTTTGTATGGAATCATGTGTATTAAATGAAATAAAATTATAAATTATTTTGAAAAGTTAGCTCCTTAAGAAATTAAACTATAAAAAACTACTCGGAATTTAGAACATGAAATTATTTACTCTATGATATAATTAAAATGAGACATAGTAATAAGTCAGCGCTGAGAAAAATGGAATAATTTAAGATCCCAATTCTCACTTCCAACCGCCCATGTTTGTGTTGAATCATGAATATGCTGTGTTACAATAAACAAAATCACATCATCAGAACTTTGTATTATTAAATAGATTTATTTTATATTATTTGCGGATCAGATAACTATATCTATCTCATTTATTTTATTTAATTATATACATACCTTTTTACTCAGCAGGAAGGTTTAGAGGTTTGTTGAGCTAATGATGGAAGTTGGTCTGCTTCTAACTTCAATTTCAAGCCAAGTAACTTTATTTTCTTTAAATTAAACTTTTATTTTCCCCTATAGGCTTCCGAGCCGATTAAGACTTAGGGTGGATTTGGATAGGCGATTGAGTGCGGTGCGGTGCGGTGCGTTTAGCTTACTTTTTATCTCACGCTACAGTATCGTTACAGTATCTAATCTCACCGCCACCGCTGTTTTTACACTAACCGCAGGTAAACGTACCGCCCATCCAAACCCACCCTTAGTTTATACACAATATCAAATATTAAAACTTAGTTTAAAAAATACTTTTTCTTTCAAAAAACGTCTTATTTAAAAATACTTTTACCTCGAAAATACTTTTTTTTATTCCAAACATACTCATTAAAAATATTGCTAAACTGACCCTACAAGTAAAGATAAATTGATATTAATCGCTAGTAACTTGTTGTCTTTTAACAAAATTGTGATATATTGCCACTTGTTCACGTGATTTCTTTTAACAATTTTTTAAGAAGTGACCAACCAAAGCAAATATATATATTTATATTTTATAGGTTAATATGAATATTGATGTGAAAAGGCCAAGCTCCTTATTTTGACATCGATGATAAGGAGGAATAGATGCAAGCATTTAAGCTCCCTTTCTTTTTTTAAAGTTAAAATAGTAAAAACTTACTTTAAATCCTAAAGTTGTATGTTATTTTTTTTGGTCTTTCAATATAAAACATTGAACAAAATCTACAGAATAAATTTCTCAAAAGAGGGAAGGAGAAGTATTAAAAAAAATGGATAAAATGACTAACAAAGTTGTCTCTGTCATTGTCATTACAGGTGGAGGAAGTAGGAGGGCTCTCCAAAAGGATACTGTTTATGGGGGTACAAATTTTTTTGAGAGATAAGTTTAATGGGTAAAAATTGAGCAACATGGAAAAACCTTCAAAGGGGATGGATGATGATGAGATCAACGGAGACTTTTTAATGAATCCTCTCTATCTAGTTTTTTAAAAGTTTGTAGGAAAATCATGTTTAAGTCAATGATCATGTAAGTTATTGGGCATAAGAATTTTATTAAATGCACTATTGAATAAGATATATAGGTTAGGGGATCCTTTGCAAATAAAACAACTAATGGATATAGAAAATGACTATTATATGGTTAAGTTTCAACTATTAGAATATTACACAAAAGTTTTACCGAAAAAGTATTGGTGGTGTACGGACAATATTTAACTGTTCAATCATGAACTCATTTATTTTTTTATGTCATAAGATTTTTCCTATAATGTATTTGTTTGGATTCATTTGCCGGGATTGTTTGGTGTTATGTATAAACAATGTATCCTTAAAGTGATAAGAGATACAATCGCGCAAGTCATCAAGATAGATTACAATACTGATGATGGTACAATATGGAGATTCTCGAGGATGACAATTTGTGTGGGTTTAAGATGCCTAGTTGTTTAAAAAATTCAAAATGATGGTAAACTTTAAAGAGTTGAATATGATGGCTTATAGAATGTTTGCTTAGAATGTGATTGTCATAGTCGTGTTATATAAGGATGTCATTCACTGATAGTCTAGGAAGATATTGAAGGTTAAGAAGAAAATGGGCAATATGTAAGATTGACAGTCAATCAGTGTGTGTAAGGTGCAACGACAACTCGGGAGGTAAGGACTTCCGAAACTTGGAAACTCAACCAAAAATAGCTTAGGAGATCAAGATTTGGGGTTAGAAGAAATTAAAGGAAGATAATAATGTTGATGAGTTAAATATGTAAAAATTGAATACAGGTGAAAAAGAGGATAACCAAAGAAGCATGTTGACTTTTAATGCTAAGAGACTTGGATTTGTAGGCAAGAAATTAGACAAAGGGACAGGCATGGTGAGGCAAGGCCTAAATAGAATTAAGAATGTGAAATGCTCAATTAGTAATGGCGATGGGGCCATACCATCAATACATAGTAATGAGCATGGTACTTCAAGCTTCACCGGTTTAAAATTTAATCAAATGATTATGTGTCTTTACCAATCAAGGCACGTAGTGGTTTATTTAGATGCAAATTGTAACCCCAATGTTGAAGGGAATGAAGAAAGCAACGTTTGCAAAGAAAGGGATTTTCTTCAACGTTTGCAATGTTGAAGGGTTTATTTAAGTTCCTAATTGAGTTGGTGGCACGAGTCTCGGCTAGAAAAATTACGGAAAATTTTTTTCATAATTAAAATAAGTTATATTATTTGAGAGTATTTTAGACTTTTCATTTAACAAAAAAACAATAAACAGATGCATATTATGAGACTTGAATCTATGCCAATTGTGGTTATATTAATATAGTGAATCATGATATTTCCATAGAAAAAAACTATTAAAAGACATTAACAATTAGAATGAATATGAATAAATTTGATATTTAAGTTTATTTGAATCTGAACATTTATTTATCCAAATTCATTATATATTTAAAATTTTAATAAATTTTGTCGAAACCAATCTTTTTGAAATCGGCTTTTATTTAAAAAAAAAACGAAAGATGGGAGTCGCCACCAATCATTTTTAATGAGGTGTGATCGGGTCACCTCGTAATTTGGTCGTTTTAATAAACAGTTTTGATTTACTAAAACAGAGATTTTGGTCTACAAAATTCAGTAAAACGGGTTCGGGAGTCGGTTACGTACGAGGAAGGACTAGCACCCTCGTAACGCCCAAAATTGGTACCTAATTGATTATTTCATGTCTTAGTGTCGAAAGTTGAAAACTTGGGAAGAGTTTAAAATATGATCCCTCTTTGTATTAATGTTAATTTTACTTAAAAAAATTCTTAACTAAATTGAAACGAATATTAAAGACCCTCTCGTCTTGAGATAACAAAATGTCACATCCCGTAAGTTAGGACACGACACCTTGAATCCTCGAGAATAAGCTTGTCTTTTATTTTTATTTATTTAAATCCCATGTATTTGAATTTTAAAAGGATATTCGGTCATTTAGGTTGAACGAGAAAAATCGAAACCCCGTAAGTTAGGGTACAATTTCTCGAATCTCCAAATACGAAACGTTGCCTTATTTTAAAAATTTCTTTTTATGCGTTGAGCAAAAATTAACGTACCACTTAAAACGGTATATATTTTGGTTTATTCGAGTATAGTATAGAAACGAGTAAATATATTTAAACACAGTTCGTGACATGGTTTTAGTAATAATAAAATAATAACGCGCATAAACGAAATGATGATATACAAAAACAAAAATCATACTAATAAGTGATGATGACATACCTATAATAATAAAACAACAAATAAACAATGACAGTAATCATATTATAGTTACTAATTCTAATACCAATTAAATAATAAAATAAAAGAGGAAAATAGTAATAATAATAATAATAATAATAATAATAATAAAATATAAAAGTACATAAAAGGAATATGAATAAATGAATTTTAATTATTAAAAAAGGTTGAAGAAATAAATGAATAAATAAAATAATAAACAAAACAGTTTGTTTTAAAAAATATTTGAAGTTAAATAAACCGAGTATCAAATTAAAATATAAATGAAATTAAGGGTACAATTTGTAATAAAGTACATAATTAAATAATAATAATAGATAAAATAATATAATAATAGTGAGAAGAAAAAAAAGAAAAAAAACAGAAAAACCAATAAATGTATAAATATAAATAAATAAATAAATACAAAGAAAAATAAAATATAAAAGATCAAAAGTAAGGGACTAAATCAGAATCTAAACAAAATTTAAAGTAAAAATCATAATAAAATAAACAAATTAAACAATAAAATAAAGTAAAGGATTAAAATCAAATGCGCAAAAACAAGCGGGGACTAAATAAGAAATTAACCCCATCCCCAGGACACGTGTCCTTTCCAGATCAACGAACTGGGGATTAAATTGAAGCACACGAAAATCATGTGGTAATTTCTAAAAAAAAAAATTAAGACCCAATTGCAAACTGCTTGAAAAGCGAAAGGACTAGGGTTGCAATTATACCCCAATCTAAAAACACGCGGATCCTGAGGCCTTGGGTCGGTCAGATGCGGGTTGGCCAAAACGACGCCGTTTTGGGCTATTGGAATCAGCCCTAAAACGACGCCGTTTTACAGGGCTTATAAAAGCTAATTTTTTTTTAAAAAAAAATCATTCTCTTAACTTTTTTTAAAAAAAAGCTGAGAAACTCTCTCAGTTTCTCTCAAAATCCCCCAGGCCGGCGTAACTTTGGCGAAGGCTCCGGTCGTCGAAAAATAATAAAAAATTTCATTTTTTTAGCCCTTCGTCCTCCCTAGCCCAAATCTGAGAGAATATTCCCCAAAAGTCTTCCAAAAATTGAAAAAAGTCAAAGGAACTCTTCGGTTCGTTCTTCTCCAATCACAAAAAAAGGTAAAAAAATTTGTATTTTTGAATATATATGTATGTATGTATGCTATATTCGAAATAAACATGCGACAAGAAAAATGGAAATATATCTCTGTAAAAAAAACTATAGTTTATTTTAAATATTTCTTCCTCTTTTGATTTTTTCGTCTCTATTTCTGTGTGTTTTTTTTTTAAAAGGAACCCCCTTTTACAATCAGTTCAATGGCTTTTATAGCCGATTTACAATTTTTTTTTTCTGTTTCAACTGCTCATGTTTCATTTATGTCTTTTCTTCTTTTTTCCTTACAGGCGACGGTGGCAGAGCGGTTGGTGGAGCAGGTGGCGGCAGAGGCTAGGGTTTTTTGTGTTTTCTGTTTAGATGTTGTGGGCTAGGGTTTTTTTGGGCCATTGGGTTTTTTATTATTTGGGTTTTGTAATTTAGGTAATAGGTTTTTAAAATTTGGGCTTAATTTTTTTTTTTTGTAATTGGACTTGCTATTATTTCATTTTTATATTTTTTTGGTTTTTTTTTTTTTTTGGTTTGGACCCGGGCAAATTTGGGCCTTTACAGCTGCCCCTCTTTGCTCATTGTCGTGTAACGGGAATAAGCAAAGACTTAAAAAAAGGGCCAAATTTGCCTAGTCTTGCAGAATCTCGACCTCTTTAGTGCTCCTCTCTTTCAAGTAGCTTTATTCTAACCCACTGTTCCACTGCAACTTTAGGGAGATAGGATTTGTTATCTTTAACTTGTCCCACTGAAACTTCAGGGAGATAAGATTTGCTATCTTCAATCTACTCCACTGTAACTTTAGAGAGATACGATTTGTGGCTTGAATCTGCTCCACTGCAACTTCAGAGAGATGAGATTCACTATCTTCAATCTGTTCCACTACAACTTCAGGGAGATAAGATTTTGTAACTTGTAGCTTTAGTCTATTTCACTGCAACTTCACTGAGATAAGATTCGCCATGGTAGATTTGATCCGACCTACTACAAATTCAGAGGTATAGGATTTGTGACTTTTAGCTTTAATCTATTCCACGGCAACTAGGGAAATAAGATTCGTTATCTTCAATCTGCTCCACTGCAACTTCAGAGAGATAAGATTAGTGGCTTTAATCTGCTTCACTGCAACTTCAGGGAGATAAGATTCACAATAATAACTTCAATCTATCCCACTGCAACTTCAGGGGTATAGGATATGTAATTTCATTAATCTGTTACACCGTTCTCCGGGGAACATGACCTCTAGAATCCATTTCATGGGTCTATGCCAAGTGATTAGGATGTTATGATCAGAATGAATCGAATGCTTCTAACTAGATGTGTATGAATGATGTTTGCATGAATGCAAAATGTCATTTTCATTTTTTTTTTTGAAAATGATCTTTTTTTAATGCTTAGGTTGACATTGCTCGTTGTTCATCGAGGTTTTATCACTAACGTATTATCCTGCCTTTTCGTTCAGCTAGTATCTTTGACAGGAAACTCGAAGAAATAATCACAATTTAGACTATTCTTTCCCAAATGTTTCCAACTATTAGATTTGTTAGTTCTAACCAGTGTTCCTGCTTCAGGTTCTTGTACTATTTAGAAAACTTTCAGAGCAATATGCAGAACTCCTTTTGCTTGAATATTATTAGTCCATTAATCGTTATTTCAATGTAAAAAATGCTTGAAAAATATTGTAACAATGGACAGGATTGAAATTTATTGGGAGCAAAGCTCGAAATGTATAAATTAATCAAAATAACAAATTTTGCTAAAATACAAAGTGAGTAATATGAACGTAGGTGCCCCAAATATCGTATTATGAGCTTCTCTGTACAAACTTCTCGAGGACCATTTTGAACTTGATAGTGTTTAGAAGACCTAGAGTACTTTGTTGATGCCCCAAGATGTAGCATCCCCCCTTCTTGTTAATTCGGAGAGGACAAGACTATCACATGCCCCATCTTCGATCAAAATTTGAATTGCCCTTTCTTGGGTTTTCAACTCAAAACCCCTTTGGTCTCAAGGTGCCCTTTGTGAGTTTTCACCTTGGTCTCTCCCCCTTTTTTTTTAAGTGAAGTATTTCTTGATTGAGTCCGAATTCACAGAATTAGACAGGTTCTTTCCATCCATCTCGGTCAAAATCAACACTCCTCCAGAAAAGGCCTTCTTTACAACATAAGGTCCTTCCCAGTTTGGCATTTACTTTCCTCTGAAATCCTTTTGTATGGGCAGGATCTTTTTCAATACCAGGTCTCCTTCATGGAATTCTCTGGGACGAATCTTTTTGTTATAAGCCTGCATCATTCATTTTTGGTACATCTGGCCATGATGGATAACTTTTAACCTCTTCTCTTCAATCAAGTTCAATTGATCGTATCGAGATTGGATCCATTCTGCTTCATCCAATTTCAAATCTGCCAAAACTCAGAGAGAAGGAATCTTGACTTCGATGGGTAAAATCGCCTCCATTCCATAGACCAATGAGAAAGGCGTTGCCCCGGTGGCGGTCCTAACAGACGTTCGATAAGCATAAAGGGAAAATGGTAACTTCTCATGCCAATCTTTATAAGTCTCAGTCATTTTTCCCACGATCTTCTTAATGTTCTTATTGGCTGCCTCTACCGCACTATTCATTTTTGGGCAATATGGCGACAAGTTGTGGTGTTTGATTTTGAACTGATTGTAGACTTCTAATATCGTGCTGTTGTTCAAATTTAGTGCATTGTCAGATATGATCCTTTCTGGCATTCCATATCGTCATATGATCTCTTTCTTTAAGAACTTGCTGACTACTGACTTTGTGACATTGGCATATGAAGCGGCTTCTACCCACTTTGTGAAGTAATCGATGATCACGAAGATGAATCGATGCCCGTTAGAAGCTTTAGGTGAGATTGGCCTAATGACATCCATGCCCCACATAAAGAAAGGCCATGGAGAAGTCATGACATGAAGAGGTGAAGGAGGTACATGAATTTTATCTCCATAAATTTGGCACTTATGGCATTTCTTGGCATAACTGATGCAATCTCCTTCCATGGTGGACCAATAATACGCGAATCTCATGATTTGCCTGGCCATTGTAAAACCATTGGCATGTGTTCCGTAGACACCCTCGTGGACTTCTTCCAAGATTTTCTTAGCCTCGAAAGCGTCTACACATCTTAGTAGCACCTGATCCTTTCTTCTTTTATATAGGATCTCCCCATCTAAAACATAGTCACTGGCCAATCTTCTCAACGTCCTTTTATCATTCTCAGTTGCTTGGTCAAGGTATTCACGATTCTTCACATATCGCAATATATCGTGGTACCAAGGGTGGTCATCATTTTCTTCTTCCTCGATGTTGTAACAATGGGTCGGAACCTCATAAATACTCATCTGGATAGGTTTTACATCCTCTTGTTTGTTCACCTTGACCATGGAAGCTAAAGTAGCTAGGGCGTCAGCCATCTGATTTTCTTCTCGTGGGAGGTAGCAGAAGGTGATGTCATCAAACTCTTTAATTAATTCAAGGACCAGCCTTCGATAATTAGTCAACTTGGGGTCTCTCGTCTCCCATTCTCTTTTGAGTTGATAGATTACCAATGCAGAATCCCCATATACCTCCAGTGTTTTGATCTTGCATTCTATGGCCGCACGGATACCCATGATGCATGCTTCGTATTCTGCCATATTATTTGTGCAATCAAAATCTAATTTACTAGTAAAAGGATAATGATCTCCGTTTGAGGATACTAGGACTGCCACGATCCCGTTACGCACAGCGTTTGAGGCTCTGTCGAAGTTTAATTTCCAAGGATGACCTTCTTAAGAGTCTTCTTCAATGGTCGCAACATACATTAGATCTTCATTCGGGAAATCAAATTTCAAAAGCTCGTAATCTTCTAAAGCTCTACTGGCCAGAAAATCTGCTATTGCTCTCCCTTTTATAGCCTTCTGATTCACATAGACTATATCAAATTCAGAAAGTAAAATTTTCCACCGGGCCATTCTTCCATTCAAAGCAATTGATCATGCACTTTAGAGGGTCCACTTTTGAGATTAGCCAAGTTGTATGGTACAGCATGTACTGTCTTAATCTCCGAGTCGTCCAGATTAAGGCGCAACACAACTTTTTAATTTAATTGGCAAATATCTCGTCTCACATTCAGTAAAATTCTTACTAAGGTAATATATCGCTCTTTTTTTTCTTCCTAACTCATCATGTTGGCCAAGCACGCATCCCATGAAATTTTCAAATACTGCAAAGTACAATATCAGCGGCTTATCTGGGCTAGGTGGCATCAGCAATGGGGCATTGGACAAATAAGGTTTGACCTTGTCAAAAGTTTTCTGGCACTCCTCATCCCATACACCTGGATTGTGCTTCTTAAGGAGACGGAATATGGGGTCGCATTTCTCAGTCAGTTGTGAAATGAACCGGGCGATGTAATTTAATCTCCCTAAGAAACCCCAGACTTTTTTTTGAGTGCGCGGCAGACGCAGCTCCTGTATAGCCTAGACTTTGTCCGGGTCAATCTTGATCCCCTTTTCACTGACTACAAATCCTAGCAATTTACTCGACCTAGCCCCGAATGTACATTTTACTAGATTGATCTTTAGCTGAAATTTTCTCAACCTTAAGAATAATTTCCTTAAGACTTGCACATGCTCCTTTTCCGTTCCGGATTTTGCAATCATGTCGTCGACATAAACTTCAATTTATTTCTGCATCATGCCATGAAACAAGGTTACCATGGATCTTTGATACGTTGTTCCCGCATTTTTCAGTCCAAATGGCATCACCTTATAGTAAAATGTTCCCAACATGGTTACGAATGTGGTCTTCTCCATGTCTTTAGGATGCATCTTTATTTGGCTGTATCCCGAGAAACCATCCATGAAGGAGAACAGTGAGTAACTTGTTGTATTGTCCACTAAGGTGTCAATATGAGGCAATGGGAAATTGTCTTTCGGGCTGGTTTTGTTCAAATCCCTGTAGTCTATGCACATTCGTACTTTCCCATCTTTTTTAGGGACGCGGATGACATTTCCTACCCATTCTGAGTATTTAACCACTTGTAGGAAACCAGCGTCGAATTGCTTCTTGACCTCCTCTTTTATTTTCAGCAATACGTCGGGCCTCATCCTTCGGAGCTTCTGTTGAACTGGCTTACACTCTTTCTTTATGGGGAGCCGGTGTACCACAATATCAGTATTTAACCCGAGCATATCTTGATATAACCATGTGAAGACATCATTGAGTTCTTGGAGTAACTCAATGAGGTCTCGCTTTGTCTTTGTGGCAATGCAAGCTCCAATCTTCACCTCTTTTTCCTCTCTTAAGCTCACAATTTCCACTGACTCTTTGTAAGGTAGGATTTGTTTCTCATCTTTTTCCACCATCCTCAACAAATCAGGAGACAGGTTACAGTCTCGATCATTTTCAAAATCCTGAGAATCCTCTATACACATATCTTGCTCAAAAGAAGTCTCTGATTCAATAGTAGCGTCACTCATATCATTGATATCTGGAGACCTGTTATAGGGATGAAAAAAGATCCAAAGAACAAAAGAATCTAAGAATAATTACCTGTATGGTATGATTATGAATGAAATGGAAAGAATAAAAGAATATTTGCTCAAGATGATACGTAAAGATGCATTTTATTGAAATAAAGATGTTGGACATAAGCCTATTTCACAATAGGATTCTTATTGCTCCTAGGCTTAAAGCAATAAGTATGTTTTGAACATTACTCTGAATTAGCTCTAAAAACTACAGGAATCTCTTCCGCAGTCCAATTGTTTAGAACACTTCCAGGTACATAGGGGCAGATGCTTGATAAATTTTCTCCCCCAATTCCTTCTTCGGATATGGCGTTAATGTTCAGATTTCCCAACATTTCTTCTGGGGTTTCTTTTCTTAACATCTTCCATTCAGGGTGAATAGTTCCTCCTGACACGAAAGTTCTGGATATATGGGGAAAGGTCATCGGTTCCTACTTAACCTCTTCCCCACTCAGTCGCGCTCTTCTCCTTTTTTGCTTCTTCTCCAGCTCTCTCTTCTTTTGCCTCGCATCTGGCTTGTATCCTAAACCAAAGCGGTCTCATTTGTCCATCAGCGTCGGTGCTTCAACTTTCCCCTAGAGGTATTTTTCAAGTCCTCTTCCCGGCAAGGCTCCTTTCCCAACCATCAATTGCAGGCCCATCCTTGTAGTTTTAGAGATTTTGGGCATCGAGATCTTGTTCCCTTCGACAATGAAGGTTGCATTCACAAATTCCAGCGATCGAAAGGAACATTCTATCACTTCATCGTCTGCTCATATGTATAACGCATCACTGGTTACGGATGTAATAATGTCTTCTTCCATGTTTATTGTTATCAGTCGACCCTTCGTTACCAACTTTAGCTTTTGGTGTAGTGATGACGGCACTGCCCCAACTAAGTGAATTCAAGGCCTCCCCAACAAGCAATTATAAGAAGGCTTGATGTCCATCAACAAGAAATCTACCTCGTACGTGTTTGAACTAATCAAAAGGGGTATCTCAATCCTTCCTATCACCCTCCTTCCGGTACCATCGAATGCTCTCACTATGTTTTGACACGTCTTCATATGAGAGCTATCCATAGGCAACCTATTCAGTGTGGATAAGGGCAAGACGTTCAGTGCAGATCCATTATCAATTAACACCCCTGGCAATGTATTTCCTTTACTGCGGGTGGTGATGTGCAGAGTCTTTGTGGATCCCATGCCCCCTGGCGGTATTTCGTCATCATTAAAGAAGATGAAGTTTTTGGCACTTATATTGTTAACTAGGCAATCCAGCTTGTTTACAGAGATATCATTAGCGACATAAGTTTCATTCAGCACATTCATCAATGCGCTACGATGAGTCTCTGAGCTCAAGAGCAAGGCTAGTACTGATATGCGAGCTGGTTGTTTGTGTAACTATTCTACAACACTGTACTCACTATGCTTTAAAAATTTCATGAATTCCCTAGCCTCGTTCTCAGTTATTGGCTCGTTAACTGGTGATTCAAGCCTAGCTTTCTTTTTCTTCTTATACTCAACTGCTAGGGTCTTTCCTTTAACGGGCTCGGTTCTTGTACTTGCAGGGTCATAACGCCTCCCACTGCGTGTGTAGAAACCCACATCTCGGCCCTCTTCTGAAGCGCTAGCTGGGTTCTCTTCTCCTAGGATCGTCATATTGCAGTCATAATTCCATGGAACCCTTTTGCTGTATTTGTAGAGAAAAGCTACGGGTTTCTGAATTATGACCCTTGATGTTATTTGTACTCCCACTTCATTTCTTCTTGGTCGTGAAATAATCACTACCGGGTGATTGACCTTGTGGACTTTCTCCATTGATCCTTCATCTGAAGCATAAACATCTCCTCCTTCCAAGCCATTGATATCTTCATAAAATTCAATTTATTTATCGTCCATTAGATTTTGCACCAGGGCCCTGAACTCAATGCACTCTTGGATCTCATGACCCTCTTCATCATGGAACTCACAGTAGTTTCTCACTCCTCTGAGTCTCTCCTCTAAATCCTGCACGATTAATCCTCTCTCTACCATCTTTTTCCAAACCCATTTCAATGAGGTTTTTACTTCTGCCACATCAATTTTGTTTCTCTTACCCCACCTCTCAATTATCGTATTTACCACTTTATCAGAATGACTGGGCAACGGATTTCCTGCCACATTAGATCCTGACGGGTCGTCAAACTTTACAATTGTAACACCCCTAACCCGTATCCGTCGCCGGACTAGGGTTACGAGGCATTACCAAACAAATCACAACCCAGAACAGGCAATCATATATAAAAATCATACATCTCTGTTACCAGTCGAATAGAATAAACTTCACTCGCATAGTTATTGAATGCCTAATTCATTATCAAACATACTTCAATCATATTACAATATATTATAGCTGATCAAAAAATTTATCGGATGTTTATATCATACTCACTTGCACATATTTAAGAATCAACAGATACCATTTCATTCATAGATCATTTTAACACATAACCATAGCAACTGTCTCACGTGCATGTAATCAACCAAACCATTTACCTATCCATTTTAATACGTCTCACAACCAAATACATAAGTACTTTATAACCAAATTATTAAGGCAAATCAAAAGGCCGAATATGTCTAGGTATTACATTATCTATAATCTAAATCTAATGAACGTGTCATCAACGAAAGATACTTAACATCTCACTACGGCATTCATACATTTATTCATATCCTATTATATCTACTAAGACAAAATACATGCTCATCAATTTAATAAATATACATAAAACCTAATCTTGTAGTCTTTTATATCTTCAAATTAAACATGTTTTAAGCTTACTAAGAGAGCTATTTCTAAGTCATACGTGTCTTTACACAATCAAGATATATAATCCAAAACACCATTCATACATATCAGGTTTATAATATATATATCCAAGAAATCAAACCAACTCGTCCTATTTTATAAGTACAAATGCCGAATCAAATCATATGATTTGCACATTTTATACATTGTACTAAGATGTCAAATAAAAGCCAACTTACTTCTTATCAATTCAGCTAGAAAAACTTATCTTGAAACACTTCATTCGATTGTGAATTAAAAACCAAACCTATATAGCAAATTCATATTCAATACATACACCACAATTCACTCATACCAATACACATTATTAAGTCCTATCTAATACTTTACGTTGCCAACACAAATATCCATCCACCATGCAATTTATATCATAAGATACATTTCCAAACAATCTTAGACCATGATCGATTACACACATAAGTCATAATATTATAGGTAAGCCATTTTCGCATGGCTTAAATATATACATATCCCAAACAATCCTTTCAAAATATAACTTAGCCTATACATGCCATAGTTTCAAAAATTCAGCTTATAAAATACCAAAATTAGTCGATAGTGTGATAGACTTTGACGATGATCCCCGAGCTCGCAACTTGTCTCCAAAATCTATAAAACAATGCAATTAAATACACACACGATGGCTATCATAGCTTAGTAAGTTTTAAGCAATTTTTGTGACAACAATGCATTATATCATTATCTCAGTAAATTTAATAAAAATTTAATAGACAAAAATCCATTAACTACTCATTTACTTGTGCAACCACAAAACATTTCTTATCTCTCAAATGCAAGCCGAACCTAATATGATTATTTCTTCTCCATGCATTATCCATATATTCAAGTTCCAAACTATTCAAACATATTTCTTATACCAAAATTTCCACATATCTGAATCACATTTTGTAATTCTTATACAATCAATATGACTATGTAAACATGTGTACATATCAACTTACATAATCTTAACTATACATTTAAAAGACACATTCCATCCAATCCACAATAATCAGTTACTCTTGATATCAAATACCACTTCTCGTAGTTTCAATACTTACCAAATTAAGTCTTTGAATTGAAAATTTACTCGTACTCTTAATGCTCATTGACCGATTTCACACACTTAGTGCTCGGTAATTCAATTCGCACACTTAGTGCATAATAACCGATTTTGCACACTTAGTGCTCGGTATTTTAAATTCGCACACTTAGTGCATAATGACCGATTTCGCACACTTAGTGCTCGGTATTTTAAATTCGCACACTTAGTGCCTTTCTCAATCCTGTTACACATTTATATATCCAATCACATAAAAATTAAACCTCCACTATAAATATACGAATTAGCTTAATTCAATCTCAATAATCAACATCCCATTCGGGTGTACCAACGGCACATATACATATCTCACATTCGGCTATACTATGCACATATATATATGTATCACAATCGGCTATATCAACAATACTTATACATACTTCCATTAAATTCACATATACCACTATAGGTAGAATCCAATTCAACTCAATTGCTTAAAAACTTACCTCGGAAATCGACGGATTAGGTTTCCCGGATATTCGTTCAACTTCGCTTTTCCCCGATCTAATCCCGATTCTTTTTGTTCTTGATCTAAATAATTTGAAATTAAGCTCATTCAACATTTTTATCATTCAATTTAGTCCAAAAACACATAATCGGGCAAATTACAATTTTACCCTTGACATTTACAGTTTTTACAATTTAGTCCCTATTGCACAAAACACAAAATACTCAAAATTTCAAGGTACTTATGTTTAGCCAAATTTTCATAGTGCTCATATAAGTCCATACAATTCATTTATTTCACATTTTAGTCCCTCTAAAATTTATTTTTGCAATTTAATCCAAATCGCTCAATATTATCACAAATCCAAAGACAAAACATGTTAATTCAACACATATCTTTCATTTTCTATCATCAAACAACACAAATCACAAATTATCATCAATGGCATAACACAAAATCATCATCAATTTCAAAAATTCAAGCATGGGTCTTGTACATTTCGAAGCAACGATTACAAAAACGTAAAAATTATCAAAAACCAAACTCAAATCACTTACCTATTTGAGCTTGCAAGGGCCGAATATTACAAAGCTTATTCTCTCTTTTATTTTCTCTTAGTTTCGGCCAAGAACAATGAAAAAGATGAGCACTTTCATCTTTTTCAAATATATCATTTTTATCATATTAAATTATAATATAATAATATAAAATATATTAAACAATTCAAACTACTATTACATGCAAATCATGACCAGCCACTATGTATTCTTTTATGGTCAATTTGCTAATTAAAGCCTTCAATTTATAAGAACATCAACAATTTGACACTATCTCATTTAACCCTCAATTTTTCATTTTACGCGATTAAGCCCTTTCTCACAATTAAGCACCCAAACGATTAAATTTTAATATGAAATTTTCACACACATCCATTCACACATAATAAACATAGAAAATCATATTAAAATATTTTTATGACTCGAATTCATGGTCTCGAAACCACCGTTCTGATTAGGGTCAAAATCGGGCTGTTACAACAATTCCCATCTTAATGAACCTTTTGATCAAATTTTTAAATGCGGTGCAGTTTTCAATTGAATGTCCCGTTATTCCCGCATGGTACTCAAATTTAGCGTTCGCATCATACCATTTTTGGAACGGAGGTTACATTGGTTTCAAGTAGAAAGGGGATACCACATGTGCATCAAACAGACTCTGATACAAACTCTCTATATGTCATAGGGATGGGTGTGAACTGGAGCCTTTTTGTATTTGGCCTTAGGTTGGATTCTTACCTTGGGGGCCCTGATGGCCAGTAGTTATTGTCCTTGGCTGGCCTACAGTGATTGGTTTTGAATAACCTTTGTTATATATGCTTGCAATACTCACCTCATTTTCTTTCTTCCTCGGGGCTGTTCTTTTAGCGCTTTCCCCCGCGTCTATCTTACCACTTATCACTGCATTTTCAATCATTTCACCGGACATTACTATATCCGAGAAGCTCTTAGTAGCGCTTCCCAACATATGGTTGATGAACAGAGCTTTTAAAGTATTGATGAAAAGCATTGTGGTTTCTTTCTCTAGAAGAAGTGGCTGGACTTGCGTTGCTACCTCTCTCCATCTTTGGGCATATTGCCTGAAGCTCTCACTTTGCTTCTTCTCTATATTCTGCAACGTGATCCTGTCGAGTGTTATGTCCATCACATGACTATATTACTTCATAAAAGCTTCTGCCAAGTCTTTCTATGAATTGATTTTGGCACGGCTCAGTTGGTTGTACCATTTGGCTGCTGACCCGATCAGACTGTCTTGAAAGCAATGAATTAATAATTGGTCATTATTAATGTGTCCTGTCATCCTTCGACAGAACATCGTGATGTGAGCTTCAGGACAGCTAGTCCCGTTATACTTTTCAAACTCTGGAGTTTTGAACTGTGGAGGGAGCACTAGGTCTAGGACCAAACTCAAGTCCTTAGCATCAATTCCGCAATGATAATCAGCATTTTCCATTGCTCTGAATTTTTCTTCTAACCATCTGCACCGATCTTCAAGTTGCTTTAGCAGTTCCACTCTTGCTTTTTCTATTTCTGCCATATCATATAGATCAGGAACAACGGGATTAGTTGGATTATCCCCCAGATTGGAGCCTGAACCCGTTGGATAATTCGTTAATACCGAGGTACCGGCCTGATATTGTTGGGGTCTGATAGTAACGGGTACCCTTTGTGGGTACGCCTCTGGTTGTGCCTGGGCGCTTATTGGGGTAAAACTCGGGGGTAAATAGTATCATCATTATCATCCCCTAAGTTGACCACAGTGCTCTTTTTTTTTTCAAGTCCTCCAGCCAGCAACTGCGACAATTGGCTTATCATACTTCTTTGGGATTCTTATATCTGATCCCTCATATCCTGTTGTACTTTCGCTAACTGTTATTGCAGCTGCGCTTGCAACTGATCTTGCATGTCTTTTTGAATCTATTCTAGTCTTTCTAATCTTTGATCCATTACTTTAGTTTTGGCGCGAGTACTGTAACGATATCTGGTTGGCTGGCTCTTGTTGGTTTCCAGGTTAACTGTCATAATTTCGATTAATTAAGGTCTTTTTGTGAAATTTAATGCATATGATGTAATTCAAATGCATGGAATGAATGCAAAAAAGAGGCATTGACTCTAATTCAATTCTATTAGAACAACTTTACTAGAAAACAAATTTCTTTACATAAAACGGATTATATATACGGCTTTGCCCTAATACTCAAAGCCTTAACCTTCCTAAGAAGCCGACCTAACTCTCGACCCCGATCCGATTCTGATTCATACTTCAAGCTTAGCACGTCACCTAAACTACTAGGGTTTGCAAATGATCAGCCACCTCTCGTATTTGAGCCACAGCTTCACCCATGATATGGTCTCTATCCCTGACCTGACCTTGAGAATGGTGGAGTTGCTCTTTCCAATGCTCATTGTTTGCTTCAAGGAGTTCAACTCGGAGTTCACAATTTTGTAATGCGGTCTCGAGCTCTTCTATTTTTCCTTTCAGCTCTTCAATCTTGTTTAGGCTCACTTTCAGCTCAATTGTGGAGTTGCGACGATGATACTGATGAAGTGACTTTTCTAGTTCTGCCACCCGGGCTTTTCATCCGATCTTTTCACTTCGACTTTCTGACAAACTCCTTTCTAGAGCCTCTTCTCGAACCTGAGCATCTTGGAACTTCCTTTCCCATCAATCGGCTTTAATCTTTTCTTCTTTAATCTCTTGCCGCTATTGTTCTGATGTTTTACCTAGCCCGACAGTCATCATCGACAAGCGCAACTTCTTATAATTCTTTTTTAGACTGTCCAAGTCTTCATCAGCCTTTTTCTTTCCTTTTCTCAATTTCTCGACTTCTAACTTTTGGACATCAACATCTAATTCTAGTTGCATCTTTTCCTCCTCCAATTGTTCTATCTTATTTCCTAGCTCCAAATTCCTCTTTTCAAAATCTTGCTTGATGATCTCTAGCTCAGATGGGATCACTTGCAGGTGTTTTTCCATTGGTCGAGTGCTTTCTTGACTTGACACAGGGATGTTGTTATTAACTCTTTTATCCCTACCACCCATCATATTCGAGAGTCATCATCGGATTTGCGATAAATCTTTTCATTCTGTGGGTTTGGTTCCAAGCGTTAGATAGTTCTCGAACCTTTTTCTTGTAATTATCACTCTTAAAAGAAAACTCACACTAGGCCAGCCCTTGCGTTGCTGGTATGAACTACCTCGATCTATACTGCCTCAACACAAGTAGATGAGCATATCTAACAGCTCCCCATATCCCAAGTAGAGGGACCTAGTCGAAGTCTCCACACCAGTATAAAATCTCATCAGGGATCATCCAAGGAGCCCTCCATTCAACGTCTTCGTCTTGGAGATCTTAGAGAATCGCCATCCATTTTTTCTCCAAAATATCATCTCGCCTCGGTGTAGCCACTAATTCTTTCAAAGGAGAGTAGTTCTCGGAGAATACTCGATGAGAAACTTTTTTTACCTTCTAAAAGTGGCTATGAAACCATGCTAACAAAAGTTGCGCACACCCGATTAACCTACCTTCACCCGCTCTCCAGCATGCATTCAAAGATCTGAAATTTTTGGCCAAGATTGTCGGGACGGGTGTGACCCTTTTATCAAGCCGGTCAAATAAGTCTGAAACTACCTCATCTACGTGCCCTAGTTGTAACACCTATAATCCGTAACAGTCACCAAAATAGGGTTAAAGGCATTACCAGACCAAACAAAAACTTTTACAGGCATCTCATATCATAGTCTGACAAATCACTTCAAAGTGTCCCTTAAATAGGTCTACGAGGCCTTAAACATGCTTAAGAATAGGGTCGGGACTAAACCGAACACATAAGGAAATTCTCAGTAATTTAAAACTTTTTCTAAGTTACAGAGGTCACACACCCGTATGGGCAGGCCGTGTGCCTCCCACGGCCTTAGACACGCCCGTGTGTCTAAGCCGTGTCAAAACAGGGCATACATACTGACTTGTCCACACGGCCGTGGACACGCCCGTGTGTCTTGCCCGTGGTCGAGCCTGACTTGTTTCAAAATGAAACCACGAGGGACACGGTCGAGCCACACGCCCGTGTGCTCAACCGTGTGGGCAAATATAGGCCATTTGCAAGGCTAAAATGCCACCCACACTAAGGGCTATCCCTAAAATTATCTTACAAGCATCATCTCATACACAACTGGCAACCAAAACACATCAAATTGTACATCATTTCTACTCAATTATGAGCCTAACAATCATACCAAATTAATATCCATTTAACTCAACATGACCACAAGCATTTCAAGACAGAATCCATCATAAACTTACCATCAATAATGTGCTAGTTATTCATCAATAGACTACCATTCATATAACCATTTCATTTGTTATTTAGCTATATCAAAACTAGCATCATAGAACATAACTTGTCATTCATAACACAACCATATATCTAGCCATATCACATGGCCATATATTCATTTCCCAAACATAAGCCAAAGTGACTAGCCTATACATGCCATACTTAAAATATACATTTCCAAATGATACCAAAATAAGTTTGAGTAGTGTGATGACGATCCTCGACGGTTCCCCGAGCCTTCAGTAGCTTTGACGATCTATAAAATAGAGCAAACACACACAAAGTAAGCTTTCCAAAAGCTTAGTAAGCCATATACAAATAAAATTAATATACAATACACATAGCCACATAATCACAATGATATTAATGTATCTCATTTACAAATTCATAATATTATCCTTGGTTCATCACTTAGCCATTACTTACTCATATTTCACAACTCAAATATTTCATATGCTCATAACTCATTTAAACATGTGTATCACATATCATCTCATCATTTACTCATATCACATTCATTCATATATCACATTTTGGTTCATTGCATCCATATGCATATTTACTCACCTTCCATGCCTATTCAAAACATATACATCAAACGTACCTGAAGTGGATATACAAATCACATAGTCATTCATTTCTCGAACTTGCCCGTTGAACCGTTCGGAATCTAATAGGATACTCGGAATGCTCAGAATAGTTGTACAATGCCAACGTCCCAGACGAGGTCTTACATGTACTCGAATATCAATGCCATCGTCCCGCATGACGGTCTTACACGAATCAAATACGATGCCAATATCCCAGACATGGTCTTACACGTAAATCTCATATCGATGCCAACGTCCCAGACGTGGTCTTATACGAAATCTCGAATCAATGCCAACGTCCCAGACGTGGTCTTACATGATATCACATATCGGACACCTATGTCATGACATACGCTATCCTATCTATTCCTAGGTTCTCACGGGACTTCTCGAACATTTATAACTTATCGATATATCTTCAGATTTCTTATACATTCCATCTCGAGCATTAATCATATAATCTAAACCTCGAACATACATAAATAAATCAATTCAAATACATTTATTTGTATATCGACTTACCTCGAATTCGGTTAGCGTACGGACTCGACTATTCGATCACTTTCGACTTCCTGCGATCTAAGTCCGTTTTCTTTGGTTCTTGATCTATACATATTCAAATTTAATCCATTTATTCCATAGCTAATTCAATTCAATCCAAAAACACATATTTAGGGTAATTTACAAATTAGCCCTCACATTTTCACATTTTAGCATTTTAGTCTCTATTTCACAAAAATCACAAAATACACCAAATTTGCTTATACCCATGCTTGGCCAAATATACCCTATGATCATATCAATCCATACATTTCATTTATTTCACAATTTAGTCCCTCAAAATATTATTTTCTCAATTTAATCCAAAATACTCAAAATCACCAAAAACTCAAAGACAAACTATGTTAATCAAACACATATATTTCATTTTTCATCATCAAACATCGCAAAACTTATAAATTCATCAATGAAACTTTTCAAAATCTTCATCAATTCACAAAATTCAAGCATGGGTTTTGAAGAACACAAAGCAACAATTACAAAAACGTATAAATTATCAAAAACTGAAACCAAATCATACCTTAATTTTTGCTTCAAGCTAGCCGAAACCTAAGAACTCTTTTTCTTTATTTTTCTTTTGTTATTCGGCACAAAGATGGATGATAATAACTTTCTATTTTAATGTTTTGTTTTATTATTATAACTTATAATATATAATATTAATTTTAACTTATAAAATTAGTATATAAAAACATATATATATACATATCAATACTTAATGTCGTCCACTATCTTACTAAATGGAAAATTTACCACATAAGGCCTCATATATAAGAAGACATATCAATTAAGCCACTCAATTAAATAGAAGGCTACTTTTACCTTTTATGCGATTTAGTCCTTTTCTCAAATCAAGCTCACAAAAGGACAAATTAATTCACGAAAATTTAACACATGCTTAATCACATATTACAGACACAGAAAATAATATTAAAACATTTTTTTGACTCGGATTTGTGGTCCCGAAACCACTGTTCCGACTAGGGTCTAAATCGGACTGTTACACTAGTGCTTTAGGGAAGATTACTAACCCGTAGATACTTAAGGCGAAGATATCGACCCTTTTCTTTGTGTCTGGATGCGCCAAAATCAGATCTCGCAAACTTTTCCAAGAGATACATTTGCTTTCTCCTTTTCGTTTGATCCGGGCCGCGACCCATTGCTCACTCATCCCCGTGATGCTCATTAGTTTCTTTAGGAAAGTAAGGACATTGGCGGCTCTAGAGTAAGCTTTGTTAGCTTGAATCCTCTAGCATCGAAACAAAGTTGTATACTCCTCCACAGTAGGTACCAAATCTACCTTCCCAAAGGTAAAGCGGCTGTGGGCGGGATTCCAAAATTGAGCCAGAGCTCGAAACAAGTGCTTGTCCACTTTGATATCGAGTAGATAAGGCAAGTCACCATAATTATAGTAGAATAGCTGCTTGATTTTGTCATCCCATTGATCCCATATCTCTTTCAACTCTTAAAGATTGTTCTGAGTCACACTGATATGAGTTAAATCCCAGAATTCTGACACGTATCCCTTCGTCAGACTATTACCCTTCCCTAGTTGCGTTTTCTTGGACCATATTCGGACAGCCGCATTATCTTCCACTTTATTAAGAAATCTGTTCTCCATGGCAAGCTCTCTATTTAGTAACTGAATATGAATCAACACCTTTTTTTATGATGAAAATGTCATGCAATCACAGTCAAAGCAAAACAAAACAAGTCAGTACATCTTATACAAAGCTAAAATCTAAAGCAAGTAAGAAATAATTAATAAAGCACCTATTTGGGTGACCACTAGGGGTTTGGTGCGGTTCTACCTAGGGTAGGCTCTTAGGGCTCATTATATGTGGTTCGGTTCTAAAGTAAGGGTACCTGAACCGATAGATTGCTCGACCCTCACCCATTATAGGCTTATACGGATCGAGTTCAGTTCAGGGGAATACATTTCCCTATGGCTATACGGAGATGAAAATCTCACGAAGACATAGGTACGTATGTATCCCGAAAGCGATCCCCTATCCTATACGGAGGTGAATACCTCACGAAGGAATAGTTTCTCACTCCCACTTAAAAGGGTATAACCGACCGGTTATGTAATGCAATATGCGATAAACACACAAAAGAAACTTTCGAACCAATAAAAAAGTACTAGATCGCTATACAACCCGAGATATCAAAACATTAAGGATGAAATGCAACAAAGGGGTCGTAAATTTAAACCAAATTATTAATTTTCGACAAAAAAGACCAAAAATAATCAACTCGCAGCTTGACTCTCTTATTAAGTCCCCAGCGGAGTCGCCAAGCTGTCGAAACCAATCTTTTTGAAATCGACTTTTATTTTTTAAAAAAAAATGAAAAATGAGAGTCGCCACCAATCTTTTTAATGAGGTGTGATCGGGTCACCTCGTAATTTGATCATTTTAATAAACAATTTTGATTTACTAAAACAGCGATTTTGGTCTACAAAATTCAGGAAAATGGGTTCGGGAGTCGATTACGTATGAGGAAGGACTAGCACCTTCGTAATGCCCAAAATTGGTACCTAATTGATTACTTCATGTCTTAGTGTCGAAAGTTGAAAACTTGGGAAGAGTTTAAAATATGATCCCTCTTTGTATTAATGTTAACTTTACTTAAAAAAAATTCTTAACTAAATTGAAACGAATATTAAAGACCCTCTCGTCTCGAGATAACAAAATGTCACATCCCGTAAGTTAGGACACGACACCTTGAATCCTCGAGAATAAGCTTGTCTTTTATTTTTTTTATTTAAATCTCATGTATTTGAATTTTAAAAGGATATTCGGTCATTTAGGTTCAACGAGAAAAATTGAAACCCCGTAAGTTAGGGCACGACTTCTCGAATCTCCAAATACGAAATAATGTCTTATTTTGAAAATTTCTTTTTATGCGTTGAGCAAAAATTAACGTAACACTTAAAACGGTATATATTTTGATTTATTCGAGTATAGTATAGAAACGAGTAAATATATTTAAACACAGTTTGTGACATGGTTGTAGCAATAATAAAATAATAGCGCGCATAAACGAAATGATGATATACAAAAACAAAAATCATACTAATAAGTGATGATGACATACCTATAATAATAAAACAACAAATAAACAATGACAGTAATCATATTATAGTTACTAATTCTAATACTAATTAAATAATAAAATAAAAGAGGAAAATAATAATAATAATAATAATAATAATAATAATAATAATAATAATAAAATATAAAAGTACATAAAAGGAATGTGAATAAATGAATTTTAATTATTAAAAAAGGTTGAAGAAATAAATGAATAAATAAAATAATAAATAAAACAGATTGTTTTAAAAGAAAATTTGAAGTTAAATAAACCGAGGATCAAATTAAAATATAAATGAAATTAAGGGTACAATTTGTAATAAAGTACATAAATAAATAAATTATAATAATAATAGATAAAATAATATAATAATAGTGAGAAGAAAAAAAATAAAAAAACAGAAAAACCAATAAATGTATAAATATAAATAAATAAATAAATACAAAGAAAAATAAAATATAAAAGATCAAAAGTAAGGGACTAAATCAGAATCTAAACAAAATTTAAAGTAAAAATCATAATAAATTAAACAAATTAAACAATAAAATAAAGTAAAGGATTAAAATCAAATGCGCAAAAACAAGCGGGGACTAAATAAGAAATTAACCCCATCCCTAGGACACGTGTCCTTTCCAGATCAACGAACTGGGGATTAAATTGAAGCACATGAAAATCATGTGGTAATTTCTAAAAAAATAAAAAAAGATTAAGACCTAATTGCAAACCGCTTGAAATGCGGAAGGACTGGGGTTGCAATTATACCCCAGTCCAAAAACACGCGGATCCTGAGGCCTTGGGTTGTGTAACACCCCCTAACCCTAAACCATTACCGGAACAGGGTTACGGAGCATTACCGAATCTTTCAGAAATATTACGAACCTTATACAAATAAATAACATACATATTGTAAAACATTCATAATGTCCCTTTTATGGACCCTCGAGGCCCAAAATATGTGTTAGAAGTGAATCAGGACTAATTCGAGTGCTCGAGAAATTTTTCATGAAATTCTTTTTTTTTTCAAATATAGGGCTCATACCGTGTAGACCGGACCGTGTGGGCTCAATATAACCCCTTTATAATCATCTAACCAACCCTGAAAACTTAAAACCTACCCAATTCAAACCAATATCACAACCATTACAATTTTATATACAATTACATTTAAAACATATCAAGACATCAACCTGATAATCTATTCACTAAACATTCACAAGCAACATTAAGATTAGTTTAGAAATTTCATTCTATTTCCATTTCAAAGTTTAGTATCATATGTGCCATTTTATCTTCTTATTCTTTCATATGTCTATTCAAAATAACATATGTCATCTATTACAACCAAAATCCACCATGACACATATACATAACCTAGGTACATGCCACCTTTACCAAAAAGAAATATATACATCACCAAGTTTTTGAGATTGGGATCAGCTCTGGATGCTGGACTGGATCGTTTGGCTTCTAATAACTTGCGCACGGAAAACAACCGTACGCTGAGTATATTATACCCAGTGGTATTACTATAATTCAAATTTATAAATCATGCAAATAAGTATACTTATTCAATTTATACTTTTATCCTTTTAATAACTGATACATATTAAATCAATTTATTTAATAATAATAGTAACTTTTCAAACTTGTATCCAATTGAATTCATACAATATTTCACTATCTCAAAATTCATTCCATTCCCACATTTCATATCAATATTTCTTTCATTTCATATATAAAATTTATATTATCAAAATTATTCATTTACTCCTATTAACGTGATTCGGACTTTGACGGATACACGGATCCAACCAAACACACCAATATGGCACCCAGTACCTCATCGGATAGTTCGAAGCAATAAGTTGACACCCAGTGTCTCATCGGCCATGCCGAAGTAAGTTGGTACCAGTACCTCATCGAATCTATCCGGTAATATAATGACACCAGGTGTCTCATCGACTCAAGTCGAGTAACCTCTGAACACTTCCAATCCTATGGCATGCCAACTATATCCGACTTAGCCCGACTAGTTAATAGGGTATTAAAATCACTTTTCAGCATCAAATCAATACATATTTCAAATAATCACATATAATCATACTTTGATTCAATTCAAATCATTTTCCAACTTCCAATCAATATACAATTCAATTACACATATATATTCATTATTCAATCCAATTCATATTCAACTCAAATATCAATACTTACCTTAAATTTCACTTATCATACACATTAATTAAAATTTAGCATTTAATAATAAATAATTCAAATTATAGTAATACAAACTAGAATTTCTCCCGAATTACTCTCCGACAATCTTTTCCTTTCCCTTCTGAGTCGATGTCTCCGGTTCAATGTTAGCTACGAAAATTAAAATTAAAATAATTTACAATTATTAATACAACAATTATTCACATCAAATACTTGAATTTCCTATTTAACTTCTACCTTAATTCCAATTTAATCCTTAACCAAAATCATCTATTTTTCCATCCCAATTCATACTTTATTTGTATTCAATTTTCAACCAAACTTAAACTTAACTCTCTAATTTTCATCATAAATACCTAATTTCGAATTTCTTGCAATTTAGTCCCTATTACACAAAATTTATATCCTATTCTATAATTTAATCCTTCTCCCAATTCTAATTAAAAATTCTATTAATTTAATCTCTAATTCACACTTTTACTCAACAAAATTAGTATCTAAAAATCTAATAACTTTCAAAATTTCAGCATATACTTAATAGTATTTTGTTCTAGGATCATAAAAACTCAAAAATTACAAGAAAAAGACTTAAATTGACTTACCAATTTGAATTTAAACTTTTGAAAACCCTAAATTCTTTTCTTTCATTTTCTTTCTTCTTTGTCTCTGTTTCGTCCCTCACCTATTCTGTTTTTTTGTTTTATTTCTTTTGTTTCATTTATTTAATAATAATATATTATAATAATATAAATATCTTTTACTTATATAATAAGTATAATTATATTACAAGTGTACATATATTTATTATTACTATTATACATGTATGGTTTCATTATCATACATTTGTCTCTACTCATTTTATTTAATAATAATCTAATAATATATTTTAACAGATAAAAATCTTATGCTTATACCGCCTCAAATTTGACAATTGGCATAATTGCCTATTTAGTCCTTTTTATTTTCTTTAATCTTTAATTAAACTTTCACACCTATTTCAATTTAGTTCTTTTTCCTAATTATTCTTAATTCTAGCTAATTCACCTAACCAAAACCTAATTAAACACACAACTAACTTCATAAATATTTTTAATAAATATTTACGAATCCGTTTTACTAAAACGAAGGCCCGATAACACACTTTTTCGATGCCCGTAAATTTTGGGTCATTACAGGTCGGGTCAGATGCGGGTTGGCCAAAACGACGCCGTTTTAGGCTATTGGAATCAGCCCTAAAATGACGCCGTTTTACAGGGCTTATAAAAGCTATTTTTTAAAAAAAAAATTATTCTCTTCACTTTTTCAAAAAAAAAAAGCTGAGAAACTCTCTCAGTTTCTCTCAAAATCCCCCAGACCGGCGTAACTTCGGCGAAGGCTCCGGTCGTCGGGCCGCCGACCATCGACGATGGCGCCGCCGTCCACGGTGGCCAAAAAATAATAAAAAATTTCCTTTTTTAGCCCTTCGTCCTCCCGAGCCCAAATCTGGGAGAATATTCCCCAAAAGTCCTTCCAAAAATCGAAAAAAGACAAAGGAACTCTTCGGTTCCTTCTTCTCCGATCGCAAAAAAAGTAAAAAATTTTGTATTTTTTAATATATATGTATGTATGTATGTATGCTATATTCGAAATAAACATGCGACAAGAAAAATGGAAATATACCTCTGTAAAAAAAAACTATAGTTTATTTTAAATATTTTTTCCTCTTTTGATTTTTTTCGTCTCTATTTCTCTGTGCTTTTTTTTTTAAAAAAAAGGGAACCCTCTTTTACAATCAGTTCAATGACTTTTATAGCTGATTTACAATATTATTATTTTTTCTACTGTTTCAACTGCTCATGTTTAGTTTATGTCTTTTTTTCCTTTTTCCTTGCAGACGACAGTGGCAGAGCAGTTGGTGGAGCAGGTGGCGGCAGAGGCTAGGGTTTTTTGTGTTTTCTGTTTAGGTGTTGTGGGCGAGGGTTGTTTTGGGCCATTGGGTTTTTTATTATTTGGGTTTTGTAATTTATGTAATAAGTTTTTAAAATTTAGGCTTGTAATTTGGGTTTGATTTTTTTTTTTTTTTTTTTGTAATTGGACTTGCTATTATTTCATTTTTATATTTTTTTGGTTTGTTTTTTTTGTTTGGCCCCGAGTAAATTTGGGCCTTTACAAATTTTTTATCGTTTTTATATTTTTTAATTAATATGACAGTGTCACGTTAGAATTAATTAATGATGTGAACCATCATGATAGTTGCTTTAATGGTTACTAACGAAATAACGATGATGTCAACAACGAAAACAATTAATTAATTGACTTAATCAATACATTTTTTCTTAGAGAAGCTTAATTAAATTTTGTTAAAAATTTTAAAGATTTTGTTAACCTTATCTACACATCGACTCCTATTCAACCTTAAATTTTAAAGATTTTCCTCAAATTGTAGTTTAAATTATTTAATTTAAAAACACTTTGTAAATTTATTGAAACAAATAAATACTGTTATGATAGTGGAGAATTTTCTTTTCTAAAAAAACTAATCTCTTTTAACTTTCGAAAATTGAAAAGATCTAAAATATCTTTTTTACCAAAATTTAATGTATTTTATACTTAATAATTTTCACATAAAATTGAAAAAATAAATGCAGACTTTAATGTATTCTTTTATTTAGCCTCGAAGGGGGAGGATTTTCTTAATCGAAAAACTCTAATGCATCTTTTTCAAAAAATTATAATTATATTTATCTAACCAATATTCTCTTCAAATTGCAATGTTAGGTGTATTTTTTTAAGGAAAGTGGATTTTTCTTTTAAACTTTTACGTTCTCATTTTCGTATATATAGATATATATTTGAATTTTTATATATAGATAATATTGGGTAAATTGTACTTAAGGCCACTAACTTCAAAAAGTTATAAAATGATTATTAAATTATTTGAAAGTTTTCATTTAAGTTACTTAACTATTTTTAAGTTTTTTAAAGTTTAGTTAGTAAGTTTCAAGTCACGATTTGATGATCGATACAGTGAATTAGTAATTATTAATTAGTAAATTTAACGATCAATTCAAAAATTAAAGAAAAAAATCAATTAATATAGACAATGCAAATAGAAAATGTGATAGAAGAATAACTATTTGAAGTTGAATGGGTAAAAAGTTAAAAGTTACTAATAGTACTCATCTTACGTGTATATTGATATTGATTGTCATATTTTGGGGCAAACAGGAGAAACATAACACAACAGGATTGCGATGAGAACCCCAGTCCTAAACCAGAAAGCCTGAAAAACTTCGAGAACAAAAGAAATATGGCGGGATTGTTAGCATGGGCGGCGGACGTAGTCGGAGGCCACGGCGGCAACAGCAACCAAGACGATGACTTCAACAATATCCCGTTAATTTTCTCCCCAGAGCAGCAACAATACGTGCAAGAATTGGATCGAAAGGCTTCCTCTCTCACCCGTCTGATCCAAGATCTACGTCTCAGGTTGCCTCCTCCTGACATCTCCCAGCGCCTCCCTCATCTTCACGCCCACTCCCTCGCTTCCAATGCCGCCCTTGCTCTCCAACTCAACGCTCACTCTTCTACCCGTGAGCAGGTATTTTCCCTTTTCCTTTTGGGGATTGAGATTTTATTTTCTATTCTTAATTTCATTTTCTGATCTGGGTATATGTTTTTCATTTGAATTCTTTTCTGGGTACTTATTATTTTCTTAAGTTGTGATTCTTCGATTTTTATTTTTATTTTTTGCATTGTATCTAAATACGTGAAAAAACAACACTAATAAATTGAACATTTTCATATTTGATAGGTACATGTATCTGCCGCTCATACTTGGTCTAATTGTTATGTCCAATACATTCCTTAAGGAAATTTTGATTAATTTATTTATGCAAAATTGTTGCTGCTTTGTAGCATTTCTTTTTCTGGCATTTGCTGTAGCTTGATGATAGCTTATGAGCTGTGACATTGAATAATATAGAATAGAGGCTGCATTAAGAATTTCATTTCTTAGGTTGTGATCTTATATCTGTCAGTGGATAATGTACATAGGACTATAGGAGTGAAGAAAAAAATGACTTTGACTCAATACCATTGTTTTTAGCACTGATGTTGAGGCTACTTATTTGTTTCTCAGCTCGTTTTGATCCATGGATATATTTGCCTTTTCCTACTAATCATTTGGCACTTCTTATGACCAGGCCCAATTGCGAGAGGAGACATTGCAACAAGAAAACACTGCATATGAAAATGCTATATCAGATTGTGATGTTAAAATACACGAGAAGGTGCAGGAAGCAGATATGCTTCGTACCAAGTTAAAGGTCAGGCCGAAGGTCCCAAAACTTGTTTTTCATGCTTCGTTCATGAATGCTATGTTATTCATCAAAGTATACTTAATACCTTTTTAGGAGTAAATAATATTGTAGGATTCCTTACAATCATGCTAAAGTATCTTTAGTTTACAGAGCACGTGCACCAAGTAGATATGCTGTTCAGAAAAATGAGTTCTGAGATGATGGATTTAAATTTGATTCATTAATGGAAATTGTGAGAAATGAAGTTAAACATTATCTAAAAGCTAGCTAAGATTTGATACAATTATGCATTTGATAGAGTCTAAACGGATGAATTTCAAATTCCCAAGACATTGTCTTAGAGATCTTGCATATCCATGAATTTGCAAATAATTAAGAAAGTTATGAGCCTAAAACCTAAGATAAAAATAACACAAAGAATCCTGACTATGAGCCTCAAACCTAGTACTTAGAAAGGAAATAACCTAAACATATTTTGAAATGGCCTAATCTACATAAGGCTGCAATTAAACCCATTAATATAAAACCCTGGATTATTTATCCCTTAACTAGCATATATCAATCCTTCATCAGTTTATCTTCTTATGACATCTTAGATCTTCTTTGGATTTTCTTTTATAGGAGATGGATGAAATCGAGAAGAATCTGAGAGCTGAACTAGAAGATGCTGAGACTAACTTTCATGCCAGCCATTCTAGAAAATCGGCTGACTCTGTGGTTGAATCCACAATGAGTGCAGAAGATGAATCCAACGCCGAAGCTTCAAAAAAATCTGCGATACTAGACAAGTTAGAGAAGAAGAAAAACGAAATGGTCCATTATATCTCTCTTCTGATTTTACACACTGCATTAATTCTTTTTCCTGTTTTCAAATAAGTACTTTAGTTAAGTTGCTGCTGCTTGGCATTTTGTTTTGCTGATGAAAGATCCGTAATATTCTCAGATCTCAATGGAAGAGACAGTTAAAGATTTAGAGAATAAATGGGAAAGTATTCAGAATAAAGCATCGAAGCAGCTTTCTCCAGGTACCTTACATCATAGACCTTTTAGTACTTCCTTTATGAGCTCACAACAACTCATAAATTTCAATGAGACTATATTCTACCTTGTTATATCATATGATATTTTTTCAACCATTGCGTGTTTCAGCATGCCTTTAAATTTGTTGTTTTTTTTCCTTCTAAATTTTTCTTTTTTGGTTCTTAAAGGATAAAACTTTGATGTTCCTCACTTAAATTAAAACCACATGTTTTATTGGATATAGCAGAAAAAATGTAATATGTGGAATATGTAAAAAATGAAGTTGGAAAAAAATTGTTTTGCTTGTGTCCTGGTGTTGTTAATGCATTTCTAGAATGAAAGTAATCAGCTGTAAAGGACCCATTATTCTGAAGCAATACCAGAGTTTTTCTTTTTTCTAAGCTCTGGTTGAACTTGGTTTAAATTCTTGATTTGAAGTTTCCATGGGATTTTGTAGTTCCTACACGGGCAAGGTTTGAAGGGAATTAGTTTAGATCATTATTGCAATCTTGTTAGAATGGTGAAAAGTGAATTCTTTTAATGATTGAATAGAGAAGAAAAAAAAGAAGAAAAGAGGAAGATAAATTGAATAAATAGATAAGAAATCTATGTCTGACACATATTCAGGTGTAGGCATTGGGATATAATCCTTCAAGGACCCTCTAAATAAATGAAAGAAACTTGGAAAAAATTGAATATACTCGTGCCAGATACATATTCTTATCTGACACTCACAACTGTGTCCGTGTAACATAGGTTTTCACTAATCAATTTCTGTTATGCAGCTCAAAGAGAGAAGGCATTAGATAAACAACTTCACAGCCTAATCGAGCAACTAGCTGCAAAGCAGGTTAGTTATTTAATTTATCCTATAAAATTTGAAGTGGATTGAATTATATGTATAAAAAAGGTTAGGCCTGGGAGTCACTCTAAGCTTTCAGCCATCGATCATATACCCCAAGCAGGCTGCTTGCTGTTCATGCTCATAACTGAGGTGCTTTGGAATTGAAAAATGTTGGGTTTGCTTAGCTTTCCTTTTAATATGTCTTCTCCATTAAGATTTAACTTCATTATTGCAAAAAAGAAAAGTTGTTTTAATGCCCTTCTCTCCGCAATTCATGATCATAACTGAGGTGCTTTGGAACAATATTTTTGGCCTTTTGTTGTTTTATAATATGTATTCTCCATCACGTTAACATTCTTTTTTTGGTCATTGTCCTAAAAGAAGGTTGTTTTAAATTGTCTTTGTGGTGTTGGCATAGGCTTCTATTATGATGTCATTTTCAGAAAGGAACATTTTAAATGTTTTAGGCACAAGCTGAGGGTCTTATCGGTGAAATACATTCGAAAGAGAAAGAACTAGAGAGGTTGAGCGGTTTGTGGACAAAGCTAGAAAGTAGTAATGCTGAGGCAACTGCTGCCCGGAATCGATTCGGAAGAGGTTCTTCCGATAGGGGATCCTCTTCGGATTTTTCTGTTGATTATAATCCCAAGCTTCCTTATTACAATGGTGGCCGGAGTGAGAATCAACAAAGGCTCATGCTACTGAGATCGGCTTTCGTGCTCTACATTTTAGCTTTACACATCTTGGTCTTCATCAGGATTTCATTTTAAAGAACATCATCGGGATTACTCTAATCGTAATCGTAATGTTTTTCCACATACAGAAAACGATGTATTCTTATTATTGTAATATAATATTGTTTTTTACCTGAAAATTGTGTATAGAACACACATGTTGTACATTGCATCGTTTCAATTGCTCTGTTATTGGCTTAATGATTAATTGTTGTACTGGATCAGGTAGAGAGATATTCATGGGTTGAATTGGGATTGAGCTAGGGCTATGAATGATATTAACACCATACAAATATGGGTCTTAAATTTTTTCAAACAAGTCCGAATTTGTGAAATCAGTAATTTAAACTTGTTTATGTATATATTTTATTTCTTCTTTGATTTTTTTAAAAATATATTTTTATTTATTTAGTAATTATGTAAAATCGAAAATTTAAATATAAATAAAATTGAAAAACGAGTTGGGTCAGAATAATGGGTATCATGAATCAATAAACTTTTACAGATATGATTTCAAACACAATCTCAAATCCACAAATCTTTTATATATATATATATATTTGAATAATAATATTGAATGTAAATTTGATCAGGCATTTCTCATCAACTTTGCTTTCAACTGTAGGAGGATATCTTTCTTCATCAAATAAAGCAAAAACTCATTCAATGTATCAATGGGGCCAGGCAAACACCAATGAACACAATCATACACACTGGCATTCTTAATCATGGAATGTCCATAACCATTTGGATGTCCATCTGGTCTCATCCACATGATTTCAGTTGTGTTCATCAACTCAAATGTTAACCCAATTTTCTTCCCTTTTTCCTCTGCTTCTCTCAATTCCTCCACTTGAACCCAGTAAAACTCCTTATTGAACTCTTGTAACTTCATTTCATTGCTTGTAAATGGCTTTGTTCTAGGACAGTTCCCTCCCTTATCCCAATCTCCGTTCTCGAAATGCGACGCCAAAAAGGTCCGTAAAAACGTCACCCCGGTGTAGTTTTTAAGGCTCAAAAGAGTTCTGAAAGCTGTTCTGAATGCCATTTTGTATGCATAGTACTTGGAAACACTTGTAATGTTGTTTTGATTACATATATGACATCCAAGAAGCCGACCAGCCTCGTAGAACAGCAGCGGTCGGAAGAACCATTGTCCGACCGATACGATAACGTAGTCAAATTTCTCGATCTCGTTCGTCCATGCTTCGTCGGGTTCATCGAGGTAAAGACTAATGAGGCCATTGATGGAATGTCCATTAATGTGTGCACCTCCGGATTTAACCAAAAACGGTGACCAAAATGCAGCTAAGGTGAAATTGTAATCAGCATAGAACCAACGCTTGAAATAGTTTACATCTGCTGAAGAGTTGCGAGATATATCCAATGGATATGCTTCCTGAAAGATACACATGTTGCACAGTTTCAGTTATGTAAGAATAAAAAACACGAACCAGAGGTCGAACCGGTCCAACTTACATGAGCTAAGAGGCACACTAGTGATTCCATTTGGTTCCTTCCAACAGAATCACCAACAAAAGCCATTGATTTCCCTCTGACAATCTCCAAGAACTGAGCAGCATCAAACAGGGGCAGCTCACAATCATTTGGTTTCCACCTCCATTTCATGAACTCTGTGTCTGGTCTCCCAAACTTGATGCAGTTTTGTTGGTCGACGATCAGCCGACACGTTTCGTTACTGTAATAAGGACCTTGTGGATAAGGCCCCCATTTCCCAGTAAAAACATCACATTTTTTCTCTGAGCTACTGGGAAATGGCAATGGCAATGAGAATCGTGAATGGGAAGTTTTCAAAAGGCTTAGAGGGATTGAACTGATGAAGATGAGTGAAAGGGTTAGAAGGAAAGCTTTAATGGAAACTGTTTTGTCGAGAGTTTTTTCCATTGTGAAGAATTGAATGAGCTGGAAGTTCATAGTGTGGGGGAAGCCTGAAGGAAAAAAGTAGGAGGAAACTTGATTGAGAATATGGATGAACAGTGGGTTTTCACCAACTGATTGGTGATCGTGATTTAAACACGAATTTGTCAAATCATCATCATGAATGATAATTAAGTTCTTTATCACAATGAAACGACTCCCCTATTCTTTACCTTTTTGTTCTTATCAAAACAATATCAACAAATTATGCTTTAATTATATAAATCAAATTCATTACACTAATGATTCGACTTCAATTTAAACCAACATTCATGCTAATGTCTTAAATTCATGAATTTAATTAGAAATCTATTTAACAAACCATTCACATCATAAATAAAAACTAAATTAAGAAAGAAATTATTACGAAAATTTATTATTTAATCTTAGATCACATTTGTTGATCTTTATAGTAAGAAGAAAGAGATGTCCATAGCTGTCAAGTGAACCACCATCCATAAAGAAGACGCAACCCTTATTCTTTACCTTCATAAAAGAAATCTCAGATGGTATTTTCATAAAACATTAATTTATAGCAGACTGAGCCTTGACTCGATTGGTATGGACATTATTAGCATTATTTTCTTATTTATGAGTTAAAGAGATAATTTTAGATATTATATTATAAAAAAACAGATATGATTAAAACCCTGTCATAAAATTTAACATCATATATAAAATAAAAATGTGGCGTGTGAATTTATATTTTGAGAAGATTGATGTGAATTGTTAAATAATAAAATATCTTCTTTATTAGTGAGTAAAAAATACGAGGGAATCATCTTTATTTAATTTATTAATTACAAATAAATATATATACAAAAAAAGGGTAGCCCCATACTTCTTTTATCTCAAAAGATAATTTAATTTAAAGGAATACAAATGAAATAATAATTCATGATTTTGAACAAATCATATCCAATAAACCTTTGATGAAGAAACTCTTGACCCACCAAAGCCTTGCAAACTTTATATCCAGATTGATACTTAAACAACCCCATATTATTCTTCTTCTCCTTTTCTTGATCAATTATTTTTAGAGTGCAGCTCAGATATATATATCAAGCAACCATTTTTTCTTTTGGGTAAGCCTTAATGCCAATCAACATTTCTTTAGTAGGCCATAGTCGTCATATACGACCTAAATATCTTTTTGTTTTTTGTTTTTTTCTATAAAGGTTTTTTATTCTTTTCATTCATCAAGAAAAAAAACCCCAATTATTTTAGTTAATTTATAAAAAAAAATACAAGTGAAAAAGAAGAAATAAATGTGAAGATATGGGCTATAATTTGTTGAAAAATAATTTAAGAGACTTTTTGGTACCTATAATATATAAACAATCCTAGGGTGTTAATTAAGGGGTAATATAGAGAGTGGTTATGGAATATCTTTGGAAATTATGGCAAAGCTTGTTAACATTTTTATTCCTCTATAATTAAAAAAAATTGGATAAGGAGGGCCAATGAATGCTGATAAGAAAGGTGATAGATTTTCGCATGGGATGTGGTCTATATGCACACGCCTTTTATTTCATTTTCGTTATGAATATTATTGTCAATGTAGAAGAATAGGATTTGAGTGTATTAAAACATATTATCCTCTTATTTATGAGTTGGGGAGTGATTATGAATAGCTCTAGATATTGTGTTAAAAAAAATATATATATGATTAAAATTTATACTGAAATTGTTAAAATAAAAATTGAAGTTCAAGTTCTGACACATGTGCATGCAAAAGGCAACTAGAAAATTTTAAATTTAATCTTACTAATTTATAATATTTCTAATTTTAAAGAAATTGTAGTTTTATTTTTTAGTTAGGGTGGCTAAGGTTTTTATTTGCTTGCTTCATATCGTTGTTATATGTTTAAGTACATTTTACTACTTTTAACTAGGGGTGAGTATTCGATTGAGTCGAGCCAAAAGTTTTTGAGTCAAGTCGAGTTGAGTTAACGAATCTTATTATTTATACTCAATATTGCGTTTACATGGACCGGTTATTTAACTAGTAGATAAAGTAAAAGATTATTTAACTACATACACAATATAATGGTTTTGCCTTTTAACTTAATGACTAAACATTTATCAAAACGACGTAATTTTATCTTTTAACTTAATGGTTTTGACTTTTAACTTTAGAAAATGTAAACATTTATCAAAATAATATAGTTTTGCATTTTCTTATTCGGATTTTAGAATAATTCGAATTGTGTAATTCATATTCGAGTTAAATCAAAAAACTTAATTTTTTATTCAAGTTGATCCGAATAACTTGATTAACTTAAATAACTCGAGTTATTTAATTCAAATTTTAAATTTTTTATCGAATTTTTCGAATAGAATCGGATTTTATTCATCCTACTTCTAACAACATCATTGAAAATTTTTATTATTTCTCACTCAAATTCAATGGGAACTTGCATTAATTATGGATAGATATAAAAGTACAATTAACAAGAGAAGGACTAATAAAAGACGAATTAGAAATAAATAATAATAATAATAATAATAATAATAATAATAATAATAATAACAAATAAAAACTTAGATTCTTTACTTAAATCTCATTCTTTTTCCACCTGAAATAAGCCTCTCTTGATGTGATCTTATTCCTTCCATCTTCAACATTTGAAGCAAGAAATCATTCCAATTATCAATCGGACCAGGCAAGCACCAATGCACACAATCGTTGTACAATGTCACGTTTTCATTAGGCCAATGCCCATATCTGCTCGGATGACCATCCGGTCTCAAAAGTGACGCATGCGTCGTATCCATTAACCGATATTTCTTTCCCTTCTTTCTCCCTTCTTTTTGAGCACGTTTGAATTCTTCTATTTGAATCATGTAAAACTCCAAATTGTCGCCATCCAATGCTATCTCTTTGCTTCGGAACGGTTTCGTTCTTACGCAGTTCCCGCCCTCGTTCCACAATCCATTCTCAAAGTGCGGCGGTGCAAAAGTTCTTAAAAACGTTACGCCTTTGAAGTTTTCCAAGCTATTAATAGCTCTAAAAGCAGTCCTGAATGCTTTTCGGTACCCGTAGAACTTTGTCAAGTCCTTAACGTTATCAATTAGGCAATAATGACACCCAACAATTTGATGATTTTCATAGAAAACCGACGGACGATAAAACCAATGGCCGCCGTTGATGATTACGTAGTCGAATCCTCCGATTTGGGTTGTCCATTGTTCATCGAACTCATCGAGGTAGAGATTGAAAAGGCCGGTGTGCGTCGGACCGTTGTCATCTCTTTCCTTTGATTTCACCAAATATGTTGACGTAAAGTAAGCAAGGGTGAAATTATAAGATGTGTATTTCCATCGTTTAAATTTCTCGTCTGATGTATACGAAACATCTACAGGATATTCGATCTGAAATAGTAATCAATTCAAAATTTTAAAAAAGAAAATTTTAATAAAATCTAGTAAGCAATGAAAATAGCGATGAATAACAAGATGATTCAAGTTGTACTACATAAAAAAATAAAAATATTAATAAATATATAAATATTAAAAAAGATAAGAAAAGCAATCTATTGGTGTGGATCAGAGCAAAACATTATCAAATAGAAAAGAATATAAGACCAAAATAATGCAATTCAATGTTTTAGCGACAAAACAAACTAAACTAAGATCCATGAGCAAACTTATACCAGACATAGGAGCCCCACGTTACCATCAACTGTATGGAATACGCCGGCTGTAATAATTATCTTTACTATAAAAAAAAATAATTAACATCAATTTTTAAAAATATTAAAATTAAAAATTTTATTTTTGTATATGTTAAAACTTTTAATTTTCTTTGTTTTGCTTTTTCCTTTTGAAAAAAAATTCTATTACTTGGTGGTCCATTGTGGAATCGTTTTATAGTGATATTATTGAATATCATTTTGGCGTGTTCATGTAATTTTTTTTTTAAAAATCCCATATAAATATCATATTAAATAAAATAATTTTTCATTAGTTTCCTTTAAAGATGGAATTTTTTTTTATCTAATATATATAATTTTATAAAATAAAAAAATACGAAAAAGAAAAGTTTAATAAAATAAATAGAAAATAAGGCTCACCAACTCAGTGAGATGTTTGAAGGAATAGTTTTTACTAAACCTCAAATTATTTAAAATTAAAAAAAAATCAAAATTAAATGAAAATATAGTGATAAATTCATCATTATAATAATTAATTGTAGAAAGATTCCTGGGGTATTAGTTGGTATGTCCATCTAGATAGCTGCCAAACATCTTAATAATTATTAGAGACAAAGACAGGCAATTTTTTTTTTTAATTTTTTCTTCCAAAGATAAGAACATCATATTTACATGGCCAAAAGAGTGATGATTTATGTTTGGGAATTCTTCAATCCAGTGGCCATAATTTGTCAAAAAAAATAAAAAATTATCTGAATATCTTCAATTTACAACCAAGCATTTCCAAAATAGTAAAAAACATAATTAAGTTTTGTTTTTAGAATCAAAATTAAGGTAAACTTTAAAAATATTTAGCAATAACGGTTAAATTATCACTTGATGTCATATTTTTTTTTTGAATTATCATAATAGGGTAAAGCATGAACAATCAACACAACTAGCACGATTCAAACTCAGGCCACACCTGTAACAGTAAACACCATTAATCATCAAGCCATCACATGAGGTTCTACCATATGCTTTTATTTTCGTGCATTATTACCCAATATTAATAAATGAATTAACAAAAAGAAGGCTTGAAAACATATAAATTCTCTAAGTTATTATCTTGTTGGCTTTTAGCTTTTGGCATTTATGCTTTTGTTAGTAGCTTGATAATGTTAGAGAACTTGACTTTATCTACAATGTTTTTAGAAAAATATATTATTTTAGTACAATTCATGTACCCGTGCCATTGATCGAAATAAATTATTGTCGTGCACATATCATAAGTAGATAATTTTTATAATTTAGCTGTGAAGTGATCATTCATAATCAAAGTCATATCTTTTACATAAAAAAATTTGATGCTTTTAACTATGCCAACTAATAATTGAACAACTATGTTCCTAAAAGATTCCACATATTTCCCACCCCATAATTTTACCTAATCTTTGATTTACTTAATGTGGCTTAGGTAAACTAACGTTGCTACTAACTAGAATTGATTGGACAAAAATGTTGAGGGACCACTTACAATTATTTCACAAATTTACTGTTAAAATAGAAAAGTTTCAGCTCTAAAATCAATATTAATCACTAGAATTTCAACAAAGACATATTAATCAGTTTTAGCAATTTTTCTCCATTTTAAAATCATGCATTGATAATGTATACTAAAATCATGTCACATTATTAGTGTTTTTTTTTAAAATAATAATAATATTAAGAGTTTTTATTTTTAGTATATTAAATATAAATCCATAATATCGGCATAAAATAAGAACGGATTGCATGAAGATAGTAAGTATAGATGGAAAAGTAGAGAATTAAGTGGCTTACTCTTGAAAGGAGGCATATCAAGGACTGCATTTGGTTTCTACCAAGTGAGTCACCAACAAAGGCCAAAGATTTGTCCCTAACAATCTCCAGGAACTGAGCTGGGTTCAGCACAGGTAGCTCACACCCATCAGGTTTCCATTTCCATTTCATGAACTCAGTGTCAGGCCTTCCATATTTCATGCAGTTCTGGTGCTCGTGTATGGCCCAGCACGTCGTGTTGGTGTAGTACGGCGCGGCGTGGTTCGGCACCCATTCCCCCAAGAATATGTCGCAGTCCTCTCCTTCGGATATCTTTATCGAAGGCAGGGGTTCGGATTGTTGAGACTCGTCTGCGGTGGTGGGCAAGGGCCTGGAAGATGAGGCTTTTGAGACGTATAAATGATACCCTATCAAAGGGTAAAGTACAGGGATTATTGTGAGAACAACTAAGGTGACAAAGATTATAATAAGGACAATTTTTGGCTGAAAATGGTTTCTACCAGAAGCCTCCATTGCATGTAGCTTCATTTGGGAAGGAGAGATGGGAGTTTTGGGAAACAGTCAAGGCATTTAGCTAGAAAGAGACTTTGCCCATCTATTTAAATTTGTGGCATGCTCAAATTATTTATACTAATCATTATAATAATAATTATTTGGTAAACTATTATCACTTATTTTAAATTAGTATATTAAAAATAAATAATACACGACTTGACATATTTTTAATTCCGTTTAAAATTAAAAAACTCCACCAATATATCAACTTAAAATATGGTATTAATTTTTTTAATTTTTAATTATAATTTTAACATATAGTGAATTAAACAATAACTCGATTCTCAATAAGCTTGTATTTGAATTAACTTGTGAGGGCTTATTTGCAAAAAGCAGTAAATTAAAGGTTGCAGGCAATATAATCGTAATGAAGGCAAGGAATAATTTGGTTTCGTTATTCTTTAATTCTTTAATTTTGAATTATTAGTCAATGATGAAAATGGTGAAAAGAACCCTTTAGCTACAAGCTTATTGTATACAAAAGGGCACCCAAATTGGATTAAAATATTCATTGCTTGATTGGGCATAGTTGATAAGAGAGGAGAAAACTTTACAGTTGTTGGCTTCTTCAACTTTCACCCATTCTAGATTCCACTTGGTGCCTCTCAAAATTGGAAATTATTTTCTTAGGAGAATGTAGTCTCTTTTTTTTTTTTTTTTTAAAAAAAATCTAATTTTTATTTAAGGTTTAAGAAGTAGATTGATGAATCTCATATTGGGGATGTATAATTTTTTTTCTAATATTGTTAAGTATTGTGATACTGGGTACCAATAAGGGAGGAAATAAAATTAAAAAGATAGTGGTGCAAAAGATGTTGAATCATCTAAACAACATGAGAGCTAGAAAAGTGTAAGGAGGTAGAGAGGAGAAGAAGCCATGTCATTGTGGTTGGCCAAGTGGCAAGTTGATTGCACATTGATTATCGTCAATCGTTGTACTGCTGAGACATTCTCCTTATTGAGGTAATACAATGTTATTATGCTACAATGATCCTCAAGCGGATGGCAATATAGCGAGTGGTCTATTCGGATGGCGATTCACCTAATGACCAACTGGGTGATGAGAGGCGGAGGGCCATCCATGAATGATTTTTAGGTAGCTTCTCATTATGCCACGTGTTCAAATCGGATAGAGGTATAACACACATTTATGTGTTTTAGTTTTAATTTTTTTATATTTTCTATTATTTATACATAAAAATTTAGGATTCTACCCAGGAGAATTTTTGGTTGAAAATGGTTTCTACCAGGAGAAACCTCCATTGCATGTAGCTTCATTTGGGAAGGAGAGATGAGAGTTTTGGGAAACAGTCAAGGCATTTAGCTAGAAAGAGACTTTGCCCATCTATTTAAATTTGTGGCATGCTCAAATTATTTATACTAATCATAATAATTATTTGATAAATTATTATCACATATTTTAAAAATAAATAACGCACGTCACAGATTATTAACTCCATTCAAAATTAAAAAAACTTCATCACCAATATATCAACTTAAGGTATGGTATTAAACCCTATAAAATAAATTTCTTCAATATTTTATTATAATTTTAACATATATGAATTAAACAATAACTTGATTCTCAATAAGTGATGTGAGCTCGTAATCGATTTAAAATTACAAGTCACTCGATTGCCCGGCTGTTTCTAAACAGGTACTTGTTACTAAAGAAAATAAGATAGGAATCATTGATTCAACAACTTGTACAAGAAAAGAACTAACGCTATAGAACATGACCCGTTTTCTATACGACAAATAATTGGAAACAAGAATTAAATTCAAATAGACCCCGACCTGTTGTTTATGAAAGAAAAAAGAATCGAAGGTATAGAAAAGAAAGAAGAACGCGACAAAGCAATAAGCTTTGATAAGTTCAGTTTGTTTGTTCTTAAGAACTCAAGAGAGAAATATTCTCACATAATCAAATTTAATTTCAAGCAAAAGTTTTTTTACATGAATAACTTAAAATGAAATTTACAGGCAATATTGTGACTATTCGAATGTCTATGTGAGACCTTTCATCTTCAGCAATTAACTAAGGTTATTACAAGCTTTAATTTCGTTTTAAACTCATGTAGGGAAGCCAATGGTCATGTCCCTTCACTTGATTCTGGTGTAGATAAAAAGGCATGGCTCTATTCCTTAATGAAGACTAAATGTGTTTTTAATGTGTTTAATTGATGTCCCTTCAACTCCCTTGAAACCGAATTATAAAAGCTTGTGTAACATTCTTTTAAAATGGCATCATAATGAATGTTAAAGTCTCCTTTGGTCCATTAAACAGCCTCAATAATGTTCTTTTAAAAGCTTTGAAACTGTCCAACTTGAAGAGTCTTTAGTCATACGAAAAGTTACCTGCAAAAATAGATAATTAAGCATTAAACAATAACTTAAAACACTCATAAAAACAACATATTTAATAACACTCATGCACACGAATTAATTGAACATGCAACTTAAATCACCTTATTTAAAATGAATATAAACACACTTTAATTTATGCATTAAAAAGTTGCCAAATTAAATAACATACTTATATAAACAAACTTAAACATATTTAACAACTAAAATGCTTAAACGTATGGTTTAAGATGCAAACTAAATGAACAAATGAGTTACTTAATGCATGACTTAATTTAAACATAGCTTGACATTTGTGATGTCGACTTTTGTTTTAATTTTTTTAAAAATAATCCTATCGTAATATGTAACTATAAATTTGAAGATTGAATTAGTTATTTAAATTGAGATCGATACCCATAAGTGTTGGTTTTCATTCTAAAACATTAACGGAACCCTAACCTATAAATCGCCAATTCCAGTAACTAATTTTTTGCATACAAGTCAAATTGAGATTTTTTGCATTTTTTTTCAAATTACGATAAAGAAATTACCGTTTGTTAACTTTGCTGACGTGGTATACACATGGATTGTCACGTGAATAACATGTTAGTAATTAATTTTTTTTATATTTAAAAATATTATATATATTTATATATTATATTTTTTTAATAATTTAAATTATTTTTAATTTTTAAAAATAATTTTTATATTTTTTTGAACTTTTAAAATTTTAAAAATCAATTAAATGTTTATGTGTAATCTACATGCATAAGACACCAGTAAAGTTAAAAAAAGGTTAATTTTTTTATCCATTTTGGAATAATTTGACAAAAGACAAAAGTTTAAGGACTAAAAAAGGTGAAAATTAATTGAAGAGTTAAATTTTTTTTTTGTAAAGTTAGAAGATCGGGCAAAATACCCAAATATACCAAAAAAAAATTATTTACTCAAAAGGGCCGGTTTTTTTTTAAAATTTACGGAAAAGGGTCATTTCCCCACAAAACGCGTCCACGTCAGCGCGTTTTGTGGGGATACAGCAGGAAAGCGCTCCCCTGGGAGAGCGCTTTTGCCACATCAGCACAAAGCGCGCTGACGAGGACGCGCTTTGCTGGGGGAGCGCTTTTGCCTATTAAAACTAAATTACAAAAAATAAAAAATAAAAAACAACTTTTTATTTTATTAAATATATTAAAACTAAATTACAAAAAATAAAAAATAAAAAAAACAACTTCTTATTTTATTATATTACATATATTAAAATTAAATTACAATAAAAAAATTAAACAATTTCTATGTTATTAAAGATATTAAAATTAAATTACAATAAAAAATAAACAACTTCTATTTTATTAAATATATTAAAATTAAATTAAAAAAATAAACAACTATTAATTTATTAAATATATTAAAACTAAATAACAAAAAATAAAAAATAACTTTTTATATTATTAAAAAAATTAAAATTAAATTACATATAAAAAAATAAACAACTTCTATTTTATTGAAGATATTAAAATTAAATTACAAACACAAATAAAAAACAACTTTTATTTTATTAAAAAAATAAAAAAAAATGTATTACAATTAAACAATAAAAAAGCCCGTCCGAATCAATGTTGATGCCGGTCGAATCGAGCCACACACGGGGTGGTCGTGATTCTGTATTTGGATTCCTCCTTCTTCTAGCTTCCGTGGGGTCGTGGAACCTTGGGCGGGGATTCTGGTTCCTCCGGTAATGGGTCTAGTTGTGGGTGTTGGGAGGATGACCCACCTTGATAAAATAACGATCTGCGAGGTGTTTGCATAAACCACGGCGGGGTGTCTCAAATCATCGTCTGTGAAGGAGGCCGGTAAAAGAAGTGCTCCCCGACGGCGCCTCCTGTGATCCCTCACGCGACGGCGGCCTCAAGATCGGCTGACCAGTCGGAGTAGTCGGGAACGGACTCGAACCGGGCCATGCATTCCAACCTGAGGTGGGACTGGGAAAAGGAAACATATATAGGTTAGGATACATATAAGGGCTAGGGTACGCACCTGGCATAAAGGCCAAAAGCTGTGATGTCAGTGTCGTCGGCTGAAGTGATGGGCCCGGAGACTGTATGGGCGCTGTTGATGGGCCCGGTGACTGTGTCGGCGCTGTTGATGGTCCCGTCTCATCACCCATTCTCCTTGGATTTAAAGGGCCTCGTCGTTCCCTTTGTTCACGAAGTTGTCGTCGCCTCTCTTCTTCCGACAACAAATACGGCTTACCATGGATCCTAAACCATGGCATGTATTCCGGCACGCACGCTAACTCAGGAACGACGATCGGTTCTCGGATAGGTAAATAGTCATGCCGGTTCTCCCATATCTCGATATATGCTGACCAAAATCTTGGCCAATCCGTGTGCAACTACCGTAAGTCGACTTTGTGCTCATCATCGAGCACCTTAGGTGGCACGGGAATCGGTTGTCGGAATCCAAATTGTCGCAGAACCCGATCTGACTGGTGCATCTCCACGGTCGCATAGTTGATCAATGGGACCTTCACGTGCCAAATGTTTGGATTTTGCAAGAACTCCTCTGGAATTACTGTCTGAATTACCGGATCCTCGTACGGTGTCCATTGAAACTATATTAACATGATCAAAATATTAGTTATATACATAATACTAAACACTAAATACGAAATACTAAATTATAAATACGAAATTCGAAACTTACTTGTGATTCCGACCGTTGGTCTAATAGAAGCCGTATATCTTCAAGCGATGTAGGTATTCCAGTATAACTCGTCGAATGGTTCCACCTAATTAAATAAATTTTTAGCATACAATTATACTATAAATCTACGTAATAATTGTAAAATATAACATTAAATTTACCTCGTTATCAGTGGGAATGTATATGGGTGGTCGAGTCGAGGACGTAAAAATGGAAATCGAAACCGTGCCCATGACTGCAGTAGTGATAGGCAACCTCTGATTTTTGTTTTGCTCGGCCGCATCGCTCCGTACATCTCCCCGATACAACTTTGATAGCACGGCAGACCCCCAACTCAGTTCACCAGCTGCTCTAAAATCAACAAGTTTCAGCAGACATCTCAAGTGTACGAGGTTTCTAGATAGGTCCGGCATCAGATAGCCTCCAATTATCTCAAGAATGTATGCCCGAGCATACCGTATTCTTTCTATTTCGGTCGAACCATCATTCTGCTCCGGGAATGTTTCTCGTAACCAGGCCATCTCGATCCGACCTCCATGAATGTTATCCGGAATGGCACCCAGAAGCTCGTAGCATACGGCCATCCAATCGGTAGAAGTTGCGGACCCGTCCACCGGCAATCCCAATTGCAACTGCACATCTTCCAGAGTGATAGTACACTCTCCGCATGGAAGATGGAAAGTGTGCGTCTCGGGTCTCCACCTCTCTATCAACGTACTGATCAAGATTGGCTCCAACTTGAACCCCCGGCCTATCGTGGCCACGTGCCAAAAACCTGCTTCCCGTAGGTAATTCTCGATCAATGGTGATGGGGGACCATGCATATTGCGAATATAGCATTGCAATACCCGATCTACAGACTGTTTAAAAAATTATAAAATAAAAATTAATTAAAATTGCATAAACATAAAAAATATTAAATAGTATTAAAAAATTAAAATTAAAGCTTACCATTTGCATTTGATCGACGGAGATGTGCTTATCGTCCAGACGAATTAATTCCCGACCATTAGTATCGATCGAAAAATTTTCTAATTTATCAAAAAAATATATTAAAAAAATTTAAAAAGGGCTTTTTTGTAAATAGTAAAGGACTATTTTGAAATTTGAGAGTAAGTTTCAAGGACTTTAAGAGAAATTTGAGAGAAATTTGAGAGAAAATTGAGAGAAAGATGATAGAGGACTAATGTGTGAATAAAATAAAAGGGTTGGGGGTATTTACAGGGTTTTACTTTTTGACCGTTGACCCCCAACGGTCAAAATTTTTTTGACCGTTGCAGGGCAAAAGCGCACCCTTGGAGACGCGTTTTGTGCCACATCAGCAAAGTGCGTCCCCGTCAGCTCGCTTTGCTGATGTGGCAAAAAACGCGTCTCCAAGGGCGCGCTTTCCTGCTGCATCCCTACAAAACGCGCTGACGTGGACGCGTTTTGTGGGGAAATGGCCCTTTTCCGTAAATTTTAAAAAAACTGGCCCTTTTTCGTAATTTTTTTTTTGGTATATATGGGTATATTGCCCTAGAAGATCAAATAAGTCATTATACTTTAATTTTTTACGATTTGTTTAGATGCCATACTAGATGGTCGAGATTTATGTCATAGAATTGATGGAAGCTCCCATGCACAATCATGTTTTTACTTGTGAGTGCCCCTTATATGCTTCTCTTGAATTGAGCCATTTGATTGAATTTTACGATAATTTAGGATATTCAAAAAAAATCCTGTAGATCCAAAGAACATAAATAAATACTATTTGATGAATTTGCATACGAGGTCGGAGCGTAATTAGACTATTAAACATGTCAAGCACGTTGCAAATTGGACAAATTGTCTTTGTAGGGCCCAAAATTTGCCCGGGCCCATTATAAACCATATTAAAAAAAAAAGCCAAACAAAATATTAAAAGTCCATTTTAACAGTTTTTACAAACCCAAAAACTAACCCAATGGCCCAAATTAAACCTAAACACTACCCAAATTTAAACCCAAAATCCCAAGGTCCGATTGGCCCAAAAATTCTAACCCTTCCAGAAACCCTAGAGGTTTCTGGAACTACCAGCGCTGCAGCAGCCGAATCCCACACGCGCGCCGCAGCCACGTCACCCCCACGAGCGGCTTCGTCCCTCCGTACGACGGTTACCTGCAAACAAAGAAGCAAAACAGCACAGAGAAGGCCAGCAAATAGAAAAACAGAAAATGTTGTATTTTTTTTTATTTTTCGATTATAAAACCGAAAGAAAGAACCCATGTAGGGCTCTACATTTTTTTTTCACACAAGATATCAATAGAAAGAAAGCAAAAACAGAAAGGTTGTTCATCCTTTTTATTTCTTTCCTTTTTTTTTTTGAAACTGTTTGTAATATAAAATAAATTTTTTTTTAGTTTTGTTTTACTTCACATATACATATAAAGTATAAAGAAAAAAAAGAGAGAAAAAGCTCACCTCTTGGACTCCGGCCGCCGTGCATGGCGGAGTCGACGGCGGCGATCCGGCGACGGCGAGTGGGCTAAAAAAAACCCTAGCAGAGAAAATCCCCTCCCTTTTTTTTTGTTTTTTTTATAAACACAACAGAAATGAACTTTAAACAATTTTTTTTCTTTTTATAGGCCCTTGGAACGACGTCGTTTTAGGCCTGTTTAAGTGGCCTTAAAACGGCACCGTTTAAACTCTCTAACCAGCGCGTTGACCCGACCCGGGGAAGGATCCGCGTGTTTTTTGATAGTGGTATATTTACCGCTTTGGTCCTTCCGCTTTTTTATTACTTTACAATTAAGTTTTTTTTATTTTTAATTTTAACCCGAAATTTTGTTTTGTTTTCAATTGGATCCCCATTTAAATGGCGTCGTTTTGGGAAAAGTGTGAAATTACCCAGTGAATCCCTCGTCAATGGCGCGCGTTTCAATTTAGTTTTCTTTTTTATTTTATTGCTAATTTGCCCCAATTCTTTCTTCATCTTTTTAAATTTGGCCCCGTAACTTTATTTTAATCTCAATTCAATCCTTTTTTATTATTTACTTATTATAATTTAGCATCATGATTTTGTTTTAACTCCAATTTAATCCCTATTAATTTACTTCGATTATTTTTATATTGTTTTATTTAATCCGTTTTATTTTAGTATTTTGTATATATTTTATTAGTACCATCATTTTTTATATATATTTGTATGTAGTATTTTCATTTTGATTATGCATGCATGTATTTCTTTATTTTACTCCTTTTTTTTTATTTCTTCATGTTTTATTTGGTATATTTCGATATTATTATTATTAATAATAATATTATTATTATCATTTTTATTGTTATTAATATTATTATTTTTTTATTAACATATCTTATTATTATTATTGTATCTTTGTTGCTATTATTATTATTTTATTGTATATAACATTTATTATATATTGAATTTCTATTAGCTTTTATGTTTTTATTTTCTTTTATTTTTTTATTTATTATTCTTTAAAATTTTACCTATTATTTTATATAAAATTTTTGTTTTAGCTTTTATTTATTTTTCCCTTTATCATTGTTATTGTTACCCTTGTATTTATTATGCATGTGTACTATAATTCATTTTCTATTTTACTACGATCATATTACATTTTATTTGAGGCGTTAAAATTTTCGTTTTGAAATAAACAAATACTTCGCATTCTAAGATTCGAAAGAAATCGTACCCTAACTTACTGGGTCTCGATTTTTCTCATCAAGTCTAAAGAACCAATTATTTTTAAATTAAAGCATAAGCTAAATAAAAACTTATTCTCGGGAATTCGAAAACGTTGTGTCCTAACTCACTGGATGTGACATTTTGTATTCTCGAGATAAGGATTTCCAAAAACAAAGGCAATATTCCGTATTCGAGAATTCTGAGAAATAGTGCCCTAACTTACTGGGTTTCAATTTCTCATTTAACCTAAATAATCGAATATCCTTCTTAAATTTAAATATACGAGTTTTAAATAGCAAAAGACAAGCTTAGTTTTGAAGATTCGAAATGTCGTATCTTAATTCACTGGGTATGATATTTTATTCTTTCAAAATAAGCGGGTCTCAGCGTCTGGTTTAATTTATACTAGTTTTCTTTAACAAAAAAAGGATCGTATTTTAAAATCTTTTCAATTTTTCGACATTAAGACATTAATCAATCAATTCGGTACCAATTTTGGGCGTTACGAGGGTGCTAATCCTTTCGCGTACATAATCGACTCCCGAACTTGCTTTCTCGAATTTCGTAGGCCAAAAGTATCGTTTTAATAAATCAAAATGTTTTAACGATCAATCTCAAGGTGACCCGATCACACCTTAAAAAAAAAAGATTGGTGGCGACTCCATTTTTGTTTTAAAGTCGACCCCGTTTTCCAAAGAATAAAAATGGTTTCGACAGCTTGGCGACTCCACTGGGGACCTGAAAAAGAGTCAAGCAGTAAAATTGATTAATTTCTGTCCTTTTGTCAAAAATTGAAAATTTGATTTGAAAAATTACGATCCTTTTATTGCATTCGCATGCGTCATCTCATTTGATTGCTATAGTTCGAGTCTTGTAGAATACTTCTGCATCATATTGCATGACTGTCGGGTCACACCCTTTTAAGTGGGAGTGAGAAGCTACTCCTTCGTGAGGTTTCCACCTCCGTGCAGGATAGTGAATCGCTTTCGGAATACATCCGTACCTATGTCTTCGTGAGATTTTCATCTCCGTGCAGCCATAGGGAAATGTATTCCCCTGAACTGAACTCGGTCTGTATGAGCCTATAATGGGTGAGGATCGAGGAATCTGCTGGTTCGGGTACCCTTACTTTAGAACTAAACTGCATATAGCGAACCTTAGGAGCCCACCTTAAGTAGAGCCGTGCCAAACCCTAGTGGTCACCCATTTAGGTAATCTATTTAGGTTGTTTATTTTTCTTGTGCTAACATGTTTTGTGTTGTTTATGATTGCATTGCATTGCATTGCATTGCATTGCATTGCATTGCATCGCATCATCTTAGAAAGGAGGTGTTGATTCATATTCAATTGCTAAATAGAAGAGTTTTTCATAAGGAAATGGGTTACTTGATAAAGTGGATTATAATGCGGTCGTTCGAACATAGTCCAGGTAAACAACGAGAGAAGGCTGATAGTCCGCAGAAGAATACAAGACTTTGCTCGAGGATTCAAGCTGACAAGGATTATTCGAGAGTCATCATGTCTCAATTTTCTTAAAGAAGCTTATGAACATCGCGGAGGATAAGTGAGTTAAGAGGTATGGCCTGGACCAAGCAACAAGGAGCTAGAAGAGGCATCCATTGAGAAAGTTTACGAGACACGACCATAACATCCGGATACGAAGAAAAGGATTGGTGTTTTCACCTGGACTATGAGGACAAAGCCGCATATGCAACCCGTTTTATGTAAAGAAATTGATTTTCTAGAAAAGTTCTTCTAATGAAATTGAATTCATAATCAACGCATCTCTTTCTTTTTGCATTCATTCCATGCGTTTGCATTGCATTTCATGCATTTGCATTAGATTGCATCATATGCATTAAAATTTGTAGAAAGGCTCTGATTAATTAAAAATTATTTCAGTTAACATAGAAGACATGGAACAAAGGTTGGAGAGATTAGAGCAAAGGCAAATCTGAGATCACGAGAGCAATTGACCAAAATCCAACAGGATATGCGAGATCAAATGAATGTGATGAGCCAATTAACCCAGTTACTAGTCGGAAGGCTTGAAGAAAGGAAAAGCCCGATGGTCAACAATGGGAGCGATAATGAGGACCTTATCTATTCCTCAAATTTTACTCCAATAAGTGTCCCAGCCCAACCAGACGCGCATTCACAAGGGGTACCCGTCATTATCAAACCCCAATGTCAGATTGATACCTCGGCATTGTTGAAGTTCTCAATGGGTTCAGATTTTAATTCGGGGGATGATCGAGTCAATCCTGTGGTACATGGCTTAGCCGAAACAAAGGAAAAGGGAGAATGGACCTTAAACGCCCTGAAGAAGAAAGAAAAAGAAGTGAATAATACGAATAAGTATAACAAGGGTAATTCGAAGCCGATCGCGGTAAGCCAGCCAAAGACAGTAGGTACCAACTATCAGGTCTCCCCAAGACGAAAGCCCAATCCAAAATCAAACTCGGAAAAACTCCAGTTCGCACCCATTCCAATCTCGTATAGGGAGTTGTACCAATTTTTTTTTAAAGCACATGTTGTATCCCCTTTTTATGTGGAACCAATACAGCCTCCATACCCTAAATGGTACGATATGAACGCCCAATGCGAATACCATGCAGGAATCACAGGGCATTCGATCGAGAACTGCGCCGCTTTCAAAAAGATAATCGAAAGACTCATTAAAATAGATATTGTAAAATTCGATAATCCCTCTGGTGCAGAAGATCCGTTATCCAACCTTTCTGTTAAAGGGGTAAATATTGTGAGAGCCACGATGGATAGCGGCATGAGATCCAAGAGTACGTCAAGTTTAGGGCTCTAGTGCAAGACCAGATATTGGGAAATCTGAACATTAATGACATATCCGAAGAGAGAATCGGGGAATAAAAGTTTCCAAAGCCTTTACATACTTGGGAAGATTTTAGACAATGGGACTGTGGAAGAGATCCCTGTATTTTTAAAGCTAATCTAGAGTAATATTCAAAACATGCTTGTTGCTTTAAGCCTAGAAGCAATAAGAATCTTTTTATGAAATAGCCTTGTGTCCAGAATTTTTATTTCAATAAAATGCATCTTTTTGAGCAAATATTTTTCATTTCATACTATACATTCTTTTGTTTTTAGAAAATTCTTTCATTCTTTATTCATGACTAGGGGTGAGCAAAATCCGATTCGATTCGAAAAACTCGATAAAAATTTCAAATTTTGAATTAAATAGTTCGAGTTATTTGAGTTAATCAAGTTATTCGGATCAACTCAAATAAAAAGTTAAGTTTTTCGGTTTAACTCGAATATGAATTACACAATTCGAGTTATCCGAAAATCCGAATAAGAAAAGACAAAACTACGTCGTTTTAATAAATGTTTACTTTTTTAAAAGTTAAAATTCAAAATAATTAAGTTAAAAAGCAAAACTACGTCGTTTTGATAAATGTTTACCCATTAAGTTAAAAGGCAGAATCATTATATTGTTCATGTAGTTAAATAATCTTGTACTTCGTCTACTAGTTAAATAATCGGTCCATCTAATCGCAGCATTAAATATAAATAATAGGATTCGTTAACTCGACTCGATTTGACTCGAAATTTTTTGACTCGATTCGATTCGAATCGAAAAAAATTCAAATTGAGTTCGGTTGCTAAAATAGGATTTGTTAACTCGACTAACTCGAAAATTTTCGACTCGACTCGATCGAATACTCACCCCTATTCATGACCATACCATACAAATAATCATCCTTAGAATTATTTATTCTTTGGATATTTTTGCCTTCATACCTAGGTACCCAGATATCAACGACATGAGCGACGTTGTTACTGACTCCCTTTTTGGATGAGATATGGGTTTAAAAGATCAAAGGACTTTGAAGGTGACAGAAATTGTAGCCTATCTTTTGATTTGTTAAGGATGGTAGAACAAGATGAGAATAGACTCTACCATGCAAAGGGTCAGTGGACGTTGCAAGCTTAGGAAAGGGGCAAAGATCGAAGCCTAACTCACCACAGAAATAAGGCGAGACATTATTGAGCCATTTTCGAGAATTCGGAGATGTTTTCGCACGATCATATTGAGGCACGCCAGGCTACTGAAACGTGGGTATGCTGTTAAGATTCGTGTTTAAAGAACCCATGCTAATGATTCTACAATAGTCAGGCTAATCATGAGGTTTAGGTACTACTGGTCCACCAGAAAAGGAAGGTTGCATCAGTTATGCCGTGAATGCCAGATGGATGAATACAGGACTTACGCGCCTCCTCTATTTCTTCACAGATTCCCTATATGTGGGGCAGGGATGTTATGAGGCCGATCTCATCAAAAGCATCTAGCCGACACCAATTCATCTTTGTGGTTGTCAATTACTTCACTAAGAGGGTGAAGGTCGCTTCATATGCCAAAGTTGCAAAGTCAACAATCATCAAATTCAAATTCAAATCCAAATCCAAATCCAAATCCAAATCCAAATTCGAATTCAAATTCAAATTAAAAAAATGGCAATAAAGAATGTCAGAAAGAAACATAATTGCACACTATCAAAGATTTACGGTCTGCTCAAAGATCAGACACCATATCAGTGCAGCAAAGACAGCCAAAAAAACCATTCAAAATTTTTTGAAAAATGACTGAGGCTTGTAAAGTTTGGCATAGAGAAGTTACCATTTACCCTCTATGTTTCTTAAACGTTGGCCAGGACCTTCACCGGGGCATCTTTCCCATTGGTTTATGAAAGGGAAACAATTGTTGGAAGTTAAGATTCCTTTTCTCCAAGCTTTGATTGAATTAAGAATTGGATAAAGCAGAATATCTTCAGTAAGCTTGATTGAAAATATTCATCATGGTCAAATGTACCAAAAATAGATGATACGGGCTTATGACAAAAAGGTTCACCCAAGAGAATTTCATGATGGGGACATAGCATTAAGAATGATTCTTTTCATACAAAAGGACTTCAGAGGGAAGTAAAAGCCAAATTTGGCAAAACCTTATGTGGTGAAGAAGGCTTGTTCTGGAAGATCATTAACTTTGACCAATATGGATGGTAAAGATATGTTCAAGCCAGGGAGTTCAGATCTCATCTGAAAAGAGAGGCCAAGGTGAAAACCCGCAAAGGACGCCTTGAGATTAAAAAAAAATGAAAAATTTGATCAAAAGAAGAAAGAAAAGGAGAGGCCAAGGTGAAAACCCGCAAAGGGCACCTTGAGACCGAAGGGGATTTGAGTTGAAAACCCAAAAAGGGCGGCTCAAATTTTGATCAAAATGGGGCATACAACAGTCTTGCTATGCCTGAATTAACAATGAAGAAGTATGCTACGTCTTGGGGCATTGACAAAGTACTCCGGATCCCCTAAACGCATATCGAGGTTAAAATGGTTCTCAAGAGGTTTAAACAAAAAAGCTCAGGCTGCGATATCTGGGGCACCTAGTTTCCATTTTACCCATTTTTGTGATTATATTATTCTTTTCAAAAAATGTTCACAATAAATTTCCTTTGATTGCATTTGCTAGCTTTGCTTAACTTATTTGTTTCGAGCTATGCTCCTAATTAATTTCCTCCTTGTCCATTGTTATGATCTTTTTCAAGCATTTTGCATTGAAATAACGATTAGTGGACTAATAACACTTTCATAAAAGGGGTTTCGCATATTACTCTGGAAGCTTCTGAATAATACAAGAATTTGAAACGGGACTATTGTTTAAAACTCACCAAGTTTAAGGAAGAGTCTAAACTGAGATTTTCTCTCCGGATTTTTGTCAAAAATGATGGTTGAACAAAGGGACAAGATATTGCGTCAGTGATACGATCTTGACGAAAAATGGGTAATGCTAACCCAAGTGTAAAAGAGGGATCATTCGCGAGAAAAATGATATTCTGCATACATGCAAATATCATGCATACACATTTGGTTAGGTCACTGGAGAGAGCGATCGATTGATTGAGCAGTTTCTGATCTTCAACCCCTGAGTTGCGGTGGTATGGATGGAAAATGATACAAGTCCTGTACCCTTGAATTGCAATGAGATGGATTGAAGAAGAAACAAATCCTTCATTTAGGAGTCGCAGTGGGATGGATTGGAAAAGATTCAGATCCTATACCCCTAAGTCACAATGAGATGAACCCTAAGGTTACAATGGGGCAAATCGATTGAGCAAGATATAATTGTTTTCTCGGGTTTTCTGTTGAGAATACCAGTCGAAAAAGATGACAGCACAATACGTCAGTGATAAAGCCCTGATAAACAATGAGCGATGACACCTTAAACATTTAAAATAGGATCATTCTCATGAAATTCTGCATTCATGCAGGACACATTTAGTTAGGAGCATTTGATTATTTCCGGTTATTGCATCCTAATCCTTATACATTTTAACAAATGACCATTCTCATGACATTCTGCATTCATGCAAATGTAGTCCATAATACATTTAGTTAGGAGCATTAGATTCGTTCTGATCATTGCATCCTAACCATTTTTGCATAAGCATAAACACATAAAACCGATTTTACAGGATAGGTCTCCCAGAGGACGGTGTCGCAACATCGGTGAATTCACAGATCTTGTCTTCCTGAGTTTGCAGTGAAGTGGATCAAAGATACGATCGCATCCACGAGTTTGCGGTGGAGCGATTGAAGATAGCGAGATCTTGTCTTCCCGAGTTTGCGATGGAAGCGATTGAAGATAGCGATCCGGCATTCCCGAAGTTGCGGGAGCGGTCGAAGACATCGATCTTATCTCCCGAGTTTGCGATGGAGCAGATTGAATATAGCGGTCGGCATTCCCGAAGTTGCGGAGCGATTGAAGACATCGATATATTGTCTCCCCGAGTTTGCGGTGGAAGCGATTGAAGATAGCGGATCCGCATTCCCGAAGTTGCGGGGAAGCGGTCGAAGACATCGATCTTGTCTCACCGAGTTTACTGATTGAGCAGATTGAAGGTGGCGAATCGACATTCCTGAAGTTGCGGGAGCGGTCGATGACATCAAATCTTGTCTCCTAGCGATGAGTGGAACGCGATTTAAGCCACCATCGCATCCCGAGTTTGCAATGGAGCAGATTGAAAATAGCAGATCTTGTCTTCCTGAGATTGCAGTGAAGCGGGTCGAAGATACCAGTCTGGCATCCCTAAGTTTGTAGTGGAGCAGATTGAAGATAGCAGATCTTGTCTTCCTGAGAGTGCAGTGAAGCGGATCGAAGATACCAGTCTGGCATCCCTGAGTTTGCAGTGGAGCAGATTGAAGATAGCAGATGTAACATCCTGGAAAGGGCCTATGCATTTTCGGTTTAATTGTACGAAGTGACATGTTTTGTGTACTAAGAATAAATTTTGAACATTTTTGGAAACCCAGAAATGAATGGAAATGATTTGAAAATAAACATTTTTTTTGAAACCTGAAAATGTATGGAAATGTTAAGTTTAAAAATGGGAAGTGAACATTTTTGGAAACTAGGAAATGTAAGGAAATGATGTGGAAATGATTCAAAAGAGGAAAGTGAACATTTCTGGAAAACTTGGAAATGTAAGGAAATGTCAAGTTTACAGTGTAATGGCCTAAATTTAAGGTTATCGGAACAATGGTTTCGCAACCATAAATCCGATTTAAAGAGAAATTTATTTCAATATATTTGCATGAATATTTATATGATAGGAAATACTTTTATAAATATTTATAAAATGTTAGTAAAGTGGTATTAAACTTTCGTTAGAAAATTTTAACGTTTGGGTAGGAAATTAAATAAAAAGGACAAAATTGAAAAAGGAGTAAAGGTTAAATTATAGATTAAAAGAAATTATAAAGGACCAAAATGACAATTATGCCATTTTGTAAAGTTGAAAGCAGTTAAGTATGAAAAATCTGAGATTTTTTTAAAGTATGTTATTATATTATATTATATAAACAAACTAAAAAAAAAGAAAAAAGGATAGAAACAGAAACAGAGAAGCAAACGAAACAGAGAGCAGGGGAAAGAAAGAAAGAAAGAAAGAAAAAGGAGAAATTGATGATTTAAAGCTTGGATGTTTAATAGGTAAGTTAATTTAGCCCTTCTCTTTTAATTTTGATGCTTTATAAGTTTTAGAACAAAGTTTTGATGAATTTAAGTTGAAGTTTTTGAAGTTTTAGAGTTTTTGAATATAGCATATGATGAATAAAATGATGAATTAGTGGTTTAATCAAAAGAATTTGAAGTTAGAATTGGATAAAGGACTTAATTGCAAAACAAGCTATAAGAAAACAGTTTTGGGACAGCAGCAGTAGAGTAACTTTGAAAAATCACTAAAAATCGTAGAAGTGGAATTAGAAGCTGAGTGAGATATGAAAATAAAGCTTATTGAGTCTATTTTCATATGAAAGAAACAAGGAAAGCAAATGAATTCTGTATTCTGAGATATTTATATTTTTGTGAGACAAGGTCAGAATGAATTCGGGTTCCCCTATTCTAACTTTAAAAAATCATAAAAATTTGGATAAAAATAATTAGAGGCTTAAATTTATATGATTAGAATCCTGAATGAGTCTATTTTCAATAGAAATAAACGGAAAAATCATCGGAGTTCTGTATGAAGAGATAATTAATTTTTAGTGAAGAAGGGTCAGAACTGCCAGACAGCAGAACAGGGGTGACTTTGATGAATAAACTGTACTAATTGGCTAGGCTAAAAATTCTGGAAATTTTATGGTTTGAATATATGTGAGTCTAGTTTCAGGAAAAATTAATGGTTCTTCATTTGGAGTTCTGTAGCTCTGGAAATAAATAATTTAGTGACTATGACACAAAAGGACAGCTTTGAATAAATTTATGAGTAAAGGATTAAATTGAAATGTGAGCAAAAGTAAGAAAGGATGAATTTATTTTATTATACATGTTTATTTTATTAAATAGTACAGAAATTTTATTTGATTACTTTTTAACATATAAATGTTATATGTTTATATGAAATTGAAGAAAAAGAAAGGAGATGACCGAATTGAAGGAAAAGGAAAAGAGAAGGTTAAGGAGTGAAGGAAGAATAACATATATCATTTCAACCTTTTTGTTGTAAGTACTACAAGAAATTTTAAATTATTGTTATTTTATCTTTTTGAAATATTTATGTGAATCATTTAAATATATGAGATTCAGTTTTATTGCCCAAGTAGACGGAATTTAGAACTCTTTGGGATATTAGTGGCATGCCATTAAGGAACTTTAGCGCGCTCTCTGATATTAGCACATTGGTGCTCTCTGATATTAGCACGTTGGTGCTCTCTGATATTAGCACGTTGGTGCTCTCTGATTATTAGCACATTAGTGCTCTCTGTTCACTTGTGCATCATAATGCACCTCTTTATTTGTTCCGTATATCCGGTGTGTTCTATAAAGTCTACTTTGGGCTAAGAAAGTGAAATGAGAACAAAGTGAATCACTGATGTGTTAAGGTAATTTTTATACCTTACAAAAGATAAGTTAAATTTATTTAAAGCAATGCATAGTTGAAGAGACTTATATGTCAATAGATATGTAATAATTGAATGAGTTTAAAATATTTTGTTATGATTATTTACTTATTTAATTATTCTTGTGGTGCTTACTAAGCCTTCACCGGCTTAACGCGTTTATTTTAACGCGTAGGTACAATTAGACTAGAAGAGAAGTCCAACTAGAAGATCTCTCATCTCATCACATCCTCAAGGGCTTCAAAAGTAGGTACTATATTTTGTATTAAAATGGCATATACATATGTAGTTCAAAGGTGTTCCCATGTGATAGGGACTAAAATGTAGATTCTTGAAATTTTATCTATTTTCAGTTATTTGAAGTATTTTGGTATATATGGAATGAATTAATAAACAATAAATATGTTAGCAAAAATGGTTGGTAAGTTAAAATATTATATACAAATGTTTTAATTAAACAAAGATGTCAGCCATAATTGTTTGGCACCAAATGTAATAGTCTTATACCAAGTGCATGATTGAGCCAGGGTATAGGGGTATTACATACAGAGCCGAACGAAAATTTTTGGAAACTTAGAAATGACTTAGAAATGTCGAGTTTTAAAGTTTAAAAGAGGAAATTAAGGCAAGGTGGCCTTAAAAGAAAAAAGTTTGTGAAATTTGACACACAAACAGGCTTGGAAAAGTGGCTGGAGATGCCACTTAGGGCCTCTGAAATGGCGCCACATGCAAGGTGTTGGGCCTGAGTTCGAGTCACTTGGGAAGCAAATAAAAGGAGTTTTATTTTTGCTTCAGGTGGATGGCACAAGCCTTCTAGAAATGAGGAGTTTTATTGTCATAAATATTCGATTAATAAGGTGATAAATAAGGGATTTAATTTGGATTATTTTGAAGAGATAATAAAGGATTATTCTCTAATTATTTTAAATTATGGGATTATTATTTTGATAATTCAAAGGATAAAGCTATCAAATAAAGAAGAGTGGTGGCCAAGTAAGGGATTACGAGTAGTAGTTTCGGCTATAAAAGGAAGAAAATAGGGCTACTCATCAAATTTTCTTCCTCCTCTTCTCTCTCACTGAATTTACAGTACTCCTCTCTTCTCTTCTCTTTTTCTTTTGTCAAGCCGAATCTATAGTCCACCATTGTCAAAATTCTCAAGTTTTCTTTTCTTCCTATTTCTTCTTACCAATCCATTCAAAAGCCGATCTTGGAAAGGCTTCAAGCATAGGTCTTGTCGATTTCTTCAAAGGTAAGAACAAGTTTGATTTCCAATCTTTTCTTTTAGATTAGCCGAGAGATAATCTAACCCCATACATATTATGGTTGTCGAATATGGAAGAACCTTTCGGGATTATCAGAGTAGTCGACTAAAAGGAGGAGTATTCGGGATTTCTAAGATTAAGGTAAGACATGTGAATATTCGGCCAAAGGCCTTGATTTATGTTTTGATGATTAAGATTAAGTCTAACGTAAGGTTTTAGGGATTTCAACATTCCTAGGGAAACAAGGAACAGTTTAGGATTTGTTGGTGTTCCAATCGGCAACAAGGTAAGAATACTAATCCTACTAGGATTTGGAATTTTGGTAGAATGGCTTTTTATTAAGGTAATAAGTGATAAATCAATGTAGGGATTAAGGATCTAAGCATTAGATCAAGCTTTTCGAGATCTCAAGGAAATTTTAAGCGAATCGTGTGTGTACCCACACTATCTCATAATATGTTTTATGGCATGATTAATTAATATATGTGATATTAAGTATATGAAAGTGGCTAAGGTACCATGTTATGGTACAAAGTACTCAGTGCACGTTTCCTACTTCTACTAGGAATATGAAAGATGTTATTTGTAACATGAGAATATGATAAGAATGTGAACTCGGCATATTATGCATATTATTATATGGGGCATATGGGTTATTGAAAGGGGAAGTGAATGTGGTGACCTAAGACCACAAACACGGTGACCTAAGACCGTGATATCCGAAAAGTGGTGACCTAAGACCACGATGTCTGAAAGTGGTGACCTAAGACCACGGTATCACGGTGACCTAAGACCGCAGATTTGGAGTGTAAGCGGAAGGAGGGTCGACTTAGTAGTCCCACGGTGTGACCGGCAGCGAGTGCGGGTGTGTGTAGCGGATGGACAATTAGGTTTGGGTTTGGGAATGCATCATAACCTTGTATTCTATGTTTTGAATGTGTAATATGTGATATGCCCGATTCTATTATGATTTAGTGTCGTGTACACATTGAGTCTGTTTGACTCACCCGTTGTGGGACTATGTTTGAGTGATGAATAAGTGATGGACCGGGACGGCGGAACTTGTGGTGGTCATGCTCAATATGAAGTTTATATTTTTATGGACTCTTGAATTTATTTTAGTACTTTGAATTATTTTTGGGAATTTTTTTGATGTAATAAGGTCATAAGGGCCATGATGAACGATTTTATTTCTACTTGTTGTTTTATTGTGTTACAAACTTTGATTAAGTTAAAGACTAAGTATTTTATTTTAAAATATACTCGATATGTTTATAACTTAAAATCAAAAGGGGTTTTCTAATTTAAAAATCCAGTTTGTTTTCAACACAAGCCCAACCCAAACTATTTTTTTTTTAAAAAATCACACAAGTTTTTCACCAAGTAACGAAAGAATTTGAATCGGTTTACTTGAGGAACATACCAAATCTGGTCAAAGCTCGTGGGCCGGGTTTGGGGTGTTTCAGTTTGGTATCAGAGCCCAGTTTTAAACTCTCGGCCTGGGGTTTAAGGCCCAAAACGTTTTCAAATCGAGCCCAAATAAGTTTTGCGAAAAAAATTATGAAATAAGCAGGTTTTCTGGCATGGCACCTAAGTCTCCGACCATGATCCACCGGTAAGTACCCCTAACCATTTGTGTGATTTATATGAATTGTAGAAGGGTAAGAATGAAACGTAGAATAGTATGATAGGTACTTGAACCCTAGGACTACTTTACCCCGACAATTACATAAGACTTAATGCCTAATTAAACAACCCTGTGACTTAGTCGCCGAGTTAGGGTGTGGCAACCTTTGTGCGCATGTCTAGGATTGGATCCGGAAGAGCTTGGTACTTAATCAGTCCTAGTGACTCACCTCCTCTTCACTAGAATCCTACCTGGTGCGTAGCTTCGGTTCACCCTAACCAAGAAGACTTAGTCACAGGCTAAACACAATAACTAAAACCCGAAAGGGATTAGCCGTTTTTATGAAAACCCTAGTTTTAAAACCACTAAATTACTCCTTTAACTAGTAGCAAAAACTTATTTTTGAAAATTTTCAAAGAATCTCCGATTTGCAAAAATTACCTAAATACCCCTAGTGGTAAAATTACAAAAATGCCCTTGGTTTATAAAATGTCCAAACTACCCACAGTTTTATCAAAATTTCCTTACTCAGTAACAAGTCCAAAAACCTTAAATTGCAAAATATTAAATCACCTTTATTTTGGAAAAGAAATTACGAAATTGCCCCTAACCTACAAATTACCAAAATAACCCTAACTTCCAAAATTTCTGCAACATCATCGTTTTGAAAAGTACAATTCTCGAAAAGAACCCCCAAAGTTTTGCAACCTTTGAAATATTCCTGATTTATTAAATTCTACAAACTTACCCCGGTTTGTGAAAAATTACCGAATTACCCTCGAGGTTTAAAATTACCGAAATACCCCCGGATTTTAAAATTTTTCCAAAATACCCCGGGAATTTAAAAATACCAAAATATTTTGTGACAAAATCACCAAGGAACTTTTTCTTCTGAAAAAAATTACGAAAATACCCTGTAGGACAAAATTACGAAAATACCCCCGGGTAGTGAAAAAGCAGCAACAATGAAAACTACAACATTTCTCTGAATGAACGAAAGTTCATAATTGTTTGATGGATGTATGAATGAATGAGAAGACTGTGTGTATGTATGAATACGAAAGAACCACTCCTAAATTCTTTTTCATAAAACTTCTTCGCGGGTAATCAAGTGAAACAAAAAGTACTAATTCATAAAACTTCTTAATCGGATCTCGATGTTAGAAATGAGCTCTAGAGGACGTGGTCATCGGGGGCGAGGTAGAGGAAGGATGAGCGTGTCGAGAACTCATTAGATCGGGTCAAGGGGACCGATGATGAAATACCACCGCCACCACCACCCCAGCCTATTGGTGTTGAGCGGCAAGCTCGGACGGGGAAGATCTTTGTGTCGCAGGTAGCGTGTCTTTGCAAGTTTTGGAATTGGTGGTCTGGTGCGGGAGAAATTCGGGAACCCGAAAGTGCATGCTGAGCGGCTCCGAGCTAATGGAGCCGAAATGTTTGAGTATCTGAGTGGCACCCGAGTCTGGTGAGTATTGGTTGGAAACAACGGAGTGCATAATGGATAAGCTTGATTTGACCCCTGAGGAGAAGTTAAAGGGAATGGTGGCACTATTACGCGATGAAGTGTATCAGTGGTGGTTAACTGTTTGGGATGGTGCCACGGCTGAGGATCTGACCTGGGAATATGTTAAGGAGGCATTTCAAAGGAAGTATGTGGGAACCGGGTATCTTGATGAGCAAAAGAAGGCTTTTCAGGGCCGGTTCAAGGAACAAGTCATTGCGAGAATATGAGGTTTGAATTCACGAGGTTGAGCCGTTATGCTCGAGGTGTAGTGGCAATCGAGCATGGCGCCAGGTCCCGTTTTGAGTGCGGGCTAAGGGATGATCTGAGATCGTTGATAGCACCGCATCGGGAGCGGGAGTTCTCTGCTTTGGTAGAAAAGGCCAAGGTGGCCAAGGGAATCAAGGATTCTACAAAGCGGCTATGGATAGGAATAGGCCTAAAAGAGGTTTTGGATCATCCGGAAAGGTTCATAAGAGGCCTAGAGTTGATAGGCCGCGAAGTCGCAAGTTGGTCCGGAAGGCGGTATCGTCCTTGTGATGTGTCTGGAAAGAAGCACTTGGAAGAGTCTTTGGAGGAAAACAGGAGGATATTTTAGGTGTGGGTCCAAGGACCATGTGATCAAGATTGTCCCAAGAACTCGGAGGAAAGCCGACCAGCCAGCTCGTAATGTTAGTCGGTGGTAGAGGAGGACCGCGACCTCAACGAGTCGTGGTTCGAGTAACCGAGGTAATGGTGCTTGGCAGGAGGCCATGGAACACGAGGCGGAGGTGCTTTGCTAATCTTTGAGGCAAGGCAACCGGGTTTGTTTTATGCGGTTCACCGGAGGGAAAGATGGAGACGCGCCGATGTTATAACCGTGCGTTCTTTATTTTTGGCAAGCCCTATTTTGCTCTAATTGATGTGGGTTCGACTCATTCATATGTTGCATGTAGTGTAGTGGAAACACTAGGCCTAGACTCGAAACTTCGATAGGCGGATGAGTGTAAGTGAGCCCATTAGGCCAAAGCGTAATGGTGGATAAGATCTTTTGGAACGTACCCCTAGAAATTCGGGAGTGAATTTTCTGGTGACTTAATGGAATTACCCTTTGGAGAGTTTGAACTTATACTCGAATGGGTCAGCTAGTAGAGCACCGAGCCGTGTTGGACTCGTGCGGCTAAGCGAATAGAATTAAGGACAGAAGAATGAAGTAGTAGTAATGATCGGAGAAAGAAGAAATTACACATCTAACGTAGTTTCGGCGTTGAAGGTTTGAGAAAATGGTTAGGAAAGGGTGCAAAGCGTTCTTAGCCTTCGTAAGTGCGTTAGATGGAAAGGAAGAAGGTGTCGAGAGAGTTAGAACGGTAAGGGACTTCGTGGATGTGTTCCCGGAGGAATTACAGGGAATACCCCCGAGATAGGGAGGTGGAATTTGGAATAGATTTGCTACCAGAGCGGCTCTGTGTCAATCGCTCCATACCGAATGGCGCCAAAGGAGTTAGTTGAGCTCAAGGCTCAAATCCAAGAGTTGTTGGATCGTGGGTTCATTCGACCCAGTGTGACTCCATGGGGAGCACCAGTTCTGTTTGTAAAGAAGAAGGACGGAACTATGCGTATGTGCATAGATTATCGTCAGTTGAATAAGCTGACCATTAAGAACAAGTATCCCTTGCCAAGGATCGATGACTTGTTCGATCGATTGAAGAAATTGCAGTATTTTCAAAGATAGATTTGAGGTCAGGATATCATTAGTTGAAGGTGAAGGAGGCAGATATCCATAAGATCGCGTTTAGGACAAGATATGGTCATTTTGAGTTTGTGGTAATGCCGTTTGGATTGACGAGCGCTCCAGCCGCGTTCATGGATATGATGAACCGGGTTTTTCAACCCCACTTGGATAGGTTCGTCGTTGTGTTCATCGACGATATCTTGGTGTACTCTAAGTCTGAAGAGGAGCATGATGAGCATCTCCGGGTTGTGCTGCAAGTGTTAAGGGGGAAGAAGCTCTATGCCAAATTCAGCAAGTGTGAATTTTGGCTTAAGGAGGTGGCATTCTTAGGACATGTGGTATCCGCAGAAGGAATAAGAGTGGATCCTAGGAAGATCGAAGCAGTGTTGAATTGGAAACCACCTGGGTCCGTGGGTTTGAGATCCAAGTTTCTTGGGTTTGGCGAGGATATTATAGAAGGTTCGTAGAAGGATTCTCGTCAATAGTTGTGCCTTTGACAAAGTTGCTAAGGAAGAAGTACCCTTTGAATGGACCGATAAGCAACGAAGAGCTTTGAAAAGCTTAAAAGGTGTTGTGGAGGCTCCAGTGTTAATTCAACCGAGGTGGGAAGGATTTTGTGGTGTCTTGTGTGACGCTGCATACGGGATTAGGATGTGTCCTAATGAAAGATGGAAAAGTAGTCGCCACGCGTCTCGGCAGAAAAAGCCTCATGAGGTTAATTACCCAACTCATGACTTGGAATTGGCAGCAGAGTTTTTGCCCTTAAGGTGTGGAGGCACTACCTTTATGGAGAAAAGTCAATAATCTACACAGACCACAAGAGCCTTAAGTATCTGTTGACTCGTAAGGAGTTGAACTTGAGCGCGTGAAGGTGGGTGGAGTTATTGAAGGATTATGATTGCTCGATAGAGTACCACCCGAGCAAGGCAAATGTGGTAGCCGCCTTAAGTTGGAAGGTTGTGTCGGATCTAAGGGCTATGTTCGCTCACTTGAGCTTATATGATGATGGAAGCTTTGTTGGCGAGAAATTGCAAGTCAAGCCCACGTGGTGAAGGAGGTGATAGAGGGACGGTTGGGTGATAAGGACCTAAGTGCTAAGTTACGACAAATACGAGCGGAGGATTAAAGGATTATGGCGTTAGCGGCGAAGGAGTATTGTGCTACAAAGGAAAGGTCCATATGCCAAGAGACGAGGAGTTAAGACAAAGGATTCTTCGGGAGGCGCATAGTAGCCCTTATGCTATGCATCCCGGAGGCATTAAGCTGTACAGAGATCTAAGGGAACAATTTTGGTGGTCTGATCTTAAACGAGAAGTTACTAAATTCGTGGGAAAATGTCTGACGTGCCAGCAAGTTAAGGCTGAACACCAAGTTCCATCAGGATTGCTTCAACCCATTGAGATTCCGCAGTGGAAGTGGGAGAGAATTACCATGGACTTCGTTAGTGGGCTTCCCTTACGCTGCTAAGAAGGACTCGATATGGGTGATAGTGGACCGTTGACCAAGTCCGCGCACTTTATTCCGGTAAGAGTTGACTATTCTCTTCAGAAGTTGGCCAAGTTATATGTGGCGGGAGTTGTGAGGTTACATGGAGTACCAGTATCGATCATCTCCGATAGAGACCCAAGGTTTACGTCTCGATTTTGGAGGGCGCTTCATCAAGCTTTAGGCACTAAGTTGGACTTCACTACGGCTTTTCATCCACAATCAGACGGGCAGGCGATCGAGGCAGGTTATACAAGTGTTGGGGATATGTTGAGAGGTCAGTGATGGATTTCCGAGGAAGTTGGGAAGATTACTTGCCTTTAGCCGAGTTCGCCTACAACAACAAACTATCAAAGCTAGCATTCGGATGGCACCATATGAAGCATTGTATGGTCGAAAGTGTAGAACTCCTACTTGTTGGACTGAGTTAGGAGAACGTCGAGTTTTGGGTCCAGAGTTAGTGGCAGAAACCGAAGAGAAGGTTGAGATAATTTGAGCACGATTAAAGGAAGCCTCGATAGGCGTAAGTCGTGCACGCAGACCTCAAGCGAAAGGAGATAGAATTTGAAGTGGGAGACCAAGTGTTCTGAAAGTCTTGCCTTGGAAGAAGGTAATGAGGTTCGATCGCAAAGGAAGTTAAGCCCAAGGTTTATAGGGCCCTATCGAGTACTAAAGTGAGTTGGGCGATGGCATACCAACCGAGTTGCCACCGAGTTGCAACGAGATCTTAGCGTATTCCATGTATCCATGCTACATCGTTACCGATCGGATCCATCTCATGTGGTACCATTGAAGAAGTGGAGCTAAGGCCGACTTATCCTATGAGGAAGAGCCGATCCGGATATTGGAACGTGATGTGAAAGTGCTACGGAGGAAGTCAGTTCCTCTAGTCAAGATGTTATGGCGCAATCATGGAGCGGAAGAGGCTTCGTGGGAACCAGAAGAGGCGATGCGACGATAATACCCTCAATTATTTTAGATAGAAAATTTTGAGGACGAAATTATTTTAAGGGGGGTAGAACTGTAACATCCTAGAAAGGGCCTATGCATTTTCGGTGTAATTGTACGAAGTGACATGTTTTGTGTACTAAGAATAAATTTTGAACATTTTTAGAAACCCAGAAATGAATGGAAATGATTTGGAAATAAACATTTTTTTTTGAAACCTGAAAATGTATGGAAATGTTAAGTTTAAAAATGGGAAGTGAACATTTTTGGAAACTAGGAAATGTAAGGAAATGATGTGGAAATGATTCAAAAGAGGAAAGTGAACATTTCTGGAAAACTTGGAAATGTAAGGAAATGTCAAGTTTACAGAGCCGAACGAAAATTTTTGGAAAATTAGAAATGACTTAGAAATGTCGAGTTTTAAAGTTTAAAAGAGGAAATTAAGGCAAGGTGGCCTTAAAAGAAAAAGTTTGTGAAATTTGACACACAAACAGGCTTGGAAAAGTGGCTGGAGATGCCACTTAGGGCCTCTGGAAATGGCGCCACATGCCAGGGGTTTGGGCTGAGTTCGAAGTCACTTGGGAAGCAAATAAAAGGATTTTTATTTTTGCTTGAATTGGACTGGCACAAGCCTTCTAGAAAGGAGGAGTTTTATTGTCATAAATATTCGATTAATAAGGTGATAAATAAGGGATTTAATTTGGATTATTTTTGAAGAGATAATAAAGGATTATTCTCTAATTATTTTAAATTAAGGGATTATTATTTTGATAATTCAAAGGATAAAGCTATCAAATAAAGAAGAGTGGTGGCCAAGTAAGGGATTACGAGTAGTAGTTTCGGCTATAAAAGGAAGAAAATAGGGCTACTCATCAAATTTTCTTCCTCCTTTTCTCTCTCTTTGAATTTCAGTACTCTCCTCTCTTCTCTTCTCTTTTTCTTTTGTCAAGCCGAATCTATAGTCCACCATTGTCAAAATTCTCAAGTTTTCTTTTCTTCCTATTTCTTCTTACCAATCCATTCAAAAGCCGAATCTTGGAAAGGTTTCAAGCATAGGTGCTGTCGATTTCTTCAAAGGTAAGAACAAGTTTGATTTCCAATCTTTTCTTTTAGATTAGCCGAGAGATAATCTAACGCCATACATATTATGGTTGCCGAATATGGAAGGACCTTTCGGGATTATCGAGTAGTCGACTAAAAGGAGGAGTATTCGGGATTTCTAAGATTAAGGTAAGACATGTGAATATTCGGCCAAAGGCCTTGATTTATGTTTTGATGATTAAGATTAAGACTAACGTAAGGTTTTAGGGATTTCGACATTCCTAGGGAAACAAGGAACGAGTTTGGGATTTGTTGGTGTTCCAATCGGCAACAAGGTAAGAATACTAATCCTACTAGGATTTGGAATTTTGGCCGAATGGCTTTTTATTAAGGTAATAAGTGATAAATAAATGTAGGGATTAAGGATCTAAGCATTAGATCAAGCTTTTCGAGATCTCAAGGAAATTTTAAGCGAATCAGGTGTGTACCCCACACTATCCCATAATATGTTTTATGGCATGATTAATTAATATATGTGATATTAAGTATATGAAAGTGGCTAAGGTACCATGTTATGGTACAAAGTACTCAGGTACGTTTCCTACTTCTACTAGGAATATGAAAGATGTTATTTGTAACATGAGAATACGATAAGAATGTGAACTCTGGCATATTATGCATATTATTATATGAGGCATATGGGTTATTGAAAGGGGAAGTGAATGTGGTGACCTAAGACCACGAATACGGCGACCTAAGACCGTGATATCTGAAAAGTGGAGACCTAAGACCACGATGTCCTGAAAGTGGTGACCTAAGACCACGGTGTCGGTGACCTAAGACCACAGATTTGGAGTGTAGCGGGAGGAGGGTCGACTTAGTAGTCCCCACGGTGTGACCGGCGTGTGCGGGGGTGTGTAGCGGATGGACAATTAGGTTTGGGTTTGGGAATGCATCATAACTTTTGTATTCTATGTTTTGAATGTGTAATATGTGATATGCCCGATTCTATTATGATTTAGTGTCGTCTACACATTGAGTCTGTTTGACTCACCCCGTTGTGGGACTATGTTTGAGTGATGAACAAAGTGATGGACCGGACGGCGAGAACTTGTGGTGGCCATGCTCAATATGAAGTTTATATTTTTATGGACTCTTGAATTTATTTTAGTACTTTGAATTATTTTTGGGAATTTTTTTGATGTAATAAGGCCATAAGGCCATGATGAACGATTTTATTTCTACTTGTTGTTTTATTGTGTTACAAACTTTGATTAAGTTAAAGACTAAGTATTTTATTTTAAAATATACTCGATATGTTTATTACTTAAAATCAAAAAGGGGTTTTCTAATTTAAAAATCCAGTTTGTTTTCAACACAAGCCCAACCCAAACTATTTTTTTTAAAAAAATCACACAAGTTTTTCACCAAGTAACGAAAGAATTTGAATCGGTTTACTTGAGGAACATACCAAATCTGGTCAAAGCTCGTGGGCCAGGTTTGGGGTGTTTCAGCAGATCTTGTCTTCCTGAGATTGCAGTGAAGCGGATCGAAGATACTAGTCTGACATCCCTGAGTTTACAGTGGAGCAGACCGAAGAGTACAGACCTTGTCTCCCTAAGCAGTAGTGGAGCAGATCAGTTAAAGATTGCAGATCTTATCTCACTAAGCAGTAGTGAAACAGATCAAAGACTACAATTCTTATCTCCTCGAAGTTCCAGTGGAGTAGGTTGAGGTTACAAATCCCTTCTCCCTGAGATTATATTGAGGATCAACTCTTATCTCCTTGAAGTTCCAGCGGAGTAGATCGAAGTTACAAATCTCTTCTCCCTGAAATTACATCGGAGTGGAACGAAACGCTAGTTCTTATACCCCTGAAGATGAAGTGGGATGGAATGAAGCTACTCAAAGAAGAAAAGCACTGAAAGAAGTCAAGATTCGACAAAACCGGGCAAAATTGGCCCTTTTAAAGTCTTTGCTCTATTCTCGTTACACGACAATGAGCAAAGAGGGGCAGCTGTAGGGCCCAAAATTTGCCTGGGCCCATTATAAACCATATTAAAAAAAAAAGTCAAACAAAATATTAAAAGTCCATCTTAACAGTTTTTACAAACCCAAAAACTAACCCAATGGCCCAAATTAAACCTAAACACTACCCAAATTTAGACCCAAAATCCCAAGGCCCGATTGGCCCAAAAATTCTAACCGTTAGGTTTCTGGAACTACCAGCGCCGCAGCAGCCGAATCCCACACGTGCGCCGCAGCCACGTCACCCCCCACGAGCGGCCTCGTCCCTCCGTACGACGGTTACCTGCAAACAAAGAAGCAAAATAGCACAGAGAAGGCCAGCAAATAGAAAAACAGAAAATGTTGTATTTTTTTATTTTTATTTTTTTGATTTTTCAGTTATAAAACCGAAAGAAAGAACCTATGTAGGGCTCTACATTTTTTTTCACACAAGATATCAATAGAAAGAAAGCAAAAACAGAAAGGTTGTTCATCCTTTTTATTTCTTTCCTTTTTTTTTTTTTGAAACTGTTTGTAATATAAAATAATTTTTTTTAGTTTTGTTTTACTTCACATATACATATAAAGTATAAAGAAAAAAAAAGAGAAAAAGCTCACCTCTTGGACTCCGATCGCCGTGCATGGCAGAGCCGACGGCGGCGATCCGGCGACGGCGAGTGGGCTAAAAAAAAACCTAGCAGAGAAAATTCCCTCCATTTTTTTTGTTTTTTTATAAACACAGCAGAAATGAACTTTAAACAATTTTTTTTTCCTTTTATAGGCCCTTGGAACGACGTCGTTTTAGGCCTGTTTAAGTGGCCTTCAAAAACGGCACCGTTTAAACTCTCTAACCCGCGCGTTGACCCGACCCGGGGAAGGATCCGCGTGTTTTCTGAAAGTGGTATATTTACCGCTTTGGTCCTTCCGCTTTTTTTTTACTTTACAATTAAGTTTTTTTTTTTAAAATTTTAACCCGAAATTTTATTTTGTTTTCAATTGGATCCCCATTTAAATGGCGTCGTTTTGGGAAAAGGGTGAAATTACCCAGTGAATCCCTCGTCAATGGCGCGCGTTTCAATTTAGTATTCTTTTTTATTTTATTGCTAATTTGCCCCAATACTTTCTTCATCTTTTTAAATTTGGCCCGGTAACTTTATTTTAATCTCAATTCAATCCTTTTTAATTATTTACTTATTATAATTTAGCATCATGATTTTGTTTTAACTCCAATTTAATCCCTATTAATTTACTTCGATTATTTTTATATTGTTTTATTTAATCCGTTTTATTTTAGGTTTTTTTATATATTTTATTAGTACCATAATTTTTTATATATATTTGTATGTAGTATTTTCATTTTGATTATGCATGCATGTATTTCTTTATTTTACTCCTTTTTTTTAATTTCTTCATGTTTTATTTGGTATATTTCGATATTATTAATAATAGTAATAATATTATTATTATCATTTTTATTGTTATTAATATTATTATTTGTTTATTAACATATATTATTATTATTATTATTATTATTGTATCTTTGTTGCTACTATTATTATTTTATTGTATATAACATTTATTATATATTGAATTTCTATTAGCTTTTATTTTTTTATTATTTTATTTTATTTTATTTTATTTTATATTATTCTTTAAAATTTTACCTATTATTTTATATAAAATTTTTGTTTTAGCTTTTATTTATTTTTCCCTTTATCATTGTTATTGTTATCCTTGTATTTATTATGCATGTGTACTATAATTCATTTTCTATTTTACTACGATCATATTACATTTTATTTGAGGCGTTAAAATTTTCGTTTTGAAATAAACAAATACTTCGCGTTCTAAGATTCGAAAGAAATCGTACCCTAACTTACTGGGTCTCGATTTTTCTCATCAAGTCTAAAGAACCAATTATTTTTAAATTAAAGTATAAGCTAAATAAAAAACTTATTCTCGGGAATTCAAAAATGTTGTGTCCTAACTCACTGGATGTGACATTTTGTATTCTCGAGATAAGGATTTCCAAAAACAAAGGCAATATTCCGTATTCGAGAATTCTGAGAAATAGTGCCCTAACTTACTGGGTTTCGATTTCTCATTTAACCTAAATAACCGAATATCCTTCTTAAATTTAAATATACGAGTTTTAAATAGCAAAAGACAATCTTAGTTTTGAAGATTCGAAATGTCGTATCCTAACTCACTGGGTATGATATTTTATTCTTTCAAAATAAGCGGTCTCAATGTCACAGTTTAATTTATACTAGTTTTCTTTAACAAAAAAGGATCGTATTTTAAAATCTTTTCAATTTTTCGACATTAAGACATTAATCAATCAATTTGGTACCAATTTTGGGCGTTACGAGGGTGCTAATCCTTCCGCGTACGTAACCGACTCCCGAACTTGCTTTCTCGAATTTCGTAGGCCAAAAGTATCGTTTTAATAAATCAAAATGTTTTAACGATCAATCTCAAGGTGACCCAACCACACCTTAAAAAAAAAAGATTAGTGGCGACTCCATTTTCGATTTAAAGTCGACCCTGTTTTTCAAAGAATAAAAATAGTTTCGACAGTCTTCAACTTAGATGAGAGGCTACATTGATAAAGGATGAATATTTTGCAGCATCCGCAATTTATATGAAATGATTTACAGCCAATGGTAAACCAAATCCGCCCGACCAGACTCATGTACGTCACATTCAACGTCTACTTTCACAACATCAGAGGAAGAACATGGCTGTGCAAGACAAAGCTGACAGAGTAGACCAAGCCAGAGGAAGAAGAAATCTATAACCTTGTGACAGAGGTCGAGGTTTAGGCGAAGATGTTGATGCTGAGCAACAAGGCTGTGGTCAAGGGTTGAGCCCAAAGCAAAAGATGTTGAAAAAAAAATATAATGAAAAATATTGAAGAGAACTAAAACTAGTGTTTTGAATGTGTATAACATTAACTGAGTATTTCCTTTAACTGAATAAATATTTATTTGTTTGATTTTAAAAATTTTAAGTAATTTTTTAATAAAAAAAAACATAAATCATAAATCATTCTTAAGTATTCACAAATAATAGACATGTTTTATGTTTGTTATATACATTTCAGATATTGTGAATTATACTTGATTATGAAATAAGATTTATATTTGAATATGATAAGCATCCACTAACATTACTTCCAAAAGACGGAATTGTATGAAACTATAATTCCACATCATCCATATCTCTTTCCACTAGGGGAATGACAAATCAAATTTTTCATCCTGATTTTCGCCTTTGAAAAGGAATTGTATGAAACTGTGATACCATATTATCCATATCCCTTTCCAATAGGAGAATAACAAATCAGATTTTTCCTCTTAGTTTTCAGCATTTTCAATCTGACTTGTTATTCTCATATTAGAAAAGAAAATGGATAGTTTCATACAATTACTTCTCAAAGCTGTCACTAGAATCTGCAAATTCCATTATTTTATGGGTAATTATGCAAATTTTCTAAAATAAACTTTATTCATTAAAATTATGCATTTTATGAAAGTAGAGGTAGCTTATTTTTCTGAAATTATTTTAAATCTCAAACAAAATAAATGAATCTTTAACCTATGCTTGCACTTGAGGAACTTTGCCCAATGATTCTTTAATTTTCTCCTCTTCAAATGATAAATCAACTAAACTTCCCTGCAAATACTTCTCATAAGAAGCCAGATCAAAGTGGCCATGCCCACACATTGCCATCAATATCACCTTTGATTCCCCACTCTCTCTGCAGCGAACAGCTTCCCGGATGGTAGCTGCAATAGCATGAGTTGGCTCGGGAGCTGGAATTATCCCTTCAGATCGCGCGAATCGTATTGCGCCTGCAAAGAAAACTCATACCTCTTAGCTTCATATATTTGATCGGAATTCGGAAGTTACTAATCGTATCGATTAAGATGTCTGTTGCTGGTTTTTGAATCCGGATGAATGAACTCACCTTGAAAGCACTCAGTTTGCGGGGTCGAAATTGCTTCCATGAAGCCTAATTCATGGACGTGCGAAATCAAAGGTGCCATACCATGGTAACGTAAGCCACCTATAGGATGAAAAATGCATCAATAATGAAAGAATTATACGGATCAATCAATTAAAGATCTCAGATGCTAATAGTCAATAACAATACCGGCATGAATTGGATCCGGAATGAAATCATGCCCTAGTGTATGCATCTTCATCAATGGAGTCATCCCTGCAGTATCACCAAAATCGTATGCATAGACACCTTTTGTTAATGAAGGACAAGCCGCAGGTTCGACTGCTCGTATAACAGGGTTGATTTTTCCCTTGAGCTTTTCTCTGATAAATGGGAAACTAAGTCCTGCGAAATTCGAGCCACCGCCGGTACACCCGATGATTAAGTCCGGGGTTTCACCGATGGCCTCCATTTGTCGAATACACTCCTCTCCTATCACGGTTTGATGTAGCAAAACATGATTTAGAACACTCCCCAGGCAGTACTTGGTATCATCATTTGCAGCTGCAATCTCTACGGCTTCTGAAATAGCTATCCCTAAACTTCCCGGGCTAGAGGGATCCATTTGAAGTATTTTACGACCTGCTTGGGTAATGTCAGATGGAGAAGGATGAACCTTTGCACCCCATGTTTGCATCATCAATTTCCGATATGGTTTCTGATCGTAAGAAGCACGAACTTGCCACACCTGCAGAAAATTTTCAAATGAAAAAGTCCATAGCTTTACAGCATGAAGAATTCGAAACAATAATTCGACCGAAGAACTTATTCTTACTTCACAGCCAAGACCGAATAAGCTGCAGGCAAAGGCCAATGAACTACCCCATTGGCCAGCACCAGTTTCGGTCACGACATTCTTGACCCCTTGCTGTGCGTTGTAGTAAACTTGCGGAACTGCAGTGTTCGGTTTATGCGATCCGGCAGGGCTGACACCTTCGTACTTGTAATAAATCCGAGCAGGTGTATCAAGAAGCTTCTCCAACCTCTTGGCTCTAAGTTAAAATAAAGACATTATAATTCCGAAACATCAACAATATCTTTGAAAAACAAAGACTTCAGTTCAGACAACAGCTTACCTGATTAAAGGGGTCGGGCGCCAAAGTCTGTATACATCGATAACTTCTTCTGGAATATCTATGAACCTTTCATCGGTAACCTCTTGCTTAATTAATTCATCGGCAAATAAAGGAGACAAATCTTCTGGTTTAACCGGTTCAAATGTTTTCGGATGCAATGGAGGCGGAGGCTTTATAGCTAGATCCGCAACTAGATTGTACCATTGACGAGGAATTTCGATTGCTGTAGAATTGACATTTATAGCTGATCTTGCTCTTGCTCTATAACCGTTGGAAAGCCTTACATGCATTTGTTTTCCATTAAGCATAAGATATCCAGGCCATTGCTTGTCTCCTAGAGGTGTAAAAGTAGTCGAAAAGCATAAGATCGAAGCAATAAAAGAACACTACAAAGAATTGAATGTTACTTCCCTAATAGATAAGATACTATATACAAGGATTAAAATAAGGAACTTTGCAATCAACAATCAAACTTGTAACTCGAATTCGGTGTAAGAGATATATGTGAAGTTCAAAGATTTGCAATAGAGGTGCTAAAATGAAACCAAACACGAAAATCTGCTTAAAAAAACCGATAAATTTCAAAATCGAAAAGTTGAACTCTAAACAACCAAACTCAATAGCATGCTGATATGGTTACATTTACATAAATCTACAAACGATCTAACTATCTAAAATCTAAACTGGCTCAAACTTGAAAATAATCAAACCACAATAGCCACAAACCCGAATAGTCAAAAACGACATCACCCGTACTTACCGATTTGCCACCATTACATAAGGTATATTCCAATTTTAGGTGGTTCCTAGCAGTTGAGAGTGCTTCATTTGTTGTAGTTCAACACAGTTTTCATGATATGATTATTAAACTTCAAATGTCTGGGCTTCTATTTTTGCCTTTGATATTTCCGACATTGCTCCGACACTTGGTAGGAATGATAGAAAAATGAAAAGAAAAAGTAGTTTTCTTTCCATCCATTGTTGAATAGAGTTGAAAAATGCATAATTTTGAACTAACACATATCTCTCGTTTTCTCTTTCTCTCTTTTCTCTCACTCTTCTTCCCTATTAAAGACACTCAAAATATGTTTTCTTTCCACTTTCCTACCCAACCAAGCAAACCTTTAATTTCTCTTTTAAGTGTAGAACACATGGAACATGAGTATAAGATATGACACTAAAAGTTTCTTCCAATAACATAGAAAAACATAGGATGAGGATATTTCTATACCATCTTTAATACAACCCTACATTCAAGTACAAACCCAAGTAGCTTTCAGTGACAAAGCTTGAAAAGTAAAGAGGAATCAATTGGACAGATGGGGATCAAGTTTGGGTTGGGTCACTGTAAACCTTTTGTTTGCTTTAGATTTTCAGTCATTTCAGACACGAATCATTTAAAATTGGGTTAAGACCCAAGTTGTTCAGGCACAAAACTTCGTATCATTTTGGGTTCAAATTCACAGTTCATTTTCAGATTGAATGGAATGGATTTTTTTTTTTTTTTTACTCTTTTTAATCAAATCAGGGTCGGATTCGGATCGAACAAGTTATAAACTCTACTTCAAATCCTCCCGAGGTTCACTAAATACAAGCAAACACAGCAAATTACCCCCAAATAGGCCTTCAATCAGAGCACTTGATTAAACCACTCCCCCAAACAAAGATACATGTTCCTTTAACCTTAATTTTCTCAGCAAAAATTAAGACACATCATTAATTGTAGCTCATAAGGAAAATTCAGAAACAAAAAGAAAGAACATGAAGGATCATTCGTTCCCCATCATAGCTTCGCAGTAAAAAGAAAATTGCAGTAAAAATCATGGGGTTTGTAGTATAGAGATTAAATAAATGGTTACCTTTAGTGGAAATGGTGGACGAAGTAAAGGTGGAAACTGGGTTTGGATTGAAAACTGAGTGGGTGGCCATATTCTATTTTGAGACTGGAAATGTGGACAGATAGAATAAATACACTACCAAATCAGAGAGACCGGACCAGAACAGAACAGCAGAAAGAAGGGGACAATATATTTTCTGGACGTATTTTAGTCTGTTGATTTTTTGTTTTAGGATATGATTTATAGAATCAGAAATGACAATAATTTTTTTATGAAGTTTCAGTACAGAGTTAGGCGAATTAAAAGTCAATCACATGACTTCGCTTTCACGGCTTTTTTTTTTAATTCATGAAATGTTTTATTAATTACGAATATGATTCACTTACAAAATTATGTACATAAATAACTCATTTTAAACAGTAAATTTCGACGCTGCTATTACTATTGACAGCGTTATCTTTCATAATAGGTCAATCATTGATTGGTTTTAAAAAATAATAATAATTATTTTGGGTGTTGTCGTTGTCATTGACGACACTAGATTAAAATGTGATTATATAAAATATTTAGAGACCTAGTGAAGCAATTACTCTTTTAGATTGGATAAAAAAAAGGTAATGTCATTATGCTGCCCTACCTTTTTATTTGCATGTTAAATTTGTCTCATTTTGAAATTAAATTTAAATAATTCTTAAAATATATAAGAAAAACAAAAATGAACTTTTTTTTGGAAAAATAATAAATTTTAAAAATATATAAAATTCTTATTTAAATTATTCAAATATATCCCTCAAGAATTTTCCTTAAATCAAAAATAAGAGGAAAAAAATAAGAATTATATTTTAAATTTATTATTTTTAGAAAAATAAAAAAATAAAAATGGTTTATTTTTATTATTCGTATATTTTTAAGAGTTATTTAAATTTAATTTTAAAGGAGAACATATTAACATACAAATAGATGAAAAAATTTAAAAGCATTTAATTGGGTGTGGTCATAGTCATGACGTAACCCCTTTTTTTTATCAAATCTAAAAAGATAAATGTTTTATCAGATCCTTGAACGTTTTATATATTCATACTCTAATTTGGTGCCGCAAATGGCAACGGCGACACCCAATTTTATTTTATTTTTGAAACCAGCCAACAATTGGCCCATTATAAAGGATAGTGCCACCAATGGCAACGGCAACACGGAGATTTACTGTTCAAAACAGGTCATTTTCGTACATAATTTTACAAGTAAGTCCTTTTTATAAATATATTAATTTATATGGGTTATTTCTGAAAAAAAGCCCGCTTTCACAGTAGGGACAGGAAGCCAGCTATAATTTTGTACTTTTTATTCTTAAATTATTTTAATTTATCTATTTTAAAATACTTTTTTCGCAATATCTATTTATATCTAATCTAATACTTATATTCAAACATTTTATCGAGTTTGTAAATTGATGTCACCCTTAACTTGGGTGACCAACTCAGTTATAAAATTATAAAAATATTTTTAATTTTAAATTATAATCAATATTTTTTATATATCTTTAAATAAAAGAATTAAAATTGGATAAAAGATATATTTAATAATATTAAAATATAAATTTATTAGCACTTCAATTATAACATAAAAATATTTTCTTTTTAACAACCACATTATTATAAATGTAATAAAATCTAATATTATATTAAAATTTGGATTAAAATGATTTCACTCCTACCTTTAATATCTAAATTTTATTATTAAAACTAAAGTCATATTTCATTTATCGTATCAGTTATTTTACCGACATTAGTGTATTTTTTTTAATAGCAACATTGGTTGATTTTGTGTTTTTCTTTCTTCAACTTGGATATGATGACCCTCGTAATGACAAATGACATTGAATTTTGGATAAATCAACGTTTAGTTATTAAATTTAGGGTGCGTTTGTTTGAAAAAAAATATTTTTCGAAAAATATTTTCTTGATTTTTCAGTGTTTGGTTGACTGAAAATATTTTTTATTTAAAAAATGTTTTACAATACATAGGTAAAATCTCTTACATTTTAGGGAAAATGTCTTACGGATTTCATTTCTGTAAGATATTTTTCGGGGCTCCTCCTTCATCCAGGTAAGTCTTTCCCCTTCTTCCATTCTTCATTCCTTTTCCTTCATTCATTCTTTCTCAGGCAAATCACTTTCTCTCTTTCTCAGACATTTTTCGGTTCCTCCTTCGTTTCGCTGAGTCTTGGCTTAATTTTTTTAATTTAATCTTTAATTTATTTTTTTTGCTCCTTAATCCAAAAATTTGGTGATTTTTTTATTTAGTCTCTAAATTTTGTTTTTTTAAAGTGTGATAATATGGTCGGGTCATCCGCCCAAACCCGAAGATCTACTCGAAAAGTGGGAGAATTTGAGTAAAAATATAGGTCTGAAAAATGGACTTAGACAAAAAATAAGACCTGTTTTTTAAACGGACTAAGCTTCAGGTAGGATTTTTTTGGCTCGAATCAGTCTAAACTTTCTTAAGTGATAAATTGATATTAAAATAACCTACACTAATCAAAGTTTAAGTGGTAAACTGGAAACAAAGTTTAAAATGGGAGAAGAAAATCCGAAAAATACGAGGCATAATGCCACATTATTGTTTAGATATTTTATAACTTATGTTTTATTGTTAATTTGCTACTATTTTAGAGGCATTTATTTGCTAAGTTGCAACTATGTTAGTGTTATTTAAGTATAAAGACTTTTTTAATATATTTTCAATTTGTTGGAAAACATTTACTTTAATGTTTTTAGTGTATTTAATGTATTATATTTTTTAATTTTGTTTTTATATAAAAAATTTAATACGGGAGGGCCGAGTCGGGTTCAAGTTTAGCATTTTTAATCTGGATCGGGTTTGGGCAGAATTTTAAGCTCATTTTTCGAGTCGGGCCAAGGCCTAAAACAAAGAACTTACAATTTTGCATCGACTCGACCCAGTCCATGATCATATCTATATAATATTTTGAAATTGTGCTACATTATTATCTGAAAGTGCTTAAAATTTTATATAAAATCTAAAAATATAATTTTTAAATTATTAAAATTTGTTAATTTCTCATATCATCATATCTTAATAGAATCTAAGTTCAGACATGTAAAAGGAAAAAATATCATGATCCAAAATTAATGTGACCTTAAATAAGTTTAAAGTTGAAGCAAAATAATTACTAAATTTAAGGACTAAATATTATTTTATGAAGTTTTAGTACGGAGTTAAATGAATTATAGTGAATCACACATGGTTCCATGTGAAACATAGTACGTAACAACAGGGACAGGAAACTCTGCTATAGTTTTTCTACTGTGTCTTCTTTCTTTCCTTATATTATTTTAATTTATGTATTTAATATAAGGTAAATTATACAGGTGGTCAGTCAATTTTTATAATTTTTTATTTTGGACACTAAAAATAAAAAGTTTGTAATTTAGGCATTATTGTTACATTCTTTTATCATTTTAGTCATTCGTCGTTAATTTGCTATTACATATACTCATTTTAGTCATCCAACTTTTATAAGTTTTCATTTTGGCCACTCATTTTCTTTTTTAGAATTATATTTATTTAAAAAAAACTAGGTTTATACATGGAATTAGGTTATTAAACTGTTGAAATAAAACCCAAGTTTTTCACTTGTAACTCAATTTCATGTAAAAGTTCCAGTTTTTCCCTATAAAAAACCTAGTTAATTCCCTCTAAATCCTTGAAATTTTCCCTACTAAAAAAAATGAAATTTAATTCTTAAAAAAAGGAAAATAAAGGAAATTAAAAAGTTAATGTAATGACCTGGTTTTCAGTGGTATCGAAAAATGTGATTTCTAGGTCTCGTTTCTATAAACTGAATCCGTAAATATTAAATAGGAATATTTATAGAGCTAGTGTATTGATGAATTTAGTTTTGGGTAAGTAATTTAGCTGAATTACTGATTAATTGTGGCTTAGAGACTAAATCATAAAAGTTCAATCGCTATAGATTTTTAATTAGAAAATGGCTTAAGGACTTAAATAGCAATTAATCGAAAGGGGCACAGTGGTTATTAGACCATTTTTAACAGGTAGATAGTGGATGATGTTAAGTTTCATTAGTTAAATTAATAAAGAATTATTAAAATTAAAGCTTAATTAAATTAAACTATAAACAAGAAAAGTTAGTGGATGTTCACCATTTTTTTCATTTGTGCCGTCCTCCATAGCCAACAATTAGTAAAACTTCAAACTTTTCCTTATCACATTCAACTATATATAGGTAAGTGAAATTAGTTCATTTTCTTGTAACTTTTATATATTTGAGGTCATGGGAGCTTGATTTAGTTAGTCTATGTACCAATTTGTAAAACTGTTAAAGTTTTAGAAAGTTTCCATTGTTGATTTCTTGAAGATTTAAATGTGAAATTGATAGGAATTAAGCTTAGTTTAAGAAAAGGACTAAATTATAAATCTTAATTGATAGATTTGTACATTAGGGGCCAAATTCAATAAAATGAAAATTTTTCATGGAATTTCAATAGAAATAAAAAGTTCGAGGTCCCTAATGAGTAAATGTTAAATCATATTTTAATCCGAAGGTCTACATTGAAAATTATGTTAGTCCCGGTTTTAGGGACTAAATTGAATAAATTGCAAAATATGTGTGACTTTGTAATTGAATGTGATTTGATATAGAATTTGATATTTTGTATTTTCGGATTATTATTCGTAGCTTAAAACGACGCGGGGACATCGCGAGGGATTAAGATTTTGTCATGTGTCATTAAGTTGTATATAAAAAATAAAAAATAGGACATGTGACAAAATCTTAATCTCACTTGTGTTCAAAAATTTTCATCATTGCATCAAATAGTTACTCATTATATATTGCTATAGATTTAATTTTTATGCGTTATAAATTATGTATTATATAAAAATAACATAATATAATATATTACAAATTTTGAAAATAGGCTAGGACATTTAAGGTTGGAGCCTAGCTCGACTCATATTTCAAACTGATTTAATTCTTTTATCGAAGCTCATTTTTTGAGCTTAATATTTTTGTCCAAATCCTCTAAAATTTAGAATAAACCTTCGGGCGTTTGAGCAATTAACTTGACCCTTGAATACATCCAGCAGCTAGCCAATTCAAGAGTCGGGGTGAGTGTTCAATCAAATCGAGTTGAATTAGGAGTGAGTGTTCGATCGAATCGAGTCGAATCAAGTGAAAAATTTCAAGTTGACGAGTCATATTTTATCATCCTAACTCAATTTAAATTTTTTTCGAATCGAGTCGAGTGAAATGAAATTCGAGTCAAGTCAAATCGAGTGAAATTGTTCGAGTTAAATTAAAAAAATTAAACATGTGTGAAAAAAATAATGTCGGTAATGACAAATATATCGCAAAGAAAAGAGAAACAAAAATAAAGAACACACATATTTTACGTGAAAACCCTTTCGGGAAAAAACCACGGGCAGAGGAGAAGAAAATTCACTATATCGAATTCGAATCAATTTACAAGAGGAATAGACTATGTCTATTTATAGGCTTGTAAAGCCATATTCTAATAGGAGTGTAGTAAGATTGAAACTCCTTATTCTAATCAATATCCAATAGATGGAGTTTAATAAGGTTTAAAAAATCTTATTTAAAATAAAATAAAAGAAGTGTAGTTCTATAGGGATTCTTCTTTTATTTTATTTTACCATTGTATTTTATTTAAATAAGAATTCGGGTCACTTAATTCTAATAATCTCCACCTTGACACGAATTTTAAATAAACAAGTTCTTCATCGCGAACTCTCAACGAACAAGTTCTCCACCTCTTCCATAAAACCCCTTAAGGTTTTAACTTCAACAATGAACACCAACCAAGTCTAAACAATGCTCAAACTTGGTTATAGGAAGTGACTTAGTCATCATATCTGCAGGATTTTCATGAGTACTAATTTTGCTCACAATAATATCACCACGAGCAATAATATCACGAACAAAATGATATCGAACATCAATGTGTTTTGTTCTCTCATGAAACATTTGATCTTTTGTAAGGAAGATGGCACTCTGACTGTCGCAAAATACTATGTTGATTTGAAGGTCTTCATTGAGCTCACTAAAGAGTCCCTTCAACCAAATAGCTTCTTTACAAGCCTCGATTAATCACCATGTACTCGGCTTTCAAGGTGTAGACAAAGCGATCAGTAGTTTGCAAAGTAGCTTTCCAACCGATTGCACAACTTCCGATTGTAAAGACATAACCAAATGAGAGATCTTCTTCTATCAAGGTCTCCAAAGAAAATCAAGCATCAACATACCCAATGACTCCATCTCTAGTTCTTCCAAACTGTAAGCAAACATCGAGTAGTACCTCGTAAGTATCTTAAAATCTCTTGAATCGCTTTCCAATATTCTTTACCGGGATTCACCGTGTATCTCGCTAATCGCTATACACCGATCGTGATATGATAAATCTGGACGTGAATAAACCATAGCATACATGAGAGATCCCACTGCACTAGAGTATGGAACATGTGACATGTACTCAATCTCATCATTTGATTGTAGAGACAAAACCGATGAAAGTCTAAAATAGGCTGCTAAAGGAGTACTAACAGGCTTAGCACTCTGCATATTGAACCTGCAAAGAACTTTCTCAATATACCCCTTCTGACTTAGGTACAATTTACTTGTTTTTCTATCTCTAAGAATCTCCATACCAAGTATCTTCTTTGCTGGTCCCAAATCTTTCATCTCAAATTCTTTACTTAGTTGGGCTTTGACCTTTCTTATCTCTCCTTTATCTTTTGTTGCTATCAACATGTCATCAACATAAAGAAGTAGATACACAAAAGAACCATCACTGTTTTTCTTAAAGTAAACACAGTTGTCAAAACTACTTCTTTTAAAATCATGAGAAGTCATAAAAGAATCAAACCTCTTGTACCACTTTGTCTTGGTGATCAAGTTTCAAACCGTAAAGGGACTTTTTCACAAGCAAAACATAGTCCTCTTTTTCTCGAGATCAGAAAACCCTCTCTGTTTGTTGCATGTAAATATCTTCCTCAAGTTCTCCATGCAAAAATGCGCTTTTACATCTAATCGCTCAAGCTCCAAATCATGCATGGCCACAATACCAAGCAAAGCTCGAATCGAACTATGCTTCACAACCGAGGAGAACACATCTGTGAAGTCCACTCTTGGAATTTGATGTGAATCCTTTTGCAACAAGCCTTGCTTTATATCTGGTTCTTCAACTCCGGAGTTCCTTCTTTCTTTTTAAACACCCATTTACAAATGAACAACCTTTTTACCTTTAGGAAGTTTCATAAGATCCCATGTTTTGTTTTTATGGAGTGATTCCATCTCCTCTTGCATAGCAAACATCCACTTTTCTCGAGTCTTCACAACCTAACCGCCTCGAGAATAATTAGACGGCTCTTGGTTTGCATCTATATCTTGGCCACATTTAAAGCATAAGCAACTAGATCAGCCCTCGGCATACTTCTTTGGAGGTTTAATTTCTCTTCTAGTTCTATTTTTGGCGATAGAGTATTGTGGTGAAGAAGCAACTCTATTCTCAATTTTTATACTGGCTTGAGGAGTCGACTCTGTATTAATCTGATGCTCCACCTACTTTTGATTTTCTTTATTGGAAGAGTCTTTAAGAGATAAGTTAGGTAGCATAGCGGTTTCATCAAAAACAACATCTCTGCTAATCACAACTTTTCTATTTTCGGGACACCATAACTTATACCCTTTTACACCACTTTATAACCAAGAAAAACACATTTAATGGATCTCGGTTCCAATTTTCTATTATCAACATGAGCATACGCGGAGACACCCAAAGATCTTTAAATCGAATAATTAGCGGGATTACTAGACCATACATCTTGTGGAGTCTTTTTCTCAATGGCAATGGATGGAGATCGGTTGATCAAAAACATGCGATGAGGGCGCTTGGCCCAAAACGACTTTGGTAAGTTGGCATTTGACAACATACATCGAACTTTCTCCATGATCGCTTACGTTCATTCGCTTACAACGCTTTTTTTTTGTTGTGGAGTATGATGAATCATCAAGTGTCTCACGATCCCTTCGACTTGCATAGTTTATTAAACTCATCGAGAACTAAACTCTAAGCCATTGTGCATGCGAGGTGTTTTATTTGTTTTCCGTCTATTTTTCAATCATAGTTTTCCAAGACTTAAATGCGGAAAATGCTTTTCTGCTTCAGGAAGAATGCCCAAACTTTTCTGGAAAAATCATCAATAAAAGTTAGCATATAATTAGCTTCACCTCTTGAAGGCACTCTTGATGGCCCCCACAGATCAAAATGAATATACTCCAACGTTTCCTTCGTGTTATGGATTCCTCTGGTGAATCGAACTCTCTTTTGCTTCCCAAAAACGCAGTGCTCACAGAACTTCAGTTTGCAAATTCCTTGCCCATCAAGAAGTCATCTTTTGCTCAATTCTGTCATGCCATTCTCACTCATATGCCCTAGGCGCATATGCCAAAGTTTAGTAATATCATCATCCGACAAGGAAGAGGAAGCGACAAATTGCATCACCAATAACAGAGAAACCCGTGCAAAACATATAACTTGGCGGTCTTTCTCCGCCCTTTCATCACAACGAGGAACCTTTGGAAATCTTCAAAATCCCACTTTCAATTGTGTATTTGTACCCTCTTGAATCAAGAGTACTCAACGAAATTAAATTTCTCTTCAATTATGGAACATGCCGTGCGTCACTAAGTGTTCTCGACAACTCCATCAAACATCTTAACTTTAATTGTTCCAACACTGCGATTTTACACAGTATTATTTCCCATCAAAACAACACCTTCGTATTAATCGCTTCGTAATTTGTAAACCAATCCCGATTGGGACTCATGTGGAATGTGCAGCCTGAATCAAGTATCCACTCCTCGCTCACTTTAGAATTGTTGACAAAAGCGACTAGAAGTTCACCATCGCTGTAGTCTTCTACAACATCAGCTTCACCGGAATTTTTCTCGGTTGTTTTCCTTTTGATTCGCAAATCTCCCTTTTAATCTTGTTCTGTAGTTTATAGCACTCAGATTTAATGTGCCCTTTCTTCTTGCAGAAGTTATAAGTTTTACCTCTGTTTGAAGACTTCGATCTACCCTTAGATTTACCGCGAGGATTCTGTTCCTATGTCCTTCCACGATCATCATCAGCATTCCGATCTTGTCTCCCACGAATAATGAGACCCTTTCCCTGAGAGTCGGGTTTAACCATAAGATGCTTCATCTTATCATACGAGGTCAAAGAATCATAAACCTCATCAACTGTGAGAGACTCACGGCTATATAAAATCGTGTCTCTGAAGGTTGAATAAGACGGGGGCAACGAACAAAGTAGAATCAACCCTAGATCTTCCTTGTCATACTGTACCTCCATGGCCTCCAAGTTTGAGAGAATTTTTTTAAACAATGTTAAGTGTTCGTGCACAGATGCACCTTCCTCCAAACGATGAGCATAAAGACGTTGCTTCATATGCAACTTGCTGGTTAGAGTTTTCGACTTACATATTTGTTCTAGCCTCTTCCATAATGCCGCGGCGGTCTTCTCCTTCATCACATCTTGCAAAATTTCGTTAGACAAATGCAGATGTAAATGTGTTAACGCCTTTCGATCCTTGCGCTTTTTCTCTTCCTCCGTTAATGTCGAAGGCATCTTATCTACCCCTAGCAGGGGTTCCTCTAAATCCATCTGTGCAAGAACTGTCTGCATCTTTATTTGCCACAACGCAAATCTGGTGTTGCGATCCAACAGCGGAATTTCATACTTTAAAGACGGTATTACCGTGATCGAGATGAAAAAACCCAGAAGTTCTATAGGGATTCTTCTTTTATTTTATTTTACCATTGTATTTTATTTAAATAAGGATTCGGGTCACTTAATTCTAACAACATGTCAAATTAAAATCGTGTTACAGTATAACTAGTTTCATGTTAGAGCACATAAATTTGCAACCATATATATTTGAAAACTTTTTCAAAGCAAAATAATAATAATAAATACTTTAGTATGATAAACTTGAATCATTCATTAACTTAAGTCCCCAAAATTATTATTCTAGAAAAAATTTTAATTTTAACTTTCTTTATATATTTTTTTAGATTTTTTTGAAATTTTTATAATTTTTTTGAAAATATAAATTTTGATTTTTTTATAAATATTTTGAATTTTAAAAACTATTTTGAATTTTTGAAAATTATTTTGAATTTTTTTTTTGTAATTTTTGTTGAGAGGGAGACCAATTTGCTCATTTTCAAACTTGACAGAGACCAAAAGGGTATTTACACCAATTTATTATTCAAATTATTCAAGTTATTCGAATAGTAAAATTGAACTTGATTCAAATCCGAAACTTGAATTACTTATTCGAATTGACTCGAATAATTTGAATAACTCATTATTGATTAACTCGAAATTTAAATTTTATTTTATTTTTTTGAATTAAATTAAGTTTTGTTTATACCAAAACTTGAAATATTTTCAGGTAAACTCTTCATAGGTAAACTCTTTTTAGCCCATTTGAACTTTAAATTGTGTCCATCATGGTACATATTAATATATGTATATATTGTTATAATAATAGTTAGATTATAGCACATCGAGAGAAAAAAAAATATGTAATAAATTTATAAAAAAATCAAATATAATTTTTATTGAAATAGTAAAGTAAAGATAATGAAAATTATAATGTCTTAAGTCAAATCTCGTAATGTGCATGTGTTATTATAGAGTTTTATTGAGGGGGGTCAACTCTTTCAGGAGAAGTCTTCGATGAGTTATCCACTTGGTATTCAACTAGGTCCTCAACAATTGAAGGTATTGTCTTGGGTTCTGGATAATCAGAGTTTTGTCTCTTGACTCTACGAAGAGCCTCGAAGGTTCACGGTCGAGTGGTACCATGTCTCCTTACTAAGGCTACTCATGCCTTGGTTGGTAGTTCGATCCCCTGTGCACGCATCTTCCTTGTTTAATTATCTACACGCCATTCAAGTATGTTCTCTCTCCACCAACCGAGATGCTCCCACTCTGTGAACCCTCGGGGCTCTCTGCGGAGTCAAAAGACAAAACCTGGACCATCCTGGGCTTGGGATAATACATTCGATGGTTTAGGGTCTACTCAACTGCCCGACAGACGACACTTCGAAGACTTTTCTTGAAGGAGTCGACCCCCCTCAACCAGTTTATATAAAAATATGAAAAGATAAAAGTATTTTCAAAATAATATCTGTTGCTTTATAAAATAATAATTTTTTGATAATTTTACAACTGAATTAAAACTTAATTGATGAGTGACATCAGTTCAATTAAACTCTTAAATATATATAATAGATAATATAGATCATGATGAGCTGCATGCAGATATTATCACAACTTTTATAGGTAGTCAATCGCACGTGACTAAAAGGATTGGTGATGAGATGACTCTTATTTTTTTAATAAAAACTTGTATTTTAAAAGTTATAATTTATCATGTTTTCTCAAATTTGTTAAACTAATTTAATTTAAAATTAGTTGTGATAGCTTGGGGACTCCATTAGGAATATTTTTTGAGAAGCCTAAACTTAATTATGAGTTGTTCAAATATTTGATTAGTTGAATCAGTGTTTAATTATATAATCCCTTCAATTTTGTAAACAAATATTTTAAAAGTTCTCTCTCATGCATTCATGTATATTTTTGTACATGTTTTCTTTTTTCTACTATATATTTCTAGACTTTATGTATTTTAAAATTTTTGTTGTGTTATTTATTTTCGGGTTTTAATATTAGTAAAAGGTTTGCGAGGTCTTTTTTATACACTATTCACTTATATTTTATATACATAAATTTTATATTAAGTTTCGTTTAATTTAGTGGGAGTAAAAAAATATTACGCTTTTATGAGATTTTTTCGTGTAGACTATCGAAATATTTTTGGAATACATACGCTTTATGTCTTTATGAGTAACCCTTTATGTAGACAAAAGGAAATGTATTTCCTCAAATTGAAATCGTAAACATATAATGGATGAAGATCGAAGATCCTTATTAGTGACAACAAGAATAAGTCGAGTGCTTTTATAAAATGCAAACAACCTATAATTAACCGGAAGAATCCATCCGAGTAAAGCCATGTCGAACCTTTGTCACCAAAATAAGTGCACAAAATGAAAGGTTGTTACAATAGGCTTGTTATTTTATAGCTTTTGTATCCCATTCATTCCTACGATAGAATCAGTTTAATTTGTAAAAAAATTTGTTGAAGTATTTTAGATTTTTCCACATGTTTTCATTGTAAATATTTGTGCTTCAACTTGTCTCCATAACATGCATCCTGTTAACCACATTTATTCCATGCACGCATACATTCATTATATGCATTTAAGAAGTAGTGATTGGCTGAGCTTTTTAAGTGGGTTTCTCTTTCAAATTAGAATTGTAAGAATCATTGAATGCCACCGTTAGTGTTTGTGTAAAACCAGAATCATGGAGGGAAACCCATTGCCTAAAATGGAACAAACCAGAGATGCCCAAGAAGAAAACCAAGAAAAGGTAGCGTGAATTAAGAGGAAATTAGGGAACAAATTGCTAAACTGATGGATCTGATGTCTGTTATGGTTAAGGAAAAGGGGCATCTTAGAAACATTGTTATAGATGGAGAGAAAAGATATGGCCACCTAGTCGTATTCCCTGATGGCCAATGTTCTTATGAAATGTGTAATAGGCCCATTTTGCCCGGCCCATATTTTTTAAAACCAAAACAGAACAAAAAACTAAAAACCAAAAGAGTAAAAATATAAATAAACAAAGTCCAATAACAGTCCACCTTTTTACAAGCCCAAATGCTAATTACAGCTGACCCAATTAGTGGCCCAAATACAAACTCAAATAAACTAAACTATACCACTACCCAAATTTGCCCTTAACCCTAAGGCCCGAATGGTTCCAAAACTCGGAAACCCTAGGGGAGCTTTCTGGAACCCTCCAGCGTGGCAACAGTCTCCCTACGTGCGCCACAACAGCCTCCACGCGCCCCACACATACGTTGCACCTCCGTACCGCGCCGTACACCACGTCACTGCCTCCGTACGCCACAGCTGGCGTTTCATATCTACGAAAATGAAAAAACAACAGCAAACAGAAAGAAAACAAAAAAATTGTATTTTTTACGTTTTTATTTTTATTCCGATTTCAGCTTTAAAAAGCCCGAAATCAACCACTGAAAAAAAAAATTTCTCACGATTTTCATACAGAGAATACAGCAATAGAAACTATAAACAGAGATTCAAAGGTTTATTTTCGATTTGATCTTTCTCTATTTTTTCCTTTTGAACCCATTCTGTAGCATTTTTCTTCCTTTTTACATGCGAAAAAAAAAAGGGATTTACCTGCAAAAGTTGAATCGACGAACTGCCTTTTTTCGTCGAAATCGAAACAAAGGTAGTCGTCGAGGCTAGGGTCGGGCCTGGTTTGAAGGAGACCGGTCGATCAAACCTGGATGGGCCACTAATCGCCGATGACCGTGGCGTTGTAGTGACCGAAAGGAGATTTCTCTCTGCGGCGGAGAACAAAAACAAAAAGGAGAGGGATTAGGGTTTAATTTAAAATGATATTTGATATGTTTTAAGTTGGTTTTAAAGCTATTAAAGAAACGGCGCCGTTTGGGCTCATTGCAATAGCCCTTAAACGACGCCGTATAGACGACCCGATTTGACCCGACCCGTCGTCCATAGGATCCGCGTGTTTTTGCGGTGATGGAATATTTATGCGATTAGTCCCTCTGTGTTGTGTTGTCTTTTGATCAGGCCTGTTATACATTTCCTTTTCTCATAAATTGGCCCCTGTAATTCACGCGTCTTCTCAATCTAGTCCTGTGTATGCGCTGCGTTTTAGATATTAGAATATTTACCAGATTGATCCCTTATTTTCTATACGAAATTAAATATGATCCTCGATTCTGTTTAGATAATTTTATTTATTCATGAAATCGACTTTTAATTCTATTTTTGTTACAATTAAGTGCTAATTTTGTAAATTCTTTTACATACATATGTAATTCATATCAAATTATTTTCATGTATATATATACTTTTTATATAATTTATATTATTTTTGTGTATATATTATTGATCTCGTATTATTTTATGTATGTATTTTCTTTTGAATTTATTTACATATATATACATATATATATATATATATATATTCTTTTGAATTTATTTATGTATAATTGGTTTCCTTAAAAAACCCTTTTTTTAAATTATATATTTATTTATTTCAAACACTTTCATATGTCATTATTATTTTTATATATATTATTTTATATCGAGTTTTTATTACATATGTATTATTTAGATCGACGCATACTATTTTCTATGTATTAGGTGTTTATTTGTTTGTTATTGTATGGATTATATTTCTTAATTTGTAACTATTAATTATTTATGATTCATCGTTGTAATGTTTGATGTATGGATTAATATATTGCTTTGTATTCCATTGTATCTTACAAAAGATGTAGTGTTTTAATGTCGTTTCGATTTTAAAATCATAAGGCAATGCCCGTGTTTAGAGGTCTCGAGAAAATCGTGCTCTAACTTACTGAGTTCCGATTTTCCTCGTTAAAACCTAGCAACCGAGTATCCTTTCTCTCTTAAATTAAAATGCATAATATTTCAAATAAAAAAAATTATTCTCGAGAATTTGAGATATTGCACCCTAACTTACTGGGTGTGGTATTTTATCATCTCGAGATAAGAATTTCAAAAGACAAAGGCAATATTCCGTATTCGGGAACTTTGAGAAATAGTGCCCTAACTTACTGGGTTTTGATTTTTCATTTGACCCAAATAATGGAATATCCTTCTTATTTTTAAATGTACGAGTATTGAATGTCGAAGGATAAATCTAATTTCGAGAATATAAGATGTTGTGCCCTAACTTACTGAGTATGGCATTTTATTTCTTCGAAATAAGAAGCTTTGGCACCCAATATGATTCTGTCCAAATATATCTTAAGTAAATGGATCGTACTCTAGAATCTTTTCAAATTTTCGACATCAAGACATTAAATAATCAATTAGGTACCAATTTTGGGCGCTACGAGGGTGCTAACCCTTCCTCGTACGTAACCGACTCCCGAACCTGTTTTCTCGAGTTTTTGTAGACCAAAATTATTGTTTTAATAAAAATGTTTTATTAAAATAATCCATCTCAAGGTGATCTGATCACACCTTGAATAAAATATCGGTGGCGACTCCATTTCCATATTTTTAAAGTGGATCCCCCTTTTTTTCAACTCGATTAAAAAATGGTTTCGACAAAATGCATCCCCAAGTAGTTCCACCAACTAACAGGGTACCATTTATCTATATTAATCCAACAAGAGCAACACATCAGGATCCAAGGATGATAAGGTTTACCTTAAACGACCCAATTATGTCGAACATGGTTGAACCCACCAAATAGAAAGAGTTGAGAAGCAGTAATGTTGCACTACTTGAATCACTAGAAGCTCAAGACAAGTATCAGATATTTGCGGTCGATTAAAAGCATGGAAGAGCTTAGTGGAATAGATGCAAGAGAATTCCACTAAGCTTTGTATTTGATTTGATTGTTTTGCTGAAATTCAAAACTCATAACTTTGAGAGTATGACAGGACCAATCGCCCTTCGGTCCAAATTAAAATCTTCTATAAAAAAAGACTAGGTACGTGAATGATGACATACTCTTGATGCATTATTTTTAAGATAGTCTCATTGGATATGCTGCAAGGTGGTATAATTAGTTAAGTTGGAATAAGATAAGGTCAAGAAAGGATTTGGCTAGAGCTTTTCTGGATTAATATAAACATATGTCCTATATGGTTAGAAATTATTTATTCCTGTAAAGCATGGCAGAAGAAGCTTATGAAAGCTTCAGACAATATTCTCAAAGATGGAGAGACACATCAGCACAAGTGCAACCACCACCAACAAAGAGAGAGACTACAATGTCGTTTGTGAGTACTTTGCAACCCCGTACTACGATAAAGTTGTTGGTAGAGCCACGAGGAACTTTAAAGATATAGTACTCTCAAGGAAAATGGTTGAAAAATACTATAAAAGAGTGGGAAAGTCAAAGAATATAAAGCATCCATCATTAAGGGAGTCGAGGGATCCGAAGCAAGAGAATAATTCCAAGCAATGATAGGAAGTAGTGAATTGTGTTCTCATGACCCCTCGTTTTACCCTCCCAAGAACAATGATTTCCATGGGACAACTCATGTCTGATAGTCCTACAATATCATCACTTAGCAACTAATCATCAAGGCCTTATTCATGCCCCACCTTTTGTGGCACATGCACCTCTACTTGCTGCAAGTTGGTGTAGTTAGTTAAGTTGGAACATGATAAGATTATGGATGGATTTGGCAAAGGCATTTGGATCAATATAAACATGTGTCTTACATGGTTCCGAATCATTTAGTCTTGCAGAGCATGGGAAAGAAACTTATGAAAGCTTAAGACAATATTCTCAAATATGGAAAGACACAACGCCACAAATGCAACCACTACTGACACAGAGAGAGACTACTATGTCATTTGTGAGTACATTGCAACCCTCGTACTACGAAAAAATTGATGGTAGTGCCACAAGAAACTTTAATGACAGTAATATCAGGAGGGAAATGATTGAAAATACTATAAAAGGTTGAGAAACTCAAAGAAGATAAAACATCCAGTTGAGGGATCCAAAGAACGAGAAGAAGATTTACAAGCAATGATAGGAAGTAGTGAATTGTATTCTCATTTTACCCTCCCAGGAACAATTCTTTTCATGGGGCATATTCATGCCTAATAGTTGCACAATATCATCACTCAGTAGCTCATCATCAAAGCCTTACCCCTACCCCACCTTTTTTGGTACATGCACCTCTACCTGTCAATCAGTCTACTGCAAGTCAAAGACAATCAAAGAATACTCGAAGAAGAGAACAATTTGAACCACTCTCTGTCTTTTACTCTAAATTACTACCCTAGCGTCTTGAGAAGTAACTCCTTGAAAAAGTTCTAGTAGAGCCCCTTCACCCTCCGTACCTGAGCTGGTATGATGATAATGCATATTATGATTACCATGATGAGACTCAGGGTCATTCCACGGAGAATTGCATTCTTTTGAAGAGAAAAGTTCAAGCACTCATCAATAGCGGATAGTTGGATGGAGATGGCATGATGGAGAAATAAAGTATACAAGGTTGAGAAAGAGGGAGTTGTAGCTGTAGTCAGTTTTTAAGAAATTTTTGTCGGTCTTTCTAAGAAAATCATTGTTTCTTTTATTTACTAGTTTTTTTTTTTTTTTCAATTTCAAGTGTTGCATTTCTTGTTTCTGATAAAATTGTATCAGATGCAGAGTAAACAAAGGGAAGCATGAAGACTCTTCAAAGGGTCTGAGTCCCACCACTGTACTTTTTTCTTGTTCCTGAAATGAATTTCATAGACATAATAAGAAAGAACAAAACTAAACAAACAATTGATGTAAAAGGTTTAGTTAAGCAAATGACTGTAATATGGTTATAAAGATCACAGTAAGAAATTGCTCTATTACCAACAAATTAAAATGAACTTAGCCAACCAAATATCCATCACCAATATCTGCACATTAGTTAAAGCTTAATAACATTTGAGAACAGAAGTCAATTTCCATGAAACCAGACAACTTATTTTTGTTCCTTGAAATATAATAAACTTTATATTTCTTTAAAATACAGTTGTTATAAATGAACAGCAAGGTCGTTGTAGTATAGTGGTAAGTATTCCCGCCTGTCACGCGGGTGACCCGGGTTCGATCCCCGGCAACGGCGATTTTATTTTTTATCATACCTTTCAAAATAGGGAAAAAAACAGCCAACTTATTTTTGTTCCTTGAAATGTAAGGAACTTATGCATATTCAAAGTTTCTTTAAAGCGGAAAAGTTGTTACCAATTAACAGCGAGGTCGTTGTAGTATAGTGGTAAGTATTCCCGCCTGTCACGCGGGTGACCCGGGTTCGATCCCCGGCAACGGCGATTTTATTTTTAATTTGTAATTTTCAAAAAAGGGCAAAAAAAAGATAAAAATGGCGTCGCCCGGACTCGAACCGGAGACCTTCAGTGTGTTAGACTGACGTGATAACCGACTACACCACGACACCATACTGTAATGAGTATTAAAATTAATATTGTTATTTTTATAAGAAAAAAGTAGATTCAAACTTTAATTTAGTATCAACCAAAGCATCATAAGTTTCATTACTGCTATACCAGCAGTTTTTTTTATATATATTTGAGGATCAAACATCAATATTGGTGTTTTTAAGATTAACATTTATTCCTTTAAAATTATGTAAATTCAATATCAATTTTAATGTTTTTTAAAACATAGCTAAGGAGTAAGGAGGCCGAAAGGCCCAAACCATCTTTGCTTAAGATATTGAAATCCTAATCCATGTGGATTTTGTTTTAGGTAAACTTTTATTACATATTATTTAGGTTTATTTATGGTTTGGTCCTTAGTATTAATTCCAACGTATTTGCGATTGTCTTATTTACCTATTGTAGGAAAGTGTTTGTCCACTCCAATGGAACTTACTTTTGTTGGAAAAGTGTATTTTATGTGAACTTTTTCTACTCTAACAGACACAATTGCTTGTTGGCCCAACGAGATTTTAAGGAAAAAAACTTAATTTGGACGGCAATAATGGAGCTTGGAAAAGGATAAGAAGCCCCCAACCCTCCTTCTATCAACACTTGACGGAAATCAACAAAACCATCCATTTTTTTCCCTTCTCTTTTCTCTCTTCATCATTTTTTCTTATATTTATTTCGAGAAACTTCTTAATTTTCTTTAAATATGATTTCTAATATTGCAATGTATTTCATATTTAGTTAATTGAATTGTCTACCTTTATCCCTTTTGCTTCTTCTTTTTTAAAAAAAAAAAAATTGATTATTGATAATGGTTTGGTCATTTATTAATTTGATAAAATCTAAAAGGATTGGAAAAAGAATTTTACATTTTAGGTCTAGATTGAATATCTCTTTATCTAAAATAAATGGGTAATTATTTATTTATTTATTTAGATAGGATTAAAATATACATGATTATTTTAGGTAACCATAATCGGGATTTATTTTAATGAATTTGATCTAAATTTTTTACATATATTTATATAGCTCAATAATTAGATTAGATTAATTCTTTAATTACTTAGAAAAGGGTTAAGAGGACTCTATTAGGATAAATTCGATAGAGATTAATCAATTAACTAACTTTACATTGGATGAAATTATAATAATAAGTTTTTATAACCTTAATAATTTTATTCCCGGATTTAGAGTAATAGTTGGTGATTAATATTATAATTAGTAATAACTCTTTGTATGAACGATCTTTTTAATATTTAGATATGTATACTTACGTGTGCGATATTTGACCAATAATATCTTATATAATTTATATATCATAATATAAACATTAAAATTATATATATTAAGTCGTCAATGTTTAAAATTAATAAAATATACATAATTACATAGGCAAGTCTAAACAGGTTTAAGTTAGTTAATTATAAATGTTGTTTAGTTTAACAAAATTTAAGACACATATTTTGAACCAAATTAATTAAGTGTTATATAATATTGATACCATACATATATGCTCAATCAGCCTGACCATAAACAATTTCAATAACTAGTTAATTAACTATAAATCTAGCTTTCTTGTAAAGCTCTCTCGAATCCTCTGAAGAAGTTGAAATGTTTTCAACTAATTAATTATGCAACATTTTAGCAACTTTTTCTTCTATTTATGATTGTTTGTCTTGTTAAGTATTTTTAAAAACAAAATTCTTTCTTGTGTTTATTAAAGCGTCCTTTTGATCTCGACTTTTGTGATCAATTTGCAAGGCTCTTAACCACAACAACGAAGGAGGCATCAACGATATTGTTATAGTGAAGTTGAAAAATGAACTCATCAAGCTTACAATAGTAAGAAGAGACATATTCGAATAAGGCATGAATCTGTAAGACATTTAATAAAGGATGGAGTACTCGCTTTGGAGTACGTGAGGTCTGAAAGGAACCTAGCTGATCCACTAACCAAAGGATTTAGTAGGAAAATGGTTTTTGATCGTTGAGGGGGATGGGTCTTAAACCCAATGGTTGAGGAATTCATGATGGATACCCAACTTAGTTTCTAAGTTCAATATGGTCAAACGAAACAATGGAAAGACTCATAGTGTACATTTTACCAATCCCTACAGCAAATGATGTATGTAACACCCCTAACCCGTATCTGTCGCCGGAACAAGGTTGCAAAGCATTACCGAAATATACAAAACAAATACAAGCATTTCATATTATTTAACTTTTATGTCAGAAATTATTCATAAAGTCCCTTATATGAGCCCTCGAGGCTCAAAACATACATTAAAAACAAGTCGGGACTAAACCGGGTACTCAGAGAATTTTTCGCACCAGTATAACTCTCTGACTTGGGTCACACGGCCAAGTCACACACCCGTGTGCTAGGCCATGTGTAGGTGCAGGGGTCACACGATCAGGCCACACGCCCGTGTGCCAGGCCGTGTGAAAAATCCTGAGCATTATGTTTTAAATTTTAAAGATGCAGAGGACACACGACCAAAACACACGCCGTGTGGTAGGCCGTGTGTCACACACGGCTGAGACACACTCCCATATCTGTTCCCGTGTGGACGAAATAAGGTAATTTCCAAGACATATTTCTCACCCATTTGGTCTTCCACCTATACTAACATTTTAACACATTCAAAAGCCAATCCAAGACATTTAAAATAATCAAAATCAAGTCATAAACATGTCATATATCCTCATTTCTCATCATTCAAATTTACCATATTAATGAAAACATCTATTTGTTTACTTATACCAACTATACTATCTCATCTCATACATTAATATGCCTATAACTTATCCATCACTCAACCACATCAAACACAACAAACATGAAGAAGCCACACAAAAATATACTTAACAATAGTATGTTTAACTCAAGCCATTCCAACGGCTATTTATAACCAAAACACATATTTTCCATCAACGGCCCAATTGAACCTATACATGCCATTATACCAAAATTTAGTTCGTTACATATACCAAAATGAGCCGAAGGATAGTGTGATGATGCTCGGACCAGCTTCCAACCTTAACGAGCTTTCGAGCTAATATAAAACAGAGGAAATAAAACAGAGTAAGTATTTAATGCTTAGTAAGTTCGTATAACAGGAAATAAACTTACCATTCGTTTACATTTAAGGTAAGCATACAAAATGCATCCAAGCACTTTGGCTAATAGCTTAAACACACAACTTCATCAACATGTTAGTCATGTATTTCATGTGAATATCAAGAATCAGGGATGAGGTCATCAAATATCAATTTTCCATGTGTTTTCAGGTGTATACATGTAGTATCTCATTCAGAATTCACCTTAACTTATATCAGAACTTTGTCCGTTGAACCATTTGAAATATCGATGGATACACGGTAATACACACGAAGTGTATGAATCTGTAATCCGTTAATTCATATTCGGGAGTGCTCATTTAAGCACATAACAGGGAAGTCCTCTCTCGAGCCATATAACGGGAAGCTCATGTGAGCCATGTAATGGGAAGCTTATCCGGGCTATATAACAGGAAGCTCATAAGAGCCATAATCAGGAATCTCATACGAGCCAATAACGGGTAGCTCCGAAGAGCCATTAACGGGAAGCTCCGGATAGACATATATCGAGAAGTTCAAGCGAGCCATATCGAGCCATATCGGGAAGCTCCGGAGAGCCATTAATTAGGAAGCTCACAAAGAACTTTTTTTTTATCAGGAAGCTCACGAAGAGCTATATATTGGGACACTCATAAGAGCTGCGGTGTGTCCACAACACGTGCAGGATCACAATCGATCGGGATGCTCCGAAGAGCTATTAACGGGAAGCTCGCAAGAATCATATAACGGGAAGCTCAAGAGAGCCAAATATCAGGATGCTCATGAGAGCTTATAACGGGACGCTCTTTCGATCTGTGGTGTGTCCGCAACATATGCAGGACCACAACCAATTCGGGAATCTTGTATCCATCGAATTTCATTTATTCAAACGGCACTTAACATTCGGGCTTTGTCGGATATGTAATCAATTTCATGTACATGGAAATTACACAGTTCATATATATATTCAACATTTAATTCAAACATATAAATGCACTCAATTTATTTACACGAACTTACCTTGTCAAGTGTTCGTTGATTTGTTGTCTACTAGTCCGACACTTTCTCTTTTCCTCGATCTAATTCTGTATTTTTTCTATCTGGATCTATACGAGTAAATTTAACTCAATTTAATACAATTCATATTCAATTCAATCCAAATCACATCTTAGGCAAAATTATTATTTTGCCCCTATTCTTTTATTTAATTATGATTTCGTCCCTAGGCTTGGAAAAATGAAATTCATGCAATTTAACCCTTATTCCAAGCCTAACTGATTTTTACATGTAACATTTACAGCTCATGTAATTCATAAAATTCAGAATTTTTCCATAAATTTTACATCTTTACAATTTAGTCCCTAAATCACAATTTCATCAAAATTCACTTTACAAAAGTTGTTTATCAATCAATAGCCTTTCATTTACTACCATAAATTTCATAATTCATGCACATTCATCCATGGCAAAACTTTAATACTTTAATAACTTTACAAATTAATCCTCGAGATAGGTAGATTAAGCTATTACGATCTCGGAAACATAAAAATTACTAAAAACGTGACAAGAATCCATACCTAATTGAGCCAAAACAACTTGCTTGAACTCAACACCCAAAAACTAGGGTTTCCATGTATTTTAATTGGGAAAGATGATATAAAATGATGATATTAGATATTTATTTTATTTATCATCTTTTATTTATTTACTTTCCAATTTAGTCCTTTTCTTTTCTTAAATTTCCATGGATGAATCATCATACTTATCTACTAACTCCTCTTAATGGTATATTTACCATATAAGGACCTCCAATTTTGAATTCCATAGCTATTTGATCCTTTTAGCTACTAGAATTCAACTTTTGCATTTTATGCAATTTGGTCCTTTTATCAATTAAACATGTAATCGGTAAAATTTCCTAACGAAATTTTTATACGATATTCCTATCATACGGTAGACCATAAAACAATTTTAAAATAACTTTTTTCTTACGGACTCGGATATGTGGTCCCAAAACTACTATTCCGATTTCACTGAAAACGGGGCTGTTACAATGTACATGCATGAGGATGAGTTTTTACTCTTAATGAATTCATAGCCCAGATTTTGGGTGGTCCTATTGATTCAGACTTGATGAATTCACTAACTTAAGAGGTTGAGTTTATTACTCTTAATGAATTCATATCCTAGAGTTTGGGTGATCCTATTGAGATAGGTTTGATGAATTCACCGAACTTAAATTTGAGAGGATGAGCTTAATGAAAGCTCTTAATGATTTCATAGCCCTAATATGGGTGGTCTATATTGAGTTAGACCTAATGAAATCACCTATGTAAGTGCCAAGGACTAGCCACCTTCTATGAAAACCATTTTGGGTAGTTTTTCTAAAGTACTTACCAGCATCCCGAGGTACGTTGGCTAAAACTTATTGAGTTATCGTGAAACTTTAATTGGATCTGAGATTAGTTGTATGTCATGAGTTAACTCCTATCTTAACAAGTTCAAGATTCGTTCACTTATTAAAGAGAAGAATCACTTATTTCACTATGTACTAGCTCAAATCCACAAGGTACTAGTGCTTAAGAAACTAATTTCTTTAACACTCCTAACCCGTATTCGTCGCTGGAATAGGGTTACGGAGCATTACCGTAAAAACATAACTTAAAAACATATATTTCCAATCATTTCATTAAACATATCAAAGTCCATTCATACACATGCGTATCGTCCCTTAATCGAGCCTTTGAGGCCCAAGAAACACTTTAGAAACAATTCGAGACTAAATCGGAAACATTTAGAACTTTATAGAAAAAGATAAAAAATTTCATACTGCAGGGGTCACAAGGCCGTGTGCCTCACACGGCTGAGACACACGTCCGTGTCTCAAGCCGTGTAACTGCACAACTTGTTACCCTTTAAACTTACAAGGGATACACGACCGTGTTGCATGGCCATGTGCCACACACGGTTGAGACACACGCCCGTGTCTTAAGCCATGTGGACAAGAAATAGGTCAAATTCAAGTCATTTCTTTCACCCAATTCAAGTAGACACCTACAAGCCATTTGCATACACAATCAAGCATTAAAACATATCTAAAACATGTTTAATAAGACCAATTTGAATGACCAAATTTCATTCAACCAATATGCCATATAATGCACCTCAAGAGCAAGCATTCAACTTAACCAAACATATGCATAATTGGTCACCTTGATACCATTTTAAAACATACCATAAATGACTTATACCATGTCAATATAACTTACCATTTGAACCATTATTCTCATTCATCTCAAGCACACATATACCTAAACTTATACATATTTGATCATAACTTATCCATATATATTTAGCTTAATTCCATACCAAGTTATACCATAATCGACCACATTGACTAAATTTCATATTCAAGCATACCTTAATTAACTAAACTGGTCATTTTTAATACAAACACAATTAACTAAATTTCATATTCAAGCATACCTTAATTAACCATATTGCAAACATGCCAAACTTACCTCTTTGGTCATAAAATCATGCATCAAATTAACCATATTAACACCAACCATCGAGATACCATAAGTACATTAACCATAATGATACTTATACATACCAAAATAACCATTAGATTATTTATACACAAATCCACTCATACATGCCATTATAACCTTGATCAAGACATCAGAATCTACCAATATAATTACTGGATAGTGTGATAGATCTCCGACGAGCTTCCAACCCGGTCGAGCTTCCGATAATCTATAAAGTAAGAGAAAGACAACTACGTAAGCAATAAATGCTTAGTAAGCTCGTAGAACATGAAACATAACTTATCACTTCAATACTATAATACATAGAGTAAACATGATTCAACACTAATACTTTAAACTTATTATAAACCTATTGAACACCATTCAACTCACAATTGAGTATATTCAATAACATCGCATATACTTTTCATATATAACATATTGGAATTTATAAGTCTTAAAACATAATCATCAACCTTTTCATAATATAATGAACCGTTCTATTTACTTACTTTCCCTTCCATACCAAATGTATAGCATAAGCTTAAACAACATTATCATTTTACGAGTTAGTGTATTTATCTATGATATAGGTAATTCTTCCATAGCATAAGTGTATTTATCTATGATATAGGTAATTCTTCCATAGCATAAGTAGACTTCTCACAGATAAGTACATTATTTATCACATCAAACCTTTTATAATCTCATATTACATCCCAATTATGAGCTTACCGTTCAATTCTCTTTTCTTACCCATTTCATTTACATAGTACAAAGTATAATCATAAACATCAATCATAATCACGAGCTTGGCACAAGCCTAAGCACGTCAACAACACATGTTAGTCCATTTAAATGTAATTCACTTAAATTAACATAAGATGAACTAATGGTACATGAACATACTTCTTTTAAATGCATCATTTCCATGAACATAACATACTTTCATATAAACTTTCCATTTCAATCCTTTTCATAATTTCATGACATAGTTCATTCAAATACATACCTTTCCTTTCTTTTTTATAACTTCATGACATAGTTCATTTGAACACATACCTTTCCTTTTTCATGCCCGTTGAATCAAATGAAATAACATCGAATATTAGGCAAATACTCAAGTAACCATTTAATTCTCTAAACACACTACAACATCACAATTTAATGTATTTATAAACATAATAAGAATATATAACTACACCAAGGCATTAATATTCAATATCAGACTATACTAGTCAAACATTCAACTCGTATTCATACTTTCAATACATACCTCACTTAAAACGTGTTACCTGAATATCAAATGATCGGAGTGTGCCATGGTGTCTTTCAACCATGGTCTTTATTTATTCTCGTCTTGATGCCATAGTGTCTTTCAACCATGGTCTTATTCATTTTTTTTCGTCGAGTTGCCATAGTGTCTTTCAACCATGGTCTTATTCCTTTGATTCGTGATACCATAGCATCTTTCAACTATGGTCTTACTCGATAGAATCGTGATGCCATAACGTCTTTCAGTCATGGTCTTATTCGATAGAATCGTGATGCCATAACGTCTTTCAGTCATGGTCTTACTCGATATAATAGTAATGTCATAACGTCTTTTAGTCATGGTCTTACTCGTTAGAATAGTGATGCCATAACATCTTTAAGTCATGGTCTTACTCGATAGAATAGTGATTCCATAACGTCTTTCAGTCATGGTCTTACTCGTTTCTAGTATGGTGCCATAGTGTCTTTCAACTATAGTCTTAATCATTTTCCTTCAAACCAATAAAATCAATTCATATATAAACAATTAGATATTAAACAATAAAAACCATAATTAATTGATTTAATCAAGTTACGAGCTTATCTGGCTAAATTACAGAAATATCAAAGTACATGAGCTTTTTGATAATTTTCTATTCTCCTCGATTTTCCACTTGATCTTGATCTAAATTGATAATCTCATTCAATTTATTAATTTAGATAGTAAAAAAAAGTTATTTTATGCAATTTAGTCATTTTTAACATTTTTACAAAATTACCCCAACATTTTACTTTTATTCAATATAGTCCCTGAGCCTAAAACATGCAAATTAACCATTTTTATTACAAATTCATACTAGCCGAATATTCATAGCCTCCATTTCAGCCCATTTTTGCAACAATTTCACATCAAGTCCTTGAACTATTACTATTTCAACAATTTAGTCTCTAATCAGTAAATTCATCAAAAATTACTTAATAAGATACTTATAAATAACAACTAACACCTCAAATTCATCATTTAACATCTAAAATCACAAGGTTCATCAATGGAAAAATTCAAAATCTTTAATAGTTTCAAAAACGAAGATACGGGTTAGCTAGACCTAGTTGTAACGATATCAAAAACATAAAAATTATTAGAAACGGGATCAAATCACATACCATGCATCAAAATTTCAGCTTGGTCGAATGCTTTTTCCTCCCCACACCATAGCTATTCAGTTGAATTAAAGAATGAAGAAGATAATGATTTAGATTTTGTTTATTTTACTTTTAATTATTAAATTACTAATATACCCTTTTAAAACCATGAATTTACCATGCAACCTATCCATGAATATCCACTCACATTAAATATGGTATAATTACCATTCAAGTCCATTAATTCACCTTTTCAAAGCTAACTGATCCATTTAATTAATAGAATTCAACTTTTGCAACTTTTCAATTAATTAACTATCTAAATATTAAAATTTCTTAACGAAACTTTAATAAAACCTTAATAACACTCCGTAAATATTTATAAAAATATTCACGGCTCGGTTTATAGAAACGAGGTCCCAATACCTCATTTTCTAAAACCACTTGACTTTAGGGTTTTACCACTTGAACCTAATTGTTCATTCAAATAGCATAAATTGTCAATATAGAAATTTATTTTAATACCATATTAGACTCGTAAATATTATTTTAATATTTACAAACTTTCTCGTCAGATTTGTGGCCCCGAAACCATAATTTCTGACACCACTGAAAAATGGGCTGTTACAACTTCACTGTTGTTCTTCTCGCGTATTTTAACTAAAATAAAACTTTATTTTTTTCTCGTGTTTTCAAAAATCTCAAAATCACTTTGTATTAGTGTGGGTTTGTTGATAATGCAAAGAAAACCATGATTGTTGAGGATTTAGTGGGGGGTTATTGAGGATTTAGTGGAGATATTGTTTGGGTTTTTTTACTAAATTGTCCATGCCTTTTTACTGTTTTGTCCTTCTGTTACTAGTATAAATAGAGTGTTGATTTCCTCTTTTTTCACATTCAACCGAAACACAACCCTCTCTCAAAACATTTTTCTCCTCTGCTTTTTGTTTGAGATTTCTTACTTTTAAAGGAAATTCTGTCTAGAAATTTGAGTTTTAAGCGGGATCGACTGTGACCCCTTCTAACTTTTCTGGAAATTGTTCCTACTATGATTTCACGAGAAGAGTAACATCAATTAAGTATCATCTTCCATATTCGGGTGTACGAATATCGAAGAACTATGTTAACCTTGAGGGACGACGTCTACTAAACGATTACACCGATCAGGACAAATTAATTTTTAAGACAATAAATTTATCACGACGCAATAATTTTTTATTTCATATTTAATTATTTATTTTTTTCAATCAGTATTAACAGATTTGTTTTTTCACTAACCTTAGTTGTTTTACGAGAGATCTATCATTCTAAATAAACTAATCCAAACATTGGTGACGTATCATAAAGATTCTAATTGTTGAGCCTAAGTAAGAGCAAGACCTTTAGTTTGGATCTTAAATTATCTGATCACGAATCTTCTGTTTCAAACACGAGGGCATGTTGAGATTCTTCTACCACTGCCCCAGATACGCATCCAAATGAATTTTACATTTTCCATCCCATAACGTGGTTTTTGTGGATTCTATTATAGATTCCTTTTCATACACCAAACGTACGTCTCAATTCCACATTCATCTCCCTTTTATATTATTTCCAGCAAATCTCATTTTTGACAAAAGAAAAGAATAAGGAATCTGAATCAACAAAAGTTGGCTGCATGTATGGAATCTTCAACACTCAACAGCCTTCATAGTTCAACCTACCCATTAGTGGGTGGGTGGTTTCCTCTCTAATGTCATTCTCCACTCACAAATTGCTGCTCTCTTTCTAGTCACAATCAAGTAACACCGCCAATTACCACCCGTGATTTTGATGCTTTCCAATCTTTCGACGATCATAAAATTTGGTCTCTCGAAATGCTAATCAATGTTGAATATAATATAGTAAATGTATTGAAGCTTTCATTTTCATGCATTAGAAAAAGACAGTTTTTGTTAGGTTTTGAATATTGAGTGTGGTTTGGTTTTTACACCAGTTTCGAGAATAAAGTTGCTTTGCTTTTATTGATTTTGACTGAAAATAATAAATGGTTGAGAGGGTGTGATTTCCACGTCATTGTACCATCATCTACTTATCTCTTGTTTGCGGAGGGAATTTGTGTTAATCTTCCACGCAACTGTTGATTGTAGACTGGAATAAGTTTTGAAAATAATATTTTATTAACTAGATTTTGAGCCTACCGACCACTCTAGAATACTGTTTTTTTCTCGGTTCTTCTGAATTAAAAAATAAATTTAATTTGATAATTACGGAATTGAGTTTGACTAGTTTAAATTATTAAATTAATAAAATGAGATTATTTGAGATTAAATTTAAAGATTCGTTCTTATATTATAATATTTTTGTCACTAAATTAAGAGATTGTTGATAAAAAATAAATATTTTAAAAAAAGTAAGACTCGATTATTAAATCAAATATTTTGATATTTTAATAAATATTGCTTATCCCTAACCATTGAGACTTAGGATTAAGTTTATTGTGCTGATCGAGTCTTGATTGACATGAGCATTATTATCAATACAGGAGGACGTAATAAGCATTGTGTTAAAAAATCAAATATGATAAAAAATTTAAATTTATTGTGAAGGAGAGGTTTTGATAAAAAAATAAAGAAGAAAAATCAATTTCTAATGCAAATATCAATTGACATGGGACAAATGCCCAAACGTTACAATGATTGTTATTTTTTTTTTTTCATAATTCTACATTGTTGGCAAAAATTGCCCATCCCAAACCATCTATGAATCAAAACCTCATTTATGGGGTCCCTATTTCTATCTTCATGCTACCTGCTGCTGTAGCTGCCATCTCTGGCTTCGCAAATTGCAGGCTCTTTAATCTTCTCTTCAACTCCTTCCTGCACAAAAATTATATCACCAGCCGATCAGCATCTATACGTGTCGATAGGACAAGGAAAACCATGTCTGAAATACAGAGTACCAAAAAAAAAAAAAAAAGCTTAATAATTTACCCCATGAGAGTTCTATCAAGGCTTGAAGTTGATAAGAGTCCTCTATTTTCTTCGGCTCTCCTTAAAAGGTATGGCATTACCATATCAACTGGTCCATAGGGTAAGTATTTGCTAACTTGAAACCCTGCGTTTCTCAATCCAAACGACAGCGCTTCCGACATTCCATATAACTGTGCAAATTCAAGCTTTTGATTCCCCTTCTCAATTCCTAAATTTCGTGCTTTCGATGCTGCCAATTTCCCTGTTTCAATCAGCGTTGTCAGTTCTGGCATTCGAGTTAGAGTCCAACTCTGTTTTTAAGTTTTCAACACCGTACCTGACTCAAGATTATGAGTTGCGAGAACGAGTCCGCCATACCCATCAGCAATCTTCTCAATCATAAACGAAGCACAATCATTGAAACAAGCATGGGTGTCTTGAATGGTGTTGTGAACCGGCGAATCGAACCCTAAGGAAGAAGCCAACTTGGTTTCGCTCGACATGTAAGCGCCTCTCACCAGCTTAAACCCCATAGGAATCCCCAGCTTCTCCGCCGTCCTCGCCGTGTTAAACAGCCGCTCCCTCGCGTCTTTCAAGTAAGCTTGCATCGTGCCGTAGACAATGGGGTTATCATCTTTGTTATACATGATGGCCGAGGAGTACGTGAAGTAATCGATGGCGGGTTGAATCGACGTGTCTTCGGCATCAATGGTTAAAGGCACGTTGTACTGCGCGCATTTTTGGCAAAGTTTTAACAGTCTTTGGTGTGCCAACTCAAGATCCGATTCTTCTTGTGGGGTTAATGGTTGGGGTCTTTGGAGTGTATGGTACAACGGACTGGAGTCGGTGAAAATTGGCAATGTGTTGAGTTTCCATGGAAGGTTCAATGATGAGTCTTTGTATTGCCACCTTAATAAATCACTCATTCTCTTTAGTAGACTAATGGGACATATTGCTGTTATCTTCGCTATCACAAAGCTTACCTATATAAACCAAGACAATTAAAATATTATACTAATGTAAAGACCATTCAAACTCAACAAAAATGGCGGCTGTTGAAATTTGTGAATAATATTTCTCCAACACAGTTTTTTTTCTTTTGTAAAACTGGAATCAAGCTGGAAAGTTCATGGATGACAAGGACGTTGCCTAATAAAAATGTTTGGTCAAATCTTAAATGTTGACCTGCCACAACTTGGATTCTTACAGATTCAGTGGCAGGCACTTCCCCCCTTTCCTTAATTGTTGGAATCTCCCTTATTAAATAGCAAAAATTGTACCTATCTTCAGACAAGTTGTTTATTGTTTTTCTCACTTTTGCTGCTATCAAACATATTAATAAGGTAGCAGCTGTCAAATCTCCCACCGTTCACTTTTTCTCCTTTTCTTATTGCACTTTTCCCTATTACACTCCAAACTGTATTTACTTATCTTCCTATAAAATCGAGTATTTTTAAAACTTTTTTTTATATATATAAATAAAACTAATAATTATATTAAATAATAGTACAATGAATACCCAAATATTTTGACTTTAAAAAGGAAAGATATGATTTTGCATTGTGAAGGACACGGCGGAGCCAGCTACCTGGACCCCATAGTATATATGCTGAAATTTTATATTAACGACCTTCTTCTAATCTTTAATGCATTTTTAATATAGTTAAGCTCACGTGAGGATACAACTATAAACCTAACTCGCTAGATTTTTTTCTTCTTTTCCTTTTATGGATTTAACTAAAAATTATTAAATATATTTTTAAAACAATTAATTTAGACTATATCTAAAGTCTGTTACTTGAAACGTTTTTTTCCCTTGAAAATACACACTAAAATGGTTTTACTTTTAAGGGGGGGGGGGGGAATGAAGCTATATATCTTAATTTGGATTTTTTGAGGTTTACGTTTTGGGAGAGAAATCTCCATTTGAATAGCTCAAAACTTGGTTATAAACTTGACCGTTGATTTCAAGTTTCTGTATTTTTTTTTTCCTGGGGAAAAGAATTAATGAATTCATCGTCTTAAACTCGGGAAAAATAAATGGGTAATGGAAGATCACTTACAGATGAAGGTGGAAGTGACTTGGCGAATTCGACACTCTGTAAAAAGCCCTCCAAATTCCGGTCACATCCGGCGTTATCGCTGGTGTGTTCGACGGCGTAAACAAGCATCCCTCGCAGACCAGCCTCCTGGATTTTCCTCACGCACTCGCCGGCCTCCGTCGTTGTTTCACCGGCGCAGAAATGTTCGAAGAAGGTGTGTTTGACGGTTTTCAATATGATGTCACGTAGCAGAGGCGTTTCCATAAGCCTGGAATTCATAACCCACATCCCGAAATCGACGAACGTCTCATTGGAAGCCAACCCGAGATTGACCGACGAACGTAAAAGCTTCAACGTCGGAACCGAAGCGAAAAGCTTCTGGTGATCATCAAGGTCAAGGGACGTTGTGGTTGGTTGATGAAGAGTTGTTGCAATTGGGTGCTGTTTCTCGACGGTGGAAAGCTCAGGTTTTTCGTCGAAATTGAGGGGTGAGGCGGCCGCAGCAGAGGCGGAGTTGAGAGGCTTGATGAAGGAGCGGAGGTTGTTGAGGAGCTTCGGTGATGATGAGAGAACTCTTGTTGCCATAGAAGGGAGAGACAAGGCAATGAAAGATTTTGGCTTTTGTCTAGCGAGAAAAAAAAAGGATTATTATTACGGGAGAAAATGTCTCTACTAAGTTTGGAATATATAGGCAAAATTACACGTGAATCTGAATATTTTTACACGTTTGGTAATTTCCAAAGCTGTAAATATCAATATAGAAGTTATAGTTTTAGGCTTAAGTCATTACAAGGATAAGATTACAGTCAATAAAAATTTCGTAATTCATGATTCACTGATGTGTTTAATAGTCAAATAATATTAAACCGAAATAAATAAATTTATTTTAATTTTTATTAAAAAATATTTTTTTTTATTGGTGTAGCCAAAGTGATAAGTTTGTTTATTTTTGGGGACAACTTGACATGTTGACATCTATGTAATTAAGCTGCCCAAAAACGTTTGAATATTTTGATTGGATAACAACATTGACTTTGTCAACTATTCCAGTAGTTAGAATAGTTAGGAAGGTAATAACTTAATTTGTATTATCATTATATATAAAATTTACACTAAATATTTCTAACGTGGTACTTGCAAAGTGAAAAAAGATTATGTTATTATTTATTTACTTTTATATAATAATGACAGTTAAAATGGTACGTATGTTTTATATTTTGTACCAAAGTCATTTAAAACGTAAATATATGTATATATTTGGTAAGTACTTTATGGAATGGAAAAGATCATATATTCCATTCCACTTGAATATACATTATACTATTATTAAAATATAAAAATATCATACAAATTAAAATAAAAATATATTTTTTCCCCAAAATTTACAGTACACACAAATTATTAAAGTAATAAAATTTATATTTAGACACAAATATAGAGGTAATATAAGGAAGAGAAATGATATGAAAAATAACATATAATATTAAAAAGAAAATATTATTGTATCAAAAATGATATTTTAAAAATATGAAAAAGGAAAGATAACTTAAAAAATGGGCATATTAGGAATCAAAATTCATAAATATATATTGCTGTTGTAATGTGAATAAGGTATTGCATGTGAAAGCAGAGTCAGCATCTATTAGGATATGACTCACAATACTTCTCATTCTTAACTTTACAGCCTGCGATGTCCTTTAACGTCTAATATTTGACGGACCACATTTTTTTTAATATTCTTTAATATTATCATCGTTGGGTTTCAGTTACCTGTCGCTACACTCTGACCCTTTTACCCTCTTACTCCATGATTCATTGAGAGAATCTTGTAAAAACAAAGTTATTTGTATCATTTTTGTATTATTTGTACTGGTAAAATTGAGTTTTAGAGTTTTTTTTTTTTTTTAGATTTAACATTTATAGGCTTTACCCAGATATATTTCATATTTTAATTCTATTGTAATTTGTGTTGAATTTATTCTTTGAATATTGTAATGTACTTATAAAAAGTCCTTTTTTTTTTAAATAAACATCGAGTGATAGTATTAATACTTAGTAATGTTTGGAAAATCATCTAATAATTGAATTTAGATATAATTATTTGTAACTATACAAGAATGATATATTTGGGTAACCATTGTAATTACAAATTCCAATTTTTAGGGAGATGAGAATTGAAGTAATAACACATGTAATTACACCCAAATCCAATTTTATTCATACAAGTTATAAAATTATATTATAAGGTTTGGATGGTTATGGCAAAAAATTTCTTATATTATAAATCCTAAAAATTATATTATAAAAATAATTTGTATATTTTATAAAGTTATAACTAAAAAAAATTTCTAAAGTTATTGTCAAAAGATTTATTATAAAATAATTTACATGTTATAAAAGTTTTGTAATATAATTATTTATAAAAATTTATGGCATTATGCTATTTTACCCAAATGACCCAAAAAAATAAATAATTATAAAAATGACCCAGATTTAAAAACAATCACCAAAATGACCTAAACTGAACAGTAAATGCCTAATGATTGTATCAAGGGTTTAAAAATTATTTTTTGGGGTGCTGGACACTAGATGGCCGGCACCCTTGTATTTTTTTTTCAAACTATAGCATATTGGTATATTTTTATAACAGTATTTGAAAAAAAAAATTGAGTTGGGGACTTAATTAAGTGATTGGCACCACTTTTTTATATAATTTTTTTTTTAAATGTTGGCACACTGATGGCCAGCACTCATTTTATCAGATAAAAAAATTTGGGTTGGGGGAGTAGATGGTCGGCATTAGCTTTTTCAGGAACCGAAAAAAATTTTTTGGTTGCTGGGACACGATGGCCGGAACCCTTGTACCATATTTGAAAAAAAAATTGGGTGCTAGGACACTGATGGCCGACCAAATTTAATTTTTTTTAAAAAAAATCATTAGGCAATGATTGTGTCCGCTTTTTTGGTAGTGTCTGCCATTAAGTCTCCCCAACCCTATTTTACTGTTCATTTAAAGTCATTTAAGTGATTATTTTTGAACCTGGGTCACTTTTGTAATGTTTTTTATTTTTTGGGTCATTTAGGTAAAGTAGCCACTAAATATGGACATATCTTATTTATGTGCTCATGTTATATATATTATAAAATAATATATTATTTATTTATAAAAAATTATTATAGTTTTTTATCATAATTTATTTATAAAAATAACTTTTAAAAGTAATGACAAAAAAAATATTTTATTTATAAAAGTATTATTAAAGTTTTGGACAAATTATAAAAGTTAAATATTATAAATATTATATTATTTTGATTTAATTTATGTATTATAAAAAATGATATAAGCTAGTATTTTTCTCCAAATTAATTTTATATAAGTGTTTATAATTAAAGCTACAAACTACTTGAACTATGAACCTAAATATTATAAGGTCAATGCTAATTATGCAAATAGAAAATGTTTTCTTATATAATATTGTGGGGGTATGATACCATTTGAGAGAATGAAGTCGGTCACAAACATCATAGACAACTCGCAAACTCTTTAATTTCACACATTTAATACCTCAAAATATGGTTGATAAGCTATTTCTTATTCTAAAAAAAATATTTCCATATTAACAACATCACCTTAGTATAACATAAAATAAAAGGAGGATCGTATTAGCATGTTGTATATTTTATAACTCCAATCATAGATGGAATTAAGATGATCCATATACTTCGAATAGTACAGAGAAGAAGGAGATCTTGATAATCTTAATGTTGCAAGTTCAAATTCAGATGATGATGAACTCAGTCAATGACTAACAGATGATAATAAAAAGCACATGTTAAATATTAAAGATGGAATAACCCAACAAATATGCATTAAAACAAGTAAATAAAATTGCATATGTCGTTTATTTTTCTTGCTATTTTTATTAGAAACCGTATTATCCTCTCTTTTTTAGACTAACATAATAGATATGATTATATAATTTTAATTTTTTACTTGTTTATAAATTATTTTTATCATACTAATAATTATTATAGTAATTAATATATTTTTAAAAATAAATTATGTAACTTTGTAATTATAATTTGTACTATGATATAGAGAATTACGATGCAATTACACTCTGTTAACCAAATACGTCTAAGGAGTTACAATCATTCAATTGCTTTGTGTTGTCCAACCAGACTCTTAATGTTCAAGTTTGACATGATCAGATACTTTTAATTTTACAATATATTACTTTAATTTTTTTATATTATAATATTTATATCACATTAAAATTTAATGTATTGTATTATAGTGTAAATATTAAAATATATTTTTAAAATTTCTATATATATATAAGAAATTAGTAAAGATTAAATTAGGGGTGAGCAAAATTTGATTCGACTCGAAAAAATTAAAAAAAAGTTCGAATTTCAAATTATTCGAATCGAATTAATCGAATCAACTCGAAATTTTTTCGAGTTAAACTTTTGAATTTGAATAACTCAAATAATTCGAATAAACCAAAAATCAAACACTTTTACTTTCTTTTCCCCTCCTCAAACCCTTTTACTTCCCCCAGAAAAAATTACTTCCCCTAAAAAAAATTACTCCCCTCAAACCCCCCATTTTTTTTTCTTTTACTTTCCCTCAAAACTTTTACTTCCTGCAAACCTCAAAAACTTTTTTTTTTGAATTTATGTCTACTATTTATTTTATTGAATTAAATTTTACATTTTGTATTATTTATATTATTGAATTGTTTAATCATGCCGAATCTTTATCAATTTTTGTTAAAATTGAATTATTGAAGATGCCATAAAATATTCGTGTTATAATTTTCTATTGGTATCAATTTCGCATTTTATCTTTAAAATTTATTTTTTTAAAAATCACATTTTTTACATTTAGTATATTTTTTAATTCTAAAATACATGGTGACAAGAATAAGAAGATAAGTGAAGCAATTGAGCAAGCAAAGAAGCTAACCCATATATAAAAGATTAATAAATAAATTATGAGGGGATGAAAGTTAACAACAAATTTGATTACGGTGAGTGGCAGTGGCTACAATGACTCAAAATCATTTTTTTAATTTAACTCGAACAAATATATTTGATTCGGATTCCATCTCACTCGATCCGGTTTGAGAAAATTTGAAATTGAGTTAAGATGATAAAATATGATTCACTAACTCGATTAACTCGAAATTTTTTCATTCGATTCGATCGAATACTTGCTCATAAAGTAAATAAAAATAACATGTTTTTAGAAAAATAGAAAAGAAAAGTATGGATGAGTTGAATAAATTATAAATCTCAATTTATATGAATAAATTGAAACCTACCATAAGTAGCTTTAAACCCAATAAATGGTGGCATTATTTTTTAGGATTAATGATATATTTATGATTATTTGTAGTACACTTGCGCGTTCGGGTCGGGTCGCTATGTGCGCGTTCCAGTTGTTCTTTTTCCCCAAACGCGTTCCAGGTTCACTTGCTCAAATATCAATACGATCAGCTATAAACATTAAATGCCTTTCTTTCAGTTAAACTACACTCAAAGTCTAAAATAAGGTTTATCTTATTTTGGTCCCTTTAATTATTTTTCTCAATTTAGTTATTCTAATTAAGATAATTATTTTAATTAGTCACTGTCATTAAAGATTCCGTTAATCCACTAACGGATTACTGACGTAACAAATTAGTCAATTGAATGACGACACATTATATTTTTTTGACTTTTGACTAAAACTTAGGGACTTCTCTGTAATTATCCCAAAACCTTTTTTTTTTTGTTTTTCTTTCTCTCTGTAAATCAAACATAGCCTTTAATGGCCTTCCTTGATACGAACGCTAGCATCAAGGCCTAAAGGTCCCCCAACTCTTCAAATCACAGCGTTAACCGGTGATGAAGATCTAGTAGAGCTTGAAGCTAGCATGAAGTCCCTTATCGAGGATGCCAACTCACTAGGTATAGAAAAGGAGTTCCACATTATATCAGACCCAATTACTCTATAGAACAGAACTAGGTATAGCATGAAGATGTAGCTGCGTTGCACTCAACTTTAATTTCTTCAAGTTGTTAATTAATATTTTTCTAACCATGTGTTGTATTTTATTATCCCCAAGCACGTACGAGTAAGTCGAACAAAGTGCGTTGAGTTCATGCCTTTCAACTTATCATTTTTCCTAACATTGAATCCATTATCGGCAATAGTGGTGGAACAAGAGTCAAGAGAGAAGAGAAAATGGTGGTGGGGGGTTTTGGTTTATAAAGAAGAGAAAGAAAAAAAAAAGTGTTTTTTGAGATAATTACATATAAGTGTCTAATCTTTAGTTAAAAGTTAAAAAAAAAAGGGGTCACGTGTTGGCATTAATGAAACTCTTAACGATAATAATTAGATCAAATAATTATCTTAATTAGAATAATTAAATTAGAAAAAAAATTAGTATCACTAAATTAAGATAAACACTATTATGAAAAAAATGTATAAAAAATTCACCGAAAGAACGATTAAAAGTTAAAAAAAAAGTAAAAATCTTATATAAAAAAAAAAAACTATAAAAAGAATAGCTAAAAATGATTCAAATTATAAAAGAAGAAAAAACTTTGAAAATGTAGTCTAATAATCGTTTGTTTATTTAAAAAAATAATAATTAAAAAGTCTGCCTTCTGGCACGGTTCTCTCTGTCTGCCTTTTGGCACGTAGTCTCGCTGACATTGTCATTTCTCTTTATCAGATTCTATTTTTTTTAATTTCTTTTTTGGAACGTACTCTTGCTGGTGTGTGTTTGTCGTTTATCTTCTCCTCTCTAATGGAAGAAGAGTTAGCGGGTCTGAGTTTATTGGATGATGAGGAGGAGGCGTTTCAAGAGGAAGCGATGGTACATGTATGGGAAATACCGATTACATCTAGTGGGCCGATGTTTAACGGACAGTGTGGTTCATTTTCCCTCTCTACGCAATACAATGGCAGATCTCTGGCATCCAATTGGTGGGATTTGCATCACAGATTTGGGTGACAAACGGTACTTATTCCAATTTTTTAATGAAGTTGATGTTCAAAGGGTGATTTGTGGGACCCCGTGGTTCTTCAACAATCATTTGCTCATCCTGCAATGTGTTAAAAACGGAGAAGACCCATCAGTTCTGGTGTTGAATTTTACCGAATTCTGGGTACAAGTGCATGATTTACCTCCAGGTCTGTTCACTAAAGTAATGGCAAAACAGTTTGGAGATTTCTTGGGAGTGTTTCTCGATTATGACTCTTTTACTACCAGTTATGGTCCTAAGAATTATATGCGCATTCGGGTAAAATTGGATGTTTTGGCTCCATTAAAGCGTAAGAAGAAAATTCAGATTGGTAAGGATACCACGGTTTATGCTCGTTTTAAGTATGAAAAATTGAGTTTATTATGTTTCATCCGTGGTAAACTAGGGCATGGAGAAAGTTATTGCCCCTTTCGTCTTAGAATCGAGCCTTCAAAAATTATTTTTGGTTGGGACCTTTCTTTACGGACGGTGCCAAGGCGTCGGAATGTGGTGGCGAGTAGGTGGCTACAGGATGCAGATGGATCTCAGATCAGTTCTGAATTTTTGGAAGGTGCCAACCAAAGAAATCCTATTAATTCTGAGAATATTACTAGGCGGGATTTTGGGGAAGATTTGAGGAATTAAGCTTTTAATCCTAATTCCACTACTTTGGGGTCAAACCAACAAATTATTAATGGGCATACTAATTGGCGTAATTGGAGTATAGATCCTTCGAATATTGGTGGTGTGGTTAATGGGCCCATGGACTTAGTTTTGGATAAGAACAGGATCCAATAGCTTTGTTAGAAGGAAAAAAGAGGCAGCGGAGAGTGGATGAACTTGAAGCTCTTTTGGGTGCTACTAATGACGGAGGTTCTTTTGATTTATCGGCTAGCTCTGGTGCTCAGAGTAGCCGAGCATTATGAAAATAATAAGTTGGAATGCTCGTGGTTTGGGGAGACCGCGAACTGTTAATAGGCTCAAGAACAAATTACGAGCCATTAATCCCCGAATTTTGTTTCTTATGGAAACAAAATTAAGTGCTAAGCGAATGGAGATGGTGAGGTTGAAGTGCGGCTTTGAAAATGGTATTGACGTTGGCGCAATTTGTTCTAGTGGGGGTTTATCTTTGGGATGGAAAGGGAACTCTTTGGTGAATCTCAAGAGCTTCTCCTCTTTCCATATTGATGCTGAAATCCATGACAATGAATGTGGGGAGGTCTGGCGTTTAACGGGGTTCTATGGTAATCCTGACGGTCGAAGGCATAATGAATCTTAGAATTTACTTAGATGCTTGAGTCACGATCAAAACTTACCGTGGGTTGTGTTGGGAGATTTTAACGAGATTGTTAATTCTTTTAAGAAAAAAGGTGATCGCCTTAGATCGGAAAGGAAGATGAATGAGTTTAGGACGACTCTAGAAGATTGCAATCTTAGTGATTTGGGCTTTGTTGGGAGGTGGTTCACATGGGAAAGAGGAAAGTTCTTAGCCTCTAATATTCGAGAAAGATTGGACCGTGGGGTTGCCACTTTTGATTGGGTGAATCTTTTCCCAAATTATCAATTGGAACATTTGGGTCATTCATTTTCGGACCATTGTCCTATTCTTCTCGACACTATTAGCAAGTTCCATAATGATCATTATAATCGTATGAGGCCCTTTCGCTTCGAAGCTAAGTGGTGTTTGGATAGTTCTGTTGAGAATTTGATTAAAGGATGGTGGGGGTGAGGATTCAGGAAGGGTCGACGTGAAGCTTAAGAAACTAAGACGACGATTACAACAATGGAGTTTTTCTAAAAATCGGATGGATAGTAAACAACGCGTGATACTTGAAGATAGATTGAATTACCTTTATAACCAAGATCCTTTCGATGAAATTTTAGCAGAAATTACAGATGTCCAGATGAGTCTTAATTGGGAAACAGATAAAGAAGAACTCTTTTGGGAACAACGTGCTCGTGTTAATTGGTTGAAGAATGGAGATCGCAATACAAGCTACTTTCATAAAGTGGCAGTTAATCGACAGTTCCGTGGTCGAATTCTTGCTTTGGAAGATGAGAATGGTAGACAACTATCCTCGACTGATGATTTCTTAAGGCTGGCTTCAGATTATTTTGGCAACCTTTTTACGGCTTCTAATATGGGCCCAGATGATCACTTATTTGGCCTAGTGGAGGAAAAAGTCACTGAAAGTATGAATGCCAATCTGATCAAACAGTTCACTGCTGATGAGATCGCCCATGCTATTAAGATGATGTCGCCCTTACACGCTCCTGGTGTTGATGGATTTCCTGCTATTTTCTTTCAAAGGTACTGGCATATTCTTGGACCTGACATCTCATCTTATTATTTATCTATTTTCAATGGTGATTGTGAAATAGGTGGCATCAATAAAACATGTATTGTTTTGATTCCAAAAGGTTAAAAACCGAAGAACATGTATCAGTTTAGACCTATAAGCCTTTGTAATATTATTTATAAGATAATTGCGAAGGTTTTGGTTTTTCGGATGAGTGATGTGTTGGGATATTGTATTAATGAAGCTCAAGGAGCTTTCGTCGTTGGTAGACTTATTTCGGATAATGCCTTAATTGTGTATGAAGTCCTTCATTCTCTCAAAATGAAAAAAAAAGAGGCCAAAAAGGGAATTTTGCGCTTAAACTTGACATGAGTAAAGCGTATGATCGGGTTGAATGGGATTTCTTGGCGGGGATGATGAAACACCTGGGTTTTCATGAGGAGTGGATTATTCTCATTATGAGATGCGTTTGTTCAGTGTCTTATTCTGTGAGTATCAATGGGTGCAATAGTTAATGGTTTTCTCCTTCAAGGGGCTTAAGACAAGGAGATCCTCTTAGCCCCTTTCTTTTCTTAATATGTGCTGAGGGTTTTTCTATTCTTATTGAGGAACCCAAGCAAAAAGGTTTGATGAAAGGTGCTCCTATTGGTAGAGAAAGGTTTTTTATTAATCACTTGTTCTTTGCGGATGACAGCATACTGTTTGGTGACGCATCGTGTGAGGGAGCTGAAGCGGTTCGAGATGTTATCAATGAATATGAATTGATTTCTGGTCAGAGGGTGAATTTTGAAAAATCTCTTATTTATTTTGGGGCCAATGTGAATATTGAAGTCAAAGAGAACATAGTCAATATGTTAGGAGTTCGGGTGGCTCATAATCCTGAGAAATATTTAGGTCTCCCTATGATGGTTGGTCGAAAGAAATCTTGGGCTTTTGCTAATTTTGCGGATCGTTTCAGGAAACAGATTGAAGGGTGGAGTCTGCGTTATTTATCAATTGGAGGGAAGGAAGTCTTTATCAAGTCGATTTTGCAGGCCATTCCACTTTATGCTATGCAATGCTTTCTTATGCCGAAAACTTTTTGTCGGAAGCTGGAAGGGATTATGAATAAGTTTTGGTGGACCAATAACAAGTCCTCAAAAGGCATTCATTGGAGCGGATGGGAGCCGTTGTGTAAACCGAAAGATGCTGGTGGAATGGGTTTTAAAGATCTTGTTTTGTTTAATAAAGCCTTATTAGCGAAACAGGTTTGGCGTATTTTAACCCAGCCTAAGTGTCTTTTAGCCAAAGTTTTAAAAGCACGATATTACCCTCACTCTGATATTTTAGCAGCTAAAATTGGATCTTACCCTTCGCTTACCTGGCGTAGCATTTGCAGTGCTCGGGAGTTGATAGAGAATGGACTGTTGTGGCGGGTTGGAAATGGTTCTGACATCAATATTTGGAATGATCCCTGGTTGCCTGGAAGAGAGAACAATAGAGTTTCAATACAACGGATTTTGCCAAATTGGACGACTGTGAATCAGCTGATCAGTTGTGAGACCTTTACCTGGAATGAAGAGCTCATTGTTAACATTTTCGATGTAGATACTGCAAAACGTATTCTTTCTATCCCCATTGCAGAGGGTCGGTCGGAAGACTTGAGGGTATGGAAGTATGAAGGTTCTGGGGAGTACACAGTTAAAAGTGGGTATCGGGTTCTATCCTCAGAACATTTACAGAACATTACAGTCACCTTCCCTGATGGTGTGATCTACTTTGAATTTTACAAATCTTTATGGGCTTTACACATTCCAGCTAAAATAAAAATTTACATTTGGAGGTTGTTTAATAATTTTCTGCCTCATCTTTGCAACTTGGCGCGCAGGACTCTGAGTGTGGAGATTGATTGTCCTCTATGTAAAAAAGGCCCGGAGGATGCTGATCACCTTATGTGGTCTTGTGAAATTTTATAGTCTGTTTGGCAATCTCTGAACATCATGACCCCTTCCTTTGAATCGTCGATAGGTGGTAAGATCTGCTTTGCTAATACTTTTTCTGCAGCGAATGAACAACAAAGACAAATGATGGCCCTTTCTTTATGGGGGCTTTGGTATCGTAGGAATAAATTATTCCATGAAGGTGTTAAGTTTTCTTTGCAGGAAATTTTGGGGTTCTTAAAAGGTTATAGTCAAGAACTTAATCTTAATCGGGAGATTTTCTTTCCGTCTTTTAGATCTTTGGTGAATGAGATTTGGAAACCCCCAGATGTTGGTTTTATTAAACTTAACTTTGATGCGGCTTTCCAAAATGATATTAAACTCGCTATAACTGCGGTTTTAGCGAGAAATTCAAAGCAGAGATATAGTGGGGCGGAGACTTATCTTTTCAAGGATGTGGCCCGATGCTTTCGTGGCGGAGGCAAGGGCATACGAACGGGCTCTCATTCTGGCGGCAGCGTTGGGCTTCCGGCGATTAGTCGTGGAAGGTGATTCGTTAACTGTCATTAAAAGCATCAAGAAAAGACAGAACGACAAATCAGTTCTTCGACCGATTACACAACATATTTTCTTCCTGGAAGCTGGATTTGAGGAAATTTCTTACCTTTTTGTACCTCGTTTGGTGAATGATGCGGCTCATACTCTAGCTGTGGAAAGTCGGAGAAGGCAGGCTTTTAAAGTTTGGAGCGACGGGGTGCCGGATTCTGTTCAGACGTTGGCGTTGAAGGACCGTTTGGCTTGGAATCATCGGCTCCAGGGAGTTTTTTGACATGCTTTGATGGTGGAGAAGGTTCGTGGAATTTCCACTGTGTTTTCAGAGCGTTTGTTTTCTTCTCTCCTCTCATCTGATTATCTGAACGAGAAGAAAAGTTTTGGCTGATATTTGGTTGGTTATGGATTGTTGTTGGCGCAGGCGGTTTCTATTCCTGGTTTTGTTTTGCTGTTTCTAGGCGTTCTTTATGCTTTACAGCTGTTTCTTCTGATTTGTTTGCTTTATGTCTGTTTTGTCGTTTCTTCTACTTTGGTTGTTGTTTTTCTTTTTAATTATCTTGCCTTGGGCCACGCAGTAATAAATATCAGTCAGTTTTATTGACAAAAAAATAATAATAATTATATTAATAATTTAATTAAATTAGAGAAATGATTAGATATGGTTGAGTTTATAATAACCTTTGAATGTATTTAAAAATTGAAGATGTGTTGTTATTTTATTGGTGTCTACAAATTATAAATTTGAAGTATAAGTATTTCCTAAAATTAGTTTAGATGACACTTAAGGTTAAATATAAAATATAATTTTAAGGGTAAAAATGGCACCACCTTTTTCTTTTCTTTTCACAATTTTATAAGGTAAAATAAATAAAGGTTCAAATTGCAAAGATTTTCACACTCTTTACAATATTATTTTGATATTAGTTTATGTACGTGTTGATTATGTTTACTAATTTAAATATGGTCTAATATGTAATAATTGATGATAACATATATATAAATTACTACATATTTTAACTAACAATTATAACATACTCAAATTAATACACAGAATACACAAGAATAGAAGCTAATATTATAACCATCATCTACTCTCAATCACATAATACTACATTGATCTGGTTCCTCAAATTAGAACAAAAACTATTTTAATAAATTCTACAATTTATATTTTAAAATTTAAACCTTCTAGAAATATTAGAGAAATATTTGAATCCTAATACTTTGGAGTTTTGAATGCAAAAAGAATCAACTAAATATTTTATTCTGTTATCTGCTTGTGATGGAAAAGTTGTTTGACTTTTTCTTTACAAAGAATATAGTTTGAATTGGAATTAGAATAGTTTGATTTAGATAAAAAAAAAAAAGTAATAATTTTTAGATATTAATAAAATAATGTTACATCCTCACGTCGTATTTAATTTTTTTTTTAAAAACAAACAGATTATTAAATTACGTTTTCTTTCTTTTATTATTTAAATAATTTTTAGCCATTCTTTTCAAATTCTAATAGCCATTTATTTTATACTCTTTTTATTATTATTATTATGTTTTAAATTTTTTAAGATAAAATGCTTGTGATTAGTATTTGTTATTTTAAGATAAATTTTTTAAAAGAAATCTTTTTATGTCGTAACGTATTTTGCATAATTAATTTAGAAATAATTTATTTGTTCATGTCTAGTTCTAATATGTAACATATTTTTGCATAATATTTTCATGATAATTAAATTTAGTAAAAATATAGGTGTTGGTGTCGCATGGTGTTCTTTTTGTGTAAATTATTATAATTTTATATATTTTTGCATGTTAATAATTAATTTTATATAGAACTTGACAAGTCTACACATTTATTTCATGCTTATCTTAAAGATATGCTTGAGGTGCTCACTCGCTTTATTTGGGGGTTTAAAATAACCTTATTTTATTAGGGGCTTCAAAATAAAACTTAATAATAAAAAGGAAAAGAAAAGAAAATATAAATAATCATAGAAATAAAGTTACCATTTAATCATAATATAAGAAACATGTATGATTGTGAAGTAATTTAAAATAAATTAAAAGAAATTTAATTTAATGATCAAAATAAATTTAAATTTTAAATAATTTAATATTTTATTTATTTAAAGTTCCACAATTATGTTAAATTATTAAATTTTATGTTAACTTAATGATCCAAATAATTTAAATATTAAAATAAAAATAAATTAAAATACTAAATTTATATAGCATAGAACAATTTTTTCTATATGCGTTGTAAAAATATGCAGAGTGTAAAACAAACTTATTAAAAAATTCATTACATATATATTTATACTAATAAAAAATTATATATCAACAAAATTGTTTTCTTTTTTTAAAATTTTAAAATTTTACACTATTTAATGATAATTAAAATTATATAAATGAGATTTTCAAAAAAAAAACAATTAAAATTTATATCCATTTAAAATAAAATCATAATAAAAATTAGTTTAAATAAATAAATTAAAATCAATATATTTTTGAAAACTTAAAATTATAAAAATGAAACATATATTTCATTTAAAATCATTAATAAATAAAAGTACAAAAAATAAAGTAAATTATATCATCCTAAAATATTATCTCAATAGAATTTAAAATTATTTATTAACTTAATTTAATAAAAATGAAAAAGAATGTTTTGCACATTTATAGAGTGATTTATATGAAAATGTGAAAAAAATGAAAACAATGTGTAATGAAAAAGAATAAATAACAAATAATAAATATATAAAAATTGTGCCCTTTAATAAAATATACTATTGACTTAACAAATAAATTTAAAAAATTAAGAGTGTGCCACTTGGCATAAATATAAGGTATGTATATTGTTATATTATATATACTAGTTTCCTATTCCGTGTGATGTATAGGTTGCTCATGTATTTTATAAGTATTGTTATTAATTAAATAAAGACATATTAATTAAAATTATAGATGAAATAATATTTATTTATTAATAAAATATATTAAATTGTTTTGTATCTTATATAGAATTATGTAAATATTATGATAAATATATTAATAATAAAAAGTAAATATTATTATGGTATATATATGATAAGATTATTAATTTTGTCATCTTAAATGTTTTTTTAACTAATAAGATTTATGGAAATTATAAATAAAAATATAAATTTATTGAAAAAAATTTCTTAAATATTTTTTTTTCATTTATAATAATATTCATAAATAAAAGTTCCAATTCTATTGAAACACTTCCTTTTTATGAATTTATTTTTGTTTTACACAGTTGTAAGTATATTTATCTTTAAAGTTGTTATATATTTATAATCATCAACCCGAAACTCAGATAAAATTCAGATCGTCTACCCGCGAACCGGTTAGGCCCTACCAGGTGGGTGTGTGCAGGTCTTGTAGTGGGGGTTCGCCAGGAGGGCTCGCAAGGGAAGTTCGCTATCACAGTTCCCATATACCAAGGAGTTCGCATGTAAGGCCTACGAAGTCCAGCAGGTAGACCGGAGTAGTACATGTGTCTAGCATGCATAGAGTCTACCAAGAACGTCAATTTCATAAACAGTAATCATGTGTATAAATATTTGATTGTCCCCTTCAACGAGACACGACGAAAAATACTCAACAAAAGATATAATTCTTTACTAATTTAAGTTAAATATTATTGGAAAATTTTAAATATAAGTAATTCTATATTCTAAGAAGTAATAGGTTTTATTCACTTTTATTTATGATTTAATATTAGAGATATTGATATTTATCATTGAAAATTTTAATACCACAATAATTTTTCTTAAAAAATTATTAAAATATTTTACATAATAAATTTTACAATGAATTAAAAACAAAACTTTTAAATGTTAATTAAATATTATTGGATAACAACGTGAAATTAGGATTTAATAAGTGAATCTCATGTCAATATATTTTTATAAATCTTATAACAACTTTTGATTTTAATATATTAAATTGAGAAGAAAAAAATTGAAAACCCTTCACTTATGCAATCATAATCTTTCTTAAATTAATGAAAATAGTTTTGTGATTTTTTATTATATATTCGTTTAAATGATATATAAAAAAAATTAAAGATATTTTTTTTATATACTTCATATCTGTTTTATAGTTTATATTTGGGGTTCGTGACTATCCTTCTAACAATGTCGTCTTCAAGGTTCAAATTTAAATCCTCTTTTTAGGAATGTAATATGCCTTACCATCACACCCAACTATTTGTTAGTATATGTTTTAAGATATTGAAACATATATATATATATATATAATACACGTGGGGTAATGAGTATATAGTAATTGAAAGTATCCAAATGTTAGAATAAGTGTAGAAGAATTTGTAGAGATAGCAACTATAAAACCGCAACTAAGTTCGAATAGAGCAGTGAAATAGTGGTGTAAGGCCTGCAGAAAGCAACAATAATTTCACACTTGTCTACCAATGGAGCCCTTACATTTTCCTATAAATACCCATCTCTGTATTCAGGTTTTCATTACCAAAGCTAATCAAGCATCTATCATCTAACATTTACCTCTCTACTTGTGTGTGTTTTTTCTCCCATCCATAACCAAAATGAACCAATCCCAGGATTTGAGCCACCAAGCTGGCCAGAAAATGGGCCAAGCTCAGGAGAAGACCAGTCAGATGGCTGACAAGGCTAGGGAAACTGCACAATCTGCTATGGATTCAATGCAACAGGTTCTACATTTCTCTCTCTTTTTGTCCTTTTAGATGCAGGCAACATAGACAAGTTTAATGGGAGGTTTGTTTTGCAGGCTGGGCAGCAGATGCAGGCTAAAGCACAAGGCGCAACAGATGCCATTAAGGATACAATGGGGATGAACAAATGAAATTACTGCCGCTTGATCCCAGACCACACCTCTCCGGCACCTACAACTACAATATTCATCTTGTGAGCTTTAGTTTTATTTTTTGGCAACATTTTCTTAAATTTGCTCATATGTTCTTGAGCTACAATTTTCAGTTTCAATAATTTCTACAAGTTTTATTTTTAGCCATTTGTACAATAAAATTTGGGTTGTAATAATGGTGCCAATTACTTAAAGTGTGTACTGTGAAGAGATAATGGGAAAGTTTCATTTATCTTATTCATGTTTCATGAAGAATTAATAATACAAATGTTCATTTGTTTCTCTTAATTTCTTATTAGACAAATTCAAAGATATGGAAGGCACAAATTATTTGTATAACTATTCACAAATATGACCGAATCTAAAAGAATAGCTCATCTCTGTTGAATCATTGCTGGATGAGATTAGAGTTGAACACAGATTGTAATACATAAAAAGAAAAGATATTAAGTGGGCATTTGATAGCCGGAGCCCGGAGGTCATAACCAAACTGGGGCTGGTATCATTGAAGGAATAGTGGGCCTTTCATAATGGTCTGCTTTCTTTTCTTTAAAAGCGGCGACAGTGTTAGTATATGGTTGTTTCAGTAGTTGTAGTTTATACATATTTATTCTGGTGAGCTAGTTTAAATTAAATGTTAAGTTTGATACTCACTAAGAGGAGGGTGAATTGAGGTTTTAAGAAAATATGGTAATTAAAGGAAACTCAAGAATCTATAGTGGTTCAACTTCAATTACCTATCTTTGTTACCTTAGTTTGCCACAACTAAAGATTTCCCAAATTCACTATATTTGAACCTTTCAAGCACAAGGTTTAACTTTTACAAAACACTATTTTTTCACTAGGTAAGATAGAGCCACTTCCCAAAAACCTTAAGCAAACCCTTACAAAGATGAAAAATAAGAATAGAGATAAAAGACTCCTCTTAAAAGAAGATATTGCAATGATAGATCCCCCTCAATAACAATACAACACTTGAAGAGAATAAAAAAAGATGTTACTCAAGTGTGTGTATGAATAACAATGAGAATATTATTGAAAAGATTGAAATTTTGTGCTATTAACTTTACAAACTTGTTTCTTATCTTCAATGTAGAGCTATTGGCTTGTATTTATATCTTCTAACAATCTTAGAGTCGTTTGGAGTCATTGGGAGCAGATTAGAGCCGTTGCTGTAATTAATTCAGGCATTAAATATAGATTGCTACAAGTGGACTTGTGCTGGTAGAAGTCCTGAAAATGATGACTATTGGAGCCATGAGTATCGGTAGAAGTTTGAGGATTTCAAAGGTTCATACTTGTATCGATAGTTGCACCAGTAGAAGGTATAGGGGAGGCTCAGTGACTTGGTTGTATCGGTAGAAGCCTCCCTAAGTATCGGTAGAACTCAATCCAAATATCGATACAACTAGACTTGTATTGGTAGAAGAGACCCAAGTATCGGTACAAGTCCGGAAGAAAATCTTGGGTGCTCTCTGACTTGGTTCTACCAATACTTCTATGCACTTGTATCGCTATTGGTAGAAGTCTTCCAAAGTTGTAAAATTTGTTTTGGATCAAGGTTTTTCAAAGGCATCTTGTGATTTTAAATTTCTAAACACTTTAAAAATAATGTTTAAGTGCTTTAAATTAATTTATTACAAATTTGACAAAGCGAAATTTATAATTTAATTTTGTTATATAATAACATATGAAAAACTATCCGCAAACTATTTTTTATTTTAGTCTTAATGCAATTCGTTGTATTTTTACGTACCATGTTCAATTTATTTTTTCTTATTTAAATGCAAAATCATAAAATTATATAAAAATTCTAATTTCACTGCTAAATAACATCAACAAAACAATAATTTTGGGAAAAAATATATATTTAGAGTGTTTTATCGCACAAGTGACTACACTACACTATGTTTTAAATCAAATATTCCATCTAAAAAATGCAATCTTAAAATATTCAAAATATAAAAGTGAGTTTTAAATTTACTAATAAATAAATACACCGAACATATCATGATATATGTTGTATATGCGGAAAACCATTGTTGAGCATATTTACCAAAGGATTGAACTTTTTACAGCAATTGAAAAATTATAATCACCATAATAATCGCACCATATTTTTAATTATTTAATTAGACAATAAAAACTTATTCAATATTAATTTTGAAAATAGTACTTTAAAATTTGGAGATAATATATTATTAAAAGAGACAACTACTAACTCTAAATATAGACAGTAAAACAGCAGTAAAAAATGGAAGAACTAAAAAACCGCAACTAACATTGAATTGAATGGCGAATGAATTATAGGATCTCATGTACTCTCCGGTCTAACATTCCCAGTTGAACAAATTTGTTCCACAATCGACCCTCACTCAAATACTATAAATACCCATCCCAGTATTGAGGTTTTCATCATCAAAAGTTAAGCATCATCATCTACCTAAGATTTTACTTCTCTATTTGTGTATTTTTTTTGGTGTTATAAAGGAAAAATGAACCAATCCCATAGCAATAGCTTCCAAGCTGGCCAGGCTCAGGGCCAAGCTCAGGTGAGTCAACCAACCTGCATTAATTTTCATTGCATTGCAATTTGCATGCATGGATTATATATAAAAAAAGCATATTTTAGTTTGTTCTAATTGTTTTCCATTTCCTTTAATTTTGTCAGGAGAAGACCAGTCAGATGGTAGACAAGGCTAAGGAAACTGCACAATCTGCTATGGATTCAATGCAACAGGTTATACATTTCTCTTCTTTTTTCTTTTTTTTCTTTTAGATGTTTGGAATATCATAGATGAGCTAAACGGTGATTTATTTGTATTGCAGGCTGGGCAGCAGATGCAGGCTAAAGCACAAGGCGCAGCAGATGCCATGAAAGATACAATGGGGATGAACAAATGAAACTACTCCTGCTTGATCCCAAATTACCACACCTCTCGGCCACCTATCTATCTATATATGTATGTATGTATGTATGTATGTATGTATGTATGTATGTATGCATTTTTAGCTTTTGATTTTTGTTTTGGCAAAATTTTCTTCATTTTGCTCATATAATCTTTGAGCCAAGAAGAAAGATTTACCCTAGAATTTTCAGTTTTAATGAATTTTGGGTTGTAATAAGGGTGCCTGTTGCTTGGAAGTGTGGAAAAGTTTTTCCGTTTCCTTAGCTATTGTCCTCTAGAAATATAATAAAATACAAATTAATTGCTAAGAAAACTCTTTTGTTCATTTGTTTCCCTCACAAAATTTATTTTTAATGATTTTGTTAATAAAATAAATTTAATTTTAATTATAAATTTATTTAATTTTATGTTTAATTTATCAAATATAGTCTGATAAAAATAATTTTATTTTGATTTTAGGGTTAATTTAATAAAAGTTAATTGTTAATATTATTAGCTAATTATGGACTTCCGTCAAATCAATTAAAACACTAAAAAGTTGAAACTTAACATTGTTATCTTCAAATATCAAAATATATAACAAACCAAAAAACAACACATGGACCATATTAGAAAAAAAAATCTCAAACTTGGGTACCAACTAATGCATTAAGCCATTATTTAAACCCTAATTATATATGTATGATCAATCACTTCACTAGCTCAGTTCAATTCTATAATAAGAATTGTTTGAATGAATGGATGAAAACAACAAATAAGAAATAGATTGCATGAAGTACTATCCGTGGTAAATGCATTTCCTCAATAAGATAATAAATGACTTGGAATTTAATTTAATTTCTTTGGAAGTATTATTTAATTATATGAAATTGCTTAAAATGAGAATTAAATTAATTATTTATTATAATTATATTTTAATTGAACAATTAAATTAATTTATGCATAGATTTTATATGATAAAGTCATAATGATTTTAACAAAATTAAAATGGGGTTGTGTAAATTATTTTCTTCCCCAAACTAATCAACATCAAATATGGATAGCTCTTCCCAGAGCATGAGCCAGCAGGTTGGTCAGGCCCAGGCCCAGGCCCAGGCTCAGGTATTTCATTTCTCTTTCCTTCATAGTTCAGTACTTTACCCAATTGATATGAATGAAATATGGGTGCAATTCCTTTATGTTATATTCCAGGAAAAGGCTAGCGGAATGATGGACAGGTCTGCCCAATCTGCCAGGGAATCAATGCAACAGGTAATTAACTCCAAATCATGGATTCAACTACCCATAACTGTACTAATTCATTGGTCAAGCGATAATAAATATGAAGTCTCTGGGCAGCAGCAGATGATGGACAAGGCACAGGAAGCTAAAGTGGCAATGAAGGATGCAAGTGGCATCAACAGATGAAGACTCCCTATATTTTCCTTTAGATCCTTATTTCTTAATTTAGTTATTGATTTCTTGTGTGTGTGTTTTGGACCATTTACTAAAATGCCAACAAAAGAAGAGATCATAAACAGCTCTCTTACAATGCAATTTGTCAAGAGTTAGCTCTTCCACTTTAATCTAATTCCTATATTTTTGTACCCTTGTATACACATGCATACTCAAAATTCTAAAATGTAATGTCACATTTCGCGCTTTAAGTTTTTATGAACATATGTGAATGTTATTACTGTAGCAATCTCTTGTAGCACCGACAAGAGCAAGTGAAGGGGAAAGGGGTGGGACAACAACACTGTTGGTGATTTGATTTCTTCAGATTCTGTTCGGCATGATGCTTTCGTGTTTCAGTCTCCAGTGCAACTTTTCATCTTGGAAACAGGGTTATGTTATTACCTATTTATAGTGTGTTTTTCTTCATTACAAAACACTTTTGCAACAAAATTAGGTCTTTTTAATTTGCAAGATTTCTCTCAACATTAACAGTGGCAGAATTTTGTAGTTATGTTAGTGGTTGGATTTTCATTTTGGCTAATGGAACCAATAAAATTCCACAATGAAGTTGCGTGATGTTTTGGCTTTTTAAAAATGAACCAAATTTGTTATAGGTAATTTATGGTACCACCTAAATTTTACAGATTTATATCAATTCAGTTCAATGATCTTTTTTACTAATTTAAAGTTTTTCATTAAAATAATTCTTTTATATTATATAAATTAAAACAAATTAAAATTGAATAAAAAATAAATTTCAGGAATTCAGTAGTAACCAAACTAAAACTCAACCCAACACTAATTTTCAACCTAGAGAGATGATCTTCCAAAGTACCGGTTTTGAATAGAAAGTTTGGGGACCAGACAGCAAGAAATTTTTGTTTCTACCTATGCATATGCTTTGAACTTGACTTGGGTTTCACATTATTGTTGTTAAATGGCTGGAAAAAAAAAATTCAGTCTTTTTGAAAAAATAAAATACATTTCATATTTTGTAAAATTGCATGCCCAACAAAAGTCCTCATTCCATTACTTTCTTTTCCAACCAAAGTGAACATATATAATTTCCTTTGTCCTGAAAACAAAAAGAGAGGGAGAGTTTATTTTGAATCTCTGAGTATAAAATCGATTATAAATACTTGGAAAAATAGAAAACAGAAAAACCGAAACGACATGTTGCAAAGAGCTTAGTTCTGGAGGTGACCAATCAGATAAAACTGAAGAGGACTTGTGAAGCGAGCAAAACGCAGTGAGTGTGACCCAACATCACACATATATACATACGTATATATAAATAAGAATGTCATTTTTCTGGGGAAGGAAATGGTGAGGACCAAAAGACAAGTAAGGTTCTTACAGACATTACGACAAAGGTTGCCATCATGTTGAGATGATTAGTACCTATTTTCCTTATTCTACAATCACTGCCACCATCGACTAGCTATTAGCTAATAGGGGACCATCCCCTCACCCGTTTTCATTAGGTCTCAGTGTTCCCATTTCAGATTACCCAAAACTACTTGTTTAGATAACCTTATCTGTTATTTACTAGAGACAATTTTATTATAATATGGTCATAATTATTCAATCTTCGGATTTGAAGATGATTGTTGGAAATAGGTTAATTACATTAAATGCCAGTTTTTTTTAGGATAATACAAGGGATATCGAATCAACCCCAAATGAATTTTCATGTTTAAATTTTATAAAAACTTCAGCCACTATTAGTTCAATATCACATTAAAGTACTGCATTAAATAGAAACGTCACATAATTTTGTATCTCATATCAATTATTTAATGTTATTTTAGTATTTTTTTATGTTATTGACACATCATTATGATAATTTTTTTAACTTAAACCCTGGACCTTTGGCCCCGGAACCTTAAACCCTAAACCTTGGACCCTGGACCCTTGATATCCACGAAACCAACTAAAAATTTGGCTGAGGCAAGTGCATCTATCAATTAATAGTATAGCTATGGTGAGCAAAGATATCGTTCCCACGAAGATTAAAAGTACTAGTAATTATTGTCTTTCTATTATTTAACCGATAAATTCGAGTGATTGATTAAAAACTAAAATCAACTAAATTAATTACTAACAAACGCGACAAAGAACTAATCAAGAAAATAAACGATTAACAACCAAGAAGCGAAACAATTAATACCTAGGAAAGAATCTACCTAGATTTCATCTGTCATTATCAATCTAAATTACACAATTTCTTCATTTAGTATCTTGATCTGTAGAAATCTCTAAATTATGCTTATATCTTTTTTGAAAGTAAGAGCAACTGACTCTAGATTGATTAATTGAAATTTCTTTCTAATTAAAACCCCTATTATCACATTAACTCGACCTATGGATTCCTCTATTAGATTTGACTCTAATCTCTTAGATTTATATCGTCCTATTTCTAGGATTGCATGCAACTCCACTCAATTATGCAAGATCTACTATTAAACAGGATCTATTCCTCCTCTAATTTAAACACATCAAACATGGATAAATAATCTAGAAATGTAACACCTCTAACCTGTATCCGTCGCCGGAACCGATTTACAGAGTATTACCGGTAAATACAGAACATTTATAGAATTAATCTTATCGCTTACTATTCATTTATCAAAAACATACATAACGTTTCTCAATTGGACCCTTGAGGCCCAAATCGAATATTAAAATTGAGTTAGGACTTAATCGGGGTCTCATAAAAAATTTTGCAAGTATACAAAATTTCACTTATGAACAGTACCCACACGCCCGTGTGGTCAGGCCGTGTGACTTCACACGCCCGTGTAGTCTAGGGACACGCCCGTGTGACCCTTAGACATGCACGTGCTTCAGGCCGTGTCTCATTTAAGGTACTCTCTGACTTGCACACACGGCCATGTCACACGCCCGTGTGCTAGGCCGTGTGATTAAATTAATTTTTGAAAAATAGGTGCAGACTTCACACGATTGTATCACACGCCCATGTACCTAGGCCGTGTGTAGACACACGCCCGTGTAGACAAAATAAGGTCATTTCCTAGCCTTGTTTCTCACCCAAATTTTCCATTTTTCCTGCATCAACACTAACAAAAATATTCCAGCCAATTTCAAGTAAAATCCAACCATAACATATATAAAAAAACATAAGTATTGTTATTAATTAAATAAAGACATATTAATCAAAATTAAGATGAAATAATATTTATTTATTAATAAAATATATTAAATTGTTTTATATCTTATATAGAATTATGTAAATATTATGATAAATATATTAATAATAAAAAGTAAATATTATTATGGTATATATATGATAAGATTATTAATTTTGTCATCTTAAATGTTTTTTTAACTAATAAGATTTATGGAAATTATAAATAAAAATATAAATTTATTGAAAAAAATTTCTTAAATATTTTTTTTCATTTATAATAATATTTAAAAATAAAAGTTCCAATTCTATTGAAACACTTCCTTTAAATGAATTTATTTTTGTTTTACACGGTTGTAAGTAGATCCTACTCATTAAGTAATTTATCTTTAAAGTTGTTATATATTTATAATCATCAACCCGAAACTCAGATAAAATTCGGATCGTCTACCCGCGAACCGGTTGGGCCCTACCAGATGGGTGTGTGCAAGTCTTGTAGTGGGGGTTCGCCAGGAGGGCTCGCAAGGGAAGTTCGCTATCATAGTTCGCATATACCAAGGAGTTCGCATGTAAGGGCTACGAAGTCCAGCAGGTAGACCAGAGTAGTACATGTGTCTAGCATGCATGGAGTCTACCAAGAACGTCAATTTCATAAATAATAATAATGTGTATAAATATTTGATTGTCCCCTTCAACGAGACATGACGAAAAATATTCAACAAAAGATATAATTCTTTACTAATTTAAGTTAAATATTATTGGAAAATTTTAAATATAAGTAATTCTATATTCTAAGAAGTAATAGGTTTTATTCACTTTTATTTATGATTTAATATTAGAGATATTGATATTTATCATTGAAAATTTTAATACCACAATAATTTTTCTTAAAGAATTATTAAAATATTTTACATAATAAATTTTACAATGAATTAAAAATAAAACTTTTAAATGTTAATTAAATATTATTGGATAACAACGTGAAATTAGGATTTAATAAGTGAATCTCATGTCAATATCTTTTTATAAATCTTATAACAACTTTTGATTTTAATATATTAAATTGAGAAGAAAAAAATTGAAAACCCTTCACTTATGCAATCATAATCTTTCTTAAATTAATGAAAATAGTTTTGTGATTTTTTATTATATATTCGTTTAAATGATATATAAAAAAATTAAAGATATTATTTTTATATACTTCATATCTGTTTTATAGTTTATATTTGGGGTTCGTGACTATCCTTCTAACAATGTCGTCTTCAAGGTTCAAATTTAAATCCTCTTTTTAGGAATGTAATATGCCTTACCATCACACCCAACTATTTGTTAGTATATGTTTTAAGATATTGAAACATATATATATATATATATATATATAATACACGTGAGGTAATGAGTATATAGTAATTGAAAGTATCCAAATGTTAGAATAAGTGTAGAAGAATTTGTAGAGATAGCAACTATAAAACCGCAACTAAGTTCGAATAGAGCAGTGAAATAGTGGTGTAAGGCCTGCAGAAAGCAACAATAATTTCACACTTGTCTACCAATGGAGCCCTTACATTTTCCTATAAATACCCATCTCTGTATTCAGGTTTTCATTACCAAAGCTAATCAAGCATCTATCATCTAACATTTACCTCTCTACTTGTGTGTGTTTTTTCTCCCATCCATAACCAAAATGAACCAATCCCAGGATTTGAGCCACCAAGCTGGCCAGAAAATGGGCCAAGCTCAGGAGAAGACCAGTCAGATGGCTGACAAGGCTAGGGAAACTGCACAATCTGCTATGGATTCAATGCAACAGGTTCTACATTTCTCTCTCTTTTGTCCTTTTAGATGCAGGCAACATAGACAAGTTTAATGGGAGGTTTGTTTTGCAGGCTGGGCAGCAGATGCAGGCTAAAGCACAAGGCGCAACAGATGCCATTAAGGATACAATGGGGATGAACAAATGAAATTACTGCCGCTTGATCCCAGACCACACCTCTCCGGCACCTACAACTACAATATTCATCTTGTGAGCTTTAGTTTTATTTTTTGGCAACATTTTCTTAAATTTGCTCATATGTTCTTGAGCTACAATTTTCAGTTTCAATAATTTCTACAAGTTTTATTTTTAGCCATTTGTACAATAAAATTTGGGTTGTAATAATGGTGCCAATTACTTAAAGTGTGTACTGTGAAGAGATAATGGGAAAGTTTCATTTATCTTATTCATGTTTCATGAAGAATTAATAATACAAATGTTCATTTGTTTCTCTTAATTTCTTATTAGACAAATTCAAAGATATGGAAGGCACAAATTATTTGTATAACTATTCACAAATATGACCGAATCTAAAAGAATAGCTCATCTCTGTTGAATCATTGCTGGATGAGATTAGAGTTGAACACAGATTGTAATACATAAAAAGAAAAGATATTAAGTGGGCATTTGATAGCCGGAGCCCGGAGGTCATAACCAAACTGGGGCTGGTATCATTGAAGGAATAGTGGGCCTTTCATAATGGTCTGCTTTCTTTTCTTTAAAAGCGGCGACAGTGTTAGTATATATGGTTGTTTCAGTAGTTGTAGTTTATACATATTTATTCTGGTGAGCTAGTTTAAATTAAATGTTAAGTTTGATACTCACTAAGAGGAGGGTGAATTGAGGTTTTAAGAAAATATGGTAATTAAAGGAAACTCAAGAATCTATAGTGGTTCAACTTCAATTACCTATCTTTGTTACCTTAGTTTGCCACAACTAAAGATTTCCCAAATTCACTACATTTGAACCTTTCAAGCACAAGGTTTAACTTTTACAAAACACTATTTTTTTCACTAGGTAAGATAGAGCCACTTCTCAAAAACCTTAAGCAAACCCTTACAAAGATGAAAAATAAGAATAGAGATAAAAGACTCCTCTTAAAAGAAGATATTGCAATGATAGATCCCCCTCAATAACAATACAACACTTGAAGAGAATAAAAAAGATGTTACTCAAGTGTGTGTATGAATAACAATGAGAATATTATTGAAAAGATTGAAATTTTGTGCTATTAACTTTACAAACTTGTTTCTTATCTTCAATGTAGAGCTATTGACTTGTATTTATATTTTCTAACAATCTTAGAGTCGTTTGGAGTCATTGGGAGCAGATTAGAGCCGTTGCTGTAATTAATTCAGGCATTAAATATAGATTGCTACAAGTGGACTTGTGCTGGTAGAAGTCCTGAAAATGATGACTATTGGAGCCATGAGTATCGGTAGAAGTTTGAGGATTTCAAAGGTTCAGACTTGTATCGATAGTTGCACCAGTAGAAGGTATAGGGGAGGCTCAGTGACTTGGTTGTATCGGTAGAAGCCTCCCTAAGTATCGGTAGAACTCAATCCAAATATCGATACAACTAGACTTGTATTGGTAGAAGAGACCCAAGTATCGGTACAAGTCCGGAAGAAAATCTTGGGTGCTCTCTGACTTGGTTCTACCAATACTTCTATGCACTTGTATCGCTATTGGTAGAAGTCTTCCAAAGTTGTAAAATTTGTTTTGGATCAAGGTTTTTCAAAGGCATCTTGTGATTTTAAATTTCTAAACACTTTGAAAATAATGTTAAGTGCTTTAAATTAATTTATTACAAATTTGACAAAGCGAAATTTATAATTTAGTTTTGTTATATAATAACATATGAAAAACTATCCGCAAACTATTTTTTATTTTAGTCTTAATGCAATTCATTGTATTTTTACATACCATTTCGAATTTATTAATGGTGTTCAATTTTTTTTTCTTATTTAAATGCAAAATCATAAAATTATATAAAAATTCTAATTTCACTGCTAAATAACATCAACAAAACAATACTTTTGGGAAAAAAATATATATTTAGAGTGTTTTATCGCACAAGTGACTACACTACACTATGTTTTAAATCAAATCCATCTAAAAAATGCAATCTTAAAATATTCAAAATATAAAAGTGAGTTTTAAATTTACTAATAAATAAATACACCAAACATATCATGATATATGTTGTATATGCGGAAAACCATTGTTGAGCATATTTACCAAAGGATTGAACTTTTTACAGCAATTGAAAAATTATAATCACCATAATAATCGCACCATATTTTTAATTATTTAATTAGACGATAAAAATTTATTCAATATTAAAATTTAGAGATAATATTATTAAAAGAGACAACTACGAACTCTAAATATAGACAGTAAAACAGCAGTAAAAAATGGAAGAACTAAAAAACCGCAACTAACATTGAATTGAATGGCGAATGAATTTTCCGCCATTAACAAAATCATTTAACTTAGTTAGCCTATACATGCCATTAACAAAATAAGACTTTCATATATACCAAAAATCAAGGAGTTGATAGCGTGATGATAGCTCTGACCAATTTTCCGACCTTCCCGAGCTTTGAGCACTATAAAACAGGGAAAATAAACCTAGTAAGCATTATATGCTTAGTAAGCTCGTATAACTAAAATTATACTTACCAATCATATTTAACATCTAAAACATATATAAAGCGTATACCCATCAATTTAGCAAATTTGCCTAGTCACAAACATTCAATCAACATGTTAGTCATAATATACAATAAGCATAGATGAGCTCATCACGCCATATGAGTATTTTATCCATTGAATCATTGAATTTTCGATGGATATTTCTAGTAGTACACTCGAGGTGCACAATTCCGTTATCCGTCAATTCATATCTAGTAGTACCGTCTAGGTACACTCTCGAGCCGCATATCATACAGCAGAATTACCAGTCCAGGCTAAATTCTACCTGTAGCACATATACCTTAAGGGCTTTGTCGGATTACCAGTCCACGATAAATCCTTGTATGACAAAGAATTCCCTATAGAGTTCAATCTGGATTACTAGTCCAGGCTAAATCCAGTCAATTAGGATTACCAGTTCAGGCTAAATTCTAATTGAAACACATATTCTCGAGAGTCCATTTTCAAAGGATTACTCGTCCGGGCTGAATCCATTCTGCAACACATGCAGTTTTATCAGGGAAATCACATTTATCCAATCGGAATTCAATATTCAAATGGATTTTAACCCTTTTTCAATCATTTTACATCATATACATATTTCATGCTTCACAATGTTCATGCTTAATGTACACATAATTCACATATCATATTTCATACAATTAAACAATCAAATCAACACATATTCACGCTTATTTAAGTTATACGAACTTACCTTGATAATTGTTCGTATCTACTAATCCAAAACTTTCTCTTTTCCTCAATCTTTCTCTTTGTTTGGTATTTCCGGATCTATATAAATGAATTTAATTATCAATTTAATACTTTTCACATTCAATTGAACCCAATTCACATTCTAGGAAAAAAATACCATTTTGCCCCTAACTTTTTAATTAATTCAAATTTCGTCCCTAGGCTCAGAAATTGAAATTCATGAAATTTTACTCCTTATTCCAAGCCTAATCAAAATTTTAATATAACTTTTACAGCACATGTATTCTCAAAATTTCAGAATTTTTCCATGAATTTCTTCACTTTTCAATTTAATCCCAAAACATGTTTCCATCAAAAATTACTTTGTAAAAGTTGTTAATCTATCAACAACCTTTCAATTTCTACCATAATCTTTCAAATTTCAGCATATTCATCCATGGAAAATTTTCTATACTTTGATTTCTATTCAAATTAACCCCCCAAATAGAGAAATTAAGCTTTCTCGATCTCAAAAATATAAAAATTACTAAAAACGGGACATAAGAACTTACCAATTTATGCTTGGAAAGCTTGTTTTCTCTCTCCTAGGGTTTCCATGTATTTTTGATGAAGAAGATGATATAACATGATATTAATTTCTATTTTAATCTTTATCATCTTTTAACTATTTCTATTTCCCATTTAGTTCTTGTCCTTTTTCAATTTTTTCCAAGAATGATTCACCAAAAATATCTACATATATTTCATCAATGGTCTAATCACCATTTAAGGACCTCAAGTTTTAAATTCCATAGCTATTTAATCTTTATAGCTACGAGAATTTAAATTTGACATTTTATGCAATTTAGTCCTTTATACAATTAAGCACCTAATTAATAAAATTTTCTTATCAAAATTCTCATACAACCTTTCTACTATATTACAAATCATTTCATAATATTAAAATATTTTATCTTTCCGGCTCGAATTTGTGGTTACGAAACCACTATTCCGACTTCACTGTAATTGGGTTGTTACAACTCTCTCCTCTTAAGGATTTTCCTCCTGGAAAATCTTACCAGTAAAAAATTAGGGTACTGCTTCCTCATGGTATCCTCTGGTTCCCAAGTAGCTTATTAAATTCCATACTTTTTCCATAGAACTTTTGCCAATGGTATCTTTTTATTTCTTAGTTCTTTTGTTTCTCGTGCCAGAATCTTAATCGGTTCTTCAGTATATGTCATATCAGACTGGATCTCAACTTCTGTCGGAGAAATAACATGTGAAGGATCCGATCGATATCGTCGTAACATGGATACATGAAAAAAATTATGAATCTTTTCAAGTTCCGGTGGTAATGCTAGTCGATAAGCAACCGGCCCAATTCTCTTAATAATTTCATAAGGTCCAATAAACCGAGGGCTTAGTTTTCTTTTACAACCAAACCTGAGAACTTTATTCCAGGGTGACACTGTTAAAAATACTTTATCACCAACCTCAAATTCTATTTCTTTTCTTTTAATATCAGCATAAAACTTTTGTCAATCGAAGGCTGCTTTCAAACTTTCTCGAATCACCTTTACCTTTTCTTCTGTTTCTCGAATTAAATCAACTCCAAGAATATTTTTTTCATTAAGCTCTGTCCAATACAACGGTGTTCTACATTTTTGACCATACAAAGCTTCATACGGTGTCATTTTAATATTGGACTGATAATTGTTGTTATAAGCAAATTCAATCAAAGATAAATGTTTTTCCCAATTACCTTCAAATTCAAGTACACAACACCGTAACATATCCTCCAAAATCTGTATAACCCGTTCTGACTGGCCATATGTCTGAGGATGAAATGCAGTACTGAAATGCAATCGTGTACCCACTGTTTCTTGTAATTTATTCCAAAATCAGGATGTAAACCGGGGATCTTTATCAGAAATAATAGAAACTGGCACCCCATGTAATCTAACAATTTCAGAGACATATAATTCAGCCAATTTATCCAAAGAAAAATCCATATGTATCGGTATAAAATGTGCTGACTTTGTTAACCGGTCGACAATCACCCAAATAGCATCTTTCTTTCTTGGAGTCAATGGTAATCCCGATACAAAATCCATTGTAACTCTTTCCCATTTCTACTCGGGAATAACAACTGGCTGTAATAACCCCGAAGGCACCTGATGCTCAGCTTTCACTTGCTGACATATCAAACATTTGGATACAAATTCAGAAATATTTCTTTTCATTCCCGGCCACCAGTACATCTTTTTCAGATCATTATACATTTTATTACTACCGGGATGCACAAACATTGTACCATTGTAAGCTTCATATAAAATCTTCTGTATAAACTCTGAATTCTTTGGCACACACAATCTGCCTCTGAACAACAAACAACCATCAGACCCCATCTGAAATTCTGAATCAGGATTCAATTCACATTGTTCTCGTTTTGCCTGTAACTTCACATCATTCTTCCGAACTTCACAAATTTGTTGCAAAAATACTAGTCTAACTTTTAACTCAGCTATAATAGAACCATCATCAGAAATAGACAACCGAGTATTCATTGCCCGTAAAGTAAATAAAGATTTTCTGCTTAAAGCATTAGCAACTACATTGGCTTTACCCGGATAATAATCAATCACCAGATTATAATCTTTTAACAGTTCAAGCCACCTGCGTTGTCTTAAGTTTAAGTCTTTCTGTGTCATCAAATACTTCAGACTTCTGACACACTCTTTGGTGGATTCCAATTAACAATTGCTGAAACTTTACTCGGTTCTACCTTGATGCCTTCAGCAGATACAATATGTCCAAGAAATCCAACTTATCGTAGCCAAAATTCACATTTACTGAACTTGGCATACAACTGCTTCTCCCGTAAGGTTTGTAATACAATTATCAGATGACCAGCATGCTCTTTTTCATCTCGAGAATAGACTAAAATATCATCAATGAATACCACTACAAACCTGTCTTGGTACGGTCTGAAAATTCTATTGATCATATCCATAAACACTGCCGATGCATTAGTCAACCTAAATGGCATCACTAAAACCTCATAGTGACCATACCTGGTTCTAAAAGCTGTTTTTGGAACATCTGAGTCCTTTACCCGTAACTTATAATAACCTGAGCGAAGATCAATTTTCAAAAATACGGTAGCTCATTTTAATTGATCAAATAAACCATCTATTCGAGGCAACGAGTACTTATTTTTTATTGTAACTTTATTAAGCTGCCTGTAACCAATACATAACCTCAGAGATTCATCTTTCTTCTTCACAAATAAAACCGGTGCACCCCAAGGTGAGGAACTGGGTCGAGCAAAGCCTCTGTCAATCAATTCTTGCAACTGTGCTTTCAAATCTTTCAACTCAGCTGGAGCCATTATATAAGGTGCTATTGATATTGGTGTTGTTCCAGGAAAAAGATCTATAGAGAACTCCACTTTTCTGACAGGTGGTAACCCAGGTAATTCTTCCGGAAACACATCAAGAAATTCACACACTACCGGCACTGACTGAATCTTTGACTCAATTACCTTTGTGTCCAAGACATAAGCAAGGTAAGCATCATATCCTTTTCTGATACATTTTTGTGCTGTTACAGATGAAATCACATTAGACAACCCATCCAATTTATCAGATTCAACATGAAGTAATTCCCCATTTTGGCATTTAAACACAATATATTTCTGTTTACAATTCACCACTGCATCATGTTGGTTTAACAAGTCCATTCCCAAGATTACATGAAATTCATCAGAAGGCAGTAACATCAAATCAGCTGAAAAACATTTACCCCTTACCATTAATGGACAGTTTTTACAAACTTTGTCTACCATCGCACTTTGACCTAGGGGATTTGAAACTTTCATCACAATTTTAATGAATTCATCTGGTAAATTTTTAATAGATACCAATTTCGTGCATATATATGAGTGTTGGAACCAGGATCAATTAAAGCAATAATATTAGTGCCAAGTAAAGAAAATGTACCAGTAATGACATCTGGAGCAGAAGCATCTTCTCTGGCACGTATAGCATAAGTTCTCGCTGGTGCTCGTGTCTCAGTTTTAACCATTGAATCTTTTGTAGCACTTCGGCTACCACCAACATTTGCAGGATGTTGAGGTGGTCTACCTCTAGAGGTAGTATTACTTGGCTTTGGAATCTGTTCAACCTCTTTTTCCCCTCTCTCTGGACAATCTCTGTGAAAATGATCAAAAGAACCACATCGGTAGCAAGCTCCACTTTTTAGTCGACATTCCCCAAAATGAAATTTATTACAGTAGTTACATTTCGGCTTTGGATTTTCTACACTACCAACACTGGTTACTGATGGGGACGGTGATCTCGGGTTAGAGCGTTGAGGACCCCGCTCTTTTCCAGAATATCTAACAGATGTGGTAAAATGATCCTGGTATCTCTTTAATTTCTTTGAAACAGATGATTGGGATTTTCCCATAGATCTATTACCGGAAATCTGAGCTTCTCTTTCAGCTTGTTTCTTTTCTTTAATTAATTCTTTTGCTTTTAATGCTCGATCAGCCAGTATTGCAAATTCTCTTATTTCAAGAATTCCAATCAACAACTTAATATCTTCATTCAGCCCTTCTTCAAATTGTTTGCACATTTCAGCTTCTGTTTGAACCCATTCTTGAGCATATTTACTTAGTCGAACAAATTCTTGTTCATATTCTGACACTGTCATGTTCCCCTGTTTGAGTTCTAGGAATTCTTTCCTTTTTTGATCCAGAAATCTCTGACTAATATATTTCTTTCTAAATTCTATTTGAAAGAACTCCCATGTAATGTTTTCTTTCGGAACAACAGAAGTTATAGTTTTCCACCAATAATAGGCTGTATCTTTCAATAAAGAAACTGCACATTTCAAACAATCAGCTGGTGAACTAGACAATTCATCTAATACCCGGATAGTATTCTCCAGCCAAAACTCAGCCTTTTCAGCATCATCATTTGTGGTAGTTCTGAATTCTTTAGCCCCATATTTTCTGATTTTATCAACAGGAGCCTTACTAATTTTGACTGACTCAGTACCCTGTTGTATCTCAGGAATCGGTTGAGGAGCAGGTGGGAGAGGTTGCTGAACAGCGGGATTTGTTCTTATATATTGTGTGAACCATTCATTCATCATTTGAAAGAATACAGCTTTACCCTCATCATCTCGGCCTTCAGACAATGGCCTTCTATTACTAGATGTAGCTCTTTGTACGGAAGCTTGAGCAGTACTCTCAGCTTCATCAGGATCAGCTCTAGCTCGGTCGGAAGACATTTACTATATGAAAAATACATTTAAAATGGTCAGGAGATATCACACTATCAAAATTAATGGCATGTATAGCTAAACTCATACTTGCTACGTTAGTCCAAGAATCGACTAAACCGTAGCTATGATACCAATAAATATAACACCCCTAACCCGTATCCGTCGCCGGAACCAATTTACAAAGTGTTACCTGTAAATACAGAACATTTACAGAATTAATCTTATCGTTTACTATTAATTTATTAAAAACATACATAACTTTTCTCAATTGGACCCTTGAGGCCCAAATCGAATATTAAAATTGAGTCAAGACTTAATTGGGGTCTCATAAAATTTTTCGCAAGTATACAAAATTTCACTTATGAGCAGTACCCACACGCCCGTGTGGTCAGGCCATGTGACTTCACACGCCCATGTAGTCTAGGGACACGCCCATGTGACCCTTAGACATGCCCGTGCTTCAGGCCGTGTCTCATTTAAGGTACTCTCTGACTTGCACACACGACCATGTCACACGCCTGTGTGCTAGGCCGTGTGATTAAATTAATTTTTGAAAAATAGGTGTAGACTTCACACGGTTGTATCACACGCCCATGTACCCAGGCCGTGTGTCACACACGGCGTCCGTGTGTTTACCTGTGTTTACAAAATAAGGCCATTTCCTAGCCTTATTTCTCACCCAAATTTTCCATTTTTCCTGCATCAACACTAACAAAAATATTCCAACCAATTTCAAGTAAAATCCAACCATAACATATATAAAAAAACATAAGTATTTTAGCCACTCCAATGGCTAAGTTATATATATCATTTACATACCATCATTTAACTACAAACCATCATTTAACTTAGTTAGCCTATACATGTCATTAACAAAATAAGATTTTCATTTATACCAAAAATTATGGAGTTGATAGCGTGATGATAGCTCCGACCAAATTTTCCGACCTTCTCGAGCTTTGAGCACTATAAAACAGGGAAAATAAACCTAGTAAGCATTATATGCTTAGTAAGCTCGTATAACTAAAATTACACTTACCAATCATATTTAACATCTAAAACATATACAAAGCATATACCCATAAATTTAGCAAATTTGCCTAGTCACAAACATTCAATCAACATGTTAGTCATAATATACAATAAGCATAGATGAGCTCATCACGCCATATGAGTATTTTATCCATTGAATCATTGAATTTTCGATGGATATTTCTAGTAGTACACTCGAGGTGCACAATTTCGTTATCCGCCAATTCATATCCAGTAGTACCGTCTAGGTACACTCTTGAGCCGCATATCATACAATAGAATTACCAGTCCAGGCTAAATTCTAGCTGTAGCACATATACTCTAAGGGCTTTTTCGGATTACCAGTCCAGGCTAAATCCTTATATGACAAAGAAATCTCTATAGAGTTCAATCTAGATTACCAGTCCAGGCTAAATCCAGTTAATTAGGATTACATGTCCATGCTAAATCCTAATTGAAACACATATTCTCGAGAGTCCATTTTCAAAGGATTACCCGTCTGGGCTAAATCCATTCTGCAATACATGCAGTTTTATCAGGGAAATCACAATTATCCAATTAGAATTCAATATTCAAACGGATTTTAACCGTTTTTCAATCATTTTACATCATATACATATTTCATGCTTCACAATGTTCATGCTTAATGTACACATAATTCACATATCATATTTCATACAATTAAACAATCAAATCAACACATATTCACGCTTATTTAAGTTATACGAACTTACCTTGATAATTGCTCGTATCTACTAATCCGAAACTTTCTCTTTTCCTCGATCTTTCTCTTTGTTTGGTATTTCCGGATCTATAAAAATGAATTTAATCATAAATTTAGTACTTTTCACATTCAATTGAACCCAATTCACATTTTAGGCAAAAGTGCCATTTTGCCCCTAACTTTTTAATTAATTCAAATTTTGTCCCTAGGCTCGGAAATTGAAATTCATGAAATTTTACTCCTTATTCCAAGCCTAATAAAAATTATAATATAACTTTTACAGCACATGTATTCTCAAAATTTTAGAATTTTCCCATGAATTTCATCACTTTTCAATTTAGTCCCAAAACATGTCATCGAAAATTACTTTGTAAAAGTTATTCATCTATCAACAACCTTTCAATATCTACCATAATCTTTCAAATTTCAGCATATTCATCCATGGAAAATTTTTTATACTTTGATATCTATTCAAATTAACCCCCCAAGTACAGAAATTAAGCTTTCCTAATCTCAAAAGTATAAAAATTACTAAAACGGGACATAAGAACTTACCAATTTATGCTTGAAAAGCTTATTTTCTCTCTCCTAGGGTTTCCATGTATTTTTGATGATATAAAATGATATTAATTTTTATTTTATTCTTTATCATCTTTTAACTATTTTTATTTCCAATTTAGTCCTTATTCTTTTTCAATTTTTCCATGAATGATTCACCAAAATTATCTACATATTTTTCATAAATGGTCTAATTACCATTTAAGGACCTCAAGTTTTAAATTTCATAGCTATTTAATCTTTATAGCTACTAGAATTTAAATTTGACATTTTATGCAATTTAGTCCTTTCTACAATTAAGCACCTAATTGATAAAATTTTCTTATCAAAATTCTCATACAACCTTTCTACTATATTACTAATCATTTCATAATATTAAAATATTTTATCTTTCTGGCTCGGATTTATGGTTACGAAACCACTATTCCGACCTCACTAAAATTGGGCTGTTACAAGAAATATCAAACCAATAATTAAGCACACATAATTAAGAATAATATCTAAGTATTTATTGCGTAAAATAAAAATTAAAGGACAAAATCAGTCATAGGGTTCATCTCCCTAGGTATTTAGAAAATTAGTTCATGCTTGAAAATAAAAACATCCCAAACACAGTATAACCGAAATAAATAAAGAAACTAATGATAATCTCCTGAGAAATCAACTAGGTGTCTTCAATCTTGACATAAATCTGCTTCAAAATTAGCTTCAATGGCCTTTTTCGAGTTATTTTCTTGAATATTCTATGACGGCTCCATCCTATCTTCTTATTTTTGTCATATATACCTCTTAGAATGCCCGAAAACCTCAAAAATCGCATTTTCCCGCTATTTGGAGTGCAATTCATGAAATCGATATGATCTACCACATGGTTGTGTGGCAGCCCATATGAAAGGGTCAACCCATGTAGCTTCTGTAGCTTGAGCTGATTTTTCGATTTTCTCACATTTTGCTCCTAAATGCTCTCCTAAGTATAAAAACATGAATTTAAAGGATTAGGAGTATAAAATTCACCATTAACATCGAATAATTACCCAAAAACACATTAAGAATGAGACTAAAATATGTTACTTTTAGCATCTATCAACCCTAGACCTTGGACCTTGAACCCAAGACCCTGAACTAGGTCCAAGGTCTAAGGTTCAGGGTCTAAGATTTAAGGTTTAGGGTTTAAAGTTTAAGGTTCAGGGGTTAGGGTTCAAGTTTCAGGGTTTAAGTTAAGAAAATGACCAAAATGATGTACCAATGACATAGATAAAAATGCTGAAATAGCATTAAATAATTGGTAAGAGATATATGATAATGTGACGTCTCTGTTTCATACAATCATTTCCCCCATATCACGTTACCAGAATTAGAGATGCCATTACCTTAGTAAAGGATAAACTTCAAAAATGTAACTAAATTATTGCTTTTGTTCTATTTTAGTCAATGAACTATTAATTTTTTTTTTAATTTAGTCACCAAACTTTTCGAAATCAAATATTTTAGTTACTCTCTCCGTTAGTTGCCGTTACATGAGTGACGAAAAGTTGATGGTGGGCTTTTTTTTATTGGTCTAATAACAAATTTAGCAATCCAATGTTTACGCATTCTATCAATTTGATCTTAAATATAAAATCATCAATAAATTTAGTCCTCAATGTTTACAAAATTTATCAATTTAGTTCTAATTCAATAAATTTTTTAAATGACAACTTTTTTTTTATATGACATTTATTATTATTAAGATTTATATTTGATAATTTGACGATTTATAAGTATACATCATTGATTAATTGGATGATGGCAAACTATAATTTTTTTTTAAAAAAATTAGATTCTTTAATTTTTTTTATGATGGGTCATTATTTGATTAAATAAATAAAAAGATAAAAAAGGAAAAGATGTCATCATTATTGGTTTGTTTAGCCAACTTTGGTGTGAAAACAAAATCCTCCATTGGAAAGATAAGAATTTAATGAAAGGGCTAATCTTTATCTATAGTAGTTCGAAAATTATATTTATTCAAATTTTTTTTTTGTAAAGTTTGAAGTTAAATTTATTAAATCTTTTACATTTTGAACTAATATAATAAATTTTATAAGATTGAGGGTTAAATTTATTAATTATTTAATATTTAAGATTAAATTAGTAGAATGCGTAAGTATTGGAAAACTAATTTATTATTAGACTAATAAAAATATTCATATTAACTTTTCGTCACTCTTCTAACAGTAACTGAGCGTGATCAAAATAAAATGAACTTTACTTATATATATGGATATGTTTAAGTACTATAGAGAATAAAAACGACCCAAATCTAACTTCTTATAAATTCAGACCGATTCCAACGTTTTTGAAATAATTAAAATTTTTAATGAAAATTTTGCTACGCTTTTTACTAGAAACAATTTGAGATGAAAATTTGAAAAAAGAAAGAATGTACTCAATTTAAAGTTATGCCAAAATCATCCTTTATTTTGAAAAGAAATCCCTCCTTTCACATCTCATGTTTAATTTTAAAAATTGTTGCTCTTTTTTGGAATATTTTTTTGAATTGATCAATATAGTCTTTAATATTTATTATAATATTGAATTTGACATTTTATTTTTTTTTTATTTTTTTATTTTTTATAAGATTTATCATATTTATAAATATTTTTATTAAAATATTTGATTAAAAAATTTAGTTGATAAGAAAATTCATCATACTTATAAACAAAAAACTTGTTTCTATTAAAAAATTTAATTAAATGAATTTATATAATAATAAATAAATTTAGATTTTATATTGTATTTAAATTATTATGTCTCCATTAATAAAATAGGAAAACTTTTATATTACTTTATTTTTAAAATAGCAAATTCTAATTATTTATTTAATCTAATATATTGTTTATAGTAATTAATGAATTTATATAATAATAAATAAACTGATGCTTTAATGATGAATAGAAAATTTCTATTAGCATCATATTTTAATTATCAATATAGTTTATATACTTAAATTATATTTATTAGTTATTATTTTAAATAAGATTTCTTTGCATTAGTTACATCAAGAAAAAAAACTACATTGTAAATGGTAAAAATGTTTTAATTATGATTCTTTTACACTAATTACAATAATTTAAAATTTTAAATGCGTAAAATCACATGTAATGTGTGTAATATTAGGAACAAATCTATAATATATGTAAAAGTAAGAGTTTAGAAAAAAATTTAAACCGACAAGAATATTCTTTATTATTAATTATATTACTAAATTGAAATTAGAATAATAATTTATCAGTATTATCATGTGATAATAATAAAAGTAATACTAATTAAATATTAATTAATATGATGGTATATTGTTATGAAATTAATTAACTTGATCATATTTTTAAAAATTTCTACTTAAAAAAATTACATAATAAATTATTAATTAATAAAATTATAAATCTGTAAAATCATTTAATATAATTAGATAAATTAAAATAATAAAAATCAAAATATAATTTTATAATAAAAAAGTTAAATTGGAAAAAGAAAGTCAAGAGCGCTCAGAAACAGTGACTGTTGTGGCCGGGGTGAAGAAGGGTGGTGACTTTTTCGGGAATGGGGAGGGACGAGATCTCTCTTTTGGAGGAGGAGTTGCTAAAATTGTCAATTAAAAGTTCGCTGGTTGTTCCGAGTGATAGTCCAACGTTGTTATGTTCTGTTTGGACAAGTCGGTCTTACAACCTAGATAGTTTTAGAGCACAAATGAAAAGTATTTGGAAGACGACAAAAAAAGTTTGATATTCAAGTGGTGGGGAAAAAAATATTCTTCATTACTTTTGATGATGAGAACAATTTGGAACTTATTATGAAGGGGAGACCATGGCTTTTTCGTAAACAAATTGTTATTTTCGTTCGATTGACTGCTCCCATTGAGCGATCCCAGATTCGGGTTGTTATGTCCCCTATATGGCTTAAAAATCGGTCCATGTCCAACGGATTGTGATAAAAAAGATCTTCTGCATGCGATTGGCATGACATTTGAGGGAGTTATCATATCTGAATTCAAAGGTGATTTCTCTCGGGTTAGGGTTCAAAATGATGTGTAGAAACCCTTGAGAATATGAGTTTTGTGGTTGTAATAACCCGATTTAGACCCTATTCGGAATGGTGGTTTCTGGACCACGAATCCGAGTTCGAAAAATATTTTAAAATTGTATTCTGTGTTTATTATGTGTGAATTTAATTGTGTGAAATTTTCGTGCTTTAATTTTGTCGTCTGAGTGTCCGATTGAATAAAAGGATTAAATCGCGTGAAATGAAAATTTAGTGGTTATTTTTAGAAGGGCCGAATAGTGGTTGTTCTTTTAATATGGAGGTTTTATGTTGCAATTATGCCATTGAATAAATGAGTGGACGGCACTAGGCTTATATTATATAGTTTTCATATTAATTATAAAGGTTATAATAATAAATAATATATTATAATGTTATTATAATAAAACAAACATGAAATAATTAAAGCCATGTTCATCTTTTTTTTTTCTTATGACCGAAACAAAAAGAAAAGAAAAAGAAATAAAGAAGCTTAGGGTTCGGCACTTTTGAAGCTTGATTCAAGGTGAGTTCTAGCTCGGTTTTTGATATTTTTTACGTTTTTGAGATCGTTGCTAAGTTATCTACAAGACCCATGCTTGAATTTTTGATTTTGGTGAATATTTTGAGTTATGTTATTGTTGAAAGCTTGTGATTTTTGTTGTTTGATGGTAGAAAATAAAAGATATATGTTAGATTAACATGTTTTGTCTTTGGATTTTTGATGAATTTGAGTAATTTGGACTAAATTGTAAAAATAATATTTTGAGGGACTAAAATGTGAAATAAATGAAATGTGTGGACTTAGATGAGCTATAGGAAGATTCGGCCAAGCATGGGTAAATTCAAATTTTTGTGTATTTTGTGTTTTATGCAATAGGGGCTAAATTGTAAAAAATGTAAAATGTCAGGGGAAAAATGGTAATTTGCCCATTTATGTGTTTTTAGATTAAATTGAATGAATGTGTGGTTAAATTAGCTAAATTTGAATTTATTTAGATCAAGAATGGAAGAAAACGGAATTAGATCGGGGGAAATCGAAAGTAGTCGAATAGTCGATTATACCGTCCGTCGACGTCCGAGGTAAGTCTATAAGCATTTAAATGTTATTAAATTTGAGAATGTATAAATGTTATGTGATGAATTGAATTGTTCAATTATATATGTGCTTTGGCCGAATGTGATTTTGAGATAGGGAATTATGTTTTGAGTTCGATTCGATCGAGATTCAATGTCTGAAAGTCCCGTACGAACCCTAGGAATAGTTAGGATACATATATCATGACATAGGATTCCGATATGTGTTTTCGTGTAAGACCACGTCTGGGACGTTGGCATCGACTTGTGTTTACGTGTAAGACCCTGTCTGGGACATTAGCATCGATATGTGATTACATGTAAGACCACGTATGGGACGTTGGCATTGTACGAGCTTTCCGACTATCCGAGTATCCTTTTTAATTCCGAACGGTTCAACGGGCAATGATAAGTTAAGATCGAGTGTAAATCAAGTTAGAAAGGCTCAGGTATGTACTTATACCAATTTGTGAAAATAAGGTAAGTTGGATGTTGAATTGATTGTATAAATGTTAAAGTTATAAATGTGAACTATGTGTATGCATATGTAATTGTGTATATTCGGCCAAATGAGGTATATGTGATATTAATAGTGAGATTTATATATGTTCAGGTGTATTTGTGCATTTAGCTATATGATATATGTATGTAAGATTAAATGATAACTTTGTATTTGAGAACATGTATATTCAGCCTTGTTAACTTAGTGTTAATATACTATCGTTGATATATATATAAATATTTGCTTATGACTTACTAAGCTTAAATAGATTACTGTGTGTGTTCTTGTTTACCTCAGTTTTATAGATTTTGGAGTCAAGTTACGAGCTCGGGGATCGTCAGAGAAATCCGTCACACTATCGACTCTTTTTAGTATTTTGTTAAGTCTGAATTCTATCTTATGGCATGTATAGTATAGATGAAATGTTTGATTTTGGGATGTATATATATATAGCCATGCGAAAATGGCTTGATCATTATGTTTAAGTTCGGTTTTATGTGTTCTTGGTTAAGTGCTTGATGTGGTTGGTTTCTGCAATTTGGCCTTGGATTATTATATGCGAAACATGGTTGCTATGTTTATGTTTGTGTGTATGATCTCGGTCAAGGTGAGTTTATGTGTTACTTGTTTAATATGCTTTGCTAATGATAGTTGAATTAAGTCATGTGTTTCGGCAATAAGGTAAATGATATATGCTTGATGTATTTAGTAAGAATAAATAATGTTAAGTTTAAGTGATTTTGGCTATGTGATATTTATATATATATATAATGAAGTATGTATATGAAGGTTGGAAGCTAAAGCTATCTATGATTCGGTTTAGTAATATGATAAATGGATAATTATATGTTCGAATGTGTACAGAATATTTTGATTTGGTTTGTAATGACGATGTATGCACCTTTATTATGCTTGATTGGTTGGCTATATAGGTTCGGTTGCTATTGGTAAGTAATGAATATGTTTCATGATTGTTTAGGTACGAATCCAAATGGAAAGTGAAATAGTATGGTTTGGTTACGATATTTGGTTCATTATGATATGCATATAATCTTGATAATGATATGACCAAATCAATGATTGGTTAATAGGATAAAATGTGAAGTTTAGGTATACTAATATACACATGCGAATTTGGTGTACATTGAAATGCTATTTATGTGCAAATGTTAAATGTGACTTTTGTTTATAGGGTAAAGTGCGCATTATATTTATATATAAACATCAATAGTATGTTCGGTCATGATGTAATGTTATTATGTTTGTATATACATTTGATTATTAAATGGTATAAAATGATTCAGTTGATTTAATATGCACATGTATTGAAATAATATGATTGAAAATCAGCTTATGTTATATTTGTTTTGATTTATGTTCGATATATGTTATATAATGATATATGTTGGGATATGTTTTAAATGTATAAATGCCATTAATGTTTAAGTCATGTGGTTCAGACATTTTTATGTATTAAGTACTTGTAATATAACTTGTTGCACATTGTTTCATTGAATATGTTGTAATGTTATATGAATAAATAAATAAATAAATTATTAGAAAAGATCATATTGCTTTGTGCTTGAATTCAAATGAATGTCTGATCCGAATTGTGTTTTGTTCAGTAATGACTCATAACCCTAATCCGGCGACGGATACGGGTTAGGGGTGTTACATTTGATTGGTATCAGAGCTACAGTTTAGTCGATTCTAGGACTAACGTAGCGTGTGTGAGTCTAGCTATACATGCCATAATTTTTATACTGCGATAGTGTGATGATTCCTGACATCTGAAAATGTGTTTTCATATAGCATATGGATCCCGATCGAGCTGTAGCTGATGATGTCGAGAGTATAGCGCCCGTTCCCGCGCAAGGGACAGCGCCGGTTAATTCTCGACCTACTTCGAGTAATCAGGAGGGAGAGGCTAAACAAGCCTTTTACCAAATAGTGAACGACTGGTTTACTCAATATATCCGGACTAATTCGGCTGCACAATAACCTCCACCGCTGACTAATCCATCTTTGATACCTGTTATACCTCAAGTGAGTGATCCGTTGAGATTGCTTAAGCCTCCTGTTGATAAAATCAGAAAACATGGGGCTGAAGAGTTCAGAGCCATTGATGATGATGATGCTGAGCGAGTTGAATTCTGGCTCGATAATACTATTCGAGTGTTTGATGAGTTATCTTGTACCCCTGATGAGTGATTAAAATGTGCCATATCTTTACTACGGGACACTGCATATCACTGGTGGAATACACTAGTATCGGTGGTTCCGAAAGAACGAGTGACATGGGAATTCTTTCAGATTAAGTTTTGTAAGAAATACATCAGCCAAAGATTTATCGACCAGAAACGCAAAAAATTTCTTGAATTGAAATAGGGTCGGATGACAGTGACAGAGTATGAGCAGAAATTTGTGAGACTCAGTCGGTATGCCTGAGAGTGTATTTCGACTGAAGCTATAATGTGTAAAAGATTTGAAGATGGGCTGAACAAAGACATTAAACTGTTAGTTGGCATACTTGAGATAAAAGAGTTCGTGGTACTTGTTGAGCGAGCTTGCAAAGCCGAAGAGCTCAGGAAAGAGAAAAGAAAAGCTGACTCTGAAGCTAGAGATTCACGTAAGAGACCATTCAGTAAGTCATTCTAGTCAACATCAAAGAAGTTCCGAGATGATGCTAGCCGTTCAAAGACTACTGCGGGTTATTTTAGACGTGATCGGGATAGACCACCTGTGAGCTCGAGAGCTACCTCAGTAGCTAGTGTGGGTAATGTCAGATCAAATCAACCTGAGTGTGAACATTGTGGTAAACGACATCCCGACAGCTGCAGATTGCATGATCGGGCCTGTTTTAAATGTGGATAGATGGATCATTTCATTCGTGAGTGCCCAGAGTTAGCGGAGCAAAATTTGGTACAGAATACGAGATCTGGTAACACTGCAACTCGAGGTAGACCACCCAAGAACCCGGGTAATGTGAGTAGCGGTCAGAGAGGGACTAAAGATACAACAGTTAGATCCGAGGCTCGTGCACCTGCTAGATCCTATGCTATTCGCGCATGTGAGGAGGCCTCATCCCCGGATGTTATTACTGGTATTTTCACTCTCTATGATACTAGTGTTGTTGCATTGATTGATCCTGGTTCGACTCATTCTTATGTGTGTCAGACTTTAGTATTCAGTAAGACTTTGCATGTTGAGTCTACTGAGTTTGTAATTAAAGTATCGAACCCATTGGGCCGGTGTATTATGGTTGATAAAGTGTGTAAGAATTGTTCCCTAATGATTCGAAATTTGTGCTTCTCGACTGATTTGATGTTGTTTCCATTTGATGAGTTCGACACAATTCTTGGTATAGATTAGTTGACTATGCATGATGCTGTCGTAAACTGCAAAAGAAAGACTATTGATTTACGGTGCCATAATGATGAGATTATTCGGATTGAATCTAATGATTTGAATGGTTTACCAGCAGCGATATCTTCAATGTTAGCTCAGAAATATGTAAGAAAAGGTTGTGAAGCTTACTTTGCATATGTGCTTGATAGTAAAGTAACCGAAGGAAATATTGAATCAGTACTTGTTGTGTGAGAGTATTCGGATGTGTTTCCTGAAGTATTACTGGGTTTGCCACCGATCCGAGAGGTAGAGTTTGGTATTGAGTTAGTGTCGGGGACGACTCTAATTTCGATAGCTCCGTACAGAATGACACATACGAAATTAAAAGAATTGAAAGCTCAGTTGCAAGAGTTGACCGATAGAGGTTTTGCGCGACCGAGTTTCTCTCCTTGGGGCGCACCAGTTTTGTTTGTGAAAAAGAAAGACGGAACTATGAGAATGTGTATCGAATACAAACATCTCAATAAAGTGACTATAAAGAATAAGTATCTGTTGCCACGGATTGATGATCATTCGATCGATTGAAAGGGACTCTGATATTTTCAAAAATAGATTTGAGATCAGGCTACTATCAGTTGCGAGTTAAAGACTCTGATGTGCCAAAGACTACTTTTCGAACGAGGTACGAACACAATGAGTTTCTGGTTATGCCTTTCGGACTTACTAATGCACCTACTGTTTTCATGGATTTGATGAATCGGATCTTCAGACAGTATCTGAATCGGTTTGTGGTAGTATTCATAGATGACATTTTGATCTACTCCCGTGATGAAACCGAGCATGCTAAACATCTGAAACTTGTGTTACAGACTTTGCGAGATAAACAGTTGTATGCAAAGTTCAGTAAATGTGAGTTCTGGTTGCGAGAAGTCAGTTTTTGGGGCCATGTTGTATCAGCATTAGGTATTCGGGTTGATTCGAATAAGATTTCGGCAATTCTAGATTGGAAACCTCCTAAAAATGTATCTGAGGTTCGAAGCTTTCTGGGACTAGCTGGTTATTATAGACGGTTTGTAAAAGGTTTCTATATGATTGCAACTCTGATGACGCGACTACTTCAGAAAGATGTTAAGTTCGAGTGGTCAGAAAAGTGCTAGAAAAGTTTTGATCAGTTGAAAACTATGTTGACTGAAGCTCCAGTGCTAGTTCAGCCAGAATCGGGTAAAAAATTGTCATTTATAGTGATGCATCTTTGAGTGGTCTGGTCTGTGTTTTAATGCAGGAAGACAAAGTCATAGCTTATGCCTCGAGACAATTAAAGCCACACGAAAAGAACTATCCGACATACGGTCTGGAATTGGTAGCTATTGTGTTTGCATTGAAGATTTGGCGCCACTATCTGTTTGGTGAGAAATGCCATGTTTATTCTGATCACAAAAGCCTGAAGTATTTGATGACTCAGAAAGATCTGAATTTGAGACAACATCGATGGCTAGAGTTGTTAAAAGACTACGAGCTTGTGATTGACTATCATCCTGGAAAGGCTAATGTTGTTGCTGATGCTTTAAGCCGAAAATCACTGTTTTCTTTACGTGTAATGAATACGTATATGACTATGTCTGATGATGGTTCGATAATAGCTGAATTAAAAGCAATACCATTATTTGTTCAACAAATTTGTGATGCTCAGAAAGTTGATAATGATTTGTTAGCAAAGCAAGCTCAATGTGAATCGAATGTTGAATTCGAGTTTCGAGTTGATACTGATGGTTGTTTGAGGTTCAGAAATCGAATATGTGTTTCGAGAAATTCAGAGTTGATCCAGATGATTTTGAACGAAGCTCATAGCAGTCGATTATCTGTTCATCCAAGTAGTACGAAAATGTATAATGATCTGAAACAGCTTTACTAGTGGCATGGTATGAAACGAGACATTTCTGACTATGTTTCGAAATGTTTAGTCTGTCAGCAAGTAAAAGCCGAACATCAGGTACCTTCTGGATTACTTCAACCGATCGTGATACCTGAGTGGAAATGGGACAGAGTCACGATGGATTTTGTATCTGGTTTACCATTGGCACCGAGCAAGAAAGACGCAATCTGGGTTATTGTGGATAGATTGACTAAATCGGCTCACTTTATTCTGGTTCGTACTGATTATTCGCTTGATAAGTTGGCTGAATTATATGTTTCTCAGAATGTGAGATTACACGGTGTGCCTATTTCTATTGTCTCAGATAGAGATCCGAGATTTACATCGCGGTTTTGGAAGAAATTGCAAGACGCACTAGGCACGAAATTACATTTCAGCACAGCTTTCAACCCACAAACAGATGGTCAGTCCTAACGAATCATTCAGATACTTGAGGATATGTTGAGATGTTGCATTCTCGAGTTTGAAGGTACGTGGGAACGATACTTATCTTTGATTGAATTTGCGTATAATAATAGCTTTCAATCTAGTATCAAAATGACACCTTATGAGGCTTTGTACGGTCGTAAATGTCGAACACCTTTGTATTGGACTGAGCTCAGTGAAAGTAAGATACAGGGGGTCGATTTGATCAAAGAGACTGAACAGAAAGTGAAAGTGATTCGCGATAGTTTGAAAGCTACATCAGATCGTCAAAAGTCATACACAGATTTAAAACGTAAGGATATTGAGTTTCAGATCGGGGACAAAGTGTTTTTGAAAGTCTCGCTGTGGAAGAAGATACTCAAATTTGGTCGTAAAGGCAAGTTAAGTCGGAGATATATTGGGCCGTATGAGATTATAGAGCGTATCGGGCCGGTTGCTTACAGGTTGTTGTTGCCACCTGAGCTAGAAAAGATCCACAATGTATTCCATGTTTCGATGCTTCGTAGATATCGATCTGACCCTTCACATGTGATTAGTCTGACCGAGATTGAGATTAAGCCCGATATGACATATGAAGAAGAACCGATTCGCATTCTGGCTCGCGAGATTAAAGAATTGTGAAATAAGAAAATTTCGTTAGTTAAGGTATTGTGGCATAAACACGGAGTTGAGGAAGCAACTTGGGAGTCAGAGGATACAATGAAAGAGCGTTATCCGAACCTATTCGCTGGTAAGATTTTCGGGGACGAAAATCCCTAAGGGGGAGAGTTGTAACAGCCCGATTTAGACCCTATTCGGAACGGTGGTTTCGGGACCACGAATCCGAGTTAGAAAAATATTTTAAAATTATATTCTTTGTTTATTATGTGTGAATTTAATTGTGTGAAATTTTCGTGCTTTAATTTTGTCGTCTGAGTGTCCGATTGAATAAAAGGATTAAATCGCGTGAAATGAAAATTTAGTGGTTATTTTTAGAAGGGCCGAATAGTGGTTGTTCTTTTAATATGGAGGTTTTATGTTGCAATTATGCCATTGAATAAATGAGTGGACGGCACTAGGCTTATATTATATAGTTTTCATATTAATTATAAAGGTTATAATAATAAATAATATATTATAATGTTATTATAATAAAACAAACATGAAATAATTAAAGCCATATTCATCTTTTTTTTCTTATGACATAAACAAAAAAAAAAAGAAAAAGAAATAAAGAAGCTTAGGGTTCGGCACTTTTGAAGCTTGATTCAAGGTGAGTTCTAGCTTGGTTTTTGATAATTTTTACGTTTTTGAGATCGTTGCTAAGTTATCTACAAGACCCATGCTTGAATTTTTTATTTTGGTGAATATTTTGAGTTATGCTATTGTTGAAAGCTTGTGATTTTTGTTGTTTGATGGCAGAAAATAAAAGATATGTGTTAGATTAACATGTTTTGTCTTTGGATTTTTGATGAATTTGAGTAATTTGGACTAAATTGTGAAAATAATATTTTGAGGGACTAAAATGTGAAATAAATGAAATGTGTGGACTTAGATGAGCTATAGGAAGATTCGGCCAAGCATGGGTAAATTCAAATTTTTGTGTATTTTGTGTTTTATGCAATAGGGGCTAAATTGTAAAAAGTGTAAAATGTTAGGGGTAAAATGGTAATTTTTCCATTTATGTGTTTTTAGATTAAATTGAATGAATGTGTGGTTAAATTAGCTAAATTTGAATTTATTTAGATCAAGAACGGAAAAAAACGAAATTAGATCGGGGGAAATCGAAAGTAGTCGAATAGTCGATTATACCGTCCGTCGACGTCCGAGGTAAGTCTATAAGCATTTAAATGTTATTAAATTTGAGAATGTATAAATGTTATGTGATGAATTGAATTGTTCAATTATATATGTGCTTTGGCCGAATGTGATTTTGAGATAGGGAATTATGTTTCGAGTTCGATTCGATCGAGATTCAATGTCCGAAAGTCCCGTACGAACCCTAGGAATAGTTAGGATACATTTGTCATGACATAGGATTCCGATGTGTTTTCGTGTAAGACCACGTCTGGGACGTTGGCATCGACTTGTGTTTACGTGTGAGACACTGTCTGGGATAGTGGCATCGATATGTGATTACATGTAAGACCACGTCTGGGACGTTGGCATTGTACAAGCTTTCCGACTATCCGAGTATCCTTTTTAATTCCGAACGGTTCAACGGGCAATGATAAGTTAAGATCGAGTGTAAATCAAGTTAGAAAGGCTCAGGTATGTACTTATACCAATTTGTGAAAATAAGGTAAGTTGGATGTTGAATTGATTGTATAAATGTTAAAGTTATAAATGTGAACTATGTGTATGCATATGTAATTGTGTATATTCGACAAAATGAGGTATATGTGATATTAATAGTGAGATTTATATATGTTCAGGTGTATTTGTGCATTTAGCTATATGATATATGTATGTAAGATTAAATGATAACTTTGTATTTGAGAACATGTATATTCAGCCTTGTTAACTTAGTGTTAATATACTATCGTTGATATATATATAAATATTTGCTTATGACTTACTAAGCTTAAATAGCTTACTGTGTGTGTTCTTGTTTACCTCTATTTTATAGATTTTGGAGTCAAGTTACGAGCTCGGGGATCGTCAGAGAAATCCGTCACACTATCGACTCTTTTTGGTATTTTGTTAAGTCTGAATTCGATCTTATGGCATGTATAGTATAGATGAAATGTTTGATTTTGGGATGTATATATATATAGCCATGCGAAAATGGCTTGATCATTATGTTTAAGTTCAGTTTTATGTGTTCTTGGTTAAGTGCTTGATGTGGTTGATTTCTGCAATTTGGCATTGGCTTATTATATGCGAAACATGGTTGCTATGTTTATTTTTGTGTGTATGATCTCGGTCAAGGTGAGTTTATGTGTTACTTGTTTAATATGCTTTGCTAATGATAGTTGAATTAAGTCATGTGTTTCGGCAATAAGGTAAATGATATATGCTTGATGTATTTAGTAAGAATAAATAATGTTAAGTTTAAGTGATTTTGGCTATGTGATATATATATAATGAAGTATGTATATGAAGGTTGGAAGCTAAAGCTATCTATGATTCGGTTTAGTAATATGATAAATGGATAATTATATGTTCGAATGTGTATAGAATATTTTGATTTGGTTTGTAATGACGATGTATGCACCTTTATTATGCTTGATTGGTTGGCTATATAGGTTCGGTTGCTATTGGTAAGTAATGATTCGGTTGCTATTGGTAAGTAATGAATATGTTTCATGATTTTTTAGGTACGAATCCAAATGGTAAGTGAAATAGTATGGTTTGGTTACGATATTTGGTTCATTATGATATGCATATAATCTTGATAATGATATGACCAAATCAATGATTGGTTAATAGGATAAAATGTGAAGTTTAGGTATACTAATATACACATGCGAATTTGGTGTACATTGAAATGCTATTTATGTGCAAATGTTAAATGTGACTTTTGTTTATAGGGTAAAGTGCGAATTATATTTATATATAAACATCAATAGTATGTTCGGTTGGAAACACAGAAATTTATATACTTTTTCATGCCCTTTTTGACCCAAATTCATGCGGTTTCGAGTAAATTCTTGTCGAAAAATAATTAAATATTATAAAATAATTAAATTGTGCTAAAAATATGAACATGATGAATTTTAATTAATTTTATAGTTAATTTTGATTTATTTTGACTATTTTAGATAGATTCGCACAAAGGGCGAAAATTGGCTCGGCAGACATTGCTCGAAGAATAAGCCCAAGAAGCAATTTGAAGTATCGAGGCGAATTTATTTCCAGCCCAAGACGGTCCAATTATGAATATTTAATCATAACATAATTAATTTTAATTTATTCCCAATTTAATTTGGGTTAAATAAATTAATCTTAATTAATTATGAAAAAGGCCCAGTTGAACCGCATCGCTTGAACCAAACCGGTTGAACCGAACCACCACTAATTGGGCAAATTTCCAAACCGTCCACATTGTTGGCCCAAATCAGCTTAATAGCTGATTAACTAAGCTTGCAAAGAAGCCCTTGAAGACCTTTTAAAATTGCATTCAAACCCCTCCAAAAATTATGGCTTTGTAGATTTGCCCCATGCTATTTTTAGCAAAGTTGAATCCTTCAACTTTGCCACATAGGTGGCCGGCCAAGGGAGGCCTCTTTTGCTGCTGCTATTTGCTATTTTTAGCAAAGTTGAATCCTTCAACTTTGCCACATAGGTGGCCGGCCAAGGGAGACCTCTTTTGCTGCTGCTATTTGCTATTTTTAGCAGCCTTGATCAGCTATAAATACACCCCCTTGCTGCTCATTCAAAACACACCTCAAGCATCCAACATTCTCTTCTCTCACTTTCTCTCAATTTCCATTTTTTCCATTTTCCCTTTGTGTGTTCTTGTGCCAATTTCTCCTCTTGGAAAATAGGTATTTTTCCAGCCATTTGGAGCAGCAATTGGAGTGTTCATAAGCCACCTTGATAGCCGAGGCCAACGAAGAACGAAGAACGAAGCAATCAGTCAAGCCACGGAGAAACACCGGATTTGCTTCTTGTTCCCTATCTCTTTTAATTTTCGTTGTTGTTTTGACAAACATGTTTATGAATATTTATGCTTTTGGAATGATTAATTTAATAAATTTAGCTTGAATTTAATTCGTGTTGGGTTGATTGCATTTCGTCCTATTAAATTATTAAAATTGAGTTTATACTGTTAAAAGGCCTCGGTAAAATGCTTGATTAAGTAAAATCATGTTTAAGTTATCTAGCATTCTAATTGTTTAGATAGCTAATGAATTAATTATTTAAACGCATTGGAATTGTAATTAATGGACACAATACTTAATCATGCATATTTAATTCTTCTAAGGTAGTGAAGATTAAATTAGCATTGTATTTGGAGATACATATGCCTTGCATAACTTGCAGGATTTTTGTGATTAAGTGTTTCAAGGTAAAAATAATTTGTTAACTCGCATGATCTTTTATATGCTTATTAGGTTGAATTAATCAGTTAAATCACATAGGAATATGTGAGAGATTGTTTAATTTAATAAGCATGTATGTGCAATAACATGTTTACTTTTAGAAGTCTGTTTAATCGACCGAATTTGCATAGAAATATGTACAAGAGATGAATGGATTTTTATTTGTAAGTATGTTCATAAGTTAGCAAATTTCCGAGTTGCCATGTTTTAACAAGTATAAACACGATTTTAATAATTCTAAGGTAAGAAATGTGATTAATCCAACACAATTATATCATCTTGATTAAAACCAGCTTTTGAAATAGTGCACTAGAACTTTGTTTTATTTTATTTTACTTTGTTTTTTTTTTAGTTTTTAAATTTTTATTAAATCCAAATATTTTCCCTTCACCAAAGTGTTTGAAATCATTTTCATAAATAATTCTTTTACAGTCCCTGTGGGTACGATACTCGACATTTACTTGTCACTTTATTACTTGTTGCGATTGTGTACACTTGCACATTTCCACCGTTCCAAGTTTTTGGCGCCGTTGCCGGGGATTGTTTTTCAAAGCCATTATTTGTGAATCTGTTTTACATTTTGGTTTATTTATTTTCCTATTGAAATTTTTACTTACTTAATTTTTCTGTGATTATTTCAGGTGTTTATGAGTATTGACCAGTTATTGACTTACTCCTGTGTAGACCACGAAATAGAAACGAACCTTCGACAACGAAGAAGGCAAGCAAACCGTAGAAGGACCAAAGAGATGAACTTCGAGAATATGAACCAAGGAAACGGAGCAAACCCTGCTAAGAATCTTATCCTTATTGCTGATGATAGGGATAGAGCCTTAAGACAATATGTCGTGCCAGTATTTAACGATCTTAATCCGGTATTAGGAGACCAAATTGAGGCACAACAATTTGAGCTGGCCACCATGTTCCGAGATGCTTCGCATGGGGCAATTCGTGGAATGCCTCATCAAGATCCTCATCTTCACTTAAGACTATTTATGGAAGTGAGCGATTCTTTCAAGTTAGCCGGAGTTTCCGAAGATGCCTTACGATTGAAGTTATTCCCATATTCGTTAAGGGACAGAGCTCGTGCCTGGTTGAATTCATTGCCACCGAACTCCATTTCTACATGGCAAGAGTTAGCTGAGAGATTCCTCATGAAGTATTTTCCGCCAAGCAAGAATGCTAAGCTGAGGAACGAGATCACTGCTTTCCACCAAATGGATGACGAGTCCTTGTATGAGGCATGGGAAAGATTTAAAGAGTTATTACGAAAATGCCCTCATCATGGAATCCCTCATTGCATTCAACGTAAGACATTCTATAATGGTCTCAATGCTCACACAAGGATGGTAGTGGACGCCTCTGCTAATGGTGCTCTTCTTTCTAAGTCTTATAACGAGGCTTATGAAATTATTGAGAGGATTGCCAGCAACAATTATCAATGGCCAACCAGTCGGGCAGCGTTAGGAAGACGAGTCGCTGGAATTCATGAAGTAGACGCTCTTACTTCACTCGCATCTCAGGTATCATCAATATCCTCAATGCTTAAAAATCTTACTACTAATGGGTCTAATAGTTTTGCAGCACAACCGCCTAATCAATTTGAGAATATAGCCTGTGTCTATTGTGGCGAAGGACATTTATTTGAAGAATGTCCGTCGAACCCAGAATCTGTATACTACATGGGTAATCATAACCAAAACCGAGGAAGGCAAGGGCTGCAATCGAACTTTTATAACCCATCGTGGAGGAACCACCCGAATTTCTCCTGGAGTAACCAAGGGGCTGGAACCAGTACCACTTACACCCAACCCAGACCAACCCAGCCGCCTAATTTTCCGCAACAAGTTTTGAAACCAGTTCAAGTTGAGGCATCCAATAGCCTGGAGAGTTTGCTAAAGACATACATTGCAAAGAATGATGCCTGGATCCAGAGACAAGCAGCTACATTGAAGAATTTGGAGAATCAAGTGGGCCAGCTTGCAACTGAACTTAGAAACAGACCACAGGGTACCTTACCCAGTGATACAGAAAATCTGAGAAATTCGGGAAAAGAGCATTGCAAATCGTTGACATTGAGGAGCGGAAAGATAGTAGAGCCCAACACTGTCGAAGTTGAAAAGGAGCAAGCTGATGCTCAAGAAGAAGTTCAACCAAGTGTTAAAACCCCAGTTTCACCAGAACCAAAATCTGCAAAATCATGCAAAGTAACCTCAGGACCAGTCAATTCTGATCAATCAATAACTTCATTAGATGCGTAATTACGCCAAAGGCGAATCAACCGAATCGGTTCGATGTGAAACCACCACCACCCTACCCTCAAAGACTTGAAGCCGGGCGGAGATTCAATTCAAGAAGTTCCTTGACGTACTCAAGCAACTTCACATCAACATTCTGTTGGTCGAAGCACTTGAGCAAATGTCGAACTACGTCAAGTTCATGAAAGATATCTTGTCTAAGAAACGAAGGCTTGGAGAGTTTGAGACGGTAGCTCTGACGAAAGAATGTAGTGCATACCTTCAGAACAAACTACCCCCAAAATTGAAGGATCCTGGATGTTTCACCATACCATACAATATTGGATCAACATATTGTGGTAAAGCATTATGTGACTTAGGCGCAAGTATCAACTTGATGCCTATGTCAATATTTATAAAGTTGGGGATAGGAGAAGTTAGACCAACTACGGTTACACTTCAACTAGCAGATCAATCCTTAGCGCATCCAGAAGGAAAAATCGAGGACGTATTGGTACGTGTAGATAAATTTATCTTCCCTGCTGACTTTGTAATTTTTAACTTTGAAGCAGACAAAGAAGTGCCAATTATCCTAGGAACACCATTCTTAGCAACTAGAAGGACCCTTATTGATGTGCAAAAGGGCGAGCTGACTATGCGTGTTCAGGATGATCAGGTAACATTTAATGTTTTTAAGTCAATGTGATTTCCTGACACAATGGATGATTGTTCTGTAGTAGCCGATTTAGAGGAATTAATAGTAGAGAAGGAACTTAACTGTGTTGAGGACCCACTGGAAAGAATTTTGACATCAGATCCCCCAAATGATGAAGAGGAGGATGAATACTTAGCTTTACTAGAAGCTAATCAAAAGGGATTTAATCTGCAATCCCGTTTTGAATCTTTGGAATTAGAGAAAAGAGATTACAGCCAGCCAAAAGCATCAATCGAGGAGCCACCTAAGTTAGAACTCAATGTATTACCTTCACACTTAAAATACGTTTATTTAGGTAACGCTTCTACTCTACCTGTGATTGTTTCAGCAGAATTAACTACTGAACAAGAAGATAAACTTATCATAGTTTTGAAACAATTCAAGAAGGCTATCGGATGGACCATAGCTGATATTCGCGGTATTAGCCCATCTGTATGCATGCACAAGATCATATTAGAAGATGGCGAGAGAGGAACGATTGATGGACAACGGAGACTGAACCCCATCATGAAAGATGTAGTGAAAAAGGAAATTATCACGTGGTTGGATGCGGGTATAATTTACCCCATCTCAGACAGTTCATGGGTGAGTCTAGTCCGAAGGCGCGTCAAGAAAGGAGGTATCACGATGCGTGGAGAACGAGAACAACGAGTTGATACCAACGAGGATAGTTACGGGATGGAGAATCTGTATCGATTACCGGAAGCTGAACAAGGCAACTAGGAAAGATCACTTTCCTCTATCGTTCTTGGACCAGATCTTTGGATAGACTCGCGGGACGAGATTACTCTCGCTTTCTCGACGGATACTCGGGTATAATTAGATTACAAGAGTAGCACCTAAGATCAACACAAAACGACATTCACCGCCTGCATGCGGTCCATTTGCATTTAGACGCATGCCATTTGGTTTATGTAATGCACCTGCTACATTTCAAAGATGTATGATGTCTATTTTTACTGACATGGTTGAGAAGTATTTGGAAGTTTTCATGGACGATTTCTCGATGTCTGAGATACTTACGATGATTGCTTAGCCAATCTAGCTAAGGTACTGAGGCGATGTGAAGAAACGAATCTCGTACTCAACTGGGAAAAGTGCCATTTTATGGTACGAAAAGGAATTGTTCTAGGCCATCGGATAACAAGACATGGGATCGAGGTGGACAAAGCAAAAGTAGACGTTATCGAGAAACTCCCACCTTCAACATCTGTAAAAGGTGTTAGGAGCTTTTTGGGCCACGCTGGTTTCTATCGAAGATTTATCAAGGACTTCTCCAAAGTGGCTAAACCCTTATGCAAGCTATTGGAGAAAGACTCGGTATTCAAGTTTGATGAGGAATGTTTAAAAGCCTTCAACGATTTGAAGAGTCGATTAGTCACGGCACCCATCATCGTCACACCAGACTGGGATTCGCCATTCATATTGATGTGTGATGCAAGTGACTTTACCATTGGAGCTGTCATGGGCTAGCAAAGGAACAAAGTTTTTCATCCCATATACTACGCAAGTAGAACTCTAACCGGAGCTCAACTGAACTATACGGTAACAGAAAAAGAGTTACTTGCTATTGTGTTTGCCTTCGACAAGTTTCGATCTTATCTTGTAGGTACCAAAGTGATTGTCTTTATGGACCACTCCGCAATTAAGTACTTATTAGCCAAGAAAGATGCTAAACCGAGATTGATCCGGTGGGTGCTTCTACTTCAAGAGTTCGATCTAGAAATTCAAGATCGAAGGGGAGTAGAAAACCAAGTAGCAGATCACTTATCCAGATTAGAGCCGTAAGAGGGAAATTCTCCACTTTTACCGATCCAAGAAACATTTCCAGATGAACACATACTGAAGGTAAATCATGTCCATATTATTTCGTGGTTTGCTGATTTTGCTAACTATTTAGCTTGTGGTTTGATGCCGATTGATAAAATGTATCAGCAGAGGAAAAGGTTTCTTCACGATGTGAAGTACTATTTTTGGGAAGAGCCATATTTGTTTAAAAAGTGTGCGGATCGGATGATTAGGAGATGTGTGACAGAAGATGAAATCTCAAGATTTTATACCATCATCATTCACTCCAAGTGGGGACACTTCGAGGTACTCGTCTGAAATGGCCAAAGTATTGCAAGCCGGATTCTTTTGGCCAACACTATTCAAGGATGCATACGCTTACGTAAAGAATTGTGATCGATCTCAGAGGGTTGGAAATGTCACCAACAGAAATGAGATGCCTCGAACAAATATCATTGAGGTAGAATTGTTTGATGTTTGGGGTATTGGCTTTCTTGGTCTTTTCCCTCCATCTTTTGGTCACAAATACATATTGGTAGCAGTAGATTATGTGTCCAAGTGGGTCGAGGCTAAAGCTTATCCGACGAACGATGCCAAGGTTGTGATGAAATTCTTGCAGAAACATGTGTTCACAAGGTTCAGATTCCCAAGAGCTATTATCAGCGGTGAAGGGACCCACTTTGTGAACAAGTGGTTAAAATGGTTGTTAGACAAACATAGAGTGAAACATAAGGTTGCTACAGCTTACCATCCGCAGACAAATGGGCAAGCTGAGCTAGCAAATAAGGAGATCAAAGGCAAACTTGAGAAGGTAGTTTGCCCGAACCGACGAGATTGGTCCAAGAGACTAGATGATGCTTTATGGGCTTACAGAACAGCATACAAGACACCCTTAGGAATGTCACCCTACAGGTTGGTCTTTAGGAAAGCATGTCATCTACCTCTGGAGTTAGAGCACAGAGCTTACTGGGCTCTTTGACAACTCAATTTGGATCTCAAGCTTGCTAAAGAGAAACGAATGCTCCAACTCAACGAGCTAGAGGAATTTCGAATGTTCTCATATGAAAATGCCAAATTACTCAAAGAAAGACTCAAGAAATGGCATGACAAGCATATCCGAGTTCGAGAGTTTGAAGCAGGTCAGCAAGTCTTGTTATTTAATTCCAGATTGAAGTTCTTTCCAGGTAAGTTAAAATCACATTGGTCCGGTCCATTTACGATTCATCGCGTCTATCCATACGGAGTTGTTGAACTCCAAGGTAAGGGAGGTAATTTTCGAGTCAATGCTCAACGTTTGAAACACTACTACGGAGAAAAACCTGAACGGGATAAAATCTCGTTCAGTTTATCTGATCCTTAGATTTTCTTGCTTTCAATAAATTATTTAGGGTATATTTTCGGGTTTATTATGTTCAAATAAATTCTGTCTAGGAGATTGGAACTTAAGCGGGACCGCTTGTGACCCCTCCAATCTTTCCTAGGAATTGATTTTTACATAATTTTCCAAGAAATTAGCCCTAAATGACAATAAATTTTTGGTTGTTCAAATAAAAAGGTCAATTTTGACCCAAGTCTTAAATTGCAACTCAATTTCAAATTTTCATTAAGTCTAGGGACTTAATTGAATTATTTTCAAAATTTGGTTGCTATTTTCGTAAATAATAAAAACTAGGCGCCTCTCTTTGTAAATATTTTTAAAAAGGCATCTAGAATAAATATTTTTTATTTAATATCATACTTATAAATTATTGATAAACTTTAATGTATAATTATATTCAATATAATTTATATATTAACTTTTATCAACTTAGCTTAGGATTAGAATTAATTTTATTTTATATTTATCTTGGCAATTTAATAGCTGTAGAAGCCCATTTTCGCCCGGGCCCATTAGTCAAACAAAACATTAACCAAAACAGAAACCAAAAACACAAAAATAAAAAAAATAATTAAAGTATCCAATGTCCATTACACAAAACCAAATATTTCAGCCCAATTATTTTTAAATAAACTAATTACAACCCGTTTACAAATCCAAACCCAATAATCTAAAACCTAGCCTAACCAACCAGCCCAAATGCAAACCCAAATACACAGTTACAAGCCCATTAAGCCTAATTATCTTAAAATTTTCTGGAAACCCTAGGGGTTTCCAGAATATTCCAGCACCGCAACAGTCTCCTTTGCATGTGCCTCCATGCGCGCCGCTCTTCCACGCCAGCACACAGCCTCCGTACGTGCCATGTCCACGCCTCCGTACTACGATGGCCGTTCCTGCACTACGACAACAAATAGCAGCAGAGAGTAACAGAGAAAAAAAATAGTGTATTTTGATTTGATTTTCATTTTTTATTTTCGATTTCGGCCTTTAAAAGGATCGAAACCAACCCCTGTAATGTGGTACACAATTTTCGAATACCGAATATAGATTACGCATACAGAATATATCAGAAACAAAAAAAGGTTTTCTTTTTTTCCGATTACATCTTTCTTCTATTGTTAATTCTTGTTTTTGAATCTATTTTCAAGCACTGCTTTCTTTTATTTTGAAATATTAACAAAAAGAGAGAGAGGAGATACCTTTGCTTGGTTCTGTCCGTGTCCTCTCCGTAGCGATCGGAGTTCGGATAGGGGTGGGACTTCAAGGCTGGTGCAAAAGGGCCTCCCTTGGGATATTCGCGTACCACCAAGCGCCTTTATAGTTACGTTTTGGTGGTCGGACGGAAGGGTTTCCCTTAGCTGCGACGGAGAATAAAAACAAAGGGGGGCTAGGGGTTGGTTTTGTTTAGAAACAAAAGGGGATTAAACTGTTCTGATTTTTTTTTTTGGTTTTATTTACTGATTTAAATCATGAGAAACGACGTCGTTTGAAGCTTGATTAAGTGGCTTCAAAACGACGTCGCATAAAGCAGCCCCGATCCAACCCGACCCGGTATACCTAGGACCCGCGTGTTTCCTTAGTGATGGACAAATTGCGCGTTTAGTCCTTATTGTTTGTGCGTTATTTCAATCTAGACCTGTCTAAGTGCTGCGTTTTGAACCATGGAAACATTTTCGGGTTTAGTCCCTAGTAGTTTACGCGCATTTCAGTTTAGTCCTTATGTTTATTTAAAGGTTTTATCTATTATAAAATGGCCTCTTAATTTCACTTCTTTTTTCAATTAAGTATTTTTTTAGTCTTTGTTTAAATTCTTATCACTCTCTTTGTATTAAATTTATTTATTATTCAAGTTATTTTAATAGAATTGTTTTAAAATCCATTCTATAACGTTTTGATTTGTTTTATTTTCCATTTATATGTATTTTGTTCATATTTATTGTATAAATATTTAATTTCAAAATCAACTTATTTTATTTATTTTAAATATATTTGTTAGCATCCAAAATTTTATTTTATGTTAATTCGCATTTATCAATTTTGTAGGATTATTAAATTTCTTAGTTTATTGTTAACATAGCGTTTATTTTGTGAATAATGCTCGATTAATGTTTGTACATCTTGTACCATAGTATGCTTCAAAATTCCAATACATGTACGCCGTATATCAAATTTTTTGTATACATTAAGTTCATTTTAAAATTTCACGTACATAAATTTTTTTAGATAAGGCAATGTTTGTGTGTTTAGAAGTACGAAAAATTACATCCTAACATGCTGGGTGTCGATTTTTCGTTCAACTAAATAACCAAATACCCTTTTCATATGATTCGAAGATCAAAGATGATCTTGGTGTCAGAGTATAAATGTGTTATATCCTAACGTGCTGGGTATGATACTTTTATTTCTTTGAAACAAGTTAATCTTGCGATTCAATTCCAATTCAATGAAATTTTTTTTACCCTAAATATTTTCAAGTTTTCGACGTTAGGACAATATTAATCAATTTGGTACCAACTTTGGGCGTTTCAAGGGTACTAACCCTTCCTTGTACGTAACCGACTCCCGAACCCTTTTTTTTTAATTTTGCAGACCAAAATATTTTTATAGGTGACCCAATCACACCTAAACAAAAAGGATTGGTGGCGACTCCTTATTTTTAAAATCGATTCTCATTTTTTCAAAATTTAAAAAAAATGATTTCAACAGCTTGGTGACTCCGCTGGGGACTGGTTGAGAGTCAGGCCATAAATTAATTAATTCTTGTTCTTTTGAATGAAATTTGGAAAATTGTTTAAAAAAAATCATGTTTCTTTTAATGCATTTGCAATAATGTCGAGTCTCATAAAATACTTTGGCATTGCATTGCATGACCGTTGTGGTCACATCTTTAAGTGGGAGTGAGAAACTATGCCTTCGTGAGGTTTTCACCTCCGCATGGGCTAGTGGACTGCTTCCGGAATACATCTGTACCTATGTGCTTCGTGAGATTTTCATCTCCGCATGGTCATAGGGAAATGTATTCCCCTGAACCGAACTCAATCCATATGAGCCTATAATGGGTGAGAATTGAGGAATCTGTGTCGTTCAGTACCCATTCTTTAGAACCAAGCCACATATAGCGCACTCTAGGCGCCTACCCTAGATAGAGGCACGCCAAACCCTACTGGTCACCCGGTCAGGTGTTCTGTGTTGTTTATTTCTCTTGCACTAACATGTTTTCTTTTGATTGCATTGCATTGCATTCATTCCATGCATTTGCATTGCATTTCATGCATTACATCATTTGCATTACGCTATTTTCATCACATTGCATCATATGCATTAGATTTCATGAGAAGACCCTGATTGGTTGAAATTATTTCAGCATTAACCTGGACACCGGTAAAACCAATCCCCCTACGGTACTCGGACCAAGATGAAAGATATGGATCAGAGATTAGAAAAACTGGAACAACTTCAAAGGGAGATGCAAGATAAACTTCAACTACAAATGTAAGAACAGCTTGCTAAGATCCAGCAAGATATGATAGACCGAATGATGGAATCACAAAAGATTATGATGACCCAATTAACTCAACTACTGGAAGGTTGAGTGGACAAAGGAAAAGCCCCTATGGTTAGCACTGGTGAAAATAGTGAGGAACGACTATATCCTCCGGGTTTTACCCCGACACATCTTGAAGTGCATCCACGAAAGACATCCGTCACAATTAAACCTCAACAATTTCAAGAAGATGTTTCGATACCGGCCAACTTTCAAACGGGATCGGGTTCTAACTTAGGGGATCATCCAATTAATGCTGTTATTCCTGACCTTGATGAGGCAGCAGAGAGAGAAAGGGCAAGGGCCGAATTGCCAAAACAATTAGAGGAGCGATGCAAATGGATGGAAGACAAATTTAGGGCCATGGAAAGCACTGATAGGCAACATGGAATTGACGCTAAAGATCTGAGTTTGGTAATACTTCCCCACAAATTTAAGGTGCCAGAATTTGAAAAATACAATGGGACTACTTGCCCAGAAGCTCACATAACTATGTTTTACCGGAGAATGACTGGGTACATTAACAATGACCAACTGCTAATTCGTTGCTTCCAGGACAGTCTGGCGGGAGCAGCATCTAAATGGTACAATCAGTTGAGCCGTACCGAAATTGGTTCTTGGAGGGATCTAGCACAGGAATTTATGAAGCAGTACAGTCACGTAACTGACATGACCCCTGATAGAATCACCTTGCAAAACATGGAGAAGAGATCAAGCGAGAGTTTTCGGCAATATGCACAAAGGTGGAGAGAGGTTGCCATACAGGTCCAGCCACCTCTTCTGGAGAAGGAGACCACAATGCTCTTTATCAATACACTGAAGGCCCCGTTTATCACTCATATGCTAGGGAGCGCTACAAAAAGCTTCTCGAACGTCGTAATAACTGGAGAAATGATTGAAAATGTCATAAAGAGTGGAAAGATAGATGCTGAAGAAAGTGCCAAAAGATCACTTTCCAGAAATAGGAAAATAAAGTGAATAAACTTGAGCAAGCGTCCCCAAATTAGTCACCGTAGGTCAACCGAGGGTCGTGACCACCGCCATCGTGGCTCATCAAGACAAGAATCCAATACAAAGCAACTCCAGTTTACACCAATTCCAATGACATATAGGGAGTTGTATCAAAGCCTATTTGATGCACATGAGGTGGCTCCTCACTACCCAAAATCGATGCAACCTCCATATCCAAAATGGTATGACCCAAATGCCCAGTGTGAGTACCACGCAGGGGTCACAGGGCATTCGATAGAAAATTGCCTTGCTTTCAAGAAATTGGTGGAAAAATTCATCGGCATGGGTATTGTGAAATTAGATGACATGCAAAATTTAGAAATATGAACTTGGGAGTGTTTTGAGCAATAGGACTGTGGAAGGGACATGTATTTTTTAAGGCTAATCTAGAGCAATATTCGAAACACACTTATTGCTTTCAGCCTAGGGGCAATAAGAGTCCTCTTGTGAAATAGGCTTGTGTCCAGAACTTTTATTTCAATAAAATGCATCCTTTTGAGCAAATATTTTTCTATTTATAGATTCTTTTGTCCTTTGGATTTCTATGCAAATATTCTTTCATTCTTTATTCATGATCATATCATATAAATAATCATCCTTAGAATCATTTATTCTTTAGAATTTGCCTTCGTACCTACAATAGGTTCCCATATATCAATGACATGAGCGACGATGTTACTAACTCCCTTTTTGAATGAAATAAGGGTCTAAGGGATCGCAGGACTTTGAAGATGACAGAAATTGCAACATATTTTCTAATTTGTTAATACTGGATGAAAAACAGATCCTACGCCGTGAGCCAAGGAAGGAGATGAAGATCAAAGCCTGGCTCAATGCAGAAACAAGATTTCCTATATGTGGGGCATGGATGTAATCAAAGCGCCTCATCGAAGCTTCAGTGACACCAATTCATCTTCGTGGTTGTCAATTTCTTCACTAGGATGGTAAAAGTCACTTCATATGCCAATATTACAAATTCGATAGTCATCGGAGCAAAAAAAAAAAGAAAAAGAAAGAATACTGAAAAAAAGAAGAAAAAAGAAGAAGAAAAAAAATGTCAAAAGATCACATTTAACCGCACAAGGTCAAAATTCTCATGATCTGCTCAAAGCTCAAAGCCACATATCGGTCAGGCAAAGAAAAGAGAAAAACAAAGGATCATAAAAAGACCGAGACTTGTAAGGATTGGCATACGAAGTTACTATTTACCCTCTATGCTTATCAAACTTTGGCCAAGATCACACGGGGCAACACGCTTTCTCATTGGTTTTGCCAATTGGAGTCGAAATTCATCCGTACGGTTGAGTTGGATGAGGCGAATAGATCCAATCTCAATATGATCGATTGATGTTAAAAGCTATCTGTCATGGTCGATGATGCGAGCTCACAAAAAATGATTCGCCTAGAAAATTTCATGATAGGGCTTTGAAGAAGACTTTTCCCATGCAAAAGGGACTTGTAAGAAAGTGGATGTCAAATCTGAAGGACCTTATACGGCAAAGAAGGCTCATTCTAGGGAAGCATGAATATTGACCGAGATAGATAGCAAGGACATGCCTAATCCGGTGAATTCAGACTCAATAGAAAGTTTTCCAAAGAGAAAAACAAACAAAAAAAGAGGAAAAGAAAAAGAAAAAAGGAGTGGCCAATGTGAAAACCCGCAAAGGGCACTTTGAGACCAAAGGGGATTTGAGTTGAAAACCCAAAAAGGGCGGCTCAAATTTTGATCAAAGTGGGGCATACAGCAGTCTTGCTATGCTTAAATTAATAATGAAGAAGTATGCTACGTCTTGGGGCATCGACAAAGTACTCCAAATCCCCTAAACACATATCGAGCTTAAAATGGTCCTCAAGAAGTTGGAACAGAGAAGCTCAGACTGCGATATCTAGGGCACCTAGTTTCCATTTTACCCATTTTAAATTTTTTATTTGTGATTATATTATTCTTTTCAAAATATGTTTCCTTTTTTATTGCAATTGCTATCTTTGCCTAGCTTATTTGTTTCGAGCTATGCTCCTAATTAATTTCCTTCTTGTCCATTGTTATGATCTTTTTTCAAGCATTTTGCATTGAAATAACGGTTAGTGGACTGATAATATTTTCATAAAAGGAGTTTCGCATATTACTCTGGAAACTTCTAAATAATACAAGAACCCGAAACAAGATTATTGTTTAAAATTCACCAAGTTTAAGGAAGAGTCTAAACTGAGATTTTCTCTCCGAATTTTTGTCAAAGGTGGTGGTTGAATAAACGACAAGATACTGCGTCAGTGATACAATCTTGACGAAAATTGGGCAATGTTAACCCAAGTGTAAAAGGGGAATCATTCTCCGGAGAAAAATTGATATTCTGCATTCACGCGAGCATCATGCATACACATCTAGTTGGGTCACCCAAGGAGTGATCAGTTGATGGAATAAGCTACAGGCCCTATACCCCCGAGTTATAGTGGGATAGATGGAAGATAATACAGATCTTATACCTTTGAATAACAATATGATGGATTGAAGAAGAAAAAAAATCCTACATTTCGAGGTCGCAGTGGGATAGATGGGAAGAGATTCATATCCTATACCGCTACAGTGGGGCAAACCTGTTGAGCAAGATATTTGTTTTCTCAGGTTTTCTGTTGAGAATACCAGCCGAACAAGATGGCAGCATAATACATCAGTGATAAAGCCTTAATAAACAATGAACGATGACGCCTTAAACTTTTAAAAAGGGATCATTCTCATGAAATTCTGCATTCATGCAAAACACATTTAGTTAGGAGCATTTGTTTCATTCCGATCATTGCATCCTAATCATTGTAAGAAATCATTCTCATGACATTCTGCATTCATACAAATGTCATCCATAAGATACATCTATTTAGGGGCATTTGATTCATTCCGATCATTGCATCCTAATCTTTGTAAAAAGACCATTCTCATGACATTCTGCATTCATGCAAATGTCATCCATAATACATTTAGTTAGGAGCATTAGATTCATTCTGATCATTGCATCCTAACCATTTTGCATAAGCATAAACACAAAACTAATTTTTCAAGACAGCTTCCCTAGGGGACGTTGTCGCAACATCGGCGAATTCGAATATCTTGCCTTCCTGAGTGAAGCAGATTGAAGATAGTAGATCTGGCAATCCTGAAGTTGCAGGAGCAGATCGAAGCCATACAAGTCTTATCTCCTCAAAGTTCTAGTGGAGTAGGTTGAGGCTACAAATCCCTCCTCACTGAGTTTACAATGAGGATCAGTCCGTATTTCTTTGAAGTTTCAGCAGAGTAGATTGAAACTACGAATCTCTTCTATTTGAATTTCTATCTCCTCAAAGTTCCAGCGGAGTAGGTTGAGGCTACAAATCCCTCCTCCCTGAGTTTACAATGAGGATCAGTCCACGTATTTCTTTGAAGTTTCAGCAGAGAAGATTGAAACTACGAATCTCTTCTCTTTGAATTTCTATCTCCTCAAAGTTCCAGCGGAGTAGGTTGAGGCTACAAATCCCTCCTACCTTAGTTTACAATGAGGATCAGTTCGTATTTCTTTGAAGTTTCAGCAGAGAAGATTGAAACTACGAATCTCTTCTCTCCGAATTTCTATCTCCTCGAAGTTCCAGTGGAGTAGGTTGAGGCTACAAATCCCTCCTCCCTGAGTTTACAATGAGGATCAAACCGTATTTCTTCGAAGTTCCAGTGGAGTAGGTTGAAACTACAAATCCCTTCTCCCTGAGGTTATGGAGGATCAAACTATATTTTCGAGAAGTTTCAATAAGAAGACCGAAGTTACAAATCTCTTCTCTCTGAATTCCTATCACCTCAAAGTTCCAGTGGAGTAGATGGAGGCTACAAATCCCTTCTCCCTGAGGTTATTGAGGATCAAACTATATTTTCGAGAAGTTTCAGTAAGAAGACCGAAGTTACAAATCTCTTCTCTCTGAATTCCTATCATCTCGAAGTCCCAGTGGAGTAGATGGAGGCTACAAATCCCTTCTCCCCGAGATTATTGAGGATCAAACTATACTTCCTTGAAGTTTCAGTGAGAGAAGATTGATGTTACAAATCTCTTCTCTCGAAATTCTCTGAGCAAGTTGAGACATCATTTCCCATACCTGGAAGACGAATGAAGCTACTTGAAGGAAAGAAGCACCAAGAAGTCAAAGATTCAAAGACCGGGCAAAAATAGTCCTTTGGAAGTCTTTGCTTCATTCTCGTTACGACAACGAGCAAAGAGGGGCAGCTGTAGGAGCCCATTTTTGCCCGGGCCCATTAGCCAAACAAAACATTAACCAAAACAGAAACCAAAAACACAAAAATAAAAAAAAAATAATTAAAGTATCAAATGTCCATTACACAAAACCAAATATTTCAGCACAATTATTTTTAAATAAACTAATTACAACCCGTTTACAAATCCAAACCCAATAATCTAAAACCTAGCCTAACCAACCAGCCCAAATGCAAACCCAAATACACAATTACAAGCCCATTAAGCCCAATTATCTTAAAATTTTCTGGAAACCCTAGGGGTTTCCAGAATATTCCAGCGCCGCAACAGTCTCCTTTGCACGTGCCTCCATGCGCGTCGCTCTTCCACGCCAGCGCACACCCTCCGTACGTGCCACGTCCACCCCTCCGTACTACGATGGCCGTACTTGCACTACGACAGCAAATAGCAGCAGAGAGTAACAGAGAAAAAAATAGTGTATTTTGATTTGATTTTCATTTTTTATTTTCGATTTCAGCCTTTAAAAGGATCGAAACCAACCCCTGTAATGTGGTACACAATTTTCGAATACCGAATACAGATTACGCATACAGAATATATCAGAAACAAAAAAAAAGGTTTTCTTTTTTTTCCGATTACATCTTTCTTCTATTGTTCATTCTTGTTTTTGAATCTATTTTCAAGCACTGCTTTCTTTTATTTTGAAATATTAACAAAAAGAGAGAGAGGAGATACCTTTGCTTGGTTCTGTCCGTGTCCTCTCCGTAGCGATCGGAGTTCGGATAGGGTGGGACTTCAAGGCCGATCTTGAAAGGGCCTCCCTTGGGATATTCGCGTACCACCAAGCGCCTTTATAGTAACGTTTTGGTGGTCGAACGGAAGGGTTTCCCTTAGCTGCGACGGAGAATAAAAACAAAGGGGGGCTAGGGGTTGGTTTTGTTTAGAAACAAAAGGGGATTAAACTGTTCTGATTTTTTTTTTTGGTTTTATTTACTGATTTAAATCATGAGAAACGACGTCGTTTGAAGCTTGATTAAGTGGCTTCAAAACGACGTCGCATAAAGCAGCCCCGATCCAACCCGACCCGGTATACCTAGGACCCGCGCGTTTCCGTAGTGATGGACAAATTGCGCGTTTAGTCCTTATTGTTTGTGCGCTATTTCAATCTAGACCTGTCTAAGTGTTGCGTTTTGAACCATGGAAATATTTTCGGGTTTAGTCCTTAGTAGTTTACGCGCATTTCAGTTTAGTCCTTATGTTTATTTAAATGGTTTTATCTATTATAAAATGGCCTCTTAATTTCACTTCTTTTTTCAATTAAGTATTTTTTTAGTCTTTGTTTAAATTCTTGTAACTCTCTTTGTATTAAATTTATTTATTATTCAAGTTATTTTAATAGAATTGTTTTAAAATCCATTCTATAACGTTTTGATTTGTTTTATTTTCCATTTATATGTATTTTGTTCATATTTATTGTATAAATATTTAATTTCAAAATCAACTTATTTTATTTATTTTAAATATATTTGTTAGCATCCAAAATTTTATTTTATGTTAATTCGCATTTATCAATTTTGTAGGATTATTAAATTTCATAGTTTATTGTTAACATAGCGTTTAATTTGTGAATAATGCTCGATTAATGTTTGTACATCTTGTACCATAGTATGCTTCAAAATTCCAATACATGTACGCCGTATATCAAATTTTTTGTATACATTAAGTTCATTTTAAAATTTCACGTACATAAATTTTTTTAGATAAGGCAATGTTTGTGTGTTTAGAAGTACGGAAAATTACATCCTAACGTGCTGGGTGTCGATTTTTCGTTCAACTAAATAACCAAATACCCTTTTCATATGATTCGAAGATCAAAGATGATCTTGGTGTCAGAGTATAAATGTGTTATATCCTAACGTGCTGGGTATGATACTTTTATTTCTTTGAAACAAGTTAATCTTGCGATTCAATTCCAATTCAATGAAATTTTTTTTACCCTAAATATTTTTAAGTTTTCGACGTTAGGACAATATTAATCAATTTGGTACCAACTTTGGGCGTTGCAAGGGTGCTAACCCTTCCTTGCACGTAATCGACTCCCGAACCCGTTTTTTTTTTAATTTTGCAGACCAAAATATTTTTATAGGTGACCCAATCACACCTAAACAAAAAGGATTGGTGGCGACTCCTTATTTTTAAAATCGATTCCCATTTTTTCAAATTTTTAAAAAAATGGTTTCGGCAATAGCAATTGATAATTTTATACATGTATATTTAATTATTAATTGTTGTTAATCTTGAGTAAATTTAGAATTGGACTCTTATTTTTAATTCTTTAATTGTTCTAAGAGTTCTACTCTAATTCATACTTCTCTCTCTATAAATTGCATCCTTGTTCTCCCCATTTACTCATCATTCAAATCCCATATCACCAAAACACCAAAGTGCCGCAAGTCCCTAGCCACAAAGAACCATTCGGTCCAGAACCGCCCTCAAAGATACGCCGCGTCGCCGGCGCCATGAGCGCTGCCAGTCGTGGCCTTCACGTTCACGCTTCGGCCCAGGCCCGTGCTTGCTGCGCACACATCGCCCACACACACCCGACCAGCCCGTGGCCTACCCGCCGCAGAAGGCCTTGCGCGCCACCACCGCCGCGACCCCCCTCGCACCTTGCTGCCTTGTGCGCCTATGCGTACACTCCTCCTTCACCCAACCTAAGCCAAAAGCCTTCTTTAATTTCCCATCTTTTGTTCATTAATTATTTTATTTTAAGAGTTCTTAAATTTTACGAGGAAGGTGGTAAGAAAATTTTTTTCCTTAAAGTTTAATTTTTTTATTTAATTTTTCAATTTATTGAAATATTAATAATTTGCATTAATTAAATTTTTAAGAAACTATTTTTTTTTCTTCTTTCCATCTTATGTTCAGGTTAATCATGACTCGCAAAAGAACTCATGCCTCCGCTCAAATTGACAAAGCACAAAGCAAATTTCACTGTGAAGAAGCCAAAGTAAGATACGAAAGTATTTTCAAAAATCAACAGATGCATCCAGAGAAAGGCTTCACATTGAAGGAAAGCAACTACAGAGACTTTATGGCACGAATTCGTTAAGTTGCTGAAGCCCTCACCTGGGAATTGTTTTGTGAAAAGAGACCAAGTGTGGATGAGGAATTAGTTCGTGAATTCTACGCGAACTTAACTTCAAGCGAATTGATCAAGTTCCAAATCCACGCGGAATCAAGGTACCAATAAATTCTAATGCTATTAATGAGTTCTTTGAATTACCTAATTTCGAAAACGACGAATATTCCTTTCTGTTGAGCAACATTAAGCCTGAAAATCTGCAAGAAATCCTCGAAGAACTCACAGTTCCAGGTTCTAAGTGGATTGTGTCAAAGCAAGAAATCCACACGTGTCGAAGAGAGTATTTGACACCACTTGCGAAGGTATGGTTCTATTTCATTCGTTTCAGCCTTATGCCTAGTTCACATGGGACTACAATCTCATTAGAGCGAATGGTCCTATTATACTCGATTCTAACTGGAAAGACCATTGATGTGGGCAAAATCATTCTGAGAGAAATGCGAAATTATGCCGTTAGACGCTCTGGCCCAGCCTATTTCCCCTTTACGATCACAATTTTGTGCTTAAAAGCAAAACTCCTTGCGGACGTAAAGAAAACAGAGTATAGTCAAGGCACAATCACCGATTGGGACCTTTACCGAGTAGCCGGAGATTCTGTTCTTCAGCAACGAATTGAAGAGAGCGAGGATCCCGAAGAGGCAGAAGATGATCCTACAGAAATCCTGTAACACCCCAAACCCGGCCCAAACACTACAACCGGATCTGGTATGTCACTTAAGAGATTTTACATAACATGTTGCATTTTGGAAAACAATTACTAGGTTTACACCTTTATTTCGAAAGCTTAATAATTCATTAAAGTATAAAATATTAAGTAACCAATTATCTTGGTAGATTTTAAATAAAACCAAAATTTCATGCAGGTCTTAACTTAATTGAAAACGTAAAACTTAAAACCCAGTAATAAAAGCCCAACAAAATCCCAAAACATAAATGGTAGTCTAGTGGCCCATGGCCTTATTACAAAGAAATTTGAACCCATTAATTAAATGAAAATAAAAAAATTAGACTAAGTCTTTTTGCTTGAATTCTCAAAGCTCGTCGCATGGCCACCTTGCTCTCCTTTCCACCCTGTCGATGCCCTAAGTGTCACCCGAGATGGTTAAAATTAAAGGGTGAGTCGCGAGACTCGGTGTGCAACCCTCATGCACCATTAGATTTGGGCTTTAGCCCCATAAAAAAGCAGAATAATCAAAATATAAGTAACAAAAATAATATGCAAAGCCCAACCCATATCCTAGGTGTCCATCCACTACACGCCCCCGTACCAGCCATTCACACCATTGGGGATTTCTACAATCAACCCACACCGCTACACGCCTTGATGGCAGTCATGCTGCTCATCATCAGATCATGGTCGTAGCCACTACAACAGATCACGACAGAAGCCGCTATAACAGATCACGATAAGGAACCGCTACAACAGATCACGGTAAAAACCACTACAACATATAACTTCCTCCTTTCATCAAACCACTAATCAAAAATCAACACTTACCTTAGCATAGGAGATTCGGCTAGCACCAGAGAGAGGATTCGGCAATGCCCATGGAAGATTTAAATGCCGGAAGTACAGAACTAATTCTCAAATAGGATGAATAGAAGAAAAGACTATGGATGCTTCGGCTTCCTAGAGAAATAGGCACAAGAAGGAAAAAGTGGAGAAGAGTTTCGGCTTTTAAAGAAATTGGAGAAAAGAAATTAGAGAGGGAGAGGCTAGGGAATTTCGGCACAATGGGAGAGAAATTTAGGGTTTTCAGTGTCAGAATCAAGGAGTTAGCCCCCCCTATTTATAGATATTTTGGCACCTACTGCTAGAAACCGAAAACACCCTTAAAATTCAAGCTAAAAGAGAGGAGAAATTCGGCACCCTCCTTGCCATGCAATGGCTCTAATTTTACACTCCTCTAGGTGGTGGATTTTCGGCCAACACTTCCCTTGAAGATAAGCTCCTAACTTTTCTCCTTTTTATCTATGATATTATCACTTAAAAATCCTCATAAATTCTCCTATTTTATAGCCTTGTAGCCGTCCACCTCTACTAATCCCTAATGCCAAATTTAACTCACTTAAATTAAAATATTTGGGCCTCATTAAACTTAATACTTGGGCCCCTAATTCCTTGTGTGTGGCGTCACCCTCTCTTCATTTAAAGTGCCGAATTTGGCCTAAAACATGGGCTCCTTGCGACCCAAAACTTGTCCCTTTTTAACTGTTAATGATGCCACTTTAATCTGGGCCTTTTTGCCTAATTCTAAGCCCAAATTTAGACCCCTATCAATTAAATTAACATAGTAAACCTATCCCTACACTAAATGTATAGGCCCGTAAATTTAGGATGTTACAGTTCTACCCCCTTAAAGAAATTTCATCCTCAAAATTTCCAACTAATTATTAATCGTACTACCCAAGTCTCACCACTATGCTTTATTCATTTGCGCACTCCGATTCTAAAGCCAAAAGAAACACTTAGTATACTATGGTAGAGTACGCACTGATGTTAGTATCTAGAGCGTCCTCGTCCCTTGTACTCATTTTACCGATTCGCGTTTATCCTGCTTAGAAATTTTATGAATTATTAGTTTTCTTCCACGATTAACCACGAATAGTTTTATGAACAATAGTTTAAGAGTAGTTCTTTCGAATTCGCATTCACAATCTGATCTCAAGTTTGTAACCTCTAACTAAAATAAAACACATACATCGGACAAATAACATCCAAGCACTTACATTCTTCACGTAAAGGTGTTTTTTCGTTGATTCACTACTGTTGGTATTTTCGTAATTTTATCCTACGGGGTATTTTCGTAATTTTTCATAATAAAGTTCCTTGTTGATTTCGTGAAGTAAGGGTATTCTGTAATTTTACAATCCGGGGTATTTTTTGGTAATTTTGAAATCCGGAGGTATTTCAAGTAATTTTGAAATCTGGGGCATTTCTTAATTTTAAAATCTGGGGTATTTCAAAGATTTTGCAATCGAGGGCAATTTAGTAATTTTGCAAATCAGGGGTAATTTGGTAATTGTACAAACCAAGGGTATTTTGGTCATTTGACAAAACGAGGGTAGGTTGGGAATTTTTTCTAACCAGGATATTTCGATGTTGTTGTTGTTTTTTTTCAAACAGGGTACTTTGGGAAAAAATCTAGTTTCATGGTCCGGTTACTCTTATAAACATGAGATTTTCTAAGTAAATTTTCAAAACATAGGTATTTTACAAATTCATGGTCGGTTGGTAGTTTTCACAAATCAAACGTATTTTGAAAATTTTGCAAAACTTGAGAAATTTTCTTTCTTTTTTTTTTTTCAAACTAGGGTGGCTTTGGTCCTTTCGGGTTTTAATTATAAGGTTTAGCCCATCAACAAGTCCTCGTAACTAGGGTGAATAGTCACCACGCACTGCAGGGGATTCTATTGAAGAGGAGGTGAGTCGCTAGGGACTGCTTAAGTACCAAGCTCTCCCCGAATCCACTCCTAGACATGCGTATGCCCATTGCCACACCCTAACTTGGCTAAGGTGAGCAAAGTCACTACGCACTGTAGGATTCCAGCGAAGAGGAGGTGAGTCACTAGGATCGCTTAAATACCGTGCTCTTCCGGATCCAATCCTATACATGCGTATGCCTGTTACCACACCCTAGTCTTGCGGCTCGTTCACGGGTTTGTTTAGTGAAGTTAAGTCTTATGAGATTTTAAGAGTTGTTTCAGCTAGGCCTAAAGTTCATCAAGTTCTAATCTAACTATCCTACGTCCCATCAAGCCCATCAAGCCCACATATATGTATCACACAATGGTTCAGAGTACTTACTTCAGCGGACTTGGGCTGAGACGCAGCAGTGCCATCTTGAGCTAATGGACACTGATATCACTTAAAAACATCCATATTTCAAAAGCCTATCTTTAGAAAACTTTTTGAGCCCAAAACCCCCAGAGCCGAGTTTTGAACCGGGCTCTGATACCAATTTGTAACACCCCGAACCCGGCCCAAACGCTACAACCGGATCTGGTATGTCACTTAAGAGATTTTACATAACATGTCGCATTTTGGAAAACAATTACTAGGTTTACACCTTTATTTCGAAAGCTTAATAATTCATTAAAGTATAAAATATTAAGTAACCAATTATCTTGGTAGATTTTAAATAAAACTGAAATTTCATGCAGGTCTTAACTTAATTGAAAACGTAAAACTTAAAACCCAGTAATAAAAGCCCAACAAAATCCTAAAACATAAATGGTAGTCTAGTGGCCCATGGCCTTATTACAAAGAAATTTGAACCCATTAATTAAATGAAAATAAAAAAAAATAGACTAAGTCTTTTTGCTGAATTCTCAAAGCTCTGTCGCATGGCCACCTTGCTCTCCTTTCTAGCCCGGTCCGATGCCCTAAGTGTCACCTGAGATGGTTAAAATTAAAGGGTGAGTCGCGAGACTCAGTGTGCAACCCTCATGCACCATTAGATTTGGGCTTTAGCCCCATAAAACAGAATAATCAAAATATAAGTAACAAAAATAATATGCAAAGCCCAACCCATATCCTAGGTGCCCATCCGCTACACGCCCCCATACCAGCCATTCACACCATTGGGGATTTCTACAATCAACCCACACCGCTACACGCCTTGATGGTAGTCGTGCTGCTCATCATCAGATCATGGTCGTAGCCACTACAACAGATCACGCGAAGCGCCGCACAACAGATCACGGTAAGAAACCGCTACAACAGATCACGGTAAAAACCACTACAACATATAACTTCCTCCTTTCATCAAACCCAACCCATGCAATCACATAAAATCAGTATACTTATAACATTTAATCAGATCATTTACTAACCTGGTGGTTTGCTTTACCCTCTTTGGGTTCCAGTCAATATGCCGAGGTTTCGGCATTTAACAAAACATGTAATACTTATTTTCATATATTAATCAAACAGATCTAGATGGTGTGGAGAATTACACACCTGATATTGCGAAATCCAATATTCTTAGTCGATGTCCTTGCTATCTGGATCTATTATCCTCAATCTATAGCCTTGCTTAAAAGCCGGAACAATTGCGAAAATAGGCCTCTCCTATATTCGGCCATGGTTAGTATTCTACCCGATTTTATATAAATAAACAAATCCTCTTACCTTGAAATCCCGAAATTGGAGACTTATGATTTTCGGCTTTTAGATCTAGTCGACTAAGCTTCCTTCAAATCCCGAATTGCCGCCCATCATAAAACCATTAAACTATTAGCTTTTGGCTTTTGCCTTTCAAAAACCGGGAATAGATCATGAGAACTAATCAAAAATCAACACTTACCTTAGCATAGGAGATTCGGCTAGCACTAGAGAGAGGATTCGACAATGCCCATGGAAGATTTAAATGCCTAAGTAATGTAACTAATTCTCAAATAGGATGAATAGAAAAAGACTATGGATGCTTCGACTTCCTAGAGAAATCGGCACAAGAAGGAAAAAGTGGAGAAGAGTTTTGGCTTTTAAAGAAATTGGAGAAAAGAAATTGGAGAGGAGAGGCTAGGGAATTTCGGCACAATGGGAGAGAAATTTAGGGTTTTCAGATGTCGAATCAAGGAGCTAGCCCCCTATTTATAGATATTTTGGCACCTCTTGCTAAAAACCGAAAACACCCTTAAAATTCAAGCTAAAGAGAGGAGAAATTCGGCACCCTCCTTGCCATGCAAGATGGCCGAATTTTACACTCCTCTAGGTGGTGGATTTTCGGCCAACACTTCCTTGAAGATAATCTTCTAACTTTTCTCCTTTTTATCTATGATATTATCACTTAAAATTCCACATAAATTCTCCTATTTTATAGCCTTGTAGCCGTCCACCTCTACTAATCCCTAATGCCAAATTTAACTCACTTAAATTAAAATATTTGGGCCTCATTAAACTTAATACTTGGGCCCTAATTCCTTGTGTGTGGCGTCACCCTCTCTTCATTTAAAGTGCTTAGAATTTGGCCTAAAACATGGGCTCATGCACCCAAAACTTATCCCTTTTAATCTGTTAATGATGCCACTTTAATCTGGGCCTTTTGCCTAATTCTAAGCCCAAATTTAGACCCCTATCAATTAAATTAACATAGTAAACCTATCCCTACACTAAATGTATAGGCAGTAAATTTAGGATTTTACAAATCCGGCCGAGCAATCAATCAAGTCCCTAATGAGGCGAAGCAATGAAACCGTGTTTAACTCGATATCGAACCCTCAATGTTTGGAGCTCCACCGCCTAGCCTGAGCTTCGTGATGAGTCATTAAAGCGATGGACTTAATGCAACACATGCAATGGCAAAGAACAAGCCTACTGGAGATATGCAAAAATAATAGATGACTCGATGAGGCGCGCCTAAAGAAAATTTATAATGACCCATTTATTTTTGTGCCTGAGTTTCCAGATTTCATATTTGAACCATGGGTGTCATCATCAAAGAGGGAGCAAGGCGATTCATGCAAAGATAATACTAATGGAGCAAAAGATGAGTCAAACTCGGAAGGGTCGGCGAATAAATAAAAAAAGGGAAGGACTTCAACTTTCGTTTATTTCTTTCTTAAGTATTTTAGGATTAGGTTAATTAGGAATTTTTATTTTTGCACAATAAAATAAGAGATAGGAATCATGAATAAAATCTGAACAAGTCACAAAGGCTAAAGTGTGGCAATAGATATATACATGTCTAGGATTGGATTTTAGAAAGAGCCTGGTACTTAAGCAGTCAATTTGACTCACCTCATCTTTTCTAATTATCCTACCTGGTGTATAGTATCTATTCACTTTAAACAATGAGGACATTGTTCACTTTAAGTAGGGGGACCGAAAATTTGAATTGATTCCACTCAGAATAAAATTTTCTTTTAATTATGATTAGGATATATTTTGTTCAATAATTTGAAATTTTGTTAAGTATGTGCTTGAACTTCGAGATTAATAAAGTTCTATTATTTCAATAATTTATTATGTTAGCTTAATAAAGATATGAATGTATTTTTTAAAGCATGTAAATTCGTACCATAAAATTTTTAATTCCCTACGAAAAATTAGGCATGCATGAAAGTTTAAGTCTTTAGAATTGACTTAGTAATTTCTTGAGGCGAAATCCTAGGAAGCATGGAATGTTGAAAATGATTTAGGCAATCGTTGTTTGGACCGTTTGAGCCTTTCAAGCCGAATTCGATAAAATTATCCTTTGGAACCTAACTTTGAGACTATATGGCCTAATTTTATTTTGGACCTATGCAATATTTAGCCATCAATTTTCTCTTCATTACTTCTAAAATTGTCCAAACACTAGACTCAAGACTATTATTCGTAAGATTGTTTGAAAATAAGTTTGGGGAGTTGAAAAGGAGTATCAATTGCTCGAAAAATTTTAGTACATGAAGCAAGTGCTCGAATGTGAGCTTGAAAATCGAATTTAAAAAAAAACATGTACTTTCGAAATAAATGGTCGAAAGAGCAAAAGTTGGTGTATCAAGGGTGAGAATTCAAGGTTCGATTTTAAGTCGAGTCTAGGGTTTTAAGCCAAAAATTTGTCTATCTTGTACCTACCCTTAAGCCCAACCACGTTACAACCAGTATTAAAGACCTATTATTCAAATTCCAATGTTACCTACATTAGTGGAGAGAAATTGCTCTGTTCAACATATGAAGACATTAGTTAAGCTTAATGATTGCGGTTTACTTTTTGAATAAGGAATTAAAATCAAATTGGTAGCGAGTAACATGTCTTTAATAAGAAACATTTAAGTCTAATTTTGCTAGTATAATAATTGTTGGAGGTAATTTGAACGATATGAATGCTTAAGTAGCATAACTATCAAATTTCTTATTTTCGAGCATAAGTATATCAAATTCATAAATTTGAGAAAAAAGTTGTTCAAGCGGAGTTTTTCAAAGGTGTTTCCGAAAAAATCTTTCCAAATTTGTGCATTACTCGGGACGAGCAATGAATTAAGTTTGGGGGTGTGGAAACACAGAAATTTATATACTTTTTCATGCCCTTTTTGACCCAAATTCATGCGGTTTCGAGTAAATTCTTGTCGGAAAATAATTAAATATTATAAAATAATTAAATTATGCTAAAAATATGAACATGATGAATTTTAATTAATTTTATAGTTAATTTTGATTTATTTTGACTATTTTAGACAGATTCGCACAAAGGGCGAAAATTGACTCGGCAAACACTGCTCGAAGAATAAACCCGAGAAGCAATTTGAAGTATCGAGGCGAATTTATTTCCAGCCCAAGACGGTCCAATTATGAATATTTAATCATAACATAATTAATTTTAATTTATTCCCAATTTAATTTGGGTTAAATAAATTAATCTTAATTAATTATGAAAAAGGCCCAGTTGAACCGCATCAGTTGAACCAAACCGGTTGAACCGAACCAGCCACTAATTGGGCAGCCCAACCGTCCACATTGCTGGCCCAAATCAGCTTAATAGCTGATTAACTAAGCTTGCAAAGAAGCCCTTGAAGACCTTTCAAAATTGCATTCAAACCCCTCCAAAAATTATGGCTTTGTAGATTTGCCCCATGCTATTTTTAGCGAAGTTGAATCCATCAACTTTGCCACATAGGTGGCCGGCCAAGGGAGGCCTCTTTTGCTGCTGCTATTTGCTATTTTTAGCAGCCTTGATCAGCTATAAATACACCCCCTTGCTGCTCATTCAAAACACACCTCAAGCATCCAACATTCTCTTCTCTCACTTTCTCTCAATTTCCATTTTTTCCATTTTCCCTTTGTGTGTTCTTGTGCCGATTTCTCCTCTTGGAAAAGAGGTATTTTTCCAGCCATTTGGAGCAACAATTGGAGTGTTCATAAGCCACCTTGATAGCCGAGGCCAACGAAGAACGAAGAACGGAGCAATCAGTCAAGCCACGGAGAAACACCGGATTTGCTTCTTGTTCCCTATCTCTTTTAATTTTCGTTGTTGTTTTGACAAACATGTTTATGAATATTTATGCTTTTGGAATGATTAATTTAATAAATTTAGCTTGAATTTAATTCGTGTTGGGTTGATTGCATTTCGTCCTATTAAATTATTAAAATTGAGTTTATACTGTTAAAAGGCCTCGGTAAAATGCTTGATTAAGTAAAATCATGTTTAAGTTATCTAGCATTCTAATTGTTTAGATAGCTAATGAATTAATTATTTAAACGCATTGGAATTGTAATTAATGGACACAATACTTAATCATGCATGTTTAATTCTTCTAAGGTAGTCAAGATTAAATTAGCATTGTATTTGGAGATACATATGCCTTGCATAACTTGCGTGGATTTTTGTGATTAAGTGTTTCAAGGTAAAAATACTTTGTTAACTCGCATGATCTTTTATATGCTTATTAGGTTGAATTAATCAGTTGAACCACATAGGAATATGTGAGAGATTGTTTAATTTAATAAGCATGTATGTGCAATAACATGTTTACTTTTAGAAGTCTGTTTAATCAATCGAATTTGCATAGAAATATGTACAAGAGATGAATGGATTTTTATTTGTAAGTATGTTCAAAAGTTAGCAAATTACCGAGTTGCCATGTTTTAACAAGTATAAACACGAGTTTAATAATTCTAAGGTAAGAAATGTGATTAATCCAACACAATTATATCATCTTGATTAAAACCACTTTTTTGAAATCGTGCACTAGAACTTTGTTTTATTTTATTTTACTTTTTTTTTAGTTTTTAAATTTTTATTAAATCCAAATATTTTCCCTTCACCAAAGTGTTTGAAATCATTTTCATAAATAATTCTTTTACATCCACAATGGATACGATACTCGACATTTACTTGTCACTTTATTACTTGTTACGATTGTGTACACTTGCACATTTCCACCGTTCCATCGGTCATGATGTAATGTTATTATGTTTGTATATACATTTGATTATTAAATGGTATAAAATGATTCAGTTGGTTTAATATGCACATGTATTGAAATAATATGATTGAAAATCAGCTTATGTTATATTTATTTTTATTTATGTTCGATATATGTTATATAATGATATATGTTGGGATATGTTTTAAATGTATAAATGCCATTAATGTTTAAGTCATGTGGTTCAGACATTTTTATGTATTAAGTACTTGTAATATAACTTGTTGCACATTGTTTAATTGAATATGTTGTAATGTTATATGAATAAAAAAATTTTTTAGAAAATATCATATTGCTTTGTGCTTGAATCCAAATGAATGTCTGATCTGAATTGTGTTTTGTTCGGTAATGACTCATAACCCTAATCCGGCGACGGATACGGGTTAGGAGTGTTACAGTGGTGGTGGATTCTCAGGAGAAGGTATGGGTCCCTTTCAAATATGAAAATCTCCTAATCTTTTTGTTTTGGGTGTGGACGCATGGGACACGGGGTTTAGGAGTGCGAGGTTTTGTCCAGCGTTGAGAAAGAGAGACCGGATAGGAATTTCTCATATTCTGTGGCACTAAAGGCAGAATCGAATTTTGTAGGAAAGGAAAGTCTACTCTTTGGCTTTTCACATAAAAAATCTATGAAGCAGTGTCAATACACTGGTGGGGTGGAGATGGGTATCGACGATGAGGTGAATAATGGCGGCAGAGACGTGGTGGTGCAAGATTCGAGAGATGGTAGAGTGTCGAATGGAAGGGTGAGGTCCAAGAAGTCCTTGTTGGAATTGGGTCCTTTTAGTTTGCGACAAAATTCTAGGGATTTTGGATCATCTTTTTCTTCACCTATTTAGGGGTTTGCTGGAGAAAGGGTAATTCTGGATTGAATGAAGATTTGGGCTTTGATAATGGGGTTTCTAATTGTGGGCTTGAGAGTTCAATGGGGGTATTAATAGAAAAGCCAAAAATACTCAGTTGGAAAAGATTGGCGAGGAATGTAATGCTTGATAAGGATACTGGTAGTATAAGGGGTAAACATAAATGTGGAGTAGAGAGCAAAGATGTGACGCCCCGAATTTGGGCCTAGTAGAATTGAGCCTATTAGGCTTTGGGTTTCAGGAATTTTTTTTTAAAGTGAGCTAGGAAATGACAAATGACATGTTGGCTTTAAGGGTTTAATAAACTTGGAGTGTCTAGGGGTGCTGGAGAAGTTCTGGGTTCGAACTTGGAGGAGAAGGAATTTTTAGTTAATTATTAAAGGAACCAGGGCGGTGAGTAGTTGGGCTTTTAAATAAAAATAGGGAAAAATGTCATCAAAGAGTCTTGTGGTGGAGTGGCTAAGTGACGCCACTTAGGGTATAGGAAGGTGGCGTTATGGGCTAGCAAGGAGATCCTAGGTTCGAATCCTAGCTTAGTTTTTTTTTTTTTAAGAGTTTAATTTTGGCCTTCTAGAAGGTTGGAAGTGGTGTGGTAATGGACTCTAAGGAGAGTGATCAGAAGAGAAAATTTAGGAAAATGATTGGGGAGTTATCAGGGAGAAAAATAAGGAGATGAGATGGGGAAGAGTTGGAGCCGATTGGGACTTTGGGGGAGGGTAGGCAGAGTTTCGGTTTTGTGTATAAATAGGGGGTGTCGAATTCCCTTTGTGCTATTTCGGCAGCTATAGTGCTCTGCCGAATTCTCTTTCACTTTTCCTGTTCTAAACCTTGCCTCTTCCTTATGTGTTTTATTTTCTTCTCTTCTAAAGCCTTAAATCGAATATCATTCTCTTCTTTCTCCATTTCTTGTGCCGTCCCACCTTCATCTCAATTGTTGGGGACCATATATTCGTGACTTCAAAAGTCGAAAACCTGTGCTCTTGAAGCCGATTTCTTCATCGCCCCAAACCTTGTGCCGAATACTCTAGTGACCAAATCTCTGTCGTGCTGTCATCATTCCTTTGATTTTTGGTGGATCGGATCTTGGAAAAATCAGAATCAAGCTTGGATCTACAAGTCTCTGCCGAAAAGCTATCCATACGTTTCGGCTTTTGGGTAAGTGTTCTTGATTTTGGGATAAGTTGGCCGAATAGTCTATACTAAGGGAAAGGGTGACTTAAATGGATACAAGTCACCTATTATTTTGTCTTTAACGATTAAGATTGATACAGATCTAGGGGATATTCGTGGGTAGTAGCTAAGAAAGGGCTATTAGGACTGGTGGCACACGGTAAGGTTATGGTAAGGCTTCGGTTTTTGGTAATTATTGTGGTTAAGTGTGTGATTGGTTGGAGGTTGGTATTGGTTGTAGGTTCAAGGTTGAGGATAGTGTAACACGTCTCATTTACCAGGTGTGTACATACAGTTCACACACGACAAATCGGTAAATGCTGAAATACCAAAAAATCAGAATGCCGAAAAGCTGAAAAGCTGAAAGGTTGGTGCCGGCAACCACACGAGCGTGCGAGCATTTGTGTGGGAACACCGATACGATTACCGGGACTGAGAGAATGATCTCATGGTCTCAGGCCACTGTTTGGCCAACTGGGCCAGAAGGGGCTAAATGGGCTTACCGAGCTCATGGGCCCAATTCAGCAAGAATTGATATATGATTGGGCTTATTGGGCTATATGGACATGATTGGGCTTAGTGGGCCTTATGGGATTTTAGAAATGCATGCTAGGGTTTTAATGGACTCTAGGTTTAGTTCTGATGAATTCTTAAACAGCATAAAACTCAACTCAATAATCAAACATGTCTGTGGACAAGTCGCTAGGGTAGAGTGTGGCAGTGGACATATGCATGTCTAGGATTGGATCTAGGGAGAGCTTGGTACTTAAGCGGTCCTAGTGACCCACCTCATCTTCTCTGGAATCTTACCTGGTGCGTAGTGTCTGTTCACTTTAGCCGTGAGGACTTGTTGACGAGACAAGGTTCGTAATTAAGACCCATAATGTTAAGAGTTAATGAAATACCCATGTAGGGTAGAATTACCGAAATACCCTTGATTTTTAAATTGACTAAAATACCCCTATGTGTTGAATGTAAGATTTATGGATGTTACATGTACATTTGCTGCATTCATATGATACTCTGTTTAGGTTGCATATGGGGTGGGAATTATGGAACGGAGGAAGTATATGAGGATCGCATGGTTGCTTGACAACTGTGGATCCATCGATGGCTTTTTAAGCCTATTATATGATAAGCAGCTTTGCTGCAACGTTTAATAGTACCGCAATCGGGCTACCCTTGATGTGTATCGGATGGGTGGGTCGATTTAGAAATCCCAACAGATGTGTTTCGGTTGGACGGAGACGATGTGTATCGGATGGATTATTTGGGGAGGGTTTGCATTGCATTGCATGTGTGATACTATTATGTTATTATTATGATATGTATGTTATTTGTTTGACGGGGGTCGTACACACTGAGTTTTTGAAAACTCACTCCCTCTTTTATTTTTCTCAGGTGATCCTCAATAGGCGGTTCGACGGATGGAGGGACTTAGAGGTGGCCAACTAGCAAGACGATTAGACTTGTTTTCCTTAATATCTAAATTCTAGATTTTAAGTTGTTTATTTTAAGTTATTTCGGATTGTAATAAGGTTTTCCCTCTAGTTATTATTCCATTACTTCCACTATGCATTGCAATTTTGAAACGGAACCTAGATTTATTTCTTTTAAGCGAATTTCAAGTTTTTTGAAAATAATTATGTTTTAAGATCGTGCTTCCGCTGTCAAAGGAAATTTTTACATAGTAACAAGGAAATGGTTTTTTTTTATACACCTCGTTTTGAAAGCAAACTGAATTTTACTTAACTTTTCTTTAGAAGGGTTTTCAATGAAAACAAGGTTTTCGTAAAAACACTTCAATGTGACATGCCGGATTCGGGCCTAACTTCTAGGCCGGGTTTAAGGTGTTACAAAAGAGGTTTATGATTTTTGCATTCTTGATAAGACTGATTATAAGAGAGCAAGGAATGTGGATAGCACCTTTGATTATGTTCAAATCGATGTTGGGCTATTGGGAAATTTGGAATGTTACTCCACTCTTTTCATTCCAGGACCGAATTATAAAGTCGGTATAGGGGTTGATGGCAAGGAGAAGTTGCGAGAAGATGGGGATAAAATGGATGAAAGATAGGAGGTGGATTTTTTTGTGATTAGAAATGGGAGGGATTCGTATAATACTCAAATTTTATCAGTGGCTGCCAATGGGCAAGCCGGTCAGGTACAATAATACTCGTAAGTTGGAGCGTCCGTGGTTTGGGGAGTCTACGGGCCATTAGAAGACTTTGGCATGTGCTGAAGGTGTATAATCATCACTTAGTCTTTTTCATGGAGACTAAAATTAGTGTTATTCAAATGGAAAACGTTAGGAGAAGTTTTGGGTTCTTTGGGGGTATCAATGTGTCAACTATGGGTTCTAGAGGTGGACTATGCATGGCTGGAGGGGGAATGTTTCAGTTAGTCTTATCTCCTACTCGGGTAATCACACTGACGTTGAGGTGGATGAGATTGATGAGGGATTAAGGTGGCGGCTGACAGGGTTTTATTTTTCACCATATAGTAGAAATAGAGGATAATCGTGGAATTTGTTACGTCAATTAGGGTAGCATCAGACTTTGCTTTGGCTTTTTTGTGACGATTTCAACGAGATCATGTATGCTTTTGAGAAGGTTGGAGGTGCTCCGACGGATGAACGGAGGATGGAAGCTTTTAGGGAAGTTTTAGAGGATTGTCAATTAATGGATGTTGGTTATTATGGGGTTTGATATATTTGGGTCAGGAGGAATTTACCGGAGACTAATATAATAGAGCATTTGGATAGAGGCGTGACTAATAGTAAATGGATAGAAAGGTTCCCCAATGCGACCATACATCATCTTACTCATTCTTTCTCTGATCATTGTCCCCTGCTTGTTGGTTTAAAGCAGGATGTAATAAGATAGTTTGAAAAAAGGTTTCGGTTTGAGGCTTGGTGGGTTATGGAAGAGTATTTTGATGATGAGGTGAATCAGTTATGATCATCTATAGATGGAGAATTTTTTGGTAGACTTGACTGCCTGAAGATCGGTTTGATGAAATGGGCAGATGGGATTCTTCATAAAAGGAACGGGCTCAAAAAGAATTTGACAGAAAAATTTAAAGAATTGATGCAAGCTGAAGTTGATGATGAAGGTCTTGCACAAATGATTGACACTAAGATTTAACTTAATTTAGAGGTTGACAAGGATGAATTGTATTGGGAACAATGGGCTCGGGCTAATTGGCTTCAAGTGGGGGACAACAATACTAAGTTTTTCAATAATGTTGCTACTAGTCGGCATCGAAAAAATTTTATTAGATGCTTAGAATATGTGTCTGTCAGGGAGACTTGTGAGGAGGGGGAAATGGAAGTAATTGCTCGGAGGCATATTCAAAATCTTTTAGCGTCGAGAGGTGTTGGGGATTCGTCTCACATTCTTTCAGGGATAAAGATGTGTATTACAAATGAGATGAATGAAAGATTATTGATAAGGTACACGGAAAATGAGGTTGTTTCGGCCTTAAAGGGTATGGGGCCAACAAAGGCCTTTAGTGAAGATGGATTCCCGACTTTGTTTTTATCAAAAGTGTTGGTTCATCATGGGTGGTGATGTTTCTGCTTTTTGCTTGGAATTCTTAAATGAATGTATGGATATTGGGCCTCTGAATGTTACTAATATTGTGTTGATCCCTAAATGTGCTTATCCAAAAAACTTGGCCAACTTTAGACCTATTAGTTTGTGTAATGTCCTTTATAAACTAATCACTAAGATGATTGTGAACCGGTTTAAAGATCTGTTAGAGTTATGTATTGATAGTGTTCAAAGCACTTTTGTCCTAGGAAGGTTGATTTCGGATAATGTGCTCCTTGCCTATGAGCTTTTGCACACTTTTTGTTATAAAAGATTAGGGAAAAGAGGGTTTATGGCCTTAAACCTGGATATGAGTAAGGCTTATGATAGAGTTAAGTGGCAATTTCTTAGGGAAATGCTGACTCGAATGGGATCCGATGGTAGATAGATTGAGACCATTATGCAGTGCATTTCTTCAGTGTCATATTCGGTTATAATCAACGGTAAATTAAGGGAAAGATTTCATCCTAGTAGAGGCCTTTGACAAGGTGACCCCCTAAATCCTTTTCTTTTTTTGATTTGTAGTAAAGGTCTATCTACCCTTATACGATTAGTGGTGGAGGATGGTTTGATTCGTGGGGCAAAGGCGAGTCGAAAGGGTTCGCAAATATCGCATTTACTTTTTGCGGACGATTGTATTCTTTTTGGTGAGGCTATTGGTAAGGGTGCGTACACTTTGAAAGGTATCTTTAAGAAATATGAAAGAGTTTTTGGTCAATGTGTGAATTTTGATAAGTCGACAATTTTTTATAGCACCAATACTCCCGATGATAATAAAAGGACGGTGGCTGAGATTCTTGGGATGAGGTCCTCAACTGATTCCGAGAGGTACCTTAGATTGTCCAATATAGTTTGGAGGTGTAAAAAAACTGCTTTCCAAATTCTTAAAGACCATTTTAAGCAGTGGATTGATGGATGGAGTGTTAGATTTCTATCTTTTGGTGGAAAAGAAGTGTTTATTAAATCTGTTTTACAAGCTATACCTACTTACTCTATGGAGTGCTTTCTTCTTCCTAAATCTTTTTGTGATGAGTTGGGGAGTGTTATGAGGAGATTTTGGTGGCAAAAAGGGGCGAGGAAAAAAGGGATCCATTGGTGTGGCTGGAAAAACTTGTGTGATCTGAAAGAATTTGGAGGGATGGGATTTCAAAGTCTAGCAAGTTTTAATACTGCTTTATTGGCAAAGTAGGGTTGGCGAATTCTTAATTATTCTGATTCTTTGTTAGCTCGTGTCTTGAAAGCAAAATATTTCTCAAATTCAGACTTTCTTAATGTAGGGTTAGGTAATTTACCTTCCTATACCTAAAAGAGCGTTTGGGCTGCTAAAGGGCTTTTGCAATCTGGTCTCTGTTGGAGAGTGGGCTCAGGGGAGCGGAGATCTATTCGGGAAGATGCTTGGTTGTCAGGTTCGGTCTGTCATAGAATAAATGAGCCTGTTAGTAATGATAGTCTGATTTGGGTTGCGGACTTAATTGATAATTAGAATAGAGAATGGAAAGTTGAGTTGATTAGAGCTACCTTTTCTGAGGCAGTTTCAGCAAAGATTCTCCAAATCCCTTTAGCCCAAGAAGTTCAAGATAACGTGTTGGTTTGGCAAGATGAATCATCTGGGGAATTTACTGTTAGGAGTTCTTACAAACTTTTACATGAGAAGAGGATTCTACCTAGTACAGACACTTTGCAAAATAGTATTACAAGTTTCTACAAAAAATTATGGAGACTACATCTCCCCTCAAAAATAAAGATACTGATGTGGAGAACAGCATGATATTATTTTCCTACTCTAGCAAACTTATTTCAGAAAAGGTTGGTGTCGGATGCTTTATGTCCTAGATGCGAAGTAGCAGTGGAAAATCTAACCCATGTCTTTAGAAAGTGTCCTACAATAATAGAGGTCTGGAAAGAATTAAATTGTGACTGGGTTTTATCTCACTCAGAATCGAAGTATTGGGATTGGATTACCTGGATTTTTCAGAGTAATACAAATGAGCAAGCACGATTGGTTTGTTGTTCTATCTAGGCTATCTGGTTCTGCAGGAATTAATGGCTGCATGATAGGAAACAAAACACTGGTAAAAGTATCGCTGAATGGATATGTCAGTACCTTAAAGAATTAGAGTGGGTATGTGCATGGAAGCCTACTATTGTTAAAGGCATCGATGAGTGGCGTCCTCAAGTTGTCCCATATGTTAAATTCAACTTTGATGCGGCCTTTAATCAATCTTTAAACATTTTGAGTTCAGGGATAGTGGTGAGAAACCATTGGTGTGAGATTATAATGATTCAATTTAAAATAATATTTTGTAAATCAAAATATACTTAATCGCATACGCTTTTTACTAGAAACAATTTGAGATGAAAATTTGAAAAAAGAAAGAATGTACTCAATTTAAAGTTATGCCAAAATCATCCTTTATTTTGAAAAGAAATCCCTCCTTTCACATCTCATGTTTAATTTTAAAAATTGTTGCTCTTTTTTGGAATATTTTTTTGAATTGATCAATATAGTCTTTAATATTTATTATAATATTGAATTTGACATTTTATTTTTTTTTTATTTTTTTATTTTTTATAAGATTTATCATATTTATAAATATTTTTATTAAAATATTTGATTAAAAAATTTACTTGATAAAAAAATTCATCATACTTATAAAAAAAAATGTTTCTATTAAAAAACTTTAATTAAATGAATTTATATAGTAATAAATAAATTTAGATTTTATATTGTATTTAAATTATTATGTCTCCATTAATAAAATAGGAAAACTTTTATATTACTTTATTTTCAAATAACAAATTTTAATTAATTATTTAATTTAATATATTATCTACAATCTATTACGGTGAATTTATCAACTATTAAACTTTTTTTATAGTTAAACAAATGCTTTAATGATGAATATAATTTTTTTATTAGCATTATATTTTAATTATCAATATAGTTTATATACGTAAATTAAATTTATTAGTTATTATTTTAAATAAGATCTCTTTGCATTAGTTACATCAAGAAAAAAACTATATTGTAAATGGTAAAAATGTTTTAATTATGATTTTTTTACACTAATTACAATAATTTAATATTTTAAATGCGTAAAATCACAAACAACGTGTGTAATATTAGGAACAAATCTATAATATATGTAAAAGTAAAAGTTTGGAAAAACTTTTAAACTGATAAGAATATTCTTTATTGCTAATTATATTATTAAATTGACATTAGAATAATAGTTTGTCGGTATTATTATGTGATAATAATAAAAGTAATATTAATTAAATATTAATTAATATGATAATATATTGACATGAAATTAATTAACTTGATCATATCTTTTAAAATTTCTACTTAAAAATTACATAATATATTATGAATTAATAAAATTATAAATTTACAAAATTATTTAATATAATTGGATAAATTAAAATAATAAAAATCAAAATATAATTTTATAATTAAATAAAATTAAAAATGTAAGATTAACATTATATATATATATATATATATAAAGATAATATCAATATATTGGTAATCTAATTTATAATGTATAAGTTTATTATCACTTAGAATTTGAATCAATATTAAATTACACTTATTATTTTAGATTTGTTACCCGTATAAATATATACATTAATAAGACATTTTCATTCAAAATAACATCTAACGAATTACTGGAAAAAAAATCATATTTTAGCACTATTTAGTAGACTTTCTTTTCATCACAAAAAATAAAGTATGATTTTCATTATTATTTGATTTGTTAAAAAAGAAAAAGAAAGAAAGGTTGAATTGCTGGATGAAATCCAAGTTTGTGGATAAATGTGGACAAAAAAAGTTAAGGGACCAAGTTAAGAAAGATTATCAAATTTAAGGACTAAATATTAATTTATCCTAGAATCAAATTTCAATATATTTTATAATTTTCCAACTTTTTAGATTTTTTTTATATTTTGAAAAAAAAAAGTGATGTCGTGAACGAAATAATTGAAGTAAATCTAAAGTTGAAGTCAAAACCTAGTAGGTATAATGATTTGTATGCTACCATGAATATTAAAAAGGGGAAATAATTATAAATATTAAAATTTGAGGTTTATTATGAGTTTAATTAAGAGATTTAAAAACAGAGTCGATTAATTAAACAAATCTGAATGAGTTTAAAGTAATTTTATTATATTTATTTGATTATCTCGAATGGATGGAAACCTTAATTTGGAGTCTCAAAGCTGGAATCAATGTCGAGCCTTTTGCAGTTTGAGTTAGAACATTAAGTTAAAGAAACATGGGACCCTCAATGTTCCCGGAGACAAAGCCCATGTTGCTTGCTCTATCACTGTCTTTAATCTTATCAAGCACTTTTACTTTCTTGTCTATCTCAAATCTTTGTCATTTTTTTAGGTCCCATCTCACCCTCCATTGCCACCCACCTTCTTTTCCCTTTCCTTTTATTTTATTCTATATAATTTAGAGAAACAGATTGTTCTTAAAAAAAAAAAAAAAAAGTGATCAGCTTTGATTTCTTTCATCTAATGTAGATAACATTCAATATACAATTTATCAACTAATTTTATGCATATTATTTCAAAAACTTTTTTCACTATTTTATAAATTATAAATTAAAATATATTTTTTTTTTATATAATGTCTACTTCTACTCACCATTCCCTTTCAACTCTTAAAATAGAAGAAAAATGCATTTAAGCACGCTTAAATCTACATTATCTCAATTGATAACGATACTAACTAAGTTAAGACCCGATCGACATTTCAAAACTTTCTAATTGAATTGAGTTTATAATCTATGCGTATATGTAATAATATTCTGTACACTACCAGTAGAGTTTTTAGACTCCACAAACATAGTCAATGAGTTGGCAAGTGCCCCATATGGTATATTAAATATATATATATATGAAAAATAAGAAACACATGTTAAAATTTTAAGGTTGTTTGTAGAATTAAAAAAATATATATATTGTCGATATACCAAATATTAACCCTACTTATATTTAAGCCTCTTAACACTAACTTAACGTGCATTTTATAAATTTTTTTTTTATTAAGAAAGTGTGTTTTATTTTTATTTTTTAAAATATAATAAATAATATTTGAATTTAGGACATAATAAATTTTAAAATTTTAATTCTATCATTTCAATTAAAATTACATTTATTTTTCCATGAACAATAAATATAATTATTATATAATTTTTTTTTCATTCTGTGTCATAATTTAATATTATTTTATAAATTTAATCAAATTTATAATATATATTTAATGTAGAGGTAAGAATTGAAGAGGCAGTTGATAATTAAGTTATGATTCAAAACGCTTGTCTCTTTTGTAGCTTGGAATAATTAAGGTAGTTTTAAAATCAATCACTTCTCATTGTAATTAACTAACAACAATCACAACACTGTTTTACTTTTTACCGGTAAATTGTTTGGAAACAGTTGGGAAAGCACATTCAATATTGTTATTTCCTCACGGTTCTAGTTAGAGGCACAATTAAGTCTTAATTTGATTGACATCAACTTTATTATTAATATAGAATGGTATGGATTCGAGCACGTTAAAATAAATTAATTTTTCTATTTAAAGGTTGTGAGGAGTTATGATTACGTAATACTCTTCATAAATTTGAAATTTAGTCATTGTACTTTTATTTCTAAGAATTTAGTCTTTTTTACTTTTTTAGATTTCAAAATCTAGGTCCAATTGTTCGTATTTTTTTTTGATTAAATTTATTGGTGTGATATCTTGAAATTAAAAGAAAAACTCATTTGGTATGTAATGGGCTTGATTTAAAAAAATAATTTTAACAATATTAACATTTAAACCTAAATTTTAAAATCTAAAAAATAAAAGGATTAAATTCAAAATATACGAAGATACATATTACTCTTTCTTTTTGAACTTTAATGGAGGGCTAGTAGCTCTCCACTTATAAAGCCCCTTCAAATGATTTTCATTGTCCCTCCGGAAGAGAATTTATTTACCCATTAGTGTATATATTAATCTTAGGGATAAATTAATATTGAGTCCTAAATTTAATAATTTTTATTAATTTAGTCCTTGAAGTTTTTTTAATCCACTAATTTTCGAACCTGGATTTTATTAAAAAATTAATTTATATTAATTACCAAATTCAAAGGTTGTTATTAAAATTAAAACTGTTGATTAATTAGAAAATGAAGACAATCGATCAACCATAGGATTCCTTGCTTCAACATGATTGCATTGCTCACCAGTGCATCATCATGAAGTAGTAGTACTGGCTCATTTCTCAAAAAAAGAAGAACAATTAGTGTGGGCCTTTTACTTTTACTTTTACTTTTATTTTTATCCTGCTACATTTTTACTTTTGCTTTTCAGTATCCGGATTCCATTTTCTTTTTAACATTCCAATTTTGTCATTTTGTTTCATAATTTTTTTTTTTTGTATTTAAAAAAATATTGTTTTAATCCTTTATATTTATGTTCAGATACAAACTGATTAATTATTTACCCGATTTGTGCACAAAGAATGTTTTTGAAGTTTAACTACTCTCTCATTCATAAACAAATAAATAATTTTAAAAAAAAAGTTAAAATCATAAGTTATTGTATTTCTTTAATTTAAAATTTAGTTTTAAAAATTTAGTATTTCTACTTTTTAAATTTCAAAATTTAACTCTAATCGTTAAAACTGTTAAAATTATTTTGTTAAATTTAAGTTCATTACGACGTTATTTTTTTAGTTACATTGCTATTAAGTGAATATTTTTTTTTTCAAAATGTCACACCAAATTTAACCAAAAAATTAATATTAACAATCGGACCTGAATTTTGAAATCTAAAAAATAGAGGTACTAAATTTTTAAAAATAAAAATATATAAACTAAATTTCAAATTTGTGAATAATACAGGAACATGTAGCATATTTTAACCTTTTTAAAAATCCTCAAAAAAATTACAAGTAGCTGGTTTTCTGTGGCATTAAAAATAAATTTAAAAAAATTGTAAAAATTTAATAACACTTTATTTTGCTTTAAAGGCATAATGATAAATTTAGCTCTTAATATTTACAACTTGTATCAATTTGGCTCTTATTTATTTTCTTAACTAAATTTGACCTTCAATTTTTTAAAAGAGTCGAATTGACCATCAATCTTTTAAAAAGAGTTAAATTACTTTGTTTTAACGGAAATATTGACTAAAACAATTTTTAAACATGACAGCCCGTATGACAATTCATGTGTACTTCATATTATTTGTTTTTGAATTATTATTATTATTTTTACATATATTTTTTTATAAATTTTTGATTGTTTTTATACTTTTTTAAATTATTTGTTGATATTACATAAAAGACAAATAATATCATGTCAGCATGAAGTAAAAGTGGATTACCACGTAGGTTGCCACACCAATCTCCTTAAAAAATTAATGTTCTACTCAACATTTCCATTTAGAAAAGAAAATATGGATTGAACTCTTTTTGAAGGTTAATAGTTAAATTTAGTTAAATAATAATAAAAAATAATTGATGAAACGATATAAACGTTCATCATAATTTTTAACTTAAAATTAATATTAACCGATGAATACCAAAAGAGTGGTGTGTGATAAATGTTAAAAGATGGAAACAATAGGAGTGAAAGGAGGAAGAAGAGCAATAAATGAGATTGGGGTTGAATTATGGGGACAAATGGGGACTGTGTCTTGGGGCCTTGTCTGAACAAACACACTGTCTAACTCAAGAATCATGTGGTTTTGTACTTGGAATTTTGGTTCCAAGTTAAAAATGTTTTATTCAAAAAACTACTATAGTTGAATTTTGAAAGTTGAAACTTGAATCACTAATTATTTGCTACTCATTTTGCCTATACTTTGTTACTGATTTTGTTCATAAATCTCCATGGTCCACCTCTCTTGTTGTTTACCTATTGTTTTCCTCTTTTTCTTTCATTTCAATTTTGTACGTTGATGATCATATTTTAATATGTTGGGTCGTATTTCGTATTCTTATAATTTATTTTAAAATTAATAAAATTTTAGTTATAAAGATTGTTCAATCTCTATACTAGAATAATTCTAGACAATATCCGTACATAGCGAGATTTAAGTCAAAAATAAATTTGGATAGAGATCATATATGCTTTATGCATTACATAACTTGAAATTGAATTTGCATCTCGCGTTTTGAAATTTTATTTGAAGGCTTTATTGGTGTGAATGGATAATTGATTAAACTTAAAAACCAACTACTTATTATTCAATTTTTTGGTGGAAAAATTAGTTACAACTTTTGTTAATGTACATATCGGTTTCTTCCATTGTACCCTAAGTCCAATATATTCACCAACTTTTATAACGATTTTAGAAGCTATAGTCATGTCCATATCAATGCCTGCCGGTTACAAATATAGTTTTTATTTAGAGGTAACAGAGTTTAAACTTTCGTTGACAGTAAATTTTGACCACTATAATATGTATAACTTACCCGTAATGCAATTCAAAAGCACAATCTTCTTTTTAAAATCCTAGCCAACCAAAAAAATGCCACGTACCATGGGAAGCAAAAAATCCCTTTATATGCAATAAAATCTAATATTAAAAAAAGAAAATAAAATTCCCCAATAGGGACAGGCTTGTTAGTTTATAAATCTTGGGATAGAAGAAAATAGGAGAAGAGACAAAGCCAAGAAGACACATGAAGAGGCACAGCCTTGTTACTTTAATTAAACCCTACTACTATAATACCCCATTTGCCATTCCTTTGTGGGGATATTGAGAGGTGAAGGAAAAGGGGCAATTTATGTAAATTGGCCCTTAATCTCTGCCCCCCACCCCCACCTATTTTTGTCATTTATTTCTTATAATGAATGATTTCTTTTAATACTAGAATTGTAGTATAGGTCAAAATGACCCGGATTACAAGTGATTTTATCAAGATAAATCTAAACGAATGAAACGAATCTTTCGAGTTTGGTTAGATTGATTTTAATTTAAAATTATATATAACCTTTCTTCAATCTATAAATAAGAGTATATATATTTTATTGTACTCGAACTTATGTTCTCTTGCATTAACAATAATATCTATATTAATCGAACTAATAATAAATCGACAAACTGATGTTAAATTTGTTTGTTTGCCTCATCATGTCTCAAAAGACGAAGTGATTTTGTCTAGTGGTTTTAGACGAAATTTAAATTGAAAACGCACCGTATTGCATGATATAAGTGAATGATTAAATATAAATGCACGCGCGATGAGTGCGTTTGAAATAGAGATGAAGAGAGTGGCATTGGCAGCTTTTGCTTTTAAAAGTTTACTCCTTTTTCGAACAGTGTCATGAAGGAATGACTGTCTGCTGCCTGCCTGAATGTTAAATTAAATAAAAGCAGAAAGATAAAAAAGATAAAGATAAAAGTGGTGGAATCTTCAATAAAAGCAAATAATAATATATTCTTTTTTTAATTTTTATAAAAATGCAAATATTTTACAATATACACATCATTTACAGCTCAAAAGTGAAAAATAAAAATAAAAATATAAAAATGGTTGGGTGACCAAATTCTCTATACTCATCAATCTCGAGCCACCCAACATTGAGATCCTCACATTCTTAATTCCTTTAAGAGATTTTAAAGAAAAATTAAAAAATATTATTTTTGGGACTTTTGCTCAATGGCCAAACTCAGGGAATGTTTGATTCTCCATTCTCCCAAGCTTACCAAACATTTTCTTTTCTTTTTTAAGGTATTTTTAAAACTTTTATTATTCAATATATATTGTAAAAACAAACTATAATGTTGATATTTAGAAGTGTATATTAAATAATTTTGGAAAATAATATGAAATAATTCAAATCAAAGTGCAATCGATTTTTGTAAATAAACCTTTTAACACAAATGGTCTTCATTTAAAATAAGGTAATTATTTAAATAAAATAAAAAAATAAAAGAATTTATCTGAAAACTGGAATAATTCAGGTTTTATTCTCAGTAGTAGAACCTATTTCTTACGAATACACTTTTTTCTTGCCCATTTAATGCTGCTTTTAGCTTTGAGAGTTTGCTATCAGCTAAACCATGAAAAATAAAATATATAAAACCTGGGAAATTACCTAATGTGTCCTTGTCTTTGGAATATAAACAATGGATTTGGTTTAGTTTTGTTGTTTTTAGATTGTGGGTATTATATATTCCTTTTTTCTTACAGCTCTCATGTCTGTCCCAGTGACAGGCAAGGCATGCCACTTCACTTTCTAGTACAACCAATAAATCTATGTCTTTTTCTTTTTTTCTCTTTCTTTTTCTTTTTAACTTGAATTTTTTTTTCTTTTGCTTTGGGGTCTGACACAAGATTTTAGTGAATGGATTTCTGGCATGGAAAGCAGGAAATAATGGGGTTTTTCTCTGATCTAACACTTCCAATTCGAACTTAAGTTTTTCTTTTTTTTTTTTCTTCTTCTGATAACACTAGCAGTTGAAACTTGAAACTCAACCTTAAAAAACTGTCTTGTTCCCTTGGTTTCTTGTTTTCTCTCTGGTGAAGTTCAAAATAATAATGGGAATGAGGAGAAGAGAAATGGGTTTTTATTTCTTGGCTTTCTTATGGTTTTGGGTTCCTATAAACGGATTGCTTTCTCCTAAAGGTGTAAACTATGAAGGTAATTAAACAAGGAAAAAAACAATTGCAGTTCTCTGTGTTAATCATTACTGGAGACATTCTGATTATCAATGTTTTTGTTTGTTTTTACAGTGCAAGCTTTAATGGCTATAAAGGATGCTTTGCATGATCCTCATGGTGTTCTTGATAATTGGGATGCCGATGCTGTTGATCCATGTAGTTGGGCAATGGTTACTTGTTCACCTGAAAGCCTAGTCATTGGCCTGTAACAAGATTTTCTTTTTCTTACAACCTTAAGATTTACGAGAAAATTTAAGTTTCCATTGTTTGAATGAATGAAACTGGTCTTGTTTCAGGGGAAGTCCAAGCCAGAATCTATCTGGTACTTTATCTCCAAGCATTGGGAACTTGACAAACCTCCGGATTGTGTGAGTAATAAAATCGAACAAATTGAAATGTACGGATTTTGTTCTTGGTTGTATCTAATATGAATGGTGTTATGAACCTATTTTTCTTGGCAGGCTGCTGCAGAATAATAACATAACTGGACCAATTCCTTCAGAACTGGGGAAGCTCTCAAAGATTCAAACACTTGATCTCTCTGATAATTCCTTTACTGGGGAAATTCCTACATCTTTAGGCAACCTAAGGAGCCTTCAATACATGTATGTTATGCTTCTCAAAGTAGGATTCTTCGTTTTTCTTGAAGTTCGACGTATATTCGGATACGAATATAGAGATATGGCTCTCTGAAAGAACTTGAAAGAAAAATTGAACATACTTTGGGTTCAAATTTAACACAAGGGGGTTGCAAATTTTGATTACAGGAGGCTAAACAACAACAGTCTCTCTGGTGCATGCCCATTGGCTTTGGCTAACATGACTCAGCTTGCCTTCCTGTAAGCCTTTTTAAGTCCTATTTTTTTCCTCCTTTTAGATACAAATATTCTATGTATACATTTATATATTAAATCTTGTGTGTTTCAGGGACTTGTCATACAACAATCTGAGTGGACCAGTGCCCAGATTTGCTGCCAAAACCTTCAGGTATGTTCATCCATCTAATCTTCTCTTCACTCTCAAGTCCTATGGTACTTGCAATTGGGTGTGAATTGAATGTCAGATATGAATACGTGCTCAACACGGGTATAATAGGATTTTCTAAGTTTTTTCATGTATTTGATCATAATTCCATACCCATATGTCGGAGATGCGTATCTGACACCAGTACTTTCAAGAAAGATGAAGAGTTGACACAACATTAGCCCGAGTCCCGAACATTATGTTGATAAACATTTCTCCTTTGTTTATGTTATTGCAGCATAGTGGGGAATCCTATAATCTGTGCTACGGGAGCTGAACCAGATTGCCATGGGATGACATTGATGCCAATGTCCATGAACTTGAACAACTCACAAGGTTTTGAATTTTATTTTTTTGTAACTTAGGAAGCTGAAATTTCTATTTTTACTACTTAAGTACTCTTATGATTTATCTGACTTCAACCTTCTTTCGGTTCTCAAGATGCTCAGCCTTCCAGCCAAACCCGAAGTCATAAAATAGCCATTGCTTTCGGTTCAAGCATCGGATGCGTGTCTCTGATGTTTCTTATACTTGGGATACTATTATGGTGGAGACGAAGGCGGAACGAACAGATGTTTTTTGATGTTAAAGGTTTGAAATAGTTGAACTTACTGTGTAAGTCTTCATTGATGGCTAACTTAGTACTTATGATCGTAGTCTTTCGGTTATGGATTTCAGATCGGCATCACGAAGAAGTGTCCCTCGGAAACTTAAGGAGGTTCCAATTCAGGGAACTTCAGGTTGCAACACATAACTTCAGTAGCAAGAATATACTAGGCAAAGGCGGTTTCGGGAATGTGTACAAGGGAGTTCTGCAAGACGGAACAATAGTAGCCGTTAAGAGGCTTAAAGATGGTAATGCCGCTGGTGGAGAGATTCAATTCCAGACTGAAGTTGAGATGATCAGCCTTGCAGTGCACCGGAATCTGCTTCGGCTTTACGGATTTTGCATAACTCCTACAGAGAAACTTCTTGTTTATCCGTACATGTCCAACGGTAGTGTCGCATCTCGTCTCAAAGGTAATATAAGAAGGGTTTCCCGGATTTTGTATAAGCCATGACAATGATGTATTTCAGTAGTTAAACTGAACATGTGTTGTTCATGACAGGAAAACCGGTGTTGGATTGGAGCACAAGGAAGAGAATTGCTCTAGGAGCTGGCAGGGGATTGCTATACCTTCATGAGCAATGCGATCCAAAGATAATCCATCGGGATGTCAAAGCAGCGAATATATTGCTCGATGATTATTGCGAGGCAGTGGTTGGAGATTTCGGGCTAGCGAAGCTTTTGGATCACCACGATTCACATGTTACAACCGCAGTGAGAGGCACTGTGGGACATATTGCTCCAGAGTACCTCTCCACAGGCCAGTCTTCGGATAAAACGGATGTGTTCGGATTTGGAATTCTCCTCCTTGAGTTAATCACAGGTCAAAGAGCACTAGAATTTGGCAAGGCTGCTAACCAGAAGGGAGCAATGCTTGATTGGGTTAGTATAATTTCTCTCAACCTTCAATGGACATAATTCGTTATTTTCTATGCTTTTCCATTCAATATATGAAAAAAAAAAAACTGAAAAATCTAACCATACTTGTGTCAAACATCATATCCGACACTCACAAATCCGAGTAACATTGTATGACTCGAGCACTAGAATTTGACATGAATAACATTTGCAGGTAAGGAAAATTCATCATGAAAAGAAACTTGAAGTGCTAGTTGACAAGGATCTTAAGAACAACTACGACCGGATCGAGCTCGAAGAGATGGTTCAAGTAGCATTGTTATGCACACAATACCTTCCAGGCCATAGGCCGAAAATGTCAGAAGTGGTCCGAATGCTTGAAGGTGACGGCTTAGCGGAACGGTGGGAAGCTTCACAAAGAGCCGAATCAACCAAATGCAAGCCTCCTCATGAATTCTCATCGTCGGACCGATATTCCGATCTCACCGATGACTCATCATTACTCGTTCAAGCCATGGAACTGTCTGGACCAAGGTGAACCAGAACCAGCCCCTTATAAAACGTAACTATAAATCTTGTCTGTTTTTTTCCGGAGATTTCAATGAGACTTAGAAAATTATAGCTAAAACTCCTATAGTTGCATAATAGTGGGATAGCATAGGAAAAAAGGGCTTTGATTTTTTTGGTTTTGTTTTTTTACTGCAAGTGTACAGATTTTATGTCTAAGAAGACATTATTGAAGATCTGAGAGACTGTATTGTGGATTTTTTGTGTAAGATCAAACATTCTTCAATGGGGTCTTTGGCTGTAATTTTAAAAATTATATTGTAGAGGTTCTTATGCTTATGTAACTTTATTCCTCCCTTTAATCTAATTACCTTATTTAGTAATTTTTATGAAGTAATTTAGCATTTATAAAACAACCACCCTTCAAATTTTAGCACTACCAAGGGAAATAATAAGTTTAGAGTATTTGCAGTTTGTGTTACAAAATTGCCCTCGGAAATTGAAATGCAAAAAGATATATGTGTTTAAAATATTAAATGTTCACAACTGCGAGTATAATAAAATAATTATCCAAATGTCAGATTCTAAATTCGTAAAGTTTTATCATTTTTACCTTTGATTTTGGATTTTACTGATATAGAAATTATTTTAGTCGCAATTTTGGTTTAAATATTTTTTTATTTTTTATTTTAAAGAAATTTTTTAATTTATGATTTCATCAATTTTTAAAGGATAATAATTTTACCATATATTAATTTATAATTTTATCATTCATAAAAGGGTTAAATTATAAATTTTCTATTTTTGGAGGTAGAAAGTTGTTGTCTACACTTAACCATTCTGGTGTTTGGATGAACCTGTGTAAAATATTTTTTGTTGTTTGGTAGATTTCTTAAAAATATTTTATAAAAGTTATTTTCAATTAAACAAACATACATTTGAGATTTTCTTATTTTTTTCATTGTTTAATTAAATTTATTTTTATCTATAATTTTATATTTTACATTGTTTTTGCATATATTAAAAATATTATGTTCAGATTCATTGCAACGTCATTTTTTAATTACATGACTACTAAGTGAGTATTTTTAATTTAAAAATGTGACATCAACAAAATTGACCAAAAAAAAAAAATTAACGATGTCAACAATTGAACTTGATTTTCAAATTTGAAAAGTAAAGGGACTGAATTCTTGAAAATAAAAGTACAAAGACTAAATTACAAATCTGTGAAGTGTACATAGACTTATGACATATTTTAACATTTATACTACAAAACATTTATCATTAATATATTTATAATTTTAATAAATATTTATTATTAAAATATTAATATTGAATATTTTCAATAATATGTGAATAATATTATTTAAAATTATTATTTTTAAAATTTATAATTAAAATAAAATTAAAATATTAAATAATTTATTAAAATAATAAATTATATTAATAATTTATTATATGACTAAATATAAATAATTAAATATGTATGTTTAATAATATTGAAAAATATAATATTTTATATATTTTAAAAAATAAAAATAAAATTTATTATCAATATAATAATATTAAGCTTGATTTAAGTTAATTTTTATATAAAAATAAAATTATCTATAGATGAGCTCTTTTCTAGAAAATGACTTACGCTTTTCAAAAGGGTAAGTCATTTTACAGGAAAAATGGCTTATTTTACCTTAACCTATAAGTTATTTTCCGTTGACCAAACTATTTTCTGTGAAATAAACACAGGAAAATGCAGAAAATATTTTCCGTAAAACCTTTTACATGTAAACAAACGGACCATTAGATTCCCTTATGCTTAAGGTTAGGGGTGAGCGTTCGATCGAATCGAATAGAATGAAAAAATTTCGAGTTAATCGAGTTGATAAATCCTATTTTATCATCCTAACTTGATTTGAAATTTTCTCGAATCGAGTCGAGTGAGATGGAATTCGAATTGAATATATTTGTTCGAGTTAAATTTTAAAAAATTACTTTGGATCCTTATAACCACTGTCACCCACCGTAATCAAATTTGTTATTAACTTTCATCTCCTTATAATTTATTTATTAATATTTTATATACGGTTTAGCTTCTTTGCTTGCTTAGTTGATTCAATTATCTTCTGATTTTTGCAACTATATATTTTGAAATTAAAAAATATATTAAACATAAAAAATGTGATTTTTTAATAAAAGTTATCTTAAAGATAAAATGTGAAATTGATACCAACATAAAATTTTAACACAAATATTTTATGGCATCGTCAATAATTCAATTTTAACAGAAATTTATAAAGATTTAATATGATTAAACAATTCAATAATATAAATAGAAAAAAAATGTGAAATTTAATTTAATAATATAAATATTAGATATAAATAAAATTATTACTATTTAAGTTTAGAGATTTTTTGGATGATTTTTTATTTTGGGGTAAAGGGTGAAAAGTAAAAGTGTAACAACCCGGTTTAGACCCTAGTTGGAAAAGTGGTTTCGGGACCACAAATCCGAGATCAGAAAAATATTTTAATATTATTTTTGGTGTTTACAATATGTGATTGAGCATGTGTGAAAATTCTGTGTGGAAATTTTATCGTTTGTGTGTCGAATTGAGAAGAATGACTTAATCGCATAAAATGTAAAAGCTGTGTGCTGATTGTTAAAGTGTTTATTTGGCATGGCTTTTTAAATGAGGAGTCCTTATGTGGTAATTAGCCCTTTGATAGTGGAGATGGACAAAAATGGGCTTATATTAGTGGGATTTTAATGTTTTAATCAAAAGGTAAAATAGTAAAATGTGTATTAATGTATTATAATTAAAACCAAAAGAAATTAAAGGCCATATTATCATCATATTTTGCCAAAACTTGAAAGAAAAAGAAAGAAATAGGGCTTTGAAACTTTTAGCCATTGTTGTTCTAAATCAAGGTATGTTTTGAGCTCTGTTTTTAGTGATTTTTACGTTTTTGCGATCGTTGCTTTGTGTTCTATCAAACCCATGCTTTAATTTTAGAATTTGATGAAGATTTTGAGATATGCCATTGATGAATATGTAAGCTTTGTGATGATAGTTGGTGGAATATGAAAGTTCAATGTTGGGTTAACATAGTTTGTCTTTGAAATTTTGATGAAATTGGCTATTTTGGGCTAAATTGTGAAAATGAAAAATTGGAGGACTAAAATGTAAAATAAATGAAATAAGTGGGCTTGTATGAACATAAGGAGAATTCAGGTAGGCATGTGGGAAATGAAATTATGTGTATTTGATGATTTTATGAAATAGGGACTAAAGTGTTGAAATGTGAAAATGTGAAGGCTATTTTGTAAAATGCCCTAAATATGTGTGTTTGGACTAAATTGAATGAATTGGTGATTGAATTAACTAAATTTGAATATGTATAGATCAAGAAAAGAAGGATGTGGATCGAGATCGAGGCAAAGATAAAGTGCTTGATTAATCGACCCGTTTTGTTACTTCGACGTCCGAGGTAAGTTCGTGTATAATGCAAATCGTATAATTTATAATCGTGTACTATGAAATGAATGAATATGTGATTGATGAATTATTAATGTTAATTGTGAATTTGAGAAATGTGGCACTAAGTGTGCGAAATAGAATTTATACAGTAATGAATGGCACTGTGTGTGCGAAATAGAAAAAAGTATTGACTATACTGATTGGCACTGTGTGTGCGATACCGAATCAAGTTCGGTTTGATATAGAGGCACTAAGTATGCGATGTTATTTAAGCTTTGTCTATGAATTGGGCACTAAGTGTGCGATTGAATCGAAGAGATAATGAAGATTGATCGAAATGTGGTATTGAGCATTGAGTAGCAAAATTAGTTGTAAACTAGGTGTTGGGAAAGGTATGTATGAAACCTAAGTGGTTGATAAACTTGAAAGTAGATGAATGGATGGTTATGTGAGTATTGGATATAATAGAGCATGTGTATCTTTGTTAAATTATCTATGTGATGGTTTAATTTGTATATTGATTTGATTCAATGAGTTAATTGTATTATATTACAAACTTACTAAGCTTTAGATCTTACTGTGTGAAGTATTGCTCTATTTTACAGTGCATTTAAAGCTAGTTCAGATCCGGGGATCGTCAGCGACTCAATCACACTATCGGCTAACTGTTTTGGTACTTTTGAAAGATGTATATATATTTGGTATATGGCATGTATAGGCTAATGAATATAGCATGTTTTGAAGTGTACAAGCTTAGCCATGTGATATGGCTTGAAAATTGAATGATGTTGGTTTATATGTATGGGTTATGTGAATGATAAATATGGAATGAGTTAGTGAAATTGTATATGCATGTTTTATGCTTAAAATGGTTGATGAAAAATGTGGTTTAATGGTGAATTTGTGGTATGAATTACATGATGTTTGTCTTAAATGAATTGGAGTGTGAAATTGATATTTTAAATAGATATAATTGAGTTGAATATGTGTATAAAGTAAATGATGTGGTTGATGATTATTTGGTGCATAAATTGATATGTTTTAGATGCCATTTGAGGTATAAATGTTATGGTTGGATGCTTGTAGGTGAAACCCTAAGTGTGGGTGGCAATTTGGCCTTGCAAATGGCCTATAATTGCCCACACGGTTGAGCACACGGGCGTGTGGCTCGACCGTGTCCTTCGTAGTTGTAATTCAAAAAAAGTCAGGCTCGACCATGGGCTAGACACACGGGCGTGCAACTGACCGTGTGATACAAGTCAGGCTCGACCACCGGTGAGGCACACGGGCGTGTCTCAGGTCGTGTGATATGTATGCCCTCTTTTGACACGGCTCGGGCACATGGGCGTGTCTGAGGCCGTGTGAGGCACACGGTCTACCCACACGAGCGTGTGACCTCTGTAACTTTGAAAAATGTTTGATTTTTAGAAAAATTTTGTATGATCCCGGTTTAGTCCCGACCCCTTTCTATTGCTTGTTTAAGGTTTTGTAGACCTCGTTAAGGGACTATATGTATATATTTTGATATTTTGAATGATGAAATACTTTGTGTTGTAAAATGATTGTAAACGTTCTGGCTTGTTCGGTAATACTCATTAACCTTAATCCGGAGACGGTTACGGGTTAGGGGTGTTACATTTTATTGGTATCAGAGCTACGGTTTAGTCGATTCTAGGACTAACGTAGCGCGTGTGAGTCTAGCTATACATGCCATATATATATAATTGCGATAGTGTGATGAATCCTGACAGTTAAAAATGTGTTTTCGTATAGTAAATGGATCCCGAACAAGCAGTTGCTGATAATGTTGAGAGCAATGCGCCTGCTCCCGCTCAAGGGATAGCGTCGGCCGAATCTAGGCCGATAGCTAGTAGTCACGGGGGAGAGGCTAAACAAGCCTTCTTCCAAATGATGAGTGAGTGGTTTTCAGAGTTCGTTCGAACGAATCCGGCTGCTTCACAACCTCCACCCCCACAAGTACCTGTAGTGCCACAAGTGACAGATCCAATCCGACTGAGTAAGCCTCTTGTGGATAAAATCTGAAAGTATGGGGCCGAAGAGTTTAGAGTTACGGTTGATGATGATGATGAACGAGCTGAGTTTTGGCTTGAGAATACGATTCGAGTGTTTGATGAGATGTCATTGACTCCTGATGAATGCTTGAAATATGCTATTTCATTGTTGAGAGATACGGCATATAATTGGTGGAAAACATTGATATCCGTGGTTCCGAGAGAGAGAATCACCTGGGATTTCTTTCAAGTTGAATTTCAGAAGAAATACATCAGTCAACGATTCATAGATAAAAAACATAAAGAATTCCTTGAGCTGAAACAGGGCCGTATGTCAATTATTGAATATGAACGGGAGGTTGTGAGATTAAGTCAGTATGCACGAGAATGTGTTTCGACCGAAGCTACTATGTGTAAACGTTTCATTGAAGGGCTGAATGAAGACATTAAACTGTTGGTTGGAATACTTGATTTGAATGAATTTGTAGTGTTAGTTGAAAGAGCTTGCAAGGCGAAAGAACTAAGCAAAGAAAAGAAGAAAGCAGAATCCGAAGCTAGAGATGAAAGAAAAAGATCGATGAGCAAGTCGTATCAACCTCCATCAAAGAAATTTAGAGATGCAGCTAATCGTTCCAATGTTTCGTTGGGACATTCGAGTAGTGATCGTGGGAAGCAAAGTGTTGGTCCAAGAACTCAAATTTCGATTGAATCAAGTGTTGGAAGTGTCAAAAGCAACAAGCCTGAGTGTAGACAGTGTGGGAGACGACATGTTAGAGAATGTTGGGGCAAATATAATAATAGAGCTTGTTATAAATGTGGATCTCGAGATCATTTCATTCGATATTGCCCAGAGTTAGCTGAGAAAGACAGTGTTCAAAGTGCGAGGCCGATTAATATGAAGGCTAAGGGTAGACCACCCAGAAACACTAGAAATGTGAGTGGTAGCCAGAGAGGGACAACAGATACAGTTGTGAGATCCGAGGCGAGAGCACCTGCCCGAGCTTATGCTATCCGTGCTCGAGAAGAAGCGTCATCTCCAGACGTCATTACTGGTACTTTTACTCTATTTAATACTGATATGATTGCATTGATAGATCCAGGATCTACTCATTCATATGTGTGTGTGAATCTAGTATCTAGTAAGACTCTACCTGTTGAGTCTACTGAGTTCGTAATTAGAGTATCGAACCCTTTAGGTAAAAGTGTCTTGGTTGACAAAGTATGCAAGAATTTTCTATTGATGTTTCGAGATACTTATTTTCCGGCTAATCTAATGCTGCTACCCTTTGATGAATTTGATATAATTTTGGGTATGGATTGGCTCACTTTGCATAATGCTATTGTAAATTGTAAATGAAAGAGTATTGATTTGAGAAGTCAGAATGGTGAGATATTTCGAATTGAATCCAGTGATTTGAATGGGTTACCGGCTATGATCTCAGTGATGAAAGCTCAGAGTTATGTAAAAAGGGGTTGTGAAGCCTATCTTGCATATGTGATAGATACAAAAGTGACAGAAAAGAAAGTTGAATCTGTGCCTATAGTTTGCGAGTTCCCAAATGTGTTTCCTGAAGAACTACCGGGATTACCTTCGATACGAGAAGTTGAGTTTGGTATTGATTTAGTGCTAGGAACAACTCCTATCTCAATAGCTCCGTATAGAATGGCACCGACAGAATTGAAAGAGTTGAAGTCTCAATTGCAAGAGTTGACAGATAGAGGATTTGCACGACCGAGTTTCTCGCCCTGGGGTACTCCTATGTTGTTTGTGAAAAAGAAAGATGGCACTATGAGGATGTGTATTGACTACCGACAGTTAAACAAAGTGACGATAAAGAATAACTATCCTCTACCGCGAATTGATGATTTGTTTGATCAGTTGAAAGGAGCTACAGTGTTTTCTAAGATAGATTTGAGATCGGGATATTATCAGCTACGAGTTAAAGAATCAGATGTGCCGAAAACTGCTTTTAGAACGAGGTACGAACATTATGAATTCTTAGTTATGCCTTTTGGACTAACGAATGCTCCTGCAGTGTTTATGGATTTGATGAATCGGATATTCAGACCGTATTTGGATCGATTTGTCGTGGTGTTTATAAATGACATTTTGATTTATTCTTGTGATGAGACGCAACATACCGAGCATTTGAGAATCGTGTTACAGACTCTACGTGAGAAGCAATTGTATGCAAAGTTCAGTAAATGTGAGTTTTGGCTGAGTGAGGTTGGTTTTCTGGGGCATATGGTATCAGCTGCGGGAATACGAGTTGATCCGAACAAGATTTCAGCAATTTTAGAGTGGAAACCACCGAGGAATGTGTCTAAAGTCCGTAGTTTTCTGGGACTAGCGGGATATTATAGACGATTTGTAAAAGGCTTCTCGATGATTGCGACTCCGTTGACAAAATTGCTACAGAAAGATGTTAAATTCGAGTGGTCAGAAAAGTGCCAGCAGAGTTTTGAACAGTTGAAAGCATTGTTGACAGAGGCACCAGTGTTAGTCCACCGTGAATCGGGTAAAGAATTCATAGTCTACAGTGATGCATCGTTGAATGGTTTGGGCTGTGTGTTGATGCAAGAGGGTAAAGTTATAGCTTATGGTTCGAGACAGTTAAAGCCGCATGAAAAGAACTACCCGACGCACGATCTTGAATTAGCTGCAGTTGTATTTGCATTGAAGATTTGGCGTCATTACCTATTTGGTGAGAAATGTCATATTTATACTGATTACAAAAGTTTGAAATATCTGATGACACAAAAAGAATTAAATTTGAGACAGCGGAGATGGTTAGAATTACTAAAAGACTATGAATTAGTAATTGATTATCATCCGGGAAAAGCTAATGTTGTTGCTGACGCTTTGAGCCGAAAGTCTTTATTTACTTTGCGAGCAATGAGTACTCAAATAGATCTATGTGATGATGGTTCGGTTTTGGCGAAGTTGAAAGTGAGACCGATGTTTATACGTCAGATTTGTGATGCCCAGAAAAGTGATAATGAGATGATGAAAAAATGAGCTCAATGTGGTTTGAATTCTGATTCAGAATTTCGAGTGGATAATGATGATTGTTTGAAATTTAGAAATCGGATTTGTGTTCCGAGGAATTCAGAGTTAATTCAGTTGATTTTGAACGAAGCTCACAATAGTCGTTTGGCTGTTCATCCGAGAAGTATAAAAATGTATAATGATCTGAAACAGTTTTATTGGTGGCATGGTATGAAACGGGATATCTCAGAGTTTGTTTCGAGATGTTTAGTATGTCAGCAAGTAAAAGCTGAACATCAGGTTCCATCCGGTTTGTTACAACCGATTATGATTCCTGAGTGGAAATGGGAGAGAATCACGATGGACTTTGTGTCGGGACTACCTTTATCTCCGGAAAAGAAAGATGCAATCTGGGTGATAGTTGACAGATCAACGAAATCAGCTCATTTTGTTTCGATGAGAACAAATTATTCACTTGATAAATTAGCTGAATTGTATATTTCTGAGATTATGAGATTGCACGGGGTGCCACTATCCATTGTGTCTGACAGAGATCCGATATTTACCTCGCGGTTTTGGAAGAAATTGCAAGAGGCTTTAGGCACAAAGCTGCATTTCAGTACTGCATTTCATCCGCAAATGGATGGTCAATCCGAGCGGATCATTTAGATTCTTGAAGATATGTTGAGATGCTGCATTCTTGAATTTGAAAGTACGTGGGAAAAGCATTTGTCGTTGATCGAATTCGCTTACAATAATAGTTTTCAATCTAGCATCAAAATGGCACCATATGAGGCTCTTTGCGGCCGTAAATGCAGAACTCCATTGTATTGGACAGAGCTTAGTAAGAATAAGATACATGGGGTCGATTTGATCAAAGAGACTGAACAGAAAGTGAAAGTAATTCGTGACAGTTTGAAAGCGGCTTCAGATCGCTAGAAGTCCTATGCAGATTTGAAACGAAAAGATATTGAATTCGAGATTGGTGATAAAGTGTTTTTGAAAGTATCTCCGCGGAAGAAAATACTTCGTTTTGGCAGAAAAGGCAAATTGAGTCCGAGGTTCATTGGGCCGTATGAGATTATTGAATGAATTGGGCCGGTTGTTTATAAATTGTTGTTGCCACCTGAGTTAGAAAAGATTCATAATGTGTTTCACGTATCGATGCTTCGACGATACAGATCTGATCCATCTCATGTGATTGTTCCTACTGAGGTCGAGATTCAGTCAGATTTATCGTATAGTGAAGAACCGATCCGAATTTTAGCACGTGAGATCAAAGAGTTGAGAAAAAAGAAAATTTATTTAGTGAAAGTGTTGTGGTACAAACACGGGGTTGAAGAGGCTACGTGGGAACCTGAAGATGTTATGAGAGAGCAATATCCAAACCTATTTACTGGTAAGATTTTCGGAGACAAAAATCCCTAAGGGGGGAGAGTTGTAACAACCCGGTTTAGACCTTAGTCGGAACAGTAGTTTCGGGACCACAAATACGAGGTCAGAAAAATATTTTAATATTATTTTTGGTGTTTACAATATGTGATTGAGCATGTGTGAAAATTCTGTGTGGAAATTTTATCGTTTGTGTGTCGAATTGAGAATGACTTAATAGCATAAAATGCAAAAGCTGTGTGCTGATTGTTAAAGTGCTTATTTTGCAGGGATTTTTAAATGAGGAGTCCTTATGTGGTAATTAGCCCTTTGATAGTGAAGATGGACAAAAATGGGCTTATATTAGTGGAATTTTAATGTTTTAATCAAAGGGTAAAATAGTAAAATGTGTATTAATGTATTATAATTAAAACAAAAGAAATAAAAGGCCATATTATCATCATCTTTTTCCGAAACTTGAAAGAAAAAGAAAGAAATATGGCTTTGAAACTTTCGGCCATTGTTGTTCTAAATCAAAGTATGTTTTGAGCTCGATTTTTAGTGATTTTTACGTTTTTGCGATCGTTGCTTTGTGTTCTATCAAACCCATGCTTTAATTTTAGAATTTGATGAAGATTTTGAGATATTCCATTGATGAATATGTAAGCTTTGTGATGATAGTTGGTGGAATATAAAAGTTTAATGTTGGGTTAACATAGTTTGTCTTTGAAATTTTGATGAAATTGGCTATTTTGGGCTAAATTGTGAAAATGAAAAATTGGAGGACTAAAATGTGAGATAAATGAAATATGAGGGCTTGTATGAACATAAGGAGAATTCGGGTAGGCATGTGGGAAATGAAATTATGTGTATTTGATGATTTTATGAAATAGGGACTAAAGTGTCAAAATGTGAAAATGTGAGGGCTATTTTGTAAAATGCCCTAAATATGTGTGTTTGGACTAAATTGAATGAATTGGTGATTGAATGAACTAAATTTGAATATGTATAGATCAAGAAAAGAGGGATTTGGATCTAGATCGAGGCAAAGATAAAGTGCTCGATTAATCGACCCGTTTTGTTACTTCGACGTCTGAGGTAAGTTGGTGTATAATGCAAATCGTATAATTTATAATCGTGTACTATGAAATGAATGAATATGTGATTGATGAATTATTAATGTTAATTATGAATTTGAGAAATGTGGCACTAAGTGTGCGAAATAGAATTTATACAGTAATGAATGGCACTGTGTGTGCGAAATAGAAAAAGTATTGACTATACTGATTGACACTGTGTGTGCGATACCGAATCAAGTTTGGTTTGATATAGAGGCACTAAGTGTGCGATGCTATTTAAGCTTCGGCGATGAATTGGGCACTAAGTGTGCGATTGAATCGAAGAGATAATGAATATTGATCGAAATGTGGTATTGAGCATTGAGTAGAAAAATTGGTTGTAAACTAGGTGTTGGCAAATGTATGTATGAAACCTAAGTGGTTGATAAACTTGAAAGTAGATGAATGGATGGTTATGTGAGTATTGGATATAATTGAGCATGTGTATCTTTGTTAAATTATCTATGTGATGGTTTAATTTGTATATTGATTTGATTCAATGAGTTAATTGTATTATATTACGAACTGATGTGTTTAAAACTAACTATGAACACAATAAAGGCAAGCGCACCTATCGTTTAATAGTATAGTTATGGTAAGACCGGTAATATCGTATCCACAAGGACCAAGAGTACTAGTAATTACTATCTTTTTATTATTTAGCCTAAGTATTGGAGTGATTTCTTTTAAACTAAAACTAATTAAACACGACAACGAAAGAATTAGGAAAATACTTTTAGACAACTTTATGAGATAAGCAATACCTAAGGAAGAATCCACCTAGACTTCACTTATTACTTTTGATTCATACGATTTTTTCACTTGACTTATTCCGTAGAAATACTTGATTTATGTTAATATCTCTTTCAAGACTAAAAACAACTGACTCTAGGTTGAATAATTGAAATCTCTTTCTAATTAAAACCCCTATTGTCGCATTAACTCGATCTATGGATTCCCTTATTAGATTTGACTCTAATCCGGTAGATTTTCGTCGCCCAATCTCTAGGGTTGCAATCAACTCCACTTAATTGTGTTGATCTACTCTTAAACAGGGACTTTTGCTCCACTGAATAAGCACATTCGACTTGAATCAATAACCTGAATTATCAAAATAAGAATAAAAGCTCACAATTAAGAATAAGAACAAGTATTTATCTTATAAATCAAATAATAATCAGATTCGTCATAGGTTTCATCCCCTTAGGTATCTAAGGGATTTAGTTCATACTGATAGAAGGAAACATCTCAAAATAAGGAAAACAACAAAACATAGGAAAACCCAAAAACTTCTAAAGAACTTGATGGGAGATCTTCAGTCTTGATGGAGATCCTTCCTCTGAGCTACTTCCGATGGCTGTCTTCGAGTATTTTCTACATTCTATTCCGCGTCCCTTTTTTAGGTCACCCCTAGGGTGTTTATATAGGCTTTGGAACATCTTTCTTTGCCCACAAGTAACCTTTCCTGGATAGAATTAATCTTTAATACAGCAGGGACACGCCTGTGTGACATGCCCGTGTTCGATAGCCTTAGGCCGTGCTCGCTCCTGCTCACCACACACGGTCGTGTGGTCTGCTCGTGTACGTTGATCCAGGCCGTGTTTGATTCTGCTCGTAACGCACGGCCGTGTTTGATAGCCCAGGCCGTGTTGAATTCTAAGATAGGCCCATTTTGTCCCTTTTTGGCCCGTTTCTCATTCTTTTCGACTCCCTAAGCTCTCCTGAGTTAAAAATGAAATTAAAGGATTAAGAGCATCGAATTCATCAAATCTAATGAAAACTCATCCAAAAATAAGCTAAGCATGGGGTTAAAATATGTATAAATTATGGTTTATCAAATATCCCCACACTTAAGCCTTTGCTTGTCCTCAAGCAAAATCCTCAACTCACAATTAAAATTAACTTCCTTAATTCATAATTCTCATTAATAATGTCTCATCATAATTCACAGGTAATTTATACATTGATAATTTAACTAGAAGAGTCCTAAAGATTCAAACAATATAAGTCATAAATTTTTGTAGCATGAAAACATAGGTATTTCCCCTTACTTAAATCATTACCTTTGATCCAAAACCGACAAGATACAACATCCTCACTAAAGATTCACTAAAATCACTCAAAGTGTTTAAGGTTCACAAATTAAGCACTCAAAAGTCAAACATGAAAAGTTAATCCCATAGGCTTACATGAAAATCAAATCTCCACCACTATAGAATGAGATGATACACAAATCAAAAGGTCTTTAAAAGGGTTGTAATGGGGCTTGGTTTAGAGGTGTGGATAAAGGCTGAATTAGAGGGTTAGAATCGAGATTGAATTGACAATTTACCTAACTAGAAAAATGGACTAATATTGAATAATTACATCAATTAAAAACTTATCACTAATAGCACGAGTTTCTTCTAAAGATATGAAATTAACAGTTTAAGCTCATAACACTAATAATAAATAAATTTCCACTTCTTCTTTTTTTAGAATAAGAACAAGTATATGATATAAGGTGAATTTAACCACTGAAATAAAGAATGTAGTTAGGCAACTGATCAAATCAAATCTCGACAAAAGGGGAGTCAAGAAAAATGGGGATAACAAATCAAATAACTGGGTTTCGGTTTAATATTAGTGGTATATCAAGAAACGGTTGATTAGGATCAAAGAGGTTCACTAGGGGTTAATTATGAAGGTAGGCTTTTTATGGAGTAAGTGGGTTAAATCCTAAGTGCCTTTATCATCTCAGTATATCAAATCAAAGGTGTGGTTTCGACATGTATAATCGAAGCAAGTTCTAGAATAACAAATCAATATTGACACACTCATAATCAATAAAGTGAGCAAGAAAAGAATATGCTATAAAAGGCTCAAAATCTCACAAAAATTATGGTTTTTGATGTCAACCTTGCAAAATTCAAACTTCAAAGTAATATTTAAATTTAGGGAAACAACCTTTTTTTTTTTTTGAAAATAGACTTATCATGCTTGATTCTCTAATGTCTTAAAGTTTAAACCATCAATGCACAATTACCAATGACTTAATCAAAAACATATCAATAAAAATCATAAATCAATAGAAATTTCATTCTAATAGTAATATGAGAAAATTACTTAAGAACAAGGCATAATTCAATATTGTTGACACCTCCACACACTTAAGATGTACATTGTCCTCAATGTACAAAGATAAATAATGACAACATAGTAAGAAAATCATAAGAGAGGGGGAGAAGTGAAACTTCCTGAATTTTGGATGGAGTCAAAGAAAAGAAACGGTGTAAAGTTGGGCAGGGTGGTGGATACTCCGGTGGTGGTGTAGTCGTTCCTTAATAGCCCCTTAAACCTAAACTAAAGAAATCAAAATGTAATAATATAACTTAAAGACAAGAAAGATAAAAGGAAAGAATTTAAAAATTAAAATAAAAGAAAAGGAAAAAATAAATGGACTCAAAGGTCCTTGTCTTGTCGAGTAAATGAAGCGGCCGGCATGAACTTATGTGGAGTGGTCGCGCACGGGGAGACCGTGCTAGGAGCCTTTCGCTTTTTCGACACGGAGATGTGACTAATAAACCGTAGTTTATACATATTTTAATCCCACATTTAACATGCTTTTTGGATGATTTATCCCTTGATTCGTGGAATTTGATGCTCCTAATCCTTTTATTTCATGTTTTATACTTAAGAAAGCATCAGAAGATGAAAAGAATGAGAAACGGGCTAAAAACGGACCAAATGGGCCAAAGTAGGAAATCAATACGGCCTGGGGTTTCACCACACGGCCGTGCTTCCCTAGCAGACCCAACCACGGTCTACAATTCGATTCACACAGGCGTGTTGCACGAGCGTGTCCCTGCCGTGGCAAAGAGGAATTTCACTCGGATTAGGATACTTAGAGGCGAAGAAACACATTCCGAAGCCTATATAAACACCCTAAGTATAACCTAAAAGTGGGAGTCGACAAAAGCTTTTGGTTAGAGGGCATCCAGCTAGGCCAAGGAGCCGAGCCAGAGAGGTCAGAATTGTGGGATTTACTCAAAGAAAGCCAGTTGATTCATCTCAAGAAGCCGAAATCATACTCAAGACGGAGGATCTCTCCTTCAATTCCTTCAGGGGGTTTTAGGGTTTTCTTATGTTTTGTTTTATCTTTTCTTCTGAGATGTATTCTTTTATGATTATGAACTAAACCCCTCAAATACCTGAGGGGGATGAAACCTAAGACGGATCTTGTTATTGTTTTCTGAACTATATGATAAATACTTTATTTGTTCTTAATTATGTGTTCTTAATTCTTGTTTTTATATTTCAGGATATTGATTCAAGTATTGATGTGCTTAGGTAGAGGAGGAATAGACCTTGCCTAAGAGTAGATCTAGCATAGTTAAGCGGAGTTGATCGCAACCCTAGAGATTGGATGACGAAAATCTGCCGGATTAGGGTCAAACCTAATATGGGAGTCCATAGATCGAGTTAATGCAATCTTAGGGGTTTTAATTAGAAAGAGATTTCAATTAATCAACCTAGGGTTAGACGTTAGTAGCCTCAAGAGAGGTATTAATATAAATTAGGGAATCCTACGGATTAGGTCAAGTGAATAAATTGTCTGGTTCAGAGTTAAATAACAAGTGAAGTCTAGGTGGATTCTTCCTTGGGTATTGTCTTAATCAATTGGTTTTTCCCACAAATATTTCCCCAATTCATTCTCTTCGTCTTAGCGTCTTTAGCTTAGTAGTTAGTTAATTTTAAATTAAACAATAATTCACTTCAATTCTTAGGCTAAATAATAGAAAGAAAGTTAGTATTAGTACTTTTGGTTCCTTTGGGTTCGACAATCCGGTCTTGCCACTAAACTATACTACTGTTCGATAGGTGCGCTTGCCTCAATCATTGTCACAGTTAGTTTCTAGGCTAGATCATTCATTATATAAATTTTTAAGACTCTGACACACGATCAAGTTTTTGGCGCCGTTGCCGGGGAACTAAAATATTAAGAACGCTTAATTTTTATTACTTTAGCCATTTTTATTTTTTGCAATTTACTTTTATTCTGTTTTTAACTTTGCTAATATTCTTTCTTTTATTTGTTCCTAGCAGGTACCTCTAGTTTATGACTAGAAGGAACCCGTCAGGACCCTTGATTTTTGACAGTGAAATAAAACATACCACTCGCAGAAACCGAAGAGATGTCACTGAATAATTATCAATGGCAAGACATGAGGACAATGCCTAATAAAGCAGCCGGTGTTTTCAACCTTGACGCGGTCACCATGTTATCTAACCAAGTGGAGATTTTAAATAAAAAATTTGATGGTTGGTATGGTTCTACGCAAGTACATCCGGTAATACAGTACGATACAAATGAAGGAGGGGTGAACAATACAGAATATCTATCCTACAACCCTAGCACAGAGAACGAACAAGTCAACTATATGGGTAACTATTCTAGACCTCAAAATAATCTTTATAGTAACACTTATAATGCAGGTTGGAGGTACCATCCCAATTTCTCGTGGGGTGGTCAAGGTAATCAAAGACCGCAACTTCCTCCAGGTTTTCAACAACCACCTTACTAGCAGAAAAAAAAATCGAACCTTGAGGAGATGCTAACAAAATTTATCGCAGTGTCAGAAACCCGTTTTCAAAACAACGAGACAATGCTCAAAAATTAGCAGGCATCAATTCAAGGGATCGAGAACTGCTTAGGTCACTAGCTAAGCGATCTCGGAAAAGACCACAAGGTATCTTGCCTAGCAATACCAAACCTAACCCAAGAGAGCAACCTCAAGCAATAACTGCTCATGATAGTGAAGGGTTAGATGAACCAAAATTGAAGCAAGAAAATGTGGTAGAGGAAGGTAAGGTTGAGGTAAGCCATGATAAACCAAACTCGATAATTACAGAGTACCAACCTCGTGTGCCATACCCCAATGCGATAAAGAAATACCACACAGAGGAACAATTCGGTAAATTTCTTAAACTTCCAAAAAAATTACATATTAACTTGCCATTTCTTGAAGCTCTTTCGCAGATGCCAGATTCAAGGAAATTTTCAAAAGAGTTTTTGACAAACAAACGGAAGTTAGACGATACGTCGCATGTGGAGCTAAACATAGTGTGCCCAGCAATTCTACGAAATAAACTACCACGTGAGCTCACATTTCGTGTAAGTGACGAAACGATCACTCTTCAGGTTCTTGACACGGCTAGGACATCGAGTATTAAAGGTGGAACCAATCACTTCAAAGTTGGGGACTAGGTACTGTCAGATACAACCGACCCTCGAATAGCCGCTTCGGAGCTTAATACAAATGGTACAACTCCTTTTACAGTACTTAAGGTCTTTCCATACGGAACGGTCGAGGTAACTCATTCTAATTTCGGCACTTTTAAGGTAAATATTACCCGACTCAACCCATATGTTGATAGAATTGATAGTAAGAAAAAGGAGTTTCAACTCCGTGAACCACCATGGCCATACGAATAACAGGTAAGTCTAGCTCAAGATTTTAAACGAGCGCTTCTCGGGAGGCAACCTGAGCACTAACCCCATTAATTTTTATATTTTTTTTATTTTTAGCACCTAACTAAAAACTAACCAAATTTTTAAGCGCAGGTTTCCCTACCCACACAGCCTTGCACACGGGTATGGTCGTGGCCGTGTAGAAACAGGGCAAAACTTTTCCCAAAAAAGCACGGGCTGCGATAAAACACCACGGCCGTGCGATCAGGCCGTGGTCGAAACTGAGAAATCTACAAGGGCGTGCGACACGCCCGTGGGACTTTTGAGTCCATTATTTTTTCTTTTTCTCTTATTTGCACTTTTAATTTCTTTTCTTTTTATCTTTCTCGTCTTTAATTTATATTATTATATTTCTTTAATTTAGGTTCAAGGGGCTGTTAACAAACGACCACACCACCATCGGAGTATCTTCCCCACCTTCACCTCTCTCCAACTTTACCGTTTCTTTTCATTGACTCCATCCAAAATTCAGGAAGTTTCACTTCTCTCCCTATCTTATGATTTTATTACTATATTGCTATTATCTATCTTTGTACATTGAGGGCAATGTACATCTTAAGTGTGGGGGTTAACTACAATTATTATTTGAAAATCCTCGAATTATGTCTTATTCTTAAGTAATTTTCTCATGTCACTGTTAGAATGAAATTTCCTTGGATTTATGATTTTCATTGATATGTTTTGGATTAAGTCATAGTTAATTATGCAGTGATGAGTTAAACTTTAGGAGACTAGAGAATCAAGCATGATAAGTCTATTTTTCAGAAGAAAAAAAAATTAGGTTGTCTACCCGAATCTAATTATTACTTTGAAGTTTGAAATTTACAAGGTTGATATCAAAAAGCCCATAATTTTTGTGAGATTTTGAGCCTATTAGAGCATATTCTTTTCTCGCTCACTTTATTGATTATGAGTGTGTCAACATTGATTTGTTATTCTAGAACTTGCTTCGATTATACATGTCGAGACCACACTTTTGATTTGATATACTGAGATGATAAAGGCACCTAGGTTTTAACCCACTTACTCCCAAAAATCCTACCTTCATAATTAACCCCTAGTGAACCCCTTTGAGACTAATAAACCGTTTATTGACTCACCCATTAATATTAACCCAAGACCCATTCTTTTTGATTCATTGAGAATTTTTCCTTCTTGTTTTAACCCTTTTTGTCGAGATTTGATTTGAGTAGTTGCCTAACTATGTTCTCTATTTCAGTTGTTAAAAGTTCTTTATTATTATTTACTTGATTTGTTCTTAAAAAAAATCGAAGTATATTTATTATTAGTTCTATGGTTAAGTGAGTTTATACGTTTAAATTCCACATCTTGAAGTAGAAGTTCGTAATTATTAGTAATAATTGATGTAATTATTCAATATTAGTTCATTTTTCTAGTTAGGTAAATTGTCAATTCAATCTCGATTCTAACCCTCTAATCCAGCCTTTATCCACACCTTTAACCCGAGCCCCGTTTCAACCATTTTTAAAGACCTTTTGATTTGTGTATCATCTCATATTATAGTGGTGGAGATTTGATTTTCATGCAAGCCTATGGGATTAACTTTTCATGTTTGACTTTTGAGTGCTTAATTTTTGAACCTTAAACACTTTGAGTGATTTGAGTGAATCTTTAGTGAGGATGCCAACTTCTGTCGATTTTGAATTAAAGGTTATTATTTAGGTAAGGGGGAACACCTATTTTTCGTGCTATAAAAACTATGAATTTGATTGTTTGAATCTTTAGGAACCTTTTTGGTTAAATTATCTATGTATGAATTATCTATGAATTATGATGAAACATTATTGATGAAGGTTGTGAATTGAGAAAGTCCGTTTTAATTGTGAGTTGAGAATTTTGCTTGAGGACAAGCAAAAGCTTAAGTGTGGGGGTATTTGATAAACCGTAGCTTATACATATTTTAATCCCACATTTAGCATGCTTTTTGGATGATTTATCCCTTGATTCGTTGAATTTGATGCTCCTAATCCTTTTATTTCATGTTTTATACTTAGGAAAGCATCGGAGGATGAAAAGAATGAGAAACGGGCCAAAAATAGACCAAATGGGCCAAAGTAGGAAATCAACACGGCCTGGAGTTTCACCACACGGTCGTGCCTCCCTAGCAGACCCAACCACGGTCTACAATTTGATTCACATGGGCGTGTAGCACAGGTGTGTCCCTGCCGTGGCAAAGAGGAATTTCACTCGGATTAGGATACTTAGAGGCGAAGAAACACATTCCGGAGCCTATATAAACACCCTAAGTATAACCTAAAAATGGGAGTCGACAGAAGCTTTTGGTCAGAGGGCGTCCAGCTAGGCCAATGAGCCGAGCCAGAGAGGTCAGAATTGTGGGATTTACTCGAAAAAAGCCAGTTGATTCATCTCAAGAAGCCGAAATCATACTCAAGACGGAGGATCTCTCCTTCAATTCCTTCAGGGGGTTTTAGGGTTTTCTTATGTTTTGTTTTATCTTTTCTTCTGAGATGTATTCTTTTATGATTATGAACTAAACCCCTCAAATACCTGAGGGGGATGAAACCTAAGATGGATCTTGTTATTGTTTTCTGAACTATATGATAAATACTTGATTTGTTCTTAATTATGTGTTCTTAATTCTTGTTTTGATATTTCAAGATATTGAGTCAAGTATTGATGTTCTTAGGCAGAGGAAGAATAGACCCTGCCTAAGAGTAGATCTAGCATAGTTAAGCGAAGTTGATCACAACCCTAGAGATAGGATGACGAAAATCTGTCGGATTAGGGTCAAACCTAATATGGGAGTCCATAGATCGAGTTAATGCAACCTTAGGTGTTTTAATTAGAAAGAGATTTCAATTAATCAACCTAGGGTTAGACGTTAGTAGCCTCGAGAGAGGTATTAATATAAATTAGGGAATCCTACGGATTAGGTCAAGTGAATAAATTGTCTGGTTCAGAGTTAAATAACAAGTGAAGTCTAGGTGGATTCTTCCTTGGGTATTGTCTTAATCAATTGGTTTTTCCCACAAATATTTCCCCAATTCATGCTCTTCGTCTTAGCGTCTTTAGCTTAGTAGTTAGTTAATTTTAAATTAAACAATAATTCACTTCAATTCTTAGGCTAAATAATAGAAAGAAAGTTAGTATTAGTACTTTTGGTTCCTTTGGGTTCGACAATCCGGTCTTGCCACTAAACTATACTACTGTTCGATAGGTGCACTTGCCTCAATCGTTGTCACAGTTAGTTTCTAGGCTAGATCATTCATTATATAAATTTTTAAGACTCTGACACACGATCAGTGACTTTGGTCTTGTCGCTAGTATTGGTCATGGTGTAAGGGAAAGGGGTGGTGAAAAGGGAGAAAAGCTGTGGTGGCTAGGGTTGGGGAGGAAGGGATATGGGGAGGAAAGTGAGTAGAAAAAGTGGGTTTAAATAGAATTTGGGGCATCTGGTTGCTTCCCACGCCCGTGTGCCCTGGGCGTGGTAGGTCACACGGCCGTATCGCATGGCCGTGTGGTGCCTCGTTCGTTTCTCCCACGCCGGTGTAGATGTTTCCACGACCATGTTGATTAATCAGTGTCGACCACGGCCTACGGTCACGGGCATGTCGCACACCCGTGTTACTTTCTCAGTGTCGACCACGGCCTACGGACACGGGCGTGTCACACACCCGTGTTACTTTTTCAGTGTTGACCACGGTCGTATCGTACGGCCGTGGCATTTTATCGCAACCCGTGTTTTGGGAAAATTGTCATCCTTGGTTTGCATGGTCTCTGCCACGCCGATGTGCATATTCGTGGTGTCCACACGGCCACGGCCACGCCCATGTACAAGGCCGTGTGGTAGGGAAACCTGCGATTTATTAATTTGGTTAGTTTTTAGTTAGGTGCTAAAAATCAAAAATATAAAAATTAAAGGGGTTAGTGCTCAGGTTGCCTCCCGAGAAGCGCTCATTTAAAGTCTTAAGCTAGACTTACCTTTCATTCGCATAATCATGGTGGTTTGAGGAGTTGAAACTCCTCATTCTTGCTATCAATTGTATTAAAATACAGTTTTAGATGAGTACGATTTACCTTGAAGGTGCCAAATTGAGAATGAGTTACCTCGACTGTACCGTATGGGAAAGTATTAAGTACCGTGAAATGAGTTATTCCATTAGGTTTAGAAGTGGCAACACGAGGATCTGTATTATCCATTAGAACTCGGTCTCCAACTTTGAAGTAGTTTGCTTCGTCTTTAGGTTCGTTATGGAGTTGCCTCGGTTTTGCTTCGTGTGTTCTTGGTTTCTCCTTAACATGTGTCTTCCACTCGTCTAGTTCATCGATCTGAAGCCTTCGCTCCTCATGAGTTATTTCTTTGTTGGCACGAGGTTTAGGATATGGCTCAGTTGTGCAATTTCGTGGTGCTTCCTGAAAAAAATGTTGAACCAAATGGTCATTAATAGAATTTATGTTCTCACCTTTATTACTCGATGTCCTAGCTGAGTCAAGAGCCTGAAGAGTGATCGTTTCGTCACCTACACGAAGTGTGAGTTCACCTGTACCAACATCAATTCTAGTTTTAGCAGTTTCTAAAAAGGGTCTTCCTAAAATTAAAGGAACATTATTGTCCTCATCCATGTCTAAAACAACAAAGTCTACTGGGAATACAAATTTATCAATTTTTACTAGTACATCTTCGATTATACCCTTAGGAACTCTAATAGTTTTATCAGCCAATTGAATGCTCATCCTAGTTTGTTTGGGTTTCCCAAGACCTAGCTGTTTAAACATTTTATAAGGCATAACATTTATGCTTGCCCCTAAATCTGCTAAAGCATTATTAACAGCTAAACCACCAATTAAGTAAGGAATCATAAAACTCCCTGGATCTTTTAACTTTTGTGGTAGTCTATTTTGTAAGATTGCTGAGCACACTGCATTTAGCTCCACATGCGACGCCTCGTCTAACTTTCGTTTGTTTGTCAAAAGCTCTTTTAAATTTTTTTTTGAATTGGGCATCTGAAAAAAGCTTCAATAAATGGTAAGTTAATATGTAATTTTTTTAAGAGTTTAAGAAATTTACCGAATTGTTCATATGTGCTGTCTTTCTTTGTCGCATTGGGATATGGCACACGAGGTTGGTATTCTGTACTTACCAGTTTTGATTTTTCATGGCTTATCTCAACCTTACCTTCTTCTACAACATTCTCTTGCCTCAATTTTGGTTCATCTAACCCTTCACTATCGTGAGCAGTAATGGCATGAATTTGCTCCTTTGGGTTAGTTTCAGTGTTGCTTGGCAAGCTACCTTATGGTCGTTCAGATATGAGCTTAGCAAGTTGTCCTAATTGGTTCTCGAGCCCTTGAATCGATGCTTGCTGATTTTTGAGTGCTATTTTGGTGTTATGGAAACGGGTTTCTGACACCGCGATAAATTTTGTTAGCATCTCCTTAAGGTTCGGCTTTTTCTCTTATGGGTAGGGTTGCTGTTGAAAGCCTGGAGGAGGTTGTTGTCTCTGATTTCCTTGGCCACCCCATGAGAAGTTTGGGTGGTTCCTCCAACCTGGATTGTAAGTGTTACTATAAGGGTTATTTTGAGGTCTAGAATTGTTACCCATATAGTTCATCTGTTCGTTTTCTATGCCAGGGTTGTAGGGTGGGTATTCTGTATTGTTCGACCCTCCTCCATTTGTATCGCACTGCATCACTGGATGTACCTGTGAAGAACCACACAAACCATCAACTTTTTATTTAATAGTTCTACCTGGTTTGATAACATGGTCACTGCGTCGAGGTTGAAAACACTGGCGGCTTTTGTTGGCTTTGTCCTTATAACTTGCCATTGATAGTTATTCAGTGCCATCTCCTCTATAAACTCATAAGTCGCTTCAGAGAGTCTTGTTATTTAGGGTTCCATCAAGGTTGAATCAATCAATCGCTTAGTTGAGGGTTCACACCATTGTAAAAGGTTTGAACTCAGAGCCACAAAGGTAACCCATGGTGAGGGCACCTTCTTAGTAAATCCTTATATCTCTCCCATGCATCGTAAAGTGTCTCTAAATCCATCTGCACAAAAGAAGAGATATCATTCCTCAACTTAGCCGTTTTAGCCGGCGAAAAATATTTAAGTAAAATTTTTTCGGTCATTTGGTCCTATGTAGTGATTGATCCTCGTGGTAACGAGTTCAACCACTGTTTAGCTTTGTTCCTCAACGAGAAAGGAAACAACCGAAGGTGAATGTCATCATCAGAAACGCCATTAATTTTGAAAGTGTCGCAGAATTCCAGAAAATTTGCTAAGTGATTGTTTGGATCCTCATCCTGCAAACCATCAAACTGAACAAATTGCTGAATCATCTGTATAGTGTTAAGTTTCAGTTCAAAATTATTTGTAGCAATAGCAGGTCTAACAATACTTGATTCGGTTCCTGTTAAATTAGGTTTAGCATAATCATACATAGTACGAGGAGCAGGATTTTGATTCACCAGGTTTACGGCAACCACAGAAGGTAGCGGATTATTATCAGCCATCTCTTCTGTAGTATTAGTTTCATCTTCTTGCTCTTATTCTATGTATTGTAGACTTCACATTATTTCTCTTCGGTTTCTGCGAGCTGTACCTTCTATATCACTGTCAAAAAGTAATGGTCCTGACGGGTTCCTTCTAGTCATAAACTAAAAGTTCCTGCCAGAAGCAAAGAAAGAAAAATTAGAAAAGTAGAAAAGAAATTAAATTGCAATAAAAATAATGGCTAAAGTAATAAAAATTTAGTGTTCCTAATATCTTAGTCCCCGGCAACGGTGCCAAAAAACTTGATGTGTCTAAAACTAATTATGAACACAATAAAGGCAAGCGCATCTATCGTTTAATAGTATAGTTATGGTAAGACCGATAATATCGTATCCACAAGGACCAAGAGTACTAGTAATTACTATCTTTTTATTATTTAGCCTAAGTATTGGAGTGATTTCTTTTAAACTAAAACTAATTAAACACGACAACGAAAGAATTAGGAAAATACTTTTAGACAACTTTATGAGATAAGCAATACCTAAGGAAGAATCCACCTAGACTTCACTTATTATTTTTGATTCAGACAATTTATTCACTCGACTTATTCCGTAAAAATCCCTGATTTATGTTAATATCTCTTTCAAGACTAAAAACAACTGACTCCAGGTTGATTAATTGAAATCTCTTTCTAATTAAAACCCCTATTGTCGCATTAACTCGATCTATGGATTCCCTTATTAGATTTGACTCTAATCCGGCAGATTTTCGTCGCCCTATCTCTAGGGTTGCAATCAACTCCACTTAATTGTGTTGATCTACTCTTAAATAGGGACTTTTGCTCCACTGAATAAGCACATTCGACTTGAATCAATAACCTGAATTATCAAAACAAGAATAAAAACTCACAATTAAGAATAAGAACAAGTATTTATCTTATAAATCAAATAATAATCACATCCGTCATAGGTTTCATCCCTTTAGGTATCTAAGGGATTTAGTTCATACTGATAGAAGGAAACATCTCAAAATAAGGAAAACAACAAAACATATGAAAACCCAAAAAACTTCTAAAGAACTTGATGGGAGATCTTTAGTCTTGATGGAGATCCTTCCTCCGAGCTACTTCCGACGACTGTCTTCGAGTATTTTCTGCGTTCTATTCCGCGTCCCTTTTTTAGGTCACCCCCTAGGGTGTTTATATAGGCTTTGTAAAGTTTTTCTTTGCCCACAAGTAACCTTTTCCGGATAGAATTAATCTTTAATACGGCAGGGACACACCCGTGTGACATGCCCGTGTTCGATAGCCTTAGGCCGTGCTCGCTCCTGCTCACCACACACGGCCGTGTGGTCTACCCATGTACGTTGATCCAGGCCGTGTTCGATTCTTTTCGTAACGCACGGCCGTGTTTGATAGCCCAGGTCGTGTTGAATTCTAAGATAGACCCATTTTGTCCCTTTTTGGCCCGTTTCTCGTTCTTTTCGACTCCCTAAGCTCTCCTGAGTTAAAACATGAAATTAAAGGATTAGGAGCATCGAATTCATCAAATCTAATGAAAACTTATCCAAAAATAAGCTAAGCATGGGGTTAAAATATGTATAAATTATGGTTTATCACGAACTTACTAAGCTTTAGAGCTTACTGTGTGAAGTATTGCTTTGTTTTACAGTGTATTTAAAGCTAGCTCGGATCCGGGGATCGTCAGCGACTCAATCACACTATCGGCTAACTGTTTTGGTACTTTTGAAAGATGTATATATATTTGGTATATGGCATGTATAGGCCAGTGAATATAGCATGTTTTGAAGTGTACAAGCTTAGCCATGTGATATGGCTTGAAAATTGAATGATGTTGGTTTATATGTGTGGGTTATGTGAATGATAAATATGGAATGAGTTAGTGAAATTGTATATGCATGTTTCATGCTTAAAATGGTTGATGAAAAATGTGGTTTAATGGTGAATTTGTGGTATGAATTACATGATGTTTGTCTTAAATGAATTGGAGTGTGAAATTGATATTTTAAATAGATATAATTGAGTTGAATATGTGTATAAAGTAAATGATGTGGTTGATGATTATTTGGTGCATAAATTGATATGTTTTAGATGCCATTTGAGGTATAAATGTTATGGTTGGATGCTTGTAGGGGAGACCCTAAGTGTGGGTGGCAATTTGGCCTTGCAAATGGCCTATATTTGCCCACACAGTTGAGCACACGAGCGTGTGGCTCGACCGTGTCCTTCGTGGTTGTGATTCAAAACAAGTCAGGCTCGACCACGGGCTAGACACACGGGCGTGCGACTGGCTGTGTGATACAAGTCAGGCTCGACCACGGGTGAGGCACACGGGCGTGTCTCATGCCATGTGGACAAGTCAGTATGTATGCCCTGTTTTGACAAGGCTCGGGCACATGGGCGTGTCTGAGGCCGTGTGAGGCACACGGTCTACCCACACGGGCGTGTGACCTCTGTAACTTTGAAAAATGTTTAATTTTCGAAAAAAATTTGTATGATCCCGGTTTAGTTCCGACCATTTTCTATTGCTTGTTTAAGGTCTTGTAGACCTCGTTAAGGGACTATATGTATATATTTTGATATGTTTGAATGATGAAATACTTTGTGTTGTAAAATGATTGTAAACGTTCTGGTTTGTTCGGTAATACTCATTAACCCTAATCCGGCGACGGTTATGGGTTAGAGGTGTTACAAAAAGTTTAGGGGAGAAAATAAAAGGTTTTGAGAGTTGGGGGAGTAAAATTTTGGAGGAAAGTAAATGGGGGAAAATATTCACAAAAAAATTTAGGGGGAAAATGAGTTTGGGGTAGATGGGGGGTGAGATGGGATGAGAGTAAAAGTTTTGGGGGGAAAGTGGGAAAGAGTAAAAGTATTGGGAGGAAAGTAAAAATGTTTGGAGGTTTGGGGTAAAAATGTAAGATATTATAGTTTGATATTCGGTTTATTCGAATTATTCGAGTTATTCGAATTCGAAAATTGAACTCAATTCGAACTCGAAATTCGAAAAAAAAAATCGAGTTGACTCGAATAACTTGAAATTCGATTTTTTTTATTCTTTCGAGTCGAATCGAGTTTTGCTCACCCCTATTAAGGTATTGTTTTACTAGACAGTAAATTGGATTAATGAAATAAAATACAAAGCACTTAAAATTACACTAGAAATTTTTATCACATATGTATACATGTGAAAATTATAGATTTAAAATACATATGTGTGCTTAGAAATAATAATAAAATAAAATTTTGGTTGATTGGTAAATTTAAGGTTTTATTAATTTAATTGGCGCGAGTTCAAGTCCCATCAAAAGGATATTTTTATAATTTCCTAACCGAATTGATACCCGATTAACCTCTGATACCAACTCAATCAGAGGTTATAAATTATTGAAAGAGAATATTTTCTTCCCCATTAACGTCACTAAACTATTCGAGTGTTATAAGAGTTAATTGCATTAGACATTCCCAGATTATGATTCTTATTCTCAATTAGTCTCTAGATTTTAAAATATTCTAATTACATTCTAATTATATCAATGTTTAAAAAGAAAATTTTAAAGAAAGTAAATTGTTGTTGCATAACTTTTTAAATTAAAAACTAATAAAAAAGTAAACCAAAAAAAGAGAGTAATTGATAGTTTCTGTAAAAGCTTCAAAAAGCTCAAAATTAATATTTTTACAATATTCATTTTTATAATATTCATTTTTCTTTAAAAAAATTTCATTTTAATTTGTGTTACATAAAATTTGACGTTTCATTTAGCGGCTAAATTAACGATTTTAATAATGAAATGATCTTATTGATATAACATTGATAGTTTGAGGATGTAATTAGAATGTTTTAAAGTGTGATGACCAATTTAAAATAAGTCATAATTTGGGGATGTTTCGTGGGCTAAAATTGAAGAAAAGGCCAAATTAAAAAAAATTAAGGAAATAAGTCGATTTCTGAAATATTTAAGGAAATAAGCCGATTTTGGAGAAAGAAAGCTGATGTGGTTGAAAGTGCGCCTTGTAAGACATGCTTTCAAGCAACAGTAAAATTTCCGCAATGGTCAAAAAGTCAAATGGGCAAATTATCTCCAACGGCTAGTTATTTGCTATATAAACCCGAGTCATTTTCCCCCTTTTGCATTCAAATCTCATTCTCTCAATTCATCCATTCTATCAATTCTTCAAGTTTTTAGTTCTCAATTTTTCATTAAATTTCTCTCAAGTTTTTGTTGTTAATTATCTATTTCTTAATTTATTTGTTTTAATTGATTTTATAATGACAATTCCTCTTATTCATTTCGATGACAACCATATTTTCGGAGTCCAATTGAAAATGGTAAGAAAATATTTTATTTTTTAAAATTTTAATTAAATTCATTATTAAGTTGTTAACATTATTAAATTTATAATTTTTTTATAATTATATAATCAGGTCGAAGATCGGATTTTGGAGACGTACATACACAATCTATCTGCAAGGGCACTGCGTGTAATTGAATGAGACTTGCAAGAGGCTATATTCTTGCACATGTCTCATATGCTTGGGGGTGTAAATTGGATCCCACGCTTATCAGCGTATTGGTGGAAAGATGGAGATCTGAGACAAACAAATTCCATCTTTCATGCTGTGAGTGTATAATCACATTCGAGGACGTATCTTTACAACTCGATTTACCAGTGGATAAGTCAATCGTTACGTAATTAGTGGTCGTTGGCGGTTGGAGCGGCACTTGCGAGCAAAAATTAGACAAGGTGTCGAACAAGTTTTTTCGTAGTCAGGTAGAGATGAAATGGTTGGAACAAAATTTCAGTTATCTCGACAACTTCGAGAGTGCCCTTGAAAGACAACAATACGCCAGAGCATTCAACTTGAGGTTAATCGAGGGTGTTCCAATGCCCGATAAATCTCAAACTCTGGTACATTTAAGATGACTACTACAACTCGTCAAATTGAAAGAAGTGAGCCGACTTAGTTGGGGATCAGCCATGTTAGTCACGTTGTACTGAGAGATGTGTCGGGCGACGCAACTACAAAAAAATAAAATTAGTGGTTGCATACTCTTGTAGTCATGGTACCAACTACTATTTTTACGTCCCCGAGTCGACGCCCCTTATACTTTTCCACTCGTAAAAAGGTAAAATTCATTTGATAATATAATTATCATAATATTTTGTCATTATTATATTTTTGTAATAACATTATTTGAATAGGTGGAACAATCGCACGAGTCATGTGGGACTAGCAGAGGAGCTCGAAGATATTCGACTATTGTTATATTAACGATCGGAAGCCGATGTTAGTTTTTGAATTTTTCAATTATATAATATTTATGTAAGGATTTGAAATTTAATATTATATAGATAATAATATTTATAATTTCATACTATAGTTTGAATAGATGCCATAAATCGATCCGAAAATTGAAGAATGCATCCTGACCAAATTTTTTACCAATCGCAATATCTGGTACGTCAAGGTACCATTGATAGTTTACGCGGCGATGGAGATGCACGAAATTGATCGAGTGATGCAACAATTCGGGTTTAGGCAAACTATTTTTCCGTCACCCCAAGACATCGAAGAACTACACAATGTCGATTTGCAGGAGATAACTGACGAAGATTAGCATAAATTCCATGAGCAATATATCAACATTTGGGAGCATAGGTATGATTTCATACCTATGCATGAACCAATTTTTGCACCGGAATTGGTGACCTATTCGGACTACATGCCATGGTTCAGACATCACGGCAAGCCATATCTATTGCTGGAAGAGACAAGGAATAGGCAACGTAATACTAGGAAGCCAAGACGATCCCACATCAATCCAAGGTCAGGAGTGTATGCCTCGACAGAGTTATCATCAGCTCCAACCTAGTACGAGGCACCAGTGGCTGCACCACCTCCCCATCAATATGGTTCATATTATTTTAGTGCTTTCACTAATCCCGTTACCTTTACACAAGCACCACACTATGCACTATTGTACCCTACATCAACACCTTTTGTAGGTATTTCTTTGCACTACCTCCGTCTCCAACACCTACAGGGCGCATTTTTAGTGAATACTTCTGCCACCTCAGCTGAAAATGCATCCTGTAGGGCATGTTTCCCCCTTCCATTTTCAACCCTGACTCGAATCATGAAAATTTTCTATAACCCAAGAATCCCGGGATAATTTTTAGATTCGGCTGGTACATTGTTCGTTTGTTTTTTCAATTCTTTCCCACGAAGTTGCCTATATAAATAGGGATTTTGCTCCCCTACTCCATCATCTCTCTCGGTCACCATCCTTCAATCCTAAAAAACTCTCTCCTAAATTGTTTTTTTTTTTGTTGAGTCTTGAAATTTTTGGACGAAAAGATTTATTTGTGTTTGAGGGAAATAGTGTGATAGTTTTAAATTGTGTTTGAGTTGACGATGATGTGGTGGAGTTCAGAGACCTATATATTTCATCTGTCATGTCAAGATGGAACCATTACCTTAAAAGCCCATCACATTGCAACTAAGGCTCTGAGTTCACGATACTTATACGGTCACGGGTTGGAGTATAACTCGGGAGCTAGTTGACGGTGGTTATGCGATCACGGGTTCAAGTTTCATTATACCAGAAGAGGATGCTTTATAAACTCGATACATAAGTTCCAGACCATAATCATAGGGAAAAACTAAGGGGCTTTCCAGTATAATCAACTTATTCTTTTTCTACATCTCCACCAAAGTAGTATCCTTAACCTACGTCTTGCCCGAAACCTGTGACAAAGTTGGATTGAAGAGGGCTCTCAAAGGAGGAGTGATTGTGACAGTTGAGAAAAGGTAAAAGGTCCTTTCGGGGCGACAACAATTGTTGTGCTTAAAAAACTCACTAATAACTACAACTTATGTCGCCCCGACTTGAGTTTTACCTTCTCTTCACTGCCACAATCACTCCCTCCCGATAGTCCTCTTGCATCCAACTCTGTCACTAGTTTCAGATAAGACTGAGGTTAAGGATACTGCTTTTGGTCGAGATGGAGAGAAAAAAAAATAAGTTGATTATATTGGAAAGCCCCTTAGTTTTTCCCTATGATTATGGTTTGAAACTTATGTATCGAGTTTATAAAGCATCCTTTTTTGGTATCATAAAACTTGAACCCATGACTGCATAACTACTGTCAACTGGGTTATTATGTAATAATAAGTATTGTTAGAGAACAATATACTGGACTGACCCACCATGAAAATGCATATTGTATTATTATGTAATAATAACGACATTTCTCATAGTGATAATCATATGTATGATTCTTAGAGTTGAGATCATCATTATTCCAACATCGTGAGTCGTATGTTTTGACATAGTCAAAAGTCTTCCATAAATGGTTATACTATAAATATTGATGTTAGGTAAGCCACAATATGTGTAGCGGAATGTGAGTAATCAAGATATGAATTGTCTCTCTTACATTATGAGCAATATCTCAAGCCTCTTGATTGAGTGAGACTATAAATGCGTGACCATACTCAAATGAACTGATATGAGATAGCTCATTTATTTATTTTATTCTACTCAAGATTCAAGAAACAACATATTGAACTATACAAGTGTGAATGTTCCATGACCTGTGTTCAATTTAGATATTAAGGATAAAAGGGATATGCTACATAATAATATTATTACAAAAGGTTATGTCAAACCACAACTTCCTGCAACTTGTGTAGCAATGATGCATTCCTAGATGTCACTTACTGTTTGTAACATTAGAATTGTTTTAATGTTATTGCCAACGTTGCAGGATCCTATAGGCACACTCTTTGGTTGGGACGATTAGAATGCAATTAAAGTTGGGATTCTCTTTAACATGTCATAAAAGTTAAATTGATTATAAAAATGCTCTAATAATTAATTTAATTTGACAATGTTAAATTCAAACATGATATGTGTACGTACTTGATGATCATAGATAGATGGTTCAATTAAAATAATATGAAAATATGTTTCTTTAATTTTGAAATAAATTGATATCTCCTTATTGAAAGAAGCATATCACCTTTTAGCAAAAATCCTAATATTCCTTTTAATATTTAATTACCACTCAAAAGATTTTTGAATAAAAAGGAAGATTGAATCTTAATTTTAGGTTATTTGAAATCTTACTTTGACTAGCAGTAAAGTTTTATTTAGGTTTGGAGATTTTCTGGTCGTTCTTTTTCGGGTGGATTACATAGAGGCCGAGACTTGTTTGTTGCAGTTAAGGTTTGTGAGTGAGATCAAACCCCATAATAGTGTTGTTTTTCAGATTTCATAAGGTATATGTTCGGCTTTTCACAACCCGATTTCGTATCTCGTACATGCATCTATGAGTTGTGATTACCGAAATAATTTTCCTATTGAGCCATATGGCGTACCAGCATTCCAGCACGAAGAACACGCTTTCTTACTTTTTAGGAGTCGAAAGTATTTGATGTTTGTATTTAATTTTTCTTTGTTACTTATTTACTTATTCATCTTTCTCATTGCTTAGGTTAGATGTATATTCTTTCTTTCTCTTTTGGCTCAAGAAAACTATTGAGATTTGTTATTATTATATTTTTTTTTACATATTAGTTAAAAATATATTATGTTTGCTTCAGTTTTTTTTTTTCGTTATTTTCATTTTTGCTTAAGTTGATTGTTAAATTTTTATTCATGGATTGGTTTTCTCTTGCCTTGTGATGATTCTTTCGTTGAAATGGGTAATTCTTTAAATTGTTCAAGCTTTGAATCCACTTGGTTGGATGTAATAACCCATTCACTCCAGCCTTATTCAATGGACTCACCACAAACCATTATTTGGTTTGTTGTAATGATAGATTATAGGAAGGGTAGAATGTGACTCTATTTTTGTACGGACTATAATATTCATTGAGAGACATCCCCATTGAATGGGCTATTCAACCTTGGTTGTAATATAATTTTAACTTGATATCCTTATTTCCCCCCTGACATTTCTCCCATCATTACTACCCTCACTCTCTTTCTTTTCTCATGTGTGTAGCTACCAAATTGCCAATTTGTCGACTACTCAGTCTTCTCTCTTTCTCGTCATTCATCTTTTTGGGTTTCCTCTGGTATTTCATTTATCATTCTTAATTTATTTGCTCTTAGTTAAAAATTGTCTTTTGCTTTCAAACCCTAACTTTTTCTCTTATTTTTTCCACAAATTTGTCACTTTTAATGATTGATTTCTCAAGTTCAATATCAAATACTTCATTTACTACATCACAGTAAGTTCAATTCTCTTCTTTTTTTTTCTCCTGAATCCTTGTTTGTGTAACTCATTTTGAGATGTTGAATCTATGTTTTAGTTGGGGTGAGAATTGTTTGTTGTTCCTTTGATATTTTTATGTAATTTCTAATTTTTAGGATCTATTTGGTTGATTTATCTGTTTGGATCTTTCTAATTTGACCATATTTCAGTTATTGATATATCGTTTGGTGCAATAACAATGAACTTAGAACAACCATGCATTTGTTATCCTTTTTGCTTTCCACTACAAATATACATTAACTATTTTAGTATAAATAGAATATTATATTTAGTGTCAATAGACATCTTGAAAATTAAGAAAAATTATCATTACGTGAAATATTTAAATATGAAAGTGGAGAGAATGGCTTTGGTGAAACACACTCAAATTAACCAATACCATTTCAAATAGATTCAACAATTACATAAAAAAAATTGCATCTGGTGCTAAATGCTTAAAATGATTCTTGAAATGTAAAATTTATACTTAAAACAATAATGTTTCTTATTTATATGCATATTCAATGGGAAAAAGGTCTTTAGTATTGTTCATTTAGAGGTTAGATTTCTAGTGTGAAATAAATATATCTCTTGGTAGTGCATTGGTTCTAAGAGTTAGATGTTGGAATGATCTTTTTAAATGCCATAAACTTATTAATCATGACATACCAAGTTTTACAAACTCAAAATATCAAGGGAATAACATGGAATCAATACCTACTAATTTCAAAACTAAAATATCATATTAAAGCATATAAGTAGAGTTCAATACATATTTTAGCATCTATAACTTATTTTTTGAAAGCTAGAATCTGTAATTAAATAAATCATTCAAGGAAAATTTGATTCCCCATCAAATTACAAACCATTTGAGTTGGGGTTTTATGTTTATCTTATATAGTTGATTATTTGAGTTTATTATGAATAGAGGTTTATGCTTTTAGCAAAAGCCAGACTTTTATTTGTTGTCAAAATTATGATGAGAAATGGGTGTATCTATTTAGGCATACACAAAATATTATATTAATTAAATGGTTTAATTTCTGTCACACCCTGGTTTGGCGAGCTGGATCGGTTCAAGAGACTACGCCAGTGAAGGCCGCCTAAGTTGCGAGACTTAGATTGGGTAATGTGGGCAACTTCGTGGCGGAGTACTTCATAGAACTTCACCAATACTACGGAGTACCATTTCAAGCGATGGCGAGATTGTGGTTAGGGCGAGGACCTTATTAGGCAAACTTTCCCACTAATAAACCCGCCACCCGTGTTTTTGTGTCGCTACTAAAGTAAGTATATTAGCATGTAGGGCACGTTTAAGACACGTAACATCCTAGTGGAGGCAACGTGTCAGTAGTTAGGACACTTGGAGAGCCTCGTAGGATGTGATTAAGTAGTGGAAGCGTGTGAGAATAAGTAATGATTAGAGATAATCCTAATTGGGATTTGGACGTGAGGTATCTATAAATAGGATAGCGTGATAGTGGAGAGAAGATTTCTGATTCATCTTCTCTGTTAGACTTTGTTATCATCGAAGAAACTTGAAGAGTTCTTCTTTGCTAACAAATGTGTTGACTGTCAAACTTAGGAAAGCTTATATACTAGTTGTGTGCTGGTAAATTCTTAACCTTCCTTTAAGCTTTACTAATTAGATAGAAGCTAGTATGAAAGAGGTTTAGTAGGATTTCTTTGAATACTAGGTTAGAAGGAAACTTCTACCCAAAAACCATTTGCATGTCTACAGATTCTTGCTATAGTGTAAAGTTTTGGTCATTTTTTATGTTTAAAGAAGTTGTTTTATTGTTTATCTAAAGAAACGGAAGAAGGTCTCAGTATTAAAGGGAAGGAACCAGTAGAGTAGACAAAGCTTTGAGTAAAGTATTCTAGTGAGTTTCTCTGTACCTTGTGTCTAGTATTTGCGATAGTTCGTTTACTTTTAATCATTGTACAACCAGGTAAATAGCTTTGTCATTTGTTTCTGGTGTTCATGTCTATGGAAACATATTCAAAGAGTCAATGCATGTAGGGTTATGTATGGTTAAACAAACCCAGAAAACTTGGTATATACATGGTATGAGTACTCTTTCCTTAGTGCACAAGCTTCGTATCCAGATTGGGGTTAGGATGTAACAAAGGGATGTTATGTATGATGATAAAGAAGACACATGATAAATGTTTTACCTCTGGTATGACACTTTGTTACAAATCGTGATTGGTGAAAACTCGACCTTGCGGGAGAACACATATGTGTTCAAACAAGGAGGGAATTTAGGAGGATACGAATGTGATGTTTGTTAATTAGTTTTGATGAACGGTGATAAAGCAAAATGTAAACATATTTTAACACCATGCTTAGCTTATTTTTGGATGAGTTTTCATTAGATTTGATGAATTCGATGCTCCTAATCCTTTAATTTCATGTTTTACACTCAGGAGAGCTTAGGGAGTCGAAAAGAATAAGAAACGGGCCAAAATGGGCCTATCTTAGAATTTAACACGACCTGGGCCATTGGACACGGCCGTGTGTAACGAACAGGATCGAACACGGCCTGGATCAACGTACACGGGCGGGCCAAAAAGGGACAAAATGGGCCTATCTTAGAACTCAACACGACCTGGGCCATTGGACATGGCCGTGTGTGGCGAGCAGAAGCGAGCACGGTCTAAGGAGTCGAACACGGGCGTGTCACACAGGCGTGTCCCTGCCGTATCAAAGATTAATTCTATCCGAAAAAGGTTACTTGTGGGCAAAGAAAGACGTTCCAAAGCCTATATAAACACCCTAGGGGGTGACCTAAGGGGGGAGGCGATATAGAACACAGAAAATACTCGAAGACAGCCGTCGGAAGTAGCTCGGAGGAAGGATCTCCATCAAGACTGAAGATCTCCCATCAAGTTTTTTAGAAGTTTTTGGGTTTTCCTATGTTTTGTTGTTTTCCTTATTTTGAGATGTTTCCTTCTATCAGTATGAACTAAATCTCTTAAATACCTAAGGGGATGAAACCTAAGACGGATCTTATTACTATTTGATTTATAAGATAAATACTTGTTCTTATTCTTAATTGTGAGTTCTTATTCTTGTTTTGATAATTCAAGTCGAATGTGCTTATTCAGTGGAGCAAAAGTCCCTGTTTAAGAGTAGATCAACACAATTAAGCGGAGTTGATTGCAACCCTAGAGATAGGGCGACGAAAATCTGCCGGATTAGAGTCAAATCTAATAAGGGAATCCATAGATCGAGTTAATGTGATAATAGGGGTTTTAATTAGAAAGAGATTTCAATTAATCAACCTAGAGTCAGTTGTTTTTAGTCTCGAGAGAGATATTAACATAAATCAGGGATTTCTACGGATTAAGTCGAGTGAATAAATCGTATGAATCAAAAGTAATAAGTGAAGTCTAGGTGGATTCTTCCTTAGGTATTTCCTTTATCATATAAGTTGTCTAAAAGTATTTTCCTAATTCTTTCGTTGTCGTGTTTAATTAGTTTTAGTTTAAAAGAAATCACTCCAATACTTAGGCTAAATAATAAAAAGATAGTAATAACTAGTACTCTTGGTCCTTGTGGATACGATATTTCCGGTCTTACCATAACTATACTATTAAACGATAGGTGCACTTGCCTTTATTGTGGTCATAGCTAGTTTTAGACACATTAAGTTTTTGGAGCCGTTGCCGGGGACTAAGATATTAGGAACGCTAATTTTTTATTACTTTAGCCATTTTATTTAATTTTATTTGCAATTTATTTTTTATTTCTATTCACTAATTTTTTTCTTTGCTTCTGGCAGAAACTTTTAGTTTATGACTAGAAGGAACCCGTCAGGACCATTACTTTTTGACAGTGAGATTGAAAGTACAGCTCCCAGAAATCGAAGAGAAATAAGGCGAATTCTATAATACATAGAAGAAGAGCAAGAAGACGAAACTAATACTACGGAAGAGATGGCTGATAATAATCCCACTACACCAAAACAGACTTTTAGCGGCGTTTTTAGTGGCGTTTTAAAGAAAAACGCCGCAAATATTATACATTAGCGGCGTTTGCAAAAAAATGAAAAATAGCGGCGTTTATTTACAAAACGCCGCTAAAAAGGGTAAATAGCGGCGTTTATTCGTAAAACACCGCTAAAAGTCTGATCATGGAAAAGCGCCGCTAAACGCCTGAGCATTCGCGGCGCTTTTGGAAAAACGCCGCTAAAAGTCTGAGCATTCGCGGCGCTTTTGGAAAAACGCCGCTAAAAGTCTGACCATTAGCGGTGCTTTTTGAAAACGCCGCTAAAGTGTCTCGAGCATTAGCGGCGCTTTTGGAAAAACGCTGCTAATGCTCAGACCTTTAGCGGCGCTTTTGGAAAAACGCCGCAAATAATTTTAAAGTTTTTTTGCATCTATATGACTGATTGTTTTTAAATTTATATATTAAATAATTTCTTATATAATCGTAAAAGAGATAACATTAATTTTAATACATTAAAATTATGATTCTAGTTTAAATTAGTCAAGAGAAAAATATTTGTTAAAAATGAAAAAAAAATAATTAAATAATTTCTTATATAATCGTAAAAGAGATAGTAATAATTTTAAAATATTGAATTAATTCTCATGATAATTTGGGGTTTACGATTTAATTTAGGGTATATAGTTTATGGATTAATCTTTATAGTTTAGGGTCGGGAGTTTATTATGTTTTAGGGTTTAAGGTTTAGGATTTAAGATTAAGGGTTAGGTTAGGGTTTTTTGCCGGGTTTATAGTTTAGGGTTTATTATTTTAGAGTTATGGGGTTTTGGGTTTAGTGCTTAAACCATATCGAATAATGAAGTTAGAGTCTTAGTGTTTAGGGATTTAAGTATTAGGGATTTTGATAAAACAGATAAAAATTATATTATTTTAGGGTTTAGGTTTTAGATTAGATTATTTCTTTAATTACTTCTGCAATGTAATATATATATGAGTTAAGGTGTATAATTTAGGGGTTATATGGTTTAGGGATTATATGGTTTAAGGGTTGTGGTTTAATGTTTAAGGTTTAATGGTTATAGGGTTTAAGGGTTAAAGTTTAATATCTAAGGGTTAATGGTTATGGGGTTTAAGGGTTAAAGGTTATGGGTTATGGGTTTAAGGTTCAAGGACTAGTGGTACAAAGGTAGGCATTAGGGTTTAGGGTTTAGGGTAACTAGTGTCTTTTAATTTATATATTAAATAATTTATTATCTAATTGTAAAAGAGATAAAATTAATTTTAATATATTAATATTATGATTATATATAGTTTAAATTATTTAATAGATAAATAGATAAACTTTATATATTAAATGGTTTTAAGGTTTAATTGAGATTTGTAAAATGATGAAATTATTTGAAATATTAAAAAAAAACTCAAAAAATTTAAAAAATAACAGTTCAATTTTGTTTTTTCTTAAATTAATAATTTAAATTAAACTATTTAAAAAATTGAGGTGAACATTAACTAAAATAAAATAAGTATTAAAATGAAAATATTATACAAATTTAAATACATTACCCTTACCTGCCGACTAAAATGTGTATATTACAAATAAAAATATTGAAGTACATAATAATATTAATAGTAAAAAAATTTTAAATATCATAGTTTATTCACTACTACGATATACTTTGTTTTTATTTGTTGATAGTTACAATAATAATCATATAATATATTTTCACATACAAATAAAAATCATCCAATAACAATTAAAATAATAAAAGGCACAAAGAGAGAGCAATACGGCGCCGTTTCATTTTGTATTTTTAGTGGCGTTTTTAAAAAAACGCCGTAAGAAATTATTATATGATTAAACGACACAGTTTTATATGTGATATTAGTGGCGCTTTGTACAAAACGCCACAAAATATATCAAGCAACTGCTAAACGGCGACGTTTCGTCTAAAAAAATGCCGTTTTGTACTATGTTTTTAGTGGCGTTTTTGTATAAAAACGCCGCAAATAAGTTAAACGACGTCGTTTTTTTGCCCCCAAATTTCAAGTCAGCTTCCCCGATATTTTCAGCCTAAGTTCTTCTTCCCCACATCCCCAATTTCAAGTCAGATTCAAAATTTCCTAATTTCCCCCAAGCTCTTCTTCCCCACTTCCCCAATTTCGTGATTGAATCTGTATAGAAATTTTTGCTGCCTACTGTTTTGCTACTTTACAAAAAGGATAAGAAGATAGTTTGTTTTGTTCTCTCCATCTTCCCCAAAAAGTCACCCTTGAAGGAGAAACCTACAAGTTAAAATTTCTCTTCCTTGACCATGAGAAGGTAAATCGGTGGTGAAAGGTAGGGGAAACCTTCATGTTTTTTGTTCTTATTCATTCTGTTTTAGGGTTTAGATATTGATTTATAATTCAAAAATTGTACATACACATATTGGGCATATTTGCTAATTTTAAAACAACAGGTCCAATTCATTTCTGAACTGTTCTTTATTTCTCAGGTTGGCTACACCAAAAATCAAGAGGAAAGGAAACAGTGATTGATTTTGGTGTTATCAGACCTTTGCCATGACATTGCCATGACAGGTGCGCTTTAATGGCAGCTCATAAACCCTAATAAAATTCAGTTTTTTCTTTGTTTTTAAGGGGGGAGATGGCACGGGATATTTATAATTTTATTTCCCCCCCTTTGTATCTTGGCTTTATTGTCTCTTCTAATTTTGTCCTGCATCTCCGGTTGCCTATTTCTGATCCGTTCTTTTATGTAAATCCATGCATTGCTGCTCGCAATTGAAGCATGCCCATTTGATAGACTGCAATTGCAACTGCAACGAACAAGGTACATTCCTTCATTTCAATTTTAGCCTAGAATGTTCAATGCTATTTATACAATCGTTAGCACTATTTTACTAACATAATCCCCCTATGTCATTCCTGGTTTTGGGTTGATACCGACGTTTAATTATTACCCTTTTACATCTCTATATAGACGATAGTTGTGTTTATCTCACTGCTACGCTTTTCACCAAAATTATACCGCATGTCCTTCCTGGTTCTCGTTTTATTAATATCTCTATGCAATAGTTGTGTTTATATCAGTGCTATGCTTTTCATACTTTCAAATGTTCCTATTTATATATGATTTTAAATTGAATTTAAATAAATGCCCCTGTGAATTGTGGTGATGTAATCAGTATAGATGATACTTCAGCATGTAGTTACTACCTTTTGATTGAACATGAACTTAAAGTGAATGTTTTTTATTATAACCCATGGGTGTTAGTACTCTACTGTCTAGAATTCTCAGCATTTTGTTTTAAGAGAATTGGTATTGCTCCATTGTAAATTGTTAAGAAGACTGGGTCTTCTTATTTTAGCATTGCTGGTTATGGATCAATATATTAGTTCATAAGTTGTATGCTTCATTGATCCAACTAATGGGTTCCTTTGCAATCGAGGTTGTGGCAACTTTATATTGATGGTGAAGTAGTTTAGAGGTTTTTAGATTCTCCTGCTTCCTAATCCCCTTTGGAAGGTGAGCAACTTCTTGGATCTTTATTTTTGTTTTACATTAGCTGATGGCCTATGTATTTTTGTTTTAGATAACACCATTTTTTCTTATAACACCATTTTAGATAACACAAGCAGTGGGAAGACTCACACGATGCATGTAAGACTAAATAATTTTCTACATCATTTCCTTATCTTGTCTGCTTATTGTGGATTCCAGGATGGTCTATCCTATTTTAATTTCATATTTATAATTTGATTTTATGTTGGTTTTTCATATGCATTCTCCTGACCAAATTTTCGGTTGTTTTTTTTTATCACATGTCAATGAATAATTGATTTATTAATTACTAATTCAACTGCCTCCTTTGCAGGTTTTATATATTAACTGAAGCTTAAGTTCTAAAGGATTGAGAAGAAGCTGTAATTACCTGGTAAGTATCAAACACATTGAACTGTTCAAATGTTATGTGCTGTTGTTTATTGACTTAACTGCAAATATGCTGATTTTCCTTTTGGGGCTCCGATTTTGTATAGTTTTGATATGAAAAATAATAGACTTTATTTTATATATGAAACTAAATTATATTAATTTCCATGTCAATGTCCTTTTCTGTCGTGTCAGCAGTGTTCATGTCATAGTATACTTATGCATGTCCATGCTTCATAGATTTTATGTTTGCTTATAGCACAGACAAACAATTGTATTTAATTACATGAAAATTTTGCACTATTTTATGTGTATTGCAGGAAAAATGCCTAGAAGACGATTACGGGATTTAAGTATTGTCCACAATACTCCAAATTCAGAAGAAGCAAATAGTGAACAACAAACATTTGTTGGATCTTCTAGTGTGCCGGACATAGATGACGAGCCTGCAGAAGTTCAGAGTAATGTTAATTTATTATACATGCATGTTGAATTTTATTATTGATTCATTTTGCAATTCTAATATACTAATAATATATCATTTTTCAGCTGAATGTGGTGGGACGCGAAGAGGTCGGGGACGTACACTCCTTAAAGATTTGTACGAGCTAGATCTTGTAGAGCGTGTTAAAGTAAGGAGAAACAGTCATGGCCAGCCCGTTGGATCTGAAGCTCGCCTGTTAGGAGGCTATTTGGGCATTCTATCACGTAATGCTAATATGTTGCCCATTAACTACTTAATCATGGCATCACATGCCCACGCCAACAAAAATCAGCTCTCGATAATATTAAGGTAAAAAAATGTGAATGTAATTTATAATACTTTGGTTTAACTTTCATTTATATTTACTTTTTAAACTTGTGTTTTTTCAGGAGAGATTTGCTTTAGAGGTCTCCGATGATTATATTAAGAAGACATTGGGTAAAAAATGGAGAGACAATAAAAGCACGTTGAAAAAACAATATTTTAAGAAAGACATCAGCCTCGACGAAAAATTAAGAAATGTTCCACCGGGAATGTTGAGGTACCAATGAGAAGATCAAGTTAGATTCTGGAATTCGAAGAAAGGAAAGGTATTACGTGCTTCTAAAGTCTTATAAATTTTTCGATTTACGGTATTTACTATATACATAATTTAAATTTCATTATGTAGGACCGTGAGCGAGTTGGAACAAGCAGCAGACAGAAACAAAAATTCACGCACACGGCTGGGTCCAGAAGTTTTGCTTGTGTAGCTGAGGCCGAGGTATTATAATTTATTAATTATGTCAAATTTTAATGACTTTATACTATTAATTTATATTCTTTCTGCTAAAATGTAGGAAGCCTCGTCTGGTCAAAAAGTTGGACGCCTTCAGCTTTTTGACATTACGCATAGGAAGAAGGATGGATCTCCGATGACATCCGAAGCTGCAGAAATTATGGTATATTTACTTAATAAAATTCTTCAATTACAAGTTATGTTGCATTCCTTCTTATTCTATATTTCGTTTCTAACTCTTTCATTGATTTATTAGGATAAACTAAAGGAGAAGAAGGCAGAGTATGAAGCGACTGCATCGACCGATAGTTCGTTAATCTTGAGGAGATTGATAAATGTAATTATTACCGTTTTGGGTCCTGAAAGGTACGACTGCTTCGACTGATAGTTCTGTTAATCTTGAGTATATTTATAATAGAATTGTCACTGATGTTTTTGGTTTTGAAAATTATGGTCGGGTGCGATTACAAGGATCTGGTGTTACCCCGACCCAATATTTTAGATCCGGCTCCTAGCAATACATGCCTTCCAGGAGTCAATCTCGTGCTGAAGTTCAGAGGCTCAAAGACTAGATAGGTCAGATGCAAGACAGCACGGTTGAGCAGAGGCAGCAAATTGTTGATGTTCAACAAAAATATGAAAAACTCCAAAGAACGAAGTTAGAGCGGATGCGAAGCGGCGAAGAGGGAGGCGGCGGCAATGACGAGGAGGAGGAGGCGAGGCAGCGATCGATGCGCTAGCGAGAAAGCAGAGAAGTACGATGAGCTCCAACTACACTTTTCAAAGAAATGATGCAGATGTTTCAGCAGTAGCAGAGGCCGCCATCTTAGACATGTACTTTCTCGTTGTTTGATTATTTTAAAACATTATTACATTTAAAATTATTGTAAGAATATTTTCAGTTATAATACATTTAGTTTATTGAATTTTAAGTTTCATTTACAATCAATGCATTTACTGTGATTTATATTCTACATTTGCTATTTTGGGTTGGAATTATATGCTATATTTACTGTTATTGGTTGGTTTTTAGTGCAGGAGGGGTATGATATAAAACAAATTGTACACTGCAAATCTGTACAAATTAGCGGCGTTTGTGAAAAAAACGCCGCTAAAAGTCATAACTTTTAGCGACGTTTCTATCACAACCGCCGCTAAAGGTCATGACTTTTAGCGGCGTTTTTCTCACAAGCGCCGCTAAAGGTCATGACTTTTAGCAGCGTTTTTTGGAAAAATGACCTTTAGCGGCGTTTTTTGGAAAAGCGCCGCTAAAGATCATAATCTTTAGCGGCGTTTGTTGGAGAAGCGCCGCTAAAGGTCATGACTTTTAGCGGCATTTTTTTCTCATAAACGCCGCTAAAGTTTGCGGCGTTTGTTTTAGCATCGTTTTTTGCGGCGCTTTTAGAAGCGCCGCAAATACTTTTAGTGGCGCTTATAAACGCCGCTAAAGGCCCAAAAAAACGCCGCTAAAAGTCTGTTTTCCTATAGTGTCCGCTACCTCCTGTGGTTGCCGCAAACCCGGTGAATCAAAATCCTGCTCCTCATACTATGTATGATTATGCTAAACCTAATTTAACAGGAACCGAATCAAGTATTGTTAGACCTGCTATTGCTGCAAATAATTTTGAACTGAAACCTAACACTATACAGATGGTTTAGCAATTTGTTCAGTTTGATGGTTTGCAGGATGAGGATCCAAACAATCACTTGGCAAATTTTCTGGAATTCTACGACACTTTCAAAATTAATGGCGTTTCTGATGATGCCATTCGCCTTCGGTTGTTTCCCTTTTCGTTGAGGAACAAAGCTAAACAGTGGTTGAACTCGTTACTACGAGGATCAATCACTACATGGGACCAAATGATTGAAAAAATTTTACTTAAATATTTTTCGCCGGCTAAAACGGCTAAGTTGAGAAATGATATCTCTTCTTTTGTGCAGATGGATTTAGAGACACTTTACGATGCATGGGAGAGATATAAGGATTTACTAAGAAGGTGCCCTCACCATAGGTTACCTTTGTGGCTACAGGTTCAAACCTTTTAAAATGGTGTGAACCCCTCAACTAGGTAGTTGATCGATTCAGCCGCAGGTGGAACCCTAAATAACAAGACCCCTGAAGGAGCTTATGAGTTTATAGAGGAGATGACACTGAATAACTATCAGTGGCAAGTTATGAGGACAAAGCCAACAAAAGCCACCAGCGTTTTCAACCTCGACGCAATCACCATGCTATCAAACCAGGTAGAGCTTTTAAATAGAAAGATTGATGGTTTGTGTGGTTCTTCGCAGGTACATCCAGTGATGCAGTGCGATGCAAATGGAGGAGGAATGGGCAATACAGAATATCCATCTTACAACCCTGGCATGGAGAATGAGCAGTTGAATTATATGGGTAATAACTCTAAACCTCCAAATATTCTTTACAATAATACATGTAATCCAGGATGGAGGAACTATCCAATTTTCTCATGGGGTAATGAAAGGAATCAAAGACCGCAAATCCCTCCAGTTTTCCAACCATCCTACCAGCAAGAGAGAAAGTCGAACCTTGAAGATATGCTAGTAAAGTTTATTTCGGTGTCAGAGACTCGTTTTCAGAATACCGAAACGGAATTGAAAAATCAGCAAGCATCGATTCAAGGGCTTGAGAATCTAATTGGACAACTGGTTAAGTTAGTTTCTGAAAGGCAATCAGGTAGTTTACCTAGTGACACCGAACCCAAACCAAAAGAGCATGTGAAGACAGTTACACTAAGGAGTGGGAAAGAATTGGTTGAAGATGAAAAGAAGATGCCACAAGAAACTGATAAGGTAAAGGGCGAGGAAGTAAACGAGAATGTAACACCGGTACTTAAAGAGTATAAACCACTAATCCCATATCCGGCAAAGTTGAAGAAAGACCGCATGGATGCACAATTTGGTAAATTTCTTGAACTTTTTAAACAATTACACATTAACTTACCTTTTATTGAAGCTATTTCGCAGATGCCTACGTACGCAAAATTCTTAAAAGAGCTTTTAACAAATAAAAGGAAGTTTGAAGAGCTATCAACCGTGGAGCTTAACGAGGAATGTTCAGCTATTCTCCAGAATAAGCTACCAACCAAATTGAAAGATTCAGGAAGTTTCACTATTCCCTGTTTAATTGGTAGTTTAAGTATTGAGAAAGCATTAGCTGATTTAGGTGCCAGTATTAATTTAATGCCTTATAAAATGTTCAAGCAGCTTGGTCTTGGGGAACCAAATCCCACTAGGATGAGTATCCAATTAGCTGATAGATCTATTAAATATCCTAGGGGAATTATTGAAGATGTTTTGGTAAAAGTTGATAAATTCATATTCCCTGTTGATTTTGTTGTGCTTGACATGGATGAAGACATTGAGGTGCCCTTAATTTTAGAACGCCCATTTTTAGCTACTGCTAGGGCTGTTATTAATGTAGGTGATGGTAAACTTGTGCTCAGGATAGGTGACGAGGAAATTATTTTTAAAATTTATGATGTTATGCGATACTTTAGAGAGCAAGATGATTCCTGTTATTTTATCGATGCTATTGATCATTCTATTCAAGATTCTTTTCAGGAAATCATACATAAAGACACGTTGGAACTGTGTCTTGCCCAAGGAGAGGAGGCCGATGACGATACCAATGAGATAGGGGAGGTAAAAATTTCTTCCCCAAGACAAAAGAAGTATGAGGGAATTGAAATAAACGACGAACTAAAACAAAAACTCTCTATTGAAGAGCCCCCCAAATTGGAATTGAAACAGTTACCAAATCACTTAGAGTATGTATTCCTCGGAGATAATTCTACACTATCGGTAATTATTTCTTCTGAATTAAAACCTAATGAGAAAGACGAGTTACTCCAGGTACTAAAGGAGCATAAAAGAGCCATAGCTTGGAAGATTTCTGACATTAAAGGGATAAGTCCATCGTTTTGCACACACAAAATCTTAATGGAAGATGAATATAAACCATGTGTGCAACCTCAAAGACGATTGAATCCCAACATGAAGGAAGTTGTTAAAGCTGAGGTAATTAAACTTCTAGATGCTGGAGTTATTTATCCTATTTCTGATAGTACTTGGGTAAGTCCTGTGCAGGTTGTTCCAAAGAAAGGAGGCATGACTGTGGTAGCTAACAAAAAGAATGAATTAATTCCAACAAGAACAGTCACAGGTTAGAGAGTCCGCATTGACTATAGGAAGTTGAACGATGCCACGAGAAAATATCACTTTCCTTTACCCTTCATTGATCAGATGTTACAAAGATTATCTGGGCATATGTACTATTGTTTCCTAGACGGACTCTCTGGTTACTTCCAAATCCCAATAGCTCCTGAGGATCAAGAAAAGACAACATTTACATGTCCATACGGTACGTTTGCTTATCGTAGAATGCCTTTAGGATTATGTAATGCTCCTGCTACTTTTCAGCGCTGCATGCTAGCTATCTTTGACGAACTTGTGGAGGACATCATGGAGGTATTTATGGATGACTTTTCGGTATTTGGTAATTCTTTCCACCTTTGCCTTAAAAATTTAAAACAAGATCTAATGAGATGTGAGGAAACGAACCTTGTGCTTAATTGGGAAAAGTGTCACTTTATGGTTCGAGAAGGGATTGTGTTAGGTCACAAAATTTCTAGTAACGGAATTGAGGTTGATAAAGAAAAAATTGAAACCATAGAAAAATTACCTCCTCCTAGTTCAGTTAAGGCTATTAAAAGTTTTTTAGGACATGCTGGATTTTATAGAAGATTTATTAACGATTTTTCTAAAATAGCTAAGCCTCTAACGAAATTACTAGAAAAAGACGTGCCTTTCAATTTTGATCAGGAATGTTTAGATGCATTTAATACCCTTAAAAATAAATTAATAAATGCTCCGATTATAATTGCACCTGATTAGAATTTACCCTTTGAACTAATGTGTGATGCGAGTGATTTTGCAGTAGGTGCGGTTTTGGGACAGTGAAGAGGCAAGCATTTTCAGCCAATTTATTACGCTAGCAAAACATTGACGACCACGCAAGAAAATTACACCACCACAGAAAAAGAGTTGTTAGCTGTGGTTTTTGCATTTGATAAATTTAGACAGTATTTGATATTATCTAAAGTTGTCGTTTACACTGACCATTCAGCTCTTCGTTATCTTTTAACTAAATCTGATGCAAAACCTCGACTCATAAGATGGATTTTATTCTTACAGAAATTTGATTTGGAAATTCAGGATAAGAAATGAGCTGAAAATCTCGCGGCAGACCATCTTTCTAGACTTGAAAATCCACATATCAAAGAACTCGATGAAAGTGAGATAAATAACTCGTTTCCTGAATAACAACTCTTTGCTATTTTCGACTCCGAGGTACCTTGGTTTGCAGATATTGCTAATTATTTAGCTGCTAACATCCTGCCAAAAAGGTTAACACATCATCAAAAGAAGCGATTCTTTGCTGATGCGAAAAACTATTTTTGGGAGGACCCTTTTCTTTTTCGTATATGTGCAGATCAAGTAATTCGGAGATGTGTTACAAAGGCAGAAGCAAGCAAAATACTAGAACATTGCCATTCAGGACCATCAGGAGGACATTATAGTGGGATTAGGACAACACATAAAATGCTCGAATTAGGTTTTCATTGGCCCACTCTGTTCAAGGATGCTAACATGTATGTTACTTCGTGTGATAGATGTCAGAGAACAGGTAATATCTCTAAACGCGATGAAATGCCTCAAACATATATGCTATCATGTGAAATATTTGATGTATGGGGTATTGATTTTATGGGTCCATTCCCTAGCTCATTTGGGAATAAATACATCTTAGTAGCAGTTGATTATATGTCAAAATGGGTGGAAGCTCAAGCTTTACCTACTAATAATGCTAGAGTGGTAGTGAGATGTCTTAAGAAACTCTTCTCTCGATTTGGAACACCCAGAGCAATTATTAGTGATAGGGGTACTCATTTTTGTAATACTCAATTTGATAAAGTCTTAAAGAAATATAGAGTACACTCTGAGCAATGCACTACCCCTTATCACCCTCAAACCAGTGGACAAGTGGAAGTAGCAAATCGAGAGCTTAAGCGTATTCTAGAGAAAATAGTAGAATCAAACATGAAAGATTGGGCATTAAAAGTAGACGATGCTTTATGGGCCTATAGAACCGCTTTTAAAACTCCCATAGGAACATCCCCATACAGACTTATCTACGGAAAGAGTTGTCATCTACCATTTGAATTAGAGCACAAAACATTTTGGGCTATAAAATTCTTAAACTATGATCTTAAACTTGCAGGTGAGAAAAGATTGATGCAGTTGAACGAGCTAGATGAGTGGTGAGCGAATGCCTACGAGAACTCACGTTTATACAAAGAAGCAACAAAGCGACGCCATGATGCTCATTTGAAGCAACCTAAGCAGTTTGAAGTTGGAGATCTTGTTCTACTGTACAACTCGAAGCTCAAATTCTTCCCTGGAAAGTTGAAATCAAGATGGTCAGGTCCATTCATAATCAAAACCATTTTTCCCTATGGCACAATCAAGGTAACTCATCTGACTCATGGCACATTCAAGGTAAACGGTCAACGACTTAAACTATATAACGGTGAGGATTTTAGAGATATTAGAGAGGAGCTTCAGCTCCGTGAACCTCCATAAAGAACGGATACAAGGTAAGTCTAGCTTAAGACTCTAAACAAGCGCTTCTCGGGAGGCAACCCGAGCACTAACTTCATTAATGTCCATATTTTTGAGTTTTAACACCTAACTAAAAACTAACCAGATTAATAAACGCAGGTTTCCATACCACACGGCCTTGCACACGGGTGTGGCCGTGGCCGAGTGGACACCACGGGTAGGCACATCGGTGTGACGAAGATCGTGCAGGCCAAGGAAGAAAAAGTTTTCCCAAAACACGGGCTACGATAAAATGCCACAGTCGTGCAACACAGCCGTGGTCGAAATTGACTCGGAAACACGGACTGTGATAAAAAGGCCACGGCCATACGATATGGCCGTGGTCGATACTGAGTAAGTGACACAGGCATATGACACGCCCGTGCCAAAAAGTCGTGGGTGAAACTGAGTAAGTCACACGGGCATGCGACACGCCTGTGCCTATAGGCTGTGGTCAACACTGACTAATTAAAACGGGCGTGCTAACCTATACACGGGCATGGGAGAAATGAACGAACCATCACACAGCTGTGCAATAAGGCCGTGTGACCCAACACGCCCAGGGAACACGGGCGTGGGCCACGACTCAGACGCGCCCTAATTTAAAATTTACGAAACACACAGACTAAACATAGGGAACACGGCCGTGGGACTCGACCGTTTGCCCCAATTTCTATTTAAACCAACCCACTGTTCACCTTCCCCCCAAATCCCTCTCCTAAAAAAACCCTAGCCGCTCTCTATCCTCTCTACTCACTTCCCCCACTCCGGCCACCACCATCAACACCCCTCCGCCCTTTCCGTCCCCTTTCTCCCTTTTTCCTTTCCCTTTCTTCTTTCCCCTTTCTTCGCCATGCGCACCATCCCGCAGACCACACCCGTGCACGACCCGCCATGCCCGTGCCCACTGTCACGATCGAACCATTGCTTCAACACCTCAATCGGTTCCCCTTTCTACACCATTGTTACTTATTTCTTTCATTTTTAATTATTTATTTGATGTTATTCTTTATTCATATTATTATCTTCATTTTTCTATTTTCAAAACCTTAGTTCTTTTGATGGTTAGTTAGTCTGAACTTATTAGTTTAATCTTGTTAATTCGTACTAATGTTAGAATCAATTGATAATATGATTTCACTACTATAGGAATACATTATTTCAGATACTAGGATAGTGCATTTTGGTTGGCAATGATATTTGAAATTTTTGGCTTTTCAGGTACGTAATGACTCCACCACGAGGGAAAAAGACTGCCGTCCCTGCTTCGAAAAATCAGAAAGGACCCGGTGCGACTTCCTCGAGCGCATCCGCCGAAGTGCGCCACCCTTACCTACAGTTTTCTTCGGGATCCCAGGAGGACCTCTTTCAGACACTTCGCGCGCGACCCCTCGGCGTGGGGAGGTGCATTGATTGGGCCGCCTTGGAGCAGGTCCAACTAGCCGACGCCGTCCGGTCCCTCCTGACTACCGATCCGTGGGGGCATTTCTTCAAGATCGTCGAGCCAACATACCTAGAGCTCACTTTGGAGTTCTGTTCCACATTCCACCTCTAGACGGTCATGACAAACTTTGATGACCCTGGCACAATCCAATTCCGTCTTGGAGGCCTTGTTCATGAGCTGAGTGTCCCAGAGTTCGGGGTCGCTTTAGGACTTTACACCGAGGAGTTCATGAAGGACGACGACTTCGAGGATCTCCATCGCCATATCCACCGCTCCCCTTCATCATGTTGGAACGATTTGGTCCCTGTCTCAGCGACATATGATCCCAGTCGCTCTAAGGCCTCCGCTCTCGCCCCATCATTGAGGTACTTATACGTCATCCTGGCTCATACTCTGACAGGTAGGCGAGAGAGCACCGGCATCGTCAACACCCACGACGCCTACTTTTTATGGTGCATAGCGAACGAGTACATTTTCGACTTAGCTTACTTCATCGCCCGCGCCATTCAGCATTAGACGGAGCGGCATAGGAGAGGAGTCATCTCCAAGGGCCCATACATCACACATCTGGCTCGATATTTTAGGCTCCTCAACACCGCAGCTCAATCCTCATCGCTTACCCTTATCAGACAGATGTCCCCGCAGGGTATTCAGAGAATACTTCACATGAGGATGATTGAGCGCCGACGTGGGTTTAATCCTCCCCAGTACCGGCTCTCGCAACCCACCGAGCAGGACGACCCAGAGGACATTACTGATGATGTCCCCCACAGCACGAGGAGCCACCGTCTGCGCCACCACCGCCACGCCGACTAGCTCATGCGGTAGCTTCACTGACTGACATTTCTGAGTGCCTCACTAGGTTCGAGCAGTATTGTACGCAGAAATTTAATGACAACGCTCGACGATTCGACGGCATCGAGGCGACGCTGCAATAGATTTGTCAGCACTTTCACATATCGCCGCCACCCCCACCTCGCGACACATCTGACGATGAGGACCTTTGAGTCCATTTATTTTATTTTTATCTTTATTTTTATTTTTATTTTTATTTTTATTTTCCTTTTATTTTTATTTCTAGTCTATTTCCTTTTATGTTTCGTATTATAATTCCAAAAGACTTATCTTTTATATTTTGAACTTTATTTTAGTTTTTATAATTATTCCTAATCGAGTAATCCCTTAACCTTCTTCCACAGTTGTGTTTATTTTCTTAATAGCTACTCAGAATTATGCACTTCACTTTGTTATATCTACAACATCGCGTCAACTATTCCATGGATTTCATCCAAAATTCAGGAAGTTTCACTTCTCTCCCTCTCTTATGATATTCTCATTAATATTGTTATTATCTATTTTGGTACATTGAGGACAATGTACATCTTAAGTGTGGGGAGGTGTCAACAATACTGAATTATGCCTTGTTCTTAAGTAATTTTCTCATATTACTATTAGAATGAAACTTCTATTGATTTATGATTTTCATTGATATGTTTTGGATTAAGTCATAGGTAATTGTGCATTGATGGTTTAAACTTTAAGATATTAGAGAATCAAGCATGATAAGTCTATTTTCAGAATTAAAATTTTGTTAGGTCGTTTCCCTAAATTTAAATATTACTTTGAAGTTTGAAATTTGCAAGGTTGACATCAAAAACCATAATTTTTGTGAGATTTTGAGCATTCTAGAGCATATTCTTTTCTTGCTCACTTTATTGATTATGAGTGTGTCAATATTAATTTGTTATTCCAGAACTTGCTTCGATTATACATGTCGAGACCACACTTTTGATTTGATATACTGAGATGATAAAGGCACCTAGGATTTAACCCACTTACTCCATTAAAAGCCTACATTCAAAATTAACCCCTAATGAACCCCTTTTGAAGCCTAATCAACCATTTCTTGATATACCACTAATATTAACCCAAAACCCAGTTACTGACTTGTTATTCCCATTTTCTTGACTTCCCTTTTGTCGAGATTTGATTTGATCAGTTGCCAAAATACATTATTTATTTCAGTGGTTAAAGTCATCTTATATCATATACTTATTCTTATATAAAAAAAAAAAGAAGTTGGAAATTTATTCATTATTAGTTCTTTGTTATTTGAGCTTAAGCAGTTAATTTTACATTTTAAGAAGAAACTCGTGTTATTAGTGGTAAGTTTTCAATTGATGTAATTATTCAATGTTAGTCCATTTTCCTAGTTAGGTGAATTATCAATTCGATCTCGATTTTAACCCTTCTTTTCAGCCTTTATCCACACCTTTAACCCAAGCCCCGTTACAACTTTTTTTTTAAAGACCTTTTGATTTGTGTATCATCTCATTTTATAGTGGTGGAGATTTGATTTTCATGCAAGCCTATGGTAATAACTTTTCATGTTTGACTTTTGAGTGCTTAATTTGAACCTTAAACACTTTGAGTGATTTGAGTGAATCTTTAGTGAGGATGTCAAGTCTTGTCGGTTTTGAATCAAAGGTAATTATTTAGGTAAGGGGAAACACCTATGTTTTCATGCTATAAAAATCTATGACTTAGATTGTTTGAATCTCTAGGACTCTTCTAGTTAAATTATCAATGTATGAATTATCTGTGAATTATGATGAGACATTATTGTTGAAAATCATGAGTCGAGGAAGTTGGTTTTAATTGTGAGTTGAGGATTTTGCTTGAGGACAAGCAAAGGCTTAAGTGTGGGGATATTTGATAAACCATAATTTAAACATATTTTAACCCCATGCTTAGCTTATTTTTGGATGAGTTTTCATTAGATTTGATGAATTCGATGCTCCTAATCCTTTAATTTCATGTTTTACACTCAGGAGAGCTTAGGGAGTTGAAAAGAACGTGAAACGGGCTAAAAAGGGACAAAATGGGTCTATCTTAGAATTCAACACGACCTGGGCCATTAGACACGGCCGTGTGTAACGAGCAGGATCGAACACGGCCTGGATCAACGTACACGGGCAGACCACACGGCCGTGTGTGGCGAGCAAAAGCGAGCACGGTCTAAGGAGTCAAACACGGGCGTGTCACACAGGCGTGTCCCTGCCGTATCAAAGATTAATTCTATCCGAAAAAAGTTACTTGTGGGCAAAAAAAGACGTTCCAAAGCCTATATAAACACCCTATGGGGTGACCTAAGGGGGGAGGCGATATAGAACGCAGAAAATACTCGAAGACAGCCGTCGGAAGTAGCTCGAAGAAAGGATCTCCATCAAGACTGAAGATCTCCCATCAAGTTCTTTAGAAGTTTTTGGGTTTTCCTATGTTTTGTTGTTTTCCTTATTTTGAGATGTTTCCTTCTATCAGTATGAACTAAATCTCTTAAATACCTAAGGGGATGAAACCTAAGACGGATCTTATTACTATTTGATTTATAAGATAAATACTTATTCTTATTCTTAATTGTGAGTTCTTATTCTTGTTTTGATAATTCAAGTCAAATGTGCTTATTCAGTGGTGCAAAAGTCCCTGTTTAAGAGTAGATCAACACAATTAAGCGGAGTTGATTGCAACCCTAGAGATAGGGCGACGAAAAATCATTTGATTAGAGTCAAATCTAATAAGGGAATCCATAGATCGAGTTAATGCGATAATAGGGGTTTTAATTAGAAAGAGATTTCAATTAATCAACCTAGAGTCAGTTGTTTTTAGTCTCGAGAGATATATTAACATAAATCAGGGATTTCTACGAATTAAGTCGAGTGAATAAATCGTATGAATCAAAAGTAATAAGTGAAGTCTAGGTGGATTCTTCCTTAGGTATTTCCTTTATCATATAAGTTGTCTAAAAGTATTTTCCTAATTCTTTCGTTGTCGTGTTTAATTAGTTTTAGTTTAAAAGAAATCACTCCAATACTTAGGCTAAATAATAAAAAGATAGTAATTACTAGTACTCTTGGTCCTTGTGGATATGATATTTTCGGTCTTACCATAACTATACTATTAAACGATAGGTGCGCTTGCCTTTATTGTGGTCATAGTTAGTTTTAGACACATCAAACGGATATGAAGATACAGGAAAAATAGGTTTTGAGAACCAGGATCAGAAGCTAGCACAAGGAAGGGAGTACATGGAAAAAGGGGTGCATGAGTGCATGTTGCATGATCATAAACAGTAAGCAAGAATAGTCCACGTAAGTGACGTACACATGAATCAGTCAAGTCGTGTCCGTCATGTTAAAAATGATTATTGTCTGCTAGTAGGCTGAGATTGATCGTGGTAGTATCCGTCAGCTGATACTTCGAATCAAAAATAGGGGTATCCGCCATATGTGGTGTACTAGTCTATCAGATGAGTTAAATCTCTTACTATTGATAATATTCGTTGTGGGTTATATCCCCAGGCACTCACTAAGTTCTCATGAACTTACCCCGTTATTTCTTCTTATTTCAGGTTCTTAGGTTGAATGTAGGGATCGAATGGAATCAGTTAGATCAACGGCTATTTGTGAGTATGTAGGGATCGAATGGAATCAGTTAGATCAACGGCTATTTGTGAGTCTTCTTATTTTCGTGGGTAACATGTATTTTGCTGGGGGTATTAGGATGATCGTTAGATGCCACCACTTTGAAACTATTAACTTCTACTTGATATGTTATTTTGAAATCTACGAATGTTGATCGGTAGCTTCAATGACTTTTCATTATTTGTGTTTTATGATTGTTGCTTTAGCTGCCGCCAAAGGCATTTTTCTTGTATCCTTAAATTTTTAAATGTTTTCTTCCAAATAAATGTGGTCTTAAATTCACGAAATGTCGTGCTGGAAAAAAATCTGCCAAATTAGATCATTATTTTATAAAGAAGAAATGGTGTGTTTCCAATGGGTTGACCTGTGGCGTTCCATACCCAGTCGGGCGTGGGGTGTCACAATTTCCTTTGAGAAATATAACATATGTTCAGTTCATTTGTATTTTGCTTGAAAGCTTTTGGACGACTTGGTCATATATTTTCCCATTGTTAGGGGAGAATATTAAGGAAGTTGGCCTTCAATTAAGTAAGAGCATTGACTTTGAAATCCTCGTTAAAGAAAATGTCTAAAAGTTATATGTGGCTTTAGGTGAAACCAAAAGCATAATAGAGGATGCGTGTGACTTTGCATTAAGCAAAATTCCCGATCATCCAACGTAAATGCTCATTTTCGTTAGTCTTTTACCTTTTATGCGATCATGGGTGAGAAGATTTCTTTCGTACTTTAAAGATTATGATTGTGGTGGTGAGTTAAGTAACTTTTTGTTTATGCAATTGTAAGATGAGATAATGGCATGCATGCATGCTATAAAAGGAGGTAACTTTTTGTATGTAAACTATAATTCGAAGATTATGACATAGAAGCATGTCATACCATGTTGTAAGTTTTCGTATTTGCACCTATAAGTTTAGATGATGGCTGGTTTTAATTCAATAATTGTATGAAATTAATATGTTATATTGACTATTAATATCAAGTATCAGGTTTTATTCTATTTTTGATTTCGAATGTGTGTTAAATTGTGAATTGTTGATGCAATAAATCAATTGCAAGGGTTGCTTTGTGATTACTAGTATTGTTCCTACATTATAAAAAGGGAGATAAACTCATTTTGAAAATTACGTTAGTCCCCTTGACTCAAACGAAACATTTAAATAGTTTAATGATTTAAGTTGTAGTTTTTTGAAATTCAGCAGCAAAGTGTAAATTAATTAACGAGAACTTCTTTTTTATGAAACAAGGGTATTGGGTAATTTGAGGCAGCTAAGCTATAGCCCGTAGTGTTTCAAGTCATAAACCCTAGGACGAAGATACAGAGCAAAAAGGTGAGTGATGGCGTGCAATTCGTCAACCTGCAATTCTTCCGGTTGCTATAAAGGGGACGAGGAGGAAGAACAGCCTAAACCAAATACAAAAGCAGCGGTAAATGGGGGCAACAGTTGCCAAAACCTCTGCGTGAAGTGCAAGGTCAACGAACCCGTTTGCTGCGGTATCGGTGGGGAAAATTCCAGATTTTGTAAGGATTGCTTTAAAAACAATCTCTATGGAAAGTTCAAGCAAGCTGTTACTTATAACGCCATGATTACTCCTCCTGATAAAGTTCTCGTTGCTTTCTCCGGTGGACCTTCCTCCAGGTTTCTCTCTCTCTCTCTCTCTCTCTCTCTCTCTCTCTCTCTCTCTCTCTCTCTCTCTCTCTCTCTCTCTCTCTCTCTCTTAATTTGAAGGATTTGGGTAATTTTGCTCAGAATGTTTATTTATGTTTGTGGTTTTAGGGTTGTTTTACAATTTGTGCATGAGATGCAATATAAAGCGCAGAAGAATTATGATGCTAATAAAGACAAGTCATTACCGGTTTTTGGTGTTGGAGTCGCGTTTATTGATGAAAGTTCCACTCATTCATTTACTTCTCAACACATTGAGAAGGCAATTGAGGATATAAGATTAATTGTGTCAAATCTAGCCCCACCGACGAAAGAGTTGTTTGTTGTTCCAATTGAGAGTATTTTCTCTTCAGATGGCATTGATGGTAAAGAGAGATTGAAGGAGTTATTAGATGCTGTTAGTGATGTTACTGGGAAAGAAGATCTTCTCATTCATTTACGGATCTTGTTGTTGCAAAAGGTTTAATACTAAATTTTACCTTTGACTGTGAATGTGTGGAAAAAGACATGGAAAATTGACTATTGTTTCTGTTGTAGATTGCTTCTGAAAATGGGTACACTAGAATCGTGCTAGGATCCTGTACCTCAAGGATTGCTTGCCACGTCATTTCTGCCACAGTAAAGGTGTGTGTGTCTTTGTTTGTATAAAGCTATTTCTATTTTCTATGGTGAATGCATCAAACTTATTTTATTAGTATAGTAAAGCTTAGATGGTCTTTAGCTCAAGTTGTGAAGGGGTTATCTGAAGGAGCTTTGAGGTTGATTTGAGGTCCTATGTTACTCGGGCTTAGGTGTGAGTGTTGGATACGGGTATATGATCAAATTCGTCTAAGTTCATGTCCCCATATCCATGTGTTAGACACAAGGATTGAATATGAGGCGGAGAAGTATAGTTGTGGTCAATATCTTAGAAGGGTAACATGCTATCTAGAATTTGGAGTGGCAAATTGCTAGGCAGACTGGTAGATTAGAGGAGTTGCTGTAAATTGGTTCAAAGACTAACATGATAAGTGCAGTTGTAAAAAATTTTGACCACATTCTGGGAATTGAGGCTTTTGTGATTTTCCACCTTAGTCATTGATTCTCATTGCTATTTTTTTGAAGTTAATGCAAAAAACATCCATGAAATAAAGGTTGTTGTGCTCAGTACTGCAAACAAAAATATAAGTTGGAGAGGTGTAAATGATTATTTTTGACTTCTTATTAAACTAATTTTATATTTTCTGGTTAGTAACAAAAATATATCACAAGTTCAGCTCTAGTTGGGGTGAAATAGGCATGCCAGGTATCACTAGTCCCATGATCCCCCACCCTCCTGCACTGCTAACCTAGATATTTATTCACAATTCATTGTTCTTTGAGTTCTCATTATGATTCACCACCTATCTAATTTGATCATTTTGCTCTTTTCAGGGTCAGGGTTATTCTTTATCAGCTGACATACAGTATGTTGATTCGAGATGGGAGATTCCTGTTGTGCTTCCACTTCGTGATTGTCCTGCACAAGAGCTCAACACCCTTTGCAGCCTTGATGGGTTTGAACCTTACCTTGTTCTTCATATTTGAATTTATTTTTTGCATTAAGAAAACTTTTATATACTTTTAGTTGAATGTTCTGTTTTAATCAGGTTTACCTCCATTTTTCTCTATTATGTGACAATCATATAATTTCATGGAAGTATATCTGTGGTATATCTGACTAATCATCTGATTTATAACTAAATGATTGGTCTAAACTCATTTTGGCAGCAGTTTGAAGATAGTGGATTTGCTTAATGGTCCATGCTCTGGCATCAATGGCCTGGTATCATCATTTGTTAAAGTGCTGCAGGTAGAACTTCTTGGAGTTTTCACATTTTATTATTCTGTATTGCTATAGTGCCTTTTGGGGGCATATTCTTTGCATAGTCTTTCAGTTATGGTTTATCTGCTCATGGATAGGCAGAGTGCTATGTCTAATTGAGCAGCTAAATTTCACCTTTGCCCTCCGAACCCCAAAGGAGAGTTTCTTTAACCTCATTAATATACATGCCATCCAGGAGCTTATTTTACATAGAAAAGGAAATTCCGTTAGTAGCTGTTGGACGTTTAAAAGTGTGACCATTATCAGTTTGTCTTTCTGTAAGTTCCTTTTAAGTGAACTAGACTCGCAGGTTCCTAATTGAAATGCTGTTTCTTTCAGGAAGAAAATCCTTCTCGAGAGTGCACAATAGTAAGAACAGCTGGGAAGCTCACTCCATTTCACTTCAACAGGGTTCCAGAAATCCATGACTCTAATGTTCCTTCGGCAACTCGTAGACATCAAAAGAGATATACTCTCAAGCCGAATGGATCTCTCTCATCAGACTCATTTTGTCCTATTTGCAACAGTCCACTCAAAAAATCAAACTTACCATCAAGTTTGAGAAGTCATGGAAGTCAACAAAATCCAGATCTTTTTGCTTCTGCTTGTTCAAGTTGCCAGTTTCAGATACTTCCTAAAGACCCCTCATTGATGGAGGAATTTCTCTCTCTCCTACCGCAACAAATGATTACCAAAGCAAAGCATGGTGATCAAGGGGATTTCAGTTTTCTAAGGTGAGAAATTAAATTTTCATTAATACAAACTTTTTTTAAAAATTAAGAGTTTATGATTCACGTCAGCTTCAAATTCATGACTTTGTTGCTCTAGGTGCATGTAAAAATAGTTTATATGCTGCATAAATTGTGGTCTTACAAAGAAAAAGTTTCATATTGCCTCTTCAAATGATTGTAGGGAGCAAATACAAGAATTTTTGCTTTCAGATGGCGAAAATGAAATTTAAATGAAGCCTGCCTGTTCGCTGAGTTGTAACCATCTTTTTTTCAATGGTTCTGCATAACTGGTTTTTGGGTTACTCCTGCAATATGCATGGTTAGGTAGTCCCAAGGGGATTTAGCGATTGTTGGCAAAAACCATCTTTTTCCAGTGATTCTTCAGTACCGGGTTTTGGGTTACTGCTGCAATGTGCATGGGTAAGTAGTCCCAAGGGGATTTAGCGATTGTTGGCAAAAACCACCGAGGAAGATTACTAGCTAGTTGCTGCCATAAAGTTATTGGCTAACATGTTTCAAGGACTGCTGGGTCTGCATAATTGTTTGATGAGGTAAGAAGCATAATTGGCATTGTTATTCGTTGTTTCTTGTTGGTAAATGGGGAAGTTATTTGCGCTTTTTCATGTTGCCGATCTAACCATATAACCTACATCAAAGTTTATTTGAATTAATTACAACTAGTTCTTGCAACATGTTACACTTGAGTTTTTAAAATTAGAAGCGTCGGTCTTGGTTTTGTTTTAAGTTTGTAATTTTTTTTTTATAAAAAAGAAATGAGGTCGTGTTTTGAGCATAATTGAACAGATTACATGGACAACCTTTTTCTTCCAGAAGACATCAACAAACCCGACTCTGGAATCCAAAAAAAAAAAAAAAGTAAATCGAGTGGTAGACAATTGGCGCTGACAAGCGCATTCCATGACCAGGATTCCAAAAAAAGTTAAATTCTGCTATCAGTCCCGATATTTTGCAAAAATTGAGGATTTAATCAATTTACTTTAATTTGATCATTTTTAAGTCCTTGTGTTTTCTAAATTTAAAATTTAGTCTTTTCTAAACAATAACTGTTACTCATTAATTTAAGTTTTGGTATTTTCAAAATATAATGTGTCAGATGTATTATTATGTGTAATGTTATGTCAGTTTATTAGTTTACATATTACTCATTAAAAATCCAATTAATGAAGTAATGATCATTTATTTGTGTCAAGATTGAAATTTTAAAATTTGAAAAATTTTAAAATTTGAGAAGTATAAAAATTAAGAATGATTGAGTTAGAGAAAATGGACTAAAATTATTCTTGTACACATAGTATATGATTAATAATTAAATTTAATTAAATGGATTTAATTATTACCGTTTGTGTTAGGTTAGAATTAATCAATTTGAAAGGTATAAAGATTAGATTGACTAATTTTAAAAATACAAAAATTAAAATCCATCTAATAAAAGTAACGCGACTAAATCCATAACTTTTTAAGCCTGATAAATAACTTAACCTCCAAACAATATAGAGGATTGGACACGTGAAGCCAATCTTCCTCGTGAGCAAAGAAAGCGGCGCAAATAAATAAGCTTCACAGGTTAAATTATCGAAACAGAGCACAACATGGACCTTAATGAAAAAAATATGTGGCGCTTGTGGTTGAGTAAGACCCATCAACGGTCGAGCGTCAAACAGCTCCATTACGGTCAAAAAGGTGTCGGTGGCGGCGATTCAGGTATGGTCCCCTTTTTGTTGATGCTTTGTTCCAAGGTGTGGAGCCATCAATACTAAAACCAAACGGAAGTCGAATGAACTGGGAACTATGAGATTAAAAGAGAAGCTCGGGGCAGTTGAAAGAGGTGAACAAAACTCGAAACTCCCAAATCAAATCTTAAACCCTAGAGCAAAATGAAGATGAAGACGAAGGGAGCAAAAACTCTCTTAAGCAAAGGAAATTGGAAAGAAGAAAAATAGCACAAGACGAAAACAAGGGAATAACAAACTAATCTCAGTTGAAATGGATAAGGAAAAACAGTTAAGCTGAGCGAAATGAAGGTCAAGGAGAAAGGTCAAGGAGAAAAGAGAGTCATTCATGACAATGGGAGAAGGAGAGTAAAAAGGCAAGCATATTCAATTTTTAAACTTGTTGAATATGGTTGTATGAATCTGTAAAATTAATCAACTAATTAAAGTTGGGAAGTTGTTTATATCATGTTTCCTGATCTATGCTCCATTTGCACATTGGAGACTCTTTAAAATCGCAGAATTGCTGTAAATAAAAAGGGAAAAAAAAAGCTAAATCCATTCATTGATATTGCTATCATTCCCCATTAGCCACCAAGGAGTGAAGATCAAACCCAACTCCCGAGTAAACCAAAGGGCTTAAGCTTAAGAGTCAAGCACCCCTTAGCTTGTTGAATCCTATCCAACCATGAACCACTGAAGCAACAAAAACTAGTAAAGCAGATGGCGAAGGTTCTACTGAGGACTTTTTGCAGCATATTATTGAGCTGAAAGCGTGGAACAACACAAGTCAAATAATGAGATATTAAATACTTTCAATGTGATCTATTTTCCTTATTATCAAGATAATCTCGACAATTTCAATCCTTATCGAAGGCTATTTTTGAGGAGATAGAGATTCATATTAATTCTAACAAAGCAAATCACTTTATGGTTATTTAAACAAAGGCTTGTTTTTGTTCTACTGCAATTTCATTTTTGTTAATCAGCTTACAACTAAGCTTTTAAGAGAAAGACTCTGTCTTCGCAACGTGTTTCCTTGGCAAAATCATCGTCCAGATCATACTTCATTCTGGTCCTACCAAATGACTACTTATTCTTCTGCTCTGCCTAGGCATTAGATTTGGAGGTGAACTGTTTATCGTTTCACCCCTCACTGCAATTATATATTTTAAATGGTTGCTTTAGTTTCACAAGAGGAGCTTTTCATTAAAGACTACAAAATGACAATGAATTTTCAAAGCAATTTATGAAATCAAACGTAACCTGCACTAGAAGAGCATGATTCTTCACTGCTACAGCTTGAGAGAGAGAGGAAACATGTAAGTTAAAGTAGTACCATCCAATTAAATCACCTTGCAACAAAAAGTTGTTATAATTTACCTCAGCAAGCTCAAGCTATCCTGGTTGGGCTGGCAAATCTCTTATATCATAATTCGTTTGAATTGGGTTATACCTGCCACTATATCAAAGCAACCTTTCTATTTACAAGGTCAATTTCCCAAGTACCTTTGGAGGGAAATTTCATACCTTTCCCCAATTAAAGTTGTCAAATCATGACCAACTTTTGATGATAAATGCTTTGGAGAAAGATTTGATTGTGGAAAACGAGAAAGAATTAGAGGTGGATAGAAAACATTCTTAATCACAATTCTCATCATAGATACATCAAGTAAAGAATAATACCACGAAAGAAATATGGCAACCACACACTTTCCCATTTAACTCCTCCCTCTTGGAAGTAACTTGAGCCAACAATCATCCCAAGAATCTGGAGATTTCCCCCACAGAAAATTCTCAGTAAGTGAAATAGAGCACTCCAAATTCTTAAAAGACAAAGGTTGACGCCATATAATGATTTGTGTTCAAAGTTAGCATATGCAGAAAAAAACCAATAACAACGCAATAATTGTAAACTAATTTGTCCTGTTAATATTAAATAAAAAGTGTTGAGCTAAACTATGCCATAAATTGAATGAGAAATAGCACCTAAACTATTCAAATTTGTTGCTTTGACATCCCTGAATAGATGTAATGAATTCATCAAAAAGAAAAGGTATACTCCTATCTCTCAGAACAAGGAAATATTCACTGTTGATTGCCAATCTTTTCCTCAGCATGTGATGCCCTTCAAAAGCATTATCTGGCATCTCACCATTTTCATAATCCAAAAAATCTCCAGAATTACCATCTATTTTGTGTGGCCAGTATTTCCAAGAAATGTCATCTTCCCTTTCATGGGGAAAGCCATCATCCAGGTAGCTAACTTTAGCTTGTCAAGCATAGCTGTCAAATATCTTGTAGATATCTTGTAGATATATACTTTCCTAAGAATAGGTTGTTGTACCAGTGCTATATAATTGAAAGTTTAACTCAATGAAAAGGGATAGAATTCTCTTGTTTTGTTACTACCTTTATCAAATGGTTGGATATTAAGATAAAGAACGGGCTGTTCTATGTTCCTTGAACTCTTCTTCAAGTTAATAGGAGTCCTAATGCTTATAGTTTCCCTGATTGTCCCATAATCTGAAAGGCTTACAACAGCAGATTCTAAACGTTGACCCTTTGCCACCTTGTCCTTTCGAGGCTCATACAAGTAGAACTCTAAACAATTCTTCTGGAAACCATCACGGTTGGTGCTCTTACGGGACGATTCCAGAGAAAGTTACTTGAAGCCTGAAAGACTCGCCGAACTCGATTTTCCCATTCCTAAAACTAGAAACCAAGGACCCAGAACTCTTATCACCATTTCCCCATTGAAGCAATAAAGATTGAGCCGCTGGCAAAGACTGCAATGGTGTCCAAGGATTAATTTCCTTTACACATACAATGTAATGAACCTGATATGAGTTGCCTTTTCTGTTCTTAGTTCTTAGGCCAAGAACCATTGTTTGGTCTCTGAAGAAATAATGGCCTTCAAGCTTAATCAATATGATCAATCAAAATGGCTTCATGTTTTTGAAAACCATACATTAAAGATCTGTATTTAGGGGAAAAGCATAATCAGAAACAGTATACATTGAAAGAGATTGAACAAGAATTACAGTGTTTAAAGCAAATGAAAAATGGAACAAAAGAAAATGACTTTGGCAGGAAAACCGATTCGCTAACAACCAAAGCAGAGAAGAGAAGGAACCAAATTGAAAACAAAACGTGGGTCCAAATCATTCTTACCAATATATTCTCCATTCATCAAGTTCATGTATTGCAAATGTTAAGTTTATTAAAGCTAAAATACAAAAAAATATCAAATGTTTAATAAAGATCAAAACAAAGGCTATGTCATGCCTTCAAAATGGAGTTTCAGATGTAATTTTCACAAGGATAATGGCTTGTGACTCTCCAAATCAGGCCTGGGATAGGCTCAAGGAAGAGTTTCGAGGGTCAGATATAACCAGACAGCAGCAGTTGATCAACCTGAGGAGGGACTTTGAGAATCTGAAGATGAAAGAGTCTGGATCCATTAAGCAGTATTCTGATAGGATAATGGCTACAGTTAACAATATTAGGCTTCTTGGGGATGATTTCAGTGACACAAGAATAGTTGAAAAGGTCATTACAACCCTTCCAGATTTTCCTCACATTCATCTTGGACTGTTTCTTCATCTGTTTTTGATTCTTCTAGGGAGTCACATAGCCAACATGAGAAGGTATTTAAATTCATTATTCTCCTTTCGTTGTTTATTTCCAGTTACGTTGAATTGTCTCTATAATGTCTTTGAACAGAGGTTTGAAATTGGGTTGGATTTAAGATTTCTGAAATTGACTTGGCAGACTTTGGTTCTTGAAGCATTACCATAATTTACATTTTCATGCAACTAAGAAATACTTTGCTTTCACAATTCTAGATTCTGCTCTTGGTGGTGTTATTATTTGATGCACATGCATCTTTCTGAAAAGCTAAAAAATTATCAGGATTTTTGTGCTTTAATTTAGTTTTTATTGTATTATTAATATAGGGAAGGGGGAGCAAACATGGGACCATTTTTGAGGTAAGATAGGGCTGGCAATTAGGCCATACCTCAGCTTGAAAATTGCTAGGAGCAATAAGTTGAGCAACATTGCAGTGATAAATTTGTAGGGGAGCAATACGATCCCTTTTTAGCCACTACATAAGCCAATATGTCAGTTTTGGGCAGTCACTCAGATTGCAGTTCCTTAGGTACCAGCATGCTTCTATTCTAGGAGGACTGTAGTAGTTCTGGTTAATTTGGTGGCTCATAATTGTCATCCTAGCAAAGCTAGTATTTCTGAATGTTTAATAGCAAGTCACTATTGACTACAGATTGGATTGGAATCAGCAAATGGTGGTATAGGAAGGGTTGGGCTCAGTCTTCCTTCTGATGGAACATCTGTTGGTGTAAATTTGTTACAGAGAGGAAGAGAAGAAAATAAAAAAAATTTGTGAATAACGGAGAAGGCTGTTTTTTTTTACCTTCACACACACATCCTTTTTAATTAAAAAAAAACTTACAGTTGCCAAACAAGCATAAAACATAAAGTAAAAAAAAAAAAAAAATTACAGCAGAGAAAACTAACAGCAGCCTATTACTAAAGGCCTAAAGCAACTGACACAAAATATATATTTGATTTCCAACATCAAACTCAAAATACATCAACAACATCTGCAAACTCAGGGGTAAGTCCAGTTGTTGAAGCATTCAAGCAAGTAAATGGGAATACATCTCATTTATCTTCAATGTACTTGTCCTCCAATCCTAAGAATCCTCTAAGTCATCCCATGGGTAATGTTTCTTCCTCCTCAGAGGCATGTGTCGCTGTTCCAGTAGATGTGAACTTGAATCATGTAAAAGATAAAGACTCCCATAGCAAAAGAGAGGGAGCTACTAGTTATTAATACTATATTTTACTCGTATTTTTTTAATATAGTTTAAATAATGCATTTAAGCGCATTCGTAGGTTGTAATAGCCGCAACGATGCCAACTAAGTTAAGGATCAATCATCATAATGATTTATATTTTCTTTTTGGTGAATAATGATTTATATGTTTTAATGTTTAAAGAGGTAGACTTTACATTTGTTGGTAAATGTGTTTAGGTTTAAAACTTATTATCTTATTTTATTTTCAATATCAATCGAAGATATTTTTTTTAAAAATTCGTACTAATAACCTATTATAAAAGGAGAAAATATCAAAAAATAAAATAGAATATTTTAAGGAAAATATTATATTTCATAGATGACATATTACAAGTATTTCATGCACAAAATAAAGACATTCATTTATCAAAGTAATAAACAATGAATTGTTACTTAATACTTTATTATGAGAGTTATGAACATCATAACACATAAAATATAACATCTCTTAATTTTTAGGTTTTGGTTTTATCTTTCAACGTTGAATTTATCATTTTAAATATTTTTATTTATAATATTTATCATATTTATAAATAAAAATCTTAATTTTATTAAAATATTTAGTTAAATAATTTACTTGATAATAAAATTTATTATAAGTATAATAAGAATTTTGATTCTATTAAGAAAAACTTTAAGTAAATAATTTATATAATAAATTAAAAAAATTGAATTTTATATTGAATTACTTTATATTTAAATTATTATGGCCGATTGAGTATTAGCTCAATTCATATTGACATTATTGTCCGTAAATTTGTTTAGCTAGTAAAAATTGAATTTAACTTTTTTTGTTTGACTTCAAAATTAATTATTTATACTTAAATTTCAATTCAAGTTAGAATTAAGGTTTTTTTTTATTTGTAATTAGATTTTTTTTTTTTTAAAAAAAAAACTTGATTTTACTTTGAGTTGTTCAAGAACTCGAGTCAACTTCATAAAAATAGGATTAATTTTTTTTAAAAAAAAAGGTCAAATCTAATTCAAATGACTTGCAATGATAAATAGTTAATTTACGGTCCCTGATGTAGATCTTTTAAACCAAACTCAACAAATCGAAGTTTGAAGCAAAAGCAAAAAGCAAAAGCCAGAACGTAAAGCAACTTAAATTACAACTCAGTTTGAACAAATCAAAGTTGCATCACAAGCAAAAGCAGTCCATTGGCAGCCCACATTTCTATTTCACCCATGATCTTACTTACTGATATCTAAGTGCTACTGATTAAAGACAATAACAGTTTTTATGGAAAAAAGAATTACAGTTCTGAAATTGAACCCATCAAGTTTGCTTCATTGATTAAAGACAATAACATTGCTTCAAAAACCAGACACTATGGTTAGAATTGATTTTATCAATTTATTTGCTCAGTACTACCACTTTCTCTAAGGCATGCGGTAATGTATTGGGAGAAGGAAAAGGCAAAAATAAAAATAAAAAAATCTAATTAAAAAGAAATATTATAGAATCTATGCTATTCCCCTTTTTATCTGTTTTAGGAGCCAACCAACTCGGCAAACATGGATGCAAAGATCCCAAAAATAAAAGGAAAGGAAAGGCATTGAGATTGGATTATGTAAACCCCCCTTTTGTTCTTTATTGGGGTTAGCTACAAACAAAAGCATGCAAGGATTTGAAGAGAAAATTCTTTTGAAAGATGAAATACCAACAACTTAATATGATGCATTCAAACAATTGTAAACAATCTTAGCTCTATCCTTTATGATCAAACATTTTTCATGTTCAACAACGAATCTTCATTTCAATGGCAAATCATGCGCTGAATCATCCATTCAAGCCAAATGGTATAGACAGTTATTCACATTCACACAATCAAGTCAAAATTACAGGGAAACACCAAGAATGTTGCTGTGAATATGGGCAATGTAAGAGGAAAATATCAAAGGAAAAATGAAAAATGCAACTGTTTCTTATAGATGATGAACCTAAGAATAAACTCGCAACAACAACTCTATCTATGCAAGAAATGAAAATCGACAAAAGAAATAAAAGATTGCTGATTGTTTTTCCCAGTCCTTTTACTGAAAGACGGTGGAGCGCCTGTAAGAACTGAGGAAGCCTGCTGGGAAGAGATCCATAATATGCATTGCGGGTTTAATGAGTCTCTTTCTCTGAGTTGGAGCGACAGAGATCCTCGATTTGGTTCATCACCTCGGCCATTGAAGGACGCTTGTCAGGGTATTGAGCAGTGCAATTAATGGCAAGCTGTAAGAGCTGGACCATATCATCCTCAACATTCTGGTATCTCAGAAGTTCGAGGTCGAACACCTCAGAGGTCCAGTCCTCTCGAACTATGGATTGGACCCACCTTGGAAGGTCTATGCCTTCCTCGTTCAATAGGGCATGTGTTGGTGCCTTTCCAGTAAGCAGTTCCAGAAGCAATATACCAAAGCTGTAGACGTCAGCCTTTTGGGAAACCTTATTTGTATCTGTTACTTCTGGAGCACGATAGCCATCAACACGGTTGGGAGTCAATGTGGGGCCAGCAAGCTGAGCAAGACCAAAATCAGATACTCGAGCTTCGTAGGATGTAGTAAGTAGGACATTCGATGATTTGATGTTTCCATGGGAGATTCCAGGGCCCTTGGAATGGAGGTATGCAATGCCTCTGGCAGCTCCGAGGGCAATGCCGGACCTTGTGTCCCAATTCAATGGAGTCCTTCCAGATCCTCTGTTACCTGAATAGCAATAATGATGATGCAGGATAACAGTTTCAAATAAATTATAAAAGAAAAACTTAAAGAGGTAGAAATTTTGGGGTTTTTTCCTAGCAGCTAAATGCGTAGCAAATGATGATAAACAGATCGGTACATTCGGGATTCAGAAACTTTTATCAGATTTTCGTTAAAGCCAAATGCCAATTCATTTATATAAGATACAACAAGTAAATTGAGCAACTATGAACTTTATTTTCATAAGCTACTTTGTTTATCAAACTAATGACTGAATCCAAATCCTAAAGATGTAGCTCATGGAAATTTGAAAAGGGAATGTTGGCCTACATGAATTGATTTTTACAATGAGCATGATTGCTACATAGATGCATAGTAAGATTCTATTTCTGGCAATCAAAACAAAGAACAGCAATGATAACACCATCAGCAAAGCAAGAAAGATAGTGCAAAAGAAATACTCACCATGTAAAAGTGAAGACAAGCTGCCCATAGGCATGTAATCATAAACTAGAAGTTTCTCATCTGCACTAAAGTAGTAGGCCCTTAATGGGACCAAGTTCTGGTGATCCATGGAGCCGACTACCTCCATCTTCTCCTTGAATTCCTTTTCCGACACCGTCACATCCTTCAACCTCTTCACTGCGACAACCACTCCCATTTCCAAAGTGGCCTTATACGTGGTCCCGAATGTTCCCTTCCCCAATACCTCAGCAGATGCCCTTAACAAATCCTCCAGATCAAATACCCTCGACGCCTTCCCAAAAAACACCAGATTCTTAGTCCCACTACTCTTAGCTTCCTTATTGACTACCCCAGATAACCCAATGCTTCTATTATCACTCTCCCCTGCTGGTTTATCTCTTGGAATTTCAACCACAGCCTGTTTTGGAGGGGCAACATCCCTTTCCTCCATTTTTTTACCACTCTTTCTTCTACATAAGCAGATCAATAGAATCAGAATCAATAAAACACCAAGAACACAACCAATGACAATACCAGCAATTGCTCCACCAGACAATTTACTGCCACTACTTTCAGTCCCATTACAAGGAACCAAAGGCTTCCCACATAAAGAATTCCCTAGAAAAGCACTTTGAGGCTTATTTGATAACCCTTTTGGGATTGAACCATTTAACTGATTAAAAGAAACATTGAATTGCACAAGTGAAGGCCCTTTAATATCAGGGATCGACCCAGATAGATGATTGTTCTCCAGATATAAAGTACCCAACCTAGTCAAATTGTTAACACTCTCAGGGATCGAACCAGTGAAATTATTGCTTGCGAGATTAAGCCTTATAAGGTTTTGCAAAGAGAACAAGAACAGAGGAATCTCACCAGAAAAGCGATTCCCTTGTAAGTAAAGGTTTCGAAGGGAAGTAAGCTTGGCAAAATCAGCAGGGATAGACCCAGAAAGAGCATTGAAACGAAGAGAAAGAGTTTGAAGCTGAGTTAAGTTGCCAATACCACTAGGAAGCTGACCTGAAAGTCCCATTCCAGGGAGTCTTAACTCGACGACTCTGTTCTGAGAACAGTTTACACCAGTCCAAGTACATGGACTGCTCGAAAGATTCCATAAAAGCGTGCGTCCACCAACAGCTCTTCGAAGTGCCACCATGGCTGCCCTATCAGCAGCTAGATCTGAACCCACAGTCACCAACCAAGTTGCCCATAACAACAAGGAGAAACTGATTATACAACGAATTGGCTTCATTCTCTTCCTTTTCTTCCTTTAGAACAAAAAAAGGTCAACAAAAACAACAGAATTTTGCTTTGATTCCCAATGCTGCAAAGGGTTTTTCAAAGGTTAAAAGATTGAAATGAAGATGGGATTTTCATGGCTGATAGTTATCTGAAGCTCTGGAGTTTGCTGTACATGAATTGTTAAAGCTTAAATAAATAAAAAAAAAAAAAACTTCAATTCTTTTCTCTTTTTTTTTTTTTTTTTTACTGAGAATTGAAACTTTTAAGAAAGTTTATGAAATTCAGATTCAAAAAAAGAGAATTAAAGTTGTTGAAGAGCATTCACAGATAAAAACCCAGTGGAAGAAAAAGAAGGCGCTTGGCTGGCTACCTTCCTTTTCCTTTTTTTTTTCTTTTACTTATTAATTAAAAATATTTGACCTTTTTCTGTAAGGTAATAAATCCAGTGATTTACGTATGATGTAATTTCAGAAAGCGTTATGTCCGCTTCGATAATTTCAATTTTTTCAGTTTCGGGTCGGATCCCTTTTCTTGCATTAATGGATGGGTTCCGGGTCATATGGTTTTTTTTAATTATTTATTATTATTTATGTTATGGTTGGTTTATTTACTAGAGCTGCTGCTATTTTGAATAATCTCGCAAAGGGACTTTAAAAAGTTGGATGGAGAATTAAAGGGAAAAAAAAACAATAAATTTTTGTGTTTTGTCGGTTGGAACATCGAATAAAACTTTAGGTAGGGTGAGCTTTCAACTGTTTTATTAGTCATTAATTATTATTTTATTAGAATATTTATATTAATGAATAAAAATTAAATAAAGAAAAAGGAAAGAAATCTTGACTGGATCTCTGATTGTAAATCATTACTTTCTATTTCTGATCCAAACCCTTCATCACGTTATGCATTAAACTTTAATAAATAATATAAATAAATATTTTTTAGTACAATAAATATGCACATTTAATTTTGAAAATATACTCTCAAATCTTAGTCAGCCCTTAAAAATTCCAGCAAAGATATTACCAACTGTATTGTTACAGCTCATACCTTATATCCCTTTTTTATTCAAGTATTTATGTTAAGACATTTGGATAGAATACATATGAGTTTAAGAATATGATTTTAAATATTAAAAGAAAAATTAATCATGAGGTGTGGTATAGTGGTTGTTCACCTTATTTTTTAATTACGAGGTCACAATTTAATCTCTACTCATGAGAATGGAACATATCTTTTACGAGAATACTTATGGCTTGGGGATTAATTACTACTTCTAATGATGAATACCCTAATTTTAAAAAAATATATATATATTAAAAAGGCTCTTAAAAAATTAAAATACTAGTATCAAATATCTACCTATATTTGATATTGCCTACCCTAATCAAAGTATGATATAAATGCATCACCTCCTTGTATATAAATTGCTACTTTTGACCAACCAAAACCTTTTACCTAAATCTTATAAGAATACAACATTGAATACCTTAATTTTAAAAAAAATTTGGTTACTTTTCATGTTCGTTTACTGTTCATATTCGAAATTTATGATTGTTTCTTCTAATAACGTTGTCTTTGAAGTTTGAACTTTATTATCCCCTCAATAGTGTAACGTGCCTTGCTACTATACTTAATATTTGTTAGTATATTTAAAATCTTTTTAATACAAATCATTAATATCAAAATTTATAAAAATATATTGATTGAGTCGTAACTTAATTGGTATGGGCATTGTTGTCAATGCAGGAGGACATGAGTTTGAATACGCTAAAACGCATTATTCTTCTACTTAAGGGTTGGGAGGGCAGAACCTATAATAAAGTTATTTAAAAAAATTATAAAAATATAAAATGGTAGTATATAATTAAAATATAACAAAATGTATAAACACGAGTGTGAAATTACCATACATAAATGGATGAAGAGGCTATTAATTTGATCGCAAGACTAGCTCAAAAGAGAGCAAAAACGTGAAGGTGTGTATGTACCAAAAAAAACGTGAAGGTGTGTGTGCCTCTAGAGCCGAAACCCGAAAACGACGTGGTTTGGTTATGTTCAAAATTCAAAAACAGAAGGCTCTGAAAATTCCCCTCTCCTTGTTCATGTTGTCTTACACTCCAACCAGTTTCCACTAAGCTCTTCAGAAAAATAGCTGAAAGCGATCTTTTCAACTACTTGTAATAGGCCCAATTTGCCCGGGCCCAAAACCAAATAAAAAACCAAAATAGAAAATAAATAAGTCCAAAACATCAAAGCCCATTTACATCAGTTATAAGCCCAAACTATAACGGCCCAATATAGCCCAAATTAACCCTAGCCCATAGCCTAAAACACTTAAAAATTTTCAAAAAAAAACCTAAACCCTAATCTATGTGCGCCGTTCCTCCTCGATTGCGCCGCCCGAGGTACCTCGTCCCGAGGCCTGAAGCCTCTGTTGCCCTTTCACCAAAGTGGCAAGAAGACCACCTTTCCCGCCTCCATTGACCCTCCATGGACGCCTGCGAAAAGAAAAGAAATAGAGCAGAGAAACAATAGAGAAGCAAAAGCATAAACAGTAGCAAAATAAAAAACAAATGATATGTATAATCGGCTATAAAAAGCCGTATCCAGATTGTATTTTTTTACACGCGATATCAAACAAAAAAAAACAGAGAAATCAATCAACAGAACGAAAGTTTCGAAAGGTGCCTATTTCATTTATTTTTATTTTTATTTGAAAAAATATATAGATAAATAATAAAAATTTACCTTCGGTTCATCTTCCGTCGTTGTCGAGAAGCTCCAGCAATCCAAACGTCATAGAACCCATTCAGGTTCCGACGAGGGTCGGAAACGCAATGAAGACGAAGGTTTTCCTTCGCGATTCGCCTCTTTTTTTTCTTTTTGTTGTTTTCTATTTATTATTTCAAAAATACATCATAGACCTAGGTTTTAAAGGTTTTTTTTTAAAAAAAAAGGATTTGGTGATTTTTTTCGGCGACCGTGATTTTTTTCGGCGACCGTGGACGGCGGCACTGTCGCCGATGAGCGGCGGCCGCCACGGTGGTCCGATGGCCGGAGCTTAGGCCGGACGTGAGGAGATTGAGAGAGAGGGGAGAGCTTTTTTTAGTTTTTTTTTAAAAAACCTAGGCATGAAATGATTTTTTGTAGAAAATTTAACTTAAATACGCCCCTAAAACGACGTCGTTTTAGGGCTGGCTTCAATAGCCTCAAAACGACGTCGTTTCATCCTTGACCCGCGCGCCGACCCGACCCGTTTCGGAGGATCCGCTCGTTTTCTAGCGCATGGGTTATTTGCGCAATCAGTCCTTCCGCTTTTGCGATGCTCTTCAATTTAGTTCTTTGTTACCTTTTTTTGGATTTTTTAAATTTGGCCATTGATTTTTTTTGTGCTTCAATTTAGTCCCCAGTTCGTTGATCTGCAGAGGAAAGGCCACGTGTACTGGAGATGGGGTTAATTTCTTATTTATTCCCCGCTTGTTTTTGCCCATTTGATTGTAGTCCTTTACTTTATTTTATTACTTAATCTATTTATTTTATTATGATTTTTACTTTAAATTTTGTTTAGATTTGATTTAGTCCCTTACTTTCAATCTTTTATTTTTCTTTGTATTTATTTATTTATTTATATTTATACATTTATTTGTTTTTTCTGTTTTTATTTTTATTTTTCTGTTTTTCTTTTACTATATTTATTATTATATCTATTATTATTAATATTTATTTATGTATTTTATTACAAATTGCACCCATAATTTCATTTATATTTTAATTAAGTTCTTTATTTTCAATATTTTATATAATATTTTCCTCTATATTTATTTACATATTTATTTCTTTATTTCTTTGTCTTTATTATATTTAAAAATTGATATTGTCATTTCATGCGCATATTTTGTCATTAGTATTATTATTGTTATTATTTATTTATTTTGTTTTTTTCTTTGATTGTTAATTTTAGTATTAAAGTGATATGTATTATGAATTGCTTATTAGTACATTTATATTGTTGTCATTCATTAACGTAACATTTTATTCATATATCTTTTTTAATATTACATTAATTCTTACCCAAATACACAAAAAGGAAATTTTCAAAATAAGACAATGTTTCATATTTGGGGGATTCGAGAAATTGTACCCTAACTTACGGGGTTTCGATTTTCTTGTCGAACTTAAATAACCGAATATCCTTTTAAAATTAAAATACATAAGATTTCAAATAAAAAATAAAAGGCAAGCTTATTCTAAAAAATATGAGGTGTCGTGTCCTAACTTACGGGATGTGACATTTTGTTACTTCGAGATAAGGAGGCATTTTATACATTTTGATTTATTCGAGTAATTTTAATCAAGAATAACACAGTATAAAGAGGGATCATATTTTAAATTCTTTTCGAGTTTCCAATTTTCGACACCAAGACATTAGGTAATCAACTAGGTACCAATTTTGGGTGTCACGAGGGTGCTAATCCTTTCTCGTGCGTAACTGATTCCTGAACCTGTTTTCTGGATTTTTGGTAGACCGAAAAACATTGTTTTAATAAATTAAACATTTTATTAAAAAGATCAAGTTTCGAGGTGATCCGATCACACCTCATATAAAAAGGATTGGTGGCAACTCCCATTTTCATTTTTTTATTTATAAAAAGTCAATTTAAAAAAAAAAGGTTTCGACAGTACTAATTAGATTTAAAACCGTTTGGTTACCTCACGTAATAATATAACTAAAATTAAGTATTAATTTGGTGAAGATAAAAAAAATTAGTTAATTTATAAACTAGTACAAATATGTTTAACTAATTTTTATGATTTTTTTGTTTTTACATTTTAAAATTTTAATAATTTATTTGCTTTAAATCGAATGGACTGATCAAATCGAAAACCTTATTTATTACATAGTAAAATAGACTTAATTCACAATTTGATCTAAACATTTTTTGTCTCACTTTGATACTTATGTTTTAATTTTCGTCTCAGTTTACTTTAAAAAATAAAAGTTGCCAATTAGAATGTAATACAAGCCACATTCTTATTGGATGCCAGCAATTTTCGAGTACCAAAGTCAGACCAAAATGATAGTTTAAGTACAAAAAAAAAAAATTAAGTATCAAAGTGAGAAAAAATATAATTCAAAGGTAAAATTGTGAATTAAACTCAAGAAATAATTAGTACAAGTTCAAGTAGCAGCTTAAAAATGGGTGATTGTGTGCATATGTATGAAGGTGTTCCCATTTTGTTGATCTCGTTCACCTTAAGTGGTATGTAGTCATTCATAAGGTGCAAATGTTGAGAATTCATTGATAGGTGATTAGGGATTGCAAAAACTAAATCATCCAATGGATTCTAAATCGATTTACTTCGAAATAAACGATTTTTTTTAAAAAGTGGATGTGAGGCAAGGCAACGGTAGATTTTTTCTTTTGGATAGTGGTATGGAGTAGTTATAGTAATTGCTTGCCCCACCTTGACTCACTCCACTATATGAAATTACTATTTTATCCTTATATATATAAGCTATTAAAAAGATAAAAATGTAATAACGTAATATAGAAAAAAAAATCCATATATTTTATGTTTAATCTTTTTTACAGAATTATGTTTAAAAATTTACTTGAATTTAAAAATATTGAAAATATTAAAGATAAGTAGCAAAGGTTAAATCATCCAATGGATTCTAAATCGATCTACTTCGAAATAAACGATTTTTTTTTTAAAAGTGGATGTGAGGCAAGGCAACGGTAGATTTTTTCTTTTGGATAGTGGTATGGAGCAGTTATAGCAATTGCTTGCCCCACCTTGACTCACTCCACTATATGAAATTACTATTTTATCCTTATATATATAAGCTATTAAAAAGATAAAAATGTAATAACGTAATATAGAAAAAAAATCCATATATTTTATGTTTAATCTTTTTTACAGAATTATGTTTAAATATTTACTTGAATTTAAAAATATTGAAAATATTAAAGATAAGTAGCAAAGGTTAAATTGAAGCAAAGTGGGGTGAGGCGATGATAGATGCATCCAACATTCATAGAGGTGGTTATAATAGTCCATTTTTTAGTAATGTCGAAAATGATAGTTTCGAAACCCCATTTCTGATGTTCGAGTCTATAAATATTATTATTTAATATTTACAAGATTGACATTAAAGTTTGGTCTCTTAATTTTGTCAAATTGATAGTTAATTAAGGTATAAGAACTAAATTGTAAAAGTTTATAGCTATAGATTTTGAAATTGACGAAGGACCAATTGAGCAATTAGACAATTATTATATTGTAAATCGATGGTGAATGGCAATATAATCCACCAACTTTGCTAATTATGTTTAAATTTAATTAATTAATGTCCAATTAACTAATTAGGATTAATTAGAAATTAATTAAGTATAAAACACAAATTTCAAAAGAAAAGAAAGACTTTTTTTTCATCTTCACGAAGCAAGAAAAAGTATAAAATGGGGTTTGGAAGCTTCAAACTTTCGAAAATAATTAGGTGAGTTTAATTTAGTCTTTTTCTTATATTTTTTTATATTTTTTAAATCGTGAGAGTTTGATTTATTTAGTCAATGTACCAATTTGTAAAACTGTTAAAGTTTCTAAAAGTTTCCATTGATGATTTTTTTTTAAAGAAATTGGTGTTAAATTGATAGATTTTAAGCTTAGATGTGAAAAATGACTAAACTGTAAAGTTTAATTGTTAAGTTTTTTTAACATAAAGACTAAAGTGAATAGATTTCAAATTTCATGTGAATTTTTTTGTAATTATTGATAGTAGAGGGTTCTAAAAGGATGTAATTGAGATTGGTTTTGAAATTGAAACTCAAATTTGAAAGTTATTGCAATTTCGGTTTTATGGACTAAATTGAATAAAATGCAATACTTTAGGGACATTCAAAAAATTAAATTGAACTGATTCATGCATATAATAGGATATTATAAATTGTTTAGAATTAATAAATTGATCTGAATTATTGTTTAGATCGAGAATTGAACCAAACCGAAGATAATAGGGGAAAAGACAAAATTTTCAATTAGTCCTTACAAATTCAGCTTGTTTTTTCATTTGACCAGGTAAATTCATATGATATGATTGTATTTAGATTGTTATGCATTTGAATTATGAATAAATGTTTGTTTGGCTGAAATTTAGATTGTTGCGATTTGGTACAATAAGAGAAAACTGGACTAAATTGTAAAGATATGTATTTATATGTGTTGAAAGTTTCAGATGCACTTAGTAAATATATTTTGCACACTGATACAGATTGATTATCGATGATTATAGAGATCCAGCATTTGTTGTCGACTTAGAGATACATGTGATACAAGTTTAGCTCGAACGAGTAACCTGATGTCATTTTAAAGGTTTTAGTCCGGACAAGTAACCTTACATGTATGTTTTTAGCTTGGTCAAGCAATCGAATGTGTCATTAAAGGTTTAGCCCAAATCAGTAATCTGACACAAATATATGTTTAGCTCAGACGAACATTTGATGTATTGAAGATACACGAGACACATGTTTCGTCTGGACTGGTAACCTAATGGCATTCTAAAGGTTTAGCCTAGACTAGTAACCTGATAGGAATATATATTTAGCTCAGACGAGCAATTGTTATATCGAAGATATTTGTGACACAGGTTTAGCCTAGAATGGTAATCTGATGTTCTCGAATGGCTAACCTGACATGTGTATATATATTTAGCTTAAACGAGTAACTAGGGTATCAAGATACCTGTGTATGATATGAGTTTGATGTATAAATTTAAAAATGTTGAATTGAACTGGAATATTGATTTGGAGTAATGGCATGAATATCTATATGATTTCAATATCAATTGATTGATTGAATGAGATTGAAAATGTGATATTCAAAATGACATGAATTCGTTTGATATATGATTTGGATTGCTATATGGTTTGAATTCATGATAAGCTCACATTATTGTTGTTATGATTTTCCATGTTTAGATAATCTATGTCAAGCTAGTAGCTTATTGTGTTTGAATTGAAAATTAAGGTAAGTTGTTGTTTAAATACCTATGAACTTACTAAGCATTCGATATACTTATCCCGTTGTTTTTCCCTTTACCTATAGATTACCAACTTGCGAAATGTGTATAGTGGATCAGCAAAAAGCTCACACTATCCCATTTTCAAATTGGTAGCTTTTTAATTGTTTTGAGTCCAATTTTGTGACATGTATATAGGTGTTTATATATGTTAACTTGATAATGATAGCTATAGTTTGAACCCTAACTGATGTTTGATTTTAGGAAGGCTAATGTTCATATATATATATATGTGTGTATGTTTTGGTGATGTGTTAAGCTATATGTATGGCATATTTGGGGTATGAATTAACATGATTAATTTGATGGTATTGGATAGATAAATGCATGATTGAATAGGTTGGAATTGAATAAGTTGTGATGATATGTTTACATGCCAAATTGAAGTATATTGGATTGTTTGGTTTGGAATGGTTGAATGGATTGTTTTAGCATGTGTTTGGGATGTTTGGTGCATGTAAAGTTGTGCATTATGCACAAAATGAATGACTTAGGGTGTAAGCTTGAAATAGGTATCAAATGACCTAAATTTTACCAAAAACAAAGTACACGTCTCAATGAGCAACTTTCTTTGTCGCAATGCCGACCGACAGTATGTCACGTCGCGATGTCGAGTGGCCTGAGATCACGACGTGGAGGAAGTGACGTCACAACGTCAGTCTTGAATTTTCAAAACTTAACAAATTGGTCCTATTTCATGCTCGGGTCAACAAAAGGACTTTTGTAAGCTCAATTAAGACTTAGATTTAATTGTGGATTATAATATGATTGTGTTTACGGTATGATTGAATGTTTGAATGATTTATTTACTGTCTATTTGACGATAGTTGCTCCGACAACAGATGTGGCATCCTTTAGCTCGGATCGGATGATCAGGTCGGGCAAGGAGTGTTACAGTGGTAGTAGTTTTCAAGATTATACATTCATAGTAGAGCGGGGCGGGTAATAGTGCAGAGCTTGCCAGCTGTGGAGTGGTGGTGGATTTAGTAATATTCGCCCCCGCCTCGCTCCATTTTCATTCATATAAGTGATCGTATGTGTACATACGATTTGCCTTTTCTTACACCCAATAAAGAGCTCCCACTTTTTTAAACTTGCGGCCCTTTTAAACACTTGAACTTTCAATGGAGTAGAGAGACAAAACCTTCCAATATAAACTATTGAACATGTCAAAAATACGAATACAAATACCATTATGGATATGACTATGATTAGCAAGAATCTTTAAAAAAAAAAAGTAATCATGAAGAAACTAAGGAAAGACAATAATAAAAACTATTCAAAAAAATCATTAATGCATGAATTTTTTTTTCTCCAAGTTGTTTGCTTCTTCTCTTTTGTTTTTCTCAGCAGTAATGCTAACTTCCGGGCTAACTATTGCCCGCCTTTTTCTCCCTCCCATCAACTTTCTCTTTCTTTCTTCTTCTCATTCATTCCATGTGTCTTCTCTCTTTTCAATTTGCAGACCTATTTTATGGTTTTCTTTGTTGTCTTCACAAGTTGTGATAGACATATAACGGCGCCTATCGTTACTGAAACTCCACTGACCACCAGTGATTTCTCTTGAAAAATCGGTGACTCTTTGTCGACTTCTTAATCTATTTATGTTTTGATAGTATTTCAAAATAATAAATGATTTCACAAGTCAATTTAGACTCGTGTTATCTCAAGTTTTATATTTTTTTTGTTTGTTTTCTATTGTTTAATAAGTCTTCACTTTTAGAAGCTTCTGTTTGCTCTTGTAGCACATTTTTTAATCTTGTTTATGCATGTAGTATTGATTTTGCAAGTGATTTTAGGGATGGTTTTGTCGTTATACTCTCTAGTTTGATGGATGCTCGGTTCTTTTATCGATTTTTGCCTGACATTTTAGACCATTCGAGGTTGATTTCCTTATCATATTAAGTATTTGCAATCACTTCAGATATGTCGTGCTTGAATTATGACTAAAAGCGAATTGTTAATGTGTTATAATGTTCTATTGGTGTTGAGAATGAATTTTTTATTACTTGGATAGAGCTTATTTTTCACTGCTTACTACGACTTTTATTATTTTTCCTCAAATTATATAATTTCCATGAATTAATTAATTTCCCATATAGTAATATAATAAAGTTAGGACGAATTTAGCTATCAAAAGTCAAAATATATATTAATTCCTATATAAAAATCAAAGTTCAATGAATAATTTTTCGTTTTTCCCTTTGTCGTTTCCAAAAGTCGGACAACGAACTCAATTAATTTCTTGTACTCAAATATATAAATATATACTGTATACACATACACATACACATACACATACACTATCTTTCCCCAATCCCAATCCGTTTGATAAATAATCGAATCCCTCTAGTTCCCAGCTTCTGAACCCAAGCTTGCTCTGCAAATTTCCTAAGGTAATTTTCTGTTTGATGAATTCCCATGTCAATTTATGGCTTCTTGATGCATATTTGAATAATGGGTATTTTACAATTTTCTTTAGTATTTAGGATTTTACCCAATTCTAGTATAATTTTTGTTAACGTTTCAACTAATCCGAAATTAAGCGGGAGTTGATTTGTTCTAAAAGATGCTTCGAAATGGAGAGGGTTTTGAAATCGGGTTGGTGCAAAGCTCTATTTGTGATAGATTTCTGGGATTTCTTTTACGTGTTATAAATGAATCAAGGAATAGTTCCTTGACAATGTTTTCTAGTTCATGTGAAAGTCGATTGGAATTAGGCCATCACTGATCCGATTAGTTTCTGCAGTGTTTGATTCTAATACTTATTTGTTTCTGAACTGTTCAAAGTCTCGTTGGGGACAACGGTATTGATTTGAATCATCCACCAACATTTTTGAATCCTTCTTATGCCTAAAATGCATGGGGCCAGTTAGGTGGAAGATGATATACTACAACTTCAATCCTATCCTGGTAGACATGACATACAGTACAATCACCTTTACCCGAATTCTGAATTGGATCGTATCATCCCAAGTGGATTGTTTGTGATCCAATTCATGAAGCCTTATGTTCTAGTTTTTGGCTTCTCATCTCCCAGATAGTATAGGATTCATGAAATGTTTTAGGTTCCAATTAGTCGTATTGCGTTTGTACTAAGTGAATTGTGGAATACTGCCTTTTAAATTACGTTCCAGACAAGTAGTGATTTGCATTCTATTTCCTGTTACTTATATTGGATCAATCTGCATTCCAAGTAATACTAGGCATGATACAATGCATTTTTGTTCTGTAATTTGGCTTCTAATCACTTGGTGTTGAAGTTGAAATGGGTTTTTGAGATGAGTAGGATAATCATAGGAACACACCATAAACTGATAATATTATGATCTGTAATAAGTTTTTAGATTAGAGGGTCTGATAAAACATTAACCAGTTGTTGCCTATATGCATGTTACTTGGACTTCTTGAGTTACGGGCGTGGATGTCGAATATAGATATATGACTGAAACGGGTATGTTGAAATTTATATTTTTAATTTTTTTTCATATATTTGGAGGAACATATCCCCACTCCCGTTTTTGATTACGCACCTGACATAAGTGTCAAACACTGATTTTTATTTTTTGAAAAAAAAAGGTCGGAGCAACATAATCTTATATCATGTATGATTCTAGCTTATATATGCTTTTATCAGTGAAGACCTTTAAAGTTTTCTCTTGTGGTGTTTCCAGCCTTGAGAAATGCAGGATCATCCAAGGATGCCACCGTCGGAGCAAGGTTTGAATCCGAAGTCACGGAAAAAGAAAAGCTCGACAAACAAATCAGCATTGCTTCCGATAGAACGAAATGATTTCAAAGAATCTGTACCATCAAAAACAGGGCAAAAGACATCCAAAAGGAACTCGAAGAAAGAAATGTCTCCAATATTTCAACAACCAGAGAGATCAAATTCGGATTCATTACCGGAGTCTTCGACATCGGGAAACGAATACCGGGCACTGAGGAGAAAGTATTTGCTGCTAGAGGAAGAAAGCTTTGCAATGGGTAAAGAAATTAAAGAAGTGGAAGATGAAGTGAAGGCACTTGAAGATGAGAAGCTTGCCCTGCTGGATCAGCTTGTTGTATTAGAGGGTCTGATTGATCCATCAGAGATGCAATCTCAGGGAGTTTAACTGTAATAACTAACTTTTCTGTTCTTTTTTTTTTTTGGGGGGGGGGGGGGTAATTGTTGTTCCAAATTACATGCTTTGTATATTGCTTTGGGATACAATCCTTTAAGATGGAGTGTTAATGTTTGATTTGCTGCCCTTGGTCTTACTTTCAAGTGCATTTAATTGATGTCAAAAATAGATGTGAAGAAAACCAATATATATATATATACACACACACTAGCTTATATTATAGTATAAGTACGAGTGAAAAAATTTATATGACAAATAAACTTCTAAAATTTATTATGTTGTAGTTGATTGAGTTTTAACTCAATTAGTATAGATATTGTTACCAATGCAGCTTTTTATTTATGGGTTGGGAATGAGTTACAGATAATTTTAAACATTATGTGAAAAGGAACAAATATAATTAAAGCTTATAATGAAATTATTCAAAAAATAATTATGTTATAAGGTTAAAATTCATCATAACTAAGTTTCTAAAAAGACAGTTGAATGAAAACTTTGGAATAATTATATATTTAATTGGTATTCAAGACAAGTTAAAAAATTAGAACACCCCATTGAATTTTTTTCTCAAAATCAATTTGAATCAAACCGTTATCATTCTTAAATAGAATTTTTATATCAGTCAAACTATATATTTATACAATGATTCTCTAAAAACCCTTTCAAATACATAAAAAATGTAAACAGAATAAAACAAGTAAAACAGAATCATTTTTTTTAAATAAATTGAACATTAGTTCGTACAAGAAACATATGTCCATGGAGGGTCGGATCCGGTTCAAAGTGACAACATTTCCTAGAGTCACAACCTTGTTGTTCAGAATGAAGAAAGAACCGTCCTTCTCCTCTTGAAGGATAAGGAACTTTTTGTGGACTCCTAAAATAATGTTATTTAAGTCGTTGTAGCAGAGACTTCATGTTCATTCCTGAAGGGTCTGCATAACTGCTTGTATAAACCCTCGAAGTTGCATTCAGCAACTGGGCATGAACCTGGGTTTTCATGTCTCAGCTTCATGCTTCTCGGCACCCGTACTTTGTGTTTCGGCACGGGACTTTGATAGATTCCAGAACTTTCTCGATGGCCAATTGGAGTGGCACAGGTCGGACATTTATTCCTAATTTTGTTGCAACAGATTGAGCAATAGTACACTGAATTGCCAATCAAAAAGAAAAGAAAAGAACTTATGAGAATTCGTTTAAGGATACGACTGCTTGGCCCTTCTCCATTCGCTTCGACTCCCACAGAGTAATTTGCCATCCACTCTCTTCTCCATTTCTTTTTTTGTTTAGGTTTTAGACAGATAGATGTCTAAAAATTCAATGAGATTGTATCCTTTTAAAGAAGTAAAGCTATAACGATTTTAAGTCTTACTTTATATATATATATATATATATATTAAAACTTAGTTATTAAGATACCAACAAAAAATTTTAACCAATTTTATGTTCTCTAATTCGATTTGAATTTTGACTTAAAACAAATCAAATTTTATTTTTATTTTGTTTGTAACTTTTTTATAATAAATCTTATATTTGTAAATCAATAAAACTAATTTAAAAATATGCTACAAAAGATTTTTATAATAGAAAATTAAATGTTTAATTTCTAAATTAGCCAAAAATAACTTTGAAATATGCAATAAAAAGTCTTTTTTTAAGCTAAAGAAATAAACCGATTCTATATGAAGTACTCTAATTCGATTTTTTTTATTTTTGTTTTGTTTGTAATTTTTATAATAAAAATATTTTATTTCTAAATTAAAAAAAAAACTTAAATATATGCTATAAAAAAGTTTTTTGAAAATTTAAGTAGAGATTGAATTTGATTTACTTTGATAGACATTGAGTATAGATGACAACGAGACAAGATCAATTTTTGTTCACCCCACCCCCAACCCCTCTAATTTTATTTTATTTAAAACTTTCATCTTCACCCCAAAATAACTTTTCTAATCCCACCCCTAAATTTTAAATGTTATATATCTTTTACAAAATTAGATAAATTATATATTATAAATCTTATAAAATTAAAAATTACAACCAAAATATAAAATATATGTGATAAATTCTTATAAAATTGTAACTAAAATCATTAAAAATAATAATAAAATTAAAAAGGACTACTTTATAAATATGTCCGGACGGGCTGAACATTTTTTTCCTAAAACTCTAAACCCAAAATATAATAATAATAATAATAAACCAATTCACTCCAACCTAAAACTTGATTTAAAAAAAAAAAAAAAGGTTCGTATCGGATTGGGGTGAATCGGAACTCATTGGGTGCAAAAATTCTTTTTATCACCCCTAACATTGGGTTTGGTAACAAGTTTCGAGAAATGAATCATTTGGACTAAACCCAGAACTTGAGTCCATTCATGTCTCTATGAAGATTTTAATTAATTGCAATGCTAAATAATAGTAAATAATGTTCACATATTTGAACCCCAGTTTACCAACCAGTCATTCGATAGCAATTCCAAACTGGGTCCATCATGATGTTCCGACTTTTCATTTTCTCTGAGTTAACCTTGTATGGTACCTGTATATGACAAATATGAGGTGTGATTCACCAAACATAAGAAGGGACTTTAAAAAAAATTTGAGTATACCCATATAAGAAAACATACCTGTTTTCGATACTCACCCCCAATTCGAGTAGCATAGTGTAAAACAATTACTAGGTTTAACCACTTAAACAGAGATGACTGAATCCCCATCATTATTGCTTTCACTATCACTACTGCTCTCACTCCCACTCCCGCTCCCGCTTCCACTTCCGCTACCACTACCACTACTCTCGCTTCCGCTGCTACTGCTCGAGCTCGAAGTATGTTCTTCGTTCTCTTCTGCATTGACCTGAGCTCGAAGAGCTTCAGCTGCATTCCTTCCTGCTTTTTCTTCGTCATCACTTAGATCTACATCGGCGATCTCATCATCCATGTCCTTTTGATGTGGTAACTCAAAATTGAAACCAGTTGAAACCTTCTCGGAAGCATCATCTTCTTTAGCTGCCCCCAAACCATCATTATCATCGTCGTCATTGACAATATCCACCTGTTCTTCCGATTCGTAATTTTTAGGATCTGGTGATGCGGTTGGTTGATTTGGAATTGACGTGGGGAACTCGGAGTTCTCCTTTCTGGATTCTGCAATATGAGCAATGAAAGTAATTTGCATGGTTTAAATAATAAATTGACTAAAAACAACAAATTCTTCAAATACAAAGTTGCTAATGTATCTGTGAAAATTCAGGTACCCAGATGATTTTGTCAATGAGCAAAGATAATTGTCTTTTATTCAATTCTTAGTACATCTAGCAGAAGGGATTCCAAAAGGGGCTTTCAACAATGTACGGTAAATGCTACCCTCCCTTAGATGTCTCGAGAGTGCCTATTCTTTTGAGAAAGACACAAAAACACGAGAAACTTCCTAACCTAGCGGGTACCTTATTTCCGACAGAAGGTTTAATATGAATCAGGCTTTCACTAGGAAGGCTTAATCGACAATGATAGACAGTAAACGCTACCTTTCCTTAGATGTCCCGAAAGTGCGTTCTTTGTTCAAGAAAGACTTTATAAAGTTCATCAAGCTAGAATATATGATAAAAGAAAGAGCAAACTATTCTTTCACTCAAGACATTAATGCACAAGAAACTTCCTACCCTAGCCAGGTACCTTCTTTCCGATAGAAGAAACTATCTCCTTCAATTAGGCTTTCGTTAGGATGGTTTAAGTTTGAACTGACAATTCAAATAGACCAGTAAAATCATGACAATGAAGGCCTATCTTAACTATATTAGCATCTCATAAACAGAAAAGAACCTCACCTCTGCTCGTGAAGTCAGATGTATCTATGCGTTCCACCTGAAGCTGTAAATCACATCGAGAACACAACAAATAGAAAATATAATTGTAGATCTTGCTAAAAACAGCAATGCCTCAAAAGATGCATAAGATTGCAGGGTAAAGTAAACTCACTGGCAACGATGGAACCGGGACTTTGTTCGACGATTCTGGCTTCACTCCTTTAGGAGGTGGAGGTGAATAAGACTCCATAGCAGGGCCGGCTGACATAGCCATGGATGCAGACTCGCCAGGCTGCCGGACATGCCTCAACCGCTTCACAGCTCGGTGTAAACGCTCCAACCGGAATGTCTCACCGTCGAAGAACAAAACCGCATCATTATCCTTGTAATCTTCACTGGCACCCTCAAATGTCACCTTGGGTTTCCCATGCTGATTGTTTTCAAATTCTACTTTAACTCGATTATCCTTTGCCTTGTGGAGTAATCCTGGTTGACTTTTATCAATTGATGCTGGTTTAAATTCATCTGGAACAAAATCAAACAAAAGATGTGATGCCTCAGATTTGAAATATCGGTATGGGATATAACATTCCAAATACATGGAAAATAGAAAAAGTTCACCATAACCATGCCAGATACACCCCCATATCGAATATAGGTATGGGATATAACAGTAGAAAGGCATAGAAACTTGAAAATTTAACGGTATCAGTGAAAGATACATACTCGTATCCGGCACACACCTTAGACCAAGTAACATAGCCTAGAAGTATAATTCCTAGCTAATGGAGAAAGTACTAATCTCATAAACACCAAACCTGAAATCTCAAAGTTGGATATTCACTGCTGGAGATGACAATCAACGATATTCCAATTCAATGGATTGAATGACTACTTTTCCTTTTAATTATATATTAAAGGATTGCGAAACACAAAACGAAAATTGAAGCTTAAATCTCAATGATTTGCAATTCTGGATATAGAAGAACATGAATATACAACATTATTCAAATTCCTCTTTTAGAGTGTTAATCAAACACCAAACTAGAAAAAGAAAATAATATCGAATATTAATCAATAGTCTTATCTTTTTCTTCGTTTTCTAGGAAACCAAACAGAACCCTGAGAAAAAAAATTAAGAGCAATAACGAGAACTTACATCGTAAAGTGCAGAATTTGGAGGAAGGTTGTTGTTGATCCTTGAAAGAAGACCCCAAACTTATATTGTACCAATGATTAGGCTTTGGAGCAGTGTTTGGTTCTTCTTTATTGCTGTTATTTGCCATTTTTAAAAACCCTAGAGGAATTTTTCGAGAAAGAAACGAAGACACAAAGGAGCGAGAGAATTGGCCAATTGGGTCAAAGAGGGTCATTTGGTCTTTTTGTCTTGCGCGGGCAATGGTTTCGCTTTTTATAAAGTCTCCGTAGTTTTCCCCCTCAAAACCCTCTCGTTTTCTGTTTTTCTTCTTCTCTCTAATGGCTGCATTTCATCTCAGGTACGTACTTTTTTTTTCTTCAATTTTTCTGGGTTTTTTTTTTATGGATCTTTGTTCCGTAATCTCATGTGTGATATTTTTGTATGAATTTGTGTGATATTTTTGCATTAAGTTTCCTGTCTTCTTTTTTTTTTTTTCAAAAAATGAGATCATTTCTTTGTGTTGAGTTTTTTTTTTTTTTTTTCCAGCTGTTACATTTTAATTTTCATTGAGCTAAGGTGGATTTGTAAACAGTTTGAATTTCAAAATTAATTGGTATAGTGAGCATAGTGTCCCGTATATAATATTTATAAGGAGAGATACATGTAAAATTATATTAATTTTATACATTTTTTAAACTTTGTATACTAATATATTTTCAATGTACTCAAAATATAATATATATATATATAATATGATTTATATGAATAGATTATTATATATAATAGTTGAATTGTTAAAATATAATTATATATGAAGTTATGAAAGTGTGTGAAACTAATATAAGTATTGATAGGCAAATGAATGAATGAGAGATTGAGGAACTGAGAAAGTTTGAGACTGAAAAAGACAATGGAAAGGGAGAGGGGCTTAGGGGTCTAAGTCTAACCAGACCGAGCTTGACCCGAAACTCGAAGCTCGAGGTTCGGCTCAAGTTCAGCTTGAGAAAAAAATACTGAATTGCTTGGTTAGGTTGTTTACTTAGTAAAAACGAACTTGAATTGTATGCTCAACTTCAAGCTCCATTTTTTGTGTTTGAGCTCAAGTTTCACGAGCTACTCAAGTTAGTATTTTTTTTTTCCCTTTTAAATGAAGCTTCAAACTATTAGATTCCATTGCTTAATTCTTCAATTTGTTTGTAATTTTGTTGATTGCAGGCATGACACATGCCTGCACTTTTAGAGTTTCCAAGTCTGTAAGTATTTTTTTTTTACATTTTCTTTTCTATTTCTTGCACTCCATATTTGTCTGCACAAGGTGAAAGTTCAATTTTTCAAAAAAAATAAATAAATAAACATTGTGAAACTCGATCCTTGAAAAAATTGTTCTTTCTTCACTTTTCCGCAAATGGAACAGTAAATAAAGACGACTCTTAAATTGTAATAAAAACTCACTTGTATTTGAGATTTTAATCTTATTACTAGTTGGGTTCCAGGAATTTTGGAGTTTTGGCCGTGAGGAGGTCATTGAATTTGGGATTGAATATTTCGTGCAAGCGTTCAGTTAGGTCAATTAGAATGGAGAATGGTAATAATTGTAACCTGATGGGTGCAAGCAATGAATCTAGAGGTGCCTTGGTAGTTTTTGAAGGATTGGATCGTAGTGGTAAAACTTCACAATGTGGGAAGCTGCTTTCGTATTTAGAGTGTCTGGGGCATTCAGTCGAGTTATGGCGATTCCCCGACAGAACTACAAGCGTTGGGCAGATGATATCGGCATATCTGACTAATAAATCCCAGTTGGATGACCACACGATCCATCTACTTTTCAGTGCAAATCGGTGGGAGAAGAGGTTTGTTTTCACATTTATGCTTTGCATTGATTTCTTCCCTAGAAAACGTTTGCCAGTAGGAAATACTTGTATCACATGCTGTAGTGAATCTTTTGTAGTTCTTGATAGATATGTCGTCCTTACCATGTTCCTCCGACTCATTACATTTCTTGTGGTTCCCATTTCTGACACATTTTTTATAAGGTTATGGTGATATGATCTTGTAAGGAGGTACCTGATGCGGCTGTGTCAAACATGTACATGTATTCAGTGGTTATACTGAGTCTGAGTAACATAGCTTATGACATTCTCAACAAAGTTCATAATCTATGAAGTTCTTCAGTTTGTGGTTTAATTCTTTTCATTTGAACTTTTGTTAGCCATATTGGTGGGAGGAAAAATCCTTTAAGCTGCACTGACCCATCTCCCTTCTCCTTGTGCTCATATCTTGGTCTTCTTCTCGGATTTGCAATACTGCATTTGTCAACAAGTTTTGCAATCTTTGAGGTTTTAGCGTCTGATTTAATTATTTATGTTGGAGCTTGTTTCTTTGCTATCATTGCGAAAGGATGATCCTTTTACCTACCGCTGCTCTGACTTTGCGTTTGTCTTCTTGGATTTGGCATTTGCGTTCTTTTCACAGCCAAGTACATGGCGAAGTATCATCTTGGATCAAAATGGTGTTACTTCTCTATATTGGGCCTTCATTTAATGGTAAAGTTGTATGTCATATGCAGTCACAATATTGAATGACGTGACAGTGCATGTATTGTCAAGGCAATGCGTAAGCGCCTAGGAAAGGCACAAACAAGCAAAAGCATCTTTAAGAAGGGGTACACTTTATGAAGGTATTGTGCCCTTTTAGAGACTGGAGGAATATAGAAGATTATTAATCTAGTCAAGTGGAAGTTAAGGAAACTAAAAATGCTAATTTTATACCACCGTTTAGCTTTATACATTAGACTGGAAATGAATTTAACTTTCTGATGTCTATTATCCAAAAAGATATATTGCAAAGGTCATTTGGTATAATGTGGATGTTATATGCTTGTTTTCGTTTGCAAGTCCATTGCATTATTGAGGTGAGTGCTTTATAATTGCCTTGCACCTTGTATGATACAATTGTCTTAGCACCTTTTGTGTTTATCAGCCGTCATGCCTTTGAGTAAATCAATTGTTGCAGGGGCTTACAAGCATCTTTGTTTGCTTGATGTTGCACTTATAAGCTAATGCTTCATGGACTTAGGTGTAAGTGCTGGGCATTGGTATGTATCCGACATGGTTATGTTCAATTTTTTCCTAGACTTTCTTGTGTTTGAAGATTCCTCAAAGGATCATATTCCCATAGTCCAATTATGTATTGGACATTTGTGTTAGGCACGGGTATATAGAAACAAATAAAGAGTTGGAGCAACATAGCATAGAATTATACACTTTTTAAGTTTGTGAATGTGAGCAACTTCACCAAAACATGGATTTAGACAATCCATTGACTATGTTCATGTGTTCTCGATTGGTCACACTGCAAGGAGGACAAGTGGGCCGATATTTGCATTAGTTGGCAAAGTAACACTTCTGGAATAGAGTAGTCTGAATAAACGATCTTATTTGAATATTTATCAGATGAAATTACAAAAACTTTCTAGGCTTTTAAGCAAGTCAGACAATCTAATTCTGATGACATATTTTAGTGATAGATACAAGGAATATGATGCACGGCATTATTTCTTCTACCAGCATATTTCTATGTCTGTCTTTAATTCTTGGTATGTGTTATGCATATGGACCACTTGTATGTTCCTATGCTCGTTTTGAAATAGCATTAACACTTTGCAGGTAAGCAAAATGAAAAGTTAGAAGAGAAAAAAAGTAGAAAGAAAAAAAAATTTATTTCCATCCATTGCTGATATGGACCATCGAACAACCACACTACAAAAGCTAGCAGTTGAGGTTGGAGAATCTAGGTCTATATAAATCCCAAAAGGAAATCTCATACTTTCCTATGTGAGATCTAAGTCCAATTCCTAGCAATAGGCTCATGATAGTCCACCATGTTCTGCAGTTTTGGTTGGCACACGGGTTGGCATTCTGCTAACTTAATTTAGCCCCGGCAGAACACTGCAATATCAATGTCACCATTAGAGCTGCACAACTGCAATTGAGAGACATGATGGCTGGCTTTGGTACCAATTGATGGACCTTTGGAGAACCACACTCCAAAAACTAGTTGTTGAGCATCCTCACAAGGAAATGCCATACTTCCCTATATGGGATCCAAGTCTCATAACTTGCAATTTGGCACATATCAATTGTTTGACAGAAATGAAAACTGAGAGAAAAGAAAATAAAATTTTTAAAAATGCAAATATTGTAAATATTCATATTTAATTTGTATCTATTCCATTCTCTCTCCTCTTATTATTCCAAATTGGAATAATTTTTGTTTCTGTGCATTATGATGGAAGATAGTCATCTTTCGTTTCTAATTTCCTCTCACTTCTTTTTCCTACCCAGCACACTTGAAATTTATTTTCTTTCAACTTTTCCAATCTACCATTGCTTTCTTGATACTTTTCCACTTCACCAAGAATACCCTAAATGAATCCAGTATCTGCATGTGCATATGTTCGATAATTATTTGCAGTATAAGATGAAGTCCTAAATCTACTATTTGTTTGCAGATCAATGATGGAAGCGAAACTGAAAGCTGGAACCACCCTTATAGTAGACCGTTACTCTTATTCTGGAGTCGCTTTCTCATCTGCTAAAGGACTTGATATCGAATGGTGTAAGGTAAAGGCAAACTGCCAAAAGAACTAGCTGCTTCTCTCATATTAAGTTATTGCTTACCATGGTCGTTGACAACAAATAAGGTCTTTTCTTACAGGCACCAGAGAATGGGCTAATAGCTCCAGATCTGGTAGTGTACCTCGATATACCGCCCGAGGTTAGTTATGTTAAAGCTGGTGAAAACTTCAGAAAATATTATATGTAAACTGAAAATATTGTTTCATATTTATTAGAAAGCTGCAGAAAGAGGAGGTTACGGAGGTGAGAGATACGAGCAGCTCGAGTTTCAGAAGAAAGTTGCACAACACTATAAGCTTCTTGAAGATTCTTCATGGAAGGTAATACTTTGTTTCATCTCATGCCATATAGCAATAGCAACAAGATGCCATGGTTAGTTGAAGTAATTAAAAGACAGGACTGGACCAACCTATTGAACAGGGAACTGGCTGGTCTGGCAGTTCAATCATATAGGTTGAACCGAAAAACAAATGAAATGGCTAGAAACCGGAAAAACCAGTTTTGCTTTGATGGGTTCTATTGGGGTTTGAACAATGGCTAGCAACAAAATGCTTGTTTTAAAATTTCATGCAACGATTGCAGATGATAGATGCTTCCCAATGCATAGAAGATGTGGAGAAACAAGTGGAGGAGATCGTATTGGAACATGTCGTGACTTGTCAGAAAGGGAAGCCCCTTTCATCCCTCTGGTCTTGCTAGTTTATCTATTATCATTTTCTCTTCCCTTCTTTTCCAACTGAAGAGATGCAAAACTTGCATGTGGCAAGCTTGGCAAAGAACTTAATACTGTATAACCTTAAATTGCTTGCTGTGTCTTAAGTGTTGTAGATTTCAGTTCAGTATCTTACTATGTCTTCAAAAAATATACCTCTCAACTCTTGTTTTCGAGTAGTTTGTTCTTATTTATGCTTTGGTTATTGTTTCGTGTTGTGTGATCAAAATAATTATATTGCTAATTTATGAATGTTGATTTGTTAAATTATGTAGACCATGTACAAATCTTAGTTTTACACATGTTTTAACTTCTAGGGTATGTTTGGTTCAAGCAAATTAATATTCTTGGGGTGATGTCAAACATCACCATTTGATTCTCATAATTAGATTTCAAATTAATTTTATATTCTCAGCCTGTCAAGATTTAGGAATATAGAAAGTAATTTCAATACTAATTCTTTAAATTTCCCTTAAATTTTCTTGCATACATTTTTTATAATTCTACTTTTATTTTCAATTACTTCAATTTATTTTAGTAAACTAAAACGAAAGGATTATTATCTAACATATTTTTCAAACAAAATTCCAAGTATATATTTTTTCCAAATAATATTTCAAATATAACATTTAGTCTATTATATTGCATTTTGTTTATTAAATCATACTTGGAAAAATACTTTTATAACAATTGTACCATACTTTCTTTTAATTATCATTTTGATTAAATTTGCTTTTAAACCGTAACAAATAATGTATTTCAACAAAAATGCTTTTTTTCTTCTTTCGTTCCCTAATCCCTTATCATTTTGATTAAAGGAAAAAATTTAACCATTAAGCTCGCTTCTCCAAGTCTAGTTTTTTTACCTAAGAGATGAGAGATGATATTATTTTACTAGCTAAATGCGTAAAATAAAATTTTAAAAGTTTCAACTGTGTGTAATAATCAATAAAATAAATAAATTTTATAAAAACAATTTAGTGAAATGTATTAAATAATTTTGCATTTTATCAACTAAAATTTAAAATTTTATATTCTTTTCAAATAAATCAAATAGGATAATGTAAAATTATATTCAAGTAATTTTAACTTTCAATAATAGTTAATATATTACATTCCATCAATCCACCATTCAAATGAATAGGTGATTTAAACTTTGTGCCGAGACTACAAAAATCAATATTCAAATCCTAGTGTTAAAATCCCACCAAGCTAACAACCCTTAAACGGATCTCTCTTATATCTCTCTATATAAGAGATCTAAATAAAAAATTAAAAAAAAAATCTATTTTACTTCAAAATTAATTGAAGTAATTTTATGCAACATGTGCATATAATGTGAGTTTTTTTATTTGATCTGTTTCTGTACCAGTTTTATCTATAGAGAACGCAGTTCAATCCTTTGCTATCCATACGGGATTTCCTCCCCCTCAAACGCTTGTGGACGTTCAAAATTCAAAATTGAAGATTCAAGATTCGAATCAGACAAGAATACAAGGAAAACAAAATTAATGAAACACCTAAATTTTGCAATATATATTGGATTGTCTCAAATTTCCTGTTACCACTTTACCGGTCAAGAAACTAAACAACCAACAGAAGCACATGGAATCAAAACTCAAAAGGCATGATTGGTAATCAATTGCATAAACCTTACACCACGTATGGTACACAATTGCCTAGGATAATCCCACCACAAGCTACACCACTATCTTTCATAGAAATAAACATAATCAAGAATCCGATAAATAAAAGTTTCAAATATCTATCTATCCAGTCCCAATCAGCATGCATGATCCTTAACCATTTTCAACCACGACAATCCAAAAAAGTGAAGTCCGTTCATGACAAAAGACCGAAACTTTGAATTTAGTTCCTTAGAAACGCAACAGTGGCAACACGTGATCCCACAGATCCACCAAACATGAATGTAGGATAAGTCCGAACATGATTCAGATATCGAAACGGGGGATGATCTCTGTGTGTCTCTTGGTCCTTCGTTGCACTTGGCTCTTGGGATATTGCAATGTTCCTTTGATTGAAATTTTCCACCTCTTGGACCAATTCATCTTTTGTATGGTTGCAAGATGTAATCACCTACAAACATCATTAAAAATAAAATTGCTCAATCTACAAAGAGTAATACATGTTGCTCCAACTCTTCATTTTTCTTTAAGTACTCATATCTAACACATTTTTGGATAAGAGTACGAGAAATGACCCTCCAAACTCATAGAAAAACCTAGAAAAAGAATTGAAGATACCCGGATCAGACACATACTTGCATAAGACATATCTAAGGCCTAGTAACATAGGCGGGACTGTAAATTTCATTTAAATTCAATTCTCACACTTAGATACTAGCCTTGTCAAAGCTATACTAAGGATTGAATTTAAGAATATTTGAACTTATCCAAGTAGTCAAGAAAGCTGGAGACGAAACCTTGGCTTAAGCAAAACTAGTGAGCGCAATTGGAATTTCGACTTATATTTGTATATGTACACAATTGAAATGTGAGTGGGCATGTGTATATGCGCGCAAATATTTATAAAGAGGTACCACTCAAGCTCGAGCTTTGATTGCAATGGATCTCATTTCACCACAGAAGTTCAAAAGATGAAATAAAATAAAACCATAATGTAGGAATTATAGAAATATATTAAATGTTTTCTATAGATAGATAAATCTTGTTTATGTAGATAAATCTTAGAATAAATCATTTGAGATATTCTAGGATTATTTTATCTTATCTTTTAGTAGTTTATTAGAATAAGGGAATTATTTTCCCAATTAGGTTATGACTCTTTTCTCTATTTAAATTCAGTTCTTTAGTTAATAAAATATAGAAAAATACAGAGAATTACTCTGTTTTCTACATGGTATCAGCTTAGGTTACGGTTCCTTTCCACCCTAGCCCATGTCAGAAACTTCTTCTTCTACATATCCTTCTCCTACTCCGGAGATTACCTCAAATCTAGAAAAATTTTCTGGTTCTCGATGCTCAATCGGACTCTGCCTCTGTCTCGAATATCACCGCCATAGATTAAATGGCAACAATTTTCTAGAGTGGTCCCAATCGGTTAAGATTTTTCTCTTGGGAAGAGATAGATTGGGCTATGTTATCGGTGAAATCAAGCGACTGCTGTGTGTCCGACCTTCGGTTTTGCTAAGTGGATGCGTGACAATGGTCGTGTTATGACTTGGCTCCTTAATTCCATAACCCCAAGTATAAGCGAAATTTTCTCCTTTATAACACAATTTCTTTGAAATGAGTGTTTGTCATGAAACCTACTCCAAAGAATGATAATATTGCTGAATTATATCATGTTGAAAATCAAGCGACCACTCTTAAGCAAGGCACCATGCCCGTCACTCTCTACTACAATACCCTTACCGCTCTTTGGCAATTAGATTTGTATGCACAAAGATGATTGGGCGCTTCAAGAGATGCTTTGCCCTTTATCAAGAAATTGTCACTCAAAGAAGGCTATTTCAATTTCTACACTACTAAACAAGGAGCCTGGATGAGGTTCGCGGCGGGTCTTGGCTATTTCTCCACTTCCTCCTTCGAGAGGCCTTCTCCATGGTCAAGAAGGAAGAAAGCCGACGGTGTGATGTCGCTTGATGAAACGGATTCAACTCCCAAGGATCTCGCCTTAGTGACACACCAATCATCTCCTCTTCCAAGCGGGGAGACCTTGGTGTGATCATTGCAAAAAGCCCGGTCACCCAAGGAAAAGTGTTGGAAGCTTCATGGTAAGCCTCTCAGAATCGGAAGTCAAAGAACTCCAGAGATAATAAATCCAGCTTGCCGCTGCGCGACATCTCACACACAAGCTTCTCCAAAGAGCAGATTGCTTTGAACTTCAAAAACTGCTTTGGAAAGTTTCAGGGGTCTAGTGCGGTAATCTGGTCATGAAAGAAACCGTAAGGTAACTCTTCTTTCACAAAGATTGTTTTCCTCTCAGTTCACTCCTAATTGGATCCTCGATTCGGTGCTACGGATCATATGACTGGTAATAAGGCCTTATTTCACAATTTTTTCCAAACTCATGGTAAAGTCACAAAAAAAGCAATGATGGGTCCGTATGCAAAATAGAAGGTCATGGAACTATTGTTCTCAATGATCGATTGCACTTCATAATGTTCTCTTTGTACCAAATCGGCTTGCAATCTCATTTCCGTAAGTAAAATTTCCTCGACCGAATCGCTTTGCAACCTTTAACGGTCTTAATTGTACTTTGCAGCACTCGAACTCGAAAAGATGATTGGTAAGGCCACTTGCGTAATGGTCTCTACATCCTCCCTTCCTCTCCTAAACCCGAGATCTTCAAATCTTTTACACTTTTAAATACAGCTTGATATTGTTATGTTATGGCATTTTCGTTTAGGCCATCCTAGTTTCCAATACCTTGCTAAATTGTTTCCTGATCTATTTATTAATAAAAGGCCAAACTCTTTTTCTTGCAAAGTTTGCTCTCTTGCTAAACATACTAAATCTTCTTATTTTCCTTCTCCATACAAGCCTTCTCACCCTTTTGCTTTGATCCATAGTGATATTTGGGGCCCTTCTCGGGTGAAGAATGCCGATCATAGTAAGTGGTTTATCACTCTCATTGATGATCACAAAGAGGGTAACTTGGACTTATTTGCTAAAAGACAAATCTGAACTCACTGATATTTTTGCACAATTTTATAACATGGTTCTCACTCAATTTGGGGCTAAAATCCAAATCTTTAAATCTGATAATGGCAAAGTGAATTTTTTGCTAGGTCTTTGGGTAATTTTTTCAGGGACAAGGGCATAGTTCAACTTAGTTCTTGTGTTGGAACCCCACAACAGAATCAAGATTGCCGAAAGGAAAAATAGGCATCTCCTAGAAGTTACTCGCTCCTCTATATTTACTACCAATGTTCCTAAATATCTCAGGGGGAAGCCTTATTAACGGCTACCTATTTAATCAACCGAATGCCTAGTAAGGTTTTAAAATTTCAAACACCTCAATCTATATTTTTGCAAAGATTTTCCTCATTTTAAGCCTATCTCCTCAATTCTCGCCACTTAAAATCTTTGGTCGCACAATTTTTATCCAAAATATTGCTCTCATAAATCCAAGTTAGACCCCAAGTCCTTAAAATGTGTACTGGTTGGATATTCTTCACTTAAGAAGGGATACAAATGCTTTCATCCTCCTTCAAAGCGATTTTTACCACTATGGATATCACTTTTTATGAACAGGATCCCTATTTCACACAAAATAAATTCGTGGGAGACATGGAGTGATTTTCACCAAATCGTATCTTCTCCTAATTTCCATTCTCAACCTTCAAAATTGCCACCAATTTTACCTTTACTCTGAGTTTGTCACCCGTGACTACTCTGATTAATTCTATTGTTATACCTATCAATACCTCATCCACACCTACTCCTATTGAAAATCTTCAACAAACATCACCACCCAAATAGCTTCGTGTCTACACAAGAAAAAGAAAAATATCCCCGAGACTGCTTTTGCAACTGATTCTTGCCGAGAATTGGATTTGGGTCCACCATACTGAATGGAAGAAGAAATCGAGAAGTCCTCTACTCTAGATGATTTTCCTATTGCTATTAGAAAAGGGGTTAGACAATGCACCAAGCATCCTATTGAAAAATTTGTCGGGCTATAATTCTTTGATGCCTTCTTTTCAAGCATTTACAAAGAACCTTGGATAAAGAACAGATTCCCACAAGCATAGTTTGAAGCTCTAAAGGATCCTAAATGGAGAAGGGTCATGAAGAGAGAAATTGGTGCACTAGAGAAAATGCTACTTGGACAATTCATGCACCTTCCTCAAGGAAAAGGGTCATGTTGGTCAAATGGATCTTTGTTGTAAAGTACAACTCCAATGGAAGCATCCAACGATACAAAGCTAGACTGGTGGCTAGAGGCTTTACGCAAACGTATGGGATAGATTTCACGTAAACGCTTGCACCCGTGGCAAAGCTTAACACTGCTCGAGTACTCTAAGTTTGGTCAGAATTGCGATTGGCAATTACATCAACTTGATGTAAAAATGCATTTCTTAATGGCATGCTAGAGGAAGAAGTTTACATGAAATTGCCACTGGCTTAAAGTCCATTGAAGGAAGCAACAAGGTGTGCAAGCTCAACAGTCTCTATATGGGCTAAAATAATCACCCGAGCTTGGTTCGAGAGGTTCACTAAAGTCATTCTCAAAACGGCTACAAGCAATCCTTTGCCGATCATACACTTTTCATCAAGGTAACTTCTACAAATAAGAAAGCTATCCTAATTGTGTATGTTGATGACATAATTCTTACTGGAAACGATGAGGAAGAAATTAGCAATTTGAAGAAGTCATTAAACAGGAATTCAAATCAAGGACTTGGGAAAGTTAAGATATTTCCTAGGAATGGAGGTGGCAAGATCAAAAGAAGGACTTGTGATCAATCAAAGAAAGTATGCACTTGATTTACTCAAAGAAACTGGTTTTCTTGGTTGTAAGCCACCGATACACCAATGGAGGCAAATTTGAGATTCAACAAAGAAGATGGGTCTTTAGTAGACAGAGAGAAATTTCAGAGATTAGTTGGGAAACTTATTTACTTATCTCTCGATAAGGCCAAATATAGCCTTTCCTCAGAAATGTGATAAGTCAACACATGACTAATCCTAATAAAGAACATATGGCAAAGAAAGAAATGTAATTCTCAAGTACTTGAAGAAAACTCCAGACACGGCTTAATGTTCAAGAAAACACAAGACAGAATCATGTTAAGATTTTTACAGACTCTAGTTGGGCGGAGACCTCACTGAAAGAAGATCCACTAGTGGCTACTGCACTTTTGTTTGGGGTAACCTTACAACTTGGAGAAGTAAAAACAATCTGTTGTTTCAAGAAGTAGTCTTGGGCGAATTTAGAGCACTAGCTTTGGGAATATGCGAATGAATTTGGCTACTTAAATTACTAAAAGAACTTGGCACTAATCGTGAGGATCACTTTGAAGTCTTGTGTGATAATCAATCTGCTATTCAAATTGCCAAGAATCCAAATCCAACATGACCGAACAAAGCATGTGGAGATTGACAGCATTTTATTGCCGACCAAGTCAACAAAAGGATGAACCACTCTTTCCTACATTCCTTCAAAAGGACAAATTGCGTATATTCTCACTAAGGCTCTGCTAAAGCCTGCTTTTTCAATAAATTCCTATTCAAGCCGGGATTATACAATGTATATTCTCCACTTGAGAGGGGAGTGTAGGAATTATAGAAATATATTAAATGTTTTCTACAAATAGATAAATCTTGTTTATGTAGATAAATCTTAGAATAAATCATTTGAGATATTCTAGGATTATTTTATCTTATCTTTTAGTAGTTTATTAGAATAAGGGAATTATTTTCCCAATTAGGTTATGACTCTTTTCTCTATTTAAATTCAGTTCTTTAGTTAATAAAATATAGAAAAATACAGAGAATTACTCTGTTTTCTACACATAAACAAGCCTGTAAGGTGCTTACTAATATTCCACCGGGGGCCAACAACTTTGAAACTGAATCCCAATACATGATCCTGAAACGAAAAAGTTCAAGAAAATCTTAAAAGGTGATCAAGTAGAAAGTGATAACAACTGTAGAAGCTAGAGCTACTAAAAAAGATACAAACTAATGCATATCATATACATAAGTGCAAATTGTACGATTCAATTCATGAGATTCTACTTGCATAGACGTGAACTTCCTGATAATCAGTTATTTGTTATATATATCGCTGTACTGAGGAAACAGCATATGAAGGGAGATATTTTAGTAGAGATGAAATCACTATTACCTTTTGATAGGCCCATCAGGATGCAAGCCAATGGCATCGAGAGTCCCCTTATCCATGACAAGTTGAAACTGTCTATCCAACTTTGTCTCAAGAATATCATCAACCTAAGGACCAAATGAAATAGCAACGGTCAAGGTGCTTAGAGAACAGTTGAGTATTAAGAGAGTGATCAATTATGTAGGAATTCAATTTCAACCCAGAATGTTTTGAATGCTCCTGTTTCTTCATAAGAAACCTACATCTCCATCCTAATCTCTCAGACAGGTGTTCAAAGTCTCAATATCCGGTTTTCTTCACAATATGGATCTCAAATTTGTATTTTGGACTGCATAGAAGGCCCTAACTTCCCCAAGCCATTATATTTTGGTTTATAGCACCCCTCAAGAGGTTGAGAAAGTTTTAAAGATCAAACAAATATCTAAAAATAAGAATGGTTGGTAAGTGCAAGGTAAGCAAATTGCCTATGGGTTCAATGGTGTCTCAGTAATCGATGCAATAAAAGCAAACTATGTCATCTTAACTAAGACAATTGGATGAGGAAGTTCTAAAGATTAAACAAGAATCAAAAGTAAGAACCAAGACAATGCTGATGTATAAGCAAGTGTAAATAAATATACAAAGAATGGGAATAAAAAAATGCACACATAAAGAAACCATACAGCAATTCATTTCAAATCAGAGATAAGCACTTCAATTCATAGAACATGATAATACTAAATTCTTTTAAAGGGTGAATAAAAACAGCCTGTACTTAGATTCAGTTAGATTTCATAGAATTCCATCCATACCAGAAACTTGATGTTTGAAAATCCATCTCGATCAGCTAGGCTTCGAGCAAGGTCAATTGCTCCTTCACTATAATCAGTTCCAGTTAAATCTGTGAACCTGAATTAAAAAGTGCAGCAAATTCACCTGACCATTACCATCAAAGCAATAATAAAAAGAAAATTTTGTTTATTCACCTATAAATTTTTCTGAAAGTTTACCCAATGCCTAAATGTATTATTTAAATCTATTTAGTTCAACTACAACTATATAGATTAACCAACACTGAAGTGATACACAATGGAATAACAGAAATAGTCAAAGAATATTTATTAACCCATACATGTTCCAAAAAAAATAAAAGAACCATGGCAGATCCAATTTCACATTTAATACCAATGCTGATAACTAGACTCATTGAAGGACCTGATTAAAACGATACTTTAGTTTGAGGATTCAATGTGAATATTTTGAAGTTTAGGGATCAATTTAGAATTTGGCCCATTGTTTGGGACACCTGTTGCAATTAAGCCTCAAATATATACAAGCAATTATAAACGGGAAAAATGTTCTCTAGTTATTTAAATGGTTCATTTATCAAGTTATACAGGCAGGATGGCTACATTGCCCTATTCAAATATTAGTTACACTACCAGGGTTTCTTTATATATCTATATTGTTTCACAATCATAATAAAACTTTGTCCATCTTTAGGTAAAACTGAGTCATTTTCTTCAGGAAATATTCATTCATATCCATTATCACCTATAATATTTTGGCCAAGGCCAACCTAAATTGAAGATCATAAGACTAAGAGCACCTCTTATCTGCTCATGTTATGACACTAGCAAAAATATGTGTTATAAAATACCAGTAGAGCAATAGCAATAACAATATGCAAGCAAACTGATTGTTTCACTTAAAGACCACAAATTATTTTTACTTGAACTGATATTAGTAGCATAAAATACCGGAGCTACAGGCAAAGTCTTAGATTATACCCCTGCTTAGAAAGCTCCTGAAGGAGCAGACCATTTCCCGTGCCAATGTCAAGTACACTCCAGCAAGACAAATACTTTTCATCCTGTTCAACAGACTGCGGCTTGGGCTCTCCAACATGATTCGGGATGTGACCTTGAGAAACATCAGTACACAAGCTTTTGGTCCAAGAAATAACAGTATCCATGACATCAGTTCCAAACCTATGGAAAGAGAGGTAAAACAGTGAAGAGATTAACTACAAGTTTTGAAATGAAATTAGCACAAATAAAAGTTTTACAATCCTTTTGCTATAAGAAAAGTTATTAAACTACGCACAGATACCAACTCAAAGAAGGTATCAAGTCAAAGGGTCATTGAGGCAACCATGAAAATGCATGTCAAATTAAATTCCATTTAATATATTTATACACACAGATTACATGCTTATGTGATAACTGATAAAAACATTTTGGCTATTAGTACAAATATAATGCCCAGCCTGAAGGCAAATTAACATAGTTAAGGTAATGCTAACCAAATTTCACCAACGTGACCATGTTCACGAAAATTGGCAAGCTCATCAAGATATGCAGCATCCCAGTAACTCTGAAGACCAAGCATTGATGTCTCTGCATCTGGTTCGTCCTTGTCGGAACTGTACGTACAATACAAATCATACAGGCAATGATTAATATAAACTATTCAACTTTTTTAGCAATGGGTTAAAATAATATTGTCCTATAATTCCACCTATTAAAACCAAATCCCGAAAATTTAACTAATAAGCCCCCATTTCATTGTCAACTTTCCTACTTGCCATAAAAAGTATAACGTGTTTTTGGATATAAAAGGAAATAATATTCTTGAACGATTAAAAATGAAATTAGATAGAGAACAAAATCCATAATTTCTTTTACATTTGCATGGAACAAATATGTTTAAATTAGTATTCCGTTATACTCGTCAGCACATTTCCATCATATATGATTTTTCTTTGTAGTATTCCCTATTGCTTTATAGCTGGGGAAAGAAAAAGGCAAAAGAACCATACTAGAAGAAAAGAACTTGTTTCTTGATTGCATTTATCTATAACGATAAATAATTATATATTGAAATGTAGAACTCTTAACCTTTTGGCTGTATAGAACTAAAATTTCTATAGATTGATCATCTCAATAACTTTTCTTTTCATTTCTATAGCACTGATCCACGTATAATTTTTTGAAATAATATAAAAATCACACTAATACAAGCCATAATTAAGGTCAAATAAACTATGAAATTTTCCAACAAAAGTCAAACTAAGAAAGTTAAACCAAGATAGTTAAATATTCATTTCATCTTCTCGCAAAGAAATTTTAAATTGTCAATAGATCAAATCTCAAGCTTAAAATTCACTCCTAAAAAATACATACATATACATATATAAATAAATAAATAAAAGTAAGAAAGTAAGCACAGAATTCACTTTCTACAACTCGAAAGCACTTGTTTATGGACTCTCAAACTCAAAAACTAGCCAAAGATTAATATTTAAAAAAAAAAAACGCAAAACCGGAAGACAAATATAATAACTAAAAGAGAAACCTGTAATCAGAGGCGGGACGGAAGTTGGCAGCGGAGGAGAGGGCTTCGGCGGCATCAGCGTGGCGCTGCTCATCATCAAGTGTGCTTCCGTAATCGCTCTTTATAGACCATGAATCTGCAGCCACCGACCTGTCGTCATCGGAAGCCGCTTCTCGACCGGTCTGCAGCTGTTGCTGCGGAAGCTGAAAATGTTGGTTAGCTTCCGGCGACTCTTCCGGCGACAATCTCATTCCTGCCATCGATTTCAAGCTATCTAACTCCCAAAAACCTGGTTAAATTTGTGAGTGAAGAAAGAAAGATGGAGACTCGATTTGTTTACGACATCGGTATCTGTTCAACGGAAATAGAAAAAGTGTAGATATTAGGGAGATTTTTTTTCTTCAGGGTTCTTTTTGTAATTTCGTAGTTATTATTTGTTTTATAAATAATTCTGTACAATTAGATATATGTGGAGGCGTGCATCCTCACGTCAGGCCAAAACTTTTGTGCAATGCCTCGAATCTAGCTAATCTCTCACTTTAAAAGAAAAAAATATTAAAATATGTCAATGACATCTTGAATTCTCCTCTTTTTTTTTTTTAAGATTAACACCTTGGTTAAAATTAAATGCCGAGTGGTTAACAATTTTGTGATTTTAGTGAAGGATAAGTTCAAGGGCTTTTTTTCATCTAAATATATAAAAACTAAATTGTTTAAATTTATTTATCAGAATAATATAAAATAAACAATATATTAATAAATTTAATAATTAAATTATCATAAATGGTGTGGATTTAGAATTCTAAAATAACAGATCAGATAAGATAAACATTCTCTATCAAAACTCTCAAATCACCACCAATAATGATAAGTTGGATATAATTTTTTAAGTTATTGTTCAAATCATAATATTTTGGTAAATAATATTATTATTTTCATGATATTTTAGTAAAAAAACTTGAGAATTTTGTAATTTTATGTTCGAATTCTATATGATTTTTTAAAATTTATTTTAAGCTTAAATGTTAAAATAGTTCTTATAAAATATTTAAAAATAAATTAATTTAATTTACTCATTTAAATCCTAAATTCAATCAAATTGATTTAATTTTGAAATAATGATTTTGGTCGAAGTCGTAACGACTAAAGTGACAATTGATGGGAAAAATAATAACATTATGATTCACGTTATGTTTGATGTGAAAAAAATTTATATTAAGGTTTAATTATTATTTTTAGTTATTTTAAGATTGTTTAGTTGATTTTTTAATTATTTTATACAGATTTAATTATTTTTAAAATATTTAGATAAAAATATCAAAATATTATAACAATAAAAATATAAATATTAAAATATTAGAAAAATTAAAAATATATTATAGAATATTATAAATATATTATGAAAAATATGAATGTATTGTAGAAAATTTAGAAATTATAGAGAATTATAAAAATATATATTAAATATAAAAAATACTATTAATTATTCTAAATATATTTTAAATGAATTATGAAAATATGAAAGTGTTATAAATAAAAAAAATAAAGTAAAGAATATCAAAACAAATATATTCTCAGCAATTTTAGTTTTTCAAGTTGTTAATAATTTATTATATCTTCTTTTAGGTAAAACATCATGATGTATAAGACTTCAAACTTTCAATATAGAGGTAACACGGAAGTTCACAATTCGGTTAAAATTGAGTTAATTGACTAAATTGATCTAATTCGGTTAATTGGTCGGTGGTCGAATTTAGTTCAATCGGAGGTCGGTTAATGAAATTTTAGAATTTCGGTTATTGGTTAATTCGATTTGAAACCGGATAATTAATTGAATTAACCAAAATATTTGTTGTTTACGAGACTTATGTAATGTTTTGTTGTTAACTTTTAAGACTTATGTAGTATTTCTAATATCTTATATGTTATTTTCACCTCCATTTAAAGTTTTTTGAACTATTAAATAAAAGAAAATGAACCTTTCATTTTTAGCAAACAAAAAAAAAATTAGCATCAGAATTCACCACTAGATATATTAAGTGTCTGCTCTGATACCAATTATTGCTACATTAAGTTGCTTATTTTCTTAACACAACAAGTGCAATGGAAGTGCTAGATTGCAATGGCCACTGCGGCTTGACACTGCGAAACCTTGTAAACAAAAAACCAAATAACACTAATGATTTGTTTACGCAATTTGATTTCTCTACATCTGCAGAGCCTAGCTCAATGAGAAATTCCACTATCCTTAGTCAACAATAGAACAAGTGACTCACACTCTATCACTCTTCAAATATAGAGACTTCATCTTTATACTTAAAGACTAGAACTCTTACCTCTAAATCCTTTATTTGAGAACTTAGGCAGTAAACACTCTCAACAATGTTTACAATACAAACTTTGCACTCTCTCACAAAAATAGTTCCTCAATGAACAAATTCAAGTGCTCTCAGTAAGCTTTCTTACAAAACGTAGACAAGCCTTACAACATATATTCAATTTGGCTTGCTAACATAAAATTTAAACGAATACAATGTAACTCCTTGAAAATATCTACTACAATCACAATAATCAAAGTACAGTCAATTGAATAATCTTATTTACAAAAGAACTACATAGTCTTCATTAGTCTTCCATGTTTCAAAGGATAATTTAATTCACTTGAATCTAATCTAATTTTTAAATGCCAAGGATTAGTTTTCCATAAATAGACCATAATATCTTTAATAAAATAACACATAACCAGGTCCAAAAATTTTATTCTTTAAATTGCCAAATCAAATAAGGCAAGTATTAAACTACCTCAGTGATAGTCTGCAGTTTGCACTACTAATACCACTCACCAATTATCAGCTCATTTTGTCTCAAAAGATATAACCTCTTATTTATATACATAAGGCTTTTAGAGTACAACTCAGATCGTTTCATATCCATTGATAAAAGAAACCAAGTAACTAATAGTTTAGGATAAATTTTTAAAAGTCAAAATTTGTCATATTGTAAACATTGAGGATTAAATTTATTAATTTTTTAGAATTTGAACTAAAATGATAAATTTTGTAGACACTGAAGGCTAAATTTGTTGAATTATTTATATTTAGATTAAATTGATAGAATGTATAAACAATAAAGAGTTAAAATTTTTATTAGATCAATAAAAAAACCCAAGTCAACTTCCCATCACTCACCCAATAACTTTCTATCACTCTAATAACAATTAATGTGAGAATAACTAAAATATTTAATTTCAAAGATCCTAATGACTAAATAAAAATAAATTATATTTGAATAATCAAAATAGATGCAAGTAAATAGTTTAATGATACTTTCCCTTCTATTTTAATTCGAAACCAAGGGGCTCGAATGACGAAATTGTTTACGGACGGGTCTGTCGGGCTGAACGCTGTCGAGCCCATGGACAAGCCTACGGCGCGCAGGCGGGAAAAAACTCACCCATCCGCAACCGCTACACTCTCGAAAACCCCCCAAATCAACCTCTCGTGAAAACTCTCCCTTCTCCTCCGCGCCAAACGCTGCCAATGTCATCTCAAGGGACGGCCACCGCCACCAAAACACTTGCGCTAGACTCCACCCAACTATACCTCACTGCCATAGACTCCTCCGATTCCACCCTTTCTTTTCCTCCTATTCCCTCCTCTTTCCCTCCCTCTAAACTCATTCCCAATACCCGATTCCTTGTCGACTCCTTCCGCCACTCCACCACCACCTTCTCCGCCGCCTACTTCCTCTCCCACTTCCACTCCGACCACTACTCCGGCCTCTCCCCTTCCTGGTCCAAAGGCATCATCTTTTGTTCCCACCTCACTTCCCTCCTCCTCATCCAAACCCTTAAAATCCCGCCTCATTTTGTCTTCCCTTTACCTCTAAACGACCCCGTTGTGGTAGATGGCTGCGAGGTCATTCTCGTTGACGCCAATCATTGCCCCGGTGCTGTCCAGTTCTTATTCAAAGTTCCCACAAAAAATGGGAGCTTTGAAAGGTATGTTCACACGGGTGATTGTCGTTACTGTAATTCGATGAAGTTGAATAGTTATTTGAATGACTTTGTTGGTTGTGATGCGATTTTTTTAGATACTACTTATTGTAATCCAAAATTCGTTTTTCCTTCTCAAGAAGAATCGGTTGATTATGTAGTTAGTGCGGTAGATAGGATAGGAAAGGAATTTAACGAAAAAAAGGTTTTGTTTCTTGTTGCCACTTATGTTGTTGGAAAAGAGAAGATTTTGGTTGAGGTCGCGAGGCGATGTAAGAGGAAGATATTTGTTGATGGGAGGAAAATGGAGATTTTAAATGTTTTGGGGTATGGGGGTGATAAAGTTTTCACGGTAGATGAGAGTGAGAGTAATGTTCATGTCGTTGGTTGGAATGTATTAGGCGAGACTTGGCCCTATTTTCGGCCGAATTTTGTGAGAATAAAAGAGATTATGGAGGAAAAAGGGTATGAGAAGATTGTTGGTTTTGTGCCGACTGGGTGGACTTATGAAATTAAACGGAATAAATTTGCAGTGAGGTCAAAAGATTCAATCGAGATACATCTAGTCCCTTACAGTGAGCATTCTAATTATGATGAGCTTAGAGAATATGTGAAGTTTTTGAAACCAAAGAAGGTTATTCCTACTGTTGGTATGGACATTGAGAAGCTTGACAGTAAGCATGCTGATAAGTTGAGAAGGCACTTTGCTGGTCTGGTTGATGAAGTGGCAAATAAAAAGGACTTCCTGATGGGTTTTCATCGTGGCAATTATGGGAGTGTAGAAAAAGTCGAAATGGATGCTAGTCCTGACTTGAATGAGGACAAGGACATGGAGAGAAAGCAAAATATATTGGAAATGAAATCTGTTGAGAGTAAAAATGCAGATATTACTTTGAATGATTCATCTCCTGTGCAGAAACCTGATTTACAAGATTCAGCTATACCGAGTGAGGAGGAAAGAGAGAGAATCATTGAGGAATTAGGTGACTCTTTGCCCAGATGGGTGACCAGGGACCAGAAATTAAATTTGATCAGCAGCTCAAGATGGAATGTTGTTGAAGCAGTTTCTAATTTTTATGAACATGAAAATGAGTTATACGAGCAAATCTCTGCTTTTAGAACTTCTGATTCTGCCTCTGCTGCTCAGGCAGGTTCATCTGACAACTCTGTCTCACCTTTGAATTCAGGGCCCTTTAGAAGTAGCAGTCATGAAAGTTTAATCAGTCATTTAAGTCAAGCCAGCAAGCCTTCTAGTTTTAAACTTTCAGTTCGGAGTAACATATCTCCTGGTAAAAGGAAGAAAAATACTGAGAACAAGTCAAATAAGAAAGTAAAAAGCAACTCAAAACTGGAATCTAGCGGGTCAAAGCAACCTATGATAACTAGCTTCTTCGGTAAAGTTTTGGTTGATGACTCTAAAGGTGGTGGGACTGGCTTGAAAATTGAGGAATGCCCTAAAGATGAAATCACTTTGCCTGGTGACTTGACTAAATCATATACAGAGAAAATAGATCAGTTTATTCAGATAATAAATGGCAATGAATCGTCAAGAAATTATGTGGCCACCTTACTTGAGAAGACCCAAGGAGATATCAACAGGGCACTGGATATATATTATAGTAATCCTGAAGTGAACCATGATGGGAATACGGAAAATACTGTAGTTTCCAGCAAGTCAGCTCAGGTCTGGAGCTGTAGTAATGATTGCCCTGTTAGCAAGAATGAACATGCGCTGGAGGAGTCAAGATCTATTCCGGATTCATCTTTGCAAGGACAACCAGTGGAAAATGTTGACGTAACTCTTGTATCATTGCCTCCTGATAAATATAAACCCATTGAGCATGGTTGGTGTTAAGAAGTTTTCATTTTCCATTTTCTTAATACTATATCTTGAAATTCTTCTAATTCTGTAGTATGGTAGCATCTATTTAGAAGTTATTTTATTGTTTTTAAATGCTAGGCATTTTTCTTTGAGTTATATTCCTGTTGCATCTTTGGTGTCTCTTTCTTTTTGGGGCAAGTTCATAGAACTTCTCAGAATCTCAGCTTATTCACAAAATTTTAAAACTCCTACTGAGATGTCTGTGCAGCATGCTGGAGGTCTGACCAGCCTGCTCCATATGTCCATCTTGCACGGACTTTTGACCTTGTTGGCAGTCAAAGGGGCAAGATCAAAGCTACTTCTATGCTTTGCAATATGTTTAGGAGGTTGGTAAGATTGTATCTTATTATTTTGTGTATATCTCTTGGTTGTGAAATCAAAGCTTGCATTGCTTTACTTATAACTGAATGCCAGCCCTTTTTCCTTGACATCTTCTTTCAACCAGTTTGCTGGCCTTGTCCCCCGAGGATGTGCTTCCTGCTGTGTATCTGTGCACCAACAAAATCGCCGCTGATCATGAAAATATTGTTAGTCTACTTCGCCAGTTCTCCTGTCTGTATCTTCCTTTTGTTGTTTCACACAGTAGTTGATTCTTACTCTCTATTCCTTAAAAGATAATTTCCCCTTTAGATTGTATATTGAGGTTGCTTAACAAATAAGAAACAGAATATCAATAGAGATTAGCTGAAAAGGAAAAGATGCATTCATGCTGTAGTAATGATGCAGGAATTGAATATTGGCGGTAGTTTGGTTACATCTGCACTGGAAGAAGCTTGTGGGACTAACCGTTCAAAAATAAGGGATATGTACAATGACATGGGTGATCTTGGTAGAAGCAGATAATTCCATTCAAAAATTTCCATTTTCTGTTAAGTCTTTTTCATCCATAATTTTTGGCATCTTCTTACCACCTTTTTTTGGTCTAAGGTGATGTTGCACAAGCATGCCGACAAACCCAAACTTTACTTGCTCCTCCACGACCACTATTAATTAGGGATGTATATTCTGTGCTTCGGAAGATAAGGTATGATCAGCCCAGTATTGATCCTGCAGCAACACATGACTATAAAATTATTGAAATATTGAATTCATTACTAGATACTGATCTGTTTCCAGAGATGTAGGAAAGTATGAGTGTCATAATAATTTGCAGTTCTTAGAACTCGAAGTAATTGGTTAATGCCTAGGTTTTGCTGGTAAGAAATTCACTGAGAACTTGTACAATATTTCTTTCTTCGTAAGATTAAGAACTGATTTCTCATTTACTTGATAGATTAGAAGCAGAATGTTATTACCACTTCGTTGATGATAAGACAAAAGATTGTGTCCCCAGTGATCTCATGTTCTATATTTTGCTATAAAATATCTAATGGTTTGAATAGTTATTCATGGTCACTTGAGTGCCGTATGCATACGATTGTGCCTATAGATTCTTGCACTAAAACAATCCTTGATATAGGTTCTCTTTATTTCTTATTTCCGAATAAGAGAAACTCAGTTCATTTTTTCCATGTATTAGTATCCATTTGGTATGATTTTAAAATTTGAGAAATATGCGTATCATTTTGTTTTGTATTATTTTAATCTTTGTCATGTATATTCTCTTTTTCCCATTTTCCTCATATAGCATTTATCAGTGTACAAACAGGCAGTGGCAGCACCATGCGGAAGAAAAACCTTATCGTGAATCTTATACGTTCATGTAGAGAGAAAGAGATGAAGTTTCTAGTGAGAACTTTGGTAAGATTTGAAAAATGATATTTCTTGTATGTATCTTATGTAGGTGATTCTTGATTTTATTTATGTAATTATCTGGTATGCAACAGTATGAAAAGAGCAGAAGGTTAATATTTTATTTTTGATAGGTGATATCTTTTCTGAAACATGGATAGTGAGTTTCTTTATTATCATATTAGAGTTTAGCACATTTGACAAGATCTTATCATATTAATATTTCCCCAATTGATGCTTCTTTCGTGGTAGATGTGATCAAGGCAAACACTATCTTGTGCTGTTATTTTTTACTGCTCATTGTCTTGACTGCTATCAACCTTCACGTGCCCGATAATAAATTTTTTTAGCAATTTTCGTGGAGGCATGTTAAGATTTTTGAATTTGTGCATTTGTTGTAGACTTCATGAATGTGAATGAAGGATTCCTTGTGGCACAGTTCTTAATTTGGTGTACAAGCATTGACTTGCTCTGCAATGTCTTCTGTTTTGAAATTATGGCACACACAGGTCAGGAATTTGCGAATAGGAGCAATGATGAAAACTGTTCTTCCTGCTTTGGCTCAAGCAGTTGTCATGAATTCCTTTCATGATCTTTGTCATGAAGGGACAGCAGATTGTCTAAAAGAAAAGCTCCAGGTTTGATACAAATCATAAGCTATAATTTTTTTTTTCTTTTTTGAAGAGTATGAAATAGTAGATCTCTTTATGAAGACTTGATGTTTACATCATTCCACTATGGGTAAGAAGTATTAAAGCAATGAGTGGATTAACTTTTAACCTCCCACCCCCCCCCCCAAAAAAAAAAAAGAAAAAGGGGGGGTGTTAAGTGGTGAATATTTTGATGTTTGTGTTAGTTTGATCTAATTTCTGTTTAGGTCATACTACCAAAGGTATCTATTAGATTTATCTACATGCATAATGCTATTTTCAACACCGCTTGTTTTCTGTGCAAGTGATTATTTGTTTCTGTTTGTGATTTGATCTTTTGGTTACTTGTCAGGAACTTTCTACAGCAGTAACCGAAGCATATAATGTACTTCCAAATTTGGTAAGTGGCTATACATTTTATATCAAAGTTTTTCAACTTTATGTTTTTCTTCTATTTCTTTTAAGTTCCTGATTTTCCTTTCCCACTTTTGAGATTTTTATATATAATATGTGTGATAGCTTTTCTTTAATGTAATTATATATGCGTTAATTTGCTCTTGATATCTTTTTTTTCTTATAAATTATAAATTTGAGTCTGTTTCATTTGCTTTATAACATATTGCACATGCCAGTTTGTTTCCTTTCCTTCTCTCCATTCTTCTGGAAGCAGCATAAGATAGAATATGTTTGTTTTGGTACATTTACGCTGATGATGCTTTGTGGATAGGATTTGCTTGTTCCTTCACTAATGAAGGAATGTATTGCATTTTCATCATCAACCTTGTCCATGGTTCCGGGAATACCTATTAAACCCATGCTTGCAAAGTATGTATACATGTCACTCTTTTGTATCTTTCTTGTATATCAAATTGTACTAATGCTGTTGCCTATGGGTGGTATTATTCTCCATGATTGTAGAATTACCAATGGGGTTCCAGAAGTACTGAAGCTGTTTCAAAACAAAGCTTTTACATGTGAATATAAGTAAGCTCTTTTCTCTCCCTCTCCGTGTGGATCATGCACATTTCCTCTAGTTTAAAATTGTATTCTTTGCTATTTTGGGATATTGCAAGAAACAACTGTGAAGCTTTCACGCCTCCCTAGTATACCACCATATTCTTTTGTTTCACTCAATGTGGTCGAGTTTTTTCTTGAATCACATTAGTTGGATAACTGATGCAAAGGCAGGTCTTGGAATTTTCTAACTTTCCTTCCACATCTATTAGTTTTATTATATGTTGGGTATGATTGAGTGGTTTCCCTGTGCATGTAATTTTCAGATATGATGGTCAGCGTGTCCAGATTCACAAATTGGCTAATGGAGCGGTGCGTGTCTTTTCACGAAATGGGGATGAAACAACATTAAGATTTCCAGATTTAATTAATACAATTAAAGAATCTGCTAAGCCTGCTGCCCAGACTTTCATATTGGATGCTGAGGTGAGATTGTCTAATGGCAACTTGCCTTTTACTTCTTTGAGATTTGCTTCTTTGTTATTATTATTGTTGTTGTTGTTGTTGTTTTTGGTTATTCTTGCAAAATTAACTGAGCTGTAGAATATCTTAGATGGAACATACCCTTATGTGTTGCCAATTCTGTTTATCGTTGTGGCTTCAGGTAGTTGCAATCGATAGGAAGAATGGTCAGAAGCTGATGTCCTTCCAAGAATTATCTTCAAGAGAAAGAGGGAGCAAAGATTCTTTGATCACAGTGGACAAAATAAAGGTTCACTTTATTTTCACTTTGTAATATTACATAATTAGATTTACTATTTTTGTGGAAGTTTGATGATGCAAGCATCAAGCATTGAAGCGAATTGAAAGTAATCTTATGACATGAAGGATCTGCATAGCTGTTTCACTTATTGTTATATAAGATACCTATTTCCCTTGTGCTTTCCTAACTGATGTTAGGGGCCCTTTGAATATAGAGTTTTCACGTTCACTCATCTTCTGTTATAAGTTCAACTTTTATTTCCTGTATCCTAAAGTTAAATTTGGAGGTTTCTTTCTAATATCGTTGTAACTTGCAGGTTAATATTTGCGTATTTGTGTTTGACATCATGTTTGCTAATGGAGAGCAGTAAATATCTTGAACCCTCTCTTGGAATTGTTCTGAGTTTCTTTTATTGACATATATCTATATAGATATATAGACTAAAAAATTGAGGACAAGTTATAGGAGGAGTGTTTTCTGATTCTATGAATGAACCAAAAAACAGGAGCTTTCCCATGAGCAATAGTAATGAATCAAACTTTGCAAGGAATTAGTATATTGAATAAGAACAGAATATTCATTCTCAGTTTTATATCTTTCCTCACTGCCTCTTGCATTCACAACATGCATTTGCAGAAGTGCATGCTAGAAATTCATCTCTGTTACTTGAACTTGGGTGTGGATGTTGGATATGGGTATTTGTCCTACATTGGTATGTTCAATTTTATCCAAGTTTTTTATGTATCTGGAGGATCCTTAAAAGGTCATATTCCTATACCTATGTCTAGATATGCATCAGATAAGGGTGTTGGACATGGGTACTTCAGCAACGATGAAGAATTGGAGTAACATAGAAATTCATTAAATGACGGAAATTTGGCTAGTGATTTTTTGCGTTCAAAGTGTGCATTCATTTAACACATTATATTTCTGTCATCATGATGAATTCACTTGACCACAACCAAGTTTCCTTGTTGATAAAGAACTTTTGAATGAACTTCTAATTACCCCAATAGGTTGCCACGTTTCCGATGCGGTATAGATTTTGTGCTTTCAACTGCTTTTCAATCTACTTCATTTAAATTAAATGACTTGAGTGCCATATCTCTCTCTGCATAATTTAAAATGGACTTTATGCTGCTCTGGCTTGTTCCTTCACTAGAGGACCTTGCAAATGCTATTGAGTGTCCCTGTGACATATAGGGATTTATGAGCAATTAGTATAAGAGTTTTATCACTGCTTGTAGATTCCTTTCTGATGTGATAGAGACTGGTCAGTGCAATTGAAATATTATCCCCGCATTTACTTCTGTGTTTTAAGTGAGAAAACTGAAGAGTTAGTTGACAGTATTACCATTAATTTTATTAAAGGGGAAAGATTATGAGCAACTGAAGCATAAGTTCTGGAAACCTATGTTACTACTACTCTTCATTTTTCTTAAGTATCCGTGTTCAACACTCATGCCCAATGTTTATTTGGACTGGGTATTGGGATATAACCCTCTAAGGACCCTCCAAATACATAGAATAACTTATATAGATTGAACATCCCCGTGTGTGATGCATACTTGTATCCAACACTCACATTTTAGTCTGAGTAACATAGCTAGTAACCTAAGTATTCACTCACTTCTGTTACATACAGAAAGTCATACGATTTTATCAACATATACTGTTGTATCATGTATGTCAATCACCTAAATCTGGCTATTGTTATAGTTAAGCATTTTTTTTCTAGAACAAAAGACTAGTGTGTAGAACTGTAGATCTTCATGTAGCTGTAAATCTGTGTCTGAAAATAAATCTTAAATTACAAATAGTTGTCCCTCTTATTTTTGCTGCTGTTTTCTTATTTTTCATTAAAATTTAAAAAAAATGATATAATTTCCATTACAGGCTGCTAGGTGTTCCTCTACGCCAAAGAAGGAAATGTATGCCTTTCCCCTCCCACAATTTTTTCTTTTTCAGGTTAATTTATTTCAAAGTCCCTCTTATCAAACTCTTGTGAGTTGTAAGTTTGATCTTTTCTCTCATGCTAAAAAACTTTAGGTTTGAAGGATTTGTTTCATGATGAGAAGTTGGGTCATTTTGAATATGCAAAAGAAATCACAGTAAGTCCTCTCTGCTTTCCTTGTTTACAGAATACAATTTTTTAGTTATTAGCTTGGACGTCAATGTCAGATATTTGTCATGTCTCTGACACAGGTATATTTATTTACTTATTTCAAATTTCTTTTATGTATTTGGAGGGTACTTGAAAGGTTATATCTCCTCACATATACAAATATATGTCAGACATGGATACTTCAAGAAAAATGAGTCAGAGCAACATAGGACTGATTGGTATTGTTTATGATTTCTTGCTAAATAGGTGGAAGCAGATGATGCTTGTTTGACCAGTGAGGCCACATTTACTCAGATAAACTCTTTTCTCGAAGATGCATTGCAGTTCTCATGTGAAGGAATTATGGTTAAAGCCTTAGATACTGATGCTGGATACCTTCCGTCAAAACGTAGTGATACATGGTTAAAGGTTTTGTGATTACTGGAACATTTTAATCATTTAACTGCTCAGAAGTAGGAAGAGAGCTAAATATTGAATCCGATTGCTTGGTGTTCTCTCTTAGGTGAAGCGAGACTATGTGGAAGGATTAAGCGATTCCCTTGATTTAGTCCCAATTGGTGCTTGGCATGGCAATGGAAGAAAAGCGGGATGGTAATGATTGACCCTATGTATATGTATATGCATATGTAACATGCCCAACGGATATTTGATGTTGTGCACATCTGCGATAAGTGTTGTCAAGGTGTGCACCTAGGCACACCTATGCCTTGTGCCTTATCACTAGACAACAAAAGCACCTCGTATCCTTTTGGGCGAGGTGCATTTGATCGGATGCATGCCTGAGTTTTGTGCCTTAGCACTAGACAACAGAAGCACCTCATACCTTTTGGGCAAGTTGCATTTGATCAGACATGCCTATGCCTTGCGCCTTGGCACTAGTCGACAAAAGCCCCTTGGACCCTTTGTTGCATTTGATCAGGCCTATGTCCTTGCCTTGCATCCTTGACAATGCTGTTTGGCATGATTGCCTACATGGCTTTCAGGGGCTTAGTGTTGACACTTAGAAGTTACTAGGAAAGAAGAAACTGCAAAAAGAGATATAATTCCATTGATCAAATACCATCCCCTCCTAAACCCACTAGGATGGAATTGCATATGCAAAACAAATTAGTAAGTAGGTAAATGACTGATAGGCATCAAGAAAATAAATATAAGCTCCTAGAGACGCTTGGAATCATCTGAACATTGACCTAATAACTTACAAACCCCTAGGTGTGCTGAAATGATTCTGGTGACACTGGAAAACGTAAATTTTTATATCACTCGATAAATAGCCTGTGATCTAAGAGACCTGATGTTTTAACAGCTGCGATGTATAGCAAGCATGTAGAATTGAATTCAAGTGAAAGAGGAGTGATTTGCATTTTATGAAGTATGTTCATATATTATCTAAGAAAATGTTATAGATGATTGAAATCAAATCAAGTGATATTTATTACACTGAATTTCGTTGCCACAGGCTCTCAATGTGAATCCTTTCTGTTCTAATTCATGCTTTTATGTATGTTACGTGTTTCTTGCAGGTACAGCCCCTTCCTCATGGCATGCTACAACCCAGACACTGAAGATTTTCAAAGTGTATGCCGTGTTATGTCTGGATTCTCTGATTCATTTTACAAAGAGGTAAAGTGGGATGTTGATGATGTTTGTAATTTAGAAAGTGCACTTTTTCTTCATGTTACCAAGGATATGGCGTTAAATCTTTCAAGCACTGAACTTAAACTTAGACATGGTTATGTTTTATATGAAAATAATTTTTATTCTGAACTTAAGATATTTTCGATGTAGGCTTAGTTAAGATTGCAACAATGAGCTCATCTGTTTTGCAACTTATTGGAGTACATTTGATTCAGTTCTCTAACGGTAGAGTAGTGAGAATGGCTCTGAGATTTGATGTAATGGGCATAATACTGTTAAATAGTGTACTTGTTTCTTGTTCAAATCACTGTTTTTGATAGTCCCTTCAAGAAACCAGACATGACTTTTCCTGTTTCTTTTCACGGATCCTACCATTATTAACCTATGTTATGTTACTTAGACTAGGAAGCAAGTGTTGAGTATTAATCTGCGTCTGACATGGGTACGTTTAAATTTTTTTTATCCAAGTTTTTCCATATATTTGGTGGATTGTATTCCTATACCCATGTTGGATATGCGTTGGACAGGTGTACTTGGAGAAAATTGAAGAGTTGGAGCAATATATCTAGTAAAACATTGCCCTGCGCATACAAGTTTCAAGTTTTCATGTTTTCATCTTGTTCATGTTACCCTAAACTTCGTAAGTTATGCTAAAAGAGTTATTTGGTTTTCTTTATTGAACTCAGATGAAAGAGTTCTTTTCGGGGGATAGGATCTTAGCCAAAAAGCCAGCTTACTATCAAACAGCTGAGGGGCCTGATATGTGGTTCTCTCCAGAACTTATTTGGGAAATAAGAGGTGCAGACTTCACTGTATCACCGGTTCATCAGGCTGCGATAGGGTTAGTTCATCCGTCGCGTGGCATCTCAATAAGATTTCCTAGGTTCATTCGCTTGGTTACAGATCGAAACCCTGAGGAATGTAGCACGGCAGCAGACGTAGCTGAAATGTTTCATTCGCAGACTCGAAAGATGGATGTGACGGCCCAACAATGACAACTGTTTTTGGGTTTGTGTATATATGTTTTCCTTCCTAGTTCTAGTATTTGCTTGTGTTACGATATGTAAAAATTATAATCCTAAAGTATAGCTTATAGTGTAAGAATTATACTCAATTAATTAGTATAAAAGAAATATAATTTTCATACTCGTCTTCAAGTTTGATGATTTATAAGATTATTTATAAGGCCGAGCTTGAGTTTGATTTGACATTAACACTACTTAAATTAAATGATTACACTTGCAAGCTAGTTAAGTCCAGTATATTTTAAACCTTTTTTAAGGCTTACATTTGATATTTTAGGCAGTCATATAACTCTATAGACAAGATAAATTATTCTATAAAAAAAAAACAAATAATTATTTAAAACGCTTCTAAATCTTAAAACACATTGTATTAATCTTGTTTAAGAACGTCATTCAAGCATCAGAAGACAAATCAAACATTGTAAACGAACAAGAAGCAAAAAGAGCATAAATTCAAAGCACACTGCCCCATAAGGTTGGGATCCAAACATGATCGCATGAGTATCTTGGATTGAGAAGTTAGACACCATTTTTAAAGCCATCATATAATCAACCTTACTTTGTTAGTGATATCACTTGTTCTTGCAATGAATTGAAACCCAAAACCAAACAAAGAAATAGAGCTGAAAAAACAACATAAAGCTTCCAATTTTTCCTTTGCTTTTATCGAAAGCATTAGATTTGCATTAAAATGGTTCGAGTTCGAAATTTATATCCATTGTATTCATAATCAGTTCTTAAAAACTTTTTTCTTTTTTCATTATTTCTTGAACATTTGAGAATAAGATAACTATATAAAAAGATTAAGAGAAAACAAAAGAAAATAATCAATTCGCAAATAAAAAAAATTCCAAAACAATTTCAAAGATAAAAAAAATAAGCATACAAAGTTGAAACCTTATTCTTATAAAAAAAAAACTTTCGATAGAAAAGAAAAAAAACAATAAACACTTAAATATATTAATAATTATGTTATAAATTTCAATGTATTTATATATTCATGTAATATTTAGCATTATATTTTAATTATTATTTACATAGATGGCATCCTCCATCTTGTTTTTAATCTTTCATACGTTCTAAACTCCCGCCAAATTTGACAACCCGCTTTTCACCATACACCTTTGGACAGCTTTCCCACTTGCCCTAAATAAATAAATAAATAATTAATTACTTTTTTTATACAAAAAATAAACTTATTTTATTTTGCCCCCAAATCACCATTTCCATCATTTTCCCTCCTTTTATTTCTTCTTCCGAACTCCATCCATCCATCCATCAATTCCAATTTTATTTTAAGTTCATTTCAAGCTCCAAATCCCCAAAATCTCAAAACCCCCCACTGATTTTTTTTTTAAATTTTCCTAAAACCAGTTCTTCACGCCGTTGATTCTTTTTTTTTTCTTTTAATATTCTGAACTTTCTGGCTTTTATTTGTTTATTTTACATTAGGTTTTTATTTGAAGTTCGATGAATTTTCGAGAAGCTAGGGTTTGGATTAATCGGCTAGAAATTACTCTAATTTTTCTTTGAATCGAGACAATGAGTGCCGTCAACATTACTAATGTTACCGTTTTGGATAACCCAGCTTCCTTCTTGTCTGCTTTTCAGTTCGAGATTTCCTACGAGTGTTTGACTCCTCTTAAAGATGGTACCTTTCTTTCTGAACACCTTTTTTTTTGTGGTTTGAATACTTTTAAGATTTTATTTGTTGTTTTTAAGTTCTCTCTTTTTTAGGTTTAGGGTTTGCTTGAGGTCAAGGCTATGATATTTTGTTTTGTGTTTTTCCCTCTTTGATTAATGGGAAAATGTTAGGACAAGAAGAAAAAAGATTTAATATGCTTGAATAAGGTTATTTAGTTAATTGGTGGTACAATTGTGGGTTTAGGGTTTGGGTCAGGCATAAATTGATCTTCACTTGCAAGTTTTGATTGCATATATTGGTTTTACGAGTTTATATCGTATGTTTTCTTTTTTAAAGAATGAAACAAAGAAGTGGGAATTTGTTGTATTTTCTTTTCTGTAGAAAGTTAAGCTTTTTGTTAGATGGAAAATATATTTAGCTTTCCTTGTTTTGAAGAAGATAAGAAAGAAGAATCTTTGTTTTACATTGTAAAGCAAATTTCCTTTTAGTCAATGAAGCTTCCTTTTATGTTTGCTTAATTTGATTGTCTAGTTAATTGGCTTCGGCATTTTGCCCTTTGATTTCCAGTGGAAGGCCATTGAATGACCCTATAAGAATACCCTAAAGGGAAGAGGTACAGAATTTTAGCATTCTAGGGATACATTTATGTGTATTTTGATACAATTTATGCTAGAACCTAAGGTATTGACTAACGGATTTACATGGAATGGGTTGCTAATAGTCAACTTGCACAAAAGCATTCTAAAGTTTCTAGAACAAAGAAATATGTGGAATGCCAATTTTGTGTAGAAGAGCAGCTTTTCAGCTCGGACACCTGTTTTTGTATGTTTTAGTTGTGAATGTTGCTTGGACTTGGAAATTGAGTTTAAGACATGGATATATTTCTATCATGGTTGCTTCTGTTTTACGTTTGTCTGACATTGAAGACAATAACTCTAAATTTATTTTATCATTCATGGATGGATTATGTAAGTGTTTGTATTAATCTAATATAAGACTTTACCACCCATACCTGATTTCTGAGTTATACTATGTTTTTCTTGACATCATGTTTTTTTCGAGATTAAAATATATTCATGTTTTATTGGGTTGCAGATTTGGAATGGAAACTTATCTACGTTGGATCTGCAGAAGATGAGACTTACGATCAACTACTGGAGAGTGTACTTGTTGGACCTGTCAATGTTGGAAATTACCGTTTTGTACTACAGGCAATCTCAACCATCTCAGTTTTAGTTGTGGTTGATGTATTTGTTTTAACTTCTTACCTTTGTCCTTGAATGTGTCACAGGCAGACCCACCAGACCCATCAAGGATCCGTGAAGAAGATATTATAGGTGTCACAGTGCTTCTCCTGACTTGTTCATATCTTGGCCAAGAGTTTATCCGAGTCGGCTACTATGTTAACAATGATTATGATGATGAGCAGCTTAGAGAGGAGCCTCCCCCAAAGGTCTTGATTGAGAAAGTCCAAAGAAATATTCTATCTGATAAGCCCAGGGTGACAAAGTTCCCCATAAATTTCCACCCTGAGAATGGTGGAAACGAAGAACCCCCTCCATCCGATCAACCTATTGAAAATGACGGAAACGAGGAAGTTCCTGCTTCACCAAATCAAAAAGAGGAGCAGGATCCTTAAAGTTTCTCATTTACAGACATGGCTGTTATTCAAGATAGATAACCGGTAACTATTTTGTGGATTGAACTCGAAATATGAACCACAGTTTGACAAGGGACGAAGATGCATAATGAAGTAATGATTCAGAAATGCTGGGTTTGATTTGGTTGTTTTTGTTTGTTAGAATTTACTGTTTCACTATGATGATTTGCTTAGGCACTTGAAAAAGTTACAATTGAATTTCCAAGTTTGTAATATGTTTCTAAAAGGAATTTTAGTTTCATTTTTCTTTAGCTTTACCATTTGCCTTTTCTGCCTTGCCCTTACAGGCATTGCGGTTTTGTTGTTACGGACTGTCGTCATAAGAACTTAAGTTTGGGTTTAAAGTGAGCTTCATGTGATTATATTTTGCTACATATTATTATTTTACTACTCTAACTCGAGTGAATTGCGAAGGAAAATTACTGCTGTATATGTGGAATTCTATCAACGTTGTTATTGTATTGCACATTGTTTGTAAGTGATTGATACCTGCATTGGAATTATGGTCATCTTCTATGGAGTTTTAGGTGAATTTGTTGATCACAGCAAAGCAAGAGGAGCTCAAGTGTGTTATCTGAATGCGAAGCTCTGGTCACTGTGTAATGAGAACCGGTTTGACTTTGACCATGGTCATGCATGTGGGTCACCTGGGGTTTTAGCAGGTAAAGCACAAAACTCAACCTAGTTGAAGAGGCCTTGCTCAATGGATGACTATGATGACGAGGTAGTGAGAGACAATAACCATGTCCATATCCTGCTCAACATTGGTTACCTTTGCAGAATTTGATGTTAGATCACTTCTGGGTCTGGATTTGCTGGTCAGATATCTATTAAGTTGTGTGGATTCAATTAAAGAGTATTTTGAGAATGGGTATTTATTTTTTAAATGATTATTCTAATATTCAAATACAAATATTATTGGCACCCAAATATCCAAATAAAGAAAAGAAAATATTGGTTTTGCTATCAGCTCATTATTGACCGCTGCAAAAGCTTTGTCCGGGGAAAACTTTATGTAAATAGCCACCAACACACTGGCAATGACAGGACCATTGATTTTTTTTGGGTAAATTACATCAACAGTCCCCCAACTTTGAGATAACTGACAAAACAGTCATCTAAGTTTCATTTCAGTCACTTAACTTTTAAAAAGTTACAAAACAGTCCTTTTTGCCGTTTTCCGTCACAGACGTCACGGCAACGTGACGTGGCATGTGATGGCGTCCTTGCTGTCAACCTTAAGTCTAGCTGGCAGGTTACTGAGACTTTAACACACCAACAGCAGCACCATTTTAGGGCTAAGAAAAAGAAAAAGAAGAAGAAGAAGAAGAGAAGAAGAAAAAGAAGAAGAAGAAGGAGAAGAGGAAAAATAGAGATGCCTCAAGTGATTCCGGTGTGCTATTGTGGAAACCCAGCCAAGTTGAACACATCTTGGTCCAATGACAACCCAAGTAGGAGGTTTTTTGGGTGTAACAAATTTGGCTCTGGATTTCGAAAACCATGTCGGTTTTTCAGTTGGTTTGATCCGCCACTGACGCCCCGTCCACGAATTCTGTTGTTGGGTCTTCTGAAAAAAGTGAGGACATTGGAGGATGCAAGGAGGAGGGAGAGAAAAACCTGATTTTTGGTGCTTGTATTTGTAACTATACTGTTTTTTTTAAACCTTAAAAACCAAATTATGTTCAAACACATTGTTGTTGTTAGCATTGAAAACCAAACTTATGTTTTGTAATTTTGTTCTTTGGTATATTGTTGGTTATGTTGGTATACATGGTGTGGGTCTTTTGGTATATTGTTGCTTAACATATGTTAAACATGGTCTTTGGTATACATGGCTAACCAACTCATGTTGTTGTTTACAAACAGTTGAAAATTGAAATGGGATAGTTTTGTTGATTACAAATTGTATATTGTTGCTTAACATATGTTATACATGGCTGCTGGTATACATGGCTATAAGTATTTTCAGTAACTAAATGTCAGAACATCAATACAACACCTTGCAATACCCATTTTCCCTTATTTTTATGAGCAAACAAACAAGGAAGAATGAGAAACACAATGTTACAATGTTACACTATCAGCTTCTAAAGAAATCAAATAGATGAAAAACACAAATGTATTTCTCAATACTCAAAATGCAGAAGATAAGAGATAACAAACCAGAAGATAACAACATTTTTCAATGTTGATTACAAATGTATATCTTAAGAGATAACAAATGGTAAAACACATATGTATTTCTCATATATTAAGGCCAAAAAGCCAAACTGTTTACAAAAGGAATTGGGGTAAAATATTGCCAAATTTTCCTACAATTCAACACAAGTGAACAGATGTAAATTGTAGGGAAATTTACAAAAAAATTCAATGACTCTATGCCTAAGTTTATCAACAGTAGCAATAGCAATCATAGGCAAATTTACAAAAAAAATTATCTGCCTAAGTTACTAAATCAGTAGCAAGCAAATTTACACATTTTCAAAATGTTAACAAAATGCAGTCTGTTCACATCATCATCAATGGTCTGTCATGGATGATTCTTGAGTAGAAGGCATCCATCTAACAGTGGTTGGTCTTCTCTTCAATGGGAGCTTTTCTCTTAGGGCAGCTTGTTGATGAGTTGGTCTTCTCTTCAATGGGAGCTTTTCTCTTAGGGCAGCTTGTTGATGAGTTGGGGCGATGAGGTAATCAATTGAGGCGACTGTTGAGTTGAGTTGGAGTACTCTCTCTTGCTGATTTAGGGTAGCATGTTGCTGAGTTGGGACACCAACTTTATGTCTTTTGACCTACAGGAACAAGAGAAATCTGTCAAACAAATTCATAAACAGAAGTATACTAAAACTTAAGGCAAATTGCTTAATGGAATGTTTTGGCCAACTTCCCCTTTGCAACTCCTCTTATTGTGGCCTATTCTTTTGCATTTACTGCACCTCATGTCCACCCCTCTCTTGCTCAACCTTTCTGCTGTTTGTGTTTCATCGGTTTCTTCCTTCTCACCTTAGTAGGTCCGCGGTGGTCTTCTTAGAGTAGGAGGCGTGATTGACATGTTTGACAAAGAGGCCCATTGTTTAGGACCCCTTACCGGACTTATAAAGTTGGAGTAAATTTGAAGCTGGGTTTGCTTGGTGTACCATGTTTGTACATAGCTCTCTGGGAACTCATCTTTTAGATGAATGACAGCCAATGCATGCATGCAAGGGATGCCAGTGAGATCCCAACTCCTGCAGGAGCAGCAACTCTCAACTAAGTCCACCACATGTTGGCTGCCAGGACCACATTCAACCTGATACTTGTCCCCACCAGCATGTGATGGAACACGCCTAAAAAACAATAAAGCATGCTTGGTTAAAAAATAATCACTAAAACAACTTTTTCAGCAGCCCCATCAATAAAGATACACACACACCCCTAAAAAAAAGTCACTATATGCATATTATAAAAAAAAACTCACTGCATGCATATTAAAAAATAGTTAACACACCAACAATTACTGCATGCATATTAAAAAACAGCATGTGACCAGTAATATGAAATCAGAATGAAGGCAACATGAAGTCAGCAATAAAGGCATCAAAAAGATTAAAAATGGTAACTTTACCTCAAGGAATCTTTTATGTTTACATTCAGCTTTTTCTTGATCTTTGGACACAACATTTCTTTCCATTTGTCAGCTTCTTCTTTCTTCTTGACAATAAGCAACATAATCTTGGTCTTTATTGTCTCCATCATGGTCAGAATAGGCTTCCCTCTTGCTTCCAGTATCATCTGTCAGTAAACATAAATGATTAGTGAATTGCTAGTGATTAGTAAGAAACATAAAACATAGGGGTTTACCTTGTTAAATGATTCAGAAAGATTATTCACCAACATGTCAGAATGGCTCCTAATTGAGAAGTGAGACCTTGACCAGTGAGTAGGGTTCTTCTCCTTCAACCAATTATAAGCTTGCTGATTGGTTTTCCTCAATTCATCCATAGCATCCTCAAAATCCCTTGTAGTGCTTGCTCTGGCAGCTTTCCAAAGCAAATCTTTCAATTCCTTTGTTCGGAAACCAGCCTTCTTGAAATTGGCATGTAGATGTCTAACACAGTGTCTTGTTTTTGCATTAGGAAACAACATACATATTGCTTCTAAAAGTCCCTGCAATTAGAAAAAAAAAGCAGTTTAATTATTTGACAATCCCTAAATAGAAACAATATAAAAAAAATGAATAAATAGAGTTTTACCTTTTGTTTGTCAGACATGAAAGATATTTGGTACGAGCTCACAATTTCCAAGTCTATTGCAAGCAACTCCAAGAACCAAAGCCATGATGCTTGGTTTTCACTTTCCACAGTAGCATATGTAAGAGGATAGATGCCATTATTTGCATCAATCCCAACAGCTGCAAGCAAGTAGCCACCATAGTAGCCCTTCAAGAAACATCCATCTAAACCTACTATCCTCCTACAACCAAATTTCTATAGCCATCTTTGCATGCTGCTGTGACGAGACATACATCCTTTGAAACAACCTGTTATCCAGATAACAGATTGTTGTTGTTCCCACATTTTGTGTCCTAATCTCCAACAAATACTCATAAATCTTCTCATATTGAGCCTTATAAGCTCCTTCAATTAATTCCAATGCCCTAAGTTTAACCCTCCTACATTTGGTTAGTGAGACTATGCAACTCAAATCTCTTTTGACATCTTGTTGTAATGATTTCAAAGAATAATCAGGATCAACAATGAATTTTTCTTTATAATGTTCACCTATCCAAGCCGAGGTTACATTCTTATTTTTATATACTTTAGAACAAGTATGGTTAGGGTTTGAACTCCTAATTTGCCAAGTCTGGTCAGTAGGGTCATTAGGGTTTAGTCTAGAAGCCCATATGAACCAATGACATTTTTCACTGCAGACTGCCTTTAACCTTTTTAAATCATTTTTGGGAAACTTGATAAAGTAATTGTTCAACCTACCATCTTTGCTTGCGCGACTTTCTTTTAGACTGTCCTTAGACTTAAATAACATTCCAACCTTAAGTGTAGGATTACTCATGTCAGTCTCTAGGTTGAACTCAGGCCAATTTTGGCCATTTGAGTCGATTCATGTGCACTATCTAACCTCCCGAATCATCACTATCACACGTTCATCTACTCCTATACCATCCATGTTTAAACCATCTAAACTAACTCCTATATCATCCCTATCACTTTCAGATGCATCACTACCAGACACATCACTACCAGACACATTACTACCAGACATGTCTTCTTCATTCTCATTAAGATTGTCATCAATTAAACCTGCCAAACAAAGTACTCATCAATAAAGGCAGACAACATAGGTAGACACTTTAACCATTTCTGTCAAACAATAACCAATACAAAATACCCAATAATTTAATACAAACACAACCATTTCTGTCATGCACATGGCAGATAACAACCAATACAAAAATAATTTAATACAAACACAATCATCAGATATACAAAACAAACATCAGTTTCATAATGGCATTCGTACAATGGCAGATACAAACAATAAACAAAAGTTTGATAATGACATTAATACAATGGCAGATATACACAATAAACATCAATTTGATAATGGCAGTGAGTGTTTCAAAATTGAAGTCGAAATCGAAATAGAAATCGAAATTAAAATTGAAACCGAAATAACCCTAAAATGGAAATAACATAAACAGCATTGAAATCCAAAAAATTTAAAACTAAATGCAACAACTTACCCGTTAAAGTGGATGTAACAACACTGGTACCTTCTCTTCTATTGCCCATTGTAGCTGATAATCAAATACACTAAATGGTTTCTAAATGGTTTCTGGTTTCGTCTTCTTTTCTCCCCAAACAAAATAGACAATCGCACCCTAAACCCTAAACTCTATTAATCGATTATTGAATCGATTTCTAACCCTAAACCCTTCTTAATCGATTCCCAAATCAGTTTCAACCCTAAAAAAACCCCAAATCCAAACCAAAATTTTCAGAAATCAATTTTCCCTTTTTTCCCCCAAACCCCCTGAACCCCTAATCTGTTAGAAACCCTTCAATTTTTTCCCCTTAACTCGCCCCAAACCCTAAACCCATCAGCCGTCACCAACGTGGCAAGTTAACTTGCCACATCAGCTGGTTAACTTGCCACGCCAGCAATCCCGTTAAACCCTTAACGGCAACCATCAATAAGTGACTGTTTTGTAACTTTTTCATAACATTGGTGACTGTTTTGTAACTTTTCGAAAGTTAAGTGACTGAAATGAAACCTAGGTGACTGTTTTGTCAGTTACCCCAAAGTTGGGTGACTGTTGGTGTAATTTACCCTTTTTTTTTTATGGCAGACTTAGGGTAGTGTGCCAATATTTGTCTATCGATATTATCTACATTTTTTTAAAGTGTTTTCATTTTAATTACTTAAATAAAGACTTTCAATTTAACTACTGTTTTTATAATGATTTATCGATTTAATCACTTATCCGTTTTCTCATTAATTGAGGCTGATGTGATATGACATATACGGTTCATATAATCACTCCTAGTTGAATAATAATTTTCATATAAGTATATAAAATTTTTAAATCCATTTCTCTCCTATTTTTACTGTGTTAAAATTCTAATCTCAAAATTGTTTTTTTAATAAGTTTTTTTGTCTGCCTTTAGGGGAAAGAGAATAGGGGAACAAAATTGAAACGTAAACGGCTAGAAATGGAGTTACACAATGCAATCCTAGTGCTATTGGAGATTCTTTTGGTGATTTTAAACAACTAGCATTTTAATGTTGCGTAATCAGAGGATGAAGTGATAACTACAAGCAGATCAATGAAAATTCAGATTATAAATCCATGGTTGTTCTTCCCATTCACCTTCAAATACCATCCCAACTGCTCTTCCAACCATTCCCAGTCTTTCATCCTAAGCGTTGATTACAGATGTAGCACTTGACTTCAAACTCGATTGACTCCTCTTCCCATTCATTGTGATCCAATGATTGTTACAAACAAACCTTGAACACTAATAGACTAATCGACAACAACAAAATTATCAAATTAATCCTCTAAACCCTCGATTTGATTACTTTCGATTCAAACCATAAATATTTACCCTAAATATTTTGTCCAAATAAAAATTAATAATTTTTTTTTTAAAAATTAATCTTAAAAATAATAGTAATAATAATAATAAATATTATTATTTGAGTTAATGATACGAATTTGAGCATAATTTTGAAAGAATCCATAAATAGGTTCAGTAGTGCGTGATGGCGACACTCTTGGTCAAACCAAAGAGCAAATTTGCTATATCAGAGCAGACGCCCAAATTTGAAAAGTTAAAGAAGTGACAGATGCGGCCTCCCTCAATTAACATCCGATTATACAAATTAGGTTAAAATTTAACATTTGCAATAATTTTGCTTTAATTTGATTAATCCCAAATTTGCTGTACTAAATCGATTAGGTCCAAATTTTAACATCTTTCATCTTTCCTTTAAATGTAATCTTTGATTCTGGTTTGATTTTTATATTTTAAACAAAACCCACCAATCTAATCACTTAGATTTGACAGCATATGAATCATTTATTCATTCAAAAAGAAGATTAAGGATCTCCCACAAGCATCAAAAGGCAACACAAGGAAAAGAAGCATAAAATCAAAAGTGGAGCCAAACAAGATCAAAGCCCAAACTCACACCAAAATTTCTGTTACTTTTTTTATGAAAAATATTGATATAAGTACTTTTTAGAGCTCATAATAGAATCTCTGAGAGTTAGAGTTGAGTGCATGAGAATCTTGGATTGAAAAGCCGAAAACTATACTTAAAAGGACTGATTTGAATAAGCTTTTAACCACTAGAAATTCACCCACTGTATTAACCCTGTACAAAAAGCATCAGATCAATTTGGAAGGTGGGTGGAGTCTAAAACTCATACCCGTCCCATTTATGATCAACACACAAAGAAAAAGTAGAAAACAAATTCAATAAAAGAGCAAGAAATGAGTCACAAAATATTAAGAGATACAGCTCCTCCACTCTATCCCTTTGAAAATTAGATACATACAGCTCTCTTGTCTCTACTACCACGCTACCTCTTTAAATCCAACCAAAATCCCATTTTAACACTCTAGCTCTAATGGTCAAACTTTCTTCTTGACTACATTGTTATTTTCTTTTTTGGAAGTTACTTCACTGTAATTTTATAATTTCTTTATAAACCATTCTCACTTCCAAAAGTTTCATCCACAACAAAAGTTCATAAAAAATAAAACAAAAGATGGCGGACTGTTTCGACGGCAATGTTTTAGCAGCCGAGTCCTTTGCCCGTTTCGGCGTCACCCACATGTTTGGCGTCGTGGGTATCCCCGTTACTGGCCTTGCCAACCGTACAGTCCAATTGGGTATCCGTTTTATTGCTTTTCACAACGAACAATCCGCTGGTTATGCGGCTTCCGCTTATGGCTACCTCACGGGCCGACCCGGTCTTCTCTTGACTGTTTCCGGGCCCGGTTGTGTCCACGGTCTGGCCGGTTTGTCCAATGCTATGATCAACACCTGGCCCATGGTCATGATCTCTGGCTCCTCCGATCAGAAGGATTTCGGCCGTGGAGATTTCCAGGAGCTTGATCAGATCGAAGCAGTGAAACCCTTTTCGAAATTCTCTGTTAAAGCCAAAGATATCAAGGAAATTCCCGATTGTGTTGCTAGGGTTTTGGATTATGCAGTTTCGGGTCGACCCGGTGGGTGTTATTTGGATTTACCGACTGATGTATTACATCAGACGATAACTGAATCCGAAGCTGAGAAATTGTTAACCGAGGTCGAGAAAGGAAGGGTTTTTGAAGCAACAAAAGCACCGCCGAGTTCTGAAATCGAAAAGGCGGTTAGTGTGTTGAGGAAGGCGGAAAGGCCATTGATTGTTTTCGGCAAAGGGGCGGCTTATGGCCGAGCTGAAGGGGAACTAAAAAAGTTGGTTGAAAGAACGGGAATCCCCTTTTTGCCAACTCCAATGGGTAAAGGGCTGGTGAACGACGATCATGAGTTGGCCGCTAGTGCTGCAAGGTCACTCGCCATTGGCAAATGTGATGTTGCATTGGTTGTTGGGGCAAGGCTCAATTGGTTATTGCACTTTGGGGAGAGTCCTAAATGGGATAAAGATGTGAAGTTCATTTTAGTGGATGTTTCTGAAGAAGAGATTAAGTTGAGAAAACCCCATTTAAGTTTAGTTGGGGATGCTAAGAAGGTTTTGGAGATGATTAATAAGGAGATTAAAGATGACCCTTTTTGTTTGGGAAAATCTCATCCTTGGGTGGAGGCTATTTCGAAGAAGGTGAAGGATAATGTGTCGAAAATGGAAGCTCAGTTGGCGAAAGATGTTGTGCCCTTTAACTTTTTGACTCCTATGAGGATTATAAGAGATGCTATTTTGGGGGTTGGGAGTCCAGCTCCGGTGGTGGTTTCAGAAGGGGCGAATACTATGGATGTTGGAAGGTCTGTGCTGGTTCAGACCGAGCCTAGGACTAGGTTGGATGCAGGGACTTGGGGGACAATGGGAGTTGGTTTAGGTTATTGCATTGCAGCTGCTGTGGCTAATCCAGAACGGCTTGTGGTTGCAGTCGAAGGGGACTCGGGATTCGGGTTCAGTGCTATGGAGGTTGAGGTATATTTTCTAATATTTACTGTTAAAGCGTCACTTGCATAATTAAATTTGTTATCTTAATTCTGAAGTCTGTTATGTTTAATGCTCTTACTCATGAAGAAATAAAATGTGAATGCTATGTTGATGATTTAGGATGATATGATTTATTTGTAGTTACTTTTTTTAGTTTCAACAGGAGGTTTGATATTACACTTCCTGTTGTTTATCAATCTAAATTGGCTTCAACTGATAACTGGAATATTGAACTAATTTTCTTGTTTCTATTGATGAAACTAAATCTAATGCTGCCTAAGGTAGAGATGATGGTGTTTCTTAGGGGCTATAATATCTTATCTTTGTTTCATTTTGTTGGCAAAAGACAATTCCTTGTTGATCAAGTTAGCCGAATTGTGAAAGAAAATTTTGATTAGCATCTTTAATATAATGTTGAACGGAATATGGGAACTTTTCTCAGGATTCCGAAATCATTAGTTGATTGTCTCACAGTTTCTTGTATATGAGTCTCGTATTTCTTTCTCTCTGTCTCTCACACATACCCACCCACACCCAGAATCACATAAGTACGTACTTATGTGTCTTAAGTATGTGTATGCATGCATATATATGTTTATGTACCGGTGAGTATCATGATGGATTAGTAGAAAAGTAGTCTGCTGAAAGCTGGGTGTTCAATAATAACTTAATGAAGAGCATTTCTCTTTTGTATTTTGTTCGATGTGTCATGTTTTCTATGTTCTTATTTTAAATTTTAGAGGTGCTTTAAAAATCATCCAAATTATAAACGCTCTTTATGTTGTTTGACTTACAAATGCCTTTTGCTTATTTAAGTGCTTTATGTATTTGTTAATCTTTTAAATATGCTGTTCTAATAATGCAGACATTGGTTCGATACAAGTTGCCTGTTGTTGTGATAGTCTTTAACAACGGTGGTGTCTACGGTGGTGACCGAAGGAGCCCTGAAGAAGTAAGTGGCCCTTTCAAAGATGACCCTGCGCCCACTTCCTTTGTTCCTGGTGCTGCTTACCATACTTTAATCGAAGCTTTCGGGGGAAAGGGTTACCTTGTCGGGACACCTGATGAATTAAAATCTGCCCTTTCTGAATCCTTCTCTGCAAGGAAGCCGGCTGTGATAAATGTGATAATTGATCCCTTTGCCGGTGCAGAAAGTGGGAGAATGCAGCACAAGAATTGAGGTAGTTTTGGTTTTGTTTCGTTAAATTTCTTTTTCCACCACTTACCGAGCTGGTCTTTCTAAGTCAATGAATAATCGGATTTGTGCTCACTTGTGATAGAACAGATAGAGATCATGTCTTTTGACTTTTGTAGTCAAATGCAGTGTGCACTGTGTTGTATATGACATTGATAAAATATTTCTTAGTAGTAAATGTTCTCACAGTTGATATTTATATATATAGACCTGATTTGAACCCAACTTAATGATTATGAGCATCTCTACTTTGACCTTTTGGTTGAAATTCACTCTTTTTTCATTCATTCTTTTTTTATTTCATTTTAGACCCTATCCTAACCTATTATGAGCATCTCAACCCATTGTGGATGTCATACATAGACCTGATATGAACTCTTAGTTGAAATGCGCCATTTTCTTTAATTTTAGGCCTGATCTGAACCCAGTGTTGATGTCATCATATATAGTCCTACTGATAAAACCTCTATTTTTGATCTTTTGGTTGAAATCACAATATTTGAAAATGGAATAGTAAAGGGAATGAATATTGGATGTTTTGTAAATTTGAATATTGGATTTATGATGAATTTGGAGTAAATGCGGAGATAAATTCAGTGATGTCAATAGAAAAAAATTATATTGTAAATATAGTAATAAAATAAATTAATTTCATGGAGTGGTTAAATATTCAATGTAATGTCTGTTTTATATACCTTAAAAATATTATATTTCACTGTCTCTAGGCATTCAATTTACGGTGTATTTTAATTAAAAATTATTTTGATAATTAGGAAACATATTTGAAATAATAAATTCTTATTTAAAAAAAAAAATATGCTTTTTGTAATGTTATAATTGTTTGTAAGTAAAACTTTGTTCTGATCATACTAAAAATCATATTTTCTAACATTGTTGGAGAAAGAAATTGAAGTATCTTCTTTACTATTGTCACTGCATCTTTTTTGTAATTTGTGTAAATCATAGTTCAAATCTTCTTATTTGATTACCAATATCAACACCTTTAATTTAAAATAGATAATCTTTTATTGACTTCATGATTCGCTAGAATGGTGATATATGGAGAATCATTAAAAGCTCCTATATAAACCATTATTACACACCATAAGTTGGGGCATTCTCGAAACGCGGGAATTCAATACAAACAACAAGCGTGTTGAAGTTACCTAATCGACATTCATTCTTTTGCCATTTATCTTCTTATTATGTATCACCATTCTTTTATCAACAAGCGTGTTCAAATCTTCTCATGTTACCAACAAAAAAAACAACTCGATACAAATTTATCTCAATTAAATTATATTTATTTTCTTTACAAAAAAAAGGTCAGGCAGAAATATCACGTAAATTTCCGATTACTCCTTAATCATGCCCTGAGTCAACTCAGTCAGCAGTCAACCAGACTTCCAATTCCACGTACGAATCAATTCCAATTTTTCCCTAATCATTTCTTCTCTGCATTTCTCTCCTAATTCTCTGCAGCTTTTACTTCATTACTTTTGTTTCTAAGCTCCATTGCTTCCCTCAAAATCGTTCTTCTTTTATTCTCTCCTAAGTTTCATTTGAATCTTTTGAGTTCTCCGGGGTGTCCATGGCAGATGTTTTTGTTTCTTCCCTTGTGAGTACCATCTTAGGGAACCTCAATTCTCTAGCTCTTCGTGAATTTGAAATCGCAAGTAATTTGGAAACCGACCTTCAAGATCTCGAGAGCACTTTAAGTACGATTCAAGCCGTGCTTCAAGACGCAGAGCAGAAACAATGGAGGAGTGAGGCCGTCAGGAATTGGCTCAGAAAACTCAAGGATATCGCTTATGATGCTGATGATTTACTCGACGAGTTTGCTGCAAAAGCTTTCCTATGGAAAGCTCGAGAAAACATGAGCAGCAAAGTAAGTGATTTCTTTTCCTATAAAAATTCCACTGTGTTTACTTTCAAGAAGGCTCATGAACTTAAGCAAATTAGGCAGCGGTTAGATGCTGTAGCAGAGGAGAAAAACAAATTCCATTTGACTGAAAAAGTTGGGGATTTAGAAATTGATGATAGGGAATGGCGATTAACTAGCTCGCTGGTCAATGAATCTGAAATATTGGGAAGAAATGAGGATAAAGAGAACGTAATCAACGGGTTGTTTGGTAGTTCGTTGGATCAAAATGATTTGTCCATTTATGCCATTTGTGGTATGGGTGGACTTGGAAAGACTACTCTTGCTCAACTGGTGTTCAATGATGAAAGGGTTGAAAGGGGTTTTGGTTTGAGGATTTGGGTATGTGTATCCGATGCTTTCGAAGTCAGAAGGTTGATAAAAGCAGTTATTGAGTCCATTGATGGTAGTCCTTGTGATATCAAGGAGCTCGACCCTCTGCAACGATACTTGCAAGAAAAGCTGAGGGGGAAGCGATTTCTTCTCGTATTAGATGATGTTTGGAATGAAAACTGTGAAAAGTGGGATGGTTTTAGGAATTCATTGAAGGTTGGAGCAAAAGGCAGCGTGGTCATAGTTACAACCCGGATCGAGAAAGTTGCTCTTATCATGGCTACTCTTCCCATATACCATTTGGACTATTTATCGGATGAGAATTCTTGGTTACTATTCAAGCAGCGTTCTTTTCTGATGGAAAGCGAGGAGGGATACACGAGATTGGAAAGAATTGGAAAGCAAATTGTTCTGAAGTGTGGAGGGGTTCCTTTGGCTGTAAAAGCTCTTGGAAGCATGTTGCGGTTAAAGCGTAGAGAAAGTGACTGGTTATCTGTTAAAGAAAGTGAGATCTGGGAGTTACCGGATGACGGGAGCGGCATTTTACCTGCCTTGAGATTAAGTTATGACAATCTACCATCATATTTAAGGCAGTGCTTTGCGTATTGTTCGATATTTCCGAAAGACTGTGAAATGGATAAATCTCAGTTGATAGAGTTATGGATGGCAAATGGATTTGTTCCTTCTAGAGGACGTAGGGAGTTGCGTGAAATTGGAGGTGAGATATTCCTCGAGTTAACTTGGAGGTCCTTCTTTCAAGATGTTACTGAAGATCATGATGGCACTGTGACCTGTAAAATGCATGATCTCGTTCATGACCTTGCAATTTCGATAATGAGGTTCGAATGTTATATGTATGACAACAACCCGTCGTTTGGGTCTCCAAAACAGATTAGGCACTTACATATTCCCATTCAACCAATGCCTCCTTCCGGTTACGAAAGGATTCTCTTGGACAAACAATATAATCTCCTCAAAAGCTGTTCGTCAGTGCGGTCCCTCATTCTTGGTGGCATTGGTCTGACTGAAGCCAATTGTCCTCTGAAACATGTGAGAGCACTGGACTGCAATATGTATCAAATACCGAAGTCGTTAGGAAAGATGGTACACCTGAGATATTTAAACATACGTTATCACGGGAGCGTAAGCATCAATAGAATTCCGAATTCTTTTTGTAACTTGGTGCACTTGACGTATCTAAACTTGTCTTACTCTCGCATCAAAAGATTGCCCCAGTCTGCCAATTGCCTCCTAAACTTGCAGATTATGAAACTCTCCTGCTGTCGCTATCTTTGTGAGCTACCCCAAGGAATGCAACATATGAGAAGCCTAAAGTGTGTTGATATCTCACGTTGTGATTCTCTTGAGCAAACTCCACCTGGAATTGGGCACCTGACTCAATTGGTAGAACTGAGTATATTTATAGTAAGGAAGGACCATGGTTGTGGAGTTAGGGAGCTTAAAGAGTTAGACCTTGGAAAGGAGTTGTCTCTAAAGGAACTCGATAATGTGACAGGTTCAACTGAAGCCAAGAGTGCCAACTTGATAAGGAAGCAAAATCTCCGATCATTGAGTTTATTCTGGGGAAAACAAGCAGGGAAATTTCCAGATAATGAAGAAGAGGTTCTTAGCAGTCTCCAACCTCATTATAATCTGGAGTATTTTCGGATAAGCTGTTATCAAGGTTTAAGGCTTCCCAGTTGGTTGATTGATTTACCGAATCTGGTGTCAGTTGAGCTTGACCAGTGTAAAAGATGTTCACATCTTCCACCTCTAGGGGAACTACCGTTGCTCAAGGTTCTTAAAATAAAGGGAATGGATGCTGTGAAGTGCATTAGCAGTGAATTCTATGGAAATGAGATCAATCCATTCTCATCATTGGAGGAACTCTATTTTGACTCGATGCCTGTTTTGGAGACGTGGAAAACAGTCGACGGAAGCGGTAATTTTCCTCGTCTCCAAATCTTGATTTTCAGGAAATGCCCTGAGTTGATTGAATTGCCAAAATTTCCAACCCTCAAAAAGCTTCGGATTTTGACAAGCGAGAGCATCCGCTTTGGTCCTGAGCTTGGTTCACTTGAGATCGATGACCTTTCTGGCTTGACAATTTTTCCAAGTGGTTTGTTGCAAAATCAGACACACCTTGAGGAGTTGAGGATAGAATCGTTACCTGACCTCAAGTCTCTGTCGAATCATCTTGATAATCTATCTGTGCTTAAACACTTGACAATCTTGAGCTGCCACGAGCTTGAAGACATTCCTGAAGCACTACAAAACCTCAATGCTTTAGAGAGTCTGGTTTTGAGTGGGTGTGACAGTCTTGTTTCGTTTCCTGGTAATGTAAATGGCTTAACTTCACTTCGTGTCCTGAAGATTTGTCAGTGCGATAGATTTACATCTTTATCTGATAGGGTCATGCATTTGACACATCTTGAGGAATTGTGCATTTGGGATTGTCCGATGTTGAATTCCTTACCGGCAGAAATCCAGCATCTAAATGGTCTTCAAAATTTGACAATTAGTTGGTGTGACGGATTTACTTCTGTTCCAAACCAGATAGAACATCTCACCTCCCTTTGTGAGTTGAATTTCGATTATTGTATTCATTTGATGTCATTGCCTCAAGGGATAAAGAGTCTCACAACACTCGAGAACCTATACATTCGGGGATGCCCACATTTGGAAAAGTGGTGCAAGGAAGGGGGAGGAGAGGGTTGGCCTTACATAGCACACGTTCCTTGTATTCAAATCATGGCTTATGATAAAGCATTGTACTCTAAGCGACGAAGATCCCATGGCAGTCTCTTTCCAAGGTAAACTTTACCTTTTAGTTATTTGTGCAGTGTTTTACTTTAATTCCATCTTTGCCTTTATATATGCATTGATTATCATCCTGAAATGGTTGACCAAGCCATTCTCTTAATAATGTTTCTTGTTATGCCGTTCTATGTTATTTGGACTCCGGGTCAAGTATGGGGCGCATTAAATGGCCAAGATGAGTATTAGGTGCAATATAGCCTCTGCATTTTGACAATTTGTGTATATATCCCTCTTAATAGTTGACCTACATTTGCAACCTATGTTACTTGGACTCGATGCGTGTCTCGGAAATATGTATGCATCCAAAATGGGTTGTTTTTCCATGATTTTGATTCATTTGGAGACTTTGGAATGATTATAGCGTTATAATCACGTCCGAATATGCACTGGATATGGGTGTCGGACATGGGTAGTTTAAGAAAATTAGAAGAGTTAGATCAATATAATTTGCAATGAAAAGCCCAGAACGTATCGTTATGAACTGGAAAAAAGCAAATTCAGGGTTTTAATTCAATGAATTGGGCGTATTTTGCAGGTTTGGTGATTGGACATTTGGCCTAGCAAGTAAGTTGTTGAAATGTAAGCCGGAGTCATGAATAACAAGGTCATGGGCGAGTGAAAATGCTATTATCTGGGTTCAACATAATCTGCACCATGTACTATTTATGTTAGACTATGTTATTTGGATTCGATTGTAGGTATTGAATACGATTACGTGTGTAGTGAAGGTTTATTCAATATTTTTGAGAAATCTAATTTTGTAAGTTTTATAATTGATTGGATTACATATGTTTCTTTTATAGATAATATGAGACTATTTATATGTTACTCATTAAAATTATGGTTGTTATTACCAATTATTTAGTATGATAATATTTGTATAGTCCATATTTATTTTCAATGAAATTTTATCTATAAAATTATATTTTTATTTTTAAAATAAAACATATAAAAGAGTATATTAATATTAGAATATTAAAATATAGTTGCAAAATATGTAAATATAATATTTTAGAAATATTGTGATTTTTGAGAAACAAATCAAGTCCGTGACAGCCGTTACGCGTTACATAACGTCCGTATCATCCGCAACTGCGACACCACAACCGCAATTTAGTACTATGTGTAAAGGTCTTTCTTCGAATATTTCAGTTTATGTCGTTATAATAAAGTCAAAAATTTTATTTAAATATGAAAATGGAAAGAGCAAAAGGTTAATAGTCAGCAACATGTTTTTCTTTTAAATATTTTTGAAAAATACGAAAACAATCAGTTTAATTTAAAATAGAAGTTAAAATAAGTACCAAATTTATGGAAATTACAACATAATACTTTATTTGTGATTACTTTAGGATTTGAATGGCATACACATACTTTTTTTTTTTACATACACTTGATATATGTATACATATTTTTCTTTTACATTTAAGTTTTGTGTTACAACTTACAATTTTATAGCTTTATTTACGACTACTTAAGGATTGTAATGGTAGAATCTGTTAATGGCGTTGTGTTATTTGGTTATTGTCCTGATTTTAGGCTTTCTGTACTGCAGTTGTTTTTTTTCAATAATAAAATGAATATTGATTGAGAAAAAAAAAGAATTTGTAAATAGAATTTATTTTGAAGTCGTTGAAAAACTAAGTAAAATCTTTTGGTACAATCATTCAACAAATATAGAAAAAAAGGGTAATAAGTAAGCAAAGGACTAAAGTAAATAGTGTAAATTTTGTTTTGAAGTGTTTGAAAAAAATTAGAAAACTGTAATAGAATCTTTTAGTACAATCATTCAAATAAAGGGGAAAAAATGGGTAAAATGTAAGTAAAGGGCTAAAGTAAATGGTGTAAATTTTGTTTTGAAGTATTTGAAAAAATTGAAAAAACTACAATAGAATCTTTTGGTACAATCATTCAACAAATAAAGGGAAAAAATTGAGTAAGAAATTAATAAGTATATATATTATTTCATGTACTTTTTCTCTTAAAAATAGTTAACAAATTTAAAAGAAAAATTGAAATGTGTCAAAAAAAAAAAAGTTTACATTACTACATAAGCCATCAACGAGTAGAAGAGGCAAATAAAAACTTTGAGTTTCAAATTTCACTTATCCTTCTCGACCATTTCAAGTGTTCATTTCTTTTTTTCTTTTTTTTTTTCCATTTCAAGACTTGTTCTTAACTCTATAATTATTACAACAGGTATGATATGAAATTATTATTATTTTATTAATTGCGGTTGATTAGTATAGGCAGCTAATTTAAGGTTTATTACTTAGTTTAAAAAAATCTCTTTATCATAGTTTATTACATGAAAGTTGAAAGAACTAAATAAAAGATACAATAGATCTAGAGGCATTTAGTTACAAAGCTGTTTATAGGGTATTTTTCTGAATCATTTTGTGGTGTTAGTTATAAGTATTATGATTTATGTTTCATTTTTTGAATTTTATTATTATTAGTTTTAAGTTTTATAATTATTATTTTATTTTTGAATATTTTACTATCTGGTTTGATCTCATGTAATGAATAATAATGATTTATGTGCAGCTATAAAACATGCCACGTTCGAGAAGTAAAGAAGGTGAAGCTCCTAGTGACGATTACGGTTGGAGGTGGGGAGAACCTGTTGAAGGTGGTCGTAATAATGTCAAATGCACATTTTGTGAAAGAGTCATCAAAGGAGGAATAACACGGTTGAAAGAGCATTTGGCAGCAAAAAAAGGGAATGTAGCACATTGTCTAAATGTCTCGGCAAAAGTTAGAAAAAATATTGCTCAACAGCTTAAAGAATATCATAATGAAAAAATTGTGAAGTAGAGGAGGAAAGAAGAATTAGATGAAAGAATAAGATTAGGAGATCATGGAGATTATGGTGATAGTGATGTTGATGATGATGAGTTAACTATTGCAAGACGTGAGAGTATAAGATCCAAAATTGAATGGGAAGAAAGACAACGTCAAAGAGCGAGAACTGGTCAAGATTTAGTTTATGAAACTGGGGGAGGTAGTAGTTCTGAAACTTAAGTATTTAACAGATCATTCAGTATCTATAATTCTGAAAGAAGTGGGAGGGAACATTAGTGGACTAATTTTAACTCTCTTGGAGCTAGATTAGCAAATATGGATCCTGTTCTTAAAAGATCAAAAAGTTCAAAGTAACCAAAACTCACTACAAGCTTTTTGAAAAATGCAAAAGCAAAGTTGGGAAAAGCAATGTCAAAGTTAATATTGCATGAAGCTTTACCTGCAAGAATTGCAGAGTCACCATTTCTACAGCCTGTACTTCAAGTTGCAACTGAAGTTGGAAAATCAATTAAGGGTCCTTCAGCTTATGAGGTGACAAGAGTGTATTTGGAAGAAGAGTATAAGGAAATACAAGAATGGGTGAATGCCTTTAAGCCTATCTGGGAAAAAAGAGGTGTGACCATTATGTGTGATGGATGGAAAGGGACTAGAAATCAACATATAATTAATTTCTTGATTTATAGTCCTAGAGGTACTATTTTTAAAAAGTCAATTGATGCTAGCAGTGTTACCTATTGTACTGTTGAGTATTATTTTAATATAATGGATAAAATGGTGGATGAAATTGGTGAATAATTTATTGTTCAATTTGTTACAGATAATGAAGCAGCAATCAAAGCCGGTGGTAAAATGTTGATGCAAAAGAGAAGGCACTTGTATTGGTCAACATGTTCTGCTCATTGCTTGGATCTTATTTTTGGAAGAAAATGGTAACAGAAAAAGTGTGAGAATGGTCCTAGATGAAGCAAAAAAGATAACTTCTTTCATATACAATCATACATGGACGATTGATTATATGAAGAGATATACCCAGGGAAGATAACTATTGTGACCTGGGATTACTAGATTTGCTACCAATTTCATTGCTTTGAAGAGTATTGTTAGAAGCAAACAAGCACTAAAAGAAATGGTGACTTCTTCAAAATGGAGAAGGTCTACATATGCAAGAAAACCAGCTGGATTAGACATGATGAAAGTCATTAACTCCAGCCAGTTTTGGAAAAAGGTTGTTGATGTCCTAAAGATCCAAAAACCGTTGGTTAAAGTATTAAGGATGTGTGGTGGTGATGAAAAACCGACTATGGGTTTTATTTATGAAGCTATGGATGGAGCAAAGTTGGCGATTCAAAGAGATTGTCTCTATTACAAGAAATATTGGGAAATAATTGATAGGAGATGGAGTAATTAATTTCATAGTTATTTACATTCTGCTAGTACGTCGTAAAACTTTTAACTTTTTAGATTGCGAAGTATTTTGTTTAGATATTTATTATGTTATTTTTTATATAGGATATTTCTTAAATCCGTAATTTCTATATGGAGGCAATTCTACAAGTGATGTGCTTAATGAAACCATTAATGGGGTTAGAAATGTTATACAAAGGATAGAGCCTAACATGAATGATCAAGTTTTGGCAATGAACCAAGTATGTATTTATATACTTAAATTTTTAAAGAAACTTACAAATTATCATGTTGTAACTACTAATTCATTCATTTTTAGTTGTTGCTATATCGAGATAAAGTGGATTCTTTTAGAACACCGTTAGCCCAAGTTGCAACTTTGAAGACTAATCTTGGTAAAAAAAAAATTCACCTCTATAGTTTTGTAGATAATGAAGATATATTTATGAATACTTTATGAATTGTATCCTATTATTTATGTTTTTTGAAGCTGAATGGTGGATTAATTATGGAAGTTGTGCACCTCAACTTCAACGCATTGCTATCAAAGTTTTGAGTCAAATAACTTCATCTTCAAATTGTGAGCGTAATTGGAGTACTTTTAGTTTGATCCATACAAAGGAGAGAAATAGGCTCAAGCATAGAAAGCTTTAAAAATTAGTTTATGTGCATTATAATAAGAGGTGGAAGCTAAGACACATGCGAAGAAAAAATGCACAAGAGTTGGAAATGAGTTTTAATCCGATCAATCTTGATAATATTTTTGAAGAGGATAATCCATTAAATGCATGGATTGAAGAAAGAGAAGATGCTACGCTTGACAGTGAACAGAATTTCTCATGGTTGCATGAAGAGTTACTTAATGAAACTGATGAAGAAACTCAAGGTGAAGATATGAATGACATTTCACCTACTCTATCTAATGAAGAAAGTGTTCAACTATCGACGTCAAGTGGTGATTGATGGTCATAAACTAACTATAATTACGACAAAGGCAAGCGCGCCTATCGAACAATAGTATAGCTATGGTGAGTAGGGAATATCGTATCCACGTGGACTGAAAGTACTAATAATTACTATTTTTCTATTATTTAGCCGATAAATTGGGATGATTGTTTTCAATCTAAATTTACTAATCTAATTTAACTAAGAACGCAACAGAAAATGAAATAAGAAATAATCGAAGATACCAAAGAGAAAGACAATACCCAAGAATGAATCCACCTAGACTTCACTTATTATTCCGAATCTGAATTAAACGATTTATTCACTTGTGTCTTGATCCGTAGGAATCCCTAAATTATGTTAATATCTCTTTCGAGAGTAAGAACAACTGACTCTAGGTTGATTAATCGAAATCTCTTTCTAATTAAAACCCCTATTGTCACATTAACTCGATCTATGGATTCCCCTATTAGATTTGACTCTAATCCGGTAGATTTATGTCGTCCTATTTCTTGGATTGCATGCAACTCCACTCAATTATGCTAGATTTACTCTTAAACAAGGACTTTTGCTCCACTGAAATAAGCACATTAAACATGAATTAATATCCCAAAAATATTAAAACACAAAATAAACATACATAATTGAGAACAAGAGTCAAGTATTTATCATGTAATTCAGAAATCAAATAATAAGATTCATCATAGATTTCATCTTCCCTAGGTATCTAGGGAATTGAGTTCATAATCTGAAATTAAAACATCTCGGAGTTAGAAAAACTACAAGACATAAAGAAATTCAAATAAACTTCGAAAGAAGTTAAAATGAGATCTTTAATCTTGAAGGAGATCCGCTTCTGAATTGGCTCTGATGGTGTTCTTCGAGTAATTTCTTCAATCTTCTCTGAGTGCTCCTTTAGATCTTCTTCTAATTGATATTTATAGACTTTAGAATGCTTAGAAAACCTAAAATTGAGTTTTTTCGCGTGTTTGGAAAATAGGGAACGATATCGACACGGGCTGGCACATGGGCGTGTGACTCACACAGGCATGTGGCCAGCCCATGTGGAAATGCCCAGGCCGTGTGGATACTGAAAATAACTCTTTTTGCCCGATTTTGGCTTATTTTTCGCTCCTTTCGCTCCCCTATGCTCACCTAAGTATAGAAACATGAATTTAATGGATTAGGAGCATCAAATTCACTAATTTACATAATAAATAATCCAAAACGCATCAAGAATGAGATTAAAAACATGTTACTTTTATGGGTTATCAAATATCCCCACACTTAAGCGTTTGCTTGTCCTCAAGCAAAATCCTCAACTCATAATTAAAAATTAATCTTTCTCAACTTATAATTCTCATCAATAATGTTTGGTCATAATTCACAAATAATCATACATTGATAATTCAACTAAAAGAGCACTAAAGATTCAAACAATCCAAGTCAAACATTTTTAAAGCATGAAAACATATGTATTTCCCCTTATCTAAGTAATTACCTTTAATTCAAAATCGACAAGAATCGACATCCTTGCTAAAGATTCACTCAAATCACTCAAAGTGTTTAAGGTTCAAGAAAAAACACTCAAAAGTCAAACATGAAAAGTCATTACCATAGGCTTGCATAAAAATAAAATCTTCACCACTATAAAATGAGATGATACACAAATCAAAAGGTCTTTAAAAGGTTGTAATGGGGCTTAGGTTAAGGGTGTGGAGAAAGGCTAAAAAAGTTGGTTAAAATCGAGATCGAATTGATAAATTACCAAATTAGAAAAATAAACAAATGTTGAATTAAAAACAATTACATCAATCGAAAATTGTTCAGGAATAACACGAGCTTCTTCTCAAAATATGAATTTAACTGTTCAAGCTCAATTAACATAGAACTAAATAATAATCAATATATATGTATTTTTTTTATATTTTCTTCTCAATTTTTTTTATGTAATTGAGAACTATAAGAAATAATTCAACAACTTAAACAGAAGGCTTAATCAGGCAATTAACCAAATCAAATCTCGATAAAAATGAAGTCAACAAAACAGGAAAAATTCTCAATGAGTAAAAAATGAGTTATGGGTTAACATTACTGGGTAAATCAAGAAACGTTGTGTTAGGCTCAAAAGGGGTTCACTAAGGGTTAATTATGTAGTTAGGTTTTTTATGAGATAAGTGGGTTAAAACCTAAGTGCCTTTATCATCTCAGTATATCAAATCAAAGGTGTGGTCTTGACATGCATGATCGAGGCAAGTTCTAGAATAACAAATCAAATTGACACACTCATAACCAATAATAAAATGAGCAAGAAAAATGTATGCTCTAAAGGCTTAAAATCTAACAAAAAATTATGGTTTTTGATGTCAATCTTGCAAATCTCAAATTTCATGGTAATACCTCAATTCAGAGAAACAACCTATAGATTTTTAATTCTGAAAATAAACTTATCATGCTTGATTCTCTCATGTCTTAAAGTTTAAAACAACCAATACACGATTATCAGCAAATTAATCTAAATTTCATCAACAAAAATCACAAATTGATAAAAATTCATTCTAATAGAAGTATGAGAAAATTACTTAAGCACAAGACATAATTCAGGGATTTTCTAATAATTATATAAATAACCTCCCCACACTTAAGATGTACATTGTCCTCAATGTACGAACAAAGATAATCACAATGTAAACAGAATAACATAAGAGAGGGAGAAAACTGAAACTGCCCTGAATATTGGATGAAATCCCCAGAATAGTGAAAAGCAGAATTGTAGTCAAATCTAAATGTAGAGCATGATTCCGAGCAAACTAATAAGAAAATAAACACAAATAGTGAAGAAGATTAAGGGATTAAAACTCGATTAGAAACAACCATAAAAATGAAATATAGTTCGAAAGATAAAAACGAAATAAGTCTAATAAAAATAAAAAAAATAAAAAATAAAAAAAATAAAAGAAATAGACTCAATGGTCCTTATCATCAGAAGCGTCGGTGTTGTGAGTAGTCGGTACTGAGGAAGAGATATGGAGATGTTGATAGATCTGCTGCAATGTCGCATCAATACTGTCGAACCTTTGAAAGTAATGCTGCTCGAAACGAGTTAAACGCTCGGAGAGGTTCGCTAAAGTAGCAGCAGAAGAAACAGGATGGTGACTTGAAGGTGGAGGATGAGGTGGATCCTCGTGATGGAAGGGGATATCATCAGTGAAGTCCTCGGGTTCATTCTGAGAGTCAGAATAAACTAATCGGTACTGAGGAGGATCTACTCTACGACACTGATCGATTATCCTCATATGGATCATGCTTGAGATTCCCTGTGGGGACATCTGGCTGACGAGTGTAAGTGTAGAGGACTGCTCCGGTGTGTTGAGGAGACAGAAGTGTCGAGCAAGTCAAGCCACATAAGGGCTTAAACAGATGGGACCCTTCCTGTGGCGGTCTGTCTGATGGCGGAAGGCTAAGGCAATGAAGTATGCTAAATAAAAAATATGCCCGGTGGCTATGCTCCATAGAAAATATGCATCAGTAGTACTGACGACTCCGGTGCTCTCTCTCCTACCGGTTAAAGTGTGAGCTAAAATGGCATGAATGTACCGTAAAGACAGAGAGAGAGAAGTTTCCTTTGAGCGACTCGCATCATAAAGTGTCCTACTCACCGTAAGCTCTGTCCAACAACGAGATGGTGAGTAATGGATGTGCCGATGTAGGCGGAGGAAGTCCTCGGCACTCATAAACTTCTCAGTGTAAAGTCCCAAAGCAGTGCCAAACTCAGGGACACTCATATGGCGCACCAAGCCACCGAGTCTAAAAGTGATGGTGCCTGGCGCGTTATGAGTCGTCATGACTTGCTGTAGAATAAATGTCGCGCAAAACTCCAACGTCAGCTCCATGTATGTGGGCTCGATGATGGAGAAGAATCTGTCTTATGGGGCTGTGGCGATAAAGGCTCGGACAAGATCAGCGAGGTGGACCTACTCCAAAGCGGCCCAATCAATACATCGGCCTAGGCTGAGTGGTCGCAATCGAAGGAGCTGAAATAAGTCCTCCTGGGGACCCGCTGAAAATCAGAGATAAAGATGGCGGGCCTCAGGGAAAGCGCTCGAGGAGGAGTTGCGCCAGGTGTCTTTCGCTTTTTTAAAGCGGGGACGATGACCTTAGACTTGCTTCGTGTGTTCGTCATGGTGTGTCTGAAAATAAAAGAAGTCACTATTTAGAAAATAAAATACGCATCACCAAAACATAAACTAAATCAGATAGTCGGATACTAAAAGCAAGGAATCAATATTAATAGAGACAACGAGCAAATACTTCAAAATAATAAACTAAAGATGGATCATAATTACAACTAAAATAGTATCATAAAGAACACTGACTTGACGAGAATGACAAAGAACAACAAGAAAAAGAAACATAACAATAAGAGCAATAAACAAGTAGAAAAAAACAATATATAATATAGCCAATAATAATAATAAGAATGAGAATAATAGCTAACCTAGTCTAACTATACCAAATAAAAATCAACATAATAAAAAGAAAATGCAAATACTAAAATGGAATAAATAAATAAATGCCATAAACATAAACAAAAAAAAATAGAAAAGAATAAACTGAAAATAAAATAAAATAACAAATAAGAAGTAAAAAATAAGAAATAAAAAAATAAAAATTAAATGAGATAAAGACAAGGGTAAAAGAGGCAACCAACGGGGCGGTGGTGGGTCGGGGCGTAGCGCGGCGGTCGACGGCGTGGTGGTGTGCGACAAGGCTGGGGGTCGTGCTTCGAGGTGGAGTGGGGGTGGTCCGACGGGAAAGAAGGGAAGGGAAAATGAAGGAAATAGAGAGTGGGGGTCGTACGAAAGTGGAAGGGTGGTGGGAGGCCGAGAAAGGAGAAGGGTAATGAGGGTGTAGTGAGGTGCGGCGGTGGCAGTCAAGGCTTGTGGCGCGGGGTTGGAAAAGGTTGAAGAGGAGGAGAGGGAGGCTGAGGGAGGGATATGGGCTTTAAGGGGCGGCTCGTGTGTGGGTTGAAGGGGGGAGGAGAGGAAATGAAAAAGAATGGAGAAAGGGCGACTCTATCGGTGGCTAGGGGTGTGGTCAAAGGACGGTGAATGAGGCGCGACCTGGGGAGGGTGAGGGAGAGGTGGCTGGTCGGAATGGTAAGGGGAAGGCTGACAATGGCTAGTGTTAGGGAGTTTGAAGAAGAAGACTGATAAACCAAAAAAGTAACATGTTTTAATCTCATGCTTGGCATGTTTTTGGATGATTTATTATGTGAATTAGTGAATTTGATGCTCCTAATCCTTTAAATTTATGTTTCTATACTTAGGTGAGCATAGGGAAGTGAAATGAGCAAAAAAACAGGTTAAAATCAGACAAAAAAAGCTGTTTTCAGGAACCACACGGCCTGGGCATTTTCACACGGGCTGGGCACACGCCCGTGTGCCAGCCCGTGTCAATTTTGAACCCCCTACTTCTCTTTTACGCGAAAAAACCTAATTTTTAGGGTTTCGAAGCATTCTAAAGTTTATAAATACATATTAGAAGAAGACTAAAGGGAACACGTAGAGCAGAACGAAGAAATTACTCGAAGAACGCTGTGAGAATCAACTCAGAAGCAGATCTCCATCAAGATTGAAGATCTCCATTCAAATTTCCTTCGAAGTTTCATTGGGTTTCTTATGTCTTGTTGTTATTCTAATTTTGAGATGTTTTCCTCCTAGATTATGAAGTAAATTCCCTAGATACCTAGGGAAGATGAAACCTATGATGCATATTATTATTTGATTTTCTGATTTACATGATAAATACTTGATTCTTGTTCTCAATTATGTGTGCTTATTCCTTGCTTTAATATTTCTAGGATATTAATTCAAGTGTGATGTGCTTATTTCAGTGAAGAAAAAGTCCCTGTTTAAGAGTAGATCTGGCATAATTGAGTAGAGTTGCATGCAATCCTAGAAATAGGACGACATAAATCTACCGGATTAGAGTCAAATCTAATAGGAGAATCCATAGATAGATTTAATGCAACAATGGGGGTTTTAATTAGAAAGAGATTTCAATTAATAAACCTAGAGTCAGTTGTTCTTACTCTCGAAAGAGATATTAACATAATTTAGGGATTTCTACGGATCAAGGCATAAGTGAATAAATCGTTTAATTCAGATCCAGAATAATAAATGAAGTCTAGGTGGATTTTTTCTTGTGTATTGTCTATCTCATTGGTTTTCTTCAAATATTTTCCCAATTCACTCTCTGTTGCGTCCTTAGTAATTAGTTTAGTTAATTTTAGATTAAAAACAATTCCTTAATTTATCGGCTAGATAATAAAAAAGATAGTAATTACTAGTACTTTTAGTCCTCGTGGATACGATATTCTCGACTCACCATAGTTATACTACTATTCGATAGGTGCACTTGCCTTTGTCGTGATTTTAGTTAGTTTAGTGACTCATCAAAGACAAAAAAAATGAGAAGGGGCTAGGTTTTTTAAGGGTAACACAGTCTTGTGAGGCCCTTGTTGGGCCACACGCCCGTGTGGTTCTTGTTCAGCCCGTGTGCGTTAAAATTTTTAACCCAGTCTTCACACGGCCTCAGACACGCCCGTGTGTCCAGGCTGTGTGGCACACATGGTCGTGTTGCATGGCCGTGCACAACCTCTTTCGCTTCTCTCACGCCAGTGTGAACTCTCACACGCTCGTGTGGCTCGGCCGTGTCTCGCACACGGCCGTGTGCCTTACCCGTGTAACTCTTTGACTTGTTTTAAAAATGAAAAAAATTAGCTCCAGATTTCACACGGCCTAGGACACGCCTGTGTGTCCAGGCTGTGTGGTCACATGCCCGTGTGGACTATTTTAGGCCGTGTGACACGGCCGTGTCGCCAGGCCGTGTAACTCACTGTCGATTTTCTTAAAATTTTAAAAACTAAGTCTTAAGATCACACGGCCAAGGACACGTCCGTGTGTCTAAGCCGTGTGGGTCACACGGCCATGTCGCCAGGTCGTGTAACTCACTGTCGACCCTTTTAGTGCACACGGCCTGGGACACACCCATATGTCCAGGCCGTGTAGGTCTAAAAACATATTTTTTTTAATTTAATTAATTTTAAAAATACCATGAAATAAAAATAAGAAAATTAGTAGTGTTAACACTCGGGTTGCCTTCCGATAAGCGCTTATTTAAAGTCTAAGCTCGACTTACCTTGTATTCGCATGGTCACAGTGGTTCGCGGAGTCGAAACTCCTCTTTCTCGCTATTAATTATATTATATAAAAAAAGGTTTAAGTCGAGTAGAATTTACCTTAAAAGTGCCGAATTCAGAATGAGTTACCTTGACTGTACCGTATGGGAAGACATTCAGTATCGTAAAAGGATTTGATCTGTTTGCATCCAACTCTGAAATGACAATTCGAGGATCCGTTTTATCTAGCAGTACCTTGTCCCCGCCTTAAATTGGTTCGTTCCATCCTTATGCTCATTGTAGCGACCTAAAATTTGTTCGGGCGCTAATTGAGAAAATAGAGTTTCGATTTTATTAAAAAAAATGGAGTCGCCACCGATCTTTTTTTTTTCTAGGTGTGATCGGACACCTAATAAATCCTCTTTTTAAAGAAGAATTATTTTTTTGAATTTTCTAAAAAAGGTCCGAGTTTAGGTCTACGTCAAAATTTCAGAGAAAAATAGGGTTCGGGAGTCGGTTACGCACGAGGAAGGTATTAGCACCCTCGCTACGCCCAAAATTGGTATCTCGTCAAACGCGTGTTGTCTTAATTTTCAAAAATACGAGTTCATTTTAATATTTTAATCGTGATCTGATTGAAACACGAGAAATTTTTTAAAGCACGTAAATTTTGAAATTGGAGAAATTTTTTTGAAACCCGAGAATTTTTTTTTTAAAACACAAAAATTTTTGAAACACGGAAATTTTTGAAAACACGAGAATTTTTGAAACAAGAATTTTTTTTAAAAAAAACACGAAAATTTTGAAAACACGAAAATTTTTAAATATGAGAATTTTTGAAAACACGGAATTTTTTGAAAACACGGATTTTTTTTTAAACACGGAAATTTTGAAAACACGAAAAATTTTTGAAATATAAAATTTTTTGAAAAACTAAAATTTTGAAATACGAGAATTTGTGAAAACCCGAAATTTTTTGAAACTCGAGAATTTTTTGAAACTCTAAATTTTTTTTTGAAAGTACGAAAATTTTGAAATACAAGAATTTTTGAAAATACGAAAATCTTTGAAACACGATTTTTTTTTAAAACACGAAAGTTTTGAAATACAAAAATTTTGATAAATTATATATTATCGTATTATATATTTTTTAAAAATGAAATTTTGATAATTTTTCTTCTACAAAGATTTTATATTTTTTTTTGAAATTTCTAATTTTAAATTTGTATAAATGTATTCCACGTTTAACATAAAATCAAAGAAGTTCACCCAACATAGCAGTGAAAACGATGATTTAATGCTAAACCGATTTGTTGCTTAAAAAATTGAATTTACTAAAAATTAAATTTTGTAAGTAAAATCACACTATAATGCTAAAAAAAAGTTATTAAAATAACATTAATTAAACAATAGAAAAACATGGGCCATTAACCCAATAAAAGAAAAAAAATAAAATTACCAAGGCCCAAACTTTTTGGGCTGCCAAAATAGACTGCTTATGGTGCGGGCCTGCTGCTGCCTTGGTGTATTGGGCTGCTGAAAATGGTTTAATATGAAATGGGCCTACTCTTCTTTTGGGCTGCTGCTGGTAGCATACATTAGGCTTCCCTTTTTCTTTTCTTTTTTTTTTTTCTATTTCCTTCTATTCACGTGCTCTTCTTCTTCTTCTTCTTTCCCAATTCTTTTCTTCTCTTCTTTTTCTTCACCAGCCACCATCAATGTGCACTACCGCCCTCAGAACTCCGATCAACAACCTCGTCTAACACCAAAACGAGACTCTCCTCCCCCTGGAACCAGGTAACCCGAAAAAGAAATTGTGTTGGTTTATCTTGATTTTTTTTTTACTTGGTATGTTGATGATTATGAGGTTGGGAACAATCGGTGGAGTGATTGAATGGTACGACTAGGGGTCATTTTGGGTTCGGAAATAGGAGATTTTTGCTTCCTTCGATTGTTTGAGGGGTCCTTTTTTTATGGCCGAATCTCTTGGGAGGGGGGGTTTTCTTTTGCCGAATTATTGGAGCCCTCTTTTTGTGATGATTTCCCTCATTTTATGCCCTCATTTTCACCTTCTCTCTGCATTTTTCAGGTGGTGGTTGAAGAAGGAGCAGCCACCCATGCTGGTGGCCAGAAAATCCGGGGAGTGGGTGTCCCTAAATCACGTAATCTGCCAGAGGGACCCAGTTGCAAATGCAGTAAAACTAGTGGGTTTGAAACGTAATTTTGAGAAAGTATCAGGGTCAAAGTGTAATTTTGAAAAATTTTAGGGGTCAAAATGAAATTTTGGAAAAGTTTAGGGGTCAAAGTTTAATTTTGGGAAAGTTTAGGGGTCAAAGTGTAATTTTAGAAAAGTTTAGGGGTCAAAGTGTAATTTTGGAAAAGATGGGGGTCAAAATGCAATTTCAACTTTTTATATTTTTTCAATATTTTTTTAATTTTTTTTAATTTTGAAAATTAACCACGAAATTGAATTAGACAAAATTTAGTGCTTACAGCTGCCCCTCTTTGCTCATCGCTGTGAAACAGGGATAGTGCAAAGATTTAAAAGTACTAAATTTTGTTCGATTGTCCAATCTTTATTTTTTATTTTTTTATTGAAAAACAGAAATCGAAAATAGCTCGGCATGCTACACGATGCTCAACTCACCTCTCGGATTATGAGTTGATCTTTGAAAGAAACAGAATTTGAAAAATAGAATTTGAAAATATCTCGGCATGTGACCCGAGACTCAACTCACCTCTCGCAATATGAGTTGATTGATTTTTTTTTTTGAAAAAATAGAAATTGAAAATACCTCAGCGTGTTACCCGAAGCACAACTTACCTCTCAGATTATGAGTTGATCTTTGAAAAATAATTTTTTTTAAAAAAAATACCTCGGTATGTGTTCGAGGCTCAACTCATCTCTCGCAATATGAGTTGATTTTTTTTTTGAAAAACAAAAATTAAAAATACCTCAGCATGTGACCCGAGGCTCAACTCACCTCTCGCAATATGAGTCGATTTTTGAAAAAGAAATTAAAAAATACCCCGACGTGTGACCCGAGGCTCAACTCACCTCTCGCATTATGAGTTGATTTTTTTTTTGAGCAAACAGAAATTGGAAAACAGAAATTGAAAATACCTCGGCGTGTGACCCGAGGCTCAACTCACCTCTCGCAATATGAGTTGATTTTTTTGAAAAACAAAAATTGAAAAATACCTCAGCGTGTGACCTGAGGCTCAACTCACCTCTCGCAATATGAGTTGACTTTTTTGAAAAAGCAGAAATTGAAAAACCTCAACATCATGTGACCTGACCCGGGCTCAACTCACCTCTCGCAATATGAGTTGATTTTTTGAAAAAGCAGAAATTGAAAAATACCTCAAATAGTGTGGCACTGGGGCTCAACTCACTTCTCGCAATATGAGTTGATTTTTTTTTGAAAAACAGAAATTGAAAATACCTCGGCGTGTGACACTGAGGCTCAACTCACCTCTCGCAATATGAGTTGATTTTTTGAAAAAGCAGAAATTGAAAATACCTCAACAGTGACCAGGAGGCTCAACTCACCTCTCGCAATATGAGTTGATTTTTTGAAAAAGCAGAATTGAAAAATACCTCGTGTGTGACTCGAGGCTCAACTCACCTCTCGCATATATGAGTTGACTTTTTTGAAAAAGCAGAAATTGAAAAATACCTCAACACAGACTCGAGGCTCAACTCACCTCTCGCAATATGAGTTGACTTTTTTGAAAAAGCAGAAATTGAAAATACCTCGTGTGTGACTCAGAGGCTCAACTCACCTCTCGCAATATGAGTTGACTTTTTGAAAAATAGAAATTGAAAAATACCTCGATGTGTGACTCGAGGCTCAACTCACTTCTCGCAATATGAGTTGATTTTTTTGAAAATGTAAATTAAAAATACCTCAACGTGTGTCCTGAGGCTCAACTCACCTTTCGCAATATGAGTTGACTTTTTTGAAAAAGCAGAAATTGAAAAATACCTCAACATGTGACTGAGGCTCAACTCACCTCTCGCAATATGAGTTGATTTTTTTGAAAAAGCAAATTGAAAATACCTCAACAGTGACCCGAGGCTCAACTTACCTCTCGCAATATGAGTTGACTTTTTTGAAAAACAGGATTTGAAAAATACCTCAACATGTGACCCGAGGCTCAACTCACCTCTCGCAATATGAGTTGATTTTTTAAAAAAAAAGCAGATTTGAAAAATACCTCAACATGTGACTGAGGCTCAACTCACCTCTCGCAATATGAGTTGATTTTTTTGAAAAACGGAAATTGAAACATACCTCGGCATGTGACCCGAGACTCAACTCACCCCCGCAATATGAGTTGATTTTTTGAAAAACAGAAATTGAAAAATACCTCGGCATGTGACCTGAGGCTCAACTCACCTCTCGCAATATGAGTTGATTTTTTTGAAAAACAGAAATGAAATAATTTTTGAAAAAATATCGGAATTTCCAAACATATCATCTGGTGGAACTCGGATGTCTTCTTTTTCCTTGATTCAGTACAGCTATCATCAAAACCTCTTGCTCTACTGGAGTACCTGTATATGTCATGCGTGATGTTATCATGATATGCACGTGTTTGTCTTAAATGCTTTCATGCCTACATGATTATGCCATGCGCATTGAGCTTGTTTGTCATATATCCCTTTTCGTTACGATTTTCGTGATGACCTGCATTCATTGCTTCGAATCTTAACTTTCCTTTCAGGTTTTGTACCCGTCCTCAAGCTTTACGAGTAATCTGCGTTTCTTGTATATCACCCTTTTGCCCCCTGTTGAACTTTGTCCTTGCTTTGAGTCTCTTGTACTTACCAAATTCTCATCCAGGTAATGCTCAACATTCCTTTTGTTTAGAGTATGTCATTTCACTATTTATTATTTAAATGAACCAAACATGATATGCTTGACAATGGCACAGTAGGTACGAAAGAAATACCTCACATTCATATTTATTTCAAAAGCAACAAGCAAAGAAAATTGACAAGGAATAGTTCAATAAAGAGAACATTATAAAGAAAGGAAAGTAGATTCAATTGTCACAAATGCTCTAGATATCCAACGCATGAACTTCTCCACGTTTCTTCATCCTGGATCTTTTCGAGCAAAGCTTCTTGTGTAGAAGATTTCGAGCTTCCGAGAATGCTTCAAATATTGTAATCTCGCCATTTGACTCCCTGTTCAAATCGTATTGCTCCTTAAGCCCAAATTTGTTTCATTAGGACGCCCTTTCGGGTTTTCATCCTAATCTTTTTTATTTATCAAGACGCCCTTTTTTGGGTTTTCATCTTGATCTCTCTTTCTTTTTCTTTTTTTCTCTCTCTTTTTTTTTATCAAGACGCCCTTTTCGGGTTTTCATCTTGATCTATCTTTTTTCTTTTTTTTTCTCTTTTTTTTTATCAGGACGCCCTTTTCGGGTTTTCATCTTGATCTTTTTTTTAGGCATAGTACTTCTTTATGGCATCTGAGTTCACTGGATTAGGTAACTCCTTCCCATCCATCTCAGTGAGAATCAAAGCTCCACCCAAGAAAGCCTTCTTTACGACGTATGGCCCTTCCCAATTTGGTGCCCATTTTCTCGAAAGTCTTTTTGTATTGGGAGAATCTTTCTCAGTACGAGTTCTCCCTCGCGGAATTCTCTTGGCCGCACCTTCTTGTCATGGGCCGTGATCATTCTCTTCTGGTACATCTGTCCATGACAGATTGCCTTCAAGCGTTTTTCTTCGATAAGATTTAGCTGGTCATATCGAGCTCGAACCCATTCTGATTCCTCTAGTTTCGACTCCATTAAGACTCGTAGAGAGGGGATCTCAACTTCGATGGGCAGCACAACTTCCATTCCATAGACCAGAGAGAAAGAAGTTGCTCCCGTAGATGTCCGCACAGATGTGCGATATGCATACAAAGCGAATGGTAGCCTCTCGTGCCAGTCTTTATATGTCTCGGTCATTTTTCCAATAATCCTCTTAATATTTTTGTTGGCCGCTTCTACAGCTCCGTTCATTTTCGGGCGATAGGGTGAGGAGTTATGATGTTTTATTTGAAATTGCTCACACACTTCCTTCATCATCTTGTTGTTCAGGTTCAAAGCATTGTCTGAAATGATTCTCTCAGGCAAACCATATCGACATATGATTTCTTTTTTTAAGAACCTGCAAACTGTGGTCTTCGTCACATTAGCAAATGAAGCGGCTTCTACCCATTTTGTGAAGTAATCTATAACCACAAAAATGAATCGGTGTCCATTAGAAGCTTTTGGGGAAATTAGCCCTATAACATCCATGCCCCACATAGAAAAAGACCACGGAGAAGTCATGACATGAAGGGGCGAAGGGGCTGCGTGAATTTTATCGCCGTAAATTTGACATTTGTGGCACTTTCGTGCGTAACTAATGCGATCGTTTTCCATCGTCACCCCGATAATAACCGAGTCTCATAATCATTTAGCCATAGTGAAACCATTGGCATCGTCCCACAAATTCCTTCATGGACATCTTCAAGTATTTTTTTGGCTTCAATAGCATCCACGCATCTCAGGAGCACTTGATTTTTTCCTCTTTTGTACAGGATATCCCCATCAAGGACAAATCCCACCGCCATTCTTCTGATTGTTCTTTTGTCGTTCTCATTTGCTTGCTCGGGATACCTTTGATTCTTGACATATTCTAAGATATCATGGAACCATGACCGTCCATCATCTCTTTTTTCAATGCTAAAACAATGTGCGGGGACCTCATATATGCTCATTTGGAGGGCATTATTTTCGCTTTCTCTGTTTGCTTTGAACATTGAAGCCAAAATGGCCAGGCATCACCCAATTGGTTTTCTTCTCGTGGGAAGTAATTAAAAGTCACTTCTTTGAATTCTTTAATCGGTTCATAAATGAGATCGCGATATTTAACTAATTTCGAATCTCTCACTTCCCAATCTCCACGAATTTGGTAAATCACCAACGCTGAGTCCCCGTACACCTATAAGATTTTGACGTTTCGTTCAATAGCTGCACGAAGTCCCATGATGCAAGCCTCGTATTCCGCAACGTTATTGGTACAGAAGAAATTTAATCTGGCAGTGAGCGGATAATGGTTCCCTTCTGGTGACACTAAGACTGCTCCAATCCCATGCCCCAAGGCATTTGATGCACCATCAAAGCTCATCTTCCATGATTTCTCTTTTATCGACTCACACTCTTTTTCTGTAATGCACATCAAGTCTTCTTCTGGGAAATCAAATCTCAATGGCTCGTATTCCTCTGTTGTTCGAGTTGCTAAGAAGTCAGCTATCGCGCTCCCCTTTATCGACTTTTGACTCACATATACGATGTCGTACTCCGATAGTAGGATCTGCCATCGTGCCATTCTTTCTGAGAGCGCAGGTGATTCCATCATGTACTTTATTGGGTCTAGCTTTGAAATTAACCACGTCGTATGATACAACATATATTGTCTGAGCCTTCGAACTACCCAGACCAAAGCACAACAGAATTTTTCAATTGACGAGTACTTTGCTTCATACTCTGTGAACTTCTTGCTGAGGTAGTAAATCGCCCTTTCTCTTTTCCCTGACTCATCATGTTGCCCCAGTACTCAACCCATTGAGTTTTCGAACACAGTCAGATACAATATTAACGGTCTCCCAGGAGTTGGCGGTACTATCACCGGGGGGCTAGACAAATACTATTTTATCTTGTCAAAAGCCACTTGACACTCCTCGTTCCATTCTCTAGGATTGTGTTTTTGAAGGAGTCGAAAAATTGGGTCACACTGGTTGGTAAGTTGAGTAATGAACCAAGCGATGTAGTTCAACCTCCTAAAAATCCTCTGACTTCTTTTTGTGTGCGCGGAGGTGGTAGTTCTTGTATGGCTTTTATCTTATCTGGATCAACCTCAATACCTCTCTCACTGACAATGAAGCCTAGTAATTTTTTCGAGGTAGCCCCAAACGTACACTTGGCTGGATTAAGCTTCAGCTGGAACTTTCTTAGTCTTTCAAACAACTTCCTGAGGTTCCCAACATGCTCTCTTTCCCTCCGAGATTTGGCAATCATATCATCGACATAGACTTCTATTTCTTTGTGCATCATGTCATGGAATAGCATCACCATTGCCCTCTGATATGTTGCTCCAGCATTCTTCAATCCGAATGGCATCACCTTATAGCAGAACGTTCCCCACATTTTTATGAAGGTAGTTTTCTCCATATCCTCGGGAGCCATCTTTATCTGATTATAACCCGATAAACCATCCATGAAAGAAAATAAAGAATGTTTTGCTGTATTATCCACCAACGTATCAATGTGTGGCAAAGAAAAATTATCCTTAGGGCTTGCTCGATTCAGATCGCGATAATCTACGCACATTCGCACCTATCCATCTTTCTTCGGTACCGGGACTATATTAGCTACCCATTCTGGATATTTAGAGACTTGTAAGAAGCCAGTATCAAATTGTTTCTTGACTTCTTCTTTTATCTTTAACATCATTTCAGGTCTCATTCGTCTTAGCTTCTGTTGAATGGGTTTGCATTCTGGTTTCAGTGGGAGTCTATGGACCACTACATCCTCGTTCAACCCTGGCATGTCCTGATACGACCATGCAAATACATCTTTGTACTCACGAAGCAAAACGATCAAATCATGTTTGGTATTCTCTGAAATGGAGGTCTCAATCTTCACTTCCTGCCTCTTTTCTTCATTTCCCAAGTTCACTGTCTCAATAGATTCTTGATGGGGTAGAATCTGTTTATCTTCTTGTTCTATCATTTTTAGTAAGTTAGGAGACGAGACATAATCTTCAGCATTTTCCTCAGCTTCGAATTCTCCTAAACAAATAGCTTTCTCGAAATCAATTTCAGGACTTGTAACGGAATTGCTCGTGTCATTGATATCTGAGCACCTGAAAGGTGAATGGAAAATAAAACTATAGAGGAACATCACGGTATCAACAAACATAATGTTATGGCATGATATGAGATACATGTAAGGACAGGCTGTGAGAAGGGGAAATAATTATGAAGTTAATGAGAATGAAAAGACCATGACAAAATGCATCTCCATTAATGTTCATTTAAAGAGTAAAGAGCAAACATAAGCTCTTACAAAAGAATCCCACTATTACTTAGGGGCACACAAAAAAAGAGAGTTAACATTGAGTATTACTCTGGAGAGGACTTAGAAACTACAAGAAGATCCACAAAGCCAAATTCAATTGTTCTAAACAAATCACGAGGACAATGGCGTATCATTGAAACATCTTTAATTGCATCATCTCCTTTGTCAATAACATTTATACTGACGTTCTGAAAACCCCTTTTAATCAATAACAGCGTGCTTCGTGAATTATCTCGCCCTAGGTACATCATTTCTGCAGATATAAATATTTTTGACAAAGGAGGATACGTTATGGGCTCCTATTCCAATTCCCGACCTGAGGCTCTTACAATCCTCCTTTCTTGATCTTTATGCAACAGTTTTTTTCTTTTTTGTATATCCGGCTTGAACCCTAAACCGTATTGAGCCTTGTGGTGTACCAGTTTTAGTGTTCAGTGAATGATTAAGGTGATATGCACATGCAAATGAATGAATGAATGAATAAATGACAAACGAATGTTAGTAATGAATAAATATGCAAGAATTTTGGTGTTGATTTCAAGATAGCCCCATACTTAGGCATTTCATTAATCAAAAGAGTCCATTACAAAACATTTTGCCATCTCTCGATTTAATGATTACACAAATTTCTAGCCACATCGCCTTGTTTCTTCACTCGTTCTAGGAACTCTGACATGCTTAATCTTTGGCTCGGGATCATATCTCCCTGATTGAAAGTGAAACATTGGTAAGCTGGGTCCCAGAATCGAACCATGGCTTGAATCAACTGTTTGCCTACGTTGACAGCGATCAAGTGAGCTATATCCCTGTACTTTTCAGTGAAGATGCCCCTAATGTCTGAGTCCCACTGTTTCCAGATCCAAGTTAAGTCTTCGAGGTTATTCTGACGAGCATTCGTAGTCACATGCTCAGGAAGATTGGAGATACATCCTTCCTTTAAACTGTCCCCTTTAGCTTTCTGGGTTTTCAAAGACCAGTCTCGAACTACGGTATTTTTCTCGGCTACTTATGTAATTGACTCCTCCATCAGAAACCCGTTTTTGGCAACCAATCTCTAATCAACACCTTCCTAACAAGATGCCTATGATGCATGATGAAAAATAAAAATGAAGACAAATAACCTTGGTTAGTAATCACAACAAATATAAACGAAGAAAAACTATGGAAAATCTAACAAACTAAGCTATTCAATCGTGCATTTTGGTGAAACCGACCTACTTTTTTTTTTTTTTTTTTTTTTTCATCATGCTTTGCAAAACCTACCCCCACATACTCATCGATAATCTACCCGATCCAAATTATTAAACGGACCCGATTTCCTTGCATAAAAAGTGTAAATGTAAAAGAAATAAAAGGTAAGAGGCGTTTCTCCCATGTACTTATTTTGGTGACTATTAACTGACGAAGGTTCGGCATGGCTCTAATCGGGTGGCTCATACGGTTCACTATATGCGGTTTCGGTTCTAAAAGGTACTCGAATTGTCCGTCTTGCGCCCGCCTACTAAGGCTAGTACGAGCCTCGGTTATCGCCCATCATAGGCTCATGAGCTCAATTCGAGGATTACATTTACTTATGCCTATGCGGAGGGACAATTTAACTCACGAAAGCATAAGTCATATGTAACCCTAAGTATTCACTAGCCTTGTGCGGAGGGGACGAGTTAACTCACGAAAGCATAGCGTTTACTTCCACTTAAGCGGACGGAGCCCGGGTAGAGAGCTCATGTTATGCAAAATGCAAGTGCACTGGTGTGTGGGAGAAACTCACAAACCTTTTCGCTTTTATTAAAACTAAAAAAATTAAAACCGTAAAAACTTAGAGCTGAAAAACAAAAAGATAAAACAAGTTAGAAAAATATTTACAACATGATGCAAATGCATGACTTTTCAAAAAAAAAACAAAATTTAAGGGTCACGACTGAATATTAATTTGAACAAGGAGTTTTGAAAATTTTGACAACACGCGTTTAATTCCAGACTCGACTCTCAAAAAAATATCCCCAGTGGAGTCGCTAGCTGTAGCGACCTAAAATTTGTTCGGGCGCTAATTGAGAAAATAGAGTTTCGATTTTATTAAAAAAATGGAGTCGCCACCGATTTTTTTTTCTAGGTGTGATCGGACACCTAATAAATCCTCTTTTTAAAGAAGAATTATTTTTTAAAATTTTCTAAAAAAAGGGGCCGAGTTTAGGTCTACGTCAAAATTCCAGAGAAAAATAGGGTTCGGGAGTCAGTTACACACGATGAAGGTATTAGCACCCTCGCGATGCCCAAAATTGGTATCTCGTCAAACGCGTGTTGTCTTAATTTTCAAAAATACGAGTTCATTTTAATATTTAATCGTGATCTGATTGAAACACGAGAAATTTTTTTTAAAGCACATAAATTTTGAAATTGGAGAAATTTTTTTGAAACCCGAGAATTTTTTTTTAAAACACGAAAATTTTTGAAACACGATTTTTTTAAAAAAAACACGAAAATTTTGAAAACACGAAAATTTTGAAATACGAGAATTTTTGAAAACACGGAATTTTTTGAAAACACGGAATTTTTTTTTAAAACAAGGAAATTTTGAAAACACGAAAAATTTTTGAAATATAAAATTTTTTGAAAAACTAAAATTTTGGAATACGAGAATTTGTGAAAACCCGAAAATTTTTGAAACTCGAGAATTTTTTGAAACTCGAAATTTTTTTTTGAAAGTACGAAAATTTTGAAATACAAGAATTTTTGAAAACACGAAAATCTTTGAAACACGATTTTTTTTAAAACACGAAAATTTTGAAATACGAAAATTTTGATAAATTATATATTATCTTATTATATATATTTTAAAAATGAAATTTCGATAAATTTTCTTCTACAAAGATTTTATATATTTTTTTTGAAATTTCTAATTTTAAATTTGTATAAATGTATTCCACGTTTAACATAAAATCAAAGAAGTTCAGCCAACATAGCAGTGAAAACGATGATTTAATGCTAAATCGATTTGTTGCTTAAAAAATTGAATTTACTAAAAATTAAATTTTGTAAATAAAATCACACTATAATGCAAAAAAAAAGTTATTAAAATAACATTAATTAAACAATAGAAAAACATGGGCCATTAACCAAATAAAAGAAAAAAAATAAAATTACCAAGGCCCAAACTTTTTGGGCTGTCAAAATAGACTGCTTATGGTGTGGGCCTGCTGCTGCCTTGGTGTATTGGGCTGCTGAAAATGGTTTAATATGAAATGAGCCTACTCTTCTTTTGGGCTGCTGCTGGTAGCATATATTAGGTTTCCCTTTTTTTTTTTTTTTTGTCTATTTCCTTCTATTCACGTGCTCTTCTTCTTCTTCTTTCCCAATTCTTTTCTTCTCTTCCTTTTCTTCACCAGCCACCATCAATGTGCACTACCGCCCTCAGAACTCCGATCAACAACCTCGTCTAACACCAAAACGAGACTCTCCTCCCCCTGGAACCAGGTAACCCGAAAAAGCAATTGTGTTGGTTTATCTTGATTTTTTTTTTCGACTTGGTATGTTGATGATTATGAGGTTGGGAACAATCGATGGAGTGATTGAATGGTACGAGTAGGGGTCATTTTGGGTTCAGAAATGGGAGATTTTTGCTTCCTTCGATTGTTTGAGGGGTCCTTTTTTGATGGCCGAATCTCTTGGGAGGGGGGTTTTTCTTTTGCCGAATTGTTGGAGCCCTCTTTTTGTGATGATTTCCCTCCTTTTATGCCCTCATTTTCACCTTCTCTCTGCATTTTTCAGGTGGTGGTTGAAGAAGGAGCAGCCACCCATGCTGGTGGCCAGAAAATCCGAGGAGTGGGTGTCCCTAAATCACGTAATCTGCCAGAGGGACCCATTTGCAAATGCAGTAAAACTAGTGGGGTCGAAACGTAATTTTGAGAAAGTAGTAGGGTCAAAGTGTAATTTTGAAAAAGTTTAGGGGTCAAAATGAAATTTTGGAAAAGTTTAGGGGTTAAAGTGTAATTTTAGGAAAGTTTAGGGGTCAAAGTGTAATTTTAAAAAAGTTTAGAGGTCAAAGTTTAATTTTGGAAAAGATGAGGGTCAAAATGTAATTTCAACTTTTTATATTTTTTCAATTTTTTTTAATTTTTTTAATTTTGAAAATTAACCACGAAATTGAGTCGGACAAAATTTAGTGCTTACACTCATCATGGGTCGCTCTGGTTCTGCATCGTGTATTCTCGATTTTTCCTTGACATGTGTCCACCATTCGTCTAGTTCATCAATTTGTAATATTCTTTCTTCATGAGTCGTTCTGTTTCTATCGCATGGACTGGAACGTGGCTCCATTACATTTTTCCGAAGGGTTTTCTGCAAAGATCGTTGAGCCATAAGGTTACTCATATTAACAGAACTCGAAAAATTATCTCGATCACTAGATGTCTTAACAGAATCACGAGCTAGGAGTGTAATCGTGTCATCACCTACACGAAGTATTAATTCACCTGCACCAACATCAATAATAGTTTTGGCAGTTGCTAAAAAAGGTCATCCTAAAATTAAAGGTACGTCACTATCCTCATCCATGTCTAAAACAACAAAATCAACTGGGAATATGAATTTATCAATTTTTACAAGTACGTCTTCAATAATACCCCTAGGAAATCTAATGGTTCTATTTTCTAATTGAATACTCATCCTAGTTTTTTTGGGTTTCCCAAGACCTAATTGCTTAAACAGTTTATAAGGCATGACATTAATATTAGCCCCTAAATCAGACAAAGCGTTATTAACATTTAAACTACCAATTAAACAAGGAATAGTAAAACTCCTTGGATCTTTCAATTTGTTGGGTAGTTTGCGACGAATCATCTAACTTCTGTTTGTTTGGTAAAAGCTCTTTTAAAAATTTAACGAAATTGGGCATCTGCGAAAGAGCTTCAATAAACGGTAAGTTAATATGTAATTTTTTTAAAATTTTAAGAAATTTACCAAATTATTCTTCCGTGTGGTCTTTCTTCGTCGCGTTAGGATATGTCACACGAGGTTTATATTCCTTACCGACCGGTTTTTGTTCATTCTGGCTTATCGCGACCTTACCATTACTTACCACAATTTCTTGCCTCGGTTCTGATTCAGATTCAACTAACTCATCTTCATCTCGAATAGTAATTGCATGAAGTTGCTCTCTTGGGTTAGTTTCGGTGTTGCTAGGCAAACTACCTTGTGGTCTTTTTGAGATTAATTTAGCGAGTTGACCTATTTGGTTCTCGAGCCCTTGAATCGATGCTTGCTAATTTTTAAGCGTTGTTTCGGTGTTTTGGAAGCGGGTTTCTGACACCGAGATAAACTTCTTCAACATCTCCTTAAGGTTCGACTTTTTCTCTTGCTGGTAAGGTTGTTGTTGGAAGCCTGGAGGGGGTTGTGGTCTTTAGTTTCCTTGACCACCCTAGGAGAAATTGGGATGGTTCCTCCAACCTACATTATAGGTGTTACTGTAAGGGTTATTCTGAGCCCTAGAATTGTTACCCATATAATTTATTTGTTCGTTCTCTGTGCTAGGGCCGTAGGATAGACATTCTAGATTGTTCATCCCTCCTCCATTTGTATCGCATTGTATCATCGGATGTACCTGCGTAGAACCATATAAACCATCAATTTTCTTATTTAAAAGTTCTACCTGATTTGATAACATGGTGACCGCATCTAAGTTAAAAACACCGGCTGCTTTCATCGGCTTTGTCCTTATGACTTGCCACTGATAATTATTCAGTGTCATCTCTTCTATAAACTCATAAGCCGCTTCAGGTGTTTTATTGTTCAAAGTACCACCGGCTGCTGCATCGATTAACTGCCTAGTTGAGGGATTCAAACCGTTGTAGAAGGTTTGAACCTGTAGCCATAAAGGTAACCCATGGTGAGGGCACCTTCTCAATAAGTCCTTATACCTCTCCTATGTATCATATAAAGTCTCTAAGTCGATTTGAATGAAGGAAGATATATCATTCCTCAGCTTGGCTTTCTTAACCGGTGGGAAGTACTTCAGTAAGAATTTTTCAGTCATTTGATCCCATGTAGTGATAGAACCTTGTAGTAAAGAATTCAACCACTGTTTAGCTTTGTTCCTCAACGAGAAGGGGAACAACTGTAGGTGAATGGCATCGTCAGAAACGCCATTAATCTTGAAAGTGTCGCAAACTTCTAGAAAATTAGCCAAATGAGTATTTGGATCTTCGTCTTGCAAACCATCGAACTGAACAAGTTGTTGCCCCATCTGAATAGTGTTAGGCTTCAGTTCGAAATTATTTGCAGCAATAGTGGGTCTCACAATACTCAATTCAGCCCCAGTTAGAGTGGACTTGGCATAATCGTACATAGTACGAGGAGCAGAATTCGGGTTTGCTGGATTTTCAGCAACCATAGGAGGTAGTTGATTATTCTGATTATCACCCATCTCCTCAGTGATAATAATAATGTCCTCTTGCTCTTTCGCTATGCTCTGTCTACTCTGTCTTGCTTCTCTACGGTTTCTACGAGCTGTACTTTCAATTTCGTTATCAAATAGTAATGGTCCCAATGGGTTTCTTCTAGTCATAAACTAAAGGAACCTACCAAAAGTAAATAAAAGAATAATTAGAAAACAAAAATTAAACTTAAAACAAAAATAAAATGCAATAAAAATAAAAATGGCTAAATTAATAAAAATCAAGTGTTCCTAATATTTTAGTCCCCGACAACGGCGCAAAAAACTTAATGGTCACTGAACTAATTATAATTACGACAAAGGCAAGCGCACCTCTCGAACAATAGTATAGCTATGGTGAGTAGGGAATATCGTATCCACGAGGACTGGAAGTACTATTAATTACTGTTTTTCTATTATTTAGTTGATAAATTGGGATGATTGTTTTTAATCTAAATTTACTAATCTAATTTAACTAAGAACGCAACAGAAAATGAAATAGGAAATAATCGAAGATACCAAAGAGAAAGACAATACCCAGGAAAGAATCCACCTAGACTTCACTTATTATTCTGAATCTGAATTAAACAATTTATTCACTTGTGTCTTGATCCGTAGGAATCCTTAAATTATGGTAATATCTCTTTCGAGAGTAAAAACAACTGACTCTAGGTTGATTAATCGAAATCTCTTTCTAATTAAAACCCCTATTGTCGCATTAACTCGATCTATGAATTCCCCTATTAGATTTGACTCTAATCCGGTAGATTTATGTCATCCTATTTCTAGGATTGCATGCAACTCCACTCAATTATGCTAGATCTGCTCTTAAACAAGGACTTTTGCTCCATTGAAATAAGCACATTAAACATGAATTAATATCCCAAAAATATTAAAACACAAAATAAGCATACATAATTGAGAACAAGAATCAAGTATTTATCATGTAATTCAGAAATCAAATAATAAGATTCATCATAGGTTTCATCTTCCATAGGTATCTAGGGAATTGAGTTCATAATCTGAAATGAAAACATCTCGAAGTTAGAAAAACTACAAGACATAAAGAAATTCAAATAAACTTCGAAAGAAGTTAAAAGGAGATCTTCAATCTTGAAGGAGATCCACTTTTGAATTGGCTCTGATGGTGTTCTTCAAGTAATTTCTTCAATCTTCTCTGAGTGCTCCCTTAGATATTCTTCTAATTGATATTTATAGACTTTAGAATGCTTAGAAAGCCTAAAAATTGGGTTTTTTTCGCGTGTTTGGGAAATAGGGAACGATATCGACATGGACTAGAACCCTAAGCCCTAAACCCTATGCTCACCTAAGTATAGAAACATGAATTTAAAGGATTAGGAGCATCAAATTCACTAATTTACTTAATAAATCATCCAAAAATGCATCAAGAATGGGATTAAAAACATGTTACTTTTATGGCTTATCAGTGATGATGGTGATGATCCCGGTGGCAATAATGAAGGTGCATACCAAACAACACATGGCCACAATTATCCTAGTAATTTTCATGGAGACCAATGTGTGACCAAATATCCTTATGCTACTGATCCAAGTTTGTATGAAACAAATGCATCAATTAGTTTACAAAATAGAAGAGATTGGGTGATAGAACTCATGGGAGGATGAGAGAACACTTTCATAATTCATTTGCAGGTTCATCGTCACATAGTTTAGCTACAAATGATAATGAAATAAGTGAATTATCTCAGGGTTCTCATTCTTACCAACCAAATGCATATTATCCACCCCACTTTGAACAAAATCCAAACAATGGATTTATTGGTTACCATTTACCATACCACATGTTTCCTATGAATGATGCAATGTGATGTCTTTTTCACATGGGATGGGTAGGGATCAAAACCAAGGTAATGATGAAAATGGAGATGCTTTAGATCCTCCACGCCATTCAATTTGGTGGTGAATTGTAAGAAATGAAGTTTTCATATTTGTATTTATGTATTTTTTAAGTTATGTAAAATGAACTTTTTCATGTTAAAATGTGAGAATATTTATATGCTTTTTCTAATATGAGACTATTTATATGTTACTCATCAAAATTATGGTTGTTATTATCAATTATTTAGTACGATAATATTTGTATAGTCCATATTTATTTTCAACGAATTTTTATCTATAAAATTATATTTTTTATTTTTAAAATAAAACATATAAAAGAGTAAATTAATATTAGAATATTAAAATATAGTTGCAAAATATGTAAATATAATATTTTAGAAATATTGTGATTTTTGAGAAACAAATCACGTCCGCCACAGCTGTTACGCGTTACATAACGTCCGCATCATCCACAACTGCGACACCACAACCGCAATTTAATACTATATGCAAAGGTCTTTTCTTCGAATATTTCAGTTTATATCATTATAATAAAGTCATACAAATTTTATTTAAATATGAAAATGGAAAGAGCAAAAGGTTAATAGTCAACAACATGTTTTTCTTTTAAATATTTTTGAAAAATCAGAAAACAATCATTTTAATTTAAAATGCAAGTTAAAATAAGTACAATTTATGGAAATTAGAACATAATACTTTATAAATAACAAATAATCCTTAATCTAATTATCTTAAACAGAAGAATTATTTTCCCTATCAATTACGTCCTTCCCATGCATTAAAATTTGTCAGACAACTTTGTTTATTAAATTATATAAAGTAAATTGCAAGTCTTAAAATCCGAAAAAAATAAATAAAAATGAAGAAAAAACAAATCGACCACATTACATGAATAGTTTGTATACATGTCTTGTGTTCATATATTTTATTTTATTATCATGTATTTAAATAAATTTTGATACATTAATAATTAGTATTGCATAGATATCAGAATATCTAATATATTTTATCATCACGTATTTAATTTAAATATAATTTATTTTCTTTACCCAAAAAAAAAGGTCAGGCAGAAATATCACGTAAATTTCCGATTACTCCTTAATCATGTCCTGAGTCAACTCAGTCAGCAGTCAACCAGACTAACCATGTACGAATCAATTCCAATTTTTCTCCAATCATTTCTTCTCTGCATTTCTCTCCTAATTCTCTGCAGCTTTTACTTCATTACTTTTGTTTCTAAGCTCCATTGCTTCCCTCAAATCGTTCTTCTTTTATTCTCTCTTAAGTTTCATTTGAATCTTTTGAGTTCTCCGGGGTGTCCATGGCAGATGTTTTTGTTTCTTCCCTTGTGAGTACCATCTTAGGGAACCTCAATTCTCTAGCTCTTCGTGAATTTGAAATCGAAAGTAATTTGGAAACCGACCTTCAAGATCTCGAGAGCACTTTATGTACGATTCAAGCCGTGCTTCAAGACGCAGAGCAGAAACAATGGAGGAGTGAGGCCGTCAGGAATTGGCTCAGAAAACTCAAGGATATCGCTTATGATGCTGATGATTTACTCGACGAGTATGCTGCAAAAGCTTTCCTATGGAAAGCTCGAGAAAACATGAGCAGCAAAGTAAGTAATTTCTTTTCCTATAAAAATTCCACTGTGTTTACTTTCAAGAAGGCTCATGAACTTAAGCAAATTAGGCAGCGGTTAGATGCTGTAGCAGAGGAGAAAAACAAATTCCATTTGACTGAAAAAGTTGGGGATTTAGAAATTGATGATAGGGAATGGCGATTAACTAGCTCGCTGGTCAATGAATCTGAAATATTGGGAAGAAATGAGGATAAAGAGAACGTAATCAACGGGTTGTTTGGTAGTTCGTTGGATCAAAATGATTTGTCCATTTATGCCATTTGTGGTATGGGTGGACTTGGAAAGACTACTCTTGCTCAACTGGTGTTCAATGATGAAAGGGTTGAAAGGGGTTTTGGTTTGAGGATTTGGGTATGTGTATCCGATGCTTTCGAAGTCAGAAGGTTGATAAAAGCAGTTATTGAGTCCATTGATGGTAGTCCTTGTGATATCAAGGAGCTCGACCCTCTGCAACGATACTTGCAAGAAAAGCTGAGGGGGAAGCGATTTCTTCTCGTATTAGATGATGTTTGGAATGAAAACTGTGAAAAGTGGGATGGTTTTAGGAATTCATTGAAGGTTGGAGCAAAAGGCAGCGTGGTCATAGTTACAACCCGGATCGAGAAAGTTGCTCTTATCATGGCTACTCTTCCCATATACCATTTGGACTATTTATCGGATGAGAATTCTTGGTTACTATTCAAGCAGCGTTCTTTTCTGATGGAAAGCGAGGAGGGATACACGAGATTGGAAAGAATTGGAAAGCAAATTGTTCTGAAGTGTGGAGGGGTTCCTTTGGCTGTAAAAGCTCTTGGAAGCATGTTGCGGTTAAAGCGTAGAGAAAGTGACTGGTTATCTGTTAAAGAAAGTGAGATCTGGGAGTTACCGGATGACGGGAGCGGCATTTTACCTGCCTTGAGATTAAGTTATGACAATCTACCATCATATTTAAGGCAGTGCTTTGCGTATTGTTCGATATTTCCGAAAGATTGTGAAATGGATAAATCTCAGTTGATAGAGTTATGGATGGCAAATGGATTTGTTCCTTCTAGAGGACGTAGGGAGTTGCGTGAAATTGGAGATGAGATATTCCTCGAGTTAACTTGGAGGTCCTTCTTTCAAGATGTTACTGAAGATCATGATGGCACTGTGACCTGTAAAATGCATGATCTCGTTCATGACCTTGCAATTTCGATAATGAGGTTCGAATGTTATATGTATGACAACAACCCGTCGTTTGGGTCTCCAAAACAGATTAGGCACTTACATATTCCCATTCAACCAATGCCTCCTTCCGGTTACGAAAGGATTCTCTCGGACGAAGAATATAATCTCCTCAAAAGCTGTTCGTCAGTGCGGTCCCTCATTCTTGGTGGCATTGGTCTGACTGAAGCCAATTGTCCTTTGAAACATGTGAGAGCACTGGACTGCAATATGTATCAAATACCGAAGTCGATAGGAAAGATGGTACACCTGAGATATTTAAACATACGTTATCACGGGAGCGTAAGCATCAATAGAATTCCGAATTCTTTTTGTAACTTGGTGCACTTGACGTATCTAAACTTGTCTTACTCTCGCATCAAAAGATTGCCCCAGTCTGCCAATTGCCTCCTAAACTTGCAGATTATGAAACTCTCCTGCTGTCGCTATCTTTGTGAGCTACCCCAAGGAATGCAACATATGAGAAGCCTAAAGTGTGTTGATATCTCACGTTGTGATTTTCTTGAGCAAACTCCACCTGGAATTGGGCACCTGACTCAATTGGTAGAACTGAGTATATTTATAGTAAGGAAGGACCATGGTTGTGGAGTTAGGGAGCTTAAAGAGTTAGACCTTGGAAAGGAGTTGTCTCTAAAGGAACTCGATAATGTGACAGGTTCAACTGAAGCCAAGAGTGCCAACTTGATAAGGAAGCAAAATCTCCGGTCATTGAGTTTAATCTGGGGAAAACAAGCAGGGGAATTAGGTTCTTAGCAGTCTCCAACCTCATTATAATCTGGAGTATTTTCGGATAAGCTGTTATTAAGGTTTAAGGCTTCCCAGTTGGTTGATTGATTTACCGAATCTGGTCTCAGTTGAGCTTGACCAGTGTAAAAGATGTTCACATCTTCCACCTCTAGGGGAACTGCCATTGCTCAAGGTTCTTAAAATAAAGGGAATGGATGCTGTGAAGTGCATTAGCAGTGAATTCTATGGAAATGAGATCAATCCATTCTCATCATTGGAGGAACTCTATTTTGACTCGATGCCTGTTTTGGAGACGTGGAAAACAGTCGACAGAAGGGGTAATTTTCCTCGTCTGCAAATCTTGATTTTCAGGAAATGCCCTGAGTTGATTGAATTGCCAATATTTCCAACCCTCAAAAAGCTTGGAATCTGGACAGGGGAGAGCAGCTACTTTGGTCCTGAGCTTGGTTCACTTGAGATCCATGACTTTTCTGGCTTGACAATTTTTCCAAGTGGTTTGTTGCAAAACCAGACACACCTTGAGGAGTTGACGATAGAATCGTTACCTAACCTCAAGTCTCTGTCGAATCATCTTGATAATCTGTGCTTAAACACTTGAAAATCTTCAGCTGCCACAAGCTTGAAGACATTCCTGAAGCACTACAAAACCTCAATTCTTTAGAGAGTTTGCGATTGGGTTGGTGCGACAGTCTTGTTTCGTTTCCTGGTAATGTAAATGGCTTAACTTCACTTCGTGTCCTGAAGATTTTTGGGTGCGATAGATTTACCTCTTTATTTGATAGGGTCATGCATTTGATACATCTTGAGGAATTGTGCATTTGGGATTGTCCGATGTTGAATTCCTTACCGACAGAAATCCAGCATCTAAATGGTCTTCAAAAATTGACAATTAGTTGGTGTGACTAGAAGTGTTCATGGCCCGGGCGGCCCGGCCCGGCCTGAAGGCCCGACCGAAATTTGGGAGGGTTTGGGCAAAAATATAAGCTCGAAAAATGGGCTTGAACAAAAAATAAGGCCCGTTTTAAAAATGGGCCGGGCCTCGGGTAAGGTATTTTTGGTCCAAGCCCGGCCCGGCCCGGCCCGAATTCACTAAATGACAAAAAAAAACTGCTATTTTTTTTTAAAATTTTTGAATGTTATTTTCTTGTTGTTTTCTCCCTATTTTGCTACCATATTACTATTATGTTGCTACTATTATGTTGTTATTGATTGAATATTGTATAAAACTTATTTTATTGTTAATTTTGTTATTATTTTAAAGGTATTTGTTAATTTTATTATTATTTTGGAGGTATTTGCTTGTTAAGTTACATCTATCTTAGTGTTATTTAAGTCTACATATTTTTTTAAAATTTATTTTCAATTTGTTGGGAAATATTTATTTTGATTTTTTTAGTATTTTTGATGTATTATATATATTTAAAAATTATATAAAATAATATAAAAATTTAATACGGGCGGGCTGGGCCGGGCCCGAGTTTTAGCATTTTTATATGGGTCGGGCTTGGGAAAAAATTAGGCCCATTTTTTGGGCCCGGCCCGGCCCGATGAATGGGCCTAATTTTTTAGTTGAGCCCGGCCCGGCCCGACCCATGAACACCTCTAGGTGTGAAGGATTTACTTCTGTTCCAAACCAGATAGAACATCTCACCTCCCTTTGTGAGTTGAATTTCGATTAATGTATCCATTTGATGTCATTGCCTCAAGGGATAAAGAGTCTCACAACACTCAAGAACCTATACATTCGGGGATGCCCACATTTAGAAAAGTGGTGCAAGGAAGGGGGAGGAGAGGGTTGGCCTTACATAGCACATGTTCCCTGTATTGAAATCACGGCTTATGATAAAGCATGTTACTCTAAACGACGAAGATCCCATGGCAGTCTCTTTACAAGGTAAACTTTACCTTTTAGTTATTTATGTAGTTTTTTACTTTAATTCTATCTTTGCCTTTATATGTGCCTTGATTATCATCCTAAAATGGTTGACCAAGCCGTTCTCTTAATAATGTTTCTTGTTATGCCGTTCTATGTTATTTGGACTCGGGGACAAGTATGGGGCGCAATAAATGGCCAAGATGAGTATTAGGTGTAATATACCCTTTGCATTTTGACAATTTGTGTATATATCCCTTTTAATAGTTGACCTACATTTGCAATCTATGTTACTTGGACTTGATATGAGTCTCGGAAATATGTAAGCATCCAACATGGGTATGTTAATTGTTTTTCCATGATTTTAATTCATTTGGAGACTTTGGAATGATTATAGCGTGATAATCATGTCCGAATATGGACTGGTGATGCGTCGTTGAAAGCACCAAAAATATCATATTCCCTATAAAATAATGAAAAAGAACAGTAAATGGGAAGTAGGGTCGAATCCTCAGGGACCGGATTATACGAATGCTTGTTTCTCGAAATCCTGGGCAGAATCGTGCCCAAGAAAACCTGCGTTCCTGGAAAAATAAAAATAACAGAATTAAAAGTTTTGATCTGGAAACGAAAAAAAAACAGAATTGAGAAGTCGAATTGGAATTGCGAAAATTAATATAGGAAATAGAGTTGGGTTAAGGAAATTCTTATGGGGAGATTCCAGCCTCCGGTTGCCTCGATCCGCCTTGGGTTCAATCCTTGGCTTCTAGATGATCCTTCTCAAACCGAAGAAGCCAGTTATAGTTGAAGAGGACACCTACGACCACCAGCTCCAAGGATTTAGACTTCAATTTGGTGGAACCTGACTCTAGCCAACAATCGCTCTTGTGGGATCATCTATGCTATATCAACGTTTCTCAATGGCGAATCCCACGCCATTTTGTCTCTTGGGCTCGCCAACCTCTGACGCAGTAAGTTAACGAACCGACTGTGCAATCCTCCCAAAACATACAAAGCGGCTGCCTTTGCATATGTTGAAAAGTTTACTTCTTAAGGGACATGGACGAAAGCGTCAGCCCCGTAGTGCGGAGAAACGATGAATACCCTGTTGAGAAGGCTAAGTGCGGATTCTAAACCTCAAGAACCCTTTTTGGGGATTTTCGGCAACCTTTGGCTAGATGGGTTTTAGTGGCTCATGGTTATGGTGGAAAAGAAAATAAATATATAATAAAAATGGAGATTTTATTAAAAGGAAATATGGAAAGAACAAAAGACTTTTGAGAAAGAGTTTACAGAAAAAAAGAAGAACATTAATTTGAGTCACCTCTCCTCCTATTTATAGTGCTGGGGGAGATAGCCTAATCCTACTTAAACTCCCAAAAGATAAATACAAATAATCAAAGATAAATAAAGATAAATAAAATAAATCCTAAAATTAAATAATCCCTAATAATTATCTTAATATTAATTATCCTAATATAATCAAAATAGAGTCTAATAGAATAAAAACTCTTCTTTTTGCATTTCAACCCTTGTGTCCTCCATGCTTGCACTTTTGGCACCAACTTTTCCCTTTTTCGCACATTGGCCCATTTTATCTCTAAATTTACGCTTTTGGCCCTTAATTTCGCTTTAGCCTCCAATTTAGTCCCTACAAGATAAAAGACCATAAATAGCCCAAATTAGTAGAATCATACTCAAAATAAATATGCAATTAGCACATAAAAATATGACGTTCTAGAGTATTATCAACTGGATATGGGTGTCGGACATGGGTAGTGTAAGAAAATTAGAAGAGTTAGAGCAATATAATTTGCAATGAAAAGCCCAGAACGTATCGGTTCTGAACTGGAAAAAAGAAGAAGCAAATTCAAGGTTTTAATTCGATGCATTGGGCTTATTTTGCAGGTTTGGTGATTGGACATTTAACCTAGCAAGTAAGTTGTTGAAATGTAAGCCTGGGTCAGGAATAACAAGGTAATGGGCGAGTGAAAATGCTGTTATTTGGGTTCAACATAATCTGCACCATCTATGATTTATGTTATTTGGATTCATTCGATTATAGGTGTTGAGTAGAGTATGTATGATGTATTTAGTGTAGGTCTATTTAATATTTTTGAGATTTTTATATACAAAATTCTTAAAAGCTCCATGTTTAAATGTTAATAAAACTATATGCTATTTGCTCAAAAAAATGAACTTGACAAAATGAAAAAAAAAAAAGGTAGCTCCGTAGTAGAACTACTAGTCTATCTCTTTGGCATGTAATAATTTTGAGAAAGAAAATATTGGTATAGTTATTATTTTATTTTTGTATTCACATGTACGTATCGATCCAAAGTTTTTAAGATTTTTTTTAATAATCTTATTACTTTTTTTATTTTTTAATGAATTTCGGATAATTTTGTTGAAATATAATTGATTAGATTTAATATATTCCTCATATAGATATTATGCAAAGGTATTGCTTCGAATAAATTCAGTTTATATCGTAGTAATAAAGTCATAAAGATAGGGGAAGTAGTTGCCTTTGACTCTCTTAAAATGATAAATTTATTATAAAAACCTTTTAAAATTTATCAAATCATAAATTAATATAATGATAAAATTATAATTTGAAACCCTTAAAATAATTGTTTAACTTCGTCCCTGCTTTTATTTGTAAAGTATTCAATTTAAGTTTTTTTTTAAAACAATTCTTTTTTTCTTTCAACCTTAGTTGTACTGGTATATAGCCAAGCCTAGAAGAGCTTATTGATTGGGCCAAATTGCAGCCTGGTTAGTTTTGAAACATCTAGCCCATGCTTGGTCCACGTAACTTAATTTATTATTCCAAAAGTAATACATTTAAAAAAAATTAATTATCTCTATAGACTAGGCAATATCAATAGGATTTTATTTCCTATTTTTTCACAGGTTTCCCGAGAAAGTGGGTTTTGTTGGGCAATATACCCATATATACCAAAAAAAAAAAAAAATTACAGAAAAGGGCCGGTTTTTTTAAAATTTACGGAAAAGGGCCATTCCCCATAAAACGCGTCCACGTCAGCGCGTTTTATGGGGATGTAGCAGGAAAGCGCGCCCTCGGGGAGCGCTTTCGCCACATCAAACACAAAGCGCCGACGGGGGCGCGCTTTGTCGATGTGGCAAAAGCGCCCCGAGCGCGCTTCTCGCTGCATCCCCACAAAAACGCGCCGACGTGGACGCGCTTTGCCCTCCTTCCCCGCTTTCCTTTCAATTTGCTTTTTTAGTGTTAGGGTATGAAATTTTAAGGTTTATGGAGTAGATTAGGGTTAATTAGGGTTTAGTAAAAATATATTTAGGGTTTTGGGCAAAATATATTAGCCAAAAAAATTATTTGAATTTTTGACATTTGTATCCTGCAAAATAATTTTGAGAAGACGTTTCAACAAACAGTTGCCAAAAACGCTTCAAGCGGGATGCACTGTGTCGGAAGAGTAATTGAAAAGAGCTCCCACGTGGGCGCTCTTTTGCTCTGATAGTCTCGGAAAAATAATTTTGAGAAGACGTTTACAACAAACAAGTGGCCCAGCGCTTCCAAGCAGATGCACCGTCGGAAGAGTAATCGAAAGAGCTCCCACGTGGGCGCTTCTTTTGCTCTGATAGTCTCGAGAAAAATAATTTTAAGAAGACGTTTACAAACAAACGGTGGCCAAAACGCTTCCAGCGAGATGCACTATCGGAAAAGTAATGAAAAGAGCTCCCACGTGGGCGCTCTTTTGCTCTGATATTCTTCGGTAAAATAATTTTGAGAAGACGTTTCAACAAACGGTGGCCAAAACGCTTCCAAAGCAGATGCACCGCCGGCAAAGAGTACCAAAAGGGCTCCCACGTGGGCGCTCTTTTGCTCTGATGTCCATGTGGCAATCCTTAGACTATAAATCACCCAAATTGCATTCTCGGGTTGCATAACGTAAATTGAGGCAAAAGAAAAATAGAAACGAAAATGAGTGAATGTATTAATGCTCATATTTACTACGATGGTGAGGTTTGTGACACCAAAACGGTGTTGTTTTTTTTATCGGAGAACACAAATACGATCGGGTTTTAATCGTAACATAGATTTGTTAGAACTTCGCAAAAGAATTAGGCGTAAAATCTTGAACAACGCCAATGAAAGTTCAGTCTATTAAGTATAGATTTTGCGCTTGGTTGATCCGGTGAGATATGAATCATTCGACATCAAAGGTCCTCGGAGCTTTGAGGCAATGGTGGAGACTCATCTTGCCGCTGGATCACCCTATCTTGAGGTATACGTAGAATTTTCATCGCCAAGTGATCTTCCTTCGACCTCAACATCTACTGCTCGAGGGGAATACACGACCCCAAGCCGACACTCTATTGGTGGGAGGCGAAATCTGAAATACCCGTGTTTGGTGGTAGTATGGAAAATATAACCCCGCATCGACACTTTCGGTTGGTGGATGGGACATGCATATCCTTCCTTCGACGTCCGATGATAGAAATACGTATTGGGGAACATCATCAACTTCTAGTGGTTGGCAATCCACATATGATTGGGAACGCGTTACGAAAGATGTTTAAGGAGGGATAATGTACTCCCCACGATATCCACCGAGGGCCTCGTTCGTTGCGATTATGGTGGATCGGATGATGAGTCGGATGTGGATCCACCTCGAGCTCTCGGGCGATGGTGCGAAGTTGGATTATTTTACGAACCGGAGCCTATTCCAACGATGCACTGAAGATGTTGAGGCGGTTCGGGCGAAGAAGAAGAAGATCCGCTATTCGGTATGCTCGCCTCCAAAACCCACATGCATAATATCGATCTATCTCAAGACGATGCATTGGAGTTTCCTGAACTACCACACCGGACGCGTGACCGTACAACTTCGTCGTTGGATTCGAGCGAATTAGAAGTTGGTAACGAGTTTTCCAACAAGGATGCTTTTCTTGCTTGCATTGAAACGATGCGACATAAGATCAAGAATGTGGTTAACTACAACATGGTTAAATCCAAGCTCGATAAGTACGAGGCGAAGTGTGCAGTGCAAAATGGTACATGTTCTTGGAAAATCATGGCCTCGTTGAGAAAAAAGGACAGGCTTGTGGGAGATCAAAAAGTACAAAGGTCCACATACATGTCTTGCCGGTACAGTATCATTATGTGTTCAATGTTTTTGAATAATACTAATATTACGTAATGTTGCATTATTTAACGTTCTTCGTTGATGTGTGTTACACAAGATCATCCAAGATGGATTCGAGATGTTGGTGACTTAATAATACCGACGGTGAAGGCCGATCCCAAGACTACGATCTGGCCTTAATTGGCAATATTAAGTAGCCAATTGGGGTACACGCCTTCTTACGGAAGGCTTGGATAGCCAAGGCGAAGCGTTGGAAAAGTTGCATGGTCGGTGGGGCGCTTCATATAATAAAGTGTGGCGGTGGTGTCGGTCTTTGGAGAGATATGTCCCGAGCAAAGATAACATACCTTGAAACGGAACCGCGTACTACAACGATCGTTTGCTCGTGGATGCGCGATGTTCAAGCGTCTTTTACGGACATTTAAGCAATGCCGAGATGTATTTATATCACGCAAGCCATTGGTACAAATTGACGGTACCTTTATGTATGGTAGATATACGCATCGACTATTGCTAGCTGTGGCACAGGACGGCAGTGGGAGAATCCTTCCGATTGCGTTCGCAATAACACTGGGGGAGTCAGCTGATGACTGGGATTTCTTCCTATCTAGGTTAAGGTGGCATGTCTGCCCCCAACCTGATATATGCGTTATATCGGATCGGGGCCCTGGAATACTAGCCGCAATAGAGCGCCAGGGAAGCCTGTGGCATCGCACACACCATCGATATTGCCTAAGGCATGTTGCATCCAACTACTACGGGCAACATCGATCTAAAAGTCAGCGACGACAAGTGACCGATTTGGGTATATAATATCTATTAATATAATTTCGTTTGTAATATTCAATTTATTCTCAATTGAAGAGTGGTATGTAATATTCGCTATCAACGTATATTGGTAGGGTACGAGATCAATAAGGCCCGTTTTCAGGAGATGTTGGCGAGTTTGCGATCAGATAACGAAGAAGGCGCAAACTACCTGTGCAATATTCCTTTCGAACAGTGGACACAATCATATGACGGCGACCTACGATATGGTCATATGACCTCAAACCTGGCAGAATGCATAAATTTTGTTTTAAAAGGAACGCGTCATCTGCCGATAACATCGGTTGTGCGAGAGACATATTTTCGTTTAGCGGCACTATTTTCGAAGCGAGCAGCGAGTTATAAAGGCCAAATGCAAGGAGGCCATGTATGGAGCGCGAAGGTCTTGCGAGAAATTAACAGGGGGAAGACACGGGCCAACACCATGCACACAGTGTGTCACGATCGCGACAACCTATGGTTTTGTGTGACGGAGTTTGACAGACCGAACCAAGGTATTGTTGGCGGGCAGTATCGTGTACACTTGACAAATAGGACCTGCGACTGTGGGATATTTGATGCACTTCGTTACCCATGCGCTCATGTACTTGCGGCTTGTCGTCGAATCTCTGCCTTGATCCCATGAGCTATGTCGACGAAGTGTATAAATTAGAAAACATGTACAACGTGTGGAGACACGTATTCCCACCATCCCGGATGAACGTAAGTGGTCGTCGGTATCGCTTGCACCGTATAAGTCGTTGCTTTGGATAGACAACTCGAGGCGCAAACCAAAAGGTCGACCTTGCTCGAGTAGAATACGCAACAATATGGATATCCAAGAAACGAGCAACCAACGTGAGGTTGTGCGGATGGTGTAGGAACCCGTGCCATACATCTCGCTCGTGTCCAAATCGGAATAGTTGATGATCTTCTTAACTTTTTTGTCTCTTGGTGTCTATGTAAATTCTATTTATTTGTTGATGAAAACGATGAACTTTTGTAGAAGGACTAATTTGGATAAAAAACCTTTAAGTTATAATAAAATTACAAATATTGGACTTTTATTTTTAAAATTAAATTTCAATAAAAAAATTAAACAAATTCTATTTTATTAAAGATAATAAAATTAAATTACAAAAAAATAAAAACAACTATTTAATTTATTAAATATATTAAAACTAAATTACAAAAAATAAAAATAAAAATAACTTTTTATTTTATTAAATATATTAAAACTAAATTACAAAAATAAAAATAAAAACAACTTCTTATTTTATTATATTACATATATTAAAATTAAATTACAATAAAAAAGTAAACAATTTCTATGTTATTAAAGATATTAAAATTAAATTACAATAAATTTTTGATCCGTTGCAAAGAAAAGCGCCCTCGGGGCGCTTTTGCCACATCAACAAAGCACGCCCCCATCAGTAGCGCTTTGTGTTGATGTGGCGGCGCTCCTCGAGGGCGCGCTTTCTGCTGCATCCCCACAAAACGCTACCGACGTGGGCGCGCTTTGTGGGGAAATGGCCTTTTCTCAGAATTTTTAAAAAACCGGCCATTTTCCGTAAATTTTTTTTTTTGTATATATGGGTATATTGCCCGGGTTTTGTTTTTATTTCCTATTTTGTTTTTTAATTTTGATGTCTTGTATAATATAATATTATTTATAAAGCCCAGTTCATTTTATTCAAAAAAAATTAATTTTAATTTTATATTTACGTACTACTTTTTATCTTAGAATTTTAATTTAACTGAAAAAAAGAGTTAGTGTTTCCCTAAAAAAATAGGATCAACTTACTAATATGTTTCTGGAAGAGCATGCTATTCCTCTTAAAAAAATAGGTGCATCACTTACAAAGTGCACCTTAAAATATTAGAAATATAAAATATATTATTCCTCCAAATAGAGAGAAGAAAAATTGTAATTCCAGCATAGGACGTATGATGACAACGCCAATAGATGAAGATAATTACGATATTTTTTGAAAACATTTTTTTTAAACTATTAAAATATACACATATTTCATTTCTAGAATGAATGTTTATCTTATTATTGTTGTTGATTCTGCTGTAAGAATTGTTTCCAGTAATGGGCAACATCAGCTACAGACATCCTTCTTATTCTGTTTATGTTCAAGTGGCGAAGTCAGCATAGTCGAAATTAAATTATAATTTTTATATTTTTAATAGTCTATATCTTTATAAGTTTTAAAGAATTAAGTTTTAAAATATACACTAATTTAAAATTTTAAAATTTTTAAAAGCCTTAAATGGGCAATTTTCTATTTTAGGGGTTCCCCTAGATACACCACTGTTCTTGATAGAAAGAGAAAAGATATATCTAATGATTCGGTTTCTTTATCTCCTCTTGAAAAGTAACTCTATCTTCTAACAAAAAAAGATGGTATGCCGTCTTCTCTTCTTGAGAACTGATTTGATCCAATAATTAATAAAATGGGAGAAAATCGTTTTTTAGAGCGTATGCTTAAAATGAAATTTCTACTTATCCAACTCCTTCCGATAGTTATACTTGGTTAGTATAGATTTGAAATATGGGCTACTTCTATTTTAAAGTTTAGAATTGAGTGTGAAAAATTTTCATTTCTGGCGATTAAGTTCAATTTACATCCTCAAGGTTGAGAAAATTGGATAGAATAATATTTTGAGAAAATCTAATTATGAAAAATCTCTTCTTTCTATATGAGTATATGATGTTGTACCTTCTCATTCATAAAAAAACAGAGTAAAAGTGTGGGGAACTGTTCTTATTAGATGGAATAACATTTGGTATGGATTTTTTTCTCTCTCTTTGCTCGAAGATGATGTAGCATGGACATCGTTGCATTCTCCATTTTCGGAATTGAGCTTCAACATATGGCTAAAATTTGCTTAGTTAATTTTTATGTCTGAAATGGTGGTTTGTTTCTTGGATTCCATGTTGAATTGGCTGACTGGAAGATTAGTGGTAATAATTATTGAAATACATGATGATAATTAAATTTATTGTTTGATTGTGTTACTATACATATTAAAATACATGTAAAATTATCTTTTTGCACTCCATAATACGAAAATTATATTTTAGTCTTTTATTTAATTTTCATTTTTTTTAGTTTTTCAACTTGTACTCTTTTTTTTTTTTTTTTTGTCAAATGACTTCCGAAATGGATGAAAAAATTAATATTTGTTAACTTTTCTGACATGGCATACGCATGAATTGTCATATGGATTATAAGTTAACATTTAATTAATTTTAAAAATTTAAAAAAAAATAAAAAACATAATTTTTATATTTTTAATCATTTTTATTTTTTAAAATAATTTTTGAAATTTTAAAATTTTTATATCAAAGCACATGAGTTGCATTGGTTAGTAACTAACTCAGGATTTAGGTAAATTACACCATGAACGTTACAAGTGAATTAATTCACGAACGGATTCAAAATTAATTCATCTTGAATCCAGTCAAATGTATCATTCTACCAATGAATACATCTATGTCTCTACCCATAGAGTCAACTGCTCCGATAGCCAAGACTAGCCATCTTCCCATTTAATTTTTTTTCTTTTATGTTTTTTTTAACTTTCCTTTTTTTTTTCTCTTTATTTTCCATTCTCTTCTGTTTTCCTCAAAATTAAATTGCTCAAATGAAAAAAAAAATATAGGGACCAATTGTAGAATTTAACCTAAAATATTCGTTTAAAATGATGATTTAACGTGCCACGTCAATTTACCGTTACACCGTTAACGACAATTAATGGCTCAATGACTAAAATGCTACAACGCGATAATATAAGTGACTAAAACGTAACATTTTAAACATAAATGATTAAAATATAACCTGAGAAAAAAAATGATTATTTAATGGTTTACCCTAAAAATATTAACATTTAAGTTGAATGTTTTCTAAAAAACTATTAACTAATTGTATACTTGAGTTTACATTAAAACTAGTGTTTAAAGCATTTAAACATTAAAGATAAAATAAAATAAAACTAATTCAACCGATTGAAAATTAGAGAGTGGATGGAGCCGATGTTTAGCATTGGTTGCAGCACTTAATTTCTAGATGATCCGATGATTCAATATTATCAATTTATTTCTATATAATATAAGTAAATTTAAATAAAAATATTAATAATTGGCTATAAGGTTGAGGATTTGGAAATTTTAAGATTGGATGTTGAATTAAGTTTGAATGAATTAGTTTAAGTTGAAACATGTGTAAATAATTCGTAAGTAAATTTATTGGTTGAGGTAATTACTGACTGTTGTGTAATGATAGAGCTGATTATACAATCTAATTACACCTTTGCCAAGCAATGGCCTCAGACTTGCAGGAGGCTCTACAGTTGTCGAGTTGTCCTTGAAGCTGCTCCTTTGCTAGCTAGCGGACTTTAAAAAAAATGAACTGAACTGAATCAAATTTACAAAATCATCTTCTATGATTCATCCCTACCAGTCCGGCCTTGGAACACTCAAGTTCCTTTATCCATATAGCTCATGAGTAGCACTTAAATTCTTGTAAATCTCATAAACCAACCTTTGATCAAATTCATAGCTCGAATAACCCAAAGCAACCTTTCGAGCTTTGGGAATCCGTTTCCCTCCGAATTGATTCTCAGCGGTCAAATGCCCCACAGTCCCAGCTAATCTTATCATCATATTCATGTAACCGTTTTTGAGCTTCGTCAACAGCTTCATCGGCCTCCATCGCAGCTTCGGTATCGCTTTGATCTTCCAAAACCTTCGCGACCTCGCTCCGATCCTCGTGACTTTTACGTTCTTTTTCTTGACCACTTCGCCGCCGTGGAGTCTTTGGTATCGCCGCCTTCTCCAGTATCTCTTCAAGGTACCGGGAATTGATTTCTGAAGAACCTCCATTAAATTGCTATTTTTAGGAGTAAATGGAAAGAGAGATTTTGAGATTGGGCAATCCGTTGGTAATAGTGAATATATATAGAAAATGGATGAAGAAATGAAAGTCAATTAGTTGTGAGTCAGCAAAGTCGGTTTTTGACAACTGAATTGAATTTTAGAATATGGATAGCTAAACTCAATTTTGTTTGTGTTAATGGAATATTATTTATTGTTGAATTTGGATTAGAATAAAAAAAAAAACCCAAACTATATTGGTATGAACTATGAAAGTTCCATCATCTATAACTACTGGTTTCTTCTGAATGTATAATTGGTTTCTGAAGCTAACTTCTACGCAAATATTTTATTCACTTTACCCAAACTGCCAGGTGCGAAGAAATTTCATGATTTTGAGCCACATTCATTTTATATTTAAATTTTATTATCAATATATATAAATAGTAATATATATTTTTAATCTTTTTGATATTATTCAAATGAATAGTAAACAATAAAACTCAAATTTTGTTCGATGATTGTGATAATTCTAAAATATAGAGTTATTTTCAATATTTTTAAGCTTATATTTAATGGAAATTCCAAGTGATTTCTAATCAATTTCTGTAGTTTATAATTCTGTTTTACTAAAGTAGTCTTATGAAAATTGCTATTTTTACTAATTGCTATGCTAAACTCGCGATTTTTCACCTATTAGGTGTTTAATGAAGATAGTGGACAGAAATAATGAAAATTGACAGATAAAGGCTCAATGCCACAGCAATTGTTGTAGCATCAGTCCAACAGTTTGGGCCTTAAGAATCCACATGCATAGACGTCCACTGGAGCTTCATTTGGGCCTCATTTCACGTCTAACCTAATGTTGGAGGAGCTTGACAATTTTTGTGACCCAATTAGAGCCCAAATCGTATGCACATGGAAAGGAATGGAGAAAAAAAATCAAAACTAAAAGATACGGTATTCAACATCCCAAACACATCCCTCGATTTAAGGAGCAAACTTATCGACTATTGAGAAGTGCATGCGGATGTTACCTACATGAAGGAAATCAAGGGAATCAAAGCTAAAAATAGCAATAGGGCATTCATCCATTGAGCAGTGGGACACAATTTCCACGAGTAAGAAACAAGAGAGTTTTGGAAATAGCTTGAGAAAGCATTGCTAAGAGCGAAGCAAAGGGAGAAAGGAGGAGGAGAATCGTGAAAACATGATTGCTTGTTGTTACTTGTTTCTTTTATTTGTTACTTCGTTCTTGCGTTGAAAACACGATTGCTTATTGTTTTTGTGTTTTCTCTTTAATTACTATGACTTAATCTTGTTGATGCTAGAATGGTTATGCAACTTTAGTTTATATTCAATAAAGTTTTGATAGAGATGTTTCGTGCATTTGGTAGTTGTACTAAGTCAAGTACTATCACAATCATAGTTCCTGACGTATACATGATGTTGGTAAGCAATTAAATTAGTAAATCGATATGAGAAGATGGTTATTAATTGACACAATACCTGATTGGTGCTTGTTTAATCATATGTTAATTAAATGTAATGGTATCGATGGATATTTATTACCTTGCATAACCCTAGGATTAATGTGATTAAACTTGTTTCGATATAGACATATCATTGTTATCTCACTTAATTCTTAAGAACGATGCTTGGAAAGGTAATCTTGAAGTTAGACTCGACATAGACATATGCAAAAAGACTAAGAGGTTAAGCTTAGGACTTTAGAGAAACCGAGCACTCGTAAAATCGAGGTTAGTAAATCACCAATTATGCCACGGTCAACCCATATCAATCTTTATCATTGTTTTAATGAATATGGGTTAAAGGGGATTAACTATTCTAGTTCTTCATGCCATTGTATTTAGCGCTTGCTATTTGCTTATTATTCTGTGTTGTTACATTGTGCATTCATCTAGATTAAATTAAGTTTAGTTTATTAGCACATTCCTTAACCATATTTTTAATGTTTGCCAAATTGATAATTAAATTTCACAATGTTTGGTTGCACACAATGTCCCTCTGGAGACGATACTCTACTCACTACTTTATTACTTGTTACGATTGTGTACACTTACACATTATTCGCATTGATTATTATTAATATGCACACTCCGCGACAAGTTTTTAGCGCCATTGCTGAAGACTGTGTTTTAGTAATTATTTGTGAAATTGAAATTTTGCAATTTGGTTTAAATTCATTTCATTTTTATTTTTAGTAATTTTCATTATTATTCAGGTGATAATGGATCCTCTACAACAAAATCAAAATTGAGGAGCTATTCACAACGCTTGAAATTCGGTCATTGTTGCTGATGACAGAAACCCGAAATTGAGGCACTGTAGTTTGAATTGAAGTCAGTTATGTTCCAAATGTTGTAAATGGTGGGCCAATTTAGTGGAATGTCTACCAAAGATCTACATTTGCACCTCTGACTATTCATGGAGGTGAACAACTCATTTAAATTGAATGGAGTCACTAAAGACGCTTTGAGATTGAAGTTATTCTCATACTCATTGAGAGATAGAGCATGAGCATGGTTGAATTCCTTACTGCCCGGTTCTGTAACTACATGGCAAGAATTGGCTAAACGATTCTTGATGAAGTATTTTCCTCCTAGTAAGAATGTCAAGCTTCAAAAAGAAATAATCACATTTAAGCAACTTGACAAAGAATCATTATATGAAGCTTGGGAGCGGTTCAAAAAATTATTACGAAAGTTCCTTCACTATGGTATTCCATACTGCATCCAATTGGAGACTTTCTACAATGGTCTTAACGCACATATTAGAATGGTTGTAGATATGTTTGCAAATGGAGCCTTTCTTTCGAAATCTTACAATGAGGCTTACGAAATTATTGAAAGAATTTCCAACAACAATTATCAGTGGCCAACCAACTGAATAGCCATACGAAGAAGAGTGGCAGGAGTACATAAAGTGGATGCACTTTCATCATTGGTAGCTCATGTATCTTTTATGACTTCTATGCTTAAGAACATAACTATTAATGGTTTCAATGCTAAAATAACAGGTCAGCAGTCAAGCCAGTTTGAAAATATTTCCTATGTTTATTGTGGAGATGGCCATATGTTCGAAAACTGCCCATCAAACCCAGAATCCATCTATTACATGGGTAACCAGAATCAGAATAGCAGTCAAATTTTCACAACCCTTCATAGAAAAATCATTTAAATTTCTCATGGAGTAACCAAGAGTCTGGTCCTAGCAACTTTTATATGCAATCTCGGCCAAATCATCCGCTAGGGTTTTCTCAGCAAGTTTAGAAACCTCCGTCAGTTGATTCTTTAAGTAATCTTGAGAATTTGATGAAAGCGTACACAACAAAGAATAATGCCTTGATTCAAAGCCAAACGACAACATTAAAGAACTTGGAGAATCAGATAGACAACTAGTTAATGAACTTCAAAGCAAAGCCCAATGTGCTTTGTTGAGTGACACTACAAATTCAAGAAGAGCGGGAAAAGAGCATTGCTAAGTTGCCATCTTAAGAAGTGGAAGGGCATTGGAACCCGAAGTTGTTGAGGCTAAAAACAAGCCTGTTGTTGCTCAGAATCAAGAGGAAGTTCAACCAAATGTTGAAATTCCCGTAGTGCAAAAGTCTGCCCTTATGACCCCTGTCGAAACACAAGCACAACAGAATATCCCTAAAGGTTCAACGCCCACAACAAACACGGAGACACCATCACCTTATAAAAGCTGCCCGATTAAGGTTAAAGTTCCACCACCTCTTTATCCATAGAGATTCCAGAAGTAAAAGCAAAAGGCACGATTTAAGAAATTCTTATATGTGCTTAAACAGCTACATATCAACATCCCTCTTTCGAAAGCTCTATAGCAAATGTTGAATTATGCTAAATTCATAAATGACATCCTCTCTAAGAATAGGAGGTTGAGGGAATTTGAGACAGTAGCTTTGAAAAAGGAATGCAATGCATTCTTGCAAGACAAACTGCCACTGAAAATGAAGGATCCAAAAAGTTTTACCATACCATGCTACATTTGAGACTCTTATTGTGGATTGGATTTATGCGATTTGGGAGTGAGTATAAACTTGATGCCCATGTATGTGTTTAAGTGATTGGGTATTGGTGAGGTTAGATCGACAACGGATGCACTGCAATTGGCAGATAGATCGATAACACATCCTGAAGGGAAAATTGAAGATGTTATGGTACGTGCTAAAAAAAATATTTTTCCTGCTAATTTTCTTATTTTGGATTTTGAAGCAAATAAATACATCCCTATCATTTTGGGAAAACCTTTCTTGGCAACTGGAAGATCGTTGATAGATGTTTAAAAAGATGAACTCACCATGCGAGTTCAAGACGATCAGGTAACCTTTAATGTATTCAAATCCATGAGGTATCCTAATGAAGGTAAGGAATGTTTTGTTATGTCCGAGATAGAGTCATTAGTCACTACAGAATGGAACCTCAATTTGGTAGACGATTCGTTAGAGTGTATTTTAGCATCGGTAGACAATGAAGCTTCACATGGATATTGTGAACTTTCGACAATTAGAAGGGGAATCGCTTTATGAGGCATGAGAGCGTTTTAAACTCATGTTCTATAAGTATCCATACCGCGGCCTGCAAGATTGGCTACAACTCTAAGTTTTTTATAATGAGCTAGATGGAAATTTGCACTCTAATATTAACAGTGCGTCCGCAGAGGCGTTCATGTCAAAGACATATGTCGAAGCTTGCCAACTCATTGAAGATATGGCAATGAACTTATATTTGTGGTCGATTAAGTGGTTCACATATAGAGTCTAGAAATTGATCATGAATGCGGTCGATAGCGATGACAAGTACCAACAAGTCCTCGAAAGGCTTAATCAACTTGAGATGAGTTTGGCAAAGGCACAAGTTCCAAATCAGCCACTTCTCACTCATTCTAATGCCGGGACCGATGGTGAGGGCACAATATGGGGAAATCACAATGAGAGTAGCCAAATAGAGGTTAATTATGTGGGGAATAGAGGATACAACCCTTATTCAAACACCTATAACCCGGGGTGGCGTGACCATCCCAACCTCAAGTGGGGAGGGAACCAAAGAGGTCCCTCTAATCAAGGATCCCAAAACCTTAATCCTTCAAGACCCAATGCGTCATACCAACCTCCATTATCATTTAGGACCACCCGAGATTTGGAGAGAAAATCGGCCTTTAATAGCGACCCATCGCTATTGATTAGGGTTAGCAAAGTAGAAGAAGGTTTACATGTGGTGCAAGCCGATGTGCGTCAAATAGATCAAAATTTTCAATTATTGCAAAATAATTCATCTTTTAGTATACCTAAGAATATCAAACCAAATCCAAATCGATAAGGGATAGAACATGACAAACCTATCACCCTCAGATCAAGGGTTGTGGTAAAAGAGCAATTCCACGAGTGAGAAGCAAGAGAGTTTCGGGAATAGCTTGAGAAAGCATTGCTAAGAGCGAAGCAAAGGGATAAACGAGGAGAAGAATCGTAAACCACCACGGAGAACCACCAAAAATTACCTTACAATTTCTTCTTTATTTTATTTGTTACTTCGTTCTTAAATTGAAAACATGATTGTTTATTGTTTTTTTGTTTTCTCTTTAATTACTATAACTTAATCTTGTTGACGCTATAATGTTTATGCAACTTTAGTTTATATTCAATGAAGTTTTGGTAGATATGTCCTGTGCATTTGGTAGTTTTACTTAGTCAAGTACTATCATGATCATACTTCCTGACACATGCTTGATGTTGGTAAGTAATTGAATTAGTAAATCGATTTGAAAATATAGTTATTAATTGACACAATACTTGATTTGTGCTTGTTTAATCATGTGTAATGGTATCGAGGGATATTTATTACCTTGCATAACCCTAGGATTAATGTGGTTAAACTTGTTTCGGTATAGACATATCACTGTTACCACACTTAATTCTTAAAAACAATGCCTGGAAAGGTAATCTTAAAGTTAGACTCGACATAGACATATAAGAAGAGACTAAGAGGTTAAGCTTATGACTTCGAGAGAAGTTGAGCACTCATAAAATCGGGGTTAGTAAATCACCAATTATGCCACGGTCAACCCATAATATTCTTTATCATTGTTTTAATAAATATAGGTTAAAGGTGTAACACCCTAAACCCGGTCTAGACGTTATGGCCGAATCCAGAAGTGTCACAAGGTAGGGTTTTGAAAATAGAGTCGCCTCATCAATTCATTCATGTTTCATAATTCATATTCATTTATATCAATTTTCAAAAGTGTAACTTAATCTATTTATTTGCCAAAACGTAATTTACAGCGAAAGTCGTAAAACCGTTATATTTTAAAAATGTAGTTCGTGTTTTTAGAAAACCTTTGTTAGTGAAAATCGTGTTTTTAGCGAGTTTCCAGATAAAATATTAAACGAAAATCCAAATCCCCAAAATTAAATCAACAGTCCGGAGAGTCCAATTAATAAAAAAAACTTCCAAAATAATCTTTTAATAAATAAAACCTTTAATTATATTCAGTTCGAAGACTAGTGGTCACTGTAAGACTCCGCCGCACTGATCCGCCCAAGTCTGTGGATTACCTGTACAGAATAGTCAAACAGAAGTGAGTTTACAAAAACTCAGTGTGTAACCCAACAGAAATAGACAAGCAAACATACATAAGTCTCATACAAAGTCGGATACAGATTCAGACTTAAGTCCTTTTTCAGATACAGAAATCAGAAACAGATATGTAGAACAGATATACAGAATCCTACCCCGATCCTCTACACACCATCTCCAACCATCCCATCACACCATGTGGGGTTAAAAACACCCACCTATCCCTACACACCATAACATGCCATTACGACACACATCAGATACAGTGCAGCCAAGCTACTAGAATATAGGCGAAGGTTACCTTTCAGAACATTTCCTCCATATATACAATCCCACCCCAAAACAGATACATAATACAGTTATAGATACAGATATAACATGCTTATCATGCTTGTGTACAGAAATCAGATATACATATACTAGAATAGTTAGACATGCATAAACGTGTCCTACTCCGAACATATTATCAGATTATCAGAACACAAAATCTAGGGTTTGGTTAGCCCTTACCGACCCCTCGGTAGGCCCACAGTCGATTGGAGCGACCCGTGCGACCCTAGGGAAAATTTTAGAATTATGAGCCCACAAGCCCGTGTGGGCCCACACGCTCGTGGGGCCTACACACCCAGATTGGCCTTGCCCGTGTGGCCCACATAGCCTGGCCCGGACCCATACGCCTGTGTGGCATGCCCGTATGAGCCCACACGCCCCGCCTTGGCCTGGCAGTATATGCCCCACGCGCGACACTCGGACCACTACTACGCTGTAGTCTTGCGCACGGCCGCACCTTCATCAGACATACTGCTAACCACACGGGTGACCACATGCCTGTGTGGCGTCGATAGTAGGCAATTTTGACTTTCACCGAAACCTCATTTTTTACAATTCGGGAACACACCTGTTTTGGTTTTGATGCTACCGCAACCACGAGCCCTTGAGAACCTAAGAATCGATATACCAACGCTAAAAATCAGTCTTAAAACATGATTAAACCGAAAACTCGAAATCGACAATAAATCAAATCAAACGTTTATCGCTTAACCCAATACTCTGAACGATTGACTACGATCCCGCAAGAGTAGAGTCACGATCTTCTCGATTCGCTATTGCCAAAAAAAAGTATAGTCTAAATTAGCGTTTTGGAAAACACCAGTTACAGAATAACATAGCCTCATTTACCAGAATCGTGCGACAAATACCGAAATAATGGGAGCAAAGGTACGACAGTAGACAAAAAGGAAATGGAACTGAAGGAGAAAATAGGAAAAAAGAAAACGACAAGGAAACAGGGAACTAACGATAATTGATTTTGGAAGAAACAGAAACTAATTGGAATTTTGAAAAAAAATAAAAATAAAAAACAAAAACGAAGATATGACACATATCCCTTGATTTTCTCCCTCTAACCCAAAAATCTAGGGTTTGGTCAAACCTTACCGACCCCTCGGTAGGCCCACAGTCGATCGGAGCGACCCGTGCGACCCTAGGAAAAGTTTCAAAATTATGAGCCCACACGCCCGTGTGGCCCACACACCTAGATTGGCCTTGCCCGTGTGGCCCACACAGCCTGGCCCGGACCCATACGCCTGTGTGGCATGCTCGTATGAGCCCACACGCCCAGCTTGGCCTAGCCCGTATGGCCCACACAGCGACACTCAGACCACCACATAGCACCTTAATCAGACACACTGCTAACCACACGGGTGACCACATGCCTGTGTGGCGTCGACAGTAGGCAATTCCGGCTTTCACCGAAACCTTGTTTTTCACAATTCAGGAACACACCTGTTTTGGTTTTGATGCTACCGCAACCACGGGCCCTCGAGAACCTAAGAATCGACATACCAACGCTAAAAATCAGTCTTAAAACATGATTAAACCGAAAACTCGAAATCGACAATAGTTCAAATCAAGCGTTCATCGCTTACCCCAACACTCCGAACGATTAACTACGATCCCGCAAGAGTAGAGTCACGATCTTTTCGATTCGCTGCTGCCAAAACAACAGTATAATCCCAATCAGCATTTTGGAAAACACCAGTTACAGAATAACATAGCCTCACTTACCAGATTCGTGCGACGAATACCGAAATAACGAGAGCAAAGGCACGACAACAGAAAAAAAGGAAACGAAACCGAATGAGAGAATAGGAAAAAGAAAGCGACAGGGAAACAGGGAACTAACATCAGTTGATTTTGGAAGAAAGAGAAACTAATTGGAATTTTGAAAAAAAAAAGAAAAAAAATCCAAAGATATGACACATATCCCTTGATTTTCTCCCACTAACCCTCTATCTCAACCTCCTCAGACTTCCAATTCAACCGAGACTCTACAAGTCAACTGAGCAAAAATTAATACCCACACTCGCGCATGGATTCGAACACAGGACTTCCAACATACTAACCCCCTTACCACTCAAACGAGCAGACTCATTCTAATATAGATTAACAGATAATTTTATATAAGCCCACTCGACAATGGAAAGGCTTGGATAAAAAACTATCAAAAATTGCCCAAGTGTGAATTGGACCCAAGACCTCATACACACACCCAGAACACTCAACCACTGAAACAGATACACACTTGTGTCAAATATTTATAGAATCAAAAATAAATTATCCAGGGCGTTACAAAAGGGGATTAACTATTCTAGTCCTTCATGTCATTGTATTTAACACTTGCTATTTGCTTATTATTTTGTTATGTTAAGTTGTGCATTCATCTAGGTTAAATTTAGTTTAGTTAATTAGCACATTCCTTAACCATATTTTTATTGTTTGCCAAATTGATAATTAAATTTTACAATTTTTGGTTGCACACACAATCCCTATGAAGACGTTACTCTACTCACTACTTTATTACTTGTTACGATTGTGTACAGTTGCACATTATTCACATAGATTATTATTAATATACACACTCTGCGACAGATTGTCAAGTTAAGTTCAAAATATTTAAGCTATTTAGCAAATTGCAATTGAGTTTTTTTTTTCTTTTTAATTAGTATTGAAAATTTCTATTCAAACATGAGCAAAAATATAAATAATCAAAACTTGGACTATGATAATCGAGTTTTTTAATCAAATAATAATAATGAGTTTTTTTGTCGATTGAGTCTTAGCTCAGTTAATATCGATATTGTTGTCAGTGCAAAAGGATGTGAGTTCAAGTGCGCTAAAGCGCATTATCCTCCTATTTAAGGATTAGGGAAGGACTATAAATAATTATAAGCATTGCATCAAAAAACAAAAACTTGTATAAAAGGAAGTAAATCAAAAAAAAAAAAAAAATCAAACTTTAAAAATAAAACTCTATTTAACTCATATCGAGCTTTAAACCTTAAATTTAAGCCAACTCAAACACATTTAAAACCCAATCTGACCATTCCACTTTGAAAGTTAAAAACTTTTAAATGAAGTTTCAACCATTTCTGAAGGAACTTAATATAATAGAAGGTCAAATTTTGCTATTAGTCCCTATACTATGCTTAAGTTATGAATTTAGTCTTTATACTCTAATTTAATTGATCAATTTTACTCCCTATACTTTTAGAATTTTTTAAACTTCGTTCTTGACCCAAACAGAAGCAGTATCCTTTTGATAATTTGTATTCTATGTATTTTTTAAATTTTTAAATTTTAATTTTGACTCAAATGATAACCAACTCCATTAGCAGGGGTGAAGCCAGAAAATATTTTTGGGGGATTGGAATTAAATTGTATATTTATACGATAGTAAAAATACAATTTCACCATTTTAATAGCCTATATCTTTATAATTTTTAAAGGATTAATTCAAATTGTTATTATTAATTTAGGGGGCAAAGTGCAATTTTACCATTACAAATTTAAAATTTTATAATTTATTAAAGGCCTAAATGAAAAATGTTTACCACTATCCATTAGTTAAAACGACATGGCTTTTTATGAGTATTATATGAAAATAACAAGTTAACATGATATTACATATATGATAATACATTTGTCACATAAAATTTTGAAAATAGTAGAAATTTACTTAATAAATTTAACAGTTATAATTTAGGTCAATACTGAAATTTCAAATTTTAAAAATATAAGGACTAAAAATGATCAAATTGCAATATAAATACTAAATCCATAACTTACATGTAATATAAGGACTAATAACAGAATTTTACCAAAATAGAATGGCGTAAAACATTGGTTGTTGAATTTTATATGGGTCGTGAATCATCTAGAAATTTTTGACCAACAGCATTATATTATACAATTATTCTTAAAAAATTGGATTTTGTCAAATAATCTCTTTTGAGAGAAAACGATTTATCTGTTCTTTTCTAAATAGTATAGGGATGAACGAAAATTAAAAAAAGAAATGTTAAAATGGGGTTATTTTTTATATGCAACGTATTGACCCTCAAATTAATTAATTGTTTATTTAGAACAATATTGTTTCATGATAGTATCAAATAATTTCATATCTTAATCATTGACTTTTTTTCTCATTCAAAGAATTCGTTATGTTGAATTTAAAGGTATGATAATATCAAGTTTCAAAGCCAATCGGATATTTTAATATTTTAATGGTATGAATTTAATATATAAATTATTAGTTGATATACATTTATATAAATTTTCATACTATTTATATTTCAACAATACAATAACCATATTTAATACAAGGGGTAAAATACCCAAATATACCAAAAAAATTAAAAATCTACGGAATTGGGCCGGTTTCTAGAAAATTTACGGAAAAGGACCATTTTCCATCAAAACGCGTCCACGTCAGCGCGTTTTGAGGGGAAATGCCAGCAAAGCGCGCCCCTGGGGACGCGCTTTGTGCCACCTCATCAAAGCGCGCCTACGTGGACGCGTTTTGCTGGCCAACGGTCAAAATTTTTGTAATTTAGTTTATTATTTTTTGTTTTTTATTTTTTATTTTTTATTTTTTGTAATTTAGTTTTAATATATTTAATAAATTAAAAAGTTGTTTTTATTTATTTTTTTGTAATTTAGTTTTAATATATTTAATAAATTAAAAAGGTGTTTTTTATTTTTTTGTAATTTAGTTTTAGTATCTTTAATAAAATAGAATTTGTTTAAATTTTTTATTTAAATTTAATTTTAAAAATAAAAGTCCAATATTTGTAATTTTATTGTAACTTAAAGGTTTTTTTTTTTCAAATTAGTCCTTCTACAAAAGTTCACCGTTTTCATCAACAAATAAATAGAATTTACATAGACACCAAGAGACAAAAAAAATTAAGAACACTGTCAACTATTCCGACTTGGACACGAGCGAGATGTATGGCCTAGGTTCCTACACCATCCGCACAGCCTACATTGGTTGCTCGTTTCTCGGATATCCATATTGTTGCGTATTCTAGTCGAGCAAGGTCGACCCTTTGGTTTGCGCCTCAATTGTCTATCCGGCAACAGCTTAAATGGAGCAAGTGATACCGACGGCCACTTACGTTCATCTGGGACTGGTGGGAATACGTGTCTCCACACGTTGTACATGTTTTCTAATTTGTAAACTTCGTCGACATAGCTCATGGGATCAAGACGGAGATTCTGACAAGCCGCAAGTACATGAGCGCATGGGTAACGATGTGCATCAAATATCCCACAGTCGCAGGTCCTATTTGTCAAGTGTACACGATACTGCCCGCCAACAATACCTTGGTTCGGTCTGTCAAACTCCGTCACACGAAACCATAGGCTGTCGCGATCGTGACACACTGTGTGCATGGTGTTGGCCTTGTTAATTTCTTGCCCTTGTTAATTTCTTGCAAGACCTTCGGGCTCCATACATGGCCTCCTTGCATTTGGCCTTTATAACTCGCTGCTCGCTTCGGAAATAGTGCCGCTAAACGAAAATATGTCTCTCGCACAACCGATGTTATCGGCAGATGGCGCGTTCCTTTTAGAATAGAATTTATGCATTCGGCCAGGTTTGAGGTCATATGACCATATCGTAGGCCGCCGTCGTATGCTTGTGTCCACTGTTCGAAAGGAATATTACGTAGGTAATTTGCGCCTTCTTCGTTAACTGAGCACAAACTCGCCAACATCTCGTGAAAACGGTCCTTATTTATCTCGTACCCTGCCAATATAAGTTGATATCGAATATTACATACCACTCTTCAATTGAGAATAAATTGAATATTACAAACGAAATTATATTAATAGATATTACATACCCATATTGGTCACTTGCTGTTGCTGACTTTTAGATCGATGTTGCCCGTAGTAGTTGGATGCAACATGCCTTAGGAAATATCGATGGTGTGTGCGATGCCACAGGCTTCCCTGGCGCTCTATTGCGGCTAGTATTCCAGGGCCCCGATCCGATATAACACATATATCAGGTTGGGGGCAGACATGCCTCCTTAACCTAGATAGGAAGAAATCCCAGTCATCAGCTGACTCCCCCGGTGTTATTGCAAACGTAATCGGAAGGATTCTCCCACTGTCGTCCTGTGCCACAGCTAGCAATAGCCGATACGTATATCTACCATACATAAAGGTACCGTCAATTTGTACCAATGGCTTGCAGTATATAAATGCATCTCGGCATTGCTTAAATGTCCAGAAAAGACGCTTGAACACTGCGCATCCACGGAGCAAACGATCGTTGTAGTACGCCGGTTCCGTTTCAAGGTCTATTATGCTGCCTGGGACATATCTCTCTAGCACTTGACACCACTGCCACACTTCATTATATGAAGCGTCCCACCGACCATGCAAATTTTCCAACGCCTTCTGCTTGGCTATCCAAGCCTTCCTGTAAGAGGGCGTGTACCCCAATTGGCTACGAATATTGCCAATTAAGGCCGGCACTGTAGTCTTGGGATCGGCCTTCAACGTCGGTATTATTAAGTCAGCCAGCATGTCTGAATCCATCTTCGGATGATCTTGTGTAACACCTGTCAATGAAGTATGTTAAATAATGCAACATTACGTAATATTAGTATTATTCAAAAATATTGAACACATCGTGATACTGTACCGGCAAGACATGTATGTGGACCTTTGTACTTTTTGATCTCCCACAAGCCTGTCCTTTTCCTCAACGAGGCCATGATTTTCCATGAACATGTACCGTCTTGCACTGCACACTTCGCCTCGTACTTATCGAGCTTGGATTTAACCACGTTGTAGTTAACCCCGTTCTTGATGCTGTATTGTTTCAATGCAGCAAGAAAAGCATCCTTGTTGGAAAACTCGTTACCAACTTCTAATTCGCCCGAATCCAACGATGAAGTTGTGCGGTCACGCGTTCGGTGTGGTAGTTCGAGAAAATCAATGCATCGTCTTGAGATAGATCGACATTGTGCATGTGGGCCGGAGGCGATGCATACTGAATAGCGGATCTTCTTCTTCTTCGTCCGAATCGCCTCAACATCTTGAGTGCTTGTTGGAGCAGGCTCGGTTGAAAAATAATCCAACTTTTGCACCATCGGGCCCGGGTTCTCGAGGTGGATCCACATCCGACTCATCTTCCGATCCACCATAATGCAACGAAGCGAGGCCCTCGCCGGTGGATGTCGTGGGGAGTACATTATCCCTCCTTAAACATCTTTCGTAACGTCCCCAATCATATGTGGATTTCCAACCACTAGAAGTTGATGACATTCCCCAATACGTATTTCTATCATCGGACGTCGAAGGAAGGATATGCATGTCCCATCCACCAACCGAGTGTCGTGCGGGGGTTATGTTTTCCATACTACCACCAAACACGGGCACTTCCGTATTCTACCTCCCACTAACAGAGTGTCGGCTTGGGGTCGTGTATTCCCCCCGAACAGAAGTAGATGTTGAGGTCGAAGGAAGATCACTTGGTGATGAAAATTGTACATATACCTCAAGATAGGGTGATCCACTGGCAAGATGAGTCTCCACCATTGCCTCAAAGCTCCGGGGACCTTTGATGTCGAATGATTCATATCTCACCGGATCAACCGAAGCGCAAAATCTATACTTAATAGACTGAACTTTCATTGGCGTTGTTCCGAAGATTTTACGCCTAATTCTTTTGCGAAGTTCTAAGAAATCTATGTTCCGATTAAACCCCAGTCGCGCTGTGCTCTCCGATAAAAAAATAACACCATTTTCGGTGTCAAAAACCTCACCATCGTAGTAAATAACAGCATTAGTACGTTCACTCATTTTCAGTTTCTATTTTTCTTTTGCCTCAATTTCTCTTATGCAACTTTGAGAATGAAATTTGGCTGATTTATAGTCTAATTTTACAGAGACTCTCAGTAGCAAAAGAGCATCCACGTGGGAGCTCTTTTCAAGTACTCCTGACGACGGTGCATCTGCTTTGAGCGTTTTGCCACTTGTTTATTCGAAAATGTCTTCTCAAAATTATTTCATCGGAGACTATCAGTAGCAAAAGAGCGTCCACGTGGGAGCTCTTTTGATTACTTTTCTTGACGATGCATCCTGCTGGAAGTGTTTTTGCCACCGCTTGTTTGTTGAACGTCTTCTAAAAATTATTTCACCGAGACTATCGTAGTAAAAGAGCGTCCCACGTGGGAGCTCTTTTGATTTCTTCTTCGACAAAGTGCATCCTGCTGGAGCGTTTTTACCTTGTTTGTTGAAACGTCTTCTCAAAATTATTTCACCGGAGACTATCAGTAGCAAAAGAGCGTCCCACGTGGGAGATATTTTCGATTACTCTTCGACGCGGCATCATCCTCGGAAGCGTTTTTGCCACTTGTTTGTTCGAAAACGTCTTCTCAAAATTATTTCATCGGAGACTCATCAGAGCAAAAGAGCGTCCACGTGGGAGCTCTTTTCGATTACTCTTCTTGACAATGCATCCTGTTTAGGCGTTTTTGTACTTGTTTGTTCAGAAACGTCTTCTAAAAATTATTTTGCCGGATACAACTGTCAAAAAATTTAATTAATTTTTTGGGATAATATATTTTGCCCAAAACCCTAAATATATTTTTACCCTAGCCCAGAAACCTTAAAATTTCATACCCTTATTGGTCGAGGAAGGAAGGCAAAAACGCGTCCGTCGTCGTAGCGTTTTCCTGGTTATTCGGCGGGAAAGTGCGCCGGGGGCGCGCTTTGTGTTCACGCCGACAAAGCACGTCCACGTGGCGCGCTTTGTTGAGGTGGCACAAAGCGCGTCCCGGGCGCGCTTTTGCATTTCCCCTCAAAACACGCTGACGTGGACGCGTTTTGATGGGAAATGCCCTTTTCCGTAAATTTTCTAGAAACCGGCCCAATTTCGTAAATTTTTAATTTTTTTGGTATATTTGGGTATTTTACCCACTACATTATGTATGTTAGATTTTTGGAATTTCAAATTTTAAATAATGAATTTAAATTTTTAAAATGATGCAATTGTATATATAAATATAATATTAATTATGAAACGAGAGGTGTTTGCTTAACAAACAGAAACTATGGCTAAGATGGTGTTTATAATTGTGGTCTCAGTTCCAACCACGAAATCAAAACGTGCACAAAAGAAAAATTAACACTCAGATTATTTATGCAATTCAACCTCCGTCTACGTCTGCGAGGCCTAGTGCAATCAATGTTTTAAGTCCTAAGAATAGTCTGATTCTCACTACTTTAGCTACCTCACCGTTGTATAAAGGCTAGATCACTCTCCCACAAAATTTTCCCCTTGAATGTTTAGTTTTACAAGTCAAGAGATTTTCTTGATTGCTTACAAAAATAATGCACACATACATGTTCTTAACTTGAATAAATATGAACAATCCACTATCTTTCTGGGTCTCTCGATTACTTTAACCTAGGCAAGACTTAAGTTTATAAACTATTTAAGTTTTGTTTACATAAGAGTTATAGTTTAATAACTTTTCTATAAAGTAAAGCTAAAAAACAATATAGGATAATAATTCCATAAAAGTCTTGATTTAATCCAATGTCTTCAACTACAAAAAGTGGCTTCACTTGTTCCACGAGTAACTGGACTTAATTCACAATAACCAATCTTTAAATCTCCAATTTCAACTCATTTGGTCTTCTTGTTTTGGGTTTTAACTCGTCCAAAGATCTTCAAAATAGATAGCTCAATATTTTTGTTTTAAAATTTGCTAACTCTGAAAATAGGCAAATATGGAAATGAAACTATGCTTGTGGCCACTGTTTCAACAATAGAAATAGTCACACAATTTTTCTTGCCTTTAAATGTGTCTAACAGTTTTGAAATTCAAGAATTTGTAAAAGGTTTTGGTAGAAATCAAATTGATGTACTATAAATATTGGTTAATTTAAGTGTTGTTTGATAAACATAAAATTTAAGTGTTGAAAAATTAAGTATTGAATTTTACTACTAAATTTTAAAAAAGTGTTGAATTCATATTAGAATATTGTGTAGTAAATTAGGAAGGGTAGGGATCCACTTACACTAGTGTAAAACTTAAGTGGTTTTACACCCTTTCGTAACTTTTTATACGAATAATATTTTGACGATCCAACCATTGAATTTATCATGATATTAGTATTTTTAATGCATTCAAATTTTTAAATCAATCTAATATATCTATCATATCGATCTAAAATATTGTCTATATTAAAATATATTTAACGGTTGGAAGTTTTTTTTTACAAAAAATAAATAATTAGAAAATTTTAAATTATGTCAAATTTAGCATGCATGATCTACATGAATGAAGTATGAAATATGATGGTTGGATTGTTAAAATATTAATCATACAAAAATATACGAAAGAATATAAAACCATTTAAGTTTTACATCGGTAGAAATGAATCCCTCTCCAATTAGTAAAATATAAGTTCGGAATAAAATTATGTTGTTTGATATAGATAAATACTAATTTTAAAAAAATATTTATTAGTTTTAATCTTATTAATATAATATTTTATATTAGTTTAGATATTTTTGGATAAAAAAAAGTTAAATATCACAATTTCAACATATCTTTTTTAAAAAGTATAGTTTTTTTTTTTTAAAAAAATCTTTTAATAAGTAGCTACCAATCTCATTCGAACATTTGTTTTTTTGAAAATTTTATATTGAATAAAAATACAAATTCTAAAAACAAGCATAAGAAGATTATATAGAAACTCCTTTAAAAAAAATTATATCTTAAATATCCAAATCTCATTCGAAAAGGAACTCCTTAACTCTGATTAATTTGTTCCCAAAAATTACATAAATTTCTATTATATTAACTTTTATAAAATTGAATAAAATCTATATATATTATATTACAAAGTCTTAAGTACATGTAATGTGGACAGTCTCCTTTTCTTTGCCACATGGTCTATCTAATTTATCCATTCATTTTTTAACATAAAATTAATTTAAAATAATGATAAAGCAAACACTGATTTCTATTAATTTCAAATTTTAATAGTGAAATAATTTTAAATAATGATAAACCAAACATTGAGTTTTTACTAATTTCAAATTTTAAATAAAAAATAAATTTAGAAGGTAAATTTAAATGTTAAAATGATAAATTGTTAAATTCACTAATGATTTTAAATTTTAAATAAAAAAACAAATGTAAGATAAATTTAAATAAAAATTGATAATTTGTTAAATTATATGATATTAAACTATATTCAAATAGGGTGATGGAGATTGAGGCATGGACTAAGTCACTCTCTTGAGATGATACACACTCTCAATGATAATATCAGGTGTAAAGAAATTTTGTTGAACGTGTTCCCCAAGATAGAACAAATTCAATCACCCAAAATACTAGCTTGCACAAATCAGAAAGTAACACTTTTTTCACCCAATGAAGGACTTGAAAATCGGATATTTATAGGATAATATTTAAGAAAAAATAAATAAAACATTAAAAATTTCTAAACTTGAATTAAATGCCATATTTAAAATTTGATATTAAAACTTTAGCAAACTTTAAAGAAAATGTTTGGTTTATAAGATATAAAAGGTTTTGCTTATTATTATTATTATTAAAATATCCCAACAGTTAATTGTTATGGTTTGTGTTAATTTTGCTAATTGTAATGGATTTTGTAAGTACAAAATTACATGATAAAAGTCAGTTAAGTTTTGTATTTGGAATTTTATAAAGTCAGTTGTTGATATTTTTAAACTGAACCACCAATTTTATCATCCCGTTTATAACACAACTTTCAAAGCTTAGTCCCACAGAATTTATGGATCTGAATGATATACCAAATTACTTACCATGTTTGAACCTGTTGATTATAACTTGTTCAGCTTCTTCATCGTTGAAATTATGAATTTGTTAAAAAATTGAATGTCGATAATGGCAATGTAAAAAGATCGTAATGAAAAAGAAAGAAGAAAATAATTAAAATTTGAATATCGATAATGACAATAATTATTTAATTTTATAAAAATAGAATCAAACAATTATTACAAATATAATTAATTGAAAGAATAATAATAAGTTTATGAAAATAATTAAAAAATATCACCAAAACATTAAATAAAAATAAAAATGCTTGAAACAATATGAAATAAAAAATGCATTAATATGTTATAAAAATAATGGAACCTCATACTCAAGTATGTAATCGCAATTATCTAACCATCTAACGGAAGGAACTAATATGTTAAAAATATTAATTAAAAAAAGTTTAAAGCAACATGAAATAAAAAAATACAAATGTGAGAGTAATAAAAGAATCAAACTCTAGATTAAGGATGTAATTGCAACTATCTAACCATCTAATAAAATAACTAATATGTAAAAAATTAATTAAAATTTTAAAAAACTTGAAGCATCATGAAATAAAAAATACAAATGTGAATAAGAAAGGAATCTAACCCGAGACTCAATGATATATTTGCAACTATCTAACCATCTAACCAAAAAACTAATATGTTTAAAAAATTAATTAAAAATTTAAAAAGCTTTAAGCAACATTAAATAAAAAATACATGTCACGACCCAAAATATAGAGGGTTAATTGAAATAACTAATTAAAAATTGACCTAAGTTTGATGGTTAAGTAGTTAGTGTGCTTTTCAGAGGTCTTGGGTTTTATCCACTTCTCTCTCATTTTTTTTCTTTTTCTTTTCAGCAACTTAGGATAAAAATCATATTAGAATATATATAATTTAGAGTGACAAGTTATGGGCAGTAGCCCAACGGTTAAGCCTTTACACTTCTCTTTTGCATGCCCAATATCAAGTAATGTTGTCCCCTTCTTTTCCCTTTTATTTTCGGTAAAAGGGATAAATTTCTATCCAGCCCCCCTCAAGGCTTGAAAACCCTAAATATTCAATACTTTTCCTAATTACAATTGAACTATAGTTTTCTTTTCCAAAATAAACTGATTTTTTTTTTATCTTCTCTCCCTATTTCTTCCCCCTTTTCTTTTTCATATTCTTCTTTGTAAAATATATTTTTCCCATTGCTAAAATTTATTCTTGATCATGAATCAAAATCAATTCCCGATTTTAACTCGTTTCTCAACCGGATTCATAATCGCTAGTAGAAACAATCTTTGATCGTTGTCAAGAATTGGTAAGTACATCTCAATTCCGATGGTTGATCTCGAATCTTTATAGAATTCCTATCTAACGATACTCTCGCGAACGATTAACAAATGTTTCTCGATTTATCATCGAATCTTTCGACAATCTTGATTTATCTTGAAATTGATCATTAATTCATGCAATTTTGTCATTAAAGGACCTGATTTAGCTTAATCGAACTAGATTTAAGCGCAAGGAACGCCAATCAATATCCTGGTGAAAGGCGTGTGTTCTTTTACGAGCGAATTGAGGCAAACCATGCCCCGAAATAGGGCCACACGACCAGCCACATAGGCATATGGGCCACGTGGCCCTTCACACGGCCATGTCCCCTTGAAACCCTAAGATATTTCGATTCTCACACGGCCTAATACCTTCCACACAGCCTGCCACACGGCTGTGTCTTCCTTGAAGCCTAATTTTGCATGTTCCACACGACCGTGTAACCCATCCACACAGCTTAATGCATTATACACGGACTAGCCACATGACCATGTGCTCCTGTTTTAAAGTTTTACCCAGAAATTTTATGTTATGATCAGTTTAGTCCCTGTTTCATCCTTGAATTGCTCCTAGAAGTTTTTGTGCACTTAATTGATCCTTGAATTAATTTTTATTCGGAAATCTACTGCAACACCCCTAACCCGTATTCGTCACCCTAACTCATATCCGTTGCCAAAATAGGGTTACAGAGCATTACCGAAATTTACAGAATAAATACAGACATTTCATATTATTTAACATTCATGTCAGAAATTATTCATAAAGTCTCTTATATGAGCCTTCGAGGCCCAAAACATACATTAGAAACAAGTCGGGACTAAATCGGGTACTCAGAGAATTTTTCGCAAAATCTCAATTTTTTTTCCAAAGTGCAGGGGACACATGCTCATGTGGTCAGGCCGTATGGCTCACACGACCATGTGACACACCCGTGTCCCAGGCCGTGTCCGTACTCGTGTAACTCTCTGACTTGGGTCACACGGCCAAGTCACACGCCTGTGTGCTAGGTCGTGTGTAGGTGCAGGGGTCACAGGGCCAAGTCACACACCCGTGTGCCAAGCCGTATGAAAAATCCTAAGCATTCTGTTTTGAATTTTTAAAATGCAGGGGACACACGGCCAAAACACACACCTATGTGCTATGTACTAGGCCGTGTGTCACACACGGCTAAGACACATGCCCGTGTCTCTGCCCGTGTGGACAAAATAAGGCCATTTCCTAGTCATATTTCTCACCCTTTTTTAGCTTCAACCTAAACACATCAAATAGCACATATATAAGCTATAATCAAGCAACCAAAACAAGCCAAATACATGTCTTAAACATATCATATTACCTCATACATCCAAGTATTCAATCTTACCAAATTGATCAATATTATATAACTCATTTGCATTAACTATACCAAATCAAACCATACCTATTAGTTAACTATCATTTAAACATACCAAAACACATATCAATTACAAGCCATACCAATGGCTTGTTTCAACCATACATTTACATGCCATCATTGGCCAAATTTAGCTTATACATGCTATTATAACCTAAAATTTAATTTACTATTTATACCGAAACGAGTTGTTGGATAGATTGATAGTGTGAGATATCTCTGCCAAGCTTTTAACCCAACGAACTTCCAAAGTATTATAAAACAGGAGAAATAAAATAGAGTAAGCATTTAATGCTTAGTAAGTTCATATAACAGGAAATAAACTTACCATTCATTTACATTTAATGTAAGCATACAAAAATGTATCCAAGCAATTTGGCTATTAGCCTAAACACAACTTCATCAAACATGTTAGTCATGTATTTCATGTGAATATCAAGAATCAAGGATGAGCTTATCAAATATCAAATTTCCATATGTTTTCAAGTGTTTACAGGTAGTATCTCATTCAGAATTCATCTTAACTTATATCAGAACTTTGTCTATTGAACCATTTGAAATATCGATGGATACATAGTTATACACATGAAGTGTACAAATCTGTAATCCGTCAATTCATATTCGGGGGTACTCATTAGAGCACATAACCGGGAAGTCCTCTCTCGAGCCATATAACGGAAAGCCCAAGTGAGCCATGTAACGGGAAGCTTATCCAGGCTGTATAACCGGAAACTCATAAGAGCCATAATCAGGAAGCTCATATGAGCCAATATCGGGTAGCTTCGAAGAGCCATTAACGGAAAGCTCCTGATAGCCATATATCAGAAAGTTCAAGCGAGCCATATCGGGAAGCTCCGGAGAGCCATTAATCAGAAAGCTCACAAAGAGCCTTTAATCGAGAAGCTCACGAAGAGCCATATAGCGGGATGCTCATAAGAGCTGCAGTGTGCCCACAACACATGCAGGATCACGATCGATCGGAATGCTCCGAAGAGCTATTAACGGGAAGCTCGCAAGAACCATATAACGGGATGCTCAAGAGGACTAGTAACGGAACGCTCATAAGAGCTGTGGTGTGTCCGCAACATATGCTGGACCACAACCAATTCGGGAACCCTGTATCCATCGAATTTTATTCAAACGAGACTTAATATTTGTCGAACATTGTTGGATATGTGATTAATTTTCATACATGACAATTTACACAATTCACATACATAACATTCAAATCAAGCATATAATTATACAATTTAGTTACACGAACTTACCTCGACAATGTTCGTGAACTTGTATGCTACTAATCCGTTACTTTTTCTTTACCTCGATCTAGCTCCGTATTTGGTCTATCCGGATCTATAACAGTAAATTTAGCTCAATTTAATACAATTCATACTCTATTCAATCCAATTTACATTTTAGGCAAAAGTACCATTTTTTCCCTATACTTTTACTTAATTTCGATTTCGTCCCTAGGCTCGGAAAATGAAATTCATGCAATTTAATCCTTATTCCAAGCCTAGCCGATTTTTACATGTAACATTTACAGCCCATGTAATTCATAAAATTCAGAATTTTTTCATAAATTTTACATCTTTACAAATTAGTCTCTAAATCATAATTTCATCAAAATTCACTTTACAAAAGTTGTTTATCTATCAACAACCTTTCATTTTATACCATAAATTTCATAATTCATGCATATTCATCCATGGAAAAACTTCAATACTTTGATGACTTTACAAATTAATCCCTGAGATAGCTAAATTAAGCTATTACGATCTCTGAAATATAAAAATTATTAAAAATGGGACTAGAAAACATACCTAATTAAGTCAAAATAGCTTGCTTGAGTTCAACACCCATAACTAGGGTTTCCATGTCTTTAATTTGGGAAAGATGATATAAAATGATGATATTTCTTATTTAATAAAAATATCATCTTTTATTATTTCATATTTCCAATTTAGTCCTTTTCTTTATTTAATTTTCCACGGATGAATTATCATACTTATCTACTCACTCCTCTTAATGATCTATTTACCATGTAAGAACCTCCAATTTTGAATTCCATAGCTATTTGATACTTATAACTACTAGAACTCAACTTTTGCATTTCATGCAATTTGGTCATTTTATCAATTAAACATGTAACTGGTAAAACTTTCTTAACGAAATTCTTATACAACATTCCTATCATAATGCAGACTATGCAATAATATTAAAATAATTTTCCTCACGGACTCGGATTTGTGGTCCCGAAACCACTGTTCCAATTTCACTGAAAACTGACTGTTACATGTACAATTTTATATGCCTGAATGATCACTGTTATAATGTGTTTATCGATATTGATTTATTGAATCGTTATGATTCCATGAATAAACATGTGATATTAACCATGCCTATTGTTAAAGTATTATTGATAAATTGTGAAGTGTTATTACTGTTATCGCCCCACTGAATACATGGCGAACATCTCTATTACTAGTGATGAACAGAATAAGTGATAAGCATGCCTACAAATTTTGCATTATTATGTTATAAAGATGTCATATTGCATTGTATGGGATGGGATAATTGTACGAGGGAAGAGTGACAGTTTAATAATATGAAAACCAGTGGTGGCTAGTCCACAAACCAAGTGGCAGTTTGTTTAATCTGCAAATATGTTGTGCACTCACAACAAGTGGCAGTAGCTGCAAATATGTGGTTCGATCTCGAATCAAGTAGCAGCATGTTTGCAAATGTTCTAATCTAAAAATTTCTAATGGTTTACCCACACTTTTTATAAACCCAATAACATCTTTTATCTGCAATTACGTTATGTATCCACAATAAGTGATAGTTTATCTGTAAATCAGTGATGGATCATCCACAACCCGGAGTGATATAGTAGATGAGTTCCATAAGTAAGGTGTGTAGTGGAGTTGGGTAGCAGAGTTGTGTAGGACCTTTTCTGATAAATTAAAATTTCATTGTCATTCATTAACATGTGCATATAATAACTGTGATCTCTGAGATAGTGTGGTGAAGTGACAATGTAGAAAATTGTTAATTTGAAGTGTTTTATGATTGTGATTATTCTTAGATTTGCTAATCATGTGTTTTGTTTACTGTTTTGTTCCGATTTTGTTGTGATTGAACTCACATTGAATGTTATAGCTCACTTCCCCTTTAATTTTCATCCTTATAGATAACCCACCAGGTTAGGACGCAGACGCGTCATTTAGAGGGTCTTGGCTCGGTTTTTAATTATAAAATTATTTTAGGCTCGTTATTTAATTTATTTTATTATATAAAGATTGTAATATTTCATTTTGAACTATGGCATGAGACTTAAGATTTGAGTTTTATTTTACAGCTTGCATGACATTTAATTTGTTTTTAGGATATCGAAATATGAATATTAATTAATTATGCATAAACTTTGTTTTTTATTAAAAATACAAGCTATTATTGATTTTTCGTTGATAAACTATAAATAAGATCTTTGAATAATAAATAAATCGATAAATATCTAAATTTTCTTCTAAAAATAATCAAATGTTTTAAAATGGTTGTTTTTAAAAACTCCAATAGCTTACTGGGTCATTTAGGTGGCTAATGTAATCTTCCGAATTCGGGTCTAACATCTAGGCCGGGTTGGGGAGGTTACAATACAAATGTGAGTAGAAGAAAAATCAAACCTAGGACTTAAGGATAAAAAACATTAACATTTAACCATTTGGCCAAAGCTGAAAACGCAATTGGAAGCATTTTCCTGCCATATCCACTAAAAACGAGTCCAGTTGGACGCGTTTTCCCTTTCTTTCTCCAAAATCAGCCTAATCCGATAAAATTCACAAAAATCGGCCTAATCCGATAATTATGGTTAAAATTAAGAATTTTTGGGTAATTCACCCAAATAATTATACATTAAAAATAAGATAATTATTTGATACACTGCTAATGGAGCTTTTGGACTCCACAAGTAAAGCTAGGGGTTGATAGTATCCTACAGGGATATTGTAAAATATTAAAGAATAAATACTTTAAAAAAAAGACACGTGTCAATCTTTCAAGGTTGCTTGTGGAATATGAAAAGTATAATGTCAATGTATCAACTATTAATCCTTAAAAAATAATTAAAATTTAATCGAAGTTGTGATAATTATTATACATTTACAAATATTAAAATTTAATTTACAGTTATTAGTTAAAAAATGTTGTGCTAATTTTAAAATAAAGTTATTACATTATTAGAACTCTAAACATAGAATATAAAGAAAAAGAGTTGAGATAATTATAATTTAAATTTAAATTTTTAGTTAAAATATTTTGGTGTAAAAAAAATTGAGGTAATTTTATTGATGTAAAATAGAGTTATTATTTGAATATAATTCTCAGCATATTAATTATCACTTAATTAATATATTAAAGATAATTATGTTAATCAACTATTGTTTTGAATTATGTTACTTTGCATTAATCTATAATCTATAATCTAGAATCTATATAATAGAATAGAATCTATTATTATAATATATATATATATATATATAAAAGCATGAGTTTAGAAAAAAATTGAATTGGCGAGAATACATTTTTTCTATCATATTATTAAATTAATATTTAAATATAATTACTATTTAATCTAAAATAATTATTTAACATTTACCTTTTTATCATATCACTAAACTCACATCTAAATATAATTATAAATAAATTTAGAATAATTAATTAGTATTTAAATAATAAAAAAATTAATAAATCTATTTTCCAGGTAATTTAATAGTACCACCATTAAATAATGTACTTCTTTAAATTAGGGTTAAATATAAAATTAGTACTTGAACTTATCCATTTCTCCCAAATTGGTATTTATGATTTTTATTGTCTCTGATTAGTACCTAAACTTTTTTTCTATCAACTAAATTGATACCTGAGTCTAATGCCGTTAAGTTTAAGATACGTAGCGGAATAAGATTATGTAAATGACGACATGATGATGTGATAATTTAAAAAAATTGTTTTTTCTTTCGACTTTCTCCCCTATTTTTTTTGTCGTTCTATTTTCGCCGACAGTTGACCTCCTTTTTGGCTTGAAAATAGCATCAGAGTTGAGCTAATTTGGGGTTTTCAGTTATGGTTTTCTTTCAAATTATGGTTTATGAGATGGTATCTGAGTTTGAATCTTTTAAAACCCCTGATTTACTCCATGAAATCGAGTTTAAAAAAGCGAAGCAAATCAAAATCCAAACACAAAATCAAAGCAGAAACAACCCATTGGGGGGAAAATGGAGTCAAATCCCAGAAAACAAATCCAAACTGAAACTTATTTTTGCAAACCTAGAAAAATCTTAGATTTGCAAACATGTTTATCATTTGAGGTTAGACAGTAGAAGCAACAGTAAAAAACAAAAGAAGCAAGAGGCTGAGCGGTGCACATTGACCAGAGCGGAGGCCATTGACGGTGGTGGCTCAGTTTGACATCAAAGAGTAAACAAAACATAGTAGGAAAATTCATAGCCAACTATCTAGGGTTTTTATTGAGGACTTATCTGTTTGAGTTCGAAACTCCGGATCTCCATTCGACAATCCCAACGGTGGTAAGGCGAACCATGACACAATGTACCACATACTGAAGACCGGTGGTGATTTGATGGTGTAAAAGGGAGATCGGAGAAAGAAAGAGATCAAAGCTTTGGCCTTTGTTTCATCAAATTTGGGTAGGATTCTTGGAAAACTAACCGACAATTTGAAGAAATGTGGTGGAGAGGAGTGTTCTAATAGTGCCCAATTGGAGCTCAGACGGCAACAGCAGCTAGGGTTCATTGAAGGAATAAGAAAAAAATAAAAGAAATGGAAATTGGAAAAAGGAAAAGAAAAACCTAGAAAAAAGAAAGAAAAAAATGGAAAAAAATGGAAAAAAATGGAAATAGTTTTTAAAAATATTAGTTATTGATTTTTAATATATTTTTAAATTATGACATCATGATGATATCATTATGCCACGTGTCACTGATAGCAAGTTAATTTTTTTTATATATATTTATTTTTGGCTAATTTTTGAATAAGATGTTACTAAACTTGTCTTACTTATCAAGGACGAAATTGAAGTGTCAAAATTCAAAATCAAATAAAATGGGCTAAATTGGAACGAAAAGCAAAGAGGAGGGCCAAGTTGAAGAATTGAAGAATTAGTGGTTGATTAGTTAAAATCAGATTTTTTTGAAATTGTCAAAATTCTATAAATAGTTTATATCTGATTTTTGGTTGATATTTTTAGGGGAAAAAATCTTGCTATATTTAGCATGAGAAATGTGTATAAATACTTACTAATGGTGGCATGAAAACTGTAACAGCCAGTTTTTAGTGAAATCGGAACAGTGGTTTCAGGGCCACAAATCCGAGTTTTGAAGAAAAGTAATTTTAATATTATTTCATGGTCTGCATTATGATTGAAATATCATATAAAAATTTTGTAGAGAAATTTTATCGGTTACATGTCTATTTAAATGGAAAGGACCAAATTGCATAAAATGCAAAAGTTGAGTTCTAGTAGCTATAAGTATCAAATAGCTATAGAATTCAAAATTGGAGGTCCTTATATGGCAAATAGACCATTAAGAGGAGTTAGTAGATAAGTATAATGATTCATCAATGGAAAATTAAATAAAGAAAGGACTAAATTGGAAAGTAAAAGATAAAAAGATGATAAATAATAAAATAAAGAAAAATATCATCATATTATCATCTTTCCTAAAACAAAAATATGGAAACCCTAGCCACGGAAATTGGGTTTTGAGCAAACTTATTTAGCTCAATTAGGTATGTTTTCTTGTCCGTTTTTAGTAATTTTTATATTTCCGAGATCGTAATAGCTTAATCTAACTATCTTGGGGATTAATTTGTAAATTTATCAAAGTACTAGGGTTTTACCATGGATGAGTATGCATGAATTATGAAGTTTTATGGTAGAAAATGAAAGGTTGTTAATAGATAAACAACTTTTGTAAAGTGAATTTTGATGAAATTGTGAATTAGGGATTAAATTGAAAAGATGTGAAATTCATGGAAAAATTCTGAATTTTGTGAAATATTTGGGGTGCTATTGTTATATGTAAAAATTAGTTAGGCTTGGAATAAGGATTAAATTGCATGAATTTTATTTTCCGAGCCTAGGGACTAAATCAGAATTAATTAAAAGTATAAGGGCAAAATAGTAATTTTTCATAAGATGTGAATTGGATTGAGTTGAATATGAATTATGCTAAATTGATGTTAAATTCATTCGTATAGATCTGCATAGATCAAATACGGAGTTAAATCGAGGAAAAGAGAAAGTAACGGATTAGTAGCTTTTGTGTAAACGAACATTGTCGAGGTAAGTTCGTTGTAACGCCCCTAACCCGAAACCGTCGCCGGATTAGGGTTAAAGGCGTTACCAGACAGATCAGAAAGCATTTACAGAAATTCAAACATTTATTCATCATTCTCAAGCATAGTGACCCTTAATACGGTCAACAAGACCCTAAGCATGCATATAAACCGAGTTGGGACTAAACTGAAACACATACAGAATCTCATGGAAAAATTTAAACTTTTCTAAAATACAGGGGAGACACGCCAGTGGGAGGAGACCGTGTGTCCTCCACGGCTTCTAGACACCCCTGTGTGTCCATCCATGTTTAAATACTGACTATATCAACACGGTCACTAGGCACACCCGTGTGCCATGACCGTGTGCTACTAGGCCATATCTCGACTTCCCACCACGGCCACCAAGCACGCCCGTGTGCCACGGCCGTGTGCTCTTAGCTAGCTACTGACTTGTACACCACGGCTACTAGACACACCCGTATCGAGGCCGTGTGCTATTAAGCTATATTCTGCCAATTCACCCACGGTCACGGTCTTTAGGCACGCCCGTGTGCCACAACCGTGTGACATTATAGGCCATTTACAAGGCCAAAATTCCACCTATAAAGGTCAAACCTACAAGTAACATTTACCATCACATATCATGCATATATGGCAGCCAAAAACATACTAAATTGACCAGTCAATCTATACAATCAATACAAATCCATACATACCAATTTGCATAACTAAATCTCAAGCATACACAAGCATCATTCATACATATACTTACCAAAACCTAACCATTTCATATATCAAGCATAATTCATTCTTTTACTAATCAAAATTTGACCATTTCATACATCAACTACCATGCCAAAACATACTTCACAAACCACATTCATTCAAGCAATTTCTCAACTCATAACTAGCCAAATCTCATGGCTAAGTTCATATAGCAAACTTATACCAAAAACACTAGCCTATACATGCCATATCTAGCTTTATACATTTTCAAAATGTACCAAAATGAGTTTATTAGTGTGATGACGATCCACAATGATCCCGAGCCTTCAGTAGCTATTACGACCTAAAAAACAAAGAAAATACATACAAAGTAAGCTTCCCAAAAGCTTAGTAAGTCATAATACCAATACACTTAGCATATAAACACTCAAAACATATAATCAATCTAAATTCCACCAATGGCTCAATTGCACTATCATAATTCTTCTTAGTACATTCACTTAGGCCTTTCATTCTTCAAACTTGTATATTAGTACACACTTTATTAGACCATAGCTTTTCTATCCATATAACGCACTTATATTCCCATATTCAAATACATAATTCATCTAGGTAAGTTTAAGGAATTACTTACCTTCTTATACACACATAGTGTACTTATCAAACATACCTGAAACAAATATACAATTTACATATTCTTTGGTTCTCGAACTTGACCATTGAACCGTTTGTAATCTAATAGAATAGGTAGGGTGCCCAAAATAGTAATACAATGCCAACGTCCCAGACGTGGTCTTAAATGTAATCAAATATTGATGCCACTGTCCCGCATGTGGTCTTACTCAGTATTCGAGATATTGATGCCACTTGTCCCGCATGTGGTCTTACTCGTATTCGTGATATTGATACCACTGTCCCAAACAGGTCTTACTCGTATTCGGATATTGATGCCACTTTGTCCCGCATGGGTCTTACTCGTATTCGGATATTGATGCCACTTGTCCCATGCATGTGTCTTACATGATAAAACAGATATAGATACCTTTGTATTCATAAGTTCATACGGATTTCTCAAATTTATCATTATGTTGACCTTATCTCGTAATTCATAAACATAACTTCTCATAAGCATTCATTTTCATCATAGATCATATGAATATGCTCAATTTAATACAAATTACATGTATTTGCAATATGACTTACCTCGGATTTGATTTATCGAAATGGAAACGGCTACTTGGTTATTTTCGTTTCCCCCATGATCTAAGTCCATTTTCCTCGCTTCTTGATCTATACATATTCAGAATTAACCTTTTATTCACTAACTCATTCAATTCAATCCAAAGACATATATTTAGGGCTATTTGCAAATTAGCCCTCATATTTGCATAATTTATCAATTTAGTCCATTTTTCACAAAACATCAAATTCACAAAATTTGTTCACACCCATGCATAGCCGAATATATATGTACATCACACAGGCCCATATTTTCCATCAAATTAGCAATTTAGTCCTCAATTTGCTATTTTCACAACTTAGCCCTATTTAGCTAAATTTATCAAAACTTCAAGAACAAAGTATGCTCATCTAGCTTCAATCTTTCATTTAACACCATAAATCATCAAAAAGCTTAACATATCATCAATGGCATATCACACAAGCATCACCAATTCACAAAATTAATACATGTGTTTTGTAGCTCTCAAAGCAACGATTACAAAAACGTAAAAATTATCGAAAACCGATCAAAAACGAACCTTGAATTTAACTTGATAGTAGCCGAATATTTGAAGAGCTCTACCTTTTCTTTTTCTTTTGATTTTTGGTGGAGAATACAAGAATGAACTCCACTTTCATGTTTCTTTTATTTTATATTATAATTATAACTTATAAAATAAATATTATAACTTTTAACATATAAAGTTAACATATAAAAACATGTTATAAAGCCATGTTACCGTCCACTATAAATAAAAATGGGCTATTTGCCCTTTAAAGACTTCACTTTAACAAAGCCACATCAATTTAGCCATTAATCAAATAAAAGGCCACTTTTACCAATTATGCAATTCAGTCCTTTTGTCAAATTAAACACACAAACGGACAAATTAACTTACGAAAATTTACCACATGCTCAGTCACATATCAACGGCACAGAAAATAATATTAAAGTATTACACGGACTCAGATTTGTGGTCCCGAAACCACTATTTCGACTAGGGTATAAACCAGACTTTTACAATTGTCCCCCTTAGGGATTTTCGTCCCCGAAAATCTTACCGTTAAATAAAGTCGGATATTGTTGTCTCATTGAATCTTCCGATTCCCATGTTGCCTCTACTATTCCATGCCAATTCCATAATACTTTCACTAACTAAATTTCTTGTTTCTCAACTCTTTCACTTCACGAGCTAAGATACGGATCGATTCCTCTTCATATGCCATATCATATCGGATTTCAATTTTCAGAGGGGGCAATCACATGTGACGGATCGGATCGATATCTACGGAGCATTAAGACATGAAATACATTATGAATCTTTTCTAACTCAGAGGGCAAACTTAATCTATAAGCAACAGGCCCAACTCGTTCAATGATCTCATACGGTCTGATGAACCTCGGACTTAGCTTGCCCTTACGTCCGAAACGAAGCACTTTCTTCCACGGAGACACTTTTAGAAATACTTTGTCGCTGATCCCAAATTTTATATCTTTTCGTTTCAAGTCTGCATAAGACTTCTGACGATCAAATACTCTTTTCAAATAATCTCGGATCTCTATCTGACACAATGGATAGTGGTACCCCGTGCAATCTCACAATTTTAGAAATATAAAGCTCGGATAATCTATCAAGTGAATAATCAGATCTTACCGGTACAAAATGGGCAGATTTTGTCAATCGGTCAACTATGACCCATATCGCATCTTTCTTTCTCGGAGTCATGGGCAAACCAGAAACAAAGTCCATCGTTACTCTATCCCATTTCCATTCAGGAATCAGAATTGGTTGTAGCAAACCAGATGAAACCTGATGTTCAGCTTTCACTTGCTGACAGATTAAGCATTTCGAAACAAAGTCAGAAATGTCTCGTTTCATACCAGACCACCAATAGTGTTGCTTCAGATCATGGTACATCTTTGTACTTCCCGGATGAACAGATAGACAAGCTCATATAAGTTTCACACAAAATCAGCTGAATCAACTTCGAATTTCTCAAAACACAGATACGACCTCGAAATCTCAAGCAATCATCAACAACTCAAAATTCAGATTCAAAATTCAAATCACACTAAGCTCGTTTTGTTAATAACTCATTATCAGATTTCTGAGCATCACATATTTGCTGTATAAGCAATGGTTTCGCTTTTTAACTCACCAACACGTAACTATCATCAAACACACCTAACTGAGCACTCAAAACACGTAGTGCATACAATGATTTTCTACTCAACGCATCAGCAACAACATTCGCTTTACCCGGATGATAATCTATCACGAGCTCATAATCTTTTAGCAGCTCTAACCATCTTCTTTGTCACAGGTTCAAATCTTTCTGAGTCATCAAATATTTTAGACTTTTATGATCTGAAAACACGTGACATTTCTCACCATACAAATAATGGCGCCAAATCTTAAGTGCAAACACAATCACAGTAAGCTCAAGGTCGTGTGTCGGATAATTCTTTTCATGAGACCTTAATTGTCTCGAAGCATAAGCTACAACTTTGCCTTCTTTATTCAACTGACGGTAATCGATGTACATTCTCATCGTGCCATCTTTCTTTTTACAAACAGTAACAGATCTCCCAAGGTGAAAAACTCAAGATAACAAATCCTCTATCGGACCATTCTTGTAATTGCGACTTCAACTCTTTCAACTCGTTGATGCCATTCTATATGGAGCTATTGAAATAGGTGTAGTACCGGGCAACAACTCAATACCAAATTCAACTTTACGAATCGAGAGGCAAACCCGGCAATTCTTCCAAACACATCGAGAAAACTCACAAACAACAAGTGCATCGGCTCAACTTTCTCTTGGACACTTTCGAGTCAATAACATAAGAAAAATATGCCTCATAACCCTTTTTAATTTAATTTCGAGCTTTCAACACGTATATCACAAAGAGTAATCCATTTAAATCATTTGACTCAATACTTAACTATTTCACCATTCCGACGACTCAAATCAATAATCTTTATTTTACAATTCACAAACAAAGATCGTGCAATGTCAACTGTAATATTTTTACCTAAGGGGTTCGATATTTTTATAACAAACTCGTGAGACTCTACAGAAAAGTCTTATCAATACTAAATTCATACATATATAAGAATGCGAGAACCGGGTCTATCAATACAATCACGTATATCATAAAGTGTAAAAGTACCCGTTATAACATCAAAGCGACGAAGCTTCCTCTCGAGCTCGGATAGCATACGCTCCGCAGCGCCTAGCTTCGTGATCTAACAACATTATCTCTCGTAATTCTCGACTATCGCGACGCGTTCTTTACATTCTTCGAAAGTCTACCTCTCCTGTGCATCATCGGATCTCGATTCGAATAGTCTCGGCATGACAGATTCGTGAGCAATAACGGATAAAATGATCAAGTGATCCACATCCAAGCAAGCTCGTCATTTAATCTACACTCCTCGGATGTCTTTTTCCACAATGCTTACATTCGGGTCTCTCGAATGAACATTTCCAACACTTGCTATAGAAGTTGCTTAATTTTGGAGCTCTTATATGATCTAGCTCGATTTCTATTCGAATGTCCCACATTATCTCTTGAAAGACTTTGATCATCTCTGAATTTCTTTGGAGCAGACTGAAGTGATCTACTCTGAAATCTCTTTCTCACTTCTCGGGCTTCTAACTCAGCTTTTCTTTTATCTTTCCCGAGTGCTTCAGCTTTGCACGCTCGGTCAACGAGTACAACAAACTCTTTTATTTTCAAGATTCTGACTAGCAAACGAATATCTTCATTAAGACCATCTTCGAACCTTTTGTACATTATAGCTTCAGATGATACACATTCTCGAGCGTACTAACTCAGTCTCACGAACTCTCGTTCATATTCCGAAACAATCATTCGGCCTAATTTTAGTTTCAGAAATTCCTTCCATTTTTTATCAACGAATCTTTCACTGATATATTTCTTTCGAAACTCGCTCTGAAAGAAGTCCCATGTAATTCGCTCTTTCGGAACAACAGAAATTAGGGTTTTCCACCTTTGATAAACTGCATCTCGGAGTAACGATACAACACACTTTATGCATTCATTCGGAGTCAGAGACATTTCATCAAATACCCGAATCGTATTCTCTAACCAAAACTCAGCCTTTTCAGCATCATCATCATTGGTAGCTCGAAATTCTTCAGCCCCATACTTGCGAATCTTGTCAACCGGAGGATTATTCAATAGATTTACACCCAACACTGGAGGCACAACTGATGTCTGAGGGGGATTACCCGGGGACGGAGGTTGTGAAACAGTCGGGTTAATTTTTACAAACTGAGTGAACCACTCACTCATTATTTGGAAGAAAGATTGTTTAGCTTCTTCCCCTTGATCGCTAGTAGCCGGTCCCAGATCAGAGGGCGCTGTCCCTTGCGCGGGATCTGGCGCATTGCTTTCTACGTCGTCAGTCATGGCTCTTTCGGAATCCATTACTATACGAAATTCACATTTTATACGTCAGGATTCATCACACTATCACAATTCAGAAATATGGCATGTATAGCTAGACTCTGACACGCTACGTTAGTCCGAGAATCGACTAAACCGTAGCTCTGATACCAACCAAATGTAACGCCCCTAACTCGAAACCATCGCCGGATTAGGGTTAAAGGCGTTACCAGACAGATTAAAAAGCATTTACAGAAATTCATACATTTATTCATCATTCTCAAGCATAGTGACCCTTAATACGGTCAACAAGACCCTAAGCATGCATATAAACCGAGTTGGGACTAAACTAAAACACATACAGAATCTCATGGAAAAATTTAAACTTTTCCAAAATACGTGGAGACACGCCCGTAGGAGGAGACCGTGTGTCCTCCATGCTTCTAGACACCCCGTGTGTCCATCCGTGTTTAAATATCGACTATATCAACACGGTCACTACTAGCGCACGCCTGTGCCCATGGTCGTGTGTGCTCTTAGCTAGCTACTTGACTTGTATACCACGACTATTAAACACACTGTGTGTCGAGGCCGTGTGCTATTAAGCTACATTCTCGCCAATTCACCCACGGTCTTTAGGCACGCCTGCAGTGTACAAACCGTGACATTATAGGTCATTTACAAGGCCAAAATGCCACCTATAAAGGTCAAACCTACAAGTAACATTTACCATCACATATCATGCATATATGGCAGCCAAAAACATACCAAATTAACCAGTCAATCTATACAATCAATACAAATCCATACATACCAATTTGCATAACTAAATCTCAAGCATACACAAGCATCATTCATACATATACTTACCAAAACCTAACCATTTCATATATCAAGCATAATTCATTCTTTTACTAATCAAAATTTGACCATTTCATGCATCAACTACCATGCCAAAACATACTTCACAAACCACATTCATTCAAGCAATTTCTCAACTCATAACTAGCCAAATCTCATGGCTAAGTTCATATAGCAAACTTATACCAAAAACACTAGCCTATACATGCCATATCTAGCTTTATACATTTTCAAAATGTACCAAAATGAGTTTATTAGTGTGATGACGATCCACAATGATCCCGAGCCTTCAGTAGCTATTACGACCTAAAAAACAGAGAAAACACATACAAAGTAAGCTTCCCAAAAGCTTAGTAAGTCATAATACCAATACACTTAGCATATAAACACTCAAAACATATAATCAATCTAAATTCCACCAATGGCTCAATTGCACTATCATAATTCTTCTTTATACATTCACTTAGGCCTTTCATTCTTCAAACTTGTATATTAGTACACACTTTATTAGACCATAGCTTTTCTATCCATATAACGCACTTATATTCCCATATTCAAATACATAATTCATCTAGGTAAGTTTAAGGAATTACTTACCTTCTTATACACACATAGTGTACTTATCAAACATACACAAACAAATATACAATTTACATATTCTTTGGTTCTCGAACTTGACCATTGAACCGCTTTGTAATCTAATAGAATAGGTAGGGTGCCCGAAATAGTAATACAATGCCAACGTCCCGCACGTGGTCTTAAATGTAATCAAATATTGATGCCACTTTGTCCCGCATGTGGTCTTACTCGTATTCGTGATATTGATGCCATCGTCCCCGCATGTGGTCTTACTCAGATTCGTGATATTGATGCCACCGTCCCAAACAGGTCTTACTCGTATTCGTGATATTGATGCCACTGTCCCGCATGGTCTTACTCGTATTCGCATATTGATGCCATTTCCCCTGCATGTGGTCTTACATGATAAAACAGATAGATACCTTTGTATTCATAAGTTCATACGGGATTTCTCAAATTTATCATTATGTTGACCTTATCTCAGAATTCATAAACATAACTTCTCATAAGCATTCATTTTCATCATAGATCATATGAATATGCTCAATTTAATACAAATTACATGTATTTGCAATATGACTTACCTCGGATTTGATTTATCGAAATGGAAACGGCTACTTGGTTATTTTCGTTTTCCCATGATCTAAGTCCATTTTCCTCGGTTCTTGATCTATACATATTCAGAATTAACCTTTTATTCACTAACTCATTCAATTCAATCCAAAGACATATATTTAGGGCTATTTGCAAATTAGCCTCATATTTGCATAATTTATCAATTTAGTCCATTTTTCACAAAACATCAAATTCACAAAATTTGTTCACACCCATGCATAGCCAATATATATGTACATCACACAGGCCCATATTTTCCATCAAATTAGCAATTTAGTCCTCAATTTGCTATTTTCACAACTTAGCCCTATTTAGCTAAATTTATCAAAACTTCAAGAACAAAGTATGCTCATCTAGCTTCAATCTTTCATTTAACACCATAAATCATCAAAAGCTTAACATATCATCAATGGCATATCACACAAGCATCACCAATTCACAAAATTAATACATGTGTTTTGTAGCTCTCAAAGCAACGATTACAAAAACGTAAAAATTATCGAAAACCGATCAAAAACGAACCTTGAATTTAACTTGATAGTAGCCGAATATTTGAAGAGCTCTACCTTTTCTTTTTCTTTTGATTTTTGGTGGAGAATACAAGAATGAACTCCACTTTCATGTTTCTTTTATTTTATATTATAATTATAACTTATAAAATAAATATTATAACTTTTAACATATAAAGTTAACATATAAAAACATGTTATAAAGCCATGTTACCATTCCACTATAAATAAAAATGGGCTATTTGCCCTTTAAAGACTTCACTTTAACAAAGCCACATCAATTTAGCCATTAATCAAATAAAAGGCCACTTTTACCAATTATGCAATTCAGTCCTTTTGTCAAATTAAACACACAAACGGACAAATTAACTTACGAAAATTTACCACATGCTCAGTCACATATCAACTACACAGAAAATAATATTAAAGTATTACACTGACTCAGATTTGTGGTCCCAAACCACTTTATTTGACTAGGGTATAAACCAGACTTTTACAATTGTCCCCCTTAGGGATTTTCGTCCCCGAAAATCTTACCGTTAAATAAAGTCGGATATTGTTGTCTCATTGAATCTTCCGATTCCCATGTTGCCTCTACTATTCCATGCCAATTCCATAATACTTTCACTAACGGAATTTTCTTGTTTCTCAACTCTTTCACTTCACGAGCTAAGATACGGATCGATTCCTCTTCATATGCCATATCATATCGGATTTCAATTTTCAGAGGGGGCAATCACATGTGACGGATCGGATCGATATCTACGGAGCATTAAGACATGAAATACATTATGAATCTTTTCTAACTCAGAGGGCAAACTTAATCTATAAGCAACAGGCCCAACTCGTTCAATGATCTCATACGGTCTGATGAACCTCGGACTTAGCTTGCCCTTACGTCCGAAACGAAGCACTTTCTTCCACGGAGACACTTTTAGAAATACTTTGTCGCTGATCCCAAATTTTATATCTTTTCGTTTCAAGTCTGCATAAGACTTCTGACGATCAAATACTCTTTTCAAATAATCTCGGATCTATATCTGACACAATGGATAGTGGTACCCCGTGCAATCTCACAATTTTAGAAATATAAAGCTCGGATAATCTATCAAGTGAATAATCAGATCTTACCGGTACAAAATGGGCAGATTTTGTCAATCGGTCAACTATGACCCATATCGCATCTTTCTTTCTCGGAGTCATGGGCAAACCAGAAACAAAGTCCATCGTTACTCTATCCCATTTCCATTCAGGAATCAGAATTGGTTGTAGCAAACCAGATGAAACCTGATGTTCAGCTTTCACTTGTCGATTGTGATTAAGCATTTCGAAACAAAGTCAGAAATGTCTCGTTTCATACCAGACCACCAATAGTGTTGCTTCAGATCATGGTACATCTTTGTACTTCCCGGATGAACAGATAGACAACTGTTATAAGTTTCACACAAAATCAGCTGAATCAACTTCGAATTTCTCAAAACACGAATACGACCTCGAAATCTCAAGCAATCATCAACACCTCAAAATTCGATTCGTAATTCAAATCACACTAAGCTCGCTTTTGTTAATAACTCATTATCGATTTCGAGCATCACATATTTGTTTGTATAAGCAATGGTTTCGCTTTTAACTCACCAACACGTAACTATCATCAAACACACCTAATCGAGCACTCAAAACACGTAGTGCATACAATGATTTTCTACTCAACGCATCAAAGCAACAACATTCGCTTTACCCGATGATAATCTATCACGAGCTCATAATCTTTTAGCAAATTTCTAACCATCTTCTTTGTCACGAGTTCAAATCTTTCTCGAGTCATCAAATATTTCGCACTTTTATGATCTCGAAAACACGTGACATTTCTCACCATACAAATAATGGCGCCAAATCTTAAGTGCAAACACAATCACAGTAAGCTCAAGGTCGTGTGTCGGATAATTCTTTTCATGAGACCTTAATTGTCTCGAAGCATAAGCTACAACTTTGCCTTCTTTATTCAACTGACGGTAATCGATGTACATTCTCATCGTGCCATCTTTCTTTTTTACAAATGTAATGATCTCCCAAGGTGAAAAACTCAAGATAACAAATCCTCTATCGCACCATTCTTGTAATTGCGACTTCAACTCTTTCAACTCTGTTGATGCCATTCTATATGGAGCTATTGAAATAGGTGTAGTACCGGGCAACAACTCAATACCAAATTCAACTTTACGAATCAGAGGCAAACCCGGCAATTCTTCTAGAAACACATCAGAAAACTCACAAACAACAGGCACTGGCTCAACTTTCTCTTCAGACACTTTCGAGTCAATAACATAAGAAAAATATGCCTCATAACCCTTTTTAATTTAATTCTGAGCTTTCAACACAGATATCACAGCAGGTAATCCATTTAAATCATTTGACTCAATACGAACTATTTCACCATTCCGACGACTCAAATCAATAATCTTTATTTTACAATTCACAACAGCATCGTGCAATGTCAACCAGAATATTTTTACCTAAGGGGTTCGATACTTTTATAACAAACTCAGTAGACTCTACAGGAAAAGTCTTACTGAATACTAAATTCATACATATATAAGAATGCGTAGAACCGGGGTCTATCAATACAATCACAGAAGTATCATAAAGTGTAAAAGTACCCGTTATAACATCAGGCGACGAAGCTTCCTCTCGAGCTCGGATAGCATACGCTCTGGCAGGCGCTCTAGCTTCAGATCTAACAACATTATCTCTCGTAATTCTCTGACTACCGCTGACGTTCTTTACATTCTTCGAAAGTCTACCTCTCCCAGGTGCATCATCAGATCTCAGATTCTGAACAGTCTCTGGCATGACAGATTCAGAGCAATAACGGATAAAATGATCAAGTGATCCACATCTGAAGCAAGCTCTGTCATTTAATCTACAGCTCCCTGGATGTCTTTTTCCACAATGCTTACATTCGGGTCTCTCAGAATGAACATTTCCAACACTTGCTATAGAAGTTGCCGAAATTTTGGAGCTCTTATATGATCTAGCTCGATTTCTATTCGAATGTCCCACATTATCTCTTGAAAGACTTTGATCATCTCTGAATTTCTTTGGAGCAGACTGAAGTGATCTACTCAAATCTCTTTCTCACTTCTAAGCTTCTAACTCGGCTTTTCTTTTATCTTTCCCGAGTGCTTCAGCTTTGCACGCTCGGTCAACGAGTACAACAAACTCTTTTATTTTCAAGATTCTGACTAGCAAACGAATATCTTCATTAAGACCATCTTCGAACCTTTTGTACATTATAGCTTCAGATGATACACATTCTCGAGCGTACTAACTCAGTCTCACGAACTCTCGTTCATATTCAAACAATCATTCTACCTAATTTTAGTTTCAAATTCCTTCCATTTTTATCAACGAATCTTTCATCGATATATTTCTTTCAAACTCGCTCTGAAAGAAGTCCCATGTAATTCGCTTCTTTCGAACAAATGAAAATTAGGTTTTCCACCTTTGATAAACCGCATCTCTGAGTAACGATACAACACACTTTATGCATTCATTCGGAGTCAGAGGCATTTCATCAAATACCCGAATCGTATTCTCTAACCAAAACTCAGCCTTTTCAGCATCATCATCATTGGTAGCTCGAAATTCTTCAGCCCCATACTTGCGAATCTTGTCAACCGGAGGATTATTCAATAGATTTACACCCATCACTAGAGGCACAACTGATGTCTGAGGGGGATTACCCGGGGACGGAGGTTGTGAAACAGTCGGGTTAATTTTTACAAACTGAGTGAACCACTCACTCATTATTTGGAAGAAAGATTGTTTAGCTTCTTCCCCTTGACCGCTAGTAGCCGGTCCCAGATCAGAGGGCGCTGTCCCTTGCGCGGGATCTGGCGCATTGCTTTCTACGTCGTCAGTCATGGCTCTTTCGGAATCCATTACTATACGAAATTCACATTTTATACGTCAGGATTCATCACACTATCACAATTCAGAAATATGGCATGTATAGCTAGACTCTGACACGCTACGTTAGTCCGAGAATCGACTAAACCGTAGCTCTGATACCAACCAAATATAACGCCCCTAACTCGAAACCATCGCCGGATTAGGGTTAAAGGCGTTACCAGACAGATTAAAAAGCATTTACAGAAATTCATACATTTATTCATCATTCTCAAGCATAGTGACCCTTAATACGGTCAACAAGACCCTAAGCATGCATATAAACCGAGTTGGGACTAAACTAAAACACATACAGAATCTCATGGAAAAATTTAAACTTTTCCAAAATACAGGGGAGACACGCCCGTAGGAGGAGACCATGTGTCCTCCACAGCTTCTAGACACCCCCGTGTGTCCATCCGTGTTTAAATACTGACTATATCAACACGGTCACTAGGCACGCCCGTGTGCCATGGTCGTGTGCTCTTAGCTAGCTACTGACTTGTATACCACGACTATTAAACACACCTGTGTCGAGGCCGTGTGCTATTAAGCTACATTCTGCCAATTCACCCACGGTCTTTAGGCACGCCTGTGTACCTGGCAACCGTGTGACATTATAGGTCATTTACAAGGCCAAAATGCCACCTATAAAGGTCAAACCTACAAGTAACATTTACCATCACATATCATGCATGTATGGCAGCCAAAAACATACTAAATTAACCAGTCAATCTATACAATCAATACAAATCCATACATACCAATTTGCATAACTAAATCTCAAGCATACACAAGCATCATTCATACATATACTTACCAAAACCTAACCATTTCATATATCAAGCATAATTCATTCTTTTACTAATCAAAATTTGACCATTTCATGCATCAACTACCATGCCAAAACATACTTCACAAACCACATTCATTCAAGCAATTTCTCAACTCATAACTAGCCAAATCTCATGGCTAAGTTCATATAGCAAACTTAAACCAAAAACACTAGCCTATACATGCCATATCTAGCTTTATACATTTTCAAAATGTACCAAAATGAGTTTATTAGTGTGATGACGATCCACAATGATCCCGAGCCTTCAGTAGCTATTACGACCTAAAAAACAGAGAAAATACATACAAAGTAAGCTTCCCAAAAGCTTAGTAAGTCATAATACCAATACACTTAGCATATAAACACTCAAAACATATAATCAATCTAAATTCCACCAATGGCTCAATTGCACTATCATAATTCTTCTTTATACATTCACTTAGGCCTTTCATTCTTCAAACTTGTATATTAGTACACACTTTATTAGACCATAGCTTTTCTATCCATATAACGCACTTATATTCCCATATTCAAATACATAATTCATCTAGGTAAGTTTAAGGAATTACTTACCTTCTTATACACACATAGTGTACTTATCAAACATACCTGAAACAAATATACAATTTACATATTCTTTGGTTCTCGAACTTGACCATTGAACCGTTTGTAATCTAATAGAATAGGTAGGGTGCCCAAAATAGTAATACAATGCCAACGTCCCAGACGTGGTCTTAAATGTAATCAAATATTGATGCCACTATCCCAGACAGGGTCTTACTCGTATTCAGATATTGATGCCACTTGTCCCGCATGCAGGTCTTACTCGTATTCGATATTGATGCCACTTTCCCAAACAGGTCTTACTCGTATTCGAGATATTGATGCCACCGTCCCGCATGTGGTCTTACTCGTATTCGAATATTGATGCCACTTGTCCTGCATGTGGTCTTACATGATAAAACAGGATAGATACCTTTGTATTCATAAGTTCATACGTGATTTCTCAAATTTATCATTATGTTGACCTTATCTCAGAATTCATAAACATAACTTCTCATAAGCATTCATTTTCATCATAGATCATATGAATATGCTCAATTTAATACAAATTACATGTATTTGCAATATGACTTACCTCGGATTTGATTTATCGAAATGGAAACGGCTACTTGGTTATTTTCGTTTTCCCATGATCTAAGTCCATTTTCCTCGGTTCTTGATCTATACATATTCAGAATTAACCTTTTTATTCACTAACTCATTCAATTCAATCCAAAGACATATATTTAGGGCTATTTGCAAATTAGCCCTCATATTTGCATAATTTATCAATTTAGTCCATTTTTCACAAAACATCAAATTCACAAAATTTGTTCACACCCATGCATAGCCGAATATATATGTACATCACACAGGCCCATATTTTCCATCAAATTAGCAATTTAGTCCCTCAATTTGCTATTTTCACAACTTAGCCCTATTTAGCTAAATTTATCAAAACTTCAAGAACAAAGTATGCTCATCTAGCTTCAATCTTTCATTTAACACCATAAATCATCAAAAAGCTTAACATATCATCAATGGCATATCACACAAGCATCACCAATTCACAAAATTAATACATGTGTTTTGTAGCTCTCAAAGCAACGATTACAAAAACGTAAAAATTATCGAAAACCGATCAAAAACGAACCTTGAATTTAACTTGATAGTAGCCGAATATTTGAAGAGCTCTACCTTTTCTTTTTCTTTTGATTTTTGGTGGAGAATACAAGAATGAACTCCACTTTCATGTTTCTTTTATTTTATATTATAATTATAACTTATAAAATAAATATTATAACTTTTAACATATAAAGTTAACATATAAAAACATGTTATAAAGCCATGTTACCGTCCACTATAAATAAAAATGGGCTATTTGCCCTTTAAAGACTTCACTTTAACAAAGCCACATCAATTTAGCCATTAATCAAATAAAAGGCCACTTTTACCAATTATGCAATTCAGTCCTTTTGTCAAATTAAACACACAAACGGACAAATTAACTTACGAAAATTTACCACATGCTCAGTCACATATCAACGGCACAGAAAATAATATTAAAGTATTACACGGACTCAGATTTGTGGTCCCAAACCCACTGTTTTCGACTAGGTATAAACCAGACTTTTACAATTGTCCTCTTGGGATTTTCGTCCCCTAAAATCTTACCGTTAAATAAAGTCGGATATTGTTGTCTCATTGAATCTTCCGATTCCCATGTTGCCTCTACTATTCCATGCCAATTCCATAATACTTTCACTAACGGAATTTTCTTGTTTCTCAACTCTTTCACTTCACGAGCTAAGATACGGATCGATTCCTCTTCATATGCCATATCATATCGGATTTCAATTTTCGTAGAGGGGCAATCACATGTGACGGATCGGATCGATATCTACGAACATTAAGACATGAAATACATTATGAATCTTTTCTAACTCGTAGGGCAAACTTAATCTATAAAGCAATGTGCCCAACTCGTTCAATGATCTCATACGGTCGATGAACCTCGGACTTAGCTTGCCCTTACGTCCAAACGAAGCACTTTCTTCCACGGAGACACTTTTAGAAATACTTTGTCGATCCCAAATTTTATATCTTTTCGCTTCAAGTCCGCATAAGACTTCGGCGATCAAATACTCTTTTCAAATAATCTCGGATCTATATCCGACACAATGGATAGTGGTACCTGCAATCTCTCACAATTTTAGAAATATAAAGCTCGGATAATCTATCAAGTGAATAATCGATCTTTACCGGTACAAAATGGGCAGATTTTGTCAATCGGTCAACTATGACCCATATCGCATCTTTCTTTCTCGGAGTCATGGGCAAACCAGAAACAAAGTCCATCGTTACTCTATCCCATTTCCATTCAGAATCGAATTGGTTGTAGCAAACCGGATGAAACTCCGATGTTCAAATTTTCACTTGGCGATGATTAAGCATTTCGAAACAAAGTCAGAAATGTCTCGTTTCATACCAGACCACCAATAGTGTTGCTTCAGATCATGGTACATCTTTGTACTTCCCGGATGAACAGATAGACAACTGTTATAAGTTTCACACAAAATCAGCTGAATCAACTTCGAATTTCTCAAAACACAGATACGACCTCGAAATCTCAAGCAATCATCAACAACTCAAAATTCAGATTCAAAATTCAAATCACACTAAGCTCGTTTTGTTAATAACTCATTATCAGATTTCTGAGCATCACATATTTGCTGTATAAGCAATGGTTTCGCTTTTAACTCAGTCAACACAGAACTATCATCAAACACACCTAACTGAGCACTCAAAACACGTAGTGCATACAATGATTTTCTACTCAACGCATCAGCAACAACATTCGCTTTACCCGGATGATAATCTATCACGAGCTCATAATCTTTTAGCAGCTCTAACCATCTTCTTTGTCACAGGTTCAAATCTTTCCGAGTCATCAAATATTTCAGACTTTTATGATCTGAAAACACGTGACATTTCTCACCATACAAATAATGGCGCCAAATCTTAAGTGCAAACACAATCACAGTAAGCTCAAGGTCGTGTGTCGGATAATTCTTTTCATGAGACCTTAATTGTCTCGAAGCATAAGCTACAACTTTGCCTTCTTTATTCAACTGACGGTGATCGATGTACATTCTCATCGTGCCATCTTTCTTTTTTACAAACAGAACAGGATCTCCCCAAGGTGAAAAACTCAGTATAACAAATCCTCTATCAGACCATTCTTGTAATTGCGACTTCAACTCTTTCAACTCTGTTGATGCCATTCTATATGGAGCTATTGAAATAGGTGTAGTACCGGGCAACAACTCAATACCAAATTCAACTTTACGAATCAGAGGCAAACCCGGCAATTCTTCTAGAAACACATCAGAAAACTCACAAACAACGAGCAATCGCTCAACTTTCTCTTGCACACTTTCGAGTCAATAACATAAGAAAAATATGCCTCATAACCCTTTTTAATTTAATTCTGAGCTTTCAACACAGATATCACAGCAGGTAATCCATTTAAATCATTTGACTCAATACGAACTATTTCACCATTCCGACGACTCAAATCAATAATCTTTATTTTACAATTCACAACAGCATCGTGCAATGTCAACCAGAATATTTTTACCTAAGGGGTTCGATACTTTTATAACAAACTCAGTAGACTCTACAGGAAAAGTCTTACTGAATACTAAATTCATACATATATAAGAATGCGTAGAACCGGGGTCTATCAATACAATCACAGAAGTATCATAAAGTGTAAAAGTACCCGTTATAACATCAGGCGACGAAGCTTCCTCTCGAGCTCGGATAGCATACGCCTCGCAGCGCCTAGCTTCGGATCTAACAACATTATCTCTCGTAATTCTCGACTACCACGACGTTCTTTACATTCTTCGAAAGTCTACCTCTCCCAGGTGCATCATCAGATCTCAGATTCTGAACAGTCTCTGGCATGACAGATTCAGAGCAATAACGGATAAAATGATCAAGTGATCCACATCTGAAGCAAGCTCTGTCATTTAATCTACAGCTCCCTGGATGTCTTTTTCCACAATGCTTACATTCGGGTCTCTCAGAATGAACATTTCCAACACTTGCTATAGAAGTTGCCGGAATTTTGGAGCTCTTATATGATCTAGCTCGATTTCTATTCGAATGTCCCACATTATCTCTTGAAAGACTTTGATCATCTCTGAATTTCTTTGGAGCAGACTGAAGTGATCTACTCTGAAATCTCTTTCTCACTTCTCGGGCTTCTAACTCAGCTTTTCTTTTATCTTTCCCGAGTGCTTCAGCTTTGCACGCTCGGTCAACGAGTACAACAAACTCTTTTATTTTCAAGATTCTGACTAGCAAACGAATATCTTCATTAAGACCATCTTCGAACCTTTTGTACATTATAGCTTCAGATGATACACATTCTCGAGCGTACTAACTCAGTCTCACGAACTCGCTTCATATTCAAACAATCATTCTACCTAATTTTAGTTTCGAAATTCCTTCCATTTTTTATCAACGAATCTTTCATCGATATATTTCTTTTTCAAACTCGCTTCTAAAAGAAGTCCCATGTAATTCGCTCTTTCTAACAACATGAAATTAGGGTTTTCCACCTTTGATAAACCGCATCTCTGAGTAACGATACAACACACTTTATGCATTCATTCGAGTCGAGGCATTTCATCAAATACCCGAATCGTATTCTCTAACCAAAACTCACCTTTTCAAAGATCATCATCATTGGTAGCTCAAATTCTTCACCCCATACTTGCGAATCTTGTCAACCGGAGGATTATTCAATAGATTTACACCATCACTAGAGGCACAATCGATGTCCGAGGGGATTACCCGGGACGGAGGTTGTGAAACAATCGGGTTAATTTTTACAAACCGAGTGAACCACTCACTCATTATTTGGAAGAAAGATTGTTTAGCTTCTTCCCTTGACCGCTAGTAGCCGGTCCCGCATCGAGGGCGCCGCCTTGCGCGGGATCTCGCGCATTGCTTTCACGTCGCTACTCATGGCTCTTTCGAATCCATTACTATACGAAATTCACATTTTATACGCCGATTCATCACACTATCACAATTCGTAAATATGGCATGTATAGCTAGATTTGACACGCCACGTTAGTCCGAGAATCGACTAAACCGTAGCTCGATATCAACCAATGTGTAACGCCCTAACTCAAAACCATCGCCGGATTAGGGTTAAAGGCGTTACCAGACAGATTAAAAAGCATTTACAGAAATTCATACATTTATTCATCATTCTCAAGCATAGTGACCCTTAATACGGTCAACAAGACCCTAAGCATGCATATAAACCGAGTTGGGACTAAACTAAAACACATACAGAATCTCATGGAAAAATTTAAACTTTTCCAAAATACAGGGGAGACACGCCCGTAGGAGGAGACCGTGTGTCCTCCACAGCTTCTAGACACCCCCGTGTGTCCATCCGTGTTTAAATACTGACTATATCAACACGGTCACTAGGCACGCCCGTGTGCCATGGTCGTGTGCTCTTAGCTAGCTACTGACTTGTATACCACGACTATTAAACACACCTGTGTCGAGGCCGTGTGCTATTAAGCTACATTCTGCCAATTCACCCACGGTCTTTAGGCACGCCCGTGTGCCACAACCGTGTGACATTATAGGTCATTTACAAGGCCAAAATGCCACCTATAAAGGTCAAACCTACAAGTAACATTTACCATCACATATCATACATATATGGCAGCCAAAAACATACTAAATTAACCAGTCAATCTATACAATCAATACAAATCCATACATACCAATTTGCATAACTAAATCTCAAGCATACACAAGCATCATTCATACATATACTTACCAAAACCTAACCATTTCATATATCAAGCATAATTCATTCTTTTACTAATCAAAATTTGACCATTTCATGCATCAACTACCATGCCAAAACATACTTCACAAACCACATTCATTCAAGCAATTTCTCAACTCATAACTAGCCAAATCTCATGGCTAAGTTCATATAGCAAACTTAAACCAAAAACACTAGCCTATACATGCCATATCTAGCTTTATACATTTTCAAAATGTACCAAAATGAGTTTATTAGTGTGATGACGATCCACAATGATCCCGAGCCTTCAAAGAGCTATTACGACCTAAAAACAGAGAAAATACATACAAAGTAAGCTTCCCAAAAGCTTAGTAAGTCATAATACCAATACACTTAGCATATAAACACTCAAAACATATAATCAATCTAAATTCCACCAATGGCTCAATTGCACTATCATAATTCTTCTTTATACATTCACTTAGGCCTTTCATTCTTCAAACTTGTATATTAGTACACACTTTATTAGACCATAGCTTTTCTATCCATATAACGCACTTATATTCCCATATTCAAATACATAATTCATCTAGGTAAGTTTAAGGAATTACTTACCTTCTTATACACACATAGTGTACTTATCAAACATACCTGAAACAAATATACAATTTACATATTCTTTGGTTCTCGAACTTGACCATTGAACCGTTTGTAATCTAATAGAATAGGTAGGGTGCCCAAATAGTAATACAATGCCAACGTCCCAGACGTGGTCTTAAATGTAATCAAATATTGATGCCATCGTCCCAGCATGTGGTCTTACTCGTATTCGTGATATTGATGCCACCGTCCCGCATGTGGTCTTACTCAGATTCGTGATATTGATGTCACTGTCCTAGACAGGGTCTTACACGATAAAACATGATAGATACCTTTGTATTCATAAGTTCATACGGGATTTCTCAAATTTATCATTATGTTGACCTTATCTCGGAATTCATAAACATAACTTCTCATAAGTATTCATTTTCATCATAGATCATATGAATATGCTCAATTTAATACAAATTACATGTATTTGCAATATGACTTACCTCGGATTTGATTTATCGAAATGGAAACGGCTACTCGGTTATTTTCGTTTTCCCGCGATCTAAGTCCATTTTCCTCGATTCTTGATCTATACATATTCAGAATTAACCTTTTTATTCACTAACTCATTCAATTCAATCCAAAGACATATATTTATGGCTATTTCAAATTAGCCCTCATATTTTCACAATTTATCAATTTAGTCCATTTTTCACAAAACATCAAATTCACAAAATTTGTTCACACCCATGCATAGCCGAATATATATGTACATCACACAAGCCCATATTTTCCATCAAATTAGCAATTTAGTCCCTCAATTTTCTATTTTCACAACTTAGCCCTATTTAGCTAAATTTATCAAAACTTCAAGAACAAAGTATGCTCATCTAGCTTCAATCTTTCATTTAACACCATAAATCATCAAAAAGCTTAACATATCATCAATGGCATATCACACAAGCATCACCAATTCACAAAATTAATACATGGGTTTTGTAGCTCTCAAAGCAACGATTACAAAAACGTAAAAATTATCGAAAACCGATCAAAAACGAACCTTGAATTTAACTTGATAGTAGCCGAATATTTTAAGAGCTCTACCTTTTCTTTTTCTTTTGATTTTCGGTGGAGAATACAAGAATGAACTCCACTTTCATGTTTATTTTATTTTATATTATAATTATAACTTATAAAATAAATATTATAACTTTTAACATATAAAGTTAACATATAAAAACATGTTATAAAGCCATGTTACCGTCCACTATAAATAAAAATGGGGTATTTGCCCTTTAAGGACTTCACTTTAACAAAGCCACATCAATCTAGCCATTAATCAAATAAAAGGCCACTTTTACCAATTATGCAATTCAGTCCTTTTGTCAAATTAAACACACAAATGGACAAATTAACTTACAAAAATTTACCACATGCTCAATCACATATCAACGGCACAGAAAATAATATTAAAATATTACACGGACTCAGATTTGTGGTCTCGAAACCACTATTTCGACTAGGTTATAAACCGGACTGTTACATTCATGTAACTAAATTGTATAATTATATGTTTGAATTGAATGTGATGTATGTGAATTGTGTAAATTGTCATGTATAAAAATCAATCACATATCTGACAATGTTCGACAAGTATTAAGTCTCGTTTGAATAAATGAAATTTGATGAATACAGGGTTCCTGAATTAGTTGTGGTCCGGTCCTTTATGTGTTGCGGACACACCACAGCTCGAAAGAGCGTCCTGTTATTAGCTCTCATGAGCATCCCGATATTTTTCTCTCATGATCTTCCCGTTATATAGTTCTTTCGAGCTTCCCGTTAATAGCTCTTCAGAGCATCTCGATTGGTTGTGATCCTGCATGTGTTGTGGACACACCATCGCTCTTATGACCGTCCTAATATATGGCTCTTCGGAGCTTCCCAATTAAAGGCTTTTTCATGAGCTTCCCGATATTGGCTCGCTTAAACTTCCCGATATTGGCTCGTAAGAGCTTCCCGTTAATGGCTCTCTAGAGCTTCTCGTTACATAGCTCACATATGCTTCCCGTTATACAGCTCGAAAGAGCTTCCCGTGTACATGTTTGCATGAGCATTCATGTATATGAATTGATGGATTACAGTTTTATACACCTTGTGTATACTACTTGTGTATCCATCGATATTTCCAATAATTCAACAGGCAAAGTTTTGTGAGGAAATATGAGTTCAAAATGATTTATTACCCGTATATGCCTGAAATACATGGAATTGATATATGAACACAAGACGTGGAAAGTACATGTATATAGAATTTGATTATTTGATGAGCTCATATATAATTCTTATTATTCATGTGAAATACATGACTAACATGTTTGATGAGGTTATGTGAGTTTAGGTTATAAGCCAAGTTGCTTTGGTTGTATTGTGTATGTTACCGTAAATGCAAATGTATGGTAAGTTAAACTCCATGTTATACAAACTTACTAAGCATTAAATGCTTACGCTGTTTTATTTCCTCTGTTTTATAGTAATTCGAAAGCTCGTTGGGTTGGAAGCTTGGCGGATATATCTCACACTATCCATTGGCCCATTTCGGTATATATAGATAACTAATTTTGATTATAATGGCATGTATAGGGTAATTTAGCGAATGTTGGCTTGAAAATATTTTGTTATAAATAGCCAATAGAATGGCTTGAGTTTGACATATTTTGTTATTTATATGTATGTGTGGCTTAATATGTTTGTTGTGTTTAATGTGGTTGAGTAATGGATAATTTATGAGTATGATAATGTATGGTTTGAGATAATATGATTTGAGAAATATGCATATAGGTTTATATGGTCAATTAGGTAAGATTGAAAACTTGGACATATGGGGTGTTATGATATGTGTTAAACTTGGTTTTGGCTTGATTTAAATGTTTTGTATTGGTTGGTAAAAGTGTTGAAGTGTTGATGTAGGTGGAAGACTAACTGGGTTAGAAATGTGGCCTTGGAAATGGCCTATTTTCGTCCACACGGCCTCACGCATGGTTGTGTGATTTGGCCGTGTGTCCCTTGCATCTTAAAAATTGAGAAATATAATGCTCAGAAATTTTCACACGGCCTAGCACACGGGTGTGTGGCTTGGCCGTGTGACCCAAGTCAGTGAGCACCCTAAATTTTACACTGGCTGGGACACGGCCGTGTGCCCCTAATTCGAATGCCCACACTGCCTGAGACACGGGCGTGTCTCTTGACCGTGTGAGCCACACGGCCTGGCCACATGGGCATGTGTCCCCTGCACCTTGGAAAATTTTGATATTTTGTGAAAAATTCTCTGAGTACTTGGTTTAGTCCCGACTTGTTTCTAATATGTATTTTGGGTCTCGAGAGCTCATTTAAGGGACGATATGATTGATTATTATTGGTTTATAATATGAATGCATACATTTATTCGTATTTGATCTGTAAATTTTGGTAATGTTCTGTAACCCTGTTCCGGTGACGGATAAGGGTTAAGGGTGTTACAAAAACAAAAAATGGAAATTGAATGCAATTTCTTTCTTTCTTTTCTTTCTCACGTAAAAGTTAGTGTAGGCATTCTGCCATTTTTTTCCATTTCTTTACTTTGGTTTAATTGCTTCCTAAGTCCTTTATCCTTTCCACCATTCATCCTTAAAATTTAATCCATTCCATAAACCAACAAAGTATGATTAATTTCATGCTTAACTAATTCCCTTTTAGCTTTAGCTCGGTTATCGCTCTGACAAAATAATCGTGAGATATGAACCCATACTAAAAACTTTTCAACACGATATTCGCTATCTCTCCAGTATATGGGATAGTCATAATCATCTTTTAAAGTTAATTCAATTTCAATTCAAAAAGCGCGAGTTGGATAGGATTTGTTTTGCATACAGTTGGGAAAACGAGACGATCGTCTTCCGAGTTCGAATTCCCACGAACAAATTGGCGTGTCCAGGTAGGTAAAGGCCAGTTGGATTCCATCAAGGGAGATAGTGATCGGATTTAAACAACTCACGCGGTTGAGGCCGTTAATTCGAGTTGGGCTTTCTAGACCGCAAGGTTGTCGAAATCTTAAATTACGGGCACGAGTTATGTGGTTAGAAATTCGGCAAGAGTCAGTTTATAGGTCGTACCGAAATCGACTACACAAGGAAAAGTTGGCGGTTAAGGTGTACTTCATCGCTATAACCAACCTATCGCTTGGAAGGGAAAATCCATTTTTCAAAGAATGGTTCAAGTTCAGAGTGTACTGAGGCTGAGGCTAAGCTTTAATATATTTAATTCACTAGTTTATTTTATTTCACTTAATTTATTTTGCAATCATAATTCTCTTTTTACTTTATTTTATATTATTATCTTTATCAACTAAACCCCCCCTTTTATTTACTTTTCAGCTTTGCAATGCATGGGTCGTGGGCACGATTGTTATTGCGAAAATAATTCTGGTCGCGAGAAAAGGTGAAATTAGATAACCAATCCCTGTGGATTCGATCCTACTGCTCTATACTGCTATTTAGTGTAATTTTGTCATAGGAATTTATATTTGGTGGCTTGGCACCCATCAAAATTTGGCACTGTTGCTAGGGATTGGAAATATTTTTTTTTTCTAATTTTCGTTTGTGTTGATGGGTGCCAAGCCACCAAATATAAATTCTTATGATATAATTATTTTATTAATAATGCTTTCTTTATTTATGTAATAGTTATTATCACTTAATTAAACTTTGAATTCATATTAAATTCCACTTAATATTTTAGATTAATTATTTCTTAAGTAGTGTTATAGTTATATGCCAATTAAAACTAATAGTGTAACACCCCTAACTCGTATCCGTCGCCAAAACAGGGTTACGGAGCATTACCAGAATAAATAGATCAAATACAAACATTTCAAATTATTTAACATTCATGTCAAATATTATTCATAAAGTCCCTTATATGAGCCATTGAGGCCCAAAATATACATTAAAAACAAGTCGGGACTAAATCGGTACTTAGAGAATTTTTCGCAAAATTTCAAAATTTTTCCTAGGTGCAGGGTACACACACCCGTGTGGTCAAGCCGTATGGCTCATACGGCCAAGAGACACGCCCGTGTCTCAGGTCGTGTGGGCATTCGAAATGGGCACACGTATTTGAAATGGGCAAACTATTAAAACTAATAGTGTAACACCCCTAACCCGCATCCGTCGCCAAAACAGGGTTACGGAGCATTACCAGAATAAACAGATCAAATACAGACATTTCAAATTATTTAACATTCATGTCAGATATTATTCATAAAGTCCCTTATATGAGCCCTCGAGGCCCAAAATATACATTAGAAACAAGTCGGGACTAAATCGGTACTCAGAGAATTTTTCGCAAAATTTCAAAATTTTTCCTAGGTGCAGGGTACACACGCCCGTGTGGTCAAGTCATATGGCTCACACGGCCAAGAGACACACCCGTGTCTCAGGTCGTGTGGGCATTCAAAATGGGCACACGGCCGTGTCCCAACCCGTGTCTGCACCCGTGTAACTCTCTGACTTGGGTCACACGGCCAAGTCACACGACTGTGTGCTAGGCCGTGTGTAGGTGCAGGGGTCACACGGCCAAGCCATACGCCCATGTGCCAGGCTGTGTGATCAATTCTGAGTATTCTGTTTTGAAATTTTAAAGATACAGGGGACACACGGCCAAAACACACGCCCATGTGCTAGGCCGTGTGTCACACATGGCTGAGACACACGCCCGTGTGGACAAAATAAGGCCATTTCCAAGCTTTATTTCTCACCCAAACTTGTCTTCCACCTACATTAGCACTTAAACACATTCCCAATCCAATATAAAACATTTGAATCAAGCCATAACCAAGTCTTATGCATATCATATCATCTTATATAATCAAGTATCCACGCTTGACAATTTGATCACTTACATATATATATATATATATATATAGATATAGATATATATATACCAACTATACCAACTCAAGCCATGTTACAATTTGCCTATTAGTTAACCAAAAATCAATTATACCAAAACAAATATCAGCCATGATAAGGCCATATACTTATATATATTAAAATGTATCAAACATAAGCCATTCAAATGGCTAATCACAACAAAATATTTACATGCCATTAATGACCAAATTAACCTATATATGCCATTATACCAAAGTTGATTTAATAAATATACCGAAAAAAGGCGATTGATAGTGTGATGTGGCTCCGACCAACTTCCAACCTTAACGAGCTTCCGGGTTACTATAAAACAGAGGAAATAAAACAAAGTAATCATTTAATGCTTAGTAAGTTCGTATAACAGGAAATTAACTTACCATTTATTTCTCATTTAAGGTAAGCTAACTAATCATGCTCAAACCAATTTGGCCAATTGCCTAAACGCATATCCTCATCAAGCATATTAGTCATGTAATTCACATAAATACCAAGAAACATGAATGAGCTCATCAATATTCAATTTCCACATACATGTATTTATCACTTCAAGTATCCTTGAACATGTACATATCATATCTTTGTACTTCAAATATTTCTCATAGTAATTCATCTTGAATTCATTTCATCTCATATTGGAACTTTACCCATTGAATCATTTAAAATATCGATGGATACAAGGGTAGTATATATGAAGCGTATGAATCTGAAATCCGTCAATTCATATTCGGAGGTGCTCATTAGAGCACATAATCGGGAAGCCCTCTCTCAAGCCATTTAACAGGAAGCTCCTGAGAGCTATTAACGGGAAGCTCCAGATAGCCATATATCAGGAAGTTCAAGCGAGCCATATCAGGTAGCTTCGGAGAGCCAGTAATCAGGAAGCTCACAAAGAGCCTTTAATCGGGAAGCTCACGAAGAGCCATATAACGGGACGCTCATAAGAGCTGTGGAGTACCCACAACACATGCAGGATCATGACCGATCGGGATGCTCCGAAGAGCTATTAATGGGAAGCTCGCAAGAACCATATAACGGGAAGCTCAAGAGGGCTAATAACGGGACGCTCTTTCGAGCTATGGTGTGTCCACAACATATGCAGGACCACAACCAATTAGGGAACCCTGTATCCATCGAATTTCATTTATTCAATCGGAACTTAATACTTATCAAGCATTATCGGATATGTGACCGATTTTCATACATGTAAATTATACAATACACATACATAACATACAATTTAAACATATAAATATACACAATTTAGTTACACGAACTTACCTTGACAAGTGTTCGTTGATTTGTTGTCTACTAATCCGACACTTTCTCTTTTCTTCGATCTAATTCTGTATTTTGTCTTTCAGGATCTATACGAGTAAATTTAACTTAATTTAATACAATTCATATTCAATTCAATCCAATTCACATCTTAGGCAAAATTACATTTTGCCCCTATACTTTTAATTAATTCTAGTTTCGTCTCTAGGCTCGGAAAATAAAATTCATGCAATTTAATCCTTATTTCAAGCTTAGCTGATTTTTACATATCACAATGGCAGTCCATATATTTCATAAAATTCAGAATTTTTCCATGAATTTTACAACCTTTCAATTTAGTCCTTAAATCATAATTTCATCAAAATTCCCTTTACAAAAGTTGTTTATCTATCAACAACCTTTCATTTTCTACCATAAATTTCATAATTCATGCATATTCATCCATGACAAAAATTTAATACTTTGATAACTTTACAAATTAATCCCTGAGATAGCTAAATTAAGCTATTACGATCTCGGAAACAAAAATTACTAAAAACAGGACAAGATTACTTACCCAATTAAGCCAAGTAAGATTGCTTGAGTTCTCTTCTCTTACTTACCCAATTAAGCCAAGTAAGCTTGCTTGAGCTCTATTCTCTTAGCTAAGGTTTCCATGTATTTAATTTTGGGAAAGATGATATAAATGATGATATTTTCTTTTATTTTATTATTTATCATTTTTATTTATCATCTTTCTAATTTTGTCCTTTTCTTTATTTAATTTTCCATGGATGAATCATCATACTTATCTACTAACCCCTCTTAATGGTCTATTTGCCATATAAGGACCTCAAATTTTGAATTCCATAACTATTTGATACTTATAGCTACTAGAACTCAACTTTTGCATTTCATGCAATTTAGTCCTTATACCAATTAAACATGTAATCGGTAAAATTTTCTTAACAAAATTTTTATATGATATTCCTATCATACGATAGACTATAAAATAATTTTAAAATAATTTTTTTTACGAACTCAAATTTGTGATCCCGAAACTATTGTTCTGATTTTACTGAAAACGGACTGTTACAAATAGTTTGCACTACAAATATATGCACTACAAATTAAATTAGTTAAAAATAAGCATTAAAAATCCAAATATCATACTACTTCTTAAAAAAGAAGAAGAGAATATCCATAAATGATTATTGATTATCCAACTCCCCTCGAACCGATGAGATGGCTTCGCTGTCTTGTCCGGTTCGGTAATGCTTACACCACTTGTCCCCCTCCATGCAATGCAAGCTTTTTATCTTTCTATAATTATAATTTATCTTCTTTTTTGCTTAAAATCTACGCTCCAACTTGTCTGCTTTTATTAATTTACTAGATCTACGCTCGCCGCCCACCACCCAAGACCACCGCCATGGATCCACCACCCTCCTCCGCCCCTAAGCTACGGCTAATGTGTAGCTACGGCGGCCGTATCATCCCACGTCCACAAACCAAATCGTTCTACTATTCTGGCGGTGAAAACCGCTTGATCACCATCCCCACCACCGACAACACCCCCCTTACTCTTTCTTCCCTCGCCACCCACCTCTCCACCTTCCTCCGCCTCGCCACCCCATTTGTTCTCAAATACCAACTTCCAGATCACGACCTTGACTCGCTCATTTCCATCTCAACCGATGATGATCTCCAAATCATGTTGGAAGAGCACAAGAGACTCTCTTCTAGTTCTACTGCCTCACCTTCACGAATCAGACTTTTCCTTTTTCCCGTTGGTAGTGGCGACAAAGCTGAGTTGACTCATCCGAAACGAGAGAGTTGGTTTGTTGATGCTTTGAGGAGTGCAAGAGTGGGGTTTGGAGGTGAAAGTGGTGAGCAAGCTGAGTCTATTCTTTTGGAAACTTCTTCTTCCTTTGGTTCTACTTCTTCTTCGCTTTCTTTGTCGAGTTTGCCTCCAATTAAACCCTCACCGGATTCAATACCAAGGTATTGTAAACAAATTTGGGTCTTTCTTTATGTATGGAAAGAGAGGAATTTTGTAGTGTAAATGTGCATTTTCTTTTTTTTGTTTTATAGAGCATTTGGTGATTTCTATTGTTTGGATTCGTGTTGACTGATAAATAAGGGTTTGAATGACATGCTTAAAGTTCAAACAGAAGGAATTTGAACTTGGGAATCAGATTTCTAACTGGAAAAATCTATGCTTAAATCTTGTTGGGATAAGATGCAACTTTGATCATAGTTAAGTTTATTTCAATAGAACTGAAAAATTCCATACTTTTTGCTTCCTTTGATTGTTAAAGTTTTGTTTTGTCATTCCAACAGCGATGAATGTGTTGGGAGTGCTGTTTCTAATGTGCAGACTGGAACTTTTCAAGACCAAGTTGGCCCCATTTCTGCAATGGACAATAAGCTTTGTTCTAACCCTTTTGAAGCAGACAAGAAAATGGCTGATCCTTCCTCTGGGATTGAGATGCATAAACCGATCCATGCATCCGGGTTTCCGGTAAATCTGATGCATTTACCTCCCCAGCAAACACAAGTAATCCATGAGGATACCCGTTACGTGCAGCCGAACATGCCTGGGATGCAGCCCGTTACATCATATTACCCAGTCTATTATCCGGTGCCACAGCAGCAGCAGCAGCACCATCTCCATTATCAGTCGAATCAGCCTCGTCCAATGTATTATTTCTCTGTCGCACCGGCTCAGCCCTACAATGTACCTGTGCAACATAGTATGGTTCATGCAACGGGTATTGGTGTTGGTCAGCCCCAAGCTCATCCAAATGCTTCATTGGTTCCAACACAAATGGTTTTCAAGGAGGTTGCAGCAGTACCTCAACCTGCAGCTGAGTTAACCTCACAACAATGCCAAAAGATTCCCGCAGGACACCAACTTATTAATGTACCGCATACTGAAACCGAAACCAGGCATGCAGGTGCTCAAGTTCAACACCAACCTCAATCATTTGGTGTTGCTGCTGGTGAAAATGCAAATTACGCTAACAAACTTGATGATGACCCTGCTCGAGTCCAAATATACAAATCTCAACCACCCCCACCCATGTTGCCTTCACAGTATCAAACCATGACCAAAGCCACGACATTGCTTTTGTCCGAAGCTCTGGCAAAGTTGCATACAGACAACGCTGAACAACAGATTACAACATCAGAACCATAATGATTTGATTCTCCATCTGGGTAAACAGTTTTGGTAGTGAAACTTTGCCTGCCATATAAGTAGACAAATTTGGTGGTCCTCTTAACTTATTTCTTTTGTTCCTCGTTTTGTTCATTTGTTTGTTTTATTTGTTTTTCTTTGATGTTGTTGAAATTATAGTGTTTCCAAACAAAGTGTTATATGATTGAATTGTCTCTGCTGATCTTGTTGTTAAAAGTATAACATTTGTTTATGTAATCTTACTGATGGAATGGAGATTTTGTTATAAATGTTCAATATTTGTCTATTTCTTTGATTAAAAAAACTGTAAAGAGAAAGCTGGAAAACTGAACTTTTGCCTATATGTAGTTATTAACTATTCAAATTACAATTATCATTTGCAATGTTGGGCGTGGTGTGTGGGGTTTATTACATATCTTGGTGCAAATGGTTACGACCTGGATCTCAGGTCATTTGCTTGCTAAAACTGCAATTAGTCGCTTACCAACCTCTACATCTGCTATGATTTTGACTATTCAAATTGTCCTTTATTTTCATTGCTTATTGTTGAACTTTGGCCTGCAATGCAACAGGAAACCAGCAGCAGACCAGCATGCCAGATCAGCATTGAAGCTGAACCAAATGTAGCAGCATCATTTTGTTCTTTTGTTCATTTATAACTTGATTTAGTTCTTTTGTAATTTGAACTTTAAGTTAGTAGGATTTGTTATTGATATAATAGCTGAGATGTTAGCTACATTTTGTGTGTAATTCAAGCTTTGTTTTTAGTTAATACTTTAGTGGGAGCAGTTATTAATAGATTGACCCCAAAATAGCATATCCAAATTATAAGAAATCCCATAGAAGTCACAAGTGCGGAATTTACACCTTCTAAATTTTTATTTGTTCGGGTATGGAAATAAATCGCGAATACGGTCCAAGTAATAAACGCCCAAGTTTCCTTTGGGTCCCAATTCCAATATGATCCCACGCCTCATTAGCCCATACGGCTCCCGAAAGAATTCCTATGGTTAAAAAGATAAACCCGAGACTAATGCATTAGGAAACTGTCATGTAACTTATGGTTTTAATGTTAATGAAAATTCAAGGTGAAGATCAATTTTTGGATTCAAATTTTATGCTCTCTCTTTTGCAACCATTTTTTCACTTTGCTTCTTTCTTCCTTGTTTTGCTAAAAAACCCCCCAACAAATGGTAATCAGAGCATGTCATCTTTGAGGGCCTCTGTTGTTGGTAGTTTTTTGTGAAGAAAGCTTAGGAAAACTAAAGTTGTCGTTTTTGTTGCTGCAAATGAGCTTCACACCACCACCACCACCTGTGTTTGCTGGTGAGAACTACCACATTTGGGTAGTAAAGATGAAAACTTACCCGCAAGCACATGACCTATGGAATGTGGTTGAAAATGACACTGAACTAGCTCCACTGAGGGCCAATCCCACCATTGCACAGATTAGGCAACATGGTGAAGAATGTGCCAAGAAGCACAAAGCAATGGCTTGCTTGCAAAATGGAGTATCCGATTTGATTTTCACTCAGATAATGGCTTGTGACACACCAAAACAGGCATGGGAGAAGCTGAAGGAAGAGTTTATGGGGTCAGACAAGACAAGGCAGCAACAACTGATCAACCTCAGGAGGGATTTTGAGAACTTGAATATGAGAGAGTCAGAGACCATCAAGCAGTACTCTGATAGGATAATGGCCACAATCAACAACATTAGGCTTCTTGGTGATGATTTTAGTGAGAGTAGAGTTGTTGAAAAGGTCATCACAACTCTCCCTGAAAAATTTGAGTCAAAGATCTCCTTATTGGAGGACTCGAGGGACTTATCAACCATCCACTTGTCTGAGTTGGTAAATTCTCTACATGCACTCGAGCAAAGGAGGGCCAACAGGTTGGAGGAGCATCCAGAAGGAGCTTTCCAAGCAAGAGCCAAAGAAAGATCAAGTTCGAGCTACAAAGGGAAGAAACCATGGCTTAACAAAAAGAAGAAACCAAAGAAGGATGCTGGAAAGAAGAAATTTCCACCATGCATTCCCTGCAAAAGAAGCACACACCTGGAGAAGTACTGCTGGTACAGGCTGGATATTCAATGCAAAAGCTACAAACAGTTTGGTCATATTGAGAAGGTGTGCAAGAACAAAGGAAGGGCACAAGCTCAGTAGCAAAACCAAGCTCAAGCTGCTGAGGATGTTCAAGCTCAGGAGGAGCATGTTTTCTCTGCATCTTGCTATACAACCTCAAGCAAAATCAGTAGGAACTGGTTAGTAGATAGTGGCTGCTCTCACCATATGGCATCAGATGAAGGGCTGTTCGAGGATCTTGATAGAAGTTTTACCTCCAAAGTCAGAATTGGAAATGGCAACCTCATTGAGGCCAGAGGCAGAGGAAATGTAGTGATCAACACTCACTCAGGTAACAAAGTAATTTCAGATGTTCTGTTTGTGCCTGACATAGACTAAAACTTGCTTAGTGTTGGCCAGCTAATTGAGAAGGGTTATTCACTCGTTTTCAAGAATAACTCTTGTGTTACTGAGGATTTATCTGGTCAAGTACTGGTTATAGTGGCTATGACTGAAAGATGTTTTATGCTGAACATGAATCAGTTGGAAATGAAGGCTTATACTAGTGCTACTGATACAACTAGTTTATGGAACAAGAGGTTAGGCCATGTCAGTTATAGATCACTTGGTTTACTGTACAAATTGAACCTAGTTGAAGACATGTCCAAAGTTGAAGTCAGTGACAATGTTTGTGAAATTTGCCAACTTAGGAAGCAAGCAAGATTGTCTTTTCCAGTTAATAAGGCATGGAGAGCTCGAGACAAGCTCGAATTAGTCCACACTGACATTTGTGGACCAATGAAGTCTTCCTCTTTAAATGACAACAAGTATTTTGTGCTGTTTATAGATGATCAAACTAAGTTCTGCTGGGTCTATTTTTTGAAGCAAAAGTCAGGGTGTTTGAAGCATTCAGTAAGTTAAAGCTCTAGTTGAGAATCAATCAGGCTGCAAGATTAAGGCTTTAAGATCAGACAATGGACTGAATATTTGTCTGAGAAGTTCCAGAAGCTATGTGAGCAAGCTGGAATTCATCATCAGTTGACAAACATCTATACTCCTCAACAAAATGGAGTCTGTGAAAGAAAGAATAGAACAATACTCGACATGGCTAGATGCTTACTGTTTGAAAGCAAATTACCAAGCAAATTTTGGGCTGAGGCAGTAAACACTTCAGTGTATCTGCTCAACAAGCTGCCTACTACTGCTGTAAAAGATAAAACCTCTTTTGAAGCTTGGTATGAACTCAAGCCAACAGTGTCACACCTAAAAGTATTTGGTTGTGTTTGCTATACACTCATACCAGCTAAAAAGAGAACCAAACTTGAAAGAAGATCTGTGCCAGGGATCTTTGTGGGTTACATCAGCACCAAAAAGGGCTATAGGGTGTTTGATATTTCAACAAAGAAGATCTTAGTGAGTAGAGATGTGAAATTTGATGAAGAAAGAGTATGGAATTGGAATGGGACAGATGCAAGTTTGAGTGAAGAAGACCAGCTAGACAGCAATCTAGAACCAGCTGAAGAGGGGCCAATTTGTGATTATTTTGATGATGAACCTGTAAGAGGCACAAGAACCATTGCAGATATTTATCAAAGGTGTGATGTTGCAATAATTGAGCCTTCAAATTTTGATGAAGCTGCCAGAGAAGAGTGTTGAAAAAGGGCCATGGAAGCAGAAATAAAGATTATTCACAAAAATGATACTTGGGAATTAGTTAACAGACCAGATTAGAAGAGGGTTATTGGTGTAAAGTGGGTGTTTAGAGTCAAGTACAATGCTGATGGCTTTTTGAACAAACACAAAGCAAGACTTGTGGCGAAGGGATAAAACCAGTAGTATGGCATTGATTTCATGGAAACATTTGCTCTAGTTGCTAGGCTGGACACAATAAAGCTTCTGTTTACCTTGGCTGCTCAGAAGAAATGGAAAATATACCAGCTTGATGTCAAGTCAGCCTTTCTAAATGGCTTCCTCAAAGAAGAAATTTTCATTGAAAAACCAGATGGGTTCAAAGTTCCTTGTGAAGAGGACAAGGTCTATAGGCTAAAAAAGGCCTTGTATGGTCTAAAGTAGGCACCAAGGGCCTGGTATGACAAGGTTGATGCATACCTGTCTAGGCTCGGGTTCGAGAAAAGTGCGAGTGAACCTACACTTTATGTGAAGAAATCAGAGAATGAAACTTTGCTGATTGTTTCACTCTATGTAGATGACTTATTGGTGACTGGAAGCAAAGGAAAGATAATAGATGAATTCAAAATGCAAATGCAGAATGTCTTTGAGATGACTGACTTGGGAGAAATGACATATTTTCTTGGCATGGAAGTAATTCAAACTGACCAAGCCATCTTTATAAGTCAACAGGCTTTTGCACTAAAGATCTTCAACAAGTTTTGTATGTCTAATTGCAAAACTACCAGCACACCAGTGGCTCAAGGTGAGAAATTAACAAGTAATAGTTGTCATGAGAAAGTTGATGAGAAGGAATACCGAAGCTTGGTTGGTTGTTTGCTTTACTTAACAGCTACTAGGCCTGATATCATGTATGCTGTTAGCTTACTATCCAAATTCATGCATTGCTATGACATTATCCATTTTAAAGCAGCTAAGAGAGTCCTCAGATATGTGAAGGGGACTTTGAATTTTGCAGTAAAGTTTGAGAAGGGAAAAGAGCTCAAGCTGATAGGGTATTCTGATAGCGATTGGGCAGGGTCCATTAATGATATGAAGAGCACCTCTGGATATTTTTTCACTCTTGTCTCAGGTGTCTTTTGTTGGAGCTTAAAGAAGCAACAAACTGTTGCTCAATCAATAGCTGAAGCAGAGTACATTGCAGCTGCTGCAGCTGTTAATCAAGCCATTTGGCTTAGAAATTTGTTGTGTGATTTGAATGAAGAACATATTGAAGCTACTGAAATCAGAGTTGATAATCAGTCAGCAGTTGCCATAGCAAAAAATCCAGTCTTTCATGGCAAAAATTTAAAATTAAGTATCATTTTGTTAGAGAGGCTGAACAATCATAGGAAGTTAAACTAGTTCATTGCAGCTTAGAAAATCAGTTTGCTGACATTCTAACTAAGTCACTCGGTCCTACAAGGTTTAATGTTTTGAGGAGAAGCATTGGTGTTTGTTGCATACAGTCCAATGAGGAGTGTTGAACTTTGGCCTGCAATGCAACAAGAAACCAGCAGCAGACCAGCATGCCAGACCAGCATTGAAGCTGAACCAAATGTAGCAGCATCATTTTGTTCTTTTGTTCATTTGTAACTTGATTTAGTTCTTTTGTAATTTGTACTTTAAGTTAGTAGGATTTGTTGTTGATGTAATAGCTGAGATGTCAGCTACATTTTGTGTGTAATTCAAGCTTTGTTTTTAGTCAATACTTTAGTGGGAGCAGTTATGCATTAGGAAACTGTCATGTAACTTATGCTTTTAATGTTAATGGAAATTCAAGATGAAGATCAGTTTTTGGAATCAAATTTTAAGCTCTCTCTTTTGCAACCGTTTTTTCACTTTGCTTCTTTTTTCCTTGTTCTGCTAAAAAACCCCAACACTTATGAATTCATGGATTATATGATAAGAGTATGTTTAATTCTTTCAATTCTTTTAAGGGTCTTTGGAGAACTGTATTGTTATATCGATATATTTTCATATTCAGGTACGTACTGAACAGATGTTGGATGCAAATAGTTAAAGCAAAATGAGTTGGATTAATATAGTGCACAACTGTTTTCCCATCATTTTGGCCAACAGTCATCTTGACTTATTTTCCGGAGATAGGAACCAAAGCAACCTATTTCCATGCCATCTGCAATTTGCCGCTTTCACCTCTTACAACCTCTAGACCTCTCCATGAGGGCGATCCTTTCTCAACTTATGTACTCTTAATTTCTTTCTTTTAACTTTTTTCAAACTATTATTCGTATTGGATACTCATGTTAGATATATGAATAAGAGAATATAATTTTTAAATTTTTTTTAAATACATAAAAGAACTTATAAAAATCTTACCATACGTGAGCCTGACACGATCATATGCAACACTCACATCTGAGTTGAGCAATGTAGTTGGATGTGAATAGAGCAACATAGTTTAGTGGCTAAAACTTAAATCCTTTGAGGCAAAGAAGTATGTTCTCATTCAAACTTCTGAAGTAACCAAAACCGGTTCCACAGGTAGTAGCTTACTTTAAATTTGAGTTTATGTAGTCTGCCCCTAAACTTGTCAAAAATACATAATTGGTATCTGAACTTTTTTTACCTAGTTGGTACTTAAACTTGTATTCTATCGTCCTGATTGGTACCTCCGCACTAACACTGTTAATTTGTGCTAATGTAGTGCTGTTGGCCAATTCGATGGGGACACATGACAACCTTTCAAAATGACACATAGCAGACATAAATTAAAAAAGTAAAAATATTTTAAAACATATAAATTAATTTAAAAAAGTATACTTTTTTGGACAAGTTTAAGTACTAACTAGTATTTTTGGACAAGTTCAGGGGGCAAACTGTATATTAACCCTTAAAAATTAAGGTGGTTAACAAATTGAGGCATCGTGTGTGACAAATTTCAAATTCAAGTACCAATTAGGTAAAATTCAGATACCGACTAGATACTTTTAGACAAGTTCAAGGGTAACCTACATATTAACCCTTTAAATTTTATTGTATAACTTTTCTTCTAACCTGCTATTCTTGTTTCCTAATAATAGCTGAAACCTATTTTTTTTGCACTTGGGCATGAACTTTGAACACAGCTTCGTTCAAAAAAATTTTCATGTATTTTGAGGTTCTTTTGGAGGATTAAGTTTTTGTACCAATGCATCGGACACACGTATTTGAAGAAAATGTCAGAGTCAATATAGATCGATAAACATAGGTAGTCATTGTTTCCATTCTCTGCTTTGTAGTTTTTGCATACTTATCCAGGACTCAATTTGGCCATTTCATAGAATTTTCAAACATGAATCATTTTATCTTATAAGCCATTGTTCAGGGACTAATGCTGCAAATGAAAAGAAACAATGATTAGCTTTATTTCTTTGGGAGTTCCCTAATTAATTTGTGGTTCATGATCATAGTGTGTTGTTTGTACGCTTCATGGCTTTGGTACTGCTTGGATGTAGTGTAGAACAGAACACTGTCCGTCAATCTAAGAGAATGTACTTTGCTGTGATGCTGAACTGTTGTAGGGTTGCTGAGTTCAGTTTTCAGATATCTTACTCGAAGCAACGCAGCATTTCATCACTACAAAAAAACTGCTTATGTTCATAGTAACAAATAAATATTTATTCTGCTAATGTTCATAGTAAGTGATGAATCCATCCTTCTAAGAGAAATGAAATTAATATTTTACATGTATGGGAATTTGTCCGAAATATGTCAAAAATAAAAAATAAAAAAAAAACAGTTCAGCTCTCTCTCTGATCCAATTGATGGTATCAACTTATTATGAAGTCAATTTCTCGAGACTATAACTCACAAACCTCATTGAAGGTCTCCTATCTGGACTCTTATGGATGCAGGCCAGTGCAAGCTTGAGTATGGCGGTTATGTTGTCTTCCTCAACCCAACTATGAGCTAAGGAGGGATCAATGATGGACGACAGCGGCTTCCTTTCATCGATCCCGAGTTGAATCCATTGAACCAAATCCATCTCCGAAGAACCTACTTGAATGCTTGGCAACTTTCCGGAGATCATCTCCAGTGATATCACTCCAAATGAGTACACATCCCATTTCTGTGATGGTTTCGTGTCATTCAAGGCTTCCGGTGCTCGGTAATACGATCCGTTCGAAGATGAATTCATCGGTGTTAACTCGAATGGAGAACTTTGTTGTGGTGTCCAAATTGCCATCTGTTGTTCCACCTGAAATTCAGGTGATTCCTCGGTTATGTTGGCGAGGCGACTGAGTCCGAAATCAGAAATACGAGGCTCCATATCCTCTCCAAGAAGAATGTTGCTCGGCTTCAGATTTCCATGGACGTACCTTTTCGGACTGAATTCGTGTAAGAAGGCTAATCCTTTGGCTATTCCTTTCATGATTTTTACTCGAACTGGCCACAAAAGCGGTTTAAAGTTCACAATTCCGGATTTCCCTGCTTAGATTTAAATGTTAGAACGATTATCATGGAGATTCCTAGAACAACATGGAAAATATTTGCAGAATTTTAATAAGTTACCATGAATTGCAGCAGCAAGATCTCCTTTGGTTATGTAATCATATATGAGCAGCTTCTCATCATCCGAACAACAATAAGCTCGAAGATTAACTATGTTCGGATGCCTGATTTTCCCAATCGCTTCAACTTCGGTTTGAAACTCCTTGAGTCTTTGTCCACCTCCGTCTCCAAGTCTTCTCACCGCCACAGCTAGTCCGTTGTCGAGCACCACTTTATATAGAATCCCACTTGAACTCTTCCCCAGGAGAAAAGCAGATGCTTTAAGAAGTTGTTCGAGATCGAAGTCGACCTCGGTGTCTAATGGAACAAAGTTGCACTGCTCCATGTTTTCTGATACAGTGTCGTTGTCTCTTCTCGCAAAGCAGAATATGTCCCTACCAATCATCAGTTTCTCTTCGAAACGATAGCCGGTGACTTTCCGAACTCCGTTGCAGACATAGGCCTTCTTGTACCAATAAGAGAACATGAATCCAATGAAGCAGAGTCCTACCATCACACCTGCAATGGTTTTAATCACCCTACCGCCTTCCCCACGCTTTATCGATCTCTGAAATGGCTTGATAGGAAATGGCTTATTGGATGAATGACACGGAATTTTCAATGGTAATCCACAAAGCGAAGGGTTGCCTATGAAAGCTGTTGGCCCTGCATTTCCTAAAGCACCATTCTGCGGTATCGGACCGGTAAGATTATTGTAACTGAGATCGATATACACTTCCTCAGGGAGGCTTCCTAGGCTAGCTGGAATCTCACCGGTGAAGAAATTGTGAGACAGATCGAGAGTACCGTGCAAATTCGACAAGTTTCCGATGTCACCAGGGATTGAACCGTCGAATCTGTTGTAAGAAAGATTGAGCTTCTGAAGGCTAACCAAACTGTTTCCAAATCCCTCGGGGAGTGAGCCGTTGAAATAGTTTTGACTGAGAACAAGTGTAGTTAATTTCTTGCATTGAACTATAGACGAAGGTACCGAGCCATTGAACGAATTCCGTGAAACATCAAAGGTTTGTAGGTTCTTAAGGTTCCCGATTTGGGACGGAAGCGGTCCGTATAAGGAATTACCTGAAACTACCAAGCTCTTCAGCCTAGTTGCACGAAAGAGCTCGGTAGGTAACGTTCCGCGAAATGAGTTGTTCTCGAGGTTAACATGACGAATCGAGGAGAGGTTTGCGAGTGCAGGAGACAGGTAACCAGATAGCCCGATGTTGGGAACGATAAGAGCATGAACTTTCTGCTTTCTACATGAAACTCCATGCCATGAACATGGATTCGGATCTGATGAGTTCCAATTGATGAGATAGCTTCCGGTGTCATTTTCGAGGGATTGTTTGAAGGATAAAAGAGCAAGAGCTTCATCATTTAGAGCAGATAAGTGAGGGTTGCGATTGCATACAAGGAGAATCAACAAAAACAACAATGGATTCATCAGGTATAAAGTCAAGGTATTTGAAAGATTTACAGAAGAAATGTTAGTTTCATCATAATAAATACATCCATTTTACGAAAGAAAAGGAGTTGTAATTTGTTCAAGTGTTGACTAGGGAAAACCTAAATCATATACTTTGTTTTTCTGTCACACACGCTGTTATATTTATTCAATTACGGTTCAAAAAACATGTAGTTGCAATAATATGATTCATATATCTTTTATAAGATATGTTTGACATTAGTAGGGTTATGATTTTATCTTTTACCATGCGTAAACTCGAAAACGATGTAGTATAGCTTTTTAATAAATGACTTGGTCAATCTTAGTTTGACATATATTAATGATTTGATGAAAAGGGAAGAGATTATTGAGGGCAAAGCGTGATTGAAGGCGATGATAATTGCATGAAGATGGCGTTGAATGTGCTTTTGGAACATTGATATTGGAGTTGTCTTCGGTAGGGACGCCTTCATCACTTTTTCAACTTTTCATTTCTCCCATCTTTAGCTGCATTTTGACATTTTAGTGCCAAATCCACTTCCCTTAATTAATATTTTTTTTATTTAAATTTAATTATAAAAAAATGATATATATTTTTTTAAAAATATTTTTAAATAATAAAATTGGTTATTCCAATGACAAAATGAAAATCTCAAAATTTGTCCACCCAAGGCTTCAATCAGTTTAATCAATGAATTTCGGATCATATGTTTAATTTGTTTACAGTTCAATTTTTCTTTAATTTTGAATGATTTTATTATTTAATTTTCGATTTTTAAAATATAAATTTATAATTATTTGAATTTATTTAAAATTTATAATGTAAAATAAATGTGTTTTTTTGAAAAATTTAAAGAAAAATGCCTTTTTCTGAAAATGAAAATACTATAAATTAACCATAATTAAAAAAAAAAAAACTAAATCTAACCCAATCGTTAATTCCACCATCAAGTTTGAGTAACTTGAGTAAAATATGACCCTGACGAGATAATTTTGAACGAAAACATGAATATAACATATATATATATATATATATATATATAAAGACAAACTGCTAGATCAGATTAAACACAATTGTTTAGGCTAGATTTTGGGACATTTTGGATTGTCTTGTTTGATAAGACTAACTGAATTTCAAGTTTTCATCACTGTTCATAAATTACGGATGGGATTGGCAAAATTACTAATAAATATCAATTTTTTTTAAAAAAATAAAAAAATAGATCGTTTTTAATATTATCTAGAGAAATAGACTAAGGTCAGATACATTTTTTGAAAGTAGTTTATATCAAACACATTTTCTTTATATAATTTAGTTTATTTAGTCTAATGTTAACATGCTAAAGTTTTTCCTCCACATTTTGAACTACCTATAACTCCTCCCAACTCATAAATAAGATAATAATATGCTTCAGCGTACTCGAACTCACGTTCTCCTGCATTAGTAACAATTCTTATGCCAGTCGAGTTAAGAATCAATCGGCTCATACTTAGATATTTTGTTTTTCTTAATAAAAAGAAGAAGAAGAAGCATGCATGCTTCTTCTTTTTTTCCTTTTTAAATAAATATTTTTAATTAATAAATATATTGTTTTCTTTTTAATCAATAAACACATTTTTAAATTTATTTTATTTTATTTTAATTCATATTTTCTTTATTTATATAGATAAAATAATAAATATGCAACTATAAAATGAATTTTTTTTACATACATCATTATTTTAAATATATTTTATTTTTAAAAAATCAACTATTTTTTATATTTTATGTAATTTTTATATGTCAAATATTTATTTTTTTCGCGTAGTTTGTGGGAATGATAAACTTTAATATTATAAAAATCAAATATTTTTTTTTCAAATATCATTATTTTTATATGTGAATTATTTCAATTAATTATTTCAAATACACTTACAAAAATATATAATACTAAAATTTAGTACACCCATGATATGGATATTTAAAAAATAAAATATATCTACCATAATATATATAATTATATATTTTTATTATATAATTACATATTTACTATTTTATCTATATAAATAAAGAAAATATTAATTAAAAATATGAATTAAAAACTTAAAAATATGTTTTTAATTAAAAACTTAAAAATAATATGTATATTAATTAAAAATTAAAAAAAGAGTTCGAAACAACATGCTTTAAATAAAAGTACAAATTTATTATTTTGTATCTACAAATAAAGAATTTATTAATTGAAAACATGAATTAAAAATAATATAAAATAAAATAATCTTAAAAATATGTTTGTTAACTAAAAATGTAAAAATAACATGTATTAATTAAAAATATAAAAAAAAATTAAAAAATAAATAAAGAAGAAGCTTGAAACATGCTTTAAAAAATAAAACCAGGATGAGATTTGAACGTAGGCCCATTAGGGAAAAATCTAGGCATTTTTACCATTTCGCCAAAAAAAGTAAAATTACTAAAAAAAATGTTTAGTATACAATGCATCTTAAAAGCAAATCTCGTGTTTTTACCTTAAAAACTGTTTAAAATAGCATTTACTACTAATTTTACCTATGGGATTTTACATTTTATTTTGGCTCCCCCTGGTCTTGATTATCAGTAATCAATTCAAGATATCATCATTTTTTGTGTGCAGGTGTGAATTTAGGTACCTATATCCCAAGTGGATATTTGTTTGATTCCTGACATCGCAAGGAAAAATCTTTTAAAATGAGTGTACGATAACATTGAATTATCAATGAATAGTCAAAATGAAAATAATTTTTAACATAAATGTCTAAAATGAAAATAATATTTTATCACAGTACTTAAAATAAAAATTTTTATTTTTCTGTGCTCAAAATGAAAAATTATGAAAATTTGGTAACCAATTATATTATTTAACCTAAATTTGAATTTATTAAAAGATATATATCCGATAATTAAACTTTTTAAGTATAACCCTAACTTATTAAAAGTATCGTTGTACTATTAACCTATATAAATAAGGATAGTTAAGAAAGAAAGAAAAATAATAAAACAACAAATTGCAATACCAATTATGTTACCAATACGACATCATCAAAGATGCTCCAAAGATTAAAGGGAGACTCAATTATTCATCCACACACACATATATATATATATATATATATATATATAAGGGGAATAAATAAAAGTTCAACCCAATAACAAAACTATGAATTAACTATTATAAACCGTCAGTAGGGCCTGTGCTAACTCTTACCACCCATTAACGAGGCTTGTACTAACCATTTTAACCCGTTAACCAGCTTAAATTAACTATTATAACCCGTTAGTGGGCCCGATGATAATTTTCATTTGTCAATCAAATACAACACATTAAACTCATTTATCTACATTCCTTATATAAAAATTAGGGATAAATCACAAAACAATACATGAATTATAGTTTAATGTGTAATTATATACATGAAATTTTGATTTGATCCAATTCTTGTAAATTATTAACACAATTATTGATATAACATCATTTTATATTTATATATTGCATACATAAATAATTATATTTTTCCAATATACACGTGTATAATTACACTAAACCAAAGTTTATATATACAATTACACATTAAATCAAAGATCATGTATAATTTTAAATTTATCCCTAAAAATTACCAATAAAATAAAACAACGAGATTATACTTACCTCTAATTTCCCTTTGTAGTTTAGCTGCTCAAGAAGAAAGTTACAAAACTTATCCAAGATTACTTAAATATAACATAATTTAAACAAGGCATTTAAAAATCAATTATGAAAGTGATTTTAAAAGATTATAGCTCGAGTTATATAAAACATGAAATCCAGAATCACCCTTGATGCAAAAATTTTGTAATATACACCCAAGACAAAATTTCCCTTCTCTTCTATTATACAAATATATATATATATATATTCTTTATAATCACCATTAATCTCTTATAATTTGTAGAAAAAAATAAAAATTAAATAGGTTACCCAAAGTGGTCATAATAAAACATGAGAAATTTCTAGATTATTTAATTTTTTTTTAATTTAAATCCAAATATTGAACAACAAAAAGATACACATTTTTTGAGTCAAAAAATATTTTACTCACATTTTCTATATGTAATTTGAATCTGGTTCGCCATTCGAAGCCATAAGAAAGAAAGCAAAAGCATGAGATTTCTTTTTCTATTTGGTTCTGGGTTGAACAAGGCTTATAAACAAATTTAAAATGAAAGGGATCATCAAAAATTTCAGCCCTGAGTAAAAATGTTAAAAAAAAAAAAATAATTGCATAATTTGAAAAATGCCGAAGCCCCAAAATGGTAAATAAGTCTTGATAAAAGAAATTGAAAGAACCTGGGAAGGGTCAGGTCAATACGCGGATCCTCTTTCGCTCAAATATAAATACAAAAAAAAAAACATCATTTGAATTCAATTTATTAATGGATAAACAATTAAAATACTCATTTTTGTTTGTAATCATTTTAGTTATTTATTTTTGAAATGTTACGTTTAATCACTTATGTTATCGTGTTGTAACATTTTAGTCACTAAGCGTTAATTATCATTAACAGTGTAACAGTAAGCTGACGTGGCACATTAAATCATAATTTCAAGCAAAAAATTTAGGTTAAATTATACATTTGGTTCCTATATTTTTCCGTTTTGAGTAATTTAATTTAATTTTTATATTTTTAGAACTTTCCTTTTTTTTCCTTTTTTTCTATTCTCTTCTCTTTCTCCCTCTGTTTTCCTCTCTTCTCCATTTCTTTTAACATAGTTTTTCTATGTTTTCCATTTGTTAAAACTAGTCTGTATACTTTATTTTTTGAACAATTTAATTTTTTTTTCTTTTTATTTCTTTATTTTTCTTTTTTCCCCTCTCTTCTCATATTATTTACTGCAAAAACTTAATCTTTATCCACCAAATAAACCAAGTCATTATTTCTTTCACATGATTCCTAAATTGAATTTCACTCAAAACCGAATATCAATCATTCTTATTCAAATCTCGATTAGAATATAACCTATTTTTGAAACCAAAATTGGATCTAACTATAAAAACCATATCCTTAATCAAGTCTAAACATAAATTGAATTCTTTATATTCAAAACAAAATTTTTCTGTTTTCAAACTTTTATAGAATCATATAGATTATTCCTTTTCTTTTCTTTTATTATCTGACGAATAAAATTAAGCAAACGATAAAATTGATCTAAACCTTCTTAGATATTCCCGAGCAAGTTTGATTGGAAGCCGAGCAAGGATTAACCGAAGAGAAAATGGGAGCATGGATGAACCGAAGAGAAAAAGGGAGCATGGAACTGAAGATGATTCACTTAACTAACTAAAATCACGACAAAGGCAAGTGCACCTATCGAATAGTAGTATAGCTGTGGTGAGTCGGGAATATCGTATCCACGAGGACTAAAAGTACTAGTAATTACTATCTTTTTCTTATCTAGCCTATAAATTAAAAGGAGTGTTTTAATCTCAAATTAATTAAACTAATTACTAAGAACTCGACAGAGAATGAATTGGGGAAATATTCGAAGAAAACCAATGATAAAGACAATACCCAGGAAAGAATCCACCTAGACTTCACTTATTATTCTGAATCTGAACTAAATGATTTATTCACTTGCCTTGATCCGTAGAAATCCCTAAATTATATTAATATCTCTTTCGAGAGTAAACATAACTGACTCTAGGTTGATTAATTGAAATTTATTTCTAATTAAAACCCCTATTGTCGCATTTACTCGATCTATGGATTCCCCTATTAGATTTGACTCTAATCCGGTAGATTTATGTCGTTCTATTTCTAGCATTGCATGCAACTCCACTCAATTATGCCAAATCTAATCTTAAACATGGACTTTTGCTCCACTGAAATAAGTACATCAATCATGAATTAATATCCTGAAAATATTAAAACATGAAGTAAGTACACATAATTGAGATCAAGAACAAATATTTATCATGTAACTCAGAAAAATCAAATAATAAGATTCATCATATGTTTCATCTTCCCTAGGTATCTAGGGAATTTAGTTCATAATTTGGGAATAAAACATCTCAAAATTAGGAAAACGACAAGACATAAAGAACCCAAAAACTTCTAGAGAAATTGAATGGAGATCTTCAATCTTGAAGGAGATAATGCTTCTGAGTTGATTTCGACGGTGTTCTTCGAGTAATTTCTTCGTTCTACTCTGCGTCCTCCCTTAGGTCTTCTTCTAATGTGTATTTATAAACTTTAGAATGCTCAGAAACCCTAAAAATTGACTTTTTCTGCGTGTTAGGGAAACAGGGTTTGAAATCGACACGAGCTAGCACATGGGCATGTAGCCAGCCCGTGTGGCTCAATCGGGCATGTCCTCGACCCATGTGGGAATGCCCAGGCCGTGTGGTTCTTGAAAATATCTTGTTTTGTCCGATTTTGGCCCGTTTTCTGCTCCTTTTGCTCCCCTATGCTCACCTAAGTATAGAAACATAAAATTAAAGGACTAGGAGCATTGATAAACCATGATATATACATATTTTAATCCCACATTTAGCATACTTTTGGATGATTTAATCCCTTGAATTGTGGAATTTGATGCTCCTAATCCTTTAATTTCATGTTTTATACTTAGGAGCGCATCGAGAGTTGAAAGGAACGAGAAAAGGGCCGAAAACGGAGGAAATGGGCCAAAGTAGGAAATCAACACGGCCTGGAGTTCACCACACGGCCGTGCCACTTTAACAGGCTCAAACACGGCCTGGGCTCGATTCATACGAGCGTGCTCCACGAGCGTGTCTCTGCCGTGACTCGTTGTAATTTTACTCGGAAAAGGATACTTAGGGGCGAAGAAAGACATTCCGAAGTCTATAAAACACCCTAAGTATGACCTGAAAAGGGGGTTCGACAGGGGCGAAGCCAGAGAGGGCTGAACACAGGGGAATTACTCCAAGAAAGCCAGTTGATTCATCCCAGAAGCCGAAATCACGCTCAAGATGGAAGATCTTCCCTTCAATTTCCTTCAGGGGGTTTTAGGGTTTTTCTTATGTTTTGTTATTTACTTTCTCCTGAGATGTATTCTTTATTAAACATGAACTAAACCCCTCAAATACCTGAGGGGGATGAAACCAAAAACGGATCTTATTATTGTTTTCTGAACTGTATGATAAATACTTGATTTGTTCTTAATTATGTGTTCTTAATTCTTGCTTTAATATTTTAGGATATTGATTCAAGTATTGATGTGCTTAGGCAGTGAAGTAAAAGTCCCTGTTTAAGAGTAGATCTAGCATAGTTAAGCGAATTTGATCGCAACCCTAGAGATAGGATGACGAAAATCTGCCGGATTAGGGTCAAACCTAATATGGGAGTCCATAGATTGAGTTAATACAACACTAGGGGTTTTAATTAGAAAGAGATTTCAATTAATCAACCTAGGGTTAGACGTTAGTAGCCTCGAGAGAGGTATTAATATAAATTAGGGAATTCTACGGATCAAGTCAAGTGAATAAATTGTCTGGTTCAGAGTTAAATAACAAGTGAAGTCTAGGTGGATTCTTCCTCGGGTATTGTCTTAATCAATTGGTTTTCCCAAAAGTATTTTCCCAATTCACTCTCTGTGTCTTAGCAACCTTAGTTTAGTAATTAGTTAGTTAAACATCAATTCCCTTAATACTTAGGCTAGATAATAAAAAGATAGTAATTACTAGTACTCTTGGTCCTTGAGGATACGGTATTTCCGGTCTTGCCATAGCTATACTACCGAATGATAGGTGCGCTTGCCTTATTTGTTGTCATAGTTAGTTTGGGCACGATCAAGTTTTTGGCGCCGTTGCCGGGGACTAAGATATTAGGAACACTTGATTTTTATTACTTTAGCCATTTTTATTTTTGCAATTAATCTTTATTTTATTTCTATTTTGCTAATTTCTCTTTTTCCTTGCTTCTGGTAGGCATTCTAGTTTATGACTAGAAAAAACCCGTCAGGACCTCTACTTTACGATAGTGATATAGAAGGAACCGTTCACAAAAACTGAAGAGAAATTAGGCGAAGCCTACAGTACATGCAAGAAGAGCAAGAGAACGATACCAATACTATCAAAGAGATGGTTGATAATAATCCGCTACCTCCTGTAGTAGCTGCAAACCCAGTTAATCAAAATTCCGTTCCTCGAACTATGTATGATTATGCTAAACCTAATTTAACAGGAACTGAATCAAGTATTGTTAGACCTGCTGTCGCTGCAAATAATTTTGAACTAAAACCTAACACTATACAGATGATACAACAGTTTGTTCAGTTTGATGGTTTGCAGGATGAGGATCGTAACACACACTTAGCGAACTTTTTGGAATTTTGCGATACGTTTAAAATTAATGGCATTTCTGATGATGCCATTTGCCTTCGGTTATTTCTCTTTTCTTTAAGGAATAAAGCCAAACAGTGGTTGAATTCTCTTCTACGAGGATCAATCACTACATGGGAGCAAATGACCGAAAATTTTTTGTTAAAATATTTTCCACCAGCTAAAATGGCTAAGTTGAGGAATGATATCTCTTCTTTTGTGCAGATTGATTTAGAGACACTTTACGATGCATGGGAGAGATATAAGGATTTATTGAGAAGGTGCCCTCATCATGGGTTACCATTATGGCTACAGGTTCAGACCTTTTACAACGGTGTGAACCCCTCGACGAGACAGTTGATTGATGCATCCGCCGACAGTACACTAAACAATAAAACACCTGAGGCTGCTTATGAATTCATTGAAGAGATGTCACTGAATAATTATCAGTGGCAAGTTATGAGAACAAAGCCAACAAAAGCCGCCAGTGTTTTCAACCTCGACGCAGTAACCATGCTATCAAATCAGGTAGAACTCTTAAGTAAGAAAATTGATGGTTTGTGTGGTTCCTCGCAGGTACATCCAGTGATGCGATCACGATACAAATGGAGGAGGGTCGAACAATACAGAATACCCACCCCTCACCACACGGCATAGAAAACGAACAGATGAACTATATGGGTAACAATTCTAGACCTCAAAATAACCCTTATAGTAACACTTATAATCCAGGGTGGAGGAACCATCCAAATTTCTCATGGGGAGGTCAAGGAAATCAAAGACAACAACCTCCTCCAGGCTTTCAACAACAACCCATCCCACAAGAGAAAAAGCCAAACCTTGAGGAGATACTAACAAAATTTATCGCGGTGTCAGAAACCAATTTTCAAAACAATGAGACAATGCTAAAAAATCAGCAGGCATCGATTCAAGGGATCGAGAACCAATTAGGTCAGCTAGCTAAGCTAATCTCAGAATGACTGCAAGGTTGCTTGCCAAGCAACACTAAAACTAACCCAAAAGAGCAAATTCATGCCATTACTGATCACGATAGTGAAGGGTTAGTAGAATCTGAATCTGAGCCAAGGCAAGAACCCGTGGTAAATAAAGGTAAGGTTGAGGTAAGCCACGATACACAGAAACCTGTCATTAAAGAGTATACACCTCGAGTGCCATATCCCAATGCGATGAAGAAAGACCACACAGAGGAACAATTTGGTAAATTTCTTAAACTTTTAAAGAAATTACATATTAACTTACCATTTCTTGAAGCTCTCTCGCATATGCCAGATTCAAGGAAATTTTTAAAAGAGCTTCTGATAAACAAACGGAGGTTAGACGAGGCGTCGCATGTGGAGCTAAACGCAGTGTGCTCAGCAATTCTACAAAACAAACTACCACGGAAATTAAAAGATCCAGGGAGTTTTACGATTTCTTATTTAATTGGTAGTTTATCTATTGATAATGCTTTAGCAGATCTAGGGGCAAGCATCAACGTTATGCCTTACAAACTGTTTAAACAACTAGTTCTAGGGAAACCCAAACAAACTAGGATGAGCATCCAATTAGCCAATAAAACCATTAGAGTTCCTAGGGGTATAATAGAAGATGTGCTAGTGAAAGTTGACAAATTTATATTCCCAATAGACTTTGTCGTTTAGACATGGATGAGGACAACAATGTTCCTTTAATTTTAGGAAAACCCTTTTTAGCAACTGCTAGAATTAAAATTGACGTTGGTACAGGTGAACTCACACTTTGTGTAGGTGACGAAACGATCACTCTTCAGCCTCTTGACTCGGCTAGAACGTCAAGTGAAAAAGGTGAGAACATAAATTCTATTGATAACCAATTGGTTCAACCTTCTTTACAGGAAGCACCACGAAAACATATAACTGAACTTGATCCTAGACCCCGTGTCAATAAAGAAGTAATTCATGAGGAACGAAGGCTTCAGGTCGAGGAACTAGACGAGTGGAAGACACATTTCAAGGAGAAACTAGGAACAGCAAATCACTTCAAAATAGGAGATCAAGTATTGTTGGAAAAGACAGACCCTCGAATCACCATTCCAAACCTTAATGAAGAGATCCCTTTTACGGTACTGAATGTCTTCCCATACGGAACAGTAGAGGTAACTAATCCTAAGTTCGGCACTTTTAAGGTAAACAGCGCTCAACTCAAATTATATAAGAATCATAGGACTGATAGCAGGGGAGAGGAGTTTCAACTCCTCAAACCACCATGAATACGCGAATAAGAGGTAAGTCTAGCTTAAGACTTTAAACGAGCGCTTCTCGGGAGGCAACCCGAGCACTAACCCCTTTAATTTTCATATCTTTGATTTTTAGCACCTAACTAAAGACTAACCAAGTTAAATAAAGTATAGGTTTCACCTCCACACGGCCTTGCACACGGGCGTGGCCGTGGCCGTGTGGACACCACGAGTATGCATATTGGCGTGGCGAAGGCCGTGAGGACTAAGGACGAAAAATTCACAAAACACGGGCTACGACAAAACACCACGGCCGTGCGATTCGGCCGTGGTCAAAACTGAGTAAACGACACGGGAGTGCGACACGCCCGTGCCTTATAACCTTGGCCAAACCTGTTGAATTAACACTAGCGTGGGGAAGAATGAAACTAGCGTGGGAGAAGTGGACGAAGCTCGGCACGACCGTGCGACACGATCGTATGGGACAATACACCCACGACACACGGACGTGGGCCGCGAACCCAGGCGTACCAAAACCTTAATTTTTGAAGCACACGGACTCAAAATGACTCACAATCTCCCCGTGTTTCTATATAAACCCAGGCGTACCCCTGTTTCTATATAAACCCCTCACTATTCATCTTCTTTCCAAACATTATAGCTCAATCGAATTAAACTCAAACACATTATTTCTATGCTTATTCACATTCGGCTAACTCAACAATAATTCCACAAATTCCAAATCAGCATATTACTAAGTTACATTCAAAATTAACGATGTTTAATTGCTTAAAGACTTACCTCGAATATCGACGAACGATGTAAATCGGCTATTCGACTATTTTTGTTTTTCCCCGATCCAAGTCCGATTTCTTTGGTTCTTGATCTAAACATATTCAAATTAAGCTCATTCAAACATATTTTCACTCAATTTAGTCCAAAAACACATAAATGGGCAAATTACATTTTTACCCCTAATATTTCACATTTTCACAATTTAGTCCCTATTGCACAAATCACAAAATATTCAAAATTTGACTACACTATTGTTGGGCCAAATTTTACCCATATTCATACAAATCCATACATTTAATTTATTTTTTATTTTAGTCCTCAATTTATTATTTTTGCAAGTAAGCCCTAATTAGTCAAAATCACCAAAAAATCTCAATACAAAACATGTTAATCTAAAACATATATTTCATATTTCATCAACTAACAACAAAAATCACAACTAATCATCAATGGCATATCTCAAAATCTTCATTAAATTCTAAAATTAGGGTATGGGCTTGATAGTATACTAAGCAACGATCTCAAAAACATAAAAATTATCGAAAACCAAACAAAATTACTTACCCAATTAAGCCTCCAAAGTGTCGAACCTTAGATAGCTTTTCTTCTTTTATTTTCCTTTTATTTTCGGCAAAGATGAACATATAATGGCTTTGTTTTATGTTTGTTTTATTAATATCAACATAAATTATTAAATACCATTTTTAACCTTAATTAAAACATTAAAAATTTATATATATCAAGGCCGTTATTGTCCACTACCCTTTAAAATGGGTAAATTTCATTTTAAATACTCCCATTTAAAAATACAACAACAATTCAGCCCTTGCACATTAAACTATTAAATTTTTATTTTACGCGATTAAGCCCATTTTAATAATTCGGCACCCAAACGATAAAATTTTAAAACGAAAATTTAATACACACAAATTCACACATTATAAACACCAAAAAAAATAATTTTAAAATATTTTTTTGACTCGGATTCGTGGTCTCGAAACCACCGTGTTCCAATTAAGGTCTAAATTGGACTGTTACATGAATACTATAAAGAAACAACATTATAAAACATACACTTTTAGTCATATATAAACATTACCCAATCAATAATTCAATTCATCCATTTAAACTTCATTTCTCATCAATAGGAATTTTCAATTAGCTTTTCTCACTTTGATTCACATATCATTTAGCAATAACAATACTCTTTTCATGAACCCTTGGTTCAAGCATTTCATTGGTACAATTCAATTCAATGTCCAATTTCACATTCAATATCAATCTTATTGCTAATTTATTTATTCACCCCTATTAACAAGACTCGGACTTTGGCGGATACACGGATCCAACCAAAACACACCAATATGGCACCCAGTGCCTCATCGGATAATTCGAAGTAATAGATTGACACCAGTGTCTTATCGGCCATGCAGAAGTAAATTGGTACCCAGTACCTCATTGAATTTATCCAAAGTAATAATATGACACCCAGTGTCTCGTCGACTCGTGGTCGAAGTATCCCTGAACTCTTCCAATCCTATGGCATGCCAACTATATCCGACTCAGCCCGATACAGTTAATAGGGTTTCACATCTCTTTTCAATTTCCAATCAATACACATTTCAAATAATCACATATACTCATAATTCAATACAATTAAATTCAATTCAATACCAATACTCACCTCAATTCCACTTACCATATATATAAATTACAAAAACAACAATTAATAATTAGTTTCGGATTATAGAAATACAAACTGTAATTTCCGAGCTATTCCTTGTTAACCTTGTCTTTTCCTTTCTTAACCGAGGTCTCCGGCTCAACGTTAGCTACGAAATTAAAACAATTAAAAATCATCAATACAACACAATTTAACATTGAATATTTCAATTTATACACAACTTGTGCCTAAATTTCAATTTAATCCCTAAACCGAGACTAACTTTATTTTCCCAAAACTAATTCCATATCTCATTCAATTTCCACTTTAGACTAATTTCAACTCTCTAATTTCACCATAAAACCCTAATTTCAAAATTCTTTCAATTTAATCCCTATTACTCAAAACTTATACTTTATTCTACAATTCAATCATTTTCTCAATTCTAACTTGAAATTCTATCAATTTAACCCCTAATACTTCAATTTATTCAACATGAACAACATCTAAAAATCCACTAACTTTCAAAGTTTCAACTTAAATCAAGTAGTATTTTGTTCTAGGATTCTAAAAACATCAAAATTACAAGAAAATAGATTAAATTGACTTACCAATTAAACTTTGAACCTTTAAAACCATAATTTTCCTTTCCTTCTCTTTCTCTTTTCTTTCTTCCTTTTCTCCCCTGTTTCGTTTGCCCTTATTGTTTCTATTATTTTATTTTCTTTGTTTTATTTATTTATTTATTATAATAGTATATAATATAATAATTTAATAATAAAATAATATTTACTTAAATTATAAGTAATTATTTAATTATTACAAATATATGTTTATTATTTACACACATGTAATTTATTTTTACCATACACTTGTCAATTTATGGTTTAATTGCTTATTTAGTCCGTTAACTTTTCTATAATCTGTAATTCAACTTTTCTGCTATTTGCAATTTAATCCTTAAACCTAATTACTTCTTAATTCAAGCTAATTCACCTAACCAAAACCTAATTAACCTCACTACTAATAAATATTTACGAATCTGTTTTGCGAAAACGGAGACCCGAAAATACACTTTCTGATTACCCGACTATCGGGTCATTACAATTACAGTCAAGGGAAAGGGCAAAGTTGCAATTGAAAGCATTTCAGGACAAACATAATTCACATGGTAATTCACATGTATATTTTTATTTTTTATACTTTTTAATTTTAAAAAATAATTTTTATATATTTTTTGAATTTTTTAATTTTTAAAAATTAATGAATTACTGATGTGACATCTACATGGTAATTCACATGTATGCATTTTCTATCTATTTTGGAGTGATTTGACAAACATCACAAGTTTAAAGGCTGAAAAAACAAAAAATTAAATAAAAACTAAAATGACTATTTTTGTAAAGTTCAAGGGTCAAATAAATCATTATGCCTTTTTTTTATAGTGAAGAAATTCATATTTTGAATAAAAAAGTACGAAATCCATTTGATGTGTTGGCATTTACCATCCGTACCTATAGACAAGTACTCTCACTGGTATTGATGTGTGTCCACGTTACTAACTAGAAATACGACAAAGGCAAGTGCGCCTATCGATAAATAATATAGCTACAGTGACTAAAGATATCGTATCCACGAGGACCAAAAGTACTAGTAATTACCGTTTTCCTATTATTTAGCCGACAAATTGGAGTGATTGGTTTAACTAAAATTACTAAATTAATTTAATTAAAGAACTCAACAGAGAATAAATCAGGAAATAATTGAATAATAACCAATGAGAGAAACAATACCCAAGAAAGAATCCAACTAGACTTCATCTATTATTATGAATCTGAATTAAACGATTTATTCACTTGGTATCTTGATCCGTAGAAATCCTTAAATTATGCTAATATCTCTTTCGAGAGTAAGAACAACCGACTCTAGGTTGAATAATTGAAATTTCTTTCTAATTAAAACCTCTATTGTCGCATTAATTCGATCTATGGATTCACTTATTAGATTTGACTCTAATCCGGTAGATTTATGTCGTTCTATTTTTAGGACTGCATGCAACTTCACTCAATTATGCTAGATCTACTCTTAAACAGGGACTTTTCCTCCTCTAATTTAAGCACATTAAACATGAATTAATATCTCGAAAATATTAAAACAAGAGATAAGCACACATAATTGAGAACAAGAATCAAGTATTTATCGTGTAAAACAGAAATCAAATAATAGAATTCATCATAAGGTTCATCTTCCTTAGATATCTAGGGAATTAGTTCATAATTGTGAATAAAAACATCTCAAAGTCAAAATAACCACAAGAAATAAAGAAACTCATAAAAACTTCAAAAGAAATTAAAAGGAGGTCTTCAATCTTGATGGAAATCTGCTTCAAAGTTGGCTCCAATGGTGTTCTTCGAGTTGTTTTCTTCAATATTATCTAATGGCTTCATTCTAAAAATTGCGTTTTTCTGTGTGTTTGGGATGATAGTCGCGAAATCGATACGGTCTGACACATGACTGTATGTCCAGTCCGTGTGGGAAGGCCCAGCCCGTGTGGCTCCTGAAATTTGCTTTATTTGTTTGATTTTCAGTCGTCTTTCGCTCCTTTTGCTCCCAAATGGTCTCTTAAGTATAGAAACATGAATTCAAAGGATTAGGGACATAAAATTCACCAATTCACATAAATAATCATCCAAAAATGCATCAAGAACGGGATTAAAATATGTTATTTTTATCACTTATCAGGTATAAATTTAAAATAAAAATGGTTGAAGTATTTATGAGACATTATAAAATATATGAAATAAATACTAGCGTTTTACAATAATATTGCATTACAATGTTGTAGATATTATAGCACCAAACTACTTGAAAGCGAAGCGAGTATGGGTCATACCGAATGAGGGAAACGAATAGAGAATTGATCGTCATCTGATCCTATTTGTTTGTCGTCATCCAATCCTATTTGTCCGTCGTCTAATGGACCTCGAAATGTCAAGGGATGAGTCTTCTCTAGTGTGGCTAACATATGCTTTTTCGTCCGTATATGTTCTTTCACACCATTCAATTCTTGGTTTAGTTCCATCATTTCTTTTTCTAAACTCTCTTTTGTTTCTCCTAATTTCATGAGCTCTTCTTTTACATTTTGGCCATGCAACCTGCGGATTTCATTAATTGATCCATCTTCCACCTTCGATTCTGGAATTAATGCCAACACCTGATTCATATGCAATTCAAAAAATATATCATTTTTTTAAGGAAATCACAACAATAGAATTTTGAACTCTGGATTTTAGGATGCAAAATGCAGATATTCTTTTATGAAAGATATATTTACCATAGAAATGACACGTTTTCACAATAAATTTTCACAATAGTAAACCAACTCTCTTTTGTTTCTTTTTTGCTCGTAAACATAGTAATGAAATTCTTCATCAGAATTAGAAGCTTCTTCTTTTGAGTTAAATTCATATTCAAAAGAAGACTCTTTAAGGGTTAAAGGATAGAGTTGGGATTCATGTTTTATTGTTTTGGGTGTCGATGATGGACACTAGAGATGGATGTTAAAGTCACATGGCACACATCGAAGGATAAAGGTTCAACTACTTATACCACAAAAATGGCAACTTAATGTGAGATTGGAGGAGGTTTGGGGCTGAAAAAATGAAGGGATTCTAACGGGAGGTTCAAGGCGAGCAGTGCTTTAGATTCCAAGAAAGCTTGATTCAACCCTATTGATGGTTCGAACACTGTAAAGAATAATATTGGTTTGTCTAATGTGAGATTAGTTGCGGTTGGCGACCAACCCTGCTGAGAGCCATGAGGAACCTTTTTTAAACTTTCAAGGGCTTGGGAACCCTTAGACAATTCGCGCTCTCTTAAGGCTTATTTCATTGAAAGATCTCAAGATTGTCTTCTTGAATGAGACAGGTTGATGGCTAGTGAGACTGATACTATTAAAAGGCAATGGAACATGAGTGGTTGCTTTACTATGGATTATAGTAATAGAGCAGATGGATTGGTTATGATTTGGAAAGAGGGGTGGCAGTTGAGCTTGCAATCCTTCTCGATGAGCCATCTTCAGATGAGGGTGTATAGGCTTGATGGTTTTAGTTTCCACTTAACTGGTTTTTATATCATTAGTGACAGGAGGTACCGAGAGGAGGGTTGGAATCTTTTAAGGACTCTTAAGGCAAGCTCAACATCCCCTTGGCTGCTTGGGGAGACTTCAATGAAATCCTTTCGGATAATGAGAAGCAAGGGGCGCAGAAAGGTTAAGGTTGACATGGATGGTTTTTTTATGCTTTGGAAAATACATGTCACTTAGGTATCAAGCTAGATATGGAGTGGTTTATTTGGACCAACAAAAGAGACAACCTCAACCTTGTTAAAGAATGACTCAATAGGTTTGTGGCTTCTTTGGATTGGATTAGTACATTTTTTAACTTACAAGTTGTTGTCTTGTAGTAGGTTGCTTTGAATCACCACCCAATTTTGTTGGACACTGAGGGTTTAGGGGAAATTATGAATCATGGAAGGCAAAAAGGGCCCATTAAATTCGAGGCTTATTGGGATGAGAAGAGATTGGATTCAGTTGGAAAAGGTTTGGATACTTGACAACTAGAAGAGTTCAATCGCTCTAGGGACCAAATTGTTGCTTTAACTAATAAAGTTTACCTGACTCCAATGCTCATGAGCTTCAAGAGTGTAGGCATGAATTGGGTGCATTGTTGGAAAAAGAGGAGAAGTGTTGGCATTAACAATCTCACATTGTGTGGCTTAAAAAAGGGATCGAAACACTCGATTCTTCCATGCTAAGGCTAACAAGCGGAAGAAGAAGAACTGAATTAAGGGGCTTAAAGACCTAAATTTATTATTGAAATAACTTTTATATAAATATAAATTCATATTAGTAAAAGTGTTACTACAGTCTCATTTTCGCGAATAATGATTAATTTAATGTATTTATTATTTGGATATAGCATTTTTTTAATATGTTTATTGGATATTTAAATTTATTTTATTTAGGATTTTTTTCAAGTTATTACTTTTATAAATCATTTTATTAATTATTTTTATAAATTCATTGTATTAAGATTATACAAAATTCAAAGAAATTTGTTTAATTTTTTAAAAATAATATCTCCCTAAAAATTACGAAGAAAAGAGATATGTTTATAAATGTTTATATGGGTATAATAGAAAAAATTAGTGTCTTTTTTATTTCCTTTATTTTTCACTTTTTTTTATTATCTTTTCAACCAAAAATACTAACAAAGAAAAAAAATTTCGCAAGTTAGGCCTGCCTCTATGGCACGGAAGATGTTTGCCTCCCTGGCACGAAATTAGGGTTTCTTCTTCTTTTTTCGTTTTCTTGTTCTTTTAGTTTTCTCTTTTACTCAAGCGGCAATCTGGTTGAAGAAGACGACTTTGTGGAAATTCAACGCGCACAAAGGAGATCTACGTCTGTAACCTGCAACAATGGAAAGAGAGTTTGCTGGTTTAACAATAGATGAAGAGGAAGATGAAGTTTTACAAGTCCCATCAGAGCAGAATCTGGGAACAGAAGAACAAAATTTAAGTCTAGTGGGTTGTTTTTTAACTGCGAGCATTATTCACTTCCTGACAATGAAAAGCACAATGGCAAATCTATGGCATCCAGTGAGAGGTGTTCAAATTCGAGATCTCAGAGATAAGCGGTTCTTGTTTCAATTTTTTCATGCCATGGATTTGGATCGGGTCATAAAAGGCTCTCCATGGACTTTCAACAATCACCTTCTAATTCTTCATAAGATTCAAAAGGGGGAAGATCCAATGAAAATTCCTTTAATTTATACGCCGATATGGGCACAAATTCATGACATCCCAATGGGATTTTTTTCTGAAAATCTGGCAAGGCAATTGGGTGCTTTTTTGGGCAGATTTTTAGAATATGATACATCAGATCTGGGAAAGGGGAGAAGAAATTTCATGCGAATTAGAGTTAAGTTGGATGTACGGTAGCCACTAAAAAGGAAAAAGAAGGTTCTTTTGCAGGAAATTATTCTTACATTAGATTCAAATATGAGAGACTTACACTTTTCTGTTTCTATTATGGCCGCTTAGGTCATAATGATTCTTATTGTGAAGCAAAAATGTTATTGGGGGTGGAAGTGGCAAATATGGGATGGGATCTCTCTCTGAAAGCACAATCTAAAAGAGCAATGGCAATGAATAGCATTTGGCTACGAGAAGATGGTGAGACAGTACAGTATGGGAGTGGTAGCTCTAGCCAAAACGTAGAGAGCAAGACATGGAGAGCAAGGACTAAACCAGAAACCGAGTTCCTAATTGATCCAGTTCTGGGATTTAATTTCGAAGGTATTCAGCCCAGGTCATTACAATGGGGGGAAAATCTAACGGAAGAACATACACATTCGACAATGGAACACGATTTGGAGGAAAGGGCTCTAATTGGAGAGGAGGGGAAAAAGAGACATCGAGGAGAAAACACAAGTCAACCAGCATGGGAGAATAGTGGAAGTGGAATAGCAAGGAGCAGAAGTTTGACAGAAAATAATCCTTTATTATCGGCGGCTGCCAAAAGGTAAGCCGACCGGTCGCAATAAAAATCTTAAGCTGGAATGTCCGTGGTTTGGGGAACCAACGGGCTATTCGTAGGCTTCGGCAATTGCTGAAGATACACAATCCCCAAATGGTCTTCTTTATGGAGACAAAGATAAGCAAAATACAGATGGAACGAGTTCATAGAATATTTAGATTTATTAATGGCATTGAAGTGGATCCTGATGGCTCAAAAGGAGGATTATGCTTGGCATGGAAAGGTGAAGTGTCTATTACGCTCCAGAGTTTCTCTAGAAGGCACATTGATGTACTGGTTAGTGGTCAAAATGAAGAACAGCAATGGAGATTTACAGGTTTCTATGGCTCTCCTTATGCACACGAGAGAGAGGATTCATAGAATTTATTGAGAAGATTGAGACGTAATGAGGAACAGCCTTGGATTGTATGCGGAGATTTTAATGAAATAATGCACGATTTCGAAAAGAAGGGTGGGTTGCCCAGAGAGGAAAAGAGAATGGAAGCTTTTCGTAATACGTTGGAAGATTGCCGACTGATTGATGTAGGCGATACTGGAAATTAGTTTACTTGGGAGAGAGAAAATTTGCCAGAAACGAATATACGAGAACGTTTAGATAGAGGTGTGGCTAACGTCAATTGGATGTCTTTTTTCCCTTAGGCTAACATCCAACATCTAGTGCATTCAACATCTGATCATTGCCCTCTCTTAATAACCACAAACAAAGAAGGAAAAAGGAGGAGTTGGGAAACTTTTAAATTCGAAGCATGGTGGGTCATGGAGGAAACATTTGAATCAGAAGTTAAACTTATATGGGAGAAAGCATCAGGGGATCTTTTACAAAAGCTGGAGTATCTTAAAGCAGAATTGAGAAAATGGGCTATACGAATTGAGCTATCTAGGAAACGGAATAAGGAATTTCTCATCTCAAAGGTTGCTATTTTAATGGAAGCAGATAGGACTGAGAATAATTTTGCAGAATTGATTGACACGAGGCTGCAATTAAACTATGAGATTGATAAGGATGAGTGCTATTGGGAGCAACGAGCTAGAGTTAACTGGCTAAAACTCAGGGATAGAAATACAGCTTTTTCCACAGTATCGCTACATAAAAACGACGACAAAATTGCATTCAAAAGTTGCAAGACTCAGATGGTAGAGAGACAGGGGACCAGCAAGAAATGGCGAAAATAGCCAAAACATATTTTCAGGAATTATTCAAAGCTGAAAAAGCAGGTCAGTATGAGCATCTTTTAACATGGGTTGAACGGTGTATTTCTGAAGAAGACAACAGACTCCTCACAATGCCTTTTACCAAGGAGGAGATTTGGGAAGCATTAACAAGTATGGGAGCTACAAAGGCTCCAGGTGAAGATGGGCTTCCAGCTATCTTTTTTCAGAAACTGTGTCATATTTTTGGAAACGAGATCTCAACTTATTGTCTTCAACAGCTTAATGGTGGCATGGAGGTTCGTCGAATGAATACCACACATATAGTGCTGATCCCTAAAAAGGTACATCCAACCAATCTTTCCCATTTCCGTCCAATTAGCTTATTCAATGTCATCTATAAAATAATGGCAAAAGCTATTGCTAACCGTTTTAGAGGAGTATTGGAAAAGTGCATTGATAAAGCACATAGTGCTTTCGTGCCCGGACGATTAATCTCAGACAATGTACTTGTAGCATACGAAATTTTAAATACTCTAAAAAAGAAAAGAATAGGGAGGAAAGGGCTGATGGCAGTCAAGCTGGATATGAGTAAAGCCTATGATAGAGTAGAATGGACCTTTTTAAAGGAGATGATGAGGAAATGGGCTTCGAACAAAGCTGTATCAACTTAATCATGAATTGTCTGTCTACTGTCTCCTATGCAGTCATGCTAAATGGCCAGGCTGGGAATATATTCTACCCTTCACGAGGACTCAGACAGGGCGACCCATTGAGCCCATTTCTTGTTTTGATCTGTGGGGAAGGTTTATCTAGTTTAATGAGATTGGCTCAACAAGAAGAGAATTTCAGAGGGGTGAAAGCGAGTCGAAGAGGGCCACAGATTTCACATTTATTATTTGCTGATGATTGTATCCTATTTGGTGAGGCTACGGAAAGAGGGGATGGTCTATTAAAAGGGTCCTATACGAGTATAGGAAGTGCTCGGGGCAACAGGTCAATTTTGATAAGTCTACAGTATTTTTCAGTTCGAACACAAGAGTAGAAGAAAAAGGTCTTGTTACTCGTATATTGGGCGTACGATGTTCAAATGACCCAGAGCGCTATCTTGGGTTGCCGAATATGGTGGGCAAAAGGAAAAAAGAGGCGTTTCAGAATTTGAAAGATCGTTTTAAACAAAGAATCGATAACTGGAGTATTAGACACCTTTCGCAAGGGGGGAAAGAAGTTTTCATTAAGGCTATTCTCCAGGATATTCCGACGTATACAATGGCATGTTTTCTACTTCCTAAAACGCTGTGTTCCGAACTTGAAAGCATAATCACAAAATTCTGGTGGCAGAAAGGTCATGGTCAGAGGGGAATTCATTGGTGCACCTAGAGGGAGTTATGCATTTCGAAGGAAAAGGGAGGTTTGGGTTTTCGTAGTCTTGACAAGCTCAATATTGCTTTATTAGCCAAACAGGGTTGGCGTCTTATTAATTATCCCGATTCATTATTAGCACAAGTTCTTAAAGCAAAATATTATCCACAATCAGATTTCATCCATGCACAATTGAGTAATTTGCCTTCTCTTACCTGGAAAAGTATCTGGGCTGCAAAAGGATTACTGAAGGATGGTTTGTGCTGGCGCATTGGAAAAGGAGATCGAGTCTCTGTCTGGAATAACTGCTGGATCCCAGGCATTGACAGTAATGGAATCAAAAATAATGACAATAATACAGAAATAGAGTCAGTGTCGGGATTAATTGAATCAACAATAAGAATGTGGAAAAGAGATCTAATAGAGACTACCTTTCCAAAACACATAGCGCAGAAGATCTTCCAAATTCCTCTAGCAGAAGTTGAACACGAAGACTTTCAGGTCTGGCGAGGAGAACACTCAGGTGAATTTACAGTGAGGAGCGCCTATAAACTATTACATGAGAATACCGATCCTAATGAATTATTATTACATACCGAAATTAAAAACTTCTACAGGAAACTACGGAATCTACAACTCCCATCAAAAATCCGCATCACAATATGGCGCTTGACATGGGACTTCATTCCAACCCTTAAAAATTTAAAAGCCAGGAGAGTGGTCCATGACTGTTTATGTCTCAGGTGTCGAAGTGCAGAAGAGGACAGCAACCATGTCTTCAGGCAGTGTCCTACAGCAATAGAGTTATGGCAAAATCTTAATTTCTTGTGGGTTATTAGTTCAAATATTACAGATCTGTGGAGTTGGCTTACCTGGGTATTTGCTAAAGGTAGTAGTAATCACTGTCGCATTTTCTGCTGCGCAGTATGGATGCTATGGACATCTAGGAATAAGCTTGTACATGAAGGTAAAACAACAACAGGGGAAGAACTATCACAGCGAGTAATGAATTATATAGAAGAGCTTGACAGTTTGAATGAGAAAAAACATACCCTCGAAAGTGTGAGTCGACAGAGTCAGGCACGAAGGGAGACAAAAGCCACCATCTTTTTTGACGCTGCCTTTGACAGTAAAAATTCAAAATTAGCCTCGGGTTTAGTGGTGAGGGGGGAGATGAACGACTGGCTAGCCTCAAAAACGGTTCTCCACTCCGCAATATCGTCCCCGTTCATGGCAGAGGCACAAGCAGGGTTACATGCAACAAAATTAGAGATTTCAATGGGGTTTCAGACAGTCACAATAATTGGAGATTCCAAATCAGTTATAAAGAAATGTAACTCAGCAGAAGCTGATAAATCAGTGATAGGAGCGATTATTAGAGATATACAGAGAAATCGACAGTTTTTTTAAGAAAGTTACTTTCGGTTTGTGAGCAGATTAGAGAACGGTGAGGCCCATAATATTGTAATAGAAGCCTTAAGGAAGGGGGAAGAAACGTACCTGGAGAATGGAGCACTCATCTGTCTTCAGCAAAGAGGAGAGGAAAATGGGTTGAGGGAGCCTGATTGATGCGTCTGGAGACTTCCAAAGAGAAAGAGATAGCAGAAAATGAAAATATTTTGAAATAAGCTATCAATGAATGACTGGTATGGGGAAATGGAGAGCCAGAAATTAATGGATGCTAGCCATATGACAACGATTGGACAGGATTAGGTCTGATGATCTGATTTTTCTGAATTTCTTTTATTACTTTTTAGATCTGACGATTTGATTTCTTTAAGTATTTTCTTTTATTTTTTGACCGTTCATTAGGTCTGGGCCTCTGTCTTGGGCCATTGTTCTTTATTTTATTTGAGGATTAGGGTCCATTCTAATCGACCCAACTTTCTGTTATGTTTCATTTTCAAGTTCAATAAAGTCCAATCGATTTCTCCTTCAAAAAAAAAAAAATACTAACAAAGACATACTTTCTACCAATTAATGGAAAATCTTAAAAGAGAAATGTCGCACCTTGGAACAGATGATCAGATCTCGCCAATGAAGGTTATCTCGCACTAGTGAAATTAACAAATCTGGGTAACCTTCAGTTAGTGTCTTTAATAGATGGTCTGCCTTCTTAAATTCTGCTTTTAGTTCCTTCATTTTTGCTTTTCGTTCCTTCATTTCAGCTTTTCGTTCCTTCATTTCCACTTCTAATATATGTTGTCTTTCATTTAATCTGATGCAGTTTCGTAAGATCTTTTCCACATGCAACTTTGGGATTTCTAGAAAGGATTTAGCTTCTTCACTCACATCCTCCTTTGAAAATTCTTCTTCATTTTGTTCTTCTTCACTTGAAAATTCTTCTTCACTTGAGCAAATGTTCTTACGGAGAAATGGCAACACCTGATACATAATTTTATATTTAGCTGTTTACATGCACCTACTAATCTATTGTTATTATGTTATTCGGATATTTATAAATAATATTAAACACAAATATGCGTTTGATATAAATATATTTAAAAAATTTCATATATATATAAACAATAGTTAGGTATACATATAAGATGCAAATACTTTTGATAAAAACACTAAATTGAAGTGATTTACTTGATTATACATGTGTCAAATATATATTTATATTCATCACTCTCCTCTAATTTAAATAATTTAGTCTTAAGAAGTTAACTATCTAATTCAATTAAATGTTTAAAATTTTCCTAAAAGTTAATTAGTAAATGAAATAATTGAATTAAGTAAATATTTTTTCAAAAGATATACTTAAAGCAGAAATGACGCATTTCACTTCAGCAATAAATCTGCACTCCGCGCAAAAGTAAATTAACTCTCTTTTATTTCTTTTTTGGTCACAAACATCACAATAAAATTCATCCTCAGAATTATAACCTTCTTCTTCCAAGTTCAACTCATATCTCAAAGGAGATTTTGTAAGGAGTAAAGAATGGAGATGAGATTTATGGTTTATTGTTTTAGGTGCTGATGGAAGACACTGGATATGGATGTTTATGTGACATTCCAAACATCGAAGAATGAAGTTACAGCAATTTGCACCACAAAAATGGCAAGTCATACCGGCTACTTTCTCAAAGAGAGTGAGAAAATGGTCATGGCCATCGAGAACAAAAGAGGGTTCGAGCTTACTACAATCCAAGTGAAGGTTAAACCCACACCTATTTTCGGGACAGCTATATGCTATAAGACATGAATCAAAGCCCCGATAACATGCACCACAAGTACGGATTTCATCATTGTATGGAAGGGATGTGATGGTGAGTTCGTGTTGGGGATGAGAAGGATGGTCAATATGTGGACGGAGGTAAGGTAATTTAAGAGCGCATGATTTGTGTAAAAAGAAGTGGTTGCATGATCTGCAGCTACACCTGAAAGCTGGTGTGGGAGATAAGCAAGTTTCCACACATGCCACACATCGAGGTTCGTTGTTGAAATCTTTATGGTTTTCGATGAGTGCTAGTGGATGTGGGTGGCTGAAATGTTGGATCTCTTTGGCATCTTCAGAGTCTTCAGTGGGAAGCAAGGAACATTTGACATGCAGATGGAAATAACATCTTTCGCACCTGAACTCTATTGTGGAGACAATATCTTCACCGCATTTATCACAGCCGTGAGAGAAATGCGTTGTGAGGAATAGGAGAGTGCAGGGATGGATGAGATGATTGATCAACTGTCGAGGAATGTTCGTCATGCAAGATTTATGAAGGAAAAACTTGCATTCCGTGCAACCGTAGGTAGAAGAAGAAGAAGAAGAAGAGCAGAGCTTTTCACAAATGGCACAGACAACTTCTTGTTTTTGCAGGGTGGAATCAACAACAGGTTTTAAGGGATGAAAATGAGTGAAATGTTGAATGGTCTGCTCCTCATCTGAATATTCTACCATGGGCTTTAGGGCGCATTCCACATGCATATTAAAAAGACAACGTAACTTGCATCGATAGCGACAGTTTGAAGAGATTTCTCCAAAACAAGCAGAACATATACATGTTTCAAAATAATTACTAGAGAGCACAAGCGGGCATGGATGAAAGAAACTTTGAACCTCTGGTTTGAGCCTATCAAGACAAGATTTATGAACAAAAAAAAAAACATTTGATGCAACCGTAGATCGTGGTCCTATGTAAGGGATCCTTACATTCACTGCACATATACCATGATTTCCGGTTCTCAATTGTCGAAACCATTTTAAAAATCGGTTTTAAAAAAAATAGAGATCGACTTTAAAAAGAAAAAACGGGAGTCGCCACCAATCCTTTTACTCAGGTGTGATTGGATCACCTTGAAAAAACAGAAATCAGGTTCGGGAGTCGGTTACGTATGAGGAAGGGTTAGCACCCTCATAACGCCCAAAAATTGGTACCTAACCGATAAAATTGTGTCCAAATGTTTGAAATTTAAAAGTATTAAAAAATATGATTTCTAAAAATTCTAATCAATTTGCTTTAAAATATGAGAGTTCTTCAATCCGAAAGATTATAAATATTACATCCAGCACGATTGGACATGATATTCTTAAACCCTCGTCCCTAAGATTATCTCATAATTTATAAAACTTGTTAAAATGATATTTAGTTATTTAGCCAAACGAAAAATCAACACCCAGCACGATTGGGCATTATTTCCCGAATTTCTAAATACCAAAATATTGCTTCATTTTAAAAGTCTTTAAATAAAATATTAATTTTGTGAAAATGTATTTTTTATTTTAAATCATAACCATGTGGCAATATTGCATTAGTACCTTATCAAACACAAAAAAAAAACAGTTATAACATGCTAATATTTTATGATAGGCAATAATAATATAAAATACAACAAATAACCCTATACTAAAGCAATTGCAAACATATGATGGAATATATAAAAAACGAACAATATCTCATGCAAATTTAAATAAATCAAAGGAACAACAATACAAACAATGTGTCAAAAATATAATACTATTAAAAAGATATATAAAAAAAAAATGAATGCATTAGGAATGATTATAATATTATATATAATATACAATATATGTATGTAAACAATAATATACAAAAACAATAAGGGAAAAATAATAATAAGTATTTATAATTTAATAAATTAACATTTAATATATTACATAATTTAATATCAATTTTTTAAAAAGGATAAAAGGGCTAAATTAAAATATAAGCGGGTTTTGAGAGTTAATTTTGAAAAATTAATTAGTTAATAGGACAAAATTAAATCTTATAAAATAGTGGAGGGATCAAAAGGATAATTTTCCCCTTTTTCAAAAATACACGCGACCCTAGTTCGGATCCGGTCGACACGCGGGTCATACGTGGTCAAAACGGGCGCCGTTAAGCTCTTGTTTATAAAAGCCATTTTTCGAAGAAAAAAAAAGCATTAGTTTTAGGTTTTAAAAAAAACTTCAAATCCTCTCAAGAGAGGAGAAGAAAGGCTGCGATCCTTTAAATGCTGTTAAATCCAGGCTACTTTCGCACACGTGCCTCGTGGCGGTGGCGGTGGCCGGAGAGTCCAGGTCGACGATTTCAGCGTTTTCAAGGGTAAGTTCCTTCCTTTTTACTCTTTCAACCAAAGTCATATGCGCAACAAAAATAAAAATAAAGCAGAGATAATAAAATAAAATACTTAAAAGAAAATCACCTCGGTGAAATAGGTGTCTTTTATTTCTCTGAGTATTCTGACAAGACTTTGTAATCACTAGCCTCGTACAAATTCGCGCTTTCGTGTATTTGAGTATTTTTTTGTATTTCTATTTTTTTTTGTATTGCCTCCTTCCCTTTACTGATTTTACAAAAGGGGTTTATACCCAAAAACAAAATAAAAGAAAAGGAAAAGATATATTTTCGTATCTTTCCATATTTGTGCTGCGATTTGGTTTCCTTTCTGTTGCTTGTTTCTTTCCTTTGCGAGTTTGAAGACAAGAATCTGTGACTCAAAGCTCGGATCATGGCGCGATCAAGCGGCGCTTTTGAAGGTGTGACGGTCCAACTCCAACTCGGTGTGACGATTAGGCTCCATACCCTGCGGCGTGACGATTGGGTTTCTGACCCTTGTGACGCAACTGGAAACCTAGGGTTTCCAGTTTCTGAAGAAATTTTTGGGCCATTAGGTTTGGGCCATAGGTTGGGCTAAGGGTGTAATGTAATTGGGTCGGGTCTGGGTAGTTTGTTTGATCTTGGGCCACTTTGTAAAAGGATCGCTTAATTTTTTTATTTTTTTATGTTTTATTGTTTGGTTTATTTCCAGCCCGGGCAAAATGGGCTTCTACAGCTGCCCCTCTTTGCTCATTATTGCGAAACAAGAATAGAGCAAAGACTATAAAGGGCCAATTTTGCACGGTTTTGGTGGAGCATGGACTTCTTGATCTTCTTCGAATGGCTTTTAACTCCTCTGTCTTCGATTTGTTCCCCTACAACTTCAGGGACATAAAATCTAAAACGTCTTCGATCTGCTTCCTACATCCTTAGGAAGATAAGATCTTTTGTGATCGATTTGCTCCACTGCAACTTCAGGGAGATAAAATCTTCTGTCTTTAGTCTACTCCACTGCAACTTCAGGGGGATAAGACTAAAACTTCTTCGATCTGCTTCCTACAACCTTAGGAAGATAAGATCTTCTGTGGTCGATTTGCTCCACTGCAACTTCAGGGAGATAAAATCTTTGGTCTTTAGTCTACTCCACTGCAACTTCAGGGAGATAAGACTAAAATGTCTTCGATCTGCTTCCTGCAACTTCAGGAAGATAAGATCTTCTGTGTTCGATTTGTTCCACTGCAACTTCAGGGAGATAAAATCTAAAACGTCTTTAGTCTACTCCATTGCAACTTCAGGGAGATAAGACTTAAAATGTCTTCGATCTGCTTCCTGCAACTTCAAGAAGATAAGGTCTTCTGTTTTCGATTTGCTCCACTGCAACTTCAAGGAGATAAAATCTAAAACGTCTTTAGTCTACTCCACTGCAACTTCAGGGAGATAAGAGTTAAAATGTCTTCGATCTGCTTCCTGCAACTTCAAGAAGATAAGATCTTCTATTTTCGATTTGCTCCACTGCAACTTCAGGGAGATAAAATCTAAAACGTCTTCGATCTGCTTCTTACATCTTTAGGAAGATAAGATCTTCTTTATTCAATCTGCTCTACTGCAACTTCAGAGAGATAAGACTGAAAAGTGTCCTTTGATCCGCTTCCTGCAACTTTAGGAAAATAAGATTTGGAACTCCACTGATATTGCTACACCTTCTGCTGAATGACATATCCTGTAGACTCGGTTTCATGTGTTATGAGTGACATGAATGCAACATGTCATGAAAACGGCTAGGATTAGCATGCAATGACCAAAATGAACCAAATGCATCTAATGAATTTTGCTATGATACAAAAAATGTTGTGAGTATGATTCCTACGCTAGGTGTTATCTTTTATTCTTCATCACATTTTGCCTGACCATATTGTAATTTCCAGGTCAACCTTGCTTGGATCCTGAGAACACAAGGTTTGCTTCATCCAACCACATTGAGAATAAAAACTCTTTCAATCTAATCCTTCTGCAAATTTTAGGGTATAGGGTTTATTTCAAAATCAACCCATTCTACCACGATTCAGGGTTTCTTAGTTCATCGCACCACCCCAAGTGTTATGATCTAATGATATCACGTCCACTTATCAATTGTACAAAGAATTCAGAGAAATTTATCCTAGACTCTTCTTTCTCAAATATTTCCATACAAATTCTAAACAATTGTCCTGTTTTGGCTCCTTGTCTTATCTAGAAATTTCCAAAGTAATACGTAAAACTTCTTTTTGTGAAATTATTAGTTCGTCAATTATTATTTCAATGCAACACTTTTATGAGTAACAAATAAACTGATCTCAAAAGAAGTATTAAAATTTGAATAAATTTGTAAAAAGAATACAAAGAAAAATTAACTGGAACATATCTTTGAGAAGAAAAAGAATCCAAAGATAGTAAAATGAATAGGACAAGAATCTGGTGCCCTAGATATCGCCAATTGAGCTTCCATATACAAACTTTATGAAGACTGTCTTGAGTTCAACATGTGTTTAGAAGACCCCAAAGTATTTTGTTGATGCCCCAATATGCGACATTTTTCCCTTCATTGTTGTTTTAAGTGTAGTTGGATGACTGCGCGCCTATTTAGAATTCGAGTCGCCCTTTTCGGGTTTTCAACTCAAAACCCCTTTGGTCTCAAAGTGCCCTTTGCGGGTTTTCACCTTGGCCTCTCTCTTTTTTTTTTTTTTTGCGAAACTCAAAGCGCCCTTTGCGGGTTTTCACTTTGGCCTCATCTCCTTTTCAAGCAAAGTATTGTTTCACTGAATCCGAGTTCACAGGATTGGGTAAACTTTTCCCATCCATTTCGATCAAGATCAGTGCTCCTCCAGAGAAAGCCTTCTTCACTACATATGGTCCTTCCCAATTTGGCATCCATTTTCCTCTGAAATCCTTTTGTATTGGAAGGATCTTTTTTAGTACAAGGTCTCCCTCATGAAATTCTCTGGGGTGAACTTTCTTATTATAGGCTCGCATCATTCATTTTTGGTATATCTGACCATGACGGATAGCCCTTAGTCTCTTTTCTTCGATCAAGTTCAACTGATCATATCGAGCCTGAATCCATTTAGGTTCATCCAACTTTATTTCTGACAGTACTCAAAGAGAAGGAATTTCCACTTCAATGGGTAGAACAGCCTCCATCCCATATAACAATTAATAAGGCGTTGCCCCAGTAGAGGTTCTGACCGACGTCCGATAAGCATAGAGTGCAAACGGTAGTTTCTCATGCCAATCCTTGTAAGTCTCAGTCATTTTCCCCACTATCCTCTTGATTTTTTTTTAGCCGCTTCCACTGCCCCATTCATTTTCAGACGATACGGAGACGAGTTATGGTGTTTGATCCCAAATTGGCTACAAATTTCTGCTATCGAGCTGTTGTTCAATTTCAGCGCGTTATCTGATATGATCTTCTCAGGCATTCCATATCGATAAATAATCTTCTTCTTCAAGAATCGACTAACTGCTGACTTAGTAACGTTAGCATATGAAGCAGCTTCTACCCATTTCGTAAAGTAGTCGATCACTACAAAGATGAACCGATGCCCGTTCGAAGCTTTTGGTGAGATTGGTCCAATAACATCCATGCCCCACATGGAAAAAGGCCATGGAGAAGTCATAACATACAAAGGCGACGGAGGCACATGAATTTTATCTTCGTAAATCTGGCATTTATGACATCTCTTAGCATAATTAATACAATCACCTTCCATGGTGGACCAATAATACCCAAATCTCATTATCTGTCTGGCCATTGTGAATCCATTTGCATGTGTTCCACAAACGCCCTCATGAACTTCTTCAATGATTTGTTTGGCTTCAACAGCATCAACACATCTTAATAGTACTTGATCTTTTCTCTTCTTGTACAAGATATCCCCATCTAAGACATAGTCAGAGTCCATTCTTCTTAAAGTCCTTTTTTCATTCTCAGTGGCATTCCCCGGGTATTCGCGATTTTTCACGTATCGCAATACATTCTGATACCAAGGATGGTCATCTCTTTCCTCTTCCTCTATGTCATAACAATGGGCTGGAACTTCGACCATACTCATCTGAATAGGCCTCATATCTTCTGGTCTGTTTACTTTGATCATAGAAGCTAAGGTTGCCAATGCATCTGCCATCTGATTTTCATCACGTGGAAGGTAATTGAAGGCAATGTCATCAAATTCCTTAATCAATCCCAGAACTATTTTTCGGTAATCAATTAGTTTGAGATCTCTTGTCTCCCACTCTCCTTTAAGTTGGTAAATTACCAAGGCAGAATCTCCGTATACTTCTAACACTCTGATCTTGCGTTCTAAGGCTGCTCGAAGTCCCATGATGCATGCTTCATATTCTGCCATGTTATTTGTGCAGTCAAAATCCAATCTACACGTGAATGGGTAATAATCACCACCAGGGGATACCAAGACTGCCCCTATTCCATTTCCCATAGCATTCGATGCTCCATCAAAATTTAATTTCCACCGACAATCTTCAGTATTGGCCACATACATCAGTTCCTCATTTGAGAAATCAAAGTTCAAGGGCTCATAATCCTCCAAAGCTCTACTAGCCAAGAATTCTGCTACCGCGCTCCCTTTTATAGCCTTTTGGTTCACATAGACTATATCGAATTCAGATAACAAAATCTACCACCTAGCCATTCTTCCATTCAAAGCAGTGGACTCCATCATGTACTTTAACGGATTAAGCTTGGAAATCAACCAAGTTGTATGATATAGCATATATTGTCTCAATCTCCGAGTCGTCCAAATCAAAGCGCAACACAATTTATCGATTGACGAATACCTCATTTCACAATCAGTAAACTTTTTGCTAAGATAGTATATCGCCTTTTCTTTTCTTCCTGTCTCATCATGTTGTCCTAGCACACATCCCATGGAATTATTGAATACTGACAAATATAGTATCAATGGTTTATCTGGATTAGGCGGGGATAATACTGGTGCATTTGACAGATACATTTTGACTTTGTCAAAAGCTCTCTGACATTCATCGTCCCATGCCCTTGGATTATGTTTCTTGAGAAGACGAAATATGGGATCACATTTCTCCGTTAACTGTGAAATGAACCGAGCAATGTAATTTATCCTTCCCAGAAAACCTCGAACTTCCTTCTGAGTGCGCGGTGGAGGTAATTCTTGTATAGCTTTAACTTTGTTTGAGTCAACTTCAATTCCTTTCTTGCTGACTATAAAACCCAGTAACTTTCCTGACCGAGCACCGAAAGTACACTTTGCCGGATTGAGTTTCAATTGAAATTTCTTCAATCTCAAAAATAATTTCTTCAAGACTTCAATGTGTTCTTTTTCTGATCGAGATTTGGCAATCATATCATCAACATACACCTCAATCTCTTTGTGCATCATGTCGTTGAACAAGGTAACCATGGCCCTTTGATATGTTGCCCCAGCATTCTTTAGTCCAAAAGGCATTACTTTATAGCAGAATGTACCCCATAGTGTTATGAAGGTAGTTTTCTCCATATCCTAGGGGTGCATCTTGATCTAATTGTACCCTGAGAAACCATCCATGAAGGAAAACAACAAAAATCCTGCCGTATTATCCACTAACGTGTCGATATGCGGCAAAGGGAAATTGTCTTTTGGGCTAGCTTTATTCAGATCTCTGTAATCTACACACATCCGGACCTTTCCGTCCTTCTTAGGGACAGGCACAATATTGGCAACCCATTCCGAGTACTTAACCACTTGTAGAGAACCAGCATCAAACTGTTTTTGGACTTCCTCTTTTATTTTCAAAACTATATCAGGCCTCATCCTTCGTAGCTTTTACTGAACTGGTTTGCATTCTTCTCTGATGGTAAGGCGATATACCACAATATCAGTACTTAACCTAGGCATATCTTGGTATGACCACGCAAAGACATCTTTGAACTCTCACAATAACTCAATAAGATCCTGTCTCGTCTCCTTGGCTATGCGCGTCCCAATTTTCACAACTTTTCCTTCTTCTAAGGTTATATCTTCTGTTTCCTCTTCATAGGGCAAGATCTGTTTCTCCTCTTGCTTTACCATTCTTAACAAATCTGGAGTTAAGTCACACTCTCGGTCATCTTCAAAATTTCGAGATTCTTCAAAACACATGTCTTGCTCAAAATAGACTTCTGGATTCGTATTATTGTTGCTCATGTCATTAATATCTAGAGACCTGTAATGGGTACAAAAGAATATACAAAGAACAAATGAATTTGAGGACAAATATTCACATGATATGAATGACAAATATACAATTTAGAATGTTAAAAGAATGAAATGAAAGAATATTTACTCAAGTTAATTATCTGAAATATATTTTATTGAAATAATAAGTTCTGAACATAAGCCTATTTCACAAAGAGATCCTTATTGTTCCTAGGCTAAAAACAACAAAGTGTTCTGAATATTACTCTGTATAATTCCTAAAAACTACAGGGAGCTCCTCTGCAGTCCAATTGTCCAGAATGCTTCCAGGCTCATAAGGGCAAATGCCCATTAGGTTCCTTTGCTCCATTCCTTCCTCATGTATGGCATTGATGTAAGGACTTTCTAATACCCCTCTATTAGGGTGAATTATCCCTCCTAACACAAAGGTCTGGGATATATGAGGGAATATCATTGGTTCCCACTAGACATTTACCGAGTTATATCGTTTCCCATTTCTGGTATAAAATCTTTCTCTTTGAACTTATTTGGAAGTATTAGCTGAGATTTCTTTTTCCGATATCGTTACATTGTAATTGTAAGTCCATGGTACCATCTTGTTGTCCTTATAAGGAAAGGATACAGGTCTATGAATTATGACTTTAGGCGCAATTTGTGCTCCGCCTTCTGGGTTCCTCGGTCGAGAGATAATGATTTTCTGATAATTGACTTTTTGACTTGTCAATTCTCCCTCGGTTGCATGTACATGTCCTCCCTCTGAGCCTTCTTCATAAAACTCTAGCTCCCTATTATCCATAAAGCTCTGTACCAATGCCCGAAACCTAGCACATTCTTGGATTTCGTGTCCATCAGCTTCATGAAACTCACAGTAGTTCCTTGATTCTTCATTTCTTCCCTCGAGACTTGACTTTATTAGCCCCTTTCTCGCCATTTCCCTCTAAATTATTCTTAACGGGGTTTTTACTTCTGAGATATCCTCCTTGGTCCTTCTTATTAGATTTTCCCCAATCATATTTACTCCCTTATCCCCATGATTGGGCAATGGGTTCTCAACACTGGGTGTATCATTCAACTCAATAACTCCTAACTTAAGAAGCTTCTCAACTACCCTTTTAAAGGCATTACAATTTTCTATTGAATGCCCCGTTATTCCTGCATGGTAATCACATTGAGCGTTTGAGTCATACCATTTAGGATACGGGGGTTGTAATGGCTGTAGATAAAAAAGAGACACCATACGTTCTTCTAACAAAGTATGATACAATTCTTTATACGTCATTGGAATTGGCGTAAATTAGACTTTGTCAGCATTTTGTTTGGGACCTGGTTCCTGTCTTGTCGACCCTTGTTGCCCAGCAGTAACTACTTTCGGCTAATTAATAGTAACTGCTTTTGAGTATCCTTTGTTGTACGTACTCACATTGTTTACTTCACTCTCTTTTTTTTTAGGAGCAGGTCTCCTAGTGGTTTCTCCTGCTTCGATCTTGCCACCCCTTATGGCATTTTCGATCATTTCTCCTGCCATAACTATATCTGCGAAACTCTTGGTGGTGCTTCCTATCATATGGGTGATAAATGGCGCCTTTAGAGTGTTGATAAATAGCATAGTGGTCTCCTTCTCCAAGAGAGGTGGTTGGACTTGCATGGCTATTTCCCTCCATCTCTGCGCATACTGCCTGCAACTCTCGTTTGACCTCTTTTCCATGTTTTACAACATGATTCGATCAGGCGTCATATCTGTAACATGATTGTACTGCCTCATGAAGGCCTGGGCCAAGTCCCTCCAGGAGCTAATATTAGTGCGGCTAAGTTGGTTGTACCACCTAGATGCTGCTCCGGTCAAACTATCCTGGAAACAATGAATCAGAAGTTGATCGTTGTTCACATAGCCCGTCATACGTCTACAGAACATCATGACGTGGGCTTCAGGGCAAGTAGTTCCATTGTACTTCTCAAATTCTGGCATCTTAAATTTGTGAGGAAGCACCAAATCTGGGACCAGACTCAAGTCCTTGGCATCAATACCGTGATGATGGTCAACATTCTCCAAAGCCTTAAATTTTTCCTCCAACCACCTACAATGATCCTCCAACTGTTTTGCAGGTTCAGATCTGATCCCATCTCCCTCTATCGTGTCTAGATCAGGGACAACAGGATTAGCGGGGTTGTCCCCTGGGTTGGATCCCATGCCCACTTGGAAATTTGTAGGCACTCCAGTGTCAGCCTGCCCTTGCTGAGGCCTAATTGTGACAGGTGGCCTTCTGGGATATTCTTCGTGTTGTGTTTGCACATATGTTGGAGTAAACCCTCTAGGAAAATCCTCATTATCTTCAGCATTGACTATGGGGCCTTTTGTTTTGTCCACTATCCCACTCATCATTTGGGCCATTTGAGCCATCATGCTCTTTTGGGCCTCCAACATCTGGTCCCTCATCTCTTGCTGGAGCTTTGACATCTGTTCCTGCATCTGGTCTTGCATATCTCTCTGGAATTGCTCTATTCTTTGGTCCATTTTTCTTGACTTAGCTCGTGTACCGTAAGGGTGTTCAGCTTCCAGATTTTCTTTCTCTCTCTCTCCTATAATTTAAACTAATCAGACTCTCTCTATGGATTTGAATGCATATGATGTTATGTAATGCGAATGCATGAATGCAAAGAGGCATCGATTCTAATCAACTTCATTTTAGAAAACTTTATTAGAAAATAGATTCTTTTACATAAAATGGACTACAAATAAGCTTTCGCCCTAAGTCCTAAAGTCTTAATTTTCCCTAGTAACGAAACTAGCTCTTGGTTACGATTTGCCTGTAGCTCATACTTCATGCTCAATACGTCAGCCTATGCTGCCAAAGTCTGTAGGTGATCAGCTACCTCTCGAATCTGCACTATAGCCTCCCCTATGAGATAATCCCAGTTTCTGACTTGATCATGAGAATGGCAAAGCTCCTCCTTCCAACGCCCTTCTCGTTTCAAGCAACTCGATCCAAGTTCACAACCGCAATCTTCGCCTCTAACTCTTCGATCTTGCTCTTCATTTCCTCGATCTTATTCAGGCTCTCCTTTAACTCGATCGCGGAATTACGACTTCGATGGTAATGGAGAGACCGTCCAAGTTCGGCCACCCTAGCTTTTAAGTCTTCCTTTTCACTTTGACTGGCCTCATTTTGCACTTGCATCTCTCGAAACTTTCTCTCTTAATAATCAGCTTTGGCTTTTTCTTCTTGGATCTCTTACCGCTATTGTTCCGAAGTCTTCCCTAATCCGGCATTCTTCATTAATAGAAGCATCTTTTTGTATTCAGTTTTTAGGCTATCTCGATCTTCCTCTATCGCTCTCTTCTTTTTTTTTACTTTCTCGGCTTCTGATTTCTGAGCATCCACACCTAGCTTCAAAAACATCTTCTCTTCTTCTAGCTTCTCTATTTTCTTTCCAAGCTCTAAACTTTGCCTTTCAAAATCCTGCTTTATAATATCTAACTCTGATGGGGTGACTTGTAAACACTCATTCAGTGATCGAGACCCCTCCATACTTGGCTCAGGAATGTTATCGTTGATTCTTTTTCTCAACCACCCTTTATATTCCGGAATTTCCATCGGTCCTCGAGTCAAAATCTTCATACAGCGTGCCTGCTTCCAAGCCTCAGAAATCTCTCGAATCCTCGTCTTATAATTTTTCCCCTTATATGAGAATTCGCTTTGAGCTAACCCATGTGTTGCCGGTATGAACTGTCCTGCTTTGTATTGCCGTAGTACGAGCAACGGTGCATATCCTGCAGCTCCCCAAACTCCAGGCAAAGGTACCCAATCAAAATTTCCACACCGATAAAGTACCTCATTGGGAACCAACCAAGGGGCTTTCCACTCAACGTCTTCCTCTCGGAGGTTTTGAAGAATTTCCATCCAACTTTCCTCTGACAGATCATCTCTCCTTGTCGTAGCCGCGGCCTCCTTCAAAGGGGAATAACCTTTGGAGAACACTCGGTAAGAAACTCTGTCAACCTTCCAAAAATGGCTATGAAACCAAACCATTAACAACTGTGCGCATCCAATGAATCTACCCTCACCAGCTTTCCGACACGCGCTCAAAGATCTGAATGTCTCTGCTAAAATGGTAGGTACGGGTGTGACTCATTTGTTAAGTCGATCGAATAAGTCGGTAACTGCTTCATCAATATGTCGTAGCACTTTGGGGAAGATAACCAATCCATAAATACATAAAGCAAAGACGTCAATCCTTTTCTTTTCATCTGGATGTGTCAGAATTAAGTCCCTCAAACTCACCCAAGGTATGCATTTGCCTTCACCTTTTTCTTGGATCCTAGCTGTAACCCACTACTCACTCATCCCTGTGATTCCCATTAATATTTTCACAAAAGTCATAACATTGGCGGCCCTGAAATAAACCCTATCGGCTTGGAACCTCGAACAGCGAAGCAAAGACGTATATTCTTCTAATGTGGGTACTAAATCCATCTCCCCAAAAGTGAAACAACTATAACCAGAGTTCCAAAAAGTGAGTCATAGCCCGAAAGAGATGCTTATCTACCTTGATGTCAAGCAAATAAGGTAGATCACCATAATCGCGATAAAAGAACTGTTTTGCCTCATCACTCCATTGAGTCCATATATCTTTCAACTCCCTAAACTCATTCTGCATAATACTAACACGAGTAAAATCCCAAAGTTCAGATACATACCCGTCAATTAAGCTATTCCCCTTCTCTAATTGTGTTTGCTCCGACCAAGCGCGAACAGCTGCATTGTCTCCCACTTTATCAAGGAATCCGTTCTCCATAACCAGCTTTCTAACTTAGAAACTGACCGTGAATCGATACCTCTAGAAAAATGAAATGACATGCATAGAAAATGAAACACCACGAGTTAGTATCGCAGAATAAAACATAAAGAAAGTGAAATAAACACACTTATTTGGGTAACTACTAAGGTTTAGCATAGTTCTACCTAGGGTAAGAACTTAGGTTTTCTACGTGTGGTTCAGCTCTAAAGTTGAGGTACCCGAACCAGCAGATTCCTCGATCCTCACCCATTATAGGCTCATACGGACCGAGTTCGGTTCAGGGGAATACATTTTCCTATGGCCATGCGGAAGTGAAAACTTCACGAAGACATAGGTACAGATGTATTCCGGAAGCAATCCACTAGCCCATGCGGAGGTGAAAACCTCACGAAGGCATAGTTTCTCGCTCCCACTTAAGGGTGCGACCACGACGGTCATGTAATGCAATGCAGAAACATTTTATAAAATAGAATCACATGCAAAACAAAATCATGATTTTCCAAAACTTTTAAATTTTTGACATTTGGACAATAACTAATTGATTTTTCGGCTTGACTCTCTTATAGGTCCCCAGTGGAGTCGCCAAGCTGTCAAAACCATTTTAAAAATCGGTTTTAAAAAAAATGGAGATCGACTTTAAAAAGCAAAAACAGGAGTCGCCACCAATCCTTTTACTCGGGTGTGATTGGATCACCTTGAAAAAATAGAAATCAGGTTCGGGAGTCGGTTACGTATGAGGAAGGGTTAGCACCCTCATAACGCCCAAAAATTGGTACCTAACCGATAAAATTGTGTCCAAATGTTTGAAATTTAAAATTATTAAAAAATATGATTTCTAAAAATTCTAATCAATTTGCTTTAAAATATGAGAGTTCTTCGATCCGAAAGATTATAAATATTACATCCAGCACGATTGGACATGATAGTCTTAAACCCTCGTCCCTAAGATTATCTCATAATTTATAAAACTTGTTAAAAGGATATTTAGTTATTTAGCCAAACGAAAAATCAACACCCAGCACGATTGGGCATTATTTCCCGAATTTCTAAATACCAAAACATTGCTTCATTTTAAAAGTCTTTAAATAAAATATTAATTTTGTGAAAATGTATTTTTTTATTTTAAACCATAACCATGTGGCAATATTGCATTAGTACCTTATCAAACACAAAAAAAACAGTTATAACATGCTAATATTTTATGATAGGCAATAATAATATAAAATACAACAAATAACCCTATACTAAAGCAATTGCAAACATATGATGGAATATATAAAAAACGAACAATATCTCATGCAAATTTAAATAAATCAAAGGAACAACAATACAAACAATGTGTCAAAAATATAATACTGTTAAAAAGATATATAAAAAAAAATGAACGCATTAGGAATGATTATAATATTATATATAATATACAATATATGTATGTAAACAATAATATACAAAAACAATAAGGGAAAAAATAATAATAAGTATTTATAATTTAATAAATTAACATTTAATATATTACATAATTTAATATCAATTTTTTAAAAAGGATAAAAGGGCTAAATTAAAATATAAGCGGGTTTTGAGAGTTAATTTTGAAAAATTAATTAGTTAATAGGACAAAATTAAATCTTATAAAATAGTGGAGGGATCAAAAGGATAATTTTCCCCTTTTTCAAAAATACACGCGGACCCTGGTTCGGATCCGGGTCGACACGCGGGTCATAAGTGGTCAAAACGGCGCCGTTCGCTCTTGTTTATAAAAGCCATTTTTCTGAAAAAAAAAAGCATTAGTTTTAGGTTTTAAAAAAAAAAACACTTCGAATCCTCTGAAGAGAGGAGAAGAAAGGCTGCGCGCTTCTTTAAATCTGCGTTAAAGCATTGCTACACGCACGCAGCCCTCAGTGGCCGGTGGCGGAGGTGCAGGTCAACAGTTTCCTCGTTTTCGAGGGGGTAAGTTCCTTCCTTTTTACTCTTTCAACCAAAGTCATATGCGCAACAAAAAATAAAAATAAAACAGATAATAAAATAAAATACTTAAAAGAAAATCACCTCGGTGAAATAGGTGTCTTTTATTTCTCTGAGTATTCTGACAAGACTTTGTAATCACTAGCCTCGTACAAATTCGCGCTTTCGTGTATTTGAGTATTTTTTTGTATTTGTTTTTTTTTTTTTTTGTATTGCCTCCTTCCCTTTAAAGATTTTACAAAAGGGGTTTTATACCCAAAAACAAAATAAAAGAAAAGGAAAAGATATATTTTCGTATCTTTCCATATTTGTGCCTGCGATTTGGTTTCCTTTATGTTGCTTGTTTCTTTCCTTTGCAGGTTTGAAGACAAGAATCTGGTGACTCAGGCTCGGATCATGGCGCGACTGGCGGCGCTACGAAGGTGTGACGGTCCAACTCCAGCTGTGACGATTAGGCTCCATACCCTGCGGCGTGACGATTGGGTTTCTGACCCTTGCGGCGCAACTGGAAACCTAGGGTTTCTAGTTTCTGAAGAAATTTTTGGGCCATTAGGTTTGGGCCATAGGTTGGGCTAAGGGTGTAATGTAATTGGGTCGGGTCTGGGTAGTTTGTTTGATCTTGGGCCACTTTGTAAAAGGACTGTTTAATTTTTTTTTTATGTTTTATTGTTTGGTTTATTTCCAGCCCGGGCAAAATGGGCTTCTACATCAATGATCGACAAAGGGTGGGGATGGATGGAGTGTTGAATCTCCATTTATTAAAAAAATGAAACAAACCATCAAAAACACTTATATTTGTCAGCAATCCGCTCTTGCATTATATAACAACCACCACACTCATTATCCTTTTTGTTTGGGCCACCCAATTTTTTTATTTTATATAATAGCTATTAACATTATTGAATTATTATGTTTTTGCCATTCATCCATTACTTTTTAATCAATTTAATCCTTAAAATATAAATAAAATATTATCTTAATATTTTTAATTATTTTCTTAATAATTATATTTTAAAAATATTAAAAATAAATTGAATTATTAAAATTATAAACAATTATTATAAAATTTTAATGAAATTTTATAATAATATTAATATAATATAAAATGAAATGAAATAAAACCCTCCCCTCTCCTTTCCCCCACCGCTGGTCCCCTTCCTCCCCCCACCCATCATCTTCCCCACCCGCCCCTCTCCCTCTCCCACCCCGTCCCAAGGGGAAGAAAAGGCGAGGTAGGAAGGTTTTATTTTTTAATATAATTATTTTATTTAATATTTATATTTATATAATATTTTTATTTAATTTTTATAATAATTAATGTTAATTAATTTTTAATATTTTTAAAAACTTTTTTAGAATAATTATTAAGAAAATAATTAAAATACCATAATAATATTTTATTTATATTTTAGGGACCAACTTGGTTATTATCCCTTTAAATTAATTTGCCAAATGAGAGATATCATATGAGTAGAAAAAATGTAACAATTCGATAATGTGAATACTTATTACGTAATTAAAAAAAGATTGGGTGACCGAAACTTAATCTTGACCGAAATTAAGGGACAACGACTGTAATTAACCCTATATATAATTTGTCTCTTACTTTTCTTAATGACTAATTCACTACAGATTCTATGCATAGCATAACATTGTAAGCAAATAAAACATTAAAGTGATTCCATCTTTAATTAATCAAACTAGTAAATTAATGGTTAAAGTTTATGATATTTGGAAGAAAGGAATTATAACAAATAATATAAACAATGATTTGCAATAAATATCTTTTAGGGAAATTGTTGGATACAAATATATATAAACATGGGATCAAATCAAAATAGAAGCTTTAATGTTTGGAAGAATAGATACTTAGCTTGGTTTAGGTATTTTGAAGAGGAATCATGAAATTCTTTTCATTAAAATATCAAGTCTAAATGATTTTATAGGGAAAGAGAAGCCTTAAATTTTTCTTTCTTGATTTCCTGCCTGGACCATCAAATCTATTGTTGTTGAATAACCATTTGTGATCATGAATTTGCACAGGGAAAACAACAACCAGAATCTAGTCCTTGCTTTCAAATGCATCTTTTGCTAGGTTATTAACACCCAGACTCCACCTCTTTAAAAACATGGCAAAAGCTGACTGATCATCATTGTGATGGCAATTCAAATTATTTAGTTGTTAATAACAGATTTAATTAGGTGTGAGTAAAATTTGATTTGATTCGAAAAAATTTCGAATTTTAAGTTAACCGAGTTAAGTTATTCGATTCAACTCGAATAAGTTATTCGAGTTTTAAGTTGAATTTTACAATTCGAATAACAGATTAATGTAAATACTTCTTTGATTCTTGCCGATTTTAAAAATTCTCAACAAAAATTACAAAAGAAAATCAAAATATTTTTCAAAATTCAAAATGTTTTTATAAATTATAAAAATTTAAAAAAATATATGAAAAATATATAAATAAAGTTAAGAATTTAAAAGTTTTCTAAAATAATAATCTTGAAGACCTAAATAAATTAATTAATAATTTAAGTTTATCATCCTAATATCTTATTTTTTATTATTTTGCTTTGAAATTTTTTTCAAATATATATGGTTTCAAATTTATATGTTCTAATATAGAATTAGTTATAATGTAATAAGATTTTAATTTGACATGTTTAATTTTTTAATTTAACTCGTTTCGACTCGACTCGAATTTTATTTCACTCAATTCAATTTTAAAAAAAATCTAAATCAAATTAAAATAATAAAATAAAACTCATTAACTTAATTAAATCAAAAACTTTTACTTCGATACAACACTTACCCTTATATTTAATAGCAATAGTTTAGATCAATATGTTAACGGCGGAATCGTTGAGGAGCCCATATTTTGCGCGATTGAATTTCTTTTATTTCTTGTTATTATGCCCATTAACGGTCAATTATGTTGCACATTGTTTAGCCCATAAATCCATCGACATTTACACTTTGTTTGATTTGGAATATCCAAATATCATTCACCTATTATCTAAACTTTAGTACTTTTTCGTCACATAATTGTTGAGAAAGATATTTTATAATGTTTAGTATATATAAAAATGTATTGATTAAAATTATAAAAAATTATATTATCTAGTTCGATTTACTAAGTGTCGAAACCATTTTTTTTTTTGAAAAAGGATCGACTTTTTATTTTGAAAACGAAAATGAAAATTGGGAGTCGCCACTAATCTTTTTTATGATGTGTGATCGGATCACCTCGTAATTTGATCATTTTAATAAACAATTTGATTTACTAAAACAAAGATTTTTGGTCTACAAAATTCAGGAAATGGGTTCGGGAGTCGGTTACGCACAAGGAAGGATTAGCACCCTCGTAACGCCCAAAATTGGTACCTATTTGATTAATTAATGTCTTAGTATCGAAAGTTGAAAACTTGAAAAGAGTTTAAAATACGATTCATCTTTGTAGCAATGTTATTTTTATTTAAAATTTGCTCGAGTAAATCGAAACGTATGTTAAAGATTCTCTCATCTCGAGGTATCAAAATGTCACATCCAGTAAGTTAGGACACAACACCTCGAATCCTTGAGAATAAGCTTTCCATTTATTTTTTATTCAAAACTCATGTATTTTAATTTTAAAAGGATATTCGGTTATTTAGGTTCAACGAGAAAAGTCAAAACCCAGTAAGTTAGGGCACGACTTCTCGAATTTCTAAATACGGAATATTGCCTTTATTTTGAAATTTTTCTTTTTTTCGAATTTAGGTAAAAATTAATGAAATATTTAAAATAGTATACGAATGACATGTCGCATTAATAAATGACAATATTGAATATACTAATGAAACAATTTACGAGAATCACATAATATACGCTATTTTAACACCAATATGACAACCAAGGAAAAATAAAATAAATAATAACAATGATAATAATTACAAAACATGCATATAAAGACAATGCCAAATTTAAAAAATAATAAGAATAAGGGTGTCGAAATCATTTTTTTGTTTGGAAAACGGGCCGACTTTAAAAGGAAAATGGAGTCGCCACCAATCTTTTTTTTGAAGTGCGATTGGGCCACTTTTAAAAACATTTTGGTCTACGAATTTTAAGAAAACGGGTTCGGGAGTCGGTTACGCACGAGGAAGGATTAGCACCCTCGCAACGCCCAAAATTGGTACCTTATTGATTGATTAATGTCCTAATATTAAAAATTGAAAAAGATTTTTAAAATATGAGTCCTTTAAAAAGTGGTTGGATAATTCGAATTGGATATCGAAATTCTCTTGTTCCCAAAAGACGAAATACCACATCCAGCACGATAGGACACGATATTTCAAATCCTCGATACCAAGATCATTTCATGATTTCCAAAACTCATGCATTGCAATTTAAAACGGGTATTCCACTATTTGGCCAAACTAAAAATCGAAACCCAGCACGATTGGGCACGATTCCTCGAATTCCCAAATATGAAATATCGCCTTTATTTAAGAAAACTCGGTCAAAATCTCTAAAGGATATTTGTTTATTTGGACGAATGGAAAATCGAAACCCAGCACGATTGGGCACGATCTCTCGAACTTCCAAACACGAAATATTGCCTTATTTAAGAAAACATGATCAAAATCTTTAAAGGATATTTAGTCATCCAGACGAACGAAAAATTGAAACCCAGCACGATTGGAAACGATTTCTCGAACTTCCAAACACGAAATATTACCTTTGTGAAACCCTTTTTATGAATTTAAAAAAAATACAAATATAACAACTCATAATAGTAAAGGAAAGTAATAAAAATGATAATAAGACTGATGAATATAATTAATAACAAAAAAGGGGTAAGTATTAAAATAATAATAATAGGATAATAATAATAATAATAAGCAAAAAATAAAGAAAATAATAAAATAATAGTATGTAATAAAATATAAAAATAATAAAAGTAATAAATAAAAAATATTAGTAATAAAATAATATAATGATAAATATAATAGTAAGTATAGTATAGTAATAATAATATATATATGTAAAATAATAGCAAGGAAAAAAATAAACAAAATGAAATATTAATAATAATATTAGGTTTAACAATAATAATAGCATAAAGAATATGACTATAATAATAGTATACATAAAAAGTAATAAAAATACTAAAAATAATTAATTTGATGGTAAAATAGCCAAAATAAACGAAAAGGGACTAAATCGGATCAAAAACAGAAGCGTGGGGCCAAATTTAAAACAAAAAAAGATAAAAGGGCTAAATTGTAAGGCGCGCGCAACCTAGAGGGACCAAAATAGAAATAAACCCTCCTCTCAAACGCAAATGTTCGATCGAGGACCAAATCGAACGAGGAGCGAACTTTTGGGCCAAATTGAAAATAAAATAAAACCGCTTGAGAACCTCAAAAAGCGGAGGGGCTAAATGCGCAATTAGCCCCTCCTCGTAAACGCTGCGGATCCTACCTGCGCGGGTCGGGTCACGGGTCGGCCTCCCAAAACGGCACCGCTTTTTGGTGCTCCGGAGAGGCCGAATGAAACGGCGCCGCTTTTGAAAGCTCTATAAGAGCTAATTTTTTTAAAATTTTCATTTGAAATCTTTTTAGAAAAAAAAAGGAAAGGAGGGTCCTTTTTCTCTCGCACCCTCCCGCCGTGCCAAGCCTCCGAAATTAAATTCACCACTGCCACGCACACACACGCCACCATGGAACCCCAAAAGGTAAAAATCTTCCTTTTTATTTTTAAATCTTTTAATATATATATATATATAGTTTAGAAAAACAGAAAAAAATGGAAAATGACAATATTCAAAATGAAACGAAATGGAAAAAAAACTCGATCGATTCATTCGGTGTTTGCTTTGTATTAATTTGTGTATACTCTCCTCTATATCCGAAAAATCGTGTCCCAGTTACATTTGAATACTCGGGTTTTATAGCCTAAAAATCCCCCAAAAATAGAATCATCAAATCCCGAATATCCACTTTGTCAGGCCGTGTTTTCTTTTGTGTAGGTACAACACGGAGACGTGGGGCGCACGTTGCGGGCGACGTGGAGAGGCGCAAGATGCGGAGGAGCAATCGACGTGGCTGAGTGCGCGAGGGTCTGCAAGCGGCGCACCAAGGGTCGATCGCTAGTGTTTTGTTTTTTTGTGTTTGGGGTTGTAAGCTAGGTCTAAGTTAGTTACTTTGGACTCGTGTTTAATTTGGGCTTGTGTTTATTTAAATGGACTTTATTATTTATTTTTTTGGTTTATTTTTGTTTTTGGTGTGGGCCCGGTCATAAATTGGGCTCTACAGCTGCCCCTCTTTGCTCGTTGTCGTGTAACGAGAACGGAGCAAAGACTTTGATAGGACCAATTTTTGTCCGGTCTTACTGAGTCTCAGTGCTTCTTTTCCTATTCTTCAAGTAGCCTCGCTCTAACCCACTGCAACCTCAAGGGTATAGGAATTTTGTTTCAATCTGCTCCGCTACTGCTTATGGTTTGTAATCTTCAGCCCGTTTTCCTACTGCTAATGGGGATAAGGCTCACTGTCTTCAACCTACTCCACTGCTGCTTAGGGAGATAGGGTGGTCTGTCATTTTCAGCCTGTTACCCTACCGCTTAGGGGATTAAGGTTCATCATATTCGATCTGCTCCACTCCTGCTCAGTGAAGATAAGATCTGCTTTCTTTCAACCTGCTCCACTCATGCTCGGTGGAGATAAGGCTATGATCTTCAGTCTGCTCCATTACCGATACATGGAGATAAGACCTGTAATTTTTGATCTGCTCCACTCCTGCTCAGTGAAAATAAGATCTGCTTTCTTTCAGCCTGCTCCACTCCTGCTCAATGGAGATAAGGCTATGATCTTCAGTCTGCTCCATTGCCGATACATGGAGGTAAGACCTGTAATTTTTTATCTGCTCCACTCCTGCGCAGTGAAGATAAGATTTGCTTTCTTTTAGCCTGCTCCACTCCTGCCGGTGGAGATAAGGCTATGATCTTCATCGCTCCGCTCTTACATAGAGATAAGACTTGCTCAGTATTCGATCCGCTCCTCTCCTTTCGGTGAAGATAAGATCTGCTTTCTTTCACCGCTCCACTCCTGCCAAAGGTGGAGATAAGGCTATGATCTTCGATCTGCTCCATTGTCGATACATGGAGATAAGACTTGCTGTATTCGATCTGCTCCACTCCTGCTCAGTGAAGATAAGATCTGCTTTCTTTCAGCCTGCTCCACTCCTGCTCAATGGAGATAAGGCTATGATCTTCAGTCTTGAAACACCCCAAACCCGGCCCACGAGATTTGCCCAGATTTGGTATGTTCCTCAAGTAAACCGGTTTCAAAATTCTTTCGTTACCTAGAGAAAACTTGTGTGATTTTGAAAAAAAAAAACATTGTTTGGGTTGGGCTTGTGTTGAAAACGAATTCAATTCTTTATATTAAAAATTTTACTTAAACTTTAATAGGTAAAACTCATAATCATAATAAATAGAAATAAATGGAAAACAATTCAACTATGGCCTTATTACATCAAATAATTTCCAAGTAATTCAAGTACTTAAATAGAAATAGTAGTTCACAAAATAAAAAAAATTCATGTTGAGCATGGCCACCACAAGTTCTGCCGTCCCGGTCCATCACTGTTCATCACCTGAAACATGGTCCCACAACGGGGTGAGTCAAACGGACTCAATGTGTACACGACACTAAGTCATAATAGAATCAGGCATACATGAGTTACACCTTCAAAACATAGAATACAAGTTATGATGCATTCTCAAACCCAAACCTAATTGTCCATCCGCTACATACCCCAGTACCAACCATGCACACCGTGGGGACTACTAAGTCGACCCTCCTTCCGCTACACTCCAAATTGCGGTCTTAGGTCACCGCATTCGTGGTCTTAGGTCACCCGTTCAGATTACTGTGGTCTTAGGTCACCACTTTCAGATATCACGGTCTTAGGTTACCGTGTTCGTGGTCTTAAGTCACTACATTCACTTCCCCTTTCAAACAAACCCATATGCCCCATATAATGATGATATGCATAAATATGCCAGAGTTCACATTCTTATCATATTCTCATGTTACTAATGACCTTTTTCATATTCTTTGTAGAAGTAGGAAACGTACCTAAGTACTTAGTACCATAACATGGTACCCTAGCCACTTTCATATTCTTAATATCACATATTTTAATAAAACAGGCCATGAAACATATTAAGAAGTAGTGGGGGTACACACTGATTTGCTTAACCACTTCAACTGAAATCCCAAAATCTGATCTCCATCGCTTTAGATCTCAAGTTCCTACAATTGATTAATCACTTACTATTTAGCACAAAGCCTATTCGGCTAGAAAACCAAATCCTAGTAGGATTTGTATTCTTAAAGCTTACCTTGGTGTCGATTTGATGATTTAATCAAATCCCAGAAACTCGTATTTTTCCCCTTTGAAATCGGCTAGTCAATAAATCCCTTGAATCGGTTAGTTTTCGCTTAAAACACATAATAATAGATCTACTACTAAAATAGGCCTTGGCCGAATTTACCTTGTTCTTACCTTCCAAATCTTAAATCCTTAATTGGATCATTGCTTCTTTATTGCATTCGAAATCCCTATGTACCCATGTTAGATCCAATCTAACATTAAATCATAATAATATAGGTTATGGCGAATGGTATTCATAACTTACCTTAGATCTTAGAAGTTCGAAAGATACCTTCTTGTAGTTGACAATTTCTTAAATCCCGAAAACACCCTTCCATAACTCCTACCAAAATCCATAATAGAGATTAGTCCCTAAATTTTAGATAGGTTTAAAATATAAAAGAATTGAAACCAAACTTTGGATCTTACCCTTTTAAGAAATCGGTAGCACCCTTGTTAGAAGCCCCTTAAAGAATCGGCCTTGATGACTAGATGATAAAGTTTCGGCTTTTGGGATTTAATGGAGAAGTTGACTAGAGGTTCTCTTGGGGTATTTGGTTTCCACGAAAATAAGGAAAAGAAACTTGAGAATTTTGGCAATGGTGGACTATAGATTCAGCTTGACAAAAGAAAAGAGAAGAGAAGAGAGGAGAGCACTCGAGAAATTCGGCAGAGAGAGGAGGAGGAAGAAAAATTGATGAGTAGCCCTATTTCCTTCCTTTTATAGCCAAAACTACTCCTCGTAATCCCTTACTTGGCCACCATTCTTCTTTATTTGATAGCTTTATCTCTTAATTTAAAATAATTAGAGAATAATCCTTTATTATCTCTTCAAAAATAATCCAAATTAAATCCCTTATTAATCGAATATTAAAGAGAATAAAACTCCTCCTTTCTAGAAGGCTTGTGCCGTCCCACCTCGGAGCTTCCGGAAGCAAAAATAAAACTTCTTTTATTTGCTTCCCAAGTGACTCGAACCTGTGCCCAACACCTTGCATGTGGCGCCATTTCCAGAGGCCCTAAGTGGCATCTTCAGCCACTTTTCCAAGCCTGCTTGTGTGTCAAATTTCACAAACTTTTTCTTTTAAGGCCACCTTGCCTTAATTTCCTCTTTTAAACTTTAAAACTCGACATTTCTAAGTCATTTCTAAGTTTCCAAAAATTTTCGTTCTCTCTCAGAACTTGACATTTTCTTACATTTCCAAGTTTCCAAATGTGCACTTTCCTATTTTGAATCATTTCCAAATCATTTCCATCCATTTCCAAGTTTCCAAAAATGTTCACTTTCCATTTTTTTAACTTAACATTTCCATACATTTTCGTGTTTCCAAAATTGTTCAAAATTTATTCTTAGTACATAAAACATGTTACTTCATGCATAATTAAACTGAAAATGCATAGGCCCTTTCCAGGATGTTACAATTCTACCCCTTTAAAATAATTTCGTCCTCGAAATTTTCTAACTAAAATAATTGAGGGTATTGTTGTCGCATTGCCTCTTCCGTTCCCACAAGCTTCTTCCGATCCATGATTGCGCCATAACACCTTGACTAGAGGAACCGACTTCCTCCGTAGCACTTTCACATCACGTTCCAATATCCGAATCGGCTCTTCCTCGTAGGATAAGTCCGCCCTTAGCTCTACTTCTTCGACAGTACCACATGAGACGGATCCGATCGGTAACGACGTAGCATGGATACATGGAATACGTCGTGCATCTGTCGCAACTCGGTGGCAACTCCAATTGGTATGCCACTGCTCCAACTCGCCTTGAAGACTCGATAGGGCCCTATAAACCTTGGGCTTAACTTCCTCGCGATCGAACCTCATTACCTTTTTCCAAGGCTAGACTTTCGAAACACTTGGTCTCCCACTTCAAACTCTATTTCCTTCCGCTTAAGGTCTACGTGACGACTTTTGCCTATCGAGGCTTCCTTTAACCGTGCTCGAATCACCTCAACCTTCTCTCTGATTTGACCACTAACTCTAGACCCAAAACTCGACGTTTCTCCTAACTCACCCAACAAGTAGGAGTTCTACACTTCCGACCATACAATGCTTCATATGGTGCCATCCGAATGCTAGCTTTGATAGTCATTGTTGTTGTAGGCGAACTCAAACTAAAGGCAAATAGTCTTCCCAACTTCCTCGGAAATCCATCACACAAATCTCAACATATCCTCCAACACTTGTATAACTCTTTCTGCATCGCCTGTCGATTGTGGATGAAAAGCCGTAGTGAAGTCCAACTTAGTGCCTAAAGCTTGATGAAGTGCCCTCCGAACCGGTAGACGTAAACCTTGGGTCTCTGTCCGAGGTGATCGATCATCGTACACCATGTAACCTCACAATTTTCGCCACATATAACTTAGCCACCAAGAGAATAGTCAACTCTTCACCGGATGAAGTGCGCGGACTTAGTCAAAAGGTCAACTATCACCCATACCGAGTCCTTCTTAGTAGGCGTAAGGGGAAGCCCACTAACGAAATCCATGGTAATTCTCTCCCACTTCCATTGCGGAATCTCGATTGGTTGAAGCAATCCCGATGGAACTTGGTGTTCAAATTAACTTGTCGACACGTCAAACATTTCCCCACAAATTCAATCACTTCTTGCTTAAGATCGGACCACCAAAATTGTTCCCTTAGATCTCTCAGACACTTAATGCCTCCGGGATGCATAGCATAAGGGCTACTATGCGCCTCCCAAAGAATCCTTTGTCTTAACTCCTTGTCCTTCTAAGATACTGACTTTTCCTTTGTAACACAACACTCCTTCATCATTAACGCCATAATCCTTTAACTCCCCATTCTCGCACTTGTCGTAACTTAGCACTTAGATCCTTATCAACCAACTGTCCCTCTTTCACCTCCTTCACCATGTGGGCTTGACTTGCAACTCGCCAACAGCTTCCATCATCGTACAAACTTAAGTGAGCGAACATAGCCCTTAGATCCGACACAACCTTCCGACTTAGGGCATCGGCTACCACATTCGCCTTGCCCTGATGATATTCTATCGAACGAATGTAGTCCTTCAACAACTCCACCCACCTTCGTTGCCTCAAGTTCAACTCCTTCTGAGTCAACAGATACTTAAGGCTCTTGTGGTCTGTGTAGATCACTGACCTTTCTCCATAGAGGTAGTGCCTCCAACCCTTAAGGGCGAAAAACCACTGCGCTGGTTCCAAGTCATAAGTTGGGTAGTTAACCTCATGAGGCCTTAGTTGCCGAGACGCATAAGCGACTACTTTTCCTTCTTGCATTAGCACACATCCTAATCTTGTATGCGAAGCGTCACAGTACACCACAAAATCCTTCCCAGCCTCTGGCTGAATTAACACTGGAGCCTCCGTCAACACCTTCTTGAGCTTCTCAAAGCTCTGCTGTTGCTTATCCGTCCATACAAAGGGTACTTCCTTCCTCAATAACTTTGTCAAAGGCGCGACTATTGACGAGAACCCTTCTACAAACCTCCTGTAATAGCCTGCCAAACCTAAGAAACTTCGAATCTCAGCCACGGACCTAGGTGGTTTCCAATCCAACACTGCTTCGATCTTCCTAGGATCCACCCTTATTCCCTCTGCGGATACCACATGTCCTAAGAATGCCACCTCCTTAAGCCAAAATTCACACTTGCTGAATTTGGCATAGAGCTTCTTCTCCCTTAACACTTGTAGCACCACTCGGAGATGTTCATCATGCTCCTCTTGAGACTTAGAATACACCAAAATATCGTCGATGAACACAACGACGAACCTATCCAAGTAGGGTTGAAAAAATCGGTTCATCATATCCATGAACGTGGCTAGAGCGTTTGTCAATCCAAACGGCATCACCACAAACTCAAAATGGCCGTATCTTGTCCTAAAAGCGATCTTATGGATATCCGCCTCCTTCACCTTCAATCGTGATATCCCGACCTTAAGTCTATCTTTGAGAATATCATGCGGCCCCTTCACCGATCGAACAAGTCATCGATCCTTGGCAAAGGATACTTGTTCTTGATGGTCACTTATTCAATCGATTTGTAATCTATGCACATACGCATAGTTCCGCCCTTCTTCTTTACAAATGTAATCGGTGCTCCCATGGAGACACACCGGTCGTATATGAACCCACGATCCAACAACTCTTGGATTTGAGCCTTGAGCTCAACTAACTCCTTTGGCGCCATTCGGTATGGAGCGATTGACACGAGAGCCGCTCCTTCGTAGTAAGTCTATTCCAAACTCTACTTCCCTATCTCGGGGTATTCTGGTAATTCCTCCGAAATACATCTTCAAAGTCTTTCACCGTTCTAACTCCACCAAACCTTCTTCCTTTCCACCTAACGCACTTACGAAGGCTAAGAACGCCTTGCACCCTTTCTTAACCATTTTCTCGGCCTTCAACGCTGAAACTACGTTGGACAGTAGTTTCTTCTCTCTCCGATCATTACTACTACTTCATCCTCCGGGGTCCTTAGTTCCATTCGTTTAGCCTCACAATCCAACACGGCTCGGTTCTCTCTTGGCGATCCATTCCAAGTATAAGTTCAAACTCCCGAAAGGTAGTTCCATTAAGTCACCCAAAAGTTCACTCCCGAATCTCTAGGGTACATTCCGAAAGATCTTATCCACCACTACGCTTAGGCCTAATGGGCTTACTACAGCTCATCCGCCTATCGGAAGGTTCGAGTCTAGGCCTAGTGTTTCCACTACACTACATGCAACATAGGAATGGGTCGAGCCCACATCAATTAGAGAAAAATAGGGCTTGTCAAAAATAAAGAACGTCACGGGTATAACGTCCGGCGCGTCTCCATCTTCCTCTCGGTGAACCGCATAAACCAAACCTCGTTGCCTTGCCTCGGCATTAGCAAAGCACCTCGCCTTGTGTTCCACGGCCTCTGCTAGCACCATTACCTCTGCATTACTCGAACCACGACCTCGTTGAGGTTGCGGTCCTCCTTTACCACCGACTAACATTCTCGAGTCGTTGGTCGGCTTTCATCCGATTGCTTAGGACAATCCTTGATCACATGGTCATTGGACCCACATCTAAAACATCCTCCTGTTTTCTTCCAAAGACTCTCCTAAGTGCTTCTTTCCACACACATCACAAGGTCGATACCGCCTTCTCAACCAACTTGTCGACCTCGCGGCCCATCAACTCTAGGCCTCTTATGAACCTTTCCGGACGTTCCAAAACCTCTTTTGGGCCTATTCCTATCCATAGCCCGCTTTGTAGAATCATTGATTCCTCACCACCTTGGCCTTTTCTACCAAAGTAGAAAACTCCCGCTCATCGATGCGGTGCTATCAACATCTCAGATTATCCTCTTAGCCCGCCCTTAAAACGGACACAACGCTCATGCTCGGGCTGCCACTACTCTCTCGAGCATATCGGCTCAACCTCAAGAATTCACCTCATACTCCGCCACGGACTTGTTCCTTGAACCAAACCCGAAATGCCTTCCTTTGCTCATCGGTATACCCGGTTCCCACATACTTCTTCTCGAAATGCTTCCTTAATATATTCCCGGTGTCGATCCTCACCGTGGCACCATCCCGAATAATCAACCACCATCGATACGCTTCATCGCGTAAATAAAGCCACCATTCCTTTTAACTTCTCCTTAGGGGTCAAGTCAAGCTCATCCATGATGCACTCTGTTGCTTCCAACCAAGATCACCGAATCGGGTGCCACACCGATACTCCACGAAATATTTCGGCTCCATTAGCTCGAGCCGCTTCGAGCACTGAACTTACGGGTTCCCGAATTTCCTCCCGCACCACCCACCAACTCCAAAACTCGCGTAAGACACCGCGACACAAAGATCATCCCCGTCCGAGCTTCTTCGCTCAACACTAACAACTAGGGGTGGTGGTGGCGGTGGTATCTCATTGTCAGACCCTTGACCCGATCTAACGGGTTCTGACACCGTCATACTTCCTCTACCTCGTCCACGACGACTATGTTCTCTAGATCTCATTTCTAACGTCGTGATCTGATTAAGAAGTTTTATGAATTAGTCTTTGTTTCACTTGATTACCCGCGAAGAAATTTTATGAAAAGAGTTTTAGGAGTGGTTCTTTCGTATACACACAATCTTTCCATTCATTCATCCATACATCCATCAAACAATCATGAACTCTCGTTCATTCAGAGAAAGGTTGTAGTTTTCATTGTTATTTTTTTTTCTTCCACTACCCAGAGGTATTTTCGTAATTCTGTCCTACAGGGGTATTTTCGTAATTTTTCAAAAGGAAAAAGTTCCTTGGTGATTTTGTCATAAAGTATTTTGGTATTTTTAAATATCTGGGGTATTTTGAAAAATTTTGAAATCCAGGGGTATTTCGGTGATTTTGGACCTTGGGGGTATTTTGGTGATTTTTTCTAAGCTTCTGGTAAATTTGTAAAATCTTATAAATTAGGGATATTTCAAAGGTTGCAAAACTTTGAGGGTTCTTTTTGAGAATTGTACTTTTCAAAACGGTGATGTTGCAAAAATTTTAGAAATCAGGTTCATTTTGGTAATTTATAAGTTAGGGGCAATTTTGAAATTTCCAAAATTCAAGTTATTTTTGATAATTTTCAAATTAGGGTTTTGAACATTGATAAAATAATGAAATTTTGGCAAAACTGTTGGGTAGTTGGTCATTTTATAAACCAAGGGTATTTTGGTAATTTTACCACTAGGGGCATTTTTGTATAAATCGTAAATCTTTCAAAAATTTTGTAAAGATGGTTTTCATGAATTTAGAAGAAAGTTTTAAGAGTTCTAAATCTAGGGTTTTGTTGTTTTTATAAAAACACGGCTAATTCCCTTTCGGGTTTTAGTTATTGTGTTTAGCCTTATGACCGAGTCCTCTTGGTCGGGGTGAACCAAAGCTACGCACTGTGCAGTGATTCGAGTGGAGAGGAGGTGAGTCACACGGATTGCTTAAATAGCAAGCTCCCACCAAAAACCATTCCTGAACATGCGCATGAGAGGTTGCCACACCTCACTGAGCCCTGCAGGTTAGGGTGAACCGGAAGCTACGCACCAGGTAGGATTCTGCGAAGAGGAGGTGAGTCACTAGGGATCGCTTAAATACCGTGCTCTTCCTGATCCAATCCTAGACATGCGCATGTGGGTTACCACACCCTAACTTAGTGACTTAGCCATGGGTTTGTTTAACGTTCCTTAAGTCTTATGTGTTTGTGTTTGAGTAGACTAGTCCTAGGGTTCAAGTTCCTATCATGCTATTCTACGTTCCATTCCTTTTCTACCCTTCTAATATTCATTACACATAATCACACAAATAGTTAGGGGTACTTACACGTGGATCATGGTCGGAGACTTTAGGTGCCATGCCGAAAACCTCGCTTGTTTCATAAAATATTTTCAAAAAAAAAAAAAAACTCATTTGGGCTCGCTTTGAAAACGTTTTGGGCCTTGGCCCACAAGTCGAGAGTTTTAAAACTGGGCTCGATACAAATCGAAACACCCCAAACTCCGCCCACGAGATTTGCCCAGTTTGGTATGTTCCTCAAGTAAACCTAGGTTTCAAAATTCTTTCGTTACCTAGAGAGAACTTGTGCGCTTTTGAAAAAAAAACATTGTTTGGGTTGGGCTTGTGTTGAAAACGAATTCAATTCTTTATATTAAAAATTTTACTTAAAATTTAATAGGTAAAACTCATAATCATAATAAATAGAAATAAATGGAAAATAATTCAACTATGGCCTTATGGCCTTATTACATCAAATAATTTCCAAGTAATTCAAGTATTTAAATAGAAATAGTAGTTCACAAAATAAAAAAACTTCATGTTGAGCATGGCCACCACAAGTTCTCGCTGTCCTCCCGGTCCATCACTGCTCATCACTGAAACATGGTCCCACAACGGGTGAGTCAAACGGACTCAATGTGTACACGACGCTAACTCATAATAGAATCGGGCATACAGGAGTTACACCTTCAAAACATAGAATACAAGTTATGATGCATTCCCAAACCCAAACCTAATTGTCCATCCGCTACACACCCCGCACCAACCATGCACACCGTGGGACTACTAAGTCGACCCTCCTTCCGCTACACTCCAAATTGCGGTCTTAGGTCACCGCATTCGTGGTCTTAGGTCACCACGTTCAGATTCATCGTGGTCTTAGGTCACCACTTTCGGGACATCGTGGTCTTAGGTCACCACTTTCGGATATCACGGTCTTAGGTCACCGTGTTCGTGGTCTTAAGTCACCACATTCACTTCCCTTTCAAACAAACCCATATGCCCCATATAATGATGATATGCATAAATATGCCAGAGTTCACATTCTTATCATATTCTCATGTTACTAATGACCTTTTCATATTCTTTGTAGAAGTAGGAAACGTGCACTCGAGTACTTAGTACCATAACATGGTACCCTAGCCACTTTCATATTCTTAATATCACATATTTTAATAAAACAGGCCATGAAACATATTAAGAAGTAGTGTGGGGTACACACCGATTTGCTTAATCACTTCACTGAAATCCCAAATCGATCTATCGCTTTAGATCTCAAGTTCCTACAATTGATTAATCACTTACTATTTAGCACAAAGCCTATTCGGCTAGAAAACCAAATCCTAGTAGGATTTGTATTCTTAAAGCTTACCTTGGTGTCGATTTGATGATTTAATCAAATCCTAAAACTCATATTTTTCCCTTTAAAATTGGCTAGTCACTAAATCCCTTGAATCGGTTAGTTTTCGGCTTAAAACACATAATAATAGATCTACTACTAAAATAGGCCTTGGCCGAATTTACCTTTGTTCTTACCTTCCAAATCTTAAATCCCGAATTGGATCCTTGCTTCTTTATTGTTTGTCGAAATCCCTATTTACCCATGTTAGATCCAATCTAACATTAAATCATAATAATATAGCTTATGGCCGAATGGTATTCATAACTTACCTTAGATCTTAGAAGTTCCGAAAGATACCTTCTTGTAGTTGACAATTTCTTAAATCCTAAAACACCCTTTCATAACTCGGCCAAAATCCATAATAGAGATTAGTCCCTAAATTTTAGATAGGTTTAAAATATAAAAGAATTGAAACCAAACTTTGGATCTTACCCTTTTAAGAAATCGGTAGCACCCTTGTTAAAAGCCCCTTAAAGAATCGGCCTTGATGACTAGATGATAAAGTTTCGACTTTTGGGATTTAATGGAGAAGTCGACTAGAGGTTCTCTTGGGGTATTTGGTTTCCACGAAAATAAGGAAAAGAAACTTGAGAATTTTGGCAATGGTGGACTATAGATTTGGCTTGACAAAAGAAAAAGAGAAGAGAAGAGATGAGAGCACTCGAAATTCGGCAGAGAGAGAGGAGGAGGAAAAAAATTGATGAGTAGCCCTATTTCCTTCCTTTTATAGCCTAAACTACTCCACGTAATCCCTTACTTGGCCACCACTCTTCTTTATTTGATAGCTTTATCTCTTAATTTAAAATAATTAGAGAATAATCCTTTATTATCTCTTCAAAAATAATCCAAATTAAATCCCTTATTTATCACCTTATTAATCGAATATTAAAGAGAATAAAACTCCTCCTTTCTAGAAGGCTTGTGCCGTCCACCTCGAGCTTCTGGAAGCAAAAATAAAACTTCTTTTATTTGCTTCCCAAGTGACTCGAACCTGTGCCCAACACCTTGCATGTGGCGCCATTTCCAGAGGCCCTAAGTGTCATCTTCAGCCACTTTTCCAAGCTTGTTTGTGTGTCAAATTTCACAAACTTTTTCTTTTAAGGCCACCTTGCCTTAATTTCCTCTTTTAAAATTTAAAACTCGACATTTCTAAGTCATTTCTAAGTTTCCAAAAATTTTCGTTCGGCTCAGAACTTGACATTTTCTTACATTTCCAAGTTTCGAAATGTGCACTTTCCTATTTTGAATCATTTCCAAATCATTTCCATCCATTTCCAAGTTTCCAAAAATGTTCACTTTCCATTTTTTTAACTTAACATTTCCATACATTTTCGTGTTTCCAAAATTGTTCAAAATTTATTCTTAGTACATAAAACATGTTACTTCGTACAATTAAACCGAAAATGCATAGGCCCTTTCCAGGATGTTACAAGTCTGCTCCATTGCCGATACATAGAGATAAGACTTGTTGTATTCGATCTGCTCCACTCCTACTCAGTGAAGATAAGATCTGTTTTCTTTCAGCCTGTTACCCTACTGCTTAGGGGATTAAGGCTTATCGTCTTCGATCTGTTCCACTCCTGCTCAGTGGGATAAGATCTATAATCTTCAGCCTGTTACCCTACTGCTTAGGGAATTAAAGCTCATCGTCTTCGATCTGTTCCACTCCTACTCAGTGGGATAAGATCTGTAATCTTCAGCCTGTTACCGTACTGCTTAGAGAATTAAGGCTCACCGTTTTTGATCTGTTCCACTCCTGCTCAGTGGGATAAGATCTGTAATTTTCGGCCTGTTACCTTACTACTTAGGGAATTAAAGCTCATCGTCTTCGATCTGTTCCACTCCTGCTCAGTGGGATAATATCTGTAATCTTCAGCCTGTTACCCTACTGCTTAGGGAATTAAGGCTCACCGTTTTCGATCTGTTCCACTCCTGCTCAGTGGGATAAGATCTGTATTTTTCGGCCTGTTACCCTACTGCTTAGGGGATTAAGGCTCATCGTCTTCGATCTGTTACCCTACTGCTTAGGGAATTAAGATCTATAATTTTTGGACTGTTACCCTACTGCTTAGGGGATTAAAGCTTATCGTTTTCGATCTGTTACCCTACTGCTTAGGGAATTAAGATCTATAATTTTTGGCCTGTTACCCTACTGCTTAGGGGATTAAGGCTCACTGTCTTCTGTAACTCCCATCAACTTTGCTACATTGTCCTCTGGGGAACCTACCTGTAGAATTGGTTTCATGGGATCTATGCTTATGCCAATATGATTGGGATGTCATGCTTCTAACCAATGTATTGCGAATGAATGGATGAATGCCAGATGTCATGAGCATGATCCAATTTTTAATTTTTGGGTTATCATTGCTCGCTGCTTGTTAGGGTGATACCCCTGACGTATGCCTTCCTGTTCAGTTGAACTTCTAACAGAGAATCCGAAGATGTCGTCACTGCTTAGACTCTTATTTCAAGGGTTCCGAGCCCTTTAAGCCCGATGAGTTCTAAATAATTGTCCTATTTCGGATTCTTGTATTATTTAGAGATTTGCAGAGTAATATCCAGAACTTCTTTCATGAAAACATTATTAGCTCATTGATCATTATTTCAATATACAATGCTTGAAAAAGAGATCATTATAATGGATAAGAAGGAAATTACTTAGGAGCATTGCTCGAAACAAACAAGTTAAGCAAAGATAGCAAATGCAACCCAGAAGGGAATTTATTGGTAGTGTAAAATAAAATGGCAAGGTAAGATGAAAACTAGGTGCCCCAGATATCACAGCATGAGCTTCTCTGTTCAAACTTCTTGAGGACCATTTAAGCTCAATATGTGTTTAGGGGATCCGGAGTACTTTGTCGATGCCCCAAGACATAACATACTTCATCATTGTTAATTCGAGCGTAGCGAAACTACTGTATGCCCCATCATGATTTGATCATAATTTGAGCCGCCCTTTTCAAGTTTTCGACTCAAAGCCCATTTGGTCTCAAAGCGCCCTTTTCGGGTTTTCACCTTGGCCTCTTCGTTTTTTTTTTGCGGAAAAACCTCAAAGCGCCTTTTGTGGGTTTTCGCTTTGGCCTATTTCCTTCTTAAGCGAAGTGTTTCTTGACTGAGTCTGCATTAATTAGGTCTGGCTGACTCTTGCCGTCCATCTCGACTAGTATCAACGATTCTCCAGAAAATGCATTCTTTTCAACATAAGGTCCTTCCCAATTAGGCATCCACTTTCCTCTGAAGTCCTTTTGCATATGAAGGATCTTTTCAATACCAAGTCTCCTTCATGAAACACTCTAGGATGGACTTTTGTTGTAAGCCCGCATCATTCGCTTCTGGTACATTTGACCATGACGGATGGCTCTTAATCTTTTTTCCTCGATCAGATTCAGTTGATCATACCGAGATTGAACCCATTCCGCTTTATCCAACTTCAGCTCTGACAGAATCCGAAGAAAAGGAATCTCAATTTCGATGGGCAAGACTGCATCCATCCCATAAACCAATGAGAAAGGCGTTGCCCCGGTGGAGGTCCTGGCCAACATTCGAGAAGCATAGAGGGTAAATGGTAGCTGGTCTGTGCCAATCTTTACAAGTTTCCATCATCTTTCAAAATCTTTTCGGATGGTTTCTTTCTTTTCTTTTCTTTTCTTTTTCCTTTTTTTTTTTAGATTCAAACTTGAATTTGAAATCGAAGTTGAATTTGATGACGGTTGACTTTGTAACTTTGCTATAGGAACCGACCTTCATCCTCTTGACAATCATGAAGATGAATAGGTGTCGACTAGATGCTTTTGACGAGATCGTCCCCGTAACATGTATGCCCCATGTATAGGAAAAAAATAGAGGAAGCATATAAGGCATGTCTTCTCAATTTGGCATTTACGGCATAACTGATGCAATCTCCCTTTCATGTTAGACCAGCAGTACCCGGAACTTATAATCGACCTGGCTATCAGAAAACTCTTAGCATGTGCCTTTTCGAACACTCTATAGTCTCCTTGTGCCTAGGCATATCTTGATGCGGCCATGCAAAGACATCTTTGAATTCTTGGAATAACTCAATGACGTCTCGCTTTGTTTCAGTGGTGGGCAAGGCTTCGATCTTCACTCCTTTCTTAGACTCGCAATGTCCACTGACCCTTTGTACGGTAGAGTCTATTTCCATCTTGTTCTACCATCCTTAACAAATCAAAAGATAAGTTACAATCTCTGTCATTTTCAAAATCCTCAGATCCCTTTAGACCCATATTTCACTCAAAAGGGAGTCCGCAACAGCGTTGCTCATGTATTGATATCTGGGGACCTGTTGTAGGTACGAAGGCAAATTCCAGAGAATAAACGATTCTAAGGATGATTATCTATGATGAAGAATGAAAGAACATTCCAAAGAACAAAAGCATGTATAAGATGACATGGAAAAAAATGAAAAAAATATTTGCTCGGCATGAAACACAAAATGCATTTTTTATTGAAAATAAAGATGTTTGAACATAAGCCTATTTCACAAAAGATTCTTATTGTTTCTAGGCTTAAAACAACAAGTGTGTTTTGAACATTACTCTGTGTTAGCTCTAAAAACTATAGGAGTTTCCTTCGCAGTCCAGTTGTTCAGAACACTTCCAGGCTCGTAGAGGCGCATACATCCTAGGTTTCCTTAATTCGATCCCTCCTCGAATACGGCTTTGATACTCAAGGTTTTCATTATATCTTCAACCATTTCTTCATTCGTGTGTAGTAGTGATGTCCCAGGGTCACTATAATATGATCTTTAGTTAATAGGGTTCTTTTGTGATATTTAATGCATATGATGCGATGTAATACAAATGCATGATATGAATGCAAAAAGGCTTCGATTCTGGTTCAATTTCTTGTAGAAAACTTATTTAAAAAACAAAATCCTTTACATAAAACAAAGTCACATATACGACCTAGCCCTTATGCCCAGAGCTTTAACTTTCTTGAGAAGCGAAGCTAGCTCTCGACCCCCGGTCGACTCTAGCTCATATACTACACTTAACACATCAGCCTGCACCGCTAAGGTTTGTAGATGATCGGCCACTTCTCGTATCTAAACCATGGCTTCGCCCATAACGTAGTCTCTTTCTCTGACCTGGTTCTGAGATCGTTGAAGTTGTTCTTCCCATCGCTTTCGTTGTTTGCCTCCAATAGTTGGATCCGGAGCTCACTATTTTGCAAAATACAAGTCGTTCGAGCTCTACCACCTTTCCTTTCAACTCTTCGATCTTGTTTAGGCTTGATTCCAATTTCACCGTAGAGTTGCGGCTTTCGACACAAAGCCTTCTCCAATTACTCGCTACTCGAGCTCTTAGCATCTTATTTTTGCTTTGGCTCTCACCCACGCCTTTTCGAGTATGTAACATCCTGGATTTTGGGTTTATATATTTGTGCTTAAATAAATGTGAAAGCATGTCTATGTGTGTGTTAAATGTGTTTTATGATTTTTTGTGAACCCTAGAGTGTAGTGAATGCTTTAGAAATTATTAGATTTTAAATTCAAAAGAGGAAGCTAAGCCTGATAGGCCTTAAGAGAAAATGTAAGGGAAATATGACACAAGAATGGGCTTGGTAAAGTGGCTTGGAGGCGCCACTTAGGGCCTTAGTGTGTGACGCCTCAAGCAAGGGAGAAGGGAGGAGGTTCGAATCATGTTGGCAGCGTGGGAGTGTGGCTTTTATTTTTGCATGTTGACGTCAAGGAGGAGAGAAGTATTGGACGGCATGGGACTCTGAAAAGGTGAGGATAAAGACTTGATTTTCTTTTAAATTTCGGCTAGGAAGAGGAGATAAAGGTTGGACGTATTCAAATTATTTTAAGTGAGTAGCATGGAGAGAATATAGGAGAAAAAGATGGGATATGATGAGAGAATGAAGCAATGGCCGAATGTGGGACTCTTTGGGGTTGCTTAATCGGTTTTGAAGCATAGAAAAGGGATAATGCCAAATTTTGGGGTGTCCATCTTTTATTCTCTCTTTTTTCTTCTTTGACAATTGAAGCCGAATTTCCCTTTGACACCATTGCCGAAATTCTCCTAACTTTTCTCTTCTTATTCTTTTCTGTTTCTCTCAACCTTGATTCTTCATACTGTTTTGAGATAGCCAAACACTCCTTGCCATTTAGAACCATAGCCGAATCTCAAAGGGGCTTAATTCCCTATTCCTTGCTCAAAGCCTCGAAGCCGAAACCTTGATCTAGTTCATTTGTGGCCGAATCCTCTGGAACATTAAACTCCTTCCACTTTTACGTTTTCTTGACTGAGTCTGCATTAATTAGGTCTGGCTGACTCTTGCCGTCCATCTCGACTAGTATCAACGATTCTCCAGAAAATGCATTCTTTTCAACATAAGGTCCTTCCCAATTAGGCATCCACTTTCCTCTGAAGTCCTTTTGCATATGAAGGATCTTTTCAATACCAAGTCTCCTTCATGAAACACTCTAGGATGGACTTTTGTTGTAAGCCCGCATCATTCGCTTCTGGTACATTTGACCATGACGGATGGCTCTTAATCTTTTTTCCTCGATCAGATTTAGTTGATCATACCGAGATTGAACCCATTCCGCTTTATCCAACTTCAGCTCTGACAGAATCCGAAGAAAAGGAATCTCAATTTCGATGGGCAAGACTGCATCCATCCCATAAACCAATGAGAAAGGCGTTGCCGGTGGAGGTCCCGCCAACATTCGAGAAGCATAGAGGGTAAATGGTAGCTGGTCTGTGCCAATCTTTACAAGTTTCCATCATCTTTCAAAATCTTTTCGGATGGTTTCTTTCTTTTCTTTTCTTTTCTTTTTCCTTTTTTTTTTAGATTCAAACTTGAATTTGAAATCGAAGTTGAATTTGATGACGGTTGACTTTGTAACTTTGCTATAGGAACAGACCTTCATCCTCTTGATAATCATGAAGATGAATAGGTGTCGACTAGATGCTTTTGACGAGATCGTCCCAGTAACATGTATGCCCCATGTATAGGAAAAAATAGAGGAAGCATATAAGGCATGTCTTCTCAATTTGGCATTTACTGGCATAATCGATGCAATCTCCCTTTCATGTTAGACCAAAGAAGATGCCGGAACTTATAATCGACTCAAGCTATCGTAAAACTCTTAGCATGTGCCTTTTCGAACACTCTATAGTCTCCTTGTGCCTAGGCATATCTTGATGCGGCCATGCAAAGACATCTTTGAATTCTTGGAATAACTCAATGACGTCTCGCTTTGTTTCAAAATGGTGGGCAAGGCTTCGATCTTCACTCCTTTCTTAGACTCGCAATGTCCACCGACCCTTTGTACAGTGTAGAGTCTATTTCCATCTTGTTCTACCATCCTTAACAAATCAAAAGATAAGTTACAATCTCTGTCATTTTCAAAATCCTCGGATCCCTTTAGACCCATATTTCACTCAAAGGAGTCCGCCATATGGCGTTGCTCATGTATTGATATCCTGGGGACTGTTGTAGAGTACGAAGGCAAATTCCAGAGAATAAACGATTCTAAGGATGATTATCTATGATGAAGAATGAAAGAACATTCCAAAGAACAAAAACATGTATAAGATGACATGGAAAAAAATGAAAAAAATATTTGCTCGGCATGAAACACAAAATGCATTTTTTATTGAAAATAAAGATGTTTGAACATAAGCCTATTTCACAAAAGATTCTTATTGTTTCTAGGCTTAAAACAACAAGTGTGTTTTGAACATTACTCTGTGTTAGCTCTAAAAACTATAGGAGTTTCCTTCGCAGTCCAGTTGTTCAGAACACTTCCAGGCTCGTAGAGGCGCATACATCCTAGGTTTCCTTAATTCGATCCCTCCTCGAATACGGCTTTGATACTCAAGGTTTTCATTATATCTTCAACCATTTCTTCATTCGTGTGTAGTAGTGATGTCCCAGGGTCACTATAATATGATCTTTAGTTAATAGGGTTCTTTTGTGATATTTAATGCATATGATGCGATGTAATACAAATGCATGATATGAATGCAAAAAGGCTTCGATTCTGGTTCAATTTCTTGTAGAAAACTTATTTAAAAAACAAAATCCTTTACATAAAACAAAGTCACATATACGACCTAGCCCTTATGCCCAGAGCTTTAACTTTCTTGAGAAGCGAAGCTAGCTCTCGACCCCAGTCTGACTCTAGCTCATATACTACACTTAACACATCAGCCTGCACCGCTAAGGTTTGTAGATGATCGGCCACTTCTCGTATCTAAACCATGGCTTCGCCCATAACGTAGTCTCTTTCTCTGACCTGGTTCTGAGATCGTTGAAGTTGTTCTTCCCATCGCTCGTTGTTTGCCTCCAATAGTTGGATCCGGAGCTCACTATTTTGCAGCGTCGTTTCGAGCTCTACCACCTTTCCTTTCAACTCTTCGATCTTGTTTAGGCTTGATTCCAATTTCACCGTAGAGTTGCAGCTTCGACACAAAGCCTTCTCCAATTCTGCTACTCGAGCTCTTAGCATCTTATTTTTGCTTTGGCTCTCACCCACAGTCTTTTTCAGAGTATGTAACATCCTGGATTTTGGGTTTATATATTTGTGCTTAAATAAATGTGAAAGCATGTCTATGTGTGTGTTAAATGTGTTTTATGATTTTTTGTGAACCCTAGAGTGTAGTGAATGCTTTAGAAATTATTAGATTTTAAATTCAAAAGAGGAAGCTAAGCCTGATAGGCCTTAAGAGAAAATGTAAGGGAAATATGACACAAGAATGGGCTTGGTAAAGTGGCTTGGAGGCGCCACTTAGGGCCTTAGTGTGTGACGCCTCAAGCAAGGGAGAAGGGAGGAGGTTCGAATCATGTTGGCAGCGTGGGAGTGTGGCTTTTATTTTTGCATGTTGACGTCAAGGAGGAGAGAAGTATTGGACGGCATGGGACTCAAAAGGTGAGGATAAAGACTTGATTTTCTTTTAAATTTCGCTAGGAAGAGGAGATAAAGGTTGGGCGTATTCAAATTATTTTGAGTGAGTAGCATGGAGAGAATATAGGAGAAAAAGATGGGATATGATGAGAGAATGAAGCAATGGCCGAATGTGGGACTCTTTGGGGTTGCTTAATCGGTTTTGAAGCATAGAAAAGGGATAATGCGAATTTTGGGGTGTCCATCTTTTATTCTCTCTTTTTCTTCTTTGACAATTGAAGCCGAATTTCCTTTGACACCATTGCAAATTCTCCTAACTTTTCTCTTCTTATTCTTTTCTGTTCTCTCAACCTTGATTCTTCATACACTTTTCGAGATAGCCGAACACTCCTTGCCATTTAGAACCATAGCCGAATCTCAAAGGGGCTTAATTCCTATTCCTTGCTCAAAGCCTCGAAGCCAAAAACCTTGATCTAGTTCATTTGTGGCCGAATCCTCCGGAACATTAAACTCCTTCCACTTTTACGTTTTCTTTCTTCACCATGAAGTGCCAAATCTTTCTCCTTGGGATCTAGAAGACGATTCTCTGTGGATGCTTGTATAGTGGTAGGTATTTCCTTCCTTAGGCAATCGGTTTCCTCTCATCTTCATTTAGTGTGACGAAATCAAGGGTTGGCCTTGATTTCTAAGGTTGGCCGAATGTTCTTTAAGGCCATAGTGATGTGTTCTTTTGTGTGTAGCCGGAAGTAAGGAAACATCAAAGATTTATTCGGGATTCGATTTATCAAGGCAAGTGATATGTGCAATTCGGCCAAAGGCCATCTTTATGGATTTATTGGTTATAGTCGAATCTAACATGTGACATATAGGAATCTCAACAACTTCAGGAGCTAGCGAGCAATTCGGGCTTTAGATAAGCAAGGTAGGTAGTTGCTAATATTCGGCCATAGGCCACATTTGGTATTTAAGTGTGACCAATTCTAACCATGGCTTATAGGGCAAATCGACAGTGGTTAATAGAAGCTTTCGGGATTTTAGTGAACTCGCTAAGTATACCAGGTGTGTACCCCACACTAAACCTTATTAGATTACGGCTTAAATTAGTTATGTTTGTTTATAATAATATGAATGTGGCCAAAGGTACCATGCAATGGTACAAAGTACTCAGGTACGTTTACCCACTCCTACTATGAGTATAATATGATCTGTTATGGCATACATGTGAAACTATAAGAATGTGAATAAAGAATATGGCATGATATTGCATGTTTTGTATGGCATGGGCACATGGGTTATATGGAAAGGGGAAGTGATTAGTGGTTATATACCCCAATATCTGAATGTGGTGACTTCGGTCACGTTATCTGAATGTGGTGTCTCATGACACAAAATAATTATCCGGTGGCTAAGCCACGAATATTATAAGAGGCGATGAGCACGTCATTGCAGCTGATCGCTTCGATGATGTGTAGCGGATGGAGGGTTGACTTAGTAGTCTCCACGGTGTGCGAGTTGAGTACGGGTGATGTGTAGCGGATGGTAACTAGGTTTGGGTTCGGGTTTGCATCATTTTATTATTTAATTATATGCATATGTATGAACTGATATGCCTAAACTATTGGGATTTAGTGTTGGTTACACATTGAGTCTGTTTGACTCACCCCCGTTGGGGAATATTTTTCAGTGACACTCGGTGATGGACCAGGTCTGCGGGAGCTTAGTGGTGGCCATGCTCAAAGACAAAGATTATTTTCAATTTGGACTCTTCATTTTCTTATAAGTATCTTGGATTTATTTTAGGTTTTGCTTCGATGTAATAAGGCCACTAGTATGCATGCATTTTAATTATTTTATTATGATACAATTTTTATCAATCTAAAGTTTAAGCAACTCTTCTTAAAAATAAATGTAAATGTTTAGACACCTAAACACAAACGATTTCCGAATTAAAGATTAACCCCAAAACAACTCGGTATTGTTTTTATAAAACCATCCCAAATTTTCTGAAGTTTACTCGAGGAACATACCAGATCCGGTCTGGGCTCGTGGGCCAGGTTTGGGCTGTTTCAGAGTATCATTTTGTACTTGAGCATCATGAAACCTCTTTTTCCACTGATCGACCTTAGCCTTCTCTTCTTGAATTTCTTGGCGCCATTGTTCTGAGGTTTTACCCAACCCAGCAATCTTCATCGATGAATGCAACCTTTTATAATCGGTCTTCAAGCTGTCCAAATCTTCTTCGGCCTTCCTTTTCCCTTTCCTCAGTTTCTCAGCCTTTGATTTCTGGACATCAATATCTAATCTCAAGTGCACTTTTTCTTCTTCCAGTTGTTCTATCTTTTTCCCTAACTCTGAATTTTTACTTTCAAAGTCTTGTTTCATGATTTCCAACTCAGAAGAGACTACTTGCAGGTATTCCTCCATTGGTCGAGCACCATCTTGTGTCGGCCTGGGGATATTATCATTGATTCTCCTACTCCGCCATGCATTATATTCGGGGGTTGCCATTGGACCCATAGCAACTCTTTTCATTCGATGAATCTGCTTTCAAGCATCAAAAATCTCTCGAACCTTCTTCTTATAATTATTCCCCATATATAAAAATTCAAACTGAGCTAGCCCATGCGTCGCCTGTATAAACTGTCTTGATTTGTATTGCCTTAGCACGAGTAAAGGAGCATACCAAACGGCTCCCCGAATTCTTAGCAAAGGAACCCAATCATAACTCCCACACCGGTAGAGAATTTCGTCAGAAATTAACAAATGAGCTCTTCATTCAACGTTATTTTCCTGGAGATTCTGAAGGAGCGCAATCCAGTTTTCTTCTGATATGTCGTCTCTTACGGGCGTGGTGCCAACTCCTTTAACGGGGAGTAATTCTCAGAAAAAACCTGATAAAAAACTCTATCTACCTTCCAAAAATGGCTATGGAACCAAACCAACAATAACTGTGTGCATCCTATGAATCTACCTTCACCTGTCCTTCAGCATGCGTTCAAAGATCTAAATGTTTCGGTAAGAATCGCTGGCACCGGCGTAACCCCCTTGTCAAGTCGATCGAATAGGTCAGTCACTGCTTCATCTACATGTCTCAAAGCCTTGGGGAAAATTACCAAGCCGTAGATACTTAAGGCGAACATGTCAACTTTCCTCTTAATATCTGGATGTGCCACAATCAGGTCCCTTAAGCTTACCCAAGAAATGCATTTCCCTTCACCTTTTTGCTAAATTCGTGCCGTGACCCACTGTTCACTCATCCCAGTGATACTCATCAGCTTCTTTACAAAAGTCGGTGCATTAGCGGCCCTGAAATAAACTTTGTCGACCCAAACCCTTTGGCTACGAAGTAAAGCCATATATTCTTCCACAGTAGGCACCAAATCCACTTCCCCGAACGTGAAACAGCTATATGCGGGATTCCAATATTGAGTCATAGCTCGAAACAAGTGTTTGTCCACTCTGATGTCAAGTAAGTAGGGTAGATCGCCATAATTAAGGTAGAAAAGCTACTTAGTCCTTTCATCCCAACGGGCCCATATATCTCTTAATTCTTGGAGCTCATTCTGTGTCACACTGATGCGAGTGAAGTCCCATAACTTTGATGTATATCCCTCGGCTAGACTATCCCCATTCTCAAGTTGTGTCTTCTCTAACCATATACGCACGGCCTCATTATCCTCTACTTTATCAAGGAATTCGTTCTCCATAATAAGCCTTCTAATTCAGTAATCAAAACAGGAATCGACACCTTTTATGTATGAAATGACATGCAAGCATGGCCAAAATAAAATAGGTTAGTATCACATAATAATAACCAAAGCAAGTGCCGAAATCTTTCTCCTTGGGATCTAGAAGCCGATTCTCTGTGGATGCTTGTATAGTGGTAGGTATTTCCTTCCTTAGGCAATCGGTTTCCTCTCATCTTCATTTAGTGTGACGAAATCAAGGGTTGGCCTTGATTTCTAAGGTTGGCCGAATGTTCTTTAAGGCCATAGTGATGTGTTCTTTTGTTTGTAGCCGGAAGTAAGGAAGCATCAAGGATTTATTCGGGATTCGATTTATCAAGGCAAGTGATATGTGCAATTCGGCCAAAGGCCATCTTTATGGATTTATTGGTTATAGCCGAATCTAACATGTGACATATAGGAATCTCGATAACTTCAGGAGCTAGCTAGCAATTCGGGCTTTAGATAAGCAAGGTAGGTAGTTGCTAATATTCGGCCATAGGCCATATTTGGTATTTAAGTGTGACCAATTCTAACCATGGCTTATAGGGCAAATCGACAAATGGTTAATAGAAGCTTTCGGGATTTTAGTGAACTCGCTAAGTATACAAGGTGTGTACCCCACACTAAACCTTATTAGATTACGGCTTAAATTAGTTATGTGTGTTTATAATAATATGAATATGGCCAAAGGTACCATGCAATGGTACAAAGTACTCAGCATGCTTACCCACTCCTACTATGAGTATAATATGATCTCATTATGGCACACATGTGAAACTATAAGAATGTGAATAAAGAATATGGCATGATATTGCATGTTTTGTATGGCATGGGCATATGGGTTATATGGAAAGGGAAGTGATTGGTGGTTATATACCCCAATATCTCGAATGTGGTGACTTCGGTCACGTTATCCGAATGTGGTGTCTCATGACACAAAATAATTATCTGTGGCTATGCCACGAATATTATAAAGGCGATGAGCACGCCGATCGCAAATGATCGCCGATGATGTGTAGCGGATGGAGGGTTGACTTAGTAGTCCCCACGGTGTGCAGTGTTGGTACGGGTGATGTGTAGCAGATGGTAACTAGGTTTGGGTTCGGTTTGCATCATTTTATTATTTAATTATATGCATATGTATGAACCGATATGCCTAAACTATTGGGATTTAGTGTTGGTTACACATTGAGTCTGTTTGACTCACCCCATTGGGAATATTTTTCAGTGACACTCGGTGATGGACCGGGTCGGCGGGAGCTTAGTGGTGGCCATGCTCAAAGACAAAGATTATTTTCAATTTGGACTCTTTATTTTCTTATAAGTATCTTGGATTTATTTCGGATTTTGCTTCGATGTAATAAGGCCACTAGTATGCATGCATTTTAATTATTTTATTATGATACAATTTTTATCAATCTAAAGTTTAAGCAACTCTTCTTAAAAATAAATGTAAATGTTTAGACACCTAAACACAAACGATTTTCGAATTAAAGATTAACCCCAAAACAACTCGGTATTATTTTTATAAAACCACCCCAAATTTTTCGAAGTTTACTCGAGGAACATACCAGATCCGGTCTAGGCTCATGGGCCGGGTTTGAGGTGTTTTAATTTGGTATCAGAGCCAGGTTCAAAACTCGGCTCTGGGGTTTTTGGGCTCCAAAATGTTTTTTAAAAATGGGCTTTTTAAAGGATAACAGTGTCATTAGCTCGGCCTTGGCACCTGCGTCTCAGACACAAGTCCGCTGTAAGTACCCTAAACCATTGTGTGATATACATGTGGGCTTTATGGGCTTTATGGGACGTAGACTAGTTTAAATAGACTCTGATGGACTATAGGCTTAGTTTAAACCACTTCTTAAACTTTCATAAGACTTAATTTCACTAAACAAACCCGTTAACGAGCCACAAGACTAGGGTGTGGTAACCGTCGTGACGCATGTCTAGGATTGGATCCTAAGAGCTTGGTATTTAAGCAGTCCTAGTGACTCACCTCCTCTTTCTTCGGAATCCTACAGTGCGTAGTGACTGCTCACCTTAGTCGAGTTAGGGTGTGGCAATAGGCGCACGCATGCCTAGGAGTGGATTCGGGGGAGAGCTTGGTATTTAAGCGATCCTAGCGACTCACCTCCTCTTCGCTTTGGATCCTACCTGGTGCGTGGTGACTATTCACCCTAGTTATAAGGACTCGTTGATGGGCTAAACCCTATAATTAAAACCCGAAAGGACCAAACACCCTAGTTTGGAAAATTTTTTTTTTTCGAAATACCCTTATTTCATAAAATCACCAAGGAACCCTAAATTGGAAAATTTACAAAATTACCCCTAATTTACAAATTTTTAAATTAACCCCGATTTATTACCAAAATACCCCTGTAGGTAAAATGACGAAAATACCCCTGGGATAGGAATAGGACGAAAATGTTTGAATGATGAATGTGTGTTGAATAAATGTGCTCATTTAAATTAGGATAGAAGACTTGAAACTTTGATCGATCGAAAGAACTACTTCTAAACTTCTTTCATAAAATTTCTTCGCGGATAATCAGTGGAACAAAATACTAATGCATAAAAATTTCTTAATCGACAAAGCGCGATCGTAGACATGAGTTCTATGGGACGTGGTTGTAATGTGCGAGGACGTGGTAGAGCGTATGACCGTGTCGGAACCCGTTAGTCCGGACAAGGGTCCGAAATGAGGTACCACCACCCCACCACCACCACCGTTGGTGTTGAGCGGCAAGATCGACGGGGAGGATGCGATGCTCGCAGCAATGCTGCGAGTTCTTGAGATGGTGGCCGGGAGCGGGTGGAGGTATAGGAGCTCAGAAATCTGTACCCGAGTGACTCCGAGCCAATGGGGCTGAGGTGTTTCGTGGTGTATCTGGTGTGGTACCTAGTACGGCTGAGTATTAGTTGGAGGCAACCGAGCGAATTATGGACGAGCTTGATTTAACTGCTGAGGAGAAACTGAAAGGGATAGTGGCACTACTTCGCGATGAAGCATATCAATGGTGGCTCACAGTTCGGGATGGTGCCACAGCTGAGGATCTTACTTGGGAATATGTTAAGGCGGCGTATCAGAAGAAATATGTTGGTACCAGTTATATTGATGCGTAGAGGAAAGCATTTACGGCCGGTTCAAGGAACAAATCCGTGGCGGAGTCGAGGTTGAATTCTTAAAGGTGAGTCGGTATGCTCGAGGATAGTGGCTACGGAGCATGAACAGTGTGTCCGGTTTGAGGACGGACTTAGGGATGACCTAAGGTTGTTGATAGCTCCGCAGCAGGAGCGAGAATTTGTCGTATTAGTGGAGAAGGCTAAAGTGGCCGAAGGAGTTAAGGACTCTGTAAGGCAGAACTCTAATCAGAATAGGCAAAAGAGAGGATTCAGATCGTCTGGGTCATCTGGGAATGCGCAGAAGAGGCCTAGAGTTGATGGGTCGTAAGGTTAGCAAGTTGTGACAGGAGGGTAGTATCGTACTTGTGATCAGTGTGGGAAGAGGCACATAGGAGAGTGTTGGAAGAAGACAGGGGGATGTTTCAAGTGTGGGTCCAAGGACCACATGATTAAGGACTATCCTATAAAAATAGACGGGGGCCAACCAACAGGTCAAGGTTCTAATCAGGCTGGAAGAGGGGGACAACAGCCTCAGCGGGGTCGTGGTCCGAATAACAGAGGTAATGGTGCTGGAAGAGGACGTGGGACCCCGGGCTGAGGTGTTGGCAATGCCGAGGCAAGACAGCCGGGTCTAGTGTATGCGGTTCACCGAAGGGAGGACGAAGACGCGCCAAACGTCATAACCGGTACATTCCTTATAGCGAACAAGCCTTATTTTGCTTTGATTGATGTGGGCTCGACCCATTCCTATGTTGCATGTAGTGTAGTTGAAACACTAAGCATAGACTCTAAACTATCTGATAGGGAGATGACTGTAGTAAGCCCATTAGGCCAAATGTAGTGGTGAATAAGATCTTTCTGAGCGTGCACTTTAAAATTCAGGGAGTGATATTTTCTGCCGACTTAATGGAACTTCCCTTTGGAGAATTTGATCTCATACTTGGCATGGACTGGCTAGTAGAACACCGAGCTATATTGGATTGTGCAGCTAAACGAATAGAGTTAAAGACGCCGGAGGATGAGGCGATAATTATGATAGGAGAAAGAAGAAACTACTTGTCTAACGTAGTCTCTGCCTTAAAGGCTGATAAAATGGTTCGGAAAGGGTGCAAGGCATTTCTGACTTTTGTTAGGGCATTGGATGCCAAAGAAGGGGGAGTTAGTGGAGTTAGAATAGTAAAGGAGTTCATGGATGTCTTTCCGGAGGAGTTACCTGGAATACCCCCGGACAGGGAGGTAGAGTTTGGAATTGACTTGCTGCTTGGAACGGCGCCAGTATCTATCGGTCCGTATAAAATGGCACCGAAGGAGTTGGTTGAGCTCAAGGCTCAAATCCAAGAGTTGCTTGATCGTGGGTCCATTCGACCCAGTGTGTCTCCATGGGGAGCACCGGTCTTGTTTGTGAAGAAGAAAGATGGGACTATGCGTATGTGTATAGATTATCGTCAGTTGAATAAGCTGACCATCAAGAACAAGTACCCTTTGCCAAGGATAGACGACTTGTTCGATCGACTTAAGAGCAATGGTATTCTCAAAGATAGACCTAAGGTCCGGATATCATCGCCTTAAGGTGAAGGAAGCAGATATCTATAAGACGCTTTTTTTCGGACAAGATACGGGCATTATGAGTTCGTAGTGATGCCATTTGGTTTAACGAATGCCCCAGCCGTATTCATAGATATGATGAACCGGGTTTTTCAACCCTACTTGGATCGGTTCGTCGTTGTGTTCATCGATGATATCCTAGTATACTCCAAGTCTGAGGAAGAACATGACGAGCATCTCTGAAAAGTGTTGCAAGTGTTAAGGGAGAAGAAGCTATATGCCAAATTCAGCAAGTGCGAGTTTTGGCTTAAGGAGGGTGCATTCTTAGGGCATGTGGTGTCTGCAGAAAGAATAAGGGTGGACCCTAAGAAGATTGAGGCAGTACTAGATTAGAAACCACCTAAGTCTGTGGCTGAGATTTGAAGTTTCTTGGGATTGGCAGGCTACTACAGAAGGTTTGTAGAATGATTTTCTTCAATAGCCGCACTGTTGACAAAGTTGTTGAGAAAGGAGGTACCTTTCGTTTGGACAGATAGGCAACAGGAGAGCTTTGAGAAGCTTAAGAGAGTTTTGACTGAAGCTCCGGTTTTGATTCAGCCGGAGGCAGGGAAGGACTTTGTGGTGTACTGGGATGCTTCTCACACATGATTAGGATGTGTTCTAATGCAGGACGGGAAGGTTGTAGCTTATGCATCTCGATAATTAAGGCCACACGAGGTTAACTACCCGACGCATGATTTGGAATTGGCGGCAGTGGTCTTTGCTCTTAAGGTGTGGAGGCATTATTTATATGGAGAAAAGTCAATGATCTACACGGACCACAAGAGTCTTAAGTATCTGTTGACTCAGAAGGAGCCAAGTTGAGACAATGAAGGTGGGTGGAATGCGAAGGATTATGATTGTTCCATAGAGTATCATCTGGGCAAGGCGAATGTAGTGGCAGATGCCTTAAGTCGGAAAGTGGTGTCGGATCTGAGGGCAATGTTTGCACATCTGAGCTTGTATGACGATGGAAGTCTGCTGGCAGAGTTGCAAGTTAAGCCGTCATGGCTGAATGAGGTAAAGGAAAGTCAGTTAGTGGATGGGGACTTAAGTGCTAAGTTACAGCAAGTGCAGAGTGGAGAGTTGGAAGATTATGGTATTAATAACGAAGGAGTGTTGTATTTTAAGGGTAAGGTCTGTATGCCGAGGAACAAGGAGTTAAGGCAGAGGATTCTTTAGGAATCGCATGGTAGCCCCTCTGCTATGCATCCTGGAGGTACTAAATTGTACAGGGATCTAAGGGAACAGTTTTGGTGGCCAGTCCGCGAGAAGGAAGTTACAAAATTTGTCGGTAAGTGTTAGCGCTTAACGTGTCGCCAAGTTAAGGTGAACACCAAGTTCGTCGAGATTGCTTCAACCGATAATGGTTTCGCAGTGGAAGTGGGAGAGAATTACCATGGACTTCGTTAGTGGGTTTCCCCTTACGCCTACTAAGAAGAACTCGGTATGGGTGATAGTGGACCGATTGACCAAGTCTGCGCACTTCATTCCGGTAAGAGTTGATTATTCTTTGCAGAAGTTAGCAAAGTTATATGTGGCGGAAATTGTGAGGTTGCATAGAGTGCCACTATCAATTATTTCAGATAGGGATCCAAGGTTTACGTCTCGGTTTTCGAAGGCTCTACATCAGGCTTTAGGCACTAAATTGGATTTCACTACGGCTTTTCATCCACAGTCGGACGGGCAGTCTGAACGAGTAATCCAATTGTTGGAAGATATGCTGAGAGGCTGTGTGATAGACTTCAGAGGAAGTTGGGAAGAATATTTGCCGTTAGCAGAATTTGCATACAACAACAGTTATTAAGCCAGTATTCGGATGGCACCGTATAAAGCGCTGTATGGACGAAAGTGTCGCACTCTTACGTGTTGGACGGAATTGGGGGAACGACAACTTTTGGGCCCAGAGATTGTGGCAGAATCTGAAGAGAAAGTTGAGATAATTCGGGCACGGTTAAAGGAAGAGTCTGACAGATAGAAGTCGTATGCAGATCTTAAGCGAAAGGAGATAAAATTTGATGTGGGGGATCAAGTGTTTCTTAAGGTATCGCCTTGGAAGAAGGTTATGAGATTTGGTCGCAAAGGGAAATTAAGTCCAAGGTTTATAGGACCTTATCGGGTATTAAAGCGAGTTGGACCAGTGGCATACCAGTTAGAGTTGCCTTCGGAGTTGAAGCAAATACACGACGTATTCCATGTTTCTATGTTACGTCATTATCGATCGGATCCATCTCATGTAGTACCAGTTGAGGAGGTAGAGCTAAGACCAGATTTGTCCTACGAGGAAGAGCCGATTCAAATTTTGGAACGAGATGTGAAAGTGCTACGAAGGAAGTCAGTTCCTTTAGTCAAAGTGTTATGGCGCAATCATGGATTGGAAGAAGCTTCGTGGGAGTCGGAAGAACTAATGCGACAAAGAATACCCTCACTTATTTCAAATGTGTAATTTCGAGGACGAAATTATTTTAAGGGGTAGAAATCGTAACATCCTGGATTTTGGGTTTATGCATTTGTGCTTAAATAAATGTGAAAGCATGTCTATGTGTGTGTTAAATGTGTTTTATGAATTTTTGTGAACCCTAGAGTGTAGTGAATGCTTTAGAAATTATTAGATTTTAAATTCAAAAGAGGAAGCTAAGCTTGATAGGCCTTAAGAGAAAATGTAAGGGAAATATGACACAAGAATGGGCTTGGTAAAGTGGCTTGGAGGCGCCACTTAGGGCCTTGGTGTGTGACGCCTCAAGCAAGGGAGAAGGGAGGAGGTTCGAATCATGTTGGCAGCGTGGGAGTGTGGCTTTTATTTTTGCATTTTGGCGTCAAGGAGGAGAGAAGTATTGGACGGCATGGGACTCTGAAAAGGTGAGGATAAAAACTTGATTTTCTTTTAAATTTCGGCTAGGAAGAGGAGATAAAGGTTGGACGTATTCAAATTATTTTGAGTGAGTAGCATGGAGAGAATATAGGAGAAAAAGATGGGATATGATGAGAGAATGAAGCAATGGCCGAATGTGGGACTCTTTGGGGTTGCTTAATCGGTTTTGAAGCATAGAAAAGGGATAATGCCGAATTTTGGGGTGTCCATCTTTTATTCTCTCTTTTTTCTTCTTTGACAATTGAAGCCGAATTTCCCTTTGACACCATTGCCGAAATTCTCCTAACTTTTCTCTTCTTATTCTTTTCTGTTCTCTCAACCTTGATTCTTCATACCTGTTTTCGAGATAGCCGAACACTCCTTGCCATTTAGAACCATAGCCGAATCTCAAAGGGGCTTAATTCCCTATTCCTTGCTCAAAGCCTCAAAGCCGAAACCTTGATCTAGTTCATTTGTGGTCGAATCCTCTGGAACATTAAACTCCTTCCACTTTTACGTTTTCTTTCTTCACCAGTAAGTGCCGAAATCTTTCTCCTTGGGATCTAGAAGCCGATTCTCTGTGGATGCTTGTATAGTGGTAGGTATTTCCTTCCTTAGGCAATCGGTTTCCTCTCATCTTCATTTAGTGTGACGAAATCAAGGGTTGGCCTTGATTTCTAAGGTTGGCCGAATGTTCTTTAAGGCCATAGTGATGTGTTCTTTTGTGTGTAGCCGGAAGTAAGGAAACATCAAAGACTTATTCGGGATTCGATTTATCAAGGCAAGTGATATGTGCAATTCGGCCAAAGGCCATCTTTATGGATTTATTGGTTATAGTCGAATCTAACATGTGACATATAGGAATCTCGACAACTTCAGGAGCTAGCGAGCAATTCGGGCTTTAGATAAGCAAGGTAGGTAGTTGCTAATATTCGGCCATAGGCCATATTTGGTATTTAAGTGTGACCAATTCTAACCATGGCTTATAGGGCAAATCGACAGTGGTTAATAGAAGCTTTCGGGATTTTAGTGAACTCGCTAAGTATACCAGGTGTGTACCCCACACTAAACCTTATTAGATTACGACTTAAATTAGTTATGTGTGTTTATAATAATATGAATGTGGCCAAAGGTACCATGCAATGGTACAAAGTACTCAGGTACGTTTACCCACTCCTACTATGAGTATAATATGATCTGTTATGGCACACATGTGAAACTATAAGAATGTGAGTAAAGAATATGGCATGATATTGCATGTTTTGTATGGCATGGGCATATGGGTTATATGGAAAGGGGAAGTGATTAGTGGTTATATACCCCAATATCTGAATGTGGTGACTTCGGTCACGTTATCTGAATGTGGTGTCTCATGACACAAAATAATTATCTGGTGGCTATGCCACGAATATTATAAGGGCGATGAGCACGTCGACCGCAGGGATCCGCCTTCGATGATGTGTAGCGGATGGAGGGTTGACTTAGTAGTCCCCACGGTGTGCAGGTTGGTACGGGTGATGTGTAGCGGATGGTAACTAGGTTTGGGTTCGGGTTTGCATCATTTTATTATTTAATTATATGCATATGTATGAACCGATATGCCTAAACTATTGGGATTTAGTGTTGGTTACACATTGAGTCTGTTTTGACTCACCCGTTGGGGAATATTTTTCAGTGACACTCGGTGATGGACCGGCCTGGCGGGGAGCTTAGTGGTGGCCATGCTCAAACACAAAGATTATTTTCAATTTGGACTCTTCATTTTCTTATAAGTATCTTGGATTTATTTCAGGTTTTGCTTCGATGTAATAAGGCCACTAGTATGCATGCATTTTAATTATTTTATTATGATACAATTTTTATCAATCTAAAGTTTAAGCAACTCTTGTTAAAAATAAATGTAAATGTTTAGACACCTAAACACAAACGATTTTCGAATTAAAGATTAACCCCAAAACAACTCGGTATTGTTTTTATAAAACCACCCCAAATTTTCCGAAGTTTACTCGAGGAACATACCAGATCCGGTCTGGGCTCGTGGGCCGGGTTTGGGGTGTTTCAGAGTATCATTTTGTACTTGAGCATCATGAAACCTCTTTTTCCACTGATCGACCTTAGCCTTCTCTTCTTGAATTTCTTGACGCCATTGTTCTGAGGTTTTACCCAACCCAGCAATCTTCATCGATGAATGCAACCTTTTATAATCGGTCTTCAAGCTGTCCAAATCTTCTTCGGCCTTCCTTTTCCCTTTCCTCAGTTTCTCAGCCTCTGATTTCTGGACATCAATATCTAATCTCAAGTGCACTTTTTCTTCTTCCAGTTGTTCTATCTTTTTCCCTAACTCTGAATTTTTACTTTCAAAGTCTTGTTTCATGATTTCCAACTCAGAAGGGACTACTTGCAGGTATTCCTCCATTGGTCGAGCACCATCTTGTGTCAACCTGGGGATATTATCATTGGTTCTCCTACTCTGCCATGCATTATATTCGGGGGTTGCCATTGGACCCATAGCAACTCTTTTCATTCGGTGAATCTGCTTTCAAGCATCAAAAATCTCTCGAACCTTCTTCTTATAATTATTCCCCATATATAAAAATTCAAACTGAGCTAGCCCATGCGTCGCATGTATAAACTGTCTTGATTTGTATTGCCTTAGCACGAATAAAGGAGAATACCCAACGGCTCCCCAAATTCTTAGCAAAGGAACCCAATCATAACTCCCACACTGGTAGAGAATTTCGTCGGAAATTAACCAAGGAGCTCTTCATTCAACGTTATTTTCCTGGAGATTCTGAAGGAGCGCAATCCAGTTTTCTTCTGATATGTCGTCTCTTCTGGGCGTGGCTGCCAACTCCTTTAACGGGGAGTAATTCTCAGAAAAAACCTGATAAAAAACTCTATCTACCTTCCAAAAATGGCTATGGAACCAAACCAACAATAGCTGTGTGCATCCTATGAATCTACCTTCACCTGTCCTTCAGCATGCGTTTAAAGATCTAAATGTTTCGGCAAGAATCGCTGGCACTGGCGTAACCCCCTTGTCAAGTCGATCGAATAGGTCAGTCACTACTTCATCTACATGTCTCAAAGCCTTGGGGAAAATTACCAAGCCGTAGATACTTAAGGCGAACATGTCAACTTTCCTCTTAATATCTGGATGTGCCACAATCAGGTCCCTTAAGCTTACCCAAGAAATGTATTTCCCTTCACCTTTTTGCTAAATTCGTGTTGTGACCCACTGTTCACTCATCCCAGTGATACTCATCAGCTTCTTTACAAAAGTCGGTGCATTAGCGGCCCTGAAATAAACTTTGTCGACCCGAACCCTTTGGCTACGAAGCAAAGACGTATATTCTTCCACAGTAGGCACCAAGTCCACTTCCCCGAACGTGAAACAGCTATATGCGGGATTCCAATATTGAGTCATAGCTCGAAACAAGTGTTTGTCCACTCTGATGTCAAGTAAGTAGGGTAGATCGCCATAATTAAGGTAGAAAAGCTGCTTAGTCCTTTCATCCCAACGGGCCCATATATCTCTTAATTCTTGGAGCTCATTCTGTGTCACACTGATGCGAGTGAAGTCCCATAACTTCGATGTATATCCCTCGGCTAGACTATCCCCATTCTCAAGTTGTGTCTTCTCTAACCATATACGCACGGGCGCATTATCCTCTACTTTATCAAGGAATTCGTTCTCCATAACAAGCCTTCTAATTCAGTAATCAAAACAGGAATCGACACCTTTTATGCATGAAATGGCATGCAAGCATGGCCAAAATAAAATAGGTTAGTATCACATAATAATAACCAAAGCAAGTGAAAAAAAAAATGCCAAACCACTAGATGGGTAACCACTAAGGTTTAGCATGGCTCTACCTAGGGTGGGCTCTTAGGGTTTACTATATGTGGTTTGGTTCTAAGGGAAAAAGGGTACCTGAACCAGAAGATTCCTCAATCCTCACCCATTATAGGCTCATACGGATCGAGTTCAGTTCAGGGGAATACATTTCCCTATGGCCATGCGGAGGTGAAAACCTCACGGAACCATAAGTACGGATGTATCCCGAAAGCAGTCCCCTAGCCTATGCGGAGGTGAAAACCTCACGAAGGCATAGCTTCTCGCTCCCACTTAAAGGGTGTGACCACAACGGTCATGCAATATGAATGCATAAATATCCTATTGGTCTCAAACCACAACAAACATATGATGCAACACAAACTCATGCAATGAAAGAAACGAAATTAAAACATTTTATTTTCGATAAAAGGACATTAATCAATCAATTTTACGGCTTGACTCTCTTATTGGTCCCCAATGGAGTCGCCAAGCTGTCGAAACCATTTTTTTGTTTGGAAAACGGGCCGACTTTAAAAGGAAAATGGAGTCACCACCAATCTTTTTTTTGAAGTGCGATTGGGCCACTTTTGAAAACATTTTGGTCTACGAATTTTAAGAAAACGGGTTCGAGTCGGTTCACATGACGAGAAAGGATTAGCACCTCGCAACGCCCAAAATTGGTACCTTATTGATTGATTAATGTCCTAATATTGAAAATTGAAAAAGATTTTTAAAATATGAGTCCTTTAAAAAGTGTTTGGATAATTCGAATTGGATATCGAAATTCTCTTGTTCCGAAAAGACGAAATACCACATCCAACACGATAGGACACGATGTTTCAAACCCTCGATACCAAGATCATTTCATGATTTCTAAAACTCATGCATTGCAATTTAAAACGGGTATTCCACTATTTGGCCAAACTAAAAATCGAAACCCAACACGATTGGGCACGATTCCTCGAATTCCCAAATATGAAATATCGCCTTTATTTAAGAAAACTCGGTCAAAATCTCTAAAGGATATTTGTTTATTTGGACGAATGGAAAATCGAAACCCAGCACGATTGGGCACGATCTCTCGAACTTCCAAACACGAAATATTGCCTTATTTAAGAAAACATGATCAAAATCTTTAAAGGATATTTAGTCATCCAGACGAACGAAAAATCGAAACCCAGCACAATTGAAAACGATTTCTCGAACTTCCAAACACGAAATATTTCCTTTGTGAAACCCTTTTTATGAATTTTAAAAAAAATACAAATATAACAACTCATAATAGTAAAGGAAAGTAATAAAAATGATAATAAGACTGATGAATATAATTAATAACAAAAAAGGGGTAAGTATTAAAATAATAATAATAGGATAATAATAATAATAAGCAAAAAATAAAGAAAATAATAAAATAATAGTATGTAATAAAATATAAAAATAATAAAAGTAATAAATAAAAAATATTAGTAATAAAATAATATAATGATAAATATAATAGTAAGTATAGTATAGTAATAATAATATATATATGTAAAATAATAGCAAGGAAAAAAATAAACAAAATGAAATATTAATAATAATAATATTAGGTTTAACAATAATAATAGCAGAAAGAATATGACTATAATAATAGTATACATAAAAAGTAATAAAAATACTAAAAATAATTAATTTGATGGTAAAATAGCCAAAATAAACGAAAAGGGACTAAATCGGATCAAAAACAGAAGCGTGGGGCCAAATTTAAAACAAAAAAAAAATAAAAGGGCTAAATTGTAAGGCGCGCGCAACCTAGAGGGACCAAAACAGAAATAAACCCTCCCTCTGAAACGCAGCGTTCGACCGAGGACCAAATTGAAACGAGGAGCGAACTTTTGGGCCAAATTGAAAATAAAATAAAAACTGCTTGGGAACCTCAAAAAAGCGGAGGGGCTAAATGCGCAATTAGCCCCTCCCTCAGAAACGCGCGGATCCTCCCCTGCGCGGGTCGGGTCACGGGTCGGCCTCCCAAAACGGCACCGTTTTGGTGCCTGGGGAGGCCGAATGAAACGGCGCCGTTTTGAAAGCTCTATAAGAGCTAATTTTTTTAAAAATTTTCATTTGAAACTGTTTTAGAAAAAAAAGGAAAGGAGGTCCTTTTTTCTCTGCAGCCCTCCTGGCCAGGCCAAGCCTCCGGCGAAATTTCGTCACCGGCGCCGCCGTCGCCGGCCACCGCGCGCAGTGGCCGGAACCCCCAAAAAGGTAAAAATCTTCCTTTTTATTTTTAAATCCTTTAATATATATATATATATAGTTTAGAAAAAACAGGAAAAAAAATGGAAAACGACAGTTATTCGAAAATGAAACAAAATGGAAAAAAAAACTCGACTGATTCAGTGTTTGCTTTGTATTAATTTGTGTATACTCTCCTCTATATCCGAAAAATCGTGTCCCCGTTACATTTGAATACTCGGGTTTTATAGCCTAAAAAATCCCCCCAAAAATAGAATCATCAAATCCCGAATATCCCCTTTGCTGTGCTGGGTTTTCCTTTTTGTAGGTACAACACGGAGACGTGGGGGCGCACGTTGCGGGCGACGTGGAGAGGCGCAAGATGCGGAGGAGCGGTCGACGTGGCTGAGTGCGCGAGGGCTGCTGGCGGCGGCACCAAGGGCTGACTGCTAGTGTTTTGTTTTTTTGTGTTTGGGGTTGTGGGCTAGGTCTAAGTTAGTTATTGGACTTAGGTTTAATTTGGGCTTGTGTTTATTTAAATGGACTTTATTATTTATTTTTTTGGTTTATTTTGGTTTTTGGTATGGGCCCGGTCATAAATTGGGCTCTACAAAGGGCATTAATGGATAAATACATAAACAAATATTGATGAAAATAGTTTATAAATATTTGAAAATAAGGGACCAAATTAAAACGTAAATGAAACTAAGGGTACAACTTGTAATAAAGTACATAAATAAATAATAATAATAGATAAAATAATATAATAATAGTGAAAAAAAAAAAGGAAAAACATGAAAATAAAAAAAATAAAAAAACAGAAAAACCAATAGATGTATAAATGTAAATAAATAAATAAATACAAAGAAAAATAAAATATAAAGATCGAAAGTAAGGGACTAAATCAGAATTTAAACAAAATTTAAAGTAAAAATCATAATAAAATAAACAAATTAAACAATAAAATAAAGTAAAGAATTAAAATCAAATGCGCAAAAACAAGTAGGGACTAAATAAGAAGTTAACCCCATCTTCAGGACACGTGTCCTTTCTTCTGCAGATCAGTGAACTGGGGATTAAATTGAAGCACACAAAAATCATATGGTCAAATTAAAAAAAAAATTTAAAAAAAAAGAAGAAATAGGACTAAATCACAACATGCCATAAAAGCGAAAGGGGCCAGCACGTAAATATCTCATTTTCCAAAGAAACACGCGGATCCTAGCGGTTCGGGTCGGGTCGGTTCGGTTCGCATCAAAACTACGCCGTTTTGGCGTCTGAGCTTTAATCCCAAAACGACGTCGTTTCTTGTGGCTATATAAGTTAGTTTTTTTTGACAAAAAATTATTCAGCCTTTGTTTTTTTAAAAAAATTTCTGAAACCCTCTCAAGCTCTCTCAAGCCCCCCTTCTCCAATCTGGGATCTGGCTATCAGCCGCCGTGCCGGCCGCCGGTCACCGGCGACGGCGCCGCCATCCTCGGTGGCCGAAGTTCACCGAAAAAAGCCTCCTTTGGCTATTTTTCCTCCCTCAGCCTAGATTTGAGACGAAAATGGCCAAAAACCAATTGAAAATTAAAAAAAAAAAGAGGAAGAAACCTTTCGGTTCCGTCTTCTCCGATCGCGACAAAGGTAAGATTTTTTTGTTTTAAATATATGTGAATATATATCTACTATATTGAAAATAAATATGCAAATAAAAAAATGAAAATATACATTAAAAGAAACTATGACAAAAATATACTTTTGATCTAAATTTTTTGCTTGAATCTGATTTTTCTCTCTTTTTTTTTGTATTTTATTTCTCTGTGAAAAACTACATTGATGGTTGTTGTGGCTTTTATAGCCAGTTTTACAATATTATTTTGCTTTTCTTTTTCTGTTTCGCTACTGTTTTTTTGTTCTTGCTGCTACTTCCGTGTTTTCCTCTTTTGCAGGTATTGGCGAAGTCAACGGAGGGGAGAGAAGAGGCTCCTTTGCCGTTTTGGTGCAAGGCAGCAGATCTCGGGCGGCGTGTGCTTTGTGGAGGCACATGAAGCGGCGCAAGGGGCTAGTTAGGGTTTCAGTTTTACTGAAAATAGTTTAGGTTGTGGGCCTTTGTAATTTTTGGGTTTGGGTTTGTAATTTATTTTTGGTTTTGTTTAGAGTCCGGACAAAATTGGGCCCTTACACTAAGTATTTTTTAAAAAATGTAATAATAATTTATGAATTTACCCTTATTAAATAAAAAGATAATATTTATGTTTTTGTTTTTTATAATAAACTTCTCTCTTAACAAATATTTGGATTAAATATTTAATAATAAATTTTAATTGATATTTAATTTATTTTTAATTTATAATGTTAATTGAAAGCAAAATTGTTTCAAATTTGTCTTACATATATTTTATAAATATAATAATGCATATTTGTAAATAAAACTTGTAACAGCCTGTTCTATGAAGTCTCCGTATTTGGTTATTCTTTAGCGTATAGATGGTAAATTAAGGATAGATTTGAATAAGTAAAGTATTTGTCTAGGGTAAGTATAGAATTCTGTGTAATTCGCCATTTGACGAACTCTTAGTTTTGGCTAGTTATGTGGTTTGACAGACTTTTTTGTTAAGTATTCGCCCACCTCTAATGCTTTGGATGAACTTCTTAAGTTCACAGTTATTTAGATTTGTTTAATATTTTAGAGTATGATGATTTGATTAGTCAAGTTAAAATTTAGTTAGAACTGAACTAGGCTATTATAGATGATAAAACCTAAAATTTGTTAAGTGCACTTAATCATGGGAATCAAGAGTGTCAGTGGAATTATCTGATTTTTTTACTAATCCTTGTCTTCGTTGCTTAAGTATATAAGGATAGCGGTGATCTTTCTGAACACATTTATGTCTTCTTCCTTCTTTTTTATTTTCACTGAAAGTCTCTAAAAACCTAAGTTTAGAAGATTTTCCTCGAAGTGAAAGTTTGCAGTGTCTAGCTAACTCCTACGTTAGTACCAGTCACTGGTAATTACTAATGAACCCTTAGGTTATCATCGAAGTCATTTATGTGTTTTTCGTACTGCATGCATAGATGTTAGAATGATATGTGAGGAAGAAAACTTCTTGATTTTGGACTAAGTGTTATCGATTCTTGCATGCATGTTAAGATTTGATAGATCGATGATTTGATATATATAATTTTAACTCAAGAAGCTAATGAGTGTCCAATCGATAAAGGCAAAAGTCCTACTTTGTAGGTTGTGCTAGAATTTCTAGCGAGTTACCTTCTTACTTCCATGTGTAGTAAATTTCTATTGTTATATAAATTGTATAAGGTAAGTACTCAGTAATGTATGAATGGTGTATGTGTGGATAATGGCCATTTAGTGTCATCATTCTGAGCACAATTTGACAGTGGTATGAAGTAAGTGTCATTCTTCATGCCTAAGTCACTACCATCTGCTTTTAATATGTGAAATATGATCTGATCTGTGGTGATGGAGAAGAGGAGATATGTTTGTGTAGCTTTCGGTAGGACAATCATATTGCAAACCAAACTGGCAGATCATGATAAAACATGCTATTCTGAATGAAAATGATATGATGAGTTATCTGTATGTATGTGAATGAAACTGTATGATATGCTTCTGATTTTGAATTCTGGGTACGTAGCTAGCATGAAGATGGGTTACCTGAGTTGTGTTAAGTTGGCGTACAGTATACGCTCATATGTTAAGTAAGTTCGCGTACTAAGTCTGTCTATGTTCTGTACACACCATTGGGCGTACTATGATTACCGTATGAAAGTCCCTCTGAAAGGTTCGGTTGTGTTGTAAGTAATGATATGTATGATTTCTTTTTGGAACTCACTAAGTTCATATGAACTTACTCTGTTATCTTTTCCTTCTCAGGCTTGCTAACTGAAGGAAGACTGTTTGTTAAAAAGATTACGCCAGACTGCTGCTGGTATTGTGAGCCAATTGTTTTGTTCTATATCCTGCTTGACTATTGCAGGTGACGTATAAATGTATTTTGGAAATGATCTGTATAAAGAACTTCTATTTTGACAAGACTCTATTTTTACGATATTTATATTAAATATCAATGCATGGATTTGAGTTGTTATATTTTGTTCAATGAAGTTATTATATTTGAACTTATATGCCAAATGATTTAGACGTTATTCTAAATTGCTAATATTTACATTAAAACTTTATTAAAGCAATAACTATTATACGATTTATAATTATAATTTGAAAATTTTTATAAAGCTTCTGCTAAATGTTTCGAAGTTAGTTTGATTTTAAGTTGTAACACATCATACACGAATTCAATTATCGGGTCAGGTTTGGCATGTTACAAAACTTGTTTTGGAATAAATTTAAGAAATTCTGTATACATAAATACTTGTGAAGAATTCATTGAAGTAATTAATATTTTTTAAACTAAATTGATGGTTAAACCAGTTAAGCCATCGATTCAACCGGTTTGATTAAAAAATTATTAATAATTAAAATAACTTTTTAAAAAAAATTAAAAAAACTCAGTTCAACTGATTCAAATGTCTATGTGTTCCGATCTAACCGGTCAATCCGATTCAAACAACATGAGAAGTAATAGAGAAAATCAAGTAGTAGGACAAAGAAAGAAGGTAATTTTTTTTTTTAGGTTTATTAATAGATTGATATCCTAAATTGATATAAAATAAGATTAATTTTGTCTTAATATTTTTTTAAGTAACTTTCCCATATTTTGTCATTGGGAATCACATTACCACTTCATGAAAAAATAACTCCTAAAAAGAAAATTAGATTTGAAGTTAACCTACCAAATTTTGCATACACTTTTCAAAAAATTAAATTCTCCAAAAAAAAATATTAATTTTCATCCTACAAAACACTATCTTACTGTTGGATGATGTTGTGGTTAATTTATGTGGGTCCTTTCCTTTTAAAAAAAAAAATTCATGAATAAAATTCAACTGCATGCTGATATTTTATTGATTTTTTAAAAAATAAATAGAAATAATTAAAGAATTTAGTAGAGAACATCTCATGATATTCATTTAAATATTTCTTATATATTTTAGAGATTTCAATTTTTCACTGACAAGTTTTTTTTTTTTTTTTAATATGGTTACAGAGGAATAAAGAAGTGTTCAACAATATGAAACCTCTATGGGATACTTCTTTGCTATACAGTCTGCATTCATTTACATCACATATCCAAACAAACTCACCCACAATTCTATTTGTAAATGCCTCAATCACTCTCTTTTAATTCAAGTTTTTGTTAAGAGCTAACTCGGAAACAAGCAACCATTGAAAAACATAACCCCAACTGTTAGCTACAAATGCTTGTAATATGCAACATTCTCATTTTTGACAGAAAGGATTCGTCACAAGCTTACGCATCTTTATCAACTTTCTTACCTGTGAAGAGCTTGGCTAGATTTGGCATCATCTTTTTCTTCTTCTTAATGCTGAATGGGGTCAATCCACTCACCCGTATCGCCGGTGACAATGATCTACGGAACTTCGATTTTCCTAACGGTGTCGAATTGCCATTGCTTTTCATTGACCTTCTATTGAATGATGATTGCTTGTTTTGTTCAACAAGTTGCCAGCTTCTTAGTTCTTTCTCTATCATTTTCTTAGCTGAAAGTGACCTTTGGGTTCGATATTCTTCTTCTTCCTCCTCTACCCTCATCTCCTTGAGATCACTTTGAGCCATTTTGTTTTTAATCAATATCTCCCTTTCACTAGCCCTGAGAGCTTCAATCCATGCCTGAGCTGCAGCAACTTTTTTATCAGCAATTTCTTCTGCTCCAACCGCACGTCCGGTCAAGTACTCGTACTCAAATTTCGATATAGTAATCGTGGAATTCCGATCGGATGCTGAAGCTCTAGATTGCATTGTAGTCTCTATGAGAGATCTCAACTTTTCTAGAGCTGAAGTCTCTGCTGACTTAACTGCTTCTAGTTCCCCCACAGCTGCCTGCAACTTTTCCTCGGTTGAGTCGATTTTGGACTCGGTTTTCCGGATTTCTTCTGCGATTGCTGCAGCTTCTTCGGCTATAAGAGCCTTCTCTTTCGTTGATGCTTCAGCTTCAAGTCTTAACTGTTCAAGTGAGAGGGAAAGATTGGCCACAATAGAGTTAGCCTTTTCTTCAGCTGCTGTCGCTGCTTCCAACTTTGATTTGGCTCTTAACAGCTTTGAATTGAGACTTTTAACTCTCAAATCTGTCTTTTCCTCTGTTTTCTTCAACTTTTTTGTTTCTTCTATAACATGTTTCAGCTCATTTCGGATAACATCCATGGATGACATATACCGAAAACCCTCTTCTCGAATCGAAGCCAATTCGTTCTTAGCTGCCTGCAACACTTTGTTGGTTGACTCTAATGAAGGTGGTTGATCCTTGACTTGCTTGAGTTCATCTTGTAAGACATTAATGTCAGACAAAGTGACATTCAATCTTTGTTCCAACTCTCCAGTCTGATCAATCTCGTTGATCATGTCCTCCATTTTCTTCTTCGTTCCTGCCATCCTACATGACAGTTCACCAACTTCTTTCTCTTTTTGAGCTTCGATATCTGCAGCTTCTTTTGATGCCTCCATCCGAGCCAATTCGACTAGAACATGTTCCTCATTAGCCACCTCAATTTCCTTCCTGAGCTCTTCTATATGCTTACCATTAGACAACAGTTTCTTGCTTGAATCTTCAAACTCCTTCACTGCTCTTTCTTTATCTGCCATTACAGATGCCATTGCAAGCTTAAGTTCACTGAGTTCATGTTTCACCATTTCCAGTTCTTCCATAACTTCCACGCACTGATAACTTTCGACACTACGAAAAACCGATGCCTTGACGTCGAGTTTTCCTTTCTTTTTCAAAGATTCAACATCTTTAATCCTTTCCTTAGCTTTGGAATTTGATTCCACTATCATTGAAGCCAAATCCTTCACTGTTTTCTTTGCACTAGAGAGTTCAGACTCGGCTTTAAACGTTTCTGATTCTGCAATTCTTCTACTCTCTTTATATCGACTCATATCCCTTCTTGCAATATGAAGCTCCCTTGCTTTTGACAATGGCTTCTTAAAAGTTAAAATCACACAATGACAAATTTATCAGTCAAAACTGAAAATTACTTAAACTCCATTGCATAAAAACTACAGGTTTTTCATGAATCACCAATGTCTAAAAAGCCGAATCCGATGTAAAACCGGTGACACCTGTGATTACCAATAGATCCGATTGATTGTATTAAAAAAAATTATGTATTATCTAAGTATTTCAAGTTAAATAATTATCAAATATAATAAATATTTAATAAAGAGTTAAATGTATAAATCTTATCCCATATAATAATATTTCATAAAAATAAATATTTAATCATCAATCAATTCAACTTATCTGTATAATCCGATATTTTAACACCATGAGTACCAAACTTATACCTCAGGAAAAGCCTCTTGACTCTGGGGTTTCTTCACTGAAGAATTACCATCAAGAATCATTTCTTCATACATATTAACAGCAACTTTACTTGATCCAATTCTTCTCTTCTCCATTATCAACCTGTTCCATTGACACACAAGAAAAACGTATTACATATATAAAATTAAATACTGAAGCAAAAGGCCTGGAATTCCAATATAAAGTATTCTATATAATCAAATTTACGTATTATTAACATCCCCTGAACTGCAACGGGGTTAAAAAATGGCAAACTGAAAGGAACAGAAAGTTAAAACGAAGTAAGAAAGAGATTGACAACTTACCAAGAAATTGTGGGTTGAGTTAGAACATAATAAATGGCGACCGGAAATAAAACCTGTAAATAAATTGTGATTTGTAGAAGAAGAAGAAGAAGAAGCACGTGTTTGTGGAATGAGTTAGACTAGAAAGGTCGTTAAGTTCTAAAGGCTAATGCCAAGCAAATGGAATAAAAGATAAAACGGCTGAGAATCAGACGCAGAGAGGACAATAGTTTGAATCCTGTTGATTGGATAATATTCTTGTATGCAACGCTAGCCATATATATATACACGCAAGGGATAAATTAACATTCAGTCCCTGAACTTGGAAAATTTTTCCACTTTAATCCCTAAACTCTTTTTGTTTGACAATTTTTTTTTTTAATTTGATCTTTGAACTTAAATTCAGTTACAATTTGATATTACGTCGTATCATCACATGATTTTAAAAAAATTATGAAGAATTATAATTTCTTCATATTTTTTTAAAATTTTTTGCATTATTTTTAATTTATAAAATTTTCATGTGAATTCTTGACACAATCTCATACTGTCATGTAGTTTTATCTCAAAAGGATTCAACTTATCAATTTTTAATTTTTTTAAATGTATATAATGCCTAAGATTATTATAACCCATTTTTAAACTTTAAATAAGAAGATAAATAAATTTCAACATGTTCAAACTCATATCTTCCTGCACTAATAAGAATACTTGTACCAACCGAGTTAAAACTCAATTAAGTACAAATTAAGTACATTAAAAATGTCAAACTATTTCTTTGATATAAAAATTTCAATTGTTAAATATATATTAACACAATAATATCATAAATTGATATTTTTTTGACATCAAAATTTTTGACCATTAACTATATATTAACAAAAATAATATCATAAATTGTTATGTTATAATTATCGAATTGGTATGAAACTGTAACTAAATAATATTTACAATTATAAAAATAAATTTAACAATTAGATTATTAAAATATTAATTCTAGAAATATTAGCAATGCATTGAAAATACTTTGCTCTTTTTAATGAAAATTTGAATCTGAATCGGAAAATAAACAAAACACTATGATTAGTAAAATCGTATCATATATTATTTTTATATATTCTATTAAGTTTTTTCTATTATAAATGTAGTACATTTATAAATATCATATAAAGATGAAAATAACCATAATATTATAAAACATGGTGAAAGAAGTCAATTAAATACATACATATATTTCGAGACTGAAAATTCTCATAATTATACATGACGAAACTCAGATTTAGGTTCTAAAAATCAAGTTGTCCAAATTGCACAGCTGAATTTAGGGTGTAGAAAGAACAATCTGGACTAAAAGGAGCTGAATTTATTTTTGGGAGCCACTTAGAAATCAGACATTAAAAAAGGGTTTTGTGAAAATTATTAAACGGCGATATTTATGTGTATGGAAGGAACGAAACGACAAAGCTGCCAGTGTCAAAGCAATCAAAGGTAGCTGAGAATCCACGAATTTAAAAGCTAAATCACATGGAATCCTCGTTAATTCAATTTTATTTGATATCCTGTAGGCAGTGGCCTAAATGCTTCTACTTATCTTTTTCCCGTACCCAAGTATAAGATAAAAAGGATATTCTGAATATTATAATTAATATTTACAAAAAAATATGGAGGAGATGCAGGTATTAATTTTCTCGCATATTTATTAATAAGATTTTTATTTTGCCCGACATTATAAATATCTTACTTGAACAGTTTATTGATAAATTTTATTCAAATTATGAGCAAAATTTTAATTTCATTAAAATATTTTTATTGAATAAATTTATTTGATAATAACTAAAATTTACACTAAAATGCTTTATTTTACAATTTTTTTATAAAATATTGAGGGCGGGAATGGGTTCAACGTATGTCAAAACATATAAATAAAACATGAGAAACAGCAATACATCATTAACCCACTGAATAAAGTAGTAACGAAGCACCCAACCAAATCCAAAAAACACTGGCCACCCTAACAGGAAGAAGATGGCTGCGCGCAGAGCCACCGAAAGCCACAGCTTTAGTCGGGAGGATCTACCCACCAGCGGTCCGTTGTCACTGCTGCCGCTGCAACACATGGGACTTCACCCAGTAAGTGCTCTCATCCATTCTGAAGCCCACTTGTGCAATTTCATGTGCTAGTCTGCTACAATCCCTACTTGCATGTCGAAAAATGGCTCTTAGAAAAGATTTTGCTAGAGATCAAACATCACTGATATATGCACTCATTTGAGATTTGTCGTCTTTCCCTTGAATAATCCTCGAAATAACTACTCGGAAGTCGCCCTCCACTTCCACCATTATGAACCCCATGTTAAGAGCAAACTGCAGCGGCTATACACAAGCCAGCGCCTCGGCCGAGAAAGCATCAGGTATGTGTGGGTTAATAACCATTCCACTGCCCACAAGCTGACCATCCATATCCCTGATCACAAAGCCTGACCGTGATTGTCTCCGGTGTTCTTTGAAAGCAGCACCGAAATTTACTTTAACATAAGGGTCAGTTGGGGGAGACCACTTTTCAGTAGACGGGCTAAATTTAGCAGGTAGTCGCTTTCCCAGTTCATCAAATTCTTTAAGGAATGAATGGATTCTCAATTTAATCTCTTGTGCTAATTGAGGCTTGTTCTCCATAACGTGTTTATTACGCCAAGTCCAGATTGCCGAGATGACCCCAACAATAACTCTGCAAGTATATATCGAGCAATTTCTAAGTAGAAATTCAAACCAAACCCAATAATCATCACATTGTAAACTTGATGGCCAGTGTATTGAGAAAGAATTCCAAAACATCTTATGCAAGGCGCACGAAGTAATGACATGAAACATAGATTCAGGACCACTTCGATACCTTGGGCAAATAGGGGAATCCTATTCGTTTGGTGTAGAGGTTTGCATAACAAGAGATGTAATTAAGCTAGATAACTTCCAAGGTGATTGCTAATAGGCTTCAAACGGTTCTCAAGCAGTGCATTGATGAGGCTCAAGGGGCGTTTGTCCGTTAAAGATTAATTTCGGATAATGTTCCGGTGGTCCTTCACTCTCAAGCTAGATATGATTAAAGCTTACGACCGGACTGAGTGAGATTTTCTTGAAGGAATGATGTTACATATGAGCTTCAAAAGGGAGTGGGTTTCTTTACTTTTTGCACTGTATAAGCTCGATGTCATATTCAGTGGTTCTAAATGGTAATATTAGTGAAGCTTTTGTTCCAAGATAGGACTTCGATAAGTAGATCCTTTGAGCCCGTATTTATTCCTTGTATGGAAGGCTTCTCTTTGCTGCTTCACTTGGTCAGACGTGAAGGTTTATTAACTGGTGGTAAGGTATGTCGTGGAAGTCCTTGTATCACCCATTTGTTTTTTGCGGGTGGTAGTGTAGTATTTGGGGATGCATTTGATGGGAAAGGATTGTATGAAACAGTGACGCCACGTCATTTGTATCCCTTTTTCAATAGATTTATGTCACATCAGCATTTTCATCCTGAAAAAAATCAAATCCAAATTAAAATCCAGAAATTCAGGATAAAAATACTGATGTGGCATAAAACTATTGGAAAGGGATAAAACTATTGGAAATGAATACTATCACTGTTTCATACAATCCTTTCTCTGCATTTGATAAGGGAGACAAGTTCTTCATTAGATATTCTAGAAGTACGAGAAGTGCTTAGATCAGCAAATCAATTTTGATAAATCTCTATCTATTTTAGCTCTAATGTACCAAATCTATATAATTAAAATATATTAAATATAAAAGAATTAAAAATTTATAAAAAATATATATATATAAAAGAACTAAAAAACCTAAACCACTAAACCTATGACTCTTTTACGTTAAAATAAAACCCCACTCCATTCATTAGTCAAGGGGGATGCCCTCTTCTGTAACCAAAAAAAAAAAAACCCCACTCCTGGTGTGTTTTTTTTTTTTAAAAAAAAATTTGTTGTGGCTTTCAGCCTATTTTACATGCAACTAAAATTTCATATAAAATTATTTTTTTATAATATTTGATCGAGTATAATATTTTAAAAATTAGATTAGTGATTAAATCAATTAAATAATCGATTTTTAGTCTAATTAGTTCAATTATTGACTTATAAATCAGTTTAATCGTCATTTTTTTTGTCTTAGTTTTCATTTTTTTAAGATTCAAATGATTTGCTTAGAGATGAACTCAATTTTTTTTATAAATCAATATTTTGATTGACTTTTAATTCAATCAAATTAATTTAATATAATTTCAATAATACAATAATAGCAAATAGCATTCTTTTTAATTAAATTAAATCAATTTCAACCTGATGAACCAGATAAGGATGGCTTGCCTGCGACAGTTTTGTAATGTACATTTTGTATATTTTGGGCAGTTCATGGGAATAGCCATTAGTTCTCGATCGCTCTCCATACTAGGACTTTAAGTGATTGTCTTTCTCTTAACCTTGTATTTTGATTAGTAATATCAGCATTGATTTTAATAATAAAATATGAAATATATTAATTGAATTGTTAAAATATTCTGTCAAATAAAAATTGAATTGTTAAAATATTAATTATATAAAAATTTATAAATTTATGTATAATTATTTTAATTTTAAACTTAGTATAAATGGATCCTCCTCATCAAAAAACAAAATTTATGCAAATAATAAACCATATAGTCTCTCTAAAAAAATTAAAAGCATTAATTAAATTAGAAATTCTATCATAGAGATTACATATTTAAAACGAAGATTAGTTTAAAAATAACATGCAATAAATAATGAAACGTATAACTTGTAACTAATTAATAATATTTATACTATTATTTAAACCCTTAACTAAGTTGATGTTATGAGTTAACCGAGTAACAACTCGATTAAGGAAAAGACTAAAAATTCTTTTTATTTTTAAAATAAATTATATTATTTGAAAGTATTTTAATCTTTTTAATTATGAAAGGACATTTTATTAATTTCCTTAACCGAGTTAGTTCTCGGTTGATTTATGACACCAACTCAGTCAAATGTATAAATAATAATATAGATATATAATTAAAGGAAGTAATAATGTATATGCATAACAAATTTAAAATGTAACTATTATATTGAAATAAAACTTTGGTTTAGTAGTAGGGTTAATATTTTATTGATGCAAATAACATAGGTTCAAATACAATAAACTTTTTATTTGTTTTTTTAAATAAAAATATTAAAATACTCTTAAATAATATAATTTATTATGAATACGGAATGACATTTTTGTAATTCCTTAACTGAGTTGGTACTCGGTTGATTCATAATACCAACTCAGTCGGGAGTTTAAATAAGAGTATAGTAATACAATTAAAATGAATATTATATTGAAATAAAGTTTTGGTTTAGTGATTGAATTAATATTTTATTCATACAAATAACACGGGTTCAAATCCAAGCAAATGCAAATTTTTTATTGGTTTTTTAAATAAAAAAATTAAAATACCCTCAAATAATATAATTTATTTTAAATATGAAATGATATTTTCATAATTTTCTTAACCAAGTTGATATTTAATTGATTCGTGACACCAACTTAATCAGCGGTTTAAATACATTAGTAATGTATGCATAGTATAATTAAAATGTAAATATTATATTAAAATGAAATTTTTCTTTAGTAGTAGAGTTCAGGGGTGAATACAATGTAGGGGTCCTACCCCCACCCCCAAATGTAAAATTTCAATTCTAGTCCCTTGAAGACTATCAAATTATAAATTAATATAGGATAAAATTATGCTTTGGCCCCTAAATAAAAATAAACAATATATTTAGTCCCTTCAAAAATAATGAAATCATAAATTAATAAATGATAAAATCTATATTTTAACATCTCAAAAAATTATAGTTCAATTTTGGCCCCCCATAAAAAAAATTTAGATTTGGCCCCTGGAAGAGTTAATATTTTATTGATGTAAATAGCATGGGTATAAGTCCAAGTACATTCTCAGTTTGTAGATCTATTTTGTGGGTATATTTGTTGCCTTCAAAAGTCGTGATGCACAAATGATGATACCTGTCGCCGCTAAAACTTCTTCAGCCACCAACAGTTATTGAAAAGTGGGTGGCTCTTTATCGACTGCTTAATGTGTTTATATTTTGAGAGTATTTTAAAATAATAAATGATTTTAAGAGTCAGTTTAGACTCATGTTGTCTTAAGTTTTTTTTATATATATTTTCCCATTGTTTAAAAGTCTTTCACTTTTTGTCAACTCTTGTAGCATGATTCTTAGTCTTGCTTATGCACGTAGTTTTGCTTTTGCAAGTGATTTTGGGGATCGTTTTGTCATCATCCTCTTCAGTTTGATGGATGCTCAGTTTTTTTGTTAATTTTTGCCCGTCAGTTTGGACTATTTGGGGTTGATTTCCTTATCGTATCAAGTGCTTGCAATCATTCCAGATATGTTGTGCTCGAGTTGTGACATAATGTTCTATTGATATTGAGACTGAAACTTTTATTGTGTTGATGGAGCTTGCTCTTCATCACCTACTATGGATGCTTGTTTTTCTCCCTCGAATTATATGGTTCATTCATGTGAATGAATTAATGATTTTCCGGGTTTTTTACACAAATAAATAAAAAAAATTATATACTGAAATAGGTTGTCAGCTGGATTATTTATGAAAATTGTATGTTTTTTTTAGTCGTGCCTATCTGACAGGTGCTACTCATTTTTTTATATTAAAATATTTTTTTTGTTTTTTAAATAAAATATTATTATTTTATTTTTCAGATCAGTATATGACCTGTATATAAATACGAAAGTAGTATAGGGCTAGGTTGCGCCTATCTGGTAGGCGCGACTGGTTGTGCCTATCAGATAGGCGCGACTGGTGGGGCCCACAAAACACTAAACTAAACTAAACTAAACATTATATAAAAATTACATTAAAAAAAATCACAAAACACATAACTAAACACCAACAATTTATATAACCTAATCATAAATTGCTAACAAAATAACTATAATTTTTTTTTTTTAAAATACATTACTAAAAAATCACAAAATACATAACTAAACACTAACAATTTATATAACCTAATCATAATTTACTAACAAAATAATTATAAAATTATTTTAAAAAAAAATTACATTACTAAAAAATCACAAAACCCTAAACCACTAAACACTAACAATTTGTAACCTAATCCCATAAATTAGTAACAAAATAAATAACTATAACAAAACACAAAGCACTAACAATTTATAACCTAATCATAAACTACTAACAAAATAACTATAATTTTTTTTTTTAAATTTACATTACTAAAAACTCACAAAACACAACAATTAATAATAAATTACTAACAAAATATTTAACAAAATAATTTTACATTACTAAAAACTCACCAAATACTAAATTAAACACAAAAGTTTATAACATAATCCTAAATTACTAATAAATTAATAACGCAGGGGGAGCTGATTGGACAGCAGTCGCGCCTACCTGTCAGGCACGACCAGTCGCGCCTACCTGTCAGGCGCGACTTGTTTCGGGTATTTTTATCCATATTTTGACGCATTGACCGTATTTTTACCTGTATATAAATTTAAATATTTTTAATAAAATAAAATAATAATATTTTATTTAAAAAACAAAAAAAATATTTAAATACAAAAAAAATGAGTTGCGCCTGTTAGATAGGCGCGACTAAAAAAAAACATATCATTTTCGTAAATAATCCAGTTGACATATTTGGGTATTTAATTTTTTTTTAAATATATTTAGGTAAAAAAATCCTGATTTTCCCTTTCAAAACAAAACAAATCCAAGTAGATTCAATTTTTTAAAACAAAAAGATTAAAATACTTTCAAATAATATAATTTATTTTTAAATATAAAAAGATATTTTCGTAATTTCTTTAACCGAGTTGATGACCGTTGACTCGTGACATCAAATTAGAAACTTAAATAATAATATAGATAAATAAAGATAATAATGAAATTATAATGTATAAAAGCAATAAAATAAAATTGTGATTTAGTAAATTTAAGGATTCAATAATACAAGTAATGTGGCTGCAAATCTCATCATATTCGTAATTTTGTTTTTAATAGAGTTAATATTTAATTAACTCGTGATATCAATATAATAATATTTTAATAATTATTTTAATTAATTAATATTCAATTTACTCACGGTAATAACTCGATTAAACATTTAAGTAATAGTACATAGTATATATTCAAATTCGGATATTACTGAAATTATAAATATAGGACCGCTGCCCTCCTCAAACAATAATTTTCCTTGTCTCACCAAATCAAAACTCCATCCCCCTCCTTTCCATCTCAATCGAACTTTCAAAATTCACGAGCTCTGCAAAGTGCTACCATTTCGCGAACAGACCAAAAGAAAAAATTGAGATTTTGATTTAGGAGAAGCATTTGATCCGATCCTGATGTTGATAAACGGCGGTGATTGATTGATGTAAAGGAAGGATCAGATTCAGGTGATGGATGTTGAGAGATCATTGTTGTGCAATTGCGTGGTGAATGTTCTACTCGAAGAAAATTACTTGCTAACGGCATTTGAGTTACTCCGCGAGAACTTGGTTGTATCCTGATGTTGATAGACGGTGAAGATTGATTGATTCATTGATGTAAAGGAAGCATCAGACTTAGATGATGGATGTAGAGAGATCATCGCTGTGCAATTTCGTTGTGAATTTTCTACTTGAAGAAAATTACTTGTTAACGGCATTCGAATTGCTCCACGAGCTTCTTGACGATGGTCGTGACGCTCAAGCTATGCGTCTAAAGGAATTCTTCGCCGATCCTTCTCATTTTCCTGTTGATCAGATCTCTCGCTACAGCTCTCTTGGAGGTACTTTTGTGTTTCTTTAATTCCTTTTTCTTTTTCAAGTATGAAATCGGGAATGACTTAGACGTATAAATTTATTTCTTTTGATTTTTTTTTTTTTGGTTTAAATATGAACTGTGTTTTTAGTGTTACTTATTGTTAGATCAACATGTAGAGAAAATCTGATTCCAGCAGTGTTTTGTAAGAGTAATAACGGAATGGAACCTTATAAAAATTGTTGATGCCGGTTGTCAAGGTGACGGTGCTAAATGCAGGTTTCGGGGCGGCTCTGGGTAAGGGTAGAAAAGCGATAAGAAGGAAATTAGGAAATGTAACGGTAGGAGAGTGTTAGGAAGGACGTTAGGTAGGGTAAGGGTAAGAGGGAGACTGTATATGAACTACGCTCACCAAAATCTCGATCCTGATCGGATATCAACAAAAGATAAGTAAAAAAAAAAAAAATCATCTTTTTTGGAAGAATGAAACTTATGATTTTATTTTTATAATAGAGTAATTACATTGAAATTACTGTAGTATTTAGTTACTCTTTAAACTAGTTATATAAACTTCGTAGGAAGTAAAAGGTAATACAATTAATAACTCATGGAAGTTACATTTATGAGGTAAAGAAATTTAAATTTGTTCTCTTGGCAGTTGAGAGAAGGTAAAGAAATCAAGGTTCTGCTTGGTATTGAAATGTTTTCTTTTACATATGGAATGGTTCCTCTCACAGCATACGTGTGTTGTATTGCATTCATTTGTCAAGGCATTTACCATTATTTTAGGCAATACATGTTCTATATATCAAAGAATTATTATGCTGAAGATGTAGCTACTTAATTAGTGATTATGATTGCTGCATGAGCTTGTGGTTCCAGTAATGTTGGAACTACAACCAGAAAGTAGCATTTTATGTAAACTATTATGATTACCAAATGAATTTATAGGTTCCGGTGATATTGGAAGTACAAGCAGAAAATAGCAAATAATGAAAACTTCATCCAAGATAGGAGAAAAGGAAATGGTTCTTAATTCCAATTGACATGGAAATCAAATTAAGCAATCAAATACAGAAATTAGATTGCACCTCTGATAGTTAGGGGGTTGGGGTGCTTAGAGCGTGAGATAAGGTCTCTGCTTAAAGAAATAATGCGTTGGTTGCTGGTTTTGCATGTTTCTACCTGTTTATCAATGCTCTAAGCCCTAGAGCAAAAGTCCATTTTGAATTTAGATCTGCAATAAGTGAACCTTACTGATGGTTTCATCTAATATAGTTCTTGAAATTCAGTTGTAGACCCTCAAAGTTTGCTAGAAGAGAAAGAAGCAATAGAAGAAAAATTAGCACTTAGTGACTATGAATTGCGGTTAGCTCAAGAAGATGTTATGAAACTGAAGACTGAGTTACAAAGGAAAGTAGATCTCCGTCGGGATAGATTGAGTGGTAAATTTTCTTATTTATTTGATATTTGAATGGATGCACTTGAGCTCTGTTTGGTTGACACTTTTGCTATTTGTCTCTTGTTTTCTGTTCATTTTTCTTTTTGTTTTCTTTTTACAGAAAAGAAAAAATGGAACAAATAGCAAAAGAATCAACTAAACTCTTCTTCTTCTTCTTTTTTGTAAATGATATTTTAAGAGAAAATTTGATCTCTTTGTATGACACATTTTTTAGCATGCTGTTCGATTGAAAGAGTCTCTATTTATGACTCTAAGAATCATTAGAAGCACCAAAATGGTCAAGACTGCTACCTGGTTATATAGGTTCACTATTGGTGAGGTTCTTGCGGTAAAGGTAAACACTGAGGAAATTATTCTTTTTTTCTTTTCACATCCCATGAGGTTGGCCACCTTGCATGACTATGCTTAGAATGAAATATTCTTTTCTGCATATCATGCTAGATATTCATACTATTTTTCAGGAATTGACACCCATATTTCTGCCGCAGTTGCTTTTATTTGGCAACTGTTTTGCATAATTGGTGGGCTTTTTGTAGGATCGCTGGTAGAAATTATGGGAATTGTAGGATTTTTTAAAAATGCTTTTAATCAGTAGTTAGCCATCATTTTTCTGGCTTGTGTGAATTTGTTTTTATGTTATATGCAAATGTAGAATCAAGTGTGAGCAATAACATAAATCATGCTCTGGAAGTCCATCGGCACAAGAGAGATGTTCCCTTCTCTACTTTAGGCCCATTGAAGGCTAATGAACGTAAAGATCTGAATTGTGCGGTAAAGGAATATTTGCTGATAGGTGGATATCGATTAACTGCAATGACATTTTGTGAAGAGGTATCTGTAACATTCGGTAGTGTTTTCGTCTTGTTACTGCTTTTTTATTCTGTAAATCTGCACTAGCTAGCATTAAAGGACCTATGTAGCTGCAAGGGCTGATCGTCCTATGCTGAAAGCTTGATGCAAAACTCAATAAACTGAAAATTGTGGAAATTTTGAATTATTATTTGGGAACTGCAAGAAGAGAGAAGTTCTTGCCCCACAACACCAAGGTCTATATTTTCTGAACATGAAGTTACTTTGAAAAATAGAAAAGCCTGACTGGGAGTTATTTGCATTTGATGTTAGAACCCAAGTTATCTTCTTTCCTGATTTTCTGGCTGGGAGACAAGCTTTAACAATTTATAGAGTTCATAGAATCTGATTTTCATATTTTCTTTGTGGTATATCTTTATCTTTCTCTTGCACAAATACATTTTGAGGCCCTGAAGGGGTATGAAGCAGCTGCCTAAGCTGGTGAATGTGCATATTTCGCAGCTAATTTGTTGTTTAACCTCAGGTTACAGATCAGAACCTAGATGTTTGGGCAAACTCACCAGCATCTGTGCCTGATGCCTTGCGCCATTACTATTATCAGTACCTGTCTTCAAGTTCGGAAGCTGCTGAGGTAGGCAAGCTGTTTCTTACTATTCATACTGAATCATAATGAAAATTTTCATGTTGGAATGTTCTAGCTATTGTCCTTTATTATTGTTGACTTTGCTTCATGAGGAACAGTATCATTACTGTCACCTGCTTTCTTTTGTGCATTTATTGTGTTGTGTTTGTACATATAAAATCCATGGGTGAGTGCAATATAATGAACTTAAACTGTCAGTTGCGATATTCATTACAAACTAATTGGTTAACGAAATTGTTGCTTGCAATATTATGTGTATGGAATTTTTTTATTGGGAAAATATTTATGATCTATAGATATTAGTCTGATATAAAGAACTGATATAAGAACTGATCCTTGAACTAAAATCTCACCCCACCAGCCCTTTTCTTTTACTTCTGGATGTGGTTGGCAATGGCATTGCTTGTCATCATGGATGCTTCTTCTTTCTGTTGCAGATACAAGTTGCTTGACTTAATGTCACTTCGGCTTTTAAGATGGTCTGTTATGATTAATGAAGGATCAGTCTTTCAACAATTTCTGCTGTTACATGTGCTTTGTGTAGATCTTTCTACTTACAGCGAATTTCTTATCATTGAAAACAGTAATGTTTATTCCATTGCAGGAGAAAATTTCTATGATTCGAGAAAATGAGTCGTTACAAAAAGCAATTGAGAGCTTAAATTATGAGAAAGAGCTTTTGATGAAAAACAAAGATTTGGCTGAAGGTCAGATAAATGCATTGACAAAATCTTTGGCAGCCACTCAGAAGGATCTGAAGGACAAGGAAAATCTGGTAGTTCTCTTTTAGCTTGATTGCTTTAAGAGCAGGTCCTTGATGACGCTACAAAATCTGAAGCACTGATTTCATACTTCTTCAGATACAAGATGTGAAGCATGCCTGGGAGCATCAAAGGAAGGAACTAAATGATTGCAGGGCTGAAATCACTTCCCCGAAAATGCACATTGAAGGATCTTCTTCTGTACAAAATCCGGTGACTAGTAGTGTTGACCCTGCTCAACCCCAGGCCTTTGAAAATTACAAGGAAGAAATAGTGTCTTTGCAGAAGGAAATTGAAAGATTAAAGGCAGAGAAAAGAGATATTCTAGATTCAAGTGATTCGAGCTGTGCTGAGAAAGAATCAACATATACTGAAGAGAAAGTCGTTGAGGTGGATGAGAATAAAACTCTTATCTCGCATCCTGTTGAGCCAGCAGGACCTATAGACAGCAACTCACTGTCTGCGTCTGTTCAAGCATTTGACAACAGCACTCACAAGCCTGAAGATAATTTGGCAGAACCAGCTATGAATCCTTCAAGCACTGCTGATGTTTTCCCATCTAATAGAACCTTATCCCAACAAAATGAGAAACCACCATCAGAAGATAGTAGGCTACATTCCAAATCGGAAACTCCTAGCAGTGGGCCTGCTCCAGATAATATGGCAAGTTTTTATTTTTGCTTTATAATATTATATTCAAGGGTGGTATCTGGGGTTTTGATAACTAACAGCATAAACTGATATATTTGAAAGCCTTAGCTCCACTCCTCATCCACGACCCTTGTGGCTACTGTCCTTTGTTTGCTTTTCCCTTGTGTTTCCTGTCAGGGGTGTGGATAATATAGGAGTTCGAGTAGGTGTTGCATCCCCGGATAACCTAAATTTATCCATCGTGTTTTAGGGCTGGTTGAACTGTTAAAATTACATATCAGTTTATCTATTTATTGTACCAATCAATCTTTACTTACAAACCCTTAAAATCAAGAAATTAAAATCATGTAAATTTAATGAAAACCAAATTAACTTTATAATTTCTTCAATAATATTTCAAGTCTCTGACCTAGTACCAAACATGTTTTCTCTTTCTTTTTAGCCTAGTGGAACTTCTCCCGTCCATATATCTCTCCGTTTTTAGCTCTCCTGCTATCATGCTTTATTTCTTCAATGCAGAAATCAAACTGGGACCACTTTGTAGAACTCCAGAAAACACCCTATTTCTAATCTCAAAATTTCAACTTCATTATATTCTTTTGATGGCAAATATTATTTCCTCATTTTAATGAAAAAAAAATAAAGTTATAATTGATTTATTTTTATTTTTCTAAAAGAAGATCATCTTTCAATTTTAAGTAAGATCCAATATTTTCCATAAAAAAAGTAAGATCATACTTGATGTATTTTGTTTCTTTGTACATTTGTTTATGAAATGATAAAATTGAGATTCTTTTTAATACATTGCTTGCTATATATTATATGCGTGTTATATCAATCATGTTACGGGATACATTTCTTTTAAAAAAATATGATTAGTTAAGTACTCCTTGTTTCCCCACCTAAAAAAGAATATATTGTCAAGATTTGCTATAGGTTCTCTTCATAGAAATTCAAGCACATTTATAATGTCTGATGCCGACTTTTTCATTGTAACAGGGTTTGGGGACCATTCAAATACTAGCAGATGCTTTGCCTAAGATTGTTCCTTATGTTTTGATCAACCATCGGGAGGTTGACTCTCTGGCTATTAGTTTTTACTTGGACATTATCCTCTTTATTATCCTTATAAATTTTTTTGATTCCGTACTAATTTATTTGACTCTAGGAGCTTCTTCCACTGATAATGTGTGCTATTGAGCGGCATCCAGATAATGCCACCCGAGATTCTTTGACACACACACTGTTCAATTTGATTAAACGACCAGATGAACAGCAGAGACGAATTATAATGGATGTATGTTGCTTTTCAGAGAATCCCATTGAGTACCCAATAGCTACAAGTTTGGATACCGTGCTAAATCTTTTAAACTTCATTTCAGGCATGTGTTAGCCTAGCTAAAAATGTTGGGGAGATGAGAACAGAAATAGAACTACTCCCCCAGTGCTGGGAACAAGTGAGCTTCTGTGTTGCTTATTTTGCTTTGTCAGTTATATTTGTAGTGGCCTGATTCCATTTTCTTTTGAATGCAGATAAATCACATGTATGAGGAGCGCAGGTTGCTTGTTGCTCAATCATGCGGGGAGCTTGCTGAATTTGTCAGACCTGAGATTCGTGATTCTCTTATTTTATCTATTGTACAACAACTGATTGAAGATCCTGCAACTGTTGTTCGAGAAGCTGCTGCGCACAACCTGGCCTTACTACTTCCACTCTTTCCGCATATGGATAAATATTTCAAGGTCAGCCCCACTAAATATGCTTCAAGGCAATCATGGAGAAGATTTCTGACTTGACAGAATTGGCTACAATGTGAGCTCTAGAACAGGTTGATGACCCATGGTCTAGGGACTGGAGAGCCTTTTGCGCTTAGCATAATATAATATCATGACTTGAAAAAAAATATATAGAAAGTATAATAAGAAAACATATAAAACATTCTCCACCGCCTTATTTGTATATTGACAGGTTGAGGAGTTGATGTTCCAATTGGCCTGTGATCCATCTGGAGTGGTGGTTGAAACTACACTAAAAGAACTACTACCTGCACTAATAAATTGGGGAAACAAGTTAGACCATATTTTGAGAGTTCTAATCTCTCATATCTTGGACTCTGCTGAGGTAACTTTTTGCCCTTGGATTTTATCATTTGCTGGTAGGTACTACCACGTTTCCATTTTGCAATGCTTTCCCCTCTTACTGTTACTCCCTCAATATTTTCAGCATTGTCCACCTCTTTCTGGAGTTGAAGGGTCAGTGGAGTCCCACCTGCGTGTTTTAGGTGAACAAGAGCGCTGGAATCTTGATATTTTGTTAAGAATTTTGGCTGATTTGCTTCCTCATGTGCATCAGAAAGCAATTGAGACATGCCCATTTTCCTCTGTTTCGGAGTCAAATGGGCCAATATTTTCCAGTTCGGTACTTGAATTGTATGCAGGGTAAGTTTTTCCTTTTCTTTTTTCCAGACTGATGAGATAGTGTATGGATAACTTTTTTAACTTAGTTGTTAGCTGAAATGATTTTGATTGATTATATATTCTACTAGGGGACATGTCGAGTGGCCTGCATTTGAATGGATGCATGTGGATTGCTTTTCTGGTTTGATACAGCTGTCTTGCTTGTTACCCCAGAAAGAGGATAGTTTAAGAAACCGAACTACAAAGGTAATTTTTCAATATTGCATTTAATGGGGTTTTCTGCTTGCTTCATGCTTGTTCTATTGAAATAATGCTGTTTTTCTTGTTTCCAATCTGCATCCTGACATTGCAGTTTTTGTTGGCTGTTTCTGAACGTTTTGGGGAATCTTATTCGACACACATAATGATGCCTGTATTCTTGGTAGCAGTTGGGGATGCTGCTGATTTCACATTTTTCCCTCCCAACATTCACTCAAGAATCAGAGGTATTGGCTCTTAGAATCTTGTTAAATTTCTATTGTTGCATGTTCCGTGATTGTTGCTTGGTTGCAGGTCTAAAACCGAGAACAGCTGTGGCTGAGAGACTTGCTGTTCTAGGTATCCTGCCACTTCTCTTAGCGGGTGTTCTTGGATCTCCTAGTAAGCGTGAACAGTTAGCAGACTACTTGAGAAAGCTATTAGTTGAAGGTGCCATGAAAGAGAATCAGTCTATAACACACAACAATGATATTGTTAATGCTGTCCGCTTCCTTTGGTTTGTAATTAAAAACTTCAGTCCTAACCATTTGTTATTTATTTCTGAATATTCACATAGAATCTACTTTAATAATGCAGTACATTCGAAGAACATCATAGCTTGATATTTGATATCTTGTGGGAAATGGTTGTTAGCTCAAATATAGAATTGAAGATTGGTGCTGCCAATATACTGAAAGTCATTGTATGTTCTCTTTCCTTTGAAACAAAATTTATCTTGCTACACCCGACAATAAGATATTTATACATTTTAACAGGTGACATATGTTGATGCAAAAGTTGCCTCTACACATGTTCTGCCTGCCTTGATTACCCTTGGCTCAGACCAAAACCTGAAGGTGAAGAATGCAAGCATAGATGCTTTTGGGGCTGTGGCACAACATTTTAAAAATGACATGGTAACAGAGGGTTTTTTTTATTCTAATTCATGCTGGTGCAGTTTCTAGACGCCGTTCTTACAAACTCAGCATGTGCAGATTGTTGATAAAATACGTGTTCAAATGGATGCTTTTCTCGAAGATGGTTCTCATGAAACAACCATGGCCGTGGTCCGTTCGTTAGTGGTAGCACTTCCACATACAACAGAGAGATTTAGGGATTATATCCTTGACTTTCATGTGAAAAACAATTTTTAGGACTTCATTATTGAGTTGTGCATTGTGGTTTAGCCATTTTAGTGCTTGCCACTATCCAATCTTTCTTCAAAACCATTGTTTACTTAACATGATTTACATTTTTTAACTAAGATTTTCCAACTGACAAGCATGCCTGCTTTTGCAACTGATGGGATGTCTCGCCGAGAGAGAGCTAATGTGTTTTGTGAAGCCATATGTGCTGTGGATGCGACAGGTTTGCTTCTCTAAGTGGCTACTGCCATCATTTCTCTCCCTTCTCTGTTCTCCAATATTTTGCCTTCTCAGAGAAAAAGATAAAATAGTAAAAAGTCCACTTGCTAGTCAAGTTTCATTCCTAAGCATTGAGGAAGGATAAGAGATCCGCTCCTAAAGCCATAAACGTCATGCATTGTTTGTTGGCATGCCCTTCTATGGGGGTAAAAGAAAATTAAAATTTTAGTTATTTGTTCTTTTGAAATTTAATGATTATTTGATAAGGTAATAAAAAATACACCGTTATTGATTTTAAAGAAAGTATATGAGAAAAAGAGAGTAATTTTTTCTTATTTTTTAATGAGTTGTTACTTTTATTATCTTTTAAAAATTTAAATTTAAACATTTCAAAAAAAAATTAATTTAAAAATATAAAAGTAAATTTTGAATAAGTAGTTATTTATATGGATTTTTGGATAAAAGAAAAAAAAGTCAGGTGAGTAGTGGTTGAACGTGATAAGGTTTTTTCTTTTTTCTTTTTTAATACAATGAAATTGCCATTTTCAATTTTTTTTTTTTTTTGATATTTTAGTACTTTAGCTGATCGAGTTTGGTGTCACTTAACTCAATCAGAGGTTTAATATTAGTATAGATTACAATTTTATCATTTTTTCCAAGTTTCCTTTAAGAAGAAATTATTATTATTACTATAGAATCACTTTCTTATAGCCATGCTTTCGTGTTTAGTTGCATCAAATTTTATCAATACTAGCCGGCAGTCAACTTTTATCACTGTCAGAGCCATGTGGTGTGTTGGTAGAGTCCGTTTTTGTCTTCCTGCCTTCTGAAAGGATGGCATAGGAGGAACAGGGTGTGAACTGCCGTCTACCAGACCACCCTTCCTGCTAGAAATTAGTGAACTCAATATTGAAAGAAAGGTGTCTAGGAGTTATTAATTGCTAAAAAAATTTAAACTTGGATAGAAGTCTCATCATTTATATGACAAGAATTCTTTGATCTTTTAACAGATTGCAAGCTTCTCTATTCTACAACATTCTGGAAACATAAAACGTTGCTGCTGTTAATTTGCAATAATATATTTATGGTTTCCTCCCAAATGCTCCATTTTTGTGTTTTCACATCGAACTATGGTTTCTGTTTGTGATGTATTTTAGTACTTATTATCGTTTTTGTTGCAGATATTTCTGCAAATAGCATTCGTGATTTCCTTCTTCCTTCAATTCAAAACTTATTAAGAGACCCTGATACACTAGATCCTGCACACAAAGAGGCCCTCGAAATAATAATGAAAGAAAGATCCGGTGGAACTTTTGACGCTTTGAGTAAGGTTATGGGAGCTCACATCGGGATTCCATCATCAATGACTAGTATCTTTGGTGAGGGTGGGCTGCTAGGCAAGAAAGAAAGTACTGCACCAACGTCTCCGGTTGGATCTCCGAGAGCTGGGGCATCATCCGCACATGGACTTGCACCGGAGGATACTAGATTCATGCGCATCATGAGGGTCACTGACATGCTGCGAGGCAAAGCAAAAAGCCAAGAAGAAACTCATCAGAACCAGTGAAACCAAGTGAGACTCTTCTTCCCTAACTCCTTTATGAGATGAATATATATAAATATTTGTTTATTTGTTTATTTATTCATGTCATACATGAGGATGCTCGTAGCAGGTGTCAATTCTTTGATTATAATTCCTTGCCAAAGCGCATATTAAGGAAGAAAAACAAGATGAGATTATGTGGCGTCTCTTGTCTTTAAGATTTCTTTACATAGAATCCAAGCATTGCGTTTTTGTCATAAGCAATGGATTATACTCTTTTTTTTCTTCTTTTTTTGCATTTCAATATTTTTATAGTCACTGAATTTATTGGATAGTTTCTAAGAAAAAAAATAATTCAAGTTAAAGTAAATTAGTGAAGTTAATTCTATTAGTGACTGATATAAATGAATTGAAAGCGATGACCAGCTTGCTGTCTAGAGAAGTACAACAAATTTTATAAATTGATTGGGGTTTGGAAAGCACTGCCCTTGGATTATTCAGTCCGACTTTGGTTGGTTCTGAATGAGATTTTTGTAACCTGGTTTGGCTCAATTCTGATTGCTGTTTAATCAATAAAAAATATATAATTTTTAAAAATATAAATGTTAATGTGAAAATTAATTATGGATCAAGTCTAAGACCTGAACAAGGTTTGTACTATTGGTTTGGTTGATGAACGCCGTTGGTTTGAAAATTAGAGTAGATTTCCATCTTTACTGATCTAATTATTAGGCATGTGAATTTGCAGGGTCGAAGAGGAGATTAACCTAATTTAGTTGACATGAAACCGTAACCCCAAATGAAACATGATTTCGTTATTCATGGTTACAAATTTACAATCATATTTAACAGTAGAAAGAAAATGAAATTGAGAAAAAAAATTGCATAGGCTGGCATTTTCACTGTACTTAATAGAATAAATGTATTTTCATGTTGGATTGTTGTATTTTATTAGATGATATTTTGAAATCATGGTTAACTTTGATGTGGTGTCAATTAAGCAGAGAGATTTTTACGAAATGATACCAAGTTTTCTTCACCTTCTCAATTTACTAATATTCTTGTTTTCTTTATCCGAGACGTTCAAATTTAAAGGCATTCGATTTGCTAACCAAATTAGAAAAGCCGCATTGACAAACTTATACGGGGTTAAAGATCTAAACTTTCAACCTATGACGGCGGCAAAGCAAAACGTCATTCCTTTTCAAGTTAAAATCAAAATCCAAAAACCAGGATAATAATGATCAATATATTAGCTTCATAACATCTGAAGTGTTGATTTTGCTTATTCATTGATGTGATTTACTCATAAGTTGAGCCAAGTTCAAGGGTACATCGATATTAATATTTTTTGCCTACTGAAATCTTTAATCCTAAAACCTTTACATAAATTTAAAACTTTAGATCATGCCTGGACTTAGAAAACTTATACCATAGACTAGGCTTAAATAAATAATATGAACGATCTATTTTGCTTGCTCTCATTTTTTGAACTGTCAAATCTTTCAAATTTCAAAGCAAGGGATAACGCAACCCAACACTAGACAATGTCTAATTTCAAATTTTCATTTTTACATATTAGTATCCAACACTTGTACACTTTCAATCCAACACAGTTGAATATGAAGAAAAATCTACAAGTACATTAAAAGAACTTGACAAAAGAAAAAGAAAGTTATAATTTTAATTTCATTTCGGAGTGGATGTGGAAAGGTGCAAACAAGAGTGTTGATTAACTTCACGACATGTGTATCCATTTTGTATACGTCTAATCATAGTCTATAGCTAATCAAACAGATTACAGAAATTCATCCCTCCATCTCAACCATTTCATCTATTCGAAATCCAATCCAAACTTGGGCACAGCAAACATACCATAATCAAATTTAAACCATACTATTACCATTCAGTTAGATGTTTGTTAAGTTCAATTTAATTTTGGTTCAAGTAAACAATCAAATATATTCGGTTTGATTTTAATTCTAACATATGCCAACAAACTGTCCAACAAGATGGCTAACTGCATTAAACAAACAGCCATTTATGAAGTCAAAACAAAAACCATCTCATGTGATTACCTCTACTTGTTGCGTTTAGCGGCACGTCTTCCTTGGCCTTTCTTCGGTGGTCCCTTACCACGTCTCTTCAACGATTCAAGCTTCGATAAGCGCTCTTCTTCTTCACGCGCCATGACATGCGGATCATCATTCTTGATATCGTACGGGTACCATTCTGCAACCTTGTCCCCGATGAGCTTTTTGCGTAAGATCTTATGGGGTGATCTCTGTCCTGTTGGGTTGAGTATCTGTCCAAATATTCTTGCTCGTGCTTCAGTGACCCCTACTACGACGGCCGAAGCCAACATTTTCTTTAAACCACCAGCACTCATCTTTCAGTCAATTCTGTTAAACGTTGAAAAGAAACTTAAAGAAAATTTCACAATCATGTTAATAAATCTTTCAGTAATAGCACACTGAAAATTTCAAAATATTTTAGCAAACAAGATGATCTCCCTCATAACCAGATTTAGGGCAGAAATTTTCCCAAATTGTTCTAAAACCAGAACAAAAATATATTTCCAACTATTTCCCATTCGATAGTATTAAATATTCAAATGAAACTTTCAGCAAAAGCATCGAAATAATATTTTAGGAAACAAGATGATCTCAATTCAATCCTAACCTAACCTAATAACCAAATTTACAGCTGATATTTCAACAACTAGTTCTAAACTAAAACAACAATCATAAAACTCTTTTCTTAACCATCTTGGTTCAATTCAAACATACAAAAAAAAAAAAATCAAATCCCAATCTAATAATCAAATAACCAGGTTCTAAAACCAAAACAACATTCTATAAACTGTTCAAATCGAGGTTTCAAATAGTGCAGTTGCAGTCGCTATTTCGCGGTAGCAGAAAAATCCGCCGCCACCTAAAGACCTCCTCAATTCACATCAATAGCAACGAATCGCGCACACAAATAGCAATGAAACCAAAAAAAAAAAAAAAAAAAAAAAAACGGCGATAAAGGTCCGCCATTTCCACTAAACCGATACCTTTTAAAAAAAATTCTATTTCTCAACAAAGTAAACAGAGAAAGGAGAGTAACAAACAGTAGAATCGAAACCAGAAAAATCAAATATAGCAGAGTGATGAGAGTAGATAACTCAAAATCTCTCTCATGAGTCAAGTAGAAAGAAATGTTCAAGTTAAATTTAGGGTTTCAAAAATTACCTTCTATCTAATTTACTTGTCTGTCAGAAACTTGAAGGTAAAGAGGGGGCTTAGGTCAGGGACAGGAGGAGGGGGAGGCTGTGACAGAGTGGTGGTGGCGGCAGGGGATATGTGAGTATAGATGAGAGTGGAACGGGAATTTTCTTAAGCAAATTTTAGATTACTTGTTTTATATATATGATTTTAGATTACTACAAAAGTACAGTAGAATTTTGAAAATATATTTTATCATTTATCATTTTCAAATTTTGAAAAAACAAACATACTACAATTGTGTGAAAAAAATCAACGAAATTTTTTTATACAAACAAAAAAATATTTAATTATTTATTATTTTCAAAAATATTTTTATTTATAAGAAGTAAAAATAATAAATAATAAAATATTTGTTTGTGTTTAAATTTTTGGGTAAACTACCCATTAGTCACTAAACTATGGGTCAGTTTTCGTTTTGGTCACTTAACTAAAAAAAGTTATAATTTAGCCACTGAACTATTTGAAAGCTTTTATTTAAGTCATTGAATTGTTCAAAAGCTTTTATTTAAGTCACTAGGCTACTATGTTTATTTTAAATAATAAAAAAGTATCACCGTTGAGATCCAAACGATGATTCAACGGTCCTATGGTGGATCAGTACCCATTGGCGAGTACAATAACATACTTTAGGTCCAAGTCAATATGATGGCCAATGTCGGAGATCAGAGAAAAATGCTGTTAGATTTTTGGTTCACAAATTTGTGACGTCCAAAGTTATTTTGTGAAGAAAAAATTGAATTATAGAAGATATTGGAAAAGAAAGTTTTCCATTGGTGCAAACAATAAGAATAGAGAAAGTCATATAGCATCGATTTTAATAGCAAAGTGACTTAAATGAAAACTTTCAAATAGTTCAATAATCAAACTGTAACTTTTTTAGTTAAGTGACCAAAACAAAACATTACCCGTAGTTTAGTAACTAATGATGAAATTTACCCTAAATTTTTGTGTTTGATTTTTTTTCGCATAAATGGTAATATGTTTGTTATTCAAAATAAGGGTGAGTGTTCAATCGAATCGAGTGAAAAAAATTTTGAGTTAATCGAGTTGACGAGTCCTATTTTATCATCCTAACTCAATTTGAAAATGTTTTAATCGAGTTAAGTGAAATGAAATTCAAGTTGCGTAGAATCAAATGAAATTGTTCGAGTTAAATTAAGAAATTAAATATGTGAAATTAAAATCTTGTTATAGTATAACTAATTTCATGTTAGAGCACCTAAATATTTGAAAAGTTTTTCAAAGCAAAATAAGAAGAAAAAAATACTTTAATATGATAAACTTGAATCACTAATTAACTTATCTAAGTCCTCAAAATTATTGTTTTAGAAAAATTTTAACTTTCTTTATATATTATTTTGTAAATGTTTATAATTTTTTTTAAAATATATATAAATTTTGGGATTTTTATAAATATTTTAAATTTTTGAAAATTATTTTGAATTTCTTTTGTAATTTTTGTCGAGAAAAAGACCAATTTGCTCATTTTCAAAATTAACAAGACCAAAGGGGTATTTACACCAATCTATTATTCGAATTATAAAACTTAACCCAACTCGAACTCGAAACTCGAATAATTTATTTGAGTTTACTTGAAAAAAGCGAATAACTTAAAATTTAATTTTTTTTCGATTATTTTGAATTGAATCAAATTTTACTCACCCTTTATTCAAAATAATAAAATTTTCTATATATTTCAAATAAATCAAGTAGATATAGTGGATCTCAAAATATGTGCGGGTAATATAGAAAACAGTTATTTTTTGAATCAATCTAATATATATTCTTGATTAAATTACCAAAAAAAATGCCGATTTTTTTTTCAAAATTACCGGAATAGGCTGATTTTTGGAATATTTACGGGTATAGGTCAATTTAGGGAAAACACTTCCAGTTGGAAGTATTTTTCCCCATGTTATATTAGGGTTTTTAGGGTTGTTAGGGTTTTTAGTGTGTTAAAGTTTACGGTTAGTGTTTTAAAGTTATGGTTTAGGATTTTAAAATTTAAATTGATTAAATTTTTAACATAATAATTATAATTATTGAATTCGATATTTAAAATATTTGTATTTACACCAATCGTATGTGATCGTCTATATCAAGAGCTCTGTTTAAGTTGTTACCTTATAGGCCATTCCGTCGCAAACCAAAAGGTCGGTCGACGTCGGCTCGATTAAGCAACAACATGGATATTTCGGGACAGGTCAAACCTGTAACAGCCCGTTTTTGGTCAAATTGGAATAGTGGTTTCGGGACCACAAATCCGAGGTATTATTATTTTAATATTAACAGCATGATTGAATGTTGGTGTGAAAATTTCGTTAGAAAATTTTATCATTAGATTGGTCAATTTGATAAAAAGGACTAAATCGCGTAAAGTGTAAAATGCATGTTCTATTAGTTAAATGTGTCTATTAGCTATGGAACATTAAAGTGGAGGTCCCTATGTTGTAATTAGACCATTAAATTGGTGGGTGAACAATTATGGGTATATATTATGTGATTTTTATGTTTTATAACCAAGGTTAATTTTGGTATTTAGTTATTAAGTTATAAGAAATAAAAACAAACATGATTTTAAGCTTCCATCTTCTTCTAGTCGAATTTAAAGAAAGAAAAAGACACCATTTTTGTGCTTTGAAGGTTCGGCCATGGTACCTTGAGCATGTAAGTGATTTTTGGTCCCGTTTTTAATGATTTCTATGTTTTTGTAATCGTTGCAGGCAGTACTAGCTAACCCAGGGACTAATTTGCACAACTGTTAAAGATTTTGAATGTTTCCATTGATGAATATGTATGATTTTTGATGATTGATGATAGATTTTGAATGTTTGTTGATAGTTAAACAACTTTTGTAAAGTGATTTTGAGTAAAAATGAAAAATAAGGATTTATTTGTGAAAATGTGTGGTTAAATGTGTGAATAAATGAAAAACATGGGCTGCTAGAGGCATAATAGTAATTTGGCTAGCATGGGTATATTGTGAATTTCATTAATTTGTGATTTTGTGTAATAAGGACTAAATTGCAAAAATGTGAAAGTTTAGGGGCTAATGTGTAAATTAGCTAAAATGTATATTTTGGATTGAATTGAATACATAGATGATTAAATAAGCCAATTTTGAATATATTTAGATCAAGAAAGGAGAAATACAAATTTAGATCGGGGAAAGAACAAAGTTACGGAATAGTTGACTCGATTCACCGTTTTAACAACCGAGGTAAGTTCGTATGTTATAATTTTATTTCAAATGTATTCTATATGATTTGATATAGCATGAATTGTGATTATGTGACTACAGACAAGTTTGGAAATGATTCGACGATGATTCGACAGTTAGAATTCCCGGTTGAACATTAGGAATAGTTTAGGATACTAGTGACATGTCATTAGAGGATATAGTGAGTTGGCTTCGGGCCATGATATAGCACTTCAGGTGTGAGATAAACCGATTTGGCTTCGGTCCATGATATTATTACTTCGGGTAAGTTACCTTGATTTGGCTTCGGGCCATGGTATAGGTACTTATCGTGTGAGACCCTCGAGTATCTAACTTCTATTCCGAATGGTTCAACGGGTAAATGAAAGACGAGAATACGTATGATATTTGTACGAGATGGTACTGGTATGTGCATAAACTATTTTAGCATTGAATCGAAGAAATGATAACGAAAGTATATAATTTTGTGAATGAGTATTTGAAAGGTTTGTTAGCTAATATAAGCTACTTGTTGGTGTACTCAAATTATTGAATTATATTTATGTGATTGCATTAAGTTTATTTCATACGAGCTTACTAAGCTTTATAGCTTACTTTGTGTATTTTCCCGTGTTTTATAGTGATATCGAAGCTAGCTCGGATTCGGGGATCGTCGGAGATTGTTTCACACTACCACTTATCACTTGGTACCTTTGAACTTTGGTATATTAAGTATGTGGCATGTATAGGTATTTTGAGTCATTTTGATTATGAGTTGATAGTGATTTTGGTTATTTGTAATGACTTGTAATTGCATATGTTTTGGTTTGCAAATATGGCCATGAGTTTTGGCTTAATTTGGTGGATTTGGTTATGTACAATTATGTGCATATATGGTTAATATTTTGAGTTCATGGAAGGATACATAAATGGCTTATGTTATGAGGCTTAAGGATATTGACATAGTAACTGTTAAATGGTTGATATTATATTTGAATTGTGTATGTGAATTGGTGCAAAATGATGTATGTTTGGTAAAGGTTTAGCTAGTTGATTGGTATATGTGTTTTGATATGTTTTGGTTGAGAAAAACATAAGTTATAAGCATGTTGGTTATTAATATTGGTAATGGTATGAATTTGTTTTGATTGTGGCTAAAATAGATGTTCATTTAAGCTATGAATTAGTGCCATTTGGGTTGTTTAGGTACATGAAATTGTGGGTGGCAAATTGGCTTGGTAAATAGCCTATTTTTGTCCACACAGGCATAGACACGGGCGTGTGTCTCAGCCGTGAGTGACACACGGTCATGTTACACAGCCGTGTGTCCCCTGGTGTTGAAATTGAAATGAAGTCAGTATGCTCCATACAGTCTCATACACGGGCGTGTGATCGGCCGTGTGGCATAAGTTAGTATACCCCCTAATTTGCACACGGCCTATCACACGGGCGTGTGACTTGGCCGTGTTGCATAAGTCAGTATACCCTACAAGTTTGGCACGGCCTAGCACACGGCCTGGCACACGGGCGTGTGTGGCCACTTTGAAGGGCATACGGGTTAGACACACTGGCGTGTGGTTGGCCGTGTGACCCAAGTCAGTAAGTTCACTTGTTTGGACACGGGGTAGGACACGGGCTGGGACACGGCCATGTACTTCCATTTCAAATGTTCACACGGCCTGAGACACGGGTGTGTCTGGTAGCCGTGTGAGACACACGGCCTGACCACACGGGCGTGTGTCCCCTGTTTTAAGAAAAATTTTCTAAGTGTTCCAAATGTTTTAATATTTATCGGTTTAGTCCCGAACCACTCTCAATGCATGATTAAGGCCTCGTAGGCTCGTATTAGAGACATATTGATTGAGATTGATTGATGAATGTTTGTTTTGATAAAATGTATGTTAAAAGTATGTATAATTATGTTGTAAGTCTGGTAATGCTCTTTAACCATATTTCGGCGTTGAATACGGGTGAGGGGTGTTACATTTATTGGTATCAGAGCTACGGTTTAGTCGATTCTAGGACTAACACAACGTGTGTGTGAGTCTAGCTATACATGCCATATATAAACTGTGATAGTGTGATGACTCCTGACATTTTAAAATGTGTTTTCATATAGTAAATGGATCCCAATCAAGTTATAGCTGATGAGGTTGAAAGTAATGCGCCCTCTCCTGCTCAAAGGACAGCGCCGTCTGATTTTAGACCCGTAACGGGCAGCCAAGGAGGAGAGGCTAACGAAGCCTTCTTCCAGATGATGAACTAGTGGTTCACACAATATATCCGAACGAACCCGGCTGCTCAACAACCTCCACCCCCTCCTAATCCACAACCGGTTCCCGTATCTCCTTAATGAGTTGAGCTTTTAAGATTGAATAAGCCTCCAGTTGATAAGATTCGTAAGCACAGGGCTGAAGAATTCAAAGCTAATGTAGATGATGATCCTGAGAGAGCCGAGTTTTGGCTTGAAAATATGATTCGAGTGTTTGATGAGCTTTCACGTACACCGAATGAGTGTTTAAAATGTGCTATATCACTTCTGAGAGACTCTGTGTATCAGTGGTGGAATACATTAGTATCAGTGGTACCGAAAGAGAGAGTCACTTAGGAGTTCTTTCAGACCGAGTTCCGAAAGAAATACATCAGTCAACGATTTCTGGATCAAAAGCATAAAGAGTTTTTAGAACTGAAACAAGGCCGCATGACTGTAACCGAATATGAAAGAGAATTTGTACGGTTGAACAAGTATGCTCGGGAGTATGTTTCTACTGAAGAGATTATGTACAAGAGGTTTGTTGACGGGTTGAACGAGGATATTAAACTTTTGGTTGGGATATTATATTTAAAAGAATTCATCGTGTTAGTTGATCGAGCTTGCAAAGCCGAAGACTTTAGCCGAGAAAAGAGGAAAACTGATTCAGAGGCTAGAGATTCAAAGAAGAGACCGATGAATAAACCTTATCACTATTCATTAAAGAAATCCCGAGATTCATTTAGTCGATCGAATGCATCAGTGGGATACCAGAATAGAGATTTGGAAATCAACATGTGAATCCTAAAGCTTAAGCTACTTCTGTCTCGAGTGTTGGCAGTGTGAGAAATAACAAATCTGAGTGCCAACAGTGTAGGAGACGACATTTTGGAGACTGCTAGAATAAGAGTAGTAAAACTTGTTTCAAATGTGGCTCACCAAATCACTTTATTCGAGATTGCCTAGAGTTATCTGAGAAAGAAAAGTTCAGAATGCAAGATCGAGCAATACGACTACGAGAGGGAGACCACCGAGAAATACGGGGAATGTATCCAATGGTAGAGGTATAACTAGGGACTCAGCTATGAGATCCGAGGCCAGAGCACCTACTAAAGCGTACGCTATTCGCACTCGCGAAGAAGCATCGTCCCCAGATGTTATTACCGGTACATTCTCTCTTTATGATACTAATGTGATTTCTTTAATTGATCCTGGATCGACACACTCGTATGTTTGTGAGAAGTTAGTGTATAGTAAGAAATTGCCTGTTGAGTCTACAGAATTTGTAATTAAAGTATCGAACCCCTTAGGCAAGTATGTTTCAGTTGACAAAATATGCAAGAAATGTCCTTTAATGACTCGAGGTTACTGTTTTTCGGCTGACTTAATGCTTTTGCCATTTGATGAGTTCGATGTAATTCTGGGAATGGATTGGTTGACTCTGCATGATGTTTGTTGTCAGAGACGCGAAAGATTATAGAATTGAAGTGCCAGAATAATGAAATTCTTCGAATTGAATCAAATGAATCGAATGAATTGCCTGTTGTGATTTCGTCTATGTCAGCTCAGAGATGTGTGAGAAAAGGTTGCGAAGCTTATCTTGTTTATGTTTTAGATACAAAAGTGTCTGAATCAAAGATTGAATTAGTGCCAGTTGTTTGTGAATATCCGGATGTGTTTCCTGAAGAATTACCAGGGTTGCCACCTATCAGAGAGGTTGAATTTTCTATTGAACTAGTGCCGGGAACTTCACCGGTATCTATAGCTCCATATAGAATGGCTCCGATAGAGTTGAAAGAGTTGAAAGCTCAGTTGCAAGAGTTAACAGATAAATGTTTTGCACGTTTGAGTTTTTTGCCCTAGGGTGCACCTGTAACAGCCCAATTACGATCCAAATCGGAACGGTGGTTTCGGGACCACGAATCTGAAATTTAAAAATGTTTTAATCATTAATATGATATATTTGTTGTGTGATTAAGCATTTGTTATAATATCGTAGATTAATTTGTGTGTTTGAGTGACTAATTTAAGTGAAGGTTTTAAATTGAGTAATTATGAAATAATTGCTATTGTGGAATTTAGAGCTAAATTGAACAGGTTTTCTTTTGTTTGGAATTTAAGTTGAAATTTGGCCATTAAAAAGAGATAGTGGACGGCAATCATGATAGGAAATTATTAATGTATATTTATATTATAATCATAATATGGTAGTGGAATATTAAAATATGTATGGATATTATTAAATAAATAAAAAACATGTTTTATCTCATCTCTTTCTTCTCCATCTTCTTCACCGAAATCACAAAGAAAGGAGGGAGCTAAAACCTTTATTTCATTCGGTCATTGCATGTCTTATTGAGGTGAGTAATTGAGCTTGGTTTTTGTAAATTTTTGCATTTTTGAGTTAGTTATCTTGAATACTATCAAACCCATGTGGAAATTTTGGAGTTTGAAGCATGTTCTAGGTTCGGCCATGGATGAATGCTTTTGTTTTGTTATGTTTGATGGAAGAATGTTAAGCTTATGTTAGAAATCAACATGTTTTGAGTAGAAAATTTAGATGAAATGGATGTATGATGGCTTAAATTATGAAAATAAATAGTTGAGGGTCTAAATGCAAAATAAATGGTTTGTATAGACTTGTGTAAGGATGAAGAAAATTTGGCCCTCAAGAAGTCAATCCAAATTTCATGTAATTTTTGTGTTATATGCTTTGGGGACTAAATTGCAAAAAATGGTAAATTATAGGGGTAAAATGGTAAATTATAAATTATATGTTATGATTAAATTGAATGAGCTCTTTTCGAAATTATTTTAGATTAAGGACGGAAAGAACCAGAATCGGATCGGGGGAAAACAAAATTAAACGAGTAGCCGGAAAATCTTAACTCATCAACCATCAAAGTAAGTTTATAAGCAATAGGTTTCAAATGAGTAATTGTTAAATTGAAATGTGCATTTTCATATGAGTTTTATTAAGTTTATACCTCAATTGCCGAATGTGGTAGGGTGTAATTAAAGGTGTTTGCCGAATGTGATAATAACATGTATTTGTATTTATTTATATGCATTGCTTGGTTGGTTGAAATATGTATAATTTCTCCGAATGTGTCATGGTGTGAGAGTTAATATTTGTACTAATTGAGTGGGTGTTGGATTATGCATGGAATGTGTATTTTGGGTTGAGTGAATGCTTATATATTGAGTAGAGGTTTATCGTGTGCTATAAGATAGGGAATGGTGGTATTCAATTTATTTTCTAGGTGAATGTATGGATGTGGCCGAATATGTGGGTATGACACTAGAAGATAGATTATTTTTGAGGACATATATATATATATATATATATATATGAAATATGTTATATGCATGAATTATGAACTTAAATATATATTATGTGCAAGAGAATGTAATTGGATAAAAGAAAAATGGCACTAAGTGTGCAGATTTCATTCACCGAGCACTAAGTGTGCGATATCGATCGAATGGCACTAAGTGTGCGGATTTTATTCACCGAGCACTAAGTGTGTGATATCGGTCAAATGGCACTATATGTGCGAGTCCTATTTACCGAGCACTATGTGTGCGATATCGGTTAAATGGCACTGTGTGTGCGGAAATTATGTAACGGCACTAGGTGTGCGATACGTTACGGGAGTTGCACTATGTGTGCGGGTTATCAGATTTTTAAAGGACGAAAACACTTAATGGAGGTAAACGAGAGTGTCAGGTATGTATGTATTGTATGATAGTTTATTATTTTGGTGTAAATTAGGTAAGTCATTTTGATATGGAAATTTAGCATGTGGAAATTCGGTTTTATTATGGTGGCCTAATAAATATGATATGGGTGATTGGTAACCTATTATATGTATTGAGGCCACAAGCTAATTAATGATTAAGTTGAGTTAATTAGAAACTTTTATAATGCTTGGTTATACTTACTTTCCTTTGCTTATAACTTACTAAGCTAATATAGCTTACCGGTTGTGTATTTGTTTGTTCTTGGTATAGATCTTAAGGTTGAAGCTCGCACTCGGGGATCCTTGTCGAAGTATATCACATTATCAACTTCTTTTGGTATTTTACTTTTATTTAGCATAGAACCTTGGAAATTATGGCATGTATAAGCTCGAATACTTTTTGCTTTCTTTTGGGTTGGGAATGTATATAAAAGCCATGCGAAAAATGGCTAAATTATGGTAATTTTGTCTTATGTGAATTCGGCCATGATGTTAGTTTATTATGAAAGTAAATTTTTTAACGTGTTTGTGCTTGATACATGAAAATGTGGATCGAATGATCATTGAGTTAATATTTTAATTGTGATGTCGAACATGGTGTTTGTATAATTTGGTAAATAATATTTCATGATGGGTATGGATGACATTATAGGTTATGTCTTTGGGTTGTGCTTATTCGAACATGATATGTATATGTACTTTTAAGAAGCTTGATTTCTTTATATGTTTAGATCATGTATAAGATATGTTTGGTTTTGGATAATTTGGCTATGTTAATTATAAGAGATTGATTGATAATAGAGTTGGATGCTTTAAATATCGGATGCTCGCTTTTTGGTATATCCTAGAATTGGTAAAGTAAGGTTTTGGTATATGTGTATACTTGACTTAAATGTTTGAAACTTTGTTAGTAAAGTGATTATAGGTAATGTGTATATTCGGTCATTATAACCTACTTACCAAATGAATAGTAAATTTTGCTATTTGATCAAAACTACTTTTATGTGTAATTGACAACATAGATTTGTTATACGTTCATAAATGTTTAAGTATACAATGAAGGTAAATCCTTATTCATAGTACATTCGGTTATGACCATTTGAATGACAGATTGAAATGTTTAATTGATTTTGTTTTGCTAATGTCTAATAAATATTGAGTATATGTTTGAATTTGAAAGCATAGATTGTTTATGCATTACTGGAAATAAAATGATTTATATGAGTGTGCTGATTTGGGGTTAGTCTAGAAATGCCTCGTAACCCTAATCTGGCGACGGATATGGGTTAGGGGTGTCACAGCACCAGTATTGTTTGGTAAGAAGAAAGACGGGTCAATGAGAATGTGTATTGATTATCGTCAGCTCAACAAGGTTAAGATAAAGAATAAGTATCCTTTGCTGAGAATAGACGATTTGTTTCATCAGTTGAAAGGTGCAACAGTGTTTTCAAAGATTGATTTGAGATTTGGTTATTATCAGTTGCAAGTTAAAGACTCAGATGTGTCGAAAATTGTGTTCAGAACGAGGTATGGACATTATGAATTCCTTGTTATGCCTTTTGGACTAACTAATGCTCCTGCCATTTTTATGGATTTTATGAATCGGATATTTAGATCGTATTTAGACAGATTTGTTGTTGTGTTCATTGACGAAATTTTGATCTATTCTCGAGATGAATCGGAGCATACCGAGCATTTGAGGATTGTGTTGCAGACCTTGAGAGATAAGCAACTGTATGCTAAATTCAGCAAATGTGAGTTTTGGCTCAGTGAAGTCGGATTTTTGGGCCACATTGTTTCAGCGGAAGGTATAAGAGTTGATCCGAGCAAGATTTCTGCAGTTATTGACTGGAAACCACTTAGAAATGTATCCGAGGTCAAAAGCTTTCTTGGATTGGCTGGTTACTATCGACGTTTTGTAAAAGGATTTTCGATGATTGCTACACTAATGACCAGACTACTACAGAAAGATGTAAAGTTTGAATGGTCCGAAAAATGTCAACAAAGCTACGATCAATTAAAAGCATTGTTAACCGAGGCACCAGTGTTGGTTCAACCTGAGTCGGGTAAAGAATTTGTGATTGTAACACCCTTAACCCGTATCCGTCGTCGGATTAGGGTTACAGGCATTACTAAACCAAACACAAGTCAATGCACCCTATCGGAAATATTACTTTAATAAATGTGTATCATTCCATACTATTACGAATAAACATGCGTATCCCATCTAATCTCAAAACATTAGCTTGCATATCACAAACTTTATCATTAACATCAAATAGTAATTAACTAAATTCAACTAACAAGTCACTATTCACATGGTCATTTAAAAGCAAGGGCCGAATAGTTATATGGCACTTAATCATTTATCACATTTCTATTATCAACAATACATTCAAGTATATATTATTATTGAACATAGGTTAAACTTTTGATCATGTATACTCCCCATTTCAATATCACATATGATTATATCTTTTACCTACCTACTTATCTCACATTCGAACATAACTTAAATACAAATATCAACCCAACTCATTTAACCCATAGTTACCTATCAGATTCGGCAATGGTCATTTCGCTTTTAAATTACAAAGCGTCATAAGTACACCTTAGCCGAATAATACATCATTAGCTTAACCATTCATTTCCTATGACTATATTTAGCATAGCACTCAATAGAAAGTTTAAACACCAAACAAGTTCAAATTTTGACCAAATATTTCATTCTCATCAACTTGACATATGGTACATACAAATAGTTATAACTATGTTCATCCACTTACCTTAATATACTATATGCATTACTCAAAATCATATTCATGCATTCTTACATGTTATATATATACATGCATATATTAACAAGGTATAAAATTTCCGAAACGCCTACTACAAAACCGTGCATACCTAAACATTGTGTGCCAACTTGATAATTTTAAACCAACCCATCACATTGAATTATGCCATTCATAATCTCATGAAAATTACCTACTCAAACAAATTATATACGAAACCGAACCTTCACAAACAATATATACATATATCAACTCAAACAATCTCGCTCATATTAAGGATAGTAGTGAAGCCATTCTCGCATGGCATTATATACATAAATTTAAAGTTAAAAGCTCAAAAGAATACTTTAGCCTATACATGCCATAGACTTTAAGTTTTCACATAGAGATACCCAAAATAGTTGATAGTGTGCTTGACTTTGACGATGAATCCCCGAGCTCGAGCTTTGACTTAAGATCTATAAAATAGTAAATTAAACACATAGAGTAAGCTTACATAGCTTAGTAAGTTTTTAAGCAATAGTAAAACAAATATGTAACTAACTAATATACAATTTAACTAATCCAATAAACTCAAAAATAAATTCATAAATACAATATGCAAATCAAGTCACCATTCATCATCCACCATATCTAATATATATATATATATATATCTCAAATGACGAATATTTAAATACTATATACTCCTTTTCGAAACAAGCTCAAGTTTAATAATCACATATCAATTCTATATTTTCTTAACAAAGACAACTTACCTCACTAATACCTGATTATTAAGCTACCTTGCAACGCTTACTCATGTATCGTTTCTCATTATTCTCCCTTCAACGGTTTATGTCTCCAAAGTCTCTCAGAATCCCACACACACAAAGGCAAATTTCATAACGTGACGCACACTTAGTGCCGTTACTTATTAATCCGCACACATAGTGTCATTTAGCAGTAATGTATCGCACACTTAGTGCCATTACTTATTAATCCGCACATATAGTGCCATTTAGCAGTAATGTATCGCACACTTAGTGCCATTACTTATTAATCCGCACACATAGTGCCATTTAACTGATTACGCACACACAGTGCTCGGTACTTTAGTTCGCACACTTAGTGCCTTTTAAGAGACCTTTTCTTTGCTCTTCAATACATTTATAATTCCATTACCATTCATACATACTCAATTTATCTCATTCAAATACTAACACATTCGACATACTCAATTTACATATTTCTATTCATAACATACATATATTTATTAACAACTCAATTGCCTTTTTCATTACCATTACATTCGGCAAGTTCAAACATATACATGCACAAATATCCAATTCTTCAATTATCAACACTTCTCACTTTCCATTTTCACATATATATATATCTATTCCTTGACACAAACACATATATTTAGCCAACTCATATATTCAATAGTTATACATATTTACTCATAGGTACCAACTCACATTCGGATATTATATACACATCCCATTTTAATTTCATGATACATTCGGCAATAGGAAATTAAAATGATTACATTTTATATCCTTATGTATATTAGTATACAATTAAATTCATTTCATCCAACGGCTTAAAAACTTACCTCGGAAATTTTCGGATTAAGGTATCCCGGCTATTCGTTCAACTTTGCCTTCCCCCGATCCAATCCCGTTTCCTTTTGTTCTTGATCTAAATAATTCCAAATTGAACTCATTCAAATACATTTTCATTCAATTTAATCCAAAAATCATGTAATTATGTAATTTACCATTTTACCCCTAACATTTGCAACTTTTACAAATTAGTCCCTAATACACAACTCACAATTGACTCAAAATTTGGCTATCCCCCTTTTTTGCCGAATCTTCGTAGGGACTATATAAGTCCATATATCTCAATAATTTCTCAATTTAACCTTTCAAGATAGTATTTTCACAAATAAATTCTTAATTAATTACATTCACCAAAAACTCAAGAATAAAATATGTTCATCTAACACAAATCTTTCATTTAATACTAAAAATTATCTCAAAACTCAACCTATCTTCAATGGCATTTCTCACATACATGATCAATGTACAAAATTGATACATGGGCTTGATAGTAGAGTAAACAAAAATCACAAATTTATAAAGTTTATCAAAATTCAAAGCTAAAACATACCTTAATTGAACCTAAGAAGTGCCGAAACCCTATAGAGCTCTTTCTCTCTTTTTTTTCTTAGTTTCGGTCAAATGGAGAGAAAAGATGAACATGCAATCCTCTTTTTCCTTTTTTATTTATTATAATATGATTAAAAGATATTTTGTTACATCATTATAAATTTAATATATAAAATAAACATATAATATGCATTAAAAAGACATAGTGCCGTCCACTACACCTTAAATAGGTAAATTTGCAACTTAATACTCATGCAAAAGAAGACAAAACAATTTAGCCACTCAATTTAATAATTGGTTACTTTTACCACTTATGCACTTTAGTCCTTTCTCTAAAATTAATCATCCAAACAGACAATTTAGCCAACGATACTTTAACACATATTCAAACACATAACATAAATATCAAATAAAAATATTAAAATATTTCTTTCTAACTCGGATTCGTGGTCCCGAGACCACCGTTCCGATTAGGGTCATAATCGGGTTGTTACAGTGATTTACAACGACGCGTCATTGAACGGTTTGGGTTGTGTATTGATGCAAGAAGGAAAAGTTATAGCTTATGCTTCCAGACAGTTGAAACCGCATGAAAAGAACTATCCGACGCATGATTTAGAGTTGGCCGCTATAGTTTTTGCATTGAAAATTTTGCGTCATCATTTGTACGGCGAAAAATGCCACATTTTTACCGATCATAAAAGCTTAAATTATATAATGACTCAAAAGGATTTGAATTTGTGACAATGGAGATGGCTTGAGCTACAAAAAGACTATGAGTTAGTCATCGATTATCACCCTGAGAAAGCGAAAGTGGTCGCGGATGCTTTGAGTAGAAAGTCGTTGTTTGCTTTGAGAGCGATGAATATACAGTCTACGTTATCTGATGATGGTTAGATTTTAGATGAGTTAAAAGCTAAACCAGTATTTCTTCAGCAAATTTGCGAAGCTCAAAAATGTGATAGTGATTTACAAGCTAAAAGAGTGCAATGCGAGTCGACTAGTGATTCAGAGTACCAAATTGGATTCAATGATTGTTTGATGTTCCGAGATAGAATCTGTATACCGAAAAATCCGGAGTTAATTCATAAAATTTTACACGAGGCACATAGTGGTTGTTTATCCGTTCATCCTAGAAGTACTAAAATGTACAATGATTTGAAACAACTGTATTGGTGGTCGGGTATGAAACGAGACATTTCTGAATATGTAGCGAGATGTTTAGTGTGTCAGCAAGTCAAAGCTGAACATCAGGTACCTTAGGGTTTACTTCAGCCTGTGATGATACCAGAGTGAAAATGGGATAGAGTTACGATGGATTTCGTATCGGGATTACCTTTGACTCCGAAAAAGAAAGATGCTATTTGGGTTGTCGTTGCGAAATCAGCATATTTCATCCTGGTACGTACTGACTATTCACTTGATAGATTAGCTGAATTGTACATTGCTGAGATTGTTAGATTACACGGGGTGCCAGTTTCGATTATTTCGGATAGAGATCCGAGGTTCACGTCGCGGTTTTGGAAGAAATTATAAGAAGCTCTGGGTACGAAGTTGAATTTTAGTACAGTTTCTCATCTGCAAACTGACAGAGTCTGAGCGAGTAATTCAGATCCTTGAAGATATGCTCCGATGTTGTGTTTTAGAGTTGCCACTGGTTGAATTTGCATATAATAACAGCTTTCAATCGAGCATAAAGATGGTACCGTATGAAGCATTGTATGGTCGTAAATGCCAAACTCTATTGTACTGGACTGAGCTTAGCGAGAAACGGATTCACGGGGTTGATTTTATTAGAGAAACCGAAGAGAAAGTGAAAGTAATTCGCGACTGTTTGAAAGCAGCTTCAAATCGTTAGAAATCGTACGCGGATTTGAAACAAAAAGACATTGAATTTCAGATTGGTGACAAAGTATTTTTGAAAGTATCTCCGTGGAAGAAAATACTTTGTTTCGGTCGTAAAGGCAAATTGAGTCCGAGATTCATCGGGCTGTATGAGATCATCGAAAGAATAGGTCCAGTGGCATATTGGCTAACTTTATCGATTGAGTTAGATAAAATCCACAATGTTTTTCATGTGTCGAAGTTGCGTCGATATTGATCGGATCCCTCACATGTGATATCCCCGTCAGAGATCAAAATTCAACCTGATATGAAGTACAACGAAGAACCGATCAGAATTTTGGCTCGAGAGATTAAAGAACTGAGAAATAAACGCATAGCTTTCGTGAAAGTCTTGTGGAAATGTCATGGTATTGAAGAGGCTTCGTGGGAGACCGAGCAAGCTATGAGAAAACAGTACCCTAACCTATTCACTGGTAAGATTTTCGGGGACGAAAATCCCTAATAAGGGAAAGTTGTAACAACCTATTTTTGGTAAAATCGGAACAATGGTTCCGGGACCACAAATCGGAGGTAAAAATATTTATTTTATTATTATTTTAATGTTTACAACATGATTGAATGTTGGTGTGAAAATTTCGTTAGAAAATTTTATCATTAGATTGGTCAATTTGATAAAAAGGACTAAATCGCGTAAAGTATAAAATGGATGTTCTATTTGTTAAATGTGTCTATTAGCTATGGAACATTAAAGTGGAGGTCCCTATGTTGTAATTAGACCATTAAATTGGTGGGTGGACAATTATGGGCATATATTATGTGATTTTTATGTTTTATAACCAAGGTTAATTTTGGTATTTAGTTATTAAGTTATAAGAAATAAAAACAAACATAATTTTAAGCTTCCATCTTCTTCTAGCCGAATTTAAAGAAAGAAAAAGAAACCATTTTTGTGCTTTGAAGGTTCGGCCATGGTACCTTGAGCATGTAAGTGATTTTTTGTCCCGTTTTTAATGATTTCTATGTTTTTGTGATCGTTGCAGCTAGTACTAGCTAACCCAAGGACTAATTTACAAAACTGTTAAAGATTTTGAATGTTGCCATTGATGAATATATATGAGTTTTGATGATTGATGATAGATTTTGAATGTTTGTTGATAGTTAAACAAGTTTTGTAAAGTGATTTTGAGTAAAAATGCAAAATAGGGATTTATTTGTGAAAATGTGTGGTTAAATGTGTGAATAAATGAAAAATATGGGCTTCTAGGGGCATAATAGTAATTCGGCTAGCATGGGTATATTGTGAATTTCATTAATTTGTGATTTTGTGTAATAAGAACTAAATTGTAAAAATATGAAAGTTTAGGGGCTAATGTGTAAATTAGCTAAAATGTATATTTTGGATTGAATTGAATACATAGATGATTAAATAAGTCAATTTTGAATATATTTAGATCAAGAAAGGAGAAATACGAATTTAGATCGGGGAAAGAACAAAGTTATGGAATAGTTTACTCGATTCACCATTTTAACAACCGAGGTAAGTTCATATGTTATAATTTTATTTCAAATGTATTCTATATGATTTGATATAGCATGAATTGTGATTATGTGACTACGGACAAGTTTGGAAATGATTCGACGATGATTCGACAGTTAGAATTCCCAGTTGAACCTTAGAAATAGTTTAGGATACTAGTGACATGTCATTAGGGGGTACAGTGAGTTGGCTTTGGGCCATGATATAGCATTTCGGGTGCGAGATAAATCGATTTGGCTTCGGGCCATGCATACCGACTGATTTTGGATCCGGGCCATGATATTATTACTTTGGATAAGTTACCTTGATTTGGCTTCGGGCCATAGTATAGGTACTTATCGTGTGAGACCCTCGAGTATTTAACTTCTATTCCGAATGGTTCAATGGGTAAATGAAAGGCGAGAATGTGTATGATATTTGTACGAGATGGTACAGGTATGTGCATAAACTATTTTAGCATTGAATCGAAGAAATGATGATGAAAGTATATAATTTTGTGAATGAGTATTTGAAAGGTTTGTTAGCTAATATAAGTTACTTGTTGGTATATTCAAATTACTAAACTATATTTATGTGATTGCATTAAGTTTATTTCATACGAGCTTACTAAGCTTTATAGCTTACTTTGTGTATTTTCCCGTTTTTATAGAGATATCGAAGCTAGCTCAGATTCGGGGATCGTCGGAGATTGTTTCACACTACCACTTATCGCTTGGTACCTTTGAACTTTGGTGTATTGAGTATATGGCATGTATAGGTATTTTGAGTCATTTTGATTATGAGTTGATAGTGATTTTGGTTATTTGTAATGACTTGTAATTGCATATGTTTTGGTTTGTAAATATGGCCATGAGTTTTGGCTTAATTTGGTGGATTTGGTTATGTGCATATATGGTTAATACTTTGAGTTCATGGATGGATATGTGAATGGCTTATATTATGAGGCTTAAGGATATTTACATAGTAAATGTTAAATGGTTGATATTAGATTTGAAATTTGTATGTGAATTGGTGCAAATGATGTATGTTTGGTAAATGTTTAGCTAGTTGATTGGTATATGTGTTTTGATATGTTTTGGTTGAGAAAAACATAAGTTATAAGCATGTTGGTTGTTAATATTGGAAATGGTATGAATTTTTTTTGATTGTGGCTAAAATAGATGTTCATTTATGCTATGAATTAGTGCCATTCGGGTTGTTTAGGTACATGAAATTGTGGGTGGCAAATTGGCTTGGTAAATAGCCTATTTTTGTCCACACAGGCAGAGACACAGGCGTGTGTCTCAGCTGTGTGTGACACACGGTCATGTTACACGGCCGTGTGTCCCCTGGTGTTGAAATTGAAATGAAGTCAGTATGCTCCACACGGTCTCACACACGGGCATGTGATCGGCCGTATGGCATAAGTCAGTATACCGCCTAATTTGCACACGGCCTAGCACACGGGCGTGTGACTTGGCCGTGTTGCATAAGTCAGTATACCCTACGTGTTTGCACACGGCCTAGCACACGGCCCCACACACGGTGTGTGGCCACTTCGGCGGCACATGGGCTGACACACGGGCGTGTGGTTGGCCGTGTGACCCAAGTCGATAAGCTCACTTGTTTGGACACAGGCTGCGACACAGCCATGTGCTTCCATTTCGAATGTTCACACGGCCTGAGACACAGGCGTCTCTGGTAGCCGTGTGAGACACACGGCCTGACCACACGGGCGTGTGTCCCCTATTTTAAGAAAAATTTTCTAAGTGTTTCAAATGTTTCCAATGCATGATTAGGGCCTCGTAGGCTCTTATTGGGGACATATTGGTTGAGATTGATTGATGAATGTTTGTTTTGATAAAATGTATGCTAAAAGTATGTATAATTGTGTTGTAAGTCCGGTAATGCTCCTTAACCCTATACCGGCATTGAATACGGGTGAGGGGTGGTACAAAACCAATCGATGAAGATGCAAACTAGAAAACAAATATCAATTCTATTGTAATATGTAAACGCACAGTTATGTGAAATGATAACAAATATTAGCTTTCATTTTGTGAAATGGTAACAAATTACAACTTCAATTTTGTGAAATGACAACAAATATCAAATTTAATTTTGTTAAATGATAATAATATTCTTCTAAAAACATAGTAATAAAAATCATCGAAAAAATATAAACATTCGATACAACGATAAAATTAATCAGTCTAGATGTAGGTCAGAATCTGTGCCACATCAAGGTGGTCAACGGTTGCACGCTAGATTCCTTCTTGGTTCATCATCCGGGCGGGATTGTGGTCGTTGGGATTGTGGTCTCGGTAGCTCATCTTCTTTGCCTTGGTTCAGCCAGTTGCGCTGTGTTCTCCGATAAAAAAAATCATGTTGTTCTCGGTGTCACGGACCTCACTGTCGTAATAAATAATAACACTAATTTGTCCACTCATTTTCAACCAAATTATATGTCGAGAGAAATTCGAAACAAAAACATTATGCAAAAAATATAATGCTTCATATAAATATTAACACGAAAAATCAACTTATACCTTCCCTACGAACTTCTATTCTTCTGAACTTATTCAATTTCTATTGCTCCAACCTATGCCACCAGAGGCTGAAATATGAGTCATTTATAGCCTAAAGGATAACATCTCACTCCTTTTTGTAAAATGCCCCGGATAATGGGGCTGCTGCTGCTGCTGATAGTGCATCTTGCTTGAAGCATTTTTCCTCTACAAACTTCAACCCCCATTATCCGGGGCATTTTTCACAAACCTTTCAGATATCCCGGGAATCTCGAGATTTTTTTCAGAATCATCTCCTCAAATTTATTTTTTCAAGAAGCATGCTGCTTGATCGGAAAGGGGCGCCCACCGAAAAGCGCCAAGATTTTTTTGTTGATAGTGCATCCTGCTTGGAGCGTTTTTCCTCTACAAACCTCAACCCCCCAACTATTCAGGGCATTTTTTACAAACCTTTCAGATATCCCGGGAATCTCGAGATATTTTTTCAGAATCATTTTTTTCAAAAGCAACAGTACTGAAAAGGGCGTTCAACTGGAAGCGTTTTCAGTACTTTTGCTAATAGTGCATCCTGCTTGGAGCGTTTTTCCTCTACAAACCTCAACCCCCACTATTCGAGGCATTTTTCACAAACCTTTTAGATATCCCGGGAATCTCGAGATATTTGTTTTTAGAATAATCTCCTCAAATTTATTTATTTAGAAGCAGCAGTACTGAAAAGAGCGTCCAGTTGGAAGCATTTTCAGTACTTTTGCTGACTGTGTATCCTGCTTGGAGCCTTTTTTTGTTCAAAATTATTTCTTCAAAAACCATCTCGTCAAAATTATTTTTCAAAACCCATTTCGTCAAAATTATTTTTTTATTTTTTTCAGAACTCCTAAACCTTAAAAATTAAATAAAACACTACAACCCATAATTAATAAACAAGTAAAAATAAATAAAACCCTAAACTCTAATTTTAAATTCCCATAACCCTAAGCCCTAATTAGCAATTAAACCATTGAGAAAACACAGGCAAAAGCGCGCTTACGTGGAAGCGCTTTACTAAAGTGCATTGACGTGGGCGCTTTTTACAGGTCAGAGGGGAAAAAAGTGCTGAGCTGGACGCGCTTTTCTGGTTTTCCCATAAAAACGACTCCAACTCAGTGCATTTTAAGAAAAACGGGCCATTCCAGTAAATATCATTCACATTTCTGTAATTTTTTTTAGAAATGGGCCTTTTTTGGTAAATTAGTCTTAAATATGAGTCTATAAAATTTGAGGAATTTTTTTTCAACAAGTTGGATTAAATGGAAAAAAAGAAATAAGAACAACAAAGGGGTTAATTGCAACATAAATCCCTCCATTTTTCATTTTTATAGGGATTTTACTATTTGTAATTTCTTCGTTAGTCCCTATATGAATTTATAATTTTGACGCTTTTATTAGCAATTTTTCAAACTACAAGGAATCCAAACGGAAAATAACCTACAAACTTAAAAATAAAAAATAAAAAAATCTATCCCTTTGATTGATTTTGGTTATAGAGGGCAAATTCCTTTCCTTTTTTTAATTATATTTTATGAAAAAAAACTTTCATATGGAAATTAAAACTTTTGTAAAGAAATAATTTAATCATAGTTATTAAAACTTATTTAAATTGTTCATTAAGTTTTTTGAAAGGAGGAAATTAATTAAATCAAGTTTTTACAAATTATGCTATTTAGTCCCGTATTGTAATTCAATCCATTCATATTTATTTTAGTTAATTATATCATAATTAGTTATGACTTATGAATTATTTTATTTATATTTTTAATCTTTCAGAGTTGTATTAAAAAAGTAATGGTATATAATAAAATAAATTATATTTTATTAAAATATAATTATCTTGAACAAGAAGTGGCAACACCAAAAAGAAGTTACATTAGAAAAACTTTTGGAAATTAGTAAATACATAATTTTAATATATTTTAATTTTGTTTGTTTTAACTTAGAAATCATTTAAAATTTCATCCTAAATTATTTAATTTCTTAATTATAAAAATAAAGAATTCATTGATAAATAAAGTTTACTATCAATTTTTACTTTAAATCATATCAATATTTAAATTTATACGTTCAACATTTTTAAATTTAATTGAGATGTTGTAAACCTAATATTGTTTATTACATTAATGTATTTCTCTCTCAACCCAATAATGATTCCCGAATGTAAAATTATATTTAAATGTGTTGAGTGTTTTAGTTGTGTATCCTCTTGGAGAGGGGAAATCGAGTATTTATAATATATAGTTATTGTCCATCGAAATGACGTCCTAGGTAGGCTCCATGTATGTCAACACATATACTACTCTAGACTTAACACATGTTTATCGTACCAGCACTTGACTTCACGTCCTTTGCCTGCGAACCCCCAGTAATATGCGTGCGAACCTAGCTCGCGAGCTCATCACGTGAGCTCTCCCCGCGAACCCTTAATGTTTCTATCTTGTGGGACTCAAGTTCCTCTACGTTTACTCAAGTTATGAGTAGATAGTTAAGATTAAGACCGAAGTAATGAGAAATATCATAACAAAATATATATGATATGGACGCTGATAAATTTTAGACTCTGCCCAAGTACCCTTGCATTTGGAGTTATGTTTTTACACACAAAAATAACTATTTTGTATTATTTTAAATGCATAAAATACATAATTCACTCTATTCATTCCCTGTTTATTTTATTATTGGAGGAGTTGCATTAAATTTGGGCTAACTTGGACCCAACAGCATTAACTCATTCATATTCATGTTTTATTAAATATTATAACAATAATATCAACCAAATTAAGATTTAATCCATAATTGATTTTTAATACGATAGAATTTTTTTATAAGTAGAGTAAGTTTTATTAGAGGAGTTTATGAGTCAACCAAGTTGTAGTCCAAATTTTCCTTTTAAGATTTTTATCAAAGCCTAATCAAGCCAATCAGATAGCTCAAAAATCTTTTTTTATATTTTATAATTACATTTAGATAGAAAAGAATATTTCTAACAAACCATTCCCTCTACGATATAAGCTTAAACGCCACAAGCTCTCTCGGATCTAATGATTCATTATTAATTGGTTATATTGCGCTATAAGTCCTTGTACTTTGCAAAAGTTGTAGGTTTAGTCTTTATACTTAAATTTAGACATTTTTAGTATCTGTATTTTTCAAAATTTAAAATTTATTAATTTTTGTTATTTACAAAATTTGATGTAGTAAATATATTATCACATGTGTAATGACATATCAATTTGTTATTTCCACATATTACTTAACCAAAAGTTCAGCTAATCGATTAACGACTATCATTTGTGTCAATACTGAAATTTCAAATTTCAAAAAGTGTAAGGACTTAGAATGATCAATTAGAGAACATGGACTAAGTCTACAATTGTACGAATAATATAAGATTAGAAATTGAATCTAACCAAATGAATTTAATAGCTACTATGACTAAAAGTTGAAAATTCAAAAAGTTTAGGGACTAAAATTGAAAAATTTAAAAAGTACAATGACTAAATCTAAAATTTTTACAAAGTACAAGGACTAATAGCAAAATTTAACCCTATTTATTTTAATTTCTTTTATTATATATATTTTCTAGTTATTTTCTTATGTACATAAATGATCTTACGAAACCCTATTTGTAAAATAAAGACAAAATAATATCATTTTATTATTGTTAGAGCCAAGGTTGTCCAACAATGTTTGTTCAATTACCTGATCAGTCAAAGAACTGGTCAGTTAAGACACGAGACAGCTTAGGCATATTTATATGTAGGCCTTTTTGACTTGGGCCTTATTGGATATTGTTTTAATAAGCAAATAAGCTTTTTGGATGTTCTAATTCCAATAGTTAAAGTTGAAATCAAAGTGGTGTGAATTTGTGAAGAGTTTGAGTTCGACTTGGATTATGATGAGAGTTTTTCTCAATCTCAAGAACATGTTTCATGGATGATTTTAAAGAGATTAATTTTACTTTATTTTAGATAATTGTTGGAGATAATTCAAGAAGTTATAGTCAAATTAAAATTGAGAGTTTTACTTTATCGAGACTATATGGAGATGATGTTAAATTTAGCATATAAACAGGTTGTTGCGCTGAACATTTGGAGGTGGCTTTTGGAGCGCCTTTGGTTGGCTATTTGCTTATCTTTTACTTGGTAGTTTTGCACTCTTCTATTAGGCTTTTATTGGAGAGTTTATATTTGATGTAAGTGAGGCTTTTAGGGCGAGTGATTTTGTAACAATTGAGTTCAGTATTGGGGTTGCAATTACTTTTTATATATCGGTATATTAGGCTTAAACCAATAGGTGATTTGGAAAATTGTTCAATAAGAATCATTCACTAAGCGAGGCTCGATAGAGTACAATTGTTTCCAAACTACGTTAACAAACGACTATGGGAAAATCTCTCTTTACTTTTTTTTCAAGTCTGTTTCACTGTTTGATCAATGCTTCAACTGAACACGACATTAAACAGTCATACTAAACTTGCAGCAAACTAACGTGTTTTTCAAGTGATATCAGAGCTAGACTTCAGACATACTTAAATGATCCTGCGTTTAGTTTCCAGTAATGAAGTCCAAGAAAAAAGGTTGTATTGTCACACGTCCACTTTTGGTGATTAAAGCATCAAATTCAAACAATGACAGTGATGTTTCTTTCAACCTAAGGGATGTGTTTAGCCATATGATAAAAAAGACGAAACTCCTATTGAAAATGAATGACTCTTGAAGGAAGAATTTGCCATAAGGAGAAAAAAGAAAAGCTCGAAGCAATGGTAAAAAAGAAAGATGATCTGATTGTTGATGTCAAAAAGGCTAATGAGATGCTTAATGAAACTGTCAATGAAAAGGATGAGATGATTGCTAAAGTTGATGCAACTTTGAAAGCAAATGAGCAAGAGTTAAATGATGTGAAAGCCACTCTCAAGAAATATGAAAGTCAAAATGATGAGATCTCTGATGTTGGGAGATTCGAACATGATTGTAGGAAACTTGGTAAGAAACCTATATTTCTTACAAATTTTGTTAAATCTAAAAAGATGCTTACTACTTCTTTTTTTAAGACAGGTGAAAATAGAGAATATGTTTGTTTCTATTGTGGAAAGGTCAGACATATTAGATCTTATTGTTACAAGCTTATGAAAGATCAAAAGTGGAGAAAAACAATGTCTGTTCAATCTAATGTTGAAACACTGAACATAACATCACTTAGAAAGCAACATGTTTGCAACAAGGTGAAAGGAATGACCAGAATCATAACGATGATTTGCCACTATTGTGGGAAGGCTGGTAATATCAGGCATTATTATTACAAGCTCAAAAATGACTTGTGGAAAGTTAAATCTGGTGCAGTGGTTATTCAAACACCCGTTTAAATAACTACTCAAATAGATAGAAGAGCAAGATAGGTTGGTGTGAAGCAAGTCTGGGTGAGAAAAGATCGGCTATATTTAAGCTCTAAAGATCAGCAAATTATTTATGCTCTTATGAAGCATGAGGTTGCAACTCATGTTGATGATATTGAAGATATTTCAAAGATCAAACATACTCCATCTCGTGGAAAAGGTACTTGTTTTTCCACGAGCTATAATCCTTAGTGTTGAAAGGTTGTATCTCATCCCCTTGAATAAACTTGAGGCAAACAAGGGGAGCATATAGTAAGGGGGAGTAAGTTTGCTGATTTTGGTATGGTTTGGTTTATGTTTGTGTTGATTACTGCTGATGCATGATTTGACTTGGTGGCTATTTTTGTTTAGCAAACATTTGAGTTTGATGATTTAAGGTACAGGCTGATGAACATATATGTTTGTTAAAACTCATGTTAAGATCAGAGACTAGAACAAGACAATGCTGAACAAATAAGAATTGGGCGAGACGAGTTGATGGTTTTCTTATTGTTGATATTTTTTCTGATTTTGGATTGTTAATATTGTATTTTTACGAGAGCTTATTGAATCGAAAAGGGTTACTTTTTGCTATATGTTAACCAGCTAGCTGAATTATTTTTAAGAGTCTTGATGTAAGAAGGTTGGGTGGTTGTCGAGCATAAGAGTTGAAGATGAGAAAGAGCACACACAAAGCTAAATACATGGAGCATTTTTTTTAGTTGCTTGATTATCGAGCTGGATAATGCTTATTTATGGAGTTTTATTTGGAGTAAAAGTTTCTAAGGAGAAATTTTAGGTGTTTGTGGCCTCATTAAATACGCCACTTAGTGATAAAAAACAAAAAATTTTCACCCTAATCTCTTTTATTTCCTTATTTGACTAAAATACTCCCTCTCTGTAATTTTCTTTCCCCTTAAGATTCTCAAAGAACTACTTTCTTGGTTCATAATGACTAGAGAGAAACGTGCAGCAAATAAAGAGTTTGGGATATCTTCTACCCCCCATGAAAATTTCTAAAGACGAGAGTACACCATGGTAGAGGGAGTTGTTTTGAGCTTTTTGAAAAAAAAAGGGGGGAGTATGATGAGCTGATTAGGAGGAGTTTGAGTTGGATGGACTTGTGTTTGTTGTTGCATTGATGAACTGAACTGATTCTTGCTGTTGTTTTTTGTTGGTTGTTGCGTATGTTGTTTGTTGCTATCGGATGTTCTCTTGGTAGAAAAGCTTAATAAAGCTTGCTTGGGTATGAGCAATCCCCTTGAAGATTTATTATTGTTGGTGTAAGGGGGATAATGTACTGCAATGTTGCTAGTCTATCTCGACTGCTACTATACTTTTGTGATCTGTTCATGTTTTGTTCTTGATGATGGCTTGATAATTATTTGCTGCAATTTTGGCTTATGCGAGCAAGATATTGTTGATGTATTAAAACATATTTTCATGTGAGCTTATCTATGGCATCTCATGTGTGATTATGGCATGTTGATAGGGGTATACACCATTTGCTTATGTTTTATCAAAAAAACAGAGGAGGAGATTGTTAGAGCCAAAATTGTCCAACAATGATTGTTCAGTTAACTGATCAGTCAAAGACCTGGCATTCAAGACATGAGACAGTTTGGGCATATTTATATGTTGGCCTTTTTGACTTGGGCTAAGGATGTTGTTTTAATAATAAAATGAACTTCTTGAATGTTCTCATTCTAGTCGTTAAAGCTGAAATTGAAGTAGTGTATATTTGTGAAGAGTTTATGTATGTTGAAGAGTTTGAGTTTGACTTAGATTATGGTGAGAGTTTTCCTTAATCTCAAGGATATGTTTCATGGATGATTTTAAGGAGATTAATCTTACTTTATTTTGGATAATTGTTGAAGATAATTCAACAAGTTATAATCATATTAAAATTGAGAGTTTTATTTTATCAAAACTACGATGTCGAATTTAGCCTATAAATAGGATATTGTGCCGCACATTTGGAGGTGGCTTTTGTTTGGTTATTTGTTTATCTTTAACTTGTATTTTTACACTCTTGTGTTATGCTTTTATTAGAGAGTTTATATTTGATGCAAGTAAGATTTTTAGGGTGAGTGATTTTGCAACAATTGGGGTCGGTGTTGGAGGATGCAATTACTTTGTGTCATGGTGGATTGAACTTAAACCAATAGGTGATCCGAAAGATTATTGAATAAGAATCATTTATTGAGTAAAGCTCCGTAAAATATGATTGTTTCCGAACTACGTTAACAAACAACTATATGCAAGTCTCTCTTTACTTCTCTATTTTTCATTTCTATTTCATTATTTGATCGATGCTGTAATTGAACACAACATTAAACAGGCAAATTAAACTTACAACAAACTAACTTGTTTTTTAATTATATTCAATTTTTAAAAATAATATCAATATGCATGATTAGTGCAAAATTTAAAGCGAAGAGAGAGGGTTGATTTCATTTTCATAGTCAAAGCCCGTACCCAAATAAATAAATATACATATATATATATATATATTATTCGACATCTTGTCCTATTATAATCGTACATAAGATTAAAAAAAATGATAAATTAATAATTTTTTTGGCATGTAATTTTGGTATTAAATTCTCATGTCATGTGGTATAATATTTTACTTCGTATTTTCATTATCTTTTATTATATCAATATAACCGATAGTATAATCGCATAACAGTGTTCACACTTTCTTGTTCTCGTGAACTCAAAATAAAAAAATGGGAGACTTAGACGACTAAAATTAATTGGCATCTCTTTATAATCTTGCTGGTGAATATTCCTTTATATTTTATTCTTCATGTGGCGCATGTGTTTTTTACTAGATATATTTATAATGTTGGTAATTTTTTATGTAAATATATACTATAACAAACTTAATTGAGGTTTTTATTGAAATGATTAAATTAAAATTTTAAAGATTATTTGTCATAAAGTCAAATCTCTTACATATAAAAAAAAAATCAAATCCCACAATAATATTATTTTATTAAAAAATAAAAAAGTTAAAAATAATTTCGTATTAATATTTGTTATTTTTACAAAGTAAAAGATTTTAGTATTGTTTGGAAAGTCACCTAGTAATTGAATTTGAGTGTAGCTGCTTGTAATTACATAATAATAGCATATTTAGATAACCATTGTAATTGATAGGTTCTATCGAATTGGGTGTAATTGGAGCACCCCAATTACATTTTTCAATTCTTAAGGGAGGGTGAGAATTGGAGTAATTGTATAGAAAATTACACTAAATTCCAATTTTTAAAAAATATTTTTATACAAGTTACAAAAAATATATTATAATTAAACATGAACATGTATAAGCGTTTGGGATTGTTATAACAAAAAATTTCTTATATTATAAATCCTAAAAAAGTATATTATAAAAATAGTTTATGTATTTTATAAAATTATAATAAAAAATATATTTTTTAAATCCTAAAAGAAATTCTAAAGGTATGACTAAAAAGTTTATTATAAAAAAAATTATATGTTATAAAAGGGTTATAATATATTTACTTATAAAAACTTATGGTCAATAAGTATAAATATAATTTATTTATGTGTCCATTCTATATATTATAAAGACGATATACTTATTCATAAAAATGTTAGAGTCCTTTTAATCATAACTTATTTATAAAAAAAATAAGGGTAAATTACACCAACAGTCACCCAACTTTGGTGTAGCTGACAAAACAGTCACCTAGGTTTCATTTCAGTCACTCAACTTTCGAAAAGTTACAAAATAGTCACTAATTAACAGTTACCGTTAAGGTGTTAACGGAATTGCTGACGTGGCAAGTTAACCAGCTGATGTGGCAAGTTAACTTGACACGTTGGTGAAGCAGCTCCATTTTCCTCTTCTTCTTCTTCTTCTTCTCCATTGATCATTGCTCATTTTTCTCCATTGCTCCAATGGAGGGTAAAACCATGGTATTTTCCTCAACATTTTTCTCTATTCCTCAACATTTCTCTAAAACAACAACTACTTCCCCGTTCATCACTGTCACTTCAAGTTTACTCTATTTTGGCAGCAAACCTCCCTGTTTTTTGCCTGCCTCTGGGTTATACTGATTGACAGAATATTTTGATGTTTGGAACCAAATTAAAATCTCTGTTATAGTTTAGGGACGTTTGTTGGAATTAATCCTATGAAATAATTAATAAAAATGCAGGCATCGAACTCCTTCCATATTCACCTGCTGGATATAGTTAATTACATTTTGATCTCTGATTTTGTCGCCGTGCTCATCTTTAACATGAAAGACTGCAAATAAAAGACACCAAAATAAGCCCCCAATATATTGTATAAATGGATTAAATCAGTGAGAGGATTAATATATGTATACCATCCATGAACCATCCAGCGTCAGAGGAAATGTAGCTTTTTAATATAGTAAGATTAATATTTGTCAACACCTGCACCACTTCCAGGAGGATCCCTTGCTTGTTCACGCTATCTACCTGCGCATACCATCCATGATCACAATACATATATACATACATGCACGCATGCATGCATGCATGCTTACCTTTATCACCGTGCATTCCTCCATGCTGTCATTGTCAATGCAAACTCTACATCTGAAAGGCAGCCAAGGTATATATACGTATATATATATAGGTTCATAAGATGGCCATGAGTCAAATAATAGTGTAAAAGTGGTTATATTAAAGGTATAGATTGCTTACGGGGGACCATATATTCTCTCTGGGAGATTATCAAATTCAGGACCAAAGTAAGGCCAACAAACCATCATGCTGCAAATTTATCAAAAAAATAAACAACTAAAAACAACATTCGACACAAACAAACAAACAAACATGTAAGAAAAGCAAGAACAACTTACAGTACAAATGTAGTTTATAAATGACAGTGGAAAAAGGAAGAAAAAAACCAAGCTGATAAACCAACCCAGTAATGGCGCAGATGGTCAGAGAAGAGGAATCGAAGGTGATTTCTTTCAGTCTTTTTTTTTTTTTTTTTGTCTTGTCTCTCTCTTTGAAGAAGAAACAAGGAAGAAGAACACCACGAGAAGAGAGAAAAGACAGCTTCGGTGTTCCAAATAGAAGGGAGGAGAAATAGGGGTTGGGTTTTTACTATTATGAGGGTGGTGATTGGCTTATGGTATTAGTAGCTTAGGTTAAATAGAAACAATGTGGAAACCTTAAAACCGAGTGGAGGAGATTGGTTTGAATGAATGCTTTGTGGAAAAGGGTGTGTCTGAGAAGGGACACGTACAAAAGTCAAATGCATTTGGTGGTTTTCTTGCAAGGTCTTATTCTCCCATATATCTCTGCCTTCGTACTTCCTAGGCTTTTGAATGATGGAACACCATCTTATTGGAATCTCAATGAGGGAATGTTAGAATTTAATATCTTAATTCACAGTATAACCCAGAGGCAGGCAAAAAACAGGGAGGTTTGCTGCTAAAATAGAGTAAACTTGAAGTGACAGTGATGAACAGGGAAGTAGTTATTGTTTTAGAGAAATGTTGAGGAATGGAGAAAAATGTTGAGGAATATACCATGGTTTTACCCTCCATTGGAGCAATGGAGAAAAATGAGCAATGAGCAATGGAGGAGAAGAAGAAGAAGAATAAGAAGAAGAGGAAAATGGAGCTGCTTCACCAACCAACATGGCAAGTTAACTTGCCACATCAGCTGGTTAACTTGCCACGTCAGCAATTCCGTTAACACCTAACGGTAACTGTTAATTAGTGACCGTTTTGTAACTTTTCGAAAGTTGAGTGACTGAAATGAAACCTAGGTGACTGTTTTGTCAGTTACCCCAAAGTTGGGTGACTGTTGGTGTAATTTACCCAAAAAATAACTTTCTAGCAAAAATTATATTACTTATAAGAAGTTTAATGAAAGTTATTGGACAATTTATAATTTTTTATAAAGGTTATATATTATAAAATCTATTTTATAATTTATTTTATATATATATATATTATAAAAAGGGATATAACTTAGCATAAGTGTTTCTCCAAAATAAGTTCATATAAGTTTTTATAATTAAAGCTACAAACTATTTAAACTATAAACCCAAATACTATAAGATAGATGCTAATTATGCAAACACAAAATATTTTCTTGCACCATATCATGACGGTATGATACCATTTTAGAGAATGGTGCTAGACACAAGCACCATAAATAGCTTACGAACTTTTTAATTTGAGACCTTCAAGTTTTCAAAATGTGGTTGAGAAGACATTCATTGTTTAAAAAAAATATTTTCCATATTAACAACATCTCCTTAGTATAGCGTAAAAACTAAGGTTAGATCGTACTAGTGTCACAGGCCAAAGTGCAAAGTCCGTGACCATGGCACAAGATGCACCCCATGGAAGTCTATCGATTAGATAGGGATCATTTAGCCCATGAGAATTGGCCCGATAATGAAGATATGATAACATAGGCTATTTTTGGTAAATATGGGAATCATATCTTGTAGATTTAATTTGATATGGTGTATCTTGTAAATCTCATGATTTAAGGGATAGGCTAATCTCGTTTGTCGATGTAACTTAATCTAGACCGTCAGTTTTGGGAGAGCTTAACTTTGAATAGAGAGCCTTCCCCTCACTTGTAAATCATTCCATTGTAACTTGAATCCTTAAGAGTAATAGAATTATTTAAGATAATTTACTCAAACACCTCTCGTGCGTTCTTTTCTATGGCTTTCTATTGTTCTGTTGTGGCTTCTTTGGCATAAATTGCTTCCGTTATACAAATTGGTGCCTTGGAGGAATTCTAAAGAAATCCTCACTTGCGAGTTAGGCTGACTCAGGCGAGTTTGGTACGAACGGATCGCCTAAGATTGCACGGATCGCGAGACGAAAGATCTAGCCCCGTGACACTAGCACGTTGCATATTTCATAACTTGAATTATAGGTAGAATTGATATGATCCATACTTCAAAGAATACATGAAAGAGATCTTGATAATCTTAATGATGTAGGTTCAAATTCAAATGATGATAAACTTGATCAATGACCAATAAATGATGATAAGGAGTATATGTTAAATATTAAAGAGAGAATAACTCAACAAATATGCACTAGAACAGTTAGATAAAATTACATATGACGTGTATTTTTCTTGTTATTTTTATTAGTAATCGTATTATCAGCTACTATTTTAGATTAACATAATACATATGATATTTGATTTTAATTTTTGTTACTTGTTTAGAAATTTATTTTTATCACGCAAATAATTTTTTATAGTAATTAATATTTTTTAAAAATATAAATATGTAATTGTGTAATTATAGTTTGTACTGCCAAACATTACATAAAGAATTACGATGTAGTTACACTTTGTTAGCCAAACACATCTAGGGAATTACAATTCTTTGTAACTACAAGAGAGTATAATTACTACCTTAGTAATTACACTTCCATTAAATTATTTTGTGCTATCCAAACAAACCCTTTATCATTTCTAAATTAAGTTGGTGTCTGATTGACTCGTGACATCAACTTCGTTAAAATGTTAATGTATAGTATAGATATATATATTATATAATATTTTCATATTTTATATCTTAATAAATGGATGAGGAAGTATGGAACTCACTAACAATGTTGCCCTTGGGGGGTGGAAAATTCTTTCTTGCGTTAAAAAAAAATGTATATCAAAATTTCTAATGAAACTTTGGTAAACGTTAAAAATTTTGCTATGCCTTTTTTCCCTAGGCGTATAGCAGAACCTCTCCTAGGACGAGAGCCAATATCGATCATATCCCCTCAAATCTATCATCCAAAATCGCTCGATGTTCTACAAATCCACTAAAATTTCTTGGACAAAATTGAACTGGTGATTCACCCAATTAGGATGTTACCACTCCACAATGTAATTTGTAAAAATAGATGAGGAGTACATGACTTGAATAACACATACTACTTGTAAACAATCTCCAGTATTGTGACAAACACCAAGTTGTCCAGGGATGATATCCACCGAAACTGTAGAAATATCCAAATACAATTATATTCATTAATAGAAACATTGAACTTTATTGAATACAAATACAACACCAATATACCTCTTCACTGACTTGTCAATTGATTTCTTGATGCATCTATTTGAAGTTCCTCATATAACACGTATGGTCCAAACATCACTTAAATATATTCCATTAATCAATGCAATAGGCGATATTAAGTACTGATACTAAAGCACATTTTAAGATATTGTATAAAGTGATATTTTACCTTCTAATAAGAGAGAACTCCCACGACTAGAAGGGATGAGTGCTAACCACAAGAAGTGTATCCATGCCTATATTTGTAGGAGTAAGCAACAACTATTCACTTCATCAGTTAGTTCACGGACTGCTTCGTAAAGTTCCCTATACCAATATGCCAGAGTAGCAAAACCCTAGTTGAATCTACCATCTGCCTCAAAATCCTTGAATAGAGAAAGATACATGACATAGACCTTGTTGCCAGATTTGTCTGGAAACAACATTCCTTCGAACATCTAGAGCATCCAAGCTCCAGCTAAACAATCAATCTCCTCTATAATTGCATGTAGTGGAGGGGCTAGGTTGACAAGATTGTCCAACCATATGCACTTCACTCGACAACCATGAAAATCTTTATATGGTTTCTCCCTCAGCAGCATGACACCCAACAACCAACCACACTTATACTTTGGATTAATGCCACTAGTTATGATTAATGCCTTCCAATTGATTGGAAGGTCGATTATTAAAGCGGCATATTTGAGCACAATGGTCATTTCCCTGCATGGAAAATGGAATGCAAATGTTTCTAGCTTTCACCTTTTTACCAAGGCGACAACTAAATTCGGAATGATTTTCAACTTTGTCATCTTAGATATCATATATAAACCGACATCCTTCAAGTGTTCTTTGATATGGCGATTGGGATTCATGGAATAAAAATTGTGTTGGATCCAAAGAACTCGATCAATTGTTTGTTAAAAAATCACAAAATAATAATATTAAATTTCAAAAATCATAATAATATTTTAGCAAAAAATAAAAACTAGAAAGAATTGAGTTAGAGATTTCACCATATTGATGGTGTATTTGGCAACGTGTTCCATCATTCTTCTCTGAAAAATAAGTAAAAAAGAACAAGATTTTCTGAAGAGTAGGAGTGCTTGAGAGCTTGAGAGAGTTATGAAGTTTTGGGAAGATTTTGGGCGCGAAAAAAGGAGAAATGTATGAGTTTTTATAGGGTGTAAATTGACAACCGTAGGAGTCAACCTCCACTGTATTTAATTTGTTTGATTAGGTCAACATCCAATTAAATATCTCGATTGTCGAAACCATTTTTTTGAAAGGGGGAATCGACTAGGATTTAAAAAAAATAAAAATAAAAATGGGAGTCGCCACCGATCTTTATTAGGTGTGATCGGATCACCTTTGTTTTAATAAAACGTTTTGGTATACTAAAATGGTGTTTTTGGTCTACGAAATTTGAAAAATTTAGGTTCGGGAGTCGGTTACGTGCGAGGAAGGATTAGCACCCTCGTCACGCCCAAAATTGGTACCAAATTGATTAATTAATGTCTTAATGTTGAAAGTTGAAAATCGGGAATGAATTTAAAATACGATCCTTTTTATTAGTCTTAAAAAAAATGCTTGAATTAAATCAAAACGATTGCTAAAGATTTCCTCGCCTCGAGATATCGGAGTATCACATCCCGTAAGTTGGGACGCGATACCTAGAACACTCGAGCGCAAGTTTGTCTTTAATTTTAATTAAAGTCTTATGTATTTTGAAATTTAAAAGGATATTTGGCAATTTAGGTTTAACAAGAAAATCGAAACCCCGTAAGTTAGGGTACGATTTCTTGAATCTCCAAAATGCGAAATATTACCAATTTCTTTTTTTTTTTAAAAAAACCCTTTCATGAATTTGGATGAAAGTTGATGAAATATTTAAAAATGATGTATGTAGTTTATTCGAGTATGGCTAAGGCGTAAAAATCTCATATTGGACGAACGATAACGCGACATAAATTCAACAAACTAATAAAGCATGAACATAATGATAATAAAACATAACAACAATACACATAATTTAACAATATTAATAATGAAAAAATGATAATGGTGAAAATAATAATAACAATACAAATACCAACAACGAAAATAATAATAGTAATGATAATAATAAAGGTAGAGAAAATGCACAATATATAAAAGATAAGAGCCAATTTTGAATTTCAAAAAAAGACAAAGTAAAAACTAATAAAAGGGATTAAAGAGATGACAAATAAGTATATGAACATGTTAAAATTTATAAAAAAATTGATTACTATTTGAAAATGAAGAATATGTAAATAAATTAAGCCAAATATATGAAGCAGTTTGAAATAAATAAAATAATTTAAAATAAATAACATATAAGACAATTTAAAAATAATAAAACAATTTAAATAAATAATTTATAAAACAGTTTACAATAAATAGTATATATAAAATAATTTGAAACTAAAAGGGTGAGGATGAAATTGAAATCGAAATGGGATTGGGGGTACAAACTGTAAATGAAATAAAATATATAAAAAGAGGTGCCAGGGACCAAAATATAATGCGCTTAAAAGGTGAGGGATTAACAGGGAAAATATCCCAAACCCATCAAGCGCGCCATTCCCCTTGGTAAATCGAGGGACTAAATCGAACACGAGATAAATTTACAGGGGTCAAATTAAAAAATAAAAAGAAAGGTGGGACTTAATCGAAATACGCCGCAAAAGCGGAAGGGCCATTCGCGCAAATAGTCTATTAATAAAAAACGTGCGGATCCTCTGGACGGGTCGGATCGCGCGCGCGGATCTTGTCCAAAACGGCGTCGTTTTGGGGCTTAAGGACGTCGACCAAAACGGCGTCGTTTTACCAAGGTATAAAAGCCACCTTTTTGAGAAAAAAAAATAATTTCCTGCGTTTTGAAAGAAAAAAAAAGGGGGGGAGGGCTCTCATTCTCTCTAGACGAGGTCCAGATTCCAGCCACAGGTTCGACGGTCGGGCAGTCGTCATCCGTTGCCGACAACCGCCGTATGCGGCGGTCAGACTTCTCCCCAGGTGAATTTTTTCTTTCTTTTTTTTTGTATTTTTTTATATTCGAATATAAACTGTTTTTTTTTTTGAAGAAAATAAAGAAAAATGCACATACATAGGTATATTTTTGAAAATGAAAAAAATAAAAGGAGAAATAAATAAAAAAAATATACAAAGATAATGACCTTAATCTTTGAATCTGTTTCAAAGCCTTTTTTATTTTTGATTTCTGATGGTCGTAAAAAAATACAAAGGGGTTTGTTTCGGTTTTTATAACCGAGTTTACAAAGATTCGTTTTTGTCCGTTTCCATTTTGTTTTTGTTGCTTTTGTCATTTTCTTTTTGTTCTATTGCGTCTTGGTCTCTTGTGGTTGTCTTTGCTTCTCTGTTGCAGGTGTCAGAAGCGCATGGGCAGCGGTGACAGAGGCGTGGAGGCGGCACACAAGGTGGCCTAGGCATGCGGCGGCTGAGACACTTAGGGGCTAGGGTTTGATTGCTATTTTCTTTTCTTTAAAATGGGCTGATATAGATTAGGCTAGGTTAAGGGTAATTGGGTTGTAGTTTGGGTTTGCCAATTGGGCTTTAGTTTGGGTTATGGTTTTAATATGTAATGGACTTTTATGGACTTTTTATTTTGGTTTGGGTTTTAATGGGCCCCGGGCAAAATTTGGATCTTACAGCTGCCCCTCTTTGCTCGTTATCGTGTAACGAGAATGGAGCAAAGACTTTAAAGAGGACCAATTTTGCCCGGTCTTGCTGAGTCTCGGCGCTTCTCTTCTTCTTCAAGTAGCATCGCTCTAACCCACTGCAACTTCAGAAGTTTAGGGATTGGTGCTTCGATCCGCTCGAATGTAATTTCAGAGAGAAGAGATTTGTAGCTTCGATCAACTCCGTTAGAACTTCAACGAGATAAGAATTGGTAATTTCAACCTGCTCCACTGCAACTTTAGGGAGATAAGGTTTGCTGGGTTCAATCTACTCGAATGTAATTTCAGGGAGAAGAGATTTGTAGCTTCAATCTACTCCGCCGGAACTTCAAAGAAGTAAGAATTGTGGCTCCAATGTAATCTCAGGGGGAAGGGATTTGTAGCTTCGACCTACTCCGTTGAAACTTCAAGGATATAAGAATTCAGAGAGAAGAGATTTGTAGCTTCGATCTTCTCTACTGAAACTTCAAGGAAATGAGGATTTTAGGGAGAAGGGATTTGTAGCTTCGACCTACTCCGTTGGAAACTCAAAGGGATAAGAATTCATGGAGAAGAGATTTGTAGCTTCGATCTTCTCTACTGAAATTTCAGCGAGATGAGGATTTCAGGGAGAAGGGATTTATAGCTTCGACCTACTCCGTTGGAACCTCAAAGGGATAAGAATTCAGGGAGAAGAGATTTGTAGCTTCGATCTTCTCTACTAAAACTTTAAGAAAATGAGAATTCAGAGAGAAGAGATTTGTAGCTTCGATCTTCTCTACTGAAACTTTAAGGAAATGAAAACTGGTAATTTCAATCTGCTCCGCTGTATCTTCAAGGAGACGAGGTTGGTGGCTTAAATCTACTCTGCTGCTTCATGGAGATAAGATTCGTCGTCTTCGATCTGCTCCACTACTGCTTAGGGAGACAAGATCTGTAATCTTCAGTCTACTCCACTGCCACTTCAGGGAGATAAGGCTGATGGCTTAAATCTACTCCGCTGCTTCATGGAGATAAGATTCGCCGTCTTCGATCTGCTCTACTACTGCTTAGGGAGATAAGATCTGTAATCTTCAGTCTACTCCACTGCTACTTTAGGGAAATAAAGCTGATGGCTTAAATCTACTCCGCTGCTTCATGGAGATAAGATTCACCGTCTTTAATCTGCTCCACTACTGCTTAGGGAGACAAGATCTGTAATCTTCAGTCTACTCCACTGTCGCTTCAGGGAGATAAGGCTAATGGCTTAAATCTACTCTACTGCTACATGGAGATAAGATTTGTCGTCTTCGATTTGCTCCACTACTGCTTAGGGAGACAAGATCTGTAATCTTCAGTCTACTCCACTGCCGCTTCAGGGAGATAAGGCTAATGGCTTAAATCTACTCCGCGGCTTCATGAAGATAAGATTTGTCATCTTCGATCTGCTCCACTACTGCTTAGGGAGACAAGATCTGTAATCTTCAGTCTACTCCAATGCGGCTTCAGAGAGATAAGGCTGATGGCTTAAATCTACTCCGCTGCTTCATGGAGATAAGATTCACCGTCTTCGATCTACTCCACTACTGCTTAGGGAGACAAGATCTGTAATCTTCAGTCTACTCCACTACAGCTTCCGGGAGATAAGGCTGATGGATTAAATCTACTCCGCTACTTCATGGAGATAAGATTTACTGTCTTCGATCTGCTCCACTCACGCTAGGAGACAAGATCTCAGTAATCTTGATCTACTCCACTGCCGCTTGGAGATAAGGCGATGGCTTAAATCTACTCATTTGCTTCATGGAGATAAGATTCGCCATCTTGATCTACTCCACTACTGCTTAGGGAGACAAGATCTGTAATCTTCAGTCTACTCCACTACCGCTTCAGGGAGATAAGGCTGATGGCTTAAATCTACCCCACTACTTCATGGAGATAAGATTTGTCATCTTCGATCTGCTCCACTACTGCTTAGGGAGACAAGATCTATAATCTCTGATATTGCTACACCGTCCTCTGGGGGACATGTCCTTTAGACTCGATTTCTTATGCTTATGTTTATGCCAAATAATTAGGATGCAATGATCAGAATGAATCTAATGCTCCTAACTAAATGTATAACGACATTTGCATGAATGCAGAATGTCATGAGAATGGTCTTTTTACAATGATTAGGATGCAATGATCGGAATAAATGCTCCTAACTAATTGTGTCTTGCATGAATGCAGAATTTCATGAGAATGATCCCTTTTTAAATGTTTAAAGTGCCATCGCTCATTGTTCATCAAGGCATCATCACTGACGTATTATGCTGCCATATTGTTCGGCTGGTATTCTTGACAGGAAACCCAAAGAAACAATCATATTCTGCTCAGCAAGCTTGCCCCGCTGTAATTTTAGAGTCCCTTCCACTGTAACTTCTGGGACATAAAGTTTGTACCTCCTACTACAACTCCAGGAGAATAATATTTGGTTTCTTCCATCCATCCTGCTGCAACTCCGAGGTATAAGATTTGTATCATCTTCAATCAATTTGATCTGTTACACCATTCGCTGGGTATAATGACCAGATGTATGTGCCTGATATTTGCATGAATGCAGAGTATCATTTTTCTTTTCTCGAGAATGATCTCCTTGTTCACTTGGGCTGACATTGCTCGTTATTTGTCGAGGTTGTATCACCGATGAAATGTATCGTCTTTTTGTTCAACCAATAAAAAGTCCAAAGAGATAATCATCTTTTTCTAACATTTCCAAACCTTAGGCTTGGTGAGTTCTAAACAACAGTCCTGTTTCAGGTTCTTGTATTATTTAGAAGCTTCCAAAGTAATATGTGAAACTCCTTTTATGAAAGTATTATTAGTCCACTAATCGTTATTTCAATGCAAAATGCTTGAAAAAAATCATAACAATGGACCGGAAGGAAATTAATTGAGAGCAAAGCTTGAAATGAATAAATTAATCAAGATATCAAATTTTGAAAAAACACAAAATGAGAATGAATTAATCAAGATAACAAATGAAATTTATTGGGAGCGTATCTTGAAAAGAATAAAGTAATCAAAGATAGCAAATTCAATATGGGTAAGATGAAAACTAGGTGCCCCAGATATCGCAGCCTGAGCTTCTCTGTACGAACTTTTTTGGGATCATTTTGAGCTTAATATATGTTTAGGGGATCCGGAGTACTTTGTCGATGCCCCAAGACGTAGCATACTTCTTCATTGTTAATTCAGGCATAGCAAGACTGCTGTATGCCCCACTTTTGATCAAAATTTGAGCCGCCTTTTTTGGGTTTTCAACTCAAATCCCCTTTGGTCTCAAAGAGCCCTTTGCGTGTTTTTGCCTTGGCCTCTCCTTTTTTCTTCTTTTTCTTTTTTTTTTTTGTTTTTTTGTGTTTTTTTTCTTTAGAAAACTTTTTATTGAATCTGAATTCACCATATTGGGTAGGTCCTTGCCATCCATCTCGGTCAATATCCATGCTTCCCAGAACATGCCTTCTTTGCTGCATAAGGTCCTTCCCAATTCGGCATTCACTTTACTCTAAAGTCCTTTTGTATGGGAAGGATCTTCTTCAAAGCCCTATCATGAAATTTTCTAGGGTAAACCTTTTTGTTGTAAGCTCGTATCATCTGACCGTGATAGGTAGCTTTTAACATTTTCTCTTCAAATTCAGCTGATCATATCGGGATTAAATCCATTCTACCTCTTCAAACTTCAGTTCTGACAAGACTTGAAAAAAAGAATGTCGACTTCAATAGACAAAACGCTTCTATTCCACAAACTAAGGCATTGCCCCAGTAAAGGTCTTGGCCAATGTTTGATAAGCATAGAGGGTAAATGTAACCGTTTTATGCCAATCTTTACAAGTCTAGGTCATCTTCCTAATAATCCTTGTTTTGTTGCTTTTTTTTTGTCGGTATTCTTTTTCTTTTTCTCTTTTTTGTTCTGATGACTATTGACTTTGTAATATTGGCCTACGAAGCTACTTCCACCCTCTTAGCGAAATAATCAATACCTGCTAGAAGCTTCCGACGAGATCGTCCCAATAAACTTCATGCCCCACATAGATAAGGTCTACGAAGAAATGAAGGAGGCACATGAATCTTGTCTTCATAAATTTGGCATTTACGGCATAATTGATGCAATCTCTTTTTATGATGGACCAGTAGAATCTAAATCTCATGATTAGCTTGGCTATCGTAAAATCATTAGCATGTGATCTTCAAATACCCCTATGGACCTCTTCTAGGATTTTCTTAGCCTTAACAGCATACCCACGTCTCAGTAGCCCAGGTGTGTCTTGATATGATCGTACGAAAACATCTTTGAAATGATGTCTCACCTTATTTCTATGGTGAGCTAGGCTCTCTTTCCTAGGCTCACAATGTCCACTGACCCTTTGTAAGGTAGGATCTATTTTTCGTCTTTTTCTACCATTCTTAACGAATCAAGTAGATAAGCTACAATCTCTGTCATCTTTAAAGTCTTGAGATCCCCCTAGACACATATCTCGCTCAAAAGGAGATTCTGGGTCAGTAGCAACGTCGCTCATGTCATTGATATCTGGGTACCTATTGTAGGTACGAAAAAATATTTAAATGAATCTAAGAATGATTATTTGTATGGTATGATCATGGGTGAGTAATAAAAGAATATTTGAAAGAGTGTCCATAGAACAAAAAAAATCTAAGAATAATTATTTGTATAATATGATATGGAAAGAATGAAAGAATATTTGCTCAAAAAGATGCATTTTATTGAAATAAAGATTTTGGACATAAGCCCATTTCACAAAAGGATCCTTATTGCTTCTATGCTTAAAGCAACAAGCATGTTTTGAATATTACTCTAAATTAGCTCTAAAAATATAGGGATCCCTTCGACAGTCCCATTATTCAGAACGCTCCTAAGTATGCAAGGGCTTAGAAACTTTTATTCCCCGGTTCTCCCTTCAGATACATCGTTAATGTTCAGATTCCCCAATATCTAGTCTTGCACTATAGCCCTGAACTTGACGTACTCTTGGATCTCATGCCGCTATCCATCGTGGCCCTTGCAATATTTACCCCTTTAATAGAAAGGTTGGGTAACGGATCTTCTGCACCAGAGGGATTATCGAATTTTACAATATCTATTTTGATGAGTCTTTCGATTATCTTTTTAAAAGCGGCGTAGTTCTCGATCGAATGCCCTGTAATTCATGCATGGTATTCGTATTGGGCATTCACATCGTACCATTTAGGGTATGGAGGCTGTATTGGTTCTACGTAAAAAGGGGGTACAACATGTGCTTCAAACAAAATTTGGTACAACTCCCTATACGAGATTGAAATGGGCGTGAACTGGAGTTTTTCCGAGTTTGATTTTGGATTGGGCTCTTGTCTTGGGGAGACCTGATAGTTGGTAGCTACTGTCTTTGGCTGGCTTACCGTAATCGGCTTCGAATTACCCTTGTTATACTTACTCGTATTATTCACTTCTTTTTCTTTCTTCTTCAAGGCCTTTAAAGTCCATTCTCCCTTTTCCTTTGTTTCGGCTAAGCCATGTACCACAGGATTGACTCGATCATCCCCAAAATTAAAACCTGAACCTATTGGGAACTTCAACAATGCCGAGGTATCAGTCTGATATCGGGGTTTGATAATGACGGGTACCCCTTGCGAATGCGCGTCTGGTTAGGCTGGGACACTTATTGGAGTAAAATCTGAGGAATAGATAAGGTCCTCATTATCGCTCCTATTGTTGACCACCGGGCTTTTCCTTTCTTCAAGCCTTCCGGCTAGTAACTGGGTTAATTGACTCATCACATTCATTTGATCTCGCATATCCTGTTGGATTTCGGCCAATTGCTCATGCATCTGTATTTATCTTTGCTCTAATCTATCCAACCTTCGTTCCATATTTTCCAGGTTAACTGAAATAATTTTACCTAATTAGGGTTCTTTTGTGAAAATCTAATGCAAATGATGCAATGCAATGTAGATGCATGGAATGAATGTAAAAGAAAGAAAGACGTTGATTCTGAATTCAATTCCATTAGAACAACTTTTCTAGAAAACAAATTTCTTTACATAAAACGGATTACATATGCGGCCTTGTCCTCGTACTCTCAGTGAAAACATCGACCTTCTCCTTCATATTCGGACGCTATGGTCGAATCTTGCTAATTTTCCCAAAAATGTCTCTATTGTTTCCTTTTTTGCTTGATCCATGTCGCGACCCATTGCTCTCTTATCCCCGTAATGCTTATTAACTCCTTTTAAAATAGTTGAGACGTGACGGCTCTCGAATAATCCTTGTTGGCTTGAATCCTCGGGCGATGAAGCAAAGTCTTGTTTTCCTCCGCGGACTATCAATTTTCTTTCGTTGTGTTTACTTAGACCCTATTCGGACGGCCGTACTATATTCCACTATATCAAGAAGTTCATTTTCCTATGACAAGCTCTTCTATTTAGCAATCGAATATTAATCAACACCTCCTTTCTAAGATGATGCGATGCAATGCAATGCAATGCAATCATAAACAAAACAAAACACGTTAGCACAACAAAATATACTACCTAAATGGGTGACCACTAGGGTTTGGCACGGCTCCACCTAAGGCGGGCTCTTAAGGCTCACTATATGCGGTTCGGTTCTAAAGTAAGGGTACCTGAACTAGCAGATTTCTCGATCTTCACCCATTATAGGTTCGTATTGACCGAGTTCAGTTCAGGGGGATACATTTCCCTATGGCCATGCGGAGATGAAAATCTCACGAAGACATAGGTACGAATGTATCCCGGAAGCAGTCCACTAGCCCATGCGGAGGTGAAAACCTCACGAAGGCATATCTTCTCACTCCCACTTAAAAAGGGTAACCGATCTATGCGATGCAACATGCGAAGATAAATCAACAGGCTTAACACATTATGATAAAGACCACAAAAAATGACGGATGCAACAAAAAAACATGAATTCAAATCAGATTTTCAAATTTCGACAAAAGACAGAAATTAATCAATTTATGGCCCGACTCTCTTATTGACATCCCCAGTGGAGTCGCCAAGCTGTCGAAACCATTTTTTTAAAAGGGGGAATCGACTAGGATTTAAAAAAACGAAAATAAAAATAGGAGTCGCCACCGATCTTTATTAGGTGTGATCGGATCACCTTTGTTTTAATAAAACGTTTTGGTTTACTAAAACGGTATTTTTGGTCTACGAAATTCGAAAATTTCAGGTTCGGGAGTCGGTTACGTGCGAGGAAGGATTAGCACCCTCGTCACGCCCAAAATTGGTACCAAATTGATTAATTAATGTCTTAATGTTGAAAGTTGAAAATCAAGAATAAATTTAAAATACGATCCTTTTTATTAGTCTTAAAAAACAATGCTTGAATTAAATCAAAACGATTGCTAAAGATTTCCTCGCCTCGAGACATCGGAGTATCACATCCCGTAAGTTAGGACGCGATACCTAGAACACTCGAGCGCAAGTTTGTCTTTAATTTTAATTACAGTCTTATGTATTTTGAAATTTAAAAGGATATTTGGCAATTTAGGTTTAACGAGAAAATCGAAACCCCGTAAGTTAGGGTACGATTTCTTGAATCTCCAAAATGCGAAATATTACCAATTTCTTTTTTAAAAAAAAAAAACCCTTTTATTAATTTGGATGAAAGTTGATGAAATATTTAAAAATGATGTATGTAGTTTATTCGAGTATGGCTAAGGCGTAAAAATCTCATATTGGACGAACGATAACGCGACATAAATTCAACAAACTAATAAAGCATGAACATAATGATAATAAAACATAACAACAATACACATAATTTAACAATATTAATAATGAAAAAATGATAATGGTGAAAATAATAATAACAATACAAATACCAACAACGAAAATAATAATAGTAATGATAATAATAAAGGTAGAGAAAATGCACAATATATAAAAGATAAGAGCCAATTTTGAATTTCAAAAAAAGACAAAGTAAAAACTAATAAAAGGGATTAAAGAGATGACAAATAAGTATATGAACATGTTAAAATTTATAAAAAAATTGATTACTATTTGAAAATGAAGAATATGTAAATAAATTAAGCCAAATATATGAAGCAGCTTTGAAATAAATAAAATAATTTAAAATAAATAACATATAAGACAATTTAAAAATAATAAAACAATTTAAATAAATAATTTATAAAACAGTTTACAATAAATAGTATATATAAAATAATTTGAAACTAAAAGGGTGAGGATGGAATTGAAATCGAAATGGGATTGGGGGTACAAACTGTAAATGAAATAAAATATATAAAAAGAGGTGCCAGGGACCAAAATATAATGCGCTTAAAAGGTGAGGGATTAACAGGAAAATATCCCAAACCCATCAAGCGCCATTCTATTGGTAAATCGAGGACTAAATCGAACACGAGATAAATTTACAGGGGTCAAATTAAAAAATAAAAAGAAAGGTGGGACTTAATCGAAACACGCCGCAAAAGCGGAAGGGCCATTCGCGCAAATAGTCTATTAATAAAAAACGTGCGGATCCTCTGGACAGGTCGGATCGCGCGCGCGGATCTTGTCCAAAACGGCATCGTTTTGGGGCTTAAGGACGCCGACCAAAACGGCGTCGTTTTACCAAGGTATAAAAGCCACCTTTTTGAGAAAAAAAAATAATTTCCTGCGTTTTGAAAGAAAAAAAAAAGGGGGGGAGGGCTCTCATTCTCTCTAGACGAGGTCCAGATTCCAGCCACAGGTTCGACGGTCGGTACATCGTCATTCGTTAGTTTGACTTAACCGCGATGCGGCTGGTCGGACTTCTCCTGTAAATTTTTTTTCTTTTTTTGTATTTTTTTATATTCGAATATAAACTGTTTTTTTTTGAAGAAAATAAAGAAAAATGCACATACATAGGTATATTTTCGAAAATGAAAAAAATAAAAGGAGAAATAAATAAAAAATATACAAAGATAATGACCTTAACCTTTGAATCTGTTTCAAAGCCTTTTTTATTTTTGATTTCTGATGGTCGTAAAAAAATACAAAGGGGTTTGTTTCGGTTTTTATAACCGAGTTTACAGAGATCCGTTTTTGTCCGTTTCCATTTTGTTTTTGTTGCTTTTATCGTTTTCTTTTTGTTCTGTTGCGTCTTGGTCTCTTGTGGTTGTCTTTGCTTCTCTGTTGCAGGTGTCAGAAGCGCATGGGCGGCGGTGGCAGAGGCGTGGAGGCGGCACGCAAGGTGGCCTAGGCATGCGGCGGCTGAGACACTTAGGGGCTAGGGTTTGACTGCTGTTTTCTTTTCTTTAAAATGGGCTGATATAGATTGGGCTAGGTTAAGGGTAATTGGGTTGTAGTTTGGGTTTGCCAATTGGGCTTTAGTTTGGTTTATGGTTTTAATATGTAATGGACTTTTATGGACTTTTTATTTTAGTTTGGGTTTTAATGGGCCCCGGGCAAAATTTGGGTCTTACACTGATCAAACCTCTTAACCCTTAACTTGACACCCATATGTGTCGAGGTACTCTGCATGTACTTCACAATAATGCCTCATAACATGCATAACACTAATTAGTGTAGAGTATCGAATTACTACTCAAGAAAAAATATTCTAAAAAATTTCCCATTAACATATAAAAAATAATAGGGTAAACTATAAAAATGGTCGAATGCCCATGTTTCTGTTTTGGTCACCCAACTTTAAAAATTTTCAATTTAGACATTAATATTTGAATTTGTTCTTATTTTGATTACCCGTCGTTAAATTGATAATAGAAAGCCTTATTCTAATTGGTATAATAACACATTTATTCCTCGATACTTACATATTATATCAATTTGATCCTAATTTTAAACAACTCAATAAATTTAACAATTCACATTTAGAAATTATATCAATTTGATCATTAAACTTTCTAACCAAAGCTTTCAGCTTTTATAACAGAGGCATTCCACATCTATAAATTGTTTTGTTTATGGTTGAAATAATCCAATTCAGTACATAGCCTTTTTTGAAATTAAATGTCATCTTTATCAATAAATGTACAATGTCAAGTTGTGTTCTTTTTTGTCTTCGCTAAAAATATTATATATTTTCATTTACATATCTTGAATTTCCCATTTTTGGGGGGATTTTGGCATGTAGATACCTAACTACAGGGAAACCAGGCTACAATCACTTACAGGTTTATTTCTTCATCATCTTTTTTGTTTTTTCGGTGTAGAAATTTCATGACATTTATTTTGCATGCTTGAGTTTGACTTTTAAGCATGTGATTTTGATATATTGCTTTTTAGTAAAAAAGTAATTTATTATTTCATATGGCTAATAAATATAGTTGGTAATCTGCTTTAATCATGTGTTTGTTTGTAGAACCCAGAAATCAAAATTTAAAAGCTTGATAATATTGACCTTTTTTGTTTAATTTGTTTATGATGTGAAAATAGTATAAAGTTTGAAGCTTATGGTAAAGCCGCCCATAAAGTGGACTAATGTCTTCTTTTTCTTTTTTTTTTTTTAATTTTGTATTTTTTTATCTTGGTTTGCATATTTTACCATATGTCAGGAAGTAAAATGTTCAAAAAGAAAAAAATCAGTGAAAATTGCTTAATTTTGGACTATTTAGCTTCATTTACTATTCGCCATCTTATTTCTTGATAAGTATGATATTTCCTTTAAGATACATAGAAATCGTCTTAGAAGTTGATCATTGAAATTGAAAATTAAATCCTGAGTTAAAAAATATGGTTTTGAAAAATTCAATTGTTCAATCAATAATTATATAAGAAAAATTATGAACATTTAATTTTTCATAAGATAAAAAATGTGAAAGAATTAATTGAATTTTCTTTTGTTACATTGGTAATGATTTTTTTAATTTTATAAATTGATTAAGAGATTATTATGTGTTCTATTTGTTTTTAATTATTTGCAAAAAAGTAAAACAATTAATAGACGTGGAAGGTCTTTGTTTTAAAAGTTGAAAGTTTTGGTTAGGAAGTTTGAGGATTAAATTGATAGAATTTGTAAATGCGAAGGGTTAAATTTATTAAATTATTTAGAATTAGGATCAAATTGATAAAAAAATGCAAGTATTGATGAGTAAATGTGTTATTATACCAGTTAGAAAAGGCTTCCCGATATTAATTTAGTGGTGGGTGACTAAAATAAGAATGAATTCAAACGTTAGTGCCTAAATTGTAAATTTTTTAAGTTTGATGACCAAAACAAGAACGTAGGCACAGTTGGGTGACCATTTGTATAATTTATCCCAAAAAATATTAAAACATATGATATCAAAGTATACCTTCAAATCTTATTGCATGATGGTTGTGGATATGATTAAAGAATGCTCTGGAAGTACACGTTCAATGACATTTGTTAAGAAAATCAAGGAAGTGACTTGTCAAGTTCCAACAGTTAAGTTCCAGCTCGTGAATAGGGAACAAAATACGGTTATTGATTGGCTAGCTAAATCATGTCTTTTTAATGATGTTAACTTAATTTATATTGATGTTCTTACACCTTACGTTAGGAGACTACTTTTAGAAGAGATATTAAGTGATTCCCATGTATGAATAAATTGATTTAAGACAATATGTTGTCTTCTTTTACCTATAAAAAAAATTTAAAAAACCCAAAATATATCAAAATAATAATTAGGAAATTTGAAAAGAAAAAAAAAAGTTTTGTAATAACTATCTTAAGTTAAATTAAGTTTTATATCAAAGATTAAACTTTTAGATGAGCAGTGTGTTTACCTCCACTAAAATTAAAAATAATTATGAATTATAACAGATAAAATTAATTATTGTAACTGTTATATCACCACAAATACTACTTAAATTCAATTTTCAAATAAAACATCCCAATAAAACCATATTCATAACTTATCAAAGAAGTTAATGCCCATGATTTTTGTTTCAAATTATTTTACTGACCCTAATAATTGATTAAATGTGTCAACCAAAACAGATTTTGCAGTCGAGGTGCTCACTACGGTGGCCTTGCCATGTTTTAGCTTACTATGCATTAGGCTGATGAGCAGGTTTTTTTTTTTTTTAGTAAGACAGTTTTCAATAATTACATCCAGCCCCAACAAATTATAAATGAAAAAAAAAAAAAACGCTTTTCATCTATTCTTTTTCATAAAATTCGAAATCAAAAATTTATTTAAGGGTATTAAACCTTTTTATCACTCTTTTCATCTTTCCATTCATATCAGAGGGGCCAAAATTTACAGACCGGAGCTTGAAAAAGTAGGGTCAACACTCAAAGGGCGCATATGTTTTTTTTTTCATGTGACTCTTTCACTCCTCCAAAGGTCACCAATCACTAAAATATGCTCTTAGTACAGTACACCATCAATGACACGACAAATAAAAAAGACCTTGTTAGGGTGCAGCTTAGGTTTGTTTTTTGTATGTTAACTGGAAAACAAACCCAACAAAAATGGATAAATAAAGAATGACATTGAGTGCTTGCTAAATATCAACAAGAAAGCTAAGTTCAACCATCTTTCCAATCCAATGGCTTCACTTGGTTTCTGTTGTCCAACAAACTCTTTGCTTTTCTCTCGGTCTTCTGTGGTTAACCATCGAAGAAACTTGCAGACTCGTTTCATTGTCAGCTCCAGCACTAGCAGCAGTGAGCTGGTGACTCAATCAGCAGTCAGTGGGAGCACTGAAAGGCCAAGAACAAGCTTGGGATTGAAGAACTTGACTGAGATTTTCTGGGTTGATGTTCATTGTGCTGAAGGGAGACCATTGAATGTTGGGCTTCAAGAACCGGTGACCTTTGGTTGCTCCAGGCTTGAAAAGGTTGAGAATGTGGCTGTACGAGTTGAACTCAGCAATGGATGTGTCGGGTGGGGTGAGGTATCAGTGGTTCCATGGGTTAACTGGAACCAAGCCACTGCTCTTGAGGAAGTGAGAAAAGCCTGTGAATTTCTTAGCCAGGGACCTCCAGTGACTTTGAATTTGGTTTTACATCAGATCTCAGAGATGTTTCCCGGTAGCGAATTTGCTTCTGTAAGTACAATCATGTTCTCATTATGTACTAACATTAACATTGTATTGTGTTTGTTGAGGGCGAGGGGCTGCTTTGGAGTGTCTTAGACCTTCAATTGAAGGAATTGTTTTCGTTGGGATTTTGTCTTCCATTTGTAGAGAAAAGTCTGAAGAGGTTTACGGTTCAGAGAGTGTTTCGATCGGTGAAAATATGATTTGCACGCTCATAAAAGAAGTGTCGGTATCATGAGTAAGATCTATACCTTGGTTGGTGGTATGGACCCCATAAGTACAATATGCACAATAATCGCCCAATACTGAGAGTTTTTTCGTGAGCTTGCAAGTCATGTTAACAATAGAGACATTCTCAAAACTCCGTGAATTTTTTTGAGCTCTTTTTGGGGTGCGAGAGACAAAATTTTCTATGAGGACAATACCTTCCCTTAGAAAATTTGAGCACCCCAAAACAGACACTCACCATCAATAGTATTCCTATACTCGGACTAATTTTTTAGAAAGATCTTATGATATTCATGTCCCAAGAGGAGGGCTTGCATAAATTCTCCAAATACATAAAAAAAAATTTAAAAATTTTAACTATACACACTCAAGTTCTAATAATATAACTATTTACTTATCAAATAAGCTTGTGGTGCCATGGGAAACTTCTTCCATTGAAATAAAGTTCTGATTGATACTAAGTCGAGGGTTCGAACCTTCAAATCGTCATCCTCTTCCCCTATACCCCTGATAAAAAACACTGCTTACGTAGGAAAAAAAAAAAAAAAACTAAGTAATTTGTTTGGTCCCCTTTGCATCGGATCCTTCTTATGATTTTTTATCTGTGTATGAAGGTTAGGGCTGGGTTAGAAATGGCATTGGTTGACGCAGTTGCTAATAGCATTGATGTGCCCCTCTGGAGATTATTTGGAGGAGTGTCCGATTCCTTGTCCACTGCTGCTACAGTTAAGTAATGTATATATAATCGGTCATTTTACTTTTATATGTAGTTGTGATCGATACTAGTTTGATACTGAGTATAGGTGTGGTTTTTTAAATATACAAAAATCTCGAAAAGATCGTGTATACAGACAGATTTTGTATTTGACAATTACCTAGAGCCTAGTTTAACATAGTACATGTTACACAAATTTGGATACTGAGTGTTGAATAATGTTTATTTAATACGGTTATGTTGGGTTTTCTCTAATCCTTTTATGATTGGAAGGTTTAATATGAAAATATGTGTCGGAATCGGAGTATGGAATACAAATAAAAGCAACATAGCATATCACATTACAAAGACTGACTTAGACAGCAGTGTCATGGTTGAGATGGAAACTAATAATTTCCATGTATACAGATCCCAACTACTTCCTCGGCTAAAGCATTCGATCTGGCTGCTAAATATTACAAACTAGGATTCAAGACATTGGAGATTAAACTGGGAAGGAATTTAAATGCAGATATTGAAGTTCTTCAAGCAGTAAGAGCTGCTCACCCTCATTGCTTATTTATCTTAGATGCAAATGAGGGTTACACTTCAAAGGAAGCCATTGAAGTTCTTCACAAACTAAATGGTAAGCAATTTTCAATATCACAAGTCATCGTCCAAAACTGAAGTCCCACCAATATTTGAGGTGATTTGAGCAAAATTATTATGCTTGAAAATGAGTTTGAGAAAAAAATTAGACATTTAAACTATGAGCCGTGCTTGAGTTTGACCCAAGCTGTTTTTCAGTTTCAGTTAAATATCGATAAGTTTGAATGAAATTTGAAGCTCTTATTTTAAGTCAGGTTTGGGCAAGCATGCATGGTATTCATAGTAATACCGTATATAAACCTGCTCTACCGATCACAACTATGTTGGTCTTATTGCAGAAAAAGGGGTGATTCCTACAGTTTTTGAACAACCAGTTCATAGAGATGACTGGAGAGGCCTTGGTGATGTGAGTAACGTTGCAAGGCATAAGTATGGGGTATCAGTTGCAGCAAATGAAAGTTGCAGGGATTTGATGGACATCCAAAAACTTATGGAGGAAAATTTTGTGGATGTTATCAACATTAAATTATCCAAATTTGGGGTTCTTGGTATCCTTGAAATTGTAGAAATGGTTAAAAAATCTGGATTGGAACTTATGATTGATAGTGTCGCTGAAACTAGACTTGCCACTGGTGTTGCTGGTCATTTAGCAGCTGGTCTTGGTTGCTTCAGGTAAGTTTGCCTCTTCCTTCCTTCCTTTCTTCTGGGAACTGTAACTAGCATTTGATGTTATCCTGTGTGGCTCGAGCTTTTAAGTTTAATTTTCGAATACAAGTATCTATATCCATATCCATATACTTGAAAATTGAAAAATAAAGAATAGAGAAATGAAAAAAAATTAAAACTTAAAAGAGAAATAATAATAATAACGTGGTTCAATCTCCCTGATAGAAAATGAGGTAGAAACCGAAAAATAGAAAAATGAAATAGAAAAGAAACTCTCAATTTCAGAAAGATGAACACAACTAATTCTTTATTCTTATTTCACTGCTTTCTCTGTTTGACAACTTTGTTTATATAGACTTGACTGACTTCTGTTATTAGCAACCGCTTTTAACAAATTTACTAATTCCTTTAACCTACTGCCAGCTTGACTAAATGCTTTAACATTCACCCAACTTCTCTACGGGTAAGACTCTAAGAAGATTACGAAACCGCGCAAAACATGTCGCTGAAAGTGGCTTAGTAAGAACATCCGCTACTTGATCACAAGTCGGAACTTCGCCTACTATAACTGACCCATCTGCAACTTTTTCCCGAACAAAAAAGAGATCTAACTCGACGTGCTTGAACTTAGAGTGTAAAACAGGATTAGCCGCAACAGCTACTGCACCGGAGCTATCACACCAAACAGTAGGAGTATCATCTGATTTGACTTGTAACTCCTGAAGCAACGAGAGGAGCCATGTAACTTCACTAGTAGCTACAGCAAGACTTCGGTATTCGGCCTCGGCCGTAGACCGAGCAACCACTTGTTGTTTCTTTGACCCCCAAGAAACAGGTATTGTTCCAAAATAAACACAAAATCCGGAAGTTGAGCGTCGATCATCAAAATCGAGCCCCCAATTGGCATCGGCATACGCACTTAAGGACAAACGAGCCGAGCGCCGAATTACAATTCCATAATCAATAGTACCACAGAGATATCGTAAAATGCGTTTTAGAGCAGCCATGTGAACATTGGTAGGGCTATGCATAAATTGGCATACCCTATTCACAGCGTAAGCAATATCAGGACGAGTAAGCACTACGTCTTCGAAGTGCTCTACAAAGACTTCTATACTCAGTTGGATCTGCCAAAATTTCGCCATCGTTTTTGGATATTGCAGACGTGCTCACCATAGGGGTGTGGACAGCTTTTGCGTTTGACATCGACGCTCGATCAAGAATATCTCTTATGTATTTCGTCTGACATAAATGAAGACATTCTAAGGTGTTTCGACGGACCTCAATCCCGAGAAAATAATGTAGATCACCCATGTCCTTGAGCGAGAACTTATCGTTGAGCAAGCAAACAAACTGATCAATATCAGTAGTCAAGCTCCCAGTGACTATGATGTCATCAACATACACCAAGACATAAAGAGTGGAGGCAGGTTGGATTCGAACAAACAATGATGCATCAGACTTTGAAACAACAAATCCAACAGACACAAGAAATTGCTTGACTTTTCAAACCAAGCACGCGCGCTCGCACGAAGACCATATAACGCTTTCTTTAGGCGACACACAAGTGGCTTGCCGGATGAATCATATCTTGAACATAGCACGGAGGTTGTTGCATAAAAACTTGAGTATCCAACTCCCCAATTAAGAAAGCATTATTCACATCGACTGCCAAGAGAGACCATCCTCTGACACGGCAATAGACGAGAATATACGAATAATAGTAGCAAAGCTTGACAACTGGGCTAAACGTTTCTTTGAAATCACAACCCTGTACCTGAGAACAGCCTTTTGCTACCAATCTGGCTTTTCGCCGAGCAACAGTACCATCTGGATTCCTTTTAATCTTGAACAACCACTTACACCCGATGACCTTGCGATTTAATGGAAGAGAAACAAGCTCCCAAGTAGAGTTGCGAATAAGAGCATCATACTCGGCCTGGGCTGCAGCAGTCCACTCAGTAGACAAAAATGCTTGTTCTATTGTAGACGGTTCTGTAGCCTCAACGGTCATAGCTTTGGGTTTGAAAATCTCAGCCTTAGCTCGAGTCACCATCGGATGAATGTTATTTTCCGGAATCTTGAGACTAAGTAAATGACCAGTATCACCAGTAATAGAAGTAGTGACCAATGGATGTGTATCGACTACTCCCGTAGGACGAGACAAATCAACACTATCATCAGCATTGTGAAGACTAGATTCAAAGAATAGGGCGGTAGGAATTGAGTCGAGAGGAATATGCAACATTACCAATGGATGACGACGGAATTGATTCAGAGGAAGATGCAACATTACCAGCTGATGACGACCGAGTGAAATTTAACAGTGTTGTCGAGGTTTCCACATGGCAAGGGGAGAATTTTCGAACTAGAGGGATTGCCGGTGAAACAGTTTCCTCAGACCCCAAATCTGGGCTTTTAGACTGACCTTTACCTTTAGATGACAAGAATTTACTTTCATAAAAAACAACATGTCGAGACACAACCACCTTACCATCCCGAAGAAGACATTGATAACCTTTGTCTTTGAGTAATCAGTAGCCTGTAAAATTGGAGGGTTGTGATCTAAAATCCAGCTTGTGTTTTGTATAGGGACGTAGGTAAGGATAACAACAGCAGTCGAACACTCGTAAATGATCATAAGTGGGTTCACGACCATACAAGGCTGAAAAGGGAGACTTTCCTTGTAGAACTGTAGTTGGAAGACGATTGATGAGATGTACTGCACAACAAAACGCGTATCCCCAATACTCCATGGATAGATTTGCTTGAGCTAATAAAGTGATGCCCATTTCTACAACATGTCGATGCTTGCGTTCAGCAATCCCATTTTGTTCAGATGTATAAGGGCAAGTTAGCCAGTGAACAATTCCATATGAAGCCAAAACAGACGCAAACGCCCGGTATTCTCCACCCCAGTCACTCTGAAACTGTTTTATTGACTTACCGAATTGTGTTTGAACCAATTTCAAGAAACGTACAAAACATTCTAAAGCCTGAGATTTCTGACTTAAGAGATAAATCCAAGTAAACCGAGTGCACGCATCAACAAACGACACATAGTACCACTTATTTCCACTGGCTACAGCCCCGGGACCCCACAAATCAGACACAATCAATTCAAACGTTTGATACACAGAAGTAGACAGAGAAAATGGCAATTTATGAGACCGTCCTTGTTGACATGCAGTACAGATTCGACTAGTACAATCCTTATTAAACTTGATATTACATGTTTCTAAGATATTTTTAACAACAGTAAAAGACGGGTGACCAAGTCGATTATGCCACAGGTCAAACACAGAACAGTCAACAACCTTATTCTGAACCTTGGTGTGAGCAGTAAACGGAACTTCAGCAGGATTGCCCTCGTCTTTAGGTCCTTAATTACACAATATATAGGGTGAAACTAAAAAAATACTTCATTTTCATTAGCAAATTGAGACACCGACATGAGATTCTTTCTTATAGATGGCACACATAACACATTAGATAGGCGAAGCAATCTAGATGAAGTGGGTAAAAATCCATTACCAATTGACGAAATCTGAGCAGGAGTGCCATTTCCCATTAAAAGAGAAGACATACCTGAGTAAGGTGTGGTGTCACGAAGAGTCGTTGGGTCCCGACAAACATGATGGCTTGCACCCGAATCAGGATACCATGACGTGGTACCGATAGGTACCGGAATATACGAATCATTACCACAGTCATTAAAACCAACTTGAGCAGTGTGAATATGAGATCCGGACGTGTCTGAATAGTCAGAAGCATGTAAATCACCAAGTCTAGGAAGTCCAATACAGGGATCGCATCCGGAATAAACACAGGCACGTGGTTTTGTGTACCAAGGGACTGAGTCACCACCCGCCATAACCTGGTCCATTCTTCTATCACACGACTGTTGCCCATTAAGAGCTCCATTTTGCTGCCCAAAATTACGCAGGACATGGCCATATTGAAGCCCAACATCCTGCCCACATTCACGCCTAGCATGGCCCAAAAGCCAACGGCCCACGTGGCCTAGGAATACTGCTTAAACAAGCATGTGGTCCACGTGCCAATTGAGGACCAATATCAGCCACATATTGTTGACCAGTCACGTCACAATTTTGACCCACTTGAGGTTTATTTTGATCACCACAATTTTCAGCCAAATGAAAATAATTTTGCCCACTATTAAATTGATTTTGACCAGGAGTATTAGAAAAGTAACTCACCCTTGGGGATTTGAACCCCCATTCGACACCTTCATCTCTTCCAAACGCACGACCTCCATCGCCCACATATACTGGTCCATGCGACACCACCAGACCACCATGGTTCTCCACCGGAGGCATCGACGGTGAGGAGTCAGAGTCACGATGATAGCGATAGTAACATCGTTGGGCGACGTGTCCAAAACGGCTACAAATCTGACACTGCGCGCGCGGTCAAAACGACCTCCCACGGCCTCGAGACGATGAACGCCCGCCGCGAAAATAACTCTCCACCACCGGAGGCGGCGCGGACTCGACAAGATTAGCATGGAGAGAGAGGTCCTGGATCGCGCGGCTCTGCCGACTCTCACACTCCACAAGTGCATTAACAAGCCGATTGAACGAGAGAAGGCCAGGTGACAAAGAGGCGGAGGACACAACGGCCTCAAATTCCGGCTGTAGGCCAGCCAACATTATCTCTATTTTTTCGTCATCTGAGATCCGAGAACCTGAGGTTTCCAACAAAGCACAAGGATTCTTAATCCGAGCAACATAAGCTTTAACAGTCAAGTTACCTTTCTTTAGCGAATGAAGTTCGTGTCGCAGACGCGAACAGATCAGTTGCTGTGATCCACACATCACATGCCGATTTAGCATCAGTGAATGACGGCAGTAAAGACACACTTATCGTTGAAAGGAGCCAGGAGGTGAGAAAGCGATCTTGTTGCTTGAAGATCGGAGCCAATGGATTAGGTATCAACGAGCCATCAGCACTAGTAACAAACCGGGCCGGTGGAGGCAAGGTTCCGTCAAGAAGTCCAAGAAGATCGTAACCGTCGAGTATGAGCTTAATCTGTTGCTGCCATTGCATGAAGGTATCATCCGTAAGCTTGACTACTTCGTGGCGCGAAAATGACGTTACCACACGATCTCCATTAAATGGCGCAAAATTCGGCTCAACAGAGGCATCAACTGCGGGATTTGCGGTGGTCATGACTCCCAAGACTATCTGGCGACTGATACCATGATAGAAAATGAGGTAGAATCCGAAAAATAGAAAAATGAAATAGAAAAGAAACTCTCAATTTCAGAAAGATGAACACAACTAATTCTTTATTCTTATTTCACTGCTTTCTCTGTTTGACAACTTTGTTTATATAGACTTGACTGACTTCTGTTATTAGCGACCGCTTTTAATAAATTTACTAATTCCTTTAACCTACTGCCAGCCTGACTAAATGCTTTAACACTCCCAAATGCCAAAGTAGAAAAGGGTATTGCCATTTAGTTTCTTTTTCCTTATTTTAATATTTTATTTTTTTTTATATTCATGAAGAGAGGAACCCTTTCTTTCTTTTCTTATCAGCTGAGATTGGTGGCTTCTTCACTCTCTCAACGTTTCATTTTCATGATGATTTTCAGTTCTTCATATTTTTTTCATTTTCTTAAACCTTTCTTCTTCATAACTCTCTCTACTCTTTAAAGTTTAAACCTTTCTATTCTCTCTGCTGTGCTGGGGCTGAAGAAGCTGATGGGTGTGGGACGGGGGAGGGGTTGAGGGTCACGGTTAGGTTGACCACTTCAGGTTTTAGTTTTTATTTTTTCTGCTTTGGACTGTTAGTTGAAAAGAATCAGGCTTTGGGCATAAGGAGCCCAAAATTTCCAAAAAAGGGTCCGACCAGTTTTTACCGGTTTTTCTATTCCAGTTCTCGGTCCAATTCCGATTTTTTTGGGCTCAAAAGAGTTTGCTGTTGAAAGATTATAGGCTCGCAACTATGTTAAAAAATGCGTCCAAAATGTTGGTGAACACAAAAAAGTGAAAAATCGAAGCAATGTATTCATTGCTTATATCTAGCATTTTGAACTAAAATCTGTAAAAATTTCAAACAAATTATGAAAGGGTTTAAGTTCTGATTCGACTTTTTTTATTATGCAGATATGTTAATATTAGTGCACCCAGTTTATTATCAGAAGATCCCGTTGTGGGAGGTTATGAAGGTACAATTACTTTAATTCCAATCCATATTTGGATTTATACCTGATGTGGAGCTTAATATATGTTACTTCAGCATCCAATATGGACTTGTATCTAATACCGCTATGATAAAATTTTTGGATTTTTAAGAATCGTAATCATGTGTCTGATACAAATTCTTTACAAAATAAAAAACCAATTAAGATATTCATTTTTTCTTATGTTAGTTGCTGGTTCAAAGTACAAGTTTGTTAATAGCAGAGGGCAAGGAGGTTTTCTCAAATGGGATATTTTCTCGTGGTGAGCTTTCCTTTTATCTTAATCTCATTTTTCATGGTTAAATTATGATTTTATGATCTTTGTACTATAGTTACGTTGACAAAAGATATAGTTTAAAAGGGTGGAGGCAGTTAATATGAGGTGCCGGGAGTCACTGGTTAATGGTCTAATAGTGTTTTGGAGAGTTGTCGGGTTTTTTAGAGGTGGAGTGAATACATATAGAAAGGAGCTTGACATGGGTCTCTCTCGACAGGTGTATTACTTCGTATTGCTGGTAATAAGGTTATAGAATACTCTACTAATATGCTATATTTTGTAAAGTTAATAATAAGACATGAGATATATAATATTTTGTAAAGTCATGGGCTCATTTGGTTTAGTTTGAAGGTTTAGGATTTAGATAAAAATATAGGTGTAAAAAAAGGGCGTGGACAAAAAAATAATGCCCGTTTAGAAAATAAACTGGGCCTCGGGTAAACTTTTTTCTCCGACCTGGCCCAGCTTGAATTTGTATAAAAGAAAAAAGAAAAAAAAAACTGCTACTGTTTTTCTACTGTTTTACTATCATTTCACTATTATATTTTTACTATTTTATTATTGTTGTTTGAATATTATATAACTCTTGTTTTATTGTTAATTTTGCTACTATTTTAAAGTCATTTGCTTGTTAAGTTGTACTTATCTTAGTGTTATTTAAGTATTAATATTTTTTAAAATTTATTTTCAATTTGATGGGAAACATTTATTACAATGTTTTTAGTGTATTTGATGTATTATATTTTTTAAAATTTATTTTTATATAAAAAATAATATAATTTTTTTTTAATACGGGTGGGTCGGGCTGGATTCGGGTTTTAACTTTTTTATTTGGGTCGAGCTTAAGTAAAAATTTAGGCCCATTTTTCAGACCAAGCCCGAACCTATAAAACAAACTTAAAATTTTGTTACATCCCGATCAATGATCACCTTTAAATTTGACAACCTTGTAGAGTAAAAAAATTACATGTTGTCTACCTTTGTACTACATTTATATCTTATTACACACTTCACCTTAAATACTAGAAGGTTTTAAGGTTAGATTTGATATTCTAGGTTTCCAATTATTTGTTCATAATAATCCAAACTAAATTTGCAATATAGTATTCTTCATTTTCACTAATAGTCTAAATGTTTTTACAGAAATTGACTGGATTTTGCCATCTCACATAAAGGATTCAGATTTGGGGATGATTGTTGTCTTCTCGGAACAAACTCATATATCCTTATGTACTCCATAATTCTGTATTACTATAATACTATATAATCATCAAAGTCTATTCATGTATAAATTTCAAATAATTAAAGTGTTGTAATTAGATATTTAATTAACTTTTTCAGTTTCATTCTGTTTTTATCTCAATTGTAAATGCAATGGATGCTATTATGATCAATTACCATAAATATCAATGAATAGAGCCAAAATTGAAATATAGTAATGGCAACATTGTGACTGCAATTTAAGTCGTGACATTTACCTGAGATATTTTGAAAATTCTACAGATTACTCCTTATTTGATCTCGGGATGGTACTAAGCTTTCGTAAGTTAATATTTGACCTGAAAATAATTATTTATCGTGTATAATACATGTTTTTATGTATATTTAAATATAATTGATTGTAGTTGATTTGACAATGAATATAACATCTTATAACTCAAACCCGATAATCGAATCGGGTATGTGATGTTACAATTTAAATATCAAATTTAGATAAATATTATAGATTTCCCCTAGTGTAAATCTATCGACATCTCTGGCTTCTCCCCGTTGTGGATAATGTTTTTGTCAAATTTAGGAATTACCATTTAATAATAATTTGTATTTAAATTCAAATAAAATAATAAATTATTTCTTTCTTTTAATAATAAAATTAGATTATAGTATATCCATGGGTGAATTTTTTATTTATTATATCTACTAAAAAATCTATCACACACCTATACGTGTAGATATCACGTAATTAAAACACAAATATGTATTTAAATTGTAAGTAAAATGAAATTTAAACAAATGAATACATCATATTAAGAATACTAAATGAATACGATTATTTATTATAGTGTTGTCATCAATAACATTATTAATATTTAAAATATATTATTAATTTTACAAATAATCTATATTAATTACTTAAAACCTATTTAAAATTCATACTTCATATATTATTATATTAAAATTTTAAATAATATATAACTTAATTAATTTTTAACATTTCGTTAAAATATTTCATATATTATGTATTTTGATACATTGTTTGCGCAACTAGCAATTAATATAATACAAAATTAATATTTTATAAATTAGAAAATATAAACGTAAAAGTTGTGATTTAAATATTCTTGTTTCTAATTTTTGTGTTTGAAAATGAGAATGAAAATGATAAAAATACAATTATTTATATTAATTATTTAAAATGTATATAATAAATTAGATTAATTTATACTTTATATATCATTATGTAAATATAATTTATTATTATATTTAAGTTTTTAGAATATTATATATATTATTAATTTTACAAAACCTATTTAAAATTCATACTTTATGTACTATTATATTAAAATTTTTAAATATTATATAACTTAACTAATTTTTAACTTTTTCACTATTATATTCAAAAATAACATTTTTAACTTTCAAACATAATTTTTAGGTCCCTTTTCCGGAGGAATTATTCAACAGTAATATGAATAAAGAAGTAGGGTTATGACACAGCAATTTCCAAGTGATGACAAAGTTGAGGGCAAGGAGCGAAAGCGTGTTAAACTGTCTCCCTCTCTTGTTTCTATTTTGAAATTTTGCATTTCCATCTTATCACTGCTACACCCACACCCACACGACACGACTTATGGAAGCTCAAAGTCTTTGCAAGTCAACTCAACTACTCTATATTCCAAGTCTTTCTTTGAGCTTGGTTTTAATTTTATTTCATTAGAGCTGAGGCAGGCAATCAACCCTTTCTTCCTCCTCCTCTCTGCCCTCAAAATGATTTCTCCTTCTTTCTCATCATCTCTGCCTCTTCCTCTGTTTTGTTTTTTATTTATCATGCTTGGGATCCCTGTTTCACTAACCACTCCCTACTATGAGCGTGAGTTCGAGAACTGCCGCAATGGAATGTTCAAATGTGGGAATATCACTGCTGGGTTTCCTTTCCATGGAGGTGATCGAGAAAAAGAATGCGGACATCCAGATTTAGGGCTTCAGTGTGACGGTGATAATATTACCACGATGGAAATTCACGATGTACGGTATCGCGTGCTTGAGATCCTATCTGATCCTCGAATCCTAAGAATTTCGAATGAGGAGGTGATCAACAAAGGCATTTGTCCGCCTCCATTTCCAGATGATGATTGGATCCCAAATTCCACTCCTGGTCCCGGCTTTGCCAGTGTTACACTGTTTTATGACTGCCTCTCTCCCATCTCACCGGATCTTCTACCCTTTCCTTGCAATAAAAATGATGATTATAGTAATGTTTCGGTAGCAATAGCAAATAATAACAATATCCATCCAGAGAGATGCTCAGAGAGTGTCAATGTTACGATTCTTGAAACTTCCTTGGAAAGCCTCCGCAATCATTCCTCGGATTTGAAAGGAGCCTTGAAAACAGGATTCGAGGTGCAATGGAGGAAGAACTATTCAGAAGCATGCTGGAAATGCAAATCTTCCGGTGGAGCCTGCGGTTTCTTCATCCACGATGATCAAGCATTTTGCTGCTACTGCCCACCTGGAAATTGGAGTGGGTCGGAAGGCAAAGAATGTCAGCCCCTACCACCATATACAGGTAAGTAGTATCCCTTTTTACAACAAAACAAAACTTTCAATTATTAGTAGTAGTATTATATGGCAGTGGATTAAACTTGAATGCATAATTAAAATCTAACAGCAGTCCTTTTTTTAAAATATTGATATATCAAAATAACTGAAGTAGAGGATTTGATAGTTGTAGACTTGCATTGCAGAGTGAAAGCAATTTTTACTAGGAAAAGGATTATACCAAACCTTAATTTTATTTTAATAATTTAATGTTACTTCAATATTAATGTTTGTTTCAATCATAGTAACATATTTATTATTTTGATGGAAGATATGATATATATATTAGACTCAATAATTGTGGTAACTGGAAGGCTTACTTATTTTAGTTTGAGTCAACTATATATTACATTAATTGTTTTAAAATTAAAGTAATTTTTATAATTCCTTTTATTATTAATATTTTAAAAATTCAATTGTTAAATCTAATAGCATAACTATACTTACAATACATTTATAATTTTTGAATCAATCTCATATATTTATTTAACGTCTTTATTATATCTAACAAGAATCAACAACATTTTCAATACATCCAACTTAATAAATAAAAAATCAACGTGAGTTTGGATGATTCGAAAAAAAGAGAAAAACATAAAAATCTAATATTAAGGGAAGATGAAATTGATTGAAATTAAGACATGATTCACCACACACCAAAACAAATATTAAATGAGATGAAGAGTTGGAGTCAGTGTGTGTTTGGATGTTAGGGTTTAGACATAGAAATGAGGTGACTAACAAACTGGGATAGGGCTTATGAATTATGATATTTGAAGAAATGGAGTTTGGGATTGGGAAACTCTCTTGTTTTTACTTAATTTGATGTATACAAGCTACATTTATTTTCATGTTATCTTTTTTAGGTAAGATTTGGATAACAGCATCCACTCTAATACTCTAATTCTTTTTATTAAATTTTTAATTAAGAGTAGCATATTTTTTATTATCTAATTAAGAGTAGTATATTTTAAATATTTAAATTTATAAAAAATATATATTTTAAAAACATTTCATTGAAATTTTTTTATAATATATATTTTTGAAATTCTATCTATAATAAATTTTAGAGAATAATAGCTCAGTTTTTTCCCTAAAAGTCAAAATTATAAATTTAGTCATTATGTATAGTTTAATTAATATTTTGGTCATTGAATTTTAAAAAATTATGATATGGTCACTAATGTTATCAATATGTTACATTTTGATTATCGAGTTGTTAATTACCATTGATGTTGTAATGGTAATTGATATGACATATTATATCATCATTTCGCATTTAAAATTTTTAAGTCAAATTACACAATTAAACTTTATACTTTTTATTTGAAAAATAAATTTAAAAATATTTAAATTCACTCTAAAAGAAAAGTAAAGGGACTAACTATTCAATTTGATTTAATCTAAAATGACGATATAATGTGACATATTAGCATGTTCTTACAATGTTAATGATAGTAAGTGACTCAATGACTAAAATGTAACGAATCAATAACATTAGGGACACTTTTTTTTTTCCTCAATTCTAACTAGTGTATTGATGGGTTAAAACTTGATAAACAATTTCATTTCTTATAAATAACCAAGGTTTCATAATTGGACTATTGATTAAACTAATTCAACCAGTTTGTGTAGTTAAATTAAATAAGTTATTAAAATATTAAAAAATAGAGAAAATCAGTTCAACCATCAATCCGATTGTCCGATTTAGTCGACCCACAATTCAATTGGTCCAATCCTTTATTTTGGACCGATATCCCAATTGATTTCCGGTCTAATTGGTTTGAGTGGATGGTTGAATCCAATTCTAAAAACAACAAAAATATTAAACATTAATTTTATATTAATATTTACGTATAAATTTTTAATAAAATTTTAAAATATAATATTAATAATAACTAATTTAAATATTTATAAGTTCTATTTAAATATTTAGAAATTTAGTCAATTTTAGGACAAATCCAGATGAAGAAGGTAGGAACAACATTAATTTTGTGTTATTCTATGTACTAATAGACACAGTCAAATTTGTCAGTCTGATTTATTGAATAATATCAGTCCCCTCTTTTCATCATTGGTTTGCATAATCTGAACAGATCTGAACTCATCTGACAAACAAAACATTCATGTTACACATGATATTTTCTTTTTCTTTTCCGATAAAATACCAAACTCCAGAAAATTTCCTACAATGAACAGGAAATTCTGGGAGACTCTTGCTGCCAAACTCCCAACACATACGATCAGCATGTCTTCATCAACATATCGTGGTTGTAAAAATAGAAGTGCTATTATGATTAGCTGCAGTGAATATCGATAGCGGAGAGAGTCGAATCCATAAAATAATCACCGTAACATCATTTTCCGATCGGTGCTTATATCCTGTTAACACAAAACAAGGATTTTTTTGTTGTGAATGAAGGTTGATAACTTGATATATAGAAGTCAAGTTCCATTTCATTGCTTTGATCTTCATTTAGTCTATCAGGTCAATTAATCCAACATAAAGAAAATTCTTAATAGAAGTGGGGACTTGGCACCCAATTTCCAAATTATTTTGGTTTAAGTCTCTACGGATTCTTAATTTGAGTTCTGCGATTTGGAATTAGGGTGTTTTTAGTGAAGGTCTTTGGTTGTCAATTTATGTTATATCCAAAGCATTTCCTGCCAGTTTCCTTCAAATTCTGCCATCGAAGCTTTGGTCTTCTTCCCCATAATAGATGCCACCATAGACTTCTGCAGCACTCTAGAACCAATTTTCCAACTCCTGACGTAATTTCCAGATTAGAAAACGATTAAACGTGTATACTAATATTTTAGAATTCAACATTGACCATTCAATATTTCATAAATATATTCAACACTTCATCCTTGTGACATCAACAAGATGTCTTCCCATTCTCTTCCGATATCTTCCCTTCTGGCCCTCTTCTTTCTCGTTGTCTTAACCAGAGTTCCAACGATTTTATCTGTCGACGATCCACGGTACTCGATCTGCAGGGAAACGCTAACATGCGGAAGCGTATCAAATATCAGTTACCCTTTCTGGGGATTGAACCGTCCGAGTTACTGTGGGCAAACAGGATTTGAGCTGAGGTGCGAGAAGGATATAGCGGAAATCATGATGAATGAAAACACCTTACGAGTTCTTGACATAGACCCTGAACGACAGATTCTTAAGGTAGCTAGGGAGGATTACTGGAATGGTTATTGTCCCTCGAAATTAATCAACACCTCGATCAACTACGACCACTTCAATTACGGCTCAAACCTTAGGAACCTCACCCTATTCTACGGATGCTACCCGCCGATAACCCCGACATTTAGTGTTTTTACTAACTGCACCATAAATGGTACACTTACGGATATGTCATATGCTACTAGAAACATGTTCAGTGATCCTCGCTATAGCATATGCCGTGGAATTGTCGTAGTTCCGGTTTATGATGCTGCAGCACAGGATCTGGAGGTGAACCTTATGACTATGCAGGCTGCTTTAAGAGGCGGTTTCAATTGCAATGGGAAGCAGATAATGATGAGTGCAGAAGATGCAGAGATTCAGATGGGGTTTGCGGATTTAATGAAACTTCAAATAGTTTCACTTGCTTTTGCAGCGATAAACCTAGTGAAACTACATGTTTACCACCAACTGAAGGTACGTTCTAGCTCTTCTTCCGTATAACTTTGCTCAGCTGTTTGTTGTTGCAGAACTTACTGTTTCATTGAATATCTCGAGTCTTAACTCTTAAATAACCTTCATGGCTTGACTCATTCTGATGTTCAATCTTCATTAGCAGTAGCAGCAAATTGGCCTTTGCTACTTCAGATCGAATCCTAATCTCCTAAGCAGCCAATGACTTCATTAACTCTAACCATTTTGATTGGTTAATACGAGTTCATCTTCAAATTCCATGGTCGATTGTTCTCTTTCCCATCATAACTGCATCAGCTAGCAGATAAAACGTAGGGTCTTACCAGTTGCTTATAGATTCGACCTAGAAATACTTTCAGCCAAAGTAGTACCATTATTGATTTATTCAATCATTAAAATAAGATGATATTTCCAGTTACAGCTTTCTTCAAGTTTTCAATAAACTCGAACTGAGTTTATACCTTTATGAGTTCCGAGTCCTGACAGCAGTATTATAATGAACTGGATTATTCACACTTAATAATATATTATTGCCATGGTAGGCTACCTAAATTTCCATTGACTGGCGCTTAATGGTGGCATGTAACAGAAGTTTCCTTTAGAAAATTTTCAACTTTGAATTAGTCAAATACCAACTATTTGATCATGAAGATCAACACCAATTCACTTTCAGACGCTCATTTTATATCCAACTACTCTCAGTTTCTTTCCCTAATGCTCTCCATCCTCTCCGACAATGCCATCCAAGTTTTGGTTCATCATCATCATCATAAGCTTGGTCCTGATTCTTTCTCCAAAACCAGTGTTTTCGAATAATTATTTGAGCTGCCGTGTTCGATCCAGTTGCGGAAATATTTCGGATATCGGCTACCCTTTCTGGGGATTGGATCGGCCGGAAAGTTGTGGATATCCTGGATTCAAGCTCAGCTGCAATGGAAGTGAGCTAGAAATCACAATCAGCTCTGCAACATACCGAGTTCTTGCAATAAACAAGGAATCACAAACCCTTCATGTCTCTAGAACCGATTACAGTGAAAATCTTTGTCCCACTCATCTCATCAACTCCACTTTTGAAAGTGAAACAAGTCCTTTTCAACAAAACGGGGATAGTGAGGATATAAGGCTGTATTATGGTTGTCAGCCTCTCACAGCTCCACAAAATCTCACATCAATTCCCGGGATTTCCAACCGATTCGATTGCACAATAAACAATACAAATATCGTAGGTTATTATGTGACAAGGGAATTCGCGGGAACTGTCATCGGCAATTTCCTGAGATCTTGCAGTAACAGTGTGATTATTCCAGTCCCGAATTCTCAAGTTCCGTCACTGGAGGAAGGCCGGGATCCAGATAATTTGGAAGAAGCGGCTAAAATTGGGTTTCAGCTGTGGTGGTCTGCAGATGACGCCCTTTGTAATAATTGTGTAAACAAAGGTGGGGAGTGCGGGCGTAACCTCGTCTCAGGTGAATTTGAATGTTACTGCTCAGATGGCGACGTTTGTTCCCCAGGTACAATCTTTGTTCTTTGCTGTACCTGTTCAAATATCTCTTGTAGTGGGATTGAAGTCGTACGATTTCGGTTCCAAGAACCCAGTGTTTTGGGGAAACCCAAAGCCGGAAACTGATGGAACAAGATGTCGTCGATCTTTGTTCCGACCAAACAGTAGTTCAGGGTTAGGTGGATGTAGTTTGGTCTTGACCCTCTAATAATAATATTTTATTATTATTAAATAGTCCGGGGGGGCTGTCATGTTAGGAAACAAGGACATTGGGCCATTCCGGAATTGGATTATTGAGTCATTTATTTGCTTTTCCCAAACGCAAATCCCGTTACTGTTTTTCTTCTATATTTTGACTAACTACAGACTCTGTTAAATTTCTTCCATTTGATGGTGGATTTTGGAGCGCTGTAAAATTAGCTGCTTTCGTTTCATTCTATTATAGCAGCATGAAAACTTGGGTATTTTATGCCATTAAAGTTGACCCATTTGCTAAGCCTAAGCTAAAAAATTCAACATTCCCCATTTGTTTTTCCACGCGGCTCAGTGACAAACTTCAGCTACCCATTCATCGGTGGCCCATCTCCACCCAACTGTGGCCCACTCACCTTTCAGCCGGACCTACTCCAAAAATACCACCTTGACACTGCCACTCCGACTCTTGAAACAAACCAATCCGTGTTGGACACTGTACCCACATACACAATTCGACAAAGTAGGTGAACTTTAAAAATCCTTTAGAGGAAAAATGAGTGTCAACTCATCGAAAAACAAAAGGGAGAGGAGGCAGAATTTGATGGAAAAGGAGAAAGGCTAAAGATAAGGGAAACGAAAAGAGAGGAGGCACAATCTATGGGGATAAGGAAAGGAGGTGCTAGGGGAAGGGTGATTATGGTTTTTCAACTTAAAAAGTTGAAATTTCACATTCTTTTCTTTTATCATATCTCTTTCATCTTTTTAAGAAATTGATAGCAAAATCTTATTAACATAGTTAATCTAGAATTTAATTGCATTTCAAATAGAAAGAATGGAATTTGAATTTGAAATTTTAAAACATAATTGTTTTTGTGCATTAATAAATTTATGGAGTTTGAATTTATGTCACGTAAAATACATTGAATTTTGATTACGGTGATAATAGTTTAGATCAGTTTAAAATAAAATATAGTTCATATGTAATAGATTTTTATTTCATCAGTTTAGGGTAGTTTTTATTATTATTTAAAATGATATTTTATAATAATTTTGAGCTATTTAACATAATGATAAGAATATTATGCTTTAAACCAATCTCATTCCTCACTCCTAATTATAAAAAAAGTTATTTTTATAATTTTAAAATGAGAAAATTTCTTTTTATATTATGAAAATAGGAAATTTATTTGGTTTCAATAAATACTATATATATATATATATATATTTTTTATTTTCTGCATGCACCTATAATTATTGATTCATATTTTAACATTTCGTGATATTTTTACTATTGCAGGGATGGGAAAGGGTCTCAAACTTGGACTAGGTATTATTTGGTACCCATTATTAACATATTACATCGTTTCTAAAAACTTTTAGCATTGCAGTAATCGGGTTTAAGCAATCTCTTCCTTTACCTCCAGGCCTCGGAGCAGCCGGTGTCATTATACTTATTGGAATCGGAACTTTATGTGTCCGGCAACATCGGCGAAAGAAAATTGTAGCCCAGCTTATTAGCAGAGACCTTCCAACATCTCCATCAAGCAAAGGGCCAACAACTTCCACAACTAATTACTCTCAAAGCAATTCATCCTATTCCACTTCAAAATATGACATTGAAAGGGGAAGCACTTACTTTGGAGCCCATGTTTTTAATTATGAAGAACTTGAGGAAGCCACTGACAATTTCAATCCTTCTAAACAACTTGGAGAAGGAGGATTCGGCACTGTTTATTATGGTAAGACAAACTTATTTTGCAACTTTTTACTTTAGTCCCCTGTTATTAACCTTAAACCACCATGTTTATCTTTGATTTGCACGATCAGGTGTACTCAGGGATGGGCGAGTGGTAGCGGTGAAGCGCTTATACGAGAACAATTTCAAGCGTGTCGATCAGTACATGAACGAGATCGAAATCCTCACTCCCATCCTTCATCCAAACCTCGTGAAGCTCTATGGATGTACCTCGAGACGTAGTCGAGAGCTTCTCCTTGTTTATGAGTACATTCCTAATGGAACTGTGGCTGATCATTTGCATGGAAAGCGATCCAACTCTGGTTTGCTTACCTGGCATGTTCGGTTGAGAATCGCCATCGAGACAGCGACCGCATTGGTTTTCCTCCATGGAAAGGAAATCATACACCGCGATGTTAAATCCAACAACATTCTCCTGGACAAGAATTTCCATGTAAAAGTGGCTGATTTTGGACTCTCACGACTTTTTCCTAATGATGTCACGCATGTCTCGACTGCTCCGCAAGGCACCCCGGGTTATGTCGACCCGGAGTATCACCAATGCTACCACCTCACTGAGAAAAGTGATGTTTACAGCTTCGGGGTCGTGTTGGTCGAGCTAATTTCAGCGAAAAAAGCAGTGGACATCAGCAGGCACCGACACGACATAAATTTGGCTAACATGGCAATCAGCAGAATCCAGAATCAAGCATTGCATGAACTGGTGGATCCATCTCTCGGGTTCGAGAATGATTGTGTGGTGAAAAACACCGTAACGGCGGTTGCAGGATTGGCGTTTCGGTGTTTGCAACAGGAGAGGGATATGAGACCTTCAATGGAAGAAGTGTTGGAGGCATTGGAAGAGATTAAGGATGTAAGATCGGGATCTGATGTGGTGGATATTAGACGGGGAACTGAAGTGGTGGATATTAAATCGGACGATGTTGGACTACTGAAGAGCATTCCTCCTCCATTTTCTCCGGATTATGCCACAGATAAATGGGTTAGCTTCTCTACTATTATTACCACCTAGATTCTTCTGGTTTTGGTTATATGGTGCTTGGATAAACTAACATTTAGTTCATGAGTTTGATAATTTTGTTATCCACTTTAGTTCTAGAATTTAACAATTTTTCTCACATTAATTTAACAAATTTTTTAAATTATGGTCTACGTAATGACATGGCACTTTAATATTGTGCCACATCGTCACATAAAAAATTTAGATGATGACATGACATAATCTCGTAATACTACATCATCATAAGGACCAAACTTGAAAACATTGCTAAGTTAAATGATTAATATAAAAAAAAAATTAGAAACAAATTTGAAAAAAGTTACCAAATTTAAAATCTAAATGTTGATTTATTCCTAAAATATCTATACTCAACATTCATGTCTGACCCATATACGAATACATAATCATACAATTATTCGAAGTATTTGTACTCCTAAAAAATTAAAGTCAAGTTTGAGTATTTAAATGCTTGACTCGAGTATTTATTGTGTCTAAATTCAATTGTCTCACATGTATGCTTATTTTGTATTTTTTCTGGAAGTATATTGAAACAAGGTATATGTGCAACCTTATTTGCAGGTACAGATAAAATCGATGTAATCCCCAGTATTCTCCAAATGATGGAAGAGGCAGATGAAAATGAAATTTCAATTCTAAGTTGAGAAATTATTGCTATTGTAGAAAGGGAAAGTTGTTGAAATTTTATGAGCAAAACTCGAAATGATGTTTCTACATTAAAGAGTTGCTCAAGTTATAGGATTTTACTACGGAACATGCACTATGACTATGAGCTGTGGTAGAATAAACATTACTTTGTAAATTGTAGTTATCTAATATGATCTTCATTTTTGAACTTATAATTTCCCCATTTTGAGTCCAAAATCCCCCAAACCATTTCTCTTGCTTAACTCCCAAGTCCCAATCTTTACTCTTTTTCTTTTTTATGCGAGGGAGATTTTTTTTTTTTTTTTCTTTTTTTTTTATCTAAATTGTTTGAATTTTTTAATTTCTAAATAATGCATTTAACATTATTAATTTATATATTAACTCATGAGTTAATTTAAACTTTATTTAATTCTACTCAATCATCATAACTTTAATTTATAATTTAAAAATTTTAATAAATAATTAGTTCAATAATAGATTACATAAAAATTGAAAACGCCAACCTTAGTCGGGTATTAATCCTAGTTTTAATAATTTTATATAACTTTTATAATTTTTAATAATTTTTATTTAATTTTTATAATCCTTTCATTTTTCATAATATCTTAGTAATGTTTATATTTTTTTTCTATATTTTATAAATTTTTATAATCTTTTCATAATATATTAATAATATTTTATAATATATAACAACTTTTCATAGTTTTTGTAATGTTTCTAAATTTTTATAACATAATATTTATAGCTTTTCTATAATTTTTTTACTTTTCTAAATTTATATGATATTTAATAATTTTTAAGTTTAAATAATTAAAAAATCAACCAAGTCCTCCATGTTAGCATTTGTTTTCCGTGTCAAATGCCACATTAGACGTCACGCCATCATTTTTTCACATCAATTTTAACTTTAATTGCCACATCATCACTCAATGGCCCATCAGGGGATTTGACGAAAAACTATATTTTAAGGGCTCATTGGATTACTAACTTTTGATTAGGGGCTTAATTGATTGTAGTTTTCAATTAGAGATTTAATTGATTTTTTAAATTATTTTACAAGTGTTTTTAGCATTTAAGCTTTTTTTTTTTTTAATTTGTTGAGACTAAAATGAAATAATGTAATTTTAATGCTTGTGTTATTTTTTATATTTAAAATATTATAAATTTATATAAATTCTACACATTAATAATTTATTTATGGCAAATTTATCTCTTTTTTGCATTCATAGTATGCTCATTTTTTATATGTTTGTGTTTGTTTTTTTATTCATAGTATTATAAATTTTTATATGCTTTTACACTTTAATAATACATTTTACACATAATTTTTTTGAAAGAAACTCATATTGCATTAATATGGCAGGAAACAACATTAGATACAAAGGCATAAGCAAGCAAAGATCAAACCATTCATGTACACAATATTTGTCAAATTTCACTAGGATAACAAACCATCAAACTTCTTAAACAGAGGAGTCATCAACTTCTAGTAGTCGTCCCCTGTGATCTCAACCAAGAGCAACCTAGTTTGCTTATTGACATCATCCTACTCCTTACTTGCTGTGTTAAGCAATTCTTACACCTTAGTAGCTTTGAGTATCGACAACCATAATATTGAGATTTTTGTAAAACAACCAACATGTTCGTGTCTTACTAGAAACAGGGTACAAACTTCTTTGTTGATCACAACCATTGGCTAGTCTCTATATGATCCCTGTATCGCTTGTAGTTCGCATGGACAGACTCAACAATAGAAGTTGTGCTAAAATCCATATGTAACTTCAACCACCTCAAAGCCAGGATTAAGGAGACGATTATTAGCAGCTGTATTATGTATAAACTGCCACCACCTCCAATGACCACATGGTATAGGTTTCGAGCAACACTGTCATTTTCACCACCATTATAAATCCTGACGACGACATTGAGATTATATCAGCCATTTTAATCTTGATTCAAATAGCCATAATTAGAAGTGAGCATTTGATCGAGTTGAGTTGAATCGAGTCAAAAAATTTTGAGTTAGTCAAGTTGATGAATCCTATTTTAGCAACCGAACTCAATTTGAAAAATTTTCAAATTGAGTTAAAAAATTTTGAGTCAAGTTGAGTCGAGTTAACGAATCATATTATTTATACTTAATGTTGCGCTTACATGGACTGATTATTTAACTAGTAGACGAAATACAAGATTATTTAACTACATAAGTAAGGGTGATGGGTAAACATTTATAAAAAACGACGAAGTTTTGCCTTTTAACTTAATGGTTTTGACTTTTAACTTTAGAGAAGGTAAACATTTATCAAAATGTAATAGTTTTGCCTTTTCTTATTTAAATTTTCGGATAACTCGAATTTTGTAATTCATATTTGAGTTAAACCGAAAATTTTGATTTTTTTATTATTCGAGTTTATCTGAATAACTCGATTAACTCGAATAACTCAAACTATTTAATTCAAAAATTTAAATTTTTTATCAAAATTTTCAAATCAAATCGGATTTTGCTCACCCCTAACCATAATTCATCAGTCAATATCTACGTTGTGCAAACATGATAGTAGAATGAATGTGCAAGATAATGCTATCACCAATAATGGGTCTGTAAAGGTTATCTTAACCAAGTCTTCTAATGGTGGTTCCTAACGGATTTCGTTGTTGACTTGCCTTGATAATGGTTTCGTATGTGAAAAAGACTCAATTTGCAACCATTCCAACTATTGATGTTCGAACTATTGTTGGAATAAATAACTTGGGTTACAACTATTCAAATCAATATCATTCTATCAACAAAAGTAGGGATAAAATTAGAGAGTTTGCATAACAAATTCAAAGTGTGAGTCAAAGAGATTTGTAAAGAAAGAACCAACACATGATATTTGTAATAGCAAATGAATTTAATAATTTGGATTTGGTAGCAAACTTGATTTTTCATGATCATGGTGCTTGTTTTGAGATATGTGAATCATGCTTTTCTATGTTTGGTTGATGATTGATGAACAAGCATGAAATTTGTTGACTTAAGTTGATAGGGGGATCTTTAGTATGATGCACCTTATTAGGGATGTTATGATTTAGTTTCCTTTATAGACACCTTATTCATATGTGTTGTGAATGCTAATCATTTGCTGCTAGGTTTGTCAAAATGTCAATAGGGAGATAGTTGGAGTTTTGACTATGCTTAATTGTTCCAATTAACGTTCAAACATGTATTAGAACGGTAGCTAATTTTTTTTTCTTGTCAAAACTCAAATGTGGCATTTTGACATATTTGGGCCTAAATATTGCACCAACATTATTCAAATAATATTACAATTATTCACTGGAATTGATTGAAAGAAGTGGATAATATCATATGGCGATAAAATGATGAAAGATGATGCAAATAATTTGCATAGTAAGTAAATAGAAAAAAAGAAAGAACAGAATATATCATTAACGGCTTTAGAAAATAACGTTTTGATTTGTATTTTGGTAGTTAGCCTCCATTTGGTGGTTGAAGTAAAATCCAGGCTCTTATTCCCTCCAATTCCAAACCTTGGACTTTTCATCACTCTTCTCCATTTACTTCAGAAAATATATAAATTAAAAGGTATAAATATCCATTGAAATTTAAAATCAACCCAATTCCTTTTTATTACTGACATGAATTGACTAAATTTAATAAGATGTCATCAATTACTTACATAAAAAATTAAAATACCCTTCTACATTTCAACTTTCAATCACACTTATTATATTACAAAAATCAACCTATGTTGGTGGTTTATTTATTTTTTTAAAAATATCGTTGAAAACTGGTATTTCCAGTATTTTTAGTTTTTAAAATTTAATTTATGTAAAAGTTGATAAGTTTTTTTAAATCTTATATTAACAATACCTTTCGGATAACAATGTTTTCCAAAGATTTCCTTTGGATCCTCCTTTGAGGAGGTTCTCTCAAGCTTTAGAGGCTCGTTTTTTCAAAACTTTTGTGTCTTCCATCATATGTTTTGATTGTTTTATTTTTTAACAACTATATATATATATATATATTGTTTTCAAGTTCGTTATGCAATGTCCATCATCACTAGAGTAAGAAGTTGAAAAGGGGATTTATGATTCGAGGTGATTTGACTTAATTTAGCAATGCTTTTTAGAAATATTTTTGAGAAAAAAAATATTTTTAGAGAGAAGTTAATTTTTTATTTGAGAGAAACATTTTTTCTTTAAAAAGTAATTTATCTAGAAGTATTTTTTATTCCAAAAATATTTGTTAAAAACAATAGTAAAGATAATGTGGCTCCCCTTGACAATGGAGACCTAATAATACAAGTGCTGTTTGCTTTTTCTGGTATAGTTTGATTTTACATCAAATCGTGCATACCGTGACTTCCATTCTAATTTTTACTTATCAATATTTCTAGATTTTTTTATTTTTATTTTTTACAGATATTACAAGAAATGATATTTTACCTTGAAAAAATTAATTATTGCATTCCACGTGTACTACCAATATAAATTTACAAAAAAGGCCAAACAGATTGAGATAGATAAGGACCATCCCACGATCCAAACAAAAAGCTTCTCCCTTTACCCTTTTTATTCTTCCAATTTCTTTTAATAAATAAATATTTATTTTAAATAATGACCCGAAGAACCAATATATGCTCACTGTTGCCTTTCTCTTTCAGATCTCTTTCTCTTTCCCTTCTCTCTCTAAATCCTCTGGTTACTTGAGACAGAAAACGCGCTTCAAAGACATGGCCACTCTGCACAAATTCAAGCTTCTGGCAACTCAGTGTGCCGTCGCCGGAAGCCCAGGTCGCAGTCCCACCACCAGCCCCGTCGTTCACCTCCGCCGTCGCAAAACACTCCGCATGCTTCTTAACCGCTCTTCTGCCACCGACCGTCGACGTTTTCATCGCCGCCAGACTGATAGCTTGGATCCTCCTCCTTCACCTCCGCCACAGCCAAACACCTCCAACGCCGACAGCAAGAAGAACTCCAACGGTAAAAAAAGCCGGCGAAAATTGAAGGAACTCTTCGTGGCATCGCCGCCGTTTGAAGAAAGAGAGAGTGATGATAAAATCTGCGAAGAAGTAACGGAAGATTTATTACCGGTTACCAGTAGTTCCAGTGAAAGGTTTTCAGATCGGAGATCTGGTACTTTGACGCCAGTAACGACGTCGTTTCGGTACAGGTTATTAAGGAGAGCTTGGCGACCGATGCTGCTTACTATTCCAGAGTAAATTAGTTGTCATATATTTCAATTTTGATAATTATGAATTAAAAATATGTAAAAAAAAATTGTAGCTATTTTGTTAAGTGAATTTTTGCCTTTTTTTTTTCTATTATTAACTTTAATTTTGATTTAAAATTTTTCCTTTTGTTTTTGAATTAATATTGAATTACAATACTTTTTTTCTGGGCTAAGCTTTGGGCACTTCCTCCATCGCTAATGTTTCCTTTGGAAAATTTGTACGGACTGCCTTCCTAGGATTTCAGAAATCAAGAAAAGAATTGGTGGAGTTGATGACTTGTGTGTGCTCTGCAGATGTGTATTGAGGATTATAATCATCTTTTTTCTTTAATGGGGTATCTGGGTTGGTTATCAGGAATAAAGTGAGATTTAATGGGGGAATAAAATAAATTGAACCTAGTTGCTGGTGAAGGAAGTTATTCAAGCGGCGGAAAAAGTTTTCCTGGAAAAAAGATAACAGAGAAAAGAGTAATGAAGAAGCATAATAAGAAAACCAAGCACTAGCAGCAGCAATATTGGAAGTAGTGATTGAAACAGGAAGACCTTTTCAAATCCATCTGGCGTGGCGTAAATCAGGTTCCAATGCTGCTGGTTTGGCTTTCATTGTTGAGGACTGCAAATGATTATTACTCTTTTCAGGTATAGTAGAAGAATTTCAATTTGTTTCAAGAATTAGTGTCAGCTATCTGGGCGAAAGGCATGTATCCGTGCTTAATTAAAAGTAAAGACAAAAGCATTGGCAGAATACTTGAAGATATTGCTTTGAAAATCCATTGGACAGCAGGCGCTTAAAGGACATGTGTGTGTGGAATATAGTTGATTGTAGGGTACAAAACAAGGTTATTTATTTAGCTACTCAATGAATAACTTCGTTTTATTTTGGTAGTTATAGTTTTCTTAAGTTTTTTAGAGTCAGATGGTACGATAAATTGCATGCCGTTTTAGTCTATTGTTAACAATGTACTTGAGCACTTCACCCAACAAAAATTCCTATGCCATATTTAATGGTTTTTCTAAAATATTATTTGTTATGTATCATAAAATAAATATGAATAATTTATTAGTTTCACACACAAAAATAAAGATAAAATAAATAATTTTTATTTAAATGTTTAAAATTTTAAACATGAATATGGTGTTACAATAATTGTATTTAAAAGCTTTATATTGATTAAATTATCTTAGCATTGTAAATGAAATTATAATTATACACTTAAAAATGTAATATTTTTTTGGCTAAAAATATAATTAGTTAATTTAAGCAATAGAATTGCCATTCATATTATAAAATTGTGTAATTTATTAAAATAATAGGAAATAGTTTATGATATATTGACGTTGGAGTTTTTTTAACTTCATACGTGAAGTTAAAAGACACTTGTCAACTTCTTAATCTCGTTTGTGGAGTTTAATTTTTTAACCAACGGTGTATGTACTAAATTGTAAATGAATTGAATATTGATGTCCTGTTAGTTGTTTGGGCTGTGTCGGATAGAGTTGGCATATCATAGGATTGGTTTGTGTATGAGATTATGCACTTATATGCCAGGATGCACTTCGTGTGCTAGATATGCACTCCGTGCGCTAGTGTCACGGGGCTAAATCTTTCGTCTCGCGACCCGTGCGGCCTTAGGCGATCCGTTCCAAACTCACCTAAATCAGCCTTTACTCAAGTGAGGATTTCTTCAGAAGTCCTCTAAGGCACCAATTTGTAGAGCGGTAGCGATTTATGCCAAAAGAAGCTTACAAAGAACAACAGAAAGAGCGCACACAAGGTGTTTGAGTAAATGCTCTCAATATTCTCTTATTTACAAAGAATAATGAAACAATGAATGGAGTAAGTACAAATGAGGGGGAGGCTCTCTATTTATAGTTGAGCTCCCCAAAACCGACGGTCAAAATACATTTACATCGACGGACTAGATTAACTATATCCCTTGATTTTAGGGATTTACAAGATATGCCTTATCAAATCTAATCTAATCTAATCTATACAAGATATGATTCTATCAATCTTCTAAGATTAGTTACCAAAATAGCCTAAGTTGTCATATCTCCGTTATCGGGCCAACCAGGCTTCAACCTAACAGGCTTCTCCAACAGCTTACCGAATCGGGCCAGTTCTTGCGGGCCAAATGATCTCCATCTACACAATAGACCTCCATCGGATGCATTTGGTGCGATGGTTATGGGCTTTGAACTGCGGCCCGTGACACTAGGACGCACTTCATTTGCCAAGATACGCTTTGTGCACCAGCATACATTTTGTGCGCCAGTATGCACGTTATGTGCTAGTTACCCTACTTCGGTTTATCCAATGATGCACTTCAATGCTAGTTGTTGGATCTGGTGCCTTAAGTGTAGTATTTTCATCTATATATACTTGTAATTTTTTTAAACAGATTAGTTAATAAAATTATTCATGAATTACATTAATACCCGTTGTATATTGTTCTCATGTGGTTTTTGCATGTAAAGCAAATATTAGCTCATTGGTTGTCTAATGTTTAACTAATACTAAGCGGTATTACGTGATCGGATCGTAATACGGAAAGACAACTTATATTAGTAGACAGACCTAAACATGTCATTTGTCTAATCGAAAAATAGCAAACCGATTGAAAGACTAATATGTCATCTATCAAGTCTAGTTGGTGAGATGCTTTGTCTTGAGCATTGGAGCGGATGACTACTAGAAGATAGAGACATAAATGCGACTAACTCGGCTGGTAGTATATCAGACTAGACCCAAGAAGAATAGATCCTGAATCTGTTTATGGATTTATTCACTTGTGACGTTCAAAGTGTGACATACCTTAATCTTGAATGGATGACAAACTATGTATGCATGACTCATATACTTTGATGTAAGTAAAACCTAAGTTCAAATAGATATGGAACCGAAAGCTGGTACGTTGGGTATATGAATTCTATAGTATGTAGCGTCATTCACAACAGTGAAATTCATAGCCTAAGATATGAGTAAATGATATCCTTTATTAACATTACATGATAGATGAAAAGTAAACATGGTCATGGGTCGTTCGTTTTTGTGATGAATAACTTGATTACTATTTGATAGTAATTGACTTATTCATGAAGGAAGATGTAATGGTTACCATGAGACAAAATAGGATCATATTGGGAGAGTGGATTTATCCCAAAGAGATTAAGGATATCCTAAAAGGGTAACACACTTATAACAAAGTCGTTAGACGAGAACTGATCGAGTTGCATTCGTAATGGTATGTCATTAGAGAGAGCTTAGTCACATTACTATAATGGAATAACTTTGTGACTAAATGAGTTTATAATTAATAGGCAAAAAGCTAGAACTTAATTATAAATGATTTGAGCTTTAATCACATATGTCCAATTGGTCCCTCTACTAACTCGTTGAAACCAGAAATGAATTGCATGTTGAATCAAATGAACAGAAATGGATAAAAGTGAGAAACATTTAGAAATGAATAGGGTTTTCTCTAAATGAAAATGACCTGAAAATTAATTTATGGTTTTTTGAATTATTGATTAATTATTTATTTATTTGAAGTTCGAAAATAGAAATAAATTAATTGGTCATAGTGAATCTGTTGAATGTAGAAATATTAAATATATTTTTTATAGATTCTTTTACGGTAAATTCGTCATGATTTTAATTGTAATGCCCCAAAATTTGAATGTCTGACCGTTGAATTTCGTCGTAATTAAGTCTTTATGTCTGTGACTATGTGCTTTGAATATGTGTTTGAGGTCAGGGGTTTGAGTAGAGCTTTTAAGTAGTTTTGCTATTTTATTTTAGACTAACCTCTAATCCTGAACCACTGACTTAAGTTTAATTCTATGTGAATCTATGTCAAGAATGAGCCTACTGGTTCAATGGTTAAGCTTCTGTTTACTTCCTAGTCTTGTGTTCAAATCTCTGCGCAGACAATATAGAAACATTAATTTTGTGTGCTATCTGTTAAACGTTTTAAACGTTTTTAGTTAGTTTATTTATTTTTATTATTTTTATTTAAGTTCTTCCTTCCCTCAACCCCTTTTTCTTTTTCTTTCTTTTTGTTTTTGTTTTCTACTTCCTTTTTGTTTTCTTTTTTTTGTTCGATTACTTTGGTGAGTGTGCTAGCGGGTTAAATCGAGGATACTATGTCGTTCATTGTTTAGATTGAAGAGTTCTGTGTAAGTTTCTTGTTGTTGTAATTTCGTTTCGTTTGTTTTCGACGTTACTCTGTGAGTTGGACATTACTATTAGTGTGCCTCGAGTTCTCGTTAATTGCTCATTTTGTTTCTGTTTAGGTTGAGATCCTGAGAGGAGTATTTCTCTGAAAATTTAAGTTTTGTTTAGGGGTTGAGCGATTTGTGGTAAGTGAATGTTTTGTGTCGAAGTTTCGACATAGTTTAATTTCGACATAGTTAAGCCACAGGCTATATCTGAATCTGGCGTTTTATTGCAACTTGATCTGGAAGCTAGTCTGCAATCATATCGAACGTGTCGTACCGACACTACGTGGTGTGTAGGGCTGGATGGGTATTAAATTCCCTTAATGGAATGTTGGGTTGGTCGAAGATGGTGTGTAGCGGATGGGGTAGGAAAACTGCATCTGTATCTAATCTGTTCTGATTTTGATCCTGAATTGTTCTGTTTTTCATTTGGTTTGTTCATACTATATTGAATATCTTCTTATTCGAATTTTGAACACGAGTTTGGGAAATTACCATTATATTGATTATTCTATTCGACTTTACATCTGTTATGTACATGGAGTTATCCACTCATTTTGTTTGTTGATTGAATTTCAGGTAACTCACAGTCTTGATTAGGTCGGCATAATGGAAGCTCGGTCATTTTGCTTTATCACCTTTTATATTATTAGTAATTTCAGTATTTTCTTCATATTATGACTTTCTAAGATTTTGGATTAACGACTGTGTTTTCATGATTATTTATAATATGTTAGACGACTTTAAACTGCGTTTGTAAAAGTTGGTTTTCTTAATAAAGTTTAATGTAACTCTTCAGACTTGGTCTTAATGTCTAGGCCGAGTTTGGGGTGTTACATTAATGGAATTAGATTTGGGTTAAAAATATTATTTAATTGAGAAATTAATTAATTAATTAAAATTAATTTAAGATGTTTATTTTGGGAAATAGAAAAAAAAAGTATCGGGTTGGATTGAATTATAAAGTATTAGGTTAAAAGTCCAGGAAGTATTTATAACTAAACCCGATACGGGAAAGGCCCAAAAGCTCTTCATGCTAATACTAGGGATAGAAAAACCCTAGTATAATTAACTAGGGTTGCCGCCCCCTAATCTTAGTTAGACTAGGATTTATTTTTTCTATTGAAATAGACTTCTACTAATTCAACAAGGGTTTCACCTCTTCTCCCTATAAATAGATGGCACCAATAGGGTTAGTATACAACTTTGAGATATTGTTATTTTTCCCGAAAATAATGAGAATTATTTTTTAAGTATAAATTCTATTTTTTGAAATAACAATTCTACCGGTTTCTATTAAAAAAGTGTTAGAGTTGTGTGACCCGAATCATTGTTAAAGAAAATATAGTGGTAAAACAAGGGGATCTGTGTAGGGCTTAAGTTCAGCCCGAGGCCTTAACCTAATAGATCCCCAACCACGGCTGTATGAACCATGCAACAAGTAGAATATGTATAAAACTACACTTCTTCTATTTGACATTGATTAGAATAGGGTTTTTTTAACCTGTAAATAGATGTAGTCGAAACTCATATTGTATCATTCAGTTTTCAAAACTAGTGAATTTCTCCTCCTCTGCCCATAATTTTTCTTGAAAGGGTTTGCACGTAAAATCTATGTGTTTTATTTTTCCTTTTTTTATTGCTTTGCGATCGTTCTATATTGTTATTACCGACGTTTAGTTTTAACATAAAGTAAAGTAAAGAATTTCTGGTTCTGTGTTTGATTCAAATTTGTTCGAGCTCACAATCGAAGCGGTTTGTGGTACGAGAATAGCAAAGAATGTCATTTGGTTGAAAGTCAAGAACGATAAGGATTCGTCTAGCCAAAAACATAGGTGTGATTTTGGTAAAGGGTTTATTGCTATAAATATCAAAAGTCGGCTCGATTTTTAGAATTTTAATTTTTCATTGTGTAAGAAAACCATTTTTGAACTGGATTTTTACAACACCATCTTGGTGTGTTGATTGGACGATCCGAGTATCTGTCTGAGTCCGAATTAGGTTAATAGGGGTTGCAAAATGTAAGCTTGGTAAATAATATGAATATGATAACAATCGATGCCTTTGGATTAAATTATGTATCAATATGAGGAGAATATTAGAAATGTACAATTAAGCATGCAAATCAAATGAATTGAGCCCTGGTAGGTGAAACGAATGTAAATGAGCTGATAGACTCCAAAAACGAGTTGAATAATGTGATATCAAAGTAAATAAATTGTGTGTCATAGTGTTACGGGGTTAGATCTTTCATCTCGCGATCCGTGCGGCCTTAGGTGATCTGTTCGTTCCAAACTCGCCTAAGTCAGCTTAACCACCACAAGTGAGGATTCCTTTAGAATTCCTCCAAGGCACCAATTTGTATAGCGGAAGCAATTATACCAAAAGAAGCCACAAAAGAACAAAAGAAAGGCACAGAAAAGAATGCAAGAGAGGTGTTTGAGGAAATGCTCTCAATATTCTCTTATTCACAAAGAATAAAGAAACAACAACGAATGGAGTGAAGTACAAATGAGGTGGAGGCTCTCTATTTATAGTTGAGCTCCCCCAAAACCGACGGTCGAGATCAAGTTACATCAACGGATGAGATTAATCCTATCCCTTAAATTATGGGATTTACAAGATATACCATATCAAATATAATCTAATATTTACAAGATATGATTCCTATCAATCTCTTAAGATTAGTTACTAAGATAGCCTATGTTGCCATATCTTCATCATTGGGCCACCAACGCTTCAATCTGACAGGTTTCTCCAACAGCTTACTGAATCGAGCCAGTTCTTGTGGGCCAAATGATCCCCAACTAAACAATAGACCTCCATTGGATGCATTTGGTGCGATGGTCACGGGCTTTGAACTGCGACCTGCGACAATAGTACATGCATGGTATAATGTTAATGGTTTGTTGTAAAAAATCATAAATGAATGCTTTACTCTTGGCTAATATTGAATTGGTCTGTATTGAATAGTTGGCTATTGATAAGTAAGTTGGAGTTGGTCATACATATTGTAATTTGGATAGGTTGTTTTAATATTTGGTATAAACATGCTTATGTATTTTGATTGATGATGGAAAGGTTGATAAGTATGACATGAATTGGTTGGATATTAGATGCATATATGCATATTTTTTATATTGAACCATATTGTTAATGCTCTTGTTTTTTATATCTTGAATCATAAATGTACTACTAAGCCCTATTGTTTAGCGTACAGTTTGTTTTCTCTGTGCGCAGGTATAGGTGATCCTTGAGATTTCGAGAAGTAGTTTCAGCATCCAAGAAGCAATTCACCGACTCAACAAAGTTTGTAAAGTACTCTTTTGATTGTATATGGCATTTACCTAGGGTTTAAGCTAGTTTTGTATTGTAAATGGTCGAAGTTACAACTTGGTTACTTAATGTTAATTTGAAGTATCATTTTGGCATATTTTGACTTGAACACAATTAGTATATTGTTGATTTGGTTGTAATTGAGATGTTAAGTGTTATTATAGGTCTTTCCAATCTTTTTGAAAACAACAATCCTTTTCAAACTTGTTTCAAATTGTCCAAACTCATTTGTACTAGCCTGGTTTACTATTCAAAAGATAATAGAATATTAAAAATATTTTTCACATAACATTTAAATTTAAATTTAAATAAAACATTAATTTTAAGTTAATATATTAAAAAAAAGTCCTTAAATTATTATACCTTATTTAAATAAGTCTTGATGCTATTTTTATAGTTAAAAAAAGTCACTAACCTTGGATTTGTTGAAGGTAAATATTTAATTAAAAAAGAAATGAAGTTTAAAGGGTAGTAATTTAAGAGTAACAGAAGGAATAGGTTGAGTTCTGCAGAAATGTGAATGGGAGTGTAGTTCTGCTATCTTATTATTGCAAATAATGAATAGGACCCAAATATACATTTAGTTTTAAAATCATGATGTTTAGGTTTAATCATGGATTTTCTCTTCTTTTTTTCAAGTCTAAGTCATCATTATCCAAAAAGTGATGATGCGTATTTAAATTTCAGACTTGGAGTCCATAAAACAAATGGTGTTAATTGCAATTGAAAGTGATAAACCTAGGTTTGTATTAAAGGATTGCGTGTCACCAAAGATTTGTTGACTTTACTAATTTATTCAATAAAAAACAGACTTTAGAAATATCCTTGGATTAGTTCCCCTTCATGCATATCTGCAGTATCAAGAGAGTAGGAAGTCTGTTTAATTTTGGTTTGAAGCCACATAGATGGCTTAAATTTTGATTTATTCAATTAATTTATTGTATATACTCAACTAACTAAATTTTAATTAATGATGAGTTAATTAAAAACAATAAGATTAAAGTTTAAAAGTTACACATTAGAGTTATGGTTCCCAAATTACACATAAAATAATTTTTCTAGCAACTGAGAGTCTCACTTTTTTCAAAAAATGACGTGATAATTTAGAAGATAAAAAACGATAAGATTAAAAGATTTCAACATATCAAAGAAGTGCTTCTACAACTAGTATTTGTTCTTAATAATTTAACATGGCAAATCTAATTTATTACTTTTTACATTAAATTTATTACGGTTTTAACAAGTGACATTCAAGCTTCATCATGTTGAATAATCGAGAATAAATTATTATTTTTGTATGATTTTTTCTTGAATTTTTAGGTTTTAATTATTTATATTAAAGTTTTAGGACTTGATGAATATAAACTTAATGCATAATTGTAATTGGATGATTATTTAATAGTCAACATTCTTGTTTGAAGTCGAACATTCAATCGTTATTGGATGATCTTATTACCCTGGATGTTTATCAATGCCGATCATTAATGCTGCAATAAACGTTGTACTATTAGTTTGAACCTCCAAAAAATTCGTTGTATTATTATAATTATAAGAAAAATACCCATCATTTAAAAGGGATAAATTACCCAAATATACCAAAAAAATTAAAAATTTACAGAATTAGGCCGATTTTTAGAAAATTTACGGAAAAGGGCCATTTCCCATCAAAACGCGTCCACGCGTCGGTAGCGTTTTGAGGGGAAATGCCAACGAAAAGCACGCCCACAGGGCGCGTTTTGTGCCACCTCAGCAAAAACGCGCCTATATGGACGCGCTTTGCTGAGGTGGCACAAAGCGCGTCCCCAGGGGCGCGCTTTGCCTCCAAAGGTCCAAATTTTTTTGACCGTTGGGCCCAACGGTCAAAATTTTCCCTATAAAAAACCCCCAACCCTTTTATTTTTTTCACACTTTAATCCTTCTCTCAATTTTCTCTCAATTTTCTCTCAAAGTCCTTGAAATTTACTCTCAAATTTTAAAATAGTCCTTTACTATTTACAAAAAGCCCTTTTTAATTTTTTTAATATATTTTTTTTGGAAAATTTTAAAATTTTCGATCGTATTACAATGGCCGGGGAATTACTTCGTCTAGACAACAAGGACAACAAGCACATCTCCGTCGAGCAAATGCAAATGGTAAGTTTTAATTTTAATTTTTCAATATTATTTAATATTTTTTAGGTCTATGCAATTTTAATTAATTTTTATTTTATAATTTTTTAAACAGTCTGTAGATCGGGTGTTGCAATGTTATATTCGCAATATGCATGGTCCCCCATCGCCGTTGATCGAGAATTACCTGCGGGAAGCGGGTTTTTGGCACGTGGCCACGATAGGCCGGGGGTTCAAGTTGGAGCCGCCTTTAATCAGTGCGTTGATAGAGAGGTGGAGACCCGAGACGCACACTTTCCATCTTCCATGCGGAGAGTGTACCATCACTCTGGAAGATGTGCAGTTGCAGTTGGGATTGCCGGTGGACGGGTCGGTAGTCACCGGGTCCGCAACTTTTGGTGATTGGATGGCCGTATGCTACGAGCTTCTGGGTGCCATTCCGAATAAAATTCAGGGAGGTCGGATCGAGATGGCCTAGTTACGAGACACATTCCCGGAGCCGAATGAGGGTTCGACTGAAATAGAGCGAATACGGCATGCTCGGGCATACATTCTTCATATAATTGGAGGCTATCTGATGCCGGACCTTTCTAGAAACCTCGTACACTTGAGATGGTTGCTGAAACTTGTTGATTTTAGAGCAGCCGGTGAATTGAGTGGGGGTCTGCCGTGCTATCGAGGTTGTATCGGGAGATGTGCGGGGCGACGCGATCGAGTAAAGCGAAAATCGGAGGTTGCCTATCACTACTGCAGTCATGGGCATGGTTTGATTTCCATTTTTACGTCCTCGACTCGACCACCCATATTCATTCCCACTGATAACGAGGTAAATTTAATGTTATATTTTACAATTATTACGTAGATTTATAGTATAATTGTATGCTAAAAATTTATTTAATTAGGTGGAACCATTCGGCGAGTCATGCTGGAATACCTACCTCGCTTGAAGATATACGGCTTCTATTGGACCAACGGTCGGAATCACAAGTAAGTTTCGAATTTTGTATTTATAATTTAGTATTTCATATTTAGTGTCTAGTATTATGTATATAACTAATATTTTGGTAATGTTAATATAGTTTCAATGGACACCGTACGATGATCCAAAAATTCGGGCAGTAATTCCGGAGGAGTTCTTGCAAAATCCGAACAGTTGGCACGTGAAGGTCCCATTGATCACCTATGCGACCGTGGAGATGCACCAGTCAGATTGGGTTCTGCGATAATTTGGATTCCGGCAACCGATTCCCGTGCCACCTGAGTTGCTCGATGATGAGCACAAAGTGGATTTACGGCAGTTGCACATGGATTGACCAAGATTTTGGTCAGCATATATCGAGACGTGGGAGAACCGATATGACTATTTACCTGACCGGGAATTGATCATCGTTCCGGAGTTAGCGTGCGTGCCGAAATACATGCCATGGTTTAGGATCCATGGTAAGCCGTATTTGTTGTCGGAAGAAGAAAGGCGACGGCAACTTCGTCAACAAAAGGAACGTCGGGGCCTTAAATCCAAGGAGAAGGGGTGATGAGGCGGGGCCATCAACAATGCGAAACACGATCACAGGGCCCATCAGTTCAAATTGATGACACCTACATCACAACTTTTACCCTTTATGCCAGGTGCGTACCCTACCCCTTATATGTATCCTAACCCATATATGTTTCCTTTTCCATCCCAGCCAGTTGGAATGCATGGCGGGTTCGAGTCCGTTCCGACTACTCGGTGTGGCCACCGATCTTGAGGCCGTCGTCGCGTGAGAGATCACAGGAGGCGGCGCCGTCGGGAGCACATCTTTCTACCGATCTCCTTCACCATACGGGATTGACACACCCCGTAGTGGTTTATGCAAACACCTTCCGGGTCGTTATTTTATCAAGGTGGGTCATCCTCGCAACACCCACAACCTGACCCATCTTGGGAAGAATTGGAATCCTGCCCGAGGTTCCACGACCGTCGGAAGCTAGAAGAAGGAGGAATCCAGTAGCGTAATCACCCGCCGCCCCGTGTGCACGATTTGAACGACATCAACATTGATTTGGATCGGCTTTTTATTTTTAAATTGTAATAATTTTTTTATTTTTTAATAAAAAGTTGTTTTTATTTGTGTTTGTAATTTAATTTTAATATCTTCACTAAAATAGAAGTTGTTTATTTTTTTGTATATAATTTAATTTGAATTTTTTAATAAAATAAAAGTTATTTTTATTTTTATTTTTTAATTTAGTTTTAATATATTTAATAAAATAATAGTTATTTAATTTTTTATTGTAATTTAATTTTAATATATTTAATAAAATAGAAATTGTTTATTTTTTTTATTGTAATTTAATTTTAATATATGTAATAAAATAAGAAGTTGTTTTTTATTTTTTATTTTATTGTAATTTAGTTTTAATATATTAAATAAATAAGAAGTTTTCTTTATTTTTTATTTTTTTGTAATTTAGTTGTAATATTCTAATATCTTTTGTAAAATAGAATTTGTAATATTCTAATGATTATTTACAAGGAAAAGCAAAGAATGATTATTTACAAGGAAAAAGAAAATTTAATTTGACAATGAAAAGTAAAGAATGGTTATTTAAAAGGAAAAGGAAAATTTAATTTGACAAGGAAAAGCAAAGAATGATTATTTACAAGTAAAGAAGTTTTTTTTTTGTAATTTAGTTTTAATATATTAAATAAATAAGACGTTTTCTTTATTTTTTATTTTATTGTAATTTAATTTTAATATATGTAATAAAATAAGAAGTTATTTTTTATTTTTTGCAATTTAGTTTTAATATATTTAATAAAATAACAAGTTTTTTTATTTTTTATTTTTTTGTAATTTAGTTTTAATATATTTAATAAATAAGAATTTTTTTATTTTTTAATAAAATAATAGTTGCTTATATGTTTTTGTAATTTAATTTTAATATCTTTTATAAAATAGAATTTATTTATTTTTTTTAAATTTAATTTTAAAAATAAATATCCAATATTTGAGGTGCCAGCAAAGCGCGTCCCTAGGGGAGCGCTTTGCTAGCATTTCCTCTCAAAACGTGCTGACGTGGACGCGTTTTGAGGGGAAATGGCCCTTTTCCGTAAATTTTCTAGAAATTGGCCCAATTCCGTAAATTTTTAATTTTTTTGGTATATTTGGGTATTTTACCCATTTAAAAGAGTTATGGCAATGGATTATCATAATGAAAGTTTATCTATATATTTTAAAATAATTTAACCGAACTAATAAATTATTTAAATGATTTATGATGTGAAAGTTATTTTGTTTTAAAATATAAAAAGTTGTTTATATATAATTTATGATATGATAATATTCATTGGCTCAAAAAAATATAAATATTTAACATAATTATATGTGCGACTGTGATAATAAACATATGATGATTTCGATTTTACGTGTGGGCAATAAATTGACTCAAAAGAAGATTCATTGTTTCATATTGTAATAACTCGTTTTTCAGTGGCATTGGAAACGGTAGTTTTGGAACCCCATTTTCGATGATTGAGTCCGTAAATATTAAATATTAATATTTACGAGGTCAATATGAAGTTTAGTTCGAGTTTGGTTATTTAATTTTATTAATTGGATAGTTAACTAAAGTACAAGTGTAATGACCTTAAAATTAGTGGTGTTGAAAAATGAGGTATCGAGATCTCGTTTCCATAAATCGAGCCCGTAAATATTTTGAAATGTGATAATCGTAATCGTAATTTGTAAACTTAAATTTTAATTAAAATTTGATTAAATCTTGAAAAGGAAAATAGTTTAAAACTTAAATTTTGAAAACTTAAAAATTTGGAGAAACTTAAAAATTTGGAGAAACGAGTTTTGATCTCTGAAATGGGTATTTCAAGTCGTTGGATTCTCAAAAACCCCAACAATATTATGAAAACATAGTGGTTCAAACTAGATCAGTACTGTTCATGTAACATCCCGAAATTTGGGGTTAGAAGTTTTGATGTTTGTGGTTAAGGTCAATGAGTGGGTTGAACATTTGGGTTCAACTTCGTGTTTTAATGTCAGAATGGGTCTGCTGGTCTAGTTGTTAGTTGTGTGTTAGTGTGTCTTTGGGTTTCGAGTTCGAATCCTTGTGAGTGTTTTGATATTTTTCTGTTTCTATGTTTTTTTTAAAGAGGAAGTTACTTTTTAAAGAGAAAAGAAAAGTTTACGTTCTTCATCTTTTGTTTTTATTTTTTTTCTATCCTATTGTTCCCATCGTTCTTTTTATTTCTGTTCTTTTGATTTCTTGTTTCTTCCATTTTTACACTCACGTTACGTGTTGTCTGTTAAGATTGATCATCATTGTGTGTTTTGTTTTAGTGTAGACGAAGCATGTAAGTTTTGTTCATGAGAGTTGTGGTAGAATTGTTGTCTTTATTATTTGTTAATTGAAGTTCTTATCGTTTAAGTTATGTGTGGATTGATGTTTTCGAACAGTTGGTGAGGGCGAATTAATTGATCTTTGCTGTTTGGTATCGCGTTCTAAGGTGTGTGTTCTGAAACGGTTTAACTTCGATATCTAATTCCGGTGAAAGTCGATAATGTCTAGTGTGTTTATGAGATTGGTTATTTGAAGTACCATATTGTTTCTGAAATGCATGAAATTTTGTATGTTTTGGTATATTTATGAGTTAACAATGGTTGGGGATCGTTTTGGCATCAAAAGCATGAATTTCGGGCTGTTTCGGTGTGGTTTCGTGACCACACGGGTGGCTCACACGGTTGTGTGAAATTGGGGATTACGATTTTTGGGCAAATTTTGGTGCCACACGGCCTGGCCACATGGGCATGTGACCCACACGGGCGTGTGAGGTATCCACACGGCTGTGTCGCCTCTGCTATTTATTTTTGGCATTTTTGGACAATAAGTTACACGGGCTACTCACACGGGCTTCTGCCCCCTCCACACGGGCGTGTGCCCCCTCCACATGGGCGTGTAGACCCCCACATGGCCTGGGCACATCCACACGGCTGGAGCACACGGCCATGTGGCCCTATTTTGCAAAATTTTTGTTTTGAGTCATAAATTGTCTGTTTTAAGTTTCTGCATAATCCGACCCTCGATCAAGCCTCAGTAAGTGTGTTTGGGACTCGTTTTAGTTTGATTCGTATATATACATACGTTTATGGGCTTTAATTTTATTGCTCGTTTATGTGATGAATAAGTATATGTTTATTATTGTTGTCGTAACTGAATATTTGAATACAAGTGTGATTAAATCTGAATCTGTTCAACTGGAAATGTTAATTTCTGTTTCTGTATAATATCTGCATAATGTGTGTATTGTTGTATAACATTAAAATTTTGGGATCTGGATATGAAGAGAAGGTAGACAGAATTAGTAGTTTTAACTACGATACTTTTGCACAGTGGTTTACCGCACTATCCTATACGTATATCAGCTCAGCTGTATACAGTTACTTTACTGGCATAGTTCCACGTTGCGGTGTGTAGGATGGATGAACATATTATGATTCTATGTGGTGTGCATGGTGGACGGGCCCACCATAGCCCTTATGTGGTGTGATGGATGGACGAAGTGGTGTTCGGTTGGTGGGGTGGGATTTTGACTTGTGCATCTGTTCACATCTGAATATACGACTGTTGGTCAGAACATTCTGTCTGTTGTGTGAACTTCTAGTTCTTGACAATGTAGTTAATGTCATGTAATTTGATCTGATGATTGCGTATGACTGAAAATCATTTTTGTGGTTTGATATTATATTTGATATACCGATTGAGACTTTCGTAAGTGATATTCTTATGCACATGCTTGTCTGAAGTGTTTGTTGTGTCACTCCGTCTATTGTCGTCTGTTCATGTTTCAGACTCACACTGAGCTTGCGTAGCTCAGCTCTATAGTGTCTTCCCTTTCAGGTACTTCCCGAGTTTGGAGCTGGACTCGATATACTGAAGGTCTCAGAAAGATACAGTTTGATTTGGTTTAAGTAAATTCTCATAAGTTTTATACGGTAAACTTTAAGTCGGTTTGTAAAACGACTGTATAAACTGTGGTACAAGTTTTTATGCTGGACTTTTGTAAAGTGTTATTTGGACTGAATTTTAGAAATTGTGGATTTTATTTTCGAATGTTTGACGCCAGTTTACTATTGTTTCAAGCACAACGTACAAAAAGGTTTTCTTGGTTTAAATTAAAGTTTTTGTTTCCGATCACTTCAGTAATCAATGTAACATCTGAGATTCGGTCTAAACTTTTAGGCCGAGTTTTTGGGCGTTAGAGTTCAAACACTACATAGACCCAAAAGATCCAAATTTTATTACCCATTCAACAGCTCAAATATTAAAAATTCTTCGACCAAGGGATTGGAGTGAAAACCCAAATTCTCCAAAGAAATTTCCAGCCAAATTTACCACCAAAATTGGCCACCACCCATATTTCACATATTGGGATTACCAAATGGCGCAGTACAACGTCTTCTTAATGAACAACCAACATATGAGATATTCTTGGCTCATATATTTCAAATACGGCACCCAATTCAAATTTCCAAACTGGTTCCAAGCATGGTGGAATTGGTATGGACCATCATCCTTTGAGATCCTACCAGAAAAAGTTCAAAATTTATGGCCCAAATTCTTTGACAAATTTTAACCTGAACCAGACCAAAAGCACATTTACAGAATAATCCATTTTTTCTCAAAATTTTGCATTTCTTGGATTGTTTCTTGGAATAATTCCTATGAGCAAGATCAATGTACTGGAATTCCATTATTAGTTCGAAACTACAGAACTAAATGGTGGGACAAGTTTAATGATGGAAAATATGATTCAAAATATTTGGATAATTTTTTCAACAAGAATCTGAGATTATGTAAGTCCGCAGCCCCGGATCAAACCACAGCAAAATTCCTTCAAGAAAAATCGACAGCTAGTGCGATGTTAGCTCAAGCCAAGACCAAGAAGGAATACAAAAAACTCATGGCTGAAATGCTCAGCTCAATGGATTTCGAATCCGAAGATAAGAAATCTTCAGCGTCTTCAATCAAACCAGTGGATCTTGCAGACGATACCACCTCAGTAACTATTACCAGGACCAAGAAAAAATGATGCAAAAGAAAGAAATGAGGAACAGGAAATATTCTCTGTCGTAAACAGTAAATATTCCCTGGCAAGAACAGTAAGATTCTCTGGTGCATGAGTAGTGAATATTCTCTGTAGTTTGTATTTTTGTAACCAGAGAATATATTCTCTGAAAAGTTTCAATTATGTAATCAAAATTTCAATTATGTAATGATGTAAGGGATTGAATTTCCCGATTCAGATGATGTAAAGAGACAATAGCCCTCTATAAAAGGCTATCAGATTTAGAATGAAGGGCACGGCTTGAAATACCCATTTCAGAGATCAAAACTCGTTTCTCCAAATTTTTAAGTTTTCAAATTTTAATTTTTAAATTATTTTCCTTTTCAAGATTTAATCAAATTTTAAGTTTACAAATTATGATTACGATTATCACATTTCAATTCCATCCTCAGATTCCCAGGACAATCTGTTATCAGAGCCAAAGAGGAGCAGGTATTTCTAAGTTTTGAAAATATTCAATTTGTTTTCTATATTTCCGAGTTCTGGTTTAACTGTCTTCATTAATGTATTATTATTTTGCTAAATATTGATACACAGTCCAGTTAGCCATGGGTTAGGCGTGTCAAGGACAAAGTATCCCTGTATGCAACTATAATAATCCGGAAATCCTGATAGTAGAATCCCCTTGTAGGAAATAAGAAAACAAAGAATGTTTCCCTTCCTTCGAAGAACCAATTCTTCTGCAAACTTTGTTTCCAATCAATCCCAAGAGTCCGACCAAACCTCAAACAACACTGTTAATGAACAAGAAGAGCATTATGAAAATATTCCTCAAAGATTTGATAATTGGACTCTTCCAAGAGTTCCAACAAACCAAGTTTACAAGAAAACAACTTTTAAAAATTTAAATGCTTTTTGCAGTTACATTATAAAAACAAAATAAATGAGTTTACCAATTCAAAAAGAATATGAAAAAATCCAATTATTAGATAAAGTCGTCATTAATAAACTCAAAGAACAAAAATACAAATATGTCCATTTTGGACTAGTCCAAGTTGGTGTCAAACCTCTTAGTGTTGAAGCCACTAAAAATACCTCAATTTTAATTGTCTTAAGAGACCAAAGACACATCATGTTTAATGACTCATTATTAGGAACTATAGAAATAAGCCTATGTACTGGCCAAATACATTTTAATTGTTATCCAAATTTTATGGTTTCTTTGATTGACAAAAATATTTTACAATCTTTAACCCTCTAAATACATACCCATAAATACAAAATGCTTACTGGTTTGGAAGTATTAACTTTAGTCTATAGACTCCACTTCAAAGCTATGTATTCTGTAGTTAATACCAAGGCTTTACTTCAATGCCCCAAAAAGAGAAACCTTCTTAATAGAAACAGATACTTCAAGATCTCATACCACAATCCCAAGAACAATACAATGGCATGAAATAAACCTTCCTGATAGGTGGAAACTTGAGGGTGATACATGTAACACCCCAAACTCGGCCTAGACGTTATGGCCAAATCGGGCGGTGTCACATAGAAGGGATTTTGAAAACGAAGCTAACTCGACAAAAACCTTAAGCATATAAAATCTTGATCGCTTTCATTTATTTCAAAACATATATTCAATTGGACGACTTGCATAAAAACGTATGATTTTAGTGGAAGCTTAGAAAAATCGTTGTATTTAAGGAAAACAGTTCGCATTTTTAGGAAATCCAGTTTTAGGTAAAATAATCATAGTGTTAAGCATGTTAACCCATAATCGCCCAAAACCAAAGCCAAACAGTTTAAAAGAGTCCAAAGAGTCCCAGAAAATAAAACTTCTCAAATCTCAATACCAAACTTAAATAAAAACCATAAAACAAAATAAATCAGTGATAGCGTGTGGTCACCGTCGAGTCCTCCGCTGCACCGATCCGCCTAACCCTGTGGATTACTTGTATAGATTAAACAGAAAAGAGTGAGTTTATGTAAACTCAGTGTGTAACCCCACAGAATGAAGCATGCACACAACCAGAAAATCAGAACCAGTCAGATACAAATTCGGGCTTAAGGCCATTACATATACAGATACAGATATGCAAATCAGAATCAGAAATCAGATATCCTACCCCCATCCTCTACACGCTATCTCCGACCATCCCTGCACACTATGTGGGGTTTAAAACACCCACCCAGCCCTACACACCATATTGTACCGATGTGGCACATAACAGATATAACGCAAACATGCTGCCAGATATATAGGCATACTGCATTTTAGAACACTTCCTCCAATATACATAGTCCCACCCCAATAACAATAGCTGATACATAAACAGTTATGCAATTTAACATGCTCAACATGCTATTAATCAGATTACAGATAGTCATACAGATAAATAATCACACATGCACAATACCATCATGCTAAGTATAGGATATCAGTCAAACAGATCATACAGTTTAGGGTTTGTTAGCCCTTACCGACCCTACAGTAGGCCCACAGTTGTTTGGGATGACCTGTGCAACCCTAGGGAAAAATTTAGATAAATGGACCCACACGCCCGTGCGGCCCACACGCCCAGATTGGCCTTACCCGTGTGGCCCACACGGCCTGGCCAAATAATCTACACGCCCGTGTGAAGTGCCCGTGTGGCCCACACGCCCAACTTGGCCTAGCCCATGTGGCCCACACAGCCACACTTGAGCCACCTTACGGCTGTGTCTTGCGCACGGCCTGGCATTTGTCGACCACACGGCTATGTTGTCGCACACGGCCTACCACACGAGTGACCATATGCTCGTGTGACGTCGACATATTACAATTTTGGCTTTCGCTAAATCTCGTTTTTCTGCATTTCGGGTACACGCTTGGTATTGATTCGATGAGAAATCACTCACGAGCCTTCCAGAACCTAAAATTGACATTACCAAAGTCCGAATTTAGCAACACTAACGAACTTCAAACGAGGTTATTTCACAACAAAACCTTACACTCAACCCACAATGAAACCGTATACTTACCGGCAATGAAAAGGAACCCTTAACGCTCAAACCACTTCAGTAGCACCCACAGATCCTTGCCTTTCCCCTAATTGAAAGTAACATAAAAACTCTAATTAAACAATAGCCACAAAACTTAAGATTGTAAGCACACAAGACTTACCGAATGAACGTAGCCAAAAGATGTACAGAATGAGGCAAGTTTGGATAATCAAAAAAAAGGAAAAAGCAAAAATTTTGACAAAAGAAAAGAGGAAAGGATTGGCGTCAGAAAGTTTTTGGGAAAGAGAAAATTTTGAAAAAAACAAAAATAATTAAAATAAAAGATAATATTTCCCCCCAAATCCCTAATATCTCTCCCACCACTCCACTACATTCCAACCAACACATAATTTCGGTTCAATCCAAACTCTCACCATTAACAAGGCAAAAATAATCTCTCACGCTCACGTAGGGGTTCGAACACAGAACCCCCACACAACACACAGACTCCCTTACTACACGAACCAGCAGGCTCATTCTGATATGGTTTTACAAATAGTTTAATATAAGTCCACTGAACAAGTATAAGGCTTAAGTCAGAAAAATACCAAAATTTACCAAATGTAAGGCTTGAACTTGAGACCTCTCACACACACTCAAAACGCTTAACCACTGAAGTAGATACACAGTTGTGTCAAATAATTACAGAAAAAAAACAAATATTTTGTGGCGTTACATTACAGACCATGTGGCACCAACTCCAATAAGAAACACTTCATTAAGTGAAATTTCTCAACACCAAGATGGCACAATTGAATTAACATTCAACAGGCCACGAAGAATGCCTCCAAGACATTCCTTTGAAATAGGAAGTACTAGCACAACTTTTAGGAGGTTAAATTTAGAAGAAGAGTCAAATCCAGAAACACAAACGGTAGATTTTAGGACAGTTAGAGCCTCTGTCTCTTCTATCCCAACAACATTTAGAACAAATTTACAAGGAATAGATAATTCCTCAAATATAGCTCAACCTATCTATGTCAGACAGGAAGAGAGTCCCCAAAATTCACCTAATATGTCACCAACATATTCATCAATGACTAATAATGCAAGACAATGAGAAGATTCAGAAATATTTGTTTTAGAAAAAACTTTTGAGATAAATAAGGAATGGTGTAGAAAACAGTTCTATTCCAACAAAAATAAGTAAAAAAAAAAGAAAAGAAAGAGAAGATTACTTTAAAAATTACAATGATAAAAAAGAAAGCATTCTTCAAGAATATTATGAATTCATGAATACCCATAAAATTCATATAAAATTACAATGATAAAAAAGAAAGCATTCTTCAAGAATATTATGAATTCATGAATACCCATAAAATTCATATAAAATTCTTTGAATGGTTTGAAGAATATTATTCAGAATCTGTTAATACATTAAAACATAATACTAGATGGCAGACTAATAAAGGAGAAGTTGAATCTCAACATCCCCCTTTAATGGAGGTTCAATATCTTCACAAAAATACTGGAATAAAAGAAAATCTCCTGATGCAAGAGAACAAATCTCATCAAAAGATATAAAAATGATAGTAGAACAAAACAGCTATACAAAAATCAGTCTCCATACAATAGGAAAACAATTAGATTATATTGAGAATTTGGTAGAAATTCAACCGAATAGGAAAGAATTTGTAAAAGAGGTAACAGAAAAAAGTTCTAAAGAACCAATATTTACACCTTATGAGATTCCAAAACCTTTCCAAAAATCCCAAAATGATTTCTTAACAGAAATCCAAAATAGACTTGATGCTTTGGAAAGTTACAAGTCTGAATTAATTGCACCTGATACCCCAATGCAAGCCCAACATGCAGTAAATACATTACACCAATCCTCCTAATCTGAATCTGACCAGTCAGATGAACAACAAATTAACAAGATGGCTTGGAAAGAACCAAAAAGATTATATTATCCAAAAACCATTGCACCTGATCTTAATATAGAAGAAAAACCCGTTTTCCAGAATAAATACAATGCTAATACAATTTATGAATGGAATATAGACGAAATATCTGAATACAATATTCTTAGTTTATTACAACAAATGAAAATGGTTTCAAATGTTTATAAAATCCAAAACCAAAATAGATTAATCAGTGATCACGCTATAGCCAATCTTTTAGTTGCTGGATTTACTGGTCAATTAAAAGGTTGGTGGGACCATGCACTCACTAAAACCCAACAAGAAGAAATCTTAAAAACAATATAAAAAGATGATCAAGGAAGAATTATTTTAGATGAACAAGGAATAGAAATCCAAGATGCAGTAGCAACTTTAATTTTCTCGATCTCAAAACACTTTATAGGAGATCCTTCTCATCTTAAAGATAGAAATTCAGAATTATTATCAAATTTAAAATGTAAAAAATTAACCAATTTTAAATGGTATAAAGATGTCTTTATGACTATAGTTATGCAAAGATCTGATAACCAACAACCATTTTGGAAAGAAAAGTTTCTAGCAGGACTTCCTACTTTACTAGGAGAAAAAGTTCGAAATCAAATAAGAGAAAAGTACAGAGGTATTATTCCATATGAAAAACTTACATATGGTGAACTAATTAGTTTCACCCAAAAAGAAGGATTAAAAATTTGTCAAGATTTAAAATTACAAAAACAACTTAAGAAAGAAATATATCAATGTAGAAAGGAATTAGGATCATTCTGCCACCAAATTGACATTAGGAATAAACCTTCTTCTTCAAAAACATGTTGCCCTGTAAAACCAAAAAATAGGAGAAATAATATTTTAGAATATTATAAAAAACTCAAATATAGAAAATACAGAAAAGAAAAGAAACAACAAAAAACAGAAAACAAAATAGATAAAACAATAAAATGTTATAGATGTGGAAAACCAGGACACATCTCAAAATATTGCAAAATTAAAAGAAAAATTAATAATTTAAATCTAGATGAAGAAATAGAACAAAAATTAAATGAGATTCTCTTAGAAACAACTTCTTCTGAAAATGATACATCTACCGAAACAGATGAATTACAAATAGACGAATTACATACAACACCCCAATCTTCTGATAATGAAAATGAACCCTCAATTAATATGTTAACCAAAGACCAAGAATTTATGATTGAAGTTATTGATAAAATTCAAGACCCAGAACTTAAAAGAGAATACCTTTTGAAATTAAAATCCTCATTAAAAGATAAACCAGAAAAAGAAAAAGAAATTATTTCTAGTCAATCAAAGATGTATAATATACATGATATAATATTTAATAAATATGAAAAAATAAAACCCAGACAAATTACAAATTCTGAATTACAATTAGAAATAAAACAAATTAAATTAGAACTTTCTCAGCTTAAAATGGAACAACAAGAAATGAAAAAACAAATGCAAACCTTATAACATGAAATCCCAGAAAATAGTTCATCAGAAACTGAATCCGATCCTGAAGAAAATACACAGGAATATATGATGATTCTAACTGAAGTATCTATCCAAATGGTAAACCGTAATAGTAACATATTTTAATCCCACATTTAGTATGCTTTTGGATGATTTATCGCTTGAATTGTGGATTTGGTGCTCTTAATCCTTTAAATTTCATGTTTTATACTCAGGAGAGCATAGGAGGATGAAAAGAACGAGAAACGGGCTTAAAACAGACCAAAGTATGAAATACCCACGGCCTGGGGTTTCACCACACAGCCGTGCCTCCCTAGCAGACCCAAACACGGCCTGAAATCGATTCACACGGGCGTGCCACACGGGCGTGTCCCTGCTGTAGAAAAGAGGAATTCTATTCGGATTAGGATACTTTCGGGCCAAGTAAGGTATCTTAAAGCCTATATAAACACCCTAGTAGGAATTTCACTCGGAATAGGATACTTGGAGGCAAATAAACACATTCCAAAGCCTATATAAACACCCTAGGGGGCAACTTAAGCGGGGAGTTCGACAGAAGCCCTCTGTCGAGGCTTTTGTCAGGGGCGTCCAGCTAGGCCAAAGAGCCAAGCCAGAGGGGTCAGAATTGTGGGATTCACTCGAAGAAAGCCAGTTGATTCATCTCAAGAAGCCGGAGTCATACTCAAGACGGAAGATCTTCTCTTCAATTCCTTCAGGGGGTTTTAGAGTTTTTCTTATGTTTTGTTTTATCTTTTTTTCTGAGATGTATTCTTTATTGATTATGAACTAAACCTTCAGATACCTGGGGGGGGGATAAAACCTAAGACGGATCTTGTTATTGTTTTCTGAACTATATGATAAATACTTGATTTGTTCTTAATTATGTGTTCTTAATTCTTGCTTTGATATTTCAGGATATTGATTCAAGTATTGATGTGCTTAGGTAGAGGAGGAATAGACCCTGCCTAAGAGTAGATCTAGCATAGTTTAGCGGAGTTTCCCACGCGCCTAGAGATAGGGTGACGAAAATCTGCCGGATAGGGTCAAACCTAATATGGGAGTCCATAGATCGAGTTAATACAATTCTAGGGGTTTTAATTAGAAAGAGATTTCAATTAATCAACCTGGGATTAGACGTTAGTAGCCTCGAGAGAAGTATTAATATAAATTAGGGAATCCTACGAATCAATAAATCGTCTGGTTCAGAGTTAAATAACAAGTGAAGTCTAGGTGGATTCTTCCTCGGGTGTTGTCTTAATCAATTGATTTTTTCCACAAGTATTTTCCCCAATTCCTTCTCTTTGTATTAGCATCTTTAGCTTAATTAGTTAGTTAAATTTAGATTAAATAACAATTCTCTTAATTTCTAGGCTAGATAATAAAAAGAAAGTTAGTATTAGCACTTTTGGTTCCTTTGGGTTTGACAATTCGGTCTTGCCACTAAACTATACTACTGTTCGATAGGTGCAGTTGCCTCAATCATTGTCATAGTTAGTTTCTAGGCTTGATCATTCTTTATATAAATTTTTAAGACTCTGACATCGTACATCAAGTTTTTGGCGCCGTTGCTGGGGAACCAAAATATTAAGAACACTTGATTTTTATTACTTTAACCATTTTATTGCAATTTATTTTTATTTTTTTTACTTTGCTAATTTTTCTTTTATTTTCTTTTGACAAGTAATTTTAGTTTATAAAGGAGATGGCACTGAATAACTATCAGTGGCAAGTTATGAGGACAAAGCCAACTAAAGCCACCAGTGTCTACAACCTCGATGCAGTAACCATGCTATCAATCCAGGCAGAGCTTTTAAGTAAGAAAATTTACGGTTTATGTGGTTCCTTGAAGGTACACCCAGTAATACAGTGCGATATGAATGGATGAGGGATGAGCAATACAGAATATCCACTTTACAACCCGAGTGCTGAAAACGAGCAAGTTCACTATATGGGTAACAATTCTAGACCTCAAAATAATCCCTATAGTAACACTTATAATCCAGGTTGGATGAACCATCCCAATTTCTCGTGGGGTGATCAAGGAAATCAGAGACAACAACCCCCTCCAAACTTCCAACAATAAACCTACCCACAAGAAAAGAAGCCGAACCTTGAGGAGATTCTGACAAAATTCATAGCGGTGTCAGAAACTCGTCTTCAAAACAACGAAACAATGCTCAAAAATCAGCAAGCATCGTTTCAGGAGATCGAGAATCAATTAGGTCAGCTTGCTAAGCTGATCTCAGAACGACCAAAAGGAAGCTTGCCAAGCAACACTGAAACTAACCCTAAAGAGCAAATTCAAGGGACAACTATTTACGATAATGAAGGGTTAAATGAATCAGAACCAAGGCAAGAAAACGTGGCAAATAAAGGTAAGGGTGAGGTGAACCATGATATACTAAAACCAACAATTCCAAAGTACCAACCTCGTGCGCCATATCCTGATGCAATGAAGAAAGACCACACAGAGGAACAATTCAGTGAACTCACACTTCGTGTAGGCGACGAAACGATCACTCTTCATGCTCTTGACTAGGTTAGGACATCGAGTAATCAAGGTAAAAACATAAATTCTATTAACAATCATTTGATTCAACCTTCTGTACAGGAAACTCCACGAAACTCCACAACCGAGCCAGAGCCTAGACCTCGTGTAGATAAAGAAGAAATTCATGAGGAACGAAGGCTTCGTATCGTTGAACTAGACGAGTGGAAGACACACTTCGAAGAGAAACTAAAAACACACGAAGCAAAAATGAGGCAACTCCACGACAAACCTAACGATGGGACAACCTAGCTTAAGATAGGAGATCAGGTATTGAAAATCCTCCCAAATGGAACAGTCGAGGTAACTAATCCTAAATTCAACACTTTTAAGGTAAACACTACTCTACTTGAACTATACATTAATAACCGAATTGATCGCATGAGAAAGGATTTTCACCTCCTTAAACCACCATGATCATACGAATAATAGGTAAGTCTAGCTCAAGACTTTAAACGAGAGCTTCTCAGGAGGCAACCCGAGTACTAACTGTAACACCCCTTACCTGTATTAAAGCCAGAACAGAGTTTGAGGTATTACCTAACTAAACTTGCTTAAACATCTCGAGTAGGGTTGTAAAATTTTGTTTAAACCCATCCCTTACACATACCCGGCCTAGGAGGCCCTAAACATACTCCCGAGAGGTATTGGAACAATCCCGAGAACTTTTACGAATTTGAGAAATCTTTCTACAAATCAGGGGACACACGCCCGTGTAGGTCTAGGGAAACGCCCATGTGCCCCTAAGGCATGCCCGTGTCTTCCAACCGTGGTCGACACTGACTAGCTTCACACGGCCTTGGCACGCCCGTGGCCCTGGCCCGTGTGCCAAACCTTGGCATTCTGATTTATCTACACAGCCTATACACAAGGCCGTGTACTTCAGTCGTAGGGCGATTTAAATTCCAAATGCAAGGTGCAGACTTCACACGGCCTGGGCATACGCCCATGTGTTAGCCGTGCCTCCCACACAGTCTAAACACACGCCCGTGTGTCGATTCATGTGAACAATTAGAAGGCTATCTACCAAGCCCTTTGCCACCTTACATTGCATGCATACATACACCAATACCATTCAACACAATTCATGACCCAAAGACACATCTAAATACTTAATTCAATATCCATACACAAGGGCATACACTTCAAGAAAATCACTTTCATTAAGCAAAAGAATTTGCCAAGTACTTGCCTAACTTAAGGCCATTAACAAAATGACTTTAGTAATATACATAGCCAACACTTTGGCTAACAATTACAACTTAACAAAATACTAGAGTCCTATACATGCCATACTCAAAATAAGTCTAAATTGTTATACCAAAGTGATGTCGATAGTGTGATACCCGAACTCCTACGTCCACGTTTCTCGAGTTATCTTGGCAATGCTACAAAGAAGAAGGGAAATAAAAGGGGTAAGCATAAAGCTTAGTAAGTTTGCATGTAAATAAATAGCAATAATAAGCTCCTATTATAATCCATCCGTAGTGTTAACTAACCATACACGAGTCAAAGGCTTCTTGACATACTTACTTACAATTGCCCTTATTTAACACATACCGTGCCATATATCGTAATTGTTTCTTCGTGACTCATTCACGAGTACCTGTATTCGTTCATTCACATGACTTTAGTAAAATTTTCAATTGTACTTCTAAACTCATCTACTTATCCCATTAATTACTATGAACGGTTAAAGTCGCATATTCATCGTCATTGAAGTAGGTGCAAAGCCAATGCCACATTCTCGAGGTGGTCTTACATGGAGTCACCCCTAAATGCCAATGCCATATCCCGGATATGGTCTTATATGGGCCTTCACATCAAGTATCGGTGCCACCTCCTGGAAATGGTCTTAAACGATTTTCATGATCATCTCCGAAGCCATATCCCGGATATGGTCTTATATGGGATCTTAACTCGGTGCCGAGGCCATGTCCCGGACATGGTCTTACACGGGACCCTACTCATTTCTCATTTCGATGATAGCAATCTCATATACATTATAGTCCACTAGGATTCAAAATCTTATTTAACATTAATTTCTCAATTTAATGAAGTATCATGCTTTAATATGTTACCAAGCATTTTCAATTACGCTAACATAAAGATGGCATTAATCACATACAAACTCACCTCGTTTTCAAAATGAGCTAGTTCATCGGTTTAGTCCAAGATTTTATTCTTTCCCCGATCGAGGCAGATTCTCGATTCCTCTTGCTCTATAATAGCAAATTAGCTCATTTTAATCACTACATTAATAAAAGCATCTCAATAATCATGCTTAGGCAAAATGGCCCTTAGGCTCGGAAATTAATTCTAATCACATTTCTACCTTCAACAAGCCTAGGTGAACATATAATACTCCTATAGCTATCATCAAAACTTAACATTTCACATATATACTACAAATTTGTGACATTTTCATTAAGGTCCCATTAGGTGTTTTCAAGACAACACCTTTCACCAAAGTTGTTCATCTAACAACTAAGACTCAATTTCTTCCATAAAAATGCAGCAATTAGAAGTAAAAGCTTTTATGGTAAAACTCTAAACTTTGCATCATAATGCCCAATAGTCCTCTCATTTGAAAGCTTAAGTTCTAGGGGTATTAAAAGTACAATTATCATAAAGAAAAATCATCAAAATCACTTACTAGAATGGATGAGAGCTTGCTGAAAATTGTGAGCTTTCAAACCCCTATTTTGCTTGCAAATTTTAGTGGAGAAAGATGGAGAGAAAGATGATACTTTTTTCTTTCTTTATTCTAATATTAAACTAGTCCAACAAGTCACCAACTATCAACAAATTTGACCAAATTTTTGTCCATCTTTGTCTCCTATGCTAGCCTATGGCCGGCCAAGCACATACTGGGGGTCTAATTGCCATTTAAAGACCTCCAATTTAAATTCTAAGGCTATTTGGTACCTTTATCTTATAGAATGGAACTTTCGTACTTTATGCGATTTAGTCTTTTTTCGCGATTAAACGTAAAATCGCTAAAATTAAAGTACCAAAATTTTCATGTACATATACCATCATGCTCTGGCTCATAAAATAACATGAAAATAAAATTCTAAAATCTCAGAATAGTGATCATGAGATCACTATTCTGACTAGCCCCTAAATCGAGCTGTTACAATTCTCTCCCCTTAAGGATTTTCGTCCTCGAAAATTTTACCAGTGAAAAGGTTGAGATATTGGTTTCTCAACGTTTCCTCGGGCTCCCATGTAGCCTCTTCTATTTCGTGCCTTTGCCATAAAACTTTAACTAGGGCTATGCTCCTGTTTCTTAACTGCTTGACCTCTCGCTCCAAGATTCTAACTGGTTCTTTACCATAAGTCAAATCCGGTTGTATCTCTACCTCTGTCGGCACTATGACATGTGAAGGGTCTGAATGGTATCGGTGTAGCATGGATACATGAACGACGTCATGAATCTTTTCCAGTTCAAGTGGCAAGGCCAACCGATAAGCTACCGGTCCTATCTTCTCGGTAACCTCATAGGGTCCGATAAAATGTGGACTCAATTTGCCCTTCCGGCCAAATCTGAGGACTTTCCTCCAAGGTGATACTTTTAAGAACACTTTATCACCGACTTCGAATTCAATCTCTTTCCTTTTTAAATCCGAATAGGACTTTTGTCTATCTGAGGCGACTTTCAGACAGTCATGTATCACTTTTACCTTCTCTTCAGTTTCCTTAACCAAGTCGACCCCGTGTATCTGATTCTCTTTGAGTTCTAACCAATACAAGGGTGTTCGGCACTTACGCCCATACAATGCCTCATAAGGCGCCATTTTCAAACTTGACTAAAAGCTGTTGTTGTAGGCGAATTCTACCAATGGTAAGTATTTCTCCCAATTACCTTGAAATTCCAAAACACAACATCGAAGCATGTCTTTAAGTGTCTGAATTACACTTTCTGACTGTCCATTGGTTTGTGGATGGAAGGCTGTACTGAAACTCAATTTCGTGCCCATGGCCCCTTACAACTTCTTCCAAAATCGTGACGTGAATCTTGGGTCTCTATCTGAAATGATCGACAATGGTATACCATGAAGTCTTACTATCTCTGACATGTATAAGTCTGCTAATTTATCAAGTGAAAAGTCGACTCGTATTGGTATAAAATGGGATGACTTTGTGAGTCTATCAACCACTACCCATACTGTATCTTTCTTCTTTGGAGTCCGCGATAAGCCCGTCACGAAGTCCATGGTAATACGGTCCCATTTCCACTCAGGAACCATAATGGGCTGAAGTAAACCCGAAGGTACTTGATGTTTAGCCTTTACTTGCTGACAGATCAGGCATTTCAATACAAACTTGGAAATGTCTTTCTTCATACCAAAGCACCAATACCATTTCTTCAAATCATTGTACATCTTCGTTTTTCCTGGGTGGACATTCAAGCATCCGCTATGCTCTTCATGCAAGATTTTATGAATAAGCTCGTCATTTCTGGGTACACAGATCCTATCTCGAAATGTCAGACATCCATTAGGATTTATTCTAAAGTCTGACTCCACGTTCGACTCACATAAAACTCTCTTGGTTTGCAAATTGTTATCATCTTTCTGAGCTTCACAAATTTCTTGGAGAAACAAGGGTTTAGCCCTCAATTCGGTTAAAATGAAACCATCATCCAACAAGGTCATCTCAGTACTCATGGCTCTTAGTGCAAACAATGGTTTTCTGCTCAAAGCATCGGTGACTACGTTCGTCTTTCCCCGATGGTAGTCAATTGCCAACTCATAATCCTTAATCAGCTCTAACCACCTTCGTTGCCTCAAATTTAATTCCTTTTGAGTCATCAAATATTTTAAGCTTTTATGGTCGGTGTAAATCTGACACCTTTCACCATATAAATGATGTCTCCAAATTTTCAATGCGAACACAATTGTAGCCAACTCCAAATCATGAGTCGGGTAATTCTTCTCGTGCGGCTTTAATTGCCTAGAGGCATAAGCAATCACTTTACCTTCTTGCATGAGTACGCAACCCAATCCATTCAGGGATGCATCACTAAAAACCACAAATTTTATTCCCGATTCAGGTTGCACCAAAATTGGAGCCTCAGTTAACAATGTCTTCAATTTCTCAAAACTCTGTTGGCACTTTTCTGTCCAATCAAACTTCACATCTTTTTGTAACAGTCTCGTCATCGGGGTAGCTATTATGGAAAATCCCTTGACAAAACGCCTATAATAGCCGGTTAGGCTTAGAAAACTCCTTACTTCTGTCACACTCCTCGGCGGTTTCCAATTAACAATTGCTGAAATCTTACTCGGGTCTACTCTAATTCTATCTCCCGAGACAATGTGCCCCAAAAATCCCACTTCCTTCAGCCAAAATTCACTCTTACTGAATTTGACATACAATTTCTCATCTCTCAGAACTTGCAGAACCATACTCAAGTGCTCGGCATGTTCGTCCTCATCTCGAGAGTAGATCAATATGTCGTTGATGAAAACCACGACAAATTTATCCAAGTATGTCCGAAAAACGCGATTCATCAAATCCATGAAGATCGCAGAGGCATTCGTTAGACCAAAAGGCATGACCAAAAATTCACTAGTCCTAAACGCTGTTTTCGGCACATCAGAGTCATTGACTCTCAGCTGATAGTACCCTGACCTCAAATCTATCTTGGAAAATACTGTGGCTCGCTTCAATTGATCGAATAGATCGTCGATCCTAGGCAACGGGTATTTGTTCTTCACAGTTACCTTGTTGAGTTACCGGTAATCTATACATAGTCTCATAGAACAATCTTTTTTCTTTACAAATAGAACGGGAGCACCCCACGGAGAGAAACTCGGCCTTGCGAAGCCTTTATTCGTTAGTTCTTGCAATTGTGCTTTTAGCTCTTTTAGCTCGGTTAGAGCCATTCTATAGGGAGCAATAGAAATAGGGGCAGTACCCGGAGCTAACTCAATCCCAAATTCGATCTAACATCTAGGTACTCGCATACTATGGATACCGACTCTATTTTCAAATTAGTCTCTTTAGTGTTCAACATAAAGGCAAGATAAGCCTCGTACCCCTTTCTCAAATACTTCTGAGTCGACAAGGTTGACATCACTACTGGTAGCCTTTCTGGCTTATCTGATTGAACACGAATAAGATTACCATTTTCATCTCTCAACTCAATATGCTTCTTCCCACAATTTACAATTACTCTATGAGTAACTAACCAATCCATCCCAAGGATGACATCAAACTCATCAAACGGTAATAACATAAGATCAACCAGGAAACAATGACCCTTAATCATCAAAGGGCAACCTTTGAAAACTCTATCAACCAATGCACACTTGCCTAGGGGATTAGACACTCTTATGATGAACTCGGTAGACTCTATAGGCATGTTCATGCTAGAGACTAATTTCATACATATGCATGAGTGGGTAGATCCCGGATCAATTAAAGCTATAACACGAGTATTATGGAGAGAAAAGGTACCCGTGATTACGTCAGGGGAAGATGCCTCTTCATGAGCACGAATGGCATATGTCCTTGCCGGTGCTCTACCCTCGAATCTAGCAGCTTGCTCTCTAGATGGATTCTTGCTACCCATCTCATTTCCTGGGTTTCTCAATGGTCTTCCCTTAGCAGTACTCCCCGATCTTGCATTCTGAGGCTTTTCTTTCTCGCCCATCTCGGGCCAGTCTCTGATAAAGTGGTCTTAGGACCCACATCTAAAACAAGCTCTCTTATTATCTCGACACTCACCAGAATGTCGCCTTCCACATTGAGGGCATTTTGGTCTACTTGGTCGGACGTTGCCCACACTAGCAACTGATGTGGTCTGCCCTTTCGACCCCGAAAATTGCTTGTCTTTACTTCGAGTTGAAAACCCCACTGAAGTGACTGATCGAGTAGCAAAATCCCTTGATTTCTTAGATGAGGATTGGTGAGACTTATTCAGTTGTCTCTTCCTCGAGTCACGAGACTCATTCTCAGCTCTTTTCTTCTCTTTAGCCAACTCTTCGACTTTACATGCTCTATCTACCAACACCACAAATTCTTTTAGTTCGAGGACTCCAACATATAAACGAATGTCTTCATTTAGTCCATCCTCGAATCTCTTGCACATGACTGCCTCGGTAGACACGCACTCCCGAGCATATTTGCTAAGCCTTACGAACTCCCGTTTGTAGTCAGTCACTGACATACGGCCTTGCTTCAGTTCCAGAAACTCCTTCCTCTTATAGTCGATGAACCTCTAACTGATGTACTTCTTCCGGTATTCCTCTTGGAAAAATTCTCAGCTAACTCTCTCCCTTGGTACCACTGACACCAGAGTGTTCCACCATCGGTAGGCTGAATCTCTCAGGAGAGATACCATACACTTTAAGCACTCCTCAGGCGTGCAGGATAACTCATCGAATACCCTGATGGTATTCTCGAGCCATAATTCTGCTCTCTCTGGGTCGTCATTCTTATTTTCCCGAAACTCCTTGGCTCCTTGCTTCCGAATCTTATCCACCGGAGGCCTTTCTCTTCTCACTCAACTAATTGGGGAGCTACTGGAGTAGGTTGAGGGATTGGTGGGGGTGGAGGGGGTTGAGTGTTAGAATTTGCTCGGGTATACTCAATATACTAATTTCTCATCATGTGGAGAAAGGCTTCTCGAGCCTCTTCCCCCTGACCCAAGGTCTCGGGTCTACTATTAGCTGGCGCGGTCCCTTGAGTGGGAGCCAGCGCGTTACTCGCAGCGTCATCGGCTGCAGTTCGATCTGGATCAGAATCCATATACTACATAAAACACGATTTATACGTCAGGAGCCATCACACTATCATTATTTAAACACTCTTATATATGGCATGTATAACTAGACTCGTACTTACGCTACGTTAGTCCTAGAATCGACTAAACCGTAGCTTTGATACCAATAAATGTAACACTCATTACCCGTATTGAAGCCGGAATAGGGTTTGAGGCATTACCTAACTAAACTTACTTAAACATCTCGAGTAGGGTTGTAAAATTTCGTTTAAACCCATCTCTTACACATACCCGGCATAGGAGGCCCTAAACATACTCCCGAGAGGTATTGGAACAATCTCAAGAACTTTTACGAATTTGAGAAATCTTTCTACAAATCAGGGACACACGCCCGTGTGGGTCTAGGGAAACGCCCGTGTGCCTTTAAGGCATGCTCGTGTCTTCCAACCGTGGTCGACACTGACTAGCTTCACACGGCCTTGGCACGCCTGTAGCCCTGGCCCGTGTGCCAAACCTTGGCATTCTGACTTATCCACACGGCCTATACACACGGCCGTGTACTTCAGCCGTGGGGCAATTTAAATTCCAAATGCAAGGTGCAGACTTCACACGGCCTGGGCATACGCCCATGTGTTAGCCGTGCCTCCCACACGGTCTAGACATATGCCCGTGTGTCTATTCATGTGAACAATTAGAAGGCTATCTACCAAGCCCTTTGCCACCCTGCATTGCATGCATACATACACCAATTCCATTCAACACAATTCATGACCCAAAGACACATCTAAATACTTAATTCAATATCCATACACAAGGGCATACACTTCAAGAAAATCACTTTCATTAAGCAAAAGAATTTGCCAAGTACTTGCTTAACTTAAGGCCATTAACAAAATGACTTTAGTAACATACATAGCCAACACTTTGGCTAACAATTACAACATAACAAAATACTAGAGTCCTATACATGCCATACTCAAAATAAGTCTAAATTGTTATACCAAAGTGATGTCGATAGTGTGATATCCGAACTCCTACGTCCATGTTTCTCGAGTTATCCTGGCAATGCTACAAGGAAGAAGGGAAATAAAAGGGGTAAGCATAAAGCTTAGTAAGTTTGCATGGAAATAAATAGCAATAATAAGCTCCTATTATAATCCATCCGCAGTGTTAACTAACCATACACGAGTCAAAGGCTTCTTGACATACTTACTTACAATTGCCCTTATTTAGCACATACCGTGCCATATATCGTAATCGTTTCTTCGTGACACATTCACGAGTACCTATATTCGCTCATTCACATGACTTTAGTAAAATTCTCAATTGTACTTCTAAACTCATCTACTCATCCCATTAATTACTATGAACGGTTAAAGTCGCATATTCATCGTCATTGAAGTAGGTGCAAAGCCAATGCCACATTCTCGAGCTGGTTTTACATGGAGTCATCCCTAAATGCCAATGCCATATCCCGGATATGGTCTTATATGGGCCTTCACATCAAGTATCGATGCCACCTCCCAGAAATGGTCTTAAACAATTTTCATGATCATCTCTGAAGCCATATCCCGGATATGGTCTTATACGTGATCTTAACTAGGTGTCAAGGCCATGTCTCGGACATGGTCTTACACGGGACCCTACTCATTTCTCATTTCGATGATAGCAATCTCATATACATTATAGTCCACTAGGACTTCAACATCTTATTTAACATTAATTTCTCAATTTAATGAAGTATCATACTTTAGTATGTTACTAAGCATTTTCAATTACGCTAACATAAAAATGGCATTAATCACATACAAACTCACCACGTTTTCAAAATGAGCTAGCTCGTCGGTTTAGTCCAAGAGTTTATTCTTTCCCCGATCGAGGCAGATTCTCGATTCCTCTTGCTCTATATTAGCAAATTAGCTCATTTTAATCAATACGTTAATAAAAGCATCTCAATAATCATGCTTAGGCAAAATGACCATTTTGTTCTTAGGCTCGGAAATTAATTCTAATCACATTTCTACCTTCAACAAGCCTAGGTGAACATATAATACTCCTATAGCTATCATCAAAACTTAACATTTCACATATCTACTACAAATTTGTGACATTTTCATTAAGGTCCCATTAGGTGTTTTCAAGACAACACCTTTCACCAAAGTTGTTCATCTAACAACTAAGACTGAATTTCTTCCATAAAAATGAGGCAATTAGAAGCGAAAGCTCTTATGGTAAAACTCTAATTTTTGCATCATAATGCCCAATAGTCCTCTCATTTGAAAGCTTAAGTTCTAGGGGTCTTAAAAGTACAATTATCATAAAGAAAAATCATCAAAATCACTTACTAGAATGGATGAGAGCTTGCTGAAAATTGTGAGCTTTCAAACCCCTATTTTGCTTGCAAATTTAGGTGGAGAAAGATGGAGAGAAAGATGATATTTTTTTCTTTCTTTATTCTAATATTAAACTAGTCCAACAAGTCACCAACTATCAACAACTTTGACCAAATTTTTGTCCATCTTTGTCTCCTATGCTAGTCTATGGCCGGCCAACCATATATTGGGGGTCTAATTGCCATTTAAAGACCTCCAATTTATATTCTAAGGCTATTTGGTACCTTTATCTTATAGAATGGAACTTTCGTACTTTATGCGATTTGGTCTTTTTTCGTGATTAAACGTAAAATCGCTAAAATTAAAGTACCAAAATTTTCATGTACATATACCATCATGATCTGACTCATAAAATAACATGAAAATAAAATTCTAAAATCTCAGAATAGTGATCCCGAGATCACTATTTCGACTAGCCCCTAAATTGGGCTGTTACACTAACCCTACTAATTAGTTTGGTTTTATTTATTTCCATGTTTAGGCGCAGGTTTCCCATACTCACACAGTCTTGCACATGCCTGTGGCCATGGCCGTGTGGGCACCATAGGTAGGTAAAAAGGCGTGGCCGCATACGTGTAGCAACAGGACAAAATTTTTCCAAAAACACGGGCCACATCTCTATTTAAACCCCCTTCTTCCTTTTTCTTTTTCAGTTGTCTTTCTTCTTTCATTTTCCGTTATTTACTTTTATTTTTATTTTTTATTTTTACTTTCTTTATTATTTTCTTCTTATTCTTCATGCCATTTAGATTTAGCTTAGGATGCAATAAAATCAGGCCGGCTGCTTCGAGGATTCAAATTCAAACACTTCGAGGCGCTCCCCCACATTCACCTCCGCCCAATCCTATCCGGTTTCTTTTCATTGACTCCATCCAAAATTCAGGAAGTTTCACTTCTCTCCCTATCTTATGATTCTATTATTATTTTGCATCTATATCTATCTTTGTACATTGAGGGCAATGTACATCTTAATTGTGGGGGGGGGTGAAACTTAAAAGTGCCTAACTTTTTGCATCCTTAATTATATCTTGTCTTAAGTAAATTTTCTCATATTACAATTAGAATGAAATTTCTTTTGATTTATGATTTTTATTGATATGTTTTGGATTAAGTCATTGATAATTGTGCAGTGATGATTTAAACTTTAGGAGACTAGAGAATCGAGCATGATAAGTCTATTTTTCAAAAATTAAATTTTTGTTAGGTTGTCTACCTGAACCTAATTATTACCTTGAAGTTTGAGATTTACAAGGATGATATCAAAAACCCATAATTTTTTGTGAGATCTTGAGCCTTTAGAGCGTGTATTCTTTTTCTTGCTCACTTTATTGATTATGAGTGTGTCAACATTGATTTGTTATTCTAGAACTTGCATCGATTATACATGTCGAGACCACAACTTTGATTTGATATACAGAGATGATAAAGGCACCTAGGTTTTAACCCACTTACTCCACTAAAAGCCTACCTTCATAATTAACCCCTAGTGAACCCCTTTGATCTTAACAACTGATCGTTGTGAATCAGAGCTTTAAAATTTATAAAAAGAACGATCGAACCTGGAAACTAACTCTGACAACGATTAAAGGCAAGTGTACCTATCAAACAATAGTATAGCTTAGGCAAGACGTGATTATCGAACCCAAAGGAACTAAAAGTACTAATACCAACTTTCTTTTTATTATTTAACCTAAAATAAGTGAAGTTGCTTTTAATCTAAAATTAACGAACTACTAAGCTAAGGACACAAAGACGAAAAAAAAACAAAAATTGGGGAGATAACTTTTAGAAAAACTCAGTTGATTTAGATGATACCCTCAAGAAGAATCCACCTAGACTTCACTTGTTATCTATCACTGAACCATATGATTTTATTTACTTAGTTTGATCTGTAAGACTCCCTAACGTATATTAAACCCTCTCTCGAGGTGAATAACGTCTAACCCTAGGTTAATTAGTGGAACTCTCGTTCTCTTATAATAACCCCCTAGAATAGCAATAAATCGATATATAGACTCCCATATTAGGTTTCACCCTAATCCGACAAAATCTCGTCACCCTATCTCTAGGCGTGCGATCAACTCCGCTTAATTATGCTAGATCTCCTCTTAAGCAGGGTCTATTCCTCCTCCACCTAAGCACATTAAATTTGGATAAATCTCACATAATTAAGAACAAACTAAGTATTTATCATATAATTTAGAAAATAATAACAAGATTCATCATAGGTTTCATCCCCTTCAGGTATCTGAAGGATTTAGTTCATAACTAAATAAGAAAACATCTCAAGAGAAAAAATAAAACAAAACATAAGAAATCCCTAAAACTCCCTGAAGGAATTGAAGGAGAGATCCACCGTCTTGAGTAGAATCCCGGCTTCTTGAGATGGATCAACTGGCTACCTTCGAGAGATTCCCACAACTCTGACCTTTTCGGCTTGGCTCCTTGGCCTCGCTAACCGCCTCCTTTTCAGCTGACCCTTAGAGGGTTTATATAGGCTCTTAGAATACGTTTCTTTCTCCCTAAGTATCCAAATTCAAGTGAAATTGCTCTTTTCAGTGACAGGGACACGGCCATGGCACACGCCCATGTGGATCGTGGCCTGGCCGTGCTCGGACTTCTTTAATGAGGCACAGCCGTGTGAATCGAGGGAAGACCGTGTTCTAGATGATTAGTGAGGCACGGCCGTGTGGGCTAAGGTCCAGGCCGTGTCAATTTCTTCTTTGGCCCATTTTGGTCTGTTTTGAGCCCGTTTCTCATTCTTTTTATCCTTGGGTGCTTTCCTGGGTATAAGACATGAAAAGAAAGGATTAAGAGCACCTTTTTACATAAATCAAGGGATAAATCATCCAAAAGCATACTAAATGTGGGATTAAAATATGTTACTATTTCGGTTTGTCAAATACCCCCACACTTAAGCTTTTGCTTGTCCTCAAGCAAAATTCTCAACTTACAATTAAAATGAACTTTCTATAATTCATAATTCCTATCAACAATGTTTTATCATAATTCATAGATAATTTATACATGGATAATTCAACTTAAAGAGTTCTAAAAATTCAAACAATCTAAGTCATAGATTTTGTAGCTCGAAAATATAAGTGTCTCCCCTTATCTAAATAATTACCTTTAATTCGAAATCGACAAGGATTGACATCCTCACAAAAGATCCACTCAAATCACTCAAAGTGTTTAAGGTTCAGGAAAAAGCTCTCAAAAGTCGAACATGAAAAGTTAATCCCATAGGCTTGCATGAAAATCAAATATCCACCACTATATAATGAGATGAAACACAAATCAAAAGGTCTTTATCAGGGTTGTAACGGGGCTTGGGTTAAAGGTGTGGATATAGGCTGAATTAGAGGGTTAGAATCGAGACTGAATTGACAAATTACCTAACTAGAAAAAAATGAACTGATAAATAAATAATTACATGAATTGAAACTTTGAAACTAATAATACGAGCTTCTTCTTCAATATTTGGAATTCAAACGTATAGGCTCACTTAATCACATAACTAATAAAAACTAATAATGAATATACTTCTTTTTTTTTTTAAGAACAAACTAAATAATAATAGGAAAGAACTTTTTACAACTGAAATATAGAACATAGTTAGGTAACTGCTCAAAATCAAGTCTCGACAAAAAGGTAGTCAAAAGGAATGGTGATAACAAATACAAAGGTTTTTGGGTTAATATTAGTGGTTATATCAATAAAAAGGGTTGTTAGGATTAAAAGGGGTTCACTAGGGGTTAATTGTGAAGGTAGGCTTTTTAATGGAGTTAGTGGGTTAAAACCTAAATGCCTTAATCATCTCTGTATATCAAATCATAGGTGTGGTCTCGATATGCATAAACGAGGCAAGTTCTAGAATAACAAATCAATGTTGACACACTCATAATCAAAAAGTGAGCAAGAAAAAGAATATATGCTCTATAAGGCTCAAAATCTCACAAAAATTATGGGTATTTTTTACATCAACCTCGTAAATTTCAAACTTCAAGATAATATTCAGATTTAGTTCAACAACCTAGAAAATTTTAATTTGGAAAAATAGACTTATCATGCTTGATTCTCTAGTATTCTTCAATTTTAATCATCAATGCGCAATTATCAATGACTTACTCTAAAACATATCAATAAAAATCATAAATCATGGAAATTTCATCCTAATTAGTAATGTGAGGAAATTACTTTCACACAAGACTAAATTCAGGGATTTGAGAATAATGAAAAAAGTTTGGCACGTCTAAGATTCACCCCCCACACTTAAGATGTACATTGCCCTCAATGTACAAAGATAGATAATGTAAATATAATGTTCAGATCAGAAAATATGGGGATAAGTGAAACTCCCTAAATTATAGATGAAATCCTTAAGTTGGCAGTGGTCGTGGTGAAAGGTAAGTTAGAGGGCCGGTCTGGATGACGATCCTACGCTAGATGAAGAAATTGGGTAGCTCATGCAGGATTAGCCAGGATATACTAATAATAATTAAAACTATACTAATTAAATAATTAAACAAAAGCAAGCTAAAGTGGAGAAAAATAAAGATGAAACGAAAACTAAAGGAAAAGAAAAATGGACTATGGAGTCCTTATTGTTGGGTGTGATTTCTAAGGCTGTGGATATGGTGGTGGTCGTGGCGTGATTCCCTAGCAGGCTTTAGAACCTGACACTAAGAAGTTAAAATAAAATAAACTAATTTAAGCAGAAGAGAAGTAAAGATAAGGAAATTGAAGCAAAAGAGAAAAGTGAAATAAAAACTAGATAGCCTCAAATATCCTTGGCTTGTCGTTTGGATGAAGCTGCCGGCATGAACTCATGTGAATCGGTCTCCTTTGAGGAGACTGTGATTGGCCTTTTACGCTTCTTTGCCATGGATATGATGTTGTTGTAGCTCAAGAGTCTAAGGATTTATTAGGAAAAGGGAAAAGGAAAGAGGGAGAAAAGAAAGAAAGAAAGAGAGAAGAAAGAAGGAGAGTGGGTTGAGAAGAGAAAAGAGAGGGGCATGGTGTTTAAATAAAATTTCAAGTCTAGCAGTTTCCCACGCCCGTGGGTTGAGGGTGTGTCGATTCACTTGCACGGCCGTGTCCTAGGGCGTGTTGGTTACCCCACGCTCGTGTCTAGCCTGTGTTCGACAAGTCAGTATGTTGGCACGGTTTTAAGGCACGGGCGTGTTCAGCTCGTGGTTGGCAAGTCAGTAGCTTCACACGGTTATGGGGCACGGCCGTGCCACTTTGTCGGTGCCCGTGGGGGAGTGGTTGAGTCTGTGAGTTCGAAATTTAGTTGCTCTGACTTGTACCGTTCTGCCATGTTAGTACCAAGATTCTTGAGGTACACACGGCCACGGCCACGGCCGTGTGCAGGGCCGTGTGGCCTAGAATTCTGCACCCCTTGTTAGTTTTAAGCTAGATATTATAAAGAAAGGATAAGATAGAATAAGAAAAAATAAAAAGTTAATGGGGTTAGTCCTCGGGTTGCCTCCCGAGAAGCGCTCATTTATAGTCTTAAGCTAGACTCTCCTCTCGTTTGCATTGTCAGGGTGGTTTGAGGAGTTGAAAGTCCTTCCTCATGCTATCATTTGTATCCTCGTGAAAAGATTTAAGTCGAGATGTGTTTATAGTAAAAGTACCAAAAATAGGATTACTTACCTCGACTGTTCCGTATGGGAAAACACTGGTTACCCTAAAAGGTATTTCTTTGTTTGTGTTAGGGTTTAGAGGGGATATTCGAGGATCTGTCTCGTCTAACAGCACCTGGTCTCCTATTTTAAAGTGGTTTACTGTTCCTATGAGCTCTTCTGGGGGCTCCTTCAGTTTTACCTTGTGTGGTTCCGGTTCTTCATCGTGTATCCCTAATTTCTCCTTGAAGTGTGTCTTCTACTCGTCTAGATCATTGAACTAAATCCCTCGATCTTCATGAACTACTTCCTTGTTGGCTTGGGGTTTAGGATCGGGTTCAGTTGTATTCTTTGGTGGTGCTTCCTGGAAATAGGGGTTAACCGAATGGTTATCAGTAGAATTTACGTTCTCACCTTGATTATTCGATGTTCTAGCCGACTCGAGAGCCTTGATGGTGACTGTCTTATTACCTACACAAAGTATAAGTTCTCCTGCATCAACATCAACTTTAGTCCTAGCAGTTGCTAAAAAGGGTCTTCCTAAAATTAGGGGGATCGAATTATCTTCATCCATGTCTAAGACAACAAAATCTACTGGGAAAACGAATCTGTCAATTTTTACAAGAACATCTTCGATAATACCCTAGGAATTCTAACAGTTTTATCAGATAATTGAATGCTCATCCTAGTTTTTTTGGGTTTCCCTAGACCTAATTGTTTAAACAATTTGTAAGGCATAACATTTATGCTTGCCCCTAAATCAGCTAACGCATTATCAATAGTTAGTCTACCAATTAAACATGGAATTGTAAAACTCCCTGGATCTTTTAGCTTTTGTGGTAGTCTATTTTGTAACATTACTGAGCATACTGCGTTTAATTTCCACAGGTGGACCTCGTCTAAATTGCGGTTGTTCATCAAGAGATGCTTTAAAAATTTCCTCGAATCTGGCATCTGTGAAAGGGCTTCAAGTAGCGGTAAGTTAATATGTAATTTCTTTAAAAGTTTAAGAAACTTACCGAATCGCTCCTCCGTGGTCGCCTCTTGTTAACGCTTCGGGATATGGTATGCGAGGTTGGTACTCCTTGATTATCGATTTTGGCTTTTCTTGTGTTACCTCAGCTTTACCTTTTTCTACCTCGTTTTCTTGTATTGGACTGTGTTCGTCTAATCCTTCACTTTCTTGAGCTGTTATGGCTTGGATTTGCTCATTTGGATTAATCTCAGTGTTGCTTGGTAGACGCCCTTGTGGTCGTTCGGGCATTAGTTTGGCAAGCTGTCCCACTGACTTAGTGACTTCCCCTACTTGATTCTCGATTGCTTTGATCGATGCTTGTTGGTCAATAAGTGTTGTCTCAGTTTTTTGGCAACGGGCTTCAGTGGCTGCCATGAATTTTGCCAACATCTCTTCGAGGTTCGGCTTTTTCTCTTGTGGATAAGGCTGATTTTAGAAATTTTGAGGAGGCTGTTGTCATTGATTTCCTTGATTTCCTTGTCCTCCCCACGAAAAATTTGGGTGGTTCCTCCAACCTGGATTATAAGTGTTACTATAAGGGTTATTATTTGATCTGAAATTATTGCCTATATAGTTCATTTGTTCGCTTTCTGTGCCCGGTTGGTAGGGTGGGTACTCAGGATTCGCCACAGTTCCACTTGTGTCGTACTGCATGACTGGATGTACCCGCGAAAAACACAAACTATCAAGCTTTTTATTCATCAACTCTACCTGATTTGATAGCATGGTTACTGCGTCGAGGTTGTAAACTCCGGCTGTTTTTGTTGGCCTTGTTCTTGTAACTTGCCACGATCGTTATTCAAATGACATCTCTTCTATAAATTTGTAGGTCGCTTGCCGAGTTTTATTATTCAGAGTTTCACCGGTGGCTGAGTCGATTAGTTACCTCGTTGAGGGGTTTACACCGTTATAGTAAGTTTGGACTTGGAGCCACAAGGGTAAACCATGGTGCGAACACCTTCTCAAGAGATCCTTATATCTCTCCCACGCATCTTATAATGTCTCTAAATCTATCTGCACAAAAGAAGATATATCATTGCGTAATTTGTCCATTTTGGCCGGTGGGAAATATTTTAATAAGAATTTTTCGGTCATTTGATCCCATGTAGTGATTGACCCTCGTGGTAACGAGTTTAACCATTGTTTGACTTTATTCCTTAATGAAAAGGGAAATAACCGAAGACGTATGGCATCATCAGAAACGCCATTTATTTTAAAGGTATCACAGAACTCTAAAAAATTAGCTATATGGGTATTTGGGTCTTCGTCCTGCAAACCATCAAATTGAACAAACTGTTGAATCATTTGTATAGTGTTAGGCTTTAATTCGAAATTATTAGCAGCTATAGAAGGCCTAACAATACTTGATTCGGCTCCTGTTAAATGAGGTTTAGCATAATCAAACATAGTACGAGGAGCATTATTTTCTCCCACATCTTGTGGTGGTGGGTTATTTTCGTCCATCCCTTCAGTAGGATTGGATCTGTCTTCTTCCTCTCTTTCTGTGTAGTTTAGGGCTCGCCTGATTTCTCGGCGACCTACGAGCGGTCGCTTCAATATCACTATCGTATACTAAAGGTCCTCTTGGGTTCCTTCTAGTCGTAAACTAGAGGTGCCTGCTAGGAAAAGAAAGAAAGAGAATTTAGCAAAATTTGAAAACAAAACAAAAATAAAATAAAATAACTTGCGAAAAATAAAAAAAATAAAAATAATGGCTAAAGTAATAAAAATAGAGCTTTCTTAATATTTTAGTTCCCAAACAACGACGCTTAAAAACTTGATCATTTGTGAATCGAGCTTTAAAATTTATAAAAGAACGATCGAACACGAAACTAACTCTGACAACGATTAAAGGCAAGTGTACCTATCGAACAATAGTATAGCTTAGGCAAGACCGGATTATCGAACCCAAAGGAACTAAAAGTACTAATACCAACTTTCTTTTTATTATTTAACCTAAAATAAGTGAAGTTGCTTTTAATCTAAAATTAACGAACTACTAAGCTAAGGACACAAAGGCGAAAAAAAACTAAAATTAGGGATATAACTTTTAGAAAAACTCAGTTGATTTAGATGATACCCTCAGGAAGAATCCACCTAGACTTCACTTGTTATCTATCACTGAACCATATGATTTTATTTACTTAGTTTGATCCGTAAGACTCCCTAACGTATATTAAACCCTCTCCCAAGGCGAATAACGTCTAACCCTAGGTTAATTAGTGGAACTCTCATTCTCTTATAATAACCCCCTAGAATAGCAGTAAATCAATCTATGGACTCCCATATTAGGTTTCACCCTAATTCGGCAAAATCTCGTCACCCTATCTCTAGGCGTGCGATCAACTCCGCTTAATTATGCTAGATCTCCTCTTAGGCAGGGTCTATTCCTCCTCCACCTAAGCACATTAAATTTGGATAAAGCTCACATAATTAAGAACAAACTAAGTATTTATCATATAATTTAGAAAATAATAACAAGATTCATCATAGGTTTCATCCCCTTCAGGTATCTGAAGGATTTAGTTCATAACTAAATAAGAAACCATCTCAAGAGAAAAGATAAAACAAAACATAAGAAATCCCTAAAACTCCCTGAATGAATTGAAGGAGAGATCTGCCGTCTTGAGTAGAATCTCGGCTTCTTGAGATGGATCAACTGGCTACCTTCGAGTGGTTCCCACAACTCTGACCTTTTCGGCTTGGCTCCTTGGCCTCGCTAACCGCCCCCTTTTCAGCTGACCCTTAGGGGGTTTATATAGGCTCTTGGAATACGTTTCTTTCTCCCTAAGTATCCAAATCCGAGTGAAATTGCTCTTTCCAGCGACAGGGACACGGCCATGGCACACGCCCGTGTGGATCATGGCCAGGCCGTGCTCGAACTTCTTTAATGAGGCACGGTCGTGTGAATCTAGGGAAGGCCATGTTCTAGATGATCAGTGAGGCACGACCGTGTGGGCTAAGGTCCAGGCCGTTTCGATTTCTTCTTTGGCCCATTTTGGTCTGCTTTTGAGCCCGCTTTCGTTCTTTTTATCCTTGGGTGCTTTCACGGGTATAAGACATGAAAAGAAAGGATTAAGAGCACCTTTTTACATAAATCAAGGGATAAATCATCCAAAAGCATACTAAATGTGGGATTAAAATATGTTACTATTTCGGTTTATCAACAACCCTTTTTATTTGACTCACCCACTAATTTTAAACCAAAACCCTTTGTATTTGTTATCACCATTCCTCTTGACTACCCTTATATCGAGATTTGATTTGATCGGTTGCCTAATTATTTTATTCATTTCGATAGTTAAATTCATCCTTTATTATGAATTATGATTTGTTTTTTTTTAAAAAGAAAAAAAAGTATATTCATTATTAGTTCTATGTTCTATGAGCTTAAAACAATTAAATTCATATCTTTAGAAGAAGCTCGTATTAGTTGTATTATTATTACAAGTTTTCAATTGATGTAATTATTTATTATCAGTTCGTTATCTCTAGTTAGGTAATTTGTCAGGTTAATCTCGATTCTAACTCTCTAGTTCAGCCTTTATCCACACCTTTAACCCAAGCCCCGTTACAACCCTTTTAAAGACCTTTTGATTTGTGTATCATCTCATATTATAGTGGTGGAGATTTGATTTTCATGCAAGCCTATGTGATTAACTTTTCATGTTCGACTTCTGAGTGCTTTTTCTTAAACCTTAAACACCTTGAGTGATTTGAGTGAATCTTTAGTGAGGATGTCAACCCTTGTCGATTTTGAATCAGAGGTAATTATTTAGATGAGGGTAAACACCTATGTTTTCGTGCTACAAAAATATATGACTTGGATTGTTTGGATCTTTAGGAATCTTTGAGTTGAATTATCCATGTATGAATTATCTATGAATTATGATGAGGCATTGTTAATGAATATTATGAATTGAAGAAGTTTGTTTTAATTATGAGTTGAGAATTTTGCTTGAGGACAAGTAAAAGCTTAAGTGTGGGGGTATTTGATAAACCGTAATAGTAACATATTTTAATCCCACATTTATGCTTTTGGATGATTTATCCCTTGAATTTTGGAATTTGGTGCTCTTAATTCTTTATATTTCATGTTTTATACTCAGGAGAGAATAGGAGGATGAAAAGAACGAGAAACGGGCTTAAAATGGACCAAAGTATGAAATGCCCATGGCCTGGGGTTTCACCACACGGCCGTGCCTCCCTAGCAGACCCAAACACGGCCTGAAATTGATTCACACGGGCGTGTCCCTACCGTAGAAAAGAGGAATTCTATTCGGATTAGGATACTTTCGGGCCAAGTAAGGTATCTCAAAGCCTATATAAACACCCTAGTAGGAATTTCACTCGGAATAGGATACTTGGAGGCAAAGAAACACATTCCAAAGCCTATATAAACACCCTAGGGGGCAACTTAAGCGGGGAGTTCGACAGAAGCCCTCTGTCGAGGCTTTTGTCAGGGGCGTCCAGCTAGGCCAAAGAGCCAAGCCAGAAGGGTCAGAATTGTGGGATTGACTCGAAGAAAGCCGGTTGATTCATCTCAAGAAGCCGGAGTCATACTCAAGACGAAAGATCTTCTCTTCAATTCCTTCAGGGGGTTTTAGAGTTTTTCTTATGTTTTGTTTTATCTTTTTTCTGAGATGTATTCTTTATTGATTATGAACTAAACCCTCAGATACCTGGGGGGGATGAAACCTAAGACGGATCTTGTTATTGTTTTCTGAACTATATGATAAATACTTGATTTGTTCTTAATTATGTGTTCTTAATTCTTGCTTTGATATTTCAGGATATTGATTCAAGTATTGATGTGCTTAGGTAGAGGAGGAATAGACCCTGCCTAAGAGTAGATCTAGCATAGTTAAGCGGAGTTGCCCGCGCGCCTAGAGATAGGGTGACGAAAATCTGCCGGATAGGGTCAAACCTAATATGGGAGTCCATAGATCGAGTTAATGCAATTCTAGGGGTTTTAATTAGAAAGAGATTTCAATTAATCAACCTGGGATTAGACATTAGTAGAGTCGAGAGAAGTATTAATATAAATTAGGGAATCCTACGAATCAATAAATCGTCTGGTTCAGAGTTAAATAACAAGTGAAGTCTAGGTGGATTCTTCCTCGGGTGTTGTCTTAATAAATTGATTTTTCCCACAAGTATTTTCCCCAATTCCTTCTCTTTGTCTTAGCATCTTTAGCTTAATTAGTTAGTTAAATTTAGATTAAATAACAATTCTCTTAATTTCTAGGCTAGATAATAAAAAGAAAGTTAGTATTAGTACTTTCAGTTCCTTTGGGTTCGACAATCCGGTCTTGCCACTAAACTATACTACTGTTCTATAGGTGCGCTTGCCTCAATCGTTGTCATAGTTAGTTTCTAGGCTTGATCATTCTTTATATAATTTTTTAAGACTCTGACATCGTACATCACCAAAGATATTTAATAAAAATAAATATCGTCATAAATAATGAATTTCAATTAGAAACAATAGCCCTTTTTGATACAGGAACAGACCAAAACTGTATTAGAGAAGGGATAATTCCAACAAAATATTATCACAAAACATCAGAATCTCTTAAAGCTGCAAATGGTAAAAAACTAAAAATTACTTACAAAATTTCCAATGTAGAAATATGCAACAAAGGTATAAAATATCAAACATGTTTTTTTAATGGTAATAGTTATTACCCAAGACGTCATATTAGGAACCCAATTCATATCCTTACTCAAACCATATAAAGTAACAAATAATTCTATCTCCACCAAAGTTTTAAACACTAAAGTAGAATTTCCTTTTGTAGAAAAACCAAAAATAAGAAATCTCAACTTATTAAAATCTTTATCCATCCATAATAGGCAAATCAATAATTTAATTAATCATAAACAAAAACAAATCTCTTTTCTCAAAGAAGAAATATGTTTTAAAAAATTGACTGAACAATTAGAAAAAAGAGCAGTACAAAAAAGGATAAATCAAATCAAAAAAGAAATAGAATTAACAATTTGTTCTGACATTCCTAATGCTTTTTGGAATAGAAAAAACACGAAGTAACATTACCATATGAAAATAATTTTGATGAAAGAAAAATACCCACAAAAGCAAGACCAATCCAAATGAACAAAGAAATGAAAGAATTTTGTAAAAAAGAAATACAAGATCTTCTTAATAAAAATTTAATTAGGAAAAGCAGTTCCCCTTGGAGTTGTTTAACATTTTATGTAATAAAAAATGCAGAACTTGAAAGAGGATTAGTAATTAATTACAAACCTCTCAATCAAACCTTAAAATGGATTAGGTACCCAATACCAAATAAGAAAGATTTGTTACAGAAACTTTGTAATGCAAATATTTTCTCAAAATTTGACATGAAATCTAGATTTTGGCAAATCTAAATAAAAGAAGAAGAAAGATATAAAACGACATTTACTGTACCATTTGGACAATATGAATGGAATGTAATGTCTTTTGGATTAAAAAATCCTCCATCCGAATTTCAAAGAATAATGAATGATATTTTTTACCAATATTCTCAATTCACAATAGTATACATCGATGATGTATTAGTGTTTTTAGAAAATTTAGAAAAACACTTCAAACATTTATCCATCTTTATAAAAGTCATAAAAAATAATGGTTTAGTAGTTTCTAAATCCACGATAAGTTTGATCCAAACCAAAGTAAGGTTTTTAGGTCATTACATTACCCAAGGAACCATTACCCCAATAGAAAGGTCTATAGAGTTTGCTAGCAAATTCCCAGACCAAATCCTTGATAAAGTCAAATTACAAAGATTCTTAGGAAGCCTTAGTTCTGTCATAGACTTTTATCCAGGTCTTAGCAAATTATGTAAATCATTATATGATAGACTCAAAAAGAATCCACAACCTTGGATAAATGACCACACCAATATTATCACCCAAATTAAAAAACAAATCACTAAGCTTCCTTGTTTATATTTAGCTGATCCAAATGCCCTCAAGATTGTAGAAATAGATGCTTCTGAAATAGGATACGGTGGGATCCTAAAACAATTTAAAGGGGGAAAAGAGCAAATAGTCTAGTTTACTTCCAGACACTGGAATCCAACTCAGCAAAATTATAGTACTATTAAAAAAGAAATTTTATCAATTGTTTTATGCATTACAAAATTCCAAAGTGATTTATTAAATCAAAAATTTGTTTTACGAATTGATTGCAAATCAGCAAAAGAAGTTTTAAAAAAAGATGTTCAAAATATTGCCTTAAAACAGATTTTTGCAAGATGGCAGGCAATTTTGAGCATATTTGATTTTGATATTGAATACATAAAGGAGAAACTAATTCTTTACCTGATTTTCTCACCAGAGAGTTTCTTCAAAAATGCCACCCAAACTCCGAGACAAAGAAAAAGGAAAAATATGAGAGTCATCCAAAACCCAAATTTCCTCAAAACCAATTAAGTCATGGTATGAAATTTGCCATGAAGAAAAAAATGAGAGATCATCATCCTCATCAAAATCCTCCAAAAATACAATCGTTCAAGATGCACAAGATCCAAATGAAATTGGTTCTCAAATCAAAAAATGGATTGAGTCCATTTCTCAATCTCCAGAAGTGGCATTGGCCTTTTCTTAAATGAAAGATGAAACTCCTCTCAAGCAAATTGCTGGTGAAGCAGCAAAGATTTCAAAAAATAAAAAGATTGTTTTACACAAACCAAAATCTCTCAAAAATATTTTAAAAGAGACATCCTTCCAAGATGTTTTTCCAAAAGAAATAGCAGTGTCTTCACAGACTGCTACACAAAAATCCAAAATATTTACGGAGTTATTGTATAAGTGAATTGAATTTTGGATAGGTAATTTTGCTGCATTAGTAACTAATTAAGATATAATGACGAAATTGTAAAAGTGGTAAAAATTAATCGCTATGAAAATGTAATTAATTGGAAGACCAATTAGGCAATTTGACTGCTCTGAAAGATTTAAACGGTGGTGGATGACAAATGTATCCCACCAACTTTCCTAAACATGTTTAATTTTAAGTAAGTAAGCTTTAATTAATTAATCAATTAATTAATCAATTAATTATAGTTTATTAATTTATAATTATAATATAAAACATAAAGAAATAAAAGAAGATGATATATTCATCATCTTCTTCACTTGGCTAGGAGAAAAAGAAAAGAAAGAGGGTTACAAACATTTCAACATTCGGCCTCTCATTTGGTATGTTTTCTAAGTTTGTTTCTTGTAATTTTTATGTTTTTGAGATAATGACAGCTCGATTTAACTAACCTGTACTTTATTTCTCAAACTGTTAAAGTTTCAAAATATTACCATTGATGAATGCTTGAAGTTTTGGTGTTAAAATGTTAGTTTTTAAGCTTATAAATGAAAAATGACTTGTTTATAAAGTTTAATTGCTAGTTTTGAACATAGGGACTAAAATGCAATAATTTCAATTTTGGTATAAACTTGAGGACTAAAATTTTAATATTGGAGGGCTCTAGAAGGATGAAATTGAGATTAGTTTCGAAATCGAAACTCAAATTTGAAAGTTATGGCAATTTCGATTTTAGGGACTAAATTGAATAAAATGTAAAACTTGAGAAAATATTTGATAGATGAAATTGAATTGATACATAATTGTAGTAGGCTGTTAAATGATGTTTGGAATTATAATTCAATTGATTTATGGTATAGATTGAGATTTAAACCAATCGGAAGATAATCACGAAAAAGAGAAAATTGTAGATTAGTCCCCGACACCTTATCGGTTGCTATTTTATCCAGTTAAGTTCATATAGGATAAATATTCTTAAATCCCTATGTATATTGTGAATTTATGTATGCTTTGTTGAACTTCAAAGTAATCTCAATTTAGTACTAAAAGGTGAGATTGTGATTAAATTGAAAAGAAATAAATATATGAACTTACATGATGGAAATTACCTTAATGGAACTTTGTAAATGTATTGTACACAGGGTTACAGGTTGATTTCCGATGATTCCGAGTTCCATCATTTGTTGTAGACTTGAAGATACATGTGATACAGGTTTAGCTTGGATGAGTAACTTGATGTCGTTTTATAGGTTTAGCCCGGACGGGTAACCTAATACAAATGGATATGTTTAGCTCAGACGAGCATCATATGTGATTAGTTGAGCACAAAAGGTTTAGTTCTTTTACGATGTTTCATCGGGTAGCTTACAAGATGTGAGACATGGAATTAAATAGCATATAATGTGTTTAATGATCAAAGCAACCAAAGAGGAAGATTTAATGATAAGTTGAGTATATGCATATGATTGAGTTGTGGTTAAATTGGATTTAGAAGATATGAAATGCTATGCTTGTACTTGATATGTTACATCATTGAATATGAATTAAGCTCACCTTTTTGTGCTTGTGTTTTTTATATGTTAGGTAAATTTGGTTATACACATTAGATTAACATAAATACTTGTCATATGAGGTAAGTTAATTGTTTGTATACGTATGAGGTTACTAAGCATTTGAAATGCTTACCTATTTTTTTTCCTTCTCTGTAGATTTTCAGTTCGTAGAATGCGTTGATAGGATTGCCTCAGAGCTCACACTACCCATCTTCTGATTCGGTAGACTTTTGAGCGTTTGAATTCGGTTATATGTGGCATGTTCTTAGGAGTGGTCATGTTATCTTAAAATGTTATGCTTGATTTGAAGCATTAGCTGAAAATGAACTTTTGTTGTAATGGCAAATTGTTTATGTTCATAAATTTGGTGTTAAGTTGTGTTGTATGTGGTTGGAATCCATAATTGCATAGTTGAACATGAAATAACTAGATGAAATGAATGGTTGAATGGCATGAAATGATATAAGTAGGTTGTTGTAAAATTGGCGCTAAATGTGGCATATTGGTTTAGATGTTTGAAAGATGTTTAATTGTGAGTTTTGGTATGAAATTAGTATGTTTTGAATGATACATAATGGTTCTTGTGAGTATAATTAGGCATGATAACACGATGGTATTAAATGATAAATTGAATGGTAAATTTGGTATGAATTGTGCAATTAGAAGTGTTGTGTTTTGGATTCCATTTGAGACAATTTGGAATGGATGAAATGTAGTATATTGGTATGTTTTGAGTGGATTATATGCAGGTCAAAATGTGCCTACAAGCACAATTTGAGTTTGAGTTTGATAGAGCATGTAAAAATGACCAAAATGTGTGATTTTTGGCATTTTGGCAAAATGTATACCATAGACAATGGTATCGGTACTTTACAAATTTTCTTTAATTTTTCAAACATCGAGCCTAAAAATGATATCGATACTGGGATAAGTATCGATACTTTGTAAGAAAGGTATCAATACCAAATTCCAGGTATCGATACTTGTACATTTTCATCTTAATTTTGAAACATCAAAAGTGAAAATGGTATCGGTACTTGAAGTGGGTATCGATACCTATTTCTATTTTTTTTGAATTTTTTTTGATTGGTCCTTATTCGTGCTTGAGTCAATCTAAAAGCTTTTTTAAGCTCGTTTAAGACTCGGTTTTGATATTATTTCATATTATACATGGAATTATGGCATAAATTGGTGTTTAGATGAATTTATTACTATAATTTGTAGTGGTTTGCTCCGATAACAGTGGTTGCATCCCTTAGCTTGGGTTTGGCAATCGGACAGTGCGAGGGGTGTTATAGAGTTGCTCTTATTATTGGTGTTTGATTCAAAGATGAAATATTAATTTTGAATAAATATTAATGGAGTGTCTGATATCTTGATGGTGTTTACCATTACTCAAATTTATTATTATATTTTCTATTTTAGGTCTTATGTGAGCTTTTTTATTTGATTAACTTATTATCACATCTTTTGACATCATTGTAAATATGAATGCAATCCCCTTTTTTTTTTTTAAATTTCATGAACTTCAAATTATGACAAGAGAGTCTAATGATAGTTCTCGATCTTGTATTAAGGGTTAATTCTCCTCCATCGTTTACGTATGAGAGTGCCTTTGATGGAAAGAGGTAGATGAAAAGGTGTGAGAGATCAAACCATATATGTATGATGATTATGATAGTCATTCCAAAAACATTCAGTGGCACTATGTTTGATAAGATTACCATGGCTAAAAAATTCATGATCGACGTTGGAAAAAGATTTGTCAAGAATAAAAAGGTTGAAATTAGTATGCACAAGTCTAACTTTGATGAAGTATACAAAGAAAAATAACTACACTGCAAAGAAAGGTACACTTCTTACTTTTATTTATTTTGAGGTCAATTTAACTTTGGTGCCTAAATATATTTGGTGGATAGATTCTGATGCAGCAACCCGCATCAACATGTTTATGCAAGATTGGCAAACCCACTGAAAGCTAAGTAATGTTGAAAGATACAACTATGTAAGCGACAATATTTTGATAGAAATTGAGGTAATAGGAAATTTTAGGTTACTATTAAGAATTGGATTTTATTTGGATTTGAATGAGACTCTTTTAGGGGGATTTTGATTATGATTTCAACATTGGATGAATTCGCTTATTGTTGTTTATTTGGAAATGGAAAATATTTTTTCAAAATTCAAATTTGGTTGGTTCTAGTTCACTATATGGTTATGATAATCTATATTTACTTGATACTATTGCTTCATTTAATGAATCTTTGCACACTACCATAATAGATAAAAAAACATAAATTAACCATTGAGAATTTGGTTCATTGTGCCATAAAAAATTAAGTTATATCACCAAAAGGAGAATTTAGAGACTTGCGTCTGACGATATTCTCAACCTATTTGATTTTTTTAGATCTTGATGTGTGTACAAATTGCATTAAGGGGAAACAAACATATGTTAGTAGATTTAATGCCAATAGGAAACTAGACGCCTTAAAACTAATACACACGAATATTAGTGGATCGTTCCCTATAGTTTTTTTTTGGAATGGTCAATAATATTTCATAACGTTAATAAACGATTTTTTATATGATTACCTTTATCTCATTCAAGAGAAATTGCAAGCATTGGATGTGCTAAATGTATTATAAGGCTGAAATTGAAAACCAACTTGACAAAAGAATTAAAAGTGTTAGATCTGACCGTGATGGTTAATATTAATGCAATTATGATGGTTTAGGTTAACAACATATTTGATTCTTAGAGGAAAGTTGTATTGTCCCACAGTAAACTATGTCAAGTTACCCACTATGAATGGTGTTGTTAAAAGATGAAACATGACACTTAAGGGCATAATAAGGTGTATGATTAATCATTCTACTTTATTTAAATCAGTTTTGAGAAGCATTAAAGATCACAACATATATATTCAACATAGTTTCGATTAAGGCAATCGAAAAGGCCTGTTATGAACTTTGGGTAGAAATAAAGTTTAACTTAAAGCATTTGCACACTTTGGGATGTCTAATTGAGGCTTGGCCTTATAGGCCAAATGAAAGGAAATTGAACTTAATAACTGTTAGTTGCTATTTCATAGGTTACTTTGAAAGGTTACAAATTTTGTGATCCCATTACTAAGGCAAGTTTTGATATGTTTAATGTACAGTTCTTTGAGGATATTGAGTTTGTAAGGAAGAGACAATTAGGGACGTTATTTTTTAAGAAAAATATGTTGATATTTCTCAACACATTACTTTAACTGCTATTGACAATGAGAAGGAATAATCTACTATACCTGAATTGGTTAAAGCAGCAACTCTAGATCAAAACAATGTCATTGAATCTAATGATCAAGTGCAATTTTTTTCTAAAAAACAAACAAACTCTACAATCTCAATAGCTAATGCCATTAAAAATATCCACTATAAAAAGAAAAAAAAATGCAATATCATATGATTGTATTATATTTCTCTAAGAACATGAAGTTGACATTGGAGTGATGTAAGATGATCTAATCAGCTTTTGTCCAACCAAAAAAAAAAAAGTTCTACCTTTCAAATATGGATATATTCTCTGGACGAAAGAGATTAAGGGTGGGTTTGGATGGGCGATTGAGTGCGGTGCGGTGCATTTAGCTTACTTTTTGTCTCACGCTACAGTATCGCTACAGTATCTAATCTCACCGCCACCGCTGTTTTTACACTAACAGTAGGTAAACGCACCGTCCATCTAAACCCACCCTAAGTTCATTGACATAGAAAGATAATGATGTATGTGATCTTATTTCATTGACAGAAAGTAAAAACCCATTAGTTGCAAATGCATACTTAATCAAGAAGTGTTCAAAATACAATGTGGAGAGGTACAAAGCGTGCCTTGTTGTTTAGAGCGATTTACACAAATAAAAAGCATCAATAACATAGAAATATTATATTAATATAATCATAATATATTAGATTAGATTATATAAATGTGTTACTTATAAAACTTTATGTATGAAATATAAAGATATTATATAATTAATTAATTTTTATTTTAAAAAAAGTAACATATATTTTATTTATTGGTTAATGAAATTGTAATAATTTAAATATAAAATTTTTATTTTTATTTGTTATTATATAAAATTTTTGTTGGACAAGTAACGTGGTCCAAATATGCGTGTCCGTGGGCCTGGTTAGGCCAGGGTTTGGTCACTGTCCAGAATCTTTCTTTTTTTTCTTGACAAGATTCACTCTCCAGATTTTTTGATGTTTAAGTCCATCGTAATCGGCTTCAAGTTGATGCGAAAAACTCATGTTCATTATTTTAAATTTAATAAAATACTAATAATTTTTATAATAAAATTTATAATTGCATTTAAATAAGAATATTTGATTATTAAAATAATCATTTTGAATTATTGTTTATCCAAAACTAATTTTACCTTATTTAAGTTTAATTTAGTGAAATCTAATTTAAAAATATTTTTTATTGAGTTTGATGTTCCGAATTAATTCACATTAACTTAATTAAAGAAATAAATTATAAAAATTTAATTAAAATATATTTAATATTACTATTAGTGTATTTTATTTTAGTTTTTTTTATGTGATATCTTTAAATAAAATGAAATAAACTACTATCGTTTTAGTTGAAAGGAAAACTATCATTTCTTTTTAAAATAAATTATCATTAAGTTAAAAAATGAATGAATTTTTTATATAATGTTTGACAAATATATAGTCCGCTTTTCTATATTATCGTTTCTTATAATATCATTTTATTACAAGAATCAAGTTTTTATCTTTTTTAAGCATATTTATTAAACTAGTTTTTCTACAAATCTTTTTGCCTTAAATTTTAATAAAATTAATTTAATTTTAAGTGAAATAAAAAGAAATAATTTTAGTTGAAATATTGTTTTAATAAAATATTTAAAATTTACATAAAAATTTGTATATCATATTATTTTTTGTTTTCCTACTTCAACAACATGCGGGATTGTTTGGTTGTTTTATATGTCAAATTAAGACCTTTTGATAAACATATATGAGGCGACTGGAAAGTTTGAGTATTAAGAGGATCCAGAGGATCAACCAATTTTAGGCAGTTTGTTTTTTGGCATCTCATCCTCTGGCCGCAGTAGATTCTAGGTTTTATATGCAAATATGGCCTTGAATTTTATGTTAGTTTAACCATTATGTTTCTCGTCTTGCTTACAAGATTCTTAATTTGCTCAGCTCTGGATTTTTCCGGTTGAAACTAATGCTGGCAGCTGGCTCCCAGCTTGAGCAGCTGAAGCATGCACCAGCTTGCATGTATAGATAGTTCATATCTCGAGTTTCTAGGATTTTATTGAGATTTTTCTAAAGAATACGTAACCATTAGCCCAGAATAATATTGATGTCATATTAAACGTTAACTATTCGTGTTAGTTTGGAGTGCATACATCTTTGAGACATTATTCTGTTGTGCCTTTTCTTCTACTACGAAGGGAATGAAGTCAAATCTGTCAATTACCTTCATTGTGATGTTTGCCTATCAATGTTTTAAGTATTTTTTATTTATTTATTGTATAGTCGTATTGCCTGTGTTTAATGATAACATTACATTAAGCCATGTGCTAATTATAGCTTTCCGGAGAATATCTGAGCTAGTCTTGCTGTAGACTGTAGTTGGTTGCATCACGGATGCCATCTCGTAGAGCTTTTTTCTGACCCTATTCAATTCTTCGGCCTTCTTATGTTGCTTATTCTCTTAGCCTTCTTTTTAATGTACCTGGCTTTCCACTCTTTCCTTTTCTTTCTTTTAAACCAGCATAAAAGTTTTAAAAGCATTAACCAATTTTAGTGCTCCATTGCTTTCCTGAAACCATCCATTGATTCAAGCCATATCTCAAACTATCTTCCTATGGAGTTTAGTTCTCGTTTAGAAGATGGACCAAATGATGCATCGTTCGTTAAAAAAAAAAAAAAAAAAAAAACAATGCATGGTTCGTTGAAATACAATCCGAGTTAGTAACAACAGTACCTATCTTCTAATTAATTGCAAGTGATTGTACCTTCTAGTGTGATAAATATTTTACATGTTTAGTATGTAACTTTAGATATATATGCACGTTATATGTATTAAAATTATGTATATGAATAAATTATAATGTATATATTTCTTTCTTACAATACTAAATTAAAAATAATTATAAGGTACTAGAGTTGTTATGCATGCAGGTGTGGGTACAGGCAGATAAGGCTTATGTTGCTATACTTCAAATACATGAAAAAAATTAGAAAAAGTAAGCATACTTATGTCTGACAACTAACATTCATTTTGAGTCCAATTGATATAGGATAGACAAACCTCATTCTCTCTCTCTAAGCAGAAGACACATTTTGGAATATACTACCTGACTTTAGCTATCAAATTAATACAAGGAAATTCTTCATATTCACCATTAATTATTTTTTTACCAATAATCATTATTCCAACCGATAACCCATCATAATGTCTTACGTAATTTTATATAAAACAAAATGTATATTATTATATGAAACGAATCTAATTCATACGATGAGGAGAGAGAGAAAACTATTTTATCATCTGAAATTATCCAAATTTTCTCATGTGATCACGTGCTTTAGCATATTCTGAATTGTTGTGACTTTTTTTTTTTTACCTTAAAAATCATAGTTTTTCATCATAATTGTAATATTCAATCATAATTTTTATTAGAAGTTTGAGTTAAACTTGCAACATGAAACAAATCAAAGCTTAAATGATTGATGATGTTCTAAAGTTTTAGGAGATCGTACAGGAGAAGATACAAAAGGTCTAGGTGGAATTATCAATGATTGAAGATTTGCTTGTAACATTTCTATCACTTTAGTCATCGATGGTCGATCAGATGGATCAGATTGAATGCACCAAAGGCTCACAATAATCAACTTCCTTGTTATTTCTTCTTCTTCTTCTTCAACTATTACTCCATTAAGATTCAAGTTCATGGACTGATCAAGATGCTTATAAATCCAGGACGGAAAATATACTTCACTAGTTTGGGACACTCCAACATCACTATTTTTTCTTCCTCCCACCATTTCAAGGACCATCATTCCATAACTATAGACATCAGATTTATAAGAAACTCCACCAAAGTTTCGACAAACCAATTCTGGAGCAATATAACCTATTGTTCCTCTAGCACAAGCCATGGAAATAATACTCTCCTTTCTTTCACATAATTTAGACAAACCAAAATCAGAGATTTTAGGACAGAAATTCTCATCTAAAAGGATGTTGTGAGGTTTTATATCGAAATGTAAGATCCTTGTGTTGCAACCTTGATGCAAGTATTCGAGTCCTCTAGCAATGCCAAGTGCAATGTCATACAATGTTCTCCACTCCAATCGGCAACTTTGATGATGCAGTCCTCTATTATAAATGAACCCATCCAAGGATCCATGGGGCATGAATTCATAAATTAAAGCTCTCTTTGATTTCTCAAAACAAAAACCAAGTAGACTCACGATATTAATATGAGAAGTTCTACTAATGCTAGCCACTTCATTCATGAAATCCTCTCCATTTCCTTTTGATTCACTTAAGACTTTGACTGCCACAAGACGATCGTCAGACAATTTCCCTTTGTATACACTACCAAATCCTCCCTGACCTAATTTATCATTAAACTTATTTGTCATTTTTCTGATTTCTGCATAAGAATATCGCCTTGGTGCAAGAGAACCAAACTTTTTGATGAATGCCTCAATCCTATCCTCCTCTTTCTTCTTTCCTTGATTTGGTAATGATTTTCTTTTGAACCACAAGACAGGGAAGCATATGAGAATGGTTATAGCTGCCACCAATCCTGCTCATGGAGTATGAAAACAATGAATTAGTTATATAATATATAGAGAAAGTAAGTGAAACAATTAAGATGGAGAAAGGAAAATAGAGCAGTGGAAAGAACTGAAATAATAACAACATGCGCAGTTTGTTAAAAATCTAGAAATAAAGTTAATAAATAAATAATTAGATAAAATTTTATTTAAAAAATTAAAAAAACCAAAATATTCTCATAAAGAGTTTTTATTTGTTTTATTTGGTTTTTTATGTATTATTTTTTACTGAATTAATGTTAGAATCAAATAATTTCAAGTAAAACTATTTAAGAGTTGGTACAATTTAAACTAAAACCAAGAAATCAAACTAATTGGACTGGACTAAAATTTAAACATAAGTTAATAATGGGTATCAAATAATACCTAGTCCAAGTATGAGACGCTTTCCACCCTTTCCCATTGTTTTCATTTTCTCTGCAATAGTAAAAATCTCATCAAATGTTAATTAAAATATGAATCAATAATTATAGGTGCATGCAAAATTTAAAAAAAAAAATAGTAATTATTGAAACCCTATAAGTTTCTTATTTTTATAACATAAAAAGAAATTTTCACATTTAAAATTGTAAAAATAACCTTTTTATAATTAGGAGTAAGGAATGAAATGGAACTTGACTTCTGTATATCAAGTTATCGACCTATACACTCAACTAAAAAATCTTTGTTTTGTATTAACAGGATGTAAGCACAGATCGGAAAACGATGTTAGGGTGATTATTTTATGGAGTCGACTCTCTCCGCTATCGATATTCACTGCAACTAATCATAATAGCACTTTTTTGTTTGCAACCAGGATATGTTGATGAAGACATGCTGATCGCATATGTAGGAGTTTGGCCGCAAGAGTCTCCCAGAATTTCCTGTTCATTGTAGGAAATTTCCTAGAGTTTGGTATTTTCTCGGAAATGAAAAAGAAAATATCATGTGAAACATGAATGCTTTCTCTGTCAGATGAGATCAGATTATGCAAACCAATGATGAAAAGAGGAGACTGATATTATTCAATAAATCAGACTGACAATTTTGACTGTCTTTTAGTACATAGAATAAAACAAAATTAATGTTGTTCCTACTTCTTCATTTGGATTTGTCCTTGACTAAATTTATAAATATTTAAATTGATTGAAATTCGTTATTATTAATATTATATTTTAATTTTTTATTAAAAAGGTTATACGTAAATATTAATAAAAAATTAATTTTTAATATTTTTTTGTTGTTTTTAGAATTGGATTCAACCGTCCACTCGAACCAATTAGACCGGAAACTAGTCTGGATACTGATCCAAAATAGAGGGTTGGACCGATTGATTTGTGGTTGAACTGAAAAAAAAAGGTGTCCCTAATGTTATTGATTCATTACATTTTGGTCATTGAGTCACTATCATTAACATTGTAAGAACAAGCTAATATGGCATATTATATTGTCATTTTAGATTACATCAAATTGAACAGTTAGTCCCTATACTTTTTCTTTTAGAGTGAATTTAACTATTTTTATTTTTATTTTTTCAAATAAAAAAGTATAGAGGTTAATTGTGTAATTTGACTTAAAATTTTTGTTTGAAATGATGATATAATATGTCATATCAATTACCATTACAACATCAACAGTAATTAACAACTCAATAATCAAAATGTAATGTATTGATAACATTATAGTGACCATATCATAATTTTTTAAAATTCAGTGGCCAAAACATAACTTAAAGTAGTGACTAAATTTATAATTTTGACTTTTACTGAAAAAAAATGAGCTATTATTCTCTAAAATTTATTATAGATAAAATTTCAAAAAAAAATATTATAAAAAAGTTTCATTGAAATATTTTTTTAAATATATATATTTTTTTTATAAATTTAAAGAATTTAAATATTTAAAATAATTGATCTCAAAGTTTAAAAATTTTAACTTAAAAATTGTCAACTATAACGATGGAAAGATTATAAAGAACACTGTCAATCTAAATTAAGACTATAACCCTCTAAATCTCATAAATTATTGAAAATCTAATTGAACTCAATTGTTAAAAGTTCAAGTTTTATCTAAATTTACTTTATTAAACTCTTTTACCAAGCAAAGAAGAACTTAAATTCAGGTTTGAAAATAATTATTTGTGGTTTGAGTTGAGTCAACAATAATAAAACTAAATTGGAGCACAAATATTTTGTTTAAGGGATAAATCAATATTGTGAAATTGTTTTATTAATGTAACAGCTCGATTTTGTCAAATCGGAACAGTAGTTTTGGGACCACAAATCTGAAGTCAAAATAATTATTTTATTATTATTTTAATGTTTACAGCATGATATTATGATTGTGTGAAATTTTCGTTAAGAAATTTTATTGTTTGAGTATTTAATTTGATAAAAAGGACTAAATCGCGTAAAGTGTAAAACTTGTGTTCTATTAGTTAAAGGTATTTAATAGCTATGGAATATTAAAGTGGAGGTCTTTATGTGGTTATTAGACCATTGGTGGTTTAAGTGGACATTTATAGACATCTTTTAAGTGATTTTTGTTTATTAATTAAAAGGTGAATATAGTAAATTAGTAAATAATTATGATAAAATAAGTTAAGCAAATGAAAAAACTTTCATCTTCTCTTGTCACCACCAAAATTTCAAAGAACAAAAGCCATGGGAATGAGCTAGGGTTCGGCCATTTCAAAGCTTAAATTGATGAGTGATTTTTGTCTCGTTTTTAATGATTTCTATATTTTTGAGATCGTTGCAACTTAATCTAGCTAGCCCAGGGACTAATTTGTAAAACTGTTAAAGGTTTAGGGTTTTTCCATTGATGAATGTTGATGTATTTTGATGTTTAATGGTAGAAAATGCACGGTTGTTGTTAGATAAACAACATTTGTAAAGTGATTTTTAGTAAAATGTCCAATTAGGGATTAAATTGTGAAATGTGTAAATTTAGTGGTTAAATTTTGAAATAAATGAAAAATATGGACTGCTAGGGACCTAATTGAAATTCGGTTAGCATGGGTTTTAATTGAATTGCATGAATTGGTGATTTTATGAAATAAGGACTAAGTTGTAAAAATGTTGAAATGTTAGAGGCAAAAGTGTAAATTTTCTTTAATGTGTATTTTGGACTAAATTGAATAGAGAAATTATTAAATAAGTTAATTTTGAATATATTTAGATCAAGAAAGGCAAAATACGGATTTATATCGGGAAAAGAACAAGGTTTCAGATTAATCAACTTAATACGCCGTTTTTGCATTCGAGGTAAGTTCGTATGTGTTAAACATTACTATACTTGTGTCTTAATGCTTTAGTATTGCATAAATTGTGAATACAACACTGCAGACATGTTCAACAATGATTCGACAAGTGAGAAAGTCCTGGTTGAACCTTAGGAATAGATTAGGATACGAATGACATGTCATTAGGGGATTATGTGATTGGGTGTTGGTCCGTACATCCTACCGGTGGCTGAGTTATCCGGCATGTGTTGCGGATACTCGCCAGCTTGTGTGAGCAGCACCGTGTAGCTTCGTCATGACCGTCAGCTTGTATGAGCAGACTCGTTGATAGCTCTAGTGTGAGCATTATATGTGATACGAGATTGAGATAGCTTAGGCTATATATGTGTCACTTAGGGTGCGATTTTCCTGAGTATCTAATAATATTCCGAATGGTTTAACGGGTATATCGAAGGCAAGAATGAGTATGAGACTAATAAGAGATGGTACGGGTATGTAAGTGAATCGTATAAGTTTCGAATCGATGAAACTCGTGAATTTCACATTTAATCTCATGTATGAAAATGTGGAAGGTTTGTGAGATATTATGAGTTATGCATTGATATATATATATATGTATGTATTCAATTGTTAAATGGTGTATTTATGGTATATTGAAATTATGGTTATATGAACTTACTAAGCTTTATAGCTTACTTTGTTTATTTTCCGTGTTTTATAGTGAATTCAAAGCTAGCACAAAATCGGGATTGCCAGAGACTTCATCACACTATCCAACTATCACCTTGGTACTTTTGAACTTAAGTATAATGAGTATATGGCATGTATAGGAACTTTGGTCATTTTGGTTATGGATTGATAATGAATTTAGCCATTTGAATTGGCTTGTAAATGTCTAAAGTTTGGTTTTGTATATAGCCATGGGAGTTGGCTTATTTTGGTATATTTGATCATGTACATAAATGTGTATATGGTTTGTGTCATGTGTTGGATTAGGGATATGTGATGCTTGTTGATATTAAGTATTATGGATAGCAAATGGTTGAGTTATGAATATTGTTATGCTAGTGAATCTAGGCAAATAATGCATATTTGAGATTGGTTATTTTTGATGTTTTGTGAAAGTGAGTTTTGGTATGAAATTGGATGGCATTTTGTGATATTGTATGCCTTGTAATTGTTGGTGTTGGAAATGGTATGATTTATGCTTGGTTGAGGTTGATTGAATGCCTATTATATGCTATGTTTTGGTGCCAATTAGGTTGATTTAGGTATAAGCAAGATTGGGTGGCAAAATGACTTGGTAAATAGCCTATTTTTGTCCATATGGGCAGAGACACGGGCGTGCGTCTCAGCCGTGTGTGACACACAGTCAGGTTACACGGCCGTGTGTCCTCTAGTGTTGAAATAGAAATCAAGTCAGTATGCTTTACACGGCCTAGCACACGGGTGTGTGACTTGGCTGTGTGGCATAAGTTAGTATACCCTACAGGTTTGGCATGGTCTAGCACATGGTTTGGCACACAGGCGTGTGTGACCATTTCTAGGGCACACGGGCTAGTCACACGGGCGTGTGTGTTGGCCGTGTGACCCAAGTCAGAGAGTTACACGAGGTCGGACACGGGCTGGGACACGGCCATGTGGTCTCATTTTGAATGTCCACACGTCCTGTGACACGGGCGTGTCTTTGGCCGTGTGAGACACACGATCGGGCCACACGAGCGTGTGTCCCCTGTAGTTTGGAAAATTTAAGGTTGAAAATAATGCACCAGCCTCCCTTCACGGAGTAGCGCAATCAGAGTCAAGATGTAATGGCTTAAATTTAAGGTTATCGGAACAATGGTTTCGTAACCATAAATCTGATTTAAAGAGAAATTTATTTCAATATATTTGCATGAATATTTATATGATAGGAAAATCGTATTAAAATATCGATAGAAAATTTTACCGATTTAGTGGTTAGTTAGAAAAAGGAATTATTGAAGGAATTGGGTAAAAACAAGATATCGAGACCTTGATCTCATAACATTGAGTAGGAAATATTTTTATAAATATTTATAAAATGTTAGTAATGTGGTATTAAAATTTCGTTAGAAAATTTTAACGTTTGGGTATGTAATTAAATGAAAAGGACTAAATTGTAACAAATGAAAAATTATGAAAAATGATTAATTTGACTTAAAATTTTCGTCTGAAATGATGAAATAATATGTCATATCAATTACCATTACAACATCAATGGTAATTAACAACTCAGTAATCAAAATGTAACATATTGATAACATTAGTGACCATATCATAATTTTTTAAAATTCAATGACCAAAATATAATTTAAACTATACATAATGACTAAATTTATAATTTTGACTTTTAGGGAAAAAAACTGAGCTATTATTCTCTAAAATTTATTATAGATAAAATTTCAAAAATATATATTATAAAAAAAATTCAATGAAATGTTTTTTAAATATATATTTTTTATAAATTTAAATATTTAAAATATACTACTCTTAATTAGATAATAAAAAATATGCTACTCTTAATTAAAAATTTGATAAAAAGAATTAGAGTATTAGAGTGATGCTGTTATCCAAATCTAACCTAAAAAAGATAACATGAAAATAAATGTAGCTTGTATACATCAAATTAAGTAAAAACAAGAGAGTTTCCCAATCCCAAACTCCATTTCTTCAAATATCATAATTCATAAGCCCTATCCCAGTTTGTTAGTCACCTCATTTCTATGTCTAAACCCTAACATCCAAACACACACTGACTCCAACTCTTCATCTCATTTAATATTTGTTTTGGTGTGTGGTGAATCATGTCTTAATTTCAATCAATTTCATCTTCCCTTAATATTAGATTTTTATGTTTTTCTCTTTTTTTTCGAATCATCCAAACTCACGTTGATTTTTTATTTATTAAGTTGGATGTATTGAAAATGTTGTTGATTCTTGTTAGATATAATAAAGACGTTAAATAAATATATGAGATTGATTCAAAAATTATAAATGTATTGTAAGTATAGTTATGCTATTAGATTTAACAATTGAATTTTTAAAATATTAATAATAAAAGGAATTATAAAAATTACTTTAATTTTAAAACAATTAATGTAATATATAGTTGACTCAAACTAAAATAAGTAAGCCTTCCAGTTACCACAATTATTGAGTCTAATATATATATCATATCTTCCATCAAAAATAATAAATATGTTACTATGATTGAAACAAACATTAATATTGAAGTAACATTAAATTATTAAAATAAAATTAAGGTTTGGTATAATCCTTTTTCCTAGTAAAAAATTGCTTTCACTCTGCAATGCAAGTCTACAACTATCAAATCCTCTACTTCAGTTATTTTGATATATCAATATTTTAAAAAAAGGACTGCTGTTAGATTTTAATTATGCATTCAAGTTTAATCCACTGCCATATAATACTACTACTAATAATTGAAAGTTTTGTTTTGTTGTAAAAAGGGATACTACTTACCTGTATATGGTGGTAGGGGCTGACATTCTTTGCCTTCCGACCCACTCCAATTTCCAGGTGGGCAGTAGCAGCAAAATGCTTGATCATCGTGGATGAAGAAACCGCAGGCTCCACCGGAAGATTTGCATTTCCAGCATGCTTCTGAATAGTTCTTCCTCCATTGCACCTCGAATCCTGTTTTCAAGGCTCCTTTCAAATCCGAGGAATGATTGCGGAGGCTTTCCAAGGAAGTTTCAAGAATCGTAACATTGACACTCTCTGAGCATCTCTCTGGATGGATATTGTTATTATTTGCTATTGCTACCGAAACATTACTATAATCATCATTTTTATTGCAAGGAAAGGGTAGAAGATCCGGTGAGATGGGAGAGAGGCAGTCATAAAACAGTGTAACACTGGCAAAGCCGGGACCAGGAGTGGAATTTGGGATCCAATCATCATCTGGAAATGGAGGCGGACAAATGCCTTTGTTGATCACCTCCTCATTCGAAATTCTTAGGATTCGAGGATCAGATAGGATCTCAAGCACGCGATACCGTACATCGTGAATTTCCATCGTGGTAATATTATCACCGTCACACTGAAGCCCTAAATCTGGATGTCCGCATTCTTTTTCTCGATCACCTCCATGGAAAGGAAACCCAGCAGTGATATTCCCACATTTGAACATTCCATTGCGGCAGTTCTCGAACTCACGCTCATAGTAGGGAGTGGTTAGTGAAACAGGGATCCCAAGCATGATAAATAAAAACAAAACAGAGGAAGAGGCAGAGATGATGAGAAAGAAGGAGAAATCATTTTGAGGGCAGAGAGGAGGAGGAAGAAAGGGTTGATTGCCTGCCTCAGCTCTAATGAAATAAAATTAAAACCAAGCTCAAAGAAAGACTTGGAATATAGAGTAGTTGAGTTGACTTGCAAAGACTTTGAGCTTCCATAAGTCGTGTCGTGTGGGTGTGGGTGTAGCAGTGATAAGATGGAAATGCAAAATTTCAAAATAGAAACAAGAGAGGGAGACAGTTTAACACGCTTTCGCTCCTTGCCCTCAACTTTGTCATCACTTGGAAATTGCTGTGTCATAACCCTACTTCTTTATTCATATTACTGTTGAATAATTCCTCCGGAAAAGGGACCTAAAAATTATGTTTGAAAGTTAAAAATGTTATTTTTGAATATAATAGTGAAAAAGTTAAAAATTAGTTAAGTTATATAATATTTAAAAATTTTAATATAATAGTACATAAAGTATGAATTTTAAATAGGTTTTGTAAAATTAATAATATATATAATATTCTAAAAACTTAAATATAATAATAAATTATATTTACATAATGATATATAAAGTATAAATTAATCTAATTTATTATATACATTTTAAATAATTAATATAAATAATTGTATTTTTATCATTTTCATTCTCATTTTCAAACACAAAAATTAGAAACAAGAATATTTAAATCACAACTTTTACGTTTATATTTTCTAATTTATAAAATATTAATTTTGTATTATATTAATTGCTAGTTGCGCAAACAATGTATCAAAATACATAATATATGAAATATTTTAACGAAATGTTAAAAATTAATTAAGTTATATATTATTTAAAATTTTAATATAATAATATATGAAGTATGAATTTTAAATAGGTTTTAAGTAATTAATATAGATTATTTGTAAAATTAATAATATATTTTAAATATTCTAAAAACTTAAATATAATAATAAAATGTATTTACATAATTTAATATAATGATACATAAAGTATAAATTAATTTAAGTTATTATGCACATTTTAAATAGTTAATATAAAAAATAATATTATTCGGGTAAGCCTTATTTCTTCATTGCATAATCGGTCCTTTAATTATTTTAAATTATTAGTTAATTAAACTTTATTTCAATTTAACCTTAAAGTAATTAGGACTAAATGAGCAAATAGCCCAAAAGCTAGTAGATTAATCATATCCATCACCGCTTGGACTTTTTTACCATGGTTTAATCACCATTTGATCCCTTTACAATTTTACCTCTTTTACCTCTTTTACAATTTAAATCTATATCGATTAACTTTTACCTCTTTTACAATTTAATCTTTTTACCTTAATTAAGCAACCAATTATTAAAATTACCGGACCAAACTTCAAATCACCTATAATATGACTCTGTAAATATTTAATAAAAATATTCATGAGCTCAGTTTACAGAAACGGGGTCCTGATACCTTATCTTCTAAAACCACTTGACTTCTGGAACAACTACTTATACTAACCATTAATTCAATTAGTTAAAATTCATCAAATCAAAATTCAATATAAAATTATTATTGACTTGTATAATTTAAATATTAATTATACAAACTTAGTCGTCAGATTTGTGGTCCCGAAACCACTGTTTTCGACACCTCTGAAAAATAAGCTGTTACAACTCTCCCCCTTAGGAAATTTCGTCCTCGAAATTTTTACCTCGAAATCTAGAAGTAAATCTCTAATCGATATCAGAAATAATAAACAATGGCACTCCATGCTATCTAACAATTTCTGACACATATGACTCAGCTACTTCTCAAGCAAGTAATTTTTGACTGGAATAAATGAGCTGACCTTGTCAATCTATCAACCATAACCCAGATCAAAAATTTCTTCCCTGGTGATACAAGAAATCCAGATGCAAAATCCATTGTGACTCGGCCCCTTTCCAAAATTATCAAAATTCATATTGGCCACATTGAGATCAAAAACAATTTCCAATATGCCACAATCTTTACTAGAAACTAATAACATCTAGATCTGTATTTATCTTCGAAAGCACTATTACGTCTTTCAATTGATCAAACAGGTCGTCTATATGAGATAAAAGATATTTATTCTTTATCTTGAATTTGTTCAAATTTCACATGTAAGCAGAAATCCCAGAAATTCTTCAGGAAACAAATCAAGGAATTTGCTGATGCGTCGTTGAGAGCACCAAAAATATCCTATCCCTATAAAATAATGAAAAGAATAGTATAAGGGAAGTAGGTCAAATCCTCAGGACTGGATTTGCACAAGTTCCTGTTCCTTGAGATCCTGGACAGAGTAGTGCCCAAGAAAACCTGCGTACCTGGAAAAAAATTAAAAAAACAGAATTAAAAGTTTGATTGAATTGAAATTGCGAACATTAAAATTAAAATTGTAGAGATAAATAGAGTTGAGGAAAAATAGAGTTTTTGATGGAGAGATTCCAGCCTCCGGTTGTCTCGTTCCTCTTTGGGTTCAATCCTAGGCTTTTAGGTGATCCTTCTCGAACAGAATAAGCCAGTTATAGTGGAAGAGGTCGCCTACGACCACCAGCTCCACTTAGATTTTAGACTTACGATTTAGAGGAACCTGACTCTAGCCAACCGTCGCTTTTGTGTGACTGTCTTACACTAGATCATCACTTCTCAATGGCGAATGCCACGCCATTTGTCTCTTGGGCTTGACAACCACTGACGTAGTAAGCTAACGAACCTACTGTGCAACCTTCCCAAAATGTACAAAGCGGCCGCCTTTGTGCAAGATGAAAAGATCACTTTTGAAGGGACACGGACAGAAGCGTTAGCCCCGTAATGTGGAGAAGCGATGAATACTCGTTGAGAAGGCTAAGTGCGGATTCTAAGCCTCATGAATCCTTTTTGGGGGATTTCGACAACCTTTGGCTAAATAAATTTAGTGGCTCATGCTTTTTGGGGAAAAAGAAATAAATTTAAGGAAAATGGAATTTTTATTGAATAATATGAAATGAATAAAGGCTAAGCTTTTTGGGAGAGGGAGTGTTTTTAGAAAAGATAAGTGAAATTTATGTCACTCCATCCCCTATTTATAGCACTAGCTATTTATAGTACTAGGAAACGTAGTATATTCCTAATTAAATTGTAAAAGATAAATACAAATAAATAAAGATAAATGAAGATAAAAGCTAAAATTAAATCTAAATAATAATCTTTAACAATTATCCTAATATAATTAAAAATTAAATAGAGTCTTGTCTTTATAAAATCTCTTCTTTGCACTTTTGCCCCCAAGTCTTCCACATTTTGCATTTTTGGCACCACTTCCTTCCTACTTTGCATGCTGGCCCATTTTATCTTTAAATTAATGTTTTTTGCCCCCCAAATTTCCTTTTTCCTTCAATTTAGTCCCTACAAGATAAAAAACCATAAATAGCTCAAATTAGTAGGATCATACTCAAAATAAATATGTAATTAATACATAAAAATATGTCATTCTAGAGTATTATCAAATTCCCCTTACTTAGGCCATGCTTGCCCTCAAGTATGGTTCCTATCCACTGTGAAATTTAGATTTTGCCATGAAAGAAATATCACTTCAAAGTTTTATAAAAATTAGGCCTAATGCATACGAAAAATAAAGAGAACCTTTAGCTTGCTTTAAGTAAAACTGAAAAAGTATCCCAATTTAAACACACAAAAATTAAATCATCTTGGATTATTTCATGAAAATTAGGTAATTTACTAAACTTACCAAGACACCCTATTTGTTTCCACCTTTAGTCCCCAAATGCAATTTTATTATTAATACATCACTTTTTTTCTTCTTTTTTTTTTTTTAAGAATATATTGAACCTTTTGACGCGAAGAGAGATGACAGCCAAGCACCCCACCCCAGTTACTCAGCCCAACATACTCCTAATTTATTATATTTATATATGTTTTTTTCTTAAGAATATATTGAACCTGTAACACCCCAAACCCGGCCCAAACATTACGACCGAATTTGGTATGTCACAGAGAAAACCATTTTGAAAATCCCTTTAGCCGATTTGAGTTTTGATGAAAACATCTTCATTTTCAATTATCTTGCTAAAACCATACTTGGTTTGTTTTAAAAATATTTATTAAGTCAAGTTGTTACAGGTTTCAAATGTACCCGATGGCACTTTAAAACATTTTGCGTTTGATTTGAGAAAACATGTGCACCCATTTTAATATTATTAAGTAGTTTAAACAAAATATTCAAAACATGTAAAGATAATAAAAATAATCCTAGGAGGCCTTATTACAACTTGATTAAAACAAAACCAACAATAAAAATAAAATAACTAAAATCCAAGTTCATTAAATTCAAATCCCACTGCATGGCCACCTCGAGTCCAACCGGCTCCTCAACCGCCATCTACGAGTCACCTGAAAAATGTTAAAGGAGAAGGTGAGTCACCAAGACTCAATGTGTAACCCTTCCCCAATTTAGTGCAACAACACCATACACAATTTATAACTAAGTAACATGCACTAAATTTAACATGCATTCAGTTTAATATGCACCCAACCTAGCCATCCAAACACCTTTCTCTACCCCGTGTGGTACCAAACCACCGGTGGTGCCAAACCACCGTGACTTAAAGTCACGAAATCCGTCATATTGTGGTGCCAAACCACTTTGGTGACCCGAAGTCACAAATCAAATAATGGGGCCAACCCATCGTGTGATGCCAAATCACCGGCGTCAATCCCATAATGTAAATCTGTGGGGCCAACCCACCGTGGTGCTAAGCCACGGGGCGAGACGCCATGAGGTGCCAAACCTCTGGAGGTGCCAAACCTCACGGTGACCGTAGTCACGAAATGTGGTACCAAACCACCGGTGTCCGCTCGACACGAATACCGATTCCCCCTCCACTCGTTTAACCCACATCAATCAATGATATGCGGAAATCATGCCAACATGTTCATTTAGCGACATACATAGAGTTTACCATTAGCTATAACCACATATACCAAATATGTCATGCTTTCCAAAAGCATCATAACAACAAGGACTTACCTGGATCCTTGCTCATACCTTTTATGGTATTAAATCCCATATCTACACAAATTAGATTTAGCATACACAAAATACTTAGCACATTAATTAGTTATAAAGTGTGTATGTACACACCTGTTTCTACCGAAATTCCTAGATCCCGAAGATCTGATCTATGACGCTAGATCCTTGACCCTATAATCGGCCAACAACAGGGTTAGGGATTTTGGCCTATTCAGCCAATCCAAATAATCCCGAAGGATATGATGTACCAAAAATATGGCCTTTGGCCGAATGTGCTAACCACTTACCAAACTCACCAATCCCGAATTTGTCACTTGTCCTGTTGAGATCCCTACCAAAAACACTTGTTAAAATTGGCTTGCACACTAATACATAATCAAGGCCTATAGCCGAATGTTACTCACCACCTTTCCTTAGGAGAATAAATCCCGAAAAGAAACTTGTGTTCCCTTGATATTCGGCCAAGGTAACTCTAATGGAGGAGGAAAGATTTGTGCAAGAAGGGGATGGAAGAGATTCAAATAACTCAAGTTTGAAGGCTGGAATTTTGAGAAGAGAAAGAGGTAGGTTCGGCTAATAGGAATTAGAAAAGAGAAAGAAGAGATGTAGGGAAGTGGTGGTGGTTTCGGCTTAGTAGAAGAAAAAGAAGTTGGAATTTTTTTGAACAATTTAGGCAATGCAACAAGGGGAAATTCGGCAAGAAAGAAATTGGAGAGAAAAATTGATGAGTTTGGCACTTCTTTGCTATTCAAATCGATATGGACAGCCCTAGAGAGTCCCTATTTCTGCCATTGCCTCCCATGAGATAAAACTTTATCTTTTAATCTTTATCTCCTATCCACCTCTTCAACAATTCAAAATAAAATAAACTACTACAAACACCCTTCCAAATAAAAAATATGCAAAAGAATAGCTCTCCCTTATCAAAATAAGAGTCCATAATCGGGCCATCACCTCCCTTCCCATGCACGCCACCTTGAAAAAAAATAAACCCCATCGCTTTGCTTCTTTGGTTCGAACACGTAACTCGGTGGAGGCAAAGCGCCGCATGACCCTCAACTGCAGTAACGTCCCTTCCACTTTGCCAAGGCGCTGATTATGATATAATTCACCCTGAACTCCTTTTAACACCTCTTTCCCTAGCTCCCCCTTTCCTAACGCCAAAGCAAAATAAAAACACGCCCATGCCACCAACGGGATTCGAACCAAGGTCCTTGACCAGGCGTCATTCCAGGCCCTTAAGTGGCGCATGGAAGCCACTTTACCAAGGCCAGTTTTTATGCCGACAAGCCTAAGATTTTTCCCTTAAGGCCTTTTTAGCCCAGCTCTCTTTTTGACGCAAAAATAAAAGGTCTCTGATGCACCCCGCGTTACTCGAAACCTCTTCCCTCCTGAAGCCCCCTTGCACCTTAGCGCCCCAAGCCACTTTGCCAAATACTTTCTTGTGTCCTAAACTCCACAGAATTATTTTAAGGCCTTCTTGCCTAGTTTCCCCTTTTCACTTAAAATTCTAATATTTTCCAAAGTTTTTCCCCTTCACCTAAAGTTCTCAAAAACTCCTAAAATATATCCAACCACACTTAAAGCCTACTAATCACTCGAGTTATGCTCCAAACGCATAACCCCTAATTTAGGATGTTACAGAACCTTTTGACACGAAGAGAGATGACAGCCAAGCACCTCACCCCGGTTACTCAGCCCAACACATTCCTAAAAAAAATTGTTTAATTCCGATTAGCGGAGTTTTACCTAACACGTCACACAACCTTTTGACGCGAAGTAGGATGACAATCCAAGCACCCCACCCTGGTTACTCAATCAGTCACATTTTAAGCTGTACTCATAACCAAAGAGGCATCAAAATTTATTATTATCATTAAACGAAATTTCAATTTGGAGGACTAGGAAAAATAATAAATTTTCAAAAATAAGTTTCAGCAACTACCTAACAGTCATGAACATAATTTTAGCATGCAATTGTATTAAGTGTCCTCTTTGCATTTAGACTTAATCGATTTTACTAAAAGCAAGATAGGGTTAACTCTATTAATCATAATTATTTTAGCCTAATAGAAATAAAACAGTGGAGATGAAATCAAACTAGCAAAATCATAATTAACTCAGTAGACAAGAATCATGCCTGTAACACCCCTAACCCGTATCCGTCATCGAAACAGGGTTACAGAGCATTACCGAAACATACAGAATCAATTACAGATAATTCATCCAAGTTACTATTCATTCACCGAGATTATTCAAAACGTCCCTTAAATAGACCCTTAAGGCCCAATACGAGCTTTAGAAATGAGTCAGGACATAATCGGGATCTCTGAGAATTTTTCGCAAAATTACAAAATTTTTCCGAGGTGTAGGGCTCACACGCCCGTGTGACCCTAAGACACGCCTGTGCTTCAGGACGTGTTCGACCCCATGTAACTCTCTGACTTGCACACGCGGCCATGCCACACGCCCGTGTGCTAGGCCGTGCGATTATTTAATTTAATTCGAATTAGGTGCAGGTTTCACACGGCCAAGACACACGCCCGTGTTCTAGGCCGTGTGGCACACACGGCTGAGACACAGGCCCGTGTGCTCAATTCTGAGCATTTTGTTTCTCAAAATTAAGGTGCAGGGGACACACGGCCTAACCACATGCCCGTGTTACCAGACCGTGTGTCACACACGGTCTAGACACACGCCCGTGACACACGGACTAGACACACGCCCGTGTGTCTGTCCGTGTGGACAAAATGAAGCCATTTCTAGCTTCATTTCTCACCCAAAATTTCACCCAAGACCTGCACTTGAAACACACAACCAATACCAACCATTTCAAGCATTCAAATTACACAATTTCATTATTCATCAAGGCATGTCATTTCATACATATGTGTTTATAAACTTACCTTGGATTAACTTAATCGATGGCATCATTAGACCACATTTACATAACACATCACATGTGAATATATTATCATGACGTACTTAATCATACCAAAATAAGTCATTACTAGCCATTCCAATGGCTAGGGTACAAAATAACATTTCTAAGTCACCTACGGCCAAGTTGTCCTATACATGCCATTATACCAAAATGATTTTAATATATATATATATACCCAAAATAGCTAGTTGATAGTGCGACGATGCTCCCACGATCTTCCAACCTTCACGAGATTTCGAGCACTATAAGACAAGGGAAAAATAAAAGGAGTAAGCATTACATGCTTAGTAAGTTCGTATAACGGAAAAGTAAACTTACCAATCCTGTTTATTAAATCTAAGCATACAATATCATGTTTTCCATCCATTTGGCAAAATTACCTAAACACATGCATTCAATCAAACATGTTAGTCACAAAACTTACATACACATCAAGTAAAGATAGATGAGCTCATCATGCAATACTCTTTCAAGACATTATCATTTCATCTTATAATTCTCATACCATGTCAAGAGTTGTGTCCGTTGAATTATTGAAATACCGATGAATGTTCAAGTGGTACACTCAAGGTGTACGATTCAATAAACCGTTAACTCTTTTTCAAGAGTGCTCATTAGGGAACTTAATCAAGGATCACACTCTCGAGCCACATGACGTATAACAGGATTACCAATCCAGGCTAAATCCTTTATATAACTTATGCTCAGAAGAGCTCAATTAGGATTACCAGTCCAGGCTAAATCCTAATCATAACGTATACTCGAGAGGTATTATATCAGGATTAACCGTCTGGGCTAAATCCTTTCTATAATAAGGTCAATAGGATTACTCGTCCAAGCTAAATCCCGTCCGCAACAAATGCAGAACCTTATTCATTTCGGGAAAGCATACATACTCATCGGAATTTAATATTCAATGGGGACTTAACCCCTTTTTCACCATTACAAGCATGTATTAAATTTTCCATCATAGCATACAAGTAATGCACATCAATATAAATCACATTACATACAAACACAACATTCAATTAACATAATTACATGCTCGATTAAGTTACACGAACTTGCCTCGACACTTGTTCGCGTAAAAGTCTACTAATCCGAAATCTTTTCTTTTTCTCGATCTAACCTTAAATTAGTGTTGTTCGGATCTATATAAATGAATTTAACATCAATTTCACACATTTCATATTTAGATGGACTCAATTTACGTTCTAGGAAAAATTACCATTTTGCCTCTAAATTTTCCATAAATTTTGATTTCGTCCCTAGGCCCGGAAAATGAAACTTATGCAAACTACTCCCTATTCCAAGCCTAACCAAAGGCCCATTACAAATTTTCCAGCACATGTATACATTAAATTTCATAATTTTTTCTTTCAATTTCACAAGTTTACATTTTAGTCCCTAAATCAAGTTTCCATAAAAAATTACTTTGTAAAAGTTGTTTATCTATCAATAATCTTTCATTTTCTACCATAAATTTCTAATTTCCAGCATAATACATCCATAACCCATTTTCATACTTTGATAACTTTTCAAATTAATCCCCTAAATAGAAAGATTAAGCTATCTCGGTTTCAAAAATACCAAAATTACTAAAAATGGGACAAGAGAACTTACCCAATTAGGCCTTGAAAGTTTCTTTTCTCTCTCCTAGGGTTTCCATGTGTTTTTAGGTTGAAGATGATGAAAATAAGATGATATAATTTCTTTTCATCTTTTAATTAATTAAGTATTTTGGTATTTCCAATTTAGTCCCTTGTTTTTTTTCTATAATTCCATGGATGATTCACCAAGAAAAATCTACATACTTTTTTAATGGTCCAATTACCATATAAGGACCTCTAATATTGATTTCGATAGCTATTTAATCCATATAGCTACTAGAATTCAACTTTTACATTTTATGCGATTTAGTCCTTCTCGTAATTAGGCACTTAATCGATAAAATTTTCGTATCAACTTTTTCCCACGACATATCTATTATATTTCAAACCATATAATAAAATAAAAATAATTTATATTTTTGGATCAGATTTGTGGTCCCGTAACCACTGTTCCGACTTCACTGAAAAATGGGTTGTTATAATGCTCGCAGGTCAAACAGTGGGCAATTCCTGGTTAAAATCATGGGCATGAAAAGAGGTAGAATATTCTAAAAAATAAATGTGGGCAGAAACAAGCATAAGGTAGTAGCAACAGTAACACAGCAATAAAAGCAACAGATAAAATGACAGAAATAATGATGAAGGCCTCCCCCTACTTAAAACACATTGTCCTCGATGTGAAAGAAAAAAGAAAACAAATATGTGAAAGAAAAAGGTTTTAGGAAAAACTCCCCATGTAGTCACTGTTGTTCATGCATAGTTGTAAGGAGGAGAAGGTTCGGCGTCGCACGGAGGAGAGGAAGGAGGGAAAGGCGTTCGTCGACTAAATTGACGTGTTAGGGCACCTAGAATCGATGCCGACAACTATTGACGGTGAAGGAGGGTGCGGCAGTGACACGGCTTCTAGTCCTAACCATGGTGGTGGGAAAAATCAGTGGTGGGGTGAAGGAGAAGGGGGACGGCGGCTAGATGGTTATTTGGGTGAAAATAGGGAAAAGTTTAGGGTTTGAAGATGTAGAAGAAAAGGTGTTTGGCTATAGGGTGGGTGTTTGGATGACGGTTTTGGGTAAGTATAAAGTGGGGATGCATTATTCCTACTTGGAATAGGGATAGAATAAGGGATGTTTGTGAAAGCATGCCAATTCTTGAGTTTTTTCCTCGCCAGTTTACCTAGATAGAAGAAGAGAAATTTATTAATATCCAAACAAAATAAAGTAATAAATAATAAAATAAAATACAATAAAATAATAAATAGTAAAATAAAATAATAAATAATAAATAAGAAAAGAAAAGAAAAGAAAAATAAAGAAAAATAAAAATTGGGTTGCCTCCCAACAAACGCTTGTTTAACGTCGTTAGCTTGACGCCTCAATTAGTATTAAGGCTGTTCCAACTGAATTCTTTCATTCGTATGGGCTTGGAAATTCTCCTTTTTTACCACATCCACCATATTTGGGTTCAATCGTCCTTGCACCTCTTGCTTTGGTTTCGTATTTTCCTCAAAGAAAATATTATATGTTCCTTTGAAGGGGTTAATCCCTTCTAAGTCAGCAATGGTCTCATCATTCTCCAAAAACGCGTGCTTGAGATGCTCGAGAAGTGATTTTAATTTTAGATCTGGTGCCTGCACAATAGAAGGTAGAAGTTTAGTATCCATAGGAGCCAATAATTCATTAATAGATTCAAAATCATTAAACATCATTTTAGATTTATCTCCATAAGTTGACTCAAAAGTTTCTTCTACTAATGAGTCAATTATGTCGACACGGTTTATGTTCAAGATTTCACTTGGGTGACTAATAGCGTCATAAACATTAAAATTCACGATCTCTCCATCAAAATCTATCGTGAGAGTTCCGCTACGCACATCAATCTTAGCATCTGCAGTACTAAGGAAAAGTTGCCCCAACAAGATGTCTGAAGACCAATGAGTGTCATCCTCTTCCATTTTTATCACATAAAAGTCTGCAGGAAAGATAAGTCTGTTGAATTTCACTAATACGTCCTCAAGGACTCCTTCGGGATACACAATAGACTTATCTACTAACTAAATGATAACACATGTTTTCGTCAAAAAACTCGTGTTAAGTGATTCATTAATAGAAAAAGGCATTACATTTATGGAGGCCCCTAAATCATACATAGCTTTTTTAATTCCTAAGTGGCTTATTTTTCATGGTATTGCGAACATGCCCCTATCTTTTTATTTAGCTGGCATCTTCCGTTGTAACATTGTGGATACATTCTCACCAACGTTTACCCTTTCATTACCAGTTAATTTTCGCTTGTTGGTGCAGAGCTCTTTAAAAAACTTGACATATCGCGGAATTTGTTTGATGGCATCCAATAATGGTATATTGATCTCGACATTTCTGAATGTTTTGAGGATTTCCTTATCCTCTTTACCTTTCCGACATTGGTTCAATCGTCCTGGAAATGGAGGTTGAATTTTAGGCAATGGAGGTTTCGTTCGGACCTGTTCATCATTCTCGGGCTTTTTTTGGGCAGAATCTTGGCTAAGATTTCTGCCGGGAATTGGTTCTAGTACTTTTCCACTTCACAACGTCACTGCATTTGTGTGTTGTTTTGGATTAGGTTTCGTTTGTGATGGCAGCTTCCCTTGTGAGTTCATTTTCTCAATTGATGTGGTCAACTCTCTTATAGATGCCTCAGTTTTCTGTTGAAAATCAAGCATATTAGCTGCTAATTTATTGACCATGGTTTCTAGAGAATTACTTGAATCCTGTGGCTGTTGTGGAAACCATTTTTGGTATGGCTAGTTGTACTGCAGGTTTGCCCCATAACTCAAGTTAGGGTAATCTCTCTATCTTGGGTTGTAGGTATTAGCGTAGGGGTCATATCGCCTTTGTGGTTGCCTAGAAAAGTGCCCCACAGTATCCAAATGAGCCATAGTATCATCATACAAACTGGGGCATGCATCAGTTGTATGTTCAGGTGTTGCACAAATTCCACACGGTTGGGTTGGTCCTGTTTTTATTGCAAAAAGAGAATTCACAATATTAATAAGTCTATCAATTTTATCTTCTAAGGTTGAATAACTTAGCTGGTGAACCCTTCTAGTGGGCTCAGGATTGGCTTGGAATTGCTGAGTATTTGCAGCCATCATGGATATCATGTCCCTTGCTTGTTGGGGAGTCATGTTGACCAATGCTCCTCCACTGGCGGTGTCTACCATATTCATCTTTATGGTATTTAAGCCCTAATACAAGTATTGTAGTAGAGATTGTTCCGTTATACCATGTTGTGGGCAGCTTGTACACAACTTCTTAAATCGCTCCTAATAGTTGTAAAGAGACTCTACTTCTTTTTACCTTATCCCAATGATCTCTCTTCTTAACTCAGCTACACGCGATGATGGAAAAAACCTGTTGAGAAACAAACAAGAAAGATCAGCCCAAGTTGTAATAGATCCAGAAGGTAAATAAAACAACCATTCCCTAGCAGAATCTGCTAAGGAAAAAAGGAAAGCACGCAATTTGATTTGATCCTCAATTACCCCCTGAGGTTTCATGCTAAGACAAACCATATGAAACTCTTTCAAATGTTTGTGGGGATTTTCATTTTGTAACCCATGGAAAGTTGGCAGTAACTGGATTAAACCTGGCTTCAATTCAAAATCAGTATCCATAGTAGGATACGCAATGCACAATGACGGTTGTTCTACCGGAGCTTCAGCCAGTTGTCAAATCGTTTGCGCTATAGGATGATTTGCTAGATTTGGGTTTTCGTTAACCCTAGCATTAAGCACTTATTCTGGTGAATTGACTTCTACATTTTCGCTTTCAAATGTTTGAGTAGGGTTTTCGTTAACCCTAGACTCAACTTCGTCGTCGCCTTCAATTTCTGGCACTGGTTACACTGAGTCCTAACCACCCCTGACTGCTTTTTTTGTAACTTTGTCTCATTGCGATTGGCTCTCGCAGTCTTCTCTATTTCTGAATCAAACGCAAGAATACTTGGAGTAGATCTGGTCATAAGAAACAAAAGAAACAAGATCAGTGGCAACGGCGCCAAAATTTGATGCGTCGTTGAGAGCAACAAAAATATCCTATCCCTATAAAATAATAAAAAGAATAGTATAAGGGAAGTAGGGTCAAATCCTCAGGGTCTGGATTTGCACAAGTTCCTGTTCCTCGAGATCCCGGACAGAGTCATGCCCAAGAAAACCTGCGTATCTGGAAAAAAATAAAAATAAAATTAAAATTTTGATTGAATTGAAATTGCAAAAATTAAAATTAAAATTGTAGAGATAAATAGAGTTGAGGAAAAAGAGAGTTTTTGATAGAGAGATTCCAGCCTGTAGTTGTCTCGTTCCTCTTTGGGTTCAATACAAGGCTTTTAGGTGATCCTTCTCGAACAGAATAAGCCAGTTATAGTGGAAGAGGACGCCTACGACCACCAGCTCCATTTAGATTTTAGACTTACAATTTAGAGGAACCTAACTCTAGCCAACTGTCGCTTTTGTAGGGCTGTCTTACACTAGATCATCACTTCTCAATGGTGAATGCCATGCCATTTTGTCTTTTGGGCTTGACAACCACTGACACAATAAGCTAACGAACCGACTGTGCAACCTTCCCAAAACGTACAAAGCGGTTGCCTTTGTGCAAGATGAAAGGATAACTTTTCAAGGGACATGGACGGAAGCGTCAGCCTCGTAATGCGGAGAAGCAATGAATACTCGTTGAGAAGGCTAAGTGCGGATTCTAAGCCTCATGAACCCTTTTTAGGGGATTTCGACAACCTTTGGCTAGATAAATTTAGTGGCTCATGCTTTTGGGGAAAAAGAAATAAATGTAAGGAAAATGGAATTTTTATTGAATAATATGAAAGGAATAAAGGCTAAGCTTTTTGGGAGAGGGAGTGGGAGTGTTTTCTGAAAAGATGAGGGAAATTTATGTCACTCCATCACCTATTTATAGTACTAGGAAACCTAGTCTATTCCTAATTAAATTCTAAAAGATAAATATAAATAAATAAAGATAAATAAAGATAAAAACTAAAATTAAATCTAAATAATAATATTTAACAATTATCCTAATATAATTAAAAATTAAATAGAGTCTTATGTTTATAAAATCTCTTCTTTGCACTTTTGTCCCCAAGTCTTCCACACTTTGCATTTTTGGCACAACTTCCTTCTTACTTCGCATGCTGGCCCATTTTATCTTTAAATTCACGCTTTTTGCCCTCCAAATTTCCTTTTGCCTTCAATTTAGTCCCTACAAGATAAAAAAAATCATAAATAGCTCAAATTAGTAGGATCATACTCAAAATAAATGTAACACCCCTTACCCGTATTCGACGCCGGAAAAGGGTACGAGGCATTACAGGACTCACATCACAAGCAATCATACAATTTCGAGTCATAAATTTGCGTCCAAATTATAACCATTTAAAATTAATCATAATGTCCATAATACGAGCCTACGAGGCCCAAAACATGCATTGGAAGTGGTTCAGGACTAAACCGAAAACTTTAGAAAATTTTACAAAACTTAGAAAATTTTCCACTAAACACTGGACATACGCCCGTGTGGATGTGTGACACGCCCGTGTGGGCAGGCCGTGTGGTCACACACGCCCGTGTCCCGACCTCGTGTAGGTCTCTGACTTGTAACCCATGAACAAATTGAAATCACACGGCCAAGTCACACGCCCGTGTGTTAGGCCGTGTGGAAAATTAATTTTCACAAAATAGGTGCAGACTTCACACGGCCAGGGCAAACGCCCGTGTTCGAGGACGTGCCGTCCACACGGCTGAGACACACGCCCGTGTCTCTGCCCGTGTGCTCAATTCTGAGCATTTTGTTTCTCAAAATTAAGGTGCAGGGGACACACGGCCAAAACACATGCCCATGGGACAGACCGTGCGTCACTCATGGTCTAGACACACGCCCGTATGTCTACCCGTGTAGAGAAAATAAAGGCTATTTACCAAGCCATTTGCCACCCTTATTTGCACAAACACTTACACCAATTCAATGTCATAAAACATACTATATTTAGTTAACCAAAAACATCCACAATTAAGGCTAATGCATGTCAATGCAATACCATCTACTATCATGCTCACAACATTTTTGATGACCCAAATTATTCATGCTAATTTCACATATACTATGTATCAATAAACTACTTTCATGATACCTATTTGTGCATAAGTCAGTCATCTCACCAATAATTCACATTTCCAAAATAACATATTCAAGCTATAAATCACACTCCATCATTCATTAAGCACATCATAACCATATCATCAAATACATTGGCACATATATGAATATACTTAGGCTTACAACCATGTTAGTCAAAATTAGCCAATTTGCATGGCCAAATACCCAAAACAAGCCTTTGACAATTCCAAGCCATTACATTGGCTAAAATCATAATAACAGATAACAAAATGACCGAGTCCCTATACATGCCATACTTTCAAAATGCTAAGACCATTAATACCCAAAATGAGAGTTTGATAGTGTGATCCGAATCTCCGACGATCTCCGATTCCGAGTTAGCTTGGCGACACTATAAAAGCATGGAAAATAGACGGAGTAAGCTATATAGCTTAGTAAGCTCGTATGCAAGAAATAAGCAACCTTACCATGCACATAACATTCAAATAATATAACATAATTAAATGTAAACCTATCATAGTTTCATAATCATAATTTATTCCATCACAAAACTTACCTCCTATTCATCATTTCTTACATTTAATAAGCACGAACTTTAAAAAACATACCTGAGCCATCTCGAAATGGATTTACACATATTCTCATCTTTGACATACCCGTGAACCACTTGGAATAACAATGTCGGATACTCGGGAAAATTTGTACACTAAGTGCCACATATGTAGCCAAAGCTACCAAAGTCTCATATCACATAATTGCTCGCTCTCGAGCTATCGACGGGCCTGCTCACACAAGCTGTCAGTCAAGACGTAGCTACACGGTGCTGCTCACACAAGCTGTCAAGTATCCATAACATATGCCGGTATACTCAACCACCGGTAGGACGTACGAGACCAGCACCCGGATCACATAATAACATAACGCATAATGACCCTAGTGACATGTCACTTGTATACTACCTTATTTCTAAGGTTCAAACTGGATTTCTTGCTTGTTGATTCGTCTTCGGACTCGTTCATAGGATTAAGCTCATCCATAACATTCAAACATACAATTCATGCAATATTAAAGCAATAAAATACAATCATATTAAGGCTTATTTTTAACATACGAACTTACCTCGGTACAAAATGGATAATTATTCGATTTCGTCCTCGACCTTGTTCTTTCCTCGGTCTAGGTCAGAACCTCGTCTTTCTTGATCTATAATGTCAAATTTAACTTATTCAATTATCACATTATTCAATTTAGTCTCAAAAACACCTTATGGCAAAATTTACATTTTTGCCCCTAATTTTTTAACTTTTTACATTTTAGTCCCTAGGCTCGTAAAATGATTTTCATTCAATTTCATCACACCCAAATCTAGCCGAACCTATTTCTTGCTCATAACAGCCCACATTTTTCATTTATTCACATTTTTACACACATTTTACATCTTTTACAAATAAGTCCCTATTTGGCATTTTCATCAAAAATCACTTAGTAAATGTTGTTAATCTAACACCAAACATTCATTTTCTACCATTAGACACCAAAAAACACAAATATCTAACATGGGTAAAATTTTAGACTTTGATTTTCTTTCAAATTAGTCCTTGAAATAGCTAGATTAGGTTACACCGATCTCAAAAATGTAAAAATCATTAAAAACGGGACAAGAACGAACTTACAATCGAGCTTGAAAGCTTGGAAAACCCTAGCTATGTCTTCTTCTCCAAATTTGGCTATGGGGGGACTAATTTGAGAAGATGGACACTTTTTATTTAGTTTATTTTGTCTTGATTTACCAAATGACCAAAATTTCCTTAATGCCAAACTTTGAAATTTCACCTAACCATGTCCATTTTTGTCCATCATATAGTATAATGGTCTAATTACCATTTAAGGACCTCAAATTTAAGAATTCATTACAATTAAGCACCCTTAGCTTCTAGAACACGCATTTTGCATCTATTGCAATTTAGACTTGTTAGTCAAATTGGACACCCTATCGATAAAATTTCTTAACGAAATTTTCACACAATCATTAAATCATACTATAGACCTTAAAGAAATAATAAAATTAACATTTCTAATTTGAATTTGTGGTCCCGAAACCACTATTCTGGTTTGACCCCAAAAACGGGCTGTTTCAACTCTCCCCCTTTAAGGATTTTCATCCCTGAAAATCTTACCGGAAAAGAGGTTTGGGTACTGTTTTCTCATAGCTTCCTTGGGTTCCCACGTAGCCTCTTCAACCCCATGTCTTTTCCATAACACTTTCACTAGGGCTATGCTTTTATTTCTCAATTGTTTAACTTCCCGAGCTAAAATCTTGATCTGTTCCTCACCATAAGTCATATCAGGTCGAATCTCAACCTCTTTCAGTGAAATTATGTGTGAAGGATCTGATAGATAACGATGCAACATCGACACATGAAACACATTATAGATCCTTTCTAACTCTATCGGTAAAGTTAGTCGATATGCCACCGGCCCTATTCTTTCAATAACTTCATACGGACCAATAAAGCGCGGACTCAGTTTACCCTTGCGACCGAATCTAAGGATTTTCTTCCACGGAGACACTTTCAGAATTACGTTATCACCTACTTGGAATTTAATTTCCTTTCGTTTCAAATCTGCGTACACTTTCTATCTATCCGAGGCTGCTTTCAAACAATCACGAATTACTTTTACTTTTTCTTCGATTTCTCTAACCAATTCAATCTCGTGAATCTGTCTTTCACTGAGCTCGGTCCAGTACAATGGAGTTCAACACTTGCGGCCATACAATCCCTCATATGATGCCATCTTTATACTCGACTGAAAATTGTTGTTATAAGATAATTTGACTAAAGGTAGATATTTTTCCCAACTACCTTCGAACTCTAAAACACAACAGCGAAGCATATCTTCAAGTACTTGAATCGTTCTTTCAGACTGACCATCAGTTTGTGGATGAAATGCAGTACTAAAGTTCAACTTTGTACCTAAAGCTTCTTGCAACTTCTTCCAAAATCGTGAAGTAAACCTCGGATCTCTATTCAAAATAATAGAAATAGGCACTCCGTGCAATCTCACAATTTCAGCAATGTACAATTCAACTAGCTTATCAAGTGAGTAGTCGGTACGTACTGGAATAAAATGAGCCGATTTCATCAATCTATCAACAACGACCCGAACAACATCTTTCTTCTTCAGAGTCAGAGGTAACCCAATTAAAAAATCCATTGTAATTCTGTCTCATTTCCACTCGGGAATCACCACAGGCTAAACCAAACCCGAAGGTACTTGATGTTTGGCTTCTACTTGTTGACAAACTAAACATTTCGATACGAATTCAAAAATATCTCTTTTCATACCTGACCACCAATACAATTTCTTCAAATCATTATACATCTTCGTACTTCTTGGATGAACAGATAGACAACCACTGTGTGCCTCGTAAAGAATTTTTTGAATAAGCTCAGTATCTCTCGGTACACAAATCCTACCTCGAAACATCAAACAATCATCGGTCTAAATATGAAAATCTGAATCGCTAGTCGATTCACACTGAACTCTTTTAGCTTAAATTTCTTTATCACACTTCTGAGCTTCGCAATTTTGCTGAAAAAATATCGGTCTAGCTCTTAACTCAGCTAGAATCGAACCATCATCTGATAAAGTCAGTCGCGTGATCATTGCTCTCAAAGTAACCAAAGATTTCCTATTGAAAGCATCAGCGACTACATTTGCCTTTCTCGGATGATAATCGATTACCAACTCATAATCTTTCAACAACTCGAGCCATCTCTGTTGCCACAAGTTTAAATCCTTTTTAGTCATCAAATACTTCAAGCTCTTGTGATCGGTAAAGATATGGCACTTCTCCCCGAATAATGATGTCGCCAAATCTTTAAAGCAAACACAATGGCATCCAAATTCAAATCGTGCGTCGGATAGTTCTTCTTATGCGATTTCAACTGTCTTAAGGCATAAGCTATCATTTTGCCCTCTTGCATCAACACACATCCAAGACCGTTCAATGACGCGTCGCTGAAAATCACAAACTCTTTTCCCGACTTAGGTTGCACTAAAACTGGTGCCTCAGTCAATAATGCTTTCAACTGTTCAAAATTCTTTTGACATTTCTTGGACCACTCAAATTTCACATATTTTTGTAACAATCTAGTCATAGGTGTAACAATCATTGAGAATCCCTTAACAAAATATCGATAATACCTGGCTAAGCCCAAAAAGCTTTTAACCTCGGATACATTCCTCGGTGATTTCCAATCAACAATTGCTAAAATCTCACTTGGTTCAACCCTTATACCTTCTGTGAAAACAATATGCCCCAAAAATCTGACTTCTCGGAGCCAAAACTCACTTTTGCTGAACTTAGCAAACGATTTATTATCTCTCAATGTAACAGCCTGTTTTTGAGTTAAGTCAGAACAGTAGTTTCGGAACCATAAATCTGAGGTCAAAATATTTATTTTATTATTTTATTAAATTTTACAGCATGATAGAATTATTGTGTGAAAGTTTCGTAAAGAAATTTTACTGTTTGAATGATTAATTCGATAAAAAGGACTAAATCGCGTAAAGTTCAAAACTTGTGTTCTATTAGCTAAAAGTGTCAAATAGCTATAGAACATTAAAGTAAAGGTCCTTAAGTGGTAAATATACCATTTCTATGTTAGTGGATGTTAATGGTTTGGCATAAATGAAATTTTGAATTAATTTTAAGGTTAAAATGGTAAATGGTTAATAAATGATATAATAATTAAAACAAAAATCTATTGTTTCATTGTCATATTCACTTAGCCGAATTTAAAGAAGAAAAAGAAGAAAATTTTGCTCATCTAGGGTTCGGTCACTTGGAAGTTAAATTGATCAAGATAAGCTTATATCAGAATTAGATTGGGGAAAAAGAAAAGTAGACGAATAGTCAATAGTTTCCATCCGAGCAACTCGAGGTAAGTTCGTATAATTAGAACCGAACTATTAAATACTTGAAATAATTGTAATGAATGTGTATAATTGAGTAGTTGATATATTTGGAATGTGAATGCCTTATCGATACAGTTTATTTGTTATCGAGCCCCGTTTGAATCGTAAGAATTCGTAGGATACGAGTGACATGTCACTAGGGTTACCGTTTTGTTGAGGTCTTGCGTGTGTTGCGGACTCACCGCAGCTCGTATGAGCTTACCAATATATCAGCTCGTAAAAGCTTACTATTCTCACTTTCGTATGAGCTTCTTACTGCTTTCACTGGTCGAAGCTTACGTTTCGACTCAATAGAGCTTACTGTCCATCAGCTCAGGAAGAGCTTACTGTTCATAGCTTGAAAGAGCAGAAAATGATAATAAATTGATGGATTACTGATTTATATACGTAGTGTATATCACCCGAGTATCCCTCGATATTCTAATAGGTTCAACGGGCATAAATTCTGTGATATGGTAAAGTACTGTTTATAAGAACGAATTACTGTTTATACGATTGAAAGTAAAATGTTATAAATGATGTATATGATGTATGTGAGTTTAGTATGATATAATGTATTGAGTAATTACATTAAGTTAATGGATGGTTTCATGAATTTAGGTGACTGACTTGTGATTAGTGTTTGTGTTTAGGCATTTGTTAATTGAATTGAATACATCTTAATTGTTGCCTTGATTATGTATAAATGGTAAGTTTAATTCTTAATTATACGGGCTTACTAAGCAATAAAGCTTACTCTGTTTATTTTTCTATGTTTTGTAGAGGTTCGTTAGCTCGCTCGTTTCGGACAAGTCAGAGTTACACATCACACTATCCAGTTGCCGATTGGTACTTTTGAACTTGTAAATATGTAAATATGGCATGTATAGTCTAGTTACAATAGTGATAATTATGGATACTTGAGATTGTGATTTTGGTACATTTTGTGTTATAAGTCTAAGCCATGTGAATTGGCTAAACTTGATATTATGTTTTGGTTTGTTTTGGCAATTAGTTGATGGAATGGTAATATGCAAATGTGTTTTGTTATATGGTAGGCTTATGAATGGAAAATATATGATATTAGTTAAGTATTGCATACTATGTAGAAATGGTATCATATGTGTATGAAATGTAATAGAATGGTTGCTAATTGGGTTGTAAAAATGTTACTATTTATGCTTGTGTATACATGTGAAAATAGGGTGGCATAATGGCTTTGCAAATAGCCTATTTTTGTCCACACGGGCATAGATACAGGTGTGTCTCAGCCGTGTGTGACACACGATCATGTTACACGACCGTGTGTCCCCTGGTGTTGATATTAAAATGAAGTCAGTATTCTTCACACGGTCTCACACACGGGCGTGTGACCGGCCGTGTGGTACAAGTCAGTATGTCCCCTAATTGGCACACGGCCTAGCACACAGGTGTGTGACTTGGCCATGTTGCATAAGTCAATATACCCTACAGGTTTGGCACAGCATAGCATACGGCCTGGCACACGGTCATGTATTGCCACTTCGAAGGGCACACGAGCTAGACACACGGGCGTGTGGTTGGCCGTATGACCCAAGTTAGTATACTCTCTAGTTTTCACACGGCCTGGCACACAGGCGTGTCTTCGGCCGTGTGATGCAAGTCAGTATGTATGCCCTGTTTCCACACGGGCGTGTCTATTAGCCATGTGAGGCACACGGCTTGTTCACACGGGCGTGTGACCCCTGAAATGTTGAAATTTTTCTAAGTTTCCAAAATTTTCATATGTTATCAGTTTAGTCCTGAACCACTTCTAAAGCATGTTTAAGGTTTCGTAGGCCTTATAAAGGGACAAGATGATTGTGTTGTATAGTATTTGAGTATGAATGTAAATGTATGAGATATGGATATTAAATGATGTGTTTTGATCGATAATACTTCGTAATCCCTACTCCGGCAACGGATACGGGTTAGGGGTGTTACACACAAGGTCTGCAGTACAATTCTTAAGTGTTCTGCATGCTCTGCCTCATCGCGAGAAAAAATCAAAATGTCATCAATAAACACAACCACAAACTTATCCAAATACGGTCAGAAGATTTGATTCATCAAGTCCATAAAAACAGCAGGAGCATTAGTTAATCGAAAAGGCATAACAAGAAATTCATAATGCCCATACCTCGTTCTGAACGCAGTTTTTGGCACATCCAAGTCTTTAACTCTCAACTGATAATAACCGGATCTTAAATCTATCTTCGAAAACACTGTTGCCCCTCTCAACTGATCAAATAAATCGTCAATCCTCGGTAAGGGATACTTGTTCTTTATTGTAACCTTGTTGAGCTGACGATAGTTGATAAACCGAAATAGTAACATATTTTAAGCCCACATTTAGTATGCTTTTGGATGAATTATCCTTCGATTTATGTAAAAAGGTGCTCTTAATCCTTTCTTTTCATGTCTTATATCCAGGAAAGCACCCAAGGATAAAAAAACAAGAAACGGGCTCAAAACGGACCAAAATGGACTAAAGTGGAAATCGACACGGCCTAGACTTGGACCCACACGGCCGTGCCAAGTTAATCATCTAGAACACGGTCTAACCCCGACTCACACGGCCGTGTCTCATTAAAGAAATCCGAACACGGCCTGTCCACGACTTACACGGGCGTGCGCCATGGCCGTGCCTCTGCCGTGGAGAAGAGCAATTTTATTCGGGAAAGGATACTTAGGGAGAAAGAAACGTATTTCAAAAGCCTATAAATACACCCTAAGTATGACCTGAAAGGGGGAGCCCAAAGCCATCGTCTAGGGCGTCGTGCTAGGCAGCAGAAGGCGATTTGTGGGGATTCACTCGGGGATAGCCGCTTGATTCATCTCAAGAAGCGGAATTCTACTCAAGACGGAGGGTCTCTCCTTCAATTCCTTCAGGGGTTTTAGGGATTTCTTATGTTTTGTTTTATTTTTCTCTTGAGATGTTTTCCTTTATTGTTATGAACTAAACCTCTCTGGATACAGAAGGGATGAAACCTATGATGAATCTTGTTATTTGATTATTTGAATTATATGATAAATACTTAGTTTGTTCTTAATTATGTGAACTTAATCCAAATCTAATGTGCTTAGGTGGAGGAGGAATAGACACTGCCTAAGAGTAGATCCAACATAATTAAGCGGAGTTGATCACACGCCTAGAGATAGGGTGACGAGATTTTTCCGGATTAGGGTGAAACCTAATATGGGAATCCACAGATCGATTTATTGCTATTCTAGGGGGTTATTATAGGAGAACGAGAGTTTCACTAATTAACCTAGGGTTAGACGTTATTCGCCTCGAGAGAGGGTTTAATATACGTTAGGGAGTCTTACGGATCAAACTAAGTGAATAAAGCGTATGGTTCAGTGTTAGATAACACGTGAAGTCTAGGTGGATTCTTCCTAGGGTATCGTCTAAATCAACTGAGTTTTTCCCAAGTTATTTTCCAAATTCATTCTTCTTTGCCTTAGAGTCTTTAGTTTAGTAGTTAATTAATTTAGTTTGATAAACAACTTCACTTATTTTAGGCTAAATAATAAAAAAAATTAGTATTAGTACTTTTAGTTTCTTTGGGTTCGATAATCCGGTCTTGCCTAAACTATACTACTGTTCGATAGGTGCACTTGCCTTTAATCGTTGTCGAGTTAGTTTCCGTGTTCGATCATTCTTTTATAAATTTTAAAACTCGATATATCTGATCAAGTTTTTGGCGCCATTGTTGGGAACTAAAATATTAAGAACGCTCTATTTTTATTACTTTAGCCATTATTTTTTATTTTTCTTTTTCGCAATTTATTTTTCTTTTTAGTTTTTATTTTTGCTAAATTCTCTTTCTTTCTTTTCCTAGCAGGTACCTCTAGTTTATGACTAGAAGGAACCCGAGAGGACCTTTAGAATACGACAGTGATATTGAAGCTACCGCTCGAAGAAATCGCAGAGAAATTAGGCGAGCCCAAAATTACCAAGGAGAGCGAAAAGACAGATCCAATCCTACTGAAGGGATGGACGAAAATAATCTTCCACCACAAGATGTGGGAGAAAATAATGCTCCTCGTACTATGTTTGATTATGCTAAACCTCATTTAACATGAGCCGAATCTAGTATTGTTAGGCCTACTATAGCTGCTAATAATTTTGAATTAAAGCCTAACACTATACAAATGATTCAACAGTTTGTTCAATTTGATGGTTTACAGGATTTAAAATCCAAACGCTCATATAGCTAATTTTTAGAGTTACGTGATACCTTCAAAATAAATGGCGTTTCTGATGATGCCACACGTCTTCGGTTATTTCCCTTTTCATTAAAGAATAAAGCTAAACAGTGGTTAAACTCGTTACCACGAGGGTCAATCACTACATGGGAACAAATGACCGAAAAATTTTTATTAAAGTATTTCCCACAGGCCAAAACGGCCAAATTACATAATGGTATCTCTTCTTTTGTGCAGATGGATTTAGAGACATTATACGATGCATGGGAGAGATATAAGGATCTCTTGAGAAGTTGTCCACGCCATGGCTTACCATTGTGGCTCTAAGTCCAAACTTTTTATAACGGTGTGAACCCCTCAACGAGACAACTTATCGACTCAGCCACCGGTGGAACCTTGAAAAATAGAACTCCTGAGGCAGCCTACGAGTTTATTGAAGAGATGTCGCTAAATAACTATCAGTGGCAAGTTACAAGAACAAGGCCAACAAAAACAGCCGGAGTTTACAACCTCGACGCAGTAACCATGCTATCAAATCAGGTAGAGTTGATGAATAAGAAGATTGATAGTTTGTGTTCTTCGCAGTACATCCAAATCATGCGATGCGATGCAAGTGGAACTATGGCGAATCCCACAGTACCCACCCTACCAACCAGCACGAGAGAGCGAGCAGATGAACTATATAGGTAACAATTTCAGATCTAATAATAACCCATATAGTAATAATTATAATCCGAGTTGGAGGAACCACCCAAATTTTTCGTGGAGGACAAGGAAATCAAGGAAATCAAAGACAACAACCTCCTCAAAATTTCCAAAATCACCTCTATCCACGGGAAAAGAAGCCGAATCTTGAAGAGATGTTGAACAAATTCATAGCATCCATAGAAGCCCGTCTCCAAAAAACTGAGGTAACACTCGACACCCAACAAACATCGATCAAAAAGATCGAGAACCAAGTTGGAGGACTTACAAAGGCAATCAGGGAAATTACCCAGTCAATCGGAGAAATTGCAAAGCTATTATCTGAACGACCACAAGGGCATCTACCGAGTAATACTGAAATTAATCCAAAGGAGCAAATCCATGCCATAACAGCTCAAGAAAGCGAAGAAGTAGACGAACCCAGTCCAATACAAGAAAACAAGGTAAAAGAAGGTAAAGTTGAGGTACCACAAGACAAGCCAAAACCGGTAATCAAGGAGTACCAACCTCGCATACCATATCCTGAAGCATTAACAAGAGATGATACAGAGGAACAGTTCGGTAAGTTTTTTAAACTTTTAAAGAAATTACATATTAACTTACCGCTACTTGAAGCTCTTTCACAGATGCCAGATTCGAGGAAATTTTTAAAACATCTCTTGATGAATAAGCGGAAGTTAGACGAGTCGTCACATGTGGAACTTAACGCAAAGTGCTCAGCAATTCTCCAAAATAGACTACCACAAAAGCTAAAAGATCCAGGGAGTTTTACAATTTCATGTTTAATTGGTAGACTAACTGTTGATAATGAGTTAGCTGATTTAGGGGCAAGCATAAATGTCATGCCTAATAAATTGTTTAAACAATTAGGTCTAGGGAAACCCAAACAAACTAGGATGAGCATTCAATTAGTGATAAAATCTGTTAGAATTCCTAGGGTATTATCGAAGATGTTCTTGTAAAATTGATGATTCGTTTTCCCAGTAGATTTTGTTGTCTTAGACATGGATAAGGATAATTCGATCCCCCTAATTTTAGGAAGACCCTTTTTAGCAACTGCCAGAACTAAAATTGATGTTGATGCAGGAGAACTCATATTTTTTATAGGTAATGAGACAGTCACCATCAAAGCTCTCGACTCGGCTAGAACATCGAGTAATCAAGGTGAGAACGTAAAATCTACTGATAACCATTCGGTTAACCCTTATTTTCAGGAAGCACCACCAAAAGATACAACTAAACCCGATCCTAAACCCCATGCCAATAAAGAAATAACTCATGAAGATCGAGGGATTCAGTTCGATGATCTAGACGATTGGAAGACACACTTTAAGGAGAAATTAGGGATACACGACGAAGAACCGGAACCACACAAGATAAAACCGAATGAGCCCCCAAAAGAGCTAATAGGAACAACAAACCATTTCAAAATAGGGGACCAAGTACTGTTAGATCAGGCAGATCCTCAAATATCTCCTCCGGATGCTAGCACAAACAAAGAAATATCTTTTAGGATAACCAGTGTTTTTCCACACGGAACAGTCGAGGTAAGTAATCCTATTTTTGGTACTTTTACTATAAACACATCTCGACTTAAATTTTTTCACAAAGACACAAATGATAGCATGAGAAGGGACTTCCAACTCCTCAAACCACCCTGACAAAACAAACGAGAGGAGAGTCTTCTCGGGAGGCAACCCGAGCACTAACATAATTTATTCTCACATTTTGCTTTAAATTTATTTTTATTTTCTTCTTTTCCTTCTGAACACTTAGTTATAAACTAACAAGGGGTGCAGAATTCACGGACACATGGCCTTACACACGGCCGTGGCCGTGGCCGTGTGGACCCAAAAAAATCCCCGTACTGACATACCAGAGGCCGTGCGAATCAATTCCAACCACTTTTCGACGTTACGGATCCAACCACTACACCACGGGCACCGACAAAGGGGCACGGTCGTGCCCCATAATCATGTGAAGTTACTGACTTTCCAACCATGGGCAGAACACACCCGTGCCTTAAACCTGTGCCAACATACTGACTTGTCGAACACAGGCTAGACACGAGCGTGGGGTAACCAAACACGCCTAGGAACACGGCCGTGCGATGCGGCCGTGTGAATCGACACACCCTCAACCCACGGGCGTGGTAAATTGCCAGACTTGAGATTCTATTTAATTACCATGCCCCTCTCCTTTCTCTCCTTACCTACTCTTCTTCTTCTTCCTTCCTCTCTTTTCTCCCTTTTGTTTTTTTTTTCCTTTTCCTAATAAATCCTCAGACTCTTGAGCTACAACAAAATCATATCCATGGCAAAGAAGCGTAAAAGGCCAATCTCCTCAAATGAGACCGATTCACCTGAGTTCATGCCGGCAGCTTCATCCAAACAACAAGCCAAGGGTCTTTGAGACCAATTATTTGTTCTTTTATTTTTATCTTCTCCTTTATTTTCTTTATCTTTACTTCTCTTCTACTTAATTTAGTTTATTTTGTTTTAGTTTCTTGTTTTTAGGTTCTTAAGGTTGCTTGGGAATCACGCCACTTCCACCATCACCAACAACTCCGTCACCTTCAAAGTCACACCCACCTCTCGAACCATCTACCATAAGGATTCTCAGGCCCCTTTATCTTTTAAATTTAGTTTATTTTCCTTCTTAGTCTCCTTCTCTTTATCTTTCTTGTCTTTAATTATATTATTAGTATATTATTAAGGTTTCTTTAGATTTCTTGGCTAATCCTGCATGAGACTCCCAATTTCTTCATCTAGCGCAGGTTCGTCATCTAGATGGCCCATCACCACCACCAAAGACACAATCTCCTCTCAAGGAGCCATCCAAAAATTCAGGGAGTTTCACTTCCTCCCATATCTTATGATTTTATAACGATATTATCTATCTTTGTACATTGAGGGCAATGTACATCTTAAGTGTGGGGGGTGAACAACCTTAAAAGGTGCCTAACTTTTTTCATTATTCTCAAATTTCTAAAATTAGGTACCAAACATTTTGCATTATTCTCAAATCCCTGAATTTAGTCTTGTTTGAAAGTAAATCACTCATATTACTAATTAGGATGAAATTTCTGATGATTTATGATTTTTATTGAGATGTTTTAGATTAAGTCACTGATAATTGTGCATTGATAATTAAATTCTAAGAATACTAGAGAATCAAGCATGATGAGTCTAATTTTTAGAAATTAAAAATTTGCTAGGTTTTCAAACTGAGTTTAAATATTATCTTGAAGTTTGAAATTTACGAGGTTGACATCAAAATACCCATAATTTTTGTGAGTTTTTGAGCCTTATAGAGCATAAATTCTTTTTCTTGCTCACTTTATTGATTATGAGTATGTCAACATTGATTTGTTATTCTAGAACTTGTATCGATTATACATGTCGAGACCACACCTATGATTTGATATACAGAGATGATGAAGGCACCTATGTTTTAACCCACTTACTCCACTAAAAGCCTACCTTCACAAATTAACCCCTAGTGGACCCCTTTTAATCCTAACAACCCTATTTATTGACATAACCGCTAATATTAACCCAGAACCCCTTTGTTTTTGTTATCACCATTCCTTTTGACTACCCTTATATCGAGATTTGATTTGATTAATAGCCTAACTATGTTTTTATTTCAGTAATTTATCTTTTATTATGTATTTATGATTGTTCTTAAAAAAAACGAAGTATATTCATTATTAGTTATGTGATTAAACGAGCTTATACATTTAAATTCCAAATATCGAAGAAGAAGCTCGTATTATTAAGTACTATTAGTTTTCAATTCATGTAATTATTATTAGTTCATTAGTTCTTAGTTAGGTAATTTGTCGATTCAATCTCGATTCTAACCCTCTAATTCAGCCTTACTCCACACCTTAACCCTAGCCCCGTTACAACCCTAACAAAGACCTTTTGATTTGTGTTTCATCTCATATTTCAGTGGTGGAGATTTGATTTTCATGCAAGCCTATGGGATTAACTCTTCATGTTCGACTTTTGAGTGCCTAAATTTTGAACCTTAAACACTTTGACTTATTTGAGTGAATCTTTTGTGAGGATGTCAATCCTTGTCGATTTCAAATTAAAGGTAATTATCTAGATAATGGGAGACGCCTAAGTTTTCGAGCTACAAAATCTATGACTTATATTGGTTGAATTTTTAGGACGCTTTGAGTTGAATTATCCATGTATAAATTATCTCTGAATTATGATGAGACACTATCAATGACTATTATGAATTATAGGAAGTTCGTTTTAATTGTAAGTTGAGAATTTTGCTTGAGGACAAGCAAAAGCTTAAGTGTGGGGGTATTTGATAAACCGAAATAGTAACATATTTTAAGCCCACATTTAGTATGCTTTTGGATGAATTATCCTTTGATTTATGTAAAAAGGTGCTCTTAATCCTTTCTTTTCATGTCTTATACCCAGGAAAACATCCAAGGATAAAAAGAACGAGAAACGGGCTCAAAACGGACCAAAACAGACTAAAGAGGAAATCGACACAGCCTGGACTTGGACCCACACGGCCGTGCCAAGTCAATCATCTAGAATACAGTCTAACCCCGACTCACACGGTCGTGTCTCATTAAAGAAATCCGAACACGACATGTCCACGATTTACACGGGCGTGCGCCATGGCCGTGCCTCTGCCGTGGAGAAGAGCAATTTCATTCGGGAAAGGATACTTAGGGAGAAAGAAACGTATTTCAAAAGCCTATAAATACGCCCTAAGTATGACCTGAAAGGGGGAGCCCAAAGCCATCGTCTAGGGGCGTCGTGCTAGGCCAGAGAAGGCAAATTTGTGGGGATTCACTCAGGGATAGCCAGTTGATTCATCTCAAGAAGCCGGAATTCTACTCAAGACGGAGGATCTCTCCTTCAATTTCTTCAGGGGGTTTTAGGGATTTCTTATGTTTTGTTTTATCTTTTCTCTTGAGATGTTTTCCTTTATTGTTATGAACTAAACCCTTCGGATACCCGAAGGGGATGAAACCTATGATGAATCTTGTTATTTGAGTATTTGAATTATATGATAAATACTTAGTTTGTTCTTATTATGTGAACTTAATCCAAATGTAATGTGCTTAGGTGGAGGAGGAATAGACCCTGCCTAAGAGTAGATCTAACATAATTAAGCGGAGTTGATCGCACGCCTAGAGATAGGGTGACGAGATTTTTCTGGATTAGGGTGAAACCTAATATGGGAATCCACAGATCGATTTATTGCTATTCTAGGGGGTTATTATAGGAGAACGAGATTTCCACTAATTAACCTAGGGTTAGAAGTTATTCGCCTTGAGAGAGGGTTTAATATACGTTAGGGAGTCTTACGGATCAAACTAAGTGAATAAATCGTATGGTTCAGTGTTAGATAACACGTGAAGTCTAGGTGGATTCTTCCTAGGGTATCGTCTAAATCAACTGAGTTTTTCCCAAGTTATTTTCCAAATTCATTTTTCTTTGTCTTAGAGTCTTTAGTTTAGTAGTTAATTAATTTAGTTTAATAAACAACTTCACTTATTTTAGGCTAAATAATAAAAAAAAAGTTAGTATTAGTACTTTTAGTTCCTTTGGGTTCGATAATCCGGTCTTGCCTAAACTATACTACTGTTCGATAGGTGCACTTGCCTTTAATCGTTGTCAGAGTTAGTTTCCAGGTTTGATCATTCTTTTATAAATTTTAAAACTCTGATTTACATCGATCAATAGTCGATACAAAGCCTCATGGATCCTTCCTTCTTCTTGACGAATAATACTGGTGCACCCAGGGCGAAAAACTCAGTCTCGCAAAATGCTTATCTGTCAACTCTTGCAACTGAGATTTCAATTCTTTCAACTTGGATGGAGCCATTCTATATGGACCTATAGATATCGGTGTAGTCCCCAATACTAAGTCAATAGCAAACTCTACTTCTCTGATCGGTGGTAATCCAGGCAACTCTTCTGGGAACACATCCGGATATTCACAAACTACTGGTATCGATGCAATCTTTAATTCAGTCACTTTCGTATTCAGTACATACGCAAGAAATGCTTCACAACCCTTTCTTACATACCTCTGAGCCGACATCGACAAAATCACAATAGGCAATTCACCCGATTCATCTAATTCAACCCAAAGAATCTCATTGTTTTGACATTTTAATTCAATAACCTTTCATCTACAATTCACCACTACATCATGTAGAGTCAACCAATCCATTCCAAGTATTACATCAAACTCATCAAATGGAAAAAACATTAAGTTAGCCAGAAAATAGTGACCCTGAATCATTAAAGGAAAACCCTTGCAGACTTTATCGACTAGAACATATTTGCCTAAGGGGTTCGATACCTTAATCACAAATTCAGTAGACTTAACAGGCAAATTCTTATTAGATACCAAATTCATGCAAATATAGGAATGAGTCAATCCAGGATCAATTAATGCAACTACATTAGTATCATAAAGAGAAAATGTACCAGTGATCACATCACGGGAGGACACATCCTCGCGAGCACGAATGGCATACGCTCAAGTAGGTGCTCTAGCTTCCAATCTCACAACTGAATCTTTGAACACACCTCTGCTACAGGTTACATTTCCCATATTTCTCACTGGCCTCCCTCTAGCAGCAGTGTTGTTCGATCTTGCATTTTGAAAATTATATTTTTCAATCATTTTCGTGCAATCTCGAATGAAGTGATCTTGGCAGCCACATTTAAAACAAGCCCGGTTATTCATCCTACATTCACTGAAATGTCGCCTACCACAGTGTTGGCATTCAGGCTTATTAGACCTAGCATTACCAACGCTCGCTATGGACGTAGTCTGGGCCTTAGAACCCGAATATTACTTCCCACGATCTCTGTTGGAGTACCCAGCTGAAACATTTGAACGAACATGCATATCCCTCAATTTCTTTGACGAAGATTGAAATGACTTATTCATCGGCCTCTTTCTCGAATCCCTAGCCTCAAACTCATCTTTTCTCTTTTCTTTACTTAGCTCTTCGGCTTTACAGGCTCGTTCAACTAGCACAAAAAATTCTTTCAGCTCTAAAATCCCAACTAAAAGTCGGATGTCCTTATTCAATCCATCTTCAAATATTTTACACATGATAGCCTCTATTAAAACACATTCCTGAGCATACTTACTGAGTCTAACAAACTCCCGCTCGTATTCAGTCACAGTCATTCAGACTTATTTCAGCTCCAAGAACTCTTTATGTTTCTGATCAATAAACCACTGACTGATGTACTTCTTTCTGAATTCCTCTTGGAAGAAATCCCAAGTAACTCTTTCCCTTGGTACTACTGATACTAAAGTGTTCCACCAATGATATGTTGAATCCCTTAGAAGTGATATAGCATATTTAAAGCACTCTTCTGGTGTGCAAGAAAGCTCATCAAATACCCAAATAGAGTTCTCCAGCCAAAATTCTGCCCTCTAGGGATCATCATCGACATTTGCTCTAAATTCTTCAGCCCCTTGCTTTCGAATCTTATCAATTGGAGGCTTATTCAGTTTTACCAATTCCACACCTTGGGGAGCTACGGGAATCGATTGAGGGTTAGGTGAGGGTGAAGGATTTTGGGCAGCTGGATTTGTCCGAACAAACTCGGCAAACCACTCATTCATTCTTTGGAAAAGGCTTCCCTAGCCTCTCCTCCTTGACTAATTGTCACAGGTCTACTTTCGGGTGGCGCGGTCCCTTGGGTGAGAGCCGACGCATTACTTTTAACGTCATCAGCCACTTCTTTATCGGGATCCATTTACTATATGAAAACACAGTTTAAATTGTCAGGAGTTGTCACATTATCAAAATTCATATATGGCATGTATAGCTAGACTCTTACACACGCTATGTTAGTCTGAGAACTGACTAAACCGTAGCTCTGATACCACTAAATGTAACACCAATTACCCGTATTCGACACCGAAACAGGGTACGAGGCATTACCAGACTCACATCACAAGCAATCATACAAGTCCGAGTCATAAATTTGCGTCCAAATTAAAACCATTTGAAATTAATCATAATGTCCTTAATACGAGCCTATGAGGCCCAAATCATGCATTTGAAGTGGTTCGGGACTAAACTGAAAACTTTAGAAAATTTACAAAACTTAGAAAATTTTCCATTAAACAGGGGACACACGCACGTGTGGGCAGGCTGTGCGGTCACACACGCCCGTGTCCCGACCCCGTGTAACTCTCTGACTTGTAACCCATGAACAAATTGAAATCACACGGCCAAGTCACACGCCCGTGTGTTAGGCCGTGTGGAAAATTAATTTTCACAAAATAGGTGCAGACTTCACACGGCCAGGGGACACACGGCCTACCACACGGCCAAGTCACGAGTAAGCTTTTATAAACCTATTTAAAGCACACCAAAATATTTTAATCGACAATTGGCCGTGTGTCCCCTGCACCTTAATTTTGAGAAACAGAATGCTCAGAATTGAGCACACGGGCTAACACACGACCTAACACACGGGCGTGTGACTTGGCCGTGTGATCTCAATTAACCTATTTTGTTATCCACAATATGTTATCAACAAGAAAGCACTACAAATCACGAGTAAGCTTTTATAAACCTTAGTAAGTTCGTCAATTAAACGATAAAGCTTATCGAATTAAACATAATAATTCAAATAACAAGATTAATAAATCGAGTTCCTATCAACAAGGTTCTTAACAGAATTCCTGTCAATAACAGATCACAACAGGTGAGTAATGCTCAAATAATTGTAAATGTAGAATATCAAATCTAATATTGAAACCTTCTAGCTTTTAATAGCTTTATTGTTGGATTGTTATTATTTTGTGATGGTAGCAATATCATATTCTCAAGAAATACATAGTGTAGAGAATTTAATAAGGATAATGTCCAACACTGCACATGAACTTTGGTCCAATATGCAATGCTATACATGAACTTCAGTTTTGTGCAATCTTATATATTAAATGTTAAATTGATTCGATTTTCAAAAATTACTAACACATTTATCAAAAACATCATTTTACGTTAACATACTTCATACACAAATAATTATGTTTATTTGATATAAAAATAAATTGATATATTTATTTATTCAAATATGTATAGTTGAATCAAAATCAAAGTTTCATTTATATACTTGAACTGTAATTAAAATTTCATGTGTATAATGATATTGAATCAAAATTTAAACATCAATATGCACATTGAATGAAAATTCATGTATAATTTTATATATATCCCATTTAAAAAACAATTTTTTTACAACTTTGATAATTAGGCTAGCTTAACCCATTAAAAATGTGAGTTTACATACGGGTTTAAGTAATAATACAATATGAACATATATCAATGCATGCTTTACATGTCAATCCTTAAAGAAAGTGATTCACGCATTAAATATTGTTTTAATTTTTTTATATTTTATCCACCCATATGTTTTTTTATTGAGAATTTATGTTGGAAATTGTGGTTTTAACTTGAGAGGGACAAAAGCAAGTCACTCCATCGCAATCCTTAAAATTTGAGGATTCTACTTCACTAATTTCAATCGTAGTAGTATTAGTAATTATAACAAATAGAAAGGATTGATTGTCTCAACCACAAGGGTGGAATGTGTACCACAAATATTTCAATACCACAAGTGTACATATTAGATAATAATAATTACAATGAAGGTAAATTCGAGTTAGAAATAGTTTCAACATCTAAACCTAAGAGATAGATTTTAAGAACTAAAAGTAAAGAATCACTCTAGAATTAATTAGGCACTCTATCCAAACAATCAATGATAACTATGTTGAGCTAAATTAATTAATTTAAAATTGAAGAGATGATGGAGTAGATAAATGGATTTAAAATTGTGAATCCTTCAATCAAAATGGCGAATGAAAGTAATATTTCTAATTTCTCTGAAAATCCTTCAACGAAAAAAAAGTAAGATTCAAGGACTTAAGTACGGATGAGGGCTCTAATATAGCGGTTGATTCAGAACCTAAGTCGGCGCTTTCCTGGAAAGATAGACTTTTGGGTGGTAGGTCTGGAGGATCTAAGGCATCGGATGCCTAGTCTCGATTTGGTGAAGATAACTATTTTAAACTTTTGGATGGGGATATTACAAGATCCCTGATCAATGGCATCTCTGTGATCAGTTTCTCTAAAAGAATTAATCATTTATTGATCAAAGACATGGCAACAATGGTGGTTATTAAGCTTTTGGGATGGTCCATTGGATATAATGTCCTACAAAATAGAGTTAGCAATCTATGGAAGCCAATATTGTCGTTCCACTTAATGGACATAGAGAACGATTATGTTTTAGTGAAATTTCTGAAACAGAGGAGTATTAAAAAGTACTTATCGTGCAGCCTTGGACTACAAATTTCAATTCGATGCAACCTTATTTGAATGTTGTCAAGGCCTGAAGTAGACTTCCAAGGCTTCCGGGGTTTCTATACAAAAGGAGAATTATTGAAGAAATTGGAGGGATGATTGGTAAAGTCTCAAAAATTGATTTCAACACAGATAGTAAAATGAGAGGAAAGTTCGTGAGAATGACAGTATATGTTAACCTTGATAAGCCACTGACTTCTCAAGTATTGATAAACGACACTCTTCAATGGGTTAAGTTTGAATTGCTGCCGGCGTTATGCTTTGGTTGCGGGCATTACGACCACTTGAAGGATGTGGGTCCTGATGGTCAGTAAACTAACTATAATTACGACAAAGGCAAGCGCACCTATCGAACAATAGTATAGCTATGGTGAGTAGGGAATATCGTATCCACGAGGACTAAAAGTACTAGTAATTACTGTTTTTCTATTATTTAGCCAATGAATTGGGATGATTGTTTTTAATCTAAATTTACTATTCTAATTTAACTAAGAACGCAACAGAAAATGAAATAGGAAATAATCGAAGATACAAAAGAGAAAGACAATACCCAGGAAATAATTCACCTAGACTTCACCTATTATTCTGGATCTGAATTAAACAACTTATTCACTTGTGTCTTGATCCGTAGAAATCCCTAAATTATGTTAATATCTCTTTCGAGAGTAAGAACAATTGACTCTAGGTTGATTAATTGAAATATCTTTCTAATTAAAACCCCTATTGTCGCATTAACTCGATCTATGGATTCCCCTATTAGGTTTGACACTAATCTGGTAGATTTATATCATCCTATTTCTAGGATTGCATGCAACTCCACTCAATTATGCTATATCTACTCTTAAACATGGACTTTTTCTCCACTAAAATAAGCACATTAAACATGAATTAATATCCCAAAAATATTAAAACACGAAATAAGCATACATAACTGCGAACAAGAATCAAGTATTTATCATGTAACTCAGAAATCAAATAATAAGATTCATCATAGGTTTCATCTTCCCTAGGTATCTAAGGAATTTAGTTCATAATATGGAATAAAAACATCTCAAAGTCAGAAAAACCACAAGACATAAAGAAAGTCAATAAAACTTCGAAAGAAGTTAAAAGGAGATCTTCAATCTTGAAAGAGATTCGCTTCTGAGTTGGCTTCAATGGTGTTCTTCGAGTGATTTCTTCAATCTTCTCTGAGTGCCCCCTTAGGTCTTCTTCTAATTGTTATTTATAGACTTTAGAATGCTCAGAAAGCCTAAAAATTGGGTTTTTTTGTGTGTTTGGGAAACAGGGTGCGAAATCGACACGGGCTAGTACATGGGCGTGTGGCCAGCCCGTGTGGCTTACACGGGCATGTGGCCAACTCGTGTGGAAATTCCTATACCGTGTGGATCCTGGAAACAGCTCTATTTGTCCGATTTTGGCTCATTTTTTGCTCATTTTACTCCCAAACGCTCTCCTAAGTATAGAAACATGAATTTTAAAGGATTAGGAGCATCAAATTCACTAATTTACATCATTAATCATCCAAAAATGCATTAAGAATGGGATTAAAATATGTTACTTTTACAGCTTATTAAATATCCCCACACTTAAGCGTTTGCTTATCCTCAAGCAAAAATCCTCATTTCACAATTAAAATTAATCTTTCTAAACTCATAATTCTTATCAATGATGTTTCATCATAATTCACAAATAATCATACATTGATAATTCAACTAAAAGAGCACTAAAGATTCAAACAATCCAAGTCGAACATTTTTAAAGCATGAAAACATAGGCATTTCCCCTTATCTAAGTAATTACCTTTAATTCAAAATTGACAAGAATCGACATCCTCACTAAAGATTCACTCAAATCACTCAAACTGTTTAAGGTTCAAGAATAAGCACTCAATAGTCAAACATGAAAAGTCATTACCATAGGATTGCATGAAAGTCAAATCTCCACCATTATAAAATGAGATGATACACAAATCAAAAGGTCTTTAAGAGGTTGTAATGGGGCTTAGGTTAAGGGTGTATAGAAAGACTAAAAACGTTAGTTAAAATTGAGACTAAATTGATAAATTACAAAACTAGAAAAATAAACAAATGCTGAATTAAAAATAATTACATCAATCGAAAATTATTCAAGAATAACACGAGCTTTTTCTCCAAATATGAATCTAACTATTCAAGCTCAATAATCATAGAATTAAATAATAATCAATATATATGTAATTTTTTTCTTATTTTTTTATTTTTTTAAATATTTTTATTTTTTACAATAAGAAATAATTCAGCTAAAAAAATAACCCATCAGAACCAAAACACGCGGATCTTGGCCGCAATCGGGTCGGGTTTCGGGTTTCCAGCAAAACGGCACCGTTTAAGCATCGAAAGTAACACTGTGAAACGACGTCATTTCACTTTTCTTTATAAACCAAAAAAAAAATTAAAAAACTCATTTTAAACCCCCTTCATAAACAAATAAAAAGTAAGCTCTCAACCCTTTTATCCCCTCCCTTGGTCGGATCTAGGGCTCTGTCGCCTATCCGCCGTGCCACCACCATGGACGGTGGCCGGCGTTGCGTAAAAAGAAGCCCCCTAGCCCCCCGCTTTAAGGCATTTCAAAAACCAAGCCTTTTTCATCTCGAAAGCCAAGAGAAGAGGGTATTTGACCCTTTTTTAAACTCGATTTCGTGTCGGTGTAAGGCCTTCCGACAACGCAATCTCAAGATGATTTTCGATGCGTTTTTTTTAATATCTTTAGCCCTTGAAAAAAGAATATAAATATATAAACTGATTTGAATAGAAACTAAAGAAAGAAAAAAATGTAATCAACCTCTTGATTCTCTTTTATTGATTCTGTATTTGTATTTGGTATATCTGCGTGTGTGTATAAATAGTCCAGAAGACCTAAAATAGTTTTTTGCTTCGGTTTTTTTATATCCGAAAAGAAAAAAAAGAAAAAAAAATACAATATTTTCATTTTTTTCGCTTTGCTGTTGTTTTTCGCGTCTTTTTGGCATGTAAGAAGGCCGTATGCTTGCTGGCAGAGGTACGAGGCAACGTAGAGGCACGAGGGTGGCGTACGGAGGCCGTACAATGGCGACGTGGTGTGGGGTGGCTTGCTACTGGGATTGTGTGCGGCGCTGGTGGAAACCCTAGGGTTTCTGCTGGCTCAAAACATTTCAGGCCATTTGGGCCAGTTTCTGTTATTGGGTCAATGGGTTTTGTTTTGGGTCTAGTTTAGGTAGAACATTTGGGCTCGGGTTTAATTTGTGGGTTTGTAAAAAATTGTAAAAAGAGACTGTTTTGGACTTTTTTTTTGTTTATTTTTTTGTATTTTCTGTTTGCTTTGTTTTTTTTTGGTTTTATAGGCCCGGGCAAATTAGGCCATTTACAGTGCCCCTCTTTGCTCATTGTCGTGTAACGAGAATAGAGCAAAGACTTTAAAAAGGGTCAATTTTTCCCGGTCTTGCCAAATCTTGACCTCTTTCAGTGCTTTTTTTCTTCGAGTAGCTTCGTTCCATCCCGCTGCATCTTCAGGGGCCTGGGAACTAGCGCTTCGACCAATTCAAGGAATTTAGACTTGTAGCCTCGATCTGCTCCACCGCAACTTCAGGGAGATGAGATTTGCTATCTTTAGTCAGCTCCATTGCAAACTCAGGGATGCCAGACTGGTATCTTCGATCCGCTTCGCTCAGGAAGGCAAGGTTTGCTATCTTCGGTCTGCTCCACTGCAAACTCAGGGATGCCAGACTGATGGCTTAAATCTGTTCCACTACTGCTTAGGGAGACAAGATTTATCGTTCGATCTTGGTCCACTACTGCTTAGGGTGACAAGATCTACAATCTTTGACCTATTCCACTGCTGGTCAGGGAGATAGGGCTAGTGGCTTAAATCTGTTCCACTACTACTTAGGGAGACAAGATTTGTCATTCGATCTTGGTCCACTACTGCTTAGGGTGACAAAATCTACAATCTTTGACCTATTCCACTCCTGGTCAGGGAGATAGGGCTGGTGGCTTAAATCTGTTCCACTACTGTTTAGGGAGACAAGATTTGCCGTTCGATCTTAGTCTACTACTGCTTAGGGTGACAAGATCTACAATCTTTGACCTATTCCACTGCTGGCTAGGGAGATAGGGTTGGTGGCTTAAATCTGTTCCACTACTACTTAGGGAGACGAGATTTGCCGTTCGATCTTGGTTCACTACTGCTTAGGGTGACAAGATCTACAATCTTCATCCTATTCCATTGCTGGCCAGGGAGATAGGTTTGGTGGCTTAAATATGTTTCACTACTGCTTAGGGAGACGAGATTTGCCGTTCGATCTTGGTCCACTACTGCTTAGGGTGACAAGCTCAACAATCTTCGACCTATTCCACTGCTGGCCAGAGAGATAAGGTTGGTGGCTTAAATCTGTTCCACTACTGCTTAGGGAGACAAGATTTGTCGTTCGATCTTGGTCCACTACTGCTTAGGGTGACAAGATCTACAATCTTTGACCTATTCCATTGCTGGTCAGGGAGATAGGGCTGGTGGCTTAAATCTGTTCCACTATTGCTTAGGGAGACGAGATTTTCCATTCGATCTTGGTCCACTACTGCTTAGGGTGACAAGATCTACAATCTTCAACCTATTCCATTGCTGGCCAGGGAGATAGGGTTGGTGGCTTAAATCTATTCCACTACTACTTAGGGAGACAAGATTTGTCGTTCGATCTTGGTCCACTACTGCTTAGGGTGACAAGATCTACAATCTTCGACCTATTTCGCTGCTGGCCAGGGAGATAGGGTTGGTGGCTTAAATCTGTTCCACTACTGCTTAGGGAGACAAGATTTACCGTTCGATCTTGGTCCACTACTGCTTAGGGTGACAAGATTAACAATCTTCGACCTATTTCGCTGCTGGTCAGGGAGATAGGACTGGTGGCTTAAATATGTTCCCCTACTACTTAGGGAGACGAGATTTGCCATTCAGCCGATCTGCTCCAACACTGTTTAGGGAGATAAGATCTACTATCTTCAGTCTGCTCCACTGCAAACTCAGGAAAGCAAGGCTGGGGTCTTCGATCTGCTCTACTACTGTTTAGGGAGACAAGATCTGCTAATTCACCGATGTTGCGACATCATCCTCTGAGGACCTATCCTGTAAAATCGATTTTATGTGTTTATGCTTATGCAAAAATGGTTAGGGTGCAATGATCAGAATGAATCTAATGCTCCTAACTAAATGTATTATGGACGACATTTGTATGAATGTAGAGTGTCCTGAGAATGATCCCTTTTTTAAAAATTCAGGGTTGTCATCGCTCATTGTTTATCAGGGCTTTATCACTGACGTATTATGCTGCTATCTTGTTTGGCTAGTATTCTTGACAGAAAACCCGAAAAATAATTATATCTTGCTCAGTCGATTTGCCCCACTGTAACTTCAGGGTTCATCTCATTGTGACTTAGGGGTATAGGATCTGAATCCTTTCCCATCCATCCCACTGCGACTTCAAAACGTAGGATTTGTTTTTTCTTCAATCCATCCCATTTCTATTCAAAGGTATAGGATCTGTATCAGCTTCCATCTATCCCAATGTAACTCAGGGGTATAGAATCTGTAGCTTGTTCCATCAACCGATCACTCCCAAGGTGACCCAACCAGATGTGTATTCATGATATTCGCGTGGATGCAGAATATCATTCTTCTAGCAAAAGATTCCTCTTTTACACTTGGGTTGACATTACTCGTGTTCCGTCGAGATTGTATCACCAACTATTTTTGACAGAAAAGCCAAGGAGATAGCCTCAATTTAGACTTTTCCTTCTCAAACATTTCCAGCCCTTAAGCTTGGTAAGTTCTGAACAATAGCCCTGTTTCAGGTTCTTGTATTATTTAGAAGTTTCCAGAGTAATATGTAAAACTCCTTTTATGAAAGTGTTATTAGTCCTATAATCATTATTTCAATACAAAATGCTTGAAAAAGATCATAACCATGGACAAATTAGGAGCATAGCTCGAAACAAATAAGTTAAGCAAAGATAGCGATCGCAATCAAGAAGGAAATTTATTGTGAACATATTTTGAAAAGAATAATATAATCACAAATAACAAATTTAAAATGGGTAAAATGGGAACTAGGTGCCCCAGATATCGTAGCCTGAGCTTCTCTGTTCAAACTTTTTGAGGACCATTTTAAGCTCAATATCTGTTTAGGGGATCCAGAGTACTTTGTCGATGCCCCAAGACGTAGCGTACTTCTTCATTGTTAATTCAGGCATAGCAAGACTGTTGAATGCCCCAGTTTTGATCAAAATTTGAGCCGCCCTTTTTCGGTTTTCAACTCAAATCCCTTTTGGTCTCAAAGCGCCCTTTGTGGGTTTTCGCCTTGGCCTCTCCTTTTTCTTCTTTTTCTTTCTTTCCCTTTTTTTTTGAAAACTTTTTATTAAAGTTGAATTCACCGGATTGGGCAGGTCCTTGCCGTCCATCTCGGTCAATATCCAGGCTTCTCCAGAACAGGCCTTCTTTGCTGCATAAGGTCTTTCCCGGTTTGGCATCCACTTTCTTCTAAAGTCCCTTTTGCATGGGAAAAATCTTCTTCAAAGGCCTATCATGAAATTTTCTAGGGCGAACCTTTTTTGTTGTAAGCTCGCATCATCTGACCGTGACAGATAGCTTTTAATATTTTATCTTCGAATTCAACTGATCATATCGGGATTAAATCTATTCTACCTCTTCCAATCTTGAGTTCTGACAAGACTCGAAAAGTATGTCGACTTCAATAGATAAAACGCTTTTATTCCATAAACTAAGGTATTGCCCATGCAAAGGTCTTGACCAATGTTTGATAAGCATGGAGGGTAAATGTAACTTATTTATGCCAATCTTTACAAGTCTAGATCATCTTCCTAATAATCCTTGCTTTTTTTTTCCTCACTGGTTGCCTTTATTGCCTTGTGATGTGGCTCCTGATCTTTGAATAGACCGCAAACTTTTGATATTGTGCGGTTAAATATGATCTTTTCAACATTTTTTCCGGTATTCTTTCTTTCCTTTTCTCTTTTTTTTTTGTTCTGATGACTATCGACTTTGTAATATTGGCATATGAAGTGACTTTTACCATCTTAGCAAAGTAACCGACGTCCACGAAAATGAATCGATATTGGCCAGAAGCTTTTGATGAGACTGGCTTGATAACACCCATACCCCACATATAGGAAATCTGTGAAGAAATAGAGGAGGCGCGTAAGTCCTGTATTCATCCATCTGGCATTCATGGCATAACTGATGCAACCTTCCTTTTCTGGTGGACCAGCAGTACCTAAACCTCATGATTAGCCTGACTATTGTAAAACCATTAGCGTGGGTTCTTTAAACACCAATCTTAATAGCATACCCACGTTTTAGTAACCCGGCGTGCCTTAATATGATCGTGCAGAAACATCTTCGAATTCTCGAAAATGGCTCAATAATGTCTCGCCTTATTTCTGTGGTGGGTTAGGCTTCGATCTTTGCCCCTTTCCTAAGCTTGCAACGTCTACTGACCCTTTGCATGGTAGAGTCTATTCTCATCTTGCTCTACCATCCTTAACAAATCAAAAGATAGGCTACAATTTTTGTCATCTTTAAAGTCCTTTGATCCTTTAAACCCATATCTCACCCAAAAAGGGAGTTAGTAACATCGTCGCTCATGTCGTTGATATATGGGGACCCCTTGTGGGTACGAAGGTAAATTCTAGAGAATAAATGGTTTCAAGGATGATTATTTGTATGGTATGATCATGAATAAAGAATGAAAGAATATTTAAATAGAAATCCACAAGAATCTATAAATAGAAATAATGAAAAAATATTTACTCAAAAAGATGCATTTTATTGAAATAAAGATTCTGAACACAAGCTTATTTCACAAAATGACTCTTATTACTTCTAGGCTGAAAGCAATAAGTGTGTTTTGAATATTACTCTAGATTAGCCTTAAAAAAGCATGTCTCTTCCAAAGTCCCATTGTTCAAAACACTCTCAAGTATATAAAGGTCGATGCTTGGAAAACTTTTATTCATCGGTTCCCTCTTCGGATACGCCATTGGTGTTCTGGTTTCCCAATTTCTAGGCTTCTGATGACTTCTTCAAGGAAACGCAACTCTCCTGCCCCCTTATTTAATTATCACAATTTACTGTTTCGTTCGGCTCATCGAACTTTACAACCCCTATTTTAATAAGCCTTTCGACCAATTTCTTAAATGCAATGCAGTTATCGATTGAGTGACCCGTTATTCTCGCGTGATACTCACATTGAGCATTCGAATCATACCATTTGGGGTATGGGGGTTGTATTGGTTCCATATAATGAGGAGCCACCACATGTGCATCAAATAAGCTTTGATACAACTCCCTATATGTCATTGGAGTTGGTGTAAACTAGAGTTGCTTTGCACTGGATTCTTGTTTTGATGAGCCCTGATGACCAGTGGTCACAGCCCTTGGTTGACCTGCAGTGACCGATTTGGAATGCATGCTCAAGCTGTTCACTACATTTTCCCTATTTCTCGGGGTTGATCTTTTGACACTTTTCCCCGCGTCTATCTTTTCGCTTCTTATAGCATTCTCAATTATCTCGCCAGACATTACCATATCTGAGAAGCTCATGGTGGCACTTTCCAACATATAGTTAATGAACGAGGCCTTCAAAGTATTGATGAAGAGCATCGTGGTTTCTTTTTCTAGTAGAGGTGGCTAGACTTGTATAGCGACTTCCTTTTATCTTTGGGCATACTGTCGAAAACTCTCACTTGTTCTCTTCTCCATGTTCTGTAGAGTGATTTTATCGGGGGTCATATCCGTTACATGACTATACTGCTTCATGAAAGCTTGAGCTAAATCTCTCTATGAACTAATCCTGGTACGACTCAATTGGTTATACCATTTGGACGCTGCCCCAGTTAGACTGTCTTGGAAGTAGTGGATCAGTAATTGATCATTGTTGACATGCCCAGTCATACGTCGGCAAAACATGGTTATGTGAGTTTCGGGGCAACTAGTCCCATTGTATTTTTCAAATTCTGGCATCTTGAATTTGTGGAGAAGTATTAGATCTAGCACCAAACTCAGATCTTTAGCGTCGATTCCATGTTGCCTATCAGTGTTTTCCATGGCCCTGAATTTTTCCTCTAGCCATTTGCATCGATCCTCTAACTGTCTGGGCAGTTCAGATCTTGTCCTTTCCCTTTCTACTGCTTCATCAAAGTCGGGAATAACAGCATTAATTGGGTGATCCTCTAAGTTAGAACCCAATCCAGCTTGGAAGTTCGTTGGTATCGAAACACCCTCTTGAAATTGTTGAGGTTTAATTATGACAGATGTTTTTCGTGGGTACACCTCAGGATGTGTCGGGGTAAAACCTGAAGGATATAGTGGTTCCTCATTATCTTCACCAGTGTTAACCATGGGGGTCTTTCCTTTGTCTATTCCTCTCGTCAGTAATTGAGTTAATTGAGTCATCATACTCTTTTGTGATTCCATCATTCTATCCATCATATTTTGCTGGATCTTAGCCAGCTGCTCTTGCATTTGTACCTGTATTTGTTCTTGCATATCATTTTGCATTTGCTCCAATTTTTCTAGTCTTTTATCTATTGACTTGGTCTTTTTCCTTGTGCCGTAGGGATGCGTATTTGGTAAGGTTTTTTCGGCTTCCAGTTTCTGAAATAATTTTTAATTAATTAGAGTCTTTCTACAAATTTTAATGCATGTGATATAATGTAATGCAGATGCATGAAATGCAATGCGAATGCATGGAATATATGCGGACCATCAGCCTTGAATAGTCTTTGTCGGCTTGAATCCTCGGGCAAATCCTTGTATTCTTATGCGGACCATCAGCCTTCTCTCGTTGTTTATTTGGACTATATTCGAACGACCGTATTATAATCCACTTTATCAAGCAATCCATTTCCTTATGACAAACTCTTCTATTTAGCAATCGAATATGAATCAACACCTCCTTTTTATGATGATGAAATGCAATGCAGTTAAAACAAAAGAAACACGTTAGCACAAGAGAAATGAATAACAGAATAAAGTACCTAATCGGGTGACCACTAGGGTTTGGCGTGGCTCTACCTAGGGTTGGCTCTTAGGGTTCACTATATGTGGTTTAGTTCTAACGAGAGGGTACCTGAACCAGCAGATTCCTCAATCCTCACCCATTATAGGCTCATATGGATCGAGTTCGGTTCAGGGGAGTACATTTCCCTATGGCCATGCGGAGTTGAAAATCTCAAGAAGACATAGGTACAGATGTATCCCGGAAGTAATCCACTAGCCCATGCAGAGGTGAAAACCTCACGAAGGCATAGCTTCTTACTCCCACTTACAGGTGTGACCACAACGATCATGCAATGCAATGCCAAAGTATTTTATGAGACTCGACATTATTGCAATCATAGCACCAAAATGAATTAAAAGAAACATGATTTTTCAAAACAATTTTTCAAATTTTCAACCAAAAGGACAAAAATTAATCAATCTATGGCCTGACTCTCAACCGGTCCCCAGCGGAGTTGCCAAGCTATCGAAACCATTTTTTGAAACGGGGATCGACTTTGGTTTTGAAAACGAAAATAAAAACGGGAGTCGCCACCAATCTTTTTTGATGAGGTGTGATCGGGTCACCTTTGTTTTAATAAAACATTTTGGTTTACTAAAATGGTGTTTTTGGTCTACGAAATTTGAGAAAACGGGTTCGGGAGTCGGTTATGTATGAGGAAGGATTAGCACCCTCGTATGCCCGAAATTGGTACCAAATTGATTAACTAATGTCCTTATGTTGAAAATTTAAAAAGATTTTTAAATTATGACCTTATTTGACCCATTTGAAGATACTCGAGTTTGAATATTAAGATTCTCTTGTTCCGAATGAATAAAATATCACATCCAGCACGATAGGATATAATGTTTTAAACCCTCGATGCCAAGATCCTTTCATGATTTCCAAAGTTCATGCATTGAGATTTTTATAAGGATATTCAATTATTTGGACAAACGAAAAATCAAAACCCAGCACGATAGGGTACGATTTCTCGGATTTCCAAACACGAAACATTGCCTTATTTTTTAGAAAACATGGACCAAAATTTTAAAAGGATATTTGGTTATTTGATCAAACAAAAAATCGAAACCCAGCACGATAGGGCACTATTCCTCGAGTTTCCAAACACGAAATATTGCCTTATTATTATTTTATTTTATTTTTTGAAAGCATGGACAAGATTTTAAAAGGATATTTGGTTATTTGGCCAAACGAAAAATCGAAACCCAGCACGATAGGGCACGATTTCTCGAATTTCCAAACAGGAAACATTGCCTTATTTTGAGGAGTTTTCAAATGGGCAATTTTAAAATAAAAAAGAGTTGATGATTTAATTAAAAGATGATTGATTGAACTAAAACATTTAGATGGCCATTTGTAGAAAAAAAATAATTACAACATGCATAAGAACAACGACATATTATCGTGCCAAAACACCTTATAAAAGCATTGACGAAACATGGTGTTGGGAAGCATAAATAATCGAATATGATACAAATGAATAATATGAAAGCAATGAATTCAAATTGCGACACATAAGACAAATAATCATTCAACCTACATTATTCCAATGTTCACACTAACAAATTTTTAAAATGGATCAAACAATATATAACCAGCAATAGAAAATGAACATAAATCAAATTAAAAATAAATAGAATATAAGCAATTTAAAAATAATAATAAATAAAATTAAAATAAATAATGTAAAAAGTATCTTTAAGAATCAATAATATACAATAATTTAAAACAAATGATATATATAAAACATTTAAATATGCATATACAAGTGCAAAATAATATTGAAATATTTTAAAATAAATAGATATAATCTAAAGTAAGGTATATAAAAATAATTTAATATAAAAATATAAAAGTTTAAAACAATATATAAAAGAGGAAATTAAAATACATAACAATTTTAAAGGAATAATATATGTAAAAAGAAAACTGAAATAAACTATATAATATATATATAAAAATCTGAAATAAATAATATATAAAAAGTTTGGGATAAGTAATGTGTATAAAATTATTTTAAATAAATAGTAAAACAAATTTTACTAGACATTACATTAAAATAAGTTAAAATAAATAATATATATAAAAAAATAATTTAAAATAGATAGTATACAAATATTTTAAAAAAATAATATAATAAAACAGTTTAAAACTAAATGAATAAATGAATTAAGAGAACTAGGGACGAGATTGAAAACCAAAACAATATTTTTTTGATAATCAGTAAATAAATAAATTATTAAGGCCGAATTAGGGACTAAAATAAAGTACGCGTAAACGATCAGGGATTGAACTAGTAAATATTCCCAGTCTCGAAAACATTGTGTTTAAGCGGGGACCAAAATGAAAACGGAGTACATGTTAAAGGCGAAATTAAAAATAAAATAAAACTTAATTTAAAAAAAACTAAAATGTGGAAGGACTAAAAAGTTAAATAACCCATCAGAACCAAAACACGCGGATCTTGGCCGCAATCGGGTCGGGTTTCAGGTTTCCAGCAAAACGGTGCCGTTTAAGCATCGAAAGTAACACTGTGAAACGACGTCGTTTCGCTTTTCTTTATAAACCAAATTTTTTTTTAAAAAACTCATTTTAAACCCCCCTTCATAAAAAAAATAAAAAGAAAGCTCTCAACCCTTTTATCCCCTCCCTTGGTCGGATCTAGGGCTTCGTCGCCTATCCACCGCGCCACCACCGTGGACGGTGGCCGGCGTTGCGCAAAAAGGAGCCCCCTAGCCCCCTGCTTTAAGGCGTTTTGAAACCAAGCCTTTTTCGTCTCGAAAGCCAAGAGAAGAGGGTATTTGACCCTTTTTTAAACTCGATTTCGCGGCGGTGTAAGGCCTTCCGGCAACGCAATCTCAAGGTGATTTTCGATGCGTTTTTTTTTTTAATATCTTTAGCCCTTGAAAAAAAAATTATAAATATATAAACTGATTTGAATAGAAACTAAATAAAGAAAAAAAATGTAATCAACCTCTTGATTCTCTTTTATTGATTCTGTATTTGTATTTGGTATATCTGCGTGTGTGTATAAATCGTCCAGAAGGCCTACAATAGTTTTTTGCTTTGGTTTTTTTTTTTATATCCGAAAAGAAAAAGAAGAAATAAAACTACAATATTTTCCTCTCTTTTTTCGCTTTGCTATTGTTTTTTGCATCTTTTTTGCAGTCACAGGTCGATGTATGCTTCTTGTGAGGTACGAGGCGGCGTGAGAGGCACGAGGGTGGCGTCTGGAGGCCGTCTGATGCAAAGGCGACATGGCACGGGGTGGCTTGTCTTTGGGGTTGTGTCTTGTGGCTGGTGGAAACCCTAGGGTTTCTGCTGGCTCAAAATGTTTCAGGCCATTTGGGCCAGTTTCTGTTATTGGGTCAATGGGTTTTGTTTTGGGTCTAGTTTAGGTAGAACATTTGGGCTCGGGTTTAATTTGTGGGTTTGTAAAAAACTATAAAAAGGGACTGTTTTGGACTTTTTTTGTTTATTTTTTTGTATTTTCTGTTTGCTTTGTTTTTTTTTTTTTTTGGTTTTATGGGTCCGGGCAAATTGGGCCATTTACAGTCTCGACATGCAAAATCGAAGTAAGTTCTAGAATAACAAATCAATATTGACACACTCATAACCAATAATAAAAATGAGCAAGAAAAAATGTATGCTCTAAAAGCTCAAAATCTCACAAAAAATTATGGTTTTTGATGTCAATCTTGCAAATCTCAAACTTCAAGGTAATACCTCAATTAAGGGAAACAACCTAAAAAAATTTTAATTCTGAAAATAGACTTATCATGCTTGATCCTCTCATGTCTTAAAGTTTAAAATAACCAATGCACAATTATCTATGAATTTAATCTAAAACACATCAATAAAAATCACAAATCGATAAAAATTCATTCTAATAGTAGTATGAGAAATTTACTTAAACACAATATATAATTCAAGGATTTTCTATTAATTATTTAAATTACCTCCCCACACTTAATATGTATATTGTTCTCAATGTACTAACATAGATAATCACAGTATAAACAGAATATCATAAGAGGGGGAGAAAACTAAAAATGCCCTGAATATTGGATAAAATCCCCAGAATAGTGAAAAGCGAAATTGTAGTCAAATCTAAATGTAGAGCACGATTCTGAGTAAACTAATAAGAAAATAAACACAAATAGTAAAGAAGATTAAAGGATTAAAACTCGATTAGAAACAACCATAAAAATAAAAATATAGTTCAAAATATAAAAAAAACGAAATAAGTTTAAGAAAATAACAATAAACATAAAAATAAAATAAAATAAAACAAATGGACTCAATGGTCCTCATCATCATCAAACGCGTCGGTGTCGTGAGTCGTCGGTGCTGAGGATGAGATATGGAGATGCTGGCAGATCTGTTGCAATGTTGCATCAATACTGTCGAACCTCTGAAAGCAATGCTGTTCGAAACGAGTAAACCGCTCGGAGAGGTCCGCTAAAGTAGCAGCAAAAGAAACATGATGGGGACTCGAAGGTGGAGGATGAGGTGGATCATCGTAATGGAAGGGGACACCATCAGTGAGGTCATCGGGTTCATTCTGAGAGTCAGAATGAACTAATCGGTATTGAGGAAGATCTACTCCACGACGCCGCTCAATCATCCTTATATGGATCATGCTCGAGATTCTCTATGGGGACATCTGGTCAACGAGTGTAAGTGTAGAGAATTGCTCCGGTGTGTCGAGGAGACCGAAGTGTCGAGCAAGTCGAGTCACATAAGGGCCTAAACAGATGGGACCCTTCCTGTGGCGGTCTGTCTGATGGCGGAAGGCTAAGGCGATGAAGTATGCTAAATAAAAAATATGCTCGGTGGCCATGCTCCATAAAAAATATGCATCGATAGTACTGACAACTCCGGTGCTCTCTCTCCTACTAGTCAAAGTATGGGCTAAAAGGGCATGAATATACCGTAAAGCCGAAGGGAGAGAAGTCGCCTTCGAGCGACTCGCGTCATAAGGTGCCAGACTCGCCGTAAGATCTGTCCAACAACTAGTTGGCGAGTAGTGGATGTGCCGATGTAGGCAGAGGAAGTTCTCGGCACTCATAAACTCCTCAGTGGATAGTCCCAAAGCAGCGCCAAACTCAGGTACACTCATATGGCGCACCAAGCCACTGATTCTGAAAGTGATGATGCCTAGCTCGTCATGAGTCATCATCGCATGCTGGAGAGTAAAGGTCGAGCAGAACTCCAAAGACAGCTCTATGTAGGTGGGCTCGATGATGGAGAAAAACCAGTCCCACGGGGCTATGGTAATAAAGGCTCGAACAAGATCAGCTAGGTGGACCTGCTCCAAAGCGGCCCAATCAATATATCGACCTAAGCCAAGTGGTCACAATCAAAGTAGATGAAATAATTCCTCCTGGGGACCCGCTGAAAATCGGAGATAAGGGTGGTGGGCCTCGGCAGAAGCGCTTGAAGAATAGGTCGCGCTAGGGGTCTTCCACTATTTCGAAGCAGAGACAGCGACTTTGGACTTGCTACAAGTGTTCGTCGTCATGATGTAACTACAAGAAAATCAAACAATCAAGTATTAAAACAAAACGAAGCAGACAGATGAACCGAGCATAATAGAAGCAAGCCAATATCCTATGCTATAATCAAAGGTAATATCAATAAGTAAACAAAATAAAGAAATCAATAGTGAACAAACTATAAATAAGAATTAGATTTTAGAAATACCAAAAGACATAGAATATAGTTGTAACCAGGCAAGTATAATGGTACTAAAAATAAAAAGAGGCCTGTAAAAATCAAACTAAACTAAAAATAACTACTAAAACAAAACTTTGCTAGACTAAAAATAATATGCATAAATAGAACAAAACCAAATGGAATAAGAAAAATAATGAGAAAGTCAATAGAAAAGAATTCAACAAAATAATAAATAAAACTTAAAAGAAAACTAAAATCAAAGCAAAATAAAGCAAATAACTAATAAGAAGAAGAAATGAGAAGAGATCCACACGGATGGTCTTCAAGAGTTCCACTTTATTCTTTCTCAAAGATTAATTGGATGGTTTGGTTTTGTTTGGTTTTGTTGATTCCCACTTTGTTTGGTGGGGTGGTGGAGAAGTGGTTGGTGTCTTGGGCTAGACGTCAGGCTAGTCTGCTTGGAGCTTTTAAAGCTATCACGTCAATTCAAAGGAGCCAGTTGATGTGAAGGTTTTCTTTCTTTGTTTACAGGTTCATTTGCTTTTATTTAGTTTCTTTTTATATATCTTGTACTTTGTTTTGGTGATGATCTTGTACATTTCTTGCATGCTTTTTCACGTCTTGCATGCAAAAAAAGTGAAAGAATGAAGTTTTAAAATACATAGTATTATTTTGTTGTTTTTTGGTATTTCGTGGTGTTTCGTTACCCTCAGTTCTATTGCAAGTGGGAGTGCAGTGGGGTTTTTTTTATCTTTCTTGAATTCTTGCTTGAGTTGTTTTTTTGTCTGGTTTGTTCTGGATAGTGGCTACGGGGAGTGAGTGGATCTTTTATTCTGAAGAATTCGCCAGGAGCCATTTGGGATTATGATGGAAGAAGATATATGCAATCTGCTAGCAAAACTAAGCTTCTCAGAGGAAGAAACAAAAAGGGTTGTTAGTAAAAAGGTTAATATGGATTACCCAAGAGGTTATAAACAATGGGCCATAGGTAAATTGATTACTGAGGAGAAAGTGAATAGAGTGGCAATGTACAGAGTTCTTAAATCATTGTGGTACACAAAGAAGGAGGTAAATTTTGTGGCCATAAAAGATGGAGGTATACTGGTAAAATTTTGTAATGCTGAAGATAGGAAAAGAATCCTTAATCTAGCTCCGTGGTTATTTGAGCAATGCCTGTTCAATATGGTCCCGTTTAATAAAGCTAAAACAATGGATGATTATGATTTTAGCCACTCTCCTTTTTGGGTAAGAATATCCAACATACCTTTGGAGTATATGGATAGGGAAATGGCTATGGAAATTGGTAATGCGGTAGGAGAAGTTTTAGCTATTGATTGGAGAGAGAAAGATGGAGGATGGATAGAATATATACGCATGAGGCTTAACATTGATATAGATAAACCGTTGAGGAGGATTGTTCATTATATTAATCAAGAAGGGGAAGAATTAGTATGTACTCTACGTTATGAGAGATTACCAAGATTTTGTTACATATGCGGATTGATTGGTCATACGACACAAAAATGCAAGACACAGAAGATCATTAATGAGAGTCAAGAGAATATATTTCAGTATGGTAACTGGTTAAGAGTTCCAGCAAGTGTTATGTCACAAAATAATGGATTGATGAGAAATGGTATAGAACTGATAAAAGATGAAAAGGAGCTCAACAAAAAATTCACATAGGAAGCTTTGCAAAGGCAGAAGGGCGAATACATTAACTGATGCTGTGGAGATGTTGCAAGGGAATGATAAGGAGGATGGCTCGGAACTTAGTACACCACAAGAAAGAAGAATCACGAAAAACAGACGTAATAGTACAGGGAAAACAAAGACAAAGATGAAGAGAAATAATGAACATAATGAGGAATTATATGAGGAAAGCCCGACAGATTAGTTCGAAGAAAGCTGCTGAATGGATCTACACCTGCAAAGGCGGTGGCTGGTGAACAGCCCCGCCAGGTACAATGAAGTTCCTTAGCTGGAATTGTCGTGGGATGGGGTCACCTGCGACAATTCGGGAACTCAAGCAGCTATTAGCTGCTAATAGACCTGATATAGTCTTTCTTTGTGAGACTAAAATGAAAGCCACAGAATTCAAAAGAGTGCAGACAAGATGTAGGATGCAAAATGGGTTAGTGGTTAATGCAGAGGGCAGAAGCGGTGGGCTTGCGCTAATGTGGACTGATGAGATGGACGTCAGTATTCAAAATTTTTCTAAGCATCATATCGACTCTATAGTTAGGCTTGATGGGTCCAGCAATATTAGAGTTACGGGTTTTTATGGCCATGCTAATCCTAATGACCGTAATATATCGTGGAATATGCTTCGGAGAGTGGGTGCGGAGGTTAGAGAAGAATGGGTAGTGGGAGGTGATTTTAATGCAATGTTGAACGAAGCTGAGAAGGAAGGAGGTCGTCGAATTGCTCGAACTCTTATGAATGATTTTAGAGACGTTGTTGACGATCTGGCTCTTGTTGACATCAAGCCGGACCGGGGATGGTTTACGTGGGTCAAGAACAGAGAAGGGAATAGATTAATTAAGGAAAGACTTGATAGGTTTCTTACATCGGTGTCTTTGGTTGAGAAGTTTCCTTTTGCTGCTTCTAATATCATTCGGCAAACACAGTCCGACCATGACGCCATTCTCTTTGATCTGTATGGGCGTAAACCCAAGGACTACCCGTGTGATAATAGAATCCGTTTTCGATATGAAGATTGCTGGGGTTTTGAAAAAGTTGTTAAAAAAAATCATTAATAAGGGCTGGAGACAAGGTGAGGATAACTATGAAAACAAGCTTGAGAACGTTCGATGGTATTTGGGAGGTTGGCAAAGACAGAATTTTTGGAGAACTAAGAGAGATATTAAAACGCTGGAGGATAATATCAATAAGGTTATCGACTTTACTAGCAGGGAGGATAGTGTAAAAATGCTAAGGGAGTATCGCAGGAGGTTAAATTTCCTTTATGCTAGGGAGGGAAGGTACTGGGCACAAAGATCAAGAGTGAAATGGCTCAAGGAAGGAGACATAAACACAAAATTCTTCCATGCAAAAGCTACAGGTAGATTAAAAAATAATAGAATTGAGAAGATTAAAAACGAGAATGGTATCTGGGTTACGGACAGCAAGGATATCTGTGTGGCTGTTAGAAATTATTTTTGGAACCTTTTTCATTCAAATGGGAATAGTATCTCTCAGATGGACTTGAGCTTTATGGAAAAGTGTATTTCCAGAGAGAACAATGATTGGCTTTTAAGGGAGTATAATGTGGCTGATGTTAAAAATGCTATCAGAAATATGGACCCAAGAAAAGCTCCAGACATTGATGGTTTATCGGGGAATTTTTTTAAGCAGCATTGGGACATTGTGGGAGATGATACTATACAATTCTGTCTGGATATTCTTAATGGAAAGGGAAGTATAGCCTCTTTAAATGAAACTGTTATCATTTTAATTCCAAAAAATAAAGACCCTAGTGATTTTACTAACTTCAGACCAATAAGTTTATGCAGGTACATATACAAAATTATTGCCAAGGTGCTGGCAAACAGGTTGAAGGTTTTACTGCCCAAATGCATCAGCTACAACCAAAGTGCCTTTGTACCTGGTAGGATGATTCATGACAACGTTTTTATAGCTCATGAACTTATGCATTATCACCAAAACACCCGGTATATACCTCCAATAAAAGCTGTGTGATCAAATTAGATATGAGTAAGGCTTACGACCGCGTGGAATGGAATTTTATCGAAGAAGTGATGAGACGGATGGGGTTTGCAAATCAATGGATTGACAAGATCATGGGTTGTGTTCGTTCTGTTAAGTTTTTAATTAAGTGCAATAATATGTTATCCGATACCATTTATCTCGAGAGAGGCCTTCGTTAAGGGGACCCTCTATCCCCGTATTTGTTCTTATTTTGTATGGAGGCTTTTTCTAGAATGCTTAGCCAGGCTCAGAACAATAATTTGATAAGAGGCAGCCGGGCTAGTGTGCATGGCCCTAGGATTAACCACTTATTTTTTGCTGATGATGCCATTTTATTCGTGAGAAACAAAAAAAAGCGAGCTTGAGTATTTCATGCATATCCTTAGGAATTTCTCTGATATGTCTGGTCAAGAAATAAATTTTGATAAATCTATGATTTTGTTTAGCCCCAACACCCCTAATGAGATGAAATGCATTTGTAATAATATTCTCAATATGAGGATTGTAGAGAAGTTAGATAAATATTTGGGGTTGCCTCTCCCTATTGGTAAAAATAGAAGAGAGGCTTTTACTGATATTATTAATAGACTCTCTTACAGGATAAATAGCTGGACTAAAAGACTATTATCATATGGTGGTAAAGATATCATGATCAAAGCGGTACTCTAGTCCATTCCTACTTATGCAATGTCTATTTTTCTTGCGCCTGAAGGTGTGTTAAAGGACATTCAGAAGAAAATTAGTAGAAGCTGGTGGTCTGGGAAGGAAAGTGGAAAATTTTGGTCTATGCTCTCCTGGAAAACTCTTTTTCATCCAAAGGGTATGGGTGGTATGGGTATTCGTAACATGAAACTGTTTAATATTGCTCTCCTTGGTAGGCAAGTCTGGCGGCTCATCAATCATAAAGATTCCCTATGCTTTAAAGTTTTGTCATCTAAATATTTTCCTGATGGAAATATTTTTAACTACAAGAAAGTGAATAGAGCCTCCTTCACGTGGTCGAGCATTGTTACTGCTGTGGATTTTTTGAAGAAAGGTTTTGGGTGGCAGGTAGGAAATGGGGATACCATAAATATTAGGAAGGATAATTGGGGCTTGGAAGATCTCAATGGAAGCTCTTTGCTCCCAGACATGCTATCTTCTAATGATGTTAGTGTTAAAGACCTATGGATGGAGAATGCTAGATGTTGGAATGTTGACAAAGTGCAAAAGCTGTATGGTAAGGACTGGAGTGATAGAATTTTTAATATTCCTATAGGAAATGATAATCAAAGTGATAGATTGGTGTGGTTTCATAATCCCCATGGATCTTACACCTCAAAGTCTGCCTACTCTTGGTTGTTGTTAAAAGAAGTTGGCTTTGGCCCACATAGGATATACTGGAAGACTATCTGGAAGCTTCATATTCTTCCAAAGATTAGAGTCTTTGCATGGAGAATGGGGCATGAAATTCTCCCCACAAACGTTAAAATAGCCACTATTAGAAATGGTTTTAATGAAGGCTGTCCCAGATGTGGTGCTACTGCCGAAACTATTCTTCATGCTCTGCGGGATTGCACTTTTTCTCGAGAAGTTTTAACCATGGGGGGATGGAACTTAAACAACAATGTGAAGCAATATGATAGTTGCATCGACTGGTTGGAAGATTTAATGAGAATCCTTGACAAAAAGGCTATGGCTGATCTTATCACAGTGCTTTGGAACTGCTGGAATAGTAGGAACAATTTCATCTTTAAAGGCAAAATTGACAGACCGCAAGATATATGAAAGAATACTAGAAATCTGAGCAACGACTTTCGTATCTACAACCTGGTGAACTCTCCCATACTAGCTCAGAATGGGGATACAAAGAAATGGGAAAAATCGACGAAAGGTTCCCTGAAGATAAATTTTGATGCAACGATCAATGACAATAGAATGGGGTATGGGGTTATAATTAGAGATGAAGATGGTTTTGTGATGGGGGTGGTGGAGGCTTTGAGGTAGGCAGATTCTCGATACAAGAAGCTGAGTGTATAGCTTTGGAAAAAAGTATTGATACTGCAGTAAAGTTAAACTTGATGGGGGATGTGATCTTTGAGACTGACAATGCAGGGCTTGTCAACAAGCTGAATATAAGGGAAGAAGATATCACTATTATAGGAAGCAGAGTAAAGAAGTGTAAAGATGCGTTTTGTTTATTTAACTCTGCTAGTCTAGTTTGGTCCCATAGGTCTTGTAATAGTGTGGCTGACTTGATTTGTTCTAAAATGTGTAGTGAAGCCAAGAGTTGGTTTTTTGACATGGATTATCCTATGGAAATCCATAATGCTGTGATTCAGGATATTATCTAATAATATGATTTGGCCCCTTGGGGTCGTTTTTAGCTCAAAAAAACTAATAAGAAGAAGAAGAATAAAAGAATGAAATAAATAATAAAATAAAATAAAATAAAAAGAAAGAATGAGCATACAGTGGGTGACCAACAGTGAGATGGTGGTGGCGGCCGATGAGGAGATGACGGCAGAACAGTGGTGGTTCGAGACGAGCGGTGTGCGTAGGTTTGAAGGGGAGAGGCTGGTGGGTCGGGAAGGGTCGTGCACGTGGGGTGCGACTTGAGGGGAAGGAAAAGAGAATGGAAGGCGAGGGGGTGCATGCGACTCGACGGGGGAAGGAAGGAAGGTGCGGCGTGGAAGGAGGGAAGGGAAAAGAAATATCATGAGCAAAATGAGCTGGTTTGGTCTGTGCAAGGGTGGGGGTCGGTTGGGGATGGTTTAGAACGGGAGAAGAATGGAATAAATGAAAAGAAATGGAAATGAAGGGCGAAGGATTTAGGGCAAGAATAGAAGAAAAGAAAAGAAATGGAAATGAAGGGCGAGGGATTCAGGCCATGGGGTGGCGGAAGACGACGGTGGCCTGAGAGATAGAGGAAATTTGGTCGGTGGCGAGAGGAAATTTGGTCGGTGGCGACTAGGGTTAAGAGGTTTGGGAAAGATGACAAAGTAGAGAAAATGAAAAGGGGATTAGGGTTTTTAATGGTGACACGGTCGTGTCACACAGCCTCGGACAAGCCCGTGTGTCCAGGCCATGTGACACATACGGCCGTGTGCAACTGATCATGTGTCAGAGTCTTAAAAATTTATATAATGAATGATCTAGCCTAGAAACTAACTGTGACAACGATTGAGGCAAGCGCACCTATCGAACAGTAGTATAGTTTAGCGGGAAGACCGGAATGTCGAACCCAAAGGAACCAAAAGTACTAATACTGACTTTCTTTTTATTATTTAGCCTAAGATTTAAGGGAATTGTTGTTTAATCAAAAATTAACTAACTACTAAGCTAAAGATGCTAAGATACAGAGAATGAATTGCGGAAATACTTGTGGGAAAAACCAATTGATTAAGACAATACCCAAGGAAGAATCCACCTAGACTTCACTTGTTATCTAACTCTGAACCAGACGATTTATTCACTTGACTTGATCCGTAGGATTCCCTAATTTATATTAATACCTCTCTCGAGGCTACTAACGTCTAACCCTAGGTTGATTAATTGAAATCTCTCTCTAATTAAAACCCCTAGAATTGCATTAACTCGATCTATGGACTCCCATATTAGGTTTGACCCTAATCCGGCAGATTTTTGTCATCCTATCTCTAGGGTTGCGATCAACTCCGCTTAATTATGCTAGATCTACTCTTAGACAGGGTCTATTCCTCCTCTGCCTAAGCACATCAATACTTGAATCAATATCCTGAAATATCAAAGCAAGAATTAAGAACACATACTTAAGAACAAATCAAGTATTTATCATATAGTTCAGAAAATAATAATAAGATTCGTCTTAGGTTTCATCCCCCTCAGGTATTTGAGGGGTTTAGTTCATAATCATAAAAGAATACATCTCAGAAGAAAATATAAAACAAAACATAAGAAAACCCTAAAACCCCCTGAAGGAATTGAAGGAGAGATCCTCCGCCTTGAATATGATTGCGGCTTCTTGAGATGAATCAACTGGCTTTCTTCAAGTAAATCCCACAATTCTGACCTCTCTGGCTTGGCTCCTTGGCCTAGCTGGACGCCCCCTAAAGGTTGGCCTCTAGGGTGTTTATATAGGCTTTTGGAATGGCTTTCTTTGCCTCTAAGTACCCTAATCCGAGTGAAATTCAAACAGGTCACGTCAGGGACACGCCCATGGCACACGCCTGTGTAAGTCAAGGCCAGGTCGTGTTCGGGTCTGTTAAAGAGGCACGGCCGTGTGGCTTTAGGCCCAGGCTGTGTCGATTTCGTAATTTGGCCCATTTAGTCTATTTTTGGCCCGTTTCTCGTTTTTTCATCCTCCGGTGCTTTCCTAAGTATAAAATATGAAATTAAAGGATTAGAAGCACCAAATTCCACAATTTAGGGAATAAATCATCCAAAAGTATGCTAAATGTGGGATTAAAATATGAACATATTACGGTTTATCAAATACCCCCACACTTAAGCTTTTGCTTGTCCTCAAGCAAAATTCTCAACTCACAATTAAGAACTTATTTTCCTCAGTTCATAATTCTCATCAACAATGTCTAATCATAATTCATAGATAATTCATACATGGATAATTCAATTCAAAGAGTCCTAAAGATTCAAACAATCTAAGTCATACATTTTTGTAGCATGAAAACGTAGGTGTTTTCCCCTCATCTAAATAATTACCTTTAATTCAAAATCGACAAGAGTTGACATCCTCACTAAAGATTCACTCAAATCACTCAAAGTGTTTAAGGTTCAAAATTAAGCACTCAAAATTCGAACATGAAAAGTTAATCCCATAGGCTTGCATGAAAATCAAATCTCCACCACTGTAAAATAAGATGATACACAAATGAAAAGGTCTTTAAAAAGGGTTGTAACGGGGCTTGGGTTAAAGGTGTGGATAAAGGTTGAATTAGAAGGTTAGAATCGAGATTGAATTGATAATTTACCTAACTAGAAAAATGAACTAATCCTAAATAATCAATTGAAAACTTGTAATACTAATAATACGAGCTTCTTTTTTCAGGATGTGGAATTTAAACTTATAAGCTCACTTAATTATAGAACTAATAATAAATATACTTCGATTTTTTTTTTAAAGAACAAATCAAGTATTTACAATAATAAGCAAGAACTTTAACAACTGAAATATAAAACATAGTTAGGCAACTATTCAAAATCAAATCTCGACAAAAAGGGTAGTCAAGAGAAATGGTGATAACAAATACAAGATGGGTTTTAAGTTAATATTAGTGGGTGAGTCAATAAAAGGGTTGTTAGGATCAAAGGGGTTCACTAGGGGTTAATTGTGAGGGTAGGCTTTTAGTGGAGTAAGTGGGTTAAAACCTAAGTGCCTTTATCATCTCTGTATATCAAATCAAAGGTATGGTCTCGACATGTATAATCGAAGCAAGTTTTAGAATAACAAATCAATGTTGACACACTCATAATCAATAAAGTGAGCAAGAAAAAGAATATGCTCTAAAAGGCTCAAAATCTCACAAAAATTATGGCTTTTTGATGTCAACCTCGTAAATTTTAAATTTCAAAGTAATATTAAAATTTAGGTCAACAACCTAGCAAATTTTTAATTCTGAAAAATAGACTTATCATGCTTGATTCTCTACAATCTTAAAGTTTAAATCATCAATGTACAATTAACTATGACTTAATCCAAAACACATCAATGAAAATCATAAATCAAAGGGAATTTCATTCTAATCATAATATGATAAAATTTATTTAAGAACAAGATATCATTTAGGGAAAGTATTGTTGACCCCTCTCCATAAGAATTTAATTCAGGGATTTGAGAATAATGCAAAAAGTTTGGAACTTTTAATATTCACCCCCCCCACACTTAAGATGTACATTGTCCTCAATGTACAAAATAAATATCCACAATGTAGTAAGAAAATCATAAGGTAAGGAGGAGAGTGAAACTTCCTAAATTTTGGATGAAGTCAAAGGAAAGAAGCGAGGGGAATTCGGGCCGAGTTGGAGGAGGAGGAGCTGGTGGCAGTGGTGTCTAGGATCGTGGTGTGGTGATTCCCAAGTAGCTTGAAGAACCTAAAACCAAGAAACTAAAATAAAATAAAATTATTTAAGCACAAATGAGATAAAGAGAAGGAAAATAAAGGAGATGAGAAAAGAAAAATAAAAACTAAATGGCCTCAAATGTCCTCGGCTTGCCGAGTGAATGAAGCGGCCAGCATGAACTTATATAGATCGGTCTCCCACATGGAGACTGTGCTCGGATTCTTCCATTTCTTTGACATGGGTAAGGTGAAAAAGGAGAGTTTGGGGCAGGAGAATGGGAGAAAATGGAAAGGGAGAGAGTGAAAGGGAATGGGGAATAGGTGGGAAAGGGAATGGGGAGTGGGTGAGAAAGGGAGCAAGGGGTGTGTTAAATAGAGATTTCAAATCTGGTACATCCCCACGCCCGTGTACCATGGGCGTGTTGGGTCACACGGCCGTATTGCACGGCCGTGTTGTGCTTTGTTTGTTTTTCTCACGCCCGTTTCGTGGTCACCACGCCCATGTTTGATAAAACAGTGTCGACCACGGCTGTATCGCACGACCGTGGTGTTTAGTTGGAGCCCGTGTGACTTTCCTCAGTGTCGGCCATGGCCATTTATAGCCGTCCGTGATCTAGGGATCTTTTGTCATTGGCTCGTACTACCTTTGCCATGTCAGTACGGAAATCTGTGGTGTCCACACGGCCACGGCCACGGCCGTGTGCAAGGTCGTGTGGTATGGAAATCTGCACTTTGGTTAGTTAATAGTTAGATGCTAAAATGGAGAAATAAAAGTAAAAATAAAAATAAAATAAATGTAAAAAGTAATAGAGTTAGTGCTCGGGTTGCCTCCCGAGAAGCGCTCATTTAAAGTCTTAAGCTAGACTTACCTCTCATTAGCATATTCATGGTGGTTTGAGGAGTTGGAAATCCTTTCTCGTGCTATCAATTCTATTATCATGATAAAGTTTGAGTCGAGTAGCGTTTACCTTAAAAGTGTCGAATATAGGATTACTTACCTCGACTGTTCTGTATGGAAAGATATTGCGTACCTCAAAAGGGATTTCTTCGTTTGTTTTAAGGTCTGAGAAGGCGACTCGAGGGTCTCCCTTATTCAACAATACCTGATCTCCTATTTTTAAGTGATTTACCGTTCCTATAAGCTCGTCCGGGGGTTCCCTTAGTTTTGCTTCGTGTAATTTTGATTTCTCCTTGAAATGTGTCTTCCACTCGTCTAGTTCATCAATATGAAACCTTCGATCCTTATAAATTACTTCTTTGTTGTCATGATGTCTAGGATCTGGCTCAGTTGTGTGGTTCCGTGGTGCTTTCTGAAAAGAAGGTTTAACTGAATGGTCATTAATAAAATTAATTTTCTCACCTTGATTACTTGATGTCCTAGCCGAGTCAAGAGCCTGAAGACTGATTGATTTGTCACCTACACGAAGTATGAGTTCTCCTGTACCAACATCAATTTTAGTCCTGGCAGTTGCTAAAAAGGGTCTTCCTAAAATTAAGGGGATACTATTATCATCATCCATGTCTAGAACGACAAAGTCTACTGGGAATACGAATTTATCAATTTTCACGAGTACATCTTCAATTATACCCCTAGGAATTCTAATAGTTTTATCAGCTAATTGAATGCTCATCCTAGTTTGTTTGGGTTTCCCTAGACCTAGCTGCTTAAACATTTTATAAGGCATAACATTTATACTTGTCCCTAAATCAGCTAAAGCATTATCAAAAGATAAACTACCAATTAAGCATGGAATTGTAAAACTCCCTGGATCTTTTAATTTTCGTGGTAGTTTATTTTGCAAAACTACTGAGCACATTGCGTTTAGCTCCACATGCGACTCTTCGTCTAACTTTCGTTTGTTTGTCAAAAGCTCTTTTAAAAATTTCCTTGAATCTGGCATCTGCGAAAGAGCTTCAAGAAACGGTAAGTTAATATGTAATTTCTTTAAAAGTTTAAGAAATTTACCGAATTGTCCGTCCGTGTTGTCTTTCTTCATCGCATCGGGATATGGCACACGAGGTTGGTACTCTTTAATTACCGGTTTTGGCTTATCATGACCTTCATCAGCTTTACCTTCTTCTACCGCATTATCTTGCCTTAAATTGAGCTCATCTACTCCTACACTATCATGAGCTATTATGGCTTGAATTTGCTCCTTTGGGTTAGTCTCAGTGTTGCTTGGTAGGCTTCCTTGCTGTCGTTCAGAGATCAGCTTAGCAAGTTGCCCTAACTGGTTCTCGATCCCTTGAATTGATGCTTGTTTATTTTTAAATGTTGTCTCGGTGTTTTGGAAACGAGTTTCTGACACCGCTATGAATTTTGTCAGCATCTCCTCAATGTTCGGCTTCTTTTCCTGTGGGTAGGGCTGTTGTTGGAAGTTTGGAGGGGGTTGTTGTCTCTGATTCCCTTGACCACCCCATGAAAAATTGGGGTGGTTCCTCCAACCTGGATTATAAGTATTACTATAAGGGTTATTTTGAGATTTGAAATTGTTACCCATATAGTTCATCTGTTCGTTTTCCATGCCATGTCCGTAGGGTGGGTACTCAGGATTCGCCACACCTCCACTTGTTTCGCACTACATTACCAGATGTACCTACGAAGAACCACATAAACCATCAATCTTTTTATTTAAAAGTTCTACCTGGTTTGATAGCATGGTCACTGCGTCGAGGTTGAAAACACTAGCGGCTTTTGTTGGCCTTGTCCTTGTAACTTGCCACTGATAGTTATTCAGTGACATCTCCTCTATAAACTCGTAGGCCGCTTCAGGAGTTTTGTTATTCACGGTTCCGCCGGTGGCTGAATCGATTAGTTACCTCGTTGAGGGGTTCACACCATTGTAGAAGGTTTGAACCTTAAGCCACAAAGGTAGCCCATGGTGAGGGCACCTTCTCAATAGATCTTTGTATCTCTCCCATGCATCATAAAGTGTTTCTAAATCCATCTGCACAAAAGAAGAGATATCATTCCTCAACTTGGCCGTTTTGGCCGGTAGAAAATATTTTAACAAGAATATTTCGGTCATTTGATCCCATGTAGTGATTGACCCTCGTGGAAGAGAATTCAACCACTGTTTTTCTTTATTCCTCAAAGAAAAGGGAAACAACCGAAGACGGATGGCATCATCAGAAACGCCATTTATTTTGAAGGTATCACAGAATTCTAGAAATTTCGCTAAGTGTGTGTTAGGATCCTCATCCTGCAAAGCATCAAACTGAACAAACTATTATATCATCTGTATAGTGTTAGGTTTCAATTCAAAATTATTTACAGTAATAGTAGGTCTAACAATACTTGACTCAGTTCCTGTTAAATTAGATTTAGCATAATCATACATAGTTTGAGGAGTATGATTTTTGGCCACCTCTGGAGGTAGCGGATTATTCTCAGCCAACTCTTTGGTGGTATTGGTTTCGTCTCCTTGTTCTTCTTGTATGTAATTTAAGCTTTGCCTTATTTCTCTACGATTTCTGCGAACAGTACCTTCAATATCACTGTCGTAAATTAAAGGTCCTGTCGGGTTCCTTCTAGTCATAAACTAGAGGTACCTGCAAGGAACAATTAAGAAAATTAGCAAAGTTAAAAACAAAATAAAAGTAAATTGCAAAAATAAAAATGGCTGAAGTAATAAAAATTGAGTGTTTTTAATAATTTAGTTCCCCGGCAACGGCGCCAAAAACTTGATCCTGTGTCAGAGTCTTAAAAATTTATATAATAAATGATCTAGCCTAGAAACTAACTGTGACAACGATTGAGGCAAGCGCACCTATTGAACAGTAGTATAGTTTAGTGGCAAGACCGGAATGTCGAACCTAAAGGAACCAAAAGTATTAATACTGACTTTCTTTTTTATTATTTAGCCTAAGATTTAAGGGAATTGTTGTTTAATCAAAAATTAACTAACTACTAAGCTAAAGATGCTAAGACACAGAGAATGAATTGGTGAAATACTTGTGGGAAAAACCAATTGATTAAGACAATACCCAAGGAAGAATCCACCTAGACTTCACTTGTTATCTAACTCTGAACCAGACGATTTATTCACTTAACTTGATCCGTAGGATTCCCTAATTTATATTAATACCTCTCTTGAGGCTACTAACGTCTAACCCTAGGTTGATTAATTGAAATCTCTTTCTAATTAAAACCCCTAGAATTGCATTAACTCGATCTATGGACTCCCATATTAGGTTTGACCCTAATCCGGCAGATTTTCGTCATCCTATCTCTAGGGTTACGATCAACTCCACTTAATTATGCTAGATCTACTCTTAGACAGGGTCTATTCCTCCTCTGCCTAAGCACATCAATACTTGAATCAATATCCTGAAATATCAAAGCAAGAATTAAGAACACATAATTAAAAACAAATCAAGTATTTATCATATAGTTCAAAAAACAATAACAAGATCCGTCTTGGATTTCATCCCCCTCAGGTTTTTGAGGGGTTTAGTTCATAATTATAAAAGAATACATCTCAGAAGAAAATATAAAACAAAACAGAAGAAAACCCTAAAACCCCCTGATGGAATTGAAGGAGAGATCCTCCGTCTTGAGTATGATTGCAGCTTCTTGAGATGAATCAACTGGCTTTCTTCAAGTAAATCCCACAATTCTGACCTCTCTGGCTTGGCTCCTTGGCCTAGCTGGACGCCCCCTAAAGGTTGGCCTCTAGGGTGTTTATATAGGCTTTTGGAATGGCTTTCTTTGCCTCTAAGTACCCTAATCCGAGTGAAATTCAAACAGGTCACGTCAGGGACACGCCCATGGTACACGCCCGTGTAAGTCGAGGCCAGGCCGTGTTCGGGTCTGTTAAAGAGGCATGGTCGTGTGGCTTTAGGCCCAGGCCGTGTCGATTTTGTAATTTGGCCCATTTAGTCCATTTTTGGCCCGTTTCTCGTTCTTTTCATCCTCCGGTGCTTTCCTAAGTATAAAACATGAAATTAAAGGATTAGAAGCACCAAATTCCACAATTCAGGGAATAAATCATCCAAAAGTACGCTAAATGTGGGATTAAATTATGAACATATTACGGTTTATCAGCAACCTCCTCCGCTTCTCCCACGCCCGTGTGAACTCCCACACGCCTGTGTGGCTCTACCGTGTGCCTTGCCCGTGTAACTCTCTAACTTGTTTTAAAAATGAAAAAATTAGCTCCAAGTTTCACACGGCTTAGGACACGCCCGTGTGGACTATTTTAAGCCGTGTCTCTATCGATTTTTGGAAAAATTAATTCCCAAGGTCCACACGGCCAAAGACACGCCCATGTGTCCAGGCTGTGTAGGTCACAAGGCCGTGTAACTCACTGTTGATTTCTTAAAATTTTAAATCTAAGTCTAATGATCCATACGGCCAAGGACACGCCCGTGTATCTAGGCCGTGTGGGTTACAAGGCCATGTCGCCAGGTTGTGTAACTCACTGTCGAACCCCTTTTAGTGTACACGGCCTGGGACACGCCCGTGTGTCCAGGCCGTGTGGGTCAAAAACACATTTTTTTAAAATTAATTAATTTAAAAATAACATGAAATAAAATTAGGAAAATTAGCAGTGTTAACACTCGGGTTGCCTCACGAGAAGCGCTTATTTAAAGTCTAAGCTCGACCTACCTTGTGCGCACAATTATGAGGGTTCGCGAAGTTGAAGATCCTCTCTTTCATTTCTAAAATCGTCACCACTATAAAGTTTGAGTCGATGACCGTTTACCTTGAATGTGCCATATGCTGGATGAGTTACCTCTATCGTACCGTATGGGAAAATAGTTTGTAATATGAATGGACCTGGCCATCTTGATTTCAGCTTTCCAAAGAACAACTTGAGCTTTGAATTGTATAAAAGGACAAGATCTCCAGCTGCGATTGTTTGGGCTACTTCAAACGAGCATCATCGCATCGCTTTGTCGCTTCTTTATATAATCACGAGTTCTCGTAAGCATTCGCTCACCACTCATCCAACTCGTTCAGCTATATCAATCTCTTCTCATCTGCAAGTTTAAGATCATAGTTTAGGAATTTTATTGCCCAGAATGCTTTATGCTCGAGTTCAAACGGTAAATGAAAACTTTTTCAATATACAAGTTTGTAAGGAGATGTTCCTATGGGTGTTTTATAAGCAGTCCTATAAGCCCATAAAGTGTCATCTACTTTTATCGCCCAATCCTTTCTATTTGACTCTACAGTTTTTTTTAGGATACGTTTGAGTTCTCGATTTGCAACTTCAACTTGTTTACTAGTTTGAGGGTGATAAGGGGTAGATGTTCTATGATGCATCCCATACTTATTAAGAACTTTATCAAATTGAGCGTTGCAAAAATGTGTACCCCTATCACTAATAATCGCTTTAGGTGTTCCAAATCGAGAAAAGAACTTATTAAGAAATCGAACTACCGCTCTAGTATCGTTAGTAGGTAAAGCTTGAGCTTCTACCCATTTTGACATATAATTGACTACTACTAAGATGTATTTATTATCAAACGAGCTAGGAAATGGGCCCATAAAATCAATGCCCCAGACATAAAAAATTTCACATGAGAGCATATAAGTTTGAGGCATTTAATCACATTTAGAAATATTACCTGTTCTCTGGCATCTATCATAAGAAGTAACATACCTGTTAGCGCCCTTGAACAGTGTGGGCCAATAAAAACCTGATTCAAGTGTTTTATGTGATGTCCTAGTCCCATTGTAATGTCCTCCTATTGGTCCTGAATGACAATGTTCCAAGATTTTACTCGTTTTCGATTTTGTAACACACTTTCGAATTACTTGATCTGCATATACACGAAAAAGAAAAGGGTCCTCCCAAAAATAATTTTTCACATTGACAAAGAATCACTTATTTTGATGATGTGTCAACCCTTTTAGTAGGATGTTAGCAGCTAAGTAATTAGCAATATCCGCGAACCAATGGACTTCAGAGTCGGTTATAACCAAGAGTTGTTCCTCAGGAAACGAGTCATTTATCTCATTCTCATTAAGCTCCTTAATATGTGAATTTTCTAGTCTAGAAAGGTGATCTGCTGCAAGATTTTCAGCTCCCTTCTTATCCTGAATTTCCAAATTGAACTCTTGCAATAATAAAATCTATCTTATAAGTTGAGGTTTTGAATCTGATTTAGTTAGGAGATAACGGAGAGTTGAATGGTCAGTGTAAACAATAACTTTAGATAATATCAAATATGGTCTAAATTTATCGAATGCAAAAACCACAGCTGGCAATTCTTTTTCTGTAGTAGTGTAATTTTCTTATACGTCTGTCAATGTCTTGCTGGCATAATAAATTGACTAAAAATGCTTGTTTCTTCGCTGTCCAGAACTGCACCTACTGCAAAATCACTCGCATCACACATTAGTTCAAAGGGTAAATTCCAATCGGTGCAACTAAAATCGAAGCATTAATTAATTTTTCTTTAAGAGTATTGAATGCTTCTAAGCATTCCTGACTAAAATCGAAGGGCACATCTTTTTCTAGCAAATTTGTTAAAGGCTTATCTATTTTAGAAAAATCTTTAATAAGTCTTCTATAGAACCCAGCATGTCCTAAAAAGCTTCGAATAGCCTTAACTGAACTAGGGGGAGGTAATTTTTTAATGGTTTCAATTTTTGCTTTATCAACCTCAATCTCTTTACTAGAAATTTTATGGCCCAACACAATCCCTTCTCGAGCCATAAAGTGATTTTTTCCCAATTAAGCACAATGTTCGTTTCTCACATCTCATTAGAACTTGTTTTAAGTTTTTAAGACAAAGATGGAAAGAATTACCGAATACCGAAAAGTCATCCATGAATACCTCCATAATGTCTTCTACAAGTTCATAAAAAAAGACCAACATGCAACGGTGAAAAGTAACAAGAGCATTACATAATCCAAAAGGCATTCTTCGATAAGCAAATGTACCATATGGACATGTAAATATCATTTTTTTCTTGGTCCTCGGGAGCTATCTGGATTTGAAAGTATCCAGAGAGTCCATCTAGGAAGCAATAATACATATGCCCAGATAATGTTTCCAACATTTGATCAATAAATGGTATAGGAAAGTGATATTTTCTTGTGGCATCGCTCAACTTCCTATAGTCAATGCAAACTCTCCATCCTGTGATTGTTCTCGTTGGAATCAACTCATTCTTCTCGTTGGCTACAACAGTCGTGCCTCTCTTCTTAGGAACAACCTGCACAAGACTCACCCAAGTACTATCAGAAATAGGATAAATAACTCCAGCGTTTAGAAGTTTAATTAGCTCAGGCTTAACGACTTCCTTTATGTTAGGATTTAGTCGTCTTTAAGCTTGCACGCATGGCTTGTATTCATCCTCCATTAAAATTTTATGGGTGTAAAAAGAAGGACTGATCCCTCTATCGTCAGAAATCTTCCAAGCTATAACTCTTTTATGCTCCTTTAATACTTGCAATAACTCATCTTTCTCATTTGGCTGCAAATCTGAAGCAATAATCACTGGTAATATAGAATTATTCCAAGAAACGCATACTCTAGGTGATTTGGTAATTACTTTAGTTCCAATTTGGGAGGTTCTTCAATAGAGGGTTTTAATTTTAATTCATCGTTTACCTCAATGCCCTCATAATTCTTATGTCTCAGTGAAGAATCATTAGAATCTAAATCAATTTTTATCTTACTTATCACAGCAATATCGTCATCTTCCTCCTCTCCTTGGACAAGACATAGTTCCAACGTGTCCTTATAAACAATTTCCTATAATGAATCTTGAATAACATGGTCAATAGAGTCAATAAAATAAAAGGAATCATCTTGTTCTCTAGAGAATCACATGGTATCATAGATTTTAAAAATAATCTCTTTTTTACCTACCCTAAGCACAAGTTTACCATCGCCCACATCAATGATAGCCCTAGCAATAGCTAGAAAAGGACAACCTAAAATTAAAGGCACCTCAACATCCTCATCCATGTCAAGCACAACAAAATCAACAGGGAATATGAATTTATCTACTTTTACAAGGAAACCTTCAATAATACCCCTATGATATTTAACAGATCTATCAGCTAATTGAATACTCATCCTAGTGGGTTTTGGTTCCCCAACACCAAGCTGCTTGAACATTTTATAAGGCATCAAATTAATACTAGCACCTAAATCAGCTAATGCTTTCTCAATATTTAAACTACCAATAAAACAGGGAATAGTAAAACTTCCTGGATCTTTTAGCTTAGTTGGTAGTTTATTTTGGAGAATAGCTGAACATTCCCCGTTGAGTTCTACAGTGGATAGCTCCTCAAACTTCTTTTTATTTGTTAGTAGCTCCTTAAAATTTTTTGCATATGTGGGCATCTACGAAATAGCTTCAACAAAAGGTAAGTTAATATGCAACTGTTTGAAAAGTTCAAAAAATTTACCAAATTGTGCATCCATGCAGTCTTTCTTCAACTTTGCAGGATATGGGATCAGTGGTTTATATTCTTTAAGTATTGGTGTTTCACTCATTTTGGGTTGTACCCCCTCGTTATTTTCCTTATCAGATTCCTGTTGCAGCTTCTTTTCAGGTTCAGCCAACACTTTCCCATTCCTTAGTGTAACTTCTTTCACATGCTCTTTTGGGTTGGGTTAGGTGTTACTAGGTGGACTACCTTACTGCCTTTCTGAAACCAATTTAGCAAGCTGTCCAATTTGATTTTCAAGCCCATGAATTGACGCTTGCTGATTTTTCAAAGCTGTCTCAATGTTTTGAAAATGGGTTTTTGACACCAAAATAAATTTTGCTAACATCTTTTCAAGGTTCAGTTTCTTCTCTTGCTGATAAGGTTGTTGTGGAAAGCCTGGAGGGGGTTGTGGTCTTTGGTTTCCTTGACCACTCTATGAGAAATTTGGGTGATTCCTCCATCCTGCATTATAGTTATTACTATAAGGATTATTTTGAGGTCTAGAATTATTACCCATATAATTTATTTGCTCATTGTCCATGCTAGGATCAAAGGGTAAATATTCTAAATTATTTATTCCACCTCCATTTGCGTCGCATTGCATCACCGGATATACCTGTGTAGAAACACATAGACCATCAATTTTTTTATTCAAAAATTCTACCTGATTTAATAACATGGTGACCGTATCTAAGTTAAAAACACCGGCTGCTTTTGTCGACTTCGTCCTCATGACTTGCCACTGATAATTATTCAGTGACATCTCCTCTATAAACTTATAAGCCTCTTCAAGTGTTTTATGGTTCAGAGTACCACCGGCTGCTGCATCAATTAACTGCCTAGTTGAGGGATTCAAAACGTTGTAGAAGGTTTGAACCTATAACCATAGAGGTAACCCATGGTGAGGGCACCTTCTCAATAAATCCTTATACCTCTCCCATACTACATATAGGGTCTCTAAGTCCATCTGCACAAAGGAAGAGATATCATTCCTTAACTTAGCTGTCTTAGCTAGTGGAAAGTACTTCAGTAAGAATTTCTCGGTCATTTGATCCCATGTAGAGATCGAACCTCGTGGTAAGGAATTCAACCACTGTTTAGCTTTGTTCCTTAACGAGAAAGGGAACAACCGTAGGTGAATTGCATCGTTAAAAACGCCATTTATCTTGAAAGTATCACAAACTTCCAAAAAATTAGCCAAATGAGTATTTAGATCTTCGTCTTACAAACCATCGAACTGAACAAACTTTTGAATCATTTGAATAGTGTTTGGCTTCAGTTTGAAATTATTTGCAACAATGATGGGTCTCACAATACTCAATTCAGCTCTAGTTAGAGTGGCCTTGGCATAATTGTACATAGTATAAGGAGCAGGATTCGCAGTGACCACATGAGGTAGCTGATTATTCTGATTATCAGCCATCTCCTCAGTAATAATAATAACGTCCTCTTGCTCTTCCACTATATTACATCGATTTGCCTTGCTTCTTTACTTCTTTCATGAAATGTACTTTACTTTCAATTTCACTATCAAATACTAATGGTCCCGACGGATTTCTTCTAGTCATAAACTAAAGGAACCTGCCAGAAGCAAATAAAATAAAAATTAGAAAACAAAAATTAAACTAAAAACAAAAATAAAATGCAATAAAAATAAATGACTAAATTAATAAAAATCAAGTGTTCCTAATATTTTAGTCCACGGCAATGGCGCCAAAAACTTGATGGTCACTAAACTAACTATAATTACGGCAAAGGCAAGCGCACCTATCGAACAATAGTATAGGTATGGTGAGTAGGGAATATCGTATCCACGAGGACTAAAAGTACTAGTAATTACCGTTTTTCTATTATTCAGCCAATGAATTGGGATGACTATTTTTAATCTAAACTTACTAATCTAATTTAACTAAGAACGCAACAGAAAATGAAATAGGAAATAATCGAAAATACAAAAGAGAAAGACAATACCCAGGAAAGAATCGACCTAGACTTAACCTATTATTCTGAATTTGAATTAAACGATTTATTCACTTGTGTCTTGATCCGTAGAAATCCCTAAATTATGTTAATATCTCTTTTGAGAGTAAGAACAACTGACTTTAGGTTGATTAATTGAAATCTCTTTCTAATTAAAACCCCTATTGTCGCATTAACTCGATTTATGGATTCCCCTATTAGATTTGAATTTAATTCGGTAGATTTATGTAGTCCTATTTCTAGGATTGCATGCAACTCCACTCAAATATGCTAGATATACTCTTAAACAGGGACTTTTGCTCCACTAAAATAAGCACATTAAACATGAATTAATATCCCAAAAATATTAAAACACGAAATAAGCATACATGATTGAGAACAAGAATCAAGTATTTATCATGTAACCCAGAAATAAAATGATAAGATTCATCATAGGTTTCAATTTCCCTAGGTATCTAAGGAATTTAGTTCGTAATATGGAATAAAAACATCTCAAAGTTAGAAAAACCACAAAACATAAAGAAATTCAACAAAACTTCGAAAGAAGTTAAAAAGAGATCTTCAATCTTAAAAGAGATCCACTTCTGAGTTGGCTCCGATTGTGTTCTTCGAGTGATTTCTTCAATCTTCTCTGAGTGCCCCCTTAGGTCTTCTTCTAATTGTTATTTATAGACTTTAGAATGCTCAGAAAGCCTAAAAATTGGGTTTTTCTATGTGTTTGGGAAACAGGGTGCAAAATAGACACGGGCTGGAACATGGGCGTGTGGCCAGCCAGTGTGGAAATGCCCAGGCCGTGTGGATCCTGGAAACAGCTCTATTCGTCCGATTTTGGCTCGATTTTGGCTCATTTTGCTCACAAATGCTCTCCTAAGTATAGAAACATGAATTTTAAAGGATTATGAGCATCAAATTCACTAATTTACATCATTAATCATCCAAAAATGCATTAAGAATGGGATTAAAATATGTTACTTTTACATCTTATCATGTCCAAACAGTGTTATAAATCTGGCTCAGGGGAGGGGAATATGTCGACGAAGGCTCCAACACAAACTAACCAAGCTACGATGAAAGTGGTGGTGGCCTACAGGCCATAGATGATAGTTGAGAGAAAGAATCAGTGAAATCCCAGGGAAAGAACGAGTTTACCGATGAAGAAGGTAGATTTTGGATCAGTTGGGACAATATTTGATGCTCTGATTTCAGTAAGCAAGAACGCCACTATTTTAGGTGATGATGATGGAATTATATCGAGCGAGAGACAATGGGCTAGGGTTAATTCAAATAGATTCTATAAAAAGAATTCTTTTGGACATATAGGAAAGGTGGGCTCGTCTGGAACAGGCCTTAAGCAACCAAACACGTTGGGACATGGAATGGGTTTTGGGCCAATTGAATAGGGGGATTCGGCTACTAATAGCCCAATTTTTGTCCAAATGGAGCAACGAGCTGTTGCTTTTGAAATTCAACCCAGTAGAATCTTGGATTTAAATTTGGATAGTAACATGGTGAGGCAACATGATTCGGCCCAAATTGAAGAAATGTAGGCTGGAATTTCTATTGCGGTCATGTAATTAAAAATATGACGTTAGAATGAACTTGAATTTTAAAAAATAATATTAATATTTTTAACAGTTGAATTTGAATATTAAAATCTAAAAGTGAAAAGATTAAATTTCTAAAATAAAATTACAAAGACTAAATTCCAAATTTACAAAGAGCATATAGACTTATGACATATTTTAACTACTTATTAATAAATAAACTTATATTTCTTTTACAAAAAAACCTTCTTAAAAATTATTTTTCCTTTTTTATTAGGTATGATATTGATGGTAATATTTATTCATTTGAAGTACTTATTAGTAAAAATAATTTCACTCACGGATCTCTAAAAATATTACAATTCGTGAATAATGAAACATCGAGCTTGCCCAAAAGTATGTAATTGGTATTTGAACCTTTTTAAGGCCTAGTTGGTATTTGAATTTGTATTCTATCACAAAGTACTAACATTGTTAGTTTATGCTAATGTGATACTAATAGTTAATCCGATGGTAACACGTGGTGGGCATAAATTTAAAAATTAACAAATCTTTAAAAATATATAAATTAATAAAAAAATAAGATTTTTTTACATCAAGAATGAACTTAGACAAATGGTTGTCTAGACACATTTGAAACTAGACAACTTTATGTCTAGATTATGTCACATCAAGAATGAACCTGGACAAATGGTTGTCCAGATATAATTAAGTCCGGACAACCATATGCTTAGATTCATGTATTTTTAGTAAGTTTATAATTTTTTTTATAAAATATCAAGTTATTTATATTATTATTTTGAAATTAAAAATATATAAAAATTTTAAAAATTAAAATGTATAATTTAATAAAAACATAAAAAAAAAAGTTTTTAGATCAAGAATGAAACTAGATAGATGGTTGTCATGTTTGGATTCAAATGCATCCAAATATCCATTTGTCCAGATTCATTGTAGATATGTTTTTTAGATCTTTTATATATTATAAATTTTTAGTTCTTTTTATATATTTATATTATATATTATAAATTTTTATTTATTTTAAAAATATTATAAGTTATTTATATTGACTTGGAACAGTTGCTAAATCAACAAGGAGCAATGTATGAGCAGAAGTGGCTGCAAAAGCGGGCACTTCTGCAAAAATTGTGACATGCACAATGTAAACAGGGGAGATTAAAGTTGTTTACAGTTCAGTTTCTCTACGTATCATTGAATCAAATACAAATAGTGCTCTAATTTTAACACACTCTAGTAAAGAATCCTCACTCTTATATTTCAAAGACTAGATCTCCCGTCACTAAATTCTCCCCTTGAGAATTTAATCTGTAACACCACAATACAAAGGCTTAACAATCACAAATGCACTTTCACAAATAATGTTCCTCACTTGAATATATAAGTACTATCAATAATCAGTACATCAACTTATACAAGTCTCTAAATCATATAGAGTTTTCAAGACTTGCTAAAATAATGAAGATCAATCACAATCTCTTCTAAACAACATCTAAAATAGCTACATACAATATAATACTAACAATCAAGGTAAAATAGGTTGTTGGCAAATAAGTCTTCAAAGTTTTGATTCAATCCAACTTCCTCGATCCAAGAGATTTGATACACACGATCCGATCAGATTTAATTTAATCTTCTAGATATATTTCTCCAAGTGAATTGATTCTCATTGATGGTTTTGAATTATTCTAGGATATTAGCACAACCCAAAGATTTGCTTCAATAAATTTCCAATATTCTAAACATGACAAGTTGTTGGTATGTCGCAGGAGTGAAGGAAGTGGCCATTTCCCTTGATACATTGTAATAACTTCAAATATTTCAATATTTTATATATTTTAATTGCATATATTTTTATAAATTTATATTATATATATAATAGTAATAACCTAAAAGCTGATATTTTATAAAAAAAATTATATTAACTTATTAAACAATACATATAAAATGAATCTAGACAAATGATTGTCCAGACTCTCCAAGTTCATTCTTGGTGTCAAAAGAATACTTTTTTTATTAATTTATATATTTTAAAGATTTTTAAAATTTTAATTTATTCTCACCACGTGGCATACTGTGATGCTACCTTATGTCACCACTAAATTGGTTATCAGTATCATGTTAGCACAAACTAATTATGTTAGTGCAGAAGTACCAACTAGGGTGACAAAATACAAGTTCAAGTACCAACTAGATCCAAAAAAATTTAAATACTAACTATGTACTTTTGGACAAATTTAAGAGAGAAACTATATATTAATTTTTTTACAAAAGCACAATACATAGAAAACTTATTTAACAATGAATTCAAAGCAAAGTTGTAATACAATTATTAATTGAGAATAATTTATATTACGAAGATACTAAGTTTTTAGTCACTAATAAAATATTACCATGTGATATATATATATATTTTTTATTTTCTTGTAGGTGTGATGTCCTAATTTTTTTATTAAAATATGCTGTTAGTCCCTAAACTTTGACAAAATTTGAGATTTAGTTTTTGTACTTAAAAAGTTAAAAAAAAAAAAAAACAAATCATCTTACTTTTTCTATTTAAAAATCTTAGTTCATTCATTAAAACCGTAAGTATTTTTTTTTCAAAATTTATCAACTTAGAATTTTGATTATGTTGTCCTCATATGACATGTCATAGGATTGATAGAAAATAAACATTTATAAATAGACAAATTTTGATAAAAACTACCAACAATGATAATGATTCGATTAGGATTTTTAAGTTGAAAAAGTAAAGAATTAAATGTTTAACATTTAAATTACAAGGACCAAATCTCAAATTCAATACAAATACAAAGGCTAACAACATATTTTAACCTAAATTTGTAAATGCATAAAATAGTTATTTAACACTCATCCATACATATTGCCTCTACCTCAATTTAACTTTACTAATTTAAAATAATAAGGGATAAATATAAAATTTATATGCATACATAAAACTTTAATTTTAATTCAATTGTATATATTTATAAAAATGAATACATACATTTATTCTCATATTAGATCAATATGATTGGTTGTGTATGCAGTATATCAACGTAAAATGGTATTAATTTGAAAATGTTGTTAGTGGTTAATAAAAATTGAATCAAATCAAAATTTCATGTATAAAATAACATAAAATTAAAATTCATGTATGATATTATACATTTAATCAAAATTCATATATAATTTTGATATTTATATCAAAATAATAATTAGGCTGAATTTAATAAGCAACCTTCAAACTATGTCGCTTTTTTTAGCCGAACCATTATGATTCCTACCGTTATCTCCATCAAAAAAATATCATCAACTAATCAAGAATTGGGCCATTTTACCCAAAAACGCCCATTTCCAAAATTATTTACGGAAATGGGCCAACTTTTTGATTATTTATCGGAAAGGGCCAAATTCCCCGAAAATGCGTCCACGCCAGCGCGATCTTAGGTGTTGTGTCAGCAAAATGCGTCCCTGGGGGAGCATTTTGTCCACGTCAGCACAAAGCGCTTCCTTAAGGGCGTTTTGCCCCTTTTTTAACCCCCTGGCGCTACTTTTTTTTGACCATTTGCGCTCCAACGGTAAAAAAAAAAACTATAAAAGGCCCCCTTTCATTTTTTTCACACAAAATTCCTCCTCTCAAATTTCTCTCAAATTTTCTCAAAGCTCTCTTTAATTTTTTCAAAAAAGCTCTGTTTAAATTTTTTTTGAATTAGCTTTTTTTTAAAATTAAAAAATATCCGATCGTGTTAGCAATGGCCGGAGAATTAATTCATCTTGAAACACCCCAAACCCGGCCCACGAGCTTTGACCAGATTTGGTATGTTCCTCAAGTAAACCAGTTCAAAATTCTTTTGTTCTTAGGAAAACTTGTGTGATTTTAAGAAAAATATTGTTTTGGGTTGGGCTTGTGTTGAAAACAGGTTCGTTTTATATTGAAATCCCTTTTATCTTAAGTGACAAAATATTTAGGGTTTAGTTTAAAAGAAATTTTAATAAAATTTTAATAGATAAAATTCATAATCATAATAAATAAAAATAAGTGTAAAGTAATTCAACTATGGCCTTATGGCCTTATTACATCAAATAATTCCCAAAATAATTCAAAGTACTAAAATAAATTCAAGAGTCCTCAAAAATATAAACTTCATATTGAGCATGGCCACCACAAGTTCTCGCGTCCCCATCCCATCACTGCTCATCACCTGAAAAATGTTCCCAACGGAGTGAGTCAACAGACTCAATGTGTACACAACACTAAGTCATAATAGAATCGGGCATGCAAATGATACACATTCAAATCATAGAATACAATTAATGATGCATTCCCAAACCCAAACCTAATTAACCATCCGCTACACACCACCCGTACTGCCACCACACCGTGGGGACTACTAAGTCAACCTCCATCCGCTACACACCATCGAAGCGATCATTGCGCCGACGCAATCGACGTGCTCATCGCCCATATAATTTGTGTCATTAGACACCATATTCAAATAATGTAACCGGTTTACCAAATTCGTATAATGTAACCGGTTACCATATTCAAATTTTGTGACCGTAGTCACCATATTCCGTTGGTAAGACCAAGTCAACACCTTCTTCCCTTTCACATAGATCCCGAATGCCCCATGAATTTTATAACATATATAACATACATATTTCTCATTCATGTTACTATTCACATGTTCAAAATATAACATATTCATAATCCTATCAGTAGGAAACGTGCACTAGTACTCTTTCATTTGTGGTACTTGACCACATTCACATTCTTATGCATATTCATATATTAAAATTATTGCCATATGATATATTGAAAGTTAGTGTGAGTACACACATTCTTAATAATACATTTAATTTAAACATAGCCATGAACCTATCAAAACTTAGGGTAGGGTACACACACGATTTGCTTAACGAATTCCTTGAAATCCCAAAATCGATCTCATCGCTTAGATCTCAAATTCCTACATTTGATTAATCACTTACTAATTTAATAAAAAGCCATTCGGCCATAAATCCAAATCCTAGTAGGATTAGTATTCTTAAAACTTACCTTGAAATTCTCAAATCCCAAAATCCTTGTATCCTCTCATTGAAATCCCTATAACTACATGTTAGATCAATTTCTAACATTTATTCACAACAAATAACCCTTAGCCGTATGTTAAATATGACTTACCTTAGATTCTTAAATCCCGAAATTCACCTAATAACTAGGGAACACGCGGCTTATGGTGTACCTTCGGGAAAAGAACTTCTCCTTCCTTGTAGTCGACACTTAGTAAATCCCAACAGATATTAAGGGTATTAGAATCTTAATTTCGACGGCCTTAAAAGAAATAGAATGAGAATCTAACCTAATCTTACCCTTACTGAAGAATTTGATGGAACTCTTGCTTGAACCCTTAGCAGTATTCGGCTATGGCTTTGATGTGGATAACAATTTTGGCTCTTGAGGCTTAGTGAGAAATCGACTAGGGCTATTGGTATCTTCGGCTTTTGATTGTGTTTGTAATAGAAGAAGAAAAGAAAAGAGAAAAAGAGAATAATGGCAGAGAAAATTCGGCAGAGAGAGAGAGGAGAAACTTTAGAGAATTTCGTGGAGAGGTTTTCTTGAAAAGAAAAGAATGAATGAAGAATAGCCTTACTCTTCCTTTTATAGCCAAAATTACTAGCTAGAGTCCTTTACTTGGCCACCACTCTTCTATTTTGATAGCTTTATCCCTTGATTTATCACTTTAATAAAACTTAATCCAATAATTATCTCTTATCTCTTAATAAAAATAATACTAATAATAATCCTCTTTTATCTCTTCCTTATCTATCAAAATAAAAGAAATAATATCCACATTTATCTCTTGAAAATAATCTAAAATAAATCCATTATTTATCCCTTATTTATCCACCATTTATCTCTTAAAAATAAAAGAATAAAAGCTCCTAATTTATAGCCATGTGCCGTCCACCTCACTTCTTCTGAAGCAAAAATAAAACTTATTTATTTGCTTCTCAAGTGACTCGAACTCGTGCCTATTTCCTGCATGTGACGCCATCTCCTCGTGCCCTAAGTGGCATCTTGAGCCACTTTTCCAAGCCTGTTTGTGTGTCAAACTTCTCCAACTTTTTCTTTTAAGGCCCTCTAGCCCTTATTTCCTATTTTGAACTTTAAAATTTGACATTTCGGCATCATTTCTAAGTTTCCTAAAATTTTTGATCGGCTCTGTTTGTTTACCATTTTCTTACATTTCCGTGTTTCCGTAAATGTTTACTTTCCTCTTTTGAATCATTTCCACATCATTTCCTTACATCCCCTAGTTTCCAAAAATGTTCACTTTCCTCTTTTAAACTTAACGTTTCCAAAGCATTTCCTTACATTTCCTTACATTTCCATACATTGCCTTACATTTCCATACATTTCCATGCACCTTAGGGTTCCTAGAACTCCTCGAACACATCCAACACACCCACCGAGCCCACTATCTCATGAATTACACACGAACGCATAACCCCTAATCTAGGATGTTACAGCTTCTACCCTCCTTAAAAATAATTTCGTCCTCGAAATTACTTATTAACAGCTGTACAATCCTTCTCACCGCACTATGCTTTCGCTGCGCACTCTGATATTAATAGAACCATCATACTTTCTAGGCACAATCCCTAAGTTCACGTCCCCTAGAACTCATTTCTAACGTCGCGATTTAATCTGATTAAAAAGTTTTATACATCAGAAATTTTGTTCCACTGATTATTCGCGAACAGTTTTATGAAAAGAGATGTTCAGAAGTAGTTCTTTCGATCAAACAAAGTTCTCAACTCAAATTCACTATTCAGAAAGTCACGTTCACATTCATCAACCAATTATGAACTTTCATTCATTCAGAGAAATGTTGTAGTTTTCATTGTTGTTGTTTTTCCACTACCCAGGGGTATTTTCGTAATGTGTCCTACAGGGGTATTTTCATAAATTTTTCCAAAAGAAAGAGTTCCTTGGTGATTTCGTCACAAAGTATTTTGGTATTTTTAAATTCCCGGGGTATTTTGGAAAAATTTTGAAATCCGGGGATATTTTGGTAATTAACCAGGGTAAATTTGTAAAGTTTAATAAATCAGGGATATTTCAAAAGTTGTAAAACTTTATGGGTTCTTTTTGAGAATTGTACTTTCCAAAACGGCGATGTTGCAAAAATTTTGGAAATCATGGTCATTTTGGTAATTTTGTAAGTCAGGGGCAATTCAGTAATTTTCCAAATCAGAGTATTTCAATATTTCACAAATAAAAGGTTTTTTTTTTGTAAATTAAAAATATTTTAGCAAACGTTGAGGGTATTTTGAAAATCTTAAAAAGAACTAAGGGTATTTTAGTAATTTACAATACAGGGGCATTTTTGTAATTTCATAAATCAAAAATTTTTCGGAAAATTTTGTAAAAATAGTTCTCACAAATTAAAAAGGTAATTTTAAGAGTTTTAAAACTAGGGTTTTTATAAAAACACGGCTAGTCCCTTTCGGGTTTTAGTTATTAGGTTTAGCCTATGAATAAGTCCTCATGGTTAGGGTGAACCAGTAGCTACGCACTAGGTAGGATTCTGCGAAGAGGAGGTGAGTCACTAGGACCGCTAAGTACCAGCTCTTCCGGATCCAATCCTAGACATGCGCACAAGGGTTACCACACCTTAACTCGGCGACTAGTCATAGGTTTGTTTAATTAGGCATTAAGTCTTATGTAAGTGTTGGGGAAAACTAATCCTAGGGTTCAAGTACTTATCATGCTAATCTACGCCCATTCCATTTCTACCCTTCTACGATCATTCAATAATTCACACAAATGCATAGAAGTACTTACCTGGTGGACTACGGGTCGGAGACTTAGGTGCCATGCCAGAAAACCTGCTCATTTTCAAAAATACTTTCATAAAACTCATTTGGGCTCGATTTGAAAATGTTTTGGGCCTTAGCCCACAGCCGAGAGTTTATAATCTGGCTCGATACTAAAATCGAAACACCCCAAACCCGGCCCACGAGCTTTGACCAGATTTGGTATGTTCCTCAAGTAAACAGTTCAAAATTCTTTTGTTCTTAGGAAAACTTGTGTGATTTTAAGAAAAATATTGTTTTGGGTTGGGCTTGTGTTGAAAAAAGTTCGTTTTATATTGAAATCCCTTTTATCTTAAGTGACAAAATATTTAGGGTTTAGTTTAAAAGAAATTTTAATAAAATTTTAATAGATAAAATTCATAATCATAATAAATAAAAATAAGTGTAAAGTAATTCAACTATGGCCTTATGGCCTTATTACATCAAATAATTCCCAAAATAATTCAAAGTACTAAAATAAATTCAAGAGTCCTCAAAAATATAAACTTCATATTGAGCATGGCCACCACAAGTTCTGCCGGTCCCGGTCCATCACTGTTTCATCACCTAAAAAATGTTCCCAACGGGTGAGTCAACAGACTCAATGTGTACACAACACTAAGTCATAATAGAATCAGGCATGCAAATGATACACATTCAAATCATAGAATACAATTAATGATGCATTCCCAAACCCAAACCTAATTAACCATCCGCTACACACCACCCGCACTCGCCACCACACCGTGGGGACTACTAAGTTAACCCTCCATCCGCTACACACCATCGAAGGCGATCGCTGCGATCGACGTGCTCATCGCCCATATAATTTGTGTCATTAGACACCATATTCAAATAATGTAACCGGTTACCAAATTCGTATAATGTAACCGGTTTACCATATTCAAATTTTGTGACCGTAGTCACCATATTCCGTTGGTGAGACCGAAGTCAACACCTTCTTCCCCTTTCACATAGATCCCGAATGCCTCATGAATTTTATAACATATATAACATACATATTTCTCATTCATGTTACTATTCACATGTTCAAAATATAACATATTCATAATCCTATCAGAAGTAGGAAACGTACCTGAGTACTCTTTCATTTGTGGTACTTGACCACATTCACATTCTTATGCATATTCATATATTAAAATTATTGCCATATGATATATTGAAAGTTAGTGTGAGTACACACATTCTTAATAATACATTTAATTTAAACATAGCCATGAACCTATCAAAACTTAGGGTAGGGTACACACTGATTTGCTTAACGAATTCCTTGAAATCCCAAATGATCTATCGCCTTAGATCTCAAATTCCTACATTTGATTAATCACTTACTAATTTAATAAAAAGCCATTCGGCCATAAATCCAAATCCTAGTAAGATTAGTATTCTTAAAACTTACCTTGAAATTCTCAAATCCCAAAATCCTTGTATCCTCTCTCCGAAATCCCTATAACTACATGTTAGATCAATTTCTAACATTTATTCACAACAAATAACCCTTAGCCGTATGTTAAATATGACTTACCTTAGATTCTTAAATCCGAAATTCACCGAATAACTAGGGAACACGCGGCTTATGGTGTACCTTCTGGAAAAGAACTTCTCCTTCCTTGTAGTCGACACTTAGTAAATCCCGAAAGATCTCTTCAAAGAATGAGATATTAAGGGTATTAGAATCTTAATTTCGACGGCCTTAAAAGAAATAGAATGAGAATCTAACCTAATCTTACCCTTCATCAAGAATTTGATGGAACTCTTGCTTGAACCCTTAGCAAAGATTCGGCTATGGCTTTGATGTGGATAACAATTTCACTCTTGAGGCTTAGTGAGAAATCGACTAGGGCTATTGGTATCTTCGACTTTTGATTGTGTTTGTAATAGAAGAAGAAAAAAAGAAAAGAGAAAAAGAGAATAATGGCAGAGAAAATTCGCAGAGAGAAGAGGAGAAACTTTAGAGAATTTCTGAGGTTTTCTTGAAAAGAAAAGAATGAATGAAGAATAGCCTTACTCTTCCTTTTATAGCCAAAATTACTAGCTAGAGTCCTTTACTTGGCCACCACTCTTCTATTTTGATAGCTTTATCCCTTGATTTATCACTTTAATAAAACTTAATCCAATAATTATCTCTTATCTCTTAATAAAAATAATACTAATAATAATCCTCTTTTATCTCTTCCTTATCTATCAAAATAAAAGAAATAATATCCACATTTATCTCTTGAAAATAATCTAAAATAAATCCATTATTTATCCCTTATTTATCCACCATTTATCTCTTAAAAATAAAAGAATAAAAGCTCCTAATTTATAGCCATGTGCCGTCCACCTCACTTCTTCTGGAAGCAAAAATAAAACTTATTTATTTGCTTCTCAAGTGACTCGAACTCAGGCCTATTTCCCTGCATGTGACGCCATCTCCTTAGGCCCTAAGTGGCATCTTCAGGCCACTTTTCCAAGCCTGTTTGTGTGTCAAACTTCTCCAACTTTTTCTTTTAAGGCCCTCTAGCCCTTATTCCCTATTTTGAACTTTAAAATTTGACATTTCGGCATCATTTCTAAGTTTCCTAAAATTTTTGATCGGCTCTGTTTGCTGACCATTTTCTTACATTTCCAGGTTTCCAGAAATGTTTACTTTCCTCTTTTGAATCATTTCCACATCATTTCCTTACATCCCCTAGTTTCCAAAAATGTTCACTTTCCTCTTTTAAACTTAACGTTTCCAAAGCATTTCCTTACATTTCCTTACATTTCCATACATTGCCTTACATTTCCATACATTTCCATGCACCTTAGGGTTCCTAGAACTCCTCAGAACACATCCAACACACCCACTGAGCCCACTATCTCATGAATTACACACGAACGCATAACCCCTAATCTAGGATGTTACACATCTCGATAATAAACACATCTCCGTCGATCAAATGACAATGGTAAGTGATAATTTTAATTTTTCAATACTATTTAATAATTTTTTCATTTATGCAATTTTAATTAATTTTTCAATACTATTTAATAATTTTTTCATTTATGCAATTTTAATTTATTTTTATTTTATAATTTTTTATAACAGTCTGTAGATCGGGTGTTGCAATGCTATATTCGTAATATGTCTGGTCCTCCATCGCCGTTGATAGAAAATTACCTGCGGGAAGCGGGTTTTTGGCACGTGGCCATGATAGGCTGGGGGTGCAAGTTGGACCCGAAACTAATCAGTGCGTTGATAGAGTGGTGGAGACCCGAGACGCACACTTTCTATCTTCCATGCGGAGAGTGTACTATCACTCTGGAAGACGTGCAGTTACAATTGGGATTGCCGGTGGATGGGTACGCAGTCACAGGGTCCGCTCAATCTGCTGATTAAGGAGCCGTATGCTACGAACTTTTGGGTGTTATTCCGGATAATATTAACGGAGGTCGGATCGAGATGGGCTGGTTACAAGACACATTCTCAGAGCCAGATAATAATTTGACTGAACTAGAAAGAATGCGATATACTCGGGCATACATTCTTGAGATGATTGGAGGTTATTTGATGCCGAACTTGTCACGAAACCTCGTACATCTGAGATGGCTGCTGAAACTCATTGATTTTAGAGCAACTGGTGAATTTAGTTGGGGGTCTGCCGTGTTAGCAACATTGTACCGAGAGATGTGCGAGGCGACGCGACCAAATAAAGCCAAAATCGAAGGTTGCCTATCACTACTGCAATCATGGGCACGGTTTCGCTTTCCATTTTTACGTCCTCGAGTGGACCACCCATATACATTCTCACTCATAACGAGGTAAATTTTATATTAGATTTTACAATTATTACATAGATTTAAAATATAATTGTATGCTAAAAATTTATTTAATTAGGTGGAATCATTCGGCGAGTTATGTTGGAATACCTACCTCTCTTGAAGACAGTAAAAAACACAAGTAAGTATTAAATAAAATATATATACATAATAAAATAGTCGTTTCGTATTTAGTATTTAGTATTTATTATTTAGTATTTAGTATTATGTATATAACTAATATTTTTATCATGTTCATATAGTTTTAATAGACACCGTACGATAATCAGGCAATTCAGGCAGTAATTTCGAATGAATTCTTTCAAAATCCGAACATTTGGCATGTGAAGGTCCCATTGGTCAACTATGCCACTGCGAAGATGCACCAGTCAAATAGAGTATTGCGACAATTTGGATTCTGAAAACCGATTCCCATGGCACCTGAGGTGCTCAATGATGAGCACAAAGTCGACTTACGGCAGTTGCATACGGATTAGCCGAGATTCTGGTAAGCATATATCGAAATGTGAGAAAATTGATATGATTATATACCTACTCGGGAACCGATCATCGTTCCTGAGTTAGCATGCATGCCGGAATACATGCCATGGTTTAGGATCCATGGCAAGACATTTTTACTATCGGAAGAGGAGAGGCGATTGCAAATTCGTGTCCAAAGGGAACGACGGGGCCCTTTAAATCTAAAAAGAATGGATGACAACATGGGCCGATCAACAGTGCCCACACAATCACCAGGCCCATCAATAGCGGCCACACAGTCACCGGGCCCAACACTTCAACCGACGACACACATATCATAGCCTTTTCAGATTATGCCAGGTGCGTATCCTAGCCCTTATATGTATCCTAACCCTTATATGTTTCCTTTTCCCAGTCCTATGGCAGGTTTTGGAATGCATGGCCCGATTCATCTCCGTTTTTGATTACTATGAGTCAACCGCCGATCTGTAGGCCGTCGTTGTATGAGGGATCGCACGAGAAGCCGTTGGGTTTACCAATCCCCATCGCCTTATGAGATTCAAACACCTCTGCCATGGGTGATGCAAACACCTCTGCAGCCATTATTCTATCAAGGTGGGTCATCCTCCCAACACCCACAACCAGATCCCCTACCGGAGGAACCACAATCCCCGCCAGAGCAACCACAACCCCGCCGGAAGCTGAACCAAGAAGAAATCCAGCGCGTAACCGTCGAAGACCCCCATGTGGCACTGATTCCGACCGGCACCAACATTGATTTTTGTTAATATATTTGTACAAAATTTTTTATATTGTTTCATTTAATAAAATAAAAGTTGTCTTTAATATTTTAATTGTAATTTACTTTTATATTTTTAATAAAATAAAAGTTCTTTTGAATAAGACAATATTTTTAATATTTTTATATTTTTAATAAAATATAAATAATGCAACATAATTTTATTACAACAACTATCAGCTATTCCGATTTGGACATGATCGAGTTGTATGGCCTGGGTTCCTACACCATCCGCACAACTTCTGTTGGTTGGTTGTTTCTCGGATATCCATATTGTTACGTATTCTAGTCGAGCAAGGTCGACCCTTTGGTTTGCAACGCAGTTCTCTATCCTGTAACAGCTTAAACGAAGCAAGTGATACAGACGGCCACTTACGTTTATTTGGGACTGGTGGGAATACGTGTCTCCACACGTTGTACATGTATTCTATTTTGTACACTTCGTCGACATAGCTCATGAGATCTAGACGGAGATTAACAAGCTACAATTACATGAGCGCATGGATAACGAAGTGCGTCAAACATCCCACAGTCGCAGGTCCTATTTCTCAAGTGTACACGATATTGCCCGCCAATAATACCTTGATTCGTTCTGTCAAACTCTGTCACACAAAACCATAGGTTGTCACGATCGTGACACACTGTGTGTATGGTGTTAGCCCTTACCTTCGCCTTGTTAATTTCTTGCAATACCTTCGCGCACCATACATGGCCTCCCTGTATTTGGCCTTTAAAACTCGCTGCTCACTTTGGAAATAGTGCCGCTAAATGAAAATATGTCTCTCGCACAACCGATGTTATCGGTAAATGACGCGTTCCTTTTAGAACATAATTTATGCATTCATCTAGGTTTGAGGTCATTTGACCATATCGCAGGCCGCCGTCGTATGCTTGTTTCCACTATTCGAAAGGTATGTTACAGAGGTAGTTTGCGCCTTCTTCGTTAACTGAACGCAAAACCGCCAACATCTCATGAAAACGGTCCTTACTTATCTCATACCCTGCCAATATAAGTTGATAGCGAAAATTACATACCACTCTTCCATTCAGAATAAATTGAATATTACAAACAAAATTATATTAATAGAGATTAAATACCCATGTTGGTCACTTGTCGTCGTTCACTTGTAGATCAATATTGCCCGTTGTAGTTGGATGCAACATGGCTTAGGTAATATCGATGGTGTGTGCGATGCCATAGGCTTCTCTGTCGCTCAATTGCGGCTAGTATTCCAGTGCCCCGATCCGATATAACGCAGATATTAGGTTGGGGGCAGACATGCCTCCTTAACCTAGAAAGAAAGAAATCCCAGTCATCAGCTGACTCCCCCGATGTTATTGCAAACGCAATTGGAAGGATTTTCCCACTGCCATCCTGTGCCACAGCTAGCAATAGCCGATGGGTATATCTACCATACATAAAGGTACCGTCAATTTGTACCAATGGCTTGCAGTATAGAAATACGTCTCAGGATTGCTTAAAGCTCCGCAAGGCACGCTTGAACACTTGGCATCCACGGAGCAATCGGCCGTTGTAGTACGCAGTGTCTTTTCAAGGTCCGTTATGCAACTCCGGGACATATCTCTCCAAAGACTGACACCACTGCCACACTTCATTATATGAAGCGTCCCACTGACCATGCAACTTTTCCAACGCCTCTCGCTTAGCTATCCAAGCCTTGTGGTAAGAGGCGTGTACCTCAATTGGCTACGAATATTGGAAATTAAGACCGCAGACGAAGTTACGGGATCCGCCTTCACCGCTTGTAGTATTAAGCTAGCTAACATATCTGAATCCATCTTGGGATGATCTTGTGGAACACCTATCAACGGCAATACGTTAAATAATGCAACATTACGTAATAACAGTATTATTCAAAAACCCTAAACATCTAGTGATACTGTACCGACAACACATGTATATGGACCTTTGTACTTTTTTATCTCCCACAAGCCTGTCCTTTTCCTCAATGAAGCCATGATTTTCCATGAACATGTACCGTCTTACACTGCACACTTAGCCTCATACTTATCGGATTTGGATTTAACCACGTTGTAGTTAACCCCGTTCATGATGCTATGTTGTTTCAATGCACCAATAAAATTATCCTTATTGGAAAACTCCTTACCAACTTCCAATTCACCCGAATCCAATGACGAACTTGTACGATCACGCCTTCTGTGTGGTAGATCTGGAAACTCCAACGCATCATCTTGAGATAGATCGACATTATGCATGTGGGCTGGAGGTGAGTACGCCCTGAATCGCGGATCTTCTTCTTCTTCATCTGAACCTCCTTCAACATGTTTAGGTATGGTTAGAACAGGCTCCGGTTCAGAAAATAATACAACTTCTGCACCATCGGGGCTGGGCTCTCGAGGTGGATCCATATCGGACTCATCATCCGACCCACCATCATCTGCAACGAACGAGGTCCCCTCGCTGGTGGACGTCATAGGGAGTACATCATACCTTCTTGTGGACGTTTCGTAACGTCCCCAATCATATGTGGATTGTCAACCACTAGAAGTTGATGTCGTTCCCCAATACGTATTTCCAGCATCGAACATTGACCTACCGATGTGCATGTCCCATCCACTAACCGAGTGTCATGCAGGGGTTGTGTTTTCCATACTACCACCAAACACGGGCGCTTTCGTATTCTGCCTCCCACTAACAGAATGTCGGCTAGGGGTTGTGTATTCCTCTCAAACAGCAGTAGATGTTGAAGTCGCAAATGCATCATTTGGCAATGAAAATTGTACATATAACTCAAGATAAGGTGATCTACTAGTAAGATAAGTTTGCACCATTGCCTCCAAGCTACGAGGACCTTTGATGTCGAATGAGTCATATCTCACGGGATCAACCGAAGCAAAAAATCGATACTTAATAGTCAAAACTTTCATTGGCGTCGTTTGTTAAGATTTTACGCCTAATTCTTTTACGAAGTTCTATCAAATCTATGTTCTGGTTAAAAACCAGTCGCGCTGTGTTCTCCGATAAAAAAATAACGCCGTTTTCGGTGTCACGGACCTCACCATCATAGTAAATAACAGCACTAATACGTTCACTCATCTTCAGTTTCTATTCTACTTTAGCTTCAATTTCTCTTGCTGTAACTTATGCAACCTGAGAATGAAATTTGGCTCATTTATAGTTTAAGGCCAAATAGGAACTACTATAGAAAAAGAGCGCCCACGTGGGAGCTTTTTTCAGTAATCTTGCTGTTGAAGCGTTTTGGACACTATTTGTTCAGAAATGTCTTCTCAAAATTATTTTTTCAGATACTATTGTAGAAAAAGAGCGCCCACGTGGGAGCTTTTTTCAGTAATTTTGCTGACAGTACATCCTAATTGAAGCGTTTTGAACACTATTTGTTCAGAAACGTCTTCTTAAAATTATTTTTCAGATACTGCTGTAGAAAAAGAGCGTTTACGTGGGAGCTTTTTTCAGTAATTTTGCTGACAGTGCATCCTACTTGAAGCGTTTTGGACACTATTTGTTCAGAAACGTCTTCTCAAAATTATTTTTTCAGATACTACTGTAAAAAAAATAAAAAACTTTTATATTGCTAATATATTTTTTCCAAAACCCTAAACACAAAATTATTTTAAAAAAACTAAAACATAATTTAATTAAAAAAACCCTAAAACCCTAAACTTTAATTTAATTAATTAACCTTAAACCCTAATTTAATTACCTTAAACCCTTAAAAACCCTAAAACCAAGTAAAAAACCCTAACCCTAAAAAAGAAGGGGCAAAATGTGTCCTTGGGGGAGCGTTTTGTCCACGTCAGCACAAAGCGCGCACTCAAGGAAACGCTTTGTGCTGACATGGACAAAACGCTTCCCAATAACGTGTTTTGCTGACACAGTACTTGAGATCGCGCTGACGTGGACGTGTTTCCGGGGAATTCGATCCTTTCCGATAAATAATCAAAAAGTTGGCCCATTTCCATATAATATTAGAAATGGGCGTTTTTGAGTAAAATAGCTCAAGAATTACGATGTGATATTTTTTAATAATAATAAATTTGAAACGTAAATAATTTGTATTATATATATATATATATATATATATATATTGGCACGCATGTGATGGTATCATTTTCTTTCTTTTTCTTTTCGTCATATTGTATCATGTTTTAACTATTTATTTTCTATATATAGTACGCATGTAGGGTGTACTTGACTGCCTAGTGAACATAGAAAAGTCTTTGAACCCAAGACCGGGCAAATATTTAATCAATTGGACCGCATGCTTCATTATCTACTTCAATGCCAGCTCTTGGAATATGACTCCATTTTGATAAGACATTTTTATCAGTCAAGTCTCCGAAGCTCTTATGAAATTTCCTCTGTTACTTTAATTTTTTTTTCTTTTAAATTTATCAGTTTTTTGCACATAATTTTCCTATTGATATTTTAATATTTGTTGATAATGAGACATAAATCAGGGCTCAAATCCTGTTTCCAAATCTTATTTTAATCTTTCTTAAAGTTATACAAAGAAACGCTACTTGTTTACCAATAATCATTCCAACTTATAACTCACCCTCTTTTCAAATCATATTTTAAGTTATGCATAATGGAAATTTTAATCTTTACTATTTATACTATTTGTTAATTTATTTTTTATTTTATTTTTAGCTAAATTTAATCCTTAATTTTTGTTTTAAAAAATCAAATTTAATCATTAATTTTTTAAAAGTTAAAATAATATTTTTTTTAATAGAAATATTAACTAAAATGTTAAAATTTTAATCACAACAGTTTGTATGATAATCAGCATGTACTTTATGTTAATTTTTTTGAACTTTTATGAGCATTTTTCATTTTTATTTTAAATTTTGATTTTGATTTTAATTATTTTTTTATTTTTTCATTTTTTAAACCTCTAATTATTTGTTGACGTGATATATAAGACAAATGGTACTATGACAATATGACGTGAACATTGACTATCATGTTGTCATGCCAATAACATTAAAAATTAATGTTTTAGTCAACATTTTTGTTAAAAAACGATTCGACTCTTTTTTGAAAAGTTAATGACTAAACTTAACTTAAAATTTTTTTTAACAAAAACTATAAACGTTGAAGGTTAAATTTATCATTATACCTTTAAATTAAACTATTTCATGTTACTAACTTTTCCAAATTTTATCTTATGAAAACGTGATTTAACATATTTTGAATTGTTGCAACTTTTTAACCATAAAATTCATTGTTTTTCATCATAATTGTGATATCCAAACATAATAATGGGTAAATTGGACCATTGCTCATTCAATTATTAGTGTGTTTCTATTTTGGTTATTAAGCTATAATTTTTTTTAAATTTTATCACTAATGTTTTCTATCGATTATGTTTTGATCACTCTTTATTAAATCAGTAATGAAAGTGATAGCATGACCTCTTTTAATTAGTATAATCATACATTTAGTTCTCAACACGTACATAGTCTATCAAATTGGTTCTAATTCTAAATAATTCAACAAATTTAACCCTCCACATTTATGAATTCTATCAATTTGCTCCTAATTCTTAATAATTCAATAAATTTAACCCTTCACATTTACAAATTCTATTAATGTCTAAGTATTAAAGACTAAATGGGTGTTATTATACCAATTTTAAAAAGATCACATCATCAATTTTGTTAATGATTGAAAAGTGACCAACACATAATCGATTGAAAATGTTAGTAACGGAATTGAATGTTTTTTATAGTTTGATTACCAAAACAAAAACATGCTAATAGCTAGGTGACTAATGGTGTAGTTTACCCTTGTTATTATTAGAACTAATATGATTCCCTCACTTCGCGTTGGGTTGATTATTTGTTTGTATCAAATTATGGAGTACAAATTTGAAGATTAAAATGTTGTCTAATCCTACTTTCAGTTTTACAAATTTAGACCATCTACTTTTTGGATTTAAAATTTAGGTCCAATTGTTACCACGGTTAAAATTTTTCTATTAAATTCATTGATGTGATATTTTGAAATTAAAAAAAAAATACTTGATAATCATGTAACAAAAAAATAATATTGAAAATGTTTATATAGATTTTTCTTCTTAAAAACATTAATTAAAACTGGTCGTGAGAAAATAAATTTTTTTTTTTGGAATATTGTTCCTAAGAAAAATTTGCATCAACATTTTGATTGAGATAGTTAACAATATTAAATATTTAAACTAATTAATGACATTATAAAAGTAGAAAAAATCAAATTATGGCAAAAAATAAAGTATAAAGATCAAATCCCAAGTTTCAGCATAGTATAAGGCTCAAAGTGGCGTTTGATCGATGTCTTATAATGTATAAAAAAAAAAATAGAAGCAAGGCAAGCCTAAAGAAATAGAAAGTTATGTATCGATCTCTAATACCCTTAGGGCATTCAAATTATATAAAATCATGTAATATTTTAATTGAAAAATTAATAATATTAACTACTTGGATTAATTAATAATATTATAAAAATACAGGGGCCGAATTATATTAGAAATTAAAGTGTAACGATTAAATTTGAAATTTAAGCATAATAGAAGGACCAAAATTGAAATTTAATCATTTTTATAAAATTGCAAAAAGAAAAGGTAAGGCCGACGCAAACATAAAAGAAATAAGAAACCATGCGTCAGTCTTTTAAGACTCTTAGGTTATTCATACTAGTTCGCGAGTGACTCTTAGGTTATTCATACTAGTTCGCGAGTCAACCAGTCTAATGCCTCTTTCTGGATCGATAGCTCGGTCGGTCCAGTCCTGTTCAAATAACTATACCTCTAAGTTTCTACACTTCGTACATTTGGAACTTAGTTCTCCTACTTTTATTTTCAAGAATTTAATCCCTCTACTTTTTAGATTTAAAAATCTGATTTTAAATTATATATGACCGTGTAATATTTTAATTGAAAAAGTAGCAATATTAACTATTTGACTTGTTAATAACATAATAAAAAAAAATATAGGGATCAAGTTATGGTAAAAATTAAAATATAAATATTAAATCTCAAATTTAAACATATTAAAGAGATCAAAACTGAAATTTAACCATTTTGAACCTTCCTTTTATATCTAGTTGTATCAATTTTGGATTAAACTTGCAGCATCAAACCAATTTAAGACTAAATCTTAGATGATCTTAAAAGTTCAAGCAAATGTACAGGAGAAGATACAAAAGGTCTAGGAGGAATTATCAATGATTGAAGACTCCCTTATAACATTTCTAGCACTTTAGTCACTGATGGACGATTAGTCGGATCATGTTGAATGCATCATAGGCTCACTATAACCACCTTTTTTGTTATTTCTTCTTCTTCAGCTATTACTCCATTAAGATTCAAGTTCATAGATTGATCAAGATACTTATAAATCCATACAGAAAATATACTTCACTAGTTTCAGACACTCCAACATCAAAATTTTTCCTTCCTCCCACAATTTCAAAGACCATCATTCCATAGCTATAGATGTCAGATTTATAGGAAACTCCGTCAAAGTTTAGACAAACCAATTCTGGAGCAATATATCCAATTGTTCCTCTAGCACAAGCCATATAAATAATACTCTCTTTTGTTTCGCATAATTTAAATAAACTGAAATAGGAGATCTTGGGATAGAAGTTCTCATATAAAAGGATATTGTGAGGTTTTATGTCGAAGTGCAAGATCCTTGTGTTGCAACCTTGATACAAAAATTTGAGTCCTTTAGCAATGCCGAGTGTAATGTCGTACAAAGCTTTCCACTCCAACCGACGATTTTGATGGTGCAATCTTTTATCATAAATGAACCTATCCAATGATCCATGGAGCATAAATTCATAAACCAAATCCCTCTTTGATTTCTCAAAGCAAAAGCCAAGTAGACTCGACGTTCTACTAATACTAGCCATGAAATCCTCTATATTTCCTTTTGATTCACTTAACACTACCATATTTTCATTGGCGTAATTTATTATTAAATTTATTTGTCATTTTCTTGATTTCTCTATAAAAGTATCGCATTGGGGCAAAAGAATCAAACTTTTTGACGAATGCCTCAATCCTAGTATCCTATTTCTTCTTTCCTTGACACATGATTTGATAATGATTTTCCTTTGAACTACAAGACAACGAAGCATATGACAATAGTTATAGCAACTGCCAATCATGCTAATGAAGTATTAATTGGGTTAACCAAATAAATAATGGAATAATATTTGATGCACCATCAGTGTGTGAGTCTTATGCACCATCGATAAATAATAATATGATAATTCATCATTAAAAACAACAAGAAAATAATAGAGAACTTATAAATAAATATAAATAACTTTTTTTAAATATAATTAAATAATCATAACAATTATAAACAAATATTAGTAACTCTTGAATTTAAGGGCTTAGGTCTAGGATCTCGAGTTTAAGGTTTTAGCATTTATTTTTAGTTAATTATGAATTATGTTTAAATAAATTTATTAGTATTTATTTATAAGTCCCCACTATTTTTTTATTTTATTGTCATGTTATTATTCACTGATAGTACATGGGACTTATACATTTATAGTGCATCATATATTTTCTCTTAATAATTAATATATTACAATTTTTTTATTTTTTTATTTGCAAAAAGTTTTACTTATTACAAGGATTTATTATTAAGCTAATCATAATAAAAAGGGATAGTGCATGCCTGAGGTTGGGGGTGGTAGGAAAGGATTGTATGGCATTCTTTGGGACGTTCCAACTCTAGGCAAGTGCAACTCCCAAGTGGCCAGTAGCATAGGAATGTTAGATGCTCGATGATGCTGACACCACAAGCTCCACTAAAATGTAACGCCTCGTATTCAATTTGATTGTTGAATTTAAGATAATGAAATATTACATTCGTTACTGAAGCAATTACAATTCTATTTTAATATTTAATAGATGAGTTATATAAGTAATCTAGTTTTGATGATTAATAAAACACATTATTTATTCAGATCCGGATTATAAGCAAGCTTACGAAAATTCTCATGAAATACCCGTAATAAATAAGATATTAAAACGTAAAATTTGCAAAATACAGGACAATGTCGTGACAAAAAAGAATTCATGTTGCAACACCAAAGGCAGAAACATGATGTCGCAACTTAAATTGAAGTGAGTTGCGACTTTAAAGTCAGGAAATTGACATTGCAACTTCAACAAAAGTACGTCGCAATTTTAAGAGATAGGAAAATTTCAATGTCGAAATCTCAACAAAAAAAGAATCAGGAATGCGAAAATAAAAACTCGATGTGGCGACCTTAAAAATAATTTCACTAAATTTTAATTCATTCATCTCAACCTTGAAGAAAGTTGCCCACTTCATAACAACTTGCTTCACCCATTTCTTTTACTAATGATGTCTCAATGTAAATCATAGTATTATTCATAATATAATTTCGATTTACATAATTATTTTGTATATGACACATATATATTATTAATATATACTAGAAATATAAAAGAATAAATGTAAGAATATCATTAAAGGTAAAAAATATATATAAAGTTCAATTGGCGTGGACAGAGTAAGCATTGATCACCAACGCCTATTCACCTTTTTCTTGACAAATTTCCTTAAATAAGCGCATTGACATGAAATCCGTAGAGTGACTAAAAATTTGCTCTCTCTAATTAGCCATATATATTAAAAATCACTACCTTTGATTTGTATGCTTGTGTTCTGAGTGCGTAATATATATCAAAAATCAAATTTCCAGCAAATTGTTTCATACTTATGAATACTAGCTTCGGCTTGGATTGTACCCTGTAAATGTTGAATAAGTTATAATCGATTGGTATCCCTCCCACGCACTTGATGAATAAAGGACATTTATGGAATATACATTTGACATTTAATAATTTTTTTTGCTTAATTAATAATATCTATAGTGAATATTCGGTACATTAATAGTATATTTTTTTTTATTTCATAAATAGTATTAAAAAATTGATATATGTTTCTTTTTTTTGTAAATATATATATCTTTTAATAATTTATTATACTTCTATAGGGCACTTATTAACACCTAATCCTACCTATAAATTCCACTAGCATTTTACCGAATATTTTATCATATATATTTGTACTTCTTTTGCAAAGAGTTTTACCTATTTCAAGTCTTTCTTTGAGTATTGGCATCGCAAAACTTCTCTAAATTAGATTTTGGCTTTTGAGATTTTTTGGGGGGTTCAGTTTAAAATTATTTCATTGATTTTTCGTCACCAAACAATTAGAATTGTTTTTTTATGATTTTTTTCTCTTCTTCTTCTCAGATGTATATAAATTGAGGTTTAGGATTTTTGTTTGCTCAATTTAAATTTGTTTTAACAATCTTTTTATATTGAAATTTAATAATATAGATTTAACAACTATTATACGAGAGAGAAAAAACAATAACAAATTTAACAATTATTGTAATAAAAGGATATTGTTGACAACAAGACTTCCATAGGTGACGAATGATTGTTGATTTCAATGTTTTACTTTCATGGGTGTTTAGATCTCGAAAAGAATATATCTCTACAATTAATTCTTTACCTTTGATCTTCACTAGCATTATTGACAAATTTAGATCTCTCTATAGATCATTACAAATAAATGTTTAGTGATTGAAAATTAATGAAATAATTCCAAATCAAGAAAAAAAACACAAAAAACAAAACCCAATTTAGAGAAATTTAACTATGTTGATACAATGGAAAGAAGCTCAGAAAATAAAAATTATAATTAAATAAACTTATTAATATTTATTTATAAGTCCTCAAATATTTTATTATTTTACTTATTGTGAGGTGATTTAATGTAGTTCAATGACTTTTAGACTTATTAAATATTAACCCATAAAAATAATAGAGAAACTTGTTTAGTTGGTAAAAGGGGTGGTACACACATAACTGAGATATTATTGTTTCCGGTACCAACGCGATGGCATTGGTTGGGATCTTCCGACCAACTCTCAAATCCAAATGGGCAGTAGCAGAATGTTTGCTGTTCCATGAAACCGCAGGCTCCACCGGAAGCAATGCAGTTCCCACATGCATTTGAATCCTCCCTCCATTGCACCACGAATCCTGTTTCCAAGGCTCCTTTCAAATCAAAGGCGTGATTGGTATGTCTTTCCAAGGAAGTTTTAAGAATGGGAACATTGACAATTGCTGAACATCACTCTGGATTTGATATTATTTGCTATTACTTGCAAGGGAAGTGTCCAAGACTGGATGAGATGGAAAATGGGCAGTCATAAAACAGAGTAACAGTATCAAAGTTGAGTAAACACCTTAAAATCTAGGATCCAATCTTGACCTGGAGATGGACAAAAACCACTACTAATGAACTCCTCACTCGGACTTTTTAGAATTAGACGATCATATCTGATGTCCAGCACTTGTCTTTTTCTTTGATAGTGGTTACAATATTAAAATATGATTGCTTTGAGCTTACATTATCTATTATTTATTCGTAAACAAGTATAATCTATCATTGTTATGTCACTTTAAATGAAATGATCATTTTGGACGTAAGAATTCTAGTTTGTGGTTGATCAAGTTGATTATGATATTTGTTTTGATGTTCTTATTAATCATCTCTCTTGTTATACCTTCAAACAAATATAATCTATTATTCTCAAATGTTGTTTTTTTGTTTGTTTGTTTTTTTTTAAAGAATGAATAGGCCATTTGGGCGGATCAAGTCAAGTTTGGACTTTGAAAATTTATGAAATCAAGCTTGGGCTTGACCTAGTTCATAAACACTTCTACTTGATAGTGACTTGTTAGAGAAAAACCTACGAAGTGTCCCCTTAGGGAATCAACTTTCCCCTTAATGGGTTAATATTATCCCCTGTGAGAGGGGGGTTGCCTTTTGACTCTGCCAAAAGGTCGAATGCTTGAAGAGGGGATGATTTTATAGAGTGTAAGCACTTCATCGGATGCTTGAGAAAGCGAACTATGTGTGTTATGCATGATTATCTATCAAGGAACATATTTGTGTTTAGTGAGATCTAAACACATGCTTTATAGCATATAAGAAAGTATTGGATAAAAATACAACCACTTGGGTTAGGTAGATTATACTTTTCAAACTGCTTTCGATGGAATTGACCTCCCCTCAACCAAAAAAAAAAAAAAAACCGCCTTATCAAACGGCTAACAAGGCACTATCACTCTATGAATCCACCATCTTTTGAAGAACTTAAGCTCTAAGAAAAATTGAGAAACAAAACCTATACTAAGGACAATATCGATCCGTTTCAAACCTTTTTCGGGGAGTTATCCTTCAACAATTGGCTGTTTTATTTTATTTTACCAAGGCTTCTTTGGATTTCATCTTATCCTTTTGAGTATATATTTTTCTATTCTCACCATGGTTGTCTGAATCGGATCAGATCAATTGGTTTGACCAAAAATTGAGAATCGATCTAAAGAGAGACATTAGATCAGTTGATCTGTGAATCAATACAGACCAATTGAATCGATTTTTTATTTTTAAAACAATTTTTTAATCAAACCGTACAAATTAATCAGACCGATTCTCAATTCTAAAAACTTCAATTCTCACGCACAAACAATGAACATAGCAATGCGACTGCACCTAAAAGATTTCACTAACTATATAAGCTCCATCGATACCGAATTAGCTAAACAAAATCGATTAACTCGATTTAATGTCCAAATTATGAAAAGAAAGCTGGAGAATTTTAAGCTACGCCACGGCACATTCTTGGATTGTTTTGACTTTTGAGCGGTGATAGGGGCATTGTTTAATCCATCATACTAGATTATGTTCAAGAAAAAAGAAGATAAACAACGATCATCATGTTGGTGTTTAAAATTTCAACACAGACATGTTCTGTCAATACGAAAAAGAAACACACGAATACATAGCCCAAAACCAGTATATTTTCATTTAGATTCGGACTGTTTGATTTCACAAATATGGATTTATAATGACAGATTTTTTAAAACTTGAATTCCACTTTGTTTGATAAGATACATACAGAAAAATTATAACATTTTATGAGAATCATGACACACTCAATTCTCAAAACATTACAAAAGCTCAAGGTTAAAAAAGGAAAGTAAATTACCTCAAACAGGATACATCTGCATCTTTTTTTTTTTATTTTTAACATGTTCTTTGTGTAAGTAATCACCAAACTAAGCCCCTTTTTCGTCTAAACCTATCAACACGGTCTGTGCTCATTCGAGACTTCTCAGGCTTATTTGACTTCTTAGACTTCTCCAGTCGACTATCTAAGCTGTTTCTAGAAACTTCTGGAAGGTCAGCATCCAGTTTAAAAGTATCCGAAGTTCCACCATCAGGTGGTTTTGTCTGATTGTCAGAGTTCACCGCTATTTTTTCAGAACCATTTGTGGCTGCTTTTGATTTATGTAGAGACAGTACAAATTTCTTCAAATGTCTAATGAATTCTGGGTAGAGCTCCAGATTGCAATGTCCTCCTCCGTTTACCCATAAAGGATCGTACTTATTCTTGCAAAGCTCCCAAAGCTGTTTACCATGGGAACAATCAACCACTTCATCAGCTGTCCCCTGCCAACAGAAAATGAATTAAAAATATAAAAAGGAAACTAGTACAAGCTTTCCTTGGATGTCACGACCTGTATGCTGGTCCATGACATGTAGATAGACCTAACTTGTCTAAGGCTCAAAGCTAACCATGGTCACTACTCACCCTAAATTGATAATGTAAAGGAAAAACGAGAACAATATCGAACAGCTCTAGTGCTGGGTTCAAAGACCCAAAAAGGCTCAAATTTATCTGTTTCTCTCCAGTCACACACACATTCACTCTGTTTCTTAATAGTCTTAAATTCTTGAAACCTAAATGTATGGCACAATACGAAGTGCTAAAAGATAAATTAATTCATTGCAAACTCTATAATGAAATTGGTACTAGCAGAAAATGCTGTTAAGTTCATTAATTTAGCATCAGAATCTCCATAATCTATTTATAGCAGAACAATATAACAATCTAGACTGATTAAGCTAAAGCACTTGAAGGTGTATGAATATTCATTTAGAGCAAGTATTTTGATTGATAAATGACCCGGGATGTTTTTGTCAAGATTGAATTTTCTTGAAACCAAATAGGTTCTTTGTGTAAAAAATGCCAAAAACTGCTGAAATACTTAATTACCAGAACCATATAACAAATATTAACGTGTCAAATAAACAGAGGCTAGAGAAAGAGAAGGTAGATAATGGTGATGAAACAAGATGGAGAGGAAACAATGGAAGTGATACTTACATGAATTACCAAAACCTGACAGTTCACTGCTCCAATTTTGTCAATATTCTGAAAATTAGAATGGGAAAAAATCGGTAATGAAGGTCAACAAGACAAAACAAGAAAATATAAAAACAGTTAAAAATGCAGACTTACCTTATAAATGTCAAACCAGTATGTCCTTTTGACAGGGTACAATACTCTCATGCCAGACAAAATTGGGCTATGAAGAACAACGCCTCTCAAGTTTGGCAAACGAGAAGCAAGATCAACAGTAGGTCCACTACCAACTGACTGACCATACAATATTAACTGTTCATCTTTAACTCCATACTCTTCCTTAAGGCACTTATAAGCTGCATCTATGTCTGCATATGTATTACACTCTGTTGGCTGTTTCAAATAAAAGAAGGTGACTATTAGAATACAAGTTTTTAGCAAGCAGTAAGATGTTCGTTCATTATGTACAATAAATCAGAATGACATGACTGCTCAAATATTGATACACATTGAACATAGCCAATTAATGAGAGAGCCCCACAGTATTAGCAAGAATTTAACTAGTGTATAAGATATCAAAATTAAGGGTTAAAAATAGAAGCCTGAAAACATTTCTATCAACCAATACATTTAGATATTATATAATAAAGAAAAGCTGAGCAACAGGCTTATTACACTCAGAGCAAAACTATTGCAGTAAAATGAACACTGTTCTATTAGCGGAAAAGGAGGAAAGGATTGGCCTAAAGATAACTGTGTAATTATTTAAAATGCCTATTATGATAGTTGAATTGCTACAGCTAATATGAATAAAGGCAACTTTTGCTCCCGAAATTGGCAACTAGAGAAGAGAAGCAAAGAGACCTACCTTTCCAGTTGATTGTCCATAGCCAGAATAATCATACCTAGAAAAGAATGAGTGACATTAGGAACAGAAAACAAATAAATATATATATGATAAATGGCTAGACTAAAATAGACCTATCAAGCACAAAGATGATAAAACATTTTCTTTTCAGGAACTCTAATTATCTGTATAATCATGTCATGTCTAAAAACAATCCCAAGAATAATTTATAGGATAAGATATCTAAAAGTTCCTTTTTGCATTATAATTCACAAAACTTTGGAATGCGCTATACATCTAAGGATTGAAGACTCCCTTGATCAGTTTCTTCTACAAAAGTATCCACAGGAGAATAATGTGCTCAGTTATTTAAGTTCAATAGATAATGCAAAGTCAGTGCCTGCTTTGAAAGCAAACTTTTCTAGTTTTCTCTTGGAAAAATTTTATCTACAAGGAAGCATTAAGCTTGCTTTTTATTTTTTAAAACCTTCCTGGCTGTTTACATAGTTATGGAGAGCACCTACAACAAACATCAGAAGTTTGACAACAGACAGAAGACAATCATTTCCAAGCTCCCAACCTTGTTATTTACAAGAACAAGAGAACGCATATCAGCGTAAGTCACAAAGAAATTTGAGAGAGTTAATAGTTACCATAAGGCAACATTCAAAGATCCAACTTGACAGTACAGCAATTACAGTCCTAAAACACTAAACTACCGCTGAAAAACTTCTTATAAATCATTTTCTAAAAGTAGAAACAGGGCCTAAAAGAACTTCCTTACAGAAGTGGTTGATTATTAAGTCAGTAAGAAAAGCTAGGAAATATTATTATTTGCATTGTTCATACATTTGCATAACATAATCTAATATAACTGAAATAACATTGTTAATAATTATCAGTCATCACTTTGGAGGTTAGGTGATAATAATTTAGTCGCTACAACTTTGCAGTCCGCCCAAACAGCATGGAGTTGTACTCTGACCAATCAACTACACAAACAAGAAATTTGACCTTAAAAAGGAGAATGTTTCCTTCTCTTTTCTTTCGCTTGATCCCAATTTTGCACCCTGACCAATCAACTGTACAGACAGTATGGCTTGAGCTAGTTGCATGGGATCCTAAATTTGACCTTAAAAAGATAATGTTTCCTTCTCTTTTAGCACTTTATCCCAGTTATATGTCATCAATAAATTCTGTAGTATATCTTTAAGTCGTAATAAAAACTTATATGTGACCACATAATTACACAAACAAACCTACCTCCATTTACATTTTTGTCCACTGGCATGACAAGCACTATGCTCATCATACTCATACTGCATCTGAGTTATAAATATCTAGCTTTTCCAGATGAACATTGATAAGCAACAATGAGAAGATCCCATCAACTTCAAGGATTGATGGTAAATATAGAATAAAAGTTCTGGATGTGGTAATGGCAGAGAAGGAAGGAACAGAAGCAGAATAATTCATAAACATGGGAATTTATAGGAAAATAATGCAGCAACATAATAGAACCTAATAATCAAAGGAAGTCAAGATTGCATTGTTCCACGGTCTACAATAGGACACAATAAATTTAAGCATCCCTAATAGTATTCTGAAGCATAAAATAAAAGCTAGAATATTCAAAACTTGAGAAATGTCTCTTCAGTTAGTCATAATGCCTCAATAGTAACATAGGGCTATTATGAAGGTGTGACCTATATTCTATAGAAACCGAACATCCAGTTAAAGGACTACACACTTCTCGAACATTCTAATCATGTGCCTACAGTTTTTCTTTTTTCTTTAACAACATTGCCTGCATGTCAATGTCCTTAGGGCTTCGGCATTAGCATCGAAGCACTATTTGCAAAAATGTATAACCAATAACATAAAGCTTCTCAATAACAAGCAAGTAACCGTAACTAATATGACCCTGCCATAAACCATCTTCTTCAACATTGCCTTCAGTCCACGATCAGTAAACAGAAAAAGAAAAATAAGTATTTAAATCACGTTTGAACAGTATCCATGCTCAATAATATTGCAAAAGTCCGCACATTGAAGAAACAATAGAAGGAAAGGATAACAAATAACCGGTCACCCCTAAGAAACCTTAACTCAACAACATCGCCTTCACCAGTAACTCTTTGACCAAGTCTCTCTTTCTCCTATATTTTTTTATTCTCTCTCTCTAGTACTGCACAAATGAAGCCAATTAAAGTAAAACCATTAGCTCAATCTTACAACATACCATAATCAGCAAAACTTTCACTTACTGATAACCAGAATCTCTGTTCTTCCCCTAACTAGCTTCAACCTCAATAATACAGCTGAACACAAGGCAAGCAAGTTCCACTTCACCAGAATTTTCCAACACTTATAGAACCCTAAATCCCCCAAAATCACAAGCAAATCAGACCAAACCCCAACGAACTACTTTACTAAGCTAAAAGAACTCTAATACAATTAAAACAGTAAAAGCCTAGGAAGCCAACTTAAAATATCATGTTCTATATGTTGCAAAAATTATGAAAGAAAATAAAAATACCCCATAAGATTAACCCGCAAGCGATTACACAACTCGACGAAAAGCTCAAACATTTGTCCTAAATCAGCGGCATTTCCATGAGAATACAAGAGAGTAGCGGAAGCTTTGGGGTGTTTTATATGGACGGCGACGATGTCGTTCCCGCGGCGCGTGCGTAGCTTCAAGACGTCGACACCGTCTCTCCTCGGTACCTCTGGTATGTAAAGCTGACCAGCGCATAACTCGTCCTCTAGCACTCTGTATGACGGCGGATTTGGCGGGAAGAACGCAAATTTCGCGGCAATCGAAGACGTTACTCCTCCCATCTTCTTCTTAGCACCAAACGTTGTTCATCCTTCATTAAAGTTACCAAAATAAGTCACCCTCCTCAGAAACCTCAAATCTCAATCACCAACTTCCAATCTCCTTCAGATCTTTTTCATTTCGTTTAAGATAGAAGGAAAATGAAAGAGAAGGAAAATGAAAACGAAGATAGGTGGCGCGTGGAATGGTAAGGGAGGCGCGTTGAGACGGGAGCTGCCGTAACGAAGCGAAGTTTCTTTAAATGTTTTGAGAGCTGGGAAATGTCAGCTAAATGGGATTTTATCCATTAAAAGGGAGGTAGGAAAAAGCAAGAAGGCGCGTGGGCGTGAGAGTGAGCGTGGGTATAGGAAGGGTCGCCTGACGGCGACTTTGACAAATGATATGCACATGGCATGTATGTATGTATCTCTTTGGATCTTTAGTCACTTCACTAGAATGATGGCCGCTTTGCATGGATCACTTTTATTTTAATAATTTCAAATAAGTAATTAAAATTAAATATTGATGTTCTCTTCTGCTGTGTTTGAGAATATGTTTTTCATAATTTAGACTAAATAAAATATATATCTGAAATTTATAAAAATTTCAAATTCGATTTGAAAAATATTTATGACTATTATATTTATAATTTACATTATTCTTGAATTTTAAATATTTTCTTATAGATAAAGACCTAATTTAAATTTAAATTTAATTAGATTGTTATGACTTCTACATACCAAACGGTTGAAGATTAAAAAAATAAACTAACCTTCAACTAATAATTGGTTGGTTTGAAGTAATAAAACTCCAGTTGAGTCTTATAAAACAATGTTAAAAAGATTTTTGTTTTCGTATACGATTTAAGGTGGGTTTAGATGGATTGCTTGCAGTTAGTGTAGAAAATAGTGGTAACGGTAAAATTAGATACAATAACGATATTATAATGTAAGATAAAAAAATAAACTAAACACACCACACCACACCCCACCACTTATCCAAACTCACCATTAAACCCTACTCTTCTTTAAATTTAATGGACTAATAGTTTCACCAAACACAGGGAGGTTTTAAACTTAAACCGGAGATTTCAGTCAAAAACATGGTCCGAAAAGGTCGGACTTATTGGGCCAGGCGTCAGAGGTCTAGTTTCTATGTTTCAACCCAAAACAACTTGCTTTTCTTCTTTATATCATTTTCATTATTCATGTTGGAGATTCCCTTTATTATCATATCCAAAGTCTTCTCATCAAATGCAGGCCAATTCCATTTGCGACTTTTTAACACTTGACCATACCAAAATGCAGGAAGAAGATGAAGACATCAGCCATTGCTTCAACCCTTTCTTTGCAACCTAATTTCACTTATGATTGAAGTATCTGTATTTTTTTATCATCTTTAACACTTACTTTTCATGAGTTTAAATTGCACTTTTCTTTAATGCTGCTAGTAATAATGAATAATTTTGTCATCGTGAGTGCTCTTCAAAAAAATAAAAATAAATAAACGATATCATACTTTTAAATTCATGACTAAAGAATGATTTAAATTGCATTTATGATTATAGAGGCAATAAATATTAAGTGTAATTACTTCCAGCATTATTGTTTTTTGGATAGTAAAATTCCAGGAAATTTGATACTGAATATTAGCAGTGGAGAGAGTCAAAACCTGGCCACATTATTGCATTATTTAAGATTGTACTTACTACTTAGTGCTATTTAAGGAACCAAACCCTTTTACCATGTTTATCTCGATGTTATATCAATAACGAATATTGACAGTGGAGACAGTCCAATTATATTTCTTTTTATAGTCTCGTGTTTCACGCTTCCATTTAATATTCGTATTTTACACTAGCATCAAATACATATATATCGAAATATAATCTTTGAAAATTCTCCAAATACACTAAAATATTTAGAAAATTTTTAATAGACATATTTGTCTCTCACACTTAAACCCAAATATAAGTAACATAAGATGGTGGGCAGTGAAATCTTGGGGTTAGTCTGTAATGACAGAATTTTGATATTGTCATGTTTTAAAATTTGTCAATTTTATATGTTTGATTAAAAGTTTAATCAGCATTGTTGTTTAAGTTTTAATAGAGCTTCCTTTTAGTGTTGGACACATATCTAAGATACTCTTCAAAATATGGAAACAAATTTATAAATTTTGAACATATCTATATTAAACACTTACCTATCTCATACATAGAGGCGAATTCAGAGGGCTGGCAAGGGGCCCCGATCTCCCCTAAAATGGAAAATTATTGTTTTGGCCCTTTAGAAAATTTTAAAATTTTAAATTAGTAAAGGTAAAATTACACTTTGCCCCCTAAAATTATGAAAATTTAATTTAATCCTTTAAAAATTATAAAGATATAGACTATTAAAATTTCATTTCGGCCCTCCCTAAAAAATTTTTCTAGCTTTGCCCTTGTCGATAGAGGCACTCGAGCCCAAGTAATGTAGGTTAGACGAATCGCTTGTTTTTAAATGTTGCATTTATTAGTAATCTTTGATATTCTTTTTGTTTTTCTTTTCCATTCAATAAATTTTTTCGATATCATTCTCACCGTATTATTTTTTTATGCATGAGAATTCATTTTCATAAAAACAAATCTCATGCAAGAGGTAAAATATAAATACTCATTTTTTGTTATTAATGTTTCTGTTAATACTAGTATATGAAAATATTGTTCCTTGTAGGATCACTTTATGTTGAGAAGATTAGTAGGATTCTTTGGTTTGCCCCATAGCTGGAATGTCTTGGAGAGCATGGCTTAGAAGCTCATATAAGAATATTATTAATAATTTTACTTCTTAAAATTTCACTAGAACGCAATTGTATTTTTTGTCTTTCCCTCTTCTCATTGACCAAACCGTGCACTTGCACTTAAGTTTGTATGTAACATTCCCTTTGCTAAAATGAGTTACATGAGTGTAACTTCTAGTAAACTACCATTATATATATCCATTATATCCATAACTTCTCTCCTATTATTCGATCGAGGCAAGTCATGATGAGGACAAGTAAGAGCGGTAGACTCTTGCAAATGAAATGTACAAAAGAGAAATACAATTCGAGTTAGGTGACGGTGGAGACATAAGTCGAGGCAAATGTTTCGAGGAGCGAAACTACCTGATAAAGAGACTAGTTGGGCATCAACCGAGGCATTAAGGTAGTTCTAAGACGAGCCAAACCAATGTCATTCCGAGAATGCGATGAGGGCATTGCGAGAATGAGTGAGGGAGAATGTTACAGGTCACAGATCAAAACCTATGACAAATGCACATAGAGCGTCCCAAGAAGGTCAACTAATTAAATAGGGCTCATTTGGCCCACTTCAATTGGCTCGATTCGTAGAACATATGGAGAAACTCATCTACTTGAAGCCTTAGTGGCCCAATGAAACACTCTAGTAAAACTAAAGTTGCCAAGGTAATTATTGTAAATCTTAAGGGATAAAGATGCATAGAGTTTAAATCCCTTAGGACTCTCATATTATAGATAGGAACTAATCTTAACAGGGTTGATGTAATTCAATCTATACCATTAGATCTGGAGGAGCTCAACTATAAAATGTTGGCTTAATCTATACCAATACGTCGATTTTAGTCTGTCTTTTAACATAATTTCTCTAGGCTTTTAGGTGAGGGCTATAGAAGACGAGTTAGCGAATCTAACACTTGTTGATGGGGAGGAGGAAGCGTTTCAGGGGAGAAGAGTGAGGCAAAGGATGAGTTCAAGTTCTGTTTAGTAAGGTGTTGCCTAACAGATAGCGTGGTGTATTTCCCCTAGCTAAGAAATACTTTGGTTGATTTATGGCACCTTATTGGTAGAGTTTTTATTAAAGAACTAGAAGAAAAGTGAGTTTTATTTCATTTTTTTATGAAATGGATGCGCAACGCGTTTTGGAGGGGACACCATGGTTCTTTAACAATCATTTATTTTTGTTGCATAGGATCCAACTAGAGGAGGACCCTATCACGTTGCCATTATTTTCCGCTGAGTTTAGGGTGCAAATTCATTATCTGCCTCTGGGTCTAATGTTAAAGGCTATGGTACGACAGTTTTGAGTGTTTTTAGGTAGTTTTCTTGAATATGATATGGAGATTTCTTTGTCGGCTGCAAAAAGATTTATGCAGATTAAGGTCTGGTTGGATGTCTTCCTTCTATTAAAGCGTAAGAAGAATATTCTATTAGGCATTAGTCGAACAGTTTATGCTCGGTTTCAATATGAAAGACTTAGTTTAATTTGTTTTTTTTTTGTGGAAAGCTTGGGCATGGGGAGAGCTTTGGCCCATTGAGGGTGCGAATCGATCCGAAAAAAAAAATCCAATTTGGATGGGATATCTCTTTGAGAGAACTAATGAAAAAAGGCTCATCGGCAGTGAGTCAATGGTTATGGGAACCAGATGGTTCCATAAGTCAAATGGTGGATAAGGAAAAGAGTCTGTTAAGGCATAATTTTGGGGATAATACTACTAATTTGTATCCCAATCATAATCTATAATTAGTGGGGTCTACTATATACCAATCGATTAGGGATAAGGTGGGTGTATCTCACTTGGATACTGATGTGAAAGGGGTGGACCTACTAATCTTGGGCGTATAGAACTAGGTTCAAATGGGGAAGAATATCCTATCCAATATGTTGAAGGGAAGAAATGACAGAGAGTGGTGGGGGAGGTTCCTATCGATAAAATTAAAGGCAATAGTGGTGTATCGAAAGATGGTTATATTCGATCGGCTAGCTCTGCCAGAGCAGCCAGAGTAATGAAAATCGTAAGCTGAAATGTTCATGGTTTGGGGAGGCCACGGGTAGTATGTCATCTCAAGAATAAGCATAGAGAAATGTCCCCAGATTTTGTTTCTAATGGAAACAAAAATCAGTGCGTGAAGGATGGAAATTGTTAGGAGAAAATATGGTTACGCAAATGGTATTGATGTGGGAGCAGTAAGTTCTAAAGGAGGATTGTCGTTGGGATGGAGACAAAATTGTACAGTTAATCTACGTAGTTATTCTCAATATCATATCAATGTTGATATTCATAATGATCAGGAAGGAGTGGTATGGTGCTTCACGGGTTTTTATGGTAATCTTGAGGAATGGTTAAGGAGTATTTCGTAGAATCTGATTTATCAGTTGGGTCAAGATCAGTCTATCCCGTGGTTAGTAGCTGATGATTTCAATAAGATAGCTTACTCTTTTGAAAAGAGAGGCGGTAGATTGCGTCTAGAAAAAAATATGGAAGCTTTCAAAATTATGTTTCAAGATTGTTATTTGAGTGATCTGAAGTTCATATGGCGCAAGTTCACATGGAGAGAGGTAGATTTGCGAAAACCAATATTAAAGAAAAACTTGATAGAGGTGTGGCAAATTCGACTTTGTGGAGTTTATTTCTAGATTACTCTGTAACGCATTGGATGCACTCGTTATCTAATCAGTATCTGATTGTGATAAACACGATTAGTCGACAAAGTGGGCCACGAAAGGGTCAGGGTCAATTTTGTTTTGATGTAAATTAGTGTTTGGAGGATTCGTGTGAGAAAAAAAATTACAATTTCTAGTCATTTTCTACGAATGCTTTACCGATTAAATTAAATGGTTTGGGGAAAACATTGCGAAATTGGAGTCGTTGGGTTAAAAGAAATAGAGTGGCCAATAAACAAAGGCTAGAACTTAGGATGAATGAGCTTTACGCTAAGGAGCCTGATGATGATATCCTTGTCGAATTAACGGATATCCAAATTGGGCTAAATTTGGAGGATGATAAGGAGGAATTGTTTTGAGAACAGAGAGCCTAAGTTAACTGGCTTTCGACTAGAGACAGGAATACCACTTTTTTATAAGGTAGCTTGTGGTCAAAGGAAGCAGAATAGGATTGTTGGCATTGAAAGGGAATGGGTAACGAACGAGGAAGATGTTCTGAAGATTGCCTCTAAGTATTTCATGAAACTTTTCACGACCTCAGACGAAGGGGATGCTTCTAGGATTTATGCTAACATCTAAAGAAAGGTGACACTAGAGATGAATGTGGATTTGTTGTAACCTTTTCTACATGAAGAAGTGTGGGTTGTGGTCAAATCTATGTCGCCTCTTAAAGCATCAGGTATTGATAGGTACCCTGCTTTATTTTATTAAAAATATTGGCATGTTGTAGGTAATGATGTTACAAACTATTGCCTTGTGGTTCTTCGTGGGGATATTACTATCGACGAAATCAATAGGACTCATATTGTTTTAATTTTGAAGGTAAATAATCCTCGCAATATGACATAGTTAGGCCTATTAGTTTATGCAATGTGTTGTATAAGATCATTACCAAGGTAATAGTGAACAGAATAAGTGGTCTGTTGAGAGAGTGTATTGATGAAGCTCAAGGAGAGTTTATTCCTAACAAGTAAATTTCAAATAATGCCCTTGTTGCATATGAAATATTGCACTTACTCAAAGTGAAAAGATTGGGTAAACTAGGAAATTTTACGCTTAAGCTCGACATGAGCAAAGCGTATGATAGAGTTGAATGAGACTTTGTAGTAGGGATAATGGTACACTTGGGTTTTCACGAAAATTGGGTGAGGCTGATTATGAGATGTGTGTCCTTTGTTTCCTATACGGTCGGGGTTAATGGCAGCATTAATGACTCTTTTTTTCCCTTCGTAGGGTTTGCGTCAAGGTGATCCCCTTAGTCCATACTTGTTTTTATTGTGTGTTGAGGGGTTTTCGACTATTCTTAATGAAGCAAAAGCGGTAAGGCGAATAAATGGGGCGTGTATAAGAAGGGAGAGACTAGCAATAAATCACCTTTTCTTTATGGATTACTGATTTTTATTTAGTGAGGCTTTAAGGGAAGGAGCTCAAAATATGAAACAAATCATTTCTGAATATGAAAAAGCTTCGAGACAAAATGTTAACAATGAAAAGTCTCTTTTTTATTTTGGAGCTAATGTGGATTTCAATGTCTGAGCTGTTATGGGGAGGCTGTTGGGCTTTCGGATTTTGAAAAACCCCGAGAAGTATTTGGGATTGTCAATGATGGTTGGTAGAAGTAAAAAGTAAGTGTTTGCACATTATTTGGATCGTTTTAGTAAGAAGGTGGAAGGTTAGGGTATGATATTTCTATTCATAGGTGGGAAAGAGGTTTTCATAAAATCCGTATTGCAAGCTCTACTCATCTATGCTATGCAATGTTTTCTTTTTCTAAAGACACTTTGTACCTAGTTGGAAAACATTCTTAATAAATTTTGGTGGCGGAATAATAAGACGCTTCGAGGTATACATTGGTCTGCATGGCACCCACTTTGTTTATTGAAAGCGAAAGGAGAGTTGGGTTTTTACGATTAATCCAAGTTCAACATAGCATTATTGGCCAAGCAGTGTTGGCATATTATTACCCATGGTGATTGTTTATTGGCAAAAGTTTTAAAAGCTAGATATTTTCCTTAATCAGATTTCATGTTAGCAAGGTTAGGATCTTATGCTTCTTTTACCTAGAGGATTATTTTAAGTGCAAGGGCCTGATTGAAATGGGAATTGGTTGGAGAATTGGCACGGGTAATAGTGTAAACATCTGGAACAACGCTTGGATTCTTGGGCCAGGGAATAGGAAAATACAGTGTCAAAATACTCTCACAACTAATCAATTTTGATACTTGTACCTAGATTGAAGACCGCGTTAGGGCCATTTTTAAGAGCAAGCAAGCTAAGAAGGTGTTGATGATTCCACTAGCACAAATGGACTGTCTAGATATGTTGGTCTGGCGATATGAAGGGTCGGGTGAGTATTCTCCAAATAGTGGTTACAAGTTGTTGCTTGACCAAGAATTACATGCTAGGACTTCCTAGTCTATGGATTTACCTAATCTAATTACAATGCTATTTACAAAACTATGGGCTTTACATCTTCCAAGGTAAATCAAAATTACATTCTAAAGACTTATACATAACTTTCTACCTACATTCGAGAATTTATCTAAACGTATGATGCATGTTGATAAATTATGCCCTCTATGCAAAGAAACTGAAGAATCTGTGGACCACCTTTTGAGGTCGTGTGTTGTCTCAAAAAAAACACTAGCCTCTTTGAAAACAAGGATGTTACCTGTGTCACAATATTCAAATTATAAACAGTGGTTAGCAATGGGTTTTAATCAGCTGGCTGATAAGGAAAAGGAGGTTCTTGTGATTGCTTACTGGGCAATCTAGCATGCTTGGAATAGGTTGGTTCATGATGGTATTAAGCCAAATATACAGGAACTAGTGGTATTCATTAAGGGTTATCTCATGGAAATAAAAGCCCTTGAGAGGTTGAGACCTTCCTCATTCATTCCTAAACAAGAGATTTTGGTATCTCCAAACACAAACAACATAAAGCTAAACTATGATGCTTCTTTCAATACTAATACCAATATTCCTATTTCGGGTGTTTTAGCTAGAAATGAAAATGGGGAAATTCTGGCAGCTTGCACTTACCTGCATTTTGGCGTTACAGATGCTTTCATAGCTGAAGCACAGGTATGCGAACAAACAATGACCTTTGCACAAAAGCTTGGGTTTAGATCGATACATGTGGAAAGCGATTCACTCACAGTCATGAAAAAAATTAAACAACACAGATTCAGACAGATCAGTATTGGGTTTGATTATTCAAGACATTAAGAGGAAGGTGAGAGGTTTTGATAGTGTTTGTTGCCAGATCGGCGAATACAACAGCTCATGTTCTTGCAAGAAGTGGGTGTCGCCTTCCAGCACCATAATATTGGATTGAGGAAGCTCCTTTAGAGGTAGAGGGCGCAACGACTCTAGATTGACAGAAATGGACGTCAGGGAGCTCCAGGGGGTAGTTTTCAATGGTTTTGACTTTGGATTTTGGAGATTACAGTATCTTTCACTCCAAAAGGTTCCCAATGCAAGATTTTCCCGCGTTTCTTCTCTGATTTTTCATGCAGATCCTCGCTGGGGTCGTGTCTACAAGGAGATTATTCAGATTCTAGCTTCATTTGTTACTTATAGTTAAGGGAAAGGGGTTTCTTTACTGATTAAGGTTATTTGTTTTATTTTAATTTATTTTCTTCCATCGGATTATTTGTTTCTTTATTATGATTTGATATGGTTTGATGGAAGGCATTAGTTTCAAGACTGTCTTTCCCTCGAAAAGGATTGTATGAAACAGTGACGTCATGTCATCTGTATTCTTTTCCAATAGTTTTATGCCACATCAGTATTTTTATCCTGAAAAAAATCAAATCTAAATTAAAATCTTGATTTTCATCCTAAAAAAATCAAATTTAAATTAAAATCCTGAAATTCAGGATGAAAATACCGATGTGGCATAAAACTATTGAAAAGGGATACAGATGACATGGCGTCACTATTTTATACAATCCTTTCTCGTTCCCCCTCTCTTTTATTTAATTAAGGACAACTTTCACTCAAAAAAAAAAAAAAAAATACTTTTTAAAGTATTTACTCAAATATTTGATATGTAATTATTGTCTTTTGGTTTTTCTGTTTGATTTATTTACTTTAAGCTTTATTTTTGGTACATTGAATAAATTTGATGAGATTTCATATTTCCAAAATAACCTCTGCCTTTCCCTCTCCATTTTCGCTCACAATCTCCCGTTCTCCACTCTCAATCTAAAAAGAATTTGCAACCACCTTTCAACTTTACCCGCAAAATCAACTTCTTCATTGCTCTTCTGTTTAAACCCTAAAAGCTATTTAAGAAACATGCCCTTAGTTTTTCCTACCAAAACAGGAAAGGAAATCTGCCCTTACCCAAATGGTTGTTATTCCATTTACTAAGGGATTCATGGCCTCAACAAATTTTGTCAAAGCCTCTTCTCTCTCCTCTCCTCTCCTCTTTTTGTTTTTATTTTCTTTTATTTAAAACATAAAACACATGCATGCACTCAAAAGTTTCGAAATTGAAAAAAAGAGTTTGTAAAAAATAATTAAAATTTTCTTTTGAAATATTCCAAAAACATTGAGAATTTACCATTATTAAATAAAACATAATATTCATGTATTTAAATGTTATAATAAGTTTTATTTTTAACAAATATTAGGATTATATATTTAATAATAAATTCTAATTGATATTTTTAAATATTTTTAATTTATAATGTTAGTTGAAAGTAATTTTTTTTCAAATTTCTCCTGCATATATTTTTTAAATATAATAATGTGTATATAAAATCATGTCTATATAAAACTTATTTCGGAATAAATTAAAAAAATTATGTAGATATAACATTTGCGAAAAATCTATTGAAGTAAGAGAAAATCAAGTAGTAACTTTCCAATCTATATGGGAGAGTAACTTTCCCACTTTTTATCATGGGAATCACATTCCCATGTTTATAAGAAAATAAACTCATAAGGAAAAATTAAATTACAAGGAAAGTAAATAAAATTTGGCATGTCAAACGTTGGAATCACTTTTCAACTGATTAAATTTCCAAAAAATTAACCATTTTCGATCACACCAAAGGCTACCTTAATGTAATCAATTTAGATTTAAGGGTATTAATCATATTAAACTGTAACATTTGAAAATTAATAGGGATCAAAAACATAAATAATAAACTATTAATATAGGATTTAATTATAGAAATTTATAAATTGAGAGAGATGAATAACAATTAAGTTATAATAAGTAACAAAAAGTTAAATAGTACGGAATGAAAATAAAAATAAAAATATTTAATTAATTCAAATCATTTGGAAGATAATAGAATGGTGCACCAATGTTTTATATATAATCATGCACACATGGCAGTCATATAAAGAGACACTTTTCACAAAATTAGAGAGTTCATAGTTCCCATTTAGTGGGGTTTGAACATACTTTTAAAGACGCGGTTGTAGAGTAGCTGTAGTATCCAATTTCGCCGCAATGAGTGTTAGATTTTGTCAAACCTAACTACAAAACAAAAGTCCAAGTCTTCTAAGTCATTGTTTCGACCACTCCCCTAATTTCCTAGAGCTGAGCTAAGGCAATCTAATCCTTTTTATCGAATATACACATCAGTCATCATTTCCCTTGTTCTCTGAAGATGAATTCATCATCACATCTACCTTTGTTTTCCATATTACTCGTCATGCTCGGACTTACCGTCTCACAAAGCACTAATATCACAGGTATGTATGAATGTACTTCTCATTCGACTTTTATGCTTCCCCTCCCCTCCCGTCCCGAATCTGATTTTTTTTTTATTTTTACTCGTAACGTTCAACACTTGATTGCCTGAGCTGCAAGTTTAATAACTTCCTCTTGATTTTGGGTGTTTATTGCAACACAAGTGATTATATCCTATTTCAATCTGTTACAAAAGCCTCTCTAAGGTCCTGTTTGAAATTCTGCTTGCTTGGATCCTTTGCTTGTCTTGTCACTGTTCAGATACCGCTTTTCCATGCCATCAGCCGCAGCAGTAGGTTATTGTGAAAGTTCTGGCCTGCATTATGGTTTCTGACTTGAAATTTCTCTGTTTTCCATATTCCCCATGTCAATCGTTCCCAATCATCCCAACCATTCTTTCCGGCTTCAATCCACCTCTTTGATCCAGTTATATAGGCTTAAGTATTAATGATTATTTAAATATTCAAGACTAACAAAGAAAGGTTGATTGTTGCTCTTTTTTTTTTTTTTTTTTTTTTTTTTTTTTTTGGTGTTGAATTAAATCCATTTTCCGGTTTTACAGGTGCTCATTCATCAACGTTTACTATTGTAAACAATTGCAACTATACAGTTTGGCCAACGGTAGTGTCTAATCCTGAATCTACACAAATTTCCCCTTCAGGTTTCATTCTTCAACCAGGCGAATCAACATCTATTTCTGTTCCACCATCTTGGTCAGGTCGGATATCGGGTCGAACTCATTGTGGTAATGACTCTTCTGGCAATTTCTCTTGCCTCACTGGGGACTGCGGACCAGAGTGTTCTGGTAGGGTGTCCAGGACCCTGGCAACCCTTGCAGAGTTTACTTTCGATAGTTCTATGGGATTCGATTTCTATGATGTTAGCCTTGTTGATGGGTTCAATCTACCATTGATGATATCCCCACATGGTGGAACTGGAGGTAACTGTAACTCAACTGGATGTGCTGCGGATTTGAATGGTTACTGTCCTTCGGAGCTTAAGGTTGTCAATGGGAGTGAGACAGTTGCATGTAAGAGTGCCTGCACTGCTTTTGGGGGCCCCCGATATTGCTGTGATACTTCAGATACGTGCAAGCCCACTTCTTACTCACGATTCTTCAAGAGTCTGTGTCCTACTGCTTATAGCTACGCCCTTGATGATGCAAACAGTACCTTCAGTTGTTTTGCTGCTGATTATGACATCACTTTCTGCCCATCCCCTTCCACCAGGTAATAAATGCATACCAATTTCAATATAAAGTTTTATTCCAAAGGAGGATGGAATCCGGAAACATTTTTTCAATGATCCTTGCTTGCTTTTGGTTTTGGAACAAACATTGAAAACAGGACTAATGGAAGTGCAGCGAAAAGAGTGGAGAATAGAAAAGGTTGCGACAAGTGCAATGCTTCCGGTGGAACCTGCGGTTCCGACAGCAACAATCGAACAATCTGCCACTGTCCCTCAGGATTTTACAATTCGCCAGAGCTTAAACAATGTCTCGGCCTAGCTCCCCTCCCAGGCCCAGTATCAGCCCCAACATATAGCCGACGCCCAGGTATGTACTTTTCCACTTCAACAAGACAACTTGTTGACAAAATTTTCTATTATTACTACTGCTAGCCTCTAATATAACCTGATAAATTGCTATTATTTAATTTGTAATAGGGTTTTTAATTAACCCAATAATACTAGCTTTGTAATAGTATAAATTATTACTATTGATAAAAACTTAATCGTAATCATTAAAATTGTGCAATAACAAATGTGTTGCTTTGCGTGGTATATTGTTTCTTGTAGGTGGGTCCAATTTGAAGTTGACATATTCAATATTAATAGGTACGAAACAATTTTTGGGATAATAATGTGGTTTGAATTAACTATATATCTACTACGCACACAAAACACACACAATTTGGTAGATAATAACTACTACTATAATGTCTTACAGGTTGAGGTTTATTGGGTAATAATATGTGGTTTTATTGCTACTATAATTAATTTTTAAAGTTGGAATCAAAATCAGCATGTCCAATCCAAAGTAATATTTTATTAATTAAGATTTACGATAATTAAAATGTATAATTTTAAAGTAGCTTTTAATTAATATAACTTAATTAGTTTTAAAGAAATATATATATATACTTTGTCTAACTTATAATGCTTTTCTTTTAAATTAACACTGATAATTTCTAACAGAAGTTATATGCTTTCTTTTAAGTTTTTTGTTTAACTTTATTCATTACCTTCTTTTATTTAACCAATATTTTTACTTAATTAAATATTATATATCATCTTTATTTATGAGTTAACAAAAATTGATTAATGATTCATAATTCATAAACAGGATCGGCTATTGTTGGAATTGTATTGATTTTTACCATTTGCTGCTTTGTCCTGAGGTTCAAAAGGAAATTACTATCAAATTATCTCCACCAAATAAAGATGAATGACAATGCTAGGATTGAGGCATTCATCATAAAATTTGGTTCCTTTGCTCCAAAGCGATACTCTTATGGAGAAATAAAGAAAATGACAAATAAATTTAATGATAAATTAGGTCAAGGAGGTTTCGGAAGTGTATATAAAGGAAAGTTGCTCGATGGTCGTCTTGTGGCAGTTAAATCCCTAAATGAAACAAAGAGCAATGGAGAGGATTTTATGAATGAAGTAGCTAGTATTAGCAGAACTTCTCATGTTAATATAGTGACTTTACTTGGCTTTTGCTTTGAAAGATCGAAGAGAGCTTTGATTTATGAATTCATGCCAAAAGGATCGTTGGATAAGTTCATTTATAGTCAAGGAACGGATAATCAAGGTCGCCAATTGGAATGGAAAACTTTATATGACATTGCCCTTGGAATCGCTAGAGGACTTGAGTACTTGCATCAAGGTTGCAATACAAGGATCTTGCACTTTGACATAAAGCCTCATAATGTCCTTTTAGATGAGAACTTTTGTCCCAAGATATCTGATTTTGGCTTGTCTAAATTATGCGAAAGAAAGAAGAGTGTTGTATCAATGACAGGTGCTAGAGGAACTGCTGGATACATTGCTCCAGAAGTGTTTTTTAAAAATTTGGGAGGAGTTTCTCACAAATCTGATGTCTATAGTTATGGAATGATGGTCCTTGAAATGGTTGGAGGGAGAAAAAATATTGATGTTGAAGTGTCTCAAACTAGTGAAATATATTTTCCTTCATGGATTTATAAGCATCTTGATCAGTCTATGAACTTGAATCTTAATGAAGAAATAACAGGAGACGAAGAAGAAATAACAAGGAAATTGATTGCAGTGAGTCTTTGGTGCATTCAAACCAATTCATTAGATCGACCGTCAATGACTAGAGTGATAGATATGTTGCAAGGGAGCATTCAATCATTGGAACTTCCTCCACGACCCACCTAAAGATGTTGCAAACTTTTTTGTTGACTTGAGTTAAAAGCAATCATAATTAGATTTGACAAAATGTATATTTATCTTATAAATTTTTTAATGTTAGCTTTTATGTTAGTTGTGTAAACATAAATATAACATATTAAATATATATAATTTTGTGTTCCTTTTTATTTAAAATAATAACAACTACATCCATTAATACCTAAGGGAAGACAAAGTCAAGGGACTTAAACCGTCCCACCAACAAAAACAACAAAAAAATTTAAAGAAAACCAAAGAAAAATAAAAGAAATAACCAAATACCAAAAAGTAAACGAGGAAAGCTAAAAACCCATCACCCTCCTCCCTTGCATACCAAACGACCGATGAAGCCAATTGAAGACCTCCCTAAAAATCTTTCATCAACCCTGTTGTATCTAAACACATTGACTAATTTCAGAGAGAAAAGTCACTTTGGTAACATCTTTGGAGTACATATAGCATAATCTCCAAACACCAAAGCTAAACGTTGCCCTAGTTAGGTATGAGACAACCATCTATGCTAATCTACGATCGCCGTCCGGTCCACTGTTACCGGTGCTTTCTCCATCCAGTGCCGTGGCTCTAAAACCGGTGTCCTTTACTAGTTAAAACATGTGCCATTGGGTTTGCCTCATTTCTAGAAAAACGAAAAGTAATTCACTAAAAAAAACCCATATTTACCTTAATGTCTTGAATAATCGGACTTAGCATCGATCTATCCACTGTGTAGGAGTTTTGTAACAGCCCGTTTTTAGTCAAATCATAACAGTGTTTTCGAGACCACAAATGTAAGGTCAAAATAATTATTTTATTATTATTTTAATGTTTACAGCATGATAGTATGATTGTGTGAAAGTTTTGTTAATAAATTTTATCGTTTGATTGCTTAATTTGATAAAAAGGACTAAATCGCGTAAAGTGTAAAACTTGTGTTCTATTAGCTAAAGGTGTCTAATAGCTATGGAATATTATAGTGGAGGTCCTTAAGTGGTAACTAGACCATTGGTTGATTAAGTGGACATTTATGGACATGCATTAAGTGATTTTAATGTTTTATAACAAAGGTTAAATTTGTAATTCAGTAAATAACTTAAGTAAAATAACATAAAATTTTGATATCACCTTCTTCATACCTTTTTTCCACTGAATTTTGAAGAGATAAAAATCCATAGCTAGGGTTGATATTCAACTAAGCTTCTCTTGCTCATTTAGGTACGATTTTTGTCCTGTTTTTAATGATTTTTATGTTTTTAGATCGTTGCAACTTAATCTAGCTAGCCCAGGGACTAATTTGCAAAATTTTTAAAGGTTTAGGGCTTTTCCATTGATGAATCTATGTGTACTTTGATATTTGAGGATAGAAAATGCATGGTTGTTGTTAGATAAACAACATTTGTAAAGTGATTTTTGACAAAATTATCATTTAGGGATTAAATTGAGAAATGTGTAAATTTTGTGGTTAAAATGTGGAATAAATGAAAAATATGGGCTGTTAGGGACTTAATTGAAATTCATCTAGCATGGGTACAAGTTGAATTTCATGAATTTGCATTTTTATGAGATAATGACTAAATTGTAAAAATGTTGAAATATTAGGGGCAAAAGTGTAAAGTTTCCTTAATGTGTATTTTGGACTAAATTGAATAGAATAATGATTGAATTAGTTAAATTTGATTACATATAGATCAAGAAAAGTGAAATTCGGATTTAGATCGAGGGCAAAACAAGGTTTTGGACTAGTCTATCCGTTCCGTAGTTTTAGCAATCAAGGTAAGTTCGTATATAATAAGCATTGTTGTAATTATGTTTTAAATGCTTTAATATTGAATAAATTGTGAATACGACCTTGCAGACATATTCAACAACGATTCGGCAAATGTGAAATCCTGGTTGAACCTTAGGAATAGTTTAGGATACAAATAACATGTCATTAGGGGTTATATAATTTGGGTGCTGGTCGTACGTCCTACCGGTGGCTGGGTTATCCGGCATGTGTTGCAGATTCTCTTCAGCTTGTGTGAGCAACACCGTGTAGCTTCAGATCCGTTAATAGCTCGAGAGTGAGCATTATATGTGATATGAGATTGAGATAGTTTTGGCTATGTATGTGGTACTTAAGGTGCGAGATTCCCGAGTATCCGATAGTATTCCAAATAGTTCAACGGATATATTGAAGATATGAAATGGTGAAAAATAGATACGTATCGGTACAGTTATGTACGGAAACTATATGAGCATTGAAATTATAAAAGTTATGAGATCTTGATTAATTATGTGATTGAATATATGTTAACATTATGATTAAATGTTTTGTAGTACAATATGTTCATATTATTTGAATGGTAATTGAATGGTGAGCTTTGCTTATTATTTCATACGAGCTTACTAAGCTTTATAGCTTACATTATTTATTTTTTTTCCCGTGTTTTATAGTGAAATCAAAGCTAGCTCGGATTTGGGGATCGTCGGAGATCGCATCACACTATCAAACTATCACTTTGGTACTTTTGAATCTATGTTTTTGGATATATGACATGTATAGGAACTTTGGTCATTTTGATATATGTTAGTTATGGATTTGGCCATTTGAATTGGCTTGTAAATGTTAAATGTTTGGTTTTGGTGTATAGTCATGTGAGTTGGCTTATTTTGGTTGATTTGGTTGTGTATATATATATGTACAGGGCCTTTGTTATGCATTTGGTATTGCTTATGATTTAGGTAAAGTGATGCATAAATGAAAGTGAACATTTAAGTGAATTGAGAATGTGAAATTGGTATGATTGGAATAGTATATTGTGGTACATGTGTGCCTTATTGATGTTGGTATTGAAATAGCATGAATTAGGCTTGATTGAGTTGGTTTAAATGCTTATTTATGCCTTGTGTTGGTGCCATTTGGTTTGGTGTAGGTGTATACAAATTTGGGTGGCAAGATGGCTTGGTAAATAGTCTATTTTTGTCCACATGGGCATGTGTTTCAGCCGTGTGTGACACACGGTCCGATGACACAGTCTTGTGTCCCCTGGTGTTGAATTAAAAACCATGTCAGTATGCTCCACACGGCCTAGCACATGGGCGTGTTATTTGGCCGTGTGGCATAAGTCAGTATACCCTACAGGTTTGGCATGGCCTGACACACGGACGTGTGTGGCCATTTCTTAGGGCACACAAGCGTGTGTGTTGGCCGTGTGACCCAAGTCGAAGACTTACACGGGGTAGGACACGGGCTGGGACACGGTCATGTGATCCCATTTCGAATGTCCACATGGCCTGTGCCATGAGCGTGTCTTTGGCCGTGTGAGACACACTGTCGGGCCACACAGACGTGTGTCCCTGTAATTTGAAAAATTGTCTAAGTGTTCCAAAAAATTTTTGAGTTATCGTTTTAGTCCTGAACCATTTCCAATGCATGTTTTGGGCCTCGTAGGCTCGTATTAGAGACATTATGGTTGATTGTGAATGATGTTTATTTGAAATAGGAAAATGTATGAGAAATGTATGTTTAATTGTGTGATAAGTCTGGTAATGCTCCGAAACCCTATTCCGGTATTGAATACGGGTGAGGGGTCTTACAAGTTTAATTTCTTAATCTTTGTAAGTGAATTCCTCTCAACCTGGACCAGACGAAACCTTAATTCATGCGTAAAAATGATAGCCCGTGCACATGTTCTTGCTTTTACTACAAACGCATTAGCAACATCTTGGTGTGGGCAAGTAACGCTCCCATAATCTGTCCAAATGCATCTCTTACTAGAATCCCAAAAGTAGAGGTTTTTGACAACATTTAAAGATGCATCAAAATTTAACTTTATGTAGCCTGGATCTGGTGGCACCCATATTTCCTATTTACGTAGGAATGTAGTTCGCCTTAGCTCCTCAATAGCCTTAATTTCTAGCAAGTATCCCATAATAAAGCCTGTCAACTCCTTTAATTTATTCCTAAAACCCTTATGAACCAGTTTGTTTCATGTGTACTAGATAGCCCTAGAAGAAATTACCATAATCTTTTTAGATTTGATATTTGCATTTATGGAAGCCTCTGCTAACCACATTCTGTAATCCGAGTATTGTGAGACAGGGAGCACCACAACCTTCAAGTAATTCAACATTTGCTTAGAGACAGAATAATACTTCAACAGGTGATCAACTGTTTCTTCAGCTTCATTGCACAAAGGGCACACATTAGCAATCTGAAACTTGCTCTTGATAAGATTCTCAAAAGTAGGCAGAAAATTATTAACGAATTTCCACATAGAAATTTTTACTTTTGTTGGGATTTATAACGCCCACATTTTTGTAAAAAAAATTTGTAATTGTTTAGGTATATCCATAGAGTAATAATCCATGTTCTGTAGCTCTTCTTCTAAGAGCAATTTGTACTGCTCTTAACGGAGTATTCCCCTGTCCTTCAGACCGCCGCACAACCATATCCGGAGGCTTCGTCTAGGTAAGTGGAATAGTAAGAACTTTCTCAGCTTGATCAGCATCAAAGAGGGTTCTAACTCTTCCTTCATTCCAAGTACAAAAGTCTAAATTGACCAAATGTGCAATAGTAGAAAATCTGACATCAATATTTCAATGTATAATTCTCCCATTTCTAGGTTTAGGAACACACAAGTCATTTTAGATGTTCACCCTTTCTCCCGTACCAATTCGCCAACTAGATCCCCTCTTTATTAATCCCTTGGCACTCAAAATGCTTCTCTAGGTAATTTAATGGTAAGCACCATAGCATAATAAACATAAAATAACAAGCAGGAGTCAGGTTTAGAGGCTCACTGAAGACCTACCTTTATTTTGACCTGGAGTTTCTATTTCGATTGTCTTTCCTAACCCAATAGCAGGAACTACTTAAAAAATTATAAGATTTTCATTAGAATCCTCATTACAGACATTTTACTAACATTTCGACTACATGCAACCCCTATGCATGGTCTTTCTGCAATACTCTTCCTTTTTATAATCATAACGTGCAAAGCTGTAAGACTTGCCAGAATGTAGAATCATATTGTAACACACCCCAACCCGTATCCGTCGTCGGAACCGAAATACGGGGCATTACCAGAATTTACAGAATAATTATAGTTAATTCATGTCATTTACTATTCATATCTGAAACCAATCATATTTAATCGTATTTTCCCTTATATGGACCATCGAGGCCCAATTTAAGCATTAGATACAGGTTGGGAGTATATCGAAAACTCAGAGAATTTTTCGTGAAATTTCAAAATTTTTATTACGTATAGGGGTCACACGCCCGTGTGAGTAGGCCATGTGAACATGCCCGTGTCCTAAGCCATGTGGGCATTCGATGTGAGGCACATGGTCATGTCCCCGCCCGTGTCCATACCCGTGTAACTCTCTGACTTAGGTCACACGGCAAGCCACACACCCGTGTGTTAGATCGTGTATCACACATGGTTGAGACACACGCCTGCGTCTCTGCCTGTATTTCTTTAATTCGAAGCATCCTGTTTCTAAATTTTATAGATGTAGGGGAACAGGACCAAACCACACGCCCGTGCACATACGCCCATGTGTCTACCCGTGTGGACAAAATAAGGCTATTTTCAAGCCTTATTCCTCACTCATATTTGCCTTGTACCTACATTAACATTTTAACACATTCAGCAACCAATTCAAGACATTAAAATCACACCAAAACCTATCTTATGTATGACATATTAGTTCATATGTTCAAGGGTTTAAACTTACCAAATTCACAATTATGTTATTAGGCAAAGTTTGTATCAATTATACCAACTCAAAACCATTTATCACCATGTTTATATACTTCCCACTATATCATCATTTCAACACACATCAAACATAATAAAGCTTTTATAATTCCATCATAGTATGCTTAACACTAGCCATTCCAATGGCTAGTTACAACCAAAATATTTCATCATTTGATCTATTTTAGCTTATACATGCCATTATATCAAAAGTAAACTTGTTTTATATACCGAGAAGTCCGAGGGATTGTAACACCCTTCACCCGTATTCAAAGCCGGAATAGGGTTACGAAGCGTTACCTAACTTATAAAACAATTAAACAACCATTTAGCAAACATTTTCTCAATTCAAGCATTCATTATTCAATCTCAACCAATTTGGCCCTAATATGAGCCTACGGGGCCCTAAACATGCTTTAGGAGTGATTCAGGACTAAACCGATAACTCAAGAAATTTTTATGAAACTAAAAAAAAAAATTCAAACAGGGGACACACATCCGTATGGCTAGGCCGTGTGTCTCACACGGCCACCAGACACGCCCATGTCACAGGCCGTGTGGACATTCGAAGTGGGAGCACATGGCCGTGTCCCAGCCCGTGTCCTACCCCATGTCCAAACAAGTGAGCTTATTGACTTGGGTCACACGACCAACACACACACCCATGTGGCTAGCCCGTGTGCCCTAAAATTGGCCATACAAGCCCGTGTACCAGGCCGTGTGCTAGGTCGTGCCAAACCTGTAGGGTATACTGACTTATGCCACACGACCAAGTCACACGCCCATGTGTGAGGCCGTGTGGAGCATACTGACTTGATTTCTAAAACCACACCAAGGGACACACGACCGTGTACTTGACCGTGTGTCACACATGGTTGAGACACACGCCCATGTCTCTGCCCGTATGGACAAAAATAGGTTATTTACCAAGCCAATTTGCCACCCAAAGTCACATATACCTACACAACCCAAATGGCGCCAAACATATCAGCAATAGACATATATTTCAATTCCAAACAAAGCATGATTCATACCATTTCCAACACCAATCAATACAAAACATAAATACCACATATATCCACTTAAATTCACACCAATCCTTGACTTCTCAAATCACTAAAATGACCATTAACAAATATGCATTATTTGGCCTAATTTCACAAGCATACCTATATCCACAAATCATCAATTTACCATTCATAATACCTATTATCATCAATCATCACACAACCATCAACCAACTCAATATATCAACCATATATACACATATATGTACACAACCAAATCCACCAAATTAAGCCAACTCTCATGGCTATATTTACAATCCAAAACATATACATTTACAAGCCATTACAAATAACCAAAATCAATATCAACCCATAATCAAAATGACTCAAAATACCTATACATGCCATATACTTAAAATGCCAAAGTTCATAGGTACCAAGTGATAGATGGATAGTGTGAAGCGATCTCCGACGATCTCCGAATCCAAGCAAGCTCGATAACACTATAAAACATGGGAAAAAAATAAACAAAGTAAGCTATAAAGCTTAGTAAGCTCATATGAATTAAACTTAATGCAATCACATAAACATGATTCAATAATTTAAACACACCAACATGTAGCTTATATTAGCTAACAAACCTTTCAAATACTCATTCACAAAACTATATACTTTTATCATCATTTCTTCGATTCAAATCTAAAATAGTTTATGCACTCTCATATACATTCTCGTCTTTCATTTACCCGTTGAACCATTCGGAATAGAAGTCGGATACTCAAGGGTCTTACACGATAAGTACCTATACCATGGCCCGAAGCCAAATCAATGTAACTTATCCAAAATATTGATATCATGGCCCGAAGCCAAATCGATTTATCTCGCACCCAAAGTGCTAAATCATGGCCCGAAGCCAACTCAAAGTATCCCTAATGACATGTCACTAGCATCCTAAACTATTCCTAAGGCTCAACCGGGATTCCAACTGTCGAATCATCGTCGAATCATTTCCAAACTTGTCCTTAGTCACATAATCACAATTTATGCTATATCAAAGCATATAGAATACATTTGAAATGAAATTATAACATACGAACTTACCTCGGATGCTAAGACGGCGAATCGAGCCAACTATTCTGTAACTTTATTCTTTCCCCGATCTAAGTTTGTATTTCTCCTTTCTTGATCTAAATATATTCAAAATTAACTTATTTAATCAACTATTTACTCAATTCAATCCAAAATATACATTTGGTATATTTTACACATTTGCCCCTAAACTTTCACATATTTCACAATTTAGTCTTTATTTCATAAAATCACAAATTAATGAAATTCCAAATATACTCATGCTAGCCAAATTACTATAATGCCCCTATCAGCCCATATTTTTCATTTATTTCACATTTTAACCACACATTTTTCACATTTCACAATTTAGCCCCTAATTTGCATTTTCACTAAAAATCACTTAACAAAACTTGTTTATCTATCAACAAGCATTCATAGTCTATCAAGAAACTTCAAAATACACATGTATTCAACAATGGCATCATTCAAAATCTTTAACAATTTTGCAAATTAGTCCCTGGGCTAGCTAGTACTAGATGCAACGATCACAAAAACATAGAAATCATTAAAAACCGAGTCAAAAATCATACCTTAATAGCAAAGTGAAGTTGCCAAAATTTCAAGCTTAACAATGGCTAGGTTTTGTTCTATATTCGGTGGAGAAAGAAATAAAAGATGAAGATTTATTTTGGTTTTATTTTATTAACCTTTATTTAATAAATTACACTTTTAACCTTAATTAATAAACATATAAATCACTTAATGCTTGTCCATCTTTGTCCACTCACAATTATAATGATCTAATTACCACTTAAGGACCTTAACTTTAAGGTTCTATAGCTATTTGACACCTTTGGCTAATAGAACAGCACTTTTGCACTTTACGCGATTTAGTCTTTTTTATCAAATTGGCCATTCAAACAATAAAATTTCTTAACAAAACTTTCACACATACATGCTATCATGCTATAAACACTTAAAATAATATTAAAATAATTCTTTGATCTCAGATTTGTGGTTTCGAAACCACTATTTCGATTTGACTAAAAACGGGCTGTTACATGGATAGTGTGATGTGTCTCCGACCAAATTCCAACCTTCACGAGCCTCCGAGTACTATAAAACAGAGAAAAATAAAACAGAGTAAGCATTTAATGCTTAGTAAGTTCGTATAACAATAACTTAACTTACCAATTATGTTCATTTTAAGTAAGCATACAAAACATGCATCCAAATCATTTTGACCAATTGTTTAATCACATGCACTCATCAAACTGGTTAGTCATGTAATTCACATGAATTTTCAAGAAAACAAAGATGAGCTCATCGAACATAAATTTTCGAGATATAATTCATTTATTTTTTATATTTTCTCACATTAAAAATTTATCCATTGAATCATTGAAATATCGAGGGATACCCAGGTAGTACACACAAGGTGTACAAATCAGTGATCTGTCAACTAGTATTCAGGGGTACCCATTAGGGCACATAATCAAGAAGCACTCTCTCGAGTCAAATAACAAAATGCTCATGTGAGCCATGTAACAGGAAGCTTATCCGGTCTAAAACAGAAAGCTCATTGAGCTTAACAGGTAACTCCGAAGAGTTATTAACAAAGAGCTCCAGATAGCCATATAAAAGGAAGTTCAAGCGAGCCATAACAAGAAGCTCAAGGAGAGCCTATATCAGGACGCTCATAAAGAGTTGCGTTTGTGTCCGCAATATATATGCAGGATTACAACCGATCATACAATAGGGTGCTCACAAAGAGCTGCGGTAGTCCACAACACATGCAAGATACTACCGATCAGGATGCTCGCAGGAACTGAAAACATGTAACAGGAAACTCGAGAGGGCTTATATCGGGATGCTCATAAGAGCTATGGTGTGTCCGCAACATATGCAGGACCACAACCAATCGGGAAATCCTGTATCCGTCGAATTTCATCAATTCAAACGGGATTTACTATTTATCAAACAATATTAAGTAGTATCAGATTTTATGATTAATTTTATTAACATACCAATTTCACAATTCAGCATACATAAATACAACATTTAATTCAAGTATGTAATATTCAAAATATCGTTACATGAACTTACCTCGATACTTGTTCGTATTTGAGAATCTACTAATCCGATACTTTTTGTTTTCATCGATCCAATTCCGTATTAGGTCTATCTGGATATATATAAATGAATTTAACATCAATTTAATAAAATTCACATTCATTTCCATTCAATTCACATCTTAGGCAAAATTACCATTTTGCCCCTATACATTTCATTAATTCCAATTTCGTCCCTAGCCTCGGAAAATAAAATTCATGCAATTTTATCCTTATTCCAAGCCTAACTGAATTTTTCATATAACATTTACAGCCCATGTATTTCACAAAATTTAGAAATTTTCCATGAATTTTACTACTTTACAATTTAGTCCCTAAATCATAATTTCATCAAAATTCACTATGTAAAAGTTGTTTATCTATCAACAACCTTTCATTTTCTACCATAAATTTCAAAATTTCAGCATACTCATCCATGGAAAAATTTCAATACTTTGATATCTTTACAAATTGATCCCAAAATAGATAGATTAGTTTCTACGTTCTCGGAAATAGAAAAATTACTGAAAAATAGACAAGATTACTTACCCAATTAGGCTTGCTTGATTTCCTTTCTCTTTCTTAGGGTTTCCATAGAAATTTTTTAGGAAAATGATGAAATAAACTTATTTTATTCATTTAATTAATTTATCATCTTTTAATTTATTCAATTTCCAATATAGTCATTTTCTTTTTCTAATTTTCCATGGATAAATTCATCAAAAATATCTACTAACTCCATTTAATGGTCTAGTTGCCAAATAAGGACCTCAAGTTTTGAATTCAATAGCTCTTTGGTACCTATAGCTACTAGAACTCAACTTTTGCATTTTATGCAATTTGGTCCTTTCTATAATTAAACATGAAATTGGTAAAATTTTCTTATCAAAATTTTCATATGTCTTTCCTACCATAATGCAGACCATGCAATATTATTAAAATAAATTTTCTTTCTGACTCGGGTTTGTGGTTCCAAAACCACTATTCTGATTTCACTGAAAATGGGCTGTTACGCATCTACTAATTAAACTAGATCTTATTTCGATCTTAATGAAAAAGAAAATGTTGAGGCTAGAGAGAAGAACCTGAATATTAAGCAGAAAGAAAAACCATCTAAAATGGTCCTCTCCTATAAATATACTCTAGAACGTCCTAACTTCTCTACCAAATCCAAGGTAGGTAAAAGAAAATCAGGTGAAGGTTAACCTTGCTGTTGACCAGTCATGGGAAAGGTCAAATCAATCTAATTAACTCCTACTGAGAAATGGCCAACCATGCTTCTTGTGATGATTTGTTTAGTTGGCTTGTTTCAGTATAGAATCAATATTTCATACATCTTGCTCTTTACTCTAATATTTGCTTCTGCTGTTGCGAAGTCCCAACAACTCCCAACCAACCTGATATAAGATCCAATTGAACAGTACTCATGCAAATCGGGCATACCATATCTTGGCGGTAACTCATATTCGGTTTGATCTTAAGGACAATTAATTATCCTACAGATTCCTCATACACCTAACAGAATCTTAGTGTTCAAACACAACTTTAGGGTGCACTCCTTCATAGGTGCACACTTTCTTGGGCGAAATCGTTCTTCACTTGAAAACATCTTGCAAAAAATTCCTTAGATACCACCAACGAGCGGATTCTTTAACGCTAGTATGCGCCAATAACTCACCATCAGGCCAACAAGATGGCGGATTATGTTACCATAGCACGCCCAATAGTTTACCTACTATAACACCCATCACCTGTATTCAATGCCGAAATAGGGTTACGGAGTATTACCGGACTTATAAAAAATTAAACATTCAACTCTGCATAAATTTTTACACTTCAAGCATTCATCAATCAATTTCCATCACATGGTCCCTATTATGAGCCTATGAGGCCCTAAACATGCATTAGAAGTGATTCGGGACTAAACCGATAACATAGTAAACTTTTAGAACATACTGAAATTTTTCTCAAAAATAGGGGACACACGCCCGTGTAGCCAGGCTGTGTGTCTCACACAGCCACTAAACACGCCCGTGTCACAAGCTGTGTGGACATTCGAAATGGGAGCACATGGTCGTGTCCCAGCCCGTGTCCTACCCCGTGTCCAAACAAATGAGCTTACTGACTTAGGTCACACGGCCAACCACACGCCCATGTGTCTAGCCCGTATACCCTTCGAAATGGCCACACACGCCCGTGTGCTAGGCCATGTGCTAGGCCGTGTCAAACCTGTAGGGTATACTGACTTATACCACGCGGACAAGTCACACGCCCGTGTGTGAGGCCGTGTGGAGCATACTGACTTGATTTCAAATTCAACACCGGGGGACACACGGCTGTGTAACATGACCGTGTGTCACATACAACTGAGACACACGCCCGTGTGGACAAAAATAGGCTATTTACCAAGCCATTTTGCCACCCATTTTGCACATACCTATACAAGCTCAAATAGTTCCATTTTATGACACAAATAAACAGCCAAATATCATCAACCAATATTCAAATCATACCATTTCATTACTAACCATACAAGTCACAAATATGTCACAATTTACCATATATTTACATACCTAATTCACATATATAATTCAATTAACTAAACCATTCCAAACATACATTATCATTCACCAATTCACAAGCACATAGCTTCCCAAATTATCAACCCTTTTAGCAATCAAACCTCATATCATTAAGCTTCAAAAATTCAACCTCAATCACACAATATAGGTCAAATACCAAACTCAAAATAGAACCATTTGCACATTTATAAACATCATCAAATTCATCATCATAAGCCAACTCAAGTGGCCAAAATACATGTTCATCAAACATACTAAAATGACTCAAGCCTATACATGCCATATACCATATATATACAACTCAAAAGTACCAAAATAGATGTTCGATAGTGCGATGAAGTCTCTGATGATCCCCGAATTTGAGCTAGCTTCGAAGAACTATAAAACATAAAATTAAACAAAGTAAGCTATAAAGCTTAGTAAGTTCGTATTTAATTAAGAAATAATCTCATCATTCATTAGCATTTCAAAATAAATAACATAAATTGCATTTAAAGCATCATTCAATGAGTTAACATAAAATTGAATCACATAGTAACTCAAAAGTTCTCAACTTTACTTGAACAGTTTTTCGTACATACCTGTACCGATATGTATCTATTTCTCACCAATTCTCTTACCAAACCACTCCGAGCTTATAAATGTTTACGATATGAGTACATCTATTTTTCTATGCCATAGTCCAACTATGGTCTTACACATACATTGCCATGGCCTTGCCGTGGTCTTACATTTAATGCCATAACCCGGTTATGGTCGTATTTTCTGATTTGCCATAGCCCAGCTATGGTCTTATTTAGTAATTCTTCTTACTTAAATCGTACATTTAATTCAAAATCTTCCAAATTTAACTAATAAGATAAATACGATCACAATACCATCCATCAATTAAATGAATACACATTTAAATTCAATTATACGAACTTACCTCGTATACGGAATGACGGAACAAACTGACTATTCAATTACTTTGCTTTTTCCCGGTCCAAGTCTGAATTCCTCTTTTCTTGATCTATAAGTAATCAAAATCAGCTTATTTATTCCTCTATCTATTCAATTTAGTCCAAAACACACTTTAAAACACATTTACACTTTTGCCCCACATATTTCACATTTTTCACAATTTAGTCCTTATTTCACAAAATCACAAATTCATGCAAATTTCAAAACACCCATGCTTATCTGAATTACCATTATACCCCTAGAAGCCCATATTTTTCATTTATTTCACATTTCAACCATAAATTTTCAACATTTCTCAATTAAATCCTTATTTTGCATTTTCACTAAAAATCGCTTAACAAAACTTGTATATCTATCAAAAAGCTTTCATAATCTATCAAGAAACTTCAAAATACACATGTATTCATTAATGGAATCATTCAAAATCTTTAACAATTTTACAAAATAGTCCCTGGGCTAGATAGTACTTGTAACAGCCCAGTTTGGACCCTAGTCGGAACAGTGGTTTCGGAACCAAAAATCTGAGTCAGAAAAAATATTTTAATATTATTTTTGGTGCTTACAGCATGTTAATTTATATTTGTGAAAATTTCGTGAGTTAATTTTTCCGATTGATTGTCCAAATTGATAAAATGACTTAATCGTGTAAAATGAAAAAGTGGCATACTATTTGTTAAAGTACTATATTGTTATGGTTTATTAATTGCTAAGTCCTTAAAATGGAATTATGCCACTATTATGGTTGATGGACGGTAATGGACATTAGTTATATGGTTTTTTAATTAAATTACAAAGTTTAATTTTGTAATTGGTATACTAATATGTAAATAAATAAAACAAATGAAAATGTAAGTGGGGTGTTCATCTTTATGGCCGATTATATGAAAGAAAATAAGTCAATTTCTTTGTTTAAGGGTTCGACAACTTGAAGATCAAATTCGGGTATGTTCTTTGCTTGGTTTTTGATAATTTATACGTTTTTGAGATCGTTGCTTTGTCTTCTACCTAGCCCATGTCTTAATTTCTAAATTTGATGAAGATTGTGAGTTATGACATTGATGATTTTATAAGCTTTGTGATGATAGTTGATGAAATATGAAATATATGTGATAGATTAATATGTTTTGTCTTTGAATTTTTGATGAATTTGACTATTTTGGGCTAAATTGTGAAAATGAGAAATTGAGGGACTAAAATGTGAAATAAATGAAATATATGGGTTTATATGAAGTGTAGGAATATTCGGCCAAGCATTGATTGAATTGAATTATGCATATTTTGTGATTTTGTGAAATAGGGACTAAAGTGTCAAAATGTGAAAATTTGAGGGCTAATTTGTAAAATGCCCTAAATATGTGTATATGGATTAAATTGAATGATTTGGTGAATAAAAGAGTTAAATTTGTATTAATTAGATTGGCAAAAGCTGAATTCGGATCTAGATCGAGGGAAAGTCAAAATATCAGATTAGTCAACTTAATTTGTCATTACTACGAACGAGGTAAGTTCGTATTTTAATAGATATTACAAAATCATGTTATAAATGTATATTATTTGTATGATTGAATTCAATTTCGAATGGTAATGCAAATGTATGTACTTTGAATAAGTTTCATATATGTTATTATGATATTGAATTGTTCGAGAAGTAGAATATATGAATACGAGAAAGTTCCGATACCGTGACGACATCCGAAAAGCCCCGTACGAACCCTAGGAATAGTAGAGGATACATATGTCATGACATAGGATTCTGAGCTATGATTTCATGTAAGACAATACCTGGGACGTTGGCAACGATTTGAGATATCGTGTAAGACCGTGTCTGGGACACTGGCATCGATTAGAGATTACGTGTAAGACCATGTCTAGGATATTGGCATCGTATATGATTTCATGTAAGACCCTGTCTAGGATAGTGGCATCGATATTTAATTACATGTAAGACTACGTCTGGGACGTTGGCATTGTACAAGCTTTACGAGCAATTCGAGTATCCTTATTGATTCCGAACGGTTCAACGGGCATTCCGAGAAATAAGTGATTAAGTGAATGATATTCCGATTCAGGTACGTTAAAATGTATACTATGTTTGAAAATGAAAGGTGAATATGTGCAAATGAAACATGAACAAATGAATAAGATGTAATTTATAAAGTGACATATGTGAAATTGTCAGATACTATATGAATGAAAGGTGAATTTGGGTATAAGTGATGATATAGGATCCATATGGGAAAGATATGTGATTAAATATGTTATTTCCCAAAATGTGCTCATTTGGCTATATGAAAGTGAGAATTGAATGTTATGTAATAATCGAATTGAATAAGCTTGTGAAAGCTAAAGTTAGTGAGTAAGTGAGTATATTATTGAATGGTGATGATTTGATATGAAATCATGTTATAAACTTGAGATAAGTTGTGTTTTGGCATGTGAGATAGCATATCATGCTTATGGCATTGTAATGAAATTATTTATGTTAAGTTTATTAAGATACAAGCTTACTAAGCTTTCAAAGCTTACTTTGTGTGTTTTTCCTATGTTTATAGATTTTTGGAGATTTGCTTGGGTTGGAAGTCGGTGGAGATCGCATCACCCTATCTGGCTAATGATTTCGGTATTTATACACTTTATGACTTGGTTATATGGCATGTATGGGCTATGGTATTTGATATTATGGTTGGAAATGTATTTGGTCATTTGAGATGGTTGATTATGAATGTGGTAGTGGAATTTGATATGTTTTTGGTGTGCTCAGGAATGGCCAAAAGAAATAGTCAATTTTGGTAAGTTTCATGGTTGATTTGGGAAATTGATATGATGAGAAAGGCTATGAATTGGAATGGATTAATATGATGTATGAATCACAAGTTTTTGATGTGAAGTTGGTACTTTGAATTGGTATGTTTGAGTTGGATTTGTATATGGAAATAAATGATGTTGTTACGGGTCAAATTGTGCATGATTTGGTGTGTTTTTGGCTGCCTTTGGGACATGAATTGATGCTTGTTTGATGTTTGTAGGTAGGACCCAAATTTTGGGTGGTAAATTGGCCTTGCAAATGACCTATATTTGCCCACACGGTTGAGCACACGGGCTTGTGTCTCGACCGTTTCTATCAAGGTTGCAATTCGAAACAAGTTAGGATGCCACACGGGCAAGAAGCACGGGCGTGTGCCCTGTTTTAAAAGAAAATTTTCTAAGTTCCACAAAGTTTCTGTATGAGATCGGTTTAGTCCCGAACCTTCTCTAAAGTATGTTTAAGGTCTCATAGACCTTCTAAAGGGACTATATGAGTATGAATTATTATGTAATAATGTTGTATGATTGATGTTGTGAAATGAGCGTAAAATGTTATGATATGTCCGGTAATGCCTCTTAACCCTAGTCCGACGACGGATACGGGTTAGGGGTGTTACAGTACTAGCTGCAACGATCTCAAAAACGTAGAAATCATAAAAAAACAGAACAAAATAATACCTTAATTGAGTAAAAATGCCTTATCCGAATGATAGCCCTAAAATGGTGTTTCTTCTCTTCCAAAAATCGGTGGGGAAGATGATATCACTAATTAATTTGGTTTTCTTTTATTTATTTTAAGTTCAATTACCAAATTACAATTATAACCATAATAAAACCATTTAAAAAACCTTAATATGTGTCCATATATGTCCACTCACAAATAAAATGGTATGATTACAACATAAGGACCTTAACTTTAAGGTTCTATAGCTATTAGACACCTTTAGCTATTAGAACTCAAGTTTTACGCTTTACACGATTTAGTCCTTTTTATCAAATTGACTAATCAAACGATAAAATTTCTTAACGAAATTTTCACACAATCATATTTCCATGCCGTAGACATTAAAATAATAATAAAATAATTATTTTGACCTCAGATTTGTGGTTCCGAAACCACTATTTTGACTTGACTAAAAATGGGTTGTTACACCTACCAACCTTACTCATCTTCTCGGATCCGCCGCTTTTTGAGGTGTGACAGGATTCCCATGACTTCTTGAAGAAAATCGAGAAGAAAATTACTTCTAAAAATAACAATAAAGCAATCTTGCATAATAGAAAGCAATCTTGCACAATTAATGACTTTAATGAACAATGAAGAGGTCTTTATATATGCTAGCTAATTACATCCAAATAAAACTCAAGTATGATGAAACTCTAATTAATCTAAACAAGAAGTAGTTTTAGTAGAACTAAACTTTCTTGTTGACTAAGAAACATAAAACTATTAAACAACTTTAAATACTTAAAAATATCTTAAAATTCAGAATAAATAAATAATTAAATAATAAAACCTAATAAATTCAATATCGGGTTCATATATAATAAAAAAATTAAGCTTAAAAATCGAACCCAATATGATTTAAACTCGAATTAAATCCTGAAACTCATAATTTCCCGTAATAATCTTGTCAAAAAATGCTGCTCGCGCAATCTTTAGGAAAATGATCATAACTTGGGCTCCCAAACTCGAAGTCAAGTGATTCAAAGTGTGTTTTAAATCTAAGAGATAGCTTTTCAAATGCTGTGTAGACATCTCAACCCATAAATGCCCGGGTCCCATCCAAAAATTCGTTGCAAGTTGATTGATCTTTTGAGCTTAAAAATTGACTAGTTGATTGAATTTACTTTAAAAAATTTCACCTCATCCATGCATGTATCATTTAACTAGAAAGAGGGTGGATAAGAAAGAGGGGAGACACCTAGAAAATCGACCACTATGGTATGCCTCTGCCTAGAGGTGGCAAGCAAAAAGGCAAGAGATGGTTATTATGCCAACCAAAAAAGAACAAGGACAAGCCTTATCTCGATGGAGAGAAGTGTGAGCGTCCCCGGTCAAGGACCAAGACAGAAGCATTTTACTTGAGAGAAAGAGAGAGCTTTTTTTTGGATATTAAATTTCATCACACAAAAGTTCAATTTAAGTTCAAACAAAACTTTCACTATAAATTCATATATGATCCCAATGCTAAATTAAAATTTATAGGGTCTTAAGCTATAATTTACTACGATGTTTGTATTGGTGTCTTTCTGTGTTGTATTCATGTGTCGGTGTCTTTTCATGTTGAAGTTGACTTGAGTAATCGGGCAATCCGAGTATTGTGTCTAGTGTTTGCTTTTAGTGTTAGCCGTGCAGTTATGAAATGTGTTGAAATTTTCAACACAATTATAACATATATCTTTATATAATAAGGTACGTACTCTTTGTAGAATTTAAAATTTTTAAATTTTTTATTTCTCGGGTTTAAAAAATAAGTTTAATTATTAGCATGGTAAAAAAATGTTAATATCATTGGTTTTGGTATGAAAATAAAATAAACTTTAATCTCTACGTCTTAAATCTTAAAAATAAAATAAATTAATGTTATAAATCTAAAATCTGTACGTCTTAAATCTTACACTTTATATTATTTTTAAAAATGATTCGGTATCAGTAGTATGAATGGAGCTTTTACTACGACAACGATAAATTGGAACAGTGCAAAATTCAGGTCACAATGTAAATCACGCTGCATGAGTCTTTTCAAGTCAACTTTGTAGTCTAAGTCTTTCTTTTGATACACTTTCCCTTTATTTAGACCCAATCAATCCTTTCTATCTATACTTTCCTAATTTGCCTTGTTCTATTTTCCATCAATCCTCAGAAAAGAAAAAAAAAAAAAAGAGAATGATTTATCATTGCTTCTCATCATCATTACCTGATCTTCCACTTCTTCTGTACTTTTCCTTATTCTTCATCATCTTCGGTTTTCCTTTTTCACTAAGCGATCATGATCTGTACCAGAACTGTCGCGATGCAGTCTTCAAATGCGGGAATATCTCCGCCGGATTTCCTTTCTTTGGAGGCCAACGAGCGATGGAATGTGGACGACTCGGTCTCGAGCTTCGCTGCGACAACAAAAATACAACAACGATCGTAATTAGTGATATAGAATATCGGGTTCTGGCCATCCATCGGGATCGTCATATTCTAAGGATTGCGAGGCAAGACCTCATCAAGTACGATGGCCTTTGTAGCCCTCAAATTATCCCAACTCGGAATTTGGTCCTCGATTCCGAGCTGTTTTCACCTGGCCTTGGTTATGCCAACGTTACTTTGTTTTACGACTGCCAATCTCCCATCTCCTCACGCAGTACTCTCGGGTTCTTCCCTTGCGATAACGCCGGTTCCACTTACAGTAACGTTTCCGTTGCGACACGAAATAATATCCGACCGAAGAGATGCTCGGCTAATGTTACTGTTCCGATTCTTCGATCTTCCCTGGAGGGATCACTGAATTCTTTGTTGGGGTTGAAAGAAGCCTTGAAAAGAGGAGTGGAAGTACAATGGTATTGGAAGGACAGCGAAGCTTGCGGGAAGTGCAATGATTCCGGCGGAGCCTGCGGCTTCTTTGGGCCGGCGGAGAATCAAACAGTATTCTGCTATTGCCCTTTCATGTTTGACAATTCGCACGATGACGGACAATGCATTCGCGTTGTTTCTTCACCATCCCCAACGACTGCCCGAGGTATGTAATTTTTATACCTGACAAATTTTTAAAAATTCTTTGTTCAAGTCTCACTATTTCAAAATGATTAAAAATGATGTTATCAAAAAATTTCTATTGGATTAAACTTTAATAATTAATTAAAATCTGTTTTATATACGATTTTATGGATGTTATCTTATTAGAATAATGGCATTCTTGATGAATAAAAAGATTACAAGTAATAGAAAAAACAATACTTAAGGCAAAACAACCCAATAACGTCAAACCAGCAAAGCATAAAGAATAGCACCACCTTATATATAGATACAAGACGACACCTAGTGAACTGCAACGGATACCCCATCACATCAAGCAGCCAACCATTGTCAAAGGCAGGCAGCTTACGGGATCTTGAGCTTTTACATTACCAACCGTCAGTGTCTGGTTCAAATGCATCAAAACTATTTATATTAAATTAAAATTTCTCATATCAAAAATATGTATTTAAAACATAAAAGATTTTTTTAAAAATAGCATATAATAAATAATTAAATATATTGTTTAAAATTAATTAATAATAACAAATGAAATGTATATGATATTAAAATAAATAAAATAGATTAAATTATAAATAAAATAAAATTTAAACATGTAAATATATCAGATTAAGAATACATAAATATTTTGATTGAGTTGGTGTTGCCAGTAACTGGATCTAGACTTCACCATGGGCCGAGTTGGGTCAATGCAAAATTTTAGGTCTAGGCCTACCTCGGCTTGAAAAGTGGGTCTAAAATTTCACCCCAGCTCAACCCATATTAAAATGCTAAACTCGAGCCTAATCGACCCGATCCAACCCAACCGTATTATTTTTATATAAAAAATATAAAAAATATTAGACATCAAATATACTAAAAATATTAAAATAAATGTTTCCTAAAAATTGAAAATACAAAAAAAAAAATTATAGGCATGTGATTTGGGTTGAACTAGGCCCAGACCCAAAAAATTATATCTGAGGCCCAACCCGTTTGGAAAATGGGTCTTACTTTTTGTCCAAGCTTATTTTTCGAGCATATTTTTTTTTTCAAATCCTCCTAGTTTTTGTACGGATCTTTGGACTTCGACGGGTGGCCTGACCTATGATCAAATATAATTAGATCTCGTCTCAATTATTAAATTACTAAAATATCATTATTTTAACAAAGAAATAAATATTAATTTGAAGTCTTATATATATTTTATATAAAATCTAAAAAAATAAATGCTTATAATAAAATTTGTATGTAAGACATCATAATAACACTCCCAACTTTAGGATTTCAATAAAAAGTAAATTTTATAATATTTATAAAACAAATATACAACACAATTGTTTCATCACATTGTAAACATGAGAAACTAATATTTGTAAGGTAGGCATCAGCATTGGTTTTAGAAGACAATTCAACACCTAACATTCTGTATTAACTTTTATCCATTCCATTAATATTTTTTATATAAATAAATTTATTGAATAATGATACATCATCAACAAAAAAGTTATTTCAACTTTTTTTTTTATTTTTTTTATGATTTATTATTATCCATTTCACTACGTTTATTTTATCAAATATAAATCATACTTTGCTTTTTCCTCAAGAAACTCATTATATTGGTTTCATTTGAATTTTGTTAGAATCAAAAAAAAAAAAAATTGTTGGAATTATTAAAATGATTAAAACTGCAGAGTAAACTAATTTACCACTTCTGCCATATATTTTACTTGCAGAACCCAAAGCTAAATCGAAATCGAGGCTGAATCTAATATTTATAGGTATGATTCTATTTGTTCTACTATCCAAATTTCTATTCATCAAATGTTTTGTTATTTAAATTTAATTGAATAAAATGTTTTTAAATTATGTTTTTTTTTTAAATTATTTTTACTTTCTTTTTTTATTATTGAAACTTGGTTTTGTTATAGGGTTTTTTTTACTATTATCTGAAAGTGGTTCCTCATCTGAGTGATAATGTACTTGAATCAATTAACTAGTTTGGATTTGAATTATAATTCTACCAAAAAAAATCTAATAACCTTCAATTAATGAGGGAGAGAGAGAGAAGGGTGAGAGTAAATGTGCTCATGGATTGGGTCGGGTCGAGTCTAACTATAATATTAATATACTTTATGTTTGTCTAAGTTTAATCCAACCCGAAATATGAGCTTAAATTTTTGCTCAAACTTGCCCATATTTACAAAAAAAAAATTAATCCAAGCATTTTTAAACTCGCTCATATTATTTTTTAAAATATTTATATTATTTTAATTTAATATTTTTTATTTTTTTATTGAAAATTTTTATATAGTCATTTTAATATTATTTTAATGTTTATTTTAGAGTAGTATTATATATTTAGTATAAGTTTATTTTTCAATGTGTTATAAATTACATAATATATAAAAAAAACATAATATAAAATATTATAAATTTAAAAATGGATCGGATTGGGAGCCCGAGCCTGATCCATACTTTAAACGGGCCTAATTTTGTTACCCAATCTAATTTTTTGAGCCTAATCCTTTTACCCAAACCCTCTCAAATTTTGGGCAGACCTTCGAGCCTAGGTGAGTAGCTCGGCTTATGAATAGATCTAGGTAAGGGTGAGTGTGAAGGGGAGGGGAGGGATGTTTTTTATTTTATTTAATATTAATATAATTATTTTTTAATATTATTATATTTTTTTATTTAACTAGATTTTAATGAGGTGCTAATGTGGCACTTTTTGATTGGCTCTAGCTTTTTTTTTAATGGAGTGTATCAGTAAAGGCCAACTGTGGTTATGAATAAAGTTTAGATACCTGTTTGACAAAAAAAAATGAATACCTAACCTAAACAAAAGGCATAGTTAAAAGGCCTCTTATTGAATTAAGCCTTTTATTTATTTTAAGATTTCTTGTTTAACTCTATTCATTGTTTTTTTCTTTTAAGTAATAATTTTTTACTTAATTAATATTATTGATGTTCATTTATAAATGATTAAGTAAAAGTTGATTAATACACCATGAACAGGATTGACGGTTGCTGTAACCATCACCGTTGTATTGGTTTCGGCTATATGCTTCTTTGTGTCAAGGTTAAAAGGGACATCACCATCAAGTCATCTATGGAAGGGGAAGAAGAACGACAATGCTAGGATTGAGGAATTCATCACAAAGTTCGGTTCTCTAGCTCCGAATCGATATTTTTTTGGAGACATTAAGAAAATGACAAATAAGTTTAAAGATAAATTAGGTAAAGGAGGATATGGTAGTGTATACAAAGGAAAATTGCCAGACGGTCGTCTTGTGGCGGTCAAAATCCTAAGTGAATTCAAAGATAATGGAGAGGAATTTATGAATGAAGTAGCCAGCATCAGTAGGACTTCTCATGTCAACATAGTGACTCTTTTGGGTTTTTGTTTTGAGAGATCAAAAAGAGCTTTGGTTTATGAATTCATGCCCAATGGATCTTTGGACGGTTTTATTTATAATAAAGGACCACATAGTCAAAGTTGTCAATTGGAGCGGAAAACTTTGTACAACATTGCAATTGGCATCGCTAGAGGACTCGAATACTTGCATCAAGGTTGCAACACCCGGATCTTGCACTTAGACATTAAACCTCACAATATCCTTTTAGATGAGAACTTTTGTCCCAAGATCTCTGATTTCGGTTTGTCTAAGTTATGTGAACGAAAGGAAAGCATTATTGCAAATACAGGTGCTAGAGGAACTGCTGGATATATAGCTCCTGAAGTATTTTGTCGAAATTTTGGTGGTGTTTCTCATAAATCAGATGTCTACAGCTATGGAATGATGCTCCTTGAAATGATCGGAGGAAGAAAAAATAAAAATATTGAGGGTTCCCAAACTAGTGAAACATATTTTCCCTTATGGATATATAACCATCTTGATCAACCTATAAACTTCAATCCTAATGAAGTAATATCTGTAGAGGAAGAAGAAATAACAAGGAGACTAATCATAGTGAGTCTTTGGTGCGCTCAAACCAATCCAGTAGACCGACCATCAATGACTAAAGTATTAGAAATGTTGCAAGAAAACCTTCAATCATTAGTACTTCCGTCGCAACCCACCTAAAAATGTTGCAGACTTGTTAACTTGAGTAATTTGTTCATGTTGAAGCAATCTTTAAGTAGATTTGGGAAAATGTTCATTTTGATCTCATGTTCTTTTTAGTGTTAGTTGTGTATATATAAATAGAACAATTTAAATGTGTAAAATTTTAAACATAAATCTATGGTATACCTATATGATGTTATGCTTATTAAACATATTTTTGTGGAAATAATTTTATAAATATTAAAAGATGATATTGTTGGGAGAAACAAAAAAAAATTTCTAAGAGGTTTTGTCATCGTGGATCACAAAACAGAATGAAAGATACATTGATTCCATTAAAAAAAAGAAGAAGAAGAGAAGGCAAAAATAGGATTTGATTGAAGATTCCTATTAGAAACCTAAATCTGGGAATAAAATTCAATGTTCCCCTTTTATAGGAATGACAACAAGTTGAATATATACTTAATATTTTTTGAATTATTGAAATCCAAATACGAAAATATGTTGAAATATTTGAATTCATTTATTATCTAAAAATTATTCAAGTATTACTATCTAATCTCAAATCTAAAACTAATATATATTTATACTACAATAATGTTTTAGATAATAAAAAAAAAAAAGAAACAAGCTTAGATGGCATGCTTTAGTATTTGACAAGTGGCATTATATTTATATATAGGGCATATTTGTATTCAATGTGTGAATAATTTTATGGGTTTCGCAATGGTTTTATGTAAAAATGAAAAAAAAAAAAAGTTTTGTATCAAAATGTTTGAATATTATATACTCCTTATGACAACAATTATATTACAAAAATCACTTTTTATATTATTTTCTTAATTTTCGTATATTAAAAAATAGAGAAAAAATTAATGAAATGATTTTAAATTTGTTAAATTAATTGTTTGTATTTTTTTTCTTAGTGACATGACTAAATTAATTTTCTTGAAAATTTTGAATTAATTGCAAACATATTCAGTAATATGAAATGTTGTTAGGATCGACCCGATTAAGCAACAAGAAAAAATAGTGGGATAAATTGAGAAATTGAACACACAAATTTAATGTGGAAAAACCCCTCCAAAGAGGATAAAAAACCACGGGCAAAGATAATTTTACTATAATGGCAAAAGAATGAAGAGTACAAAAGATGGAGATAAAAAAACTAAACCCCGAAAACACGAAAACAAAGAACCCTCAAAACGTAAACACAAAATTCTCTAAATGTGTTATGAGTTCTAATATCTAATGGGTATATTTTTTAAGGTTGTAAAAGAGCCTATTTATAGGCTAAATTCATAGGTCAAATAATAATAAAATAATCTAAACTAATCAGTGTTTGATTGAAACAAATAAACAAAGTTTAACTAGAAGATTACTTCTCAAATTTGACTGAAATAGGAGTCATACTTAACAAATCTCCACCTTGGCTCATATTTCCACAACACCATCTTTGCTAAAGCCCGCCACGAGCCTATCTTGAAACATGCAGGGAATTAACTGAGTCGAATCTGTGCTTAGAAACTGGAAGACTTCTAGCCTTCGACTTGTACACTGCCAAATCAAAACTAACCCGGGTTTGATTTTCACGAACACAGTGCCCTAACTTTTCAAAACCTACATCCAAAAGAGAACCTCTCTTCAATAAAACGGTCATACCTTTTTCCCTCCTATGACCAAGTTGCCTCCGCTCCAAACGAGTTGACTTTGACTCTGTAACGGACGAGGGACGTCCGATTTCACCAGTCACTGTAGAACCTTCCAGAATATAAAGACTGCCAGTTCTTTTACCTTTTAACAAAACGAGAGCTCCATGAGATACTTTAATGCCGCTTGACTCGATGTTGATTTTGCATCCTTTCAAGTCTAAAATACTTAATGAGATAAGATTCTTTCGTAAGTCAGGTAATTCTTTCGTAAATCAGGTACATACCTGACATCTGAGAGTGTCCTAATCGTCCCATCATGTATCCTAATTTTAACAAAGAATAATACCAATTACCTTACTAGATGAATCGTTTCCCATGCGCACAACTCCACCTTCAACCGAACTGTATGTGGAGAACCATTCTCTATTGGGACACATGTGGAAAGAACATCCCGAATCTAGGATCCACTCGGACGTGAGCTTGGAGTTATCGCTCGTTGACACTAACAAGAAATCATCACCGCTTTCATCGGCCAAATTAGCACCAGCTACATCTTTCTCGTTACTCTCACAACTCTTTTATTTCGCAATTTATAACAATCTGCTTTGACGTGACCTAACTTTTTACAATAGCGACACATTTTGTCTCGTTTCTTTGATGCTACCAAACCGGAAGCTTGCTTATCTGCCTTACTATCCAAACCAAACTCATTGTCGAGTTTGTCTCTACTCAACAAATTACCCTTCACATCTTCGAATGAGAGTTTGTCTCTGCCATAAATCAGGGTCTCCCTGAAATACTTGTATGAAGAGGGTAAAGAGCACAATAATAGCATAGCCTGATCTTCATCGTCAATATGAACCTAAACATTCTTTAAATCATTTAAAAGAGTAATGAATTGACTGATGTGATCTCTAAGAAGCTCACTTTTGTTCATGCGAAACGTAAATAGACGTTGTTTCAACACTAAACGTTAGCCAGAGACTTAGTCGCATAAAGAGTTTCTAACCTTTTCCACAAGGTGGATGGGGTTTTCTCTATCAATACCTCCTGCAATACCGTATTCGCAAGGCATAACTGGATTGCATACAAGGCCTTTTCATCAAGCTCTTCCCATTCTGTTTGATTTAGGTTCTCAGGCTTTTTCCCGGTAACAACCTTTTTCAAGCAGGTTTGACCTAGAATTGCCATCATCCGAACTTGCCACAGATTGAAATTTGTCTCACCGTCGAACTTATAAATTTCAAACCTTGTTGCTGTCATATCTGAATGGGCTGATCTATGAAAACTGAATTAGCTCTGATACCACTTGTTAGGATCGACCCGATTAAGCAATAAGAAAAAATAGCAGAATAAATTGAGAAATTGAACATACAAATTTAACGTGGAAAAACCCCTCCAAAGAGGATAAAAAACCACAGGTAAAGATAATTTTACTATAATGGCAAAAGAACGAAGAGTACAAAAGATGGAGATAAAAAAATTAAACCCCGAAAATCTAAAAACAAAGAACCCTCAAAACGTAAACACAAAATTCTCTAAATATGTTATGAGTTCTAATATCTAATGGGTGTATTTTCTAAGGTTGTAAAAGAGCCTATTTATAGGCTAAATTCATAGGTCAAATAATAATAAAATAATCTAAACTAATCAGTATTTGATTGAAACAAATAAACAGAGTTTAACTAGAAGATTACTTCTCAAATTTGACTGAAATAGGAGTCATACTTAACAAATATAACAATACATATTCAACAATTTAAAAGTAAAAAATAAATTAAAAGAATTTTGAATAAAAATAATATCAAACATATTCAATAACTTCACATTCTTTACGCTATAAATAGTGAAATTGCATAGTGTTTACAAATATATTTATTTTATTTTATTTTATTTATTCTTCACCCTAAAAAAATTAAAATCAATACAAATTTATCACAATACAAACCATCAAGATTCTAAAAGTAAAAATGTTATATCATTTTATTTTTACCTTTTCATTTATAATATTTCCAAAAGGTTAAAATTTTTGCAACTATTTTTTAATAAATAAATGTAATATACTTTAATTAATACATATTGTCATAACCATTTTTTGATAAAACGAGATTCGACTGGGTTTTGAAAATGAAAATAAAACAAGAGTCGCCACCGACCTTCATTAGGTACGATCGGATCACCTTTGTTTTAATAAACATTTTAATTTACTAAAACAATGTTTTTGGTCTACGAACTTTGAGAAAACAGGCTCGGGAGTCGGTTACGTGTGAGGAAGGGTTAGCACCCTCGTCGCGCCCGAAATTGGTACCAAACTGATTAATCAATGTCTCAATGTCGAAGATTTGAAAAGATTTTAAAATTCGGATCCTTTAGAAAATGTTTGGATAGTTTAGGCCGAAATTTGAGATTTCTTTGTTCCGAGAGGATACAAACATCACATCCAGCATGTTAGGACACGATATTCGAAAACTTCGTAGTCAAAGTTATCTCGGAGTTTGCGAAATTTATTAAAAAGATGCATAGTGCGTTAGTCAAACAAAGAAACGCAACCCAGCACGTTAGGACACTATTCCTGAATTTTCAAACACACAAATATTGCTTTATTCGTAAAAATCTTATCTCTAATAACGAAATGTCATATCCATAGAGTTAGGATACAACACTTGAATTTCCAAGAATAAGTATTTTATTCAAAATTAAATATTGCAATTTTAAAAAGGAATTCCGTTGTTTAGATTAAACGAGAAAAATCGAACCCGAGTAAGTTAGGGCTTGATCTTCTCGAATCTCTAAATTCAAATATTGCCTTTATTTTAAAAAGGAAAAACTTATCTCAAAGTAACTAGATGTTGTGTCCAGTAAGTTAGGGCGCAACATTTCAAATTTCCGAGAATAAGTGTTTTATTTGAAACTTATATTGCGATTTTAAAGGGGATATTTCGTTGTTTAGTTTAAACGAGAAAAATCAAAACCCAGTAAGTTAGGGCTCGATCTTCTCAAATCTCTAATACGAAATATGGGTTGTTATAAAATTGATGCATCGAGAAAAATTAGTGAGAAGCAAACGATGGTAGAAAGTATGGTGGTAATAATATTAATAACACAAGATGCGAAAACAAAAGAGAATAAGCAAAGAGAATACGAATAATAGTATTTAACGAATGAATAATGAGTCGTGTACATGCAAGGGATACGGTAATAATAACAATATACACATTATATAAAAAAGGATAATATGATGACTATAATAATAATATAATATATAAGATATATAATGGTGGTAAACATATTATAAACAATAGTAAAATGTAATGGAAAATAAGTATATACATTATGTGATACAATAGCAATAATAGTATTATAACATATATACGTATATGCATAGCAAGATTTATAGGAGATAGAGTTGATAATATACAGAACAATTTAAAAAAACTAGTTTTAGGATGATCATAATATAATATAATAATAATAATAATAATAATGGTAATAAAGTAATGATAATAATAATATATTGGAACGAAAATGACAAATAAATAAAATAAAAAACAACGATAAAATAAATAATAATGAAAATGTAAAGAAAAATAAATAATGACGATAGTAATCATAATAACAATTAGTAAACGAAATAATAAGAGATATATAGATATATAAAAATAATAATAATAATATAGTGATAGTGCTAATAATAATATAATAATAATATGGTTATAAAAAGATAATAAAAATAATAAAAATAAATAAAAATAATCATAATAAAATAGAAATAAAAAATGATAGAGTGAGAAGTGATAATAACAAAAATAATAATAGTAATAATGATATAATAATAAATATAGTAATAATAATATAGTAATAATAATATAAATATAGTGATGTAGTGATGAGAGTAATAATATAGTGATAATAATAAAATAGTAATAGTAAAATAATAATATGATTTTCTTTAAAGAAAAACAAATAAATAACTGATTAAGCAAATCAAGGACTATGATGAAATCAGAATGAAAGTCAGGGGTCTAAAATCGCAATAAATCAAAGAAAAGGCGAACAAGGACCACATCGTTATGCGCCTAAACTCACAGGACCAAATGGGTGAATAACCCACCACGATAAGCGACATTTCTGGTGCAGGACTCAATTAAAATGCAAATGAAATAGTAGGGTGAATTTTAAAAAGGAAAAAAAAAAAGCTAAATTGGGCTGAAACCAGAAACGCAGAAAAAGGGGAAGGGGCCATCGCGCAATTATCCCATTGAAGGGATATACGCAGCTAACGTTACGACCAAACGCGCCGCTTTTCTTCAAAGCTTAAAACCCCATTTGCCACCTGTTTCATTTCAATCTTAGTTCGAAAAAAAAAAAAACCAAAAAAGCGTTAAAGCCTTTTCCCATCTCCCTCTCTTCCGATCGATCGACGCCCCACCATATAGTTCGATGGTCAACGTGAGCGGATGGGCCTTTGTGCCTGCTTTGTAGTCTGTTAAGAGGCCGAGCTTTGGCTCCTCAAAACTCGAGAGAGAAAACCTCCTCTCCTCTCGCTCTTGGCCTCGACGACGGAGGGATGGCTCCGTGACGCGACCCCGGGCTCGTGTAATCTCTTTTTTCTTTTTAGTTTTAAAAGTTTGAAGATGATAAATAAAAATAAATAGAATTCAATGGTGACAATCGAAAGAAAAAGCAAAATCAACCTTCAAAATTAATCTTGTTTTTGATTTCGATGGTTCCTTTTTTCAAAATCGCAAGATTGAAGAACCCCTTTATACAATCGACTTTTCCGATGGGTTCAAATCCTTTTTACTCTGATTTTTCTCGTTGTTTTTCTCTCCTCCCCCTTTTACATTCGTCTTGAACCCCTTTTATATCCCTCTAAATGTTACAATATATTATTATTTCTATCTTGCTTTTGCTTGCGTGTTGTGTTGCTTCTGTCTTTGTTTTGCAGTGCTAGGACGGTGGAGCAGTCGGGCGGTCGAGCAAGTGGCCTAGGCCAGGTGCCACTTGCATCTAGGGGCTAGGTTTTTCATTCTGTTTTTTTCTCATCCAGTTGTTTGGGTTTGGCAACCGGGTTTCGTTTGATTGTTGTGAAATGGGCCGGCAAATGGGCTCAGATGTTGCCCCCTCTTTGCTCATTATCGTAAACGAGAATGGAGCAAAGACTTTAAGGTCCAAACTTGCCCGGTCCCGCTGAGTCTGGATTCTTCGGTGCTCCTATTCTTCAGGTAGCCTCATTCCAGTCCACTGCATCTTGTTGCTTCGACTCACCACCGCCACTTCAGAGGGATGGGACATGTAGTTTCAATCGCTCCACTACAAACTCGGGGAGATAAGATTTGATGCCTTCGATCGCTCCCGAATCTTCGGGAATGCGGACACGCTATCTTCGACCGCTTCGCAACATCGGGAATGTCGATCCGCTATCTCCAATCTGCTCCCTGCAAACTCAGGGATTGCCGGACTGAAGTCTTCGATCTGCTGGTTGCAAACTCAGGAATTGCCAGACCTGCTATTTTCAATCTGATCCCTGCAAACTCAGGGATCACTAGACTGATGTCTTCGATCTGCTTCTTGCGCCTTCGGAAGGTCAAATCGCTATTTTCAATCTGATCCTCGCAAGCTCGGGGATCACTAGATCGATGTCTTCGATCGCTTCCTGCAACTTCGGGAAGGTCAAATCGCTATTTTCAATCTGATCCCCGCAAGCTCGGGGATCACTAGATCGATGTCTTCGATCCGCTTCCGCAACTTCGGGAAGGTCAAATCGCTATTTTCAATCGATCCTGCAAGCTCGGGGATCACTAGACTGATGTCTTCGATCCGCTTCCCTGCAACTTCGGGAAGGTCAAATCTGCTATTTTCAATCGATTTTCAATCGATCCCCTGCAAACTTAGGGATCACTAGACTGATGTCTTCGATCCGCTTCCTACGAAACCGGGAAGGTCAAATCGCTATTTTCAATCTGATCCCTGCAAGCTCAGGGATCACTAGACTGATATCTTCGATCTGCTTCCTGCAATTTCAGGAATTGCCATATCTGATATCTTCAATCTGCTTCCTGCAATTTCAGGAATTTCCATATCTGATATCTTCAATCTGCTTCCTGCAAACTCAAGGATCGCCAGATTTGCTGTCTTCAATCTACTTTCTGCAAAGCTCAGGAATGCCAGATTGGCTATCTTCAATCTGCTTCCTGCAAAGCTCAGGAATGCCAGATTTGCTGTCTTCAATCTGCTTCCTGCAAATCTCAAGAATGCCAGATTGGCTATCTTCAATATGCTTCCTGCAAAGCTCAAGAATGCTAGATTTGCTATCTTCAATCTACTTCCTGCAAAGCTCAGGAATACCAGATTTGCTGTCTTAGATCTTGCCCCACTACTGTTTAGGGCGACAAGGTCTACAATCTTCAACCTATTCCACTACTGGTCAGTGGAAATAGGACAATCTTCAAACTATTCCACTACTGTCAGTGGCAATAGGACAATCTTCAAACTATTCCACTATTAGTCAGTGGTCATAGGATGGTCTTCAACCTATTCCACTAGTGGTCAGTGGCAATAGGATAATCTTCAACCTATTCCACTACTGGTCAGTGGCCATAGGACAATCTTCAACCTATTCCACTACTTTAGTGGCAATAGGAAAATCTTCAACCTATTCCACTCTTTGGGCAAAGGGCAATAGGACAATCTTCAACCTATCCCACTCACCGGGTCGCGGGCAATAGGACAATCTTCAACCTATTCCACTAATGGTCGCGGGCAATAGAACAATCTTCAACCTATTCCACTCACCGGTTAGTGGCAATAGGACAATCTTCAAACTATTCCACTCTTTGGTCGTGACAATGGGATGGTCTTTAACAATGTTGCTACACCGTCCTCAGGGGGACATATCCTCAGAAACTCGGTTTTATGTGCTTATGCTTATGCAAATGATGCGGATGCTATGATCGGAATGACTCAAACGTTCCTAACTACATGTGCTATGGATGACATTTACGTGAATGCACGAATGTCATGAGAATGATGATTTTTTCAATGATTAAGATGCAATGATCGTAATAAATCGAATGCTCCTAACTAAATGATATTATAAAGGACATTTGCATGAATGCGTAATGTCATGATAATGATTCTTTGTTAAAAAAAACATATAAGGATCAGGATGCGATGATCGAAACGCCCCTAATAATGATGTATGAATGTAAAATGAAATTATCCCTTTTTAATGCTTAGGGTTGTCTCTGCGCCGTCGTCCATCGTAGTCTTATTGTTGACGTATTCGCTGCTATCTCGCGCTCTGCTGGTACCTTTGCCAAAAACTCAAAGAAACGATCATATTTTGCTCAAATAACTTGCCCCAATGTAACTTCAAGATCCATTCCACGGCACCTATAGAACTTCAAGGCTTATACCATCTTCGGATCCCTCTCTTCAACCGGGTGTAGGATCTGTGCCATCTTCAATCCATCCCACTACGACTCAGGGGTATAGAATTTGTAACTTATTCAAATGATTTGGTCTACTACACCTTCCATTCCCTAAGTGTCATGACCAGGTGTGTATGCATGATATTTGTACGGATACAGAACATCATTTTTTCTCGCGAATGATTCCCCATTTACACATGGGTTAACATTGCCCCTTTTTCGTCAAGATGGTATTACTGACGTAATATTTTGTTCCATCACCATTTTTGACAAAACCCGAAGAGATAGTCTCAATTCAGACTTTCCCTTCACCAATATTTCTATCCCTTAAACTTGAGGAGTTTTAAGCAATAGTCTTGTTTCAGGTCCTTGTATTATTCAGAAGCTTCCAGAGTAATATGCTAAACTTCTTTTATGAAAGTATTATTAGTCCACCAATCGTTATTTCAATGCAAAATGCTTGAAAAATATCACAACAATGGACAAGAAGGGAACCAATTGGGAGCATAGCTCGAAACAAATAAGTTGATCACAGCTAGCAAGTGCAAAGAAAAAAGAAAGTTTATTAAGAGTGTATTTTGCAAGGAATAAAATAACCATAAATAACAAAAAATGGGTAAAATGGAAACTAGGTGCCCCAGATATCGCAGCCTGAGCTTCTCTGTTCAAACTTCTTGAGGACCATTTTAGGCTCAATATGTGTTTAGGGGATCCAGAGTACTTTGTCGATGCCCCAAGACGCAACATACTTCTTCATTGTTAATTCAAGCGTAGCAAGACTACTGTACCCCCTACTTTCGATCAAAATTTGAGCTGCCCTTCTCGGGTTTTCAACTTAAATCCCCTTTGGTCTCACGGTGCCCTTTTGCGGGTTTTCGCCTGCCACTCATTTTTCTTCTTTTTTCCCTTTTTTTTTTTTTTTTTTTTTTATAACAAATCTGAACTCACGAGGATTGGGCGGGTTCTTGCCATCCATCTTGGTTACTATCCATGTTTCCCAGCAGGCATTCTTTGTTTGCATAAGGCATTTACTTCTCTTCTTGAGTCCTTTTGGATAAGAAGGATTCTTCTTAATGCCGAGTTCTCCTCTTGAAATTCTCTTGAGCGAACCTTTTTATCATAAGCCCGTATCATCCATTTTCTGGTACATTTGACCATGAATACTTTCAATCAAGCTTCTTCAGATGTTCTCGCTTTATCCAATTCAATCAAAACTTGGGGAAAAGGAATCTTATATTACAACAATTGTTTCCCTTTCATAAACCAATGGGAAAGATGCCCTGAAAGTCCCGCTAACGTTCAAGAAACCTAGAGGTGAATGGTAACTTCTCTATGCCAACCTTTACAAATCTCGGTCATTTTCACGCGCTTTGTCAGATCGAATGGTGTCCGATCTTTGAACAGATCAGTAAATTTGTGCAATTATGTTAAACACGTTTCTTTCTCGGCATTCTTTATTGCCACTCTCTCCTCTTTTTTTTTTGGATTTGAATTTGATGATCACGACTTTGTAATTTTGGCATATGAAGCGACCTTCACCTTCTCAGTGAGGTAACCAACGACCATGAACATGAATCGATGTTGGCTAAAAGCTTTTGAGGAGACTGGCTTGATAACGTCCATGCCCCACATATAGGGAATCTGTGAAGAAATAAAGGATGCGCATAAGTCCTGTATTCAATTTCCCATTTTTGGTAAACCAGTAGCTCGAACCTCTTGGCTGTTGTAGAACCATTAACATGGGTTCTTTAAACACCAATCTTAACAGCATACCCACGTTTCAGTAGCCTAGGCGTGTCTTGATGTGATCATGCGAAAACATCTTTAAATTCTCAGAGATAACTCAATGATGCCTTGCCTCATTCCTGCGGTGAGCTAAGCTTCCATCTTCACCTGTAGTGTCTGTTGACATTTCGTAAGGTAGGATCTACCATTCTTAATAAGTTGCAATCTCTGTCGTCTTCAAAGTCCTTAGATCCCTCTAGACACATATCCCACTAGAAAGGGAGTCAGTAACAGCGTCGCTCATGTCATTGATATCTGGGACCCATTGTGGGTATGAAGGTAAATTCCCGAGAACAAATGATTCCAAGAATGATTATTTATGAATGAAGAATAAATAGAATGTATGGTATGAAAATATATTTGTTCAAAAATATGCATTTTACTGAAATAGTAATTCTGGACACAAGCCTATTTCACAAAAGAAATCTTATTGCTTCTAGGCTTAAAGCAACAAGTACGTTTTGTACATTACTCTAAGTAAGCTTCTAAATACTACAAAAATTTCTTCCGCAGTCTCATTGCCCAAAATGCTCCCAAGTTTATATTTCTGCATTTGGCGCGCCATCTATCTTCACAATACCCATGTTGATGAGTTTTTCCACCAATTTCTTGAAAGCAAGGCAATTTTCTATCGAATGCCTCCGTGACTTGCGTGGTACTCACACTGGGCATTTGGGTCATACCATTTTGGGTATGGAGATTGCATTGGTTTCGGGTAGTGGGGGGACACAACGTGTGCATCAAATAAACTTTGATACAACTCTTTGTACGTCATTGGGATCGGCGTAAATTGGAGTTTCTCTGTGTTTTGCCTTGTGTCTGATTCTTTTCTTGATGAACCCTGATACCCAGTAGTCATTATTTTTGGCTGGTTAACAGTAATTAACTTTGAGTACCTCATGTTCGTATTATTCACTTCATTTTCTTTCTTCTTGAGGGCTTTTAAGGTCCATTCTCCCTTTTTCTTTGTTTCGGCTAAGCCATGTACCACAAGATTGACTCGATCATCCCCCAGATTAAAACCTGAACCTATTGGGAAGTTTAACAGGGCCGAAGTATCAGTCTGACATTGGGGTCCAATACTGACGGGTACCCCATGCGAATGCGCGTCTGGTTGAGTCGGGATATTTATTGGGGAATAAACGATGTCTTCATCATCATCTATACTATCGACCATTGGGTCACCCCCTTTTTTAAGCCTTCCAACTAGTAACTGGGTTAATTGGCCCATCACATTCATTTGATCTCGCATATCCTGTTGGATTTCGGTCAATTGCTCTCGCATCAGTATTTGCCTTTGCTCTAATCTCTCCAACCTTTGTTCCATATCTTCTGAAATAATTTCACCTAATTAGGGTCTTTCTAAAAATTTTAATGCATGTAATATGATGTAATGCAAATGCATGAAATGCAATACAAATGCGTGGAATGAATGCAAAAAGAAAGAGAGGCGTTGATTATGAATTCAATTCCATTAGAAGAACTTTTCTAGAAAATACGTTTCTTTACATAAAACGGATTGCGTATGCGCTTTGTCCTCATAGTCCAGTGAAAACACCAATCCTCTCCTTCAGTATCCGGATGCTATGGTCGTGTCTCGTGAACTTTCCCAATAGATGCCTTTTCTAGCTCCTTGTTGCTTGGACTAGGCCGTACATCCTCACTCGCTTATCCTCCACGATGTTCATAGGCTTCTTTTAGAAAATGGAGACATGATGGCTCTCGAATAATCCTTGTCGGCTTGAATCCTCGGGCAAAGTTTTGTATTCTTCTACCTTCTTCGTATACGGATGTTATGGTCGTGTCCCGTGAACTTTCTCAATAGATACATCTTCTAGCTCCTTGTTGCTTGGTCCAGGCCATACCTCTTCACTCACTTATCCTCCGCGATGTTCATAAGGAGATTGAGACACGATGACTCTCGAATAATCCTTGTCGGCTTGAACCCTCGGGCAAAGTCTTGTATTCTTCTGCGGGCTATCAGTCCTCTCTCGTTGTTTACCTAGACTATGACCGTATTATAATCCACTTTATCAAGTAACACATTTCCTTATGACAAACTCTTCTATTTAGCAATCGAATATGAATCAACACCTCCTTTCTAGGATGCTGCGATGCAATGCAATGGAAGTGCATGTAATGAATGCAAAAAGAAAGAGAACCGTTGATTATGAATTCAATTCCACTAGAAGAACTTTTCTAGAAAATAAAACTCTTTACATAAAACGGATTGCATATACGATCTTGTCCTCATAGTCCAAGTGAAAACCAATCATTTTCTTCGTATCCGGATGTTATGGTCGTGTCCCGTGAGCTTTCTCCATAGATGCCTCTTCTAGCTCCTAGTTGCTTGGTTCAGGCCGTACCTCTTCTTATCCTCCGTGATGTTCATAAGCTTCTTTAAGAAAGTCGAGACGTGACGACTCTTGAATAATCCTTGCTGGCTTGAATCTTAGGGCAAAGTCTTATATTCTTCTGCGGACTATCAGCCTTCTCGTTATTTACTTGGACTATATTCGAATTTAATCGTATTATAATCCACTTTATCAAGAAATTCATTTCCTTATGACAAACTCCTCTATTTAGAAATCGACTATTAATCAACACCTCCTTTCTATGATGATGCAATGCAATGTAATCAAAATGAAAGAAAACACGTTAGTACAAGAGAAATAAATAACACATAATAATCGTCCGGTAACCACTAGGGTTTGGTGTGGCTCTATCTAGGGTAGGCTCCTAGGTCTCTCTATATGTGGTTTGGTTCTAAAGAAGGGTACTGAACCAAAGCAGATTCCTCAATCCTCACCCATTATAGGCTCATACGGACCGAGTTCGGTTCAGAGGAATACATTTCCCTATGGCCATGCGGAGATGAAAATCTCACGAAGCACATAAGTATGCGGATGTATCCCTAAGTAATCCACTAGCCCATGCGGAAGTGAAAACCTCACGAAGGCATAGCTTCTTGCTCCTACTTAAAGGTGCGACCACAACGGTCATGCAATGCAGTGCCAAAGTATATCAAAAGCTTAGAGCATATAAGGGCATATAAATACAGCGATGAAGATCGTGACACAATGCATATAAAATGCAAAGAAAAGATCGTATGTTAAAACAAAACTTTCAATTTCCGACAAAAGGACAAAAAATAATCAACTCGTGGCTTGACTCTCTTTAAAGTCCCCAGTGGAGTCGCCAAGCTGTCATAACCATTTTTTGATAAAACGAGATTCGACTGGGTTTTGAAAATGAAAATAAAACAAGAGTCGCCACCGACCTTCATTAGGTGCGATCGGATCACCTTTGTTTTAATAAACATTTTAATTTACTAAAACAATGTTTTTGGTCTACGAACTTTGAGAAAACAGGCTCGGGAGTCGGTTACGTGTGAGGAAGGGTTAGCACCCTCGTCGCGCCCAAAATTGGTACCAAACTGATTAATCAATGTCTCAATGTCGAAGATTTGAAAAGATTTTAAAATTCGGATCCTTTAGAAAATGTTTGGATAGTTTAGGCCGAAATTTGAGATTTCTTTGTTCCGAGAGGATACAAACATCACATCCAGCACGTTAGGACACGATATTCGAAGCCTTCGTAGTCAAAGTTATCTCGGAGTTTGTGAAATTTATTAAAAAGATGCATAGTGCGTTAGTCAAACAAAGAAACGCAACCCAGCACGTTAGGACACTATTCCCTGAATTTCCAAACACACAAATATTGCTTTATTCAGAAAATCTTATCTCGGAATAACGAAATGTCATATCCAGTAAGTTAGGAAACAACACTTGAATTTCCAAGAATAAGTATTTTATTCAAAATTCGTATTGCAATTTTAAAAGGGAATTTCGTTGTTCAGATTAAGCGAGAAAAATCGAGACCCAGTAAGTTAGGGCTTGATCTTCTCGAATCTCTAAATTCAAAATATTGCCTTTATTTTAAAAGGAAAAACTTATCTCAAAGTAACTAGATGTTGTGTCCAAGTAAGTTAGGTATAACATTTCAAATTTCCGAGAATAAGTGTTTTATTTGAAACTAATATTGCGATTTTAAAGGGGATATTTCGTTGTTTAGTTTAAACGAGAAAAATCAAAACCCAGTAAGTTAGGGCTCGATCTTCTCAAATCTCTAATACGAAATATGGGTTGTTATAAAATTGATGCATCGAGAAAATTAGTGAGAAGCAAACGATGGTAGAAAGTACGGTGGTAATAATATTAATAACACAAGATGCGAAAACAAAAGATAATAAGCAAAGAGAATACGAATAATAGTATTTAACGAATGAATAATGAGTCGTGTACATGCAAGGGATACGGTAATAATAACAATATACACATTATATAAAAAAGGATAATATGATGACTATAATAATAATATAATATATAAGATATATAATGGTGGTAAACATATTATAAACAATAGTAAAATGTAATGGAAAATAAGTATATACATTATGTGATACAATAGCAATAATAGTATTATAACATATATACGTATATGCATAGCAAGATTTATAGGAGATAGAGTTGATAATATACAAAACAATTTAAAAAAACTAGTTTTAGGATGATAATAATATAATATAATAATAATAATAATAATAATAATAATAATAATGGTAATAAAGTAATGATAATAATAATATATTGGAATGAAAATGACAAATAAATAAAATAAAAAAACAACGATAAAATAAATAATAATGAAAATGTAAAGAAAAATAAATAATGACGATAGTAATCATAATAACAATTAGTAAACTAAATAATAAGAGATATATAGATATATAAAAAATAATAATAATAATATAGTGATAGTGCTAATAATAATATAATAATAATATGGTTATAAAAAGATAATAAAAATAATAAAAATAAATAAAAATAATCATAATAAAATAGAAATAAAAATGATAGAGTGAGAAGTGATAATAACAAAAATAATAATAGTAATAATGATATAATAATAAATATAGTAATAATAATATAGTAATAATAATATAAATATAGTGATGTAGTGATGAGAGTAATAATATAGTGATAATAATAAAATAGTAATAGTAAAATAATAATATGATTTTCTTTAAAGAAAAACAAATAAATAACTGATTAAGCAAATCAAGGACTATGATGAAATCGTAATGAAAGTCGTGGTCTAAAATCGCAATAAATCAAAGAAAAGGCGAACAAGGACCACATCGTTATGCGCCTATACTCACAGGGACCAAATGGGTGAATAACCCACCCTGATAGGCAGCATTTCGGTGCAGGACTCAATTAAAATGCAAATGAAATAGTAGGGTGAATTTTAAAAAGGAAAAAAGCTAAATTGGGCTGAAACCGTAAACGCAGAAAAAAAGGGAAGGGGCCATCGCGCAATTATCCCATTGAAGGGATATACGCAGCTAACCTTACAATAAGCCAAACGGGCGCGTTTTCTTCAAAGCTTAAAACCCCATTTGCGATCTGTTTCATTTCAATCTTAGTTCGAAAAAAAAAAAAAAAAAAAAAGCGTTAAAGCCTCTTCCCATCTCCCTCTCTTCCGACCGATCGACGCCCCACCATAGTTCGATGGTCAACGGTGGCGCGGGGATGGGCCTTGTGCCCTGTTTGAGTTCATTAAGAGGCCGAGCTTTGGCACCTCAAAACTCGAGAGAGAAAACCTCCTCTCCTCTCGCTCTCTCGGCCTCGACGACGGAGGGATGGCTCCGCGACGCGACCCCCTGCTCAGGTAATCTCTTTTTTTCCTTTTTTAGTTTTAAAAGTTTGAAGATGATAAATAAAAATAAATAGAATTCAATGGTGACAATCGAAAAGAAAAAGCAAAATCAACCTTCAAAATTAATCTTGTTTTTGATTTCTGATGGTTCCTTTTTTCAAAATCGCAAGATTGAAGAACCCCTTTATACAATCGACTTTTCCGATGGGTTCAAATCCCTTTTTTACTCTGATTTTTCTGTTGTTTTTCTCTCCTCCCCTTTTACATTCGTCTTGAACCCCTTTTATATCCCTCTCAAATGTTACAATATATAAGTATTTCTCTGCTTTTTTGCTGCGTGTTGTGTTGCTTCTTCATCTTGTTTTGCAGTGCTAGGGGGTGGAGCAGTCGGGCGGTCGAGCAAGTGGCCTAGGTCAGTGCCACTTGCATCTAGGGGCTAGGGTTTTTTCATTCTGTTCTTTTACATCCAGATTGTTTCCGGTTTGGCAGTTGGGTTATTCAGGTTTGGCAACTGGGTTTCGTTTGACTGTTGTGAAATGGGCCGGGCAAATGGGCTCGTACACATATAATCAAATCTGTGCATTGTGTAACGCCCTCAACCCGACACGATTCACCGGGTCCAGATCTCGAGTGTTACTACACATAATACTCAAAAAAATCTTGTCAAGCAACTTTGCTATGAAGGGTATGAGTGTAACAAATGTTGTTCTTGATGTTAAAATAACCCGAGAAGAAAGTACTATAACTTTATCACAATCACATTACATTGAAAATGTGCTTAAAAATTTTGATCTTTTCAATTATATATTAGCATCTACACCCATGAATCCTCAAATAAAATTAGTATCTAATACTAGTAGGAAACTTGATCAATTGAATTATGCAAGTCTAATTGATTGTCTTATGTACATAACGAATTGTACAAGACCAGATATTGTATGTGCTTTTAGGAAATTGAGTAAGTACACGAGTAATCCAAGTAGTTTGCATTAGCAAGCTTTAAATTGAGTACTTAGGTACTTAATGAAAACTATTAACTACGAGTTGTGCTATAGTGGGTATCCTTCAGTTTTAGAAAGGTATTCGGATGCTAGTTGGGTTACAAGTTTGGAGGATTATGCTTCTACTAATGGATGGATCTTCATTCTTGGTGGAGGTGTCGTTTCTTGGGGTTCCAAGAAACAAACATGTATTCCACCATGAGAACTAAATTTATTGCATTAGTTGCTACATCTAGCGAATCAGAATGGTCAAAAAATTTGCTTTATAATTTACTTCTATGGCTTAAACCAATTTCACCTATTTCTATTTGTTGTGATAGTGAGGCTACTCTAGTAAATGCATATAGCCAAGTATATAATGAAAAGTCTAGACACATTGGATTAAGACATAGATATATCTGACAATTAATCTTTGATTGAGTGATCACTATTAATTATGTGAGGTTAAGTGAAAACTTGGTGGATCCTTTGACAAAAGGTCTTGCTAGAGATGCAGTCAATAAGACCTCAAAAGGGATAGGACTCAAGCCTATTAATTAGAGTCACATGGAAACTTGACTTAATGCTTAGTATAATGTCAAGTCTTGAGTTCAATGAGACAAAGTACATAATTAGTATGTAACTGCTAGCACTATAAATAAACTCATCTTAAGATTAAAGTGCTAGGTACCCGTAATGATAAGGGAAAGATTTGTAATGTACTTTTAACGGACCCATAACATAAATATGTTAGAGTATTATAATTACTAAAACACTCTTGATGAGATCTACCTATGTGAGTGTAACATCCTGAAAAGGGCCTATGCATTTTTGGTTTAATTGTACGAAATGACATATCTTATGTGTTATGAATATATTTTGAACACTTTTGGAAACCTGGAAATGTATGGAAATGTTAAGTTTAAAAGAGGAAAGTGAACATTTTTAGAACCTTGGAAATGTAAGGAAATGTCTTGTAAGGAAATGTCATGGAAATGTAAGGAAATGTCTTGGAAATGTAAGGAAATGTCTTGTAAGGAAATGTCATGGAAATGTAAGGAAATGTCAAGTTTACAGAGCCGATCGAAAATTTTTGGAAACTTAGAAATGACCTAGAAATGACGAGTTTTAAGGTTTAAAAGGGGAAATTAAGGCAAGGTGGCCTTTAAAGAAAAAGTTTGTGAAATTTGACACACAAACAGCTTGGAAAAGTGGTCCAAAGATGCCACTTAAGGCCTATGGAAATGGCGCCATATGCAAGAGGAATGGGCTCGAGTTCGAGTCACTTGGGAAGCAAATAAAGGAGGTTTTATTTTTGCTTCCGTAAGACTGAGGTGGACGGCACATGGCTATAAATTAGGAGCTTTTATTATTTTATAAATAGTGGATAAATAAGGGATTTATTTATCATTATTTTCAAGAGATAATTGTTGGATTAAATTCTTTTAATTTGAATAAAGAAATAAAGAGGAAAATAAGGGAGAAGTGATGGCCAAGTAAGGGACTTTGAGTTTAATAATTTCGGCTAAGTAAGGATAGTTGCTGAATTATCTTTTATTTTAAGTGATAATTAAAGGATAAAGTTATCGAGATAGAGAGTGGTGGCCAAGTAAGGGACTCCTTAGATGATAATTTAGGCTATAAAGGAAGGAAGGAGGGCTACTCATCAATTTGTGCTTCCTCCTTTCTCTGTCGAATTCTTAGTGCTCTCTTCTCTTCTTTTCTTTCTTTTATTTTTGCCAAGCCGAAATACCTTGTGTTCTAGCCGAATCCTCCATCTTTATTCTTCCTTCTCTTTTCTTTCCAATCCATCAAAAGCCGAATCTTTGAGGGGCTTCAAGCAAAGGTGCAATCGATTTCTTCAAGTAAGGGTAAGATCTCATTCGGTTTCATCCTTTTTTCTTAAGATTTGTCGAAATCTAGGACTAACCCCATTAATATCTTGTTGTCGAAACTTTGAAGAGATCTTTCGGGATTTACTAAGTGTCGACTACAAGGAAGGAGAAGTTCTTTTCCCGAAGGTACACCATAGGCCACGTGTTCCCTAGTTATTCGGTGAGTTTTGGGATTTAAAATCCACAAGGTAAGTTTAAGTATACTAATCCTACTAGGATTTGGATTTATGGCCGAATGGCTTTTTATTAAAGTAGTAGGTGATTAATCAAATGTAGGGATTAAGGATCCAAGCATTAGATCAAGCTTTTCGGGATCTCAAGGAAATTTTAAGCGAATCAGGTGTGTACTCCACACTAACTTCTAATAAGATTTATGGTAATACGTAATATATGCATGTTTATAAGAATGTGGCTAAGGTACCATAATATGGTACAAAGTACTCAGTATGCGTTTCCTACTTCCACTAGGATTATGAAATATGTTATTTATAACATGTGAAAATTTATAAGAATGTGAATTTAAGTATGATATGCATGATATGAATAATATGGGTCATTCGGGATATATGAAAAGGGGAAGTGAATGTGATGACTACGATCTCACTATCTCGAATGTGGTGACTTGGTCACATTATCCGAATGTGGTGACTTCGGTCACATTATCCGATGTGGTAACCGGTTACATTATCTCGAATGTGGTGTCTCATGACACAATTATCTGTGGCTATGCCACAAATTTTATATGGGCGATGAGCACGCGTCATCGCAATGACGCCTTCGATGGTGTGTAGCGGATGGAGGGTCGACTTAGTAGTCCCCACGGTGTGGTGGCAGTGCGGGGTGTGTAGCGGATGGACAACTAGGTTTGGGTTTGGGAATGCATCATAACTTTGTATTCTATGTTTTGAATGTGTAATATGTGATATGCCTGATTCTATTATGATTTAGTGTCGTGTACACATTGAGTCTGTTTGACTCACCCCGTTGGGGAACATTTTTCAGGTGATGAACAGTGATGGACCGGGACGGCAGAACTTGTGGTGGCCATGCTCAACATGAAGTTTATAGTTTTGAGGACTCTTGAATTTATTTTAGTACTTTGAATTATTTTGGGAATTATTTGATGTAATAAGGCCATAAGGCCATAGTTGAATTACTTTACACTTATTTTTATTTATTATGATTATGAATTTTATCTATTAAAATTTAATTAAAATTTCTTTTAAACTAAACCCTAAATATTTTGTCACTTAAGATAAAAGGGATTTCAATATAAAACGAACCTGTTTTCAACACAAGCCCAACCCAAAACAATATTTTTCTTAAAATCACACAAGTTTTCCTAAGAACAAAAGAATTTTGAACCGGTTTACTTGAGGAACATACCAAATCTGGTCAAAGCTCGTGGGCCGAGTTTGGGGTGTTTCAGTGAGTGAAAGTGTGGCCACTTTTAGGAGCACAAGGGCTTGGCTCTAACAACATTCATGAAAAGTGGACACAAATACATGACCATAATAGTGCCCCCAGATACTATGCATTGATCGATGTTGAAATCATTGTGTGAGATGTGTTTGGTTAATCAAATGGAATAGCTGGTTCAAAGCTTAATCTACCATCCAATTTTGATTAACTTTAACATGTTTTCATTAACTGAAGTTTCAATCGTAAGACACCTTCATTTATGCAAATTAATTTCCTAAATTATCAAAATCTAAAATATTTTGAAAATAGGGGAGATTGTTGGAACACTTTCAAATATTTATAGTGTTCTAATAACCACAAATGAAAAAGTGTAATTAACCAAAAGTTATATCTTTTTGTTATTGATCAAAAATTATAACTATCCATAATAATAAGTTAAATCTCTTAAGTACGAAGAGTTATATCACTTGATTTTTTTGACAAAGAACTACAATTATTCAAGCAATATTACTTGAATAGTTTTCTTTATTTAAGTTAAGAGATGTTACTTGAAAAATTGTATCTCTTACTTTAATAGTTATATCTATTTAAAAAAATATTAGTTGAATAATTATGTTTTTTTTTTTTAATATGTGATTATCCAGAAAAGACACTTATTGGAAGTTATGTCTCTACGAAAAAACATGAGAATTCCTATAAATAGAAGTGAGATTTCATTTGGAAAATATATCAAAAAATTCTCAAAAGTTCTTTCTATTATTCCTCCATATTTCGTAGATTGTTCTATAAAAAATTACTATAAAAATTCTTCATAAAAATTGATTTTCTTGTTATACCTTGTTCATTGCTTAGTCAACTATTTTTGTCAGTGCAAAACATAAATAATCATCGGGTTTCATTGTATCATTGAGGTTTATTTGCTTGAAATTCATTTGCACACCAATTATAGGTGGGGGCAAATACAACCTTAAAGACAATGGCTTGATACACACCTTGGAGCCTTGTCTTATTGCTTTGTTTTTCTATTCAACTTGTTGTTCGTGTTTCGTTCGTGTGTTTTAGATTTTTCTCACTAAAGTTACGCATTGACATGTGGGCTTATTGGATAGGGTGGTCATGGTTTGTCGTCGTTGTCATTAGGTTCCCTTTTCTTAAAGAGGATTCAAATGTTAGAAGCCCCTAGCTTTAGTCAAAGTAAAAAAATGTCATGTCAGCAATCAGTTAGTAGATTAACAGAATTTTTAATGGCAGTTACCAATTCGAGCAATTATATTAATTAGAGTGATTAAATTGACAAAAAAAAATTAAGTAATCAAAATAAGAACAATGCTATTTTAAGGTAACCTGCAATGTAATTTACCCTTTTATTTTATTTTCTTTTTTTATAATTTGGAACTCTAAAAATTCATATGCTATTCCTCAAAAAAATTTCACACGGTATAAATCTAAAAATCTATTTAGTTATACTTTTAACTTTTTAGTCTTTATATAAAATTGTACCCCGGAAAATAATTGATGGTACACCGAACTTTTTATATAAATTTTGTCTAAGTACCAAAATATTTGTACTTACTTTCTTTTCACGAAAATATATATTTTAATACTCCGTTTAATTTTCGAGAATGCTTCCTATTTTCATTTTTTAAAAATATTTTTTATTTTTAAAAATTAAAAAAATACAGTTTAATAAAAAAATTGATTTAATAATGAAAACACGAAAATATATTGATACTATTTTCCTATAATAAGAACTTTAGAAATAAAATAAAATAATTTACATTTAGATGAAGGTATCAAATTTAAAATTTGAAAAATTACTTTTTTTAAAGAATATTTTTATGTTTTTATGTATTTAAATCAACGTCAATTCATTTAAAGTTAAAAACACTTATTTTTATTATTTTTATTTTTACAAAGTATTTTTAGTGAAATCAATGAAAATAATTTCTTATTGTATAACTTATATCATTTTCATTTTCATTTTTCAAAAATCATTTTTAAAATTTTCAACCAAACATACTGTTTTTAATGTTTTTCATTTTCAAGAAAACAAAAATAAAATAACATATGTTTCTTTAAACTTCAAAATTTCGGAACTTTAAATTTTAAAAATTCTACTCTTAAATATTAAAAAATAGAATCTCAAGTTGTGGTGTATAATCGAGTGTTTATATATTTAAAAAATAATCTGAGTCCGAATCATAATCGTAAAAAATAAAATAATTATTGAGGAAGTTTATTTGACTCACTAGTTTATATATGGGTTTTTTATCCAAATAATATAAAAAATAAAATAAAATACTGAAATAGGATAAGGCTCTAATATTTACAAATCTAAGCAAAGTGAATAGTATAAAATCGGTGCTGCTTGACCAATCGGTGACACTCCTCTATCCTGCCACCGATGACATCACGTTTTAAAAAAAATGATTTTTTGGGGGTGCCGCCTAAGAAATTGGCGACACCAGTATTTTAGACCAAAAAATACATGATTTTTTTATATTGATAAAACGGAAAAAAATATGTTTTTTATTGATACCGCCGACGTGCCAAGCGACACCCGAATATTTTTAAATAATTTTTTTTAAAGCTGGGAAAAAAAATGGTATATTAAATTTCGGATATTGGAACCCGGACTTGTGACCGACGGGTTTAATGTACCAATTTTTCAGCTTTAATAAAAAAAATTATTATTATATTATTATTATTATAAAAGGGATTGGTTTGGTCCTCAAACCCTCCCCCTACATATATCAATCGAAAGGGAAAAAATATCAAGAGCTGCTGAAGGTCCCCCAACCCCGAAAATCAGAAGGAAGGTATGTATTTTTTTTTAGTATAATTAGTTATATTAGTAGTAGTTCAGTATTAAGAAATGTTATTTTGTTAAAAAAAAAAGGTTAGTACTAATTATTTCCCCTCTAGATCAGTCACCACACGAAAGAAAAAAAACAGATCTAGCTAAAGGTCCCCCACCCAAAATCAAGAAGAAAAGGTTAGTTAATTACTATTAAGGTTATCTTTTTAGTAGTATAATTAGTTTTTTTAATAGTAGTTTATTTGTGTTAAAAGTTTCTTTTATTTAGTATTAAGGTATGTTAATTATGAAATTTATTATAATTGTGTATGTTTACTTTTTATTGTTCATTTATTAAGATTTTTTGTTGTATTTTTGCAGTTTCAAAAAAAAATGGAGAATCAATTTTTTACAGCCATTCATTTTGATGGTGGTATTTTAGAAACAACTATTGGTTATATTTTTGAAACTCGCCAGAAAATAGTAACGAGATTCGATAGAAATATGTCCATCGTTGATATGAAAGAGAATGTCAGTGAAAAAATTTCCTAACGTTGTGGAAGGAGGATGACGAAACTCTTCTACAAATTTCTAGTTTCGTCAAATCCTACCGAGATGGAACTTTTAGACGATGACGATGTCGAGACAATAGTCGCATTGTATTGCCTGCCAGGGAGGGTGAACACTGAACCGGTTCAGTTATTTGCTGAGTTAGCATATGCGGAGCCCGTCGAAAATGTAACTCAGTTAAGTCAACAATATAGAGTTGCAAACCCGTGTACAAAGGTTCCAGAGCGTCCGTCGATAGGAGGTCGTCTGTGCGTGATTTTGACATCGATCTTAATGTTGGATGTTTAGATCAATATGGTGGTGGGTTACAAATACATCCAGTCGTTATTGAAACTGATGCGTTTGGTGAAGATGGATCGATAATAATGGTTGTTCCGATCACGAAGGCGAAGATTTTAGTGACCCTGATTTAGACAATGTCCCAGATGATATCGACGACGAATGACCGGATAATGGAAATTATCACGCCTCTTCGGTCAAAAAGTCGAGTCGTGGCATCGTCATACGCAATTATCCCGAGCCCATATGTCGATCATCGATCCCGATGCAACGCATGCTTCCGAGTTCCCCGAGTACCTAGACATAATACCTGCTCACCTGATGTTAGCAGATCTTGAATCGAGAGAGTTATTCGTGGGTTAGATATTCGCGAGCAAAGACAAGTGTGTCAATATCAACAAGCGCTACAATATGAAGGTGTCTGTTGACTATAGGGTGGCTGACTTTAAATCGATTATCTATGTTGGTGAGTATTGGAAGTTGACAAAAGGGTGCAAGTGGTGGGTACAAGCTGCATTTATCCAGAGGTCCTAGTAGTAGGAGATACGAAAATATGTTGGGTTTTATACATGTACTTCTGCACTTATGATGCAGGACCACCGCAAGCTTGATTCAAAAACCATCTACAGCTGCATATTAGCAATGGTTAAAGACATGCCCACCATTCCCGTATCGGTGCTGATTGTCAAAATGCAAGAACGGTTCCAGTACCGAGTTTCATACAGAAAGACATGGTTGGCTAAACATATAGCCATGGATCAGTTGTACGGAGATTGGGATGCGTCGTACAATGAACTCTAAGGGTGAATAGTCGCAATGCAAGAGTATGTTCCAGGGATAATCGTTGAGTTGCAGACGTTGCCTTATACGATTGGGACAACCAACTATATCCAGGAGGAAAAGAACTTTTCACCGGATGTTTTAGACATTTGATCCATGCATTTGAGCCTTTCCCCACTATAACCCGCTTGTACAGATAGATGAGACTTAACTGTACAGGAAATATACGCAGATTCTTCTCATTGTGACTGCACAAGATGGGAATCGGAACTTGCTATCGATAACATTTGCCATTGTTGAGGAAAAGAACATGGAGTCATGGGAATTTTTCCTAGAGAACTTGTAGAGGTATGTTGTCACTCAAGACAACGTTTGCATCATTCTCGATAGATCAAAGGGGATAATTGCTGCAATTAGGCATTCAGGTGTTTTGTGGAGATCTGTCTATTACATCAGGCACATTGCGGCGAACTTCCACAAGGAATTCAAAAATGCGGATTGGCGCAAACAAGTTTTAAAGATGGGTAATTATCTGTCTTAGTTTTTATTTCCATATGTTTAGAGTTTGTGAAACAACATGTAATATGTTGTAACGGTTCAGGGTACGAGCTGGAACCACATCTATTCAAACGAAGACTGGCTGACCTCCAAGTTGATATGTAAGGTCAAACGAATACTTTGTTTTACCAATATAAAAAACTATGTATTTTTAAGCCTGAAATACTGGTGCTGCCAATTGCTTAGGCGACACCTAAAAAAAATATTATTTTTTTAAAAATGTGATGCCATCGGTGGCAGGGGATAAGGGTGCCGCCGATTGGTTAGGCAGCACCAATTTTACACTGTTTACTTTGCCTAGATTCGTAAATATTAGGGCCCTTATCCTATTTCAGTATTTATTTTATTTTTTATATTATTTGGATAAAAAACTTTATATATTCCCTTTTAGATACTTTTTTCAACTTTCTTTTTTCTCCTATTCATTTCTTTAAGGAATTATTTAAAGATTTATCATTAAGTATGAATGGAAGATTTAAACATAGGGAATAACTTATATTAGAATGATATTAAAATTTAAAGTTTTTAGGCATTAATAAAATTTCATCACATTATCAAAATTTAAAGACATAAAATTATTATTATACACCTATTCATATTCAACTTGCTCTCTAACTCTAGGATTTTTAAAAATATATATATAAGTAATTAAAATAAAAAAATCAAATAATTTATAAAATTTAAATTTTACACAATTCTTATTAATAAAGATTCAATGACATAGAAAACAATTTAAAATAAAAAAAATCCATTGTCTAGAAACTAATATTTTTTTAAATGTTTAAAATAAAAAATATGTTTATTTATAATTTTAAAAAATATTTATTTTAAATAAATTGAAGAAGATAGTAAACATAGAGATGAAATAGCAGAAAAATGGGGCTCGTTTGATTGACTGATAGGGAATTGGTACAGACTGAAAAAAGGGAAGAAGTGATAGCCATAGTGTCGTTTTGTTTTTTTAGATAGTGGGTTTTTTTTTCTAATGCTTTATTTATTATTTTTTAATTGACTGTCTGCTTTATTTTTTTGTTAAAATGGCACCGTCTGTGGTGGCCAATAAAATTAGGAATCTCTTTCTATTTCCAAGATTGTGTTATAGTGACTATTATCTCTTTAATAATAATATCAATCAGTTTTTTAAAAAAAAAAATTAACGATGCGAAACTATTTTATTAATGCCTTAAAATTATGTTTTTTGTGGAGTTATACTTTTTTTTTTTTTTTACATAAACCTTTTGACTTTTTACTACCCACTGATAAATTAGAACAGTGCAAAATTCAGGATAAACGTAAATCATATTACATGAGTCTTTTTAAGTAAACTTCATTGACGAAGGCTTTCTTTTGATAAACTTTCCCTTTATTTAGAGCCAGTCAATCCTTTCTCTGTGTACTTTCGTCATTTACCTTGTTCAATCTTCCATCAATTCTCAGAAAATTTTAAAAAAAAATGAATAATCTTTGGTTCTCATCATCATCACCACCATTACCTCGTCTTCCACTTCTGTACTATTCCTTATTATTCATCATGTTTGGGTTTCCTCTTTCACTAAGCAATCATGAACTGTACGAGAACTGTCGTGATACAGTGTTCCGATGCGGGAATATCTCCGCCGGATTTCCTTTCTCTGGCGGTCAACGAGTGTCGGAATGTGGACGACACGGTCTCGAGCTTCGCTGCGACAACAACAACAATACAACAACGACCGTAATTAGTGATATAGAATATCGGGTTCTGGGCATCCGCTGGGATCGTCATATTCTAAAGATTGCGAGGGAAGACCTCATCAAGCACGATGGCCTTTGTATCCCTCAAATCGCAACTCGGAATTCGGTCCTCGATTCCGAGTTGTTTTCACTTGGTCCCGGTTATGCCAACGTTACTTTGTTTTATGACTGCCAATCTTCCATCTCGTCACGCAATCTCGGGTTCTTCCCTTGCGATAACGCCGGTTCCACTTACAGTAACGTTTCCGTGGGGATACCGAATAATATCCAGCCGAAGGGATGTTCGGCTAATGTTACTGTTCCGATTCTTCGATCTTTCATGGAGGGATCACTGAATTCTTCGTTGAGGTTGAAAGAAGCCTTGAACAAAGGAGTGGAGGTACAATGGAATTGGAAGGACAGCAAAGCTTGTGGGAAGTGCAATGATTCCGGCGGAGCCTGCGGTTTCTTTGGGCCGGCGGAGAATCAAACAATGTTCTGCTACTGCCCTTTCATGTTCGAGAATTCGCCCGATCACAGACAATGCCATCGCGTTGTTTCTTCATCATCACCAACGTCGTCTGCCCGAGGTATGTACTTTTTATCTGTATTGGTGTTGATAAGTAAGATCAGACTGGACTGCAACCTGAATTTAAAAAAAAAAAAAAAAAAATCTTTATTCAAGTTTATTAGAAGTATTTCAAAAATATTAAAAATAATCTTATCAAAAGCCTGATAGATAATCCGACAAATAACAATAAATGAAGCAAAGCAACCCCAACGACATCAAACTTGAATATTTTTTATTTTATTTTTTATATTATGAATCATGTAAAATAATTTAATTCATTTAATAACGTATTATCTTATGATTTTATATACTTTCAGTTTTTTATATAATAATCACTCGTTATAATAATTAAGTTTTTAGTAGAATTAATATTTTATATTTTATTTTAATCATTTACAATAGTTTTTCACTTGTAATAACAACAACAATAATTATGGAATATATTCTTTATTAAATTAATTTTCTGTAATAGCATTTTTTGAAAAGTTTAGAAAGATTATAGTTACTCTATTAATTATAATTTATTAAATAAAAATATCATAATTAAAATGTTTTAATAAAATATTTAAATTTCACATTTAAAATCTATTAATAATATTTTATTAAATGAAAATAATCTTTAGATATCAATTCAATAAACTATTAAGTTCCTTAATAAATATTCTACTATGAATTTGGAACATCATAAACTTATAAATTGATTACTTGAATTTAATAATTTAATAATAAATTAATTAATTTAATTAAATAACTCATACTGATTAATTGAATTTGTTTAAATTATGAACTTCATAATTAATCATGTGAAAGAATGTAAAATAAAATATACATAAAAGTAAAAATGCATGCATCTACTATATGTCTCTTAGTTTTGTTCATTTGATTCTCATTTTCTTTTTTTTTAACATAATTCTCATTTACTTTATTTAATAGAAATTCATGCTATAAATTTTATTGTAAATTTATAATAATTAATTTTATATAACAATATATTGTTATAAATATATAACAATCACTTCACTATAACTGGACAAAATCTTCATAAATAAATATGATTATTATAAAGAAAATTTACTATACTATCATGGTAAAAGAAATTGTTATAAATAATTACTTTTAAACAGATTTCGAATCATAATAAATTAATGTAAAAAATAAACTTAAAAAATCCATTATTTTCAATTTTTTTTAATTTCTTTTAAAAGTTAAAAGGATTCGAATAAATAAAAACAACTCTTGTTTCTTGAAACCAAACGCACTTGTTTTCATTAAAAATGTTTTGTAAAAATAAAAATGATAAAAATAAGTGTTTTTAATTTTAAATGAATTGACCGATTGAGTCTTAACTCAATCGGTATAGACTTTATTGCCAATGGAGAAGGATGTGGGTTTGAGTGCGCTGAAGCGCATTATCATCTTATTTATGGTTTGGGGAGGAACTATAGGTAGTTCTAGACATTGTATCAAAAAGAACAGATATAACCAGAATCTATCATGAGATTGTTCAACAAAAAAAAAAAAAAAAGTTTAGATGAATTGATCCGGGTTTAAATCCATATAAATGCAAAAAATATTCTCTCTTTTTTTAAAATTGTTTTTTAATATTAAATCTGGTATCCTAGTTCAAATCTATATGAAATGTAATTTTTTTTATTTTTTTTTCTATTTGAGAAAAATAGTTACCAGATATATTTTCATGTTTTAATTATTATTTTTATTTATCAAACGTGTTTTTTAATTTTTAAAAAATAGAAAATGAAAACTATATTTTGAAAATAAAAATAGAAAATATTTTCAAAAATCAAATCTCATCATAAATGTGTTGGATGTAGTGGTAAAACACATTTCATTTTTAAGGAAAGACATATTTAAATTTTAAAGATAACATTATTGAGAAGAAAATCTTTAAATATAAATTATAAAATAGAGAGAAAGAAAAGAAAAATATGCTTTTAAAATAACATCTTTGAAATATACAAAACTTTACAAAAAGAAGAAGAAGATATTTCTTACGTCATTGTCAATCATTTAAAGCAATAATAACGTACTAATCAGCATTAATTTTAGAGGAAAATTCAACACCTAAAATTGTATATATATAATTTTGATCCATTCATTTAGATTATTTTTATATGTCAATGAATTTATTAGATAATGATACGTCATTTTTATAAGATAATGATATATCATTGACAAAGTTATTTGGATTTTTTTATTTTTAGTATAATAATAAAATTAGTTTTTAATATTTAATCTTTTTTAGCATTTTGTTTTTTATTTTATTTTTTTACTGGATCACTTTTATCCTTAACTTTTAAATTTTAGTTAAATTATTATTTTTAACTAAAAAGTAATTGAACTATTAAAATTTTAACACCGCTGATATGGTTATTTGTATAACAGTCCATATATATTTCATAAGAAAATTTAAGAAAAATGTAAAAATTAAAAAAAATTATATTAATAATAAAGTATACGTAAACTATCATGTGGGGTGCAATATCAACGCTATTAAAATTTAAACCTAATCAATTTTTTATTTAAAAAAAAAAGACTAACATTTAAAGATTAACGGTAAATAAAAAAAAGGGATTAAAGTCAAATCAACTATAGATATAAATATTTTTCACTAAATTTATTATTATATATATATATTTTATGATGTGCTATCATCTATTTAGCCAAACATATATATTATATTACAAGGTCTTAGATTTTTATATGAAATGAGTAATCATTTTATTGATATGTGACAATGTGTTATCACAACATAATTACTAATTAAGATTTCTAAATCAGAATTGGTTAAAAGAAGATATCATAATTGTAGAAAATACTAGTGATATATTTTAATGTATCAAATGTATCTTTATTTTAATATTTATAATTTTTTTCCTTTTATATTGTTTTTAAAATCTAGTAAATATAAGATTTAAGTATTGTATGGATTTCTTTATTTAATTTATTTCGTTATGTTTCATCCTCATTTTAATTATTTTAATGTATCAATGAAATAAATTTGGGCTTCGAACAAATTAAAAACTTCAACAAAACCAATGTTTTATTCTATTGAAAATTCAAGTGTGATGCACGGATTAATCTACATGAAAAAAAATGCAAAATATAAGATAAACTTTGATATACACATTGAGTTTATAGACAAAAATTAAATCATAATTCATAATTATTGTAGAAATATAGATACTAATTTGAAATCATAAATAATAGCAACAAATTTCCATTTTTTAGAGTATTTAAAATGTTAATTGTTTCATATTTAAATCCAACATACTTACCAGTTACCAATTGAGTTTTAACTCGATTAGGATCGGTATTGTTGTCAGTGTAGGAGGATGTGAGTTCGAGTGCGGTGAAACACATTATCCTCCTATTTAAGGGTTGGAGAGGCTTTATAATATAATTTCAACTCAGTATGATTCCTAAAGTTATGCAATGAAATAAGTATTAACAATAATTCATATTTTTAAATTTAATTAAAATTTCCTTGCTTTTTAAAAGATTTCATTTATAGTTTCAAAAATTATATCTTTAAAATTCATTTTAAACCAATTTTAAAAACACATTTAGGATAGGGTAAAATTATTTGCACATTTAGTCCATGAACTTTTATCGTTAGTTGGTTAAATTTTTTATTAAGTCTTTTAAATTGATTTTTTACTCCTTCAAAATTTTCATTGCTATATTTTATTTGCAGAATCCGAATCCAAATCCACATCCAAATCTAAATCCAAATCCAAATCGAGGCTGAATCTAATATTTATAGGTATGAAACACTTTGTTGTTACGATAATATCTATTCATGAAATCTTCTGTTATTTGCTTTAAGATTTCTTGTTTGGTTCTATTCATTGTTGTTTTAACTGATAAAAGTTTTTACTTACTTCACCTTATTCATCTTCATTTATAAATGATTTAGTAAAAATTGATTAATAATGCACCATGAACAGGATTCACGGTTGTTGTAACCATCACCATTGTTTTGGTTTCTGCTATATGCTTCTTCGTGTTAAGGTTGAAAGGAAAATCACTGTCAAGTCATCTATGGAAGGGAAAAAAGAATGACAATGCTAGGATCGAGGAATTCATCACAAAGTTTGGTTCTTTGGCTCCGAACCGATATTTTTATGGAGACATTAAGAAAATGACAAATAAGTTTAAAGATAAATTAGGTGAAGGAGGATATGGTAGTATATATAAAGGAAAATTACCCGACGGACGTCTCGTGGCGGTCAAAATCCTGAGTGAATTCAAAGAAAACGGGGAGGAATTTATGAATGAAGTAGCTAGCATTAGTAGAACTTCTCATGTCAACATAGTGACTCTTCTTGGTTTCTGTTTTGAGAGATCAAAGAGAGCTTTGGTCTACGAATTCATGCCCAACGGATCTTTGGATGGATTTATTTATAATAAAGGACCACATAATCAAAGTCGTCAATTGGAGTGGAAAACTTTGTATAACATTGCACTAGGCATCACTAGAGGACTCGAATACTTGCATCAAGGTTGCAACACCCGGATCTTGCACTTCGACATAAAACCTCACAATATCCTTTTAGATGAAAACTTCTGTCCTAAGATCTCTGATTTCGGTCTGTCTAAGTTATGCGAACGAAAAGAAAGTATTATTGCAAATACAGGTACAAGAGGAACTGTTGGATATATAGCTCCTGAAGTGTTTTGTCGAAATTTTGGCGGTGTTTCTCATAAATCTGATGTCTACAGCTATGGAATGATGCTCCTTGAAATGATAGGAGGAAGAAAAAATATAGATATTGAGGGTTCCCAAACTAGTGAAACATACTTTCCCTCGTGGATAAATAACCATCTTGATCAGCCTATGAACTTCAATCTTAATGAAGTAATAGCTGAAGAGGAAGAAGAAATAACAAAAAAACTAGTCACAGTGAGCCTTTGGTGCACTCAAACCAATCCAATAGATCGACCGTCAATAACTAAAGTGTTGGAAATGCTACAAGGAAGCCTTCAATCATTGGTACTTCCGCCACAACCCACCTAAAAATGTTGCAGACTTGTTAACTGGAGTAATTTGTTCATGTTGAAGCAATCTTAAGTAGATTTGGCAAAATGTACATTTTGATCTCATGTTTTTTTAGTGTTAGTTGTGTATATACAAATACAACATATTAAATGTGTCAAAAATTTTAAACATAAATATGTTATATATATATATATATATGATGGCATGCTTATTAAATGTATTGTTTGTAGAAATAACATTATAAATTTAAAAAGATTATATTGTTAGGAGGAATAGATACAATTTTTTAGAAGTTTTATTTTCATGAATTGTACCGAAATCTAACCAAAAATTAATTAATACAATTTTCAGTAATGAGATCAATTTGTTGATCACTTTTAAAAGCATAGAGATTGTGCAGGGATTTTTGCCAAATATGATACATATAAGAATCAAGTTAGGTTTAAGGGTTAGTAAAATTTATTTCGATTTGAAAAAAAAAAAAATCAAATTTTAAATTAGTCGATTCAAGTTAAATAAGTCATTTGAGTTATTGGGTCAATTTAAATAGGTATTTTGAATTATTCGAGTTGAATTTGAAAATATCCTAATATCTAAAACGATGTTGTTTTAAGGTCCATTTTTTTTTCACTTTGATGTAAATACTCTTTTTAGTCCTTATCAATTCAAAAAATTATAAAGAACAAGTAAAAAGTAAAATTTTTATAATATAAAAATCTAAAAAACAAAAAAAGTATATAAAAATTTATTTTTAAAATATTAATAACAATTCATAATTTTGAAAAAAAATCTTAATTATAAAAATAAAAAATCTTAAAAACTTGTTATTTAAAATTAAAAAAAGAATTATAATTTTTTTTCAAAATTGTACTAAATATATAAAAATAAAAATCATATAATATTTACATTCTAAAAAATTTCATAGTTTTCAAATTTATATACTCTCAAATTTATTTACTCTAGTATTGTGAACAAGGTTTTAATTTGATTTTTTTTTATTTTAAATTTAAACCAAATAAATTTATTAAACTCAATTCGAATTTGATTTTATTGAATTCAATTCGTAAAAAAATAAAAAAAATAATTTAATTAATAAAATAAGATACATTAATTCAACTAATTCGAGTTGGATTCCATACAATTCAACACATAGTACTTAATCAATTGTAAGTTGTGTGTTCTAAAATAATGGCGGTTTCCAGGATATTAATCAACAATGTTCCCCCTAAAATCCATTAGAAGATAACTGATCTGTGTAGTGGCCAGTGCTCATCCAAGTGAGTGCTTTCAAAAATGTGGATGAAGTGATAAAAGGGTTAATAGCGGTGCAAAGATGGTTGAAGTGAGATTGTAATCCGGACATGTTTTCCTTGTAAACAGCTTTGTTGTCAGTAGGAGTAGAAATTAGAGGAAGAGGGGTTGGTGAAGGTTAATCGGAAATCCACCAACATGGCTAACACATTCCTAAACTAGAAGAGGACGACTTATGGTTCATCTATTTATAAAAATTTAACTTCACCACAATTTTTGGTAAAAGAAAAGCTCAGTCAAAGACTGAAAGAAAGACTAACAAAATTACAGCAAAGAAGAACCATTGAGACTATCATCACGTAACAGCCTCCATGCACTAACCGGAGGTTGCTCAAAAGTGTGAAAATCGAAATCTGAAAGTCTATCGCGGTTGTAACCCATAAGCCAACGCCACCAGAATTAACAGTGACCCAACCTTTCGCTGGTGGTAGCCAAATGTCATGGCTTCCCTGCAAAGATCGAGCTTTTTCCTCCGACAGCCAGCTCCGAAAGATGGTTATCACGCAAGCCCGACTGAGGCTAACAATAGTTTCAGCACTCCAAGTCGAATTTTTAAAGAGGAAATTGCATCTATACTTCCAAAGCCTCCAACAAAGTATTGCAAAGAGAGTCCCCCATTCGCACTCATTAACATTAATCTGTAACTCATTCCGTGTATTACTCATCATCCAACTCTCAAAGGAAGAACTGAAAAAATTAGCACTACAAGTTATTAGGCACTAATCTTGACCAAATCGATTTAGCAATCAGAAAATCTCGAAGAACATGTAACGTACTTTCCTCATGATGTCCACAAAGGCTATAAGAGGAATTGGTCGACAGGCCTTTCCTTACCCGTTCCATATTTGTCAGGAGGCTATTGCGTGACGCTAACCACAAAAAATTCCGAACTCTTTGTGGCACCCGTACTTCCAAATTACTTCCCATTTAGCATCCTTATCATTCCAATCTGCGTTGACCAGAAGAGAATAAGTACAGATAAAGAGAACAAGCCATTTTCAGAACTTGACCAAGCAAACCTGTCCTCTTCCGCCATAGGATTTGGTGGAGGAATAGCAGCAACGTGCAACATGGTCGAGGCTTCCAACAAATGCTGGAATTTATGCCAACTCCAATTTCCATTAATATCAACCACATCGGAAACACAAACTTCATGATTTGGAGGGTTGGATTGAGTAAGATTTACAAGAGGCCCAAGAGCCGGTATCCAATTGTCTCTCCAAAAACGAATTCTCCTTCCATTTCCCACTCTCCAACAAATATTCGTTTTGAACACATCCCAAATTTTTGCCAACAATTTCTCCATACAAACGAACATTTTGTTCTACAAATATGTTCTGGGTACCCAACATCAACCTTAGACTTGCCTTGATGATCCGAACCCAAAATGTTTCAGAATTATTAAGAAGGTTAAAGCCTATTTTAAGAAGAAAAGACTCATTCTTATAAGCAAATCTTCAAAGACCGAGACCACCCGACGAGATTGGCTGACAACAATCCCTCCAATTCACAAGATGCAGTTTTCGCCTTTCATCTTAAGAATCCCAAAAAAGTCCTCGGATCAATTTCTCCAAAATGTCGCAGAGTTCTTTAGGGGTCAGAGTTGTCTACATGCAATAATTGGGAATAGCAAAAATGATCGAATTAACCAAAGTAATACGACCAGCCATCGAAAGGAGCTTTGAGTTCCATCCGCTAAGCCGTTCTCGGATTTTATCAAGAAGGAACTGAAAGGTACTCTTCATGACTCTTTAATGAAAGAGGGGAATCCCCAAATACTTTCCTAAAGCATCGACCCTTTGAAAACCCAAACTTTGGCTAATCGACCATGCCACATACCTTTGACATTCCCCGAAAAATAAATCTGATTCTTTCTAGCATTAAACTTGTTGGCCCGAATAAGCTGCAATTCGGACAAAATCTCACTAATTAAATTAGCTTGCTCCTCATCTGCTTTGCAAAACAAAATAAGATATCAGCGAAAAAAAAGTGAGATATTGGTGGAACATCGTTTGACAATCTAATAGGCTTCCACTTACTCAACAGAACAACTGATAATCTTTTGCCCAAGCTGCTCCATACCTTTACAAACAAATGCGGAGAAAGTGGATTACCCTGACGAATTCTCCGAATCGATTTAAAGTTTTCAATAATAGAACCATTCCAGAGAATTTGCATAATAGTCGTAGAAACACAGTTAATAATAACACGTACAAAATGATGAGGAATTCGAGCATCAATGAGGGACTCTTGCAAGAAGTCTCACTTAATCTGGTCGCATGCCTTCTTAAAGTCCACCTTAATTGCCATCCAACCCACAAAACCTTTATAAATTTTCATGGAATGAATAACCTCCTAGGCGATCAAGATATTATCATTTATCGATCTACCTGAAACCACTTTACATCATTATTCTTGATGCTCACTAAATCATATTTAAGTTCAGGTTCAAAGAAAACTTATCAATCACATAACCTAACAGAAATATACTAAAAACACTTTAAGAAATTAACAATGATAGATGAAGGATGAAGACGAAGCTTTTCTGATTAGTGAATCTTGAATCATATAATGATAGATGCAGTTTAGTATTTACTCCTTTTTTTTTTATTAATCATATATATAGTTATTTGTTTTTTAATTCAATTCAAATTTTTTTATTTAATTTTTCATACAATGTTATATTATTTATGTGGAGTTGATCATTTGGAAAAAAAATTCTACTAGTTTAATTAGTTGGTTTAGCAATTCATTGACGGTGTTAACACTTCATTCCCTAATAAAACATATATTTATAATTTAGGTACTACATTAGATATTTTCAAAGTATAGGTACCACATTAGACATTTTTATAAAAATACATGTGCCATGACAAAACATATTTTGATAGTTCAGCTATATTAGACATTTTTAAATTACAAATATAACCTTCATCATTTTATAAAAGTACAAGAATGAAATGTTGATAAACCATAAAAGTAACATGTTTTAATCTCATGCTTGGCATGTTTTTGAATAATTTATTATATAATTTAGTGAATTTGATGCTCCTGATCCTTTAATTTTATGTTTTTATACTTAAGAGAGCATATGGGAGCAAAAGGAGCGAAAAACGGGCCAAAACCGAACAAAACGAGTTATTTTTAGCAACCACACGGCCTAGGCATTCTCACACGGGCTGTGCACATGCCCATGTGAGCCACACGGGCTGAGCATACGCCCATGTGAGCCACATGGGCTAGCCACACGCCCATGTGCCAGCCCGTGTCGATTTCGAACCATGTTTCCCTAATACGCAGAAAAAGCCAATTTTTAGGGTTTCTGAGCATTCTAAAGTTTATAAATACACACTAGAAGAAGACCTAAGGGGGCACGCAAAGAAGAACGAAGAAATTACTCGAAGAACGCCATTGGAATCAACTCAGAAGCTGGATCTCCTTCAAGATTGAAGATCTCCAGTCAACTTCTTTAGAAGTTTTGGGGTTTCTTTATGTTTTGTTGTTTTCCTAATTTTGAGATGTTTTCCTTCCAAAGTATGAACTAAATTCCCTAGATACCTAGGGAAGATGAAACCTATGATGGATCTTGTTATTTAATTTCTGAATTACTTGATAAATACTTGATTTCTTGATCTCAATTATGTGTACTTATTCCATGTTTTAATGTTTTCAGGATATTAATTCATGATTGATGTGTTTATTTCAGTGGAGCAAAAGTCCATGTTTAAGAGTAGATCTGGCATAATTGAGTGGAGTTACATGCAATCCTAGAAATAGGACGAAATAAATCTACCAGATTAGAGTCAAATCTAATAGGGGAATCCATAGATCGAGTTAATGCGACAATAGGAGTTTTAATTAGAAAGAGATTTTAATTAATCAACCTAGAGTCAGTTATTTTTACTCTTGACAGAGATATTAATATAATTTAGGGATTTCTATAGATCAAGGCAAGTGAATAAGTCTTTTGATTCATATTCAGAAAAATAAGTGAAGTCTAGGTGGATTCTTTCCTGGGTATTGTCTCTCTTATTGGTTCAATCGAATATTTTCTTACTTAATTTTTTGTTGCGTCTTAATAATTAGCCAAATGAGTATTTGAATCTTCATCTTGCAAACCATCGAACTGAACAAATTATTGGATCATCTGAATGGTGTTCGGCTTCAGTTCGAAGTTATTTGCAGCAATAGCAGGTCTCACAATACTCGATTCAGCCCCAGTTAAATTAGGCTTCGCATAATCATACATAGTACGATGAGCGGGATTCGGATTTGCCAGATTTGCAACAACCACAGGAGGTAACTGATTATTCTGATTTTCAGTCATCTCCTCGGTAATAATTATAACGTCCTCTTACTATTCCACTATATTCTGTCGACTCTGCCTTACTTATCTACGGTTTCTACGAGTTATGCTTTCAATCTCACTGTCGAATACGAAAGGTCCTGACGGGTTTCTTTTAGTCATATACCTAAGGAACCTGCCAGAAGCAAATAAAAGAAATATTAGAAAACAAAAATTAAACTGAAAACAGAAATGAAGTGCAATAAAAATAAAAATGACTAAATTAATAAAAATCTAGTGTTCTTAAAATCTTAGTCCCCGACAACGACGCTAAAACCTTGATCATTTGGCTACGGTTGTTTCCCTTCTCGTTGAGGAATAAGGCTAAACAGTGGTTGAACTCCCTACCACGAGGTTCTATCACTACATGGGAGCAAATGACCGAGAAATTTTTTGTTAAAGTATTTTCCACCAGGTAAGACAGCTAAGTTGAGGAATAATATATCTTCCTTCATGCAAATGGATTTAGAGACTTTATATGATGCACGGGAGAGGTATAAAGATTTATTGAGAAGGTGCCCTCACCATGGGTTACCTCTATAGCTACAGGTTCAAACCTTCTACAACGGTTTGAATCCCTCAACTAGGCAATTAATTGATGCAGCTGCCGGTGGGACTCTGAATAATAAAACACCTGAGGAGGCTTATGAGTTTATAGAGGAAATGTCACTGAATAATTATCAGTGGCAAGTCATGAGGATGAAGCCCACAAAAGCAGCTGGTGTTTTTAACTTAGATGCTGCCACCATGTTGTCAAATCAGGTAGAACTTTTGAATAAAAAGATTGATGGTTTATATGGTTCTACGCAGGTACATCCGGTGATGCAGTGCGATACAAATGGAGGAGGGATGAATAATCCAGAATGCCTATCCTACAACCCTAGCACAGAGAACGAACAAGTCAACTATATGTGTAATAACTCTAGACCTCAGAATAATCCCTATAGTAACACTTATAATGTAGGTTGGAGGAACCATCCAATTTCTCTTGGGGTGGTCAAGGAAATCAGAGACCACAACCTCTTCCGGGCTTTCAACAACAACCATATCAGCAAGAGAAAAAGCCGAACCTTAAGGAAATACTGACAAAATTCATTTTGGTGTCAGAAACCCGCTTCCAAAACACCGAAATAGCACTTAAAAATCAACAAGCATCAATTCAAGGGCTCGAGAACCAGATAGGACAGCTTGTTGAGATGATTTCAGAAAGGCCACAAGGTAGCTTGCCTAGCAACACCGAAACTAACCCAAGAGAGCAGCTTCATACAATTACGGTTCGAGATGAATAAGGGTTAGTTGAACCGAAACCAGAACTAAGGCAAGAAAGTGTGGTAAGTCAAGGTAAGGTTGAGGTGAGCCACAGTGAGCAAAAACCGGTAGGTAAGGAGTATAAACCTCGTGTGCCATACCCTAATGCGACAAAGAAAGACAACGCAAATGAACAATTTGATAAATTTATTAAGCTTCTGAAAAAGTTGCATATTAACTTATCGTTTATTGAAGCTCTTTTGCAGATGCCCAATTCCGTAAAATTTTTAAAGGAGCTTTTGGAAAACAAATGGAAGTTAGATGATTCGTCGCACGTGGAGTTAAATGCAGTTTGCTCAGCTATCTTGTAGAATAAACTACCCAATATGTTAAAAGATCTAGGGAGTTTTACTATTCCTTGTTTAATTGGTAGTTTAAGTATTAATAATGCTTTAGCTGATTTAAGGGCGAGTATTAATGTCATGCCCTATAAAATGTTTAAACAACTAGGTCTTGGGAAACCCAAACAAACTAGGATGAGAATTCAATTGGCAGATAGAACCATTAGATTTCCTAGGGGTATTATTGAAGACGTACTTGTTAAAATTGATAAATTCATATTCCTAGTTGATTTTGTTGTTCTAGACATGGATGAGGATAGTGACGTACCTCTAATTCTAGGTCGGCCCTTTTTAGTAACTGCTAGAACTATTATTGATATTGGTACAGGTGAATTAATACTCTGTGTAGGTGATGACACGATTAAACTCCACACTCGTGATTTTGCTAAGTTATATATTAATCAAAATAATTATATGAGTTCTATTAATGTAAGTAACCTTGTGGCTCAAAATTCTTTGGAGGAAATACCTCAGAAAAATGATATAAAGCCACGTTCCAGCTCAAGCGACAAAAATAGAACAACTCATGAAAAACGAAGGCTTCAGATCGATAAACTAGACGAATGGCGGACACATGTCAAGGAGAAACCGAGAATACAAGATGTAGAGCCGAAGCGACTCCATGTCGAGCTTAAGGATAGAACGAACCACTTCAAGGTTGGGGATCAAGTGATATTAGATAAAATGGACCCTCGTATTACCACTTTAGAGCTTACTGCAAACGAAGCAACTCCTTTTACGGTACTCAATGTCTTCCCATATGGTACAGTCGAGGTAACTCATTCTAATTTCAGCACTTTTAAGGTAAATATTACTCAACTTAAACCTTATTTGAATAAAATAATTGACAGCGATAAAGAGGAGTTTCGATTCTGCAAACCACAATGACCGTGTGAATACGAGGTAAGTCGAGCTTAGACTTTAAATAAGCGCTTCTCGGGAGGCAAACCGAGCGTTAACATTCTTAATTTACTAATTTTATCTCATGATATTTTTAAAATTAATTAATTAAAAAAAAAAGGTTTTTAAAACCCACATAGCCTGGACACACGGGCGTGTCCTAGGCCGTGTGGATCTTTTGACTTAGTTTTAAATTTTGAAAAAAATCGACAGTGAGTTACACAGCCGGGCGACACGGCCGTGTGACCCACACGGCCTGAACACACGGGCGTGTTCTTGGCCGTGTGGAGCCTGGGACTTAATTTTTCTAAAAATCGACAGAGACATGGCCTAAAATAGTCTACACGGGTGTGTGACACAGCCGTGTGGTCCTGGACACACGGCGTGTCCTAGGCCGTGTGAAACCTGGAGCTTAATTTTTCAAATTTAAAACAAGTTAGAGAGTTACACGGGCAAGGCACACGGCCGTGTGGGAAGTCACACGGGTGTGGGAGATGCGAAGGAGATTGCACACGGCCGTGTCAACCACATGGCCTGGACACACGGGTATGTCCGAGGCCGTGTGAAGACTGGGCTTTTATTTTTTAATCGATACGGGCTAAACAGAGGCCGCACAGGTATGTGACACGGCCGTGTGGCCTAACACAGGCCTCACACTATCGTGTCCCTTTTTTAACCCCAAATCTTAATTTTCTTTTTATTTTTACTTTTGTCTTCTTCTTCTAATCCTTCCCTTAGCCGCCGCTCTAACTTTCGGCCATCCCTCCGACCACTATCCTTCCCCAACACTCTCTCCGATTTTCTCCTCTCCCCTCCCATTCCTCCTTTGTCAATCTCCTTGCCCGATTTCTCCCTTTCCCTCTCCTTTTTCCCCAACAACAGCTCCCACATTTTCTTTCCCTTATCTCCCATGACAGACCCCCTTCCCACATTCTCCCTTTTCTTTCTCTCTTTTTCCCCAATCACACCCAAACAGCCCCCTTACCCCTTTTTATTTTACTCGTCGCCCAGCACACACCCACGCGCCCAACCCAACCCGACCCGACCCCCACTAATCGACCACCGTTCTCTGTCGACCGCTCGCCCCTTATACCCGCCGACCACTGCCCCACATCAGTCGGTTTTCCCCTTTTGCCCATTGTCCTATTTTCTTTATTATTTCTTCATTTATTATTATTATTAGTTATTTTATTTATTTATTGTTTATTATCTATTGTTCTCTATTCTTAATTCTATTCATTTACTTTAGTTATATTTGCTTACTGCCATTATTATGATTCATTATTAGTTATTATTTTGACTTCCATGCTCATTGCTCATGTCCTTTGATTTAGTATTCGAATTGTTATTTCTTTATTTATTATCCCCGCTCTTACTTTTAAAATCTATTTTTTTAGTTGTGAATTTGTTATTTGATTTCATATTCCTAGTGTTTTCACCACTTTGATTCATTATAGTTTCACTTTCTGGTTTATGCATGCTTTAGTATTTGAACATGCTGTTTTAGGAATACTTAGTTATTTCGGACTACTCAGATTTTATTTGGTGATGCTTGGTTTATTTATTTATTAATGAACTCTTTTACTTTTTCAGGTACACCATGACGAATACACGAGGCAAGTTCAAGACCGTCATTCCCGCTTCAAAAAAATAGAAGGGCCTTGTCGCGACCTCTTCCTCGAGCGCTTTCACCGAGGCCCGCCACCTCTATCTTTAATTCTCGGTGGGCCCCCAAGAGGATTTATATAAGCTCTTTCGAGCACGACTACTCGGCCTTGGCCGCTCCAATGATTGGGCCGCGTTGGAGCAGGTCCGACTCGCTGATGACGTGCGTGCCATTATCGCCACAACTCCATGGGATAGATTCTTTACCATCATCGAACCCACCTACATGGAGCTGACGTTGGAGTTTTGCTCGGCATTTCTGGTACAGCAGGACATGACGGTTCATGACGAGCCCGACACCATCACTTTTTGACTTAGTGGTTTGGCGCGCCACATGAGCATCCCTGAGTTTGGTGCTACCATGAGACTTTACACAGACGACTTTATGAGTGCCGAGGATTTCCTTCGACTTCATTGGCATATCCATCTTTCGCCATCATGTTGCTGGGCCGATCTTACAGCTAGTCAGATATCATATGACGCGAGTCGCTCGAAGGTGACTTATCTCTCTTGCCTTACGGTACATTCACGCACTTTTAGCTTACACTTTGACAGGTCAGAGAGAGAGCAACCGAGTCGTTAGCACTCATGACGCTTACTTCCTACGAAGCATGGCACACGGGCATATATTTGATTTGGCATACTTCATAGCTCTAGCCTTCCACCATCAGACTGACCGCCACAGGAAGGGCCCCGTCTGTTTAGGCCCTTACGTGACTCGTTTCACTCGACAGTTAAGTCTCCTCGACACACCGGAGCAGTCTTCTACACTCACACTAGTCAGCCAGATGTCCCAACAGGGTATCTCGAGCATGATAAACATGAGGATGATTGAGCAGCATCGTGGAGTAGACCTCCATCAGTACCGATTGTTTCATTCTGACGATCAAAATAAACCTGAAGACTTCACTGATGATGTTTTTCCCTATCACGAAGACCCACCACAGCCTCCACATTCGAGTCACCGACATGTTCCTTCTGTTGCTAACCTCCGAAGAGTATCCACTGAAGAGTTCACTAGTTTCCGTTAGGATTGCATTTAGAGGTTCGACAGTATTGATGTGATATTCAGCAAATTTGTCAGCATTTTCATATTGCTTCTCCAGCGCCGACGACTCATGATGCTGATGTGTCTGATGATGAGGATCATTGAGTCTATTTAATTTAATTTTATTTTATTTTTATTTTTATTATTAGTTTTTATTTTTATTTTTCTATTTATTTGTATTTTCTTAAAATTTTTCTCTTTTATATTTTTGGAACTATATTTTCTTTATTATGGTTGTTTCTAATCGAGTAACCCTTTAATCTTCTTCAGCATTGTGTTTATTTTCTTATCAGTTGCTCATAATCATGCACTACATCTACATTTATCTACAACTCTGCTTTTCACTATTCTGGGGATTTCATCCAATATTCAGGGCAGTTTCAATTATCTCCATCTCTTATGATATTTTGTTTCTATTGTGATTATCTATTGTTGTACATTAAGGACAATGTGCATCTTAAGTGTGGGGATGTTATTTATATGATTATTAGAAAATCCCTGAATTATGCCTTGTGTTCAAGTAACTTTCTCATATTACTATTAGAATGAATTTTTATCGATTTGGGATTATCATTGATATGTTTTAGATTAAATTCATAGGTTGTGCATTGATTGTTTAAACTTTAAGATATGAGATAATCAAGCATGATAAGTCTATTTTCAGAATTAAAAAAATTGCTAGGTTGTTTCCCTGAATTGAGGTATTACCTCGAAGTTTGAGATTTACAAGATTGACATAAAAAAAACCATAATTTTTGTGAGATTTTGAGCCTTTAGAGCATACACTTTTCTTGCTCATTTTATTACTAGTTATGAGTGTGCCAATATTGATTGGTTATTCTAGAACTTGCTTCGATTATGCATGTCGAGACCACACCTTTGATTTGATATACTGAGATGATAAAGGCACTTAGGTTTTAACCCACTTATCCCATAAAAAGCCTACATTCATAATTAACCATTAGTGAACCCCTTTGAGCCTAACAAACCGTTTCTTGATTTACCCATTAATGTTAACCTATAACTCATTTTTGATTCGTTGAGAATTGTTCCCGTTTTATTGACTCCCTTGTTGTCGAGATTTGATTTGGTTAGTTTCCTAACTATGTTCTTTCGTTAAGTTGGTAAATTATTTCTTATTATCCATTGTTCTTGTTCTCAAATAAAAAAAAAGAGTGAAAAAAAATACATTTATATTGATTATTACTAGTTATATGTTATTTGAGCTTAAACGGTTAATTTCATATTTTGAGAAGACGCTCGTGTTATTCTTGATAAGTTTTCAATTGATGTAATTATTCAGTATTAGTTTATTTTTCTAGTTTGGCAATTTATCAATTTGATCTCGATTCTAACCCTCTTTTTCAGCCTTTATCCACACCCTTAACTAAGCCCGATTATAACCCTTTAAAGACCTTTTGATTTGTGTATCATCTCATTTTATAGTGGTGGAGATTTGATTTTCATGCAAGCCTATGGTAATGACTTTTCATGTTTGACTTTTGAGTGCTTAATTTTTAAACCTTAAACACTTTGAGTGATTTGAATGAATCTTTAGTGAGGATGTCAATTCTTGTCGGTTTTGAATTAAAAGTAATTATTTAGATAAACAGAAATACATATGTTTTCATGCTTTAAAAATGTGTGACTTGGATTGTTTGAATCTTTAGTGCTCTTTAGTTGAATTACCAATATGTGATTTTTTGTGAATTATGATAAAACATTATTGATGAGAATTATGAATTGAGAAAGTTTAATTTTAATTGTGAGTTGAGGATTTTTGCTTAAGGACAAGCAAACGCTTAAGCGTGGGGATATTTGATAAACCATAAAAGTAACATGTTTTAATCCCATGCTTGGCATGTTTTTGGATGATTTATTATATAATTTAGTGAATTCGATACTTCTAATCCCTTAATTTCATGTTTCTATACTTAGGAGAGCATAGGGGAGCAAAAGGAGCGAAAAACGGGCCAAAACCGAATAAAACGAGTTGTTTTCAACAACCACATGGCTTGGGCATTACCGCACGGGCTGAGCACACGCCCATGTGAGCCACACGAGCTGGCCACACGCCCATGTGCCAGCCCGTGTCGATTTCAAACCCTGTTTCCCTAATACGCAGAAAAAGCCAAATTTTTAGGGTTTCTGAGCAATCTAAAGTTTATAAATACACACAAAAAGAAGACCTAATGGGGCACGCAGAGAAGAACGAAGAAATTACTTGAAGAACACCGTTGGAATCAACTCAAAAGTAGGATCTCATTCAAGATTGAAGATCTCCTGTCAACTTCTTTAGAAGTTTTTGGGTTTCTTTATGTTTTGTTGTTTTTCTAATTTTGAGATGTTTTCCTTCCAAAGTATGAACTAAATTCCCTAGATACCTAGGGAAGATGAAACCTATGATGGATCTTGTTATTTAATTTCTGAATTACATGATAAATACTTGATTTCTTGATCTCAATTATGTGTATTTATTCCATGTTTTAATGTTTTCAAGATATTAATTCATGATTGATGTGCTTATTTCAGTGGAGCAAAAGTCACTGTTTAAGAGTAGATCTGACATAATTGAATGGAGTTGCATGCAATCCTAGAAATAAGACAACATAAATTTACTGGATTAAAGTTAAATCCAATAGGGGAATCCATAGATCGAGTTAATGCGACAATAGGGGTTTTAATTAGAAAGTGATTTTAATTAATCAACCTAGAGTCAGTTATTTTTACTCTCGAAAGAGATATTAATATAATTTAGGGATTTCTACGGATCAATGCAAGTGAATAAGTCGTTTAATTCAGGTTCAGAATAATAAGTGAAGTTTAGGTGGATTCTTTCCTGGGTATTGTCCCTCTCATTGGTTCAATCGAATATTTTCTTACTTAATTTTCTGTTGCGTCTTAATAATTAGTTTAGATAATTTTAGATTAAAAACAATTCCTTCAATTTATCGGCTAGATAATAAAAAGATAATAATTACTAGTACTTTTAGTCCTCGTGGATACGATATTCCCGACTCATCATAACTATACTGCTATTCGATAGGTGCGCTTGTCTTTGTCGTGATTTTAATTAATTAAGTGAATCATCATCAAATGTGGACAAGAAAAAGATGAGAATGAATGTATATTTGATCCATCTCTCTCCCACTTAAGTATGTTTTTATCTTTAATAATCAATCAATGGCTATAATTCACCCAAGCTTAAGTGAGTGGAGGTGGATTGTGGATAAAAGGTTAATCCACTATCAAGTTTTTAATTATTCTCAAGTCCTTGGTGAATTGCATATTAAAGGCAAAAAATTTTACCTTAATCCAATCACTCTAGTTTTGTCATCTAACAATCTTTCCCTGTACTGTTTTCACTAATTATACAAACAAATCATTTATAATTCTATTCCCTAGTCAACTCATAAAGTTCACATTTTAGTACTCGGACTGTCTCGATTTAAGAAAATTTAGCTCCAAAATTAAATTTTTGACATTGACGAAAATCGAGTGGATTAAGTTACTACTAAAACGTACATAGTCTCCCAATATTTTCGGTTCCTTCTTTCATGTGTTCCTTTACAAATCTAAACTGGTATATATTGTTGCATGGGCTGCTGATTGGACCCAAATTTTGTTACATTGCCTTCCCCTGGTAAAGAAACCTTCTCCACAAGGTTCCAAGCTGGAAAATTCTTCAAAATTTCGTCCTCATCTTCACATGTAGCGTGGCTCTCATTTGCACTATTCCATTGCACCAGCAGTTGAGCTACTGCCTGATTTTCTTGTAACTTGACCCTGAAATCTAGTATTGCCAGCCTCGTTAATTTTTGTCTCCTTCAAATGGGACAGTGAAATCGATTCATGCATCATAGTGGGCCTGAGCACTAATACCTCATTTTTTATGTTTGATCTCAACCCAGATAAGAAGCATTGAGTTAGGAAAGTTTCAGAGAGACTCATTGTATGGAGTGCCATTTCTTCAAACCGTGCTTGGTACTCTTTGACAATTAACGTCTACATGATTTTAGTTTATTGGCATTCAAGCGACTCAATTTCCGTCCAAACAAATTAGCATCCACTAAATTACTCCACTCGACTATTTGTCTCCTTTGCATTCATCAGAACCACTTCTTCGCGGGTACATCCATTCAAAACGACGTGATCGTAACTTAATGGTTGTCCTCAATGGGATTGAGGTGATGACATAGAGTATAAATAAATGGTTATATATATAAAAAAATGTACTATTTATATATCAAATAGTTTTTTTTTGTGAGGGACTTATATATCAAATAGTTATCTCAAAATAAATGGTTCTTTTTTCAAAAGAAATATAAGGTAGGAATAATAAATAAATAAATTAGAGTTGAATATAATTAGATTTAAGATTCATGTTTAGAATAATAAATTTAGCATGTAAATTTAATTCCAAAGCCGATTCATATGTAAATTACAACATTAGAATACATGGTAGTACGTTGGGGGTCGGCTACTATTTAGTTACGTCGCTGTATACAACATTTTTCATTGGAAATTCAAAGATGAGACAATGCCTTACTGTTGTTGGAAGCTAAAAGTCTTAAAAGGTAGAGTGTATGGTCAAAGTCTTCGTTTTGATCATTTCCTCGAAATTCATTTGAGTTGAGCTCAGACAATAATCAATCCTTTCTTTTTATTCATCATTTTTGTTCTCTGAAAATCTAAAAACAAAATGACTTCATCATCATCTGAACTTGCTCTTCTTTTGCTTTCCTTATCATTCATGATGCTTGGGGTTGCTGCTTCACAAAGTAATAATACCAGAGGTATGTCTGCATGTACTTTCCATTTTAGAGCTTTTCTTTCTGGGTAATGGTAATAAGATGAAGATAATGGTTGCATCTTGCATGCATCTGCCAGTTTAATAATTTGGGTGGTTAACACAAGTGAGTATGTCCTTTCCTGTTTCAAGGCCTCTTTCAGTTTACCTATTCACTGTCTGCTTGGACCCTTTGGATATCTTGTCCCTGTTCAGATACCCCTTTTCCACGCCATTAGCTGCGGGAGGTTATTCTGGAAGTTTTGGCCTGCATTATGATTTCTGACTTGAAATTTCCCTGTCTTTCCCTCGTTTTCCATATTCCTCGTAGAACCATTGCCAATCATCCCTATCATTCCTTCCATCTTCAATCCAATTACCAACGCTTCAAGTTAATCTTTTGAGTTTTGACCCATTAACGTGAAAAAAAATTGAAGCTTGCATCAATGGAAAAAGAACAGTTTCAGATTTTAGAACTTACGTAGATTTTTTGAACTGATAAATATAAAAAAAATTTTAAAAAAAAGAAAGAGAAACAGTCTAGATTTTAAAGAACCCAAATTGCTAAACCAGAATGTAATTAAAAAAATCAAAATCCAGACATGCAAATTTCCCTTCAAGTTTTCTTAGAAGCCAAACATAACCCAGCAAAAGAATCCCATCATTTTGAAAAGAAAAGAAAAACCATTCAAGATCTAAACTTTTCCTTCCTTATCCTTTATCGACTCCACCTTTCTCATCACCCAATACACACAAAAGCCAAGTTAAGCTTCTTCTTAAGAAAAGCCTGATAATCTTCTACATCTGCAGGAATATTGTTGTTGTTGTTATTATTTTCTAAACACCCATTCTTCAGCTCCTCCTTAGCTTCCTCCTCTTCGTTATCTTCACCTTTCTTATTAACTTCTTCTCTAAGGAACTGCTGAAAAGCCCACTCTGAAGCATTTCGGTTCATTTCAGAACCGAGGTTTTTATTTCTATCGTCGTCGCCACCACCGGCAGCGGAAGTGACGGCGGATGAAGACCAGTAGTGATCGGGGATTTTTTCAACGGGGAAAACTCTATCCATTGTGATTGGTTGGGTCGTTTGGGGGGATTTCTTCAACCGACCATATTAAATTAGATTATTCGTATTGTTAACAAATTTCAATTTCAGCTTGTTTCTCGAGAAAAAAAAAAGGTCTACTTCCATTTTGGGTTTAACTTTTTTTCTCATTTCGTTGAATTAGCTGATTTGAAATGGGTATTTGTTGAACTTCAATGGGGGTTTTTGAAAATTTTTAACTTCAATAATAATAAAAATAGTCAATTTTAACAGAAATTAAAGCTATAAACAAAATCCAGCTGAATAAAAGCTTTGAAAACTGTCGAGAAAATAAGAAACTTACTGATGAAGAACCTAATAGGGCAGATTCAGAGGCACCAATTGATGCAAGCTTCAATTTTCTTTCACACTGAGTCGGGTTAATGGGTTAAAAGATTAACTTAAAATTTTGTAATTTTTAAAAGAATTAAAAGAATATTTTTTTTTATTTTGTAATTTTTTCAACAGAATATCTTAGATATTAGATGAAAAAATTATTAATAATTTTTCTAATAACAGTGACAAAATTAATAAAAAAAAATTAAAGGAGTAATTTCGCCGCAATCAGCATTACTTTTCTGTGTTATTTAGTCAACTCTATTTTGAAAATCTAACCACAAAGTTATTTTAATGGACTGAATGATGAAATAAAATAATCATATTTGTCCACAGATCAGATTGGATAGATTCGGGAGCTGAAACCTTTTCTTCATTTTAATTTCTAATTCAGCCGGAAAGTCTAATTCATGAAATTACAAAATTTATACATTAAATGGATATATACCCTCTAGTACTTGTTCAATCCAAAACTGAAAACCCACACCAAGTATCAATGGATACGAAAAAGTTGTATGCTCTTTGACGCTAAGTAGTCTAGCAATGTTCTTGCAGCAGAAGCGTGCGGAATCGATGCAGGAGGTGCTCCATGTCCAAATGGACTGTGTTGCAGTGAATTTGGGATGTGGCAAAGACGCGTCGACTCATCATGAAAATGGTCGCGAGCGGTGTAGTGGCAATGATGTTGGCAGCATTATCACTCAACACCTCTTTAATCAGATGCTTAAATATCGAAATGATTCACGTTGTCCTGGCAATGGTTTTTACACTTATAGTGCTTTCATTGCCGCTGCTCGGTCTTTTAATGGATTCGGCACAACTGGAAATCTTACAACCAGAAAGAGGGAACTCGCAGCTTTTTTGGCTCAAACCTCTCATGAAACAACAGGAGGATGGCCAAGTGCCCCAGATGGCCCATATGCATGGGGATATTGCTATGTAAGGGAACAAAACAACCTCGGAGCATATTGTAGTCCTGGCGTCTGGTCATGTCCTCCTGGTAGATTGTATTATGGACGAGGACCCTTCCAATTGGCTTAGTAAGTTTCTCGGTCTCTCAACTAATGAAGTACTAGTTCATGATGTTGTTGACTGACTCAACACAACTTTCACGATTTGATTTCCTCAGCAACTTCAACTATGGGCTAGCTGGAAGAAACATTGGAGTAGACCTAATAAATAATCCAGACCTCGTAGCCACGAACTCGATTATATCCTTCAAGACGGCCATTTGGTTTTGGATGACCCCACAAGCAAACAAACCATCAAGCCATAACGTAATTGACGGGCAATGGACACCGTCTACAGCAGAAAGGGATGCAGGTTGGCTCCCTGGCTATGGAGTCATCACTAACATAATCAACGGTGGGGCAGAGTGCGGTCATGGTCCTGATAACAGGGTGGCGGATAGGATTGGTTTCTATAGGAGGTACTGTGACATATTAGGTGTAAGCTACGGAAGCAACTTGGATTGCTATAACCAAAAGCCTTATACAAGCGGACGATCCCAACGTAGGTAATAAATGCATGCCGATTTCAACATAAACTCTTATACGAACCGACGATCTCAAGGCTGTGGTGACTGTTGATGTCACCATGATAGGTGACATTAGCAATCAACCCTTTCTTATATCTCCTCTGAAAAGTTTTGAAAAAGAAAATGGATTCTATTTCTTTCTGCCTCTTCTTCTGTTTTGCTTAATCTTACGTTTCTTGTTTCACCACCCAGTCCTAGTCAACTGTACGAGAAGTGTCGTGATGCAGTGTTCAAATGTGGGGATATCTCTGTCGAAACCATTTTTTTGTTTGGAAAACGGGCCGACTTTAAAAATATGGAAACGGAGTCGCCACCAATCTTTTTTTGAAGTGTGATTGGGCCACTTATAAAACGTTTTGGTCTACGAATTTTAAGAAAACGGGCTCGGGAGTCGATTCACATACGAGGAAGGGTTAGCACCCTCATAGCGCCCAAAATTGGTACCGTATTGATTGATTAATGTCCTTAATATCGAAAAATTAGAAAATATTTTAAAATATGAATCTTCAAAAATGTTTGGATAACCCACATTAGATATCGAAACTCTCTTATTCCGAAAAGATGAAACACCACATCCAGCACGATAGGATGCGATGTTTCAAACCCTCGATACCAAGATTGTTTCATGATCTCTAAAACTCATACATTGCAATTTGAAAAGGGTATTTCGCTATTTGGCCAAACTAAAAACCGAAACCCAGCACGATTGGGCACGGTTCCTTGAATTTCCAATCATGAAATATTGCATTTATTTAAGAAACACGATAAAAGAATCTTTGAAGGATATTTAATTGTTTGGACGAACAGAAAATCGAAACCCAGCACGATTGGGCACGAATCTCTCGAACTTCCAAACACGAAACATTGCCTTATTTTAAAAAACGTGATCAAAATCTTCAAAGGATATTTAGTGAGCTAGACGAACGAAAAATCGAAGCCCAGCATGATTGGGCACAATTTCTTGAACTTCCAAACACGAAATATTACCTTTATGAAACATTTTTTTAAGTTTTTGAAAAAAAAACAAAAAAAAACGTGTAAATGTAGACATGATGATAATAGGGAATAACAATAAATGCAAAAAAAAACAAACAATAATATTACAATTATAAAAACGATATGTAACAAATAAAACAAATAGTAATAATAATGAAATATAAAACTAATAATAAATAATTAATAACTTGAATATATAAAAAGTATGATGTTAACTGTAATAAAAAATAGTAAAAGAAATAAAGGTATATTAATAATAATAAAATAGATATAATCATAATATATAAAAAAATAAAGTAAACAAGTGTATACATATAACCGTAGTAGAAATATAATAGAAATATAATAATAATATACATAATGTAAAGAATATGATTATGACAAGAATAGTAAAAAGTAACAAAAAAGGATATTTAAAAACAATTAATTTAATGGCGAAATAGTAATATAATTGAAAATGGATAAAATTGTATCAAAACGGAGACTTTTGGAGCCAAATTTTAAATAAGATAGAAGGGTTAAATCGTAATGCGTGCGTAACATTGAGGGGCCGGTAATGCAATTACTCCAAGCTCCTGAACACCTGCACCTGACCCAGGACTAACTTGAAGCGGCGCGCAAACTCAGGGGCAAATTTAAAAAATAGAAAAAACTGAAGGAGGACGCAGTTGAAACAACGGCACAATAAGGAGGGCTAATCACGCAATTTACCCACTTAAGGTGAAATTGCACAAATCCTCCTGCAGCAACAAGTAATTGCGTGGGGCCCATCCCTTTTTAGTGTTTAAAACTTAAAAACAAAACCATTCCTTCATTTTTTCTCTGTTTCAAACTAAAAAACAGAATACCCCCCCTCCGCTTTTCTTGATTTCTAGGGCTTGAAGCCCTTTTATTCCTCAATCATCAACGTTTTAACCGATCAGGTGACGATCACCCACAAGAACGAAGGCGGTAAGTTTCTTCCCTTTTCCTTTGTCAAAACTTCGTTTTAGAATAAAAAGATAAATAAAGAGATATGTTTGTTCTTGAGCAGTAAAAAACAAAGAGAAAGAAAAATAAAAAAAAAATAACAGACCTACTACTGTTCTTTGATTTTTAGAACTAATTTCCTTGAATTTGTAAAACAAAAAAAATCGCAGTATTGCTCCCGTATCTCGCTCCCGTATCTCGTTCAAAAACCAATCCCCTTTACAACGTTTTCGAAGGCTTTTATAGCCCTTTACAACTGATTCTTGTTTATTTACAGGTGCCCGATCGATTACGTCTCTGACGTGGCGTGGTGGAGAGGCGTCGTCGCGGGATGTGGCGTGCAGTGCGCGAAGGTGAAATTGTTTGGCGGCGATTGCATGTGGGGTAGGGTTCCCGATTGTTTTTCTTATTTTGGGCTTAGGGTTGATGTTGCATTAGGCCCATTACTTTGGATCTGTTTGTTAATTGGTATTGGGCCCCGCTTGAAAATTGGGCCTTCTGACTACCCCTCTTTTGCTCATTGTCGTAACGAGAATAGAGCAAAGACTTTAAAAGGACCAATTTTGCCTGTATTCTTTGAGTCCCGACTTGGTGTTCCTTTCCTTAGGTAGCTTCTTTCCATCCACTTTGCATCTTGAGGGTATAGGAATTTTGTTTCGATCGGCCCCACTATTGCTCGGGGAGATAAGACCTATTGTCTTCGATCCGCTCCTCTCTGCTTCGGTGGAGATAAGATCTGTAAGATTCGATCTGCTCCACTCTGCTCGGTGGAGATAAAATCTGCTATCCTTAGCTTCGCTCCACTCTGCCTTTCAGTGAATATAAGGCTATAATCTTCGATCTGCTCCACTCTTGCTCGGTGGAGATAAGATCTCTTTGCTTTCGATCCGCTCTACTCCCGCTCAGAAAGATAAAATCTGCTATTTTTAACTGCTCCACTCCACTCTGCTCGGTGAAGATAAGGCGGACTCTTGATCTGCTCCACTCTCTTTCGGTGGAGATAAGATCTGCTTTGCTTTCGATCCGCCTACTCCTCTTTCCGGTAGAGACAAAATCTGCTATTTTTAACTGCTCCGCTCCTGCTCGGTGAAGATAAGGCTAGAATCTTGATCTGCTCCACTCCTACTCGGTGGAGATAAGATCTGCTTTGCTTTCGATCTGCTCTACTCCCCTTTCGGTAGAGATAAGATCTATTCTTTCACCTGCTCCACTCCTGCTTTCGGTGAAGATAAGGCTAGAATCTTGATCTGCTCCACTCTGCTTTCGGTGGAGATAAGATCTGCTTTGCTTTCGATCTGCTCTACTCCCCTTTCGGTAGAGATAAGATCTATTTTTTCACTGCTCCTCTCCTGCCCGGTGAAGATAAGGCTAGAATCTTGATCTGCTCCACTCTGCTTCGGTGGAGATAAGATCTGCTGCTTTCGATCTGCTCTACTCTGCTCGGTAGAGATAAGATCTACTATCTTTAGCCCCGCTTCACTCCTGCTTTCGGTGAAGATAAGGCTAGAATCTTCGATCTGCTCTACTACTCCTTTCTCGGTGGAGATAAGATCTGCTTGCTTTCGATCTGCTCTACTCCTCGCTCGGTAGAGATAAGATCTATTCTTTCACCGCTCCACTCCTGCTCGGTGAAGATAAGGCTAGAATCTTGATCTGCTCCACTCCTTTCGGTGGAGATAAGATCTCTTTGCTTTCGATCTGCTCTACTCTCGCTCGGTAGAGATAAGATCTATTCTTTCACTGCTCCACTCTTGCTCAGTGAAGATAAGGCTAGAATCTTCGATCTGCTCTACTCCTCGCTCGAGGAGATAAGATCTGCTTGCTTTCGATCTGCTCTACTCCTCGCCAAGTAGAGATAAGATCTACTATCTTTAACCCCGCTTCACTCCTGCTTCGGTGAAGATAAGGCTAGAATCTTCGATCTGCTCCACTCTGCTCGGTGGAGATAAGATCTCTTGCTTTCGATCTGCTTCTACTCCTGCTCATTAGAGATAAGATCTACTATCTTTAACTTTGCTCCACTCCTGCTTTCGGTGGAGATAAGATCTCATTTGTTTACAGAACTCCTATCAATTTTGCTACGTTGTCCTCTAGGGAACTTACCTGTAAAATTTGATTTGAGGAGTCTATGCTTATGCCAATATGATTAGGATGTTATGATTTGAAAAAAATGCTCCTAACCAATGTACTGCGAATGAATGGATGGATGCAAAATGTCATGAGCATGATCCAATTTTTAACTTTTTGAGTTATTATTGCTCGTCGCTTGTTGGGGCAATATTCCCGTTGTATGCCTTCTATTGAACTTCTAACAGAGAATCCGAAAATGTCGTCACTGCTTAGACTATTAATTCAAGGGTTCCGAGCCATTTAAGCCTGGTGAGTTCTAAATAATTGTCCTGTTTCGGATTCTTGTATTATTTAGAGATTTACAGAGTAATATCCAGAACTTCTTTCATGAAAACATTATTTGTTCAGTAATCATTACTTCAATATGAAATGCTTGGAAAAAGATTGTAGAGATGAATGAAATTGGAATTTATTCGGGACAAAAACCCGTGAAGAATGAATTGAACAAAGGCGATAAATTTTGCTAAGGTACAAAATGAGTAAGAGCGGGCCCGATGCCCCGGATATCATAGCCCGAGCTTCTCATGCGTGCTTTCTTGAATACCATTCTCGAGCTCAACATGTGTCTAGGAGAGACCATGGTACTCATTCGATGTCCTAAAACATAACATACCTCCTCACTTTTTAATTACGATGCAATGAAACCACTATATGCCCCATCCGAGTTGATCATAATTTGAGCCGCCCTTTTCGAGTTTTCGACCCAAAGCCCCTTTGGTCTCAAAGCGCCCACTACGGGTTTTCGCCTTGGCCTCTCTCCTTTTTTTTTTTTTTGAACTCAAGGCGCCGCTGCGGGTTTTCGCCTTGGCCCGTTTTCATGCGAAGTACTTCTTGACCGATGCATTTAATTGGATTTGGCGGACTCTGCCGTCCCATCTCGGCTAGTATCAAAGCTCCTCCGAAAAAGGCCTTATTTACAACGTCGGTCCTTCCCAATTAGGCATCCACTTTCCCTAAAGTCCTTTTGCATAGGGAGGATCTGTTTCAACACTAAATCTCCTTCGTGGAATACTGCAGGGGCGGACTTTCTTATTGTAAGCCCGCATCATCCGCTTCGTACAATTGACCATGGCGAATGGCTCTTAGCCTCTTTTCCTCAATTAGGTTCGATTAATCATATTGAGATTGAACCCATTCTCGCTTCGTCCCAACTTCACTCTCGATAAAACCCGAGTGAAGGGATTTCAACTTCAATAGGCAAGATGCTTCCATCCCATAAACCAATGAGAAAGGAGTTGCCCTTGTAGAGGTTCTAACCGATGTTCGATAGGCGTAAAGAGCAAGTGGTAACTTTTCATGCCAATCCTTGTGAGTCTCGACCATTTTCCCCACAATTTTCTTGATATTTTTATTAGCCGCCTCAATCGCTCCATTCATTTTCGGGCGATATGGCGACGAGTTATGGTGCTTAATGTTGAACCGATCAGCGGACTTACGCTATCGTCTTCGTTGTTCAAGTTTAGTGCATTGTCGGACCGATTCTTTCTCGGCATACCGTAGCGACATATGATCTCTTTCTTCAAAACTTACTAATCGCCGTCTTCGTGACATTAGCATATGAAGTCGCTCTCTACCCATTTGGTGAAGTAATCAATGACCACGAAGATGAAACGATGTCCATTAGAAGCCTTCTGGTGAGATTGGTCCAATGACGTCCATTCCCACATTGAGAAAGGCCATGGGAAGTCATAACATGAAGAGGTGAATGAGGCACATGTATCTTATCTCCATAAATCGACATTTGTGGCATTTCTTGGCGTAACGAATACAATCTCCTTCCATCGTGGACCGATAATACCCAAATCTCATGATTTGTCCGGCCATTGTTAACCCGTTGGCATGCGCCCCACGACACCTTCATGGACTTCTTCCAGATTTTCCTAGCCTCAACAAAGATCGACACATCTTAACAACACGATCTTTCCTCTTTTTATACGAGATCTCCCGTCTAAGACATAGTCATTGGCTAGTCTTCTCAATGTTCTCCTGTCATTTTACGTTGCTTGATCGGGATATTCACGACTCCTTACATATCGCAAAATATCCACGATACCAAGGATGATCATCTCTTTCCTCTTCTTCACCGATATTGCGTGGTGGTAGAGTCTCGTCTCATAAATACTCATTTGGATGGGCTTCATACCCTCTTGCTCATTTACTCGATCATAGAAGCTAGGGTGGCCAAGGCATCGACCATCCGGTTTTCATCACGCAGGAGGTAAAAGAATGCGATATCATCAAACTCCTCAATTAGTTCCGAATTAACTTTGATGGTGATCAATTTGGGATCTCTTGTTTCCCATTCTCCTTTGGTGATAGATTACCAACAGCGGAATCTCCATATACTTCTAGCGACTTAACTTTGCGGTCTATGGTCGCTCGAATTCCCAAGATACATGCTTCAGATTCGCTATATTGTTCGTGCAAATCAAAATCCAACTTGCAAGTGAATGGATAATAGTCTCCATTCGGGGATATCGAGATTGCTCCAACTCCATTACCAACGGCATTTGATGCTCCGTCGAAGTTTAGTTTCCAGACAATTTTCTAAGATATTTTCTTCAATTGTCGCTACAAACATCGAGATCCTCATTGGGAAAATCAAAATTCGGGGGTTCGTAGTCGTCTAGCGCCTGCGCTAAAAAATCGCTATTGCACTTCCCTTCACAACCTTACTCGTTCGCGTAAACTATGTCAAACTCGGAGAGCAAAATTTGCCATCGGGCCATTCTTCCATTCAAAGCGGTCGACTCCATCATGTACTTGAGAGGGTCCAATTTCGAGATTAACCGGGTTGTGTGGTACAACATGTACGCCTCAACCTCCGAGTTGTCCAGATTAATGCACAACATAATTTCTCAATGGCGAGTATCTCATTTCACACTCGGTGAATTTCTTGCTGAGGTAGTATATCGCCCTCTCTTTCTTCCCTGTCTCGTCGTGTTGGCCTAGCACACATCCCATTGAATTATCGAATACCGTTAGATATAGAATCAATGGTCTGTCAGGACTGGGCGGTATTAGCACTGGAGTATTAGACAAGTACTGTTTAATTTTGTCAAATGCCTTCTGGCATTCATCGTCCCAAATGCTTGGGTTGTGTTTCTTAAGAAGACGAAATATGGGATCGCACTTCTCAGTCAATTGCGAAATGAACCGAGCGATGTAATTTAGTCTTCCTAGAAAGCCTCGGACTTCCTTTTGAGTGCGCGGCGGAGGCAACTTTTGCACGGCCTTGACTTTATCCGGGTCTACTTCGATTCCTTTCTCACTGACCACGAAACCAAGTAGCTTCCCTGATCGAGCCCCGAAAGTACACTTAGCTGGATTGAGTTTCAGCTGAAATTTCCTCAACCTCAAGAATAGTTTCCTCAACACTTGCACATGCTCCCCTTCCGTTCGAGACTTTGCAATCATATCATCGACGTAGACCTCAATCTCTTTGTGCATCATGTCGTGAAACAAGGTTACCATAGCCCTTTGATATGTTGCCCCCGCATTCTTTAACCCAAATGGCATCACTTGGTAACAAAAAGTTCCCCATAAGGTTATGAAGGTAGTCTTTACCATGTCCTCAGGATGCATCTTTATTTGATTGTATCTTGAGAAACCATCCATGAATGAGAAGAATGAGAAACCTGCCGTGTTATCCACCAGAGTGTCAATGTGAGGCGGTGGGAAGTTGTCTTTTAGGCTGGCCTTGTTTAGGTCTCTGTAGTCGACGCACATTCGTACTTTCCCATCTTTCTTAGGAGCGGGGACAACGTTGGCTACCCATTCGAGTATTTCACAACTCGTAAGAACCCGGCAAAAATTGCTTCTTGATCTCCTCTCTGATTTTCACCGCAACATCGGGTCTCATCCTTCTGAGCTTCGTTGAACCGGCTTGCAATCTTCCTTTATTGGGATCGATGATGTACCGTAATATCGGGCTCAACCTGGCATGTCTGGTATGACCAGAACAAAGACATCTTTGAACTCTAACGAAGCTTTGATGAGGTCCTGCCTTGTTTCCACAGTGATGAGGTTCCAATTTTCACCTATTTCCCTTCCTCCAGAGTCACATTCTCAATTGTCTCTTTGTGAGGCGAATCGCTTTTTCTTCCCGCTCCACCATCCTTAATGTGATCCGGGGATATACTACAATCTCCGTCATCTGTAAAGTCTTGAGGTTCTTACGGGCACATGTCTTGCTCATCGGAGATTTCTGGTCCGTAAATAAACATTGTTCATGACATCGATATCTGGGGACCTATGGTAGGTATGAAAGAGTATTCAATGAAAATGAATTTAAGAAATACTTATGCGTTATGGTTATGAATGGAATGGAAAAGAAACAAAAGAATAAGCGCATGGTATGAAAGGAAAATGCACTTTTATTGAAAGTAAAGATGCTTAAACATGAGCCTATTTCACAAAAGATTCTCGTTGTTCCTAGGCTCGAAACAACAAGTGTGTTTTGAACATTACTCTGCTTTAGTCCTAAAAACTACAGAATTTCTTCCATGATCCAGGTTGTCCGAACACTTCCGGGCTCGTAGGGGCGAATACCCGCCAAGTTTCCTCTCCTCGAACTTTCTTCAGACACAGCATTAATGTTCAAAGCCCCCATCATATCCTCAGCCGTTTCCTTATTCACGTTCTCCCATCCCGAATGAATAATTCCCCCTGACACGAATGTATTAGATATATGGGGAAAGGTCATTGGACCCCACTCGATCTCTACACCATTCAGTCGTGCCCTTCGTCTTTCACGCTTCCTCTCCAGCTCCTCCTTTCTCTGTCTGGTATCTGACCTATACCCCAGACCAAAGCGATCATGTTTGTCAACCAATCCTGGCACTCTAACCGGGCCCTGAAAGTATTTTTCGAGTCCCCTTCCGTAATGCTCCTTTTCCTACCATCACCGTAGGCCCATCCTTGTGGCTTCGAGAGATTTTGGCATCGGGACCTTGCTACCTTCACTGATGAAAGTCGCATTTATAAACTCTAATGACCTGAAGGAGCACTCTATAGCCTCCGTATCATTCTCTATGTACGGTGCATCACTAGCAACAGACGCAATGATATCCTCCTCTGCATTTACGGTTATCAATCGGCCCTCTGTCACCAGCTTCAGCTTTTGGTGCAATGACGATGGTACAGCTCCCGCTGAGTGGATCCACGGCCTCCCCAATAAGCAATTATAAGAAGGCTTGATGTCCATCACGAGGAAATCTACCTCGTACGTGTTTGGCCCAATTAGAAGGGGTATCTCGATCCTCCCTATCACTTTTCTCTCAGTGCCATCGAAGGCTCTGACTATATTCTGGCATGTTTTCATGTGAGAGCTATCTACAGTAACTTTGTCCAAAGTGTAGATAGGGGCAAGACGTTTAGTCTTAGATCCATTGTCAATTAATACCCTGGCGGTGTATACCCTTTGCATCGGGTAGTGATGTGCAAAGCCTTAGTAGATCCTATACCCCGTGGTATTTCATCATCAACGAAAGAGATGAGATTATCTCAAGCTTATGTTACTAACGAGGTGGTCTAGCTTGTTTACCGAAATGTCCTCGGCGACATAAATTTCGTTCAACACCTTCATTAGCGCATTGCGATGTACCTCTGAGTTTAGGATCAAAGTCAGTACTGATGTGCGTGCTGGCTGCTTGTGTAGTTGCTCCACGACACTGTACTCACTGTGCTTCAGGAATTTTAAAAACTCTCTCGCCTTACTCTCTGCTACTGGCTCATTAACGAGTGGTCTTGTCTTCTCGTCTTCCCTTCTCATCATAGAGGACTCGGCTTACGGGTTGGGTGTCTTTGGCGAACTCTCTTTTCCTAGGAAACTATCACGAGGCAATTGTAATTCCAAGGTGCCCTCTTGTCATCTTTATATGGAAAAGTCATGGGTTTTTGAATTATAATCCTCGGAGGAGAAGTTACGGGTTTTCTGATTACAACCCTCGGTGTACCCTTATAAGGAAGGGTCACGGGTTTTTTAATTTTGACCCTCGGTTCTACCTTCACTCCGGCGTCGTCGACCCACGCCGTGTGATAATCACTAGTGGGTGATTGACTTTAGGGATCCTTTCTGCAGACCCTCTTACATGGAACATACGTCATCTCCTTCCACCAAGTCAAAGAACTCCACTCTTTATTATCCATTAGCCCTTGTACTAGGGCTCTGAATTCGTTACATTCTTTGGATTTCATGGCCTTCTTTGTCATGGAACTCACGATAGTTCCTTGTATCTTGAGATCTGTTTACATTCTCTTGCGTAACTAACCCCATTTTCGTATTTCTTTCCAAACCTCTCTCAATGGGGTTACGATCTTAGCAATCTCTGTTTGAACCTTCTTCCCTGTTTTTTCAACTATTGCGTTTACCCCATTATCAATATGACTGGGTAACGGTTTTCCCACCACCAGCGGGTCATTGAAGTCTACCACCCCGCCTTGATAAGTCTCTCAACTAGTCTTTTGAATGAAATGCGCTTCTCTTTGAGTGACCTACTACATCCGCATGGTACTCACACTGAGCGTTTGTGTCATACCACTTGGGATATGGAGGTTGCAGCGGCTTCAAGTAAAACGGGGATACGACGTGCGCATCGAATAAAGTCTTATACAACTCCTTATACGTCACCGGTATAGGAGTAAACTGAAACTTCTCGGTCTTACGCCTCGTGCTAGGCTCTTGTCTAGATGGGGCTCTTTGCCCATGGTCACCGCCCTTGGTTGATTAATAGTAATAGGTTTGGGATAACCCGAGCTTACATTACCCACTTCATTCTCTCTTTTCTTTGGAGCCGATCTTTTCATGCCCTCTCCAGCTTCTATTTTCCCACACCTTATTAAGCGTTCTCTATCATTTCGCCAGGACATCACTATGTCCTGTGAAACTCTTAGTCGCGCTCCCCAACATGTGATTGATGAAAGGTGCTTTCGGGTATGAATGAAGAGCATGGTCATTTCTTTTTCTAGTAGCGGTGGTTTGAACTTGCGTGAGCGACCTCCCTCCACCTTTGGGCGTATTTCCTAAAACTCTCGCTTTGACTTTTTCTCCATATTTTGCAACGTGATCCTCATCAGTGCTATATCGGTCACATGGCCGTAATGCTTCATGAAAGCTTTGTGCCAAATCTCTCCACGATTTGATTTGGGTACAACTCACCGTGATTGTACCATTTTGCCGCAGCCCTCACGATCGGTATCCGAAGCGGTGGATCAATAATCGGTCATTGTTGACATATCCCGTCATTCTACGACGAACATCGTAATATGGGCCTCGGGCATTGGTCCCGTTGTACTTTTCAAACTCGGCATCTTGAACTTCGGAGGAAGTACCAAATTCGGGACTAGACTCACTTTCTTAGCATTCACCTCGCATTGGTAATCAACACTTTCCAATGCTTTAAACTTCTCCTCCACCATTTGCGCGATCCTCAAACTCCTTTGGAAACTCGCGCCGCTTTCTCCCCCTCTACTGCATCGTCGAAATCAGGGACCATGAACTTTGGCAAATTGTCTCCAGGGTTAGAGCTCAAGCCCATCGGGAAGTTTGCCGGTGCCGAGGCACCAGTTTGATACTGAGGCCTGATATTAACAGACACTCTCGGAGGCTGCGCTTGAGAATTTACCGGGGCTAGGCCTGACGGATAAGCAGAATTTTCATTTTCATCCCCAATATCGACCATAGGGCCTTTTCCTTTATCCTGCGCTCCGGTCAACAACAGCGTTAACTGGCTCATCATACTTCTCTGGGATTCCAGCATTTGATCCCTCACGTCTTGTTGGATTTTGGCCAACTGCTCTTGCATCTGAGTCTGCAACTGGTCTTGCATCTCTTTCTGCATCTGCTCCAACCTTTCCAACCTTTGATCCATGATTTTTTTTTCCTTCGTGTATAGTAGTGGTGTTCCAGGATAACTAAAATACGACCTCTAGTTAATAGGGTTTTTTTATGAAATTTAATGCAAATGATATGATGCAATGCCAATGCATGAAATGCAATGTAAATGAATGAATGCAAAAAGGCGTCAAGTCTGGTTCAATTTCTTATAGAAAACTTATTTAAAAAACAAAATCCTTTACATAAAACAGAGTCACATATACGACCTAGCCCTTATGCCTAAAGTTTTAACTTTCTTAAGAAGAGAGGCTAACTCTCGGCCCTTGACTGACTCTGACTCATATACTATACTTAATACATCGGCCTGAACAGCTAAGGTTTGTAAATGCTCACCACTTCTCGTATCGAATCACGGCCTCGCCCATAAGGTAGTCTCTTTCTCTGATTTGGTTACGAGAACGTTGAAGTTGTTCTTCCGTCGCTCGTTATTTGCCTCCAATAGTTGGATCCGGAGCTCACTATTTTGCAAACGCCGTTTCAAGTGTTACCACCTTTCCTTTCAACTCTTCAATCTGATTTAGGCTTGATTCTAATTTCACCGTAGAGCTACGACTTGAGACAATGCCCTTTCTAGCTCTGCTACTCGAGCTCTTAACATCTCATTCTCACTTTGGCTCTCACCTACGCCTTTTTGAGTATCCTTTTGTGCACGAGCCTCATGGAACCTCTCCTTCCACCGATCAACCTTGGCCTTCACTTCCTCGAACTTCTTGATGCCATTGTTACGAGGTTTTACCTAACCCAGCAGCCTCATCGATCGATGCAACTTTTTATGTCGGTCTTCAAGCTATCAAATCTTCTTGACCCTTCCTTTTTCTTTTTCTCGCCTTCTCGACCTCGACTTACGGATATCAATATCTAACCCCAAGCTCATTTTTTCCTCTTCCAGTTGTTCTATCCTTTTCCCTAACTCTGAATTTTTACTTTCAAAGTCTTGTTTCATGATCTCCAACTCAGAAGGGACTACTTGTAGGTATTCCTCTATCGATCGATCAGCATCCTGTGTCGGTCCGGGGATATTATCATTTAATCTCCTACTCCGCCATGTATTATATTCGAGGGTTGCCATTGGACCCATTGCAACTCTTTTCATTCGGTGAATCTGCTTCCAAGCATCAGAAATCTCTCGAACTCTCTTCTTATAATTATTCCCACTATACGAGAATTCAAACTGAGCTAGCCCATGCGTTACCGGTATAAACTGTCTCGATTGGTACTGCCTTAGCACGAGCAAAGGAGCATACCCAACGGCTCCCCAGATCCCTAACAGAGGAACCCAATCATAACTCCCACACCGGTAGAGAATTTCATCCGGAACGAACCAAGAAGCTCTCCATTCCACATCCTTTTCTTGAAGATTCTGAAGAAGCGCGATCCAGTTCTCTTCTGATACGTCATCTCTCCTGGGTGCGGCTGCTAACTCCTTTAATGGGGAGTACTTCGCAAAGAAAACCCGACAAGAAGATCTATCTACTTTCCAGAAATGGCTATGGAACCACACCAACAATAGTTGCGCGCAGCCTATGAATCTACCCTCATCTGCTCTCCGGCACGAGTTCAAAGATCTAAACGTTTCGGTAAGAATCGTCGGTACTGGCGTAACCCCCTTGTCAAGTCGATCGAAATAAGTCGATGTCGCTTCATCTATATGTCTCGTAACTTTGGGAAAATTACCAAGCCGTAGATACTTAGGGGCGAACATGTCAACTTTCCTCTTGGCATCTGGATGTGCCACAATCAGCTCCTCAAGCTCCCCAAGGAATGCATTTCCCTTCACCTTTTGTTGAATTCGTGTCACGACCCACTGTTCACTCATCCCGGTGATACTCATCGCCTTCTTTACAAAAGTTGGTGCATTAGCGTACTGAAATAAACTTTGTCAACTCCGAACCCTTTGGCTATGAAGCAAAGCCGTGTATTCTTCCACTTGTAGGCACCAAATCTACTTCCCCAAATGTGAAACAAATTATAAGCGGAATTCCAATCTTCGAGTCATAGCCCGAAATAAGTGTTTGTCAACTCGATGTCCAGATAAGTAGGGTAGATCACCATAATTAATGTAGAAAAGGCTTTAGTTGCTTCATCCCAACAGGCCCATACATCTCTTAACTCTTGGAGCTCATTCTTTGTCACACTGATGCGAGTGAAGTCCAATAATTCTGATGTATAACCCTCGGTTAGACTATCCCCCTTCTCAAGCTGTGTCTTCTCTGACCATATACGCACGGCGCATTTATCCTCTCGTTATCAAGGAATCCGTTCTCCATAACAAGCTTTCTAGCTTAGTAATTAAAACAGGAATCGACGCCTTTTAAGTATGAAATGACATGCAAACATGACCAAAATAAAATAAGTTAGTATCACATAAAAGTAATCAAAGCAAGTAAAAAAATGTCGAACCATTACATAGGTAGCCACTAAGGTTTAGCATGGCTCTACCTAGGGTGGGCTCTTAAGGTTTACTATATGTGGTTTAGTTCTAAAGGAAGGGCACCTGAACTAGCAGATTCCTCAATCCTCACCCATTATAGGCTCATACGGATCGAGTTCAGTTCAGGGGAATACATTTCCCTATGGCCATGCGGAGGTGAAAACCTCACGGAACCATAGTACACGGATGTACTCCTAAGAGGCATCCCCTAGCCCATGCGGAGGTGAAAACCTCACGAAGGCGTAGCTTCTCGCTCCCACTTAAGGGTGTGACCACAACGGTCATGCAATATGAATGCAAAAATATTCTATGTGTCTCAAACCAAAGAAGATATATGACGCGACACAAACTCATGCAAATGGAAATAAAAAATTTATTTTCAATAACAAGGACAATAATCAACCAATTTTACGGCTTGACTCTCTTATTGGAGTCCCCAGTGGAGTCGCTAAGCTGTCGAAACCATTTTTTTGTTTGGAAAACGGGCCGACTTTAAAAATATGGAAACGGAGTCGCCACCAATCTTTTTTTGAAGTGTGATTGGGCCACTTATAAAACGTTTTGGTCTACGAATTTTAAGAAAACGGGCTCGGGAGTCGGTTACGCATGAAGAAGGGTTAGCACCCTCGCAACGCCCAAAATTGGTACCGTATTGATTGATTAATATCCTTAATATCGAAAAATTAGAAAATATTTTAAAATATGAATCTTCAAAAATGTTTGGATAACCCACATTAGATATCGAAACTCTCTTATTCCGAAAAGATGAAACACCACATCCAGCATGATAGGACGCGATGTTTCAAACCCTCGATACCAAGATTGTTTCATGATCTTTAAAACTCATACATTGCAATTTGAAAAGGGTATTTCGCTATTTGGCCAAACTAAAAACCAAAACCAAAGACGATTGGGCACGGTTCCTTGAATTTCCAATCATGAAATATTGCCTTTATTTAAGAAACACGATAAAAGAATCTTTGAAGGATATTTAATTGTTTGGACGAACAGAAAAATCGAAACCCGGCCGCGATTGGGCACGAATCTCTCGAACTTCCAAACACGAAACATTGCCTTATTTTAAAAACGTGATCAAAATCTTCAAAGGATATTTAGTGAGCTAGGCAGACAAAAAAATCGAAGCCCAAAGACGATTGGGCACAATTTCTTGAACTTCCAAACACGAAATATTACCTTTGTGAAACATTTTTTAAGTTTTGAAAAAAACAAAAAAAGTGTAAATGTAGACATGATGATAATAGGGAATAACAATAAATGCAAAAAAAAAAACAATAATATTACAATTATAAAAACGATATGTAACAAATAAAACAAATAGTAATAATAATGAAATATAAAACTAATAATAAATAATTAATAACGAATATATAAAAAAGTATGATGTTAACCGTAATAAAAAAATAGTAAAAGAAATAAAGGTATATTAATAATAATAAAATAGATATAATCATAATATATAAAAAAATAAAGTAAACAAGTGTATACATATAACCGTAGTAGAAATATAATAGAAATATAATAATAATATACATAATGTAAAGAATATGATTATGACAAGAATAATAAAAAGTAACAAAAAGGATATTTAAAAACAATTAATTTAATGGCGAAATAGTAATATAATTGAAAATGGATAAAATTGTATCAAAACAGAGACTTTTGGAGCCAAATTTTAAAAAAGATAGAAGGGTTAAATCGTAATGCGTACGTAACATTGAGGGGCCGGTAATGCAATTACTCCAAGCTCCTGAACACCTGCACCTGACCCAGGACTAACTTGAAGCGGCGCGCAAACTCAGGGGCAAATTTAAAAATAGAAAAAACCGAAGGAGGACGCAGTTGAAACAACGGCACAATAAGGAGGGCTAATCACGCAATTTACCCACTTAAGGTGAAATTGCACAAATCCTCCTGCAGCAACAAGTAATTGCGTGGGGCCCATCCCTTTTTAGTGTTTAAAACTTAAAAACAGAATACCCCCCCCCCCCCCGGCTTTTCTTGATTTCTAGGGCTTGAAGCCCCTTTTATTCCTCAATCATCGACGTTTTAACCCCGATCAGTAGCCGGTCACCCACAAGAACGAAGGCCCGGTAAGTTTCTTCCCTTTTCCTTTGTCAAAACTCGTTTTAGAATAAAAAGATAAATAAAAGAGATATGTTTGTTCTTGAACAGTAAAAAAACAAAAGAGAAAGAAAAATAAAAAAAAAATAACAGACCTACTACCATTCTTTGATTTTTAGAACTAATTTCCTTGAATTTGTAAAACAAAAAAATCGCAGATGTTGCTCCGTATCTCGCTCCCGTATCTCGTTCAAAAACCAATCCCCTTTACAACGTTTTCGAAGGCTTTTATAGCCCTTTACAACTGATTCTTGTTTATTTACAGGTGCCCGATCGATTACGTCTCTGACGTGGCGTGGTGGAGAGGCGTACGTCGCGGGATGTGGCGTCTGGTGCGCGAAGGTGGGACTGCTGGCAGTTGCATGTGGGGGTAGGGTTCCCCGATTGTTTTTCTTATTTTGGGCTTAGGGTTGATGTTGCATTAGGCCCATTACTTTGGATCTGTTTGTTAATTGGTATTGGGCCCCTGGCTTGAAAATTGGGCCTTACAATCTCCATTGGATATCCTTTCTCCGGAGGTGATCGAGAACCAGAATGCGGACATCCTAATTTGGAGCTTCGCTGTGACGATTTTACTAATACTGCTCAAATTGAAATTGTTGGTATTAAGTATAAGGTGTTGGACATTCATTATGAAAGTCGGATTCTAAGGATTGCGAGGGAGGACTTCATCAACAATGCCTATTGTCGTCCTCAAGTTCCAATTCAAAATTCGGTCCTGAATTCTGAGCCGTTTGTTCCCGGTTCTCGGAATACCAATCTTACTCTGTTTTATGATTGCCAACCTTCATCAAGTCTTGGAATCTTCCCTTGCAATTCTTCAAATTACAACAATGTTTCCATAACTACAGATAACATTCGTCCAGATGGATGTTCAGCTAATGTTAGAGTCCCGATTCTTCAATCTTCCTGGGAAAGATTTCGAAATAAAACCTTGGATTTGGAAGAAGCACTGGAAACAGGATTCGAGGTGCAATGGGAGGAGGATATGGAAGCCTGCCGGAAGTGCAATGCTTCGGGTGGAGGCTGTGGTTTTAACGAGTCAAACAATCAAACATTCTGCTACTGCCCATCAGGATCTGAGAGTTCATCGGATCCTAACGAATGCCATCGATCCCATCTCCCACCATCTCCAGCATATACCAAAAACAACAATAATACCAAAGGTATGTATGTACCTTCCATTAATGCCATTAAACTTATTTTGTTTATCTAATATGAAATATTACATAATTTTTACAAAATTAAATGAATTACTTACTATAAAAGCTTATAAAAATTTTAAAAAATTAATTATTATATATAATAGTTGAAATGTTATAAAATCTCGAAAATGCAAAAACTTTTAATTAAAAATATTATATAATACGTAATTAAACATATAATTTGAAATTAAATAATAATAGCACATACAATGCGTAGGAAATTACAATGAAAAAATTATATTAAATAGTAAGTAAACAAAATTTAAACTATTTATTAATGTTGAGTTGATGCCAAGTAATACGAAGTCAATAAGAGATTTAAATAGTAGTATATTAAAAATAGTTATAAAATTAAAAATATAGATATTTTAGTAAACTTTTTTGGACGTGATAAAACTTGCTCTCAAACCTGCCCCTATGAGGTGAGGGTGAAACTTGATGGGTTCGAGTTATTTTACCATGTAAAATTTATTGACTAATCAATTATTCAATCAATGTATACTAATATAAAAAATTAATTGAGTTAATTAATTATTTTACAATAATAATAAATAATGGTTGAAAGCATTGAAGTAATTGTTTTTTCCATAGGTTTTTTTAGAAGAGTGGAACCAAAAAGAGTTTATTAATAGCATTATTATTTGGTATATTTATGGTGATTATTTAACTCTACAAACAAAATAAATTATCTTTTGTCCTTAAGTAGTATTTAAAAAATTAAAAACTAGATGAGGCGATTTTTTTTATCCTACTTGTAAAATTAAAAAACTTCTTCACCAACGAACGAATACACAAGAGATGAAAACAAGAGGGAATTAGAAGGAGATCAAGTGGTGCAATAGAGATGGATTTACCTATAAAGGTCAAGAGTTGGAACAAGAACAAGGGGATAGGTTGATCAAATAGATGAATATAGAGAATAATCTTAGGATGCTAAAAAGTCAATCTTTTATTTGTCATTTATAGGAGAGGTCTCCTTATCCGCAAGTATGACATGTCAGGATATACATTTGATCCCATTAAATGCATAATAGATAACCATAGGCATCTATTATGAGACTCTATCGCCTAAATAGACTTCTTATTAGAATAGTATTCACATTTAAGTTTGTGTGGATGACTCTTTAAGGTAGAATGAATGATGAAATGTTATATTAGAGGAAGCCAACGCGGAGTCAACGATGCCTTTAATGCTAACATGTGTATGTTCGACGGAGGATATGACATTATTATTATTATTAAAAACTTCTTCCTATTTCAACTATGTCCAGCCATTGCAGTACTAGATTATTTGGTTTTATTATAATTTGACAAATTCAACATGGCATTTATTTATTTTCTGTTTTTAATAAAATGAATTTGCTGTCCAAAAAAATTGTTGAAATTGTAAGTAACCAATGTGTGGTATATTGTATTTAATAGGTGGGTCCAAATCCAAGTTGAAGCCGGCTCCAATTTTAATAGGTATGAAACATTTTTTTTTTTTTGTGGTTTGAATTAATTATATATCTTCTACTCACACACGATCACAACTACTATAATGTCTTATAGGTTGGGGTTTATTGGGTATTAATATGTGGTTTTTGTTGCTACTATAATTAATTTTTTAAATTTGGAATCAAAATCAACATGTCTAATCCAAAGTAATATTTTCATATACTCACTATTAATTAAGATTTACTACAATTAAGCTTTTAGGGTTAAAGTAGGTTGTAATTAATATAACTTAATTGGTTTTAAACAAATATATTTACTCTTTGTATAACTTAAAATCAGGGCAAATCCAGCAATTCAAAATAAAATTTTAAAAGTTTAGGAGACCAAAGTTAAAAAAACAAAGGAAAAAAGAATAGTTTAAAAGAGACTTAAATTAAATATCTCACAAATAAAACGGGTTAAAATAAATATTTTACCTTTTAGCTAAGGCGGGAATGTCAAAGCCACTGCATGCTTTTCTTTTAAATTAACAAGGATACTTCATGTGTTATAAGTAACAGAAGTTTAAGGGTTTCCTTCAAGATTTTTCTTCAATTTTATTCATTACGTTCTTTTACTTAATTAAATATTACATGTGTTAATAAACAGGATTAACAGTTGCTGGAATTGTATTGGTTTTTTCCGTTTGCTTCTTTGTCCTAAGGTTCAAAGGAAAATCATTATCGAATTATCTCCCAGGAAAGATAAACGACGATGCTAGGATTGAGGCATTCATCACAAAGTTTGGTCTTTTTGCTCCAAAGCGATACTCTTATGAAGAAATCAAGAAAATGACAAATAAATTTAATGATAAATTAGGTCAAGGAGGTTTTGGAAGTGTATATAAAGGAAAACTACCTGATGGTCATCTTGTGGCAGTTAAATTCTTAAGTGAAATGAAGGGAAATGGAGAGGATTTTATGAATGAAGTAGCCAGCATTAGCAGAACTTCACATGTTAATATAGTGACTTTACTTGGTTTTTGCTTTGAAAGATCGAAGAGAGCTTTGATCTATGAATTCATGCCCAAAGGATCATTGGACAAGTTCATTTATGGTCAAAGGTCGGATAATCAAAGTTGTCAATTGGAATGGGTAACTTTGTATGACATTGCACTCGGCATCGCTAAAGGACTCGAGTACTTGCATCAAGGTTGTAACACAAGGATCTTGCACTTTGACATAAAGCCTCACAATATCCTTTTGGATGAGAATTTTTGTCCCAAGATCTCCGATTTTGGCTTGTCGAAATTATGTGAAAAAAATAAGAGTATTGTATCAATGACAGGTGCTAGAGGAACTGCGGGATATATTGCTCCAGAAGTGTTTTTTCGAAATCTAGGAGGAGTTTCTCATAAATCCGATGTCTATAGTTATGGAATGATGGTGCTTGAAATGGTCGGAGGTAGAAAAAATATTAATGTTGAAGCATCCTGAACTAGTGAAATATATTTTCCATCATGGATTTATAAGCATCTCGATCAGTCTACAAACTTGAATATTAATGAAGAAATAACAGAAGAGGAGGCAGAAATAATAAGGAAATTGATTGCAGTGAGCCTTTGGTGCATTCAAACCAATTCATTAGATCGACCGTCAATGACTAGAGTATTAGAAATGTTGCAAGGAAGCCTTCAATCATTGGAACTCCCGTCACGACCTACTTAAACATTTTTGTCAAGTTGAGGAAATTGTTCATTAAACATGTGTTTATTATTTTTTTTAATTTATTTAACATGTAGTGTTCGTGAATTTAAGAGAGTTATAAATATGGGAAAATGCAAATAAGGGCAGGCAGAAGATATGAGGATCTATTTGATGATTTTTCGAAATGTAACCTGAAATTTGATAGGTTTTTTTACAATACTTGTTAATACTACCTGCCAAATTGGAAAAATAGCAAATGCTTTTGACTTGGTGTTTATTCATGTGGACAATGTGTATGATTTTGTTGAAAGTGAAAATGAGAGAAGTTTACAAAGTGTCGTCTTTAGAGATGTTAACTAAATTTCTCAACAATAGAAGGTATTGTCCCTCAGGATAGAGTTTTGTCTCTTGATATGCAGAGAGCTATTTACGGTTCACAAAGGGGAATACTTGACCATATGTGGACATACAACCACCCATCAAGAGGCGATGTAAGTGTCTCGCCCTTGGTGAGATTCGAACTTTTGACCTATTGTGACGTCTCTGAGAATGACATTTCGAAAACTTCTCTTAGAGTCCCTCCTCAACAATAACGATAATATTAAACTCAAATAATTTAGGTTTTGATAAGAAAAACCAAACAAATTGTTACCGTCCATGATTTGACTATATAATTAGTATAAAAGATCATCAATAATGGTATTAGTAGGGTGTACTTCAACCAAGTTTGACTCCAAATTTAAAGTTTAAAATTTGGCTCAATCTTGATGGAGTTTTAATTTTAAAGCTCAATTTTGATTTAAGATAAAGATCTTTTTATCTAAAGAAAAAATGAGCTTGGTTGTGATGTTGATTATTTGTGTATAAGTAAAAGTTTGATTATAGTCGTGAGCTAAGTTTTTTTTTTGGTACAAATCAAGAGGGGTTAATGCCTTGAAAAGTTAAATTATAAACGCCTTCCATCCTATTTTAGTATGCCGGCTTATTATATTCCGCCATTTTTTGTCACCTTCAAAAAACGTACAAATAAAAATATTATGATTTTTTAGTGTAATAGTGATAGAGCGAAGTGTGAGAAGTCTGGCTTGAATTTTACTGGCAATTTTGTAGCTTCAAATGGACAGAAACTGAGAGTCTCTATGGTCCTGACCGATGGCGGCTCCGCCAGTCATGCTATTTCACCCGCAATGGATAATGCAAAAAAAGAAAGTCTAGTTGGTGAGAGGACTTTCAATGAGATCCAATATTTGAATTCTTGATTGATGATTCTATAAATTGTGAAAAGGGAAGATGTTGATTATAGAATCATGAAGATTTTAAATGTGACTTGCTCAATAGTTTAAGTAAATTCGATAATGATTAAATCGAATTTGATTTTTTTTTTTTTTGAGTTGAAAAAAAACTGCGAGCACCTATTTCGTAACGGTATTTGATCTATCTTTGATTGTCCGATATTTGATTTTCTTATGAAGCTTTTGTCTTCTCTCTTTATTATAAATTTGAAAAAAAATATATAAAATTATAAAAATCATACATAATTTGAAAATAAATTTGAATTCATCATTAATTTAATATTAAAATAATTTTATAATTAAAGAATTAAATTAAAATTTATATATTTTTATACTTAAAGTTTAAACAATAAACGATATTTTTAATTAATACATAAAAATTAAGGCCAAACTGGATCGGTCCAAAATACAAAATAATTTATCCAAGATCCAACTGGAACAGAAACAAATAACATGAGCCCTGTCCATCTATGCTACAATTTCAACATTTTTCCTTGGAAATTTAGTCGATAAAAGAAGAGAAGATTCCTGTGGACAGTTACGTAATGCTGTTGGAAAGCTAAGAGTCTTAAAGGTCGACTTTATAGTCAAACCCTTTTGTTTTGACAATTTCCTCGAAATTCATTTGATCTGAGCTGAGACAAAAATCAATGGTTTCTATGTATTCATCATTTGACTGGTTATCTATCTCTTCTCTGAATTTTTTTTAAAAACAAATTGAAAATGAAATCATCATCATCATCAGCATCAGATCTTGCTCTTCTTTTGCTTTCCTTATCATTCATGATGCTTGGGGTTGCTGTTTCACAAAGTAATAATACCAGAGGTATGTATGCATGTACTTTCCATTTTAGAACTATTCTTTTTGGGTAATGGAAATAAGATGAAGATTAGGGTTGCATGCATCTGCCAGTTTAATAACTTCCTCTTGAGTTGGGTGGTTAACACAAGTGAATATTTTCTGTTTCAAGGCCTCTCTCAGTTTAACTTATAAACTCTCCTGTTTGAAACTCTGCTTGGATCCTTTGCTTATCTTGTCCCTGTTCAGATACCTCTCTCTCTTTTTTTTTTTTTTATATATATATATATATATATGTTTTGTGTTGATTGAAATTCATTTTCCTGTTGTACAGGTGCTCATCTATCGATGTTTACTATTGTAAATAATTGCAGCTATACAGTTTGGCCAGGAGTGATAACACTGGCCGGAGGCTCACAGAGTTTTCCTACTACAGGTTTCAGTCTTAATCCCGGCGAATCAACATCTATTTCTATTCCAAGATCTTGGCGCGGTCGGATATGGGGTCGAACTCTTTGCACTCAAGACTCTTCTGGCAATTTCTCTTGCCTCACTGGGGACTGCGGCACATCTAGACCAGAGTGTTCTGGTAGGGTGTACAGGACCCTGGCAACCCTTGCAGAGTTTACTTTCGATAGTTCTGTGGGATTCGATTTCTATGATGTTAGCCTTGTTGATGGATTCAATCTACCATTGATGATATCCCCACATGGTGGAACAGGAGGTGACTGTAACTCAACTAGATGTGTTGCGGATTTGAATGGTGACTGCCCTTCGGAGCTTAAGGTTGTCAATGGGAGTGAGACAATTGCATGTAAGAGTGCTTGCTCTGCTCTTGAGGAACCCCAGTATTGCTGCACCGGAGATTATGCTTCCCCAGCTACGTGCCAGCCCACTTCTTACTCACAATTCTTCAAGACTGCGTGTCCTACAGCTTATACCTACGCCTATGATGATGCAGCCAGTTCGTTCACTTGTGTTGACGCTGATTATGATATTACTTTCTGCCCTACCCCTTCCACCAGGTAACAAATGCATGCCAATTTCAATATAGAGAACGGGTGATCCTAAGGCAATGGTGTCTGTTGATGTCACCGGTCCGCGATAGCGTTGGCAATCAACCGTTTCTTCCATATCTGCTTTGCTTTTTTGGAAAAGAAAATGATTTCTCTTTCTTTCTGCCTCTACTTCTGTTTTGCTTATTCTTGGGTTTCCTGTTTTCACTACCCAGTCCCAATCAACTGTACGAGAAGTGCCGCGATGCAGTGTTTAAATGTGGGAATATCTCCATTGGATATCCTTTCTCCGGAGGTGATCGAGATCCAGAATGCGGACATCCTGGTTTGGAGCTTCACTGTGACGTTTTTACTAATACTACTAAGATTGAAATTGTTGGTGTAAAGTATGAAGTGTTGGACATCCATCATGAAAGTCGAATTCTAAGGATTGCGAGGGAGGACTTCATCAACAATGGCTCTTGTCATCCTCAAATTCCAATTCAAGATTCGATCCTGAATTCTGAACCATTCGTTCTCGGTTCTGGAAATACCAATCTTACTCTGTCTTATGACTGCCAATCTTCATCGAGTCTCGGAATCTTCCCTTGTAATTCTTCAAATTACAACAATGTTTCCATAACTACAGAGAACATTCGTTCAGATGGATGTTCAGCTAATGTTAGAGTCCCGATTCTTCAATCTTCCTGGGAAAGATTTCGAAATGATTCCTTGGATTTGGAAGAAGCACTGGAAACAGGATTCGAGGTACAATGGAAGGAAGATACGGAAGCCTGCCGGAAGTGCAATGCTTCTGGTGGAGCCTGTGGTTTTGACAAGTCCAACAATCAAACATTCTGCTACTGCCCATCAGGATTTGTAAGTTCGCCGGATTCCAATGAATGCCATCGATCCCATCTCCCACCATCCCTAACAAATACTGGAAACAATAATAGCAGAGGTATGTATGTACTTTCCATTTATACAATTAAACAAGTTTTTCTATTAACGATACTTGAATGTTATTTTTCTTTCCTTAGACTTTTAACACTCCAATCTAATTTGAAATATGACATCATATGTTCTTATCATTAGCAACAAGAACATAGGCAAACATAAGATCCCAACATGACATTGTTAATATTATTGTCCAAAGACAAAATTATATTAATATTATTAAAAACTTCATCCTATTTCAACTATGTTGACCCATTGCACCACCAGATTATTTCGATTAATATATAATTTGACAAATTCAACGTGTTATATTTATTTTCTGTTTTAAGATAGTGTATTTAATTTTTCTTTTTTTCTTTTTTGAAAAGCTAGTAATATTATTTTGATGAAATTATTTAAATGGTTGAAATCTTAAAGTAACTAAATTATTGCTTTGTGTTGTATATTGTAATTTAATAGGTGGGTCCAAATCCAAGTTGAAGCTGACTCCAATCATCATAGGTATGAAAGTGTTTGTTGGGTAATAACGTGGTTTCAATTACCTATATATCTTCAAAGCACACACAAAATACACCACTTAATACATCACAATTACTATAATTGTAGTGTTGAAGTGGCTTTTAATTAATATAATTAAATTGATTTTAAATAAATATATATATACTCTTTGTATAACTTGTAATGCTTTTCTTTTAAATTAACAATCATACTTTTAACCAAACTTTTATGATTTCTTTTTAATTTTTTTCTTTAATTTTATTCACTGCTTTCTTTTATTTAATCAATTTTTTTTTTTTTTACTTTAATTCAATCTTATCTATTGAGCTAGCAAAAATTGATTAATAATTCATAAACAGGATCCGTTGTTGGAGTTGTATCGATTTCTACTATATGCTTCATTGTCTTAAGGTTCAAAGGAAAATTACTATCAAGTTATCTCCGTCAGGGAAAGATGAACGATGATGCTAGAATTGAGGCATTCATCACAAAGTTTGGTCCTTTTGCTCCAAAACGATACTCTTATGAAGAAATCAAGAAAATGACAAATAAATTCAATGATAAATTAGGTCAAGGAGGTTTCGGAAGCGTATATAAAGGAAAACTATCCAACGATCATCTTGTGGCGGTTAAATTCCTAAGTGAAATGAAAGGAAATGGAGAAGATTTTATGAATGAAGTAGCTTGCATTAGCAGAACTTCCCATGTTAATATAGTGACTTTACTTGGTTTTTGCTTTGAAAGATCGAAGAGAGCTTTAATCTATGAATTCATGCCAAAAGGATCATTGGATAAGTTCATTTATACTCAAGGATCGGATAATCAAAGTCGTCAATTGGAATGGATAACTTTGTATGACATTGCACTCGGCATCGCTAGAGGACTTGAGTACTTGCATCAAGGTTGTAACACAAGGATCTTGCACTTTGACATAAAGCCTCACAATATACTTTTAGATGAGAATTTTTGTCCCAAGATCTCTGATTTTGGCTTGTCTAAATTATGCGAAAGAAAGAAGAGTATTGTGTCGATGACAGGTGCTAGAGGAACTGCTGGATATATTGCTCCAGAAGTGTTTTTTCGAAATTTGGGAGGAGTTTCTCATAAATCTGATGTCTACAGTTACGGAATGATGGTTCTTGAAATGGTTGGAGGTAGAAAAAATATAAATATTGAAGCGTCCCGAACTAGTGAAATATATTTTCCGTCATGGATTTATAAACATCTCGATCAGTCTACGAGCTTGAATATTAATGAAGAAATAACAGAAGAGGAAGAGGAAATAATAAGGAAATTGATTGCAGTGAGCCTTTGGTGCATTCAAACCAATCCATTAGATCGACCGTCAATGACTAAAGTAAGAGAAATGTTGCAAGGGAGCCTTCAATCATTAGAACTGCCGCCACGACCCACCTAAGATATTGCAAATATTTGTTAACTTGAGTAATTTGTTCACAATGAAGCAATCATAAGTAAATTTAATAAATCATATATTTTGATTTCATAATTTTTTTAATTGATTTTTTTAAATATATTTTAAATGTTAATTGTGTAAACATAAATTATTAAATGCATAAAAAATTAAATATAATTTTTTTGTGTTTATCAATATTAACTTTGAGTTCATTAAATGTGTTATATTTGTATATTTAATAGAGGATAAAAGTATCATGGAAGCCCCTGTACTCAGAGTTGGATTGTATTTTGTTCTTGCTACTCAAAAAATAGGCAAAGTAGTCATTGCACATTAGATTAAAAAATAAATTTGTCATTTCTGTTAAAAATATTGACGGAATAATCAAACAGTGACATGATATGTTACAATTATTCTATGTATCTAATAATTATGCTACTATAAATTGCAATATATTTTGCAATTAAATTGGTTGACTTGGTTATTATATTATTGTATTTTAATTTAATTAAATATTTATTTTTTTAGTATCTTTTTAAGAGATTTTAGGCAACAATTTTTTAGATTAATTAGGAGAAATTTAGCTAAGGAATGATAACATGAAGTTATCTAATATGATTTTATTTTCTTATTTGAGACATTAAATCAAGGGTAATTTATCTAAATATACCAAAATTTAAAAAAAAATTACGGAAATAGGCCGAAAATGTAATTATTTACGGAAAATGGCCATTTCCCCCCAAAACGCGTCCACGTCAGCGCGTTTTGTGGGGATGCAGCAGGAAAGCGCTCCCTCAAAGGAGCGCTTTCCTGCTGCAACGGTAAAAAAAAAAACCTATAAATACCCCCCACCCTTTTATTTTTTTCACAACAAAGTCCTTATTCATTTTTCTCTCAACTTTCTCTCAAATTCTTCTCAAATTCTTCTCAAATTCCTTGAAACTTTCTCTCAAATTTCACAATAGTCCTTTAATATTTACAAAAAAGCCCCTTTTTGAATTTTTTGAAATATAATTTTTTTGATAAATTTTAAAATATTCGATCAAATGGCCGGAGAATTAATTCGTCTCGACAATAAACACATCTCCGTCGATCAAATAACAATGGTAAGTTTTAATTTTAATTTTAATTTTAATTTTTCAATACTATTTAATATTTTTTAGGTTTATGCAATTTTAATTAAAATTTATTTTATAATTTTTTAAACAGTCTGTAGATCGGGTGTTGCAATGCTATATTCGCAATATGCCTGGTCCCCCATCGCCGTTGATCGAGAACTACCTGCGGGAAGCGGGTTTTTGGCACTTGGCCACGATAGGCCGGGGGTGCAAGTTGGACCCGAAGTTAATCGGTGCGTTGATAGAGAGGTGGAGACCCAAGACGCACAATTTCCATCTTCCATGCGGAGAGTGTACTATCACTCTGGAAGGCGTGCATTTGCAATTGGGATTGTCGGTGGATGGGTGCGTAGTCACCGGGTTCGCAACCACGGTGATTGGGGAGCCGTATGCTACGAGCTTTTGGGTGCTATTCGGATAACATTAACGAGTCGGATCGAGATGGGCTGGTTTCACGAGACACCTTCACGAGTCGGATAATGGTTCGACCAAAAATAGAAAGAATACGGTATGCTCGGGCATACATTCTTGAGATGATTGGAGGCTATCTCGATGCTTGGACACATCCACGAAACCTCATTACACCTAAGATGGCTGCTAAAACTCGTTGATTTTAGAGCAGCGGTGAATTGAGTTGAAGTGCCGCCGTGCTAGCAAAATTGTATCGGGAGATGTGCGGGGCGACGCGGCCGAATAAAGCGAAAATCGGAGGTTACCTATAACTACTGCAATCACGGGCATAGTTTCGATTTCCATTTTTACGTCCTCGAGTCGACCACCCATATACATTCCCACTCATAACGAGGTAAATTTAATATTAGATTTTACAAATTATTACGTAGATTTAAAATATAAATGTATGCTAAAAATTTATTTAATTAGGTGGAACCATTCGGCGAGTTATGTTGGAATACCTACATCACTTGAAGATATACGGCTTCTACTAGAGCAATGGTCGGAAGCACAAGTAAGTATTAAATAAAATATATTTTCGTAATAAAATAGTCGTTTCGTATTTCGTATTTAGAATTTAGTATTTTGTATTTAGTATTTAGTATTATGTATATAACTAATATTTTTATCATGTTAATATAGTTTCAATGGACACCATACGAGGATCCGGCAATTCGGGTAGTAATTCCGGAGGAGTTCTTGCTAAATCCGAACATTTGGCATGTGAAGGTCCCATTGATCAACTATGCCACCGTGGAGATGCACCAGTCAGATCGGGTTCTACGTCAATTTGGATTCCGAAAACCGATTCCCGTGGCACCTGAGGTGCTCGATGATGAGCACAAAGTCGACTTACGGCAGTTGCATACGGATTGGCCAAGATTTTGGTCAGCATATATCGAAATGTGGGAGAACCGGTATGATTATATACCTACTCGGGAACCGATCATCGTTCCTGAGTTAGCGTGCGTGCCGGAATACATGCCATGGTTTAGGATTCATGGCAAGCCGTATTTATTGTCGGAAGAGGAAAGGCGACGGCAACTTCGTGAACAAAGGGAACGACGGGGCCCTTTAAATCCAAGGAGAAGGGGTGATTAGACGGGATCATCAACAGCGCCGACAGAACCACCGGGCCCATCAACAGCACCCACACAGTCACCGAGCCCAACACTTCAGCCGACGACACCCACATCACAGCCTTTTCAGATTATGCTAGGTGCGTACCCTAGCCCTTATATGTATCCTAACCCTTATATGTTTCCTTTTCCCAGTCCCACTGTAACATCCTGAAATAAGGCCTAAATGGAATTGTGGTTGCGAAACCATGAATCTGAGATAGAAAAGGTTATTTTAAGTAATTATTATGATTTATTAAGTGATTAGATGCATGTGTTAGAGTATTGATAAGAAATTTTATTGATTTCATGTCTAATTTGCCTATTAGGACTTAATTGCAAAAGTTGATAAATATGAGTTTTAGATGGTAAAGGATTTAATTGAAGAGCATAATTGAAGTAGAGGTCCTTAAATGGTAATTATACCATTAGGATTTCATGGACAAAAATGGACATATATAGGTAGAAAGAACCAAAGTTTTTAATGAAGGGTAATTTAGTCATTTGGTAATAAAAAGAAATTAAAAGGGAAAAAGATGACAAAATATGCTCATCTTCTTCATTAGGACGAAATTTCAAGGGTTCTCCATAGCTAGGGTCTGTTTCAAGCTTCCAAGTTCCATAGTAAGTGATTCCAAGCCCGTTTTTAATGTTCTTTACGTTTTTGGAGTCCCTTGAACTTGATTTAGCTTAATTTAGCAATAATTTAACCTAGGGTTCATATTTGGAAAAATACCCATAGGTGAAATGTGTTTATTTTGATGTTTTATGATAGAATATGAAGTCTGAAATTATGTTAAACAACTTTTGCTAAGCGATTTTAAGTGAAAACGGGTAAAACGGCTTAATCGGTAAAAATACCTAATGTTCATAAGTACATGTTAGAGTGAGAATTTGATGTTGTCATAGAAGGAAAAATGATCAGCATGTCATAAAACATAAGAATAAGGGATAAAGTTTAATTTCCGAGCTTTGGGAAAATGTGTAAATATGTAAAAGTTTAGGGGCAAAATTGTAATTTTTCCAAAGTTAAGAATTAAGGACTGTTTTGATGAATGTGAGTATTAAATAAGCTAAATTTGCTATTATAGATCAAGAAGAACGAAATCCAGAGTTAGATCGAGGAAAGAAAAGATAGGGGATTAAAACGATATAGTTGATCGTATTTTGTTTTCGAGGTAAGTTTGCGATAAATAAATGCAATATTCTATTACTTTACATTTAATGTTGTTAAATTTCAGCATTTACATATTTATTCTGTAAATTTATTATTTAAAGACTCAATTATGAATTGACGGAGAAGCAATCTCAGAAAGTTCCGGTTGAACCTTAGGAATGTGTAGGATACAAATGTCATGACATTAGGGTTTAAGGAAATCATGTAAGACCATGCCAAGGCATGGCATTGATAAGTTACTATAAGGCAAAGGTCCCATGTAAGACCATGCCAAGGCATGGCATTGGTGAGTTCATAAGGCAAGGATACCACGTAAGACCATGTCAAGACATGGCAATGGTTAAGTTTCAAAAGGAAGGCACCCGTGTATCCTTAGTATTCCAAGTGGTTCAACGGGAAAATTCAAAGAGTATACCAAAGTAAAGGTAAGGCAAGTCCAAGCTAAAAAGGTAAGGTAAGATAAATTTATGTTAAAAGGTAAGGCAAGTATACAAGTTTTAAGTATATTGAGTTAAAAGCTTAAGTGATCTTGATAAGAAAAACATAAAATAATTCATTAAGAATGTTGTTATCTATTTACTTGTAAACTTACTAAGCTTTATGCTTACGCCCGTTCTTTATTTTTTTATATAGTATTACAAGCCAATTCGGGGATCGAAAGGACGCGTCGGAGATCGTTACACACTATCAAAGGATTATATTGGTATTTTGTGACTCGACGTTTTAAGTTATGGCATGTATAGGGACTTAACTATCTTGTGTGTATAACCTTATGATATGGCTTAAGATTAGCTTGTAAATGTATGGTAATGATTAGCTATTAAAATGGCTAATGAAGAGTATGTTTTGGATATTATGTAATGCCTAGTTGATAATTATTAGAAAGAAATTATGTAAGTATATGCAGGGGAAACAGGTTTATGCAAGAAAGATGGCGTGATTTTGAAAAATCACCAAAAATTCTGGAAAAATTATGGTAAGAAGATATATGAGTCTAGTTTCATAGAAAATTTACGGATCTTAATTTCGAGTTTTGTAACTCGAGTTATAGTCAATTTAGTGACCATGACGCAGACAGACAGGTTTAAATTTTTATGCCCGAATTACTAAGTTAAGTCTAGTAATGCCTCGTGCTCGACTCAAACAACGGTCTCGGGTAAGGGTGTTACATTTGTTGATATCGAGCAAGGTTTAGTCGGTTCTCGAAATATTCAGTATGAGTAAGAGTCTATCTATACATGCCATACTTATATTTTGATAGTGTGACGACTCTTGACGATTTAAAAATGTTTTTCTTTTATAGTTATGGATCCCGAGCGAGCTAGTGCAGATGATGTAGAGAGTAATGTCGCCCACTCTCGCTGAAGGGGCGGTGCCACAAGATAGTCGTGAAAGGCCCGTTCTTCGTTAGTCGGGGAGGAGGGGCTCGAGAAGCCTTCTTCCAAGCTATGAATGAATGGTTTCTTTGAGTTCGTTCGCATGCGAACCCGGGTTGTTAGACCTCCACCCCTCATGATCCTCGGACTACTCATGTAGCTTCTCCGATTCTGAGATCTGATCGAAAAAGAGAAGCCACCCGTTGACAAAATCGAGAAAACAAGGGGCTTTGAAGAGTTTCGGGCTACTAAAGACGATGATGCAGAGAAAGTTTGAATTTTGGCTCGAGAACACTATCAGAGTTTTTGATGAGTTATCCTGCACACCAGAAGAGTGTATTAAATGTGTAGTGTCACTTCTTAGAGATTCAGCCTACCAGTGGTGGAAGACACTTGTATCAGTAGTACCGAAAGAAAGAGTTACTTGGGATTTCTTTCAGGAGGAGTTCCGTAAGAAGTACATCGATCGGAGGTTTATTGACCGAGAAAGAAAAGAATTCCTTGAATTAAAACAGGTAAGATGACGGTGACCGATTATGAACGTGAATTTGTTCGACTCAGCAATTATGCTCGAGAGTGTGTGTCTGCAGAGGCTTTCATGTGTAAAAGATTTGAGGATGGGCTCAATGATGATATCCGACTGTCAGTTGGAGTATTAGAGATAAAAGAGTTTGTTGTTTTAGTTGAACGAGCACATAAGCGCGAAGAGTTATTAAAAAGAAAAGGTAAAGCTGAAATTGAGATGCAAGACACAAAGAAAAGACAGATGAGCAAGTCGTTTGATCTACATCCAAGAGGCCTAGGGAGTTTTCTACGAGATCTAATTTTTCAGTTGGGTATTCTAGCCAAACAGAGGTAGAAGATTTATGGATCCGAAAGCTCAAACCACTTCGATTGCGAGTGTCGGCGATTCACGACTGATAGACCCGAGTGTCCTCAATATGGTCGACGTCATCCGAGTCAATGTCGAGCAACCGAGATTGGTTGTTTCCGATGTGGTGCACGGATCATTTCATTCGAGTGTCCCAAATGGTTAAAAGAGAAGTAATATCGAGTGCAAGATCGGGCAATGCCCCGTTAGAGCGGATCTCGGAGAAATCCCGTAGTAGCGGTAGAGGTACATTTAGAGATACGTAAAACGAGATCGGATGTTAGAGCACCCGCAAGGACTTATGCTATACGTGCTCGTGAAGAGGCATCCTTCCCGATGTAATTACGGTACATTTTCTCTTCATGATGTTAATGTTATTGCTTTGATTGATCCGGTTCAACCCATTCCTATGTTTGCATGAAATTAATGCCTAGTATGAACATGCCCATAGAGTTTACGAATTTGTGATTAAAGTATCGAATCCATTAGGTCGGCATGTGTTAGTAAACAAAGTATGTAAAAATGCCCTTTGATGATTAGAGGTTCTTGTTTTTAGTAGATCTCATGCTATTGCCGTTTGATGAGTTTGATGTGATTCTTGGTATGGATTGGTTAACTGCACATGATGTGATAGTGAATTGTGGAAAGAAATTCATTGAGTTGAAACGTGAAAATGGTGAGATCCTTCGGGTTAATTCAGATGAGTCAGGTAGTTCAATTTCCATGATTTACAGTATGTCCGCTTTCGAAATGTTTGAGGAAAGGATGTGAAGCTTATCTTGCTTTTGTATTGAATACTAAAGATCCAGAGTTGAAAATTGAATCAGTGCCGGTGGTAAATGAGTTTCTTGATGTGTTCCCGGAAGAACTACCAGGTTTGCCTCCTATCAGAGAAGTTGAGTTTGGTATTGAATTGATTCCGGTACCACACCTATTTCTATTGCTCCTTATAGAATGGCTTCAATAGAATTGAAAGAATTGAAAGCTCACTTCAGAATTAAGCGATAAAGGCTTTGTAAGACCTAGTTATTCACCATGGGGCGCGCCAGTGTTATTTGTGAAAAAGAAGGACGGTTCCATGAGATTGTGCATAGACTATCGGCAGCTTAACAAGGTAACCATCAAGAACAAATATCCATTGCCTAGAATAGATGATTTGTTTGATCAATTGAAAAGAGCCACTGTGTTTTCTAAGATAGATTTGAGATCCGGATACTATTAGTTGCGAGTTAAAGAGTCAGATGTTCCAAAAACTGCTTTTCGAACTAGGTATGGTCACTATGAGTTTCTTGTGATGCCATTTGGCTTAACTAATGCTCCTGCCATTTTCATGGATTTAATGAACCGAATTTTCAGACCTTACTTGGACAAGTTTGTAGTTGTGTTCATTGATGACATCTTGATTTATTCTCATGATGAGACTGAGCATGCAGAGCATTTGAGAACAGTTTTACAGATTTTGAAAGATAATCAGCTTTATGCCAAGTTTAGTAAAAGTGAGTTAGTTACGGGAAGTTTGTTTTCTTGGACATATTGTTTCAGTGAAGGTATTAAAGTTGATCCGTGTAAGATTTCAGCCATTGTTGGTTGGAAGCCTCCCGAGAATGTATCGTAGTCGAAAGTTTTCTTGGTCTTGCCTAGGTTATTATAGACGATTTGTAGAGGATTTTCCATGATAGCTACTCCATTGACAAGATTGCTCTACAGAAAGATGTCAAGTTTGAATGGACTGAGAAGTGTCAGCAGAGTTTCGACAAGTTAAAGGCATTGTTGACTGAAGCTCCTGTCTTAGTACAACCAGAACCGGGTAAAGAGTTTGTGATTTACAGTGATGCATCCTTAAATGGACTAGGCTGTGTACTTATGCAGGAAGGAAGGGTAATTGCTTATGCACATGTAGGCGATTAAAACCACATGAGAAAAATTATCCGACACATGATTTAGAGCTAGCTGCTATTGTATTTGCATTAAAAATTTGGAGACATCACTTGTATGGTGAGAAATGCCGAATATTCACTGATCATAAAAGTTTGAAATACTTGATGACTCAGAAAGATCTGAACTTGAGACAAAGAAGATGGCTAGAGTTGATTAAAGATTATGAGCTAGTGATCGATTATCACCCGGGTAAGGCAAACGTTGTTGCCGATGCTTTGAGTAGAAAATCATTATTTGCATTGAGAGCTTTGCATACTAGTTTGGCCCTGCCAGATGATGGTTCTATTTTAGCTGAGCTGAGAGCTAAACCGATGTTTCTTGAAGAAATTTGTAAAGCTCAGAAAGATGACAGTGAGTTGCAAGCCAAAAGGGTTCGATCTTGAGTCAGTGTAGAGTCGATTTTCGGTCGAGATCGGCGGTTGTTTGATGTTTAGAGACAGGGTATGTGTACCAAAGATTGATGATCTTATTCGAAAGGTTTTACATGAAGCACATAGCAGTTCTTGGTCTATTCACCCAGGTAGTACAAAGATGTATAATGATTTGAAGAAAATGTATTGGTGGAGAGGAATGAAAAGAGATATTTGAAATTTGTTTCTAGATGCTTGATCTGCATTTACAGTAAAAAGTGAACATCAGTACCTTGAGGTTTTATTGCGGCCTATATTAGTTCCCGAGTGGAAATGGGACCGAGTTACTATGGATTTTGTGACAGGATTGCCTTTGACCAGAGAAAGAAAGATGCAGTATGGGTTATGATTGATAAGTTAACGAAGTCGGCTCATTTTATCCCGATTCGTATGGATTATTCACTTGACAAGTTGGCGAGTTGTATATTTCGAGATTGTGAGACTACATGGAGTCACAGTTATCGATCATCTCAGATAGAGATCCGAGATTTACTTCACGGTTTTGGAAGAAATTGCGAGGAAGCTTTAGGTACAAAGTTGAGTTTTAGTCTGACTTTCCATCCTCGGGATGATGGTCATCGAGAAAGAGTTATTCAGTACTTGAAGATATGCTTAGATGTTGTGTATTAGAGTTTCAAGGTAGTTGGGAGAAATATTTGCCGTTAATAGAGTTTGCTTATAATAATAGTTATCAATCGAGTCTGAAGATGGCACTTTATGAAGCTTTGTATGGACGTAAATGTCGCACACTTTTGTATTGGACAGAGCTTAAGGAAAATCAGATTCTGAGGTTGATCTAGTCAAAGAAACAGAAGAAAGTAAAGGTCATCGAGATTGCTTGAAAGCGACCTCGGATAGACAGAAATCCTATCTGATTTGAAAAGAAAAGAAATTGAATTTCAAGTTGGTGATAGGGTATTCTTAAAAGTATCCCCTTGGAAGAAAGTTCTCAGTTTGCGGGAAAGGCAAATTAAGTCCCCGTTTTATTGGACCGTTTGAGGTGATCGAGAGAGTTGGGCCATTGGCATATCGGTTAGCTTTGTCGACTGAATTAGAGAAGATTCATAATGTGTTTCATGTGTCTATGCTACGTCGTTATCGTTCGAGATCCATCGCATGTAATTTTGCGAGACGAGAGGTTGAGATTCACCGGATATGACTTACGGTGAGGAACCAGTAAAAATTCTAGCTCGGGAGGTTAAGCAATTAAGGAACAAAAGTATTGCACTTGTGAAAGTATTATGGGATAGGCATGGGATAGAAGAAGCTACATGGGAGCCCGAAGAGGCTATGCGAAAATAGTATCCAAATCTCTTCACAGGTAAGATTTTCGGGGACGAAAATCCCTAAAGGGGGGGAGAAATATAACATCCTGAAATAGGGCCTAAACGGAATTGTGGTTGCGAAACCATGAATCTGAGATAGAAAGGGTTATTTTGAGTAATTATTATGATTTATTAAGTGATTAGATGCATGTGTTATAGTATTGATAAGAAATTTTATTGATTTCATGTCTAATTTGCCTATTAGGACTTAATTGCAAAAGTTGATAAATATGAGTTTTAGATGGTAAAGGATTTAATTGAAGAGCATAATTGAAGTAGAGGTCCTTAAATGGTAATTATACCATTAGGCTTTCATGGACAAAAATGGACATATATAGGTAGAAAGAACCAAAGTTTTTAATGAAGGGTAATTTAGTCATTTGGTAATAAAAAGAAATTAAAAGGGAAAAAGATGGCAAAATATGCTCATCTTCTTCATTAGGACGAAATTTCAAGGGTTCTCCATAGCTAGGGTCTGTTTCAAGCTTCCAAGTTCCATAGTAAGTGATTCCAAGCCCGTTTTTAATGTTCTTTACGTTTTTGGAGTCCCTAAACTTGATTTAGCTTAATCTAGCAATAATTTAACCTAGGGTTCATATTTGGAAAAATACCCATAGGTGAAATGTGTTTATTTTGATGTTTTATGATAGAATATGAAGTCTGAAATTATGTTAAACAACTTTTGCTAAGCGATTTTAAGTGAAAACGGGTAAAACGGCTTAATCGGTAAAAATACCTAATGTTCATAAGTACATGTTAGAGTGAGAATTTGATGTTGTCATAGAAGGGAAAAATGATCAGCATGTCATAAAACATAAGAATAAGGGATAAAGTTTAATTTCCGAGCTTTGGGGCAAATGTGTAAATATGTAAAAGTTTAGGGGCAAAATTGTAATTTTTCCAAAGTTAAGAATTAAGGACTGTTTTGATGAATGTGAGTATTAAATAAGCTAAATTTGCTATTATAGATCAAGAAGAACGAAATCCAGAGTTAGATCGAGGAAAGAAAAAGATAGGGATTAAAACGATATAGTTGATCGTATTTTGTTTGAGGTAAGTTTGCGAGAAATAAATGCAATATTCTATTACTTTACATTTAATGTTGTTAAATTTCAGCATTTACATATTTATTCTGTAAATTTATTATTTAAAGACTCAATTATGAATTGACGGAGAAGCAATCTCGTAAAGTTCCGTTGAACCTTAGGAATGTGTAGGATACAAATGTCATGACATTAGGGTTTAAGGAAATCATGTAAGACCATGCCAAGGCATGGCATTGATAAGTTACTATAAGGCAAAGGTCCCATGTAAGACCATGCCAAGGCATGGCATTGGTGAGTTCATAAGGCAAGGATACCACGTAAGACCATGTCAAGACATGGCAATGGTTAAGTTTCAAAAGGAAGGCACCCGTGTATCCTTAGTATTCCAAGTGGTTCAACGGGAAAATTCAAAGAGTATACCAAAGTAAAGGTAAGGCAAGTCCAAGCTAAAAAGGTAAGGTAAGATAAATTTATGTTAAAAGGTAAGGCAAGTATACAAGTTTTAAGTATATTGAGTTAAAAGCTTAAGTGATCTTGATAAGAAAAACATAAAATAATTCATTAAGAATGTTGTTATCTATTTACTTGTAAACTTACTAAGCTTTATGCTTACGCCCGTTCTTTATTTTTTTATATAGTATTACAAGCCAATTCGGGGATCGAAAGGGCGTCGGAGATCGTTACACACTATCAAAGGATTATATTGGTATTTTGTGACTCGACGTTTTAAGTTATGGCATGTATAGGGACTTAACTATCTTGTGTGTATAACCTTATGATATGGCTTAAGATTGGCTTGTAAATGTATGGTAATGATTAGCTATTAAAATGGCTAATGAAGAGTATGTTTTGGATATTATGTAATGCCTAGTTGATAATTATTAGAAAGAAATTATGTAAGTATATGCAGGGGAACAGTTTGTACAGCAGCAGTGACGTGATTTTGAAAAATCACCAAAAATTCTGGAAAAATTATGGTAAGAAGATATATGAGTCTAGTTTCATAGAAAATTTACGGATCTTAATTTCGAGTTTTGTAACTCGAGTTATAGTCAATTTAGTGACCATGACGCAGACAGACAGTTTAAATTTTTATGCCCAGAATTACTAAGTTAAGTCTAGTAATGCCTCGTGCTCGACTCCGGCAACGGTCTCGGGTAAGGGGTGTTACACCCACGGCAGGTTGAAATGCATGGCCCGGTTCGAGTCCGTTCCCGACTACTCCGACTGGCCAGTCGATCTTTAGGCCATCGTCGCCTTGAGGATCGCCTGGAGCGCCGTCGAGGAGCTCTTCTTTTACCAGTCTCCTTCGCCGTATGGGATTCAGACACCCCCACCATGGTTTATACAAACACCTCCCCAGTCTTTATTTTATCAAGGTGGGTCATCCTCCCAACACCCACAACCAGACCCCCTGCCGGAGGAACCAGAATCCTCGCCTGAGGTTCCAGTACCCCCGCCGGAAGCTAGAAGAAGGAGGAATCCAGCGCGTGACCGTCGACCACCCCCATGTGGCACTGATTCCGACCGGCACCAACATTGATCCCTACCGCCATTTTTTTATTTTTTATTGTAATTTAAATTTTATATATTTAATAAAATAAAAGTTGTTTATTATTTTTATTGTAATTTAAATTTTTTATCTTTAATAAAAATAAAAGTTGTTTATTATTTTTATTGTAATTTAAATTTTTTATCTTTAATAAAATAAAAGTTATTTTTTTTTGTAATTTAAATTTTTTATATTTAATAAAATAAAAGTTGTTTATTTTTTTGTAATTTAAATTTTATATATTTAATAAAATAAAAGTTGTTTATTATTTTTATTGTAATTTAAATTTTTTATCTTTAATAAAATAAAAGTTGTTTATTTTTTTATTGTAATTTAATTTTTATATCTTTAATTTAATTTTTATAAAAGTCCAAGATTTTTTTTATTGTAATTTAATTTTTTATTTATTTTGCAACTTAGTCCTTCTACAAAAGTTCACCATTTTCATCAAGAAATAAATAGAATTTACATAGCCAGCAAGAAACAAAAATACTAAGAAGACTATCAACTATTCCGATTTTGACACGAGCGAGATGTATGGCCTGGGTTCCTACACCATCCGCATAACTTCCGTTGGTTGGCCGTTTCTCGGATATCCATATTGTTGCGTATTCTAGTCGAGCAAGGTCGACCTTTTGGTTTTCGCTGCAATTGTCTATCTGGTAACAGCTTATACGGTGCAAGCGATACAAACGGCCACTTACGTTCATCTAGGACTGGTGGGAATACGTGTCTCCAAACGTTGTACATGTTTTTTATTTTATACACTTCGTCGACATAGCTCATGAGATCAAGACGGAGATTCTGACAAGCCGCAAGTACATGAGCGCATGGGTAACGAAGTGCATCAAATATCCCACAGTCGCAGGTCCTATTTCTCAAGTGTACACGATATTGCCCGCCAACAATACCTTGGTTCGGTCTGTCAAACTCCGTCACACGAAACCATAGGTTGTCGCGATCGTGACACACTGTGTGCATGGTGTTAGCCCGTGCCTTCCCCTTGTTAATTTCTCGCAAGACCTTCGCGCACCATACATGGCCTCCTTGCATTTGGCCTTTATAACTCGCTGCTCGCTTCGAAAATAGTGCCGCTAAATGAAAATATGTCTCTCACACAATCGATGTTATCAGCAAATGACGCGTTCCTTTTAGAACAGAATTTATGCATTCGGCCAGGTTTGAGATCATATGACCATATCGTAGGCCACCGTCGTATGCTTGTGTCCACTGTTCGAAAGGAATATTGCATAGGTAGTTTGCACCTTCTTCATTAACTGATCGCAAATTCGCCAACATCTCGTGAAAATGGTCCTTATTGATCTCGTACCCTGCCAATATAAGTTGATAGCGAATATAACATACCACTCTTCAATTAAGAATAAATTGAATATTACAAACGAAATTATATTAATAGATATTACATACCCATATTGGTCACTTACTGTCGTTGACTTGTAGATCGATGTTGCCCGTGATAGTTGGACGCAACATGCCTTAGGCAATATCGATGGTGTGTGCGATGCCACAAGCTTCCCTGTCACTCTATTGCGGCTAGTATTCCAGGGCCCCGATCCGATATAACGCATATATCAGGTAAGGGGCAGACATGCCTCCTTAACCTAGATAGGAAGAAATCTCAGTCATCAGCTGACTCCACTGGTGTTATTGCAAACGCAATTGGAAGGATTCTCCCGCTGTCGTCCTGCGCCACAGCTAGCAATAGTCGATGCGTATATCTGCCATACATAAAGGTACCGTCAATTTGTACCAATGGCTTGCAGTATATAAATGCGTCTCGGCATTGCTTAAATGTCCAGAACAGACGCTTGAACACTTGGCATCCATGGAGCAATCGATCATTGTAGTACGACGGTTCTGTTTCGAGGTCTGTTATGCTGCCTGGGACATATCTCTCCAGCACCTGACACCACTGCCACACTTCATTATATGAAGCGTCCCACCGACCATGCAACTTTTCCAACGCCTTCTGCTTGGCTATCCAAGTTTTTCGGTAAGAGGGCGTATACCCCAATTGGCTACGAATATTGCCAATTAAAGCCGGCACTGCAGTCTTGGGATCGTCCTTCACCGTCGGTATTATTAAGTCAGCCAACATCTCTGAATCCATCTTCGGATGATCTTGTGAAACACCTGTCAACGAAGTACGTTAAATAACGCAACATTACGTAATATTAGTATTATTCAAAAACCTTGAACACCTAGTGATACTGTATCGGCAGGACATGTATGTGGACCTTTGTACTTTTTGATCTCCCACAAGCCTGTCATTTTCCTCAATGAGGTCATGATTTTCCATGAACATGTACCGTCTTGCACTGCACACTTTGCCTCGTACTTATCGAGCTTGGATTTAACAATGTTGTAGTTAACCCCGTTCTTGATGCTATATTATTTCAATGCACCAAGAAAAGTATCCTTGTTGGAAAACTCTTTACCAACTTTTAATTCGCCCGAATCCAACGACGAACTTGTACGGTTACGCGTTCTGTGTGGTAGTTCAGGAAACTCCAATGCATCGTCTTGAGATAGATCGACATTATGCATGTGGACTGGAGACGAGTACGCCCTGAATAGCGGATCTTCTTCTTCTTCATCTGAATCGCCTTCAACATCTTCAAGTACGGTTGGATCAGGCTCCAGTTCAGAAAATAATGCAACTTCTGCACCATCGGGCCCGGGCTCTCGAGGTGGATCAACATCGGACTCATCATCCGACCCACCATCATCTGTAACGAACGAGGGCCCCTCGCCGGTGGATGTCGTGGGGAGTACATTATCACTTCTTAAACAACTTTCGTAACGTTCCCAATTATATGTGGATTGCCAACCACTAGAAGTTGATGACGTTCCCCAATACGTATTTCTAGCATCAAACGTCGAAAGAAGGATATGCATGTCCCATCCACCAACCGAGTGTCGTACAAGGTTGTGTTTTCCATACTACCACCAAACACGGGCACTTTCGTATTCTGTCTCCCACTAACAGAGTGTCGGCTTGGAGTCGTGTATTCCCCTCGAACAGCAGTAGATGTTGAAGTCGAAGGAAGATCATTTGGCGATGAAAATTGTACATATACCTCAAGATAGGGTGATCCACTGGCAAGATAAGTCTCCACCATTGCCTCAAAGCTCCGAGGACCTTTGATGTCGAATGAGTCATATCTCACCTGATCAATCGAAGCGCAAAATCTATACTTAATAGACTGAACTTTCATTAGCGTTGTTTCGAAGATTTTACGCCTAATTCTTTTGCAAAATTCTGTCAAATCTATGTTTCGATTAAAACCCAGTCGCGTTGTGTTCTCCGATAAAAAAATAACACCATTTTCGGTGTCACAAACCTCACCATCATAGTAAATAACAGCATTAATACGTTTACTCATTTTCAGTTTCTATTTTTCTTTTTGCCTCAATTTCTGTTATGAAACTTGAGAATGAAATTTGGCTGATTTATAGTCTAAGGATTGGCAGAGCCTACTGTAGCAAAAGAGCGTTCACGTGAGAGCTTTTTTTTCTTGACTTTGCGACAAGTATCCCGCTTGAAGCGTTTTGGTCACTATTTGTTCGTAAACGTCTTCTTAAAATTATTTTACCGAGAGACTCATCAGTAGCAAAAGAGCGCCCACGTGGGAGCTTTTTCAATACTCTTGGCGATAGTGCATCCCGCTTGAAGCGTTTTGGTCACTATTTGTTCGAAACGTCTTCTCAAAATTATTTTACCGAGAGACTCAGTAGCAAAAGAGCGTCCCACGTGGGAGCTTTTTTCTCTTCTTTGGCGATGCATCATCCTCGCTTGAAGCGTTTTGGCACTATTTGTTCGAAACGTCTTCTCAAAATTATCTTGCCAGATACAATCAGTAAAAAAAAATCAAATAATTTTTATTTTGCTGATATATTTTTCCCAAAACCCTAAACTTAAAATTATTCTAATTAATTAACCCTATAATCTAGTTCATTAATTTTTCCCTAAAAATCCTAAACTCTACGACCCTAAAAATCCCTAAACCGTAGCTCTAAAACCCTAAAAACTCATACCCTAACACTAAAAACAGTTAAAAAGCCAATCGGGGGATGGAGGGCAAAAGTGCTCCCTCAAGGGAACGCTTTCCTGGTGCATCCCCCCAAAACGCGCTGATGTGGACGCGTTTTGGTGGGAAATGGTCCTTTTTTGTAAATAATTAAGTTTTCGGCCTATTTCCGTAATTTTTTTAAAATTTTGATATATTTTAGTAAATTGCTCTTGAATCAAGAAGTTTAAATTAAAAAAAAAATCTCTACTTTAATTAAAAAAATTAAATAATAGGTTTGAAACCTATCGGCCCGGTTTTTTTCATCTCGTCCCTAAATCCAAACGTAACGTCATCTCTTAACCGTTCCACTAATTCCCATGTCAGTGACTCACTCTTCCCTCTCTTTCTCAACCTCCAATTTCTTTCTTAACCTTTTTTTTTTTTTGGTTTTTCCTTCTTAAATTTCTTCTTCCGATTACTTTTATAAATCTATTTTGATCTAAATTATTCTGTTTATTACTGAATTTGATTTCATACTCTAAATTTGAAAAATTCATAGTTTTCAATTTGATTGCTGAGAAAAAGAAGGCAAGGGAAAGAAGAAGGCGCTATTCTTTTATTTAGACTTTTAAATTCGTAATTGAGCAGGATGGTTTACTGTAATAATTGCTCCAGAAACGTTACTGGAGAACGCGTCGACGACGGTCTTTTGTAAGTGAATTTCTTGCTCATAAACAGTGTGGGTCTTTTTTGGAGAAAATTTCAGTTTATTGTTTCATTATTTATTTTACTTATTTATCTATTCTGTAGGTCTTGCACTTTTTGCGGGAAGGTGTTGGAAGATTGCATTTTTGCGACCGAACCTCAATTCGTTAAAGATTCATCTGGCCAAGTAATGTTTCTTTCTTTATACGTAATTTTTAATTTTGGAACTATGTTATGCTAAAATTTAGTTGAATAGATGCGAGTTAGGTTTAAGCTAGGTGATCTGTACTCTTAAATTTTGTGCAAGGTTCATTGTTTTTGTCATAGACAATTACTTCTTACTAGCTATTTGTAGTTTCCTAACTATGAGAATGGCTGGCTGAATATGCCATCAAACGGAAGAAGAAATTGGCAAGCTAATCTCATTGTCAGACGTGTTTTAATTGAGTGAAGTGCATTGAATTGTGGAGTTCAAGTTTTGTTTCCCTTTGTTTAGTTTGTTGATAACTTGATCTTTGCTTTCTTGTTTTTGACTTGCATTTATTTTGATTTCTATTGCTAATTTCACTTTGTTCCCAGAGCAAACTATCTGGAAATTTTGTGAAATCTTCGCAAAGTATTTCAGATTCACGCCAGCATACCATAGATAAAGGTATGCTTTGTTAAGTTACATCTATGTTATGCAAGAAGCTATATGTTGCCAACTTTTGATAAAGGATTATTTATACATTTCATCAAATTCGCTTTTTCAGGGTGCTCTGATTTCAAAACCTTTTGACATCTTTATTGCAGGCTCAACTTTACTTTTATGTGTTTTTTCAGTTTGTTGTCATGGCTAACTATGTGTTAGCATTACACACTTATTGCAATGTGACTTATAAATATCTTGTTTCTGGTTTTAATTTCATTGTGATACAGCTCTTGATGGTATCAGATCTTTGAAGACTGGATTACTTATTGACGAGTATAGTGATGATGTTGCTAATGTTGCTTTACGGTTTTATGAAGTATGTTTTCTTTGTCTGAACTTTCATTTCAATGCTTGTTATTTTTTCCCCCCCTTTCAATATTTTAAGCTATTTTTATATTTACTGTGAAGGTTGGCCTTGAACGGAATTTCACTAAGGGACGCAGATCAGAGCTAGTACAGGCTGCATGTCTTTATCTTGCCTGTCGGTGAGGAATTTCTTCTTTCTTAAATTTGTAATGTGGTTACATGGAAATACTATTGCCTGAATTCGAACATGGTCTATTGTCTTAAACTTAAATGTGATAATTCAGCTGTTTATATCTCAGTTTAATAACACAAACATGCAGACGTCTACTGGTTATGTGCATAAGCACTTGCTAAAATAAAATTTCACACATGTAACTTACAAATGCATATTTTCACTAAAATATAGGGTCATGCAGATGGTAGTAATTTTTACTACTTCAAATCTCTCGTTCTCATTTGTAAAATAACAAGCGTGATTCTTTACCTTCTATCCTTTTATTTATGGGAAGTATCTGATCTTTTTTCCTTTCAAATCTTTTTTGAAATTTGTGCAGTATTGGCTACTTTTTCTTCTGCAAAACACAATAAGTTGTGACTCTTTACTTCATCTTCTCATATATGTTTTTTGGTCATGGATTTTGCATGAGTTTGGCAAAAGGAGGGTAATACTGTAATTGATAAAGATTTTTTGTTGACTAGGATTTTCAAGAACGAGGGTAAGAGTCTTGTTTTTTAGGGTTTGATATGGTTCAAACAGATGTGTTTGTGGCTGGGGTTGGAATGCAGAAAGAATATTGCTGGTCTGGAATTGGGATAGAAAATATTGGATGGGATCTCTTTCAGCTAGTGGTCCACTATTTGAAAAAAACACAAAAGATTCATGCTGTGCTCGTAAGAGCCACATCAAATATTCAAATTAGCTCTACACTTTCTTGAAAATTAGATCATTGCAGAGATACACAATTCAGTCAGTGAATGAAAGAGACAGGATAGGGAACTATAGAGGGAGAGGAAGAGAGAAAGAGGGAGAGCTATCATGAGCGACATGATTCTTTTTGTTTCTTCTTCAATTTAGGGTTGAATTGTTTACCCTCCTTTTTATCACTTTTTTGTTTCTTTTTGTTCTTTGAACTGTTGAACTATTTCCCTCCTCAACCATATAATTTTTGGCAGGCAAAAGGGAAAGCCATTCCTTCTTATTGATTTTTCACATTATTTACATGTAAATGTGTAAGCAATTTTCCTCCTTTCTACCCCTTTTAAACAAATTTAACTTGCTCGATAATTCTTTATCTCTCTGTTTCTGCGTGATGAGTTTTTTTTTTTTTGACCGATGTTCTGTTGTTTCTTCTTCAGTTATGAGCTTGGCTCTGTATATCTGCAACTTTGCTATGTGCTGTACCTTGCTGACTCAAAGGATCTTCCGAAACTAATTGATCCTTCAATTTTTATTCATAAATTTACAAATGGTAAGTTGCTTAATCAATTTCCATAGATTTTTTAGTTGATCGCATGCTCCCAGTGTTTGTGCATTGAACTCAGACATGCATAATAACCAATATACTTTGCAGCTTTGATTCCAGAAGGAAACGATGAAGTTGTTAAAACTGCACGGGACATTTTAGCTAGCATGAAACGGGACTGGATGCAGGTGTGATTTTATTCAAAAGTACTTTATTTTGATTCTGTGTATTATCTAGGTAATTTTTGGAGTTAAAACCTTACTGTAACACAAATTTACAGACAGGGCGGAAACCCAGTGGATTATGTGGTGCAGCACTGTACATTTCTGCACTTTCACATGGTCTGAAGTTTTCTAAGTCAAAGATTGTAAGTTATAGTTCATACCTTTTTATTTGTTGCCTTCTTTAATAATCATATGTTGTTGTTCCTTTTGCTTGAAAATCTATAAGTTTTTAGTTTTTATTTATACTATTTGGTTGACAGACTTTGCAATTTTAATTTTATGATGGGGGCTTGAAATTCGGTAGATGTTTTAACTTCCAACCATGTCATGATTGTTCTCATTCACAGTCTAAATAAGGTCCTAACTCATATTAGGTGGTTTTGGATTAGGTTCATGTCTTGGCCTAAGCTAGAGTAGGGATAGTTTTAGATGCCTCACTGCCCTGTCTAAGACACCCTCTACAATTTGCATTGTAGTAATATGCACATGTCCATGTTGTTATTATTATTTATTATTTTTTATTCTTTTTCCATAAAGTAAACTTTAGCATCATGGTACTAAAAGGTGGAGGCATAAAATAACTGAAGTTTAATACAATAAAAATGAAAAAGCAAAAGTAAAATAAATCCACGACTGCCTTAAGCCATAACAATACTGGATAGCTTGATATTACCATTTAGCATCTGCTAGATAATGAATTTTTGTTTTTTCAGTTTAACTTATTTCATTATATGTATTTATTTATGCTTGTGGGCAGTTTAATTTTTTGTTTTTCCAATTTCTTCTTTACTTAGGTTCATGTTGATTCTTGTTTTTTTTCCCTTTTTGCTTATTATCCTCTCTCTCTCTTAAATTGTTGGGTTAATTAAGGTCTGTTTATCAGATAGAGGTTGTTCACATTTGTGAAGCAACATTGTCAAAGCGGTTGATTGAATTTGAGAATACCGACTCTGGAGCCTTAACGGTATGCATTTTTTTACTTGTGCATGGTAAAATAGAACTACATTGTGCTAGGAAATTGGTAATGGAATAAGATTGTAAATTAGAAACTATGGAATGAAGAACCATATTCAACTGATGCTTACAGTAGTTTGAATTTTTTTTCCCCTTTTGATGTTGATATGACTTCCTATCTGCATATGGTCCTAAGTAGAGCATGATGGCATAATCTGATCTATAAGGCTTGCAGTATCTTGGGCGAAAAAAGCTTTGTTGTTGTTGTAATTGTAACTTGTGTCAGTACAATTATTTTTTTCTTATGCTAGAATTTGATTGGTAAATCTTTACTATTATTACTGTTGATGTTACTTTTGTTCACACTACAGAGTATCTAACTAATTTTATGAAAAAATTGATGCCAATTTTTCATCATTACCTCAGGTGTCATGTTGAATTTGTTGTATTCCACATCTTGTTACTTTTCCTCCTCTGTATTTCTTGAAAATACCTCCTCTGTTTTGAACTTGTGACCAGATGGAGGAATTTACGGAAAAGGAGAGGGAGCTTCGAACTAGTTCATTAACTGAAAAACAGCCAAGTATTGGGTCAAAAGAAACCAGCTTAGATGAAGTGCTATGTAGGCATGTGGGGAGAAAACCTTTTGCCTATGGACTTTGTAATGAATGTTATGAAGAGGTGGCACCCATGTTTTTTTTGTACCTTTTTTATATTCTTTTACCACTACAATTGTACTACTGGAAACTGTTTTATCATTGAAGCTGAAGTTCATGCTGTTACTGGTTGGTGCAGTTCATGAAGGTTTCAGGAGGGATTGATGGAGGGTCAGATCCACCTGCATTCCAACGTGCTGAGAAAGAGAGAATGGCAAAATTATCTATTGAGGAAAATAATAAAGTAAGTTCTGTAATTATACCTTTTTAAAGGCTTAAGGACAGTGAATGTTGAGAATCCGAATTGTAAACACTTCATATATTTTGGATTGCAAGATTCACATCATGGGCATGCAAAAAGGTTATTCTCTCACAATGCCCCCCTGCCCCCCTCATGTGCTAACTGATCTCTTAATGTTCTGTCATTCTTTTCAGTTTAAACACTTAATAGTAAAGAATTTATTTATTGTTATGTTGATTAACTATGATAGATTGAACTCTCAAAATCTTGTCACAGGACGCTTGAGTCCTTTCTCCTCTTGGATTTTTTTTTACCTTTATTTATCATAAGGTTATCTTCTGGATTGTGAGATTCATGTGAGCATGCAGAATTATTCTCTCCTCCGTCCTCATGTGCCAACTGATCTCATAATTTGGTGCTGTCTTCTTTTTAGTTTAAAAACTTAGTAATGAAGACTTTATTAATTGTTATGTTGCTTAATTATGAGAGATTAACCTCTCTCAAATTTTTGTGACAGGACACTTGAATCTTTTTATTATTTATTATAAGGTTATCTTCTGCATAGTTTTAACTTTCATTCTTTAGCACGATATTTCATTGTTGTGGTTGTTTTTGATAACCCAGAGCATAGCCAGCAGCACGTTTGCAAGTGGATCTGAAATACCTGAAATTAGTGGTAAGTTTTATTATCAGGAGTAATCACGCATAACATGGTTTAATAATTGGACTTTTTTATCTAAATGCCCTAGATCTTTTATTAAAAGAGGTATTTTTCAGGGGTTTTAGAGGATGCAACTAACAAGGCAGCCATTGATGAGGGTGACAATGATAAGTTACCTGGAGTTGATGATAGTGATGATGGATCGGATAACTTTTCTGATATTGATGATATTGAGGTGCAGAATAAGTCTGCTTTCTTGTATTTTGACATTGCATTGTCCATAGGAACTTCAAGAAACAAAAGTACTTCATACTCTACCCAAGTGCTATACTAACTACATTGGTTATATTTCCTCTAATGGAATATTGTTTTGAGATGTATATAGAATTATGTAAATTACATCAAGTTTCTTGAGCTTTGACTAGCTTAACTGTTTTGCTTCTTTTACTTGCATATCATCTTTTTTCCTTGCATTCATAAACCATCTAAGATGTTCACACTTGATTTGAAATCAACTGGGCTTAAATTCAGCTTTGATCACTGCTACCAAACTAATCCTGAACGTTTGGGTGGTTGTCTGTCTTATGCAATCAGCACCGCTATTGTATAGTTTCTTCTGAGCTACTCTGGGTCTAAATAATGGTTGATCTGTAAAGTCGAGTGTTCAGAATACAAAATTGCCAATTTGAAAGGGAAAAATGTTCAAGAACTGACTACAATTTACCTAAACTAAGTTTATTGTTCAGGTCTACTCTTCAGTATTTAGAGTTTGGTTCTTCATAACTTTCTTAGGAAGTGAGTTTGGTTGGTCTGGTACAGAATCAACCATCCTGAGATCTAGTCATATAAATAGCCTTCATTGTACACCTTTTCTCAACAATAGTTTTCATGCCTTTTAAACTGTTATGTCTTTATTAATGCATGCATGCATTTATGTATATGTGCATGTTTATTGTTTGAGTGGCATGCATTGTGTTCTAAACCTAATTTAGAAAGTATTAGTTGGTTTCACATGTATGGAACTGCACTAAATTTTATCTTCTTACTTTGACGTCATTTTCTTATAACTCTTGGGAACTACTCCATTATTACATTTTCAGGTTGATGGTTACCTTCACAATGAGGAGGAGAAGCATTTCAAAAAGATCATTTGGGAAGAAATGAACCGGGAATATGTTGAGGTGATTTGAACCATGACTTTGTTAAGTACAACATTATTTTGGCCTCCTCTACTCTAATCTCACAGATTAAATGCAATATTCATGCATTGGCATGTGCTCAAGTAAGGGCATTGGAAAAGTATTTTGTATCTTTCTAGTTAAAAACATACATAAGAGGATGATTTCTCCTTGAAGAACAATTCAGATATATTTGACTATTGAAAAGACAGACTTTTAGATGGTTTTTCTCATACTTTTGGTCAAATTGAGCCCTGAATCTGTGAAATTGTTTGATATAATTTATTTGAGTCTCAGTGCATTTGTGTTAGTTAGAAGGTAAGTGGAAAATGCAACTCAACTTTCCTTTCATGAATTTATTTTTTTAAAAAAAAAAACCTAGCTAGTTACAGGAACTTAATCATACTGCAACCTTTGCAGGAACAAGCAGCCAAGGAAGCAGCTGCAGCAGCAGCTAAGGAGGCTTGCATGGCCAACTATGATAAATGCCCAGAGGACCTCCAAGCTGCACAGAAGCTTGCTGCAGATGTTGCAGAACTAGTGGCAAAATCTAGAAAGGTGATTCTTGAATATCAAGAAAAATTGGAAGTTTCCTGATTTCTGAAAACTATATCAAGAGAAATGCAAGCCACCTCTTGTACTTCATTACTTATTGTTAAGATAGACATGGAAGGCAATATCTAAAATGCTAAAATGAAAATGCAAAACAAACTATAAATGGTACCACACGTAATAGCTGGATTGCATGCATTTAATTCTTGATCTCTATTTCAGCTGACTTTTGCCACTTTGGCTTGATGCAAAGTTTGTCTTTCTTTTTTAATTATGAGCATAGTTCTAAGCTTAGCAATTAGCATGCTGCAAGATGTTATTCTTATGTCCAACCATGATCATCTTTAGATTATGGTACTTCTCTTTTTAAGATATATTGTTTCCAGAATTCTTTCCTCTATTTCAGCTTGTTTTTCTCTTCTTCTTTTTTTGTTTGCTTTTGTTGTATTAACAGGAGAGGCAACAAAAGCGAGCTGCTGAAGAAAAAGATGCAGGTCCTGCTCAGACTGCTGCCGAGGCAACCCGGCGAATGCTGGTTAAGAAGGTATTAGATAGCCTTTCTTTCTTGTTTTGGCCTAAGGGGTACCGCATGGCTGAATAGATTTGTGATTATGATGAAACTGCACTTTGAAATGGGAACATTGTAGTGTTATAGTAATTAAGATCTAAAGTAATTTTGGGTTAATGAAACTAAAACTAATAATAATCTCTCCAGATGGCTGTAAAATTGCCTCATTATTTTGTAATTTTAAAATAATAAGTAATCAAAAGATTGAGGTCCTTTTTTAAAAAAGGAAATCCCTTTTACACAAGATTTTACTGAGAAGAGCTTTATCTTTGTTGGAAGAGTATGGTTGAACAGGTTAAGAAACTAAATACTACAATATTGTCTCTTGTTTTTTCACCAGAAGACATCAAAATTTGTTAATAGATCACTTTCTTGGCACGTATAAACATTATGCAATTCAATATTTTTAGGATGCCTGGAATTTGTTTGTTAAAATAATGTCAAAAGTTGGCTTCTTATTTAATCCCATCAGGCAATTACCTAACTGAGATGGAAACCTTGAACAGGAGATTAATCTGATATTCCTTTTGCAGACAATCTCAATGAGATTTAAAAGTTAGTAGACAGATTAGCTATGCCTTGATAACCACCCCGGAGTCGAACAAAGTGATCCTGAAAATAAAATGCTGATTTTGCTTGGATCCATTTGACAGGCCTAGCATTCACGCATTTCTGCAATCTACAGTTGTTGTGATAATCATGCATTTGTTTAGGTTCTATAATTTTTCAAGTGTTTCATGCACGTATGGATGTTCACTAGTAAAACCATAATTTTAGTAGTTTATATGGATTCTACTAACTGAATTGCTTAACTTTTGCCTTGAATGCTTTATACTTGTATTGGTTCTGTGCAGAGATTAAGTTCAAAAATAAACTATGATGCATTGGAGAAGCTCTTTGATGACCCGGTATGTTTATGCCTAATTTGTTTGAATATGTCAAATTGATTGTTAGACCATAGACACGAACTTACAAACAAATACTTGGTAATTTCTTTTGTGTCCCTTATTGTCTTTGACAAAGACTTTTTCTTTTGGGTGGTATGATACCTATGTTACTCCGACTTGGGAGTGTTGGATATGATTATTCTCAATGCGTCAACATGGATACTTCAGAGTCGAACTAACATAGGTTTGCTTAAGAGGGATTTGCTCTTTAAAAAACAAACAAACTTCGTGAAGTTATCCTAAGATTTCTTTGGTATAACAGGTTACAGAGAAACCCAAGAAACAAAAAATAGAATCAAATTCTGATGAAAAGGAGGAGAAGGCTTCTAAAATTGGCAAAGAAGGTTATTTAGAAGATGAATATAACGACAATGATGATGATGGATATGGAGGTATTTTTTACGGTGACTGTGAATATGACAACCAAGAATATAATTATGAGGATAATTATGATTACGATGGATATTGAGTTGTCTTTTATCATGGATTTCGGTGAATTCTTATATTCAGAACTCTACTCTTAGAACAAAAGAAGCAAATGGCGTTAGTAAAGAGGGAGTTAAAAATGCAGTCATTAGTGATATTTTTACTCTGTAGTAGTATTATACAGAACCATCTTGAGGAGACACTAGGGTAGTTTGACCGTTATATTAGGTTCTAAATTGGAGTTTTCAGATAGTTTTGGCGACTTGGGTATTGTGTCACGGTTCCTTTTTTTTTTTTTTTTTTTGTCAGTCATGAAAATGTTAATATAGTATAAATTATTAAAGATATTAAAATAAAAATATCATGTGATTAGATTATAATTGTAATATATTTTAGATTGTATTTTAGTCTAGATTTGAGAAGTGATTAAATTGGTCTTTGTACCTTACAAAAGAGAGCACAATAGTTCATTCATCAAAATTGTTATTTTATGACAAGTTTAACCTTCAACTTATATCTTTTTTATTAAATTTAATGATATTTTTATAAAAAATTAAAAAATGGTGAAGGTCATTATAAAAAAAATCATTAGAAATTTTCAAAAGCAATAAAGTTTCAATATTTTTAGAAAATAAAAAATGTCAGAAATAAAAAATATTTAACATTTTTAAATTATTTATTGGTGTATTATATAAGATTAAATAGGATGAGGGCATTTTGCTTTAAATAAGAGAGTTATCATGTCTAATAAAGTACAAAAAAAACATTAAACGACACCATTTTAATGGACTATATTTGACTTCTTTTTGTAACCAACAAGAATTGATTTCTATGTCCACTTTTCAAGTAGAGGAAATACATTTTGTGCAATAATTTATATTAAAGATGTTCATAGATCGGGTTGAATTTAAATAAGATGTTTTATCGTATTTAAAATATGAGCTTTTTATCTTATCCAAGTTCAATTAGTCCAACCAAACCTAATAATAGTTGATTATAATTTGTTAACATTACTTGCCAAATTGAAAAATATCAAATGTTGGTGTTGATTTTATTGAAATTGAATATATACGTATAGGTGGGTTTTAATCAAACATGGAAACTTTTTGAGTTTTAGCCCAATTCTCAGCTTCTCAAGTTTGACCAATACTTAGTTGACACATTGCATTGTATAATATTTAACACCTATTTTTATATTAAGCGTTTTGACTCTGTTAAAGTATGGCTTTTATGGAATTCCAAAATTAAATGGCAAAAAATCGAAATTATAGCACTAAAAAGGGTTATACTACATTTGACAATTAAATTTATTTAGACTGAATTGTGGGTTCTTCATGCAATACAAAAGTGGCAGGTTGTTCATAATGCATATATGACAATTATTAATTACCATGTTTTACCAGTTTGCAACATAATTAACGATTGTATCTCATTCCCTTGATATTCATATCTTTTAGAATTTTCCTTTTTCATCTATTTATTTAATCCGATATTAATATTGCAAGCTGACAAATCAACTATAAATACCATTCTTCAGTCTATCAGAAACTTGACTAAATTTATGTTTCTCATTTTAAATTCAACCATTTTCAACAATGCATACTGAAATCACATAATTATTTTCAATAATGTTCGAAAGGAGACCTACATCACCATATTAATTGATTTTAAATTCCTACACACTAAAACTATGCAATGGAGGACATTATTCAATACAACCATGGAGTCTACTTCATATTTTGGATAAAACAAGGAACAAAGAAGAACCGATGTCTTGATGACATGACACCGACATCATGACGAGAAGATTTTCCATGTCTCGACGACACGGTGAAGGGTGAGGCAGCATGCCACGTCACGACGTGGCCACGTATTCCCTACTTAATCTGATTTCTTCTCTTAGTTAAACTTTGTTATATTTTTCCGATTTAACTCTAATTATCCTAGAGATGTTTTAGTTATATTTGTACACGAAATTCAACCTATAAATAGGCCTATTAGGAATAACAACAACAAAATTAAGGGAGAGTTTGTGAGAATTTTGAGAATTTTTTGTATTTCGATTTTTGCTATCAAGTTTTCTTTACCCGTGATTTGTTTTATCCACGTAGATATTTGTATCCAATTTTCTCAATTTTCATTCGTGTTCGTTGCATAATTCGGGTTCAACTCAACGCATGCTTTACTCGATTTTTTGGTATTATTTCTTTTAAAAGTACTTTCTATTTTAACACTTTTATTTTCGTCTTAAATAATATTCAATAAAATAGTAAAATAACTTCTAATTCAAAAACAAATGTTTTAAAAAAATAACCACTAATAAATTTAAGAGTGTTAACAGTTCTTATAAATAAAAATATAAAAACTAAATTTCAAATTTATGAAGAGTATCCTATCATACAGGGGCAAAGCCAAACAAAGTTTGTTGGGGACGAAATTAAATTGTATATTTTTATAATAGTAAAACTGCAATTTTACCATTTTAATAACCTATATCTTTATAAATTTTAAAGAATTAAATCAAATTTTTATCATTTTTGGGAGTGCCAAAGTGCAATTTTACCATTACTAATTTAAAATTTTATAAACTATAAAGAGACTTAAATTGAAAATTTTCCATTTTAGAAGATACTGGATTCGCCACTGCTCTCATACATAGATAACCTAAAAAAATTATACTTATTTCTTAAATAATATATTACTAAAAAATGTATTAAACATTGATTAAAAATTCAATACCTTTTAAACATATTTTGATTTTTTTAAAATTATTGCTATTATCATAGAACTCCAATTTATATTAGAATTGTTAATTATTCATTCACAACCTCGCCATAATCTTATAAAAATTTATTAAAAAATAAATATTAATTAAAAACTCAAATTACGTAAGTGTTTATTAAAAAATTGATACTTTTAAGCACTTTTAAAATTGTTAAATAACTATATTTACAAATATAAAATTAATTCATGTTTTAAAAATAATTTAAAATATGGTTTTATGTATTAATTTAAATTTATTTTAATTATTAAATTCTTATTGGTTTTTAATTTATATTGACTATGCATTTATATTATTTTAAAAACTATCAAGATTCTACGTACTATATATTTATATTCTTATGTTTTTAATTTCTCAATCATAATATTTTTGAAAGGTTACAATTTTTGTAACAATTTTATTTTGACAAATATATATAATATATTTTAATTAATATATACAATTAAATTTGTGCATCGCATGAGACTAAAATACTAGTTATAAATATATTTTAATTAAAATTAATTATTACATTCGTAAATAATAACAATAATAGAAATTTAAATAATCTTATTTCCGATTGCATCTTAACTTAATTGATATTGATATTGTTGCTAGTGGAAGAGGATGGGATTTGAACGTGTTAAAACACGTTTATCTTCTTATTTAAGAGTTAGGAAGTAATTATAAGTGATTTTAGGTATTCTATATTGCACTTTGAACAAGTGTGGGGGGCAATTTGATTTTGTTAAATCAAATACCATTTAGGAAAGCTATATAATGATTCGTCCTACAAAATTAAAAAATCGGAAGTTGGGTTTGGGTTAAGCTCCTTTGAGTTTTAGTTTTAAGGGTAAATTATATTCAATGTCACTAAATTATTAAGTTTACATTTTGGTTATTTAATTTTAAAAAAGTTACAAAATGACTACTGAATTATTCGAAAGTTTTCATTTAAGTCACTGGACTATTGAAATTGTTGTTGTACAACTTTCTCCGTTCAGTTGTCAACACCAATTGAGAGCTTTCTTTCTTCTTCTCTTTTACAATAATTCGGTGTTTTTTTTCATGAAACAATTTGGAACATTATGAATCTCCGAGTTAAAATCCAAACAACTTTGTTCTCCGATCACTGACACCAATTAATGGATTGACTTGGATTTAAGATATGTTTTTTTATTCGTCAATAGGTATTGATCTATCGTATCGGTTGTCGAATCATAGCTTGAAGCTCACTAGCTGGACTTAAAAAAAAAAAAAAAACTTAACAACTCAATGATTTAAATAAATTTTTTTGAGTAATTAAGTGATGGTTTTATAATTTTTTAAATATTAATAGTTTAGTTAATTTTGCCTTAGTTTTAATGCGTAAGATCAGTTGGAAATAAAGATTAAATTGCTTGATTATGTTGACTTAAGCTCTTTTAGTTAATAAAGAATGAAAATGGTTCCCATGATAGTGGGATACTCGAATGAGACTCCACTAATGCCCAACCTGAATTCAAATATTTTGCATAAATGTCTGGCTTACACCTGATCCATGTCTTGGTTGTCCAGTTATAGCATACTCCTATCATCTCCCTGCAGTTTCCATCTAATTCTCCATTTCAACTTTTTTTCTTCTTCCCTATAATACATTGACTTTGGCAACACTGTAAAGTCAAGTTTCCAAGATGTTAATCTAGAAATTCCATGTATCCGCTTGCAGTTTCCTGTATATTTCCAGACTTTAAGTATCACTATCATTTACTTTAATAAAATGGTTTCAACACTGTAAGTTCACACTTAATAATATATTATTGCCAGGGTAGGCTACCTAAATTTCCTTCGACTGGCACTTAATGGTGGCATATAACAGAAGTTTCCTATAAAGAAATTTCAACTTTGAATTAGCCAAATAGCGACTATTTGATCATGAAGATCAATACCAATTCATTTTCAGATGCTCATTTTATATCCAACTACTCTCAGTTTCTTCCCCTAATGCTCTCCATCCTCTCCGAAAATGCCATCCAAGTTTTTGTTCTTCATCAACATCATCATAAGCTTGGTCCTGATTCTTTCTCCAAAACCAGTGTTTTCGAATAATTATTTGAGCTGCCGTGTTCGACCCAGTTGCGGAAATATTTTGGATATCGGTTACCCATTCTGGGGATTGGATCGGCCGGAAAGTTGTGGATACCCTGGATTCAAGCTCAGCTGCAGTGAAAATGAGCCAGAAATCACAATCAGCTCTGCCACATACCGAGTTCTTGCAATAAACAAGGAATCACAAACCCTTCATGTCTCTAGAACCGATTACAGTGAGAATCTTTGTCCCACTCATCTCATCAACTCCACTTTTGAAAGTGAAACCAGTCCTTTTCGACAAAACGGGGATAGTCAGGATATAAGGCTGTATTATGGTTGTCAGCCTCTCACAGCTCCACAAAATCTCACATCAATTCCTGGGATTTCCAACCGATTCGACTGCACAATAAACAATACAAATATCGTAGGTTATTATGTGACAAGGGAATTCGCGGGAACTGTCATCGGCAATTTCCTAAGATCTTGCAGTAACAGTGTGATTATTCCAGTCCCGAATTCTCAAGTTCCGTCACTGGAGGAAGGCCGGGATCCAGATGATTTGGAAGAAGCGGCTAAAATTGGGTTTCAGCTGGGGTGGTCTGCAGACGATACCCGTTGTAATAATTGTGTAAACGAAGGTGGGCAGTGCGGGCGTAGCCTCGTCTCAGGTGAATTTGTATGTTACTGCTCAGATGACGACGTTTGTTCCCAGGTACAATCTTTGTTCTTTGCTACATGTGATTGTCATGTGTGTATTTTAATTCAGTTTGTTGGCTTTAATTTAGATTGTACAAGTTCTTAGTCCATTTATACTTATAATTATTTGATTCTATTTTGTGGTTACTCGACAGTCAGTGTTGAAATAGTTTTATACTTATGATTACTTAAACATATATTTATATTGTACTTGTAACACTTAAAAAATATATATATTGTAACATCTCTCACCCATATTCACGGTCAGAATAGGGTTACGAGGTATTACCGACCAATACATATCATTTAACATACATAACTCATACATTTATGCATCCATTCTCAATCATAATCACATTGTTCATTGTAAGGGCCTACGAGACCTTAAACATGCTTTAGAAGTGGTTCAGGACTGAACCGATAACACACGAAAATTTTGGAAAACTTAGAAATTTTTCAATCATACAAGGGTCACACGCCCGTGTGAACAGGCCATGTGCCTCACACGGCTCCAGACACGCTCGTGTCCCAGGCCGTGTGAAAACAGGGCATACATACTGACTTGGGTCATACGGCCGACCACACGCCCGTGTGCCCTTCGAAGTGGCCACACACGCCCGTGTGCCAGACTGTATGCTAAGTCGTTCCAATCCTGTAGGGTATACTGACTTATGCAACACTGCCAAATCACATGCCTGTGTGCTAGGCCGTGTGCCATTTGGGGGGTATACTGACTTGTGTCACACGGCCAGTCATACACCCGTGTGTGAGGCCGTGTGAAGCATACTGACTTCAATTCAATTTCAACACCAGGGGACACACGGCCGTGTAGCATAACCGTGTGTCACACACGGCTGAGACACACACCCTTGTCTCTACCCGTGTGGACAAAATAGGCCATTTGCAAGGCCAATTTGCCACCCTTATTCATGCTCACCTAAACAACCAAAATGGTAACATTTCATCATACAATAGGTATCCTAAAATCATATGCCAAGTGCACAATTCATACCATATCCATTTCAATCAAATTCAATATCCAAATCAATGTCAATTACCTATTCAACACTTATATTTTCAAGCAATAATTCATAAGCACATAACTTCTCAAATTATCAACTTCAATCACACCATATAGATTATTTACCAAACTCAAAATATAACCATTTGAGCAATTATGAAACCATAACCACATTTATAACAAAACATACTAAAATAAGCCATCACTCATGGCTATATATACAAAACAAAACATATACATTTACAAGTCAAATCTTATGGCTATATTCACAAACAAAGTACCACAACTAGCCTATACATGCCATATACTATATATACACAACTCAAAAGTATCAATTAGACGTTTGATAGTGCGATGATATTCCTGACGACTCCCGGACCCGAGCTAGCCTTGATTCTCTATAAAACATAGGAAAATAACACAAAGTAAACTTCATAGCTTAGTAAGCTCGTATGTGAATAACTTAATTCATCAAATAAATACAAATCAACCAATTGTACATAACATTACCATATACACATTAACTACAAACCTTTCTCATGTCTCAAAACATGATCAAATACAATTTCATCGAACTTTCTCTATTTAATACTCGAATAGGTTCCGTACGTACCTATATAACCTCGTACTAACCTCTTTCTCAACCACATCATTTGTTTACCCGTTGAACCGTTCGGAATAAAAGTCGAATACTCAAGGATCTCAATCGATAAGTACCTTTACCATGGCTCGTAACCAAATTAAGGTTACTTATCCTGGAGTACCTATACCATGACCCGTAGCCAAATCAAGGTAACTCCTCCCCGAAATACCTATACCATGGCCCGTAGCCAAATCAAGGTATCACTCACACCCGAAGTGCCAATATCGTGGCCCGAAGCCAACGTAATAACCTAATGACATGTCACTAGCATCCTAAACTATTCCTAAGGTTCAACCGGGAAGTTTCACTTGTCGATTTCTTTGTCGAACACATCCGTAAAGTCGTTTTCACCATTCAAACATTATTTGTAATCTCATAATTGCAATTTATGCAATATCAAAGCATTTAACATACATTTGTAATGAAATTACCACATACGAACTTACCTCGTACTCGAAATTGACGAATCGGATCGATTACTCGATAACTTTGCTTTTCCCCCAATCTAAATCCGAATTCTTTCTTTCTTGATCTATATGTATTAAAAAATAACTCATTTAATCACTTACACATTCAATTTAGTCCAAAAATACACATTTGGGCATTTTTACACATTAGCCCCTAAATCTTCGCATTTAATCACTTTAGTCCCTATTTCACAATTATATAAAATTCACACAATTCAACTTAACCCATGCTTGGCTGAATTACATATAGGTCCCTAGCAGCCCAAGACTTTCATTTATTTCACATTTCAACCACACAATTTGCATATTTCTAAATTTAATCCCTATTATGCATTTTCATCAAAAATCACTTTATAAAACATGAAAATCTATCATCCAAATTTCATATTTCATCCTCAAAAATCAAAGAACACATAAACTCATCAATGGAAACTCTCAAAATCTTTAACATTTTCGAAATTAAAGGTATGGGCTAGCTAGATTGAGCTGCAACGATTACAAAAATATAAAAATCATCAAAAACTGATCAAAACCATACCTTAATTGCTTGAATTTACTAGGCCGAATGAAGAACCCTAGTTCTTCTTGTTCTTCCTTTAAAATTCAGCTATAAAGATGATAATGAAACCATATTTTGATTTTGTTTTACTTAATAATTCATTATTAACTAATTTACCAATTTAACCTTACTTAAAACATTATTATTTCACATAAACCATGTCCATTAATGTCCACTCATACTATTAATGGTCTAATTACAACATAAAGAACTTAACATTAATAAACCATAGCAATTAAACACCTTTAACAAGTAGAATGCAACTTTTGCATTTTACGCGATTAAGTCCTTTTTCTCAAATTGAACAATTAAATGATAAAATTAGCTCACAAAATTTTCACACATACATGCTGTCATGCTGTAAACACATAAAATAATATTAAAATAATTTTCTAACATCATTTTTGCGGTTTCAAAACCACTATTCCAATTTAGCTAAAACCGGGCTGTTACAACTCTCCCCTATTTAGGGATTTTCGTCCCTGAAAATCTTACCAGTGAATAGGTTTGGTATTGTTTTCTCATAGTATCCTCGGATTCCCACGTAGCTTCTTCACCCCCGTGTTGATGCCATAATACTTTCACTAATACAATTTTCTTATTTCTCAGCTCTTTGATCTCACGAGCTAAAATTCGAATCAATTCTTCAGCATATGACATATCTGACTGAATTTCAACCTCGGTCGGGGAAATGACGTGTGAAGGGTTAGATCGGTATCGTCGAAGCATCGACACATGAAACACATTATGTATTTTCTCTAACTCAGACAGTAAAGATAGTCAATATGCCACTGGTCCAACTCGTTCGATAATCTCATACGGTCCAATGAATCGCGGACTCAATTTCCCTTTCTGACCAAACCGCAATATCTTTTTCCACGGCGGCACTTTTAAAACCACTTTATCCCTGATCTGGAACTCAATATCTTTCTGTTTTAGGTCTGCATATGATTTCTGTCGATCTGACGCTGCTTTCAGACTATCGCGAATTACTTTCACTTTTTCTTCAGTCTCTCTGATCAGATTAACCCCATGAATCTTATTTTAACTGAGCTCACTCCAATACAACGGTGTTCGACATTTACGACTATATAGAGCTTCGTATGGTGCCATCTTTATACTCGATTGAAAGCAATTATTGTAAGCAAATTCAATCAGCAGTAGATATTTCTCCCAGCTACCTTCAAACTCAAGAATGCAACAACGTAACATATCCTCAAGTATTTGAATAACTCGTTTGGATCCATTCGTTTGTGGGTGAAACGCAGTGCTAAAATGCAGTTTTGTACCTAAAGCTTCTTGCAATTTCTTCCAAAATCGTGAAGTGAACCACGGATCTCTATCCGAAACAATAGATAGTGGCACTTCGTGTAATCGAACAATCTCGGAGATATACAACTCAGCCAATTTATCAAGTGAATAATCTGTACGTACAGGAATAAAATGAGTCGATTTCGTCAATCTGTTTGCATCTTTCTTTTTCGGAGATAAGGGCAAACCCGATACGAAATCCATTGTCACTCTATCTCACTTCCACTCATGAATCATTATAGGCTGTAATAAACTTGACGGCACTTGATGCTCAGCTTTGACTTGCTGACAAATCAAACATTTCGAAACAAATTCTGAGATATCCCGTTTCATACCGTGCCACCAATAAAGCTATTTTAAATTGTTATACATTTTCGTGCTTCCTGGATGTACTAATAAACAACTACTGTGTGCTTCGTTTAGAATCTTCTGAATGAGTTCAGAATTTCTTGGTACACATATTCTATCACGAAACATCAAACAGTTATCAGATCCTATTCGAAACTCGAAATCAGAAGTCGACTCACACTAAGCTCGTTTTGCTTGCAATTTATTATCAAATTTTTGAGCCTCACAAATCTGCCGTAGAAATAACAGTTTCGCTTTCAACTCGGCTACTATTGAACCATCGTCAGATAACGCTACTTGTGTGTTCAAAGCATGTAAAACAAATAAGGACTTTCGGCTCAATGCATCAATCACCAATTCATAGTCTTTTAGCAATTCTAACCATCTTCGCTGTCGCAAATTCAATTCTTTCTGAGTCATCAGATATTTCAAACTTTTGTGGTCGGTGTAAATATGACATTTCTCACCAAACAAAAAATGGCGCCAAATTTTCAATGCGAACACTATCGTAGCTAACTCGATATCATGCGTTGGATAATTCTTTTCGTGTGGCTTCAATTGTCTCGAGGCATAAACTATAACCTTGCCTTCCTGCATTAAAACACAACCCAAGCTATTTAACGATGCATCATTGAAAACTGCAAATTCTTTACCCGACTCAGGCTGAACTAACACTGGGGCCTCTGTCAATAATGCTTTCAATTACTCGAAACTTTGTTGACACTTTTCTGACCACTCAAATCTAACATCTTTTTGAAGCAATCGCGTCATCGGTGTCGCAATCTCGAGAAGCCTTTCACAAATCGTCTATAATAGCCGGCTAGTCCCAAAAAACTACGGACTTCGATTACATTTCTCGGAGGCTTCCAATCTATAATCACAGAAATTTTGCTCGGGTCTACTTAGATACCCGCGGCTGAAACTATATGTCCCAGAAAACCAACATCTAGTAGCCAAAACTCATATTTGCTAAACTTTGCAAACAACTGTTTATCTTTCAATGTTTGTAGCACGATTCCCAAATGCTCAACATGCTCAGATTCATTACGAGAGTAAATCAAAATATCATCAATAAACACAACTACGAATCGATCTAAATATGGCCTAAAAATTCGGTTCATAAAATCCATAAAAATAGCAGGAGCATTTGTCAGTCCGAAAGGCATAACAAGAAATTCGTAGTGTCCGTACCTTGTTCTAAATGCAGTCTTTTTGGCATATCCGAGTCTTTCACTCGCAACTGATAATAACCTGATCTCAAATCAATTTTCAAAAATACCGTTGCCCCTTTTAATTGACCAAACAAATCATCAATCCACGGTAGGGGGTATTTGTTCTTTATTGTCACTTTATTCAGCTGTCTATAGTCAATACACATTCTTATCGTGCCACATTTCTTTTTCACAAATAATACCGGTGCACCCCATAGAGAGAAACTCGGTCTAGCAAAACCTTTATTTGTCAACTCTTGCAACTAAGCTTTCAATTCTTTTAACTCTGTCGGGGCTATTCTGTACGGAGCTATCGATATCGGCGTTGTCCCCGGTACTAATTCAATACCAAACTCAACTTCTCTGATATGTGGTAAACCCGGTGACTCTTCTGGAAACACATCTGGATACTCGCACACAATTGGTACTATTTCAATTTTTCTTTCTATCACTTTCGTATCAAATACATAAGCCAGATAAGCTTCACACCCCTTTCTCACAAATTTTTGAGTTGACATAGACGAGATCACAACTGGAAAACTGTTCAGATCATCAGATTCAATTCTAATAGTCTTATTATTTCGACATTTCAGTTTAATTGTCTTTCGTCTACAATTCATTATAGCACTATGCATCGTTAGCCAATCCATACCCAAAATCACATCAAATTCATCGAATGGAAATAACATCAGATTAGCCGGAAAACAGAAATCTCAACCAAAACACATTTTCCTAAGGGGTTCGATACTCTAATCACAAATTCAGTAGACTCTACAGGCAAAGTCTTACTGGATACTAAATTCATACATATATAAAAATGAGTTGATCTTGGATCTATCAATGCAATCACATTAGTATCATAGAGAGTGAAAGTACCGATGATAACGTCTGGTGATGATGCCTCCTCCCGTGCACGGATAGCATAAGCTCGGGCAGGTGCTCGTGCCTTAGATCTCGTAGCAGAATCGATTGTAACACCTCTGTTACCACTTACATTCTCGGCAATTCTAGGTGGTCTACCTCTATTCGACGTGTTACTTGATCTCACATTTTGAACTTTATCTTTCTGATCCAACTCAGGGCAATCCCGGATGAAGTGATCTAATGAACCACATTTATAACATGCTTTATTATTTTTCTAGCACTCCCCAAAATATCCTCTTCCACATTGCTGACATTCGGGTTTGTTGTCTTTCACATTGCCAACACTCGATACTGATGTCGCTTGAGCTTTAGAACCTGAGTATTGTTTTCTATGATCTCTGTTCGAATATTCATTTGAAACATTTGGGCAAGTATACGAATCTATGGATTTCTTCGATAAAGATTGATACGACTTATTCATCGATCTTTTTCTTGAGTCTCTAGCTTCTGAATCTGCTTTTCTCTTTTCTTTGCTAAGATCCTCAGCTTTGCAAGCCCTTTCAAATAACACGACAAATTCTTTCAACTCTAGAATTCCAACTAGTAGTTTTATATCTTCGTTCAACCCGTCAACGAATCGTTTACACATAATCTCCTCAGTGACACATATTTTCGACCATACTTGCTTAACCGTACGAATTCTCTTTCATACTCGGTGATAGTCTTGCGGCCTTGTTTTAACTCCAAAAACTCTTTATGCTTCTGATCGAGAAATCTTTGACTGATGTACTTCTTTCGGAATTTAGATTGGAAGAACTCTCAAGTAACTCGTTCTTTCGGAACCACAGATATCAACGTGTTCCACCATTGGAACACAGTGTCTCTCAACAAAGATACAACACATTTTATACATTCTTTAGGAGTACAAGAAAATTCGTCGAATACTCGGATCGTGTTTTCGAGCTAGAACTCAGCTCTCTCGGTATTATCATCAGCAGTGGCCCGAAACTCTTCAGCCTCATGTTTACGAATCTTATCTACTGGCGGCTTATTTACCCGTATTGGATCTACAACTTGAGGAACAACAGGGATTTGTTGAGGAATAGGTGGGGGTGGAGGTTGTCGAGAAGCATAATTCGTTCGAACGAACTCCGTGAACCACTCACTCATCATCTAGAAAAGGGCTTGTTTAGCCTCTCCCTCATGGCTACTCGTTATAGGTCTAGAGTCGGATGGCGCTGCCCCTTGAGCAGGAGCGGGCGCATTACTCTCTATGTCATCAGCCACAGCTCGTTTGGGATCCATTACTATACAAAAACATAATTTAAGCTGTTAGGAATCATCACACTATCGTAGAGTATATATTGCATGTATAGCTAGACTCTCACACACGCTATGTTAGTCCTAGAATCGACTAAACCGTAGCTCTAATCCCAATAAATGTAACACCCCTCACCTGTATTCACGGCCAGAATAGGGTTACGAGGTATTACCGACCAATACATATCATTTAACATACATAACTCATACATTTATGCATCCATTCTCAAACACCATTCAATCATAATCACATTATTCCTTATAAGGGCCTACGATACCTTAAACATGCTTTAGAAATGGTTCGGGACTAAATCGATAACACACGACAATTTTGGAAAACTTATAAATTTTTTAATCATATAAGGGTCACATGCCCGTGTGAACAGGTTGTGTGCCTCACACGGCTCTAGACACGCCCGTGTCCTAGGCCGTGAGAAAACAGGACATACATACTGACTTGGGTCACACGGCCGACCACACGCCAGTGTGTCTAGTCCATGTGCCCTTCGAAATTCCCACACACGCCCGTGTGCCAGACCGTATGCTAGGCCGTGCCAATCCTGTAGGGTATACTGACTTATGCAACACGGCCAAATCACACACCCGTGTGCTAGGCCGTGTGCCAATTAGGGGGTATACTGACTTGTGTCACACGGCCAGTCATACACCCGTGTGTGAGGCTGTGTGAAACATACTGACTTCAATTCAATTTCAACACCAGGGGACACACGGCCGTGTAGCATGACCGTGTGTCGCACACGGCTAAGACACAATTGTCTCTACCCGTGTGGACAAAATAGGCCATTTGCAAGGCCAATTTGCCACCCTTATTCATGCTCACCTAAACAACCAAAATGATACCATTTCATCATACAATAGGCATCCCAAAATCATCAGCCAAGTGCACAATTCATACCATATCCATTTCAATCAAATTCAATATCCAAATCAATGTCAATTACCTATTCAACACTTATATTTTCAAGCAATAATTCATAAGCACATAACTTCTCAAATTATCAACTTCAATCACACCATATAGGTTATTTACCAAACTCAAAATATAACCATTTGAGCAATTATGAAACCATAACCACATTTATACCAAAACATACTAAAATAAGCCATCACTCATGGCTATATATACAAAACAAAACATATACATTTACAAGTCAAATCTTATGGCTATATTCACAACCAAAGTACCACAACTAGCCTATACATGCCATATACCATATATACACAACTCAAAAGTACCAATTAGACGTTTGATAGTGCGATGATATTCCTGACGACTCCCGGATCCGAGCTAGCCTTGATTCTCTATAAAACATAGGAAAATAACACAAAGTAAGCTTCATAGCTTAGTAAGCTCGTATGTGACTAACTTAATTCATCAAATAAATACAAACCAACCAATTGTACATAACATTACCATATACACATTAACTACAAACCTTTCTCATGTCTCAAAACATGATCAAATACCATTTCATTGAACTTTCTCTATTTAATACTCGAATAGGTTCCGTATGTACCTTTATAGCCTCGTACTAGCCTCTTTCTCAACCACATCATTTGTTTACCCGTTGAACCATTCGGAATAAAAGTCGGATACTCAAGGATCTCAATCGATAAGTATCTATACCATGGCCCATAACCAAATCAAGGTAACTTATCCCAGAGTAGCTATACCATGGCCCGTAACCAAATCAAGGTAACACCTCTCTGAAATACCTATACCATGGCCCGTAGCCAAATCAAGGTATCACTCGCACCCGAAGTGCCGATATCGTGGCTCGAAGCCAACGTAATAACCTAATGACATGTCACTAGCATCCTAAACTATTCCTAAGGTTCAACTGGGAAGTTTCACTTGTCGATTTCTTTGTCGAACACATCCGTAAAGTCGTTTTCACAATTCAAACATTATTTGTAATCTCATAATCACAATTTATGCAATATCAAAGCATTTAACATACATTTGTAATGAAATTACCACATACGAACTTACCTCGTACTCGGAATTGACGAATCGGATCGATTACTCGATAACTTTGCTTTTCCCTCGATCTAAATCCGAATTCTTTCTTTCGTGATCTATATGTATTAAAAAATAACTCATTTAATCACTTACTCATTCAATTTAGTCCAAAAATACACATTTGGGCATTTTTACACATTAGCCCCTAAACCTTCGCATTTAATCACTTTAGTCCCTATTTCACAATTATATAAAATTCACACAATTCAACTTAACCCATGCTTGGCCGAATTACATATAAGTCCCTAGCAGCCCAAAACTTTCATTTATTTCACATTTCAACTACACAATTTGCATATTTCTAAATTTAATCCCTATTATGCATTTTCATCAAAAATCACTTTATAAAACATGAAAATCTATCATCCAAATTTCATATTTCATCCTCAAACATCAAAGAACACATAAAATCATCAATGGAAACTCTCAAAATCTTTAACAATTTCAAAATTAAAAGTACGGGCTAGCTAGATTGAGCTGCAACGATTACGAAAACATAGAAATCATCAAAACCGTACCTTAATTGCTTGAATTTACTAGGCCAAATGAAGAACCCTAGTTCTTCTTGTTCTTCCTTTAAAATTCGGCTATAAATATGATAATGAAACCATATTTTGATTTTGTTTTACTTAATAATTCATTATTAACTAATTTACCAATTTAACCTTACTTAAAACATTATTATTTCACATAAACCATGTCCATTAATGTCCACTCATACTATTAATGGTCTAATTACAACATAAAGACCTTAACATTAATAAACCATAGCAATTAAACACCTTTAACAAGTAGAATGCAACTTTTGCATTTTACGCGATTAAGTCCTTTTTTCTCAAATTGAACAATTAAACGATAAAATTAGCTCACAAAATTTTCACACATACATGCTGTCATGCTGTAAACACATAAAATAATATTAAAATAATTTTTTGACATCGGATTTGTGGTTCCGAAACCATTGTTCTGATTTAGCTAAAACCGAGCTGTTACAATTATCCTATTTGAATTTAGTATTATTTATCAAGTAACATTAATTAAAAAAAAACATAAAAACCAATTAAAAAAATAATAAATATTTATGAGACTATTTTGGTGTTTTAGTTTTTTTAAAATAAAAATTTATCTAATTATTTATTAACATTTTTCTAGATTTCTAACAAACTATGCATGTTGTTATTATTTCGGTGTTTTGCACTGCTCTATTAGTTTTCTCCTATCTTAATTGTTTCACATACTTTCTCTATATATTATATCTCCAATTAATTGTTAATTTGACCCAATTCATACTCGATGAGCAGGATTGGCAGTAGCTATAACCATTGCCATACGCTTCGTTGTCTTGTGGTTCAAAAGAAAATCGTTACCAAATCAAGGAAACAAGAAAGAAGATGGTAGGATTGAGGCATTCATCAAAAAGTTTGATTCTCTTGCACCAAGGCGATATTCTTGTGAAGAAATAAAAAAATGACAAATAAGTTAAATGATAAATTAGGTCAATGAGGATATGGCAGTGTATACAGAGGGAAATTGTCTGAAGATTGTTTCGTGGTAGTCAAAGTCTTTAGTGAATCAAAAGAAAATGGGGAGGATTTCATGAATGAAGTGGCTAGCATTAGTAGAACTTCTCATGTTAATATCGTGAGTCTACTTGGTTTTTGTTCTGAGAGATCAAAGAGAGCTCTAATTTACAAATTCATGCCCCATGGATCCTTAGATAAGTTTATTTATGATAGAAGATTGCATCACCAAAGCCGTCAATTGGAGTGGAAAACTTTGTACAACATTGCACTCGGCATTGCTAGAGGACTCAAATACTTGCATCAAGGTTGCAACACAAGGATCTTGCACTTCGACATAAAACCTCACAATATCCTTTTAGACAAAAACTTTTGTCCCAAAATATCTGATTTCGGTCTATCTAAATTATGTGAAAGAAAGGAGAGTATCATTTCTATGGCTTGTGCAAAGGGAACAATCGGATATATTGCTCCAGAAGTGTTTTGTCGAAACTTTGGCGGAGTTTCTTATAAATCCGATGTCTATAGCTATGGAATGATGGTCCTTGAAATGGTGGGAGGAAGAAAAAATATTGATGTCTCAAACCAGTGAAGTGTATTTTTCATCATGGATTTACGAGCATATTGACCAATCTATGAACTTGAATCTCAAAGGAGTAATAGCTGAAGGGGAAGAAGAAATAACAAGGAAGTTGATTATAGTGAGCCTTTGGTGCATTCAATGTGACCCATGTGATCGACCTTCAATGACTAAAGTTCTAGAAATGTTGCAAGGAAATCTTCAATCATTAATAATTCCACCTAGACCTTTTGTATCTTCTCCGGTAAAATCTCCTAAAACTTTGGAACATCATCAATAATTTAAACTTGGTAAAAAAAAATTTGCCACAATTCAGAATGTGCTAAAGCATATGATCGCATGATAAAATTTGGACAATTTCAGATGATGAAATAGTTCTCTCTTTCTTTTTTATCGTATGAATTAGATTGATTTCAATCAATACTATACATTTTGTTTCATATAAAATTTTATAAAGCATTATGATGGGTTATCAATTGAAACAATGATTATTGGGAAAATAATAATAACGATGAATCTTAAGAATTTCTTTGTATTAATTTGAGAAAGATTAAGCAATTATTGATTTGCTTGCTAAGAAAAGCAAAATAAAAGGAGAATAATAAAAAGGGAAAAGAATATAAATTTTAAATTATCTTTGTAAGGCCCAATTTTTGCCCGAGCTCAATTAACCCAATTAACCCAAAATAAACCCAAAAATAAATTGAACAGTCCAGTCCTTTTTACAAGACCCAATACAGGCCCAAACCCAATACAGCCCAGAACCTTAAACATTTTCAGCAGAAAAAAAGAGAAAGGGAAATCCTAGCCCCATGCCTCCACCGCCGCACGCCACATCAGCACTTTCGTATACCACCGCGTGCCAGCAAGCGTCCTTCACCATACCTGCAAACCAAGCAAAAAAGAACAGCATAGCAGGAGAGAAAAAAACAGGAAAATGTAAAAAAATTCGGCTATAAAGCCGATTAAAATCCATTTGTAAAAAGGGGGCCCTTTTTTTTTGAAATACAAAAAAAGAAAAGATTCAAAGCAATAATAAAAAAACAGCAAGCAAAAAAGATCTGAAAACGCATCAAGGGTAAATATATTTTTTATTTTCTTCATATTTTTTCCATTTTTCGAATCTATTATATACACATATATATTTTCTTTATTTTCCTATAAAAAACAGTTTATAGATATACAAATATATCAAAATATAACAAAAAAATAAAAAAAATTACCTTTATGATCCTCCAGCTGCCGTATATGGCGGAGCCGGCGGCGGATGACGGCGGTCCGATGATCGGACCTGTGGCCGGAGAAGGAGCCCCAGCAGAGAAAACAAAGGGGCCTTTTGTTTTTTTTTTTGGGCAAAAATGAAATATTTTTTTGCAAAAAAGTGGGTTTATATAGGCAGAGAAAACGACGTCGTTTCAATGGGGTTAGGGAGACTACAAAATAGCGCTGTTTGGTCCCTTGACCCGCTCCTTAACCTGACCCGCAAGGAGGATCCGCGCATTTTCTTAAAACTGGTCTTATTGCCAGTTTGGTCCTTTCGCTTTTTTGTGGTTTTGCAATTAAATTTCTTTTATTTCTAATTTGGCCCTAAAAATTTTGTTTTGATTTCATTTTAGCCCCGTGTAAAATGCTGCGTTTTGGAGGGCGGAGATATTTTCCCCTTTAGTCCCTCCTTGTTATTCGCGCACTCGATTCGGTCCTTTTCTTTTCTTTTTTTTCAGATTTGCCCCAAACTTTTGTTTTAAGTTCAATTTAGCCCTTTTTTATTTTTTGTTATTTTTTCTATTTTATTACTAATTTAATATTATTATGAATATTATTATTACTTTCTATTTTTATTTCCTTGTTTTTATCACATTATTAAATTAATTAATTATCACTATTATTATTATCATTATTATTATTATTATTATTATTATTACTATTATTATTATTATTATTATTATTATTATTATTATTACTATTATTATTATTACTATTACTATTAGTATTACTATTATTATTACTATTATTATTATTTTCATTATTATTATCATTATTATTATTATTATTATTTGTTATTTATTTATCTTTTACTATTATTATTATTATTATTATTATTATTATTATTGTTATTTTTATTTTTATTTTTATTACTATTATTATTGCTATTATTTTCATTACTATTATAATTATATTTTCTTTTGTGTTTATTTACTTATTTTTTTATTTTGTTTTTGGCTTGATTATTTTATTTTATTTTATTTTCACCATTATTATTGTTATTCATACTAACGCATTTATTATTCTTTCGTTATGCATATTAGTACCGTAATTCATTTTTTACATTTTACTACAAAATCGTACCACATTAATCTTTACCCGTTACATAAAAATTTTTAAATCAACAAATTTTCGTATTTCGAGATTCAAAAAGTCGTACCCTAACTTACGGGGTTTCGATTTTCTCGATAAATCCGAATAACGAACGTTTTTAAAACATTTTTAATAATATCGGGAGTTGCAAAAAGATTGTATTCTAACTTACGGAATATGATTTCTTTTTAAAACCGAGATAATCGAATACTTTTCAAAATAAATTTTTCAGTATTTATTCTCGTATCAAGAATCTAAGACATTGTGTTCTAACTTACGAGATGTAATTCTTTTTCTCGATTAACACGTAATATGCCATGTTCTCGAAAATTTTCAATTTTATAACAAAGGATCGTATTTTAAAATTTCTTCAAATTTTTAATTTTCGACTCTAAAGACATCAATTAATCAACTAGGTACCAATTTTGAGCATATCGAGGGTGTTAATCCTTCCTCGTGCATAACCGACTCCCGAACCCGTTTTCTGGATTTTGTAGACAAAAAACCGTCATTTTAACAAATCAAATATTTTATTAAAATGATTAAATTACGAGGTGACTCGATCACGTCTCATAAAAAAAGTGATCGGTGGCGACTTCCATTTTCGTTTTCAAACAAAAAATCGACCTTTTTAAAAAAAATGATTTCGATAATCTTAAGTAGAGTAGAGATAATATTTATAAGATTAAATTTATTTTTATGAAAGGATAATTATGTTTAAAAAACACAAATGTTGAATGGTAAGGGATTATATTATGATAACTTGTTGACCGGGATATGCCATATTTGGCCTCCCAAGAGACTTACGCCTACTGTTTATTGACAAAGACAGCTCCAAGGAAATAAATTAGTGGAGTCTTTATATTAGATAATGTTATATGCATTGCATTTTCGTGTTTATTCTTTTAATTAATTCAATTATTTCTTATTTTAATGTAAAATCATATTATTTAAATTGTTAATAATTGATATATTACAACAATGATTAAAATCTAAATGAAATTTTTTCCTTAGCTTTTAAGGACCAATTGAATGAAATATTTAAATGTCGAATATTAATACATTTATTTTATAATAATAACTCTTAATTTCTATTATTAAAATATAAATTAGTGACATCGGGGTTGTTTAATCCTTTTGTACTCTTGGACATATTATCGACTAAAATTTTTAGATGCCGATTCCTATTTAAACCCACCATTTGAGGCGACAGATTTTTTATTTTTATTTTTTATAAGATATGATTTTTAGAATATGTTTTACCCCAACCCACTCTATAAAATAAGTGTCGGAGTGAAGGGGACCGGGCACTAGTACCCTAAAATAACTTTTTTTTCATCTGCGTCTTTTATAATTTATATTATATTTTAGTCTTCAAAAATAATAAAAATAATTGAATTTTTTAAAAGTTATAAAGTTTAGACTATTAAAATAATAAAATTATATTTTTATTATCGTAAAAATATACTATTTAATTCTGACCCTTTAAAAAAAATTTCTAACTCTGCCATTGTATAACATGATGATAAGTGTATAATTTCTTTATTTATTTGTGATATTGCTTCTTTTGAATTATGTAAATTATGTTATTAATTATATTATATTATTTATATTTATATTTGATTTAGGGAATGATTGAAAAAAATTATGCTTAAATTTTATTTTTGATTTAATCATAACAGAAATTATATCTGATACGATCACTATCTTATAAAATTTCTATTTCAATCATATTGAAGGAAACAAAAAAAAAAAAAATTCTCAAATCAAGAGGAATGCTGGGGCAATTTACCTAAAAATACCCTTTTTATTAAAATTTACAGAAATGGTCTTATTTTTTTAATTATTTACAGGAATGGGCCATTTTTCCCGAAAGCGCGTCCACGTCAGCGTGATGTCATGGGACGTGCCAGCAAAACGCGTCCCTAGGGGAGCGTTTTGTCCACGTCAACACAAAGCGCTTCTTTGAGGGCGCTTTGTGTTGACGTGGCAAAAACGCCCCCCATAGACGCTGCTTTTTAGCGATGTTTTTTCCTAAAAAACTATTCTCGAATTAAATTTTCAAATAAGTCATTTTTTAGATATTATAAAAATAGACTAATTTTTTTAAAAAATTTACAAGAATAAACCTTTATAAAGGCTCAAAATGACAACACCATTTTTTTTAAGGTGTCACCAATTAATATGAAAATATAACTTACAAAGCAAATTTTTATATAGACCCAAAGTCTCATTTCCTTTGTTTTCTTAAACAATATGGGATATGAGATATGTGTATATATAGACTCATGAATAGGTTTGTAGCTTGTTCCTAAATAATGTGGGATTCCTTCCTCTTTTAACTAACAACATGAGATTAAATACTACACTATATTTGATATTTTTTTACAAAACAATTTCTACTTTTTTTTTATATTTTATTAACATTTTCTCATATTATAAAATTATCTTTTGAGATCTTTAATCTTGTTGCATTTTAGAATTGTTAACATATACAAAAGAACTATTAAAAAAAAAAGAGAACAAATTGCACATATGAAACTTATACATGCAATAATCTTTTATTCAATTTTAAATGTTTGAAGTTAATATCAATGCAATTCTAATTTTTAAAATAATTTTTCATTATTTAAATTTAGAAGTTATACTTTTAACTTTTTTATTATTTATTTTATTTTATATTATAAATGTTTGATTAATAAATAAATTGTGAGTATTTGGTACTCAAATAGTATTTTTTGTAATTTTAAAAAATTGATATATCTTTTTAAATATTTATTTATTTTTAATATTTTATTATACTAATTAATTTTTTTAATTCTAATTTTAATTTAATTTTCATCACCTAATGAATGCCGATAAATTTAGTTCAGATATATTTTGACTAGATAGATAATCTATTTAAACATAGTATATAATTATGTTAAATAAGTTTTTTTTATAGAAATATATAATATACATAAAATATAAATTATTTCTCATATTTTATATCTAGATTAAATTACATTAGTAGTCACTTAACTATATTTTTTAGCTATCGAATTATAAAAACTTACAAAATGATCACTCAACTATTAGTAATTTTTTAAATATTTATTTTTTAATATTTTACCATACTCATTATATATATATATATTACTTATAGAGTTTAAAAGGTTTATTTATAATGTAACAAATGTTAACTTTTTGTAAAAAAAATTAAACTCTAAGTAAAAAAATGTCAAATATAGTGTAACATTTAATCTCATGTTGTTAGTTAAAAGAGGAAGAAATCCCACATTGTTTAGGAACAAGCTGCAAAACTATTTATGAGTTTATATATACACATATCTCATATCCCAAATTGCTTAAGAAAACAAGGGAAATGAGACTTTGGGTCTATATAAAGATTTGCTTTGTAAGTTATATTTTCATATTAATTGGTGACACCTTAAAAAAAATGGTGTTGTCACTTTGAGCCTTTATAAAGGTTTATTCTCGTAAATTTTTAAAAAATTTGGTCTATTTTTATAATATCTAAAAAATAACTTTTTTTGAAAATTTAATTCGAGAATAATTTCTTTTTTGGAAAAAAAACATGGGCTAAAACGCGTCCCTAAGGGAACGTTTTGCCATGTCAGCACAAAGCGCGCCCTCAAGGAAGCGCTTTGTGTTGACGTGGACAAAACGCTTCTCCAGGGACGCGTTTTGCTAGCACGTCCCCTGAGAATCTCAGGCTGACATCGCGCTGACGTGGATGCGCTTTCGGGAAAAATGACCCATTCCGTTAAATAATTAAAAAATAGGTCCATTTTCGTAAATTTAAAAGAAAAAGATATTTTTAGGTAAATTGCCCGGAATGCTGCTTTAATGTTACTGATTGAGTTAATTCCATTTCAAACTTTCAAACTTTAAAACATGACATTAAAGTTTATAATTGTTTTTTATTTATTAAAAGTGTTTTTGTTTTAATTTTCATTTCTATTTTATCATCTATGTTGGGTTGGTTTTCTGATATTATTAAAACTATATCTATAATAATTTATTAAAAATACTATTATTTTTAAAAGTACTTTCCATTCCAACAAGTTTTTTTTTTCTCTTCAAATATTCAAAAAAATAGTAAAATAACTACTAATAAAAAAATTAGTTTTTTATTTTTATTTTTTAGATTCTAAAATTTATGTTCAATTATTAATACTGTTAATTGTATTTTGTTGCTATTTGTTAGTTTAACATTTTTAAAAAAAATTCACTTAGTAGCCATTTAACTAAAAAAATGATGTAATAAAACTAAACTTAACAAAATAAATTTAAAAGTGTTAACATTGAACTTAAATTTTGAAATCATAAAAAAAGTAGAGATATAAATAAAAGTATAAGAACTAAATTTCAAATTTATAAAGAATATACAAATTTAAAAGAATATTTTCTCTTAGTTAATCTCTGTAAACAAATTATACTTATTTCTTAAATAATATTTTTTAATTACACGTTGATTAAAAATTCAACACCTTTTAAACATATTTTGATTTTTTTCTAATTTATTGCTATTATCATATACAACTCCAATTTAACTCCATGTTAATTATTCATTTACAACCTCGCCATAATCTTATAAACATTTATTAAAAATTCAAATTAAGTAAATATTTACTAAAAAATTGATAATTTTAAGTACTTTTAAAATTGTTAAATAACAATATTTATAAATATAAAATTAATTCATGCATTAGCTTTTGGTATCATATTATTTTCATGAAAATATGGGTTAAAGCTTCTGATTCCTTTAATGCCGATCCCGAATTTGGTTCATCTCCCTGCAGTTTCCATCTAATTCTCCATTTCAAGTTTTTGTCTTCTTCCATATAATTAATAGATATATACATAGTGTAGAAATCTTTTTTTTTGAAAGGTGAACTTTTTAATAAAAAAACGAAAAAAGAAAGTCGCCATCAAACTTTTTTTTTTATAAGGTGTGATTGAGTCACCTCGTAATTTGATTGTTTTAATAAAATGTTTGATTTAATAAAACAATAATTTTTTTTTTGGGTATTCAAAATCAAAGAAATGGGTTCGGGAGTCGGTTACGCACGAGGAAGGGTTAGCACACTCGTAACGCCCAAAATTGGTACTTAGTTGATTAATTGGTGTCTTAATGTCGAAAATTGAAAACTCGAAAAGAATTTAAAATAAGATCCCTCTTTGTATTATATTATTTTTAATTAAAGTTGTCGAAACCATTTTTTATCGGGTTTTGAAAAAACGGGAATCGACTTTAAAAATATGGAGTCGCCACCAATCCTTTTTGTTTAGGTGTGATCGGGTCACCTATAAAATAAATTTTGGTCTCACAATTTCCGAAGAAAACAGGTTCGGAGTCGGTTACGTGCGAGGAAGGATTAGCACCCTCATAACGCCCAAAATTGGTACCAAATTGATTAATTGATGTCCTAATGTTGAAAAGTTTGAAATGATTTTGAAATTGCTTTCCTTTTTTTATAATTTTAAATAACTTGATTGAATATTGAGATTCCCTTGTTCGAGGAATAGAGTATCACATCCAAAGACGATTGAATACGACAATCTGAGTCCTCGAATTCAAGATTATCTCCAAAATTCTCCAAGCACATGTATTGAAATTTTGAAAGGGTATTTGGTTATTTGGACAAACAAAATACAACACCCAGCACGATTGTGCACGATTTCTTCGAATTTCCAAACGCACAAACATTATCTTATTTTGAAAATGTGGACAAAATTTGAAAGGATATTCGTTTATTTGGTCAAACAAAAAACCACACCCAGCACGATTGGGCACGATTTCTTCGAATTTCCAAACGCACAAATGTTTCCTTATTTTGAAAATAATTTCAAGTACACAATATTAAAATTGACTAAAATGTATTTTATTTGGTAATAAGAAAGAAACATTTAGTAAAGGTTCGAATACATTAAAATTTGAGATATAATACAATAACAAGTAGTATAAGCGTCACATTAAGCATGAGGTAATATACAAACTTTAATATTATAAGAATGAACATAATTATAAATATAATTTAATGCACAAATATGCAATAACAATAATCACATGATTAAAAGGACATATTAACAATTAATAGTAATTCTACAGAATTTATGATGACAAATTAATATGAAATAAAATTTGAATGTTAACAAATGTGTTTAAAATAAAAATAAAAAAATGGACTTTGAAATCAACAATTTATGAAAGTATTTAAAATGGAATAATTTGTACATGAATCTTATTATTATGTACATATGTACAAAATAATAGCATATAATTAAATATTATATAAAGAAATACATAATATATTATTTAAAAAAATAAAATAAAATTTATACAATATACAAACCAAAATACATGTAAAGAGAATAGGCTAAAAACATTACAAAATCAGTTTCAAAACAATTTAATTAAAATAATTAATAATAAACAAGATTAATACTAAAAAAGGTTACAAAAATTAAAAACAAAAATTAAAACTCAATTGAAATAAAAGTAAAATTAAAAGGACAATCTATAAATAAATAATATTTAAAAACAGAACAAAGGATCGAAATAAAATACACGCGGACTAGTAAGGATCTGAAAATGAAATTAAACCAGATTCCAAAACGGCGTTTAAAATCGACTAATTTGAAACAGAAAAAGTAAATCTCGTGACAAAATTAAAATGTAAAAGAAATCAAATAAGGTGTAATCGAATCACAATGTGGAACGGAGGGACTAAATGCAAAAATAATCCTTTTAAGGTAGAAGGGCGCGGATCCGGGTCACAAATCGGGTCGACGCGCGGATCCTACACCCTCCAAACGGCGCCGTTTTCTTAATGTATTAAAAACCAGGTTTAAAAAAAATAAAAATAATTCAGCATTTTATTCTTAAATAAAACCCTAATCCTATCCTATTCTCTCCTTCACCATGACCGAAAGAAATCGCAATCCGCCACCAGTAGTCTTTGAAGTAATCGGCGATTGGTGATGAATCCGATTCCTTTTTGTGCGATTCTTTTACAATCTCACTCGAAGCCTCAATATTTTCAACCTTAAGGACTTTCTTTACTCCGATTTCGACGAAGAAAGACAGATCCGACGGTGAAATCAATTGGTAAGTATTTTCCCTTTTATCTCTTCTCGCATGCAATAGATATATAGATCAAAACAAAAAAAAAAAATAAGAAAATAAAAAAACTCAATCAATCCTCTGATAGTCACCTTTCAATCTTTTCTGTTTCGATTTCGTATTTCTTCTATTCGTAAAAAATGTGTGTCTTACATCCGTTTTGCTTCGGTTTTTATAACCAAATTCAAAATATTAAAATAAAAATCGAAAATACAATTCTTTGCTGCGCTGGTTTTTGTCCTTTTCGCAGGTGTGTGTCGCGCAGTGGAGGGGACGTGGGTCACGTAAGGTGTGCGAGCGGTGTCACGGAGGCTACGGCGTGCGAGGAGGCTTGCGTGTAGAGGCTGCGGCGCTGCAAGGGAAACCTAGGTTTTCTCGTTTACAAGCCAACATTCGGGCCATCTGGGCCATTTCGGAGATTGGGCCATTTGGGCTAGGTGCTAGTTTGGGTTGGGTGCTCTTAGGCTAACAGTTTAGTTGGGCCTGTTGGGTAGTGAGTTTTTGGGTTTGTATTTGGGCCTGGATCAGGTTTATTGTAGATAGGTTTTAAATTTTGGGCCACAATCAAATCGGGCCTATGTAAACTGTAATTGGACCGTTGGATTTATTATTTCTTATTTTGGTTTTAATTTATAGTTTTAAAATGGGCCGGGCGAAAATTGGTCTTACAGCTGCCCCTCTTTGCTCATTGTCGTTTAACGAGAATAGAGCAAAGACTTCAAAAAGGGCCAATTTTTTTCGGTCATGCCTCTTTCAGTGCTTTTCTTCTTCGAGTAGCTTCGTTCCATCCCACTGCATCTTCAGGGGCATGAGAACTAGCGCTTCGATCTGCTCCAATGTAATTTTAGGGAGAAGAGATTTGTAGTTTCGATCTACTCCACTAGAACTTTAAGGAAATAAGAATTGTTCCTCGTTGTAAACTCAGGGAGAAAGGATTTGTAGCCTCAACCTACTCCACTGGAACTTCGAGGAGATAAGACTTGTATGGCTTCGATCTGCTCCTGCAACTTCAGGATTGCCAGATCTGCTATCTTCGATCCGCTTCGCTTAGGAAGGCAAGATCTGCTATCTTCGGTCTACTCCACTGCAAACTCAGGGATGTCAGACTTATTGCTTAAATCTGTTCCACTACTGTTTAGGGAGACCAGATTTGTCGTACGATCTTGTTTCCCTACTGCTTAGGGTGACAAGATCTACAATCTTCGACCTATTGCACTGCTGGTCAGGGAGATAGGGTTGGTGGCTTAAATTTGTTCCACTACTGTTTAGGGAGACAAAATTTGTCGTTCGATCTTGGTCCACTATTGCTTAGTGGTGACAAGATCTACAATCTTCGACCTATTCCACTGCTGGTCAGTGAGATAAGGCTAGTGGCTTAAATTGGTTCCACTACTGCTTAGGGAGACCAGATTTGCCATTCGATCTTGGTCCACTACTGCTTAGGGTGACAAGATCTACAATTTTTTGACCTATTCCATTGCTGGTCAGGGAGATAGGGCTGGTGGCTTAAATCTGTTCCACTACTGTTTAGGGAGACAAAATTTTTCATTCGATCTTGGTCCACTACTGCTTAGTGGTGATAAGATCTACAATCTTCGACATATTCCACTGCTGGTCAGGGAGATAAGGCTAGTGGCTTAAATTGGTTCCACTCTTTGCTTAGGAGACCAGATTGCCGTTCGATCTTGGTCCACTCTTTGCTTAGGGTGACAAGATCTACAATTTTTTGACCTATTCCACTGCTGGTCAGGGAGATAGGGCTGGTGGCTTAAATCTATTCCACTACTGTTTAGGGAGACAAAATTTTTCGTTCGATCTTGGTCCACTACTGCTTAGTGGTGACAAGATCTACAATCTTTGGCCTATTCCACTGCTGGTCAGGGAGATAAGGCTAGTGGCTTAAATTGGTTCCACTACTGCTTAGGGAGACCAGATTTGCCGTTCGATCTTGGTCCACTACTGCTTAGGGTGACAAGATCTACAATTTTTCGACCTATTCCATTGCTGGTCAGGGAGATAAGGCTAGTGGCTTAAATCGGTTACACTACTGCTTAGGGAGACCAGATTTGCCGTTCGATCTTGGTCCACTACTGCTTAGGGTGACAAGATCTACAATTTTTCGACCTATTCCACTGTTGGTCAGGGAGATAGGACTGATGTCTCCGATCTGCTCCTCAGAATCGCAGGATTGCGGATCTGCTATCTTCGATCCGCTTCGTTCAGAAAGGCAAGATCTTCGAATTCACTGATGTTGCGACAACATCCTCTAGGGGACCTGTCCTGTAAAATCAATTTTGTGTTTATGCTTATGCAAAATGGTTAGAATGAATCTAATGCTCCTAACGAAATGTATTATGGACGACATTTGTATGAATGCAGAATGTCCTGAGAATGGTTTTTTTACAAAGATTAGGGTACAATGATCGGAATGAATCAAATGTCCCTAAATAGATGTGTCTTATGGATGACATTTGTATGAATGCAGAATGTCATGAGAATGATTTCTTACAATGATTAGCATGCAATGATCGGAATGAATCACATGCTCCTAACTAAATGTGTCATGAATGCAGAATTTCATGAGAATGATCCCTTTTTAAAAGTTTAAGGTGACATCGTTCATTGCTTATTAAGGCTTTATCACTGATGTATTATGCTGCCATCTTGTTCGACTGGTATTTTCAACAGAAAACCCGAGAAAACAAATATCTTGCTCAACAAATTTACCCCATTGTAACTTCAGGGTTCATCTCATTGTGACTTAGGGGTATAGGATCTGAATCTTTTCCATCCATCCCACTGCTACTTCAAAATATAGGATTTGTTTCTTCTTCAATCTATTCCATTGTTATTCAAAGGTATAGGATCTGTATCAGCTTCCATCTATCCCACTATAACTTGGGGGTATAGGGCCTGTAGCTTATTCCATCAACTGATCACTCCTCGGGTGACCCAACTAGATGTGTATGCATGATGCTCGCGTGAATGCAGAATATCAAGTTTTCTCCGGAGAATGATTCCCATTTTACACTTGGGTTAATGATGGCCATTTTTCGTCAGGATTGTATTACTGACGCAATATCTTGTCATTTGCCCAACCACCATTTTTGACAAAAGTCTGAAGAGATAACCTTAATTTGGACTCAAATATTTTCGACCCTTAAGCTTGGTGAATTTTAAATAATAATCCTGTTTCAGATTCTTGTATTATTTAGAAGTTTCCAGAGTAATATGCGAAACCCCTTTCATGAAAGTATTATTAGTCCACTAATCGTTATTTCAATGCGAAATGCTTGAAAAAGATCACAACTATGGATAAGAATGAAATTGATTGGGAGCATAGCTCGAAACAAGCAATTTAATCAAAGTTAGCAAATACAATTAAGTAGGGAATTTATTAAAGGTGTGTCTTGGAAAGAATAAGGTAATCAAAGATAGCAAATTCAAAATGGATAAGATGGAAAACTAGGTGCCCCAGATATCGCAGCCTGAGCTTCTCTGTTCAAACTTCTTGAGGACCATTTTAAGCTCAATATGTGTTTAGGGGATCCGGAGTACTTTGTCGATGCCCCAAGACGTAACATACTTCTTCATTGTTAATTCAGGCGTAGCAAGACTGCTGTATGCCCCCCTTTGATCAAAATTTGAGTCGCCCTTTTCCAGCTTTTCAACTTAAATCCCCTTTGGTCTCAAAGCGCCTTTTGCGGGTTTTCACCTTGGCCTCTCCTTTCTCTTCTTCTTTTTTTTTCTTTTTTTTCTTTTTTTTTGTTTTTTTTCTTCTTTTTTTTTTGAAAACTTTTTATTGAATCTGAATTCACCGGATTCGGCAGGTCCTTGCCATCTATCTCAGACAATATCCATGCTTCTCCCGAACAGGCCTTCTTTGCTGTATAAGGTCCTTCCGAGTTTGGCATCCACTTTCTTATGAAGCCCCTTTTGCATGGGAAAAGTCTTCTTCAAAGCCCTATCATGAAATTTTCTAGGGCGAATCAAATAGCTTTTAACATCAACTGATCATATTGAGATTGGATCTATTCTGCCTCATCCAATTTCAGCTCTGACAGAATTTCGACTCCAATGGGCAAAACCAATGAGAAATATGTTGCCCCCGTGACAGTCTTGGCCAAAGTTTGATAAGCATAGAGGGTAAATAGTAACTTCTGTATGCCAATCCTTACCAGTCTCGGTCTTTTTATGATCTTTTTGGCTGCCTTTGCTGCACTGTGATGTGGCACCTAATCTTTGAACAGACCGCAAACTTTTGACATTATGCGGTTAAATATGATCTTTTCGACATTTTTTTGTCGGTATTCTTTCTTTCTTTTTCTCCTTTTTTCTTTTCCTTCCCCTTTTTTTTGTTCTAATGACTATCGACTTTGTAATATTGGCATATGAAACGACTTTTACCATCCTAGTGAAGTAACCGACATCTACGAAAGTGAATCGATGTTGGCTAGAAGCTTTTGATGAGACTGGCTTGGTAACATCCATGCCCCACATATAGGAAATCTTATTTCTGCATTGAGCGAGGCTTTGATCTTTATCTCCTTCATTGGCTCGCGACGTAGGATCTGTTTTTCATCCAGTATTAACAAATCAGAAGATATATTACAATTTCTGTCATCTTTAAAGTCTTGAGATCCCTTAGACCCATATTTCATTCAAAAGGGAGTCGATGAATGTCGTACGCCATGTCATTGATATCTAGGGACCCATTGTGGGTAATGAAGGTAAATTCAAGAATGAATGATTCTAAGGATGATTATTTATATGGTATGGTCATGAATAAAGAATAAAAGAATATTCTAAATCACAAAAGAATGTACAGTATAAGATGTAAAGAAAAATATTTACTTAAAAGGATGCATTTCATTGAAATAAAAATTCTGAACACAAGCCTATTTCACAAAATGACTCTTATTACTTCTAGGCTGAAAGCAATAAGCATGTTTTGAATATTACTCTAGATTAGCCTTAAAAATATAGGGATCCATTTCACAGTCCCATTGTTTAAAATCTTTCCAAGTACGTAAAGGTAGAAGCTTGGAAAATTCTATTCTCTGGTTCTCTCTTCGAATATGTCGTTAATGTTCAGATTCCCTAATATTCCTTCGGGTTTTTAACCTCTTCAATCAGGCCTTGCACTAAGGATCTAAGCTCGATGCATCCTTGGATCTCATGCCCCTATCCATCATGGGACTCACGATGTTTACTCCTTTAACAGAAAGGTTGGGTAACGAATTTTCTGCACCAGAAAGATCATCAAATTTTACGATACCCAATCTGATGAGTCTTTTGACTAATTTCTTGAAAGCGGTGCAATTTTCCATCGAGTGCCCCGTAATTCCTGCATGGTATTCGCATTGGGCGTTCACATCGTACCATTTAGAGTATGGAGGACGTATTAGTTCTATATGAAAAGGGGATACAACATGTGCGTCGAACAAAATTCGGTACAACTCCCTATACGAGATTAGAATGGGTGCGAACTGGAGTTTTTTAGAGTTCGATCTTGGATCGGGTTCTTGCCTTGGGGAGACCCGACGTGTAACATCCTAGGAAGGGCCTATGCATTTTTCAGATCAATTGTATGAAATGACAAGTCTTAAGTATTATGAATAAATTTTTGATACTTTTGGAAACCTAGAAATGGAAATGAAAATGGAGATGGAAATGAAAATGGAAATGGAAATGGACATTTTTGGAAACTTAGACATTTTTGGAAACCTAAACATTTTTGGAAATGATCCAAAAATAGAAACTTGAACATTTCGGGAAACTTGGATATAGGAGAGAAATAAAGGAGTTTTATTCACATAAATATGTGAATAATAAGAGATAAATAAAGGAGTTTTATTCACATAAATATGTGAATAATAAGAGATAAATAAAGGAGTTTTATTCACATAAATATGTGAATAATAAGAGATAAATAAAGGAGTTTTATTCACATAAATATGTGAATAATAAGAGATAAATAAAGGATTATTTTCTAATGAGATAATTGAGGAGATAATTGATGGATTAAAGGCTTTTATCTTTTAAATAAAAGAGATAATATTATCAAAAAGAGGAGTGGTGGCCAAGTAAAGGACTCCTAGGCTGATAACTTTGGCTATAAAAGGAGGACAAGAGGGCTACTCATCAACATTTGCTCCTCTTCCTCTCTCGAAATTCTCCTAGGCAAAACCCTCTCTCTGCGAATTTTCATTAAGCAAAAATCCTCTCTTTTTCTTCTATTTTCTTCTCCGTTCTCTTTGTTAAAATTTGAATCTTTGTGGATTCTAAGAAAGAGGCAATCATCCACAACATCAAAAGGGGATCTTTCGGGAAATCTAAGGATCTAAGGTAAGGATTATAAATATAAATATGTGGTTAAAGATTATGATTCACGTTTTCAAAGTTAGATCTAATCTAACACGAAGTTATAGGATTTCAACAGGCTTATAAAGGAATCCTCTTCGATTTGGAATCCCATCATAAGGTAAGGGATATTCGGCCAAGGCATAATTTGTTTAAGTGTTTTCCATTATTTCAAAACCAGAAAAATCGACATGGTTACATACCTAGTATTAGCCGATTTCAAGGAAGAGGAATTCTAGCAATCTGTTGGGACTTGATTAAATCAATTCGGCAACTAGGTAAGTAATTCTACTTCTAGTAGGATTTGGTTTTAAGACCAAATAGGTTTATTTATATGTTTTAATTAATGGCCGAATATAGGAGTGAAAGATCTAGATCGGTAGATCGCTCTACGAAATTCACGGAAACTATTAAGCGAAAAAGGTGTGTACTCTTACTAACTTTCAATAAATTGCATGGCAATCATTAAATATGTAAATATGTAACAGTATGTGAATGTGGCTAAGCACCACAAATGTGGTAAGGAGTACCAGTGCACGTTTCCTACTTTTGATAGGATTGTGAATGTGATATATTTTGAACATGTGATTAGTAACATGAATGAAAATTTAGTATGTGAAATATGTTATGAAATAATTGGGGCATTCGGGATATTTGTGGAGGAAGAAAGTGAAGGTGATGACTACGGTCTCACCAACGTAAAGTGGTGACTACGGTCACATAAAGTGAAAAGTGGTAACTTCGGTTACATCCAAGTGAATACAGTGTCTAATGACACAACATAAGTGGGCGATGAGCACGTCGATCGCAGCGATCGCCTTCGACGGTGTGTAGCGGATGGAGGGTCGACTTAGTAGTCCCCGCGGTGTCTGAGTTGGTACGGGTGGTGTGTAGCGGATGGACAAATAGGTTTGGATTTGGGTTGCATCATCCTTTATTTTGTATGAACATGATATTGATATGACTTGTATGCTGATTTGTTGGAAATTAGTACTATGTACACATTGAGTCTGTTGACTCACCCCGTTGGGGAATTATTTTTCAGTGTGATGAGCGATGTAATGGACCGGGTCGGCGGGGAGCTAAAGGTGGCCATGCATCGCTTGAAGAATTTATTTGGAATTTGGACTTTATGAAATTTTAGTACTTTATTTTGGGTTTGAATGATGTAATAAGGCCATAAGGCCCAATTGGATTTTCTTTATTTCTGTTTATTTTTATTTGAATATGATACAATTTATGTTTGATTAAAGATAAGTAAATTTATTTCTTTTAAAATAATAAACCCAAAAATTATTTTGTCACCTTATTTAAGTTGGATTTCAGAATTTATTAAATAGGTTTCAAATTAAGCCCAACCCAAAACAATTTTTTTAAATTACACAAATTTTCTCTAAGTCATTTAGAACATTGAAAACCGATTTATTTAAGGAACATATCGGATCCGGTTCGGGCTCGTGGGCGGGTGTGGGAGTGTTTCGATTGGCATCGAGCCAGTTTTAAAACTCTCGGCTGTGGGCTCAAAGCAAAACGTTTTCAATTCGAGCCCAAATGAATTTCTTTGAAATAAGCGAGTTTTATGGCATGGCACCTAAGTCTCCGACCATGATCCACACCGTAAGTACCTTTAACCATCTGTGTGATTATGTGAATTATGAATTGTAAAGGGGTAGAAAAGGCATGGAACGTAGAATAGTGTGATAGGAACTTGAACCCTAGGATTAGACTACTCAAACACTTGAAACTCGTAAGACTTAATGAACTTAACAAACCTATGACTAAGTTATTAAGCTAGGGTGTGGCAACCCCATGCAGCATGTCTAGGATTGGATCCGGAAGAGCACAGTATTTAAGCGATCCTAGTGACTCACCTCCTCTTCGCAGTATCCTGCAGTGCGTAGCTTCGGTTCGCCTAACTCGGAGAAGGCTCGGTGGTGTGGCAACCTCCATGTGCGCATGTCTAGAAAGGTCGGTGAGAGCTTGGTATTTAAGCGATCCGCGTGACTCACCTCCTCTTCATTCGAATCTGCAGTGCGTAGCTTTAGTTCACCCGACCAAGAGGGCTCGGTCATAGGCTAAACACAAAGAATAAAACCCGAAAGGGACTTAGCCGTTTTTCTTTTATAAATAAAAAAAAATGTATAACCAAAATTTAGTTTTAAAACTCTTAGAAACTTATGAGAACTATTTTACAACATTTTCTTCTAAAAAAAAAAAAAAAACCCTTGGTTTATAAAATGACCAAAACACCCATAGTTTTAACAAAATTTCATTACTTTATCAAATGTTCAAAAAACCCTAATTTGTAAAATATCAAACTATCTTGATTTTGGAAAATTACAAAATTGCTCCTAACTTACAAAATTACCAAAACGACCTTGATTTCCAAACTTTTGCAATATCATTGCTTTGAAAAGTGTAACTCTCAAAGGAACCCTCAATGTTTTACAATCTTGGAAAATATCCTAACTTAATAAATTTTACAAATTTACCACTGATTTTTAGAAAAATTATCAAAATACCCCCGAGATCAAAAATTACCAAATACCCACGGATTTCAAAATTCTTCCAAAATTTCCCGGAACTTTAGAAGTACCAAAATACTTTCGTCAAAATCACCAGGGAACTTTTTATTTTTGAAAATTTACGAAAATACCCACAGTAGGATAAAATTACGAAAATGCCCTGGGTAGTGGAAAAGCAAAATAACGAAAACAACAACAAGAATTACAACGTTTCTTTGAATGAACGAAAGTTCATATTTGTTGATGGATGAATGAATGAATGCAAGATCAGTATGCATGTATGAATACGAAAGAACCACTCTTAAACTCTTCTTCATAAGATATCATCGCGGGTAATAAGTGAAACAAGAATACTAATACATAAAATTCCTTAATCGGATCTCGTCGATAATGAGCTCAAGAGGACGTGGTCGTCGTGGAAGAGGTAGAGGAAGGATGATCATTAGATCGGGACAAGGTTCGACAATGAGATACCACCACCACCATCACCCCACCGTCCAATGTTGAGCAAAGAGGCTCGCATGAGGAAGATGCCGTGTCGCAGTCATCTTTGCGAGTTTTGGAATTGGTGGTCGTGCAGAAACAATTCGAGAAACAATTCAGAAATCGTAAGTCATGCGCTCGAGCGGCTCGTGCTAATGGAGTGAAATGTTTAGAGGAGTATCGGAGTGGCACCCGATCTGGTGAGTCTTCGTTGGAAGCAACCGAGCGCATCATGGATGAGCTCGACTTGACCCCGAGGAGAAGTTGAAAGGGATGACGCAGCACTTTATTGCGCGATGAAGCGTATCAATGGTGGTTAACCGTCGACGGACGGTGCCACGGCGGAAGATCTCGACTGGGAATATGCTAAGGAAGCATTTCGGAAGAAGTATGTGGGAACCGTATATAGATGAGCAAAGGAAGGCTTTTCTCGGGTTGGTACAAGGAAGTAAGTCATCACACCAATATATGAAGCGGAATTCTTGAGGTTGAGCCGATATGCCCGAGGAGTAGTGGCGATGAGCATGAACGCTGTGTTTCGTTTTGAGGACGGACTTAGGGATGATTTGAGACTTTTGATAGCACCGCATCGGGCGCGAAATTCTCCCGCCTTGGTGGAAAAGGCTAAAGTGGTGAGGAATTAAGGACGCCACTAAGCGGTGTGATGGCGAAATAAGCCCAAAAGAGGTTTTGGGCCATCCGGAAAAGGCCACAAAAGGCCTAGAGTTGACAGCCACAAAGTCAACAGCCGGGTGCGGGTGGCAATTTCGCCTTGTGAACATTGTGGAAGGAAGCACGGGGAGAGTGTTGGAAAAGGCGGGACGATGTCTCAAGTGTGGGTCCAAGGACCATATGATTAAGGATTGCCCCAAGCTATTAGATGAGAGCCAACCAGCACTCGGAATGCTAACTTGGTGGTAGAGGCGACATGCTGACCTCAAAGAGGTCGTGGGTCACCAACGAGAGGTAGTGGCGAGGCCGTGGAGCTCGTGGCCGAGGTGCGACTAACTTAGCCAAGCAAGGCAACCGGGTTTGGTTTACGCGGTTCGCCGGAGGGAAGAGGGAGACGCGTCGGATGTTATAACCGGTACGTTCTTTATTCATGACAAACCCTATTTTGCTCTTATTGATGTGGGCTCAACTCATTCCTATGTTGCATGTAGTGTGGTTGAAACACTAGGCCTAGACTCTAAACTTTCTGATAGGCAGATAACTGTAGTAAGCCCTTTAGGCCAAACGGTGAGGATAGATAGGATCTTTCGAATGTACCCCAGAGATTCGGGAGCGAACTTTCGGTGACTTAATGGAATTACCCTTCGGAGAGTTTGAGCTTATACTTGGAATGGATTGGCTAGTAGAGCATCGAGCCGTGTTGGATTGTGCGGCTAAACGTATGAAACTAAGAACCCCGGAAGATGAGGTAGTAGTGATGATCGGAGAAAGGAGGAACTACTTGTCTAACGTAGTTTGACCTTGAAGGCCGAGAAAATGGTTAAGAAAGGATGTAAGGCATTCTTAGCCTTCGTGAGTGCGCGTAAGAGGAGAAGAGGAAGGTGTCAAGGAGCTAGAACAGTAAGGGATTTTGAGGATGTATTTCCGGAGGAGTTGCCCTAATACCCCCGAGATAGAGAAGTGGAATTTGGAATAGATTTGCTACCAGAACAGCTCTCCGTGTCAATCGCTCCTCACCGAATGGCACCAAAGGAGTTAGTGGAGCTCAAGGCTCAAATCCAAGAGTTGTTGGATCGTGGGTTCATTCGACCCAAGTGTGTCTCCGTGGGAGCACCGTTTCTCTTTGTGAAGAAGAATGATGGAACTATGCGGATGTGCATAGATTATCGTCGATTGAACAAACCGACCATCAAGAACAAGTATCCTTTGCCAAGGATAGATGACTTGTTCGACCAACCTGAAAGGCAAATTGTGTTCTCAAAGATCGACTTAAGGTCGGGGTATCATCAACCGAAGTGAAGGAGGTGATATTCATAAGACCGCTTTTAGGACAAGGTACGGTCATTTTGAATTTGTGGTGATGCCGTTTGGGTTGTGAACGAACGCACCGGCGCGTTCATGGATATGATGAATAGGGTTTTCCAACCCTACTTAGATAGATTCGTCGTGGTGTTCATCGACGACATTTTGGTGTATTCCAAGACGGAGGAGGAGCACGATGAGCATCTCCGAGTTGTGTTAGAAGTGTTAAGGAAAAGAAGCTTTATGCCAAATTCAGCAAGTGCGAATTTTGGCTCAAGGAAGTGGCGTTCCTAGGACATGTGGTATCCGCGGAAGGAATAAGAGTGGATCCTAGGAAGATCGAAGCGTTGTTGGATTGGAAACCACCTAGGTCGGTGGCTGAAATCGGTTTCTTAGGCTTGGCGGGCTATTATAGAAGGTTCGTGGAAGGATTCTCGTCAATAGCCACACCTTTGACAAAGTTACTAAGGAAGGAAGTACCGTTTGTGTGGACGGATAAGCAACAGAGAGAGCTTCAAAAGCTTAAAAAGGTCTTGACGGAAGCTCGGTGTTAATTCAAATGGAGGCGGTAAGACTTCGTAGTATATTGTGATGCTTCGCATACGGGGGTTAGGGCTGTGTGCTAATGTAAGAAGGAAAGGTAGTCGCTTATGCATCTCGACAGCTTAAGGCCGCATGAGGTGAACTACCCAACTCATGACTTGGAACTCGCGGCGGTGGTTTTCGCCCTCAAAGTTTGGAGGCACTACCTTTATGGAGAAAGGTCGATGAATTTACACGGACCACAAAAGCCTTAAGTATTTGTTGACTCGAAGGAGTTGAACTTGAGGCAACAAAGGTGGGTGGAGTTATTAAAAGATTATGACTATTCGATAGAATACCATCCGGCAAGGCGAATATGGTAGCCGACGCCCTAAGTAGGAAGGTTGTGTCGGATTTAAGGGCTTTGTTCTCTCACTTAAGTTTGTATGAAGACGGAAGCTTGTTGGCGAGTTACAAGTCAAGCCAACCTGGGTGAAGGAGGTGAAAGAGGGACAGTTGGCGGATAAGGACTTAAGTACTAAGTTACAGTAAAGTACGGCAAGGAGGATTAAAGGATTATGGTGTCAATGATGAAGGAGTCTTGTGCTACAAGGAAAAGGTTTGTATCTTGAGGATAAGGAGTTGAGACAAAGGATTCTTCGGGAAGCGCATGGTAGTCCTTATGCTATGCATCCCGGAGGCATCAAGTCAGTATAGAGATCTAAGGGAACAATTTTGGTGGTCGACACAAACGAGAGGTGACCGAATTTGTGGGGAAATGTTTGACATGTCGCTAAGTAAAGGCCGAACACCAAGTCCCATCGATTGCTTCAACCAATTGAGATTCCCCAATGGAAGTGGGAAAGAATTACCATGGACTTAGTTAGTGGGCTTCCCTTACGCCCACTAAGAAGGACTCGGTATGGGTGATAGTGGACCGTTTGACCAAGTCCGCACATTTTATCCCCGTGAGGATCGACTATTCCTTCAAAAGTTAGCCAAGTTATATGTGGCGAGAGATCGTGAGGCTACACGGGTACCGATGTCGATCATCTCCGATAGAGACCCAAGGTTTACGTCTCGATTTTGGAAAGCACTTCATCAAGCATTAGGCACTAAGCTAGACTTCACTACGGCTTTTCATCCACAATCGACCAGGCATGCGAACGGGTTATACAAGTGTTGGAAGATATGCTAAGAGGTCAGTGTGATGGATTTCTCGAGGAAGTTGGGAAGATTACTTGCCTCTAGCCGAGTTCGCCTACAACAACAAATATCGTGCAAGCATTCGGATGGCACCATACGAAGCATTGTATGGAAGGAAATGTAGAACACCAACTTGTTGGACCGAGTTAGGAGAACGCCGCGTTTTGGGTCCAAAGTTAGTGGCGAAACCGAGGAGAAGGTGGAATTAATTCGGACGCGGTTGAAAGAAGCTTCGATGGAGACGTAAGTCGTGCAGACCTTAAGAGGAAAGAAATTGAGTTTGAAGTAGGAGACCAAGTGTTTCTAAAGGTCTCACCTTGGAAGAAGGTTATGCGGTTCGGTCGCAAAGGGAAGCTAAGCCCAAGGTTTATAGGGCCCTATCAAGTCTTGAAGCGAGTTGGGCGGTGGCATACCAATTGGAGTTACCACCGTAGAGTTGCATCAAATGCACGACGTATTTCATGTGTCCATGCTACGTCGCTATCGATCGGATCCGTCTCATGTGGTACCCGTTGAAGAAGTGGAGTTAAGGCGGATCTATCCTACGAGGAGGAGCCGATTCGGATCTTGGAACGTGACGTTAAAGCACTCTGAGAAAGAAGTCGGTGCCTTTAGTCAAGGTGTTATGGCGCAATCATGGATCTGAAGAAGCTTCGTGGGAGCCGGAAGAGACAATGCGATAGCAATACCCTCAATCTGTTTAGTTAGGAAATTTCGAGGACGAAATTTTATTTAAGGGGGTAGAATCAGAACATCCTAGGAAGGGCCTATGCATTTTTCAGATCAATTGTATGAAATGACAAGTCTTAAGTATTATGAATAAATTTTTGATACTTTTGGAAACCTAGAAATGGAAATGAAAATGGAGATGGAAATGAAAATGGAAATGGAAATGGACATTTTTGGAAACTTAGACATTTTTGGAAACCTAAACATTTTTGGAAATGATCCAAAAATAGAAACTTGAACATTTCGGGAAACTTGGATATAGGAGAGAAATAAAGGAGTTTTATTCACATAAATATGTGAATAATAAGAGATAAATAAAGGAGTTTTATTCACATAAATATGTGAATAATAAGAGATAAATAAAGGAGTTTTATTCACATAAATATGTGAATAATAAGAGATAAATAAAGGAGTTTTATTCACATAAATATGTGAATAATAAGAGATAAATAAAGGATTATTTTCTAATGAGATAATTGAGAGAGATAATTGATGGATTAAAGGCTTTTATCTTTTAAATAAAAGAGATAATATTATCAAAAGAGGAGTGGTGGCCAAGTAAAGGACTCCTAGGTCGATAACTTTGGCTATAAAAGGAGGACAGGAGGGCTACTCATCAACATTTGCTCCTCTTCCTCTCTGCCAGAAATTCTCCTAGGCAAAACCCTCTCTCTGCCGAATTTTCATTAAGCAAAAATCCCTCTCTTTTTCTTCTATTTTCTTCTCCGTTTCTCTTGTTAAAATTTGAATCTTTGTGGATTCTAAGAAAGAGGCAATCATCCACAACATCAAAAGGGGATCTTTCGGAAATCTAAGGATCTAAGGTAAGGATTATAAATATAAATATGTGGTTAAAGATTATGATTCACGTTTTCAAAGTTAGATCTAATCTAACACGGTTATAGGATTTCAACAGGCTTATAAAGGAATCCTCTTGATTTGGAATCCCATCATAAGGTAAGGGATATTCGGCCAAGGCATAATTTGTTTAAGTGTTTTCCATTATTTCAAAAACCGAAACCGACATGGTTACATACCTAGTATTAGCCGATTTCAAGGAAGAGGAATTCTAGCAATCATTGGGACTTGATTAAATCAATTCGGCAACTAGGTAAGTAATTCTACTTCTAGTAGGATTTGGTTTTAAGACCAAATAGGTTTATTTATATGTTTTAATTAATGGCCGAATATAGGAGTGAAAGATCTAGATCGGTAGATCGCTCTACGAAATTCACAGAAACTATTAAGCGAAAAAGGTGTGTACTCTTACTAACTTTCAATAAATTGCATGGCAATCATTAAATATGTAAATATGTAACAGTATGTGAATGTGGCTAAGCACCACAAATGTGGTAAGGAGTACCAGTGCACGTTTCCTACTTTTGATAGGATTGTGAATGTGATATATTTTGAACATGTGATTAGTAACATGAATGAAAATTTAGTATGTGAAATATGTTATGAAATAATTGGGGCATTCGGGATATTTGTGGAGGAAGAAAGTGAAGGTGATGACTACGGTCTCACCAACGTAAAGTGGTGACTACGGTCACATAAAGTGAAAAGTGGTAACCGGTTACATCCAAATGAATACAATGTCTAATGACACAACATAAGTGGGGCGATGAGCACGTCGACCGCAAATGACGCCTTCGGCGGTGTGTGCGCGGATGGAGGGTCGACTTAGTAGTCCCCGCGGTGTATGCAGTTGGTACGGGTGGTGTGTAGCGGATGGACAAATAGGTTTGGATTTGGGTTGCATCATCCTTTATTTTGTATGAACATGATATTGATATGACTTGTATGCCCGATTTGTTGGAAATTAGTACTATGTACACATTGAGTCTGTTGACTCACCCGTTGGGGATTATTTTTCGGTGATGAGCAAGAATGGACCTGGTCGGCGGGAGCTAAAGGTGGCCATGCATCGCTTGAAGAAATTATTTGGAATTTGGACTTTATGAAATTTTAGTACTTTATTTTGGGTTTGAATGATGTAATAAGGCCATAAGGCCCAATTGGATTTTCTTTATTTACATTTATTTTTATTTGAATATGATACAATTTATGTTTGATTAAAGATAAGTAAATTTATTTCTTTTAAAATAATAAACCCAAAAATTATTTTGTCACCTTATTTAAGTTGGATTTCGAATTTATTAAATAGGTTTCAAATTAAGCCCAACCCAAAACAATTTTTTTTAAATTACACAAATTTTCTCTAAGTCATTTAGAACATTGAAAACCGATTTATTTAAGGAACATATCAGATCCGGTTCAGGCTCGTGGGCCGGGTGTGGGGTGTTTCACGACGGCTGGTAATTACAGTCCTTGGTTGGCTCTCTGTGATCAGCCCCAGGTGACCGTTGTTATACCTTCTCGTATTATTCGCTTATTTTTCCTTTTTCTTCGAGGCCTTTGAAGTCCGCTCTCCTCTTTCTTTTGTTTCTGCCAGAACAACCGGTTTGGCTCGATCATCTTCCGGGTTAAAACCTAAATCTATCGGGAAGTTTAACAATGCCGAGGTATCAATCAGACATTGGGGTTTGATAATAACAGGTGCCCCCTGCGAATACGTGTCTGGTTGAGTCGGGATGCTTATTGGGGAATAAACGATGTCTTCATCATCATCCACACTGTCGACTACTGGGCCACTCCTTTTTTCAAGCCCTCCGACTAGTAATTGGGTTAACTGTCGCATCATATGTATTTGATCTCGCATATCCCGTTGAATTTTGGCTAACTGCTCTTGCATCAGTATTTGCCCCTGCTCTAATCTCTCCAACCTTTGTTCCATGTTTTCTAGGTTAACTTAAAATATTTCGCCTAATCAGGGTCTTCTCATGAAATCTAATGCATATGATGTAATGCAATGCAAATGCATGGAATGAATGCAATGCAATGCACTCAAAACAAAAGACAACATGTTAGAGAATTAATCAACATAGAACACCTGACCGGGTGACCACTAGGGCTTGGTATGGCTATATCTAGGGTAGCCTTTTAGGGTTCACTATATGTGGTTTAGTTCTAAAGAATGGGTACCTGAACCAGCAGATTCCTCAATCCTCACCCATTATAGGCTCATATGGATCGAGTTCAGTTCAGGGGAATACATTTCCCTATGGCCATGCGGAGATGAAAATCTCACGAAGCACATAGGTACAGATGTATCCCGGAAGCAGTCCACTAGCCCATGCGGAGATGAAAACCTCACGAAGGCATAGTTTCTCACTCCCACTTAAAGGTGTGACCACAGCGATCATGCAATGCTATGCCAAAGTATTTTATAAAACTCGACATCATAGCCCAAAAAAATGCATCAGGAAAAATAATTTTTCAAATTTTCAATCAATAGGACAAAAATTAATCAATTTATGGCCTGACTCTCAACCAGTCCCCAGTGGAGTCGCCAAGCTGTTGAAACCATTTTTTTATCGGGTTTTGAAAAAATGGGAATCGACTTTAAAAATATGGAGTCGCCACCAATCCTTTTTGTTTATGTGTGATCGGGTCACCTATAAAATAAATTTTGGTCTACGAATTTCCAGAAGAAAACAGGTTCGGGAGTCGGTTACGTGCGAGGAAGGATTAGCACCCTCGCAACGCCCAAAATTGGTACCAAATTGATTAATTGATGTCCTAATGTTGAAAAGTTTGAAATGATTTTGAAATTCTGTTCCTTTTTTTTTATAATTTTAAATAACTTGATTGAATATTGAGATTCCCTTGTTTCGAGGGAATAGAGTATCACATCCAGCACGATTGGATATGACAATCTGAGTCCTCGAATTCAAGATTATCTCCCAAATTCTCCAAGCACATGTATTGAAATTTTGAAAGGGTATTTGGTTATTTGGACAAACAAAAAACCACACCCAGCACGATTGGGCACGATTTCTTCGAATTTCCAAACGCACAAACATTACCTTATTTTGAAAATGTGGAAAAAATTTGAAAGAATATTCGTTTATTTGGTCAAACAAAAAACCACACCCAGCATGATTGGGCACGATTTCTTCGAATTTCCAAACCCACAAATGTTTCCTTATTTTGAAAATAATTTCAAGTACACAATATTAAAATTGACTAAAATGTATTTTATTTGGTAATAAGAAAGAAACATTTAGTAAAGGTTCGAATACATTAAAATTTGAGATATAATACAATAACAAGTAGCATAAGCGTCACATTAAGCATGAGGTAATATACAAACTTTAATATTATAAGAATGAACATAATTATAAATATAATTTAATGCACAAATATGCAATAACAATAATCACATGATTAAAAGGACATATTAACAATTAATAGTAATTCTACAGAATTTATGATGACAAATTAATATGAAACAAAATTTGAATGTTAACAAATGTGTTTAAAATAAAAATAAAAATAAAAAAAATGGACTTTGAAATCAACAATTTATGAAAGTATTTAAAATAAAATAATTTGTACATGAATCTTATTATTATGTACATATGTACAAAATAATAGCATATAATTAAATATTATATAAATAAATACATAATATATTATTTTAAAAAATAAAATAAAATTTATACAATATACAAACCAAAATACATGTAAAGAGAATAGGCTAAAAACATTACAAAATCAGTTTCAAAACAATTTAATTAAAATAATTAATAATAAACAAGATTAATACTAAAAAAGGTTACAAAAATTAAAAACAAAAATTAAAACTCAATTGAAATAAAAGTAAAATTAAAAGGATAATCTATAAATAAATAATATTTAAAAAGCAACAAAGGATCGAAATAAAATACACGCGGACTAGCAAGGATCGAAAATGAAATTAAACTGATTCCAAAACGAAGCGTTTAAAATCGGACTAATTTGAAACAGAAAAGTAAATCTCGTGACAAAATTAAAATGTAAAAGAAACTGAAATAAGGTGTAATCGAATCACAATGTGGAACGGAGGGACTAAATGCAAAAATAATCCTTTTAAGGTAGAAGGGCGCGGATCCGGGTCACAAATCGGGTCGACGCCAGCGATCCTACACCCTCCAAACGGCGCCCGTTTTCTTAATGCATTAAAAACCAGTTTAAAAAAATAAAAATAAATCAGCATTTTATTCTTAAATAAAACCCTAATCCTCTCCTATTCTCTCCTTCAGCCGCGACCCAAAAGAAATCGCAATCCGGCCACCGTAGTGCCGAAGTAATCGGCGATTGGTGATGAATCCGAGCCCTTTTTGTGCGATTCTTTTACAATCTCACTCGAAGCCTCAATATTTCCAACCTTAAGGACTTTCTTTACTCCGATTTCGACGAAGAAAGACAGATCCGACGGTGAAATCAATTGGTAAGTATTTTCTCTTTTATCTCTTCTCGCATGCAATAGATATATAGATCAAAAAAAAAAGAAGAAAGAAAATAAAAAAACTCAATCAATCCTCTGATAGTCACCTTTCAATCTTTTCTATTTCGATTTCGTATTTCTTCTATTCGTAAAAAATGTGTGTCTTACATCCGTTTTGCTTCGGTTTTTATAACTGAATTCAAAAAAATTAAAATAAAAATTGAAAATACAATTCTTTGCTGCGCTGGTTTTTGTCCTTTTCGCAGGTGTGTGTCGCGCAGTGGAGGGGACGTGTTGTACGAAGGCTGTACGAGCGGTGTACGGAGGCTACGGCGTGCGAGGCTTGCGTGTAAGGCTGCGGCGCACAAGGGAAACCTAGGGTTTCTATTTCTGAAGCCAACATTCGGGCCATCTGGGCCATTTCAGGATTGGGCCATTTGGGCTAGGTGCTAGTTTGGGTTGGGTGCTCTTAGGCTAACAGTTTAGTTGGGCCTGTTGGGTAGTGAATTTTTGGGTTTGTATTTGGGCCTGGATCAGGTTTATTGTAGATAGGTTTTGAATTTTGGGCCACAATCTAAATTTGGGCCTATGTAAACTGTAATTGGACTGTTAGATTTATTATTTATTATTTTGGTTTTAATTTATAGTTTTAAAATGGGCCGGGCAAAAATTGGGTCTTACAAAAATTACTCGAATAAATCAAAATGTGTATAAAATGTCTTCATATCTCGAAGTAACAAAATGTCACATCTCGTAAGTTAAGACACGACACCTCGAATCCTTGAGAATAAGTTTACCTTTTATTATTTTTTTACTTAAATTTCATGTATTTTAATTTTAAAAGGATATTCGGTCATTTAGGTTCAACAAAAAAATCGAAACCCCGTAAGTTAGGGTACGACTTCTCGAAGCTCCAAATACAAAATATTGCCTTTATTTCTAAAATTTCTTTTCTTTTGAAAAATAACAAGTGTAATATTTAAAACGATGTGTATTTATCTTATTTTAAACATAATGTACGGGGTAGTGATGATGAATAATAAGTAAATACAGAAATGTCATGATAGCAATAATGAAATTATAATAATAACATTGATATTGTTAATCACATCATGGTAATAACGAACGAAGAATGTAGTTTTTAGATAAACATAAAATGTAGAATATGCACAAAAATAAATAAACACAACATGAGAATATCATAAATAAATGATAAGGTGACATGAAATAAAATAATAATGACAGAGATAAGAAAAATTGCACACATGAAATAACGCCAGTTTAATTTTTAAATGTAAAAGATAATAAACAAAATAATGAATAGATAAATAAATGAGTAAATAAATAAAATAAATATATATAGCATTAAATTTGGATATTTTAAAAGGTAAAACAATAATGAACAAAAGTAAAAAAAAAAAAATGCTAATAAACATATACACAATTCAATTTTTAAGCACATATATAAAAAGGAGTAATAAAGTAAAAATAATAAAGCAAAATAAATAAAAATACCCAATAAAAAGAAAATAATAAGAGAACAGTTTTAAATATAAACTAAAAAAATAAAATAATACTAAATAAGCTATCAAGTAAATAAATAAAGAATTAAAATGAATAAAGGAACCGATTGCCACTCAAATTAAATTAACAGGATAAATTAAGATAAAAAAATAAACAAATGACTAATTTGAAAGGCGCGAAAACAAACGAGGACTAAATGGGCAAATAACCCGATCCTCTGGACACACGTCCCTTCTCCAAGAGATCAGCGAACTAGGGACTAAATTGAAATACATGAAAATCATGCTATATAATCCATAAAGATTAAAAGGAAATGATTTGGGCCCAATTGTAAACCATTCGAAAAGCGGAAGGACTAAAAGGGTAAATAGACCCTTATTTAAAAACACGCGGATCCTTCGGGTCGGATTCCGGGTCAGGGGTAAAACGACGTTGTTTTAGGGCTTCAGAAGCCTGCCCTAAACAACGTCGTACAGGGGCTGTATAAATACAAAAAAAAATCCACAAATCTTCATTTCAGCCATTGTTAAAAAAAAAAACAAAAAAAGACCTTCATTTTCTTTGTTCTCTCTCTTCCTTCGGCCATGGCTCTGGCCGTCGGCCATCGTGGCGGTCGCCAGTCGCTAGCGACGGTGCCGCCGTACACGATGGCCTGAGAACCCAAAATTTTATTTTCGACCCCCTTTTTGACCTCTCTATTTAAAAAAAAATAAAACAAAAAAATAAAAAAAAACTTCTGATATCCCTCAAAACCATTGTGTCGAACCTTAATAGGTCATAGGTTCCCGACGCCGGAAAGGACCTCCGATGACGGAGGGAGACGAAATGTCCCAGGTAAACTTTTATTTTATTTCTTATATTTTATAAAAAATAAAAGATTAAAAAAAATAAAAAGATCACCTTTTTGAATCTGTATCTTTTGTATTCAATTTTCTCTTCTTTTTTTTTTGTATTCGATTTCGTGTGTAAAAAAAAAACTACAATCTGGTTTCTGGCTTTTATAGCCGAAATATATTACAATATATTAGTTTTTTTTCTTCTTTTCTTCTTTTTTGCTTCTGTTGCTCTCAGCTTAGTTTTCTTTCTTTGTTCTTTTTTTTGCAAGCCTTGGCGAGCTCAACGGAGTCGTGCCTTGCCATTCTGGTGCAAGGGAGGCAATCCTCAGGCGATGGGTGCGCTGAAAATCACGTAAAATATGATGAATATATTATGTATTTTGATACATTGTTTGCACAACTAGCAATTAATATAATACAAAATTAATATTTTATAAATTAGAAAATATAAACGTAAAAGTTGTGATTTAAATATTCTTGTTTCTAATTTTTGTGTTTGAAAATGAAAATGAAAATGATAAAAATACTATTATTTATATTAATTATTTAAAATGTATATAATAAATTAGATTAATTTATACTTTATATATCATTATGTAAATATAATTTATTATTATATTTAAGTTTTTAAAATATTATATATATTATTAATTTTACAAAGAATTTATCTTAATTACTTAAAACCTATTTACAATTCATACTTTATGTACTATTATATTAAAATTTTTAAATATTATATAACTTAACTCATTTTTAACTTTTTCACTATTATATTTAAAAATAACATTTTTAACTTTCAAACATTATTTTTAGGTCACTTTTCCGAAGGAATTATTCAACAGTAATATGAATAAAAGAAGTAGGGTTATGACACAGCAATTTCCAAGTGATGAAAAAGTTGAGGGTAAGGAGCGAAAGCGTGTTAAACTGTCTCCCTCTCTTGTTTCTATTTTCAAATTTTGCATTTCCATTTTATCACTGCTACACCCACACACCACACGACACGACTTATGGAAGCTCAAAGTCTTTGCAAGTCAACTCAACTACTCTATATTCCAAGTCTTTCTTTGAGCTTCGTTTTAATTTTATTTCATTAGAGCTGAGGCAGGCAATCAACCCTTTCTTCCTCCTTCTCTCTGCCCTCAAAATGATTTCTCCTTCTTTCTCATCATCTCTGCTTCTTCCTCTGTTTTGTTTTTTATTTATCATGGTTGGGATCCCTGTTTCACTAACCACTCCCTACTACGAGCCTGAGTTCGAGAACTGCCGTGCTAGAAACACGTTACTGTATGCATGTAAAAGCCATTCTATCATATCATTAATGAGTGAGCTTCATGTATTTAATACATGAGAGAGACTTGAGTTACTAACAGATTACTAACAAGCTAACTAATAGCTTAACCAACTAACTGTTAACTGTTAACTCTATCATGCCCCGAGCTTGTCAAACTCATCTCCACATTTGCAGGTTTATTGACTAAAACTTGAAGCTGTCTCGTAAACTTGTTGAACTGACTTGCTGACAAAGGCTTGGTTAATATGTCTGCAACCTGTTCTTGCCCTAGAACATGTCCAACCTGAAATAGTCCTTGTGCCACTTTCTCTCGTACAAAGAAGAGATCTAATTCAACATGTTTAAACTTGGAGTGTAGAACTGGGTTCCCTGCAACAGCTACAGCAGCTGAGCTGTCGCACCATACAAGAGCCTTGCCTCGGGGAGTAACACTTAGCTCAGCCAACAAGGACTGAATCCAGACCATCTCAGTAACGACTTGAGCGAGACTTCTATATTCAGCCTCTGTAGACGAGCGAGAGACCACTTGTTGTTTCCTTGAACTCCAAGACACCGGATTTCCTCCAAGAAACACATAGTAGCCAGACGTAGACCTTCGATCATCTATGTCAGACCCCCAACTAGCATCCGAAAATCCTTCAAGCATGAGTTTTGAAGTTTTTGTAAAAGTAAGACCATAATCCAGGGTACCATGTAAATAGCGCAGTATCCTCTTTACAGCTTTAAAGTGTATATCCAGTGGTTGATGCATAAATTGGCAAACTTTGTTGACCGCATATGCTATGTCTGGTCTCGTAATGACTACATACTGTAGGGCCCCTACTAAGCTACTGTAGAGATGAGCATCAGTAACAGGAGTACCAGCATGTGCTGATAAGTGAGATGTTGTTACCATGGGTGTTGGTGCAGCCTTTGACTGATCCATGGAAGCCTTTCGCAAAAGATCACAAATGTATTTCCGTTGGTTAAGAGAAATCCCAGTTGAAGTATACTGGACCTCTATACCAAGGAAATAATTTAGTCGGTCGAGATCCTTCAATGAAAACTGAGCATCAAGTCTTCGAACGAAATAATCGACGGCTTGAGAGTTGTTCCTAGTGACTATAATATCGTCGACGTAAACTAGAACATACACTAGCTGTGACCCTGATCGTTGAATAAAGAGAGAGCTGTCAGCCTTGAAAGCAACAAAGTCAGTTGCTAACAAAAATTCCTTCAACTTATGAAACCAGGCTCTAGGTGCTTGCTTGAGACCATAGAGAGCTTTCCTTAAACGACACACCAGCTGCTGTCCCTCGTGCCCTTGCTGCTCAAACCCCGGGGGGTTGCACCATATAGATTTCCTTCTGGAGATCGCCATTGAGGAAGGCATTATTGATTTCGACCTGCCTAAGAGACCGGCCCAGTAAGACTGCAAGATTCAATACAACTCGAATGGTTGTTGGCTTGACAACCGGGCTGAAGGTTTCCTAAAAATCTACCCCAAGTTCTTAAAGATAGCTTTTGACCACTATGCGACCTTTATACCGTGCAATGGACCCATCAGCGTTGCGCTTGACCTTAAAAATCCACTTACACCCCACTGTCTTCCTTCCTGTAGGTAGAGGCACAATGTCCCACGTATGATTAGCCAGTAAAGTAGTATACTCAGCATGAGTAGCTGCAGCCCAAGCTGGATGTTGAAGAGCTGCTGTAATAGAGGTCGATTCCTCATCTCCTAGAACAGAAGTGAACAATTTTGGCTTGAAAATCCCACTTTTATACCTTGTCTTCATTGGATGAGCATTGAGAAGAGGCATAGCTTGTATAGGAGAGGCAGTAGAAGGAGCTGTATCTGAATGAACTGTGCCAGACAATGTATGTGAACCTGACGAGTGAGTAGGGACCTCCATGGCTGATTAAGACTACCCATTATTATCTTCAGGAGGAGATATTGTTAAAGTGATAGAAGCAGAAACACTTCCAGCTGGCACCACTGGGAAATGCGACTGACAACGAGCTGACTTTTCTAACTGTGAGAAGGATTTGAGGGAAAATCTTTGTTGAAAAGGAAACCACGACTCATTAAAAGTAACATGCCTAGAGACAAAAACTCGACCACTGCTGTCGAGACATTTATACCCCTTCTGATTCATCCCAACACCAAGAAACACACATTGAGCAGACCGAAACTGTAACTTATGTTGATTATAAGGTCGTAAGCATGGATAACAGGCACAACCAAAGACTTTGAGGTATGAGTAGGATGGTCTGACATGATACAATAACTCATAAGGACTCTGCTGCTGTAAAACAAGCGTTGGTAGTCTATTGATCAGATGAACACCATGGGCAAATGCATAGGACCAGAAGTCCAAGGGTACGCCAGATTGTGCCATAAGAGTCAACCCCATGTCCACAATTTGCCTATGCTTCCTTTCAGCCACCCCATTCTGCTCGGATATATGGGGACAAGTGATTCGATGCTGGATTCCAAGACGAGCAAGTTCTCTAGAGAGTGAACGATACTCCCCACCCCAGTCAGATTGAAGGGTCTTGATGGTACGGCCAAACTGAACAGACACCATTTGTTTGAACTGAAAGAAACATTGTAAGACTTCAGCCTTGGACTTAAGAAAGTAAATCCATGTATAACGACTGTGCATATCAACAAAAGTAACATAGTAAAGAAATCCATTCGATTTAGTATGGGAATGACCCCAAACATCGGATGCTACTAATTCAAATGGTGTAGAATACACAGTTTTAGATGAGTTGAAGGGTAGTTTATGTGCTTTTCCTAATTGGAAAGCTGAACAAACAGAAGAAACACTGCTTTTATTGAAAAGAATGTTACAGTTTCTTAAAGCAACACCAAGAACATTGGAACACGGATGTCCAAGCCTCCTGTGCCATAGCTCTGTAGGAAAGGAATGTTGTGCGGTATATAAGTGAGCTGAAGTAGACTGAGAAGAAGCACCAATAGATGGTTTTGAAACATCGAACCGATAAAGACCCTCATGCATGTGGCCCACTAGGAGAGTGTTCCTTTTCTGTATATCCTTCACAAAGTACATGAAAGGATAAAACTCAAAATATACTGCATTATCTCTAGCAAATTGACCAACTGACATCAAATTTTTGCATACAGTAGGGACATGAAGAACATTTTACAGACGCAAAAGTCGAGAACCAGCCACCATATTAGTTGTACCTACATTAGCAATAGGAACAGAAATACCATTGCCCATAGAGACATGTTTCGTACCTGTATAAGGAGTAACATTCGAGAGGGAAGTCACATCTGGAGTTACATAATTTGTGGCACCAGAATCCGGATACCAAACTTGATTTGAAGGTCGGGAATATGAAGGAGAAAATGATGATGTAGTGGATGAACAACAGGGGCTACACCGGTGAGAACACGTGGGCACAGAGGAAATGCCATGACCTTCAACCTGATGATAGTTGACCGAAACTGATTGATTTGAATTAACTCCAGAATATGATTCATCAAACTGGTGATAGCACGTCTGAACCAAATGCCTAATTTTTCCACACAATTGACATTGTGGCCTAGAACTAGACCATCCATGACCATTCATACGACCCTTGCCGCGAGATCAGCCACGACCACTGCCCCGATGACTGGGTTTATACTCTCTCTGATAATTTCCTGAAGGCTCAGCATGGGTTGAGTTATCAGCAGTATCATGTTTTGAAGAAGACACCAAATTTGCTTGAAAAGGTGCCTCTGTTAAAAGCTCAAGTTGTCGTGTTTCACAGTCAAGTAACATCTCGGTTAAGAGATCAAGACTCATGGGAGTAGCAGATGCAAACACACGAATGGATTCATACTCCATCGAGAGACCAGCTAAAATAATACTGACCTGTTCTTGTTCAGTGATATGACTCCCAGCAGCAATGAGAGCGTCACATAGATTCTTGACTTTGGCCAAATAATCTTTGACAGAAAGATTGGCTTTCTTGATGGAATACAAAGCATGACGCATGCTTGAAATCTTGACATTCGATTTAGTACCAAATCGTCGTTCAATAGTTGTCCAGACATCAAAACTGGTCTTGGCCATCGTGAGATACACTAGTATTTCATCCGTAACCGTAGAAAGCAGCCAAGAAGCCAGGAATTTATCCTGCTTCTTATGAAGAAGATATAACGGATTAGCCACAAGTTGCCCATCCGATCCAAGAACAAGAGAGTCGGGAACTGAAACTGTGCCTAGGACAAACCCTTCGAGTTCATACCCCTCAAGAATCAGTAGAATCTGATGCTTCCATAACAAGAAGTTACGTTCACCAAGTTTGACTGTTTCATGCTTGGAGAAGTATTGTATATTTGACAAACAAGAAGAAGTCTGACCTTGTGAAGGGAACTCCCCTTCGGTGTTGGAAGAATGCCTCGGTGTGGTACTCATGAGAAATCTTCAGTAATCAGAATCGCAAACAAGAAGAAAAAATTATGGCTCTGATACCATACTAGAAACACGTTACTGTATGCATGTAAAAGCCATTCTATAGAAAAAATTATGGCTCTGATACCATACTAGAAACACGTTACTGTATGCATGTAAAAGCCATTCTATCATATCATTAATGAGTGAGCTTCATGTATTTAATACAGGAGAGAGACTTGAGTTACTAACAGATTACTAACAGACTAACTAACAGCTTAACCAACTAACTGTTAACTGTTAACTCTATCATGCTGCAATTGTACGTTCAAATGTGGGAATATCACTGCTGGATTTCTTTTTCATGGAGGTGATCGAGAAAAAAATGCGGATATCGAGATTTAGAGCTTCAGTGTGACGGTGATATAAATATTACCACGATGAAAATTCACGATGTACGGTATCGCGTGCTTGAGATCCTATCTGATCGTCGAATCCTAAGAATTTCGAATGAGGATGTGATCAACAAAGGCATTTGTCCGCCTCCATTTCTAGATGATGATTGGATCCCGAGATCCTACTCCCCGTCCCGCTTTGCGATGTTACACTCGTTTATGACCGCCTCTATCCCATCTCACCGGATCTTCTACCCTTTCCTTGCAATAAAAATGATGATTATAGTAATGTTTCGGTAGCAATAGCAAATAATAACAATATCCATCCGGAGAGATGCTCGAGAGAGTGTCATCATTATTTATTCTTGAAACATCCTTGGAAAGCCTCCGCAATCATTCCTCGGATTTGAAAGGAGCCTTGAAAATGATTCGAGGTGCAATGGAAGAACTATTCGGAAGAATGTTCAAATGCAATTCTTCCGTGGAGCTGCGGTTTCTGGATCTACGATGATCAAGCATTCCACTGCATCGCCCACTGAAATTGGAGTGGGTCGGAAGGCAAAGAATGTCACCCTTCTACCACCAGATACAGTAAGTAGTATCCCTTTTTACAACAAAACAAAACTTTCTATTATTAGTAGTAGTATTATATGGCGTTGAATTAAACTTGAATACATAATTAAAATCTAACAACAATCCTTTTTTAAAATATTGATATATCAAAATAATCAAGTAGAGGATTTGATAGTTGTAGACTTGCATTGCAGAGTGAAAGCAATTTTTACTAGGAAAAGGATTATACCAAACCTTAATTTTATTTTAATAATTTAATGTTACTTCAATATTAATGTTTGTTTCAATCATAGTAACATATTTATTATTTTTGATGGAAGATATGATATATATATTAGACTCAATAATTGTGGTAACTGGAAGGCTTACTTAATTTAGTTTGAGTCAACTATATATTACATTAATTGTTTTAAAATTAAAGTAATTTTTATAATTCCTTTTATTATTAATATTTTAAAAATTCAATTGTTAAATCTAATAGCATAACTATACTTACAATACATTTATAATTTTTGAATCAATCTGATATATTTATTTAACGTCTTTATTATATCTAACAAGAATCAACAACATTTTCAATACATCCAACTTAATAAATAAAAATCAACGTGAGTTTGGATGATTCAAAAAAAGAGAAAAACATAAAAATCTAATATTAAGGGAAGATGAAATTGATTGAAATTAAGACATGATTCACCACACACCAAAACAAATATTAAATGAGATGAAGAGTTGGAGTCAGTGTGTGTTTGGATGTTAGGGTTTAGACATAGAAATGAGGTGACTAACAAACTGGGATAGGGCTTATGAATTATGATATTTGAAGAAATGGAGTTTGGGATTGGGAAACTCTCTTGTTTTTACTTAATTTGATGTATACAAGCTACATTTATTTTCATGTTATCTTTTTTAGGTAAGATTTGGATAACAGCATCCACTCTAATACTCTAATTCTTTTTATTAAATTTTTAATTAAGAGTAGCATATTTTTTATTATCTAATTAAGAGTAGTATATTTTAAATATTTAAATTTATAAAAAATATATATTTTAAAAACATTTCATTGAAATTTTTTTATAATATATATTTTTTTGAAAATTTATCTATAATAAATTTTAGAGAATAATAGCTTAGTTTTTTTCCATAAAAGTCAAAATTATAAATTTAGTCATTATGTATAGTTTAAATTACATTTTGGTCATTGAATTTTAAAAAATTATGATATAGTCATTAATGTTATCAATATGTTATATTTTGATTACTGAGTTGTTAATTACCATTGATGTTGTAATGGTAATTGATATGACATATTATATCATCATTTCAGACGAAAATTTTAAGTCAAATTACACAATTAAACTTTATACTTTTTTATTTGAAAAAATAAATTTAAAAATATTTAAATTCACTCTAAAAGAAAAAGTATAGGGACTAACTATTCAATTTGATTTAATCTAAAATGACGATATAATGTGACATATTAGCATGTTCTTACAATGTTAATGATAGTAAGTGACTCAATGACTAAAATGTAACGAATCAATAACATTAGGGACACTTTTTTTTTTCCTCAATTCTAACTAGTGTATTGATGGGTTAAAACTTGATAAACAATTTCATTTCTTATAAATAACCAAGGTTTCATAATTGGACTATTGATTAAACTAATTCAACCAGTTTGTGTAGTTAAATTAAATAAGTTATTAAAATATTAAAAAATAGAGAAAATCAGTTCAACCATCAATCCGATTGTCCGATTTAGTCGACCCACAATTCAATTGGTCCAATCCTTTATTTTGGACCGATATCCCAATTGATTTCCGGTCTAATTGGTTTGAGTGGATGGTTGAATCCAATTCTAAAAACAACAAAAATATTAAACATTAATTTTATATTAATATTTACGTATAAATTTTTTAATAAAATTTTAAAATATAATATTAATAATAACTAATTTAAATATTTATAAGTTCTATTTAAATATTTAGAAATTTAGTCAATTTTAGGACAAATCCAGATGAAGAAGGTAGGAACAACATTAATTTTGTGTTATTCTATGTACTAATAGACACAGTCAAATTTGTCAGTCTGATTTATTGAATAATATCAGTCCCCTCTTTTCATCATTGGTTTGCATAATCTGAACAGATCTGAACTCATCTGACAAACAAAACATTCATGTTACACATGATATTTTCTTTTTCTTTTCCGATAAAATACCAAACTCCAGAAAATTTCCTACAATGAACAGGAAATTCTGGGAGACTCTTGCTGCCAAACTCCAACACATACGATCAGCATGTCTTCATCAACATATCGTGGTTGTAAAAATAGAAGTGCTATTATGATTAGCTGCAGTGAATATCGATAGCGGAGAGAGTCGAATCCATAAAATAATCACCGTAACATCATTTTCCGATCGGTGCTTATATCCTGTTAACACAAAACAAGGATTTTTTTGTTGTGAATGTAGGTTGATAACTTGATATATAGAAGTCAAGTTCCATTTCATTGCTTTGATCTTCATTTAGTCTATCAGGTCAATTAATCCAACATAAAGAAAATTCTTAATAGAAGTGGGGACTTGGCACCCAATTTCCAAATTATTTTGGTTTAAGTCTCTACGGATTCTTAATTTGAGTTCTGCGATTTGGAATTAGGGTGTTTTTAGTGAAGGTCTTTGGTTGTCAATTTATGTTATATCCAAAGCATTTCCTGCCAGTTTCCTTCAAATTCTGCCATCGAAGCTTTGGTCTTCTTCCCCATAATAGATGCCACCATAGACTTCTGCAGCACTCTAGAACCAATTTTCCAACTCCTGACGTAATTTCCAGATTAGAAAACGATTAAACGTGTATACTAATATTTTAGAATTCAACATTGACCATTCAATATTTCATAAATATATTCAACACTTCATCCTTGTGACATCAACAAGATGTCTTCCCATTCTCTTCCGATATCTTCCCTTCTGGCCCTCTTCTTTCTCGTTGTCTTAACCAGAGTTCCAACGATTTTATCTGTCGACGATCCACGGTACTCGATCTGCAGGGAAACGCTAACATGCGGAAGCGTATCAAATATCAGTTACCCTTTCTGGGGATTGAACCGTCCGAGTTACTGTGGGCAAACAGGATTTGAGCTGAGGTGCGAGAAGGATATAGCGGAAATCATGATGAATGAAAACACCTTACGAGTTCTTGACATAGACCCTGAACGACAGATTCTTAAGGTAGCTAGGGAGGATTACTGGAATGGTTATTGTCCCTCGAAATTAATCAACACCTCGATCAACTACGACCACTTCAATTACGGCTCAAACCTTAGGAACCTCACCCTATTCTACGGATGCTACCCGCCGATAACCCCGACATTTAGTGTTTTTACTAACTGCACCATAAATGGTACACTTACGGATATGTCATATGCTACTAGAAACATGTTCAGTGATCCTCGCTATAGCATATGCCGTGGAATTGTCGTAGTTCCGGTTTATGATGCTGCAGCACAGGATCTGGAGGTGAACCTTATGACTATGCAGGCTGCTTTAAGAGGCGGTTTCGAATTGCAATGGGAAGCAGATAATGATGAGTGCAGAAGATGCAGAGATTCAGATGGGGTTTGCGGATTTAATGAAACTTCAAATAGTTTCACTTGCTTTTGCAGCGATAAACCTAGTGAAACTACATGTTTACCACCAACTGAAGGTACGTTCTAGCTCTTCTTCCGTATAACTTTGCTCAGCTGTTTGTTGTTGCAGAACTTACTGTTTCATTGAATATCTCGAGTCTTAACTCTTAAATAACCTTCATGGCTTGACTCATTCTGATGTTCAATCTTCATTAGCAGTAGCAGCAAATTGGCCTTTGCTACTTCAGATCGAATCCTAATCTCCCTAAGCAGCCAATGACTTCATTAACTCTAACCATTTTGATTGGTTAATACGAGTTCATCTTCAAATTCCATGGTCGATTGTTCTCTTTCCCATCATAACTGCATCAGCTAGCAGATAAAACGTAGGGTCTTACCAGTTGCTTATAGATTCGACCTAGAAATACTTTCAGCCAAAGTAGTACCATTATTGATTTATTCAATCATTAAAATAAGATGATATTTCCAGTTACAGCTTTCTTCAAGTTTTCAATAAACTCGAACTGAGTTTATACCTTTATGAGTTCCGAGTCCTGACAGCAGTATTATAATGAACTGGATTATTCACACTTAATAATATATTATTGCCATGGTAGGCTACCTAAATTTCCATTGACTGGCGCTTAATGGTGCCTTTAGCATGTTATGGTACAGGATGATCCACATGGGCACAGAGAGTTACACGACCTAGCGAGACGGTCGTGTGACCTTATATTACACGGGCACAGTGAGCTACATGATTTGCGCACACGGGCTTGTGGTTTGTCACACGACCATGTTTGAAACCACGTGGTCTGGGTTCTGTCACACGGCCTGGACACATGGCTGTGTGACCCCTATTTTGAAAATTTTCAGTTTTTTCCTTAACTTTTTGATTTGCTTCGAATTAGTCCTTGATTGGTCCTAAACTATTTTTAAGGCCACATAAAACTCGATTAAGGCCTATAAATGTATGTATTACTCCAATCTGAATTATTTATGAAATTTTGTTAATTAATTTGGTAAACTTGATGCTATCTGTTATTGATTGTTCTGGATTGTACGGTAATATGCTGTAACCCTAATCTAACGACGGGTATCATATTTTGGATAACAGCATCACTCTAATTCTTTTTATCAAATTTTTAATTAAGAGTAGCATATTTTTTATTATCTAATTAAGAGTAGTATATTTTAAATATTTAAATTTATAAAAAATATATATTTAAAAAACATTTCATTGAAATTTTTTTATAATATATATTTTTGAAATTTTATCTATAATAAATTTTAGAGAATAATAGCTCAGTTTTTTCCCTAAACGTCAAAATTATAAATTTAGTCATTATGTATAGTTTAAATTATATTTTGGTCATTGAATTTTAAAAAATTATGATATGGTCACTAATGTTATCAATATGTTACATTTTGATTACTGAGTTGTTAATTACCATTGATGTTGTAATGGTAATTGATATGACATATTATTTCATCATTTCAGACGAAAATTTTAAGTCAAATTAATCATTTTTCATAATTTTTCATTTGTTACAATTTAGTCCTTTTCATTTAATTACATACCCAAACGTTAAAATTTTCTAACGAAATTTTAATACCACATTACAAACTCTCTTGTTTTTACTTAATTTGATGTATACAAGCTACATTTATTTTCATGTTATCTTTTTTAGGTTAGATTTGGATAACAGCATCACTCTAATACTCTAATTCTTTTTATCAAATTTTTAATTAAGAGTAGCATATTTTTTATTATCTAATTAAGAGTAGTATATTTTAAATATTTAAATTTATAAAAAATATATATTTAAAAAACATTTCATTGAAATTTTTTTATAATATATATTTTTGAAATTTTATCTATAATAAATTTTAGAGAATAATAGCTCAGTTTTTTCCCTAAAAGTCAAAATTATAAATTTAGTCATTATGTATAGTTTAAATTATATTTTGGTCATTGAATTTTAAAAAATTATGATATGGTCACTAATGTTATCAATATGTTACATTTTGATTACTGAGTTGTTAATTACCATTGATGTTGTAATGGTAATTGATATGACATATTATTTCATCATTTCAGACGAAAATTTTAAGTCAAATTACACAATTAAACTTTATACTTTTTTATTTGAAAAAATAAATTTAAAAATATTTAAATTCACTCTAAAAGAAAAAGTATAGGGACTAACTATTCAATTTGATGTAATCTAAAATGACGATATAATGTGACATATTAGCTTGTTCTTACAATGTTAATGATAGTAAGTGACTCAATGACTAAAATGTAATGAATCAATAACATTAGGGACACTTTTTTTGTAATGACCTAAAATTCACGGGCATCGGAAAAGTACATTATCGGGCCTCCGTCTTAGCGAAATGGGTTCGTAAAAATTTATTAGAAATATTTACAAGACTAGTTGTGTGTTTAATTAGGTTTTAGATAGGTGAATTTGACTTAATTATGAGTAATTAATAAAAAAGGACTAAATTGAATAAAGGGCAAAATTTGAATTATAGATTAAAAGAAAATAAAAAGGACTAAAAGGGTAATTATACCAAAAGTATAAATTGAGGCGATTTATCGTTAGGAAAATTTAAGATTTTTATGTTTAATATATTATTATATTATTATATAATAAAAATATTTTATGTTTTAATTATAATATAATATTATTATTATATTATATATATATATTTATATATATATATATATATATATATAAACTAAAGAAACAAAAGAAAGGAAATAGAAACAGAATAGGGGACGAAACAGAAAGAAAAGAAAAGAAGAAATTTAGGGTTTTTAAGGTTGAATTTTAAATTGGTAAGTCAAATTAATTTTTTTTTTTTTGTAATTTTTGAGTTTTTATGAAACTAGAACAAAATACTATTAAGTATGTGCTGAAATTTTGGAAGATATTAAATTTTAAGACATTAAATTTTATTTGAGTAAAAGTGTGAATTGGGGATTGAATTAATAGAATTTCTAACTAGAAGTGGGAGATAGATTAAATTGTAGAATAAGTTATAAATTTTGTATAATAGAGACTAAATTGAAAGAAATTCGAAATTATGATTTTTATGCTGAAAATTTCTTGTTAAGTTTAAGTTTAGTTTAAATTTGAGTAGAAATAAGGTATAAATTGAGGTAGAAAATTGGATGAATTTAGTTAGGACTAAATTGAAATTAAGGTAGAAATTGAATAGAAATTCAAGTATTTAATGCAAATTAATGTTGTATTAATCATTGTAAATTTATTTAAATTTTCGTAGCTAACAAAGAACCAGAGGTATCGGCTCAAAGGGAAAAGGAGAAGATTACCGATGAGTAAATAAAGAATTTCGGGTTTGTATTACTATAATTCAAACTACTATTTTGTAACACCCCAAACCCGGCCTAGACGTTATGGCCGAATCTGGCGACGTCACATGATAGTGCTTTGGAAAACATAATTGCGCTAAAACCATTTGTAGGTAATTAGAAAACGTAGTTACAATAATGCCCTTTTCGATATTTTAGGTTACTGTCAAAAACACGTCATTGATTCATTTATTAACCATTTTCAAAACGTTATACGTTGCGGAAGCTTTTTTTAAAAAATAATTTGCAGATTTGTGTGTTTTTGATAAAACATTTGTTTACTTTGAAAACTCGAGTCTTGTCCTACTGCTAGCAGTTCAAAAAATAATAATCCCAAATTTAAGTGAAAATCCGTAAAGGCTTACTACAAGAAATATACCCAAAAATAACCAAATCGTAAATTAAAAATTAAACTGTAAATAAGTGCCCGAAGCCGTGGTCACCGCCGAGTCCTCTGCTACACCGATCCGTTTACTGCTGGGGATTACCTGAACAGATTAAATAGAAAAGAGTGAATTTTCGCAAACTCAGTGTGTAATCCCCACAGAAAACATACACAGAGAATATCAAATAATAGACATATTCACAGTTCGGGTCTGAGCCCATTACAGAAACGGTGTGGACCTTAGCCCACTCAGATACAGATTCAGACATATTACTGGGCCTTGGCCCATTTCAGACAGAATATGCAGATAATAGAGTCCTACCCACCAGCCTCTACATACCAACTCCGTCCAACCCTACACACCATGTGAGGATAAAATCAACCCACCCAGCCTTACACACCATGTTGTACCGAGTGCGGCACAAAACCAGAAATTTGCAGCTGAGCTGCCAGATAACAGGCTTAAAAGCCTTTCAAATACTTCCTCTGAATATCATCAATCCCACCCCGATGCAATGCAACATACATAAGATGTCATGCTATTATGCAAACACAGTTCATATTTTCAGATATCAGAATTCATGCTCGGTACAGAGATCGGAAAGTCAAGTCACATAATTAGGGGTTTAGGTAAAAATTACAGACCCTACATTAGGCCCATAGTCGACTAGGGTGACCTGTGCAACCTTACAGAACATTACAGAAAAATGGGCTCACACGCCCATGTGGCTTGCCCGTGTGGCCCACACGGCCCATATTGGCCTTGGCCGTGTGGATTACACGACCTCGCTCGGCCCTCACTCGGCCGTGCGCTTGTCGATCACACGGCCTGGCCCAGAATCCCACAAGCCCGTATGGGCCCACACGCCCCAATTAGTTGAGCCCGTGTGTCACACACGGCCTCGCCCAGCCGTCACACTGCCGTGTCGCTCGCGCACGACCTGGCTAGTCGATCACACTGCAGTGTAGTGACTAATAGTCTTGCACACGGCCTACCACATGGGCAACCACACGCCTGTGTGGCGTCGACAGAAAGCTTTTCGGCTTTCGCCGAAACCTCCTTTTTTTGCGTTTTCGGGTACACACCTGGTTTCGATTGAAGCTAAAACAACTCCCAAGCACTCCAGCACCTAATTCGACAAATCAGAGTCCCAATTTTAGCAACATAATCAGGATTTAAACGAAATTGTAACGAGGCATTCATCCCTAACTATCGAAACCTTACCTTCGATCGAAACGAGAATTCCACACTTAACTCGTCGATGGAGAACGATGATCAGTCCTTTGATTAATTCCTGAATACCAAAAAGGAAAAACCCTTTTAGGAAGAACACAAGGCGTTTAGAATAGAAAAATCCCAACTTACCGAAACCGATCGCTACAGCCGAATAACGATCCACCGACTCAAAAATAAGAACAGAAAAAAAAATAACAGCAATGAATGGAAAGGGCGGAAGCAAGGATTTTTAGGAGAAGAGAGAAACCAATTTTTTTTTGTTTTTGTTGGGGAGAGGGAGACTGAACAGATTTTTTGATATTCCCCCTATCATCTCCCTAAATCTCTCCTTGCTATCAGATTTTTAGTCCAACACAAACATCTACACGGCACTGGCAGCAAAAAAAAAAAACCTCCCTTGCCTACGCAGGGATTCAAACTCCCAACCTCCAACAATTTCAACACCCCACTTAGCCACCAGACCAGCAGTCCCATTCTGCTAATTACCTACACACTTTAGCTTATAAGCCTATTAACCAGAGTTTGGGCTTTATTCATAAAAATACCAAAATTGACCCAAGTTGAGACTTGAACTTGGGACCTTCCAGACACACCCAAACACACCGAAACACACCCAAATCACTCAACCACTAAAACAGATAGGTATTTGTGTCTTGAAATTACAAAAACTGAAATTAATGGAAAACCAGGGCGTTATATATTTAGTTAATGTTATATTTAAATTTTTATGTATGGTAAGTAAATTATAAGGTAAGTATTACTATTGACATGAATGAAATTGAAATGAAGTATGAATATGTTTGAGTATTTAAATCGTTTATTGATTGGAAAGTGGAAAAAAATGTATTAAATTGAATTGTGATTAAATTGAAAGGTGTGTTTTTAATTGAAATGAGATTGAAATTGAGAAATGATTTGAATACCCTATTAACTAGTCGGGCTGAGTCGGATATAGTTGGCATGCCATAGGATTGGAAGAGTATGGAAATTTATCGGCTTTGCCGATTAGGCACTATATGTGTCGTATCAGGGACCACGTGTGTCGTTTCAGGTACTTTATATGTCGTATACTGCTTCTGATATATTGATCAGGTACTGAGTACCATTTTAGGCACAATGTGTCGTACTGGTGTGTTTGGTTGGAATCCGTGTATCCGCCAAGGTCCGGGTTTGTTAATAGGGTGAATATTTGAAATGAGAGAATTGAATAAATTTGATTGATCGTATGATTAAAAGTATGAGAAAGAAATTGTTAGTCGATTTGTGAATTGAAATTGTATGTGAGATTTGGAAACATGAACCTCAGGTTCATGAATTGATTAAGTTCAAGTTATTAAGATATGATATTGTTGATGAATTATTATATATGAAATATGAAATTGAATGTAAATTAGTTCTTATGATTTATAAATTTTACATGTTTAATGTTATATGATTAATATTTATAATTCATTAAAGTTATATTATTTGAATTATGGTAATACCACTGAGTACGAAATACTCAGTGTATGGTTATTTTCGTGCGCAGGTCAGTAGAAGTCAAAAGTCCCGGTTCAACATCCAGATCAACCCCGACTTCAGCATAACTTTGGTGATGTACTTTTCCTTTTGGTAAACGTGGCATGTACCTAGGTTATATATATAGGTCATATGATTTTGGTTATAAAGTATGGATGGTTTGTAATGTTTTGAACTTAGTTTTATGTGAAATGGTAAAGAGTATATTATAAATTTTGGCATTAAACTTGAATAGAAAAATAAATGAAGTTATTAGTCAATTTGAATGATATTATAAATGTTTAATTATTAGATTACTATGTTAATGGATTAGTTATGATATAAGTGTATTTGAGTATAAATTGTTTTTGGTTGAGCCATTGGTTTTGGATTGGTTGCGGTTTGAAAATTACAAGGAAGGCTAGATGTTTATAAAGGGGTTATATTGAGTTTCAAAAAAAAAAATTTACGAAAAATTTCTGGAGTACTCGAACAAGTCCCGTTCCACTTCTAATACATATTTTGGGCCTCGAAGGTCCATCAAAGGGACTTAATCGTTAATTTATAATATGTATGTTATTTATTTGTGAATTAATAGTAAATTGTCCGATATGTTCGGTAATGCCTCGTAATCCTGTTCCAGCGACGGTTTAGGGTTAAGGGGTGTTACAATTATTGGTGTCAGAGCTATTTAGGTTTAGTCCATTCTCGGACTAAATCGAGCTCAGAATTGAGTCTAGAGGTACATGCCACTGTTGAGTCGAAATTGAGTCGAGATTTAGATGCTGACTTATTTGTTTGTTTATGTTTTATATATTAAGGATGTCAGATGAACGAATAAATGATACTGATCAAGAAATGTACACCGGAGACGAAGAATCATACGGATTAAATGAAACTGAATCAATAACACCTAGTGTAAGCTCGATGAGAAATCAACCTTCTAATGTAGATAGATGAAATGATAGAGATAGAGATGATTCTCATTTACTACGAGTTATTGCCGATGCCTTACAAAGAGTAGTAGGGACTGCTCCTGCTACGACTTCTGTACCTACTCAGAGACGAGCCCCGATAAAAGAATTAAGAAAATACGGTGCCACTGAATTCTTGGGTTTGAAAGGAGTCGATCCATCCACAGTAGAGAATTGGATGGAATCAACTAAAAGAGTTCTGTTACAATTGGAATGTACCCTCCGAGAGTGTTTGATTTGCGCAATTTCTTTACTGCAATGAGAAGCTTATCTGTGGTGGGAATCCGTAATTCGACATCTGCCAGTAGAATAGGTAATCTGGGAATTATTTCAGAAAGAATTCCAGAATAAATATGTCGGGGAATTATATATCGAAGATAAAAAGTAAGAATTTCTAATGTTGAAACAATGTGATTTATCAGTAGTGGACTATGAACGGGAATTTTCTAGACTCAACTGATATGCTTCAGAGTTTATACCAACAGAGGCCGACAGCTGTAAGAGATTTTTATGGGGCTTAATAGATGAAATCAGGGTACAGTTGGTATCCCATCGAATCACAGAATTCATAGATTTGGTTGAGCGAGCAAAAATGGTAGAACAAGTTTTAAGATTGGATAAAAAGTAAAAAACAACTAGATTGATCGGGAAACGAGTGGGAGCCACTAGTTCAAATCCACTAACAAAAAGATCCAGAGAATCCAGGGGTGGTTAGAGACCTAGTTTTAGATCGGACTGAGGTGATAGAAGCCAGGGAAAACAGATGACAGTATCTACCGATAGTGTGAGAGGTCCACCCCGGGATGTATAAATTCCAGAATGTGAACATTGTGGGAAAAAGCATCTGGATGAATGCTGGAAAGTGATTGGAGGTTGTTTTCGCTGCAGGTCGACAGAGCATTTTGTTAAAGACTGTTCGAAGAATAAAAATGTTACACCTGTAGCATCCCAAAGATCAGTGTCTACTGCTCGAGGCAGAGGTTCGGGCAGAGGTGGTTCTGTATCCAGAGGTGGAGGTGTACGAAGGGGCAGCGATATAGTTACACAGCAGTCAGAAGCTAGAGCACCAGCCAGGGCGTACGTGGTTCGAACTCGGGAAGAAGGTGATGCACACGATGTCATTATAGGTATATTTTTATTGTATTCTGAACCTGTTTATACTTTAATTGACCCGGGATCATCACATCCATATATTAATTCAAAACTGGTTGAGTTTGGAAAGTTAAAGTCTGAAATGTCTAGAGTATTAATAGAGGTGTCTAGCCCTTTGGGACAAACTGTGTCTGTGGACCGAGTGTGCCGGAGATGCCCATTGATAATACAGGATAAAATGTTTTCTATTGATTTATTGATCATGCCTTTCGGTGAATTCGATGTAATATTGGGTATGGATTGGTTATCTGAACATGGAGTGGTCTTGGACTGTCATAAAAGAGATTTAGTATTCAGACAGACGATGGGGACAGAATTAAGGTGAATGGCATCCGTACCAGTGGCTCGACACGCATCATTTCGGCGATAAAAGCTAATAAATTGCTTTAGCAGGGTTGTACATCATATCTAGCTTATGTTATTAATTCTAATTCGGTTGGTAGTTAGTGCAATAAGATCAGAACTGTATGTGAGTTTCCAGATGTTTTCCCTGAACAACTCACCGGCTTACCACCGACGAGAGAGTTGAATTTGCTATTAAGGTTTATCCAGTACCAGCTCCAATATCTATACCTTAAATCGTATGTTGTTTATAGAATTAAAAGAGTTGAAGGTACAGTTGCAGGATTTGCCGGATCGTGGCTTCATTCGACCGAGTATATCACCATGGGGTGCCCCGATATTATTCGTTAAAAAGAAAGATGGTTCAATGCAACTATGTATCGATTATCGTCATTTGAATAAGGTGGCAATAAAGATTAAGTATCTGTTACCTCGTATAGATGATTTGTTTGATCAGTTGAGAGGAGCTTCAGTGTTTTCGAAGATTGACTTGAGATCGAGCTATTATTAGTTGAAGGTAAAAGAAAATGATGTGTCGAAGACTGTATTCCGTACTCGATATGGACATTATGAGTTTTTGGTGATGTTGTTCGGGTTAACTAATGCCCCAGCTGCCTTCATGGACTTGATGAACTATATTTTTCAGCCGTACTTAGATCAGTTTGTAGTGATTTTCATTGATGATATATTGGTTTATTCGAAGACAGAGGCAGAACATGATCAGCATCTTAGAATAGTGCTACAGATTCTGTGGGAAAAACAATTGTACGGGAAACTGAGTAAATGTGAATTCTGGTTATCAAATGTGGTGTTTTTTGGACATGTGGTATCTGCGGATGGGATTAGAGTTGATCCGAAGAAAATCGAGGTAATTTTTCATTGGAAGGCACCAAAGAATGTATCTGAGCTACGCAGTTTTCTGGGTTTAGCCGGGTATTACCGAAGGTTTGTTAATGGATTTTCGGAGATAGCATTGCCGATGAGAAAACTGCTACAAAAGAATGATCCTTTTATCTAGGATGAGCAGTGCCAGAGGAGTTTTGAGACATTGAAGCAGATGTTGACCGACGCGTCTATTTAAACTTTACCAGAGTCGGGGAAGGATTTTATTGTGTACAGTGATGCTTCTCTGAATGGTCTGGGCTGTGTATTGATGCAAGATGGAAAAGTAATAGCTTATGCATCTCGACAGTTGAAGCCACATGAACGCAACTACCTGACACACAATTTGGAGTTAGCTGCTGTAATCTTTGCATTGAAGATTTAGAGGCATTACTTGTATGGTAAGAAATGTTATATTTACACTGATCATAAAAGTCTCAAATATCTTCTGTCATAAAAGGAGTTGAATCTGAGATAGAGACAATGGATAGAGCTTCTAAAAGATTATGATTGTGTTATAGATTATCATCCAGGAAAGGAAAATGTGGTAGCAGATGCATTGAGTAGAAAAGCAGCGGTTGAATTACGGGCAATGTTCGCTCGACATAGTATTAATGATGATGGAAGTTTGTTAGCTGAGTTAAGAGTTAAGCGGGTAATGTTTGATCAAATTAGAGCAGCACAGCTAGAAGATGAAAAGTTGATGAAGAAAAGAGAGATGGTATGGAGTGGTATGGTAGAAAATTTTAGTATTGATGGACATTATTGTTTGAGGTTCCAAAATCGGATTTGTATTCCAGCTGTTTCTAAACTTAAAGAGTTGATTTTGCGAGAAGCACATGATAGTGCCTTTGCTTTGCATCCCGGTGGAACGAAGATGTATCGTGACCTACGAGAGTTATATTGGTGGCCAGGGATGAAGAAAGATATAGTCGAGTATATTGGTAAATGCCTGACTTGTTAGCAGATAAAAGCAGAACATCAGGTACCAACAGGTTTGTTACAGCCTATTACTATTCCCAAGTGGAAATGGGATTGCATTACCATGGATTTTGTTACAGGATTGCCATTATCAGTGAGTAAAAAGAATGCCATCTGGGTAATTGTCGATCGACTCACAAAGTCAGCTCATTTTATAGCAGTTAGAACTGACTGGTCACTACAAAAGTTTGTCGAGGTTTATATCCGGGAAATTGTTAGATTACATGGTATTCCGGTATCAATAATTTCATATCAAGATCCTCAGTTTACATCGAGATTTTCGAAACAGTTACATGAGTCATTGGGTACGCGGCTTAATTTTAGCACTGCATTTCATCCGCAAACCGATGGACAGTCTGAGTGGGTAATTCAGATATTAGAAGATATGCTTCAAGCTTGTATCATTAATTTTGAATCAGGTTGGGAACGTTATTTACCATTGGTCGAGTTTGTTTATAATAATAGTGTAACACCCTTAACCCGTAACCATCGCCAGTTTAGGGTTAAGAGGCATTACTCGACAATCGAAAACTTTTACGGACAATTCATAACTTAATTTGATAAATAACATCAAAGTGTCCCTTAAATAGGTCTTTGAGACCTTTAACATGCTTTAGAATAGGGCCGGGACTAAACCGAACACATATAGAAATTCTCAGAAATTTAAAAAATTTTCTAGGTTACAGAGGTCACACGCCCGTGTGGGTAGGCCGTGTGCCTCCCACGGCCTCAGACACACCCGTGTGTCCAAGCCGTGTCAAAACAGGGCATACATACCGACTTGTCCACACGGCCGTAGACACGCCCGTGTGCCTCACCCATGGTCGCTACTGATTTGCACCACACGGCCAGTCACACGCCCGTGTGTCCAACCCGTGGCCGAGCCTGACTTGTTTTGAATTACAACCACGAGGGACACGGTCGAGACACACGCCCGTGTGGGCAATTATAGGCCATTTACAAGGCCAAAATGCCACCCACACTTTGGGTTATCCCTACAAGCACATACAAGCATTATTCCAAACACAATTGGCAACCAAAAACAAATCAAATGGTCATCTTTTCAACCCATTCAAATACATTTCTAAACATACCAACTTATATGCCAATTTGCCCAACTAAATCACAAGTATAACCAAGCATGATTCATCCACAATTTACCATTATAAAATGACATCTTCCCATCAATATGATACCAACTTTGCTTCATAAACATAACACATTTTTTATCATCTCAATAGCCATCATACCATACCAAAATATGCATCATATATCATGACTAATTATCATCACAAACATTTATCTAGCTTTATCACATGACTATAAACACAACTCAAACATTATTCAAAGTGACTAGCCTATACATGTCATACTTTAGTATATACATTTCCAAAAGGTAGCAAAATAAGATTGAGTAGTGTGATCATGATCCTCGACAATTCCCGAGCCTTCAGTAGCTTTGACGATCTATAAAACAAAGTAAACACACACAAAATAAGCTTTCAAAAGCTTAGTAAACCATATACAAATAAACTTAATATAAAATGCACATAATCACATTGATACAAAGTCATTTATGTATCTCATTTGCAAATTCATAACATTTCTTAGGCTCATTTGTTTAGCCATTGCATACCCACATTTCACAACCCAAAGTATCTGTAACACCTCCTAACCCCAAATCGTCTCCGGAACAGGGTTACAAGGCATTACCAAACATATCAGACAACTTACGAATAATTCATAAATAAAATAACATTCATAGTATAATTGAATAACTAAGTCCCTATAATGAACTCTCGAAGTCTAAAACATGTATTAAAAGTGAAATGGGACTCGTTCAAGTACTTCGAATTTTTTTTTAATAAATTTCGGCAGCATTTCTACTTATTTTCACATAAAACCCCTTGCAATTAAAACCGTATCCATTTCAAACATAACCAATTCAACCAATTCATTTCACTTACTCATTTTCTATTCTAAATAATCAATATAATATCAATTTAAATTTATCAATGTAGTAATTAAATTGAAATGGATAAACTTCTTTCATTATAATTCTTAGACTTGTAATACTAACATTTTTAACCATTTATATTCAAAACATAATAACCTTTATACACATCCTATGTACATGCCACATTATCAAAAGAAAATATAAATCACCAAAAGTTTGCTGAAGTAAGGTTTGGCTTTGGATGCTGGTTCAGTACTTGGCTTCTACAACCTGCGCACGGAAACAACCGTACGCTGAGTATGCATATACTCAGTGGTATCACTATAATTCAATTTATAATTAAATACATTAAATCACACACATACTTTTACATTACAATTATCATCACTTAATGAACAATTCAATCTTTTTATGTTATCATTTGATTATATATATACCATTCTTATTTCTTTATTTCAATTCTCACCGTTCACATATGCCATATCATTCAAATTTAGTTTTATCAGTAAATTTATTTCATTTGTCCCTATTAACTTGACTCGGTCTCGGTGGATACACGGATTCCAACCAACACACTAGTACGACACATTGTGCCTTAACGGTACACAGTACCTAAATAGTAATCAGAAACGGTAGTGTAACAGTAACAGTATTCAACACACAAAATGTTGAATCTGTAATAGTAACGGTAACAGTATTCTACACACAGTGTCGAATCGGTAACAATAACAGTAGTCGGCACATAAGTGCCTGACCAGTAAGTCGACAAAAACCCGTACTCTTCCATATCCTATGGCATGCCAACTATATCCGACTTGCCCGACTAGTTAATAGGGTATTTAATTCACTTTTCAGTACAATTTCCATCTTAGTTCAGTATCAATTATAATTTCCTTATTTGAATCAGTTTCACAGTATTGCAATAATTCATTACTTCAGTAATTTTACAGTTCAATGCAGTACACATAACAATATTCAGTAACTTCACAATTCAATTCAGTATCAGTCTCAATTTCAATACCCAATCATAAATTTATCATTTTACTAAACACTTACACTTAGAATACTTACCACACATAATTAGTAAATTAAACACATTATAATGATAAAGTTTGAATTACAGTGATACAAACCAGAATTTTCTTCTGATTTAATCCTCGACAATCTTTTCTTTTCCTTTTTGTGCCGATGCTTCAAGCTCGATATTAGCTACGAACAATTAAAATAGTTTCACAATCATTAGCACAACACAATTTAATTGCTGAAATATTTATCTAACTTTTACTTTAATTCCAATTTAATCCTAACTAAACCTATATATTTTTCTTTCTCAATTCATACCTTTTTGCTACTCAATTTCTTGCCAAACTCACATTTAACTATCTATTTTTTATCATATTTTCATAATTTCAAATTTATTTCAATTTAATCCCTAAAACTCAAAACTTATAGCTTAGTTTACAATTCAATCCTTTATTCAATTCCAATCAAAATTTCTATCAAATAAACCCCCAATTCCATCATTTGTTCAACATAAACCCTACTAAAAAATCTATTAAGTTTCAAAATTTCAACTTAAATCCAAGAGTATTTCACTCTAGGATTCCAAAAACATCAAATTTATAAGAAAAGGACTTGATTAAACTTACCAATTAAATTTCAAGCTTTAAAACCCTAATTTTCCCTTTCTTCTTTCTTTCCTTTTTCTTTCCTGCTCTGTTTCGAAATGGCCTCTGTTACTTTTAGCTTTGTTTCTTTTGTTTTATGTTTTCTTTTCTTTTTATTCATTTACTTTTATTTTATATTTAAGTTAATTAATAATTATAAAATATCTATTTTAATAACAAATATAATTAATACATTTGTACCATATCATAACCTTACATTTGTCTTAATCTAACTAATTTATCAAATAAAAAATATTTTAATATAATAATTTAATTAATAAATATCTTTTACTTAAAATTTAAGAAAATATAAAATTATATTACAAATGTACAAATACATATATTAAACATGTATTTTATCATATCCATACAATTGGCATATTTTGATTTACTTAATAATATAATATCATTATAATTTAATTATCATAAATTCATATAATATAAATTATATTTAAATATCATTAATTATATAATTAAAACAAATAAAATCTTAGATTTTATTCCCTTTATGCCGCCTCAACTATGCTAAATGGCTTAATTGCCATTTTAGCCCTTTTTACTTTCTTTTAATCTATAATTAGATTTTCACTCTTTATTCAATTTGATCCTTTTTCCTAATTACTTTAAATTAAGCTAAATTCACTAAATAAAAATCTAATTAAACACACTATTAGACACATAATTACTCCTAATAATTATTTACTAACTCGGTTTACTAAGACGGAGACCCGATAACACACTTTTTCGGTGCCCACGGATTTCGGGTCGTTACATTTCTCCCCACTTAAAAAAAATTTCGTCCTCGAAATTTTACCTGAAAATAAGTGAGGATACTGTGATCTCATAGTTTCCTCCGGTTCCCATGTTGCTTCTTCCACACTATGGCTTCTCCACAATACTTTTACTAGAGGGACCCATTTGTTTCTTAATTCTTTCACTTCTCGAGCTAGTATTTGAACTGGTTCTTCTTCATATGACAAATCCGGTCTAATCTCAATGTCTTCAGTAGAAATAATATGAGATGGATCCGATCGATACCTTCGTAACATGGAAACATGAAAAACATTATGAATTTTCTGTAATTTCGGAGTAAAGCCAATCGGTAAGCAACTAGTCCAACTCTCTCCACAATCTCATACTGCCCAATAAAACGTGGACTTAATTTACCCTTTCGGCCAAATCTCAAAACTTTCTTCCAAGGTGATACTTTAAGGAATACTTTATCACCAACTGAGTATTCAATGTCTCGACGTTTCAGATCAGCATAAGACTTTTGTCTGTCAAAAGCTACTTTTAATCTCTGTTGAATCTTCTTGACTGTTTCTTCTGTTTCACGAATCAATTCAGGTCCAATTATCTTTTTTTCATTTAATTCTATCCAACATACAGGTGATAGGAATTTTCTACCATATAGAGCTTCATACGGAGCCATCTGAATACTGAACTGAAAACTGTTATTATAAACAAATTCAGCTAACGACAAGTAATGTTCCCAACCAGATTCAAAATCGATGATACAAGCCCGAAGCATATCTTCCAGAATTTGAATTACCCGCTCTGATTGTCCATCTTTTTGTAGATGAAAAGCCGTACTAAAATTGAGCTGAGTTCCCAGAAAATTATGTAGTTGCCTCCAAAATCTAGAAGTAAATCGCGGATCCCGATCTGAGATTATCGATGTAAGAATGCCATGTAATCTTACAATTTCCCAGATATAAACCTCAACAAGCTTCTATAATGACCAATCAGTTTTGACTGCTATGAAATGAGCTGACTTTGTAAGCCGATCAACAATTACCCAGATAGCATTCTTTTTGCTTGTTGATAACGGTAGTCCTGTAACAAAATCCATAGTGATACAATCCTATTTCCACTCAGGAATACTAATAGGCTGAAGTAGACCTGTTGGTACCTGATGTTTTTCTTTTACCCGCTGACATGTCAGGCATTTACCAACATATTTGACTATATCTTTCTACATCCCTAGCCACCAATATAACTCTCGTAGGTCACGATACATTTTCGTTCCACCGGGATGTAAAGCAAAGGCACTATCATGTACTTCTCGCAAAATCAACTCTTTAAGTTTAGAAACAGCTGGAATACAAATCTGATTTTTAAACCTCAAACAATCATGTTCATCAATACTAAAATTTTCTACCACACCATTCCGTACCATTTATCTTTTCTTCATCAACTTTTCATCTTACATTTGAGCTGCTCTAATCTGATCAAACATTACCGGCTTAATTCTTAACTAAGCTAACAAACTTCCATCATCATTAATACTAAGCCGAGCGAGCATTGCCCATAATTTAACCGCTGTTTTTCTACTTAATGCATCTGCTACCACATTTTCCATCCCTGGATGATAATCTATAACACAATCATAATCTTTCAAAAGCTCTATCCATCATCTCTGTCTCAGATTCAACTCCTTTTATGACAGAAGATATTTGAGACTTTTATGATCAGTGTAAATATAACATTTCTCACCATACAAGTAATGCCTCCAAATTTTCAATGCAAAAATTACAGCAGCTAACTCCAAATCGTGTGTCGGGTAGTTGCGTTCATGTGGCTTCAACTGTCGAGATGCATAAGCTATTACTTTTCCGTCTTACATCAATACACAGCTCAAACCATTCAGAGAAGCATCACTGTACACAACAAAATCCTTTCCCGACTCTGGTAATGTTAAAATAGGGGCCTCGGTCAACATCTGCTTCAATGTCTCAAAACTCCTCTGGCACTGCTCATCCCAGATAAAAGGAACATTCTTTTGTAGTAGCTTAGTCATCGACAAAGCTATCCTTGAGAATCCGTTTACAAATCTCCTATAATACTTGGCTAGACCGAGAAAACTACGTACATCTGATACATTCTTAGGTGGTTTCCATTGGACAATCGCTTCAATCTTATTTGGATGGACTCGAATTCCGTCTGCAGATACTGCGTGTCCCAGAAATACAACCTCTGATAACCAGAATTCACATTTACTGAGCTTTCCATACAACTGTTTCTCTCGTAATATCTGTAGCACTATTCTAATATGCTGATCATTTTCTGCTTCTGTCTTTGAATAGACCAGTATATCATCAATGAATACTACCATGAACTAATCTAAATACGGCTAGAAGATACGATTCATGAGATCCATGAAAACAGCTGGAGCATTAGTTAATCCAAATGGCATTACCAAGAATTCATAATGACCATACCTCGTATGGAAAGCTATCTTCGGTACATCACTTTCCTTTACTTTCAACTGATAGTACCCAGACCTCAAATCAATTTTCGAAAACACTGAAGCTCCTTTCAGTTGGTCAAATAAATCGTCAATCCGAGGTAATGGAAATTTATTCTTGATTGTTACCTTGTTCAACTGCCGATAATCAATATATAGCCGCATTGACCCATCTTTCTTCTTAACAAACAATACCGGAGCTCCCCAAGATGAAATTCTCGGTCTAATAAACCCACGATCTAGTAAATCCTGTAAATGTACCTTCAACTCTTTCAATTCAGTAGGCAACATTCGGTACGGAGGTATAGAAATTGGAGTTGTACCCGGATACACTTCAATTGCAAATTCTACTTCTCTGTCAGGTGGCAATTCCGGTAGCTCTTCAAGAAATACATCTGAAAATTCACATACAGTTCTAATCTGACTACACTGACTTCTGACTGAATCAGAATTAATAACATATGCCAGATATGTTGTACAACCCTGATAAATCAACTTATTAACTTTAGTTGCTGATATGATTCGAGCTAACCCACTGGTACGGATTCCATTTACCTCAACACTATCACCATCTTCAGTCTGAACACTGAATTTCTTTTTATAACAGTCCAAAATTACCCCATGTTCAGTTAACCAGTCCATACCCAGTATAACATCAAAATCCCCAAAAGGCATTATTAATAAATCCACCGGAAAAATTTTATCATATATTATTAGCGGGCATCTCGGGCACACCTGATTAACTAATATTGTTTGCCCCAATGGACTTGATACTTCTATTGATACTTTAGACATTTCTGTTTTTAATTTCTCTGACTCTACTAATTTTGAATTAATATATGAGTGTGAAGATCCAGGATCAATCAAAGTATAAACAGGTTCAGAATACAGTAAAAATATACCTGTCACCACATCGTGAGCATTGCCTTCTTCCCGAGTTCTGACTACATAAGCTCTAGCTGGAGCTCTGGCTTCAGATTGCTGTGTAGCTATATCACTACCTCTACCAGCTCCTCTTCTCCTCCAAACAGAATCTCCTCTGGACATTCCTCTACCTCTGGAAGTCGATACCGATCTCTGAGATGTGGCAGGTGTACTACTCTAAGTTTTCGAACAATCTTTAACAAAGTGTTCAGTAGAGCCACAGCGGAAACATCCACCGATTTTCTTCCAGCATTCACCAAAATGTCTTTTCCCACAATAATCGCATTCAGGATTTTCACTTTCCCAGGGCGGAGCTTTTACACTACCAGTGGAAACAGTAATTTGTTTTCCTCTGCTTCTGTCACCCCTATCAGACCAAAAGCTTGATCTCCAACCACTTCTTGATTCCCTGAATCTTTTCGGTAATGGATTAGAACTGGTAGTTCCTATACGGTTCCCAGCTGATTTACCTATTTCTGACTTTTTATCCAGGCCCAATACTTGTTCTATCATTTTCCCTCGCTCAACCAGATCAACAAGATCAGTAATTATGAGACTTACCAATTGAATATTGATTTCATCTTGCAGTCCCCGTAGAAATCGTTTACAACAATCAGCCTCGGTTGGAACATATTCTGAAGCATACCTACTTAGTCTAGAGAACTCTCGCTCATAATCCAGTACAGACATATTACCCTGTTTCAGCACTAAAAACTCTTGCTTTTTCTCTTCGATGTACATTTCCCCAATATACTTCTTCTGAAATTCTTTTTGAAACAAGTCCCAGGTTACCTGATCATCCGGCAAATGCCTATCCACAGATTCCCACCAGAGATACACTTCTCCTTGTAATAGTGATACAGCACATATCAGATTCTCTCGGGGGGTGCAATCTAATTGTTGCAAAACTATTTTTGTTGATTCCATCCAATTTTCAACGGCGGACGAATCAATTCCTCTTAGTCCCAAAAACTCCGTGGCACCATATTTCCGTAGCTCTTTAATAGGGGCGATCGACAAGAGAGGTACCGATGTAGTAGCAGTCTGCATTCCCGCTACATGCTGTAATGCATCGGCTATAGCTCTTAACAGTTGTGAGCCATCTCTTTCTCTTCCTACATTAGGAGGTTGATTATCTAACGGATTCACACTAGGTGTAGCAGATTCAGTTTCTTCAAATTCTCGACTTCCAGTATACATTTCCTGTTCAACATCATACATTCTTTCATCTGACATTTTATCTATAAAACAAAATCAAATAAATATATTAGCATCCAAAAATCTGACTCAGTTTCGACTCAACAGTGGCATGTACTTCTAGACTCACTTCCGAGCCTGATTTAGCCCGAGAATCGGCTAAACCTGATAGCTCTGATACACATAATTGTAACACCCCTAACCCTGAATCGTCGCCGGAACAGGGTTACGAGGCATTACCGAACATATCAGACAACTTACGAATAATTTATAAATAAAATAACATTCATAGTATAATTGAATAACTAAGTCCCTATAATGAACTCTCGAAGTCTAAACATGTATTAAAAGTGAAATGGGACTCGTTCAAGTACTCCGGATTTTTTTTTTATAAATTTCGACAGCATTACTGCTTATTTTCATATAAACCCCCTGCAATTAAAATCGTATCCATTTCAAACATAACCAATTCAACCAATTCATTTCACATACTTATTTTCTATTCTAAATACCTTCTAATCAAACTCAATCAATATAATATCAATTTAAATTTATCAATGTAGTAATTAAATTGAAATGGATAAACTTCTTTCATTATAATTCTTAGACTTGTAATACTAACATTTTTAACCATTTATATTCAAAACATAATAACCTTTATACACATTCTATGTACATGCCACATTATCAAAAGAAAATATACTTCACCAAAAGTTTGCTGAAGTCGGGTTTGGCTTTGGATCTTTGGTTCATGCGACTTCTACAACTGCGCAGCACGAAACAAACGTGTCATTTGAGTATGCATATACTCAGTGGTATCACTATAATTCAATTTATAATTAAATACATTAAATCACACACATACTTTTACATTACAATTATCATCACTTAATGAACAATTCAATCTTTTTATGTTATCATTTGATTATATATATACCATTCTTATTTCTTTATTTCAATTCTCACCTTTCACATATGCCATATCATTCAAATTTAGTTTTATCAGTAAATTTATTTCATTTGTCCCTATTAACTTGACTCGGTCTCGGCGGATACACGGATTCCAACCAACACACTAGTACGACACATTGTGCCTTAACGGTACACCGTACCTAAACAGTAATCAGTAACGGTAGTAGTAACAATAACAGTATTCAACACACAAAATGCTGAATCTGTAATAGTAACGGTAACAGTATTCTACACACAGTGTCGAATGAGTAACAATAACAGTAGTCGACACATAAGTGCCTGATCAGTAAGTCGGCAAAAACCCGTACTCTTCCATATCCTATGGCATGCCAACTATATCAGACTAGCCCGACAAGTTAATAGGGTATTTAATTCACTTTTCAGTACAATTTCCATCTTAGTTCAGTATCAATTATAATTTCCTTATTTGAATCAGTTTCACAGTATTGCAATAATTCATTACTTCAGTAATTTTACAGTTCAATGCAGTACACATAACAATATTCAGTAACTTCACAATTCAATTCAGTATCAGTCTCAATTTCAATACCCAATCATAAATTTATCATTTTACTAAACACTTACACTTAGAATACTTACCACACATAATTAGTAAATTAAACACATAATAATGATAAAGTTTAAATTATAGTGATACAAACCAGAATTTTCTTCTGATTTAATCCTCAACAATCTTTTCTTTTCCTTTTTGTGCCGATGCTTCAAGCTCGATATTAGCTACGAACAATTAAAATAATTTCACAATCATTAGCACAACACAATTTAATTGCTGAAATATTTATCTAACTTTTACTTTAATTCCAATTTAATCCTAACTAAACCTATATATTTTTCTTTCTCAATTCATACCTTTTTGCTACTCAATTTCTTGCCAAACTCACATTTAACTATCTAATTTTTATCATATTTTCATAATTTCAAATTTATTTCAAGTTAATCCCTAAAACTCAAAACTTATAGCTTAGTTTACAATTCAATCCTTTATTCAATTCCAATCAAAATTTCTATCAAATAAACCCCCAATTCCATCATTTGTTCAACATAAACCCTACTAAAAAATCTATTAAGTTTCAAAATTTCAACTTAAATCCAAGAGTATTTCACTCTAGGATTCCAAAACATCAAATTTATAAGAAAAGGACTTGATTAAACTTACCAATTAAATTTCAAGCTTTAAAACCCTAATTTTCCCTTTCTTCTTTCTTTCCTTTTTTCTTTCCTGCTCTGTTTCAGAAATAGCCTCTGTTACTTTTAGCTTTGTTTCTTTTGTTTTATGTTTTCTTTTCTTTTATTCATTTACTTTTATTTTATATTTAAGTTAATTAATAATTATAAAATATCTATTTTAATAACAAATATAATTACTACATTTGTACCATATCATAACCTTACATTTGTCCTAATCTAACTAATTTATCAAATAAAAAATATTTTAATATAATAATTTAATTAATAAATATCTTTTACTTAAAATTTAAGAAAATATAAAATTATATTACAAATGTACAAATACATATATTACACATGTATTTTATCATATCCATACAATTGGCATATTTTGATTTACTTAATAATATAATATCATTATAATTTAATTATCATAAATTCATATAATATAAATTATATTTAAATATCATTAATTATATAATTAAAACAAATAAAATCTTAGATTTTATTCCCTTTATGCCGCCTCAACTATGCTAAATAGCTTAATTGCTATTTTAGCCCTTTTTACTTTCTTTTAATCTATAATTAGATTTTCACTCTTTATTCAATTTGATCCTTTTTTTAATTACTTTAAATTAAGCTAACTTCACTAAATAAAAATCTAATTAAACACACTATTAGACTCATAATTACTCCTAATAATTATTTATTAACTCAGTTTACTAAGACGGATACCCGATAACACACTTTTCCGGTGCCCACGGATTTTGGGTCGTTATAGTATCAATTATGCTCATAGCTCATTCAAGCATACATCACATATATCTCATCAAATCTAAACACATATTCACCTTAGTAAGTTCATATATACACTTACCTTACATACACATACATAGTGTACCTTTCAAACGTACCTGAATCATTTATACATTTCATATAGTCATTCATCTCTCGGACTTGCCCGTTGAACCGTTCGGAATCTAATAGGATACTCGGAATACTCAGAATAGTCGTACAATGCTGATGGGCTCGAAACTAACTAATATTTCAACAAAGGCAAGCGCACCTATCGAACATTAATATAGTTTTGATGAGTCCGGAATATCATATCCTTAAGGACTAAAATTACTAGTAATAACTATCTTTTTATTATTTAGCCTAATAATTAAGGGGATTTGTTTAATCTAAAAATTTAACTAACCAATTAACTACGAACGCGACAGAGAGTGAAGAGAGTAATCGAATAAACCAATGAATGAAGATAATACCCAAGAAAGAATCCACCTAGACTTCACTTATTATTCTGACTCTGAATTAAATGATTTATTCACTTATCTTGATCCGTAGAAATCCCTAAATTATGTTAATATCTCTTTCGAGACTAAGAACAACTAACTCTAAGTTGATTAACTGAAATATCTTTCTAATTAAAACCCCTATCGTCGCATTAACTTGAGCTATGGATTCCCTTATTAGATTTGACTCTAATCCGGTAGATTTATGTCGCCCTATTTCTAGGGTTGCAATCATCTCCGCTTAATTATACGAGATCTTCTCTTAAACAGGGACTTTTGCTCCACTGAATAAGCATATTAAACTTGAATTAATATCCTGAAAATATTAAAGCAAGGGTTAAGAACATATAATTAAGAACAAGAATAAGTATTTATCATGTAATTCAGATAATTAAATAATAAGATTCATTTAGGTTTCATCCTCCCTAGGTATTTAGGGAGTTTAGTTCATAACGTATGAGGAAAACATCTTAGAATTAAGAAAACAACAAGACATAAAGAACCCAAAAACTTCTAAAGAACTTGATGGAGATCTTCAATCTTGGAGTGAATCCGCTTTCGAGATGATTCCGACGGCTTCCTTCGAGTGATTTCTTCGATTTACTCTGCGTGCTCTGCGCCTCCCCCCTTAGGTCTTCCTCTGGCATGTATTTATAGACTTTAGAAGGGCTCAGAAACCCTAAAAATTGACTTTCTCCGCGTGAAAACAAAGCATGGTGCGACAGGGACACGGGCGTGTGCTCAGCCCGTGTGAGAGTGCGCAGGCCGTGTGGAAATTTGCATGGCTCGCGATCGACACAGGCTGGGACACGAGCGCGTGTCCAGCCCGTGTGGTTCACACGAGCATGTGCTCTGCCCATGTGGTTCTGGCTTGGCCGCGTGGATCCTTGATATAACCCGTTTTGTCTGGTTTTGGCCCTTTTTCCACTCCTTTCGCTTCCCTATGCTCACCTAAGTATAGAAATATGAATTTAAAGAATTAAGAGTATCAAATTCACATAATTATATAAATAAACATCCAAAAAAAACGTTAAGCATGGGATTAAAATGTGTTACTTTTATGGTTTACCAAATGCCAACGTCTCAGACGTGGTCTTACATGTACTCAGATATCGATGCCACTGTCCCAGATAGGGTCTTACACGAATCAAATAAAATGCCAATGTCCCAGACATGGTCTTACACGTAAATCTTAAATCGACACCAACGTCCCAGATGTGGTCTTACATGATATCACATATCGGAAACCTATGTCATGACATACGCAATCCTATCTATTCCTAGGTTCGTACGGGACTTTTTCGGATGTTGACACTATGTCGATACTATCTCAGATTTCATGTATTCATCATCTCGTACACATTCATCATTATGAATTTTCATATGAACATACAGATATCAATGTAAATACATTTATTTGTATATAGACTTACCTCGGATTCGGATAACGTACGGACTCGACTATTCGATCACTTTCGACTTTTCGCGATCTAAATCCGTTTTCTTCAATTCTTGATCTATACATATTCAAATTTAATCCATTTATTCAAAAAATCATTAAATTCAATCCAAAAACACATATTTAGGGCAATTTACAAATTAGCCCCCTATTTTCACATTTTGACATTTTAGTCCTTATTTCACAAAATCACAAAATACACAAAATCTCTATATTGCCATGCTTAGCCGAATGTTCACTATGATCATACAAGTCCATACATTTCATTTATCTCACATTTTAGTCCCTCAAAATATTATTTTCTCAATTAAGTCCAAATTACTCAAATTCACCAAAAATCCAAAGACAAACCATGTTAATCTAACACATATATTTCATTATTCATCACCAAACATCACAAATCTCATGAATTCATCAATGAAATATTTCAAAATCATCATCAATTCACAAAATTGAAGCATGGTTTTTGAAGAACACGAAGCAACGATTACAAAAACGTAGAAATTATCAAAAACCGAAGCAAAACATACCTTGAATCAAGCTCAAATCATAGCCGAAACCTAGCTTGTTCTTTTCTTTCTTTTCTTTGGTATTTTCGGTCAAATGGATGAACAAAATGCCTATTTTCATATTTGTTTTTATTATAATATTACTTATTTAACTAATTACCAATTTAGCCTTTATAAAATCATTTGTATTTTACTAACATATGGCATTTTTGTCCATCCTAAATTCTTTTGGTTTAATAACCATATAAGGACTCGTTGTAATAAAAGCCACAACAAATAGATACCTTTTCATATGGCATGCTAATTTTGCATTTAATGCAATTTAATCCTTTCCTCTAATTAAGCACACAATCGAATAAATTAAAACACAAAACTTTCACAAATACAAATTCACATAATATAAGCTCGGAAAATAATATTAAAAAATTTTTCTGACTCAGATTTGTGGTCCCAAAACCACTATTCTGACTAGGGTCTAAATCAGACTGTTATTGTAACACCCCTAACCCGAAACCGTCGTCGAAATAGGGTTAAGAGGCATTATCGAAACATCAAAACATTTCACATTTACTTCACGACACAAAGTCTATCATAAATCATACATACTCAAATACGAATATATAGTCCCTTGTCTAGGTCTATGAGACCTTAAACACATGATAGAAAGAGGTCGGGACTAAACCGAACACTTAATTTTTTTTTCCAAAATTTTAAATATTCTTCAATACTATTGAGGTCACACGCTCGTGCAATCAGGCCGTGTGCCTCACACGGCTACCAGACACACCCATGTATCCAGGCCGTGTCAAAACAGAGCATGCATACTGAGTTATCTCCACGGCTACTAGACATGCCCGTGTGCCATGGCCGTGTGTTACTAAGCTAGCTACTGACTTGATCACACTGCCATGTCCAGACACACCTAGAAGTGATCCTTAAACCACACGGCAGAGACACACGCTCGTGTCTCTTAGCCATGTATGCAAAATAAGTTATTTGCAAGGCCAATTTGCCACCCACACAAGGGTTAATCAACAAGCTTCAATATAATACCAATTCATGCTTTTGAATGCATTCAAACATACCATTTCATGCACTAAATAATCATCAATATCCCCATCTACTTCCATGCCTAATATCATCACAATGAGTCCATTCAAAGTAACAATTTTACATCTCAAAACATATATATATACATATATGTAACAAGCATTTTGCAATTCATGCCATAATTCACTTTCAAACCACATCTTTCCTCAACCACAAAGTCATGAAATATACCACAATCATAGCTCATTCATAAATTCTACATCATACCACTTCCAAGCCAAATCACATGGCAAGGATTAAACATTTCCAAACATATCATAACTTCTAGCCTATACATGCCATATTTCAACTATATACATCCTTCCAAAAATACCAAAATAGATTGCCGATAGTGTGATAGAGATGCTGACGATTCTCAGATCCGAGCTAGCTTTACTGACACTGCAAAGCAGAGAAACAAATCACACAGTAAGCTTTCCAAAGCTTAGTAAGTTCATAACATAACACATTAAACCAAAACAAACCATTGCATAGATTAATTTTAAATCTATATATATATCATACCATCCAAAGCTAATATGCTCATTTAACATTTCATGATCTCATTCATAGATTCATCAACCACATAGGTTCCGAACGTACCTTAACCAACACTTAGTTGTCAATTACATTTGCTACTCAATACTCACTATTTCATCTCGATCAACTTTCATTTCTTCTTCAATTCAATCGCACACTTAGTGCCCAGATAGTTAGCCGAAGCTTAATTAGCATCGCACACATAGTGCATTCATATCAAACTGATCTTAAATCAATATCGCACACATAGTGCCAACTACAAAGCCGAAGTTTATATTATTTCGCACACATAGTGCTAATCATCTCGGTCACATTTCTGAATACGCACACTTAGTGCCACATAACTCAAGCCCTCACATAGCATTCACATTTCAATATTATCATACCATTCATTTCACAAAAAAAAAAAACATAGCTAAATACACGTATTATGTCTGAACTTACCTCGGACGTCGAACTATCGAAACAGTCGATTAATCGAGCACTTTATCTTTGCCTCGATCTCGATCCAAGCCTCTCCTTTCTTGGTCTATACACATTCAAATTTAATCCATTCAATCACCAATTCATTCAATTTAGCCCGCACACATTTATTTAGGGTATTTTACAAAATAGCCCTCACATTTTCACATTTCAACACTTTAGTCCCTATTTCACAAAATCATCAAATTTACATAATTTCTTTTCACACAAGCCTAGCCGAATTTTCCTTGTGTTCATACAAGCCCACACATTTCATTTATTTCACATTTTAGTCCTTCAACTTATCATTTTCACAATCTAGTCCTAATTAGCTAAATTCACCAAAAATCCAAGAATAAAACATGTTCATTAAACACATATCTTCCATTTAACATTAATACTCATCACAAAACTCACCATTTCGTCAATGGCACATCTCATAAACATCATCAATTCTTCAAATTACAACATGGACTTGATAGTAGACTAAGCAACAATCTCAAAAACATAAAAATCATCAAAAACCAAAGTCAAAACATACCTTAATTAAGCTCACAATGACCGAATGCCCTAGCTTGATTTCTTTCTTCTTTTTCTTTGGTATTTTCAGCTAGAATGGATGAACACATCCACTAGCTTTTTCACTTGTTTTATTATTAACATATTAATAATTCATTTCCTATTTTTCCCTTAATAAAACCTTAATAATAAACATTTAAACTTTGGGCATGATTGTCCATCAACTATCCACTATCTAAATAATGGCTAATTTCTTCATAAGGCCTCCACATTATAAAGATAACAACAATTAAACACTTAACAATCAGCACACAGCTTTTGCATTTTACGCGATTAAGTCCTTTCTCTTAATTTGGCACACAGTCGATAAAATTACCACACAGAATTTTCACACAGGCTATATCACATATAATCAACACCAAAAATAAAATTATAATATTATTCTGACCTCGGATTTGTGGTCTCAAAACCACTATTCTGACTAGGGTCTAAACCAGGCTGTTACAGTTACAAATAGTTTCCAATCTAGTATTCAGATGGCTCCTTATGAAGCTTTATATGGTCGAAGGTGTTGATCGCCTGTATGTTGCACAGAATTGAATGAAAGAAAAGTTATTGGGCCGAAATTAATTAAAGAAACAGAGGAACAGTTAAGAAGATCAAAGACAGATTGAAGGCAGCCTTCGATAGACAAAAATCTTATGCGGATTTGAAACGACGAGATATAGAGTATTCTGTTGGTTATAAAGTATTTCTGAAGGCGTCGCCTTGGAAGAAAGTGTTGAAATTTGGCCGGAAAGGTAAATTGAGTCCTCGTTATATCGGGCCTTATGAAATAGTAGAAAGAATTGGACCAGTTGCTTATCGACTAGCTTTACCTCTAGAGTTACAGAAGATTCACGATGTTTTTCATGTGTCCATGCTTCGAAAATATAGATCGGATCCTTCCCATATAATTCCCATGGAAGATATTGAAATTCAGATACTAGCTCGAGAAGTAAAATAATTAAGAAATAAACGGGTTCCTCTAGTGAAACTGTTATGGAGAAATCATAATGTGGAAGAAGCAACTTGGGAACAGGAGGAAACTATGAGAGTACAATATCCTCATCTCTTCTCAGGTAAATTTCGAGGACGAAATTTATTAAGGGGGAGAAATGTAATGACCCAAAATTCACGGGTATCGAAAAAGTACATTATCGGGCCTCCGTCTTAGAGAAATGGGTTCGTAAAAATTTATTAGAAATATTAACGAGACTAGTTGTGTGTTTAATTAGGTTTTAGATAGGTGAATTTGACATAATTAGGAGTAATTAATAAAAAGGACTAAATTGAATAAAGGGTAAAAGTTGAATTATAGATTAAAAGAAAATAAAAATGACTAAAAGGGCAATTATACCAAAAGTATAAATTGAGGCGGTTTATCGTGAGGAAAATCTAAGATTTTAATGTTTAATATATTATTATATTATTACATAATAAAGATATTTTATGTTTTAATTATAATATTATATATATATATATATATATATATATATATAAACTAAAGAAACAAAAGAAAGGAAATAGAAACAGAATAGGGGACGAAACAGAAAGAAAAGAAAAAAGAAAAGAAGAGAAGAAATTTAGAGTTTTCAAGGTTCAATTTCAAATTGGTAAGTCAAATTAAGTTATTTTCTTGTAATTTTTGAGTTTTTATGAAACTAGAACAAAATACTATTAAGTATGTGCTGAAATTTTGGAAGATATTAGATTTTTAGACATTAAATTTTATTGAGTAAAAGTGTGAATTGGGGATTGAATTAATAGAATTTCTAACTAGAAGTGGGAAATAGATTAAATTGTAGAATAAGTTATAAATTTTGTATAATAGGGACTAAATTGAAAGAAATTTGAAAGTATGATTTTTATGCTGAAAATTTGTTGTTAAGTTTAAGTTTAGTTAAAATTTGAGTAGAAATAAGGTATAAATTGAGGTAGAAAAATCGATGAATTTAGTTAGGACTAAATTGAAATTAAGGTAGAAATTGAATAGAAATTCAAGTATTTAATGTGAATTAATGTTGTATTAATCATTGTAAATTTATTTTAATTTCCGTAGCTAACAAAGAACCAGAGGTATCACCTCAAAAGGGAAAGGAGAAGATTATCGAGGAGTAAATCAAGAATTTCGGGTTTGTATTACTATAATTCAAACTATTATTTAGTTAATGTTATATTTAAATTTTTATGTATGGTAAGTAAATTATAAGGTAAGTATTATTTTTGACATGAATGAAATTGAAATAAAGTATGAATATGTTTGAGTATTTAAATCGTTTATTGATTGAAAAGTGGAAAAAAAAATGTATTAAATTGAATTGTGATTAAATTGAAAGGTGTGTTTTGAATTGAAATGAGATTGAAATTGAGAAATGATTTGAATACCCTATTAACTAGTCAGGCTGAGTCGGATATAGTTGGCATGCCATAGGATTGGAAAAGCACGGGAATTTATCGACTTTGCTGATCAGGCACTATATGTGTCGTATCAGGCACCACGTGTGTCGTTTCAGGCACTTTATGTGTCGTATACTGCTCTGATATATTGATCAGGTACTGAGTACCGTTTTAGGCACAATGTGTCGTACTGGTGTGTTTGGTTGGAATCCGTGTATCCGCCAAGGTCCGGGTTTGTTAATAGGGTGAATATTCGAAATGAGAGAATTGAATAAATTTGATTGATCGTATGATTAAAAGTATGAGAAAGAAATTGTTAGTCGATTTGTGAATTGAAATTGTATGTGAGATTTGGAAACATGAACCTAAGGTTCATGAATTGATCAAGTTAAAGTTATTAAGATATGATATTGTTGATGATTTATTATATATGAAATATGAAATTGAATGTCAATTAGTTCTTATGATTTATAAATTTTACACGTTTAATGTTATATGATTAATATTTATAATTTATTAAAGTTATATAGTTTGAATTATGGTAATATCACTGAGTACGAAATACTCAGCGTACGGTTATTTCCGTGCGCAGGTCAATAGAAGTCAAAAGTCCCGGTTCAGCATCCAGATCAATCCCGACTTCAGCACAATTTTGGTGATGTACTTTTCTTTTTGGTAAACGTGGCATGTACCTAGGTTATATATATAGGTCATATGATTTTGGTTATAAAGTATGGATGGTTTGTAATATTTTGAACTTAGTTTTAAGTGAAATGGTAAAGAGTATATTATAAATTTTGGCATTAAACTTGAATAGAAAAATAAATGAAGTTATTAGTCAATTTGAATGATATTATAAATGTTTAATTATTAGATTACTATGTTAATGAATTAGTTATGATATAAGTGTATTTGAGTATAAATTGTTTTTGGTTGAGCCATTGGTTTTGGATTGGTTGTGGTTTGAAAATTGCAGGGAAGGTTAGATGTTTATAAAGGGTTATATTGAGTTTCAAAAAAAAAATTTACGAAAAATTTCTAGAGTACTCGAACAAGTCTCGTTCCACTTCTAATACATATTTTGGGCATTGAAGGTCCATCAAAGGGACTTAATCGTTAATGTATAATATGTATGTTATTTATTTGTGAATTAATCGTAAATTGTCCGATATGTCCGGTAATGCCTCTAGCCCTTTTCCGGCGACGGTTTAGGGTTAAAGGGTGTTACATTTTTTTCCTCAATTCTAACTAGTGTATTGATGGGTTAAAACTTGATAAACAATTTCATTTCTTATAAATAACAAAGGTTTCATAATTGGACTATTGATTAAACTAATTCAACCTGTTTGTGTAGTTAAATTAAATAAGTTATTAAAATATTAAAAAATAGAGAAAATCAGTTCAACCATCAATCCGATTGTTCGATTTAGTCTATCCACAATTCAATCGGTCCAATCCTTTATTTTAGACCGATATCCCAATTGATTTCCGGTCTAATTGGTTTGAGTGGATAGTTGAATCCAATTCTAAAAACAACAAAAATATTAAACATTAATTTTATATTAATATCTACGTATAACTTTTTTAATAAAATTTTAAAATATAATATTAATAATAACTAATTTCAATATTTATAAGTTCAGTTTAAATATTTAGAAATTTAGTCAATTTTAGGACAAATCCAGATGAAGAAGGAAGGAACAACATTAATTTTGTGTTATTCTATGTACTAATAGACAGTCAAATTTGTCAGTCTGATTTATTGAATAATATCAGTCCCCTCTTTTCATCATTGCTTTTCATCATTGGTTTGCATAATCTGAACAAATCTAAACTCATCTGACAAAGAAAACATTCATGTTTCACATGATATTTTCTTTTTCTTTTCCAAGAAAATACCAAACTCCAGGAAATTTCCTACAATGAACAGGAAATTGTGGAGACTCTTGCTGCCAAACTCCAATGTAAGAGCCCAATTTTGCCCGGGCTTAATAATAAACCCAAAATAAAGTCCAAGTCCAGTCCAAAATATATCATTTGGCCCGATCGGAATGGTCCATTACTTAAAAAGATTGAAGGTCTATCTACAAGCTTGACGTATATGGAAGTACAATCTTCAAGGATATGCAATCTTAGATATGATATGCAAATCTTAGATATGATATGCAATCCTAGAAGTTATGGTATGCAATATTAGATATGATATGCAATCTTAGAAGATATGGTATGTAATATTAAAAGATACAATTTTGTAATCTTAGAGATTTAATTTGTAGATACCTTTTAATCTTACCCGTTGATGTAATTGATCTGTACCGTTGGATTTGGGGAGGCTCAACTATAAATAAAGGCCTCTCCCTTCATTGTAAAGACACTGAAATGACATTTGAGTTTGGAAGCAATAAGAATTCTTGAGAGCATTCACTCAAATTTCTCTCCCTCTTGCGTTCTTATTTTCGGTGGCTAGTTCTTATTTTGTTCTTCGCTCATCTTCATTTATTTTTGAGTTGCTTCCGTTCGAGTTAGATTTTGGTGGAGGAATTTCGTTGAATCCTCATATTGCGGGAGTAAGGTTGACTTATGCGTTTTTTAACTTTTTTATTTATTTATCCATTTAATTGCTTAATCATTATTTATTCATTTATTTTAATTATTTTAAATGCCATTTTTTATCCAAGACTTTATTTTTTAAAATAAGGCAATGTTTTGGTATTTAGAAATTCGAGAAATAATGCCCAATCGTGCTGGGTGTCGATTTTCCGTTTGGCTAAATAACTAAATATCCTTTTAACAAGTTTTATAAATTATGAGATGATCTTAGTTACGAGGGTTTAAAAAATATCATGTCCAATCGTGCTGGATGTGATGTTTATATTCCTTCGGATCGAAGAAATCTCAAATTTTAAATCAAAATTACTTGAAGTTTTATAAATTATGAGATGATCTTAGTTACGAGGGTTTAAAAAATATCATGTCCAATCGTGCTGGATGTGATGTTTATAATCTTTCGGATCGAAGAATTCTCAAAATTTAAATCAAATTGTTCGAAGTTTTTTTAGAAATCATATTTTTAAGTTTCAAACATTTGGACATGATTTTATCGATTAGGTACCAATTTTTTGGGCGTTATGAGGGTGTTAACCCTTCCTCACACGTAACCGACTCCCGAACCTATTTTCTGTTTTTTTCGTAGACCAAAATTAAATGTTTTAAATAAAACGTTTTACAAGGTGATCCAATCACACCTAAGTAAAAAGGGATTGGTGGCGACTCCCATAATCGTTTTTAAAAGTCGATCCCCATTTTTTAAAACTGATTTTAAAATGGTTTCGACAGCTTGGCGACTCCGCTGGGGACCAATAAGAGAGTCAAGCCGTAAAATCGATAGTTTCATGTCCTCCTGTTTGAATTTAAAAATTTAATTTAAAAATTATGATCCTTTTATTTGTATGTGATCCTGATAAAATATTTATGCATTACACTGCATGACTATTGCGGTCACACCCTTAAGTGGGAGCGAGAAACTATGCCTTCGTGAGGTTTTCACCTCATGGGCTAGTGGATTGCTTCCGAATACATCTGTACCTATGTCTGTCTTCGTGAAGTTTTCACTTTCGCATGGCCATAGGGAAATGTATTCCCTCGAACCGAACTCGGTCCGTATGAGCCTATAATGGGTGAGGATCGAGGAATCTGCTGGTTCGGGTACCTCAACTTTAGAGTTGAACCACACGTAGAAAACCTAAGTTCTTACCTAGGTAGAACTATGCTAAACCTTAGTAGTCACCCAAATAGGTGTTCTATGTTGTTTATTTCTTTTGTAGTGCTAACGTGTTTTCTTGTGTTTTGATTGCATTGCATCATAGAAAAGAGGTGTTGGTTTCAAATTCGATTACTAAATAGGAAAGTTGGTCATAAGAAAATGGATTTTTGATAAAGTAGATTATAATACGATTAAATGCAAATGGTCCAAGTGAACACAACGAGAAAAACTGATAGTCCATGAAGGAATACAAGACCTTGTCACCCAAGGATTCAAGTTGACAAATACTATTCGAAAATTACCACGTCTCGGCTTTCTTGAAAAGGCTAACAAGTGAACAGGAGTCGTGATCCAGATCAAGCAAAAGGAGCTAGAGGGGGCATCTATTAGAAGTTTGCAAGACTTGACTTTTGCGAAGAAGGGATTCATGTTTTCACTTGGACTATGAGGACAAGGCCGTGTATGCGATCCGTTTTGTGTAAAGAAATCTATTTTCTAGTAAAGTTTTTCTAATGTAACTAAATTCAGAGTCAACGCCTCTCTTTCTTTGCATTCATGCATTTGCATTACATCACATCATATGCATTTAAGTTTATAGAAAGAGTCTAATTAGTTGAAAATATAACAGAGAGAGAGAAGGGAAATCTGGAAGCTGAACACCACTACGGTACACGGGCAAATATAAGGAAAATGGATCAAAGACTTGAACAGTTTCAGAGGGATATGCAAGACCAGATGCAGGAGCAAATAACAAAGCTCCAGCAAGAGATGAGGGACCAGATGTTGGAAGCCCAAAAGAACATGATGGCTCAAATGGCCCAGATGATGAGTGGGATAATGGATAAGGGAAAGGGTCACCTAGTTAACGCTGAAGGCAATGAGGACTTTCCTAGGGGTTTCACCCCACTACAAGTACAACCTGAGGAGTATCCCCAAAGGCCACCTATCACAATTAGGCCTCAACAGGGGCAAGTTGATAATAGACCGCCTATGAACTTCCAAGTGGGCTCAGGATCTAACCCAGGAGACAACCCTGCTAATCCCGTCATCCCTGATTTGGATATGGCGAGAGAGGAAGGGATAAGAACCGAATCCTCAAGGCAATTAGAGGATCGCCGCAAATGGTTGGAAGAAAAATTCAAGACTTTGGAAAATGCCGACCATTATCATGGTATAGACGCAAAGGACTTGAGTTTGGTCCCGGATCTGTTACTTCTTCATAAATTCAAGATGCCCAAATTTGAGAAGTATAATGGGACTAGTTGCCCCGAAGCCCACATCACTATGTTTTGCGGACGCATGATCGGCTACATGAACAATGATCAACTCTTGATTCATTGCTTCCAAGACAACGATTTAGTGGGGCAAAGTCCTGTGTGGTACAATCAACTTAGCCGTGCCAATATTAGCTCTTGGAGGACTTAGCTCAAGCCTTCATGAAGCAATACAATCATGTCACGTACATGACGCTTTGATGTAATCACTTTGCGTAACATGGAGAAGAAGTCAAATGAAAGCTTCAGCGGTATGCGCAAAGATGGAGGGAGGTCGCCATGCAAGTTCAACCACCACTTGTAACACCCCTACCCGTATCCGTTGCTTTTAATAGGGTACGAGGGCATTACCGAGAGTTCTTGAACATTTTCGAATAATTCCAAGTCATTTATTATTCATATTCTGAAAATAATCATAACGTCCCTCTGTTGGGTCCTCAAAGCCCAAAACATACATTAGGAACCAACCGAGATTAAATCGGGATTATAGAAAATTTTTCGCAAAAAATCCTAAAATTTTTCTACATTGGTTAGCGTGCTTTAATATTAACAAACTTATTTTCTCAACATGTCTCACTTGAATTTACTACTTGTCCTAATATACATAATTTTCCTTGTATCGACGTATCAAAGATAGTCTTATATTTACATGTCATGATACAAATCATTCTCTTCTTTGTTTCTTCATAAATATAAATTATTCAATTTATTATGACAATATTTCATGTACCATCATTTTCATGAGTTTAGTGTATATTTAGTCTAGTAGCAATTCATAATCTTGAATATGCATAATTATCGAGCAAATTTCACATACATGTATTTTCCATGTCATATTTCAATATATCAAATAATTATCATTTCTATGTATTTCAAGTTTAATTTCATGATTTCAAGTACTTGCCATTTTCTATATTTATCCCGTTGAATTTCTCGAATTTCGATGGATTTTCCAAAGAGTACACTTATAGGGTAAATTCGGATCCGTTAATTCGCACACATATGGGTATATCCTTTTTACTGAGAGCACACTCCCGAACCTCATCCTTACAATGGGATTACCAGACCCAGCTAAATCCTGTAAGAGAGCACACTCCACGAACCTCATTTCTTACAAATGGATTACGAGTCCCAGCTAAATCCTCAGAACATATGCTCAAAGAGTATTGTCGGGATTACCATCCGAGCTAAATCCCCTGCAACGACAATTACTCTAACGAGCTTAGATCCGAATTACACCCCAGGCTAAATTCGGATCCTAATTGAATTACCCGTCCAAGCTAAATCCATTTCCACATATTCTTCTGGGAGGGCTATATCGGGATCACCTGTCCGGCTAGATCCTTTTCACACATATTCTTCGGGAGGGCTATATCGAGATAGGATCACCCGTCCGGGCTAGATCTTTTTACCGTCAATTCCTTTTGAGAGATCCATCGAATTTTCCTTTCATTCAACCGGGATTTATTTTCCATTTTCATCAAGAATATCAATGCTTCATCAATTATCATACAATAAACATCCAAATCATATTCACATCAATAAAAATATATTTCAAATATTTAAGAATATAATTCAAGTTACACGAACTTACCTCGTTGCTTGTTCGCGTTTATAATTTCACTAATCCGATGTCTTTTCTTTTCCACGTTCAAGTCTCGTATTTGAATTATCCGAATCTTTATAAATAAATTTGATCATCATTTTCATTCATTTCATATTCTTATACATTCAATTTATGCTCTAGGTAAAATTACCATTTTACCCCTAAACTTTTAATTAATGACAATTTCATCCTTAGGCTCAGAAAAATAAAATTCTTGTAATTTAATCCTTGTTTCAAACCTAATTATTCTCATATATATTGATAATAGCCCATGAATTCTATGAAATATCAGAATTTTTCATAATTTCAACACTTTTCAATTTAATCCCTAAAACATGTTTTCACCCGATCTTGATCTAAATTAATAATTTCATTCAATTTTGTAATTTAAATAGTAAAATAATCCATTTCATGCAATTTGGTCATTTCTGACATTTTTACAAAATTGCCCATAAAGTTTTACTTTTATTCAATTTAGTCCCTAAGCTTAGAACATGCAAATTAGCCATGCTAGTTGAATATTCATATATATTTTTTTCCTCCTCCTCCTCTCCATACCACATCCTTAGTACAAATAACACACTTGTAAGTAACATTATCTATAATTTTCACTATTTACTTATATGGATATTCAAGCTGTCCATCCGTGTCACAGTCGCTAAATTATTTTTAACTTGAGCTACAGAACTCAAAATTAAGATCCACTAATTTTCCCTGAAACTAGACTCACATATATTCTTACCATAAAATTTTCATAATTTTTGGTTTAGCCAATAAGTACAGTTTATTCTTTAAATTCACCCCTATTCTGCTGTCTGACAGTTCCGACCCTTCTTCACTAAAAATTAATTATCTCCTCATACAGGATTCAGATGATGTTCCCGTTTGTTTTTATTGAAAATAGACTCATTAAGGATTTTAAAAATATAAATTTAAGCCCATAATCATGTTTCTCCAATTTTTGATGATTTTAAAAAGTCAGAACAGGGGAACCCGAAATCATTCTGACCTTGCCTCACAAAACCTATTATATCTCGTGATTTAAAATTCCATTACTTACAAAGTTTCTTCTATAATGAACTAGACTCAATAAGATTTAATTCCATATTTTATTAATCCTCTAATTCGATTTCTACAATTTTTGGTAATTTTCTAAAGTTAGACTACTGCTGCTGTCCAAAACTGTTTTTGTGCAAAATGTTAATTACCAAGTTTATAACACCTTTATTTCCTTTCTCTACAATATTTCCCATCACTTTCTCTTATTTCTAACATATCAAGAGTATAAAACCTTATATAAGAAAACTCTACATTAACATCAATTCCATGCTTTTTCCACAATATCAAACTTAAAAATATATTGGAAACTTGATGTTCTTACCTTGTTTTATTGATTTCAATCTTTAACTTGATTTTCTCTCTCCTCCAGCTTCTATTTCTTGAATCTAACTTGATATTCTTGCTCCCCATAGTCTCCTTGTCATCTTTCTCTCTTGATGGCTATGAAAGTTCTTTTGAATTTCAAGTGAAAATGGTGGATTTTTGGTAAAAGGACCAATTTGTAAAGAAAAGAAAACTTCTTTTCTTTCTCTTCTTCTCACGTTGGATTGCATGGGAAAGAGATGATGATAATTCATCATCTTTCCTTCCTTATATACTACATAAATAATAATAAAATAATGATAAAATAATAAAATATCTTATCAAAATATTAATAAAATAATATTTATCTAATAAAAAATTATAAAATATCATCAACATCATCATTACTTTCTAGATTTCTCTCTCTTCTAATTGACCATTTTGCCCTTTGTGATCTTTTAAAATTCCATCCTTGAATCATCATATAATTTGGTAAAATTATAATTTAGTCCCTCATAATTCTTTACCTATTCAATTTGGTCCTAATTCATCCAATTTCCTTAGTTTCTAGATCATTCCACCCTTAAAATATTTTCACTATTGGTCCTTCAACTTTTTTATATTTACACTTTAACCCCTCAAGTTTTGAATATTTACTCTTGGGCAACAAAACTTTTCTCACTTTTACAATTTAGTCCTTTCTTGAATTAATATTGTAATATATCATAATATACTTCTCAATGTTGTCATAACTCCAAAATTCCCCTTTTTGTCGCTTTATTTCCTTATTTTACTATATCAAAGATAATATCTCACTGTAAAAATTTTCGGGGTATTACACCACTCCTAGAAAATGAGACTACAATGCTATTCATCAATACCTTGAAGGCTCCATTCATTACTCATATGATAGGAAGCACCGCCAAAAGCTTTGCGGATATAGTGATGGCAGGAGAGATGATTGAAAATGCCATAAGAGGTGGCAAGATCGAGGCAAGGGAAACCACTAGAAGGTCTACTCCTAAGAAAAAGGATGACAAGGTGAATAATACGAGTACATACAACAAAGGGTACTCAAAAGCAATTACTGTTAGTCAGCCAAAGGTGATCACTGCTAGGCAACAAGGGTTGACAAGAGACGAATCAAGCCCTAGACAAAATTCTGAAAAGCTCCAATTTACGCCAATTCCCATGACATATAATGAGCTATATCATATTTTATTAGAAGCACGTGTGGTGTCCCCATATAATTTGCAGCCGTTACAACCCCCATATCCTAAATGGTATGATTCCAATGCTCAATGTGATTACCACGCAGGAATAACGGGGCATTCGATAGAAAACTGTACTGCCTTTAAAAAGGTAGTTGAGAGGCTTCTTAAGTTGGGAGTTGTCGAGTTGAATGATACACCCAGTTTGGAGAATCCATTACCCAATCATGGAGACAAGAAAGTTGTGATCCCTTGAAGGAATTGAAAGTGAAGAGAGAATCGGGGAATAAAAATTTCTAGGTCCTTACATACTTGGGAAGTCTTTGAACAATGGAACTGTGGAAAGGATCATTGTATTTTTAGAGTGGATTTAGAGTAATATTCAAAACATGCTTGTTGTCTTGAGCCTAGAGGCAACAAGAACTCTTTTGTGAAATAGGCTTATGTTCAAAATTTTATTTCAATAAAATGCATCTGTTTGATCACATATTCTTTTATTCTTTCTATTTTATACTGTACATTCTTTTTTAGAATATTATTTCATTCTTTATTCATGACCATACAAATACTCATCCTTAGAATCATTTATTCTTTGGATTCGTTTGCCTTCGTACCTAGGTACCCAGATATCAATGATGTGAGCAATGTTGTTACTGACTCTCTTTTTGAACGATATATGGGTCTAGGGGATCTCAGGACTTTGAAGATAACAGAGATTGTGACATGTCTTCTGATTTGTTAAAAACGGTAAAATAGACCTTACTCTACAACGGTCATTGGATATTGCGAGCCTAGAAAGGGGTAAAGATCGAAGCCTAGCTTACCACCAAAATAAGGCAAGACATCATTGAGTTGTTTTCAAGAATTCAAAGATGTTTTCACACAATAATATCATGATATGCCTTGGCTAATAAGAAGCAGGCTAAACAAAGAGAATCGGACACTGTTGATTCACCATGGAAGGGGATTGCATCATTCATATCGCAAATACGACAAGATTCATATGCCTACTCCAGTTTTTTGCAAATTTTCCATATGTGGGGCATGGATGTGATGGGGGCCAATCTCGTCAAAAGCTTTTAGTCAATATTGACTCATCGACATAGTTATCGTTTACTTCACGAAGAGAGTGGAAGTAGCTTCATATGCCAATGTTACAAGATCGAAGTCATCAAATTCATCAAAAAAAATAAAAAGATCAAGATGCTAGCAGAATGCCATAAAGGATCGTGTTTAAATAACTGTACAAAGTCAAAGTTTACAGTTTGTCCAAAGATCACAGTGCAACAAAAGTTGCCAAAAAAAAAGTGGCTAAGATTGGTAAAGATTGGCATAAGAAGCTATCACTATTCTCTATGAAACGTTGGCTAGGACCTTTGCTTTGGGCAACACATTTCTCATCGAATAGAAACAGTTTTACCAATTGAACTCGATCGAAGAAAATGTTAAAAGTTATTCGCCACGGCGGAGGATATGAGCTTACAGAGTTCATCTTAGGAAATTCCACGAGGAAACCTGAGGTTGAAAAAAGATTTTTTCCTCTACAAAACAATTTTAGAGGAAAGTATATGCCAAACTGGGAAGGACTTATATAGGGCCTGTTCTAGAGGAGCGTTAATATTGACCAAGATGGATGGCGAAGACTTGCCCAATCCGGTGAATTCAGGTTTAGTCAAGAGATATTTTACCTGAAAGAGGAAAGACCAATGTGAAAACCCGAAAAGGGCGCCTCGAACAAAAAAAAAGAAAAAGAAAAAGGAGAGGCCGAAGCGAAAACCCGTAAAGGGCGCTTTGAGACCAAAGGGGATTTGAGTTGAAAACCCGAAAAGGGCAGCTCGAATTTTGACCAAAAAGTGGGGCATAAAGTAGTCTTGCTACATTGGAATTAACAATGAGGAAGTATGTTACATCTTGGGGGTATCGACAAAGTACTCCGGATCCCCTAAACACATATTGAGCTTAAAATGGTCCTCAAGAAGTTGGAACAAAGAAGCTCAGGCTGCGATATCTGGGACACCTAGTTTCCCATTTTACCCATTTTAAATCTTTGATTACTTTATTCTTTTCAAAGAAACACCCCAATTAATTTTCTTCTATAGCTTTTGTTATATTAACTTTATTCTTTTTAAGATATACCAATCAATTTTCATTTATTGCCTTGGTTATCTTTGATTAGCCTATTTGTTTCGAGCTATGCTCCTAACTAATTTCTTTTTTGTCCATTGCTGTAATCTTTTTCAAGCATTTTATATTGAAATAACGATTAATGGACTAATAACACTTTCATAAAAGGAGTTTCGCATATTACTCTAGAAGCTTCTAAATAAATGAGGAATCTGAAACATGACTGTTGTTCAGAGCTCACCAAGCCTAAGGGCTGAGAACATTGAAAAATGATTATCTCTTCGGATTCTTATGGGATAAGACAATTTCGTTGGTGATACTATATTGGCAAATGACGAATAAGGCCAATCTATGTGTAAAAAGGGATCATTGTCGGGGTACCCTGCATTCATGTAAATTTTAGACTCATACATCTGGTCATTACACTTAGGGAATGGTGTAACAGATTGAAAGTGATACAAGTTCTGTACCTTTGAGTGGTAACAGAAATATAAAAGAAACCAAATTTCATTCTCCTGAAGCTGCAATGGGAGATACCAACTTCATGTCCCAAGGTTCAAGCGGGGCTGACTTAGAAATTACATTGGGGCAAGCTGGTTGAGCAGAGCATGATTGATGAACAAGAATAGAAAAACAAATGAGTGATAACACCTAGAGTAGGAATCATACTCATAACATTTTTGTATCATAGCAAATTTCATTAGGTGCATTTGATTCGTTCCGGTCATTGCATTCTAATCCTAATCATTTTCATGACATGTTGCATTCACGTCACTCATAACACATGAAACCGAGTCTACAGGATATGTCCTTCAGTAGACGGTGTAGCGATATTGGTGAAGTAGACTAAAAACAGAAGATTTTAGTCTTATCTCCCTGTGGTTGTAGCGGAGTAGACTAAAAACAGAAGATTTTATCTCCCTGAAGTTGCAGTGGAGCAAATCGAAAGTAGAAGATCTTATCTTCCTGAAGTTGTAGGAAGCAGATCGAAGACGTTTTAGTCTTATCTCCCTGAAGTTGCAGTGGAGTAGACTAAAGATAGAAGATCTTATCTTCCTGAAGTTGTAGTAAGTAGATCAAAAGAAGATAAAAGATATTATCTTCCTGAAGTTGTAGGAAGCAGATCGAAAAGAATTTTAGCCTTATCTTCCTGAAATTACAAAAGAGTAGACTGAAGACAACAGATCTTATCTTCTTGAAGTTGTAGGAAGTAGATCGAAGACACTTTCAGATCTTATCTTCCTGAAGTTGTAGGAAGCAGACCAAAGACATCAATTTGGCATTCTTGAAATTGCAAGAAGCAGAATAAAGCTAGCAGACTTATCGAAATCAAGATGAAGTTCCAAATACCGTTGAAGTTGCAATGGAGTTGGAAACCATTTGAAGAAGATGAGGACCAAGAAGTCGAGGCTTGGCCAAGACCAGGCAAAATTGGTCCTTTTATAGTCTTTGCTATATTCTCGTTACACGACAATGAGCAAAGAGGGGCAGCTGTAAGAGCCCAATTTTGCCCGGGCTTAATAATAAACCCAAAATAAAGTCCAAGTCCAGTCCAAAATATATCATTTGGCCCGATCGGAATGGCCCATTACTTAAAAAGATTGAAGGTCTATCTACAAGCTTGACGTATATGGAAGTACAATCTTCAAGGATATGCAATCTTAGTTATGATATGCAAATCTTAGATATGATATGCAATCCTAGAAGATATGGTATGTAATCTTAGATATGATATGCAAATCTTAGATATGATATGCAATCCTAGAAGTTATGGTATGCAATCTTAGATATGATATGCAATCTTAGAAGATATGGTATGTAATATTAAAAGATATGATTTTGTAATCTTAGAGATTTAATTTGTAGATACCTTTTAATCTTACCCGTTGATGTAATTGATCTGTACCGTTGGATTTGGGGAGGCTCAACTATAAATAAAGGCCTCTCCCTTCATTGTAAAGACACTGAAATGACATTTGAGTTTAGAAGCAATAAGAATTCTTGAGAGCATTCACTCAAATTTCTCTCCCTCTTGCGTTCTTATTTTCTGTGGCTAGTTCTTATTTTGTTCTTCGCTCATCTTCATTTATTTTTGAGTTGCTTCCGTTCGAGTTAGATTTTGGTGGAGGAATTTCGTTGAATCCTCATATTGCGGGAGTAAGGTTGACTTATGCGTTTTTTAACTTTTTTATTTATTTATCCATTTAATTGCTTAATCATTATTTATTCATTTATTTTAATTATTTTAAATTTATTTTAATTGCCACTTTTTATCCAAAATTTTATTTTTTAAAATAAGGCAATGTTTTGGTATTTAGAAATTCGGGAAATAATGCCCAATCGTGCTGGGTGTCGATTTTCCGTTTGGCTAAATAACTAAATATCCTTTTAACAAGTTTTATAAATTATGAGATGATCTTAGTTACGAGGGTTTAAAAATATCATGTCCAATCGTCTCTGGATGTGATGTTTATATTCCTTCGGATCGAAGAAATCTCAAATTTTAAATCAAAATTACTTGAAGTTTTATAAATTATGAGATGATCTTAGTTACGAGGATTTAAAAAATATCATGTCCAATCGTGCTGGATGTGATGTTTATATTCCTTCGGATCGAAGAAATCTCAAATTTTAAATCAAAATTACCTGAAGTTTTATAAATTATGAGATGATCTTAGTTACGAGGGTTTAAAAAATATCATGTCCAATCGTGCTGGATGTGATATTTATAATCTTTCGGATCGAAGAATTCTCAAATTTTAAATCAAATTGTTCGAAGTTTTTTTAGAAATCATATTTTTAAGTTTCAAACATTTGGACATGATTTTATCGATTAGGTACCAATTTTTTGGGCGTTATGAGAGTGCTAACCCTTCCTCATACGTAACCGACTCCCGAACCTATTTTCTATTTTTTTTCGTAGAACAAAATTAAATGTTTTAAATAAAACATTTTACAAGGTGATCCAATCACACCTAAGTAAAAAGGGATTGGTGGCGACTCTCATAATCGTTTTTAAAAGTCGATCCCCATTTTTTAAAACCGATTTTAAAATGGTTTCGACATCCAACACATGCAATCAGCATGTCTTCATCAACATATCGTGGTTATAAAAATAGAAGTGCTATTATGATTAGTTGCAGTGAATATCGATAGCAGAGAGAGTCGAATCCATAAAATAATCACCGTAACGTCGTTTTTCGATCGGTACTTACATCCTGTTAACACAAAACAAGGATTTTTTTGTTGTGAATGTAGGTTGATAACTTGATATATAGAAGTCAAGTTCCATTTCATTGCTTTGATCTTCATTTAGTCTATCAGGTCAATTAATCCAACATAAAGAAAATTCTTAATAGAAATGGGGACTTGGCACCCAATTTCCAAATTATTTTGGTTTAAGTCTCTACGGATTCTTAATTTGAGTTCTGCGATTTGGAATTAGGGTGTTTTTAGTGAAGGTCTTTGGTTGTCAATTTATGTTATATCCAAAGCATTTCCTGCCAGTTTCCTTCAAATTCTGCCATCGAAGCTTTGGTCTTCTTCCCCATAATAGATGCCACCATAGACTTCTGCAGCACTCTAGAACCAATTTTCCAACTCCTGACGTAATTTCCAGATTAGAAAAGGATTAAACGTGTATACTAATATTTTAGAATTCAACATTGACCATTCAATATTTCATAAATATATTCAACACTTCATCCTTGTGACATCAACAAGATGTCTTCCCATTCTCTTCCGATATCTTCCCTTCTGGCCCTCTTCTTTCTCGTTGTCTTAACCAGAGTTCCAACGATTTTATCTGTCGACGATCCACGGTACTATATCTGCAGGGAAACGCTAACATGCGGAAGCGTATCAAATATCAGTTACCCTTTCTGGGGATTGAACCGTCCGAGTTACTGTGGGCAAACAGGATTTGAGCTGAGGTGCGAGAATGATATAGCGGAAATCATGATGAATGAAAACACCTTACGAGTTCTTGACATAGACCCTGAACGACAGATTCTTAAGGTAGCTAGGGAGGATTACTGGAATGGTTATTGTCCCTGGAAATTAATCAACACCTCGATCAACTACGACCACTTCAATTACGGCTCAAACCTTAGGAACCTCACCCTATTCTACGGATGCTACCCGCCGATAACCCCGACATATAGTGTTTTTACTAACTGCACCATAAATGGTACACTTACGGATATGTCATATGCTACTAGAAACATGTCGAGTGATCCTCGCTATAGCACATGCCGTGGAATTGTCGTAGTTCCGGTTTATAATGCTGCAGCACAGGATCTGGAGGTGAACCTTATGACTATGCAGGCTGCTCTAAGAGGAGGTTTCGAATTGCAATGGGAAGCGGATAATGATGAGTGCAGAAGATGCAGAGATTCAGATGGGGTTTGCGGATTTAATGAAACTTCAAATAGTTTCACTTGCTTTTGCAGCGATAAACCTAGTGAAACCACATGTTTACCACCAACTGAAGGTACGCTCTAGCTCTTCTTCCGTATAAATTTGCTCAGCTGTTTGTTGTTGCAGAACTTACTGTTTCATTGAATATCTCGAGTCTTAACTCTTAAATAACCTTCATGGTTTGACTCATTCTGATGTTCAATCTTCATTAGCAGTAGCAGCAAATTGGCCTTTGCTACTTCAGATCGAATCCTAATCTCCCTAAGCAACCAATGACTTCATTAACTCTAACCATTTTGATTGGTTAATACGACTATACGAGTTCATCTTCAAATTCCATGGTCGCTTGTTCTCTTTCCCATCATAACTGCATCAGCTAGCAGATAAAACGTAGGGTCTTACCAGTTGCTTATAGATTCGACCTAGAAATACTTTCAGCCAAAGTAGTACTATTATTGATTTATTCAATCATTAAAATCAGATGATATTTCCAGTTACAGCTTTCTTCAAGTTTTCAACAAACTCGAACTGAGTTTATACTTTTATGAGTTCCGAGTCCTGAGAGCAGTATTATAATGAACTGGGTTATTCACACTTAATAATATATTATTGCCATGGTAGGCTACCTAAATTTCCATTGACTGGCGCTTAATGGTGGCATATAACATAAGTTTCCTTTAGAAAATTTTCAACTTTGAATTAGTCAAATACCAACTATTTGATCATGAAGATCAACACCAATTCACTTTCAGACGCTCATTTTATATCCAACTACTCTCAGTTTCTTTCCCTAATGCTCTCCATCCTCTCCGACAATGCCATCCAAGTTTTGGTTCATCATCATCATCATAAGCTTGGTCCTGATTCTTTCTCCAAAACCAGTGTTTTCGAATAATTATTTGAGCTGCCGTGTTCGATCCAGTTGCGGAAATATTTCGGATATCGGCTACCCTTTCTGGGGAGTGGATCGGCCGGAAAGTTGTGGATATCCTGGATTCAATCTCAGCTGCAGTGAAAGTGAGCTAGAAATCACAATCAGCTCTGCAACATACCGAGTTCTTGCAATAAACAAGGAATCACAAACCCTTCATGTCTCCAGAACCGATTACAGTGAAAATCTATGTCCCACTCATCTCATCAACTCCACTTTTGAAAGTGAAGCCAGTCCTTTACAACAAAACGGGGATAGTCGGGATATAAGGCTGTATTATGGTTGTCAGCCTCTCACAGCTCCACAAAATCTCACATCAATTCCCGGGATTTCCAACCGATTCGACTGCACAATAAACAATACAAATATCGTAGGTTATTATGTGACAAGGGAATTCGCGGGAACTGTCATCGGCAATTTCCTGAGATCTTGCAGTAACAGTGTGATTATTCCAGTCCCGAATTCTCAAGTTCCGTCACTGGAGGAAGGCCGGGATCCGGATGATTTGGAAGAAGCGGCTAAAATTGGGTTTCAGCTGGGGTGGTCTGCAGATGATGCCCTTTGTAATAATTGTGTAAACAAAGGTGGGGAGTGCGGGCGTAACCTCGTCTCAGGTGAATTTGAATGTTACTGCTCAGATGGCGACGTTTGTTCCCCAGGTACAATCTTTGTTCTTTGCTGTACCTGTTCAAAAATCTCTTGTAGTGGGATTGAAGTCGTACGATTTCGGTTCCAAGAACCCAGTGTTTTGGGGAAACCCGAAGCCGGAAACTGATGGAACAAGATGTCGTCGATCTTTGTTCCGACCAAACAGTAGTTCAGGGTTAGGTGGATGTAGTTTGGTCTTGACCCTCTAATAATAATATTTTATTATTATTAAATAGTCCGGGGGGGCTGTCATGTTAGGAAACAGGGACATTGGGCCATTCCAGAATAGGATTATTGAGAGTCATTTATTTGCTTTTCCCAAACGCAAATCCCGTTACAGTTTTTCTTATATATTTTGACTAACTACAGACTCTGTTAAATTTCTTCCATTTGATGGTGGATTTTGGAGCGCTGTAAAATTAGCTGCTTTCATTTCATTCTATTATAGCAGCATGAAAACTTGGGTATTTTATGCCATTAAAGTTGACCCATTTGCTAAGCCTAAGCTAAAAAATTCAACATTCCCCATTTGTTTTTCCACGCGGCTCAGTGACAAACTTCAGCTACCCATTCATCGGTGGCCCATCTCCACCCAACTGTGGCCCACTCACCTTTCAGCCGGACCTACTCCAAAAATACCACCTTGACACTGCCACTCCGACTCTTGAAACAAACCAATCCGTGTTGGACACTGTATCCACATACACAATTCGACAAAGTAGGTGATCTTTAAAAATCCTTTAGAGGAAAAATGAGTGTCAACTCATCGAGAAGTTTCCTATAGAGGAATTTCAACTTTGAATTAGCCAATACCGACTGTTTGATCATGAAGATCAACACTAATCTATTTTTATTAAATTTTTAATTAAGAGTAGCATAGTTTTTATGCATAATTTTATTTTCCAATTAATATAAATAAAACAAATTCAGAATATTGATTTAGGGCTTAAACAAAATATTTGTGCTTGAATTTGGTTTTATTATTGTTGACTCAACTCAAACTTAAGCTTAAGCTTGATTTCTTGGTAAACGAGTTTAATAAGTAAATTTGAGCAGTTCAATTTTTATCTTAAAGCTTAAACTTTAGATATTAAATTTTAATCAGATTATAATCTTAGTTTGAGTTTTTCAGATTATAATTAGATATTAAATATGCATTATTTGCCTAGATTCACTAGCATAACAATATTCATAACTCAACCATTTGCTATCCATAATACTTAATATCAACAAGCATCACATATCCCTAATCCAACACATCACACAAACCATATACACATTTATGTACATGATCAAATATACCAAAATAAGCCAACTCCCATGGCTATATACAAAACCAAACTTTAGACATTTACAAGCCAATTCAAATGGCTAAATTCATTATCAATCCATAACCAAAATGACCAAAGTTCCTATACATGCCATATACTCAATACACTTAAGTTCAAAAGTACCAAGGTGATAGTTGGATAGTGTGATGAAGTCTCCGGCAATCCCGAATTCAAGCTAGCTTTGAATTCACTATAAAACACGGAAAATAAACAAAGTAAGTTATAAAACTTAGTAAGTTCGTATAACCATAATTTCAATATACCATAAATACACCATTTAACAATTGAATATATATATATATATCAATGCATAACTCATAATATCTCACAAACATTCCACATAATCATACATGAGATTAAATGTGAAATTCACGAGTTTCATCGATTCAAAACTTATACGATTCACTTACATACCTGTACTATCTCTTATTAGCAGGGACGAAGCCAGAACAATTTTTAGGGGGCGGATGAAATTTTAATTTTTTATAGTTTATATCTTTATAGTTTATAAAGGATTAAATCAAATTTTTATAATTTTAAGGTGGACAAAGTGCAATTTTACCTTTACTAATTTAAAATTTTTAAAATTTTTAAGGGCCTAAATAGCAATTTTACATTTTAGGGGGGTCGGGGCCCATGCCAGCCCCCTAGCTTCGCCCCTGCTTATTAGTCTCATACTCAATCTTGCCTTCGATATACCCGTTGAACCATTCGGAATACTATCGGATACTCAGGAAATCCGCACCCTAAGTGCCACATATATAGCCTAAGCTATCTCAATCTCGTATCACATATAATGCTCACACTAGAGCTATCAACGGGTCTACTCATACAAGCTGACGGTCATGACAAAGCTACATGGTGCTGCTCACACAAGCTAACGAGTATCCGCAACACATGCCGGATAACTTAGCCATCGGTAGGATGTACGAACCAGCAGCCAATCACATAATCCCCTAATGACCTGTCATTCGTATCCTAATCTATTCCTAAGGTTCAACCAGGACTTTCTCACTTGTCGAATCATTGTTGAACATGTCCGCAGTATCATATTCACAATTTATGCAATATCAAAGCATTAAGACACAAGTATAGTAATGTTTAGCACATACGAACTTACCTCGAATGCAAAAACGACGAATTAAGTTGATTAATCCAAAACCTTATTCTTTCCCCGATCTAAATCTGTATTTCTCCTTTCTTGATCTAAATATAATAAAATTAACTTATTTAATAATCTCTCTATTCAATTTAGTCCAAAATACACATTAAATAAAATTTACACTTTTGCCTCTAACATTTCAACATTTTTACAACTTAGTCCTTATTTCATAAAATAACCAATTCATGCAATTCAATTAAAACCCATACTAACCGAATTTCAATTAGGTCCCTAGAAGTCCATATTTTTCATTTATTTCACAATTTAACCACTAAATTTACACATTTCACAATTTAATCCCTAATTGGACATTTTACTAAAAATCACTTTACAAATGTTGTTTATCTAACAACAACCGTGCATTTTCTACCATTAAACATCAAAATACATCGAAATCATTAAAAACGGGACAAAAATCACTCATCAATTTAAGCTTTGAAATGGCCGAACCCTAGCTCATTCCCATGGCTTTTGTTCTTTGAAATTTCGGTGGTGACAAGAGAAGATGAAAGCTTTTTCATTTGTTTAACTTATTTTATCATAATTATTTACTAATTTACTATATTAACCTTTTAATTAATAAACAAAAATCACTTAAAAGATGTCTATAAATGTCCACTTAAATCACCAATGGTCTAAGTACCACATAAACACCTCCACTTTAATATTCCATAGCTATTAAATACCTTTAACTACTAGAACACAAGTTTTACACTTTACGCGATTTAGTCATTTTTATCAAATTAAACACTCAAACAATTTCTTAACGAAAATTTCACACAATCATAATATCATGCTGTAAACATTAAAATAATAATAATATAATTATTTAGACTTCATATTTGTGGTCCCGAAACCACTGTTCCAATTTGACTAAAAACGAGCTGTTACATTAATAAAACAATTTCACAATATTGATTTATCACTTAAACAAAATATTTGTGCTCCAATTTAGTTTTATTATTGTTGACTCAACTCAAACCACAAATAATTATTTTCAAACGTGAATTTAAGTTCTTCTTTGCTTGGTAAAAGAGTTTAATAAAGTAAATTTAAATAAAACTTGAACTTTAACAATTGAGTTCAATTAGATTTTCAATAATTTATGAGATTTGGAGGGTTATAATCTTAATTTAGATTGATAATGTTCTTTATAATCTTTCAATCGTTATCGTTATAGTTGACAATTTTTAAGTTAAAAATTTTTAAACTTTGAGATCAATTATTTTAAATATTTAAATTCTTTAAATTTATAAAAAATATATATATATTTAAAAAAACATTTCAATTAAACTTTTTTATAATATATTTTTTTTGAAATTTTATCTATAATAAATTTTAGAGAATAATAGCTCAAATTTTTTTCACTAAAAGTCAAAATTATAAATTTAGTCACTACTTTAAATTATGTTTTGGTCATTGAATTTTAAAAAATTATGATATGGTCACTATAATGTTATCAATACATTACATTTTGATTATTTGAGTTGTTGATTACCGTTGATGTTGTAATGGTAATTGATATGGCATATTATATCATCATTTCAAACAAAAATTTTAAGTCAAATTACACAATTAACCTCTATACTTTTTTATTTGAAAAAATATAAATAAAAATAATTAAATTCACTCTAAAAGAAAAAGTATAGGGACTAACTGTTCAATTTGATGTAATCTAAAATGACGATATAATGTGCCATATTAGCTTCTTCTTACGCTGTTATTGATAGTGACTCAATGACCAAAATGCAACGAATCAATAACATTAGAGACACTTTTTTTTCTCAATTCAACCAACGATTCGATTGTCCGATTCAATCTATCCACAAATCAATCGGTCCAACCATTTATTTTGGACCGGTATCCCGATTGGTTTCCGGTCTAATTGGTTCGAGTGGATGGTTGAATCCAATTCTAAAAACAACAAAAATATTAAAAATTAATTTATATTAATATTTACGTATAACCTTTTTAATAAAAAATTAAAATATAATATTAATAATAACGAATTTCAATCAATTTAAATATTTATAAATTTAGTCAAGGACAAATCCAAATGAAGAAGTAGGAACAACATTAATTTTGTTTTATTCTATGTACTAAGAGAAATAGTCAAAATTATCAGTCTGATTTATTGAATAATATCAGTCCCCTCTTTTCATCGTTGGTTTGCATAATCTGAACTCATCTGACAGAGAAAGCATTCATGTTTCACATGATATTTTCTTTTTCATTTCCAAGAAAATACCAAACTCCAGGAAATTTCTTACAATGAACAGGAAATTCTGGGAGACTCTTGCTGCCAAACTCCTACATATGCGATCAACATGTCTTCATCAACATATCCTGGTTGCAAACAAAAAAGTGCTATTATGATTAGTTGCAGTGAATATCAATAGCGGAGAGAGTCGAATTCATAAAATAATCACCCTAACATCGTTTTCCGATCGGTGCTTACATCCTGTTAGTACAAAACAAAGATTTTTTAGTTGTGTGTGTAGGTTGATAACTTGATATACAGAAGTCAAGTTCCATTTCATTCCTTACTCCTAATTATAAAAAGGTTATTTTTACAATTTTAAATGTGAAAATTTCTTTTTTATGTTATAAAAATAAGAAACTTATTGGGTTTCAATAATTACTATTTTTTTTAAAATTTTTGCATGCACCTATAAGTATTGATTCATATTTTAATTAACATTTGATGAGATTTTTACTATTGCAGAGAAAATGAAAACAATGGGAAAGGGTGGAAAGCGTCTCATACTTGGACTAGGTATTATTTGATACCCATTATTAACTTATGTTTAAATTTTAGTCCAGTCCAATTAGTTTGATTTCTTGGTTTTAGTTTAAATTGTACCAACTCTTAAATAGTTTTACTTGAAATTATTTGATTCTAACATTAATTCAGTAAAAAATAATACATAAAAAACCAAATAAAACAAATAAAAACTCTTTATGAGAATATTTTGGTTTTTTTAATTTTTTAAATAAAATTTTATCTAATTATTTATTTATTAACTTTTTTTCTAGATTTCTAACAAACTGCGCATGTTGTTATTATTTCAGTTCTTTCCACTGCTCTATTTTCTTTTCTCCATCTTAATTGTTTCACTTACTTTCTCTATATATTATATACCTAATTCATTGTTTTCATACTCCAGGAGCAGGATTGGTGGTAGCTATAACCATTCTCATCAGCTTCCCTGTCTTGTGGTTCAAAAGAAAATCATTACCAAATCAAAGAAAGAAGAAAGAGGAGGATAGGATTGAGGCATTCATCAAAAAGTTCGGTTCTCTTGCACCAAGGCGATATTCTTATGCAGAAATCAGAAAAATGACAAATAAGTTTAATGATAAATTAGGTCAAGGAGGATTTGGCAGTGTATATAAAGGGAAATTGTCTGACGATCGTCTTGTGGCGGTCAAAGTCTTAAGTGAATCAAAAGGAAATGGAGAGGATTTCATGAATGAAGTGGCTAGCATTAGTAGAACTTCTCATATTAATATCGTGAGTCTACTTGGTTTTTGTTTTGAGAAATCAAAGAGAGCTTTAATTTATGAATTCATGCCCCATGGATCCTTGGATAGGTTCATTTATAATAGAGGATTGCATCATCGAAGTTGTCGATTGGAGTGGAGAACTTTGTATGACATTGCACTTGGCATTGCTAGAGGACTCGAATACTTGCATCAAGGTTGCAACACAAGGATCTTACATTTCGATATAAAACCTCACAACATCCTTTTAGATGAGAACTTCTGTCCCAAAATCTCTGATTTCGGTTTGTCTAAATTATGTGAAAGAAAGGAGAGTATTATTTCCATGGCTTGTGCTAGAGGAACAATAGGTTATATTGCTCCAGAATTGGTTTGTCGAAACTTTGGTAGAGTTTCTTATAAATCTGATGTCTATAGTTATGGAATGATGGTCCTTGAAATGGTGGGAGGAAGAAAAAATATTGATGTTGGAGTGTCTCAAACTAGTGAAGTATATTTTCCGTCCTGGATTTATAAGCATCTTGATCGGTCTATGAACTTGAATCTTAATGGAGAAATAGTTGAAGAAGAAGAAGAAATAATCAAGAAGTTGATTATTGTGAGCTTTTGGTGCATTCAATCTGATCCATCTAATCGACCATCGATGACTAAAGTGATAGAAATGTTACAAGCAAATCTTCAATCATTGATAATTCCACCTAGACCTTTTGTATCTTCTCCTGTACGATCTCCTAAAACTTTAGAATATCATCAATCATTTAAGCTTTGATTTGTTTGATGTTGCAAGTTTAACTCAAACTTCTAATAAAAATTATGATTGAATATTACAATTATGATGAAAAACAATTACTTTTAAGGTAAAAAAAAAAAAAGTCACAACAATTTAGAATATGCTAAAGCATGTGATGGCATGATAAAATTTGGACAATTTCATATGATGAAATAGTTTTCTCTGTCTCCTCACCTTATGAATTAGATTGATTTCATTCAATAATACAGATTTTGTTCCATATAAAATTACGTAAATCATTATGATGGGTTATCAATTGGAACAATGATTATTGGTAAAGAAATAATAACGATGAATCTGAAGAATTCCTTTGTATTAATTTGACAGGGATTAAGCAATTAACAATGTACTTGGTAGAATGAAAAAAGCGAAAATTTAAGTAGAGAATAATAAAAAATTAAAAGGTTTAAATTGATTTGATAGAACGATAGGACGGAAAGAAATAAAAGGAGGAGAGAAAACTAATCACTTCAAATTAGAATAAAAGAGGAGAGAAAATGAAAAGGTAAAAGTTAAGTGTATATTTTACAAAATTATGCAATTTTTTAAAATTTATTATTTCTCTTATTTTTCAACTAAAAAAGTATATATATATTTTTAATTTTTTTTCCGAGGGAGCTAATATAGGAAAGAAATATGCAAAAATTCATAAAGTGGAATAAAGTTGAAATGCAAAGAAAATTTGCAAATTTAAGAGCTTTGGAGAAAAATTGCAACTTAGACCTCGCTAATAAAATGTGTATCAAAGTTTAGTCGTAAGTGCTGGCAATGAAGAAAACGGCAAAGCAGATAATGAAGTTTGTGGGTCCAATTAATTCATGATTTGCCCCCTCTTGGCTTCAGACATTTATAATTCTGTATATCATATTATCATATATATAAATAATTAAAATAAAATACCATACCAAAAACAAAAAAAAAAAAACAGATATGAATATATATAAATCTATCAAAATCAATTTAATATGAATTATTTAAAATTTAGAAAGTATATAAAAATATAATACTTTGAACTTGATTATTATATATTAGAATATTTTTTATTAATTAAAAATATTTTTTAATACTTCACACTCTTAATTATTTCAATTAAAAATACCTATTCCTAATTTATCATACTAATTTATTTATTAAAAAGGTGTACTTATCATATCGAAATAGATTTTTTTTTGTATTTTATAAGATATAATTTTTAAAATTACCTACTAAACACATATTGCCAACAGGATGAACCCACCCTATGACACGATGATAAGCGCATAATTTATTTATTTATTTGTGATATTTCTTTCCTTAAATTATGTTATTTATATTCTTAATTATATTATTTATATTTATTTTTTATTTAGGGAATAATTGAAGAAAAGTGAGCTTAAAGTTTATTGTTGACAATTTTTTGCATATTAGAATTTCAACACAGCCCACTTTTAGTATTTCGACCATAATTTAAGCTACAGAACTCTATTTTGGACTCATAATATACCAATTTGGAGGGAATTAAAAGATTTAACTAAAGTTATTTCACGAATCAAGTTCAAAAGCATCAAGAAGGCACCTAAAAATAGCCTGAAAGTTTGACACAAAATTGCCAAAATGTTTTGAAAAATTCTGCTTTATTTAATTAATGACACTTTTGTATTTTCTCCAATATATTATTTTTGTCCTATAAATAGACATTATTAGGTTAGGGCTTGACGGATTGAGACTTAGTTATTTTTATTTTTATTTTGTTCTTTATTTTATGGATTTTTAAACCCTCTTTTCTAGTCAAAAGTTTTGTCGAAATTTGATTTAATAAATTTGTAATATTTATTTGCACTTCAAATCTTCTTTGTTCTTTGGTATTCATGTATCTTCTATTTTAATTACATCTGCTTATGTTGAATAGTCGGTTAGTGTTTGATAGTTTAGTATGGTTGCCTTATCAATTAAAATAATTAAATCTATAATTGTTTAATCCATTCTAATACTAGAGACAAACTGCATAACTTGTTTATGTCGTAATTTACGTTTATGTGGTGTGGATGTGTGATCTAGCTTAAATAAACATCGCTGAGGTGAGTTTGTTAGTTAAAATTAGGTCCTTCTCGTTCTTAATGTTGCCAGTAAGTTAAATCTTGGGTATTGATTTACAAGGTTATTTATATGTTAAGGAAGTAATTTCTAGCAAGCAACCTCTTGGTTACCAAACAGGTAATGAGAGATTGGTTGCCCGACGTTGAGTCAGCTACTAGAACTAATTTATCAAAGGCATTAAATTATCATTGTGTTGATAATCGAATCTATGAATCAAATGGAGATTTTACCTTTGGCTAGAGTTTCTTCTTGTTGATTTTATTTTACTTAAAAAAAAATTTCATTGAAAAAAAATTATACTATAATAAATTTTAGAGAATAATAGCTCAATTTTTTTCACTAAAAGTCAAAATTATAAATTTAGTCACCTAATTACTTTGATCACTAAATTTTAAAAAGTTACAATATGGTCACTAATGTTATCAATATGTTACATTTTGATTACTAAGTTGTTAATTACTGTTGATGGTGTAATGGTAACTGACATGGCATGTTATATTATCATTTCAGATGAAAATTTTAGGTCAAATTATACAATTAATTTCTATACTTTTTTTTTATTTGAAAAAAGAAAATTAAAAATAACTAAATTCTCTCTAAAAGAAAAAGTATAGGGACTAATTGTTCAATTTGATGCAAAATTTCGTCTAAAATAACAATATAATACTATATTAACTTACTGTTATAATGTTAATGATAGTTAATAATTCAACGAGAAATATAATAAATCAATAACATTAGCTTTGTGTGGTATATTGTTTGTTATAGGTAGGTACAAATCCAAGTTGAAACTTACATTAATGTGTATGAACCAATTTTTTGGATAATAATAAGGTGGTTTGAATTAACTATATATCTTCTAATCACGCACAAAATACATAATTAATATAATTAAATTGATTTTAAATAAATATATGCACTCTTTGTATAACTTGTAATGCTTTTCTTTTAAATTAACAATCATACTTTTAACCAAACTTTTATGATTTATTTTCAAGTTTTTCTTTAATTTTATTCGCTGCTTTCTAATGTTTTTATTTTAATTGGATCCTATCTATCGAGTTAGCAAAAATTGATTAATAATTCATAAACAATATGTGTTGCTGGATCTGTATTGGTTTCTACTATATGCTTCATTGTCCTAGGGTTTAACGAAAAATCATTATCTCCGTCAAAAAAAGAAAAAAATTGAATGACGATGCATGGATTGAGTCATTCAACAAAAAGTTTCATCTTTTTGCTTCAAAGCGATACTCTTATAAAGAAATCATGAAAATAACAAGTAAATTCAATGATAAATTAGGTCAAGGAGATTTCAGAAGTGTATATAAAGAAAAATTACCCGATAGTACTTTTGTGACAGTTAAATTCCTAAGTGAAAAGAAGGGAAATGGACAGGATTTTATGAATGATGTAGCTAGCATTAGCAGAATTTCCCATGTAAATATAGTATATTTATTTGGTTTTTGCTTTGAAAGATTGAAGAGAGTTTTGATTTATGAATTCATGCTGAAAGAATCATTGGACAGGTTTATTTATAGTCAAGAATTGGATAATCAAAATCGTCAATTGGAATGGATAACTTTGTATGACATTGCACTCGGCATCGTTAGAGGACTCGAGTACTTGCATCAAGGTTGTATCATCAGGATCTTGCACTTTGACATAAAACCTTACAATATCCTTTTAGATTAGATTTTTTGTCCAAAGATCTTCAATTTCGGCTTGTCTAAATTATGTAAAAGAAATACGAGTTGTGAAAGCCCAATTTCGTCTGGGCCCAACCAAACAAACCAAACCAAACCAAATAAAAAAAATAAAAAAAAGTTTATTTACCTATTACCTAATTTACAAACCCAAATAACACAAAACCTTAAAGCCCACGTAGCCCAAACAGCTAAACAATTTTCAGTAAAAAAAAAAAAAAGGAGTTTTTTTTTAAAACAATGGGCAGAATGATTTTTTTCCCCTAATTTTTTACTTATATAGCCCTTCAAAATGACGTCGTTTTGGGCTTAAGTCACAGACGGCAAAACGGCATTGTTTTGGGTCCGACCCGAAGACCCAACCCGGATCCTCCTAGGATCCGCGTGTTTTTGAAAGGAGGGTCTAATTGTTGATCCAGTCCTTCCGCTTTTTAATTGTTTTTCAATCTGGTCCTAATTCCTTTATTTTTTTTTCCTTTTAGATTGCGCCATTTAATTTTTATTTTGTTTTCAATTTAGCCCCCCCCGATTTGCCAAAGAAACGGTGCGTTTAATAGGTTTTGGTGTATTTTCCCATTTAGTCCTTATTTCTTTTTGCGCATTTCATTTTGGTCCTTTATTTTGTTTTATTAGTTTTTTATTTACAATTTCTCCCCTAAATTTCATTTAAATTTTGATTTAGTCCTCTATTTATTTATTCATTTATTTTATTACATTTTATCCCTTTATCATTTATTTTATCCCGATTTGCCCCCAAAATTCTACTTAAGTTTTGATTTAGTCTTTCTTATATTTATGCATTTATTTTATTGTAGTTTAGGCTCTTTAATTTCATTTCAATTTCGATTTAATCCTTATTTATTTAATTTCGACCCGGTATAGATTTTTTATATATATTATTTTTATGTATTATTTTATTTATTTGCTTATTTATTATGCCTTCATTTTTTATTTAAAATTGTTTATTTTATTTTATTTTTTATCTTCTTTTCATCCAGAATTTTTTTTTTTTATTTTATTATTATCTATTTATATTTATGTATTACTTCTTTTTATATATACTTAAAAATTAGATTGTTTATACTCTTTTATTTGCACAATTTTTTTATTTATTATCGTTTATTTTGGAATTAGAAAAGTTGTGTCCCTAACTTACGGAATATGGCTTTCTTCTAAAACTGAGATAATTGAATATCTATTTTAAAATAAATAATAAAAAAGATTTTAACGTCTGTTCTCATTTTCGAGGATTTAAGGCGTTGTGTCCTAACTTACGAGACATGATTCTTTCTTCTCGATTAACTTGAACGTTCGTTTTTGCACGATGCATAAAAAAGGAAAATTTTTTAATCGAAGCAATATTCATTATTCTTGGAATTAAGAAGAGTTGTGTTCCTAACTTTCGGAATATGGCTTCTTTTTAAAACCGAGATAGTCGAATATCTACTTTTTTTAAAAAAAAAGATTTTAGCGTTTGTTCTCATTTTTTAGGATTTAAGGCGTTGTGTCCTAACTTACGGGACGTGATCCTTTCTTCTCGATTAACTTGAAATAAGCCCCTTTTCGTGAAAACTAATTTAGTTAAGTAACGTCTTAATAAGGGATTGTATTTTAAATTCTCTTCAAATTTTCAATTTTCGACACTAAAGACGTCAAGTAATCAATTAGGTACCAATTTTGGGCGTAACGAGGGTGCTAATCCTTCCTCGTACGTAACTGACTCCCGAACCCATTTTCTAGATTTTTGTAGACCGAAAAATATTGTTTTAATAAATCGAACCTTTGATTAAAATGATCGAATTATGAGGTGATCCGATCACACCTTTTATTAAAAAATATTGGTGGCGACTCCATCTTTGTTTTCAAACTTAAGTCGATTTAAAAAAAAAAAGTTTCGACAGCTTGACGACTCCACTGGGGATCAAACAAGAGAGTCAAGCCGCGAGTTGATTATTTTTTGTCTTTTTGTCGAAAATTGATGATTTGGTTTAAATTTACGATCCTTTGGTTGCATTTCATCTATCATCGTTGCGGTCTTCATCATTTTGTTCGTGTTTGCTTTTTGATTCGAGTCTCTTGGTATATTTTTGCATATTGCATTGCATAATCGTTCGATCTTGCCCTTCTTAAGTGGGAGTGAGAAACTATTCCTTCGTGAGGTCTTCACCTCCGTATAGGATAGTGGATTGCTTTCGAGATACATCCGTACATATGTCTTCGTGAGATCTTTATCTCCGTATAGCCATAGCGAAATGTATTCCCCTAAACCGAACTCGGTCCGTATGAGCTTATAATGGGTGAGGATCGAGGAATCTGCTGGTTCAGGTACCCTTACTTTAGAACCGAACCGCATATAATGAGCTTTAGCAGCCTACCCTAGGTAGAACCATACCAAACCCTAGTGGTCACCTGATTATGTGCTTTATTTATTATTTCTTGCTTGCTTTGAATTCTAGCTCTGTATGAAATGTACTGACTTGTTTTATTTTGCTTTGACTGTAATTGCATGACATTTTTCATCATAAAAAAGGTGTTGATTCACGTTCGGTTACTAAATAGAGAGCTTGACATGGAAAATAGATTTCTTGATAAAGTGGAAGATAATGTGGCCGTCTGAATATGGTCTGAGAAAACACAACAAGAAAAGGGTGATAGTCTGATGGAGGGGTATGTGTCAAAATTGTAGGATTTCACTCGCAACAGTGTGACTCAAAATAATCTCCAAGAGTTGAAAGAGGTGTGGGACCAATGGGACGACGGAACCAGACAGCTATTTTACTATAACTATGGTGATTTGCCTTATCTACTCGATGTCAAAGTGGATAAGCACTTGTTCATAGCTCTGGCCCAATATTGGAACCATGCATATAGTTGTTTCAATTTTGGGAAGGTAGATTTGGTGCCCACTTTGGAGGAGTACACAACCTTGCTTCATTGTCCGAGGATTCAAGCCGACAAAGCCTATTCTAGAGCTGCCAATGTCCCAACTTTCTTAAAGAAGCTAATGAACATCACAGGGATGAGTGAGCAATGGGTCGCGGCCCGGATTAAGCAAAAGGGAGATAGTAAATGCATACCTTGGAAAAGTTTACGTGATTTGATCTTGGCACATCCAGATACGAAGAAAAGAGTTGATGTTTTCGCCTTGAGCATTTACGGGTTGGTCATTTTTCCAAGGCACTAGGGCATATAGATGAGGCAGTCTCAGATTTATTTGACTGGCTTGACAAATGGGTCACACCCATCCCGGCAATCTTGGCTGAAACATTCAGATCTTTGAGTGTATGCCGAAGAGCGGGTGAAGGAAGGTTTATCGGGTGTACGCAACTTTTGTTAGCATGGTTCCATAGCCACTTTTGGAAGGTAGAAAAGGTCTCTTATCGAGTATTCTCTGAGAACTACTCTCTATTGAAAGAATTAGTGGCTACACCGAGGTGAGACGACATTTTAGAAGAAAAATGGATGGCGATTCTCCAAAATCTCCAAGACGAAGATGTCGAATGGAAGGCTCATTTGATGATCCCTGATGAAATTTTGTACCGGTGTGGAGACTTTGACTGGTTCCTCTATTTGGGATATGATGAGCTGTTGGATATGCCCCTCTACTCGTATTGAGACAGTATAAATCGAGGCAGTTCATACCGGCAATGCAAGGGTTGGCTCAGTGCGAGTTTGCATACAAAGGTGATAACTACAAGAAGAAGGTTCATAAAATATCGAACGCTTGGAACCAAACCCACAGAATGAAAAGATTTGCTGCAAGTCCCTTGACAACCCCCGAATATGATTGGTGGTGGGGTAAAAGAGTCAATGACAACATCCCTGTGCCAAATCAAGAAAACACTTGACCGATAAAAGAGCACCTACAAGTGATCCTGTCTGATCTAAAGATCATCAAGCAAGACTTTGAAAAAAGGAGTTCGGAGATGGGAAAGAAGATAGAACAGTTGGAAGAGGAAAAGATGTAGCTAGGATTAGACGTAGACGTCCAGAAGCTAGAGGCTGATAAATTGAGAAAAGGAAAGAATAAGGCCAAAGAAGATTTGCACAGTCTAAAAACGGATTATAAGAACCTGCGTTTGTTGATAAGAATTGCCGGTTTGGGTAAAACATCGGAGCAATGGCAGTAATAAATCAAAGAAGAAAAGATTAGAGCCGATCAGTGGGAAAAGAAATTCAAAAATGCTCGAGTTTGAGAAGATGCTCTAGAAAGGAGTTTGTTAGAAAGCCGAAATGAAAAGGTAGGACTAAGAGCACGGGTAGCAGAATTAGAAAACTCACTACATCAATATTGTAGTCGCAACTCCGCAATTGAGTTGAAAGCAAGCCTAAGTAAGATCGAAGAGTTGAAGGGAAATATAAGAGAGCTCGAGGCTGCATTGCAAAATTGTAAACTTCGAATTGCGTTTCTTAAAACAAACAATAAACACTAGAAAGAGCAACTCCACCGTTCTCAAGGTCAAGTTAGGGATAGAGATCACATCATGGGTGAAGCCGTGACTCAAATATGGGAGGTAGCCGACTATCTGCAAACCCTAGCAGTTCAAGCCGACATGCTGAGCTTAAAATACGAATCAGAATCAGATCGGTGCCGAAAATTAGCTTGGCTTCTTAGGAAAGTCAAGGCTTTGAGTATTAGGGCAAAGTCGTATATGTAATCTGTTTTAGTAAAGAAATTTGTTTTCTAGTAAAGTTGTTCTAATAAAATTGAACTAGAATCAATGCTTTTTTTTGCATTCATTTCATTCATCTGCATTACATTTCATCATATGCATTAAGTTTCATAAAAAAGACCCTAATTAATCGAAATTATGACAGTTAACCTGGAACCTAAAAAGAGTATACCAACTGAATATCATTACGGTACTCGGGGCAAAACCAAAGCAATGGACCAAAGACTAGAGGGATCAAATGCAAGAATCCCAAAGAAGTATGATAAGCCAGTTGACACAATTGTTAGCTGGAGGAATTGAAAAAGAGAATAGCACTATGATCAACTTAGGGGATGATAATGAGAACCCTACCTATCCTCCAGGTTTTACCCCGATAAATGTAACACCCCTTACCCGTGTTTAACGCCGGAACAGGGTATGAGGCATTACCTAACTCAACACAAACTAACATACATTTCCTTATCATAAAAGTTCGTTCAATTTTAAAACTTTTCAAACTTTCTCATAACTCCCTTAATATAGGCCTATGGGGCCCAAAATATACTTTAGAAATGGTTCGGTACTAAACCAGGCACTTTAGAAAACTTTGGAAAATTTCACTAAAAACAGGGGCACACGCCCGTGTGCAATGGGACACGCCCATGTGAGCAGACCGTGTGGTCACACACGCCCATGTCCCTAGCCGTGTGAATTTATTTTTCAATTCGAACCTACAGGGGTTTTCACACGGCCTGGCACACGTTAGTGTCCATGGCCCGTGTCCCTCACACGGCCATGACACGCCCGTGTTCTTAGGCCATGTGGCGATTTAAATTCCTAAAATCAAGTGCAGACTTCACACGGCCTGGGCACATGCCCATGTCCTATGGCCATGTCTTCTACACGGTTGAGACATACGGCCGTGTCTCAGCCCGTGTGGTTACTACTGGGCATTCTGTTTTGACAACTTTGGGTGCAGGGGGGACACACGGCCAGACTACACGTCCATGTGGCAGACCGTGTGTCACACATGGCCTAGACACATGCCCGTGTGTCTACCCGTGTGGATAATTTCAAGGCTATTTACCAAGCCCTCTTTGCCACCCTTATTTGCACCAACATAAGCTATAACAAATAACACCATACAAATTGTACATTCGAGAAAAACATCATCATTTTCATATATCAATAACAATTAGTAGCCATCATCCATGGCCTTATACAAAATGAATTCATATTCAAGACAAGCCAACACATTTGGCCAATTCAATATGACACTTAACAAAAGACTAAGTCCCTATACATGCCATACTCAAAAGGATAAATCTAGCTATACCAAATCTTCAGTTTAATAGTGTGATCGAGCCTCCAATATTCTTTGATCCCTGAGCTAACTTGGCGGCACTATAAGAAAATGGAAAGGAGAGAGAGTAAGCATAAAGCTTAGTAAGTTGCATGCAAATAATTAATAACAATTACCATACATTATCATACTCGTAACATATCATAAACTTGTACATACTCTCGAATGAATAAAGGCATAACTTACTCATTTTCACCATTACTAATCATACAACATAATTCGAGCTCATTTCTCATGAATTTCATATAGGTACTTGTATCACTTACAACATGATCGTAACTTTTCTCACTTTTGGCACAATCTCTAAATTACCTGTTGAACCAATTGGAATACCAAAAGATACCCGACAAGCCTCACACCAGAGAGTAAAATATCGATGCCATATCCCAGACATGGTTTTACACTGGCTTACATATCGAGGCTGATGCCATGTCCCAGACATGGTCTTACACTAGCTCTCATCTCAATGCCGATGCCATGTCCCAGACATGGTCTTACACTAGCTCTCGTAATGTGGCTGACGCCAGGTCCTAGACATGGTCTTACACTAGTACACGTATCATCGCCGATGCCATGTCCCAGACATGGTCTTGCGCTGGCTTTCATAATATGGCCGATTCCATGTTCCAAACATGGTCTTACACTAGCACACATATCAACTCAAATGTCATGGCTTGGGTATCCAATTTATTCCTAAAGTTCAACAGGGAGTATACCACATCAACTCTCATCAATAATTAAACATTTTATGCAATATAAATTGTTTAATGCATGAATACAATAACGTTGTATTATTTACGTACAACTTACCTCGATATAAAAAATATGGGTAACTAATTTGATTTTAGTCCACTAGTTTGGTTTTTCCCCGGTCTATGTCCGAACTCTTTTTTTCTTGATCTATAATGACAAAGCTCACTCATTTAATCACCAAATTAATCAAATCATTCCAAAATCCCTATTTTTACAAAATGATCATTTTGCCCCTAGACTTTCACGAAATTACAGTTTTGCCCCTAGCCTCGTAAAACGATTTTCATCAAATTTCCTCATTAACCAAGCCTATCCGAACCTTTATTACTCTTATAACAACTCACAATTTGAATTATTTTATACATTTACCACCTATTTTACAACCTTTACAAAAAGGTCCATTTTAGGTGTTTTCATGAAAACCTCTTTCACAAAAGTTGTTTATTTAACAACCAAGATTCATTTTCTTCCATAAAAAATTAGCAAACAACACTAATGTTCTCATGGCATAACCCTAGGCTTTCAACCATAGTGAAAAATAGTCCCCTCATTAGCTAGATTAAGCTACAAGGGTTCCAAAAACACAAAAATCATCAACAATGACCATCAAAATGACTTACTTGCAAGGATGAGGAGTTGCTAAAAAATTTCAAGCTTCTACGGCTATTTTTCTTGGAAAAAAATCGGTAGAGAAGGAAGAGAATGAAAAAGATGAAAGCTTTTCTCTTATTTTATTTTATTTCTTCAATTAAGTCTCCTAATCCACCAACTTTGACCAATTTTGCATTTTCTTGTCCCCTATGGCCGGCCACCACTTTACTAAGGGCCTAATTGCACATTAAGGACCTCCAATTTAAGATTCTATAGCTATTTGACACTTTTAGCTTGTAGAACAAAACTTTTTCGCACTTTATGCGATTTTCATGCACTCATATAATCATACTATAACACATAAAATAATAATAAAAATAATTTCTCTGGCCTCAGATTAGTGGTTCCAAAACCACTGTTCCGACTAGCCCCTAAATCAGGTTGTTACAATAAATGTCCAGGCCCAACCAGATGTGTACCCACAAAGGGTACCCATCATCATCAGACCTCAACAGTATCAGGCTAGTACCTCGGCACTGATAAACTACCCAACAGGCTCATGTTTTAGTCCGGAGGATAATCTGACCAATCCTATTATTCATGATCTAAACGATATGGCAGAAATGGAAAAAATAAGAGTAGAACTGCGAAAGCAACTTGAAGATCGGTGTAGGTGGTTAGAATAAAAATTCAGAGCAATGGATAATGCTGATTACCAATGCGGGATTGACGCCAAGGATTTGAGTTTGGTTCCAGATCTAGTACTCCCACCAAAATTCAAGACATCAGAGTTTGAAAAATATAATGGGACTAGCTGTCCTGAGGCCTACATTATTATGTTCTTCCGAAGAATGATGGGATATGTTAATAATGACCCGTTGTTAATCCACTTCTTCCAGAATAGTCTAATCAGGTCAGCAGCCAAATGGTACAACCAGTTGAGCCGTGCCAAAATCAACTCATGGAAAGACCTAGCACAGGCTTTCATGAAGCAATATAGCCATGTAACAGACATAACACCTGATAGAATTACATTGCAGAATATGGAAAAGAAGCAAAATGAAAGTTTCAGGCAGTATGCCCAAAGTTGGAGAGATGTGGCAACGCAAGTCCAACCATCTCTTCTAGAGAAAGAAACAACAATACTTTTCATCAAAACTCTAAAAGCCCCATTCATTAACCATATGTTGGGAAGCACTACCAAGAGTTTCTCAGATATAGTAATGTCTGGCGAGATGATTGAAAACACGGTGAGGAGTGGGAAAATAGATGTGGGAAAAAATGCCAAAAGATCCGCCCCGAAGAAAAAGGAACAGGAGGTGAATAAAGTGAGCACATATAGTAAAGAATATTCCAAACCGGTCATTGTAGGCCAGCTAAGAGCTATAACTACCAATCATCAGGGCCTTACAAGGCAAGAATCCAACCCAAGGCCAAACACAGAAAGACTCCAGTTCACGCTCATCCCGATGACATATAGGGAGTTGTATCAGAGTTTGTTTGATACACATGTGGTATCCCCATTCTACTTGAAACCTATGCAACCTCCGTTCCCAAAATGGTATGATGCTAATGCTCAATGCGAGTACCATGAAGGAATAACGGGACATTCAATTAAAAATTGTACTGCATTTAAAATGTTAGTTGAAAAGTTCATCAAGATGGGCATCGTGAAGTTCAATGATCCGTCGGGACCTAATGTAGCAGGAAATCTGTTACCCAGTCATTCAGACCCAAGGGTGAACACGATAATTGAGAGTGGAGGAAAAAGAACCAAAATTGACGTGGCGGAAATAAAAATCCTACTGAAATGGGTTTGGAAGAAAAGGTAGATGAAGGATTAATCATGCAAGATCTAGAGAAGAGACCCAGAGGAGCGAGGAACTACTATGAGTTCCACGCTAAAAAGGGTCACGAGATCCAATAGTGCATTGAGTTCAGGTCCCTAGTGCAAAATCTGATGGATAATAAAGAAATTGAATTTTATAAAAATGTCAAGGGTTTGGAAGGATGATATGTTTATGCTTCAGAGGAAGGATCAAGAGAGAAGGTCCACAAAGTCAATGTAACACCCCTAACCCGTATCCATTGCTGGAGTAGGGTTACGAGGTATTACCGATCAATACACACCATTTAATATACAATACTCATACATTTACGCATTCATACTCAAATACCATTCAACTCAATTCAATTTGTCCCTTATAAGAGCCTACGAGGCCTTAAACATGCTTTAAAAGTGATTCGGAACTAAACCGATAACATACGAAATTTTTGGAAAAACTTAGAAATTTTTCATCCATACAAGAGTCACACGCCCGTGTGAACAGGCCGTGTGCCTCACACGGCTCCAGACACGCCCGTGTCTCAGGTCGTGTAAAAACAAGGCATACATACTGACTTGGGTCACACGGCAGATCACACGCCCGTGTGTCTAACCCGTGTGCCCTTCGAAATGGTCACACACGCCTGTGTGCCAGGCCGTGTACTAGGCCGTGCCAAAACTGTAGGGTATACTGACTTATGTAACACGGACAAGTCACACACCCGTGTGCTAGACCGTGTGCCATTTAGGGGGTATCCTGACTTGTACCACACGGCCAGTCACACGCCCGTGTGTGAATGTAACACCCCTAACCCGTAACCATCGCCGGTATAGGGTTAAAGGTATTACCAGACAAAACAAAACCTGTTACGGATATTTCATAATATAATTCAACAAATCACGTCAAAGTGTCCCTTAAATAGGTCAACAAGACCTTAAACATGCTTTAGAATAGGGCCGGGACTAAACCGAACACATACAAAAATTCTTAAAAATTTAAAAAAAATTCAAAGTTACAGAGGTCACACACCCATGTGGGCAGGCCGTGTGCCTCACACGGCCTCGGACACGCCCGTGCGTCCAAGCGTGGCAAAACAGGGCATACATGTAACAGTCCGATTTAGACCCTAGTCGGAACAGTGGTTTTGGAACCACAAATCTGAGTCTGAATAATATTTTAATATTATTTTCTGTGTCTATTGTATGTGATTAAGCATGTGTTAAAGTTCTGTGGATTAATTTATTTGTTTGTGTGCTTAATTTGATAAAATGGCTTAATCGCATAAAAAGAAAATTTGATGGTTAAATGTGAAAGTACCAAATTGTTGATGTCTTTATAATTTGGAGACTTTATGAAGCAATTTGGCCACTCATAAGGCTAGTGGACGGTAATGGACAAATGTTAATGGAATTTTGATGGAAATAAAAAGGTTAAAATATGTAAATTAATTTATAATGTTATTATAATAAAAACAAAGTTAAAAGGTGATGGTCATTTATGTGTTCTTCCACCGAAATTAGAAAGAAAAGAAAAGAGAAAAGCTTTCTAAATATTCGGCTCTTGCTCAAGCAAATTAAGGTATGAGTTTTGTTTGGTTTTTGATAATTTCTACGTTTTCGTGATCATTGCTTCGAGTACTTTAAATCCCATGCTTCAATTTTGTGAATTGATGAATATTTTGAAATATGCCATTGATGAACACATGAGTTTCGTGATGTTTGATGGTGAAATATGAAATATATGTGTTAGATTAATAAGTTTTGTCTTTGGAGTTTTGATGATTTTGAGTATTTTGGACTAAATTGAGATAATAATATTTTGAGGGACTAAATTGTGAAATAAATGAAATGTGTGGACTTGAATGAGTATGGAAGATATTCGGCCAAGCATGAATATTATGAAATTTGGTGTATTTTGTGATTTTGTGAAATAAGGACTAAAATATAAAAATGTGAAAATGTGAGGGCTAAATTGTAAATTGCCCTAAATATGAGTTTTTGGATTAAATTGAATGAATTAGTAAATAAATGAGTTAAATTTGAATATGTATAGATCAAGAACCGAAGAAAACAGACTTAGATCGCGGGAAATCGAAAGTAATAGAGTAGCCGAGTCCATTTCCGATATCCGAATCCGAGGTAAGTCGATATACAAATAAATGCATTTGAATTGAGTTAATTGTGCATATATGAAATTTAGCTTATGTTGAATATGCTCGAGATGTTATATACATGGTATTCGAGATAGTATCGGCAATGTATCTATGTCCGAGAAGTCCCGTATGAACCTAGGAATAGATAGGGTCACATATGTTATGACATAGGTTTCCGATATATGAGATCATGTAAGACCACGTCTGGGGTGTTGGCATTGATTCGAGATTTCGTGTAAGACCACGTCTGGGATGTTGGCATCGATATGAGATTTACGTGTAAGATCATGTCTGGGACATTGGCATCGTATTTGATTCGTGTAAGACCCTATCTAGGACAGTGGCATCGACATCTGAGTACATGTAAGACCACGTGTGGGATGTTGGCATTATACGATTATTTTGAGCATCCTGAGTATCCTATTAGATTCCGAACGGTTCAACGGGCAAGTCCGAGAAATGAATGACTATGTGAGTTTTATATCCGTTTCAGGTACGTTTGAAAAGTACACTATGTGTGTATGAAAGGTAAGTGTCTATATGAGCTTACTAAAGTGATTATGTATATAGATTTGATGAGATAATATGTGAATATATGTTTGGATAAGCTATGTGTATAAGTGATATTTGAGTTGAGAAATGTGGTAAGCAATGGCTAAGCAAATGAGCTAAAGAATATGTGATGAATTTGCAATGAGAAATAATAATGTCATTATATCAATGTAGCTATGTGCATCTTATGCTAACATTTATTTGTATATGGCTTACTAAGCTTTTGAAAGCTTACTTTGTGTGTGTTTACTTTGTTTTACAGATCGTCAAAGCTACGAAAGGCTCGGGAATCGTCAAGGATCATCACCACACTATCAAACTCTATTTTGGTACTTTTGAATGTGTACATAACTAAATATGGCATGTATAGGCTAGTTGTTTTGGGAATATGTTTGAGATATGTACATAGCCATGTGATATGGCTAGATAAATGGTTGTGTTATGAATGACTAGTCATACCCTATAATGCATATTTTGGTATGGCTTGATGGCAAATGAAATGGTCATATGAATGGTAAGTTGTGGATGTATTAAGCTTGGATTATATGTGAAGTAATTAAGCTTTTTAGCTTATGAGTTGGTATGCTTAGAGATGAGATTGAATATGATGAAATGATGCACATGTTGATGTGTTTTGGTTGCCAATTGTGTTTAGAAATATGCTTATATGTGCTTGTAGGGATGACCCAAAGTGTGGGTGGCATTTGGCCCTGTAAATGGCCTATTTTGTACCCACACGGGCAGGAACACGGGCGTGTGTTTTTGCCGTGTTGCTCGAAGTGAGCTAGGGTAGGGCACACGATTGCATACACGGGCGTGTGCTAGACCATGTGGCCAAGTCAGTATACCCCCTTCCATTGAAACGGTCATGCACACGGGTGTGTGAGGCCAATTCGAAAGGTACATGGGCTAGACACACGGGCGTGTGACTGGCCGTGTGACCAAGTCAGTAACCTCCCTAATTTTCACACGGCCTGGCACACGGGCGTGTCATGTGGCCGTGTGGACAAGTCAGTATGTATGCCCTGTTTTGACACGACTTAGACACACGGGCGTGTCTGAGGCCGTGGGAGGCACACGGCCTACCCACACTAGCGTGTGACCTCTGTAACTTAAAGAAATTTTTAAATTTCTGAGAATTTTTGTATGTGTTCGGTTTAGTCCCGGCCCTACTCTAAAGTATTTTTTAAGGTCTCGTAGACCTATTCAAGGGACACTTTGATGGGATTGATTGAATTATATTTTGAAATGTCCATAAAAGTTTTCGATTGTCCGGTAATGCCTCTTAATCCTATTCCAGCGACAGATACGGGTTAGGGGTGGTACAATACATACTGACTTGTCCACACGGCCACATGACACACCTGTGTGCCAGGCCGTGTGAAAATTAGGGAGGCTACTGACTTGGTTACACGGCCAGTCACACGCTCGTGTGTCTAGCCCGTGTACCTATTCAAATTGGCCTCACACACTCGTGTGCTCGACCGTTTCAATCGATGGGGGTATACTGACTTGGCCACATGGCCTAGCACACGCCCGTGTGTGCGACCGTGTGCCCTGCCCAGACTCACTTCGAAGTGGCCTTCAAGCAACACGGCAGAAACACACGCTCGTGTTCCTACCCGTGTGGGCATAAAATAGGCCATTTACAAGGCCAAAATGCCACCAACACCTTGGGTCATCCCTACAAGCTTATACAAGCATCATTTCATACATCAACAGCAACCAAACCATGTCAAATTATGCATCATTTCTACCCATTTATAAACATCACAAACACTCCAACCTAGGAACCTTTTAACTCAATATAACCACAAGCATTTCAAAGTATATTCCATCACATACTTACCATCTATAACATGCTATCTTTGCATCCTTAAACTTACCATTATTTTGATCATCTCAATAACCATCATACCATACCAAAATATGCATCACATATCATTACTACTCATTATCATATCGCAACTATTTATCTAGCAATATCACATGGCTATACACATATCTCATATGTTATTCAAAGTGACTAGCCTATACATGCCATACTTTAGTATATACACTTTCAAAAGGTACCAAAACAAGTTTGAGTAGTGTGATGACGATCCTCGACTGTCCTCGAGCCTTTAGTAGCTTTGACGATCTATAAAACAGAGCAAACACACACAAAGTAAGCTTTCAAAAGCTTAGTAAGCCAAATACAAATAAACTTAACATATAAACATTTAATATCATATCAAACACAAGATCATTTAAATATGACATATGCAAATTCTTAATTCTTCACTGGCTCATTATTTAGCCATTGCTTATAAACCATCATATTTCCATCTATCTCATTTGCCCTTATCAAATTCATTCATATAACACATTTTAGCTCATTGCATCAATGTACGTATTTACTCACCTTTCATGCCTATTCAAAGCATATATATCAAACGTACCTAAAACGGATATACAACTCACATAGTCATTCATTTCTCGGACTTTCCCGTTGAACCATTCGGAATCAAATAGGATACTCAGAATGCTCAGAATAGTCGTACAATGCCAATGTCCCAGACGTGGTCTTACATGTACTCATATATCGATGCCACTGTCCCAAATAGGGTCTTATTCGAATCAAATACAATGCCAATGTCCCAGACATGGTCTTATACGTAAATCTCATATCGATTCCAATGTCCCAGACGTGGTCTTACACGAAATCTCGAATCAATGCCAACGTCCCAGACGTGGTCTTACATGATATCACATATCGGGAACCTATGTCATGACATATGCAATCCTATCTATTCCTAGGTTCGTACGGGACTTTTTCAGATGTTGACACCATGTCGATACAACCTCGGATTTCATGTATTCAGCATCTCATATACATTCATCATTATAAATTTTCATATGAACATACATATATCAATGTAAATACATTTATTTGTATATAGACTTACCTCGAATTCGGATAAACAGAAACGAACTCGGCTACTCAATTACTTTCGATTTCCCACGATCTAAGTTTGTTTTCTTCGGTTCTTGATCTATACATATTCAAATTTAACTCATTTATTCACTAATTCATTCAATTCAATCCAAAAACACATATTTAGGGAAATTTACAAATTAGCCCTCACATTTTCACATTTTGACATTTTAGTCCCTATTTTACAAAATCACAAAATACACATAATTTGCTTGTACCCATGCTTAGCCAAATTCTCTATAGGTCCCTAGAAACCCATATTTTTCATTTATTTAACAATTTAGTCCTTCAAAATATTATTTTCACAATTAAATCCAAAATACTCAAATTCACTAAAAATCCAAAGACAAAACATGTTAATCTAACACATATATTTCATTTTTCATCATCAAACATCACAAAAATCATGTGTTCATCAATGGCTCATTTCAAAACTTTCATCAATTCACAAAATTGAAGCATGGGTTTTGAAGTATACAAAGCAACGATTACAAAAATGTAGATATTATCAAAAACCGAACACAAAACATACCTTAATCTTGCTTGATAGTAGCCGAAACCTAAAATGGTTTTCTTTGTTTCTTTCTCTTTAGTATTCGGTCATAGCAAAAAGATGAACATCCACTTTTCATTTCATTTGTTTTTATTATAATATCATATAATATGTTATTTATTATTTAACAATTATAATTAATATAATAAACTATATAACATACACATAATGCCGTCCATCACTCTCACCTATGGCTAAATTGCAACATAAATCCTCTTATATAAGAAGACACATCAATTAGGCCACTCAATCAAATAGAAGGCCACTTTTACCATTTATGTTATTTAATCATTTTCTCAAATTAAACACACAAACAAACAAATTAATTCACAAAACTTTCACGCATGCATAATCACGTATCATAGGCATAGAAAATAATGTTAAAATATTTTTATAACTCAGATTTGTGGTCCCGAAACCACTATTCTGACTAGGGTCTAAACCGGACTATTACAGTGAAATCGTGTGGAGCTAACTGACTTCAATTTAATATCAACACCAGGGGACACATGGCCGTGAAACATGACCGTGTGTCGCACACGGCAGAGACACACGCCCGTGTCTCTGCCCGTGTGGACAAAAATAGGCCATTTGTATAGCCATTTTGCCACCCTATTTTTACATGCATACACAAGCATAAATTGCAACATTTCATAACTTAATTTGCAGCCAATACATGACATTTCATACACATATTACACTCATTTCAACATAGCATTCAAATGCCTAATAAATAACATGTATTTTCTATTCACATACTAACTACATATCAAAATAACATTTGCATATTTCCGTTCCATCTATTACTAGCCAAAACATACCATATTTGAATACTTAAGCACAACCAAAATGCTATACCAAATTAAGCCAAATCACATGGCTTAAAATTATACCATAACATATACCAAAAATACTAGTTCAGGTAACCATAACTATCATCTTAAAACTAGCCTATACATGCCATATTTACATATATCCACAAATTCATAAGTACCAATCAGCAACTGGATAGTGTGAAGCGTAACTCCGACTTTATCCGAACCGAGCGAGCTATCGAACCTCTATAATACATGAAAAAGAAACATAGTAAGCTTTATAGCTTAGTAATCCCGTATAATTTTGAATTAAACTTACCAATTTTACAATATCAAAACAATAAATAAGGTAAACTCAATTCAATCTCCAAATGCCTAACACAAGCATTCATCAACAAGTTAGTCGTATAAATACATGAAATCATCCATTCTCTCAATTCAATACCCAATAATTCATTCAATAATAGTACTCATCTGTATAAACAATATTTATGCCAGTTGAACCCATTAGAACTTCGAAGGATACTCGGGTGATATACATCTTCAAAGGATACTCGGGTGATATACATCATTAATCCGTCAATTCATTATCATTTTCGCTCTTTCAAGCTATGATCAGTAAGCTCCTCCTGAGCTGAAGGACAGTAAGCTCTATTGAGCTGAAACAGTAAGCTCTAACGAGCTGAAAACAGTAAGCTCTTACGATCTGATATATCAGTAAGCTCATACAATCTGATATATCAGTAAGCTCATACAAGCTATGGTGAGTTCGTAACAAATTCAGGAGCTCGACCAAAACGGTAACCCTAGTGACATGTCACTCGTATCCTACGAATTCATACGGTTTAAACAGGGCTTGGTAACCAGCAATTTATATCAAATAGGCATTCGTATTCCAAGTATATCAATTACTCAATTATATACATACATTTCAAAATAATTACAAGTATTTAAAAGTTCGATTCTAATTATACGAACTTACCTCGAGTTGCTCGGATGGAAACTATCGACTATTCGTCCACTTTTCCTTTTCCCCGATTTAAACCCGATCTCAGTTTATATTGATCTATATATTATCAAAATCAGTTTATTTAATCAACTGTTTATACAATTTAGTCCAAAACACACATTAGGGCTATTTTACACATTTACCCTTAAACTTTCACATTTTTATAATTTAGTTATTTTCACATAAAATTGCAAATTCATACAATTTAGTATAATTACATGCTAGCCGAATATACTATATGTTACTAGCAGCCCATATTTCAATTTATTCACACTTTTACCCACATAATTTTACAATTTCACAAATTAATCCCTTTTTGACATTTTTGTCAAAAATCACTTTACAAAACTAGTTTATTTATCAACAAATATTCAAAATCCATCATCCACCATAAAATTACTCAAACATTCAACAATGGTAACATGTTAAATCTTTAACCATTTTGAAATCTAAGGTACGAGCTAGCTAGTATACGAAGCAACGATCTCAAAAACGTAAAAATCATAAAAACCGAGTCAAAATGACTTACCAATTTTGCTTTCAAATGACCGAACCCTAGAACAATTTTTATGGTTTCTTTTCCCTTGAATTTTCGGCTAAAGAAGATGAGTATGAAGCCTTAATTGGCTTTTATTTTATTTAACTTAAATTGTTATAAAAATCACCATAATAGCCTTTAATAAAACCTTAATATAACACATAAGCTATGGACATAAATGTCCACTAACCTTAATCATGGTATAATTTCAACATAAGGACTCCCACAATTTAATTTCATAGCTATTTAATACTTTTAACTATTAGAACTCAAATTTTACACTTTACGTGATTTAGTCCTTTTTACCGAATTAAGCATTCAAACAGTAAAATTTCTTTACGAAACTTTCACACAAAATTTTTATCATGCTTTAAACTTTAATAAAATAATAAAATAAATATTTTGACTTCAAATTTTTGGTCCCGAAATCACTGTTCTGATTTAACTCAAAAACGGGTTGTTACAACTCTCCCCCCTTAAGGATTTTTGTCCCCGAAAATCTTACCAGGGAATAGGTTAGGGTAATGTTTTCGTATAGCTTCCTCAGGTTCCCACGTAACTTCCTCGATCCCATGTTTATGCCAGAGAACCTTTACTAGAGCTATGCACTTATTTCTCAATTCTTTGATTTCACGAGCTAAAATCTTAATCGATTCTTCGCTATACGTCAAATCAGCCTGTATCTCAACATCTACTGGAGAAATCACATGTGACAGATCGGACCTGTATCGACGTAGCATAGAAACGTGAAAGACGTTATGAATCTTTTAAAGTTTTGACGGTAAAGCTAGTCGATATGTCACTGGCCCTATTCGTTCAATAATCTCATACAACCCGATAAAACGCGGACTTAACTTCCCTTTACGGCCTAATCGAATAAACTTTTTCCACGGTGACACCTTTAGAAACACTCGGTCCCCGACTTGAAACTCAATTTCTTTATGTTTCAAATCTGCGTATGATTTATGTCGATCTAAAGCTGCTTTTAAACTGTTACGAATCATTTTCACTTTTTCTTCAGTTTCTCTGATCAATTCAACCCTATGAATCTTTTTCTCACTTAGTTCAGTCCAATATAGTGGAGTTCGACATTTGCGATCATATAAAGCTTCGTACGGTGCCATCTTTATACTTGTCTGAAAACTGTTATTATACGCGAATTCTATCAACGGCAAGTATTTTTCCCAACTGCCTTCAAACTCTAAAGTACAACATCTCAACATGTCTTCGAGAATCTGAATAACTCTTTCGGTTTGACCGTATGTCTGAGGATGAAAAGCTGTACTGAAATTCGACTTCATACCCAAAGCTTCTTGCAGTTTCTTCTAGAATCGCAACGTATATCTCGGATCTCTATTAGAAATAATAGATAATGGCACCCCGTGCAATCGAACAATCTTAGAATTATACAATTCAACTAATCTGTCAAGTGAATAATCTATACGTACCGGTATGAAATGAGCAGATTTCGTTAGCCGATCAACGACGACCCAGATAGCATTTTTCTTTTTCGGAGTTAGGGGAAATCCCAACACAAAATCCATTGTAACTTTATCCCACTTCCACTCAGGGATTATCACAGGCTGTAGTAAACCTGATGGTACTTGATGTTTAGCTTTGACTTGCTAACAAATCAAATATTTAGAAACAAACTCTGAGATACCTCGTTTCATGCCTTGCCACCAGTAAAACTATTTCAAATCGTTATACACTTTGGTACTTCCTGGATGAACAGATAAGCAGCTACGGTGCGCTTCGTGCAAAATCTTATGAATGAGTTTCAAATTTCTCGGTATGCAAATTCTATTTCGGAACCTTAAACAATCATCTGTTCCAATCTTAAACTCTGAATCAGGGATATTCTCACATTGAATCCATTTAACTTGCAATTCAAAATCCTTTTTTTGAGATTCAAAAATTTGTTGAAGAAATACCGGTTTAGCTTTTAATTCAGCTAAAATAAACCCATCATCACAAATCATCAACTGGGTATTCATTGCTCGTAATGTAAACAAATATTTTTGGCTTAGGGCATCAGCAACAACATTAGCTTTTCCCTGGTGATATAAAATCACAAATTCATAGTCTTTCAATAACTCGAGCCATCTTCGCTGTCACAGATTCAGATCTTTCTGTGACATCAGATATCTTAAGCTTTTATGATCTGTATAAATGTGTTATTTTTCACCGTACAAGTAGTGTCGCCAAATTTTCAATGCAAACACAATTGCAGCCAACTCAAGGTCATGCATCGGATAATTCTTTTCATGCGGTTTCAATTGTCGGGAAGCATAAGCTATAACTTTTCCTTCTTGCATCAGAACACATCCCAGACCATTTAATGATGCGTCACTATAAATCACAAATTCTTTCACCGATTCAAGTTGAATCAAAGCTGGTGCTTCAGTTAACAGTACTTTCAACTATTCAAAACTCTGCTGACATTTTTCGGACCATTTGAATTTCACATCTTTTTGAAGCAGTCGTGTCATCGGTGTTGCAATCATCAAAAATCCTTTGACGAATCTTCGGTAATAACTCACTAATCCTAAAAAACTACGGACTTAAGAAACATTTCTCAGAGGTTTCCAATCAACAATAGCAGAAATCTTTCTCGGGTCAACTCTAATACCATTAGCTGAAATAATATGCCCCAGAAATCCAACCTCTCGGAGCCAAAACTCACATTTGCTGAACTTTGCAAATAAGTTCTTATCACGTAGAGTTTCTAACACAACTCTCAGGTGCTCGGTATGTTCAGATTCATCTCGGGAATAGATCAGAATGTCGTCAATGAATACAACAACAAATCTGTCTAAATACGGTCTGAATATCCGGTTTATTAAGTCCATAAAAACTACTAGAGCATTAGTTAATCCGAAAGGCATGACAAGGAATTCATAATGTCCGTACCTCGTTCTGAATGCAGTTTTCAGCACATCCGACTCTTTAACTCTAAACTTATAATAATCCGATCTTAAATCAATTTTTGAAAATACTGTAGCCCCTTTAAATTGATCAAATAAATCATCAACCCGCGGTAGAGGGTATTTGTTCTTTATAGTCATCATATTCAACTGTCTATAATCGATACACATTCTCATTGTGCCATCTTTCGTTTTCACAAACAATACCGGTGCACCCCAGGGCGAATAACTCGGTCGTGCAAAACCTCTATCTGTTAATTCTTGCAACTGAGCTTTCAACTCTTTTAATTTTATTAGAGCCATTCTGAACGGAGCTACCGATATCGGTGTTGTTCCCGGTACTAATTCAATACCAAATTCAACTTCTCTGATCGGAGGCAAACCCGGTAATTCTTCTGGAAATACATTCGAAAACTCACAAATAACAGGTACAGATTCAATCTTTGATTCAGTCACCTTAGTATCTAATACATATGCAAGATATGCATCATAGCCCTTTTTCATACATTTTTGAGCTAACATAGACGATATTACAGTAGGTAATTCACTCAAATCATCAGACTCAATCTGAAGAATTTCACCATTTTGACATTTCAATTCGATAATCTTTCGTCTACAATTCACAATTGCATCATGCGTAGTCAGCCAATCCATACCCGAAATCACTTCAAACTCATCAAACGATAGAAGCATCAAGTCAGCCCAAAAACAGTAACCCCGAGTCATCAAAGGACAATTCTTACAAATTTTATCAACTAATACAGATTTACCTAAGGGGTTCGATACTTTAATTACAAACTCTGTAGACTCGACATGTAAACTCTTTTTAAATACTAAATTCATACAGATATATGAATGGGTTGATCCAGGATCTATCAACACAACTATATCAGTATCAAAAAGAGAAAAAGTACCAGTAATAACATCTGGCGATAATGCCTCCTCACGTGCACGGATAGCATAAGCTCAGTTAGGTGCTCGTGCCTCAGATCTCACAGTAGAATCTTTCGTAGCACCTTGGTTACCACTCATATTTCCAGTATTTCAGGGTGGTCTCCCTCTAGTAGCCGTATTACTCACTTTTGCTGATTGATCTCTTTCAGCTATAGACTTTTCTGGATAGTCTTGGAGATAATGATCAAGAGATCCACATCTAAAACAAGCTCCGCTCACTATTCTGTATTCATCGTAATGTCACTAGTTAAAATCTTACATTCAGGTACAACATTTCTAATGCTACCCACACTGGCAACAGATGTCGTCTAAGGTTTAGAGCTGAAATTTCTTGCATCTCTATCTCTGATCGAAATCCCCTCAGAAGTAGTAGAACGAGGATGATATTCTTTAGATTTATTTGATGCTAGCTGATGTGATTTGCCCGCAAATATTTTTCTAAAGTCTCTAGCCTAAGAATCGGCTTTCCTTTTCTCTTTGCTAAGCTCTTCAGCTTTGCAAGCTCTGTCAAATAGAACAATGATCTCTTTCAGCTCTAGAATTCCAACTAATAGTCTGATTTCTTCATTTTACCCATCTTCGAACCTTTTAAACATATTCACAAGCATATTTGTTGAGTCGTACAAACTCTCTTTCATATTCTGTTACAGACATACGGCCCTGTTTCAATTCAAGAAATTTTTTTCTTTTCTGATCAATGAACCTTTGGCTTATGTATTTCTTTCTAAATTCAACTTGAAAGAATTCCAAAGTAACTCTTTCTCGAGGAACTACGGATATCAAGGTATTCCACCATTGATATGCGGTGTCTCTCAATAGTGATACAGCACATTTTAAACAATATTCAGGTGTGCAAGACAGTTCGTCAAATACTCGAATCGTGTTCTCAAGCCAAAACTCGGCTCTCTTCGGATCATCGCTAACAGTAGCTCTGAGGTCTTCAGCCTATTATTTACGTATCTTGCCAATAGGTGGTTTATTCAATCGCAAAGGATCCATACCTTGAGGAACTATAGGGATCGGTTGGGGAATAGGTGGGGGTAGAGGTTGTTGAGCAGCCGGGTTCGTACGAATGTATTGTGTGAACCATTCGTTCATCATTTGGAAGAAGGCTTTTTTATCCTCCCCTCATTGGCTACCCGTTACGGGTCTAGAGTCAGATTACGTTGTCCTTTATGCCGGAGCAGGCGCGTTACTTTCGACCTCATCAACTACAGCTCGAACAGGATCCATTTACTATATAAAAACACATTTAAAAATGTCAGGAGTCATCACACTATCACAGTTTACATATATGGCATGTATAGCTAGACTTACATACGCTACATTAGTACTAGAATCGACTAAGCCGTAGCTCTGATACAAATAAATGTAACACCCCTAACCCGTATCCGTTGCCAGAGTAGGGTTACAAGGTATTACCGATCAATACATACCATTTAATATATAATACTCATACATTTACACATTCATACTCAAATACCATTCAACACAATTTAATTTGTCCCTTATAAGAGCCTACGAGGCCTTAAACATGCCACCCCTAACCCGTATCCGTTGTCGGAGTAGGGTTAAGAGGTATTACCGATCAATACACACCATTTAATATACAATACTCATACATTTACGCATTCATACTCAAATATCATTCAACACAATTCAATTTGTCCCTTATAAGAGCCTACGAGGCCTTAAACATGCTTTAGAAGTGATTCGGGACTAAACCGATAGCATACGAAATTTTTGGAAAACTTAGAAATTTTTCATCCATACAGAAGTCAAATGCCCGTGTGAATAGGCCGTGTGCCTCACACGGCTCCAGACATGCCCGTGTCTCAGGGCGTGTGAAAACAGGGCATACATACTGACTTGGGTCACACGGTCAACCACACGCCCGTGTGTCTAACCCATGAGCCCTTTGAAATGGTCACACACGCCCGTATGCTAGGCCGTGTACTAAGCCGTGCCAAAACTGTAAGGTATACTGACTTATGCAACACGGCCAAGTCACAAGCCCGTGTACCATTTAGGGGGGTATACTGACTTGTACCACACAGCCAGTCACACGCCCGTGTGTGAGACCGTGTGGAGCATACTGACTTCTATTTAATATCAACACCAGGGGACACATGGCCGTGCAAGATGACCATGTGTTACACATGACTGAGACACATGCCCGTGTGGACAAAAATAGGCCATTTGTATAGCCATTTTGCCACCCTATTTTTACATGCATACACAAGCATAAATTGCAACATTTCACAACTTAATTGGCAGCCAATACATGACATTTCATACACATATTACACTCATTTCAACATATCATTCAAATGCCTAATAAATAACATGAATTTTCTATTTACATACTAACTACATATCAAAATAACATTTGTATATTTCTATCCCATCTATTACTAGCCAAAACATACCATATTTGAATACTTAAGCACAACCAAAATGTTATACCAAATTAAGCCAAATCATATGGCTTAAAATTATACCATAACATGTACCAAAATTACTAGTTCAAGTAACCATAACTATCATCTTAAAACCAGCCTATACATGCCATATTTATATATATCCATAAATTCATAAGTACCAATCGGCAACTGGATAATGTGATACGTAACTCTGACTTTATCAGAACCGAGCAAGCTATCGAACTTCTACAATACACGAAAAAGAAACATAGTAAGCTTTATAGCTTAGTAAGCCCGTATAATTTGGAATTAAACTTACCAATTTTACAATATCAAAACAATAAATAAGCTAAACTCAATTCAATCTCCAAATGCCTAACACAAGCATTCATCAACAAGTTAGTCGTATAAATAGATGAAATCATCATTTCTCTCAATTCAATACTCAATAATTCATTCAATAACAGTACTCATCTGTATAAACAGTATTTATGCCCGTTGAACCCATTAGAACTTCAAAGGATACTCGGGTGATATACATCAATAACCCGTCAATTCATTATCATTTTCGCTCTTTCGAGCTATGATCAGTAAGCTCCTCCTGAGCTAATGGACAGTAAGCTCTATTGAGCTGAAACGGTAAGCTCTAGCGAGCTGATATATCGGTAAGCTCATATGAGCTATGGTGAGTTCGTAATAAATTCAGGAGCTCGACCAAAACGGTAACCCTAGTGACATGTCACTCGTATCCTAAAAATTCATACGGTTTAAACGGGGCTCGGTAACCATTAATTTATATGAAATAGGCATTCGTATTCCAAGTATATCAATTACTCAATTATATACATACATTTCAAAATAATTACAAGTATTTAAAAGTTTGATTCTAATTATACGAACTTACCTCGAGTTGCTCGGATGGAAACTATTGACTATTCGTCCACTTTTCCTTTTCCCCGATCTAAACCCAATCTCGGTTTATCTTGATCTATATATTATGAAAATCAGCTTATTTAATCAACTATATATGAAATTTAATCCAAAACACACATTAGGGCTATTTCACACATTTGCCCTTAAACTTTCATATTTTTTATAATCTAGTCATTTTCACATAAAATTGCAAATTCATGCAATTTAGTACAATTACATTCTAGCCAAATATACTACATGTTACTAGCAGCCCATATTTTCAATTTATTCACACTTTTACCCACATAATTTAACAATTTAACAAAGTAATCCCTTTTTGACATTTTTGTCAAAAATCACTTTACAAAACTAGTTTATCTATCAACAAATATTCAAAATCCATCATCCACCATAAAATTACTCAAACATTCAAAAATGGTAACATGTTAAATCTTTAACTGTAATATCCTAAAAATTTGAGTATCATCTTGTTACTTGTGTTAGCCGGGTATGATTTTATTGTGTGTTTAATATAGTCTAGTGAAGGCTTGGAATTATTAATGAAGCTAGAATAATCTTTAGTATTGAAAATTTAGTGAAGTGGATTAAGTGATCTTGACACTTAAGTTAATTTATGCGTCTAAATTTAGCACATGAGGAGTTATTGGCAAGGTGGATAGGACGCATGAATGGTTGTTTGAGGGGAGTGGTTCGAATAGCATGGAGTGCATTTTGAAGACTTTATTTTTATGCACCTTTACATTAAGTGTCGGCCAAGCTTTACATATGGTAAGTTGGACTTTAATTTTTTTTTTATGGCAAGTTGAATAATAGATTATGAAAGCTTGAACTTTGGGAAAGGAATCATATGGATTAAGGAAGGATAAAGGGACATAAGGCTTGGATTAAGGATGAGGTTTTGGAAGCTTTTGAATGTCAATCTAGTCCATGTATGTGGACGGCATATTGGTCTAGGGGGGGTTAACCGAATTTGTTGAAGGTTTGGTAGGTTGGTAGTTTGTTAGTAAAAACTTCCTAAGCATTTGAGCATTTTTCTTTCCTCTCCACAAACACTCTCCCTAGCCGAATGTGTTCTTGGCAATAAGGTAAAATTTTGTTTTGGTATTGGTATTATTCATTGTTTTGTGTCTAGCCGAAAAACCCTTTTGGAGCCTTGCCAATTTCCCTAGTACACTATATTGAGTAAAAATCGAAACCACCATTGTACTTGGCCGAACCTCTCTTGTTCTCATCCTTCTTTTTCATTCTTTTCATATTTGTTCAAAACCCACATTTCTTCTTTTACTTTCTTTTTGCCGAATCCTCCTCCTCCCTAATTCTCTTTTCTTTCTTCCACTTTTGCTCAAAGTTGAAAGCATCCCTCTCCCATTCTATTTTCTTCACTCCATTCTCTTCTTTCTTCTATTGTCGAATCCTCTTTATCCTATTTTCACTTTTCTTTTTTTTTCTCTTTATCCACTCTAGCCGAATTCATTTGATTGTCTTCTATCCACCATAGCCGAATCTTCTTTCTCTCTTCTGGTGTTATTTTGGTCGAATATCAACAAGGGTAGATTTTCTTTGGGTTCATCTATAATCGGTTTTGAAGATAGGTAAGTGTATTGGCCGAATTTCCTTATTCCTTTTCTTTTCTCTCTATCGTTTCTCATGAGGACAAAAGCCAAATTTTGAGCATTTGTTAGTAAGGTTCTAACCATAGGAACCAATTTTCTTCTAGACTCTTCGGGACTTTGGAAGCAATCGATCTAAGCCTCAATTCTCTGACAATCGATTTTGGTAAGTCAAGAGTAAGGATTTTGTTAGTTATGCGATATTTCACCCTTCGAAATTTTGTGGTATGGCCGAATGGCCTATGTTATTAATCTAAGTATTGGCTGAATGTAGGACAAGGAGATCTAGTGCGATAGATCGGGTCTTCGGGATTTAGTGATTTCGCTAGTGACAGGTGTGTAACTTACACATTTTATAACTTGGTAGTATATTAATAATTTGATCATGTTTTAAAGTCGAAAACTGTGAAAATCTCGATATGATACCGTAAGAGTATGAGCAAGGAATCGGGTAAGTCCGTTTCGATAAGACTTTTGCAATATGATGCATGATGATACGATTTATGATATATTTGTTATGTGATTCCTAACAAAGCATAATGGCATGATTTGTATAAATGTTGCATCGTTATGGGTGATATGAGAGGAGGGGGAAGGATTTGATATCCGTGTCTTTGGGACACCAGAGGTTTGGCACCTCCAGTGGTTTGGTACCACATATTATTTCGTGTCTTTGGGACACCAGAGGTTTGGCACCTCATAGCGACTCATCCTAGTGGCTTAGTACCACGAAGGGTTGGCCCCACATTTGATATTACGGGATCGTCGCCAGTGATTTGGTATCACACGTGGGTTGGCCCCACAACTTTATTATTCGTGACTTTGGGTCACCAGTGGTTTGGCACCACATTATTGGATATCGTGACTTTGGGTCACCAGTGGTTTGGCACCACCAGTGGTTTGGTACCACACGGGGTAGAAAAGGAGTTATGGATGGCTAGGTTTGGGTGCATTATATATACTGCTTGGTTATAATTGTGTAAGTATGTTGCATCAACCGGGGAAAGGATTTATGCACTGAGTCTTGGTGACTCACCTTCTCCCTTATCTTTTCAGGTAATTCATAGATTACGGATGAGGAGCCGGATGATCTCAAGGTGGCCATGAAATAAAAATTTGGTTTTACATGAACTTCGGTTTGGGTACTTTATTTTATTTTAATTTGGTTTTCATCTTTATATGGATTTGTAATAAGGCCTTTCTAAATTATGTTTTGGGATTATTTATATGCTTTGGATTTGATTTAAATATGGCTTTATGAATTACCTGGTTGACATAATAATTTGAGCACAAAGATTTCTAAACTAGAAAACGCAATGGTTTTCTAAACGTTATCATCGGGTATTATAAATCATTTGATAATATTTAACAACTTAAGTGTTTTCGATAACTCATACTATTTTCCAAAACTTAAGTTTCCAAATTTCAATTATAAAAGGTTTTCTAATCTATGGATCTGCAACTTAGTTTTAAAGATTTATTTACGGAATTTCAAAGTAAATTATTAGTTTTAAACTTATTATACACCTGATTTCTACAAACATAGAACAAAAAAAAAAGAGTTTTTCACTAAAATTTAATTGTTAACTCAATTTTCTTCAAACCGTTTTCCTTCGTGGCATGCCAGATTCGGTTGTGTCGTATTGACCGAGTTTGGGGTGTTACATTAACCATTTTGAAATCTAAGGTACGGGCTAGCTAGTATACGAAGCAACGATCTCAAAAACGTAAAAATCATAAAAACCGAGTCAAAATGACTTACCAATTTTGCTTTCAAATGATCGAACCCTAGAACAATTTCTATGGTTTCTTATCCCTTGAATTTTTGGCTAAAGAAGATGAGTATGAAGCCTTAATTTGCTTTTATTTTATTTAACTTAAATTGTTATAAAAATCACCATAATAGCCTTTAATAAAACCTTAATATAACACATAAGCTATGGACATAAATGTCCACTAACCTTAATCATGGTATAATTTCAACATAAGGACTCCCACAATTTAATCTCATAGCTATTTAATACTTTTAACGATTAGAACTCAAATTTTACACTTTACGCGATTTAGTCCTTTTTACCGAATTAAGCATTCAAACAGTAAAATTTCTTTACGAAACTTTCACGCAAAAATTTTTTAATGTTATAAACTTTAATAAAATAATAAAATAAATATTTTGACTTCAGATTTGTGGTCCCGAAACCACTTTTCTAATTTGACTCAAAAATGGGATGTTACAGTCAATCACCCGGTAGTGATTATTTCACGACCAAGAGGTAATGAAGTGGGAGCACAAATGCCACCAAGGGTCATAATTCAGAAACACGTAGCTTTTCCCTACAAGGATAGCAAAAGGGTTTCATGGAACTATGACTGCAACGTAATGATCCCGGGAGAGGAAAACCTGGTCAGCATTTCTGAAGAGGGCCTGGATGTGGGTTTCTACACACGCAGTGGAAAGCACTATGATCCATCAAATGTAAGAGTTGAGCCCATTAAAGGAAAGGCATTGGCGGTCGAACAAAAGAAGGAAAAGATGGCTAGACTTGAATCGCCTATTAATGAGTCGGTATCTGAAAAATAGGCTAAAGAATTCTTGAAGTTCTTAAAGCATGGCGAGTATAGTGTTGTAGAATAGTTGCACAAACAACCAAGTTGCATATCAGTGCTAGCTTTACTCTTAAGCTCAGAGACACATCGTTACGCGTTGATGAAAGTGTTAAATGAAACTTATGTCGCTGATGATATCTCTGTAAATAAGCTAGACCGTCTGGTCAATAACATAGGCGCCTATAATTTCATCTTTTTCAATGATGATGAAATACCGCCAGGGGGCATTGGATCGACAAAGGCTTTGCACATCGCCACCCACTGCAAGGGGCATACATTGCCAGGGGTGTTAATTAATAATGGATCTACACTAAATGTCTTACCCTTATCCACACTAAATAGGTTGCTAGTAGACAGCTCTCATATGAAGATGTGCCAAAACATAGTAAGAGCATTCGATGGTACCGAAAGGAAGGTAATGGGAAGGATTGAGATACCTCTTTTGATTGGTCCAAACACGTATGAGGTAGACTTCTTGGTGATGGACATTAAGCCTTCTTATAATTACTTGTTGGGGAGGCCTTGGATTCACTCAACGGGGGCAGTGCCGTCATCACTGCACCAAAAGCTAAAGTTGGTAACAGAGGGTCGACTGGTAACGATAAACGCGGAAGAAGACATTATTGCATCCGTAACCAGTGATACGTCGTACATAAGGGCAGACAATGAAGCGATAGAATGTTTCTTTCGATCGCTGGAATTTGTGAATGCAACCTTCATTGTCGAAGGGAACAAAATCCCAATGCCTAAAATATCCAAAACTACGAGAATAGGCCTGCAACTGACGGTTGGGAAAAGAGCCTTGCCTGGAATGAGACTCGGGAAATACCTCCAAGGGAGAGTTGAGGTACAAATTTTGATGGACAAATGAGACCGCTTTGGCTTAGGATATAAGCTAGATGCGAGGCAAAGGAAGAATGAGCGGGAAAAGAAGCAAGAAAGGAGAAGAGCATGATTAAGCGGGGGAGAAGTCAAATGGGAACCAATGACCTTTCCCCATCTGTCCAGAACTTTCGTGTTAGGAGGAACTATTTACCCTGAACGGAAGATGTCAAGAAAAGAAACTACAAAAGAAATGTCGAGAAATATGAACATCAACGCCATATCCGAAAAAGAAATTGGGGGAGAAAATTTATCAAGCATTCGCCCTTATATACCTGGAAGTGTTCTAAACAATTGGACTGCGAAAGAGATTTCTGTAGTTTTTAGTGCTAATTCAAAGTAATGTTCAAAACATGCTTATTGCTCTAAGCCTAGGAGCAATAAGAATCATTTTGTGAAATAGGCTTATGTCCAACATCTTTATTTCAATAAAATGCATCTTTGTGTCTCATTCTAAGCAAATATTCTTTTATTCCTTCATTTCATTCATACTCATACTACACAAATAATTATTATTAGATTCATTTGTTCTTTGGGTCTTCCTTCGTGCCTACAACAGGTCTCCAGATATCAATGACATGAGCGACGTTGCTAATGACCCAAAATCTCCTTTTGAGTAAGATATGTGTCTAGAGGAACCTCGGGACTTTGAAAATGACAGAGATTGTAACTTATCTCCTGATTTGTTAAGGATGGTAGAACAAGAGGAGAAACAAATCCTACCTCACAAAGAGTCAATAGAAATTGTGAACTTGGGAGGCGGACAAGAAAAGAAAGAAGTGAATATCGGAGCTTGCATTACCACAGAGACAAAGCGAAACCTCATTGAGTTACTCCAAGAATTCAAAGATTTCTTCGCATGGTCATATCAATACATGCTTGGTCTAAGTACTGATATCGTGGTACACCAGCTCTCCATAAAAGAAAAGTGCAAGCCAGTTCAACAGAAACTGCGATAGATGAGGTCCGACATCTTGTTAAAAATAAAAGAAGAGGTCAAGAAGCAATTTGACGCTGGTTTCTTACAAGTGGTTAAATACTCGGAGTGGGTAGCCAATATAGTCCCCATCCCTAAGAAAGATGGGAAAGTACGAATGTGTGTAGAATACAAGGATTTAAACAAGGCTAGCCCGAAAGATAATTTCCCGTTGCCTCACATCGACACCTTAGTGGACAACACGGCAGGTTACTCACTGTTCTCCTTCACGGATGGTTTCTTGGGATACAACCAGTTAAAGATGCATCCTGAAGACATGGAGAAGACCACATTTGTAACCATGTGGGAAATATTGTTTCATGACATGATGCATAAAAATGCGGGAGCAACGTATCAAAGAGCCATGGTAACCTTGTTTCATGACATGATGCATAAAGAAATTGAAGTTTATGTCGACGACATGATTGCAAAATCCAGAACAGAAAAGGAGCATGTGCAAGTTTTAAGGAAATTATTCTTAAGGTTGAGAAAATTCCAGCTAAAGCTCAATCCAGCAAAATGTACCTGTCGTAACCATTTTTTTGAATTTTGGAAAAAAACAGGGTCGACGTGGGTTTTGAAAACGAATATAAAAAACGGGAGTCGCCACCAATCTTTTTTTGATGAGGTGTGATCGGGTCACCTTAAAATGTTTGTTTTTAATAATCGATTAATTTATCAAAACACAATTTTGGTCTACGAAAATCGAAAAATGGATTCTCGAGTCGGTTACGTGATTTGAGGAAGGGTTAGCACCCTCGATACGCCCAAAATTGGTACCTAATTGATTATCTAACGCCTTAATGTCGAAAGTTGAAAACTTAAGAATTCAAAATACGATCCTCTTGTTGTTGAAGAATAAATTTGGATAAATTGGAAATGTATGCCAAGGGCCGCCTCGCTTTAAGGTGAAGTGTTACATCCAATACTTTAGGACACCACATTTCGACCTTTAAAGTTGAACTTGCCTTTTATTCAAAACTTATGGATTTAATTGAAAGGATATTTTGTTATTTAGAATGGACGAGAAAAGGAAACCCAATACTTTAGGGCACGATTTCTCGAGCTTCCAAATACAGAACATTGCCTTGGTTTTAGAAAATATTATCTCGGAATAACAAAACATCACATCCAATGCATTAGGACACGACATCTCGAGTTCACGAGAATAAGCTTTTAGTTAAAAAATGTATTTGTTTTAAAAGGATATTCGGTTATTTAGATTAAACGAGAAGAATCGAAACCCAATACTTTAGGGCACGACCTCTCGAATTTCTAAATACGGAATATTGCCTTTGTAAAAGAATCCATTTTGTGTCGGGCGAAAATTGATGTAATGCAAGTTTATAAAAATGAAAAGAAATGAATCATGGTATTAACAAGCATAACGAAATGATAATAAACGAGTAGTACGAAAAAAAAATAAAAGAAATATAACAAATAAGCTATGTAACTTAAAAGGGAAATAATAGGTAAAAGTAATAAAAGAGATAAAAATGAAAATAAATAAGAATAATAATAAAGGAAACTTAATAGTAAATCGATAAATAAATAAGTAATATATAAAATAGTAAAATAATAATAATAGAAATAACAATGAAAGTAAAAATGTATTAATAAGGATAATAATAAAAAGCAAATATGTTAATAATATAATAGTCACGATAATAATAATAGTAATAATAATAATCAAAATAATTAAAATAATAATAATGATGATAATAATAATAAATAGTAATAATAACTAATATATAAGTATATGTAAAAATGATGATGTAATATTAGAAATAACAATAATAATGAAAATAAAATAATAGTATTGATAATAAAATGAAAAAAATAAAATAATGGTAATAATAATAAAACAAGAGTAGTAATACTAATAATAATAGTAAATGTAATGATAACAAGAACAAAAATAAACATGGTTAATAATAAAATAGCTAAGAAATGTTAAGAATAATGTTTAAAATGATTATTAAATACAATATAATAATAATGGTACGAAACTAAGATTTAAATCAATGATAATAAATATAATAATAATAACATAAGTATATAATAGCTAAAATAATATTAAAGGTAATTAATTTAATAATCAAATAGTCAAAATAATTGAAAAAGGACTAAAATCGAATTGAAAACGAAGTTTTTGGGGAAAATCAAAATAAAATAAAAGGAAAAGGACCTATTTGGAGTGCGCGGATTACATGGGGACTAAATTGGGCAATAACCCATTCCTTCCCAAAGCGAAAGCAAAGCAACAAAAGGACCTCGATTGAAAACAAAATAGACCTTCGGGCAAAATTAAAGAAAATGAAAACTTGATTGCAAAATCATGAAAAGGCGAGGGACCAACGCGTAAATACCCCATTTTAAAAAAACACGCGATCCCGAGGTTGGAGCGGGTCGGTCACAAGAGTCGGATCAAAACGACGCCGTTTTGGAGCTTAGGGCGCGCCACCAAAACGCGCGTCGTTTTATGTTGTCTATATAAGTTTAAAAACAAAAAAACTCATTTCTTCAGCTGCTTTTTAAAAAAAACTGATCCCTTTCTTTGTTTTCTCTGCAGGGTAAGAGTTCCGGCGTCGCTCTAGTCACCGGACCATCTCGCGCCGTTGCGCCGCCACAGCACGCGTCTGTGCGGTGGCCTAAGTCAAAAGTCGACCTTTTTCAAGATTTTTCTCGTGAGTCTCTTTTCCTCTGCGCTTTTTTTTTTTCAAATGTATATTTATGCCTAAAAGAAAAAGAAAAGGCTTCGAAAATAAAAAGACCACCTTTTTTTTTTGGCCCCAGCTTTTTGATCTTAGTAGTTTCTTAGTGCTTTAACCTCTACTCTTTTGATTCGTTTTTTGTGTATTTTAGATCTGAAATCTCTCCTTTTTTATTAAAAAAAAATCCCCCTTTACAATGGTTTTTAACTGGCTTTTATAGCCATTTTTGTTACAAGCTTTATGTCTTCTCTTTTTAATGCTTGGCAGGTGCTTGGTGGCAGGTGGAGCAAGTGGGAGGGTCGGTGGCCGACTCTGACAGTGGCGATGGGCAGAGGCAGAGGGCAGAGGGCAGAAGCAAGTGGCCCTAGGTGCGGCGCACCTAGGGTTTATAAAATTTTTTATTTTTCTGTTGTTGTTTTTTTCTATTGGGCTAGGTTTTTTTGAAATTGGGTTGATCTGTTGGGTTATTTGGGTAGGCTGTAGTGGGTTTGTAATTGGGCTTCGGGTTTGGGTTTTAATTTTGTTTGTGTATGGGCCGGGCAAAAATGGGCTTGTACAGCTGCCCCTCTTTGCTCATTGTCGTGTAACGGGAATGGAGCAAAGATTTTCAAGAAAGACCAATTTTGCCCGGTATCGCTGAGTCTTGACTTCTTGGGTGCTCTTCCACAGATAGCTTCATTCCTGTTCACCGCATCTTGTCGCTTCGATCCATTCCACCGCTACTTCAGAGAGATAGGACCTATAGCTTCAATTTGCTCCTGCTGCGACTTCGAGGGGATGAGACTTGTTTATTTTAAATCGCTCCACTGCAACTTCAGGGGGATAGATTTACATCTTCAACCTGCTCCATTGCAACTTGAGGGGGGTAAGGTTTGTAATCTTCAGCTTATTCCACTGCTGGCCAAGACAATAGGATGATGGCTTAAATCATGTTCCCTACTGTTTAGGGAGACAGGATTTGCCTTCGATCTTGCCCCACTACTGGTTAGGGCGACAAGATCTACAAATTTGACCTATTTCACTTTCTTGGTCACAGGCAATAGGACGGTGGCTTAAATCATGACCCCTACTGCTTAGGAGACGAGATTTGCCTTCGATCTTGCCCCACTCATCGGTTAGGGCGACAAGATCTACAAATTTGACCTATTTCACTCACTGGTCGCTGGCAATAGGACGGTGGCTTAAATCATGACCCCTACTGCTTTAGGGAGACGAGATTTGCCTTCGATCTTGCCCCACTCACGGTTAGGGGCGACAAGATCTACAATCTTCAACCTATTCCAATGCCGGTCGGTGCAATAGGATGATCTTCAACCTATTCCAATGCTGGTCGTGGGCAATAGGACAATCTTCAACCTATTCCACCGCGGTGGTGCGGTGGCAATAGGATGGTCTTCAACCTATTCCACTACTGGTCAGTGGCAATAGGACAATCTTCAACCTATTCCACTGTTGGTCAGTGGCAATAGGATGATCTTCCACCTATTCCACTGCTGGTCAATGGCAATAGGACAATCTTCAACCTATTCCATTGCTGGTCAATGGCAATAGGACAATCTTCAACCCATTCCACCGCTGGTCGATGGCAATAGGATGTTGGCTTAAATCATGTTTCCCTACTGTTTAGAGAGACAAGATTTGCCTTCAATCTTGCCCCACTACTGTTTAGGGCGACAAGATCTACAATCTTTAACCTATTCCACTTTCTTTGAGTCGTGGCAATAGGACGGTGGCTTAAATCATGTTTCCCTACTGTTTAGAGAGACAAGATTTGCCTTCAATCTTGCCCCACTACTGTTTAGGGCGACAAGATCTACAATCTTCAACCTATTCCAATGCTGGTCAGTGCAATAGGATGATCTTCAACCTATTCCAATGCTGGTCAGTGGCAATAGGACAATCTTCAACCTATTCCACTGCTGGTCAGTGGCAATAGGATGGTCTTCAACCTATTCCACTACTGGTCAGTGGCAATAGGACAATCTTCAACCTATTCCACTGTTGGTCAGTGGCAATAGGATGATCTTCAACCTATTCCACTGCTGGTCAATGGCAATAGGACAATCTTCAACCTATTCCATTGCTGGTCAATGGCAATAGGACAATCTTCAACCTATTCCACTGCTGGTCAGTGGCAATAGGATGGTCTTTAACCTATTCCACCGCCGGTCGCTGGCAATAGGGTAATCTTCGACCTATTCCACTGCTGGTCAGTGGCAATAGGATGGTGGCTTCACCAATGTTTCTACACCGTCCTCTGGGGACATATCCTGTAGACTCGATTTTATATGCTTGTGTTTATGTCAAATGATTAGGATGCTATGATCAGAATGAATCTAATGCTCCTAACTAAATGTACTATGGACGACATTTGCATGAATGCAGAATGTCATGAGGGTGGTCTTTTTACAATGATTAGGATGCAATGATCCGAATGAGTCGAATGCTTCTAACTAAACGTGCTTTGAATGATGATGTATGAAATGATCCCTTTTTTAATGCTTAGGGTTGTCACTGCTCGTTGTCCATCAGAGTTTTATTGCTGACGTATTACGCTACTATCTCGCTCTGCTGGTACCTTTTTCAAAAAAATCAAAGAAACCATCATATTTTGCTCAAATGACTTGCCCCAATGTAACTTCAAGGTCCATTCCATGGTACCTATAGGACTTTAAGGCTTATACCATCTTCAAACCCTCTCTGCAATTCAGAGGGGTATAGGGTCTGCGTCATCTTCAGTCTATCCCATTGCGACTCAAGGGTATAGAATTTGTGTCATTTTCAATCCATCCTACTGCGACTGAGGGGCATAGAATTCGTAAACGATTTGGTCTGTTGCACCTTTCCATTCCCGGGATCGTGATCGGTGTGCACGCATGATGGATACAAAATCATTCTTCGCGCGCGAATGATTGCCCATTCATACATCGCCTTTTCATCGAGATGATACTACTTACGTAATACCTCGTCATTTTGTTCAAACACTCGCTTTCAACCAAATTCAAAGAGATAGCCTCGATTCGTAATTTTCCTCCATCATTATTCCCGATCCTTTAAACTCGAGGAGTTTTAAGCAATGGTCTCTGCTTTCAGTTCCTAAGATACTCAAAAAAGTTTCATAGAGTAATATGCGAACTCTTTTTGTGAAAGTGTCGTTATTCTATTAATCATTATTTCAATGCAAAATGCCCGAAAGAGACCATAACTACGGATAAGAGAGAAGCTAGTTAGGAGCAATGCTCAAACAAATAGGTAAAGCAAAAATAGCAAATGTAATTAGGAAGGAAATTTATTGGCGGTATTTTGCAAGGGAAATAAATAACAAAAATGGGTAAAATAGAAGCTAGGTGCCCTGTATATCGCACTGAGCTTCTCTGTTCAAACTTCTTGAGGACCATTTTAGGCTCAATATGTGTTTAGGGGATCCGGAGTACTTTGTCGATGCTTCGAGACGCAACATATTTCTTCATTGTTAACCCAAGCGTGGCAAGACTACCGTATGCCTTACTTTAGGTCAAAATTTGAGCTGCCCTTCTGGGTTTTCAACCCAAATCCCTTTGGTCTCAAGGCGCCCTTTGCGGGTTTTCATCTTGGCCTCTCCTTTTCTTCTTTTCCTTTCCTTTTTGTGTGTTTTTCTTTTCTCTCTTTTTTTTTTTTTTTTTTTTTTTGCAAATCTGAACTCATAGGATTAGGCAAGTCCTTATCATCCATCTTGATTAGTGCCTATGTTTTCCAAGCCCAGCCTTCTTTGTCGCATAGGGCACTTACTTTTCCTCTGAGTCCTTTTGGATATGAAGAATCCTTCTTAATGCAGTCTTTTGAACGGACCTTTTTGTCGTAAGCCCCGGTGAGGATCTTAGCCAACATAGAAAGTAAATGGTAACTTCTCGATGCCAACTTTTACAAATATCGCTTGTCCTCGTAAAGAATTTGGATGGTTTTGGCTCTCTTGCTTGCAGACTGATGTGGTGTCCGACCTTTGAACAGACTATAAATTCGTGTTATCACGTTAAACACGCCCTTTTGGTATCCTTTATCACCACTCTCTTTTTCTTTTTCTTTTCTTTTTTTTTTTGTGTTTTTTCGAATTTGAATTTGAAGTTGAAGTCGACGATTCACGATTTTGTAATTTTGACATGTGAAGCGACCTTTACCCTCCGTAAGGTAATCAAAGGCTATGAATATGAATCGATGTTGGTTCAAAGATTATGAGGAGACTAGCTTGATAGCGTCCATGCCTCACATATAGGAATCCACGTTTCGATGGCCCCAACATGTCCGGGCCGTGATCCTGCGATAATGTCTTGCCTTATTCTTGCGGTGAGCTAAGTTTCCATCTTCATCTCCCTCGTTGGCTCGCAGTGTGTCACCGACATTTCGCAAGGTAGGATCTGCCATTTTTAATCAAGTTGGAAATAAGTTGCAATCTCTATCATCTTCTAAGTCCTTAGATTCTTCCGGACACATATCTCACTAGAAAGGGAGTCCGTAATAAATACGCTCATGTCATTGATATCCGGGACCCATTGTCGTGATGAAAGTAATTTCCAGAGAATAAATGATTCCAAGAATGGTTATTTATGAATGAAGAATAATAGAACATTCAGTAGAATTTAAAGCATGAAAAGAACAACAACAAAAATATTGGTTCAAAAGATGCATTTTATCAAATAGTAATTTTTAACACGAGCCTATTTCACAAAAGAGTTCTCATTGCTTCTAGGCTTAACGCAACCAAAGATATTTCGTACATTACTCCGGTAAGCTTCTAAATACTACAGAATTTCTTCCATGATCTCATTGCTCAAAATGCTCCTGTGTTTATGCTTCGCTTTTGGTGCAATCGCCTATCTCCACAACACCTATTTTGATGAATTTTTCCACCAACTTCTTAAAAGTCATGCAATTTTCTATTGAGTGTCCTGTAATCCCCGCATGATACTCACACCTGACATTTAGGTTATACCATTTTGGGTATGGAGGTTGCGGTGGTTTTATATAACAAGGAGCTACAACATGCATATCAAATAAGTTCGGTATAACTCCATATACGTCATGGGAATAGGAGTGAACTGAGGTTTTTCCGAATACGCTCATCGATTAGGTTTTTGCTTTGGGGGACCAGTGACTGTAAACTACCTTCTTTGGTCGGTTTGTCTGTCAAACGGCTTCGAATAACCCTTAGTATACCCACTGTGCTAGCCACATCCTTGTCCTTCCTCTTCGGGCTTTTGAAGCCCCTTCTCATTTTTTTCTCCGCCTCTGGTAGACAAAAACAACACGATTGACTTGCTCATTACTGGGGCCCATCTGGAGAGTCCAAAGAAGACCAAGTATCACCCTATATTGAGATCCAATAATGACAGGTACCACGCGAGTGCGCGTCTGGTTGAGTTGGGAAATTCATTGGGGAATAAACGATGTCTTCATCATTATCCACATTGTCAGTCACTAGGTCACTTCTTTTTCAAGTCCTCCGGCTAGTAACTGAGTTAGTTGGCCCATCATGTTCTTTTGGAAGTCTAGCATTTGCTCTCGCATTTCTTGTTGAATTTGGGTCAATTGCTCTTGCATCTGTATTTGCCTTTGCTCAATCCTCACCAACCTTTGTTCCATGTTTTCCAGTTAACTGAAACATTTTACCTAATTAGGGGTCCTTTTGTAAAGGTCTAATACAAATGAATGCAATGTAATGCGAATGCAATGTAGTACGAATGCATGAATGCAAAGAGGTATCGATTCTGATCAACTTCATTTTAGGAAACTTTATTAGAAAACAAGTTCTTTTACATAAAACGGACTACTATATGCTTTCGTCCTAAGTCCTAAAGGTTTTTGGTTTCCCAAGCAGTGGATCTAGCTCTTGACTATGGTTAAGCTGCAGCCCGTATTTTATGCTTAACATATTCACCTGTAATGCCAAAATCTATAGATGACCAGCTACCTTTTGAGTCTGCACTATTGCTTCCCTCACGAGGTAATCTCGACTCTTTAAATTGTTGATCATAAGAATGATGAAGGTCTTCTACTCCTCTCTTGTTTCGAGAAGCTCGATCCGCAGTTCACAATTGTGTAATGCTGGTTCTAACTTTTCGATCCCACCTTTCATTTCCTTAATCTTGTTCAGCTTAACTTCAACTCGATTGCGAGTTATAGCTTCGATGGTAGTGAAGAGGTCAGTCTAAGCTTAGCATCAATTCTTCGAAAAGTATTGATCATTCACTCTAGCTAGCGCCATACCCCGAGGGATTCTTCCGCTTCCAAGGCTCATAAAGATTAGAGTTTTTCTAGACAAAGAAGAAATCATGAGCTCCGCACATTTTAGATCGTATCCGTTCGATAGCTTTTCCAATTCTAACCACAGGTGAAAGTCGTCTATTCTGGTTTGTCTCTTTTGGATCTATCTAATCGGGTCAATACAAATTCCTTTCATTTCTTCACACGAATCAAATCCCTTGCAATGTTGTTTGCATCACCACGATGAGCCTAGAAGTTAACAACACCTATCCTTCAATCCTAGATGGTTACCAATTTCAACGCCCATTCTTCCGGAAAGAAATTTCCATCATTGCCCCTGACAGAGCACGACCTTCAACTTGGGTGAAATTAGTGCTGAAAGAAACACCATAAGAACACAGCATTGGCTCGACACTATGGTCGCTCTCCCGTGAAGCATAGAATAAAGCTTTCATTCTTTCCCCGAGACTTCTGTCTTAACCAAAGAAGCTCTCTAGTTAGCGCTTTGTCAATTGCAAATACATCAAGGAATGGAGCTCCAAAGGAATATATGTAGGTTGTTTGGCTCTCCAACATTTAAGCATGGCAAGCCTTACGAGAAGCGCGACCGTATGTTGCGATGGTCGACAAAATGATTATAGACAAGAATCTCTAGATTCTCGGCTTCACCATTAACTTTTTCACACTTTTCTCCTTTAATGAAAACAACGGATCTTTGCGTAATCGGTCGCTTCCAATCCAGGTGATCTTGTACTGTGATTGGATGGATCGACTCTTGTCCTCGTGTTCTTAAAGCTTTGCTTAGCTATGGTCGATCCGTGATCCATAGCATTCTCGATTGGCGAAGGATCCATAACCGGGCTAGGACGAATATCAATATTCAGGGAAAGGCCTCTTTGAGTGGCCATGAAATTTGAATGGAAGCCCCTATTGTCAAGGGCACCTCTTCCAATGTCCGTGAGGTTGTTCTGATTATCTTGAAAGATTGGCAAACCAAAGAGGGCATCCTGCTTTCGCAAAGATGCTATCTTAAAACGACATCTATCACCCTCAATGCTTCTTGAGAGTTTTCAGATTCCTGTCCGCGCCAAGCATTTTGAGTTGCTCGCATGGGTGTCTATGCAACAAAGTTGATTTGACCGATAAGGCCGTTTAACTCTCTTTCTGTCTTGCCCATTTGAGTCATCATGGACATCGGTCTTGCATTACCGTTGTTTCTGTTAGATGTAACATCCTCAAATACAACTATAAATTCATGCTTGTTATTTGGAGGAGTACCAATAGTAAATAAACTTTTCTCCTTGTCGTAAGCAAAGTCCTTTTCAGCCAATTCAATGTCACAGGTCTCTTGCCCTCTGCCAATCACTTTCCTTCCAACCCCCTTGTCGTCTAAAGGATGACCACCAGATTTTAGCACCGCCACATTTCCTTTTGCTCAAATGGATCCATACCTCTTCTAATCGCCTAGGTTCTAACTATACGAACGATCGCATTGTCTTCCATTTTATCAAGGAATCCGCTTTCCATAACCAGACTTTCTAACTCGTGAACCGACCGTGAATCGATACCTCTTTAGAAAATGAGATGAATGCACGAAAATAAAATGCAACGAGTCGATGTCGCAGTAAAACAAGTGAAAATGAACAAACACCTACCGGGTGACCACTAAGGTTTGATGTAGTTCTATCTAAGGTGGGCTCCTAGGGTTCACTATATGTGGTTTTAGTTCTAGAGTTTGAGGTACCCGAACCAACAGATTCCTCTATCCTCACCCATTATAGGCTCATATAGACCGAGTTCGGTTCGTGGAATACATTTCCCTATGGCTGCACTGAGATGAAAATCTCACGAAGACATAGGTACGGATGTATCCCTGGCGATCCACTATCCTGCACGGAGGTGAAAACCTCACGAAGGAATAGTTTCTCACTCCCACTTAAAGGTGCGACCACAACGGTCATGCAATGTATCTTGTGCAAGAAAATAGAAATCATATGCAATGACACAAATGAATGCAACACAAGGATAGTAAAAAAATTTTAAATCAAATTTCCAAACTTTCGACAAAGGACAAAAATAATCAATTTACGGCCGACTCTCTCTTTTGGGTCCCCAGTGAGTCGCTAAGTCGTCGTAACCATTTTTTTGAATTTTGGAAAAAACGGGTCGACGTGGGTTTTGAAAACGAATATAAAAACGGGAGTCGCCACCAATCTTTTTTGATGAGGTGTGATCGGGTCACCTTAAAATGTTTGTTTTTAATAATCGAGTTAATTTATCAAAACACAATTTTGGTCTACGAAAATCGTAAAATGGATTCGGGAGTCGGTTCACGTGCGAGGAAGGGTTAGCACCCTCGATACGCCCAAAATTGGTACCTAATTGATTATCTAACGTCTTAATGTCGAAAGTTGAAAACTTAAGAATTCAAAATACGATCCCTCTTGTTGTTGAAGAATAAATTTGGATAAATTGGAAATGTATGCCAAGGGCCGCCTCGCTTTAAGGTGAAGTGTTACATCCAATACTTTAGGACACCACATTTCGACCTTTAAAGTTGAACTTGCCTTTTATTCAAAACTTATGGATTTAATTGAAAGGATATTTTGTTATTTAGAATGGACGAGAAAAGGAAACCCAATACTTTAGGGCACGATTTCTCGAGCTTCCAAATACAGAACATTGCCTTGGTTTTAGAAAATATTATCTCGGAATAACAAAACATCACATCCAATGCATTAGGACACGACATCTCGAGTTCACGAGAATAAGCTTTTAGTTAAAAAATGTATTTGTTTTAAAAGGATATTCGGTTATTTAGATTAAACGAGAAGAATCGAAACCCAATACTTTAGGGCACGACCTCTCGAATTTCTAAATACGGAATATTGCCTTTGTAAAAGAATCCATTTTGTGTCGGGCGAAAATTGATGTAATGCAAGTTTATAAAAATGAAAAGAAATGAATCATGGTATTAACAAGCATAACGAAATGATAATAAACGAGTAGTACGAAAAAATAAAAGAAATATAACAAATAAGCTATGTAACTTAAAAGGGAAATAATAGGAAAAAGTAATAAAAGAGATAAAAATGAAAATAAATAAGAATAATAATAAAGGAAACTTAATAGTAAATCGATAAATAAATAAGTAATATATAAAATAGTAAAATAATAATAATAGAAATAACAATGAAAGTAAAAATGTATTAATAAGGATAATAATAAAAAGCAAATATGTTAATAATATAATAGTCACGATAATAATAATAGTAATAATAATAATCAAAATAATTAAAATAATAATAATGATGATAATAATAATAAATAGTAATAATAACTAATATATAAGTATATGTAAAAATGATGATGTAATATTAGAAATAACAATAATAATGAAAATAAAATAATAGTATTGATAATAAAATGAAAAAAATAAAATAATGGTAATAATAATAAAACAAGAGTAGTAATACTAATAATAATAGTAAATGTAATGATAACAAGAACAAAAATAAACATGGTTAATAATAAAATAGCTAAGAAATGTTAAGAATAATGTTTAAAATGATTATTAAATACAATATAATAATAATGGTACGAAACTAAGATTTAAATCAATGATAATAAATATAATAATAATAACATAAGTATATAATAGCTAAAATAATATTAAAGGTAATTAATTTAATACTGAAATAGTCAAAATAATTGAAAAAAGGACTAAAATCGAATTGAAAACGAGTTTTTGGGGAAAATCTGAAATAAAATAAAAGGAAAAGGACCTATTTGGAGTGCGCGGATTACATGGGGGACTAAATTGGGCAATAACCCATTCCTTCCCAAAACGAGCAGCAACAAAAGGACCTGATTGAAAACAAAATAGACCTTCGGGGCAAAATTAAAGAAAATGAAAACTTGATTGCAAAATCATGAAAAGGCGGAGGGACTGAACGCGTAAATACCCCATTTTAAAAAAACACGCGGATCCCGAGAGGTTGGAGCGGGTCGGTCACAAGAGTCGGATCAAAACGACGCCGCTTTGGAGCTTAGGACGCCTTGACCAAAACGGCGTCGTTTTATGTTGTCTATATAAGTTTAAAAAAAAAAAAAAACTCATTTCTTGTTTGCTTTTTAAAAAAAGCTGATCCCTTTCTTTGTTTTCTCTGCGGTAGTAAGAGTTCCGCGTCGCTCTAGTCACCGGACCATCTCGCGCCACGCCGTCGCGCCGCCGCCAGACGCTGCGTGTGAAGTCGAAAAGTCGACCTTTTTTCGAAGATTTTTCTCAGGGAGTCTCTTTTCCTCTGCTTCTTTTTTTTTTCAAATGTATATTTATGCCGAAAAAGAAAAAAGAAAAGGCTTCGAAAATAAAAAGACCACCTTTTTTTTTTGGCCCCAGCTTTTTGATCTTAGTAGTTTCTTAGTGCTTTAACCTCTACTCTTTTGATTCGTTTTTTGTGTATTTTAGATCTGAAATCTCTCCTTTTTTATTAAAAAAAAATCCCCCTTTACAATGGTTTTTAACTGGCTTTTATAGCCATTTTTGTTACAAGCTTTATGTCTTCTCTTTTTAATGCTTGGCAGGTGCTTGGTGGCAGGTGGAGCAAGTGGGAGGGTCGGTGGCCGACTGACGAAAGGGCGATGGGGGCGAGGCAGGCGCAGGCGCGGGCGAAGCAGTGGCCCTAGGTGCGGCGCACCTAGGGTTTATAAAATTTTTATTTTTCTCATTGTTGTTTTTTTTCTATTGGGCTAGGTTTTTTTGAAATTGGGTTGATCTGTTGGGTTATTTGGGTAGGTCAGTGGGTTTGTAATTGGGCTTGGGTTTGGGTTTTAATTTTGTTTGTGTATGGGCCGGGCAAAAATGGGCTTGTACAGTACCTTCGGGGCTAGATCAAGAAAATTACTAGGATTCGTGGTTAGTGCAAATGGGATTGAGATCGACCCGGATAAAGTCAAGGCTATACAGGAGCTACCTCCACCGCATACCCAAAAAGAAGTTTGAGGTTTCTTAGGGAGGTTAAATTACATCGTTCGTTTCATTTCACAACTAACGGAGAAATGTGACCCCATATTTCGTCTCCTTAAAAAACACAATCCAGGTATATGGGATGAGGAGTGCCAGAAAACTTTTGACAAGGTTAAACATTATGTAACACCCCAAACCCAGCCTAGACATTATGGCCGGATCTAGCATGTCACATCAAAAGGTAGTTGAAAAGCTAAGCCACCGTTAAAAATGTTGTATCTCTTTTTGAAACTCCGAGTTTCTTCGTTTGTTTATAGAAACGTGATTTGCTTAATGTCTGTTTTTGTAAAGTTGTTATTATTTTGAAAAACTATTTTTGTTGTGAAAATCGAACTTGAATAGTTGCGGAAACGTGATATTTTGAAAAAAAATGGTTATTAACATTTTAGGAAAACCCAGTATTTAAACGTTTAACAATTTAATATTAGCCAAAAAGAAAGTTTAAAAGGAAAATAAAATCCAATGGCCTTATACAAAATATTAATCCCAAAATAAATAATATTAAAATAAAGTAAAAATTGGATTTACTAAGTTTCGTGAGAAATAACTCCGATGTATGGTCACCACCGAGTCCTCCGCAGCTCCAAATCATCTAACGCTGGGGATTACCTGTAAGGTTAAGAGAAAGGGGGTGAGTTACGAGAACTCAGTGTGTAATCCCCTATACGGTCACTATCTGGGCCTGAGCCCTTACGACATCAATCTGGGCCTAAGCCCTATAATCATGATAATGCAAACAATAAAATGCAGCCCACCTAATCCAACCAATCACATCCCCGTACCAACCAATCACATCGTGTGGGGAGCAAGTCAACCCATCCCGCCAAACACACCAATATTGCAGACAAGCTACTAATCACGGTATTTGTGGCTCTTAAGCCTTCAATAGCGGTATTATAATTGGCACAGTGCCATCAGTAACTGTCTTATGTTTGGCACATAGCCACCAGCGACGGTAATATAATCGGCACTCAGTATTGGGTAAATATGATCGACACAGAGTCATTGATATCTATTAGGCACATAGCCACGGGTAAATACGATTGGCACAAAGCCATAATCAAGATAGCACAGAGCCAAGCTCTCAATATGTGGCATAGCCACTAAGACAGTATGTGGCAGAGCCACCAGGCTACACTTCCTCCGATCATCAAACTCAACCCATGTAACATGATATAAATGCAATGCATCAAACGTATAAACAGTATAAATAAAATCACATACACGATATTCAACTATAATCGGGGGTATAACGGTCATTTTAACCCCTTTGGGGGTATTTCGGTAATTTACCCATCGAGGGTATTTCGGTAATTCACCCATTAAGGGTATTTCGATTATTCACCCATTAAGGGTATTTCGGTAGTTTACCCTTCAGGGGTATTTCGGTAATTTACCCTCTAGAGGTATTTCGGTAATTTACCCACCAAGGGTAATTCGGTAATTTACCCACCAAGGGTAATTCAGTAATTTACCCACCAAGGGTAATTTGGTAACTTTGTCAACCCCTCAGAAGGTCTACAGTCGCCTCGGGCGACTTCAAGTATTTTAAACAGTGATAATGAAGCGAATGGGCCTAAGGCCCATTCTCGGCCCAAGTGGGCCCACACACTCGTGTGGCCCATTTAGCCCAAATCTAGCCACAGATATGAGATTCACATAGACTAGTCCAATATCTACTACACAATCATACAATTTATTCATATGGGCCCACGGGCCCATTGGGCCCACTTGGCCTAAAGCAGCCTAAACCCACAAGAACACTCATGTTGGCCTCAACTATCGCGTCGAAGCTCCCACACGTGTGCTCGTACGCTCGTGTGGCTACCATCGTCGTGTGACCGACATTTTGGCATTTGCCGCTCTACAGCTAGAGTAGGGCGAAATACACACCTGATAGGAATTTGGAGTTGATCCGCGCTCCGACCACTTCTATGCCCAACGCCAACCAGGGTATGCTTACTCACCTGATAGATTGCTCTATTTAAAGCCAGCTTCTCACCTTCCCTCATGCTAGCTTCCCAATGTGGGATCCCTCCTTCAGCAGAGTTTAATTCCAACACAAACTCTGGCCGTCCCAACTTAGCAAAATAAATATCCCTTTTTGCTTGCGATGGGATTCGAACTCGGGCTCTCCAATAACTTAATCCACGCCGCTAGCCACTAGGCCACAAGCTCCTCTTGTGTCTAAAATCATGCGCAACTAAATATAAGTCTATGGCCAACGTCTAAGTTCACTTAAAAAAATAAATCAAAATGAAATGCAAGCGCCAAGACTTGAACCTTGGACCCATTGCTTCCTTGTGGCGTCATCTCCTTGTCTCCCATGTGGCGCCATTTGCCACTAGACCACAACCCCTTTTTGTGTCATTTTTCTCCACATTTTATTCTTAAAGCCTACTTACTAACTCCCAGGGTTTTATTCACCTAAAACCAAAATTTTTCTAAAGCCCAAGTTTTTTAACCTTCCAAAATCACTCACCTAATAGGACCAACTTGCATTAGTGTCGTTCTCTTGTTCTCAAAAATTTTAAACGCTCCATTTGTCAAGGCCCAATAAGCCCAATTCTACTAGGCCCAAATTCGGGTCGTTACAAATCTACCCCCTTAAAGAAATTTCATCCTCGAAATTTCCAACTATCTATCAGTCTTTTAACACAGACTACCCTACTACGCTGCCGCTGCGCACTCTCATCCCAATAACTCTACAACATTTCTAACTTAATCTTAAAACCTCTTACACACAATCAACCTTCTAACCACAGAAACAAACAGATATTTATCACACATGCATATGATTTCTATATTCAAACATCACATCCAAACAAAACGCACACAAAATAAATACAAAATATACAATCATTTCAGCATATAACGAAGTATAGTGTCAGGAAACTTACGAATTTGGTGCCAGAGACTCGGTGTGCCATACTTCCAATAACACTATTACTTTCCAAGTTAAAATTTTAAACACTTAAGGAAAAATTTCAAAACCCATTCCACAGTCGAGTTTTGCAACCGGGCTCTGATACCCTAAAATGTAACACCCCAAACCCGGCCTAGACATTATGGCCGGATCGAGCATGTCACATCAAAAGGTAGTTGAAAAGCTAAGCCACCGTTAAAAATGTTGCATCTCTTTTTGAAACTCCGAGTTTCGTTGTTTGTTTGTAGAAACGTAATTTGCTTAATGTCCATTTTTGTAAAGTTGTTATTATTTTGAAAAACTATTTTTGTAGTGAAAATCAAACTTAAATAGTTGCGGAAACGTGATATTTTGAAAAAAAAATGGTTACTAACATTTTAGGAAAACCCAGTATTTAAACGTTTAACAATTTAATATTAGCCGAAAAGAAAGTTTAAAAGGAAAATAAAATCCAATGGCCTTATACAAAATATTAATCCCAAAATAAATAATCTTAAAATAAAGTAAAAACTGGATTTACTAAGCTTCGTGAGAAATAACTCCAATGTATGGCCACCACCGAGTCCTCCGCAGCTCCAAATCCTCTAACGCTGGGGATTACCTGCAAGGTTAAGAGAAATGGGGTGAGTTACGAGAACTCAGTGTGTAATCCCCTAAACGGTCACTATCTGGGTCTGAGCCCTTACGGCATCAATCTGGGCCTAAGCCCTATAATCATGATAATGCAAACAATAAAATGCAGCCCACCTAATCCAACCAATCACACCCCCGTACCAACCAATCACACCGTGTGGGGATCAAGTCAACTCACCCCACCAAACACACCAATATTGCAGACAAGCTACTAATCACGGTATTTGTGGCTCTTAAGCCTTCAATAGCGGTATTATAATTGGCACAGAGCCATCAATAACTGTATTATGTTTGGCACATAGCCATCAGCGACGGTAATATAATTGGCACTCAGCCTTGGGTAAATATGATCGACACAGAGTCATCGATATCTGTTAGGCACATAGCCACGGGTAAATACGATTGGCACAAAGCCATAATCAAGATGGCACAGAGCCAAGCTCTCAGTATGTGGCATAGCCACTAAGACAGTATGTGGCAGAGCCACCAGGCTACACTTCCTCCGATCATCAAACCCAACCCATGCAACATGATATAAATGCAATGTATCAAACGTATAAATAGTATAAATAAAATTAAATACACGATATTCAACCATAATCGGGGGTATAACGGTCATTTTTACCCTTTTGGAAGTATTTCGGTAATTTTACCCATCGAGGGTATTTCAGTAATTTTACCCATAGAGGGTATTTTGGTAATTCACCCATTAAGGGTATTTCAATAATTCACACATTAAGGGTATTTCGGTAGTTTACCCTCTAGGGGTATTTCGGTAATTTACCCTCTAGGGGTATTTCGATAATTTACCCACCAAAGGTAATTTGGTAATTTACCCACCAAGGGTAATTCGGTAACTTTTTCAACCCCTCAAAAGGTCTACAGTCACCTCGGGCGACTTCAAGTATTCTAAACAGAGATAATGAAGCGAATGGGCCTAAGGCCCATTCCCGGCCCAAGTGGGCCCACACACTCGTGTGGTCTATTTAGCCCAAATCTAGCCACAGATATGAGATTCACATAGACTAGTCCAATATCTACTACACAATCATACAATTTATTCATATAGGCCCACGGGCCCATTGGGCCCACTTGGCCCAAAGCAGTATAAACCCACAAGAACACTCATGTTGGCCTCAATTATCGCGTCGAAGCTCCCACACGTACGCTCGCACGCTCGTGTGGCTACCATCATCGTGTGACCGGTATTTGGGCATTTGCCGCTCTACAACTAGAGTAGGGCAAAATACACACCTGATAGGAATCTGGAGTTGATCAGCGCTCCGACCACTCCTATGCCCAACGCCAACCAGGGTATGCTTACTCTCCTCATAGATCACTCTATTTAAAGCCAGCTTCTCACCTTCCCTCATGCTAGCTTCCCGATGTGGGATCCCTCCTTCAGCAGAGTTTAATTCTAACACAAACTCTGGCCGTTCCAACTTAGCAAAATAAATATCCCTTTTTGCTTGCGATGGGATTCGAACTTGGGCTCCCTTGTAACTTAATCCACGCCGCTAGCCACTAGGCCACAAGCTCCTCTTGTGTCTAAAATCATGCGCAACTAAATATAAGTCTATGGCCAACGTCTAAGTTCACTTAAAAAAATAAATCAAAATGAAATGCAAGCGCCAAGACTTGAACCTTGGACCCCTTGCTTCCTTGTGGCATCATCTCCTTGTCTCCCATGTGGCGTCATTTTCCACTAGACCATAACCCCTTTCTGTGTTATTTTTCTCCACATTTTATTCTTAAAGCCTACTTGCTAACTCCCAGGGTTTTATTCACCTAAAACCAAAATTTTTCTAAAGCCCAAGTTTGATCCCGGGACTTCATATAAGGCCCCTAACCTTCCAAAATCACTCACCTAATAGGACCAACTTGCATTAGTACCATTCTCTTGTTCTCAAAAATTTTAAATGCTCCTCTGGTCAAGGCCAAATAAGCCTAATTCTACTAGGCCCAAATTCGGTTCGTTACACATTACCTGTCCAATGCCCCAGTACTAATGCCACCTAGTCTAGATAAGCCGGTAATATTGTATTTGGCAGTATTTGAGATTTCTATGGGATGCGTGCTTGGTCAACATGATGAGTCAGGAAGAAAAGAAAGAGCAATATACTATCTCAGTAAGAAATTCACTGAATATGAGACAAGATATTCGCCAATCGAGAAGTTGTGTTGCACCTTGATTTGGACAACCCGAAGACTGAGACAGTACATGTTGTACCACACAACTTGGCTCATCTCAAAACTGGACCCCCTAAAGTACAAGATGGAGTCGACTGCTTTGAATGGAAAGATGGCCCGGTGGCAAATTCTGCTTTCCGAATTTGATATAGTCTATGTGAATTAAAAGGCTATAAAAAAAAGTGCAATAGCAGATTTTCTGGCCAGTAGAGCTCTAGAAGATTACGAGCCTTTAAACTTTAATTTCTCGAATGAAGATCTAATGTATGTTTCAACCATTGAAGAAGACTCTCAAGAAGGTCATCCTTGGAAGCTAAACTTCGACGGAGCCTCAAACGCTGTGGGTAACAAAATCGGGGCAGTCCTAGTATCCCCAAACGGAGATCATTATCCCTTTACTAGTAAATTGGATTTTGATTGCACGAATAATATGGCAGAATACGAAGCATGCATCATGGGCATCCGTGCAGCCATAGATTACAAGATCAAAGTACTAGAAGTATATGCGGATTCTGCATTGGTGATCTATCAACTCAAAGGTGAATGGGAAACGAGAGACCACAAATTGATCAATTATCGAAGGCTAGTTCTTGAATTAATTGAGGAGTTTGATGACATCACCTTTTGCTATCTTCTACGAGATGAAAACCAGATGGCTGACGCCTTAGCTACTTTAGCTTCCATGATTAGAGTGAACAAACAAGAGAACTTAAAACCTATCCAAATGAGTATTTATGAGGCTCCGGCTCATTGTTACAATGTTAAGGAAGAAAAAAAGGACGATCACCCTTGGTACCACGATATACTGCGATAAGTGAAGAATCGTGAATACCCTGACCAAGCAACCGAGAATGATAAAAGAACATTGAGAAGACTGGTCAATGACTACATCTTAGATGGGGAGATTCTATACAAAAGAAGAAAGGATCAGGTGCTACTAAGATGTGTGGACGTTGTTGAGGCTAAAAAAATCTTGGAAGAAGTCCACGAGAGTGTCTGCGGAACACATGCTAATGGTTTTACGATGGCCAGAAAAATCATGAGATTTAGATATTATTGGTCCACTATAGAAGGGGATTATATCAATTATGCTAAGAGATGGCATAAGTGCCAAATTTATGGAGACAAAATTCATGTGCCTCCTTCACTTCTTCATGTCATGACTTCTCTATGGCCTTTCTCAATGTGGGGCATGGATGTCATTGGGCCAATATCATCAAAAGCTTCCAATGGGCATCGATTCATCATCGTGATCATAGATTACTTCACCAAGTGGGTAGAAGCCATTTTATATGCCAATGTCACCAAGTCGGCAGTTAGCAAATTCTTGAATAAAGAGATCATATGTCGGTATGAGATGCCAGAAAAGATTATATCTGACAATACATTGAACTTGAATAACAGCACGATAGCGAAGGTCTATAGTCAATTCAAGATTAAACACCATTACTCGTCACCATATAGTCAAAAAATGAATGGTGCGGTGGAGGCAGCCAATAAGAACATTAAGAAGATCGTAGGGAAAATGACTGATACTTATAAAGATTGGCATGAGAAGTTACCATTTGCCCTCCATGCCTATCAAACGTCTGTTAGAACCTCTACCGGGGCACCGCCTTTCTTTTTGGTTTATAGAATGGAAGCGGTTTTGCCCATTGAATTCGATATTTCTTCCCTCCGAATTTTGTCAGAACTGAAGTTAGATGAAGCAGAATGGACCAAGTCTCGATATGATCAGTTGAACTTGATAAAAAAAAAAGGCTAAGGGCTATCCTTCATGGTTAGATGTACCAAAAACGAATGATGCGAGCTTATGACAAAAAGGTTCGCCTCAGAGAATTCCATAAGAGGGACCTAGTATTGACAAAGATCCTTCCTATATAAAAAGATTTTAGAGGGAAATAGATGCTAAATTGGGAAGGGTCTTATGTGGTAAAGAAAGTCTTTTCTAGAGGAGCGCTAATTTTGACCGAGATGGATGGAAAAAACCTATCCAATCCTATGAATTTGGATTCAGTCAAGAAGTACTTCACCTAAAAAAAAATAAAAAAAGGGAGAGGCCAAGACGAAAACTCGCAAAGGGCGCCTTGAGACTAAAGGGGTTTTGAGTTGAATACCCGGAAAAGGCAGCTCAAATTTTGATTGAAGATTAAATATGTGATTGTAGGGTCTTCTCAAAAGGAAGAACGTTACGTCTTAGGGCATCAACGAAGTACTGTGGATCTCCTAAACATATATCAGGCTCAAAATGGTCCTCGAAAAGTTTGTACAGATAAGCTTATGCTGCGATATTTGGGGCACCTATTTTCATCTTACTCATTTTGAATTTTAGTAGTGTTTGCTACTTTGGTTAATCTATTCATTTCGAGCTTTGCTCCCAATAAATTTTAACATAGTCCATTGTATACAATCTTTTTCAAGCATTTTTTATTGAAATAACGATTAATGGACTGATAATATTCAAGTAAAAGGAGTTTTGTATATTGCTCTGAAAGGTTTTCTAAATAGTACAAGGACCTGAAATAGGACCACTGGTCAGAACTAACCAAACTTAAGGGTTGGAAACATTTGAGAAAGAATAGTCTAAATTGTGACTATTTCTTCGGATTTTCTGTCAAAGATACCAGCTAAATAAGAAGGCATCGTAACACATCAGTGATAGAATCTTGATGAACAACGAGCAATGACAACCTAAGCATTAAAAAGGGATCATTCTTGAAAAATGACATTCTACATTCATGCAAATATCATTCATACACATCTAGTTAGGAGCATTTGATTCATTCTGATCATGACATCCTAATCACTTGGCATAAATAGGCCCATCAAATGGATTCTACAGGCCATGTTCCCCAGAAAATAGTGTAACAGATCAGAGAAACCATAAATTCTATACCCCTGAAGTTGTAGTGGGATGGATTGAAATCATAATGGCAAATCTTATCTCCCTGAAGTTGCAGTGGAGCAAGTTAAAAAAAACAAATCTTATCTTCCTGAAGTTGTAGTGGAGTAGATTGAAGTTACAAATCCCATACCCCTGAAGTTGCAGTGGGACAGATTGAAGTTATAATGGCGAATCTTATCTCCCTGAAGTTGCAGTGGAGCAGATTGAAAAGATAAGTCCTATACCTCTTAAGTTACAGTAGGTCGGATCAAATCTACCATAGCAAGTCTTATCTCCCTGAAGTTGTAGTGGAATAGTCTAAAGCTACAGGCTACAAATCTTATCTCTCTGAAGTTGCAGTGGAGCAGATTAAAGCCACAAATCTTATCTCCTCGAAATTGTAGTGGAGCAAATTGAAACGATAAGTTATATACCTCTGAAGTTGCAGTAGGACGAATCAAATCTACCATATCAAGTCTTATCTCCCTGAAGTTTACAGTGGAATAGACTAAAGCTACAGGCTACAAATCTTATCTCTCTAAAGTTGCAGTAGAGCAGATTGAAACGATAAGTCCTATACCTCTGAAGTTGGAGTAGGTCAGATCAAATCTACCATAGCAAGTCTTATCTCCCTGAAGTTGCAATGGAAAAGACTAAAGGTACAGGCTACAAATTTTATCTCCCTAAAGTTGCAGTGGAGTAGATTAAAGCCACAAATCTTATCTCCCTGAAGTTGCAGTGGAGTAGATTGAAAATAGCAAATCTTGTCTCTCTGAAGCTGCAGTAGAGCAGATTAAAGATACAAATCTTATCTCTCTGAAGTTGCTATGGAGTAGATTGAAGTGACAAGTCCTATACCCCTGAAGTTGTAGTGGGTTGGGATGAAGCTACTTGAAAAAGATGAGCACCAAAGAAGTCAAGATTCGGTGAGACCAGACGAAATTGGTCCTTCTTAAAAGTCTTTGCTCTATTCTCGTTACACGACAACGAGCAAAGAGGGGCAGCTGTGAAAGCCCAGTTTCATCCGGGCCCAACCAAACAAACCAAACCAAAACAAAGAAAAAAAATAAAAAAAAAAGTCCATTTACCTATTACCTAATTTACAAACCCAAATAACACAAAACCCTAAAGCCTACATAGCCCAAACAGCTAAACAATTTTCAGTAAAAAAAAAAAGGGAACAGAAACCCTAGCTGCCACCCCTAGTCCCTAGCCTCTGCCACCGTCACTCCTCCACTGCCCAACCGCCACCTGTAAAATTAGCAGTAGAAAAGACAATAGACAGTACCAAAAAATATGAAATATTGTATTGAAATCGGCTATAATGCCACAGAAACATCAATGTATTTTTTTTGAGGACGGAGAAAATATATACAAAAAAAATAAAAAAGCAATTGAAACAGAAATCATACAAGGTGATTCATTTTTTTCTTATTTTTTGTTAAATAAGTAGATAATAATAAATTTTCTTTACCTGTTGTTCGGTCTTCGCACCATCGTTGGTGTTTCTTCCGGCCCTAAAAGCCGTCGAATCCCTTGGGATTCAGCCAAGGCCGTGGCGGACGACGTTGAACCGAAAGGTTTTCTTCCTTTTTGGGAAGTTTCGGCTTTAGTTTGGGATTTCTTTAACTCTGACTCGGAGTTTTACGCGAAAAAGGGGTTAAAATAGGCTTTTGGATAATTTTCTGGCCACCGGAGACGGTGGTCACCGTCGTTGGCGACCGGTGGCTGTCGGCAGAGCACTGTGGCTCCCTTGGCTTGCCCTAAGAACAGTTGAGAGAAAAAAAAAAGAGAAAATGAGTTTTAAAAAAAAAAAAACAGTGGGCAGAATGATTTTTTCCCCTAATTTTTTACTTGTATAGCCCTTCAAAACGACGTCGTTTTGGGATTAAGTCACATATGCCAAAACAGCGTCGTTTTGGGTCCGACCCAACGACCCGACCCGGATCCTCCTAGGATCCGCGTGTTTTTGAAGGGAGGGTCTAATTGTTGATCCAGTCCTTCCACTTTTTAATTGTTTTTCAATCTGGTCCTAATTCCTTTAATTTTTTTTCTTTTGGATTGTGCCATTCAATTTTATTTTGTTTTCAATTTAGCCCCCCGATTTGCCAAAGAAACGGTGCGTTTAATAGGTTTTGGTGTATTTTCCCATTTAGTCCTTATTTCTTTTCACGCATTCATTTTGGTCATTTATTTTGTTTTATTAGTTTTTTTATTCACAATTTGTCCCCTAAATTTCATTTAAATTTTGATTTAGTCCTCTATTTATTTATTCATTTATTTTATTACATTTTAGCCCTTTATCATTTATTTTATCCCGATTTGCCCCCAAAATTCTACTTAAGTTTTGATTTAATCTTTCTTATATTTATGCATTTATTTTATTGTAGTTTAGGCTCTTAATTTCATTTCAATTTCGATTTAATCCTTATTTATTTAATTTTGACCCTGTATAGATTTTTTTATATATTATTTTTTATGTATTATTTTATTTATTTACTTTTTTTATTTATTATGCCTTCATTTTTTATTTAAAATTGTTTTTTTATTTTATTTTTTATCTTCTTTTCATCCAGCATTTTTTTATTTGTTTTATTTTTTATTATTTTATTATTATCTATTTATATTTATGTATTACTTCTTTTTATATATACTTAAAAATTAGATTGTTTATACTCTTTTATTTGCACAATTTTTTTATTTGTTATGGCTTATTTTGGAATTAGAAAAGTCGTGTCCCTAACTTACGGAATATGGCTTTCTTCTAAAACTTAGATAATCAAATATCTATTTTAAAATAAATAATAAAAAATATTTTAACATCTGTTCTCGTTTTCGAGGATTTAAGGCGTTGTGTCCTAACTTACGGGACATGATTCTTTCCACTCGATTAACTTGAACGTTCGTTTTTGCACGATGCATAAAAAAGGAAAATTTTTAATCGAAGCAATATTCATTATTTTTGAAATTAAAAAGAGTTGTGTTTCTAACTTGCGGAATATGGCTTCTTTTTAAAACCGAGATAGTCGAATATCTACTTTTTAAAAAAAAAAAGATTTTAGCGTTTGTTCTCATTTTTTAGGATTTAAGGCGTTGTGTCCTAACTTACGGGACATGATCCTTTCTTCTCGGTTAACTTGAAATAAGCTCCTTTTCGTGAAAACTAATTTAGTTAAGTAACGTCTTAATAAGGGATTGTATTTTAAATTCTCTTCAAATTTTTAATTTTCGACACTAAAAACGTCAAGTAATCAATTAGGTACCAATTTTGGGCGTAACAAGAGTGTTAAACCTTCCTCGTACGTAATTGATTCCCGAACCCATTTTCTAGATTTTTGTCGACTGAAAAATATTGTTTTAATAAATCGAACTTTTTATTAAAACGATCGAACTACGAGGTGATCCTATCACACCTTTTATTAAAAAAGATTGGTGGCGACTCCCATCTTTTTTTTCAAACTTAAGTCGATTTCAAAAAAAAAAAGGTTCCGACACGAGTATTGTATCAATGATAGGTGCTAGAGGAACTGTTAGATATATTGCTCCAAAAGTGTTTTTTTGAAACATATGAGTTTCTCATAAATTCGATGTCTATAGCTATGGAATGATGGTGCTTGGAATGGTCAAAGTTAGAAAAAAATATTAATGTTGAAGCGTCTCGAACCAATAAAATATATTTACCGTCATGAATTTATAATCATCTTGATCAGTCTACAAACTTGAATGTTAATGAAGAAATAACAGAAGAAGAAAAAAAAGTAACAAAAAAAATTGATTGGATTGAACATTTGGTGCATTCAAACGAATTCATTAGATAGACCATCAATGACTAAAGTATGAGAAATATTGTAAGGAAGCCTTCAATCATTAGAACTACCTCCATGACCCACTTAAGATGTTACAAACATTTGTTAACTTGAATAATTTACTCATGTTGAATCAGTCATAAGTAAATTTAACAAATTATATATTGTGATCACATAACTTTTTTTAATATTTTTTTAAATATTTATTAAATGTTAATTGTGTAAACATAAATGATTAAATGCATCAAAATTTTAAATATATATGTGTTTATTAATATTAACTTTGTGTTCATTAAATGTCTTATGCTTGTATATTCAATAGAGGGTAAAAGTATTATGGAGGTCCCTATATTAAGAGTTGGATTGCATTTTATTTCTTTTATTCAAAAAATGGACAAACTAGTCTCTATACATTAGATTAAAAAGTAATTGGTCCTTCATGTTAAAAATTTCATCTATTTGTACTGTTAAAAATTAGTATGATTGACGGAATAACCAGACAATGACATGTAACATGTCACGTATACCTCATGTTACAATTAATCTCGAATTCTATGTGTCTAATAGTTATGCTACTATTAATTGCAATTAAGCAATTAAGTTGGTTGTGACTTGGTTATTATATTATCATATTTTGATTTAATTAGGAGAAATTTAGCTAAGGAATGATAATCTGAAGTTATCTAATATGACTTTGTTTAGGGTTTAGGGTTTAGGAATGATAATCTGAAGTTACCTAAGTTGGTCGTTAATGGGATAAATATAAAATTATATATGAATTTTTACTCAATGTGTAATTCGATACTTGAACTTTGATTCGATGCAATTATATATATGAAATTTTAATTACAATTCAAGTGTATAGATGAAACTTTGATTTTAGTTCAATTGTACATATTTGAATAAATGAATACATCTATTAATTTTTATATCGAATAAATATAATTATTTATGTATGCAATACATTAACGTAAAATGATGTTATATTGATAATTGTGTTAGTAATTTTTGAATTACTATTTAATAAATTTGTATTTAAATTTAAATAAAACATATAAATATTAACATGAAAATTTTATTTTTTATTTCTTTTAATAATAAAATTAGATTATGGTATATATTCACACGATTTGGGTGAATTTTCTATTATTATATTTACTAGAAACTCTGTGCCTATACATGTGGAAACAACATATTAAAACATAGATATGTGTTTAAATTGTAAATAAAATGAAATTAAAACACATGAATACATTATATTAAGATTATTAAATGAATACAATTATTTATCATAGTGCTGACATCGATCCTAAGTAGATGTTGAGTTAATTTGTAACACCATATCAAATTTCAATCAATAACATTATTAATATACACAATTGCTACAGGTAATAAAGTTTGCATAATAAATTTAAAATGTATAAATAATTAAAATAAAGTATTATTGAGTGGTAGTTTTAAAGTTTTTTCCAATATAATTGGCATGGGTTCAAATCTCACCATAGGTATATTTTGATTGTTTTTAAATTAAAACGATTAAAATACCCTTGAATAATATTATTTATTTTAAATACAAAAAGGCATTTTCGTAATTTCTCTAATCGAGTTGGTGCTCACCTGCCTGATTAACCCATGACACCAATTCAGTCCAGAGTTTAAATAATAGTAAGTGTATATATATACAATTGATGGAGGCAATAAAATATACATAATAAAATTAGAATATAAAAATATAAAAAAAATAAAGTTTTAGTTGAGTTGTAAATTAAATTTTTTACTAATACAATTGGCATGTGTTCAAATCCTACCAAATACATAATTTTTTTGTTTGTTTTTGAAAGTAAAAATATTAAAATACACTCAAATAATATAACTTAATTTAATAATGGAAGGGCATTTCTATAATTTTCCTAACCAAGTTGGTGCCCAGTTGACTCATGTACTAACCCAGTCAAGAGTTTTAATTTTTAATGAAAATACTAACTAAAATATTAATTTTTAATGTTGTTGGCGTGACAACTTGCATGAGAGTCCATGTACACATCATGCTAACATAGTGCCATTTATCTTATATGTCACACCAACAAATAATTCAAAAAAATATAAATATTCATAAAAATTTAAAAAAAATTAGCATGGAGTACATGTGGACTGTCATACAAGCTGTTGCGCTTAAAAATTTAACATTTTAGTTGGTATTTCCATTAAAAAAATATTATTTCAACTTTTTTTCAAAAGGTTAATGATCAAATTTGATTTTTTTTTTTAAAGTTTAGGATCAAATTTAGCTAAAAAAAGGAATAAAAGTCAAATTAATAAAAGATATAAATATTAAGAATTAAATTTGATATTATGCATAATTTAAAAGTGATTTGGAAAGAGGATGAGTTATAAGTTGGAATGATTATTGGTAAACAAATATCGTTGAATCCGGAGAATTTCTTTGTAGGGAAAGGATTGAATGAAACAGTGATGCCACGTCATCTGTATCCCTTTCCAATAATTTTATGCCACATTAGCATTTTCGTCCTGAATTTCAGTATTTTCATCCTGAAAAAAATCAAATCCAATTTAAAATCCTGAAATTCAGGATAATAATACTGATGTGGCATAAAACTATTGAAAAGGGATACAGATGACGTGGCGTCACTATTTCATACAATCCTTTCTCTTCTTTGTATAACTTTGAGAAAGATTAAAGTATGATTTGGAAACAGGATTTATGATACTAACAAATATAATAATTTTATGTCTCACTTTGTGGCTTCATTATCAACACTGTTTAAAATATCAATACGAAAACTATATGCAAACAATTGATAAAATTCAAAATAAAGTTTATAGTATATATTCTTGCTCACACGGGTGCTTCCCTTAAGGCGGATTCTTCCTCTACTGATGTATTTTTATATTTTACAGCTTCGGCAAATCGTTTAGTTCCGTTCATCTTCGGTGCAAGAACACTCGTTCAGTGAGTAATTACGCACTCTTTTTAAGGTGGCTGTTTCTCGACAAACCTCTTGACTATCTCTGTACCTTTACCTCCTTTATCACTAAACGGTCATTTAAGAGCCTTAACTGGTGATCTGAGCTGTTTCTCTCTCGACGATAAAACTTATCCCCATCTTCTCATTGGCCGACTTCAACCCCTGTTATGACCTCCAATAAAAATGTCTTATCAAAATGGAGTCATATTCCAAGAGCTGGCATTGAAGCAGATAATGAAGTATGTCGGTCCAATTGATTAAATATTTGCCTGGTCTTGGGTTGAGACTTTTCTTTGTTCAGTAGGCAGTCAGGTACATCCTACATGCATACTATGTATAAATACAATATAGAAAGTAAATAATTAAAATATGATACAATATGACAAAAATAGAAAGAAATGATACCATCATTGCCATAATATATATAATACAGATTATTTACGTTTCAAAATTATTATTATTAAATTTAAATTTTTATTATCAAAAAATATCACATGTCAACTCTTAATTAGTTGATGGGATTGAAGATAATGGTAGAGGTTCATCACCATTACCGAATTATAGTTTAAATATTTAGTTGGATAAAAAATAGTTTAGATACCTAATTTAAAAAAACGGCATAATTTGAGGGTGGCTTATTAAATTAAACTTAATTATTATTTTGGAATAAATATCATAATTATATATAAACTTTAATTTAATATACAATATTATACGTGAATTTTAATTTTAAATAATTTTATACATATAATTTTAATTTAATTTAATTTTCACATATCACTAACAATAAATCTAATCCTTTAATGCGAAACCTGAATTTAGTTCATCTCCATGCAGTTTCCATCTAATCCTCCATTTTTGTCTTCTTCCATATAATTAATAGATTATATACATAGACTTTGGCAACACTGTAAAGCCAATTTTCCAATATGTAAATCTAGAAATTCCATGTAACCGCTTGCAATTTCCTGTAAATTTCCAGACTTGAAATATCACTATCATTTACTTTAATAAAATGGTTTCAACATAGACCAATGAAAGCTCCAAAATTCTATGTATCTCATTGCAAACCACTGCAATACCGTAAGTTCTGGGTTGTCTAATCCTGTTTGAACATCCCTTCATAAACTTACTCCACCCTGCATTTCTGTAACATCAACAACATGCTTCCAAATTGTTTTCCTCTCTTCTTCTTTCTTTTTGCCTTGATCAGGAGTTCCGATGATTTTATCCGTTGACGATCCGCAGTACTCAGCCTGCAGGAAAACGCTAACATGCGGAAGCGTATCAAGTATCGGTTACCCTTTCTGGGGATTGAACCGTCCGAGTTACTGTGGGCAACCAGGATTTGAACTGAGGTGCGAGAATGATGTAGCGGAAATCATGATGAATGAAAACACCTTACGAGTTCTTGACATAGACCCTGAACTGCAGATTCTTAAGGTGGCTAGGGAGGATTACTGGAATGGTTATTGTCCCACGGAATTTATCAACACCTCGATCAACTACGACCACTTCAATTACGGCTCAAACCTTAGGAACCTCACCCTATTCTACGGATGCGACCTACCGTCAAACTCGACAGTTATTTTTCTTACTAACTGCACCGTAAATAATACACTTATGGATGTGTCATATGCTGCTAGAAACATGTTGGGTGATCCTCGCCATGGGGGATGCCGTGGAATCGTCGTAGTTCCGGTTTATGAAGCTGCAGCACAGGATCTGGAGGTGAACCCTATGACCGTGCAGGCTGCTTTAAGAGGAGGTTTCGAATTGCAATGGGAAGCGGATAATGATGAGTGCAGAAGATGCAGAGATTCAGATGGGGTTTGCGGATATAATCAAACTTCAAATAGTTTCACTTGCTTTTGCAGCGATAAACCTAGTGAAACCACATGTTTACCAACAACTGAAGGTACGTTATGGCTCTTCTAGTACTGCAATTTTGCTCAGCTGTTTGTTGTTGCAGACGTACATGTTAACCTAGTGAAACTTCGTTTTCAGAAAACTCAACTACTTCCAATAATTCTCTTCCTTTCCTTCCTACTATTCTCTCGCAATTCATTAAAGAAAAAAAAAAGTAAAGTAAATTATTAAAATAGTCATTTTTATTTATCTCGGGTTACATTTTAGTAATTTATGTTTGAAATGTTATGTTTTAGTCACTTACGTTAACATGTTGTAACATTTAGTCACTAAGCCGTTAATTGTCGTTAACGATGTAATAGTAAACAGACGTGGCACGTTAAATCATCATTTCAAACAAAAATTTTAAGTTAAATTATACAATTGGTCCCCATATTTTTTTATTTTGAGCAATTTAATTTTTTTCCTTTTATGTTCTTTAACTTTTTCTTTTCTTTTTTTTTTCATTATCTTCTATTTCCCCCTTTGTTTTCCTCCTTTCTCCATCTCTTTTAACGTAATTTTTTTTATATTTTCCATTTGTTCAAACCTTTTTATGTTTATGAAAAAAGAAAAGCTAAAAGCTAAAACCAAAATAAAACTTGCTTCGCATCCACATTTACAAACCCTCATCGTCTATTATCGCTTTAAAGAAATCAATTTGGATCTCTCAATGACCTAGTCCACAAGCTCGCCTAACTCGAAGACCTCGCCAGACGTGACTTATTGCAGTTCATCCCTCAACAAAATTTCTCGAGCTCATTCCCTTAACCTCCTAACCAACCCCCACAAACACCTTATCTATCTTACCTACAACATTCTCGCCCTCTCGAAACTACGTTGTTTCACGGATTCTTCAAACGAGCTCTACGCTCTCAATGACTAAAATGACCACCATACAAAACTTACCCTTAACTTTACCTAAACCAATTTGGTTCCATGCTCCCTTTCTCTCTTTGGTTCATATATCCATGCTCGGCTTCCAATCAAGCTTGCTTGGGAATATCCAAGAAGGTTTAGATCAATTTCATCATTTGCTTAATTTTATTCATTAAAAAATAAAAGAAAAAGAAAGAAATAATCTACACGATTCTATAAAAGTTTGGAAACGGAAAAAAATTGTTTCGAATATAAAGAATTCAATTTATGTTTAGATTTGATTAAGAATATGGTTTTTTATATTGATTAGTTAGATCGAATTTAAGTTTCAAATTTAGGTTATATTCAAATCGAGATTTGATTAAGAATGAATGATATTCGGTTTTGAGTGAAATTTAATTTAGGAATCATGTGAAAGAAACAAAGACTTGATTTATTTGGTGGGTAAAGATTATGTTTTTGCAGTGAAGAATATGAGAAGAGAGAAAAATAAAGGGAAAGATGAAAAGGAAAATAAAGAGATAAAAAGAAAAAAATTAAATTGTTCAAAAAAGTAAAAATATAGGGACTAGTTTTAACAAATAGAAAATGTAAACAAAAAAAATAAGTTAAAAGCAATGGAGAAGGGAGGAAAATAGAGGGAGGAGGAGAAGAGAATGAAAAAAAAATTGCTCAAAAGAAAAAAAATATAGGGACTAATTGTATGATTTAACCTAAAATTTTCGTTTGAAATGATGATTTAATGTACTACGTCAGCTTATCTTTACATCGTTAATGGTAATTAACGCTCAGTGACTAAAATGTTACAACACGATAATGTAAGTGACTAAAAGTTACATTTCAAACATAAGTGACTAAAATGTAAAATGAGACAAACAAAAGTAATTATTTTAATAGTTTACTCAAGAAAAAGAAAAGTCTTCCTACTCCATCATCATAAACTTGACCTTGATTTTGGCTCCAAAATCTGTGTTTGCCAATAATATATTAGGATGCACTGTTTTACGCTGTTTAGAATTGATAATGGGTCGGGTTAGGTCAGTGCAAAAAAATCAGGTCCGTTTTCTAGACTTGGGCCTAGCCTAGCCTGAAAAATGAACTTAAAAATATTAGACCCGAATTCGGTCCAACCTACTTGCATTAACTTTTTTAGATTATTTTTTATATAAAAATAAAATTAAAAACATAATACATCTAATAGATTAAAAATATTTTAAAAAAAGTTTTTATACTTAAATAATACTAACATAGTTGCAACTTAACAAGTAAATTCTTCTAAAATAGTAGCAAAACTAACAATAGAATAAAAGTTGTACAATATTTAAACAATAATAACAAAATAGTAGTAATATAATAGCGAAATGGTATAAAAACAACAGCATAACAGCAATAAACAAAAGCAAACATCAGTAAAAAAAATTTTGTTAAATTTGGGTTGGGCCAAGTTGGGCCGGAACCAAAAAATCTTGCCCGAAACTCGGCCCGTTTTTCTAAACGGCCCATTTTCTAAATAGCCCTTATTTTTTTATTCAAACCCCTTTTTTTGAACTTATATTTTTACCTAAACTCTTTCACTTTTCGAATAAATCTTCGAGTCTAGACGGATAACCCGACCCATAATCAGGTCTAACCATGTTGCTAAAACATTGACATTGATTACTCTTTTCGGGATGGAATCGACTGGAAAGTTGTAGCGTTCCAAGGGTGAAGCTAAGAATGGTGATAAAATTAAGTTTTTAGGGTGTACCCACTTATATATTTAAGAACCTTCTTTTCCTTTTTAATTTGAGGTTAATACGAGAATTAATCATCTTGTCTGTTCTTTTAAAACATTTAGTGTGACTGACGTTCTCATCCACCTAGTTTTGTGATATTCTCATCACTGGTTTTTTCTATCAAGTTCAGTCCATCAAATTTATCCTACATGTTAGAGTGCTCGACATGAAATCTAACAGTCAAGAGTTACTCTCATATTACTTATTAACGAATCATTACCGTCTCTTGAAAGGAGATAATTGTGATGTCATGATTATGATATTCATGTAATTTTTGATAAATTAATGATTTGTTGGTACCAACATTCAAGTTAAGTGGTGAATTATTGATTCATGGGTCCGTGAATTGCTAAACAAATCACAAACAATATTCATTTTTACCAATTATTTAATCAGTTACTTCATAAAATTTGTGAGTGAATCTCTTTCAGCTGAATTGGAATTATTAAATGATTAAAATTGAAGAGTATCCACTGTATTGATTTTTGCTGTAAATTGTATTTACAGGGTCCAGTTCCAAGTTGCAGCTCAAACTAATCATTGGTATGAACCAATTTAATGGGTCATAATTAATGAACAAAAGTTTTATCTTTAATTAATTAATATTTGATGTGACTGCAAAACAAGATCAACAATTTTCCAAGAAATGCAAGTAATGGGGTTATCATATAATTTATTAACTACGTACAGAATTTATTCAAAATATCAATTTAAATTATATTAGTTGATTTTGTTTTTGTGAATTTAATAGATGTGGAGAACTTAATTTACCCTATTAATCTTCATTCATGTATATAACAGGATTGACAGTTGGTGCAACCGTTGTTGCTATTGTATCAGTAAGCTTCATTGTCTTGAGGTTCAAAACAGAATTATTGTCAATTCATTCCCAAGGAGACAAAGCAACAATTGAGGCATTTATGAAAAAATTTGGTACATTTGCACCAAAGCCATATTCTTACAGAGAAATCAAGAAAATGACAAATAAATTTCATGATAATTTAGGTCAAGGAGGATATGGTAAAGTATATAAAGGAAAAATGTCTTAAGACCGTTTCGTCGCGGTTAAAGTCTTAAATGAATCTAAGGGAAATGGAGAAGATTTTATGAATGAAATAGCTAGTATTAGTAGAACTTCTCACGTTAATATAGTGACTTTACTTGGTTTTTGTTTCGAGAAATCGAAGAGAGCTTTGATTTATGAATTCATGCCTATGGATCTTTGGACAAGTTCATTTATAGTCAAGGATCAAATAATCAAAGTCGTCAATTGGAGTGGAAAACTTTGTACGACATTGCACTCGGCATTGCTAGAGGGCTTGAATACTTGCATCAAGGTTGCAACACAAGGATCTTGCACTTCGACATAAAACCTCACAATATCCTTTTAGGCAAGAACTTTTGTCCCAAAATATCTGATTTCGGTTTGTCTAAATTATGTGAAAGAAAAGAGAGTATAATTTCCATGGCTTGTGCAAGAGGAACAATCGGATATATTGCTCCAGAAGTGTTTTGTCAAAACTTTGGCGGAGTTCCTTATAAATCAAATGTCTATAGCTATGGAATGATGGTCCTTGAAATGGTGGGAGGAAGAAAAAATATTGATGTTGGAGTGTCTCAAACCAGTGAAGTGTATTTTCCATCATGGATTTATGAACATCTTGATCAATCTATGAACTTGAATCTCAAAGGAGTATTAGTTGAAGAGGAAGAAGAAATAACTAGGAAGTTGATTATAGTGAGCCTTTGGTGCATTCAATGTGACCCATCTGATCGACCTTCAATGACTAAAGTGCTAGAAATGTTGCAAGGAAACCTTCAATCATTGGTAATTCCACCTAAACCTTTTGTATCTTCTCCTTTATGATACCCTAAAATCAAGGAATAAAAAGAGACTTGGACTAGATTGGTTGAATAAAAATCTAGTGATTAGTCTGATAGGTATAGAAAAGTGAATAAACATTGAATCGGTCAAAAAGCGATTCAACTGCAAAAACTCATATTGGACTAATAAAAATCGTTTTTTTTATATTTTCTTTTCGAAGGTGCGACCAATTCGATCTTTGATTTTGTTCAACATAGTTCAATCTAGGGGTGTTATAATTTCGATTAAAATTGAATTAACCGACTGAATTGATCTAATTCGGTTAATCAGTAGGTCGATTAATATTTTTTGGAAGTTTGGTTGCTGGTTAATTCGGTTCGAAATCGAGTAATTTACCGAATTAATAATTAATAATATAAATTATATGTAGTTTTAATTCGGATAATTTGGTCAAATGAACATTATCAATTTATTTTTTTGATATGTTTTATACTTGTTTTAATCAAAAAAATAAAAACATATAAATTTCGGTTAATTCGGTTAATCGATCGAATTAACCAATATATTTTGATTGGGTTAATTTTTTTGAAAAATTTTAATTCGGCTAATAATTAAAGGATTAAAAAATCCGGTTAATTCAATTAATACTAGTTCGGTTTGATTAACCGTTTGAACACCCCTAATTCAATCCATTAAGTTTAGCTTTAAACATTTATTATGTATTTTTTTTATATTCTTCATGTCCGTTTTATGAACTATATTCGGGATTTATAACTATCCCTCTCAATAATGTTGTTTCCAAAGTGTACCATAACAACCATGATAACATTTATTATATACTTTGTTGGCTTATCATCTTCCTATGATTAAAAAAAATTGACTTAATTTGGTTAATTGCCAACTTTTACATAATGCATTGTCATGAGTTATAACTTGGATTTGATGGTTTATAACATAATGTTGAATTCAGAGGATTTTTTTGCATTACTTTCAAAAAGATTAAAGGATTAATTAGAGGGAAATATGAAAAACATTTTTAATGAAAGGAGTGGAAATTATAATTGTTTGAATCAAATTAATTAATTGGACAGATCAAATCAAGAATTAATTGGAATATTTATCTAGAGAGAGGTATCAAATTGATTAACTCACGAGTCAATATGAAGCAATTGAACCAATTTTTTTAATTTTGTTTATAAATTTTTAATAATTTATTTAATTGAATTAATCAAATCAGTAACCCGACCAATTCAATTATTAATTCAATTTTAAAAACTTTGAACATAATAAATTTTTAAATGATATTTGGGTTAACAGTTTAGCCTAATGAACCTAATTCACTTGTATCATAAGAAAATTTCATTCACAATTCAAGTTAATCTAAAGCAAATTATTATTTTAATAAATAAATAAAAATATATTCATAGGTATTTTTAATGTCTTATTATTTTTTAAAATATTAAATTTGAGCTGACTCGAGCCAACGCAAATTAAATTAACTAGAATTTTCAAAAATCGAGTTACAACCCAGTGGTGGACCTTGTAACTCCACAGGGAATTTCCTAATGTAAGAGCCGAGCAGAAAAATTGCAACTTAAACTTAACTAAAAAGATAATCAAAATTTAGTCATAATCCAAGAGCCGGCAATGAAGAAAATTGGCAAAGTTTTGGGTCCTCCGCATGTGTATTGACAAAACTTGATAATTTGAGTTACCACTCAAATATAATATCAAAAAATAATTAAAATATGATACGAATTATAATATGTGAAAATATACATACAATATGAGTGTGTCGTGTGTGTGTGTGTGTGTGTGTGTGCAACTTCCCAAATCTAGCCTCCAACTAAAACTAGAGACTGAAATTTCGACTAACTACTAAGGCTTGGAGTACTATTCCCAGTTATGGTTAGAAATATACAGAGCAAGAATGTCGACATTTTTTATTTTTGAAAAAACGATATCGATTTTAAAAATATGGAGTCGCCACCTATCTTTTTTGTTTAGGTGTAATCGGATCACCTCGTAAAATGTTTCATCTTTAAAACTTAATTTTGGCCTGCGAAATAAAAAAAATGGGTTCGGGAGTCGGTTACGTACGAGGAAGAGCTATCACCCTCGTACGCCCAAAATTGGTACCAAATTGATTAAATGATGTCCTAACGTCGAAAATTTGAAAAGTTTTGAAAATGCAATTTCTTTGAAACAGGGTGGAATATTCCAATTTTAAATGTAAGATTCATTCGCTCCAAAGGAATAAAATACTACACCCAGTACGTTAGGATGCAATATCTTGAACCCTCAAAGTCGAGATCATCTTATAACTTCAAAATCATGCAATTGAAAATGGTATTTAGTTATTTGGTCAAACGGAAAAATGCAACCCAGCACGTTAGGGCACAATTTCTCGGATTTCTAAACACCAAATATCACCTTATTTTGAAAATCTTTCGAGTAATCAAAATGTATTTTATTTGATTTGTTTGGGATAAAAAACAACTAAAATTGGCCTATATAACCTAGAATTTGCATCATTATTTGATAATAAGACATAGTGTCAAGCATGGAATTATAATACATGGCAACAATAACATATAAAGGAACAAAATTATATGAAAATACCAAGAAACCAAATTAATACACATACGATGGCAATACAACATATACTTTACAAATATCAACATTAACATCCAAAATCCATAAATTAAAAGACAATTTTTAAAAAGAATACCAAACAAATTGACACAATTCAAATGCGACAAATATATAAAAATGAATAACATAAAGGAAAAACCATTTGCAACCAATGTTATACAAATTATAAGTTATATGTACATAAGTTTGGAAATTGCATGTAAAAAAGAAAATCAAAATAAACCGTATACAAAATAGTAAATAGAAATAATATATGCAATATATGCAATAAAACTTAATATAAGTAATTTATGTATGATGAAAGTTTTGAAATGAACAAAGATATGCATAAGATTGAAGTTTTAAAAAAATATAAGTTATTTAACTAGATCCATAAGAAAAAAATATGTAATTGATAATAAATATATAAAATGAGATAATTTTAATATGAATCATATATATACATATATATATAAAATAATATATAAGAGTATAAATATTGTACAAATTATTGAAACAAAGCAACACATAAATGAAAATTTTGAAGTTAAATATTTATTACATAATTCTAAACAAAATATATATCAATGGAAAATAAAACAAATTAAAACATTGTAGAACCAATTTCAAAATAATTTTATTAAAATAGCTTGAATAATAAATAAATTTAATACTATTAAAAGAGTTGCATGGATTATAAACAAAAATTAAAAACTTAATTGTAATAAAAATAAAATTAAAAGGCTATTTCATAAATAAACAAAATCATTTAAACAAAATCAAGGATCAGACTAAATTTCATATAAATAATAAGGTATCAAACTAGCAAACATTCCAATATCCAAAACGCAGCACACAGACTAGACCAATTTGAAATTATGCACAAATTATAGAGGTCAATTAAGAAACAAAAGAAATGCATAATGGCTCTAATCAAAAGACGGCTCGACAAAGAGGGACTAAATGCACAAATATCCCATCACTGTAAAAACGCGCGGATCCTGTGGATGCTGGATCGGGTCGGATCAGGGCATTTCACACGGCGTCGTTTGGAGGCTATTGAAATGAGCCCAAACGGCGCCGTTTCCTTAATGAACCATAATCTCTTAAAAACAGAACTAAAACTATCAGCCAATTTTTTTTAAAACGAAACCCTAACCCCCTTTGGTTCTCCTTCCAGCCGAAATCTCCCTTTCTTCGCCGCATCAAAAAACCACCGCCTGACCACTATAACGTCATGACAATCGGCGATTAGTGGCCGATTCAGGCCTATTCGAATACTCTCTTTCAAACCAGACCGAATGCTTCCACATTCCCAACCTCGAAGGACCTCTTTGCTTCGATTATGACGAAGAAAGCAGTCCGACGGTCCCTTTTACGAAGGTAAACCCCTTATTTCTTTCTAGATTTTTACATAAACGGAAGAAAAAAACAAAGATCTAAAAAAAACGAAAGAAAAAGATTATCGAAGACTAAAATCACCTTTTCAAAATTTTTCTCTGTTTTTGGATTTCGTATTCTTTCGTACGAGTGCATGTAAAAATTTACTGTACAATACTTGGCTTTTTATAGCCAAAAAAATGAAATACACGTTTTTCTTAATCTTCTTCTACTGTATTCTACATTATTCTGCTATTCTGTTGTGGTTCTTGCTGCTTTCTGTTGCAGGTACGGCTAAACACTCGCTCGTGGAAGGGCCGTTTGGTGGCAGTGACGAGGCTACACTCGTGCGAACAGAGGCGCCAGAAGACCCCAAAAACCTCTGGATCATTTATGCATTTGGGCCCTTGGAACCGGATCTGCTTAGGTCTTGGAATAGGCATTGGGCCATTCGGGTCTTGTTTGGGCTAGGTTGGTTTATTCGAGTCTGGGGTTTAATAATAGATTTGGGTTAGTTTAATTTATTGGGTTTGTACAAAAGGACTGGACTGTTATTATTTTTGGTTAATGGACTGTTAAATTTGGGTTTTATTGCTGTTTTTTTTTTTTGTTTTTAATATTTATTTGTTTTTTCGGTTTGAATCTGATTAGTTAATGGTGCCGGGCAAATTGGGCCTATTACATCATAAATATGGGAATTTTCTTCATATCAACAACTGGTTCTGTATGAAATTCATACACCCATTTCTAGTAGGACCATAGCCCAAATGTTCGAGGTCTGTACCTGCAATTGTTTGTCAAACTCGGTGTTTTGTTGTTTTCCTAGCTCACTATTTGATGCCACTGAATGTTGACATTGTACTCTTGCACTAAAGGCATCCCAAATTAGACATGTTTCAAAACTTTTGAAATAGTTTGCTGCAAATGATACCATCATGACGACCTAGTGGCTTCCATCAAGGGGGCTTATGTGCTAGAGAACCTGAAAATCAGAAAAGGCCGAATACAGTCCTCTCAAGCATGGCATTATAACACAAACTGCAATTCAAAACCTGCAAATCTACACATGCTCGTCCATAACAGTTATAGCTGCACCAAAGGATAACTTGGTTACATCAACCCAGTAAGAAAAACCTATTGGTTGGGTGACCTTCAAGGATACATGACTGATATTCAGGGCTCAACAACTCCCGCCATGGATGCAGGATAATGTTGTAGGTCATCATCACAGTAGCATTCAGCACGGTTTTTCATGTGTAGCAACTAGCATCCCAAGCTTAAACTGTCTGAATCATACTTGCAGAAGTAATAAGCTATCTTGTTTAAGTTTCCCCATATCGCAGTCAAAAGCTTGGATAACTCGCCATACAGTTCTGACATCAATGCACAAAGGGACGCTCATTCTTTTGGCTCGTGCAACTGCCTCATCTAGAATTCACTCCTTATTTTTGCCTGTATACATGATAAACTTGAATCAAAACCCTAGCAATAAAAAGTTCCATGATTTCAAAATTTTCAGTTTGCAAGATACCATGAGCCACAGTCATATAATATGATGATTGACTAAAGAGGAAATTTCCAGGAGATCTCATGATCCATAGAACATAAGTCGGTGGCTTATAACCCTTGTGGAGTAGCAACTCCTTGTTCCTCCAACTTGGCCTAAAGTTTCAATAAATCAGTTAAACAATCTAATAGGAAAACATATATAAGCTTTGCTTTAATGGAGTCTAGAGAGCATCACAAACTATTTTAAGAAAAACATAGGCATATGACTGGTGAGAACAAAATTTGTTTGGAAGCCAGATTTTAGCTAGGTTGGTTCATGCAGTTATCATTTAGAGGTGCATCAAGCAGGTTTGGATTCAAATCCTGACATTTCTATCCCTTCCCTTACCCCCACTCTACGGCCTCCTTTATAGTTTATACCAAAAGAAGAGAACAAATATTATTTTCTTACCAGTTTGAGTTTCAAATCTAAGATTGCCTGTCGTCGCTGATATGCAAAAAACTTCAATGACTGATAACCAAGAACAACGAAAAGAAATCATGGTTAAGCCTAGAAATACACAACAGAATAAAGTGGAAATTTTCAACAAAAGGGTAAGAACAGAAAAGTTGTGATTAGCGAGCAAAAACAAAGAGCTTACTCCGATTCTCTGTAATTCAATAGACCTTTGTAATGCTTCCCTCTTAGTTAGGAGATGATCAGTCATTAGCTTCGAAGGGCGTCGATAGTTTTTTCCTCGGTAGATGATTATGGCATGACCTTCTTTTAGCTTCTCCACTAAAACCAAAATCCCACCACTCTCCGCTACAAGCATTTTTGCAGTATAGATAACTCGTAGGAACACTCTCTGCATTGTGATTACCTTGACAACTTCTCTGTGCTTCCAGTGTTGATGTACTCCTTCTATGACGCCATTAAAGACCCCACGCCTACCTGAACCATATTAAAACAAAAACAAAACAGAGATATTTAGATCCAGCCAAGGATGCTGAAGGAAAACCAGCAGAAAAGCTATCTAAAATTTGAAAAACCAAGGATCTAAAAGATAAAGAATTGATTGGCAACTAGGAGAGCTTCACAGTCTTTCCCTCACCAAGCACTAAGCAACTACTTAGCTTCAGTCCGATCTTCCGCAAGCATTCTCTCTCCTCTTCAGTAATGGTTTCGAGATCCAAATCTGGCTCAGCAGCTTGCCATGAAGAATTCAACTTTGCTAGCTTTTTAGCTGACTTCTCTATCTTTCCATTGAGCTGCAAAGAAAGAATTAATATTGTGTCAACAAACGGCAGTCCAAAGGATATAATATGATCATACGCAGGAAAATGATGCATTTGAAACGATATGATATTGGCCAACACCAATGCTAAACAAATGGTTTTGTGAAGGGATATTTGAAGGGAAATCCCCTCCAAATACATGGAAATCTAACAAAAATTTGAACATACCTTCTTCGGACTCACACCCGATTCTAACATGGGTTTAAAAACAGAAATATAATTGGAAAGGGATCTTACAATTGCAAGTTTGCGTTCTTGGTTTCTCAATTCCCTCTCTAAGTTTTCCTTTTGAGCTTCTATTTGAATTTCGAGTTCATTATTTTCTTTTTCCAGGACTCCATATTTGGTCTGAATATCCTGAAATTCTGCTAAAGTTCCTACAGTGCTAGTCTTCGCCAAAGGTTCATTAGCAACCTGAAAGGTTTCGGCTACTTTGACTCGAGCACCTTCTTCAATAAGTTGGCATCTCCTGAGTGCCATTTCTCTCTCCATTACAGAATTAGCAACACCTTGAGGAAGGAAGTCCTTCCCCCGGTAGAATATTATAAGGAACTTATTCCTTAGTAACAAAACTCCCCCCGTGAGATCCTGCAGAGTCAAGACTTATTAGTCATAGTAAATATACAGTTGTTGATAATCATAAACATGCATGCATGTCATGCGGAAAAACGTATACAGAATTCCAGGCTTGGTAGGCTTCGCAGTGATCCTTCTGGACTAAGTTACTCGGACTAGAGAATGAGCAAGGTTGAAGCCGGAAATATTGATTTGGGAGCTGGACCAACTTCGAACAAGGTCTTTTCAAATTCCGAATAGTTTGACCCAACCCAAATTAATATTTAGAAAACAGCAAAATAAATTAAATACTCAATTTGGATTAGATACCATAATTATTTAACTTCTTTATTTTTTTACCTTTTTTAACTATAGACTAAAAAATGTTTAACACAATTATTAGTAAAAATGTATTCATTTAATTGATTGAAAAGATTAACAGAGAGAATCAAGCTAATAATAAGGAATGGATTTAACATAAAAGTGTTACCAAATTTGTTATATCAAACAAATTCTACAAATGAAATCAATTATTTTTTCAAAAAAAAAAAAGAAGATAATTTTACTTTGTTTTAAAATGATAATGTAAAATATTTCAAATTACTTAAATTTAAGGGGGCAAACATAATTTTTCCTTTTTTTACTTGATAGTATTTAAAATACTTAGAAAATTTGAAGGGGGGAAAGGTACCTGCCTGCCCCAGGTACGAGTGACAGATGAGTATATTCTAACACAGGTATGGTCTGATTATTAAGTTTTTCCATGTATTTGGAGGGCCTTGAAGGTCATATCCTTATATCTATGTGTTGGACACAAGTGTAGAACATTGATACTTCAAGATAATTTTTTCCTTAAATCGAGTTATGTGTCATGCTAACAACGAGGTGTGTCATGCTAACAACGAGGTGTCTCATGCTGTTCCCTTAGTTTAGACATTTATACAAGCCTGATACAACTTAGATATGTCATATATGATACTTCTTGACAAAATAAAAACAGAACTACCCTATGTTTCTCCGACTCTTCATTTGTTTTGAAGTACCCATGTTTAACACCCATGCCCAGTACATATTCAAACATGAGGATAAAGATATGATTCTCCAAGAACCCTCCAAATAAATAGAAAAACTTGGAAATTTTTTAACATGCCCGTGTCAGACACACATGTATCAGACACTCACATCCAAGTCTGAGAAACCTAGGATCTGCCCATGGTTATAAACAGAGCAAATTTCAGCACGATGTGTTCATAACAACTCAAAAGAATTACAGGCTTACCTTGAGCTCATTAGCCATTTGCTCATTGTCAGTATTTTGTGCCCCCCACTTTATAGCAATCTTTGCTATGAGACTCTTTTCCCATAATTTCAAGATAGCATTAGCCAAGCCTTGAAGGTTCCTATTCCTCCCTGCAGCAAGAAGAATAAACCGGTATCAAGAATTCTGAAAATTGCAAACACGAGTGGAACACAAAGCGACTAAGCATACCCCAGGATATGTTTTGTTATGCAAGATTTAGAACATCAAATTCTTCATGTTAATACTAATGTTGAATGCAGATTTACCCTTGAAATAATTTCTCAATAATTAACAAGCACATTTTTCAGTTAGACTAGAATAGATTACTTCCCTGTCCCTTAGCTACTTAAAATGGTAAGGACACTACATGCATATGCCATAAGCCTAAAGTACTGCACGTATGCCATGCAAATGTGTGTGTAAGTTCTAGCCGATAAGTTTATAATAGGTAAGGTGATACCGAGAGCAAAGTGAAAAGGTAAAGGATGAGCGAGCTTCCTCAAATTCGTCAACTCCTCATCTGTCAATTTTGGTCTAGTTTTAGGAGGAGAAAGTCTTGTTGGAGGCCTAAAGCCAGGAACCACTTCTGGAAGCAAGTCAGCATCAACTGGTAATGGCTTTCGCATCCACCAGTCAATAAAGCGAGGTCCTAAACCATCCAATAATCTATCAGTTTCCCTCTCATACAGTGATCCAACTACTGGTTGATTATTCTCATCTCTGTCTTCTCCATTCAAACTTCTCCCCCAAGTACTTGCATTAGATTTTTCTTGAGACATAGTAGTATTATTGTCTGAGGCCAAGTTATTGAATACTCTTCGACCATTTGAAGTCAGCCAGTGGTTCTGTCCTCTATAAACAACAAGAACATCTTTCTTGCACCATACAACCAAGCCCCCAGTCTTCATCTGTCATGTAACGATCTAACAGTCAGAAACTTCGACAAAGTTAAATCCTGAATGTGTTGATGTTCTAGACCTAACAAACAATAATGTTAAATGAATATTTATAATCTTTAACAACAACATCAAAAACAATATAATTTGTATACGAACAGAATAGCATTGAGCCTTTCATCACACGTTCCAAATATTATGAAATTGAATACTATAGTTTAATAATTAGAAGGCCAAATATGAGAGTTCTTAAACGAATTCTACCCTGAAATCATTTGTCTGCATAAATTTATTCATAAAAATACAAAAACATGATTAACAATAAACATCCTTGAAGCTTCTTATATAAAATGCAAAAGGAAATTAGCAGAAAAACAAACCTCAACAATTTCAATTGCTCTATCCATATTTCTACACAAAGGAACACCAAATTTAAGCATAACAAGCTCATTGTTCCTCCAAGCCAACCTTATCTCATCAACAACAGCCTGAGTTACACCAGCTTTCATCACCTTAACCCATTTCCTCATCCTCATAGCCTTTTTTCTCAGTCTCTCAAGCAAATCGTTATCAAGAATAATCTCAGCCTGTGTCAAAACTTTCTCCTTTTTCATCCTCCTAAACACAACTTTCTCTTCTTCTCTCACCCACGGCATTTTCCTATCAATTTTTTTCACTTCCCCATCACTTCCAATCTCCTCCAACCAATTGCCGATCTCAAATTCTTCAAATTTCCCAATCTGGATATCGTCTAAAACTCCATTCCCTTGTAGCTTTTCCACGTCTCTGATGATCTTTTTCATCACTTTCTTCCCTCTCACCCCGCTTTCCTTTCCAAACAATGCCTTTTCAGGTGCCTTTGAATTGTTGTTTGAGCTCCTTTTGGTAGTGGGTTTTGAAGCATTTAACACTTCATCGGGTTGGAGAAGGAGAGGACCCTTCATCCATGGAGGTGTTGGCATCTTAATGGGGCCATTCCTGTGGGTTTTTGAGACTGAGAATTTGGAATTTTTGTTGAAAGAGTGATTTCCTTTCTGGGTTTTGGAAGGGTTTTGGGTTGAGTTGAAGGAAGAAGAGAAAGGAATGGGAGATTTTAAGAGAGTGGTGAACATGAGTGGTGGATGGTGATTCAATAACAAGTTAGCAGAACTTGGACAGCTCTTTATTTTGGTTCGTTGGTTCTGTTTTTTTATATCTTTAGAATTTCAATATAAAAAAAAATTAAATTACACTTAAAGCTCACTAAATTATTAATATGTTTAAACTATTTAAATGTTTCTATTTAATTGATTGGGTTATTAAAATTGCTATTGTATGATTTACACCAATTGAGAGCTCTCTTTCCTCTTCTCTTCTACAGTTCAATTTTTTTTTATAACTTTAAACATCATAAATATGTGAACTAAAATTCATATAGTTGTTTTCTTCAATCTCCAACATTGATAATCAGATTGACTTGAATCTAAGTTATGTTCTTTAACTTACCAAGGGGGATTGATCCACCGTACCAATCATCAAGTTACCGCTTAGAACTCACTAATCAAGACTTAAAAAAAAAAAAAAAAACCTTAACAGCTTAATGACTTAAATGAAAATTTTCAAATAGTTCAATAACCATTTTATAACTTTTTGAAGTTGAGTGACTAAAATGTAAACCTATTAACAGTTTAATAATATTAGGTGTAGTTTACGTACAAGTTGAGGCTACTATATTTGTTAAAAGGTTATATACATATTTATCTGAATTTGTTAATTTATACTTATTTGATAACTTTTTTGTTGGTACCTAACTAACACCGTTAAAATATACTAACATGGCATTGATGATCAATAGCAAAGTGATTATGGTAACACCACATTTTGAACAATTTCTATAAAATTTAGCTATAAATTTTTATTTTTAGTTTTAGTTTTTTAAGTGAAAAAATCACAACTAAACACAAAAGTATAAAAAATTTCAAAAATTATGCAAGGTGCAAATGTTGAAGGTTAAAAATTTTAAAATCAATATTAAATTTGCGAGAAAGGATTGTATGAAACTGTGACGCCACATTATTTGTATCACTTTCTAATAGGTTTATGCCACGTCAGTATTTTCATCTTGAATTTCAGTATTTTTATCTTGAAAAAAATTAAATCCAAATTAAAATACTAAAATTTAGGATAAGAATGCTGACGTGGCATAAACTTATTGGAAAAGGATATAAATGACGTGGCGTTACTGTTTTATACAATTCTTTTTCTTAAATTGGCATAATATATATTTAAAATTATTATTATGTTTTTTTTTAAATTATCACAATTAAATTATTAAGTGATAATTTTATAATTTTTGATAGATAACTTTTCATAATTTGTGAGAAAAACATGTTTAGTGGTACATCAGCCCGAATTGAAGATTATTTTGTCCAAAAACCGGCCTGGACAAACCGAGTTTATCAAACAGGAGGATAAGCTTAGTTTCAACCCAAACGCCTTGCTCTAATAGTTGGGCATAGCGGAAAGGCAGGAGAGAAGACATGGGAAATCAAAAGCAGGAAGAAGATGAAGACAATAGAAGAGAAACAGCGATCGCTTCTACCCGTTCTTTGCAACCCAACTTCAAGCCTGTTGGTGTTACTCCTCAACAGCTTTCTAAATTCCAAGTAATTTCTTAATATTGATTTTCACATGATTTTGCAGCAACCATTTATCTTTTAGCAGATTGTTTTTTTAATGGAATCGAGATTAGGGGTAGTGAAATCTTGGGTTTTGTTTATGATTGAAGGAACTGAACCCTAGACACCTCTCATGGATTTAAATTGCAGTGGCACGTTTTCAATCTGTCGAACTTATCTTAATTTGTTGCGGGTGTGATGAATTGTATTTCAGTAAATATTGGTAATGAATATCAGTGGCGGAAAGAAGCAAAACCTTGACCATTGTGCCTAATATTACATTACGATTGCTATACGAGTCCCCAACCCTTTTACCATCTTTGGCAGATACGTCATGCGTTTTTAGTTCATCTTGATTTCGGGTGTAATAAATGTAAATTTTGTAGATAGCAATGATAATCCATAAAAAGCAACCATAGAATTGCATTACGATTACTTTTCAAGTCCCTGTAACTTTTTATGGAATTTAGATGGTGGGCAGTGAAATCTTTGGCTTACTTGAGATGATGGCTATATTGCTCTGACTCTTCGTTTTTCTTGTAGATGATGACAGAACTTTGACATTGATAGGCTTTAAAACCTGTTAATTTGGTATGTTTGTTTAGGAGTTGAATGGGCAATGTTGTTTAAATTTAATATGCCTTGGGGTATGTTTGCTTCCTTTTCATGTCCAATACATATCCGGGATATAAGCCTTTAAGAATTTCCTAAATACTTGGAAAAGCTTTTAAAAAGTTAAACATCCGTATCGAACACTTATCCATACTCGACACACACACTCAAATCCGAGTAATCTAGGATAGAAGGATATCTTCTGGTTTTTGAATGTTCCATTTATTAGTTATCTCTGATATTCTCTTAATCTTTCTTTTCCACTGCATAAATTACTTCTAACCACCTGAACATTGCGTGTAATAGGAGCTTCACAGGAGGCGTTTACAAATAAAAGCGAAATCAAAGATTCACAAGAAACCAAAAGGTACCCATTGTTATTTATATCATCCATGTTGCTTGACTCCATTTTTCTTGAAGTATTTGTATTCTACACCCATTTTCAATGGATATCTGAACATAGTCTCTAAGAACCCTGTAAATGCATGGAAAAACTTGAAATTTTTTTGAATATATCTGTTTCAGATCCATACTTGTGTTCGACTGTTCGGTAATCACAAAAATAGTATACTATAATCAATAACTTTCTATTGTTGGATTTTTGGTTCATCACCCATAATCTCTTGTTCTATTCGTAGATCAAACCAAAAAAATTTCATGCTGAATACCTGAATAACTCATCATCTGCAATTGTTTCTTCTAATTATAGATCAAGCCAAAAGATTTTGTGCCAAATACATGAATTCTGCATGTTCTCAAGAATCAGATTCAAACACCAAAGTTGAAGATGAAAGTGTTCCAAACTCAAAGAGCCACAGTGAAGATGATAATCCCTTTACACTGCAAGACAATGATGTTGTGCAACTTGCAACAAAAAAGCGGCAGAAATTGCATTGGGGGTATGTTTCAAACTTTCACCTTAGACTGATCCTTAGCATCAACTCATTCATTAATTGAAAAGCTATGTCACCCGGACGTTCTTTTTAACTTTCTACTTTCCAAACATAAGTATAGGGGTAGGATCCTCCAATTATTTGAAAAAACTCAAAGTTGAGCATAGCGTGTTGGATGCATATCATATCTGATATTTAGGCCCCGAATCTAGACAACATTGCAGAGAAATATATTCATAAGCAAGAATTGCTGCTCCACCTGATGTGCTTATATCCTATTTATGTTACCTGAATTTTTTTTTTCAAAAATACTCGTTTTTTGCGCTGCATCCAATATATATTCAGATATGGATATGAATATAGAGATATGATCTTATCAAATATATACTCGTGTCAGACATATGTCCATATCTAAAATTCATTCTTGAGTACGGATAACATAACTCTTATGTAGCATCATGAATTGCTACTCCATTTGACATATTGTCTAGTATATTAACAATTTCCTATGTTATGGTTTGTTCACAGGCTTGATACAAAGGAAAGATGGGAAAGGAAAGCCAACATGTAGATTTATTTCTGAAGAAAATACAGCTTCTTTGAGTAATTATTGTTTCGACTCTTATTTCCTTTTCGGATTACGGCACCTCTGAGGCATATGCTAGTTGTGCATACGAAAATTCTTAATTTGGTGAATGTAAATAGCGCTAGGACTATGAAACAAAGGATAACGTAACACAAGTAAATCCTTTCATTCTAACTCAAGTAAAAGGTTAAAATCAAACTTTCTGAATGAACCATCTCAAGATTTGAACATGTTTTCTTGATTATTGAAAAGTTACTACAATGTGTATTATATTGCTTAAAATTGTAAGGAGCAGCAACCTTCAAGATATAGAGATATAACCTTTCAAGAATTTTCCAACTACATTAAAAAAATACTTCAAAATGGAACATTTACATACTCATATCCAACATTTCTGAAATCAAGTACTGAAATGAGATTAAAAGGGATGAAAATTTTACAAAGCAGGAAAATTAATCTCGACAACTTCTTGGAAATGACGATTTCTTGGAGGAAACTAAATAACATATGCTTGCATCTGAATTCAATTTATTTATATAATCAACCTTACGAGGTAAGGTCCAACAGGTTTCTCATTCTCTTATTCCCAAGTCAATACCACTTTTTGTAAAACAAAACCATAAGCTTGCATATTCTTATTACTGAGAGACCAAACCAACAAAAATCCTGTTCCTAAATCTCAGACAGCTTCTACCAAGTGCTAGAAGCCTAGAACACCAATGCAGGTTACTATCAGAGCTTACCCAAAGATCTTTGGAAAAAAGTCTTACCAAGATAACGGAAACAATCCATGTGACTGCGCTTCATGGGATGAACATTAACAAGTCACGGAGATTATTCTCTGAATCAAGTTGTCGGATTAAGAGCAAGCTCAATTTCTTCCAATGATCGCCCCTTAGTTTCTACAACATTACCAGCCATAAACAAGACAGCAAGAAGACAGACGGCGGCGAATACCAAATACACTACACTGATTCCGAACTTGTCCACAACACTCAGGAAATACAGGCCGATGACAAAGTTTGATATCTGTTACAACAGAAAAAAAAAAAGGTTCCGACATGAAAGCGAGAAATACCCAATTGAAAGATGAATGCAGCCATAACATCAAGAATACTAGATAAAATCGGCAAACAATTTCATATCATGTTCTTTTAAAGGAAATCTATGCAACGGAGAAAGTCATATTAAGAAAGAACCATTGTCACATTATGATTATCGTGTCATATCAAAGTATCTATATGTGAATTTGCTTGCAGGGATATACATGCCAATGTACATATGTATCAAAATGTTTGGGCCAATTTTTTATCGCAACTTACCCAATGCATGCAAAGCGATAAAGCCACTGCTTTTGCTCTAATTCTGGAAGCAAATATTTCCGGAAGAAGAAGAGCAGGCACAGGACCAGCGCCAAGTGAAAACGATAAGACATAACTGTGTAAAAGAAAAGGAAGCCAGCTTTAATTCTCGCTGGTCATTTGGAGGCGACAATGATTGGAGGCATCAAAACAGTTAGAAGCTTTGAGGAGATTCATTAATTGCAAGAAAAGGTGTTAACTCACAGAACAGTCCCAACAACGGCTAGAATGCCAGAGTAGGGGGCAAGAACCTTCCAAGTGAATGACAATGAAAGCAGCAACATTGAAGCACCCTTCACAAGCCAAATGGAAACCGAAGAACATGACAAGGAAAAAAAGAAAAGATTTATTAGTTATAAGAGAATCTGATGAGAAAACCATGCATCGTATCATTTTGTAATTGTGAGCTTCACATTTCGTCTCAACCAAATTAATATCCCCATCATGTTTTAAAATTTAATGCCATCAATATTGGCAGAAACAACATCAATAATAACAACACTGTATGCTAGGATCTCTAGCCAAAAACTTGATAACATCAAGGTAAAATTACTTGCAGTTTAAGAAACTTGGTTATAATGTAGAAGAAAAAGAACCATAAGCAATTTAAGAGTTTAACAATAGAACCCATACTCTCTGATTTGAAAGAATGAATCTTTACAAAAAAATAAAAAGCCTACCATTCCAGAAAAACTTGTGATTAGAAGACTTTTCCTTCCTTGTCTGTCCATCAGAGAGGATGCAATAACTGTGCCTGCAAGAATTTCACATGTCCAGATATGTTTTAAATAGAGGTGTCAAACATGGGTACTTCAAGAGAATAAACAGTCGAAGTGACATACATTAAATGTCCTACATGAATGTCGGTCCCCCCTCCCCCAAAGAACATATGCTTTTTAAAATGATAAAAGACTTACCAAAGACATTTGATGCACCAACAAGAGCACTTGCGGCAACATCAGATGCAATTCCAGCACTACGAAAGACAGCTGTAGAATAATAAACTACAGCATTTATCCCAGCAAACTGTTGGAAGAAGAAAAGTGCAGCGCCAACACTCACAACTGCAGCAGGAAATAAAGTTGAGAATGAAAATTACCATGATACAATAGAAAGTATATGAGCTGTGATTCAATAACCAGAAGAAATCCATACTATTTCGATTTAAGAAGACATGAAGTTCAAATAAAAGGAATTATATTACCTCCTCAGCCCTTAAGTTCATCATTATAAATCATCACGGCATTAAGACAACACTACGGTAGGACAAGGAAGGTGGTGATGATGATTAAACAGAACCTAAGCCCATTAAGGCATTAAGACAAAACTATGGTAAGGCAAGGAAAGTGGTGATGGTGATTGAACAAGATCTATTATTTTTCAATCAAATTTTAAACAAAACCCAAGCCTTGACATTAATTACTCATCATCATTCGGTAACCAAAAAACACTAGATTGACTGGTGCTGTAACAACTCTTCAGAAACAAAGAGTATACTAATTGACAGTATGTTTTGAGAACATAGACCCTTAAGTTCATTTTTTATGTGCTACAATATTTTTAAAATGAAATGCTATAATTTTCTAAGATTACCATCTGATCCTACTGGTAGTGTCCATTAGCAATACTATTGGAGCATACTTATCTATGGGCCTTATAGCACTACAAATATTCGATATTCAGTTACAGTTAGCTTTCAATATTCACGCATACCTTTCCAGTATCGCTTACTAAATAGATCAATCCATCCTGCTTCTGGTTCTGTAGAACCCTGACCTGCAGTCCTTAACTCGTACATAACCTCGGGAACTCTTTCTTTCCCATATAGTGTTCCTATAGATTTTTCTGCTTCAGAAATTTTCCCTTGCTGCAAAGTTGATGTATTTAATCAATAATAGTCGATATTATAAAAATATATATAGATATCAATGTGAGATGAACAAAATTGTAAAATAGACTGAATAGCCCAATAAGAAACCTGGAACAGCCACCGTGGACTTTCTGGGGAATATGTCATTCCTAGAGCCAATAAAATAGAAGGGATAACAGCAAGACCAAACATTCCCCTCCACCTATAGAAAAATAACTAAAAAAGATCAAAACAGTTATGGTAAATGCTTAAGCAGACACAAATTTTAATTGCAAAAGAAACCCAATGCACATAATACATAAAATTAATATGTATAGTGATGAAGGCATTACCTTGACCTATTAACTCAATCTCATGAAGACAGAAACAGATAGAAAATAAAGATTGATCGGAAAGAATATGAAAAAACTAGACATTCCAACTAGTAGGATGGAGCTTTCTTTTATTACAACTTTTTTGGGGAAAGGGGATTTGGGCCAAGCAGTTTTGAGGTATGCACGCACCTATCATGGATACAAATGCTCAGGGTCGCACAACTATTATGGTATAATGACAGTAAATGATGGAAGACGAAGAAGCCCAATCCCACACCATAGACCACATGAATCATATTACACCATTGTGTTTTTTTTTTCCTTTTACCAGATTACCAAAAGAAATATTACTTTTTATCCTTTCCACCCATGACTTATTGGTCAGGCATCATGCCTTTGCACCAACAAAACATACGAAGGAAACAAATTTAATATATATATATATACATACATATATAAATGCAGCAAAGCAAGTAAATCCTCCATAATTTTCCATCAACAGGTGCAAATGATAGGGAGAAAGGTCTTCAAGACTAGAAAGGGAAAACTTACAACCAAATATGGTTATGTAAAAGAAAGAACTTTTAAGCGTCTCTGCATTTGTACCAAATTGAAGCACGGATTTTAGACACTTCACTAAAATTCTTAATAAAAGTTAGAAGAGGCAATCTCTCAGGATGCACATGATATTGCATGCTCAGCAGTTTTTAGACATATAGTGAAAGAAACAATTTAACATAGCAAATGCCAAATGACATGATATATTCATAGCAAACATGTTATAGAAGTGCTAGGATAATATACCATACTGGGCTCCGTGATAAAGGTAATCCAGCCACCAATGCTGCAAGAATCCCAATACATATAAAAAGTTGGTTTACAGATCCAAGTGCACCACGGATATCAGTTGGTGAGATCTGACAAATAGAAAGAATGTAAGCAGCTGTTTCCAGAAAGCTAGAAAATCAAAGCAATTAAGCAAACAATAAAGATCAGAAAATGTTACCTCAGATATGTAAAGTGGCACAATAGCAGATGTTATACCAATACCTATACCAGCCAGTAAGCGGCCAATTATCATAGTCTGGACATTCTGTGCTATAGCACTGAACATTCACGTCATTTTGAAATATTAGTTTGCAGCAAAGTTGTGAGAGCTAAGAAGCTAATAGTTAATGAAATGACACGAACGTAAGAACTGCTCCAATGATTAGTGGAATGGCATCTAATTGAAAAGTCCTTGTCCGGCCGAACTTATCTGCCAGTGCTCCTCCAGTAAACGAACCAACTGCAGCAGCAGCAAGGAGGGTGCTGACAACCCATCCTATCCAAATTAACGTAACAGCATTATATGCTAGTTGGTCATTACAAAAGTTGGATAATTTAAAGAGTAGGCATATAATCAAAATAATTAAAAGTGAAAAGAAGAGGGAAAAACAGCAAGCCAACAACTTGTGACATTGCTTGAATGATTACATGTGAAGCCACTTCACTTTTATAAACAAAAGACACCAGAAGAGATGGATGGAATGCGTTAGTTGAATGCCCTTTATTTCACTTAAATTTCACTAAATGATATTCGGCACTAAATGTGCTATGGGAATTTGACTTATCAGACACCAGAATACACACGTAAAATATTTCAGGAAAAAAAAAACCACCAACAACAGCAAAGAAATGTAACGGAAAAGAAAGCAGAGATTGAAGCATGGTAACTAAAGATCATGATACATGCCTTGCATGACAGCATTTTGAGCAATTCCCAGATCCTTAGATAGATAATCAAGAGCACCATTTACCACCCTGTAGAAAGAAAAACAAAGGGGCAAGATTACACGAGTGTAGCATTATCAAAAGCCATGCACAAATCCACAAACATATAAGCATAAAAAATGTAGTGGGCCACCTGCCAAAATATTGATTATGAATTCTTTGCTTAAATTCCAGTACAAGTATTATTTTCTAGAATATAACCAATGGAAGGAGTCAACTGCAGTGTTCAAATATTTACAAAATACTGGAACATTCACAACCATCCATCATTGCAGGCACCACAGAGTTTTTGGGACTCGCATAAATAAACCATAATCAACCTCTGTGAAGCTTTGATATTACTGGAGAGCATACTATATGTTTCCACAGCACAGATTGCTGAAGTATATCACTTAGATGCTAAAAACAGTAAAATGACAAGTGTAGAACCCAAAAGAAAAAAGAGGATGTTCCTTCTCAATTTAACTGGAACATACCCTAGATGGTAACCAAATAATATAGCTCCCAAGCAAGCAACGCCAACAAATGGTAAAACCGTCCCAGTAGATGTCTCATGAGGGTTGATTGGTGCCAAATCCTCAACATCTCCACCTGCAGTTTAGTGTTCCAATTGACATTTGTACAGATGCAGAGAAGCAATTGTAAAGACTAACTTCTTTTGCAATTATTATAAAGAGTCTCAGATTCATAGAAAATGACCCATGCATGGGTGATAAATTTTAAAAGGAAGTACAGTACATCTTCTTCCAACAACAGACAAACACGCCAGTTAATCATATCTAGCAGGAAGCATCTAACTAGTATACATCCATCAGTACCAATATAACCAAGCACAGATTAATGTATTTTAGTGGAAAGAATAGCATTGGACATGAGAACAAGTCAGTTAATACATCTGCAAGATAAAAAAAAATGTAACTAGCTATCCCCTACAGGCCTACACCATCTTCATGGTGCTATAGAAAATATATGGCCACCACCAACCTCATGAAATAAAAATTTGTACGATTTACTCATCACCAGCAAAAGAAACAAAATTCCCTTTGGCTTTGCTTTGGCCATTGTTTTTGCGACTTCAATTTTATGTTCCGAATCACCAAGCACTTTTTGATACAAAACAAAGTAATACTCCAAAAATGTCAAAGTTAAAAGTTGGCTAAATACTCAAAGGGGAGCCAAACCTTTTAGCGGTTGCTCAAATAAGGACCAAACTTGCGTCCAAAGTTCATTTATCATATGCATAAAATATTTTGAATATGTGATTAATAACATTTTTTAAAATGTGGGTCATTCTCGGGAGCAAATTAGAATATTCTGAATATGTGATTAATAACATTATAAAAAAGAGAGAAAGAAACCTGAAGCTTGAGCTTTGACAGATCGAAATTTGATCAAAGAGCGAGCGACGGTTTCAACATTATCTCTAGCACGTGCGAGCTCAGCTCCCATTGAAACGGCACCAGAGCTTAAACCACTGCAAATAGAACCCCTTCGGATGCAAAGATTACGAGTCAAAGTTGACTTCCGTTCCTTAAATTCACGAAAACAAGGCAGATCTCTCCGTTTTGAAATCTTAACCTCTAAATTTCCTTTGATTAAATGTGTTGATGCCTGCATTCTGAATTAGCTAATTCACCAAACGATAAAGACTGTTCAACCGACAAGTAAAAAACAGTCCGAAAAGGCGAAAAAGAAGAGCATTAAATCCAGAAATAAATATAATAAAAAAACCGAATAAGTGAGAATTGAGAATGAGATTTACCGAATCCAAAGACGAGTCAGTTTCTGAGTTCTGTTTGGATGGTGGAATTCTGATGGAAACCCTCGGAAAAATCCGTCTAACATATTTGGTGGAAAATTCAATTGATTATTATTCTCTTTCTTTTACTTTTCATTTTTTTCCTTTCCATTTCTAGAAAACTAAAATTATTTTAATTTATAATCCAGAGAATCGAAGTGTAGAAATTGAAGAAAAGAAAAAAATGCAGATGGAAACTGAGTTCAGTGGGTGTTTGTTTGTTTCCATTGAACTGTGATTACGTGGCAGGGATTTTGGATTTAGATTTTCAGTTGCGTTGGCGACGGCTTTGGCGCACGTGGGGCCCCTTCCCTCGGTGACCCTCTTTATGTATTTTTTCACTTTTATTTAACTTTAAACCTACATATTTTTATTTAATATCTAATTTAATACGTAAACTTTTATTTTATCTAGCTATATATTTGAAATTTTAATTATGATTTAAATGTATATGTAAAATTTTAATTTTAATTTAATTTTATATAATTAAAGAAATAAATGCATTATATTTTTGTATGTTGAATAAATATATTTATTTGTATATGTAATATGTAAACGTAAAATTATATTATATAAATAATTGTTTTGATAATTAATAAAAAATTAAATTAAATCAAAATATTATATATAAAACTGCATATAATCAAATTTAATATATAATATTATACGTTTTTTTTTTAACTTTTCTTTATTTAAATTGAACTTAATTAAAATGATTTTTTTTCAAACATGAAATTCCATAGATGGAACATGGAAAAATAAACACACATACAAAAGGGCATTCGTGGGACGAAACACAAATCAATCAACAAGACTCTAAGTGATATTTTAAATAAGAGTTAATATATAATTTAGTCCTTAAATCTGTTTATTTATATTTAGTTGGCTTTTTATTATTTTTGGATCTAATTAATTTTTAAACTTGTATTCCGTTAATTAAGTTGGTACTTTCGCACTAACATTGTTAGGTGTGCTTACGTGATATTACTATCCAATCTAGTAGTGCTGCGTGGCAATCTCTCAATGTGTCACGTGACAAACATAAATTAAAATATATATATATATAAATTAGGTTTGCCACATTGCATTTTAAGAGGTTGCTATATGCCACAATCAGATTGACTAAAAATTTCACATCAGTATAAATTAACGATGTTAGTGTGAATGGACCAACCTGGTTGACGAAATACAAGTTCACGGACCAACTAGATAAATAAAAAATTTAAGGACCAACTAGGTACAAATAAACAAATTCAAGGGCGAAATTATATATCATCCCTTTAAATAATAAGTCCCAAACCTATTCAATCGTGAAGGTGAAAGAGGGAACGACACCTTATAAGGGCTTGAACTTTTAATGAAGAAGTCTCAAAAATACACATAAACCCTTTGAACTATTTAGAATTCATGATGCAAAGTCTCACTTCTTTTCTCAAAACAAAATTGAACAATCCTCTCGTCTTCCTTACTTTCATACAAAGACTCAAACTATTTGGGATTCATGATGCAAAGTCTCACTTCCTTTCTCAAAACAAAATTGAACAATAAAAAACTATGTTTTATGTCAAATTAATATATATATATATATATATATATAAAACTTCAAATTTGAATATAATGACAAACAAAATTTTGATTAAAAAAATGTATTTATTTACCTATGCGACGGCCAAATTGATTATATAATATGATATTGGAAATGTAAATATGATGAAAAAAACTAAAATAAAAAAATTATAATGTGAAATAATTTGAAATGTTTTTTATTATCTTGAAAAATAAAATATATTATACTTATTAATTAATGAATAATAATATTGTATAGACGTAACTTTGTACGTAAGATTATCTTATAAAAACATAATCTTATACAAAGTTAATTTATAAAACAATACAACCCTCTGAAAGGGTATCTCGTTAAAAGATACATTATATTTTACGAAAAGATACACCTATATGGTATTTATATAAAGGATTTTTCTAATCGTCATTTTCACAATTCTACTTGGATTTTGTAGCATCTTGGAGGCATATTAAAGCTTTAAGGAAAGTATGCTACACGTTTCAAAGGCATTCATATTTTACTAACATCATTTTCATTTGTCTTATTTTATTTTATTTTCTAACAGAAAAATGTCATATCGTCAAAGAGGAATGTCATATCGTCAAAGAGGGAATCGTCGACCAAGTTACTACAGACAAAGGATCACTCATCCCAAACCCGAACCATTGCCTGCATGGGAGAAAAAATTCTGCATTGAAGTGGGTGCAATGCCATGGGAAAGATTTGTTGAAGCAAAGAAGAACTTATATGAAAATGACAAAGTGTTCGAATGGGATGATTCGGCTAGTTTAACAGCTTTCCAAGAAGCTAAACAAAGATTTTGGGAAATTTATCATGGTTTTCCTTGCAAGAACAAGTTGCCAAGTAATGCAGCAGATTTGTATATAGATAATATTGACTGGAATTCTAAAATTGACCTTGAACTTTTCTCGGAAATAAAGTCCCTTACAGATAATGAAAATGAAGAAAAAGACAATACTAAGGAGATTGATTGGTTTTCGATTCCGCTAGAAGAAATCCAAGCCACTGGATGGGATGAATATGAAGAACCTGCACCCCACTTACCTAGTATAGTTGGATCAACATAGTTGGATCAAAGAAGAATAAGATCACAATAGAATTGGCAAACTTTGTCTAAGAACTTTATTATTAATATTCGATAATAATATTCGATATCTTCATCATATTCTTAAGGACTTATTGTTATTTTTGAAGCAAATACTTATTGTTTTTTGAGTTTATTATGATTGATTGAATAATATTATGCATGATGGTGACTAGTCTGAACACTAATGATCATTATCATGTGATTGAATAATATTATGCATGGTAAATCAATATATATTATTTTTTACAATTTCTAATTTGAACACTAATGATCATTACCATGTGTATAAATTAGTTTTGTTTTACTTTGCTCATGCTTGGTGTTCCTCATGCTCGACGGCTCTACAATGACAAGAAGGTATAAATTTGCTTATTATATCAACTGTTTGGTGCATTCCATGCTATTAATTCTTATATGTCAAGGCAATGCTATTATTGATATACATGTATTATTGGTAGTAGGTTGAAGAAGCACAGGAGACTATTGTCGCATACATTCACCAGTTGATTAGAATGTTCATGTTCGACGGCATTTTTCAGGTAAGTTTTTTTTGTAGGTTGCTTGTTTCCTGTGAATGAACATGCCGCAAGAACAACCAGAAACCTTTATGTAGAGAATGAAAGGGTCAACAACTTAAAATGCCATCTACATACATTATAGATTTTGTTTGTTGGATTAAAAGATCCAACTTGGGAAAGGATAAACGTGATATCTAAAAGATGAAGAACATTATTTAAATTCCTTGAGAATCGTGATATTTGGAGCTTGCATTCAATTCAAGTGTTAAATTGTTTTGGTGGTTGTTGCAACTTTCCTGCCATCTAGCTGTCCTTGTGGCAACAAGGTTTTATGGCAATTGCAGCAGTGGGTGCAACGATGAAAAAATTACTAATCTTTAATAATAAAATGCAGATATAATTATTTTTTAATAATTTTATTATACAAATACATACAAAACAGGAAGCCTTTACCAACAGGTGTTAGGCTAAGGCATGTATAAATGAAGCAATGGTATAATTGAGATCGGATCAAATGATAAGAATGTAACGGTTGATTAATATTCCCTAACCTCCCCATTGGGACCCACGTCAAAATAAGAACGTTGGAAACCATGTTCATAAAATGACTCTTTAACATAACAATAAATAAATCCTCTTTGTTTTTCTTCTCTCTCTCTTTATTTGACCGTTGCAAACTCAAAATCTCTCTTAATATCATTTCTGCAAAAAACCAGGAGAAAGAAAAAACACCTTCAAGTTCATCAAAAATGACCGACACAATCGATTCTCTGCACCAAACCCATCTTTCAAATCCTTCTTTTCAACCAATTTTCTATTCCCTGGATCCTATTTCTCTCATTCAGTCACTGAATCATGTTATGGAAAGAGGTCCCAGATACCAAGCATATGCAGATTTGAGAGAAAGCAAGCTCAGAATGAAGTTTGAGAAGCTACAAGAATGGGAAGAAATGGAAGTTAAACAAGCCCCAGTGAAGAAACAAGTGAAATTCAGTTCAAATTCGGGGGTTTCCACGAAACGGTCCTCTGTCTTGATTCAATCGGTGCCTGATTTTTCATCCGCTTTACGGAAAGAAAACAGGAAGCCGCCGGTTAACGGTGGGGTTGAATCGACGCCGCCGAAAACGGAAAAGAGTTGGTCGAAAGCGAATGGGGTGTTTTCGAATTCGACGCAACTACAATGGGAAGAAACTGAAATGAAGCGAACCCCAACGAAGAAACAAGTGAAGTTCAGTTCAAATTCAGGGGTTTCTAGTAAAGAGCCCTCTTTTTTGGCTCAATCAGTGCCCGATTTTGCCGCCGTGTTAAGGAAAGAGAACCGGAAGCCGCCGGTTACCGGCGGGAATGAACTGACACCGCCGGCAAGTAGAAAGTATTGGTCAAATTCGAAAGGGAGTCAGTCCGCAAATGCAGGGGAGAAGAAGAAGGCAAGGTTGGTGATGGCGAGGAAGAGTTATGCAAGTATTGAAGAATTGAACGCCATTAATGGCGTAAACAGGGGAGGGAAGAGTAGAGGCAGATTAATGTAGGGAAGAAAGGAAATAAGAAAAAAAGCTCTGAATTTCAAGGTTTATCGGTACTTAGTTTCCACGTTTTAGAGAGATTCTTTCATTGCTTGGTTTGTTATGTTTTACATGTTGAGTGCAAATATAAGAAGAGCTTTTCTATTCGGTATTATATTGCTGATATTTCTTTGTAGATTATTAAATCCGGGTTTAGTACATTTGATTTATGTAATCATTTCTTTTCGAGAAATCCCGACAAGATATACACTTAAGGCTCGCAAGCTACTAAAATACAACACAAATCTTAATAGCCCTTAACAAATAGACCATTAAATGAAGGGATCTTTACCTTCCAATTTAGGCAACTATTAATGAGTAGTTCTTCAAGCTAATCATTTGTTACAGAAGAGTTAAAAGTTACATTGAAGATGAAAGATTATACAGGTACAAATGCTCAATATACAATAACTCCAATGGCCCCAAGCAAAAATACCATCCTCCATCCCTTCCTATGTTACTCGGACACAGATAATTCGAGGGAAATGAAAAAGTCAGAGTAACATGGTTCCCATCTATGACCCATTTTTACAAATTTACCAGCTTGTTTTTTTATCAGAAATGGAAAATATAATTTAGTGAGATAGCATGTCAACATGATTTACAAAAGATACTCACAGATCATGCGGCATGTATGCAATTCAAGAGGAAACCAGGTCATCTACCATTTCGTCAACTAAAGTTTGAACAATATCCCAGCCCATTTCAGCACCAGTTTCGTATGCCTCGATATCAAAATCTGTCCATTTCCCAAGTGAATAACTCATCTCCCATTCTATTAGTTCATCAGGTACCATCCCAGCCAGTTTTGTCCACCTTCTAACTTCATCTGCAACATCTCGAATCAGCTTTCCTGAGTTCATGCAATATGGAAGACTTCCCCATGCTCTGAATCCGGAGTTACAATAACGACTGTATTTGGAATCTATACACTCTATTGCACAGTCAAAAAGAAATCCTCTAAGCTGATAGTTTTCTTTGATCTGTTCGATACCAAGAACAGACTTAAAATCTACCCCCATGGCAGCTACAAGAGTTTCAACTTCTTCGTGTATATAGGGTGCCAAGAAAAAATCATCTGTCCCATCCAAATCCCAGGGAGTCAAATTTCCAAACAACAGTTCAGCTTTTAAGATAACCTCCTTACAATGGATAAGCTTGTCATCGGATAATCCAAGAGCAAAGTTACTGACAACATGCATCAAAACAAATATTCGGTTGACAAGATCGATGATCATCTCACTAACATTTGTCACTTTGTCCAATGAAGTTGCAGAATCCAGAAGATTCGCATCGGGTTCCATTGGTTGTGGTTCATTGTACAAGTAACCCATGGAATCTGGTTGTAACCTATGTCCTGAACCAAGAGGTAAAAATGAAAAAACACAGTATTAAGGTGGTATGGAAAATAAATTATTAAGCCGATCGAATCGGAGAAGTGCATGAACTCATATTAGTCTGCATTTTCTACTACTACGATACCGAACAAGTTCCTTGAATAGCATACACATTTCTTGACAAACGAAAAATATAAGGGTGCCTTAAAGGCTTAGAATTTGGTTTTTTTTCCTTACCTAAGCTTTCGTCAAGGCTGCTGGAAACACAACTATCGTTCGAAAATGAAGCTTCAAGAACAGAACCAGGACTAAAATGATCACCATGGCTAGTAAACCCGACTAAAGTCCCTTCAGCCTTTGCTTCAGTCTAAGACAAGAAAATAAATTTTAAAAAGAATTATAAATGGCAACAATAGCTGCTATCACATGCACAAACCCTCAAGCCAAACACAAAAGCTTCAGATAGGCATAAAAAACACACTAATATCCAAAATAAAGTTAATCAAATTTTGAGTAAAAGCAACATAAAATATACAGATTTGCAAGAAAATTAGGGGTCATCATATTTCTGGAATAATTGTCTATCAAGTAAATTAAAAAATAGATATATATAATATAAACTCTTTGACAGTTGCATGATACCTATCAAATATGAACATCCATAAAGATTACAGGGAAGGACTCAAGTCAATGACCTTCAATCTTAAACAACTGTAGCTATGCTACATCAATCTTCTTTTATGGAGGAAATATGCTACACCAATCTTGCTTCAATTCAAATGGGTTGAATATGAGGTGAAGTTTTGAGTTAAATTGCGGAATTGACAAACTCCAATTAATCGAATTCATAAAGATAAAGCTAATTCTTAAATTAATTTTTACCACTTCAGGAGCAACATGGTAGTTTATTTATCCAAATGTAATACCATGAAAAAGGTCCTTCAAAATCTTAACTATCAGTACAAGACAACTTTGTTTTTGCTCTTCCTACGCAGGGTGGGGATATTATACCCTGGATCGGGGACACTGATCCTGCTCAAGGAATATAACTGCTGAGGTTCTTACATGCATTTTATTGGAAATATGCATTACCCCAGAATTGTTGAGACACTTTTCGTTGTAAGAGACATAAAAATGCAAGTTGTGGCCAAGAAAACATCAAATTCGAAAAGATTATACATTTCATCGAGAACCGCATAAACCAGTGGAAGGAGATTTAAGTGCCTCAGATATAAATACCAACCTTGGAACCAATATCTGAACTGAAAAGGTGACCATTCCGAGAGTTAGCCTTCCCTGAAGTTAAAGCAGAAATTAGCTCCTGCAGAATCATGGCAGTTGATCTCTTTGGTAGAGTACAGCCGGTTTTCTGCTCACCCTCCTCTTGAGAAGTCAATTCCTTCAACTTTTGTTCCAAAAGAACACTTAAAGCATCTCTTGTTAGCGGCAAGTTCTTCAGCAAAGATGTTTCTCCATAATTGTTTTCCATCATTTCACTTCTTTGGAGGGCAATGCTTTCATTTTGGTCCTTTCTTTTATCCTTCAGTTTTGTGGAAATGCTGTGCTTTTGCTTTAATGGAGAACTGAATGTGAAAGAAATAATATCTGTATCATTTTTGTCCTTGGCTACCTTACCAGTTTCTCGGCACGTTGATCTGCTTTTAGAACATGTCTGATCTACACTACAAGCTCCATGTACCATTTCTCGTCTAGTCACCGGTTTGCATTTACTGTTTCTTTCTTTTCCAATTGCTGGATTGATGAAACCTTCAGTTTCAGCTTGCCCATTAACACTATGTGTTCTCCTCTTTCTTACCGGAGACCTTAACTGAGACAAGGAATCATCTTGGCCACTGCAAGATTTTCTCTCAATGTCAATAGGAGAGCTATCCACTTTGACTGGCACTCTATGTCGGGTGTGACTACTTAAGCTTCTGTTCAGGGCAACAAAATCTTTGACCCCACCAACAGCATTTGCACCAGAAGCCGCTTTCCTACTTCGAAGAGTACTTAGTTTAGCCTTTTCCGGGATTCTATCCCTGTCTAACGTTATATGATTCTGACTTTGATTCCTCAGCTTGAAACCAACAGGAGACTTTTCATTCTTTTGAAATTTGCCAGGTTGACTTGTTGAATGCCATTGAGCTTGAGCTCTAGCGTCTCTTCTAAATGTATCAGGTTCATTACCAGACTGAACAATGTCCTCTTCTTGACCAGTAAAAGATAATGGTTGGTCGTGGCTTCTCTGAAAAGTTACCTCTTTCCCTTGATCGAACAAGGTCAGGGAAGACCTTGGCCAACTCTTTTCTAATCCATGCAAAGAAGCATCTAAAAAATTTGGCGCAGAGGACCGACAAACAAACTGCTGATCCTCCAACTTTGCTCTAGACTCCACAACATCGAGCAAATTGCCACAGTTCTTGCATGATGTTGGGCCAACCAAAGACTTACCAGCACTAACATTACAAGCAGATTGATCCAACATATCTGGTGAAACAATTGCCTCAGTTACAACCTCATTCTTACTTGAATAAGAAGTAGGACTCGGAAAAGCAAGAGTATATTTCGCTCTACTAGTAGCTTGCAACCCTGGTTCCAAAATTTTTGCAGCTGCATCGATCAACCTCGATGTCCTAGAGGCATTGCGCGCAGAAGAAATCCTTGGACTCTTAATCGGAGAAACAAACTTTTGATGATGATGATGATGCTTCTTCGATCGCAACAGAACACTCTTAATTTGCAATGCCTCAGCTCCAAATCTAGTGACCATCCGTCTATCATATGGCTCTATTTTCTGAATCTTCTGAGGTCGAGGCTCGATTTTCGAGCTACTCTTAGCTAAATCCAAATCTTTCCCACTGTTCCCACATTGAGAAATCACAATTTTCTCATCTTTAACATCAGGATTACTACCTAAAATCTTGGATTTCTTATGAGACTTATCTCTATTCAAAGCTGGCATGGATTCTAATCCCATTAGCCTAGCAATCAAACCAGGAGCTTTCATTTCATGCTTTTGATCCACTTCACTACTAAAATGTTTACCATTTTTCTTCACATTTGGAAAACCCCCACTGTTCTCATCAGCAATCTACCAAAATCCATCATAAATATCAAATTTTCCATCATTATATTAGCAAATTAAGTGACTAATTTATGAACTAAAATACACAAAAAAAAAATCTAATAAATTTCCAAGAGCATACCAAATGCAGCTTGGATTTGGGCATTTTTTCATCTCCTCCAAAGCTCTTTGAAGCTTTGGTACGAGCTGAGAAACAACGACAGTTGGTTATAAATTCAATTAAAAAATATAATTTTTTTAAAAATAAAGAAAAAAAAAACTTACTAGGAGGGAGTAATTTTCTCGAGAAAAGTTTCTTCTTCGCAAATCTTTTGTTCCAATCAAAGAGTTGAAAGAAAATGCCAACACAACCACCAGACCTATGAGGCTTCTTCTCCGTTATAGCCAGCGATGACGGCGTTTTCCCTGTTTGTTCATTCATTTTTCTTACCACCGACACTCAAAAAATAAATACCCAGAAAATTATTAAAAATCCAAAAAAAAAAAAACCTAATAACCAGAAAAAAAGTTTATGTTTTAATCATTTTGACAAACAATCAAAACCAACCCCATTCCAAATCCAACCTACTAAAGAAAAAGCTAAACCTACTGAAGAACAAAGAGAAATGGAAAGAGCCATTAAGTTTAAGAAAGCAATGAAAAGGGTCCGAAAGTGACGAAAAAGGAGCAATGCAGCAAAAGAACAAGAGGAATCTACGAAGAAAAAACAGGAAAAAAAGGCCGTACAATAATGGAGTGCCAAAGAAGAGCAGCGAGAAAATGACAGTAAAGAGATGAGCAGAGAGGAAGAGGAGGTTTATTTTTCGCTTTCTAGTGTTACTATTTACATGTCTTGACGCAAAGGTAAAATGATTCGTTTCAGAAAAAAACGAGAAGGAATTATGGGATAGAAAAGGGGGGTGGATTATTGGATTTGAAAAGACCGAGGAAATGGAAGGGATTTTGTATGGAACTGATCAAAGTGTGGATTCGGCAGTGAAAAGAGAGAGCTCTGAAAGCGCCTAATCTGCGGTCGCTGCTGCAGATCAGTTTCACGCGCACTGCTAAAAGGCCTTCTGTTTTGTGGTCAATTTGTCTGTCAAATCCAACGACAAAAAGTGTTTTTTTAAGTAAAAAATACATACATATATATATATATATATTCAATACCAACCAATTAAGTTAGATTAAAAACTAACAAATCATCAAACTTAATAACCTGCCCACATAATTACCCTTAATGTCAATTTCAAGTATACAATTTTTTATTAAAATTTAGTATAAACCGAAAATGTAAATATATCCAATTAATATTTATAAGGCATAATAACTTTTTTTTGTCCTCCAATTTAAAAAAAAATCATTTTAACCCTTTTAAAAATATCAATTTTAAGAAGGGTAAATTACACCAACAGTCACCCAATTTTAGGGTAGCTGACAAAACAGTCACCTAGGTTTCATTTCAGTTACTCAACATTTGAAAAGTTACAAAACAGTCACTAACGTTATAAAAAAGTGACAAAATAGCCACTGATTAATAGCTACAGTTAGGGTGTTAACGGGATTGCTGACGTGGCAAGTTAACTAGCTGATGTGGCAAGTTAACTTGCCACGTTGGTGAAGCAACTCCATTTTCCTCTTCTTCTTCTTTCTTCTTCTTCTTCTTCTTCTTCTTCTTCTTCTTCTTCACCAAAGGATAGTACCTTCTGAAAAACCTTCATGGTTATGCAACTGGAGCTTTTGGTGGCTTACTTGCAGTAACAGCACCAGATTTAGTCGAAGCTTTGTTGGGTGCACCTTGGGAATTTTGCTTAGGGTTCAATGCCTCTGCTTCTTTTGGAGAAGACCATTTTGGCCCTTCACCAGCAACATTAATGACCACTTGTCTTCCTCCACCATTCTCTCTGCCATTTCTTTAATTTTCAGTACTTCATCTTATCCCTTTCAATGTTTTTCACTCTTATACATAAGTCTAATGAAAAAAAAAGTTCTTCCAAGAAGAGGACATGCAAAATGAGGAGGGGACTGAAGTGGTTAACACAAAGAATTTGAACCCAAATACATAAATAGAGCATTCACAGAGTCCCATTAAGGAGTTGGAGAGTAGGAGATTGACCCTTGTAAGGAAATTGCTTGAGTTGCATAGTCTAAAAGAGAAGTTGTCATGCATTGCTTATTTGCATGAGGATTTAACTGGAAAAACTGCAAAAATTGGCAAGCTCAATTTCACAATTTCTGCACTTAAGGCTGAGATAAAGGATCTTCAAGAAATTATAAGGCAGAGTAACATAGAAATGAAGTAGCTAGACATGGCAAAACAGTTGATAGAGGAATTGTAGAGGAAAAATGGCAATGGTAGCCAGATAAAGGGGTAGATAATTTTGCTTGAAGAGCAATTATCATATTTACAGCCATTGAAACCTCTACTGGAGATGCTTTGGTTAAGAACGGGCTTGAAGATATTAAAAATATTGAATTAAAAGTTATTAAAAAGAGGAGGAGAAACAAAGAACTTGAGCTTGAAAAGAGGGAAATTTTTGTTCTAGGTGCACGGCATATTAACTATTAAACCTTCTTCTTCTTCTCCTCATCCTCCTCTTCTTCTTCTTCTTTTTCTCTAACCCTAAAATGGTGCTGGTAGGGCTATTAAAGTGAGAGTAACAGGCCAACTGGACTGTGTTAGACGCCGTCACCTGCCATGTCACTTTGTCGTGACGTCTGTGACGAAAAACGGCAAAAAGGACTATTTTGTAACTTTTTGAAAGTTGAGTGACTGAAATGAAACCTAAGTGACTATTTTTTCAGTTACCCTAAAATTGGGTGAATGTTGGTGTAATTTACCCATTTAAGAATTGTCAACATTTCCTTTTTTTTCAATCTTAGTACCAAGTCCAACATTTTGTTTTCCTTTTCAAACCACCATTTAATTTGAAATGGACAGAGTGCTGTTTATCATATACTTGTATTCAATAATATTTTAATTTTATTATTAAATTTTCATTGTTGTAAAAATCTTTTTATTTAAATTATTGACAAAAATCTCTTCATCATAAATTATACTTTCACTTTAATTTAAAGTATTCAATTTTAAATCACATTCGTATTGGTATTTCAATAATACAAAGTTGAAATTTATCATTATTAAATAGATGTATTAAATTTTAATATTTTTTATTTCATTCGAAGTTTAATTAATGTTTGAATTTTTTTAATTTTTTTTGTAATTACAAAATAGTTTAACTATGACCAACAATTTGTATAATCTATTTTAAATTAGTTACATGAAATAAAATTCTATTATTTGTTCACATAAAATCAAATGCAACGTGACTGACATAAAAAATTAGTAATAATAAATTGAATATTATTATATAAAAATTTTCTAGTATCGCCAGTCACAATTTTATTTAAAATACCGACAAAAATAGTATTTAAAAAATGAGAATTTAAATACAATATGATTACATAATACAAATATATCCAAAGTATAGTTGTAGCACACAAATACATAAGAAGAGTGAGTTGATTAGGGTAATAAGACTTGGATTCATGAATGTAAATAGTAAATATCCAACTCAGAGTAACAACGGACAGAGGGGACAGGCTGTGTGTGATGTATAAAGTCTACGTCTCTCTGTCTCCCTATCTTCCGCTGTCTTTACGGATATCTACTCTTTTATCCTTTTCATTTTCTTTACACTCATCTCTCCTCATCTTTCCCATTTTTCTATTTTCTTTTACTTTAGTATGTTAGGCTTAATATAAAAAATTGCCCTAAACTATATCACTTTTCTATTTTAATACTTAAATTTCTTTTTATAAATAAATAAATAAATAATTCCTTCTCTCAACTTTGTCCAAACAAAGCAATCAAATTTACGTGGAATTACCAGCTTAAAATATTACATCGACAAAAAATAGAAATAAAAAGAAAAAGTATAGGACACAGCACAGGTAACATGAAAAAGGTAAGTGAATCTACCAATTTGAGTTAGCACACTATCATATAAATCTCCTAATACTTACAAAATTTTTATAATATCAAAACTAACCTTCAAAATTTCAAACTAATAAAAATATATTGTGATGCATACACAATGTGAATGAAAACAGCCATGTCAATGATATACAAATTCAAAGTATGACTTTCATTAAAATGGTTCGATTGATAGGATGTTTTAGATTTTTTTTTATTTTTTTTATATGCGTGTTTTTTAAAAATTTAATATAAAAAGTTAAAAAATAAAAATTATATATATTCTCATTTACCGCTTTTGTGAGAATAATAACATAGATATAACATAGATGCTTTGTTTACTAATAAAGGAGTTTACATTAATAACGCAAATCAATAATAATAATAATAATAATGGAGGTGTGAAAACGAAATTTTGCTTTACCTAGCAAATATCATCATCATTATTTTTATTTGAGTTGTATTATTACAATCTCTTTTAAAAATGGCGAACCGGAACATTCTCTCATTCGGTGACACTAGTGGAAGATCTTTTAAAAAAGTTTATCGAAGATCGGATGAACCCCCTTACTCGGATGACTCCATCGTGGATGATAAGGGGATGAAATTGAATGATGCAAATGTAACCAAAGGTTCGTGGATGGACATGTTATTGGGCAACTCATCAGGATCGATGGAAACATAACAAGAAGAAGACTTTGAGTTGGTTGATGGGGACGCTAAGAATGAGGTCATTGATGGTATTCCGAATATTTCCTTCTCGAATCGGGTACATAGTTTCATTGCCAAGCGCATGACACGGATGGTGATTGTGAAATTGCTTGGGAGGAGACTATCGTTCCTATCTATGTCGAATAGGTTACAGATACTATGGAATACAAAACAACCACTACAAATCCTTGATTTGGAGAACGATTATTTCTTAGTGAAGTTCCAAGACGAAAATGATTACCTTTACGCCTTGTCTGGAGGCCCTTGGACTATCATTGGTCATTATCTCAATGTGAGGCCATGGACACCTTCTTTGTCGACTAATCAAGCTCTGCCTCATAGCCTTTTAGTTTGGATTTGACTACCAGGATTACCTAAGGGAATGTACGCCAAAAGTCTGTTAAGGTTCATTTGCGGTAGTAACAACCCATTTTTCAGTGAAATCGGAATGTGGTTTCGGGACCACAGATCCGACCCAAAATATAATTTATTTTTATTTTATTATATGGTCTGTAATTTGATAGACGTGACATGTGAAAATTTTGACATAAAATTTTTATCGATTTAGTGCCTAATTACGAGAAGGACTAAATCGCATAAAATGTGAAAGTTGAATTCTAATAGCTATAAGGATCAAATTGTAATGACTCAAAATTCACGGGCATCAAAAAAGTACATTATCGAGCCTCCGTCTTAACAAAATGGGTTCGTAAATAATTATTAGAAATATTTATGAGTCTAGTGGTGTGTTTAATTAGGTTTTAATTAAGTGAATTTAGCTTAATTAAGGGTAATTAGGAAAAATGACTAAATTGAATAAGGGGTAGCAATAGAATTATAGATTAATAGAAAGTAAAAAGGATCAAAATGGCAAATATGCCATTTAGCATAAGTTGAGGCGGCATATGAAGTAAAAATCTAAGATTTTTGGCCAAATGACCAGAAAATACCAATTTTTAAAATAATTTACGGAAAAGGACCGAAAAAATAATTATTTACCGGAAAGGGTCATTTTCCCCAAAAACGCATCCACGTCAGCGCGATTTCAGGGGATGCAGCAGGAAAACGCTTCCCTGAGAGAACGTTTTTGCCACATCAGCAAAAAATGCTTCTTTGAGGGCGCGCTTTGCTGATGTGGCAAAAACGCTCCCCCAGGGACGCGTTTTAGCCCGTGTTTTTTTCAAAAAAAAAAAACTATTCTCGAATTAAATTTTTAAAAAATGTCATTTTTTAGATATTATAAAAATAGACCAATTTTTTTAAAAATTTACGAGAACAAACCTTTATAAAGGCTCAAAGTGACAACACCATTTTTTTTTAAGGTGTCACCAATTAATATGGAAATATAACTTACAAAGCAAATCTTTATATAGACCCAAAGTCTCATTTGCCTTGTTTTTCTTGAGCAATGTGGGATATGAGATATGTGTATATATAGACTCATGAATAGTTTTGCAGCTTGTTCCTAAACAATGTGGATTCCTTCCTCTTTTAACTAACAACATGAGATTAAATGCTACACTATATTTGATATTTTTTTAGTTAGAGTTTAAATTTTTTTTACAAAAAGTTAACTTTTGTTACATTATAAATAAAACTTTTAAACTCTAAGTAAAAAAATATAAAATATAAAATGAGTATGGTAAAATATTAAAAAATAAATATTTAAAAAATTACTAATAGTTGAGTGATCATTTTGTAAGTTTTTATAATTCGATAGCTAAAAAATATAGTTAAGTGACTATTAATGTAATTTAATCTAGATATAAAATATAAAAATAATTATTATATTTTATGTATATTATATATTTCTATAAAAAAAAACTTATTTAACATAATTATATACTATGTTTAAATAGATTATCTATCTAGTCAAAATATATCTGAAATAAATTTATCGGCATTCATTAGGTGATGAAAATTAAATTAAAATTAGAATTAAAAAAAATTAATTAGTATAGTAAAATATTAAAAATAAATAAATATTTAAAAAGATATATCAATTTTTTAAAATTACAAAAAAATACTATTTGAGTACCAAATACTCACCATTTATTTATTAATCAAACATTCATAATATAAAAAAAAATTTAAAAGTATAACTTCTAAATTTAAATAATGAAAAATTATTTTAAAAATTAGAATTGCATTGATATTAACTTCAAACATTTAAAATTGAATAAAAGATTATTGCATGTACAAGTTTCATATGTGCAATTTGTTCTTTTTTTTTTAATAGTTCTTTTGTATATGTTAACAATTCTAAAATGCAACAAGATTAAATATCTCAAAAGATAATTTTATAATATGAGAAAATGTTAACAAAATATAAAAAAAATAGAAATTGTTTTGTAAAAAAAATCAAATATAGTGTAGCATTTAATCTCATGTTGTTAGTTAAAAGAGGAAGAAATCCCACATTGTTTAGGAACAAGCTGTAAAACTATTCATGAGTCTATATATACACATACCTCATATCCCACATTGCTCAAGAAAATAAGGCAAATGAGACTTTGGGTCTATATAAAGATTTACTTTGTAAGTTATATTTCCATATTAATTGGTGACACCTTAAAAAAAAATGGTGTTGTCACTTTGAGCCTTTATAAAGGTTTATTCTCGTATTTTTTTAAAAAAATTGGTCTATTTTTATAATATCTAAAAAATGACCTTTTTTGAAAATTTAATTCGAGAATAGTTTTTTTTTTAAAAAAACACGGGCTAAAACGCGTCCTTGGGGGAGCGTTTTTGCCACATCAACAAAGCGCGCCCTCAAGGAAGCGTTTTTTGCTGATGTGGCAAAAACGCTCCCTCAGGGAAGCGTTTTCCTGCTGCATCCCCTGAAATCGCGCTGACGTGGACGCGTTTTCGGTGGAAATGGCCCTATCCGGTAAATAATTATTTTTTCGGCCCTTTTTCCGTAAATTATTTTAAAAATTAGTATTTTCTAGTCATTTGGCCAAGATTTTTACTTAGATTTTAATTATAAAATATATATATTAGTAATAAATTATATTAAATTAATTTAAAATAATTATATTATAAGATATTTATATGATAATTAAATTAAATTCATGACAAATGTATGATGGTGATTTAATACAAGTGTATTAAATAAAAATACATACACTTGTAATACTATAATTAATTATTAAATAGATGTTTATTAAATGATTATATTATATTATATTATATTATATTATATTATTATGGGTAAATATCTCAATAATACCAAAAAAAATCAAAAATTACCGGATAGTACGGGGTTCGGGAAAATTGACCGGAAAGTGCAATTTTCCCCAAAAAACAGCGTCACGTCGGTAGCGTTTTTAGGAAAAAGCGCCCTAAGCGCTCCCCGGCGCTTTGCCGACGTGCAAAAAAAGCGCTCCCGGGGGCGCGCTTTGAGGCCGTTTTCCCCAAAAACGCTACCGACGTGGGCGCGCGTTTTGGGGAAAATTGCACTTTCCGGTCAATTTTCCCGAACCTCGTACTATCCGGTAATTTTGATTTTTTTGGTATTATTGAGATATTTACCCTTTTTTATTTTTGAATAAATGTATTTTTTATTTATAAGATAGAATTATTTATTAATTTTCATCCGTATGTCAAATTCTAGAAAAATAACAATATTTTAATCCAATCTATTGAAAGTAATGAATAAACAAAATTTGAAAATTGATGTAATAGCAAAAAATGAAAATTAAACCATTTCTATTTTATCAAATATATTAAAACTATAGTAAAAAAAATTAAATTACAAAAGAAATAACATTAAACTCAATTTTATTAAATATAAAAAAAATTTATATTGCAAAAAACTAAATTATCAATGAAAACTTCTTATTTATTAAATATACTACAACTAAATTAGAAACAAATAAAAAATAAAGAAAACTTCTTATTTATTAAATATATTAAAACTAAATTACAATAAAATAAAAAATAAAAAACAATTTCTTATTCTATTACATATATTAAAATTAAATTACAATAAAAAACTTAAACAATTTCGATTTTATTAAAGATATTAAAATTAAATTACAATAAAAAAATTAAACAACTATTATTTTATTGAATATATTAAAACTAAATCAAAAAAATTCGACCGTTGGAACGGCCTAAAGCGCTCCCCCGGGGACGCGTTTTAGGCCGTTTTCCCCCAAAAACGCGCTGACGTGGACGCGTTTTTGGGGAAAATTGCACTTTCCGGTCAATTTTCCTGAACCCTGTACTATCCGGTAATTTTTGATTTTTTTTTGTATTATTGAGATATTTGCCCTGTTATTATTATATTAATAAATAAATAAAGCATGTAATAAAAGAAACAAAACATAAAAGAAACAGAAAGCATTCGAAACAGAGCAGGGAAAGGAGAAAAAAAAAAGAAAGAAAAATAAAAGGAAAAATTAGGGTTTTAAGGTTTGAAGCTTTAATAGGTAAGTCAATTAAGTCATTTTCTTTTAATTTTGGTGTTTTAGAAGCTTTAGAATAAAGTTTTGTTGAATTTAAGTTGAAATTTTGGAAGTTCTTAGGTTTTTGAATATGATTCATGTTGAACAAATTGTTGAATTAGAGGTTTAATTGAATGAATTTTTAGTTAGAATTGATTAAAGGATTAAATTGTAAAAGAAGCTATTAGTTTTACATAGTAGGGACTAAATTGTAAGAATTTCGAAATTAGGGTTTTATGATGAAATTTAGATAGTTATGTCTAAGTTTGGTTGAAATTTGAATAGAAATAAAGTATGAATTGAGATAGAAAAGTAAGTGAATTTAGTTAAGACTAAATTAAAATTAAAGTAGAAAATTGAATAGAATTTCAATTAATTAGATATAAATTAGTAGTGTATTAATGATTATGAAATTATCTTAATTTTTCGTAGCTAATATCGCACCCGAGGCATCCACGAAGAAAGGAAAAGAGAAGATCATCGAGGAGTAATTGCGAATTTCGGATTTGTATTACTATAATTCGAATTATTTATTATTAAATGTTAAATTTTAATTTATGTGTATGGTAAATGAAATATGAGGTAATTATTATTATTATTATTATTGAGATGAGTGGGAATTAAATTGAATAATTGATATGAATTGGTATTTGAATTGTATATTGATTGAAAGCGGAAAGTGAATTTGAATCGAATTGTGACTGATATTTGATAAACCGTAAAAGTAACACATTTTAATCCCACGCTTAGCATGTTTTTGGATGTTTATTTATAGAATTTGGTGAATTCAATGCTCCTAATCCTTTAAATTCATGTTTTTATACTTAGGAGAGCATAGAGGAGCGAAAGGAACGAAAAACGGGCCAAAACCGGACAAAACGGGCCATCTTAAGGATCCACACGGCCAAAGCCCGCACCACACGGGCTAAACACATGCCCGTGGGAACCACATGGGATGGACACACGCCCGTGTGCCAGCCCGTGTCGATCGAGAGCCATGCAAATTCTCACACGGCCTGGGCCTCCTCACACGGGTTGATCACACGCCCGTGTCCCTGTCGTACCCTGCTTTGTTTTCACGCGAAAAAGGCCAATTTTTAGGGTTTATGAGCCTCCTAAAGTCTATAAATATACATCAGAGGAAGACCGAAGGGACTACGTAGAGTAGAACGAAGAAATTACTCAAAAGAAGCCGTCGGAATCATCTAGGAGGCGGATTCACTCCAAGATTGAAGATCTCCATCAAGTTCTTTAGAAGTTTTTGGGTTCTTTATGTCTTGTTGTTTTCTTAATTCTATGATGTTTTCCTTTTACGTTATGAACTAAACTCTCTAAATACCTAGGGAGGATGAAACCTAGATGAATCTTATTATTTAATAAATCTGAATTACGTGATAAATACTTGATCTTGTTCTTAATTATGTGTTCTTAATCCTTGTTTTGATGTTTTTAGGAATATTAATTCAAGTTTAATGTGCTTATTCAGTGGAGCAAAAGTCACTGTTTAATAGAAGATCCAACATAATTAAGCGGAGTTGATTGCAATCCTAGAAATAGGACGACATAAATCTGCCAGATTAGAGTCAAATCTAATAAGGGAATCCATAGATCGAGTTAATGCGACGATAGGGGTTTTAATTAGAAAGAGATTTCAATTAATCAACCTAGAGTCAGTTGTTTTTAGTCTTGAAAGAGATATTAACATAATTTAGGGATTTCTACGGATCAAGTCAAGTAAATAAATCGTTTAATTTAGAGTCAGAATAATAAGTGAAGTCTAGGTGGATTCTTCCTTGGGTATTGTCTTTATTCGTTGGTTTATTCGATTACTCTCTTCATTCTCTGTCGCGTTCATAGTTAATTAGTTAGTTAAATTTTAGATTAAAACAAATCCCCTTAATTGTTAGGCTAAATAATAAAAAGATAGTTATTACTAGTAATTTTAGTCCTTGTGGATACGATATTCCGGACTCATCAAAGCTATACTACTTTTCGATAGGTGCGCTTGCCTTTATCGAAATATTAGTTAGTTTCGAGCCCATCAAGTTTTTGGCGCCGTTGCCGGGGACTAAGATATTAGGAACACTAAATTTTTATTACTATAGCCATTTTTATTTTATTGCAATTTATTTTTATTTTATTATTACTTTTCTAATTTTTCTCTTTTATTTGCTTCTGGCAGGTATTTTTAGTTTATGACTAGAAGGAACCCGTCAGGACTTTTACTTTACGACAGTGAGATTGAGAGTATAGCTCGCAGAAACAGTAGGGAGATAAGGCGAAGTTTACAATACATAGAGGAAGAGCAAGAGGACGATACTAATACTACCAAGGAGATGGCTGATAATAATCCGCTCCCTCCGGTGGTTGCCGAAAACCCTGCTCCTCGTATTATGTACGACTATGCTAAGCCTAATTTAACTGAGGCTGAATCGAGTATTGTTAGACCTGCTATTGCTGCAAATAGTTTTGAACTGAAACCTAACACTATTCAAATGATTCAACAGTTTGTTCAGTTTGATGGTTTGCAGGACGAAGACCCAAATACTCATTTAGAAAATTTTCTAGAATTCTGTAATACTTTCAAAATAAATGGCGTTTCTGACGATGCCATTCGCCTTCGGTTGGTTCCCTTCTCGTTGAGGAACAAAGCTAAACAGTGGTTGAACTCGTTACCACGAGGATCAATCACTACATGGGAACAATTGACTGAAAAATTTTTACTTAAATATTTTTCGCCGGCTAAAACGGCTAAGTTGAGGAATGATATCTCTTCTTTTGTGCAGATGGATTTCGAAACACTTTACGATGCATGGGAGAGATACAAGGATCTACTGAGAAGATGCCCTCACCATGGGTTACCATTATGGCTACAGGTTCAAACCTTTTACAATGGTGTGAACCCCTCAACTAGGCAATTGATTGATGCAGCCGCCGGTGGAACCCTAAATAACAAAACCCCTGAAGCGACTTATGAGTTTATAGAGGAGATGTCACTGAATAATTATCAGTGGCAAGTAATGAGAACGAAGCCAACAAAAGCCGCTGGCATTTTCAACCTCGATGCAATTACCATGCTATCAAACCAGGTAGAGCTTTTAAATAAAAAGATTGATGGTTTGTGTGGTTCTTCGCAGGTACATCCAGTGATGTAGTGCGATATGAATGGATGAGGAATGGACAGTACAGAATATCCATCTTACAACCCTGGCATGGAGAATGAGCAGCTGAATTATATGGGTAATAACTCTAAACCTCCAAATAATCCTTACAATAATACATATAGTCCAGGATGGAGGAACCACCCAAATTTCTCATGGGGTAATCAAGGGAATCAAAGACCGAAAACCCCTCCAAGTTTCCAACCACCTTACCAAAGAAGAGAAAAAAAGCTCAACCCTTGAAGATATGCCAAAGAAAGTTTATTTCTGTTATCGAGAGACTCATTTTTAGAATACCGAAACAACGTTGAAAAATTAACAAGTATCGATTCAAGGGCTTGAGAATCAAATTGGACAGTTGGCTAAGTTAGTTTCCTAAAGGCAACCAGGTAGTTTACCTAGTAACACCAAACCTAACCCAAAAGAGCATGTGAAGGCAGTTACACTAAGGAATGGGAAGGTGTTGGTTGAAGCTGAAAAGAAGATGCCACAAGAAACTGATAAGGCAAAAGGTGAGGAAGTAAACGAGAATGTAACACCAGTACTTAAAGAGTATAAACCACCGATCCCATATCCAGCAAAGTTGAAGAAAGACCGCATGGACGCAGAATTCGGTAAATTTCTTGAACTTTTTAAACAATTACATATTAACTTACCTTTTGTTGAAGCTATTTCGCAGATGCCGACATACGCAAAATTCTTGAAAGAGCTTTTAACAAATAAAAAGAAGTTTGAAGAGCTATCAATCGTGGAGCTTAACGAGGAATGCTCAGCTATTCTCCAAAATAAGCTACCAACCAAATTGAAAGATCCAGGAAGTTTTACTATTCCCTATTTAATTGGTAGTTTAAATATTGAGAAAGCATTAGCTGATTTAGATGCCAATTTTAATTTAATACCTTATAAAATGTTCAAGCAGCTTGGTCTTGGGGAACCAAAACCCACTAGGATGAGTATCCAATTAGCTGATAGATCTATTAAATATCCTAGGGGAATTATTGAAGATGTTTTGGTAAAAGTTGATAAATTCATATACCCTGTTGATTTTGTTGTGCTTGACATGGATGAGGACGTTGAGGTGCCTTTAATTTTAGGACGCCTATTTTTAGCTACTGCTAGGGCTGTTATTAATGTAGGTGATGGTAAACTTGTGCTCAGGGTAGGTGACGAGGAAATTATTTTTAAAATTTATGATGCTACGTGATACTCTAGAGAGCAAGATGATTTCTGTTATTTTATCGACGCTATTGATCATTCTATTCAAGATTCTTTTCAGGAAATCATACATAAAGACACATTGGAACTGTGTCTTGCCCAAGGTGAGGAGGCAGATGACGATACCAATGAGATGGGGGAGATACAAATTGAGTTAAATTCGAATACTTCTTCCCCAAGACAAAAGAAGTACGAGGGCATTGAAATAAACAACGAACTAAAACAAAAACCCTCTATTGAAGAGCCTCCCAAATTGGAATTGAAACAATTACCAAATCACTTAAAGTATGCATTCCTCGGAGATAATTCTACACTACCGGTAGTTATTTCTTCAGAATTGGAACCCAATGAGAAAGACGAGTTACTACAGATACTAAAGGAGCATAAAAGAGCCATAGCTTGGAAGATTTCTGACATTAAAGGGATAAGCCCATAGTTTTGCACCCACAAAATTTTAATGGAAGATGAATGTAAACCATGTGTGCAACCTCAAAGACGATTAAATCCCAACATGAAGGAAGTTGTTAAAGTTGAGGTAATTAAACTTCTAGATGCTGGAGTTATTTATCCTATTTCTGATAGTACTTGGGTAAGTCATGTGCAGGTTGTTCCAAAGAAGGGAGGCATGACTGTTGTAGCCAACGAGAAGAATGAATTGATTCCAACAAGAACAGTCACAGGTTGGAGAGTTTGCATTGACTATAGGAAGTTGAACGATGCCACGAGAAAAGATCACTTTCCCTTACCCTTCATTGATCAGATGTTAGAAAGATTATCTGGGCATATGTACTATTGTTTCCTAGACGGACTCTCTGGCTACTTCCAAATCCCAGTAGCTCCTGAGGATCAAGAAAAGACAACATTTACATGTCCATATGGTACGTTTGCTTATCGTAGAATGCCTTTTGGATTATGTAATGCTCTTGCTACTTTTCAGCGCTGCATGCTAGCCATCTTTGATGAACTTGTGGAAGATATTATAGAGGTATTTATGGATGACTTTTCGGTATTCAGTAATTCTTTCCACCTTTGCCTTAAAAATTTAAAACAAGTTCTAATGAGATGTGAGGAAACGAACCTTGTGCTTAATTGGGAAAAATGTCACTTTATGGTTCGTGAAGGGATTGTGTTAGGTCACAAAATTTCTAGTAAAAGGATTGAGGTTGATAAAGCAAAAATTGAAACTATAGAAAAATTACCTCCTCCTGGTTCAGTTAAGGCTATTAGAAGCTTTTTAGGACATGCTGGATTTTATATAAGATTTATTAAAGATTTTTCTAAAATAGCTAAGCCTTTAACGAAATTACTAGAAAAAGATGTGCCTTTCAATTTTAATCAGGAATGTTTAGATGCATTTAATACCCTTAAAAATAAATTAATAAATGCTCCAATTATAATTGCACCTGATTAGAATTTACCTTTTGAACTAATGTGTGATGCGAGTGATTTTGCAATAGGTGCGGTTTTGGGACAACGAAGAGACAAGCATTTTCAGCCAATTTATTACGCTAGCAAGACATTGACGGCCGCACAAGAAAATTACACCACCACAGAAAAAGAGTTGCTAGCTGTGATTTTTGCATTTGATAAATTTAGACAGTATTTGATATTATCTAAAGTTATCATTTACACTGACCATTCAGCTCTTCGTTATCTTTTAACTAAATCTGATGCAAAACCTCGACTCATAAGATGGATTCTACTCTTACAGGAATTTGATTTGGAAATTCAGGATAAGAAAGGAGCCGAAAATCTTGCTGCAGACCATCTTTCTAGGCTTGAAAATCCACATATCAAAGAACTCGATGAGAGTGAGATAAATGACTCGTTTCCTGAAGAACAACTCTTGGCTATATCTGACTCTGAGGTACTTTGGTTTGCAGATATTGTGAATTACTTAGCTACTAACATCCTACCAAAAGGGTTGACCCATCATCAAAAGAAGCGATTCTTTGCTGATGTGAAAAACTATTTTTGGGAGGACCCTTTTCTTTTTCGTATATGTGCAGATCAAGTAATTCAGAGATGTGTTACAAAGGCAGAAGCAAGCAAAATCCTAGAACATTGCCATTCAGGACCAACAGGAGGACATTACAGTGGGACTAGGACAGCACATAAAACGCTCGAATCAGGTTTTTATTGGCCCACTCTGTTCAAGGGCGCTAACAGGTATGTTACTTCGTGTGATAGATGTCAGAAAACAGGTAATATATCTAAACGCGATGAAATGCCTCAAACGTATATGCTATCATGTGAAATATTTGATGTATGGGGTATTGATTTTATGGGTCCATTCCCTAGCTCATTTGGGAATAAATACATCTTAGTAGCGGTTGATTATATGCCAAAATGGGTGGAAGCTCAAGCTTTACCTACTAATGATGCTAGAGTTGTAGTGAGATTTCTTAAGAAACTCTTCTCTTGATTTGGAACACCTAGAGTAATTATTAGTGATAGGGGTACTTATTTTTGTAATACTCAATTTGATAAAATCTTAAAGAAATATGGAGTGCACTACAGAACAGCTACCCCTTATCACCCTCAAACCAGTGGACAAGTTGAAGTAGCCAATCGAGAGCTTAAGCGTATTCTAGAGAAAACTGTAGAATCAAACAGAAAAGATTGGGCATTAAAAGTAGACGATGCTTTATGGGCCTATAGAACCGCTTTTAAAACTCCCATAGGAACATTCCCATACAGACTTGTTTACGGAAAGAGTTGTCATCTACCATTTGAATTAGAGAACAAAGCATTTTGGGCTATAAAATTCTTAAACCATGATCTTAAACTTTCAGGTGAGAAAAGATTGATGCAGTTGAACGAGCTAAATGAGTGGCGAGCGAATGCCTACGAGAACTCACGTTTATACAAAGAAGTAACAAAGCGACGCCATGATGCTCGTTTGAAGCAACCTAAGCAATTTGAAGTTGGAGATCTTGTTCTACTATACAATTTGAAGCTTAAATTGTTCCCTGTAAAGCTGAAATCAAGATGGTCAGGTCCATTCGTAATCAAAACCATTTTTTCCTATGGCACAATTGAGGTAACTCATCCGACTTATGGCACATTCAAGGTAAACGGTCAACGACTTAAACTATATAATGGTGAGGATTTTAGGGATATTAGAAAGGAGCTTCAGCTCCGTGAACCTTCATAGAAAGGAGCTTCCCGGATGTACTAATAAACAACTACAGTGTGCTTCATTTAGAATCTTCTGAATAAGCTCAGAATTTCTTAGTACGCATATTCTATCACGAAACACCAAACAGTCATCAGACCTTATTCGAAACTCGAAATTAGAAATCAACTCACATTGAGCTTGTTTTGCTTTCAATTTATTATCAAATTTTTGAGCCTCACAAATTTGCTGTAGAAATAATGGTCTCGCTTTCAACTCGGCTACTATCGAACCGTCATCAGACAAAGCTAATTGTGTGTTCAAAGCACGTAAAGCAAATAAGGACTTTCGACTCAAAGCATCAGCAACTACATTCACTTTCTCCGGGTGATAGTCAATCACTAATCCAAAGTCTTTTAGCAATCTTGGTAACACAGGCATGTAGTTAGGCCGTGTGTCCCCTGCACCTTAATTTTGAGAAACAGAATGCTCAGAATTGGGCACACGGGTAGAGACACGGGCCTGTGTCTCAGCCGTGTGGAACCTGCACCTAATTTGAATTAATTTAATTAACCACACGGCCTAGCACACAAGCGTGTGGCATGATCGTGTGGCGCAAGTCAGAGAGTAACCTAAATCGAACACGGCCTGTAGCACGGGCATGTTCCAGGGTCACATAGGCGTGTCCCCTGCACCTTAGAAAAATTTTGTAATTTTGTGAAAAATTCTTATAAGTTCCGATTAAGTTCCGATTCGATTCTAATGCTCGTATTGGGCCTCGAGGGCCCGATCAAGGGACATTATGGATGATCTCGGTAAATAAATTGTAAATTTACGTAGTTTAATAGAAAAATGTTCTGAATGTTCTGGTAATGCTGCGAAACCCTATTTCGACGACGGTACGGGTTAGGGGTGTTACAGTGGTGCTATCGAACCAGTGGCTAAAATTGACCAAAACACTGAGACCAATTCAAGAGGTCAATTTGTTAAGCTTGTGGTGTATGTGAAATTGGGGAAACCGCTAGTTTTAAAAGTTAAAATAGATTGTAGAACACAACAGGTAGAGTACGAATCCTTACCTCTGGTATGTTTTGAATGTGGGCGGTGGGGGCATACTTGTGAAAATTGTTCTCGTAAACAGGAACATGAAAATACATCGAAGATGGAGAGAAGTTGAAAATCTGAGCAAACATCAAGGTTACAGAGGCAGGTAGAAATGGAAGATTTTGGTCATTGTATGATTGTTAAGCGAAGGCAGAGAAGGAAAAATCATCCGTTAGAAGGGCGAAATGGAGGTAAGGACGGTGGCGCTACCGGTGGTTTAAGATTTGATGTTTTAAGCGACAATCATGGCGAGGATTCTGGGATTTTAGAGATAGAGATGATAATGGATTTAGTAGGGGTGCAAACTGTGGAACTACAATCACAACAAAATTTATTAGGATGGTGGAGGTTGTTAATAAACCTAGAATTAGTAAAAAAGGGTCGTTGAAATCTAAAGGGAAAGGGATTCTCTTAGAAAAAAGGTCGAAAGCTATGGTTAATAAACTCAAGCCGACTAATAAGGTGGGGGCATCTACATCGAGCCCATAAATCAAGGAGATTGCCATAAATCAACAGATACGGGAAGTTACAGGAGATAGATTAGGTGGAAATTCGAGGCAAGATTCATCAAAGTTCACGGGAGACGACCCTTCATCGGTGTCAATGACTCTTGCTATGGAAACCATTCTCCATGGACCGAATAAGGAGGTTGAGAACGATATCTTTATGTCAGGTGAATCAAATTTGGCGATTGAGGTGGCGGATGGTTTTATAATGGATGTTGAAGCTGCCTAATAGTTGGATTTCTATTCGTATCTTATCTTTTTTATGGTTATGGATTTGAATCTAATGTTTTGGAATTATCAATGGTGTGGGCACCCGCGATTTCATAGTTTTTGAAGGAATACAGAAGGGAGTCTTGTCCTGATTTTGTTGCTTTGTTTGAAACTAGAATTAGCGAAGGTAAGGCAGATTTGGCTATCTCTAAGCTGGGTTTTGATAACTCATCTCTTGTTGAAGTGAACAGATTCTCGGGCGGCATTTGGATTTTATGGTAGGATGATGTTAGTATGGAAGTTCTTAAAGTTCATAACCAATTTCTTTATATGCGTATTAAGAAATAGGGTATTCAGTCACTGTTCCTTTACTCTGCTATCTATACTAGTCCAAAACATACTCAAATGGTACAATTATGGGATCTACTAAGTCAATTTGCAAAAGGGGTGGAAAAACCTTGATTACTAGTAGGGGATTTTAACACAATTATGTATAGCGAGAAATGAAAAAGAGGTTCTAAGTTCGACGAGAAGGGTTGTAATCGGTTTATTTACTTGTTTTCAAGAATGGGTTGCATAATATGGGTTTTAAAGGTCCGTCCTTTGCTTAGAACAAGGGAACTCTTTATCAGAGACTTGATTGAGGACTTTGTAATGATCTTTGGCTTTCCTTTGCACCTGTTTCAACTGTGAGACATCTTCATAAACTAAAATCCGACCACCACTCGATTCTTATTACAACCAATAAGGTGATTGCGGAGAGAGTTGTACAACCCTTTCATTTTCTTACTAGTTGGCTGATGCATCCAGAATTTAAGGACGTGGTCAAGGAATTATGGCGAATGAGTGACGAGGTTGTTGGTAATTTAGAGTCTTTCACTCAGTCAGTATAAGCATAGAACAAATTGATGTTTGGAAATATTTTCTCTCAAAAGATTCGTGCTACACGAGAATTGAAGAAAACCCAATGTGTATTGGTGAGAAGGAGTACAAGGAGTCTTAGGGATCACAAAACAGCAGTTTGTTTGGAAATCAAAAATATCCTGAATTAAGAAAAAATGTGATACTTCCAAAAGTTTAGGAGTGAATGGCTTTTAAATTGTGATAGGAAAACAAATTTTTTTCTTAGTTTGACTTTGAAGTAGTGGAATCAGAATGGAATCAAGGCATTGAATATTGATGATATCGGATTGTGCTATGACGAGGAGACCTTGAAGAATCATACAGTTGGATATTTTAAAAGTCTATACTCCGTGGAGAAGTACGCGATTGGAAATTCCCTATTAGGGGACGATTTCTAAAAATTACACATTTGCTTATCCAAATTCTTGAGTGTGAGGTTTCAATGAACGAAGTTAGAAACTCTATGTTTAGTATGGCACCTTTTAGAGCGCTAGGAACAGATGGGCTTTATGCGAAATTCTTTCAAGCAAATTGGGACATTGTTGGAAGTAGTATGTACAGGATGGTACGTGATGTCTTTTTGGGGCAGCAATTTGATCCCAACATTAATCGTACTCTCTTGGTACTTACACCAAAAAGATTTGATGTAGAGTCCATCCAACAATTCAGACCAATCAGCTTATGCAATGTCTTGTATAAGGTGATTACAAAAACAATCGTCATCCGTCTTCGACAAGTGATGCAAACTCTAGTAAAGAAAAATCAATCAAGCTTCATACCTTCACATAATATTTTCAACAATATTATTATCGCACAGGAAGCAATTCATACTATGAAAACCACTAAGAGTAAGAAGAGATGGTTGGCAGTTAAGGTGGATTTAGAGAAAACGTATGATAGGGTTCAATGGGATTTTTTAGAAGACACATTGCAAGACACAGGTCTGCCTGTTACTCTTATCCATACAATAATGCATTGCGTAACTTCTTCATCCATGCAATTACTTTGGAATGGAGCGCTCACTGGTAGTTTCAAACCAACAAGAGGGGTAGACAAGGGGACCCCTTATCACCTTATCTCTTTGTTTTGGGAATGGAGCCCCTTGGTCACTTGATTGAAGTTGCAGTTGAGGATGGGAGTTGGGAGCCTTTGTTTCTATCACACCGAGGGTCTGGCATATCACACTTATTCTTCACTAATGGCCTCATCCTTTTTTTTAAAGTTAATAGGAAAAATTTCGAGTGTCTTTAACATGTGTTCGAATCCTTTTATCATTTCTCTAGACATTGTGTGAACCGTCAGAAAACTCAAGTATTGTTCTTGAATAATGTTTCAGATGATGTCTCTGTTATGATCTGCAACACTCTTAGTTTCAAAAAAATGAATGATCTAGGGTACTATCTAAGGGTTCCCTTGTTTCACAATTGTGTTGGGGTTGGAACTTTTCAGTTTATTTTGGGTAAGGTTCGTAATAGACTTAATGGTTGGGAGGCAATGAAACTTTCACTTGCGGGTCGTCTTATGTTGGTTAAATCAGTGCTACTCACTATTCCAAATTATTTTGTGAAAATGGCCAAAATCCCTATATTAGTGTATAATGAAATTGAAAAATTAGCTCGTAGTTTTCTATAGGGTTCAACTCGGTTTGGTAGAAAACCATCATTAGTTAATTGGGAAACCTGTTGCAAATCCTAAACAAATAAAGGCTTGGGTATTCAGATATTGCAATACCAGAATAAAATATTCCTTAAGAAGTTGGGATATAAGCTATTGGCTAACACGAAAGAATTCTGGGTTCAGATATTGAGGAACAAGTGCAAAGTCCATGGTTTGTTTCCGAATGTAATACACCGAAGTAATTGTTCGTATATCCAGCGTTCTGTATGTAACACCCCTAACCCTTATTCGTCGTCAGAATATGGTTTCAAAGTATTACCACACGCTCGTGTGCCAGGTCGTGTACCCTTCGAAATGGCCTCACAAGCCCGTATGCTAGCCGTGTGTCTCACACGCCCGTGTGTCTGGCCGTGTGGACCTAAATTGTGCATTAAACAACAAATTTATTATTTTCTACATGCTTGGGCATTAAACAACTCAAAAACCATTCGTTTAACCTGTTCAAAACACGATCAAACACATTAAAAACATGCCAAAACAATCATCCTAGGTGCCTAACCAATGTACCCTCATTGGTACCACATTTATACCATCAAAACATATCATCAATGCATCATTCAAATTAAAATTATAAACATGCCAAAATCCATCAATTTGGCCTAGCTTATATCTACCAAAAACATTAACTTAAATTCACATGCACATACCAAGCTTTGGTTCAATTTACCATACCATACTATGGCTTCAAACACAAACACATGTTTATATATATACCAAACCAACATTACACTTATAATCTCATTACAATCTATCCAGAAAATAACTATCATTTAGACATCCTAGGTACATGTCGACACAAAACATAAACATCACCACATTTGAGTTCGGGATCATTGTTGGATGCTAAATAGGTGATCAAAAGAGAAGTACCTAATCTGCGCACGAAAAAACAAAACCGTACGCTGAGTAAAACTTAGTGATATTTCTATAATCCAAATATTTAAAGACAAGAGATTACAAATGTATAATTGAAATATAAACACATATTAATATTTAAAAATCACAACTACCATATGCCAACCCTTTGAATTCATACATAATAGCATATCATTTCATACTATATTCAACTTACACATGCTATCATATTTCATTTGTTTCACAAATATCCCAATTCTCATACTTGCTATAAATAGCTTTTCACATATCAAACCACATTTCATTTTAACAATTGCTTTATCCATTCCATATCCACTTCATGAGTACATAACTCATGTATCTCATTTTCATGTTTCAAATCACTATTCCATTTTCAATTATCATACAATATCATCCAATATCAATCATAGTACCTTTTTATTTAATTACCCCTATTAACACGACTCGGACTCGGACGAATACACGAATCCAACCAACACACCAGTTTGGCACCTAGTGCCTCATCGGATAAATCCAAAATAATATGCGCCCAGCACTATATACATTGACACCTAGTGTCTCATCGGTTAAACCCAAGTAAATTGGCACCCAGTGCCTCATCGATTCGAAGTCAAAGAAATCCATGAACTCTTCCTATCCTATGTCATGCCATCTATATCTGACTCAGCCCGATACAATTAATAGGGTTTAATTTCACATTCCAAATACAACCAATATCTAATTATCATATTTGCACATTATCACATTTACACATATATATTCATTTCTATTCAAATAATCAATACATTCAGAATATATATATATCAATTCAATCCATTTCAATCAACTTTAATTCAATTCAATATCAAAGTGCCAAATACTCACCTCAACCACTTACCATATGCATTAAATCAAAATACAACAATTAGTAACAAGGTTCGGATTATAGAAATACAAATGATAAACCATAATTTATACATATTTTAACCCCATGCTTGGCTTATTTTTGGATGAATTTTCATTAGATTTGATGAATTCGATGCTCCTAATCCTTTAATTTCATGTTTTATACTCAGGAGAGCTTAGGGAATCGAAAAGAACGAGAAACGGGCCAAAAAGGGGCAAAATGGGCCTACCTTAGAAATCAACACGGCTTGGACTATCAAACACGTCCGTGTGTCACGAGCAGAATTGAACACGGCGTGGACCAATGTACACGGGCAGACCACACGACCGTGTGTGGCGAGCAAAAGCGAGCACAGTCGAAGGAAGTCGCCACGGGTATTGTACACGGTCGTGTCCCTGCCGTACCTTAGCTTAATTCTATTCGAAATAGGCTACTTGTGGGATAAGAAAGACGTTCCAAAGCCTATATAAACACCCTAGGGGGTAACCTAAGAAGACACGCAGAGTAGAAGGCAGAAAATACTCGAAGACAGCCATCGGGAGCAGCTCGGGAGAAGGATCTCCATCAAGACTGAAGATCTCCTATCAATTTCTCTTGAAGTTTTTGGGTTTTCTTATGTTTTGTTGTTTTTCCTATTCTATGATGTTTCCCTCTATCAGTATGAACTAAATCCCTTAAATACCTAAGGGGATGAAACCTATGACAGATCTTATTATTATTTGATTTATAATATAAATACTTGTTCTTATTCTTAATTGTGAGTTCTTATTCTTATTTTGATAATTCAGGTTATTGATTCAAGTCGAATGTGCTTATTCAGAGGAGCAAAAGTCCCTATTTAAGAATAGATCAACACAATTAAGTGGAGTTGATTGCAACCCTAGAAATAGGGCGACGAAAATATGCCGGATTAGAGTCAAATCTAAAAAGGGAATCCATAGATCGAGTTAATGTGACAATAAGGGTTTTAATTAGAAAGAGATTTCAAATAATCAACCTAGAGTCAGTTGTTTTTAGTCTTGAGAGAGATATTAACATAAATCAGGGATTTCTACGGATTAAGTCAAGTGAATAAATCATATGAATCAAAAGTAATAAGTGAAGTCTAGGTGGATTCTTCCTTAGGTATTGCCTCCATCACATAAGTTGTCTAAAAGTATTTTCCTAATTCATTCTTTGTCGTGTTTTAATTAATTAGTTTTAGTTTAAAAGGAAATCACTCCAATTTTTAGGCTAGATAATAAGAAGATAGTAATTACTAGTACTCTTGGTCCTTGTGGATACAATATTTCCGGTCTTACCATAACTATACTATTAAACGATAGGTACGATTGCCTTTATTGTGGTCATAGTTAGTTAGAGACACATCAAGTTTTTGGCGCCGTTTTCGGGGACTAAGATATTAGGAATACTAAATTTTTATTACTTTAGCCATTTTTTATCGCAATTTTTTTTCTAATTTTTTTCTTTCTTTGCTTCTGGCAGGTATTTCTAGTTTATGACTAGAAGAAACCCATCAGGACCTTTGTTTTACGACAGTGAGATAGAAAGTACCGCTCACAGAAATCGTAGGGAGATAAGGCGAAGTTTACAATACATAGAGGAAGAGCAAAAAGACGATACTAATACTACCGAGGAGATGGCTGATAATAATCTGCTTCCTCCGGTGGTTGCCGAAAATCCTGGTCCTCGTACTATGTATGATTATGCTAAGCCTAATTTAATAGGAACTGAATCAAGTATTGTTAGACCTGCTGTTGCTGCAAATAATTTTGAACTGAAACCTAACACTATTCAGATGATTCAACAGTTTGTTCAGTTTGATGGTTTGCGGGATGAGGATCCAAACAATCACTTGACAAACTTTCTGGAATTCTGCGATACTTTCAAAATAAATGGCGTTCCTGACGATGCCATTCGCCTTTGGTTGTTTCCCTTCTTGTTGAGGAACAAAGCTAAACAGTGGTTGAACTCGTTACCACGAGGATCAATCACTACATGGGAACAGATGACCGAAATTTTTTTATTAAAATATTTTTCGCCGGCTAAAATGGCTAAATTAAGGAATGATATCTCTTCTTTTGTGCAGATGGATTTAGAAACGCTTTACGACGCATGAGAGAGATACAAGGATTTGTTGAGAAGGTGCCCACACCATGGGTTACCGCTATGGTTACAAGTTTAAACCTATTACAACGGTTTGAACCCCTCAACTAGGCAACTGATAGATACAGCCGCCGGTGGAACCCTGAATAAAAAAACTCCTGAAGCGACTTATGAATTCATTGAAGAGCTGTCACTGAATAACTATCAGTGGCAAGTTATGAGGACAAAGCCAACAAAAGCCGCAGGAGTTTTCAACCTAGACGCAGTGACAATGCTATCAAACCAGGTAGAGCTTTTAAGTAAAAAAATTGATGGTTTATGTGGTTCCTCGTAGGTACATCCAGTGATGCAGTGCAATACAAATAGAGGAGAAACGAACAATACAAAATATCCATCCTACAGCCCTGGCATAGAAAGAGAACAGATGAACTATATGGGTAATAATTCTAGACCTCAAAATAATCCTTATAGTAATACTTACAACCCAGGTTGGATGAACCACCCAAACTTCTCATGGGGTGGTCAAGGAAATCAGAGACAACAACCCCCTCCAGGCTTTCAACAGCAACCCTACCCACAGGGGAAGAAGCCAAACCTTGAGAAGATGCTTACTAAATTCATATCAGTGTCAGAAACGCGCTTCCAGAACACCGAGACCGCACTTAAAAACCAACAAGCATCGATTCAAGGGCTTGAAAACCAAATAGGTCAGCTTGCTAAGCTGATCTCGGAACGACCACAAGGTATCTTGCCAAGTAATACTGAAACTAACCCAAGGGAGCAACTCCATGCCATCACGGTGTGCGACGAAGAAGGGTTAGTAGAATCTAAATCTGAACCGAGGCAAGAACCTGTGATAAGTAAATGTAAGAGTGAGAAAAGCCACAATACACAAACACCAGTAAGTAAAGAGTATGTACCTCGTGTACCATACCCTAACGCGACGAAGAAATACCGCACAGATGAACAATTCGGTAAATTTCTTAAACTTTTAAAAAAACTACATATTAACTTACCGTTTATTGAAGCTCTTTCGCAGATGCCCAACTCAGTCAAATTTTTGAAGGAGCTTCTAGCAAACAAGCGGAAGTTAGATGATGCGTCGCACGTAGAGTTAAACGCAGTTTGCTCAGCCATTTTACAGAATAAATTACCCGATAAATTAAAGGATCCAGGGAGTTTTACTATTCCTTGTTTAATTGGTAGTTTAAATGTTAAACATGCTTTAGCTGATTTAGGGGCGAGTATTAACGTTATGCCCTATAAAATGTTTAAGCAACTAGGTCTTGGGAAACCTAAACAAACTAGGATGAGTATTCAACTAGCAGATTAAACTATTAGATTTTCTAGGGGAATTGTTGAGGATGTGCTTGTAAAAATTGATAAATTTATATTCTCAGTTGACTTTTTTGTTCTAGACATGGATGAGGACAGTAACGCACCTTTAATTTTAGGGCGACCCTTTTTAGCAACTGCTAAAACTAGAATTGATGTTGGTACAGGTGAGCTCACACTTCGTGTAGGTGACGAAACGATTACTCTTCAGGCTCGTGACTCGATTAGAACGTCGAGTAATACAGGTGAGCACATAAATTCTATTAATAACCATTCAGTTCAACCCTCTTTCCAGAAAGCACCTCGAAAATACACAGCTGAGCCACATCCTAGTCCTCGTGCCAACAATGAAATAACTTACGAGGAGCGAAGGCTTCAAATCGATGAACTAGACGAGTAGAGGACACATGCCAAGGACAAACCAAGAACACACGAAGCAAAAACAAGGCAACTCCATGACGAGCTTAAAGGAGAAGCAAATCACTTCAAGGTTGGTGACCAGGTACTGTTAGATGCAACCGATCCTCAAATTACCACCTCAGAGCTTAAAGCAAACGGAGCAACTCCTTTTACGGTACTCAAGGTCTTTCCATACGGTACAGTCGAGGCAACTCATTCTCAATTTGGCACCTTCAAGGTAAATAGTACTCGTCTAAAACCTTATTTTAACAAAACTGATAGCAAGAATGATGAGTTTCAACTCCTCGAACCACCGTGATGGTGCGAATGAAAGGTAAGTCTAGCTTAGGACTCTAAACAAACGCTTCTCGGGAGGCAACCCGAGCACTAACCTCAATAAGGTCCATATTTTTTATTTTTAATTCCTAACTAAAAACTAACCAAATTAGGCGCAGGTCTCCTAACCACACGGCCTTGCACACGGGCGTGGCCATGGCCGTGTGAACACCACGGGAAAGTACATCGGTGTGGCAGAGACCGTGCGAGCCAAGAACGAAAATTTTCCCCAAAACACGGGCTACGATAAAATGCCACGGCCGTGTGATGAGGCCGTGGTCGACACTGATTAAGTAACACGGGGGTACGAAACCTTTACACGGGCATGGGAGAAACGAACAAAGTGTTACACGGCCGTGTGACTCGGCCGTGTGACCTAACACGCCCAGGGCACACGGGCGTGGGCCGCGACTATAAGTTCCAACTTCTATTTAAAACCCCTTCTTCTGTTCACTACCTTCCCCAAGTTCTTCCTCCCCAAACCCTAACCACCACTCTCCTCCTCCACTTTCTTCCTTTCTCTCTTCTTCCCCAGCCCGAAAACCCCATTTTCTTGTACCTTTTCTTTTTCCATTGTCTTTCTTCCTTCATTTTCCTTTCCTCCGTTCCCTTATTCCTTCTTTACACCGCTACCACACCAACCACCATCCTTACCACCATATACAAATACTAGAGGCAAGACCAAGGCCACCATCTCCATGTCGAAAAAGCGAAAGGATCCTGGCACAGTCTCCCCGTGCGTGACCATTCTACATAAGTTCATTCCGGTCGCTTCATTAATTCGACAAGACAAGGACCTTTGAGTCCATTTATTTTTTCTTTTTCTTTTATTTTCATTTTTAAATTATTTCCTTTTATCTTTCTTGTCTTTAATTTATATTATTATATTTTTATTTCTTTAATTTAGGTTCAAGAGGCTATTACGGAACGACCCCACTACCACCGGAGTATCCACCACCCCTGCCCAACTTTACACCGTTTCTTTTCTTTGACTCCATCCAAAATTCAGGAAGTTCACTTCTCTCCCTATCTTATGATTTTCTTACTATTTGTCATTACTCATCTTTGTACATTGAGGACAGTGTACATCTTAAGTGTGGGGAGGTTATTGATTTCATTACCAGAAAATCCCTGAATTATGTCTTGTTCTTAAGTAATTTTCTTATATTACTAATTAGAATAAAACTTCTATTGACTTATGATTTTCATTGATATGTTTTTGATTAAGTCATAGGTAATTGTGCATTGATGGTTTAAACTTTAAGACATTAGAGAATCAAGCATGATAAGTCTATTTTCAGAATTAAAAATTTGTTAGGTTGTTTCCCTAAATTTAAATATTACTTTGAAGTTTGAAATTTGCAAGGTTGACATCAAAAGCCATAATTTTTGTGAGATTTTGAGCCTTTTAGAGCATATTCTTTTCTTGCTCACTTTATTGATTATGAGTGTGTCAACATTGATTTGTTATTCTAGAACTTTCTTCAATTATACATGTCGAGACCACACTTTTGATTTGATATACTGAGATGATGAAGGCACCTAGGATTTAACCCACTTACTCCATTAAAAGTGATAAACTGTAATAGTAACATATTTTATCTCCACATTTAGCATGCTTTTGGATGATTTATCCCTTGAATTATGGAATTTGGTGCTCTTAATCCTTTAATTTCATGTTTTATACTCAGGAGAGCATAGAAGGATGAAAAGAACGAAAAACGGGCTTAAAATGGGCCAAATGGGCCAAAGTAGGAAATCAACACGGCCTGGGCCCAAACTACACGGCCGTGCCCCTTTAGTAGGCTCGACCACGGCCTGGATTCGAATCACATGGGCGTGTTGCACGGGCGTATCCCTGCCGTGACAAAGAGGAATTTCACTCGGAATAGGATACTTAGAGGCAAAGAAACACATTCCAAAGCCTATATAAACACCCTAAGTATGACCTAAAAGGGGGAGTCGACAGAAGCCTTCTGTCAGGGGCGCGTCCAGCTAGGCCAAAGAGCCGAGCCAGAGAGGTCGGAATCGTCGAATTTACTCGAAGATAGCCAGTTGATTCATCTCAAGAAGCCGAAATCATACTCAAGACGGCAGATCTCTCCTTCAATTCCTTCAGGGGGTTTTAGAGTTTTCTTATGTTTTGTTTTATCTTTTCTTCTGAGATGTATTCTTTTATTATTATGAACTAAACCCTCAGATACCTGAGGGGGATGAAACCTAAGACAGATCTTGTTATTTTTTTCTGAACTATATGATAAATACTTGATTTGTTCTTAATTATGTGTTCTTAATTCTTACTTTGATATTTCAGGGTATTGATTCAAGTATTGATGTGCTTAGGCAGTGGAGCAAAAGTCCCTGTCTAAGAGTAGATTTAGCATAATTAAGCGGAGTTGATCGCAACCCTAGACATAGGATGAAGAAAATCTTCCGGATTAGGGTCAAACCTAATATGGGAGTCCATAGATCGAGTTAATGCAATTCTAGGAGTTTTAATTAGAAAGAGATTTCAATTAATCAACCTAGGGTTAGACGTTAGTAGTCTCGACGGAGGTATTAATATACATTAGGGAATCCTACGGATCAAGTCAAGTGAATAAATCGTCTGGTTCAGAGTTAAATAACAAGTGAAGTCTAGGTGGATTCCTCTTTATCTTAGCGTCTTTAGCTTAGTAGTTAAGTTAACTTTAGATTAAACAATAAATCACTTCAATTCTTAGGCTAAATAATAGAAAGAAAGTTAGTATTAGTACTTTTGGTTCCTTTGGGTTCGACATTCCGGTCTTGTCACTAAACTATACTACTGTTCGATAGGTGCGCTTGCCTCAATCGTTTTCACAGTTAGTTTCTAGGCTAGATCATTCATTATATAAATTTTAAGACTCTGACATAACGATCAAGTTTTTGGCACCGTTGCCGGGGAGCTAAAATATTAAGAACGCTCAATTTTTATTACTTTAGCCATTTTTTATTTTTGCAATTTACTTTTATTTTGTTTTTAACTTTGCTAACTTTTTTTCTTTTATTTTGTTCCTTGCAGGTACCTCTAGTTTATGACTAGAAGGAACCCGACAGGATCCTTAATTTATGACAGTGATATTGAAGGTACCGTTCGCAGAAATCGTAGAGAAATAAGGCGAAGCCTAAATTACATAGAAGAAGAGCAAAATGACGATACTAATAACACGGAAGAGATGGCTGATCACCAGAATAATCCACTCCCTCCTGTGGTTGTCGAAAATTCTCCTCCTCGAACTATGTAAGATTATGCTAAACCTAATTTAACAGGAATTGAGTCAAGTATTGTTAGACCTACTATTGCTGCAAATAATTTTGAACTGAAACCTAACACAATTCAAATGATACAACAATTTGTTCAGTTTGATGGTTTGCATGATGAGGATCCAAACAATCACTTGACGAATTTCCTAGAATTTTGCGATACTTTCAAAATAAATGGTGTTTCTGATGATGCCATCCGTCTTCGGTTGTTTCCCTTTTCTTTGAGGAATAAAGCCAAATAGTGGTTGAATTCTCTTACACGAGGATCAATCACTACATGGGAGTAAATGACCGAAAATTTTTTATTAAAATATTTTCCGCCGGCTAAAACGTATCAGTTAAGGAATGATATCTCTTCTTTTGTGTAGATAGATTTAGAGACACTTTATGATGCATGGGAGAGATAGAAAGATCTATTGAGAAGGTGCCCACACTATGGATTACCCTTGTGGCTACAGGTCCAAACCTTTTACAATGGTGTAAACCCTTCAACCAGGCAGTTAATTGATTCAGCCGCTGGCGGAACGTTGAACAACAAAACTCCTGAAGCGGCCTATAAGTTTATAGAAGAGATGTCACTGAACAACTATCAGTGGCAAGTCACAGGGACAAGGCCAACAAAAACAGCCAGAGTTTTCAACCTCGACGCAATAACCATGCTATCCAATCAGGTAGAACTCTTAAATAAAAAGATTGATGGTTTGTATAGTTCTTCGCAGGTACATCCAGTGATGCAGTGTGATACGAATGGAGGGTCGAACGATACGGAACATCCACCCTACAACCCTGGCGTAGAAAGCGAGCAGATGAACTATATGGGTAATAATTTTAGATCTCAAAATAACCCCTATAGTAACAATTATAATCCAGGTTGGAGGAACCACCCCGATTTTTCATGGGGGGTCAAGGAAATCAGAGACAGCAACCCCATCCAAACTTCCAACAATAGCCTTACCCACAGGAAAAGAAGTCGAACCTTGAGGAGATGCTAACAAAATTCATAGCGGTGTCAGAAACACGTTTCGAAAACATCGAAACAACACTTAAAAATTAAAAAGCATCAATTCAAGAGATCAAGAATCAGGTAGGTCAACTTACCAAGATCATGTCAGAACGACCACAAGGTAGATTGCCAAGTAACACTGAAACTAACCCAAATGAGCAACTTCAAGCCATAACCACTCATGATAGTAAAGGGTTAGATGAGCCCAAATTAAGGCAAGAGGATGTGGTAGAGGAAGGTAAGGTCTAGGTAAGTCATGATAAATCAAAACCGGTAATCAAAGAGTACCAACCTCTCATACCATATGCCGAAGCAATGAAGAAAGATAACACAGAGAAACAGTTTAGTAAGTTTCTTAAACTTTTAAAGAAATTACATATTAACTTACCGTTTCTCGAAGCTCTTTCGCAGATGCCAGATTCAAGGAAATTTTTAAAAGAGCTTTTGACAAACAAACAGAGGTTAGACGAGGCATCGCATGTGGAGCTGAACGCAGTGTGCTCAGCGATTCTACAAAACAAACTACCACGAAAATTAAAAGATCCAGGGAGTTTTATGATTCCTTGTTTAATTGGTAGTTTATCGGTTGATAATGCTTTAGCTGATCTAGGGGCAAGTATAAATGTCATGCCTTATAAAATGTTTAAACAGCTAGGTCTAGGTAAACCCAAACAAACTAGGATGAGCATTCAATTAGCTGATAAAACTATTAGAATTCCTAGGGGTATAATCGAAGATGTACTCGTGAAAATTGATAAGTTCGTATTCCCAGTAGACTTTGTTGTTTTAGACATGGATGAGGACAACACAATCCCGATTAGTGCAGGAAGACCCTTTTTAGCAACTACTAGAACTAAAATTGACATTGATACAGGTGAACTCATACTTCGTGTAGGTGACGAGACAATCACTCTTCAGGCTCTTGACCCGGCTAGAACATCAAGTCATCAATGTGAGAAAATTAATTTTATTAATAACCATTCAGATAAGCCTTCTTTTTAGGAAACACAACAGAACCACACAACTGAGCCAGATCCTAGACATCATGACAACAAGGAAGTATTTCATAAGGATCGAAGGCTTCATGTTGATGAACTAGACGAATGGAAGACACATTTCAAGGAAAAATCAAAATCACACGAAGCAAAACCAAAGGAACCCCCAGACGAGCTTATAAGAACGGCAAATCACTTCAAGATAGGAGATCAGGTATTGTTGGATAAGAAAGACCCTCGAGTATCTCCTTCAAACCTCTATACAAACGAAGAAATCTCTTTTAAGGTAATCAATGTTTTCCCATACGGAACAGTCGAGGTAAGTAATCCTATTTTCGGCACTTTTAAAGTAAATGCTACTCGACTCAAATTATATCATGATAGTAGAACTAATAGCATGAGAGAGGATGTTCAACTCTTTAAACCGCCATGAATGTGCGAATGAGAGGTAAGTCTAGCTTAAGACTTTAAACAAGCGCTTCTCGGGAGGCAACCCGAGCTCTAACTTCGTTTATTTTTTCATTTTTATTTTTTATTTTATTTTTTTCCCTTTTTAGCACCTAACGATGAACTAACCAGAGTGTAGATTTCCATATCACACGGCCTTACACACGGCCATGGCCGTGGCTGTGTGGATACTACGGACATCCGTACTGACATGGCAGAGGTAGTACGAGCCAATGACGAAAGATTCCCAAGATCACGGACGATTATAAATAGCCACGGTCGTGCGATATGGTCGTGGCTGACACTAAGGGAAGTCACATGGGCTCCGACTAAACACCACGGCCTTGCGATACAGCCATGGTCGACACTGTTTTATCAAACATGGGCGTGGTGACCACGAAACGGGCGTGGGAGAAACGAAAAAAGCACAACACGGCCGTGCGATACGGCCATGTGACCCAACACGCCTATGGAACACGGGCGTGGAGATGTACCAGACCTGAAATCTCTATTTAAAAACACCCCTATACCTTTCCCACCTACTCCCCATTCCTTTTCTTCCATTCCCTTTCACCCTTCTCTTTTCCATTCCCTCTCATTCTCCTGTCCCAAACTCTTCATTTTCACCTTACCTATGTTGAAGAAGCGGAAGGACCCTAGCACAGTCGCTCCGTGGGAGACCAATCTACATAAGTTCATGCCTGCCGCTTCATTCACTAGACAAGCCGAGGACATTTGAGGCCATTTAGTTTTTATTTTTCTTTTCTCTTCTCCTTTATTTTCCTTATCTTAACTTCTCTTCCACTAAATTTAGTTTATCTTATTTTAGTTTCTTGGTTTTAGGTTCTTCAGGCTGCTTGGGAATCACACACCACGGCCTTAGAAATCACACCCACCTCGCCAACCATCTAACGATAAGAACTTTTCAGTCCATTAATCTGTTCTTTTATTTTTATTTTACTTTCTATTTTCTTTCTTTTTATCTTTCTTTTCTTTAAATATGTAATTAGTATATTTTGAATTTTTCTTATTATTTCCTGGTTTTTTCTTCACGAGCTACCCAATTTCTTCATCTAGTGCAATAATTGTGGGCAGCCACCAAACCACCACCAGAGACGCCTCCTCCAACTTATCTTTCACCTCCGAATCAAGTTTCCACACTTCCAACTCAAGGAACCCATCCTAAATTCAGGAAGTTTCACCTCTATCCCTATCTTTTGATTTTCTACTATATTGTTTTATATATCTTTGTACATTGAGGTCAATGTACATCTTAAGTGTGGGGGGTAAATTTTATCGTGAAAAAGTGCCTAACTTTTTGTATTATTCTCAAATTCTTGAATTATGTCTTGTTCTTAAGTAAAATTTCTCATATTACTGTTAGAATGAAATTTCCTTTGATTCATGATTTTTATTGATATGTTTTGGATTAAGTCATTGATAATTGAGCAGTGATGATTTAAACTTGAGGAGACTAGAGAATCAAGCAGGATAAGTCTATTTTTCAGAAGTAAAAATTTTATTAGGTTGTCTACCTGAATTTAAGTATTACCTTGAAGTTTGAAATTTACAAGGTTGATATAAAAAAGCCCATAATTTTTGTGAGATTTTGAGCCTTTTAGAGCATACATTCCTTTTCGTGCTCACTTTATTGATTATGAGTGTGTCAACATTGATTTGTTATTCTAGAACTTGCTTCGATTATACATGTCGAGACCACACCTTTGATTTGATATACAGAGATGATAAAGGCACCTAGGTTTTAACCCACTTACTCCACTAAAAGCCTACCCTTACAATTAACCCCTAGTGAACCCCTTTGATCCTAACACCCCTTTTATTAACTCACCCTCAACATTAACCCAAAACCAACTTTGTATTTGTTATCACCATTTTTCTTAACTACCCCTATATCGAGATTTGATTTGATCGGTTACGTAACTATTTTCGTTATTTCAGTTATTAAATTCTATCTTATTATTATTGTACTTGATTTGTTCTTAAAAAAAACGAAGTATATTCATTATTAGTTCTATGTTATTTAAGCTCAAACTGTTAATTTCATTATCTTTAGAAGAAGCTCATGTTATTAGTATTAAGTTTCCGTGATGTAATTATTAGTACAACTTTTTAGTTAGGTAATTTGTCAATTCAGTCTCGATACTAACCCTCTAATTCAAGCCTTTATCCATACCTTTAACCCAAGCCCCATTACAACCCATAAAAGAACTTTTGATTTGTGTATCATATCATTTTAAAGTGGTAGAGATTTGATTTTCATGCAAGCCTATGGGATTAACTTTTCATGTTTGACTTCTGAGTGCTTAATTTTGAACCTTAAACACTTCGAGTGATTTGAGTGAATCTTTAGTGAGGATGTCAATTTTTGTCGATTTTGAATCAGAGGTAATTATTTAGGTAAGGGGAAACACCTATTTTTCGTACTATAAAAACTATGACTTTGATTGTTTGAATCTTTAGGAACTTTCTGGTTAAGTTATCATTGTATGAATTATCTATGAATTATGATGAAACATGATTGATGAAGGTTATGAATTGAAGAAATTCGTTTTAATTACAAGTTGAGAATTTTGCTTGAGGACAAGCAAAAGCTTAAGTGTGAGGGTATTTGATAAACCGTAATAGTAACATATTTTATCTCCACATTTAGCATGCTTTTGGATGATTTATCCCTTGAATTATGGAATTTGGTGCTCTTAATCCTTTAATTTCATGTTTTATACTCAGGAGAGCATAGGAGGATGAAAAGAATGGAAAATGGGCTTAAAACGGGCCAAATGGGCTAAAGTAGGAAATCAACACGGCCTGGGCCCAAACCACACGGCCGTGCCCCTTTAGCAGGCTCGACCATGGCCTGGATTCGAATCACACGGGCGTGTTGCACGGGCGTGTCCCTGCCGTGAAAAAGAGGAATTTCACTCGGAATAGGATACTTAGAGGCAAAGAAACACATTTCAAAGCCTATATAAACACCCTAAGTATGACCTAAAAGGGGGAGTCGATAGAAGCCTTCTTCAGGGGCGCGTCCAGCTAGGCCAAGGAGCCGAGCCAGAGAGGTCGGAATCGTGGGATTTACTCGAAGATAGCCAGTTGATTCATCTCAAGAAGTCGAAATCATACTCAAGACGGCGGATCTCTCTTTCAATTTCTTCAGGGGGTTTTAGGGTTTTCTTATGTTTTGTTTTACCGTTTCTTCTGAGATGTATTCTTTTATTATTATGAACTAAACCCTCAGATACCTGAGGGGGATGAAACCTAAGACGGATCTTGTTATTGTTTTCTGAACTATATGATAAATACTTGATTTGTTCTTAATTATGTGTTCTTAATTCTTTCTTTGATATTTCAGGGTATTGATTCAAGTATTGATGTGCTTAGGCAGTGGAGCAAAAGTCTCTATCTAAGAGTAGATCTAGCATAATTAAGCGGAGTTGATCGCAACCCTAGACATAGGATGACGAAAAATCACGAATTAGGTCAAACCTAATATGGGAGTCCATAGATCGAGTTAATGCAATTCTAGGGGTTTTAATTAGAAAGAGATTTCAATTAATCAACCTAGGGTTAGACGTTAGTAGCCTCGACGGAGGTATTAATATACATTAGGGAATCCTACAGATCAAGTCAAGTGAATAAATCGTCTGGTCAGAGTTAAATAACAAGTGAAGTCTAGGTGGATTCCTCATTGGGTATTGTCTTAATCAATTGGTTTTTCCCACAAGTATTTCCCCAATTCATTCTCTTTGTCTTAGCGTCTTTAGCTTAGTAGTTAAGTTAATTTTAGATTAAATAATAATTCACTTCAATTCTTAGGCTAAATAATAGAAAGAAAGTTAGTATTAGTACTTTTGGTTCCTTTGGGTTCGACATTCCGGTCTTGCCACTAAACTATACTACTGTTCGATAGGTGCGCTTGCCTCAATCGTTGTCACAGTTAGTTTCTAGGCTAGATCATTCATTATATAAATGTTAAGACTCTGACATAACGATCAAAAAGCCTACCTTCATAATTAACTCCTAGTGAACCCCTTTGAAGCCTAATCAACCAATTCTTGATATACCACTAATATTAACCCGAAACCCAGTTATTTGATTTGTTATCCCCATTTTTCTTGACTCCCCTTTTGTTGAGATTTGATTTGATCAGTTGCCTAACTACATTCTTTATTTTAGTGGTTAAATTCATCTTATATCATGTACTTGTTCTTATTATTCTTAAAAAAAAAGTTGTTAGAAATTTATTCATTATTAATTCTTTGTTATTTGAGCTTAAGCAGTTAATTTTACATTTTTGAGAAGAAGCTCGTGTTATTTTAATAAGTTTTCAATTATTGTAATTATTCAGTATTAGTTTATTTTTCTAGTTAGGTAAGTTATCAATTCAATCTCGATTTTAACCCTCTAATTCAGCCTTTATCCACACCGGTAACCCAAGCCCCATTACAACCCTTTTTAAGACCTTTTGATTTGTGTATCATCTCATTTTATAGTGGTGGAGATTTGATTTTCATGCAAGCCTATGTGATTAACTTTTCATGTTTGACTTTTGAGTGCTTAATTTGAACCTTAAACACTTTGAGTGATTTGAGTGAATCTTTAGTGAGGATGTCAATTCATGTCGATTTTGAATTAAAGATGATTATCTAGGTAAGGGGAAACACATATGTTTTCGTGCTATAAAATTTTGACTTGGATTGTTTGAATCTTTAGAACTCTTTTAGTTAAGTTATCAATGTATGAATTATCTAGGAATTATGATGAGACATTATTGATGAAAATTATGAATTGAGGAAGTTAATTTTAATTGTGAGTTGAGGATTTTGCTTGAGGACAAGCAAATGCTTAAGTGTGGGGATATTTGATAAACCATAATTTATACATATTTTAACCCCATGCTTGGCTTATTTTTGGATGAATTTTCATTAGATTTGATGAATTTGATGCTCCTAATCCTTTAATTTCATGTTTTATACCCAGGAGAGCTTAGGGAGTCGAAAAAATGAGAAATAGGCCAAAAAGGGGCAAAATGGGCCTACCTTAGAAATCAACACGGCCTGGACTATCAAACACGGCCGTGTGTCATGAGCAGAATTGAACACGGCGTGGACCAATGTACACGGGCAGACCACACGGCCGTGTGTGGTGAGCAGAAGCGAGCACGGTCGAAGGAAGCCACCACGGGCGTTGCACACGGGCGTGTCCCTGTCGTACCTTAGCTTAATTCTATTCGGAATAGGCTACTTGTGGGCCGAGAAAAACGTTCCAAAGCCTATATAAACACCCTAAGGGGTAACCTAAGAAGACACGCAGAGTAGAAGGCAGAAAATACTCGAAGACAGCCATCAGGAGCAGCTCGAAAGAATGATCTCTATCAAGACTGAAGATCTCCTATCAATTTCTCTTGAAGTTTTTTATTTTTCTTATGTTTTGTTGTTTTTCCTATTCTATGATGTTTCCCTCTATCAGTATGAACTAAATCCCTTAAATACCTAAGGGGATGAAACCTATGACAGATCTTATTATTATTTGATTTATAAGATAAATTCTTGTTCTTATTCTTAATTGTGAGTTCTTATTCTTGTTTTGATAATTCAGGTTATTGATTCAAGTCGAATGTGCTTATTCAGAGGAGGAAAAGTCCCTGTTTAAGAGTCGATCAACACAATTAAGCGGAGTTGATTACAACCCTAAAAATAGGGCGACGAAAATCTGCCAGATTAGAGTCAAATCTAATAAGGGAATCCATAGATCGAGTTAATGCGACAATAAGGGTTTTAATTAGAAAGAGATTTCAATTAATCAACCTAGAGTCAATTGTTTTTAGTCTCGAGAGAGATATTAACATAAATCAGGGATTTCTACGGATTAAGTCAAGTGAATAAATCATATGAATCAAAAGTAATAAGTGAAGTCTAGGTGGATTCTTCCTTAGGTATTGCCTCCATCACATAAGTTGTCTAAAAGTATTTTCCTAATTCATTCTTTGTCGTGTTTTAATTAATTAGTTTTAGTTTAAAAAGAAATCACTCCAATTTTTAGGCTAGATAATAAGAAGATAGTAATTACTAGTACTCTTGGTCCTTGTGGATACGGTATTTCTAGTCTTACCATAACTATACTATTAAACGATAGGTACGCTAGCCTTTATTGTGGTCATAGTTAGTTAGAGACACATCAACAAACCGTGAATTCCGAGTTATATGACGTCGATTTTATCTTTCCCCTTTTTAGTTGAGGATTCTGGTACGACGTTAGCTACGGAATTAAAACAATTAAAATTCATCAATACAGCACAATTTAATTTCATATTGAATATTTCAATTTTTACTCAATATTTGCTTAAATTTTAATTTAGTCCCTAAACCGAGGCTAATTTTTGTTCTTTACAATTAATTCTATATTTTTATACAAATTTCACTTTAAATTAATTTTAACTTCCTATTTTCACTTAAACCCCTAAATTTTTAAATTTTGAATTTTTCACAACTTAGTCCCCATTACTCAAAATTTACAATTTATTTTTACAATTTAATCCTTTTTCATTTCTAGCTTAAAAATCTATCATTTTAATCCCTAATACTAAAATTATTCAACATTAACAACATTTAAAAACTTAATAATTGCTAAAATTTTGACATGGCTCGGGTTGCCCTAGGTACACCGGGATTCCAAAAACATAAAAATTACAAGAAAGGGGATTAAATTGACTAACCAATTGAACTTTGAACCCTAGAAGTCCCTAGGCCGTGCCTCTTTCTCCTTTCTTCTTTTTCTTTTCTTTTTCTTTCTAATTTGTATGTTCTCTTTCTTTATTTCTTTTTTTATTATACTTTAATTTATTATTATAATATAATACATATATATACATTTACTTAATTATTAAGATTTATTAATATTATAACAATTTTTTATAACATAGGTATAATTACTACATTGGCCCTTTGACTAATTTTAATATATAATTCAACTTTCACCCTATACGAGTTCGATTTACGGAAACGGAGTCCCGGGAATGCACTTTTTGACACCCCTGACTATCGGGTCGTTACACTGTAGCTAATATCTAGGATGAGGTTAATGAGGTAGTTTTTTGGGTAGTGGGTAATGGTAGCATGATTAATTTTTGGAATGACGTTTGGCTCAAGGAAGTGGGCATCATTCGACATCACTACATTAGCCTTGCACCCATTCTAGATTCCATTCATGTTTATGATGCTATGGTAGAAGGGATATATGGAACGTTCAATAGCTTGTTTCGGTTCTCCTGAAAGAGATAATAGAGTGGATATTGGCATATAATCCTCCATCATTGGAAGTAGAGGATGACTACTTATCATAGAAATGGCTATCTGGAGGAAAATTCTCTTTATCAGAATCATATAAAAATTTAAATAGTATAAGTGGCCCAGTTGGAATGGCAAGTGATGAATTCACATGGAGAATTAAGGCACCACAAAGGGTTCAAATGTTCCTTTGGTTATTAGCCAGAGACCGACTCTTGACGAATGAAGAACGAACCATGTGAGGTATGTCCCACTTTTCTTACTGTGATCGGTGTGGATTGGATGTTGAGTTAAGTTTACATGTTGTTAGGGACTATGGTCTCTCGAGATTGGTTTGGAGATTTGTTGTACCTAGAGCCAAATAGGATGTCTTTTTTAGCTTACCGATTGTTAATGAAGATAGTATTGGTTCCCAATATGGTGAATGTCCCACTTTCTTCTTTATCACGACTTGGTTTCTATAGAAGAGTCGAAATGATTCTATTTTCAATCAAATGAGTCATAACAGCCATTCGAACATATCTTCTGCTGGAGTTTGGACGAGGTCTATTTTATTAAAAAGGTGATTGGAAATTGGGCATGTAATTCCATGACAAAGGGTCATTGGCAATTCTCGTCTCAGTGATGGGTGAAAGTAAACATTGATGGTTCGGTGTCAACTTTTAAACCAAAAGTAGCCATAGGTTGAGTGGTGAGAGGGTTGGATGGTAGCTGGATAGGGGGTTTTGAAATGATGGTGGGTTTATCGGATATCTTTCAGATTGAAGCCCGAGCACTACTTGAAGGCTTAAAGTTTGATTGGGAAAAGGGGTACCATAGAGTGAAGATTGAGAGTGATAATCCAGTATTGGTAACCATTATTCAGAATGGTCTAGTAGCAAATAAGAACTACAGTGAAGTTAAACCCGTTCAAGATTGGTGCCTTAAGAGTTGGGAAGTGAAGTTTTGACAGATACTGAGAGAGAGTAATAGGGTGGCAGATTGTCTCACAAAAGAAGCCAGAGGCGAAATTAAGCAATTGATTATTCATGAGAACACAACGGCGAGTGTGAGGAGTCTATTAAACAACATAACCATTGCGCTTCATATCCTTTGTTTGAGGGTGTCTAGTTCTGATATAATTTTATCTTAATGCTTTTCCTTTTTCACAAAAAAAAAAAAAAAAAAAAAAAAGAAAAGGAGTTTACATTTTAGGAAGTAATTTTTTGTTTTGTCATAATATTTTCATGTTTGATTCATAAAAATTATCTTATGTTAGTAATATTGCATTTCTAATAATGCAAAAAAAATAAAAATATAGAGGATAATAATATCACTTTATCCTTTAGGTAATGTAACTTTATTTTATGGCATTTCTACCTACTTTTAATAAAAAAAAATTTCTATTCATTTTATGAATTCTTTTATATGAATAATTTTTTAAAATTATTATAATATGATGTTTTAAACTAATACATTACTAAAAATATAGGGTTAGCATGTTTAATATAAACAAAATATTAATCTGATTTAAAATGATTTTAAAAATTAATATTAAATAATAAAATAAAAGAACTGGAGATTAATGTATTCAACTAATGGGTAAGTCATTTCATATCATATATTTCAATTAATGTTGAAGGAATTAAATTTATTTTTTAAAATATAATAGAAACAATTAAGTAAAATATTCTTTTTAAATAATATTATAACTTTCAATCAAAAAATAAAAATAATTTATATTTAAGATAAAATAAATAATATAAGATATTTAATAACGTGCTAAGTAATATCACATTTAACGAATCAAACAAAAGAAACTTTATGAAATAATTATTATCTTGAAATGTATGAATAAAATGGATTTTTTATTTATAATGTTGAATTTTATTTATTAAGGAGATAAGTAAAAGTATTGGTTGAATTATATGTTAGTAGATAATAAATGTAAATTAAATAATGGAATATTAAAATAATAATGGGAATGGGAAGTGTGTGGTTTAATTTATAAAATCATGAATGTGAGAATTCCTAGGTTTTTATGTCTCCTAAACGACACCAAGTATTGTAAAGAGGAATGGGTAAGACTGGTTTGACCACATTTTGTCTTAAGCAGTAATTAAAAATCCAAGTCACGTGACTCTACAAACTATTCACCGAATCTCTGCGTTCAATTTCAAATAAGTGGGTCCACTTTTTAACTTCAACTTCCAAACTATATTATACTAAATTTTAATTGTAAATACACATTTCACCAATTTATTATATTATGACACACTCGCGATGTATTCATAAAAAATTATGCATAAAATTTTAAATGCATTTTATAAATTAAATATAAAAATAAGAGAAATAACTTCAAACTAATGTTTATTAATTTGTAGAAAATATTCTTTTAATCATTTACAAATTAAGTTAGTGTTTGATATGATTTTACACAAATTCATCCGAGTTTCAATTAAAGAGGCCCATATATGGGTTGAAGTTGAAGCCCATTGAAGGATGGAGTTTTTGTTATGGTTTTTAATAAATTTGGAATGGGCTAAAGAAAAGGTCAAAAGATGTTGGGCCACGGCCTCTTTTTCATTTTGGGTTTCTGAAATTAAATTTTAAAAACTTAAAATTCTCTCTCTATATGTAATATCATTATTTTTTTAATTTAGAGCGTGTTTCATAAACTAGAAAATTAAGCATCCAATATAATTGTCTTTCTTGATTGATTTTTTTTTTTTAAAAAAATCATTATTTCACAATTTTAATTTTATTAATATGGTATGATTTATTTTATTTTGAATAATTTTGGATAAAAATTAAAAGATACTAGTTTAAATATTTTAATTTTTAATAAAATGAAAAAAAAAAATTTACTTCAAAACTAATATTTTAAAAACAAAACCAAACACTTTTTAAAAAAAAATAAATTGATCACATTTATTATATTTTTCTAGATTTTTTTTAAAAAAAACATAAATACCCTCAAAAGAATATTTGTTCCTTTCTAAAAGGAATATACTTTTGGTAAAATCATAATTAAGATAATATCCGGTTAATGAGTGACACCAACTCAGACAATCCCTTAATATCTACTAGGTTATGGTACACTCATGATGTGAGTGAAAATATTTATGTAGCAAATTCATAAAATATATATATATATATAAATCAAATGGGACTTTCATTGAAAAGATAAAGTTAAGACGGTGAAGACCAAAATATTTTGAGTTTAAATATTATAATTCTCATAATGTGTATATATATTTAGGTTTATTAAAATTAAAATATATATATAAATACTCTCAAAATAATATTTTTTATTTTGTAAAATGAATGATCTTTTGACAATTTCACACTGAATTAAGACCTAGTTGATAAATGACACCAACTCGATCAAAACCTTAATATATAGTATAGATACTATATATAAGGATGGAACTCAAGCTTAAAAAACATTTATTCATATGCATTTTACAATTTTACTTATAAATATAAATTTAATATTAGGTTTTTCATTCACTCACATCGTGAATGTAACAAAATTTAAAATAGTATAGATCTGCATAAAATATGGATAAGCAGGAACGAATTCAGAAAATTGTTTTAGGGAACCAATGATGAATCATAAATTAAGGGCCAAAGTATAATTTTATTATTACTAATATGTAATTTCATAAGAACTTAAGCGTCTAAATGACAAATCTATCACATTTTCGGGGGCCAAGGCCACTACCTAGCCCCTTCGTCTTCGTTGCTGTGGATGAGAAACACAAGAGGTTGATACGATTACTTTTGTAGTGGTGAGGATTATATAAGTTGTTTACACTATTATTTAAAGTATGACTGAATTGGTATTGTCGCAACCATTTTAAAATCGGTTTAAAAAATGGGGATCGACTTTAAAAAACAAAAACGGGAGCCGCCACCAATCATTTTTACTTAGGTGTGATTGGATCACCTTTTAAAACGTTTTATTTAAAACATTTAATTTTAGTCTACGAAAAACCAGAAAATAGGTTCGGGAGTCGGTTACGTATGAGGAAGGGTTAACACCCTCATAACGCCCAAAAATTGGTACCTAATCGATAGAATCATGTCCAAATGTTTGAGATTTTAAAAAGGTTAAAAAATGATCCTTTTATTTGAAGGTAAACTAAGACCACCTATCTCAAAGAAATAAGAATACTACACCCAATAAGTTAGGATACAGTATCTCAGAACTTTGAAGCTAGATATATCTTTTTAGAAAATTCTTACCTCGAGATACAAAACATCACACCCAATAAGTTAGGATACTAACGTTTTGAATTCTCAAGAATAAGTTTTTATGATTTAAAACTTGAGATTTCTTTTATTCCGAAAGAATATAAACATCACATCCAGCACGATTGGACATGACCTTTTTTAAACCCTCGTAATTAAAGTCATCTCATAATTTATGAAATTTATTAAAAGGGTATTTAGTTATTTAGACAAACGGAAAATCAACACCCAGCACGATTGGGCATTATTTTCTGAATTTCTAAATACCAAAACATTGCTTTATTTTAAAAACCTTTAAATAAAATATTAATTTTGTAAAAATATATTTTTATTTTAAGCAATAACCATGTGACAATATTGCATTTATACACTATCTAACATAAATATTAAAAGCAATTAAGACATACTAATATTTCATATTTACAATAATGTAGAAAAATGACTAAAAAAAATAATATAGAATATATTAACTAATTTATGAAAATAATATATAACTAAAATAATATTAAACAAAATAAAATAATAATAAAAAATATAATACACTAATCATAAATTTTCATACATAATATAAACTATATAAATAGATCGGTAATATAAATAAATTTTATAAAAAAATAAAGTTTTAGAAATAATATATATATATATAAATGTAACATAATATATATAATATACAAAATATAATATAATAATAATATAAAAAATATATGTGATAATATATAAATTATTAAACAAATAAAATAATATTTAAAATAATAATTAAATATATAAATAATACATATAGAATATATATAAACTATTAATAAATTAATAGATGTAGGAAAATAAATATAAAACATTTAACATGATAAAACAATAGAAATAATTTAAAATAAAATAAAATAAGAAAATTAAAAACAAATAAAGAAACAGGGGTTAAACAACAATTAAAACAAATATAAAAGAATTAAATTCGAACGCGCGCTAAATCCCAGGGACTAATGTGGCAATTAAGCCCCTTTTTTAAAAACGGTGTCGTTCTGATTTTTAGCCTTTAGAGAGCCCGAGGACTTAATTGAAATAAAAACAAACTTTTAGGGTCAAATTAAAATAAAAAGAATTTAAATTAAACAGAATTAAAAAATAATAAAAAAATTAGGAGGGCTGAAATGGCAATTAGGCCACCCAAAGAAAAACACGCGGATCCTCCTTGCGGGTCGGGTCAGTGCGCGGGTTGGCCTTTATACGGCGCCGTTTTGAGGCCACTGAAACAGGCCCTAAACGACGCCGTTTTATCCGCTTATAAAAAACCAAAAATTTTCCTTTTTTGCTCATTTCTGCTATCACTTTAAAAAAAAAACACAAAACCTTCTCTTTTTCTCTCTCGCCACTGTCCGAACAACCACCGGACTCCACAGGCCACGCGCCCCACGCGCCGTCGTGGACGGCGGTTAGAGAGCCAAACTTCTCCGCTTTGAAGTCGAAACGCAGGTAAACTCTTTTCCCCTTTTTTATGTTTGCATGAAAAAAATAAAAAAAAAATAAATAAACAAAATAAAATAATCAGAAAAATCACCTTTGCTAAAAAAAATTCTTGCGTTTTTATTTCTATATTCTCTGTGTATATCCTGTATATTTCGTCCCCTTTACAAGTTTATCAAAAGGCTTTTTATAGCCTCTAAAAACAAAATAGAAAAGGAATCAAATATTTATGAGTTGCGGTTGCCATATTTTGTCGTAGTTCTTTCCTTTTGCGAGGTTGAAAAATCAGAGCGACGATGAGGGCTTGCATAAGTCGCGCGTAAAATTGGTGGCATGGCCGAGGGCTGATGGAGGCGACGATTGAGGCGCGACGTTTGGGATACTGGTTTGCGGCGCGAAGGTAGTCAGGAAACCCTAGGTTTCCTGACTCTGGCTTAGTGTCTGGGCCTTTTGGTTTGTGTTGTCCGTTTGGGCCTGGGTGTAATGGGGTATTGGGTCTGTTTAGGTTTTAGGTCTGAGTAGTGGGTCAGTATTTGGGTATTGGGTAATTGGGTTTTGGCTTTTAATTTTTGGGTTTGTAAATGGACTGCAGGGACACTTTATTTTTATTTTTTGATTTTTATAATCTGGTTTTTATAGGCCGGGCCAAAATGGGTACTTATAGGTATCACCTTGGTGAGGGTTATATAATTTATTTATACTATTATTTAAAGTTTTGATCAAATTGGTATCACCTTTTACTCAACTCAGTTGTGAAATTACTGAAAGCTCAATATTTTATAAGTAAAAAATATAATTTGAAAGGATTTAAAAAAAAAAAAAGCTTAAGGGGTAAAAAACTCTCAAACTTAAAAAAAATAAAAAATAAGCCCCTGCTATTTTTTTTTTTCAATCAATTGGGTAATTGAACTTTCAACATGCATAAAAAAGACCCTTGAACTTTTTCAAAAAAATAAATAAAAATTAAGCCCCTTTTTTACGATAATTTTTATAACTTTTTTACGAATTTTATATTTCTTTATATTTTTTATAATTTTATTATGACTTTATAAAGTTTTATATTTTTTTTTCTACATTTCTATATATTTTATTATTTTTATTCTATTTTTAATAAATTTAAGTATTTTTATAGTTTTATTAAAATTTAATAATTTTTTATCATTTTTTTGCCACATGTTACGTCGTGGTTGTGACACGTGGTGACTTTAATTGAAAAGAATTAGGGGTAGTTAACTTTAACGATCAAGGGATCTTATTGATGCATTTTGAAAGTTCAAGCACCCAATTGAGTGCAAAAAAGGAAAAAAAAAACAGAAGCTTAATTGCATTCTTTGAAAAAGTTTAAGGACCTTTTTGATGTATTTTAAAAATTCAAGTACCCAATTGATTAAAAAAAACAGCAACTTAAATAGTTTTAAAAATAAAATAAAAGGCTTTAAAATATAATTTTGTTTAAAAGAACATCAGAATTGAATCCAGAAGTTGAAAAGATTGTGTTCCTGGATTTGATGATTTATCAGTAAATTGGTGGGAGGGAGTTAGTATAAACGGAATGTGTTGATGACCAAAATGTGTTAATTGCATGTCACTGATATCAAATCTTATGCATTCAACTTTTTTTTTTTTTTTTCTCAATAGTTTCATAAATTTGGGCTGCCATGCACATGCACATGCATTATAAATGATGGTGCAAGGCTGTTCTACGAAAATGTTATTTTAAATTTAGATTGCATGCATTCCAATTTTAGATGAAGTGGTTGTATGTTTGAAATCAAAGTCAATATTTACTTTCATGCCATCAATATGTGCATTCATTCATGTTGGCTGTTGCTTCTATTCCATTCACTCCATTTTCATTTCTAACATTTGTATAATGCATTCTTTGTCTTTCTCAATATCCACTCAATTTAATGTTTTTATGATTCCTTGACTCAGGAAAGTATTAATCTTTAAAAGCCTATGTTATTTTTTTTATTATATAAAATTAAATTATTTTTCTTAAATTTTAAGGGATTTGGGTAAATATTAGACTTAATTTTCAAGACTTGTGACAACGTATAATTAATTTTTAAATATCAAATTTGAAGGGTGCTAAAACTTTTATCATATATAATCCAAATTCATTTTACTTTAGTTTTCGGTTGCATACTCGAAAATTATATTTTCAAAAGTCCTTTTTTCAAAAGGTGTTTTAAAAATTAACATTTTTTATATTTTATCTAATTCCTCAGGCTATTTAAAATAACAATAATTTCAGCACTAGGCATGAATTCAAAAGTTTTCACTAAAACTCAAGGAGGTATCCTGCAAATGGCATTGTTGATAAGGATGGAAAATTTGTATTCTTCAATATATAGCCTTGATTTTTCTCATGGGTAAATTTTATATGCTTGTGCTTTGTATTTATTTTATTTTATTTTATAATTATTTAAATATATATATTCATACTTATATTGTATTTATAATTGTCTTGTATTTATACTTATAAACACTAAAAAAACTATCTTTTTAAAATAATTAGATACATACATTTGTTACCAAACAACATAGATGTTGCAGCTATGAAACTGAAAATTTTTAAAAAGGAAAAAGGAAAAAAAAAAAACACATGGTCTAAACTAGAGGTGTTTAGGGTGGGATAGTTACTCAAAGTTTTTAAAAATTAATTGTATAAATCTAATTCGATCCAATTTGGAAGCTTACTTTATTACTACAAGTGTTCATGTGGTTGGGTCGGATTTAAACATTATATTAATATACTATATGTTTGCTCAAGCCCGGCTCAATCCAAAATATGAGCCTAAAATTTAGTCTAAACTATTTTAGTTTTATCCAAAAATACTATATTATATTCGTAAATAGTTGATCCAAACTTATTTCAATTTTTTCAATTTTTTAAAAAGTATTTATATTATTTTAGACTTAATAATTTAATAATTTTCATTTATTAAAATTATATATATAAGCATCTTAACAATTTTTATCTTTACATTATAGTATTATATATTACTATAAATTTAGTTTTTATGTGTTATAAATTACAATATATATAACATAATATAAGATATTATAAACATTGAGAATGAGTCAGGCGTATGCCTTAAATATTTGAGTCCGAGCCTGATCTATATTTTAAACAAGTCTAATTTTTTTGTCCAAGCCTATTTTTTAGACCTAATATTTTTGTCCAAACCCTTTCAAATGTCGGACAAGTCTTCGAATTTCAATAGATAACCTGACCCACGAATAGATTTATTTATTACTATAAAAAATTGAATAATATTTTTATACTTAAATATAATAGTAAATTGTAATTTAGGCGAAAGCACATCCACTTGAATCAAAATTACCAAATTTCCAAGTACACATGAAGACACACAGCTCATGGCCAATTGGCTATGCTGCCTATGCATATATATGCGAAATTTCTTAAAATTGAACTTTAGCACAGTCGGCGTTCTGTTTGTTATTTTTTAAATTATAATAGTACACATTAATTATATACTTTTTAAAATGAAACAAACGCATTAATTTATTTTCATTTATTTTTTTAAATTTTAATAGAAAATAATATTCTTTTTTTAAATCAGTGAAAAGAAATTTAAAAAATACTACATAAATTTTTTCCTTCCATTTAAAAAATTGATAAACCAAAACCAGTAGAATTCAGTTGAAATTGGTTCAATTATTTATGACATTTGGTTAGACTTCAATTCCTTTTTCTAAGAAATAAAAATAATACTAAGTTAATTGTTTTTGGTTAAACTACTTAACAAGTCCCTGTACTTAGGTTGAAGAGAAAATTAATCTCTCTATAATAAAAATATGAGAAATTTTATCCTTGCACATTTAATTTTGAAGTAAATAGATAACATAAAACAACTAATTTAGCCATATATGTCATTTTTTTTTTAATTTGTCTTTTAGGTATTTTTTTAAATTAAGGAAATAGGCCTATTTTGGAAAGAGAGTGTGAAAGTGTGTCCAGCTCAGTCTTCTTCTTCTTCTTTTTTTGTTAGGGTTAGGGGTTTTTTAGAAATTAAGGTTTAAGGTTTTAATAGTGAAACCGTGAAAGTTTATAAGTAGATTTGAGGGGTCAGGGATATAATAACGCGTCTCAGAACAAATACATATCATATGTCATACCAAGATAGAACCATTACCTTAGAAACCCATCCTATGGAAGTCAGGTTTCGGGGTGGTAGTGCTTGATGCGGTCATAGGTCGAAGTCTAAGTGGAGGTCCCAGTCGGCAGCCGTAATGCGGTCACGGGTTCGAGTATAACCGGGGGTCAATTCACGGTCGTTATGCGGTCACAAGTTCAAGCTTTTTGGATACCCGCAAATGATGCCTTATATATACCATACATAAGATCGATGTCATAGTGAAAGGGAAAAATAGAGGGATTTCCGGTGTAAATTCTATTGTGTACGGAATTTTAAATTACAAATTATTGCATAATTATTATAGGTTTGAAAAAATCAGTAACTAACCTCGGCTTTCGAGCGTTAATCTAACAACAGTCGGATATCTTTGAACTGCTCCGGTAGTCCCACCTAACTCTATCCATGGTCCACCTATTCAAGCGATATGTTAATTCAAACATATAATAAATAAACAACATTTACTATATTAACTACATATTATTACCAAATGATTTTTACCTTATCATCAATGGGAATGTATAATGGCCGTTCACTCGGGAACGTAGAAATGGTAGTCGCCACCATGCCCATGATTGCAGCAAGAGTAGACAATCACCGATTGACATTTTATTTGGTTCCGTCGCCCAACACAACTCCCCAATTCAATCGTCCGCATTCTTTAAAGTCGACTAGATGTAGTATGTAACGACCATATTTTGACTTGGAGTTAGGTATAGTGATGGATTGGGTTAGGAAATAATGGAGAATTTTTGAAACAGACTAAATAGGGATTTTTAGTATTAAAGTAGGAAGTATTTAGACCCGATAGGAGATTAGAAAATATTTCCGAGATAGAAAAGATTTAAATAGAAGCTTAGACTAAATTGAAAGAGTATAAAAATTGTTGTGGTAGAAGTAGGAATTTAGAAAGTTAGGAGATACATAGTAGTAGTAGGTAGAAAGGAAGGATTAAGAAGAAATTTAACCAAAGTGGAGTATGAGTCATCCTAGGAATTATAAAAGATGAGTTGGGGTAAAATGGTAAATACCCAAGTAGATATTTTAAGGTGTAATATGATGGGTAAAAGTGTAAAGATGGATGGATTGATGACTTATTAGCAAATTGACCATTTAATTAAAAGGTGAGATATTTTTAGTGGAAATGTGTAGAAAAGTGGAGAAAAGATTATCATCTTTTCCCAACACACCAAACCATCACTCACCCCCCCCCCCCAAATCCATCAAACTTTTCTTTTATTTTCTTCCATGTCCTTCCTCCATTGTTGAATCACCCAAGCTTCAAACCTTTGTCCGCAATATCTTTGGCAGCTGATTCAAACCTGCTGTATAACCTTTGTCCCCAAACCAGCTGTATAATTTGGCAGCTGTATAATCTTCTTTTGTCGTTGCTCTCAATATCTTTGTCCGTAATATAACTTGGTTTTTTTTCCCTCGATTCCTTTTCCTGCCATCCAAATTAGTATTTTATGTCGGTTCTCTATCTTATTACCCTTTCATACTCTTTAAATACAAGCAAAGAGGGGCAGCTCTATTTTCATATCTTTGTATAATGGTCGTTCACTCGGGAATGTAGAAATGGTAGTCACCACCATGCCCATGATTGCAGCAAGAGTAGACAATCACCGATTGACATCTTATTTGGTTCCGTCGCCCAACACAACTCCCCAATTCAGTCGTCCGCATTCTTTAAAGTCGACTAGATGTAGTATGTAACGATCACATTTTGACTTGGAGTTAGGTATAGTGATGGATTGGGTTAGGAAATAATGGAGAATTTTTGAAACAGACTAAATAGGGATTTTTAGTATTAAAGTAGGAAGTATTTAGACCCGATAGGAGATTAGAAAATATTTCTGAGATAGAAAAGATTTAAATAGAAGCTTAGACTAAATTGAAAGAGTATAAAAATTGTTGTGGTAGAAGTAGGAATTTAGAAAGTTAGGAGATACATAGTAGTAGTAGAAAGGAAGGAAGGATTAAGAAGAAATTTAACCAAAGTGGAGTATGAGTCATCCTAGGAATTATAAAAGATGAGTTGGGGTAAAATGGTAAATACCCAAGTAGATATTTTAAGGTGTAATATGATGGGTAAAAGTGTAAAGATGGATGGCATGAGGACTTATTAGCAAATTGACCATTTAATAAAAATGTGAGATATTTTTACTGGAAATGTGTAGAAAAGTGGAGAAAAGATTATCATCTTTTCCCAACACACCAAACCATCACTCACCCCCCCAAATCCATCCAACTTTTCTTTTATTTTCTTCCATGTCCTTCCTCCATTGCTGAATCATCCAAGCTTCAAACCTTCCTTTTCCTTTGAAATTTCTTTAGTAAAAGTTAAAAAGAAGACTAGTGAGCAACTTTATTTCATGAGGAAACTTCCATAGATGGGTTAAAAGAGACAAATACATGAGTTAGGGTTTTGAGTTTTCAAAGAATTAAGGTAAGAATGATGGAAACTCTCATAACATACATGTTTATTTTCATAATCTAGCATAAAAAAGTTTTTTGATTTTAGTTTTAACTTATAAATGTTATATGTTGTTATGAAATTGAAGAAAAAGAAAAGAAGTTTGAGGACAAAAGTGAAGGGAAAGGAAAAGAAGTGGCTAAGGAGTAGAAGAGAAAAGAACTCATCATCCAAATTTTGGTTGTAAGTACTTCAAGTTGTAATTTTGTTTAAGTTATGTTAGTTAGATAATTATGTTAATTAAGTAGTTTAATTACTAAATTAATGATATCATAAAAAGTATTTAGTAGGGGTAAATAATGTAAATGTTATGAATTTTGACTATGGTGTACCATTATAGGACGTATTGTGGTGATAATGAAAAATGACTAAATTGAAAGAAATTAAAATATGTTATGATATTATGAATATGTGGAAAGTGAGTTTAAATGAAGTGATGTAAAAATTATAGTGTTGAATGTGGTAAAACTGAAGAGAATTTACAAGTTTTAGTGTTAATATTGTGATAAGGACTAAATCGTGAAAAATACAAAGTTATATTATTTTCTGTCAGGTGAATGAATGAAAATATTTAATAATAAGAAAAGCTCATGTAGACGAGTCCCGAACTATTAGGATATTGATGGCATGCCATTAAGGAAAATTAGCGCGCTTATCGTATTATTTCGCACTTCAGTGCTTATCATTGTAAAAATTTGCACTTTGGTGCTTATCGTTATTATTTTGCACTTTGGTGCTTATCGTTATTTGCACTTTGTGCTTAGAGATATATGATATGCATTAACAATGCACTATCGATTTATTTCCGTATATCCTAAGTGTTCAGCTAGTCTACATTGGGCTACAGTGTCGTAATTCAACTATTATCAATTAATGAGTTACGGTAAGTAATGGTAAGTGTGATTTTTAAGAAAAAATATATTAAACTTTAGGGACTAATATGATGTGAATTATATGCCTATAAAATGCCTATAATTTTATTTTATATTATTATTAATAGTAGATTTTAAAAAAATATTGAAGTACTTACTAAGTCTTCACAGACTTACCACGTTAATTCTCTAATGCGTAGACGCAGTAGATCCCGTTGGGCTAATATCGAGGTCGAGTGCATCCCATCTCATCACCATTCCAAGAGGCAAGGTTGTATGTATGAATTTTGGGGTTAGTATGGCATGTACATAGGTTCTTGGTATAGGTGAATGTTAGATGGACTAAAATGCAAACTTTGGAAACCTTGTTATTTTGGTGATCTAATGGATATTTTGTTAGCTTTTGAAAGGAATTTATAATAACTTAACATATGCATGCATATATGATGTTATTATATGGATTTTGTGGTGAATTTTAATGAGTTTGAGGGTAATTGAATTGGTTTGGAAGTGTTTGAATGTTTTGAATTAGTGTAGGGGGCTTTTTAGCAAATTCCAATTGTTTTTGGGTCATTATAACCCAAGGTATCGATACCTGAGGGTAAGGTATCGATACCTTGACCCAAAAATCAAATTTTTGAGAAACAAAGAGCAATTTTGGTATCATTTTTAAGGTGGGTATCGATATTAAAGCCTAGGTATCGATACTTAGGCCTAAGGTATCGATACCTTCATCAAAACTTGAATTTTTGGAGTTCCAGAATGCTATTTTGGTATTGATTTTGTGCAGTGATATAGATACCTTTCATAAAATATTGATACCTTTTGTTTAAGTATCGATACTTTGCCCCTGTTTTGAGTAAAAACAATTTTTAAATCATTTCCAAACGCAAACGAACATCTATTAATAACCCCGGATGTTTATATTAATAATTTTCGGGTTAAATAAGTTAATACACTATGTATGAATGACTGAATTATACAATGTCTAGCCAAAACTGCTTTGGCACCAAATGTAATAGTCTTATACCAAGTCCATACAGTCGGACCGGGTATAGGGGTTTTACATAGTAGCCACGTTATGTGTACCAAATTTAGAGATTTATCGAGCATTAAGATGCCCCTGATTAACCTCAGGATGAATGCTTGGGCGTATTGTTCTTTGACGACGTTGGACACGTTCGGAGGAAGTTTTCTTAAATTAGTTTCCAACCACTTCATATCTATCTTACCACTTTGAAACTTGTTCGGCACCTTCCCAAAAAATGCCTCGCAAATGTCCTTTTTACCGGAAACGATTGTTGACCTCATAACGGCTGGCCTATCTATTAGTAAATCGAGTTATAAAGTTACATCCTTAATCGAAATGAATATACGAAATAATTAAATAAAACTATAGTATTTTTAAACAAAGTGTATAGGAATGTTTCGAACAAAAATTGAGAGAATTGAGAGTTTAGAGAGAATATAAAGAGTTGAATTTGAGTGAGAAGAATGAAAAATGACTTTATATTTATAGGAAAAAAAATAATGTTGGCCCTTTTAAAATTTTTTACCATTGCCAACATTTAAAAGGTCATTGGAGAAAATGACCGTTGCAGGAAAACGCTTTCCTGCTACTTGTGCAGAACCCAACTGGACGCGTCTTCACATACTCTCTAAAGAATAACCTATTTCCTTATTAAAAAAAAAAACAAAAACTAAAAGATCAATTAAAAAATATATATCTTACTAATTTAGCCGTATGAAACGTTAAAAAAAAATGAAGACTTATCAATCAAAATAAATAAATAAAATTAACATTTTTTGGAACACGAAATGACTAAATTGCAAGTCATATTTTAATTTGAGTGACGTTATAAAGTAATTTTAGACCATTTATAATACTGACGTAACATCTCATCTGCATTTTGTTGTGTTGTGTTAATAGAATAGAGGCAAAACTTGCTTGCACCTTCCTCCAGAAGATATCGTACTCTTCACATAATAAAAAATTGACGAAATTTCCTCTCACATTTCAACAAAATTACCTAATGCAATCATCGTAAAAAAGAAAATCTTTCGGTTGTAAAATGAGAGCTCATCTCTAATTCATAAGATGTGGATGTGAATGTGATGCAACATTTAATTAAAACATTGCAGCGCTCAACTACTGGCTCCGTCTAACAAATAATGTAAAAGTAGGGTTCCTTTTCCAACATTAAGAATAATAATGTATACGTTTCCATATCCACAAATGGAGGATCATCTGACGTTTAGATTTTTCAGAATCATATTCGATATTGACATTTCATATTTTAATATAAGTATGGAGGTGACGTCAATATCATTCCTCCTTTTACCATCTTATAACTTCTTCATTTTTGCTCTCCCACAATAAATTATTAGCTTTGCCATTCAACATTCACATTTCTAAAAATATTTTTGATTTATATAAAATATAATTGTATAGGACACATGTTTATTTTAAATATAAACTTAGATTTGAATAGTCTAAAAGTCCTTGAATTTTGGTGAAAAATTCAATCAAGTCTTTCCACAAAAAATCCACTCAATTAAGTCTTTAAATTCTTAAATTGCATCAATTAAGTCTTTTGACTAACGTTTTCATCTTTAACCGTTAATGACACTGACGTCAAGCTCCATGTCAGCGATTATTGATAACGTGGAAAAATAAAAAAAAATCAAAAAAGAATTTTTTTTTTATTTTTTTATTTTTGCCATGTCAACAATTATCATTGGCATGGAGTGTCATGTTAGCACTATAAAGGTCAAAGGACCTAATTGAGAGTTTGAGGACTTAATTAATTTTTTGGCTAAAGTTCAGGGGCTTATATCCCCTTTTAACCATTTAAATAGTACATAGTGTTAGTATTTGGTATAGTAGCAGTATACTTTTTTTTTTATTCCACAAACAGCTCTAAATAATTGTCATGTGTCTCTTTTTTTAAATATATAATTTTTTAATATTTTACTATGTACCTATAGAACACTTGTTAACCCTTTGACCCTATTTGTGGAGTCTAAAAACTCTATTGACAATAAACTAAATATTTTCTCATATATATATATATATATATTTATTCCTTACTTTTGAATTAATTAACACTTTAACTTTCCACATTGACACTTTTGAGTAGATATCAACGAGTTAATGAGTTATGAAAACATTGCAACTTCAACACATTTCAACTCGGAAAATGAAAGAGTTAGAAATAAACGTATATCATTGGTAAAACTACTATGGAGAAGTCATAACATCAAGGAAGTCACTTAGGAGTCGGAAGAGACAATCCATATCTATTACCCTCATCTCTTTCTAGACTAAATTTCTTAAAGTAAGGAAGAAATGTAACAACTCGATTTTCGTTGATGTCGGAAAAATTAATTTCAAGGCCAAATTTAGTAAGTCAAGTCGAACAGAATATTAAACCAATAGATTCTTGGGGTGAGGACGATATTAGAAAGTGATAGCGAAGCATGTTGCGGGAATAGATTTAATGACATGTATGTATGTATATATATATATATATATTTAATGTTAATGTATTTTATTTTATTTAGTTATTGTTCTATGTATTAAATTTAGAGCATTAATGAACTTTTAATGCTTAGCTTGCGGATGTGTTATTTTCATATATAAATGTAAATTTAATTTGTGATTAGTTCATCAGGCTTTCGAGACATCCAAAGATCTACACTTAGTTGAGATAATGTTTGTATCTCTCTTTGAATGTAGTTAGTAGAAGGACATGTACATAAGTTGAGTAAGTAAAATTTGGGTCTTAGGTGCTATTTGGTTATTTTGGTTGGGGCAAAATTTGCAATTAAGCCAAGACCAAGCTAGTATTTTAGTTATAGTTTAGGGGCTAAATTAGATATTAACCCTCATCATCATTTAGTGAAAGGGTTAACTGCGGCTGAAAGATGAGGGACCAAAATGCTACAAATCGATAAATTTAGTGATCAATTTGTAAATAGTCATAGTTCAATGAGCAAATCGTAAACTTAGCAATAACTGGGTGATTCTTGGTGTAATTTACCTAATTCATCAGTGCTTTAGATGTATAACACGTGGAAATGTGGGTTCCAAACTCCAAACACAGAGCAACACAGGATAACCATTGACAAGGGTGTGTCTTGTTTATTTGGTTGCCGTTTCCTCTCCGGAGTTGGTGCTACCAGAATATCAATCCCTTCTTTTTTGACAATATTTTCCTCGGTTTTTTCACATTCTCTTGATAATACGTGGAGTTCTATTATTATTATTAAAAAGAAAATAAAAAAAGGCATAGAAATTTCGTGGGGAGATAACAAGGAAACTGCAAATAAATCAAAGTAGTCACATTTAAAAAGAGTCCCCACCTCTTCTTTTTCTTCCCATCTCATCGCGCCAACATGCTTAAACTGTAACGCAATTTGCCCGTAATATGCATAGCTGTCAGCTCAAGTAGTTTCCCTTTTCTTCTTCCCATCCCATCTCCATGACTTTGGATTCCCATATTACTCCTCTCAATATCTTTGTCCGCAATATAACTTGGTTTTTTTCCCTCGATTCCTTTTCCTGCCATCCGAATTAGTATTTTATGTCGGTTCTCTATCTTATTACCCTTTCATACTCTTTAAATACCACCAAACACTCCCAATTCCCTTGATCCTCATTGTTCTCTTCTATTTTTTTAAAAATATTTTCTCGGTTTCTTTTTTGGCTTCAACGATGGCGGGAGTGAATGATGAGAAGTTGAAGAGGCTAAGAGCATGGGTTCAAAATTATGAGTGGGGAAGAAGCGGGGCGGAGGCAGAGGTGGCGAGGCTGTTGGCTTTGAATACCGGGGCAGAGATAGAGCCAAACAAGCCTTATGCTGAGTTTTGGATGGGAACCCATGAATCGGGGCCAAACGTTTTGGTTGAGGAGGAAGGAGAAGAAGAAGAAGAAAAAGAGCAACAAGATGTGGGATTGAAAGAGTGGATTGAGAAGAACCCAAAAGTGCTGGGTCATAAGGTTTTGGAAAAATGGGGCTCTGATCTTCCTTTCTTGTTCAAGGTTTCTTCATTCTCTCCATTTTTTACACTTTTTCTTTATTTGGTTATGACAACTTTGGTTTTGGTAATCCCATTAAATTCCGATTCATCAAAATGTAAGTCGAGTCACACCTAAAATTTGAAAAAAGAACAAGAACAACTCTTATCACTCATTTTCGATTCACAAATTTTGGTTAACTCGTATCATTTGATGAGTCAATAGGGGTCAGTTTTTGTTTTAAGTAGAAATTTTAAAAATAAAATTTAATATTAAAAAAAAAAAGTGTGAAAGTGAAGCAGTGTGATGAATAAAATGAAATAAAAGCAGAAATGGTGTAAAAATAGGTACTGTCAGTGGGGAAAGCACTGTCAATACAGGCGCATCCGGATAAAGAATTGGCCAAAGAATTGCATAAGATGAAGCCCAATCTGTACAAAGATGCTAATCACAAACCTGAGATGGCTTTGGCTATAACTGAGTTCAGGGCACTTTGTGGCTTCATTACTCTCCAGGTATTCCTTCTCTTTTTAACTTATAATAATTTGATTTTAAATTTTTTTTTATTTAGTTCATTCAACTATTAAGTTTTTTTTTTAAATTCATTAACGAGCTCCGAGCGATGATTCAACAATCGTAAGGTAAATTAATACTCATTAATGAGTAGAAGAATATATTTTAATTTAAGTCAATTTGATTGTTAGTGTCAAGAGATCAAAGAAAAAAACTGTTTAAATTTTAGTTTGTAAATTCGTAACTGAAATGTACAAGAAAAAGGTAAAGAAAACTTTCATTTAGTGTAAGCAACATGAAAAGAGAAAGTCATATTGCATTGATTTTAACAATATTGTGAAAAACTTTTTAATAATTTAATAACAAAATTGTACACATTTTTTTGTGATCATTGGTGTTAAAATATCATTTGGACAAGTGCTGAAATTGGGCTACCTAACCACTCCTCTTATTTCTGGTTGGAGCGAGAACCTTTTGTTGGTAAAAGCACACTCTCCGGTGGAGTATACGTTTTTTATTTTTAATCCCTTATACACACACTTCACATGCCTTAAAAATAAATACAGACATGAATTATTATATTTATCAATAAAATTATTATTTAAATATATAAAATTATATTACCAATGATTTATTTTATACATACATAAAATTTAACTTAAATTTTGTTAATAAGTGTTCTCTATTTTCACTTATCACTTGTTACCATAATTATGTTAAAATCTAAATACATATCCCATCACTAATTTTAAATTTATTATTACATTAACTAATCTCACTCACGGAAAGCAATCTTATTGTCTGTCACTCTGGTCGAAGAAGTAACATGCTCAAACTATGCTTCATTTTCCGATGATTCTGTCAACTATAATCATCTATTTGAAGCAAATGTCTATCTATATGGGTTCTTTTTTCCTCGCAGGAGCTTAAGGAAGTGCTTGAAGATGTTCCGGAGATAGTAGAATTGGTCGGCACTGCATCGGCGAAGCAAGTCATGGATATTGACGAGCGAGGTGGCGATACTGCCGACAAAGCTAAAACTGCTCTGCGGTCGGTTTTTACGCAACTTATGTCTGCCAGCAAGGAGATGACCACGAAAGCTATATCCAAACTTAAAAGCCGGCTGCTCCTACAAAGTCAGGTCTGCACTAATTTCATCATTATCAATCACTTCTTTTTAAAACTGACAAAGAGTTCAATTTCCATGCTCAACTTCAACATTGATTATTGGTGCTTGATTAGGACCGCAAGCTATTCAAATTAGGCATTAAGATAACTGCTGCTTGAAGCTATATTGTTGCTCATATGCCGTTTATTTCTTTGTGCTTTATGGGCAACAGTTGAGGAGTCTGACGGAGAAAGAAGAGTTGGTGTTGCAGTTGGAAAAGCAATACCCCGGAGACATTGGTGTGTTATCGGCTGTCTTCTTCAATTACGTGAAACTTAAGCCAGGGGAAGCTTTGTATCTGGCGGCCAATGAGCCCCACGCGTATTTAAGTGGCGACTGCGTTGAATGCATGGCAACCTCCGACAATGTCGTCCGAGCTGGTCTCACTCCCAAGCATCGTGATATCCAAACCCTCTGTTCTATGCTCACCTATAACCAGGTACAATGACTACCCAACACATCTAAATATGAATGTCAGAATATAACTCTTAATTACCTTCAAGTAGACATGTCCAAAAAACTAAACTTAGAAAAGGTGATTTTTTGATTCGAATTAAAAATATAATATAAAACTAATAAAAATCATAACATAATATCGTTTATGTTGCAGGGTTACCCTGAAATCCTTTCGGGACTTGCATTGAGTCCTTACATAACAAGGTACCTCCCACCGTTTGATGAGTTCGAGGTCGATCGTTCCGTTCTTCCGAAAGGGTCGTCGGTGGTTTTCCCGGCCATCCCGGGTCCTTCAATCTTCCTCGCATTTGTTGGGGAAGGAAAAATGAAAACTGGATGTTGGGAAGGCATTGTTACCGAAGGAGATGTGGTGTTCGAACCAGCCAACACAGAGCTCGTCATTACTGCGACTACGTCTGAGCTGCAACTTTACAGGGCGGGGATCAACAGCAGGTTCTTTCATGGGCTATGAATTTATGAACACTGCCGGCGTCTACTGCCATTATCATTCAGCAGCCTTAGTGAGTAAAATAAATTATTTAACTTCATTTATTTATGCTTTCTTTTGCTGCCATTTTATGGTTATAATGTAATTTTAGGACCTGCATATATATTCTGTGAACATATAAATAAATAACTGAAATCACTCCCAATATTGAGTTGTGTTTTCTAATACTATTTTAATGGTATGATATATAGCTTTAAAAATTAAACCGGTTAGATCCCAATGACGCAACAGTGAAAAATAAAAAGAATTAAGTGCCTGATTATGTATTGATTTTTCAAATGGAAAAGAGAGGCATTTTTTTCCTTTCAAAAAAGTTAAATTATTAATATAACGAGTTTTTAGTTAAATTCTGATAGCATTAGAAAAAAAAAATAAAATAAAATTAATAGCAATCAACTTTGGAAGTGACGAATTAACCCAAGGGAAATGTTAACCAATGTTTAAACATCACCTAAACATTGGGTTAGTTATATGAAGGCATTTTCTTTTTGCTGCTCAAATAAATATATGCATAAAATCTTTCAAAAAGAATAAAAAAGAAATGCCTGAAATGAACCCTAATATTGTCTAACATAAAATTTGAATATACCCTAACAATGACCAAACTGCAATTAAAAAAAAAAAAAATTGAAAACTTGGTGATGAGAATGGATAATACAAATTCGGATATTTTAGATTGTTATCTGTTCAAACCATTTAGCCATGATAGTATGACATTAGCACCTTCCCCCCACGAACAATCCAACATCATGTCATGCGCAACTCCTTCGATACATATCGGTGTCACATTGTAAAATTTTCCCGTCTCATTGAGTCCTTCTGCGTCCTACATTTACATATATGATATATCCATCTATAAACAAGGAGAAGGGGTCCTAAAATGATCTAAAGTAATAATCTCATACTATGATACTCCGACTCTTCATTTTATTTTTTGAAATACCCGTGTTTGACTCCATATTCAATGCATATTTGGGTATGGTAAGGAGAATTGTACATAATCATGTCAGACACATACTAGTATCTGATAGGTCTAACAGAGATCCCAGGCACGGCCACCTAACTTTTCTTATATGCACAATATTCTCATATATTTGCAGCCTTTGATATGAGATACGAGAAAAAGGAAAGCATGATGGAAAATCAGAAATGCATAAATTAATTTAGACAGGATTTACCACAATGAAGTCATCTTTTGCACCCAACACAAGAATTTCAGTTGAACAGTCAGTCATTTTAGGCACGGGAAGTGACTCATTCAACTTCCGTAGATCAAACAATGGCACCCTCGAGCTTTCTTTCATTAGCTCCTGATAACTGAAAGAGGGAAAAAAAGTCAAAAGGCTGAGTCAGCAATTTCAGTTGATTTGCAATACAATTTTTGGTACATTGGAATAAGCATGTAGAGTGAAAACAATATTAACCTTTTCTTTAGTAAGTGTGAAATGTTATTCTGATAAGAAGATTTATATCCTTCTATCAAGCTATTCTGCTCAGACTCGTTATTTTTTTGAAGCATCCGTGCCTTTATGTCACTCGAACTTGGATGTAAAGTGTTAGATACAGATACATGTCTAACAGGATTATGTTCAATTTTTTTTCCTGGTTTTTCCATATAATTGAAAGGTCCTTGGATGTTCATATCTCCACATACCCATGTCCTATGTTCAACTATGTATTGAACGTGAGTGTCAAACAAGGGTACTTCAAGAACAATGAAGAGTTAAAGCAATGTAACCATATGTGATGCAAATTTGAATGAGTATGGAGATATCACTCTCCAAAGACTCCCCAAATTTTAAACAATTGAATATACTTGAGTTCAAAACATACCGTATCTGACACTAAAACCCAAATCTGAGCAACATAGCTTTCAAGAGATTAGGTAGATATTCTTGAGGTTCTAGACATCTTTCTCTAGATATTACCAATATATATTTTTGGTTGATAGATATTACCAATATTTATCCATGGTATCACTTAGCTATGCATTACTAATAGGTGGTTGCACAATTGATTTTCAATGAGATTTTATCAATTATGAACAGAAAAATTGCAACTTCACAATTCCATTTAATATCTTATTCATTTATGTGAGAGAGACAGAGATGAATGTTCATATATATGATTAGGAGGTTCATGAAACAAACCGTAGCACCAAATTATCCTCCATTGTAGCTGAGAAGAAGGTCTCCCTACAAAGGGACAGCGAAGTTTGAAAAGCTTTAGCAGCTAGGCTACGAGTCACCTGCATAGGGGATGGAACAAAAATTAAAAATAAATTGTATGACATCATGAAAAACTTCAATACTTGAATTCAACTTGTTTGGTAGTTCGGGTTCTACTAGACAATGGCCAAGCTGAATTCAAATTTTTCCTAACTGAACCCAAATAATTTGAGAACACAAATTTCTTGTTCACACTCCTAGTCCACACAGAGAGTGAGAGGCATGTTTTCAGATTGATGTACTCAAAATCCAAAAGCTTACCTTAAAAGCGGCAATGGGTTTGGAAAAGAGATAGCGCCACACTAAGCCACTGAATAAAATTGTAAAAGTTAGCATCGGAAAGTTACTTTGATGAAAAATAAGAGTTAGATTGCATGAGAAATCACCTATTACCCGAAGGAGGAACAGAGCAGATTAACGCAGCACCTGTAAGTCTGGGGTACAAATTTTGCATTTCTAGAAACATTTCGATCAGCATAAGAAGAAACACAGTGTAAGAAAATGCTCTCTTTTTCTAGGATCACTAAATATGTTATTCAGACTCGGTTGTGTCAGATACGGATATGTGTTTAACATGGGTCTTGTTAGATTCTTTTTAGACTTTTCCGAACTCGTATTCCCATACCTATGTGTTGGTGCGAGTGTCAAACGTGAATACTTTCAAATATATATATTTAAGGCTAAACTATCTAGTAGGTCACCCAACTTTTAGGACGCTTTTATTTTAGTCCCCTAAAATAAAGTTCTTGCAATTTCGTCACTCAACTTTTAGGGTGTTTTCATTTTAGTCACCCAACCGTTAAATCTCTAACGGCAGTTAACCGGTACACACCATGTTCACACTTTCATTTTGGTCACCTAACTTCTAAGTTGCTTTCATTTTGGTCACCCAAAAAATATCATTCTTTTTAATATTGATCAGGGTAAAAATCATTAAGGATTAAAGTGAAAAAATGGTACAAACTATAATAATGCTTTAAAAATTGTACTTGTTTACCCTCTTGCCGAAAGTTCTAAATTCTTTTTCAATATTGAAATTTTAAATTTTAAAACATCAAAATCAATTAAATAAGTTATTGAAAATTTTTTAACCCTTGATAGTGTCAACTCAAATAAATCATCTTTAATAATTGTATATGAAACCCAAATTTCGTTTTATTATATGATCTTGAGTCTTTCATACTAAGCTAAAAACAAAGAAAAATCATTACAATTACTTAAATTAATTAATTTTATATTCCATACCAAACGAAACCCCAAATTTTTTTATTACTTCTTTACGTAAATGAAGAACGAATATTTAATTTAATTAATTGCAATTATTTTTCTTTACTTTTAGCTTGGTATAAAAGATTAAAGATTATACAATCAAAAGAAATTTAAGTTTTGTAAACAATTATTAAATATGAGTTATCGAGTTGATTTCATTAAGAATAATATGGAAACATAAAATAAAAATTTAAAATTTAGGAGATTAATTTAATTAACTTCAATATCATAGTAACAAACCTATTAATGTTATCAAGGGATAAACAAATTTCAACAATTTGTTTAATTGATTTTTATGTTTTGAAATTTAGGATTTCAATATTGAAAGAACAATTAAAATTTTCGGCAATATGATAAACAAGTACAATTTGACAAATTTTTAATATTTTATTTTAGTTTCTACCATTTTTTCACTTTAATCCTCAACTTTTTTTTTTTTTTTTTGCCCCAACCAATACTTTAAAAAAAAGGATGTTTTTTTGGGTGACCTAAAAGTTGAGTGACCAAAATGAAAGTGTGATCATGATATAGCATGTGCAGTTAACCACCGTTAGAGATTTAACGGTTGGGTGACTAAAATGAAAGCACCCTAAAAGTTGCATGACGGAATTGCAAGGATTTCACTTTGGGTGACCAAATTGAAAACGCCCTAAAAGTTGAGTGACCAACTAAGTAGTTTACCCTATATATAAATAAGAATTTGTGCAACATAGACTGAATCAATCAAGACCAATTTGATGAAATGAAGACTTTTAGTGTTCCAAAGCACACTGCACACTTCAGAAGGCCAAGGTGAAGTTGGAAACTCATGTATCAGTTCAAATTTCAAAGCGGGTGCATACAATGTCCCTTGTGGCACATAACTAGGTTTCATATATGACTTATAACTATGTTTCTTCGACTTTTCAATTTTCTTAAGTATTCGTGTTCAAAATGTGTCTTACACTTATTAGGATGAGTATGATATAACTCTACAAATACATTTAGAAAAATGTTCAAAAGTTGAATATACCCGTGTCAGACACATACCTATATCCAACAATAACATGATTTACAATCAATCAAAAGATTTCTAAAGAAAAGTGTAGATATCATAAAGGATTCTCAACTATGAAACAGTAGGAATTGATGATTCTTATTTGTTCAGGATGTGAATCCAATGCAATCACTATTTTGAAAGTTTCTCAACTGAAAAAAGGGAAAAAGAAATGATGGCTCGTATCTTTGGAAAGGTAAATCTAGCTAGCTTAAGAAATGCTTATACACTACACAAACTTTTGCTTATGCCTTGTTATTCATCAGTATAAACCACCATATCACTCAAAACCGGAGATGAGTGTTGAAATTAGATATGCGTCTATTACAGAATGGTAAATTTTTCTGTTTTTTCACATATGTGAAAAACCATACTCTGTACTTGTAGATGAAGATGTGTTGGATATTAGTGTCAAAAATGAATACTTAAGAAAAATAATTAGAACCAGATACATAGGAATTTACCATAATGTAGTTCATTTCTCATATTTGCAAGGTAATACTGGATAATAAGGCCTCCAAATGAATGTCCAAGTAAAACCGGTGGCAAGCTGAGGTTCCTCTCGATAAAATCCGCAACATCACCTGCATGTGTCTATGGATTATGAGTGAACAGCGAATTAGAGGAGGAACCTTTAATATAATCAATTGCTTTTAGAAAGAGTTAAAAAAAAGAAGAGAAAAAGCATTATCATGTCAAAGGAATTATTTTTCAATAAGGTGACAAGAAGTTAGATATCTGCAAATTTTGTAAAAATTGAATCCATAAAATTGCTTTAAGACTCTAACCTGTTTATAATCTGCATTAAATCCGATTATTAGTATTACTATCCTATCTGAATTCAATTTAGATAACATTACTTGCCTAATATTCGAATCCACTAAATATTCAAATTTACCAAGTCAAAACAACTTTTTAATTAAAAAAATCGAAAAGAAAAGCGGATAATGATTCGGATATTCAAATCCGAATCCATTATTCCTTTATTCACTATGGTATAACGGTTTTGGAGATCTGAATCCGTTATCTGCAAAAGTAAAGCAGATCCAAATAACAAAGATTTGACTATTGATATCCGCATCAGCTTTGAACCTATTGTAGATAGTGCTGAATTCGCACAACATCTAAATACACAAACAACAAGATCGGACATCCGCAAATGTTTGAAACTGCACTATACATTGTCATTTCTATTTTCCAGCCAAACGACAATTACCTGAAGAGAACCAGCAACAGTTCCGGAAGGCGTATCGCTTTCACCCTACCCATAACACAGAAACAGTGTTGAAATCAGTGCAGCATTTTCGAATAAAAGTTTCATGCAAATGAAACTTCATAAATATTCTAATATGTTTAAATATAAGGCGAGAAAATTGCCAGTCAAGCTTACAACTTAAGGTTCCAAATTTTAAAGGCAGATGAAATATGATCCAAGAGGATCAAACTGAGAAAATGCCCTTGCTCTGATTGCTATAATTAGGTGTCCTCAAAATTCACAGGAGAAGTTTTGGGGGCATTTGAGAAATGCCAACCATGTACATAAAGAGAGAATAAATTTAACTCGAAATAGAGCTTCAAAGAGAAAAGAGAAAGTAAAATGTTAAAGAGCGGGAAGAGAAAGAAGAAGATTATATAACCTGACCAAGCAAGCTAAGGGCAAAGCAATCAAACCCAGAATTTGAGAAGAAAGGCAACCAATGTTCAGCCCAACACCAAGCTGAATGGTAACTTCCATGAACGAAAACCAGAGGTGGATCCTTTCTCGACTCTGGGTTTTTCTCTTTGACACTCTTTTGAACGATAACCTCCATGTTTAAACCAGAGGGGAGCTGATGGAAAACACGTGACTGCCCTTGTTTCAGCTCATAGGGAACTCTCGTTTTGCGAGGTTCGTTGAGGACAGCGATGGGATTTAGGGTCATTTTAGGAAGGTGTTGAATCGAGAGAACAATCGCCATGGCTGTGCTGGGAAAGCTGAGCTCCCTCTTCACTGTTTTTGTTAGTGCTGCCTTTAATCTAATTGGAATTTTGTTTCTTGATTTTACCCACTTCTTATTCGGTTAGAGAGATGTTGTTGAGTCCCGTTAAGTTGGGTTTAGACCTGCTCATGATCATCGGTACAGGCCCGTTCGAACAAGGGTTGGCTTTGTACAAAATATATGTTCTTAAAAATGGGTTTGGATAAGATTTGAAGTTCGTCTTTTATATAGGTTGAGTTTTAGGGGAGAATTTTTTGGTCCGATCTAACTTGGCTTGAATATATATATATATTATGTTATAAAAATATTATATTACTTATATATGTTAAATAATAATTATATATTTATATTAAATTAGTAACTCAATAATAATTAATTTCATTATCTAAAACTTAAAAAAAAAAATTATCCAATTAAATAACATAACTTAAAATATAAAATCTTAAAAATTATATTTAATACAATAAAATATTTATTATATTTATTTATTTTTTAATATAATAAAATATTTATTATATTCACAATAGTATTTTTTAATATAAATATTTTCAATGCATTTTTGTGTGATAGAAAATTTTTATTTTAGTTTTTTTTAAATACATTTAGTGTATTATATTTTTAAAAATTTATTTTTTAAATAAAAATTAATCTAAAAAGTTTATATATGGTCGAGTCAGACTTGGGTTTACTTTTCTTAAATTGAGTCGGGCTTGGGCAAAAAAATACGCCTATTTTTTGGGTCGTGTTGAGCTTGGGCTTGGAAAATTGGTTTAGGTACCTTGCTTGAACTCGAGCCATGAGCATTTCTAAACCTGATTATGGGTAGGACACCCGCCTAGGCACGAAGTTTAGACAAAAATATAGACTTGAAAAATGAACTTGGACAAAAATTAAGACTCGTTTTTTAAATGGGCCGGATCTTAGGTAAGATTTTTTTTGCCCAAGCCTAGTTCAGCCTAAATGCATTATATTATAAAAACAATTGTATTAATTGCATATAGTTATATATATTAAAGACATTTTTAATGTATTTTCAATTTATTGGGAAATATTTATTTTAATATTTTTAGTGTATTTAATGTATTATATTTTTTAAAAAAATTATATGAAAAATAATTTTAAAAAATTAATATAGGTGGGCCAAGTCAAGCTCGAGTTTAGCATTTTTTTATTTGGGCCGAGCTTGGGCGGAAATTTTTGCCCATTTTTTTGGGCTGGACCAAACCTAGAAAATGAACTTAAACACCTTAAATCGACCCACCCTGGCTCGACCCATGATCAGGGTCTAGTTGAGTTCGGCCAAATTTATGTAAGACGTAACTCATAAGCGCATTATGTGATATATCTATTATATATAAAAAAGGTTCACAAGTCAGTTTTGGTTATGAAATTATTAAAACATCCTTATTTTAAAGGGCTATTAATATTACTATAAGAGTATTTTTGTTATTTTATACTTTCATACTTTTATATAACATATAAAATAAAACAACTAAATAACATTATTTAGGAATCAAACACTAGATCAACAAATTTAAATAGAAATTTCTTACCACTCCACTTATAATTATTTGTTGAAATAATTTTATAAATATATTTTTAATATAAAATTATTTTCGTTCACCCACATTGTGGGTATGATAAAATTTAGTTTTATAAAATATTTTTATTTTATATGGAATTGGACACTAAACTTAGTTGAAATTAAGATATATATGTGAGAGTTGTGGTATATGCTAGGTTTACAAGCGAGAGCTTTGATGTAGTGATAAGTCAATGATTATTTTATTAATAATTTGAATACTCACTTTTAAAAGATTTAATATATCGCATTTTAATGTGATCACTATACTTGAGATACTTTTAATTAAATAATTCATTGTAAAAAAATCTATACAATAATTTGACGCATGTACTTAACCATGACAATAGTTTCGCGGGTTGTTGAAGATAGGAAAATTGAGATATTGGAGGAATGGATAGATTTAAAGGGAATTGAGGAAGTTTGGTGAGATAAATGGTTATCAGCTCTACGGAACGACACCATGAAAATAATTATTGATTGGCTTTACGAAGCAAAACCATGAGAATGATTATTTACTAGCTCTATGGAGCGATACAATGAGAATGTTTAATGACTCATTGGAGTCGAAGGTCCATGGATAACCATGGCATGATTCTAGTGGAGGACAGGTTCGCCTTATGGTAAAAAGAGAAGTGTAACACCCCTCGCCTGGCTCGGTCGTCGGGCCTAAGTTACGGGATGCTACAGTAGAATAGAGACATTCACAAAACAAAACCATCAAAGAAATCTATTTTTAAAGTCGTTGAAATGTTGTACGATTTTTTTTAAAAACAAAACATGCTAAGGTGATCCACTAGAAAATGCCCGCCCAAAATCTATTCGCCAGATGACTATCCGCCATGCGTTTTTATATCTTTATTATTATTCGCCCAAACAGTCTGTCAATTATCCAAAGTAAGTTAACATGTTTAACACACAATTATTTCTATTTCAAGCGTACTAATAGTTTAGGCCAACATTGAACAAATTAACACAAAAGAGTATATACATATATATATGTACACAATGTTCAAAACATCATCCTTCGTTTCATATAAAATTTTACCAAATAGACCTTCTATACATGCTACCTGACCCAGTGTAGAGTTAAAAAAATTCTACCGAAAAAGAAGTTGGATAGTGTGAGTTGTGGATCAATCCACCTATCGAGTTCCGCCAAAATCTCTACATGGAAGGGAAAAGATAAACAGGGTAAGCATTAAATATGCTTAGTAAGTACATAGGTTTTAAACGTTAAACTCACCTCGCAAAATATTCATACATTTATAACACTTAACTTAATTTCCTTATCTTGCCAACGCATTTCACATGTACAATGCGAGTGCATCGCATTCAAACATATAACATGTCCCAAACATTTTATTATTTATTCATACCTTATTTCAATCTATATAAATCATATCGTAAACATTACTATTTCAGAAACATTTTGCCCAATGACTCAGTAAGAATAGAAAGGAATACGTGGGTATCCATTCGATAACACGCCAGATTACTTATAAGAGCTATTTCAACCGATAACACGTCAGATTGCTCATAAGAGCTATTTCAACCAATAATACGCCAGATGCACATAGTGCAAAGCATGTAGGTTAAATATTCTCCCACGATAACACGCCAAATTGCTAATAAGAGCTATTTCAACCAATAACACGTCATATGCACATAGTGTAAAACCTGTAGGCTAAATTTTCTCCTCCTATAAATGCCAAATTGCTCATAAAAGTTACTACAACCGATAACACGCTAGATACACATAGTACAAAACCTGTAGGCTAAATATTCTCCTCCGATAAGTTGCCAAAATCTCTGAAAAGATTAAATTGGAAATCCACAACAAATGCAGGATTCCAGAAAACTTCAGTAACATCCTTCATCCTCTTCACATTTCCATTTTTTCGTACAGCGCACAAATACCCTTATTGGCATGCCAATTGTATCATTTGCTCATTTGGGCTTAATATACATAACAAAATTTTCTTTTTACTGATTAATACTTTTCTCACCTTATCAATACAAGTTTACTGACGTTTTACCATATACATTCACATACAACATTTCATAATTAAGCATAACAACACCATATGAACTTAACTGGTACAGTAGTAGAAATTGAACGTCAATAATCAATCCATGATATTTCCTTTTCCTTTGTTATCTACTAGTTGATTTGGTTCTTGATCTATACGTTAATACATTTAGTTTATCAATAACATACTTTAGACTTCAACAATTTTGAGACTAGATATGCATGTTAGCTAAATCGAGATATAAGGATATCAAAAACATGAAACGCAAGAAGAACATGCTGTGAAAGCACTTATATACAAAGTCGACTAATTGAGAAAGCTTAGAGCTTTTCTTCTTCTACAGATAACAACGTTTTCAGTGGAGGAAGACGAGAAAGAGACTCTCTTTCCATCCAATTCAGCCTATAATACTTAACACATTAATTTCATAGTTAAATAAAGATTAATATGTGTTTCCACTAAACATTGAAACAATCGAAATTACCATGCAAGAGTGGTTATTTACCACTTTGAACCTTAAACCTTGAACAATTTTTATTAAACTCATTTGACCAACTATTCTCTAATTCTTACAGTTTAGTCCATACACTTTCATTTCTAACCTGCTGATCTAATTCACTAATTCCAACATCGATAAAACACTCTAACAAGTTGGTAAATATAAGTAAACAATATTTTTTTACTATATCATTAAAATTTTGGTCCTTGAACCATTGTTTCCGATATTATAGAAAAATCGGGTTTTATAGGAAGTCTACCAAGACAATAAACAGAGAAGCCTGTTAGGTCATAAAAGTGGAAGTTACTGTATGACTCGCATTGCAAAAAGTCTAAAATATTAGCTATGGGTGTTGAGAATACTGGCAAACGTGTTGATAAGGGGTCTAGACAAGATGCGATTACATGAGGAAAATGTGAGAGCATCTTGTACGTAGAATCAGGGGTTTTATTCAGAACCTTTGCGAATATGTATCTACCATTAAGAGTCTGCCAGTGTTGATAAATAAGTTAAAAAGGGTTATGAGAAAGTGAGACGATTCTCTAGATCTTAATCTTAAGTTTGTATTGGCAACGAGGTCGCCAAAAAAGGGAAGTTCGCCACGAACTATCTTATGAGGAATGTTTGCCAAGGAATATCTTGAAAATAGAGATGTTCGCAAAAATCAACGAATGAAAAAGGATCTTCACTGAGACTATCTAAATCTTAGAAATCTGCTAAGGACTATCTTATAAAGGGGAAGTCTACCTTACATGACCTAGCGAGGAAAGAGTCCGCTGGGAACTATCGGTGGCTTTGAAGTCTTTTAGGACTACCTGATTAAGGAAATATCTATTCGAACTATCTTATAAGTATAAGTACAGTTCTGCAAGAAAAGCGTAGTGTTTGATTATCTGCCAAAACTTATATTTTGAAGGCCACATAATAGGATGTAAGTAAATGGGTTTTCCTCTGAAAGGGTATATGCACAGGATAAGTTATAATAAGGTAATTGTCAGAATAATACGGTAAGTTGATAATGAGTTCGATGCGGAATGAAGGGATTAAGGTAAGAATTTGCCATGGTGGCAAGATATCTGCAAGTCCACCAAAGGTACTCGATAATCTGCATATTTGTTTATATGGTTAACTTTGGATGAGTCAAATCATAAAGGTAAAATCAAAGCTTAAGATGAAGCTAGATAAAGTCAAGTTTCAGAAAGGAGTGTCAGAAAGAGTACATTGTTTTGCTTCTTTTACATATACATACTTTATTCTTGAGTGATAAAGAGAAAAATGAGTGAGCGAAAAAGGGCAGAATTGAAAATGTGATTGGGAAGACATTAGAGAATATGGGGAACAAATACTTATTTTCTCAATTTGATCTTCAAGTAGCTTGAGTTTAGGTTAAGCCTTTTATTCTCTTGTTATTTGAATCATCAACCTTAACCTTAAGCCCAATTACAAGTCTATTAAGACTTAGTGACTTTGTTACATAATTAGAGTTGATTTAAGGGAGACGTAGTAGATAATGAGCTTATTAGTTCATGACATCCATTTATTTATTGTTTATTACTTTTCTAATGCACTAAGAGATTTCACAACATGTAACTTGCACACTCGAGTACAAAAAATTCATTTTTTTATTACTTTCTATCTATGTGAATTTTTCTGGAGACTATCTATGCTATTGCTAGTATCATATTGGACATATTCAATAACCTAGATTCTTTATAGTGTTAAATTACTTTGTCTTCACTCCTTCATAATATTTTCATCAAGTTATGTTAAGAACCTTATAATTGCATATATGTTTTTGTTTTTGAGTCGTTTTGCTTGTAGACAAGCTAAAATGTGAGTATGAGGGTATGATGAATATATTTGTAACATATTTTAGGTTCTTATTTGCTCACATTTACATTGTTTCTAAGTGTTTTAGAGTTAGTTTTTTAAGTCTTTTGGTTGATTTTACAACTATTTTGTTGTAAAATGAGTCTTAGTTTATTTTTAGTGTTTTTAGGTTATGTTTAGTACTTTTTATATACCTTCTACGTAGTAAGCTTTTTTAAAGTATTTTGTAAGCAATTGGATCAAATTCGAGGAAGGAAAAGTAAATTAGGTTAAGGTGAAATAAAGAAAAGTTGAAAAAAGTGAAGAAAGAAAATTTTCCAAAGGAGGTCATGGCTTGGCATTCATGTGCCGCGACCTTATGCTGATTTTTACATTTTATTTTTCACTTCATTTTTACATGAGCAATTTGGTATTTTGGCTTTATCTCACGAGTTTGCCTTAGAAAAGCTTTGTAAAAGCAAACTTTAGCAAATAAGTTGAAAAAGACGCTTTAGAATATATTAGAAAGTCTACTTTTCATTTTTTTTTAATTTATAGCCATCAAAGGATTCTTTTCTAAATTTGCTAGTAGATTGCAACAACTTGTTGGGGAATTATTTATTGTCAAGTTTTTCTTAACTTTATTTATTTCTCTTTCATTATGCTTCATCTTAATATCTTTTATGTTAATTGTCAATTCACAATGAGATCCGTAGGTTAATGGCTTAGTAATTGAAATAGGATTAAAACCTTATTTTTATAAGATGGTTGCAGTAATTCTCTTGATTTGTGCACATGTTAATCTTAGGTGATAAGCAAGTTAATAGAAGTTCTAAGGGAAAGTAGATTGAGAGCCAACCACCTACTCTACCTTAACAATCTAGTCAGAGGTTACCCAATAATGGTTTCATTAAAACAACCGTACGAGGACTACATTGCACATTGTACAATGTTGGCGAACTGTTAAAGCAGTTGGTCACATTAAGTAATGTTTGACAATGGCACTTGTGTGTTTTAGCACTTAGCCTAATTTTGGAGGTGTATCCATGTTATTGATTCTAGATTGGGGTTGATTCGGTATATGGTATTAATTCTTATTAACTAAATGTGATCCTTAACCACTACATTAATGAATTGAAGTTGAATAATCAAAATAACATTCTATTATCAAGTTTACTTTATTTACACTTATTTTATATATTCATCGTATTTTCTTGTTTTATTGTCTTTTAACTTAACTTAAATTAGTAATTTAGTTAATTAGTGAGTTGAGTTAATTGGTTGAAGTCATTCGCACATTTTCTTGTAGGTTTGATCCTCAAAATATTTCTTTACGGATTTATTTCATTATAATTATTAATGGACAATAATGTTGTGCACTTGTAATTATCGAGTAAATAATGGACGTTATTTTGAGGTTTAATTGAATATCTATTTTTGCATTAATTTTATGTAAGCTATTCACAACCGATCAATAATATTATGATTTTTATAATTATTTTTTTATGAAAATATCATTTCATTAAAATAACTCAGAAAAACAGAGACAACGAGTAAAATAAACTAATCCCAAGTCAATAAGCTTACCCAATACACTCGGTCTTAGCTTTCTTCATATTACAGCCCGAAATTAAAATATCCACAATAAAAGGAGGACAAGTGACAAATTCAGAGTAGTTTGCTTGAGATAAAGTCGCCCTTGCTAAAGAATGAGCGACTTTATTAGCATTTCTACTAGTTTAACAGAAGGTCAAAGAATTAAAATAAGTACTAAGATGGATACAGTCTTAAATCTACAGTGACGAATCCGAATAATCAAAAGAGCCATGAGATAGGGCTGTTGAAAGACGACGATTATCAATTATCAGAATGACATCTTCTATATGATAAAAAAAATCATTAATTGCTAACATGGCAATCCACATGTATGCCACATCAACAAAATTAACAAATGTTTACTTTTTCATTCATTTTGGGGTTATTTGACAAACAATGCAAGTTCAAAGGTTAAAAGATGTAAAAATATAAATAAAAGGCTAAAATAACTTTTTTGTAAAGTGGGAGGGCTAAAATAGTTATTATGCAAAAAAACTATTTGGTAAGGTTATTAATTTTTTAAATGTTATTAACTTTGTATACATTAAAGAGGAGGCAACTTTTTCTATCTACAATAATAATTTATTTTATAATTTTTTTACCCATGATGGTGTGAAAAATATATGGGCAAATAAATAGGTATAAATTCATTATTATTGAAAAATATTTTGGTTTGCATTTGAAAAATAGTTTTGTTTCAACTTTCATTAGTACAAAAAGATTAAACACAAAGTAACGCAAGGAGCGAAGTAAAGAGAGAATTAATACATAATATTTATTAATGCAGTTTAGACACAACGGTCCTATGTCTGTAGAGCCTCGTCCAGTGAATAATTATCCTGAATTGATATTGGTGAGATATTATTGAGAAAGAACAACTATAAACCCCGAACATGTACCATAACGAATATGGAAGATAGCAAACCAATTTTTTTTTATTTCTCACCGTAGTTTGAAGAGAATAAAAGTTGTCAAAGAAATGAAGAAAAAACAAAAATACATAAAAAATAAAAAATAAATCTAATACCAAATTATAAGCTTTAATCAATGCTGTAACGGCCCGTTTTTAGTAAAATAGGAATAGTGGTTTCGGGACCACAAATCTGATGTCGTAAAATTTATTTTAATATATTTTTAATATCCATAGCATGTTAGAATCATGGAATAAAAATTTCGTTAAAAATTTTACTGTTTGTATACTCAATTTGTGAAATAGGACTAAATCGCATAAAGTGTGGAAGTTACGTTCTATTAGCTAAAGGTGTCAAATAGCTATAGAACTTTAAAGTAGAGGTCCTTATTGAGTAATTAGACCAGTAATTGAGTTAGTGGATGTACTTGGAGTAAAATCATGAAATTGTCAAAGTTAGGTTGGTATTAGGTGATTTTATTGATAAAAAAATAAAACAAAAAGAAGACAATAGTGTTCATCTTCTTCTCCACCGAAAATTGCAGCAAAATAGGGGTTTTTGAAGCTTAAAATTTTAGCCACTTAGTTCCCTTGCATGTAAGTGATTCTTTGACCCGTTTTATATCTACTATGTGAAAGTCATGTTGATGAATTGGTATTAAAAGTGCCAAGTGGTTGAAATTTGATAATGTTATGAATGCTAAGTTAGACATGATGTCTCATACATGTAGTTGACCATTTAGGTAACCTTTGAAGTATGTTGGGTATGTTTTAAGGTGGTCGAATGAATTTGTTTGTTATAAACTTGACATTAGTTGATCTTGTGTGCCTACTATGCCTTGGTTGTATGCATATTGATGTGTTACAAACTCTTTACCCGACTCAGGCTGAACTAAAACTAGTGCTTCCGTTAACAGTGCTTTCAACTGATTAAAACTTTGTTGACATTTCTCGGACCACTCAAACTTTACATCTTTTTGTAATAACCGATTCATCGGTGTAGCTATCATTGAGAAATCTTTAACAAATCTCCGATAATAGCCCGCTAATCCCAAGAAACTTCTGACTTCGGAAATATTTTTTGGTGGTTTCCAGTCAACAACCGCTGAAATCTTGCTCGGATCAACTCGGATGCCATCTGCCAATATAATGTGTCCCAAAAATCCAACTTCTTAGAGCCAAAATTTGCACTTGGTAAATTTACCAAATAGTTGTTTATCTCGCAGAGTCTGTAATGCAATTCTCAAATACTCGGCATGCTCAGATTCGTCCTGAGAATATATCAATATATCATCAGTGAACACAACAACAAATCGGTCCAAAACGGTCTAAAGATATGATTCATCAAATCCATAAACACCGCAAGAGCGTTAGTTAATCCAAATGGCATAACAAGGAATTCATAATGCCCTTACCTAGTCCTGAATGTAGTTTTTGGTACATCTAAATCTTTAACCCGCAACTGATAATAATCGGATCGTAAGTCAATATATTAAAATACTGTTGCTCCTTTCAACTGGTCGAACAAATCATCAATCCTCGGCAAAGGGTACTTATTCTCAATCGTAACCTTGTTAAGCTACCGATAGTCGATACAAAATCTCATTGATCCATCTTTCTTCTTTACAAATAGAACCGGTGCACCCCAAGGTGAAAAACTCAGTCGTGCAAAACCTCTATCCATTAACTCTTACAACTGAACTTTCAACTCTTTTAACTCCGTAGGAGCCATTCTGTACGGAGTTATCGATATCGGTGATATTTTCGGTACTAACTCAATAGCAAATTCGACCTCTCTGATTGGTGGTAACCCGGGTAATTCTTCTGGGAACACATCCAAATATTCATAGACCACTGGTACTGATTCAATCTTTGATTCAGACACTTTAGTGTCCAGTACATACGCAAGATAAGCCTCGCAACCCTTTTTCACATACTTCTGTGCTAACATCGTGGATATTGTGACAGGTAAACCACTCAAATCATCAGATTCAATACGAAGAATCTCGTCATTTTGACATTTCAACTCAATAAACTTTTGTCTACAATTCACAGCCGCATCATGTAAAGTCAACCAATCCATACCTAATATTACCTCAAACTCATCAAACGGTAACGACATTAAATCGACCATAAAACAGTAACCCCAAGTCATCAAAGGACAATTCTTGCAAACTTTATCAATTAGGACATTCTGACCTAAGGGGTTTGATACCTTAACCACAAATTCAGTGGACTCTACAAGTAAACTCTTACTAGACACTAATTTTGTACATACGTAAGAATGGGTTGACCCCGGATCAATCAAAGCGGTTACATCAGTATTATAAAGAGAAAAACTACCGGTGATAACATCTGGCGCTGACGCATCTTCGCGAGCGCGAATGGCATAAGCTCTGGCTGGCACTCGTGCCTCTGATCTCACTGTGGTATCCCTCGTAGCACCTCGACTACCACTCATATTTCTTGTGTTTCGGGGTGGTCTCCCTCTAGAAGCTGTATTGCTCGGCCTCACGGTTTGAGCTTTTTCTTTCTTAGACTTCTCAGGGCAATCTCTAAGGTATTGGTCGAAGGAACCACACCTGAAACATGCTCCGCTCTTTACCCAACACTCGCCATAATGTGGCCTGTTACAGTGTTTGCACTCGGGTCTAGCATTTCTAACACTACCCACGCTAGCTACAGATGTAGCCTGGGGTTTAGAACTGGAGTATCTCACATCTCTACCTTGACTAAAATGCCCCGCAGAAATAGTAGGTCGGTAGTGATGTTCTTTAGATTTCTTCGATGTTGATTGATGAGACTTCCCAGTAAATCTCTTCCTCGAGTCTCTAGCTTCAAATTCAGCCTTCCTTTTTTCCTTGCTAAGCTCCTCGGCTTTGCAAGCTCTTTCAACTAAAACTACAAATTCTTTTAGTTCAAGTATCCCGACTAAAAGGTTGATGTCTTCATTTAACCCATCTTCAAACCGTTTACACATAATTTCTTCAGTGGAGACGTATTCTCGGGCATACTTACTCAGTCTCATGAATTCTCTTTCATATTCGGTTACCGTCATACGACCCTGTTTCAACTCTAAAACTTCCTTGTATTTCTGGTCAAGAAATCGCTGGCTTATATATTTTTTCTGAACTCGGCTGAAAGAATTCCCACGTGACTCTATCTCTCGGCACTACGGATATCAGGGTATTCCACCATTGATAAGATGAATCTCTCAGTAGGGACACAACACATTTAACACATTCGATTGGCATGCAAGACAGTTTATTAAAAACCCTGATTGTATTCTCTAGCCAAAGCTCGGCTCTTTCAGGGTCATCATCAACTGTAGCCATAAACTTTTCAGCCCCATATTTTCTAATTTTATCAATAGACGGTTTGCTCAAACATACCGGTTCTAAAACTTGAGGAGCCATGGGAATTGGTTGGGGAAAAGGTGGAGGTGGAGGTTGCTGAGCAGCCAGATTCGCTCGAACATACTCAGTAAACCACTCGTTCATCATTTGGAAGAATGCTTCCTTAGCCTCTTCTCCACGAATTTCAGACACGAGTCTAGACCTAGAAGACGCTACCCCCCGAACTGAGGTAGGCGTGTTACTTTCAACATCATCAGAATTTGCTCGATTGGGATCCATTGCTATATGAAAAACATAATTTAAATTGTCAGGAGATGTCACACTATCACATGTTAATAAATGGCATGTATAGCTAGACTCACACCCGCTACGTTAGTCCTAGAATCGACTAAACTGTAGCTCTGATACCAATAAATGTAACACTCCTAACTCGTAATCGACCTCGAAATAGGGTTACGGAGCATTACTAGACTTATGAGTCAAGCAATCACACATTTTGTATACAATTATCATTCATATAAAAAACCATTCAAATATATTTATACAGTCCCTAATACGAGCCCTCGAGGCCCCAAATAAACATTAGAAGTGGTTCGGGACTAAACCGAGTTCTCTACGAATTTTTAAGAAAACATGAAAAAATTTTCAAAGTGTAGGGGTCACACGCTCGTGTGGACAGGGGACACGCCCGTGCTTTAGGCCATGTCCGACCCCGTGTAACTCCCTGACTTGGGTCACACAGCCAGACCACACGCCCGTGTGCTAGGCCGTGTACCCTCCTAAATGGCCTCACACGCTCGTGTGCCAAGCTGTGTGCTAGGCCGTGTAAAAACTGGAGGGTATACTGACTTGTGCCACACGGCCAAGCCACACGCCCGTGTGCTAGGCCGTGTGAAGCTACTAACTTGTTTTTAAAAGAAACATCAGGGGACACACGGCCATGTCACCTAGCCGTGTACCACACACGGCTGAGAGACACGCCCGTGTCTCTGCCTGTGTGGATAGAAATAGGCCATTTTCCAAGCCATTTTTCTCACCTAAAGTGGTACCAACCTACACACATCAATATGCATACAGCTAAGGCATAGTAGGCACACAAAATCAACCAATGTCAAGTTTATAACAAACAAATTCATTCGACCACCTTAAAACATACCCAACATACTTCAAAGGTTACCTAAATGGTCAACTACATGTATGAGACATTATGTCTAACTTAACATTCATAACATTCTCAAATTTCAACCACTTGGCACTTTCAATACCAATTCATCAACATTACTTTCACATAGCAAATATACACATCATACTAAAAGATCATTTATACATGTTTACCTAACCAAGTATACCAAAATAAGCCAAATCACATGGCTATACATATAACCAAAACAACGTAAGACATACATGCCACATTAGCTAAAACACCTATACATGTCATTTAACCTTAAAATATAAAGTCCAAAATACCAAAATGAGTATTTGATAGTGTGACGCGATCTCTGACGACTTCCGAATCGAGCGAGCTTCCAAAATACTATAAAACATGAACAAATAAATAGAGTAAGCAATTAAGCTTAGTAAATTCATAATACACAGAATAAAAATTACCATACAACCACAAATTTAGGTAAATAAACCAAAACATAACTCAATTTAATTTGACCAAAGTCTATCATACAATCCATATTCATGTTAGTCATATGTTCACATAAAATCGAAAACCATCTATGAATTCATCAATTAATTGGATTCCATGTACATGTGACATCAATGCTATGATTCCATATCTCAAATACCAATCATTTTCATGTGAATATCTGTACTTATTCATATTAAACTTGTATAATCCCGTAATAACACTATACCCATTGAACCATCTAGAATATCATAGGATACGCGGGTGGTGCACACGAGGTGTACTGAATGGTAAACCGTCAATTCTTATACATGTATGCTCATACGAGCGATAAACGGTAAGCTCATCCGAGCTGAATATCAGTAAGCTCCTCTGAGCTGAATAACGGTAAGCTCTTACGAGCTGAGAATCGATAAGCTCATATGAGCTACGGTGAGTCCGCAACACATGCAGGGTTTTAACCAAAATCGGTAACCCTAATGACTTGACATGTCATTTGTATCTTACGAATTTCTAGTGTTCAAATGGGGCCTGATATTTTTAGTACTATATTAGTTATGCATTCTATATTTATACACCATAATTATTAAATTTACATACATATAATTCAATTAGAGTATATAAATACACAATGTGATTATACAAACTTACCTCGAATTAATACGGAGTAAGTCGACCATTCAATCCACTACTTTTTCTTTTCCCCGACTTAAATCGAAATATGGCTTTCCTTGATCTATATAATATCAAATTTAAATAATTTAATAATTATTCTATTCAATTCAGTCCAATTTCATATGGCAAAATTACCATTTTACCCCTAACATTTGACTTCTTTACAATTTAGTCCCTAGGCTCGTAAAAAATGAAATTCATGCAATTTTATCTATACTCAAGCCTTTCCGATTTTCATATATACCTATATCAGCCCATATATTTCACAATTTCACACATTTAACACATAAAATTCACATTTCTCAATTTAGCCCCCAATTAACAATTTCACTTAAGTTTTATTCTATGAATTACGAACTTACTAAGCTTAATTGCTTACTCTATTTATTTGTTCATGTTTTATAGTATTTTGGAAGCTCACTCGATTTGGAAGTCGTAGGAGATTGTGTCACACTATCAAATACTCATTTTGGTATTTTGGACTTTATATTTTGAGGTTAAATGGCATGTATAGGTGTTTTAGCTAATGTGGCCTATATGTCTTACATTGTTTTGGTTATATGTATAGCCATGTGATTTAGCTTATTTTGGTATACTTGGTTAGGTAAACATGTATAAATGATCTCGTGGTATGTTGTGTATATTTGCTATGTGAAATTCATGTTGATGAATTGGTATTGAAAGTGCCAAGTGGTTGAAATTTGAGAATGTTATGAATGCTAAGTTAGACATAATGTCTCATACATGTAGTTGACCATTTAGGTAACCTTTGAAGTATGTTGGGTATGTTTTAAGGTGGTCGAATGAATTTGTTTGTTATAAACTTGACATTGGTTGATTTTGTGTGCCTACTATGCCTTAGTTGTATGCATATTGATATGTGTAGGTTGGTACCACTTTGGGTGAGAAAAATGGCTTGGAAAATGACCTATTTCTATCCACACGGGCAGAGACACGGGCGTTTCTATCAGCCGTGTGTGATACACGGCTAGGTGACAAGGCCATGTGTCCCCTGATGTTTCTTTTAAAAATAAGTCAGTAGCTTCACACGGCCTAGCACACGGCCTGGCACACGGGCGTGTGAGGCCATTTCGAGAGGTACAGGGCCTGGCACACTAGCGTGTGGTCTGGCCGTGTGACCCAAGTCAGGGTGTTACGTCGGACACAGCTTGAAGCACGGACGTGTCCCATAGCCACACTGGCGTGTCCCCTGTCCACACGGGTGTGTGACCCCTGCACTTTGAAAATTTTTTCATGTTTTCTTAAAAATTCGTAGAGAAATCGGTTTAGTCCTGAACCACTTCTAATGTCTATTTGGGGCCTCGAGGGCTCGTATTAGGGACTGTATAAATGTATTTGAATGGTTTTTGATATGAATGATAATTATATATGAAATGTGTGATTGTTTGACTTATAAGTCCCGTAATGCTCCATAACCCTGTTCCAGCGTCGATTACGGGTTAGGGATGTTACAAATGCTTTGTTATGCTCATGTCTGTTGACTGGATGTCATTACACTTATGAAAAAATATATATAATAGATATATTTATTAAAAATTTATATAAAAATTTAATTATGCATTGATTAAAATGGTAAAATTGATTGTTTATTAGTATTTTTAGTTTAAATTTTATTATAATTAAATTTTATTGATTTTTTATATAAAAAATATCGAAACACTCACATAAAAATAATTTAATTTAGATATGAGAGGAATTTTAATAATTTTATAATTGAATTGTTGTCTAATTAATCTGTAACATTAACTCAATAAAACCTTTAAAATATGTAACATCCATAAACCTTCTCTGTCGTCAGAGTTGAGTTACAGGATATTACGATAGTTAACAAGTCCAAAATCATCTTATCATAGTTCACAAAATAATTTAATTATAAAATATTCATAACAAATCCTTAATCATAGCATATCTAAGATTATGGGCCTTAAATCGTGCTTACAATACCTTAAAATATTTAGAAAACATTCAGGGACTAATTTGAAGCAAAACAGAAAAACATGAAAAAAGTTGAAAATTTTGAAAACAGGGGTCACATAGTCGTGTGACAGAGCCCACACCGTGTGGCTCAGGAACATGGCTGTGTGGCCAAATGATGTACAGTTTGAAAATAGGGTCACATGACTGTGCCTCCAAGCCGTGTAACAGCCTAATGCCATGTGGAAAAACATGCACTTAAAATCAATAAGACACACGACCGTGTGAGGAGGCCGTGTGTGGCACAGTCGTATGATAGCCCGTGTGTGACACGATCGTGTGACAACCTGTGTCCCTTTGTGCACCTAATATGACTTCTAAAACAAGCCAAAACATTATCTATTTCTTAGGTGCCAAGCCAAACCAAAACCAATCATTCACATACCTTCAAAATACATTCAAACAAGCTTAAAACATACCAAATCATTCAACCTAAGTTCCTAACCAATATGCCCTCATTGGCACCACAATTCATGTAACACCCCAAACCCGGCCTAGACGTTATGGCCGAATCCGGAAGTGTCAGATGAAACGGGTTTGATAATGGAGTCGACATAATAAACCGTTAACATATCATGATTTGCAACCATTTATAAACTGTTGAAAACATAAATCAGTTAGTTTATTTGCCAAAAATCTTATTTATAGCGGAAGCTTTGTTCGGTTAGATTTGAAATCATAGTCGTGTTTTTAGGAAAACCTTTGTTTGCTTAAAACTTTCGTTTTAATAAAATGATTTTACCAAAACAATCTAATCGTTAAGCAATCCAAAAGTAAACAGTTTAAAACAGAAACAGTCCAGAGAGTCCTCAAAAATTACAACTCTCAAATCAATCCCAAATTTAAAATAACCAAAATACTAAGTATAAATCAATTTTACGGTATAGTGGCCACCGCTGAATCTCTGCTGCACCGATCCGCCTAAGTCTGTGGGTTACCTGTACAGAATTAACAGAGAAGGGGTGAGTTTACGTAAACTCAGTGTGTAACCCTGCAGAATTAAGCATGTACACACAGAATATCACAAATTAAAGAGATTCAGATTCGGGCCTGAGCCCATGTCAGATACAAATACAGATTCGGGCCTGAGCCCATTTCAGATGCAAACATAGTTACAGATATACAAATCAGATATCAGAAATCAAAATTCTACCTCCATCCTCTACACACCATCTCCGTCCATCCCTACACACCATGTGGGGTTTAAAACACCCACCCAAATTTCTACATACCATACTCAGTCTGACACAAAGACATAACAGATATAATACAAACCATGTCGCGGATAATAGGCACAAATGTCTTTCAGAACACTTCCTCCAATAAGCATCATTCCATCCCCAATATCAGATAACATATCATACATACAGAATTAACAAATATATCATACCTAACATGCTTTTATAAATAGATAACAGATATACAATCATAGGCATGCTCATAATCATATCTCAGTCTAACATATCACTTGGTTTTAGGGTTAGATAGCGTATACTGTCCCTACGGTAGGCCCGCAATCGACTAGGACGACCCGTACGACCCTACAGAAATTTTAGTACAATGGGCTCACACGCCCGAGTGGCCCATATGCCCAGATTGGCCTTGCTCGTGTGGATCACACGGCCTGGCCCAATTATCACACGCCCGTGTGAGCCCACACGCCATTGTGGCCCACACGCCCAATCTGGCCTAGCCCGTGTGGCTCGCACAGCCACACTCTGGCCATCACACGGCCGTGTCTTGTGCACGGCCTGGCCTTTGTCGATTACACGGCCATGTTGTTGCATACGGCCTACCACACGGGTGACAACACGCCCGTGTGGGGTCGACAGATTCATTTTCGGCTTTTATCGAACTTTATTTTTCTGCGATTCGGGTACACACCTGGTATCGTTTCAATGCACAAACGGCCCCGAGACCACCAAAACCTATAATTGAAAAACCAAAGTCCCAAAATTAGTATTAGGTCACGAATAATCCAAAATTACAAAACCAGCAAGAATTTGATTCGGATTCTCAACTTTTACCCTAACCTTCCGAACGGCTGACTACGATTCAGCGCGAGCAAAGTCACAATCTTCTCAGTTTGTTGCTGTCAAAACACCAGTTTCGTTACTAAATAGGAAAAAGAAAGTCGTTCTAATGATTCAAAGAAGAACTCCCTACACAAACCGAAATACCACCCTCACTTACCAATACGTATGTATACCGTGAACAGAGAAACGGTAGTTTGTAAAATAAAAAGGTGATGCCGCAAGAAGAGAAAGAAATAACGGGAGAGGAAGAGAAGGGAAAAGAAATAGTGAAGGAAGAAGGAAATAAATTTTTGACGTTAGAATTATTTTGGGGATTTTGGAGGGGAGAGAAAAGATAACAACCCAAAAACAAGATTATGCTCTCATATCTATCCCTAAATTTTCTCCCCCCACTAACCCACTCAGAACCCTGCTCAACAGAAACTCTTATAGACATGTCAGACACAAAAAAGATCAACATCTATGCTCACGCAGGGATTCGAACACAGAACCTCCAACACACTAACCTTTAACCGTTTGCACCAGCAGGCTTATTATGATAAGAAATTACAGACATTTAGATATAAGCCCGCTGAACAAAGATAAGGCTTAAATCCAAAAAGAACCAAAATTTGCCAAAGCTAGGGCTTTAACTTAAGACCTCAAACACACACCCAGAACACTTAACCACTAAAGCAAATACACAGTTGTGACAACTAATTACAGAAACAGAATTATATTATTTGGGGCGTTACAATTCATATATCAAGCTTATTCACATCATATATCACAAGTCATTACCTTAAGCACATGCCAAACAAAATAACCAATACATATATATATATATAGACCTTTACAAGCCAAAATCAAAGACATATTTACAAGTAAGGTAAAACCAAGCTTAAACAACACCACACAAGTATATGATGTACCACTTGTAAAAAGTATTCTAAAACTTATACAAGACACACCTATTACATGCCACATATACCAAAAGTAAATATATCAAAATCTATCGAAAGATAGTTGTAACACCCCTAACCCATATCCGTCACCAGAATAAGGTTTCAGAGTATTACCAGAATTTACAGATTAAAATACAGACAATTCATACCATTTATACAATCATATCAAGAATCAATCATAAAGTCCCTTACAAGAGCTCTCGAAGCCCAAAACATTCATTAGAAACAAGTCGGGACTAAACCGGGTACTCAAAGAATTTTTCAGAAATCTCAAAATTTTTATAAGGTGCAGGGGACACACGCCCGTGTGGCCAGGTCGTGTGGCTCACACGGTCAAGAAACACGCTCGTGTCTTAGGCCGTGTGGGCATTTGAAATAGGGCACACGACCATGTCCTAGCTCGTGTCTGTACCCGTGTAACTCTTTGACTTAGGTCACACGGCCAAGTCACACAGGTACGACCAAGTCACACGCCTGTGTGCTAGGCCGTGTGAACATAATAACTTGTATTAAATAGGTGCAAGGGTCACAAGGCCAAGCTACACGCTCGTGTTCCAGGCTATGTGATAAATTTTGAGCATTCTATTTTGAAATTTTTAAGATGTAGGGGACACACAGCCAAAACACACGCCCATGTGCTAGGCCGTGTGTCACACAACACTGAGACACACGCCCGTGTCTCTGCCCGTGTGGACGAAATAAGGTCACTTACAAACCATATCAAAGCACTCAAATCATGCCAAAATCATGTATTAAACATGACATATTACCAAATTCAACCCATGTGCCTTTAGGCACCTCAAGTGACAATTTATTTTCATGTCTACCTAATACTCATATGCATATTCAATCTCCATTTCACTTTCATTCATTCATCCACACACGCACACCCAATTTATGATACCACATACACATATATATACATCAAAATGTACCAAACACTAGTCATTCAAATGGCTAATCTCAACAAAACATTTACTTGCCAACATTGGCCACTTAACCTATACATGCCATTATAACCCAAATTGGTTTTATATTTGTACCGAAATGGGCCGATGGATAGTGTGATGTGTCTTCGACCAGCTTCCAACCTTAACGAGCTTTCGAGTACTATAAAATAGGAGAAAATAAATAGAGTAAGCTTTAGAGCTTAGTAAGTTCGTATAACGGAAAATTAACTTACCATTCATTTACATATAAGGTAAGTACACAAAATACATCCAAAGTAATTTGGCCAATAGCCTAAACACATATCCTCATCAAACAAGTTAGTCATGTATTTCATATGAATTTCAAGAAACATGAATGAGCTCATCAAATATCAAATTCCCATGTTCAAAAATTTCCTACATCTTGTATTCATATATATCAATTCCATGTATTTCAAGGTTATACGGGAAATGATTCATTTAGTACTCATATTTTTCTCATGTCAGGATTTTGCCCGTTGAATCATTGAAAATATCAATGGATACCAGGAAGTACACACAAGGTGTACAAAACTATAATCTGTCAATCTATATACATGAATGCTCATGCAAACATGTAAACGGGAAGCTCTTTCGAGCCATAAAACAGGAAGTTCATATGAGCCATGTAACGGGAAGCTAATACGAGCCAATAACGGGAAGCTCATACGAGCCAATAATGGGAAGGTTCAAGCGAGCCAATATCGTGAAGCTCCGGAGAGCCTTTAATTGAGAAGCTCATGAAAAAGCCTTTTATCGGGAAGCTCCAAAGAGCCTTTAATCGGGAAGCTCATAAAAGAGCCTTTTATTGAGAAGCTCCGAAGAGCCATATATCGGGACGTTCATAAGAGCTGCGGTGTATCCAACACATGCAGGACCACAACCAATCGGGATGCTCCGAAGTGCTATTAACAGAAAGCTCGCAAGAACCATATAATGGGAAGCTCATGGTGTGTCTGCAACACATGCAAGACCACAACCAATTCGGGAACCTTGTATCCATCGAATTTCATTTATTCAAAAGGGACTTAATATTTGTCAGACATTGTCGGATATGTGATAAATTTCATATATATGGAATTTACACAATTCACATATACAACATTCAATTCAAACATATATGTAACACCCCCTACCCGTATCCGTTGCCGGAATAGGGTACGAGGTATTACCGGAGTTTACTAAACATTTTCAAATAATTTCGAGTAATTTATTATTCATATTCTAAAAATAATCATAACATCCCTCTATTGGACCCTCGAAGCCCAAAACGTACATTAGGAACCAACCGGGATTAAATCGGGATCATAAGGAATTTTTCGCAAAATCTTAAAATTTTTCTCAACTACAGAGGTCGCACGCCTATGTGGTTCGGGGACACGCCTGTGTGGTCAGGCCGTGTGGCCAACACGCCCATGTGACTTACCTCACTCCAGGCCGTGTGGCTTCACACGCCCGTGTCCCTAGGCCGTGTAGTTAATTTTTATTTTTGAATTAGGTGCAGGATTCATACGTTCGCATCACATAACAAATCATTTCATAAGAAATTGCATAACTGAAACCTTTCCACTCTTTCATAAGCTCAATTATATTTTCATCTAAGCACTTACCATTTCAATGCACCTTATAATTAAACATAGTACCATTCAACCAGTAATTTGGCACTTGCCTAAACTTCAAGCAACAACATTGGTTAGCGTACTTTAATATTGACAAACTTATTTTCTCGACATGTCTCACTTGAATTTATTACTCGTCTTAATATACATAATTTTCCTTATATCAACGTATCAAAGATAGTCTCATATTTACATGTCATGATACATATCATTCTCTTGTTGTTTCTTCATAAATATAAATTATTCAATTCATTATGACAATATTTCATGTACCATCATTTTCATGAGTTTAATGTATATTTATTCCAGTAGCAGTTCATAATCTTGAACATGCATAATTATCAGGCAAGTTTCACATACATGTATTTTCCATGTCATATTTCAATATATCAAATAATTAACATTTCTATGTATTTCAAGTTTAATTTCATGATTTCAAGTACTTACCATTTTCTATATTTATCCTGTTGAATTTCTCAAAATTTCGATGGATTTCCAGTAGTACACTTATAGTGTACAATCTCATTAACCGTCAATTCGTACATATATATACATAAGTCCTTTTCAGAGAGCACACTCCGTGAACCTCATTTTCTTACGGTGGGATTACAGTCCGTGTTAAATCCTGTAAGAGAGCACACTCGCGAACCTCATTTCTTACAGCGGGATTACCAGTCCAGGCTAAATCCCATGCAATGACAAATACTCTATAGAGCTTTGTCTGGATTATCAGTCCAGGCTAAATCCAAACTCACATTTACTTCGGATTACCTGTCCGGGTTAAATCCTTTTCACACATATTCTTCGGGAGGGCTTATATCAGGATCACCCATCCGGCTAGATCCTTTTCACACATATTCTTCTGGGGGCTAATACCGTGATCACCGTCGTGGCTAGATCCTTTTTACCGTCAAATCCTTTTCAGTGATCCATCGAATTCCATTCCATCTAGCCGGGATTTATTTCTCTTTTTATCAAGTATTATCAACATTTCATCTATTATTGATCGTAAGTTAGAGTCTTAAAAATTTATATAATGAATGATCTAGCCTAGAAACTAACTGTGACAACGATTGAGGCAAGCGCACCTATCGAACAGTAGTATAGTTTAGTGGCAAGACCGGAATGTCGAACCCAAAGGAACCAAAAGTACTAATACTGACTTTATTTTTATTATTCAGCCTAAGAATTAAGGGAATTGTTATTTATTCTAAAATTAACTAACTACTAAGCTAAAGACGCTAAGATGAAGAGAATGAATTGGGGAAATACTTGTGGGAAAAACCAATTGATTAAGATAATACTCAAGGAGGAATACACCTAGACTTCACTTGTTATTTAACTCAACTGCGATTTATTTATTCACTTGACTGATCCGTAGGATTCCCAAATTTATATTAATACCTCTCTCGAGAGGCTACTAACGCCTAACCCTAGGTTGATTAATTGAAATCTCTTTCTAATTAAAACCCCTAGGATTGCATTAACTCGATCTATGAACCCCCATATTAGGTTTGACCCTAATCCGATAGATTTTCGCCATCCTATCTCTAGGGTTGCGATCAACTCGCTTAATTATGCTAGATCTACTCTTAGACAGTGGTCTATTCCTCCTCTCGCTTAAGCACATCAATACTTGAATCAATATCCTGAAATATTAAAACAAGAATTAAGAACACATAATTAAGAACAAATCAAGTATTTATCATATAGTTGAAAACAATAACAAGATCCGTCTTAGGTTTCATCCCCTCTATCCGAGGGGTTTAGTTCATAATCATAAAAGAATACATCTCGTAAGAAAATATAAAACAAAACATAAGAAAACCCTAAAACCCCCTGAAGGAATTGAAGGAGATCCTCCTTCTTGAGTATGATTTCGGCTTCTTGAGATGAATCAATTGGCTTTCTTCGAGTAAATCCCATAATTCTGACCTCTCTGGCTCGGCTCCTTGGCCTAGCTGGATGCCTCCTGACAAAAAGCCCCTTTTAGGTTATACTTAGGGTGTTTATATAGGCTTCGGAATGTGTTTCTTCGCCTCTAAGTATCCTAATCCGAGTGAAATTCCTCTTTACCACGGTAGGGACACGCCCGTGCAACACGCCCGTGTGAATCGAATTGTAGACCGTGGTTGGGTTTGCTAAAGGAGCACGGCCGTGTAGATTGGGCCCAGGTCGTGTTGATTTCTTACTATGGCCCATTTGGTCTGTTTTTAGCCCGTTTCGTGTTCTTTTCATCCTCCGATGCTCTGCTAAGTATAAAACATGAAATAAAAGGATTAGGAGCATCAAATTCCACAATTCAAGGGATAAATCATCCAAAAAGTATGCTAAATGTGGGATTAAAATATGTATATATTATGGTTTATCAAATACCCCCACACTTAAGCTTTTGCTTGTCCTCAAGCAAAATTCTCAACTCACAATTAAAATCGAATTTCCTCGATTCATAATCTTTATCAATAATGCTTCATCATAATTCGTAGGTAATTCATACATTGATAATTTAACCAGAAGGTTCCTAAAGATTCAGACAATCAAAGTCATAGTTTTTATAGTACGAAAAATAGGTGTTTCCCCTTACCTAAATAATTACCTTCAATTCAAAATCGACAAAAATTGACATCCTCACTAAAGGTTCACTCAAATCACTCAAAGTATTTATGGTTCAAAAATAAGCACTCAGAAGTCTAACATGAAAAGTTAATCCCATAGGCTTGCATGAAAATCAAATCTCCACCACTGTAAAATGATATGATACACAAATCAAAATGTCTTTTATGGGTTGTAACGGGGCTTGGGTTAAAGGTGTGGATAAAGGCTTGAATTAGAGGGTTAGTATCGAGCTTGAATTAGAGGGTTAGTATCGAGACTGAATTGACAAATTACCTAACTAAAAAGTTGTACTAATACTAAATAATTACATCACGGAAACTTAATACTAATAACATGAGCTTCTTCTAAAGATAATGAAATTAATAGTTTGAGCTCAAATAACATAGAACTAATAATGAATATACTTTTTTTTTAAGAACAAATCATACAATAATAAAGAAATTAACAACTGAAATGGAAAGCATAGTTTAGCTAAGTAATCTGTTCAAATCAAACCTCAACTTAATGTTGGTCAAATTAATTAAAGGGATTTCAACAATAATGGTTTTTGGTTAATGTTGAGGGTGAGTAAAAAAAAAGGGTTGTTAGGATCAAAGGGGTTCACTAGGGGTTAATTGTGAGGGTAGGCTTTTAGTGGAGTAAGTGGGTTAAAACCTAGGTGCATTTATCATCTCTGTATATCAAATCAAAGGTGTGGTATCGACATGTATACTCGAAGCAAGTTCTAGAATAACAAATCAATGTTGACACACTCATAATCAATAAAGTGAGCAAGAAAAAGAATATGCTCTAAAAAGCTCAAAATTTCACAAAAATTATGGGTTTTTTATATCAACTTTGTAAATTTCAAACTTCAAAGTAATCATTAGATTCAGGTAGACAACCTAATTCAAATTTTAATTTTTGAAACTAGACTCATCATGCTTGATTCTCTAGTCTCCTAAAGTTTAAATCATCACTGCACAATTAACAATGACTTAATCCAAAACATATCAATGAAAACCATGAATTAAAGGAAATTTCATTCTAACAGTAATATGAGAAATTTTACTTAAGAACAAGACATAATTCAAGAATTTGAGAATAATGCAAAAAGTTAGGCACTTTTTCACGATAAAATTCACCCCCACACACTTAAGATGTACATTGTCCTCAATGTACAAAGATATATAAAACAATATAGTAGAAAATCAAAAGATAGGGATAGATTTGAAACTCTCTGAATTTAGGATGGGTTTCTTGAGTTGGAAGTGTGGAAACTTGATTCGGAGGTGAAAGATAAGTTGGAGGAGGCGTCTCTGGTGGTGGTATGGTGGCTGCCCACAATCGCTGCGCTAGATGAAGAAATTGGGTAGCTCGTGAAGGAAAAACCAGGAAATAATAAGAAAAATTCAAAATAAAATAATTATGTATTTAAGGACAAGGAAGATAAAGAGAAGGAAAATAAAGGAGATGAGAAAAGAAAATTAAAAAGTAAATGGCCTCAAATATCCTTGGCTTGTCGAGTGGATGAAGCGGCCTGCATGAACTTATGTAGATCGGTCTCCCACAGGGAGACTGTGCTAGGATCCTTCTGTTTCTTCGACATAGATAATGTTAAAATGGAGATTTTGGGGTAGGAGAATGAGAGAAAATGGAAAGGGGCGAGAGTGTAAAGGGTATGGATGAAAGGGAATGGGTGAGAAAGGGAACAAGGGGTGTTTTAAATAGAAGTTTCAAATCTGGTACATCCCCACGCCCATGTACTATGGGCGTGTTGAGTCACACGGTCATGTCACACGGCCGTGTTGTGCTTCGTTCGTTTCTCCCACGCTCGTTTCGTGGTCACCACGCCCATGTTTGATAAAATAGTGTCGATCAAGGCTGTATCGCACGGTCATGGTATGTAGTCGGAGCCCGTGTATCTTTCTCAGTGTCGGTCACGGCCATATCGCACGGTCGTGGCAGTTTATAACCATCCGTGATCTGGGGATCTTTCGTCATCGGATCGTACAACCTCTGCCATGTCAGTACGAAAATCTGTGGTGTCCACACGGCCACGGCCATGGCCGTGTGCAGGGCCGTGTGGTATGGAAATCTGCACTTTGGTTAGTTAATAGTTAGATGCTAAAAAGGAGAAATAAATATAAAAATAAATGGATTTAGTGCTCGGGTTGCCTCCCGAGAAGCACTTGTTTAAAGTCTTAACCTAAACTTACCTTTCATTCGCATATTCATGGTGGTTTGAGGAGTACCTGCGCTTTACTGAATTGGTTAGTTTGTAGTTGGGTGCTAAAAATCGAAAATATAACATTAGTGAAGTTAGTGCTCGGGTTGCCTCCCGAGAAGCGCTCGTTTAAAGTCTTAAGCTAGAATTACCCTATTTTCATTTCTAAATGAAGGTTCACGGAGCCGAAGCTCCTCTCTTATATCCCTAAAATCTTTACTATTATAAATTTTTAGTCGCTGACCATTTACCTTGAATGTGCCATGAGTTGGATGAGTTACCTCGATTGTGCCGTAGGAAAAAATAGTTTTGATCACGAATGGACCTGACCATCTCGATTTCAGCTTTCCAGGAAACAATTTGAGCCTTGAATTGTATAGCAGGACTAGGTCTCCTACTTCGAATTGCTTTGATTGCTTTAAACGAGCATCATGGCGTCGCTTTGTTACCTCCTTATATAGTCATGAGTTCTCATAGGCATTAGCTCGCCATTCATCTAGCTCTGCTCAATCGCATCATCCTCTTCTCCCCGCGGTTTTAAGATCATAGTTTAAGAATTTTATAGCCCAAAAGCTTTGTGCTCTAACTCAAATGGTAGATGACAACTTTTTCTGTAGACAAGTTTGTATGGGGATGTTCCTATGGGGGTTTTAAACTATGTTCTATAGGCCCATAAAGCATCGTCGACTTTTAATGCCCAATCTTTCCTGTTTGATTCTACTGTTTTCTCTAGAATACGCTTAAGTTCTCGATTTGCTACTTCCACTTGTCTACTGGTTTGAGGATGATAAGGGGTAGCTGTCCTGTGGTGTACTCCATATTTTTTTAAGACTTTATTAAATTGAGTATTACAAAAGTGAGTACCCCTATCACTAATAATTGCTCTGGGTGTTCCGAATCGAGAGAAGAGTTTCTTAAGAAACATCACTACGAGTTTCTTAAGAAACATCACTACTACCCTAGCATCGTTAGTAGGTAAAGCTTGAGCTTCCACCCATTTTGACATGTAATCTACTGCTACTAAGATGTATTTATTTCCAAATGAACTAGGAAATGGACCCATAAAATCAATACCCCATACATCGAATATTTTGCATGCTAGCATATACGTTTCAGGCATCTCATCGCGTTTAGAGATATTACCTGTTCTTTGGCATTTATCACATGAAGCAACATATCTGTTGGCATCTTTAAACAGAGTTGGCCAATAAAAACCTGATTCGAGCATTTTATGTGCTGTCTTAATCCCGCTGTAATGTCCTCCCGAAGGTCCTGAGTGGCAATGTTCTAGGATTTTACTTACTTTTGCCTTTGTAACACATCTCCGAATTACTTGATCTGCACATATACGGAAAAGAAAGGGTTCCTCCCAAAAATAGTTTTTCACATAGGCAAAGAATCGCTTCTTTTGATGATGTGTTAACCTTTTTGTTAGGATGTTAGCAGCTAAATAATTCGCAATATCTGCAAACCAAGGTACCTCAGAGTTGGTTATAAAAAAGAGTTGTTCTTCAGGAAACGAGTCGTTTATCTCACTCTCATTGAGTTCTTTGATATGTGGATTTTCAAGCCTAGAAAGATGATCTGCTGCAAGATTTTCAGCTCCTTTCTTATCCTGAATTTCCAAATCAAATTCCTGTAAGAGTAAAATCTATCTTATTAGTCGAGGTTTTGCATCAGATTTAGTCAAAAGATAACGAAGAGCTGAATGGTCAGTGTAAACGATAACTTTAGATAGTATCAAATATTGTTTAAATTTATCAAATGCAAAAACCACAGCTAGCAATTCTTTTTCTGTGGTGATGTAATTTTCTTGTGCAGCCGTTAATGTCTTACTAGCATAATAGATCGGCTGAAAGTGCTTGTCTCTTCACTGTCCCAAAATCGCACTCTATCTTGCAAAATCACTCGCATCACACATTAGTTCAAAGGGTAAATTCCAATCAGGTGCAATTATAATTGGAGCATTTATTAATTTATCTTTGAGGATTTTAAATGCATCTAAACATTCCTGATCAAAATTGAAAGGTACGTCTTTTTCTAGCAATTTTGTTAAAGGCTTAGCTATTTTAGAAAAGTCCTTAATAAATCTTCTATAAAATCCAGCATGTCCTAAAAAGCTTCTAATAGCCTTAACTGAACTAGGTGGAGGTAATTTTTCTATGGTTTCGGCCTTTGCTTTGTCTACCTCAATTCCTTTACTAGAAATATTATGTCCTAACACAATCCCTTCTCGAACCATAAAGTGACATTTTTCCCAATTTAAAACAAGGTTCGTTTCCTCACATCTCATTAGAACCCGTTTTAAGTTTTTAAGGCAAAGATAGAAAGAATTACCGAATACTGAAAAGTCGTCCATAAATACCTCCATAATGTCTTCCACAAGTTCGTCGAAGATGGCCAGCATGCAGCGCTAAAAAGTAGCAGGAGCATTACATAATCCAAAAGGCATTCTACGATAAGCAAACGTACCGTATGGACATGTAAATGTTGTATTTTCTTAATTCTCAGGGGCTATTGGAATTTGGAAGTAGCCGGAGAGTCCGTCTAGGAAGCAATAGTACATATGCCCAGATAATCTTTCTAACATTTGATCAATAAAGGGCAAAGGAAAGTGGTCTTTTCTGGTGGCATCGTTCAACTTTCTATAGTCAATACAGACTCTCCAACCTGTGACTGTTCTTGTAGGAATTAATTCATTCTTTTCGTTAGCTACAATAGTCATGCCTCCTTTCTTTGGAACAACTCCGCACAGGACTTACCCAAATCTTTGCTGAAATAGGATAAATTATTCTAGCATCTAGAAGTTTAATTACCTCAGCTTTAACAATTTCTTTCATGTTGGGATTCAATCGTATTTGAGGTTGCACACATGGTTTATACTCATCCTCTATTAAAATTTTGTGGGTGCAAAACGATGGGCTTATTCTTTTAATGTCAGAAATTTTTCAAGCTATGGCTCTTTTATGTTCCTTTAGTACCTGTAGCAACTCGTCTTTCTCTTTGGGTTCCAGTTCTGAAGAGATAATTACTGGTAGAGTAGAATTATCCCCGAGAAATGCATATTCTAAGTGATCTAGCAACTGTTTTAATTCCAATTTCGGTGGCTCATCAATAGAGGGTTTTTGTTTTAGTTCATCATTGATTTCAATGCCTTCTTCTTTCTTTTGTCTAGAGGTAGATGTATTCAACTCACCGGTATCATCATCTTCCCCCTCACTTTGGGTAAGACACAGTTCCATCGTGTCATGGATGATTTCCTGCAAAGAATCTTTAATAAAATGATCAATGGCATCAATAAAATAATAGGAATCATCTTGTTCTCTAGAATATCGCATAGCATCGTAAATTTGAAAAATAATTTCCTCGTCGCCTACCCTTAGCGCAAGTTTACCGTCACCTACATCAATAACAGCCCTAGTAGTAGCTAAAAAGAGGCGTCCCAAAATTAAAGGTACTTCAATGTCTTCATCCATGTCAAGTACAACAAAATCAACAGGAAATATAAATTTATCCACTTTTACCAGAATATCTTCAATAACTCCCCTAGAATATTTAATAGATCTGTCAGCTAATTGAATATTCATCCTAGTGGGTTTTGGTTCCCCAAGACCAAGTTGCTTAAACATTTTATAAGGCATTAAATTAATACTGGCACCTAGATCAGCTAATGCTTTCTTAATATTTAAACTACCAATTAAACAGGGAATAGTGAAACTTCCTATATCTTTTAATTTGGTTGGTAGCTTGTTTTGGAGGATAGCTGAACATTCTTCATTGAGTTCCACTGTTGATATCTCTTCAAACTTCCTTTTACTTGTTAGAAGCTCTTTTAGGAATTTTATGTGCGTCGGCATCTCATGAAATAGCTTCAACAAAAGGTAAGTTAATATGTAATCATTTAAAAGTTCAAGAAATTTACCGTATTGTGCGTCCAAGCGATCTTTCTTCAATTTTGCCGGATATGGGATCGGTGGTTTAAGTTCTTCACGTACCAGTGTTACATTCTCGATTTCCTCACTTTTCTCTTTATTAGTTGCTTGAGGTATCTTCTTTTCTGATTCAACCAACTCCTTCCCACTCCTTAATGTTACTGCCTTTAACTGCTCTTGTGGTTTAGGTTTGGTATCATTAGGTAAACGACCTGTTTGCTTTTCGAAAACTAACTTGGTCAGCTGTCCTAGTTGATTTTTAAGTTCTTGAATTAATGTTTGCTTTGATTATTCAATGTCGTTCACGGTGATTCGAAAATGAATTTACGATCTTTGAAATAAATTTTGCTAGCATATCCTCAAGATTCGGCTTCTTTTCCTGTGGGTAGGGTTGTTGTTGGAAGTTTGAAGGGGGTTGTTGTCTCTGATTTCCTTGACCACCCCATGCAAAATTGGGGTGGTTCCTCCAACCTGGATTATAAGTATTACTATAAGGGTTATTTTGAGATCTAAAATTGTTACCCATATAGTTCATTTGTTCGCCTTCCATGCCATGTCCGTAGGGTGGGTACTCAAGGTTCACCACACCTCCACTTGTTTCGCATTGCATTACCGGATGTACCTGCGAAGAACACAAACCATCAATCTTTTTGTTTAACATTTCTACCTGATTTGATAGCATGGTTACTGCGTCGAGGTTGAAAACTCCGGCTATTTTTGTTGGCATTGTCCTTGTGACTTGCCACTGATAGTTATTCAGTGACATCTCTTCTATAAACTCGTAGGCAGCTTCAGGAGTTTTGTTGTTCAGCGTTCCGCTGGCGGCTGAATCAATCAACTGCCTGGTTGAAGGGTTTACACCATTGTAAAAGGTTTGGACCTGTAGCCACAAGGGTAATCCATGGTATGGGCACCTTCTCAATAGATCTTTGTATCTCTCCCATGCATCATAAAGTGTCTCTAAATCCATCTGCACAAAAGAAGAGATATCATTTTTTAACTTAGCCATTTTAGCCGGCGGAAAATATTTTAATAAAATTTTTTCGGTCATTTACTCCCATGTAGTGATTGATCCTCGTGGAAGAGAATTCAACCACTGTTTGGCTTTATTCCTCAAAGAAAAGGGAAATAACTGAAGACGAATGGCATCATCAGAAACGCCATTTATTTTGAAGGTATCACAGAATTCAAGAAAATTCGCTAAGTGTGTGTTAGGATCCTCATCCTGCAAACCATCAAACTGAACAAACTGTTGTATCATCTGTATAGTGTTAGGTTTTAATTCGAAATTATTTACAGCAATAGTGGGTCTAACAATACTTGATTCAGTACCAACTAAACTAGGCTTAGCATAATCATACATAGTACGAGGAGTAGGATTTTGATCCATCGGGTTTGCGGTAACTACAGGTGGTAGCGGATTGTTATCAGGCATCTCTTCGGTAGTATTGGTTTCGTCTTCTTGCTCTTCTCTTATGTAATTTAAGTTTCGCCTTATTTCTCTACGATTTCTGCGAACGGTACCTTCAATATCACTGTCGTAAATTAAGGATCCTGTCGGGTTCCTTCTAGTCATAAACTAGAGGTACCTGCAAGGAACAAATAAAAGAAAGAAAGTTAGCAATGTCAAAAACAAAATAAAAGTAAATTGCAAAAATTAAAAATGGCTAAAGTAATAAAAATTAAGCGTTTTTAATATTTTGGTTCCCCGACAACGGCGCCAAAAAATTGATCGTATGTCAGAGTCTTAAAAATTTATATAATGAATGATCTAGCCTAGAAACTAACTGTGACAACGATTGAGGCAAGCGCACCTATCGAACAGTAGTATAGTTTAGTGGCAAGACCGGAATGTCAAACCCAAAGGAACCAAAAGTACTAATACTGACTTTCTTTTTGTTATTCAGCCTAAGAATTAAGGGAATTGTTATTTATTCCAAAATTAACTAACTAATAAGCTAAAGATGCTAAGACGAAGAGAATGAATTGGGGAAATGCTTGTGGGAAAAGCCAATTGATTAAGACAATACCCAAGGAGGAATCCACCTAGACTTCACTTGTTATTTAACTCTGAACCAGATGATTTATTCACTTGACTTGATCCGTAGGATTCCTAAATTTATATTAATACCTATCTCGAGGCTACTAACGTCTAACCCTAGGTTGATTAATTGAAATCTCTTTCTAATTAAAACCCCTAGGATTGCATTAACTCGATCTATGGACTCCCATATTAGGTTTGAACCTAATCCGGCAGATTTTTGTCATCCTATCTCTAGGGTTGCGATCAACTCCGCTTAATTATGCTACATCTACTCTTAGACAGGGTCTATTCCTCCTCTGCCTAAGCACATCAATACTTGAATCAATATCCTGAAATATCAAAACAAGAATTAAGAACACATAATTAAGAACAAATCAAGTATTTATCATATAGTTCAGAAAACAATAATAAGATCCGTCTTAGGTTTCATCCTCCTCAGGTATCTGAGGGGTTTAGTTCATAATCATAAAAGAATACATCTCAGAAGAAAATATAAAACAAAACATAAGAAAACCCTAAAACCCCTGAAGGAATTGAAGGAGAGATCCTCCGTCTTGAGTATGATTTTGGCTTCTTGAGATGAATCAACTGCTTTCTTGAGTAAATCCCACAATTCGACCTCTCTCTCTCGGCTCCTTGGCCTAGCTGGACGCCCCCTGACAAAAAGCCCCTTTTAGGTTATACTTAGGGTGTTTATATAGGCTTCAGAATGTGTTTCTTCGCCTCTAAGTATCCTAATCTGAGTGAAATTCCTCTTTGCCACTGCAGGGACACGCCCGTGCAACACGCCCGTGTGAATCGAATTGTAGACCGTGGTTGGGTCTGCTAAAAGAGCACGGCCGTGTGGATTGGGCCCAGGCTGTGTTGATTTCTTACTTTGGCCCATTTGGTCCATTTTTAGCCCGTTTCGTGTTCTTTTCATCCTCCGATGCTTTCCTAAGTATAAAACATGAAATAAAAGGATTAGAAGCATCAAATTCCACAATTCAAGGGATAAATCATCCAAAAAGTATGCTAAATGTAGGATTAAAATATGTATATATTACGGTTTATCAATTATCATACATTAAACATTCAATTCACATTCATGTCACATAAATATACAATTCAAGCATTCAAGAATTCAATTCAAGTTGCACGAACTTACCTCGTTGCTTGTTCGTGTTTATAATTTCACTAATCCGATATCTTTTCTTTTCCATGTTCAAGTCTCGTATTTGAGTCATCCGGATCTTTATAAATAAATTTGATCATCATTTTCATTCATTTCATATTCTGATACATTCAATTAATGCTCTAGGCAAAATTACCATTTTGCCCCTAAGCTTTTAATTAATGACGATTTCATCCTTAGGCTCAAAAAAATAAAATTCTTGTAATTTAATCCTTGTTTCAAGCCTAATTATTCTCATATATATATATATTAATAAAAGCCCATGAATTCTATGAAATATCAGAATTTTCCATAATTTCAACACTTTTTAATTTAATCCCTAAAACATGTTTTAACCCGATCTTGATCTAAATTAATAATTTCATTCAATTTTTTAATTTAAATAATAAAATAATCCATTTCATGCAATTTGGTCATTTCTGACATTTTTACAAAATTGCCCATAAAATTTTACTTTTATTCAATTTAGTCCCTGAGCCTAAAACATGCAAATTAGCCATGCTAGCTGAATATTCATATATATTTTCCTCCTCCTCCTCTCCATTCCACATCCTTGATTTATATAACATGCTTATAAGTAACATTATCTATGATTTCACTATTTACTTATAAATTTATTCAAAGCTGTCTATTTGAGTCATAGTCACTAAATTATTTATATCTTGAGCTAAAAAATTCCAATTTAAGATCCGCTTGATGTTTTAGAAACTAGACTCAAATATTTTTATACCATAAAAATTTAAGAATTTATATTTTAGCCAATAAGTACAGTAAAATCTTCAAATTTGACTTTGTTCTGCTGTTTGACAGCTTCTACCTTTCTTTACTAAAAATTAATTATCTCTTAGTAAGGGATTTGGATGATGTTCTCGTTTGTTTCTATTAAAAATAAACTCATTAAGGATTTAAAAATGTAAATTTAAGCCCCTAATTATTTTTACCCATTTTTTTATGATTTTCCAAACTCAAAACAGGGGAATCTGAAATCATTCTGACCTTGTCTCACAAAATTTATTATAACTCATAATTTAAAATTCCATTGCTTACATTTCTTCTTCTATGAAAAACTAGACTCAATAAAATTTAATTTCATATTTTATTCATCCTATAATTCGATTTCCACAATTTTTGGTGATTTTTCAAAGTTAGACTACTACTGCTGTCCAAAACTGTTTTAGTGCAAGATATTAATTACCATGTTTATAACACCCTTATTTTCTTTCTCTACACTATTTCTCATCGCTTTCTCTTATTTTCTCTTCACTAACATATCAAGAACATAGTACCATATATAATAAAACTTTACATTAACATCATTTCCATACTTTTTCAATAATATCAAACTTAAAAATATATTAAAATCTTGATGTTCTTACCTTGTCATATTGATTTCAATCTTTAACTTGATTTTTCTCTCTCCTCCAGCTTCTATTTCTTGAATCCAACTTGATATTCTAACTCCCAATAGTCTCCTTAACATTTTTCTCTCTTGGTAGCTGTGGAAATTCTTTTGATTTCTAGGTGAAAATGGTGAATTTTTTGGTAGAAGGACCAAATTGCAAAGAAAGCAAAGCTTTCTTTCTTCTGTTCTCTTCTAACGTGAAATGCATGGAAAGATGATAGAAATTCTTCATCTTTCCTTCCTTATATACTAAATAAATAATAATAAAATTTCTCATTAAAATATTAATAAAATAATATTTATCTAATTAAATAATTATAAAATATCATCAACATCATCATTACTTTCTAGATTTCTCTCTCTTCCAATTGACCATTTTGCCCTTTGTGATCTTTTAAAATTCCATCATTGAATCATCACATAATTTGGTAAAATTACGATTTAGTCCCTCATAATTCTTTACCTATTCAATTTGGTCCTAATTCATCCATTTTCCTTAGTTTCTAGATCATTCCATCCTTAAAATATTTGTACTATTGGTCCTTCAAATTTTTCATATTTACATTTTAACCCCTCAAGCTTTGAGTATTTACTCTTAGGAAACAAAACTTTTCTCACTTTTACCATTCAGTCCTTTCTTAAATTAATATATCATAATATACTTCCCAATGTTGTCATAACTCCAAAATTTCCCTTTTTGTCGCTTTATTTCCTTATTTTACTATATCAAAGATAATATCTTACTGTAATTTTTTTTTGGGGTATTACAATATAAATATACAAAATTTAGTTACATGAACTTACATCGACGAGTGTTCGTGTATTTGTAATCTACTAATCTGATACCTTCTCTTTTCCTTGTTCTAACTCCATATTTGGTCTATCCGGAGCTATATAAATGAATTTAGCATCAGTTCATATTCAATTCATTTCAATTCACATCTTTGACAAAATTACCATTTTGCCCCTATACTTTCATTTAATTACGATTTCGTCCCTAGGCTCAGAAAATGAAATTCACGCAATTTAATCCTTATTCCAAGACTAGTCGATTTTCACATATAACTATAGCAGCCCATGTATTTCACAAAATTCAAAATTTTTCCATGAATTTTACATCTTTTCAATTTAGTCCCTAAACCACAATTTCATCAAAATTCACTTCACAGAAGTTGTTTATCTATCAACAAACTTTCATTTTATACCATAAAACTTCATATTTCATGCATATTCATCTATGGTAAAACCCTAGTACTTTGATAACTTTACAAATTAACCCCCGAGATAGCTAAATTAAGCTATTACGATCTCGGAAATATAAAAATTACCAAAAACGGGACAATAATACATACCTATTTGAGCCAAATAAGTTTGCTAGAGCTCAAGTTCTCATGGCTAGGATTTCCATATTTTTAATTTGAGAAAGATGATTATAAATGATGATATATTAGATTTTTATTATTTATCATCTTTAATTATTTCATCTTTCCAATTTCATCCTTTTCTTTATTTAATTTCTATGGATGAATCATCATACTTATCTAATAAATCCTATTAATGGTCTATTTGTCATATAAGGACCTCCAATGTTGAATTCCATAGATCACTTTAACTACTAGAATTCAACTTTTGCATGTTATGCAATTTGGTCCCTTTATCAATTAAACATGTAATCGGTAAAATTTTCTTAATAAAATTTTTATACGATATTTCAATCATAACGCAGACCATGAAATAATATTAAAATAATTTTCCTTCCGGACTCAGATTTGTGGTCCCGAAACCACTGTTCTGATTTAACTGAAAACGGGCTATTACAATAGTTGGATAGTGTGAGTTTCGAGTTAATTCGATCGCCCAATTCCACAAAACGATATCTACAAGAAAATAGGAAAATGTATCGAGTAAGCTTTTACTAGCTTAGTAAGTTCACAGGTTGAAACATTATAACTTACAGCACAATCACATTTTAGTAATTTTAAAAAAGCACTAGTTAATATTAACTTTAACCCTGTCAACCACAACAATCCAATAGGTGAGTTTCGTAAATACGAGTCATATAATCATCACAGTTATATAGTTTCAACCATTATCAAGTCACGAGATATTATCGAAAACCATGAACACTTATACAATTCACCATCGAAGCATCATAACTGAAAATCAAATACGTATCAATATCATGTCATGTAACCTTAAAATTTTTAGCCCGATGAACGATATAAACAGATGCGGATACGCGGTTAACCATCTAGAACACGCCAGAATGCTCAAATGAGCCTGACCAACCGAGAACACACTTCGGCACCAAGTGCCTAACCGTTAGCTAACATCCTTCTAGAAACACACCTAGGCACCAAGTGCCAAGTTTGTAGGCTAACATCTGCCCCCGGTAACATGCCAGAATCATTGTAAATATAGCACGATATTTTGCAACAAATGCTGGACACCAGTATATTCAGTAGAAAGTAACACATCAAAAGTCATCATCTCATCGCAAGTCAACCCCATACCGCGCGCAATATAACCTATTGGTAGGCCAATTATATCCCTATGTTCATTTGGGCTCGATACAGGTAATCATATAACATTTTACAATTAAATTCATTTTCTCACCTTGTACCAATTTGTGACAATTCAAATACATATATATTAACATACCACAACTCAGATACCAATATAATATTATAAATTATACCTAATTAAACCATATGAACTTACCAGGGCTAAATTGCAAAGATGACAATATCAGGGACTAATTAATATTTTTTTTTCTTTTTCACAATTATCTACCAATTCTTGATCATTGGTCGGCTATTTAACGTCACAGCAATAATGTGCAAGAGTACACTGTCGATGCAAGTTTAGTAGACAAATGTGAGTTTGTCAGATATCGATCCCACAGGGATGGTAGTCTTTTGTCTATTAATGTCTGTGAAATAACTAGATATAAACAAGATAAATTGTGAGGATAGTTGTCGATGTAATAACTTAAAAACAATAAAATAAAATATGGTAATGATAAATTGGGATCCCCAACATGAATCTTCAGCAGAATATAAGTGCTTACAAGGTATAAAAGTATAGGTGATTGTCGAGGCAATAAAATTCAATGTATATCTTACTCAGCGTCACTCCTCTATTTAATCTAAGACTTAAACATGCACATTAACCCCGCCTTCCGATGATGGCAACATGGCACTATTAAGAACAAGTGGACTAAATTACTCTAATCCTCACTCAATTTCCGTTGTAATGCTTGTTGGCTCGAATTGTCATTGCACTTTCCAATGTCAGTGACTACAATAACACTTCTGTGTTAAGAAACATTCAAACCCCAATATTAAACAATAAAAGCAAGATTGAATAAGATAACATTTAACCAAGAATCCATGTGTACTTCTATACAAACAGAAAACAAAGAATAATTACTAGCATTTAGAAATAAATAAGAAAGAATCGAGTGAAGAGTACTATTCCTAGACAACTCGAATGAATCTGTCATTCCCTCTTGTCTCGCACTTAGGTCTCCTCGTTAGAAGCTAGTCTGCATCAATTTTCACATTGGCTCACCCGGGAGAGGCTTAAGCCGCCATGGCTGCAAGCTTCAAGGTAGGACGAAGATGATGGTGATCAAGAAAAAAAAGCTCTCTTTTCTTCTCACGTCAACCTTTTATGTCCTCCTCCAACAGTACAAGTGTCCTTTCCTCAGAATTATTCTGTCCTTGTACGTACAGGTTGGTTATACTAGACTGGACAACTCACACATTTTTAGTTTTTATCCAGACAGCTATCAGGTGCGGCGACAATTCTGGACGCAATCTGGAATTAACTCATGCAGTGACATTAATGCAAAAAGATAACAAAATTAAGGATAAAATAGGATAGGATTCACTGAGTTATAAAATGCAATTTACTAAACTGAAAATGCTAAAATATATGCTAATGATAACTAAATGGGAACAATTTAACCAATAAATAAGGGAAAAAAGCTATGTTCTTTCTAGTGTTATCAACCATGCAAAGTAAAGAAAATGACCGAAGCTTTTGATTTTTCATGTGTTTCGATTTTTAAAGTTGAAGATCAAAGATGAAAAAAATGTTTTGTTATCATTCTTTTTACTTTTTATTATTATAAATGTTATCAACATATAATTAACATATAAAATTAATGAAAACACATCATTAGCGGTCCACTTAGAGGTGTTCATGGGCCGGGCCGGGCCGGGCTCAACTAAAAAATTAGGCCCATTCATCGGGCTCGGGCCGGGCCCAAAAAATGGGCCTAAAATTTTTTCCAAGCCCGACCCATATAAAAATGCTAAAACTGGGCCTTGACCAAATTACCAGTATTAAATTTTTATATTATTTTATATAATTTTTAAATATATATAATACATCAAAAATACTAAAAAAATTAAAATAAATATTTCCCAACAAATTGAAATTAAATTTTAAAAAAATATATAGACTTAAATAACACTAAGATAGATGTAACTTAACAAGCAAATACCTCTAAAATAATAATAAAATTAACAAATGCCTTTAAAATAATAACAAAATTAACAATAAAATAAGTTTTATACAATATTCAATCAATAACAACAAAATAATAGCAACATAATAGTAATATGGTAGCAAAATAGGGAAAAAAAAAACAAGAAAATAACATTCAAAAATTAAAAAAAATAGTAGATTTTTTTTGTCATTTAGTAAATTCGGGCCGGGCCCGGGCCAAAAATACCTTACTCGAGGCCCGGCCCATTTTTTAAACGGGCCTTATTTTTTGTCCAAGCCTATTTTTCGGGCTTATATTTTTGCCCAAACCCTCCCAAATTTCGGTCGGGCCTTTGGGTCGGGCTGGGCCTCCCGACCCATGAACACCTCTAGGTCCACTATATGTACATAATGATATTATTTACTTATAAGTCCTTCTACTTACATTAATTAATCCATTTAATCATTAAAATTCAATATTCACTAAATTTTACGTTTTTTACGATTTAGTCCTTTTTCCTTAATTAATTATCCAAACGTTAAAATTTCAGAACCAAAATTTAATACACCTATATAAGAACTTCGTAAATATTTAATAAAAATACTTAGGGGATGAATTTATAAAAACGAGGTCCAAATACCTCATTTTTTAAAACCACTTGACTTTAGGGACAAACCACTTGTACTTAACTATTCCTTTAATTAGCAAAAATTATCAGATCAAAATTCTATATAATACTATATTTGACTCGTAAATATTAGGTAATAATATTTATGGACTCACTCGTCAGATTTGTGGTCTCGGAACTACTGTTTTCGACACTACTGGAAAACGGGCAGTTACAAAATAATTATGGTTAAATTACACCATTAATTACTACATTATGGGTAAGTTTTCGTTTTGGTCAATTAACTAAAAAAAGTTACAATTTGGTCATTGAACTATTTGAAAGTTTTCATTTAAGTCACTGAACTATTCAAAAGTTTTTATTTAAGTCATTGGTCTGTTAAGTTTCTTTTTTTTTTTTTTAAGTTTCACTAGCGAGCTTCAAGTGACAATTTGATAATCGGTATGGTGGATCAATATCCATTGACGAGTAAAAGAACTACCTTAGATCTAAGTCGATTTGATTGTCAGTGTTGGAGATCAAAGAAAAAAATTGTTTGAATTTTGGTTAGCAAATTGGTGATGTCTAAAGCTGTTTCATGAAAATAAACTGAATTGTAGAAGAGAAGAGAAATTTTTTTAAGACTAGTGTAGGCAGTGCAAATAAAGAAAGCCATATAACATCGATTTTAACAGCCCAATGACTCAAAAAAAAAACTTTTGAGTAGTTCAATGACCAAACTGTAATTTTTTTAATCAAGTGACCAAAACAAAAACTTATCTATAATTTAGTGACTAATGGTGCAGTTTATCCAATACTTGAAAATAATTCCACAACGTGATTTGGTTTCCCCAAAAACACGTGGTAAAACTGTGTTGTCTGTCTACAACTAAGACTGTAGGAGCCGCTTTGTTGTTTTATATATATACGGAGAAAGGCGTGGGTATGACATGTTATCTATTGTTGGAAAATAGAAAACAAATGTCGTATTGTTGATTTATTAAAATTAAAAAAATGGGGTTTTAAATTAAAGTTGAAAAGTCAAAGTAAGGTAAGAAAATGATGATGTGCGGATGCCAGCCAGCTTTGATGATAAGTGATTGATTTCCATCGCATAGACTTTTCTTGCTTTTCCGATACTTTCCTTTCCTTGGTCGTTAAATGCTGATTAAATTAAACGCGTCAAATCCATTACTCCTTACCCAGTCCAATTTTTCTATTAAAAAATTAAAATACCCACTATTATTTGATTTAATCACTACAATTATTTCCTCCATTTCCCTATGTATAAAAAAGGAAATTAGATTGCTATAAAAAATTTTAAAATTGGGAATAAAAATTTCAAATAAAATACGCAAATTGATTTTTATTTTTTAAGCAAACGATTTGATTTTTTTATTAGGTTTCATTTTTATATTTTGTTTTTAAATTTTCAATCCAGTTGTTATGACATCTATATTATTATTATTATTATGATTTATAATTTTCAACTTTAAAAAATTAAAAAAACATATCTTCACGTCTCTCATACATTTGCCCTCTATATAATCTCCTTTTCACTTCCTTTGCCTTCTTTCTTCTTCCTCGTGGCACCCACCCTATCTTTCAAAGGATTCCTTCAGGTAATCTGCAAATCGAATTATATATATGCATACACACACTCACAAATAAATATGCATACATATATATATATATATATATATATGGTTTCTTGTTGCTTTTTTCTTTCTATTTTTATTCAGTTAAAAACAAATCTGTTTTTAGTCAAATTTCAAAGCGTTTCTATAGCAGATCTGAAAGGTTTTTAGCTGTAAAATTGAACTTCCCTTCTGGGATTTTCATTCTTAGTTCTTATCTCCTAATTAATCCCTAATTTTTCGGTTTTTTTAAAGTCAACTCTCTCGTTGATTATATAAATCCTGGGTTTAACTTGAATCGATCCCAAATAAATTTTTTCCACGGTAAGGCTCTAGATCTGGGTTTATTTATGAACAACAAAAAAAAGATCTGTATTTATTATTATTTAAAAACTATGTTTTCTTTATTTTACGATTTTAATTGAATTTTTATTGTTGGATCTGCGGTTTGACTTTTTCTTTTATAGGGTTTTTTTTTTTTTAAAATCGGCGTTCATTTCGAAAATTTTTATTTTCCGGGGAAGATGAACCGTTGCAGTCTTCAAGAAAACGCCTCCGCTTCGGCTTATGATCATCAAAGGGGCGGCCCAGTTGTTTGTCCTAAGCCTCGGCGAATTGGGGTTCTCGCCAATAACCCTAACAGGCCCTTGAGATTGCATTTGAGGTATAATTTTCTTTCTTTCTTTTTCTATGAGTCTTTAATTAGGATCTTATTTTATATTTTTTTAGGGTTGATCTAATTTGTTTATAGGGATTGTGATTTAATTATGTTTTGTGTTTTTAATTTCAGTCATCAAGCCGAGGTCAGTGATTTAAGAGCCGGTGCTGAGCTTTTAGATATCATCCTCAAGAAGGTATTGTTGAATCCCAGCTCTAACTTTTCGCACTTCCATTTGAGACTTGTGTTTGAATCATATTCGAGTACACTAAAAGGATATGCTCCTTCAAAGTTCAAAGCCCTTCAAAATACATGAAATATCTAAACATGAGTCTATATGATCTTGAAAGACCTTTTAAATACGTGAAAATCTTAGAAAAATATGAATATAACTCTGTCAGTCGCTAATCTGTGGCTTACGCGTGACGACGTTATGATCCTTTAAACATAAAATTTCTGGACAAATCAAACTTATGGAGTTTCAAAATTTTATGTTTTGAGTTTAAGCACACATGTTTTCAGGGTGAACTCGTTTTAACATGTTTATGGTTTGTTTGTAGGAGGAGGATTTCGGGATAGAACAATCTGCGACACAAGTAGCATCATCGCCTCCATTTTTTTGTGGGTCACCTCCTAGTAGGGTTTCGAATCCGCTTGTGCAAGATGCTCAATTCCGTGATGAAAGACTTGCAGCCTTTTCAACATTCCAAATCCCAACTCCATCATCTCCATCATCATCATCATCATGCAAAGGAGGGTGTGTTAGGATGAAGTTTGGCCTTAAACCGGCCACCGTTAGAGTAGAAGGATTCGATTGCCTTAACAGAGATCGCCGAAATTCCAGCATCCCTGCTACGGCCTAAAACTTTAAACTACAAGTGTACATACAGGAAAATCAAAGTGCCACCATTTCCGAAAACAAGGCGAGGTAAATTTGGGGAAAAAATTAGAGATAATTTCAGTTTAGTAGTGTTTATATGACGTGTTTTTGATTGCTAATAGCCATTGTAAGTAGTTTGATTGAAGAGAAGATAAGGTGGAGAGGCAGAACAAACTTTGTGTTGTGAAAGGTTTGAATTATGCTCTTTTTGTAATATATATGTAAGATGTGGGTTACTATTGGTAGAGTATTAATTGATATTTGTTCTTGGGAGATAAGCAGCAAGGGAAATTCTGTATAGATTGAATTTTGCTCAGTTACATTACCCTGTAAATGGTTATGAATATGAGTATGTTATTTATGTTTATATATAATTGTGCCATGTAATTTTTGTATAATTTGTGTACTTATACCGTAATTCATGTGGGGATTGTTTACGAGGCTTTGTTGCCTTGTCTCTGCAATGTTATTTTTGTACTAGACTGCCGCCTGTATGCATGGATCACCATCCGAATTGGGATATTTATGAATAAGATAATATTGGAATTTGAATATTTTAATAAAAATTTGTGGTGGATTTGAAGTGAAGGTGGATGTCATTATCTGAATGCTACTAGTGATGCATTTGGTATAAAAATAAATCTATCATTCATATTCGACGATGATGTATTCGGATCATGATATTTGAATGTTTATCTGATTTACCGAATTTAAATATTAGTGGATTTTTTTTATTTTGATTTAAGTCGATTGGCATTAATAACAAGAAGGAGAAGAGAGATTTAGGTGTGTTATTTTTGCTATAGCAAATAGCAAATATGTTTGAACATATATTTTTTTAGTTTAAAAGTTATGTGGAGATTTAGGTAGATATAAGAATTGTATAAGAAAAGTTAATTGAGTTTTAGTTTGATTGGTATGAGTATTATTATCAATGCAGGAAGACGTGTGTTCGAGTACGCCGAAGTGCATTATAGTTTTAGATTTTATGTTAAAAAAAATTAGAATTTATAAAAAAAATAAAATTATATAACAACTTAAATTTGAATATTATAAAAATTGTATATTTTCGTACAGAAAAACTTAAAAGATGATTATCGGGTGCAGTCACATAATTACATCTGTATCATGAAACATTAAATTGGCAGTAGGAATCTGTGTTTGAATTTTGCTTTTGGTATGATAGGGATGTAATTATTAATTGAATGGTTAAGTTACCGTATAGCCTATAAGAAAGCCGTAAATTTTATTAATTTAAATGGGGCTTAAATCCCGTACAAGACCGACAGAAATAGACCAAAAACCTATACAACTGATAGTTTACCTAATGCAAACTTTACTATCTTAAGATATGAGTCATTCTTCTTGTTCATTTGTAGTATAAAAACACTCTTTCATAGTTTACCAAATCACAAGATAGGTTTAGCTAAAGATGGTGATCATTTTCAAAGCTCATTAAAGGCAAAAATATTTCATACTCCAATATCTTAACCTATCAAAGTATAATATATGTTATAATATATGTTGATAATGATCACAATGCAATAAAAATGAACAAATAAGATCGCATATTTTACGTGAAAAATCTTTATCGGAAAAAAATATGGGTAAATGAGAAAAAATTCACTAATGTTGAAAAACAATAATACAAGAGGTTTACTGCTATGTACAGTTTGTAAAGGGTTAAACAATTTGTCTAATAGAAGTAGTATAATTCTATATAGATTTAACTTGTTCAGTAAGGTCCATACTCACATATCCTCAATTTTGCCTCTATTTTATTTCTTTAACAAATAAGTTGTATCTCCAATTTTTTAAGTTGGATAAATGAAATTCGAGCCACACAACTCTAATAATATATTACATTATTTGTAATATATTTAACCAACATTGGACTATTTATACCTTGTGTTAGAATACTAGCTTCCCTTGCTCATGTTAAATATATATACATCATGTTAATAGACTAGCTTCTTCTATTCATACATATGTATTAAATAATTTTTTCCTTTCATAATTTTTTGAATTTTTATTATATTTTTTAAACAAATGTACATGTTAATAAGAATTTTTTTAATTGAAATTTCAATCCTTTTATAAAAATGTATAAGCAAACTGGAAATAAATGTCTTATATAGACAAAAACCAAGAAAATCACAGACTCGGCTACAAAGAATAAAGAAAACAGTCGAGGATCTCAGTCTCTTACTAGACTAAGTCTTGAAAGGCAGAAAACCTAAACTTTATGACGGAGGAAAAGAGTTTTCATTGCTTGAATAAGATTTCCTTACCTAGATTGGGAATAAAGAAAAATCTCGATACATTAACACGTCCTGTTCAATTAATGGTACTCTCAGCCATCAATCATATGATGTGATGAGTCTCTATAGAGTTTCTTGCTCTTGTGATAGAAAATACATCTTCGACCTAATACAACAAATGCGATAAGGCTTTGTTTGTTTTAATATAAAAGCTTTTACGGAAAATAGTTTTAGTCTTTTTCGATGTTTGTTTCATGTAAAATAGGATGGTAAACGTAAAAAGATTTTCTAGTCAACGTAAAATTATTTCTTTATTCCCGTAAAATGTCTTACCAAATTTTTTTCTGTAGGACATTTTGCAAAATGATAAGGCTCTATTTACTGTAACACCCCCATAACCGACCCAAGCATCGGGTCAAAGCACCGAGATGTTACGTTCTCTACTACATTCTTCACTTATCAAAAAAATTCTTATAAACTTTCTAAACTTTTCAATTTAGTCCCTTTTTGTCATAAAAGTTCAATATTCACTAATTAATTATATTAAATCAATTTTCTTTCTTGTTACATTTTAATCACATAATTTATCTCAATATCTTGTTTCACATATCAAATTTTTATGTATTTCACTTCTATTATTTCATCCACATATTTTTTCAAGTTTAACAATTTAGTCCTTGTTACCATAAAAATTCCACATTTTCCCACAATTTCACTTTTACAATACTTTATGCATATTTCATCATCTCATAACACATTCATTAAATTTTTACCATAATTTCCTTATTCACATATTAAATTGTTTCATACTTAAACTTTTGTACAATTTTCAATTTAGTCCCTATTGCCATGTAATTTATTTTTCACTATATAAACACTTTAATCAAATAATTCATTATAATATCTCATTTCACATGACAAATTTTCATGCATATCACTTCTCTTATTTCAATTATAAATTTCACAAAATTTATAATTTAATCCTTAACATCATGAAGATTCATTATAATTTCACATTAACATCACTTTGTAATCAATTCACTACTTATCATAATCTCAAATGTATGTTTGTTTCATTGAAAATAATTTTTATGAAATATTTTCAGGAAATTTGTCAAATGACAAAAAATATTTTACACAGATTCATCCAACGACCAGAAAATATTAGCTTTTCCAGAAATATAAATTATTTTCTAGAAATCAATTTTCAAAAATCATTTTCAGTGAAATAAATGGAGCCTAAAACTCTAAAAGTTTTTCTTTTAATGATTTAGTTTAAGAAAAATCCTAAATGAAAATAAAAGAGTAGATATTTTATTTTTATAAATATGCCACATGTAATTTATTATGTGTTGGAAAATTAACAAATCTGTCCATTAATCAATATATAAACTTTAGGGACTAAACCTGATACTAACTTTTTTTTATGGGCCATCATGGAATACTCCAAGTCACGAACACCTCTACCTCAAACGCATATCAGCTAATAATGTTCACACTCGGACAAAATCATGGCCTACTGATGATTTGCATTATCAGGCCAATTCTGATAGGACTTCAAGCTTTTTTTTTCCCCCCACTTAAATTTGTTTAAATATTTATACTTTATAAATTATGACATGTAAATAAAAATACCAACTATTAGGGATGAACGATTAATCAAATTGAGTCAAATTGAGTGAAAATTTTCGAATTAGTCAAGTTGACGAGTCCTATTTTATCATCCTAAGTCAATTTATTTATTTTTTAATCAAGTTGAGTAAAATAAAATTCAAATCGAGTGAAATTATTTGAGTTAAATTAAAAAAAATTAAACATGACAAATTAATATCTTATTATAATATAACCATTTTCATGTTAGAGTACATAAACTTGAGACCATATATATTTGAAAGCTATTTCAAAGTAAAATAAGAGAAAGAAAATAAGATACTTGAGTATCATAAACTTGAATTGATAATTAATTAGGTCTTCAAAATTACTATTTTGAAAATTTTCTTTTATATATTCTTTAGAATTTTTTTAGAATCTTTATTTTTATTTATAATTTTTATGAATTTTTGGTATTTTTTATAAATATTTTGAATTATTTAAAAAAATTTGTTCAGAGAGACCAATTTTCTCATTTTTGAAATTGATAGGGATCAAAAGAGTATTTATACCAATACGTTATTCAAGTTATTCAAATTTTAAAATTCACCTCAACTTGAACTAAAAAAACTTAATTATTTATTTGAATTGATTTGAAAAAAATCGAATAACTCAATTTGATTAACTCGAAATTAAAAAAAGAAGAAGGTTTTTTCGAGTCGAATCGAGATTTTCTTACCCCTACTAGTGATTGACTAGAGGACAAAATATGTCATTTTTTTTTACATTTTTTTTGAAGTTTTTCCTAAACACGATGGGTGGGATGCAAAGATCTTATTGATGATAGTTGGGTAACTTAAGCGAAATCAATATTAATTGTTAAAGAATATAGTGTATAGTTGTAAATATATGTTATAGGTTGTTTTTTTTTTTTTTTTTTTTTATGTTAAGATGTAACTTGTATAAATGTCTATTTTAGGGTTGAATGAAAAGTAAGTTTTTTCACCCAAATAAACTTCTCCTTTTTTTAGTTTTCTGAACCTTAGAATTTCGCTTACATAGTACTAGAGCTTTTTTTTTTGGTCTTTTTTTTTTTTGTTTGGTGTTTCACTTGAATCACGAAGGAATTAGGAATTTTTTATGTGGGTCAATTTTAAAAGGATTTTTAGTTTACACCGCTAGCATAGGAAGAAGTGCCACCATGCCAATAGTCGATCTGCACTTTTCGGTAGCCTAAAACATTACATACCAGGCTCAGATGCTGCCAAATAGCAACACCCTTCATCCACGTGCTGATGCGTGGGGGCACGTAAGAGGTCTTCTCCTTACTGGATTTTGACGCCAACGTCGACTTAGGGTTCTGACTAAAGCCTAGTTGCTGGGTTGTCGATTAGAGGTGGTGTCGAAGGTGTTTTGAGGTTTTTGTCACAGTTTGTCACTATTTCAGCTACTATTTAAATCTATTTAGAGGTTGGAAGTTTGATTAGAAAGCTTAACAATTAGTGTTTTTTTAGGTTTTTTGAGTTGTTTACAATGGTTGATATAAAAACTATTGTAAGCGAGATGGTTAAGGTGATGTCTAAGAACACAAAGCATAAGTTGAATCGGTCTAACTCTTTGGACTAGATCAAAACCATTAGGATTTATTTAAGGATTATTGATAAAGATGACCACTTAGTTGACGGTTCACCTACTAACATGTTAGGCTCAAAGATGATGCACAACTGTTCTTGCAAATTCAAAACTTCATTGATAGTGATGTAGTTTGATAAACCGTAAAAGTAACATATTCTAAGCCCACATTTAGTATGCTTTTGGATGATTTAAGCCCCAATTTATGTAAAAAGGTGCTCTTAATCCTTTCTTTTCATGTCTTATACTCAGGAAAGCACCCGATGATGAAAAGAACGAAAACGGGTTTAAAACGGACCAAATTGGGCCAAGCCACGAAATCGGCACGGGCACGGACTTCAATCTACACTCCGTGCCACCATTCCTACTAGAACACGGCCTTACCACGACTTACATGGCGTGCCTCATTTAATGATGTCGAACACGGCCGCCCACGATTTACACGCGCGTGTGCCATGGCCGTGCCTCTGCTGTGGAAGAGTAATTTCATTCGGAAAAGGATACTTAGGAGAAAGAAACGTGTTTCAAAAGCCTATAAATACACCCTAGGTACCACCAGTGAAAGGGGTCATGCGAGCTAGCCAAGAAGCTGCCGAAAAAGGTCGATTTGTGGGAATCACTCAAGAAGATAGCCGCTTGATCAATCTCAAGAAGCCGAAATTCTACGCAAGACGGAGGATCTCCTCTTCAATTCCTTCAGGGGTTTTAGGGATTTCTTATGTTTTGTTTTATCTTTTCTCTTGAGATGTTGTCTTTTATTATTATGAACTAAACCTTCTGGATACCCGGCGAGATAAAACCTATGATGAATCTTGTTATTTGATTATTTGAATTATATGATAATAACATAGTTTGTTCTTAATTGTGTGAACTTAATCCAAATCTAATGTGCTTAGGTGGAGGAGGAATAGACCCTGCCTAAGAGTAGATCCAACATAATTAAGCGGAGTTGATCGCACGCCTATAGATAGGGTGACGAGATTTTGTCGGATTAGGGTGAAACCTAATATGGGAGTCCACAGATCGATTTACTGCTATTTTAGGGGGTTATTATAAGCGAACGAGAGTTCCACTGATTAGCCTAGGGTTAGACGTTATTCGCCTCGAGAGAGGGTTTAATATACGTTAGGGAGTCTCACGGATCAAACTAAGTAAATAAATCATATGGTTCAAGGTTAAATAACAAGTGAAGTCTAGGTGGATTTTTCCTAAGGGTATCACTTGAGTCAACTGAGTTTTCCCAAAAAGTTATTTCCCGAATTCATTCTTTTTGTCTTTGCATCTTAGCTTAGTAAGTAGATTAGTTTTAGTTTAAACAACTATCACTTTATATTAAGGCTAAATAATAAGAAGACGGTGAGTATTAGTACTTTTAGTTCCTTTGGGTTCGATAATTCGGTCTTGCCTAAGCTATACTACTGTTCGATAGGTGCACTTGCCTCAATCGTTGTCAGAGTTAGTTTCCAGGTTCGATCATTCTTTTATAAATTTTTAAAACTCTGATTTACAGCGATCAAGTTTTTGGCGTCGTTGCTGGGGAACTAAGATATTAAGAAAACTCTATTTTTATTACTTTAGCCATTATTTTTATTTTTCGCAATTTTTTTTATTTTTAGTTTTAAATTTGCTAAATTTTCTTTCTTTCTTTTCCTAGCAGGTACCTCTAGTTTATGACTAGAAGGAACCCGAGAGGACCTTTAGAATACGATAGTGATATTAAAGCTACGCTCGAAGAAATCACAGAGAAATTAGGCGAGTCCTAAATTACCAAGGAGAGCGAGAAGACAGATCCAATCCTACTGAAGGGATGGACGAAAATAATCTTCCACCACAAGATGTGGGAGAAAATAATGCTCCTCGTACTATGTTTGATTATGCTAAACCGCATTTAACAAGAGCCGAATCTAGTATTGTTAGGCCTGCTATAACAGCTAATAATTTTGAATTAAAGCCTAACACTATTCAAATGATTCAACAATTTGTTCAATTTGATGGTTTGCAGGATGAAGATCCAAACACTCATATAGCTAACTTTTTAGAATTCTCGTGATACCTTCAAAATAAATGGCATTTCCGATGATGCCATACGCCTTCGATTATTTCCTTTTCACTAAGAAATAAAGCTAAACAATTGGTTAAACTTCGTTACCACGAGGGTCAATCACTACATGGGAATAAATGACCAAAAATTTCTATTAAAATATTTTCCACCGCCAAAACGCCAAGTTACGTAATGATATATCTTCTTTTGTGCGATGGATTTAGAGACATTATACGACGCATGGGAGAGATACAAAGATCTCTTGAGGAGATGCCCACACCACGGATTACCATTGTGGCTCCAAGTCCAAACTTTTACAACGGTGTGAATCCTTCAACGAGGCAATTAATTGATTCAAATTACGGTGGAACCCTCGAATAATAAAACTCCGAGGCAACCTCGACGAGTTTATTGAAGAGATGTCATTGAACAACTATCGCGGGCAAGTTACAAGAACAAGACCAACAAAAATAGCCGGAGTTTACAACCTCGACGCAAAGAACCATGCTATCAAATTAGGTAGAGTTGATGAATAAGAAGATTGATAGTTTGTGTTCTTCGCAGTCAATCCAGGTGATGCGATGCGACACAAGTGGAACTGTGGCGAATCCCGAGTACCCACCCTACCAACCAGTACAGAGAGAGCGAATGGATGAACTATATAGGTAACAATTTTAGATCTAATAATAACCCATATAGTAATAATTATAATCCAGTTGGAGGAACCACCCAAATTTTTCATGGGGAGGACAAGGAAATCAAGGAAATCGTGAGACAACAACCTCTCAAAATTTCCAAAACCAGCCCTATCCACGTGAAAAGAAGTCGAGTCTTGAAGAGACGCTGAACAAATTCATAGCATCAGCAGAGGCCCGCCTCCAAAAGATCGAGACAACGATGAGTTAATCAACAAACAAATGATCAAAACGATCGAGAGTCAAGTTGGGGAATTTATTAAGTCAATTAAACAACTTACTGAGATGGTTTCCAAAACTCGATCAGTGGTTTTCTCTAAAGAAACAGAACAGGTAAAGGCAGTTGCACTAAAAAGCGGAAAGGAGCTAGTCGAACCAGGGAAAAGAATGCTACCCGTAGATGACAAAACAAAGGATATGGAAATTGAGGATGTAATTCCAGTACATAAAGAAAGTAAACCACCGATCCCATATCTAGCAAGGTTGAAGAAAGAACGATTAGACTCCCAATATGGTAAGTTTCTCGAGCTTTTTAAACAAATACATATTAACTTACCTTTTATGAAGCTATTTCACAAATGCCGACGTACGCGAAATTCTTGAAAGAAATCCTGACGAATAAAAGGAAGCTTGAAGAAATATCGATGGTGGAGCTTAGTGAAGAATGTTTGGCCATCCTCCAAAACAAGCTACCAACCAAATTAAAATACCTAGGAAGTTTTACTATTCCTTGTTTAATTGGCAGTTTAAATGTTAAGAAAGCATTAGCTGATCTAGGTGCCAGTATTAATTTAATGCCTTATAAGATGTTTAAACGACTAGATCTCAGGGAACCAAAACCCACTAGGATGAGTATTCAAGAATGATAGATCTATTAAATATCCTAGGGGAGTTATTGAAGACGTCTTGGTAAAAATTGATAAATTTATTTTTACCGTTGATTTTGTTGTGCTTGACATGGATGAAGACATTGAGGTCCCCTTAATTCTAGGATGCCTTTTTTTAGCCACTACTAGGGCTGTTATTGATGTAGGTGATGGTAAACTTGTATTAAGGATAGGTGATGAGGAAATTAGTTTTCAAATTTATGATGCCATGAAATATTCCAGAGAACAAGATGATTCGTGTTATTTTGTTGATACCAATGACCATCTTGTTCAAAACTCTTTACAGGAAATCCTGCACGATGACACGATGGAACTGTGTCTCACTCAAGAAGAGGGGGAAGAAGATGAAGCTTCTGAGCTAAAATTATCATCAAAACAAACGGAGAAAGAAAGCATCAAATTTGATGACGATTTCAAACAAAAACCCTCTGTTGATGAACCACCCAATTTAGAATTAAAACAACTGCCAAAGCACCTAGAGTACGCATTCCTTGGGGAAAATTCTACGTTACCGGTAATTATCTCTTCAGAATTAGAACCCAAGGAAAAAGAGGAGTTGATATAGGTACCGAAAGAGCATAAAAAAGCCATAGCTTGGAAAATCTCTAACATTAAGGGAATAAGCCCAACATTTTGTACCCACAAAATTTTAATGGAAGATGAGTACAAGCCATGTGTGCAACCACAAAGACGTCTAAATCCCAACGTAAAAGAAGTCGTGAAAGCCGAGGTAATTAAACTTCTAGATGCCGGAATAATTTATCCTATTTCCGATGCAGTGTGGGTGAGTCCTGTGCGAGTTGTTCCAAAGAAAGGAGGCATGACCGTGGTAGCTAACGAAAAGAATGAACTAATTCCTACCAGATACCACAGTTGGAGAGTTTGCATAGATTACAGGAAACCGAATGACGCCACTAGAAAAGATCACTTTCCCTACCCTTTATTGATCGGATGCTAGAAAGGTTATCAGGACACATGTACTATTGCTTCCTAGATGGACTCTACGGCTATTTCTAAATCCCAATAGCACCTGAAGATCAAGAGAAGACAACATTCACATGCCCATACGGTAAGTTTGCTTATCGTAGAATGCCTTTTGGATTATGTAATGCTCCTGCTACTTTTCAGCGTTGCATGCTAGCAATCTTTGATGAACTCGTGGAAGATATCATGGAGGTATTTATGGATGATTTCTCATTTTACGATAATTCTTTCCATCTTTTCCTTAAAAATTTAAAACGAGTCCTAATGGGATGTGAGGAAACAAATCTTGTTTTAAATTGGGAAAAATGTCACTTCATGGTACAATAGGGAATAGTATTAGGACATAAAATTTCTAGTAAAGGGATCGAGGTAGATAAAGCAAAGATTGAAACCATAGAAAGATTACCTCCTCCCAGTTCAGTTAAGGCCATTAGAAGCTTTTTAGGACATGCATGATTTTATAGAAGATTCATTAAGGATTTTTCTAAAATAGCTAAGCCTTTAACAAAATTACTAGAAAAAGATGTTCCTTTCAATTTTGACCAGGAATGTTTAGATGCATTCAATATCCTTAAGGATAAACTAATAAATGCTCCAATTATAATTGCACTGATTGGAATCTAGCCTTTGAACTAATGTGTGATGCAAGTGACTTCACAATAGAGTGCGGTTCTAGGACAACGAAGAGGCAAGCATTTTCACCAATTTACTACGCTAGCGAACACTAACACCCGCACAAGAAAAAATTATACCACCACAGAGAAAGAATTGCTAGCCGTAGTTTTTGCTTTTGATAAATTTAGACAATATCTAATATTGTCTAAAGTTGTCGTTTTCATTGACCATTCAAATTTCTTCGTTATCTTTTAAACAAACTGATGCAAAACCCGGACTCATACGATAGATTCTACTCTTACAGGAATTTGACTTAGAAATACAAGATAAGAAGGGAGCCGAGAATCTTGCAAATGAGATCACCTTTCTAGACTTGAAAATCCACACACCAAAGAAATTGATGAAGGTGAAATAAATGATTCGCTTCCAAAGAACAACTCTTTTCTATAACACATTCTGAGGTACCATGGTTTGCTAATATTGCGAATTATTTAGTAGCTAACGTCTTGCCAAGGAAGTTAACACATCACCAAAAGAAGCGATTCTTTGCTGATGTGAAAAATTATTTTTGGGAAGATCCCTTTATTTTTCGCATATGTGCGGATAAGATAATTCAAGATGTGTTACAAAGACAGACGAGCAAAATTTTGGAGCACCGCCATTCGGACCATCGGGAGGACACTACAAAGGTGGTATTAAGACAACACACACAAAATACTCGAATCAGGTTTTTATTGGCCCACTCTATTTAAAGATGCCAACAGTATGTTACCTCGTGTGATAGATGCCAAAGAATAGGTAATATTTCTAAACGTGATGAAATGTCTCAAACATATATGTTATCATGTGAAATATTTGATGTGTGGGGTATTGATTTCATGGGACCATTCCTTAGTTCGTTTGGAAACAAGTACATCCTAGTGGCAGTTGATTACATGTCAAAATGGGTAGAAGCGAAGCTTTACCTACCAATGATGCTAGGGTAGTAGTCAAGTTTCTCAAGAAACTGTTTTCCCGATTTGGCACACCGAGAGCCATCATTAGTGATGGGGGTACTCATTTCTGTAATTCTCAATTTGCAAAGTCCTAAAAAATATGGAGTATACCATAGACAAATGACCACCCCATATCATCCTCAAACCAGCGGGCAAGTTGAGGTAGCGAACCGAGAACTTAAGCGCATTCTAGAAAAAAACGGTTGAATCAAATAGAAAAGATTGGGTAGTTAAAGTAGATGATGCTTTATGGGCCTATAGAACAGCATTTAAAACACCTCTAGGGACATCCCCATACAAACTTGTATACGGGAAAAGCTGTCATCTACCATTCGAATTAGAACACAAAGGTTTTTGGGCAATAAAATTTTTGAATTCTGACCTCAAAATTGCAGGAAAAAGAAGAATGATACAGATGAACGAGCTGGACGAGTGGAGAACGGAAGCTTATGAGAACTCAAAACTGTACAAGGAAGCAACAAAGTGACGCCACGATGCTCGTCTCAAGAGATCAAAATAATTTGAAGTAGGAGACCTGGTCCTACTATACAACTCAAGGCTTAAACTATTTCCGGGAAAGTTAAAATCAAGATGGTTAGGCCCATTTATGATCAAAACAATTTTTCCATATGGCACCATCGAGGTAACTCATCCCACTAAAGGCACATTCAAGGTAAACGGTCACCGACTTAAAATTTATAATGGTGCAGATTTTGGAGATATGAGAGAGGAGCTTATGCTCCATGAGCCTTCTTTTAGAACCGAAAACAGAGAAAGTCTAGCTTAAGACTATAAACAAGCGCTTCTCGGGAGGCAACCCGAGCACTAATTCACTAACATTTTATTTTCAAATTTTTATTTTTATTTCTTTTACTCAGCATCTAACTCCATACTAACTTAGACTAATAAAAGCGCAGGTTTTAAACCACACGGCTTTTGACACGGGCGTGCTAATGGCCGTGTGGAAGACAGGGGATAAAACACGAGCATACCAGTAGCCGTGCACAAACAGGGACGAACGATTTTCCCCACACGGGCTGCGGCATCAGACCACGCCCGTGCCAACCTTTCATGCGAGGCTACTGACTTATTAAGCACGGGCTAAACACGCCCGTGGCTTAAAACTGTGCGAGGCTACTGACTTATCGAGCACGGGCTAAACACGCCCGTGTCTTACAATCGTGCGAGGCTACTGACTTATCGAACACGGGTAACACACGCCCGTGCAACCTCACCGTGCCAACATACTGTCAATTAAAACACGGGCGTGCTAGTTTACCCACGGCCGTGTCAAGAACCCTAAAACGCGCCCAAATTTTAGAAATCACAAAAAGCACGGGCATTTTCAAATGAACACGGGCGTGGCGATGGACCGTGCCACCTCCCCTATATAAAATCCAACCGTCTTCCCCCCCTCAAAACCTAACCCTAGAATCAGTTTTAAACACCCTTCCTCCTAAATCCGGCCGCACATACATTCTTCCCCATCCAAAACATCCTTCCCTTGCCTTTTCTCTCTAAAAACCATCCAAAAATCGCTCGCACGCCCGCACCACAGTCGTGCCGCCGAACTCCACGCCCCTGCCACCGCCGTGTTAGTCTTGTTCGCACCATCGCCGTGCTCCGCTCGTGCTTGATCGTTCTCCACCATCACAATCCCTGGTACCATGTCAACATCACGTACCAAACGATCAGCCCCAAACAAGAAAAGAAAGGGGCCCGGATCATCTTCCACGAGTGCTGCTTCCGAGCTTAGGCATCCATTCCTTCGATTTTCTCAGAACACTCAGGAAGAGCGTTACAAAGCACTACGGGATAGACCCCTCGACACCGGTAGGTGCATCGATTGGGACGCATTGGAACACGTCGGGCTCGCAACCGATATTTGAGCCCTCATTTCAACCGATCCATGGGAGCAGTTCTTTTCCATCATCGAGCCCACATACATGGAGCTTACCCTCGAGTTTTGCACCACCTTCACTTTACAAACCGTGATGGCACGATTTGATGATCCGTGCACGCATGCGCTTCCGTCTAGAAGTGCGGATGCGTTGACTAAGCGCATCGCAATTTGGCTCGACACTTGGACTATATACGCTGGAATTCATAGAAGCAAACACACTTTCAGAGTTAAACCGGCAACTCCATTGCACCCCCCTCCACTGTTGGCGCAGCTTACACCCCAGCACAGGCGCTTACGATCCAAGCCGCTCGAAGGCGACAGCGCTTCTCCCACCCCTAAGGTATATTCACGCCATTCTCGCTCACACCATCACAGGACGACGTGAGAGCACCGCGTGGTTAACAAGCACGATGTATACTACTTATCGTGCATGGCGTAAGGGCATGTTTTGACTCGGCATATTTCATCGCATGCGCAATCCAAAGATCAAACGGAGGCACACAGAAGGGAATTCTATCGATGGGCCCATATATAACAAGGCTAGCTCGACACTTCAACCTCCTCAACACCGATGACCGAGATCCTCCTCACACCGATAGGCAATATGGCACCTCGGGGCATCCAGATGATGCTACACATGAGGATGATCAAACATCGCCGAGGGACCGATCCCCTCAATACCGATTAATGACACCTACGCATTTAGAGGGAAGCCGAGGACATTACTAATGATGTCCCACCACCGAGCAGAGAGTACCGATTCGAGCCGGCCGATCGTCCCGCATGCAGAACCATCATTAGCGGACATCTCTGCACGGCTTGACCAGTTCAAGCTGTATTTTGCTGAAAACACTCGGCGTTTTGACGGGTTAGAGGCCACCCTTCAACAAATATGCCAAAGATCTTCATATCTCACCACCAGTAACCACCACAGATCTCACGAGGATGAGGACTTTTGAGTCCTTTTATCTAGTTTTCTTTTACTTTTAAGTTTTTTATTTTATTTTATTTTCTAGTTATTTTAATTTAATTTTGATTCATCTTGAGTTTGAACATTTTAATCATACATTTGATAACTTTTATCATGATTATCGTCAACTCCTTACCTTCGAGTCTTCCTAACATTTATTACACCCCAAAAGATTTCTAACTGATGACTTAGCAGTTTCAACGAGCAATAAACCATTACTCAAGTCATCAGCCAACACAAACACCATCCAGACGGACCATCACCACCACCAAAGACACAATCTCCTATCAAGGAGTCCATCCATAATTCAGGAAGTTTCACTTTTCCCTATATCTTATGATTTTAATATTATTGTGTTATTATCTAGCCTTGTACATTGAGGGCAATGTACATCTTAAGTGTGGGGGGGTGAACAACCTAAAAGGATACCTAACTCAAAACCCTGAATTTAGTCTTGTTTGAAAGTAATTTACTCATATTACTAATTAGGATGAAATTTCTGATGATTCATGATTTTTATTGATATGTTTTAGATTAAGTCATTGATAATTGTGCATTGATAATTAAATTTGAAGAATACTAGAGAATCAAGCATGATAAGTCTATTTTTCAGAAATTAAAAATTTTCTAGGTTGTCGAGCTGAGTTTAAATATTACTTTGAAGTTTGAAATTTACGAGGTTGACATCAAATTACCCATAATTTTTGTGAGTTTTTGAGCCTTATAGAGCATACATTCTTTTTCTTGCTCACTTTATTGATTATGAGTATGTCAACACTGATTTGTTACTCTAGAACTTGCATCGATTATACATGTCGAGACCACATTTTTTTGATTTGAAACACAGAGATGATAAAGGCACCTAGGATCTAACCCACTTACTCCATAAAAAGCCTACCTTCACAATTAACCCCTAGTGAAACCCTTTTAATCCTAACAACCCTATTTATTGACTCACCCACTAATATTAACCCAGAACCCCTTTGCTTTTGTTATCACCATTCCTTTTTGACTACCCTTATATCGAGATTTGATTTGATTAATAGCCTAACTATGTTTTCTATTTCAGTTATGTATTTATGATTTTACTTAAAATAATAATAATAATAATAATAATAATAAATAATCAAGAGTATATTCATTATTCATTATTAGTTGTGATTAAATGATTTTATACGCTTAAATTCCAAATATCGAAGAAGAAGCTCGTATTATTAGTATTATTAGTTTTCATTTGATGTAATTATTATTAGTTCATTAGTTCTTAGTTAGGTAATTTGTCGATTCAATCTCGATTCTAACCCTCTAATTCAGCCTTACTCCACACCTTAACCCTAGCCCCGTTACAACCCTAACAAAGACCTTTTGATTTGTGTTTCATCTCATATTTCAGTGGTGGAGATTTGATTTTCATGCAAGCCTATGGGATTAACTCTTCATGTTTGACTTTTGAGTGCCTAAATTCTGAACCTTAAACACTTTGAGTGATTTGAGCGAATCTTTTGTGAGGATGTCAATCCTTGTCGATTTCGAATCAGAGGTAATTATTTAGATGAAGGGAAACACCTATTTTTTGTGCTACATAATCTATGACTTATACTGTTTGAATTTTTAGGACACTTTGAATTGAATTATCCACGTATAAATTATCTATGAATTATGATGAGACACTATCAATAGGAATTTTGAATTACAGGAAGTTCGTTTTAATTGTAAGTTGAGAATTTTGCTTGAGGACAAGCAAAAGCTTAAGTGTGGGGGTATTTGATAAATCGTAAAAGTAACATATTCTAAGCCCACATTTAGTATGCTTTTGGATGATTTAAGCCCCAATTTATGTAAAAAGGTGCTCTTAATCCTTTCTTTTCATGTCTTATACTCAGGAAAGCACCCGATGACGAAAAGAACGAGAAACGGGCTTAAAACAGACCGAATTAGGCCAAGCCATGAAATCAGCATGGCCTGGACTTCAACCCACACAGCCGTGCCACCATTCCTACTAGAACACGGCCTTACCACGACTTACACGGTAGTGCCTCATTCAACAGTGTCGAACACGGCCTGGCCACGATTTACACGGGCGTGTGCCATGGCCGTACCTCTGCTGTGGAGAGGAGCAATTTCATTCGGGAAAGGATACATAGGGAGAAAGAAACGTGTTTCAAAAGCCTATAAATACACCCTAGGTACCAAATGAAAGGGGCGGCGAGCTAGGCCAAGCCAGCCGCCAAAAAGGTCGATTGTGGGAATCACTCGAAGATAGCCAGTTGATCCATCTCAAGAAGCCGTAATTCTACGCAAGACAGAGGATCTCCTCTTCAATTCCTTCAGGGGGTTTTAGGGATTTCTTATGTTTTGTTTTATCTTTTCTCTTGAGATGTTGTCTTTTATTATTATGAACTAAACCTTCGGATACCCGAAGGGGATGAAACCTATGATGAATCTTGTTATTTGATTATTTGAATTATATGATAATAACTTAGTTTGTTCTTAATTGTGTGAACTTAATACAAATCTAATGTGCTTAGGTGGAGGAGGAATAGACCCTGCCTAAGAGTAGATCCAACATAATTAAGTGGAGTTGATCGCACGCCTAGAGATAGGGTGACAAGATTTTGCCGGATTAGGGTGAAACCTAATATGGGAGTCCACAGATTGATTTACTGCTATTCTAGAGGGTTATTATAAGCGAACGAGAGTTCCACTAATTAACCTAGGGTTAGACGTTATTCGCCTCGAGAGAGGGTTTAATATACGTTAGGGAGTCTCACAGATCAAACTAAGTAAATAAATCATATGGTTCAAGGTTAAATAACAAGTGAAGTCTAGGTGGATTTTTCCTAAGGGTATCGCTTGAGTCAACTGAGTTTTCCAAAAAAGTTGTTTCCCGAATTCATTCTTTTTGTCTTTGCATCTTAGCTTAGTAAGTAGATTAGTTTTAGTTTAAACAACCATCACTTTATATTAAGGCTAAATAATAAGAAGACGGTAAGTATTAGTACTTTTAGTTCCTTTGGGTTCGATAATCCTGTATTGCCTAAGCTATACTACTGTTCGATAGGTGCACTTGCCTCAATCGTTGTCAGAGTTAGTTTCCAGGTTCGATCATTCTTTTATAAATTTTTAAAACTCTGATTTACAGCGATCATAGTTGCTTTGATTAATCACTATGAATTTGTTAAAGAATTAATGAACTATTTGGAATTTTTGTATTTTGGGAAGGGAAATATTTCATGGATGTATGAAGTGTGCCAAACCTTTTATCGACAAGAAAATTAAGACATGTCACTTACAACATACTTTATGAATTTCAAAGGAGTATATAAAGAGCTCAATGTTTTTCTACTGTTTAGCTCGGATGTGAAGGTTGAACAAACTCAAAGAGAGTAGATAACAATTATGAATTTTTCTTTATTAGATTGCGAGTCGTGTTAATTTGCTAAGCATCATTGTCTTCTTTTAATACTTGGAGTCAGTAAACAAGTAGAGTCTTCATTTGAGCTTATTCATCCTGATGTTTGGGGTCCATGCCCTATTATATCTAAGTTTGGGTTTCGATATTTTGTTACATTTATGGACGAAAATTCATGTATTACTTGATTATGTTTAATGAAAAAACATTTTGAGTTATTCTCTATTTTTTGTGCCGAAATAAAGACTCGGGTTAATGTTTCCATTCGCATATTATGAAGTGATAGTGCAAAAGAATATTTCTTTGATGTTTTTAAATTTTACATGACTCAAAGTGGTATACTCCATCAATCTTCATGTGTAGATACACCTCCTCAAAATGCAGCAACTGAAAGAAAAATTAAACATCTACATGAAGTACCTAGAGATTTTCTTATTCAAATGAATGTTCAAAAATATTTTTGGGATGATGTTGTTTCAACGGATTGTTTTTTAATCAATCGCATATCATCTTCTATTTTAAATGGTGATATACCTTATAATATACTCTTTCCTTCAAAATATTTATTTTTTATGAACCCAAGATATTTGGTAGCACTTATTTTGTTTGTAATAATCATCCACAAGTGTAACAGTCCGTTTTCAGTGAAATTGGAACAGTGGTTTTGGGGCCACAAATCCGAGTTCGGATGGAAAATTATTTTAATATTACTGCATAGTCTGCATTATGATAGGAATGTCGTATGAAAATTTCGTTAAGAAAATTTTACCGATTACATGTTTAATTGATAAAAGGACCAAATTGCATGAAATGCAAAAGTTGACTTCTAGTAGCTATAAGTATCAAATAGCTATGGAGTTCAAAATTAGAGGTCCTTATATGACAAATAGACCATTAAGAGGAGTTAGTATATAAGCATGATGATTCATCCATGGAAAATTAAATAAAGAAAATGACTAAATTGGAAAGTGGAAATAATAAAAGATGATAAATGATTAAATAACAAAATATCATCTTTTTCATCATCTTTCTCAAATAAAAATACATAAAAACCCTAGTTTGAAGCTTGAAGAATAGACAAGCTTATATTGCTCAATTAGACCCGGATAGATCAAATACAGAGTTAAATCGAGAAAAAGAGAAAGTAGCAAATTAGTAACTTTTGCGTATACGAATATTGTCGAGGTAAGTTCATGTAATTAAATTGTATATTTATATGTTTTAAATTGAATGTTGTGTATGTGTATTGTATAATTGACATGTATGAAAATCGATCACATATTTGATAATGCTCGATAAGTATTAAGTCCCGATTGAATAAATGAAATTTGATGGATATAGGGTTCCTGAATTGGTTGTGGTCCTGCATATGTTGCGGACACACCACAGCTCGGAAGAGCGTCCCGTTATTAGCTCTCATGAGCATCACGATATATGGCCCTCTTGAGCTTCCCGTTATATGGTTCTTGCGAGCTTCTCGTTAATAGATCTTCGGAGTATCCTGATTGGTTGTGATTCTTCATGTGTTGTAGACACACCACAGCTCTTATGAGCGTCCCGATATATGGCTCTCCGTGAGTTTCCCGATTAAAGGCTCTTTGTGAGCTTCCTGATTAATGGCTCTCCGGAGCTTCCTGATATTGGCTTGCTTGAACTTCCCGATATATGGCTATCCGGAGTTTCCTAATTAATGGCTTTTCGAAGCTACCCGTTATTGGCTTACATGAGCTTCCTGATTATGGCTCTTATGAGCTTTCCGTTATACATTCCGGATAAGATTCCCGTTACATGGCTCACATGAGCTTTCTGTTATATGGCTCGAGAAAGAACTTCCTATTTATGTGCTCGTATGACCATTCCCGAATATGAATTGACGGTTTACAGTTTTGTACACTTCATGTGTACTACCCTTGTATTCATCAATATTTTAAATGATTCAACAGGTAAAGTTTCGATATGATATGATATGAATTCAAGATGAATTACAATGAGAAATACTTGAAATACATAGATATGATATGTACATGTTCATGGACACTTGAAGTGATAAATACATGTATGTGGAAATTGAATATTGATGAGCTCATTCATGTTTCTTGGTATTTATGTGAATTACATGACTAACATGCTTGATGAGGATATGTGTTTAGGCAAATGGCCAAATTGGGTTAAGCATGTTTATTTGCTTACCTTAAATGTAAATTAAATGGTAAGTTAATTTCCTATTATACGAAGTTACTAAGCATTAAATGCTTACTCTATTTTATTTCCTCTGTTTTATAGTACTTCGGAAGCTCGTTGGGTTGGAAGATTGGCGGAGATATCTCAAACTATCCATCAACTCGTTTCGATATAAAAAGTAAATTAAATTTTAGGTTATAATGGCATGTATAGGCTAAAAGTAGTCAAGAATGGCATGTATGTGTTTGGTTGAAACTTAGCCATTGGTATGGCTTGTAATTGGTATGTTTTGATATGTAAAAAGTAGCCTTAATATGTTGATGTGTGTTGAAATGGATAAATGATGGAAATCATAGAGGTATGTTGAGGTTTGGATTGAGATAGTATAAATTTGGTAAAATATGCCTATATGTATGTATGGTTGTTTTGGTAAGTTTGGATAATTGAACATATGAGTTGATATGTCATGTATAAGACTTTGTCTTGGCTTGATTTGGATGTATTGTATTGGCTTGAGAATATGCTAAAGTGTTGATGAAGGAGAAATACAAATTGGGTGAGAAATAAGGCTTGGAAATGGTCTTATTTTGTTTACACAGGCAGAGACACGGGCGTGTGTCTCAGCCGTGTGTGACACACGGCCTAGCACATGGGCATGTGTTTTGGCTGTGTGTACCCTGCATTATTTAAATTTCAAAATAGAATGCTCAGAATTGATCACACGGCCTAGCACACGGGCATGTGGCTTGGCCGTATGACCCCTGCACCTATTTAATGAAAATTGTTATGTTCACACGGCCTAGCACACGGGCGTGTGACTTGGCCGTGTGACCCAAGTTAGAGAGTTACACGGGTACTAACATGGGCTGGTACATGGCCGTGTGCCCTATTTCGAATGCCCACACGGCCTGAGATACGGGCGTGTCTCTTGGCCCTGTAAGCCACACGGCCTAACCACACGGGTTTGTGTCCCCTGCACCTTGGAAAAAAATTAAAATTTTGCGAAAAATTTTCTGAGTACCCGGTTTAGTCCCGACTTGTTTCTAATGTGTATTTTGGACCTTGAGGGTTCATATAAGGGACTTTATGAATAATTTCTGATATGAATGTTAAGTAATATGAATTGTCTGTATTTGATATGTATATCGTAGTAATTCTTCATAGCCCTGTTTTGGCGACGGATATTTGTTAGGGGTGTTACATTTATTGGTATCAGAGCTACGATTTAGTCGATTCTCAGACTAACATAGCGTATATGAGTCTAGCTATACATGCCATTATATAACCTGTGATAGTGTGAAATCTCCTGACCATTTTAAACATGTTTTTCATATAGTAATGTCGTCCAACCGAGTTGAATCCAAAGAAGTTGAGAGCAATGCTCAAGCTTCAGTTCAAAGAGCAGCAACTAGTAGTAGAAGGCCTGTATCTGAGGGCCGAGAAGGAGAGACAAAAGAAACCTTCTTCCAAATGATGAACGAATGGTTTACAGAATTTGTAAGAACAAATCCGACTGTACAACAACCTCCCCCTCCTGTCTCTCAACCGGTTCCTGATATGCCATAAGATACAGAACTTATTAGAACTGGTAAGCCTTCGGTAGATAAAATTCGTAAATGTGGGGCAGAAGAATTTAGAGCTACCGCTAAAGACGATCCAAAAAGGGCTGAATTCTAGTTGGAAAACACTATCAGAGTTCTTGACGAACTATCTTGTACACCAACTGAATACCTGAAATGTGTTGTATCTTTGCTAAAAGACTCAGCATACCAGTGGTGGAATACACTGATTTCTGTTGTACCGAAAGAAAGGGTTACATGGGAATTTTTCCAAAATGAATTAAAAAAGAAGTATATCAATCAGAGGTTTCTGGATCAGAAAAGGAAGAAATTTTTAGAGCTTAAACAGGGGCATATGACGGTATCCGAATATGAAAGAGAATTTGTCCGACTAAGTAAGTATGCCAGAGAATGTATCTCGACTGAAATCGCCATGTGTAAGCAGTTTGAAGAGGGTTTAAATGAAGACATCAAGTTGTTAGTTGGGATTTTAGAATTAAAAGAATTTGTTGTACTGGTTGACCAGACACATAAAGTTGAAGAAATAAGTAGAGAAAAGAGATAGGCAGAGATGGAAAATCAAAATTTAAGTAAAAAATTTTCGAGGAAGTCACAACAATCGGTCTCAAAGAAATCGAAGAAATATAATGACCGTTTTACCACCTCTACAGGGTATTCTGGGAAAGACAGAAGTATTCGACGCTCTAATCTGAGATCTTAGGCTACATCTGTAGCAAGTGCAGGCAGTGTTGGAAATCTCAAACCCAGATGCAAACATTGTAATAAACTGCATTTTGGTGAGTGTCGCATGAGAAGCGGAGCATGTTTTAGATGTGGTTCCTTTGACCACTATTTCAGAGATTGCTTGGAAAAGCCTGAAAAAGGTACTGTTCAAACTTCAAGGCTGAGCAACCCCGCCACGAGAGGTAGACCCCCTTGTAATCCCAGCAATGTGAGTAGTAGCCAGGGTAAGACAAAAGATTCAACTGTCAAATCTGAAGCATAAGCACTAGCCAGAATATATGCTATTTGTGCATGTGAAGATGCTTCTGCACCCGATGTTATTATTGGTACTTTTTCTCTATTTGATACATATAACTGCTTTAATTGATCCCGGTTCAACTCATTCATATATCTGCACAAATTTAGTGTCTAGTAAGAATTTGCCTGTAGAGTCTATTGAATTTGTGGTTAAAGTATCGAACCCCTTGGGTCAGTATGTGATGGTGGATAAAATTTGCAATAATTGTCCATTAATGATACGGGGTTACTGTTTTCTTGCTGATTTGATGTTATTACCATTTGATGAATTTGATGTAATTTTGGGTATGGACTGGTTAACTCAGCATGATGCCGTGGTAAATTGTAAACAGAAGCATATTATATTAAAATGTCAGCACGGTGCTCTATATTGAATCTGATAAATTGAACGGATTGTCTAATGTAATATCAGCTATATCAGCACAGAAATGTGTCAGAAAAGGGTATGATGCTTATCTTACCTATGTATTGGACACTAAAGTATCTGAATCCAAGATTAAACCAGTGTCAGTGGTATGTGAATATCCTGATGTGTTTTTGAAGAATTTACTGGATTACCACCAGTCAGAGAAGTTGAATTTTTTATAGATCTTGTTCTGGGAACAACACTGAAATCTATATCACCCTATAGAATGGCTCCGAAAAAATTAAAGGAGTTAAAAGCACAGTTGCAAGAATTGATTGACAGAGGTTTTGCTCGACCTAGTTTTTCACCTTGGGGTGTACCGGTTCTGTTTGTTAAAAAGAAAGATGGATCGTTGAGATTGTATATTGATTACAGACAGCTCAACAAAGTCATAATTAAGAATAAGTATCCACCATCTCGTATTGATGACTTGTTTGATCAGTTGAAGGGTGCTACAATATTCTCGAAAATAGATTTTCGTTCTGGTTACTATCATTTACGAGTGAAAGTCTCGGATGTATCGAAAACAACTTTCAGAACCAGGTACGGACATTATGATTTTCTTGTGATGCCTTTTGGCTTGACTAATGCACCTGCAATGTTTATGGATTTAATGAATAGAATTTTTAGACCGTATCTGGATAGATTTGTTATAGTGTTTATTGATGATATTCTTATATATTCCTGAGATGAAAATTAACATGTTGATCATTTAAGAATTGTTCTACAAACACTGTGTGAGAAACAGTTGTATGCTAAATTTAGCAAATATGAATTTTGGCTTCAAAAAGTTGGTTTTCTTGGACATATAGTATCTATTGAAGGTATCAGAGTGGATCCAAATAAAATTTTAGCAAATGTTAACTAGAAACAACCGAAAAATGTGTCTGGAGTCAGAAGTTTTCTGGGATTAGTTGGTTACTATAAGAGATTTATAAAAGGGTTTTTGATGATAGCTTCTCCGATGACACAGTTGTTATAGAAATATGTGAAATTTGAATGGACTGATAAATGTCAGTAGAGTTTTGACAGATTAAAAACCTTGTTGACTGAAGCACCAATTCTAGTTCAGCCTGAATCGGGTAAGGAATTTGTAATTTACAGTAATGCATTATTGAATGGTTTAGGCTGTGTTTTGATGCAAGAAGGTAAAGTAATAACCTATGCTTCTAGACAGCTAAAACCACATGAAAAGAATTACCCGATACATGACTTAGAATTGGTAGCTATTGTATTTGCCCTGAAAATTTGGCGTCACTATCTGTTTGGTGAAAAATGCCATATATTCACTGATCATAAAAGTTTACAGTATCTGATGTCGCAAAAAGATTTGAATCTGAGACAACGTAGGTGGCTTGAATTGTTGAAAGATTATGATCTGATTATCGGTTATCATCCGAGAAAAGCAAATGTGGTTGCTGATGCTCTGAGTAGAAAGTCTCTGTTTGCCTTACGAGCAATGAATACCCGAGTGTCATTTTCTAATGATGGTTCAATCTTAGCTAAGCTAAAAGCTAAATCGATGTTTCTGCAGTAGATCTGCGAAGCTCAGAAAAGTGATGATGAGTTGCAAGCTAAATGGGTACAATGTGAATCGACTTCTGATTCAGAATTTCAAATAGGGCCTGATGATTGCCTGTTATTCTGAGGTAGAGTATGTGTACCGAAAAGCTCAGAACTTGTACAGAGAATTTTACATGAAGCTCATAATGGTATTATGTCTGTTCAGCTGGAAAGTAATAATGTATAATGATTTAAAAAATATGTACTTGTGGCCGGGAATGAAGCGTGATATTTTAGAATTCATATCTAGATGTTTGATATGTCAGCAAGTTAAAGCTGAACATCAGGTACCTTCGGGGCTATTACAGCCAGTTACGATACCGGAATGGAAATAGGAAAGAGTTACCATGGATTTTGTGTCCGGGTTACGCCTATCTTCGAAACAGAAAGATGACATTTGGGTAATCGTCGATCGTTTGACGAAGTCTGCACACTTTATTTCGGTACGTATAGATTTCTCCCTGGACAGATTGGCTGAATTATATGTTTCTGAGATTGTTAGGCTGCATGGAGTGCTAGTCTTCATTATTTCCAATAGATATCCACGATTCACATCCTGATTCTGGAACAAGTTGCAAGAGGCCTTGGGTACACAATTACATTTTAGTACTGCATTTCATCTTTAGACTGATGGCCAGTCCGAACGTGTAATACAGATTCTGAAAGATATGCTTAGGTGTTGTGTTCTAGAATTCGAAGGCAATTGTGAGAAATATCTACCTTTAATTGAATTCGCATATAATAATAGCTATCAGTCAAGCATTAAAACGGCACCGTACGAAGCTCTGTACGGTCATAAATGTAGAACTCCGTTGTATTGGACTGAGCTTAGTGAGAAAAAGATACATGGAGTTGATCTAATTCGTGAAACCGAAGAAAAAGTGAAAGTGATCTGAGACAGTTTGAAAGCAGCTTCCGATCGTCAGAAATCTTATGCGGATCTTAAACGGAAAGAAATAGAATTTCAAGTTGGCGAAAAAGTATTCTTGAAAGTTTCACCTTGGAAGAAAGTTCTTCGGTTTGGTCGTAAAAGAAAACTGAGTCCATAATTTATCGGGCCGTATGAGATTATTGAAAGAATCGGACCTGTTGCGTACCGATTAGCTCTGCCGCCAGAATTTGACAGAATTTACAATGTTTTTCATATATCCATGTTACGATGATATCGATCAGATCCTTCACATGTTATCTCTCCAACGGAGGTTGAGATTCAGCCTGATATGAATTACAGTGAGGAACTGATCAAAATCCGGGCATGTGAGACGAAAGAATTGAGAAATAAAAAGGTAGCTTTAGTAAAAGTCCTCTGGCAATGACAGGGAATAGAAGATGCTACCTGGGAACCTGAGGAAACAATGAGAAAGCAGTATCCAAACCTCTTTACTGGAGAGATTTTCGAGGATGAAAATTCTTTAAGGGGAGAGAGTTGTAACAGCCTGTTTTCAGTGAAATCGGAACAGTGGTTTCAGGACCAAAAAATCTGAGTTCGGAAGGAAAATTATTTTAATATTATTACATGGTCTGCATTATGATAGGAATGTCGTATGTGTAACATCCTAAATTTTTGGGCCTATGCGTTTAATGGGTGGATATGTTTAATGTGTTAATTTAAGTGTTAGGGGTCCAAATTGGGCTTAGGCTTAGGTAGAGGCCTTGATTAAAATTATCTGTTTGGGTATTATAGGGTTTAAAAGGTAGTATCTATGTTTAAAATACCAAAGTGGGCTTGTGGCCCAATCTTAGGAGGTGACGCCACACAAGGGAGTAAGGGGCCCAAATTTAAGTTTCATGGAGCCCAATTCTTTTAATTTAAGTTAGCTAAATTTTGGGCATTAGGATTAGGTGGAGTGGATGGCAAGAAGGCTAAAATTTAGGGGTTTTAATGTTTAAAATATGTGGATAATAAGCAGATAAAGGCTATTATTTAAGAATTTATTTTATGTGGATAATAAGCAGATAAAGGCTAAAATTTAGGGATTTTAATGATTAAAACATGTGGATAATATGCTGATAAAGGAGGGAGGAGTTAGAGATAATTAAGTCTCTTTTAGATGAGCTAGTAGATTAAGATAAAGGAGAAAAGATATGATTTATCTGCAAGGTTAGGTAAGTGCCGAAATTTCTATAAATAGGGGAATATCTCTTCAATTTCGGCATTTAGGTCTTTCTCTCATTCTTTTCTCTTCTTCTCTGAGTAAAAGTGAAAACTCCTAAAGTTCCATCTTCTTCTTCATTCTCTCGCAAAAGCCGAAATCTCTAAGCCTATTCCCTCATCTTCACTTTGATTCAAAAGCCAAACTCTTTCCATTCTTTTTCTTTCTAGCCAAAATCTTCAAGTCTCTTCCTTGTTTTCTTTTCTTCTTCTCTTTTCTGTCAGAAACCAAAACTCCTCACTCAAGTATTTTAAAAGCCAAAGACACATCAGCCTTCTCTTGTTCATACTTTTTCCAGATTTTCCTAAAAGTCAAATCCCTAGATCTCATCTCCTGTGATTGCCGAATTACTTACGTGGTGCCTACTTGTGCCGAAATCTGAGGGAACTTTAGTGGAGTCAATCGCATAGATCTCTAAGTTATAGAATCGTGTTACTTTCGGGATTTCAAGGTAAAGGATGTATTAGTTTTAACGTGTAATTTGGGATTTATTAACCTTGGCCGAATATTGAAGGGCTAAATCTTCGTGTGATTTTTCGGCTTTTGAGCAAGGCTTTACATTGAGGATAATAGATCCGGATAGCAAGGACATCGACTAAGAATATTGGATTTCACGATATCAAGTGTGTAATACTTCCCCACCATCTAGATCTGATTATTAATGTATGCTCATAAGTTTATATGTTGTGATAAATACCGATATCTCGGTTTAATGTTGGAAACCCGAAAAGGGTGAAGCAAATCACCAGGTCAGTGAATGTTTAACTTTATATGATAAAAGCATATTGATTTTATGACTGCATGGGTTGGGTTGATGAAAGGAGGAAGTTATACGTTATATTTGTAGCGGTTTACACCGTGATCTGTTATAAGGGCTTCGGCCATAATATGTTGATGAGCAGCATGACTGCCATCTTGGCGTGTAGCGGTGTAGGTCGATTGTAGAAATCCCCAATGGTGTGAATGGTGAGTGCGGGGCGTGTAGTGGATGGAAACCTAGGCAAATGGGTTCGGCCTTGCATATTATTTGTTATTTTTTTTAAATGGAATTATTAATCTGTTTTATGGGCCTAAGGCCAAAATCTAGTGGTGCATAAGGGTTGCACACTGAGTCTCGCGACTCACCCTATTAATTAACCTTTCGGGTGATACCTAGTGCTTGGACCAGGCCGAGAGGAACGCAAGGTGGCCATGCAAAAGACCAATCTGGATCCAGCAAAAAGTCTCAAGTTAATACTTTATATTTTTAATTAATGGATTTTAAATCTCGTTGTAATAAGGCTATGGGCCACTAGTTTATGTTTTGTTTTATTTTGGGCTTTAATTACTTTTAGTTATTTAAATTCTTATTGAACTAATGTATCTATTTAAATTTGGGTTTTTAATTTATAAAGGCATATTTTATTTAAACTATCAACTATTAAATTTCTCTCGAATAAGAAGATAAACTTTAGAAAAATATTTTTCTGAAAATACGACATGTTCTTCCAAAATTTTCTTAGTGACATACCAGATCCAGTCGTGGTGTTTGGGCCGGGTTTAGGGTGTTACAGATTGGTATCAGAGCCAGGTTCAAAACTCGGCTCTGAGGGTTTTTTGGGCTCAAAACATTTTCTAAAGTTGGGTTTTCGAAACATGCATATTTATACAGGTCTGTTAGCTCAGCATGGCACCTGCGTCTCCGGCCCAAGTCCGCCAGGTAAGTATTCTGAACCATTGTGTGATATAATATATGTGGGCTTGATGGGCTTTATGGGACGTAGACTATCTAGATTAGAACTTGATGGACTCTAGGCTTAGCTGGAACAACTCCTTAAATCTCATAAGACTTAATTTCACTAAACAAACCCATGAACCAGTCACAAGACTAGGGTGTGGCAACAACAGCATGCGCATGTCTAGGATTGGATTCGGGAGAGCTTGGTATTTAAGCGGTCCTAGTGACTCACCTCCTCTTCGTTGGAATCCTACAGTGCGTAGTATTTGCTCACCTTAGTCATGAGGACTTGTTGACGGGCCAAAATCTATAATTAAAACCGAAAGGGACCAGCTACCTTATCTTTACAAAATTGCTAGAAACCCTTGTTTTGAAAAAAAAACCCAAGATACCCATGATTTGCAAATATACTTCGATTTACATAGTCAACGAAATTTTTCCGTAAAAAAAAAAAACAACACAACACATGACAACAACCAGAAATCCACAACCACCTGAACACTATTATTTTCTTTTGAAATCAAATCCTTCAAGATACCCCTGTTTGTTTTAAAAAAAAAATTATTTTGAAAATATTCCTGATTTGTAAAAATTACTAAATTTCCCCTAATGTGTAAAATGACCAAAGTACCCTTGATTACAAAATTACCAAAATACCCTTCTTTTACAAAATCACCAAGGAACCCTATTTCGGAAAATTACGAAAATACCCATGTAGGATAAAATTACGAAAAATACCCATGGGTAGTGGAATAACGAAAATACCCCTATGTGTTGAATGTGAGTGTATGGATGTTGTCTGTATATTGATGGTTGAATGTATGTAGTTCTTAGAACTAGGAAAGGTGAACTTGAGACTGAATTGCGAATTCGAAAGAACTACTCTTAAAACCACTAATCATAAGACTGTTCGTGGATAATCAGTGGAAGAAAACCAATAATTCATAAAATTTTTAATCAGATAAACGCGAACCGATAGCATGAGTACAAGGGGACGAGGACGCTTTAGATGCGAATACCGGTGCGTACCCTACCATAGTATACTAAGTGTTTATTTTGACTTTAGAATTAGAGTGCGCAGCGAAAGCATAGTGGTGAGACTTGAGTAGTACGATTAATAGTTAGTTGGAAATTTCGAGGGCGAAATTTCTTTAAGGGGATAGAACTGTAACATCCTGAATTTTTGGGCCTATGCGTTTAATGGGTGGATATGTTTAATGTGTTAATTTAAGTGTTAGGGGTCCAAATTGGGCTCAGGCTTAGGTAGAGGCCTTGATTAAAATTATCTGTTTGGGCATTATAGGGTTTAAAAGGTAGTATCTATGTTTAAAATACCAAAGTGGGCTTGTGGCCCAATCTTAGGAGGTGACGCCACACAAGGGAGTAAGGGGCCCAAATTTAAGTTAGCTAAATTTTGGGCATTAGGATTAGGTGGAGTGGATGGCAACAAGGCTAAAATTTAGGGGTTTTAATGTTTAAAATATGTGGATAATAAGCAGATAAAGGCTATTATTTAAGAATTTATTTTATGTGGATAATAAGCAGATAAAGGCTAAAATTTAGGGATTTTAATTATTAAAATATGTGGATAATATGCTGATAAAGGAGGGAGGAGTTAGAGATAATTAAGTCTCTTTTAGATGAGCTAGTAGATTAAGATAAAGGAGAAAAGATAGGATTTATCTGCAAGGTTAGGTAAGTGCCGAAATTTCTATAAATAGGAGGAATATCTCTTCAATTTCGGCATTTGGGTCTTTCTCTCATTCTTTTCTCTTCTTCTCTCGAGTAAAGCCAAAACTCCTAAAGTTCCATCTTCTTCTTCATTCTTCTCTGCAAAAGCCAAAATCTCTAAGCCTATTCCCTCATCTTCACTTTGATTCAAAAGCCAAAACTCTTTCCATTCTTTTTCTTCCTAGCCAAATCTTCAAGTCTCTTCCTTGTTTTCTTTTCTTCTTCTCTTTTCTGTCGAAAACCGAAACTCCTCACTCAAGTTGTTCATACTTTTCCGAGATTTTCCTAAAAGCCAAATCCCTAGATCTCATCTCCTGTGATTACCGAATTACTTCTGTGGTGCCTACTTGTGCCGAAATCTGAAGGGAACTTTAGTGGAGTCAATCGTATAGATCTCTAAGTTATAGAATCGTGTTACTTTCGGGATTTCAAGGTAAGGGATCTATTAGTTTTAATGTGTAATTTGGGATTTATTAACCTTGGCCAAATATTGAAGGGCTAAATCTTCGTGTGATTTTTCGGTTTTTGAGCAAGGCTTTACATTGAGGATAATAGATCCGGATAGCAAGAACATCGACTAAGAATATTGGATTTCGCGATATCAGGTGTGTAATACTTCCCCACCATCTAGATCTGATTATTAATGTATGCTCATAAGTTTATATGTTGTGATAAATACCGATATCTCGGTTTAATGTTGGAAACCCGAAAAGGGGTGAAGCAAATCACCAGTGTCGATGAATGTTTGACTTTATATGATAAAAGCATATTGATTTTATGACCGCATGGGTTGGGTTGATGAAAGGAGGAAGTTATACGTTATATGTGTAGCGGTTTATCTGAAGTGATCTGTTATATGTTGTAGCGGCTAATGCCGTGATGCATTATAAGGGCTTCGCCATAATATGTTGATTAGCGACATGACTACCATCTTGGCGTGTAGCGGTGTGGGTCGATTGTAGAAATCCCCAATGGTGTGAATTGCTTTGATGTGCGGGCGTGTAGCGGATGGAAACCTAGGCAAATGGGTTGGGCCTTGCATATTATTTGTTTTTTTTAAATGGAATTATTAATCTGTTTTATGGGCCTAAGGCCAAAATCTAGTGGTGCATGAGGGTTGCACACTGAGTCTCGCGACTCACCCTATTAATTAACCTTTCAGGTGATACCTAGTGCTTCGGACCGGGCTGGAGAGGAACGCAAGGTGGCCATGCAAAAGACCAACTGGATCCAGCAAAAAGTCTCAAGTTAATACTTTATATTTTTAATTAATGGATTTTAAATCTCGTTGTAATAAGGCTATGGGCCACTAGTTTATGTTTTGTTTTATTTTGGGCTTTAATTACTTTTAGTTATTTAAATTCTTATTGAACTAATGTATCTATTTAAATTTGGGTTTTAAATTTATAAAGGCATATTTTATTTAAACTATCAACTATTAAATTTCTCTCGAATAAGAAGATAAACTTTAGAAAAATATTTTTCTGAAAATACGACATGTTCTTCCAAAATTTTCTTAGTGACATACCAGATCCGGTCGTGGTGTTTGGGCCGGGTTTGGGGTGTTACAGTATGAGAATTCCGTTAAGAAAATTTTATCGATTACATGTTTAATTGATAAAAAGACCACATTGCATGAAATGCAAAAGTTGAGTTCTAGTAGCTATAAGTATCAAATATCTATAGAATTCAAAATTTAAGGTTTTTATATGGCAAATAAACCATTAAGAGGAGTTAGTAGGTAAGTATGATGATTCATCCATGGAAAATTAAATAAAGAAAATGACTAAATTGGAAAGTGGAAATAATAAAAGATGATAAATGATTAAATAACAAAATATCATCTTTTTCATCATCTTTCTCAAATAAAAATACATGGAAACCCTAGTTTGAAGCTTGAAGAATCGACAAGCTTATATTGCTCAATTAGGCCCGGATAGATCAAATACGGAGTTAAATCAAGGAAAAGAGAAAGTAGCAGATTAGTAACTTTTACGTATACGAACATTGTTGAGGCAAGTTCGTGTAATTAAATTGTATATTTATATGTTTTAAATTGAATGTTGTGTATGTGTATTGTATAATTGACATGTATGAAAATCGGTCACATATCCGATAATGCTCGATAAGTATTAAGTCCCGATTTAATAAATGAAATTCGATGGATACAGGGTTTCTGAATTGTTTATGGTCCTGCATATGTTGCGAACACACCATAGCTCGAAAGAGCATCCTGTTATTAGCTCTCATGAGCATCCCGTTATATGGCCCTCTCGAGCTTCCCGTTATATTGTTTTTGCGAGCTTTCTGTTAATAGCTCCTCGGAGCATCCCAATTGGTTGTGATTCTGCATATGTTGTAGACACACCACAGCTCTTATGAGCGTCCCGATATATGGCTTTTTGTGAGCTTCTAGATTAAAAGCTCTTTGCGAGGTTTCTGATTAATGGCTCTCCAGAGCTTCCCGATATTGGCTTTCTTGAACTTCCCGATATATGGCTATCTGGAGTTTCCTGATTAATGGCTCTTCGGAGCTACCCGTTATTGGCTCACATGAGCTTCCTGATTATGACTCTTATGAGCTTTCCGTTATACATCTCGGATAAGCTTCTCGTGACATGGCTCACATGAGCTTCCCATTATATAGCTCAGGAGAGAGCTTCCCGTTTATATGCTCGTATGACCATTCCCGAATATGAATTGACAGTTTACAGTTTTGTGTACTTCATATGTACTACCCTTGTATTCATCAATATTTTAAATGATTCAACGGGTAAAGTCCCGATATGAGATGATATGAATTCAAGATGAATTACTATGAGCAATACTTGAAATACAAAGATATGATATGTACATGTTCATTGACACTTGAAGTGATAAATACATGTATGTGGAAATTGAATATTGATGAGCTCATTCATGTTTCTTGGTATTTATATGAATTACATGACTAACATGTTTGATGAGGATATGTGTTTAGGCAAATGGCCAAATTGGCTTGAGCATGTTTATTTGCTTACCTTAAATGTGAATTAAATGGTAAGTTAATTTCCTGTTATACGAACTTACTAAGCATTAAATGCTTACTCTATTTTATTTCCTCTGTTTTATAGTACTTCGGAAGCTTGTTGGGTTGGAAGCTTGGCGGAGATATCTCACACTATCCATCAACTCATTTCGTTATAAAAAGTAAATTAATTTTTCAGTTATAATGGCATGTATAGGCTAAAAGGAGTCAAGAATGGCATGTATGTGTTTGGTTGAAATTTAGCCATTGGTATGACTTGTAATTGGTATGTTTTGATATGTAAAAAGTAGCCTTAATATGTTGATGTGTGTTGAAATGGATAAATGATGGAAATCATATAGGTATGTTAAGGTTTGGTCTGAGATAGTATAAATTTGGTAAAATATGCCTATATGTATGTATGGTTGTTTTGGTAAGTTTGGATAATTGAATATATGAGTTGATATGTCATGTATAAGACTTTGTTTTGGCTTGATTTGGATGTATTGTATTGGCTTGAGAATATTTTAAAGTGTTGATGAAGGAGAAGTACAAATTGGGTGAGAAATTAGGCTTGGAAATAGTCTTATTTTGTCCACACGAGCAGAGACACGAGTGTGTGCCTCAGCCATGTGTGACACACGACCTAGCACATGGGCGTGTGTTTTGACCGTGTGTCCCTTACATTCTTTAAATTTCAAAACAGAATGCTCATAATTGATCACACAACCTTGCACACGGGCGTGTGGCTTGGCCGTGTGACCCCTGTACCTATTTAATGAAAATTGTTATGCTTACACGGCCTAGCCCACGGACGTGTGATTTGGCCGTGTGACCTAAGTCAGAGAGTTGCACAGGTACTAACACGGGTTGGAACACGGTCGTGTGCCCTATTTCAAATGCCCACACGGCCTGAGATACGGGCGTGTGTCCCGTGCACCTTGGAAAAATTGTAAAATTTTGTAAAAAAATTTCTGAGTACCTGGTTTAGTCCAGACTTGTTTCTTATGTGTATTTTGGACCTTTAGGGTTCATATAAGGGAATTTATGAATAATTTTTGATATGAATGTTAAGTAATATGAATTATCTGTATTTAATCTGTATATCCCGGTAATGCTCTGTAACCCTGTTCCGACGACGAATATGGGTTAGGGGTGTTACAACAAGTGGAAAAATTAGATCCAAAGTATCTTAAGTATGTATTCCTTGGATATTCTCATCTTCAAATGTGTTATAGATTTTACTCACCTAATCTTAAACATTATATTATTTCTTTCCTTTGTTGGTATATATTATAACTCAACCAATGAGTCATTCAAATACTAGTGCACGAGGTCAACCATCCAACCATTTGTTTTTTAGCTTTATTGAAGATGACAAGTGCTTCAAAATTCATGTTCTTTTCCCATCACTTCATTGTAGGATCATGTGCCAAGTGATTCAAATGCAACCCTTGACCTTCCTATTGCACTTCAAAAAGGTAAAGATTAGTGCACTTATCTTATCTCATCTTTTGTTTCTTATGCTCATTTATCTTCAGTGTCTAGTCTCTTAAATGCATCTTTAGTTTCTATTTCCATACCTAAAACTGTAAGTGAAACCTTGTTCCACCCAAGCTGGCGTGATGCAATAATAGAGGAAATGACAGCTTCATTGTAATTGTACATGGGATTTGGTGACTTTATCGACTGGAATAAAGGCAATTGGATGTAAGTGGGCATTTTCATTCAAACTCAATCCTGATGGGTTGATAGAACATCTTGAAGCTCTTCTGGTTGCTAAGGGTTATGCTCAGCCATAAGGTGTCAAATACTTTAATACATTCTCTTTGGTAGCTAATGTAACACCCCAAACCCGGCCTAGACGTTATGGCTGAATCTGGAGGTATCACATTGAAGTGTTTTTCGAAAACATAGTTTCTTTGGAAAATCCATTCTATTAATAAATCTCGTTTATGAATCTTAACAGAAATCTAGGGAATCTTGTTCTTTTAAAACTCAAGTTTTTTTTAGCAAAACATTGATCATATCGGTTTGTTACGAAACTTTAAAACCATGTTTGATGCGGAAGCTTTTATAGTATGTTACGAAACGTGGTGTTTTGGAAAACAATTATCTTTTGAAAAAAAACCGCGTCCTACTATTTCTCAGATGTGAATTGAAATGAATAAAATCCCCCAAATTAAAAGTTAAAATTTAAAGAGGCCTTATTATAATACAAATACCCAAATTAAAATTATTGGAAATAAAACTCAAATATAAAAATAGGTGCGGTTGTGTGGCTACCTCCGAATCCCTGGCAGCATCGATCCGCCTAAGACTGGGGATTACTTGTACAAATAAACAGAGGGGTGAGTTTACGAAAACCCAGTGTGTAACCCCATATAAGCAAAATGCCAATCATGCCATCGGCAAGTACAGTCTGGGCCTAAGCCCAAATCAATAAGAGTTCAGTTCAGTTTAGTTGGGCCTTAGCCCATTACAGTATCAGTATCAGTATCAATGTGGGCCTTAGCCCATAACAGTGACAGTAACAGATTAGGCATGCAATCAGAAATCCTACCCATCTAGCCTCTACTCTCCACTCCGTCCAGCCCAACACTCCATGTGGGAATAAAATCACCCACCCATCCCTACGCTCAGAAAATTAGCACCGGTTTGCGGCAGACTACTAAGCGATATTTGCGATGAAAGCAGCCAAGATCTGATACACTTCCTCCAATCATAATTACCCCATTCCCATGCAACATATCATACATGTATGCAACATATATATCGTGGCATGCTCATATAAGTCATACATAACATAGCATACTGTCATTTTATAACATAAGGGCATAACAGTCATTTTACAACATAGGGGTATAATAGTCATTTTCTATTAGTTTGGGGTCTAGGTATACTTACCGACCCATCAGTAGGTCCACAGTCGTCTCGGGTGACCCGTGCAACCTTTTCAGTAAAACAGTGAAATGGGCCCAAGGCCCATAATGCGGCCCCATGTGGGCCCACACGCCTGTGTGGCCCACATAGCCCAGAATTGGCCTCGGTCATGAAAATTACATAGTTTGGCCCAATTTTCTCCACACATTCGTGTGGTTTACTCGTGTGGGGCCCACAAGCCCGTTGGGCCCACACGACCCATTTCGGCCCAACATGGCCCAAAACGGCCTAAGACCATGAAATTGCTCATAGTGGCCTCAACAGTCTAACGCCCACGTTTTAGGCGTTCGGTTTACCACGCGAGCGAGCGTACGCTTGTGTAGCGTCAGTTGTCATAAATTTTTGGCTTTTTCTTGGGACGATTTGGGCGGTGTTTACACACTGTTTCGATTAAATCGCGAACGATCGCTCAAGCACTCACCAACCTACATTTGGTCAATCAAACTCCACCATCAGTCGTACTTTACGGTTAACAAAAAACCCAAAATCAACAATCCAATAATAGAATAGCGTAGCGTTACCTTCAATCGAACCACTGTGATTTCCACGAATTTTAGTCTCTAGCGATTGATTAGGAGTTCCCTGAATCCTTCCTTAACTGCCATACACTTGCCATCAGTTATCACTTAAGGCAGAAGAAGAAAGGGAATAATGATTCGTTTATAGTACTTACGAAAATAGAGCAAGAGAACTGAATAGTGAAAGGATTCGGCACTAGCACAGCCCTTCACCCTTGATTTAAAACTGTCCAAAAATAGTTAAACAAACCCCACTTTAGTAACTCAAAAGCCAACACTTCAAGTGCCATACTCACTTACCGAAAAGAAAGAAGCAAAGTCAATCGGAAGAGGGGGAAAGAATGGTTTTGGCAGTGATCAGAACTGGAAATTGATAGCACAACACTTGAGGGAGAGAAAGAAGAGAATCAGTTTAGGGGAGAAGAGATTTCGGCAGAGGGAAAAGAAAGAAAAGATGAAAAAGGAAAGAAGGTGTATTCAGCCACTAGAAGAGCTACTTGAGAAAGGAAACAAGAATAGGCACTTGAGGGAGGCAATATTCGGCCAGAGAAGGTTGTCAAAATAGCAAAAATGTGAGACAGAAGAATATGCCAAAATTCCTTACCACATTCGGCCTCTGAAGAAAAAAGAGAAAAACACCAAAGGGAAAAACAAAATGAGGCATACCACTCTTGGACAAATTCTTGAGTGCCCAGAGTCCACATTCGGGACAACATTCCCTCTCCCCTCATCCCTTGATTTTCTCCTAAAATCCCTCATCAAACCTCTTCATATGATCACACCTCCCCTCAACCACTCAATTCAAATTCCTCTCAACCAGTTCAGTGTTTCAGTCAAACTCCATCACCTCCCACGGCACAGCAGCAAAATAAATACTCCATTGCCTCTACCAAGATTCGAACCTCAGTCCTCTGGCCTAGGTAACACGCCACTTACCCCCTAGACCAACAGGCTTTTTATGTCTTGTTATACACACAATAATTTAAAAGCCTACTAACTAGAGGCAAGGGTTTTATTCCCTAAAAACCAAAATTTTGTACAAGCCCAGGCTTGAACCCAGGACTTCTCAAACACTCCCCAACACACCCAAATCACTTAACCACTGAAGCAGACCAGTACTTTGTGTTGCAACCATACAAAAAATAATTACCTAGATTTTGGGGCGTTACAACTCTATCCCCCTAAAATAAAATTTCGGCTTCGAAATTTACCTGATCAAAACAGATATGAGTTTTAAGCTCCACTAGCTCCTTCGGTGCCATTCTATAGGGAGAAATGGACACCGGAGCTGTACCCGGTAGGAGTTTAATCCCAAATTCAACTTCACGGTTTGGAGGTAATCCAAGTAGTTCATCGGACAAACATCTGGAAAATATTTGACTGTCCTGATATCTTTAATAGACGAAACCTCAGAATAAAAAACATCGATGTAGGCTATATACGCCTCACAACCTTTACGAACCAACTTCTCGGCCTTCAGGGTAGAAATTACATTTGAAAAATAATTTTGACGCTCCCCTATTACTACCACCTCATCACCCTCCACAATTTTCAGTACCACCCGTTTAGTAGCACAATCCAAATTCACTTTGATGCTTAACCAGCCAATCGATGCCTAGTATTAAGTCGAATTCTCCAGATGGAAGTTCCATTAAATCTGCCAAAAAGATGGTTCCTTGAACCTTCAACGGTACATCTCTTAACAATTTGTTTACCTTAACTGACTGCCCTAAAAGACTCAACACAGTAACCTCACTTGCAGTGGTTTCTACAATTAAACCAAAAGTCTCAGACACTGAGCATGCTATATACGAATGCGTAGACCCAACATAAATCCTCACAGTATAAGGTACATTATAGATAAAGATCATACCAGTAATAACATCTGGGGCGTCTCCGTCCTCTCGGCGACGTCGCGCAAAGATAAACTGTAGTGTGTCGCCTCGCCTCGATGACCAAAGACCTCCGCCGCGCCCCCCCAACCACGGCCCATACCATTTCCCTTTCTGGCCTGACCATGGCCTCTCGGTGGCTCTTTGCTCACCTCTCAAAGAAATGAACGATTCTCGACTGTAACTTGCATCTGTTCGGGCCTCCGTGGACAATCTCTGATACGGTGCTCTAATGATCCGCATCTCAAACATGCCCCAATCTTTTTCCAGCACTCACCCTGATGGCATCTACCACAGTCAACACATGGTCATGCGGTCCAAAGAATTGCATTGGGGCCTCAACTCGACCGCCCATCCACTCGGCTATGTGCTTGGCCTCACGAGCAGAATTTGAGGGCTCCGAATCCCTCTTATTCCTACCTTTTTCTCTGTTCTGACGCTCAGTACGCTTCACCTCCTCTGTGATCTTTGCCTTATCCACCAGTGTGGCAATATCTCGTTCCCTCTGTGGAGCTATCAAAACTCTCGGACTATCCCTGAGGTCGTCCTCGAAACGAACACACCGTTCATAGTCAGTTGCCACCATCCCACGTGCATAGCGGCTTAATCGTAAAAATTCAGCTTCATATTCAGCCAATGATTTATCCCCCGAGTCAAATTTAGAAACTCCCTCCTCCGGGCATCCACATAACTAGCGCCCACATACTTTCCTTGGAAAGTAGTCTTGAAGAATTCCCATGTCAATCGGTCAGCCTGAGTACCCTCTTTAACTGTAAGCCACCATTGATAGGCTTCATCTCGCAGCAATGACACTGCACCTTTTAGTTTCTCAGGAAGTGCGATGAGGTCATCCATGATCCTCTCTGTGGCCTCAATCCAATATTCAGCCACATTAGGGGTAACTCCAGCAATACCCCTAAAAATATCAGCCCCATTAGACCGGAGTCGTTCTGTGACAGAACCATGGCTAATAGTACCAGTATTGGGCCCAGCGACCCTCTACAGAATTCGCAACATAGTTTGGGGTAATGCGTCGTCCCCAGCCACTCGATCGTAAGACCCAGTCTCAGTCACAGGTGAAGCCGGTGTCTCACTAGCTTCAGCGTTAGGCATGTGGCCCGATGACGAAGACCCAGCCCGAACACCTCTTCGGCCTCCGCCCCGGCCTCTTGTACCCCTTCCACGAGTACCTCTGGTGCTCATTATCGATTTGCGTATTAGCTGAATTAATAGTTTTATGCAGATCAGTTTACAGTTTCAGTTATTTATTAGCAAAGTTTTATGCAAATCATCATCAGTAATTCAGAGTTCGTTTTCGTAGATCGCTGTCTTTCTACAGTCTTCAGTTCACACTAACTAGAGTGTGTCAAAATCATTTTTAAGCTTTTAAAAAACGGGGTTAACTTTAAAAAAAATGAAAACGGGAGTCGCCACCGATCTTTTTTGCTTAGGTGTGATCGAATCACCTTATAAAACATTTTTTGTTTTATTTAAAATATTGATTTTGGCCTACGAAATTCAAGAGAACGGGTTCGGGAGTCGATTCACGTCTGAGGAAGGGTTAGCACCCTCATGCGCCCAAAAATTGGTACCTAATTGATAAACTAATGTTCTAATGTCGAAAATTTGAAAAATTTAAAATACGATCCTTTTTATTTGAAAGAAAACTTGAATAAATCAAATTGTACGCCAAGACCCACTTATCTTAAAGAAATAAAATGTCACACCCAATGAGTTAGGATGCAACATTTCAAGACTTTGAAACTAAGCTTGCATTTATTTGTAGAAAATCCTTACCTCGAGACAACAAAACGTCATATCCAATAAGTTAGGACACAACATCTCGAATTCCCGAGAATAAATTTTGATTTGAAACTTATGGGTTTCGATTTCAAAAAGGGATACTTGATTTCTTAAGTTCAACAAGAAAAATCGAAACCCAGTGAGTTAGGGTACAATTTTTCTCGAAGCCCCCAAATATTATGTATCGCCGTATTTTTTTTAAAAACTTTTGTATAAAATGTGACAATTTAGCAAAATGTATTTTTATTTAAAACAATGATTCGAGTAAAATATTGCATTAATACATTACAAAACATAAATACCAAAAACAATTTACGAAAATTACATGATATACTAACATTTAACACTAACATAGATAATTAAGAGGAAGAATAACGTAAAATAGCGAATGATACAGGAAATAAAATGATTATACTAAGGCAAACATAAAAATAATAAGCAAATAAAAGAACATGAATAAAAAATAAAAGATATAAAGTAATAAATAACAAAAAAAAAATATTCAAAAGATAAAAACTACGAAATGAATATGAAACTTTACATACAAGATCAGGTATAAAAGTAAAATAACAATATAAGATAAATGACATATACAATTTTTATAAAAAAAGTTTAAAATAAATAATATATATATACAAAGTATTAAAATAAATAAATAAATAATAAATTAAAAGAACTAAATTAGAATAAAAATAAAAATCAATAAAAAATTAAAGAAAAAAAGAGTAAAACTAAATTTAGACAAATTCTAGGGGTGAAATTTTAAACAAAGACTAAGACCAAACTAGGGACCCAATTGAAACGCGTGCCCCAAAGGAGGGACTCACTAGGCAAATATGCCCTATTCCCAAAACGGTACCGTTCCAATATTTGTATTTAAATGGCCCAAGGACTAAATCGAAATAAAAATAAGATTCCAAGGTCAAATTAAAAATAAAAAATGAAACAGGATTAAATTGAAGTGCGCAAGAAAAGAAGGAGGACCAAACGTGCAAACTTCCCATAAAATAAAAACACGCGGATCCTTCCCCGGGTCGGGTCAACGCGCGGGTCTTATGGCCTTAAAACGACGTCGTTTTGGGCAATAAAGACTTATCCCAAAACGGCATCGTATAGGGGCCTTATAAATATTAAAAAAAACCTTAAAAAATCACTTTTAACATTCTCCTTAAAAAAAGTCAGAAATCCTCTGAAGAAAAAAAATCCTCCGAGCTCCGGCCTTGGTCCGGCCGAGCTCCGTTCATCAGACCGTCGCATGCGCCTTATGCGCCACTGTCGATGCCGCTCTATACGACGACTAGAGGCCAAGAAACTTAGTTTCTCAGTGCAAATCGAAAGGTAAACTCATTCTATTCATTTTTAGTAGTATTTGTATATTAAAAAAATATTTGCATGAATCAAAAGGAAATGAAATAAAATAAAAAAAATACTAAGCGAAATAAAAAAATCAGAAATCACCTCTGTTCTTTTATTTTTTTGTGTATTGTATTGTAAAAAATCCCCCTTTTACAATGATTTTGATTGGTTTTTATAACCAAAGTAAATCAACTGATAATAAATACAAAAATCCTATTTTCTTTCTTTCTGCTGCCTCTCACGTTCTTTCCTTGTTTTTTCAGGTGAACGACGAAAATCTCGCGCGATTCACGCGTTGATGGTGGCGCGATGTCCGGTGATGAAGGCTAGTACAGCTGGGTAGCGGCAAGCGAGGAAGGAACCCTAGGGTTTGTGTTTTCAATTTAAAACAAAATTTGGGTTTGTTGGGCCATGTAATTTTGTCTTAGGTATTTTGGGTTAGTGGGTCTTATGTTGGGCTTTGGGTAGTTTAATCTTGTAATTTTTGTTTTATTGGGCTGTAAATGGACTGGACATTTTGGTTTAAAATTGTTTTATTTTCTGTTTTTAGGTTTTGTATGGGCCCGGGCAAAAATTGGTTATTACAGCTGCCCCTCTTTGCTCATTGTCGTGTAACAAGAATGGAGCAAAGACCATAAAAGGACCAATTTTGCCCGGTCTTGCCGAGTCTTGACTTCTTGGTCCTTGTCTTTTAAGTAGCCTCCAACCCAACTGCAACTTCAAGGCTACAATTTCAATCCACTCCACTGCAACTTCAAGGAGATGAGACTGATGTCTTTGATCTGCTTTGCTACAAATTCAGGAAGGCACGATCTGCTACTTTCAACCTGCTCCACTACAAACTCAGGGAGGCAAGGCCGGTGGTTTCAATCTACTCCACTGCAACTTCAGGGAGATAAGATTCTTTGTCTTCTATCTACTCCACTTGATACTTCAGGGAGATAAGATCTACAATTTTCCGTCTACTCCACTGCTTCTTTAGGGAGATAAGGCTAATGTCTTTGATCTACTTCACTGCAACTTCAGGAAGATAAGATCTACAATCTTTAGTCTACTCCACTGTATCTTCAGGGAGATAATACTAGTGGCGTTAATCTGCTCCGCTGCAACTTCAGGGAGATAAGACTCGCCGTTTTCGATCTGCTCCACTACTGCTTAGGGAGATAACATCTACAATCTTTGATCTGCTCCATTGTGACTCCAAGGAGACAAGATTTACAACTCTACTCCACTGCTATTTTAGGGAGATAAGATTTGCGAATTCACTGATGCTGCTGCACCGCCCTTTGGGGGACATGACCTATAGAATTGGTTTCATGCGCCTATGCTTATGCCAAATGATTAGGATGCTATGATCAGAATGAATCAAATGTTCCTAACTAGATGTGTTATGAATGCAAAATTTCATGAGAATGATCCCCTAGGGTGTCATTATTCATTGTTCGCCAGGGCTTTCAACACTGACGTATTATGCTGCCCTCTTGCTCGTCTAGTATTTTCCGACAGAAATCCCAAAGAAACAATCACATATGCTCAAGCGATTTTGCCCTATCAACCTCTCCTCGTGGTCTATTCCATTATACCCTTAAAGCAACATCTTCCAACTATCCCACTGCAATTCAGGAGTATAGGATTTGTACCTTTCTCTATTAATTTTGACTCTTTACATCATTCATTGGGCGTCATGACCAGATGTTTTCATATCTGATTGACATTGATATCTTATCATTTTATTAAATCCAAGGAAAAAAAATCTCAATTTAGACTATTCTTTCTCCAATATTTCCAAACCTTATACATGGAAATTCTAAACAATTGTCCTGTTTCAGTTTCTTGTATTATCTAGAAATTTCCAAAGTAATATGTAGAACTTCTTCTGTGAAAATATTATTAGTTCATCAATCATTATTTCAATGCAACATGCTTATGAATGGTAATAATGGACAACAAATAAATGGATCTTGAGGATAGTTTGAACTGAATAAATTATCAATAAAAAGGAAATTAACTGGGAAAACATCTTTAAGAAGGAAAAGAATCCAAGGATAGTAAATTGATATGAATAGGACAAAGACCAAGTGCCCTAGATATCGCAGATTGGGCTTCTATATACAAACTCCATGAAGACTGCTTTGAGCTTAACATGCGTTTAGAAGATCCAAAGTACTTTGTTGATGCCCCGATATGTAACATACTTCATTTCTTGTTGATTCAGGTATAGCAAGATCACTGCATGCCTTTCAAAATTTGAGCCGCCCTTTTCAGGTTTTCAACTCAAAACCCCTTTGGTCTCAAGGCGCCCTTTACGGGTTCTCGTCTAGGCCTCTCCCCCTTTTTTTTTTAGTCTCAAAGCGCCCTTTGTGGGTTTTCACCTTGGCCTTTTCTCCTTTTTAAGCAAAATATTTTTTGACTGAATCCGAGTTCACAGGATTGGGTAAGTTTTTCCTATCCATTTCGATCAAAATCAGTGCACCTCCAGAAAAAGCCTTCTTCACCACATATGGTCATTCCCAATTCGGCATCCATTTTCCTCTGAAATCCTTTTGTATGGGAAGGATCTTTTTTAGTACAAGGTCCCCCTCATGAAATTCTCTTGGGCGAACTTTTTTATCATAGGCTCGCATCATTCGTTTTTGGTACATTTGACCGTGACGAATAGCCCTTAGCCTCTTTTCCTCAATCAAGCTCAACTGATCATATCAAGACTGGATCCATTCCGCTTCATTCAGCTTTATCTATGACAAAACTCGAAGAAAAGGTATCTCTACTTCAATAGGTAGGACTGCCTCCATCCCGTAAACCAATGAGAAAGGAGTTGCCCCAGTAGAAGTTCTGACGGACGTTTGATAAGCATAGAGTTCAAATGGTAATTTCTCATGCCAATCCTTATAAGTCTCAGTTATTTTCCCTACTATATTCTTAATGTTTTTATTGGTCGCTTCCACTGCCCCATTCATTTTTGGGTGATACGGAGATGAGTTGTGGTGTTTGATCTTGAATTGACTGCAGACTTCTGCTATCGTGCTGTTGTTCAAGTTCAGTGCATTATCTGATATGACCCTCTCGGGCTTTCCATATCGACATATGATTTCCTTCTTCAAGAACCATCTAACTGCTGACTTAGTAACGCTAGCATATCAAGCAGCCTCCACCCATTTCGTGAAGTAGTCAATAACCACAAAGATGAATCGATGCCCATTCGAAGCTTTCGGTGAGATCGGCCCAATGACATCCATGCCCCACATGGAAAAAGGCCATGGAGAAGTCATAACATGCAAAGGTGAAGGCGGTACGTGAATTTTGTCTCCATAAATCTGGCATTTATGACATCTTTTCGCATAGTTGATACAATCTCCTTCCATGGTGGACCAATAGTATCCGAATCTCATTATTTGTCTAGCCATTGTGAATCCATTAGCATGTGTTCCACAAACGCCCTCATGAACTTCTTCCAAAATTTTCCTAGCTTCAACAGAGTTAACACATCTCAATAGTACCTGATCTTTCCTTCTTTTGTACAAAATATCCCCATCTAAAACATAGTCACAGGCTAATCTTCTTAACATTCTTTTGTCATTCTCAGTTGCATGATCAGGGTATTCACGATTTCTTACGTATCACAATATATCATGATACCAAGGGTAATCATCATTTTCCTCCTCTTTCATGTTACAACAATGAGCTGGAACTTCAAAAATACTCATCTGAATAGGTCTCATATCCTCTAGTTTGTTTACTTTGATCATAGAAGCCAGAGTGGCCAAAGCATCTGCCATCTGGTTTTCATCACATGGGAGATAATTAAAAGTGATGTCATCAAACTCCTCAATCAATCCCAAAACTATTTTTCAGTAACCGATCAGTTTGGGGTCTCTTGTCTCCCATTCACCTTTAAGCTGGTGAATTACTAATGCAGAATCTCCATACACTTCTAGCACTCCAATTTTACGCTCTACAGCTACTCAAATTCCCATGATGCATGCTTCATACTCTGCCATATTGTTTGTGCAATCAAAATCCAATTTGCATGTGAATGGATAATGATCTCAACTTGAGGACACCAAGACTGCCCCAATTCCATTTCCTATAGCATTTGATGCTCCATCAAAGTTTAGCTTCCACGGATACTCTTCATTAGTTGCCACATACATTAGCTCTTCATTGGGGAAATCAAAGCTCAAAGGTTCATAATTTCTAAAGCTCTGCTAGCCAAAAATTCTGCTATTGCGCTCCCTTTTATAGCCTTTTGGTTCACATAGACTATATCAAATTCAGAAAGTAAAATCTGCCACCTTGTCATCCTTCTATTCAGAGCAGTTGACTCCATCATATAATTTAATGGGTCAAGTTTCGAAATTAGCCAGGTTGTATGATATAGCATATATTGCCTCAACCTCCGAGTTGTCCAAATCAAGGCACAACACAATTTCTCAATTGACGAATATCTCATTTCACACTCAGTGAACTTTTTACTGAGATAATATATCGCCTTTTCTCTTCTTTTTGACTCGTCATGTTGACCAAGCACACATCCCATGAAGTTATTGAACACTATCAAATACAGTATTAATGGTCTATCTGGATTAGGCGGAGATAGTACTGGGGCATTTGACATATACTATTTGACTTTGTCAAAGGCTTTCTGGCACTCATCGTCCCATACGCCTTGGTTGTGTTTATTAAGAAGACGAAATATGGGATCACATTTCTCAGTTAATTGTGAAATAAACCGAGCAATGTAATTTAACCTTCCTAGAAAACCTCGAACTTCTTTTTGAGTGCGTGGTGGAGGTAATTCTTGTATAGCTTTGACCTTATCTGAGTCAATCTCGATTCCTCTTTCACTGACTACGAAGCCCAGTAATTTCCCTGACCGAGCTCTAAAAGTACACTTTGCCGGGTTGAGCTTTAATTGAAATTTTCTCAATCTCAAGAACAACTTCATCAAAACTTCAATGTGTTCTTTTTCTGTTCGAGATTTGGCGATCATGTCATCAACATATACTTCAATCTCTTTGTGCATCATGTCATGGAATAAGGTTACCATGGCCCTTTTATATGTTGCTCCTGCATTCTTTAGCCCAAATGGCATCAAATTATAACAAAAGGTACCCCACAATGTTATGAAATTAGTTTTTCCATATCCTCAGGATGCATCTTTATCTGAATTTATCCCAAAAAACCATCCATGAAAGAAAACAGTGAGTATCCCGCCGTATTATCCACCAACTTGTCAATGTGAGGCAAGGGAAAATTGTCCTTTGGGCTGGCTTTATTTAAGTCCCTGTAGTCTACACACATCAGAACCTTTCCATCTTTCTTAAGGATAGGAACAATATTACAAACCCACTCTGAGTATTTGACCACTTGTAGAAAACCAGCATCAAACTGTTTCTTGACTTCCTCTTTTATTTTTAACACTACATCAGGCCTCATCCTTCGTAGCTTTTGCTGAACTGGCTTTCATTCTTCTCTTATGGGAAGGCGATGCACTACAATATCAGTACTTAGCCCATGCATATCTTGGTATGACTATGCAAAGACGTCTTTGAATTCATGCAGTAACTCAACGAGGTCTTGCTTTGTCTCTTCGGCTATGTGCGTTCCTATTTTCACTACCTTCCCTTCCTCTAAGATTACATTCTCTACCACCTCTTTATGGGGTAAAATTTGTTTCTCCTCTTGTTCTACCATCCTTAACAAATTTGGAGGCAAGTCACAATCTCTGTCACCTTCAAAATCTTGAGATTCCTCTAAACGCATGTCTCGCTCAAAAGGGAACTCTGAATATGTAATATCGTTGCTCATGTCATTGATATCTAGGGACCTGTGGTAGGCACAAAGGAATGTACAAAGAACAAATGAATTTAAGAACAACTATTCACATGATATGAATGAGAATAACAAAAATTTTGGAAGGAAATCAGAAGATCAAAAGAATGAAAGAATATTTGCTCGAATTGATCATCAAAAATGTATTTTTATTGAAACAAAGATGTCTGAACATGAGCCTATTTCACAAATGAAATCTTTTTAGGCTTTAAAACAACAAGTGTGTTCTGAACATTACTTTGTGTAATCTCTAAAAACTACAGGAAGTTCCTCTGCAGTCCAGTTGTTCAAAACAGTTCCTGGTTCATAAGGACAAATGCCCAACAAGTTTCTTCGTTCAGTTCCTTCCTCGTGTATGGCATTGATATGGAGGTTTTCATTTCTCAACAATCCTGTCTCGTAGTGAATTATCCCTCCTGATATAAAATTCTGGGATATGTGAGGGAATGCCATTAATTCCCACTTGACTTCTTCCCCACTCTACCGTACTCTCCTTCTCTCCTGCTTCTTTTCCATCTCTTTCTTCCATTGTCCAGCATCTGGCCTGAAACCCAAGCCAAAACGATCTTTTTCCTCTTTCAGCATCGGAACCCAACCCCTCCTTGGAGATGTCTACCCAATCCTTTTCCTGGTAAGGCTCCTTTCCCCACCATCATTTGCAAGCCCTTTCTCGTAGTCCTAGATATCCTAGGCACCGGAACCTCATTCCCTTCCAAAATGAATGTTGCGTTCATGAACTCTAAAGATAGAAAGGAACACTCAATAGCCTCTTCATTTGCCTCTAAATATGGCGCGTCACTGATAACAGTTGCTATGATGTCCTCTTCAGCATTTATAGTAACTAGCTGACCTTCCGTTACTAGTTTCAATTTTTGATGTAATGATGAAGGCACTGCTCCTACCGAGTGTATCTAGGGCCTCCCTAACAAGCAATTGTAGGAGGGCTTGATGTCCATTACCAGAAAATCTACTTCATATGTGTTTGGTCCAATCAACAAAGGTATGTCAATTCTTCCCATTACTCTTCTCTCAGTGCCATCAAATGCTTTCACTATGTTCTAGCATGTTTTTATGTGAGAACTGTCTATAGGCAATCTATTCAGCGTAGACAATGGTAAGACATTCAAGGCCGATCCATTATCGATTAACACACTTGGCAGAGTATATCCCTTGCAACAAGTAGTGATGTGCAGAGCTTTAGTTGATCCCTGATAAACCGTAATAGTAACATATTTTAAGCCCACATTTAGTATACTTTTGGATGATTTATCCCTTGAATCATGTAATTTGGTGCTCTTAATCCTTTAATTTCATGTTTTATACTCAAGAGAGCATAAGAGGATGAAAATAACAGAAAACGGGCTTAAAACGGACCAAATGGGCCAAAGTAGGAAATCAACACGGCCTGGGGTTTCACCACACGGCCGTGCCTCCTTATTAGACCCAACCAAGGCCTGGCCACGATTCACACGGGCGTGTGTCGAGGGCGTGTCCCTGCCGTGAAAAAGAGGAATTTCACTCAAATTAGGATACTTAGAGGCAAAGAAACACATTCCAAAGTCTATATAAACACCCTAAGTATGACCTAAAAAGGGAGTTCGACAGAAGCCCTCTGTCGGGGCGTCCAGCTAGACCAAAGAGCCGAGCCAGAAAGGGCAGATTTGTAGGAATTTACTCGAAGAAAGCCAGTTGATTCATCTCAAGAAGCTGGAGTCATACTCAAGACGGAGGATCTCTCTTCAATTCCTTCAGGGGGTTTTAGGGTTTTTCTTATGTTTTGTTTTATCTTTTCTTCTGAGATGTTTTCTTTTATCATTATGAACTAAACCCTCAAATACCTGAGGGGGATGAAACCTAAGACGAACCTTGTTATTGTTTTCGAACTATATGATAAATACTTGATTTGTTCTTAATTATGTGTTCTTAATTCTTGTTTTGATATTTCGGGATATTGATTCAAGTACTTGATGTGCTTAGGCGAGAGGAGGAATAGACCATGTCTAAGAGTAGATCTAGCATAATTAAGCGGAGTTGATCGCAACCCTAGAGATCGGATGATTTAAAAAATATGCCAGATTAGGGTCAAACCTAATATGGGAGTCCATAGATTGAGTTAATGCAATTCTAGGGGTTTTAATTAGAAAGAGATTTCAATTAATCAACCTAGGGTTAGACGTTAGTAGCCTCGAGAGAGGTATTACTATAAATTAGGGAATCCTACGGATCAAGTCAAGTGAATAAATCGTGCAGTTCGAGTTAAATAACAAGTGAAGTCTAGGTGAATTCTTCCTCGGTATTGTCTTAATCAATTGGTTTTTCCCACAAGTATTTCCCCAATTTTGTTCTTTTTGTCTTCGCATCTTTAGTTTAGTAGTTAGTTAATTTTATATTAAAACAATTCACTTCAATTTTAAGGCTAAATAATAAAAAGAAAGTTAGTATTAGTACTTTTAGTTCCTTTAGGTTCGACAACCCGGTCTTGCCTTAACTATACTACTGTTCGATAGGTGCGCTTGCCTCAAATCGTTGTCATAGTTAGTTTCCAGGTTCGATCATTCTCTTTATAAATTTTAAAACTTTGACAAATCACAGCGATCAAGTTTTTGGCGCCGTTGCCGGGGAACTAAAATATTAAGAACGCTCAATTTTTATTACTTTAGCCATTCTATCGCAATTTATTTTTACTCATATTTTTATTTTTATTATTTTACTTTGCTAATTTTTCTTTTATTTGCTTTTGACAGGTAATTTTAGTTTATAGAGGAGATGGCACTGAATAACTATCAGTGGCAATTCATGAGGACAAAGCCAACTGAAGCCGCCAGTGTCTACAACCTCAATGCAGTAACCATGCTATCAAACCAGGTAGAAATTTTAAGTACAAAAATTTACGGTTTATGTGGTTCCTTGCAGGTACACCCAGTAATATAGAGTAATATGAATGGAGGAGGGATGAGCAATACAGAATATCCACCTTACAACCTGAGTGCTGAAAACGAGCAAGTTCACTATATGGGTAACTATTCTAGACCTCAAAATAATCTTTATAGTGACACTTATAATGCAGGTTGGAGGTACCATCCCAATTTCTCATGGGGTGGTCAAGGTAATCAAAGACAACAACACCCTCCAAATTTTCAAAATCAGCCCTACCCACAGGAAAAGAAGTCGAACCTTGAGGAGATGCTGACAAAATTCATAGCGGTGACAGAAACACGTTTCCAAAAAATTGAAACAGCACTCAAAAAGTAAGAAGCATTGATTCAAGAGATCCAGAATCAAGTAGGTCAACTTACCAAGATCATGTCAGAACGACCACAAGGAAGCTTGCCAAGCAACACTGAAACTAGCCCTAAAGAGCAAATTCAAGCCACAACTATTTACATTAATGAAGGGTTAAATGAACCAGAACCAAGGTAAGAAAACGTAGCAGATAAAGGTAAGAATGAGGTGAGCCATGATATACCAAAATCGGCAATTACAGAGTACCAACCTCGTGAGCCATATCCCGATGCAATGATGAAAGACCACACAGAGGAACAATTCGGTGAACTCACACTTCGTATAGGCGACGAAACGATCACTCTTCATGCTCTCAACTCGGCTAGGACATCAAGTAATCAAGGTGATAAATCGAAATAGTAACATATTTTAATCCCATATTTAACATACTTTTGGATGATTTATCCCTTGATTTATGTAAAAAGGTGCTCTTAATCCTTTCTTTTCATGTCTTATACTCAGGAAAGCACCCAAGGATGAAAAGAACGCAAAACAGGCTTAAAACGAGACAAATGGGCCAAAGCATGAAATCGACACGGCCTGGACCAAAGATCACACGGCCGTGCCTCCTTAAAGATCTCGAACACGGCCTGAACCCCGATTTACACGGCCGTGCCTCGTCAACGAAGTCCACATGGCCTGGCCACGATTCACACGGGAGTGTGCCATGGCCGTGTCCCTACCGCGGCCAAGAGGAGTTTCACTCGGATTTGGATTCTTGGAGGCAAAGAAACACACTCCAAAATCTAATTAAACCCCCAAATAGGAATTGCACTCAAATTAGGATACTTGGAGGCCAAGTAACACATCTCAAAGCCTATATAAACACCCTAGGGGGCAACTTAATCGGGGAGTTCGACAGAAACCCTCTGTCGAGGGGGGACCAAAGCCATCGTTTAGGGGCGTCTTGCTAGGCCAGAGAAGGCAGATTTGTGGGGATTCACTCAGGGATAGCCAGTTGATCCATCTCTAGAAGCCGGAATTCTACTCAAGACGGAGGATCTCCTCTTCAATTCTTTCAGGGGGTTTTAGGGATTTCTTATGTTTTGTGTTATCTTTTCTTCTGAGATGTTTTTCTTTATTGTTATGAACTAAAACCTTTAGATACTTGAAGGGGATGAAACCTAGATGAATCTTGTTATTGTTTTCTGAACTATATGATAAATACTTGATTTGTTCTTAATTATGTGTGCTTAATTCTTGTGTTAATATTTCGCGGATATTAATTCAAGTTGAATGTGCTTAGGTGGTGGAGCAAAAGTCCCTGCTTAAGAGTAGATCTAGCATAATTAAGCGGAGTTGATCGCGCGCCTAGAGATAGGGTGACGAGATTTTGCCGGATTAGGGTGAAACCTAATATGGGAATCCATAGATCGATTTACTGCTATTCTAGGGGGTTATTATTCGAGAAAGAGATTTCTGTTAATTAACCTAGGGTTAGACGTTATTCGCCTCGAGAGAGGGTTTAATATAAATTAGGGAGTCCTACGGATCAAGTCAAGTGAATACATCGTCTGGTTCAGAGTTAGATAACAAGTGAAGTCTAGGCGGATTCCTCCTTGGGTGTCGTCTTAATCAACTGAGTTATTCCCAAGTTATTCTCCCAATTTCATTCTTCTTTGTCTTAGAAATTTTAGTTTAATAGTTAATTAATTTAGACTAGATAAACAACTTCACTTATTTTTGGCTAAATAATAAAAAGAAAGTTAGTATTAGTACTTTTAGTTCCTTTGGGTTCGACAATCCGGTCTTGCCATAACTATACTACTGTTCAATAGGTGCACTTGCCTCAATCGTTGTCATAGTTAATTTCCAGGTTCGATCATTCTCTTTATAAATTTTAAAACTCGACTTCACAAAACATCAAGTTTTTGGCGCCATGTTGCAGGGAACTAAAATATTAAGAAAGCTCTATTTTTATTACTTTAGCCATTTTTTATTTTTGCAATTTATTTTTATTTTTTTTACTTTGCTAATTTTTCCTCTATTTTGCTTTTGGCAGATAATTTTAGTCTTTAGAGAAGATGGCACTGAATAATTATCAGTGGCAAGCGATGAGGACAATTCCTACTAAAGCAGCCAGTGTCGTCAACCTCGACGTGGTCACCAGGTTATCTAATTAGTTAGGGATGATGAATAAAAAAATTGATGGTTTGAATAGTCTCTCGCAGGTACACCCAGAAATACAATATGATTCGAATTTAGGAGGCGTGGCGAATCCTGAGTACCCACTCTACGCATATGGCATGGAAAACGAGCAAGCTCAATATACGGGTAACTATTCTAGACCTCAAAATGATTTTTATAATGACACTTATAATGCAGGTTGGAGGTACCATCCAAATTTCTCGTGGGATGATCAAAGTAGCCAAGGACCGGAATTTCCTCCAAATTTTCAACAACCACCTTACCAACAGGAAGATGAGTCGAACCTCGAGGAGATGCTGACAAAATTCATGGTAGCCACAGATAACCATCTCCAAGATACTGAAACCACCCTTAAGACCCAACAAGCATCGATCAAAGGGATCGAGAGACAAGTTAGGGAAGTCACTAAGTCAGTTGAGGAAGTTTCTAAGTCAGTTGGACAACTTGCGAAGCTGATTTCCGAACAACTACAAGAAAGCTTGCCAAGCAACACTGAAACTAACCCAAAAGAGCAACCTCAAGCCGTAACAGTTCATGATAGTGAAGGGTTAGACAAACCAAACCCAAGGGAATAACATGTGGTAAGTGAAGGTAAGGTTGAAGTGTGCCATGATATACCAAAACCGGCAATTACAGAGTACCAACCTCGTGTGCCATATCCCGATGCAATAAAGAAAGACCACACAGAGGAAGAATTCGGTGAATTCACACTTCGTGTAGACGACGAAACAATCACTCTTCAAGCTCTTGACTTAGCTAGGACATCGAGTAATAAAGGTACGAACGTTAATTCTATTGATAACCATTTGGTTCAACCTTCTTTACAGGAAGCATCACGAAATCACCTAGCTGAGCTAGATCTTAGACCTCGTACCCATAAAGAAATAATTCATGAAGAACTAAGGCTTCAGGTCGATGAACTAGACGAGTGGAAAACACACTTTAAAGAGAAACTAGGAATACACGAAGTGAAACTGAAGGAAACCCCAGATGAGCTGATAGGAACAACAAATCACTTCAAAATAGGGGATCAGGTATTGTTGAATAAGGAAGACCCTCGAATCACTAATTCAGACCTTAAGACAAATGAAGAAATCACTTTTGAGGTACTTAATGTCTTCCTATACGGCACAGTCGAGGTAAGCAATCCTAAATTCAACACTTTTGAGGTAAACATTACTCGACTTAAACTTTTTATCAAAAACCGAAGTGATCGCATGAGAAAGGATTTTCACCTCCTCAAACCACCATGACCATTCGAATGAGAGGTAAAGTCTAGGTTAAGAATATAAACGAGCGCTTCTCGGGAGGCAACCCGAGAACTAACCCCATTAATTTTTACATTTTTTTAATTCTTCTTTTACTTTTATTTTTCCTTCTTATCACCTAACTATAAACTAACCAAAATGCTGATTTCCAGACCACACGGCCTTACACACGACCGTGGTCGTGGCCGTGTGGCCACCACAGGAAGGTACAAGGGCGGGGGCTACCACCAGATCCATAATTTTCAACCCCCTTCTTCCTTTTTCTTTTCCAGTTGTTTTTCTCTTTTCATTTTCCATTATTTACTTTTATTTTATTTTTATTTTTATTTTTATTTTTATTCTTATTTCTTTTAATTTCCTTTTATTTTCTTTATTATTTTCTTCTTATTATTCATTCCATTTAGATTTAGCTTAGGATACAATAAAATTAGGATGGTCGCTTGAGGACTCAAACAGCTTTGAGACGTTTCCCCACGTTCACCTCCAATCCTACCCGGTTTCTTTTCATTGGCTTCATCCAAAATTCAGGAAGTTTCACTTCTCTCCCCATCTTACGATTTTATGATTATTTTGATATTATCTATCTTTGTACATTGAGGACAATGTACATCTTAAGTGTGGGGGTTAACTATAGCATTATCCTGAAAATCCTGAATTATTCCTTGTTCTACAGTAAGTTTCTCATATTATGACTAGAATGAAATTCCCCTGATTTGTGATTTTTATTGATATGTTTTAGATTAAGTCATTGATAATTGTGCATTGATAATTAAATTCTAAGAATACTAGAGAATCAGGCATGATAAGTCTATTTTTCAAGAATTAAAATTTTTTAGGATGTCTACCTAAATTTAAATATTACTTTGAAGTTTGAAATTTACGAGGTTGACATCAAAATACCCATAATTTTTGTGAGATTTTGAGCCTTATAGAGCATATATTCTTTTTCATGCTCACTTTATTGATTATGAGTATGTCAACAATGATTTGTTATTCTAGAACTTGCCTCGTTGATACATATCGAGACCACACCTATGATTTGATATACAGATATGATTAAGGCACCTAGGTTTTAACCCACTAACTCCATTAAAAGCCTACCTTCACAATTAACCCCTAGTGAACCCCTTTTAATCCTAACAAACCCTTTTTATTGACATAACCGCTAATATTAACCCAAAACCCTTTGTATATTTGTTATCACCATTCCTTGACTCCCTTTTTGTCGAGATTTGATTTTGAGCAGTTGCCTAACTATGTTCTATATTTTAGTTGTTAAAGTTCTTTATTATTACTTGATTTGTTCTTAAAAAGAAATCAATCGAAGTATATTCATTAGTCATTATTAGTTATGTGATTAAGTGAGCTTATACGTTTGAATTCCAAATATTGAAGAAGAAGCTCATATTATTAGTTTAAAGTTTCAATCCATTATGTAATTATTGAGTTTATTGTTTCTAGTTAGGTAATTTGTCAGTTCAATCTCGATTCTAACCTTCTAATTCAGCCTTTATCCACACCTTTAACCCAAGCCCCGTTACAACCCTGACAAAGACCTTTTGATTTGTGCATCATCTCATATTATAGTGGTGGAGATTTGATTTTCAGGCAAGCCTATGGGATTAACTTTTCATGTTCGACTTTTGAGCGCTTTTTCCTGAACCTTAAACACTTTGAGTGATTTGAGTGAATCTCTAGTGAGGATGTCAATCCTTGTCAGTTTTGAATTAAAGGTAATTATTTAGATAAGGAGAGACGCCTATATTTTCGAGCTACAAATCTATGACTTAGATTGTTTGAATTCTTAGGACTCTTTGAATTGAATTATCCATGTATAAATTATCTATAAATTATGATAAGATATTGTTGATAGGAATTATGAATTATTGAAAGTTTGTTTTAATTGTAAGTTGAGAATTTTGCTTGAGGACAAGCAAAAGCTTAAGTGTGGGGGTATTTGATAAACCGAAATAGTAACATATTTTAATCCCACATTTAACATACTTTTGGATGATTTATCCCTTGATTTATGTAAAAAGGTGCTCTTAATCCTTTCTTTTCATGTCTTATACTCAGGAAAGCACCCAAGGATGAAAAGAACGCAAAACAGGCTTAAAACGGGACAAATGGGCCAAAGCATGAAATCGACACAGCCTGGACCAAAGATCACACGGCCGTGCCTCCTTAAAGATCTTGAACACGGCCGTGCCTCATCAACGAAGTCCACACGGCCTGGCCACGATTCACACGGGCGTGTGCCATGGCCGTGTCCCTACCGCGGCCAAGAGGAGTTTCACTCGGATTTGGATGCTTGGAGGCAAAGAAACACACTCCAAAATCTAATTAAACCCCCAAATAGGAATTGCACTCAAATTAGGATACTTGGAGGCCAAGTAACACATCTCAAAGCCTATATAAACACCCTAGGGGGCAACTTAATCGGAGAGTTCGACAGAAACCCTCTGTCGAGGGGGGCCCAAAGCCATCGTTTAGGGGCGTCTTGCTAGGCCAGAGAAGGCAGATTTGTGGGGATTCACTCAGGGATAGCCAGTTGATCCATCTCTAGAAGCCGGAATTCTACTCAAGACGGAGGATCTCTTCTTCAATTCCTTCAGTGGGTTTTAGGGATTTCTTATGTTTTGTGTTATCTTTTCTTCTGAGATGTTTTTCTTTATTGTTATGAACTAAACCCTTGAGATACACAAGGGGATGAAACCTAGATGAATCTTGTTATTGTTTTCGAACTATATGATAAATACTTGATTTGTTCTTAATTATGTGTGCTTAATTCTTGTGTTAATATTTCGCGGATATTAATTCAAGTTGAATATGCTTAGGTGGTGGAGCAAAAGTCCCTGCTTAAGAGTAGATCTAGCATAATTAAGCGGAGTTGATCGCGCGCCTAGAGATAGGGTGACGAGATTTTGTCAGATTAGGGTGAAACCTAATATGGGAATCCATAGATCGATTTACTGCTATTCTAAGGGGTTATTATTCGAGAAAGAGATTTCCGTTAATCAACCTAGGGTTAGACGTTATTCGCCTCGAGAGAGGGTTTAATATAAATTAGGGAGTCCTACAGATCAAGTCAAGTGAATACATCGTGCAGTTCGAGTTAGATAATAACAAGTGAAGTCTAGGTGGATTCCTCCTTGGGTGTCGTCTTAATCAACTGAGTTTTTCCCAAGTTATTCTCCCAATTTCATTCTTCTTTGTCTTAGAATTTTTAGTTTAATAGTTAATTAATTTAGACTAGATAAACAACTTCACTTATTTTAGGCTAAATAATAAAAAGAAAGTTAGTATTAGTACTTTTAGTTCCTTTGGGTTTGACAATCTGGTCTTGACTTAACTATACTACGGTTCGATAGGTGCACTTGCCTCAATCGTTGTCATAGTTAGTTTCCAGGTTCGATCATTCTCTTTATAAATTTTAAAACTCTGACTTCACAGCGATCACAAGGTAAAAACATAAATTCCATTAATAATCATTTGATTCAACCTTCTGTACAGGAAACACAACGAAACTACACAACCGAGCCAGATCCTATACCTCGTGTCGATAAAGAAGAAATTCATGAGAAACGAAGGCTTCGGATCGATGAACTAGACGAGTGGGAGACACACTTCAAAGAGAAACTAAAAACACACGAAGCAAAAACGTGGCAACTCCACGAAAAACTTAACGATGGGACAACCCAGGTTAAGATAAGAGATCAGGTACTCAAAATCTTCCCAAATGGAACAGTTGAGGTAACTAATCCTAAATTAAGCACTTTTAAGGTAAACACTACTCGACTTAAACTATATATCAATAACCGAATTGATCGCATGAGAAAGGATTTTCACCTCCTCAAACCACCATGATCATGCGAATGAGAGGTAAGTCTAGCTCAAGACTTTAAACGAGCGCTTCTCGGGAGGCAACCTGAGCAGTAACCCCACTAACGTCCATATTTTCGAATTTTAGCATCTAACTAAAAACTAACCAAATTTTTAAGCACAGGTTTCCCTACCACACGGCCTTGCACACGGGCGTGGCCGTGGCCGTGTGGAAACAGGACAAAACTTATCCTAAAACACGGGCTGCGATAAAACGCCACGGCCGTGCGATTCGGCCGTGGTCGAACACGCCCGTGGGACCTTTGAGTCCATTTATATTTTTCTTTTTCTCCTATTTTAATTTTTAATTTCTCTACTTTTATCCTTCTCGTCTTTAAATTTATATTACTATATTTTGATTTCTTTAATTTAGGTTCAAGGGGCTTTTAACGAACAACACCAGATATGTCAGCACCTTCACATTTCATCGTCACACCCACCTCGCGAACCATCCAACAATAAGGACTTCTCAGTCCATTAATCTTTTCTTTTAGTTTTATTTCACTTTTTAAACTATTTATTTTATTCTTTTCTTTAAATATATAATTAGTATTATTCTTATTATTTCCTGGCTAATTCTTCATGAGTTACCCAACTTCTTCATCTAGCGCAGAAATTGTTGGCGGCCACTACACCACCACCAAAGACGCCTCCTCTAACTTATCTTTCACCTCCAAATCAATTTTCTACACTTCCAACTCAAGGAATCCATCCAGAAATCAAGAAGTTTTACTTCTCCTTCTTACTATAATGTTTTTATCTATCTTTGTACATTGAGGGCAATGTACACCTTAAGTGTGGGGGGTGAATCTTAAAAGTGCCTAATTTTTTTCATTATTCTCAAATCCTGAATTATATCTTGTTCTTAAAGTAAGTTTCTCATATTATGATTAAAATGAAATTTCCTGTGATTTATGATTTTTATTGATATGTTTTGGATTAAGTCATAGTTAATCGTGCATTGATAATTTAAACTTTAAGATACTAGAGAGTCAAGCATGATAAGTCTATTTTTCAGAAATTAAAAAAATTTTCTAGGTTGTCGACCTGAATTTGAATATTACTTTGAAGTTTGAAATTTAAGAGGTTGACATCAAAAACCCATAATTTTTGTGAGATCTTGAGCCTTATAGAGCATATATTCTTTTTCTTGCTCACTTTATTGATTACGAGTGTGTCAACATTGATTTGTTATTCTAGAACTTGCATCAATTATACATGTCGAGACCACACCTTTGATTTGATGTACTAAGATGATAAAGGCACCTAGGTTTTAACCCACTTACTCTACTTAAAGCCTACCTTCACAATTAACCCCTAGTGAACCCCTTTGATCCTAACAACCCTTTTTATTGACTCACCCACTAATATTAACCCAAAACCCTTTGTATTTGATATCACCATTCCTTTTGACTATCCTTATATCGAGATTTGATTTGATCGGTTACTTAACTATTTTTTTTATCAGTTGTTAAATTCTTTATTATTACTTACTTGATTTGTTCTTAAAAAAAACGAAGTATATTCATTATTAACTCTATGTTCTATGAGCTTAAAACAGTTAAATTCACATCTTTAGAAGAAGCTCGTGTTATTAGTATTATAAGTTTCAATTGATGTAATTATTCTTTATTTAGTTCATTGTTTCTAGTTAGGTAATTTGTTAGGTCAATCTCGATTCTAACCCTCTAATTCAGTCTTTATCCACACTTTTAACCCAAGCCCCGTTACAACCCTGTTAAAGACCTTTTGATTTGTGTATCATCTCATATTATAGTGGTGGAGATTTGATTTTCATGCAAGCCTATGGGATTAACTTTTCATGTTTGACTTATGAGTGCTTTTTCCTGAACCTTAAACACCTCGAGTGATTTGAGTGAATCTTTAGTGAGGATGTCAATCCTTGTCGATTTTGAATCAAAGGTAATTATTTAGATGAGGGGAAACACCTATGTTTTCATGCTACAAAATGTATGACTTAGATTATTTGAATCTTTAGGACTCTTTGAGTTGAATTATCCTTGTATAAATTATCTGTGAATTATGACAAAACATTATTGATGAATATTATGAATCGAGGAAGTTTATTTTAATTGTGAGTTGAGAATTTTGCTTGAGGACAAGCAAAAGCTTAAGTGTGGGGGTATTTGATAAACCGTAATAGTAACATATTTTAAGCCCACATTTAGCATACTTTTGGATGATTTATCCCTTGAATCATGTAATTGGGTGCTCTTAATCCTTTAATTTCATGTTTTATACTTAGGAGAGCATAGGAGGATGAAAATAACGGAAAACGGGCTTAAAACGGACCAAATGGGCCAAAGTAGGAAATCAACACGGCCTGGGGTTTCACCACACAGCCGTGCCTCCTTATCAGACCCAACCACGGCCTGGCCACGATTCACACGGGCGTGTGCTGAGGGCGTGTCCCTGCCGTGGAAAAGAGGAATTTCACTCAAATTAGGATACTTAGAGGCAAAGAAACACATTCCAAAGTCTATATAAACACCCTAAGTATGACCTAAAAAGGGAGTTCGACGAAGCCCTCAATCGGGCGTCCAGCTAGGGCCAAGGAGCCGAGCCGAAAGAGGCGGTTTGTGGGAATTTACTCGAAGAAAGCCGCTTGATTCATCTCAAGAAGCGAGTCATACTCAAGATGGAGGATCTCTCTTCAATTCCTTCAGGGGTTTTAGGGTTTTTCTTATGTTTTGTTTTATCTTTTCTTACGAGATGTTTTCTTTTATCATTATGAACTAAACCTCAAATACACGAGGGGATGAAACCTAAGATGAATCTTGTTATTGTTTTCTCAACTATATGATAAATACTTGATTTGTTCTTAATTATGTGTTCTTAATTCTTGTTTTGATATTTCAGGATATTGATTCAAGTCTTGATGTGCTTAGGCGGAGGAGGAATAGACCACATCTAAGAGTAGATCTATCATAATTAAGCGGAGTTGATCGCAACCCTAGAGATAGGATGACGAAAATCTGCCGAATTAGGGTCAAACCTAATATGGGAGTCCATAGATCGAGTTAATACAATTCTAGGGGTTTTAATTAGAAAGAGATTTCAATTAATCAACCTAGGGTTAGACGTTAGTAGCCTCAAGAGAGGTATTAATATAAATTAGGGAATCCTACGGATCAAGTCAAGTGAATAAATCGTCTGGTTCAGAGTTAAATAACAAGTGAAGTCTAGGTGAATTCTTCCTCGGGTATTGTCTTAATCAATTGGTTTTTCCCACAAGTATTTCCCCAATTTCGTTCTTTTTGTCTTCGCATCTTTAGTTTAGTAGTTAGTTAATTTTATATTAAAACAATTCACTTCAATTTTAAGGCTAAATAATAAAAAGAAAGTTAGTATTAGTACTTTTAGTTCATTTAGGTTCGACAATCCGGTCTTGCCTTAACTATACTGCTGTTCGTTAGGTGCGCTTGCCTCAAATCATTGTCATAGTTAGTTTCCAGGTTCGATCATTCTCTTTATAAATTTTAAAACTTTGACAAATCACAGCGATCAATCCCATGTCCCCAGGTGGAATTTCATCATCACTGAAATAAATAAAGTTGTCGGCACTTATATTACTAACCAGACGGTCAAGTTTGTTGACAGATATATCTTTAGTAATATAGGTTTCATTCAACACTTTCATCAATGCCTCGCGATGTACTTCTGAGCTTAAAAGCAATGCTATCAATGATATGCGAGCCGGTTGTTTGCGCAGTTGCTCTACCACATTGTATTCACTGTGCTTCAAGAATTTCAAAAATTCTTTAGCCTCTTCCTCCTTTTCTGGTTCATTGATAAGTGCCTCTGGTCCTTTCTCTCATTCAACTGCCAAGGTCTTTGATTTCACTGGTTCTGTTCTGACGTTTATTGAGTCGTAACGCCTTCCACTATGTGTGTAAGATCCTTCATTTTGGTCCTCCTTGGAATCGCTAGCTAGGATTTCTCCTCCGGGTATTGTCACATTACAGTCGTAATTCTAAGGTACCATTTTGTTATCCTTATAAGGAAAGGAAACATGTTTCTGGATTATGACCTTTGGCGCCATTTGTGTTCCGCCTTTCGTGTTTCTTGGTCGGGAGATTATGATCCTCGGATAATTAACTTTTTGGTTTGTCAACTCTCCTTCTGTCGCGCACATGCTTCCTCCCCCTGAGCCTTCTTCATAAAATTCTAATTCCTTATTGTTCATAAGGCTTTGCACCAAGACCCTGAACTCAACACATTCCTGGATCTCGTGCCCTTCTACTTTGTGGAACTCACAATAGTCCCTTACTCCTTCACATCCTTCCACAGAATATGATACTATCAATCCTCTTCCTACCACTTCTCTCCAGACAATTCTCAATGGGGTTTTCACCTCCGCAATATCCTCCTTGATCCTTCTCACGATACTTTTACCAATCGCATTTACCCCCTTATCTCCATGGTTAGGTAATGGATTTTCTACACTTAGTGTCTCAGCAAACTTTACGATCCCCATCTTAATAAGTCTCTCGACTACCGTTTTGAAAGCAGTTTAATTTTCTATTGAATGCCCCGGTATTCCCGTATGATAGTCACATTGAGCGTTTGAATCATACCATTTGGAATATGGGGGCTGTAACGGTTTTAGATAAAATGGGGACACCACGTGTGCGTCAAATAAACTTTGATACAACTCCCTATACGTCATTGGGATTGGCGTAAATTGGAGCTTTTCAGAGTTTTGCTTTGTACCTGATTCCTGCCTTATCGAACCTTGTTGCCCAGCGGTGATTACTTTTGGTTGGCTAACAGTAATTGCCTTTGAGTACCTTTTGTTATATGTGCTCATATTATTCACCTCATTCCCCCTTTTCCTTGGACCTGACCTTTTGGTGTTTTCCCCTGCTTCTATCATGCCACTCCTTATGGCATTTTCAATCATTTCTCCCGCCATTACTATATCCGCAAAGCTCTTTGTGGTACTTCCTATCATGTGAGTAATGAATGGGGCCTTTAAAGTATTGATAAAAAGCATTGTAGTTTCTTTTTCTAGGAGCGGTGACTGAACTTTTATGGCAACTTCCCTCCATCTTTGCGCATACTGCCTGAAGCTTTCATTCGGCTTCTTCTCCATATTCTGCAAGGTAATTCTATCAGGAGTCATGTCTGTTACGTGACTATACTACCTCATAAATTCTTACGCTAGGTCCTTCCACGAACTAATCTTAGCACGGCTTAGTTGATTATACCATTTGGATACTGCCCCCACCAAACTGTCTTGGAAACAGTGAATCAGCGGTTGGTCGCTGTTAACATACCCAGTCATCCGCCTGCAGAACATAGTGATGTGAGCCTCGGGACAACTAGTCCCGCTATACTTCTCAAATTTCGGCATTTTAAACTTATGGGGAAGTACCAAGTCTGGGACCAAACTCAAATCCTTAGCATCAATTCCACCATGTTTATCAGTATTTTCCATTGCCTTGAATTTTTCTTCCAACCACCTACATCGGTCCTCAAACTACTTTGGAAGCTCCATTCTTGCCCCTTCCCTTTCTGCCACATCCAAATCAGGAATAACGGGATTGGTTGGATTATCTCCTTGGTTAAATCCTGAGCCAACTTGGAAGTTTATTGGATTTGAAGCACCAGTCTGAACCTGCTGAGGCCTAATCGTGATAGATGGCCTTTGCGGGTATACTTCAGGTTGTGTCTGTGCATGGATGGGAGTAAAACCCAGAGGATTGTCCTCACTTTCTTCCCCAGCATTGGTCATGGGACCTTTTCCTTTGTTCGTCGCCCCAGTCAGTAATTGAGCCATTTCAGTCATCATGTTTCTTTGGGACACCATCATTTGATCCCTCATGTCTTGCTGGATCTTGGCTAGCTGCTCTTGCATCTGATTCTGTATTTCTCTTTGTAGTTGTTCGAGTCTTTCTAATCTTTTATCCATATCTCTTGTCTTAGCTCGAGTACCGTCTCGATGCCTAGTTTCCAGATTAATTCTCTCTCACTCTCTCTATAATAATTTCAACTAATTAGGATCCTTCTATGGATTTTAATGCATATGATGTGATGTAATGCAAATGCATGAATGCAAAAAAAAGGTATCGATTCTGATTCAATTTCATTTAGAAAACTTTATTAGAAAATAAAATTCTTTACATAAAACGGATTACAAATATGCCTTTGCGCTAATGCCCAAAGTTTTAACTCTCTCAAATAACGAAGCTAACTCTCGACCCCGGTCTAACTCTAGCTCGTACTTCACGCTTAGCAAATCAGCCTGAGCTGCCAAAGTCTGTAAATCATTGGCTACTTCCAGAATCTGAGATGCGGCTTCTCCTATGACGTAGTCTCTATTTCTGACTTGATTTTGAGAATAGTGAAGCAGTTCCTTCCAATATTCCTCATTTGCTTCAAGAAGCTCAACCCGAAGTTCACAATTTTGTAACGCAGATTCTAGTTCTTCAATCCTCTTTTTCATCTCTTTGATCTTGTTTAGACTTGTCTTCATCTCAATCGCAGAATTACGACTTCTATACTGATGGAGTAACTTTTCAAGATCTGCCACTCTAACCTCTAATCCTCCTTTTTCGCCTTGAGTTTCTGCCAAATTCCTCTCTAGGATCTCTTTCTGTGTCTGAGTCTCTTGGAAATTTCTCTTCCATCGATCAACTTTTGTCATTTCTTCTTGAATCTCTCTTTTCCATTGCACTGACGTTTTTCCCAATCTGGCGTTTCTCTTTGATAGACGCAATTTCTTGTAATCCACTTTCAAACTACCTAGGTCTTCTTCGACTTCATTCTTTCTTTTCTTTAATTTCTCGGCTTGCAGCTTTTGAACATCAGCATCTAACCTCAAATACATTTTCTCTTCCTCTAACTGTTCTATCTTCTTCTCGAGCTCCAAATTCCTCCTTTCAAAATCTTGCCTTATGATCTCTAGCTCTGATGGGACCACTTGCAAGTATTCCTCTCTTGATCGGGCGCCTTCTGGATTTAGCTCAGGGATGTTATCATTAATCCTTCAAATCCTCCATTAATTGTATTCTGGGGTCGTCATTGGGCCTGCGGATAATCTCTTCATCCTACGAGTCTGATTCCAAGCACTAGAAATCTTCTTAACCTTTTTCTTATAGTTATCTCTGATAAACCAAAATAGTAACATATTTTAATCCCACATTTAGCATACTTTTGGATGAGTTATCCCTTGACTTATGTAAAAAGGTGCTCTTAATCCTTTCTTTTCATGTCTTATACTCAGGAAAGCACCCAAGAATAAAAAGAACGAGAAACGGGCTCAAAATGGACCAAAATGGGCCAAAGAAGAAACTAACACGGCCTGGACTAAAGCCCACATGGTCGTGCCTCCTCAAATATACTAGAACACGGCCTGAAGTCGATCTACATGGTCGTGCCTCATTAACGGAATCCAACACGGCCTGGCCACGATTCACACGGGCGTGCGCCATGGCCGTGCCCCTACCGTAGAGGAGAGTAATTTCACTCGGAAAAGGATACTTAGGGGCAAAGAAACCTATTTCAAAAGCCTATATAAAGACCCTAGGTATAACCTAAAAGAGGGCGGTTAGCTAGGCCAAGGAGCCGAGCCTAAAAGGTCGATTTGTGGGAAACTCTCAAGGATAGCCAGTTGATCCATCTCCGTGGCGAATTCTACTCAAGACGGAGGATCTCTCCTTCAATTCCTTCAGAGGAGTTTTAGGGATTTCTTATGTTTTGTTTTATCTTTTCTTCTCGAGATGTTTTTCTTTATTATTATGAACTAAACCCTTGAGATACTGAAGGAGGATGAAACCTAGATGAATCTTGTTATTATTTTACGAACTATATGATAAATACTTGATTTGTTCTTGATTATGTGTGCTTAATTCTTGTGTTGATATTTCGCGGATATTAATTCAAGTTGAATGTGCTTAGGTGGTGGAGCAAAAGTCCCTACTTAAGAGGAGATCTAGCATAATTAAGCGGAGTTGATCGCGCGCCTAGAGATAGGGTGACGAGATTTTGCCGGGATTAGGGTGAAACCTAATATGGGAGTCCATAGATCGATTTACTGCTATTCTAGGGGTTTTAATTAGAAAGAGATTTCAATTAATCAACCTAGGGTTAGACGTTATTCACCTCGAGAGAGGGTTTAATATAAATTAGGGAGTCCTACAGATCAGGTCAAGTGAATAAATCGTCTGGTTCAGTGTTAGATAACAAGTGAAGTCTAGGTGGATTCTTCCTAAGGGCATCGTCTTAATCAACTGAGTTTTTCCCAAGTATTTCCCCAATTCATTCTTTTTATCTTTGTGTATTTAGCTTAGTAATTAGTTAATTTAGATTAATAAACAACTTCACTTATTTTAGGCTAAATAATAGAAAGAAAGTTAGTATTAGTATTTTTAGTTTCTTTGGGTTCAACAATCCGGTCTTGCCTAAGCTATACTACTGTTCGATAGGTGCGCTTGCCTCAATCGTTGTTATAGTTAGTTCCAGGATCGATCATTATAAATTTAAAGCTCTGAAATATAACGATCAATCCCCTCTATATGAAAACTCACATTGTGCCAGCCCATGTGTTGGTGGTACGAATTGTCTTGATCCATATTGCATTAGTACGAGTAAAGGAGCATACCCAACGGCTCTCCAAATTCCAAGTAAAGGAACCCAGTCAAAACTCCCACACCGATAAAGAATTTTGTTGGGAATCATCCAAGGAGTCCTCCACTCGATGTCTTCCTCTTGAAGGTTTTGAAGGAGCGCCATCCAGTTTTCCTCAGACACGTCTTCTCTCCTTGGTGTAGCCACTATCTCTTTTAATGGAGAGTAATTCTCAGAGAAAACCCGATAAGAAACTTTCTCCACCTTCCAGAAATGACTGTGGAACCAAGCTAATAACAACTGCATGCATCCAATGAACCTACCCTCACCTGCTTTCCAACATGCATTCAAGGATCTGAACGTCTCAGCTAAGATCACAGGTACAAGCGTGACCCTTCTATCAAGTCGATCGAATAAATTAGTGACTGCTTCATCTACATGTCTTAGAGCTTTAGGGAAAATTACCAAACCATAAATACACAAGGCAAAGACGTCAATCTTCTTCTTTACATCTTGATGTGCTAAGATCAGGTCCCTCAAGCTCACCCAAGGAATGAATTTACCCTCACCTTTCTTCTGAATTCTGGCTGCAACCCACTGCTCACTCATCCCCGTGATATTCATTAACTTCTTCACAAAGGTTGGGACATTAGCGGCCCTGGAATAAGCTTTTTCAACTTGGATCCTTGGACAGCGAAGCAAGGTTGTATATGCCTCCACCGTGGGCACTAAATCTACTTTCCCGAAAGTGAAACAACTATAGGCAGGGTTCCAAAACTGAGCCATAGCCCGGACAGATGCTTGTCTACCTTGATGTCGAGCAAGTAGGGTAGATAGCCATAATTACGATAGAACAGCTGCTTAGCCTCATCATCCCACTGGGTCCATATTTCTTTCAACTCTTGGAACTCATTTTGTGTCACACTAATACGAGAGAAATCCCATAGTTTCGACACATACCCTCAGCTAAGCTATTCCCTTTTTCCAGTTGTGTTTTCTCTGACCATACACAGACAGTTGCATTGCCCCCCACTGTATCAAGAAATTCATTCTCCATAGCAAGTTTTCTAATTTAGCAATCGAACGTGAATCGACACCTTTTTAAAATATGATATGACATGCAATAATAACCAAAACAACAAGTTAGTATCATATACAAAGAATAAAATTCAAAGTAAGTGAGAAAACATCAAACACCTATATGGATAACTGCTAGAGTTCAGCATAGTTCTACCTAAGGTGGGCTCTTAGGGTTCACTATATGCGGTTTAGTTCTAAAGAAATGGTACCTGAACCAGCAAATTCCTCAATCTTCACCCATTATAGGCTCATACAGATCGAGTTCAGTTCAGGGGAATACATTTCCCTATGGCCATGCGGAAGTGAAAACCTCACGAAGGCATAGGTACAGATGTATCCCGGAAGCAATCCACTAGCCCATGCGGAGGTGAAAACCTCACGAAGGCATAGTTTCTCACTCCCACTTAAAGGTGCGACCACAACGGTCATGCAATGCAATGTGCGCAAGAAAAAAATAATCATATGCAATGACACAAACAAATGCAACAAAAGGATCGTAATTTTCAAATCAAATTTTCAAATTGAATTTTTAAATTTCTGACAAAGGATAGAAAATAATCAATTTTACGGCTTGACTTTCTTATTGGTCCCCAGTGGAGTCGCCAAGCTGTCGAAACCATTTTTAAATTTTTAAAAAACGGGGTTGACTTAAAAAAACGAAAACGGGAGTCCCCACCGATCTTTTTTGCTTAGGTGTGACCGGATCACCTTATAAAACATTTTTTTTAATTTAAAATATTGATTTTGGCCTACAAAATTCAAGAGAACGGGTTCGGGAGTTGGTTACGTACGAGGAAGGGTTAGCACCCTCTTAACGCCCAAAAATTGGTACCTAATTGATAAACTAATGTCCTAATGTCGAAAATTTGAAAAATTTAAAATACGATCCTTTTTATTTGAAAGAAAACTTGAATAAATCAAATTGTACGCCAAGACCCACTTATCTCAAAGAAATAAAATGTCACACCCAATGAGTTAGGGTGCAACATTTCAAGACTTCGAAACTAAGCTTGCCTTTATTTGTAGAAAATCCTTACCTCGAGACAACAAAACGTCATATCCAATAAGTTGGGACACAACATCTCGAATTCCCGAGAATAAATTTTGATTTGAAACTTATGGGTTTCGATTTCAAAAAGGGATACTTGATTTCTTAAGTTCAACGAGAAAAATCGAAACCTAGTGAGTTAGGGTACAACTTTTCTCGAAGCCCCCAAATATTATGTATCGCCGTATTTTTTTAAAAAACTTTTGAATAAAATGTGACAATTTAGCAAAATGTATTTTTATTTAAAACAATGATTCGAGTAAGATATTGCATTAATAAATTACAAAACATAAATACCAAAAACAATTTACGAAAATTACATGATATACTAACATTTAACACTAACATAGATAATTAAGAGGAAGAATAACGTAAGATAGCGAATGATACAGGAAATAAAATGATTATACTAAGGCAAACATAAAAATAATAAGCAAACAAAAGAATATGAATAAACAAATAAAAGATATAAAGTAGTAAATAACAAAAAAAATAAAATATGCAAAAGATAAAAACTACGAAATGAATATGAAACTTTACATACAAGATTAAGTATAAAAGTAAAATAACAATATAAGATAAATGACATATACAATTTTTATAAAAAAAAGTTTAAAATAAATAATATATATACAAAGTATTAAAATAAATAAATAAATAATAAATTAAAAGAACTAAATCAGAATAAAAATAAAAATCAATAAAAAATGAAAGAGAAAAAGAGTAAAACTAAATTTAAACAAATTCTAGGGGTGAAATTTTAAACAAAGACTAAGACCAAACTAGGGACCCAATTGAAACGCGTGCCCCAAAGGAGGGACTCACTGGGCAAATATGCCCTATTCCCAAAACGGTACCGTTCCAATATTTGTATTTAAATGGCCCAGGGACTAAATCAAAATAAAAAAAAGATTACAGGGTCAAATTAAAAATAAAAAAATGAAACAGGATTTAATTGAAGTGCGCAAGAAAAGAGGGAGGACCAAACGCGCAAACTTTCCATAAAATAAAAACACGCGGATCCTTCCCCGGGTCAGGTCAACGCGCGGGTCTTATGGCCTTAAAACGACGTCGTTTTGGGCAATAAAGACTTATCCCAAAACGGCGTTGTATAGGGGCCTTATAAATATTAAAAAAAACCTTAAAAAATCACTTTTAGCAATCTCCTTAAAAAAAAGTCAGAAATCCTCTGAAGAAAAAAAAACCCTCTGAGCTCCCGCCTTGGTCCGGCAGAGCTCCGTTCATCGGACCGTCGCACGTGCCTCACGCGCCACTGCCGATGCCGCTCTATACGTCGACCGAAGGCCAAGAAACTTCGTTTCTCAGTGCAAATCGAAAGGTAAACTAGTTCTATTCATTTTTAGTAGTATTTGTATATTAAAAAAATATTTGCATGAATCAAAAGGAAATGAACTAAAATAAAAAAATACTAAGCGAAATGGAACAATCGGAAATCACATCTGTTCTTTTTTTTTGTGTATTGTATTGTAAAAAATCCCCCTTTTACAATGATTTTGATTGGTTTTTATAACCAAAGTAAATCAACTGATAATAAATACAAAAATCCTATTTTGCTGCTACTGTCTGCATTCTTTCCTTGTTTTGCAGGTGAACGGTGAAAATCCCGACGCGATTCGCGCATTGATGGTAGCGCGATGTCCGGTGATGAAGGCTAGTACAGCGGGTAGCGGCGCGAGGAAGGAACCCTAGGGTTCGTGTTTTCAATTTTTGAAACAAAATTTGGGCTGTTGGGCCATGTAATTTTGTCTTAGGTATTTTTGGTTAGTGGGTCTTCTGTTGGGCTTTGGGTAGTTTAATCTTGTAATTTTTGTTTTATTGGGCTGTAAATGGACTGGACATTTTGGTTTAAAATTGTTTTATTTTCAGTTTTTTGTTTTTGTATGGGCTCGGGCAAAAATAGGTTATTACAGAGTGTTTCAGTACTGTCTTCTACCTACAGTAGTCTCAGTATTTCCTATTTATAGCATTTCAGTTTAAAACAAACAACAGTTTTAGAAGACTTACAGGATCGGCGCCAGAGACTCGGTGTACCACACATGCAGTAAAATGTTTCAAAATACTTCCAAATCGTTTGGAACTGTTCTTTTTGAAAATTCCAAGTTTTAGAAAAACCCAAAAACCACAGCCGATTTTTGTAACTTGACTCTGATACCACTAAATGTAACACCCCAAACCCGCCCTAGACATTATGGCCAAATCTGGCGGTATCACATTGAAGTGTTTTTCGAAAACATAGTTTCTTTGGAAAATCCATTCTATTATTAAATCTCGTTTATGAATCTTAATAGAAATCTAGGGAATCTTGTTCTTTTAGAACTCAAGTTGTTTTTAGCAAAACATTGATCATACCAGTTTGTTACGAAACTTTAAAAACCATGTTTGATGCGGAAGCTTTTATAGTATGTTACGAAACGTGGTGTTTTGGAAAACAATTATCTTTTGGAAAAAAACCGCGTCCTACTACTTCTCAGATGTGAATTGAAATGAATAAAATCCCCCAAATTAAAAGTTAAAATTTAAAGAGGCCTTATTACAAAACAAATACCCAAATTAAAATTATTGGAAATAAAACTCAAATATAAAAACAGGTGCGGTTGTGTGGCCACCTCTGAATCCCTTGCAGCACCGATCCGCCTAAGACTGGGGATTACCTGTACAGATAAACAGAGGGGTGAGTTTACGAAAAATCAGTGTGTAACTGTAACATCCTGAATAATTGGGTCTGTGCATTTTATGTGTTTGGATGCTTAAAATATTAATTTGAGAATTTGAGGTACAATTGGGGCTCAAATTGGGCTGAGGCCTTGTTTTAAATATTTTGTTTAGACACTATAAGGGCTTAAATTGAAGTTATAGTAGTTTAATTGACATATTGGGCTCGTGGCCCAAATGGCTAGGGAACACGATGGGTGAGCTACAAGTGGCGTCACTAGTGCATGAGGAAGGCCCAAATTTTTGGTTGCTTGAAGCCCAAGTTATAGGGCTAGATTTCGGCACTTAATTGAGTAAGGGGGGACGGTACAAGGCTATTTTTTTGGGAATCTTATTATATTTATTTCATGTGGATAATAAGCAGATAAAGGCTATTATTTAGGGATTTAGTCTTTAAGGACAATAAGCAGATAAAGGCTATTTTTGAGGACATAACAGATTAAGATAAGGGAAAAGGGATAGGAGCTATCATGTGTGGAAATGTTGGCCGAAAATCAATCTTTGCTAAAGGGAGGAATCGATTTTCTATATAAAGAGGGGGTGTGCCAAATTTTTGAAGCCTCTCTTTTATTTTATTTTATCATCTTCTTCCTCTCAAAAGCCGAAAATCACCATCTTCTTCACCCTTTCTTCCTCTCTAAAATTTCCTGGTTGGCCGAATCTTTTAACCTCTATTGTTATTCTTCTTTTAATCCCTAAAAGCCAAAATCACATCTCTATTATTCTATTCTTCTCCTTAATATTCATTGGCCGAATCTCTCTTAGCCATCTCTTCAATTCGTACATCTTCTAAAAGCCGAAATTCTTAGATCTTACTTCCTGAAGTTACCAAATTCTCTTCAAAGGAGTTTGCTTGTGCCAAATCTTGAAGAAAACAATAGGTAAGTATTGATTTCGGGATTTCAATGTTCTTCCGGCTTTTCAAAAGTCCTTAGTCGAATGGCTATTAGAAACTAATCTCTTATTTCACTCTTCTTTTCGGCATTCCGGGATTTGAAGAAGGAGGCTAATCGCATATATCTCTAAGTTATAGAATCGTGTTACTTTCGGGATTTCAAGGTAAGAGGATTTGTTTATTTATATATATAAAATCGGGTAGAATACTAACCATGGCCGAATATAGGAGAGGCCTATTTTCACAATTGTTTCGGCTTTTAAGCAAGGCTATAGATTGAGGATAATAGATCCAGATAGCAAGGACATCGACTAAGAATATTGGATTTCGCAATATCAGGTGTCTAATTCTCCACACCATCTGGATCTGTTTGATTAATATATGAAAATAAGTATTACATGTTTTGTTAAATGCCGAAACCCCGGCATATTGACGGGAACCTAAAGAGGGTAAAGCAAATCACCAGGTTAGTAAATGATCTGATTAAATGTTATAAGTATACTGATTTTATGTGATTGCATGGGTTGGGTTTGGGGTGTTACAAATTGGTATCAGAGCCCGATTCAAAACTCGGCTCTGGGGGTTTTTTGGGCTCAAAACGTTTTCTAAAGTTGGGTTTTCGAAACATGCATATTTATACAGGTCTGTTAGCTCAGCATGGCACCTGCGTCTCCGGCCCAAGTCCACCAGGTAAGTATTCTGAACCATTGTGTGATATAATATATGTGGGCTTGATGGGCTTTATGGGACGTAGATTAGTTAGATTAGAACTTGATGGACTTTAGGCCTAGCTGAAACAACTCTTAAAATCTCATAAGACTTAACTTCACTAAACAAACCCGTGAACGAGCCATGAAGACTAGGGTGTGTGTAACAGCATACGCATGTCTAGGATTGGATCCAGAAAGAGTCCAGTATTTAAGCGGTCCTAGTGACTCACCTCCTCTTGTTGGAATCCTACAGTGCGTAGTGACTGCTCACCTTAGCCAAGTTAGGGTGTGGCAATGGGCATACACATGTCTAGGAGTGGATCGGGAGAGCTTGGTACTTAAGCAGCCCTAGCGACTCACCTCCTCTTCAATAGAATCCTACAGTGCGTGGTGACTATTCACCCTAGTTACGAGGACTTGTTGATGGGCTAAACCTTATAATTGAAACCCGAAAGGGACCAACCACCTAGTTTGAAAAAAAAAAAGAAAATTTCTCAAGTTTTGCAAAATCTTCGAATACGTTTGATTTGTGAAAACTACCAACCACCATGAATTTGTAAAATACCTATGTTTTGAAAATTTACCAGAAAATCTCATGTTTATAAGAGTAACCCTGACCATGAAACTAGATTTTTCCCCAAAGTACCTGTTTGAAAAAAAAACAACAACAACATCGAAATATCCTGGTTAGAAAAAATTACCAACCTACCCTCATTTTGTCAAATGACCAAAATACCCCGGTTTGTACAATTACCAAATTACCCCGATTTGCAAAATTACTAAATTGCCCCGGTTTCAAAATTACCAAAATACCCCAGATTTCAAAATTACAGAAATACCCCCGGTTTCAAAATTACCAAAATACCCCGGATTGTAAAATTACGAGAATACCCTCACTTCACGAAATCAACAAGGAACTTTATTATGAAAAATTACGAAAATACCCCTGTAGGATGAAATTATGAAAATACCCCTGGGTAGTGAATCAACGAAAACACCTTTACGTGAAGAATGTAAGTGCTTGGATGATTTTTGTATGATGTATGCGTTTTATTGTAGTTAGAGGTTACAAACTTGATCTTTTGTATTGTGAATCACGAATTCGAAAGAACCACTCTTAAAACTATTATTCAAAAGATCGTTAGTGGTTAACTAGTGAAAGAAAACTAATAATCCATAAAATTCTTAATCAGATAAACGCCAATCAGAGGAATGAGTTCAAGGGGTCGAGGACGTCTGCCGCGTGGACACGGTAGGGGTAGAATGATCGCGTCGAGCCGGTGAGGGTCCGCCACGGGTCGAGAAGCGAGATGCCGGCTCGCGCCGTATGTAGAAGGAGAATTTCGGGATGAGGCGCCGGAGATGATGCTGTATCTCGAAGCGATGTTGAGGGTTTTAGAGAGGGTTCTTGGAGTAGGCATGGGCACAGAGCCGAAAATCAGTGCGGAGCGGCTTAAGGCCAATGGGGCAGAAGTGTTTAGGGGAGTTTCTAGTGTAGCCCCTAACACAGCTGAGTGTTGGATGGAAGCGACTGAGCGCATAATGAATGACTTAGACTTTACGGTAGAGGAAAAGTTGAAAGGGTCGTGTCTCTTTCTTGAGACGAGGCCTATCGATGGTGGCTCACGGTGAAAGAGGTATTGCCGTAGATCGTATTGGTGGGATTTCTTTAAGGAATCATTTCAAGGGAAGTATGTTGGGGCCACTTACGTGGATGCACAGAGGAAGGCATTCCCGAATGCAGTGCGAGGAAGTAAGTCCGTGGTGAATCGAATACGAGGCGTAGTTTTTGCGCTTGAGCTTCTACGCTCGGAGAACAAAAGAGCGAACGAGTATGAACGTTGTGTACGGTTCGAGGATGGTTTGTGGAATGAGTTAAGGATTCTGATAGCACCGCAACGGGAGAGAGTTTTTGCTGTTTTGGTAGATAAGGTTAAAATAGCTGAGGAAGTGAAACGGGTCGAGAGACAAGAAAGGGATCAGGATAGGAGTAAGAGTAAGAGAAGTTTCGAGCAGTTAGGAGCATCTGAGAATTATCAGAAAAGGCCTAGGACTGATGGGCCAGCTCGTGCTCCGACGGGTCAGAATCGAGCATGTCCTACATGTGGGAGGACGCATTATGTGGAGTGCAGAATGAAAACTGGTAGATGCTTTAGGTGTGGATCTACAGGATATCTGATTAAGGACTGTCCTCAGATGGATCGGGTACAGCCCACGGGACGAGGTTCTGATCAGGCTGGGAGAGGTGATCAACAACCACCAAGAGGCCGCAGACAAGCCAGGGGTGATAATGGTAGTGAACGCGATCGTGGAGCACCAGGTAGAGGTGCAGGTTATGCTGAGGCGAGGCAGTCAGCGTTGGTCTATGCAGCACATCGCCAAGGGGAAGAAGACGCCCCAGATGCGAACAATGGTGCGTACCTTACCATAGTATACTAAGTGTTTATTTTTTTTTGGCTTTAGAAATTAGAGTGCGCAGCGAAAGCATAGTGGTGCGACTTAGGTAGTACGATTACTAGTTAGTTGGAAATTTCGAGGATGAAATTTCTTTAAGGGGGTAGAATTGTAACATCCTGAATAATTGGGTCTATGCATTTTATGTGTTTGGAAGCTTAAAATATTAATTTGAGAATTTGAGGTACAATTGGGGCTCAGTTGAATGAGGCCTTGTTTTAAATATTTTGTTTAGACACTCTAAGGGCTTAAATTGAAGTTGTAGTAGTTTAATTGACATATTGGGCTCGTGGCCCAAAGCAGTAGAGAACACGATGAAGGTGAGCTATAAGTGGCGTCACTAGTGCATGAGGAAGGCCCAAATTTTTGGTTGCTTGAAGCCCAAGTTATAGGGCTAGATTTCTGACACTTAATTGAGTAAGGGGGACAACACAAGGCTATTTTTGGGAATCTTATTATATTTATTTCATGTGGATAATAAGCGGATAAAGGCTATTATTTAGGGATTTAGTCTTTAAGGACAATAAGCGGATAAAGGCTATTTTTGAGGAGATAACAGATTAAGATAAGGGAAAAGGGATAGGAGCTATCATGTGTGGCGTTGTTGGCGAAAATCAATCTCTGCTAAAGGGAGGAATCGGTTTTCTATATAAAGAGGGTGTGTGCAAAATTTTTAAGCCTCTCTTTTATTTTCTTTTCTCATCTTCTTCCTCTCAAAAGCCGAAAATCACCATCTTCTTCACCCTTTCTTCCTCTCTAAAATTTCTGGTTGGCGAATCTTTTAACCTCTATTGTTATTCTTCTTTTAATCCCTAAAAGCCAAAAATCACATCTCTATTATTCTATTCTTCTCCTTAATATTCATTGGCCGAATCTCTCTTAGCCATCTCTTCAATTCGTACATCTTCTAAAAGCCGAAATTCTTAGATCTCACTTCCCAGAAGTTACCGAATTCTCTTCAAAGGAGTTTGCGTGTGCCGAATCTTGAAGGAAACAATAGGTAAGTATTGATTTCGGGATTTCAATGTTCTTCCGGCTTTTCAAAAGTCCTTAGTCGAATGGCTATTAGAAACTAATCTCTTATTTCACTCTTCTTTCTCTGCATTCCGGGGATTTGAAGAAGGAGGCCAATCGCATAGATCTCTAAGTTATAGAATCGTGTTACTTTCGGGATTTCAAGGTAAGAGGATTTGTTTATTTATATATATAAAATCGGGTAGAATACTAACCATGGTCGAATATAGGAGGCCTATTTTTGCAATTGTTCCGCTTTTTAAGCAAGGCTATAGATTGAGGATAATAGATCCAGATAGCAAGGACATCGACTAAGAATATTGGATTTCGCAATATCAGGTGTGTAATTCTCCACACCATCTGAATCTGTTTGATTAATATATGAAAATAAGTATTACATGTTTTGTTAGATGCAAAAACCCCAAAGCATATTGACGGAACAAAGAGGGTAAAGTAAATCACCAGGTTAGTAAATGATCTGATTAAATGTTATAAGTATACTGATTTTATGTGATTGCATGGGTTGGGTTTGGGGTGTTACAGTAACCCCATATAAGCAAAATGCCAATCATGCCATAGGCAAGTACAGTCTAAGCCTAAGCCCAAATCAATAACAGTTCAATTTAGTTCAGTTCAGTTGGGCCTTAGCCCATTACAGTATCAGTATCAGTGTGGGCCTTAGCCCATAACAGTGATAGTAACAGATTAGGCATGCAATTAGAAATCCTACCCATCCAGCCTCTACATTCCACTCCGTCCAGCCCAGCACTCCATGTGGGGATAAAATCACCCACCCATCCCTACACTCCAAAAATTAGCACCAGTTGCGGCACTAAACAGTATTTGCAGCAGAGATGCCAGTACAGTACACTTCCTCCAATCATAATTATCCCATCCCGATGCAACATATCATACATTTATGCAACATATATATCGTGGCATGCTCATATAAGTCATACATAACATAGCATACAGTCATTTTATAACATAGGGGCATAACAGTCATTTTACAACATAGGGGTATAACAGTCATTTTCTATCAGTTTGGGGTCTAGGTATACTTATCGACCCATCAGTAGGTCCACAGTCATCTCGGGCGACCCGTGCAACCTTTACAGTAAAACGGTGAAAATGGGCCCAAGGCCCATAAGGCGGCCCCATATGGGCCCACACGCCCGTGTGGCCCACATAGCCCAGAATTGGCCTCGGTCATGAAAATTACATAGTTTGGCCCAATTTTCTCCACACATTCGTGTGGTTTACTCGTGTAGGGCCCATAAGCCCGTTGGGCCCACACGACCCATTTCGGCCCAACATGGCCCAAAACAGCCTAAGACCATGAAATTGCTCATAGTGGCCTCAATAGTCTAACACCCACGTTTTAGACGTTCGGTTTACCACACAAGCGAGCGCACGCTCGTGTAGTTTCAGTTGTCATAAATTTTCGACTTTTACTGGTTTACGATTTGGGCAGTGTTTACACACATGGTTTCAATTCGTCACGAGCAGTCGCTCAAGCACTCACCAACCTACATTTGGTCAATCAAACACCACCGCCAGTCCTACTTTACGGTTAACAAGAAACTCGAAATAAACAATCTAATCATAGAATAGCGTAGCGTTACCTTCAATCGAACCACTGTGATTCCCACGAATTTTAGTCTCTAGCGATTGATTAGGAGTTCCCTGAATCCTTCCTTAATTACCATACACTTGCCATCAGTTATCACTTAAGGCAGAAGAAGAAAGGGAATAATGATTCGTTTATAGTACTTACTGAAAGAGAGCAAGAAAATCGAATAGTGAAAGGATTCGGCACTAGCATAGCCCTTCACCCTCAATTTAAAGCTGGCCAAAAACAGTTAATCAAACCCCACTTTAGTAACTCAAAAGCCGACACTTCAAGTGCCATACTCACTTACCGAAAAGAAAGGAGCAAATTAAATCGGCAGAGGGGGAAAGAATGGTTTCGGCAGTGATCAGAACTGGGAATCGGTAGCACAACTCTTGAGGGAGAGAAAGAAGAGAATCGGTTTAGGAGAGAAGAGATTTCGGCAGAGGGAAAAGAAAGAAAAAATGAAAAGGAAAGAAGGTGTATTCGGCCACTAGAAGAACTACTTGAGAAAAGAAACAAGAATAGGCACTTGAGGGAGGCAATATTCGGCCAGAGAAGGTTGTCAAAGTAGCAAAACTGTGAGACAGAAGAATATGCCAAAATTCCTTACCACATTCGGCCTCTGAAGCAAAAAGAGAAAAACACCAAAGGGAAAAACAAAATGAGGCATACCATTCTTGGCCGAATTCTTGAGTGCCCAAAGTCCACATTCGGGACAACATTCCCTCTCCCTTCATCCCTTGATTTTCTCCTAAAATCCCTCCTCAAACCTCTTCATCTGATCACACCTCCCCTAAACCACTCAATTCGAATTCCTCTCAACCACTTCAGTGTTTCAGTCAAACTCCATCACCTCCCACGGCACACCAGCAAAATAAATACTCCCTTGCCTCTACCAAGATTCGAACCTCAGTCCTTAGGCCTATGTAACACGCCACTTACCCCCTAGACCAGTAGGCTTTTTATGTCTTGTTATACACACAATAATTTAAAAGCCTACTAACTAGAGGCAAGGGTCTTATTCCCTAAAAACCAAAATTTTGCACAAGCCCAGGCTTGAACCTAGGACTTCTTAGACACTCCCCAACACACCCAAATCACTTAACCACTGAAGCAGACCAGTACTTTGTGTTGCAACCATACAAAAAATAATTACCTAGATTTTGGGGCGTTACAGCTAAACTTGCTTATGTTCATTTTTTCATCTCTATGGCGGCTATGCATGAATGGCCCTTGCATAAATTGGATATAAAGAATGCCTTATTACATGGTGATCTTTAGGGGGAAGTTTACATGGAGCAAGCACCAGGGTTTGTTGCTCAGGGGGAGAATGGGAAAGTCTGTCGATAATGTAAATCTTTGTACGGCTTGAAGCAAAATCCTCACGCTAGGTTTGTGATATTTAGTGAGGCAGTTCAAGCATTTGGATTGAAGAAAGGTAATTATTACCACTCGATATTCTACAAATAGTCAAAGGAGGGTATAATTCTGCTAGTGGTGTATGTTGATAATATTGTCATTACTGGGAGTGATGAGCCTAACATTTTGGCCTTGAAATCTTTTCTTCATACTCAATTTCAAAAAAAATAAAAGACTTAGGAAAGTTGAAGTATTTCTTGGGTATTGAATTCACAAGAAGTAAGAAGGGTGTTTTCCTATCTCAAAAGAAATATACTCTTGACTTATTGACAAAGATTGGAAGATTAAGGTGTAAGCCATGTAGAACACCTATGGAACCTGATATACAACTTATAAAAGAAAATGGTGACTTATTTGAAGATCATGAGAAGTATAGACGGTTCGGTTGAAAATTGAATTACCTTAAAGTGACTTGACTTGATATTGTATAGTATTGTTAGTCAATTCATATCCTCACCAACAGTGAAACGTTGGCCAGCTTTGGAGCATATTATTGGCCATCTAAAGGGGGCTCCTAGACATAGACTTTTATATAAAAACTATGGGAACAATAATATTGAACGTTTTTCAGGTGCAGATTGGACTGGACCTAAGATGGATATTGTGTTTTTGTGGGAGGAAATCTAAGTTCTTAAAAAAGCAAGAAATATAATGTAGTATCCCTATCTAGTGTAGATTCAAAATACAGAACCAAGATACAATCTGTGTGTGAATTTGTATGGTTGCATCAACTACTTAGTGAATTTAGCTTCAAGACGTCATTCCCAGTCAAGTTATGGTGCGATATCCAAGCTGCTATTCGCATAGCTTCTAATAATGTATTTCATGAAAGAACTAAGTACATTGGATTTGATTGTCATTTTTCCATGAAAAGGTCCAACAAGCGCTTATCTCTACAAGTTATGTTAAAACTGGAGAGCAACTAGGGGATATCTTTACAAAACCTTTAAATGGAGCTTGAGTTAATTATATTTGTAACAAGATGGGCATGATTGATATTTATGCTCTAGCTGGAAGAGTGTTGAAGAATATAGTGTACAGTTGTAAATATAAGTTATAGTTTTTTTTTCTTTATTTTTTTTATTTTCTTTCCTTTTACGTTAAGATGTAACTTGTATAAATATATATATTTTAAGGTTGAATGAAAAGTGTGTGTTTCCCACCTAAACAAGTTTTTTTTTTTTTATAGTTTTTTGAACCCTAGAATTTTGGTTACATTAAGGATTATCCCTAACTATTTCATTAAGACTACTTTCATTTTTATTGGTGCATGCAATGAAATTGAAAAGATTGTTAGATCTTTTGTGTGAGATCCGCTAGTTCTAACCAAAAGCTTGCATTTGTAAGATGAGATTAATATTGTCAACCTTTGGAGAATGAAGGATTGGGTATACGGGAATGATGTGCGTAGAATAGATTGTTCTTGATGAAATCGAGCTTTAGTAATATCTTTAAGACATGTTTTTTATGTTCATGTTTTGAGATCTAACTAAAAAGTCATAGGAAATTTCCCAGATAAGATTGGTCGAAGTAATGTGTCTTATGTATGGAGATTGCTTGCCAAAGTTTGGTCAGAACTAAAACAATGCATATGTTGGATGGTTGGTGATAGGAGGAATACAAACTTTTGGCTTGACATGAGGATCAAAGACTTAGCCCTCCTCATTCATCATTGTTTTAATGTTGATGCTATTAATAAGCACGATCAAACTTGTGATATGGTAGATACCAAATGTTATTGGAATTGGAATTATATTGAAAGGTTTTTAATGCAACGAGTCTTTCTCTATATATTAGGAACTTGCCTGCCCTATGTTAATTCCAGACAGGATAAACGTGTGTGATGTTGGTTGAAAAACAAGCAAGTTTACAGTTGCGGAAAGGTATAATTCCTAGAAAAAAGACAATTGAGGTGCCAAGAATAGAATTTTGCAAGCTAATTTGGAGCAATAATGGTTCGTAATGTGTTAGAAAATTTCTTTGGTTAGTAGCGCACGTCAACCTCTCCACTAAAGGTGAAAGATGTAAGAGAGGTTTAATAGAAAGCCCTTAATGTACTATTTGCGGAGCTAGTTTGAAGTTAATTATGCATGCCCTTAGAGATTGGTAAATAGTTATATCGACTTGGAAGTTGGTCATTCATCTTGTAATGTAAGTTTCTATTTCTTACATGGCTTGGAATGAGTAGTGTAGAATCTATCAAATGCAACTAGACCATAATTTAATGGGATAAACTAGAGTATTATTTTTGGGATTATTTTTTGGTGATTATAGGGCCAAATGCTACCATTTTCAATAGTGCAAATTATAATGCCTAAGATATTGTTATGCAAGTATTTTCATGGTCCAAATCTATTGTTGAAGCATTACCAATAATGGAGGAAGGCACTAAATTGGTGCGACAATAGATGCATTGGCAAGTGTCACATGAGGGCTAGTGCAAGCTGAACACATATAGGGCGACTAGACAAGTAGATACGAGAGACTTTTTTAAAAAGTTATTAAAGATTGTTGTGACAATTGGATGGTTGTATACTATCAGAATATAATGTTTTGTTTAATGCTATAGAATGAGTTATGAGAATCATTACTTGTAACGACCCGAATTTCAATGGTGTCGAAAAATACAAATTCGAAACCCCATATTCGTAAACCAAGTCCTTAATATAAAAATATATTGAAGCTCAATTAATTAATTTAACCAATAAAGTAGTTAATTAAAGCTCAATGACTAAATTGTAAAAGTCCAATCGCTATTGAGTTTTAATTAAGAAAAGGCTTAGAGACCTACATAATAATTATCCAAATGACTAAAATAGATATCAAACCATTATTTTATTATGAGTTAGTGAGAATTTATGATGATGACCATTAAGTTAATATAATTATAATTAAAATAAATAATTACGGTTACTTAAATCATAAACATAATTAATTAAGTTAATCATTTCTTAACCTAACTATAAATAGATAAATTGGTGGAAGAAGACAACATATCATCATCTTCCCCAAAGCTTAAACCATCCATTCTTAAAACAAAAACAAAGAAAGCAAGCTTTTAGTTATTCAGCATTCGACCATTACAAATATCAAAGGTAACCAAACTTTTTTCTTGTAACTTTTATGGATTTATGATCATGGGAGCTTGATTTAACTAGCCCATATATCAATTTGCTCAATTGTTGAGTTTTTAGCAAGTTTTCATTGTTGAGAAATTGATAAATTAGGCTTGGAATTGGTAGTTATTAAGCTTACATCATGATAAGGACTAAATTATAAAGCTAAATAAGCTTATTAGTTAACTTTGAAACATTAGTGACTAAATTGAATAAATTTAAAACCTGTCATGATATTGTGATATTAATAGAAAACATAGAGTCCCTAGTAAAAGAATGTGAAATCGGATTTTGATACGAAGCTAGATATCGAAAAATATGCATATCCCGAGTATATAGACTAAATTGAATGAAATTAAAAATATATGTTGCTTTGTATTTGGATGTGAATTGAATGAAATCTAATATTATTTTATTTATTGAATTATCAGTCATAGTAAAAGATGACGCTTGGCCGTCGTGAGAGAAATGAAAGGTGAGAGTCGTTGACAAGTAGATAAATTATCATTTTATACTTTTATGATTCAAGCAATATATATACATGCATGATTGTGTCATATTAGCTATGGAGGTAAGATGATTTATTGTCTTATGATTTGATTCGTGATTGGTTAAACTGAATATCAAGAATTGGGCTGAATTGAATAAAATAGAAATAAGTAAGATATAAATTGATAAATGTTTTATATTATGAATTGATGATAAAAATGATATGAAACGATGTTGTTGAATATGTGATGATATGAATTTAATAATAAGTCATATGAATTGATGATGAAATTGTTGGGAAATGTGTCCATATTGTAGTAAACATGTAACTGTTTTCTATTTATTTGAACGATGGATAAATAAATAAAGTTAATTTCATATTTCACTATTATTTCTTTTGTATTTAAGTCTTTTATAGTTTGCATGCATAGCAAAATTATGACAAGCAAATATTAGCTCATTGATTGTCTAAAGTTCAAATTGAAGATAAGTGACATTGTAAAGAGCATTTACATTACGAGAAAAATAAGTTACTTCAGTAGATAATCTAAATGAGTTCGTAATCTCGTAAAAGAATCAAAGTGTGCATTTGATTCAAATACTGAGAAGGAATTTTATGTCGTCTAGAATTCCAATTAGGGAGATGGCTAGTCTTGGCTATAGGAGCAGTTGACTCCACGAGTAGAGATATAGATGTATTCATTGGTAGAATGATACATTGGACTGAACCCAAGATGAATTAGTTCTGAATCCATTTTTTAGTTAATTCACTTGTGACGTTCATGGTGTGATTTACCTAAATCCGAGTTAGTCACTGACCATGCATATGCAACTCATGTGCTTTGATATAAGTGGAGACTTATGCTCTAAAGATGATCGATCCCATAGCCGGTATGTTGGGTACATGACTTGTGTATGGCGTGAATTTACTAGCAACAGTGGAATTCATAGCTCAATTAAAGGGTTAATGATATCCTCTCATTGGCATTGTGTGGATTGATAAATATGGAATGTGGCCACAGGTTGTTTGTTCTCGAACGAGCAATTTATCACAGTCATTTGTTGACAGTGATCATATTAATCATTAAGAAGACATAATGGTGATAGTGAGATATAATAAGATTATATTGAGTGAACATATTTAACTCAAATGAATCAAGGATATCATATAATGGTAACACACACATGATGAGGTCATTGGACAAAGCAGTTGGATGAATTGCTTTCGTAAAGAGTATACAATAAGGAGTTTTCAATCATGGTACTTATTGTGGACTGACTCCATGATTAAGTAATTGCAAATTATCGGAACGATGCTTCTGGACATAATTACAATCACTAGAGCCTAATTGTATATGTTCGATTAGTCCCTCCGCTAGCTCAACAAAAGCTCGATCGGACTGCATTGAATCAGAAGAAAATTCTACGACTTTGGGAATAATTTAATTGTGCCGATTTATTCGATGTGGAATTAAATTAGGTGATTGTGAGAATTGTTCAACTAGAGAATTTGATTAAAGATTTTCTTGAAAAATTAATTTGGAAAATCTAAGTGATTTTTGGAAAATTAATTTTGATCAACTAAAATTAAATTAATCAAATTAATTAAAATTAATATGATATTTTTGGAAATTAATTTTCAAGTTAGACAATTGATCCAATTGGTAATTGAACTTGAAAATTGGACTTGAGATTGTAAATTGGGTTCGGGAGCGCAAAACCCAAAAACTGGTTGAATCGGGCCCGGTATGTGAAATTGGGTCGACGGTCCAATCGGTGGCTAGACCGGACTGGTCGGGTCGTTATTGACCTGGACTGAACCAGCTCGGGTGCCGTAAGGGTGTCGCACCTGCATCACGGACACGCGCATTGCCGCAATCGTAAGCGACGGCGCAAGGCGTCCCGTGGCGGTGGCGTTGGTATTCGGTGGTTGAGCAGTAGAAGAGTTACACTCCTACTTGGATTATACAAGAGAATTTGATTTTAGATTAACTATTCCAAAAATAATATTATTTTAATAGCTTAATAGTATTTTATTAATTTAATATTAAAGTGATTATCTTAATATTAAATTTAATTTAATGTTTATCTTGTAAATAAACATTCTTTTATTTTAATAAGATTTAATATTAAATTTAATCTAATATTTATCTTGATAAATATTATATTAATTTGATATTAAAGTGATTAAGTTTAATCATAGTTGAACTCTCTAAGCTCTCCCTATATAAAGAGAGTCTTGGGTCATTATTTTACACACTATTGAATTCAAGAGAAAGTTGTAGAGAGAAAATTCTCTGAAGAGATTATTCCAAAAAAAAAATTCGAGAGATATTTTTCTGATTTACAACTTGACCCAAAAGTTTAGAGAAATTACAAAATTACCCAACTAGTAATTTTGTGATTTTTTTTAATTCGAAGCAAGCCCACACTCGGCAGACGTGAGCTTGAGGATAGCGGAGAAGACTACTCGGTCGAAGTGCTCATCCTAGACAAATAAAAAATGTACAATTTTGATTAAGTATTTATTACTTTAGGCATCACAACCAAGATATTGTTTTGAATTTTTTTTTAAAACTTTGATTTTTCCCAAAATTTATTTTCCGCTGCATTTTCCAATTCCATTTTTCCTACAGAAATGAAATGAAACTATGATATAGAATGGTTGATGCCTATGTAAACTTAGTAGAAATACTAGAACACAGTTGGCATGCCAATAGAGCCATATGTGCATTTCTGTATGGGTTTGTTATTGACGTAGAGATTATGATATGGCATTTGGGATCCAACATTTGTTGCGGATCATCGAGTATTCATTATATCTTTGGAGACCTTGGTGTGGAGCAGGGATATATTTGTATATGTATATACATTTTAAGCCTACGGGCTTTGCACTTTAGTGCTTTAGTGTGGTGTATTTTATGCTCACATGAGTTATCTCGGTGTGGTGTAGTTCACCCACGTGTCTAAGTCTATTTTTATTAGGATTGCATTGGGCGAAACATTAAATTGAATTTTGAAATCGGAATATAAAATGTGTATTGGTTAAATGATGTTTGCAATGAATTGATAATTGACCGCCTTCAAATGTGCAAACGTTTAAAGTAAAAATCGTGCAAATAAAATATATATAATTAAAGTGCGGTATCTGCAAGCGAACAAGTCGAATTGTAATATAGTTTTGTGTTACAACGGAACACCAGTAAGTATTTCGAGGATCTTACCCAAAGGAGGCTGGATTAAATCTAAAAATATCGTCTACAGTAGCAGGTCTAAACAATAATCACCAAAAATTATATTACGATGATTAATGCTAACAATTAAGGTCATAAAATAAAAATTAAACTACTAAATGAAGTTGACAAACGAAAAAACTCTCGAATAACAAGCAGAAGAGTAGCTCACTTCAACGGTTGCAATTAACTTCAAAATTTGAGTTTTGTTAGTGAATTACTTATTAACTAACCAATATTACCTCTCGTCCTCTACTAATTAATTAATTGACCAGTACTCACTTATCTTTCGATCTCACTTTTGTAACCGAGATAAATTACGATTTACTCGGCAAACAGATCTCTCAACCTCATTTAACCTAGATTACTTCCTAGGGTTGTCAATTCTAAGGTTTAAACACACATAAATTATACCAACAATTCATATGAGAAACCCTCATTCTTCCGTTAATCACTTCCAGATTCGTTCAGTAATCTCCCTAAAGGACTTAGTCACTCATCGATTCAATAACCACCTTCCTTAAAATTAAATTAATCATACAAGAACACAAATTAAATTAAAAGAGAGAAAGATAGAAATTGGTCTATTTGAGAATCTTGATGTGTTCGGATCCACAAAATCCTTTAACAGTTGTCGAGATATCATCATTTGCAAAAGAAACGTAAAGGAAAATGATGAAAATACTTAACAACGAAGACTGGACTCAAATCAATCCAAGTTGAAGAACAAGAAAACAAAACTATTTTTACTAGAAAATAAAACCTAAATTAAAATCCTAAATCTACTAACTAAACCCTAAAATGGCTTGGCAAAAAGCTCCGCACCTTAACCTATGTTCAACTATATATAGGCAAAGTTAGCTACTCAATTTAGGTCAAATACAAGCCTTAATCACACTAAATATGGGTTTTACAGACAGGAACATCCTTAATGAATTTTTTCCCTCCGTCAGACCTGTGTCACGACACACAACTTTGAATGTGACTTTTTGAATTGGCTTGGTTGTGTTGCGACCTTGAAAGCTTGTGTTGCAAATGATTGTCATTCTTGATGCCTTGGGGCCTAAAAGTAGGTGTCATGCACGCTCAATAAAGCTCATTAAGAGTACCTTAAGGTCAATATTGGCCCAATGGGTCAACTAACTCAAAATATTGCGTAAACATGCTTATTTTGTAATAATTTAACTCTAAGCTAAGAAAACTGAAAATACAATAAAATATACTAAAATGGCTATAAAAAAACTCATTAAGTGTCGAAAAGTACCTAAAATGCCACTACAATTTGTGGCAGGTTAATAATACAGAATGGTATTACAAGTACATATATGTGAAATGTGTTTCAAGATAGCATGTGAAAGACCATGCGACTCAGTTTATACGTGCCCAGAGGGCCGATATGAAAATATAGCGGAACAATAGATTCGATACGGAAATGGGATAATGATACATGAAATGGTTTGAATTGAAATGAAATTAAATGTATTAATGCTAATAGAGAGTAAGGTTCGATTTGTTGTATTGATATAATTAATTGGTGACAATTGAGATGGAAATATATGCATGATTGGTAATAGATTGATAACATGATATGTGAAAATTAGATTAAACTTGATGGCATCGAATGAAATTGAAACACTTGATATGATATAGATGGAATGTGTCTTGCAATGACATATATTTATCTTGTTACCATGTTATTTATATGACTTGAACCATGGAAGTACCACTGAGCTTTATCGCTCAACATCCATTTTGTTTATTCCATGCGCAAGTATAAGTAAATCTCGAGGTTATGATAAGTGGTGTGTACCTAGGTTTTAAGTCGATTTTGTATCAAAATGGTTATTGTGAATTCTGAATTGGCGTTGTGGTTTGAGGCAATTCATAACTTGTTAATTACATATATGTGTATATGTTCATGGCATAAGTGGGTTGAAATGGTTGAAATTGTTATATGTTTGAATGTGAAATAATGATTTGTGTAATGTATAGATACAATTGATGAAAATGGATAAAATTAAGCATATGGAAATTGTTAGAATGTTGAATTGGTTAAATTGGAATATATTTTGAATTGTTTGAGTGACTTGAATAGGTACCATTTAGACCATTTGAAAAACAGACAGTCACGTCACGACGTCGAGTCCTAAACGTCATGACGAGATTAAGTCAATGTGTTGCATTGCAACGAGGAACCCCCGAAGTCGCGACATCAACCTAATAGTTTGTAAACTTTACAAATTGGTCCTTATTCGACCTGAGTCATTTGAAGAGCTTTTGTAAGCTTGTATAGAACCCGTAAATAAATGTATGTCGTATTGTGAGTGGGTATTATAATTGATAGCATGTATACATTGTTACATAGAGTTGTAGTTGACCGTAGTTTCTCCGACAACGAATGTGGCATTTCATAACTCGAACCTAGTGACCGGGTCGGGTATGGGGTGTTATATTACTAGTGTGAAAATATGGGATTTGATATTTAGTAGTTGACTGTGATTTCTTAACGATGATAAGCATGGTTAATAATGGCTTTGAAGAAGGGGTATGGCGTTTATTAGTAATATCAGGAACTTTTTAGAAGGCCTTGGTATGTTCGGCTTGGTTATATGTTCTGAGAGGTGAAAGAGCTATGAATTTGATAACACACATTGCTGAGACTAGACCACTGGGATTTCACATCTTTGAAAATCTTCCATTTAAAGTCCTCACAATACTACTGCAAGATAACATTAGAGTCTATAATGGCTAAGTTTTACTACTTAGGTTATTATTCACTACAAAAAGGAATGTTTCTTTCTTTTTTACCAATATCTTTGTCTGATAGAGGTTTTCCTCTTTCTTCTTATTTTTTTGGCAAAGAATTTTATGGGTGGCTCTCTGATGGTGCATGAGAGTGGTTCCTTGGTGTGCTGGCAAAAACCCCCTTAGGTGTTGTAAAAGTACTCATTGGGTGGCCATTGATAGTACAGGTGAGGGACCTTCTAGTGTGTGGGTGAGGGGTTCCTTTGGATGCTGACGAAGAACTCATTGTATGGTCCTTTGATGGTGTAAGCAATGGGCTCCCTTGGTATGTTAAAGTGGGCCCCCTTGGCCCCTTGGTTGCCCTCTATTGACCTCTTCCTAGGGGGCCTACAGGGAGTACTGTTTTTGGAATATTTGAGGGAAATATCTTTGTTGCCCCCCAAAGTTGGAAGCTCAAAAAAACCCAAATATTGTAAAATTTTCAAAATACTCCATAATGCTAAAAGCTTCAAGAGACACAGAAATAGAGAAAAATAAAAGTAATTGAGGGGATTGAGTCATAGATTCTCACTTAGGGAAGAGACATGATCTTTAGCTCAATTCTTGCAAATGATGCTAATTTTTATAACACAAAAATTGGGGTGGCTTGCGACGGTTCACATCGTAGGGAGTACGGTGAACCACTAGAACAAGGGTGGTTCACATTATTGATGGTGCACAAAGCCACTGAGAATAGTGTTTTTGGGGGGTTTCATGAGCTTGGGGAGTTTCTTGGAAGGAATTTGGGAAAGCTTTTACATATCTCCTAAAGCCTCTTTCTTCTTATGATGGAGAAAGTTTTTATATAGTAGAGAATTTTGATGTAGATCCCATTGGAATGATGCCTTACTATATAAGAATGGTTGTAGTGGTATAAACGCTTCATTAGGATGTGATGGAGTTACTTGATGGTAGTGCGTGAGAATGAGTATAACATAAAAATTAGAGTGACTTATTATGATAGTTTACATCATCGGGGATGCAAAGAGCCACTAGAATGGAGATTATTCATATAGTAAAAGATGCGGAAAACTATTGAGAATAATGAATTTTAAGGTCGTATGAAATTCAAGTGTTTTAGGGAAGGATTTGATATAACATTTATACGTCTTTGGAAGCTTTTTGTTCCTTGTGGTGGATGGAGATTTTATTGAGGGAGAGTTTTGACATGGTTACATTAGAATGAAATCCTACAGTACTGAATATAATAAAATTTGGTCATTTTCACTCTCTAATTAATTAACAAATAAAATAAGTTCGTTCCATAAAGAAAAAACCTGACTAATAAATAAGAGTAAGAAGAGGAAAATGTAGTCTTTTTCTTGCAATTTCCTTTTCCTGAATATACTGTTGGCTAAATTGTCTCCTAGGAACTAAATAATTATAGCTAAGATATTTCAAGAACCCACAAAATATAATTTTTTTCATTTTTATATAATCGATTACTCAATTTAATAAATAAATATTTTGTTTTACTTTAATTGAAGTTTTCGAGTTTAATCTTTGAAAATATATATTTTTTGAAATAGATACTTTTATTTTGCATATTTATGTTATGAATTTTTATTGAATGGTTATTGAAGTTTTGGCATAATTAATAAATATAAAATTTATAAATTTTAAGTATCTAAGTTCGAAATTTACTATGTAGAATAAATTTTTGAGTCTCATTATATGTTGTTGCTATATGTTAGTGCATTGTGGGTTAAGCTATAATAAGACAGTGAAGAGAAGGCACATTATTATTGCTATGTGCTAACTGCATGTCTATCTATCTATCTTTTGGCACTTCCACAAATGTAGCTTTCCTAGCTAACTCAAAAGATGAAAGGCAAAATATGGTCTAAAATATAGTCCACTGATAAAACTTAGGGTCATCAGCTTCAACTGCAATATTAATGGCCTTGTTCCCATGATACCTGCTATCGCTTCAGTATTGATTAATAATAATTATATTGTTATGTATTCCTTAATTTATACTGATTGATGTAATATTTTGAATTTCTAAATAGTTTTTTAATGTTTTATATTTTGATGTTTTTATCACCATTATATTAAAAAAATATAATTATTAAATTGGTTTATTCAACATAGTTATAACTATAATTTCAGCATTTATATTTTCATTTACATATATGTATGTAAATTAGTTATATTTTCATGTGCATATAATATAAAATTTATTAAAATTTTGAAAGTAAGCTACAAATATAAATATATATAAGTTTTTCAAATATATGCATTGTACTAAAGTAATACTTCGAAACATATTCGCACTTACATATTAAAAAAAAATCGATACATCTATTTTACGGTATTAACTAATTTATAATTATTGATGATCCAAAAAAATCTTTAAACTTATCAATTATCGATTAAATCTTAATTTTTCATGTAGTTTTTATATTTAAATTGGCCCCTCCTATTATCAATTTGTCATAATTGGAAGTACCAAACTATATATAATGAAAATATCATAAGCAACCTAACACTTATATCATGTTATTTGAATATGTGAAAGGCTTTTCTAATGTTCAATTCGATATTATTTGGAGTAATAATAAAGTTGATTCAAATCGGGTACAATAATAATAAAGTGTCGTAACATATGCTTTAATAAAATAAAGAAGTTGACAATATAAAAAAAAATATATATATCATTATTTTGAGGCAAATTTAAGCATTTTTTGCATGGTCAATATATCTTTCATATTTATTTTATAATCTATAAGGGTTAATTCTATAAGATTCATGACTATCCTTTTTAATTTCAATAATGTCGTTTTCAAAATTTAAATTTAGTCTCGCTTGAAGAAAATATATTTCCAAAATTTAATAAGAGAAAAGGATAAGATGGTGAATGAAGTGTATTGATTAATTGTGTGCAGAAATTTTATACTCTTCTATTGGAAAACAATACCACAAAAATTTTATCCACAATTATATATCTATTTCAGCATTCTCCTTCTAAAACATTACTGATTCCAAAATCCATGTTGATTTTATCTTAACTAATACATTTAGCATCCACATTGAAAACTGCCCATCAATTTTCCAGCGGAAGAAAACAAAGTAATTAAAAATAAGAAAGTGTAGGTTGAAGGAAATTGGGAAGAAAACCAACTTTTTATTCATTAGTTCTCAGCCTTTTTTCCAATGAAAATCCAAAAAGGATTAAAACCCAGAAATCGAGAAACAAAGGCCAATAACTCAAAGAAAAAGCAAAAGCAAAAGTAAAGAACATGGTTTTTTCTGAGTACAAATTCAAACAAATGGAGAGACAAAGTTAATAAAAAGCTTAGAAGCTTGGAGGCTTGTAGGCAATGAAACTAATGCACTGCACTTGACGCACGTTGTCGAAGCCAATGATTCTAATGAATGCATTGGGGTATTCCTTCTTGCATTCCTCAAGCTCCTTCAACACCTGAGCCGAGTCGGTGCACCCGAACATGGGCAGCTTCCACATGGTCCAGTAGCGTCCATCGTAGTATCCGGGTAAGCTCGAGTACTTACGGTGCACGAATCCCTCCTGCACATGCATATAAAACACACTTAATCAACTCAAATATCCCACTAAAAAGTCGAGGAATGGAATAATTTAGAGCTCGAAAACACCTCCAATTCGAATTCCAAGCAAGGAATCCATTTTGAGCGAAGAAGGTAATCTACTTCCTTAGCCAACTGCACGGGTGTAAGATCGGGGAGGTATGAGAGAGTCTCGAACTTCTTCTTCCCAGTAGGAGGCCACACCTAGAAAACAACACCAAATATAAAACAAATTTTCATTCAATTTTCCACCAAACATTACACTAAAACTTAAACAAAAAAATTGATATAAATTTACCTGCATGCATTGCACTCTGCCGCCATTGCTTGCGAGAGAAGTAATGTCGTTGTTGGCCTTCCTGGTGACTGGGAAAGCAGAGGCAGACTTGAGGCCGGTGAAAGGGGCGACCATGTTAGCCTGTGCCGGAGAGGCAGTGGCAATGGTAGCTGATGAGATCATTGAGGAAGCCATTGCTAGTAGTGGGTACTAGTAGTGTATGCTAAAGCTAACTATATCTCCCGTTTATTTCCCGCAGTGCCAAAGTCCTATTTATAATGATGGACTTTGGGTATAACATCCTATGGTTAAAAAGTTTGAGGTTGATTTAGGAGAAAGGGTTTCCATAAACACCTTTATCAAATATGAAAATTTAAAAAATAAGCCTAATAATATATAATTGTATATAAATTCACCAAATATATTGAAAATATGTTTGTGCATTGTGGATTAATCTTTAATAAAACAGTGAAGAGAAGGTGCATTATTATTGTTATCTGCATGTCTATCTATCTATCTTTTGGCACTTCCACAAATGTAGCTTTCCTTGCTAAATCAAAAGATGAAAGGCAAAATATGGTCCACTAGACTTGTATAGAAAATATAGTCCACTGAATAAACTTAGGGTCGTCAGCTTCAACTACAATATTAATGGCCTTGTTGCCATGATAGTTTATATCATTTTAGTATTGATTTGTATTGATTAATATCAATTATATTGTTATGTATTTGTTTATGCTGATTGATATCATGTTTTGATTTTTTTAAATAATTTTTTACTCATATATATATTATAATGTTTCATGCTCTCAACAGACATGAAAAATTTAATTTTTTTGATACGTGGTATATCTATTTTATTGACAATAATAAAGTAATCTAGATAAATATATATTATTTTAAATTAATAGGAAATAATCATTTATATTTATAATCTGGTTTTTAAATTTGATTTAAAATATGACATATCCATTTGTATAAATTTTAAATTATTATTTATATAAAATGGATTTTAAATTTAATTTTACATAAATTTATTTAACAAATGTTTTCTTAATTGGTTGAAACAGCATAGACCCAATTAATGTTTTTAAACTTTTTTTTTTGTTTTTTTATCATAGTAATTATAAAATAATAATTTTATTTATAAAAATGTTAACTATGACAATTAGTCTATAAAACAAATTAAATAAATGTAACCCATATCCATTTTCACCAATAATTAATTATCAGATTTTGTTAATAATTAAATTAAAAATTTTAAATTGAGAACAAAAAACAATTTTTCATTTCTCATTTTTAAAATAAAAAAAATTCAAATTCTTTAAAACTGCATGGACAAAGATAATGTAATTAATTAATTTAATTGTGCTAACAGCTTTTGTTTTTAATTACTATAAAATGTTTAAAATCAAATGTTTAAAAATGATAAAAAAAAATTAAAAAATTATAGTTGTAAAACTATTTAATAAGATAACTATAACTCTAGTGGTGGGGTATAATCTTTTCTGTTAAACTAAAATTGTATAATATTTATAAAGCATGTGCATACAAACTGGATTTTCTGAAGTGACATACATACATATATGTGTCAATAGTTGAGTAATTTGAAATATCAATATTATGAATTTGCTATTGTGAATTGTTCTGTGTTATGTTTCTGTATACTTATGTGGGTGCACTGATTTTGCTCGTGATGGAACTCACACTGAGCTTCATAGCTTACTCCTTTTTATTTCTATCTCTACATATTACCCACCAGGTTAGGACGCGGACACGACATTTATAATACCCCTAACCTGTCTCCGTCGCCTGATTAGGGTTACAGAGCATTACTGTACAAAACAAAACCTTAAACTTCAAAACAGAACAAAAATTCAACTTAAGTATAAATTTCCAATAACTCATTCCAATTATAGCAAACATACACATTTGGCCTTCAATCTAGCTTTTGGGGCCCTAAAACAATTTGGGATTAATCAGAGGTCAATTCGAAACAAATCAGAAAATTTGGAAAAAGTTTGAAAAATTTGGAAAACATGGGTCACACGGCCACGTGACATAGCCCAGACCGTGTGGACCTTCGAAGTAGGGACACACGGCCATGTCCCAGCTCATGTGTCTGCCCGTGTGTGTATTCGAAATAGGGTCACACGTCCGTGTCACAGGTCGTGCGCCAAACCGTGTAACAAACTATTTTCAGACACATGATCGTGTCGTAGGTCGTGTGAAACCTGCACCTAAAATACAAATAACACACAGTCGTGTGAAGTAGCCGTGTGCCTTGTGACAGCCCGTGTCCCAGGCCGTGTGCTCCAAATTTAGCTCTTAAAACAAGTAATTTCAATGCCTAACCTTGCACAACAAGTTATACCATTTGCACATGCATTCAAAAAACCAAAACACTCTTCAAACATCCCAAAATATACCAAATCAATCGACCTAAAATTTCTAACCAATATGCAATTATACCAAATCAAAACCATAAAATACCTTAAACATACATTACCACATCCACACACCAATCAACCATTTCAATCACATATAAACATACCTCAAGCCATATATTACTAAGCATTTAAAAGTGATCAAAGGACATTAACTTGCCAAAGCATTACAATTCCCAACCAAACAAAATATATGCACAAAAGGTATATTCATACCAAGTTGATCAATAGCATATTCGAAAACTTCCGTTATATAAAAGCCCTATACATGCCATTTATAACCATAGCCAAAATAACCAAAAACTTCCAAAGTGATTGTTGGATAGTGTCATAAGACTCTGACAAGGTTCCAACCGATCGAGCTTCTGATGATCTACAAAACAGAAGAAAAACAATGGTGTAAGCAACTAGTGCTTAGTAAGCTTATATAAATTAAACTCGAACGTACTGAACATCAAATGATATACCATTTAACCATGCTCATTAAATCATTTAGACATTACACTTTCCTATCCACCACAATCCACATGGTTAGTAGATAACATGGAACACAACATCTAAGAAACATAACATATACTAGTAAATGAATTCCATTCATTTTTCATCCATCACATGATAATTTCTCATCCTTTACATTTCATATATACATACTCATCTTTCTTTTTCATTTAAAATTTAACAACAGTAAGTTTATACATGTCTTTCCATTAACCTTTTCTTCCCTGTTGAACCATACAGAATAACATTGGATACCCGAGAATGCTCACACATAGTGTGCCTTTTCATATAACCGTAACCTTTTCAATAGTACTCACATGAGCTGTGAAGTAGGCCTGCTCTTACAAGCTGTGGGTCGAGATGTTAGCTACACAATGTTACTCACATAAGTTGTGGAGAATCCACAACAAATGCGAGACCTCAGCCATCAGTAGGACATCTAGGACCAGCATCCAAAACCATATAATTTCTAATGACATGTCATTTGTATCCTAAGAATTCTTAAGGTTCAAATGGGACCTTTGCATATACTTAAATCCTTTAATTTCATTATTGTAACATTCCATGTATGCTTCATGAAATATACATTTCTCAAATACCAACCTTAATAATACTAATGTTACAATTTAGTCCACAATATCAATTACCAAATAAGCGACAAATCAAGATTAAAATCACATAATTATTCATAATAACTCATTTAAAACATAAAATGACAATTTTTATCTCTATATGAACTTACTTTAATCACCACGGTTGTTATAGCTAAGTTGAAAGCTAATTCGAGACTTTAGCCTTTCCATGATTCAAATCTGGTTGATTTTTTTCTTGATCTAAATAAAAATTTCATTCAATTAAATCATACCAATAGCTTAATATCATAAATTGTTCGAATCCCTGGGCATACAAACTCTTCCACGGAAACACAATACTCTATCACTATTTAATCCAAAATCCCCTATCTCACCACCTTTCACTTGCTGAAACCGAGAGCCCAACCTTTCATCCAACATCTGCTTTTCCTTAATCTGACTTACCCACGCAGGCTTCACTTGAAGTTCAGCTAACAAACTACCATCTTCATAAAGGCTGAAATGAGCAAACATCACTCTCAAATCCGATATCACCTTACGACTCAACGCATCTGCCACTACGTTAGCTTTACCTGGATGATACTCGATTGAGCAGTCATAATCTTTCAACAATTCTATCCACCTCCGCTGTCTTAAGTTTAACTCCTTCTGTGGGGCTATCAGTACCCGTAACTTATCACGCAATCCATCCTCAAATCGTACGCAGCATTCATAATCAGTCGGCACTATTCCCCGGGCATACCGGCTCAGACGCAGAAACTCCGCCTCATATGCTACCACAGATCTACCTCCTTGGACCAGATTTAGAAATTTCTTTCTTCGGCCCGAGTACCTTCCCGAACAGTGAGCCACCACTGATATGCCTCGTCTCTCAGCAATGACACAACCCCTTTTAGTTTCTGCTCGGCAGTGCAATCCAGGTCATCCATAATCCGCTCCACCGCCTCAAGCCAGTACTCCGCTACATTAGGGGCTACACCCGAAATACCCCTAAAAACTTCAGCCCTATTCGATCTAAGTCGCTCGGATATCGACCCACGAGTATCGACCCGCTTTTTGCCCGGCAACCTTTTTTTTTCCAGACTCCGCAACATCGCTTGGGATAGAGCGTCGTCCTCTCTCATTCGATCATGTGATCCAGCTTCAGTCACTGGTGACGCAGGTACGTCCTTTTCAGGTATATGTCCCGATGCCTCAGATACAACTCTAGCACCTCGGCCTCTACCACGTCCACGTCCTCTAGCGCTCATGTTTACTAACGTCGATTTAATCTGATTAAGAGTCTTATGAATCAGTATGCTTATTCAGTGTTTATTAAATAATATTTTATGGAGTATAAGAAGTAAAGTTGTTTTCGCGAAACATATCCTAAAGTCTCAATCTCTATAGTTCCAGCTCCTAAAGCTAAAAGTTCTAGAGTATCCCTTTTTTTATGAAGTTTTCTTACTACAGTCATACCACAATAATCATAAAATTAAAAAAACATAACTTACTGACTTGATACCGGATACCCGTGGTGCCATATTTCCTCTAAAACATGTATTTATAAATTTAAAATTTTAAACAGCTTTGGAAAATGCTTTTGAACCCAAACCATAGTCGAGTTTTGCAACCGAGCTCTGATACCATAAAATGTAACACCCCAAACCTGGCTCATGCGGTATGACCGGATCTGACATGTCACATGAAGAAAACGTATAAATAACGAGTGAATCTTTCTAAAGTAAGTGTTATTTGGTTATAGTTAAGAAAAACAAGTTTAGTTATAGATATTCGTTAAAAATACTAAAAATCTCGAGAGGTTGATTGATGAATTGAAAATTTATCAGGTAATCTTTAAAATCATAACTTTTGAAAATGACGATGATACTTCGGAGGAAAAGTCCAAGTTAAAATATTTGTACATATTTATTACGAAATCCATTTATTAATCAATTTTGGAAAACCGTTATTTATGATTTTTAGAAAATCCCCATTTAAAACAAATCAAGAAAGATATTAAATACGTCTAAACATAAAGCAAAATAAAACATATCTCAGAGGCCTTATTACAACTTTAAAACCCAAAATAGTAAGAGTAACGAAAATAAAACAGAAAAGAAGTTTACTAATGTTCAAAAATAATATTTCCAAAGTATGGCCTCCACCGAGTCATCCATGGGCCCAAGTCCTCATTACTGAGCATTACCTGCAAGGGTTAAGAAGATGGGGTGAGTTACTAGAACTCAGTGTATAATCCCCTTATCATCCACTGGGCCTGAACCTGCAAAGCATAATCGTGAGCCTAAGCCCATTTACATAATAATATTTAAATGAAGTAAATGTATGCAACCCTACCCATCCATCCATCACACCCCCGACCAGCCAATCACACCTGTGGGGATCAAGTCAACCCACCCTGCCGCTCACACCAATTTACAGTTGAACTGCTATTTATATAATATTTTTGTGGTCAAGCCACCGAAATCATAATTAAGCACATTAGTAAACAAATTGTGGCAATGCCACCAGGCTACACTACTCTTCATACAATTTTTTCCCATCCCATGCAATATGAAAAAAAAAATGCCACATACATAATAAAATATCCACATGTAAATAACAACCATTTATCAAATGAATTATTACGGGTGAATCGGCCCATTATAGTATTTTGGTAAATCGGCCCACTAAGGCATTCTAGTAATCGGCCCATAGGGGCATTTTCGTAATTTAGCAATTTAATACCGATTTTGATAGATCTTTAGGAATAGCGTTGATTAAGCAAGTTACTCAATTTTCATGCCATATTACGGTTATTAGGCTTGAAAATAACAACGATCTATTCTTCTAACATAATGGTGAGTCATGAATCAATGGGATTTCGGTGTGAGATTACACACCTGATTATGGTAAGGACTAAACCTTCTTGATCGTCGGCACCTATGCCACCATAACACTCGATTAACTAACAGATGATAGTGTCTTAATCCAAATCTAAACCAAACGGTCTAAAGAAATGCTTACCCTTAGTATCGTGAACGACTACGATTTGCCTATTCTCACCGGATGATAGTCCACAACCCGGTGGGAAATCCCAAACTGCTGATACCGCTCTAAGCTTAAACTTGGGAGTAGAGATTGCAAGTCCACTCCCTGTTTGTCCTCCTATCGATTTTCTTTTCAAATCGTTACCACTTGCCTCCATTGAAAAAGTCTCGGTCAGTAAATTACTACTATGAGAGAGTAATTGTTTAGGGATAGGATTCGACTTACCACTACTTCCGAAGAACCAACGAGTAAAGAAAACGAGTAGTTTAGTCCCTAAAATAATCGATTAGTCAAATCTAACAATTCGTTTTAGCGGAATAACAATGCAATGAGATAGATTGAAAAGAACCTTGAAGAAATTCCTTACCTTAACAATAATAGCTCTGACTTCCACCGATTGGGCTTATGGCTACGGATGAATCGACAAGGATGTGATATACGACCACCCACTAGAACACTACGAAAAAGAGATAATCACGATATAAGGGAGTAGGAGAAAGGGATGTTTTCGGTTTAGAGAACCGTCCAATGATAAGGGTACATATTCGGCCATGAAGAAAAGAAAAAGAAAAGAAGAGGATGAAATCACTTACCCAAATCAGTCAAGGAAGCAATGCCCAATATGCAAGCAAGAAGAAGAAGATATAATGTGATTAAAGTTTTGGCTATTTAGAGAGAAAAGATCAAGTAAGATTCGGCCATCAAAAATATTGATTAAAGAAGAAGAGAGAAGGGTTGAAGAAATGGTGAAAAAGAAAAGAAAAGATGGGAAAAGTGTTAGATAGTTTCGGCTAACACCAAAGAGAAGATGATAAAAAAGGCTTGAGTCTTTTGGCAAACAAAGGAAAAATGAACACCATATTTTGAGTGTTTCGGCAACAAAGTAAAAGGTTGGAAAAGAGAGCACCAAAATTATTTAAAAGGAATGAAAACCTCTCATGCACAAGTTTGCAAAAAGGCTAAAGAAAATTGGCTCCCAAAATCCCCCTACCAAAACCGTGTATGTCCCTAACACCAAAAGGAAAATTGGCTCCCAAAATCCCCCTACCAAAACCGTGTATGTCCCTAACACCAAAAAGGATTTTGTTGACCAAAATTCTTTCCCCAAGCTCCTTCCAAAAATTCGGCCAACATGTTCCCCCTTCTTACTCATTTTCCTTTATTTCTTTCCTTATTTTTCCCTTGTTCTCCTCCTTACCTTATTTTCTTAGTCTTCTTTCCATCATTTGAAAAGTCTTCCTTTCCTTTATTAAAGCCATGGCCGACACTTACCATTTAGCACACAAAAAAAAATCCAAAACTTTGCAATAGATGGGATTTGAACTCCACCCCTAAAGCTCCTTCATGTGATGCCACTCCACTCTGCTACTAGCTCCACTTGTGCTAGCAAAATACACACTTATTTCCTTAAGTCTTGACGCCACTTACCTTCCCTCCTTAAAGTGCTTAAACACAAAAATTTTGCTAAGGCCCAACTCAACCCCAAGCCTTCTTAGAACCCCTAAACATACACAATTAACACTCTTAACTAGCCTATTGCATGGTATAATGTAAAACATAAATTCCCAAATTTCGGGATGTTACACGATGCACCAGTTCTGACCTTACCGGAGTCAGGAATGGACTTTTTTGTATACAGTGATGCTTCTCTGAGCAGTTTGGGCTATGTATTGATGCAAGACGAAAAAGTAATAGCTTATGCATCTCGACAGTTGAAGCCACATAAGCGCAACTACCCGACACACGATTTGGAGTTAGCTGCAGTAATCTTTGCATTGAAGATTGTGAGGCATTACTTGTATGGTGAGAAATGTTACATTTATACTGATCATAAGAGCCTTAAATATCTTTTGTCTCAAAAAGAGTTGAATTTGAGGCAAAGACGGTGGATTGAACTTTTGAAAGATTACGATTGTGTTATAGATTCCCATCTGGGAAAGGCAAATGTAGTAGCAGATGCATTGAGCAGAGAAGTTACGGTTGAATTATGGGCAATGTTTGCTCAGCTTAATATTAATGATGATGGAAACTTGTTAGCTGAACTAAGGGTTAAGCCGATAATGTTTGACCAGATTAAAGCAGCCCAGCTAAAAGACGAAAAGTTGGTGAAGAGAAAAGAGATGGTACGGAATGGTATGGTAGAAAATTTTAGTATTGATGAACATGATTGTTTGAGGTTCCAAAATCGGCTTTGTATTCCAACTGCTTCTGAGTTAAAAGAGTTGATTCTCCGAGAAGCACGCGATGGTACTTTTGCTTTACACCCTGGTAGAATGAAGATGTATCGGAATTTATGGGAGTTATACTGGTGGCCGGGAATGAAGAAAGATATAGTTGAGTATGTTAGTAAATGTTTGACTTGTTAGCGGGTAAAAGCAGAACATCAGGTACCGACAGGTTTGTTACAGCCTATTAGTATTCTCGAGTGGAAATAGAATTGCATTACTATGGATTTTGTTACGAGATTGCCACTATCAGTGAGTAAAAAGAATGCTATTTGGGTAATTGTGAATAGACTCACGAAATCAGCTCATTTCATAGCAGTTAGAACCGATTGGTCTTTGCAGAAACTTACTGAGATTTATATCCGGGAAATTGTAAGATTACATAGTATTCCTACATCGATAATTTTAGACCGGGATCCATGGTTTACATCAAAATTTTGGAGGCAATTGCATAATTCTCTGGGTACTCGACTTAATTTCAGTACTGCATTTCATCCGCAAACCGATGGATAGTCTGAACGGGTGATTCAGATATTAGAAGACATGTTACGGGCTTGTATCATTGACTTTGAATCAGGTTGGGAACGTTATTTACCATTGGCTGAATTTGTTTATAATAATAGTTTTCAATCTAGTATTCAAATGGCCCCGTATGAAGCTCTATATGGTCGAAGGTGTAGATCGTCGGTATGTTGGACAGAATTAAATGAAAGAAAAGTAATTAGACCGGAGTTAATTCAGGAGACATAGGAAACGGTTAAAAAGCTTAAAGATAAACTGAAAGTAGCCTTCGATAGACAGAAATCTTATGCGGACTTGAAACGGCGAGACATAGAGTATTCCGTTGGTGATAAAGTGTTCCTTAAGGTATCACCTTAGAAGAAGGTCTTGAGGTTTGGTCGAAAAGGAAAATTGAGTCTTCGTTATATTGGGCTGTATGATATTATAGAAAGGATGGGACCGGTTGCTTATCGACTAGCTTTGCCTCCAGAGTTACAGAAGATTCACGATGTTTTCCATGTTTCTATGCTTCGAAGATATAGATCAGATCCTTCTCATGTTATTCCCACTGAAGACATCGAAATTCGATCTGATTTATCTTATGAAGAAGAGCCAGTGCAGATATTAGCTCGAGAAGTAAAAGAGTTAAGAAATAAACGGGTTCCTTTAGTGAAAGTATTGTGGAGAAATCATAATGTGGAAGAAGCAACTTGGGAACCGGAAGAAACAATGAGAGTGTAGTATCCTCATCTTTTCTCAGGTAAAATTTCGAGGACGAAATTTATTAAGGGGGAGAAATGTAATGACCCAAAATTCACGGACATCGGAAGAGTACATTATCGGGCCTCTGTCTTAGCGAAATGGGTTCGTAAATAATTACTAGAAATATCTATGAGTCTAGTGATGTGTTTAATTAGGCTTTGATTAGGTGAATTTAGTCTAATTAAGAGTAATTAGTAAAAAGGATTAAATTGAATAAGGGGTAAAAGTTGAATTATAGATTAATAGAAAATAAAAGGGGCCAAATAGGCAATTAAGCCTATTTAAGAATTTGAGGCGGATTACTACATAAAAATCTTAGATTTTTATGATTTAATTATATAAATATCTTATTAAATTATAATGAATATTATTGTTTTATTAGATAATGTAATTTATATTAATTAAAATTATGATATTATATTATAAAATAAATTAAAATCACGACAAGTGTATGGTGATGAATATGTACATATGTAATAAAAATATTTATACAATTGTAAAATAAATATATAATTACTTATAATTTAAGTAAAAAAAATATTTATGAACTAAATATTATATTATTATTATTACTATTATTATTATTATTAATTTTATTAACTAATACATAAAAGAAATAAAGTAAAAAGAATAAAAGAAACAGAGACCATTCGAAACAGGGGAAGGAAAAAGAAAGAAAGAAAAATAGAAGGAAAAACTAGGGTTTGAGACTTTAAGATTTAATTTGGTAAGTCAATTAAGCCATTTTCTTTTAATTTTGATGTTTTAGAAGCTTTACAACAAAGTTTTCTTGAATTTATGTTAAAATTTTGAAAGTTCTTAGGTTTTTGAACATAATTCATGTTGAACAAATTGATGAATTAGGGGTTTAATTGATAGAATTTCTAGTTAGAACTGATAAAAGGATTAAATTGTAAAGTAAGCTATAAGTTTTGTGTTAGAGGGACTAAATTGAAAGAAATTTTAAATTAGGGTTTTATGGTGAACATTAGATAGTTAAGTTGAATTTGGTAGAAAATTGAGTAGAAATAAGGTATGAATTGAGATAGAAAAGTAAGTGAATTTAGTTAGGATCAAATTGAAATTTAGGTAGAAGTTGAATAAAAATTCAATTATTTAATATAAATTAGTGTTGTATTAATAGTATAAATTATTTTAATTTTCGTAGCTAGCAAAGAACCAAAGGCATCGACACAGAAGGGAAAAAAGAATATTATCGAAGAGTAAACTCGAGAAAATCACGGTTTGTATTACTATAATTCAAACTACTATTTATTAAATGTTATATTTAAATTTATGTGTATGGTAAATAAAATTTTAAGGTAACTATCAATATTGAAATGAATGAAATTGAGATGAAGTATGATTATGTATAGATATTTGATAGTATATTGATTGGAAAGTGGAAAATTATATTGAATTGAATTGTGATTAAATTGAGAATGATTTGAATGGAAAATATGAGAAAGTGATTGAATTGAAATATGAAAATTGAATACCCTATTAACTAGTTGGGCTGAGTCGGATATAGTTGGCATGCCATAGGATTGAAAGAATTTGGGGATTTTTCGGCTTGGCCAAGGAGACACTGAAGTCATTATATTTCTTCGGACTATCCGAAGAGGCACTGAGTGTCGTTCTGGTGTGTTTGGGTGGATTATTCTGGTGTGTTCGGGTAGATTATTCTGGTGTGTTTGGTTAGATTATTTCGGTGTGTTTGGTTGGAATCCGTGTATCCGCCAAGGTCCCAGTCTTGTTAATAGGGGTAAGCAAATGAAATGATAAAACGAATGAAATTAATCAATTGATTTATTGAAGAAATGAGAAAGTTGAAATTGTGAATGGAGACTGAAAATGAAAGACATGAACCAAAGGTTCATGAGATGATTGAACTCAATTTGATGATATGTGATATCAATTTGATTAATTGTTATTGTTGAAAATTTGAAAGTTAAAGTATGAATTAGTATATATTAATAAATTATTATATGTTTGATATTTATATGTTTATACATTATTATTTGTTATTATAGTTTGAATTATGGTAATACCACTGAGTATAGGTATACTCAGCGTACGGTTGTTTCCGTGCGCAGGTCAGTAGAAGTCAAAGGTCCCAGTCCAGCATCCAGATCAATCCCAACTTCAGAGACAATTTGGTGATGTAATCCCTCTTTTGGTAAAAGTGACATGTACTTAGGTATTGTATAAATTATGTACTTAAGTCTTGAAACTTTGGTTGTAAAATGATGTCTAATATGGGTTATAAGTATGAAATGAATTAGTATGGCATATTTGGTAAAATGTGGCATGAAATTAAAATAGGAAATGAATGAAATTATTAGTTCAATTAAAAAGTTATTTATGAATGATCAAGTAGATAAATTGTTAAGTTAATGTTGTAGGCATAATTAGGTATGTTTGAGTGTTGAAATGTATGGTTTGTTATATTGGTTGCAAATTGGTTACGGTTTGAAAATTACATGGAAGGTTAGATGTTTATAAAGGGGTTATATTGAGTTTTTAAAAAAAAACAAATTTACGAAAAATTTTCAGAGTACTCGAACTAATCCCGTTCCACTATTAATACGTGTTTTGAACCTCGAGGGTCCATTATAGGGACTTAATAATTAAATTATACTATATATGTTATTGATTTGTGAATTATTAGTAAATTGTCTGATATGTCAGGTAATGCTCCGTAACCCTGTTTCGGCGACGATTTAGGGTTAGGGGGTGTTACATTTCCCCCTAGCTTTTATGGCTAAACTAGAACCCTTATTAGTTTTTGTGCTCAACTAATCTCTCAATTTACAATTGGTGATATGAAAGAGTGTAAACAAAGAGACCTCTACAAGGTATGTGTTTACAAAAATTAAGCTTTCAAATAAATGAAATGGGAGTGATAAAAGATCTAACAATAAGCTCTTAGAGATATGTACAAGAGAAAATAAAAGAATAAATAATTTGAAACTTTTTGCTTGGCTTTGATGCTTGGATGTCTTTTTCTCGAGTCTTGAAGTGTATTTATATCAAGAAACAAGTTTGTGGACATTGAGGATAAAATAGAGCACTTGGAAGTACTAATTCGGTAAAAAGACATCGCCAGTCCTTTTCAATTTTGAAATTGAGCAAATTGGCCCCTGTCAAAAAAATTGTAGCAATTTAATCTTTTTCAATTTCGAAAGTGAGCAACTAAGGTCAACTAATAAAGGCATTAATGTATTCTGTCAATTATACATAAATTTGATTGGTATATTAACAAATTTAGCCTTTGATGTTTACATATTTTGTCATTTTGGCTTTAATTATACAAAATTCAACAAATTCAGCCTTAACATTTACACAAATGTTGCAGTAAATTTGTTAAACTAGCACCAAATTGACAAAATATGTAAACTTTGAGGGCTAAATTTATTATTATTCCAATCAAAATCATGTACAATTGATGGAAAAAATTAACGTCGTGATTAATTGTCCTTAGTTGCTCACTTTCAAATTTGGCAGGGATTAAATTACTTTGATTTTTTGATAGGGGCTAATTTACTCAAACTCAAAATTGAGAAAGAAGAGAGAGGTCTTTTTAACCATTAACTTCGAGTAAAAAAAGTGTCCATGCAATCCAAGTCTCAAGACTTGGCAAGATGTCTTGAGGCATGGTTGAAAAATAGCTGTCATATAGCCGTTGGCGGGCTATGTCTCGAGACATAAAGGCCAATGTATCTAGACTTGCAACCCATGAAGCAGATTTTTGCATTTGAACTTTCACGTCTCGAGGCATATAGTCCTATGCTCGAGACATGACTACTAAAGTGCCTTGAAAACATTTTAAACACTTCAAAACACTTTGGTATTGAACATTTTGCAAGTCTTTAAAAATGTTTGATAAAATTTTCAACCATATTTTCACCAAACTTAGGAAATATAATATATATATATAATTTATCTTAAATATTATTATATCAAAAGCTTGAGACATCAAAATTAACACATATAATTGATAAAATATCTTAAATGTTGTTATATCAAAAGCTTGAGATATCAAAATTAACACGTATAGTTAGTACCTTCAATTAATTGATCAAAATAACCAATATCAAATGCATTTTAAAATGCTTGATTATATATATAATAATTGTGCTTTAATTAGGTTAAGTTAGTAAATAATTTTGTAATTTATTAATACAGCATTTTAAGATAGTAAAAAATTATTAAGATAGTAACAACTTAATTAATTAATTTGTTTTAAAGAAACACGTTAATTTTTTATATTTTAAATTATGAAAAAAATATTTTTATTTATTTAAATTTTTAATTATTTGTTAAGTTTTTATTTAAAAATATGATTTTAAAGTTTTAACTATTTATAGATTTTTTTTTAAAAAACCTCATTTTAATTACTTTTGATCATGAAGTGTGGCATGATGGTTGTTCACCTTATCTGTTAACCATTTGGTTAGAGGTTCGGTCATTGCTCATGACAATGAAACACATATTGTTATTTGTTAAGACTTAAACAAAGTACGTACAAAATATCTCTCTTCACTCTGCTTAACAAAGAGTCATTTGTAGGCTATTTAATATACAAAGATAACTGCTAACTAACGTTAATAGCTAACTGCCTACCGCTAACAACAAACTAACTACTTTAACTGACTTTAGCTATACAACAGATACTCATAACATGCCTCAATCTTTATTAAGCTTTCCTTTCTCCTTGAGCTTTCCAAGCATTATTGACCACTCGAAGCTGACTCCTAAATTTGTTGAACATCCCTTCAGACAGTGGTTTTGTTAGAACATTTGCGATTTGGTCTTGGCTGGATACATGACCTACTTGGAGCACCCCACTTGCAACTTTTTTCCCTCACAAAGAATAAGTCCAACTCGACATGTTTGAACTTGGAATGCATGACTGGATTCCCTGCAACTGCAACAGTAGCTGCACTATTACACCATACCAAGGCTTTAGTCTTTGGAGCAGAAAGTTCAGATAGTAGGGATTGAATCCAGACCATTTCTGCAGTAACGTGTGCAAGACTTCTGTATTCTACTTTTGCTGTAGACCTGGATACCACCTGCTGCTTTCTCGAGCTCCTGGACACAAGATTACCTCCAAGAAAAACACAAAAGCCAAAGGTAGACCTACAATCATCCGTATCGGATCCCCAATTGGCATCGAAAAACCCCTCAAGTAAAAACTTCGAGGAATGAGTGAACTGTAAACCATAGTCCAACGTCCTTTGAAGATACCTCAGGATTCTTTTAACTGCTTTAAAATGGGAATCCAACGGCTTGTGCATGAACTGACATACTTTATTTACTAAGAAGGCAATTTCTGGCCTTGTGATCACAACATATTGTAACGCCCCAACAATGCTCCTGTAAAGGTGTTCATCTTCAACAGGACTCCCCCCATTAGCTGACAACTTGCAGGTGGTAGTCATTGGTGTAGGGGTGCCCTTTGATCGATCCATGGAGGCCCTTTGAAGAAGCTTTAATATATACTTCTTCTGACTTAGAAAAACACCACCCTTATTGTAAGTGACCTCTATGCCAAGAAAATAATTCAGCTAGCCTAAGTCCTTCAAGGAAAATCGAGCATTCAGATCTTGCACAAAACGATCGATGGCTTGACTATCATTCCCAGTGACAATGATATCATCCATGTAGATGAGAACATAGACCAACTTTGACCCCGGGTGATGAACAAAGAGGGAATTGTCAGCCTTCGAGGCTTCAAATTTGGTAGCGAGCAAAAACTCCTTTAGTTTGTGAAACCAGGCCCGAGGTGCTTGTTAAAGGCCATACAAAGCCTTTCGCAACCTACACACCAACTTCTGACTAGATACACCTTGTTGTTCGAATCCTGGTGGTTGCACCATATAGATTTCTTCATGTAAATCACCGTTCAGAAATGCGTTGTTAATGTCGACTTGCCTGAGAGCCCATCCAAAAGAAATAGCTAGTGCAATGACCACTCGTATTATTATTGGCTTAACTATAGGACTGAAGGTTTCCTGAAAGTCAACATCTACTTCTTACAGATATCTCTTAACCACTAATCGTCTTTTGTATCTTACAATCGAACCATCAGCATGCCTTTTTACTCTGAATATCCACTTACATCCAATCGCCCTATGTCCTTCAGGAAGAGGAACAAGGTCCCAAGTATGATTAGAGAGTAATGCATTGTATTCTGCTTGAGTTGCTGCTGTCCAATCAAGGCTTTGAAAGTCCTCTAAAATAGATGTAGGTTTTTTCTCATTCAGAAAGGAGGAGAAGACCTTAGGCTTGTAGATGCTACTCTTTAACCTAGTCTGTATAGGATGAAGGTTGACATTGATGGGTTCCCGCGAAGGAGCATCGGACTGATTAACCAAGGAAAGAACACAAGCTGTTGTTGAGGGATCTTCATGCTGACCTGAAGAAGAAGGTGAATGCAAGTCAAAGGACCTAGTGGGTGAATCAGCCTGAGGAGGACAGCTACTTGACCCTGAGGAAGGAGATACCACAGGAGCACTATGGTCAGTAGGTAAAACCATAGGGAGATGAGATTTCTGATGATCTGACTGAATAGAGGCCAAAGGTGACTGTGGAGAGAATCCATTTGCAAAAGGATACTGAGACTCATCAAACACTACATGTCTCGAAACAAAAATACGACCATCTTCATCGAGGCACTTGTATCCCTTCTGATTAGTGCCAATACCATGAAAAACACATCTCTTTGACTGAAACTGTAGCTTGTGTTGTTGAAATGGTCTCAAATGAGGAAAGCAGACACATCCAAATACTTTAAGCTGAGAGTAAGTGTGTTGCAAGTTGTAGAGTTTCTCATAAGGACTGCATTGTTGAAGTATGGGGGTGAGTAGTCTGTTGGCTAAGTGAACTGCATGAGCAAAGGCATATGGCCAAAACTTCAAAGGCATGGATGCCTGAGCTAAGAGAGTAAGGCCCATGTCAACAACCTGCCTGTGTTTTCTTTCAGCAACCCTATTTTGTTCTGAGGTGTGAGGACACGTGACCCTGTGTTGGATACCAAGTCGAGAGAGCTCACTCGAAAGGGCTCGATACTCTCCTCATCAGTCGCTTTGAAGCATCTTAATGGAACATCCAAACTGCACCTTGACCATTTGATAGAAATGAATAAAACATTGGAGAACTTCAGATTTTGTATTGAGAAAGTAAAGCCATGTATATCTACTGTGTATATCAACAAATGAAACATAGTAGGAAAATCTATTTGATTTCACATGCGCTAGTCCCCAAACATCAGAAACAACAAGTTCAAAAGGTGATGAGTACATCGTTTTTGAATGATTAAAAGGAAGCTTGTGTGCTTTTCCTAGCTGACAAGAAGAACACACATGAGGTAAACTATTGTGTTTGAAAGAGACATTACAGGTACGTAGCACATGACTCAAGATGTTATTACAAGGGTGGCCCAGCCTGGCATGCCACAACATAGGTGAAGAAGTAAGCTATGCACTGTTGAGAAGAGCGGAGTTGAATTTCTGAGCACCAACGGGTTTTGTAGGAGCTTTGGAAGGGGCAGCATGAGAAACATCGAACCTGTAGAGGCCATTATGCATGTGGCCCACTAGTAGAGTTTTCCCTGTCTATATGTCCTTAACAAAACAAAAAAATGGGTGAAACTCAAAGTACACAGCATTATCCCTTGCAAATTGCCCTACTGACAGTAGATTCTTATAGACATTGGGAACATTGAGAACACTTCTGAGATGTAAGAGCCTAGAACCAGTTAGTAAGGTAGAGGAACCTACACAACTTATAGGAACCAGTTCACCATTTCCTATAGAAACTCGAGTCGTACCTGTATAGGGAGAAGCAGCTGTGAGATTGGACAGGTTAGGGGTGATATTATTCGTTGCCCCTGAGTCAGGGTACCATGTCTGATTGAGTGGAGTGGATAGGGAACCTCGAGAAATAGGCTGACTTGAGATAGCGGTACTAGAGGAGAACGTTCCACAACAGTGATGCACAGAGGGATATGTAGAAGAAGAAGAAGAAATCCCTTGACCATGAAGTTGATGACAGTTAACTTGCACCGAATGACCAGGTCCTACCCCAGAAAAATTCTCATCGAACCTGTCATAGCAAGTCTGAACCATATGACCCATTTTTCCACATAGTTGACACTGTGGTCTAGAACGTGACCAGCTCCGTCCACTGCTACAAGCCCGTCCACGAGACCAGCCTCGGCCTTGTCCCCTTTGTCATTTCTTAGATTTCTGGAAAAAACGAGTGGAGGCTGCAGACTGACCCGAGTTGTCTGTACTATCTTGTTGAGAGCGAGAAGCCAGGTTGGCTTGCAAAGGAGCACCAGTTAGTGAGACCATCTGTCGAGCTTCACAGTCAAAAAGCATTTCGATTAGCAAGTCAAGAGATATAAGGGTTGCCGAGGCAAGTACATGAATAGATTCATACTCTATGGGAAGACCAGCTAGTATGATACTAACTTGTTCTTGTTCAGTAACTAGGCTGCCTGCTACAGTTAAACCATCACTCAGCTGTTTAACCTTGAACAGATACTCTTTAACAGTGAGGCTGCCTTTCTTGATCAAGTAGAGGGAATGACACATATTGGAGATCTTGATGTTTGACTTTGTCCCAAATCGCCTTTCAATAGCAGTCCAGATTTCAAGACTGGTCTTGGCCATTGTGAGATGAACCAAGACATCATCTGTAACTATAGATAACAACCAAGAAGCTAAAAACTTATCCTGCCTCTTTTGAACAAGAAATGCGGGATTATCAACGAGTTGACCCTCATTCCCAGAAATGAAGGGTGAGGGAATGGAAACAGTACCTAGAACAAATCCTTCGAGACCATATCCTTTAAGAATCAACAGAAGTTGATGTTTCCATAACAGGAAATTATGTTCCCCGAGTTTGATAGTGTCATGCTTAGAAAAATACTGAACAGTATGCGAAGAAGAATTACCAGAACCATGTGAGTGAATTGCTTCACCATTATTAGAGGAATACCTAGGAGTATCAACTGTTGGAACAGCTTCTGTAGCCATGGCCCCAAAAAAAGTTTACACCAAGAACCTAGCTCTTGATACTATGTTAAGACTTAAACAAAGTACGTACAAAATCTCTCTCTTCACTCTGCTTAACAAAGAGTCATTTGTAGGCTATTTAATATACAAAGATAACTGCTAACTAACGTTAACAGCTAACTGCCTACCGCTAACAACAAACTAACTACTTTAACTGACTTTAGCTATACAACAGATACTCATAACATTATTAGAGAGCACTTGCATGAAGAGATTAATTTTAGTACTACTATAGGTTATATATATATATTGCAAATTAAATTTTTGAGAATTTAACTAGATTTGTTGAGAATTGAGATAATAATCCTTTTAGGTGTAATTTATACAGAGGATGGTATGATTTTTACTTTCGAATCTTAGCGTATTGTGCTTAGGAGAGAAGCTTATTAAGTTTTCCTGTGGGATTTGTTGCATTAGTCTTTACCTTAGAGGAATGGTAAGAAAATGTTTTGAACATGCACCAAGTAACCCAAAGCTGTCAAGCTCACGCTATAGCTAGGTTTATCAGTTGCCATTTTTCTTTAAAATGTGTTTGAGAACTAAATTGATAGAATTTGTATAGGTGGAGGGTTAAATTTGTTGAATTATTTAGAATTAAGATTAATTTGATAGAATGTGTAAATATTAAAGACTCAATATGTTATTATACCAAGTAAAAAAAAAGGCCACCTCACCATTTTTGTTAACAATTCAATGGGGTACCAAAACAGAAACAAATTATAATGCTAGTGATAAAATTGAAAGTTTTTATAGTTTGGTGACCAAAACAGAAACATGCTAATAATTAGGTGATTAATTGTATAATTTACCCTATAAAGTATTAACTTTCTATGTTTAAACATGGTTAAAACATACCATAAGTCCCTGTACTCTTCGTAAAATTGAAATTTAATCCCTATACTTTTATTTTTAGGAGTTTAGTCGTTCTACTTTTCAGATTTCAAATTTTAAGTCTAACTGTTAACATTGTTAAAATTGTTTTTGTTAAATTTAGGTTCATTGCAACGTCTTTTTTTTAGTTATATGACTATCAAGTGAGTATTTTTTATTCAAAACATCACATCAACAAATTTAATAAAAAAATAACAGTGTTAACAAGTGGACCTAAATTTAAAATCTGAAAAGTAGAGGGACTAACTTCCTAAAAATAAAAGTACAAAAACTAAATTCTAAATTTATGAAGAGTATAAGATCATAGATTTAAATAAATAAAATTTTATTCTGCAACATGGTTTAAAACTAGTTGTATGTATATTCTGTTTCAATTTGATTTTTTATTTTATTTTAAAAGTTAATAAATTGAACTCATATGTGAAACCTAAATTACCTAAGTTGAAAATAATTGAATTTCCTATACATATAGATTAAATTAAATTACCCCAAAAAAATCCAACTTAAACTGATCCAAATTTACTTTTTTTTTAATTATTTTTTATTGTATTTATCGGAGCGAGTCCAGTAACTAATCCTCCGCATTCTGTAAGTCTATTAAGGGGATAGATACTGGCCACGAGTTTTAAAGCTGTTCCATACCCAAGATGAGGATCGAACCCTCCACTAATTAAGACAAGAGATCCTTGCTATCTCATCTAACTCGCGTGGTCTCAAATATATTATGGCTCCTACTAAAATAGTTGAAATGTCTAAATTTAAAATATGAAACTTGAATACTTAAACAAAAACACAACTTTTATTTTACAATTTAGTAAATTGAATCCTAAAAAACTAAAAACACCCTAAATCCTAAAATAACTTTAATTCTAAAACTCAAAGTAAAAAAGCTGACACTAAAATAACTCCATTTATCAAATTCGAATTCGAATTGATGAATTTCAAATGCAACTAAAAGAAATAGAAGCAATAAAGATGATCCAAATACAACCGAAGGTATGGTCATAGATTTTCCCAAAGGGCTCTACCGAATGGGTCCATGTACATGTTGATCTTTTGTGCAAAAAATGCAAGGAAGAGAATAAGACTGACAAGAAGTGTAAAACTAAAGCAATGCCCATCACACATTCATGCCCTCCCATTGGATGAGATAAGATCATTGAGCTTCTTCCACGTGGCACTATCATTGTGGTGCCGAAGATAAGGCTACTGTTCAAATATTTCCCACCCTCTTTGTGGTCATTATGCTATTGTTTCTTCAAATTTTCAATCCGACGGTCACCCTTTCTCCGAATTCAACCTCAAAGCTTTGTAACCATAGGATGTTATACCCAAATTCCACCATTATATATAGGGGATTGGCACTGGGGAATAAACATTATTAAGGGAGATATATTTAGCTATATCATACACTACTAGTACCCACTACTAGCAATGGCTTCCTCAATGATCTCATCGGCTACCATTGCCACTGCCTCTCCGGCACAGGCTAACATGGTCGCTCCTTTCACCGGCCTCAAGTCTGCCTCTGCTTTCCCAGTCACCAGGAAGGCCAACAACGACATTACTTCTCTCGCAAGCAATGGCGGCAGAGTGCAATGCATGCAGGTAAATTTATATCAAATTTTTTGTTTAAGTTTTAGTGTAATGTTTGGTGGAAAATTGAATGAAAATTTGTTTTATATTTGGTGTTGTTTTCTAGGTGTGGCCTCCTACTGGGAAGAAGAAGTTCGAGACTCTCTCATACCTCCCCGATCTTACACCGTGCAGCAGTTGGCTAAGGAAGTAGATTACCTTCTTCGCTCAAAATGGATTCCTTGCTTGGAATTCGAATTGGAGGTGTTTTCGAGCTCTAAATTATTCCATTCCTCGACTTTTTAGTGGGATATTTGAGTTGATTAAGTGTGTTTTATATGCATGTGCAGGAGGGATTCGTGCACCGTAAGTACTCGAGCTTACCCGGATACTACGATGGACGCTACTGGACCATGTGGAAGCTGCCCATGTTCGGGTGCACCGACTCGGCTCAGGTGTTGAAGGAGCTTGAGGAATGCAAGAAGGAATACCCCAATGCATTCATTAGAATCATTGGCTTCGACAACGTGCGTCAAGTGCAGTGCATTAGTTTCATTGCCTACAAGCCTCCAAGCTTCTAAGCTTTTTATTAACTTTGTCTCTCCATTTGTTTGAATTTGTACTCAGAAAAAACCATGTTCTTTACTTTTGCTTTTGCTTTTTCTTTGAGTTATTGGCCTTTGTTTCTCGATTTCTGGGTTTTAATCCTTTTTGGATTTTCATTGGAAAAAAGGCTGAGAACTAATGAATAAAAAGTTGGTTTTCTTCCCAATTTCCTTCAACCTACACTTTCTTATTTTTAATTACTTTGTTTTCTTCCGCTGGAAAATTGATGGGCAGTTTTCAATGTGGATGCTAAATGTATTAGTTAAGATAAAATCAACATGGATTTTGGAATCAGTAATGTTTTAGAAGGAGAATGCTGAAATAGATATATAATTGTGGATAAAATTTTTGTGGTATTGTTTTCCAATAGAAGAGTATAAAATTTTTCCACAATTAGTCAATGCACTTCATTCTCCATCTTATCCTTTTCTCTCATTAAACTTTGGAAATATATTTTAATCAAGGGGAGATCGGACTCGAATTTTAAAAATAACATTTTAAGAGAAATAGTCATAAATCTCGATAAAATTAATTCTTATAGTTTATAAAAATGTTAAATTTGCCTCAAAATAAGGATAGCTTTTTCTTATATTGTAGCATATGTCAGCTTCTTTATTTTATAAAGAATACGTGACAACATGAACCAATTTCTTTTTAGTACAATATACTTTATTATTATACCTAACACTTAATGTAATATGAATAAACTTTATTACTACTCTGAATAATATCGAATTTAAATATTATATTATATAACATTCACATATTCAAATAACAGATTCATTTTGTAAGTATTAGGTTGCTTATCCTTCCAAAAGATCTATGAGGTTGCTTATGATATTTTCATTATATATAGTTTGGTACTTCCAAATGTGACTAAATGATTATAGGACTACACTGATTTAATCGATGTGAAATTATATAACTTAATACTTAATATATTTTAAACATAACTTTCAAAAATTTGAAAGTTGTTCTTAATTATCAATACTTACGAATTAGTTAATATCATAAAAATAGACATCCATTTTTTCTCAATATGCAAGTGCGAGTATGTTTCAGAGTATTATTTTAATATAATACATATCTTTCTAAAACTTTTTGTGATCTATACATTCGTAGTTTATTTTCAAAATTTTAATAAAATTTATATTATATGCACATGAAAATATAACTAAATTAAATATATGTAAATGAAAATATAAATACTAAAATTATCATTAATTATGTTGAATAAACCAATTTAATAATTATACTTTCTTTTTAAATATAATTATGATAAAACATCAAAATTATTTAAAAAAAATCAAAATATTACATCACTTAGTATAAAGGAATACATACCAATATAATTCATATTTATCAATACAAATAAATACTGAAATGATAGCAGCTATCATGGCAACAACCTCATTTTGAAATAACTTTATCTATAATTAAAAATTCATTTCACATCAATTTATCTTCTGTTTTGAACTTAAAAGATGATGACTTGAGCTCACTTATTTTTTTTTTTTATTTTGAGTATTAAAATTTGTTGTTTGGTGTTTTTTTTTGGGTGAAAATTGGTGATTTTTTTATTATTATTATAAGCTAGTTGGTTGGCTATTGTAGTTTTTGCCATAGATTTGTAATAAACTTTGTTTAATGAATTGTAACGCTTTAAATATCATTACTATATGGTCTTTTTCATTCCTTTTTCTCTTTTTTCCACGTGTTGGGTTGGTAAACGAACTTTATAAAAATAATTATGTCAAAGATGAAGTTAGAAATTTTATATTGGAGTAGTCTAAATTTTATAAAATTTGAAACTTAAAGCTACGATTTATGGGTTAAGAAGATTAAATTATTAATATTTGTAAAGGACCAAAAATTAATTTATTGAATTTTTTAAAATTAAAACTAAGTTGACAAATTTTATAAAATTTGAGGGCTAAATTTATTGATTTTTTAAAAATTCAAATTAAAATGACAAATTTTATAGACATTGAGAGCTAAATTTGGTGAATGTTTTATATTCAGGATCAAATTAATATAATTTGTAAATATTAAAAGTCTAAAATTTTCATTATACCGATAAAAAAAGGCCAAATCAATTTGAGTGATCAAGATATTTGATTTAATAAAAAATTAGTGATTAAATTTAAAAAAAAAGTAATAGTTCGATGACTAAAATAGAATGAAAGCAATAATTTAGTGACTATTTTTATAGTTTAACCTTGAGTAAAAATGTATATAGGGTGATTAGGTAAAAAGGGATGTAGTTTAAAGTTTTAATTAAAATTAATTTAGACAGTAAGTTAAATTTAATATGCGAGATAATTGACTTATACTTATAATTGAAATTAATTTAAGTAATATTGTAATTTGGATTAAGTGTTATTTAATTAAATTGTAAATAATGGATTCATAACTTGTAATAATTTAGCGATAAATTTTAAAAATTAAAATTGTGGAGGAATTTAATTAAAGGAATTATTTTGAACCAACAATAAACTTAAGCAAAGAATTTAAAAAGTTTTGGAACATATCCGGTCTGACCCGATCCATTGATCCATGTACACTGAACCTGTCGAAAATAGCTCTCACGACAAAAAAGCCAGATCTTTCCTTTCATCTCCTTCAACTCCATTTCCCATAATTTTCCTTTAATTTTACTCTCAGGTAACCTTCGTCTCCCTTCTTTTTTCAACCCTTCCCCCTTTTTCATTATTGAATCACATTCAATTCAAATAAAATGTTTATATTTCTTGGATCTTTTTATACCTTCTCGTTTCAAGCGTAGAAACCCTAGCAACTTACGCCTGGAATATTTAACTTTGATCTTCTACAGGTAGCTTAATTTGAGCTCTGCATAGGGTTTGATTTTGTTACTAGGAATATTTTAGTTACAATTTTGGGGGGATTTTTGCTTAGGCAAATCCCTTAACCATATTTTTCGCTTTGAAATGGATGGGAGGAAGAGGAATTTCTTTAGGAAACAGATGAATACGCCCTTTAAGAGAAAAGGGGTTAATAATAATAATAATAATAATAATAATAATAATAATAATAATAGGAAACTAAAACTGGGTGTTAATTCTGCCCCTGAACAGTTTTCCGGAAATTTGAATCCTGGAGACACTGTTTACCGTATACTTTGTCCTTCGAGAAAAATTGGTGGTGTTATTGGGAAGGGTGGGAATATAGTAAAAGCATTAAGGCAGGAGACTCGGGCTAAGATTACGGTTGGTGATTCTGTCCTTGGTTGTGATGAGAGAGTTGTTGTTATTTATAGTTCTCCGACCAAGGTGAAAGAACATAATTCAGATGAGGATTATGGTGGTGATAATGAAAAAGAGGTACCCATGGAGCCTTGCTGTGCTGCACAGGATGCTTTGTTGAAAGTTCACGATAGGATTGTTGAGGAAGATCTTTTTGGTGGGATAGTGTCTGATGATGATAATGGGAATGCTGTTGTCACTGCACGGCTTCTTGTTCCGAATAATATGGTAGGATGTCTCTTAGGGAGAGGGGGTGATGTGATTCAAAGATTGCGAAGTGTCACAGGTGCTACTATACGTGTTCTTCCGGCTGATCATCTTCCTGCTTGTGCAGTGGCAACTGATGAATTAGTGCAGGTATCTATTAACTTTATATGCTGTACACTTTTTTATTTATTGTATGTGTTTGACTGAGAAATCAACATGCTAAAACATTAAAGAGCCCTTGCATACATCTTCTTGAATGGCTAAAATGTTGAATTCCCTTTCTCTTATAAGAACTTTTCACATTTATTTGAATTTCAATTCAAACCTGTTACTGCTTCAATGTTTTGTGAATGCTAATTGAAGCTCTAATTTAGGACTTAAAAGTATTACTACCTATATTATGCTGCTTCAATGCTCTAAAATTGATGTTTGAACTGCTATCTTCAAACAGTTAGGCCTTTGGAATTTACTTTTTGGTTCATCTCCATTTTCATGAAGAGATATGGCCTAGAACATTCTGAAAATGTGACTTAAGGCAGGAAGTGTGAGGATGATATATGAGAAAGATTTCCTTTCAGAGGATTGTATATGGGGATATTGAGTTATCTATACTATCTTTGTTTAGCCTGGGTTGACATGTGGGTCTCATTCATGTGCTTATATGAACGTCCTTTATATCTTTTTTGAGTCAGTTTCTTATTGGATAGGGTTTTTCTTTGAAGAAATGACTTATGATGAGGCGGATTTTTCAAGTTCTGGTATGAGAGATCATTGCTCAAGTGGCAATGTAGGGATATCCTTCTTTCTTAACTAGTTGCCTGAACGTAACAACTGATTGGTTGCTACACTTTTGCATCTTTTGACCAGAAAGAATCAGTTAATTAGCTGCATATATGATCATAAGGCTCAGACCTTTTTGTTCCACCAAGCCACGTGTCTTCTGTCCTATTGGCAGATGGACTAATATTTTCTGGTGGTTGGGGTTATGATACTGAGAGTGACTTTCACTTATTTAGGTTTGGGCTTGCTGTAGCCTGAAGCAAGTAATTCAAAATAAGGATTATTAGCTCCATTTGAGACTCTCATAAAAGTTATTTTTTCGGTTACAGATTCTTAGTGTTCAAGGTCTTTAGCTAAGTTATTAGCTCCGTTACTTTGCTTTGGGTCTCTATCATTTATGTACACATCAATGGTAATATGTTGAATTCAATGGGATTATTGATTAGGGATAATGATGGATTGACATAAGTTATATATGATTTTGTACATGTACATGATGAGATGTAATACGAATATTACTAGTGGAACATAATAAATTTTGCTTTTTGTGCCAGACAAGATGGTGATTTGGGGTGGAAGAAAGCTTTAACATATTTTTCTTCATAATGTGTCAAAGCTTGATGGATTTCTAACTGAATCCAACCTTGTGAATCTGTACTGTGGGTTGCAGGTTTACTGTTTCGTATAGGCTGCCCTTGACTAACCTTGCTTTTCAAGCAGCTGGCCAGATTGCTGGCCATTGCTTGTTTGAAGATGTGTCATGCCTTTGTATCTTCAGGTTGAATGAATCTGTTTGAGCAGTTTTATTGTGTTTAGCAAGGAAGAATATTCTGGGGTCAAATTTGTTTTTCAAAGATTTATGCTGCCTATGGCAAATTCGTTTGAAAGCTTGCATGCTTTTGGTCAAGTGGCTGAAGAAGCAAAGGATGGGCCCATACATGCTTGAGAGGTGAGTGGAGTGAGGTTAAAGCTGAGATGGTACAGAAAATAGCACCTTTTTGAAGGATATTTTTATTTTGGCCCATTACCCTTTTATCTGCACTTTTTGCATTGATGTGAGCAGCATATAAATTTTTGGAAGTTGGTCTTACGTGTTATTGAGTTTTGATTCACTGGGAAGGCTTTGGATGTAGTTTGTCAGCCTATATTTCTGATTGTCAAATAGTTGTCAGTAGATTGTTTCAGTGGGAAGTCAAAGATTTACGTTGGCTGCTCTTTCTCTTGTCATTTTTTTTAATGCTATGATGTGTTGAAATCCTTGTCCTTTGTTTCAATAAACTTTTTTTTTTTCTCATTTATTGTGTATTTTCCTAGTTGCTGGATGCAAAGCCTGTAGGTGCTACTGGATTAGAAATTTTCCTTCACCATTCATGGTTTGATCTCTAAAAACTGTTGTCAGTAGTTGTTTCTTGCAATTTTGAATTTTCTTGCAATTCCTACAAGCTGTATTTTTTGTAATTTACTGCAAATTTCAGGAAAATGAGAGGTATTGTCCTTAACCATTCATGGTTTGATCTCTGAAAAATTGTTGTTAGAAGATAGTTTCTTGCTATTTTATGTTTTCTTTCAATTCCTTAAAAACTTTAGTTTTTGGAACTTACTGCAGATATCAGGAAAACGAGATGTCACAAAGAGAGCTCTATATGAAGTTTCCACTCTTTTGCATCAAAATCCACGGAAAGACAAGCCTCCTTTGAGCTTCTCTGTGCCACATTCAAGCCAGAATTTCCCTCCTAGTGCTCTTCCACCGAGCAATTCAATGTGGTCGCATCGAAATTTTTCTCCTCATGATAGTCCAATGCCATGGATGAGTGCTCATAGAAACCGGCTATCTGGAATTGGGCCAGGTAGCTTCAGCAGTATTCCTCCAGCAGGTGGTGCTGAATCTTCAGCTGAGTTTTCAATGACAATTTTGTGCCCAGCTGGGAAGATTGGTGGTGTAATTGGCAAGGGTGGCTTTAATGTTAAACAGTTACAGCAGGAAACAGGAGCAGGCATTCATGTTGAAGATGCATCAACGGAGTCAGATGAGCGAGTAATTCGTGTCTCTGGAATTGAGGTATTTTATTTTGACTCTAGCTTCATTCCTTTGAGGAAAAATAAAATAACATATTTTACCCTTTTTGTATGTCAACTAGTTGCTCCTGCCTTAAACTTTGTACTCTTTTTATACTTAAAAAAAATGCTTATGCTAGTCCATTTATTATTCTAGGCTCTTGGGAACCCTCGATCGCATACAATAGATGCCATTCTACAGCTTCAGAGTAAAACTAGTGAATCATCTGAGAAAGGTACAATTACTACTAGGTTGCTTGTTCCATCAAGCAAGGTCGGGTGCATTCTTGGGCAAGGAGGTCATGTAATCAATGAGATGAGGAGGAGAACCCAGGCAGATATTCGTGTATGCTCAAAGGATGATAAGCCTAAGTGTGCATATGAAGATGAAGAGCTAGTACAGGTAATCTTGTTGGAAACATATTTATCACCAAGGGTATTTCTGTATTTGTCCAATTCAATTCCAGAAGGTCTAATATTTTCAATATTTCAGCTTTGTTTTTATGTAAAGTAATTTGTTTTTTTTTTTCCATTTAGATATCTGGCAATTTTTGTGTCGCTAAGGATGCTTTGGCTGAGATTGCTTCGAGACTTAGAGTAAGAACATTGCGAGATGTGAATGCTGGAGCAGAACCTGCTTCTGTTGGGTCTGTCCGTGTATCCGGTCCTGCAAGAAACATGCCTGATGGTCCACCACCAGCTGCTACAATAGGGCCTGGCTACTCTGGTGGATTTGAATCTTTCAGGGTATATTTCTTTATCAAATTTATGTTCCCTTCTTTTGCTTTAGTTACTTTAAGGCTTTATCTTTCTAGAGTTGAAACCATAATTATGCAATTAACTGTGTTTTGGTGATTGGGAGGGTTGGGATTGGGTCATATTGAGTGAATTGATATTCCGGATCGTTTCAGGTATGTGTGAGTTGGTTTTGGCATTTTAGGTTTGGATCATTTTAAATTCCAAGCTACTTATGTTTGGGCATTTCCTTCTGATAATAAAATTTATTGTATTTATCATTTTTTTAATCAAAATTTGAAATTTAAATGTGAGAAAATAATAAAATTCATACTCCAAGTTGATTTTAGTTCAAGTCATTTTAGGTCTTTAAGTTGTTACGAGTCAAAGTCATTTTGAGTTAAGTTTGTTGACTGAATAAAATCAATGGGTTCATTCGGTCAATAGATAGCTTTTTCCAACTTTAGCTTTCATTGTTTAACAAGTCTGGTTCTAACTGCTAATAGGGGTGAGCAAAACTCGATTTGACTTGAAAAAAAAAATTTGAATTTCGAGTTAATTGAATCGAGTTATTTGGTTTTTTCGAGTAAACTTGAATAACTTATTCGAGTTTCAAGATCAAGTTGAGTTGAATTTTACAATTCGAATAACTCAAGTAACATATTGGTGTAAATATACTTTTGGTCCCTGTTAATTTTGAAAATGAGCAAATTTGTCTCTTTTTCAACAAAAATTACAAAAAAAATTCACAATAATTTTTAAAATTCAAAATATTTATGAAATTCCAAAATTTCTATTTTTAAAAAAATTATAAAAATTATAAAAATATTAAAAATATTAAAAAATCTAAAGAATATATAAAAAATAAAAAAAATTTCTAAAATAATATTTTTTATGACCTAAATAAGTAAATTAATTATTCATCATACTAAAATATCTTTTTTTTCCTCTTATTTTGCTTTGATAGAGTTTTCAACAAAATATGGTTTCAAATTTATCTACTCTAATATGGAATTAATTATATTGTAACAAGATTTTAATTTGACATGTTTAATTTTTTTTTTAATTTAACTCAAACTATTTCAATCGATTCAAATCGACTCAAATTTCATTTTACTCAACTCGATTTAAAAAAATTTCAAACAGAGTTATGATGATAAATGAAACTTGTCAACTCGATTAACTCGAACTTTTTTTGTTCGATTCAGTCGAACGTTCACCCCTAGTTTATAATATAAATTTCTAATTAGATAGTGTGTTTTATTTGCTTCATCTGTATGGATTCTGTGATTTATTTGTTGATAAATTATGAAGTTGTTATAATATATATTAGTCTGATTAAGGGTGTGTTTACCATTGAGGTTCAAAAGCACTTTTCAACCTAAACAAGCAGCTTTTCAAACCAAACCTTGATTTTAAACTGGGATTTTAAGCCAAGCCAAAAAGCCAAAATTTTTAGCTTTTGGCTTCTAGAAAAGTGCTTCTCAATAAAATTACCTTTTTATCGTCATGTTTAAAATAGACATTTTATCTTCCCAAAAGCACTTACACTTTTCTAAAGCACTTTTTCACAGCACTTTTCAACCTCAATGGTAAACTAGCCCTCAGTTGAGGATCCAAACCTTTAAAGTTAGGGCTAACAATTTAAAAGAAAAGTGAATGTTAAATCTTAAAGGAGCTTGTCATTCACTTCTTTCCAAACATGTGAAAAAAAAATTAAGACCCCTAGCTTTTATTTATATTTGTTTGGTTCTTGGTAAATAATTCTAAGACATCACTATACTTTTAATATAACTTCTAATTTAGGATACGAGTTTTATTCAATAGATAAATGGAATTCAAACTTTAGAGTAACCTATATATTATGTAAGTTCTTATGATCTGCCCTAGTTTTATTTGGCTTCTTATTGTTTTTTTGGTCTTACATACAAGTTGAAAGTAATCATACCCATGGGTTTTATAGTTTAGTTTAATACATTTAATTGATGATTTCTAATCTTTCTTGGGGTTGGGCCTTCCATTGAGTTCTACATCTAATAACTATTACAAGTCAGATTCTTATTTATTTAAAAATTTAAAATCTGATGAAAGACATTATTTCCTGTTTTTTAGTACTTTGTTGAGAATGTTGATTTGTCGAGAGGATAGTTTTCCTTGGTGCATGTTTTCAAGCTTTGGATTTTCAAGATGTCTTATGATTTGGTTAAATAGCTAAAAGTATTCTTTATGCTATTCTGAAGGGTGGTGGTGCACATGTGTATGACTATGAACCTCAGAATTTTTCTGTTCCTCCAGCTGCTGCTAGGTACTGGTGTTATCAAAACTTTCTTGGTCTAATTTTCATGTTTAACTTAATGGATTCGGTTTGTTGGATTCTGTTGTTGCAGATACTTAAATATGAACTGTGCTGTTGATGCTAAAGTTCCAGAAACTGTGTCAAGTTCTGCAGTAGGCACCAGAGGAAGTACTGTTTTTAGTAGTAGTGAGGTAATAATTCTGAATTTGGGATACCATAACCTGGACCTGGTATAGTTTGGAGATTGCACTTCAAAAAATGAACAAGTTAAAGATCTATTGAAGTTTCTGGCTTTGTTTTTCCATTGGTGGCGTTTTTTTTCAGTAGGAATGGTGGCACAATATTGTTTCAAAATGGTATCTCCTTAAATGTTTAGTGAAAGGAATGCACTGTAAATCCTTGATTTCTTGTTGTGGGAAGTGTAGCATCCATGCATCATTTATCAGTGTTGGGTGTTGCATGGTTGTTATTGAATGGAAAGAAAAATTGTATGAATTACTATGTTATATATTGGAGGATACCTTTTCAGTTCAATCGCAATGTTAAAGTAAGGTATTAAGATTTGCTAACTTGTTTTTGTTGTGAAGTGTAGGTTTCAAGGGCAATCCTAAAGCTTGATGATCCTCAAACTGGTGGCTTTGAAGAGTTCCGTGGATCTTCTGAGCATACAAGTGCTCAGAGCATTTTTCAGTCGTTCATGGCTTCTTCTGGACAAAGCATGAATGCACAACAGGATTCATATCCAAATACGAACATCCACCAAAGTTCCTATCAGAAAATGAGTGCTCAATATAGCCCCTATCAAAATGTGAGTGCCCAACAGAACTATTCAAACAGGCAAGCTCATCAAGGCCCATATCATAATTTGACTGTGCAGCAAAGCCCCTATCCACTTAATTCTCAGCAAGGGCCTTACGCCAACTTCAATGCTCCACCAAGTGCTTACCACAATTACAGTTCACAGCAAGGCTCTAACCCGTATTAAATTCAATAGGCTCATTTTTGTACTATATTTCAACTTTCCGAATATTAGAGATTACATAGGCTGTCACATTACTGGATACTTTTGATTCAATTGTTAAGTGAAAGACGTATTGGTGAAGTTGTAAACTTAGACCTGTTCTTGCTATGTTTGGACTTGTGTGTAGATAAATCAAATGATGATTGTTTGACACCTGATAGAGTAAACCAATGCTTTTAATCTTTTGGAATGGATCGTATCTTGGGCTGTTGTCAATTTGTTCATGTAATTATTGTGCTAATTTTGTGCTTTGTATATTTTACTTTGACAGCGATAGTTGAATGTGCGGATAGGTATGGAAGCCGGAGCTACAAAGCGCTCTCATGGAAGTGTGGTAAGGTAGAGTCAGGGCTAAATTTTGCACAGGAGATTCTTGCTTCCTCGTTGAAGGAGCCAAGTCATCATCAATCCTCTCATATGGACCCAGGTCGGTGTCACTAAGGTTTATCATTCCTGTTACTATAATTGCCCTGTACTATTGGACTGTGGTTGGTGTTTGACTCACATTTGAGGATATTGGAATCTGATTATTTTGTTGAAGCAATTAGATCTCTTTTCAATTCATATAGATATTATTCAGATAGTGACATTTGTTATCCTATTTTTGTTTCCTTCCCTAGACTCAAAATTGGCATTGCATTTGTCCGTGTCAAATAGGCAAAAAGCTTAATAATGGTAAAATCCCATCAAAAAGCGATATAGCATATATGTTATGGCACTTGGAGAAAAAGAAAGGGTTGACCTTAAATATTTGTTGCTTTTCTTCCATTTGGTTCAGGGAAGTACAATGTTCATTAAATCTATAAAAGTCTATCCTATTATTATTGGGACACAAAAATGGATAAGCCTAGTACTCAACCATTCTTGCATATAGTCTGTTGTCTCATCCTCAATGTAGGAAAATGGTTCTCCCACTTTGCAACTTGTATGAACAGTTTTGTGGTTGATTCTTAATCACAAAAAAATTTCTTCTCATGTAAACCCGTTGGCGTATTTTGTTGGGATCAAAAGAAGAAAATGCATTGATGGTTTTGGCCCTTTGAAGTAAGGTGACAATTTTGTTGCCCCATGTGTCACATTTTTCTTGGGTTATAAGGGGAGATTTGTATATAAACCCGTAGGCAGGCGTATTTTGTTAGGATCAAAAGAAGAAATCTAATCTATTGATGGTTTTGTCCAATCCCTTTGAGCCAGGGTCTATGTATCTGTACAAATATCAAGTCTTTTACCGGTTTGGTGTCAGAAGTTAGTTGACATCAATCTAGTAGGTTAAGTTGCTAAACAAATAGATAGAATTAGTAGAACTATTCAAGATGGGAAAGAAATTGTGCATATACTTTGTATCAGAAACATTACTATTTATTTAACACTCGGATCTTGATCTTGGAGATATTAACAGAGAGTATATAGTAGGTTTTTTAGGAAATTATTATTTTGTAGGCTAATGGTAAAATAACAAGGAAGTGGTAATATTTTAAAGGATTGGGTTTTTATATAAATTTTTTTAATATAAAGTATTTTGAGATAAAATGTTAGTAGAGTATGATGGTAATCTCAGTGAAGCAGTAAGAGTTGAAGAGTAATGATTCCAAGCATTTTGTAACAGTAAAGATTATATATGTAAAGTTTGAGAAATGATTGATATCAATCTCACATTATATGAAAAATCTAAACATAAAGTTTGTAATGATTTTTAATAGCATTTATTTTGGCACATACGACAATCAAATGGCAATAACGGTATTACCTCAATGCCAATCACACCATTTAGTTGCAAGTCTCAAGGGAATAAATTTTCTAAATCTTTTGAAATGCATTCTTAAAATTAATCTTTTAATAACTTATATGAAATAAAAATAAAATTTCTATAATTTCTGACATTTTCTCATACAATTTCTGTCGTTTTAAAAATGTAATTTTTCTTTTGATAATTGGCGGAGGGAAATGAGATTATTTGGTATTAGATTTATATTCATATTTACAACATAATACTCCTACCATTAAACAAGGCTATTAACAAAAATGTAAAAGATTTGTTATTTTAACGTAATATCCCTCAAAAATAGAAAAATAATTTTAAATATTATGTTTTTTTTTTTAGAATCCTCCTTCAGCATTGTATTTCTTTTTGGAAATTGTTATAAAGTTTTTTTAGATTTTAAATAATTGAGATAAATTTCAAAACTATACATGAATTTTGGACAAATATATAAGGCTATATATGAACTTTGATTTTGTGCATTTTTATACGTGAAATTTTTATTTGATTCGATTTTCATAAACCACTTACACAATTATCGTTATAGAACCATTTTGAGTTTATATATTCCATACACAAGTAATTATAATTATCTAATATATAAGTATATAGATCTATTTATTTCTTTAAATTTGTATAGTTGAATCAAAATTAGAACTTATGTATATATATGAGCTATAATTAAAGTTTCATATATATGATTGCAACCAAGTCAAAGTTCATGTGTAGTTTTGAGATATATCCCTAAATAATTTGTGTTGTTTTCGAAAATTTACAAGATTTTATTATTATTTTATTATATATGTTTTTGGCTTTTTTTTTTAATTCTATAAATCATAAATGGCACGTGTGATATATACTATGGAAATAGTTTACATCATTTTCAATTTTTCTTATTTTGCAGGAGTTTCAAATAACATAAGAGCTAAATTATGCTATTTATTTTTAAAGGGATTAAATTACTTTTTTTTAATTCTTGGATTAAATTGCTTTTGACTTTGACCTTATTGGTAGTAATTTTAAATAATTTATTTTTAAAATGATAATGTAATTTAGAGAATAATAATAAAATTAACAAAAATTGTAAATAAGGAGAGTTGGAAAAGTTAATTTACCAATTTTCAACTGCTACATCAATCACTTTAATGGAAAAATTAGATAAAGACACTAAGATTTTTAAATAAAAAAATACATGGATTCTATAGGAGTTAAATTTTAAATTTCAAAAGAGTATAGAAATCTCTTTACACATTTAAACCAATAAAAAACTTAAAAGTTCATATTTTTGTGTTTCCCAAACACACCTCAATAAATTCATACAACAATAGGTTTATAATTAGTATAATTATAAATAATTATATTATTTTTTGAATAAAATATTTTTTATTTATCATTTTTATGTATATCGAATTCTTATTTAAAATATTCCATATTTAATAAATTATGAGAGTTAACATATTCATTTATTTAAATTATAATGTATGGTATATTTACATCCTTGTTAAAATTAGAAAAATAAAAATAAAAAAAATAGTGAGGAGAATTACAAAGAAACGAGAATTAAGAATTTCTGTTTCTTTTAGGTTTGAAATAATGAAAGTAGGGAAGCTGAATCCTACTCAAAATCAAAATTCCAACAAATGTTTGTTTGAAGGCACAAATGCTCATCCTACTTTTATAGGCATTTATCAAGAATAGCAATGATAGGAGATGAAGAGATGTGTGGGAAATGCCAACTTGTGGTACACCACCTTCACCTTTCTAGCCTTTTATTTATATCAAACCATAGGTAGCCTTATAACTAGGATAACCCATTTTTGCCTAACTTTTTAATTAATTATATATATTAGCTTGGAACTCGTCATCTTAATTGATGAAAAACAATATGCATCAAAGAAAATGATAAATTAAGCTTCTAAATAAACATGACATGATATCAACTAAGCCTATGAATAAGATAACATAATTGTTTCAAATAAAATTATATTAACCCAATTTTAATCTGTTGTGAAAGGGCATCTTAGTTGTCTCAACTTAAGACTCTTATTAACTTATGAGGATTTAATGTCTACAAAAAAAAAAAAAACTATAAATTATTTCATCCATTTGTTCGACAATATCTCATGGTGGATCTGACCTAAAACAACTTGATCGCACCACTTTGCCCCTCATGCTTCTGCTTTTGTTGATCCCATTATTTAATAAAGAATCATTGCCCTATTATTTAGGGTCGTGAAAAAGTTGAGAAAATTAAAAGAAAAAATCATTTTGAATTATAAATTTTGGTTTGATTTTCGATTTTATTAAATTCAGATCGGTTTTGATTTAACTTTATTATTATTTAAGTTTATCGATTTTCGACTCACAAATTAAAAAAAAAATCATAATTTTTTAATGGAATTGCATGTTGGAGTAACTTTGATGATTGCGAATGACTTTAGTTACCTTCTTTAGGTAAGAGAATATAAACTTGGATACATTTAAGGGCCAATTAAATATTTAACCCAGAAATAAATTACATAAAGTGTATCTAATTAAACCAAAAAAAAAAGCAAAAATATAGAAAATCGTTTATTCGAGAGCTTAATTTTTGTTAACACATACCTTGTAGAGATCTAAACCTTATCATAGGTCAGGCCACCAGCTCAAGCACGAAGGTTTGCCCAAAAAATGGGAGCAATTGGGCAAAAATATAGGCCTGAAAAATGGGCTTAGACAAAAAATAAGACCCGTTTTCTAAACAGACCAAGCCTTGGGCAGGATTTTTTAGCTCGGACCTGGCCCGAATCAGCCTAAACTTTCTTTTTTGCCGTTGTTTTGCTGCCATTTTGCTACTATTTTGTTGCCATTTTGCTATTATATTGTTGTTATTGTTTGAATATTTTATAACTATTGTTTTATTGTTAATTTTGCTACTATTTTAGAGGTATTGGTTTATTAAGTTACAACTATCTTAGTGTTATTTAAGTATAAATATTTTTTTTAATGTATTTTCAATTTGTTGGGAAACATTTATTTTAATGTTTCTAGTGTATTTGATGTATTATATTTTTTAAATTTGTTTTTATATAAAAATATAAAAAAAATTAATATGAGCAGATCGGGTCAGCTCAAGTTTAGCATTTTTAATCAAGGTTGGGCTTAAGCAGAATTTTAGGCCCATTTTTTAAGCCAGGCCTAGAAAATGGGCCAAAAATTTTACACCGGATCAGCCCATGATCAAGTCTATATAGAGGTCTCTTTGTTTATCTCTTACATATCAATAATTGTAATTTGGGAGGGTTTTTGTTGAGCCATAAAAACTAAGGGTTCTAATTTAGCCATAAAAGTTAGGGGGAAAGGTTTTATCTAAGCCTTGTTAAAAAGATAGTGTTGTAAAGGTTATACCTTCTCATTGAAAGATATCAAGTCTGATAGTGAATTGGGAAATCCTTAGTGGTGGAAAGCTAAGGTAGTGGCGGTAGGCAATTGGAGTTGAACCACTATAAATCAAAGTACTCAAGCTCTTCTTTCAATTTTTTATCATTTAGAAAAGTTTGTAGAGATTTTTAAAATATCAGTTCACCCCATCTTGGTATTTTCAGGCCTAACAATTGGTATCAAAACTAGTTCTCTATAAAGGTTTCACAACTGAGAGAGAGAATCTAAGGAAAAAATACCAAGTTTAAAGATGGCTTACAATTTCAGCTCAACAATCTTGGAAACAGCTACATATTGGAAGATAAGGATAAAAACCCTACATATTGGGAGGGTGATCATAAATGGTGATTTGATAATGCCCAAGGTTGAAGATGGGTGGGAAGAAGGTGACAATAAGAAGACTCAACTCAATGCCAAGGCCATATAGACTTTCTTTTGTGCATTAAGGCCTAGTGAGTACAATAGAGTGTCCCAATATCAAAGTGCCAAGGAGATTTGGGACAAGCTTGCCACCACTCGTGAAGGAACAAGCCAAGTCAAGGAATCCAATATTGGTTTACTCAGACTTAACCATGAGCTTTTCAATATGAAGTCAGAAGAAGGCATTAAAGACATGTCAAATAGATTCACTGACATTATTAATGGATTGAAGGCCTTAGGGAAGGCTTATTCCAATAAAGAAATGGTTAAGAAATTTCTCAATAGCCTATTGAAGGAATGGGAAGCAAAAATGATAGAAATTGAGGAATCCAAGAACTTGGATAAGCTTTAAGTTCGGGCTTAAAAATTTAGTGGTATATGGTTATAGGGTGGATTCAACCACGGTGGAGGTTGGTTAGATCTTGAGCCTTATCTCGATCTTCATACGTAGACAATGGGCTCAAACCTTTTTCTTACATTTTTGGAATAAAAAAAATTTCACCACTCAAGGGACCCATCAATGGGTAGTGACATAATGGATGGGTGAATGTGGTCTCCATTATTGTTAAATTTGCACAAAGTTGAACTAGGCACTTGAAATATTCGATGTACGTGCCTTATTAGTAAACGAGCTGGGTTTGAAAGACTATGCTCATCGTCAAATTAATATGAGGACACACCAACTTTGTTAATTGGTTGTGCAGGTGATTGTTGATGTCCTCTTTGATGATTCAATTGTAAGTGTTATTGCCTCAATTGAGGATGTTGTCCTTACTGATTAAGTTACAACATATCGTGGATCATACACCAATCATAGTATGCCTATATGATAACGTGAAATTATCATTTAGAATCCACACACCCTCAATCATATCCTTAAGACAAGTATCCCAATGGTTGAGCCACTCTTGGTGAACCTCAAATCGATAGCACTTAAAAAACCTATTAAGCCTATTTAGGTTCTTTGGATTCCTTAGAATGCCTTGCACTATCATGAACTTCTGTAGAATCAAGTCAACTTAATGCCACTTGATGATGTGGAAGCATATAAGTGCGTGTTGTTATAAAAATGTTTTAGAAAACATGGATGTTGTGTGGTGAAATTTTAAATTTTTTTCTTAAACCAACTCAATTCATGATATCTACAACAACAAATGACCGAATAAAGTACCTATGTGCAAGTATGTTCGATAACCCAGAGAGATTTGGGAAACTGAAAAATGACTTTGGGGGAGGTATTAAGACTTTCCGATCAATCCAAATTGAATTTTTATTGCTCCAAACTTTTAACTATTGCTCCAAACTTTTAACCAAACAATCTTTTCCATTATTCTGAAACTCATAGATGCTTGGAGAGCGGATTCTAATTCGAAACTTTGAACATAGGATAAATTGAAAAAACCTTAAGGTTTGCCCAATCTTTATCTCTCGAACTAGCCACACCTTGTAAACTACTAGATCTTGGATTATAATTGCTAAGATGATTGCAATTATAATCTTGAACTAATTTAGAAACAAGGACTCAAGAAAACTAGAATTTATTTGTGCACAAGAAAAATCGCATAAATAAATTTCTTTCTAAATTATGGTTGAGTCATCCATGTGACCAACTATGTGGGTATAGAATCGGAGGGGAAATTTGAAGAATTTAATCTTTATTAAAAGTTTGGAAACAATTAAACCGGAAGAGTTCGAGTCCTATAAAGGCTCTATAGTGACCAATGACTTTCTTAGGGATGAAACAACCCCTAAGTCAACCACTCTTTTACCGAATTGGGCTTTCTTGGATGACAAGCAATTCAACCAATACATTGAGCTATCCTATCTTGAATTGGATCAAAATACAAGACATTCAATTAGTTTTAATAATTAATTTTTTTCACAATTCAATTAATATAATATCAACTTTACCATATTAGAATTTATGTGCAAACTTATTTAATTGTAGATTGCTTCAATTCTGAATTAAATTAGCTATGACAACCTCTTAATTTAATTTTTACTTTGGGCTTAATTATTTAATTTATTCATCTAATTAAATAATAATGCAAAAAAATAAATTAACCTTAAGCTATCTTTTGATATTTTTTTGAGAAATTATAATTATTACAATTAGTAATTCATGCAATATGTTTCTCTAACTTATTTATCCACTGCTTCATGGTTTAACAGGTAAATCTATGCAGATTTATAAATGAGCTAGTAGAGGGGTCAATTGAACATATATTATATGGGATAAAATAACATGTAATCAAATTTCGATTCTCTATCTATTAATAACATTGTTATTTAGTTATGGAATCAAACTACTAAAAGTACCAAGACTGAACTCTCAATTATTTACCATTACAAAAGCTATATATATACTTATGATAAACCTCTTGATTGAGTTGGTGTCAAGGGTTAGCCGAGTACCAATTTAATTGGAAAAATAAAAAAATATCTTAATTTACTAAGTAAATTATATTATTTTGAGGGTATTTTTGTTATTTTATATCTTTTATATAGAAATGTGGAAAAATACAGACACATAATAAGATTTGAACCCATGTCTTCTTAATTTTTCACTTTTATACTTTACTGTTAAATCAAAACCTAATTTATTATTTATATAAAATTTTTATAAATATATTTGTTACATAATTTTGTTTTTCACTCACATCGAGGTGTGCCATAATCCACTTTATATTTGAGAGCCTTAATCTAATGACCTTATCATATGTGTTGCCTTCATAAGACATATGTAATCTCATAAGGTCATATGTTGAAAATGATTATCACTTATATCAGTAATGATTAAATCACTTTTCTTAGATAAAATACTCATAACCATATTTCATTTTTTTAATCCATACAACGCCTTTGAGAGGATACCATTGACTTTTTAATTCAACTATGATTTCATTCTTTGTAAGTGAAGTTGTATCATGTTTAGGTCATATACCTAATGTGCCAACTTTTTGTTTACTACTTCGAGATCATTGGTTATCGATACATTAAAGTATACAAGTTATACATATAAAATCATTCACTTAATCAAGATTAATGTAAGTCACACAATGAAAATCACAAGAGAATAAGTCTATAAACAAATTTAAGAATAATTATCTGAGTCCAATTCAATGTGTTGTCAATCTAGACATCACATCTTTGTCTTTATCTTGGGAGTAAATCCTACTTTGATAGATAAAATAAGCTATCTCCCAAATTGAACTTATAGACAACATAACAATCCTAACATGAGTCACTTGCTCATCATGACCCTAGACTATTTAGATTATCTTCTAATATAAGGTATCTTTTGTTTTACAAAATAATATTTGTGATGCAACTTAATATTAGTTAAACTTTAGGTAACCGATGAGTCAAATTTTGCTTAATCATTTGTTTGTCAAGAAAAACCAACGAGGACATCTATACAAAGAATAATAAATAAACATGTGGAAATAAATCAATTAGTTCGAAATATTACAGTAAATTATGACAAAATTACTACACTAAGGGAACATAACCTAACACATGCATGGGTTAAATACGTGAGCATGTCGGTGTTGCTTCCACCAGTAATACAGTAGCAATAACTATTGATCGTTATAATACCTACACAAACTGAAAACAATTAAAATAACTATGATTAAATTTATTTACAATAATGATTATTGTAATTAAATATGAATATACCAACAAATTATTTATTGACATGCAACTTAATTGATTTGCATTTGCATCCAAGTAAGGTTTTTTTTATATAATTTGTATGATTTAAATGGCCACTCTGTCTATTCAAATATTAAATGTAAGTACTATTATAAAATATTTATAATGTAATGCTTTATAACATAATATATTGAGTATGATTATATTTTTACTTTATTGTAAAAGAAAATTGTATGGACTAAAAGGAATGGGCGCTAACCATGACAACCAATCCTCTTAGGCTTACAAAAGAAGACATCAGTCATCTATTTTGTCTATCACCCATTGGGACATCCTATAAAACACCCTATATAAGAACAACATATTAATATTAACTCTTAATTTTATTCTCGTATTACTTCAAAATTGGTTAATGGTGGAAGATATTGGAAAATATATTACTAAAAAACAAACTTGTTAGCACTAGCTGAAAAAATAAACCAAGATTAGATGAATAAGGTATTATTGTGTCGTGGAAGAACAACTGCCTTAGAAACGAATTCACCCTGACTGGTGTAATCGTATAGTGGACGTCGTCCCCCAAGGTTAACACATTTCTTTGATATTCGTGCACCCAAATAAGGAAGGTAGAACTCAATTGGTATTGCTCTTCCGAAATAATTTGAAAATATAATTAATTGGAAAAATCACAATAGGATCAATTCTTAGGAAAGTTTAGAGGGGTCATAGACGGTCATGCTTAAAATCCAAACTCCAAGACAAAATTTCCTTTAATGCATTTTAAGGAAAATTCTAAAGTTTTAGAAAGAATGAGAGAGAGTCGAGAGAGAGTAGAAGAAGCTTTATTTTTCAGTTGTGTATCAAAAGAAGGAAAAATGCCTCCTATTTATAGGATTTTGGAAGGGTAAAAATGTAATTTAGAAAGGGTAAAATGGTAATATTTTCATGTAACGATCAGAAAAATATTTAATATTTTTGTAATTGTAAGAAACGGTTTGTAACTGTTGGAAATAATGGTTTGTAACTGCTGAAAATAAATTTGCATTACTAACGTTCCCCATAATACAAAGTAATTGGAAATTTTGTAAACACAAGAAAAGATATGAGAAGAGCAACAACAAAATTAGCCGCTTAAGCACTAGTATCTTGTGGATTTGAACTAGTACATAGTGAAATGAGTGAATCTTTTATTTAACAAGTGAACGAATCATGAACTTGTTAAGATAGGGGTTAACTCATGACACACAACTAATCTCAGATCCAATTGATGTTCCACGATTGTTCAACAAGTTTTATCCAATACACCTTGAGAAGCTGGTAAGTGCTCTAGAAAGACTGCCCAATGTCTTTCATAGAAGGTGACTAGTTCTTCACACTTATGTAAGTGATTTCAACAAGTTTATCTCAATATAGACCATCCGACTCAGGACTATGAAATCATTAAAAGCATTTCTTAAGCTCATCCTCTCAAATTTAAATTTGGTGAATTCATCAAGTCCGTCTCAGTAGGATCACCCAAACTCTAAGATATGAACTCATTAAGAGTAATAAACTTAACCTACATGTCAGTGAATTCATCAAGTTCATCTCAATAGGTCCACCCAAACCCTGGCTATGAATTTATTAAGAGTAAGAACTCAACCTTATGCATGTGCATCATTCGCCATAGGGATAGATAAAATGTACACTATGAGTCTTTCCATGGTTTTGTTTGACATCATTGAACTTAGAGAACTAAGTTGGGTATCCACCATGAATTCCTCAACCACTGGGCTTAAGTCCCATCCCCCTCGACAAATCAAAAACCATTTTCCTACCCAATCCTTCAATTAGTGGATCAACTAGGTTCCTTTTCGACCTCACGTATTCCATAGAAAGTACCCCATTCTTTATTAAATGTCTCACGGATTCATGTCTTCTATGAATATGCCTCTTCTTACCATTGTAAGCTTGGATTTTAGTAACACAAATTGCGGCTTGTGAGTCACATAATAGAGATACGGGAGGTGTCAATTTTTCCCATAAAGGAATATCTGCAAGTAGATTTCTAAGTCATTCGATCTCTTACCTGACTAATTCAAGAGCTATAAACTCTGACTCTATCGTGGAGTGAGTAATACAAGTCTGTTTAGCAAACTTCTAAGAAATATCTACTTCTCCAAAAGTAAAAACATAGCCACTTGTAGAGCTCACTTCATCACTATCAGTTACCCAATTTACATCACAATAGCCCTCTAGGACTGTACGGTATCCTATAAAATCCAACTCCCAAGTTATTATACCTTTAAGGTACTTAAGCAATCACTTTAAAGTATTCCAATGCTTATTGCTAGGATTATGGGTATATCTACCTAGTCTACTAACTGCCTAAGCAATATCAGGCTGGGTGTAGTTCATCAAGAACATAAGACTTCCAATAATTTTAGCATACTGTAATTGAGAAACACTATGTCTTTTATTTTTTAACACTTGTATGTTAGAATCATAAGGAGTTCTCACAAGGATTACTTCAAAGCTATTAAAGTTTTTTAGCACTTTCTCTATATACCGAGATTGGTTTAAAGTAAATTCCTTTTCTGATTTAGTAACCTTAACACCTAAGATTACATTTACCTCTCCCAAATCAGTCATTTCAAATTTGGTAGATAAGAAATTTTTGGTTTTATTAATGACTTCTATATTGGAACTGAAAATTAATATGTCATCCACATACATACTTATGATGACACAATCAGAACCAAACATCTTAGAATAGTTTTATGAAATTTCTCATACCATTATTTTGGAGCTTGTTTGAGACCATACAAAGATTTTTTGAGTCTTCAAACTTTATCTTCCATATACCAGGTGCCACAAACACTGGAGGTTTCTCCATATTGATCTCCTCACCCAAATCCCTATTCAAGAAAGCTGTCTTCACATGCATATGATGTACCGACAAATTGTGAATGGAAGTTAAGGCAAACAAAACACGAATGGTTGAGATCTTAGTTACATGAGAGTATGTATCAAAATAATCTATTCCAAATTTCTGAGTGAATCCTTTAACAACTAATCTTGACTTATACTTTTGGATTGACCCATCTGGTCTAAGTTTCTTTCTAAAGACTCATTTGTTTCTAATAGGTCTAAAACCTTTAGGCAAGTCTACTAGTTCCCAAGTATGATTAAACATAATATATTCTAGCTTATTGTTAATAACATCTCTCCAAAAACTCGCATCTATTGATTTTATGGCTTCATCATAGGTTTTTGGATCCTTAGCTATAAAAAATGCATGAGTAATAGAATCACTTATTAAGTCTAAATCACTAATCTCAGTTATAGAAGAAGTAAGGAAATGAAGTCTGAAACTAGTGGCAGACCTTTTTATTTTACTTTTCCTAGGTTCCACATCATCATTAAGAGTATTTCTATTATGTGTACTAAAAGAAGAAACATGTTCATCTAACTGTATATCAGAATTTATGCTAGATTTATTTAAAGGAAAAACATTATCAAAGAAAACATCTCTAGATCCACATATGGAACGGTCATGCAAAGACATGAATCTATATTCAACACTATTTAGAGCATATCCAACAAATACAACATCAGTAATTTTAGATCCGATAATATTTTTTTTTAAAGTAGGCAAACCTACTTTTCCTAAACACCACTAAACTCACAAGTATTGTAGGTTAGAGGCATAACCCTTCCACAATTCATACTGGGTACAATATAACTTTTGATGAGGCACTCTATTAAGAATATGATTTGCATAAAGTACGGCCTCCCCTCACATACTGTCAGGTGAATCAGAACTTAGAAGTAAAACATTCATCATTTCTTTTAGAGTTCTATTTTTCCTTTCAGCTATGCCATTTTGTTGTGGGAAATAAGGAGTGTAAAATTCATGTATAATTTCGTCTTTCTCACAAACCTCTTTAAGAAAATTAGTGCCATCTTTACTGTAACATCCCAAACCTGACCTAGACGTTATGACCGAATCTTAGAGGTTACATCGACCACTCGAAAATACCAGAAAGCTTGTCTTATTAAACAATGTTTGAATTTGTAGAAACAATAATGATTTTGCAAAACTCAATTTATTTTATCTCCAAAAAAAAAGTTTACTTTTGTCAAGTGAGTAACTTCTAAAACCTTTTTTATTATCTTTCTCAATTGCTCATTTCAAATTTGCAGCAGAAAAATCCTTAACTTGTTCAATTATGGAAATTGAACATTTATTTGAATCAACCAAAATCATGTAGGATATTTAAACTAATTAACTAAAAACTCAACAAAACCCAAAAACCAAAGTAAAAGTTTAGAAATTAGTTCGACAGTCCAAAATTCCATAAAATTTAATTAATAATTATTTAAACCATCTTCTGCGAGGAAAACCCAATCCGAGCTCCCAAAATGCTGCCAATCCCTAATCTTGTAGATTACTTGAGGTGATAAAGTAAATGGGTGAGCTATGAAGCTCAGTATGTGACTTAACTTAAGCAAAACTACAGATAGTGTAATAAACATATCAGAATATCACATAGAATTTTATAACATTCAATTAAGCAAAATTGAGAATGCATGATTATGTTAATGCAGTATTTTTCAGAAACATAATACAAGCTTTTTAGAAATTTTCTACCCAACTCCGCAACACACCAAATAAAGTTCCCAGAACTTGTCCATCCAAAACACACCAACTGATAATTGTGGACAATGCCACCAGAGTCGTAGATAAACCGCGGAATCGTATATGTGTGGTCGAGCCACGAGTGCGATCAAAATTGTCGCTAAAAGCAGATATGTGGTTAAACCACAAGATAATATAGATCATTAAACTGCCAGAACTTTCTCTTTACCATATCGTCCCGACCCCATGTAATGTGACATGGCATGCTAATAAAAAATCAGAATCGTAAGCATGTTGAACATGCAATCATATATCTAACAAAAATTAGTAGGCATGGGATTTCATGTTTTACTGCACAGATGAGTTCAAATTTCAATAATAACAAATCAAATTCGCTCTAATGTCACATGACATGAGAAGTAGGACATGACACACATTATCAATATTCAACATTTCAGATAGTATAGACCAAAGTCAGGATACATATAGTAACCTATTATCAGTTTCAACAATACCGTTAACCTCGAACCAACGACCCCAAACATAACCTTAACTAAACTGAACATAACCTTAACTAAACTGATTGGAATGGGCCCACACACCCTCGCCTGATGCCACACGGCCAAACACACAACCAACCACACGCCCGTGTGACTCACATGGCCCAACACACAATCGTGGGGGTGTCGACTGGTAGATTTGATTTTTTCATTTTTTATAAGTTTTCAGGTTAGCATCACACACTTGATTACGTCCGAGATGTCACTGTACATACAACATACACAACTAAATAATTAGAATTTGTTCACACAAAACCGACCCTTGCTCCCTAGAGCATTCGGCCATTAAAAAAAGCATTCGACCCCTTGCAAGTTAAATTATCGCCAACTAGCCCCTAACTTGGCGTTTTAAAACTTACCTTTGAAGAGAAAATTATCGAAATCCTCAACTTACCGGGAGAGTATGCGCCTCACAAACCTCACCTAACAGAATCATAATCAATCAGAAGACCATTGAACTAAAATTAATCCAATAGACCTCCCAAAGAAACCAGAGAACAACCTTCTTAGAAAAAACCAATGAATTACACTTACTTAAAGATTACAATAGGAAGAAAAACAATTTGAATGGTGGCAAGACAGAAAATAGGGTAGCATTGGAGTGAACAACAGAGTGATATTTGTAATTTAATGGAAACAAGCGAAAAGAAATGAAAAGAAAAGATAAAAGAAGTAGAAAGCGAAAGTAGTTTGGTAGAAAAAGTTACAGTAAAAGAAATCCACGTGAAAAAGAAAAAAAAACAAAATGGAGAATGAAGGGGAAAAGAGTTGGACGGTCACTTAAGAGATTTTAGGAGATATTCCTCAATTTTTAAAAGAAAAAAACTAATATCTCAACTAACATATTTAACCATTAACCTCATCTAACTGATCAGAATTTGAATTTAACCCAATTACCAAAAACATGGGTGACACAAACAAGGAGTAGCAAAAATAATTCCCACCTGAGCACGTCAGGTTTCGAACTTGGGACCTAAGGGAAAGCTAAGGCTTTACCATTGAACCAATAGGCTCAATCTTGTCCACAATTAAACAAAAATTATAGTTAAGCTAGTTGTGACTAGCCAAATATATGGACAAAAAATAACCAAAATTCAAGGGAAAAGGAATCGAACATAAGACCTCAAGCACACATCCAGACCACTTAACCAATAGGCCAAATTAATCACTTGGCACAAATCAACAAATTCAAAATTTAAGAAATTTGGGGTGTTTCATTCACCACCCATATCGAATCTAAGACATTTTATTCTCCTATCAAGATAGTTATCTACTTCTGATTTAAAGAAGAAAAGTTTTATCAGCTTCATCATTTGATCTTAGGAGATAAACCTTTGTATATTTAGAGTAATCATATACAAATGTGATATAGTAGTGTTTTTAATTTTTACTTTTTATGTTAAAGTCTTCTAGATCAGTATGAATTAATTCTAACAGTTCAGTCTTCCTATCATTAACAGTTTTTAAGGAAGGTCTAACATGCTTATCACATCCCAAGTTTGACGGATCCGAGTTTAAGGTGTAAAGCTGTAAAGTTATCTATTTGGTGTAGTGTAATCTGCCATGTTACAGTTTTCTGGCGAATGAGAGTATGATGTATATTAATCGTCGTAGAGGTGAATAAAGGTTTTAGGTTATTCTCATTATAAGAGAATGGTATATAAAGTGAAGTATAAGCTGGTTGAGTTATTGCCACATGTATAGTATGCTCAGTTTGTTTGAGTACTGTGTTAGTTGGGTTTTGTAAATGATCTGGTTAGGAGGCAACTGGATTACTTGGTCAAATATCAAATATATATGATTCTCATTTATGTTCCTCTTAGAATTTGTAGGCCATTGTGAAGGACAAACTTTGGATTCAATTGACACTTGTTGAGTCCCACAAAAAGGAAACTGAATATATTTATATTATGAAAAGGATTAGTTTGGAGGATTTTTCTTTCTTTAAAATCTACTATTTGGTTCTTCCTCTTAGAACTTATATGTTTCCTTCTCTGGAAGCTAAGGATTTTGAATTTCTCAGTGCATGTTAAGTTTTTGAAAGAATAAGGCTATTAAGAAGCTTATGAACAATAGGTTATGAATACAAGGCCTTGCGTGGGGGTTGTTTATGATTGAGAAGTTAACAATTGGTATGAAAATGGGTTTTTAATGGTGAATCTATGCTCTTTAATAAATTATTGTTGTTGGTTCGAGATGGGTGCTCGAGTTTGGAGTTCAAGCTATAGTTCAAGTGAGTGTCAGATGAGTCTCTATCCTAACTCTTGCATGAAAACTGTTCAAGTAAAAGTATATATATAAATGATAATGACATCTCTAATAATTGATAAGTATATGAAGAATAATAAAGATGATGTGTGCTATGATGATATGTATAAAGTTCTGTTTGAAAAGAATATTGATTAGAAAATATGCAGGTAAAGTCTAATATAAGGAAAAATATGAATCTATCAGGTGTGAACAATTTGATCAGTGAATTTTAAGTAATGAACCTTTGTAAAGCCTCTGGTATGGCAGTTATAATGCTAACTAGATTGGCAGATCATGATATGAAAATAAGTGTAAGACTATGTGGTTTAGACCCATAGAAATGTATGATATGAAAACACTCATGGTGTAGCCTCTAATAAAATGAAGACTAGACTGACAGATCACGACATGAAAATGTGTAAGTCCATGTGGTTGAGACCCATGACATAATATGATATGATGATATGAATGTTCGTTGTGAAGCTTTCGATAAAATGTAATCAAAGTAACATATCACAACATGAATTTATGTATAAGTGTATGAGGGAGAAACTCATGGCACCTTCTGTAAAAGTCCACAGGACAGTAAACATGTGACTCTGTATGTTGTCTTTGTGGCATCTTCTGTTTGGCCCTTGTGGCTTTCTCTGATAAGTCTATATGGTAAATTTTGTATCGTCCTTGTGGTAAGTTCTGGATAAATTCTGTGAAGTCCTTCGATAGATAAGTCTCTGATAAGGGTATCATATGTCTGGAGTTATTTTGGTTTGAATACTTTTGTGATGTAATCGAATGAATCTGTGCGTTCAAATAGGTTATCCACCGTGATCATCTGTAAGTTTAGAGCCTAAATGTATTCCCAGTGAAAAGAGAATTACAAGTGTTCATCAATTTGATTTCTTTTTTGATGTGTAAGGAGGTTGGAAAATCTGATTTATTGGTATCCGCCATATCTGAATAGCATCATGTTTGACTTTGGAATTATCTGGTATTTGCGGCATCTGTCAATTTGGATATTGTTGTGCTCTGTAACAAGAGTTGTGAGGAATACTTCTAAATGATTTGTTAGTTCATTATTCGTATGAGTTGTGTTGGGTATTGAAATGGAAAATAATTTGATTAGTATACTGATGGTATTCAACTCTGTATGGAAATACGCCAAAAGTGTAAGTATTCGCCAATGAACAGTGTTTATGAACAATTGTTCTGGGATAAACGATGCAAGTTGTCTGAATAGAGAGGAATAGATAGTATTGTCTAGTAAGATTTGAATTTAGCCAATGATTTAGGTTAATGATGATTCATTAAGTATGGTAAGTAGCGCATAAGTATATATACGTGTCCAAAAATGTGAAGGTATCCGCCAAAAATAGAAATGGTAATCCAAATAGTCAGAATGTAGAATTCAACAAGAAAAGTTTAAGGGTATTTTGTACTTAAACTCACCAAGTTTGTATAACTTACAAATGTTATGTTTATATTTTAGGTATTGTTGTGAATGATTACGCCAGAAGGGACAACGCCAGGAATGCGCCAAGGAAAGGGCGAACTGGGTTATTATGCATACAGTGGTCAATCTGGAAAAAGTGGTGTATAATATGATTACGCCTTTTAGAGTCATTGTTTAATAAAATTTTGTGTTGTAATTAAATTATGATGAGTCTTTTTAAATGCTTTTCTTTAATAATGAAGCCTTTTATAAAATAAATAAGAAATATGCTTTAAATCAAGAGTAGGCGATGTTTGTTCCGATTATTTGTTAAGTGTCGTGACGTACCTAATATCCGAACCTAGTGATTCAAGTCGGGTTAAGGGCGTTAGAATGCTTGGCTTCAACATAGATTTCACATTTTTTTAAAGCTACTATCATCTAGATTAGGGAGTAAAATCATTTTTATGAGTTTTTTAAGAGAATGAATATTCACATGACCTAATCTAGTATGTCACATGTCAAAAGATTTAGCAATATATGTAGAAGTGGTGGATGTATTATTATTAAACATAGTCTCAATAACAAATAACCCTCCACTCAGATAACCTTTCCCAACATAATCTTCATTATGGGAAAGTATGAGTTTATCAGATTTAAAGACTAGTTTAATGCCTACCTTATTCAATAATCCACCACTAATTAAATTCCTATGCAGGGCAAGTACATAAAGGACATTATTTAATGCTAACGTTTTTCCAGAAGTTTGAGAAAAATCTTTCCTTTACTGAGTACTTCTGAGCTGCTAGAGTTACCCATGTAGACTTGTTCACCCTCAGCTACACTTTCAAACTCAGTGAACATTTCTCTGTTAGCGTGGAAATATTTGGAGGCACCTGTTTCTACAATCCATTCAGCATTATTCTCGACCAGGGTTACTTCGGAAACCACATCAATTATCACCTTATCTAGATTTTCAACTATATTTGCTTGTGGTTTGTTTTCATTCTGGCAGTCAGAGCGTTGATAGCATTGGTATGCTTTGTTTTTAGCTTTGCCACACACGCAGCATTTCACAAGATTGTTGGGTTTTTTTATTCTTTCCTGGTTTCTTGAAGTTGACAGCCTTTTTGTTCAAGTATTTTACTATCTTCTTTGACCTCCCAGCATTTTTAAACCTGTTCAATTTGAGACCAGAACCAAAACCAGATTCCACAATGTTAGCTTTTAAAGGAAATTGACTTGATGTTATTAAGGCCTTATCTTTGAGACGATTGGCTTCCTCAATCTTCATATGGCTAATCAGTCTTTCTAGAGGAATGTCCCGTTTCTTATGCTTCAGAAGATTAAAGTAGTCGAACCAAGATTTCGGTAGTTTCTCAATTAGGATGTTTGCTTGGAGAATTTCACACATCTCCATCCCTTCAGCTAGGATGTTAGAGACTAACTTCTCGTAGACGTGTACTTGATCCATAATTGCCTTATCATCAGTCATTTGAAATTTGAGCCTTTCCAACGACATATTTCTTGACCCCAACATCACTAACTCCATATTTCTTTTCTAGTGTATTCTAGATGGACTTAGCTGACTTGTTTTTGACAAATAGCTCAAAAAGGTTATTAGCCATGTGGCTTAACATGTGACCTCTGACCATTTTGTTTTCCTTTTTGAACCTTTGTGGCATCGATATATGAGTTTCCGGGAATGGTGACAGAATCTTTGAGTTCTTCAATGACAAGTGGATTGAAGAGGACGTAGTCAACTTCAAGTTGTTCGAAGAAGATGACCATCCTTTGGGACCAGAGGCGGTAGTTAGTTCTATCAAGAGGCTCGAGCTTGGAGAGATCAGGAATATATTTGTTGATCGAGGTAGACATGTTTAACAGTAGTACGAATTCTTTTCTAAATTGTATGAAAATGTACTATTGCAAAACAAACTCATTAACACTGATCGGAAAAATAAACCAAGATTAAATGAATAAAGTATTACTGTGTCGTGGAAGAACCACTGCTTAGGAAACAAATTTCTCCTGATTGGTGTAATCATATAGTGGACGTCGTCCCCCAAGGTTAACACAATTCTTTGATATTCATACTCCCGAATAAAGAAGGTAGAACTTAATCAGTATTGCTCTTCTGAAATAATCTGAAAATAGAATTAATCAAAAAGATCACACTAGGATCAATTCCCAGGAAAGTTTGGAGGGGTCACAAACGGTCCCGCTTAAAACCTAAACTCCTAGACAGAATTTCCTCTAAAGTCAATTCTAAAGTTTTAGAAAGAATGAGAGAGATTTGAGAGAGAGTAGAAGAAATTTTGTTTTTCAGTTGTGTATCTAATGAAGGAAAAATGCCTTTTATTTGTAGGATTTTGGAAGGGGCAAAAACGTAATTTAGCAGGGGAAAAATGGTAACATTTCCATGTAACGGTCAGAAAAATATTTAATATTTTTATAACTATAAAAAGCAGTTTGTAACTGTTGAAAAAAAATTCCATTACTAACAGAAGATACATACAATAAACAAAATTGCCAAACTTGTATGAGATTATCAATCCTTCGAGCAAGCAGAGCAAGTAAACTTTAACATTTCGAGTGACCTAAAACTTAGTTGCATTAGTTGGGAGATTTTTGAATTACCTCTACAATCATGTAAATTTCAATTGCATCCCATCAAAATAATTCTCCTCATCATGGAATGTTCCCAACAAAGCATGGAGTACTTCCAGCAACGAGAATGAACTCTTTACAATTATCACCCGATTGCCAATTGGAAATTTTGTTAGTTGCTACATTTTCTAGCAATTATCTTGGTCGCCACATGATAAATGAAAAGTGCAGGTATCGAGCCTCCATCGTTCAACTAATGTAGAAGGAAACTCTGGTACGCATTAGAAGTTGCCCATTTGAGTAACTATATACAAATGAGCAGTTTGTATGTGTAAGATGATTCAAGGGTCTGGCACAAGAAAAGTGTGATTTTGGTGTACCTAAAGCATTTTATCTTCATTTGAAGTTATTGTACTGGAAGATATATGTTGATCTTACAATCTTAATAAAGTCATTTTGAATTTTTGGTTAAATTAGAGGAATTTGGTAAACAAGTTTAAGGTTTAAGTAGGTAGGAGTTAAGAGTTTAGGATTTTGTATGAAAAATAAATAAAGGGACAAGGGTATGATATCGAGGTCCCCTTAATTTAACCAAGATAGTTAGACAATTTGACAATAAATACTAGATAAGTGTATTTGACTTGACCTTGTCACTTATTGATGTCGAGGTCGTTAATATGTTCTTATATCAAGAGATTCAAAATCCATAAGATATTAAATGTCAAAACGACCTCAACAATTATAAATATCGATGTTGCGCCATAATTTTTTTTAATAATTATTGTCGAAATATCTCTACTAAAAAAATAATATTTTAATAAAATACTAATGATTACCTATGAAGCTAAAATAAGTTATGATTGGACTTGTTGAATGTGTCAAACCAACCCTAATTCTAATAACCAATTGTTTGAGCAAAGCGTGAGGCAGGGAACATAACTTATCTCTCTATTATTTATTAGTTATATCATATAATGTAATATAATGGTCGCATGAGACATTATCTAAAGTAAATTAATAATAATTTAGTAGTATAGGTGGGCAAAGATCGATTCAAGTACTTTTGGGGGTTTAACTTATTATATATAAATGCTTAAAGATATGGAAGAATCATTAATTAAATCTCATTTGACTAGCTTTTAATCTTTTTCAATTTTTTTAAAATTTATAAGTGGCCATGATTCTCTCTCTTCTGTTTGTTTTTTTTTTCTTATTGCTTCATATAACAATGATTGCAAAATATATTGATGGATAGAATTTTTTTTACATAATCAAATAATATTATTTTATTAAAAATAAGGTTTTATCTATTTTGACAATAAATAAAATAATATTTTTAATTATTAAACCATAAGCAAAAAGTTTATTTAAGATTCATCAAAATAGATAGATCCTTGAATAAATTCATCTATGATGAAAATGAAATAAATAATGATTGATGATCCATGTGAAATCTATGGATTCCATCAAAGTCAACCATATAGGAAAAGCCAAAGCTAAAGTCAAAATGGTTTCCACCTTCAAAGTGCGCGTGTGCATGAACATGCGGTTGGAGAGAGACAAAGAGAGCATTATTTCCATATATTTTATATTTGTGTTATATTTATATTATATTATAGTGATTTTTTTAAAAAATAAATATATTTTAAAAACTTATATTAAAAATAAATAATATTTTTTAGTTGAAATAGTAAACTTAAAATATTAAATATTATGAATTTCGGGTGCTAAATTTTTAATTTTTCTAAATTTTATATAAAAATATATAAAAAAATTATCAAAACATATTTTATCTTTTAAAAATAATTAAGTAATACCAACTCGATCATAAATTTTTATATTATATTAATATAAAAAGTGATTTAATATCTAAGTTACTTTCTCACCCACTTTCATTCTTTATATATACTATTATATATAATTTCAAAACTTTAAGGTCTTAGAGTTTTGGCTTTTCCCTCCTTCTATTTTTCTATTTTTTTATCAGAGAAAATGGTTAAATTTCAGTCTTATCTTCTATATTATTCTAAAATTTGTGATTTAATTCATATATTTTAATTTTAGACATTAGTGTAAATAGTTATTTTTGTTAATTATTTCAATTAAAATATTGATATCGATTTTTCTTAAGAACATTGTTTCAATTAAAAAAATATTTTATCATGATGAGTTTTTAAGAACAATTCACATAAACATTTTCAACCTTTTTTATTAATGGGTACCAAGTGAATTTTTTTTTCTTTTTTAAATATCACACTTTAATTTAATAGAAATTTTTTAACAATAACAATTGGACCTAAAAATAGAAAGAGGACTATATTTCAAAATACAAAGTGCATAGGAGCTTGAATAATATTTTAAATTTTTTACCTTTTAATTTAACCCAAATAAATAATTAATCCAAAAAAATGAAAGAAATTAAAAAAATTAAAAAAAATCACTTTAAAGAAACCTAATTAGTAGCATTTTATCTAAAAAAGTTAAAAGAAAGGAAAGAAATCACGTTAATAAAAAATCACTAGCATTTTAGCTAAGCATCTAGAACATTTTAAAATTTAAGGGAAAAGCTTATAATTAATCTATTTTTATTTATAAATGTATTAAATTATATATATTTTTTGGTACATATATAAAGCTTAGATAATAGATCTAAGATAACATCAACAGTTAATTTGCTCTATCTGTAACCAGCAACGGTTGTCAAAGATCATCCTCTAAATATTCCCGTACATACCTTGGTGGTTCATAAAAAAGAATTAATTGGTCAATCACGCCACCATTTGCCTTTGCGATGCAATTTGCAACTCTGTTGACCTCCCTCTGAATATGTCTAAACTTAACTTCCCATGATTTTTAACACCACCCATGAATGCATCTAATTTCATCAACATTACTCACTGTTGCCCAACCATTTCAAATGAGTTCAATCAACACAACATTATCACATTCTAATTCAATTTGCCTAAAACCCCGATCCCAAGCCAACTTCAAGCCTTCTAGTACAACTTTGGCTTCTACTTGCAAGATATCAATCAACCCAACTGTCATTTTGAAACCCACCAACTAGCCACCACTAGGCCCTCTCACCACCCCTCTAATAGCCGCCTTCAGTATATGGCTTGCCAACGAACCATCAACATTAACTTTAGCCCATCCTACCTCGGATAATTGGCAACTTCTCATTGTCATAGATGTACAAACCCATTGTTTATCGAATTCTTTAGTCCCTAAAGATTTTGTCCATATTTTTGCGGAACTGATAAGTTCAACACTATTTTCGCTAGAGTAACAGAAAATAAAACTATTTCTGTTCTTCCAAATAAACCAACAGATAATAGAAAAGAAAGAAGACCACTCTCCATCAGAAGACAAAAAATTACCTTCATTCTTAATATTCCATAGAATCCACCCCTCTTGTCAATCGAAAAGAATGTCTTAGGCCCTTGTTAGTACAACTGATTTCCACACCTCAGAAGCAAAAGGGAAATCTCTAATAGCATGCATTGATGACTCCATAGCACCACCGCATAGTTCACAAACATGTGATTGCGCAATTCCACGTCTCGCCCGCTCTTCATTTGACAAAATCTTATCACAAAAAAACAATCATAGGAACATTTGAACTCGTTTAGGCGCACGAACCTTCCAAAGTAAATTATGTCTCAAAACATGCGTAGAGAAGAGATGTTTGTAAGACTTTGCCATGGAAAAATTCCCTATTGTCATCCATCGCCAACTAAGAATATCAGCCCCTGCTTCACTCATTGGTGTTTTGCAGGCCTTAATTTGTTCAATCACTCGTCATGGAAGCACCATTGATAACCACTCTGTATTCTATATACCATCCGATAAGGTCACATCACAAACTCAAGTTGCTTCATCAAGAATTCCATGACCACTAAAATGATATTTCAAAGGTCCCACTTCCTTAACCCAATCATCATTCCGAAAATTAATCAAACGTCCATCATTTATGACCCAAATCGACCCCTTCTTGACCTCATCCCATACCTTAGATAAAGAGCGCCAAAGATAGGAACAGTTAGCATGAGTATCTAGAATCAACCCATGTATTTTGTATTTATTCCGTAAGATCCTCACCCAAAAAGCATCAGGATTAACAATCATGTTGTACCCAAGTTTCAATAGAAAAAGTTTATTATGATTAACTAGGTGCCTTATCCCAAGACCCGCATTCACCACAGGCCTACAAGAATCCTCCCAATTAACAAGCGATATCTTTTTCTTTGAACCCGAAAACCCACATAAAAAATTTCTAGCCAGTTTCTCGATCTCTTAGCAAATAGAAATAGGAATACAAGTCGTTGCCATAAAAATATGATTTAGCCATTAGGACTGATATAACCAATGTGAGTCTTCCTACTAAGGATAATTTACGCACATCCCACCCACCAAGGCGATTTCAAACTTTATCTACGATGAACTGAAATGAATCAACTCCAACTCGACCATATAATAAAGGCATTCCTAAGTATTTTCCCAGATCACTAACTTTAGAGAAACCAAGTTCGGCACAAAGCCTTGATTGTTCCACCAGATTAACATTATTCAAGAAATAAACCTGAGTCTTTTGCTGATTAACCCGATGCCTAGAGAAGTGACAGAAAGTATCCAACACATACTTCAAACAGTCATCACCTTTCATATCTGCCCTACAAAAAAGTATTAGATCATTCGCGAAAAATAAATGAGAAACTCTTGAACCTCTACGAGAAAGCATGAGTGGTTCCTAACAATGTTGTTCGACTGTCACATCAATCAACTATCCCAAACATTCCATACCTAAAACAATCAAATACGGAGACAAATGATCTCCTTGACGAACACCCCTAGATAGATTAAATGTCTCCGTGAGCGACCCATTGCAAAGTAATTGCATGGATGATGAAGAAATGCTATTCATTATAATCCAAACCAAAGTTTTCAGAAGTCTCGCATCAAGCAAAGTTTCTCGTAAAAAATCCCATCTAACCCAATCAAAAGCATTCTCCATATCGACCTTTACAGCCATCCAACCCTTATTACTCTTTTTATTTTTTATTGTATGAATAGCTTCTTGTGCCACTACTATGTTATCCAATATGCTTTGTGATGCAATAAAAGTCGACTGATTTTACTTCACCAAAATTTGTATTACTCGACAAAGGCGAATAACAATAAATTTAGTGATGACCTTATATAACATGGTACAAAAACTAATCGGGAGGAATTGATTAATGGTTTCAGCATCAATGTGTTTGGGGATAAAAACCAGAACAGTTCTATTTAGATTTAGCTTCAAAACCTCCTCCACTAAAAACTCTTTTAACCATTTCAAAGACACTTTCGCCTACAATATCCCAATTGTATTAGCCCATTTATGCCCGGGCTTGAATAAATAAAAAATAATAAAATAAAATAAACCAATGTCCAGTTATAGTCCATTTACAAAACCAGAATTCAAACAGGCCCAAATTCACAAATTTACCCATAGCCCACTATTAAATTACACCCCAAACCCAACCTACGGAGCCCAAAAGGCCCAAACTAAATCAGAAACCAAGGGTTTCTGAAACCCTAGGTTTCCATCGTGCCGCAAGCACCCAACAGAGGCCCCTCGTCAAGCCACAATCAGCGCGCAAATCGCGTCCCATCGCCGGATCTCTCGTCGGTCACCTGCAAAACAAGGAAAGAAAATAGACAGTAGCAGCAGATTATGATTTTGTATTTATTTTCCGATTTTATTTTTGGGTTATAAATAACCCTAAGGCAATCTGTAAGAGGACCACGCATACACGACACATACATGCATAGACAGAAAAAAACACATACGAAATCAATACAAGAAATCAGTCAAGGTTTATTATATTTTCTTTTGGTTTATTATTTTTTCGAAGCTGTTATACATACATAAAGATTTTTTTTTATTTTTTTAGACTATATATGCGTATTAATATACGGTAAAAAAGGGGAGGAAAAAACTTATATTTTCTGAACTCTGGCCGCCGTTCACGACGGCACCGACGGTGGCGATCGGCGTCGGAGTCTCGCCAGGGAACTCGCCGGAAATCACTGAGAGAGAGAATTCAGAATTTTTTTTGTTTTTTTTTTGAACAGAAGGAAGAAATGAAACTTTTTACAAAATTTTGGCTTTTATAGCCTGCTAGAACGGCGCGCGTTTTAGGCAAATTTCTAACGCTGAAACGACGTCGCTTTGGGGTCGACCTGACACCCGACCCGAATGCCCTCAGGATCCGCGTGTTTTTGCGAAAGGGACTATTTGCGCATTTGGCCCTTCCGCATTTTTACCTTTTTTTAATTCAGATTTTCTTTATTTTCAAATTTGCCCCATAGATTTTCTTCTATTTTAATTTAGTCCCGCGCAAAACGCCGCATTTTGGAGGGCGGGGGATATTTTCCCTTTTAGCCCCTCATTGTTATTTGCGTGTTCTAATTAGTCCTTTTTTATTCTTATTTCTAATTTGCCCCAGATTCCTGTTTTTAAGTTCAATTGCGTCCTTTTTTTTTATTTCTTTTGTGTTTTTTATATTTTATTATTATTATTATTATTAATCTTAATTCTTATTATTCTTAATATTATTGATATTGCTATTATTATTTTTATATTACTATTACTATTATTTTTTATAACTAACTTTATCATTCTTATATTTATCATTATTATTATTATTGTTATTATTATTTTTATTATCAACATTATTATTGCTATTATTATTATTATTTTTATTATGCTATATAATATTTTTTTATTTATTAATTCATCATTAGCTTTTATTTTTGGCTATTGTTTTCTTTTATTTTCTTCTATTTTATTCGTTTATTTCGCTTTTATTTTATTTCTACCTTTGTTATTGTTATTTGTATTTTTATCACCATTAATTTGTCATACAAATTAGTATCGTAATTTTCTTTACATTTATTTATAAAATCATATCACCTTTTACCTGATTTTCAAAATACGCAAATGCTCATGCGTCTAAGATTCGAAAGAAATCGCACTTAACTTCTTGGGTGTCGATTTTTCTCATCGAATCTAAAAGAACCAATTATTCTCTTAAAATCAAAGCATAAGTTTCAAATCAAAACTTATTCTCGGGAATTCGAGATGTTGTGTCCTAAACTTATTGGATATGACGTTTTATTGTCTCGAGGTAAGGATTTTCTACAAATAAAGGCAAGCTTAGTTTCAAAGTCTTGAAATGTTGTATTCTAACTCATTGGGTGTGACATTTTATTTCTTTGAGATAAGTGGGTCTTGGCGTACAATTTGATTTATTCAAGTTTTCTTTCAAATAAAAGTTTCGTATTTTAAATTTTTTAAATTTTCGACATTAAGACATTAGTTTATCAATTAGGTACCAATTTTTGGGCGTTACGAGGGTGCTAACCCTTCCTCGTACGTAACCGACTCCCGAACCCGTTTTCTTGAAATTCGTAGGCCAAAATCAATATTTTAAATAAAAAAAATGTTTTATAAGGTGATCTGATCACACCTAAACAAAAAAAGATCAGTGGCGACTCCCGTTTTCGTTTTTAAAGTCGATTCCCGTTTTTCCAAAAATAGAAAAATGGTTTCGACAGCGTGGCGACTCCACTGGGGACACAATAAGAGAGTCAAGCCGTTAAAATTGATTATTTTTTGTCCTTTGTCGGAAATTTGAAGTTCGATTTGAAAACTTAATTTGAAAATTACGATCCTTTTGTCACATTTGTTTGTGTCATTTTCTTGTGCGCATTGCATGGCATGACCGTTGTGGTCGTACCTTTAAGTGGGAGTGAAAAACTATGCCTTCGTGAGGTTTTCACCTCCGTATGGGCTAGTGGATTGCTTCCGGGATACATCTGTACCTATGTCTTCGTGAAGTTTTCACTTCCGCATGGCCATAGGGAAATGTATTCCCGAATCAACTCGGTCCATATGAGCCTATAATGGGTGAGGATCGAGGAATCTGGCGGTTCAGTGTACCTCAACTTTAGAGCTAAACCACACGTAGAAAACGTAAGGACTTACCCTAAGTAGAACTATGCTAAACCTTAGTGGTTACCCAGATAGGCGTTTGTTTATTTTATTTGCTTTAAGTTTTATTTCATGATACTAACTTGTTGTGCTTTATTTTGGAGCATGTCATTTCATATTTTAAGAAGTATCGATTCACGGTTAGTTTCTAAGTTAGAAAGCTGGTTATGGAGAACAGATTCCTTGATAAAATGGAAGATAATACAGCCGTCCGCATGTGGTCAGAGCAAACGCAATTAGAAAAAGGGAATAGCTTAGTTGACGGGTATGTGCCAGAACTATGGGATTTCACTCGTATTAGTATCACGCAAAATGAATTCCAAGAGTTGAAAGAAATTTGGACCCAGTGGGATGATGAGGCTAAGCAGCTGTTCTATCATAATTATGACGATCTACCCTACTTGCTCGACATCAAGGTAGATAAGCATTTGTTCCGGGCTATGACTCAGTTTTGGAACTCTGCCTATAGTTGTTTCATTTTTGGGAAAGTAGATTTAGTGCCCACGGTGGAGGGATATACAACATTGCTTCGTTGTCCAAGGGTCCAAATCGACAAAGCTTATTCTAAGGCGGATAATATCCCAACTTTTTTGAAAAAGTTAATGAATATCACGGGGATGAGTGAATAGTGGGTTGCAGCCAGAATTCAGAAGAAAGATGGGGGTAAATGCATTCCTTGGGTGAGTTTGAGGGACCTGATCTTAGCACATCTAGATGTAAATAAGAAGATTGTCGTCTTTGCCTTGTGTATTTATAGTTTGGTAATTTTCCCTAAAGCTCTAAGACATGTAGATGAAGCAGTTACTGATTTATTCGATCGACTTGACAAAGGTGTCACGCCTATACCTGCGATCTTAGCCGAGACATTCAGATCTTTGAATGCATGTCGGAGAGCAGGTGAAGGTAGGTTCATTGGATGCGTACAGTTGTTATTAGCTTGGTTCCACAGTCATTTCTGGAAGGTGGAAAAAGTTTCTTATCGGGTTTTCTCTGAGAATTATTCTCCATTAAAAGAGATAGTGGCTACACCAAGGAGAGAAGACGTGTCTGAGAAAAACTGGATGGCGCTCCTTCAAAACCTTCAAGAGGAAGACATCGAGTGGAGGGCTCATTGGATGATTCCCGATGAAATCCTTTATCGGTGTGGGAGTTTTGACTGGGTTCCTTTACTTAGAATTTGGGGAGCCATTGGGTATGCTCCTTTGCTCGTACTAAGGCAATATAGATCAAGACAGTTCGTAACAGTAACACATGGGCTGGCTCAATGTGATTTCTCATTCAGAGGAGATAACTATAAGAAGAGGGTTAAGAAGATTTCTAGTGCTTGGAATCAGACTCGTAGGATAAAGAGATTATCCGCAAGCCCAATGACGACCCCAGAATACAGTAGATAGAGGATTAGAAGGATTAATGACAACATCCCTGAGCTGAATCCAGAAGGTGCCCGATCAAGAGAGGAATACTTGCAAGTGGTCCCATCAGAGCTAGAGATCATAAGGTAAGATTTCGAAAGGAGGAATTTAGAGCTCCTAGAGAAAGAAGATAGAAACAGAGGAGGAAGAGAAAATGTATTTGAGGTTAGATGTTGATGTTCAAAAGCTGGAAGCCGGGAAATTAAAGAAAAGAAAGAATGAAGTTTAAGAAGACCTGGGTAGTTTGAAAGTGAATTACAAGAAATTGCGTCTATCAATGAGAAATGCCGGATTGGGAAATACTTCGAAACAGTGGCAACAGGAGATTCAAGAGGAAAAGGCCAAAGCTGATCGATGGGAGAGGAAATTCCATGAAATTCAGGTGCAAGACAAGGTCCTAGAAAGGAGTTTGGCAGAAAGCCAGAAGGAGAAATGTGGATTAAAGGCTAGAGTGGCTGAACTTGGACGGTCTCTTCATCACCAACGAAGCCGTAATTCTGCTATCAAGCTAAAATCAAGTCTGAACAAGATTGAAGAAATGAAGGGCAAGATCGAAAAATTAGAATTGGCATTACAAAATTGTGAACTCCAGATCGAGTTTCTTGAAGCAAGAGAAGGGCATTAGAAGGAAGAGCTTCACCATTTTCAGGATCAAGTTAGAAATAGGGATTACCTCATAGGTGAGGCCATAGTTCAGATTCGAGAGGTAGTTGATCATTTATAGACCCTGGCAGTACAAGCTGATACGTTGAGCATGAAATATGAGCTACAGTCAGATCGTGGTCAAGAGTTAGCCTTGTTGTTTAGGAAAGTTAAGACTTTGGGCATTAGGGCGAAAGCATATTTGTAGTCCGTTTTATGTAAAGGACTTTGTTTTCTAATAAAGCTTTCTAAATGAAATTGAATCAGAATCGATGCCTTTTTACATTCATGCATTTATATTACATCATATCATATGCATTTAAATTTATAGAAGGACCCTAATTAATTGAAGTTATCAAAGAGAGATAAAGAAGAAAAAAGTTAATCTAGAAACTAAACACCATTACGGTACACGCGCTAAAAAAAGAAGAAGAAAAGAACATGGATCAGAGGCTCGAGCAGTTCCAAAGAGACATGCAAGACTAGTTGCAAGGGCAGTTGGCAAAGATCCAACAAGATATGAGGGAACAAATGATGGAAGCCCAAAGGAATATGGTGGCTCAAATGACTCAGTTACTGAATGGGGCAATGGACAAGGGAAAAGGTCCCATGACTAATGCTGGAGAAGATAATGAGGATTACCCTCCGGGTTTTACCTCACTGCATGCACAAACACAACCTGAAGCATATCCTCAAAGGCCATCTGTTACAATTAGGCCTCAACAAGGTCAAGCTGATACTGGGGTACCCATGAATTTCCAAGTTTGCTCGGGATCTAACCCAGGAGATAACCCTGCTAATCCTGTTATCCCTGGTTTAGATATAGCGGAGGGGGAACTGGGGAACGAAGTTTCCAAAACCTTGCATACTTAGGAGTGTTTTGAATAATGAGACTGTGGAAGAGATTCCTGTATTTTTAGAGCTAATCTAGAGTAATATTCAAAACACACTTGTTGCCTTAAGCCTAGAGGCAATAAAAACCCTTTTGTAAAATAGGCTTGTGTCCGGAATTTTTATTTCAATAAAATGCATCTTTTTGAGCAAATATTCCTTTATTTTTTCCATTTCATACTGTACAAACAATTGCTCTTAGTTTTTTAATTTTATTTATTCTTTGGACTTTATTTCAAGTATTCTTTCATTCTTCATACAAATAATCATTCTTTGGAATCTTCCTTCGAACCTACAATAGGTCTCCAGATATCAATGATGTAAGCAATGCTACTACTGACTCAGAGTCTCCTCTCGAGTAAGATATGTGTCTAGAAGGATCTCAGGACTTTGAAGATGATAGAGATTGTAACCTATCTTCTGATTTGTTAAGAATGGTGGAACAAGATGAAAAACAGACCTTGCTCCACAAAGGGTTAGTGGATATTAAGAGCCTAGAAAAGAGGTAAAGATTGTAGCCTAGCTCACCACAGAAATAAGGCAAGACATCATTGAGTTATTTTCAAGAATTCAAAGATTTTTTTGCACGATCATATCAAGACACACCTGGGAAAATGTTAAAAGAGGTCTATAAGGGTGTTTAAAGAACATGATAATGGTTCTACAATAGCCAGGCTAATCATAAGGTTCGGGTTCTATTGGTCCACCATAAAAGGTATATTGCTTCAGTTATGTCGTAAATGCCAAATTGAAGAAGACAAGACTCATGTGCCTCATCTATTTCTTCACAGATTTTTTATATGTGGGGAAGGGATATTATGGGGCCGATCTCGTCAAAAGCTTCTAGTCGATATCGATTCATCGTCGTGGTCGTCGTCTACTTCACTAAGAGGGTGGAAGTAGCTTCATATGCCAATGTTACAAAGTTGATAGTCATCAAATTCTCAAAAAAAAAAAAGGATCAGGTGCCGGCAAAGAATGCCAGAAAGGATCATGTTTAATAATGCATAACTGTACAATGTCAAAGTTTACAGTTTGTTCAAAGATCGAGCGAGATATCACAAAGGCAAAAGCAAGGTTGCCGAAAGAAAAAATACAAAAAGAAAAAAACAACAAAAAATATGAAAGGTGACCAAGACTTGTAAAGATTGGCATAAGAAGCTACCATTTACTCTCCATGCTTATCAAACGTCGACCAGGACTTTCGCTGGAACAACATTTTTCCTATTGGTTTATGGAATAGAAGTGGTTTTGCCAATGAAAATTGAGATTCCTTTGCTCTAAGCTTTGATTGAGTCAAAAATTGGATGAAGTAGAATGTCTCCAGTGAACTTGGCTGAAGAAAGGGGTTTGAAAGTATTCATCATAGTCAAATGTACCAAAAATGGATGATGTTGATTTATGTCGAAAATGGTCCACCCAAGGGAATTTCATGATGGGGAACCTGATGTTGGATTTCAGAAGAAAGCAGACGCCAAACTGGGAAGGACTTTATGTAGTAAAAAAAGGGTCTGTTCTAGAGGAGCATTGATATTGACCGAGACGGATGGCGAAGACTTGCCCAATTTGGCAAATTCAGGTTCAGTCAAGAACTATTTTACCTGGAAAGGGAAAAGCCAAGGTGAAAACCCGCAAAAGGCGCCTTGAGATAAAAAAAAAAGAGGAGAGGCCAAGGCAAAAACCCGCAAAGGGCGCTTTGAGACCAAAGGGGTTTTGAGCCGAAAACCCGAAAAGAACGGCTCAAATTTTGATCAAAGATAAGGCATGTGGTAGTCTTGTTAGGCCTGAATTAACAATGAGGAAGTATGCTACATCTTGGGGGATTGACAAAGTACTCTGGATCCTCTAAACACGTATTGAGCTCAAAATGGTCCTCAAGAAATTTGTACAGAGGAGCTCAGGCTGCGATATCTGGGGCACCTAGCTTCTATCTTACCCATTTTGAATTCGCTATCTTTGATTACTTTATTCTTTTCAAGATACACCCCAATCAATTTTCTTTTATGGCCTTGGCTATCTTTGATTACTTTATTCTTTTCAAGATACACCCCAATCAATTTTCTTTTATTGCCTTGGTTATCTTTGATTAACTTATTTGTTTCGAGCTATGCTCCTGATTAATTTCTTTCTCGTCCATTGTTATGATCTTTTTCAAGCATTTTATATTGAAATAACGATTAATGGACTGATAATACTTTCATAAAAGGAGTTTCGCATATTACTCTAGAAGTTTCTAAATAATACGAGAATCTGAAACATGATTATTGTTTAGAACTGAACAAGCCTAAGGGTTGGAAATATTGAAAGATGATTATCTCTTTGGATTTTTATTGGATAAGACATTTCGTCGGTGATACCATCTCGACAAATGATGAGCAATGTCAACCCAAGTGTAAAAGGGGATCATTCTCGGGAAAATAAAAATGATACCCTGCATTCATGCAAATTTCAGGCACATACATCTGGTCATTACACCCAGGGAATGGTGTAACAGATCAAATTGATTGAAGATGATACAAATTCTATACCTTGGAGTGGTAGCAGGATGGATGGAAGAAACCAAATGTTATTCCCCTAAAGTTGCAGTGGGAGGTACAAAATTTATGTCCCAAGGTTCAAGTGGAGTGGACTCAGAATTACCATGGGGCAAATTATTTAAGCAGAATATGATTGATGCTTCGAGAGGAATGATGATGAAGAACAAATGAGTGATGACACCTTAAGTAGGAATCATGCTCATAACAATTCTACATTCATATATCATAGCGCGTCTAATTAGGAGCATTTTATTCATTTCGATCAGGGCATCTTAATCATTCAACATAAGCATATACCCATTCTACAGGTTATGTCCTCTGTAGGACAATGTAGTAGGGTAGATTGAAACTTTTCGCTTTTCCTCTCGAGTTTTGCGGCGGAGCGCATCAAGACAATAGATCTTATCTTCCTAAAGTTGCAGGAAGCAGATCGAAGATATTAGCCTGCCTCTCTGAGTTTGCAGTGGAGCGGACCAAAAATAGCAGATCTAGCCTTCCTGAAGTTGCAATGAAGCGGATCGAGACATCGATCTTGCCTCCCGAAGTTGCAAATGGAGCGCATCAAGACAAGAGATCTTATCTTCCCGAAGTTGCGTGAAGCGGATCGAAGATAATAGCTCGCCTCCCCGGTTTGCGATGGAGTAGATCAAGACAAGCAGATTTTATCTTCCCGAAGTGCGTAAAGTAGATCGAAGATATTAGCCTCGCCTCCTTGAAGTTACAATGAGCGCATGAAGACATCGATCTTATCTTCCCGAAGTTGCGAGAAGCGAGATCAAAGATACTAGCTCGCCTCCCTGAAGTTGCAAAGCAAAGCGTACTAAAAGATAGCAGATCCTACCTTCCGAAGTTGCGGGAAGAAGATCGAAGACATCGATCTTGTCTCCCGAAGTTGCAGCAGAGCGGCATCAAGACAACAGATCTTACCTTCCTGAAGTTGCGAAAGAAGATCGAAGACATCGATCCGCATTCCCGGTTGCAAAGTGAAGCGATTGAAGACATCGACCGCATTCCCGGTTGCGGTGAAGCGCATCGAAGACATCGATCTTGTTTTCCGAAGTTGCGGTGAAGCAAATCAAAGACATCACCTTGCCTCTCGAGTTTGCGCGTAGAGCGGGCTAAAAGACGATAGATCCGCTTTCCTAAAGTTGCAATGAAAGCGAGATCAAGGACATCAGCCTTGCCTCTCTGAGTTTGTAGTAGAGCAGGCTAAAAAACAACAGATCTTGCCTTCCTGAGATTGCAGTGAAGCGGATCGAAGATACTAGTCTGGCATCCCTGAAGTTGCAGCGGAGCAGACTAAAGATAACAGATCTTGTTTTCCTGAGATTGCAGTGAAGCAGATCAAAGATACAAGTCTGACCTCCTTGAAGTTGCAGTGGAGCAGACTGAAGATAGCAGATATTATCTTCCTGAAGTTGTAGGAAACAGATCAAAGATATCAACCTGGCATCCCTGAGTTTGCAGTGGAGCAGACTAAAGATAGTAAATCTCGTCTTCCTAAAGTTGCAGTGAAGCAGATTGAAGATACTAGCCTATCTCCCTGAAGATACAGCCATTTGACAAGACCGGGCAAAATGGGCCCTTTTATCGTCTTTACTCTATTCTCGTTACACGACAATGAGCAAAGAGGGGCAGCTGTAGTAGCCCATTTATGCCCGGGCTTAAATAAATAAAAAATAATAAAATAAAATAAACCAATGTCCAGTTATAGTGCATTTACAAAACCAGAATTCAAACAGGGCTAAATTCACAAATTTACCCGTAGCCCACTATTAAATTACACCCCAAACCCAACCTACGGAGCCCAAAAGGCCCAAACTAAATCAGAAACCAAGGGTTTCTGAAACCCTAGGTTTCCATCGCGCCGCAAGCACCCAATAGAGGCCCCTCGTCAAGCCGCAATCAGCGCAGCAATCGCGTCCCCATCATTTGGATCTCTCGCTTGGTCACACCGCAAAACAAGGAAAGAAAATAGACAGTAGCAGCAGATTGTGATTTTGTATTTATTTTCTGATTTTATTTTTGGGTTATAAATAACCCTAAGGCAATCTGTAAGAGGACCACGCATACACGACACATACAGGCATAGACAAAAAAAAAAAACATATACGAAATCAATACAAGAAATCAGTCAAGGTTTATTATATTTTCCTTTATTTTATTATTTTTTCAAAGCTGTTATACATACATAAAGATTTTTTTTTATTTTTTTAGACTATATATGCGTATTAATATACAGTAAAAAAAGGGAGGAAAAAACTTACATTTTTCGAACTCCGGCCGCCGTTCACGGCGGCGCTGACGGCGACGATCGACGCTGGAGTCTCGCCGGGGAACTCGCCGGAAATCACTGAGAGAGAGAATTCAATTTTTTTTTTGTTTTTTTTTGAACAGAAAGAAGAAATGAAAATTTTTACAAAATTTTGGCTTTTATAGCCTGCTAGAACGGCGTCGTTTTGGGTAGCCCCCCTAACGCCTGAAACGACGTCGTTTTGGGGGGCTGACCCGAATACCCAACCTAAATGCCCTTAGGATCCGCGTGTTTTTGCAGAAGGGACTATTTGCGCATTTGGCCCTTCCGTATTTTTACCTTTTTTTTAATTCAGTTTTTCTTTATTTTCAAATTTGCCCCATAGATTTTCTTCTGTTTTAATTTAGTCCCGCGCAGAACGATGCGTTTTGGAGGGCGGGGGATATTTTCCCTTTTAGCCCCTCCTTGTTATTCGCGTGTTCTAATTAGTCTTTTTTTATTCTTATTTCTAATTTGCCCCAGATTCCTGTTTTTAAGTTCAATTGCGTCATTTTTTTATTTCTTTTGTTTTTTTATATTTTATTATTATTATTATTAATCTTAATTCTTATTATTCTTAATATTATTGATATTGCTATTATTATTTTTATATTACTATTACTATTATTTTTTATAACTAACTTTATCATTCTTATATTTATCATTATTATTATTATTATTGTTATTATTATTTTTATTATCAACATTATTATTGCTATTTTATTATTATTTTTTTATTATGCTATATAATATTTATTTATTTATTAATTCATCATTAGCTTTTATTTTTGGCTATTGTTTTCTTTTATTTTCTTCTATTTTATTCGTTTATTTCGCTTTTATTTTATTTCTACCTTTGTTATTATTATTTGTATTTTTATCACCATTAATTTGTCATACAAATTAGCATCGTAATTTGCTTTACATTTATTTATAAAATCATATCACCTTTTACCTGATTTTCAAAATACGCAAATGCTCCGCGTTCTAAGATTCGAAAGAAATCGTACCCTAACTTACTAGGTTTCGATTTTTCTCATCGAATCTAAAACAACCAATTATTCTCTTAAAATCAAAGCATAAGTTTCAAATCAAAACTTATTCTCGGGAATTCGAGATGTTGTGTCCTAAACTTATTGGATATGACGTTTTATTGTCTCGAGGTAAGGATTTTCTACAAATAAAGGCAAGCTTAGTTTCAAAGTCTTGAAATGTTGTATCCTAACTCATTGGGTGTGACATTTTATTTCTTTGAGATAAGTGGGTCTTGGCGTACAATTTGATTTATTCAAGTTTTCTTTCAAATAAAAGGATCGTATTTTAAAATTTTCAAATTTTAGACATTAAGACATTAGTTTATCAATTAGGTACCAATTTTTGGGCGTTACGAGGGTGCTAACCCTTCCTCGTACGTAACCGACTCCCGAACTCGTTTTCTTGAAATTCGTAGGCCAAAATCAATATTTTAAATAAAACAAAAAATGTTTTATAAGGTGATTTGATCACACCTAAACAAAAAAAGATCAGTGGCGACTCCCGTTTTCGTTTTTTAAAGTCGATTCCCGTTTTTCCAAAAATAGAAAAATGGTTTCGACACCAATTATCTTGATAAAATTTTGTATGAAAACCATCAATTCTCGGTGATTTTAGAGGGGCAATACTAAACATAGAATGTTTGACTTCTTCCATACTCACCTTGCAAGAAAGCATTTCAAGCAATTCCCCTTCAATCCTCGGAAAGCGCCCTTGAATTGGGTAATCTCCAAGCAGGTAATCATCCGCCTCATACAACTTGGAGAAATATTCAACTACATGCTTCCTTAACTGCTCACTATCAAAGTACCACTCTGACCCATCAATTTTCAAAGCCTCAATTATATTATGCTTCCTCCTCTTCATTGTACGTCCATGAAAATATTTTGTGTTGTGAAAAATATAAATGTCGGTAATGACAATATATATCGCAAAGAAAAGAGAAATAAAATAAAGAACACACAGATTTTACGTGGAAACCCTTTCGGGAAAAAACCACGGGCAGAGGAGAAGAAAAATTCACTATGTCGAATTCGAACCCATTACAAGAGGAATAGACTATGTCTATTTATAGGCTTGTATTACCTAATTCTAATTAAAGTAAAAATATATTATGCTAATAAATGCTAAATATATTATACTCATAAATACTAAATCTTCTAGAAAGAAGATATATTTTGTTTAACTTGACTTGCAAGCAATACCTTAGAATTTGGGTCACACAACTCTAACAATCTCCACCTTGACACGAATTCTCAACAAACAAGTTCTTCATCGCGAACTCTTAACGAACCAGTTCTCCACCTCTTCCATAAAACCCCTTAAGGGTTTAACTTCAACAATGAACACCAACCAAATCTAAGCAATGCTCAAACTTGGTTATAGGAAGTGACTTAGTCATCATATCTGCAGGATTTTCATGAGTACTAATTTTGCTCACAACAATATCACCACGAGTAATAATATCACGAACCAAACTATGGTTCACAACCTGGGAGAACACATCTGTGAAGTCCACTCTCGAATTTGATCAGTAACCCTTTGCAACAAGCCTTGCTTTATATCTGGGTTCTTCAACTCCTGGAGTCCCTTTTTTCTTTTTAAACACCCATTTACAGCGAACAGCATTTTTACATTTAGGAAGTTTCACAAGATCCCATGTTCTATTTTTGTGGAGTGATTCCATCTCCTCTTGCATAGCAAACATCTACTTTTCTGAGTCTTCACAGCTAACCGCCTCAGAATAATTAGACGGCTCTTGGTTTGCATCTATATCTTCAGAATAATTGGAGGCTTAATTTCTCTTCTAGTTCTATTTTTGGCGATAGAGTATTGTGGTGAAGAAGCAACTCTATTCTCAATTTTTGTACTGGCTTGAGGAATCGACTCTGTATTAATCTGATGCTCCACCTGCTTTTGATTTTCTCTTTTGGAGTCTTTTTCTCAATGGCAACGGATGGAGATTGGTTGATCAAAAACATGCAGTAGAGGCTGCTTCAGCCCAAAACGACTTTGGTAAGTTGGCATTTGACAACATACATTGAACCTTCTCCATGATCGTTCTGTTCATTTGTTCTGCAATGCCGTTTTGCTATGGAGTATGACGAACTGTCAAGTGTCTCATGATCCCTTCTGACTTGCATAGTTTATTAAACTCATTTGAACAAAACTCTAAGCCATTGTCTGTGCGGAGGTATTTTATTTGTTTTTCCGTCTGTTTTTCAATCATAGTTTTCCAAGACTTAAATGCGGAAAACACATCGCTTTTCTGCATCAGGAAGAATGCCCAAACTTTTCTGGAAAAATCATCAATAAAAGTTAGCATATAATTAACTCCACCTCTCGAAGGCACTCTTGATGGCCCCACGCATCGTAATGAATATACTCCAACGTTCCTTTGTATTATGGATTCCTCCGTGAATCGGACTCTCTTTGCTTCTTAAAAACGCAGTTGCTCACGTAACTTCGGTTTGCAAATTCCTTGCCCATCAAGAAGTCCTCTTTTGCTCAATTCGCCATGCCATTCTCACTCATATGCCCTAAGCGCATATGCCAAAGTTTAGTAATATCATCATCCGACAAGGAAGAGGAAGCGACAATTTGCATCACCAATAACAGAGAACCCCCAGTAAAATATATAACTTGGCGTCTTTCTCTCGCCTTTCATCACAACGAGGAACCTTTGGAAATCTTCAAAATCCCACTTTCAGCTGTGTATTTGTACCCTTTTGAATCAAGAGTACTTAACGAAATTAAATTTCTTTTCAATTCTGGAACATGTCGTACGTCACTAAGTACTCTGACAACTCCATCAAACATCTTAACTTTAATTGTTCCAACACCTGTGATTTTACACGAATCATTATTTCCCATCAAAACAACACCTTCAGACACTATTTCATAAGTTGTAAACCAATCCCGATTGGGACTCATGTGAAAGGTGCAGCCTGAATCAAGTATCCACTCCTCGCTCACTTTAGAATTGTTGTGAAGCGACTAGAAGTTCACCATCACCGTAGTCTTCTACAACATCGCCTTCACCAAAATTTTCTCGGTTGTTTTCCTTTTGATTCGCAGCCTCCCTTTTAATCTTGTTCGTAGCTTATAGCACTCAGATTTAATGTGCCCTTTCTTCTTGCGTAAGTTGCAAGTTTTACCTCGCTTTGAAGACTTGATCTACCCTTAGATTTATCGTGAGGATTCCGCTCTGTGTCCCTTCCACGATTATCATCGACATTCGATCTTGTCTCCCACGAACAATGATACCCTCTCCCTGAGAGTCGGGTTTAACCACAAGATGCTTCATCTTGTCATACGAGGTCAAAGAATCATAAACCTCATCAACTGTGAGAGATTGAGACAAGCATGTGTAAGCATGAATAAATCAGACTGTGAAACTGCGAATGGCTCATTAAATCAGTTATAGTTTGTTTGATGGTATTTGCTACTCGGATAACCGTAGTAATTCTAGAGCTAATACGTGCAACAAACCCCGACTTCTGGAAGGGATGCATTTATTAGATAAAAGGTCGATGCGGGCTTTGCTCGTTGCTCTGATACCAATTTGTGAAAAATATAAATGTCGATAATGACAATATATATCGCAAAGAAAAGAGAAATAAAAAAAAACACACAGATTTTACGTGGAAACCCTTTCGGGAAAAAACCACGGGCAGAGGAGAAGAAAAATTCACTATGTCGAATTCGAACCCATTACAAGAGGAATAGACTATGTCTATTTATAGGCTTGTATTACCTAATTCTAATCAAAGTAAAAATATATTATGCTAATAAATGCTAAATATATTATACTCAGAAATACTAAATCTTCTAGAAAAAAGATATATTTTGTTTAACTTGACTTGCAAGCAATACCTTAGAATTTGGGTCACACAACATGTGTTTCGATCACCATTCCAAAGCCATTCACATCGTGACTTTTGGAACCATAGAAGCTCCTCTTGATGTAAAATTTTCTCAATTTCTAAGCGAATTTCCATTTTTTTTGTTTTAAACATTCAGAGCAGCATCATTCTAACCTTTCCTGAACCCACTCCAACTTTCTTAGCGCCCAACTTTTTCGTGAAAAAATATTCCCAAAAACTTTCTTATTCTAGTCGTTAATCTTCTGAGTTGACGTCTCTAAATTCTTAATAATACTAATATCAGATCTCCAAGATTTTGTAACAACTTCATGAAACTCCAGATGAGTTTGCCAGGTTGCTAAGAAACGAAAGGGCCTCTTACCCTATTCTCTTTTAGCCATACTAGCAGAAACAAGGATTGACCAATGGTCTGATTTCAGCATATACAAGTGTCAAACATAGGAATTAGGTGCAAAGGATAACCAAAGATCATTACCAAGGGCCCTATCTAAACGTTGAGAAAGATTGCGTCTGCTCCAAGTATATATCGATCATTGAAACCCCAAATTTGAGAGTGCCTATTGAAAAACAAAAGACTTAAAGTGGTTACATCCCAATTTCCGAGCCTCTGCCCCCAAGCCTTTCTTCACAGCTTAAAACGACATTAAAATCCCCAGCCAAAACCCATGGTTTCACCACTTCAGTAGCTATTACTTCCAAGTTATTCCAAAGTTCATATCTTGTATTACGTTGAGGACTTGCATAAATTGTAGTGCACAATAAATGAGTTAAATTCCCATCAACCCGAATTCTCATATGTATAAATTGTGCAAGCACCTTCAAGATATCAACAATAATATCATCATTCCATAGCAGCCATATACCCCCTACAAATCCCATGGATTCCATTATAAAAGAATTTTCAAACCCAAGCTTAGCTATCATTGAGTCAACTTTACATCCATTGATTCTTGTATCAAATAAAGCAACAAAATCTGGCTTAATTTTTTTTTTTTTATATTTGACCACAAAATTCTGAAAACGGGGATGCCCACACCCCTAACAGTTCCAGAAAAAACCCCTAAATTTCAGACCTATCATTATCAAATTAGAAATTTAGGAACCTGAAAACCTACCTAGTCATGCCTTCTCAACATCTGCCAGCTCCTCATCCTCTATCTCAACAGATACGGTATCACCCCCAACCAAAACCATATCACCTTCGACATATTTGCTTAACCCATGAACAAGGTTTGCAATTGCCACTTTGATCGAAATAGTGAGGTTATCGATCAACACAATTTTGTTTGGTTCCTATCTCGTATTTTCACCAGTCCCCTTGGCTATCATAGATGGTTGTTGCCCAATATCCTTCCCCACATTTGAAAATGAATTGGAACACCCTAGATTATCCAAAGAAATTACCTCCTCTAAAATTCCTTTTTTTTTATTTCAAAGAAATAGATATGTTTTTTCCTTTAGGCAGCCCACTCTCAACAGCCCAAAATTGAACTGGTTCCAACCCAGTATCCAGTATATGTGGCCCCATCCTTGACCCATCCTCAAACGGGTTTCCATTCGGCCCAGGTTGCGGCATCATATTGGTAACGAGTTGTAGCACTTTGGACCCTCCTTTTGGCCCATTTAAGTTAGAAATCACTTTCTTTTTACCCTTAGCCATCCCTTTCCTACCAACAGTCCCCTTGTTTATCATTCCAGCTTTAAAGATTTTTTAGTCAACCCATCATTCTCCACAATTTCCTCCCCAACTCCCTTATTTTCTACTCTGTTATTTATGCTAGATGATTATTTTCCATTTGAGTTTTTGATATTTTCACTCAAAATCCCAAACTGAGATCTCGATACCCCCTGATTGTCACTAGCAACTTGTGTTTTCGCCGCCGGCTTAAAGCTTCGCCTCTGTCTCCGTTCCACAATCATCCAAGATCCAAACTTTTCACCCTCTACTCTTTCTTTCATGAAGATATCCTTACCACCACCACTTTCTGATATCCCTTCAGACATCCCTGTTACCCCCGATCTATGAGAGCATAAGTCGCTCTTATGGCCAAACCTCCCATAGTCAAAACATACAAGTGGCAACGATTCATACTCCACACGCTGAAATTTCTCGTTAATTTTCACTTTCGAGACCAACAATTTTACCAAATCAATAAAGACTGCAAGCTTCGTGAATTGACCTCTGGAAGTACTATCAGTATTTCGGTCAATTTTTGTAACCGTCTCTATCGCATTGCCAATAAGCTGTAGGAGGCTTATCGTATACATACCTTCTGGAAGCCTAGGCAATCTGATCCAAATCAACAAGCTTGACGGATAAGGTTGACCCGTTGAAAATGCCGGCGTCCACGGTCTTACTATCAGATAGTGCCCAAATATTGTCCATGGTCCACCAGCCAGCGCCTCCAAATATTCCTCATCAGTTTGAAATTTGACCAGGAAATAATCATTTTCCAGGTCTATAATTTGCAAAGGTTGATTCGTTTTCCAAATTGTCTGCAGTTTGTTAACCATGGCAAAATACGAAAATTTTCTCCTAAGCAGCTTGACAATAACTGTTCTTGCCATTCGCTTAGCGGTGAACTGATGTACTTGATCGGAGAAAGTTATTGATGGCACACCATCAATAATCACAGCCTTCACATCCCCATCGTCCAATTCAAAATCCTCCTATTGCTGCACATTAGCCCCTACAGAAGCACTTCCCATCAGCTTTTCTTTCCAAGATACAGGTTGAATACCAACCCTATCCACTCTAATCCCTTTTTTATTTACCACTAGGTCATCAGGATCTGGTGGTTCGTCCATCCTGCGTTTAACCTTCTTCGTCGATCTTCTGACATCGGTTGCAGAATCCATCCAGCTTATTCTTGTTAATTTGGAGATTTTAAATGTATTAAATTATATTAATGTAAGTTATTTTTATTAATGACGTATCATACAGTCCATTGATTTTCTTTTCAAAAATATTATAAATATGGTAAAATTATATAAATATATGAGTAAAGAATTATAAAGTAAAATTTAATGAATGCAGACTAAGAAATAGAATATAATATATATAAAAAAATACGCACATGGTGAAACTGATATTGTGGGTTAATAAGATATTTGTGAGGAAGAAGAACAAAAGAAATATTAATTTAAAAAAATTACCCACTTCTCGTAAAACTACGTGCTTAATTCTTTTATTTTCTAAAATAACTTTTTCACATTATTTATTTATTTATGTAGGTAAAAAGCCACCCACTTAATTCACTCTAAAGAAAATACCCACCTTTAATTTTATTTTAAATAGAAATTTGAAGAGGTCAACTACCTTTAAGAAATATTTTCAAACAGGGTTATCATTGCAAATGAATACAAGTGAGGATGGCAGCAGCACAATGTTTGCCAACCTTATTTTACTTATTTCTTTTTCATATTAATTTGATGATCTCTTCTAAGGTTAACTTTTTAATTTGTAAGCTTATTGTGCGCCTGCACTTGAATGATTACTAAAAGGCGCTGATGAGCATTAATTAAATCTTCTCAATATATTGCACTCTTTTATAATAAATAATAAAAAATAGGGTTTAAGTCTGACATCAAATTTTAAATTAAATACGAATGTTTTTGCAACTCCTGCTTTAAAGTTATATTATATATTAGCGAAAATTTTTAATTTCGAAGTTAAAAAGTTATAATTTATTTTATTTAAAAATAAAAGTTAAAAAAAACTACATCATTGATGTACCAAGTATATAGTATTATGTTAGATACATAATTGATTTGAGGGAAAAATCACTTTCTCATTTGAAAAATATCCACTTACTCTTTCAGATTTAAAGATACATTAACTTTTCTAGGCTTATTAATGAGTAAGCTATAATTATGGTCACTCAACCATCATTAAATTTATACTTTGATCATTCAATAATAAAAAGTTACAATTTGATAATTTAATTATTTGAATTTGATCATTTAAGTTGCCCCTCCGTTAACTTGCTAACAAATGCCAGTATGGGCCACTGAGTTATTATTTCTCAAATATATTTGAGCAAGTTACACCGTTGGTCATCCAATTATTTGTAAGTTTTTTTGTTTTGATCACTCAATTATAAAAAATTACAAAATGATCACTAACATATTGATGTCAGAATTATTTTATGCATAATTAATTCTAAATCCATGTTTCAATATCCTAAATTCAAATTAAATATCATGCATGTTAATAAACCCTAAACTTAAGTCCCACTACACAGTTCAAATAAAACAGTACAATCCCAATTAGCAGGAGTTATAATATAAAGTCTAAAATACTTTTTAATAAGAAAAAATTATCCTAACCGAGCCCTCCGAATGTCGTGTTCGCGTCCAAACTTGGTGAGTTATCTGTAAAGATGAAAACTAAGAGGGAATGAGCTCAAGAAGCTTAGTGTGCGTCCAATCACAAGAAAATCAGTGTGGAACAATAGACATAGCATACAAGATAACAATTCTTAGAATAAACACATTCATATAGAAATTCAGAATTTCACAGTATTGGTTTATCAGAATAACAAATCACTATAATATTTTAGAATTCACAGTTTTGTATGTACATGCTTATGAATGGCATGCAATTTCAGTTTATCAGAAAATGGCCTACCCAACACCGCTACACAACACACTATGAGTTCCCCAGAACTCATCCAACCTTATACACCGGGTTGTGGATAAACCACCACTGATTTGTAGATGAACTGCCACTTTTGTGGATGCACAACGTAATTGCAGATAAAAGCTACCACTGAGTTTGTAAAAATTGTGGGTAAACGACCAGTATTTTCAGATAAAAACATTTGTACATAAACTGCCACTTGGTTTGTTAACAAACCACATATTTGTAGATAAAAATTGTCACTGGGTTGTGATTGCATAACATATTTGCAGATAAAAATTGCCACTGGGTTTGTGGACAAGCCACCACAGTTTGTAGATTATTAAACTGCCACTTTTCCTCCGTACGTATCATCTCACCCATGCAATGAACAATTCAACACTAGCAGTAATTATGCTTAACATGTATTCAATTCAACACTAGCAATCAACATGATTATCATGTATTCAATTTAACACTAGCAGTAGACACACTTAACATGTACTCAGTAGGTTGGTGACAATATGAAAGCTAACGGTTCATCAGTATTACAATGATAGTAGGCTTGTAATATTCACTTTTCATATGATATAACAATAGCACTTTAGTCATTAAATCATAGATTCGAGAATAACATAATATAAGGGACTTAATTGAGCAAATAAAAATTCTAAAAATAATTCAGGGAATATACAAGGACTAAACTGAACATATCATGAATTTCTAGATAAAACTGTAAAATAGAGGTCACACGACCGTGTGGTCAAACCGTGTGAGATGCTATAGGCCGTGTGGAAGGGTTACACTGTTGTGTGGTCATGCTGCGTAACAGACTGTGGTCGTGTGGCAAATGTAAATATTAACCTACAGAGGAGACATGGCCATGTGGTAGGCCATGTGGAAGAGCTTATGACCGTGTGCTTCATAAACTAGCCTAGGATTTTCAGAGGCACATGGTTGTGTGGTCCACACGCCCATGTGGGAGACCATGTGACCCTAATCCTACACACAATTGACTGCTTCTGGATGTACTAACGTCTATAGTGTAAATTCATCAACCAAATATAACCGTCTAGCGATTTCTGCAAGTACACGGGTTAGGTTGTAATATAGATTTATACAATGAAGTATTGGAGTACTCCGAGGATTGTAGGCGAGACTAAACTAATTCTAATCTCTACGTTAACAGGTCTAATTAGTAATCTAATTGAATTATATTACGATGAGACTTAAGGTGATGGAAAAGTATGTTTAATAGAAATGATTAAAAACATAAAAACAAAGAAGGGAAACAAACTGTAGATTTTATCAATTCTAAGGACAGAAGACTAACTCGCTTTGGTGGTCATAACTAACTCCTATTTCGGGTTCTATCCAATCAACTAGTCATTAACCTAGCAAGATCTCTCAATCTTCCACTAACCTAATGGGTCAGCAAAAACTAGTTATCTCTCGACCTCACAGTCCAGATCAGATTGGGGTAAGGTGTTCATGGATAGAAAATACCAATTTTGGGTTCATTCCTACCTATATGACTTTCTAGGGTTATCAAGCCTATGATTTTAAGTTCTTCCTATCCCAACCAACTAATTTTCTAAGAAACCATATGTAACCTCCCCAACCCATCCTAGATGTTAGACCCGAATTCGAGAGATTACATCGGCCACCGAGATCGCCTACTACAGTCAGAGTTTATAAAATAGTCGTTTTAAAACATTTATTTATTTTAGAAGAAAGTTTAGCCTATTTTCAGAAAAACATATGAGCTAATTTATTTATTCTTCCAAAACTTATTTACAAACTTAGCAGTGGAAAAGTGATATTTACTTAGTTTTAATAAAATTATATGTTTCATGCTTAATTAATTAAAAACCTTATTTTAAATTAAGTTAAATGTCATGCATGCTGAATAAAACCAAAACCTAAGTGTCATGCCACAGTGCAAAAATAAAATAATACAGTCTTTGAATAATAATAAGATATCAAATAATAACTTAAAAATATTTTAGTAAATAAAATCGATCCAAGCCGAGCCCTCCATATGTCAAGTCCGCGTCCTAACCTGGTGGGTTATCTGTAAGGATGGAAATTAAAGGGGAGTGAGTTATGAAGCTCAATGTGAGTTCAGTCACAAGAAAACCGGAACAAAACAACAAACAAACAAAGCTTATGCATTAGCAATTTTGAGATTAAACACAATCATAAAGCTCTTCAGATTAACAGTTTTTCACATAAAATGCTTCACTTCACTATCTCAATATTCACAGTTTTGTGTGCACATGCTTATGAATGCAATGCAGTTTCAAGTTAACAGAAAAGTCCTACCCAACTCCGCTACACATCTCATTCATGAGTTCCTTAGAACAATCTAACATATCACTCCAAATTGTGGACGAGCCACCACTCGTTTGCAGATAAACTACCACTTTGTAAAGAAAAACGTGGGTAAACCACTAGTATATTAGATAAAATCATTTGTAGTTACTGCCCCTTGTTGTGAGTGCACAACAGGGTTTTAGGTTAAACAACCTGCCACTGGGTTTGTGGACGAGCCACATATTTGCAGTTACTGCCACTTGTTATGAGTGCACAACATATTTGAAGATTAAACAAACTACCATTGGGTTTTGTGGACGAGCCACCACTTGTTTGCAGATATAATAAATTGCCACTCTTCCTCTGTACAATGTCTCACCCCATGCAATGCACTATGTCATGCTTTGTATTATAACAAATCAACACTAGTAGTAGACATGTAACATGTACTCAATTCATCAATAACACTTAACATGCTTATCATGTTCTTCGCAGGGTGGTAACAATTTTATCACTTTCAATTTAATAGTTTTACTTTATCAGAAAAAAAAAACATAATGTTTACGTATCATGCGATTTAATAAAAGCACTTAAGGCATTAAACACAAATTTTAGAATTCACACAATATTAAGGACTTAATTGAGCAAGGAAAAACTCTAAAAACAATTTAGAGAATGTACATGGATTAAATTGGACATATACTCTTACATAATATTAATCATTCAGTCAATCAGGTCATGGATTCTAACATTATTCATATTTTTAGGGACTTAATTGAATAAAATAAAACACTAAAAATAGTTTGGGGATCAATTAGGGACTAAACTGAACAAATCACAAAATTCTAGGCAAAAATGTAAAATCTAAAAAATAAAGGCACATGGCCGCGTGGCTAGGCTGTGTGAGATGCCTCAGGTCGTGTGAAAGGGTTACACGGCCATGTGGCCAGACCGTGTGGTTTATGAACTACACTAGGGTTTTCAGCGCACATGGCCATGTGGTAGTCCATGTGGTCTACAGGCCCGTGTGGAAGGGTCATGCCCGTGTGAAAAGCAAACTATCCTAGGGTTTGCAATGAGACATGGTCGTGTGGTCTGCCTGTGTAGCCCTATCCTAGGCACGATTTTGCCCCGACTCGCTTGTAAAAGAACACACACCTTTCACCAGGAGACCGAGCAACGTCCCTCTCGTTCAAATCTGATCTGAGGTACCTAAAACATGTCCTTCAACCAACAATTACACAAAGATTAATGGTTGATTTCAAGATAAAACAAGCTGGTCAAAAGTTTCAATGAAAAATTGAGGAAGATCATTTAATCGGCCGTAAGATTATCATTAGATAGGAATTATTTAAAGATTCGAGATCTAAAAATCGGGATTGAGGCATACTTACTACTTCTCGATAAAAATTAAGAATGATTCTAGTGGTGGTTATGAATCCAGTTGAAAAATGACTTGAATCGATAATAGATTTTTATTCGGGAAGCAAAAATAATTTTCAACAATGTAATAAAATTATGATGTAAAGGGGAGAAAAGAAGAGAAAGAGAGATTAAATAGAAAAGATGGAAGCAAAATTCTAAGGAGATTTGAAAAGGACAAGTTGAAATTTAATTGGAATGAAAGAAATAAACCAAAATCCTAATGTAATTAGGAAATGGGACTAAATAGCTAGGTTTTCAAACTTTTAAGGGGCTGTAGGGTAATTTACCCTTTTTGTCAAAAATAAAAGGTAAATGGGGGAGTTTGGCGTGACTTGAACCTAGGATGTAAAGGGGGAGTAGCTACTTAACCATTTGGGCTGCTTCTTATTCTTGTTATGTTTTTACCTCATTTAATATTTATTTTAGGAGTGTTTTATGAGAGTGAAGTGGATAGAACCTAAGATCTCTAGGGAGGACACTAACAACTTATCCATCAAGCCTATTCTATTTCTTGGTCATTCTTTACAATTAACCCTCTATATTTTGGGGTGTTACACCCTACATAGAAGTTAATTACTCCCACGTCCACTCGTTAATCTTCCGTTAAAGGATTAGTTTCCCATGGATCTAACAAATATCGTAAACTTGATTGAAAAGATGAACATAAATAATAGATCAAGAATAGAGTTTTAAAAAAATCCCGGTATATATTGATAATCATGCCAACAATAATCCACAAAGAGTTGATGAATCTACAAATTGAGTTTCACGGCGAATTAAAATAAAAACTAGAATAGAATTACAAATGAAAATAAACCTAAGTACAAAATATCTAAAGGGAAACTAAAAATAAAGCTAATTGAAAACCATATCCTAAAACTTGAATAAAAATTGTTTATGAAGTGTTTAGAGCTGTCTATTTATAGGCTTAAGGTTGACCATCGTCCATTGACCTAATTCGGCTGAAATTTTTACATTAAAGTTTGTTGTGTAGACCAAAATACCCATGGTTCATTATTTCTCCTCATCATGTCTGTGTCATGACACCCTCTGGTCTGTGTCGCGACACTGATGGCAGTTTAAAAGCTCATACTGGATTACAGGGTTGTGTCGTGACACCCTCTGTCTATGCCGTAACACTGAAGGTATGTTGCTCCTTTTGAGTGCTTTGTTCACTATGTTGCGACATTGATGCTTTATGTCGCAACATCGTGGCCAGTCTCGTGTTCCTATGCCTCTGGATGATGTACTACACACTCACCAAATACGTTAGCCTACCTTTAGGACTATTTTGGCCCCTAATGTCATATAAATGACTCAAATTACACTTTTTTATTATTTATGAACTAAAACTGAAAACTAAATAAAAAAATATATCAAAATTGCTTTTATACGACCTCCTTAAGTACAAAAAATAGGTTAATAGGCTACAACGAATTGCGGCAGATCAAACTCCTTCATACTTAAGTCATTGCTTGTCCTTAAGCAAGAAAACATAAAAACAAAAAATATAAAAGATAACCCTTGAGCAAGTATGATACAAAGATGAGTTTTGGAGCGACATAAATAGGAATAATCATACATACACATAATTCAAGCATGATACGTAGATGACTTACCACTCTCAACTTCAAACACCTAAGTTCAGTATATTACAAAGTATATAAGCAACAAGGTCCTCAAATATATTTATCCATCAAGAAATCTTACAGGTAATTTGATTATTCGAGTAGAATACAAATAATTATCATTGCAATCACTCAATAGAATGTCCGTTCATAAATAGATTTACCTAGGTCACATAGGACTTTTCAGCTTGTAGTGTTTTGAGGCTTAAGGTTGGTATGAGATTCAAGAACAAGGAGCATCAAAATAGTTTCAAGCAAGAAATTAGTTTGGCACATCATATTGTCCCCTATTTTCACCCTTTAGTAACCCTTTCCCGCTCACCCTCTTAATTCTCCTTCTCTCACCTTCCTTATCTCTCCATGTAAGAAGTCACAGTGTAATACTAGTAACTATGGTTAGCTTACGATTTTTTGTGCACTAATGACTGAATTTTCTAGTTTTGTAACCTTATTTTTGGGTCACTTTTGACCTTTTCAATACTTTCTCACTCACAATGCTTTTTTTCATTATTCTAGCACTTTTTCCACTCGTTTTGACTTTTCTGAAATTTTCTTTTGTTTGCACATTTTTAACTTATCCTATAACACTAGATTACATTGTTTCTTCTTATTTCACTGTAATTTTACAAAACCACCCTTATGTCTTTCCTATCCCTCAATACATACGGCCCGACATTAAAATTCATACAATTTGACCAAAGAAAAAAGGGTAAGTATAATTTGTGTTTTGGTTTCAGGTTTTGTTTGAAGGTTCATCAAGAAGGGTTTTTTTTGGCTTAAATATGGGTACTCAAGATTGATGAACAAGGTTGGCTTTTTGGCTCTAGGTTATACCAAATAATGCTTTAGGTCATCCCTAGGTATCTCAATATTAAAAAATTTAATCAATTAAGCAATCACAATTCTAACTATTTATCATTCATACTAGCATGCTTGTTTCCCTATATTCTCTCTGTCATTTGGTGTATTCAATTACTTATTGCCTATTTACAATATATAGAAATTAGTAGTCTAATAATTGAAAATTTAAAATTAATCGCTATCATGACAAATTTATAGTAAATACAATCAACCTATATCCATGCTCCTAACCAATCACTTGTATTTCTACAAGCCCAATGTAGTACCCCAAACCCGGCCTAGACGCTATGGCTGAATCTGGCGATGCCACATTGAAGTGTTTTTCGTAAAGTGTGATATCAATAAAAACCCCTTTTCTATTTAACCTCTTTGGGTTGTTTTATGATGATTCCGAGACGTGTCATTCATTTTCAAAACGTGAGTCATTATCAAAAAGTTATTCACTTTTTAAAATGTTATTAATTTTCAAAACGTCATTTATTGCGGAAGCTTTTGAATAGGTTGCGTATTCGTGGTATTTTTGCTAAAACATTTGTCTTTTTGAAAACTCACGTCTTATCTTACTGCTAGCAGTTATAAATCAAAATGACCAGAATCCCAAATTAAAATAAAAATCCAAAGAGGCCATTATTACAGTAAAATACCCCAAAAATTAAATCGAAATCATAAAATGCTAAATCAAATTAGATAGGCCGTGTGGCCACCGTTGAGTCCTCCGTTGCACCGATCCGCCTATGTCTAGGGATTACCTGTACAGTTAAAACAGAAGGGTGTGTTTGCGAAAACTCAGTGTGTAATCCCATATAAGCAAACAGACAGAAAAAAAACACAATCTGGGCCTAAGCCCTTTTTCAGTATCAGTGACAATTTCAGCTTTGGCTTTGGCCCATTTCAGTACAGAATAGTCATGTGCTTGGGCCTTGGCCCATTACAGTAACATTAATCAGTGTAGTAACATATGAACCAGTATACAAGTCCTACCCATCCAGCCTCTACACTCCATCTCCGTCCAACCCTACACTCCATGTGGGGATATAATCAACCCACCCATCCCTACACTCCAGAGAGTACCGAATGCGGCACTATACAATGATATGCAGCAGGGCTGCCAGTAGTTTAGGCTCGAAGCCTTTTAGTACACTTCCTCTGATCAATAACAACCCATCCCCATGCAATGCATCATGCAATCATGTCATGTCATGTCATAGTATCGTATATGTATTCAGTATAGTCTACATAGAATGCTAAAAGATAGCCTTACATGTACATATACATGTAAATATATCACACAGGGGCATAACATTCATTCAGTCAATTAGAGGTCTAAGTAAGCTTACCGACCTAACAGTAGGTTCACAGTCGACTCGGGCGACCCGTGCAACCTTAGCAGTCAAACAGTGAAAATGGGCCCATGAGCCCATGTTGCTAGCCCATGTGGGCCCACACACCCGTGTGGCCCACACGGCCCATTATGGCCTTGGCCGAGTGAAATGCACGACCTGGCCCAACAATTTCCACACGCCCGTGTGGTTTGCTCGTGTGAGGCCCAAACAGCCCAGTTCGGCCCGGCCCATGAACTCACACATGGCTGGCCTCGTCAATCACACACCCATGTGTAGTCACACGGCCTACCACACGGGCGAGCGCACGACCATGTAGCGTCGACGTTCACTTATTCTGTCTTTTGCCGATTTCTATAATCGCGATTGTGTTTACACACCTGTTATGGTTTCGCAGCAAACCACCCCCAAGACCAATAGTACCTAAATTCAAACATTCCAATTTTATCGTTAGTCTCACTTACCACTAGCACCATAACATACAGCCAAAAACACTTCCAAAATAAACGCACGGTACCAACCTTGAAACCTCGAACGAAAATGCTAAGACTCCACAGAAAAGGGACCTTGCTCTAAACGGTTCCTTGCTGTCAAGACAAAATGACCCCAATCATCCCTTTAATTAGGAGCAAAACAAGACCCAACGAAGTTAAAGTTAACAAAAGAACTAGTGATAAATTAACAAGAATTGAACAAGATACAACAAGCCATTCAGCTTTTAGTCATTTCAATCTTACCTCTAATGGAAAACGACGAATACCCAAAGCCACAGTTTCGACTAGCCGCCCTCAAACTTTGATCGTCTCCTAAACGAAAGTCGAAACCTTAGTGATCGATTTGTTAGATGACCATAACGAAAAACATCATCATAACTTACTGAAGGCGTGAAAGAAAAAGGAAGTCGTAGCAATTATAGTGAAATATCGATAGTCAGAAGAAGAGTTTTTAGGGGAAGAACAGCAACCAGGTGAAGAGGAATGAAATAGCACAGATAGGAGAGAAAAGAAAAAAGAAAGAAAATAGCAAAATCCCTCAGCAAAAATTCGGCACTCTAGCGGAAGAACATTCGGCAGAAAACACAGGAAAGGATGGAAAGAAAAAAAAGAAGAAAGGAGAGGAAATAATTCCTTAGCCGAAATTTTGAGAGAAGCAATACCAATTCAGCACCAACTCTCCTCCTATCCCCAAAATCTCTCCTAAAAAAATCTCCAACCTCCCCCATCCAAATCCCTTAACAACCGAAATCCCCCCTCTTTAGCCTCCTAGAAATCGGCCACACCTTTCCCACACTCCTCAAACACTCAAATTTCGGTCAAACTACAATTCTTCCACGGCCAAGCAATAAAAATAAATCCCCCTTTTTATCGCGCAGAGATTCAAACTCCAGACCCCTTGCAACATTAACACTCCACTTAACCACTAGACTAGCAGGCCTATTCTGACATGTTTTGTCAACAATTATTTATAAGCCTACTGTCCAAAGATAAGGGTTTATTCAAATAAAAACAAAATTTTGCCCAAGCTAAGGCTTGAACGCAAGACTTCTCAGACACTCCTAGAACACATAACCACTGAAGCAGATACACAATTGTGTCAGAAACATACAAAAATAAATATTAAAGATTTTTGGGGCGTTACAACTCTACCCCCTTAAAGAAAATTTCGGCCTCAAAATTTTACCTTGTCAGAAAAGATGAGGATATTGCTACCGCATTGCATCCTCAGGCTCCCATGTGGCCTCCTCAGAACTATGATTACGCCAAAGAACCTTAACCAGTGAGATGGACTTTCTTCTCAGAACATTAACATCGCGGTCCAATATCTGTACCGGCTCCTTCTCGAAGGTCAGATCTGGCCTAACCTCGATCTCCTCAACTGGAACAATATGTGTGGGATCAGAGCGGTAGCATCTCAACATAGAGACGTAGAACACATCGTGAATCCACTTTAACTTCGGAGGTAGCTCAAACTAGTAGGCAATTGGACCCACACGCCTCAGTATGCGATAAGGTCCAATGAATCTGGGGCTCAACTTTCCCTTACGACCAAATCTCAGTATCTTTTTCCATGGTAAGACCTTGAGAAACACGAAGTCCCCCATAGAATACTCTATCTCTCGACGCTTCAGATCTGAATATGAATTTTGTCTATCAGATGCCTCCTTAAGTTAATCCCGAATTAACCTTACCTTATCCTCAATATCAGAAACCAGTTCAGGGCCCAGAACACGTCGCTCGCCCAAATCAGTCCAACACAAGGGAGTACGACACCTACGACCATATAGGGCCTCGTAAGGTGCCATCTGCCAATGGTAAAAACTCCTCCCAACTGCCTCGGAAGTCAATTACACAACCCCTTAACATATCTTCCAGTATCTGAATCACCCTCTCAGATTGACCATCTGTCTGAGGATGGAACGCAGTACTGAAGTCCAACCTTGTACCTAGAGCTTCATGTAGCTTCTTCCAGAATTGAGACGTGAAGCGGGGATCCCTATCAGATATTATCGAAATTGGTACCCTATGCAGTCTCACTACCTCAGACACATATAGTTTAGCCAGCTTCTGCAGAGAGTAATTAGTACGAACCGGTATGAAATGGGTAGACTTGGTCAACCGATCCACGATGACCCACACTAAATCTTTCTTAGTAGGCGTTAAGGGCAACCCACTTACGAAATCCATATTCACTCTTTCCCACTTCCAAAGTGGTATTTTAAATGGTTGCAGTAAACCTGAGGGTAGCTGATGCTCAGCCTTAACCTGCTGGCATGTTAGACATTTACTCACAAAATCAATAACATTTCGCTTAAGACCTGGCCACCAGTATAGCTTACGAAGGTCTCGCTACATCTTGTTCCTGCCAGGATGCATAGCATAAGGGATACTATGCACCTCTCGCAGTATAGACTGCCTTAACTCGACATCATTCGGTACACAGACTCTCCCACGGAAACAGAGAACCCCTTCGCTATTCAATCCAAAATCTGATGTACTACCACTCTCAATCTGTCAGAATTGAAGACCTAGTGACTCATCCTCGCATCGCTTTACCCTTAATCGCTTCGATCCATATCGGTTTAACTCGGAGTTCACCAACGACTACCATCATCAAATAAACCGAGACGAGCAAACATCGCTCTCAAATCGATCCACACCCTTCACCGGTCAGGTCGACCACCACATTGGTCTTACCAGATGGTTTCAATTCAATCGCATATCGTAATCCTTTAGCAGCTTAATCCATCTATGCTGCCTAAGGTTTAACTCCTTCTAAGTGAGGAGATATTTGAGACTCTTGTGATCAGTGTAAATGATATACTTCTCACCATAAAAGTAATGTCTCCAGATTTTTAGTGTAAATACCACTGCGGCCAACTCCAAGTCATGCATCGGATAATTTGCCTCATGAGTCTTGAGCTGTCGAGACGCGTATGCAACCACCTTACCCTCTTGCATCAACACACATCCTAAACCGACATGTGATGCATCACTGTACACAGTAAACTCTTTTCCAAGCACTGGCTATATCAGAACAGAGGCTTCAGTCAGTACGGTCTTGAGCTTCTCAAAGCTCTTTTGCTATGAATCAGTCCTGTTAAATGGCACACCCTTACGTAGCAGCTTAGTCAGGGGTGCTGTAATAACAAAAAAAGCCCTCTACAAATCGTCGATAGTACCCAGCCAGTCCCAGAAAATTACGAATCTCCGACACAATCCTAGGCTGCTTCCAATCCAAGACAGCCTTAATCTTCCGAGGATCGACCCTAATCCCCTCAGCAGATACCACATGGCCCAGAAATGATACTTATTTTAACCAAAACTCACACTTACTGAGCTTGGTGTACAGTTGCTTCTCCTTCAAAACCTGTAAAACCACTCGGAGATGTTCATCATGCTCATCATTAGTCTTCGAATACACCAGAATGTCGTCAATAAATACTACCATGAACCGATCCAGATAGGGCTGGAACACTCGGATCATCAGATCCATAAAGGCTGCTGGTGCATTCGTCAATCCAAAAGGCATTACTAAGAACTCGTAATGCCCATAGCGAGTCCTAAACGCAATCTTATGTACATCAACCTCCTTAACTCTCAATTGATGGTACCCAAATCGAAGGTCAATTTTAGAGAAAACCGAAGCTCCTCAAAACTGATCGAACAAGTCGTCTATCCTAGGCAGGGGGTATTTATTCTTGATGATCAACTTGTTCAGTTGCTGATAATCAATGCACATACGCATGGATCCATCCTTCTTTTTTACGAACAGAACTAGTGCTCCCCACGGAGACACACTAGGGCGGATGAACCCACGATCCAATAACTCTTGGATTTGAGCTTTAAGCTCCACAAGCTCCTTCGATGTCATTCTATAAGGGGCGATGGACACCGGAGCTGTACTAAGAAGGAGCTCAATCCCAAACTAAACTTTACGGTTTGGAGGTAACCCAGGTAGCTCTTCAGGGAAGACGTCCGGAAAGTCTTTAACCGTTCTGATTTCTCTAACAGAAGAATCCCCAAAATCTGAAACACTGATGTAGGCCAGATATGCCTCACATCCCTTACGAACCAACTTTTTGGCCCTCATTACAGAAATCACATTTGACAAGTAGTTCTGACGTTCCCCAATTACAACTACTTCGTTGTCCTCCTCAGTTCTCAATACCACCCGTTTAGTAGCACAATCCAAGTTCACTCGGTGTTTAACTAGCCAATCTATGCCCAGTATCAGATTGAATTCTCCAAAAGGGAGTTCCATTAGATCGGCCAGAAAAATAACTCCTTGTACCTCTAAAGAGACATCTCTAAATAACTTATTAACCCGGACGGACTGCCCTAATGGACTTAATACCGTAATTTCACTAGGAGTACTCTCATCCGAAATCCCCAAGTTTTCAGTAACAGAGCTGGCAACATAGGAATGAGTGGATCCTATATCTATCAATGCAGTATAAGGTACATTAAAAATTAAGAATGTACCCATGGTGACATCTAGAGCATCTCCCTCCTCTCGGCGACGTGCAGCATATACCAAAGCCAGCTGCCTCGCCTCAGTCTGATTAGGACCTCTTCTCAGTGCTCTCTGCCCATGGCCCAACCCATTACCACTCGAGCTCGACCAGCGACCTCTCGGTGGTCTGTGAACACCCTTCTGTGGATCGTGGCAAGACCCAAACTAGGAGCTTGCATCTGATCAGGCCTCCTTGGACACTCTCTGATACGGTGCTCCAATGAACCGCACCTTAAACATGCCCCAGTTCTTTTCCAGCACTCGCCCTGATGGCATCTCCCATAATCGGTACAAGGCTGTTGACCAGTAGCAACCATAGGGGCCCCAACTCTGACCGGCCCATCCACTCTGGCCTTTTTCTTAGGCCTCTGAATGGAACTCGAGGGCTCCAAATCCCTCATGTTCCTACCTCTCTCTTTCTCACGGTTCTGGCCCTCAGTGCGCTTAACCTCTTCGGCGATCTTTGCCTTATCCACTAGTGCACCAAAACCTCGCTCCCTCTGTGGAGCTATCAAAATTCTTAAGCTATCTCTGAGGCCATCCTCGAAGCGAACACATCGCTCGTACTTAGTCGCCAACATACCTCTCGCATAGCGGCTCAGCCTTAAGAACTCGGCTTCATATTCGGCCACGGATCTGTCCCCCTGAGTCAGATTTAAAAACTCTCTCCTCTGGGCATCCACATAACTGGGACCCATGTATTTTCCCTGGAAGGTAGATTTGAAGAATTCCCAGGTCATTCGTTCAGGCTGAGTGCCCTCCTTTACAGTGACCCACCACTGATATGCTTCATCTCGTAGAAGCGATACAGCACCCTTTAATTTTTGCTCGGGGGTGCAGTCCAGGTTGTCCATAATTCTCTCCGTGGTCTCTATCCAGTACTCAGTCACGTTAGGGGCAACTCCAGCAATACCCCTAAAAATCTCTGCTCCATTGGACCGGAGTCGTTCCGTAACCGACCCTTGGCCACCAGTACCAGTATTGGTCCCAGCGACCATCTCCAGAATTCTCAACATGGCTTGGGACAGTGCGTGGTCCCCAGACGTTCGATAATGAGACCCAGTCTCAGTCACAGGTGAAGCCGGTGTCTCACTGGTTTCCAAATTAGGTATGTGGCCAGATGACGAGGACCCAGCTCGATGATAAACCATAATTTACACATATTTTTACCCCATGCTTGGCTTAATTTTGGATGAATATTCATTAGATTTGATGAATTCGATGCTCCTAATCTCTTAATATCATGTTTTATACTCAGGAGAGCTTAGGGAGTCGAAAAGAACAAGAAACAAGCCAAACGGGGACAAAATGGGCTTACCTTAGAGATTCACACGGTTTGGGTTATCTCTCACGGCCGTGTGTTTCGAGCAACAACTGAGACACGACCTGGAGTTCAGCACACGACCGTGCCACTTTAGCAGACTTGAACATGGCCTGGGCTCGATTCACACGGGCGTTCCACACGGGCGTGTCCCTGCCGTGGCCAAGAGGAATTTCACTCGGAATAGGATACTTGTGGGCCAAGTAAGGAATCCCGAAAGCCTATATAAACACCCTAGAGGGCAACCTTAAAAGGGAGTTCGACAGAAGCCTTCTGTCGGGGCTTTTGACTGGGGCGGCTGCAGAGGGTGAACACAGGAAATTACTCAAGACAACCAGTTGATTTATCCTGTCAAATCACACTCAAGATGGAAGATCTTCCCTTTAATTTCCTTCGTGGTTTTAGGTTTTTCTTATGTTTTGTTATTTACTTTCTTCCGAGATGTATTCTTTATTAAACATGAACTAAACCCTCAAATACCCGAGGGGATGAAACCTAAGACGGATCTTGTTACTTCAAGTCTCAATCAGATGATAAATACTTGATTTGTTCTTAATTATGTGTTCTGAATTCTTGCTTTAATATTTCAAGATATTGATTCAAGTATTGATGTGCTTAGGCAGTAGAGCAAAAGTCCCTATTTAAGAGTATATCTAGCATAGTTAAGCGGAGTTGATCGCAACCCTAGAGATAGGATGATGAAAATCTGCCGGATTAGGGCCAAACCTAATATGGGAGTCCATAGATCGAGTTAATACAACACTAGGGGTTTTAATTAGAAAGAGATTTCAATTAATCAACCTGGGGTTAGACGTTATTAGTCTCAAAAGGGATAATAATATAAATTAGGGAATCCTACGGATCAAGTCAAGTGAATAAATCGTCTGGTTCAGAGTTAAGTAATAAGTGAAGTCTAGGTGGATTCTTTCTCGGGTATTATCTTAATCAACTGGTTTTCCCAAAAGTATTTTTTCAATTCACTCTCTGTGTCTTAGTATCCTTAGTAATTAGTTAAGTAAACATCGATTCTCTTAATAATTAGGCTAGATAATAAAAAGATAACAACTACTAGTACTCTTGGTCCTTGAGGATACGATATTTCCGGTCTTGCCATAGCTATACTACCGAACGATAGGTGCGCTTGCCTTATTCGTTGTCATAGTTAGTTTGGACACGATCACTCGAGCACCTCTACGGCCTCTACCACAGCCTCTTGTACCCCGTCCGCGAGTACCTCTCGTGCTCATTGTCTAATCTCGTGTTATCTATATTAATAGTTTTATGCAGATCAGTTTACAGTTTCAGTATTTGTTAATCAAAGTTTTATGCAAAGCAGTATAGTAATTCAGTGTCCGCTGTAAATCGGCCCTAACTTGCTTTTACTACTGATCTCGTGATATACACTATCTTAAGTGTTTTAAGTACATTCCATCTATAATAGTCGTAGGATATACTACCTATACCAGTTTAAATTTAGAGCATATAACAGTTCCAGTGACAATCATAATGCAATCGTTTTCTAAAATATCACGTATCACGTTAACGTAAATATTCAAAATCGGTTTTCATAACAGAGGCAGTTTTCAAGTTAATTACAACTTTTTTAAAATGGGCACTGAGTAAATCGGGTTTTTTTATAAACAACCAACGTAACTCAGAGTTTTCAAAAGAGATGCAAACATTTCCAAGAAACGCTTAGTTTAAACAACCCTTCTATGTGACATGCTAGATCCGACCATAACGTCTAGGCCGGGTTTGGGGTGTTACAGTAAATCACTTCAAAATTAGAGATCAGGTACTGTTAGATGCAATAGATTCTCGAATCGCCAGTTCAGAGCAAAATACAAATGGAGCGACTCCTCTTAAGATACTCAAGGTCTTTCCATACGGAACGGTCGAGGTAACTCACTCTAAATTCGGCACTTTTAAGGTAAATATAAGTCGACTCAAACCATATGTTGATAGAATTGATAGCAAGAAAAAGGAGTTTTGACTCTGTAAACCACCATGACCATACGAATGAGAGGTAAGTCTAGCTTAAGACTTTAAATGAGCGCTTATCGGGAGGCAACCCGAGCACTAACTCTACTAATTAGTTTTAGTTTTATTTATTTTCATGTTTAGGCGCAGGTTTCCTTACCCACACGGCCTTGCACACGGCCATGGCCGTGGCCGTGTGGAAATAGGACAAAACTTATCCCAAAACACGGGTTGCGATAAAATTCCACGGCCGTGCGATACGGCCGTGGTCGACACTGAGAAAACACCACGGGCATACGACACGCCCGTGGCCTTAAACCGTTGTTGAAACTGGGATATCTACACGGGTGTGCGACACGCACGTGTCCTTAGGCCGTGGTCGACACTGATTTATCAACATGGGCGTGGCAACCTATACACAAGCGTGGGAGAAGTGAATGAAGCTCGGCACGACCGTGCGACACGGCCGTGTAGGACAACACACCCACATCACACGGGCGTGGGACGCAACACAGGTGCGCCAAAAACCCTAACTTTCAAAACACACGGGCTACAAACGATGCACACGGGCGTGTTCAACGCCCGTGTTCCCCTATTTCTATATAAACCCTTTACTATTCATCTTCTCCACTCAAACCCTAACCCCTTACCACCATCATTCAATGCCTAAAGGCAAGACCAACACCACCATCCCCATGTCAAAGAAACGAAAAGATCCTGGCACGATCTCCCCGTGTGAGACCAATCTACATAAGTTCATGCCGGCCGCTTCATTTCTTCGACAAGCCAAGGACATTTGAGGCTATTTTAATTTTTCGTTTTTTTTCTCTTCTCTTTATCTCTCTTGTGCTTAGTTTATAGTATTAAATTTTGATTTCTTTGTTTTAGGTTTTCCAGGCTACTTGGGAATCATCACACCACGACCCTAGTATCCACCTCTACTTCCATCTACGCCCAACTTACCATTTCTTTTCCTTGACTCCATCCATGGAGCTCATCCATAATTTAGGAAGTTTCACTTCTCTCCCTTTCTTATGATTTTCCTACTAACTATTATCTACCTTTTTACATTGAGGACAACGTACATCTTAAGTGTGGGGGGTGAATTTTATTCAGAAAAATTCCTAACTTTTTGCATTATTCTCAAATCCCTGAATTTTGTCTTTTTCTTCAGTAATTTTCTCATTTTACTATTTAGAATGAAATTTCTTTTGATTTATGATTTTCATTGATATGTTTTGGATTAAGTCATAGTTAATTATGCATTGATAATTTAAACTTTAAGATATTAGAAAATCAAGCATGATAAGTCTATTTTCAAAATTAAATTTTCTAGGTCGTTTCCCTAAATTTAATTATTACTTTGAAGTTTGAAATATGCAAGGTTGACATAAAAAAAATCATAATTTTTTTTAGATTTTGAGCTTTTAGAGCATACATTTTTCGTGCTCACTTTATTGATTATGAGTGTGTCAACATTGATTTGTTATTCTAGAACTTGCTTCCTTTATACATATTGAGACCACACCTTTGATTTGATATACAGAGATGATAAAGGCACCTAGGTTTTAACCCACTTACTCCACCAAAAGCCTACCCTCATAATTAACCCATAGTGAACCCCTTTTAGCCTAATAAACCATGTTTTTACTCACCCACTAATATTAACCTAAAACCAAATTTTTGATACCCCTAATCTTTTGACGTCCCTTTTGTCGAGATTTGATTTGAGCAGTTACCTAACTATATTCTCTATTTCTGTTGTTAAGTTCTTTCTTGTTACTTGTATTGTTCTTAAAAAAAAGTTGAGAGTATATTCATTATTAGTTCCATGTTTTATGAACGTAAACAATTAAATTCACGTCTTTAGAAGAAGCTCTTGTTATTAATGTAATTTTTCATTATTAGTTATGGTTTCTAGTTAGATAATTGATCAATTCAATCTCGATTTTAACCCTCTAATTCAGCCTGTATCCACACCTTTAACCCAAGCCCCATTACAACCCTTTAAAGACTTTTTGATTTGTGTATCATCTCATTTATAGTTGTGGAGATTTGATTTTCATGCAAGCTTATGGGATTAACTTTTCATGTTTGACTTTTGAGTGCTTAATTTGAACCTTAAACACTTTTGAGTGATTTGAGTGAGTCCTTAGTGAGGATTTCAATCCTTGTCAGTTTTGAATCAAAGGTAATTATTTAGGTAAGGGGAGACACCTATATTTTCGTGCTATAAAAATTTATGACTTAAATTGTTTGAATCTTTAGGACTCTTTTAGTTAAATTATCAATGTATGAATTATCTATGAATTATGATGAAACAGTATTAATGATGATTATGAATTAAGGAAGTTAATTTTAATTGTGAGTTGAGAATTTTGCTTGAGGACAAGCAAAAGCTTAAGTGTGGGGGTATTTGATAAACCATAATTTACACATATTTTAACCCAATGCTTGGCTTAATTTTGGATGAATATTCATTAGATTTGATGAATTCGATGCTCCTAATCTCTTAATTTCATGTTTTATACTCACAAGAGCTTAGGGAGTCGAAAAGAACAAGAAACGTGCCAAACGGGGACAAAATGGGCCTACCTTAGAGACTCACACGGCCTGGGTTATCTCCCACGGCCATGTGTTTCGAGCAACAACTGAGATACGGGCTGGAGTTCACCACACGGCCGTGCCACTTTAGCAGACTTGAACACGGCCTGGGCTCGATTCACACGGGCGTTCCACACGGACGTGTCCCTGCCGTGGCCAAGATGAATTTCACTCGGAATAGGATACTTGTGGGCCAAGTAAGGCATCCCAAAAGCCTATATAAACACCCTAAAGGGCAACCTAAAAAGGGAGTTCGACAGAAGCCTTCTGTCAGGGCTTTTGATGGGGCGAAGCCAGAGAGGGTTGAACACAGGAAATTACTCGAAGATAGCCAGTTGATTCATCCCAAAAGCTGAAATCACACTCAAGACGGAAGATCTTCCCTTCAATTTCCTTCAGGGGGTTTTAAGGTTTTTCTTATGTTTTGTTATTTACTTTCTTCTGAGATGTATTCTTTATTAAACATGAACTAAACCCCTCAAATACCTGAGGGGGATGAAACCTAAGACGAATCTTGTTACTGTTTTCTGAATTGTATGATAAATACTTGATTTGTTCTTAATTATGTGTTCTTAGTTCTTACTTTAATATTTCAGGATATTGATTCAAGTATTGATGTGCTTAGGCAGTGGAGCAAAAGTCCCTGTTTAAGAGTAGATCTAGCATAGTTAAGCGGAGTTGATCGCAACCCTAAAGATAGGATGACGAAAATCTGCCGGATTAGGGTCAAACCTAATATAGGAGTCCATAGATCGAGTTAATGCAACACTAGGGGTTTTAATTAGAAAGAGATTTCAATTAATCAACCTGGGGTTAGACGTTATTAGTCTCGAAAGGGATAATAATATAAATTAGGGAATCCTACGGATCAAGTCAAGTGAATAAATCGTCTAGTTCAGAGTTAAGTAATAAGTGAAGTCTAGGTGGATTCTTTCTCGGGTATTGTCTTAATCAACTGGTTTTCCCAAAAGTATTTTTTCAATTCACTCTCTGTGTCTGAGCATCCTTAGTAATTAGTTAAGTAAACATCGATTCTCTTAATACTTAGGCTAGATAATAAAAAGATAGTAACTGCTAGTACTCTTGGTCCTTGAGGATACGATATTTCTAGTCTTGCCATAGCTATACTACCGAACGATAGGTGCACTTGCCGTATTCGTTGTCATAGTTAGTTTGGACACGATCACTCGAGCACCTCTACGGCCTCTACCACAGCCTATTGTACCCCGTCCACGAGTACCTCTCGTGCTCATTGTCTAATCTCGTGTTATCTGTATTAATAGTTTTATGCAGATCAGTTTACAGTTTTAGTATCTGTTAATCAAAGTTTTATGCAAAGCAGTATAGTAATTCAGTGTCCGTTTTTGTAAATCGGCCTAACAGTTTTGCTACAGTCTCAGTATACACTATCTTAAGTGTTTTCAGTACAGTCCATCTATAATAGTCGTAGGATATACTACCTATAGCAGTTTCAATTTAGAACATATAACAGTTTCAGTCACAATAATAATGCAGTTTTTAGAGAGAACTTACAGGATCGGCGTCGGAGACTAAATGCGCCACACATTCAGTAAAACATTTCAAAACACTTCAAATCATTTGAAAGTCGTTCTTTAGAATTTAAAGTTAAAAAAAAACCCAATCCACAGCTGAGTTTTGTAACCTGGCTCTGATACCACTAAATGTAATACCCCAAACCTGGCCTAGACGCTATGGCCGAATCTGGCGATGTCATATTGAAGTGTTTTTTGTAAATTCTGATATCGATATAAACCCCTTTTCTATTTAACCTCTTTGGGTTGTTTTATGATGATTCTAAGACGTGTCATTCATTTTCAAAATGTGAGTCATTATAAAAAAGTTATTCACTTTTTAAAACGTTATTAATTTTCAAAACGTCATTTATTGCGGAAGCTTTTGAATAGATTGCGTATTCGTGGTATTTTTGCTAAAACATTTGTCTTTTTGAAAACTCGCATCTTATCCTACTGCTAGCAGTTATAAATCAAAACGACCAGAATCACAAATTAAAATAAAAATCCAAAGAGGCCATTATTACAGTAAAATACCCCAAAAATTAAATCAAAATCATAAAATACTAAATCAAATTAGATAGGCCGTGTGGCCACCGCTGAGTCTTCCGTTGCACCGATCCGCCTATGTCTGGGGATTACCTGTACAATTAAAACAGAAGGGTGAGTTTGCAAAAACTCAGTGTGTAATCCCATATAAGCAAACAGACATAAAACAAACACAGTCTGGGCCTAAGCCCTTTTTCAGTATTAGTGACAATTTCAGCTTTGGCTTTGGCCCATTTCAGTACAGAACAGTCATGTGCTTGGGCCTTGGCCCATTACAGTAACATTAATCAGTGCAGTAACATATGAACCAGTATACAAGTCCTACCCATCCAGCCTCTACACTCCATCTCCGTCCAACCCTACACTCCATGTGGGGATATAATCAACCCACTTATCCCTACACTCCAGAGAGTACCGAATGCGGCACTACACAGTGATATGCAGCTTTACTGCCAGTAGTTTAGGCTCGAAGCCTTTCAGTACACTTCCTCCGATCAATAATAACCCATCCCCATGCAACACATCATGAAATCATGTCGTGTCATATCATAGTATCGTATATGTATTCAGTACAGTCTACATAGCATGCTAAAATATAGGCTTACTTGTACATATACATGTAAATATATCACACAGGGGCATAACATTCATTCAGTCAATTAGAGGTCTAAGTAAGCTTACCGACCCAACAGTAGGTCCACAGTCGACTCGGGCGACCCGTGCAACCTTAGCAGTCAAACAGTGAAAATGGGCCCATGAGCCCATGTTGCTAGCCCATGTGGACCCACACACCCGTGTGGCCCATACGGCCCATTATGGCCTTGGCCGAGTGAAATGCACGATCTGGCCCAACAATTTCCACACGCCCATGTGGTTTGCTCATGTGGGGCACACACGCCCATGGGGCCCACATGGCCCAGTTCAGCTCGGCCCATGAACTCGCACATGGTCAGCCTCGTCGATCACACACCCATGTGTAGTCACACGGCCTACCACACGGGCGAGTGCACACCCGTGTAGCATCGACGTTCACTTATTCTGGCTTTTGCCGATTTCTATAATCGCGATTGTGTTTACACACCTGTTATAGTTTTGCAGCAAACCACCCCCGATACCAATAGTACCTAAATTCGGACATTCCAATTTTATCGTTAGTCTCACTCACCACTAGCACCATAACATACAGCCGAAAACACTTCCAAAATAAATACACGGTACCAACTTTAAAACCTCGAACGAAAATGTTAAGACTCCACAGAAAAGGGACTTTGCTCCAAACGGTTCCTTGCTGTCAAGACAAAATGACCCCAATCATCCATTTAATTAGGAGCAAAACAAGACCCAATGAAGTTAAAGTTAACAAAAGAACCAGTGATAAATTAACGAGAATTGAACAAGATACAACAAGCCATTCGACTTTCAGTCATTTAAGTCTTACCTCTAATGGAAAATGACGAATATACCCAAAGCCACAGTTTCGACTAGCCGCCCTCAAACTTTGATCATCTCCTAAATGAAAGTCAAAACCTTAGTGATCGATTGGTTAGATGACCATAATGAAAAACATCATCATAACTTACCGAAGGCGTGAAAAAAAAGGAAGTCGTAGCAATATGGTGAAATATAGACAGTCAGATGAAGAGTTTTTAGGGGAAGAACGGAACCCAGGTGAAGAGGAATGAAACGGCACAGAGAGGAGAGAAAAGAAAAAAGAAAGAAAATAGCAAAATCCCTCAGCAAAAATTTGGCACTCTAGTAGAAGAATATTTGGCAGAAAACACAGGAAAGGATGGAAAGAAAAAAAAAGAAGAAAGGAGAGGAAACAATTCCTTAGCCGAAATTTTGAGAGAAGCAATACCAATTCGGCACCAACTCTCCTCCTATCCCCAAAATCTCTCCTAAAAAATCTCCAACCTCTCCCATCCAAATCCCTTAACAACCGAAATCCCCCTCTTTAGCCTCCTAAAAATCGACCACACCTTTCCCACACTCCTCAAACACTCAAATTTCGTTCAAACTACAATTCTTCCATGGCCAAGCAATAAAAATAAATCCCCCTTTTTATCGCGCAGAGATTCGAACTCTAGACCCCTTGCAACATTAACACTCCACTTAACCACTAGACCAGCAGACCCATTCTGACATTTTTTATCAACAATTATTTATAAGCCTACTGTCCAAAGATAAGGGTTTATTCAAATAAAACAAAATTTTGCCCAAGCTAAGGCTTGAACCCAAGACTTCTCAGACACTCCTAGAACACATAACCACTGAAGCAGATACACAATTGTGTCACAAACATACAAAAAATAAATATCAAAGATTTTTGGGGTGTTACACCCAAGCACACTTTCAACAAGAAAAATAAAAATAGTTATAAAAACATAAAAGTCCTAAAAAAAATGAAACCTAAATTTCCTATGTTACCCCCGACACTTTAGACAACACATTATCCCCAATGTGCAACCCTTAAATATCTTAAATATAAAATGAACGAAGTTACCCGATTGGTCGTGATATTGTCGTAGTCTTATGGTGGGTGCTTTTTTCCTTTTTCATTTATGGTCGTAATTGTAGTTTTTTCATCGTATAAAGTTCCTACATAGAAAATTTAGAACAGAAAAAAAATAGATATGTATAAACTACTGTTACTCCTTGTAATGACTCAAAATTCACGGGCATCAAAAAAGTACATTATCGGGCCTCCGTCTTAGCAAAATGGGTTCGTAAAAATTTATTAGAAATATTTACGAGACTAGTTGTGTGTTTAATTAGGTTTTAGATTGGTGAATTTGACTTAATTTGGAGTAATTAATAAAAAGGACTAAATTGAATAAAGGGTAAAAGTTGAATTATAGATTAAAAGAAAATAAAAAGGATTAAAAGGGCAATTATACCAAAATTATAAATTGAGGCGGTTTATCGTGAGGAAAATCTAAAATTTTTATGTTTAATATATTATTATATTATTATATAATAAAGATATTTTGTAACATCCCGAAATTGAGCCTAGGAGAATTGGGCCTATTGGGCCCCGAGTGAAGAAGCATTTCAGAATCTTTAGGAATATGAGAATGGCATTAGTTCACGAGGGACTTGTCAGGAAGGTGATTTGGAAGGTTACGGGGTTTCTATGAAGTCTTGGGTTCAAGTTAGGTCATAGGAAAAGTTTTGGTTTTTGGCTCTTTAAGGGAGTGGGCTAGCGGAAGCAGGACTTAAGAAATTTTGGTTGTATCTTGTTAACACAAGTTGGACATGTGGCCAAGTGGAGTGGCGTCATAAGGGAAGGAGAGAGGGAGAGTGTTCGAGTCCCACAGGTAGCATTTGATAGTTCTATTTTGTGCCCAAGAAGGTGAAGAGGTGGAGTTGGAGTGGAACTCTATTTGGTGAAAGTTTGAATTAGTCAAACGGTTTGAATGGGTGATGGAGAGTGAATAGGGGAGAGAATCAAGGGATTTGAGGTGAGAGGTAGTAGTGGCCGATTGTGGGGGTGTTGGGAGGAAGAGAAATTCGGCTAAGGGGGTGGTGTTTTGGCATTTTTCGGCTAGTGTGGAATAGGTGCCGAATTTCTTTAGGCTCTCTAGGCATTTTTGCGTTCTTGGGCATTTGCTACTCAAGCATTTTTGGGTTGTCTTTTCCTCAACTTGTTGTTGCCGAATTGCTAAAGTTTTACTCTTTTCTTCCCCTTACTTTTCCTCAAATCCCATCTTCTCAACCTTCCTTCCACCTATAGTCGAATCCTTATTACACCAATATTTCAACCTGTGTTCTTTAATTGCTTTTCATTTCAGTTTATACTCCATAGCTGAACTATGATTCTTTTGGCATTTGCTTCTGTTTCGTGCACTTGTTCTTTAAGCTTTTCGGGTTAACTCTTTTACAAATCCCTTCTGCCGAAACCATAGTTTCTTTTCCCCTTCATCCCTATTTGATTAAACACTCTCCGTTATTCTTTGTTGGCCGAATTCCTGCTTTGACATCTTCCTTCTAGTAGCCGAATCTTGAGTCCTCTATTTTGCTGCTGGTGCCGAATCTTGTCATTCCATGCAGCTCATCCCTGATGCTAAGGTAATGGTTATTCTTCTTCCACTCTCTTTCGTTCTTTCTTCTCTTGACTCTGTTTAAGCCGAACTTAACCACTCGTTCTACCTTGAACCTCTTCTGTTCTCTTTTGGTAAGGGTCGAATCCTCTAAAGTGCAAACTCGAATCTTGTTGGTTCAATCGGCTTCGGGATCTCGTCTTCTTGTTGGTAAGCGGTGGGGATGGCCGATTAGGGGTGTTAGTTCTCTTATTTTGGTTGAATTCTTTGGGACCGAAAAGGCCATCCCTCTCAGTTTCTTATCTTGAATAACATTCTTAATACAATCTCTTCATTAGGGGCACGGATCTCGGGTTAGTAGAAGGTGGACCGAATACCCTCTTTAGAAGGGAGGGTAATATTCGTTGGTAAGCTAAACCGGGACTGTCCTTTTTATTCTATTAAGTATTCAAAGTTTGGGGTTACATATGGGAAGACTAACTGTTAATCGATTGAATCCTTAGGTGCTTCGGAGAGTATCGAGTTACGTATTCCAAATCAGGTGTGTAATCTCACACATCTCTAAATGTTTGCATGAGACGTTCTGTGATTCGGCCAAAAGCCGAAAAGCTAGAAAATCGGCATCTGTGACCACTCGAGCGTGCGAATGCTTGTAGTGATAAATCGAGATACAAATAATGATGGTAGGCCGTTGAGAGAGTCACGAGCGCTCTCGCGGAACTGAGGCTGTAGCGGGCCTGATCGAGCCGAAACGTGCCAAATAGGCCCAACGGGCTATCCGGCCCACTTGGGCAAAACTGTTGGAAAAACTGTCGAATGATAACTCTGAATGCCAAATCTGCAAACCTGAGACCGAAATCATGCGAAATGGGCCACACGAACGTATGGGCTCATTTGGGCCTAAAATGGCTTTTAGGCCCAATAGCTCCGTAGAGACCCAAAAAGGGTCTTGTGTCGCTCGAGGCGACAGTAGGCCTTTGGAAGGGCCGTTAGTTGGTAAAATTATGAAAATACCCTTGGAAGGGTAAATTACCGAAATACCCCCCGGAAGGTAAATGACCGTTATACCCCTAGAGGTAGTTTAAGTGATATGTGTGTGATGTTTACATGATTGTTTATGATTATGACATACTGCATACATGAATTATTTATGTCACAACATCATGCATGGGATTGGGATATTGATGATCGGAGGAAGTATAATCTGCTGGCTCTGCCACATATTTTGGTGGCTCGCCACATATTCAGTGGCTTTGCCACAATCATCAGGTGGCAATGCCACGTATATTCTGTTAATCCGTGGCTTCGCCACAAATTCTCGTGATGAGCAAACTTGACCGCCATCGAGGTGTGTAGCGGATGGACGGGTTGATTTAGAAATCCCCACGTGTGTTGGGGTACGCAGTGGTGTGTAGCAGATGGATTATTAGGTCAAGTTGTATGCATTATCTGCTTTACCATGCTAATAGGGCTAAGGCCCAGTCTGTTTCTGTATGGGCTAAGCCCAGTTTGTTTTCGTATGGGATCGGGCCCAGTTAATGTCCGATTAGGGGATTACACACTGAGTTCTCGTAACTGACCCCTCTGCTTAATCTTGCGGTGATCCCCAAAGATTGAGGATTTGGAGTCGTGGAGTACTTCGTGGTGGCCATACCTCGGAACCTTAGTAAATTTCTGTTTTACTTTAATTTGAGATTTATTTTAATTTGGGTTTTATGTTTTGTAATAAGGCCTTTGGGGATTTTTTTTCTTTTAACTTTCAATTTGGTTATTTTAAAATTGTTAGACGTTTGAATACTGAGTTTTCCAAAATGTTAACAAACGGTTTTCAAAACATCACATTCCCGCAACTCACTGAATTTGATTTCTGTTATAAACTAGTTTTGGAAACAATAACAATAAAAACAACAATAATTTTACAAGAGGACTATAAAATCAAATTTGATTTTTCTCAGACAACAAAGCTCAATGTTACAAAAAGGAATCCGAACTTTTTAACAAACGCGCAAGTTTTTAAACAACCCTTCTATGTGACATACTAGATCCGGTCATAACGTCTAGGCCGGGTCTGGGGTGTTACATATTTTATGTTTTAATTATAATATATTATAATATATTATATTATTATATTATATTATATTATATATATATAAACTAAAGAAACAAAAGAAATGAAAGAGAAATAGAATAGGGGACGAAATAGAAAGAAAAGAAAAAAGAAAAAAAAGAAGAAATTTAGGGTTTTCAAGGTTCAATTTCAAATTGGTAAGTCAAATTAAGTCCTTTTCTTGTAATTTTTGAGTTTTTATGAAACTAGAACAAAATGCTATTAAGTATGTGCTGAAATTTTGGAAGATATTAGATTTTTAGACATTAAATTTTATTGAGTAAAAGTGTGAATTGGGGATTGAATTAATAGAATTTCTAACTAGAAGTGGGAGATAGATTAAATTGTAGAATAAGTTATAAATTTTGTATAATAGGGACTAAATTGAAAGAAAGTCGAAATTATGTTTTTTATGCTGAAAATTTGTTGTTAAGTTTAAGTTTAGTTAAAATTTCAGTAGAAATAAGGTATAAATTGAGGTAGAAAAATAGATGAATTTAGTTAGGACTAAATTGAAATTAAGGTAGAAATTGAATAGAAATTCAAGTATTTAATGTGAATTGATGTTGTATTAATCATTGTAAATTTATTTTAATTTTCGTAGCTAACAAAGAACCAGAGGTATCGGCTCAAAAGGGAAAGGAGAAGATTACCGATGAGTAAATCAAGAATTTCGGGTTTGTATTACCATAATTCAAACTACAATTTAGTTAATGTTATATTTAAATTTTTATGTATGGTAAGTAAATTATAAGGTAAGTATTACTATTGACATGAATAAAATTGAAATGAAGTATGAATATGTTTGAGTATTTAAATTGTTTAATGATTGGAAAGTGGAAAAAAAATGTATTAAATTGAATTGTGATTAAATTGAAAGGTGTGTTTTGAATTGAAATGAGATTGAAATTGAGAAATGATTTGAATACCTTATTAACTAGTCGGGGTGAGCCGGATATAGTTGGCATGCCATAGGATTGGAATAGTATTTAAAATTTATCGGCTGCCGATCGTGCACTATATGTGTCGTGATCGGGCACCACATGTGTCGTTCGGGCACTTTATGTGTCGATATCACGCTTCGATATATTGATCGTGTATCGAGTACCGTTTTAGGCACAATGTGTCGTACTAGTGTGTTTGGTTGGAATCCGTGTATCTGCCAAGGTCCGGGTTTGTTAATAGGGCGAATATTCGAAATGAGAGAATTGAATAATTTTGATTGATCGTATGATTAAAAGTATGAGAAAGAAATTGTTAGTCGATTTGTTAATTGAAATTGTATGTGAGATTTGGAAACATGAACCTAAGGTTCATGAATTGATCAAGTTCAAGTTATTAAGATATGATATTGTTGATAAATTATTATATATGAAATATGAAATTGAATGTAAATTAGTTCTTATGATTTATAAATTTTACATGTTTAATGTCATATGATTAATATTTATAATTCATTAAAGTTATATAGTTTGAATTATGCTAATACCACTGAGTACGAAATAATCAGCGTACGGTTATTTTCGTGCGCAGGTCAGTAGAAGTCAAAAGTCTCGGTTCAGCATCCAGATCAATCCCGACTTCAGCACAACTTTGGTGATGTACTTTTCCTTTTGGTAAATGTGGCATGTACCTAGGTTATATACATGGGTCATATGATTTTGATTATAAAGTATGGATAGTTTGTAATGTTTTGAACTTAGTCTAAGTGAAATGGTAAAGAGTATACTATAAAATTTGGTATTAAGTTTGAATGGAAAATGAATGAAGTTATTAGTAAAATTTGAATGATATTATGAATGTTTAATTATTAAATTATCGTGTCAATGAATTGATTATGATTTAGGTGTAATTGAGTATAAATTGTTTTGGTTGTGCCATTGGTTTTGGATTGGTTGCGGTTTGAAATTTGCAGGGAAGGTTAGATGTTTATAAAGGGGTTATATTGAGTTTCAAAAAAAAAAATTACGAAAATTTTTTGGAGTACTCGAACAAGTCCCGTTCCACTTCTAATACATATTTTGGGCCTCGAAGTTCCTGTAACGCCCCAAAAGTTAGGGGTTGTAATTTTTTCTTAATTACATGTTGTGCTTGCTCAGCTGGTTAATTGAGGGTATTTGGGGGTTCTAGGGAGGCCTGGGTTCGAGTTGGAGCCTGGGAAAAATTTTAGTTTTTGGCCCTTTAGAGGAGAGGGCTGTTGGCAGTAGGGCTTAAGTATAATTATGTGCATTTAGGAGACATAAGTTGAGCATGTGGCAAGGTGGCTGTGGCGTCAATGGGAGAGCAAGGAGGGAAGGGGTTCGAATCCCTTAGGTTGCAAATTGGAGGCTTATATTTTGTGTCAGGTGAGTGGAGGAAGCAGAGTTCGGATCAAACTCTTCAAGGGGAGTTGGAGACTTGGTCAAATAATTCAAATGGATGGAGGAGAGCAATAGTAAGAGGAAATAGTGGAGAGAATCAAGGGATGGATGAGTGTGCAAGTGTTGGCCGAATGTGACGAAGTGGTGATAAGGAATTTCGGCCAAGGTTGGTAATTGGGGAGTGCATATTCGGTTTGGAGAGGGGAGAGTGTGTTGATTTTCTCTGAATTTTCCTTTGAGAGTTTTTGGCATTTTGGGACTTTCTTTAGCATTTCGGGTCATTTTCTTTCATCTTTGACCTCTGCCGATTTCACCTTGCTCTTATTTTTTCTTCTTCTTCATTTTTTTTCCTGATTAAGTGCCGAATTGGTAAGCCTTCACTCTCATCTTCTTTCCTTCCTTCTTCCCATTTCTCTTTTTCCTAATCGTTCATCTCTTTTCTTTACTTCTAAGTCGTAGCCACACTTCTCACTTTTTGATTTCTCCCTAGGCCGAATACTTTCTTCTTGAAGTGTGGGTTCTCTTTTTGTCTTGCTTGAACCTTGTGTTTCAATCTATATACCATTTTCGTTCTGAATCCTTTGTCTTGGTGATTGGTAAGGGTAGAGTAGTACAAGCACTTTCTTATTTCGTTCTAGTAAAAATATTTGTGACTGCTTGGGTAAATTTCGGTCTCTCTCCTTTCTCTGTGGGGGGCGAATGTTGGATGATTGCTAACACCATTGTTTGTTCATCAAATATCGTTAGGGACTCGGTTCTTTAATCAGGAGGTGTAGGCCAAATACTCTCCATAGCAAGGAGTCTGTCGTTCTCTGGTAAGTAAAGTCTATAGATAAAGTATTTCTATATTTTGGACTACCAAGGGTGAACACTAACTAATGGTCAATTATGATCTTGGGTGCCTCGGAAAGTGTCGCGAACCGCAATCCATAACAGGTGTGTAATCTCACACCACTGCTAATCTGATATGCTATGATCTGTGAATCGGCTAAAACCCGACATACCAGAAAGCCAGAGTATCGGCAACTGAGATCTCCTGAGCGTGCGAGCGTTCGTGGAGATAAATCGAGTCAATAGTGGTGGCGATAGATTGGAGGGAGTGGCTCAAACTCTCTCGTGGAACTGAGGCTGTAATGGGCCTCGTTGAGCCAAAGTGGGCTAAGTGGGCCCAATGGGTTAATAGGCCCACATGAGCGAAATCGATTGTAAGTGCCGAATGCTTGATGCGACTGCGAAGTCCGCAGAATCGAGACCGAAAATGAGCTGAATGGGCCACACGAGCGTATGGGCCCGTTTGGGCCGAAATTGGATTTTAGGCCCAATTGTACCGTTTTGACCCGAAATGGAACTTGTGTCACTCGAGGCGATAGTTGGCCTCCGAAAAGGTCGTAGATGAGTAAATTACCAAAATACCCTTGGTGGGTAAAATTACCGAAACACCTCCGAGGGGCAAAATTACCGTTTTACCCTTAGTGGTAGGATCATCGATGTATGAGTAGTAACTGTATGAATGATGTTGATGATGATGCACTGCTTACATAATTTAATTATGACATGGCATATTGCATGGGTTGGGTTATGGATTTGGAAGAAGCACTGTACTGGTAGCTTTTCCACGTTATACTAATTTAGTGGTTTTTGCCACGTTATACTGATTTAGTGGCTCAGCCACGTATACTGTTATTAGCAGCTAGTCTGCGTTATTGGTGTGCTGGTTGGGTGGGTTGACTTGGTCCCCACAGGTGTGTTGGTTGGTACGGGTGGTGTGTTGGTTGGACTGGGTTGGGTACATATTTGTTTTGCATATAGGGCTTCGCCCTGCATCATTAGTGAGTAGGGCTTCGCTGCATCAGCATCGATTAGGGCTTAGGCCCAGATTGATACCGTATGGGCTTGGGCCCAAACTGTGGTTGTAATAAGGGAATTACACACTGAGTTCTCGTAACTCACCCTTTTCTCTTTAACTGTGCAGGTAATCCCCAGCCTTAGAGGATTTGGAGCTGCGAGGGACTCGGAGGTGGCCACACGTCCTGTACGTTCTTGGGGTTAATTTAGCTACTTTATTTTACTTTACTTTACTTTAATTTTTGGGTTAATAATTTTTGTAATAAGGCCATTGGAATTATTTTTAACTTTTATTTGGTATTTCTTTACAAACTGCTAATCTATTAAACACGGGTTTTAAATCAATAACTACTGTTTTTAAAATATCACGTTCCCGCAACTGTTTAAACTAAACTTCTGTAACAGACAAGGTTTTAAAAACAAAATGATAGATACCTAGTACTTTTTTTTTGAAAAAGAATAATTTCGAGTAAAACTTGTTTTGATTAATAAGCAACGAAATTTAGGATTTTAAGACGGTAGAAAGTTTTGATTCGTAGACGAGTTTTCCAACGAACACAAAGTTTTCAAACAACACCTGATGTGGCACGCTAGATCCGGTCATAACTTATAGGTCGGGTGTGAGGTGTTACATTTAGTGGTATCAGAGCCAGGTTGCAAAACTCGGCTATGGAATGGGTTTTGAAAATTTTCCAAATTTTTTAAAATTGTGGTTTAAAAAAGTAGCGATATTACTGAAAGTGTGGCACACCGAGTCTCCGGCACCAAATCCATAAGTTTCTTGACTCTATACTTTGTTATATGCTGATGTGACTGTACTAAGAAACTACTAGGGATAGTAGTAGTATACTGAAACTCCTTAGTTGTAGAAACTGAGATTATAGGAGACTGAAACCGTAGTAAATACGATCTGCGAGAACAACCCTAATTAATGCTTCTCATAAAATATCTGCTAATAATTACATGAACTATAAGCTAATTCATAAAATTCTTAATCAGATAAGTACGTTACAACGATATGAGTACAAGAGGTCGCGGAAGGGGTACACGTGGCCGTGGTAGAGGCCGAGGTGCTAGGGCTGGGTCCTCAGCATCTGGACATATGCCTGAAAGGGAAGCGCCGACATCACCAGTGACTGAGACGGGGTCTCATGACCGAGCAGGTGGGGATAATGCCCTGTCCCAAGCGATGCTACGAGTTCTGGAAAGGGTTGCTGGAGCGAGTACTGGGTCAGTGGTCCGGGGATCAATTTCTGAGCGACTCCGATCAAACAGGGCGGAAATCTTCAGGGGCATCTCTGGTGTAGCCCCGAATGTAGCAGAGTATTGGTTGGAGGCTGTTGAGCGAATCATGGATTACCTTGACTGCACGGTAGAGCAAAAGCTGAAAGGAGCAGTGTCTTTACTGCGAGATGAGGCGTATCAATGGTGGCTTACCGTGAGGGAAGGAACGCAGGCCAACCGTGTGACATGGGACTTCTTTAAGGCGGCCTTCCAAGGGAAGTATGTCGGGCCAAGTTATGTGGATGCTCGGAGAAAGGAATTTTTGAATCTGGTTCAGGGGAATAAGTTCGTAGCGAAGTATGAGGCAGAGTTCATGTGCTTGAGCCGGTACACTCAGGGCATAGTTACGACTGAATATGAGCACTGCGTACTGTTTGAGGATGGTCTTCGGGATGAGTTGCGGGTACTGATAGCCCTGCAGAGGGAAAGAGACTTCGCTGCCCTGATAGAGAAGGCTAAAATTACCGAGGAGGTGAAACGCTCAGAGCATCAGAACCGTGAGCAAGATAGGGGCAGGAGTAAGAGGAATTTCGGGCCTTCAAGTTCTTCTGGTAGGCCTAGGAAGAGGCCTAGGTTTGATGGGCCAGCCCGAGCTGGGGTTCCTAATGTTGCAGTCAGACCGTAGCCTTGCGCTGAGTGTGAGAGATCTCATTTGGGAGAGTGCTGGAAAAGAACCGGGGCGTGTTTCAGATGTGGCTCCAGGGATCATCAGGTTAGAGACTGTACTCAGAGGCCCATTCAGATGCAAGCTACAGGTCAGGGTTATGGGCAGCAAGGGAGAGGTGGTCAGCAGCCACCGAGAGGTCGTGGTCCAGCCAGAGGGGGAAATGGGTTTGGACGAGGTCGGGGAACACCGGGTAGAGATGCTGGTAACACAGAGGCGAGACAGCTAGCGTTGGTATATGCTGCTCGGCGTCGAGAGGATGGCGACGTACCTGACGTCATAACTGGTATGTTCCTCATTCATGATTTACCATTTACAGCTTTAATTGACATTGGGTCTATGCACTCGTATGTTGCATGTACTGTGTCAGGAACATTGGGCATACAGTTTGAACTTGCTGATAGGGAACTGTCAGTGATTAGTCCACTGGGATAGTCAGTTAGGGTGAATAAACTATTTAGAGATGTGCCTCTAGGGGTCCAAGGGGATATGCCTCTAGGGGTCCAAGGGGTTGTCTTTCTGGCGGATTTGATGGAACTGCCGTTTGGCGAATTCGATCTCATTTTGGGCATGGATTGGTTAGTGAAACACTGTGCGAATTTGGACTGCACTGCTAAACGTATGGTACAAAAGTCTTTGGAGAATGAGGAGGTGATAACACTCTAGAATGTCATGTTTTTAGGTGCTAATTGCATATTTATTTTGAGTATGATTCTACTAATTTGGGCTATTTATGGTCTTTTATCTTGTAGGGACAAAATTGGAGACAAAAGAGAAATTGAGGGCCAAAACTGTGAAATTAAAGATAAAATGGACCAATGTGTAACAAAGGGAAAAGATGGTGCCAAAAGTGCAAACATGGAGGACAGAAGGATTGAAATGAAAAAAGAAGAGACTTTGCTTTATCAAACTCTATTTTAATTATATTAGGATAATTATTGAAGATTATTTAATTTCTTTATTTATCTCTATTTATCTTTGATTAATTGTAATTATCGTTGGGAGTTTGAGTAGGACTAGTCTATCTATCTTAGCACTATAAATAGGGGATGAAGTGACTCAGTTTGGGGTTCATTTTTTTCTGTACACTCTTCCCCCATAAGTCTTTTATGCTTCCTATATTTTCTTTCAATAAAAATTCTCTTCTCCATTCTTATATATTTATTTACTTTTCTACCTCAATTATGAGCCACTAAAATCCATCTAGCTGAAGGTTGTCGAATTCCCCAAAAAGGTTCTTGAGGCTTAGGATCCGCACTTAACTTTCTCACCCAAGTATTCATCATTTCTCCGCACACATGGTGGACGCTCCGCCCATGTCCCTTTAAAAGTAAACTTTTCAACGTATGCAAAGACGGCCGCTTTGTATGATTTGGAAGGACTACACCGTCGGTTCGTTAGCTTACTGCGTCAGAGGTTGGCGAGCCCAAGAGACAAAATGTCGTGAGATTCGCCATTGAGAAGCGTTGATCTAGCATAAATGACTCCACAGAAGCGATTGCAGGCTAGAGTCAGGTTCCCTAAATTCGTAAGTCCAAATTCTTGGAGCCGTGGTCGAGGCGCCCTCTTCCACTATAACTGGCTTACTTGGGTAGAGAAGGGTCATCTAAAAGCCGAAGATTGAACCCAAGGAGGAACGAGACAACTGGAGGCTAAAATCTCGCCAAATAAGAAACTCACTCTTCTCTAAACTCTTTTATTTCCCTTTTAGTTTTCGCAATTTACTTTCACAATTTCAATTCACTTTATATTCTGTTTTTTTCGAAATTATTAATTCTATTTTTTTATTTTTCCAGGAACGCACGTTTTCTTGGGCACGATTCTGCCCAGGATTTTGAGAAACAGGCATTTGTATAATCCGATCCCTGTGGATCCGACCCTATTTGCCCTTTACTGTTATTTTCATTATTTTGTAGGGAATAGGATATATTTGGTGCTTTCAACGACACATCAAAATTTGGCGCCGTTGCCGGGGATCGGTAACGTACTAATCTTGTTTTTTGTTTCTTATGACCAGATCTGCTCTAGGAACTCTTGCGTTTGACTCAGAAATTGAAAAGACTGCGAGAGCTAATCGCAAGGAAACAAAGCTAAGAAAAAAGCAGTCAACGGTGGTTGGGACTCAGAGTAATCCAGTGCCAGAAATCAGAATCGACGACGAAGCAGAGTATAGGGTTAACGAAAACCCTACTCAAACTTTTGAAGGCAAAAAAGTAGAAATCAATTCACCTGAAGAAGTGCTTGAAACTAGGGTTAACGAAAACCCAAATTTGGTACGTCAACCAATTGCTCAAACAATTTGGCAACTAGCCGAAGCTCCGACAGAACAACCGCCATTGTGAATCGCATATCCTACTATTGATACCGATTTTGAACTGAGATCAGGGTTAATTCAGTTGCTGCCAACTTTTCAAGGGTTACAAAATGAAAACCCCCATAAACATTTGAAGGAGTTTCATATGGTTTGTCTGAGTATGAAACCTCAAGGCGTAACTGAGGATCAAATTAAATTGCGCGCTTTCCCTTTTTCCCTAACAGATTCAGCTAGGGAATTGTTATTTTATTTACCTCCTGGATCTATAACTACTTGGGCTGATTTATCTTGTTTATTTCTCAACAGGTTTTTTCCAGCATCTAGAGCAGCTGAGCTAAGAAGAGAGATCGTGGGAATAAGGCAGAAAGAAGCAGAGACTCTTTATGATTATTGGAAGCGGTTTAAGAAGTTGTGTGCGAGTTGCCCACAACACGGTATAACAGAGCAATTTCTTCTCCAGTACTTTTATGAAGGTTTGAAACCAATGGAGATGAATATGGTAGACGCCGCTAGTGGAGGAGCGTTGGTCAATATGACCCCTCAACAAGCAAGAGACCTGATCTCCACAATGGCTGCAAATTCTCAACAGTTCCGAGCTAATCCTGAACCCCCCAGAAGGGTTCATCAGCTAAGTAATTCTATAATAGAAGGTAGACTTGATAAACTTACTAATATGATGAATACTCTTCTTGCAGAAAAAATAAAGACAGGTCGGTTATGCGGAATATGTGCTACTCCTGATCATGCAACTGATGCATGTCCCAGTTTGTATGATGATACCATGGCCCATCTGGATGCTGTGGGAAATTTCCCTGGGCCACCACAAAGGCGATACGACCCCTATGCTAATGCCTACAACCCAGGGTAGAGGGATCACCCTAACTTAAGTTATGGGGCCAACCCACAATATAACCAGCCATACCAGAACCGAGTTCCACAGCAGCCACAAGATTCAGGTAATTCACTAGAAACTTTGGTCAATAAATTAGCAGCTAATATGCTTGATTTTCAACAGAAAACCGAGGCATCTATAAGAGAATTGACCATATCAATTGAGAAATTGAACTCTCAAGGAAGTCGCCCCACAAATGTAACCTAATCCAAGACAACACGCAAATGCAGTGACGTTGCGAAGTGGAAAGGTACTGGAACCAATTCCTGATAGGAATCTTGGCCAAGAAATCGCCCAAGAAAAGCCCAAGAAAGGTGAACATGTCCGAACAAAACCCCCATTGCCCATAATTCAACCTCCATTTCCAGAACGATTCCACCAGTGTCGAAGAGGTAAGGAGGACAAGGAAATCCTCAAAACATTTAGGAATGTCGAGATCAACATTCCGCTGTTGGATGCCATCAAGCAAATACCAAGGTATGCTAAATTTCTTAAAGAGCTTTGCACCAACAAGCGGAAATTAACAGGTAATGAAAGGGTGAATGTTGGTGAAAATGTGTCCACAGTGTTACAGCGGAAAATGTCGGCAAAATGTAAGGATAGGGGCATGTTTGCAATACCATGCAAAATAGGTCATATGGGAATTAAAAAGGCTATGTGTGATCTAGGAGCCGCTATAAATGTAAGGCCATATTCTATTTATGAATCACTTAACGCAGGTTTTTTGACAAAAACAGGTGTTAGCATTCAATTGGCAGACAGGTCCGTTGTGCATCCCGAAGGAGTCCTCGAGGACGTATTAGTCAAAGACAATGGACTTATCTTCCCTGCAGACTTTTATGTGATAAAAATGGAGGAGGATAACGCTCCCGGGTCTTCAGACATCTTGTTGGGGCAACCTTTCCTTAGTACTGCAAATAGTAAGATTGACGTACGAAGCGGAACCCTCACGATGGAGTTTGATGGGGAGATAGTGAAGTTTAACGTTTATGGCACTATTAGCCACCCCAGTGAAGTCTTGGACGTAAACCGTGTCGACATAATTAACTCATCAGTAGAAAAAACTTTTGAGTCATCTTATGGAGATAAATCTAAAATGATGTTTGATGATTTTGAATCTGTTAATAAATTATTGGCTCCTATGGATACTAAACTTCTACCTTCTGTTGTGCAGGAATCAGATCTAAAATTAAAACCACTTCTTGAGCATCTTAAATTCACATTTTCAGAAAATGATGAGACCATTGCCGACTTTAAAGAGATTAACCCCTTGGAGGAAAATATGAAACCAATGAAAGAGGCGCAAGGACGATTAAACCCAAATATGGTGGATGTGATGAAAAATGAGAACTTCCAAGCTCACACGATTAAAAAGATTCATTTTGAGCCATCATAGAATCATTTAAGTCGTCGAGCTAATGACGTTAAACAAGCGCTTGTTGGGAGGCATCCCAATCTTTTTATTTATTTATTTTCATTTTTATTATTATTTCTTATTTCTTATTTTCCTTTCTTTTCTTTTTAATTTTTTTAATTTAAATATTAATAAATTTCTCTTCTTTGCTTAGGTAAAACGGAGCGCATTGAGGCTCGACTTGACACTTTTGGCCAGCAACTCACCGAACTCATTGCTATCCCCCGTAATCGACAGTAGCTACACGGGGAGTTTTTCTAAACTTTTCTACCTATTTATTTCTTTTGCGTCCACATTGAGGACAATGTGTTTTAAGTAGGGGAGGTACTCTTCAGACATCATTGTTGTCTGTTGATGTGATTTGTGTTTCTTTGCTTGAGGCTCCATTTTGTCCATATTTTTTTAAGAATATTCTGTCGCCTTTCATGCCCAAGAATTTGACCACGACTTGCCACCGCTTTGACCCACATGCATGATTCTTGCCTACTGAAAGAAGTTATGATTCTGTCTGTTTGATTTTATCTCCACTGTTTTATTTTTATTAGGCTAAAAATAATTATGATTAATAAGTTAACTCTATCTTGCTTTTCGTAAAATTGATCAAGTTTAATATAAAGTGGACACTTAATACAATTGCATGCCTAAATTATGTTCGTGTCTTTTAGGTGGTTACCAAAACTTATTTTCGACACTTGATTATTTCTCTTAGGTCCTCTTAAAATTAAAATTTCTTGTAAATTTTGTTTAATAAATGTTTCCAAGGTTATGAGTGCAGCTTAGAACGTGACTGACTGAGTAACTGGGGTAGGGTGCTTGGGTTGTCATTCTACTTCGCGTCAAAAGGTTGTGTGACGTGATAGGTAAAACTCCGCTAACCAAGGTTATGAGTACGACTCAGAACGTGTCTGACTAAGTAACCGGGGTAGGGTGCTTGGGTTGTCATTCTACTTCGCGTCAAAAGGTTGTGTGACGTGATGGGTAAAACTCCGCTAACCGGAAATAAATAATTTTTAGGAGTATGTTGGGCTGAGTAACCGGGGTGGGGTGCTTGGGTTGTCATCTCTCTTCACGTCAAAAGGTTCAATATATTCCTAAGTAAATAAGTAATAATAATAATTAAAAAAAGACAAAAAAAGAAGAAAAAGAAAAAAGGAAATAAAAAAGAGAAAAAAATAGTACTAATAAAATTTCAGTTGGGGACTAAAGGAGGAAATAAATGAGTGTCTTGGTAGGTTTGGTAATCTACCTAAATAGCATGGAATAATTCAAGACGATTTTAATTTTTGTGTATGTTAATTAGAAAAGTTTTTCTATTTTACTTAAAGCAAGCTTAGAAGTTCTCTTTATTTTTCATATGCATTTTTGACTAATCTTTATAAAACTTTGGAGTAGAATTTCTTTCAGGATCTAATTTTCACAATGGATAGGAACCATACTTGAGGGCAAGCATGGGCTAAGTAGGGGGAATTTGATAACACTCTAGAATGTCATGTTTTTAGGTGCTAATTGCATATTTATTTTGAGTATGATTCTACTAATTTGGGCTATTTATGGTCTTTTATCTTGTAGGGACTAAATTGGAGACAAAAGCGAAATTGAGGGCCAAAACTGTGAAATTAAAGATAAAATGGACCAATGTGCAACAAAGGGAAAAGATGGTGCCAAAAGTGCAAACATGGAGGACAGAAGGATTGAAATGCAAAAAGAAGAGACTTTGCTTTATCAAACTCTATTTTAATTATATTAGGATAATTAATATTAGGATAATTATTGAGGATTATTTAATTTCCTTATTTATCTCTATTTATCTTTGATTAATTGTAATTATCGTTGGGAGTTTGAGTAGGACTAGTCTATCTATCTTAGCACTATAAATAGGGGATGAAGTGACTCAGTTTGGGGTTCATTTTTTTCTGTACACTCTTCCCCCATAAGTCTTTTGTGCTTCCTATATTTTCTTTCAATAAAAATTCTCTTCTTCATTCTTATATATTTATTTACTTTTCTACCCCAATTATGAGCCACTAAAATCCATCTAGCTGAAGGTTGTCGAATTCCCCAAAAAGGTTCTTGAGGCTTAGGATCCTCACTTAACTTTCTCACCCAAGTATTCATCATTTCTCCGCATTACGAGGCTGACGCTTCCGTCCATGTCCCTTTAAAAGTAAACTTTTCAACGTATGCAAAGGCGGCCGCTTTGTATGATTTGGAAGGATTGCACCGTCGGTTCGTTAGCTTACTGCGTCAGAGTTGGCGAGCCCAAGAGACAAAATGGCGTGGGATTCGCCATTGAGAAGCGTTGATCTAGCATAAATGACTCCACAGAAGCGATTGCAGGCTAGAGTCAGGTTCCCTAAATTCATAAGTCCAAATTCTTGGAGCTGGTGGTCGTAGGCGTCCTCTTCCACTATAACTGGCTTACTTGGGTAGAGAAGGGTCATCTAATAGCTGAAGATTGAACCCAAGGAGGAACGAGACAACTGGAGGCTAGAATCTCGCCAAATAAGAAACTCACTCTTCTCTAAACTCTTTTATTACCCTTTTAGTTTTCGCAATTTACTTTCACGATTTCAATTCACTTTATATTCTATTTTTTTCAAATTATTAATTACTTTTTTTATTTTTCCAGGAACGCACGTTTTCTTGGGCACGATTCTGCCCAGGATTTCGAGAAACAGGCATTTGTATAATCCGATCCCTGTGGATTCGACCCTATTTTCCCTTTACTGTTATTTTCATTATTTTGCAGGGAATAGGATATATTTGGTGCTTTCAACAACACATCAGGAGGTGGTTGTGATAGGCGAGCGAAGGGATTATTTATCCAACATAATCTCAGCATTAAGGGTTGAGAAGCTGGTTCGTAAAGGTTGCGAGGTGTTCCTAGCGTATGTTAGCACATCTGATGTTAAAGGTTTGTCTGTTGGGGATGTCAGGATGGTAAAAGAGTTTCTGGATGTATTTCCTGAAGAGCTTCCCGGGTTGCCACCAAACTGTGAGGTCGAATTCGGCATTGAGCTTCTACCGGGAATGGCTCCGGTGTCCATCGCCCCTTATAGGATGGCGCCGAAGGAGCTGGTAGAACTAAAGGCTTAGATCCAAGAGCTACTAGATCGAGGATTCATCCGACTGAGTGTGTCACCGTGGGGAGCACCGGTACTGTTCGTAAAGAAGAAGAATGGTTTAATGCGCATGTGTATCGATTATCGTCAATTGAATAAACTGACGATTAAAAACAAGCACCCTTTACCAAGAATAGACGATCTATTTGATCAGCTGCGAGGAGTCACAGTTTTGCCCAAGAAAGATCTTAGATCGGGGTACCATCAGCTAAGGGTTAAGGAGGCAGATGGGTACAAGACTGCATTCCGGACTCGTTATGGGCATTACGAGTTTCTGGTCATGCCGTTTGGGTTAACGAATGCACCAGCTGCTTTCATGGATATGATGAACCGAGTCTTCCAACCCTACTTGGACCGGTTCGTGGTGGTATTTATAGATGATATTCTGGTGTATTCAAGAACTGAGAAGGAGCATGATTCACATCTCCGGTTTGTTCTGCAAATATTGTGAGAAAAACAACTTTATGCCAAATTCAGCAAGTGTGAGTTTTGGTTACGAGAGATGACATTTTTGGGACATGTCGTGTCTGCCGAGGGGATTAGGGTTGACCCTCGAAAAGTTGAGGCCGTACTAGATTGGAAGCCACTGAAGTCAGTATCTGAGATTCAAAGTTTTCTGGGTCTGGCCGGGTATTATAGACGGTTCGTTGAAGGGTTTTCACTGATTGCTGCACCCCTAACTAAGTTACTACGTAAAGGAGTACCGTTTGTTTGGGCTGATAAACAGTAAAAGATTTTTGAGAAACTGAAGAAGATTCTGATGGAAGCCCCGGTACTAATTCAGCCAGAGGCTGGAAAGGAATTCATTGTCTACTGTGATGCGTCGCACACGAGCTTGGGTTGTCTGCTGATGCAAGAGGGGAAGGTGGTGGCTTATGCGTCCCGTCAGCTTAGGCCGCACGAGGTGAATTATCCCACTCATGACTTGGAATTAGCTGCGGTGGTATTCGCACTAAAAATTTGGAGACACTACTTGTATGGGGAAAAGTCGATCATTTATACCGACCATAAAAGTCTCAAGTACCTCCTTACTCAGAAGGAGTTGAACCTTTGGCAGCGAAGATGGATAGAGTTGCTTAAGGATTATGACTGTTCGATTGAGTACCATACAGGAAAAGCTAACGTGGTAGTAGATGCACTGAGCCGTAAGGTTGTGTCTGATTTAAGAGCAATGTTCGTTCATCTCAGCCTGTTTGAAGATGGTAGTCTGTTAGCTGAACTCCAAGTGAAACCGACGTGGGTAGTTCAAATTAAAGAGAAACAGATGTTGGATGAGTTGTTGGTTCCCCGGTTCCAACAGGTGAAGAAGGGAGAGACTGTGGATTTTGGGATGAATAGTGAGAGAGTATTATGCTTTCGTAGAAGAGTTTGTGTACCGAGGGACTCTGAGTTAAGGCAGTCGATTCTGCGGGAGGTGCATAGTAGCCCATATGCTATGCATCCTGGTGGAAACAAGTTATACCGAGATCTTCGTGAACTGTACTGGTGGCCAGGACTTAAGCGTGAGGTTACTGATTTTGTAAGTAAGTGTTTAACATGTCAACAAGTGAAGGCTGAGCATCAACTACCTTCGGGACTACTACAACCGTTTAAGATTCCACTATGGAAGTGGGAGAGGGTAACCATGGATTTTGTTAGTGGGCTACCCCTGACGCCTACTAAGAAAGATTCGGTATGGGTTATTATTGATCGACTGACTAAATCTGCCCATTTCATACCGGTTCGCACTGATTACTCATTGCAGAAGTTGGCAAAGTTATACGTGGCAGAAATTGTAAGGTTACATGGGGTACCACTGTCTATCATTTCGGACAGGGACCCTAGATTCACATCACGGTTCTGGAGAGTGTTACACGAAGCTCTTGGTATAAGGTTAGATTTCAGCACAGCATTCCATCCGCAGACTGATGGTCAATCGTAGAGGGTAATACAGATTTTGGAGGACATGTTGAGAAGCTGTGTGATTGAGTTCAAGGGCAGTTGGGAAGACTATCTACCCTTAGCAGAATTTGCTTATAACAACAGCTACCAATCTAGTATTCAGATGGCACCATACGAGGCGTTATATGGTCGTAGGTGTCGTACCCCTACTTGTTGGACGGAATTGGGCAAGCGGCGACTGTTGAGTCCAGAACTAGTCTCTGAAACTGAGGAGAAAGTGAAATTGATTGGTAATCGGTTAAAAGAATCATCTGATAGACAGAAGTCATATGCTGACCTGAAGCATAAAGAGATAGAGCACTCTGTGGGGGATTATGTCTTTTTGAAGGTCTCACATTGGAAGAAGATTTTGAGATTTGGACGGAAGGGCAAACTGAGTCCCAGATTCATCGGACCTTATCGGATATTAAAGCGTGTAGGACCGGTTGCCTATCAGCTGGAACTGCCTGCAGAGTTATATCGTATTCATAACGTGTTTCACGTCTCTATGCTGAGGCGATACCGTTCTGATCCCTCACATATAGTGCCGGTAGAGGAGATCGGGGTAAGACCTAATCTAACTTTTGAGGAAGAACCGGTGCAGATACTGGATTGGGATGTTAAGGTGCTGAGGAGGAAATCGGTTCCTTTAGTCAAGGTGTTGTGGCATAATCACGATTCAGAGGAAGCCACGTGGGAGCCGGATGAGGCGATGCGACAGCAATACCCTCATCTATTCTAGTCAGGTAAATTTCGAGGCCGAAATTTCTTTAAGGGGGGTAGAGTTGTAATGCCCCAAAAGTTAGGGGTTGTAATTTTTGCTTAATTGTATGTCGTGCTTGCTCAGCTAGTTAATTGAGGGTATTTGGGGGTTCTAAGGAGGCCTGGGTTCGAGTTGGAGCCTGGGAAAAATTTTAGTTTTTCTCCCATTTAGAGGAGAGAGCTGTTGGCAGTAGGGCTTAAGTATAATTATGTGCATTTAGGAGACCTAAGTTGAGCATGTGGCAAGGTGGCTGTGGCGTCAATGGGAGAGCAAGGAGGGAAGGGGTTCGAATCCCTCAGGTTGTGATCATTGTTTTCGCGATGTCAAAGTCTTAAAATTTATAAAAAGAATGATCGAACTGAAACTAACTATGACAATGATTTGAGGCAAGCGCACCTATCGAACAAAGAGTATAGCTTAGGCAAGACCGGATTGTCGAACCCAAAGGAACCAAAAGTACTAATACTAACTTTCTTTTTATTATCTAGCCTAAAATAAGTGAAGTTGTTATTTAATCTAAATTTAACTAACTACTAAGCTAAAGACGCAAGGACAAAAAAAGAATGAATTGGGGAAAACTATTGGAAAAACTCAGGTTGATTAAGACGATACCCTTTAGGAAGAATCCACCTAGACTTCACTTGTTATCTAACTCAAACTGCACGATTTATTCACTTGACTTGATCCGTAAGACTCCCTAATGTATATTAAACCCTCTCTCGAAGCGAATAACGTCTAACCCTAGGTTGATTAATTGAAATCTCTTTCTAATTAAAACCCCTAGAATTGCATTAACTCGATCTATGGACTCCCATATTAGGTTTCACCCTAATTCGGTAAAATCTCGTCACCCTATCTCTAGGCGCGCAATCAACTCCACTTAATTATGCTAGATCTACTCTTAAGCAGGGACTTTTGCTCCTCCACCTAAGCACATCAAACTTGAATCAATATCCCGAAAATATCAACACAAGAATTAAGAACAAATCAAGTATTTATCATATAGTTCAGCAAACGATGACAAGATTCATCTAAGTTTCATCCCCTTCAGGTATCTAAAGGGTTTAGTTCATAACAATAAAAGAAAAGATCTCAGAAGAAAAGATAAAACAAAACATAAGAAATCCCTAAAACCCCCTGAAGGAATTGAAGGAGAGATCCGCCGTCTTGAGTAAGATTCCGGCTTCTTGAGATGGATCAACTGGCTATCTTCGAGTGTTTCCCACAAATCTGACCTTTTCGGCTCGGCCCCTTGGCCTAGCTCACCGCCCTCTTCTAGGTTATACTTAAGGTGTTTATATAGGCTTTTGAAATAGGTTTCTTTGCCCCTAAGTATCCTTTTCTGAGTGAAATTGCTCTTCTCCATGACAGGGACACGACCATGGCACATGCCCGTGTGAATCGTCTTTAGGTCGTGTTCGGACTTTTAATGAGGTGACACGCCCGTGTAAATTGTGATCAGGCTGTGTTCTAGTCTATCAAGGAGACACGGCCGTGTTGGCTCAAGTCCAGGCCGTGTCGATTTTCACTTTGGCCCAATTTGGTCCGTTTAGAGCCCGTTTCTCGTTCTTTCCATCCTCCTGTGCTTTCCTGAGTATAAAACATGAAAAGAAAGGATTAAGAGCACCTTTTTACATAAATCAAGGGATAAATCATCCAAAAGTATGCTAAATGTGGGATTAAAATATGTTACTTTTACGGTTTATCACATACCCCCACACTTAAGCTTTTGCTTGTCCTCAAGCAAAATTCTCAATTTACAATTAAAACAAACTTTCCATGATTCAATATTTCTATCAACAATGTCTCATCATAATTCATAGATAATTTATACATGGATAATTTAACTCAAAGAGTCCTAAAGATTCAAACAATATAAGTCATACATTTGTAGCACAAAACATAGGTGTTTCCCCTCATCTAATTAATTACCTCTGATCCAAAACCTACAAGGATTGACATCCTAACAAAAGATTCACTCAAATCACTCGAAGTGTTTAAGGTTCAAAATTAAGTACTCAAATGTCAAACCTGAAAAGTTAATCCCATAGGCTTGCATGAAAATCAAATATCCACCACTGTAATATGAAATGATCACAAATTAAAAGGTCTTTGAAAGGGTTGTAACGAGGCTTGGGTTAAGGTGTGGATAAAGGCTGAACTAGAGGGTTAGAATCGAGATCGAATTGACAAATTACCTAACTAGAAACAAGAACTGAATAATAAATAATTACATCAATTGAAACTTTGAAACTAATAATACGAGCTTCTTCTTCAATAATTGGAATTTAACGTATAAGCTCACCTAATCTCAAAACTAATAATAAATATACTTTGATTTTTTTTAGATCAAGTAATAATAAAGAACTTTAACAACTGAAATAAAGAACATAGTTAGGCAACTGGTCAAATCAAATCTCGACAAAAAGGGTAGTTAAGAAGAATGATGATAACGAATACAAAGGGTTTTGGGTTAATATTAGTGGGCGAGTCAATAAAAAGGGTTGTTAGGATCAAAGGGGTTCACTAGGGGTTAATTATGAAGGTAGGCTTTTTATGGAGTAAGTGGGTTAAATCCTAGGTGCCTTTATCATTTCTGTATATCAAATCAAAGATGTGGTCTCAACATGTATAATCGATGCAAGTTCTAGAATAACAGTTCAATGTTGACACACTCATAATCAAAAAGTGAGCAAGAAAAAGAATATATGCTCTATAAGGCTCAAAATCTCACAAAAATTATGGGTATTTTGATGTCATCCTCGTAATTTTCAAACTTCAAAGTAATATTTTAAATTCAGGTAGACAACCTAAAAAAAAATTTTAATTCTGAAAAATAGACTTATCATGCTTGATTCTCTAGTATTTTAGAATTTAACTATCAATGCACAATTATCAATGACTTAATCTAAAACATATCGATAAAAATCATAAATCACAGGGAATTTCATTCTAATCATAATATGAGAACTTACTTCAAGATAAGATATCATTCAGGGATTTTCAGATAATACTATAGTTAACCCCCAACACTTAAGATGTACATTGTCCTCAATGTACAAAGATAAATAATATCAAAATAATCATAAAATCGTAAGATGGGGAGAGAAGTGAAACTTCCTGAATTTTGGATGGAGTCAATGAAAAGAAACCGGATAGGATTGGAGGTGAACATGGGGAAGCGTCTCGAACCGTTTGAAATTGAGTCCTCGAAGCAGCCGTCCTGATTTTATTGTGTCCTAAGCTAAATCTAAATGGTACGAAGAATAAGAAGAAGATAATAAATAAAAAATAAAAATAAATAATGGAAAATGAAAGAAGAAAGATAACGGAAAAAGGAAGGGACGAAGGGGGTTAAATAGAAATTATGGATCTAGTAGTTGGCCCTGCCCTTGTACCTTCCTGTAGTGGCCACACAGCCATGGCCACGGCCGTGTGCAAGGCCGTGTGGTATGGAAATCTGTACTTTGGTTAGTTTATGGTTAGGTGCTGAAAGGAAAAATAAAAGTAAAAAATAAAAAATGTAAGAATTAATGGGGTTAGTGCTCGGGTTGCCTCTCGAGAAGCGCTCGTTTATAGTCTTAAGCTAGACTTTACCTCTCATTCGTATGGTCATGGTGGTTTGAGGAGGTGAAAATCCTTTCTCATGCGATCAATTCGGTTATTGATATAAAATTTAAGTCGAGTAATGTTCTCCTCAAAAGTGCCGAAATTAGAATGTGTTACCTCGACCGTTCCATCTGGGAAGATTTTGAGTACCTGATCTCCTATCTTAAGCTGGGTTACCCCATTATTAAGTTCATCGTGGAGTTGCCTCGTCTTTGCTTCGTGTGTTTTTAGTCTCTCCTTGAAGTGTGTCTTCCATTCGTCTAGTTCATCGATCCAAAGCCTTCGTTCCTCATGAATTTCTTCTTTATCGACACGAGGTCTAGGATCTGGCATCTGCGAAAGAGCTTCTAGAAACGGCAAGTTAATATGAAATTTCTTTGAAAGTTTAAGAGACTTACCGAGTTGTTCCTCTATGTGGTCTTTCTTTGTCGTATCGGGGTATGGCATATGAGCTTGGTACTTTGTAATTACCGGGTTTGGTAAATCATGGCTTACCTCAACCTTACCTTTACTTACTACAGGCTCTTGCCTTGGGTCAGATTCCACTAACCTTTCACTGTCATGAGCTGTTACGGCTTGAATTTGCTCTTTTGGGTTAGTTTCAGTGTTGCTTGGTAGACGCCCTTGCGGTCGTTCGGAAATTAACTTTGCAAGTTGTCCAACTGACTTAGTAAGTTCCCCAAATTGGTTCTCGATCCCTTTGATCGATGCTTGTTGATTATTAAGCGCTGTCTCAGTTTTTTGGAGGCGGGTATCTGTGGCTGCCATGAATTTTGTCAGCATCTCCTCGAGGTTCGACTCCTCTTCCTGTTGGTAAGGTGGTTGTTGAAAATTTGGAGGAAGTTCCGGTCCTTGGCCACTTTGATCATCCCACGAGAAATTAGGATGGTACCTCCTACCTGCATTAAAAGTGTCACTATAAAAATTATTTTGAGGTCTAGAATAGTTACCCATATAGTGGACTTGTTCGTTCTCTATGCCATATCCTTAGGGTGGGTACTCAAGATTCGCCACGCCTCCGCTTGTTTCATACTGCATAACTGGATGTATCTGCGAAGAATACAAATCATCAAACTTTTTATTTAACATCTCTAACTGGTTTGATAGCCTGGTTATTGGGTCGAGGTTGTAGATATCGGCTGCTTTTGTTGGCTTTGTCCTCATAACTTGCCACTGATAGTTATTTTGTACCATCTCCTCTATCTGCCAAAATCAAATAAAAGAAAATTTAGCAAAGTAAAAACAAAATAAAAATAAAAATAAAAGTAAATTGCGGAAAATAATGGCTAAAGTAATAAAAATAGAGCTTTCTTAATATTTTAGTTCCCCGGAAACGGCGCCAAAAACTTGATCGTTGTTTTCGCGATGTCAAAGTCTTAAAGTTTATAAAAAGAATGATCGAACCTGGAAACTAACTATGACAACGATTTGAGGCAAGCCCACCTATCGAACAGTAGTATAGCTTAGGCAAGACCGAATTGTCGAACCCAAAGGAACCAAAAGTACTAATACTAACTTTCTTTATACTATCTAGCCTAAAATAAGTGAAGTTGTTATTTAATCTAAATTTAACTAACTACTAAGCTAAAGACGCAAAGACAAAAAAAGAATGAATTGGGGAAATACTGCTGGAAAAACTCAGTTGATTAAGACGATACCCTTAGGAAGAATCCACCTAGACTTCACTTGTTATCTAACTCTGAACCAGACGATTTATTCACTTGACTTGATCCGTAAGACTCCCTAATGTATATTAAACCCTCTCTCGAAGCGAATAACGTCTAACCCTAGGTTGATTAATTGAAATCTCTTTCTAATTAAAACCCCTAGAATTGCATTAAATTGATCTATGGACTCCCATATTAGGTTTCACCCAAATCTGGCAAAATCTTGTCACCCTATCTCTAGGCGCGCGATCAACTCCGCTTAATTATGCTAGATCTACTCTTAAGTAGGGACTTTTGCTCCTCCACCTAAGCACATCAAACTTGAATCAATATCCCGGAAATATCAACACAAGAATTAAGAACACATAATTAAGAACAAATCAAGTATTTATCATATAGTTCAGCAAACGATAACAAGATTCATCTAAGTTTCATCCCCTTCAGGTATCTAAAGGGTTTAGTTCATAACAATAAAAGAAAACATCTCAGAAGAAAAGATAAAACAAAACATAAGAAATCCCTAAAACCCCCTGAAGGAATTGAAGGAGAGATCCGCCGTCTTGAGTAAGATTCTGACATCTTGAGATGGATCAACTGGCTATCTTCGAGTGTTTCCCACAAATCTGACCTTTTCGGCTTGGCTCATTGGCCTAGCTCACCGTCCTATTCTAGGTTATACTTAGGGTGTTTATATAGGCTTTTGAAATAGGTTTCTTTGCCCCTAAGTATCCTTTTCCGAGTGAAATTGCTCTTCTCCATGATAGGGACACGGCCATGGCACACGCCCGTGTGAACTGTCTTTAGGCCGTGTTCGGACTTTTAATGAGGTGACACGCCCGTGTAAATCGTGATCAGGCCGTGTTCTAGTCTATCAAGGAGACACGATCGTGTTGGCTCAAGTCCAGGCCGTGTCGATTTTCACTTTGGCCTAATTTGGTCCATTTAGAGCCCGTTTCTCGTTCTTTCCATCCTCCAGTGCTTTCCTGAGTATAAAACATGAAAAGAAAGGATTAAGAGCACCTTTTTACATAAATCAAGGGATAAATCATCCAAAAGTATGCTAAATGTGGGATTAAAATATGTTACTTTTACGGTTTATCAGGTTGCAAATTGGAGGCTTATATTTTGTGTCAGGTGAATGGAGGAAGCAGAGTTCGGATCAAACTCTTCAAGGGGAGTTGGAGACTTGGTCAAATAATTCAAATGGATGGAGGAGAGCAATAGTAGGAGGAAAGAGTGGAGAGAATCAAGGGATGGATGAGTGTGCAAGTGTTGGCCGAATGCGGGGAAGTGGTGATAGGGAATTTCAGCCAAGGTTGGTAATTGGGGAGTGCATATTTGGTTTGGAGAGGGGAGAGTGTGCCGATTTTCTCTGAATTTTCCTTTGAGAGTTTTTGGCATTTTGGGACTTTCTTTAGCATTTCGGGTCATTTTCTTTCATCTTTGACCTCTGTCGATTTCACCTTGCTCTTATTTTTTCTTCTCCTTCATTTTCTTTTCCTGATTAAGTGCCGAATTAGTAAGCCTTCACTCTCATCTTCTTTCCTTCCTTCTTCCCATTTCTCTTTTTCCTAATCGTTCATCTCTTTTCTTTACTTCTAAGCCGTAGCCACACTTCTCACTTTTTGATTTCTCCCTAGGCCGAATACTTTCTTCTTGAAGTGTGGGTTCTCTTTTTGCTGGCCGAACCTTGTAAGCCGAATCTATATACCCTCTTCGTTCTGAATCCTTTGTCTTGGTGATTGGTAAGGGTAGAGTAGTACAAGCACTTTCTTATTTCGTTCTAGTAAAAATATTTGTGACTGCTTGGGTAAATTTTGGTCTCTCTCCTTTCTCTATGGGGGGCCGAATGTTGGATGATTGCTAACACCTTTGTTTGTTCATCAAATATCGCTAGGGACTCGGTTCTTTAATCAGGAGGTGTAGGCTGAATACTCTCCATAGCAAGGAGTCTGTCGTTCTTTGGTAAGTAAAGTCTATAGATAAAGTATTTCTATATTTTGGACTACCAAGGGTGAAGACTAACTAATGGTTAATTATGATCTTAGGTGCCTCGGAAAGTGTCGCGAACTGCAATCCATAACAGGTGTGTAATCTCACACCACTGCTAATCTGATATGCTATGATCTGTGAATCGGCTAAAACCCGACATACCGAGAAGCTGGAGTATCGGCAACTGAGATCTCCTGAGCGTGCGAGCGTTCGTGGAGATAAACCGAGTCAATAGTGGTGGCGATAGATTGGGGGGAGTGGCTCAAACTCTCTCGTGGAACTGAGGCTGTAATGGGCCTCCTTGAGCCAAAGTGGGCTAAGTTGGCCCAATGGGTTAACGGGCCTACATGAGCAAAATCGATGGTAAGTGCTGGATGCTTGATACAAATGCGAAGTCCGCAGAACCAAGACAAAAAATGAGCTGAATGGGCCACACGAGCGTGTGGGCCCGTTTGGGCCGAAATTTGATTTTAGGCCCAATTGCACCGTTTTGACTGGAAATGGAACCTGTGTCGCTCGAGGTGACAGTTGGCCTCCGGAAAGGCCGTAGATGAGTAAATTACTGATCGGTGTGTCACAGTCTTAAAATTTATAATGAGAATGATCGAGCCTAAAAACTAACTATGACAACGATTGAGGCAAGTGTACCTATCGAACAGTAGTATAGCTTAGTGGCAAGACCGGATTGTCGAACCCAAGGGAACCGAAAGTACTAATACTAACTTTCTTTTTATTATTTAGCCTTAAAATTGAAGTGAATTGGTTTAATCTAGAAAATTAACTAACTACTAAGCTAAAGACGATGAGACAAAAAGAACGAAATTAGGGAAATACTTGTAGGAAAAACCAATTGATTAAAACAATACCCAAGGAAAAATCCACCTAGACTTCACTTGTTATCTAACTCTAAACTAGACAATTTATTCATTTGACTTGATCCGTAAGATCCCCTAATGTATATTAAACCCTCTCTCGAAGCAAATAACGTTAACCCTAGGTTGATTAATTGAAATCTTTTTCTAATTAAAACACCTAGATGTGCATTAACTCGATCTATGGAATCCCATATTAGGTTTCACCCTAATCCGGCAAAATCTCGTCACCCTATCTCTAGGCACGCGATTAACTCCGCTTAATTATGCTAGATCTACTCTTAGGCAGGGACTTTTGCTCCTCCACCTAAGCACATCAAACTTGAATTAATATTCGCGAAATATCAACACAAGAATTAAGAACACATAATTAAGAACAAGTCAAATATTTATCATATAGTTCAGCAAACGATAACAAGATTCATCTTAGGTTTCATCCCCTCGGTATTTGAGGTTTAGTTCATAATGATAATAAAATACATCTCAAAAGAAAAGATAAAACAAAACATAAGAAAAACTCTAAAACCCCCTGAAGGAATTGAAGAGAGATCCTCCGTCTTGAGTTTAACTCCAGCTTCTTGAGATGAATCAACTGGCTTTCTTCAAGTGATTTCCACAATTCTAATCTTTCTGGCTCGAGTCCTTGGCCTAGCTGGACGCCCCTTGAAAGTTGGCCTCTATGATGTTTATATAGGCTTTTGGAATGTGTTTCTTTACCCCTAAGTATCCAAATCCGAGTGAAATTCCTCTTCTCTACGGTAGGGACACGCCCTTGGCACACGCCCGTGTGAATCGTTGCCAGGCCGTGTTCAGGTCTGATTAGGGAGGCACGGCCGTGTTGCTTGGGGCCAGGCCGTGTCAATTTCGTGATTTGGCCTATTTGGTCCGTTTTAAGCCCGTTTCTCGTTCTTTTCATCCTCTAGTGCTTTCCTGAGTATAAAACATGGAAACAAAGGATTAAAAGCACCAAATTACACAATTCAAGGCTTAAATCACCCAAAAGCATGCTAAATGTGGATTTAAAATATGTTACTATTACGGTTTATCAATTACCATAATACCCTTGGTGGGTAAAATTACCGAAATACCCCTGAGGGGCGAAATTACCGTTTTACCCTTAGTGGTAGGATCATCGATGTATGAGTAGTAACTGTATGATTGATGTTGATGATGATGCACTGCTTACATAATTTAATTATGACATGGCATATTGCATGGGTTAGGTTATGGATTTGGAGGAAGCACTGTACTGGTGGCTCTGCCACGTTATACTAATTTAGTGGTTTTTGCCACATTATACTGATTTAGTGGCTCAGCCACGTATACTGTTATTAGAAGCTAGTCTGCGTTATTGGTGTGCTGGTTGGGTGGGTTGACTTGGTCCCCACGGTGTGTTTGTTGGATTGGGTTGGGTACATATTTGTTTTGGATATAGGGCTTCGGCCCAGACTGTTACTGAGTAGGGCTTCGGCCCAGACTATTACTGAATAGGGCTTCAGCCCAGACCGTTACTGATTAGGGCTTAGGCCCAGATTGATACCGTATGGGCTTGGGCCCAAACTGTGGTTGTAATAAGGGAATTACACACTGAGTTCTCGTAACTCACCCTTTCTCTTTAACTGTGCAGGTAATCCCCAGCCTTAGAGGATTTAGAGCTGCGAGGGACTCAGAGGTGGCCACACGTCCTGTACGTTCTTGGGGTTAATTTAGCTACTTTATTTTACTTTACTTTACTTTAATTTTTGGGCTAATAATTTTTGTAATAAGGCCATTGGAATTATTATTAACTTTTATTTGGTATTTCTTTACAAACTGCTAATCTATTAAACACGGGCTTTAAATCAATAACTACTGTTTTTAAAATATCACGTTCCCGCAATTGTTTAAAATAAACTTTCGTAACAGACAAGGTTTTAAAAACAAAATGATACATACGTAGTAGTTTTTTTTTTAAAAAAAGAATAATTTTGAGTAAAACTTGTTTTGATTAATAAGCAACGAAATTCAGGATTTTAAGACGGTAGAAAGTTTTGATTCGTAGACGAGTTTTCCAACGAACACAAAGTTTTCAAACAACACCTGATGTGGTACGCTAGATCTGGTCATAACGTATAGGCCGGGTGTGGGGTGTTACAGGTCCATCAAAGGGACTTAATCGTTAATTTATAATATGTATGTTATTTATTTGTGAATTAATCGTAAATTATCTGATATGTCTGGTAATGCCTCGTAACCCTGTTCCGGCTACGGTTGAGGGTTAAGGGGTGTTACAGTTGTTGGTATCAGAGCTATTCAGGTTTAGCCAATTCTCGGGCTAAATCGAGCTTAGAAATGAGTCTAGAGGTACATGCAACTATTGAGTCAAAACTGAGTCAGGATTTGGATGCTGACTTATTTGTTTATTTCTATTTTATAGATTAAAGATGTCAGATGAACGAATAGATGATACTGATTAAGGGATGTATACCGGAGATGAAGAATCATACGGATTAGATGAAACATAATCAGTAATACCTAGTGTAAATCCAATGAGAAACCAACTCCCTAATATGTAAAGGGGAAGTGATAGAGATAGAGATGACTCTCATTTATTACGAGTTATTACTGATGCCTTACAGTCCAAGACCACTCCATGTTCAGATAACCAATCCATACCCAATATTAAATCGAAATCACCGAAAGGCATGATCAATAAATCAACAAAAAACATTTTATGCTGTATTATCAACGGGCATCTCCGGCACATTCTGTCCACAGACACAGTTTGTCCGAAAGGGCTAGACACCTCTATTAATACTCTAGACATCTCAGACTTTAACTTTCCCAACTCAACCAATTTTGAATTAAAATATGAATGTGATGATCCCGGGTCAATTAATAACATAAGCTAGATATGATGTACAACCCTACTGAAGCAATTTATTAGCTTTTATCACCGAAATGAGGCGTGTCGAGCCACTGGTACAGATGCCATTCAACTCAATTCATACCCAATATTAAATCGGGTACAGATACCACGATTTACACGGGCGTGTGCCATGGCCGTGCCTCTTCCGTGGAGAAAAGCAATTTCATTCAGGAAAGGATACTTAGGGAGAAAGAAACGTGTTTCAAAAGCCTATAAATACACCCTAGGTACCAGCTGAAAGGGGGCGGGAAGCTAGGCTAAAAAGCCAAGCCGAAAAGGTCAGATTTGTGGGAATCACTCGAAGATAGCCAGTTGATCCATCTCAAGAAGCCAAAATTCTACTCAAGACAGAGGATCTCCTCTTCAATTCCTTCAGGGGGTTTTAGGGATTTCTTATGTTTTGTTTTATCTTTTCTCTTAAGATGTTGTCTTTTATTATTATGAACTAAACCTTCGGATACCCGAAGGGGATGAAACCTATGATGAATCTTGTTATTTGATTTTTGAATTATATGATAATAACTTAGTTTGTTCTTAATTGTGTGAACTTAATCCAAATCTAATGTGCTTAGGTGGAGGAGGAATAAACCACGCCTAAGAGTATATCCAACATAATTAAGCGGAGTTGATCGCACGCCTAGAGATAGGGTGACGAGATTTTGCCTGGGATTAGGGTGAAACCTAATATGGGAGTCCACAGTTGATTTCTCGCTATTCTAGGGGTTATTATAAGCGAACGAGAGTTCCACTAATTAACCTAGGGTTAGGCGTTATTCGCCGAGAGAGAGTTTTAATATCGTTAGGGAGTCTCACGGATCAAACTAAGTAAATAAATCATATGGTTCAAGGTTAAATAACAAGTGAAGTCTAGGTGGATTTTTCCTAAGGGTGTCGCTTGAGTCAACTGAGTTTTCCCAAAAGTTATTTCCCGAATTCATTCTTTTTTTCTTTGCATCTTAGCTTAGTAAGTAGATTAGTTTTAGTTTAAACAATCATCACTTTATATTAAGGCTAAATAATAAAAAGACGGTGAGTATTAGTACTTTTAGTTCCTTTGGGTTCGATAATCCGGTCTTGCCTAAGCTATACTACTATTGGATAGGTGCACTTGCCTCAATCGTTGTCAGAGTTAGTTTCCAGGCTCGATCATTCTTTTATAAATTTTAAAACTCTGATTCATAGTGATCAAGTTTTTGGCGCCGTTGCCGGGGAACTAAAATATTAAGAAAACTCTATTTTTATTACTTTAGCCATTATTTTTATTTTTCGCAATTTATTTTTTATTTTTAGTTTTAATTTTAAATTTGCTAAATTTTCTTTCTTCCTTTTCCTAGCAGGTACCTCTAGTTTATGACAAGAAGGAACCCGAGAGGACCTTTAGAATACGACAGTGATATTGAAGCTACCGCTCGAAGAAACCGCAGAGAAATTAGGCGAGCCCTAAATTACCTAGGAGAGCAAGAAGACAGATCCAATCCTACTGAAGGGATGGACGAGAATAATCCACCACTACAAAACGATATGGCGGATCAGAATGCTCCTCGTACTATGTATGATTATGCTAAACCTCATTTAACAGGGGCAGAATCGAGTATTGTTAGGCCTGTTATAGCTGCTAATAATTTTGAATTAAATCCTAACACTATTCAAATGATTCAACAATTTGTTCAATTTGATGGTTTCCAGGATGAAGATCCAAACACTCATATATCTAACTTTTTAGAATTCTGCGATACCTTCAAAATAGATGGCGTTTCTGATGATGCCATACGTCTTCGGCTATTTCCCTTTTCACTAAGAAATAAAGCTAAACAGTGGTTAAACTCATTACCACGAGGGTCAATCACTACATGGGAACAAATGACCGAAAAATTTTTATTAAAATATTTTTCACCGGCCAAAACGGCCAAGTTACGTAATGATATATCTTCTTTTGTGCAGATGGATTTATAGACATTATACAACGCATGGGAGAGATACAAAGATCTCTTGGGGAGATGCCCACACCACGGATTACCATTGTGGCTCCAAGTCCAAACTTTTTACAACGGTGTGAATCCTTCAACGAGGCAATTAATTGATTCAAATGATCGGTGGAACCTGAATAATAAAACTCCCGAGGCAACCTACGAGTTTATTGAAGAGATGTCATTTGAATAACTATCGCTGGCAAGTTACAAGAACAAGGCCAACAAAAACAGCCAAAGTTTACAACCTCGACGCAGTAACCATGCTATCAAACCAGGTAGAGTTGATGAATAAGAAGATTGATAGTTTGTGTTCTTCGCAGCTAAATCCAGTGATGCAGTACGACGCAAGTGGAACTGTGGTGAATTCTGAGTACCCACCCTACCAACTAGAGAGCGAACAGATGAACTATATAGGTAACAATTTCAGATCCAATAATAACCCATATTGTAATAATTATAATCCAGGTTGGGGGAACCACCCAAATTTTTCGTGGGGAGGACAAGGAAATAAAGGAAATCAAAGACAACAACCTCCTCAAAATTTCCAAAATCAGCCCTATCCACAGGAAAAAAAGCCGAGTCTTGAAGAGACGTTGAACAAATTCATAGCATCCACAGAAGCCCGTCTCCAAAAAAATGAGGTAACGCTCAACACTCAACAAACATCGATCAAAACGATCGAGAACCAAGTTAGAGGACTTACAAAGGCAATCGGGGAAATTACCCAGTCAGTCGGAGAAATTGCAAAGCTATTATCCGAACAACCGCAAGGGCGTCTACCAAGTAACACTGAAATTAATCCTAAAGAGTAGATCCAAGCCATAACAGCTCAGGAGAATACAAGGGTAGATGAATCCATCTCAACACAAGGAAACGAGGTAGAAAAAGGTAAAGTTGAGGTAACACAAGACATGTCAAAACCGGTAATCAAGGAGTACCAACCTCGCATACCTTACCCTGAAGCATTAAAAAGAGACGACACAGAGGAATAGTTCGGTAAGTTTCTTAAACTTTTAAAGAAATTACACATTAAATTACCACTCCTCGAAGCTCTTTCGCAGATGCCTGATTCCAGGAAATTCTTAAAGAAGCTTCTGACAAACAAGCGGAAACTAGATGAAGATTCGCATGTGGAACTCAACGCAAAGTGCTCAGCAATCTTGCAAAATAAGCTACCACAGAAACTAAAAGATCCAGGGAGTTTTACAATTCCATGTTTAATTGGTAGACTAACTATTAATAATGTGTTAGCTGATTTAGGGGCAAGCATAAATGTCATGCCTTATAAATTGTTTAAACAATTAGGTCTAGGAAAACCCAAACAAACTAGGATGAGCATTCAATTAGCTAATAAAACTGTTAGAATTCCTAGGGGTATTATCGAAGATGTTCTTGTAAAAATTGAAAAATTCGTTTTCCCAGTAGATTTTGTTGTCTTAGACATGGATGAGGATAATTTGATCCCCTTAATTTTAGGAAGACCCTTTTTAGCGACTGCCAGGACTAAAATTGATGTTGATGCAGGAGAACTCATACTTTGTGTAGGTAATGAGACAATCACCATCAAGGCTCTCGATTCGGCTAGAACATCGAGAAATCAAGGTGAGAACATAAATTCTACTAATAACCATTCGGTTAACTCTTATTTTCAGGAAGCACCACCAAAGAATACAACTGAACCCAATCTTAAACCCCAAACCAACAAAGAAATAACTCATGAAGATCGAGGGATTCAGTTCGATGATCTAGACGAGTGGAAGACACACTTCAAGGAGAAATTAGGGATACACGACGAAGAACCAGAACCACTCGAGGAAAAATCGAAAGAGCCCCCAGAAGAGCTTATAGGAATAACAAACCACTTCAAAATAGGGGACAAGGTACTGTTAGACGAAGAAGATCCTCGAATATCTCCTCCGGACCCTAACACAAACAAAGAAATACCTTTTAGGGTAACCAGTGTTTTCCCATACGAAATAGTCGAGGTAAGTAATCCTATTTTTGGTACTTTTATTATAAACGCATCTCGAATTAAATTTTTTCACGAGGATACAGATAATAACATGAGGAAGGACTTCCAACTCCTCAAACCACCCTGAAGAAGTAAATAGGAGGAGAGTCTAGCTTAAGACTATAAACGAGCGCTTCTCGGGAGGCAACCCGAGCACTAACATAATTTATTCTCATATTTTGCTTTAAATTTATTTTTCTTTTCTTCTCTTCTTTCTGAACACGTAGTTATAAACTAACAAGGGGTGCGAATTCCAGACACTACGGCCTTGCACACGGCCGTGGCGTGTGGCCGTGTGTACCTCAAGAATCTTGGTACTAACATGGCAGGACGGTACAAGTCAGAATGAACTAATTTCTGGCAATCACGGACTCAACCACTCTCTTATGGGCACCGACAAAGTGACACGGCCGTGCTCTACGGCCGTGTGAAGCTACTGACTTGCCAACCACGGGCTACACACGCCCGTGCCGGATAACCGTGCCAATATACTGACTTGTTGAACATAGGCTAGACATAAGCGTGGGGAACCAACACGCCCTAGAGCACGGCCGTGCGAGGCAGCCGTGTGAATCGACACACCCTCAACCCACGGGCGTGGAAAACTGCCAGACCTGAAATTTTATTTAAACACCATACCCCTATCCTTTCTCTGCTTAACCCACTTCTTTCTTCTTTCTTTCTTCCTTCCTTACATTTCTCTCTCTTTTGTTTTTCCTCTTTCCTAATAAATCCTCAGACTCTTGAGCTACAACAAAATCATATCCATGGCAAAGAAGCGTAAAAGGCCAATATCCTTAAAGGAGACCGATTCACCTGAGTTCATGCCGGCAGCTTCATCCAAACAACAAGCCAAGGGTCTTTGAGACCAATTATCTATTCTTTTATTTTTATCTTCTCCTTTATTTTCTTTATCTTTACTTCTCTACTACTTAATTTAGTTTATTTTGTTCTAGTTTCTTGTTTTTAGGTTCTTAAAAATTTTGCTTGGGAATCACGCCACCACCACCACCATAACCTCAAATTTTAGAAATCACACCCAAAAATAAGGACTCTACAGTCCCATCCATCTTTTCTTTTAATTTTAGTTTTCTTCTTAGTCTCCTTCTCTTTATCTTCCTTGTCCTTAATTTCATATTTAGTTTACTTTAATTATGTATTAAGGATCCTCAAGCTAATTCTCTCTGAGCGTCCCAATTTCTTCATCTAGTGCGGGTTCGTCATCCGACGGCCCATCACCACCACCAAAGGCACAATCTCCTCTCAAGGAATCATCCAAAAATTCAGGAAGTTTTCACTTACCCCCATATCTGATGATTTTATTACAAGGTTATTATATATCTTTGTACATTGAGGGCAATGTACATCTTAAGTGTGGGGGGTGAACAACCTAAGAAGATACCTAACAAAAACCCTGAATTTAGTATTGTTTGAAAGTAAATTACTCATATTACTAATTAGGATGAAATTTCTGATGATTTATGATTTTTATTGATATGTTTTAGATTAAGTCATTGATAATTGTGCATTGATAATTAAATTTGAAGAATACTAGAGAATCAAGCATGATAAGTCTATTTTTCAGAAATTAAAGATTTTTCTTGGTCGTCAAACCGAGTTTAAATATTACTTTGAAGTTTGAAATTTACGAGGTTGACATCAAAATTCCCATAATTTTTGTGAGATTTTGAGCCTTATAGAGCATATATCCTTTTTCTTGCTCACTTTATTGATTATGAGTATGTCAACACTGATTTGTTATTCTAGAACTTGCATCAATTATACATGTCGAGACCATATTTTTTTTTTGATTTGATACACAGAGGTGATAAAGGCACCTAGGATTTAACCCACTAATTCCATAAAAAGCCTACCTCCATAACTAACTCCTAGTGAACCCCTTTTAATCCTAACAACCCTATTTATTGACTCACCCACTAATATTAACCTGAGACCCCTTTGTTTTTGTTATCACCATTCCTTTTGACTACCCTTATATCGAGATTTGATTTGATTAGTTGCCTAATTATGAATTTTAGTAATTTATCCTTTATTATGAATTTAGTTTGTTCTTAAAAAAAATGAAGTATATCCATTATTCATTATTAGTTGTGATTAAATGAGCTTATACGTTTGGATTCCAAATATCGAAGAAGAAGCTCATATTATTAGTATTATTAGTTTTCAATTGATGTATTTATTATTATTAGTTAATTAGTTCTTAGTTAGGTAATTTGTCAATTCAATCTCGATTCTAACCTCTAATTCACCCTTACTCCACACCTTAACCTAGCCCACATTACAACCCTAACAAAGACCTTTTGATTTGTGTTTCATCTCATATTTCAGTGGTGGAGATTTGATTTTCATGCAAGCCTATGGATTAACTCTTCATGTTTGACGTTTGAGTGCCTAAATTTTGAACCTTAAACACTTTGAGTGATTTGAGCGAATCTTTTGTGAGGATGTCAATCCTTGTCGATTTCGAATCAGAGGTAATTATTTAGATGAAGGGAAACACCTATGTTTTGTGCTACAGAATCTATGACTATTAATGTTTGAATTTTAGGACTCTTTGAGTTAAATTATCCATGTATAAATTATCCCTGAATTATGATAAGACACTATCAATAGAATTATGAATTACAGAAAGTTCGTTTTAATTGTAAGTTGAGAATTTTGCTTGAGGACAAGCAAAAGCTTAAGTGTGGGGGTATTTGATAAAATGTAAAAGTAACATATTCTAAGCCCACATTTAGTATGCTTTTGGATGATTTAAGCCCCAATTTATGTAAAAAGGTGCTCTTAATCCTTTCTTTTCATGTCTTATACTCAGGAAAGCACCCGATGACGAAAAGAACGAGAAACGGGTTTAAAACGGACCAATTTGGGCCAAGCCACAAAATCAGCACGGCCTGGACTTCAAGCCACACGGTCGTGCCACCATTCCTACTAGAACACGGCCTTATCACGACTTACACGGTCGTGCCTCATTCAACAGTGTCAAACACGGCCTGACCACGATTTACACGGGCGTGTGCCATGACCGTGCCTCTACCGTGGAGAAGAGCAATTTCATTCGGGAAAGGATACTTAGAGAGAAAGAAACGTGTTTCAAAAGCCTATAAATACACCCTAGGTACTAGCTGAAAGGGGGCGGGAAGCTAGGCTAAAAAGCCAAGCCGAAAAGGTCAGATTTGTGGGAATCACTCGAAGATAGCCAGTTGATCTATCTCAATAAGTCGAAATTCTACTCAAGACGGAGGATCTCCTCTTCAATTCCTTCAGGGGGTTTTAGGGATTTCTTATGTTTTGTTTTATCTTTTCTCTTGAGATGTTGTCTTTTATTATTATGAACTAAACCTTCAGATACCCGAAGGGGATGAAACCTATGATGAATCTTGTTATTTGATTTTTGAATTATATGATAATAACTTAGTTTGTTCTTAATTGTGTGAACTTAATCCAAATCTAATGTGCTTAGGTGGAGGAGGAATAAACCCTGCCTAAGAGTAGATCCAACATAATTAAGCGGAGTTGATCGCACGCCTAGAGATAGGGTGACGAGATTTTGCCGGATTAGGGTGAAACCTAATATGGGAGTCCACAGATCGATTTACTACTATTCTAGGGGGTTATTATAAGCGAACAAGAGTTCCACTAATTAACCTAGGGTTAGACATTATTCGCCTTATTCGCCTCGAGAGAGGGTTTAATATACGTTAGGGAGTCTCACGAATCAAACTAAGTAAATAAATCATATGGTTCAAGGTTAAATAACAAGTGAAGTCTAGGTGGATTTTTCCTAAGGGTATCGCTTGAGTCAACTGAGTTTTCCCAAAAGTTATTTCCCAAATTCATTCTTTTTGTCTTTGCATCTTAGCTTAGTAAGTAGATTAGTTTTAGTTTAAACAATCATCACTTTATATTAAGGCTAAATAATAAAAAGACGGTGAGTATTAGTACTTTTAGTTCCTTTGGGTTTGATAATCCGGTCTTGCCTAAGCTATACTACTGTTCGATAGGTGCACTTGCCTCAATCGTTGTCAGAGTTAGTTTCCAGGTTCGATCATTCTTTTATAAATTTTAAAACTCTGATTCACAGCGATCAATCGGTATTATTTGTTAAAAAGAAAGATGGTTCAATGCGGCTATGTATCGATTATCGGCAATTGAATAAGGTGACAATCAAGAATAAGTATTTGTTACCTCGTATAGATGATTTGTTTGATCAGTTGAGAGGAGCCTCAGTGTTTTCAAAGATTGAATTGAGATCAGGCTATTATCAGTTGAAGGTAAAAGAAAATGATGTGCCGAAGATTGCATTCCGTACTCGATATGGACATTATGTGTTTTTGGTGATACCGTTCGAGTTAACTAATGCCCCAGCTTCCTTCATGGACCTGATGAATCGTATTTTTCAGCCGTACTTAGATCATTTTGTTGTGGTTTTCATTGATGATATATTGGTTTATTTGAAGACAGAGGCAGAACATGATCAGCATCTTAGAATAGTGGTACAGATTCTGCGGGAAAAACAATTGTACAGGAAGCTGAGTAAATGTGAATTCTGGTTATCAGAGGTGGTATTTTCGGGACATATGGTATCTGCTGATGGGATTAGAGTTGATCCGAAGAAGATCGAGGCGATTGTACAATGGAAGGCACCAAAGAATGTATCTGAGGTACGTAGTTTCTTGGGATTAACTGGATACTACAGGAGATTTGTTAATGTGTTTTCAAAGATAGCATTACCGATGATAAAGCTACTACAAAAGAATGTTCCTTTCATTTGGGATGATCAGTGCCAGAGGAATTTTGAGACTTTGAAACAGATGTTGATCGAGGCACCTATTTTAACCTTACCAGAGTCGGGAAAGGACTTTGTTGTATATAGTGATGCATCTCTGAGCGATTTGGGTTCTGTATTGATGCAGGATGGAAAGGTAATAGCTTATGCATCTCGACGGCTAAAGCCACATGAACGTAACTACCCGACACACGATTTGGAGTTGGTTGCAGTAATCTTTGCATTGAAGATTTGGAGCATTACTTGTATGGTGAGCAATGTTATATTTACACAGATCATAAGTGCCTCAAATATCTATTATCGCAAAAGGAGTTGAATTTGAGGCAAAGACGGTGGATCGAGCTTCTTAAATATTATGACTGTGTTATAGATTATCATCTAGGGAAGGCAAACGTAGTAACTGATGAATTGAGCAGAAAAGCTGCAGTTGAATTACGAGCAATGTTCGCTCGGCTTAGCATTAATGATAATGGAAGCTTATTAGCTGAATTAAGAGTTAAGCCAATGATGTTTGATCAAATCAGAGCGTCCTAGTTAGAAGATGAAAGTTGATGAAGAAAAGAGAGATGGTACAGAATGATATGGTAGAAAATTACAGCATTGATGAACATGATTGTTTGAAGTTCTGAAATCGGCTTTGTGTTCCAGTTTCTTCTGAGCTAAAAGAGTTGATGGATCTCGAAATTAACTATTATTTCGACAAAGGCAAGCGCACCTATCGAACAGTAGTATAGCTGTGGTGAGTCCGAAATATCGTATCCTCAAGGACCAAGAGTACTAGTATTAACTATCTTTTTATTATCTAGCCTAATAATTAAGGGATTTATTTTTAATCTAAAATTTACTAACTAATTTAACTACTATGAATGCGACATAGAGTAAATTGGGGAAAATATATTTGGACAACTTATATGAGATAGACAATACCTAAGGAAGAATCCACCTAGACTTCACTTATTACTTTTGATTCATACGATTTATTCACTTGGCTTAATCCGTAGAAATCCCTAAATTATATTAATACCTCTCTCGAGGCTACTAAAAACTGACTCTAGGTTGATTAATTGAAAACTCTTTCTAATTAAAACCCCTATTGTCGCATTAACTCGATCTATGGATTCCCTTATTAGGTTTGACCCTAATCCAGGTAGATTTTAAATCGCCCTATCTCTAGGGTTGCAATCAACTCCGCTTAATTGTGTTGATCTACTCTTAAACAGGGACTTTTGCTCCACTGAATAAGCACATTTGACTTGAATCAATAACCTGAATTATCAAAACAAGAATAAGAACTCACAATTAAGAATAAGCACACGTATTTATCTCATAAATCAAATAATAATAAGATCTGTCTTAGATTTCATCCCCTTAGGTATTTAAGGGATTTAGTTCATACTAGAAGAGGGAAACATCATAAAAGAGGAAAAACAACAAAACATAATAAAACCCAAAAACTTCTAAAGAACTTGATGGGAGATCCTCCGTTTTAATGGAGATCCTTCTCCTAAGCTGTTCCCGACGGCTGTCTTAGAGTATTTTCTCCTTCTACTCGGCATCTATTCGACGTCCTGTTGAGCTCTCTTTTAGGTTGCCCCCTAGGGTGATTATATAGGCTTTGAGATGCCTTACTTGGCCCACAAGTATCTTATTCCGAATAGAATTCATCCTAGTTTCGCCAGGGACACGCCCGTGTGACACTCCCGTGGTGGACTCCCTTGGCCGTTGTCGATCCTGTTTGCCACACACGGCTGCGTGATCTGCCCGTGGTTGATATTCCAGGTCGTGGTTGATCCTTGCTCGAAACACATGGCCATGTCTAATGGTCCAGGCCGTGTTGATTTCCTAAGTAGGCCCGTTCTGCCCCTTTTTGACCTGTTTCTCGTTCCTTTCGACTCTCTAAGCTCTCCTGAGTATAAAACATGAAATTAAGAGATTAGGAGCATCGAATTCATCAAATTAAATGGAAAATCATCCAAAATTAAGCCAAGCATGGGGTTAAAATATGTGTAGAATATGGTTTATCAAATACCCCCACACTTAAGCGTTTGCTTGTCCTCAAGCAAAATCCTCAACTCACAATTAAAATTAACTCCCTCAATTCATAATCCTCATCAATAATGTTTCATCATAATTCCTAGATAATTCATACATTGATAATTTAACTAAAAGAGTCCTAAAGATTCAAACAATCTAAGTCATAATTTTTTATAGCACGAAAATATAGGTGTCTCCCCTTATCTAAATAAATCACCTTTGATCCAAAATCGACAAGAATTGACATCCTCACTAAGGATTCACTCAAATCACTCAAAGTGTTTAAGGTTCAAATTAAGCACTCAAAAATTCAAACATGAAAAGTTAATCCCATAGGCTTGCTCGAAAATCAAATCTCCACCAATCAGAAAATGAGATGATACACAAATCAAAAGGTCTTTAAAAGGGTTGTAATGGGGCTTGGGCTAAAGGTGTGGATAAAGGCTAAATTAGAGGGTTAGTATCGAGATTGAATTGATAAATTACCTAACTAGAAAAATAACTAAAACTTAAATAATTACAACAATTAAGAATTCATCACTAGTAACACGAGCTTCTTCTCAAAATGTGAAATTAATGCATAAGCTCAAATAACATAGAACTAATAATGAATATACTTCATTTTTTTAAGAATAAGCATATACAATAATAATATAGAATTTAACAACTGAAATAATGAAAACAGTTAAGCAACTGACCAAATCAAATCTCGATGTAAGGGTAGTCAAGAGAAATGGTGATAACAAATACAAAGTGGGTTTTTGGGTTAATATTAATGGGTGAGTCAAGAAATGGTTGATTAGGTTTCAAAGGGGTCACTAGGGGTTAATTAAATGGGTAGGCTTTTAAGTGGAATAAGTGGGTTAAAACCTAGGTGCCTTTATCATCTCAGCATATCAAATCAAGGGTGTGGTCTCGACATGTATGATCGAAGCAAGTTCTAGAATAACAAATCAATGTTGACACACTCATAATTAATAAAGTGAGCAAGAAAAGAATATGCTCTAAAAGGCTCAAAATCTCACAAATTATGGTTTTTGATGTCAACCTTGCAAATTTCAAACTTCAAAGTAATATTTAAATTTAGGAAAACAACCTAGAAATTTTAATTACGGAAAATAGACATATCATGCTTGATTCTCTAATGTCTTAAAGCTTAAATCATCAATGCACAATTAACTATGACTTAATCCAAGACATATCAATGGAAATCATAAATCACAAGAAATTTCATTCTAACAGTGATATGAGAAAGTGACTTGAGAAAAAGACAAAATTCAGGGATTTGAGAATAATGCAAAAAGTTAGGAACTTAAATACAATTCACCCCCACACTTAAGATGTACATTGTCCTCAATGTACAAAATAGATATCCACAATTTAGTAAGAAAATCATAAGAGGGAGAGAAGTGAAACTTCCTGAAGTTTGGATGGAGTCAAAGAAAAGAAACGAGGGAAATTTGGGCCGAGTTGGAAGAGGATACGTCGGTGGTGGTGGATACTAGGGTCGTGGTGTGGTGATTCCCTAACAGCCTTTAGAATTTAAATTAAAGAAATCAAAATATAATAATATAGTTTTAGCACAAGAAAGATAAATAGAAGGAAAATAAAAGAGAAGAGAAAAGAAAAAGAAAAACTAAATGGACTCAAATGTCCTTGGCTTATCGAGTCGATGAAGCGGCCGGCATGAACTTATGTAGATCGGTCTCACAATGGGAGACTGTACTAGGGTCCTTTCATTTTTTCGACATGGAGATGGTGGTGAGGATGGTGAAATAAAAAGAGTGAGGGTAAGGGGAAATGAAAATGAAGGGAGAAAGATAATAGAAAAGGATAGGGGTGTGGTGGCTAGGGTGGCTGAAGAAAGAGTGAGGAAGGGAGTGAACAGAAGAAGGGGGTTTAAATAGAAATTGTGGCCTCTGGTTGCTTCCCACGCCCGTGTGCCCTGGGCATGTTAAGTCACACGGCCATATCGCACGGCCGTGTGGTGGCTTGTTTGTTTCTCCCACGTTTGTGTAGAGGTTTCCACGCCCGTGTATCTTTCTCAATGTCGGCTACGGCCTCAAAGCATGGGCGTGTCTCATACCAGTGTGACTTTCTCAGTGTTGACCACGGTCGTATTGTACGGCCGTGGCATTTTATCGCCGTCTGTGATTTGGGGATTTTTCGTCCTTGGTTCGTACGATCTCTGCCACGCCAGTGTGCAAATTTGTGATGTCCACACGGCCATGGCCACGCCCGTGTGAAAGGCCGTGTGGTACGGAAACCTACACTTTATTAACTTGGTTAGTTTTTAGTTAGGTGCTAAAAATCAAAGATATGAAAATTAAAGGGATTAGTGCTCGGGTTGCCTCCCGAGAAGCGCTCATTTAAAGTCGTAAGCTAGACTTACCTCTAATTCGCATATCTCATGGTGGGTCGAGGAGTTGACACTCCTCTCTCTTGCTATCAATTCTAGGATCACTTTATAGTTTGAGTCGAGTGGTGTTTACCTTAAAAGTGCCGAATCTAGGATTAGTTACCTCGACTGTTCTGTATGGGAAGATATTGATTACCGTTAAAGGAATCTCTTCATTAGTGTTAAGGTCTGAAGTGGCGATTCGAGGGTCTGTCTTGTCCAACAATACTTGATCCCCGATCTGAAATTGGTATGTCCCATCTTTAAGTTTGACAAGGAGTTGCCTCGTTTTTGCTTCGTGTGTTCTGGTTTCTCCTTGACACGTGGCTTCCACTCGTCTAGTTCATCGATTTGAAGCCTTCATTCCTCATGAGTTATTTCCTTGTTGGCACGAGGTCTAGGATCTAGCTCAGTTGTGTAGTTTTGTGGTGTTTCCTGTAAAGAAGGTTGAACCAAATGGTCATTAGTAGAGTTTATGTTTTCACCTTGATTACTCGATGTCCTAGCCGAGTCAAGAGCTTGAAGAGTGATCGTCTCGTTACCTACACGAAGTATAAGTTCTATTGTACCAACATTAATTTTAGTTATAGCAGTTGCTAAAAAGGGTCTGCCTAAAATTAAAGGAACATTATTGTCCTCATCCATGTCTAAAACAACAAAGTCTACTGGGAATATGAATTTATCAATTTTTACTAGCACATCTTCAATTATACCCCTAGGAACTCTAATGCTTTTATCAGCTAATTGAATGCTCATCCTAGTTTGCTTGGGTTTCCCTAGACCTAGCTGTTTAAACATTTTATAAGGCATGACATTGATGCTTGCCCCTAAATCTGCTAAAGCATTATCAACAAATAAACTACCAATTAAGCAAGGAATCGTAAAACTCCTTGGATCTTTTAACTTTTGTGGTAGTCTATTTTGTACGATTGCTGAGCACACTGCATTTAGTTCCACATGCGACGCCTCATCTAACTTCCGTTTGTTTTTCAAAATTTCTTTTAAAAATTTCCTTGAATCTGGCATCTGTGAAAGAGCTTCAAGAAACGGTAAGTTAATATGTAATTTTTTAAAAAGTTTAACAAATTTACCGAATTGTTCATCTATGTGGTCTTTCTTCATCGCATTGAGGTATGGCACACGAGGTTGGTACTCTGTATGGCTTACCTCAACCTTACCCTTATCTACCACGTTCTCTTGCCTCTGTTTCGGTTCGTCTAACCCTTCACTATCGTGAGCGATTATGGCTTGAAGTTGCTCCTTTAGGTTAGCTTCAGTGTTACTTGGCAAGTTGCCTTGTGGTCGTTCTGAGATCAGCTTAGCAAGCTGACCTATTTGGTTCTTGATCCCTTGAATTGATGCTTGCTGATTTTTGAGTGATGTTTCGGTGTTTTGGAAACGGGTTTCTGACACCGCGATGAATTTCGTTAGCATCTCCTCAAGGTTCGGCTTCTTCACTTGTGGGTGGGGTTGTTGTTGAAAGCTTGGAGAGGGTTGTTGTTTCTGATTTCCTTGACCACCCCATGAGAAGTTTGGGTGGTTCCTCCAACCTGGATTATAATTGTTACTATAGGGGTTATTTTGAGATTTAAAATTATTACCCATATAGTTCATCTGCTCGCTTTCTACGCCAGGGTTGTAGGGTGGGTATTCTGTATTGTTCGTCCCTCCTCCATTTGTATCGCACTGCATCACTGGATGTACCTGCGAAGAACCATACAAACCATCAATTTTCTTACTTAAAATTTCTACCTGAATTGATAGCATGGTTACTGCATCGAGGTTGAAAACACTGGCGGCTTTTGTTGGCCTTGTCCTTGTAACTTGCCACTGATAGTTATTCAGTGACATCTCCTCTATAAACTCATATGCCACTTTAGGGGTTTTGTTATTTAGGGTTCCACCGGCGGCTGAATCAATCAACTGCCTAGTTGAGGGGTTCACATCGTTGTAAAAGGTTTGAACCTGTAGCCACAAGGGTAACCCATGGTGAGGGCACCTCCTTAGTAGATCCTTGTATCTCTCCCATGCATCGTAAAGTGTTTCTAAATCCATCTGCACAAAAGAAAAGATATCATTCCTCAACTTAGCCATTTTAGCCGGCGAAAAATATTTTAACAAAAATTTTTCGGTCATTTGCTCCCATGTAGTGATTGATCCTCGTGGTAACGAGTTTAACCACTGTTTAGCTTTGTTCCTTAACGAAAAGGGAAATAACCGAAGGTGAATGGCATCATCAAAAACGCTATTGATTTTGAAAGTGTCGCACAACTCTAGAAAATTTTCCAAGTGATTGTTTGGATCCTCATCCTGCAAACCATCAAATTGAACAAATTGCTAGATCATCTGTATAGTGTTAGGTTTCAGTTCAAAAATATTTGCAGCAATAGTAGGTCTAACAATACTTGATTCAGTCCCTGTTAAAGTAGGTTTAGCATAATCAAACATAGTACGAGGAGCAGGATTTTGAGTCACCGGGTTTGCGTCAACCATAGAAGGTAGCAGATTATTCTGGGGATCAACCATCTCCTCGGTATTAGTGATATTGTTCGCTTGCTCTTCTTGTATGTATTGTAAGCTTCGCCTTATCTCTCTTTGGTTTCTGCGAGCTTTACTTTCAATCTCACTGTCATAAAGTAAAGGTCCTGACGGGTTTCTTCTAGTCATAAACTAGAGACTCCTGCCAGAAGCAAGAAGGAGAAAAGTTAGTAAATAAAAATATAAATTAAATTAAATTGCAAAGAAATAAAATGGCTAAAGTAATAAAAATTTAGTGTTTCTAATATCTTGGTCCCCGACAACGGCGCCAAAAACTTGATGGATCTCGAAACTAACTATTATTTCGACAAAGGCAAGCGCACCTATCGAACAGTAGTATAGTTGTGGTGAGTCTGGAATATCATATCCTCAAGGACCAAGAGTACTAGTATTAACTATCTTTTTATTATCTAGCCTAATAATTAAGGGGATTTATTTTTAATCTAAAATTTACTAACTAATTTAACTACTATGAACGCGACAGAGAGTAAATTGGGGAAAATACCTTTGGACAACTTATATGAGATAGACAATACCTAAGGAAGAATCCACCTAGACTTCACTTATTACTTTTGATTCATGCGAATTATTCACTTGGTTTAATCCGTAGAAATCCCTAAATTATATTAATACCTCTCTCGAGGCTACTAACAACTTACTCTAGGTTGATTAATTGAAATCTCTTTCTAATTAAAACCCCTATTGTCACATTAACTCGATCTATGGATTCCCTTATTAGGTTTGACCCTAATCCGACAGATTTTCGTCGCCCTATCTCTAGGGTTGCAATCAACTCCGCTTAATTGTGTTGATCTACTCTTAGACAGGGACTTTTGCTCCACTGAATAAGCACATTAGACTTGAATCAATAACCTGAATTATCAAAATAAGAATAAGAATAAGCACAAGTATTTATCTCATAAATCAAATAATAATAAGATCTGTCTTGGGTTTCATCCCCTTAGGTATTTAAGGGATTTAGTTCATATTAGAAGAGGGAAACATCATAAAAGAGGAAAAACAACAAAACATAAGAAAACCCAAAAACTTCTAAAGAAATTGATGGGAGATCCTCCGTCTTGATGGAGATCCTTCTCCTAAGCTGTTCCCAACGGCTGTCTTGGAGTATTTTCTCCTTCTACTCGGTGCTTATTTGACGTCCTATCGAGCTCTCTTTTAGGTTGCCCCCTAGGGTGTTTATATAGGCTTTGAGATGCCTTACTTAGCCCACAAGTATCCTATTTCGAATAGAATTCATCCTAGTTTCGGAAGGGACACGCCCGTGTAACACTCCCGTGGTGGACTCCCTTGGCCGTGGTCGATCCTGTTCGCCACACACGGCCGTGTGATCTACCCGTGGTCGATATTTTAGGTCGTGGTTGATCCTTGCTCAAAACACACGGCCGTGTCCAATGGTCCAGGCCATGTTGATTTCCTAAGTAGGCCCGTTCTGCCCCTTTTTGACCCGTTTCTCGTTCATTTCGACTCCCTAAGCTCTCCTGAGTATAAAACATGAAATTAAGAGATTAGGAGCATTGAATTCATCAAATTCAATGGAAAATCATCCAAAATTAAGCCAAGCATGGGGTTAAAATATGTGTAGATTATGGTTTATTAAGAGTTGATCCTTCGAGAAGCACACGATAGCGCCTTTGATTTACACCCTGGTGGAACAACGATGTATCATGATCTACGAGAGTTATATTGGTGGCCAGGGATGAAGAAAGATATAGTCGAGTATGTTGGTAAATGCCTGACTTGTCAGCAGAAAAAAGCAGAACATCAGGTACCAACAGGTTTGTTACAGCCTATTACTATTCCCAAGTGGAAATGGGATTGCATTACCATGGATTTTGTTACGGGATTGCCATTATCAGTGAGTAAAAAGAATGTCATCTGGGTAATTGTCTATCGACTCACAAAGTCAGCTCATTTTATAGCAGTTAGAACCGAATGTCACTACAGAAGCTTGTCGAGGTTTATATCCGGGAAATTGTTAGATTACATGGTATTCCAGTATCAATAATTTCAGATCGGGATCCTCGGCTTACATCAAGATTTTGGAAGCAGTTACATGAGTCGTTGGGTACGCGGCTTAATTTTAGCACTGCATTTCATCCGCAAACCGACAGACAGTATGAGCGGGTATTTCAGATATTAGATGACATGCTTCGAGCTTGTATCATTGATTTTGAATCAGGTTGGGAACGTTATTTACCATTGGCCGAGTTTGTTTATAATAATAGTTTCCAATCTAGTATTCAAATGGCTCCTTATGAAGCTTTATATGGTCGAAGGTGTCGATCGCCTGTATGTTGGACAAAATTGAATGAAAGAAAAGTGATTGGGCCGAAATTAATTAAAGAAACAGAGGAAACAGTTAATAAGATCAAAGACAGATTGAAGGCAGCCTTCGATAGACAGAAATCTTATGCGATTTTGAAACGACAAGATATAGAGTATTCCGTTGGTGATAAAGTATTTCTGAAGGTGTCACCTTGGAAGAAAGTCCTGAGATTTGGCCGGAAAGGTAAATTGAGTCTTCGTTATATCAGGCCGTATGAAATAGTAGAAAGAATTGGACCGGTTGCTTATTGACTAGCTTTACCTCCAGAGTTACAAAAGATTCACGATGTTTTCCATGATTCTATGCATCGGAGATATAGGTCAGATTCTTCACATATCATTCCCACTGAAGACATTGAAATTCGATCAGATTTGTCTTATGAAGAAGAGCCAGTTCAGATATTAGCTCGAGAAGTGAAAGAGTTGAGAAACAAATGGGTTCCTCTAGTAAAAGTATTGTGGAGAAATCATAATGTGGAAGAAGTAACTTGGGAACCAGAAGAAACTATGAGAGCGCAATATCCTCATCTCTTCTCAGGTAAATTTCGAGGATGAAATTTATTAAGGGGGGAGAAATGTAATGACCCAAAATTCACTGGCATCAAAAAAGTACATTATCGGGCCTCCGTCTTAGCGAAATGGGTTCGTAAAAATTTATTAGAAATATTTACGAGACTAGTTGTGTGTTTAATTAGGTTTTAGATAGGTGAATTTGACTTAATTAGGAGTAATTAATAAAAAGGACTAAATTGAATAAAGGGTAAAAGTTGAATTATAGATTAAAAGAAAATAAAAAGGACTAAAAGGGAAATTATACCAAAAGTATAAATTGAGGCGATTTATCGTGAGGAAAATCTAAGATTTTTATGTTTAGTATATTATTATATTATTATATAATAAAGATATTTTATGTTTTAATTATAATATAATATAATATATTATATTATTATATTTTATATATATAAACTAAAGAAACAAAAGAAAGGAAATAGAAACAAAATAGGGGACCAAACAGAAAGAAAACAAAAAAGAAAAGAAAAGAAGAAATTTAGGGTTTTTAAGGTTCAATTTCAAATTGGTAAGTCAAATTAAGTCCTTTTCTTGTAATTTTTGAGTTTTTATGAAACTAGAACAAAATACTATTAAATATGTGCTAAAATTTTGGAAGATATTAGATTTTTAGACATTAAATTTTATTGAGTAAAAGTGTGAATTGGGGATTGAATTAATAGAATTTCTAACTAGAAGTGGGAGATAGATTAAATTGTAGAATAAGTTATAAATTTTGTATAATAGGGACTAAATTGAAAGAAATTAAAAATTATGATTTTTATGCTGAAAATTTGTTGTTAAGTTTAAGTTTAGTTAAAATTTGAGTAGAAATAAGGTATAAATTGAGGTAGAAAAATGGATGAATTTAGTTAGGACTAAATTGAAATTAAGGTAGAAATTGAATAGAAATTCAAGTATTTAATGTGAATTAATGTTGTATTAGTCATTGTAAATTTATTTTAATTTTCGTAGCTAACAAAGAACCAGAGGTATTGGCTCAAAAGGGAAAGGAGAAGATTACCGAGGAGTAAATCAAGAATTTCGGGTTTGTATTACTATAATTCAAACTACTATTTAGTTAATGTTATATTTAAATTTTTATGTATGGTAAGTAAATTATAAGGTAAGTATTACTATTGACATGAATGAAATTGAAATGAAGTATGAATATGTTTGAGTATTTAAATCGTTTATTGATTAGAAAGTGGAAAAAAATGTATTAAATTGAATTGTGATTAAATTGAAAGGTGTGTTTTGAATTGAAATTAGATTGAAATTGAGAAATGATTTGAATACCCTATTAACTAGTCGGGCTGAGTCGGATATAGTTGGCATGCCATAGGATTGGAAGAGTACGGGAATTTATCGGCTTTGCCGATCAGGCACTATATGTGACGTACCGAGGCACCACGTGTGTCGCTTCGTGCACTTTATGTGTTGTATCACCGCTTCGATATATTGATCGTCATCGAGTACCGCTTTAGGCATAATGTGCTTTGTCTTGTGTGTTTGGTTGGAATCGTGTATCCGCCAAGGTCCGGTTTGTTAATAGGTGAATATTCGAAATGAGAGAATTGAATAAATTTGATTGATCGTATGATTAAAAGTATGAGAAAGAAATTGTTAGTCGATTTGTGAATTGAAATTGTTTGTGAGATTTGGAAACATGAACCTAAGGTTCATGAATTGATCAAGTTCAAGTTATTAAGATATGATATTGTTGATGAATTATTATATATGAAATATGAAATTGAATGTAAATTAGTTCTTATGATTTATAAATTTTACATGTTTAATGTTATATGATTAATATTTATAATTCATTAAAGTTATATAATTTGAATTATTGTAATACCACTGAGTACGAAATACTCAGCGTATGGTTATTTCCGTGCGCAGGTCAGTAGAAGTCAAAAGTCGCGGTTCAGTATCCAAATCAATCCCGACTTCAGCACAACTTTGGTGATGTACTTTTCCTTTTGGTAAATGTGGCATGTACCTAGGTTGTATACATGGGTCATATGAATTTGATTATAAAGTATGGATAGTTTGTAATGTTTTGAACTTAGTCTAAGTGAAATGGTAAAGAGTATACTATAAAATTTGGTATTAAGTTTGAATGGAAAATGAATGAAGTTATTAGTAAACTTTGAATGATATTATGAATTTTTAATTATTAAATTATTGTGTTAATGAATTGATTATGTGATAAATCATAATTTATACATATTTTAACCCCATGCTTAGCTTATTTTTGGATGAGTTTTCATTAGAATTGATGAATTTGATGCTCCTAATATCTTAATTTCATGTTTTACACTCAGGAGAGCTTAGGGAGTCGAAAAGAACGAGAAACGGGCCAAAAAAAGGACAAAATGGGCCTATCTAAGAATTCAACACGGCCTGGGCCATTGGACACGGTCGTGTGTTGCGAGCAGGATCGAACACGGCCTGGATCAACGTACACGGGCAGACCACACGATCGTGTGTGGTGAACAGGAGCGAGCACAGTCTAAGGCTATCGTACACGGACGTGTCACACAGGCTTGTCCCTGCCATACCTAAGTGTAATTCTATCCGAAAAAGGTTACTTGTGGGCAAAGAAAGACGTTCCAAAGCCTATATAAACACCCTAGGGGGTGACCTTAAGAAGACGCTGAATAGAACGCAGAAAATACTCGAAGACAGCCGTCGAAAGCAGCTCGGAGGAAGGATCTCCACCAAGACTGAATATCTCCCATCAAGTTCTTTAGAAGTTTTTGGGTTTTCTTATGTTTTGTAGTTTTCCTTATTCTATGATGTTTCCTTCTATCATTATGAACTAAATCCCTTAGATACCTAAGGGGATAAAACCTAAGACGGATCTTATTACTATTTGATTTATAAGATAAATACTTGTTCTTATTCTTAATTGTGAGTTCTTATTCTTGTTCGATAATTCAGGTTATTGATTCAAGTCGAATGTGTTTATTCAGATGGAGCAAAAGTCCTGCTTAAGAGTAGATCAACACAATTAAGCGGAGTTGATTGCAACCCTAGACATAGGGCGACGAAAATCTGCCGGATTAGAGTCAAATCTAATAAGGGAATCCATAGATCGAGTTACTGTGACAATAGGGGTTTTAATTAGAAAGATATTTCAATTCATCAACCTAGAGTCAGTTGTTTTTAGTCTCGAGAGAGATATTAACATAAATCATGGATTTCTACGGATTAAGACAAGTGAATAAATCTTATGAATCAAAAGTAATAAGTGAAGTCTAGGTGGATTCTTCTTTAGGTATTGCTTATCACATAAGTTGTCTAAAAGTATTTTCCCAATTCTTTCGTTGTCGTGTTTTTAATTAAGTTTTAGTTTAAAAAGAAATCACTCCAATTTTTAGGCTAGATAATAAAAGGATAGTAATTACTAGTACTCTTGGTCCTTGTGGATACGATATTACCGGTCTTACCATAACTATACTATTAAACGATAGGTGCGCTTGCCTTTATTGTTGTCATAGTTAGTTTTAGACACATCATTATGATTTAGGTGTAATTGAGTATAAATTTTTTTGGTTGTGCCATTGGTTTTGGATTGGTTGCGGTTTGAAAATTGCAGGGAAGGTTAGATGTTTATAAAGGGGTTATATCGAGTTTCAAAAAAAAAATACAAAAAATTTCTAGAGTACTCGAACAAGTCCCGTTCCACTTCTAATACATATTTTGGGCCTCGAAGGTCCATCAAAAGGACTTAATCGTTAATTTATAATATGTATGTTATTTATTTGTGAATTAATTGTAAATTGTCTGATATGCTCGGTAATGCCTCGTAACCCTGTTTCAACGACGATTTAGGGTTAAGGGGTGTTACACTCCTACTCATAATCTAAAACAAGAAATAAAAATCATCCTAATTATTTGTTTTACAATCCCAAAAATTAAAATTCGCTCTTAATCATAAAAATGGGGTGGTTACCTCCTTCATTGGAGCTTTCCCTTTTCCCGGAACATGGCCTCAAAAGGAGCCTCCACTCGACGAATGTGCATGCTGGGTTAGGCTGCAGATGACTTGCCCTTTCTATGCGGATCTTTGCGACTAGAATGCCCCTTCATAGTCGTCATCCTCCTCCTCCTGGGAACCATGCTCCATAGCCCCATCGCCCTCTTCTTCTTCCTCACTTTTGTTGCCCTCTTCACCTCCTTGCTCCTCGGATCTGTGATGGAAGTGCATTGGGCTATATTTTTTCAATGGCAAATTTAGTATTCGTATACCATTTTTCCATGTGAACTCTTGTCCGATCGGGCCCATCTATTGCATCCATCTTATCATCTATTCCATGTCTGGGATGTCTCTTCCACCAGGTTATTTCTGAGCAGTTGGTGTTAATTTCCTCTTCAAAGATGTCGGGACATCCATCTTTTGCTTTCTTCATTGGTTTCAACCATTGATTTGTTTTCGATGAAGCTTGACGTATTGAGTATACATGGAATCACCTATTAAGCTCTTCATCAGTCTCATAAATTACTCGTTTGTTTCCATTGGAACCCCAACCTTTTTGCATAGTGCCATCACTAGGTGAGGGAAGAAAACCCCGACCTTTTGGCCGTTTATACAATGCTTCATACTGTGATAGATCCATCGACCGATGCGTATTTTCTTTTTTCCTCAAAATTCCATACAACACATAGCTCGAAAAGATTTTACGTTAGAAACGTTCAAAGTAGGTGTAATTCTAGTGCAAAGAAATTGCATCCACATATTAGCTATGGGAAACATGACTACTTGATTTAATTGGTTGGTAGTCTGGTATCCAATTGGTGGTTCTATTCACCTCTCCCTTTGGTTAAGTAGTTTACAATGTTATCCATATCTATGTCCTTAAAATTAGTTAAATCAGTATTATTAAGAAAATCAATTTCATAATATGGAACATTGTAAAACTCACAAATTTCTCGAGGGGTAATGTGCACCTCTTTACCCCTTACCGTTATAATTTCCCAAATAGCATCATACGATCTCCTAGATTCTTGATCTCTAAACGATGCATAAAATTCTTGGACTACCGGGATAATAGCTGGTTTTTTCAGGGTTATGCAAAAGTGTTCCCACCTACGATATCAAACTAACACCCAAGTTTCTTTACAGAGGATCATTGATTGTTCGAAACCCCTTTCTTGAATTAATGTCTTCCCTTATAGTTCTAGAAAGTATTTTTCGACATCCTGGTTTTGAAACTTAGAAGGGTTTGTGATAAACCATAATTTATACATATTTTAATCCCACATTTAGCATGCTTTTTTGGATGATTTATCCTTTGAATTGTGGAATTCGATGCTCCTGATCTTTTAATTTCATGTTTTATATTTAGGGAAGCATAGGAGGATGAAAAGAACGAGATAGGGCTAAAAATGGACCAAATGGGCCAAAGTAGGAAATCAACACGGCTTGGAGGTAGCCACACGGTCATGCCCCTTTAGCAGGCTCGACCACGGCCTGAATTCGATTCACACGGGCGTGTTGCACGGGCGTGTCCCTGCCGTGACAAAGAGGAATTTCACTCGGAATAGGGTACTTAGAGGCAAAGAAAGACATTCCAAAAGACTATATAAACACCCTAAAGGCCAATCTTGAGGGGGGCGTCCAGCTAGGCCAAGGAGCCAAGCCAGAGAGGTCAAAATTGTGGGATTTACTCGAAGAAAGCTAGTTGATTCATCTCAAGAAGCCGGAATCATACTCAAGACGGAGGATCTCTCCTTCAATTCCTTCAGGGGGTTTTAGGTTTTTCTTGTGTTTTGTTTTATCTTTTCTTCTGAGATGTATTCTTTTATGATTATGAACTAAACCCCTCAGATACCTAAGGGGGATGAAACCTAAGACGGATCTTGTTATTGTTTTCTGAACTATATGATAAATACTGGATTTGTTCTTAACTATGTGTTCTTAATTCTTGTTTTGGTATTTCAGGATATTGATTCAAGTATTGATGTGCTTAGGCAGTGGAGGAATATTCCCTGTTTAAGAGTAGATCTAGCATAGTTAAGCGGAGTTGATCGCAACCCTAGAGATAGGATGATGAAAATCTATCGGATTAGGGTCAAACCTAATATGGGAGTCGATAGATCGAGTTAATGCAATCCTAGGGGTTTTAATTAGAAAGAGATTTCAATTAATCAACCTAGGGTTAGACGTTAGTAGCCTCAAGAGAGGTATTAATATAAATTAGGGAATCCTACGGATCAAGTCAAGTGAATAAATCGTCTGGTTCAGAGTTAAATAACAAGTGAGGTCTAGGTGGATTCTCCCTTGGGTATCGTCTTAATCAATTGTTTTTTTCCCCACAAGTATTTTCCCCAATTCATTCTCTGTGTCTTAGCGTCTTTAGCTTAGTAGTCAGTTAATTTTAGAATAAACAAAAAATCCCTTAATCTTTAGGCTAAATAAAAAAAAGAAAGTCAGTATTAGTACTTTTGGTTCCTTTGGGTTCGACAACCCGGTCTTGCCACTAAGCTATACTATTGTTCTATAGGTGCACTTGCCTCAATCGTGGTGATAGTTAGTTTCTAGGCTAGATCATTCATTTTATAAATATTAAGACTATTGACATCTACGATCAGTTTGCGACCACTGGTTCCTCTTGTTCAATGGTTTGTCTACTTTTCCTAGGAGGCATGTTTCAAATATATTCAACTAGATGAACTAAAAATTCAAGCAATGTGTTTTACAAACAATAAATGCAATGTAATAGTAAAGTTCAATAAGGAACCCTTTCGAGAATAAACATATTTATATAGCAATTCACAATTTCACAATATCGGTTTATCAGAATAACACATCACTATAGTATTTTAGAATTCACAGTTTTGTATGCACATGCTTATGGATGGCAATGCGATTTCAGTTTATCAGAAAAGGTTCTACCCAACTCCGCTACACACCACACTATGAGTTCCTCAGAACTCATCCAACCTTATACACCAACTTGTGGATAAAACACCACTGATTTGCAGATAAACTGCCACTTGTTGTGGATGCACAACATAATTGCAGATAAAAGCTACCACTGGGTTTGTAAAAATTGTAGGTAAACCACCAGTATTTTCAGATAAAAACATATGTAGATAAACTTCCACTTGGTTCATGAACGAACCACATATTTGCAGATAAAAACTACCACTGGATTGTGAGTGGACTACATATTTGTAGATAAAAATTGCTACTGGGTTTGCGGACAAGCCACTACTATTTGCATATTATTAAACTGTCACTCTTCCTTCATACATATCATCCCACTCATGCTATGCAGTATGACATGCTTTGTAATAGAACAATTCAACACTAGTAGTAAACATGTTTAACATGTATTTAATTCAACATTGGTAATCAACATGCTTATCATGTATTCAATTTAACATTAGCAATAGACATGCTTAACATGTACTCAGTAGGGTGGTAACAATATTAACACTACTAGTTCATCAGTATTACAATGACAGCAGGCTTGTATTATTTACTTTTCATATGATATAACAATAGTAATTTAGTCGTTAAATCACATATTCCAGAATAACACAATATTAGAGACTTAATTGAGCAAATAAAAATTCGAAAAATAATTCAGGGAATAATAATGACTAAACTGAACATATTATACTTTTTTTGGCAAAACTGTAAAACAAAGGTCACACAGCCATGCGAGCTACTTTAGGCCGTGTGGAAGGGTTACACAGTCGTGTGGCCAAGCCGTATAACAGACTGTGGTTGTGTGGCAAATGCAAATATTAACCTACAGGGGAGTCACGATCGTGTGAAAGAGCTTGTGGCCGTATGGTTCATGAACTAGCCTAGGATTTTTAGAGGTACATGGTCATATAGTCCATCCATGTGGTCCACATGCCCGTGTGGGTAACCGTGTGGCTTTAATCCTATACATGATCACTACCAATTCACTTGGGAAAGAACACACACCTTTCACTAACGGTCCAATCGACATTCCTCACGATCATATATGATCCGACTCACCTAAATTCGGTCTTCCAAATGACATTTACACACGAATTAGCGGTTGGTTTCAATATTTGACAAGATCATCAAAAGATTTGGCAAGAATCGTAAAAGATCGATTAATTGAATTGAAAGATTAACGTGGAATGATGCTATCTCGAAATTACGAGTTCTACTTATAGAAACAAATGCACTTACTGAACCTTGATGAAAAGAAACGATTGTTATCAATGGCTAAATCAACAACCAGTAGGAAAAATGATTTGAATGAGATTGATTTTGATTCGGGAAAGAAAAAATAATTTTCAACAATGGAATGAAAATATGATGTAAAGAAAAGAAAAGAAATAGGGTAGAAATAAAGAGAGGATGGGATTTGGAAAGAAACAAAATACCAAGTCTAATTAGGAAAAGATGGTTAAATACCTAGGATTTGGAAACCCTTTGGGGCGGCATGGTAATTTACCCATTGCTGCGGAAAAAATGCAAATAGGGGAAGGACTAGCTCGAACTTGGTTCACTTGTGGAAGGAAGCTAACTCTTATCCAATTAGTCCTGCTACCTATTTCTTGCTAAGTTTTATCCCTGGCTGAATATATTTTAGTTGTGGTTTTTACCCTAAGTTGCTGAAAATGAAAGGAAAAGAAATGGGAGAAAGGTAGCTAGAACTTGGGTCTCTAGGGAAGACACTAAACACTTAACCATTTAGCCTATGTATTATTTCTTATCTATTCATTTCAGTTAACCCCTTACGTTTCAGGGCATGACAATTTCTCAAAGTAATCCCTTAAATTATGAACTTTAAATTGGATCATGATTTTGATGTTGAGATGTCAAGAGTCCATATTTATTGCGTATGTTATTATTATATTGTATTACTATTGATGGAATTAATGTTTTACTGGGATTGTATTAGATCTTCTATCATAAGCAAGTCTCAAAATCATGTCTATATATTTGAGAGACTTGCATACAAAAATGTACTGATTATTAAACACTTAACCAGTTCATGTGAGAATACTTTTGTAAGAGAGTTGTTTTTAAAGTAAAACTTGTTGGTGTGGTTTTACTTGTTGTGATCATCAGGGGTGTTCACAGTAGTGAGAGTATATCTTCAAAGTGCAAGGATGAGGGAAACGATCACGGTATGTGTGATTGAGTACGTTAACTTTGTAATTGTTGAAGAAAAGGCATATTTTTCATTGAGCTTAGCTCCATAGATGTAGGGAAACCGAATTGCATAATCGTCTTCTTATGTGTTGTGTGTTTTCTGTTTTCTCATTTAGTGCATAGAGAAGTGCACACCAACTTAGGCAAAAGTTTATTTGTGCTCTTAGCAATGCCCTTTTTTTTACAATGGTGTTTGGAAAGCTACCTGATAACTAGATTTGGGTGTAGTTGCTTGTAATTACACATGTGTGACATATTTGTGTAACCATTATAATTCATGAGTCCCACTAAATTGGTTGTAATTGAAGCCTCCAGTTACACTCTCCAATTCTTAGGGGAGAGTAAGAATTGAAGTAATCACACGCATAGTTAAGAATTGAAGTAATTACACGCATAGTTACTGTAACACCCCGAATTTGGGCCTAAAAGAATTGGGCCCAATGGGCCTTGGGAATGGGAGCGCCTAAAATTTTTGAGATATAAGTATCACTTAGAATATTATTAAGATAGTATCGGGATTAATTGAAGCCTTAGAGTTAGGGGTGACCTTAAGGAAAAATTTATTTTTCTCACTTAGTGGACCCTAGTCCCAGACATGAGGCCTCATAAGCAGATTAAGAGAAGAAAGGACACAAATGGGCTTGTAGTCCAGTGGGAAATGGCGTCATATAGGGGATATGAGGTGGCGTGTTAAGCAGTTAAGGAGGTCCAAGGTTCGAGGCCTAGGAAGGGAAAATTAAGGAGTTTTATTTTTGTGCATGGACAGAAGGAGTTGGCGTTGGAGGGGACTCTAAAAGGGAGTGTTCATGAGAGAAATTTAAGGTGAAGATAAGGGAGAAAAGATAGGGATTGGGAGGTGGATATAGTGGTGCCAAATTAGACTCTGAGGGAAGGGAAGTTTCGGCTAGCGGCTATAAATATGAGTGCCGAATTAAGTTCCTAGGTTAAAGCCGAATTTTTGCTTTCCTTCTAGCCGAATTTCTTCACTTGTGTGAGGCTCAGACGTTTCTTTTCTGTCTCTAAGGGTGCCATAGCCGAATTCTTCATACTCTCCCTTCTCAAATTCCATTTTGGTTCACCACTCGGTTCTAGCCAAATCACTTTTATTTCTTACTCCCTCAAGTGTTGCCGAATTGCCTCTGTCACCTTTCTAGTCTCAAAAGCCGGACTTAAGTCGCAGGATCAAAGGAAGATTTCGGTAAGAGCTTAGTTGAATTTTTAGTGTGTTTTCTTAAAAGTTGAAGGGCTATCTAACCCCTCTTTGCCGTTACCATGCATTAACAAGGGTGAGGCTCAGCAATCGCAAGCGCGGTAGGTAAGGATTGTTATCAATGTAGTAAGTATTCTCGATTCAGTTAGAGTTTTAATAAGTGACCGAATATATTGTGGCTCATAGGGGTGATTTATGATCTATATGGATCACTTGGTTTTGACGATATAGGTGTTGGATGCAGATCTAGAGGATAATCGCCAATAGTAGCAAATGAATGGGCTACTAGAAAGTAAGGCACACGGTAAGGTTACGGTGAGGTTTCGGTTTCTGATAAAGTGCATCTTAAGTTACGATTAATCGTTAGGTGATGTCAATTGTAGGTTCGTGACTAAGGGGTTCGTAGCACGCAAGGTTACCAGGTGTGTACAAACACTACGCACACGATATCGGCAATACCGAAAAGCCGAAAAGCTGAAAGTGGCTAAATGGGCCCGGTGGGCCCTGAGGCTAAGTTTGATGAAATGGTTTGGTTGGTTATATGAATTGAATTAGTCATGCATGATACATGATCTGGATATGTTTTGGGCCTAATAGGCCATATGATGAGATTTGGGCCTAACGGGCCGTAAGGACATAAAATGGGCTTGATGGGCTTACGGGGGCGTAGACAAGTATGTTAGGGTTAATGGACTTTAGGCCTAGCTTGAACAACTTTGTAATTTCATAAGACTTAAGCTAATAATCAAACTTGTCTGTGGACAAGTCGATTAGTTAGAGTGTGGTAACCGACATATGCATGTCTAGGATTGGATCTAGTGAGAGCTTGGTACTTAAGCGGTCCGAGTGACCCACCTCTTCTTTTCTGAGATCCTACCTAGTGCATAGTGTTTGTTCACTTTAACCGCGAGGACTTGTTTATGGGCCAAATTTTATAACTAAAACCCAAGAGGGACTAAAATACCCTTATATTGGAAAATTACTAAAATACCCTTATATTGTAAAATTACTAAAATACCCTTATATTGTAAAATTACTAAAATACCCCTATTTGTAAAATTACCAAGATACCCCTAATTTGCCAAATTACCAAAATACCCCTGTAGGGTAGAATTACGAAAATACCCCTGGGTAGTGAAATGACGAAAATACCCCTATGTGATGAATATGGGTTTGTGGATGTTACTTTTGTGTTTGATGCATTCATATGATATTCTGCTTAGGATGCATATGGGTGGGAATTATGGTACGGAGGAAGATTTGAGGATCGCATGGTCGTATGGTATGGATCCGGGATCGCATAGCCGTATGGTATGGATCCACAGAACGCTTTAAGCCTAACATATGATTAGCAGCTTTGCTGCAATGTTCGGTAGTACCATAGGCAACCGGCTACCCTTGGTGTGTAGCGGAGGGGTGGGTCGAGCTAGAATTCCCCACAGAGTCATAAGGTTGGAAGGGAAATGGTGTGTTTAGCGGATGGATTTTTGGGGTGGGTTTTGCATTATCTGTTTATAAATGATACAATATGATATGATATGAGGTCATTGTGGGCTAAGGCCCAAGACCACCGATTTTGTTAGGGCTTAGGCCCAATGTGAATATTTGTATGTGATTTGATTGCCAAGGGTTGTACACACCTTTGAGTTTGAAACTCACACCCTTAATTTTAAATGTTTGAGTAATCCCGAATAGGCGGCTCGACGAGGGAGAGGACTCGGAGATGGCCACACTACAAGTTGTTCAAATGTTTTAATTTATTCAAATGATTCTGCTTAAATACTTTGTTTTTCATTGGATTGTAATAAGGCCATGTAACTCCTATTTGACTTTGAATTTTGGGTTTATTATTATTATTGTTTCAATCGCCCACTTAAGAAATTTCATAAAATTATTAAAGTGTTAATATGGTTTTCAAATAATCTTTTGTTTTGGGCTTTTGGGCCTTAAATGATTAACTAGTAAATTGTTTTGAAGTGCGCCTTTAATGTGACATTTCAGATTCAGGCCTAACTTCTAGGTCGGGTTTGGGGTGTTACAATTACAACCAACTACATTCAAATCCAATTTCCCTATAACTTTTCAAACCCACCTTAAATGATTTAAGTTTAAGAAATTTTTTTATACAATAATTATAGTATTTTAATTTTAGAACATATATTTTAGTTTTTAAAATATAATTATATGTTATTTTACTAGCCTCATTTAAATAATCTAAAAATATAATTAAACTTTGATAGCCAAACACGTTTAGGGAATTAGAATTTCTTTTAATTACATAAGAGTGTAATTACTACCCTATTAATTACACTTTCATTCAATTACTCTGTGGTGTCCAAACTCACCGTAAGTAAATTTTAAATAAAAATATAATTATAAACTTGTTATTATTAATCATGTATTTTCTATTTATTTTTATATTTTCATCTACTTTTAATTACAAAATAATAAAAAATTAATTAATTTATAATTATATTAAAATAATATAAAATTAAATTCTTATTAAATTATATTTTATTTCAAGTAAAATTAAATATTTTAAGCTTATATTCAAATTCAATTATATATTAAACCTAAGATGAATTTAATAATTTGTTTTTATTTAAAATCAAATAATTACCAATATTTAGAAGGTTTTATTAGAAAATAAATTGATTAAAATATAAATGAAAAAAATGAATTCAGCTCAAAATTAATATATCTAATTGAATTAAAATTAAGTATAAAATAATTAACATGTATCTGCATAAAAAATTATGGAAAAGAAGAAAAAATAAAGAGGACAAAAAGAAAATACGATCATTATTAAAAATAAATTTACATATATTAATTAAAAAGGCATTATGTTTAATGGATTATTTGTTAGGAGTTTTATTTTTTACACATATTTTAGTATATGACTTAGCAATAAATCAACTTAATTAGTAATATTTAGTCACTTCCACGATTTATTTTTATTAAAAAGAATGAAAACTTTTCGCTTATTTTAAAGAGGTCTTATTTTTCACAAGAGTTATTACTCATATTTCTAATTTCAAGTTTAAATTTGTACTAACTATTCTTTATTAAGCTTTTTCTTCATGCTATTACATTGGTAACCAAATGTAGTATAAATGTGGAGTATTTTAACTCTAAAATGGGTTAAAATGTGAATTTGCCACCAGCTCAATATTTAAATATGCCACTATACTTTATTTTGATTAATATTTTCCTTTATACTTTGAGAATATAATTAAATTTTCCACTCAACTTTTATGTGATTGAATTTTATCACTCACCTTTGAATTTTACTGAATTCTGCCAATTAGTTTGATTTTAATTAAAATTTACCACGAGATTTTGATGATTTCAAAATAAAACTTAACAAGAGAAATTATTTCAAATAGTTTATTTTAATAGTTAACAATACATTAATTTATAAAATATTAAAAATTAATTAACTTAAATCTTTATTAAGTAAAAGAAAGACTTGAAAAAAAAAGAAGAAGAAAGATTAAGTTTACTTTTTTTAAAAATAACTATTTTTATTCATTTTTAATATAATATTAAATTATTATTTTTAAGTGTTAAGGTAAAATGTTTTTTAATTAAAATTTATCTCCAAATTATTATAAATTAAAATTGAATAGTAAGATTCAATAAAAAATTAAATTTTAGTGACAAAATTCAATCAAACAAAATAAAGTGGTAAAATTCAAAATAAAGATAAAGTATAGTGGTAAATTTATATTTAGCTTAAAAGTACAACCACAAATATTAATCAAAATAAAGTATAATGTAAAATTTCGACTTTCATCTCAAGTACAGTGATAAATTTGCACGTTAACTTTGTTCAATCACTGTTGAGGGAATTAACTTGTTAAAAAAAATTATATAATAAGAAAAAGATTAACAAAATGTACTTTTAGGTAATATTATATTTCAACTAAATAATAAAATCTTACGTTTCAACCAAATGAACCAAATAGAGTAATGCAACATACATAGTAATGTGTTAAGTAATCTTACATTTCGATAATTCAATTAACATACATAATCATACATTTGTTAGAAAAATCATATGTATTTCTTATATTTGTAAAATTGTAACACCCTAAGCCCGGTCTAGACGTCCAGACCAAGTTTGGAGAGTTACATCATCCGTATTAAAGTTCATACTATCATAATGCAGTCGAATTGAGCTATTCATTACGTAACATTCATCACCACAAAATTTAAAGCACATAATCTTCATAAGTTCCATAACATGATAGAACAATAATCCTTAATAGTAATGCTTAAAAGAAAGATAAAGGTTTGACCGAGCTTCCGCGACCCTGACCCGATCAAGACTGGGAACCACCTGAAACCCAATCAATAAAGGAGTGAGTTGTGAACTCAGTGCGTAAAAGAAGTTTATTTTATTAGAATTCATTTATAGCAAAATTCCAAATTCAAGTATTCGGTTCATTTCAGAAGAGTGGTAGTTCAGATTCAGAGTACACCAGTTACAGGTATACGTATATGCAATTTCAGTTCATATACGACACCGATAAGATTCAGATGCAATTTTCCTATTCCCGTCCGCTACACACCATCTCCTGCCATCCTAACACACCGTTAAGGACATTCAATGCCCAACCAACCCTTCACACCATTAAATGTTCGTTGACACTTTTACAGAAATGCAACTTAGCTGCTAATTCAATATGCGACAAGTGCCAGAATCAGATATACTCTTAGTGGCCTAGCCACGATTTCAAAACAGATTTCTTCTTCCTTCACAACATCCAACCCCATACCAATGCAAAATACAACTACCGTAACACATGTTTAGTCATTCTAATACATTACATAATTAATAAAACAGTTCAATAACAGAGTGGTATTACAGTGCAAATTCAAGTATGTGATTTACAGATCAGTCTTAGTGTATCAGACAGTTCTCATATAAACAAATTCAGTATTCGTACATTGAGGAAACCAATATCAAAGTTTAGCAACATTCTCGGCCTTAGAAACAGTTCTCGGACCCAACATCCTGCCATACGACCTGGGCACACGCCCATGTACTTTGGTCGTGTGGTTTTTAAGCACAAACAGTGAGTTACACGGCCTGGGCACACGCCTGTGTCCCTAGCCGTGTGGTTTTTATACCTCAAATAGTGAGTTACACGGCCTAGGCACACGCCCGTGTCCCTGGCCATGTGAACCCTGCACTAGCATGGCCACACACGGCCTAGACACACGCCCGTGTGGCCTTAATTCAGTAAACAGTGAGTTACACAGCTGTTCACACGGCCTGCCACACGCCCGTGTGGCCCACACGGCCTAGTCACATGCCCATGTGCCTGGCCGTGTGGCGTCGACAACCACCATTTTTGGCGACCCGAAACTTGCAAATTAAAGTTTCCAGTACGCACTTGATTTTGTTTTGACGGAGAAACAATACGAAGACTACCCAAAACCTAATTAATCATTCCACTATCAATTGCACTATCAATTCCGACATTTAGCAAAATCACTTATCGTTAAAAACATGTCAAAAGGTTCAACACAATTCTATCCCAATTCGCACACTCACCTCGTATGAAACAGGAGAAATCAATCTAACACAGCGGATTACCGTCTTTTGCAATATCCTTGCCTAAACAAAGTAGCCAATCGAGTGTTTAACAGAAAATCAACTAAACGAGCCAAGTCCCGTTTTGACAGAAAAATGTTAACAGAATGGAAATTACAACGAAAGGAAGTTGCAACGGAACTTACACAAAATTGATCTCACAGCGCAACAATACTTCACAATTACACAAGATCAATTGCAGAAAAGAAGAAAGAAGAAAAAGAAATTGAAAAGAAGGAAGAATAGCAAAAATTAAAGAACTAAAATTTTGAAAGAAAAAGAACGATAACTTTTTCTTAGACTGTTTTAAATTAACCACCACCCTTCCCGACGTTTGCAAAAAAATATATTCCTAATGCGTACGATGGGATTCGAACTCAGAACCAGACAAAATACAGACAGATGCTTAACCAGTGAACCAGTAGGTTCTTGTCACCATTTCACACTGAATTGAACTTAATCGGGTAACGCGGGCTCATGGGTTGATTTAAAAACACAACAAAACTTTTAATGAAGCGACTCAAACCCCAAACCTTAAACCCAGAAGCAGAGCACAGTACCAGAAATATAGAAATTAATTACTACAGATTCTCACAATTAAATTCTTAAAATTTTGGGGCGTTACAAAAACCTTGTTGAAGAATTCATTTGCATTAAATAAACTTTGTTAAAATAAAATATACATACAAATAATAAATTTAATAACAACTTACTTGTAAATAACACTTGCTGAGAATAGATTTGAAGAATCATGAATTTACCGTTGTTGCCAAGAATTGAACCCTTTGTCCTTGAGGATAAATTTCTCGTCACTTGATTGTCTTTCGAAACTTTAACAACAACACCTCAAAAAATTATACACCTCTTAAAGATCCACAAACTTATAAAATCTGACTTATTTTTATCTCCACCATTAATAAAAACCTAAGGTTATTTTACAAAAGAAATTAAAAGAAAATAAATATATGAAGAGAAATAAGAGGTCACTGTATATAAAGAAAAAATTTACAAGAGTTAAATCGTTTAAGCCACCCATTTTTAAAGGAAATTAAATCGATAAAAAACTTACATTAATAAGTGTTTTAAATTCATGAATGATAAAAGAATATGAATGTATGACATTCATAAATGTCACAATTAATTTATCTACTAAAATTATTAATTAGATCGGGATTAAACAAGAAAAATATTTTATTTAACCGAATTAGAGTTCATTAGTTCATAGTTCAAATTATCACACAAACTTGTAATTCAAGTTTGAAAATTTTCAATTGAAAGATTCTTTGAGAACAATTTCACATTCACCTTGATTTTTTAAACATGCTAAATTTTACATATTGCAGTACAAATTCAGTAATAACTTAACCATAAAATGAATGTATCATACATTTATTTTTATTAAAAATAATGTGTTTGAAACAATTTTTTAGCAGTGTCAATTGGTGTCTAACACTGCTCAGCTAAAAAAACTTGCCATGTTTGAGTTGACAAATTTTGACAATAAAAATCCTTAGGCTTTGATTCTTACTGATACTTTAGCTAATTGCAACCTCATTTATGATATCCAAACTGTTTACAACAACATATCCTAAAGATTGGTTTGGACCGGATCAAGGTAATTGACTTCCCAACTTTGATGAAATTGGATTGAATCAGGTTGAACTTGGAAGCATATCTTGAATGTCGAAACCATTTTTTTGAAAGGTCGACATTTTAAAAACGAAAATGGAGCCACCACCAATCTTTTTTATGAGGTATGATCGGGTCACCTCGTAGTTTAATCATTTTAATAAATAGTTTTGATTTACTAAAACAACGATTTTGGTCTACAAAAATCCAGAAAATAGGTTCGGGAGTCGATTACGTACGAGGAAGGATTAGCACCCTTGTAACGCCCAAAATTGGTACCTAGTTGATTAATTAAAGTCTTAGTGTCGAAAGTTAAAAACTCGAAAAGAATTTAAAATACGATCCCTCTTTGCATTAATGTTAATTTTACTTAAAAAACCGCTTGAATAAATCGAAACAAACGTTAAAGACCCTCTCGTCTTGAGATAACAAAATATCACATCTCGTAAGTTAGGACACGACTTGTTGAACCTTCGAGAATAAGCTTACCTTTTAATTTTTATTTAAAACTTGTGTATTTTAATTTTAAAATGATATTCGGTCATTTAGGTTCAACGAGAAAATCGAAACCCCGTAAGTTAGGGTACGACTTCTCGAATTTCTAAACACGAACATTGCCTATTTTAAAAGATTCTTTTTTATGAATTTGGGAGAAAATTAACGACATTTAAAATGATGTACGATAAAATATTATAATAACAATGAAGTAATTACAAAGATGAATGCAATATTAATAAACAAGTCTCGATAAATAAATAAAGCAATAAAACGGAAATGCATTATATAAAAACAAACAAACATAACATAAAAGTGTTTAGAAAATGGATGAAATAATGAAACTATATGTAAAGGGGAAACAAATAATAAACAAGTGGATAAATATGTAAATTTAGGTAGTAAAAAATACACAAGTCAAATTAACCTTACAAACTTTAATATGTATATAAAACATGTAAAATGATAAATATGTATATATATAAGTAAAATAAATATACATAATATTAAGTTTGAATATTTAAAAGTGGAAGTAATAAATAAACAAAATAATATAAGCAACAACCAAATAAATAACATAAAAGATAAATGAATAAAATAAGTAAATAACATTAAAATTAAATAAAAAAGAAAGGAATAAAAGAAGGGTAAATAAATAAGTACGCAATTAAATGGAATTTTCATTAAAAAATTGAATCAAATGGGCCAAGGACTAAATTATAGGAAAGATGAAATTAACAGTAAAAATTACAATAAAATAAGTAAATAAGGACCAAAATATAAGGCGCGAAAGACAGGAAGGACTGAATGGGGAAATATTCCCCGCCTTCTGAAATGCACCGTTCTGAGAGGACCGAATTAAAATCGAAATAAAATTCGCGGGGTAAATTTAAAAAGAGAAAAAAAAAAGGCTAGATTAAAACAACACAAAAATGCGGAAGGATCAAAAGGGTAAATAACCCCTAAAACAAAAAACACGCGGATCCTAGGCGGTTCGGGTCGGGTCTGTCTGATCTAGCTCAAAATGACGTCGTTTTGGCGTTTGTGCGCATTGGCCCAAAACGGCGCCATTTTATGTTCCTATAAAAGTTAAAATTTTTCCAAAAAAAAAAAATTTCATCCCTTGAAACAAAAAAAATCTAAAAAATCTCTCTTTCTTTTTTCTCTCATCCCCCAAAGATCCAGCCATCAGCCACCGCGCCGGCCGCCGGTCACTAGCGATGGCGCCGCCGTCCGTGGTGGTCGGAAAGAGAAAAGAAAGCCTTTTTTTATTTTTTTTTAAATAAGACTTAGATCTAGGGTTTATTATATAAAAAACAACAAAAAGAAAAAAGAAAAGAAACAAATCGCGAGGGAACGCCTTCGTCTTTGCTGCGTTTCAAACCTCCGTCGGAACCCAAATGGGTTTTGTGACGTTCAGGTTGCTGAAAGCTTTCTCAACGGTGACAGAAGACGAATCGGTGGTATGTTTTTTATTTATCTATTTACTTATTTCAAATAAAAATAAATAAAAGAGGCACCTTTGATTTTTTTGAATCTGTTTCAAACTTTCTTTGTATTCAAGATCTACTTTTTTTCTTTGATGTAATCTTTTTTTTTTGATTAATCGTCTCTGAAAAAATACACTGATGATTCGGGGCTTTATAGCCAATTACAATGTCTTTTCTTTTATTAAATTCTACTATTCGTTTTCTGTTTCTGCTCTGTTTCTTTTTCTTATTGCAGGCATTGATGGAGGCGAACTTTGCTATTTTGGTGAAACGGCGGCGAAGGCGGTCAGGCCTCGGGACGAGGCGTGGGCGGTACGCCCGAGGAGGGAGCAGCGGTGCCAGAGACTAGAAACCCTAGGGTTTCTGATGAAAATGTTTAGGTTGTGGGCCTAAAAAAAATTGGGCTTAGGTTTTAAAAAATTTGGGCTGTAATTATAGAATTGGGCCAACATATTTTGTAATTGGAATTTAATTTATTTTTTATTTTGGTTTTATTTTTTTGGTTTGGGCCCGGGCGAAAATGGGCCATTACAGCTGCCCCTCTTTGCTTATTGTCGTGTAACGAGAATGGAGCAAAGACTTTTAAGAAGGACCAATTTCGCCCGGTCTTGCCGAACTTCGACTTCTTCTGGTGCTTATCTTCTTCAAGTAGTTTCATTTCAACCCATTGCATCTTCAAATGTATAGGAATTGTTGCTTCGATCCACTCGACTGCAACCTCAGGGAAATAAAACTTGTAGCTTCAATCTACTCCGCTACAACTCTAGGGAGGTGAGATTTGTGTCTTAAATCTGCTCCACTGCAACTTCAGGGAGATAAGATTTGTTTAATTTTAACCTGCTCCACTGCAACTTCAGTGAGATAAGGTTTGTGGCTTTAATCTGCTCCACTGCAACTTCAGAGAGATAGGATTTGTAGCCTGTCTTCAATCTGCTCCACTGCAACTTCAGGGAGATAAGATTTGTAGCCTGTTTTCAATCTGCTCCACTGCAACTTCAGGGAGATAAGACCTGTAATTTTTTATCTACTCCACTGCAACTTCAGGGAGATAAGATCTGTGGCTTTAATCTGCTCCACTGCAACTTCAGGGAGATAAGATTCGCCAGGGTAGATTTGATCTGCCCTACTGCAACTTCAGAGGTATAGGATTTGTAACTTGCAGCTTTAATCTATTCCACTGCAACTTCAGGGAGATAAGATTGGTATCTTCGATCTACTCCACTGCAACTTCAGGGAGATAAGATATGTGGTTTTAATCTGCTCCACTGCAACTTCAGGGAGAAAAGATCTGTGGTTTTAATCTGCTCCACTGCAACTTCAGGGAGATAAGATTCGCCACCATGACTATAATCTATCCCACTCCAACTTCAGGGAGATAAGACTTTTGGTTTCACTGATCTGTTGCACCATTCTCTGGGGAACATGACATGTAGAATCCATTTCATGGGCCTATTTATGCCTAGTGATTACGATATCATGATCGGAATGAATCAAATGCTCCTAACTAGATGTGTATGAATGATATTTGCATGAATGCAGAATGTCATTTTTCGAGAATGATCCCTTTTTAATGCTTAGCTTGTTATTGATCGATATTTATCAAGGTTCTATTACTGATGTGTTACCATGCCTTCTTGTTCAGCTGGTATCTTTAACAGAAAATTCAAAAAAAATAGTCACCTTTTAGACTATTTTTCTCAAATGTTTCCAAACCCCTAAGTTTGGTTAGTTCTGAATAGTGGTCCTGCTTTTAGATCCTTGTACTATTTTAGAAAACCTTTCAGAGCAATATGCAGAACTCCTTCTGCTTGAATATTATTAGTCTATTAATCGTTATTTCAATGTAAAAATGCTTGAAAAAGATTGTAGTAATGGACAAGATCAAAGTTTATTAGGAGCAAGGCTCGAAATGATTAGATTAATCAAAATAGTAAATTTGCTTAAATACAAAATGAATAAGATGAAAATAGATGCCCCGGATATCATAGCATGAACTTCTTCGTACTAACTTCTCGAGGACCTTTTTGAACTTGATATGTGTTTTGGAGATCCAAAATACTTTGTTGATGCCTCAAGACGTAGCATCTCTCCTCCTTGTTCATTCAGGGATAACAAGACTACCATATGCCCCATCTTTGATCAAGATTTGAATTGCTCTTTTCCCGGGTTTTCAATTCAAAACCCCTTTGGTCTCAAGGTGCCCTTTGCAAGTTTTCACCTTGGCCTCTCCCCATTTATTATTATTATTAGGTGGAGTAATTCTTGACTGATTCTGAATTCACAGGATTGGGCAAGCTTTTTCCATCCATCTCAATCAAAATCAACGCTCCTCCAGAAAAGGCCTTCTTTACCACATAAGGTCCTTCCCAATTTGGCATCCATTTCCCTTTGAAATCCTTTTCTATGGGCAAGATCTTTTTCAATACTAGGTCCCCCTCATGGAATTCTCTGGGACGAACCTTTTTGTTATAAGCTCGCATCATTCACTTTTGATACATCTGACCATGACAGATGGCTTTCAACCTTTTCTCTTCAATCAAGTTTACCTGATCATATCGGGATTGGATCCATTCTGCTTCATCCAACTTCAATTCCGCCAAAACTCGGAGAGAAGGAATCTCGACTTCAATGGGTAAAACCGCCTCCATTCCATAAACCAAAGAGAAAGGCATTGTCCCGGTTGCGGTCCTGATAGATGTTCGATAGGCATAGAGGGCAAATGGTAACTTCTCATGCCAATATTTATAAGTCTCAGTCATTTTCCCCACGATCTTCTTGATATTCTTATTGGCTGCCTCCACTGCACCATTCATTTTTGGGCGATATGGTGATGAGTTGTGGTGTTTGATCTTGAACTGACTGCAGACTTCTGATATCATGCTGTTGTTCAAATTTAGTGCATTGTCAGATATGATCATTTCTAGCATTCCATATCGACATATGATCTCCTTCTTTAAGAACTTGCTGACTGCCGACTTCGTGACATTAGCATATGAAGCGAGTTCTACCCACTTTGTAAAGTAATCAATAACCACGAAGATGAATCGATGCCCGTTAGAAGCTTTGGGTGAAAATGGCCCAATGACGTCCATGCCCCACATAGAGAAAGGCCACGGAGAAGTCATAACATGAAGAGGTGAGGGAGGTACATGAATTTTATCTCCATAAATTTGACACTTATGGCATTTCTTGGCATAACTGATGCAATCTCCTTCCATGGTGGACCAATAATACCCGAATCTCATGATTTGCCTGGCCATTGTAAAACCATTGGCATGTGTTCCGCAAACACCCGCGTGGACTTCTTCCAAGATTTGCTTAGCCTCGACAGCATCTACACATCTTAGTAGCACCTGATCCTTTCTCCTTTTATATAGGATATCCCCATCTAAGACATAGTTGTTGGCCAGTATTCTCAATGTCCTTTTATCATTCTCAGTTACTTGGTCAGGGTATTCACGATTCTTCACATATCGCAGTATATCGTGGTACCAAGGGTGGTTGTCCTCTTCTTCTTCTTCTTCTTCTTTGATGTTGTAACAATGAGCCAGAGTATCATAAACACTCGTTTAGATAGGCTTTACATCCTCTTGTTTATTCGCTTTGACCATCAAGGCCAAGGTAGCCAAGGCATCAGCCATCTGATTTTCATCTCGTGGGAGGTAATAGAAGGTGATGTCATCAAACTCCTCAATTAACTCAAGAACCAACTTTCGATACTTGATTAACTTGGGATCTCTTGTCTCCCATTCTCCTTTGAGTTGATAGATTACTAGTGCAGAATCCCCATATACCTCTAGCACTTTGATCTTACGTTCTATGGCTGCACGGATACCCATGATGCATGCTTCGTATTTTGCCATATTGTTCGTGCAATCAAAATCCAATTTGCTAGTGAAGGGATAATGATCTCCATTTGGGGATACCAAGACTGCCCCAATTCCGTTACCCACAGCGTTTGTGGCTCTGTCGAAGTTTAGCTTCCAAGGATGACCTTCTTGAGTGTCTTCTTCAGTGGTTGCAACATACATTAGATCTTCATTCGGGAAATCAAAGTTCAAAGGCTCGTAATCCTCTAGAGCTCTACTGGCCAGAAAATCTGCTATTGCACTTCCTTTGACTGCCTTCTGGTTCACATAGACTATGTCAAATTCGAAAAGCAGAATTTTCCATCGGGCCATTCTTCCATTTAAAGCAGTCGAATCCATCATGTACTTTAGAGGGTCCAGCTTTGAGATGAGCCAAGTTGTGTGATACAACATGTACTGTCTCAATCTTCTGGTTGTCCAAATCAGGGTGCAACATAACTTCTCGATTGGCGAATATCTTGTCTTACATTCAGTGAATTTCTTACTGAGATAGTATATCGCTCTTTCTTTTCTTCCCGACTCATCAAGTTGACCAAGCACGCATCCCATGAAATTCCCGAATACTACCAAGTACAGTATCAACGGCCTATCTGGGTTAGTTGGCATTAGTACTGGGGCATTGGGCAAGTAATGTTTGACCTTATCAAAAGTCTTTTGGCACTCCTCATCCCAAACGCTTGGGTTGTGTTTCTTAAGGAGACGAAATATAGGGTCACATTTCTCTGTTAGTTGTGAAATGAACCGGGCAATGTAATTTAGTCTTCCTAGAAAACCTCAAACTTCTTTTTGAGTGTGTGGTGGAAACAATTAATGTATGGCCTTTACTTTGTCTGGGTCAATCTCAATCACCTTTTCACTAACTACAAATCCTAGCAGTTTTCCCGACCTAGCCCCGAAAGTACATTTTGCTGGATTGAGCTTCAGTTGGAATTTTCTCAATCTCAAAAAATAATTTCCTCAAGACTTGTACGTGCTCCTTCTCTGTTTGGGACTTTGCAATCATATCGTCTACATAAACCTCAATTTCTTTGTGCATCATATCATGAAACAAAGTTACCATGGCTCTTTGATACGTTGCTCCCGCATTTTTCAGTCCAAATGGCATCACCTTATAGCAAAATGTTCCCCATATGGTTACGAATGTGGTCTTCTCCATGTCTTTAGGATGCATCTTTATTTGGTTGTATCCCGAGAAACCATCCATGAAGGAGAACAGTGAGTAACCTTTCGTATTGTCCACTAAGGTGTTGATATGTGACAATGGGAAATTGTCTTCCGGGCTGGCTTTGTTCAAGTCCCTGTAGTCTATGCACATTCGTACTTTCCCATCTTTTTTAGGGACGGGCACGATATTGGCTACCCGTTCTGAGTATTTAACCACCCGTAAGAAACCAGCATTGAATTGTTTCTTGACTTCCTATTTTATTTTCAGTAAAACATCAGGCCTCATCCTTCGAAGCTTCTGTTGATCTGGCTTGCACTCTTCTTTTATGGGGAGCCGGTGTACCACGATATCAGTATTTAATTCGAGAATGTCTTGATATGACCATGCAAAGACATCCTTAAATTCTTGGAGTAATTCAATGAGGTCTTGCTTCCTCTCTGCGGTAATGCAAGCTCCTATCTTCACCTCCTTTTCCTCTCCTAGGCTCACAATTTCCATTGACTCTTTATAAGGCAAGATTTGTTTCTCATATTTTTCTACCATCCTCAACAAATCAGGGGATAGGTTACAGTCTCGATCATCTTCAAAATCTTGAGAATCCTTCGTACACATATCTTGCTCAAAAGGAGATTCTGAGTCAGTAGCAGTGTTGCTCATATCATTGATATCTGGAGACCTGTTATAGGGATAAAGAAAAATCCAAAAAAACAAAAGAATCTAAGAATAATTATTTGTATGGTATGATTATGAATGAAATGAAAAGAATAAAAGAATATTTGCTCAAGATGATACGCAAAGATGCATTTTATTGAAATAAAGATTTTGGACATAAGCCTATTTCACAAAGGATTCTTATTACTCCTAAGCTTAGAGCAATAAGCGTGTTTTGAACATTACTCTGTATTGGCTCTAAAAACTACAGGAATCTCTTCCGTAGTCCAGTTGTTCAAAACACTTCCAGGTACATAGGGGCAGATGTCTGATAAATTTTCTCCCCAGATTCCTTCTTCAGATATGGCATTGATGTTAAGGTTTCCCAACATTTCTTCGACGATCTCTTCTCTTGACATCTTCCTTTCAGGGTGAATAGTTCCTCCTGATACAAAAGTCTTGGATATATGGAGAAAGGTCATTGGTTCCTACTTGACCACTTCCCCGCTCAGTTGCGTTTTTCTCCTTTCTTATTTCTTCTCCATCTCCTTCTTCCTTTGTCTCACATCTGGTTTAAATCCTAAACCAAAACGGTCTCGTTTGTCCATGAGCATGGGTGTCTCGACCCTTCCTTGTAGGCATTTTCCCAATCCTCTCCCAAGCAAAGCTCCTTTTTCGACCGTCAGTCGTAGGCCCATCCTTGTAGTTTGAAAAATTTTGGGCATCGGGATCTTGTTCCCTTTGACAATGAAAGTTGCATTCACAAATTCCAACGATCAGAATGAACATTCTATCGCTTCATCGTTCGTCCCTACGTATGGCGCATCACTGGTTACAGATGCAATAATGTCTTCTTCTACGTTTATCATTACCAGCCGACCCTCGGTTACCAACTTTAGCTTCTGATGCAGTGATGACGGCACTGCCCCAGCCGTGTGAATCCAAGGCCTCCCCAATAAACAATTATAAGAAGGCTTAATGTCCATTACCAAGAAATCTACTTCGTACGTGTTTGGACCAATCAAGAGGGGTATCTCAATCCTTCCCATCACCCTCCTTTCGGTTCCATCTATAACACCCCTTACCCGTATTCGACGCTGGAACAGGGTACGAGGTGTTACCAGACTTATACATAAACAATTATGCAACATCGAGACATGACTTTCCACTCAAAATTAAAAATTTTCGTAACACCTCTTAAACAAACTTACGAGGCCTAAATCACACATTAAGAATGGTTCAGGATCAAATCGAACTATTTTAAAGATCTCTAGAAAGACTTAGAAAATTTTCATCAAACAGTCCACACGTCTGTGTGGAGGAAGGGGCACGCCCATGTGGTATATCACATGCCCGTGTTCCACACCCGTATGGATTTATTTCTAAATTTGAACCTACAGGGGTTTTCACATGGCCGGACACACGCCCGTGTCCATGGCCCGTGTCCCTCACACGGCCATAACACGCCCGTGTCTTAGCTCATGTTCAAAAACCTTGGCATTCTGTTTCTGACATCATCACCCCATAAATGTCACACGGACAAGGCACACGCCCGTGTCCTTCGACCGTGTGGCGAATTAAATTCCTAATTCAAGTGCAGACTTCAAACAGCCTGGGCACACGCCCATGTCCTAGGCCGTGCCTCTCACATGGTTGAGACACACGGTCGTGTCTCAGCCCGTGTGGCTACTACTAGGCATTTTGTTTTGCCAAACTAGCATGCAGGGGGACACAGGGCCTAACCACACGCCCATGAGGCTGACCGTGTGTCACACACGACTTAGACACACGCTCGTGTGCCTACCTGTGTGGACAAGAACAAGGCTATTTGCCAAGCTCTTTCTACCACCCCAACTCATACAAACATAAATCACACCCACCATTAACTCATTCATGCATAATTATACCACGTAATACAACCATGCAACTTGCACATTTATGAATAACCTCATCATTTCATAGATTAATAAGAAAGAGCCATCAACTATGGCCTTATACAAAAGAATTTATCTTTGAATGAGCCAACACATTTGGCCAAAACAATATGACATTCAACTAAGTCTAGTCCCTATACATGCCATACTCAAAATGCTAAATCTAACTATACCAAGATGTGCTGATAGTGTGGGTGATCTTCTGATTATCTCCGTATCCCGAGCTAGCTCTTCGACACTATAAAACAAGGGAAAAGAGAAGAGAGTAAGGTTTAAGCTTAGTAAGTCTATATGTAAACAATAAGCATCATACCACATTCCAATCAATCAAAACATTACATATTATGTAAAAGCAATTCATATCCTCATAATCATGCTTACTCGTTTCAAACCTTACCACATCCCAAACACATATCATAAACATTGCTCACATTTACTTGCACTTATACCCTGCACTTATCACCACAAAGCCACATGAGATTTCACTTAGACAAGTTTCTCGATGAACACTTCGGAATATTGTTGGATACTTGGTGGTTTCGTACACAGCCCACCATTACATACATGTTTACGGTGGTATCGCACACAGCCCACCAAAGATAATAAATATGATGGTATCGCACACAGCCCATCGTTAATATATAACAAGATGGTATCGCACATAGCCCATCAACAATAATAATTACGGTGGTATCGCACACAGCCTACCAATAATTACATACTTATGGATATTTATCCGTATCCATATTCCTATCCCGAAGGTTCATCCGAGAATTTCTTTATTTTCTACCATTTTTAATAAATCTTACCAATAAACATTTACATCCACACAATGCATTAATAGGTAAAAACATACGTAATAAGGATGTATCGTTTACACATAAACTTACCTTGATACTAAATATGTCAGTTTGCAACTTAATTCGTAACCTTGCCTTTTCCCCGGTCAAGGTTGATTCCACATTCTTCTTGGTCTATAATAATAAAATTTACTCATTTAATCACTACATAAATCAAGACACTTCAAAATTTCTACTTTGGCAAAAATTACCGTTTTGCCCTTATACTTTGGTAAAATTATGATTTTGCCCCTAGGCTCGTAAATCATTTTTCATCAACTTTCCTCATTTAACAAGCCTAGATGAACATTTATTACTCTTATAACAACTCACAATACCAATCATTTCATACATTTACTACTCAATTTACAACCTTTACAAAAAGGTCCTTTTTAGGTGTTTTCATGGAAACACCTTTCACAAAAGTTGTTTATTTAACAACCATAATTCATTTTCTTCCCTAAAAACTCAGCAAAAAACATAAGCACTCTCATGGAAAATCCCTAAACTTTCAACCATTTTGCAAAATAGTCCACTATTTAGCTAGCTTAAGCTTTAGGGGTTTCAAATGTACAAATATTATCAAGAAAGACCACTAAAATCACTTACTTGCAAGAGGATAGCTTGGCTGAAAGTTTGAGCTTCAAAACCCCTATTTCTTGTTGAAAATTTCGGTGGAAGAAGAAATCGAAATAGGAAAAGATGATAGCTTTCTTATTTTTCTTTTATTTTATTCATTAATCACATAACACTACCAAACATTGACTAAATTAAGCCTCTTGTCCCCCCTATGGCCGGATATTACCTTTAAAAAGGCCTAATTGCACATTTAAAACCTCCAATTAAAATTCTATAGCTATTTGACACCTCTAGCTTGTAAAATAAAACGTTTGCACTTTATGCGATTTAGTCCTTTTTCAAATTTAGCATACAATCACTAAAAATTAATCCACCAAAATTTTCATGAGATCACATAATCATGATGTAACACATAATAATATCAAAACTAATTTATCCAACCTCGAATTAGTGGTTCTGAAACCACTATTCCGACTAGCCCCAAAATCAGGCTATTACACCATCGAATGCTCTCACTATGTTTTGACATGTCTTCATATGAGAGCTATCCACAGGTAACATATTCAGGGTGGATAGGGGCAAGACATTTAATGTAGATCTGTTATCAATCAACACCCCTGGTAATGTATACCCTTTGCAGCGGGTGGTGATGTGCAAAGCCTTTTTAGATCCCATGCCCCCTAGCGGTATCTCATCATCATTAAAGAAGATGAAGTTGTCAACACTTATATTGTTGACTAGGCAGTCCAGATTGTTCACAGAGATATCGTTAGCGACATAAGTTTTGTTTAGCCCTTTCATTAACGCGCCACGATGTGTCTCCGAACTTAAGAGTAAAGCTAGCACTGAGATGCGAGCCGGTTGCTTGTGTAACTGTTCCACAACGCTGTACTCGCTATGCTTTAAGAATTTTAGAAATTCCTTAGCCTCGTTCTCAGTTACTGTCTCATTAACTAGCGGTTTGAGCCTGACCATCTTTTCTTTCTTTTGTTCAACTATTGGGGTTTTTCCTTTAACAGGCTCAGCTCCTACATTTGATGGATCATAACGCCTCCCACTGCGCGTGTAGAAACCCACCTCTTGGCCTTCTTCTGAAGCACTAATCGTGTTCTCTTCTCCCTGGATTGTCACGTTGTAGTCATAATTCTAGGGAACCTTCTTTCTATCCTTGTAAGGAAAAGCTACAGGTTTTTGGATTATGACCCTTGGTGCAATTTGTACTCCGGCTTCATTGCTTCTAGGTTGTGAAATGATAACCACTGGGTGGTTGACTTTATAGACCTTCTCTGTTGACCCCTCTTTCGAGGCGCACACTTCTTCTCTTTCGGAGCCCATAGCATATTCAAAGAATTCTAGCTCCTTATTGTCCATTAAATTTTACACTAAGGCCTTGAATTCAACGCACTCATGGATCTCATGATCCTCCTTAGCATGGAACTTATAGTAGTTCCTTATCCTTTCAGCCCCCTCTTCTGAATCTTGTTTGATTAATCCTCCCTCTACCATTTTCTTCCAAACCCATTTCAGTGGGGTTTTTACTTTTGCTACGTCCATCTTGGTTCTTTTCCCTCCATTCTCAATTATCGCATTTACCCATTTATCAGAATGACTAGGTAATAGATTTGCTGCCACATTAGGTTTTGATGGGTCGTTGAACTTTACAATTCCCATTTTAATGAACCTTTCGATCAACTTTTTAAATGCGGTGCAGTTTTCGATTAAATGTCTTGTGATTCCTGCGTGGTACTCGCATTGAGCATTTGCGTCGTACCATTTGAGGAATGGAGGTTGCATGGGCTTCAGCTAGAAGGGGGATACCAAATGTGCATCAAATAGGTTCTGATACAGCTCCCTATACGTCATTAGGATAGGTGTGAACTGGAGCCTTTCTGTATTTGGCCTTTGGTTGGATTCTTGCCTCAGGGGGCTGAAGACTAGTGGTTACCGTCCTTGGTAGGCCAACGATAATTGGTTTTGAGTAACCCTTGTTGTATGTGCCTACATTATTCACCTCATTTTCCTTCTTCCTCGGGGCCGATCTTTTAGAGTTTTCCCCCGCGTCAATCTTACCACTTCTCACTGCGTTTTTAATCATTTCACCGGACATCACTATACCGAGAAGCTTTTAGTAGCACTCCCTAACATATGGTTGATGAACGGGGCTTTTAAAGTGTTGATGAAAAGCATTGTGGTTTCTTTTCCCATAAGAAGTGGTTGGACTTGCGTTGCCACCTCTCTCCATCTTTGGGCATATTGCCTGAAGCTCTCATTCTGCTTCTTCTCCATGTTCTGCAATGTGATTCTATCGGGTGTCATGTCTGTCACATGACTATATTACTTCATAAAAGCTTGTGCTAAGTCCTTCCACGAATTGATTTTAGCACGACTCAGTTGGTTGTACCATTTAACTGCTGACCCGATCAGACTGTCTTGGAAGTAGTGGATCAACAGTTGATCATTATTGACATATCCTGTCATTCTTCGACAGAACATGGTGATGTGAACTTCAGGGTAACTAGTCCCGTTGTATTTTTCAAACTTTGGAGTTTTGAACTTGGGAGGGAGTACTAAATTTGGGACCAAACTTAGGTCCTTGGCATCGATTCCACAATGGTAATCAAAGCTTTCCATTGCTCTGAATTTTTCTTCTAGCCATCTGCATCGATCCTCAAGTTGTTTTGGCAGTTTCACTCTTGTTTTTTCTATTTCTGCTATATCATCAAGATTAGAAACAACGGGATTGGTTGGGTTATCCCCTGGGTTGGAACCCAAGCCTGTTTGGTAGTTCGTCGGCGCTGAGGTATCGGTTTAATACTGTTGGGGTCTGATTGTGACAGGTACTCTTCGTGGGTACACCTCTGGTTGTGTCTAGGTGTTTATTGGGGTAAAACCTAGGGGTAAATAGGATCCTCATTATCGTCCCCTGAGTTGACCGCAGTGTCTTTCCCTTTTTCGCGTTCTCCAGCTAGTAACCGCGCCAATTGATTTATCATACTTCTTTGGGATTCCAATATCTGATCCCTCATCTCCTGTTGCACTTTCGCTAACTGTTCTTATAGTTGCGCTTGCAACTGGTCTTGCATCTCTTTTTAAACTTGCTCTAGCCTTTCCAATCTTTGGTCCATTACTTTGATTTTGGCGCGAGTACTATAGCGATGTTCGGTTGGTTGATTCTTATTGGTTTCCAGATTAACTGAAATAATTTCGTTTAATTAGGGTCTTTTTGTGAAATTTAATGCATATGATGCAATGTAATGCAAATGCATGAATGCAAAAAGAGGTATTGACTCTGATTCAATTCCGTTAGAATAACTTTACTAGAAAACAAATTTCTTTACATAAAATGGATTACATAAACGGCTTTGCCCTAATGCTCAAAGCCTTAACCTTCTTAAGAAGCCAAGCTAACTCTTGACCCCGATCCAATTCTGATTCGTATTTCAAGCTTAGTACGTCAGCCTGGACTGCTATGGTTTGCAAATGATCAGCCACCTCTTGGATTTGAGCCACAGCTTCACCCATGATATAGTCTCTATCCCTGACTTGACCTTGAGAACGGTGAAGTTACTCTTTCCACTGCTTGTTGCTTGCTTCAAGGAGTTCAACTCGAAGTTCACAATTTTGTAATGCGATCTCGAGCTTTTCTATTTTCCTTTTCAGCTCTTCAAATATTTTTTAAGCCCGCCTTCAGCTCAATTGTGGAGTTGCGATTACGATATTGATGAAGTGAGTTTTCTAGTTCTGCTACCCTGGCTTTTAATCTGACTTTTTCATTTTGGCATTCCAATAGGTCTTTTTCTAAGGCATTTCCTCGAACTTGGGCATCTTGGCATTTCTTTTCCCATTCCTTGGCTCTGTTCTTTTCTTCGTTGATCTCTTGCCGCCATTGCTCTGATGTCTTTCCCAGTCCGGCAGTCCTCATTGATAAGCGCAGCTTCTTGTAATCCGTTTTTAAACTATCCAGATCTTCTTCAGCCTTGTTTTTTCCTTTCCTCAGTTTATCAGACTCTAGCTTTTGGACATCAACATCTAGTCCTAATTGCATCTTTTCTTCTTCCAATTGCTCTATCTTCTTTCCTAGCTCTAAATTTCTTCTTTCAAAATCTTACTTTATGATCTCTAGCTCAGATGGGACCACCCGCAGGTATTCTTCCATTGGTCGAGTGCCTTCTTGACTTGGCCCAGGGATGTTATCATTGACTCTTTTACCCCACCATCCATTATATTCGGGGGTTGTCGTCGGACCTGCAGCAAATCTTTTCATTCGGCGAGTTTGGTTCTAGGCGTTAGACATTTCTCGGATCTTTTTCTTGTAGTTATCGCCTTTATACGAAAACTCGCATTGAGCTAGCCCTTGTGTTGCTGGTACGAATTGCCTCGATTTATACTACTTCAACACTAGTAGAGGAGCATATCCAACAGCTCCCCAAATCCCAAGTAGAGGAACCCAGTCGAGATCTCCACACCAGTATAGAATCTCATCGGGATCATCCAAGGGGCTCTCCATTCGACGTCCTCATCTTGGAAATTCTGGAGTATCATCATCCATTTTTCTTCTAAAATATCGCCTCGCCTCGGTGTAGCCATTAATTATTTTAATGGAGAGTAGTTCTCAGAGAATACTCGATAAGAAAATTTTTTAACCCTCCAAAAGTGGCTATGAAACCATGCCAACAAGAGTTGCGCGCATCCAATGAACCTTCCTTCACCCGCTCTTCAGCATGCATTCAAAGATCGGAATGTTTCGGCCAAAATTGCAGGGACCGGCTTGACCCTCTTATCAAGTCTGTCGAATAAATCCGGAAATGCCTCGTCCACGTGCCCTAGTGCTTTAGAGAAAAAAACCAGCCCATAAATGCTCCAAGCGAAGACATCGACCCTTTTCTTCATATCTGGGTGTGCTAAGATCAAATCTCGCAAACTATTCCAAGGGACACACTTTCCGTCTCCCTTTTGCTTGATCTGGGCTGCAACCCATTGCTCACTCATTCCCGTGATGTTCATTAGTTTCTTTAGGAAAGTCGGGACATTAGCGGCTCTGGAATAAACCTTGTCGGGCCAAATTTTCAGGGAATGAAGTAAGGTCGTGTATTCTTCCACAATAGGTACTAAGTCCACTTTTCCAAAAGTAAAGCAGCTGTAGGCAGGATTTCAAAATTGAGCCAGAGCTCGAAACAAGTGCTTGTCCACTTTGATATCGAGTAGATAGGGCAAATCACCATAATTATAGTAAAATAACTGCTTAATTTCTTCATCCCATTGGACCCATATCTCTTTCAATTCCTGGAGATTGTTCTGGGTCACGTTGATACGAGTGAAGTCCCACAATTCTGATACATACCCTTCCATCAGACTATCACCTTTCTCTAGTTGCATTTTCTCGGACCATATTCGAACAGCTGCATTATCTTCCACTTTATCAAGAAACCCGTTCTCCATGGAAAGCTCTCTATTTAGTAATCGAACGTGAATCAACACCTTTTTTTATGATGAAAATGTCATGCAATCACAGTCAAAGCAAAACAAACAAGTCAGTATACAAAGCTAGAATTAAGTAAGCAAGAAATAGTAAATAAAGCGCCTATTCAGGTAAACACTAGGGTTTGGTGCGGTTCTACCTAGGATAAGCTCTTAGGGCTCATTATATGCGGTTCGGTTCTAAAGTAAGGGTACCTGAATCGATAGATTCCTCGATCCTCACCCATTATAGGCTCATACGGACCGAGTTCAGTTTAGAGGAATACATTTCCCTATGGCTATACGGACATGAAAATCTCACGAAGACATAGGTACGGATGTATCCCGAAAGCGATCCACTATCCTATACGGAGGTGAAGACCTCACGAAGGAATAGTTTCTCACTCCCACTTAAAAGGGTAAAATTGACTGATTATGCAATGCAATATGCGGAGATACATTTAAAAGTTTCGAACCAATGAAGCAAACATATCGAAATGATGCAGACCACAAAAATGAAATACAACGAAAGGATCGTAAATTTAAACCAAATTATCAATTTTTGACAAAAAGACGAGTAATAATCAAATTGTGGCTTGACTCTCTTATTTTGTCCCTAGCGGAGTCGCCAAGCTGTCGAAACTATTTTTTTGAAAGGTTGACTTTTTAAAAACAAAAATGGAGTCGCCACCAATCTTTTTTATGAGGTGTGATCGGGTCACCTCGTAGTTTAATCATTTTAATAAATAGTTTTGATTTACTAAAACAACGATTTTGGTCTACAAAAATCCAGAAAATAGGTTCGGGAGTCGATTACGTATGAGGAAGGATTAGCACCCTCGTAACGCCCAAATTTGGTACCTAGTTGATTAATTAAAGTCTTAGTGTCAAAATTTAAAAACTTGAAAAGAATTTAAAATACGATCCCTCTTCGCATTAATGTTAATTTTACTTAAAAAACCGCTTGAATAAATCGAAACAAACGTTAAAGACCCTCTCGTCTTGAGATAACAAAATGTCATATCCCGTAAGTTAGGACACGACTTGTTAAACCCTCGAGAATAAGCTTACCTTTTAATTTTTATTTAAAACTTGTGTATTTTAATTTTAAAAGGATATTCGGTAGGTTCAACGTGAAAATCGAAACCCCGTAAGTTAGGGTACGACTTCTCGAATTTCTAAACACGAACATTGCCTATTTTAAAAGATTCTTTTTTATGAATTTGGGAGAAAATTAACGACATTTAAAATGATATACGATAAAATATTATAATAACAATGAAGTAGTTACAAAGATGAATACAATATTAATAAACAAGTCGATAAATAAATAAAGCAATAAAACGGAAATGCATTATATAAAAACAAACAAACATAACATAAAAGTGTTTAGAAAAGGGATGAAATAATGAAACTATATGTAAAGGGGAAACAAATAATAAACAAGTGGATAAATATGTAAATTTAGGTAGTAAAAAAATACACAAGTTAAATTAACCTTACAAACTTTAATATGTATATAAAACATGTAAAATGATAAATATGTATATATATAAGTAAAATAAATATACATAATATTAAGTTTGAATATTTAAAAGTGGAAGTAATAAATAAAAAAAATAATATAAGCAACAAACAAATAAATAACATAAAAGATAAATGAATAAAATAAGTAAATAACATTAAAATTAAATAAAAAAGAAAGGAATAAAAGAAGGGTAAATAAATAAGTACGTAATTAAATGAAATTTTCATAAAAAAATTGAATCAAATGGGCCAAGGACTAAATTATAGGAAAGATGAAATTAACAGTAAAAATTACAATAAAATAAGTAAATAAGGACCAAAATATAAGGCGCGAAAGACAGGAAGGACCGAATGGGGAAATATTCCCCGCCTTCTGAAACGCACCGTTCTAAGAGGACCGAATTGAAATCGAAATAAAATTCGCGGGGTAAATTAAAAAAGATAAAAAAGGCTAGACTAAAACAACACAAAAATTCGGAAGGATCAAAAGGGTAAATAACCCCTAAAACAAAAAACACGCGGATCCTAGGCGGTTCGGGTCGGGTCTGTCCGATCCAGCTCAAAACGACGTCGTTTTGGCGTTTGTGCTCACTGGCCCAAAACGGCGCAATTTTATGCGCCTATAAAGTTAAAATTTTTCCAAAAAAAAACATTTCATCCCTTGAAACCAAAAAAATCTGAAAAAGCTCTCTCCCTTTTTTCTCTCAACCCCCAAAGGTCTGGCCATCGGCCACCGCGCCGGCCGCCGATCACCGGCGACGGTGCCGCCATCCGCGGTGGCCGGAAAGAGAAAAGAAAGCCTTTTTTTTAATTTTTTTTTAAAACAAGACTTAGATCTAGGGTTTATTATATAAAAACAACAAAAAGAAAAAATAAAAGAAACAAATCGCGAGGGAACGCCTTCGTCTTTGTTGCGTTTCAAACCTCCGTCAGAACCCAAATTGGTTTTGTGACGTTCAGGTTGCTGAAAGCTTTCTCAACGGCGACGGAAGACGAATCAGTGGTATGTTTTTTATTTATCTATTTATTTATTTCAAATAAAAATAAATAAAAGAGGCACATTTGATTTTTTTGAATCTGTTTCAAACTTTCTTTGTATTCAAGATCTTTTTTTTTTCTTTGATGTAATCTGTTTTTTTGATTAATCGTCTCTGAAAAAATACACTGATGATTCGGGGCTTTATAGCCGATTACAATGTCTTTTCTTTTATTAAATTCTACTGTTCGTTTTCTGTTTCTATTTCTGCTCTGTTTCTTTTTCTTGTTGCAGGCGTTGACGGAGGCGGACTTTACTGTTTTGGTGAAACAGCGGCGAAGGCGGTCAGGCCTCGGGACGAGGCGCGGCTGGTACGCCCGAGGAGGGAGCAGTGGCGCTAGGGCCTAGAAACCCTAGGGTTTCTGACTAAAATGTTTAGGTTGTGGGCCAAAAAAAAATTGGGCTCAGGTTTTAAAAAAATTGGGCTATAATTGTAGATTTGGGCCAACATATTTTGTAATTGGACTTTAATTTATTTTTTTATTTTGGTTTTATTTTTCTGGTTTGGGCCCGGGCGAAAATGGGCCATTACATTGAACATTCAAGATTTATCCCGAGCTCATTGAAGATATTCTTTATACTTGTTATCTTACTAGTTTTATGGGGAGTTTGATTGTAATTGATTTAGAATGTTAGTAAGTCTCGATTCCTTATAAATTGAGGAGATTTGTATATGTATTTTACTGGTGATAAAGCATTTATTCTTGTTCATTGAGGAATGTTTCTTGTGAGTGCATTGAGTGAAAAATCAAATGTGTTATTTGGTTATTGTTCTAAATTTTTAGGGGGGAAAGCTTAGAGGAGAGTTGTCTAGATCTTAAGTAAAAAAATGAAGTGCCTATTGAGAGGAACCAATTATCTCATTTTTTAAATTGATAGTGACCTAAGGAATATTTAAACTAATTTGTTATTTGAGTTGTAAAGTTCAACTCAACTTGAACTCAAAAACCATTTACTTATTCGAGTTTATTCAAAAAACCGAATAATTCAATTCGATTAACTCAAAATTCTAAAAAAAAATCGACTTTTCGAGTTGAATCAAGTTTTACTCACACATGGATCTCCAGTCCCACCATACTTAGTTGCCATAAGTGGGTTTAGTCTGGTGGTGAATTTTGTCCATATTATTGTGGTTCTTTGTTCGTATATAAGTTGTAATGGTTTAATTCTACTTTGTAATTACCCAAACATGTGTACTTGTGATTTTGCTTGCGATTGTAATATAATTGTACTATACTTGTAAACTCTAAAAAGATATGTAAATTTTTAAAACTTATCCTACAATAAAAATCTATAACATATATAAGAAAAAAATTGAAAAAACTTTTAAACTTACTAGAATTAGCTTTGTTATTTTAATTTTACTAAAAAACTTGGTTAAAAAATTACTTGGTAAGAAAATTTAGTATAATTAAAAAGAAGAATTTTGATTATATTAAAAAATTATTAAATGAATTTATATGATAATAAAAAAATTATAATGAATTGTTTTATCTAAATTATTATGTTTCAAAAAAGTAAAAAGAAAAAAATGTTTTAAATAGTAATTTTTAAATTATTTATATAATAACTAAGTTTATATTTCATATATAAAAGTTTATAATAATACATTTTTATCATATAATCTCATATATTATATTTCTATTAATTATATATTATCTACAAAATATTATGGTGAATTTATTCATAGTTAATAAAAAATAAAAATTGAACAGAAAAAATTTTAATTTAAAATATATCAATTTTTTATCCTTTTTACAAATGCTTTAATAATGATTAATTTTTTTTATTAGCAATATATTTGCATTACTAAAATTATTTAAGTGTTCCGGATTGTGTGATTGAAGTCCTGCGTTCAAATCATTTCCCTTGAATCTTTATTACTTTTTGCCCTAAGAGAATATTTGGTTTATAAATTATTTTTGTACAATTGATGACAAAATGAACATGTTGGTTCAGTACTAATGTTTTAGCTTACCTTAGGGTTTTGTGTTCGAATCCTCACTGTATGTGCAAAGCGGGAAATGTTTTTGTTTCTCTTACACTGTCAGCCCATTTGGCAGAATTTGGGATAAATTCAAATTCTGGGAAAAATCTGATAAGTGGGTAGTTAAGGGGATTTAGTGGGATATGGGTAGTTTTTTTTGAAATTATTCCAAAATTTCTCCCCAAAAATCTCCCATTCCTACTGTCCATCTTCCCACTTCCACGTCCCTCATTCCCTATTTTCTCTCTTTTCCCCAATTTTTGTTTCCAGTTTACCTGTTATTGAAATTTTCTTTTCTAACATCATTTCTTTTGTTTTCTTTCTCTTTTGCACATATTACCATTTTTCCTTTCCTCATTGGAGAACTTAGGTACATTTTTTTTCTTTCATTACTTTGATTTATCATTTGTTGTCGCTTTGCTACAGTTATGGACGCTTAGTTTTTGCGTGGTGCCATCGTTACTATTGTGCCATTTTTGTGCTGGGTATCGTATACTCTTTTCTTTCCTTATTGTTTTTTTATGAACCGTTCTTTCACGTGAAGGATGGGTGGTTTATTTAAGTTTATAGCTTCGGTTGTAATTGTTTGTAGGAAACTTTGTAGGTGACGAATGTGTGACATTTACTCATTCGGCGAATAGTGAGCTTTAAGAACTATTACTTCTATTTGTGGCAAGCGATCGAGTCCTTGTAGGGGTTGTTTTGGGTTGTGTGAAGGAAGATTGTATTTTTCGCTTATGGTCAAGTTAGTGTTTGAATTTCATGTATCGATTGTTAATTAGTTCATTTTGAATGTCATTTTTAGGTGTTGGAATCGTAACTGTTGTGTTGGCATTGAAAAACGATAAGGTGTGTAACAAAAAATTTGAAAAAACAACGAATGGCACAAAAATTTGATAGTTGACGCCACACGACTGTGTGCCAGGCCGTGTGAACCACACGATTTGGGTCAATGGGGCCACACGAGCGTGTGTGAGACCGTGTGTCAGGCCATGTGTGTAACATCCCAAACCCGGCCTAGATGTTATGACCAAATTTGGAGATGTTACTACGGTTTATTTAAAAATCTAGAAACCATTCATTTTTTAAAAATAATGCTTGCTCTTATTTAGGAAAATCCGAGTTTAATTGGGAAATTTATCTTTCTTAGCTATTTCGATAAGTTTGTCGATTATTTACTCATAACACACTTATAATTACAGTGGAAAAACCTAGTCGAGTTGAATTTTGAAAACACAGTTTTTTGTTGTAAGATTCATCGTTTAGCAAATCAATTTCAACCTACCAAAATCATTTAGATAGTTAAGATAAAAAACAAATAAAATCCAAATGTTAAAACAGCTCCAATATGTCCAAACAATCCTTAAAAATCAAAACAATAAAATAATGAAAAATAGTGTAATTAACAGAAATGTTCAACTGAGCTCCCGTTACACCGACCCATCCTAAGTCTGAGGTTTACCTGAAAGTAAACAGAAAAATCGAGAGTGAGCTTAAGTAACGCCCCAAAATTCTTATGTCTGCTTCTGTAAAATTTTGACAAAAATGTGTATCTGCTTCAATGGTTAAGTGTTATGGGTGTGTGTGAGAGGTCCCAAGGTCAAGCCTTAACTTTGGCAAATTTTGTTATTTTTGGAGTTAAGCCCTATCTCTGTTCAGTGGGCTTATATTAAATTATTTGTAAAACCATATCAGAATGAGCTTGCTGGTTCGAGTGGTAAGGTAGTCTCTGTGTTGTGTGGAGGTTCTGTGTTCGAATCCCTGCGTGAGCATGGGAATTTATTTTTGCTCATTGGACCGAGAGAGTTTCGGCCAAACATGAATTCTGAGGAGGTTGGGTAGTGTGTTTGTGGGAGTAAAATTAGGGGACTTGGGGATAGTTTGATTTTATTCTTTTTTTTTTCAAAATTTCCCTGTTTCCAGAAAAAATTGATGTCCTTCTCTTCTTCCCCCTCTGCCGAAATTTTGTCTCCCTTTTTCCCTCTTCATTTGATTTTTGTTTCAATTTGCTCCCTTTTTGCGCACCTTCTATTTTCGTTGTTCGGTAAGTAGGGTTAAATGTTTTAGTAAGCTTGTTTTCCAAATTGTCGTTTGGAGACTTATTTCCTGTTTTGGCAGTGGCAAATTGTGAAGTTTGGGGCTCTCCTCTCGCGGATTTGTGACCAAAATTGTCCAGAGAGTTGGGGTAAGCGACGAATGGTTGAATTGAACTATTGTCAATTTTTGTGGATTTGGTTTAATCGTGAATTAGGACTGATTATGTGAAGGTGATTTGTTGATTTTTAGGCTCTGGAAGGCTCGGGATAGTTTCTGCATCGAAACGATACCAGATGTGTACCCAAAATACAGAAAACTGAGAGTCTGCGAAAGCTGAAAAACACCACTGTCGACACCACACGGCCGTGTGGTAGGCCGTGTGCGACGACACGGCCGTGTAATCGACGAAGGCCAGGTCGTGCGCAAGACACGGCCATGTGATGGCCAGAGTGTGGCCGTGTGGGCCACACGGGCTAAACCAGACTGGGCATGTGGGCCCACACAGGGGTGTCACATGGGCGTGTAAACTTTGGGCCAGGCCGTGTGATCCACACGGGCAAGACCAATCTGGGCGTGTGGGCCCATTATACTGAGATTTTCTGTAGGGTCGCACGGGTCGTCCTAATCGACTGTGGGCCTATCATGGGGTCGGTAAACGATATCTAACCCTAAAATCAAGTAATCTGTTAGACTAAAGTATGGTTATGAGCATGCCTATGTTTGTATATCTGTTATTTGTTATAAAAGCATGTTAAGTATGATATATCTGTTAATTCTGTATGTATGTTATGTTATCTAATATTGGGGATGGGTTGATGTATATTGGAGGAAGTGTTCTGAAAGGCATTTGTGTCTGTTATCTGGCAGCATTGCTGTATTATATCTGTTATATGTCGCATCGGTACAATATGGTGTGTAGGGCTGGGTGGGTGTTTTAAACCCCACATGGTGTGTAGGGTTGCACGGAGATAGTGTGTAGAGGATGGGGGTAGGATATCTTACTTCTGATTCTGATTTACGCATCTGTATCTGTATCTGTAATGGGCTTAGGCCCAAAACTGTATTTGACTGATTCTGATATTTTGTTTGTGTGCATGCTTAATTCTGTGGGGTTACACACTGAGTTTACGTAAACTCACTCCTTTCTATTTATTCTGTACAAGTAATCCATAGTCTTAGGCGGATCAGCGCAGCGGAGGACTCGACGGTGAGCACACGTTATCATTGGTTTTATTTGGTTTTACAGTTTTATTTAAGTTTGGCGTTACGATTGAGAATTTGTATTTTCTGGGACTGTATGGGCTTTTTAACTGCTTGGTTTTGGTTTTGGGTTTTTGGAATTAACCTGCATATTTTTATGATGGTTTCACCTAAAGCATTGATTTTCTAAAAATGTGAACTATTTTTCTTAAACACGATGATATTTTTCTAAGCTTCTACTAAAGTAATACGTTTTAAGGCAAGGCGAGTAATTGAACATATGTTTTGAAATAAATGAAAGTAATTAAAGGTTTATAAGCTTAAAGTTTTTATCGAGTTAGCTCCGTTTTCAAAAATCACTTCCATGTGACATCGTCAGATACAACCAAAATGTCTAGGCCGGGTTTGGGGTGTTACATTTAATGGTATCAGAGCCAGGTTACAAAACTCGGCTGTGAATTTTGGGTTCCAAAATTTGGTTTTAAAGAATCAGTTTTCAAATGATTTTTAAACACTTTTATTAAGTATGTGGTTCACCGAGTCTCTGGAACCGATCTTGTAAGTATTTCTGTATTTAGTTAAATTATTCTGAAACACTGTAGATAGTACTTATAAAGACTGTACTGAGATAGTTAGAAAACTGAAAACTTTTGAAAACAGCTTTAAAACTTCTGATATTTATTACATAAAATATCTGTTAATAAATATTGAACTGATGCATAAAACTCTTAATGTAGATAAACTTCGAAATTACAATGAGCGTCCGAGGCATCCGGTGGACGTGGTACTCGAGGCCGAGTTAGAGGCCGTAGGGGGCTCGATCTGAGTCCTCATCTCTGGGCAGTATGCCTAATCTGGATATGAGTGAGACACCAGTTTCGCCTACTACTGAGACTGGGTCTCAAAGCCGTGAGGCTGGGGACGACGCACTGTCCTAAGCCATGCCGAGGATATTAGAGAGGGTCGCTGGGCCCAATTCTAGATCTGGGGGCTGAGGGTTGGTAACTGAGCGACTTTGGTCTGATAGAGCTGAGTTATTCAGGGGTGTCACAGAAGTCGCCCCTAATGTGGCTGAGTACTGGTTGGAGGCCACTGAGAGGATTATGGATAATTTGGGCTGTACCCCCGAGCAGAAATTAAAGGGTGCAGTCTCCTTGCTTCACGATGAGGCTTACCAATGGTGGTTGACGGTTAAGGAGAGCACTCATCCTGATTGACTAACCTGGGACTTCTTTAAGACTACCTTCTAGAGCAAGTATGTAGGAGCGAGCTATGTGGATGCTCGCAGGCGTGAGTTTCTAAATCTCACCCAAGGTGATCGATCTGTGGCCTAAAATGAGGCCCAATTTCTGAGGTTGAGCTACTACGCTCGAGGCATGGTGGCGTCCGAGTATGAGAGATGTGTTAGGTTTGAGGATGGTCTAAGGGATAATTTGAGGGTTCTGATAGCTCCGCAGTGGGAGCATGAGTTCACGATTCTGGTAGAGAAGGCAAAGATTGCTGAGGATGTTAAGTGCGCAAAGCGCCAGAATAGAAACTCTGACAGAGGTAAGAACAAGAGGGATTCGGAGCCCTCGATTTCTGTGCAGAGGCCTAAGAAAAAAGCCAGATCTAATCGGCCAATTAGAGTGGGGGCCCCTGTTTCTTTTGTTGCTCCTACTGGGTTGCAGCCATCTAGTGATTGTGGTAGACGCCATTCGGGTGAGTGTTGGAAGAGGATTGAGGCCTGTTTGAGATGTGGGTCTTTAGAGCACCGCATTCGGGAGTATCCATTAAGGACTGATCAGGTGCAAGCTCCGAAATCAGGTCCTGCGCAGCCACAAAGAGTAGTTCAGCAGCCACCTAGGGGCCGTGGTCAGGCTAGAGGTGGTAATGGTATGGGTTGAGGACAGAGGGCACCGAGCAGAGGTACTGGTCAGACTGAGGCGAGACAGCCTACTTTGGTGTATGTTGCACGTTGTCGAAATGACAGGGATGCTCCTGACGTCATCACCAGTACGTTCTTCATATTTGATGTACCTTACTTGGCTTTGATAGACAAAGGGTCTACTCATTCGTACATAGCTAGTACTGTATCTGAGACTTTGGGGATTTCTGTGGAAAGCACTACTAGTGAGGTTATTGTACTAAGTCTGTTGGGGCAGTCTGTTCGAGTTAGTAAACTTTATAGGGATGTTCCCTTAGTGGTGCAAGGGACTATTTTTTCTGGCGAACCTGATGGAGCTTCCGTTTGGGGAGTTCGACCTAATTCTAGGTATGGATTGGGTGGTGGAGCACCGAGTCAGTTTGGACTGTACATCTAAAAGGGTCGTTTGGAGGACTAAGGATGATGTAGATGTGGTTATGATTGGTGAGTGTCGAGATTATCTGTCCAATGTGATCTCCGCGCTAGTAGTTGAGAAACTGGTCCGAAAAGGGTGTGAGGCGTACTTAGCCTACATAAGTGTTTCTGGTTCTAGAAACTCTTCTATTGGGAATATCAGAACAGTAAAGGATTTTTTGGACATCTTTTCTGAGGAGTTACCAGGATTACCTCCTAACCGGAAAGTAGAGTTTGGGATTGAGCTTCTTTCGGATACAGCTCCGATGTCCATCGCCCCCTATCGTATGGCACTGAAAGAGCTTACAGAGCTTAAGGCTCAACTTCAAGAGTTGTTGGACCATGGTTTCATTCGTCCTAGTATGTCTCCGTGGGGAGCACCGGTTCTGTTTGTTAAGAAGAAGGATGGGACCATGAGGATGTGCATTGACTAACGATAGCTGAACAAGTTGACCGTGAAGAATAAGTATCCGCTTTCGAGGATTGATGACTTGTTAGATCAATTCAGAGGGGCTTCTGTATTTTTGAAGATTGATATGCATTCTAGGTATCATCATTTGAGGGTTAAGAAAGCTAATGTTCATAAGACTGCATTTAGGACTCGGTATGGACATTACAAGTTCCTAGTTATTCCTTTCAGTTTGACGAATGCTCCGGCGGCATTTATGGATTTGATGAACCGAGTGTTTCAGCCCTATCTGGATCAGTTAGTCGTGGTCTTCATCGACGACATTCTGGTTTACTCTAAGACTGAGGATAAGCATTATGAGCATCTTAGAGTAGTGCTTCAGATTCTAAGTGAGAAGCAGCTTTACGCTAAGCTAAGTAAGTGTGATTTCTGGTTGCGTGAAGGAACTTTTCTGGGGCACGTGGTTTCTGCTGAGGGGATTCGTGTTGATCCTTAAAAGATTGAGGTTGTGTTGGACTGGAAACAGCCTAAGAATGTATCTGAGATCTGCAGCTTTCTGGGTTTGGCTGGATATTATCGTCAATTTGTCGAGTGGTTCTCTTTGATTGCAGTTCCTCTTACTAAGCTTCTACGTAAGAGTGTCCCTTTTGTTTGGACTGATGCACAACAAAAGAGCTTTGAGAAGCTCAAGTCTGTTTCGACTTCGGAGCTTCCGTCTTGTCTGACTGAATCAGTAAGGAGTTCATGGTTTATAGTGATACATCGCATGTTGGTTTGGGTTGCGTTCTGATGCAGGATGGTAAGGTTGTGGCTTATGCGTCCCGTCAGCTTAAGACACACGAAGGGAACTATCTGACGCATGATCTCGAGTTGGCTGCGGTGGTCTTTGCATTGAGAATCTGGAGACATTATCTGTATGGTGAGAGGTGTATCATCTACACCGATCACAAGAGTCTCAAGTACCTCCTTACTCAGAAGGAGTTGAACCTTAGACAGCATCGATAGATTGAGCTACTCAATGATTATGACTGCACCATTGAGTATCATCTTGGTAAGGCTAATGTGGTAGCCGATGCTCTAAGCCGAAGAGCGATGTCTGATTTAAGGGCGATGTTTTCTTGCCTTAGTCTGTTTGGTGATGGGAGTCTGTTAGCCGAGTTGCAAGTTAAGCCAACTTGGATTGAGCAGATTCGAGATAAACAGTTAGTGGATGAGACTCTAGGTGTGCGGTTTTGTCATGTTGGGAGTGGTACTCTGGATCATGATGTTAAGGTTATTCCTGAGGAGGAAGTGCACTATATTATTAGAGCTCAGGAGCTGAATCCATGGTGGTCTCGAAGGAGAGGCTTACGCCATTAGGACTCCAGTAAATCGGCTGAGAGCTCTCCTCCAATCCCATTGAATGAGATCTGGTAATTTCCTTTAGGGGGTAGAGTTGCGTCCCAAAATTCTTTTTTGCAAAAATTACATGCAAAATTTAATGTAATTAAATAGCTGATTAAATTGTGTGTGTGGAGGAGGTCCCCGAGTGTCCGTGCTTAGCTTGTAAGATTTATTGCAGACTTTATTTAGGTTAAAGCTCATCATCTATGTACTTTAAGTGTCCCAGCTACGCCATAGAGATGGGCCCAACCAATCGTCAGTAGTGGTGGTGCAGTGCACGCGTCTGATTATTGTACGACGGTCTTGTTCGAATCCACAATGGAGGCATGTAGATTAATTTGCTCGTTGACCGAGGGAAGAGTTTTGGCCAAGCAGGTCAGAAGTTGAGTAGTGTTGTGAGTAGGGTAGTAGAGGAGCTTTAGTGTGTTCTTTTTAAAGATTCATGTCCAGGTAAAATATAACTAATGCCTCTCCTGCGCCAAGTGCATTCATGTCCTTTGCTTACTGGATCTACATTAGACTCCGTCCGCAACTTTTGCACGCTTTTATTTCTTGGTTAGATCTCGTTATTAGTGGTAGAGTCAATGCTTATACCTTACATTTTTCCAAATTCTCATTTGGAGAGACATTTCCGCTTGGCGCAATACGAATAGTGAGATTGTTCCATATATACATGCGATAAAATGAGATTGGGATAAATTGCTATGAATGGTTAATTGTGAATGAGTTATCGGTAATTTTTCTGATGGGTCCAGATCTAATGGGATAGATTGGACTGGAATTAACTGCATAGAATGATTTTTATTTAAATCTCTAGAGTGCAGAGTATCGGGATGGTTTTGCTGAGTACCTGTGTATGGCCTACAAAATGAATGCAATCATGAACTGACTCAGATAGAGATCCAAAAAAGACTGCCCACTTGCTGGATAGTATCAAGGTAGCGGTGGGCCAGTGCCAAATCAGGTAAATGTAGAGTCGTGAGTGGCGCATGCTAATTGACTGGAAAGATTTGACACGGAAGTCAGCAGGAGGCCAATGCGTTGTAATAACAGTAGTTGCCGAGCTGCGCGCACACAAGCAAACTGACCCGCAAGAGCGCAGAGCGCGGTATGCAGAGCGCCACAGAGGAGAGTATCTATCAGCATGCAGCTAGGCCAGCGGGGCAGTCCCCACCGAGACTGGCCCACATGGTGGCGCAGCACTGATGGTGGGCCTATCATGCAGGCAACCTTCTGCATGCATGGGGGAAGCCCATTACCAATCTCCACTCACGCGTCCGACAGGCCACGGGCGATATTAGAGCTTGGAGATTTCGGTCATTAACGTCAACGGGTTCTCCCTGAATGATTACCCTGTGGACTGAAGTATTGAAAGTTGGAAGCAGCACTTCTATCCGCCTGTGTCTTTTGCACTGTCTCTGCATGTACACTACAATAATACTATATCGATAATATAACTCTAGGGTTATTGAGTGCCCCAAGAAGTGGAAAGAGACAAGATTATTCTCGTATTTTGTTGTAGACAGTAAGCCACCCCACACTCTTGCTGCTCTTGTTATGGAAGGGTTAACATCAAAGATTAGCCTGACGATTTATTGGCAGCATGGTGTTGACTTTCGGAAGCTCCACGATGCGGCGTATGTTTATTGGGTAAACCCCTATCTTTACTTGCCGAAACATAAATAAATATGGAAAAAAAATGGGTCTGCTGGTCTGGTGTATGATAAAATTGCGCTGTGGTCGTGAGGTTCGGAGTCCTGGATTGAGCGGAGAGGAAGGAAATAATTTTGGCTACTTGTGCGTGTAGAGTATTATAGTGAGTCTACCGGTGGGGTGATTGAATGACTGATTAAGAAGGTCCAGGTTGAATAGAGTTGCCCCTTTGTATTCAATACGCATGATTACTCTCCTGTCTTTCTATTATTATATATTTCATACCCACTTCCGCCTTTTCAGATTCTGACCCTCACCTCGTCCCCACAGCTTTCATGTATGATCTTCCATGTATGTGTGCGAGAATTCCATTACTTTCACTACCCGCCGTATTTTTCACCTTGCATCGACATTTTCTTATTGTTTCAAATGCTGGCGCTTTCCCCATCAAGTTTCTCGTTCCCAAAATTCCATGTTTCCCATTGTATCTTCCGTCTCGGTGGTAGTCTATCTTGTCCCTCACCTTTGTTTTAAGGTGTGAAGCGGTACGATGCGTAGTGTGTTTATGTGTCTTGTTTGGTTTCAATCATTTAGGTATATTTTGTGACTGGACGTGAAGGATCATTGGACAGTTTTCTTCTTCTCAGTTGATTAATTATGGTGATTCAGATTCTGCGGTAGAGTGAGTAGAGTATTGTCGTTTGGTGGATTCGTTATATGACTATTATATCCATGTACTTTATATATACACATGTACGACTGCATTGTGAGCATGCTGTTAAAACTGTACTGAATACATATATGATACCATGATTTGGCATGACATGATTGTATGATGCATTGCATGGGGATGGGTTTATCTGGATCGGAGGAAGTGTACTGAAAGGCTTCGAGCCTAACTTGCTGGCAGCTCAGCTACAAACTACTGTCTAGTGCAGCAACCGGTACTACTTGGAGTGCAGGGATGGGTGGGTTGATTATATCCCCACATGGAGTGTAGGGTTCGACGGAGATGGAGTGCAAAGGCTGGCTGGGTAGGACTTGTATACTGCATATTGTGATACAGTACTGATTACTGATACTGTAATGGGCCAAGGCCCAAATGCATGACTGCCTCTATACTGAGATGGGCTAAAGCCCAAACTAATATTGTCACTGATTATGAATAGGGCTTAGGCCCAGACTGTGATTTCCTTACGTCTATCTGTTTGTGCTATTTGGGATTACACACTGAGTTTTCATAAACTTACCCTTCTGTTTTAACTGTATAGGTAATCCCCAAACATAGGCGGATCAGTGCGGCGGAAGACTCAACGGTGGCCACATGACCCATTTCGTTCTATTTTAGTACTTAATTATAATTTTTATTTTATTTTGGGGTATTTTACTATAATAATGGCCTTTTTGGATTTTCATGTTTAATTTGGGATTTCTATTATTTTGATTTACAACTGCTAGTAGTAGGGTTAATCGAGTTTTCAAAACAAATCAAATGTTTTAACAAAATACACTCAAATACGCAAACTGATTTAAAAAGCTTCCGCGATAAGTGACGTTTTGAAAATTAATATCGTTTTGAAAGAGAATATGACAAACCGTAAAAGTAACATATTCTAAGCTCACATTTAGTATGCTTTTGGATGATTTAAGCCCCAATTTATGTAAAAAGGTGCTCTTAATCCTTTCTTTTCATGTCTTATACTCAGGAAAGCACCTGGTGACAAAAAGAACGAGAAATGGGCTTAAAACGAACCAAATTAGGCCAAGCCACGAAATCAGCACGGCCTGGACTTCAAGCTACACGGCCGTGCCACCATTCCTACTAGAACACGGCCTTACCACGACTTACACGGCCGTGCCTCATTCAACAGTGTCGAACACGGCCTGGCCACAATTTACACGGGCGTGTGCTAAGGCCGTGCCTCTGCCGTGGAGAAGAGCAATTTCATTCGGGAAAGGATACTTAGGGAGAAAGAAATGTGTTTCAAAAGCCTATAAATACACCCTAGGTACCAGCTAAAAGAAGGGCAGAGAGCTAGGCCAAGAAGCCAAGCCGAAAAGGTCAGATTTGTGGGAATCACTCGAAGATAGCCAGTTGATCCATCTCAAGAAGCCAGAATTCTACTCAAGACGGAGGATCTCCTCTTCAATTCCTTCAAGGGGTTTTAGGGATTTCTTATGTTTTGTTTTATCTTTTCTCTTGAGATGTTATCTTTTATTGTTATGAACTAAACCTTCGGATACAGAAGAGATGAAACCTATGAGGAATCTTGTTATTTGATTTTTTGAATTATATGATAATAACTTAGTTTGTTCTTAATTGTGTGAACTTAATCCAAATCTAATGTGCTTAGGTAGAGGAGGAATAGACCCTTCCTAAGAGTAGATCCAACATAATTAAGCGGAGTTGATCGCACGCCTAGAGATAGGGTGACGAGATTTTGCCGGATTAGGGTGAAACCTAATACGGGAGTCCACAGATCGATTTACTACTATTCTAGGGGGTTATTATAAGCGAACGAGAGTTCCACTAATTAACCTAGGGTTAGACGTTATTCACCTCGAGAGAGGGTTTAATATACGTTAGGGAGTCTCACGGATCAAACTAAGTAAATAAATCATATGGTTCAAGGTTAGATAACAAGTGAAGTCTAGGTGGATTTTTCCTAAGGGTATCGTTTGAGTCAACTGAGTTTTCCCAAAAGTTATTTCCCGAATTCATTCTTTTTTGTCTTTGCGTCTTAGCTTAGTAAGTAGATTAGTTTAAACAAACATCACTTTATATTAAGGCTAAATAATAAAAAGACAGTGAGTATTAGTACTTTTAGTTCCTTTGGGTTCGACAATCCGGTCTTGCCTAAACTATACTACTGTTCGATAGGTGCATTTGCCTTTAATCGTTGTCAGAGTTGGTTTCCAGGTTCGATCATTCTTTTTTAAAACTCTGATTTACAGCGATCAAGTTTTTGGCGCCGTTGTCGGGGAACTAAAATATTAAGAAAACTCTATATTTATTACTTTAGCCATTATTTTTATTTTTCGCAATTTATTTTTATTTTTAGTTTTAATTTTAAAATGTGCTAAATTTTCTTTCTTTCTTTTTCTAGCAGGTACCTCTAGTTTATGACTAGAAGGAACCCGAGAGGACCTTTAGAATACGACAGTGATATTGAAGCTACCGCTCGAAGAAATCGCAGAGAAATTAGGCGAGCCCTAAATTACCAAGGAGAGCAAGAAGACAGATCCAATCCTACTGAAGGGATGGACGAAAATAATCTTCCACCACAAGATGTGGGAGAAAATAGTGCTCCTCGTACTATGTTTGATTATGCTAAACCTCATTTAACAGGAGCCGAATCTAGTATTGTTAGGTCTGCTATAGCTGCTAATAATTTTGAATTAAAGCCTAACACTATACAAATGATTCAACAGTTTGTTCAATTTGATGGTTTACGGGATTTAAGATCCAAGCGCTCATATAGCTAATTTTCTAGAGTTCTGTGATACCTTCAAAATAAATGGCATTTCTGATGATGCCATACGACTTCGGTTATTTCCCTTTTTATTAAAGAATAAAGCTAAACTGTGGTTAAACTCGTTACCACGAGGGTCAATCACTACATGGGAACAAATGACCGAAAAAATTTTATTAAAATATTTCCGACCGGCCAAAACGACCAAATTACGTAATGATATCTCTTCTTTTGTGCAGATGGATTTAGAGACATTATACGATGCATGAGAGAGATATAAGGATCTCTTGAGAAGGTGTCCGCACCATGGTTTACCTTTGTGGCTCCAAGTCCAAACTTTTTATAACGGTGTGAATCCTTCAACGAGACAACTAATCGACTCAGCCACCGGTGGAACCTTGAATAATAGAACTCCTGAGGTAGCCTACGAATTTATAGAAGAGATGTCGCTGAATAACTATCAGTGGCAAGTTACAAGAACAAGGCTAACAACAACAGCTGGAGTTTACAACCTCGACGCAGTAACCATGCTATCAAATCAGGTAGAATTGATGAATAAGAAGATTGATAGTTTGTGTTCTTCGCAGGTACATCCAGTCATGCAGTGCGACGCAAGTGGAACTGTGGCGAATTCTGAGTACCCACCCTACCAACCAAGCACAGAGAGCGAACAGATGAACTATATAGGTAACAATTTTAGATCTAATAATAACCTATATAGTAATAACTATAATCTAGGTTGGAGGAACCACCCAAATTTTTCGTGGGGAGGAAAAGGAAATCAAGGAAATCAAAGACAACAACCTCCTCAAAATTTCCAAAATTAGCCCTATCCACAAGAAAAGAAGCCGAGTCTTGAAGAGACGTTGAAGAAATTCATAGCATCCACAGAAGCCCGTCTTTAAAAAAATGAGGTAACACTCGACACCCAACAAACATCGATCAAAAAGATCGAGAACCAAGTTGGAGGACTTACAGAGGCAATCGGGGAAATTACCCAGTCAGTCGGAGAAATTGCAAAGCTATTATCCGAACAACCGCAAGGGCGTCTACCAAGTAACACTGAAATTAATCCTAAAGAGCGGATCCAAGCCATAACGACTCGAGGAGAATACAAGGGTAGATGAATCCATCTCAACACAAGGAAACGAGGTAGAAAAAGGTAAAGTTGAGGTAACACAAGACAAGCCAAAATCGGTAATCAAGGAGTACCAACCTCGCGTACCTTACCCTGAGGCATTAAGAAGAGACGACACGTACGGAGAAAGTTCGGTAAGTTTCTTAAACTCTTAAAGAAATTACATATTAACTTACCATTACTTGAAGCTCTCATCGCGAGATGCGATTCTAGGAAATTTTTAAAAGAGCTCGACAAACAAACGGAAGTTAGACGAGTCGTCACATGTGGAACTTAACGCAAAGTGCTCAGCAATTCTCCAAAATAGGCTACCACAAAAGCTAAAAGATCTAGGGAGTTTTACAATTCCATGTTTAATTGGTAGACTAACTGTTGATAATGCGTTAGCTGATTTAGGGGCAAGCATAAATGTCATGCCTTATAAATTGTTTAAAAAATTAGGTCTAGGGAAACCCAAACAAACTAGGACGAGCATTCAATTAGCTGATAAAACTATTAGAATTCCTAGGGGTATTATCGAAGATGTTCTTGTGAAAATCGACAGATTCGTTTTCCTAGTAGACTTTGTTGTCTTAGACATGGATGAGGATAATTCGACCCCCCTAATCTTAGGAAGACCCTTTTTAGCGACTGCCAGGACTAAAATTGATGTTGAAGCAGGAGAACTCATACTTTGTGTAGGTAATGAGACAGTCACCATCAAGGCTCTCGACTCGGCTAGAACATCGAGTAATCAAGGTGAGAACGTAAATTCTACTAATAACCATTCGGTTAACCCTTATTTTCAAGAAACACCACCAAAGAATACAACTGAACCCGATCCTAAACCCCATTCCAACAAAGAAATAACTCATGAAGATCGAGGGATTTAGTTCGATGATCTAGACGAGTGGAAGACACATTTCAAGGAGAAATTAGGGATACACGATGAAGAACCGGAACCACACGAGATAAAACCGAATGAGCCCCCAAAAGAGCTAATAGGAACAACAAATCACTTCAAAATAGGGGACCAACTACTATTAGATCAGGTAAATCCTCGAATATCTCATCCGGACCCTGGCACAAACAAAGAAATATCTTTCAGCGTAACCAGTATTTTCCCACACGGAACAGTCGAGGTAAGTAATCCTAATTTTGGTACTTTTACTATAAACGCATCTCGACTTAAATTTTTTCACGAGGATACAGATAATAACATGAGGAAGGACTTCCAACTCCTCAAACCACCCTGAAGATGCAAACGAGAAGAGAGTCTAGCTTAAGACTATAAACGAGCGCTTCTCGGGAGGCAACCCGAGCACTAATACTAGTATTTTTTTATATATTCAGTTTATCTTAATTTTCCTTTTTATCTTCCGTTTTAGCAACTAACAACCAACTAACCAAGTGTAGAATTCCAGGCCACACGACCTTACACACGGCCGTTGCCGTGGCCGTGTGGGTACTCCGACACTTTGAACTAACAGAGCAGAGAAGGTACATGTCAGGGCAAAATAGATTTTCAGAATCACGGACCCAACTACTACCCCACGGGCACCAACAAAGTGGCACGCCCGTGCTTTACGGTCGTGTGAGGCTACTGACTTGCCAACCACGGGCTGAACACGCCCGTGCCAGATAACCATGCCAATATACTGACTTGTCGAACACAGGCTAGACACGAGCGTGGGGAACCAACACGCCCTAGAGCACGGCCGTGCGAGGCGACCGTGTGAATCGACACACCCTCAACCCACGGGCGTGGGAAACTGCCAGATCTGAAAGTTTATTTAAACACCATACCCTTCTCCTTTCTCTTCTTAACCCACTTTCTTTCTTTCTTCTCCTTTTTCTTTCTTTCTTTCTTTCTTTCTTTTCTCCCTCTCCCTCTTTCTTTTTCCTTTTTCCTAATAAATCCTTAGACTCTTGAGCCACAACAATATCATATCCATGGCAAGGAAGCGTAAAAGGCCAATCACAGTCTCCTCAAAGGAGACCGATTCATATGAGTTCGTGCCGGCAGCTTCATCAAACAACAAGCCAAGGGTCTTTGAGACCAATTATCTGTTCTTTTATTTTTATCTTCTCCTTTATTTTCCTTATCTTTACTTCTCTTCTACTTAATTTAGCTTATTTTATCTTAATTTCTTAATTTTAGGTTCTTAAGGCTGCTTGGGAATCACGCCACTTCCGCCATCACCAACAACTCCGTCACCTTCAAAGTCACACCAACTTCTCGAACCATCTACCATAAGGATTCTCAGGCCCCTTTATCTTTTCTTTTAATTTTAGTTTCCTTCTTACCCTCCTTCTCTTTATCTTCCTTGTCCTTAATTTTATATTTAGTTTACTTTAATTATGTCTTAATGATCCCTGGCTAATTCTCCATGAGCCTCCCAATTTCTTCATCTAGTGCAGGTTCGTCATCCAGACGGCCCATCACCACTACCAAAGGCACAATCTCCTCTCAAGGAATCATCCGAAAATTCAAGAAGTTTTCACTTATCCTCATATCTGATGATTTTATTACAAGGTTATTATATATTTTTGTACATTGAGGGTAATGTACATCTCAAGTGTGGGGGGTGAACAACCTAAAAAGATACCTAACTTAAATCCCTGAATTTAGTCTTGTTTGAAAGTAAATTACTCATATTACTAATTAGGATGAAATTTCTGATGATTTATGATTTTTATTGATATGTTTTAGATTAAGTCATTGATAATTGTGCATTGATAATTAAATTCTAAGAATACTAGAGAATCAAGCATGATAAGTCTATTTTTCAGAAATTAAAAATTTGCTAGGTTGTCAAACTGAGTTTAAATATTATCTTGAGGTTTGAAATTTACGAGGTTGACATCAAAATACCCATAAATTTTGTGAGTTTTTGAGCCTTATAGAGCATAAATTCTTTTTCTTGCTCACTTTATTGATTATGAGTATGTCAAAACTGATTTGTTATTCTAGAACTTGCATCGATTATACATGTCGAGACCACATTTTTTCTGATTTGATACACAAAGATGATAAAGGCACCTAGGATTTAACCCACTAACTCCATTAAAAAGCCTACCTTCACAATTAACCCTTAGCGAACCCCGTTTAATCCTAACAACCCATTTATTGACTCACCCACTAATATTAACCCAGAACCCCTTATATCGAGATTTGATTTGATTAATAGCCTAACTATGTTTTTATTTCAGTAATTTATCTTTTATTATGTATTTAAGTTTGTTCTTAAAAAAAACGAAGTATATCCATTATTCATTATTAGTTATGTGATTAAATGAGCTTATACATAAATTCCAAATATCGAAGAAGAAGCTCATATTATTAAGTACTATTAGTTTTCAATTGATGTAATTATTATTAGTTCATTAGTTCTTAGTTAGGTAATTTGTCAATTCAATCTCAATTCTAACCCTCCACACCTTAACCCTAGCCCCGTTACAACCCTAACAAAGACCTTTTGATTTGTGTTTTCATCTCATATTTCAGTGGTGGAGATTTGATTTTCATGCAAGCCTATGGGATTAACTCTTCATGTTCGACCTTTAAGTGCCTAATTGTGAACCTTAAACACTTTGAGTGATTTGAGTGAATCTTTTGCAAATATGTCAATCCTTGTCGATTTCAAATTAAAGGTAATTATCTAGATAAGGGGAGACGCCTATGTTTTCGAGCTACAGAATCTATGACTTATAATGTTTGAATTTTTAGGACTCTTTGAGTTGAATTATCCATGTATAAATTATCTTTGAATTATGATGAGACACTATCAATAGGAATTATGAATTGAGGAAAGTTCGTTTTAATTGTAAGTTGAGAATTTTGCTTGAGGACAAGCAAAAGCTTAAGTGTGGGGGTATTTGATAAACCGTAAAAGTAACATATTCTAAGCCCACATTTAGTATGCTTTTGGATGATTTAAGCCCCAATTTATGTAAAAAGGTGCTATTAATCCTTTCTTTTCATGTCTTATACTCAGGAAAGCACCCGATGACGAAAAGAACGAGAAACAGGCTTAAAACAGACCAAATTGGGCCAAGCCACAAAATCAGCACGGCCTGGACTTCAAGCCACACGGCCGTACCACCATTCCTACTAGAACACGGCCTTACCATGACTTACACGGCCGTGCCTCATTCAACAGTGTCGAACACGGCCTAGCCACGATTTACATGGGCGTGTGCTATGGCCGTGCCTCTACCGTGGAGAAGAGCAATTTCATTCGGGAAAGGATACTTAGGGAGAAAGAAACGTGTTTCAAAAGCCTATAAATACACCCTAGGTACCAGCTGAAAGGGGGACGGAGAGCTAGGCCAAGAAGCCAAGCCGAAAAGGTCAGATTTGTGGGAATCACTCGAAGATAGCCAGTTGATCCATCTCAAGAAGCCAGAATTCTACTCAAGACGGAGGATCTCCTCTTCAATTCCTTCAAGGGGTTTTAGGGATTTCTTATGTTTTGTTTTATCTTTTCTCTTGAGATGTTATCTTTTATTGTTATGAACTAAACCTTCGGATACACGAAGGGGATGAAACCTATGAGGAATCTTGTTATTTGATTTTTTGAATTATATGATAATAACTTAGTTTGTTCTTAATTGTGTGAACTTAATCCAAATCTAATGTGCTTAGGTAGAGGAGGAATAGACCCTGCCTAAGTGTAGATCCAACATTATTAAGCGGAGTTGATCGCACGCCTAGAGATAGGGTGACGAGATTTTGCCAGATTAGGTTGAAATCTAATATGGGAGTCCACAGATTGATTTACTGCTATTCTAGGGGGTTATTATAAGCGAACGAGAGTTCCACTAATTAACCTAGGGTTAGACGTTATTCACCTCGAGAGAGGGTTTAATATACGTTAGGGAGTCTCACGGATCAAACTAAGTAAATAAATCATATGGTTCAAGGTTAGATAACAAGTGAAGTCTAGGTGGATTTTTCCTAAGGGTATCGTTTGAGTCAACTGAGTTTTCCCAAAAGTTATTTCCCGAATTCATTCTTTTTTGTCTTTGCGTCTTAGCTTAGTAAGTAGATTAGTTTAAACAATCATCACTTTATATTAAGGCTAAATAATAAAAAGACAGTGAGTATTAGTACTTTTAGTTCCTTTGGGTTCAACAATCCGGTCTTGCCTAAACTATACTACTGTTGGATAGGTGCACTTGCCTTTAATCGTTGTCAGAGTTGGTTTCCAGGTTCGATCATTCTTTTATAAATTTTAAAACTCTAATTTATAGCGATTAGAATACTTATGTGATAATGAACTACGTTTTGAAAATTAACGGCGCATCTTAGAATTAACATAAGATTTTGTAATGAGGCTAATTCGAAAAGAGGTTTTTACGACAACTCATTTATTTCCAAAACACTACCATGTGACATCGTCAAGATTTGGCCATAACGTCTAGGCCGGGTTTGGGGTGTTACATTTAGTGGTATCAGAGCCAGGTTACAAAACTCGGCTGTGGATTTGGGTCTTAAGATTTAATTTTTTAAGAAATATTTTCTAATGATTTAGATTGTTTTTACTGAACGTATGGTACACCGAGTCTCCGGCGCCGATCCTGTAAGTTCTCTAAAACTGTTATATGTTTTAAACTGAAACTGATACAAAATTGAAACTACTATAGGTAGTATACTGCACTGAAAACACTCTAAGTTAGTGTATACTGAGAAATTTTAGAGGAACTAAAAACTGTAGTGAGACTCAGGGTTATGAAAATGAACTTTGAAATTACCGATACTGTTCTGCATAAAACATTTGTTAATAAAATACTGAAACTATAAACTGATGCATAAAATTGATAATACAGATAAAACGCAAATAGACAATGAGCACAAGAGGTACACACGGACGGGGTACAAGAGGCCGTGGTAGAGGCCGTAGAGGTGCTCGAGCTAGATTTTCATCTTCTGGAAACTTGTCTAATTTGGATACTAGTGAGACATCGGCTTCGCCTGTGACTGAGACTGGGTCTCATGATCGAGTGGCTAGGGACGACGCACTATCCCAAGCCATGTTAAGGATTCTAGAGAGGGTCACTGGGCCCAATACTGGAGCTGGAGTCCGAGGGTCAGTTGCTGAACGACTCCGGTCCAATGGAGACGAGATTTTTAAGGGTATTGCTGGAGTTGCCCCTAACGTGGCTGAGTACTGGATCGAGGCCACAGAAAGGATCATGGACAATTTGGACTGCACCCTCGAGTAGAAACTAAAGGGTGCAGTGTCACTGCTGAGAGATGAGGCTTACCAGTGGTGGCTTACAGTTAAGGAGGGCACTCAGCCCGATCGACTGACCTAGGAGCTCTTTAAGACCGCTTTCCAGGGAAAGTATGTGGGTGCCAGTTATGTGGATGCCCGTAGGAGAGAGTTCCTGAATCTGACTCAGGGGGATAGATCAGTGGCCGAGTACGAGGCCGAATTTCTACGACTGAGCCGTTACGCATGAGGAATGGTGGCAACTGAGTACAAGCGATGTGTTCGCTTTGAGGATGGCCGCAGGGATAATCTGAGGGTTCTGATAGCTCCACAGAGAGAGCGAGTTGCGACACTGGTTGATAAGGTGAAGATGCCGAGGAAGTGAAGCATGCTGAGCACCAGAACAGAGAGAGAGGTAGTAATAAGAGGGATTCAGAGCCTTCGAGTTCCGTTCAGAGGCCTAAGAAAAAGGCCAGAGTTGATGGACCGTTTAGAGTTGGGACTCCTATTGCTGCTACTGGATAGCCACCGTGTACTGACTGTGGTAGACGCCATCAGGGTGAGTGTTGAAAGAGAACTGGGGCTTGTTTAAGGTACGGTTCATTGGAGCACCGTATTAAAGATTACCCGCGGAGGTCCGATCAAATGCAAGCTTCTGGCATGGATACTGTACCACCGAGAGTAGCTTAGCAGCGACCGAGAGGCCGTGGTCAAGCCAGGGGTGGTAACGGTCTGGGACATGGTTAGAGAGCACTGGGCAGAGGTGCTGGTCACACTGAGGCGAGGCAGCCGACTATAGTTTATGCTGCTCATCGCCAAGAGTATGGAGATGCTTCAGACGTCATTACGGGTACATTTTTTATTTATAATGTACCTTATACTGCACTGATAGATATAGGATCCACTCACTCCTATATAGCTTGTACCATATCTGAAAACTTGGGTATATTGGTTGAGAGCACTACGATGAGGCCACTGTACTGAGCCCATTGGGGCAGTCAATAAGGGTTAACAAACTGTTTAGAGATGTTCCTCTAGAGGTTCAAGGAGTTATCTTTTTGGCTGATCTAATGGAACTAACTTTTGGGGAGTTCGATTTAATACTGGGAATGGACTGGTTGGTCAAGCACTGAGTGAGCTTAGATTGTGCCACAAAAAGGGTTGTACTGAGAACTGAGGAGGACAGCGAGGTGGTCATGATTAGGAAACGTCGGAACTACCTATCGAATGTGATTTCTGCTTTGAGGGCTGAAAAGTTGGTTCGTAAGGGATGTGAGGCGTATCTGGTCTATATCAGTGTTTCAGATTCTGGGGATTATTCAGTTAAGGATATAAGGACGGTTAAGGACTTTCCAGACATTTTTCCTGAGCAGCTGCCTGGGTTACCTCTGAATCGTGAAGTAGATTTTGGGATTGAGCTCCTTTCTGGTACAGCTCCGGTGTCGATCGCCCCTTATAGAATGGCACCGAAGGAGCTTGTGGAGCCTAAGGCTCAGATTCAAGAGCTATTGGATCATGGGTCATTCGCCCTAGTGTGTCTCTGTGGGGAGCACCCGTTCTATTTGTGAAAAAGAAGGATGGATCCATGCGTATGTGTATCGACTACCGTCAACTGAACAAGCTGACCATCAAGAATAAGTACCCTCTACTGAGGATAGATGATCTATTCGACCAGTTCCGAGGGGCTTCGATTTTCTCTAAGATTGATCTACGATCAGGTTATCACCAGTTGAGAGTTAAAGAGGCTGACATGCATAAGACGGCATTTAGCACTCGCTATGGCCATTACAAGTTCCTAGTGATGCCATTTGGACTGACGAATGCACCAGCAGCTTTCATGGATCTAATGAACCGAATGTTCCAGCCCTATCTGGATCCGTTCGTAGTGGTATTTATTGATGACATACTGGTGTATTCGAGAACTGAGGATGAGCATGATGAACATCTCAGAGTGGTTCTGCAAATTCTACGAGAGAAACAACTATACGCCAAGTTCAGTAAATGTGAGTTCTGGTTACGTGAAGTAACGTTTCTAGGACATGTGGTTTCTTCTGAGGGGATTAGGGTCTATCCTCGAAAGATAAAGGCGGTATTGGAATGGAAACAGCCTAAGACTGTATCTGAGATCCGCATTTTTCTGGGACTGGCAGGATATTATCGACAATTTGTAGAGGGGTTTTCACTGATCGTCGCACCTTTAACTAAGCTGCTACGTAAGGGTGTGCCGTTTAACTGGACTGATGTGTAGCAAGAGAGCTTTGAGAAGCTCAAGATTGTACTGACGGAGGCCCTTGTTCTGATACAACCAGAGTCTGGAAAAGAGTTTACTGTCTACAGCGATGCATCACATATCGGTTTGGGGTGTGTGTTGATACAAAAGGGTAAGGTGGTAGCGTATGCATCTCGTCAGCTTAAGACTATGAGTCAAATTATCCGACGCATGACTTGAAGTTGGCCACAATGGTATTTGCATTGAAAATCTGGAGACATTACCTGTATGGTGAGAAGTGTATCATTTACACTGATCACAAGAGCCTCAAGTACCTCCTCACTCAGAAGGAGCAAATCTTAGGCAGCGTAGATGGATTGAGCTGCTTAAGGACTATGATTGTATGATTGAATACCACCCTGGAAATGCCAATGCAGTGGCCGATGCACTGAGCCGTAGGGATGTGACTAATCTAAGGGCGATGTTTGCTCGTCTCAGTTTATTTGATGATGGTAGTATATTGGCCGAACTTCAAGTTAAACCGACGTGGATAGAGCAGATTAAGAGTAAACAGATGGAGGATGAGTCATTGGGTCTTCGTTTCTGACAGATTGAGAGTGGGAATACTGTGGATTTTGGATTGAATAGCGAAGGGGTACTCTACTTCCATGGGAGAATCTATGTACCGAAGGATACTGAGTTGAGGCAGGCTATACTACGTGAGGTGCATAGTAGCCCTTATGCTATGCATCCTGGCGAAAACAAGATGTACCGAGACCTTCTTGAGTTATACTGGTGGCCAGGTCTTAAGGGAAAGGTTACAGACTTTGTGGGTAAATGTCTGACATGTCAGCAGGTTAAGGCTGAGCATCAGTTACCTTCGAGGTTGCTTCAGCCAGTTAAGATTCCACTTTGGAAATGGGAGCGAGTGACTATGGACTTCGTTAGTGGGTTACCCCTTACACCCACTAAGAAAGATTCTGTATGGGTCATCGTGGATCAATTGACCAAGTTCGCCCACTTTATACCGGTTCGTACTGGCTACTCTCTGCAAAAGCTGGCTAAATATATGTGTCTGAAATAGTGAGACTGCATAGGGTACTTGTTTCGATAATATCTGATAGGGATCCTCGCTTCACGTCTCGGTTCTGGAAGAAGCTACATGAAGCTCTGTGTACAAGGTTGGACTTCAGTACTGCGTTCCATCCTCAAACAGATGGTCAGTCTGAGAGGGTGATTCAGATACTGGAGGACATGTTGAAGAGTTGTGTGATTGAGTTCCAAGGCAATTGGGAGGATTACCTGCCACTAGTAGAGTTTCCTTATAACAACAGTTATCAGTCTAGCATTCAGATAGCACCTTACGAGGCACTATATGGTAGTAGGTGTCGCACACCTTCGTGTTGGATTGAGTTGGGTGAGCGACGTGTGCTGGGCCCTGAACTAGTTTTTGATACCAAGGACAAAGTTAGATTGATTCGAGACCGACTGAAAGCGGCATCTGATAGACAAAAGTCCTATGCAGACCTAAAGCGTCAAGAGATAGAGTATTCAGTGGGGGACTCCGTTTTTCTCAAGGTCTCACCATGGAAGAAAGTACTGAGGTTTGGTCGTAAACGTAAGCTGAGCCCTAGATTTATTGGGCCTTATCGTATTCTGAAATGAGTAGGGCTAGTAGCATATCAGTTGGAATTACCTCCAGAGTTGGAGCAAATTCACGACGTGTTCCACGTTTCTATGTTGAGGCGCTACCGCTCTGATCTCACGCATGTTGTTCCTATTGAGGAGATCGAGGTTATGCCAGATCTGACCTTTGAGGAGGAGCCCGTCCAGATAGTGGATTGCAATGTAAAGATTCTAAGAAGAAAGTCTATCCCATTGGTTAAAGTTTTTTGGCGTAATCATAGTTCTAAGGAGGCCACGTGGGAGCTTGAGGATGCGATGCGTTAACAGTATCCTCATCTATTCTGATCAGGTAAAATTTCGAGGCCGAAATTTTTTTTAAAGGAGGTAGAGTTGTAACGACCCAAAAATCCTTTATAATTATTCTCGTATGTTTGTGACACACAATGTCTATCTGCTTTAGTGGTTAAGTGTTCTGGGAGTGTCTGAGAAGTCTTGGGTTCAAACCTTAGCTTGGGCAAAATTTTGGTTTTTATTTGAGTAAACCCCTATCTTTAGCCAGTAGGCTTATAAATAAATATTGGAAAAACATGTCAGAATGGGTCTGCTGGTCTGGTGGTTAAATAGAGTGGCAAAGCGCTGGTGGTCGTGAGTTCGAGTCTTGGTATGCGAGGGGGAGTGTTTTATTTAGCTACTTGTGCCATGTGTGTGTTCTAGTTTGACCGAAATTCTGAGAGTTTGAGGGCGGTGGGAGTGTGTTGGACGGCTTGGGAGGGAAATAAGGGATTTGGGGAGAAAAGTAAGGAGTGGAGGCGTTTGAGATGTACTGGGATGCTGAGTGGTTGGAATGGATGTGGTTTAGTGGAGTAAATCAAGGATTTTGGTGAGTTACCCTTTGATTTCGAAAATCTCTGTAGAATTCTCCTCTACCATCTTTCATTTTTATTTTATTTTTTTCCTCTGCCTCCATAGCCGAATTCTGTCCCTTTCTCCCCACCCCTTTTTCGTTTTCCCTTGACTTCAATCTCTCTGTGTTGCTACCGAGATTTTGAGTGCTTTCCTCTACCTGCCGAATTTTTCCCTCTCCACCTTTTTCTTTTTTTTTTGTTTTCAGCTGAAATCCTCCATTGCTGCCGTTTTTCCCCTCCAATTCTCTCTTTTTGTTGCCAAAATTTCAAGTGTTTCCCCTTATCTTTCGTTTTCGGTCTATCTTGCTCCTCGACTTTTTTTTTCGTGCGACAACGGTAAGTAGTGTTGTTGTGTTCTTTTAGTTTTGGTTTCGAAAGATGTTGATTCTGTTTTTTATGCATAGGGGACGATCGTGAAGCAGTTTTTCTTCCCAACGAATTGATTAGTGCGAGTAGTCAAGGGTGATTGTGGTAAGTGAGTGCATCTGGCTCGTTTTGGTGTTGATTAAATTGTGTTTTAGTTGTTAAATTCGAGATTGGGTATGCTGTTTGTAGGTTCTAGAAGGATTGGAAGTGCTTAAGCATCGAGAACGACCCAGGTGTGTAAACACAACTCTGCAAACGGAAATTGGTGAAAAGCCAAAAAGAGAGACGGTCGACACCACATGGGTGTGAGGCTGCCCGTGTGGTAGGCCGTGTGATCAGACACGGGCGTGTGATCGACGAGGAATGATATGTGCGATTTATGGGCCGGACCGTGTGGGCCCCACAGGCATGTGGGCCCTACACGGGTGAACCACACGGGCGTGTGAGATTAATGGGCCAGGTCGTGTGATCCATACGGCTAAGGCCATTTTGGGCCTTGTGGGCCACATGGACGTATGGGCCCACATGGGAAAATTACATGGGCTTGTTGGCCTATTTTCACTGTTTTGACTGCTAAGGTTGCACGGGTCGCTCGATTCGATCATGGACCTCATCGTAGGGCCTCGTGAAGATTACCTAGATCCCTAATTGATCGAGTGGATCATTATATCCATGTACTTTATATATACACATGTACGACTGCATTGTGAGCATGTTGTTAAAACTGTACTGAATACATATATGATACCATGATTTGGCATGACATGATTGTATGATGCATTGCATGGGGATGGGTTTATATGGATCGGAGGAAGTATACTAAAAGGCTTCGAGCCTAACTTCTTGGCAAACTCGATTGCAAACTCATCGTCTAGTGCCGCAACCAGTACTACTTAGAGTGCAGGGATGGGTGGGTTGATTATATCCCCACATGGAGTGTCGGGTTGGACAGAGATGGAGTGTAGAGGCTGGCTGGGTAGGACTTGTATACTACATATTGTGATACTGTACTGATTACTGATATTGTAATGGGCCAAGGCCCAAATGCATGAATGCCTCTGTACTGAGATGGGCTAAAGCCCAAACCGATCATCACATCGATTCGAATAGGGCTTAGGCCTGCATCGTGATTGCCTTACGTGCATGCTCTGCTTGTGCTATTTGGGATTACACACTGAGTTTTCATAAACTCACCCTTCTGTTTTAACTGTACAGGTAATCCCCAAACATAAGCGGATCGGTGTGGCGGAGGACTCAGCGGTGGCCACATGACCCATTTCGTTCTATTTTAGTACTTAATTATAATTTTGATTTTATTTTAGGGTATTTTACTGTAATAATGGCCTTTTTGGATTTTCATGTTTAATTTGGGATTTCTATTATTTTGATTTACAACTTTTAGTAGTAGGGTTAATCGAGTTTTCAAAACGAATCAAATGCTTTAACAAAATACACCCAAATACGCAAACTGATTTAAAAAGCTTCCGCGATAAGTGACATTTTGAAAATTAATATCGTTTTGAAAAAGAATACTTATGTGATAATGAACTACGTTTTGAAAATGAACGACGCATCCTAGAATTAACATAAGATTTTGTAATGAGGCTAATTCGAAAAGAGGTTTTTACAACAACTCATTTATTTCCAAAACACTACCATGTGACATCGCCAAGATTCGTCCATAACGTCTAGGCTGGGTTTGGGGTGTTGCAATATCTGTTATCTGTTATAAAAGCATGTTAAGTATGATATATCTGTTAATTCTGTATGTATGTTATGTTATCTGATATTTGGGATGGGTTGATGTATATTGGAGGAAGTGTTCTAAAAGGCATTTGTGCCTATTATCTGGTAGCATGGTTGCATTATATCTGTTATGTGCTGCATCGGTACAATATAGTGTGTAGGGCTGGGTGGGTGTTTTAAACCCCACATGGTGTGTATGGATGGACGGAGATAGTGTGTAGAGGATGGCGATAGGATATCTAACTTCTGATTCTGATTTGCACATCAGTATCTGTATTTGTAATGGGCTTAGGCCCAGAACTGTATCTGACTGATTCTGATATTCTGTTTGTGTGCATGCTTAATTCTGTGGGGGTTACACACTGAGTTTACGTAAACTCACTCTTTTTTTGTTTATTCTGTACAGGTAATCCACAGTCTTAGGTGGATCGGTGCAGCGGAGGACTCGACGTTGACCACACGTTATCATTGGTTTTATTTGGTTTTACAGTTTTATTTAAGTTTGGCGTTACGATTGAGAATCTGTATTTTTTGGGACTATATGGACTTTTTAACTGCTTGGCTTTGGTTTTGGGTTTTTGGAATTAACCTACTTATTTTTATGATGGTTTCACCTAAAGCATTGATTTTCTAAAAATGTGGATTGTTTTTCTTAAACACGATGATTTTTTTCTAAGCTTCCGCTAAAGTGATACGTTTTAAGGCGAGTAATTGAACATATGTTTTGAAATAAATGAAAGCAATTAAAGGTTTATAAGCTTAAGGTTTTTTATCGAGTTAGCTCCGTTTTCAAAAATCCCTTTCATGTGACATCGCCAGATACGGCCATAACGTCTAGGCCGGGTTTGGGGTGTTACAGCTTACAAGCTCAATGTGCAACATAATAGAATATCAACATATATTAATCAAACATATATATCATAGATAAAATTCGTATCAGATCATAACAAATGCAATTTTACGATCCTACCCCCATCTGCTACACACCATCTCCGACCATCCAACACACCATATAGGGTATTTAAATACCCATCCAACCCTATACACTGCTTAGTGTCGATATGACACTTTTTAGAATACTCGCAGCTTAGCTGCCTGATCATTGGGCGATTTATCGCCATTTACAGAAATGTGCGGCTATGCCACTAGATATGTCAAAGGTATATTTTCCTACACTTCCTCCATATACACAAATCCCACCCCAAATGCACATACAGATATTAACCGATAACAGAATATACATGTCATACATGCTCTCATAATAGATACGGATTAGACTTACCATAAATACAGTTTATGCTGTGCATACATCATATTTATCATATAACACATATCATTATTTTTATGCTAATATAACATTAAAAGTCATGTTTTTAAGCTTAATTAGTTCCCTATGAACTCTACGAGAGGCCTACGTTTGACCCAAACGATCCTTACGAACCTAGGGTAAAATTCAGAATTTTAGGCCTGCATGCCCCAATTAGCCTAAACTATGTGTCTCACACGGTCCAGCATACAGCCCGTCACACGACTGTGTTTCACACACGGCCTACCATACAACCGTGTGGCGTCGATAATTCACTTTTTTGGCATTCGTCGTTTGTTGTTTTCTCGGGATTTCGTTACAAACCTTGGCCAAAATGCACGCTCAAAAACAAATATTCCAGCACCTAAAAGCATCAAACATTAACAAAATTAGCCCTCAACTGCGCAACAATTAAGTGACTAAAAGCTTAAATCTTCCTAAAATACTAAACCAACCACAACCGATTAACCCCCAAACAGCTATAATTATCCCAAATTGGCAGAATCGCTTACCTTCGAACGAACAACACCTCCTCAAATCTTAACTCGTCGGTGAAATATTCGCTTCTTGAATTTCCCCTAAATAAATTAATTAATTATCACGATTAAACAAACAATCCCCAAAAATACATATCCAACAAAAGAACTTAAATCTTGCCCAACACCACGAAATCACACAGGAGTGTAATAGCATAGAAGGAATTGAAGCACATAGGTTATAACAATTTCGGCTTAGCAATTGGTAAAAAAAATCAAAATTGATAAGGAAATATTGGGAAAAATAAATTAACAAGAACGGCACAAGAATAGACGAAAGAATAGAAGAAAAAAAACAAAGAAGAACAAACTGTAAAAGCAGGGAGAAGAATAGTGGCGTGAAATAGAGGGTTAAGGGGAAAAAGAAACGCGGGGGTTTGTTTGGGGTGATATTATTTTATTTAATTATACTATTATTAAAACCAAAAAGGATAACCACTTAAAGGTTATTTTCCTAAAATTAAGAATACACATCTATTTCCACAACTAAACAGTTATTTAACTAAGAGTTTAAATCAAATCTAAACTCCTCCCTACCTTGACAAAAAGAATAAAATACTATAGCGTGCTCGCAAAGGGGTTTGAACTCACGACCAAAGAACACAATCAAAGGTCTAAACAACTAAAGTAGATACATCTTTTATGACAAAGTTGGACAAAATAAATGTTCAAATTTTTGGGGTGTTACAACTCTCCTCCCTAAAAGAAATTTCGACATCGAAATTTACCTGATTCAAATAGATGTGGATATTGTTGTTGAATTGAGTCCTCAGGTTCCCAAGTGGCTTCTTCAGTGCCATGATTTCGCCACAGAACCTTAACCAAAGGAATAGTCTTCCTCCTCAAGACCCTAACGTCTCGATCCAGAATCTGAACCAGCTCCTCCTCAAAAGTCAAATTCGATCTTACCTCAATCTCCTCAACAGTTACAATGTGAGATGGGTCAGAATGATATCCCCTAAACATGGAGACGTGGAACACATCATGGATATGTCCAACTCTAGAGATAGTTCTAATTGATTGGCGACTGATCCTACACGTTTCAAAATCTGATAAGGCCCAATGGACCTAGGGCTCAGCTTGCCCTTACGTCCAAACCGAAGGACCTTCTTCTACGAAGATACCTTAAGAAAAACATGATCACTCACAAAATACTCAATATCCCTCCTCTTCAGATTCGAATAGGACTTCTGTCTATTAGAAGATGCCTTAAGATGATCCCAAATCAGTCTAACCTTATCTTTAGTCTCAAAAACCAACTCAGGACCCAAAACCCGTCTCTTGCCCAACTCAGTCCAACACAACAGGGTACAACACTTACGACCATACAGAGCCTTGTAAGGTGTCATCTGAATAATGGATTGAAAGTTGTTATTATACGCGAACTCAGTCAACGGTAGAAAATCCTCCCAGCCACCTCGAAAATCAATCACACAACTCCATAACATATCCTCTAGAATCTGAATCACCTTATCAAATTATCTATTTCTTTGAGGATGGAATGCTGTACTGAAGTCTAATCGGGAACCCAAAGCCTCATGAAGCTTCTTTCGGAACCCCATGAAGTCTAACAATCTCAAAAATATACAACTTAGTCAGTGTCTGCAAAGAATAATCAGTCCTGACCGGAATAAAGTGAGCAAAATTGGTCAAACGATCTACTATAACCCAAATAGAATCCTTCTTAGTGGGTGTTAAGGGCAACCAACTAACGAAGTTCATAGTCACTTGCTTCCTTTTCCAAAGGGTAATCTTAACAGGTTGAAGCAAACCCGAAGGTAGTTGGTGCTCAACTTTCACTTGCTGGCATGTTAGACAATGAAAGAAAAAATTTGTTACCTCCCGTTTCAAACTAGGCCACCAGTATAACTCTTAGAGATCCCGATACATCTTATTCCCGCTGGGATGCATAGCATAAGAGCTACTATGCGCTTCCCACAGAATAGATTGCCTCAAATCAGAATCGTTAGGAACACAAACCCGACCTCAAAAATATAGAACCCCATCACTGTTTATCCCATAATTAAAAGTACTACCTTCCTGTAACACCCTAAACCCGGCCTAGAAGTTTAGACCGAGTCCCGGATGTTACATTGATCACCGAAGTGATCGTAGGTAAATTTTACAAAACAAGTTATCACGTCAAACTGAAACATTTTATCATTTAAATTCAGTCAGTAAAATTACAGTTAAGTTTATTATAAATCTGAAATTAAATGAACGAATAAAAATTTGAAACGGAGCTTGTACCATAGTTTTATAAAACTTTACAATTCAAAAACCAAATAACAAAATAGGATTGAAAATACAAATTGATAATCTATTTTTCTCCAAGACTGTCTGAAACCTTCGCATACCGAGCCCAGTGTCAGAGTCCAGAAAAGTACCTGTAAGGAGAAACAGTAAGATAGGGTGAGCTACACGAGCTCAGTGTGAGTTTGAATCAAGACTAAGAACAGAAATACAGTACCCAAATCAATATCAATCAACTACAAATATATACTGAAACAGAAGGTAATTTCGAGATCAACGTCCCAACGGAACGTAACATTTCAAACACACACCACATTACACCCAGAACACTCAGTCATAGGTGTTTTCAGTCAGACAGAATATAGTCAGATAGTCAAGCACCCAGAACGCTCAAACAGATGCGTATGAAAAGCAGTCAAGTAATAAAACCCACCCATTCAGCCAACACACCTCTCCGTCCCCCGATCACACCCCATAAGAGCTAATTAAGCTCATCCAACCAAAACACACCATATAGGACCTCGAAAGGCCCATCCAACCCTACACGCCATGTAAAGTTATTTCGGGTTGCCTGGCAACAATGACCTGCCACCCCGGGTTGCCCGACAACGATGGCTTATCAACATGCAGTTACACTGCCAAATCATATATTGGTACGCAGTAAGCCGACGTGACGTGCGATCTGATCAAAGGCGGCTTCATTGTACAAATAAGCTTACAGCTTACCTTTGCCGGATCGATCTGAATTAGTCTCCCTTCTCTTCACAACCCCACCCAAAACTTATGCATGTGTATGTGTGTATACATTAACATAGAAAACAAAGAGCACATCCACAAACAGTCAGACAGAAATAGATATGCACATACATCCAATTAACCGGGTTCAGAGTCAGACATCTCACACAACAATTACAAATATCACACAAGCCGCAGCCCAAATCAAGTATTAATTACCCTTTCTAAGGCTTAGCCAAGGGTTGAAACACACAGACACATCTTCATATCAAAAACACACACAGAACCAAAACAAGTGCCTTACAACCACACGCCCGTGTGCTCTGCCGTGTGGAAAAGCCTAGACCATGTGAGAGGTCAAAACTCTGTGTGAAGAGGGGCACATGCCCGTGTGAAGAGAGGCACACGGCCGTGTGACTAAGGCACACGCCCGTGTGGACCAGGGACGTGGCCATGGGAATAGGCCGTGTAACTCTCTGTCCATTTGCACTAAAATAGAGTACAGGGCTAACACGACCGTGTGTCCAAAACACACGCCTGTGTGGGATCCCTAAATCCCCAAATTAGCCACACGGCCATGTGGCCAGGCCGTATGGTACCAAATCACTCAAACCCTAATTCCCAAACTCACACGCCCGTATGCTCAAGGGACACGGCAATGTAAAAATTGACAAAAATCCCCAAGTCGCCACACGGCTGTGTGGCACCTAAAGCAGCCCGAAAACCCTAATTCCCGAAAGTACACGGTTGTGTGTATCGATACACGCCCGTGTGACCACCCGTGTGGTCACGAAACCACCCTAAAAATAACTCTAAAAATGTGCTTTCAGCCACGAAGCACTCTCCAGCCCTCGATAGTTCAAAAATACGCTAAATCATCCAAATTCTAAACACTAGGCAGTGATAAAACATCGGATTTAACAGGTTTGCAAGCACTCACAAACACGATGTCGACTTTTCATAAAGTCAAAAAAATCCGCAAATAAAACAGAAGAAGATACGAAATCCACACCTGACTCGACGACAGAGAAGTGAAGTTCTTCGATATCTATGCAGTGAAAACCTATTTTCCCCAAGAAACCCGTTCAAAAGAAAAAGAAAAAAAAAACAAGAAGAATGAAAAAGGAAAGAAATAGAGAGAGGGAGAGGAGGGGGAGAATGTGTCAAAGAAAAGAAAAGAAAAATTATAAATTTAATTTAATAAAAAATAATTATTATTACTAACTAAAAACAAAACAAAATAAAAAGGCTCTCCAAAATGCGCACCCAAAGACTCATACCCAGAACCCTGAGACAAACTAACACACACTCAACCACCAGACCAGCAGGCCTATTCTGAAACTTCATCACGCGACTAAACACAATAGCACGCCCTTCTCTATGACTCTAACCACAAATCTCCAAAACTTCTAACCCTAAAATTTGAGGTGTTACACTTCCTCAACCTTACGAAATCTCGGAACCAAAGAGTCATCCTCCAACTATTTAACCTGAATCTGATCAATCTAAGTCAGCTTAACTTACAACTTGGCTAATAGACCACTATCATCAAACAAACTTAGGCGAGCAAACATTGCCTTCAAATCAGTCATCGCTCTACGAAAAAAAATCAAAATTGATAAGGAAATATTTGGGAAAAAGAAATTAACAAGAACTTCACAATAACAGACGAAAAAATGGAAGAAGAAAAAACAAAAAATAATAAATTACAAAAGCAAAGAGAAGAATAGTGGCGTGAAATGGGGGTTGTGGGGAAAAAGAAACGTGGGGGTTTGTTTAGGGTGATATTATGTTATTTAATTATATTATTATTAAAACCAAAAAGGATAATCACCTAAAGGCTATTTTCCTAAAATTAAGAATACACATCTATTTCCACAACTGAAAAGTTATCTAACTAAGAGTTTAAATCAAATCTAAACTCCTCCCCACATTGATAAAAAGAATAAAATAGTATAGCGTGCTCGAAAAGGGGTTTGAACTCATGACCAAAGAATACAATCAAGGATCTAAACCACTAAAGCAAATACCTCTTCTATGACAGAGTTGGACAAAATTAATGTTCAAATTTTTGGGGCGTTACAATGTGGGCCACACGGGCTTACCAGTTAGGTCGTGTGGGCCATACAGGCGTGTGGGCCCATTTTTTGAAATTTCACCCTAAGACCGTATTTGTTGTGCGAATCAAATTTATCCATTTCGTAGGGTCCGTATGGTATAAATATGACTAAAAGTCTTGATATTTGATGCCCTGTTTCTGTTTAATGTGACTTATGATTGCACGAGAGGTATGTCATGCGTTATGACATTCACATATTTGATATTTATTTATTTATGCATGTGCATCAGGGTGGGTTTGATCTGTGATGGATGAAGTATATTCTGACAGTATTATTGCAATTTTGGCGATTAAACAGCATTATCTGTCTAGCAGCTCAGCTACATCTTTATGAGTGACATACCACCACGACCCGGTGTGATTGGATGGAAGGACTCTTATAGTCTTAATTGGTGTGATTGGTTGAATGGAGTTGGTGTGTAGCGGATGGGGGTAGGACCTTTGATTACATTTGTTTCCGAATCTGAATATGCATCTGTATCCGATTATGAAATACATCTGATTCTATATATGAGAATATATTTGAATCTGTATCTGAAAACGTATTTGTTTATTTATGTATATCTGATTTGTTACTTGGGATGTGTTACACACTGGGCTTCTAGCTCACCCGTTTGATTAATACGTTTCAGGTGATCTTCAAACTTAGGACCGGACGGAGTGCGGGAGCTTGGACTGATTTCTCACTTAAGTTAGTTTGATTATTTTTAATTAATCAAGTTTTTCGGGCTTTTGGGTTTTTGAACTAATTTTTTAGATTTGCTTTGTTTTTGGGATTTTGCTTTGATCGATGGTTTTTTTTTTTGGGGATTTTAAGATGAAATTGCAAAATCATACGATTTACCAAATTTAGAATTTGGTTTCTAAAATTAAAACTCTAAAATTCCGTTGCGAAACTAAACAAGTCATTAAGTGATTTCACTGTAGGATAAGTGTTTCGAACATAAGATTTGACTAAAATTTGTAAGAGTTTTTCTGTGAAATAAATAAGTGTTGTACGCAACATGTAAGAGATTTGCTAAAAATTAATATTTTCAAATCACATGATTATTAAAGTTAGAGAGAAAATTCCTGAAAGTTTCCACTATTTTATAAGTAAATTTTTAAGAGATTGTGTTGTGAAATAGATGTTGTCAAACTAGTGATTTTCCTGAAATTTGTATAAGCTTAGCTAAATTAAGATTTTAGATCATACGACTTCTAAGCTAGATTTTTAAATTAGTTTTAATACGAGTTGATGTAACTTTTCCAAATTCAGCTATAACGTCTAGGCTGAGTTTAGGGTGTTAAAATAAAATTTTATGACTCCTCAAGATTGTTACCGATTATGTAGTGACCCGATAGTCGGGTAACCGAAAAATGTATTTTCGGGTCTCTGTTTTCATAAAACTGAATAGTAAATATTTATTAAAAATATTTACGAAGTTAGTTGTTTGTCTAATTAGGTTTTTATTAGGTGAATTTGACTTAATTAGAAGTAATTAGGAAAAAAGATTAGATTGAAATAAGTGTAAAAATTTAATTATAGATTAAAGAAAGTAAAAAGGACTAAATAGGCAAATATGCCATTATTATAAATTGAGGCGGTTTAACATTGAAAAAAAATCTAAGATATTTTTAATTTAAAATATATATTATATTATATTTACTTAATTAATAAGTATGTTATTATATTATATTATTATAATATCATATTATATTATTATTATATATAAAACAAAAGAAAGAATAGAAATAAGAAAGAAACAGAATCGAAACAGAGAGAATAGGGAGAAAGAAAGAAGAAAGAAAAAGAAAAAGAAAATTTGGGATTTCGAGGGTTCAAACTTAAATTGGTAAGTTAATTTAATTCTTTTTCTTGTAATTCTTGAGTGTTTATGATCCTAGAATAAAATACTATTAAGTATATGTTGAAATTTTGAAATTTAGTAGATTTTTTAATGTAGTTTATGTTGAATTAATGGATGAATTAGAGATTGAATTGATGGAAATTTAAATTAGAATTGAAAAAAAAAAGATTAAATTGTAAAATAAGTTATAAGTAAAATCTAAGTAAAAATAAGGTATAGATTGTGATAGAAATAGAAATAATTTTAATTATGGATTAAATTGAAATGTGAGCTAAGGTAAGAAATGATGAATTTATTATATCATACATGTTTATTTTTATTAAATAGTATAGGAAAGTCATTTGATTGTTTTTTTTTCTAACATATAAAATATTATATGTTTTATATGAAATTGAAGAGAAAGAAAAGAAAGGAGAGGACCTAATTGAAGGAAAAGGAAAAGAGAAAGCTAAGGAGTGAAGGAAAACATCATCTCAACCTTTTTGTTGTAAGTACTACAAGATTTTTAATTTTTTTTTATTTAAATGCTTATATTGTAGTATAGAATTACTTAGAAATAAAAATATAAAATATTTATTTAAATTTGTAAATAAAAATAAAAATAAAAATAGATTATGGAATTATGAAATTTGTAAAGAAAATTATAGATGGAGAATATAAGATGGTATATTGTCTGAACATTAAGTAATAATGTTGTGACAAAAGTATATATGTGAAAAAGGTGTGATAATTGTGAATTGTGAAATGTGCACTAAATTGTAATGAGGGAGAAATGAGAAATCTTTTTCGAAATATATATGTAAAGTATTTAAATGTATGAAATTTAGTTTTAATGCCCAAGTAGATGGAATTTAGAACTACTAGGATATTAGTGGCATGCCATTAAGGAACTTTAGCGCGCTCTCTAATTATTAGCACGTTAGTACTCTTCGATTATTAGCACATTGGTGCTCTCCGTTTAGCACATCTGTGCTCTCTGTATAGCACTTTAGTGCTCTCTGTTCACTAGTGCATAATAATGCACCTCTGTATTTGTTCCGTATATCCGGTGTGTTCTATAAAGTCTACTTTGGGCTAAGAATATGAGTTGTGAACAAAAGTAAATCACTGATGTGTTAATGTAAGTTTTATAACTTACAAAAAGATAAGTTAAATTTTATTAAAGTAAGGCATAGTTGAAGAAACTTATATGTGAGTAGATATGTAATAATTGAATAAGTTTAAAATATTTTGTTATGATTATTTACCTATTTATTCTTGTAGTGCTTACTAAGCCTTCACCGGCTTAACGCGTTTATTTTTAACGCGTAGGTACAATTAGACTAGAAGAGATAGAGTCCGACTAGAAGATCTCTCATCTCATCACATCCTCAAGAGCTTTAAAGGTAGGTACTATATTTTGAATTAAAATGGCATGTACATATGATGTTCAAATGTGTTCCCATGTAATAGGGACTAAAATGTAAACTCTTGAAATTCTATCTATTTTGAGTTACTTGAAGTATTTTGGTATTTATGAAATGAATTAGTAAAATAATAAGTATGTTTGCAAATATGGTTGGTAAGTTAAAATACTATGTACAAATGTTTTAATTAAACAATATCTAGCCATAACTGTTTTGGCACCAAATGTAATAGTCTTATACCGGGTCTGTACGATTGGACCGGGTATAGGGTTGTTACATTTATTGGTATCAGAGTCTAGGTGTTCTGAATTCTTGGGTCGAGAATGAGTCTATCTGTACATGCCATTTTGTATATTGATGTGATGAGATGAGGTTTAGTTATTTAATTGTGTAATTTATGAATATTATAAAAACTTAAAGATGTCAAATAGACCTCGTGAAGAGTCAGAAAATGAAGTAGAGAGTAGGGTGCCAAACTTTGATAGGGAAAGAGATCAACATAGAGTCCAAGCCCGAAGTGGATCGATAAACTTAGGGGATGATAGGGAGCCTGAATTAGAAGAAAGAACTCAATCTGAAACTGAGCCGATACCGCCTAGAGAAGAAATTCCAATTGTAGCCTTGTTACAGACAATGAATCAGTTATTGCAGCAAGTTGTAAGAACTAATAATGCTCCATCTGTTCCACCACCATCTTCTCCTCCTACTTCTCCACATCCACAACCATTTATAACCAGTCATCAATCTCCCTTGGAGAAAATAAGAAAATATAGAGCTGAAGAGTTTAAAGGAAAGAAAGATGATGACCCAGCTGAGGCTGAAGAATGGTTAGAGAACAGTCAAAGAATATTTGAAGAATTGCAGTGTACAGAGGATAAAAAGTTGAAATGTGCAGTATCTTTATTAAAGGGTGAGGCTTACCAATGGTGGACCACTGTCATGAATATTCATCCTGCAGAGAAAATTAATTGGAATTTCTTTGTGTCTGAATTTAGAAAGAAATATGTGAGTCAACTTTATCTTGAGAAGAAGAAAAGAGAATTTCTGGATTTGAAGCAGAACAACATGTCTGTTGCTAAATATGAACGTGAATTTATCAGATTGAGTAAATATGCCAAGGAATTAATAGCAAATGAAGCAGATATGTGCAGGAGATTTGAGTGGGGATTGAATAAAGAAATTTATGTTCCTCTTATACCATTACATCTACAAGAATTTCCTATTTTGGTTGATAGAGCACAACGACTGGAAGAAGAGTTAGCTCGTTCGAAATAGAAGAGTTTTGGGAAGAGTCTAGCAACTAGTTCAGCACCACCACCGTCTTCAAAAAGAGTGAGGGATTTTAGAGATTCTAAATACACTTCTCCTACTGTTGGGAAAAGATCCAGAATTCAGACAAGACAAACTCAGCAGACGACCTCTATGAGTTGTACTGAGGGTTCCAAAAGAAAACCAACACCGCCATTATGTGAGCATTGTGGAAGATATCATTGGGGAGAATGTCGACTGAATTCTCGAGCCTGTTTTCGATGTGGATCGAAAGATCATTTAATCAGAGATTGCCCAAATATGTCAGAAAGTGTTACAGAACAGTCTGTGAGAGGTAGCTCGGTTCCACAAAGAGGTAGACGACCTGGAATTTCTGGTGGCACTGGTAGTGGTACGAGATCGGTGAGAGAAACAATTAATAGATTTGAATCCCGAAGACCTCAGACTTATGCTATCGGGACACGAGAAGAGGAAGACACTCCTGATGTGATTACTGGTAAATTCTCTTTATATGATTCTTCTGTAATTGCACTAATTGATCATGGCTCTACGCATTCATACATATGCATTACATTAGTGAAAGAGAGGGAATTACAAATAGAACTTACAGAATACGAAGTAGTAGTTACTAATCCTTTCGGGCAAAATGAGAAAGTTAATAAAGTATGTAGAATATGTCCCTTAAAAATTCATGATTATGATTTCCAGCAGACCTTATGGCATTTACGTTTCATGAGTTTGATGTGATATTGGGTATGGACTGGTTGCCAGAACACGGGGTTATTGTTGATTGCAGAAGAAAAAGAATTTCCTTGAGAACTTCAGATAGAGATGAAGTGATTGTAATCGGTGAAAAAAATAGTGCATTGATGAATGTGGTGTCTACAATGAAGGCTTCTAAGATGATGAGAAGAGGATATACTACTTTTCTTGCTTACATTTTAGATACTCGTATAACGAATTCTGAGATTGAAAAGATACCGGTGGTTCGAGATTTTATCGACGTATTTCTAGAATAATTACCGGGTTTGCCCCCAGAAAGAGAAGTAGAGTTTGGGATTAAGTTAATTCCGGGCACTGCACCGATATCTATAGCACCTTATTGGATGGCACCCACTGGTTGAAAGAATTGAAAACGCAGCTACAAAAGTTATTAGACAAGGGATTCATACGTCCTAGTGTATCACCATGGGGAGCACCAGTATTGTTCGTGGAGAAGAAAGATGGGTCTTTGAGGCTTTGTATAGATTACCGTCAGTTGAATAAAGTGACTGTAAAGAATAAATATCCGTTGCCCAAGATTGATGATTTGTTTGATCAGTTAAAATGAGCCAGTGTATTTTCTAAGATTGATCTCAGATCAGGGTATTATCAGTTATGGGTGAAAGAATCTGATGTGTCGAAAACTGCCTTTAGGACTCGGTACGGTCATTATGAGTTCTTGGTTATGCCATTTGGATTGACTAATGCTCTAGCCGCTTTCATGGATCTTATGAATAGAATTTTTCAGCCTTATTTAGATCAGTTTGTGGTGGTATTTATAGATGACATTCTAGTGTATTCAAAAGGAGAAGAAGAACATGATAGACATCTCCGGATTGTGCTACAGATTTTGAGAGAAAAACAATTGTATGCTAAATTGAGTAAGTGTGAATTTTGGTTAAAAGAAGTTACTTTTCTGGGACACATTGTATCAGCAGATGGTATTCGGGTAGATCCGAAGAAGGTAGAAGCTATACTTGAATGGAAACCACCAAAGAATGTGACAGAAGTAAAGAGTTTTCTCGGAATGGCTGGTTACTATAGAAGATTTGTTGAGGGATTCTCTATGATTGCATCACCCTTAATGAAATTGTTGCAGAAAAATGTGAAATTTGAATGGACAGAAAGGTGTCAGCAAAGTTTTGAAAAATTAAAAGCAACATTAACAGAAGCTCCTGTGTTGATTCAACCAGAATCTGGTAAGGAGTACGTGATTTTTAATGATGCTTCGTACAATTGTTTGGGTTGTGTGCTAATGCAAGGAGGAAAGGTAGTAGCATATGCTTCTAGGCAATTGAAGCCACACGAAAAGAACTACCCGACGCATGATCTTGAATTGGCTACAGTGGTGTTTGCGTTAAAAATATGGATACGTTATTTGTACGGGGAAAAATGCTATATCTACACTGACTATAAGAGTTTGAAGTATTTGTTAACTTAGAAAGACTTGAACTTGAGACAGAGAAGATGGGTTGAATTGCTAAAGGACTATGATTGTATCATTGATTATCACCCCGGGAAGGAGAATGTAGTAGCAGATGCTTTAAGCAGAAAATATTTGGCAACTTTGAAAATGGTGAATGCACATTTAGAAATGAAACAAAATGGTGAGTTATTTGTTGAGTTAAATGTGAAACCAACTTTGTTGCAGGAGGTGAAAGATGCTCAAAAAGAAGATGAAGAATTACTGGTGATTAAGAAACAACTTGAAGAAGGTAAAAACAGTGAATTTGAGATTGATAGTGAGAGGAGCTTGAGATTTCATAGGCGGTTATGTGTACCTAATCAAGAAGTTTTGAGGCAAAATATTTTGAATAAAGCACATCACAGTTCGTTTGGTTTACATCCGGGGAGTAATAAGATATATCACGATTTGAAACCATTTTACTGGTGGAAAGGATGAAGAAAGACATAGTTGAATACGTTTCTAAATGTTTAACATGTCAACAAGTGAAGGCAGAGCATCAAGTTCCGTCGGGATTGCTACAATCAATAGCCATACTAGAGTGGAAGTGGGAAATAATTACTATGGATTTTGTAACTGGATTACCACTCTCACCGAAGAAGAAGGATGCTATTTGGTTAATTGTAGATCGATTACGAAGTCCACCCATTTTCTACCAGTACGAACTGATTTCTCTATGGACAAGTATGCACAATTGTATATAGATGAAATAGTAAGGCTTCACGGAGTACCAGTATCCATTATTTCTAATCGGGATCCAAAATTTACATCGAAGTTTTGGGAGAAGCTGCATGAAGCTTTAGGTACGCGATTAAATTTCAGTACGGCATATCACCCTCAGACTGATGGACAATCAGAACAAGTAATTCAAACGCTGGAAGACATGTTGAGAAGTTGCATCATCGAATTTGAAGGCAACTGGGAAATGTATCTACCATTTGTTGAATTTACCTATAATAACAGTTATCAGTCTAGTATTCAAATAGTGCCGTATGAAGCATTGTATGGAAGAAAATGTAGAACTCCGGTGTGCTGGACAGAATTAGGTGAAAATAAATTAGTGGGTCCTGACTTGATTAAAGAAACAGAAGAGAAAGTGAAATTGATTAGGGGCCGTTTAAAAGCAGCATCAGATAGACAGAAATCTTATGCTGATCTTAAAAGGAAAGATATTGAATATAATGTGGGTTATAAAGTATTTTTGAAAGTGTCGCCATGGAAAAAAAAATTCCGATTTAGGAAGAAAGGCAAGCTGAGTCCAAGATTCATTGGGTCGTATGAGATCTTAGAACGGGTTGGTCCAGTTGCTTATCGAATAGCCCTACCACCGGAGTTGGATAGAATTCACAATGTTTTTCATGTCTCAATGCTATGAAGATATCGGTCTGACCCATCTCATGTGATTACTCCCGAAGTAATAGAAATCCAACCGAATTTAACTTATGAAGAGGAGCCAATTAAGATACTTGCTCGGAAAGTAAATGAATTGAGAAACAAACGGGTTCCGTTGGTAAAAGTCTTGTGGAGACATCATAATTCAAAAGAAGCAACATGGGAAAGAGAGGAAACGATGAGACATCAATATCCGCAGTTATTTACATTAGGTAAATTTCGAGGACGAAATTTACTAAGTGGGGGAGAATTGTAGTGACCCGATAGTCGGGTAACCGAAAAATGTATTTCCGGGTCTCCGTTTTCATAAAACTGAATCGTAAATATTTATTAAAAATACTTACGAAGTTAGTTGTGTGTCTAATTAGGTTTTGATTAGGTAAATTTGACTTAATTAGAAGTAATTAGGAAAAAAGATTAGATTGAAATAAGTGTAAAAGTTTAATTATAGATTAAAGAAAGTAAAAAGGACTAAATAGGCAAATATGCCATTATTATAAATTGAGGCGGTTTAACATTGAAAAAAAAAATCTGATATTTTAATTTAAAATATATATTATATTATATTTACTTAATTAATAAGTATGTTATTATATTATATTATTATAATATTATATTATATTATTATTATATATAAAAAAAGAAAGAAAGAATAGAAATAAGAAAGAAACAGAATCAAAACAGAGAGAATAGGGAGAAAGAAAGAAGAAAGAAAAACAAAAAGAAAATTTGGGATTTTAAGTGTAAAAGCCCAATTTTGCCCGGGCCTATTAAAACAGAATAAAAACCAAAAATAAATAAACAGTCCCTTTTCAGTCCATTTACAAAACCAAGACCCATTACCAAATTAGCCCAACAAATTAAACCCAAAGCTAACTACACCCTTGACCCAAATACCAGCCCACTATCAGAATAGACCATAATCAGATCCAAAATCTACACGGCCCAAAGGGGCCCAAAAACCTAAACCAAAATCGGAAGACCTAGGGTTTCCAAAACCCTAGGCGCCGCAAGTTCACAAGCAACAAGCATCACTCCAGCCTTCACGCCCACTAGTTACGCCGCAGATTGCGCAAATCGCCTCATCATCGCCGAGCCTCCGTTGACCTGCAAAGAAAGGAAACAAAAATCGCAGCAAAAATGGCCAAACAGCAGCGAATTTCTTTTTTATTTTTCCATTTTCAAGGCTATAAAAGCCCGATTTTTGTAACAAAAAGGGGAAAAAAAGAAAAAAAGAGACAAAACCCAGAAAGATTGCAAAAAAAAAAACACAAACAGTGTACGCAAACAGTTTCAAATATACAGAGAAATAAAATTTTTACAGAGGTGGATTTTCTTTTTAATATCTGTTTTCTTATTTTTTCTTTTTTCATTTCATACATTTCTTAAATATACATATATTAGTAAAGAGGAACGAGAAATATTACTTTTGAAACGGAGTCGTTTGGTCCTCCGGCCACCGAACGTGGAGGCGCGTGATGCGCGTGAGACGGTGGCGCAGAGGATTGGCAATCGGGGCCTGGGCGAAAGGAGAAACAGCTTTCAGAGAATTTTAAAAAAAAAATTTAAACTGTTTTACAAATGATTTTTTTAGCCGAATTTTTTATTTATATAATAGTTTAAAAACGGCGTCGTTTAGGGCATAAGATCCGCGTGTTGACCCGACCCGGCTCTGAGGATCCGCGCTTTTTTTGAAAACGGGATATTTGTAATTTTGGTCCTTTCGAAATTTAATTAATTTCAATTCAGCCCAATTCGCTTTCTTTTATTTATTTAAAAATTAGCCCTAAAGTTTGTTTTGGTCCCAATTTAGTCCCTCGGCCCCTTTTAAAGATATAAGCGGAACGACGCCGTTTTGAAAAAGGCTTAATTGCCATAGCAGTCCCTGGATTTCAACGCATGTTTTAATTTAGTTCTCTTAATCTGTTTTAATTGCTATTTAATCCCTGTCATTTAAAAATCTTTTTATTTTATTTCATTTAAGTTATTTTGTTATTATATTAAACATTTTATCATATTAAATATTTTTTTATTACTTGTATATTAATTTATTAATAGTATAAGTTTTATATATATTTTTATATGTACTAATCTAGTATATTTTTAATTATTATTATTTATTTTATATGATTTAATATTTTTTTATGTATTATCAATATATTATTTATTATATTATTCTTATATATATATTATATAGTATTAGGTTATATTATATATTATTCCTAAAATCCTTTTTTTATTTATATTATCTAACATATTTTATTTATATTATTTATGTAGTTTTATACATGTTTTTCTAAAATACTTTATACTATTTGTTAATTATTTTTTTACTACTATCATTTATATATATATATATTATATTATTAAATTATATATTTATTATAGGTACCTTTTATCTTAAATTTGTGTTATTTTATATAAAAAGTATTATTATTATTATTATTATTAATGTTTAATATATTATTCTTTCATTTATTGCGATTACATGTTTATTTATTTATCTGCTTTAGATTGTTTATTATTGTTTAATATAGTTCATTATATTTGTGCTATTATTTTATCGTTCATTGTTAGTATGATTTGTAGATTATATTGTTATTTATATTATTCTTTTATTATTTATAATTTGTTATTTATTTCGATATATGTTGTAATATCCTATCCAAACCATAGCTTTTATAAAAACATCTTTTGAATCGACACATTTATTTCAAATGATTTTCAAAATACGGTGATATGTGATATTTGAAGGATTTCGAGAAGAATTTTGCCCTAACTTATTGGGTTCGATTTTTCTCGTGAAACTTTAGGTATTACCTATCCCTTCTTTCTTCAAAAACTGAGATTTACCAATTTCAAATCAAAAACCTATTCTTGGGAATTCGGATTGTTGTGCCCTAACTTATTGGGTTTGACATTCTACGTCTCGTAGTATGAATTTCCTAAAATAAAGACGAGCTTAATTTCAAAGTCATGAGATGCTATACCTTAACTTATTGGGTAAAGTACTTTATTTCTTTGGGATAGGTAAGTCTTGGTTTTCTTTCTAATAAAAGGATCATATTTTATAATTTTCTTTATTTTCAACATTCGGACATGATTTTATCGATTTGGTACCAATTTTTGGGCGTTATGAGGGTGCTAACCCTTCCTCATAAGTAATTGACTCCCGAACTCGTTTTCTTGTTTTTGTGGACCAAAAATGTTTTAAAATAAAACGTTTTACAAGGTGATCGAATCACACCTAAGTAAAAAAGATTGGTGGCGACTCTATTTTCATTTTTGAAAGTCGATTCCCGTTTTTTTAAAATCAAATTTTAAAATGGTTTCGACAGTTTGGCGACTCCACTGGGGACAAGAGAGTCAGGCCGTAAAATTGATAATTTCATGTCCTTTTGATTGAATTTAAAATTCTGATTTTAAAAATATGATCCTTTTATTGCATGTTGTTTTAAATATATTGCTCTGCATTGCAATCGCATGATGAAGTCGTGGTCACACCCTTAAGTGGGAGTGAGAAGCTACTTTTTCGTGAGGTTTCCACCTCCGTGCAGGATAGTGAATCGCTTTCGGGATACATCCATACCTATGTCTTCGTGAGGTTTTCACCTCCGTGCAGCCATAGGGAAATGTATTCCCCTAAACCTAACTCGGTCCATATGAGCCTATAATGGGTGAGGATCGAGGAATCTGCTGGTTCGGGTACCTCAACTTTAGAGCTAAACTACATGTAGAAAACCTAAATTTTTATCCTAGATAGAACTATGCTAAACCTTAGTAGTCACCCAAATAGGTGTTCTATGTTGTTTATTTCTTCTGTACTAACGTATTTTCTTGTGTTTTGATTGCATTGCATCATAGAAAAGAGGTGTTGATTTCAAATTCGATTGCTAAATAGAAAAGTTGGTCATAAGAAAATGGATTTTTTGATAAAGTGGATTATAATACGGTCGTCCGAATATAGTCCAAGTGAATACAACGAGAGAAGACTGATAGTCCGTGAAGGAATACAAGACCTTATCACCCAAGGATTCAAGTTGACGAAGACTATTCGAGAATCACCACGTCTCAATTTTATTAAAAAAGCTAAGAAACATTATGGAACAATGAGTCGCAGTCCAGATCAAGCAAAAGGAGCTAGAGCAGGCATCTATTAGAAGTTTGCAAGACTTGACTTTTGCGAAGAAGAGATTCATGTTTTCACTTGGACTATGAGGACAAGGCCGTGTATGCGATCCATTTTGTGTAAAGAAATTTATTTTGTAGTAAAGTTTTTCTAATGTAACTGAATTCAGAGTCGATGCCTCTCTTTCTTTGCATTCATGCATTTGCATTTCATCACATCATATGCATTTAAGTTCATAGAAAGAGTCTAATTAGTTGAAATTATAACAGATAGTTAGAGAGAGAGAAAGAAAATCTAAAAGCTGAACACCCTTACGGTACACGAGCAAAGTCAAGGAAAATGGACCAAAGGATGGAACAATTCCAGAGAGAAATGCAAGACCAGATGCAAGAGCAGATGGCAAAACTCCAACAAGAGATGAGGGATCAGATGTTGGAAGCCTAAAAGAATATGATGGCCCAAATGGCCCAGATGCTGAGTGGGGCAATGGACAAAGCAAAAGGTCCCATAGTCAATGCTGAAGACAATGAGGACTTTCCTAGGGGTTTCACCCCACCACAAGTACAACCTGAGGAGTATCCCCAAAGGCCACCTGTCACAATTAGGCCTCAACAGGGGCAAGCTGATAATAGACCGCCTATGAACTTCCAAGTGGGCTCAGGATCTAATCCAGAAGACAACCCTGCTAATCCCGTCATCCCTGATTTGAATATGGCAGAGAGAGAAGGGATAAGAATTGAATCCTCAAGGCAATTAGAGGATCGCTGCAAATGGTTGGAAGAAAAATTCAAGACTTTGGAAAATGCCGACCATTATAATGGTATAGACGCAAAGGACTTGAGTTTGGTCCCGGATCTGTTACTTCCTCATAAATTCAAGATGCCCAAATTTGAGAAGTATAATAGGACTAGTTGCCCTGAAGCCCACATCACTATGTTTTGCAGACGCATGACTGGCTACGTGAACAATGATCAACTCTTGATTCATTGCTTCCAAGACAGTTTAGTGGGGGCAACGTCCAGGTGGTACAATCAACTTAGTCGTGCCAATATTAGCTCTTGGAGGGACTTAGCTCAAGCCTTCATGAAGCAATACAATCATGTCACAGATATGACGCCTGACCGAATCATGTTGCAGAACATGGAAAAGAAATCAGATAAAAGTTTCAGGCAGTATGCGCAAAGATGGAGAGAGGTTGCCATGCAAGTTCAGCCATCACTCCTAGAAAATGAGACTGCAATGCTCTTCATTAATACTTTGAAGGTTCCATTCATCACTCATATGATAGGAAGTGCTACAAAGAGCTTCTCAGACATTATAATGACGGGAGAAATGATCGAGAATGCCATAAAAAGTGGAAAGATCGAGGAGCGAGAAAGTAACAAAATAATGGCCACAATGAAGAGAGAAAATGAAGTGGATAATACAAGCATGGGGTGCTCAAAGTCGATTGCTGTTAAACAGCCAAAAACAGTGACTACTGGGTATCAAGGTTCATCAAGGAAAGAATCTGGCACAAGGCAAAGCAATGAGCAACTCCAGTTTACACCAATTACAATGACATATAGGGAGTTGTATCAAAGTCTATTTGATGAACATGTGGTGGCTCCTCATTACATGGAACCAATACAACCTCCGTACCCAAAATGGTATGATTTGAATGCTCAATGTGAGTATCACGCGGGAATAACGGGTCATTCAATCGATAACTGTATGGCATTTAAGAAATTGGTCGAAAGGCTTATTAAAATAGGGGTTGTAAAGTTCGATGAGTCGAACGGAGCTGTGATAATTGAAGGAGGGGGCAGGAGAGTTGTGATTCCTTGAAGAAGTCATCAGAAACCTAACAATTGGGGAATCAAAACACCAATGACATATCCGAAGAGGGAATCAGAGAACGAAGTTTCCAAACCCTTGTGCACTTGGAAGTGTTTTGAATAATGAGACTGTGGAAGAGATCCCTGTATTTAGGGCTAATCTAGAGTAATGTTCAAAACATGCTTGTTGTCTTGAGCCTAGAGGCAACAAGAACTCTTTTGTGAAATAGGCTCATGTTCAAAATTTTATTTCAATAAAATGCATTTGTTTGAGCACATATTTTTTTATTTCATACTGTACATTCTTTACCAATATTCTTTCATTATTTATTTGTGACCATACTATCCAAATAATCATTCTTAGAATCATTTATTCTTTGGATTTGTTCGCCTTCGTACCTAGGTACCCAGATGTTAATGTCATGAGCGACATTGTTATTGACTCTCTTTTTGAACAAGATATGGGTCTAGGGGATCTCAGGATTTTGAAGATGACAGAGATTGTGACGTATCTTTTGACTCGTTAAGAATGGTGAAACAAGATGGAAAAGACCTTACTCTACAAAGGGTCATAAGATATTGCGAGCCTAGGAAATGAGTGAAGGTTGTAGCCTATCTCATTACAGAAATAAGGTAAAATATTATTGAGTTATCTTCGAGAATTCAAAGATGTTTTCATACAATCATATCGGGACATGCTTGGACTAATAGGACGCAAGCTAAACATGAGGATTGGGCACTGCCAATTTACAGAAAAAGGGATGGTATCAGCTATGCCGTATCTAAGGAGACAAGATTCATAGGTTTACTCCAGTTTTTCACAAATTTTCCATATATGGGGCATGGATATTATGGGGCCAATCTTGTCAAATGCTTCTAGTTGACATCGATTCACTGTCATGGTCATCATCTACTTCACTAAGAGGGTGAATGTTACTTCATATGCCAATATTGCAAAGTCGATAGTCATCAAATTCAAAAAAAAAAGATCAAATGCCAACATAGAATGCATAACTGTACAAAGTCAAAGTTTACAGTTTGTCCAAAGATCAGGCAGCATATCACTGTATAGCAAAAGTTGTAAAAAAAAAGATGACTTAGACTTGTAAAGATTGGCATAAGAAGCTACCGTTACCTTCTATCTAATTGAATGTCGGCCAGAACCTTCGCTGGGAGCAACGTCTTACCCATTGGTTTATGGAAATGAAGCATTTTGCTAATTGAACCTAGTTGAAGAAAAAGTTAAAAGCTATCCATCATTGTCAGATGATGCGAGTTTACGACAAAGATGTTCATCCTAGAGAATTCCACAAGGGGAAACCTGATGTTGGAACAGATCTTTTTTCCACAAAACGATTTTAGAGGAAAGTATATTCCAAACTGGGAAATATCTTATGTTGAAAAAGGCCTATTCTGGAGGAGCATTGATATTGATTGAGATGAATGGCAAAGACTTGCCTAATCCGACGAATTCAGGTTCAAACAAGAAGTATTTTACCTGAAAGGGGAAAGTCCAAGGTGAAAACCCGCAAAGGGGGCCTTGAGTACAAATGCAAAAAAAAATGCAAAAAAAAAAAAAGAAAAGAAAAGAAAAGAAAATGAGAGGCTAAAGTGAAAACCCGCAAAGGGTGCTTTGAGACCAAAAGGGCTTTGAGTTGAAAACCCGAAAAGGGCGGCTCAAATTTTGAATAAAAGTGGGGCATACAGTAGTCTTGCTACGTCTGAATTAGCAATGAGGAAGTATGTTACGTCTTGGGGCATTGACAAAGTACTCTGGATCCCCTAAAACACATATTGAGTTTAAAATGGTCCTCAAGAAGTTGGAACAAAGAAGCTCAGGCTACGATATCTGGGGCACCTAGTTTCTATCCTACCTATTTTTGAATTCCTTATCTTTGATTGCTTCATTCTTTTTGAGATACACCCAAATCAATTTTCTTTTATTGCCTGGGTTATCTTTGATTAAATTATTTTTCCGAGCTATGCTCCTGACTAATTTCTTTCTCGTCCATTTTTTGTGTTCTTTTTCAAGCATTTATTAAAATAACAATCTATGGACTAATAATATTTTCATAAAAGAAGTTTCGTATATTACTCTGGAAGCTTCTAAATAATATGAGAATCTGAAACAGGACTATTGTTCAGAACTCACCAAGCCTAAGGTATTGGAAATATTGGAAAATGATTATCTCTTCGGATCCTTATTGGATAAGAAATGTCGTTGGTGATACTATATCGACAAATAACGAACAAGGTCAAGCCAAGTATAAAAGGGGATCATTGTCGAGAGACCCTGCATTCATGGGAATGGTGGAAAACGATACAAATTCCATACCTCTGAGTGGTAATAGATTGGATGGAAGAAGCCAAATGTTATTATAGTAGGAGGCACAAACTTCATGTCCCAAGGTTCGAGTGGAGTGGACTCAGAATTACCACGGGGCAAAATAATTAAGCAAAAAAATGATACTTCAAGGGGAACGAAGATGAAACTTTAACGGATAAATGAGTGATAACACCTTGAGCGGGAATCATACTCATATCATTTTTACATTCATATATCATAGCATGTCCAAATTAGGAGCATTTGATGCATTTCGATCAAGGCATCCTAATTATTAGACAAAAGCATATATTCATTCTACAGGTTATGTCCTCTAAAGGACAATGTAGTAAGATTGAAGATTCCAGTCTGACATCCCTGAGTTTGCAGTGGAGTAGATTGGAGATAGCAGATCTGGCAATTCCTGAGCTTGCAGGAAGCCGATCGAAGACGTCAATCTGGCGATCCCTAAGCTTACAGGGATCAGATTGAAAATAGTAGATCTGACAATTCTTGAGTTTGCAGGAAGCAGATCAAAGACACCAGGCCCTATCTCCCTGACCAGCATGGGAATAGGTCAAAAATTGTAGATCTTGTCACCCTAAGCAATAGGGAACCAAGATTGAACGGCAAATCTTGTCTCCCTAAGCAGTAGTGGAACAGATTTAAGCCACCAGCCCTATCTCCTTGACCAGCAGTGGAATAGGTCAAAGATTGTAGATCTTGTCGCCCTAAGCAGTAGGGAACCAAGATCGAACGGCAAATCTTGTCTCCCTAAGCAGTGAAGAACAGATTTAAGCCACCAGCCCTATCTCCCGACCAACGAAGGAATAGGTCAAAAATTGTAGATCTTGTCACCCTAAGCGGTAGGGGAACCAAGATCGAACGGTAAATCTTGTCTCCTAAGTAGTAGTGGAACAGATTTAAGCCACCAGCCCTATCTCCCGACCAAAGAAGGAATAGGTCAAAGATTGTAGATCTTGTCGCCTAGCGATGAGGACCAAGATCGAACGACAAATCTTGTCTCCTAAGCGATGAGTGGAACAGATTTAAGCCACCACCCTATCTCTCCCGACCAAAGAAGGAATAGGTCAAAGATTGTAGATCTTGTCTCCTAAGCGATGAGGACCAAGATCAAACGTCAAATCTTGTCTCCTAAGCAAAGAGTGGAACAAATTTAAGCCACCACCCTATCTCCCCGACCAAAGAGTGGAATAGGTCAAAGATTGTAGATCTTGTCTCCTAAGCGTAGTGGACCAAGATCAAACGCCAAATCTTGTCTCCTAAGCGAGGGAACAGATTTAAACCACCATCGGCATCCCCGAGTTTGCAAAGTGGAGCCGATCAAGAAGATAGCGATCCGCAATCCCGAAGTTGCGGAGCAGATCGAAAACATCGATCTTGTCTCCCGAGTTTGCGAGTGAGTAGATCAAAAGATAGTGGATACTGCCTTCATGAAGTTGAAGCTATCAAACTTACTGAAATCAAGATGAAGTTCCAATGCTGTTGAAGCTACGGTGGAGTTGGAATCATTTGAAGAAGACAAGGATCAAGAGGTTGAGGCTTGGCCAAAACTGGTCAAAATTGGTCTTTTTATAGTCTTTGCTCTATTCTCGTTACACGACAATGAGCAAAGAGGGGCAGCTGTAAAAGCCCAATTTTGCCCGGGCCTATTAAAACAGAATAAAAACCAAAAATAAATAAACAGTCCCTTTTCAGTCCATTTACAAAACCAAGACCCATTACCAAATTAGCCCAACAAATTAAACCCAAAGCCAACTACACCCTTGACCCAAATACCAGCCCACTATCAAAATAGACCCTAATCAGATCCAAAATCTACACGGCCCAAAGGGGCCCAAAAACCTAAACCAAAATCGGAAGACCTAGGGTTTCCAAAACCCTAGGCGCCGCATAAGCTTTCACACGCAACAAAGCATACCAAAGAAATCGTCACGCCCACTAGTTACGCCGCAGATCGCGCAAATCACCTCATCATCGCCGAGCCTCCGTTGACTTGCAAAGAAAGGAAACAAAAATCGCAGCAAAAATATCCAAACAGCAGCGAATTTTTTTTTCTTTCTATTTTCAAGGCTATAAAAGCCCGATTTTTGTAACAAAAAGGGGGAAAAAAGAAAAAAAGAGACAAAACCCAGAAAGATTGCAAAAAAAACACAAACAAGCGATAATGCAAAAACGATTTCAAATATACAGAGAAATAAAATTTTTACAGAGGTGGATTTTCTTTTTAATATCTGTTTTCTTATTTTTTCTTTTTTCATTTCATACATTTCTTAAATATACATATATTAGTAAAGAGGAACGAGAAATATTACCTTTGAAACGGAGTCGTTTGGTCCTCCGGCCACCGAACGTGGAGGCGCGTGATGCGCGTGAGACGGTGGCGCAGAGGATTGGCAATCGGGGCCTGGACGAAAGGAGAAACAGCTTTTAGAGAATTTAAAAAAAAATTTTAAACTGTTTTACAAATGATTTTTTTAGCCGAATTTTTTATTTATATAATAGTTTGAAAATGGCGTCGTTTAGGGCATAAGATCCGCGTGTTGACCCGACCCGGCTCTGAGGATCCGCGCTTTTTTTGAAAACGGGATATTTGTAATTTTGGTCCTTCCGAAATTTAATTAATTTCAATTCAGCCCAATTCGCTTTCTTTTATTTATTTTAAAATTAGCCCTAAAGTTTGTTTTGGTCCCAATTTAGTCCCTCGGTCCCTTTTAAAGATATAAGCGGAACGACGCCGTTTTGAAAAAGGCTTAATTGCCATAGCAGTCCCTGGATTTCAACGCATGTTTTAATTTAGTTCTCTTAATCTGTTTTAATTGCTATTTAATCCCTGTCATTTAAAAATCTTTTTATTTTATTTCATTTAAGTTATTTTGTTATTATATTAAACATTTTATCATATTAAATATTTTTTTATTACTTGTATATTAATTTATTAATAGTATAAGTTTTATATATATTTTTATATGTACTAATCTAGTATATTTTTAATTATTATTATTTATTTTATATGATTTAATATTTTTTTATGTATTATCAATATATTATTTATTATATTATTCTTATATATATATTATATAGTATTAGGTTATATTATATATTATTCCTAAAATCCTTTTTTTATTTATATTATCTAACATATTTTATTTATATTATTTATATTATTTATGTAGTTTTATACATGTTTTTCTAAAATACTTTATACTATTTGTTAATTATTTTTTTACTACTATCATTTATATATATATATTATATTATTAAATTATATATTTATTATAGGTACCTTTTATCTTAAAATTGAGTTATTTTATATAAAAAGTATTATTATTATTATTTTTAATGTTTAATATATTATTCTTTCATTTATTGCTATTACATGTTTATTTATTTATCTGCTTTAGATTGTTTATTATTGTTTAATATAGTTCATTATATTTGTGCTATTATTTTATCGTTCATTGTTAGTATGATTTGTAGATTATATTGTTATTTATATTATTCTTTTATTATTTATAATTTGTTATTTATTTCGATATATGTTGTAATATCCTATCCAAACCATAGCTTTTATAAAACATCTTTTGAATCGACACATTTATTTCAAATGATTTTCAAAATACGGTGATATGTGATATTTGAAGGATTTCGAGAAGAATTTTGCCCTAACTTATTGGGTTCGATTTTTCTCGTGAAACTTTAGGTATTACCTATCCATTCTTTCTTCAAAAACTGAGATTTACCAATTTCAAATCAAAAACCTATTCTTGGGAATTCGGATTGTTGTGCCCTAACTTATTGGGTTTGACATTCTACGTCTCGAAGTAGGAATTTCCTAAAATAAAGACGAGCTTAATTTCAAAGTCATGAGATGCTATATCTTAACTTATTGGGTAAAGTACTTTATTTCTTTGGGATAGGTAAGTCTTGGTTTTCTTTCTAATAAAAGGATCATATTTTGTAATTTTCTTTATTTTCAACATTCGGACATGATTTTATCGATTTGGTACCAATTTTTGGGCGTTATGAGGGTGCTAACCCTTCCTCATACGTAACCGACTCCCGAACTCGTTTTCTTGTTTTTGTGGACCAAAAATGTTTTAAAATAAAATGTTTTACAAGGTGATCCAATCACACCTAAGTAAAAAAGATTGGTGGCGACTCCATTTTCGTTTTTGAAAGTCGATTCCCGTTTTTTTTAAAATCAAATTTTAAAATGGTTTCGACATTAAGGGTTCAAACTTAAATTGGTAAGTCAATTTAATTCCTTTTCTTATAATTTTTGAGTGTTTATGATCCTAGAACAAAATACTATTAAGTATATGTTGAAATTTTGAAATTTAGTAGATTTTTGAATGTAGTTTATGTTGGATTAATGGATGAATTAGAGATTGAATTGATGGAAATTCAAATTAGAATTGGAAAAAAAAAGATTAAATTGTAAAATAAGTTATAAGTAAAATCTAAGTAAAAATAAGGTATAGATTGTGATAGAAATAGAAATAATTTTAGTTATGGATTAAATTGAAATGTGAGCTAAGGTAAGAAATGATGAATTTATTATACCATACATGTTTATTTTTATTAAATAGTATAGGAAAGTCATTTGATTGTTTTTTTTTCTCTAACATATAAAATGTTATATGTTTTATATGAAATTGAAGAGAAAGAAAAGAAAGGAGAGGACCTAATTGAAGAAAAAGGAAAAGAGAAAGCTAAGGAGTGAAGGAAAACATCATCTCAACCTTTTTGTTGTAAGTACTACAAGATTTTTAAATTTTTTTTATTTAAATGCTTATATTGTAGTATAGAATTATTAGAAATAAAAATATAAAATAATTATTTAAATTTGTAAATAAAAATAATAAAAATAATAGATTATGGAATTATGAAATTTGTAAAGAAAATTATAGATGGAGAATATAAGATGGTATATTGTTTGAACATTAAGTAATAATGTTGTGACAAGTATATATGTGAAAAAGGTGTGATAATTGTGAATTGTGAAATGTGCACTAAATTGTAATGAGGGAGAAATGAGAAATCTTTTTCGAAATATATATGTAAAGTATTTAAATGTATGAAATTTAGTTTTAATGCCCAAGTAGATGGAATTTAGAACTACTAGGATATTAGTGGCATGCCATTAAGGAACTTTAGCGCGCTCTCTGATTATTAGCACGTTAGTGCTCTCCGATTATTAGCACATTGGTGCTCTCCGTTTAGCACATCTGTGCTCTCTGTATAGTACTTTAGTGCTCTCTGTTCACTAGTGCATAATAATGCACCTCTGTATTTTTTCCGTATATCCGGTGTGTTCTATAAAGTCTACTTTGGGCTAAGAATATGAGTTGTGAACAAAAGTGAATCATTGATGTGTTAAGGTAAGTTTTATAACTTACAAAAAGATAAATTAAATTTTATTAAAGTAAGGCATAGTTGAAGAAACTTATATGTGAGTAGATATGTAATAATTGAATAAGTTTAAAATATTTTGTTATGATTATTTACCTATTTATTCTTGTAGTGCTTACTAAGCCTTCACCGACTTAACGCGTTTATTTTTAACGCGTAGGTACAATTAGACTAGAAGAGATAGAGTCCGACTAGAAGATCTCTCATCTCATCACATCCTCAAGAGCTTCAAAAGTAGGTACTATATTTTGAATTAAAATGGCATGTACATATGCAGTTCAAATATGTTCCCATGTAGTAGGGACTAAAATGTAAACTCTTGAAATTCTATCTATTTTGAGTTACTTGAAGTATTTTGGTATATATGAGATGAATTAGTAAAACAATAAGTATGTTTGCAAATATGGTTGGTAAGTTAAAATACTATGTACAAATGTTTTAACCGTTTTGGCACCAAATGTAATAGTCTTATACCGGGTCTGTACGATTGGACTGGGTATAGGGTTGTTACAGATTCTACGTAACCGCAATAGTTTCAATGATAGTTTAATTATAAATTTTATCCCTCTACAAAAATTTAAAAGTTAATCTATGTACTTTAATTTATCAAAACTTGATCATCATATTTTACAAAATTAAAAAGTTAATCCAATTAAGTAACATAGTTAACATTGTCATCAAATTTCTAATTTAGAAATCATCAATTTAACATTATATATGCAAAGAATTTAAAAAATAACAAATTAGTAAATACAAAGAATTAAAAAAATAATTATTAATTTATAGGTAACAAATTAGTAAAAACCAACTGTTAGAAGTTTTTATATAACATTTCAATTGTTTTTCTTAGAATGAAATAATAAAATAAAAGCCTTTAAATTTATTATCTTGTGTAAGATTTAAGCTTGATTTGCATCTAAATTTTTTTTCTGGTTTTAATTTGCACTCTAATAAGCTTTTAACCTTAATTTTAACATATACCCAAATTAACCAAATATAAATTCTTAATATAAAGCCGAAGCAGATATTAATAAAAAAGAAAAGCTTCTTCAAGTGTACAATTAAAATTTATGAACAACCTATAAAAACTGATTAAAAGATCTACTTTTTTACATTAAAGTAATACTTATAGATACCAGTTAAGGATTTAGTAACTAAATAAAATGTAATACTTTTATATATATATTTCCTTCAACATCACATTAACCCAAAATTGATTATAATTTTTAATAACCCTTAACTAATATCGTTATGCTCTAATTAACATTTAATTATTTAACTTGAAAAACACAAAATTGAAGTTCAGAGTTGGATTTCTCTTCACTACTGTCTTGAAAAAAAAAATTCCTGCAACAATATAAATATTTATATTTGATGTAAGAATAGTTTATAAATTCATATATTATCAATAAATCAAATAATGCCATGCCAGAAAAAAAGAATTTGTATTTATTTAAAAAAATGATATGGCAGCATCTGATTTGTTGATAATATATGAATATATACACTGTTAACTCATCAAATATAAACTTTAATGTGATTCTTTCTATTCAAACTCAAAAAGATTTCCACCTCAAATTTAGTACGTTTTCAGTTGGAAGGATCCTCCAATGGCTTCAAATACACTTGTACTCCATATTTAGGCTTTATTGTCATGACCACAACCGGAGCATGTCGATAACGCTCCGAAATCGTGAAGCTAAACCGAGAAATCAACATCGCTAAGATGATCTTCGCTTCCATAATTGCGAAAGATTGGCCGATACAATTCCGTGGGCCAGCAGCGAAGGGTATGAAATGGCGACCGGCTGCAAAAGGTCTCGAATTAAACCTCTCTGGATTGAATTCATTGGCATCTTTTCCCCATAATTCTTCACTGTGATGGATGGCCAGCACCGGTATCCATAAGGATAGTCCCTTGGGGATAAGCAGGTCCCCTAACTTTATGTCCTGGAAAGCCATTCGAGGCAGCACTGTTGCTGGTGGATATAGTCTCAGTGACTCATTTATAACCATTTGTAGCTGCAAAATCAATTTCAATATTACGATTTTTAAAAAAATCAAACTAAACCAAACAAAATCAACCCCGACATTATGATTTGAATCGAATTTTAACTTTATTAAAATTTTTCCTTCTTTTGATACCCTATTGTTCAACCTTAATCGTTTGAACTTTTTTTGGGTGCTGATCAACAATTGTAATATTATAATTAGGCCAGCGAAGCACCTAAAAAAGTTTAATAATTTGAGGGGGAGTTGTTTAGGCATTCTTTATAGCAAAAAAAAAAAAAAAACAGTATGGAAGGTACAAATTCAAGAAGTGGAGAGCCATGAACTAATGGAGCTAGTTGTTGAGTGTATAATCTATGGTGGAGACTACCAATTTCATGTAATATCTTTGCTGGATCCCCTTTAAATTGCTTTGTCTCTTGGAGACAATCCTTTAATATTCTATGGTTTTATATTCAAATATGCATGCTTTGGGGGTCTTATGATAATCTAAGAAAATGGGGGAGAGCCAATTAGGATTTTGCTGTACTATTTTAAAAAAATGCAATTCTAAGTATCGGATACATATATTTATTAAAAATATAGGATGTTTAATTAATTTTTTTTTTAAATTTTAGAATACTATATCCTATCATTCGTATCTAAATTTTAGAAAAAAAAAACAAAAAAAAACCTGCAAATTGAGTTAGACCAAAATTAGCTAGTGGTCTAATAGATAAAAGAGAAAAAGAAAAGAGTCATTTTATAAACACCCATAAAATTTTTTTTTTTTAAATCCCATTATTCAAGAAAATAAATGAAGAATGAGTGAGGGTGTGGACCAAAAAAAAAAAAAGTTAAGCAGCCTTTTTCTTCTTTTTTTTTAAGAATCACATTTAATGTATGTGAAATTTTTTATCCTCATGTTTAAATATTTGAATTTAAATATCATATATATATATATATATATATATCCATTTTTTAATATATTTAAAGCATCATTAAAAGATTATATTTATGCAGTGATGACTAAACATTTGTGAAACACGGATTTGGAACATAAAATGGTTACCAGAGTGAGTTTGGGGAGTTGATCAAGAGAGGGGACTCCACCATCGCAGACCTTATTCACCTCGTCTCGAACCTTTTGTTGCCAATGAGGGTTAGTGGCCAATAACATGACAGTCCACGTAAGTAAAAGAGCTGTTGTTTCATGGCCGGCAAAGAAGAATGTCTTACATTCATCCATTATCAACTCTAAATTTATCTTAAATTTGTCTCCCCGTCTCTCCTTTTCCATCTCATTCAGCAATATGCCTAACAAATCATTCCCATACGAACTGCTTCGTCCTATCTCCATACAATCTTTTCGGCTTTGTATGATCTCCATTAGTAATCTCTCTACCTCCATTTTCAATGCCTTTATTTCTCTGTTGTATTTAGTCGGAAAAAACCTGTCAAATGTTTATCAATTTATTACACATTTGTCTCTCATTTTACCTTAAAATGAAACGGTCCGATGCGAGGAATATGCTTATGTTGGATACATTGAACCTGGAAAAAATAGGTACTCACCGGCTTCCGGGAAAGCAAAGGTGCCTACTGGCCTGAGCACAACGGTGTTGCAGAGATGTTAAAAGATGGAATATTTGCTTGCCTTTTTCATAACTGGTATCGAATTCGGTTCTTGCGATTATATCGGCGGTGAGTCTAGTCATGTATTCGCCGATTTCGAACTCGTTTTGGCCAGATTTCACTTCGTTTAGCAGTGATTGAAGCATGTGTTTAGTGCATTCCACCATGTGTGTTGAATAACTCTGTTGAATTCCAATTCCAAAATATCAGAAAAGATAAAATTATGGACTCGGGAAACCTTTTTCTTCGTTTGGGGTCCGAGTTCCGACCTGATTCAAGTCCAAAACGATGAAAAAGATAAAATGAAGGTAAAAGGTATACCAGTTTACCTTAAGCTTATCTCCCATGAATGCTGGAGCAGCAATATGTCGTTGATGGTACCATTCTTGGCCATTGGCCATTAACAAACCTTTACCAGTAAAATGCTTTGAGCCTTGCTGTTGCAGCCATGATTTGCCTGTCACAAGGTGGTGCTTCGTCATCAGTTCTTTGATCAATTCTATCTCTGTCAAACACATCCTTGGCTCAATCCCGTGCCAGTATATAAATCTTTTCCCTGTCAGATTTTCCCAGGAAACAAACACCAAGTTCAGCTGTCTGAAAAATTCACCTTATACGGTGAGATTTCGTTACCATATATATACACGTATATATGGCAGTATATAAATATTTTTTCCCAGAAAAAGAAAAACTGTCGGCATATATTTATGGCATTACCATAGGAGTTAGACCACTTGACGTAATGAGGCAGAAGGCGGCCAACGACGTCGTGGTGGACTCCGTCCATATCATTTACGGTGGATTGGGAGGTTAGAGTAACCATCTCAATGATATTACCCGTTAATCTCCGGGGTTTGGGGCCACGAACCCCTTGTTTTTGCATCATGTTCTTGATGCGTCTAGGGATCAAAATGTAACAGTGGATAGTGTCAAACACAAGTTTGAACACCAATGAAATGAATAGAACGGAAAGGGTCGTCAAGCAAACCACCATAGCTGCCATGGCAGTGATCTCTGCAAATCAATAACTACAAGTTATATAACTAATATGTATGTGAGTATATATATAGTTTGTGTGAGGAGAGAAAGATAGTGGAGGAAGGGAAAATTGTATTTGGTGGTTTAATGATCACAAACGCATAGTGGGAATTTATAGTACAAACAAAGGCCATCATGAATATTTTTTTTAAAATGAAAATTAAGAAAAAAATTTAAAAAAATTTGGGGTTTTTCTAACCAATGAATTGGATTTAGGGTTAGCATATATAGCATACGTTATATTTAAGTTTAATTGAATTAATCTTGAGTGAATTAGATATCTAGTTAGAAAATGATTAAAAAAATTTTATAAAATAAAAAATATTATATGAAAAGTTTTATATATATATAAATTCTATAAAATAACACAATTTAAATAGAAACCAAATCCTTAAATATTTACTTGAATTTAGGATGTCAAAATCTTCAAAATTTTATTTTTTTTCATTTCATTCATATCATATGGTGGGTGTGTAATAGTCTAATATTATTTAAGCACTAATTCAGAAGAATTTTTTTATTAATACGATATTAAGAAAGAGGATAGTAATGGTAGAGATTGAATTCGTTTCATCTAAGTGTTTAACAAAAACTCTAACCATAATTCTAAATAAAAACTGAAACTAACAAAAGAGAATAAAAGAGTAAATTAGATATACGTGGAAATTTTAAATAATATATAATTAATTTTTTTTTAGAAAAAGTAACATATAACTAGGTTTTTTTTTTAATATTTCTCCTTTTAAAAATTAAAATTATTTTAAAAAGTATAATTTTCCTCTTTAAAAATTATGGTGAGTATTAACTGTATGGATGAAAATGGTAAATTATGATTTTCATGGAGTAAACTATTAAATGCGTAGTGGGCTGGTGGAAAAAAAACCATTAAGGTAATTAGTGGATTCTTTTTAAAATTTTGAAATTTTAGAAAAAAGTACATAATTATTTTATTTATTTATTTTTGTGAAATGGTAACTTTTTAATTGAGTTTTTTTTTGTTAATTAGTGATATTAACTCAATTAATAATATAGAGACGTTGGTAATTAACATGTAACGTCAGAATTTAATTATTTGTATTTATACTTGTATGTTTTAACCTTATATTCTTTAAGTTTTATAATGAGATATTATTGGTGTATTGAATGCAAAACCAAATTTTATTAAATATATATAGGTGGGTATTTGGAAAATTGTTAGGTGTAATTTTTTTATTTTATAAATAGTATTAAAAAATTATTGCGTCTCTTTTTTTTAATATTTTACTATATTCTTATAAGATATTTGTCAATTTTTTACGTTTACTTGTGAAATTTTAAAAACTCTACTGATAATATACCAAATAATTTTCATATATTAAATTCAAGTTGGTTGAATTGGTAATAGAGATCGAAACATAAAAGGATAAAAATACCAATGTTTCGCCCTCATATGGAAAAATGTTGAACTTATTTAGTATTGTTGAGTTGGTTATGTTTTCTTAGATTATTTAACTTATAAATACACTTACTATACGAGTGAAATGCAAAAGCATGTAATAATTTATTTATAAAAAAATAGCTTTGGTCGGATGGTGAATTATAAATGTTGAAATCCAACTCAGTGCTTATATAAAATGATATAATTACTCTTAAAATAATATAATTTAAATGTAAAATAAGGGTATTTTTTTCATTATGTAATTGAGTCGGTGCTTGGTTGACTCGTGATGCTAACTTTATATTTAATATATAGTATAGATTGAGTAATCTATATTACATTTAATTTTTTTATTGTGTTGATATTACAAGTCAATTGATCATCAATTTAATTGAAAAATGATTAAAAATTCTTCTATTTAAAAGGTAACATATATTATTACAAGTATTTTTTTATATTTTTACATGAAATTTATAAAAAAATATATCTTATAAAAATTAAAATAAATATTAAATTCAGATTGTTTGAATTGGTGATAGAGATTCTACCATAGAGGGTAAAATGCTAATGTTTACCAACAAATGGTTAGAAGAAGTGGAAGTGAATTTCTTTCCTAGGCATTTAGAATAAGTTCAACTTCTAGAGTCATTATTACTAGGAGAGTTTTACCAAAATATCACCCCATGTGTGGTTATATAAAAAAAAAAAAATGTTAATGTTTGACTCTCATATAGAAAATCATTTAGCTTTATTTAGTATTATTGAGTTGGTTATGCTTTGATTATTTAATTTATATCAAATTTTATTTTTAATTGAATCAATAGATCATCCATTTAGTTGAAAATGGTTTAGAATTCTTCTATTTAAAAAATAAAAAATTATTATTATTATTATAATAACGTTTTTAGCTTTTTATATTTTTATATGAAATTTATAAAATAAAATAAAATCCAAAATAAATTAGTAAATGATGAGGCTTCAACCTAAAACACCAAAAACTCTAAAGTTATAATTTTGTTATTCCAACTAAAATCATATTTAGTTTTTTTTTTTGTATTTTTTCAGAAATTTTTATATTTTTTCACCCACATCATAAATGTGTGATGAATTATTAAAACAAACATTCGTCATTTAATTATTATATGTAATATAGGGTAAACTACCACGTTAGTCACTTTAAAGTTATGTGTTCATATTTTGTTCACTCCAATTTTTTTTTTTTTGTTAATCTGGTCACAGCCATTAAATTAACCAAATTGGTCACTCCACCATTAAATCAAAATTTTTTATTTCTTATTTTTTTTCCCTTTCCTAATTCTCTTTTCTTTCATTCCTTTTCATTCTTTTTTTTTTTTCCATTCTTTTTCCTTTCCTTTTCCTTATCTTCTTTCTTAAACCCATCTCTTCCTTTTTTTACAAAATGGTGAGATTTTCATGTTGTGGAAGTAGATAAGGCAAGTTTTGAAAACCAAAGAGAAAAAGGAAAAGACCTTGAGAAAATGGATGGATCTAGATTTGATGAGCTTTTATCCCACTGATAGTGTTCTAAGCTTAGCAGTGTTGGCAATGGCCTGCACTCAAGAGAATCCTCTGGCTAGGCCAAGTATGGAGGAAATTGTCTTCAGCCTTTTTGTTCTTATTCAGCCATCTTTCTAGATTTCAGATGGCTCTTGGGCTTTGAGAATAGAAATAGAACTCGATCAGGCTATTGTTCTTATAGTTGCTTGTCAAGTGTTGCAGAAAATCAATATGTTTCAATTTAGTGTAGTAGCTAATGTATAGTTTTGTTTTGTAATATATTGTTTGATCTTGGTTTTATATTTTTAAGATGTTTTGGACAATGTTTTATTAATGTGAATATGGATCATGCATAAAAACTTCTTCTCCTACAATCAGTTACTTGACAGTCCATGTATTTATATTGCGATCGTATTATTTTTTTTGTGATATGTCGTGCAGTTATCCACGATTCATATCATTATCCTTTCATATGCATCTTTTGTACTATAGGACTGCTTAAGACCTTCAATTCTAGCATAACTACTTAAACTCGAAGACACTAAACATATTCATATAGAACCTCAAAAAATATTCAATATGTCTGAAAAAGGAAAAACAAATAATTGTAAGTGTAGCCATTGAAGATTTGAATCAACTCGAGAGAAGCTTATAGAAACATGCATGTTTGGGGTTTTTTACTTGCTTATTCCATGTTCTGTTAAAATAAAACAAATTTTCTGCTTGGGCCATGGGCTATTTCGGCCCCATGGTTGTTTGACCTTTTTTCACCTATTAAGGAGTGGCATATTTGACAAAACAACAATTGAAGTTTGGCTAGGACTCTTCAGCTCTTTAACTGTTCATATTAAGAAATTTAAAGTGAAGATAATGTTTATCTTTATCCTTATCTCTTGAAAGAGTTTTGAAGCAATTGGAAGACTGGTTTATAAAGACTTTTACTTAATAAATACTCAGGACAATTAATGGGATCATTTTAACTTTTAAATAGGATTTTAAAACTTATCAAAACTCTGTTGATGAGCTCTTGTATCAGCCTATAAAAAGGTTGCTTGTAGCATCACTTAGAGGGCAAGTTTAGAATGTCTTTGTCAACAACTTGCCTGTGTTCTTGTGGTTACTTTTAAGAAACTCTTTTAGGTATTATTTGGAGAGGTTTATCGATTGTATTATGAGATATTTGAGTGAGTAATTTGTGATAATTGGGGTCGGTATTGGGGTCACAATCACTTTTTTTGTGCAATGGTAGATTAGGCTTAAGTCAATAGGTGATCCAGATGATTGTTGAATAAAATCATTCACTGAGTGAGGCTTCATAAACGTTGAACCATTGTGTCTGAATTGCGTTAAAAAATATCTTGTGTTAATTGTATCCTTACTATTCTTTTTGCATAACTTTGTATTTAACCTTTCTGTTCATTTTTGTTTAAATGATAATTAGTAGAAAAATGTTTTTCAAGTGCAAATTGAAGGTTTTCTCAATTGGTATCAAAGCAGACTTTGAGAATTGTTCGAAGGAGATCCTAAGCTACGGTTTGCAAAAATGAAGTCAAAGAAGAAAGTTCTTTCTATCCCTCGTTCACATTAGGTGTTAAAGCATCAAATTTAAATCATGACAGTGATGCTCCTTTCAACAACCAAGAGGCTATGTTCGGCCAAATGCTAAAAAACATAGAAACGTTGTGTCAATTGAACGAGTCTTTGAGGGAAGAAGTTATCATTTTCAAAGGAGAAAAAGAAAGGCTCAAAATTGTGTTGAAAGAGAAAGATGATGTGATTATTGATCTTAGAAAGGTGAATGAGATGCTTGTTGGGATTATCAAGAAAAATGATGAGATGATTGCTAAAATTGATGTAACTTTGAAAGAAGTTGAGCAAGAGTTAAATGATTCCAAAGCCGTTCTAAAAAAATATGCAAGGCAATGTGAAGATATCTTAGTTGTTGGGAGATCAGAACATGATTTTAATGTACTTGGTAAAAAACCTACACCTCCTACAAATTTTGTTAAATCTAATGAGATGGTTGCTACTTCTTCCTATGAGACAGGTAAAAAGAAGAATGAAAAAAATGCTTGTTATTATTGTAGAATGATCGGCCATGTTAGAACTCATTGCTACAAGTTGATGACTGTTCAAAGAAAGAGAATTACAAGGAACACTCAATCTAATGTTGCAACAATTAATGGAAGAACACCTAGACATCAACATATATGTAACAAGAAGAAAAGAAAATTTGTATTCCATTATTGTAGGAAAGAAGGACACATCAAACCTCACTATTTTAAGATGATGCAAGATTGGAAGAAGTTTAGCTCTGTTGTTAAACATGTTTGACCAACAAATAGAACAAGGAGATTGCAACATAGGCAGATTGGGTAAGGAAGAATCCAACACATTTGAGTAATGAAGATCAATATTTGATTGATGCTCGTTTGAAACATGAGGTTGCAACTCATGATGATCATGTTGAAAATTTATCGAGCATTAGAAAAACGTCATCTAGGTTTCATGGAAAAGACTATCATTGTTCCACAAGGTACAACTCCTCTTATTGTTAAGGTAGCATTTGATCTCATCCCCTCTAAACAACTTGAAGGATTTTGATTAGGGATGATTAGAGAAAGGGGGAGTAATGATATGTTAATTTGGTGATTTTGTCTACTTTAATTTCACTTATGGTTGATTTCGATGTTTTTATATTCAGAATTGATGCTTCTGAACTGATATTGTTGGTTGTTATTATTGATATATTCAAGTTGATTTTAGAAGGCTATTTTGTTAAATATATGATTTGATTTAATCATGGCATTGAAGAGATTGGTGGATAAGAAAACAAAAGTGTAATAGTATGTTTTTAGTGGTGTCAAAAAAGGTGGTTTCAAAACCTCATTTTCGATGTTCGATTTTATAAATATTTAATATTTACAAGGTTATTATAAAGTTTAATTAAATCTTGGTCCCTTAATTTTGTTAATTGGGTAGTTAATTAAGGTATAATGACTAAATTATAAAAGTGGTAAAATTTAATCGTTATGGATTTTTAATTAACTAAAGGACCAATTAAGTAATTGGGCCATTAATGAATGGTTATTCAGTGTTGGATGATGATGAAATCCACTAGCTTAAGTTAAACTGGTTTAAGGTTAAACTAATTAAGTATAATTAGTATAATTAATAATTAATTAAAGTTAATGAAAGTATATATATTAAATTAAAATAAAATTATAAGCCATTGTTATTCATCTTTTTCATTTTCACGAAACATAAAGAAGGTTTTGATGCATTCAAACTTTAATCCCTCAATTGGTTAGCGATTTTAAGTTATTTTCTTGTAATTTTTATGTTTGTGAGGTATTGTGAGCTTGATTTAACTAGCCCATGTATCAATTTGTAAAACTATTAAAGTTTTCAAAAATTTCCATGGTTGATTTCTTGAATTTTTTTTTTGTACTAAATTGTTAGATTTTAAGCTTAGAAGTGAAAAAGGACTAGTTTGTCAAGTTTAATTTCTAGTTTTTGAACACAGGGACTAAAATGCATGAATTTCAAAATTGGTATAATATTTCTATATGTTTTTATAATATAGGGTTATATAAGGATAAAATTGAGTCAATTTCAAAATCGAAGCTCAAATTTGAAAGTTATGGCAATTTCGATTTTAAGGACTAAATTGAATAAAATGAAAAACTTTAGAAAACATTCAAAAAGTGAAATTGAACTAACTTATGCTTATAATAGGATGGAATAAGGTATTTGAAATTGATGAATTGAAATGGATTATCGTATATATCGGGAATTGAATCAATTAAAGGATAATCGAGGAAAAGGTAAAAATACAAATTAGTCCTCGACATAATATTTTTTGGCATCAAATGGACTAAATCGTAAAATATGAACTAAATGACAAATTTGAATAGGTACGTGGTATTGAGTGGATGTAAATTGTTATATGATTGGATGATATGTATAGAATGATATGGAAACAATAACGATTAGGATACGAATGACATGCTATTAAGGTCCCAAAAAGAAAAATGGGTGTTTGATCAGATATTAATATGATGGCTTGAATAATCTTTTGGAAACAAATAATTCTCTCTGAAAATGAATGACGTTGAATATCTGTTCGATGACCGGATTGGCGTGGGGGATGACTCTATCGCTGATCGTACTACCAAAAAGGTCCATTTTAAAGATGGAAGTGATGACTCCTTGGCTAACATGGTGGTTGACTCGTCTCAGGCAAGCGGAGTTTCATGGAAAGACAAACTCTTGAGTGGGGCGGTTTCAAACTCTCTAGATGGGGACGTTAATCTTGATTTAGAGTTTGTTGAGGGTGATATTCGTAGATCTAATCTCCATAGTATACCTGCCATTGATTTCTCAGAACGCATCAACAAAATTCTAATCAAAGGAATGGAACTCACGGTGGTGGTCAAGTTGCTTGGGCACAACATAGGCTATGGGGCTCTACTTAATCGTATAACTAGCCTCTGGAAGCCTATACAACCTTTTCGCCTAATGGATGTTACAAACGGATACTACCTGGTTCGATTTCAGTGTAGGGTGGATTATGACGCAGTGCTGACACAAGGCCCTTAGATAGTGTTTGGACACTATCTCACTGTTCAACCATGGACAGTGGATTTTGACCAATCAAGACCCTTTCCTTGCGATGTGTTTGTTTGGATCCGATTCCCAGGCTTACTGGGTTTCCTATATCAAAAAAAGATCTTAGAGGAGATTGGTAGCTTGGTCAGAAGAGTTGTTAAACTTCACATCAAAACCAACAACCGAGAAAGAGGACAATTCGCCAGAATGGATGTCTTTTTTGATTTAGAAAAACCCCTTACCTCCCAAGTTCTTGTCAATAGACGGCTGCAACGTATGGAATTCGAGGCTTTACCTGAGGTATGCTTCTCGTGTGGTAAGTATGGGCACCTTAAAAATTTATGCCCTTCTTCTTTGACAGGTAAAAACATTTATGACGGTGGAGGAAATCACAAGGACTCTTTGAATAACGAATCTGCTCTGGAGAAGACGGGGGATGCTTTACCGATGGTGGGTGATGCCTTTGGCCCGTGGATGGGGGTTGAGCACAAGTCAAGGCGCAAACAAGACATGATTCGTGGGCAAAAATAAAAAATTACGGAAGAAAATTTGGCAAGTACCAGATTGAAGCATTATCTTCCATAGATTCTGAGTCTATTTTACCGGATTTGGAGTAGCCACTTAAGGAACTAAGAGCGGTTAGGTTTTCAAAAGGGCACTTCTTTAAAAAATTAGAAGGCAAAGAAACAGGGCTAAGGGCTGGACAGGTGGCTGGGGAAAATTTAAGTGAAGGCTTGTTGGGCCACGTGGGCGATTTTGGGACACGTCTAGCATCTAGGCTTTTGGAAGATAGCAGGGCGGGTCAGACGTTAGGGGTGGGAGCTTGCGCTTCACCGCGGGCTGCAGACCAGGCGTTTGGTAGCGTTGGGCCTAGTTCGACGTTGGGCCATTCACATAAGGATAGCATTTGAGCGCCTGGTAGCCTTGAGCCTAATCTGGCGCTGGGCCTTTCGCATGAAAAGTCTGGGCCTCCATTGAAGTGCTCTAGACAGCAGCTGACTTCGGGCCAGACTTTAATTTTAAACAGTTTGGGCTTAGAAAGTGCAGCGGGTTTTGTGCATAAAGACCCAATTGCTTCTATTTCCTTTATCAAGGACATGGACACCTCTTTTCATGTAAATCCCACTTTCGAAAATCATCTTGAGGCAAAAGTGGGTCCTATTTCTAATGCACTTGATCCGAAAAAGCATACTGCTGTCACTTTTCAAGAGAAATTAGATATTAAATCTAAACCAAAGGTGCGTGTGAATCCTCCGACTATTCCTAAGGGACATGTTGGTGAAAGTAGGAAAGGAAATAGTCATAGTGGGAAATCTCTTATTAATTCTATTCATGGACGTGGGGGAAATTTAAACCTGCCAATAATTAATGAGTCTCTCTCCCTGAAGCTATGGGTTCTATGGTAGAGCTCATTAGTGTGCAAGCTGGAATTTCTTCAGATAATCCAGAAGTTAAATCTGGCAATCTCTGAGTTACTGATAGCACTTAAGAGGTTAGTCTTTCTCTCTTATTTATTTTTTATGAATTTTACTATTTTTTTTAGAATTGTCAGGGTTGTGCGAGTTCTAAATTTGTTAGAGTATTTCGGGAATATAATCGAGAGCATAAACCAGATTTGATAAGTCTTCTAGAAACTCGGGTCAGTGGTGAGAAAGAGGATTTGGTTATTGCTAAGCTCGGCTTTAGTAATTCTCACCGTGTGGAAGCGGTCGGTTTTTCTGGAGGCATTTGGATTGGGTGGAAGGATTCGGTTAACGTGGAGGTGCTCCAAATCCATCCCCAATTTGTTTTAGCCAAAGTTTCTGATAGCTCCCTTCGACAGCCTTTTCTAGTCTCCTTTGTGTTTGGAAGTCCTAATAGTCAGAAGAGGAGGCATTTATGGGAGGTTTTGCAAAATTTTATTCCATTAGATGGGTCCCCGTGGGTGGCGATTGGTGACTTTAATGCTATCCTTTCCCCTAGTGAGAAAAAAGGGTGGACGTGTTTTAGGCAAAAGGTGTCTTTTCTTTGGCAATTTTATGGATTCCGCCCAACTTCATGATTTGGGTTTCCGGGGGTCCTATTTCACTTGGAAAAGAGGGGGGATTGTTGAGAGATTAGACAGAGCTATTTGCAATATTGCTTGGAACGCAAAATTTCCGAACTCAATGGTCTCGACTCAAATCTGACCACAGGCCTCTTAAATTGTCTCTTTTACCTAAAGTTCATTTATTGAAAGGACGTCCGTTCAGATTTTTAGCTGGTTGGATTGAACATCCATCCTTTTCAAATTTTGTCAAAGAGAATTGGAAGATGTTCGCGAGCATGTCGTCCCTACATTCTAATTTACTAATCAGGTTAACATTTGGAACAAAGAGGTTTATGGTCACATCTTCACTCGTAAAAAGCTCTTGACTCGTAAATTGGAGCTTATTGAGTTTGAACGGGATAGATTTAACTCGAAGTCTCTTAAGCAAATAGATATGGATGTGAGAGAGGAATTAGAAAATGTGCTTCATCATGAAGAAATTCTTTAGAGGCAAAAAGCGCGTTATGACTGGTTGGTTTTGGGTTACCGCAACACAAAATTATTCCACTCACACACGCTAAGGAGATGCAATCAGAATAGAATTACTGCTTTGAAGAATAGCTTGGGAGAATGGATCATGGACGATGATCAACTGAAGCTTGAAGCGGTTAACTTCTACTCCAATCTGTATGGCGAGCATCATGGGCCTAGGAGAGTTTTTCCACCTGTTGCCTTCCCGTGCCTCAAAGATGAAGATTTTAATTTTCTTAACAGGCCAGTTTCAGATGAGGAAATTAAAGCAGCTCTTTTTGATATGGCACCTTTAAAGGCTCCAGGGAGTGACAGTTTCCATGCCTTGTTTTATCAGAGTCAGTGGGATCATGTGGGCACTTCGATCTGCACATGGGTTAAGGAGGTCTTCAAAGGGAAAAACATTGATTCGGATTTGAATAATTCTCTTATTGTGTTTATCCCCAAAATCTAAAATCCTGTGGAGTTCTCTCAGTTCCGGCCAATTAGCTTATGTTCGGTCCTTTATAAGCTAGTCATGAAGATCATTGCCAACAGATTCAAAGTGGTCTTTCCGAGGCTTCTCGCTCCAGAGCAAGCTGGTTTTGTCGTAGGAAGGAACATCACTGATAACATCATCATTGCCCAAGAGGTAATTCATTCGATGAGGGGTGCGCAGAAAAACAAGAAGTGGATGGCCATCAAAATAGACCTGGAGAAGGCCTTTGATCGAGTATGTTGGGATTTTATTGAGGCGTCACTCCAAGCTGCAGGTATTCCTGTTTTTTTACGTAATGTTATTATGTCTGAAATTTCTAGCTCTACTATGCAGGTCTTGCGGAATGGTGTCCCAACCCAGAAATTTTGACCAGCTAGAGGCGTTCGTTAGGGATGTCCTTTATCTCCCTATTTGTTTATTCTTTGCATGGAGTGGTTAGGTCTTAGTATCCGCAAGGCCATTGATGTTGGTAATTGGTCTCATATTAGGCTGTCCTATGGTGGCCCACCGTTATCTCACCTTTTCTTTGCAGATGACTTGATTTTCTTCGGTCATGCGGCTGAAAACCAGGTCGAGGTATCAAAAATATTTTAGATGATTTTTGCGATTATTCGGGACATCGGATTAATTCACGAAAGACTAATATTTTTTTCTTAAAATGTGTTGATGATAATTTGGGGGAACGTTTAAGTGGTTTCTTTGGTTTCCAAAAAGTTACTAATTTGGGGCAGTACCTTGGAGTTCCACTCCTACATGATAAAGTCACTAATAGCACTCTGAATTTTGTGGTAGAGAGGGTTCGTAATAAATTATCTAGTTGGGATGCCAGTCAGCTATCTTTAGCTAGAAGGGTTACTTTGGCGCAATCTATTCTTCTCTCGATTCCTAGCTACTTCATGCAGACAATGATGGTTCCAAAAGGTATCTGTGATGAGATCGAACGCATTGTTCAGAAATTTGTCTGGGGAACTCATAATGGTAGCTTAAAGACGGCCTTGGTTAGTTGGGATTCAGTGTGCCAGCCCAAGTCTAACGGAGGTCTTGGTCTCAGACAACTGAAAGACTATAATACCTCATTTATGATGAAGGTTGGTTTTAACATTATTTCTAATACTAATGCCCTCTGGATTCAGGTGCTTTGTTCTAAATACAGAATCCCTAGTGGTTTACTTGATGATTTGTCAAGGAGTAGGTGTTCCTTCTTGTGGAGATCCATCTCTAAGGTATGGCCTCTCATTCGTGAAAACCTAATCTGGTCATTCGGAGACGAAAGTAGCATCAAATGCTGGTAGGACCCTTGGATTCCTAATTGTGGACCCTTATTTAAGTTTATCCCTTATTCTGCTAACCCTTTTCTAGATTGTTCCCTTAATAGTATGGTTGCAGGTGATGGCTCTTGGAAGTTAGATCTTTTCTGGCCTTGGGTTTCGGAGGAGATTATCAACAAAATAACAAGTATCCCACCTCCGCATCCTTCGTCAGGCCCTGACAGAATTATTTGGGGCGCTTTCTCGACTGGATCCTTCTTTCTCAAAAGTGCCTACGAGAAGGTTCGTAAAGACACTTTCAATGTAAAATACCGGATCTGGGAATTACCTTGGAAGTTTCACAGTCCTCATCGGATTCACTTTTTCATTTGGTTTTATCTAAAGCACCGTCTTTTAACAAAATTCGAGAGGGTAAGACGTGGCTTTGGGAGCAGTAGTGCTTGCAGCCTTTGTGGTCATGATTATGAAGATGTTGTGCACATACTCAGAGATTGTGATGTTGCCAGACGCATTTGGGACAAGCTTATTCCACAACAAAACCTTTCTGCTTTCTATTCTGGATCTCTTTCTGATTGGATGAAGAGTAATCTTTTGAGCCATTTTACTCCTCTAGATGGAATCGATTGGCCATATCTCTTCGGGATCACCGTGTGGCGTATTTGGAAGAACCGGAACCTGTTCATCTTCCAAGGTACTACATGAAGTGTTGATGAAATTATTAAAATCTCCTACAGCTGGGCAAAACAATATTCATCCACTTTAAAGTTCTCATTCCATAGAGCACGAGGTCACATTCATAGTTGGCCTTTACCTAACAGTTGGGTGAGTTTGAACACTGATGATTCAGTAAGATTTGATGAAGGCTTCGCTGCAAGTGGTGGATGTGTGAGAGATCATAATGGCAAGTGGATCATCGGGTTTGCTAAATATTTGGGCAATTGCACTGTTTTGGAGGCAGAGCTTTGGGAAATTCTTGATGGGCTGAATCTTATTCTGGATAGACGCCTTGAGAGAATTCTAATTCAAACTGATAGCATTGAAGTTATTAATGTAATTTTGGATGATTCTTCCGGGAGCTCAAATTCTGCCTTAGTTCAGAAAATTCATCTTATCTTAGGGAAGATGGAGCAGTGGAAAATTCAATATATCCCCAGAAAAGAAAATTTAATTACTGATAATCTGGCTAATTCTGTTCGTACTAGGAGAATAGGCTTAAGATTGCTTGAAGATCCTCCTTTGAGGATCTAAGCTTTTACTTTCTATCTTTTTTATCACCAAAAAAAAAATATGATGGCTTGAGATCCGACATGTGATGCGGATTCTTTGAAGTTTGTGTAAGTAGCATCGAACTAAGCTTGTGTGAGTAGCCCAAATATGTCAGCTTGTGTGAGCAAATTAGTCCCGTGTATCCAAGTTCAATTTACTATAGTTCTCCAGGCAAATACAGAAATAAAAATGGTATTAAATGGTAATAAAATAATTGAAAAGAATGCTTATGAATGGAATTATTCATGTTTGCAATTTGATTATGATAGAGATAGTATATGCTATATGGTAGATTGTTATATATCCATATGATCATGTTATAAGTTCATATTATGTAAATGAACTAACCACCCAAAGTTTTTTTGATGTGCACATGAGAGTAATAGGATGCCAAAGTATTGCCATGCTTATTTCCTATATGTTTTAGTTGCTTAATTGTTGAAATATCAAGGTAAATTAAGTAAATTTCATATGGACTTACTAAGAATTCATTATGCTTACCCGTTGTTTTTGTAACATCCCGAATTTGGGGGTTAGAAGAATCAAGATTTGCTTGGGAGTTAGAGCTTTCGGTTAGGTTTATACGTTTTTTTCTGTGCGTTTTAGAAATGAGAATGAGTCTGCTTGTTCAGTGGTAAAGTGTCAGTTTACCCTTAGGTCCTGAGTTCGAATCCTCGTGTAATAATATAATAATAAATTTGATTGGTGGTTGTTAAAATTTTTTTGATAAGATAGTGTTTTGTTAAAAAAAATTAATAATTTAGATATATTTTTTAATTTATGAAAACAGATTTCCCAAAATTTCAGCTCATTTATCCTATTTTTTCTCACGTCATTTTCTCCCTTATTCTTTGGTTTTGAAAATTTTGGTTTTCAATTTTTTACTTTGGTTCCAGCAGTCTTTTCTATTCAACGTTTTCAAGTTCTTTTTCCTTAGTTCTTCAGTCTTTGTCTTTTGGTTTCAATTTTGTTATCGCTAGTTTTTGCTTCTCAAGGTTGTTCTTTATCGCAATCAATCATTGAATCGGGTAAGCTCAAGTGTTGATTTCTTGATATTTGAATTGTTTCGTTGATGTTTTGGTATTTGGTTTAGGCTAAAAATCCTTATAGGTTTAGTGTGTGTGTGAAAATGGAGTTTCAGGTCGGTAGAGATAAGATGAATCGACCACTTTTTGGTGCTCGGAATCGCGTTTATAAAGTGTGTTTCTTGAACTTAGGTAATTGGGAATGATTTTTGGGGTTAGTTTTCGTGATTTGTAGTGAATTTGTGGGTGGTATTCGCACCACACGGGCAGTCACACGGTCGTGTGGCCCTTTTACAATTTTTGCACCCTATTTGCAAATCGATGTGTTTTAGTCCCTGAATGATCCCGTGCTAGTTTAAGTTCTGTAGGAGTGTGTGAAACCTTAATTTGTCGAATCTGATTATGAATATACAATTATTAGATGTAATATTGTATTGTAAGCGCATATTTGTTATGGGATTTTAGCTTTGTTATTCGTACAAGTTTGGATGTGATTTTTCAAACTTTGGGATAAATGTGTTCTATTATGCTTGACTGAATACAAGCATGTTGAATTCTGGTTTCGTTTCTCTAAATATGAGTATGTCTGTATGCATGATGATTGCGCATTTTTGCATTTGAATAAATATCTGGGGTTTTGTTGGAAGAGAAGGAAGTCTGATTCGGCAGTTTAACTGCAATATTTTATTATAGCAGTATTACCACAATATATTTTTATATATGTCAGCTCAGCTGCATATTCTTATTATTTGAGTGGCTTAGATCCACTATCATGGTGTGTAGGGTGGATAGGCCTACCATAGCCCAATCATGGTATGCAGGGTGGTCGGAGTGGTGTTTTGGTTGGTTGGGTGGGAACATTTTAACGTATTGCATTCATTTTGCATTGAGATGTATATATTTGTTTGTGCGAACGTTGGAACGTTTGTGAAATAATTTGAATAATCTGATGTGTTAAGTAACATGTGTGTTTGGTTTATTGTGTTTGTGTTTTGTATGCTAATGGAAATTATTCGTATATCCGACTGTCAGTTCGAGATTCTTGTGTGTTGTTTGTAAATACATTTTTTGTATTTTCTTTTGTTTAGTTCATCGTTATTTGCCTTTTTCTTATGTTTTAGGATTCACACTGAGCTCGTGTAGCTTATTCCCTCAGTTTTTCCTCTTTTCAGGTAATTGTCGTAGCTAGGTCCGGATTCAGCAGAGCGAAGGTCTCAGGGTTTTGTTTTTGGTTTGTTTCAGAAAAGTTTTTCATAAGGTTTATTAAACTGATTTTGTTTGGACTTCCGTAAGGTTTAAGCTTGAATCTGGACTTCGACAAATTACGGGTTTTAATGCCAGACCAAAATTTGGGTTTCCATGCATGGTTTTTTATTAAAATGGGAATATGAATTTCTGAGACTGTGATGATTTTATATGTTCAAATCTTAAAGTATTGCTTTTACGAATTCCGAGTTAAATTAAAATAAATGTTTTTCTGCTGATACACTGAGTTTGAAATATCGATTAACTGAAGTGTCTCTAAACTGAACGTGGAAATTTAATTTGGTTTTTGTGTAACTTAAACGACAATTCAAACCACTGTTTGCAAAATGTAAGATAAGTTTTATCAAATTTTCTAAATTTAGGAAGAAAATGGTTTTCGTAAGGAAATTTAGAATTTTTAAACAATGCTTTGTTTTGGCAGTTCCGGCGGCCATTGTAACCTTCAGAATCTGGTCAAAACTTCTGGGCCGGGTTTTGAGGTGTAACGCCCTAAAAGTTAGGGGTTTGTAATTTTGCTTAAATTTCATGTTGTGCTTGAACGGCTAGCTATTTGAGTGTTTTTGGGGGTTCTAGGGAGGCCTGGGTTCGAGTCTGAGCTTTGGAAAAATTTTAGTTTTTGGCCCTTAAGAGGAGAGGGTTGTTAGCAGTAGGACTTAAGTATATTTATGTGTGTTTTGTGACGCAAAGAGCCTGTTGGGACTTAGTGGTGTGGCGTCAATAGGATAACAAGGAGGAGTGGGGTTCGAATCCCACGAATAGCAATTGGGGACTTTTATTTTGTGTCTTGAGAGTGGAATAAGTAGAGTTTGGATCAAACTCTACAGGGAAAGTGGAAGACTTGGTCAAAAGTTTCAAATGGAAAGATGGGAGCAATTCTAAGAGATTGTGGTGGAGAAAATCAGGGAAGTGATGTGAGTGGGAGTGTTGGCCGAAATTGGGAGTTTAGGTAGGATGGAAATTTCGGCTAGGAGGTTTGTATGATGCAAATTCGACTGAGGGCTCATTTTGGGAGCATTTTCGGGTTTTGGTTCTTTTTTTGGCATTTTCGTGCTTCTTTTCTTCCTAAGTGTCTGTTGCAAGTGACCTTTTGGTGCTTTCGGGATCAAATGAGAGCAAGTTCTTAGTGCCGAATTCTCTGGGGAAAACTTCTTTCCTTTTCTCATTTGCTTCCTTGTCGATTTGACTTGTGTGCAAGTTTATTCTTTCTCTTCTCGACAGCATCTTGGCCGAATTCAATCTCCTCTTTTCCTCTCGTCTTCTTTTCTGTGTCCTTCAAGATAACCGAACCTATCTTCTTCGTTGTCCTCAACGTTTATTCTCTTGTCCTTTAAGTTGAGTAAACTGAAATCAATCTCTTCCTATCCTTCTTTTATAGTCTCATCTCTGGGGCCGTACTCAAGGAAACCTGTCTTGCCGAATTTGAAGAGTAAGTTATATTGACTTTCTTTCAATTATTTTCGTGGTGGGTATCATTCTTGTCTCCCTAGTGCCGAATCTTCCCTACCTTCTGTAGTTTGATGTTGGTTGGTATGTAGGTTCACTCGAAGTGTAGGAAGGGGCAATCGTTCGGAAGCAATCGATACGTACTCTTAGCCTTGATCAAGTAAGCATTCTCGCTTTGTATTTGTCAATGGTGGGTTTTAACCACATGTTTATTCTATCTCTTTTAATAAGGAGTGGATTGTAACGCAGAGTCCATTCAAGGGTTCTTAATCTTCGCTGAATTTTGGAGGACTTAGCAAAACGTGGTTAATCAAGGTATGTATAAGTATGGTTTCGGCTTTTGTAGAGGGGAAGGAGGATAACTCTTTGATGGAATGACTAACCGATAGTCTTATCTTAACGTAGGTTCGGTGTTAAGGGATTCGTGGCACGTTCTTAATCAAGGTGTGTAATCGTACACCCACTTTAGATCTGTCTGTAATAAGCCCATTTTGCCCGGGCCCTTATCATTCAAAAAAACAAAAAAAATAAATAAACAAAAATAAACAAAAATACCAAATGTTCAATTACAGTCCATTTACAGGCCCGAATTACACCCCAAGCCCAATTACACCCTCAAGCCCAAACAGACTACCCAATACCCCAAATTACAAACCCAATCCATTACAACCCAGACTAATACCCAAAACCCATGGCCCAATCTTAGCCTAACCCAACCAACTACGAGGCCCAAAAGGCCCAAACTAAATCAGAATCCAAGGGTTTCTGAAACCCTAGGTTTCCAGTCGCGCCGCAGCACCCAGCACAGGCCCCTCATCCAGCCTTCATCATCGCCGAATTTCTCATCGTCTGCCTGTAAAAAGGAAAGAAGAACACAATAAAAGCAGCAAATATGGCAAGAAATAAAGGGGACAGAATCTTTGTATTTCTTTTTCATTATTTTCGGGCTATAAAACCCCAAATGCAATCAGAAATGATATATAAAGGAAAATATACATGAGATTAAAAAAAAAAAAATGTATATGATTTTTTTATATATTCCATTTCGTTTAGTTTTTTTATTCATTCATGCAAATATTTTAAGTATACCAATAATAAAATAGATAAAAGGATCTTACCTTTCGATCCGTACTGAAAAGACGAAATTTTTGGCCTCCGACCGCCGTGTGTAACGGCGCTTGTGGTGGCGCGTGGGGTGCACGCGTCGCGGTGGCTCCGCCACCGAACCCAAAGCGATTCGGCCTCGGTAGGGGAAGGGAGCTTTTTAGAGCCCCTGCTTTGTTTTTTTTCTCAAAACGTTTAAAATGATTTTTTTGTTATTTTTTGGTTTATAAAGGTTACTGGAACGACGTCGTTTTGGTGTGGTCACTTAATGACCAAAACGGCGTCGTTTTAAGGTTAAGGATCCGCGCGTTGACCCGATACCCGGGGAGGATCCGCGTATTTTGTTAAAAGGGTATAATTGCTCTAAGGGTCCTTCTGTATTATTGCAATTTTACAAATATATCCGATTCATATTTTTCTTTATTTTTAAATGGGCCCAGAATTTTGGCCTTTGTTTCAATTTGGTCCTTAGGGCCATTTTAAGGCAGAAAAGGGGAACGGCGCCGTTCAGGAAATAAGGCCTAATTGCCTAATAGGTCCCTATAATGTGACGCGCGTTCTAATCTGGTCATTTTACATTTTTACTCTGGATTTTTTTTATTTTCTGATTTAATCCTTTGATTTTTTATTCTTTTTATTTTCATTCTTATTTTTAATTATTTAATATTATATATATTAAATTATTACTATACTAGGATATTTTATTAAATTTAATATTATTTATATATCATTTTAAAATTTGTTTGTTATTTATTACAATATATATTTTTAAAATTTTGTATATTATATATTATATTATATTATGTATATAACATTTAAATTGTTTTATCATTAATATCGTATAAAATTTTGTATATTGTATAACAAGTATTGTTTATATTGTTTATTCTTAAATATGTAGTTTCTATGCATATATGTATTAGATTATTGTATTATAAATATGTTTTTATTATATATCATTTATTTATTTAAAAATCTATACTACTTATTTTCTCATGAATATATATATTTTTTATTATGCCATGTCATTTTTATATGTATGTCTTTTAATTTGCAATATCTATTATTATATGACACTCATTCTATGTTGTTGATTTATTTTACATTTAATCTTGCATGTAAAGTTTCATATTTATTTTGTAGTTTTTTTATCTTTCGTTTTTTATTTGCTTTATATCTTTTATTTGATTATCCATGCTCTTTTATTCATTTATTATTTTCATGTTTGCTTTAGTATAGTTGTTTTATTATTTATATTGTTCGTTATTTTATATTATTATTGTCTATGTTAGTATTAATTGTTAATATGACTTGTAATTATAGAGAATTGCTATTTGGTATTTATGTTACTCAAACCATTTTTTATAAAAACACATTTTGAATTGACGCATTTTATTCAAATATTTTTAAAATACAGCGATATATGATATTTGGAGACTTCGAGAAAAATTATACCCTAACTCACTGGGTTTTAATTTTTCTCGTGGAACTTAAGGTATCAAGTATCCTCTCTTTTTTAAACCTATGAATTTCAAATTAAAATTTATTCTCGGAAATTCATAATGTTATATCTTAACTTATTAGATATAATGTTTTGTATCTCGAAGTAAGGATTTTCTACAAAATAAAAGCAAGCTTAGTTTCGAAGTCTTGAGATGTCGCATCCTAACTTATTGGGTGTGGCATTTTATTTCTTTGAGATAGGAGAGTTTTAGCTATCTTTCAAATAAAAGGATCATATTTAAATATTTTCAACATTAGGACATGATTTTATCAATTAGGTACCAATTTTTGGGCGTTACGGGGGTGCTAACCCTTCCTCGTGCGTAACCGACTCCCGAACTCATTTTCTCGAAGTTCATAGGCCAAAATTAATGTTTTAAACAAAACATGTTTTATAAGGTGATCTGATCACACCTAGGCAAAAAAAAAGGATCGGTGGCGACTCCCGTTTTTGTTTTTAAAGTTGATCCCCTATTTTTTTATAAAACTTTAAAGATGGTTTCGACAGCTTGGCGACTCCACTGGGGACTAACAAGAGAGTCAAGCCGTAAAATTGATTATTTCCTGTCCTTTTGTCTAAATTCGAAAATTCGATTTGAAAAATTGTGATCCTTTTTATTGCATGATGTTCTAATATCTTTGCATTGCATTGCATGATCGTTGTGGTCACACTCTTTTAAGTGGGAGTGAGAATCTACTCCTTCGTGAGGTTTTCACCTCCGTGCAGGATAGTGAATCGCTTTCGGGATGCATCCGTACCTATGTCTTCGTGAGATTTTCATCTCGGTGCCATAGGGGAAATGTATTCCACGAATCAACTCGGTCCATATGAGCCTATAATGGGTGAGGATCGAGGAATCTGGTGGTTCAGGTACCTCAACTTTAGAGCTAAACTGTAACACCCCATACCCGAGACCTTTGCCGGGGTCGAGTATGTGGCATTACAAGACTCGACTACAAGTTCGGAACATAAAAATTTAAAGCTGTCAAACTGCATCATGCTGACTAAATTGATCATAACTCGAGTTACAAAACTCGAAATTTAGATCCGTAAATTTTCCTTGAAACTAGACTCACATAACTTTTCACCATAATTTTTCCAGAATTTTTTATGTGGCCAATTAGTACAGTTTATTCATCAAAATTACCCTTATACACTGCTTGACAATTCTGACCTGTCTCTACAAAAATACAGTTATCTCATTACACAAATTTCCTATAATGTTCTTGTTTATACCAATGAAAAATAGACTCATTAAGGGTTCTACACATATAGACCATGCTTCTTAATTATTTTTGTACAATTTTTGACAATTTTTCTAAAACAGAACAGTGACTCCCGAATTCGTTCAGGGCAGGTCTCACTGGAACTTAATTATCTCATAATATATAAATCTTTTGCCTACCCTGTTTCTTTCATGTAAAAATAGACACAATGATGTTTAATTTCATATCTCATTCACCTTCTAATTCAATATACCCTATTTTTGGTGATTTTTCTAACTCACATCACTGCTGCTACTACAAGCTGTTTTGTTGCATTTTATGAAAGACTAGCTTCTAACCGAACCTACCTACATCCCTAATTCAAGGATTCATTTCAGTATACAAACATTTCCTTAACAAAAACGATTAAACTTTGATTAAGAATGCATAAACATTACCATCATGAACCAACATACACATCAAGACACAACAGCGTATTTAACTAAAAATTTAGCCATATTCGCATGGCTATTATATACAAGGTCAAACATCATATGTTTCTAAAACTTCATCTAGCCTATACATGCCTTCTAATTCGTAAACAAAATTCAAAATACCAAAGGAAGGCGATAGTGTGGTTGACTTCTTGAAGATCCTTTACGAGCCCGCAAGTGACCAAAATCTATAAAACAAAGGAGAACATTTCACATAATTAAGCTTACTAGCTTAGTAAGTCCTAACTCATGATAATAAAACATTTAATTATTTACGAAATGAAAGCAATCAACTTATGGCATTTCACATAGGCAATTAAGTAAATTATTTATACAAAGCCAGATACTAGTAATTCATTAACCCAAGTAAATTAGGAATCATTTCCTTCAACCTACATTTCTTTGTAGTTCATATAAGCATATCGCATGAAAATCTCCTTTCTTAACATTTAAACTTGAAAACCAATTGTTCCATAATAGCACATTCTAAGCTCGAATTCCATTATATTACATCCATCAATATTAACTTCGAACACATATAACACAATTCTCATAATATTAATTTGACCCAAGTAATATTAAGCATAGCATACCTTACATGCTTACCTGAACCGTATACTCAATAAATTAGCTTTAAGTTGTCTTGAACAAAGATTCAATTTCTCTTTTATAAATTACATCACCGGCATCAAGCCTGCTAGGCGTAAAAGCTCTGAAAAGTAACACCGGCACAAGGCCTGCTAGGCGTAAAGCCCGATAAATAACACCGGCACAAGGCCTGCTAGGCATAAAAGCCTGAAAAGTAACACCGGCACAAGGCCTGCTAGGCGTAAAGCCCGATAAATAACACCGGCACAAGGCCTGCTAGGCATAAAAGCCTGAAAAGTAACACCGGCACAAGGCTCGCTGCAGGCATAAAGCCCGATTTTGTCACCGGCACAAGGCCCGCTAGGCATAAAGCCCGATTTTTGTCACCGCACAAGGCTCGCTAGGCTCGAAGCCCGAATGTCGAATAATTTTACATGCTTTTCACATTTCACTATCACATATCGAACCATATGCATTTATTCACATTGCATAAAATATATTTGAAATCAATCCAATCCATCATCATCACATTCGGCCAACTCATGGTTTTACACCAAACTTATACAAATTCTATCATTCATTAGATTTGTAATTAACCTTTAAACATAAGGTAGCTCAAGAATTTACTTATACACCTTGCATTAACCAAAACAAATTCACTTCAATACTATACATTCACATTCGGCTATATCATGAATTTATACTCTAAATTTCCACAATTCATCATTCACTAAGTTCATAATTAATTTATTGACATATTTTAGCTAAAGGACTTACCTCGGTTGTCGATAGTCCGTGCGAATCGGCTATTCGAGAACCTTCGTCTTCCCCTGTCTAATTCCGTTTTTCTTTGCTCTTGATCTAAAACACATTAGAATTTAGCTCATTTAATCGCATTTCATCTCAATTTAGTCCCAAAACACACAAATGGGCAATTTACTATTTTGCCCCTAATGTTTCCCATTTTTACAAATTGGTCCAATTTACACAAAACTCAAAATATGCAAAATTTTCTAACACCATGGCTAGGCCGAATCTTCCCCATAACCATGGGTGTCCATGCATTTCATCTATTTAACATTTTAATTTTTCACAAATTTATTCTTTTCAATTTAGCCCTATATACTCAAAATCACCAAAAACTCCAATACAAAACTTGTAAATCCTTAACATACCTTTAATCTAGAACCATTAAACATCAAAACTATCTAAACATGTTAATGGCCGAATCTTATATACATGGTATTTTCAAAAATTTAGACATGGGTCGGATAATATACGAAGCAACGATCTCAAAAACGTAAAAATTATCAAAAACCGAAAACCGACCATACCTCAATCAAGCTCCTTATCTTGCCGAAAATCAAGCTTCAACAATGGAGTTTCTACTTTCTACATTCGGCCAAGAAGAAGAGAACAAGGTATGTTCTCTTTCTCCCACTTGTTTTTATTATTTAATGATAAAACAAACACATATTATTAACATTATTTTAACACATTAATATAACTATATAATAAACTAAATTAACATATAATTTGGACTTATAAAGGCCCATTGCCGTCCCTTAATATGGTTAATGGGCTAATTGCCCTTTTGGTACACCCACTTAAAAAGCCACAATCAATTTAGTACCTTTCACTTTAGTATGCAACTTTTGCTCTTTTCTCGATTAAATCCTTTTTATCAAATTGAGCACTTAAATGACTAAATTTTTCTACTAAACTTTCACACTCACTAAATCACATATAATAAGCATGAAATATAATATTAAAATATTACTCAGGCTCGGATTCGTGGTCCCGAAACCACCGTTCCGATTAGGGTCAATATTGGTCTGTTACAACTCTCCCCCCTTGAGAATTTTCGTCCTCGAAAATTTTACCGTTAAACAAGGTCGGATATTGTTGCCTCATTGACTCCTCAGGCTCCCACGTAGCCTCTTCAACTCCGTGACGATTCCATAAAGCCTTTATTAATGGAATTCTTTTATTTCTCAACTCTTTTATTTCCCAGAGCTAGGATACGGATCGGTTCTTCATCATATGTCAAATCAGATTGGATTTCAATCTGCGCTTGGTGTGATCACATGAGACGGATCTGATCTGTACTTACGAAGCATCGAAACATGAAATACATCATGTATCTTTTCTAACTCAGAGGGCAACTTCAACCTATAAGCAACAGGCCCAATACGTTCAGTGATTTCATAAGGTCCGATGAATCTCGGACTAAGTTTGCCTTTCCGACCAAATCGGAATACCTTTTTCCACGGAGAAACTTTCAAGAATACTCGATCTCCGATTTGAAATTCAATATCTTTACGCTTTAAGTCAGCATAAGACTTTTGTCGGTCTGAGGCAGCTTTCAAAGTATTTCTGATCACAGCCACTTTTTGTTCAGTTTCTTTAATCAAATCGACCTCGTGTATCTTATTCTCACTGAGCTCACCCGAAGATAATGGTGTTCGACATTTTCGCCCGTATAAGGCTTCATAAGGTGCCATTTTGATACTAGATTGAAAGCTATTATTGTAAGCAAATTCAATCAAAGGTAGGTATCGTTCCCACGTACCTTCAAACTCGAGAACGCAACATCTCAACATGTCCTCAAGTATCTGAATAGTTCGCTTCGACCGACCGTCTGTGCATGCGGATGAAAGGTCAGTACTAAAATGAAGTTTAGTGCCTAAAGCATCTTGCAACTTCTTCCAAAACCGCGATGTGAATCTCGGGTCTCTGTCTGAAACAATGGAACTCGGTACACCATGCAATCTCACAACTGTGATACATACAATTCGGTAAGTTTATCGAGTGAATAGTCCGCACGAACCGGTACAAAATGAGCCGATTTGGTCGGTCTATCAACTATAACCCAAACGGCATCTTTCTTACTCGGTGTCATAGGAGACCGGATACAAAATCCATTGTAATTCTATCCCATTTCCATTCGGTATCATGATTGGTCAAAGTAGTCCGGATGGCACTTGATGCTCGGCTTTTTACTTGGCGACAAACTAAGCATTTCAAGCAAATTCAGATATATCCCGTTTCATGCCGTGCCACCAATAGAATTGTTTCAAATCGTTATACATTTTTGTGCTACCCGGATGTATCGATAGTCGACCACTATGGGCCTCACTCGAGAATCATCTCAGATCAAATCGAGTTCTTCTAACACACATTCGGCTTTTAAATTTCAAGCGATCATTTGCATCAATCAAAAATCGATTACGCACCCTTTCACACCGAATTCGACTAGTAATCAAATCTTTGTCAACTTTCGTGCATCACAAATTTGCTTTGAATAAACATCGGTCTTGCTTGTAACTCGGCTATGATCGAACCATCACGGTTATAGCTATCTGCGCGTTCATTGCACGAAGAGCAAACAATGATTTTCGACTTAACGCATCTGCAACAATGTTAGCTTTTCCCGGATGGTAGTCAATCACTAATTCATAGTCTTTTAGCAATTCTAACCATCTGCGTTGTCTCAAGTTTAGATCTTTCTGAGTCATCAAATATTTTAAACTTTTGTGATCTGAATAAATATGACATTTTTCGCCGAATAAATAGTGACGCCAAATTTTCAATGTGAACACAATGGCTGCTAACTCTAGATCATGAGTTGGATAATTTTTCTCATGCGGCTTCAATTGTCTCGAAGCGTAGGCTATCACCCTGCCTTCTTGCATTAAAACGCAACCCAACCCATTCAAGGAAGCATCACTAAAAATAATAAATTCTTTACCCGATTCAGCCGAGTTAATACCGAGCCTCGGTCAAAAGGGCTTTCAACCTGCTCAAAACTTTTCTCGACACTTTTCTCGACCACTCAAATTTGACATCTTTCTGTAGTAGTCTCACGTCAAGGTGTAGCTATTACAGAAAAACTTTTACAAATCGTCTGTAATACCCCCGCAAGGCCTAGGAAACTTCGGATCTCGAAACATTCTTTGGTGGTTTCCAATCGAGTATAGCCGCTATCTTGTTTGGATCTACCCAACACCGACACCAAACAACATGACCCAAGAAGTCGACTTCATTCATCCGAACTCACACTTACTGAATTTTGCATACAACCGTTGATCTCTCAAAGTTTGTAGTACTACTCTCAAATGCTCAAATGTTCCGCTTCATTTTTGGAGTAGATCAATATATCATCAATAAACACTACTACAAACCGATCCAAAAACGCCGTCAAGACTCGGTTCATTAGATCCATAAAAATAGCGGGTGCATTAGTGAGTCCAAAAGGCATAACTAAAAACTCATAATGTCCGTACCTCGTTCGGAATGCAGTCTTCGGCACACATCCAATCTCTCGACTCATGGCGATAATAGCCCGATCTCAAATCTATCTTCGAAAACACTGAAGCCCCCTTCAACTGATCAAATAAATCATCAATCCGAGGTAACGGGTACTTATTCTTTATAGTTACCTTATTTAGTTGCCGGTAATCGATACACATTCTCATAGTCACATCCTTCTTTTTCACAAATAAAACCGGTGCACCCCAAGGAGAGAAACTCGGTCGTGCGAAGCCCCTATCTGTCAACTCTTGCAACTACGTTTTCAATTCTTTTAATTCAGTAGGCGCCATTCGCTACGGAGCTATCGAAATCGGAGTCGCACCCGACACTAACTCAATGCCGAACTCAATCTCTCGCGATCAGGTAAACCCCTGAGTTCTTCAGAAACACATCGGGTATTCACATACAATCGATCATCGATTCAATTTGTTTCTCGGACATTTTATTGTCCAAAGACATAAGCCAAATAAGCTTCACACCCTTTTCTCACATACTTCCGGGCTAACATTGAAGATATTATCAGAGGCAACCCATTTACGTCACAGGATTTAATTCTGATGGTCTCGCCGTTTCGACATTTCAAATCAATAAGCTTTCTTTTACAATCCACTACTGCCTCATGTGAAGTTAACCAGTCCATACCCAAGATTATATCAAATTCGTCAAAGGGCAACAACATTAAATCAGCTGGGAAGCAATAATCCCGAATCATCAATGGGCAATCTCTACACACTTTATTAACAAGCACACATCTACCCAAAGGGTTGGACACACGAATCACAAACTCAGTAGACTCAACTAGCAGAGTCTTTCCGAATTCTAAAGTTTCACACACATATGAGTGAGTCGAACCAGGATCAATTAATGCAATTACAGTAGTGTCATAAAGGGTGAAAGTACCGGTAATGACGTCGGGGGAGGAAGCATCCTCTCTGGCTCGTGTGGCATAAGCTCTAGCTGGAGCTCTAGCCTCAGATCGAACTACAGTGTTCTTCGTTCCTCTCTGACTACCACCTACATTGCTTGAATGTCTGGGTGGCCTGCCTCGCGCTGATGTGTTGCTCGACTTAATGTTTTGAATCAGATACGCTCAACTAACATCGGACATTCTCTAATAAAATAATCTGACGATCCACATTTATAGCAAGACCGATCATGAAATCTACAACTCCCGAGTGCCATTTTCCACAAGTTGCTTGCATTCTACTCTATTCGGGAATGTTACCAACATCAAGCTATCGAGGTAGCTCGAGAGCTCATAGAAGTCGATCCTGTCTAGGTGGATCTGTAGTAGCTTTCATCAGTTGTAGTCATCTCTGGGCTTCTTGGTCGTGGAATGAAAGACTTTACCCAAGACCTTTTTGGATGTCTCTAGCTTCATCTCACCTTTCTTTTCTCTTTCCGAGCTCTTGACTTTGCAAGCTCTCTCAACTAAAGTTACAAACTCTTGAATTTCAAGAATGCCAACAAACATCTTTATATCTTCATTTAGGCCGTCTTCAAATCTTTTACACATAATTGCTTCAAAGAGAAACACACTCTCTAGCATATCTGCTGAGCTCGACAAATTTTCTTTCATATTCTCATTACGGTCATTCGCCCCTGTTTCAATTCAAGGAACTCCTTTCGTTTTGATCAATGAATCTTTGGTGATGTACTTCTTACGAAATTCATTCGGAAGAAATCCCATGTCACTTTTTCTTTCTGGAACCACTGATACTAGTGTGTTCCACTGATATGCAAAGGTCCCGCAAAGAAAGATATAGCACACTTCAGCATTCATCCGAGTACAAGATAGCTCATCAAGTACCGAATAGTGTTATCGAGCCACATTTCGCTTCTCTCTGCGTCATCATCATCATTGGCTTTAAATTCTTCGCCCCAAATTTTCGGATTTTATCAACCTGGGGGCCTAGTGGATCTCACCGGATCTATCATCTGGGGGGTCTTTGAAGGAATCGGAGTTGGATTATTCGGGGTGGAGGTTGGTGTACAGTAGGGTTATTTTGAATAAATTGGGCAAACCACTCATTCATCATCCGATAAAAGGCTTGTTTAGCCTCTCCTTCGTGGCTACCGAAACAGGTCGAGAGTCTCGGCGGCGATCCGTGTGCACGGTCGTGCACTACACTCTCTACATCATCGCCTACGGTTCTTTCAGGGATCGGTGTCCATTTACTATATAAAACAAAGTTCAGCCGCCGGTCACCACGCTATCAATATATATAAAAGGCATGTATAGCTAGACTCACACGCCGCATACGGTAGTCCTAGAATCGACTAAACCGTAAGCTCTGATACCAATCAAATGTAACACCCCATACCCGAGACCTTTGCCGGGAATCGGTATGTGGCATTACAAGACTCGACTACAAGTTCGAACATAAAAATTTAAAGCTGTCAAACTGCATCATGCTGACTAAATTGATCATAACTCGAGTTACAAAACTCGAAATTTAGATCCATAAATTTTCCTTGAAACTAGACTCACATAAATTTTCACCATAATTTTTCTAGAATTTTTCATGTGGCCAATTAGTACATTTTATTCATCAAAATTACCCTTATACACTGCTTGACAATTCTGACCTGTCTCTACAAAAATACAGTTATCTCATTACAAAAATTTCCTATAATGTTCTTGTTTATACCAATGAAAAATAGACTCATTAAGGGTTCTACACATATATACCATTCTTCTTAATTATTTTTGTACAATTTTTGACAATTTTTCTAAAACAGAACAGTGACTCCCGAATTCGTTCAGGGCAGGTCTCACTGGAACTTAATTATCTCAAAATATATAAATCTTTTGCCTACCCTGTTTCTTTCATGTAAAAATAGACACAATGAGGTTTAATTTCATATCTCATTCACCTTCTAATTCAATATAACCTATTTTTGGTGATTTTTCTAACTCACATCACTGCTGCTACTACAAGCTATTTTGTTGCATTTTATGAAAGACTAGCTTCTAACCGAACCTACCTACATCCCTAATTCAAGGATTCATTTCGTATACAAACATTTCCTTAACAAAAACGATTAAACTTTGATTAAGAATGCATAAACATTACCATCATGAACCAACGTACACATTAAGACACAACAACGTATTTAACTAAAAATTTAGCCATATTCGCATGGCTATTATATACAAGGTCAAACATCATATGTTTCTAAAACTTCATCTAGCCTATACATGCCTTCTAATTCGTAACCAAAATTCAAAATACCAAAGGAAGGCGATAGTGTGGTTGACTTCTTGAAGATCCTTTACGAGCCCGCGACGTGACCAAAATCTATAAAACAAAGGAGAACATTTCACATAATTAAGCTTACTAGCTTAGTAAGTCCTAACTCATGATAATAAAACATTTAATTATTTACTGAAATGAAAGCAATCAACTTATGGCATTTCACATAGGCAATTAAGTAAATTATTTATACAAAGCCGGATACTAGTAATTCATTAACCCAAGTAAATTAGGAATCATTTCCTTCAACCTACATTTCTTTGTAGTTCATATAAGCATATCGCATGAAAATCTCCTTTTCTTAACATTTAAACTTGAAAACCAATTGTTCCATAATAGCACATTCTAAGCTCGAATTCCATTATATTACATCCATCAATATTAACTTCAACACATATAACACAATTCTCATAATATTAATTTGACCTAAGTAATATTAAGCATAGCATACCTTACATGCTTACAGAAACCGTATACTCAATAAATTAGCTTTAAGTTGTCTTGAACAAAGATTCAATTTCTCTTTTATAAATTACATCACCAGCATCAAGCTCGCTAGGCGTAAAAGCTTGAAAAGTAACACCGGCACAAGGCACACTAGGCGTAAAGCCCGATAAATAACACCGCACAAGGCACGCTAGGCATAAAAGCTCGAAAAGTAACACGGGCACAAGGCACAAGCTGGCGTAAAGCCCGATAAATAACACCGGCACAAGGCACGCTAGGCATAAAAGCTGAAAAGTAACACCGGCACAAGGCCTGCTAGGCATAAAGCCCGATTTTGTCACCGGCACAAGGCACGCTAGGCATAAAGCCCGATTTTTGTCACCGCACAAGGCTCGCTAGGGCTCGAAGCCCAATGTCGAATAATTTTACATGCTTTTCACATTTCACTATCACATATCGAACCATATGCATTTATTCACATTGCATAAAATATATTTGAAATCAATCCAATCCATCATCATCACATTCGCCAACTCATGGTTTTACACCAAACTTATACAAATTCTATCATTCATTAGATTTGTAATTAACCTTTAAACATAAGGTAGCTCAAGAATTTACTTATACACCTTGCATTAACCAAAACAAATTCACTTCAATACTATACATTCACATTCGGCTATATCATGAATTTATACTCTAAATTTCCACAATTCATCATTCACTAAGTTCATAATTAATTTATTGACATATTTTAGCTAAAGGACTTACCTCGGTTGTCGATAGTCCGTGCGAATCGGGCTATTCGAGAACCTTCGTCTTCCCCTGTCTAATTCCGTTTTTCTTTGCTCTTGATCTAAAACACATTAGAATTTAGCTCATTTAATCGCATTTCATCTCAATTTAGTCCCAAAACACACAAATGGGCAATTTACTATTTTGCCCCTAATGTTTCCCATTTTACAAATTGGTCCAATTTACACAAAACTCAAAATATGCAAAATTTTCTAACACCATGGCTAGGCCGAATCTTCCCCATAACCATGGGTGTCCATGCATTTCATCTATTTAACATTTTAATTTTTCACAAATTTATTCTTTTCAATTTAGCCCTATATACTCAAAATCACCAAAAACTCCAATACAAAACTTGTAAATCCTTAACATACCTTTAATCTAGAACCATTAAACATCAAAACTATCTAAACATGTTAATGGCCGAATCTTATATACATGGTATTTTCAAAAATTTAGACATGGGTCGGATAATATACTGAAGCAACGATCTCAAAAACGTAAAAATTATCAAAACCGAAAACCGACCATACCTCAATCAAGCTCCTTATCTTGCCGAAAATCAAGCTTCAACAATGGAGTTTCTACTTTCTACATTCGGCCAAGAAGAAGAGAACAAGGTATGTTCTCTTTCTCCCCACTTGTTTTTATTATTTAATGATAAAACAAACACATATTATTAACATTATTTTAACACATTAATATAACTATATAATAAACTAAATTAACATATAATTTGGACTTATAAAGGCCCATTGCCGTCCCTTAATATGGTTAATGGGCTAATTTCCCTTTTGGTACACCCACTTAAAAAGCCACAATCAATTTAGTACCTTTCACTTTAGTATGCAACTTTTGCTCTTTTCTTGATTAAATCCTTTTTATCAAATTGAGCACTTAAATGACTAAATTTTTCTACGAAACTTTCACACTCACTAAATCACATATAATAAGCACGAAATATAATATTAAAATATTACTCAGGCTCGGATTCGTGGTCCCGAAACCACCGTTCCGATTAGGGTCAATATTGGTCTGTTACATAAACCACATGTAGAAAACTTAAGGGCCTACCCTAGGTAGAACTATACCAAGCCTTAGCGATTACCTGGATATGCATTTGTTTATTTGCTTTATGTTTTATTTCACATTACTAACTGGTTGTGTTTTATTTTTATGCATGTCATTTCATATTTTAAAAGGTATCGATTCACGGTCAGTTACTAAATTAGAAAGCTGGTTATGAAGAACGAATTCCCTGATAAAGTGGAAGATAATGTAGCCGTACGTAGGTGGTCAGAGCAAACGCAATTAGAGAAAGGGGATAGCCTAGCTGAAGGGTACATGATCGCTGTGAAGTCAGAGTTTAAATTTATAAAGATAATGATCGAACCTAGAAACTAACTACGACAACGATTGAGACAAGCGCACCTATCGAATAGTAGTATAGCTTAGGCAAGACCGGATTGTCGAACCCAAAGGAACTAAAAGTACTAATACTAACTTTCTTTCTATTATTTAGCCTAAGAATTAAGCGAATGGTTGTTTAATCTAAATTAATTAACTTACTAAACTTAAAGACTCTAAGACAAAGAAGAATGAATTTGGGAGAATACTTGAGGAAAAACCAATTAATTAAGACGACACCCAAGGAAGAATCCACCTAGACTTCACTTGTTATCTAACTCAAACCGCATTTATTTATTCACTTGACTTGATCCGTAGGATTCCCTAATTTATATTAAACCCTCTCTCGAGTCGAATAACGTCTAACCCTAGGTTGATTAATTGAAATCTCTTTCTAATTAAAACCCCTAGAATCGCATTAACACGATCTATGGACTCTCATATTAGGTTTCACCCTAATCCGGCAACGCCTCGTCACCCTATCTCTAGGTGCGCGATCAACTCCGCTTAACTATGCTAGATCTACTCTTAGGCAGGGACTTTTGCTCCTCCACCTAAGCACATCAAACTTGAATTAATATCCGCAAAATATCAACACAAGAATTAAGAACACATAATTAAGAGCAAATCAAATATTTATCATATAGTTCAGTAAACGATAACAAGATTCATCTAAGTTTCATCCCCTGGGTATCTTAGGGTTTAGTTCATAAATAATAAAAGAAAACATCTCGTAAGAAAAGATAAAACAAAACATAAGAAATCCCTAAAACCCCCTGAAGGAATTGAAGAGGAGATCCTCCGTCTTGAGTAGAATTCCGGCTTCTTGAGATGGATCAACTGGCTATCCCTGAGTGAATCCCCACAAATCTGCCCTCTCTAGCCTAGCAGGACACCCCTAAACGGTAGCTTTAGGCTCCCGTCGACTCCCCCCATTTAGGTCATACTTAGGGTGCATTTATAGGCTTTTGGAATGTGTTTCTTTGCCCCTAAGTATCCAAATCCGATTGAAATTACTCTTTTCCGCAGCAGGGACACGGCCATGGCACACGCCCGTGTGAATCGTCTTTAGGCCATGTTCAGACTTTATTAATGAGGCATGACCGTGTATTTCATGGCTTAGACTGTGTTCGAGATTATTGAGGAGGCACGGCCGTGTGGTCTTAGGCCCAGGCCGTGTTGGTTTCGTGTTTTTCCCCATTTGGCTCGTTTTAAGCTCGTTTCTTGTTCTTTTCATCCTCCGGTGCTTCCCTGAGTATAAAACATGAAAAGAAAGGATTAAGAACACCTTTTTACATAAATCAAGGGATAAATCATCCAAAAGTATGCTAAATGTGGGATTAAAATATGTTACTTTTGTGGTTCATCACATACCCCCACACTTAAGCTTTTGCTTGTCCTCAAGCAAAATTCTCAACTTACAATTAAAACAAACTTTTCATGATTCAATATTCCTATCAACAATGTCTCATCATAATTCATAGATAATTTATACATGGATAATTTAACTCAAAGGGTTCTAAAGATTCAAACAATCTAAGTCATACATTTGTAGCACAAAACATAGGTGTTTCCCCTCATCTAAATAATTACCTCTGATTCAAAACCTACAAGGATTGACATTCTCACGAAAGATTCACTCAAATCACTCGAAGTGTTTAAGGTTCAAATTAAGCACTCAAATGTCGAACATGAAAAGTTAATCCCATAGGCTTGCATGAAAATCAAATCTCCACCATCAGTATATGAGATGATGCACAAATCAAAAGGTCTTTGAAAGGGTTGTAACGGGGCTTGAGTTAAAGGTGTGGTTAAAGGCTGAATTAGAGGGTTAGAATCGAGATTGAATTGACAAATTACCTAACCAGAAATAACGAACTAAGTAAAAGTGATTACATCAATTTGAAAAAATACTAATACTACGAGCTTCTTCTTCAATATTTGGAATTCAAACGTATAAGCTCTTTAATCACAAAACTAAAAATGAATAAACTCTTTTTGATTTTGATTGATTTTTTTTACGAACAAATCATAAATACATAACAAAGGATAAATTACTGAAATAAAAAACATAGTTAGGATATTAATCAAATCAAATCTCGATATAAGGGTATTCAAAAGGAATGGTGATAACAAAAATAAAGGGTTTGGGGTTAATATTAGTGGGTGAGTCAATAAAAAGGGTTGTTAGGTTTAAACGGGGTTCACTAGGGGTTAATTATAAAGGTAAGTTTTTAGTGGAGTAAGTGGGTTAAATCCTATGTGCCTTTATCATTTCTGTATATCAAATCAAAGGTGTGGTCTCGACATGTATAATCGATGCAAGTTCTAGAATAACAAATCAAGGTTGACACACTCATAATTAATGAAGTGGGCAAGAAAAAGATTTTATGCTCTTATAAGGCACAAAATCTCACAAAAAATTATGGGTATTTTGATGTCAACCTCGTAAATTTCAAACTTCAAAGTAACATTCAAATTCGGGTAGACAACCTAGAAAATTTTTAATTTCTGAAAGATAGACTTATCATGCTTGATTCTCTAGTATTCTTAGAATTTAATTATCAATGCACAATTATCAATGACTTAATTTAAAACACATCAATAAAAATCATAAATCATGGAAATTTCATCCTAATTAGTAATATGAGAAAATTACTTAAAAACAAGACTAAATTCAAGGATTTGAGAATAATGCAAAAAATTTGGCATCTTTTTAGGTTGTTCACCCCCCCACACTTAAGATGTACATTGCCCTCAATGTACAAAGTTAGATAATAACACAATAATACTAAAATCATGAGATATGTGGAGAAGTGAAACTTCCTGAATTATGGATGAAATCCTTGGAGGATGTGGAAAATACGTTGGAGGGGTCGGTCTGGATGACGATCCTGCGCTAGATGAAGAAATTGGGTAGCCCGTGGAGGATTAGCCAGGATATAATAATAATAATTAAAACTATACTAATTAAATAATTAAAGAATAGCAAGCTAAAGTGAAGAAAAATAAAGATGAAAATAAAATTAAAAGAAAAGATAAATGGACCGTAGGGTCCTTATTGTTGGATGGTTCGCGAGGTGGGTGTGACCTCTAAGAGTCATGCGGAGTCTGTGGCGGTGGCGGAGTGGCGTGATTCCCTAGCGACCTTGAGAACCTAAAATTAAGAAACTAAGATAAAATAAACTAAATTAAGCATAAGAGTGTTAAAGAGAAGGAAATTGAAGTAAAAGAGAAAAACGAAATAAAAACTAAATGGCCTCAAATATCCTTGGCTCGTCGAATGATTGAAGCGGCCGGCATGAACTTATATGGATCGGTCTCCCTCAAGGAGACTATGCTTGTTTCCTTCCGCTTCTTCGACATGGCCAAAAGATTGAGAAGAATGCTATAAGAATGAAGAATGCTAAGAAGGTATGGTGTAATGGTGTAAAGGAAGAAGAAGGGTGAAAGTTGCGAAGGGGTGAAAAGTTGAGAGTTAGTAGGAGAAGAGAAAAAGGAGGGGGTTTAAATAAATTTTCAAGCCTGGTACAACCCCACGCCCGTGTACCGTGGGCGTGCTAAGTCACACGGCCGCATCGCACGACCGTGGTGGGCTTCGTTTGTTTCTCCCACGCCCATGCTCAGGTCGCCACGCCTGTTGGTGCTAAGTCAGTATCGTCCACGGCCGCGTCGCACAGCCGTGGTATTTTTTCAGTGCCCGTGGGTTGGTGGTTGGAGTCCGTGACTCAAAGATTTGATTCTTTCTGACTTGTACCCTCTCTCGCCGTGTCGATGCGGCAGTGCAGTACTTCCACACGGCCACGGCCACGGCCAGTGTGTAAGGCGCGTGTGGCTGGAAATCTGCACTTTTGGTTAGTTTAAAGTTAGATACTATAAAGAAAAGATAAAATAGACAAAATGTAAAAATTAATGGGGTTAGTATTCGGGTTTCCTCCCGAGAAGCGGTCGTTTATAGTCTTAAGCTAGACTCTCCTCTCATTTGTATGTTCATGGTGGTTTGAGGAGTTGAAAGTCCTTCCTCATGCTATCGGTTTCATTGTCATGATAAAATTTAAGTCGAGATGCGTTTATATTGAAAGTGCCAAAGATAGGATTACTTACCTCGACTGTTCCGTATGGAAAAACACTGATTACCCTAAACGGTATTTCTTTGTTTGTGTTAGGGTCAGGGGGAGATATTCGAGGGTCTATTTTTTCTATCAATACCTGATCTCCGATTTTGAACTTGTTTGCTTCGTGGAGTGGCTCTGGTTCTGCTTCGTGTATTCCTAATTTCTCCTTGAAATGCGTCTTCCACTCGTCTAGATCATCGAATTGAATCCCTCGTTCCTCATGAGTTATTTTTTTGTTAACACTGGGTCTAGGATCGGGTTCAGTTGTATTCTTTTGCGGTGTTTCCTGAAAAGAAGGGTTAACGGAATAATTATCAATAGAGTTTGTTTTCTCACCTTGATTACTCGATGTTCTAGCCGAATCAAGAGCTTTGAGAGTGACTGTCTCGTTACCTACACGAAGTATGAGTTCTCCTGCATCAATATCAATTTTAGTCCTGGCAGTTGCTAAAAATGGTCTTCCTAAGATTAAGGGGATCGAATTATCCTCATCCATGTCTAAAACGAAAAAGTCTACTGTGAATACGAATTTTTCAACTTTTACGAGTACATCTTCGATTATACCCCTAGGAATCAGCTAGTTGAATGCTCATCCTAGTTTGTTTGGGTTTCTCTAGACCTAGTTGTTTAAACAATTTATAAGGCATGACATTTATGCTTGCCCCTAGATCAGCTAACGCATTATCAACAGTTAGTCTACCAATTAAACATGGAATTGCAAAACTCCCTGGATCTTTTAATTTCTGTGGTAGTTTATTTTACAAGATTGCCGAGCACATTGCGTTTAGTTCCACGTGTGATGCCTCGTCTATCCTTCGCTTGTTCGTCAAAAGTTCTTTTAAAAATTTTCTAGAATCTGGCATCTGTGAAAGAGCTTCAAGTAACGGTAAGTTAATATGTAATTTCTTTAAAAGTTTAAGAAACTTACCGAACTGTTCCTCTGTGCCGTCTCTCCTTAATGCTTCAGGGTATGGTATGCGAGGTTGGTATTCTTAGATTACCGATTTTAGCTTTTCTTGTGTTTCCTCAACCTTACCTTCTTTAACCTCATCCTCTTGCCATGAATTGGGCTCGTCTAACCCTTCACTTTTTTGAGCTGTTATGGCTTGGATTTGCTCCTTTGGGTTAATCTCAGTGTTGCTTGGTAGACGCCCTTGCGGTCATTCAGAAATTATCTTTGCAAGCTGTCCAACTATGTTAGTAAGTTGTCCAACTGTCTTAGTGAGTTCCCCGACTTGGCTCTCGATCCCTTTAATTGATGCCTGTTGATTCTTAAGGGTGGTCTCAGTGTCTTGGAGACAGTTATCTGTAGCTGCCATGAATTTTGTCAGCATCTCTTCAAGGTTCAGCTTCTTCTCCTGTGGATAGGGCTGATTTTGGAAGTTTTGAGGAGGTTGTTGTCTTTGATTTCCTTGATTTCCTTGTCCTCCCCATGAAAAATTTGGGTGGTTCCTCCAACTTGGGTTATAATTATTACTATAAGGATTATTATTAGATCTGAAATTGTTACCTATATAGTTCATCTGTTCGCTCGTGCCCGGTTGGTAGGGTGGGTACTCGAGGATTAAATCACGCCTCCACTTGCGTCGCACTACATTACTGGATGTACCTACGAAGAACACAAACTATCAAGCTTTTTATTCATCATCTCTACCTGTGTTGATAGCATGGTTACTACATCGATGTTGAAGACTCCAGCTGATTTTGTTGGTTTTGTCCTTGTAACCCGCCAGCGATAGTTATTCGATGACATCTCCTCTATGAATTCGTAGTAGGTCGCCCGAGTTCTGTTGTTCGGGGTTCCACCGTCGGCTAAATCAATTAGTTGCCCCGTTGAGGGGTTTACACCGTTATAGAAAGTTTAGACTTGGAGCCACAAAGGGTAAACCATGGTGCGGACACCTTCTTAAGATATCCTTGTATCTCTCCCATGCGTCGTATAATGTCTCTAAATCCATCTACACAAAAGAAGAGATATTATTCCGTAATTTGGCTGTTTTGGCCGGTGGGAAATATTTCAATAAAAAATTTTCGGTCATTTGATCCCATGTGGTGATTGACCCTCGTGGTAACGAGTTTAACCACTGTTTGGCTTCATTCTTTAATGAAAAGGAAAATAACCGAAGCCGTATGGCATCATCAGAAACGCCATTTATTTTGAAGGTATCACAGAACTCTAAAAAATTAGCTATATAAGTGTTTGGATCTTCGTCCTGCAAACCATTAAATTGTGCAAATTGTTGAATCATTTGTATAGTGTTAGGCTTTAATTCAAAATTATTAGTAGCTATAGCAGGCCTAACAATACTCGATTCGGCTCCTGTTAAATGAGGTTTAGCATAATCATACATAGTACGTGGAGCATTATTTTCTGCAACATCTTGGGGTGGTGGATTATTCTCATCCATCCCTTCAGTAGGATTGGATCTGCCTTCTCGATCTTTTTCTGTGTAATTTAGGGCTCGCCTAATTTCTCTGCGATTCCTTCGAGCGGTAGCTTCAATATCACTGTCGTATACTAGTGGTCCTCTCGGGTTCCTTCTAGTCATAAACTAGAGGTACCTGGAAGGAAGAAGTAATAAAAGAAGAAAAATTAGCAAATAAAATAAGAAATAAAATTGAATTGCAAAAAAAAATGGCTAAAGTAATAAAAATAGAGTGTTCTTAATATTTTAGTTCCCAAACAACATGCCAAAAACTTGATCGCTGTGAAGTCAGAGTTTTAAATTTATAAAGATAATGATCGAACCTGGAAACTAACTATGACAACGATTGAGGCAAGCGCACCTATTGAACAGTAGTATAGCTTAGGCAAGACCGGATTGTCAAACCCAAAGGAACTAAAAGTACTAATACTAACTTTCTTTCTATTATTTAGCCTAAGAATTAAGCGAATGGTTGTTTAACCTAAATTAATTAACTTACTAAACTTAAAGACTCTAAGACAAAGAAGAATGAATTTGGGAGAATACTTGAGGAAAAACCAATTAATTAAGACGACACCCAAGGAAGAATCCACCTAGACTTCACTTGTTATCTAACTCTGAACCAGACGATTTATTCACTTGACTTGATCCGTAGGATTCCCTAATTTATATTAAACCATCTCTCGAGGCGAATAACGTCTAACCCTAGGTTAATTAATTGAAATCTCTTTCTAATTAAAACCCCTAGAATCGCATTAACTCGATCTATGGACTCCCATATTAGGTTTCACCCTAATCTGGCAACGCCTCGTCACTCTATCTCTAGGCGCGCGATCAACTCCACTTAACTATGTTAGATCTACTCTTAGGCAGGGACTTTTGCTCCTCCACCTAAGCACATCAAACTTGAATTAATATCCGCGAAATATCAACACAAGAATTAAGAACACATAATTAAGAACAAATCAAATATTTATCATATAGTTCAGTAAACGATAACAAGATTCATCTAAGTTTCATCCCCCTCAGGTATCTGAGGGTTTAGCTCATAACAATAAAAGAAAACATCTCAGAAGAAAAGATAAAACAAAACATAAGAAATCCCTAAAACCCCCTGAAGGAATTGAAGAGGAGATCCTCCGTCTTGAGTAGAATTTTGGCTTCTTGAGATGGATCAACTGCTATCCCCGAGCGAATCCTCACAAATCTGCCCCTCTCTAGCCTAGCAAGACGCCCCTAAACGGTAGCTTTAGGCTCCCGTCGACTCCCCCCATTTAGGTCATACTTAGGGTGTATTTATAGGCTTTTGGAATGTGTTTCTTTGCCCCTAGGTATCCAAATCCGATTGAAATTGCTCTTTTCCACGGCAGGGACACGACCATGGCACATGCCCGTGTGAATCGTCTTTAGGCCATGTTCGGACTTTATTAATGAGGCACGGCCATGTATTTCGTGGCTTAGACCGTGTTCGAGATTATTGAGGAGGCACGGCCGTGTGGTCTTGGGCCCAGGCCGTGTTGATTTCGTGCTTTGGCCCATTTGGCTCATTTTAAGCTCGTTTCTTGTTCTTTTCATCCTCCGATGCTTCCCTGAGTATAAAACATGAAAAGAAAGGATTAAGAGCACCTTTTTACATAAATAAAGGGATAAATCATCCAAAAGTATGCTAAATGTGGGATTAAAATATGTTACTTTTGTGGTTCATCAGTACACATCAGAATTATGGGACTACACTTGCATCAGTGTGACACAGAACAATCTCTAAGAATTAAGAGAAATATGGGATCGATGGAGCGACGAGACCAAGCAGTTGTTTTACTGCAGTTATAGGGATTTTCCGTACTTGTTGGACATTTAGGTAGATGAACATCTGTTTCGAGCCATCACCCAATATTGGAATCCTGCGTATAGTTTATTTACTTTCGGAAGGGTTGATTTGGTACCCACGGTGGAAGAGTATACAGTTTTATTGCATTGTCCCAAGATTCAAGTTGACAAAGCTTACTCAAGGGCTGCTAGTGTTCCGACCTTTTTGAGAAAATTAATGAGTATTACGGGGATGAGTGAACAGTGGGTCACAGCCAGAATCAAGCAAAAAGGTGAGTGTAAATGCATCCCATGGAAATTTTTGAAGGATTTGATTTTAGTACATCCTGATATGAAAAAGAATGTCGATGTTTTTGCTTTGAGTATATACGAATTAGTGATCTTCCCTAGGGCATTAGGATATGTGGATGAAGTAGTCTCAGATATTTTTAATCGACTTGACAAACAAGTCACGCCTGTGCCTGCAATCTTGGCTGAGACATTTCGATCGCTGAATGGATGTAGGAGAGTCAAGTGAAGGCGATTTATAGGATGTCTTGCAGCTGTTGTTGGCTTGGTTCCACAGTCATTTCTGGAAGGTGGACAAGGTTTCCTATCGGTCTTCTCGTAAAAATTATTCCCCATTAAAGGAGATAGTGGCTACCCCAAGGAGAGATGACATATCAGAAGAAAATTGGATAGCGCTTCTACGAAATCTCCAAGAAGAGGACGTCAAAAGGAGAGCTCCCTACATGTTTCCTGATGATGTGTTGTACCGGTGTGGGAGTTTTGATTGGGTCCCTCTACTTGGAATTTGGGGAGCCATTGGATATGCACCCCTGCTCGTACTGAGATAGTATAGATCAAGGCAGTTCATATCAACACATGGGTTGGCTCAATGTGAGTTTTCGTATAAGGGAGATAGCTACAAAAAGAGGGTTAGGGAGATTTCTAATGCCTGGAATCAGACCCGTCGTATGAAGAGAGTGGACGTATGTCCAATGAAGACCCCAGAGTACAATGGATGGTGGAGTAGAAGAGTCAACGACAATATCCTTGTGCCAAGCTTAGAGGACGCTCGATCAATCGAAGAGTATTTACGAGTGGTGCCATCATAATTAGAGATTGTAAAACAAGATTTCGAAAGGAAGAGTTCAGAGCTTGGAAAGAGGATAGAGAGGTTGGAAGAAGAAAAAATGTACCTGAGATTAGATGTGGATGTTCAGAAATCAGAGGCCAAAAAATTAAGAAAAGGGTCGAGGAAGATCTGGACAGCCTAAAGACAGAGTATAAGAAGCTGCATCTATCAATGAAAAATGCTGGATTGGGGAAGACTTCAGAACAGTGGCAACAGGAGATTCAAGAGGAAAAGGCCAAAGCTGACCATTGGGAGAGGAAGTTCCAAGAGATGCAAATGAGAAACGAGGCCCTAGAAAGGAGTTTGGCAGAAAGCCAAAAGGAGAAATGTGGATTAAAGGCTAGAGTGGCTGAACTAGGACGGTCTCTTCACCACCATCGAAGCCGTAATTCTGCAATTGAGCTGAAGTCAAGTCTGAACAAGATTGAGAAAATGAAGGGCAAGATCAAAAAATTGGAATTGGCATTGCAAAATTGTGAACTCTGGATCGAGCTTCTTGAAGCAAGAGAAGGGCATTGAAAGGAAGAACTCCACCATTCTCATGATCAAGTTAGAAATCGAGATTATCTCATGGGTGAAGCCATAGTTCAGATTCGAGAGGTAGCTGGTCATTTACAGACTTTGGCAGTACAGGCTGATACATTGAGCACGAAATATGAGCTACAGTCAGATCATGGTTGAGAGCTAGCCTTGTTGTTTAGGAAAGTTAAGACTTTGGGCATTAGGGCGAAAGCATATTTGTAATCCGTTTTATGTAAAGAAATTTGTTTTCTAATAAAGTTTTCTAAATGGAATTGAATCTGAATCGATGCCCTTTTTGCATTCATGCATTTGCATTATATCACATCATATGCATTTAAGTCCATAGAAAAATCCTAATTAGTTGAAATTATCACAGAGAGAAAGAGAAAAGGAAAAATCTGAAAACCAAAAACCGTTACGGTACACGCGCTAAGACAAAGAATATGGATCAAAGACTTGAACAGTTCTAGAGAGACATGCAAGACCAGCTGCAGGAGCAGTTGGCAAAAATCCAACAAGATATGAGGGAACAAATGATGGAAGCCCAAAGGAATATGGTAGCTCAAATGACTCAGCTACTGAATGGGGCGATGGACAAAGGAAAAGGTCCTGTGACTAATACTGGAGAAGATAACGAGGACTTTCCTTCGAGTTTTACCCCACCACATGCACAAACACAACCTGAGGTGTATCCCCAAAGCCTATCTTTCATGATTACGCCTCAACAGGGGCAAACTGGTACTGGAGTGCCCATGAATTTCCAAATTGGCACAGGATCTAACCCAGGAGATAACCCTGCTAATCCTGTTATCCCTGATTTAGATATAGCATAGGGGGAAAAGACAAGAATTGAATCCTCAAGGCAGTTAGAGGATCGTTGTAGATAGTTGGAGGAAAAGTTTAAAGCCTTGGAAAATGCTGATAATCACCATGGAATTGATGCTAAAGAGTTGAGCTTGGTTCAAGATTTGGTGCTCCCTCATAAGTTCAAAATGCCAGAATTTGAGAAGTGCACTAGGACCAGCTGCCCTGAAGCCCACATTACCATGTTCTGTAGACGGATGACTGGCTATGTTAATAATGATCAACTCTTGATTCATTGTTTCCAAGACAGTTTGGTGGGGGCAGCGTCCAAATGGTATAATCAACTGAGCCGTGCTAGGATTAGCTCTCTGAGAGACCTAGCCCAAGCTTTCATGAAGCAATACAATCATGTCACAGACATGATGCCTGACAGAATTACTTTGCAGAATATAGAGAAGAAGTCAAATGAAAGCTTCAGGCAGTATGCACAAAGGTGGAGGGAGGTTGCCATGCAAGTTCAGCCACCGCTCTTAGAGAATAAAACTACAATGCTTTTTATCAACACCTTGAAGGCTCAATTCATTACTCACATGATAGGGAGTACCACTAAGACCTTTGCGGATATAGTGATGGCGGGAGAAATGATTGAAAATGCCATAAAGGGTGGCAAGATTGAAGCAGGGGAAACAAGTAAAAGGTCTGCTCCAAGAAAAAAGAAAATGAAGTGAATAATACGAGTACATACAACAAAGGGTACTCAAAGGCAATTACTGTTAGCCAGTCAAAAGTAATTACTGCTGGGCAAGGATCGGTAAGACAAGAATCGGGCACAAGGCAAAACTCTGAAAAACTCCAATTTATGCCAATCCCAATAACGTATAAGAAACTATATCAAAGTTTATTTGACGCACATGTAGTGTCCCCATTTTATCTAAAGCTGTTACAGCCCCCATATCCTAAATGGTATGACTCAAACGCTCAATGTGACTACCATGCAGGAATATCGGGGCATTCAATAGAAAACTGCACTGCCTTCAAAAACGTAGTCGAAAGACTCATCAAGATGGAGATTGTGAAATTTGATGATACACCTAGTGTGGAGAACCCGTTACCTAACCATGGAGATAAAGGGATAAACGCGATTGGTGAAATTACCGTGAGAAGGATCAAGGAGGATGTTACGGAGGTAAAAACCCCGTTGAGAATGATCTGGAGAGAAATGGTTGGAAGAGAATTGATAGAATCGAATTCTGTGGAAAGATGCGAAGGAGTAAGGGACTACTGTGAGTTCCACCAAGTAGAAGGGCACGAAATCCAAGAATGTGTTGAGTTCAGAGAACTGGTGCAGAGCCTTATGGACAATAAGGAATTAGAATTTTATGAGGAAGGCTTAGAGGGAGGAAGCATATGCGTGACAGAAGGAGAATTGGCTAACCAAAAAGTCAGTTATCCGAGGATCATCATCACCCGACCAAGAAACACGGAAGGCGGAGCACAAATGGCGCTTAAGGTCTTAATCCAGAGACCTGTTTCCTTTCTTTATAAGGATAACAAAATGGTACCTTGGAATTACAACTGTAATGTGACAATACCAGGAGGGGAAATCCTAGCTAGTAATTCCAAGGAGGTCCAAAGTGAAGGATCCTACACACGTAGTGGAAGGCGTTACGACTTGGTAAACGTCAAAACAGAACCAGTGAAATCAAAGACCTTGGCAGTTGAACGAGAGAAAGGACCTGAGGCACTTATCAACGAACCAGTGAAGGAAGAAGAGGCTAAAGAATTTCTGAAATTCTTGAAGCACAACGAATACAGCATGGTAGAACAACTGCGCAAACAACCGGCTCGCATATCAGTGCTAGCATTGCTTTTAAGCTCAGAAGTACATCGCGAGGCAATGATGAAAGTATTGAATAAGACCTATGTTACTAAGGATATATCTGTCAATAAACTTGACCGACTGGTTAGTAATATAAGTGCTGATAACTTTATTTACTTCAGTGATGATGAAATTCCACCTGGAGGTATGGGATCGACTAAGGCTTTGCACATCACCACTCGTTGCAAATGATATACCTTACCAAGCGTGTTAATCGATAATGGGTGGACTTTGAATGTCTTACCATTATCTACACTGAAAAGATTACCTATACATAGTTCTCACATGAAGACATGCCAGAATATAGTGAGAGCATTTGATGGCACTGAAAGAAGAGTGATGGGAAGGATTGACATACCATTGTTGATTGGGCCAAACACATATGAAGTGGATTTTTTGGTGATGGATATCAAGCCCTCCTACAATTGCTTGTTGGGAAGACCTTAGATTCATTCGGCAGGGGCAGTGCCCTCATCACTGCACCAAAAATTGAAACTGGTAACAGAAGGTCGGCTAGTGACTGTAAACACGGAAGAGGACATCATAGCAACTGTTACCAACGACGCACCATACTTAGAGGCAAATGAGGAGGCCAACGAGTGTTCTTTTCGATCTTTAGAGTTCGTGAACGCAACATTTATTTTGGAAGAGAATGAGGTGTCAGTCCCTAGGATATCCAGGACCACGAGAATGGGCTTACAAATGATGGTGGGGAAAGGAGCCCTACTAGGAAAAGGATTGGGAAGACATCTTCAAGGAGAGATTCAAGTTCCAATGCTGAAAGATAAAAGAGACCGTTTTGGCTTGGGTTTCAGGGCAGATGCTAGACAAAGAAAGAAGGAAATGGAAAAGAAGCAAGAGAGAAGAAGGGCACGGCTGAGTGGGGAAGAAGTCAAGTGGGAATTGATGACTTTCCCTCACATATCCCAAACTTTTGTATCAGGAGGGATAATTCACCCTGAGAGAGGATTGTTGGAAAATCTTTACATCAACGCCATACATGAGGAAGAAACTGGGCAAAGAAACCTATTGGGTATTCGCCCTTATGAACCTGGAATCGTTTTGAACAATTGGACTGTAGAGGAACTTCCTGTAGTTTTTAGAGATTACACAGAGTAATGTTCAGAACACACTTGTTGTTTTTAAGCCTAGGAACAATAAGATTGCTTTTGTGAAATAGGCTCATGTTCAGACATCTTTTGTTTCAATAAAATACATCTTTAATGATCCATTCGAGCAAATATTCTTTTATTTTATATATTCTTTTGATCTTCTAATTTCATTCCAAATTTTTTATTCTCATTCATATCATGTGAATAGTTGTTCTTGAATTCATTTGTTCTTTGTACATTCTTTTGTGCCTACCACAGGTCCCTAGATATCCATGACATGAGTAATGATACTACAGATTCAGAGGTCTTTTTCGAGCAAGACATGTGTTTAGAGGAATCTCAGGATTTTGAGGGTGACAGAGATTGTGACTTGTCTCCAGATTTGTTAAGAATGGTAAAGCAAGAAGAAAAATAGATTTTACCCCATGAAGAGATGGTAGAAAACATAGCCTTAGAGGAAGGAAAGGTTGTGAAAATTGGAACGTGCATAGCCAAAAAGACAAAGCAATACCTCGTTGAGTTATTGCGAGAATTCAAAGATGTCTTTGCATGGTCATACCAAGATATGCCTGGGCTAAGTACTGATATTGTAGTGCATCGCCTTCCCATAAGAGAAGGGTGCAAGCCAGTTCAACAAAAGCTACGAAGGATGAGACCTGATGTGGTGTTGAAAATAAAGGAGGAAATCAAGAAACAATTTGATGCTAGTTTTCTACAAGTGGTCAAATACTCAGAATGGGTTGCTAATATTGTTCCTATCCTTAAGAAAGATGGAAAGGTTCGAATGTGTACAGACTATAGGGACCTAAATAAAGCCACCCCAAAAGATAATTTCCCTTTGCCTCATATTGACACGTTGGTGGATAATACGGTGGGATACTCACTGTTTTCTTTTATGGATGGTTTTTTGGGATACAATTAGATCAAGGTGCACCCTGAGGATATGGAGAAAACTACTTTCATAACATTGTGGGGTACCTTTTGTTATAAGGTGATGCCATTCGGGTTAAATAATGCAGGAGCGACGTATCAAAGGGCCATGGTAACCTTATTCCATGATATGATGCACAAAGAGATTGAAGTATATGTTGATAACATGATCGCTAAATCTCGAACAGAAAAGGAACACATTGAAGTCTTGAAGAAGTTGTTTTTGAGGTTGAGAAAATTTCGATTAAAACTCAACCCGGTAAAGTCCACTTTTAGAGCTCGGTCAGGGAAATTACTGGCTTTCGTAGTCAGTGAAAGAGGAATCGAAGTTGACTCAAATAAGGTCAAAGCTATACAAGAATTGCCTCCACCACGCACTCAAAAAGAAGTTCAAGGTTTTCTTCGAAGGTTAAATTACATTGCTCGATTTATTTCACAATTAACTGAGAAATGTGATCCCATATTTCGTCTTCTTAAGAAACACAACCAAGGCGTGTGGGATGATGAGTGCCAGAAAGCTTTTGACAAAGTTAAACAATATCTATCAAATGCCCCAGTATTATCTCCGCCTAGTCCAGATAGACCATTGATACTGTATTTAACAGTGTTCAATAGCTCCATGGGATGCGTGCTTGGTCAACATGATGAGTCAGGAAGAAAAGAAAAGGTGATATACTATCTCAGTAAAAAGTTCACTGAATGTGAAATGAGATATTCGTCGATTGAGAAATTGTGTTGCGCCTTGATTTGGACAACCCGGAGATTGAGGTAGTATATGCTATATCATACAACCTGGTTAATTTTGAAGCTGGATCCGTTAAAGTATATGATGGAGTCAACTGCTTTGAATGGAAGGATGGCAAGGTGGCAGATTCTGGTTTTTGAATTTGATATAGTCTATGTAAACCAAAAGGCTATAAAAGGGAACGCAATAGCAGAATTTTTGGCTAGCAGGGCTTTAGAGGATTATGAACCTTTGAGTTTTGATTTCCCCAATGAAGAGTTAATGTATATGGCAACTACTGAAGAATGTTTGTGGAAGCTAAATTTTGATGGGGCGTCAAATGCTGTGGGAAATGAAATTGGGGCAATCTTGGTATCCCCTAATGGTGATCATTATCCATTCACATGCAAATTGGATTTTGATTGCACAAACAACATGGCGGAGTATGAAGCATGCATTATGGGAATATTAGCAGCTGTATAGCGTAAAATCAGAGTGCTAGAAGTATATGGAGATTCTGCCTTAGCAATCTACCAGCTTAAAGGAGAATGGGAGACAAGAGATCCCAAACTAATTGATTACCAAAAAATAGTTCTGGGATTAATTGAGGACTTCTATGACATTACTTTTAATTATCTCCCACGTGATGAAAACCAGATGGCGGATGCTTTGGCAACCCTGGCTTCTATGATCAAAGTAAACAAACCATAGGATATGAGACCTATTCAGATGAGTATTTTCAAAGTTCCAGCTCATTGTTATAACATGGAAGAGGAGGAAAAAGATGACCTCCCTTGGTATCATGATGTGTTGCGATATGTAAAAAATCGTGAATACCCGGAGCATGCAACTGAGAATGATAAGAGGACATTAAGAAGATTGGCCTCTGACTATGTTTTAGATGGGGATATCTTGTACAAAATAAGGAAAGATCAAGTATTATTGAGATGTGTTGACGTTGTCGAAGCTAGGAAGATTTTGAAAGAAGTTCATGAGGGCGTTTGTGGGACACATGCTAATGGTTTTACAATGGCTAGACAAATTATGAGATTTGGATACTATTGGTCTACTATGGAAGGAGATTGTATCAACTATGCCAAAAGATGCCATAAATGCCAGATTTATGGAGACAAAATTCATGTACCACCGTCACCTTTGCATGTTATGACTTCCCCATGGCCTTTTTCCATGTGGGGCATGGATGTTATTGGACCAATCTCACCGAAAGCTTCGAATGGGCATCGTTTCATCTTTGTGGTTATTGACTACTTCACGAAATGGGTGGAGGTTGCTTCATACGCTAGCGTTACTAAGTCAGCAGTTAGTCGGTTCCTGAAGAAGGAGATCATTTGTCGATATGGAATGCCCGAGAGGATCATATCAGACAACGCACTGAACTTGAACAACAGCACGATAATAGAAGTTTGTAGTCAATTCAAGATTAAACACCACAACTCGTATTCGTATCGTTCAAAAATGAATAGGGCAGTGGAAGCGGCCAATAAAAATATCAAGAAGATAGTAGGAAAAATGACTGAGACTTATAAGGATTGGCATGAGAAATTACCGTTTGCACTCTATGCTTATCGGACGTCCGTCAGAACTTCTACTGGGGAAACTCCTTTCTCATTGGTCTATGGGATGGAGGCAGTTCTACCTATTGAAGTGGAAATACCTTCTCTTCGATTTTTGTCAGAAATAAAGTTGGATGAAGCTGAATGGATCCAGGCTCGATATGATCAGTTGAACTTGATTGAATAAAAGAGGCTAAGGGCTATTCGTCACGGTCAGATGTACCAAAAATGAATGATGCGAGCCTATGATAAAAAAGTCCACCCGAGGGAGTTTCACGAGGGGGACCTTGTACTGAAAAAGATCCTTCCCATACAAAAGGATTTCAGAGGAAAATGAATGCCAAATTGGGAAGGATCATATGTGGTAAAGAAAGCTTTCTCTGGAGGTGCACTGATTCTGACCGAAATGGATGGAAAAAGCTTACCCAATCCTGTGAACTCGGATTCAGTCAAAAAGTATTTTGCTTAAAGAGGAGAAGAGGCCAAGGTGAAAACCCAAAAAGGGCGCTTTGAAACTTCTAAAAAAAATGAGAGGCTTAGGTGAAAACCCGCAAAGGGCGCCTTGAGACCAAAGGGGTTTTGAGTTGAAAATCCGAAAAGGGCGGCTCAAATTTTGAATGGGTATGCAGTGATCTTGCTATACCTGAATCAACAAGAAATGAAGTATGTTGCATACCGGGGCATCAACAAAGTACTTTGGGTCTTCTAAACACATGTTAAGCTCAAAGCAGTCTTCATGGAGTTTGTATATAAAAGCCCAATCTGCGATAACTAGGGCACCTGATCTTTGTCCTATTCAATTTACTATCTTTGGATTCTTTTTCTTCTCAAAGATATGTTCCCAGTTGATTTCCTTTGTTTTTTTTAACTCTAATTATCCTTGAGATCAATTTATTTGTTACCCATTATTCATAAGCATGTTGGATTGAAACAATGATTGATGAACTAATAATTTCACAAAAGAAGTTCTACATATTACTTAGGAAATTTCTAGATAATACAAGAAACTGAAACAGGACAATTGTTTAGAATTTCCATGTACATAGATTGGAAATATTTGAGAAAGAAGAGTCTAGATGAAGACTATTTCTCTAAATTCTCTGTCCAAATGGTAATTGGACAAAATAATGAGTTGATGGCATCAGGTCATAACATTCAGGGAATGGTATGACAAACCAAATTGATAGGAAAATTCAAAACCCTAAATTGTGGAGGAATGAATTGGAGTTGAAACAGATCATGTATCCTTAAATTGCAGTAGGGACAGACTGAAAAAGTTTCAATTTCTGGTGGGATGGATTCAAGGTGGTACAAATCTTGTGTTCCAAAATGGAGTGGACCCCAAGAATACCATGGGGCAAACTATTTGAACAAGAATATGATACTCCAAGAGAAGCGAAGATGAAACCTCGATGAATATGAGTGATAACACCTTGAGTAGGAATCATACTCATATCATTTTTGCATTCATATATCATAGCATGTCTAATTAGGAGCATTTGACTCATATCGATCAGATCATTCGGCATAAGCATATACCCATTCTACAGGTCATGTCCTCTATAGGACGATGTAGTAGGGTAAATTGACACTTTTAGCCTTGTCTCCCTGAAGTTGCAGCAGAGCAGACTGAAGACAATAGATCTTACCTTCCTGAAGTTGCATGAAGAAGATCGAAGACGTTAGCTTTGGCTCTCTTAGTTTGCAGTAGAGCAAGCTAAAAGACATCAGATCTGGCATTCCTGAAGTTGCAGTGAAGCAGATCAAAGACAACAGATCTTACCTTCCTGAAGTTGCAGGAAGAAGATCGAAGACGTTAGCTTTGGTTCTCGGAGTTTGCAGTAGAGCAAGCTAAAAGACATCAGATCTGGCATTCCTGAAGTTGCAGTGAAGCAGATCGAAGACAACAGATCTTACCTTCCTGAAGTTGAAGGAAGAAGATCGAAGACGTTAACTTTGTCTCTCTGAGTTTGCAATAGAGCAAGCTAAAAGACATCAGATCTGGCATTCTTGAAGTTGCAGTGAAGCAGATCGAAGACAACAGATCTTATCTTCCTGAAGTTGCAGGAAGAAGATCGAAGACATTAGCTTTGGCTCTCTAAGTTTGCAGTAGAGCAAGCTAAAAGACAACAGATCTTGCCTTCCCGAGATTGCAGTGAAGCAGATCGAAGATACTAGTCTGACCTCCCTGAAGTTGCAGTGGAGCAAATTGAAGATAGCAGATCTGACATTCCTGAAGTTGCAGTGAAGCAGCTCGAAGACATCAGTCTTATCTCCCTAAGTTTGTAGTGGAGCAGACTAAAAATAGTAGATCTTGTCTTCCTGAAGTTGCAGTGAAGCAGATCGAAGATATCAGTCTTGTCTCCCTGAGTTTGCAGTGGAGCAGACCAAAGATAGCAGATCTTGTCTTCATGAGTTTGCAGCAAAGTAGATCGAAGATACTCGTCTGGCATTCTTGAGTTTGCAGCAGAGCAGATTAAAGATAGCAGATATTGCCTTCCTGAAGTTGCAGTGAAGCAGATTGAAGCCATCAGACTTATTTCTAAAATTGAAATAAAGGTGAAGTTCCGATACCGCTGAAGTTGCAGTGGAGTTGGAAGCCATTTAAAGAAGACGAGGACCAAGAAGTCAAGGCTCGGCAAAGATCGGGCAAAATTGGTCCTTTTATAGTCTTTGCTCTATTCTCGTTACACGATAATGAGCAAAGAGGGACAGTTGTAATAAGCCCATTTTGCCCGGGCCCATATCATTCAAAAAAACCAAAAAAAATAATAAATAAATAAATAAACCAAAAATACCAAATGTTCAATTACAGTCCATTTACAGGCCCGAATTACACCCCAAGCCCAATTACACCCTCAAGCCCAAACAGACTACCCAATACCTCAAATTACAAACCCAATCCATTACAACCCAGACTAATACCCAAAACCCATGGCTCAATCTTAGCCTAACCCAACCAACTACGGGGCCCAAAGGCCCAAACTAAATCAGAAACCAAGGGTTTCTGAAACCCTAGGTTTCGATCGCGCGTACAAGAAAGACTCAAAGATGACCCTCGTCCAGCCTTCATCATCGCCAGATTTCTCGTCGTTCGCCTGCAAAAAGGAAAGAAGAACACAATAAAAGCAGCAAATATGGCAAGAAATAAAGGGGACAAAATCTTTGTATTTCTTTTTCATTATTTTCGGGGCTATAAAAACCCCAAATGCAATCTGTAAAATGATATATAGAGGAAAATATACACAAAGATTAAAAAAAAAAATAGAAGGTGACTTTTTTTTATATATTCCATTTCGTTTAGTTTTTTTTTATTCATTCATGCAAATATTTTAAGTATACAAATAATAAAATAGATAGAAGGATCTTACCTTTCGATCCGTACTGAAAAGACGAAATTTTTGGCCTCCGACCACTGTGTGTGGCGGCGCTTCTGGTGGCGCGTGGGGTGCACGTGCGGTGGCCCGTCACCGGAACCCAGGCCGGATTCCGGCCTCAAGCCGAGGGGAAGGGAGCTTTTCAGAGCCCCTGCTTTGTTTTTTTTTTCTCAAAACGTTTAAAATGATTTTTTTGGTTATTTTTTGGTTTATAAAGGTTACTGGAACGGCGTCATTTTGGTGTGGTCACTTAATGACCAAAACGGCGTCGTTTTAAGGTTAAGGATCCGCGCATTGACCTGATACCCGGGGAGGATCCGCGCATTTTGTTAAAAGGGTATAATTGCTCTAAGGGTCCTTCTGTATTATTGCAATTTTAGAAATATATCCGATTCATTTTTTCTTTATTTTTAAATGGGCCCAGAATTTTGGCCTTTGTTTCAATTTGGTCCTTAGGGCCATTTTAAGGCAGAAAGGGGAACGGCGTCGTTTAGGAAATAAGGCCTAATTGCCTAATAGGTCCCTATAATGTGACGCGCGTTCTAATCTGGTCCTTTTACATTTTTACCCTGGATTTTTTTTATCTTCTGATTTAATCCTTTGATTTTTTATTCTTTTTATTTTCATTCTTATTTTTAATTATTTAATATTATATATATTAAATTATTACTATACTAGGATATTTTATTAAATTTAATATTATTTATATATCATTTTAAAATTTGTATGTTATTTATTACAATATATATTTTTAAAATTTTGTATATTATATATTATATTATATTATGTATATAACATTTAAATTGTTTTATCATTAATATCGTATAAAATTTTGTATATTGTATAACATGTATTGTTTATATTGTTTATTCTTAAATATGTAGTTTCTATGCATATATGTATTAGATTATTGTATTATAAATATGTTTTTATTATATATCATTTATTTATTTAAAAATGTATACTACTTATTTTCTCATGAATATATATATTTTTTATTATGCCATGTCATTTTTATATGTATGTCTTTTAATTTGCAATATCTATTATTATATGACACTCATTCTATGTTGTTGATTTATTTTACATTTAATCTTGCATGTAAAGTTTCATATTTATTTAGTAGTTTTTTTATCTTTCGTTATTTATTTGCTTTATATCTTTTATTTGATTATCCATGCTCTTTTATTCATTTATTATTTTCATGTTTGCTTTAGTATAGTTGTTTTATTATTTATATTGTTCGTTATTTTATATTATTATTGTCTATATTAGTATTAATTGTTAATATGACTTGTAATTATAGAGAATTGCTATTTGGTATTTATGTTACTCAAGCCATTTTTTATAAAAACACATTTTGAATTGACGCATTTTATTCAAATATTTTTAAAATACAGCGATATATGATATTTAGAGACTTTGAGAAAAATTATACCCTAACTCACTGGGTTTTAATTTTTCTCGTGGAACTTAAGGTATCAAGTATCCTCTTTTTTTTAAACCTATGAATTTCAAATTAAAATTTATTCTCGGAAATTCATAATGTTATATCTTAACTTATTAGATATAATGTTTTGTATCTCGATGTAAGGATTTTCTACAAAATAAAAGCAAGCTTAGTTTCGAAGTCTTGAGATGTCGCATCCTAACTTATTGGGTGTGGCATTTTATTTCTTTGAGATAGGCGAGTTTTAGCTATCTTTCAAATAAAAGGATCATATTTAAAAATTTTCAACATTAGGACATGATTTTATCAATTAGGTACCAATTTTTGGGCGTTACGGGGGTGCTAACCCTTCCTCGTGCGTAACCGACTCCCGAACTCATTTTCTCGAAGTTCATAGGCCAAAATTAATGTTTTAAACAAAACATGTTTTATAAGGTGATCTGATCACACCTAAGCAAAAAAAGGATCGGTGGCGACTCCCGTTTTTATTTTTAAAGTCGATCCCCTATTTTTTTATAAAACTTTAAAGATGGTTTCGATACTGTCAATGCGATGAATAGAGGTGTGTATTCACACCCTGATGAACTGTGAATCGGCTAAAGCTGAAAATTGATAGGCCAAAACTTCGGCATCCGAGATCACTCGAGCGTGCGAGTGCTCGTAGAGATAAACCGAGCCACAAACGTTGGCGATAGATCGTTGGGAGTGCCACGAACTTTCTCGTGGGCTTAGGCCGTAATGGGCCTTGTTGGACCGAAGTGGGCCAAGTGGGGCCAATGGGCTAATGGGCCCATAGGGGCGAAATCCATGGTACATTTCGGATAATAGATGTGGCTGCGAGGTTTGTAGAATCGTAACCGAAAATGGGCTGAATGGGACACATGAGCGTGTGGGCCCGTTTGGGCCGAAAATTGGCTTTAGGCCCAATTTTACCGTTTTGACCAGAAAGGGTATCTGTGTCGCTCGAGGTGACAGTAGGCATCTGGAAAGGCCGTTAGACGTCTGAATTTACTAAAATACCCTCAAGGGGTGGAACTACTGAAATTACCAAAATACCCTCGTTGGGTAAAATTACCAAAAAACCCTCGAGGGGTGAATTACCGTTTTACCCCAACCGACTAAATGACCGTTATACCCTTAGTGGTAGTGTCGGTGCTATATGTGTAATATTTGTATAATTGATTATGATTGTGATACACTGCATACATAGATTATTATGACATGACATACTGCATTGGGTTGGGTTTTGTATTTTGGAGGAAGCATTTATCTTGGTGGCTCTACCACGCTTCTCGATATAGTGGCTTCGCCACGATATCCGATTTTAGTGGCTCAGCCACGATATCGACGATTTTAGTGGCTCACCACGATATCATATTAGCGACTTTCTGCGTTGTTATTAGCAGCTAGGCTACGTTATTGGTGTGTTGGTTGGGTGGGTCGACTTGGTCCCCACAAGGTGTGTTGGTTGGTACGGGAGGTGTGTTGGCTGGACTGGGTTGGGTTACATTTCTGTGTTGCATTAATATGATATTTGGGCTTAGGCCCACTCTCATACTGAGTAGGGCTTGGGCCAGACTGTTACCGTAATGAGGGATTACACACTGAGTTCTCGTAACTCACCATTTTCCTTAACTGTGCAGGTAATCCCCAGTCTTAGACGATTTGGAGCCGCGAGGGACTCGGAGGTGGCCACACGCTCAATATGTTTTACTCGTAAACTTAATTATTTTATTCATTCTAATTTTAATATATTGGGCTAATGATTCTGTAATAAGGCCATTTGGGATTTTTAACTTTTAATTGGTATTTTCTTTTCATTACTACCTGTTAGACTAGGAAACGTGAGTTTTAAAACGACAACGGTTTTTAAAGGAAATTACGATTTTCAAACCCTAAAATAAAAAAAAATACAACTCAAACGAGCTTCTGCGATATTTAATTCTGTTTAATAAATGCTTTGATTAATAAGGAAATAATGTGTTTACGAAAATACTATCCTAAAAGTATCACAGAGATTAAATGTTTTGTATTGAGTTTTTTCGAACTTGCCGGTTTACAAACGTCACTATGATGTGACACATCAGATCCGGTCGTAACGTTTAGGTCGAGTTTGGGGTGTTACATTTAGTGGTATCAGAGCCAGGTTGCAAAACTCAACTGTGGAATGGGTTTTGAAAATGTTCTAATATGTTTAAATTTTGGTTTGGAAAGTAATATTGTTACTGAAAGTGTGGCACACCGAGTCTCCGGCACCAAATCTGTAAGTTCTTTGACACTGTACTCTGTTATATACTTAAATGACTATACTGAGAAATTATTAGGGATAGTAGTAGTATACTGAAACTCCTTAGTTAGAGAAACTGAGACTATAGGAGACTGGAAACTGTAGTAAAAATTCGATCTGCGAAAACAACCCTAATTACTGCTCATCAGAAAATATCTGTTAATTATAAGAATTATAAGCTAATGCATAAAACTCTTTAAACAGATAAGTACGCTACATCGATATGAGCAGAAAAGGTCGCAGAAGGGGTACACGTGGCCGCGGTAGAGACCGAGGTGCTAGGGCTGGGTCTTCAGCGTCAAGACACATGCCTGCTAGGGAAGCGCCAACCTCACCAGTGACTGAGACGGGGTCTCATGACCGAGCTGTTGGGGATGATGCCCTGTCCCAAGCAATGTTGCAAGTTTTGGAAAGGGTTGCTGGAGCAAGTACTGGGTCAGTGGGTCGAGGGTCAATTTCTGAACGACTCCAGTCGAATGGGGCAGAAATTTTCAGGGGCATCTCTGGTGTAGCCCCGAATGTGGCAGAATATTGGTTGGAGGCTGTTGAGCGAATAATGGATGACCTCGATTATACGGTGGAATAAAAATTGAAAGGAGCAATGTCTTTACTACGAGATGAGGCGTATCAATGGTGGCTTACCGTGAGGGAAGGCACGCAGGCCGACCGTGTGACATGATACTTCTTTAAGGCGGCCTTCCAAGGAAAATATGTTGGGGCAAGTTATGTGGATGCCCGGAGGAAGGAATTCTTAAGTCTGATCGAGGGAAATAAGTCTGTAGCAGAGTATGAGGCAGAGTTTCTACGATTGAGTCGGTATGCTCGGGGCATAGTCGCGACTGAGTATGAGCGCTGTGTGTGTTTTAAGGATGGTCTCCAAGATGAGTTGCGAGTGCTGATAGCCCCGCAGAGGGAAAGAGACTTTGCTGCCCTACTTGAGAAGGCAAAGATTGCCGAGGATGTGAAACACTCGGAGCGTCAGAACAGTGAGAAAGATAAGGGCAGAGGTAAAAGGTATTTTGGGCCATCAAGTTCTTCTGGTGGGCCTAAGAAGAGGCCTAGGTTTGATGGGCCAGCCCGAACTAGGGTTCCTGTTGTTGCTGTTAGACCACAGCCTTACGCCGATTGTGGGAAATCTCATCAGGGAGAGTGCTGGAAAAGAATTGGGGCGTGCTTCAGATGTGGGTCTAGGGATCACCAGGTTAAAGACTGTACTCAGAGGCCTGTTCAGATGCAAGCTGCAGGCCAGGGCTATGTTCAGCTAGGGAGAGGTGGTCAGCAGCCACCGAGAGGCCAGGGTCAGGCCAGATGGGGTAATGGTTTGGACAAGGTCGTGGAGCACTAGGCAGAGGTGCAGGTAACACAGAGGTGAGACAGCCAGCGTTGGTCTATACTGCTCGGTGCCGTGAGGACGGCGACGCCTCTGATGTCATAACTGGTACGTTCCTCATCTATAATGTAGCATATACTGCTTTAATTGATATTCGGTCTACACACTCGTATATTGCATGTACTGTGTCTGGGTCGTTGGGTATTCAGTTTGAAATTACTGACAGAGAAATGTCGGTGGTAAGTCCGCTGGGACAGTCAGTTAGAGTGAATAAACTATTTAGAGATGTACCCCTAGAGGTCCAAGGGGTTGTCTTTTCGGCGAATTTGATGGAACTGTCGTTTGGCGAATTTGATCTTATTCTGGGCATAGATTGGTTAGCGAAGCACCTTGCGAATTTAGATTGCGCTACTAAGCATATGGTATTAAAGTCTTCGGAGGATGAAGAGGTGGTTGTAATAGGAGAGCGAAGGGATTATTTATCTAATGTAATTTTAGCACTAAAGGCCGAAAAACTGGTTCGCAAGGGTTGCGAGACATTCCTAGCTTATGTCTGCATTTCTAATTCTGCGGGTCCGCCTGTTGAGAATGTCAGAACTGTAAAGGACATTCCGGATGTATTTCTCGAAGAGCTTCTGGGGTTGCCTCCAAATCGTGAGGTTGAATTCGGCATTGAGCTTCTACCTGGAACGGCTCTGGTGTCCATCGCCCCTTATAGGATGGCACCGAAGGAGTTGGTTGAGTTAAAGGCTCAGATCCAAGAGCTACTGGACTGAGGATTCATCCGACCGAGTGTGTCTCCTTGGGGAGCACCAGTATTGTTTGTGAAGAAGAAGGATGGGTCCATGCGCATGTGTATTGATTATCGTCAATTGAATAAACTGACGATTAAGAAAAAGTACCCATTACCAAGGATAGACGATCTATTCGACCAGCTGCAAGGAGCTTCGATTTTCTCCAAAATAGATCTTAGATCGGGGTACCATCAGCTAAGGGTTAAGGAGGCGGATGTGTACAAGACTGCATTCAGGACTCGTTATGGACATTACGAGTTTCTGGTCATGCCATTTGGGTTGACGAATGCACCAGCTACTTTCATGGATATGATGAACCGGGTTTTCCAACCCTACTTGGACCGGCTCATAGTGGTGTTTATAGATGACATTCTGTGTATTCAAGAATCAAAGAGGATCATGATTCGCATCTCCGAATTGTTCTACAAATACTAAGAGAAAAGTAGCTTTATGCCAAGTTCAGCAAGTACGAGTTTTGGCTGCGGAAGGTGACATTTCTGGATCATGTAGTGTCTGCCGAGGGGATTAGGGTTGATCCTCGGAAAATTGAGGCCGTATTAGACTGGAAACCACCAAAGACTGTATCTGACATTCGAAGTTTTCTGGGTCTGGCTGGGTATTACAGACGGTTCATTAAGGGGTTTTCGCTGATTGCTACACCTCTAACCAAGTTATTGCGTAAAGGGGTACCGTTTAATTGGACTGATAAACAGCAGGAGAGTTTTGAGAAATTGAAGAAGATTCTGACTGAAGCCCCGGTATTAATACAGCCAGAGTCTGAAAAAGAATTCATTATCTACTGTGATGCGTCGCACACTAGTTTGGGTTGTGTGCTGATGCAAGAGGGTAAGGTGATGGCATATGCGTCTCGTCAGCTTAGGCCGCACGAGGTGAATTACCCTACTCATGACTTGGAGTTAGCTGCGGTGGTATTCACACTGAAGATTTGGAGACACTACTTGTATGGAGAGAAGTTGATCATTTATACCGACCATAAAAGCCTCAAATACCTCCTTACTCAGAAAGAGTTGAATCTTAGGCAACGAAGATGGATAGAGTTGCTTAAGGATTACGATTGCTCGATTGAGTACCATCCGAGAAAAGCTAACGTAGTAGCGGATGCATTGAGCCGTAAGGTTGTATCTGATCTAAGAGCAATGTTTGCTCGTCTCAGCCTGTTTGAGGATGGTAGTCTGTTAGCTGAACTTCAAGTGAAACCAATTTGGATTGATCAGATTAAGGAGAAGTAGATGCTGGATGAATCGTTGGTTCCTCGTTTTCTACTGGTGAAGAAGGGAGAGACTGTGGACTTTGGGTTTAATAGTGAAGGAGTATTATGCTGCCGTGGGAGAATTTTTGTACCGAGGGATTCTGAGTTAAGGCAGTATATATTGCGGGAGGCGCATAGTAGTCCATACGCTATGCATCCTGGTGGGAACAAGTTATACCAAGACCTGCGTGAATCGTGCATCGGGTGGCGGGGCTTAAGCGTGAGGTTACCGATTTTGTAGGTAAGTGTTTGACATGCCAGCAAGTGAAGGCTGAGCATCAACTGCCTTCTGGATTACTGCAACCTGTTAAAATTCCACTCTGGAAGTGGGAGAGGGTAACCATTGATTTTGTTAGTGGGCTACCCCTAACGCCTACTAAGAAAGATTTTGTATGGGTTATTATTGATCGACTGACTAAGTCCGCCCACTTTATACCAGTTCGCACTGATTACTCGTTGCAGAAGTTGGCCGAGTTATACGTGGCGGAGATTGTGAGGCTGCATGGGGTACCAGTGTCTATCATTTCGGACAGGGACCCTAAATTCACATCACGGTTCTAGAGAGTGTTACACGAAGCTTTAAGAACAAGGTTAGATTTCAGCATGGCATTTCATCCTCAGACTGATGGTCAGTTGGAGAGGGTAATACAGATTTTGGAAGACATGCTAAGAAGCTGTGTAATTGATTTCAAAGGCAGTTGGGAAGACTATTTTTCATTAGCAAAATTCGCTTATAACACCAGCTATCAATCCAGTATTCAGATGGCATCTTACGAGGCATTATATAGTCGTAGGTGTCGTACCCCTACTTGTTGGACAGAACTGGTGAGCGGCGAATGTTGGGACCAGAACTAGTTTCTGAAATCGAGAAAAAAGTAAAGTTAATTCGTGATCGGTTAAAAGAAGCATCTAATAGACAGAAGTCGTATGCTGATTTAAAGCGTAAAGAGATTGAGTATGCAGTGGGAGATTATGTCTTCCTAAAGGTCTCACCATGGAAGAAGATTCTGAGATTTGGGCGAAAAGGCAAGCTGAGCCCTAGATTCATCGGACCTTACCGGATATTAAAGCGTGTGGAACCGGTTGCCTATCAGCTGGAGCTGCCTCCTGAGTTAAATCGTATACATGATGTGTTCCATTTCTCTATGCTGAGACAATATCATTCTGATCCCTCTCATATAGTGCCGGTGGAGGAGATCGATGTTAGACCTGATCTGACCTTTGAGGAAGAACCGACGCAAATACTGGATTGTGATGTTAAGGTCTGAGGAGGAAATCTGTTCTGTTAGTCAAGGTGCTATGGCATAACCATGGCTCAGAGGAAGCCACGTGGGAGCCTGAGGAGGCGATGCGATAGCAATACCCTCACCTCTTCTGATCAGGTAAATTTCGAGTATGAAATTTCTTTAAGGGGGGTAGAGTTGTAACGCCCCAAAAGTTAGGGGTTTGTAATTTTGCTTAAATTTCATGTTGTGCTTGAACGGCTAGCTATTTGAGTGTTTTAGGGGGTTCTAGGGAGGCCTGGGTTTGAGTCTGAGCTTTGGAAAAATTTTACTTTTTGGCCCTTAAGAGGAGAGGGCTGTTAGCAGTAGGACTTAAGTATATTTATGTGTGTTTTGTGACGCAAAGAGCCTGTTGGGACTTAGTGGTGTGGCGTCAATGGGATAACAAGGAAGAGTTGGGTTCGAATCCCACGAATAGCAATTGGGGACTTTTATTTTGTGTCTTGAGAGTGGAAGAAGTAGAGTTTGGATCAAACTCTACAGGGGAAGTGGAAGACTTGGTCAAAAGTTTCAAATGGAAGGATAGGAGCAATTCTAGGAGATTGTGGTGGAGAAAATCGGGGAAGTGGATGTGAGTGGGAGTGTTGGCCAAAATTGGGAGTTTAGGTAGGATGGAAATTTCAGCTAGGAGGTTTGTATGATGCAAATTCGGCTGAGGGGTCATTTTTGGAGCATTTTCGGGTTTTGGTTCTTTTTTTGGCATTTTCGTGTTTCTTTTCTTCCTAAGTGTCTGTTGCAAGTGACCTTTTGGTGCTTTCAGGATCAAATGAGAGCATGTTTTTAGTGTTGAATTCTCTGGGGAAAACTTCTTTCTTTTTCTCATTTACTTCCTTGCCGATTTGACTTGTGTGCAAGTTCGTTCTTTCTCTTCTCGGCAGCATCTTGGCCAAATTCAATCTCCTCTTTTCCTCTCGTCTTCTTTTCTGTGTCCTTCAAGATAACCGAACCTATCTTCTTCGTTGTCCTCAACGTTTCTTTTCTTGTCTTTTAAGTTGAGTAAACTGAAATCAATCTCTTCTTATCCTTCTTTTATAGTCTCATATCTGGGGCCGTACTCAAGGAAACCAGTCTTGCCGAATTTGAAGAGTAAGTTATATTGACTTTCTTTCAATTATTTTCGTGGTAGGTATCATTCTTGTCTCTCTAGTGCCGAATCTTCCCTACCTTCTATAGTCTGATGTTGGTTGGTATGTAGGTTCACTCGAAGTGTAGGAAGGGGAAGCGTTCGGAAGCAATCGATACGTACTCTTAGCCTTGATCAAGTAAGCATTCTCGCTTTGTATTTGTCAATGGTGGGTTTTAACCACTTGTTTATTCTATCTCTTTTAATAAGGAGTGGATTGTAACGCAGAGTCCATTCAAGGGTTCTAATCTTCGCTGACTTTTGGAGGACTTAGCAAAATGTGGTTAATCAAGGTATGTATTAGTATGGTTTCGGCTTTTGTAGAGGGGAAGAAGGATAACTCTTTGATGGGATGACTAACTGATAGTCTTATTTTAACGTAGGTTCAGTGTTAAGGGATTCGTGGCACGTTCGTAATCAAGGTGTGTAATCATACACCCACTTTTGATCTGTCAATGCGATGAATGGAGGTGTGTATTCACACCCTGATGAACTGTGAATCGGCTAAAGCCAAAAACTGATAAGCCAAAACTTCGGCATCCGAGATCACTCGACTGTGCGAGCGCTCGTAGAGATAAATTGAGCCACAAATATTGGCGATAGGCCGTTGGGAGTCCCACGAACTTTCTCGTGGGCTTAGGCCGTAATGGGCCTTGTTGGGCCGAAGTGGGCCAAGTGGGCCAATGGGCTAATGGGCTCATAGGGGCGAAATCCATGGTACGTGTCGGATAATAAATGTGGCTGTGAGGTTCGCAGAACCGTGACCGAAAATGGGCTGAATGGGCCACACGAGCGTGTGGGCCCGTTTGGGCCGAAAATTGGGCTTTAGGCTCAATTTCACCGTTTTGACCAGAAAGGGTATCTGTGTCGCTCGAGGTGACAGTAAGCCTCTGGAAAGGCCGTTAGATGTCTGAATTTACTGAAATACCCTCAAGGGGTGGAACTACTAAAATTACCAAAATACCTTCGTTGGGTAAAATTACCGGAATACCCCCGAGGGGTGAATTACCGTTTTACCCCAACCGACCAAATGACCGTTATACCCTTAATGGTAGTGTCAGTGCTATATGTGTAATATTTGTATAATTGATTATGATTGTGATACACTGCATACATAGATTATTATGACATGACATACTGCATTGGTTTGGGTTTTGTATTTTGGAGGAAGCACTGTACTGGTGGCTCTTCCACGTTTTACTGATATAGTGGCTTCGCCACGTATACCAATTTTAGTGGCTCAGCCACGTATACTGATTTTTAGTGGCTCAGCCACGTATACTGTTATTAGCAGCTTTGCTGCGTTGTTATTAGCAGCTAGGCTGCGTTATTGGTGTGCTGGTTGGGTGGGTCGACTTGGTCCCCACAAGGTGTGTTGGTTGGTACGGGAGGTGTGTTAGTTGGACTGGGTTGGGTTACATTTCTGTGTTGCATTAATATGATATTTGGGCTTAGGCCCACTCTCATACTAAGTAGGGCTTGGGCCAGACTGTTACCGTAATGAGGGATTACACGCTGAGTTCTCGTAACTCACCATTTTCCTTAACTGTGCAGGTAATCCCCAGTCTTAGACGATTTGGAGCCGCGAGGGACTCGGAGCTGGCCACACGCTCGATATGTTTTACTCGTAAACTTAGTTATTTTATTTAATCTAATTTTAATATATTGGGCTAATGATTCTATAATAAGGCCATTTGGGATTTTTAACTTTTAATTGGTATTTTCTTTTCATTACTACCTGCTAGACTAGGAAACGCGAGTTTTAAAACGACAATGGTTTTTAAAGGAAATTACGATTTTCAAACCTTAAAAAAAATAAAAATACAACTCAAATGAGATTTTGCAATATTTAATTCTGTTTAATAAATGATTTGATTAATAAGGAAATAATGTGTTTACGAAAATACTATCCTAAAAGTATCACAGGGATTAAATGTTTTGTATTGAGTTTTTCCGAACTTGCTGGTTTACAAACGTCACTCTGATGTGACACATCAGATCCGGTCGTAACGTCTAGGCCGAGTTTGGGGTGTTACATGAGGTGTTACAGTTTTCCCTTCTCCGTATAGATTGTTGATTGTTAGAATGTGTCGATCTGATCAACTTGAAGACCACACTATCCTACTATAGAGTCGTTAGTCTTTTGATCATTTTAGTCTAGTTATGTGGCATGTACATATATATGATAGCTTGAGTTTGAACCTTGGTTAATGATTAAATTTTGAAAATGATAAAGCCTTGTTGGTATGGTATGTGTTACTAATATGTTTTAAGATATATTTGTGCCAAGATGAATAGATATGAGTGAATGTTTTTGGTATGTTTGGAAAGCTTGGAGATAAATATATGGTTTATAATTGCCAAATGGATTGTTTAAATGCCTTGGTATTGAAATGTTAACTTTAATGGTTTAATTGTTGGTTTAGTTGAATGTACAATGAATATGGATATTTATACATGTTTTGGTTTGCATTTGGTGGGATTTTATGCAGGAAAGTTTGGCAATTATGCACTAAGTGTGCAAGCATTTGGATTGGAATGAAATAAGTACCAAATGACCTAATTTTTACCAAAAATAGAGTCTTCGTCCCGACAACCACATTTCTTCGTGGAAACGTCGGTCGACAATTTGTGATGTCACGACGTTGAGTGGCTTGACGTCATGATGTGAAAAATTGTTTGGTGACGTTGCAATGTGGAGAAGGTGACGACATGACGTTGGCCTTGAATTTTTGAAACTTTGCAATTTGTTCCTATTTCATACTCGATTCAACAAAAGAGATTTTGTAAGCTTAATTAAGGCTCGATTTAAGTTGTATATCATTATATGAATGTGTATATGTCATGATTTGATCATTAAATAATTTTCATATGATGTATTTGACTGTAGTTACTCAGGAAACGGATGTGGCATCCTATAGCTCGGACCCGGTGATCGAGTTAGGCAAGATGTGCTACAAAAAATTTGTTGTGCTGACATGAATATGACACCGTTCCATCTTTTTTTAAAACAAAACTGGTAAAACATTATATGTTTTGGCTTCCTAAAAAGTTCAAGTGTTAGGGTTCTTGAGGATTGATATGAATTATTTTAATGCTTTTATTCAAAGGATGATGGCTAAAAGGTCATTTTTTTCTGAAAAGATCTCTTAGTGAGGGGGAGCACTTTTGCCATCTTTGCCAAAAAGGGGGAGAAATGGAAAAATTCTAGTAGCAAATGAAATGTGACTTGTGGAATCTTTAATTGATCTGTTGCATTTTGCTTTGTCAAATGGGGAGATGATTTTGATTTTTTTTTTAAAAACTGTTGATTCAATGATTGTATGAGTGTTTGCTCGAGCATGGTTTTACCTATTAGAGGGAGACATATTCTAATTCCCTTGATATTTGGCTTTTTTTATTTGTGTTCTAACCATTTTTTGTATGGTTTTGTAAAAAATGCCAATAGAGAGATTGTTGATGTTTTTTATCTGCTCATTCTATATTCTGTTAGAACAAAAATGAATTTTTTGCTTGGGCCATGAGCTGTTTCAACCCCATGGGTATTTGATGTTTGGTTGGCCTACTAAGAAGTGGCATGTTTAACAAAACAACAATGGAGTTCAGCTAGGACTCTTTAGCTCTTTAACTGGTCATATTAAGAAGTTTAAAGTGAAGACAATGTTTATCCTTATCCTTATCTCTTGAGAGAGTTTTTATAAGAGCCCAATTTTCAGTGGTGTCGAAAAAAGTGGTTCGAGACCACTAAACCCGAAGAGTGAGTTCGAAAATTTTATTATTTATTATTTACGAGTTAAGTGTGATTTTAGAAAGATTTTTGAATTAGTGATTTGTGTTTTCAAAGAATTTATTAGGTTAAGTGGTTCTGAAAATGAGGTATCGAGACCTCAATTTCATAAATCGGGCCGTAAATATTTTTAAATATTTACAGAGTGTCATTAAGTTAGTATTAAAGTTTCATTAGAAAATTTTAATGTTTTGATAGTTAATTAATTAAAAAGGACTAAATTGAAAAAGATGCAAAACTTGCTAAAGTGATAAAATAGCCTAAATGTTAAATGAGGAAGGACTTGAAGGGTAAATAAGCCTAAAATAAGAGGTTGGATGGCATGAGTATAGAAAAATCATGAAATTAGTGTGAACAATGGGTAAATTTGGAAATGAAATAAAACTTAATAGTTAAAATAGGATTTAATTGAATATCTAGACATTTCATCATAATTCTCAGCCAAAAACACCATTGAAGAACCCTTAAGAAGCTAGTTTTTCATATTTTGTTACATGTGAGTTCAATTCTTGCTCTTTTCTTGAAATTTTTGTGTTTTTAATACTTTTACAATTAGGTCCAACTATCTAATTCCTTAGTTTTTGATTCTATGGGTAATTTTGAAAGTTACCATTGATGAGTGTTGGATGTTTATGATGAATTGACATGGATTTGAAGCTTTAATTTTGTTATATGATGATTTTATCAAGAAATTTCAATAGAAATTAATTTTAGGACCTAATTGTGAAAAAGATTAAATCTTAGGGTTTGGCATTAAATTCTATTTTTTAAAGGCTGTGAAATAGCTTAGAATACTTAGATAAATTGTCAATTTAGAAAAATTAGCTCATTTGATAGGCTAATTGGTGAGGACTAAATTGTAAAAACTATAAAAGTTAGGGTAATTGTGCAATTTTGAAAATTGAAGGGTATAAATTGTGAAGTGGACTGAAATTGAAATATATGCTAATAAATGAAAAATTCTACATTTTAGATCAAGATCTCGTAGATCAACGAGAAAAAGGAAAATTAGTCGAATAGTCCCCAAACTACTACAAACTTTACAATTTAATACAGGTAAGTTCATATGGTTAAACTTTCATGATTATTTGTTAATTTGGGAATGAAATAATGTATTTATTCATATTTTGTTTTTGAAATTAAGATTATTGTAAAAGTATGAAAATTGAATTAAATATTTTAAATGAGTAGAACACAAGATTGAGTACGATCGTTCCGTGGCAAAAAATGAATTGACGAATAAGACAATGGTTGGACCATGGCAGTGTTTAAATGTAAGACCATAGCTGGGCTATGGCATTTTATTGAAAAGACCATAACTGGGTTATGGCAACTTGAACATAAGACCATGGTTGGACCATGGCAGTATATATACATGTGTAAGACCATAGCTGGGCTATGAAATTCTGATGATAAAACCATAACTGGGTTATGGCACTACAAATGTAAGACCATGGCAGGGTCATGTCAATGCATGTGTAAGACCATAGTTGGACTATGGCACAAAGAGAACGATGTACTCATATTCGTAAGTCATTCTTCAATTCAGTAAGAAATGGTAAAAGACTTAAGTGATTGAATTGAAAGATTTATAGATTATTATTGATATTGACATGAAGGAAGTGGTTTTATCGATTTATATTGTATTTGACAGGAAAAACTGTATGATTTATTTACAGTTTAATTTATTATATTAAGTTCGGTAAGATCAATGTTTAACCTATTGAACTTACTAAGCTTCATTAAGCTTACTCGTGTTGTTTAATGTTCTTGTAGATTAACGTGTAATCGGGAGATCGGACCAACACATGAAGCTACACTATCCAATTTAATCCGGTAGTTTTTGCAATGTAAATTTTGGTTTATATGGCATGTATAGGGTTGGTTTGGCAATGAAATAGTTTGAATTGTGGTTGTGAATCTTAAATGTTTGTATGTATGTAATTAGTAATAGAATTTGATAAATCAATGAAATGAGTTAAATAGGTAAGTATAAATAATTGAAATATTTGTGATGTTATGTTCTGTTTTAGCTTGTATTGATAGCTTGGTTGGGATATATTGGTGTATGTGAATGTTGTGTGCAGGTTGATGTCAAAATGGGTAAGAAAATTGGCCTTAAAATGGCCTATTTTCGTCCACACGGGCAGAGACACGGGCGTGTGTCTCAACCGTGTGTGACACACGGTCATGCGCATGGGCGTGTGGTTTGGCCATGTGTCCCCTGCACCTAATTTTTGAAAAATAAATTGTCCACACGGCCTAGAACACGGGTGTGTGGTTGGCCGTGTGACCCAAGTCAGATAGTTACACGGGTAAGGACACGGGTTGGGACACAGCCGTGTGTCTCACATCGAATGCCCACGGGTTCACACGGCCTAGCCACACAGGCGTGTGTCCCCTGCATCTAGGAAAAATTTTGAAATTTCGCGAAAAATTCTCTGAGTTCCTAGTTTAATCCTGATTTGTTTCTAATGCTTATTTTTGGCCTCGAGGGCCCATTTAATAGGATTATATGAAAGAATATGTTTGATTTCGGATATAAATAGTAAATGACATGAATTAGTTGTAATTATTCTGTAAACTCCGGTAATGCTCTGTAACCCTGTTTCGGCGACGGATATAAGTTAGGGGTGTTACAGTTTTGGAGTAGTTGGAAGACTAGTTTATGAAGACTTTTATCTAACAAATGCTTAGGGTAATTTATGGGATGATCTCTTCTTTTAAATAGGTGCTTAAAGCTTATCAAAACTTTGTTGATGGACTCTTATATTTGTCTATAAATATTCTGCTTGTGGTGTCATTAGAGGGCAAGTTTAGAGTGTCTTTGTCAACAACTTTCTTGTGTTCTTATGGTTATTTTTTTGGCAACTTTTTAGGTAAGAGACCATTCGGTTAGGTTTGGTTCGATTTTTGAACAAAAATGAATCAAACCGCTCCATTCGGATTTTAACTTTTGAAATCGAAACCATATGGAATAAAAATCGAAATATCCAAAACTAAAAATTTTGGTTCAGTTCGGTTCAACGGTGCTTAGAAAATTTGGGCTTTGTCAAAAAAATTGTCACCTTGTTTGGGCCCAAAAAAAAATCTAATATTGCAATTCTTAATTTTTTTCATAACAATCATAATACATGCTCTAGATTCATTTATACATTTATAAAGTGAATTAAACAATTAAATTAATATCATAATCATCCATAAGATCATTTAAAAATCATTTTAAGTTAAGCTATTAAGTTTATAAATCATTTATGTCTCGTTTGTTTACTAGTGTTATAACATGAGGAAAAAGACAAAAAAAAAACTTATTTATTACGTGTGTATTACAATAGTTAGACATAAAACCAAAAAAAAAAAAAAAAAAAACTTATTTATTAGATGTGTATTACAATAGTTAGACATAAAACAAAGAATAGTTAGTACGAATTTAAACTTGAAACTAGAAATATGAGTAAAACTTTTTGTAAAAAATAAAACATTTGCAAAATAAGCGAAAATTTTTCCTTTTCATGTTTCTAAAAAAAGTCTTGTGAATGGCTAAATATTATTACCAATTGAATTAGTTCATTGCTAACTTTTATACTAAAAACATTCATAAAAAATAGTACTCCAACCAAACGTAAAAGTTATTAAAAGGAAAGCCAATACATGAATCATTCATATATAATGTTTTGTTGTGTCATCTCTTTTAATTAGTTGCTAACTTTAATTAGTTATAATTGAGTCATTACATATCTAAAAAAAAATTGAGTCATTACAAAATGCCAATATAACTGATTCAATTCTTAACTATAATATATATATAATTTACAACTTGTGTATAATTGTTTCTTTTATAAATAAAATATTATAAAGTTTAATAAACTATTTCCCTAAAATTAGAATTATGCTTATGCTTATAATTATTATATTTAAGAAATTATTCACTTATTTTAATACAAAATTACACTTTCATAACTTTTTTTATGAAATATTTCTATAACTTTTTGTATGATCATATCTAGTTTTTAATAATAATAATAATATAGTTAAATGAATTAGTCCATATAAACATTGAAATGATCAATTTATTATTCTATGAGGACTATTCCTTTAAATATATATTTTTTCATTCGGTTTGATTTGGATAAAATGGATTCCATGTGAAAAATTGAACCCAAAACGAATTGTGCGATTTGGATAATAACATCAATTGGAAACCGAAATGAACTGGACATTATAGAATCCAAACTAAACTGAATTGAATACATCGATTCCAATTGGTTTCTTGGTCTTCTCAGTTTTTTTTTTTACTCAGCCCTACTTTTAGGTATTATTTAGAGAGGTTTATCGATTGAATTGTGAGATATTTGAGTGAGTGATTTGTGATAATTGAGATTGGTATTGGGGCTACAATTATTTATTTGTTTAAGGATAGATTAGGCTTAAGCTAATAGGTGATTTGGATGATTGTTGAATAAAATTATTCACTGGGCGAGGCTCTGCAAACGTAGAACTATTATGTCTGAATTGCATTAACAAATATCATGTATTAATTATCTCCTTATTTTTCTCTTTGAATTACTTTGCATTTAACCTTTCTATTCGTTTATGTTCTAACAAAAATTAGAATGAAACTATTTTTCAAGTGCAAACCGAAGGCTTTCTCAATGCAAACATTTGATGAATAAATAAAAGCAAAAAGCTCAGTAAAACCAACTTGATGTTCCCTTTCAATCACAGTGTCATCAATAGCTTCTAGTAAATGTTTGAGACCATGACATGTTGCTTGTTGAATTTAATGTTGATGAAGTAGTTAGAATTCTAAACAATGACTTCACGACTTCATCCATAGCAGGTCAAGCCCCACAACATGGAAACCTCACCATTTTGTAGAAAGGAATATATGAGTTTAAGGACGAATATGAGGAAAAAGAGAGGAGAGAGAATGGAAAGAAAAAAAATACGAAAAAAAATAAATGGATTTAATGGTGGAATAGTAGATTTAACGATAGAGTGATCAATTTGATCAATTTAATTAACATCAGTGACCAAAATTAACAAAAAAATTGGTGTGACCAAAATAGGAACAACATAATTTTAGAATGACTAACGAGATAGTTTGCCCTGTAATATATCACAAATAGTTGACCTTCTAAGATATTCTTTTTTTATAAACTCTTAAAACTTAAACTAAATAAATTAGAAAATATTATGCATTTAAACGCACTCAAATTCACTATTTCCAAATTACTGTAAAATTGAGGTATAATGTAATGGACTTTTTTAAGATATTAGTTATGCATAATTTGAATGAAAAAAAGCATAAACTAATGTTTTATGCAATCATTTTGTTATAGAGGGGTACGCTTGAGGAAAAAAAAAAGCACATATCAGAATTTCTAATGTTATATTAAAATTTCTATCACTATAGCAATACTAGAATTTTAAACGTTTACCAATAATTCTAATGCTTTACGTAGAAATTTTTGTATACGCTTTTTTAAGCGTACAGTAAAGCTTTCCTTTTTTTTATATGGCATTCGTTAAATTCAAGATTTTAATACAATTCCTTTGTTGGGTTTTTTTTTCCCTCTACCTTCCTTCCAGATCAATATGGCAACAAATTATATGTAAAAAAAAGTACATCAAACTTTTTTATACTAATAGATTATGACTGGTAGATAAAAATAAATAAATGTGAGCAAAGTTACTACACTAGGAAAAAATATTTATATTTAAGCTTTTTATAACATTTCCGTTAATTTTTTTTTCTTATTTCCAAACTTTGGTACTATTGAATCAAGATAATCACTAAAATAACATACAAAAGATAACACTACCATTTTTTTACTTTACTTTTTTTTTTACATAAGTTGATTGTGTAAGAAAAGATGGAAAATTGTTGGTCTTAAGGCCAATTAAATGAAGTATTTGCATCCTTTGGCATTTTAGCCAAGACCGAAGGGTCATTGGTGATCTTTGTTGACTATTGTCAAAAATGTATTTTCACTTATTGTAGGAGAGTTTAAATATTATCCATAGCTGGTTGTAGCTTTCAATTAACAAGGGTGCGACTTTCTGTTATATTTCTTCATTTCTTGCTACCATCAAGGTAATAATGTTGGTTTACCTTATTTTGCTTCAAAGGAGAAAGAGCTAGTTTGACTAGTAGAATGCGTGTTTGGGCCCTAGTTTTTCCCTTGAGACTCTTACAAATGATGGTGGGATTCCCTTGCTAATCTAATGCTACCATAACTCCTCTATTTTAAAGTACTACTCTATGCACAACTACACTTGGATATTGTGTTAGGGTGTTTCTTCTCTCATGTGGTCAAAAAGAGGATAATACATTGTCATTGAAGGCTTTGGGGATGGTGAAGGTATATTAGTTAGCAAGAAATAAGGTCTTTCAGGTATAGATAGTTTTTTACTAAATAGCATCTCGTTCCAATGATTCCAAATAGCCTAGAGAGCAAGCGAATCTTGTATAAATCCTCTCATCTTCAGACTATCAATGGGATTACGTTTAACTATTGTTGAATCCATTTTTGCAATTAAAAAGAGTTGGAGACGGTCCATACAAATAGAAAAGGGATCCTAAACCGTATGTGATGTTGCACATACTTTTTTCTACAATGTAGTGACACTATCTTTCACCATTTGTAAGAAATCGCTCCTTCAACACAAGCCAAATAAATTAATAGACTCGATGAGACCCTTTAAATTTCTAAGCTACTTCTTATTTCTTATTTTTTTGGTTTCCAATTAGCCCACCAAATTAGTGAAGAATATGTTGTAGCCATTGAAAATGTTTCATTAATCAAACCTTTCCAAATACATATATCAACCCTATTCATACTATTGTATGTTGGGATAGTTGCAATTTTGTGTACAACAAAGTGGTCCCAATTAGCATCAGTGTGCTCGAACCCATGTTCTCTTGTACTGGCAAAAATGTTGATGCCAATCGAGCTAAGACTCAATCAGTAACCCTATTCATACTATTGGGTGTTGGGATAGCTGCAATTTATGTATTACAAAGTGGTTCAAATTATCAACATATCTCTCCTAAGACTAGATATCATCATTTGCCACCTTCTCACATACCCAAACATCCTGCTTTTTGTTAGGTTATTTATAATAGTTAAAAAGAGGACCCAAATTAGGTATCTTGTTGTCAATCCAAAACTTAACTTTTTTACCATCCCTAATAGAATAACAAGTAAGCTCCTTCAAAGATTCGCAAATTTTAGTGAGAGAATTCCATACATACGAATAATTAATGCAATTAATATTTTTTGGACACCCATCTCCAACTCAAAACTCACTTCGCAAGACTTTCACCTAGAGCACATCCAATTTGGAAAGAATATCAAATCCCAATTTTCATGAAACAATTTATATTGGTCCACGAATCTTCTCAAACCCAAACCCCATTCTTTAGAGGTTAACAAATAGTTTGTCACTTTAATAGAGTTGGTTTTCTACATCACCTAGTCGATCCCCAAATAAAGTTATGAACAAGCCTTTCTATTAAATTATTAAATCTTTTCAGAATCATAGCCCATTAAATAAAATAGTTATGGATTGTCATGATCATTGATTTTGCTAGTGTAACTCTTCTAAGGAAGGAAAGTCGTCTTGCATCCCATCCACTGAGTCTCTGATGGAGTTTTTTAAATGATTAGTCGGTATGTGTTTTTTTGTAATTCTCCTATGAAAGAGAGGGATACCCAAAAAACTACCCAAGTCTCTTACTCTCCTATAGCCAAGTTTGTCGCTAATTTTTGCAACATCTTTAACATTAGAGGAAAAATAAATTTTGGTCTTCTAGGTATTAACCTTATGACTTGAAAATATACCGAAATTGCTCCAAAGTATCTCAAATATCATCTACTTTAGTAAAATGTACCAAATCATCTACAAAGAATTGGGGGTTAGCAAAAAAATCAACCAACTCAAAAACTGATCCAAACTGAGGTATGTGGACAGTTTATGGAATACAAGTTCAAAAATCGTGGTTACTCGAATCTGAACCAAATTCTATTTTTTATTTAATATATAATTAATTTTAATTTTTTTACTATATAAAAATAAATATTTTGTATTTAAAATAGTGAAAATAATTTAAAAGTTCTTGAAATTTTATTTTTTTTTAGAAATATTTATGAAAAGGAAGTTGAAAATTTGACAAATAATATTAAAAAACCATAAAACAAAGCTCATTTTATCAAAATAAGTCAAAATAAAAAAAAATTAATATGAAAAAATCGAGAACTAAACCAAGTCAGGTTGAATTATGATGAACGGTTCAAAAAATCTAGCCGAACTGAACCGATATCACCCATGTAAAGAATAGATGAAATATTATCGGTCCATATCTTGGAAACACAAAAAGGTTTTCGTTTGCTCTAGATAACTTAGTTGATGTTGTTGCCTCAAATGATCCATCTCTAAAATAAATAAATGAGGAGAAAGTGGGTCTCCCTGTCTAATTCCTCGATATGGTATGAAACCCTTAACAAGAAACTCATTCCATAAAATTTGCATAGATGTTGAGGTGAAACATGGGCCGGCTCGAAGGCTCGCCCAAAAAGTGGGAGTGTTTGAATAAAAATATAGGCCCGAAAAATGGGCTTAGACAAAAAAACAATGCTCGTTTTTTAAAAATATTTTTTGAATTTTTGGAAACTTTATATTTCACATTTTTAAAAATTATTTGAAATAATTATTTTTATTTTCAAATTTTTAAATAAGTTTATTCCAAAACCGAACCTGAACATGATGAACATCATAAGAAGGTTCTGCAAATCCTTCGAGAAAAGAAGTTGTATGTCAAACTGAGTAAATACAAATTCTGGCTTAAGGAGGTTATGTTTCTGGGTCATGTGGTATCCGTAGAGGGTATCCGGGTAGATTCAAAAAAGATATAGACCATCTTAGAATGAAAACAACCCAAAAATGTTTCCTAAATCTGAATTTTCCTTGGTCTCGCTAGGTACTATCGTAGATTCTTCAAAGGGTTCTCCTTGATATTCGCACCACTCACTAAATTTTTGAGAAAGAATGTTTCATTTAAATGGATGGATGACTAGCAGGCGAGCTTTGAAATGCTAAAGGTCATGTTAACTTAAGCTCTCGTGTTAATTCAACCTGAATCGGGAAACAGGTATGTGGTATACAGTGATGCGTCCTACACCAGCCTTGGATATGTGTTGATGCAAGGTGGTAAAGTAGTTGCCTATGCGTCAAGGCAATTGAAGCAGCATGAGTGCAACTACTAACTCATGACTTAGAGTTGGCTGCAGTAGTTTTCACACTGAAAATTTGGAGGCACTACTTGTATAGTGAGAAGTGCTACATCTATACCGATCATAAGAGTCTCAAATACCTTCTCACCTAAAATGAATTAAACCTTAGGCAACAAAGATGGATAGAATTGTTAAAGGATTATGATTGTGTAATTGAATACCAACCCAAAAAAACCAATGTAGTAGCAAGCGCTCTAAGTAAGAAATAGATGACAAATTTAAGACCAATGTTTGCTAGGCTAAGTCTAGTGGACGATGGAGGCTTGCTAGTCGAGCTGCAAATGAAACCTACCTTAGCCAATGAGATCAAAGCTAAAACCCCCTTAGATGTATCCTTGTTATCGTGGATTGAACAGGTGGAGGACGACAAAACTAAAAAATTCGGGTTTAATGATGACGAAATTTTGTATTTTAAAGGAGGTATTGTGAGCCAAACGATAAGGAACTTAAACAGACTATACTTCGGAAAGCGTATGCTAGCCCTTATGCTATGTATCCCGAAGGAAATAAGATGTATCGAGACGTAAAGAAACTGTACTAGTGGCTTGGGCTAAAACGAGACGTGACCAAGTTTGTAGCTAAGTGCTTAATGTGCCAGCAAGTGAAAGCTACACATCAGTTCCCTTCTGGGTTGTTACAACTTATTAAAATACCTCAGAGGAAATGAGAGCGAATAATGATGGACTTTGTTAGTGGGTTACCTTTAACACCCACTAAGAAAGTTCAATCTGGGTGAAAGTAGACCGATTAACTAAGTTAGCTCAATTCTTACTTGCCTGCACTAACTACTCTTTCCAAAAGCTACCTAATTCATATATTTTGGAAATTGTAAGGTTGCATGAGGTACCTATATCAATCATTTCAGGTCGAGATCCCCATTTTACATCTCGATTCTGGAAAAAGCTTCACGAAGCACTGGGACTCGTTTGGATTTTAGTACTGCTTTCCATCCACAAACTGATGGACAACCCGAACGAGTCATTCAAATATTGGAAGATATTCTAAGAGGTTGCGTCATTGAGTTTCGAGGTAGTTAGGAGAAACATTTTCCTCTAGCAAAATTTGCCTACAATAATAGCTTTCAATCAAGCATACAAATGACACATTATAAAGCCTTGTATGGGCGTAAGTGTCGAACACTACTGTGTTGGACCGAATTGGGTGAAAGGAAAGTTTTAGGTCCCAAAGTGGTACAAGAATGGAGGGGAAGGTAAGGTTGATTCAGGATAAACTGAAAGTGGCTTCGGATAGACAGAAGTTGTATGTGGGCTTAAAGAGGAAAGACATTGAGCACAGTGTCGGAGATCAAGTCTTCCTAAGGTGTTAAGGTTCGGAAGAAAGGGCAAGTTAAGTCCTATGTTCATAGGACCTTATAAAATCCTTAAGAGAGTCGGTCCAGTTCCATATCAGTTAGAATTACTTCTAGAATTGGACCATATTCATGATGTATTTCACGTCTCCATGTTGAGACGATATTGATCCGATCCTTCCCATATCGTATCGATTGAAGAGATCAAGGTGCGACCGGATTAGTCCATCGAAAAGGAACCCGTACAAATTCAAGATCGTGACATAAATGTTCTGAGAATGAAACAAATCCCACTTGTCAAAGTTCTATAGAGCATGGCACCGATGAGGCCACGTGGGAACTAGAAGATGCGTTTCACCAACAGTACCTTTATCTGTTTGAACATGGTAAATTTCGAGGACAAAATTTCTTTAAGGAGTGGAGAGTTATCACGCCCCAAAATATAGGGGGTTAATTGAAATAAATGACCAAGAAATGAATTAGGCTTGATGATTAAGTAGTTAATGCACTCCTTCGAAATCCTAGGTTCAAACCACTCCTTTTCCATTTCTTTTCTTTTTATTTTCAGCAAACTAGGATGAAAACCACACTAAAACAAATATTATTTGGAGTAGATAACAAATAAGAAATGGATAGCAGCCCAATGGTTAACACACCACTCATTCCCTTTGTTTGCCCAGGTTCGAGTCACCCCATCTCCATTATTGTTTCTTTATTTTTCTTTCTTATTTTCGGCCTAAAAAGTAGGATTATTTACCTAAGTCACCACTAGGGTTTCAAACCCTAACTATTTGATCAATCATCTTCCAATTAAACTAGGTTTTCTTTCTTTTCCAATTCCAAATAGAATTTTATTTTCTCTCCCTATTTCTTCTCCTTTTCCTTTCCTTTCCTTTTATTTCCTCTCTTTTATATCAAAATTTACATCTTTTTGCTGCTGAGTAATTAGCATTCCTGGATTAAAACATCTCTCATTCGATTGTTCTATCCATCAATTTCAAAATTATGATCAAAAGAATCCTGATCTTTGCCAAGAAACGGTAAATACTGGCAGTTTATCTACAAACACTGGTGGTTTATTCATGAACTTACTGGCAGCTTTTATCTGCAAACTCGTTGTGTATTTACAACCATTGTCAGTGTATTAGCCTGCAAGAATTGGTGGTTTATCTATAATTTTTTTTACTAAAAACTTTTATTTGCAAACCCGTTGTGTATTCACAACTTCTAGCAGTGCACTAACCTGCAACACTGGTGGTTTATCCACAAACTGGAGTGTTTGGGATATATGAGTTTTTGGGAACTCTTAATGTGGAGTGTAGCGGTGGGGTAAGACTTTTTTTTTGTTAAACTGAAATTGCATTGCATTGACACTCACAAGCATGCTCGAATGAATTGTCAATTTATGCTGTACCACATGATTATTACTGTACCAAAAACTGATGTTGTGTATGATTGGTTTGTTACACTGCAATGATTCTCTTGTGATAGAACTCACATTGAGCTTTATAGCTCACCCCCTTTAATTTTCATCCTTACAGATAACCTACCAGGTTAGTGTTGGAAAAATGAGTTTGGAAAACGCAGCGGAAAATAAATTTATGGAAAAATCAAAGTTTTAAAATTTTTCCAAAACAAGATCTTGGTTATGATATCTAAAGTAATAAACACTTAATCAAAATTGTACATTTTCGATTCGTCTAATATGAATGTTTCGACCGAGTAGTCTTCTCCGCTATCCTCAAGCTCACGTCTGTTGAGTGTGGGTTTGCTTCGAACAAAAAACAAACTTAAAAATATGTATTAATTGGTTGAATTTCCTGTTAAAGTCGAAAAGGCAAGAAGAAAATGTTAAATAAAAAAAAGTTAGAATAGGTAACTGAAGGTTTAACAACCTTTTATGAAAGTTGATGCGTAGTATCAGTTTTTAATAATGTAAATCGTATCATCTTTGGATTTGTTCTTTCTTTTGTTTCGTTCAACGTATTGGATTTGTTCTTTCAAACATAATATAGAAAAAAGATACTGGAAATATAAAAGAGAAGAAAAGTTTGAAGTACTTTTAGTTAAAGATTAAACAAATGTCACCGATGACGGAAAGTGATTCTATGATCATCAAAGAATATAAAATCTCTAGTTTAATGATTTTCATATAAAGGGGTTAATCAGTCAAAAAGGATGGGAACACCCTTTCTTCTCTTCTAACTTAAAATAGGCTACATCCAAATTAATTATGGAGTTTCAATTTTGTTTTAATTCGTTTAAAGTCTGCCACTTTTATTTCTCATTCCAGTATTGAATACAACATCAGTCTTGCCAATACAAATCAATATTTAATTGATAATAGGCGTTACAAGATCGATTAATATTAGAATTATATCAATACTAGAAGAGGAAAAATGCATATTCCACTTTGGTCATTTTAATAGACATGGTCTGTATTCGTGTTATTGTGTATATATTAAAATTACAGTTATAATTACATAATCATAATTAAAAATTACAATATTACTGAGGTAATAACTAAAATAAATTACATATAGATAATGGAATTTGAATATCAAACTTTAAAGTTCCCAAAAGCTCCACGTTACCATTAAAACAATGTTAGCATGTGAAAAAAGTGTTATTTATTTATATAAGTTTAGATGTTACTGTCGGCAAACACTTTGATGAAGGAGGCGAATACCATTTTACATGTGATAATTGGCACTTGAAGCTACAAGTCAGAAACATTGAGATTAAAAGTGATTCTTTAGTTGTATATTAGATACCTTGCCGGCAATAACCGTTTAGTGTTGAGTGTAGGGTACGCCCTCAGGTTATCCATCTAGATTCAGATTCATTTGAGGATTTTGGTAAATTATAAGCTTGAAAAATAAGACTCATTTTTAAAGTGGACCGGGCTTTGGGTAGAATTTTTTGACTGAACCCTTCCCAAATCAACTGCTGTTGTTTCATTATTGTTTTGTTGTTGTTTCCCTGTTGTTTTACTATCATTTCGCTATTATATTGTTACTATTTTATTGTTATTGTTTATATATTGTATAACTCTTGTTTTATTATTAATTTTGCTATTATTTTAGAGGCATTTGCTTGTTAAGTTGCAACTATATTAGTGTTATTTAAGTAGTAAAACTTTTTTTAATATATTTTCAATTTGTTGGAAAATATTTATTTTAATGTTTTAGTGTATTTGATGTACTATATTTTTTAAATTTGTTTTTACAAAAAAAAATATTCTACAAAAATTAATACGAGTGAGTTGGGTCAAGCTCAGGTTTAGCATTTTTAATCTAGGTCAGAATTTTAGACCCATTTTTTGGGTTGAGCTTAGAAAACATGTCTAAAATTTTGCATAGACCCAACCCAACCCATGATCAAGTCTAGTGTAGGGGCATCTAATAGGAAATATTCAATCTCTTCATGCTACATTTTATTTAAGCATGTCCTTCATATCGGAAGGAGTTAATTACACTAAACATCTCTTAATCATGATCTTTATTTTAAATTGGTCCTCAACTTTTAAAAAAGTTTAATTATATTCTCAAATTTTAATTATATAAAAAATAATCTAAAAAATTTAATACGGGTGGGCCAGGTCAGGCTCGGGTTTAGCATTTTTAATCTAGGTCGGGCTTGAGCAGAATTATAGGCCTATTTTTAGGTCGTGCTTAAAAAACGAGCCTAAAATTTTGCATCAACCTGGCTCGACCCATTATCAGGTCTAGTGTAGGGGCATCTAATAGGAAATATTCAATCTCTTCATGTTACATTTTATTTAAACATGTCCTTCGTATAGGAAAGAGTTAATTACACTAAACATCTCTAAATTATAATCTTTATTTTAAATTGGTCCTCAAATTTTAAACTTTTTTTAATTATATTCTCAAACTATCAATGTTTTATCAATAATGTCTTTCCGTTATTAAAATTGTTAATTTAACTGTTAAATGCAATGTCAGATTTTATGTGACATAATTTAAAATGAAAATTTTAAAGAAAAATGGATATGGTAAAAATCTTGGTTTGAGGTTTTCAAATATTTTACAAAAACTATTGTTCACTCTCACTTTTTTTTTCGGTTTTACTTTATTTTTAGTTTTTTTTATTTTAAAAGCTACGCGTCAACATTTTACTTTTCTTTGTAGTTTTCATTTTATATTATGTCACAAGATTTTATGTGCCATTTAATGGTTTGAATAATAGAAACACCTAATTAATATAATATCGATAGCTTAAGATGTAAATTAAAATACTTTAAAATTTATGTTACAATTTAAAATAAGAGTTATAATTTAAGGATCTCTTTTGCAATTAACTTTACCCATTCATCATCTTGCTCAATTTGCTAGGTTTAGTGGCGGTAATAGTTCTACTTGGTGCAATCAGTATCACACAAGTGGATACATCATTTTTTTTATTGGAATTAATACGTACTGCTACTAGATTATTTCAGTATATTGTTTTGAATTTATCAATATTTTTTAATATATTTAATATATAAAATATTTGAATATATCAAATAAATTAGATTAAATAATTTCAAATATAAAAATATTAATTAATTATATAAAACATTCAGCAATAAAGTTCACAAATAAAATTTTACCATTCAACAAATCTAAAGTAAATGAGGAAAAAAAGCATCCCACAAATTAAACAAGAAAAATCATTCACAATATTATTTAAAAAATTTACAAAAAGATCATCTCATACTAAATATATAAAATGAAAGTTTAATAAAAACATATGCATAAAGTTGTGTTCGTGAAGCTTTTAGAAATTTTATTCTTTTAATTTGTTTGTTATATAAATTCTTTATTTTTTTATTATTTATCAATTTTCGCACCTTAAATTTTAAAGTTGCTCATTTATCCTGGTTAAAGTTTAATGTTTAAATTTGGTTAATTAAAATTTCAAAGTTGGTAAAAAATAATAAATTTATCTATATTTTAGCATTATTCATATACCGGTCAATGTACAATGTTTCGGGTGGTGCTATCGGAATTGGCCGAAACGAGTCGATGCAACCGATAAAGACCAGAATTTATAACGGTGTGAAAAATAGAATTGATCGTTCCAATTTATTACTGGAGCGATGTGCACTGACTAATACAACTAAAACCGGTGTAGAACTGACTACATTGGACAATACCCCTTCGTAATGGTATTAGTGAATAATTATGTACTAAAAATCTTTATTAGTAAATAATTATGTACTCATACGTCTATTTACTAATAAAGATTTTTAGTAGTTTTTTAATGAGATATTTTTTGTTGAAATAATAAAATATAATAGAGATATTTAGAACTTTTAAATTTTTAATGCATAACAATATATTAGAAATAGGAATTCTCTATTTTTGTAATTTATAATTTATTTTTCAATCAAAATATACTTTCTTTTAATTTTTATCCGAGTTTAGTGTCATTAATGAAGTGACACTAACTAAAATGTAAAATATATAAAACATAATATATTGCTTATCATCTTCTTCTTTTTTTATATATAAAATTAGGTTATGGATTTATATTAGAAAGTTTTTTATAAATATAGATAATATTTTTTAAAGATTATTTATCAATGTTTAATCTTATTAAAATAATATTTTGGAAAGTTTTGAATAATTAAGGTTAATAATTCATCGATATTGTAATTAATTTATTGCATTTATAACTGCTTATAGTTTTTAATGAGAACCAAAAGATGGTGTTGTTTGGTAATGAGACTTTGGCTGTATTTGGCAAAAATATGGTTACGGGTCAAATTTAAGTTACAGATTGTAAAAGAAAAATTAACAAAGTTTCTATTATGGGTGGGTCCCAACAGATCACGTGTTTTTCCTTTACTTGAACGATTCTTCTCACGTGAAACACATATCATCTCCGGTTCTTCAATACTAGGGTTTTAGTTTTTTATTTTATGTTATAACTTTATTTTGGCTTTCATCTAATAATTAAAAAAACACTTCATATTATTCTTTTAAATTTATCCAAAATTCAGTGGCCGAGTATTTACACCCTTACCTCTTTTTTGGGTTTTAATCCCTTTTAAATTGGGATCCAATGCCTTTTTATATGAACCGATTTTGTTTTGGGCTTTGGGCCCATTGAAACTAAGCCACTTTCGTTTACTTTTATTTTTTAATTTATCTGTTATTTTGTTTAAATTCTGATTTTTATTTTATGTTATATGCTTCTATTTTGGTTAAATTTTACTATTACTCCCAGTACTTTTGCGGAAGCTATGGATTTAGTGTTTATACTTTAATTTGATCAATTTTAATCTCTTAAATTCTCGAATTTTGAAATTTTAGTTTTGACCCAAACAATAGTAGTTTATCTTGTTTTGTTAAATTCAATTACTATGCATGCGTACAATTGAAGATTTGATTAATATTCTCCAAACGGATCATTTTAAGTCCTTATAGTTTTTTAATTTTGAAATTTCAATCTTTGACGCAAATAACAATTATAATAATATGTTTGGCATATCAATTTTTGAAAATAGTAAAACTTAACTTAATGAATTTAACAATTATCATTTGATGAGGATTGGAACTTTAAAATTTAATAAGGACTGAAAATGACCAAATTAAAGTACATAGATTAAATCCACAAGGACTAATAGCAGAATTTATACCTTCAATTTATCACTTTTTTTTTTAAATTTCCTTTTATATATTTTACTAGTTTATTATCTCGTGCGATACACGAGTTAGTTGTATGTATTAATTATAAATATTAATTTTAAAAAAATATATAATACATTCAATTTATTGTATTTAAAAAAAAGTATATTTTCACAAATAAAATAAAATAAAATAACCAAAATATTGTATAAAGTATTATACATTATTCAATCCAGCAATTGGTTGAATCAATGAATTCTTCTTGATAAATCTTCATTTGAAGCTCTTTAACATTTTTTTCATTAATTTTAAGTTGGTCGTTGTATAGTGTCATGTACATTTTAATCTGGTTTTGTAGTTGTTCAATCAATGTCTCCTCAAATTCTTGGTTCATGATTTCCTTCCATGATCTTAATGTAAAATATTAGAGAATAAATGATGTAAAATAGAATTAAAAGGTATAAATTGAAAATAAGAAAAATTTTAAAATAGGAAAAAAAGGTTAAAAATTTTTAAATCGTCAGTGATTTAATTTATATGTTATGTTTCATCTATATTTATAGGCCTTCATACATGCATAAAATGAAAGTGTGGATTTTGAATACTAATTTTATATAAATTATTTGTTAATTGTAGTTTTTTTCTGTAATTTTTACCTTAATTTTCTTAATTAATACTAAGAATTTTTTATTACCTTTTACATTGACATTTAAAAGTAGATATGTTTTTTTAAATGTATTTATTGTTGTATATGATATTAATTTACTTAAAAAAATTACAATTATATATTAAATATACTCATTATCTATAATGATAATTAACCGGTTTAATTATAAAGTGTGTTAGTAGTAAATTATATTAAGGATGAACTGTAGAAATATGAAAAAGTATATTAAAGAGTAATTTCGAATTTATAATCAACATAATAACATATTGTTGAGTAATGACAAGTATATTTAAAAATTCAATAAATAAACTTAGAATTCAACCTTCCATACATTTAATCCCAACATCGTCGTCTTTGTCAAAATTGACTTTAAAACTAGATGACGGGTGATGAGAATTTGAGCTTGTAAGTCCTGTTGAATAGATTAGACATTATGTAACCCACACTGAAAGTACAATTATTATACGTATGATTTCATAGTTGAAGTTTTTCAAGATTTTATTTCAACGAAATATAATGCTGCCACTAACTTTGTTGGATAATCAACTACTCGGAGATTTCCCAATCTTCCAACCGCCGCTGACTAAAGTGAAATCATAGAGTTCACTACATTTCTCGAGTGCCAATTTCAGGGACATCTAATTTTAATCACTAAAATATTCATGTCCAATCTTGCTGATTTTTTCACTTTTTTTTTTTTTTTGAGAGGGAAAAAAATAGGTGCTACATTTGAATCAAAACTCTTTTAATGGCTATGGTCCAATCATTTAACCACCAAAATTTTTATCTTGTGTTGCCAAAACTATGATAAGTAATCAAAACAGAAGGTTCATGAGATAATTTTGAATGGAATTTTTCATTAAATTAATTATTCTATTTTAATGCATCTATAAACTAATAGATAGATCAAAAGAATGGATGAGTTATTGGAAGATAATTTTAAGTGCCACACAAAAACATCAACCTAAATTACTTGATGTGGCACAATCTTCCTACAAACTTCAATGCAACGAGGCTACTAATCAAAGTCCACTCGAGATAGCGATGGACAACAACCCCTCATAAAAGGTAGCATTTCTATGAAAAATGATAGCTTAAGCAAATGTCTTTTAAGTCTCTCTCAAAATGAAATGAGTGGACCAATTCCGGCCATAATAAGAAGACCACTCAAAGTTCAAGGTTAGTTTCTTCATGATAATAAATTACAAGGCAATATTAATATTTGTCTTTTGGAAGAATTGAATACTTTATTATCACACCAACTGCTTTATGCTTCAAAGGTAAGTTTGGTGTGTGAGGATAAAATAAACTTATGAAAAATTAATGAAGATTTTAAGGTATGTATTAATGTCATTTTCTTTAAAGTTCTTTATATTTTGGTGTGTAAAAGAGTTACTGACAAATGAACATCGATGATACAACAAAACCCAATGGCTATCTACATTTTGCACTAACGAAAACAGTCCACTGAACACTGAGCATAGCTTAGCAAGAATAATTATTGCAAATATTCTTTATAGAACAATCCAAAAATAATAGAAGATGGAGGTGAATCAAAAGAAACAAAAGTTCCTAGATTTTATTTGGGTGTACCAAACAAATGAATTTTGACTAATATTTATATGAGTTCTCATGTCTCTTCAGAGAGACATAGCTATCCAAATGGATAGTTATATCTTTAGCAATAAACATAATTATTCAATAGATATCTACTTGAATAATTATGACTATTTGTTAATAATCAAGCAACATAACTTTTGGTATTTAAGAGATATACATTATCACTATAAATAGTGACAACTCTTGATCAATAGCCAAGTGGTATAACTTTTGGGTCACTTGTAACATTTCATTTGTAACTTTTGAAAAATTATAAATATTTTAAAAATGTTCTAACACATACTCAAAGAGCATTATTTCTCAATAAACCAAGGGTAGCTCATATGTTTCAACTCATAGTCATATTAGAGGACCATCAACTATCCAACCATTTGACTATAACATCACATATTTATACACCCTTTATCATCGGCTATAATCAAAACCGTGTCCGCCACCTAAATTGATCAAATAACATTAATATTGTTATTTCCTTACTCACAAAATATTTCATTCTTAGCTTCTAATTTCAAATTTTCACTAATTCTCAAAATTATAGAACCATGAGATTATAGATCAAATTCAAGCCATATATATAATTCCATGTACATTATCATAAACATGCACAATATGATCTCAATTTTTACATGTATGATTATCACGTTATATATTCTCACTAGAAGATTTCATGCCAAAATAGTGATATTATTATATAAGCCAATGCTTTCAACTATTCTACTTTGACAAGAAAATTAATCATGCAAATTGCATATAACTTATTTCGTTTTTAGTCAAAACCACTTCTAGTCCAAACATTATAACATAGACTAAAAAGCGAACAATCATATATAAACTCATTTAGCTTATGGTTATTTTAAAAAAGAAACAACCAATATTATTCATATTATATGATCATCTGCAAAGTTTTGTTTTTAGCAAGGAATCACTTAAAAATTGTCTCTTGAATAACATTCAAACACTAGTTACTAATATCATGATTTGAATAAAAACAAATCATTCCATATCTTAAGTTTATTGAGAAAGAAAGAATACTTTTGTAGTGAAAATTTTCACTCACAATTTGTATGGATTGAATTAGGTTTCAATTCTCCAAACTTATTATCTATTTATAATGCACCAATAGGTGCCTAAGTGACTTTTTAAAACGATATCACTTTTCAAGTTCCACTTTTTGATTTTAAGAAATTATTTCAACCCAACCTTTTGAAAGTAACTGCTGGAATTAAGAATATAACCTTTTGGTTTAGAAAGGCTCTCCTGAATGGTCATAATGCTTTTATTAGATAGAAGGTTGTTCAACTAAAGTTTAAACAATATCATTACCATTCAAAACCAAAGTATTGTTTTGATCCATTAATAGATCATTTCCTAACCATGCATTTTCATTCCATCTATCTTTTTTCTTTTTTTCTTGGATGATACATAACATATATTTTATAAATTATGTACCAATCATAACTATGCATGTAAAATATCATGTATATAATAAACTAACATTTGACTTTATAAAAAATTAATCCAAGAGGCACTTATACTTTTTGCATAATATAATTAATTTCAATTAAAAATAACCATGAAATTCAATTCATGCAATGATAATAAACCAAAAATTTGACGTACCTCTTATTACTACAAAGATTTCTTCTAAATCAATAATTATATCACTGACCTCAATTGTAACACTCCACCTATTGTAGTCCTGGTTAGTGATTTGTGTGGGTGGATAGTTAGCTAGGTTAAGCCAATGAAAGACTGATTTGTGCCCTATCCGTCAGTAGTGTAATTGTAATGACTGATGTGCCATGATGGGCAGACTATTTGGTTAATCTGGTTTGTCCGTAATATTTCGGTTGAACGGTTCATTTTTTAGCGAAGTATAGATTTGTGGTCTTTATATTTTAGCGTGATCATTATGGGATTGTGGACCTGACTGTTTTCTGTTTGAACATATGTGTTTACTGTTCAGTTTTAGGTAAGTCTTTGCTAAAAAACCAATTAGGAATTAACTAAAATTTTATGATTATTTTATTGTATGAGATACCAAGAATGATTATATGGCCACACGAGAATATAAGTTAGCTTTGCATGTTAACCACATGTTAGTTCTTGACTTATCTATTAATAAAAATTAATTTAATTAGAGATAAATAATAACACGTGATGGATTTTGGTCCGTCTAAAATTTCTCCTTCTACAGCATGACCCTTGCTTGACTCATTTTCTTTTCTTTTTTTTAGGAACCTTACCCATGTTCTAATTATGTAATATTATGTAATTTGTATCACTCAAAAATTAAATATATAATATTATAATATCAACATTAAAAAATATGTTAAGTTCTTCATATCTAACGCTTTACTTAAAAATATCAAATTAGATATTGACTTATATAAAGTGGTAATTAAAATTTTTAGACATTTACTTGACATAAGTTCAAATCTTGTTATCTTTACTCCTCGATATTATATAAAAAAATTCGATTAGGAAAACTTAATTGAGCTTTTAATGACTAAAATTAAATCAATTGAGCTACTTTATTAATAAAAGCCATCATTGGCCAATTTAACCTTTCAAGGGATGATAATGTGACAAAACACTAACATTATGATACATACTATATTGATAGGACATGTAACCTCAGTAAATATTTTAAAAATATTAAGAAAATTATTAAAATTAAAGAAATATTTTGGTTAAAATTATTATAAAAATAAATTTTTAAAAGATTATATAATATTTTTAATTGCGCTTCTTAAATGATTTTTTTTTTCAAATTTGCATTACATGAAATAAGTAATTTAAGATGTTGTTTGATAAATTTAAAAACTAAGTGCTAAAAATTAAATACTGAATTTAATTTATAAAATTTATTTGATATATTAATTATATAATTATACAGTTTGATAAATGTAAAATTTAAATTATGAGAATTTTTTATTTATATGTTTATCCTTCCTTTTTTCTTAAAAAAAATATTTCACATTATCTTAAAAAATACAAAATTTAAAGGTGAAATATTTAAAGAATATTATAATATAAAAATATTTAAAATATAATATAATATTAAAATAAAAGTGATAAATACTTTATTATCTAATTATTTTTCATACCGTTTACTTAGAATGGGACTTAACCTTGCACCCAATTTGAAGATATACAAGTCTCGCATAACTTTTTGCTTTACATGCGTCTTCCTTAAATTTTAGTTTTTTCTATATTGCCCCCTAACTTTTTGACTCTTTACTTTCCCATCTCCACATCAAGTAAAACAAATAAAAAACATAAAACAAGGAATGAGCTCATTTTGTTCCAATGTTGGATCTTTATGAACTTATAGAGATAACAGTGGTTCAGCCATTGCTGATATCAGGAAGGAATTTGTAATCCAATGATAACCTGTTCAGTCATCATATATCTTTGATCAACATTATCTTATTCCTTCTCACTTCTCATATGATTTCCAGCAGTCTTACGATTTTTATAATTTTTCATATTTGTTAATGTGATATGTCATGTCATCATATTAATTTATGTGGCAAATCACATATCAACATGTCAGCGTTTCCATTTGCCATAGTGTCATCCATTATCAATCAAAAATGGTTTTTGTTAACGGAGGACTCAATTGATTAATTTTGATCACTGATTGTTTAATTGATTGTAACTGTTTCTCAAGGACTTAATTGTTTTCTTGATTTTCTAATAAGGGTTCTCCTTACCATTGTGCACTAGATTATTAGATATTAAATTAAAAATAGCATAGTTTTTCAAAAACTAAAATAACATAAACAAGGGTAAAACAATATGAATGAAAACACTTGAAGTATGCTAAAACAATATGGAAGCCCATCCTGCTCTATCCATGAGAATTTTTGTTTTTTTTTTTTAAGAAATGATTTCTATAATTATGATATTTTATTAATGAAAACTTAAAAAAAGACATGAGTATGGATGAAAGATTAGAATTCCAAAATATTTGTTTTTTTCTTTTATATCCAACAACATTATTATTTCTTATATTTTTTAAGTAAAAGATAAATTTAAATCAATACAAAATATATGGAATAAAAATCGAAATTGTACATGGTAATACTTACAAAATTTTAATTTTTTTTTTATTTCATGAATTTCATTTACAATCTAAATCTTACTTTTATATGATAAAGTTTCCCCGCATTAAACTACAATTCAACCCATTTTACAAGCTTTGGAAAAAAGAAAAAAAGTTATAAAGGCAGTCATAAAATATTTGATAAAAGAAAGTTATCTGAAGCTTCTACATTTCTGTTTTGTATTGTTTGCTTTGGACTTTAGACAGTTTTGCAGGCCCATTTTTTTGTTGGGTTTGTTTCATGTTTTCAGGCCTATTTAATATTCAAAAAGCAAATTATATTATTTATCAAGGACTTGGATTACATTTAAAATAAATAATATTTTTTATCATTTTAGATATGTTGTACTTGAATTGTGACAAAATCAATTGTTTTAATATTAAATTAGAAACATTTATGGTATTTTCATCACCAACAATTAATATTTATTATTTCTTTTTCTTTTTCCCAAATTGTTTAATCAATTTTCTTTTAAAAAATAAAGAATAATTTTATCTTAATTTGCCATCTGAATGGTCTAGATTTAAATTCTTATATTTTAATTTTTTAATAACGATTTTAAACCCCATATACTTGATTGCGTGACATTGTTATGATAATTTAAAACTTTTGTACGAGCTTCACATTGGTACATATATAAAAATTATATTTTTAAATGTTACTGATAAGTTAGAATTTAAAATATTAATTATTTCTTAACTAAAGAAACCCCAGAATTTGCATGTAATAACGACCCAGTCTTCGAATCTTGACTTGTTTTTAAGTCTAAGTCAAGACTAAAACCCTGTTATTTGTTTGAATAAAGTTTGATGACCTGACTATGTCCACGTCTCTGCCTTTTCCATTCTTTATTCTTTTTTTGGGCCATCTTCTCTTTATTGTTCCCTCTTTCACTCTAGGCTATACACACTTTTGCTTTTTATGTATGACTTCTTCTTTCTTAATCCAATGTTTATATTCTATTCATATCATTTATATACATCAATTTTTAAATAAATTGAAAACATTTTGATTCTAACAAGTAATATTTACCATTGATATGATAAAAAGTATATTATATTGGGGTAAAATAAATTTATTAGACAAATCTCAAAACAATTTACGCTCCAATAAGTATATTGTCACATGAAATCAATCAATTTAATATTTTTCTCAAAATTACTACTTTGATTAATTTTTTATCCAAATTTATATAAGAATGTCTTAAAGCACAAATTTTGACATCTCATAAAGAAGCTCAACAATTACAATTATAATGCTACATCTAATATATATATATATATATATATATGAAAAGAACTCATTTACACCAGTATAGAATTAAAATAGTTTTATACACTTTGATATATTTTTACATGATTAATATTTTAAAATTTTAACCAATAAATTTATTAATACAATTATAGCGTAAGGGTGTACATAAAACGAAGATATAAAATTAGACGAGTATAACTAAAATCAGACATACTTTCTTTGTTCCTTTCTTTCTTTGTATGTACACATCTTTCTCTCTCTCTCTCTATATATATTACATACAAACACATTGATTAAACTCGATCATACCATTTAATTTTGTTTTAACTTCTTCTGCTACTCTCTCTGTGCTTTGGTTAATGGCCAAAATCCACTTCCCTTTCCTATCACTGTTGTTAATACAATGTTTCATAATTGGCTTCTCAACCACTGCGACCGATCAGTCGGCGCTTCTTCAATTCAAAGCACAAATCGTGGATCCTCGGAATGCTTTGGGTAACGAGTGGACCGGTTCTTGGATGTCTGTCTGCAACTGGACCGGTGTCTCTTGCGGTCACCATCATCGAAGAATCACTGCGTTGGATCTTTCGAACATGGGTATCAAAGGAACTATTGGTCCACAGTTGGGAAATCTTTCCTTCCTGGTCTCGCTGAACTTGAGCGGCAACAATTTCCATGGCGAGTTGCCGCGAGAGCTGGCCAGTTTGCGTCGCTTGAAACTACTTGATTTGAGTAACAATGCTTTGAGCGGAGAGATTCCGGCATGGTTTGGGAATTTAACAGCACTTCAACAATTATATCTGGGTGGAAATCGTTTCCAAGGTTACTATCATTCATTCTTCACTTTTTTATTTTATTTTCTTCTACTTTTTGTTATTTGCTATCATTTTCATTGATTTAATCCCTACGTACGGCCACAATAATAATCACTCAATTATTTCACATAATTTTATGTCATTTAAGTGCCAAGTACAAATTCTAATAGCTATTCTAAACAAATATTAGTACTTATGTTAAGAGTCAAGTAAATGTTGTATATTATTATAATTTATATTTTACTCATAATAATTTACATATAACAATATGATATATTAATAAATTAATTTCATGTCATTATAAATGTTATTTAGAATAAATTTTTGGTTTTAATTTTAAATTTATAATCATTTAAATTAGATTGACCAATGGTAGATACTGGCGATACTTTCTATAAAATTAGGTATATAAAATCATGTGTATTATTTTAAATGTTGTGTATATATTATCTTTATTATTTTAATTTCTTATATTATGTTTAATTTCATAATTAATTTATTATTTTATTTTTATATGTGTTTTATTAAATTCAATATTTTACTTCCAAGCAAATTTATTAAATACTTTTTGTGAAACTAAGATATCATTCATATCGGTTTTATGGTCTATGAAAATTAATTCTTTTGAAATTCATGATTTTCGTTCCTAACAATGTTATCTTCAATGTTCAAACTTGAGTTTTCTCTTAGGAGTACAATGTATCTTACCATTACCTTCAACTTATAAATGAATCCAGGCATTAGTTTATGATTTAGAAACATCGTGATGCCTATTTTCATTTTAAAAAATTGAACCGATCAAATAATTTACAACTGATATAGAATTTTTATTGATGTTACAAGCAAGATGACAATAACTGGTTCATATTAATCATTAAAATCTCTTCAAAATTAATGTATAGGTGAAATCCCGTGGGAAATTGGTAAGCTTGCTGCTTTGGAGAAATTTGGAGTGCAAAATATGAGCTTGGTTGGTCAACTCCCATCTTCTATATTCAACATTTCATCTTTGAAGGAGATCAGGGTTTACAATAATAGTATATCTGGTTACATTCCAAGTGATATGTGTGACCATCTTCACCACCTTCAAGTGTTTGAGATATCAATCAACAAATTCTTTGGCCACATTCCCTCAAACATTGGTGAATGCAAAAATCTTCAAACTCTATCATTGTCTCTTAATCAACTCAATGGGTTTATTCCTTCAAGTATTGGGAATTTAACCAACCTCGAGGTTTTATATTTGGATGGAAACTCTTTACATGGTAAGCTACACAGTGCTTTAACATTTATTTTTTTTTTTTGGCTTCTTAAAAAATATTGAATCGATTGAATCGAAAATTAATAAATTTTTTATTTAAAATTATATAAAAGAAAATTTGAATTTTTGTTGAACAGACTTAAAATCAACTCAAACAGAGTATAAAAATGAATAAACCTATGTTTTTTTTCGAAAAATAACCAATATAAAAACCAATAAACCTACATTTATTTTTTGAAAAAAAAAATATTGTTTGGCAGGTGAAATCCCATGGGAGATGGGGAATCTTAGGAAAATGGAGATTTTTAATGCAAAATGCATGAGCCTAAGTGGGCGGATTCCACCTTCTATCTTCAATATTTCTTCTTTGAAACGAATTAATCTCCATGACAATTTTCTATCAGGTATTTCCCTCATAATTTTTTTTATATGTTTAATTTAGAGTATATATTACCAAGTATAAATGTTTATTTGAATATTCAATTAAAAAGGTCAAATCTTTAGATTCGAAATTCAGAAAGATTTTCAAGTATTTTACTTACATGACAGTATTGAAGTTCCTTTAAAAATTACACCCATACATTTATATTTATTTAGAAATTCACTTTTACTACCAAAACAAAGAGAGAAAGAAATGCACATTTTTTTCTTGTGAAATAATTGGAACATACCTGCTTTTTTTTCAGGTAAATTACCGGAGATGGGGTTTGTTCCAAATCTAGAGGGAATATACCTAATGAACAATAACCTAAGTGGGAATATTCCAAGCTCAATTTCAAATGCTTCTAGGCTTAGAGTTTTAAGCTTGAATGCGAACTCTTTCTCTGGCTTTATCCCACATTCCCTTGCCAATCTAAATTTGCTTCAAGTTTTGTGCTTTTCTTCCAACCACTTGACCATGGAATCTCAAAGTCCGACCTTTCTTTCTTCCCTGTCAAACTGTAAGAAGCTCAGAGTTCTAGACATAGCCTCAAATCCACTGAATGCCCTTCTTCCCTCTTCTATCTTTAATCTCTCAGCGTCGCTCGAAACTCTACGCGCCCATGATTGCAATTTCAAAGGCACGATTCCAATGGAGATTGATGGTTTAAGCAACATTATACGCTTGGACCTATCCCGGAATGAATTGAGTGGATCTATTCCGACAACAATAGGACGGCTACAAAGCGTCCAAGGTTTGTTTCTGAGTGGCAATATGTTGAATGGATCCATTCCATATGATGTTTGTCGTTTGGAGGAACTAAGTACTTTGTCATTGAGTGGTAACATGCTTCAAGGTTCACTCCCCACTTGTTTGGGCGATCTAACTTCTTTGAGATCCCTAAACCTGTCTTCCAACAAATTGCATTCCACAATACCCTCCACCTTTTGGAGCCTTGATTATATCTTGGAAGTAGATTTCTCCTCAAATTATCTGAATGGAACGCTCCCACCGGATATCGGAAACTTGAAAGTACTGACGTATTTGAATTTGTCGAGAAATCAGTTTTCGAGCAACATTCCAACAAGAATCGGGGGTCTAGCTGACTTACAAACCTTGTCTCTATCTAGGAATAGATTGCAAGGTCCTATTCCCGAATCATTTGGTGGCTTGACAAGTTTGGTAACCTTGGATTTATCGAACAACAATCTCTCCGGGATCATTCCCAAGTCTTTGGAAAGACTTTCCTATCTCAATCACTTTGATGTGTCTTTCAATAGATTGGGAGGAGAGATCCCCACTGAAGGGTGTTTCAAAAACTTTACGAGTAAATCATTCGTGAAGAATTATGCACTATGTGGTTCACCTAAATTCCAAGTCCCTCCTTGCAAAAATTGCACCCATCGACCCCTCAAGGCACGCCTTATACATGTTTTGACATATGGTTTACCGATACTTGCTTCTATTACATGGATAATTGCTTTGATCTTCTTGTGTCTGAAAAGGACCACTAGTCTTTCAACCAGAGAAAATTTGTCGGAAATATTGGGAACCAATCAGCACAATAGACTTGTACAAGCTACGGACAGATTCAGCGATGCCAACTTGCTTGGTTCGGGAAGTTTCGGCTCTGTATACAAAGGAAAACTTTCGGATGGTACGAATGTTGCAATAAAAGTTTTCAATTTGCAGGTAGAAAGAGCATTTAGGAGTTTCGATGCTGAGTTTGAAGTGATGAAAAATATACTTCACCGCAATCTAGTCAAGATCATCAGTTATTGCTCTTGTAGTGATTTCAAAGCCTTGGTGCTTGAATTCATGCCTAATGGGAACCTTGAGAAATGGTTGTATTCCGACCATTATTCCTTGGATATCCTACAGAGAATCAACATAATGATAGATGTTGCATCAGCATTAGAGTATCTCCATTTGGGACATCCGAGTACTATAATCCATTGTGACCTAAAGCCAAGTAACATCCTACTAGATGACGACATGGTCGCACATGTGGGAGATTTTGGCATTGCCAAACTGTTGGGAGAAGAAAACTCCATGAAACAAACCATGACACTTGCTACTATTGGGTATATGGCACCAGGTGATGAGTTCATTCACTTATTTTGCCCTAGCATTCACCTTATTTATGATTTTTAATGATTCAGTGTTTATAATTTTGATGCAGAATATGGATTAGCAGGAATTATTTCCGTAAAAAGTGATGTCTATAGTTATGGTATCTTATTAATGGAAACTTTCACAAGAAAGAAACCCACAAATGAAATGTTCATCGGAGAAACGAGTTTGAAACATTGGGTTAAAGAGTCACTACCTAACGGAACAATTGATATTGCCGATTCCAGTTTGCTACAAAATGAGGGTGAAAATTCTACGGCTAAAGCAAATTGTATATCATCAATCTTGAACTTAGCTTTGGAATGTTCAGCTCAGTTACCTGAAGAAAGAAAAGACATGAAGGATATTGTTTACAAGCTTAAGAGAATCAGAATGAAGTATCTAAAAGAAGTTCAGCAAGCCTAAGATGATATGTAATGAAGTTGCTTATTGTTATCAATACATAGTTTATTAAGCCTTCATAGGAGATTTACATTTCTTTTCTGTAGATTCAAGGCTACAACTACGTGTGCAAGTTTGATGAGTTTTCTTGTCTTGTGTGATTATGGTTTGAAATTGATATACTATTAAATAAAAACTTGGAGACTGCAATGTGTTGTATAAGTAGAGATAACATTTCATTCAAAGAAGTCTTTAATCGAACACTAATTCACACAAAAAAGCTACCACAGGAACATGCAATTGCTATTAGAAACATTGAGAGATTGCAACAAAACTTTGTAAGTTGAAACACTTTAGGTTAAATTACCACCACTTGTCTGCCATAAATTGATGATATCAGTGGCTTGGTTGAGAAGGTGAATCCTTTGCATGTGAGATATCCATGGCTTGCTTTCAAGCAAAACCTTGAGCTCTTCCCAAGCATCTTTTCTAGGCCAAAAGTAATATGGACTCAGAGGGATTGAACCATGACCTGGTATCACTTGATCAAGAGCCATCCCTATATCTTTTTCCATCCATATGAACTTCAATACTACCCTTGGCTTCTCTAATGGCTTCACCACCACTCCAAGCTTCTACATAATCCAAAAAGAAAACACAGGAAACCCATGAATCTAAGTTCAAAATCAAGCCCTTTTTTCTAGGCTTTACAAGAAAACAAGAAAACTCCAAGAAACTAGATTCGAAATTAAGCCCTGTTTTCTAGGTTTTACAAGACAATGAACCAAAAAAAGAAAAACAAAGTTCTAAATTTGGCTGGCTTTTTCTATAGCAGAAAATTAATCAAATTAAACCCATTTTTTGTCGGGAAAAAGACCCAGAGGCTACCTCTTTACCAGAAGAAGATTCAGAGGGGGAATCATCCAGTGGCAGTTCATCTGAAAGAGCAGGAGATTTTGCTTTGACTTGTAAAGAGACTATCGGTTTAGCAAAACTTAAGGTTTTAGGGGAAGCAATGAGAGATTTAAAAGGGAAAGAGTTAGGGTTTTGAGAAGGGAATGAAATTGAGGGTTTAAAGCAAGGGTTTAGATTAGGGTGAAGACATGTTACCACCATTTTTTTTTGGATGACTTTAGACAGGAATGAATTCTCAAATTTGCATTTGTTTCTATGTTTTCAGGTACAGTATGTAATGTGTACGGAATGGGCCGGGTTGCCGGGTGCTGATATAAAACCCGGTCTGGGAATTCCTTTTAAAATTTTTGTTTAAACTTAATTTTTCCGAATTATTTGATGGATAATTTAATATTAAAAATTAAATGAACTCTTTCAATACTAATATTTATATATTTTATTATTAAATTAAAATAAAGAATTTTAATTATTATATAGTAATTTAGACTAAGTTGAGCCAACCCAAATATTCCAAGGCCCTGGGTCCGAACAGCCGGGCTTAGGATTTAGTATAAGACCCATTTATATTTGAAGAGACATTTTTTTTCGTTTTTAATCTTTATTTATTTCAAATATAATTAACAAAATAAGGGGAATTTTAGAAAATATATATATTTTTTATAATTTCATATATATTTGAAATAGTTACAAATTAATTTGCATTTCCGTACAATGCACAGGTAGATTTTGTCAAGTTTATAATATTTTTATAATACTAGTTTTTGTTTAAAATTTTGAATGAATTTCTTCAATTAATGTAATTACAAAATATTTTTAAAAATATTTAATTAATTTAGAATAAATTATATTAATTTCATTTAATTTTAAAAATAATTATATTAAAATAATACAAAAAATCCTCATTGTTTTAATATTAATAACTTATATATATTATAATTTAAATAATATTATTAATAACTTATTACAAAGTTAATTTGTTTTAATGTTAAAACTGTTAGTATTCGATTCTTTTGTAATTTTATATCTATCTTTGTTTCACTTTAATCAATGAATGTAATTAACTCTTATTATATTTAAAAAAAATATTAAAATTAATTTTAATATGTTTTTATTAAATTGTGTTTTAAGCTTATTAATTTAATATTCATTAATTTTTAATATTGTAACATTAAAAGTTAATTCAATTCAGTAAAAAATCTTAAAATAAAGATATAATTTATTTAAAATCAACTTTATATTTAACATATAAAAATTATAAAGAAAAATTTTAAATAAAAGCATGAAATAACTTTAAAAAATTAAAAGCTAAGAAGTAAAAAATTAATTTACTCAAATTATAAATAAATGCTTCAAATAGGGAATGTCATGTGTCAAAAAACTATAATGTGACCATGACTTATTATTTATGTTTTTGTTACTTCATATTGCTATATTATATATTTAATTTTTTAGAAATGGGAGAGATAAGAATCTACTAGAAAATGCACACTTACTACGCTTCACAAAATTGGGTTAAATTTTTAAACATGATCTGTATAAAAGATATAATGATTCAATTATTAAATAAATGCATTTATAGTTTAAATATCAAATTATATTTTAGTATAATCATAATCTTTTTTATGTTCGTTTTATGGTTAATGAAGATTAATCCTTTCGAATTCGAGTTCTTTCCTTTAGAATGCAATGTATGTTATCATTACATTCAACAATTGTTGGTAAATAGGAAAATCAATAATGACAAGCTCAACATCAATACAATAACAAGATCGAGCTAACCAATCACCCTAAACCCTAATGTGATTATAGAAAGTGATTGTATGCCTGTTATTGAAATGATTAAAGAGAATTTAGAGAATACTCCTTCGATGACGCTCATTCAAAAGATAAAAGAAGTAAGTAGGCATCTCCATGTAGTCAAATTCCAGCATGTGTCAAGAGAAGCAAATATGGTGGTTGATTGGTTAGCTTGATCTTGTCCTTGTATTGATGTTGAGCTTGTCATTATTGATTTTCCTATTTTTTATGTTAAGAGATTGCTATTATAAGATAAATTAGGCAATCCTCACATAATGATAAGTTGATTTAAGGCATCTGGATGCCTTATTTTATTATAAAAAAAACAATTGAATGAGGACATAACATAATATTTTTTTTTCTAAATTAATCACTATGGTATATATGCAAAAATATGTTATGAATTAAGATATAGAAAAATTATTTGGTATATTGTCGATGAAAGTTTTTAGACTCCACAAGTATGGTGAAGGATTGACAAGTGTGCTATAGGAATATAGTAAAATATTTAAAAATAGGGTTAAATATAAAATTGGTCCTCGAACTTGTCCACTTCTTCCAAATTGGTACTTAAGGTTTTTTTGTCTCAAATTGGTACCCAAACTTTTTTTCCATCAACTATATTGGTACTCGAGCCTAACGCCGTGATTTTTTTGTTGACATGGTAGCGCTTGTCACTCATGCGGCACCACATGTCATCCTCTTTGTACCTCTTTTTTTTTTTTTGTTTCTTTTTCCCTCATTTTCTTCCTTTTTTCTTTTCTTCCCTTTTTCTTTTTCTTTTTCCCTGGCTGCCACACTGTCTTCTTCATCTCCTATTCCTCTTTTCTTCATCAGATTCCATTAAATTAAAAACACGAAAATAATTTTTAAGTTTTAAGTTCTGTGTCGAAATTGTGTTTTGTGAGTTCTTGTTTAAGTTTTTGTACAGTGAACTTCGTATAATCCTCTTGATTGTTTTGTTGGTTCTGGTTGTCGTAATCAACTTTGAATACTGACCCGCCATCTTCTGACGGTGAATACTCGAGGGGGCTAGTTCTGCTCTTGGACTTCTTATTTGCTCTTAAAAATCAACTTATGTCTATATCTTGAACAGAACCAACTCTCACTTCATCATCTGTCCTCAATCATTTTCCATGAGAAGCAGCTTTTAGCTTACTATCCAATGTAGTTTCATTTAGACGAACAGAAGTTAACTCTTGCTGCAATTGATTTAATCATAATGGAATTGCCCCTGTTGTTCATTGGATCCATAGGATTTTTAGGGTTTTCAATTTTTTTGTATTTTTTTTCTAAGTTCTTGCTCCCTTTTTGGGTTTTAAATTTCTTATTTTCAAATAATTTAAAATTCTACCAAGCTCTTCTAGGGTATTTGAGGGAAGGTAATGGCATTGCATGATATGAGTCGAAATAGAGGCCATAGTTGACTGAATGAGAACAATTTGCCCCACTTGAGAGAGCATGTTTGCTTTCCAAGAACACAATTTTGATCTCACTTTGTCAACAATGAACTCATATTTGAGCTTCGTTACTCTCTTGGAATGGATAGGAAAGCCCAAATTTTGCCGAGACACTCAACTTTTGAAAGTTAATATTTTGATGGATTCTTTTATAAATTTTGCAAAAACACGTTTGATAGTCCTTGTGGTTCTTGAATCAACTTTGCAAACAAAATAACATCATCCGTGAAAAACAAATGTGAGATTTGGGGGCCATTTCTCGAGTCTCTTATAGGTTTCCAGTTTCCATCATCCACTTATTTTGAGATTTAAGGTACTCTATGCACAAAATAAACAAGTATGGAGAGAGAGGGTCTCTTTGTCTAATACCCCAAGAGGGTGCAAACCTTTCCAACTTTGAACCATTGACAAGGATTGTAGTCGTAGTGGAGGAAATGCAATACATAATAAGTTTAATCCAAGAAGGTGAGAAATTAAAAAAGAGAACCTTTTTAATGACAGATCATTCCAACTTATCGTAAGTTTTTTCAAGGTCAAATTTTACAATCATCGCTATAACATTGCTTTTCATTTATTTTGAGAGTTCCAACTTTGCTTTTCATTTTTTTTTAGAGAGTGGAAGATTTCTTGGACAATAATGATGTTATCTATTTTTTTCTTCCTCGGGAGAAAACTAATTTGGACAAGTGAAATAATAGTTTGGTGAATTGGTTGAATCCTTGTTACCATTATTTTGGTAATGATCTTGTAAACTGTGTTTCACAAGCTGATAGGACGAAACTGGGAGATGTAAAATGTACCTTGACATTTAAGGATAAGAGTGATAAGGGTATTGACCAAAGGTCAAATGTAGGAGTAATTTCGATCTATTTCTGCACTTAAGGAGCTCGTTTTCTAGCCATTTTAGTATTTATTATTGTGTTTTCAGTATTTAGTAGTTAGGATTAAAAAGTAGTAAAAGAAGTGTTTTTAACACATTTTGTGAGTGTTGTGACCTATTAGGCCGACACGGGCCTTAGGTAGTTCAAATGTGCTGAATTGAGTGTGTAGGATGATTTATAGGCCCAATTGATGTAGAAGCAAGGGATGAGTAACACACAAACTTCCCAAGCCGCTAAAGCACAACATGGAACCAGGAAAGTATAAAATTGTTGTCGTGTCACACCATAAACCGTGCATGGCGCGACATAGCCCTGACATGGTGCCCAAGTGCTTCAAGGCTATTTTCATCCACACAATCAACTTTATAGGAAGGCCTAGGACGTGCCGAAAACCTAATTTGAGCTACCAACCCTCCTATAAATAAGACCTTAGGAGTTTGATGTAACTAAGTCGTCTTAGACGCATCCAAAAACCCTATTAATTTAGGAGTAGGATTATATTAGTTCTATAATTACTTTTCATAAACTTTTTTTTTCTCTCTCTTGGAATCAGTTTCGATCCAATAGTTTTTTTTTATTTAATCAAAGTATTTTAGTTTAATTGCCTTCACAAGCGAAGATATTCATGATTCCAATCAAGAGATTCGCTACTCCGTTTTTCCATCAACATCAAATCTGGATTATTCTAATCTATTTTCTCTTTTGATTCAATCATGTTATTTACATGTTGAAATCAATTGTGTTTTATATTATGAATAACATGAGTGGCTAAATCCTTCAGGGGAGATTAACGAGTGGATGGGGGTCGTGATTAATGGAGGATTTAAGATTTTTTTTGATTGGGTTAGTTGGTATAAATTATGCGTTATTAAACCCTAGGCTTGACAATCCTAGGAAGTAATCATAAGTTAAACGAGATCAGGAGATAAGTTTGTCAATTAAATCATAATTTATCCTGGTTGAGAAAGTGAGGTCGAGAGATAAGTAAGGATCGACCAAGTAATTAATCGGTTAGAGGCCGGGAGGTAATAACCGATTAGTTAATAGCTAATCCACCTTAGAACCCTAATATGAAGTTGATTACAACCCCTGGAACGAGTAAATCTTCTTGATTGGTTTTATCGAGTTAGTTTATTTATTTTCTTGCTTATTTATTTTAATTGTTTAATTTTAATTATTAATCTTTTTAATGGTTTATCGTAATATAGGATTTAATTATTACTATTTAGACTTATTATTGTAAATAGATTTTCAATAGATTTAATCCATCCTCCATTGCATACAATCATTGGAATACTTCCCTGTGTTCCGTTGTAACATAATTTGTAACACCCCCAACTCGTATCCGTCGCCGGAACAGGGTTACGAGGCATTACCAAGGAGTACAGAACACTTACAGATAATTTGAAATCATTATCGTTCAAATACCGAGACTAATTATAAACGTTCATTTAACGGGCTTTCGAGGTCCAAATCATGCATTAAGATCGGGTCGAGACTAAACTGGATCCTCAGGAAAATTTTTCGCGACTTTTAAAAATTTTCTCGCATATAAGGGTCACACGCCCGTGTGACTAGGGACACACATCCGGACCATACGCCCATGGGGTAGACCGCTTGTCACACACGGCCTAGACACACGCCCGTGTCTACCCGTGTGGACTATTTTCCAAGCCATATTTCTCACTCGCTTGATCGTTTATCTTTACCAACATTTTAATACAGTCAAGAACCAATTTAAGATATTCAACCAAGCCTTATACTTATTACCATTTTTTAGTCGTACACTTCATATAAATAATAAGAAACGTATATAGGCTCAATTCTTATTAAATTCCTCTTATACCTATACTTTTTCACATTATGGATTCATATCACATATAATAATCATACCTCTGTATTTCATATACATTTTCATAACAATTTGTCTTGGTTTCTAACTACTTCATATTTGAGTTCTACTCATCAAATCATTTGAGCATCATCTTTACACAAATAGTACGCTTGAGGTGTACAGTTCTATAATTATGAATAAAAACATTTATCAAACATATTCCATGTTTTTATATATCACAGTCTCATATTTCCATGTATCAAGTACCATCATTTCCTCGTATTTTAGACAAATACGTGTAACAATTCATAAACATGCAACTCACTAACTCTTCCTGCCAATCACAATTTAAATTGACAAATCACTTATTGAGTCCAATTTCAATGTTCACTAAAATTTATCATATAAATTTGGATGTAAGTATCCACCAATAGATTCCATGTACAGATATCATCATCTCAAATTTCCACATACATTTACTTTCCACATTATGAATTCAAATAACATATACAAGATATACCAATGTATTTCAAGTACGTTTTCATAATATTTCATTTTCGAATTCAAATTATTTCATATTAGAACTTTTCTCATTAACTCATTTGGAATACCAATTCATACGGATAATACACTCAAGGTGTACAAATATATAATCACAAATGAACTCATTCATCAACCAAGATTTATGTTCATGTCTCATCAACTCGTATTTCCTTATATCACATAATTCCATGTAACACTTACCAAACTTTGTCAAATTAGTGAACGTCTTACAGAATTGGTCTGCATCGGTATGCACTGAATTTCACTGATAATCACTGATGTCATAGCATAGCTATGGTCTTTTCACTAGAATGTCATAGCTCAGCTATGGTATTACATCTTCACTATCATTATGACATGGTGAAACCATGGACTTATCCGTCAATTCATCACATAGTCATATTCAATTACACTTAGTCGTTACATGATCACATGTATTTTCACTTAGTCAATTTCCGTTGAACTCATCGAATAATAATAGATACACGGTGGCTTTGCATAGTACCACCCTTGTAGCCGGCTATCTGGTGCACATAGTAGCTGCACTTAGTACTACACATGTGACCAAAACCATCACTTACACATAGTGGCCTGCACTTAGTACCACACATGTGATCGAAGCTATCGGTGCGCATAGTAGCCTCGCACTTAGTACTACACATGCGACCTATCCGTCTGGTACACGTAGTAGCCTACACTTAGTACTACACACGTGGCCTAAAACCATCTCGTAGCTCTCTTGTACACATAATGGCCTGCACTTAGTACCACACATGTGACCTAGCTACCTCATTCGTATCTTTTCTATTCCGAAGGTTCAACCGGGAATTCTCACTTTTCAACATTTTACCAATTCATCCATAATCAATCACAATTCATAATTTACATCAAATAATTACTCCATATTCAGCCATATCTCATATAATATAACAAAATATTAAAAAATAAATAAAAATGATGTATTATTTACATACAAACTTATAAATTCAATTTTTATATCATAACGATAATCACAATTTCATAGTAAATATTCAAAATAAAACATTATATCATTTCTAATTTAACATTTATCGATTATAATCGGGCATGTGATCAATTTATACACAAGTCATTCATATATTTTTCCTCCTCCTCCTCTCCATCCACATCCTTAGTATAAATAACACACTTGTAAGTAACATTATCTATAATTTTCACTATTTACTTATATGGATATTCAAGCTTTCCATCCGTGTCATAGTCGCTAAATTATTTTTATCTTGAGATAAAGAACTCCAAATTAAGATCCGCTAATTTTCCCTGAAACTAGACTCACATATCTTCTTACCATAAAATTTTAAAAGTTTTTGGTTTAGCCAATAAGTACAATTTATTCTTTAAATTCACCCCTATTCTGCTGTCCAACAGTTTCGGCCCCTATTCACTAAAAATTAATTATCTCATCATACAGAATTTGGATAATGTTCCCGTTTGTTTCTTTTGAAAATAGACTCATTAAGGATTTTAATAATATAAATTATAACCCATAATTATTTTCCTCAAATTTTTTATGATTTTCCAAAGTCAGAACAGGGGAACCCGAAATCATTCTGACATTGTCTCACAAAATTTATTATATCTCATGATTCACAATTCCATTGCTTACACCGTTTCTTTTATAAGAAACTAAACTCAATAAGATTTAATTTCATATTTCATTCATTCTCTAATACAATTTCTACAATTTTTGGTGACTTTTCAAAGTTAGACTACTGCTACTGTCCAAAACTATTTTAGTGCAAAATGTTGATTTTCATTTTGCCCCAAATTTCACAGTTCATACAATTCAGTCCTTGCTCAATTAAACCCTCAATTTAGCTAATTTTTCTCAATTAATACTTTATTCTATCATTTTAAACTACTTCATAACCCTTGGAAATCAAAACTTTAGCACTAGACCTTAATTCCAAACTCTTTCACTATTAGGTCCTAAAGTCAATTTCCATCAATTTTACTTGATAAAATCATCATATATCAAAATTAAAGCTTCAATTATATGTTTATTCATCATATGCTTCCAGCACTCATCCATAGAAACTTTAAAAATTAGCCATGGAATCAAAAACTAATGACATAGTAAGTTGGACCCAATTGTAAAAGTCCAAAAACATAGAAATTTCAAGGAGAAAGCAAGAATTAAACTTACATGAAGCTAAAGTATGAAAACCAGATTGAACCCTCTTCCATGGCTGTTTTTCATCTGATAAATATAAAGAAAAATGATGAGAATTCTAGATATTCCATTTTGGTCCCATTTTTATTTAACTAATTTTGGCAATTTTCCAATTTTGCCCTTATTTCACCCATTTCCTGATTTTTCTTAGCTATTGTCGCCCAAAATATCTCCTTTCGAGGTATTATCGATCAATACACATCATTTAACATAAAATACTTATACATTTACGCATTCATACTCAATTACCATTCAACACAATCATATTGTCCCTTATAAGGGCCTACGAGGCCTTAAGCATGCTTTAAAAGTGGTTCGGGACTAAATCGATAACATACGAACTATTTGGAAAACTTAGAAATTTTTCATTCATTCAGGGGTCACACGCCCGTGTGAACAGGTTGTGTGCCTCACATGACTTGATTCGCGTCGTGTCACAGTAGTGTGGAAACAGGGGCATACATACTGACTTAGGTCACACGGCTGACCACACGCCCGCGTGTCTAGCCCGTGTGCCCTTCGAAGTGGCCACACACACCCGTGTGCCAGGCCGTGTACTAGGCCATGCCAAACCTGTAGGGTATACTGACTTATGCAACACGGCCAAGTCACACGCCCTTGTGCTAGGCCGTGTGCCATTTAGGGGGGTATACTGACTTGTGCCACACAGCCGGTCACACGCCCGTGTATGTGACCGTATGGAGCATACTGAATTCATTTAATATCAACACCATGGGACACACGGCCGTGTAGTATGACCATGTGTCGCACACAGCTGAGACACACGCCCGTGCCTCTGCCCGTGTGGAAAAAAATAGGCCATTTGCAAGGCCAATTTGCCACCCTTACTCATGCTCACCTAAACAACCAAAATGGTACCATTTCTACAACCAATAAGCAGCCTAAATTATCAACCAAAAACACTATTCATACCATATCCATTTCAACCAACTTCAATACTCAATTCAATGCCAAATACTTATTCAAATACTTATCAACTCAACTTCTAAAATCATACTTCAACAAAGCATTTCTCAAGCATTAAACTCCATAAATCAATTTAACCATTTACAACTATATAACCATCACCATTTTCATTCTAAACATGCCAAAATAAGCCATCACCCATGCTATATATACAACCAAAACATATGCATTTACAAGTCATTTCTAATAGCTAAACATACAACCATATTAACATAATTTACAAGCCAACTCTCATGGCTATATTCACAACCAAAATACCACAAGTAGCCTATACATGCCATATACATATATACACAACTCAAAAGTACCAAATAGATGTCCGATAGTGCGATGATGTTACCGAAGACTCCCGGATCCGAGCTAGCCTTGATTCACTATAAAACATATAAAAATACACAAAGTAAGCTTCATAGCTTAGTAAGTTCATACTAAATATACTCAATAATTCATGAAATACAATTCATCAATTTGAACAAGTTAATGTATCATTCATGATAATATCAAACCTTTCATAAAATTATTCATATACTAATATGCAAAGTTATAATCTTTTCTATTCGATCTTCATACTTACATGTACAAACATGTACAAATTCATAACGAACTCATAACTTTCCGTAGCACTGTCGAATACTCGATGTTTCACACACTAAGTGCCATCGCATAGCCGAAGCTATTATAATTCCGCACACTAAGTGCCTTACTCGATGTTTCGCACACTAAGTGCCATCGCATAGCCGAAGCTATTATAACTCCGCACACTAAGTGCTTTACATAGCTGAAGCTATCTCCGTCTTGCACACTAAGTGCTGTATATAGCCGAAGCTATCTCAAATCGCACACTAAGTGCTAAACATTGTCAATTTATCGTCAAACATGACCGTAGTCTCGTGTATACAATTTATGTAATATCAAAGTGTTAAAAGCATAATTGTAACAATGTTTATCACATATGAACTTACCTCGAATGCTAAAACGACGAATCGAGTCGTTTAGTCGATCACTTTCGTTTTTCCCGATCCTGATCTGAATTCCTCTTTTCTTGATCTAAATGTATTTAAAATTAAATTATTCAATCACTACTTTATTCAATTTAGTCCAAAACATACTTTAAGGCATATTTACCCTTTTACCCCTAAACTTTCACATTTTTCACAATTTAGTCCTTGTTGCATAAAATCACAAATTCATACAATTTAATCCAATTTCAGGATAGCCGAATTTCACTAGTGTCCATATTTGCCCATATTTCTAATTTATTCACACTTTTAACCACCACATTTCACATTTTCACAATTTAATCCCTTTTTGACATTTTTGTCAAAAATCACTTTATAAAACATGAAAATCTATCATCGAAAATTCATATTTCATCTTCAAAAACCAAAGAACACATAAACTCATCAATGGAAACTTTGAAAATCTTTAACAGTTTCAAAATTAAAGGTATGGGCTAGCTAGAATACGAAGCAACGATCTCAAAAACATAGAAATCATCAAAAACGGGACAAAACACATACCTAATTGCTTGAATTATTCCTAGCCGAATGAAGAACCCTAGTTTCTCTTGTGCTTCTTTTAATTTCGGTTCACCAAGATGATAATGGATGAAATTTGTGTTTTATTTTACTTATTTTATCATTATTTACAAATTACCATAATTAACCTTATTCATAAACCATTAAAAACATTCATATAATGCCCATAAATGTCCACCCAATATACAAATGGTTTAATTACCATTTAAGGTGATCGCTGTGAATCAGAGCTTTAAAATTTATAAAAAGAATGATCGAACCTGGAAACTAACTCTAACAACGATTAAAGGCAAGTGTACCTATCGAACAGTAGTATAGCTTAGGCAAGACCGGATTATCGAACCCAAAGGAACTAAAAGTACTAATACTAACTTTCTTTTTATTATTTAACCTAAAATAAGTGAAGTTGCTTTTAATCTAAAATTAACGAACTACTAAGCTAAGGACACAAAGACGAATAAAGACTAAAATTGGGGAGATAACTTTTAGAAAAACTCAGTTGATTTAGATGATACCCTCAGGAAGAATCCACCTAGACTTCACTTGTTATCTATCACTGAACCATATGATTTTATTTACTTAGTTTGATCCGTAAGACTCCCTAACGTATATTAAACCATCTCTCGAGGCGAATAACGTCTAACCCTAGGTTAATTAGTGGAACTCTCGTTCTCTTATAATAACCCCCTAGAATAGCAGTAAATCGATCTATGGACTCCCATATTAGGTTTCACCCTAATCCGGCAAAATCTCGTCACCCTATCTCTAGGCGTGCGATCAACTCCGCTTAATTATGCTAGATCTACTCTTAGACAGGGTCTATTCCTCCTCCACCTAAGCACACTAAATTTGGATAAAGCTCACATAATTAAGAACAAACTAAGTATTTATCATATAATTTAGAAAATAATAACAAAATTCATCATAGGTTTTATCCCCTTCAGGTATCTGAAGGATTTAGTTCATAACTAAATAAGAAAACATCTCAAGAGAAAAGATAAAACAAAACATAAGAAATCCCTAAAACTCCCTAAAGGAATTGAAGGAGAGATCCGCCGTCTTGAGTAGAATCCCGGCTTCTTGAGATGGATCAACTGGCTACCTTCGAGTGATTCCCATAACTCTGACTTTTTCGGCTTGGCTCCTTGGCCTAGCTAACCGCCATGACAAAAGCCCTGGCAGAAGGCTTCTGCCAAACTCTCCGATTAAGTTGCCCCCTAGGGTGTTTATATAGGCTTTGAGATGTGTTACTTGGCCTCCAAGTATCCTAATTTGAGTGCGATTCCTAATTGGGGGTTTAATTAGAATTTGGAGTGTGTTTCTTTGCCTCCAAGCATCCAAATCCCAGTAAAACTCCTCTTGGCTGCGGCAGGGGCACGGCCATGGCACACGTCCGTGTGAATCGTGGTCAGGCCGTATGGACTTCGTTGATGAGGCACGGCCGTGTAAATCGTGGTTCAGGCCGTGTTCGAGATCTTTAAGGAGGCACGGTCGTATGATCTTTGGTCCAGGCCGTGTCGATTTCATGCTTTGGCCCATTTGTCCGTTTTAAGCCCGTTTTGTGTTCTTTTCATCCCCTGGTGCTTTCCTGAGTATATAACATGAAAAGAAAGGATTAAGAGCACCAAATTACATAAAATAAGGGATAATTCATCCAAAAGCATACTAAATATGGGCCTAAAATATGTTACTATTTCGGTTTATCAAATACCCCCACACTTAAGCTTTTGCTTGTCCTCAAGCAAAATTCTCAACTCATAATTAAAACGAACTTCCCTTAATTCATAATAGTCATTAATAGTGTTTCATCATAATTCAGAGATAATTCATACATGGATAATTTAACTCAAAGAGTCCTAAAGATTCAAACAGTCTAAGTCATACATTTGTAGCACAAAACATAGGTGTTTCCCTTCATCTAAACAATTACCTCTGATTTAAAATCGACAAGGATTGACATCCTCACTTAAAGATTCACTCAAATCACTCAAAGTGTTTAAGGTTCAAAATTAGGCACTCAAAAGTCAAACATGAAGAGTTAATCCCATAGGCTTGCATGAGAATCAAATCTCCACCACTAAAATATGAGATGAAATACAAATCAAAAGGTCTTTGAAAGGGTTGTAACGGGGCTTGGGTTAAAGGTGTGGAATAAGGCTGAATTAGAGGGTTAGAATCGAGACTGAATTGATAAATTACCTAACTAGAAAAAATGAACTGATGAATAAATAATTACATGAATTGAAACTTTGAAACTAATAATACGAGCTTCTTCTTCAATATTTGGAATTCAAACGTATAAGCTCACTTAATCACATAACTAATAAAAACTAATAATGAATATACTTCATTTTTTTTAAGAACAAATCAAGTAATAATAAAGAAATTTAATAACTGAAATATAGAACATAGTTAGGCAACTGCTCAAAATCAAATGTCGATAAAAAGGGAGTCAAGGAATGGTGATAACAAATATACAAAGGGTTTTGGGTTAATATTAGTGGGTGAGTCAATAAAAAGGGTTGTTAGGATCAAATGGGTTCACTAGGGGTTAATTATGAAGGTGGGTTTTTAGTGGAGTAAGTGGGTTAAATCCTAGGTGCCTTTATCATTTCTGTATATCAAATCAAAGATGTGGTCTCGACATGTATAATCGATGCAAGTTCTAGAATAACAAATTAATGTTGACACACTCATAATCAATAAAGTGAGCAAGAAAAAGAATTTATGCTCTATAAGGCTCAAAATCTTACAATTATCAATGACTTAATCTAAAACATATCAATAAAAATCATAAATCATTAGAAATTTCATTCTAATCATAATATGAGAAACTTACTTTAAGACAAGGCATAATTCAGGGATTTTCAAATAATACTATAGTTAACCCCCCCACACTTAAGATGTACATTGCCCTCAATGTACAAAGATAGATAATAGCAAAATAATCATAAAATCATAAGATAGGGAGAGAAGTGAAACTTCCTGAATTTTGGATGAAGTCAATGAAAAGAAACCGGATAGGATAGGAATGAGAACGTGGGAAAGCGTCTCGAACCGTTTGAGTCCTCGAAGCAGCCATCCTAATTTTATTGTATCCTTTGCTAAATCTAAATGGAATGAATAATAATAAGAAGAAAATAATAAAGAAAATAAAAGAAAATTAAAAGAAATAAAAATAAAAATAAAAATAAAAATAAAAATAAAAATAAAAGTAAATAATGGAAAATGAAAAAAAGGAAAACAACTGGAAAAGAAAAAGGAAGAAGGGGGTTAAATAAGAATTATGGATCTGGTGGTTGCCCCCGCCCTTGTACCTTCCTGTGGTGGCCACATGGCCACGGCCACGGCCGTGTGTAAGGCCGTGTGGTCTGGAAATCTGCACTTTGGTTAGTTTATAGTTAGGTACTAAAAAGGGAAAATAAAAGTAAAAGAAGAAAAAAAATGTAGAAATTAATGGGGTTAGTGCTCGGGTTGTATCCCGAGAAGTGCTCGTTTATAGTCTTAAGCTAAACTTTACCTCTCATTCGTATGGTCAAGGTGATTTGAGGAGGTGAAAATCCTTTCTCATGCGATCAATTCGGTTGTGGATATAAATTTTAAGTCGAGTAATGTTTACCTCAAAGGTGTTGAATTTAGAATTGCTTACCTCGACTGTGCCGTATAGGAAGACATTAAGTACCTCAAAAGTGATTTCTTCGTTTTATCTTGAGTACTGAATTGGTGATTCGAGGGTCTTCCTTATTCAACAATACCTGATCCCCTATTTTGAAGTGATTTGTTGTTCCTATCAGCTCGTCTGGGGTTTCTTTCGGTTTCACTTCGTGTATACCTAGTTTCTCTTTAAAGTGTGTTTTCCACTCGTCTAGTTCATCAACCTGAAGCCTTAGTTCTTCATGAATTATTTCTTTATGGGTACGAGGTCTAAGATCTAGCTCAATAGGTGATTTAAGTGATGCTTCCTGTAAAGAAGGTTGAACCAAATGGTTATCAATAAAATTAACGTTCGTACCTTTATTACTCGATGTCCTAGCCGAGTCAAGAGCTTGAAGAGTGATTGTTTAAATGCGTCTACGAAGTGTGAGTTCACCGACTTTCTTCCTCTGCATGCGGTCTTTCTTTATTGCATCGGGATATGGCACACGAGTTTGGTACTCTGTAATTGCCGATTTTGGTATATCATGGCACACTTCAACCTTACCTTCGCTTACCACAGGTTCTTCCCTTGGGTTTGGTTCGTCTAACCCTTCACTATCGTATATGGCTTGATTTTGCTCACTCGGGTTAGTTTCAGTATTGCGTGGCAAGCTTCCTTGTGGTAGTTCTGAGATCAGCTTAGCAAGTTGTATAACTGACTTAGTAAGTTCCCCAACTGACTCAGTAACTTCCCTAACTTGGCTCTCGATCCCTTTGATCGATGCTTGTTGGGTCTTACGGGTGGTTTCAGTGTCTTGGAGACGGTTATCTGTGGCTGCCATGAATTTTGTCAGCATCTCCTCGAGGTTCGACTCCTCTTCCTGTTGGTAAGATGGTTGTTGAAAATTTGGAGGAAGTTCCTGTCCTTGGCTACTTTGATCATCCCACGAGAAATTTGGATAGTACCTCCAACCTGCATTATAAGTGTCATTATAAAAATTATTTTGAGGTTTAGAATAGTTACCCGTATATTGAGCTTGCTCGTTTTCCATGCCATATTTGTAGAGTGGGTACTCAGGATTTGCCATGCCTCCTAAATTCGGATCATAATGTATTTTTGGGTGTACCTGCGAGAGACTATTCAAACCTTCAATTTTTTATTCATCATCTCTAACTGATTAGATAACCTGGTGACCACGTCGAGGTTGAAGACACTGGCTGCTTTAGTAGGAATTGTCCTCATCGCTTGCCACTGATAATTATTCAGTGCCATCTTCTCTATAGACTAAAATTATCCGCCAAAAGCAAAATAGAGGAAAAATTAACAAAGTAAAAAAAATAAAAAAAATTACAAAAAATAAAAAAAATGGCTAAAGTAATAAAAATAGAGCTTTCTTAATATTTTAGTTCCCCGGCAACGGCGCCAAAAACTTGATCGTTGTGAATCAAAGCTTTAAAATTTATAAAAAGAACGATCGAACCTGGAAACTAACTCTGACAATGATTAAAGGCAAGTGTACCTATCGAACAGTAGTATAGCTTAGGCAAGACCGGATTATCGAACCCAAAGGAACTAAAAGTACTAATACTAACTTTCTTTTTATTATTTAACCTAAAATAAGTGAAGTTGCTTTTAATCTAAAATTAACGAACTACTAAGCTAAGGACACAAAGACGAAAAAAGACTAAAATTGGGGAGATAACTTTTAGAAAAACTCAATTGATTTAGATGATACCCTCAGGAAGAATCCACCTAGACTTCACTTGTTATCTATTACTGAACCATATGATTTTATTTACTTAGTTTGATCCGTAAGACTCCCTAACGTATATTAAACCCTCTCTCGAGGCGAATAATGTCTAACCCTAGGTTAATTAGTGGAACTCTCGTTCTCTTATAATAACCCCCTAGAATAGCAGTAAATCGATTTATAGACTTCCATATTAGGTTTCACCCTAATCCGGCAAAATCTCGTCACCCTATCTCTAGGCGTGCGATCAACTCCGCTTAATTATGCTAGATCTACTCTTAGGCAGGGTCTATTCCTCCTCCACCTAAGCACATTAAATTTGGATAAAGCTCACATAATTAAGAACATACTAAGTATTTATCATATAATTTAGAAAATAATAACAAGATTCATCATAGGTTTCATCCCCTTCAGGTATCTGAAGGATTTAGTTCATAACTAAATAAGAAAACATCTCAAGAGAAAAGATAAAACAAAATATAAGAAATCCCTAAAACTCCCTGAAGGAATTGAAGGAGAGATCCGCCGTCTTGAGTAGAATCCCGACTTCTTGAGATGGATCAACTGGCTACCTTCGAGTGATTCCCACAACTCTGACTTTTTCGACTTGGCTCCTTGGCCTAGCTAACCGCCCTGACAAAAGCCCTGGCAGAAGGCTTCTGCCGAACTCTCCGATTAAGTTGCCCCCTAGGGTGTTTATATAGGCTTTGAGATGTGTTACTTGGCCTCCAAGTATCCTAATTTGAGTGCAATTCCTAATTGGGGGTTTAATTAGACTTTGGAGTGTGTTTCTTTGCCTCCAAGCATCCAAATCCGAGTAAAACTCCTCTTGGCCGCGGCAGGGGCACGGCCATGGCACACGCACGTGTGAATTGTGGTCAGGCCGTGTGGACTTCGTTGATATGGCACGGCCGTGGAAATCGTGGTCCAGGCCGTGTTTGAGATCTTTAAGGAGGCACGGTCGTGTGATCTTTGGTCCAGGCCGTGTCGATTTCATGCTTTGGCCCATTTGTCCCATTTTAAGCCCGTTTTGCGTTCTTTTCATCCCATGGTGCTTTGCTGAGTATATAACATGAAAAGAATGGATTAAGAGCACCAAATTACATAAAATAAGGGATAATTCATCCAAAAGCATACTAAATGTGGGCCTAAAATGTGTTACTATTTCGGTTTATCAAATACCCCCACACTTAAGCTTTTGCTTGTCCTCAAGCAAAATTCTCAACTCATAATTAAAACGAACTTCCCTCAATTCATAATAGTCATTAATAGTGTTTCATCATAATTCAGAGATAATTCATACATGGATAATTCAACTCAAAGAGTCCTAAAGATTCAAACAGTCTAAGTCATACATTTGTAGCACAAAACATAGGTGTTTCCCTTCATCTAAACAATTACCTCTGATTTAAAATTGACAAGGATTGACATCCTCACTTAAAGATTCACTCAAATCACTCAAAGTGTTTAAGGTTCAAAATTAGGCACTCAAAAGTCAAACATGAAGAGTTAATCCCATAGGCTTGCATGAGAATCAAATCTCCACCACAAAAATATGAGATGAAACACAAATCAAAAGGTCTTTGAAAGGGTTGTAACGGAGCTTGGGTTAAAGGTGTGGAACAAGGCTGAATTAGAGGGTTAGAATCGAGACTGAATTGACAAATTACCTAACTAGAAAAAATGAACTGATAAATAAATAATTACATGAATTGAAACTTTGAAACTAATAATACGAGCTTCTTCTTCAATATTTGGAATTCAAACGTATAAGCTCACTTAATCACATAACTAATAAAAACTAATAATGAATATACTTCGTTTTTTTTAAGAACAAATCAAGTAATAATAAAGTACTTTTACAACTGAAATATAGAACATAGTTAGGCAACTGCTCAAAATCAAATCTCGACAAAAAGGGAGTCAAGGAATGGTGATAACAAATATACAAAGGGTTTTGGGTTAATATTAGTGGGTGAGTCAATAAAAAGGGTTGTTAGGATCAAAGGGGTTCACTAGGGGTTAATTATGATGGTGGGTTTTTAGTGGAGTAAGTGGGTTAAATCCTAGGTGCCTTTATCATTTACGTATATCAAATCAAAGATGTGGTCTCGACATGTATAATCGATGCAAGTTCTAGAATAATAAATCAATGTTGACACACTCATAATCAATAAAGTGAGCAAGAAAAAGAATTTATGCTCTATAAGGCTCAAAATCTCACAAAAATTATGGGTGTTTTGATGTCAACCTCGTAAATTTCAAACTTCAAAGTAATATTTAAATTCAGTAGACATCCTAAAAAATTTTAATTCTTGAAAAATAGACTTATCATGCCTGATTCTCTAGTATTCTTAGAATTTAATTATCAATGCACAATTATCAATGACTTAATCTAAAACATATCAATAAAAGTCATAAATCATCAGAAATTTCATTCTAATCATAATATGAGAAACTTACTTTAAGACAAGGCATAATTCAGGAATTTTCAAATAATACTATAGTTAACCCCCCACACTTAAGATGTACATTGCCCTCAATGTACAAATATAGATAATAGCAAAATAATCATAAAATCATAAGATAGGGAGAGAAGTGAAACTTCCTGAATTTTGGATGAAGTCAATGAAAAGAAACCGGATAGGATTAGAGGTGAACGTGGGAAAGCGTCTCGAACCGCTTGAGTCCTCGAAGCAGCCGTCCTAATTTTATTGTATCCTAAGCTAAATCTAAATGGAATGAATAATAATAAGAAGAAAATAATAAAGAAAATAAAAGAAAATTAAAAGAAATAAAAATAAAAATAAAAATAAAAATAAAAATAAAAATAAAAGTAAAAGTAAATAATGGAAAATGAAAAAAAGGGAAACAACTGGAAAAGAAAAAGGAAGAAGGGGGTTAAATAAGAATTATGGATCTGGTGGTTGCCCCCGCCCTTGTACCTTCCTGTGGTGGCCACATGGCCACGGCCACGGCCGTGTGTAAGGCCGTGTGGTCTGGAAATCTGCACTTTGGTTAGTTTATAGTTAGGTGCTAAATAGGGAAAATAAAAGTAAAAGAAGAAAAAATTGTAGAAATTAATGGGGTTAATGCTCGGGTTGCATCCCGAGAAGTGCTCGTTTATAGTCTTAAGCTAGACTTTACCTCTCATTCGTATGGTCAAGGTGGTTTGAGGAGGTGAAAATCCTTTCTCATGCGATCAATTCGGTTGTGGATATAAAGTTTAAGTCGAGTAATGTTTACCTCAAAAGTGTTGAATTTAGGATTGCTGACCTCGACTGTACCGTATAGGAAGACATTAAGTACCTCAAAAGTGATTTCTTCGTTTGTCTTGAGGTCTGAATTGGTGATTCCAAGGTCTTCCTTCTTCAACAATACCTGATCCCCTATTTTGAAGTGATTTGTTGTTCCTATCAGCTCGTCTGGGGTTTCCTTCGATTTCACTTCGTGTATTCCTAGTTTCTCTTTAAAGTGTGTTTTCCACTAGTCTAGTTCATCGACCTGAAGCCTTAGTTCTTCATGAATTATTTCTTTATGGGTACGAGGTCTAAGATCTAGCTCAGCTAGGTGATTTCGTGATGCTTCCTGTAAAGAAGGTGGAACCAAATGGTTATCAATAAAATTAACGTTCGTACCTTTATTACTCGATGTCCTAGCTGCGTCAGGAGCTTGAAGAGTTATTGTTTCATCGTCTACACGAAGTGTGAGTTCACCGACTTCTTCCTCTGTGTGGTCTTTCTTTATTGCATCGGGATATGGCACACGAGGTTGGTACTCTGTAATTGCCGATTTTGGTATATCATGGCACACTTCAACCTTACCTTCGCTTACCACAGGTTCTTCCCTTGGGTTTGGTTCGTCTAACCCTTCACTATCGTAAATGGCTTGATTTTGCTCACTCGGGTTAGTTTCAGTATTGCGTGGCAAGCTTCCTTGTGGTAGTTCTGAGATCAGCTTAGCAAGTTGTATAACTGACTTAGTAAGTTCCCCAAATGACTCAGTAACTTCCCTAACTTGGCTCTCGATCCCTTTGATCGATGCTTGTTGGGTCATACGGGTGGTTTCAGTGTCTTGGAGACGGTTATCTGTGGCTGCCATGAATTTTGTCAGCATCTCCTCGAGGTTCGACTCCTCTTCCTGTTGGTAAGATGGTTGTTGAAAATTTGGAGGAAGTTCGGGTCCTTGGCTACTTTGATCATCCCACGAGAAATTTGGATGGTACCTCCAACCTGCATTATAAGTGTCATTATAAAAATTATTTTGAGGTCTAGAATAGTTACCCGTATATTGAGCTTGCTCGTTTTCCATGCCATATTCGTAGAGTGGGTACTCAGGATTTGCCACGCCTCCTAAATTCGGATCATAATGTATTTCTGGGTGTACCTGCGAGAGACTATTCAAACCTTCAATTTTTTTATTCATCATCTCTAACTGATTAGATAACCTGGTGACCACATCGAGGTTAAAGACACTGGCTACTTTAGTAGGAATTGTCCTCATCGCTTGCCACTGATAATTATTCAGTGCCATCTTCTCTATAGACTAAAATTATCTGCCAAAAGCAAAATAGAGGAAAAATTAGCAAAGTAAAAAAAAATAAAAAAATAAAAAAAAATAAAAAAAATGGCTAAAGTAATAAAAATAGAGCTTTCTTAATATTTTAGTTCCCCAGCAACGGCGCCAAAAACTTGATCACTGTGAATCAGAGCTTTAAAATTTATAAAAAGAACGATCGAACCTGGAAACTAACTCTGACAATGATTAAAGGCAAGTGTACCTATCGAACAGTAGTATAGCTTAGGCAAGACCGGATTATCGAACCCAAAGGAACGAAAAGTACTAATACTAACTTTCTCTTTATTATTTAACCTAAAATAAGTGCAGTTGCTTTTAATCTAAAATTAATGAACTACTAAGCTAAGGACACAAAGATGAAAAAAGACTAAAATTTGGGAGATAACTTTTAGAAAAACTCAGTTGATTTATATGATACCCTCATGAAGAATCCACCTAGACTTCACTTGTTATCTATCACTGAACCATATGATTTTATTTACTTAGTTTGATCCGTAAGACTCCCTAACGTATAGTAAACCCTCTCTCGAGGCGAATAATGTCTAACCCTAGGTTAATTAGTGGAACTCTCGTTCTCTTATAATAATCCCCCAGAATAGCAGTAAATCGATCTATAGACTCCCATATTAGGTTTCACCCTAATCCGGCAAAATCTCGTCACCCTATCTCTAGGCGTGCGATCAACTCCGCTTAATTATGCTAGATCTACTCTTAGGCAGGGTCTATTTCTCCTCCACCTAAGCACATTAAATTTGGATAAAGCTCACATAATTAAGAACAAACTAAGTATTTATCATATAATTTAGAAAATAATAACAAGATTCATCATAGGTTTCATCCCTTTCAGGTATCTGAAGGATTTAGTTCATAACTAAATAAGAAAACATCTCAAGAGAAAAGATAAAACAAAACATAAGAAATCCCTAAAACTCCCTGAAGGAATTGAAGGAGAGATCCACCGTCTTGAGTAGAATCCCGACTTCTTGAGATGGATCAACTGGCTACCTTCGAGTGATTCCCACAACTCTGACTTTTTCGGCTTGGCTCCTTGGCCTAGCTAACCGCCCTGACAAAAGCCCTAGCAGAAGGCTTCTGCCAAACTCTCCGATTAAGTTGCCCCCTAGGGTGTTTATATAGGCTTTGAGATGTGTTTCTTTGCCTCCAAGCATCCAAATCCGAGTAAAACTCCTCTTGGCCGCGGCAGGGGCACGGCCATGGCACACGCACGTGTGAATCGTGGTCAGGCCGTGTGGACTTCGTTGATGAGGCACGGCCGTGGAAATCGTGGTCCAGACGGTGTTCGAGATCTTTAAGGAGGCACGGCCGTGTGATCTTTGTTCCAGGCCGTGTCGATTTCATGCTTTGCCCCATTTGTCCCGTTTTAAGCCCGTTTTGCGTTCTTTTCATCCACTGGTGCTTTGCTGAGTATATAACATGAAAAGAATGGATTAAGAGCACCAAATTACATAAAATAAGGGATAATTCATCCAAAAGCATACTAAATGTGGGCCTAAAATGTGTTACTATTTCGGTTTATCAAATACCCCCACACTTAAGCTTTTGCTTGTCCTCAAACAAAATTCTCAACTCATAATTAAAACGAACTTCCCTCAATTCATAATAGTCATTAATAGTGTTTCATCATAATTCAGAGATAATTCATACATGGATAATTCAACTCAAAGAGTCCTAAAGATTCAAACAGTCTAAGTCATACATTTGTAGCACAAAACATAGGTGTTTCCCTTTATCTAAATAATTACCTCTGATTTAAAATCGACAAGGATTGACATCCTAACTTAAAGATTCACTCAAATCACTCAAAGTGTTTAAGGTTCAAAATTAGGCACTCAAAATTCAAACATGAAGAGTTAATCCCATAGGCTTGCATGAGAATCAAATCTCCACCACTAAAATATGAGATGAAACACAAATCAAAAGGTCTTTGAAAGGGTTGTAATGGGGCTTGGGTTAAAGGTGTGGAATAAGGCTGAATTAGAGGGTTAGAATCGAGACTGAATTGACAAATTACCTAACTAGAAAAAATTAACTGATAAATAAATAATTACATGAATTGAAACCTTGAAACTAATAATACAAGCTTCTTCTTCAATATTTGGAATTCAAACGTATAAGCTCACTTAATCACATAACTAATAAAAACTAATAATGAATATACTTCGTTTTTTTTAAGAACAAATCAAGTAATAATAAAGAACTTTAACAATCAAATATAGAACATAGTTAGGCAATCGCTCAAAATCAAATCTCGACAAAAAGGGAGTCAAGGAATGGTGATAACAAATATACAAAGGGTTTTGGGTTAATATTAGTGGGTGAGTCAATAAAAAGGGTTGTTAGGATCAAAGGGGTTCACTAGGGGTTAATTATGATGGTGGGTTTTTAGTGGAGTAAGTGGGTTAAATCCTAGGTGCCTTTATCATTTCTGTATATCAAATCAAAGATGTGGTCTCGACATGTATAATCGATGCAAGTTCTAGAATAATAAATCAATGTTGACACACTCATAATTAATAAAGTGAGCAAGAAAAAGAATTTATGCTCTATAAGGCTCAAAATCTCACAAAAAATATGGGTGTTTTAATGTCAACCTCGTAAATTTCAAACTTCAAAGAAATATTTAAATTCAGGTAGACATCCTAAAAAATTTTTAATTCTTGAAAAATAGACTTATCATGCCTGATTCTCTAGTATTCTTAGAATTTAATTATCAATGCACAATTATCAATGACTTAATCTAAAACATATCAATAAAAATCATAAATCATCAGAAATTTCATTCTAATCATAATATGAGAAACTTACTTTAAGACAAGGCATAATTCAAGGATTTTCAAATAATACTATAGTTAACCCCCCTACACTTAAGATGTACATTGCCCTCAATGTACAAATATAGATAATAGAAAAATAATCATAAAATCATAAGATAGGGAGAGAAGTGAAACCTCCTGAATTTTGGATGAAGTCAATGAAAAGAAATCGGATAGGATTGGAGGTGAACGTGGGAAAGCGTCTCGAACCGCTTGAGTCCTTGAAGCAGCCGTCCTAATTTTATTGTATCCTAAGCTAAATCTAAATGGAATGAATAATAAGAAGAAGAAAATAATAAAGAAAATAAAAGAAAATTAAAAGAAATAAAAATAAAAATAAAAATAAAAATAAAAATAAAAGTAAAAGTAAATAATGGAAAATGAAAAAAAGGAAAACAACTAGAAAAGAAAAAGAAAGAAGGGGGTTAAATAAGAATTATGGATCTGGTGGTTGCCCCCGCCCTTGTACCTTCCTGTGGTGGCCACATGGCCACGGCCACGGCCGTGTGTAAGTAGTGTGGTGCGGAAATCTGCACTTTGGTTAGTTTATAGTTAGGTGCTAAATAGGGAAAATAAAAGTAAAAGAAGAAAAAAATGTAGAAATTAATGGGGTTAGTGCTCGGGTTGCATCCCGAGAAGTGCTCGTTTATAGTCTTAAGCTAGACTTTACCTCTCATTCGTATGGTCAAGGTGGTTTGAGGAGGTGAAAATCCTTTCTCATGCGATCAATTCGGTTGTGGATATAAAGTTTAAGTCGAGTAATGTTTACCTTAAAAGTGTTGAATTTAGGATTGCTTACCTCGACTGTACCATATAGGAAGACATTAAGTACCTCAAAAGTGATTTCTTCGTTTGTCTTGAGGTCTGAATTGGTGATTCCAAGGTATTCCTTATTCAACAATACCTGATCCCCTATTTTGAAGTGATTTGTTGTTCCTATCAGCTCGTCTGGAGTTTCCTTCGGTTTCATTTCGTGTATTCCTAGTTTCTCTTTAAAGTGTGTTTTCCACTCGTCTAGTTCATCGACCTGAAGCCTTAGTTATTCATGAATTATTTCTTTATGGGTACGAGGTCTAAGATCTAGCTCAGCTAGGTGATTTCATGATGCTTCCTGTAAAGAAGGTTGAACCAAATGGTTATCAATAAAATTAACGTTCGTACCTTTATTACTCGATGTCCTAGCTGAGTCAAGAGCTTGAAGAGTGTTTGTTTCATCGTCTACACGAAGTGTGAGTTCACCGACTTCTTCCTCTGTGTGGTCTTTCTTTATTGCATCGGGATATGGCACACGAGGTTGGTACTCTGTAACTGCCGATTTTGGTATATCATGGCACACTTCAACCTTACCTTCGCTTACCACAGGTTCTTCCCTTGGGTTTGGTTCGTCTAACCCTTCATTATCGTAAATGGCTTGATTTTGCTCACTCGGGTTAGCTTCAGTATTGCGTGGCAAGCTTCCTTGTGGTAGTTCTGAGATCAACTTAGCAAGTTGTATAACTGACTTAGTAAGTTCCCCAACTGACTCAGTTGTTAGGAAGAATCCACCTAGACTTCACTTGTTATCTATCACTGAACCATATGATTTTATTTACTTAGTTTGATCCGTAAGACTCCCTAATGTATATTAAACCCTCTCTCGAGGCGAATAATGTCTAACCCTAGGTTAATTAGTGGAACTCTCGTTCTCTTATAATAACCCCCTAGAATAGCAGTAAATCGATCTATAGACTCCCATATTAGGTTTCACCCTAATCCGGCAAAATCTCGTCACCCTATCTCTAGGCGTGCGATCAACTCCGCTTAATTATGCTAGATCTACTCTTAGGCAGGGTCTATTCCTCCTCCACCTAAGCACATTAAATTTGGATAAAGCTCACATAATTAAGAACAAACTAAGTGTTTATCATATAATTTAGAAAATAATAACAAGATTCATCATAGGTTTCATCCCCTTCAGGTATCTGAAGGATTTAGTTCATAACTAAATAAGAAAACATCTTAAGAGAAAAGATAAAACAAAACATAAGAAATCCCTAAAATTCCCTAAAGGAATTGAAGGAGAGATCCGCCGTCTTGAGTAGAATCCCGACTTCTTGAGATGGATCAAGTGGCTACCTTCGAGTGATTCCCACAACTCTGACTTTTTCGGCCTGGCTCCTTGGCCTAGCTAAACGCCCTGACAAAAGCCCTGGCAGAAGGCTTCTACCGAACTCTCCGATTAAGTTGCCCCCTAGGGTGTTTATATAGGCTTTGAGATGTGTTACTTGGCCTCCAAGTATCCTAATTTGAGTGCAATTCCTAATTGGGGGTTTAATTGGACTTTGGAGTGTGTTTCTTTGCCTCCAAGCATCCAAATCCGAGTAAAACTCCTCTTGGCCGCGGCAGGGGCACGGCCATGGCACACGCACGTGTGAATCGTAGTCAGGCCGTGTGGACTTCGTTGATGAGGCACGGTCGTGGAAATCATGGTCCAGGCCGTGTTCGAGATCTTTAAGGAGGCACGGCCGTGTGATCTTTGGTGCAGGCCGTGTCGATTTCATGCTTTGGGCCATTTGTCTCATTTTAAGCCCGTTTTGCGTTCTTTTCATCCTCTGGTGCTTTGCTGAGTATAACATGAAAAGAATGGATTAAGAGAACCAAATTACATAAAATAAGGGATAATTCATCCAAAAGCATACTAAATGTGGGCCTAAAATGTGTTACTATTTCGGTTTATCAAATACCCCCACACTTAAGCTTTTGCTTGTCCTCAAGCAAAATTCTCAACTCATAATTAAAACGAACTTCCCTCAATTCATAATAGTCATTAATAGTGTTTCATCATAATTCGGAGATAATTCATACATGGATAATTCAACTCAAAGAGTCCTAAAGATTCAAACAGTCTAAGTCATACATTTGTAGCACAAAACATAGGTGTTTCCCTTCATCTAAACAATTGCCTCTGATTTAAAATCGACAAGGATTGACATTCTCACCTAAAGATTCACTCAAATCACTCAAAGTGTTTAAGGTTCAAAATTAGGCACTCAAAAGTCAAACATGAAGAGTTAATCCCATAGGCTTGCATGAGAATCAAATCTCCACCACTAAAATATGAGATGAAACACAAATCAAAAGGTCTTTGAAAGGGTTGTAACGGGGCTTGGGTTAAAGGTGTGGAATAAGGCTGAATTAAAGGGTTAGAATCGAGACTGAATTGACAAATTACCTAACTAGAAAAAATGAATTGTTAAATAAATAATTACATGAATTGAAACTTTGAAACTAATAATACGAGCTTCTTCTTCAATATTTGGAATTTAAACGTATAAGCTCACTTAATCAAATAACTAATAAAAACTAATAATGAATATACTTCGTTTTTTTTAAGAACAAATCAAGTAATAATAAAGAACTTTAACAACTAAAATATAGAACATAGTTAGGCAATTGCTCAAAATCAAATCTCGACAAAAAGGGAGTCAAGGAATGGTGATAACAAATATACAAAGGGTTTTGGGTTAATATTAGTGGGTGAGTCAATAAAAAGGGTTGTTAGGATCAAAGGGGTTTACTAGGGGTTAATTATGAAGGTGGGTTTTTAGTGGAGTAAGTGGGTTAAATCCTAGGTGCCTTTATCATTTTTGTATATCAAATCAAAGATGTGGTCTTGACATGTATAATCGATGCAAGTTCTAGAATAACAAATCAATGTTGACACACTCATAATTAATAAAGTGAGCAAGAAAAAGAATTTATGCTCTATAAGGCTCAAAATCTCACAAAAATTATGGGTGTTTTGATGTCAACCTCGTAAATTTCAAACTTCAAAGTAATATTTAAATTCAGGTAGACATCCTAAAAAATTTTTAATTCTTGAAAAATAGACTTATCATGCCTGATTCTCTAGTATTCTTAGAATTTAATTATCAATGCACAATTATCAATGACTTAATCTAAAACATATCAATAAAAATCATAAATCATCAGAAATTTCATTCTAATCATAATATGAGAAACTTACTTTAAGACAAGGCATAATTCAGGGATTTTCAAATAATACTACAGTTAACCCCCCACACTTAAGATGTACATTGCCCTCAATGTACAAAGATAGGTAATAGCAAAATAATCATAAAATCATAAGATAGGGAGATAAGTGAAACTTCTTGAATTTTGGATGAAGTCAATGAAAAGAAACCGGATAGGATTGGAGATGAACGTGGGAAAGCGTCTTGAACCGTTTGAGTCCTCGAAGCAGCCGTCTTAATTTTATTGTATCCTAAGCTAAATCTAAATGGAATGAATAATAATAAGAAGAAAATAATAAAGAAAATAAAAGAAAATTAAAAGAAATAAAAATAAAAATAAAAATAAAAATAAAAGTAAAAGTAAAAGTAAAAGTAAATAACGAAAAATGAAAAAAAGGAAAACAACTGGAAAAGAAAAAGGAAGAAGGGGGTTAAATAAGAATTATGGATCTGGTGGTTGCCCAGCCTTGTACCTTTCTCTCTGTGGTGGCCACATGGCCACGACCACGCCGCCGTGTGTGTAAGTAGTGTGTCTGCGAAATCTACACTTTGGTTAGTTTATAGTTAGGTGCTAAAAAGGGAAAATAAAAGTAAAAGAAGAAAAAAATGTAGAAATTAATGGGGTTAGTGCTTGGGTTGCATCCCGAGAAGTGCTCGTTTATAGTCTTAAGCTAGACTTTACCTCTCATTCGTATGGTCAAGGTGGTTTGAGGAGGTGAAAATCCTTTCTCATGCGATCAATTAGGTTGTGGATATAAAGTTTAAGTCGAGTAATGTTTACCTCAAAAGTGTTGAATTTAGGATTGCTTACCTTGACTGTGCCGTATAGGAAGACATTAAGTACCTCAAAAGTGATTTCTTCGTTTGTCTTGAGATCTGAATTGGTGATTCGAGGGTCTTCCTTATTCAACAATACCCGATCCCCTATTTTGAAGTGATTTGTTGTTCCTATCAGCTCGTCTGGGGTTTCCTTCGGTTTCACTTTGTGTATTCCTAGTTTCTCTTTTAAGTGTGTGTAACACCCCAAACCCGGCCCAAACACTACAACCGGATCTGGTATGTCACTAAGAAAAATTCTATCAAATCATGTCGTATTTTCAGAAAAGCCCAAATATGTTTTAAATAGAAGATGCTTTAATAAAGTAAAATCCAAACTTAAATACATGCCTTAGTTTAATTAAAATAAAGCTTAAATGACCTAAAGTAATAGAAGCCCATAATAAAACATAATAGCCCATGGCCTTATTACAACGAGATTTGAAGTCCATTAATTAAAAATATAAAATAAAACTTGAATCTCTTTTTGCCAAATCTACATATTCTTCTGCATGGCCACCTTGCTTCCTCTCCAGCCCGGTCCGAAGCACTAGGTATCACCTGAAATGTTAATTAATAGGGTGAGTCGCGAGACTCAGTGTGCAACCCTCATGCACCACTAGATTTTGGCCTTAGGCCCATAAAACAGATTAATAATTCCATTTATAAAAAAAATAACAAATAATATGCAAGGCCCAACCCATTTGCCTAGGTTTTCATCTGCTACACGCCCCCGTACCAGCCATTCACACCATTGGGGATTTCTACAATCGACCCACACCGCTACACGCCAAGATGGCAGTCATGCTGCTCATCAACATATTATGGCCGAAGCCCTTATAACAGATCACGGCATTAGCCGCTACAACATATAACAGATCACGGTATAAACCGTTACACATATAACGTATAACTTTCTCCTTTCATCAACCCAACCCATGCAGTCATAAAATCAATATGCTTTTATCATATAAAGTCAAACATTCACTGACCTGGTTGCTTCACCCTTTTCGGGTTTCCAACATTAAACCGAAATATCGGTATTTATCACAACATATAAACTTATGAGCATACATTAATAATCAGATCTAGATGGTGGGGAAGTATTACACACCTGATATCGCAAATTCCAATATTCTTAGTCGATGTCCTTGCTATCTGGTTCTATTATCCTCAATGTAAAGCCTTGAAATCCCCAAAGTAACACGATTCTATAACTTAGAGATCTATGCGATTGACTCCACTAAAGTTCCCTTCAGATTTCGGCACAAGTAGGCACCACAGAAGTAATTCGGCAATCACAGGAGATGAGATCTAGGGATTTCGGCTTTTAGGAAAATCCCAGAAAAAGTATGAACAAGAGAAGGCTGATGTGTCTTTGGCTTTTAAAATACTTGAGTGAAGAGTTTCAGTTTCTGACAGGAAAAGAGAAGAAGAAAAGAAAATAAGGAAGAGACTTGAAGATTTCGGCCTAGGAAGAAAAAGAATGGAAAGAGTTTCGCTTTTGAATCAAAGTGAAGATGAGGGAATAGGCTTAGAAATTTTGGCTTTTGCAGAGAATGAAGAAGAAGATGGAACTTTAGGAGTTTTCGGCTTTTACTCAGAGAAGAAGAGAAAAGAATGAGAGAAAGACCCAAATGCTGAAATTGAAGAGATATTCCCCTATTTATAGAAATTTCAAAGACTTACCTAACCTTGCAGATAAATCCTATCTTTTCTCCTTTATCTTAATCTACTAGCTCATCTAAAAGAGACTTAATTATCTCTAACTCCTCCCCTTTATCAAAGATATTATCCATATATTTTAATCATTAAAATCCCTAAATTTTAGCCTTTATCTGCTTATTATCCACATAAAATAAATTCTTAAATAATAGCCTTTATCTGCTTATTATCCACATATTTTAAACATTAAAACCCCTAAATTTTAGCCTTGTTGCCATCCATTCCACCTAATCCTAATGCCCAAAATTTAGCTAACTTAAATTAAAAGAATTGGGCTCCATGAAACTTAAATTTGGGCCCCTTACTCCCTTGTGTGGCGTCACCTCCTAAGATTGGGCCACAAGCCCACTTTGGTATTTTAAACATAGATACTACCTTTTAAACCCTATAATGCCCAAACAGATAATTTTAATCAAGGCCTCTACCTAAGCCTGAGCCCAATTTGGACCCCTAACACTTAAATTAACACATTAAACATATCCACCCATTAAACGCATAGGCCCAAAAATTCAGGATGTTACAGTTCTACCCCCCTTAAAGAAATTTCATCCTCGAAATTTCCAACTAACTATTAATCGTACTACCTAAGTCTCACTACCATGCTTCCGCTGTGCACTCCAATACTAAACCCAAAATAAACACTTAGTACACTATGGTAGAGTACGCACCGGTATTCACATCTAGAGCGTCCTCGTCCCCTTGTACTCATGCTATCAGTTCGCATTTATCTGATTAAAATTTTATGAATTATTGGTTTTCTTCCACTGATTATCCACGAACAGTCTTATGATTAGTAGTTTTAAAAGTAGTTCTTTCGGATTTGCAATTCAGTCTCAAGTTCACCTTTCCTAGTTCTATAAACTACATACATTCAACAATCAACATACAGACAACATCCATACATCCACACTCAATACATAGGGGTATTCTCGTTATTCCACCACCCAGGGGTATTTTCGTAATTTTATCCTACATGGGTATTTTTGTAATTTTCAAAATAGGGTTCCATGGTGATTTTGTGAAATAAGGGTATTTTGGTAATTTTGCAACCTGAGGGTATTTCGGAAATTTTGAAATTCGGGGTACTTTGATCATTTTACAAATCAGGGGTAATTTAGTAATGTTACAAATCAGGGATATTTTGGGAAATTTTATAAATCAGGGTATTTTCAAAAAATTTTTTACAAAACTAAGGTTTTTTTTTTAAAACAGGGGTATCTTGAAGATTTTGATTTCAAAAGGAATAGTAGTAGCGTTCAGGTGTTTGTGGTTTTTGGTTGTTGTCGTGTGTTCTTTTTTTTTCTTAAGGAGAAATTCCGTTGACTTTGTAAATCGGGGTATATTTGCAAATCATGGGTATCTTAGTAATTTTTTTCAAAATACGAGTATTTTATCAATTTTGTAAAAATAAGGTGGCTGGGGTGAACAGTCACTACGCACCAGGTAGGATTCCAGCGAAGAGGAGGTGAGTCACTAGGACTGCTTAAGTACCAGGCTCTTCCGGATCCAATCCTAGACATGCGTATGCCTGTTGCCACACCCTAGTCTTTCGACTTGTTCACGGGTTTGTTTAGTGAAATTAAGTTTTATGAAATTTTAAGAAGTGGTTTGAACTAAGCCTAGAGTCCATCAAGTTCTAATTCTAACCAATCTACGTCCCACTAGGCCCATTAAGCCCACATATACAAAGATCATACAATGGTTCAGAGTACTTACCTGGCGGACTTGGGCCAGAGACGCAGGTGCCATGCCGAGCTAACAGATCTGTTATTACTTAAAGACATCCATATTTTAAAAGCCCATTTTAGAAAACGTTTTGAGCCCAAAAACCCCAGAGCCGAGTTTTGAACTGGGCTTTGATACCAATTTGTAACACCCCAAACCCGACCCAAACACTACAACCGGATCTGGTATGTCACTAAGAAAAATTCTATCAAATCATGTCGTATTTTCAGAAAAGCCCAAATATGTTTTAAATAGAAGATGCTTTAGTAAAGTAAAATCCAAACTTAAATACATGCCTTAGTTTAATTAAAATAAAGCTTAAATGACCTAAAGTAATAGAAGCCCATAATAAAACATAATAGCCCATGGCCTTATTAAAACGAGATTTGAAGTCCATTAATTAAAAATATAAAATAAAACTTGAATCTCTTTTTGCCAAATCTACATATTCTTCTCACATGGCCACCTTGCGCTCCTCTCCACCCTGGTCCAAAGCACTAGGTATCACCCGAAATGTTAATTAATAGGGTGAGTCGCGAGACTCAGTGTGCAACCTTTATGCACCACTAGATTTTGGCCTTAGGCCCATAAAACAGATTAATAATTCCATTTATAAAAAAAATAACAAATAATATGCAAGGCCCAACCCATTTGCCTAGGTTTCCATCCGCTACACGCCCGCACTCACCATTCACACCATTGGGGATTTCTACAATCGACCCACACCGCTACGCCAAGATGGCGGTCATGCCGCTCATCAACATATTATGGCCGAAGCCCTTATAATGAATCACGGCATTAGCCGCTATAACATATAACAGATCACGGTATAAACCGCTACACATATAACGTATAACTTCCTCCTTTCATCAACCTAACCCATGCAGTCATAAAATCAATATGCTTTTATCATATAAAGTCAAACATTCACTAACCTGGTGATTTGCTTCACCCTTTTCGGGTTTCCAACATTAAACCGAAATATCGGTATTTATCACAACATATAAACTTATGAGCATTCATTAATAATCAGATCTAGATGGTGGGGAAGTATTACACACCTGATATCGCGAAATCCAATATTCTTAGTCGATGTCCTTGCTATCTGGATCTATTATCCTCAATGTAAAGCCTTGAAATCCCCAAAGTAACACGATTCTATAACTTAGAGATCTATGCGATTGACTCCACTAAAGTTCCCTTCAGATTTCGGCACAAGTAGGCACCACAGAAGTAATTCGGCAATCACATGAGATGAGATCTAGGGATTTCGGCTTTTAGAAAAATCCCGGAAAAAGTATGAACAAGAGAAGGCTGATGTGTCTTTGGCTTTTAAAATACTTGAGTGAAGAGTTTCGTTTTCTTACAGGAAAAGAGAAGAAGAAAAGAAAACAAGGAAGAGACTTGAAGATTTCGGCTAGGAAGAAAAAGAATGGAAAGAGTTTCGGCTTTTGAATCAAAGTGAAGATGAGGGAATAGGCTTAGAAATTTCGGCTTTTGCAGAGAATGAAGAAGAAGATGGAACTTTAGGAGTTTTTGGCTTTTACTCGTAGAAGAATAGAAAAGAATGAGAGAAAGACCCAAATGCTTTGAAATTGAAGAGATATTCCCCTATTTATAGAAATTTCAAAGACTTACCTAACCTTGCAGATAAATCCTATATTTTCTCCTTTATCTTAATCTACTAGCTCATCTAAAAGAGACTTAATTATCTCTAACTCCTCCTCCTTTATCAGCATATTATCCACATATTTTAATCATTAAAATCCCTAAATTTTAGCCTTTATCCGCTTATTATCCACATAAAATAAATTCTTAAATAATAGCCTTTATCCGCTTATTATCCACATATTTTAAACATTAAAACCCCTAAATTTTAGCCTTGTTGCCATCCATTCCACCTAATCCTAATGCCCAAAATTTAGCTAACTTAAATTAAAAGAATTAGGCTCCATGAAACTTAAATTTGGGCCCCTTACTCCCTTGTGTGGCGTCACCTCCTAAGATTGGGCCACAAGCCCACTTTGGTATTTTAAACATAGATACTACCTTTTAAACCCTATAATGCCCAAACAGATAATTTTAATCAAGGCCTCTACCTAAGCCTGAGCCCAATTTGGACCCCTAACACTTAAATTAACACATTAAACATATCCACCCATTAAACGCATAGGCCCAAAAATTCAGGATGTTACAGTGTGTTTTCCACTCGTCTAGTTCATCGACCTGAAGCCTTAGTTCTTCATGAATTATTTCTTTATGGGTACGAGGTCTAAGATCTAGCTCAGCTAGGTGATTTCGTGATGCTTCCTGTAAAGAAGGTTGAACCAAATGGTTATCAATAAAATTAACGTTCGTACCTTTATTACTCGATGTCCTAGCTGAGTCAAGAGCTTGAAGAGTGATTGTTTCGTCGTCTACATGAAGTGTGAGTTCACCGACTTCTTCCTCTGTGTGGTCTTTCTTTATTGTATTGGGATATGGCATACGAGGTTGGTACTCTGTAATTGCTGATTTTGGTATATCATGGCACACTTCAACCTTACCTTCGCTTACCACAGGTTCTTCCCTTGGGTTTGGTTCGTCTAACCCTTCACTATCGTAAATGGCTTGATTTTGCTCACTCGGGTTAGTTTCAGTATTGCGTGGCAAGCTTCCTTGTGGTAGTTCTGAGATCAGCTTAGCAAGTCGTCTAACTGACTTAGTAAGTCCCCCAACTGACTCACTAACTTCCCTAACTTGGCTCTCGATCCCTTTGATCGATGCTTGTTGGGTCTTAAGGGTGGTTTCAGTGTCTTGGAGACGGTTATCTTTGGCTGCCATGAATTTTGTCAGCATCTCCTCGAGGTTCGACTCCTCTTCCTGTTGGTAAGATGGTTGTTGAAAATTTGGAGGAAGTTCCGGTCCTTGGCTACTTTGATCATCCCACGAGAAATTTGGATGGTACCTCCAACCTGCATTATAAGTGTCATTATAAAAATTATTTTGAGGTCTAGAATAGTTACCCGCATATTGAGCTTGCTCGCTTTCCATGCCATATCTGTAGAGTGGGTACTCGTGATTCGCCACGCCTCCTAAATTCGTGATCATAATGTATTTACGGATGTACCGCGAGAGACTATTCAAACCATCAATTTTTTTATTCATCATCTCTAACCGATTAGATAACCCGTGACCACGCCGAGGTTGAAGACACCGGCCGCTTTAGTAGGAATTGTCTCATCACTTGCCACCGATAATTATTCAAAGCCATCTTCTCTATAGACTAAAATTATCTCAAAAAGCAAAATAGAGGAAAAATTAGCAAAGTTAAAAAAATAAAAAAATAAAAATAAAAAAATAAAAAAATGGCTAAAGTAATAAAAATAGAGCTTTCTTACTATTTTAGTTCCCTTGACAACTACCAAAAACTTGATCATTGTGAATCGAGCTTTAAAATTTATAAAAGAATAATCGAACACGAAACTAACTCGAGAACGATTAAAGGCAAGTGTACCTATCGAACAAAGAGTATAGCTTAGGCAAGACCGGATTATCGAACCTAAAGGAACTAAAAGTACTAATACTAACTTTCTTTTTATTATTTAACCTAAAATAAGTGAAGTTGCTTTTAATCTAAAATTAACGAACTACTAAGCTAAGGACACAAAGACGAAAAAAAGACTAAAATTGGGGAGATAACTTTTAGAAAAACTCACCGATTTAGATAATACCCTCAGTAGAATCCACCTAGACTTCACTTGTTATCTATCACCAACCATATGATTTTATTTACTTAGTTTGATCCGTAAGACTCCTAACGTATATTAAACCCTCTCTCAAGGTGAATAACGTCTAACCCTAGGTTAATTAGTGGAACTCTCGTTCTCTTATAATAACCCCTAGAACAATGAAAGAAATCGATCTATGGACTCCCATATTAGGTTTCACCCTAATCCGCAAAATCTCGTCACCCTATCTCTCGGCGTGCGATCAACTCCGCTTAATTATGCTAGATCTACTCTTAGGCGGTAGTCTATTTCTCCTCCACCTAAGCACATTAAATTTGGATAAAGCTCACATAATTAAGAACAAACTAAGTATTTATCATATAACTTAGAAAATAATAACAAGATTCATCATAGGTTTCATCCCCTTCAGGTATCTGAAGGATTTAGTTCATAACTAAATAAGAAAACATCTCAAGAGAAAAGATAAAACAAAACATAAGAAATCCCTAAAACTCCCTGAAGGAGTTGAAGGAGAGATCTGCCGTCTTGAGTAGAATCCCGGCTTCTTGAGATGGATCAACTGGCTACCTTCGAGTGATTCCCACAACTCTGACTTTTTCGGCTTGGCTCATTGGCCTAGCTAACCGCCCTGACAAAAGCCCTGGCAGAAGGCTTCTACCGAACTCTCCGATTAAGTTGCCCCCTAGGGTGTTTATATAGGCTTTGAGATGTGTTACTTGGCCTCCAAGTATCCTAATTTGAGTGCAATTCCTAATTGGGGGTTTAATTAGACTTTGAAGTGTGTTTCTTTGCCTCGAAGCATCCAAATCGAGTAAAACTCCTCTTGGCGCTTGCGAGGCACGCCATGGCACACGCCCGTGTGAATCGTGGTCGCCGCCGTGTGGACTTCGTTGATGAGGCACGGCCATGTAAATCGTGGTCCGTGCCATGTTCGAGATCTTTAAGGAGGCACGTAGTGTGATCTTTGGTCCAGCCGTGTCGATTTCATGCTTTGGCCCATTTGTCCCGCTTTTAAGCCCGCTTTATGCGTTCTTTTCATCCCCGGTGCTTTCCTCGAGTATATAACATGAAAAGAAAGGATTAAGAGCACCAAATTACATAAAATAAGGGATAATTCATCCAAAAGCATACTAAATGTGGGCCTAAAATGTGTTACTATTTCGGTTTATCATAAGGCCACCATATTTAAACGCCAAAGCTAATTGACACCTTTAACAGGTAGAATGCAACTTTTGCATTTTACGCGATTTAGTCCTTTTTTCTCAAATTGAGCAATTAAACGATAAAATTAGCTCACGAAATTTTCACACATACATGCTGTCATGCTGTAATCACATAAAATATTATTAAAATAATTTTCTGACATCGGATTTTTGGTTTTGAAACCACTGTTCCTATTTAACTAAAACTGGGCTGTTACAAGATCATTGTAAAAAGGTGAAAAATATTGTATTTCTCTCCCTATCGATAAGCTAGCTAGCTTGAGATTTTAGAGCCTAAATCATTTCCTCATGACGAAGGGTGTATTGAAAACCATTTTGAAGGGTTGAGTGGAAGTTAATAAGGAATTGGTTAGGAGCCTCGGCTAAGGCAATTTTAGTTCTTGCAATACGAGCAAGTAATCTTTTCTTTTTCTTAAAGACATTGGCAAAAAAATCTTGACAAGGAATTGAGTTAAAGCTTCTATGGTCGGTACTAAGGGACGGCTAGGCTGCTTCCAGAAACTATTGACTATCTGAGGGAGATCATCATGATCGAGCCACATTTCCTGAAATCTAAATGGATTTTTTCTATCTTTCCAACCATTGTTGCCCCAAGAGATTAATACAGGACAATGGTCTGGCCTTATACGAGGGAGGTGTTAGACTCACACATTCGGGAAAAAGATTCTCCAACTGAGGTTGGCAAAAGCATAAATGATACATTCTTGTATAAGATGACCCGTTCCTTTTGCATGAGTGGAGATGACTTCATTGAAGTCACTTGTAGAAAGCCATGGAACATTATGGTTCATAACTACAGTACACAAGTTGTTCCATAGAATTTTACGTTCCTCTACCCTAGGACTCACATAAATAGCATACAAGAGCCATTAAGAAGAGTTAGAGTGTACTTTCACCATCGCATGAATCTCTTGCTCTATTTCATAGTGATTGTCGATTGTAATGATTACCAAGAGTAGAGCCAAATGCCTTCTCTCTATCTAATAGTGGTTGTGCTGCTCCAAGTGTCGAAAAAGAGCTCATTGACAACTCCCGATAGTTTCGCAGTTCTAAACTTTGTCTTTATGATGACTATAATTTGAGGGTTGTGAATCCTCACCATTCCCTGAACAGTGAGAATGAAGTTTGGGTGTTTTGCACCCCTACAATTCCATGTTAATATTGCCATTGGTTTGTTGTAGGGTGGTAGACCTGGATACCTCTCGAACCTCAAAGGATTCTTCCGGATTCTAGTAGCCCTTATGAGAGGATCACCATTTTGTGAAGAAGTGTTTACTGCCTTGAATGATCAAGGTGCTTAGACAAGCCCTGAATTTCTCAATTGTTGCTTTTACCTTCAAAATCATCACTGTTTGGATGTCATTCCTCATGTAGATTTCGGTCCAACAATTTTTGAAAGAGAAGACCAGGATTCTTCTCACTCAATACAGCCTCTCAATGTTTCCAGACTTTCTTCTGTCTAGACCCTTTAATAGAGCATTGGGAGAAAAGAATGATGGAGATATTAGAGCAGGAATAATGAGGGTTTGGTAAACTGTCCAAGTGATCTGAGGTATTTGCATCCCTATTTCTAATGAACCTATGCCTTCCCCTTCCTAGAGAGATGGACTGGTGATGATCTTTGTGGAATGCATCACAACTGTGCGGGTTTGGTCCAGAGGGTTGTTGTGGTGACGGATCCTTAAGGGGCCATTCACTAACGTTGACAACTACAATGGAGGGCTTCTTGCTCTTATGAGGGTGTTTTTTTTCTCCATGCATAATCTTATTCTTTGACTCGCATTCAACCCTTTCAATTTTGGACGGTCCTAGTTTCGAGCATGCTTCCTTGGAGCAATGGTTGAGAGCAGAATTTGGAACATGTGAATAGCAATTTTTTTTGGAGTTGGTTTACTAATCCAACTAGTGGAAGGGGTTGTGATAGAACTACTAGAAACGGGCTGTACCAGTAGCTTTTTCTTCTCAAGGGCTTTCCATTTGAGTGATTTATTTTTAGTATTGATTTTGACGGGATCATTTTGTATGGGAGAAACCATGCACTCAATATTAAATGAAGAAACAACTTTTAAAGAAAGCTTGTCTGAGTGTCTAATCTTTGAGGCCTTGTCCAAGGTATTTCTATTGGTCACATGATTCACTATTTGCTCTTTTTCTTTATCCAAAGTGGAGTCTATCATGTCAGATGTAGAGTCCACTATTTACTTCCCCTTGTCTTTGGCCCTATAAGCCTCCAATTAGTTCTTCCCTGTTCCTAAAAGAGTTTTTTCTGAATATTAGTCTGAGAAATCTTTTCACTCCTCTTGATAGCCTTTCTTTTGGTACTATCATCCAAGGCCGAATCCCTTGTCACTATCTATCAATAAATGATTTTTGTCTTGTAGTGTTGAGTTCCCTATCTCACGTTGATCCTCTTGACTCAGGGTCAACTCTCTATTCTGAGTCGAGCCCGACTATGCCTTGTCTTCTTCAACCAGATGACTTTCACTTTTTTCTAAGGAACTCTCACTATTGTTCATGTCAACCTTCAGTTTGTCTTTTATGTTACTGTTAAGAGTGCTAATAAAGATTTAAAATTTTGTTATTTTGTTTTTATGTTTTCATATTTAAAAGTAGCGTTTTGAGGAAAAGAGCTTTAATGAAATGAATTGTTTTGATTCGTTTTAAACGTTGTGTTTTGTTTCAGTTGTAACAGTCTTTATCTTAATGTCCACGTGGAAATCCTTCTTCTTCGTTATAACATAATAGAGGGAAGAAGGAAGGCATGTTTTTTGCTATTGAATATTCAGTGAAATTTTCTTCTATTTTCTCTACTTCTTCTCTATTTTTTGTTCTTGGATTTTGATCGTGATGTCGAGAGTCTTAATATTTATATAATGAATGATCTAGCTTAGAAACTAACTATCACCACGATTGAGGCAAGTGCACCTATCAAACAGTAGTATAGCTTAGTGGCAAGACCGGATTGTCGAACCCAAAGGAACCAAAAGTACTAATACTGACTTTCTTTTTATTATTTAGCCTAAAGATTAAGGGATTTATTGTTTATTCTAAAATTAATTGATTACTAAGCTAAATACGCTAAGACACAGAGAATGAATTGGGGAAAATACTTGTGGGAAAAACAAATTGATTAAGACGATACCCAAGGAAGAATTCACCTAGACTTCACTTGTTATTTAACTCTGAACCAAACGATTTATTCACTTGACTTGATCCGTAGGATTCCCTAATTTATATTAATACCTCTCTCGAGGCTACTAACGTCTAACCCTAGGTTGATTAATTGAAATCTCTTTCTAATTAAAACCCCTAGGATTGCATTAACTCGATCTATGGACTCCCATATTAGGTTTGACCCTAATCCGGCATATTTTCGTCATCCTATCTCTAGGGTTGCGATCAACTCCGCTTAACTATGCTAGATCTACTCAAAGCAGGAATATTCCTCCACTGCCTAAGCACATCAATACTTGAATCAATATCCTGAAATATCAAAACAAGAATTAAGAACACATAGTTAAGAACGAATCAAGTATTTATCATATAGTTCAGAAAACAATAACAAGATCCGTCTTAGGTTTCATCCTCCTCAGGTATCTGAGGGGTTTAGTTCATAATCATAAAAGAATACATCTCAGAAGAAAAAATAAAACAAAACATAAGAAAACCCTAAAACCCCTAAAGGAATTGAAAGAGAGATCCTCCGTCTTGAGTATGATTTCCACTTCTTGAGATGAATCAACTGGCTTTCTTTGAGTAAATCCCACAATTCTGACCTCTCTGGCTTGGCTCCTTGCCCTAGCTGGACGCCCCCCCTCAAGGTTGGCCTTTAGGGTGTTTATATAGGCTTTTGGAATATCTTTCTTTGCCTCTAAGTACCCTATTCCGAGTGAAATTCCTTTTTTTCACGGCAGGGACACGCCCGTGTGAATTGAATTCAGGCCCTGGTCGAGCCTGCTAAAGGGGCACGGCCGCGTGGCGTGGGCCCAGGCCGTGTTGATTTCCTACTTTGGCCCATTTGATCTGTTTTTAGCCCGTTTCTCATTCTTTTCGACCTCCGATGCTCTCCTAAGTATAAAACATGAAATTTAAGGATTAGGAGCAACAAATTCCACAATTCAAAGGATAAATCATCCAAAAAGCATACTAAATGTGGGATTAAAATATGTATAAATTACGGTTTATCAGATTTTCTAGAAACGATCTCATAACAAAGGTATAAGAGCTGGTCAATTCTCATGGCTGGGGACAAAATTTCCACTCGTCTGTAAAATGAGGTTACTCATTTGCAGCAAGAAGTCACTAAGCTCCAGTTTGAACTCTCTCAGTTGAGTAGTCGTATTGGGGACAGATTGGATAGTCGTATTCTGGATAGGTTCAAGGAGCTTAAAGAAGATTTTTGGGGCGAGTTGAAGATTAAGCTTCAAGGTTAGCTTCATGGCATATTTGAACAATACCTGGGAAATCTTCTATAGCCGGACAAAGGAAAAGAAGTGTTGAGTGGGCTTCCACCAGGCTTCCCCCCTAAGGACCCCTTGCTTCCGTTTAAAAAATTCGATGCTATCGAGGTCAGTCCTAAGTCTCCTAAACTGGATTGTCCTCATTTTGATTGTAATACCCTTAACCCGTATCCTTCACCGAAATAGGGTTACAAGGCATTACCGATCAAATCACAACATACAACATACATTTATGCATCCATTTTCAAACACCATTCAATCATAATCACATTGTCCCTTATAAGGGCCCACGAGGACTTAAACATGCTTTAGAAGTGGTTCAGGACTAAACCGATAACTTATGAAAATTCTCGAAAACTTAGGAATTTTTCAAACATACCAGGGTCACACGCCTGTATGAACAGGCCGTGTGCCTCACATGGCTCCAGACACGCCCGTGTAACACCCTTTACCCGTATTCGACGCTGGAACTGGGTACGAGGAATTACCGAACTTAACATACTTAATCATAGAAAATCGGGCCATAAATTTTCATTCCAACTTAAAACTTTTAATTCGTGTTCATAACATCCCTATTATGGGTCTACGAGACCCGAAACATACATATAAAGTGGTTCGGGACTGAATCGAAAGTTTACGAACACTTAGAAAATTTTTGCTCAAAACAGGGCCACACGCCCGTGTGAAAAGGAACACGCCCGTATGGGCAGGCCGTGTGGTCACACACGCCTATGTCCCTAGTCCGTGCGGATTTTATTTTTCATTTTGAACATACAGGGGTTTTCACACGGCTTGGAACACGCCCGTGTCCCTCACACGGCCATGACACGCCCATGTCTTAGCCCGTGTGTGAAAACCTTGACATTCTGTTTATGACGTCATCAGACACTTAGGTTCACACGGCCGAGTCACACGCCCGTGTGCTAGCCCGTGTGACGAACTTAATTTTTCCCAAATGAGGTGCAGGGGACACACGGTCAGGCTACACGCCCATGAGGCAGATCGTGTGTCACACACGGCCTAGACACACACCCGTGTGCCTACTCGTGTGGACAAATATAAGGCTATTTACCAAGCCATTTGCCACCCTGAAAAGCAACCACACTTATACCATTTCCAGCAACACATAGCATAAAAATAATGCACCTCTAATATCCACAATCAAGACATCCACACCTTAATTTCACACTGCGTTCATCATGCATATACTTCACACATTACTCATTCAATTGCACAAGCTTGCACTTCATGAATTTCATCATCATTGAATAGATATAACTTAACTACTATTAGCCAATTCCAATGGCCATTTACAAAATGAAATAAGTAACATTAATAGCCAACACCTTGGCTAACCAATATGACATATAACAAAATGACCAAGTTCCTATACATGCCATACCCAAAATAATCAAACTTTACTAGACCTAAAAGAATAGCTTGATAGTGTGAATCGAACTCCAACGTCCTACGATCCCCGAGCTAGCTTGGCGATACTACAAGAAAAGGGAAAAGAGAGGGAGTAAGCATAAAGCTTAGTAAGTTTGCATGTAATAAATAACAACATAAAATCTTGTGAAAACATCCACAGATTACATTATGAATTAACACAAAATTCACAAGCAACATTGACATGGCTTACTCATGCTCACTCTTACCAACCACATATCACATACCGAACTCATTTCTCGTGAGTTTCACATATGTACCTGTATCACTCCATCTCATAACTTTAGCCCTTTTTCCAACTTTAACATAAACTTTAATTCTTTACCCCGTTAAACCACTTGGAGTATCGAAGGATACTCGGAAATTTTCATACACGTAGTAAGATGCCAATGCCATATTCCAGATATGGTCTTACATGAGATCACATGTCGATGCCGATGCCACATCCCAAATATGGTCTTATACGGGATCTCATATTGATGTCGACGCTATATCCCAGATATGATCTTACACGAGATCGTATGTCGATGCCATATCCCAAACATGGTCTTACACGGAATCACTATTCGATGCCGATGCCATATCCCAAATATGGTCTTACACGGGATCTCAATTCGGTGCCGAGGCCATATCCCAGATACGGTCTTATACGGGACCTTATTAATCTAATGTCATGACAAGCGTATCCTTTCATTTCCTAAGGTTCAACCGGGACTTCGATATAGTAAAACATCATCATATTTTTCATCGAGACCTCATTAACCAATTTCATAAAAAGAATATACATTTTATGTAATATCAAGCATTTAAATACAGAATAACATAATGTTGATTTATTACTCACCAACTTACCTCGGTACCAAAATATAGATAGTTGTTCAATTTAGTCCACCACCTTGTTCTTTCCTCGGTTTAGGTCTGGACTTCGTGTTTCTTGATCTATAATAACAAATTTCACTTATTTAATTATCACATTGACTAAAACAGCACATGAATCATACTTTTCCAAAAATTATAATTTTGCCCCTAAACTTTGACATATTTGCAAAATGGTCCCTAAGCTAGTATGATGAAATGTGTTCATTTTTCTCACACCCAAGCCTAGCCGATCTCTCTTATAGTAGCCCAAAATTTTACTATTTTACATTTTATACACATATTATTTCATCTTTTGCAAATAAGTCATTTTTATCGATTTCACCAAAAATCATCTAGCTTTATCACACTTCAAACTTTCATATTCTACCACTAGTCGAGCTACGAGGATTTCAAAAATACGAAGAACATTAAAAACGGGGCTAGGAGGTACTTACAATCAAGCTTGAAAGTAAAACAAAACCCTAGCTATGGCTCCTTGCAAATTTCGGCTATGGAGGATGAAGATGGACACCAATTTTGACTTCTTTTTCCCTTTTTATTAATTTATTAACCAAATGACCAAAATGCCCTTAAGGCCATTCCTTGAGATTTTTCCCTTCCATGTCCATTTTTGTCCATCATGAGATATAATGGTCTAATTACTAAATAAGGACCTCTAATAAATTTTCTAATGCTATCTCATACTTAAAACTTCTAGAATCTCATATTTTTCAATTTTTGCAATTTAGTCCTAAAAGATAAATTGATCACTAAATCATAAAATTTCTTCATGAAATTTTCACACAACCATGCAAACATATCATAGACCTCATAAAAACCATAAAACATATATTCTTACTTTGGATTTGTGGTCTCGCAACCACTATTCTAACTAGGCCCTAAATTGGGCTGTTACAATTCTCTCCCCCTTAGGGATTTTCGTCCCCGAAAATCTTACCAGTAAAAAGGTTTGGATATTGGTTTCTCATAGCCTCCTCAGGCTCCCATGTAGCCTCTACAACCCCATGTCTTTGCCATAGTACTTTCACAAGGGTTGTACTTTTATTCCTCAACTGTTTGACTTCTCGTGCCAAAATCTTAATCGACTCTTCGCCATAAGTCATGTCGGGTTGAATTTCAACCTCTGTCGGTACAACCACATGTGAAGGGTCTGATCGGTAATGGCGCAACATGGACACGTGGAACACATCATGGATCTTTTCCAACTTAGATGGCAAAGCCAACTGATAGGCTACCGGCCCTATACTCTCGGTAATCTTATACGGTCTGATAAAGCACGAACTCAATTTGTCTTTCCGGCCAAATCTGAGAACCTTCTTCTATGGTGACACATTCAAAAATACCTTATCACAAACTTGGAACTTAATCTCTTTCCATTTCAAATCCGCGTAGGATTTTTGTCTATCCGAAGCAGCTTTTAAACAATCACGAATCACTTTTACTTTCTCTTCGGTTTCTCTGACCAAATGGACTCCATGAATCTGATTCTCTCTGAGTTCGATCCAATACAAAGGCGTTCGGCACTTACGCCCATATAATGCCTCATAAGGCATCATTTTCAAACTCGACTGAAAACTGTTATTGTAGGCAAATTCCACTAATGGTAAATACTTTTCCCAATTACTTTGAAATTCCAAAACACAGCATCGGAGCATGTCTTCAAGTATCTGTATTACCCTCTCCGACTGTCTTTCGGTTTGCAGATGGAAAGCTGTACTAAAATTCAACTTTGTGCCCAAGTCTTCTTGCAACTTTTTCTAAAACTGTAATGTAAATCTCGGATCTCTATCCGAAATAATCGACAATGGTACTCCGAGAAGTCTCACAATTTCTGAAACATACAAATCTGCCAACTTATCAAGCGAATTGTCAATGCTTATCGGTATAAATGAGCCGATTTCGTAAGCCTATCAACCACAACCTAAACGACATCCTTCTTTTCGGGGTCAAAGGCAACCCCGTCACAAAATCCATAGTAATTCTATCCCATTTCCACTCGGGAACCATCACCGGCTGAAGTAAACCGGAAGGTACTTGGTGTTCAGCTTTCACTTGCTGACAAATCAAGCATCTCGATACGAACTCAGAAATATCTTTCTTCATACTCGGCCACTAATACCATTTCTTCGAGTTATTATACATCTTTGTACTACCTGGATGAACAGATAAACATCCACTATTTGCCTCGTGCAAAATTTTCCGAATAAGCTCATTGTCTCTTGGTACACAGATTCTGTCTCAGAACTTTAAACATCCATCAGAACTAGTCCAAAAGTTTGACTCATACCCAATTCACATTGAACTCTTTTGGCTTGCAATTCACTGTCACCTTTCTGAGCTTCACAAATCTCTTGGAGAAACATCGGTCTAGCTCTCAACTCAGCTAGAATAGAACCATCATCTGATAAAGCCAACCGTGTATTCATAGCTCTCAATACAAATAAAGATTTCCTACTCAAGGCATCGGCAACTATGTTCGCCTTTCCCGGGTGGTAGTCAATCACTAGCTCGTAATCCTTTATCAACTCTAACCATCTTCGTTGCCTTAGATTCAATTCCTTTTGAGTCATCAAGTACTTTAGACTTTTATGATCAGCGAATACCCGACATTTCTCACCATACAAATGGTGTCTCCAAATCTTCAACGCAAACACAATGGCGGCTAACTCCAAATCATGTGTCAGATAATTTTTCTCGTGTGGTTTCAGCTGCCTAGAGGCATAAGCTATTACTTTGCCTTCTCGCACGAGTACACCACCCCATCCGTTCAAGGACGCATCACTATAAACCATAAATTCTTTTCCCGGTTCAGGTTGTACTAAAACTGAGCCTCGATCAACAATGCATTTAGTTTCTCAAAACTCTGTTGGCACTTTTCTGTCCACTCAAACTTAACATCTTTTTGTAACAACCTCGTCATCGGAGTAGCTATCATGGAAAATCCTTTGACAAACTGTCTGTAATAACCAGCTAGGCCTAGAAAACTTCTAACCTCGGATACATTTCTCGGCAGTCTCCAATCAACAATTGTTGAAATCTTACTCGGGTCAACTCGAATACCATCACCCGAAATAATGTGCCCCAAAAATCCATCTTCTTTAAGCCAAAATTCACTTTTACTAAACTTGGCATATAACTGTTTATCCCGTAAAATTTGTAAAATCGTCCTCAAGTGCTCAACATGCTCGTTCTCATCACGAGAGTAAATCAATATATCATTAATAAAGACTACAAAAAATTTATCCAAATATGGCCGAAAGATGCGATTAATTAAATCCATAAACACGACAGGGGCGTTTGTTAAACCAAAAGGCATAACTAAAAATTCATAGTGACCATACCTTGTCCGAAATGCGGTTTTCGGCATATCTGAGTCTTTGACTCTTAACTGGTAATTACCAGACCTCAAGTCTATCTTGGAAAACACAGTGGCTCCCTTAAATTGGTCAAAAAAATCACCGATCCTTGGCAAGGGATACTTATTCTTTATGGCTACCTTATTAAGTTGCCGATAATATATACATAACATCATAGAACCATCTTTCTTTTTCACAAATAATACGGAAGCACCCCACGAAGAATAACCCGGTCTTGCAAAACTTTTATCCGTCAACTCTTATATATGAGCCTTCAATTCTTTCAACTCGGTCGGAGCCATTCTGTACGGAGCAATCGAAATGGGCGCAGTACCAGGGGCTAACTCAATACCAAATTCAATCTCTCTAACCGGAGGCAACCTTGGCAATTCTTTCGGAAATACATATGGATACTTACATACTATCGGCACTGATTCAATCCTTAACTCAGACTCTTTGGCATTCATCACAAAGGCAAGATAAGCTTCATATCCTTTTCTTATGTATTTCAGAGCAGACATAAAAAGAAATCACTACAAGCGATCTGTCCTGTTCATCTGATTCAACACGAAGAATATCCTCATTTTCACATTTCAATTCAATAAATTTCCTTCCACAATTTACTATCACATCATGAGCAGTTAACCAATCCATACAAAGAATTACATCAAATTCATCAAACGGCAATAGCATGAGATTTGTCAAAAAATAATGACCTCTAATCGTCAAAGGGCAATTTCTGCATACCTTGTCAACTAACACACATTTGCCTAGGGGGTTTGACACTTTTATCACAAATTCCGTAGACTCTACAGACATGTTCATACTAGATACTAATTTCATACAAACATACGAGTGGGTAAATCCCGGATCAATTAAAGAAACAACATGAGTATCACAGAGAGAAAATGTACCCGTAATCATATCAGGGGATGACGTCTCTTCTCGAGCGCGAATGGCATAAGTCCTCGCAGGCGCTCTACCCTCAGATCTTGCAGTTTGCTCTCTAGGTGTATTCTTACTACTCATTCAATTTCCCGTATTTCTCTATGGTCTCCCTTTACTAGTAGTGTTGCCCGATCTCACACTCTGGTTTCTATCTTTTTCAACCATCTCGGGGCAGTTTCTAATAAAGTGATCTTGGGAACCACACTTGAAACAAGCTCTCTCATTTGCACGGCACTCACCGGGGTGACGTCTACCACACTGTGAACATTCTGGTCTACTAGGTCACGCATTACTAACACTAGCAATCGAAGTGGTCTGAGCTTTAGAAACCGAGTATTGTTTACCTTTACTTCTGTTTGAGATCCCAACTGAAGCGGCTAATCGAGTAGTGAACTCTCTCAATTTCTTGGATGAGGATTAAAATGACTTAGCCAATTGTCTCTTCTTTGAGTCACGGGACTCAATTTCAGCCTTTCTTTTCTCTTTGGCCAATTCCTCGGCCTTGCAAGCTCTCTCTACTAGCACAACAAATTCCTTCAGTTCTAGAATACCAACAAACAATCGGATATCCTCGTTTAATCTGTCCTTAAACCTTTTACACATTATGGCTTCGGTGGATATGCACTCCTGAGCGCATTTACTGAGCCTTACAAACTCACGCTCATATTCGGTTACCGTCATTCGACCTTGTTTTAGCTCAAGGAATTTCTTTCTTTTCTTATCGATAAACCTTTGGCTAATATACTTCTTTCGGAACTCTTCTTGGAAAAATTCCCAATTAACTTTCTCCCTTGGTACAACCGACACAAGGGTGTTTCACCACTGATAAGCCGAATCTCTCAAGAGAGACACAACACATTTTATACACTCTTCGGGTGTGCAAGATAATTCATCAAATACCCTGATGGTATTTTCAACCCAAAATTATGTTCTTTCCGGATCGTCATCTTTATTAGCTCGGAACTCTTTAGCTCATTGTTTTCGGATTCTATCAACCGGGGGCTTTTCCCTTCTTACCATTTCTACAACTTGGGGAGATACAAGGATAGGATGTGGGTTTGGAGGGGGTAGAGCTTGTTGTTGAGCGGTCGGGTTCGTTCGAACGAACTCCGTATACCAGGCGTTCATCATATGGAGAAAGGCTTCCCTAGCCTGTTCTCCTCCTCTCTGACTCACAGTCATTGGTCTATTTTCATTTTCAGTTGGCACCGTCTTTTGGGCGGGGGCCGACGCGTTACTTTCTACCTCATTTGCGATTGCTCTGTCGGGATCCATTTGCTATTCGAAAACATATTTTAAATCGTCAGGAGTCGTCACACTATCATTATGTATATACACATACGTATGGCATGTATAGCTAGACTCGTGCATACGCTATGTTAGTCTGAGAATCGACAAAATCGTAGCTCTGATACCACTAAATGTAACACCCCTTACCTGTATTCGATGCCGAAACTGGGTACGAGGCATTACCGGACTTAACATACTTAATCATACAAAATCGGGCCATAAATTTTCATTCCAGCTTAAAACTTTTCATTCATTTTCATAACGTTCCTATTATGGGCCTACGAGACCCGAAACATACATATAGAGTGGTTCGGGACTGAACCGGAAGCTTACAAACACTTAGAAAATTTTTGCTCAAAACAGGGCCACACGCCCGTATGAAAAGGAACACGCCCGTGTGGGTAGGCCGTGTGGTCACACACGCCCATGTCCCTAGTCCTTGCAGATTTTATTTTTCATTTCGAACCTACAGGGGTTTTTACACGGCTTGGAACATGCCCGTGTCTATAGCCCGTGTCCCTCACACGACCATGACACGCCCGTGTCTTAGCCCATGTGTGAAAACCTTGACATTCTGTTTATGACGTCAGCAGACACTTAGGGTCACACGGTCGAGTCACACGCCGGTGTGCTAGCCCGTGTGACGAACTTACTTTTTCACAAATTAGGTGTAGGGGACACACGGCTAGGCTACACGCCCATGAGGAAGACCGTGTGTCACACACGGCCTAGACACAAGCCCGTGTGCCTACTCGTGTGGACAAATATAAGGCTATTTACCAAGCCATTTGCCACCCTGAAAAAACAACCACACTTATACCATTTCCAGCAACACATAGCATAACAATAATGCACCTCTAATATCCACAATCAAGACATCCACACCTTAATTTCACACCGCGTTCATCATACATATACTTCACACATTACTCATTCAATTGCACAAGCTTGCACTTCATGAATTTCATCATCATTGAATAGATATAACTTAACTAGTATTAGCCAATTCCAATGGCCATTTACAAAATGAAATAAGTAACATTAATAGCCAACACCTTGGCTAACCAATATGACATATAACAAAATGACCAAGTTCCTATACATGCCATACCCAAAATAATCAAACTTTACTATACCCAAAAGAATAGCTTGATAGTGTGAATTGAGCTCCGACATCCTACGATCCCCGAGCTAGCTTGGCGATACTACAAGAAAAGTGAAAAGAGAGGGAGTAAGCATAAAGCTTAGTAAGTTTGCATGTAATAAATAACAACATAAAATCTTGTGAAAACATCCACACATTACATTATGAATTAACACAAAATTCTCAAGCAACATTGACATGGCTTACTCATGCTCACTCTTACCAACCACATATCACATTCCAGACTTATTTCTCGTGAGTTTCGCATATGTACCTGTATCACTCCATCACATAACTTTAGCCCTTTTTCCGACTTTAACATAAGCTTTAATTCTTTACCCCATTGAACCACTTGGAGTATCGAAGGATACTCGGAAATTGTCATACACGTAGTAAGATGCCAATGCCATATTCCATATATGGTCTTACATGAGATCACATGTCGATGCCGATGCCATATCCCAGATATGGTCTTATACAGGATCTCATATCGATGTCGACGCTATATCCCAGATATGGTCTTACACGAGATCGTATGTCGATGCCATATCCCAAACATGGTCTTACACGGAATCACTATTCGATGCCGATGCCATATCCCAGATATGGTCTTACACAGGATCACAATTCGATTCCGAGGCCATATCCCAGATACGGTCTTATACGGGACCTTATTAATCTAATGTCGTGACAAAGGTATCATTTCATTTCCTAAGGTTCAACCGGGACTTCGATATAGTAAAACTTCATCATATTTTTCATCGAGACCTCATTAACCAATTTCATAAAAAGAATATACATTTTATGTAATATCAAGCATTTAAATACAGAATAACATAATGTTGATTTATTACACACCAACTTACCTCGGTACCAAAATATAGATAGTTGTTCAATTTAGTCAACCATCTTATTCTTTTCTCGGTTTAGGTCCGGACTTCGTGTTTCTTGATCTATAATGACAAATTTCACCTATTTAATTATCACATTGACTAAAACAGCCCATGAATCATACTTTGCCAAAAATTATAAAATTGCCCCTAAACTTTGACATATTTGCAAAATGGTCCCTAGGCTCGTATGATGAAATGTGTTCATTTTTCTCACACCCAAGCCTAGCCGATTTATAATCTCTCTTATAGCAGCCCAAAATTTTACTATTTTACATTTTATACACATTATTTCATCTTTTGCAAATAAGTCCTTTTTATCGATTTCACCAAAAATCATCTAGCAAAAGTTGATTATCACACTTCAAACTTTCATATTCTACCACTAGACATCAAAATACATGAATGTCATCCATGGGTAAAATTTTAAACACAAACTCTAGCTCAAAATAGTGGTAGATATAGCTAGATCGAGCTACGAGGATTTCAAAAATACGAAGAACATCAAAAACGAGGCTAGGAGGTACTTACAATCAAGCCTGAAAGTGAAACAAAACCCTAGCTATTGCTCCTTGCAAATTTCGGCTATGGAGGATGAAGATGGACTCTAATTTCGACTTCTTTTTCCCTTTTTATTAATTTATTAACCAAATGACCAAAATGCCCTTAAGGCCATTCCTTGAGATTTTTCTCTTCCATGTCTATTTTTGTCCATCATGAGATATAATAGTCTAATTACTAAATAAGGACCTCTAATAAATTTTGTAATGCTATCTCATACTTAAAACTTATAGCATCTCATATTTTTTAATTTTTGCAATTTAGTCTTAAAAGATAAATTGATCACTAAATCATAAAATTTCTTCATGAAATTTTCACATAACCATGTAAACATGTCATAGACCTCATAAAAACCATAAAACATATATTTCTACTTCGAATTTTTGGTCTCGCAACCACTATTCTGACTAGGCCCTATATCGGGCTGTTACAACCCGTGTCCCAGGCCGTGTGAAAACAGGGCATACATACTGACTTGGGTTACACGGATGACCACACGCCCGTGTGTCAAGCCCGTGTGCCCTTTGAAATTGCGCCATATGTTAGGCTGTGCCAAGCCTGTAGGGTATACTGACTTATGCAACACGGCCAAGTCATACGCCCGTGTGCCATTTAATGGGGTATACTGACTTGTACCACACGGTCGGTCACACGCCCGTGTGTGAGGCCGTGTGTAGCATACTGACTTTAATTCAATTTAACACCAGGGGACACACGGCCATGTATCATGACTGTGTGTTGCACACGGCTGAGACACACGTCCGTGTCTCTGCCCGTGTGGACAAGAATAGGCCATTTGCAAAGCCTATTTGCCACCCTTTCTCATGCTCCCCTAAAAAACCAAATTAATACCAATTCAACACATTTATAAGCAACCAAAACATGCTATTTCATATACAAATCATGTTGTTTAAAATACATCCATTTCACTACTCAATCATATTCCAAAACATACCAAAACAATATGCCATTACCAACAATTTCAACTATCTTCTCTATGCATTTTTATCTTCATCTTATCAACTAATTCATATCATAAAACATTCCAAATCATCATCTTAAAATCAAGCCACAACATGCCATTTCATCTTCAACCATATCAAACATGCCAAAACACAATGCCATATATACATAACATATCACTTACCAAATTCATAATTTAAGCCAACTCAAATGGCCATATACACACCCACCTTTACATCATTTAAGAGCCAAATCTCATGGTTAATATCATAACTCAAAACATAACATCTTAACACTAGCCTATACATGCCATATACCATATTTACAAAGCATCAAAAGTACCAACAAGTTGTTCGATAGTGTGACGATGTTCCTAATGATCCCCGAGTTCGAGTTAGCTTTGATTATCTATAAAATAAGGAAAGAACACGCAAAGTAAGCTTTAAAATCTTAGTAAACCATACACAAATAAAATTACCACATGAATCAATATCATTTTCATTAATAGGCAGTTCATGAATAAGCATATAAAAGCTTACAAACCTTTCCCATTTAACATATATTCAACTTCATAAGTGAATTCATCAATTACTTCCCTTTTCGAATACTTGTATGAATCTTGTACGTACCTGAGTCACTTAACTCATTCACACATTCTTTCTCAACTTGACTTTGCCCATTGAACCATTTGGAATCGTTAAGGATACTCAGAAATCACATATAACTCGTACAATGCCATATCTCGGATATGGTCTTACATGCTATCACATATCGATGCCACTGTCCCAGACAAGGTCTTATACAAAATCATTTAACAATGCCAATGTCCCAGGCATGGTCTTACACGTAATCACATCTTGGTAATCCTAATGTCATGACATTTGTATCCTATAATATTCTTAAGGCTCGTACGGGACTTTCGGATATTGTAATCCTGTCGATTCTTGCTCGTATATGATCATTCAACATTCATAACAGTTCAATGACAATTAAACATATATAATTCAATTTAAAGACATTTATTTTCATATGAACTTACCTCATATTAGGGATAAATGGACTGGATCGACTATTCGATAACTTTTGATTTTCCCTGATCTAAATCTGATTTCTTTCATTCTTGATCTATATACATTCAAAATTAACTAATTTATTCATCAAATCATTCAATTCAATCCAAAAACACATATTTGGGCCTTTTTACACTTTATCCCCTAGAGTTCCATATTTTTACAATTTAGTCCCTATTTCGTAAATACACAAAATTCACACAATTTAATTCACATACATGCTAGCCGAATTTTCATAATGTACATATAAGTTCATATTAAAAATTTATTCACACATTTAACCTTTCAATTTACACATTTCACAATATAATCCCTATTTGACATTTTTGTCAAAAAATCACTTTACAAAACTTGTAAAACTATTAACAAATATTCATTTTCCATTTTAAAACATTCAAAAGCTTAAGAATTCATCAATGGCATTTCATAAAATCATTGACAACTTCAAAAATTAGGGCACGGGCTAGCTAATACTCAAAGCAACGATCACAAAAACATAGAAATTATTAAAAACCGAACTCAAATCATAACTTAATCACAAACACAAAGTGCCGAACCCTAAAACATGAAAATGGATTCTTCTTTCTTCTATTTTCAGTGCAAAAAGATGATAAAATGGCCACCATTATGTTTTGTTTTAATTAATAATACATTAATACATAGTTTACCATTTTACCCTTGGTTATTAAACTATTAAATCATCAAATATAAGGCCATTAATTTCCATTAACCTTATCAATGACATAATAACATCATAAGGACCTTTAATTTAATAAACCATAGCAATTAAGCACTTTAAACAAGTAGAATGCAACTTTTGCATTTTACGCGATTTAGTCCTTTTATCAAATTAGACATCCAATCGATAAAATTAAACCACGAAACTTTTACACATATATGCTATCATGCTGTAAAAACATAAATTAATATTAAAAATAATTTTTGACCTCAGATTTGTGGTTCCAAAACCACTATTCTGATTTAGCTAAAATCGGGCTGTTACATTGATGGTACAAATTTTAGGGGGTGGTGGGCAAAACTGGAGCAGTATTTTCTGGCTAAGGAGATTCCTATGAATGCAAGGGTAAGGATGGTGATGTTGCATCTGGAAGGAAGAGCTCTCGATTGAAATCATTTTTATGCTCAAAGACAAGGAGGGTTCCACATACCGAATTGGGAATCCTATGCGTAGAATATCAAGGACAGGTTTGGATCTCAAACTTTTCATGATCCTATGAAAGAGTTAGTTTCCCTCAAGCATGTAGGTAGGGTCGATCAATATTATGATGCTTTTATAGTCTGTTGAATCAGTTGCAGCTATCTGAACAATATGCTCTTAACATATTCATTAGTAATTTAAAGGTTGATGTAGGCAAATATGTGGAGCTTTTAAAACCTGCCACATTAATGGAAGGGTTTCTAACTACTAGAAAAATGGAGGCTATTCTCAATGGCTTATCCAAATGAGGGTTGTTAACTGATGGGAGTGCTCATTTCAAACCTACACTCCTATCAAATTTGAGTTCCACGAGTCAGAAGAGTCTTGGGTACCTTCAACCATCGAATGTGGAGTCTGCACTAGGGAGTTCAACCAATGATGGGGGCAGCCTCAGAGAATTCTTAAGACTTTATCGTCTACAAAGATTGATGATAGAATAAAAAAAGGACTCTGCTATTTGTGCGGAACCAAATACGGGGTTGGTCACAAGTTCATGAAGTCCAAGTTATTCCAACTTTTACTGAAACTGAGTACAGAGGGTGATAATGAAGAGTTTCAAGAGTGTAGTGAGCAGTTGGAAGACCTTAAGTTGGGAGAGGAGTCTAGTCCTAGTACGATTTTATCATTGCATGCTATCCAAGGATCTTAAGACGTTCACACAATGCGAGAAGCAACCAACATTGGGCAAACTAGGGTCATTCTCCTAATCGACTCCGGTAGTACTCATAATTTTATAAGTGCCAAATTAGTTAAACAATTAGCATTACCTGTGAGTCCCATGAATAAGCTAAAGGTTACTGTAGCCAATGGAGCTATATTAGTAGCTGGTGGCATTTTTCGAGCAGTTCAATGGAAGGTAGAATCAATTCAATTTCATACTGATTTCTATGTGTTACCCTTTAAGGAATGTGACTTGGTTCTTGGAGTGCAATGAATGTTATCCTTGGGAACCATTTTTTGGCGGTTTAGTTCTCTGACCATGAATTTTATGTATAAAGGTCAAGTTTGCATATTAAAGGTTATTCAACCTGGTAATGTTAAGTTGGTGGAGGGTTCTCAAAGTTCTAAATATTTTTCCTTGGCAAGTAGCCTTCTGGGTCCTTATGCTATCATGGTGTCTATTCCTACACAAACTACCTTACGAGCTATGTTAGTTTCCACTCCAGAGAAGTTGTAATCGTTATTGGAAGAGTTCTTTGACATTTTTAAAGAACCAAAATGATTATCTCCACCTAGATTATAGGATAATAAAATTCCTTTAAAAAATGAAGCTATTGTGGTAAAATTGAGACCATACTGATATCCTACCATCCAAAAGACAGAGATGGAACGAATGGTGGATGAAATGTTGCAAGTTGGGGTTATTCGGGACATTAATAGTTATTTTTCTTCTCCTATAGTTATGGTGAAGAAGAAAGATGGTACATGGAGGTTATGTGTGGATTATAGACATTTGAACCATATGACCATCAAGGACAGATTCTTGATTCCAATTATTGAGGAGTTGCTCGATGAATTGGAAAAAGTTGTGGTGTTTTCTAAGTTGGATCTATAGTCAAGTTACCACCGTGTCAGGATGTGGGAACCTGATATTCATAAGATACCTTTTCAGACACATAAAGGGCACTACGAATTCTTAGTAATGCCTTTCGAGCTCACTAATGCTCCTTCCACTTTTCAAGAACTTATGAACTCCATTTTTAGGCCCTTGTTGAGGAAGTTTGTGTTAGTTTTTTTGTGACATCCTTGTTTATTCGAAGTCTTGACAGGATCATCTTGATCATTTGAGAGAGGTGTTCACCATTTTTGCGAGCTCAACAATTGTGTGTGAAAAAAAAAGCAAATGTCATTTTGAGGATACACAAATTGATTATTTGGGCCATGTCATTTCACATGGGAAAGCCAGTATGGATAAATCTAAGATTAACAACATTGTGGCTTGGAAGTTCCCTCACTCCTTGAAAGAATTGCGAGGATTTTTGGGTTTATCTGGATACTATAAGCGATTTATCAAATGGTATGGTTTAATAGCTCAACCTTTGACTGAGCTATTAAAAAAGAGGAATTGGCATTGGTCTTCTCAAGATGACTAGGCTTTTTTAGCATTAAAAACTGCCCTTACTTCAGTACATATCCTTGTCTTGACAGATTTCGATGAGGTCTTTTGCATCGACACAAATGCTAGTAGTACTAGTGTTGGAGGTTGTTTTACAACAGAAAAGACAACCAATTGCTTATTTTAGTAAGGCATTGGGCATCAAACATTAGTCCCTTTCGATATATGAAAAAGAAATGCTAACTGCCTTATTAGCTATGAAAAAATAGCATTCGTACTTGGTGGGACACCACTTTTGCATCCGAATGGACCACTAGAGTCTAAAATTCCTTTCAGATAAGCAAGCCATCATGCCTTTCCAGGAATAGTGGGTGGCTAAGATGATGGAATATGATTTTTAGGTGCTTTATAGGAGGGGCAACACTAATGGGTGGTTGATTGTTTGTCAAGACAACAACTTGTTGAGGAGGGACAGTGTTGGCAGTTGGGAAGTACCTCTATTGTTTTTAATTTACTGGGTCGAGTACAACAGTTTTGGCAACAAGATTTGAAGCTAAAAAAGATTTATGAATCCCTGCAACTTCAAGCTTCTTCTGACCTTAAATATACATGGGATGGTCAGTTCCTCAAATGAAAAAGGAAACTCGTTGTTTGTTCTGATTTAGAATTAAGAAGGGAGTTATTTACTTGTTTCCATGAAGGGGTTGCTGGTGGTCTCTCGGGCACTAATGCCACTAAGCATTGCTTGGCTAGTGTACTATATTGGAAGGGTATGATGGTGGATATTCAGCAATGGATTCAGGAATGCATGGTATGTCAATGATGTAAATATGCTACTGCAGCTCATCTCGAGCTTCTTCAACCATTGCCTCTTCCCTCGAGGGCTTGGTCTAAAATCACCATGAATTTTATAGAAGGTCTTCCTTCTTCGAAGGGAAAATATACTATTCTGGTGGTTGTCGATCATTTAACTAAGTATGGCCATTTTCTCGCACTGGCTCACCCTTATACAATTGCTTCAGTGGCCACAACATTTTTGGACAATGTTTATAAGCTGCATGGTTTACTTGATGCCATCATATTTGACAGAGATCAGGTTTTTACTAGCTCTTTCTGGAAGGAATGTTTCGAAGGCTGGGAACCAAAATCAAATTGCTGCTGCTTATCATCCTGAGAGTGACGGTCAATCGAAAGTGCTTAATCGTTGTCTATGTTAACTAAAGAAGATAAACTGAACTTTAGAGAAAATACAACAATCAAGAAGAAAACATTATTGATTCCATTCATCTTGAATACTGAGTACATGCGATATTAATAGACTAAGTCAGTAAGCAACTAACAGCCAACTTATTATTAACTACCTAACGACTAACAGACTAACTGATTAGACTAACAGACTAACTGATTCTATTAGTTACTCTATCATTTGCCTGGTTCCTTGAACTTCTTGTTCTTGTTTAATGACTTCATCTCTCGACCAAACTCGAAAAGCACTGTGAAAAGTGGCAAATTGTTTGATAGTAACGGGCTTGGTGAGAACATCTGCTATTTGTTTTTTAGAGGGAACATAGTTGACCTGCAAGGTGCCATCGATAACCTTTTCTCGAACAAAATGATGGTTAATTTCTACATGTTTAACTCTGGCATGGTGTGTGGGATTTACAGCCATTGAAACAACAGAGGTATTGTCACACCAGACCACCGGAGGTTGACTGAGAGGCACCCCAAGTTCATGTAACAGCTATTTGACCCATAGCAACTCAGACACACAATTAGCTAGACTCCTGTATTCAGCTTCAGACGATGATCTAAACACAACAGGTTGCGTTTTGGAGCACCATGCAGCAGGGTTCTGTCCTAAGTAGAAAATATAACCAGTGGTGGAACGGCGATCTTCAACGAAGGATGCCCAGTCCGCATCATAATAACATGTTAACTCAAACTGACCCGTGGTGAAGTACAGTCCATGATCGAGCGTCCCAAGAAGATATCGCAATACACATTTGACAGCCTTCCAATGATCATTGGTTGGAGAATTCAGATATTGGCTAATTTTATTAACACAAAAAGACAAATCAGGGCGTGTAATGCAGGCATATTGAAGCATTCCAACAATGCTACGATACATATGTCCATCAGCAAATGGAAAACTGTCATCAGAAGCAACTAACTTCGGAGCACTCACCATGGGTGTTAGTGTAGCTGATACTTTTGACATACCAGTCTTGTGTAGTATTTCAGTGACATATTTTTTCTGACTCAAGAAAAGCCCCTGTGATGTATGTTGAACAGTAATACCTAAGAAAAAGTCGAGCTTGCCCATGTCTTAAAGAGCAAACTTGAGATGAAGCTGATGCACAGCATTGTCGATTTCCTTAGTGGAACTGCCCGTAATCACAATGTCATCAACATACGCCATGAGCAGTAAATAACTTTCTGAATTAGCTCGACCGAATAATGAAGGATCAGCGTTGGATGCATGAAAACCATGCTGATCAACCAAATAACGTTTAAGTGTATGAAACCATGCCCGAGGAGCCTGTCTTAAGCCATAGAGAGCCTTGTTGAGCTTACAAACTAGCTTCTGACCATTCGGACCTGTCTCTTCAAACCCAGGTGGCTGACTCATGTATATCTCTTCAGTTAGCTCCCCATTAAGAAATGCATTGTTGACATCTACTTGTCTCAATGGCCAACCTTTCATAACCGCAATAGCTAGAATAGTCCGAATAGTTGTTGCTCGAACCACTGGGCTAAATGTATCCTGAAAATCAACCCCAGCATGCTGAGAAAACCCTTTGGCAACTAGACGAGCCTTATACCTGTCCACAGACCCATCAGCCTTCTTCTTTACTTTAAAGAGCCACTTGCAGCCAATTGCCCTTCGATTGTCAGGTAAGGGACAGAGGCTCCATGTGTGATTGTGAACAAGTGCATTCAACTCACTATGCACAACAGCTTCCCAAGACTCATTGGTCATTGCATCATTAATGTCAGTAGGAAGATCATCAGAAACACTGAGTGCAGTACTTATGTAAGCTTTCGATTTAAAAATCCCTACTTTATTACGGGTGACCATAGTATGAGTATTAGAAGGGACAGAAGCTGGTAGAGGTGGTTGGTCAGGTAGATTAGTATTTGAAGTGCTATGAATAGAGTTTGTTGGTGAAGGGTGTATTGGACTAACTGGAGGAGACTGAGAGGCAATAGTCAATGTGTGGTCTTGAGTGGTAGGTGTAATAAGATAGGTAGACGTGGATGTGGAAGTTTGAGTGGGAGACAAGACAAGTAATCTGGAGCTAGTTTGTGGTGTACATGGTTGTGGGGCAGACTTGGTCATGATAGTTTGAAATAGAAAGACAGTCTCATTAAAAGTGGCATGACGGGTGACATACACACGGCCACTAACATCCTGACAACGATAACCTTTGTGCATAAGAGAGTACCCTAGAAAAGTACATGGTGTTGACCAAAATTATAGTTTATGAGAGTTATACGGACGTAGATTTGGAAAGCACATGCACCCAAAAACACGCATGAATGAATAGGTTGGTGGAACTTGAAGCAATTTCTCATAGGGTGAAATATGACCAAGAGGATGGGAAGGTAACTTGTTTATCAAAAAGACAGCACTACTGAAGGCGTCATTCCAGTAGGTTAAGGGCATGGCTGCATGGGCTAGCATAGAGAGACCAGCTTCTACAATCTATCTGTGCTTGCGTTCTACTATGCCATTTTGTGCAGATGTATAGGGGCAAGTAAACTGATGCACAATTCCTTTGTTGAGTCAAGTACGACTTTAAGACTTGAAACTCCCTGCCCCCATCCGTTTGCACAGCTTTAAGTTTACAACCCAAAGTTCGTTTAGCTTGCCTATGAAACTGTTGAAATATAGTGAACACTTCTGATTTCTTTTTCAGAAAGTATACCCAAGTGTAGCGTGTATATGCGTCAGTGAATGCAACATAGTAGTAAAAACCATTGGAAGGAACTGGTGTGAGTCCCCAAACATCAGCAACTATTAATTGAAGAGGAGCATTATACTCAGTAAGTGATTTCTCAAATGGCAATTTGTGCTCTTTGCCCAAATGACAAGGAACACAATGAGACAAATCTTTATTTGAACCAAGAGGAATATTACAACTGGCTAAGGCCTTTGCAAGTGTGGCTTTGCAAGGATGACCTAACCTAGCATGCCATACATCCAAAGCAACATGCGAGTTTGTTAAAAAATAGTGAGCTGATTTAGTAGGCAACCCATTGGAAGGCGATCCATGTAAGTGTAGTTTGTAGAGCCCATGCTGCACAGACCCTTGAAGGAGCACCTCTTTGGTTTTAAGATCACGTACTTGGCACTGTGTAGGGAGGAACTCAAAGATCACTTGATTGTCATTGGTGAACTTGGAAATAGACAACAAATTCTTTGTTATACCAGGTACAAACAGTAAAGATCACATGAATAATGGTCTTGTATGAGTGAGAAGAGAAGACTGGCCAGTGGATAAAACAGGAAGAGCAGCGCCATTACCAACATACACTTTACCTAGATTGTTGTAGGAAGTGCTTGCACCCATTGAAGATGCCGAATGGGTTAGATGATGTGTTGCCCCAGAATCCGGGTACCATACATTGTCACTAATGACCTCAGAAGTTGCAATGAGAGCCTGATGAGGAGTAGTTACAGAGGCAGACGTACTCACAGGCTGTGGAGCATTGGCAACAAAAGGATTAAACCAAGTAGGTGCTGGTGCAGGTACACAAAACCAGCCTTGTTGATTAGCAAAGGCAGAATTTATAGTTGGCATAAGGGATGGTGACCAAGGAACCATATGGGAGCCAGAACCATAGAAGCAAACATTTGCCTGTGGAGAGGGGGGAGGTTTGTAGTTTGCACTTTTGTACGTTGCATCAAATCGATGGTAACAACGGTCCACAAGATGACCTTGTTTGCCGCACAATTGACATTAAAATCTCGAATTAGATGATCGACCACGCCCACGACCCCGAGTGTTGGAGAAGGGACGATAGGCAGGTGTAGACTCATTAGTATCTGCAGGATGACTAGTCACTATATTAGCTGAACTAGTAACCTTATTCACAATCACCTGCTGACAGGCTTCAGCATCAAGCAACATAGTAGTCACACCCTGAGCATTGTAAGGAACTGGACTGGCTGTGATGATTGTAATGACAGACTCATAGTCGGGTGGCAAGCCATTGAGTATAGCAGTGACATGCTTATGGTCACTAATGACCTCTCCACAACTAGCAAGATGATCACAGTATCCTTTAATTTTCATCAAGAAATCTTTCATAGTCAGGTCACCCTTACGCTGAGAGTGTAAGGCACGCCTATAAAACATTAACCTAGAAGTTGTTTTTGTTAGAATCCCTAGAATTAGGGATAGATTATTGAGGAAATATTGTAAATAGAAATTAATCATAGTTACTGATTCTTAGGATAATTACAGTCTTTTAGGGATTATTTCCTTTCTTAGAGTAGTTTATCTCTTTTTATACACAGAACCTAATTAGCTAAAGTAAGAATCGATTTCTACAGCTTTCTACATGGTATCGAGCTTTAGGAATTTTCCGATCCTCTCTTCCATTTTCCTAAAAATCCCTCAATTTTTTTCTCCCATGGGTGACCTTAATGAAACCTTGTCTGAAATCGAGATGTCACAAATGTCTCGAAATATTAACCATCTGTCAATCAAAGTGATCTTAATTCTTCACTTATGATCACTAGTCATCGACTAGATGGGAAGAATTTTCTACAATGGTCTCAATCTGTTCTTATGGTGATCCGTGGCGAGGCAAATTAGGATACATCAATGGAGAACTTCCACGACCGAACGTAGTAGACCCTACTTATGCTACTTGGGAACTCAATAACTCCATTGTTATGGCATGGTGATCAATTCGATGGAAGGCCATATAAGCGAACTTACCTTCTCTTCAAGACGCAAAAAGACATGTGGGATGCAATCAAAGAGAACTACTCTGATATTGGAAATGCTTCCTAGGTTTTTGAGATCAAACTCAAGTTGAGAGACACTCGACAAGGGACACTTGAGGTAACTCACTACTACAACAATCTGAAAATATTGTGGCAGGAGTTAGACATGTACTATGAAGCTAATTGGGGGGAAGGCCTAGAACACACTAGGTTTATGACTCACCTCAACAACGAGCGTCTCTATGAGTTTCTAGCTGGGCTGAGGCATGAGTTAGACGAGGTTCGTGGAAGAATTTTGGGCAGATCACCTCTCCCAACCATTAGTCAAGCTTTGCGTAGTGAGGAGAGAGAGAGACACGCTGTCTCGTCATGATGGGAGAACCCAAACCAATAATCTCTACTAACCAAACTGTTGAATCTGCTTTGCTTGTGTCCAAAGGTCCTCAAACACAAAAAAACTCGTCTTTGGGAATGAGTCCGGATCAAACAGACCATGGTGTAGTCACTCGCAATCGTGTTGGACACACAAAGGAAAAATGTTTTAAACTCCATGGTTATCCGGATAAAAATAGAAAGACAAGAAAAAGCGCTCTGTTATCTTCCAATACGGTGATGAGGTGCTAGATGTGCGCCTAACCAAGACACAACTCGAAAATCTCCATAAAATTCTCGAGTACCTCTACTAGTCATGGAATTTAGCCACTCAAGGTACTGCCCTCAATATTGCTCTTGAATCTAATAACCACTCTCCTTGGATACTAGATTCGGGTGCTTGAACCACATGACAGTAACCTCACTCTATTCCAAACTTACACCACCTGTCATAACAAGTCCCGAATCAGATTGCTTTGATGGTTCATACTCACCGTATCGGAGTAGGGAAAGTAAAAGTAGCTGAGAATTTTTCTCTTGATAATGTTCTACATGTTCCAAAATTATCTTGTAATTTACTTTCAATAAGTAAACTTACTAAAGATGGGAAAATGCTTGCTGAATTTTCTGCATTTGGTTGTGTAATACAGGAACAGAAATCGGGGAAGATGATTGGCACTGCTAAGGTTGATGATGGACTGTGTGTGTGTGGAATAAAGACAAAGACACAAGGGGGATTAGCTCTATCTACTGCAAAAGAGGATACTATTATGCTATGGCACCGTAGGTTAGGACATCCAAATCTTTTGTACCTAAAAAAGCATCTTCCGCTGTTATTTCGAAATAAAAAGATAAATTCCTTGAAGTGTGATATTTGTGAATTGTCCAAACATACCCGTGTTCCATATCCTTTCAAACCATATACACAGTCCAAACCTTTTTCGTTAATACACAGTGACTTATGGGGAGCTAGCCGAGTGAAAAACATTACTGGTGAGAAGTGGTTTATTACTTTTATTGATGATCACACTAGGGTATGTTGGGTCTATCTTTTAAAAGACAAATCTGAAACTCCCAAAGTTTTTCAAAAATTCCACTCAATGGTTCGAACCCAATTCAACTCTACCATCCAAACTCTCCACACTGACAACGGGAGAGAATACTTTAATTCTGTCCTAAGGTCATACCTTTCAGACCAAGGAATTATACACCTGAGTTCATGCCCAAACACCCCTCAAAAAAATAGGATCACCGAGAGAAAAAACCGACACCTCCTTACTGTTGCTCGAGCCTTAATGTTCACAATGAACGTCCCTAAATATTTATGGGGCGAAGTCGTTTCTTACTTGCTTGCTACCTAATAAATAGGATGCCTTCAAAAGTCCTAAATTTCCAAACACCTCTAAACACTCTTCACAAATCATTTCCTCTATTTCATATTCCTACTATTCCAACAAAAATATTCGGGTGCAAAGCCTTTGTCCATAATCATCAACCCAACCAATCTAAGCTTGATCCTCGAGCCCACCTCTGTATATTTGTTGGGTATTCTCCTACTCAAAAAGGCTACAAATGCTACTCACCAACCTTACACCGGCTATTTGTCTCTCGGGATGTCACCTTCTTTGAAACCGAACCTTTCTTTAGACCTTCTCATCTTCAAGGGGAGATTCTTAATGAAGATGAGAACCTTAATACCCTCCTTATTATACCTCCCAACCTTGATACTGTTATTTCTCCTCCCATGCCGCAAGAAATTAACACTATACTTCCCGATACCAACACCATCACTAAATGGTCCTTGATCAAGGAAAACAAAGCAGAACAACAGTGCAACAGTGCCCGAATCGCAGTTTATTCCGCATTTTAATCGATGTCCTGAAACTGATACAGCAGTGCCACTCACATCTTCAACCGAGGACTGTTCTGAAAACGAAGTCTCACCTCCATCACCATCCATCTATCTTCCAATTGCAATGCGAAAGGGGACAAGGAGCTGCACTCAACATCCTATCTCTCGGTTTGTATCCTATGGTAACTTATCTAAGACTTATCAAACCTTTGTAACTAATGTTGATTTTATAAAAACTCCAAAAACCATAGAAGAAGCATTTGAATCAGCAGAATGGAGACAAGCCGTGATGGAGGAAATGGAGGCCCTCAAAAATAATGGAACGTGGGAAGTTTCGGATCTACCTAAAGGAAAGAAAATAGTAGGCTGCAAATGGATTTTTACTACCAAATTCAAGCCTGATGGCCAGGTTGATCGATACAAGGCTCGTCTAGTGGCTAAGGGCTTCACTCAAACTTATGGACTGGATTATGAGGAGACATTTGCACCGGTTGCCAAACTTAACACAATTAGAGTCCTTTTGTCCATTGCTGTCAATCTTAATTGGCAATTGACTCAATTGGATGTTAAAAATGCTTTTCTCAATGGAGAGTTAAATGAAGAAGTTTACATGGACTTCCCACCGGGATTTGAAGAAAGAAAGGGCCAAGTGTGTAAGTTGAAAAAGTCTTTGTATGGGCTGAAACAATCTCCAAGAGCGTGGTTTAGTCGATTTGTGCAAGCCATGATGAGCAGGGAGTATACTCAAGGTCAGGCAGACCACACCATGTTCTACAAGCATTCGGAACAAGGAAAATGTTGCATCCTAATTGTCTATGTGGACGATATAATAGTGACAGGAGATGATACAAGTGAAATTGGGAGATTGAAAGAGTTTCTTGGAACAGAATTTGAACTTAAAGATTTGGGAAATCTTAAATATTTTCTGGGTATGGAGATAGCAAGGTCTCAAAAAGGTATTTCTATCTCCCAAAGGAAATATGTCCTCGATTTGCTATCAGAAGTTGGGATGATAAGTTGTAAACCAAATTGAAACTCCTATGGAGTTTAATCTCAAGTTAGGTACTAATGAAGATGGAGAAAAAGTCGACGGGGGAGATATCAACGCCTAGTAGGGAGACTTATCTACTTGGCTCACACTCGTCCCGACATTGCTTTTAGTGTCGTCATAAGTCAATATATGCATGCTCCAAGGAAAAACACCTAGAAGCTGCATATCGGATACTAAGGTACCTAAAGGGAACTCTGGTAAGGGCCTATACATCAAGAAAAATGACAAGTAGAAATGTGGAAGTGTATACCGATGTTGATCAAGGCGTTTCTATTAATAATGATTTGATCAACCAAAGGTTATTGCAGCTATGTTTGGGGTAATCTAGTGACATGGAGGAGTAAGAAATAGTCTCGTGGTAGCACGCAGCAGTCAGTGGCTGAGTATCGAGCACTTGCACAAGGTATTTGTGAAGGAATTTGGATACAAAGGCTGATGAGAGAACTAAAGGTTCCTTATAATAGACCTATATACAAATGCATTGTGACAACCAAGTCGCTGTCAATATAGCTCACAACCCCATGCATCATGATCGTACCAAACATGTCGAGATAGACCGACACTTCATAAAAGAGAAGATACACTCGGGGAAGTGAGCGTCACCTATCTGTCTACCGCACAACAGGTTGCGAGATATGTTGACAAAAGTTTAAACAAAAACATGTTTGAACAACATGTTGGCAAGTCGGGTTTAATAAACATCTACACTCCACTTGAGGGGGAGTGTTAGAATCCCTAGAATTAGGGATAGATTATTGAGGAAATCTTGTAAATAGAAATTAATCATAGTTACTGATTCTTAGGATAATTACAGTCTTTTAGGTATTATTTCCTTTCTTAGAGTAGTTTATCTCTTTTTATACCTATAACCTAATTAGCTAAAGTAAGAATCTGATTTCTACAGTTTCTACAGTTTTGCTACCATACAGATTAACAATAGCATTCCAGATTTGAGCACTAGTATCTATACCAATAAGATGAGGTAGAACCGCCTGACTGACAGAAGACAGAAGCCATGAAGCGAGCGCACTGTCTTGCTGCTCAAACCTAGCAAACTCAGGGTTCTCTTGAGGTACACCATCAGCATCCGGAAGCATTGAGGGAGGAGGTATAGTATGAGTGTCCAAGATCTATTGAAGCTTGTACGTCTTGATGGCCAAAAGTACTTGCTGACGCCATAACAAATAGTTAGAATCATCAAGAACAACACTGATTTTCTTGGTAGAGAAAAACCTACTATCGACAACTGCATCAGTAAGAGTAGAGGCCATTGCTGGTGTAGCAGAATGTACACTGGATGGACTGGACGGAAGAGACATGAAGCGGAGGTAATTCCCAGAAACTAATGAACATCTGATACTATGTTAACTAAAGAAGATAAACTAAACTTTAGAGAAAATACAACAATCAAGAAGAAAACATTATTGATTCCATTCATCTTGAATACTGAGTACATGTGATATTAATAGACTAAGTCAGTAAGCAACTAACAGCCAACTTATTATTAACTACCTAACAACTAACAGACTAACTGATTAGACTAACAGACTAACTGATTCTATTAGTTACTCTATCTGTAACATCCCAGTTTAGGGCCTAGTCGGAATAGTGGTGCAAGACCACAAATCCGAGGGTTATGAATGATTTTTTGAGGTTTATATTATGTATGCATGCTAGTGTGAAAGTTTCATGAAGCAATTTTGTGGAATTGTGGTTGAATTGTCCAAAAGGACTAAATTACAAAATTGCAAAATGTGTGTTTCTAGAAGCTATATGTGTGAAATAGCTTTAGATTATTAATTAGAGGTCCTTAAATAGTAATTTATCCAAATTTTAGTTTTTGGACAAAAATGGGCATGGATGAGTTAAAATTTGAAGTTTATCAAAAATGGCATTTTGGTCGTTTAGTTATTAAGTGATTAAATAGGTGAAAAGATGGCAAAATTTTACTCATATTCTCCCCCAAGCTGTCAAAAATTTCAATAGCCATTGTTAGGGCTCTTTCAATTTTTCAAGCTTGCTAATAAGTGCTCCTAAGCCCAGTTTATGATATTCTTCGTATTTTTGAAGTCCTAGTAGCATGAGTAAGCTATTTTTAGCTTTTTGGTGAGCTATTATGGATTTTCAAAAATGTACATATGTATGACATGCATGTACTTTGTTGTTTTATGGAAGATTATGAAAGCTTGATGTAGTAGAAACATCTTTTGTTAAGTGATTTTCCATGAAAATGCATGTAGGGACTAGTTTGTGAAAAACTTTAGTTTGGTCATACATATGTGGTTTAGTGAGAATTGATGATAGCTTTAGTTGAATAAGTTGTTCGGCTAAGCATGAAAGACTAGAAAGTTGAATAAAAATAACTTTACGAGCCTTTGGGACTAAAGTGTAAATATGAGAAAGTTTAGGGGAAAAATAGTAATTTTGCTAAAGTATGTGATGTGGGTCAATTTAGTTAATGTACGTATTGAATAAGCTGATTTATTCATTATAGATCAAGAAAGACGAAGCTCGGATCGAAACCGAGGCAAAAGCAAGGTGGTGGACTAAATTGCATATTTCTATACTTTTGAGTATCGAGGTAAGTCTATGCATAAACAATGCATTCATACTTACAATTTGTTGATGATAGCTAGTGTGTAGCTTGTTCGAGATTGATTGAGAACCTATGTGGTCCAAGTAGAATGAATGTAGTAGAATTATGAATAGATGTTTAATTGAGTACCTAGACATGTGAATGTATAGTGATAATGCTAGATGGTAGACTAAGTGCGATACCATCCTAATGCATATTGACGATGAGCTGGCTATGTGCGATGCTATCATGAGTTATATCGTTTAGTGGGCTAAGTGAGAAACCCCTATGATTACCTTTGTGGTAGGCTAAGTGCGATACCACCTTATTAATCGATTGTGGTGTGCTAAGTGCGAAACCACCGAGACATTAGCTGTGTGGGTTAACTATGTGGATTAGCCATGTAATTACATCATTGAGTAAAATAGCTGCGTGGATGTATAATTAAGTTAATTAGCTGTAAGGATGAATTATTGAGAAATAATGATGTGTTGTATATTGTGTAAATGTGACGTTAAATGCAGGGATGCATTTCGATAGTTATGAGTATGTGACTCATGATGTGTTGGAAATGTGGTAAGGGATAGAAAAGTAAGCATAGTTGTGAATTACTTGTTGGTATAATGCTAATTGTTGCTTAGCTTATACTATGTTGCTAAATTGTTTATGTGTAAACTTACTAAGCTCAAAGCTTACTCTCTTTCTTTTTCCTTGTCTTATAGATTAAAAGCGTTGAATCGAGATACGAGGATCATCAGAAGACAGCCCACATATCAGCACACTTTGGTACATGAAACTTAATGTTTTGTATATGGCATGTATAGGGGCTAGACAAGTTATTGGATTTTTTTGTAAATGGCTAAGATGTGTTGGCCTTTAGATGGATAACTTATTTTGTATAATGCCATGGTTGTTGGCTATTACATTATATGAAAGAAAGATGTAGTTTTCTATGTGAGAATGCACTTCAATTTGAGTTGATTATGATGGTGTTAGATGAGTATATGTTGTGTATGCTAGAGGGGTGAAAAGAGCTTGGCACATAGCTTTGTTCTTGTCCATGTGGATAGACACACGGGCGTGTGTTTAGGCCATGTGTGACACACAGTCAGCCCACGGGCGTGTGATTTGGCCGTGCGTCCCCTGCATGTTAGTATTATAAATCAGAATAGACCACGGACTAGCTGCACGGGCGTGTGTCTAGGGCGTGTGGGATTATCCGGTGTTGGCCACGGGCTAGCCACACGGGCGTGTGTCTAGACTCTAGGCCGTGTTAAAGTAGTCAGTGTGCACCACGGGTGGTAAGCACGGGCGTGTGCCTTGACCGTGGGGCATTGGCAGAATACTGGGTTTTTAGGCACGGTTTGGGGACATGGGCGTGTGTGTCCATGCACGGGCGTGTCTAATCTTGCACGGGTGTGTGAGACCTATATAAAGAGAAAATTTTTAAGTTTGGAAAAAGTTCTGGTTTAGTCTCGAGAGCCCTCGTGTGTATGAGTGAGGCATCGTTAGTCGAGAATAAGGTTGTTGAGATGACTTCAGAGAGTAGTTACGATGAGCCTAAGTGGCGATCAAGTGGTTTGAGTTCGGTAACGCCTCGGCCCCGGTTCCAACGTAGAACCCGGGTAAGGGGTGTTACATTTAGTGGTATCAGAGCTATGGTTTAGCCGTTTCTAGGACTACCGTAGCGGGTGTAAGAGTCTAGCTATACATGCCATAAGTGTACAATGATAGTGTGGTGGTTTCTGATGATTTAAATCTTATTTTATATAGTATATGGATTCCGATCCATTGACTGCTGATGAAGTAGCTAGTAATGCGCCGGCTCCTGCGCAATGAACCGCACCCGTTGAGAGTGGACCCGAGGTTAGGGGTCAATGGGAAGAGGCACGGGAAGCCTTTCTCCAGATGATGAGTAATTGGTACTCGGACTATGTTCGAGCGAACCCTAATGCTCAACCTCCTCCACCTCCTCCTCCTATACCTCAGCCAAATCCAGCGGCTCCTCAAGGTATGGATGTTGTGAGGATATCGAAGCCCCCGGTGGATAAGATTAAGAAGCACGGGGCTGAGGAGTTTAGAGCTAAGGTAGATGATGACCCTCAGAGGGCTGAGTTCTGGTTGGAGAACTCGATAAGGGTGTTCTATGAACTCTCATGTACGCCTGAAGAGAGTTTGAAGTGTGCCGTATCCTTGTTGAGAGATTCGGCATACCATTGGTGGAAAACGTTGACGCTAGTGGTCCTGAGAGAGCGGGTGACATGAGACTTCTTTCTGGAAGAGTTCCGGAAGAAGTATATAAGCCAGAGGTTTACTGATCGAAAAAGGAAGGAATTCCTTGAGTTGAAACAAGGAAGAATGACAGTGGTGGAATATGAGTGTGAATTTGTTAGGCTTAACAAATACGCTCAAGAATGTGTATCGACTGAGACCATCTTGTGTAAGAGGTTCGAAGATGGGCTGAATGAGGACATCAAACTCCTAGTGGGCATTTTGGAGTTGAAAGAATTTGTGGTATTAGTTGAGAGGGCAAGTAAGGCCGAAGAGCTGAGTTCAGAAAAGAGGAGGGCTGTGAGTGGAGCCTGAGATGCTAGAAAGAGGCCAATGGGCAAGTCATATCAAGCCCAGTCGAAAAGATCCAAGGAAGTGAATCCTCGGACGACAGCACCAGTGGGTTATTCGCATCGAGACTTGGGCAATACTCGCTCAGGTTCGAGAGTCCAAGCTCCCTCGATTGAAAGTGTGGGAAATACAAAGAGTAAACCGGAGTGTCCAAGTTGTGGTAGGTATCACACCGGAGAGTGTTGGGGAAATATTCGAAAATGTTATAAGTGTGGTTCCCCTGACCACTTTATCCAAGTGCTCGTCCCGAGAGGGATGAAAAGGAAGAGAGGCAAGAGCTGAGACCTAGTGATGTGTCTACGAGGGGTAGACCACCAAGGAACCCGAGAGGCGGGAATAGTGGTAGAGGTGCGCCCAGAGATTCTGCTGTGAGACCAGAGGGTTGGGCACCTGCGAGGACGTATGCTATTCGCGCTCGCGAAGAAGCATCCCCCCTCGTTGTGATAACGGGTACTTTTTCTCTCTATGACACCTTCGTTATTACTTTAATAGATCCAGGGTCTACTCATTCTTATATTTGCATGAGATTAGCATCTAGTTTGAGTATGACCGTTGAGTCTACGGACATAGTGGTTAAGGTGTCAAACCCGTTAGGAAAGCATGTGTTAGTGGACAGAGTGTGTAAGAATTATCCTTTACTGATTGAGAATCATTATTTTCCGGCAAACCTTATGTTGTTGCCGTTTGATGAGTTTGATTTAATCCTAGGCATGGATTGGTTGACTAACCATAGTGTCTTAGTGAACTGTGGTAGTAATTTTATTGAATTGAAATGTGAGAGTAGAGATGTGGTTCGGGTTGAATCGGGTGGATCGGATAGTCTACCAGTGATGATTTCTTCCCTAGTGGCTGAGAAATGTTTGAGAAAAGGATGTGAGTCCTATCTTTCTTTTGTGTTAAATACTCGAGAGGTTGGAGTAGAGTTTGAAACAGTGCTAGTGGTATGTGAGTACCCAGATGTATTTCCGGAAGAGTTACCCGGATTACCTCCAGTGAGAGAGGTTGAATTTGGAATTGAGTTGGTTCTGGGAACGGCACCTATTTTGATTGCTTCGTACAGAATGGCACCAGTAGAGTTGAAAAAACTGAAGGTTCAGTTGCAAGAGTTGACAGATAAGGGTTTTGCAAGACCGAGCTACTCGTCGTGGGGTGCTCTGGTATTATTCGTGAAGAAGAAAGATGGGTCTATGAGGTTGTGTATAAACTATAGACAACTGAATAAGGTGACGGTGAAGAATAAGTATCCTTTACCAAGGATTGATGATCTCTTTGATCAACTAAAGGGAGCTACAGTGTTCTCCAAGATAGACTTGAGGTCTGGTTATTATCAGCTCAGAGTGAAAGAGCAAGATGTGTTGAAAACTGCATTTCGGACAAGGTATGGCCATTATGAGTTTTTGGTTATGCCGTTTGGTTTGACGAATGCACCTGTGATTTTTATGAATCTGATGAACCGTGTTTTCAGACCGTATGTAGACAAGTTTGTAGTTGTCTTCATTGACGACATATTGATCTATTCTCGGGATGAGAACGATCACGAAGAGCATTTGAGAATTGTCTTGCAAACTTAAGAGATAAGCAGTTGTATGATAAGTTTAGCAAGAGTGAGTTTTGGCTCCGAGAGGTCGGATTCCTAGGACACATGGTGTCAGGTGATGGTGTCAGAGTTGACCCGAGTAAGATATCGGCTATTGTGGATTGGAAACTGCCGAGGAACGTGTCAGAAATTAGAAGTTTCTTGAGATTAGCTGGATATTATAGATGTTTCGTAAAAGGGTTCTCTGTGATTGCCACCCCGATAACGAAACTATTGCATAAAGATGTCAAGTTTGAATGGACTGAGACATGTCAACAGAGCTTCGAGAGACTGAAAACAATGTTGACTGAGGCACCGGTTTTGGTTCAACCAGAATCGGGGAAAGAGTTCGTGGTTTACAGTGATGCATCGTTTAATGGTCTCGGTTGCGTGTTGATGCAAGAGGGTAAGGTAGTCGCTTACGCCTCGAGGCAGCTAAAGCCGCACGAGAATAATTATCCGACTCATGATTTAGAGTTGGCTGCGATTGTTTTTGCGTTAAAAATTTGGCGACATTACTTTTATGGTGAGAAGTGTCGAATCTTTACGGATCACAAGAGTTTAAAGTATTTGATGGATCAGAAGGATCTGAATCTGAGACAGAGACGGTGCCTTGAGTTGTTGAAAGACTATGAGTTAGTCATTGATTACCACCCGGGAAAAGCGAACGTGGTTGCAGATGCCTTGAGTAGGAAATCCTTGTATGCTCTAAGAGCTATGAGAGCGAGTTTAGCATTGTTTGATGATGGTGCTATTTTGGCAGAGTTGAGAGCTAAGCCACTATTTGTTCAACAAATATGTGAGGCTCAGAGAAATGACAGCGAGATGCAAGCTAAGATAGCTAGTTACGGGTCGGAATGTGATTCTGATTTTTGAATGGGTTTGAATGGTTGTTTGCTTTATCGCGACAGAATTTGTGTTCCTAAAAATGAGGAGTTGATTCGAAAGGTTTTGTATGAGGCCCACAGTAGATGTTTGTCAAGACATCCGGCGATTTAAAAATGTACAACGATTTGAGGAAGTTTTATTGGTGGCCAGGAATGAAAAGAGATATTTCAGAGTTTGTGGCAAAGTGTCTAATTTGTCAACAAGTGAAAGATGAGCATCAAGTGCCTTCGGGATTGCTTCAGCCAGTGATGGTTCCCGAATGGAAATGGGATCGGGTTACCATGGATTTTGTGACGGGGTTGCCGATGACTCCGAGAAAGAGAGATGCTGTGTGGGTTGTTATGGATAGATTGACAAAGTTGGCTCACTTTATTCTAGTACGTGTTGATTACTCTCTGGATAAGTTAGCTGAGTTGTATGTGGCAGAGATAGTGAGATAGCATGGTGTACCTGTGTCTATTATATCGGATAGAGATCTAAGGTTTACTTCGAGATTTTGGAAGAAGTTGCAAGAAGCCATGGGTACAAGATTGAATTTCAGCACTGCGTTCCATCCGCAAACCGATGGTCAGTCTGAAAGAGTGATTCAAGTTCTTGAAGATATGCTTCGATGCTGTGTGCTAGAATTCGAAGGTAGTTGGGAGAGATATCTACCTTTGGTCGAATTCGCCTATAACAACAGTTATCAGTCGAGTATACAGATGGCACCGTATGAGGCTTTGTATGGTCGTAAGTGTCGGACTCCTTTGTATTGGACCGAGCTTAGTGAGAAGCGGATCCATGGGGTCGATCTAGTGAAAGAAACTGAAGAGAAGGTGAAAGTAATCCGTAATAGTCGAGAGTCATTTTGGACCGGAAAGCGAGAATCGACGCGGATTTGAAAAGAAAAGAAATTGAATTTGAAGTGGGCGACAAAGTGTTTTTGAAAGTGTCCCGTGGAAGAAGATTATGAGATTTGGGCGAAAAGGAAATTGAGTCCAAGGTTCATAGGGCCGTATGAGATTACATATAGAGTTGGGCACAGAGCATACCGGTTGGCTTTGCGGTAGAGTTGGAAAAGATTCATAACGTGTTCCATGTGTCGATGTTGCGACAGTATCGTTCCGATCCTTCACATGTGATTCCTTCGACGGAAATTGAGATAAGACCGGATATGTCTTATAAAGAGGAGCCGATTAAGATCTTGGCTCGAGAAGTGAAACAGTTGAGAAATAAGAGCATAGCACTAGTGAAAGTGTTATGGCAAAAACATGGTGTGGAAGAGGGTACGTGGGAAACGGAAGAAGCTATGAGAGAGCAACATCCAAACCTCTTTACTGGTAAGATTTTCGGGGACGAAAATCTCTAAAGGGGGGAGAGTTGTAACATCCCGGTTTAGGGCCTAGTCAGAATAGTGGTGCGAGACCATAAATTCGAGGGTTATGAATGATTTTTTGAGGTTTATATTATGTATGCATGCTAGTGTGAAAGTTTCATGAAGCAATTTTGTGAAATTGTGGTTGAATTGTCCAAAAGGACTAAATTGCAAAAGTTGCAAAATGTGTGTTTCTAGAAGCTATATGTGTGAAATAGCTTTAGATTATTAATTAGAGGTCCTTAAATAGTAATTTATCCAAATTCTAATTTTTGGACAAAAATGGGTATGGATGAGTTAAAATTTGAAGTTTATCAAAAAGGGCATTTTGGTCATTTAGTTATTAAGTGATTAAATAGGTGAAAAGATGACAAAAATTCACTCATCTTCTCCTCCAAGCTTTCGAAAATTTCAATAGCCATTGTTAGGGCTCTTTCAATTTTTCAAGCTTGTTAGTAAGTGCTCCTAAGCCCGGTTTTTGATATTCTTCGTATTTTTGAAGTCCTAGTAGCATGAGTAAGCTATTTTTAGCTTTTTGGTGAGCTATTATGGATGTTCAAAAATGTACATATGTATGACATGCATGTATTTTGTTGTTTTATGGAAGATAATGAAAGCTTGATGTAGTAGAAACATCTTTTGTTAAGTGATTTTCCATGAAAATGCATGTAGGGACTAGTTTGTGAAAAACTTTAGTTTGGTCATACATATGTGGTTTAGTGAGAATTGATGATAGCTTTAGTTGAATAAGTTGTTCGGATAAGTATGAAAGACTAGAAAGTTGAATAAAAATCACTTTACGAGCCTTTGGGACTAAAGTATAAATATGAGAAAGTTTAGGGGCAAAATAGTAATTTTGCTAAAGAATGAGATGTGGGTCAATTTAGTCAATGTACATATTGAATAAGTTGATTTATTCATTATAGATCAAGAAAGACGAAGCCCGGATCAAAACCGAGGCAAAAGCAAGGTGGTGGACTAAATTGCATATTTCTATACTTTTGAGTATCGAGGTAAGTCTATGCATAAAAAATGCATTCATACTTACAATTTGTTGATGATAGCTAGTGTGTAGCTTGTTCGAGATTGATTGAGAACCTATGTGGTCCAAGTAGAATGAATGTAGTAGAATTGTGAATGGATGTTTAATTGAGTAAGCAGACATGTGAATGTGTAGTGATAATGCTAGATGGTAGACTAAGTGCAATACCATCCTAATGCATATTGACAATGAGCTGGCTATGTGCGATGCTACCGTGAGGTATATCGTTTAGTGGGCTAAGTGAGAAACCCCTATGATTACCTTTGTGGTAGGCTAAGTGCGATACCACCTTATTAATTGATTGTGGTGTGCTAAATGCGAAACCACCGAGACATTAGCTGTGTGGGTTAACTGTGTGGATTAGCCATGTAATTGCATCATTGAGTAAAATAGCTGCGTGGATGTATAATTAAGTTAATTAGCTATGTGGATGAATTATTGAGAAATAATGATGTGTTGTATATTGTGTAAATGTGACGTTGAATGCAGGGGTGCATTTCGATGGTTATGAGTATGTGTCTCATGATGTGTTGGAAATGTGGTAAGGGATAGAAGAGTAAGCATAGTTGTGAATTACTTGTTGGTATAATGATAATTGTTGCTTAGCTTATACTATGTTGCTTAATTGTTTATGTGTAAACTTACTATGCTCAAAGCTTACTCTCTTTCTTTTCCCTTGTCTTATAGATTAAAAGCGTTGAATCGAGATACGAGGATCATCGAAAGACAGACCACATATCAAAGACACTTTGGTACATGAAACTTAATGTTTTGTATATGGCATGTATAGGGGCTAGACAAGTTATTGGATTTTGTTGTAAATGGCTAAGATGTGTTGGCCTTTAGATGGATAGCTTATTTTGTATAATGCCATGGTTGTTGGCTATTACATTATATGAAAGAAAGATGTAGTTTTCTATGTGAGAATGCACTTCAATTTGAGTTGATTATGATGGTGTTAGATGAGTATATGTTGTGTATGCTAGAGGGGTGAAAAGAGCTTGGCACATAGCTTTGTTCTTGTCCATGTGGATAGACACACGGGCGTGTGTCTAGGCCATGTGTGACACACTCAGTCACCCCACGGGCGTGTGATTTGGCCGTCGTCCCTGCATGTTAGTATTATAAATCGAAATAGACCACGGACTAGCCGCACGCGCGTGTGTCTAGGCGTGTGGGATTATCCAGGTGTTGGCCACAGGCTAGCCACACGGGCGTGTGTCTAGACTCTAGGCCGTGTTAAAGTAGTCGATGTGCACCACGGGTGGTAAGCACGGGCGTGTGCCTTGGCCGTGGGGCATTGGCAGAATACTGGGTTTTTAGGCACGATTTGGGGACATAGGCGTGTGTGTCCATGCACGGGCGTGTCTAATCTTGCACGGGCGTGTGAGACCTGTATAAAGAGGAAATTTTTAAGATTGGAAAAAGTTCCGGTTTAGTCTTGAGAGCCCTCGTGTGTATGAGTGAGGCCTCGTAAGTCGAGAATGAGGTTGTTGAGATGACTTCAGAGAGTAGTTACGACGAGCCTAAGTGGCGATCAAGTGGTTTGAGTTCGATAACGCCTCGGCCCCGGTTCCGGCGTAGAACCCGAGTAAGGGGTGTTACACTATCAGTCTAGAAGGATACCTACATTGTATGAATGGGGAAAGAACAGCAGATTGAGTTCTTTGGCTCTCGTTGGTAGAATGGTGGTACAATTTGACCTTTCACTTTGCTATTCAAACTACTCCTTATGAAGCCTTGTACGATCAACCACCTCATCAACACCTTCCATACTTGGTTGGTTCTTCGAAAGTTGACAATGTGGATCATAGTTTGCAACATCGTAAAGCTGTGCTACAACTACTCAAGTACCATCTTCAGCGCACCCAAGATCGCATGAAGCACTATGCAGATAAGAAACGAAGTGACAGAAGTTTTTCAGTGGGTGACTAAGTATATATAAAACTTCAGCCCTACCGAAAACACTCTTTGAGAAAGATAAAAAATCAGAAGCTTTCTCCTCGATTCTTTGGCCCATTTTTTATCATAGACAAAACAGGAACCATTGCATACACCTTGCAACTACCTAAGGGCTCCAAGATCCACCCTACTTTTCATGTTTCCTAACTCAAATGCCATGTGGGTAGTCAACCTAGTGCTTCCACTTTGCCACTTACTGGTCCTAAAGAGATGTTATTGAAAGAGCCAGCTCAAATTTTAGATAAGCGTATTTACAAGAGAGGTCATCATGTAGTGACTGAGGTTCTCGTAGAGTGGGCTAATTCTTTCCCAGAGGATGAAACATGGGAGGTTTTCTCTGACTTCCAGCAGCTCTATCCCTCTTTTGATCCTTGATGACAAGGATTTTCGACAGGGGGAGTATTGTTAAGAGTGCAAATAAAAATTATGTTATTTTGTTTTTATGTTTTCATGTTTAAACGCAGCATTTTGAGGAAAAGAGTTTTAATGAAACGAATCGTTTTGGTTCGTCTTAAACGCTGTGTTTTGTTACAGTTGTAATCGTCTTTGTTTTAAGGTCCACGTGGCAATCCTACTTCTTCGTTATAACATAATAGAGGGAAGAAGGCATGCTTTTTTGCTATTGAATATTCAGTGAAATTTTCTTGCCTTTTCTCTGCTTCTTTGTTTTTCTGTTCTTGGATTTTCTGGAAACGATCTCATAACAGTTACTTATGATTATCTCAGGGCAAACATCCCTTTGATGTCCCATTCTCCCACATTGAAAGCAAAGTTTCTTTATTCCTTCATAAAGGATTTGTTGTCTTTTCCCTTCAACCGAGATGAACTGTTTTATGGGGTTCCTCGATATTGATTTCAACACAAAGTCTCGCAAACTTTCCTCTTCTTTCACTGCTCGTGGCATTATCAATTCGTAACAACCTTCCTAGACTTGTACCGGTTCTTGCTAGATTATCTGGTTCGTACTATTCAATTTGTAGTTCAGGAAGCCTAATCCAAGCTGCTACAGAGTTAAAATTTGCTTCTGAAGCCCTGAAGTTCTGTTGCCATTTTCTCATGGTGAGGAAATTCCCATTGATGAATCAGGGACCTCCTTTCACAGCAGTATCATAGTCTTTATTGCATAGAAATTTCACAAGGAAATATTCGAAGCCTAGGTCCACAATTTCTATTGACCCAGATGGTTTCCAGAGTTGGAAGCCAATCGTCCTCCCAAACACTTGGAAAAATTAGTGACGTTTCCCATCTCTTATGGATTCTCATACGTTCCTCTTGAGTGAGGAAGATTGAGATATCCCCGTTTGAGTTGATGTTCTCCCCCCGATTCTGTTTCCATCCCTTCAGGATCCATTTCTTTAGAAGCTGTTTCCTCTTCATTCAGCCACTGTTCATAGTTACCAAATTCTCCACCAACAAGCGTGTCCTTATACGACACAATCTTCCTGGTTCAAACCGTGTTTCACATTTTTCTTGCTCCGTTTCAGTTTAGCTTCTTATTCTAGGGATAGGGTCGAGGTATCCCTAGGGTTTTCTTCTTTCGAGTTCATAGTTTTTCGTCTGTCAGTTTCTTTTAGGTGAAAAAGTTTTTTTTAATCACAAACATTTTATAAAATATTCTACTTAAAAAAAATAGTAGAGTTAAATTGTGTCTTAAATTTAAATATAATATAAAATAAATATTTGACAATATTAAAAAATATAATATATGTATTCAGGGGCGAAGTCGGGGGCTGGCATGGGCCCCGGCCCCCCTAAAATATAAAATTATACTTTGGCCTCCCTAAAATTAAAAAAAATCGAGTTAATCATTTATAAATTATAAAGATATAAACTATAAAAAATTAAAATTTCATCTGGCCCCCTAAAAAATTGTTCTAGCTTCGCCCCTGTATGCATTGGAATTTCACCACTTACCGATAATCAACCAACTTATTTTATTAAAATATACCATTATAATCAAAACCAACTATCTCAATCCAATAGCATTGATAATTTAACCAAAATTTGCACTATCCTAATTTACATGCATCAAATCATACAAATAGCCCAACTTACTAAATCATCCATGTCTAGTTGGTGCCTGTAATATTCTAGATTTAGTGGTTTATAGTCGTCTCGTAAAGACTACCAGAAAAAGAGCATATTTACTTGGAGAAAGCCGTGAACGTTTTGTCAACTACTGTTGGAACAAAGACTAGTACTCTCTTTTATTTTTGGGGAGAACTTTGGGTTGGTCAAATATCCCTCTATAATTCATGGACCATGTGAAATGGAATTCATATTAGTGAAAAGTCATAGTTTTAGTCAAAACCAAAAAATTAATATGCGTCAATTTGTGTATTTTATTATAATTAGCGAAAAGTGATGTTTTGACATTTATCAAGAAGCACATTCAAGTACCCAAAATCTTCCTTTAAAATGTAGTAGTACTGGAATATGTTCCCTTCCCTTTTAAAGAGTCAATATGGTGGTACTTCTCCTCCAAATTGTATTCATTTTATTTGGAAAAGTCTGTAGATAAGCTTCAGTTTCCTGCCTAAAGATTACCACTTACAATCTCATTGAAAACATGTTATTATAGTGATGGGATAACAATGAAATAAAAGTAGAAAATGAGAGAAATTAAATTAAGATGAGTGTATATAAAATGAAAGATAAAAAGTATTTGTACTAAATAATAAAATATAAAATATAAATTAAAAAATAAAAATATATTTATACTAAAAACAAATTATAAGACAGTGATATTGATTTCGGTTTTTATATTAAAAATATAAATTGTTTAAAAAAGTGAAGGAGAGGTCCCATGAATATTCACTGCACCTTGAAAAAGATTGTTGATTGAAATAAACGTAGCTCACTGGAATTTTGCCAGTAGTGAGTTTGGAGGAAAATGGAAACAAAAAACTCATAACTGGGGGTGGGTTAGAATCCAAAGAGAAATTGGTTTTAGTTTAGATGTTTAATATGGTATCATTGATTGAGTTTATTCTGTTTTTCCTACCTAAGTATCATAATCATATATGTATCTAAAACTGCCGAGCAAAAGAGATTTAAAACTATATGAATTAATTCAATTTATCAATTAAAATATGTTTCAATAAATAGACTTTGACATCTAAAATTTACATGATACATATATATATATATATATGCATAATAATCTGTTACTGGTTGATGAAAGTCTTAATATCTGAAATCATTTCTTGAGTTCGAATGTGGGAAGATGGAGACTTATGAAGAATTTGAAATGCATGCCCAACTCCTTTGTAAATCTTTGTTTCAACCCTTTTACCGGCACTGCCCAATGCATTGCAGAACCCCATGTTCCTATCTTTCAATATATCCATCTCCGATACACACACCATCGTGGGTGGAAGTCTCAGTTCCCTTAACTTGGGTGTACCATTGGCTAAAGGGTTGCACCATGGATGGTCACGGTTCGAACCGAAAGGCAATGATAGTCTCCAATATGCATCTGATGCGGGTAAAGTGAGTGCCGAGTTAACTTGTGGGGTGGCATGCATTTCTGTTGCGGTCCTTGACTCGCATCCGAAAAAGGGTTGAATCAAGATCGAGCCCTTGACAACCAATGGCTTCATTCCGGAGCTGGCTGATGTGCCGCCGTGGGAGCCTAATCTGGTGGCCACATTGTAAGCTATATTAGCACCAGCACTATCACCTGCTAGGAACAAACTAGACAAATCACATTGACTTAACCACCATTTGTGTTCATTAGATCCACTTAGAGCTTGTTGCTTCACCCACATAAGGGTTTCAATACCGTCGTCGTAAGCTGCTGGAAGCCTGTTTTCAGGAGCTAACCGGTAGTTTACAGAGAAGATAATGCACCCTGCTTTTGAAGCAAGACCGGATAAGAACTCATGGTAGCAGCTCCAAGCAGCTGATCCAACACAGAATCCGCCACCATGGAAGTAAATAAGCAAAGGCATCTTAGAGTAGTTTGGGACATAGATACGAGTCCATAAGCCGGTGAATTTATCGATGACGATGTCCTTAGCTGTAACACCACCGGTGGCTGTGCAGGGGACAATAGGGATGATTGGCGGTCTCTCGACGTGACCGTTTTTGTGAACTCGGATGAGCCCTTCAATCTCTTCAACTAGAACACCATGGCTCTTCTGGTTTACCTGAACAGTGATCCTTGGATCAAAGGAAATAGCTTCCATTCTTTTTGTTCTCACACAAGATAAAAAGTAGAATTTGACTTATGAGGTAATGGTTGGATTTGTGAGTACATTGATGGACCCTTATATAGAGAATGCAAAGGTTAGAATTTCCAAATCTTCAATTTTCTTGAAATATTCATGTTCAAGACATTTATATTTAACACATACTTAGATATAGACACGAGAATATGATCCTTCAAATATTTTTCAAGTATATAGAAAGATTTGAAAATTTTAAACATAATATCAAAATATAATTTTAAAAAATTTCTCTAAATATATAAAAATATTTAAAAATTAAAATATAATTATATCAAATACATATTCATATTCCACGCTTACACTAATTCTGAGGAACAGCCGACTTTTCAAGTTGTAAAGGAAGCTTCCTCCCCTTTTCGATAAGAGTAAGACAAGTGGGGATTGAACTAATAGTATACCATCACATAGAGATTCTCAATCTTTGTTTCCCAAGAAGTTCTTATTTCTTTAACTTAATGTCACACATTATATAACGTGAGGTTCATGCGCAAATGGCCTCACCAACTTTATTCTTCAAATATTTACCCAATCCTTAGCTTTTTGACCCATCGATGTCGCTTTATTCTTCGTATTTTCTTTTCCTTCTGCAAATGTCCGTGTTGTACCCGTATCTAAACATATTAAGATGTATTGTAGGCATTGATATATAACTTAAAATATTTTTCTAAACATATTGAATATATATATATATATTTATCCAATAAATCATGTATCTTCGTATTTGTGTTTAGGGGGTGTTTAAACGGTCGAACCGAATTAAATTACTATTAGTCGAATTATTCGAAATGTAAAAATCTTTAATTTTTAACCGAATATAATTTTTTTTCAAATACATTAACGGAACCGAAATATTTTAATTAACCGAAATTTATATGTTTTTGTCTTTTGGTTAAAATAAGTATAAAATATATAAAAAAAATACATTACTAATGTTAATTCATTTTTTTAATAGTTTAAAAATATATATTATTTATTTCGATTAATATAAAAATAATAGTTCAAAAAATACATTGTTAATATAAAAAATATATTATATATAATATATATTATTTATTTCGGATAATTCGATTAATTATCCGATTTCGAATCGAATTAACCGATAATCGAAATTTCAAAAAACATTAATATATCTCCGATCGAACTAAATTCAACCACCATCCGATTAACCGAATTAAATCGATTCAATCGATTAATTCAATTTTAACCAAACTCGAAACATCCATATCCTTGTCCAAAAATTATATGCAGAGATATGAATCCAAATCCAAAGTTACTTATAATAGAGAAATATACGTACGAGACAATTGATGTCCTGTAAGGTGGTGAGTAGATAAACATGAGAAGAAAGTTCAAGAACTGATTCTCAAAATTATTATTATCATTCAAACCTTGTCAACTAAGCCAAATGGTACAAAGGTTTTTTCCACAATCATTTAGAATTTACGTCAATCAATCCGTATGTGTCTAATTTGTCCTTTCTAGATATGGTAATTTCAGTATTTAAGTTTTGTTTGTGTATTTTATTGGGTTATAGTATATTTATATGATTTTTATAAGTTTATATAATTGGCTATTTAACTCAAATGATCTAAAAAAATTAATTATTTATGTAAATGACTCTGATTCAAAATCAATCACCTAAATTACCTGAAATGATTAGTAAAATTAGGTTAAGGGGAGTAGATGGCCAGCACCACCTTTTTTTTCTGACACAATCATCTTAAAAAAAAAAAAACTTTTTTGAGGTTTTGAACACTAGATGGCCTACACTCTTGTATTTTTTTAAACTGTATCATATTGGTATACATTTATACTAGTATTTAAAAAAAATTTGGGGTGCTGGCACACTGATGGCCGGCACCCCTATATCTGTGTAACACCCCTCACCCGTATTCACCGTCAGAATAGGGTTACGGAGTATTACCGAATTTACAACACTTTTAAACATACACTTCATATACAATTTATCAATTCAAATACAATTCAATCATAAACAATCATAGTGTCCCTTAAACGAGCCTACGAGGCCTTAAACATGCATTGAGAGTGGTTCGGGACTAAACCGATAACTCGAGAAATTTTTCAGCACTTAGCAAAAATTTTCTCAAACAGGGGACACACTCCGTGTGACCAGGCCGTGTGTATCACACGGCCACCAGACACGCCCGTGTCACAAGCCGTGTGAACATTTGAAATGGAAGCACATGGCCGTGTCCCAGCCCGTGTCCTACCCCGTGTCCAAACAAGTGAGGTTACTGACTTGGGTCACACGGCTAACCACACACTCGTGTGTCTAGCCCGTGTGCCCTTCGAAGTGGCCACACATGCCCATGTGCCAGGCCGTGTGCTAGGCCATGCCAAACCTGTAGGGTATACTGACTTATGCAACACGGCCAAGTCACACGCCCGTGTGCTAGGCCGTGTGCCAATTAGGGAGGTATACTGACTTATGCCACACGGCCGGTCACACGCCCGTGCGTGAGACCGTGTGGAGCATACTGACTTCATTTCAATTTCAACACCAGGGGACACACAGCCGTGTAACTTGACTGTGTGTGTCACACACTACCGAGACACACGCCAGAGTGTCTCTACCGTGTGTGGAAAAAAATAGGCTATTTACCAAGCCATTTTTCCACCCATTTTGCACATACCTAAACAAGCTCAAATGGTACCAAATCATAGCATAAATAACATTCAATTCAGCCACAATCAAGACTAATCTATACCATTTACAATACCAACATTCAACATGCTTATAACCTCAAACCTTACTCCATCAAAACATACCAATTCAACTAACTATACCTTTACTAAACATACATTATTTTGAACCAATTCACAAACATAATTCACATCTAATATCAACCATATATGCACATATATGCACATAACCGAAATTCACCAAATTAAGCCAACTATCATGGCTATATTTACAACTCAAACATTTACATTCACAAGCCATTACAAATAACCAAAATCACTATCAACCCATAATCAAAATGACATCAAAATGCCTATACATGCCATATACTTAATATACCAAAGTTCAAAGGTACCAAGTGATAGGTGGTAGTGTGAAATGATCTCCGACGATCCTTGAATCCGAGCTAGCTTCGATTTTACTATAAACCACGGAAAAATACACAAAGTAAGCTATAAAGCTTAGTAAGCTCGTATAAATTAAACTCAACAAATCATATTACACAAATCAACAACTTAAACTATTTAACATGTAATTCATAGTAACAACAAGCTTTCCATATGCTTAATCATATACTTATATACAAATTCATAACTTCTTCTATTTGAATCTCATACTTTACATGTACATACCTGTACAAATTCTTAATGAACTCATACCTTATCGAAATACTGTCGAATACTCGATATCTCACACACTAAGTGCCAATACGTAGCCGAAGCTATTATAATCTCGAACACTAAGTGCCTTACATAGCCGGAGCTATCTCGGTCTCGCACACTAAATGCCATATAAAGTCGAAGCTATTCCGAATCGCACACTAAGTGCCATATATAGCCGAAGCTATCTCGAATCGCACACTAAGTGCCATACATATTTGAATCATCGTCAAACATGACTATAATCTCATATACACAATTTATGTAATATCAAAGCAGTTAAAGCATAATTTTAACAATGCTTATTACATACGAACTTACCTCGGACGTAAAAACGATAACGCGAATCAACTAATCCGACACCTTATTCTTCCCTCGATCTAGGTCTGAATTCCGTTTTTCTTGATTTAAATATATTCAAAATTAACTCATTTTATCAACTATTTATTCAATTCAATCCAAAATATACATTAAGACTATTTTACACATTTGCCCCTAAACTTTCACATTTTTCACAATTTAGTCCTTATTACACAAAATCACAAATTCATGAAATTCAAGAATAACCCATGCTAGCCGAATTACCATTATGCCCCTAGCAGCCTATATTTTTCATTTATTTCACATTTCTACCACACAATTTAAACATTTCTCAATTTAATCCCTATTTTGCATTTTCTCTAAAAATCACTTTACAAAACTTGTGTATCTATCAACAATCATTCAAAATCTATCATCAATCATCAAAACTCATACATATTCATCAATGACAACATTCAAAATCTTTAACAGTTTTGCAAATTAGTCCCTGGGCTAGCTAGTACTAGTTGCAACGATCTCAAAAACATAGAAATCATTAAAAACGGGATCAAAAATGGACTTACATGCTCAATATACCATGGCCAAAAGTTCCAAGCTTTGAAATGGTGTTTTCAATCCCTAATTTCAGTGGTTTCTCTCATTAAGGAAGATGAAACCTTAATTTCTTTTTGTTTTATTATACTTATTAACTTAATTACTAATTTAACCTTAAGTTTTAACCTTTATAATTTCATTTATAATGTCCATAAATGTCCACTCATGCTATTAATGGTCTAATTACAACATAAGGACCTCCTCTTTTAAGTTCCATAGCTATTAGGCACTTTTAGCTAATAGAACATCAATTTTGCACTTTATGCGATTTAGTCCTTTTTCTCAAATTGACCATTTAAACGAGAAAATTTCTTAACGAAATTTTCACACAATCATTCAATCATGCTGTAAACATTAAAATATTAATAAAATAAAAAATTATTTCTATTTTAATTATATCTTTATTTCTATTTTAAACTTTAATTAATTTATTTCTTTAATTATTTATTTTTTAATTAAATTCTATTTTTTAAAATTATATTATATTTTAAACTTTAACCAATTTATTTATTTTTTAAATTAAATTTTAAATTTTTTTTACGTAAACTTTAATCAGTGTCCTAGCACTCAAATTTTTTTTTTAATTATGGTTGTATTATTATTTGATTTATTGTACTTACTTAGGTAAGATTTATCGTTTTAATATGTCGAACTTACTAAGCTTCATTGAGCTTACTTGTGTTATTTATTGTTTTTGTAGATACTTGGAATGTTGGACGGTCGGATCGGCACTCAAGTCACACTATCCATAAATTTCGATAGTTTTTAGAACATTCATTTCGGATTATATGGCATGTAATAGGCTTGTATGTCATTACTATTGTTTTGGTTATGTAAAATGTTAAGTATGATCTTAAGTGCAAATAACTAACTTATATATTATATATATGAGAATGAGTTTAGGATGTTTTAATGCAAATATGAATGATATGTGTTAATGCAATGTTGTGTTTGAGGTGCCTATGATAGGTACATTGGTTAGATGTTAAATTTTGTAAATTGATAAGTTGTGATGAATGATTCATTTTGATGTATAATTGTATATACTTGTTGTATAAATGAGGATATATTGGTTAGACACTTAGGATGTTGATTTGGCTGTTTTTTTGGCTTGTTTAATGTCACTTTGAATAGGTCTTTTGGCTAGTAAATGGATTACTTAGAGTCCAAGTAAGTTTGAAATGGTAAACTTGTTTAAGGTTCATTTTGGGTCCACACGGCCTGAGACATGGACGTGTGACTCAGCCGTGTGTCCTGGCGACATGGTCGTGTGTCACTTGATGAGTTCTTTGGGGTGCAAGTCAGTAAGTTACACGGCCTGGCACATGGGTGTGTGACACAGCCGTGTGACCCTACTCAAAGAGTTACACGGGTAATGACACGGGTTGGGACACGACAATGTGTCCCTAATTCGATTGTTACACGGCCTGAGACACGGGTGTGTGTCTCAGCTGTATGAGGCACATGGTCGTGTGACCCTTGTTTTGCAAATTTTGCATCTTTTTCCTAAACTTTCCAAATGGTTTCAAATTGGTCCAAATTGTTTCTAAGTTATTTTTAGGGCCTCGAAGGCTCAATTTAGTGACAATATGCATGTGTATGAATATTTTATGATGTGATTATAATATTGAATGATAATATGTTTAAATGGTTCTGATTGTTTAGTAATACTCTGTAACCCTAATCTAGCGATGGAGACGGGTTAAGGGTGTTACAGTTGGATTTAACACTCATTATATATCCATTAAATCTTTTGGAGAGGACCTCTTACTAAAGAACTTCATGTAAGTTACAAAAATATATATAAGCTTAGTCTAAGACAAAAGCTACAAGCTATTAAATTATGACACACACTAGACTATCTATGTAAGCAACATGATATCTCCTAATTTTATTGAAATGAGTATTCAAAAGAATTATGAACAAAGCATAATTATCTAAGTTAGTTAAGTCTATCACAAGAATGTTCTAATGGCTTGTTATAGTTTCAAAAAGGAAAAAAAAGAAAAAAAAACCTCACCTTCAACAATTTCGACCACAATGTTGCGAGCTCTAATAAAACTTACATTAGCAACACACCAATGTCAACACATTTATTAGGACCATCACAACTTGCCAAAGCATCTTTGCTAACAAAAATTCTATAATGCTAGTCATGTTTTCGACACTTCTAATAATTATAAAAGAAAATCCTTATGCTCATTTATATTTTCCTAACATTATCAAACTTAGTTTATCCTCAATATCTCATAGCAAAGCCTCCTCGCATGATAATAATCCATCAACATTTATACATCACCTATGGTCATCTGCTTTGAAACCATTAGGACTCTTTTCTTTTAAGCAATACTTTCAAATTTTCTCTATAGTCACTAGTTCTTCAATCTTTAAAGGGTGGGCCTATCTATAGCGAGTATATTGGACTTTTCATATTTCTTCTCCAAGTTGGGAATCTTCATAGAATGTTCACTACTTGGGGTAAACCACCGATTAGGAAAATCAAACAACTCCTTATCCTTTTTCTTGATGAGCCAATATTTATGTTTATCTAGGTGAAGATTTTTGATCACTTTCTTTATTATCTGTTGCTTGCCTGAGCGAGGTGTGAAATACACCATACCTCGCAAACACTCAGTTTTGGATATAGTGAATTTGTAGAAATTTCTGAAAGCATTCAACATCAAGGGTTCGCTTTTTTTACAGTAATTTATAAAGAAAGAAAGAGACCAACATCTACCATAAAAAGCCCTCCAATTGACCAAGACTTAAATCATATTCTTTTAGTAGCTCACAAAGAAGTGATTCAAGGGTAAAAAAAATCCATCTTCGAAGATGTATAATGGCAAAAGAAACCCCACTTACATCACTCATACATTCTACCTCATCTGGGATAGAAAATTCAAACTCGTAATTTGATAGTTTGTGCCCCTCACCTCCAACATTTTTATCTTCTTTTTCTCTTTCGTGTTGCACGACCATTCATTGGCAGTTACAACCACTAAAACTCTTTGTATTTATCTAGGTTTTTTATCACTACCGTCACACTTGAACTAGCCCTGTTTTTTTCCCTTCTTCTTTTTGCCATCACCTCTACCACTCCCTCTCCAGTTACCCTCTCCAATCACATGTGGGTTCTCTAAATTGCCTATCTTATTGTCACCTATCTAGAAGGCTACTATACTCCCTAACTAGCCAACCACGATAAGACCAACATGAGAGACATGTTAATGCCTGATGACCAAGGATTATTAGCCTTGCCTATAAGTATTCATCTTTGGCCTCAAGAGGACTTCTTCAATCTTGGAATCCCATGCTTCATACTCTTCTCTTCTTCTAAGCGACTCTCTACACCTCACCCTATTTGAGCTGCCATTTACTATCTTCTATCCTTTTTTTATCTTCAACAATATCTATATAAATTAGGTATAATTGTAGTATACATATATGGTCAAAAAACTTGAAAATAGGCTACAAATATATTAAAGATTTATTGAAAAATATTGATAACCCAAAAACGGTTTACCAAACCAAACCGATGTTGGTACATACTAGTATCAAAACAAAAAAAAAAGATATTTGGTACTACTTTGTCTATGGTTTCTATTTTGTAATTTCAGCCTTTTTTCTTCGTTGATATCCTTTGTTACAACATGATAAAAATAGAGATAGAGAAAATTTTAGTCATTGAACTTGGTAACTTCTCCTAACTTGGTCTTTTAACTTTTTTTGTTCGCATTAGTCCTGAAACTTGACAATTTTTTCAATTTGATCTCTAAACTTGGATTCTATTAAAGTATGATGACATGGCACTCTAAATTGTGACACATAATCATTTAAAACTTTTAAAAATTATATATAAAATCTAAAATACAAAAAATATATTAAAAATTAAAAATTATTTAAAAAATTCCATGATGAGATGACGCAATCTCAAAGTGTCACATCATTATATCTTAACGAAATTCAAGTCTAAGAATCAACTTAAAAAAACCTGTCAAGTTCCAAGCTAAATGTGAACCAAAACAAATTGAAGAACTAAAGTGAGAAAAATTACCAAATTTAAGGGATAAATGTTAGTTTATCCATAAAAATTTCAGTCCAGAACTTTAGTTTAAATCTATCCAAAGCCTTGTTCTCCTTTAATCAAGTTGTGGATGAGGAGATAAGCTGTGGATTTATGCAAGAAATGCTTGCTGACCTTTGTGGACATGTGCCGCCAAGAAAAGCACTAAAGAAAAGGGGGGCGCCACCAACGGTTGGTCATTCATGGATAATATTTCAGAAAATAGCATACGATCAGGTTAGAATAGGATCCGTACGTACAAGAACGAATGCTTGATTTAAGAATCATTCTAGTCAGAGATTTAGATCTAAAGTTGAAACTTATATATTAAGTGTCTACACTTACACACTTTAATTTGGAATATAGAATTCAATATAGAAGTTGATGGCAAGACAAGTCAGTGCATTTTGTTTCTTTGACACATATATATATATAAAAGCAAAGACCTATAATGATAGAAGAAAATGTTATATACAAATTCATGTGATTTAGATATAAACATTAATCAATACCAAATTCACATTTTATATTTTAAATTATTTCTTAAGTTTTAATTGCATTATATATTTTTAAATAATATATTAAATTTTAAAAAATTTAAGTAATTTTTAATATTTTTTATTCTTTACAGATTTTATTAAGTTTTGAATTTTTTTTATTTTTTATTTTAATTTTTAGAATCCAACCAAATTGAAAAAAAATGTATAATCGATGAGGATTAAATATATATTGATTTTTTAAAAAAAAAATAGAATTAAATTAATAAATTATATAAATATTGAGTGCTAAAGTTATTATTATACTAATATTCTATCTTGTAATTAAAAGTATTTTAACGATAGAGTGAACAGTAATTGTAATTAATCCGATGAAAGTGAGTAAATATATAATAATAAGTAAAAGAAAATCCCATTTTTTTTGGTGCATGTAAAATTGGTATTAGAAAGAAGGAAAAGAAAAAGAGAAATGAGAAGCATTTGTACCAAAGATATGGTGATACAGAGTATGGACAAATTGACACTGAAATATGAAATATGCTTTTCAAATCAAAACATCATATCTTTGTGAGAGTGAGATGTTTTGACTACTTACCCTTTCTATTATATCTTTAATTTAGATTTATTCCTGCATTTATGTTATTTTGTGAAATTACATAAAAATACGTTTATACATCATTTTTGTGTTATTATTAAAATGTGGAGAACATTTGATATACGAAAGGTCCTAAAGATGGAAATAATAGTGAATAGGAACAATAGGAAGATTTGGAAAGATTTCATATCAAAAGGGTGCCATCTTTATTCACTCCATTATTCTTTTCCTTTTTGACTGCTCCTCTTTCATACCAACATTCCACTTTTTTAACTATGCTCACCTTTATCTTGTTTATAATAATTATAAATGTTCCTTTTGTGGAAAATAATTTATTATTTAAATCCATGCATATTTGGTCAATTCTTTTTGGTATGTTTAAAGGGAATAAAAAGTTTTAAATTTCATGTTAATGTAACCTTTCCTTTTTAATTATTTTTCCTCAAATATAGGAATGTGTTTTTTTAGTATTGACCGGAAATTAATTTTTCTTTAAAATTTATCTGCAAGATAAATTTATTATTTTTAGGTAAAGTTTACTATAAGTTTTTGTATCATATCAAAAAATATCCCTCTCTTATTAGAAAGAACATGTTAGTCAATATATGTTTACTAGAACAACATGATTTAACAATAATGGAATGACGTGAACTAAATTACAAATAATTTAAACAAAAAAATTATGTAGCAAAAACAAATAAACCAAAAACAATTTGGAGGAAAAGAAAAACCAATTTCTTACCTCATCTACTCATTCTTTAAAACTATTAAAATAAATAAATTAATTTACGTGTTTGTTAATAATATATATTATTAAAAATGTTAAATTAATCAAATTTGCGCTAATTTCAAAATTTATCATTAGAATTAAACATATCAATATAATTTTCTCAAGATTTTATTAACACTTTCTATGCATATCAAATATCGTCAATTAATCACATTAGAATTACTAAATAAATGATAAATTAATTGAAGTTTTGGGTTGAGGAATATGTTGGCATATGCCCTTGAATCAAGTGATCACTTACAAGTACATATGGTGCCTTGCATGGATATACTATAGATCCGAATAAACCAATTACCAAAGACTAGAAGAAAAATAGATCTTATCTGTCGTATTAGTCGGTATTTAAGGTGATATCACGTTTCATTTCTGTTAAAATTTTAATGTATTTCGATTAATTTAATGTGTTCCGCTCCATTTTGTCTAATGTAACAGTTGATACAAAATTTTAATATTTTAAATCAATTTTTAGTTATCTTTTTTATCATATATTTAAAAATTAAATTAAATAAGATACTGAATTTAATTAATAGTTTTAAACTTTATTTTTACATACAAACATATTTATATGAATCCAATGGAAGTATATATACCTTTTGAATAATTTATTAAAAAATTAAATTAAATTATAATATTTATAAATTAAAAATTATACCTATTATTAAAGAGTTGTCCCCAAGTTGAATATAATTCTAGAATTTTAACTTTTAAAGGGTTTGGTTATTAGACAACAATGCAATGTCATTAAATTAAAATGTTAGGGTAAATTAGGAAGAATATCTGTATAAATTGAAAACAAAACATTCGGGGCATATATCGAAGTTATATATGAACTATGGTTTAGTATTCAATTTGATACGTGAATATTAGTTTTAGTTCAATTTTCACAAATCATTAACACCATATTTGATGTAGCATCAATTTAGGCAAACTATTTTATTTACCCAACATGAGAATAATTGGATTTATTTATTTTTCTAAATGTTTACAATTGAACAAAAATTAATATTTTATGTGTACAATTGAAACAAATCAAAATTTACATATCATATTACACATTAAATCTAAATTCATATGTAATTTTGATATATATATATATATATATATATTTCTATGACTAACACTGATTGCATACAAAATTATTGTTTGATTAATTAAAAATCAATAAAAATATTATAAATTTAAACTAAAACATTACATGTTAATAATTTATTTTATATGGATTTTAACATATTGATATATCTTTATTGTGTTCATGCTATTTTTTATGTCATGCCTAATTATTTTTCATGTGTTTGTATAATTGTATTAATATCTTAACCCATGAATTATTTAATATAAATTGTTAAGTTTAGATATAATTATTTAAAATTTTAATCATTATATTTTTATTTATTAATATAATTTTATAAATATTATTTTAATTCAATTTTCCGAACCATAGCGATGGCATGTTGTAATATCCTAAAACAATTCCACAGCTTGGAAAGAATCGAGGATGGAATAAAAATTCAAGTGTGTTAATTTCCAGCAAATTCAATCAGTAGATCCAAGTTTATTCGCCACATTATAATTAGATGTGTTTATGGGCGGAATCAAGGTATAATTTTAAAAAATTTTAAACTCAAGTCTATTTTTAAATAATTAATTCATTTGAAAAGTTCGTTTTATTATTAAAAAATAATAAAATATATTTAAAATATACTTTGATATTTTATATATTTTTATAATTAGATTTATTTTTTAAAAACTGTTATTTAAATTAAATACGAAACGGGTCGAGTCGAGTCGAGATGTAAAAGTATTTGCCTTGGGCGGGGCAAAGTACTTGACCCTTGTACAAGTCTAGTTATAAACATCCTAATGTAATTAAGTGAAGCATGGATCATACCTAGATTACAAAATCAAATCAATCAGATCATTTATCCTCAATTTGAACGGTCCGACTTATTTATCCAATTCAATTTTATAAACTTTAAAAAATAATAAAAATTAAAAAAAATTAGAAAAAACATTTGCAAATCAACCATTCCAATCCTTTATTTCAAACGGATCAATTCAACTGATCAATCCTTTATTTTAAGTGAGGCATATTTGATTTAATTATTTAAGTGATGTTTGATAAATTTTGAAAAAAAAAAAATGTTAAAAATTGTTGATGTTGAAATTATTAGTGAGTACTGAACTTCCAATCTATCAGTAAAAGATTAACATCCCATTTAAGTGAACAGTAAGTTCATTTATTCAGTTATTCCTCATCATGCTTTTTAAATGGAACCTTGTTTTGCTGTTCTTCAGTCATCAAGTTTTATATTTATATATATGAGAACATTACATTCTTCAGTTATGACTTAGATTCATCGGTCTTCCATTCTACTATAGCAAGCGTATGCCGGCCTCCGCATGCAACAAGTTTAGAGATCCAATATCCTTCAGCACCACTTCCGCTAACACTTTTTGGAGCTGGCAGATTGATCGGGACTTCCATGGGTTGACCTGTTGTTGCCTTCCGCCCATAACCTAGTCGTCCATGGTCACCTCGTCCAAACTGCCCCATGATACAAAACGGTCAGCATGATTCATGTTTTAAACTGTAATATGCAATGATGAAATGGGTGGATAAATCATCTCTGCATATATGTCAAAGCTATGGCATGGGTAAGGCGACACCATATGATTACACAACATGGAAAAAATAACTAAAACACGATACCATACAAAAAGGAAATACAAACATGACATGAATACATGAGCATATCTAAATCTATCTAAAACAAATTATTAAGATGCCAAAAGTTAAATTAATATAGAACACCTTAAACACAATTATAACACAAGAAAATACACTAACACAACACAAATACACGAATCACTGAATCTAGGCAACAGGCACACAAGTACAGAGGAGAGAATCTTCAGTCGTATATTGGTTGCATATTTATTTAGAATACATAAAAATTACGGGAACACTAAGAATGCATGTATATTGATCCTGTTATCTGTTACTTGAGTCATTTTCTTTGAAATTTATCAATGTTTTTACCCAAGTACTTGGATGTGAGTGTTGGATATGAATACTTGTCTGACATTATCAACCTCTGAATAAACCCTAGAGTTTTTAAGTTGGTAGATGCTCATGCAGTCTCAAGGACGAAACCCGCATCAAGAAACCAAAATTCCAATATACATCCAACTGAAGTTGTCAGTTATACATTCAGCCTTAATTCATTATCTCGGTTTATGTGCATTAGAGAAAAGCAAACTGAAGATAAACCAAGAATGGATGAAGACTAGGGGGAGGACGTTGAGCGGCAGATTCCAAGCAAAGGTGATATTTGCCCAAAAAATGAAATGATGGATTGATAAAAGATTCCATTATGAAGACTATGAAAACATATAAGAGCAAATTCAAATTCGGAAGAAGACTAGCCACTGAGATAAAGTTTGATATGCTTAATTTGTTTACACGGGTTAAGGGATCATACTCCATCCATTGAATTTAGCAGGCAAAGCAACTGAAGAAGATGTGTTAAGTATTTTACCGAAAACATGCGCCCATCACGTGTCAATGCAACCGAATGTGTTCCACCACAAGATACCTGGATTAAAATACACGTTTTAACCACAAGCCACAGTAAGAAATGAGTAGAGTAGAGGTGTTCATTATTCCATGTATCGAATTGTATTTATAACACAAAAATGCATTTAAGCTTCTTCATCATCATATTTTTAACTTAATTACATGTATATCTTTTATACTCCCTAATCGATCAAGCTGAAACAAATGCTAGAATTTGAATAGCTAGAACTTTGTACTAGCTGCACAGAAAGATGAAGTGCAATACCTGAACAATATCTTCCCCAGCTAAAAGTTGAACCCTTTGTGGCACCATTTTACTGCTCTTATCGTTATCTCCGAACCCGAGCCTCCCATGTTCTCCTCTTCCCCAACCATACACCTAAAATAAAAGACATAAACAGAAATATTGCATTTCACGGGAAATTTTACATGCTCCAAAGCTGAAAGGCATTTATGCTTGTTACTTCAGCAAAATAATAGAAATAACAAAATGGCTGTATCCATAAAGCTGACTTATTTTCTCCCTCATTAATTAGCCAAAAGAGGCTTGGCAGCAATGTTCCGAAAAAGTAGAATTTCTTCTAGAAATCATGAAAGTCAAAACATGATAAAATCTCTTGATCACACTAGATGTGCTTTGTATTTTCGTTTTCTCCAAAGAAAAATGGATAAATACCTCTCCATCATCAGTCAAGGCAGTGGAATGCCATCCACCAGCAGCAATATCAACCTAAACGTGCAGACAAATAAAAGGCCAATCAGACTATCAATAAACATTACACACGACCAAAGCTAGCAAAGAAGAAAGGATAAAGTTATGGATAAAACCTTAGGAGCACTAAACAACAGAACTTTAAAATGAAGAACGAATGAAGAAACAAAAGCAAGAACAGTCACTATTATTAATTTTATCTGATTACTGAAGTTCGTAACAAGATAAACATAAGAGACTGAGGGTATATTTATAACCTATCAAACCTAAAAGCAATAGTTAAGATTTCAGAGATCTACCATTACTTAGTAGATACACCTTCATCAAATCCTTGTGACCTATACTTCCAACCATTCCAACCATTGATGGAACTGAGTTTTCTAAATACAATTTGCCAACAACTAGATAAATACGATGATAGTAGGGAACTTAACAAGGTAATGCATACCAAAGTGAGACCAGATAATCCTTGGACAGGTATAGGTTGTGATCTTGGCTGAGTGTCCCCAGTTCCAAGTTGTCCGTATTCGTTATTACCCCATGCCCATAAAGTCCCATCCTCCTGGAGAGCCAAATTATGAAATGCTCCCACTGTGATAAGCCTCACATTTTCGAGACCTTGTACTCTCACAGGAACAGATATTTGTTTTCTGAGAAAGGGAAACGGAATTTTGCATTAATGTTATAACATATGCTATGAATATGCAGAAAGATATCAAGATGATTTAACTGCACTCCTCGAATATGATCACAAGTGTTGGAAAACCCCTAGCATTAAAGAAAACTAAAAAAACTTGAATCAAAGGTAAAATACATGTCTCCGGGTGGCCAAGGTTGACCCCAGGTCCAAACATATCCTTCACGTGTCAGCACTACAGAATGAGTACCCCCGGCAGCTACCTAAAATATAAATCACCAGATATTAAACACAAATTTAGGTTAAGATCCAGCACTGAAAACAAGCATCATGTACAAAGACAGCTGATGTAAGAGAAATGAATCTACACCATATGAAAAATATGCTAATAATAATGCAAACAGAGAAATGCTGTATCAAAATGAACCCGTCGTTTACTGAAATAGGTATTCACAAAACAGGACCAGAAGACTTGCTTAGGCACACTGAAAGATTTGAACCTCATATAAGCATTATACGAATGAATAGAAAAAGAAAAGCTAGTTGTCATGTGAGAAAAAAAAAGTACAGATAAGATTTATATGCTCTACCTGTATCAAGCCATATTACTTGGACTTGGGTGCGAGTGTCAAATACGAGTATGTATCTTGGAGGACTCTAGGAGGTTGAATCCCCATATCCATGTGTTAGACACGGGTGATTCAAGAAAAATAAAGAGTCCGAGCAACATAGGTATCAAGAACCAATAGATAGATTACATGCAACTAAAATTAAGGGAGATGAGAGAACCAAAGGAGACATTTTCAAGCATTTCCACTCTTTTGTTCTCTTTTCCCCCTACTTTTCCTTATTACCTTTTATCTAAAGAAAATAACTAGTGCCAGGATAACATTAATTACCACGTAGTAAAATTATGTAAAAAAAAAACGGGTAGGTGGTTGTTATATCCATATTGTTTGAAAATGTTTTACTCCGTAAAGTCGTTGAACCTCTTTTTTCTTTTTCTGGTTATTCTGCTGGAAAAAGTTATGTTACTCAGACTTAGGTCTAAGTGTTTTCCGATGCGAGTGTGTGCAAGTTTTTTTTTTCCAAAACTTTTATATATTTGGAGGGTCTTTTGATGCTCATATCCTCATAACCATGTCCAAATATGTATGGGACATGGGTGTCAAATATAAGTACTCCAAGCAAAATGAAGAGTCAAAGTAACATATAGTACAAGCATCAAGGTTAAAGATGCTTTGCCAACAAGGTCTTGAATTGAACATGATAATTAGAATTCATCTTTAAAATTTGGGCTTCAAAAAACCTTCTTTGCCAGAGCTTCAAATAGGACAAATGAAGTTAATTGTTAAGATAATTTATGCCCCTAAAAGTGTGCCTTAAGCATATTCAAACAGGTTATTAAGAAACAAGGCAAGAAGATTCATGCAATCTGGTTCAACTTCAACCAAAAGTACAGTCATAAATTCAAATAAACTACCTGGCGAACTACAAGCTTTGGCGCACAGCGCTGAGGAATCACAATGTCCCTTCTCAAAGGCCTACCAGTATCATCTTTCCGCTCAGGCTCTTCACCACACTGCCCATATTCATTCCCACCTGTGCAAACACACTTCACATGATTACATTCATTGAACACACACTTCACTCGCTGCATTAATCACAATGAATTATTAAACCCAATCTCACCAAAGCCATAAAGCCGACTAATCAACCTTCTCTCATCCACCCAATGACAAAGAAATTTACATTCCACAACAAACTTGTTGATCGAATAGCACACTAAGCTACTCCTTTAAAAAGACATAGGATATTTATCCAGTGTGATCCTTTTGAGTTCTCTAGCAACAAATATACATACATGTTTGTATGTGTGTATATATATATATATATATATAAAACTAATAGCTTACCCCAGGCATAAGCTCTGCCTTCATCATCAACAGCCAAACAATGCCACCCACCAATAGCCGCCTAGAATAAATAGAGAAATAACAATTTAACATGCAAGGGAAACTATATGTGATGGAAATAAAATTAAAACTCCATATTACTATTTGAAAATTTTAACATGCAAGAGCAACAATATGATAGGGAAATAAAATTACCTGAACAATTTTAACATTAGCAAGAGCCTTAACCTGACTTGGAATATTCTCAGTTTTGGTCTCGGGAGGGTGCCCTAGGGTTCCTCTCTGGTTCCATCCCCAAGTAAACAACTGAAGTTCAACAGAGAACACCAAGAAATAAATCAAGCTTCATATATTTAAACTCCAAGTATACAAGAGGAAGGGAAATGGGCATTTTCCAAATTATAAAGAATCATATTCATATTTCACAACACCAAGAAATCAACTAATCTCTGGTTGCCAGAGAAAAATACTTCAATTCCAACCAAGATCTGTTTCAAAACACTTAGCAACAAATGAAATTTGAGAAACAATGGAACTGTTTGGTTTTTGCTTCAAAATGCAAAGGAAAATTGCATTCCAATATATATATATATATATATATACACACGACATAGTTAAACATTAGAACTCTATTTGACTGTTCCTTTTCATGCTGTTTGCTTCCTCATAAGTTGCTAACAGGAAAAAGCAAAATGGGAAGACAAAATACTAACTAAAATTCAACATAAGCATAACATAACATAACTATTTTGTACATTAGTAAAGTAACCTAAATTATTTTCCAAATAAAATCACCATTTTACTTTTAATTATCCAAATATATTTCGGAAAAAAGAATGAACATACCATGTCAAACAAAACATACCATGTCAAACAAATACCTTCAAGACTCACATCAAAGTCCAAATAACATAGATAACAACCAACACACATAAAGTAAATAATTTTTGTAGAAAACAAATGCATTCTACTCATCCATTCATTTTTGTTCTTTTTGTGTGTGTGTGTGTGTTTGAGACCTCAGTATCCGGTGGACCCATTGGACCCGACTATTTTGAAATCGAGCCAGGTCAAACAGCAGAAAAGCTTCTCGAGTCTCTATTTTCTCCATTCACAATATTTGAAACCAAGCTCCTCACCACTTTTTCCATCGGTAAATTCTTTGTTGTTCGAAGCAATATCGAGAAAAAAAAAGGTGAATGAAGGCAAGTAGCAAAAGCAACAGCTGATCAATCAAAATCCCGATACCCCAAGTTGGAACAGTTGAAGATCAGCCGATGCTCGTTACAAACACAGATTTAGCCAAATGGAATTAAGGACTGAGTAAACAATCCCACTTCAAAAACACTAAGAAGAATGAATATATAAACATATATAAAAGCAGAAAGGGGGAGTGGCGGTAGAGACCTTGCCATCATCACAAATAGCGAGAGAATTACGGCTGCCAGCGACGACGGAGCGAACATTGTGAGGCTCAAGAGCTTGAACAACGCAAACCCATTCTCTTTCTTCATTGTTTCCGATACCCAATTGACCATCTTCACCTGAGCCCCTGAGATTACAAGAAGAAAACAGAGAATGAGGAGCAAATAAGTGAATAATTTGATAGTAAGTTAAAAGAATGAAAAGATTGAGAGTTGAAACCAAGCAATAACAGAAGAGGAAGCCATTGAAAAGTGTTAAAGACGGCTGAAACAATGGGAGAACATTAGAATATATAGAGAAATCAGTAGTGGGGAGGTTTTATGAGAAAAAACAAAAGGTTGGGTTTGAAGTGCTTCTTGCAATTGCAAGCTAGTTGGGGTTTATCATTTATGCCAATTCGATTCTAACACGTGCATTTAGTGCAAACAAAAAAGTTCACCCTCTAGCTTTTTTTATTTTTTTTCTCATTTCATTAAATTAGTTCTTTTCTGAGAAAAAAAAAAGCTTTTAAATTCTTTAGTAATCCTTAGTATTTCATTGTAGTAGTTGATCATATGGTTCGTTATTAAGCTCGTTTCACGATATATGTCTAATGATGATATTTCGTCTCTTTTTTAGTTTATGTATACTTCTTGCTATGGAGACATTGGTGGCCTTTTCTTCCATTTCCTTAAGCATGTGGGCAACAGTGCTACCATCGGAATCAACGACAACTTTCCTATGTCCTTTATACAATACTAGAGTGAGTCCATCATAGCATGCCCATAACTCAAGTACTTCTACAGACCCTTTAGGTTCCTACGAAAGCCAACAATCCATTGTCCATTTGAATTTCGAAGTGAGCCACATGCGAGTGCTTGTCATTTATATTTATTTTGATCTTTACTCCACCTAATTTATTGAGTTATTTGTTAGTTTTGATGTTGGAAACTTTTGAATAATAATATTTAAAATAAATTTCATTATTAAACTATTTGGATGTCAATGTACTAAGACCTAGCCCTGTAGTTAAAATAATTATTTTTTAATAAGGTATTGAGATCTCTTAATAAGTCTTGATATTCGAGTTGCTGCAATATTTTTTCAACTCATATTTTCACATTGCAAAGTTGTGACGGTTTAAAGTCATCCTATCAAATGGCGGCTTCTAGTGACTTCCATCAATCACGTCAATGCAGTTAACAATCAAACCGGTCAACTAACAATACAGAAAGAGCCAATTGATCTTTTTTTGGATCACTTGAGTCATTTAAGGATCAATTGGGTGCACTTTTTTATAAGGGTTTTAATTGATTTTTTTTTTTTTTTTTACCCTTTAACCAAAAATACAAAGACTAAAATCAACAAATTCAAAAAATATAAAGACTAAAATTGATCAAATTAAAATACAAAAACTAAATCATCAACTTTTGCAATATACAGGCTAACTAATCTATTTATACTCGGTATACTCTAAAATATCCTGCACTCATATCTTGATATCCTGATATGCATCAAATATAAATACTAAAAACAACACTTTATTCCAATACATGCAAGATCTTTATTATTTTATTCCAGATCTTTATTATTTCTCTTATAGATGCTACCACTGTACATAATTATTGTGAGCAAAGTAACAATAGATTTTTCTTTTCTTTTGGTACAAAAGAGGCTGGGGAAAGAAGAAGAATTGCAGATACAGTCGCCGAATGTCACCTTTTAAGATAACTATATGATCCAACTAAGCTAAAATCCGTATATAGTGGTGTTGATGGGAGGTTCTACAAAGAAAAGTAGAGAGGCGAAAGCAAGAATGAAAATAGCGAAGACAAGGAGTGATTTGCAAGGATCGGCAAATCGTCCAACAAGTCTGATTTGTTCTTCTCGACCAGTTCTTGAAGATGTATCATCCACTTGTAGCGTAGGGCATATGACAAAACCATATGCTATACCACTAAACGCTGCTCCCAAATGTGTCCTGCATTTATAATTTCCCAATGGATGAATTTTGGGAAATTCTGTTCTAAGTAACCGGCGGTGATTATGTCAAAAACAATATAAAAGTGAGCATATATCTCACCAGTCATCAATGGGACCGAAATTGCTTAATATGCAGCTAAGAGCTGTCACTAGTATTGCCTTTTGGAACATTCTCTCTGAAGCATCCTTTGCAGTTACACCTTTATTTTGTATTTGATAAATCAGCCATGCACTAATCACCGCAAATACTGGTCCCTGCATTTAGTTTCACACTAAACGTTACATTTATACAATTTCTACACATATGTGTCCACTTCTGATTTCTTTAAATATCCATGTTCGGCACTTATGTATAAAGATATGACTTTTAAAGATCCTTAAAGATACATAAAAAAATCAGATCATACTTGTTTAGAACACATACCTATGCTCAATATTCACACCTGTGAAATCCGTGTATTCATTAGGGACAACATTAATCAATTTAAATCGATTTAACCGAACACATTTAGTTAAATCAATACTTGGTTTTTGAAATCAGTTTATTAGTTTAGTTTAGTTTAGTTTATTCAGTTATCGGATTTTAGAGTTGATGACCAAATATATTGAAGTAACTAACTATTTTATTTTAAAATATAATTTATACAATATAAAATATAAATTTATATAATAATTTGAAAATCATTTATATTGCTAGATTATGTTGTAAAATTTGTATATCAATCTCAAGGATTGAATCCGCACATCAAAAATTTTAAAACTCTCAATTTAACCATTCATGCATTTTAGGATTTCTTTTAAAATTATAATTTATATTATTTAATTTAAATATATAAATACTCTTATAATAAAATTTGTTTTAATTGATTTGGTGTTTGTTAACTCATGGTATCTATTAATATTAATGTAAATAATTTAATTTTCAAATAAATAAAACCACTTAAACTGACTTAAGATTGTTTATCAATTTTAAAAGTTAAAAGTCAATATAATCAAATTTTGAACCGAAGTGACTGAATTCATGTTGTAATTGTTGTCAAGAAATGGCCTGCAATGCAACATGGAACCAGTAGCAACAGTAGCAACAGTTCAGCTAGCAGCAAGCTGGTTCGGGGGAGCAGATCTCTTTTGTTGATTTTGTAATCTAGCCTAATGTTTTGTAATGTGATAGCTAAACTTATAGGACATAATGACTACTTTAATTTGATGTAATGGCTAGTATCTTAGCTATTATTTTATGTACAAGCTAAATTTACTTTGTTTTTGGTTTTCATCCTTCTTCTTTATTATTGTTCACATATGATCACATGCAAACTTCATGCATATTGCATTCTGAGTTGCTGTCATTGTTCCAACAATTGTGTCATGTCTGATATTGCTAGATCTAGAAAAAGTGACTCACCGTGCCACCAACTGTTGGTTGGGGCGTATGAAGAAAGCTTATCAAGTTTCCGGTGAAGCCGCCCAGCAAATATATTAAGAAAAACGTAAAGGATCCGTAATATCTGCAAACTTGAGGCCCGAAAGAAAGAAGCGCCCAACAGCCAAGAGATACATGGAGAATTCCGGAATGCTGCATCACCAATTCAACCATTAATCAATTCATATGTTGTTAATGTTATGGTAACTAAAACGGAAATTAAAAAAAGAAAAAAAGAGAGAAACATTGCAAGTAAGTGGAGAGACAATGAAGAGGAAGATCTAAGCAAACGTCAAAATTACATATACAAGTCTTTAACCCTCCCCAAAAAAAAAAAAAAAAAAAAAAACACCTACACACACAGGCCACTTAATCCTAATTACCATATTGTGCTTTTCTTGCAAGTTGTGCAAAGCTACTTTGGCCGTAAGTTACGCCCATCTACGCCTATTTTTCTATTTGAAGTGTTGGTATTTGATACTAGTGTTCGGCACATGAATATGGAGATATGATCTCCAAAGATCCTTTGCAGAAAAGCTTAGAAAAACCTGATCAAACCTATGTTGATTACATACATCTATCTGACACTTGTACTCAAGTTCGAGTTACATAGATCTATGCCTCCTGAAACCTTTGCCAAGCTGTGCTGTAAGCCAGCTCTATAAGTGCAACATTATGTTAGTAACCGAATTCAAGCATGTACGATTTTGTTTGAGTTTCTTTCAAATAATATATGAAATCATGCAAAAAGAAAAAAAGAACGGAAAAAAGAACACGAAGACGAACCCAATTGTTTTAATCCTGTACCAGAAACATTGGTGTGACAAGCCTCCACCATTCTCCAACCAGAATGAGATCATTTATTTTGGCTCCATATAATGAAGGGATGGAAAATAGCTGCAACTCTGAGATTTTAACTGGAGTGGCTATCTCAAATATAAAAACAGCAATGTTTATGGATGCCACTATGCTTCTACATTTAGAATAAAAGGATTATATTAGACCATGAATTCTACCTTCAGTTATGACCTGACAAACTAACAACTATATATATCAAGAGAAGTAATGAAGCAAAACCCGAAAGGGATTCATTTGCACTAACTAATCATGCCTTAAGTGTGTTATGTGTGTTTTACACCTTTATGACACGAGATTTGTGGTGCCATGAATGTGTTGACACAATTATGACAGGGAAACACAATCACATAAAACTCATATACGATTAGAAATGTCATTCGGTGTTGTGTTTTCGTATCATGTCAAAATGCAATAAATACAAAATTAAAGGGGTAGTGATTTACACTAAGTAGAGATGAGAGGCTTCATCAGAGTATTGCAAGGCTTCAGACTTCTTTGAGACACTGTTAACATCCCTTAGCCTGAAGCCGATATCGCTTCTGAATTTTGCTTTTTCATCTATCGCATCTTCGCCGACAGAAAATGGAAGTACGGTTTGGTTGTCTTCAGGGGTTTTCTCTTGGATTTTAGAATTTGAATCTGAACAAACAATCAAAGAAACTCGGTGTTAGACTGGACACCAGAAACCAAAAAACGGTGGCTTGTATGGTCTGATATATATCATTAAATCGCTTTGTTTTTCAACTGACTAAAAACCGATTGGATCAGTAAGAAAACAACAAAAAGCCAGCAAAACAAAGTGTCTAGCCATATCCGGACGAGTCCTCGCATATCCAACATGTATTTTGCCATGTCATGATCGTGTGTGCGCATAAGATGAAATAGGGACAGTAAGAATAAAAGTATTTGGCATATTACATTACCTTCATCAAGTTTACCAAGATAAGCTTCCAGAGATTCCAGCAGCCCCTTCTTTATGCTACTTTCTCCACTTCTATCAACCAACACCATGGAAGAACCCTTATTTGAATCTTCTTGAAGCTTTCGAAAATAGGAATCCAAAGAGATCAGCTGTGAATTTTCTTTGGGCAATGCTTTCATGGAGAAGGGTCTTGGATGAACACTAGTGAATGTCCAAAGACGCCATTGATGTCCATTAAAACCTCCATTTTTGTTCCCAATCTCAGCTTGACGCGATTGCCAACCATTGCATTTGCAGTCACAATTTTGATCTTTATATGGCAATTTGAAACGTAATGGAATCACAGCCATGGTAACCTGCAAGCCATCATTAATTGAAAGAAACTTAGAAAATGAACATACTCATATTGGACCCATGTTGGACCCAAGACTTACGCTCGAGTCTAACCAACATAGTTTTTGGTTTTAACTATGCATTACAATAAGATAGCTTTCAGAATAAGGAAAAAGATGAGGAGTCATTTTCAAACTTAAATGCTTGTTTTGGACATGTAATCGAATATTGATATAAAAGATAGTCTTGTAAATATCAAATACATTTCAAATCAAAATAACATGACTAATCAATGCAAAACTGCCAAAGTCGAGTAAACGAAAATTCAAGAGATTATGAAGCTTGCATTAAACTAATGAAAGCGTCACGATTTCAACATATATATACAATAAAAACTCCTATCTTTTCGACATTTGGAGAAATCCCCAAACCTTTTAGTTTCTCTAAAACAAACCCAACACAGAATTTTCTTTATCGTAGTTTTCAACTTCTACAACATTGACAGAACACAAAGTTCAAACTTTCATCTTATGCTTTTTTTCACAATAACGTCAAACACTTGGTGAACTTTCATGATTCACTTTAAAAACAAAAGAACATGGCTCTTACATTATGAAACATATGCTTAAATTTAACATGATAAGCATTTAAAAAACTTCAAATATCTTGCAGAGCATGCCAAATGTATCTTTTTTAACTTTTGGGTTTTTTACTACAAATACAGTGGAAGAAAGAGAAGAGATAACAGAATATATATATAAGTACATATATATATGTCCCATATATACACACTAGTAGCCATAAAAGTAAAAACAAAACTGTAAAAAGTGAGAAATTAAATTAAGTACCCTTGTTTTTGAAGAAGATGAAGAAGAGCTTAACAAAGACGGTGTGTTTAAGGAAAGAGATGATAATTTGCAGACATTGACGGTGTGTTTTTCATTAATGGAGGTTCATAAATTAAAAGGGCTTATTTGATAATCCGACCTTTGTGGTAAGGGTTTGTTCTTTTGAAAATGAAAAAAAGGTTATAGGAAGGAAGCGATATGGTAGTGGGAATCTATTAAAGCTTGAGTTATCGTTGTTGGTCCAATTGTAATCCGCCATGTGGGAAGTAATGCAATCTGTATTGTATGGGGTTCGCCGCAACGCCCCGAACCAAGATTTGCGTGGACACCCACCATTTCCTTTTATGGTTGTTAACACATTTCCTGTTTAGTCAAAGATCATCAAATACTGATTGTACAGTGATGGCAGGCTTAGATTTTTTTTTCCTTTTAAGGCAAAACAGAATAAAAATAAAACTAAAAAGAATCCATTAAATCCCGTAGCGAATTTAGAAAATCTTCAATTTTATCGTTTGTGAAAGCAAAAAGTTTTGATTTTTTTAGTTTGTAAGTTTTTTTTTTTTTTTTAAATTTGGGCTCATGGTAAAAGCAGGGAAGAACAAAGTGAAATCATCAGCTACTTCAACATCATTTGGGTTCTTAAATTGTTGGTTTACAGTACACGCCTTAACAGTGAATTCAAAAATTATCTCTTTTTTCAAGAATCCTCTGTCTCAAAACCAACTTGGTTTAGTTTTCAAATTTCACAATTCAATCGATTTTATCAAAGTTAAAAAGCTTCATAGTTTTTTCGAATATATGAAATCTTCGTTATCTTCATCAAGTTTTAGTCTTATAGAACCTTCCCCTAAAACTATTTTGAGACCCACAAAATCAATTGTATAATTGTCTTCATTGCTTTATTAACCCTTAAATAATATTACCCGAAATTGAAGACTGAATTGTTGTTCATTTAATCTTAAAGCAAGAAATTTTTTATTTAATTTATAATTTTAATAATTTTTACAATTTTTAATATTTTTACATTTTTTATTTTTTTTAAAAATATATTTTTAAAAATTTAATAATTTTTTACGGGTCAAAGTTGGTCAACAAAAAGTCAACTTTGATCAATGTACATGTCATAAGTCAACAGCCACATGCATTTTGTTTGGTTGAGGTTTTTTTTTAATACCGTTAATTTTAGGGGAAAAAAATATAATAGAATAATAATTCAAGTACTAAAATGGAATAAGAAAATCAGATACCAATATGAAAAAAAAAATATAGTTTAAAAGTTAAATTGTAAATAAAACTTTAAATTTTATGATAAAAACCTTACCGCTGAATGTTGCAAGATGTTGCACCATGTCTTTTAGAAAAGAAAATGAACATATAGTTATTCTCTCATTTTATTTTACATTTCTTTATTTTGATTACTTTTATTTTTCATTATCTCCTATTTCTTTATTCCTTTATTCCCAATTTCTTAATAAATTAAATTAACATTTCTTAACAAATTATATAAATAATTAATTATTCATTAAATTCAATAAGTTAGGTGCACAAGACGAACTTTGTTCCTATTTCTGTGCCTCCGCATATGTTTTTTTTTAGTTTTTTTATTAAATTTTTTTGGCAGGTTGGGCTTTTTTACTTATATAATAAAAAAATAAAAATTTGAAAATGATATACCAACTTAGTTATTTACGAAAATGGTATACCAGGGGTGGTGAAGAGTGGTGCATAGGCGGCACCACCCCTATTTTTTGACACCCATCACTTTTAACTAAAAAAAAAAATAATTTTTTGATGGTGCGGCTTTCTTGATAGGCGGCACCAGAGTATTTTTTTCCCATACAGTTCCAATACATGGGTTAAATACGGGTTTATGACAAGTTTGGGTGGTGATGTCCATGGGAAAGGCGGCACCAAGGAGTGGTGCCCATGGGAAAGGTGGCACCAAAGTACTGGTGCCAATGTTATAGGCGGCACCAGTGGTGCCAATCTTGTAGGCGGTACCAGTTCTTAGCCATTATTTAAGCAGTGTTTGGGAAAAAAAATTTGAGAATTCAAATACCAGAAAAAATTATGTAGAAGAAGGGTAAATAGACAAAGAAGAATTCACAATGTTAATAGATATGAAATTCATTTTTTACATTACAGTAATTATTTTGCTTGAAATTGTATTGAGGTTTTTATTTCTTTTTTAACAGGTTTAGTATTGAAGATGGATAATCAATTTTTGTATGTGTTTATTTCGATGGAGTAATTTTGACAACAGCAGTTGGATGTATATTTGAATGTCGCCAACAAATAGCAATGAGATTTAATAGAAATGTCTCGGTTGATGATATAAAGGAAATGATTAGTGCAAAAATTGTTAGATGTTGTGGGAGAAGGATCTCGAAACTTTTCTACAAGTTTCCAGTTTCAGCAGATCCCATCAAATTCATCGAGATGGAACTTGTAGACGATGAAGACGTAGAGACAATGATCGCTCTTTATTGTGGGAATCAGAGCCACCAAAATGCACCGATTCAGTTATTTGCTGAGTTAGCTTATGTAGAGCCAGCTGAAGATCCCACTCTATTATATGAAGAACATGGAGTTTAAGATCCGTGTATGGTGGTTCCAATATCATACGTTGATAGTCAATCGATTGTACATGAGTTCGACATCGATCTTAATGCTGCACTTGAGACTGATGCGGATGTTGATGATAGATATGATAGTAGTAATCCTTCTGATCACGAGGTCAATGGTGATAGTGATCCCGATGTGGACGAGGTCCCGGATGATATCGACGATGAAGGCACAAATGACGATGGAAATGTTAACGCATCTTCAGTCGGGAACCTGGTTCGACGTATTGTGGTACGCAATGATCCTGGGGCACACATATCACTAATAGATCCTGATATGGTGTATACAGCCGAGTTCTCAGAGTACCCTGATATACTACCTGCTCACCGGTTAGCTGTAGATTCTGAACCTGAGGAGTTGTTTGTGGGCCAAAAATTTGAAACCAAGGAAGAGTGTGTATTTTCCATTAAGCGGTATAGCATGAATGTGTCGGTGGACTATAAAGTCGCCGTGTAACAGCCCGATTTAGGGGATAGTCAGAATAGTGATCTCAGGGTCACTAATCTGAGAATTGAAAAATTTATTTTCATGTTATATTATGAGTCGAAGCATGATAGTATATGTGCATGAGAATTTTGGTGCTTTAATTTTAGCGATTCCACGTTCAATCGCGAAAAAAGAACTAAATCGCATAAAGTGCGAAAGTTTCATTCTATTAGATAAAGGTACCAAATAGCCTTAGAATGTAAATTGGAGGTCTTTAAAAGGCAATTAGACCCCCAATACATGCTTGGCTGGCCATGGACTAGCATAGGAGACAAAGATGGACAAAAAATTGGTCAAAGTAGTTGATAGTTGGTGACTTGTTTGACTAGTTTAATATTAGAATAAAGAAAGAGAAAATATCATCTTTCTCTCCATCTTTCTCCACCGAAATTTGCAAGAAAAATATGGGTTTGAAAGCTCACAATTTTCAGCAAGCTCTCCTCCATCCTAGTAAGTGATTTTGATGATTTTTCTTTATGATAATTGTACTTTTAAGACCCCTAGAACTTAAGCTTTCAAATGAGAGGACTATTATGCAATTTGATGCAAAGTTTAGAGTTTTACCATGAGAGCTTTCATTGCTATTTGCTACATTTTTATGGAAGAAAATGAGTCTTAGTTGTTGTATGAACAACTTTTGTGAAAGGTGTTGTCTTGAAAACACCTAATTTGGACCTTGATGAAAAGGTTACAAAATTGTAGTAAATATGTGAAATTTTGAGTTTTGATGATAGCAATAAGAGTATTAAATGTTCACCTAGGCTTGTTGAAGGTAGAAATGTGATTAGAATTTATTTCCGAGCCTAGGGGCAAAATGGTCAATTTGCCAAAGTCTAGGGGCAAAATAGTAATTTTGCCTAAGCATGATTATTGAAATGCTTTATTAATGAGATGATTAAAATGAGCTAAATTGTTGTTATAGAGCAAGAAGAACCGAGGATCCGCCTCGATCGGGGAAAGAATAAAGTCTCGGACTAAATTGTCGAGCTAGCTCATTTTGAAATCGAGGTAAGTTTGTATGTGATTAATGAAATATTTATGTTAGCATAATTGAAAATGCTTGGTATCACATTTATGTATGATGTTGAAGTCCTAGTGGACTGTAATGAATATGGGATTGCTATCATTGAGATGTGAATCAGATAAAGTCCCGTATAAGACCATGTTCAGGACATGGCCTCGGTATCGAGTTAAGATCCCGTATAAGACCATATCCGGGATATGGCTTTGAAAAAGAATAAGAAACTTGTTAAGACCACATTCAGAATGTGGCATTGATAATTAATGTAAAAGTCCATATAGGACCATATCCAGGATATGGCATTGGCATTTAGAAGTAACTCCATGTAAGACCACCTCGGGGATGTGGCATTGGCTTCGTCTCTACATGAACGATGTTGAATATACGTCTCTGACTATCCCTAGTGATTAAAGCGATAAGTAGATGAGTTTAGAAGTAGAAATGAGATTTACACTAAAGTCATATGAATGAGTGAATACAGGTACTCGTGAATGAGTCACGAAAAAATGTCTACGACATGTGGCATAGTATGTGCTAAATAAGGGCAATTGTGAGTAAGTATGACAAGATGCCTATGACTTGTGTATGGTTAGTTAATATCATGGATGGATTATTTTATGAGCTTATTGTTGCTATTTATATTCATGCAAACTTACTAAGCTTTATGCTTACCCCTTTCATTGCTCTTTCTCCTTGTAGTATTGCCAAGATAACTCGAGGAACGGGGACGTAGGAGTTCAAAAATCACACTATCGATACCACTTTGGTATAACAATTTAGACTTATTTTGAGTATGGCATGTATAGGACTCGAGTATTTTGTTAGGTCGTAATTGTTGGCCAAAGTGTTGGCTTTGTAAGGCATCTAAACCTCATTTTGTAATGGTCTATTAAGTTAGGCCGATACTTGGAAAATTTTTTATGTTTAAAGAAAGTGATTTTTTTTTGAAGTGTATGCCCTTGTGTATGGTTGTTGAATTGAGTACTTGGATATGCCTTTGGGTTGTGAATTGTGTTGAGATAGATTGGTGTTTGCATGTGTGCAATGTAGGGTGGCAAAAGGTTTGGTAGATAGCCATCTAATTGTCCACATGATAGACACACGAGTGTGTGTCTATATCGTGTGTGACACACGGTCAGCCCTATGGGCGTGTGAATTGACCGTGTGTCCCCTTGCATACTAGGTTTGCAAGTCAGTGTGCCACACGGGCTAAGGACACGGGCATGTTCCCAGGCCGTGTGAAGTCTGCACATTAATTGTGGAATTTAAATCGACCACGGGTAGAAGACACGGGCGTGTCTATGCCATGTGAAGTTAGTCAGAATTGACCACGGGCGGAAGACACAGGCGTGTCTAGGCCGTGTGAAGTTGGTCAGGGTCGACCACGGGTAGATGACACTGACATGTCTTAGAGGCACACGGGCGTGTCCCTAGACCAACACGGGCGTGTGACCCCTATTTTGTTGAAAAGTTTCTGAGCTCGTAAAAACTCTCAGAATAGTTTCGATACCTCTCGGAGGTATGTTTGGGGCCTCTTAGGCCGAGTACGTACAAGTGATGAGTTTAAACAAAATTTTATAGCCCATTTCGAGATGTCAAGTGAGATTAGTTAGGTAATGCCTTAATCCCGGTCCCGGTTTCGGGCACGGGTAAGGGGTGTTACATTTATTGGTATCAGAGCTACGGTTTAGTCGGTTTTAGGACTAACGTAGCGTAAGTACGAGTCTAACTATACATGCCATATGTAAGGGTGTCTGAGTAATGATAGTGTGATGGCTCCTGACGTATAAAATTGTGTTTTATGTAGTATATGGATTCTGATCCAGACCGAACTGCAGCCGATGATGCTGCGAGTAACGCGCCAGCTCCCGCTCAAGGGACCGCGCTGGTTAATAGTAGACCCGAGACCTTGGGTCAGGGGGAAGAGGCTCGAGAATCCTTTCTTCACATGATGAGCAACTGGTATACTGAGTATACCCGAGCAAATCCAAACGCTCAACCCCCTCCACCTCCACCAATTCCTCAACCCGCTCCAATAGCTCCTCAAGTGGTTGAGGTGGTGAGAAGAGAAAGACCTCCGGTGGATAAGATCCGGAAGTAAGAAGCCGAGGAATTCCGGGCAAATAAGGAAGATGACCCAGAGAAAGCGGAATTCTGGCTCGAGAATACCATCAAGGTATTCGACGAGTTATCCTGCACACCTGAGGAGTGCTTAAAGTGTCTTGGTATCTCTCCCGAGAGATTCACCTATCGATGGTGGAACACCCCGGTGTCGGTGGTGCCGAGGAGAGAGTTAGCTGGGAATTTTTCCAAGAGGAATACCAAAAAGTACATCGATGGCGGTTCATCGACCATAAGAGGAAGGAGTTCTTGGAACTGAAGCAAGGCCGTATGTCAGTAACCAACTATGAACGGGAGTTTGTAAGGCTTAGTAAGTATGCACGGGAGTGCGTGTCTACCGAAGCCATCATGTGCAAGCGATTCGAGGACGGATTAAATGAAGATATCCGTTTATACGTGAGAGTCCTTGAACTAAAAGAATTTGTAGTGTTGGTAGATAGAGCCTGTAAAGCCGAAGAGTTGGCTAAAGAGAAGAGAAGAGCTGAGAATAAGTCTCGTGACTCGAGGAAGAGACAACTGAATAAGTCTCACCAATCCTCATCTAAGAAATCGAGGGATTTCGCTACTCGATCAGTCGCTTCAGCGGGGTTTTCAACTTGAAGTAAAGGCAAGTAATTTTCGGGGTCGAAAAGGCAGACCACATCAGTTGCTAGTGTGGGCAACGTTCGACCAAGTAAACCGGAATGCCCTCAGTGTGGCAGGCGCCATTCTGGTGAGTGTCAAGCTAATGAGAAAGCTTGCTTCAGATGTGGGTCCTTAGACCACTTTATCAGAGACTGCCCTGAGGTGGGCGAGAAAGAAAAGCCTCAGTATGCAAAGATCGGAAGTACTGCTAGGGGAAGACCACTAAGAAACCCGGGAAATGAGATGGGTAGCAAGAATCCATCTAGAGAGCAAGCTGCTAGAGTCGAGGGTAGAGCACCGGCGATGACATATGTTATTCGTGCTCGTGAAAAGGCATCTTCCCCCCGACATAATCACGAGTACCTTTTCTCTCCATAATACTCGTGTTATAGCTTTAATTGATCCGAGATCCACCCACTCATACATATGCATGAAATTAGTCTCTAGTATGAGCATGCCCGTAGAGTTTATTGAATTCATAATAAGAGTGTCTAATCCCCTAGGCAAGTGTGTGTTGGTTGATAGAGTTTGCAAAGGTTGCCCTTTGATGATTAAGGGTCATTGTTTCCTGATCGATCTTATGTTATTACCGTTTGACGAGTTTGATGTCATCCTTGGGATGGATTGGTTAGTTACTCATGGAGTAGTTGTGAATTGTGGGAAGAAGCATATTGAGTTGAGAGATGAAAATGGTAATCTTATTCGTGTTGAATCGGATAAGCCGGATAGGCTACCGAGAGTGATGTCAACCTTGTGCGACTCGTAAGTATTTAAAGAAGGGATACAAGGCCTATCTTGCCTTTGTGTTGAACATTAAAGAGACCGAATTGAAAATGGAGTCGGTACCCATAGTATCACGAGTACCCGGATGTTTTCCCGGAAAGAGTTGCTGGGCTACCTCCTGTTAGAGAGATCGAATTTGGGATTGAGTTAGCTCAGGCACGCCTCTATTTCTATTGCTCCTATAGAATGGCTCCAACCGAGTTAAAGGAACTAAAAGAACAGTTGCAAGAGCTGACGGATAAAGGCTTTGCAAGGCTGAGTTTTTCTCCGTGGGGTGCTCCCGTTTTATTCGTGAAGAAGAAAGATGGTTCTATGAGACTATGCATAGATTATCGGTAACTCAACAAGGTAACTGTGAAGAACAAGTACCCATTGCCGAGGATCGATGATCTATTCGATCAATTGAAGGGAGCCACGGTGTTTTCCAATATAGATTTAAGGTCAGGGTACTATCAGTTGAGAGTTAAGGACTCGGATGTGCCGAAAACCGCGTTTAGGACTAGATATAGCCACTATGAATTTTTGGTCATGCCTTTTGGTCTAACAAATGCCCCGGTGATCTTCATGGATTTGATGAATCGCATTTTTCGGCCATACTTGGATAAAGTTGTTGTGGTTTTCATCGACGACATACTAATCTACTCTCGGGATGAGAACAAACATGCCGAGCATTTGATTATGGTTCTGCGAGTTTTGAGAGAAAAACAATTGTATGCCAAATTCAGTAAGAGTGAATTTTGGCTCAAGGAAGTGGGATTTTTGGGACATATTGTCTTGGGAGACGGGATTAGAGTCGACCCGAGTAAGATTTTAGCAATTATTGAATGGAAACCGCCGAGGAGCGTAACTGAAGTAAGGAGTTTTCTAGGCCTAGCTGGCTATTATAGGCGTTTTGTCAAGGGGTTTTCCATGATAGCTACCCCGATGACTAAACTTTTGCAAAAAGATGTGAAGTTCGATTGGACAGAAAGGTGTCAATAGAGTTTTGAGAAACTGAAGACACTGTTGACTGATGCCCCTGTTTTGGTACAACCTGAGCCGGGAAGAGAATTTGTGGTTTATAGTGACGCGTCCTTGAACAGATTGGGTTGTGTACTCATGTAAGAGGGTAAGGTGATTGCTTACGCCTCTAGGTAATTGAAGCCGCACGAGAAGAATTACCCGACTCATGATTTAGAGTTGGCCGCAATTGTGTTTGCATTAAAAATTTGGAGGCATCATTTATATGGTGAAAGGTGTCAGATTTTCACCGACCATAAAAGCCTAAAATATTTGATGACTCAAAAGGAATTGAATTTGAGGCAACGAAGGTGGTTAGAGTTGATTAAGGATTATGAGTTGGAAATTGACTACCATCTGGGAAGGGCGAACATAGTCGCCGATGCTTTGAGCAGAAAATCATTGTTTGCACTAAGAGCCATGAATACTCAGATGACCTTGTTAGATGATGGTTCCGTTTTAGCAGAATTGAGGGCTAAACCCTTGTTTCTCCAAGAAATCTGTGAAGCTCAGAAAGATGATAATGGTTTGCAAGCCAAGAGAATTTTATGTGAGCCGAGCGCGGAGTCATAATTTTGGGTAAATCCTGATGGATGTCTGACATTTCGAGATAGGGTCTGTGTACCCAGAAATGACGAGCTTATTCATAAAATCTTGCATGAAGTGCATAGCGGATGTTTGAATGTACACCCAGGCAGCACGAAGATGTACAATGATTTGAAGAAATGTTATTGGTGGCTTGGTATGAAGAAAGTCATTTTCGAGTTTGTATCAAAATGCCTGATTTGTCAGCAAGTGAAGGCTGAACATCAAGTACCTTCGGGTTTACTTCAGCCCATTATGGTTCCTGAGTGGAAATGGGACCGTATTACCATTGACTTCGTGACGGGCTTACCGTTGACTCCAAAGAAGAAAGATACAGTATAGGTAGTGGTTGATAGACTCACAAAGTCAGCCCATTTTATACCAGTACGAGTCGACTATTCACTTGATAAATTGGCAGACTTGTACATGTCAAAAATAGTAAGACTCCATGGTGTACCGTTGTCAATCATTTCGGATAGAGATCCGAGATTCACGTCACGGTTTTGAAAAAAGTTGCAAGAAGCCTTGGGCACGAAAATAAATTTCAGTACAGCCTTCCATCCCCAAACCGACGGACAGTCGGAGAGGGTAATCCAGATACTTGAGGACATGCTTCGATGTTGTGTTTTAGAATTCCAAGGTAGTTGGGGGAAATACTTACCGTTGGTGGAATTCGCCTACAACAACAGTTTTCAGTCAAGTTTGAAGATGGCGCCTTATGAGGCATTGTATGGGCGTAAGTGCCGCACGCCCTTGTATTGGTCAGAACTTAGAGAGAAACAGATACACGGGGTCGATTTGGTTAAGGAAACTAAAGAAAAAGTAAAAGTGATACGTGATTGTCTGAAAGTCACCTCAGATAGGCAGAAGTCCTATTCAGATTTAAAAAGGAAAGAGATAGAATTCAAAGTCGGTGATAAAGTGTTCTTGAAAGTATCACCTTGGAGGAAAGTCCTCAGATTTGGCCGGAAGGGCAAATTAAGTCCGCGCTTTATCGGACCTTATGAGATTACCGAGAGGATAGGGCCGGTAGCTTATCGGTTGGCCTTGCCACCTGAACTTGAAAAGATTCATGAAGTCTTTCACGTATCCATGTTGCGCCGATACCGTTCAGATCCTTCACATGTCATTGTACCAACATAGGTAGAGATCCAACCGGACTTGACTTATGGTGAAGAGCCGGTTAAGATTTTGGCGCGAGAGGTCAAGCAGTTGAGAAACAAAAGCATAACCCTTGTGAAAGTTTTATGGAAAAGGCACGAAATAGAAGAGGCTACATGGGAGCCCGAGGAAATGATGAGAAACCAATTTCCCAACCTTTTTGCCGGTAAGATTTTCGAGGACGAAAATCCTTAAGGGGGGAGAATTGTAACAGCCCGTTTTAGGGGCTAGTCGAAATAGTCATCTCGGGGTCACTAATCTGAGAATTGAAAAATTTATTTTCATGTTATATTATGAGTCGGAGCATGATAGTATATGTGCATGAGAATTTTGGTGCTTTAATTTTAGCGATTCCACGTTCAATCGCGAAAAAATGACTAAATCGCATAAAGTGCGAAAGTTCCATTTTATTAGATAAAGGTACCAAATAGCCTTAGAATGTAAACTGGAGGTCTTTAAAAGGTAATTACACCCCCAATACATGCTTGGCCGGCCATCGACTAGCATAGGAGACAAAGATGGACAAAAAATTGGTCAAAGTAGTTGATAGTTGGTGACTTGTTTGACTAGTTTAATATTAGAATAAAGAAAGAGAAAATATCATCTTTCTCTCCATCTTTCTCCACCAAAATTTGCAAGCAAAATAGGGGTTTGAAAGCTCACAATTTTCAGCAAGCTCTCCTCCATCCTAGTAAGTGATTTTGATGATTTTTCTTTATGATAATTGTACTTTTAAGACCCCTAGAACTTAAGCTTTCAAATGAGAGGACTATTGTGCAATTTGATGCAAAGTTTAAAGTTTTACCATGAGAGCTTTCATTGCTATTTGCTGCATTTTTATGGAAGAAAATGAGTCTTAGTTGTTGTATGAACAACTTTTGTGAAAGGTGTTGTCTTGAAAACACCTAATTTGGACCTTGATGAAAATGTTACAAAATTGTAGTAAATATGTGAAATTTTGAGTTTTGATGATAGCTATAAGAGTATTAAATGTTCACCTAGGCTTGTTGAAGGTAGAAATGTGATTAGAATTTATTTCCGAGCCTAGGGGCAAAATGGTCAATTTGCCAAAGTCTAGGGGCAAAATAGTAATTTTGCCTAAGCATGATTATTGAAATGCTTTATTAATGAGATGATTAAAATGAGCTAAATTGTTGTTATAGAGCAAGAAGAATCGAGGATCCGCCTCGATCGGGGAAAGAACAAAGTCTCGGACTAAATCGTCAAGCTAGCTCATTTTGAAATCGAGGTAAGTTTGTATGTGATTAATGAAATATTTATGTTAGCATAATTGAAAATGCTTGGTATCACATTGATGTATGATGTTGAAGTCCTAGTGGACTGTAATGAATATGGGATTGCTATCATCGAGATGTGAATCAGATAAAGTCCCGTATAAGACCATGTTCGGGACATGGCCTCGGTACCGAGTTAAGATCCCGTATAAGACCATATTCGGGATATGGCTTCGGAAAAGAATAAGAAACTCGTTAAGACCACATTCGGAATGTGGCAATGATAATTGATGTAAAAGTCCATATAGGACCATATCCAGGATATAACATTGGCATTTAGAAGTAACTCCATGTAAGACCACCTCGGGGATGTGGCATTGGCTTCGTCTCTACATGAACGACGTTGAATATACGTCTCTGACTATCCCTAGTGATTAAAGGGATAAGTAGATGAGTTTAGAAGTAGAAATGAGATTTGCACTAAAGTCATATGAATGAGTGAATACAGGTACTCGTGAATGAGTCACGAAGAAATGTCTACGACATGTGGCATAGTATGTGCTAAATAAGGGCAATTGTGAGTAAGTATGGGTAGATGCCTATGACTTGTGTATGGTTAGTTAATATCATGGATGGATTATTTTATGAGCTTATTGTTGCTATTTATATTCATGCAAACTTACTAAGCTTTATGCTTACCCCTTTCATTGCTCTTTCTCCTTGTAGTATTGCCAAGATAACTCGAGGAACGGGGACGTAGGAGTTCGAAAATCACACTATCGACACCATTTTGGTATAACAATTTAGACTTATTTTGAATATGGCATGTATAGGACTCGATTATTTTGTTAGGTCGTAATTGTTGGCCAAAATGTTGGCTTTGTAAGGCACCAAAACCTCCTTTTGTAATGGTCTATTAAGTTAGGCCGATACTTGGCAAATTTTTTATGTTTAAAGAAAGTGATTTTTTTTGAAGTGTATGCCCTTGTGTATGGTTGTTGAATTGAGTACTTGGATATGCCTTTGGGTTGTGAATTGTGTTGAGATAGATTGGTGTTTGCATGTGTGCAATGTAGGGTGGTAAAAGGTTTGGTAGATAGCCATCTAATTGTCCACATGCATAGACACACGGGCGTGTGTCTATACCATGTGTGACACACGGTCAGCCCTATGGGCGTGTGTCCCCTTGCATACTAGGATTGCAAGTCAGTGTGCCACACGGGCTAGGGACACGGGCGTGTTCCCAGGCCATGTGAAGTCTGCACATTAATTGTGGAATTTAAATCGACCATGGGTAGAAGACACGGGCGTGTCTATGCCGTGTGAAGTTAGTCAGAATTGACCACGGGCGGAAGACACGGGCGTGTCTAGGCCGTGTGAAGTTGGTCAGGGTTGACCACGGGTGGATGACACGGACATGTCTTAGGGGCACACGGGCGTGTCCCTAGACCAACACGGGCATGTGGCCCCTATTTTGTTGAAAAGTTCCTGAGCTCGTAAAAACTCCCAGAATAGTTTCGATACCTCTTAGAGGTATGTTTGGGGCCTCTTAGGCCGAGTACGTGCAAGTGATGAGTTTAAACAAAATTTTATAGCCCGTTTCGAGATGTCAAGTGAGATTAGTTAGGTAATGCCTCAATCCCGGTCTCGGCTTCCGGCACGAGTAAGGGGTGTTACACGCCGTGTCTAAACTGACATTGTATATTGGGAAGTGTTGGAGGTCGACGGAAGGCTGCAATTGGCGGGTACGAGTTGCATTTATCCAAAAGTTGTAGATGTGGGAGATACGAAAACTTGTTGGGGCTCAGACATGCACTTCAACACGTATGACAGAAGACCATCGGAGACTTGATTCCAAAACTATCTGCACAATTGAAGGACATGCCGGCCATTAAAGTCGCGGTACTGATTGTTGAAATGCAAGCACGATTCCAGTATCAAGTATCATAACGGAAAGCATGGATAACTAAACAGATGACAATTGAGCAGTTGTACGGAGATTGGGATGCATCGTACAATGAGCTACAGGGGTGGGTAGTCACTATACAGGAGTACGTGCCAGGAAATGTCATTAAGTTGGAGACATGACCTTATTACGGCCCGGATGACCAACTACAACTGGGAAGAAGAATTTTCCACTGGATGTTCTAGATGTTTGATCCATGCGTGCAGGCATTTCCCCACTGCAAGCCACTTGTGCATGTAGATGAGACCTAGCTATACGGGAAATATACGTAAATTCTACTTATTGCAGTTGCTCAAGACGGGAACAAGAACGTGCTCCCGGTAGCATCTGCCATTGTAGATAAGGAGAACATAGAATCAAGAGAATTCTTCCTTATGAACCTACGAAGGTATGTTATTAGTGACGATAATATTTGCATCATTTCTAATAAAGGGAAGAGAATAATTGCCGCCATTAGGCATTCTGGTGTACCATAGAGATCTATTTATTGTATCTGATACATTGCAACTAACTTTCACCGAAAGTACAAGAATGCAGACTGGCAGAGACAAGTTGTGAAATTGGCTAAAATTTAGTTTCAATATATGTTTTAGTATTATCAATACTAGAACAAGTTGATTCAAGATTATAACTTGTCTTTTCTTAATACATACATAGCGTAGGAGCTAGAGCCACATCTTTTTCAGCAAAGGATGGCCAGACTTGAGGGTGACATGTAAGGTGAAACAAACACTCCTTTCCGACAGTGGTTGGGTACCATGGAGCCATGGCAATGGACTCAAAGTTTCAATGACAAGTTTCGATATTGTCATATGACCACCAACCTGGCAGAGGCGGTTAACTCCGTGTTAAGGAACACATGCCATCTTTTGATTTCATCTATGTTCTCGGCTACGTTCTACATGTTGGCTACCTTGATGCCAAGAATGGGGCTGAAACAAGTCAACCAAATTAATGCGAGACACGTGTTTATCAAAGATGCCAGGGATGTAATGGATGTAAATCGTCAGAGGGTGAGGTGGATGAATGTAGAAATATGTTCACGACAGTTTGAACCGTTTTGAGTTACGGAGACCATCGATCGTCGACCTGGTATTCCACCTAGGTCCTATGGAGTTGATCTCCAAAATAGACGGTGCGATTGCGGGAGGTTCCAAATACTTTATTATCCCTGTGCGCATGTCGTGGCAGCCTGTGCTCGTGCCTCACTCAGTGTTGAACAGTTTATCATTGAGGTGTATATTCTCAAGCACACGGTACGTGTCTGGGAAAACAAGTTCCCCGTCTTACCTAATCTGTTTACATGAGAGGTGCCTACGATGACTTTTGAGCTTGCCCCAGACAAAAGGTTGCGTAGGAATCCTAAAGGTCATCCACAATCAACCAGAATCCATAATGAAATAGACATTAGGGAGAAAACCAATGGGAATCTTTGTGGCGTGTGCAAATTAGCTGGGCATAATCGGAATAAATGCCCGCAACGAACCTACCATATTGGTCAATCGTCGCGATCGGGTGGAAATTGAGCCAATGTACTCCAATGCATCTAATTTCTATTACAAAGCTTGTATTTTTGCATTTATATTATAAGGATTGTATTTTTGCATTTACATTACAAAGTTTGTATTTTTTCATTTATATTACAAAGTTTGTATTTTTGCATTTATATTACCAAGTTTTTAATGTGCCTCAGACTGCCGCAATATGAGGCATCCGCTTATGTCCACGATAGAAGGATTTGTCATTTGACAAAGCTCACGATACAACATAGCCAATACTGCGGAACCCCAACTATACAAACAAACATTATGCAAATCAATTAACAGGGGCAAGTACATCAAATAGACTTTGTTGTTGTTTGCATTCGGCATAAGTACACCTCTTATAATGTGCATAATGTACACTCGAGCGGCGCACATCACCACCCGCTCAGTGGCATTAATCAGTAAATGCTCGAAATTGGCCTTCAGCCATGAAAACCTCAAACCCAAAAATTTCGACTTAGCATCACCGGATGAGACTCCTAGTAGGTTATAGTAAAGGGCAGTCGGCTCAGAGATCGCACTTACACCCATTACTGCACTCCTGTCGGTTAGGAGCCCGAGTTGCAGTGCAACATCGTTTTGAGTGATGGTGCACTCCTCACACGAAAAATGAAAAGTGTGGTTCTGTAACACCCCTAACCCACATTCATCGTCGGAACAGGGTTACGGGATGTTACCGGAGTTTACAAAAAAATTACAAATAATTCCACTATTTACTTTTGTTCATATCAAAGCTATCCACTTGAGTCGTAGTCACTAAACTATTTATATCTAGAGCTACAGAATTCTAAATTAAGATCCGCTTAATGTTTTTGAAACTAGACTCAAATATCTTTCTACCATAAAAATTTCAGAATTTATAATTTAGCCAATAAGTACATTAAAATCTTTAAATTTATCTATGTTCTGCTGTTTGACAACTTCGACCTTTCTTCACTAAAAATTAATTATCTCTTAGTACGAGATTTGGATGATGTTTTAGTTTGTTTCTATTGAAAATAGACTCATTAATAATTTAAATATATAAATTTAAACCTATAATTATTTTTTTTAAATTTTTGATGATTTTCCAAATTCAAAACAGGGGAACCCGAAATCATTCTGACCTTGTCTCACAAAATTTATTATATCTCATAATTTACAATTTCGTTGCTTACACCGTTTCTTCTATGAAAAACTAGACTTAATAAAATTTAATTTAATGTTTTATTTAACCTCTAATTCGATTTCCACAATTTTTGGTGATTTTTCAAAGTTGAACCATTACTGCTGTCTAGAAACTATTTTAATGCTAATTTTACTCTTTCATGATTCTTTGTATTAACTTTTATTTAGACATACATAATCATTATACTTTTAGGCACCTCTTATGCATATTCGAATACTATTTTACCTCTCATCATTCAATCACATCAACATTATAAGGAAAATCATGCAAATACCACAATACCAAAACGCAAACCAAATAAATGACTAATATCTACATAACACCTATAGACTAACATTTAATCAAAATAACCTATACATGCCATTATAACAAGAATCAAGTCATCCATAATTACCGATAAAACCAATGGATAGTGTGATATGGCTCCGATAAGCTTCCAACCCGTTTGAGCTTCTGATAATCTGTAAGATAGATAAATAAAACAAACATGTAAGCAATGAATGCCTAGTAAGCTCGTATAATCTTTAATCATACTAATTTATTTCAATTATAAAACTTTACATATAAAAAACAACCCATTATTGTTACCGTAATACTTATAAACTGTTCTCACTAATTCACAAGGTGAACTAATCCATAGTATCACTCATAGACATATACCCTCAAGCTTAGTAAAATTTTATATAAATTTAACTCTTCTACACTTATTTCATATGCATGTCATTCAGCCATAGTTACAAGTTAGTGCATTTAACCAAGCCTTTTTCATATTGGACACATAATAAGTCATTTCATAAGAAATTTCATAATTTAAGCCTTACCATTCTTTCATGAGCACTAACTTACTTTCACTTAAATACTTACCTTTTCAGTGCTTCAAATAAATAAATATACTACTATTCAATCAATAGCTTGGCACTTGCCTAATCATCAAGCAACAACAATAGTTAGCGTACTTACACATCTTACATATAAATTCAATATTGATAAACTTATTTTCTCGACATATCACACTTGGGTTTAATACTCATCATCATATACATAATCTTCTTATATCAACATATTAAAGTCAAACACATATTTATATGTCACTTTTCAATATATATTAAATAAATATCATTCCCATGTCACATTTCAATATATATATCAAGTAAATATCATTTTCCAATACACTTTTCAATATATATCAATTATATATCAATACCGAGTATTTTAGATATAATTTCATAAATATACCATTCATAACACTTTTAATTCTCATATCATACTATTTCAATCTCATAATTGCTATTCAATAGCTTTTCTCATTAGGATACACAATTCAATTTCAATATCAATATCCATTTCATGAATCCATGATTCATGCAATTTCATGCATTTCAATTGCATATTTCATTTTGTTGTCCATTCCAATCCATATTCAATATCACTCAATATCAATCAATTGGCCAAATCATTTGTTTACCCCTATTAACCCGACTCGGACTCGAACGGATACACGAATCCAACCAACACACACCCGTACAGCACTCAGTGCCTCATCGGATAGTTCGAAGCAATAAGTTGACACCCAGTGTCTCATCGACCATGCCGAAGTAAGTTGGTACCCAGTACCTCATCGAATCTATCCGAAGTAATATAATGACACCCAGTGTCTCATCGACTCGAAGTCGAAGTAACCCTGAACACTTCCAATCCTATGGCATGCCAACTATATCCGACTTAGCCCGACTAGTTAATAGGGTTTCCAAATCAATTTTCAATTTCCAATCAATACACATTTCAAATAATCAAATATATTCATAATTCAATACAATTCAATTCATTTTTCAATAACAATCAATATTTATTTCAATTTAGTCAGTCAATATAATCAATATATATATACCAACTCAATCAATATAATTTCAATAAATTCATCACTTATTAAATCTATCCTTTTCAATATATCCAATATTCAAATATCACTATTCCACATACATTCAATTCAATAACAATCAATATTCCCTGTACCGTTATTCTCATGAATTTCGTATGTATTTATTTCGTTAACCATTCATATTTATAAAATTTCCATGTTTTTAACATATAATATAAATAAATACATAATATCATACATCAATTCAATATAAATATCAAATTTCGATCATACGAACTTACCTGGGCCTATTTGTAGAATTTGTTGAAATTTGGGGACTAGTCTGTTAATTTCTCTTTTCCCCGTTTATCTTCGGTTTCTTGATCTATAATATAAAATTACTCATTAATTAGCATCTATTCCATTTCTAATTCACTTTACAATTTATACCCTTCAATTTTTGAAATTACACTTTTACCCTAAATTTTACAGTTTTTACAATTTAGTCCCTGTGCAATTATCCTATCAATTGAGCTAATTTTCCTTAATTGACAATTTAACTAATTATTTTAGGCTACCATACAGCCATTAATATTCATAATTTTAATACCAAACCCTAATTCTTAATTTTTTCACAATTAGGTTCTAAAATCAATTTCTATTGAAATTACTTGATAAAATCATCATATAACAAAATTAAAACTTCAATTTCATGTTAATTCATCATAAACATCCAGAACTCATCAATGATAACTTCCAAGATTACCCATAAAATCAAAAACTAATGAATTAGATAGTTAGACCTAATTGCAAAAGTCTTAAAAACACAAAAATTACAAGAAAATAGCAAGAAACAAACTCACATGGTGCCAAAAATATGAGAAACCAGCTTCTTGGAGACCTATCATGGCATTTTTCTGAAAAAAAATGAAGAAAATATCCAGATTTCTCATGAAAATTCAATTTTAACTATTAATTTTACTTATTTTCCAATTTTGCCCCTTGTTCACATTGTTTCCTTGCTTAATTTCTTTGCCCATACCGTCCAGCCCATATATTTTGGGTCTAATTCCCTTTTAAATCCTTCCTTATTAGACACTTAATCTATTTAATCACTCTAACAAGTTTTTACACCTTTTACAATTTAGTCCTTTTTAATTAATTAACTATCAAAACGTTAAAATTTTCTAACGAAACTTTAATACTAACTCAATGACACTCCTTAAATATTTATAAAAATATTTATGGCTCGGTTGATAAATTTGAGGTCTCGATACCTTATTTTTGACCCAATTTACCTAATAAATTCTTCTAAATCACAAAATTCACTAATTCAAAAATACTTCTAAAATCACACTTGACTAATATATTAATTAATTAAATTTTTGAACTCACTTGTCGGATTTAGTGATCCTGAATCACTGTTTCCGACACCACTGAAAATCAGGCTGTGACAGGGTCTCCGAGCGCTATCGCTCGACCAAAGTGGATATTAAGTCGTACCGCAAATCAAACGTCCGGACCAATGCCGCTAATCTGAATCCAGCTAACTCCAAGTATGGCATTAGTCGTTCATCCGGTAGATATCCTAAACCATTCACACAACCCCTCAATGCGCGGTACGGGCCCTGACACTATTAAATTACAGAAATAGTTAATATAACCTAGTTTAAATCTGTAAATGACGTGGAACTTTTTATAAGGTAAGAAATAACAATTTTATTACCATCATATTAACCGTTTTTTTATATGTGATTATCATCTTTAATCAAAGAACCCATTTTGATATCTGCAACCTAAAAAAAAGTGAGTTTAATTAGTTTGTTGCAAAAAACACATTTCGGTAGGTAATTAATTTCTATTTAGGCCTTTTTATTCCAATAATAGGAGAAGAAATATTAAAATACAAAAATGGGACACCCTAACAAAAAATAATTATCACATTTTAAATAATTATCAAAACACATTAATATTATACAATAAATATAGTACATTAATAATATAATTACAAAAATACTAAAGAGTTTGGTGCACATCACATTTTTTGCCATACTATTTCAATATATAATAAACGTTTTTATACTACTTAAGTTAATAAAGAACAAAAAAAATATCTCATAAATTCCAAGTCAATGGTCCCATCTTTTACCTACATAAAAGACAAAAAATTTATGTTAAAACAACAAATTTTATCTCAACATAATAAACATAATGGGACTAATTTTGTTATTTGAATCTAATAAAAAACATAAAAAATATACGAATCAAAAAATAAAACAGAAACATACCTTACCAAAATAATACCTACCAATAACCTTCCTTTCTTACCGAAATAATATCTTACAAAAATAAAAAAAATAATAAAAAAACATTTCTAAAATAACATGGTTAAACAACAAAAAAAATTAACATTTATAACCTATAAATAAAAAAAATCACTAAACTAACAAATAATGTATAAATACTAAAGAAATACCTCTTATGAATTCTGTTAAACCCTAAACCCTTATAACCCCAAACAAAACCTATTAATCTATTTTTTTTCAAACCCTAAACAAACTCTACCCGTCTTTTTTTTCAAACCCCAAACTAAACCCTAAACATAACTCCCTACACTCCAACTGTTTTTCCTTTTCTTCTTTCCTTCACTTCTCTTCTCTTTTTTTTCCCTTTTCCTTCTTTTTTTCCCTTCTCATTCTCTTCTCTTCTCTATTCTGCTACTCTCTTTTTCTTTCTTTTTTCCCTTCCTGTTCTCTTCTCTAAATCTTCTTCTTCTGTTTTTTTCTCACATTGAGGGACCATTATAAGGTCCCCAAAATTTTTTTCACGAAACCCTTAAAAGGTCTCATCCCATCGTGCACAGAGAAGCAGAAGAGGGCAGAAGCAGCAGGCCGATGCTGCATATGGGGTACCCTTCATCAATCCAGCGTCCTATCGCATAGAGAAACACTAGGCCGGTGCCGCCTATGGGGTACCCTTCACCAATCCCGCCTGTCAGCTAGCCTTCTAGGGTTCTGCTCGGGTAGTATTCAGGTTGGGGTTGGTTGTATTCGAGTTGGGGAAAAATACTTTGGTGCCGCTTATCAAGAAGGCTGCACCATTAAAAAATTGTTTTTTTGTTGAAAGTGATGAGTGTCAAAAAATAGGGTGGTGTCGCCTATGCACCACCCTCCACCACCCATGGTATACTATTTTCGTAAATAACTAAGTTGGTATACCATTTTTGAATTTTTGAATTTTTTTATATTATTTAAGTAAAATAGCCGGCAAGTTGTTTTATTAAAATTACAATTCATTTTTTTAACAATTTCATTATAGGTACTGATCATATTTGTTTTTCCCATAGATATGAGAATAAAATGCTTCAGCATACTCGAACCCACGTCCTCCTACATTGATGACAATGCTCATGCCAATCGAGTTATGACTTAATCGACAAATTATAATTTATTTTTAAATCTAAATTAATTATGGAAACATTAAAATCGATAAAAACTAATGATAAAATAAAAATTAAATTAAATCAATTCATCATCATATATTTTTTATAGAATAAAAAATTAAAAAAATTGTATAAAATTTATTACTCTAATAATTAATATGCCGAGTTTTGTTAAAATGGTTGTTGTATTAAAAATGTAACGTTAAATTTTACTTGTATCCCTCTATTATACTTAATTTTTAATATTGTTATACATCGGTAATCATCAACCCGAGCCCTAGATAGGATCCGAGTCACCTAACCGTGACCTAGATAGGTCCCACTAAATTGTTGAATGTGAGGCGAACCATGAGAGGACAGCAAAGGGAGTTCACGGAACCAGCTCATGGATCTAGCTCGCATAAACCATGAGAAGGCCACGGTCTCAGTTTGCATGCGTTCAAGGAGCTCGCAGAAGGAAGACCACGTGCTCTGTAGGTGGCCTAGGATGAAACACGTGTCTAGTAGGCCTGAAGCCTGTATGGAATGTTAGTACTAGGGACAAAAAGGACCGCGTGCTCCGCAGGTGAACCAGAGTAAGATACGTGTCCACTAGGCTTGAAGCTTGCACAAAATGTTAGTATTAGGGATGACAGAGTCAAGACAAAATAGTGGGGTCATATCGTGAGCTGTAATAGCATGTATAATGTAACAGCCCGTTTTTGGTCAAATCGAAATAGTGGTTTTGGGACCATAAATCTGAGGTCAAAATATTTATTTTATTATTATTTTAAGGTCTACAGCATGAATGTATGATTGTGTGAAAATTTCGTTAAGAAATTTTATCGTTTGATTAGTAAATTTGAGAAAAAGGACTAAATCGCGTAAAGTATAAAATGCATGATCTATTAGTTAAATGTGTCTATTAGCTATGGATCATTAAAATGGAGGTCATTATGTTGTAATTTGACCATTTGACACATGAGTGGACATATATGGACATTTATTAAAGTGTTTTAATGGTTTAATAATAAGGTTAATTTGGTAAATTGGTTAATAACATAAAATAAATAAAACAAAATCAATTTATTATCATCTTTTCACTATATTCAACCGAAACATAGAGAGAAAGAAGCCATTTTTGTCTTCAACATTTGACACTCTTATTTTCATCAATTAGGTATGTGTTTTTGATCCATTTTTGATAATTTCTATGTTTTTGTGATCGTTGCATCTAGTACTAGCTAGCCCATGGACTAACTTGCAAAATTGTTAAAGATTGTGAATGTTGCCATTGATTAATATGTTTGATTTTTGAAGTTTTATGATAGATTTTGATTAGTTGTTGATAGTTAAACAAGTTTTGTTAAGTGACTTTGAGTGAAAATACAAAATAGGGGTTAAATTGAGAAATGTGTAAAGTTAGTTGTTAAAATGTGAAATAAATGAAAATTATGGGCTGCTAGGGGCATTATAGTAATTCGGCTAGCATGGGTATATTTGGAATTTCACTAATTTGTGATTTTGTGAAATAAGGACTAAATTGTAAAAATGTAAAAGTTTAGGGGAAAAGTGTAAATGTGCCTTAAAGAGTGTTTTGGACTAAATTGAATGAGTAGATGATTGAATAAGTTAATTTTGAATATATTTAGATAAAAAAAAGTGAAATTCGGACTTGGATCGGGGAAAAGATAAAGTTATCGACTAATCGACTAGATTCGCCGTTTTCACATCCGAGGTAAGTTCGTATGTAATAAGCATTATCACAATTATGCTTTAAATGCCTTGATATTGCATAAATTGTGTATATGAGATTATAGTCATGTTTGACGATGATTCGGATATATATGGTACTTAGTGTGCGATTCGGAATAGCTTCGGCTATATATGGCACTTGGTGTGCGAGACCGAGATAGCTTCGGCTATGTAAGGCACTTAGTGTGTGAGATTATAATAGCTTCGGCTATGTATTGGCACTTAGTGTGTGAAATATCGAGTATTTAACAGTATTACGAAAAGGTATAAGTTTATTACAAATTTGTACAAGTATGTAAATGCAAAGTATGTGATTCAAATAGAAGAAGTTATGAAATTGTATATAAGCATATGAGTAGGTATGAGGAAGGTTTGTTTGTTATCATGAATTATATGTTATGTAACAGCCCGAGTTAGGGCCTAGTCGGAATAGTGGTGCGAGACCACAGATTCGAAGTAGAAATATATGTTTAAATAATTTTTATAAGGCTTATGAGGTGCTTGCATGATTGTGTGAAGATTTCATGAAGAAATTTTATTAATTAGTGATTAAATTTTCCATTAGGACTAAATTGAAAAGAATGGAAAATATGAGATTCTAGAAGATTTAAGTATGAAATTGAATTATAAAAATTTCTAGAGGTCCTTATTTAGCAATTATACCATTATATTTGATGATGGACAAAAATGGACATGGGAAGGAAAAATCTCAAGAAAGGACTATTAAGGGCATTTTTGTCATTTGGTTAATTAAAGAATTAAAAGGGAAAATAAGCCAAAAATGATGTCCATCTTCCTCCCCCTTGGCCGAAAATCACAAGGAAGACATAGCTAGGGTTTCTTCAACTTCCAAGCTTGATAGTAAGTGCATCCTAGCCTCGTTTTTAATGTTCTTCGTATTTTTGAGACCCCCGTAGCTCGGTTTAGCTATTTCTAGCTATATTTTGAGCTAGGGTTTATGTTCAAAAATTTACCCATGTATGACATGCATGTATTTTTATGTTTTATGGAAGAATATGAAAGTTTGATGTATGATAAACATCTTTTTCTAAGTGATTTTCATGAAAAATGCAAAAAAAAGACCAAATTGTAAAAGTTGTAGAAATGGTCATACATGAGTGAAATAGTGGAAATTGAATGTTGTTATAGTTGAGAACATGATTCGGCTAGGCTTGAAATGCAAGAAATTTGAATAAAAAACATTTTATGAGCCTAGGGGCAAAAGTGTAATTATGATAAAGTTTAAGGGCAAAATTGTAATTTTGCCAAAATATGAATTATGAGTCGATTTAGTCAATGTGTGTACTTAACAAGTGAAATTGTTATTATAGATCAAGAAACACGAAGCCCGGATCGAAATCGAGGCAAGAACAAAATCGAGGACTAAATCGAGCATCGATACACATTTTGAGAATCGAGGTAAGTTTGTATGAAGTTAGAGTTTCATAATGTTTCGATATTTGAAACTACTTAATATTATGACAATGCATGTTATTATTATGAAAATCGAGTGATGAAGCCTCGATGAGGAAATGGTGAAAATAAGTTATGTGAGATTCCGGATAAAGATTCGGAATAATGAAGTTACCCATGTATTAGCATTGAATAAAGAAGGTCCCGTGTAAGACCGTGTCTGGGACATGGCCTCGGCACCAAAGTAAGATCTCGTATAAGACCATGTCTTGACATGGCATTGACATCGAGCTATAAGATCCCGTGTAAGACCATATCAGGGATATGGCATCGGCATCAAGGGGTGATCCCATTTAAGACCATATCTGGGATATGGCATTGGCATCAAGATCTAAGCATGATGAGTTTGAATTTCCTACGATAATCTGATTAGCTCATGGGCAATAGAGCTAAGTATGTAAAATGGTATAGAGCCAAAACTATTTATGGATGATCTTGAGTTTCATTCATGTTATGAATGATGAAGATTTGAGTTTATGTTTATGTTAGTATAAGTGTTAAGTTATGTGATAAGTGATACATGTACCATGAGAAAATTCAAGTTATGAACCCATAATGAAAAATGAGATGGGTAAGAATAAGTATGAGTAAGTATGGATGAGTATGCTTAAGCATTTGAGACTTATGTTGCTATTGTATTAATAGATGGATGAATTTAGAGTAAGCAATATGTTGTTATTTAAGTTTCATGCAAACTTACTATGCTATATGCTTACCCCTCTCTTTTCCCTTTTCCTTGTAGTTTCGCCAAGTTAGTTCGGGGATCGTAGAATGTCGGAGCTCGAATCACACTATCAACCGTTCTTTTGGTATAGTAAAGTTAATTCATTTTGAGTATGGCATGTATAGGAACTTGATCATTTTGAGTCATGTCATGTTTGAAGGCCTAAGGGTTGGCTATTAATGTTTCACACTCATTTTGTAAATGGCCATGATGAATTGACCAATATTTTCAAGTTCATGTTTTAAGGTTGATGGGTATAACGAAATGAATGTTCATGCAAGTCATTGAGTGAAAAGTGGATGGAATGAATGTTATTTTAAAGATTCTTAATAGTTCATATTGTTATGTTATGTATTACTTTTGATGAAATGAATGGGTTTATGTTTCAGGGTGGCAAAAAGGCTTGGAAAATAACCTCTAAGTGTCCACACGGGCGTGTGTCTAGGCCGTGCGTGACACACGGTTAGCCCCCATGGGTGTGTTAATAGGCCGTGTTTCCCCTGCATCTAGTTGCAAGAATATGATTCATCACACGGGTCAGCACACGGGCGTGTGCCTAGGCCGTGTGCTTCTTAAGGGGTTGCTGACGTCATAAACAGAATACCCCTAGTTTTCACACACGGGTAAGGACACGGGCGTGTCTAGGCCGTGTGAAGGACACGGGCCAATGGCACGGGCGTGTGTTCGGCCGTGTGAAAACCCCTGTAGGTTCAAAATGAAAATAAATTCTACACGGGCTAGGGACATGGACGTGTGTGACCACACGACCTGCCCACACGGGCGTGTCCCATGTCACACGGGCGTGTGACCCTTGTCTAGGCAAAAAATTTCAAGGAGTGCAAAAGTGTCCGGTTGAACTCCGAAACCTTTCAGATGTATATTTAAGGCCTCGTGGGCCCATGATATGTATATTATGATTAAGAAATAAAAATTTTAAGTTGGAACGAAATTTTATAGCCCGTAATTGCATGTTCAAGCAAGGTCAAGCATGGTAATGCCTCGTATCTGGTTCCGGCAGTGGATACGGGTAAGGGGTGTTACATTTAGTGGTATCAAAGCTACGGTTTAGTCGATTCTCAGACTAACATAGCGTAAGTATGAGTCTAGTTATACATGCCATACGTAAGAGTACTTGTGTAATGATAGTGTGACGACTCCTGACAATTTGAATTGTGTTTTATATAGTCAATGGATCCTGATCCTGACCAAGCTGTAGCCGATGATGCTGCAAGTAATGTGTCGGCTCCCGTGCAAGGGACTGCACCGGTAGCGAGTAGACCCGAGACTTTGGGTCAAGGAGAAGAGGCCCGAGAAGCCTTTCTCCGTATGATGAGCAATTGGTACATAGAATAAATTCGAGCAAATCCTAATGCTCCACCTCCTCCACCCCCGCCTGTTCCTCAACCTACCCATGTAGGCCCTCAAGTGGTAGAAGTTGTAAGAAGAGAAAAGCCTCCGGTTGATAAAATCCGGAAACAAGGAGCCGAGGAATTCAGGGCTAGTAAAGATGATGATCCGGAAAGAGCCAAATTTTGGCTTGAAAATACCATCAGGGTATTTGATGAATTATCTTGCACACCTGAAGAGTGCATGAAGTGTGCAGTTTCTCTTCTGAGAGATTCCACTTATCAGTGGTGGAATACCCTTGTGTCGGTGTTACCAAGGGAAAGAATTACATGGGAATTTTTCCAAGAAGAATTCCGGAAGAAATACATATGCCAAAGATTCATTGATCAGAAGAGAAAGGAATTCCTTGAACTGAAACAAGGTAAGATGACGGTGACTGAGTACGAGCGTGAGTTTGTGAGGCTCAACAAATACGCTCGGGAATGTGTGTCCTACGAAGCCATCATGTGTAAGAGGTTTGAGGACAGACTAAATGAAGATATCAATTTGTTTGTTGGTGTCCTCGAGTTGAAAAAATTTGTTGTATTAGTGGACCGGGCTTGTAAGGCCGAGGAATTAGTGAAAGAGAAAAGAAAAGCTGAGATGGAGTCTCATGACTCAAGAAAGAGACAATTGAGTAAGTCATTTCAGTCCTCGTCCAAGAAGTCGAGAGATTTTCCTACCCGATCAGCTACTTCAGCCGGGTTTTTAGGCAAAAGTAAGAGCAAACAGTATTCAGGGTCTAAAGCCCAGACCACATCGGTTGCTAGTGTTGGCAATGCCCGACCGAGTAGACCAGAGTGCCCGCAGTGTGGCAGACATCATTCCGGTGAATGTCGAGCCAATGAGAAGGCTTGTTTCAGGTGTGGGTCTCTAGACCATTTTATTAGAAATTGCCTAGAGGGGGATGAGAAAGAGAAGCCTCAGGATGCAAGATCGGGAGGCACTGCTAGAGGAAGACCACAGAGCAACCCGAGAAGTGGGGCGAGTAGTAAGGGTACCCCCAGAGAGCAGGCTACGAGATCTGAGGGCAGGGCGCCTGCAAGGACTTATGCTATACGCGCTCTTGAAGAGGCGTCATCTCCTGATGTAATTACGGGTACATTTTCTCTTCATGATACTAAAGTTGTTGCTTTAATAGATCCGGGATCTACCCATTCATACATTTGCATGAAATTAGTATCTAGAATGAGTATGCCCGTAGTGTCTACAGAATTTTTGATAAAGGTGTCTAATCCTTTAGGCAAAAGTCTGCTAGTTGATAAGGTATGTTGCCCATTGATGACTAGAACAAATCTCATGCTATTGCCATTTGATGAATTTGACATTATTCTTGGTATGGACTGGTTAACCACTCATGATGTGATAGTAAATTGTAGAAAGAAATATATTGAGTTGAGATGTGAAAATGGGGACACTCTTCGTGTTGAATCAGATGAACAAGATAGGCCACCGGTAGTGATCTCTCACATGTCGGCCCAGAGGTATGTAAGAAAGGGGTATGAGGCGTATCTTGCTTTTGTAATGAATGCCAAGGAAACTGAATTAAAGATTAATTCAGTACCGACAGTATGTGAGTACCCAGATTTTTCCCAGAGGAATTGCCAGGATTACCTCCGGTTAGAGAGGTAGAATTTGGTATTGAGTTAGCTCCCGGTAATGTGCTGATATCGATTACTCCTTACAGGATGGCTCCAACGGATTTGAAAGAATTGAAGGCACAGTTGTAAGAGCTAACGGACAAAGGTTTTGCAAGGCCGAGTTGCTCTCCATGGGGTGTTCTAGTGCTATTTTTGAAAAAGAAAGATGGTACCATGAGGTTATGTATAGATTACCGGTAGCTTAATAAGGTAATAGTGGAGAACAAGTACCCGTTGCCAAGGATCGACGATTTGTTTGATCAATTGAAGGGAGCCACTGTGTTCTCCAAGATAGACTTGAGGTCAGGATACTATCAGTTGAGAGTAAAAGACTCAGATGTGCAAAGACTGCTTTTCAAACGAGGTATGGGCATTACGAATTTTTGGTCATGCCTTTTGATTTAACTAACGCCCCTGCGGCATTTATGGATTTGATGAACCGAATTTTTCAGCCGTATTTAGATAAGTTTGTGGTTGTTTTTATTGATGATATATTGATATATTTCTGGGATGAGCATGAGCATGCCGAGCACTTGAGGACCGTTTTACAGATTCTACAAGATAATCAGTTGTACGCCAAGTTCAGCAAAAGTGAATTTTGGCTCAAGGAAGTTGGATTTCTAGGACATATTGTCTCGGGAGATGGGGTTCGAGTTGACCCAAGTAAGATTTTAGCTATTGTTGATTGGAAACCACCGAAAAATGTATCAGAGGTTATAACTTTTTTGGGCTTAGCCGGCTACTATAGGCGGTTCGTCAAGGGGTTTTCCATGATAGCGACTCCAATGAAGAAACTGTTATAGAAAAATGTAAAGTTTGAATGGACGGAAAAGTGCCAACAGAGTTTTGAGAAATTAAAGGCAATGTTGACAGAAACACCAGTTCTAGTGCAACCTGAGTCGGGAAAAGAATTTGTGATCTACAGCGATGCATCCTTAAATGGATTAGGCTGTGTACTTATGCAAGAGGGCAAGGTGATAGCGTATGCCTCCAGACAGCTAAAGCCACATGAGAAGAATTACCCGACGCATGATTTAAAGTTGGCTGCCATTGTTTTTGCACTGAAGATTTTGAGACACCATTTGTATGGTGAAAAATGTCGGATATTCACCGATCAAAAAAGTTTAAAGTACTTGATGACTCAAAAGGAATTGAATTTAAGGCAACGGATATGGTTAGAGTTGATAAAAGATTATGAGTTGGTCAATGATTACCACTCGGGAAAGGCGAACGTAGTCGTCGATGCTTTAAGTAGAAAATCCTTATTTGCCTTGAGGGCTATGAATACACAGATGACTGTGTCAGAAGATGGTTCCATTCTAGCTGAGTTGTGGGCTAGACCAATGTTTCTCCAAGAGATCTATGAGGCTCAGAATGATGACAGTGACTTGCAAGCCAAAAGAGTTCAGTGCGAGACTGGCATTGAGTCTGATTTCCGGATTAATTCAGATGGATGTCTGATGTTTAGAGATAGAATATGTGTACCGAGGAACGATGAGCTCATTCGTAAAGTTTTACATGAGGCACATAGTAGATGCTCATCCGTACATCCGGGTAGCACCAAGATGTATAATGATTTGAAGAAATGGTATTGGTGGCCGAGTATGAAGAAAGATATTTCTGAGTTTGTTTCAAAATGCTTGATTTGTCACCAAGTAAAGGCCGAACACCAAGTACCCTCGGGTTTGCTTCAACCTATTATGGTACCTGAGTGGAAGTGGGACCGAGTTACCATGGATTTTGTGACGGGTTTTCCGTTGACACCGAGTAAGAAAGATGCTGTATGGGTTGTAGTCGATAGACTTACGAAGTCTGCCCATTTCATACCTATTCGAGTTGACTACTCACTTGATAAGTTAGCAAACTTGTACATTTCAGAGATAGTAAGGCTTCATGGAGTGCCTCTATCGATTATATCAGATAGAGATTCGAGATTCACATCCAGATTTTGGAAAAAATTGCAAGAGGCCTTGGGCACAAAGTTGAGTTTTAGTACGGCTTTTCACCCCCAAACCGACGGTCAGTCGGAGAGGTTAATACAAGTACTTGAGGATATGCTCTGGTGTTGCGTTCTTGAGTTTCAAGGCAACTGGGAAAGATATCTACCATTTGTAGAATTTGCCTACAACAACATTTTTCAGTCGAGTTTGAAAATGGCACCTTATGAGGCTTTATATGGGCGTAAGTGCCGAACGCCTTTATACTGGACTAAGCTTAAGGAAAACCAGATTCACGGGGTTGACTTGGTTAGAGAAACCGAAGAAAAAGTAAAGGTGAATTGAGACTTTTTAAAGGCTGCTTCTGACAGACAGAAATCTTACTCGGATTTGAAAAGGAAAGAGATTGAGTATCAAGTCGGTGATAGAGTATTTCTGAAAGTGTCGCCATGGAAGAAAGTTCTTAGATTTGGCCGGAAAGGAAAATTGAGTCCACGTTTTATCAGACCATACGAGATCACCGAAAGGATTGGGCCGGTAGCCTATCGGTTGGCTTTGCCACCTGAGTTAGAGAAGATTCATGATGTGTTTCACGTGTCTATGTTACGACGCTACTGATCAGACCCTTCGCATGTGATCACACCGATAGAGGTTAAAATTCAACCCGACATGACTTATGGTGAAGAACCAGTTAAGATTTTAGCCCGAGAAGTCAAACAATTAAGGAATAAAAGTATAGCTCTAGTGAAAGTCTTATGGCAGAGACATGGGGTAGAAGAGGCTACATGGGAGCCCGAGGAAGCTATGAGGAACCAGTACCCAAACCTTTTTGCTTGTAAGATTTTCGGGGACGAAAATCCCTAGGGGGAGAATTGTAACAGCCCGAGTTAGGGCCTAGTCGGAATAGTGGTGCGAGACCACAGATTCGAAGTATAAATATATGTTTAAATAATTTTTATAAGGCTTATGAGGTGCTTGCATGATTGTGTGAAGATTTCATGAAGAAATTTTATTAATTAGTGATTAAATTGTCCATTAGGACTAAATTGCAAAGAACAGAAAATATGAGATTCTAGAAGATTTAAGTATGAAATTGAATTATAAAAATTTCTAGAGGTCCTTATTTAGCAATTAGACCATTATATTTGATGATGGACAAAAATGGACATGGGAAGGAAAAATCTCAAGAAAGGACCATTAAAGGCATTTTTGTCATTTGGTTAATTAAAGAATTAAAAGGGAAAATAAGCCAAAAATGATGTCCATCTTCCTCCCCCTTGGCCGAAAATCACAAGGAAGACATAGCTAGGGTTTCTTCAACTTCCAAGCTTGATAGTAAGTGCATCCTAGCCCCGTTTTTAATGTTCTTCGTATTTTTGAGACCCTTGTAGTTCGGTTTAGCTATTTCTAGCTATATTTTGAGCTAGGGTTTATGTTCAAAAATTTACCCATGTATGACATACATGTATTTTGATGTTTTATGGAAGAATATGAAAGTTTGATGTATGATAAACATCTTTTTCTAAGTGATTTTCATGAAAAATGCAAAAAACGACCAAATTGTAAAAATTGTAGAAATGGTCATACATGAGAGAAATAGTGGAAATTGAATGTTGTTATAGTTGAGAATATGATTCGGCTAGGCTTGAAATGCAAGAAAGTTGAATAAAAATCATTTTACGAGCCTAGGGGCAAAAGTGTAATTATGATAAAGTTTAGGGGCAAAATTGTAATTTTACCAAAATATGAATTACGAGTCGATTTATTCAGTGTGTGTATTTAACAAGTGAAATTGTTATTATAGATCAAGAAACACGAAGCCCAGATCGAAACTGAGGCAAGAACAAAATCGAGGACTAAATCGAGCATCGATACACATTTTGAGAATCGAGGTAAGTTTGTATGAAGTTAGAGTTTCATAATGTTTTGATATTTGAAACTACTTAATATTATGACAATGTATGTTATTGCTATGAAAATCGAGTGATGAAGCCTCGATGAGGAAATGGTGAAAATAAGTTATGTGAGATTCCGGATAAAGATTCAGAATAATAAAGTTACCCATGTATTAGCATTGAATAAAGAAGGTCTCGTGTAAGACCATGTCTGGGACATGGCCTCGGCACCAAAGTAAGATCTCTTATAAGACCATGTCTGGGACATGGCATCAACATTTATGTACGATCTCGTATAAGACCATGTCTGGGACATGGCATCGACATCGAGCTATAAGATCCCGTGTAAGACCATATCAAGGATATGGCATCGGCATCAAGGGGTGATCCCATTTAAGGCCATATCTGGGATATGGCTTTGGCATCAAGATCTAAGCATGATGAGTTTGAATTTCCTACGATAATCTGATTAGCTCATGGGCAATAGAGCTAAGTATGTAAAATGGTATAGAGCCAAAACTATTTATGGATGATCTTGAGTTTCATTCATGTTATGAATGATGAAGATTTGAGTTTATTTTTATGTTAGTATAAGTGTTAAGTTATGTGATAAGTGATACAGGTACCATGAGAAAATGCAAGTTATGAACCCATAATGAAAAATGAGATGGGTAAGAATAAGTATGAGTAAGTATGGATGAGTATGCTTAAGCATCTGAGACTTATGTTGCTATTGTATTAATAGATGGATGAATTTAGAGTAAGCAATATGTTGTTATTTAAGTTTCATGCAAACTTACTAAGCTATATGCTTACCCCTTTCTTTTCCATTTTCCTTGTAGTTTCGCCAAGTTAGTTCAGGGATCGTAGAAAGCCGGAGCTCGGATCACATTATCAACCGTTCTTTTGGTATAGTAAAGTTAATTCATTTTGAGTATGGTATGTATAGGAACTTGATCATTTTGAGTCATGTCATGTTTGAAGGCCTAAGGGTTGGCTATTAATGTTTCACACTCATTTTGTAAATGGCCATGATGAATTGACCAATATTTTCAAGTTCATGTTTTAAGGTTGATGGGTATAACGAAATGAATGTTCATGCAAGTCATTGAGTGAAAAGTGGATGGAATGAATGGTATTTTAAATATTCTTAATAGTTCATATTGTTATGTTATGTATTACTTGTGATGAAATGAATGGGTTTATGTTTCAGGGTGGCAAAAAGGCTTGGAAAATAGCCTCTAAGTGTCCACACAGGCATGTGTCTAGGCCGTGCGTGAGACACGGTCAGCCCCCATGGGTGTGTTAATAGGCCGTGTTTCCCCTGCATCTAGTTGCGAGAATATGATTCGTCATACGGGTCAGCACACGGGCGTGTGCCTAGGCCGTGTGCTTTTTAAGGGGTTGCTGACGTCATAAACAGAATACCCCTAGTTTTCACACACGGGTAAGGACGCGGGCGTGTCTAGGCCGTGTGAAGGACACGAGCCAACGACACGGGCGTGTGTCCGGCCGTGTGAAAACCCCTGTAGGTTTGAAATGAAAATAAATTCTACACGGGCTAGGGACATGGGTGTGTGTGACCACACGGCCTGCCCACACGGGCGTGTCCCATGTTACACGGGTGTGTGACCCCTGTCTAGGCAAAAAATTTCAAGGAGTGCAAAAGTGTCCGGTTGAAGTCCGAAACCTTCCGGATGTATATTTAAGGCCTCGTGGGCCCATGATATGTATATTATGATTAAGAAAGAAAAGTTTTAAGTTGGAACAAAATTTTATAGCCCGTAATTGCATGTTCAGGCAAGGTCAAGCATGGTAATGCCTCGTATCCGGTTTCGACTGCGGATACGGGTAAAGGGTGTTTCATGTTAACTAGTTTAAATTGGTGAATTGTGTACTACAAATTGTTGATTTTACTTCATACGAGCTTACTAAGCTTTATAGCTTACTTTGTTTATTTTTCTCGTGTTTTATAGTGAATTCAAAGCTAGCTCGGATTTGGGGATCGTCGGAGACATCGTCACCCTATCCAACCATCACTTTGGTACTTTTAAACTTATGGTCTGGTCAAATGGCATGTATAGGGATTTTGAGTCATTTTTGTCTATGTTTTTGGTATGGATATTGGCCATTTGGATTAGCTTGTAAATGTTTATGTTTTGGCTTGTATATATAGCCATATGTGATGGATTATTTTGGTTTGTTTGGTATGTTTGAATATGGTACATATATGTATAGTTATGTGATGATTAATGATTATAGGTACCATGGATGGTAAATTGATGATTTGTGGATTTGGTAACATGCTTTTGAATTGGTTCAAAATAATGTATGTTTGGTAAAGGTATAGTTATTTGATTTGTATATGTGATTTGGTATGTTTTGATGGAGTAGGGTTTGAGGTTATAAGCATGTTGAATGTCGGTAATGAAAATGGTATGAATTGGCTTTGATTGTGGCTAAATTGGATGTTTATTTATGCTTTCAATTGGTGCCATTTTGGTTGTGTAGGTATATGCAAATTTGGGTGGCAAATTGGCTTGGTAAATAGCCTATTTTTGTCCACACGGGCAGAGACACGGGCGTGTGCCTCAGCAGTGTGTGACATACGGTCATGTTGCACGGCCGTGTGTCCCTTGGTATTGAAATTGAAGTGAAGTCAGTATGCTCCACACGGTCTCACACACGGGCGTGTGATCGGCCATGTGGTACAAGTCAGTATACCTTCTAATTGGAACACGGCCTAGCACACGGGCGTGTGACTTGGCCGTATTGCATAAGTCAGTATACTCTACAGGGTTGACACAGCCTAACACACGGCCTGGCACACAGGCGTGTGAGGCCACTTCGAAGGGTACATGGGCTAGACACACGGGCATGTGGTTGGCTGTGTGACCCAAGTTAGTAAGCTCACTTGTTTGGACACGGGGTAGGACATGGGCTGGGACACGGCCATGTGTTCCCATTTCGAATGTCCACACGGCTTGTGACAAGGGCGTGTCTGGTGGCCGTGTGAGACACACGGTCTGACCACACGGGCGTGTGTCCCCTATTTTGAGAAAAATTTTCTATGTGTGGAAAAGCTTTCTGAGTTATCGGTTTAGTCTCGAACCTCTCTCAATGCATGTTTAAGGCCTCGTAAGCTTGTTTAAGGGACACTATGATTGATTGTGATTGAACTGTATTTGAATTGATAAATTGTATACGAAATGTATGTTTTAAAGTGTTATAAGTCCGATAATGCTCCGTAACCCTATTCTGACGGTGAATACGGGTAAGGGGTGTTACATATAAATACCTGAATAGTCTATTAATAAGACACGAGACAAAATTACTTAACAATTGGTGCGGTGAACGTGGACTAATTTTTTACTATCAGACATTTTCAGTTCAATTTTCTTTTCTTCGATTTTGAAATAGAAATGGCTTACCCAGATGAGATTTTCCCTTCAACCTTTCGTCAAAACAGGCTGGAGCCTAAGGCTCTGGTGGCTAGCGCAATGAAATGGAGTTGTTCGTCAGGTGGTAGACAGAAGAACTTCGGAAATGCAGTTCATGAGGGAGTGTCTGACCATTTGGACCTTAATCTTCTTGCCAGCCAGGGGTTGTCGCTTCTTCCTGCCCAAAGGGCGCCCCCGCAGCAACTCTTTGCCCTTTAGGAAAAAAAAGACTCATAAGGGAGCAGATGGCCATGCATAAAGCACGGTTCGAGTGACAAAAGGCTTTCCAGCAGGAGTTGCTGAAGTAGAACAAAGAGTTGAGGAAAAAGGTCCATTCTGACAACTCTGGTTTTGAAGACAACACAAACATGCAGAACAAGGCCCCTGGTGTACAGGCGAAAGAATGGAAAAATGAAATGGATGAGCTACGAAGAGATGTGAGGGCATTGCACCCTGAATCTTGGGACATGGATTGACTATTTTGCTCCAATAATCCATTGGCTCCTAAAATTGCAATAGAGAACTTGTCACGTGACTTCAAGGTCCCAAAGGATATGTTCGAGGGAATGAGGGACCCATAAGCCCATTTGATGTAGTACAATGACTATATGAATGAACTGGGGGCATCAGATGCGGCGAAGTGCAAGGCCTTCTCAACGATGCTTAAAGGAAGCTCCAAAGGCTAGTATTTGTCCCCCCTCCAGAGTTCGATTAAGAGCTTCTCACAGTTGGGGTAGATGTTCTTGGGAAGATTTAGGGCCCACCAAGTAATCATGAACGCACCTATGAGGTTAATGTCGGTAAAGTAGAGAGAGGGTGAGTCCCTCCAAGTCTACATAAAGAGATTCCATTCAACGACCCTCAACACGAAGAATTTGGAGGACTAGTGGGCCATAGATGCCTTTATAATAGGAGTGCAAAATGACCACGTGTAGTACTCCTTTACCTATAACAGACCGCAAAGTCTACCTGACTTATACGAGTGAGCCTACAAGTTTGTGGAAGTAGAGGAAACTAAGAAGACGTCACGTAGCACCTTTAAGAAGAAGGATAGATAATTCAGGAACAGGAAAGGACCTTGCAGTAGCTAGGGCCCTCTTGACCAATCACTGTGAGTGAGAAATAATAGGCTACAAAGAGGTTAGGCTCAATGTAACCCTCCCAAACCCCCGTAAGGATCTCAACTAGAACGCACCAGGAGGTACACCCCCAGAGCAGATTTGAAGCTTACACCCCTTTAAATGCCACCCGTACCTACATTCTCAGCAAAATCAAGAGCCTTGGTATCTTGCCCAAGCTGTCCTCGATGAAAAACACTGTAAGAAGATTGAATTCAAGGGAAAAATATGCCTTCCATGATGACATGGGGTACAAAATCGAGGACTGCTTCACACTGAAGGATGCTATAAAGGAAGCAGTGCAAAATGGCGAGCTCGCAGAGTTTGTAAACCAGAGCGGTCCTCAGTAGGGTCAAGGCTCGGGTAATGATCCTAAGGGTAAGTAGTAAGTTAGAGGTGCCATCCACGTGATTGTAGGCATGGATGAAGAATGGACAGGTTCCAATCCAAAAAGGAGAGCACACATGAGAAGTGTGATGTCAGTCACCAAGAGAACGCGTCAGTAGGAAAAATAGAGTTTGGAATTCAGTAGTGATGATAAGGAGTTAATTTGCGACGAAGATGGCAACGATCCAATAGTTGTTTCGGTGACAATTGTAGGTTTCTAAGTTAAAAGAATACTTATGGATAGTGGGAATGCAGTCGAGGTGTTTTTTTAGGACACATACAAGAAGATGAGACTAAAAGAGCAAGCGTTTCCTAGGGCTAGCCCGTTATACAATTTTGTGAACCATCCCATTGAACTGAAAGGCTCGACTACCTTGCCAGTTATCTTAGGGGATGGCGAGCATGCAACCATGGAGTATGTCTAGTTCTACGTGGTAGACCACCCAATGGCGTACAACGTCATCTTCGGGAGACCAATAATGAGAATGGAAAAGATGGTGTTCGCAATGTTTTGTATGAAAATCAAATTGTCGACAAAGACGAGGGTGAGATTCCTACGATCAGATTAGCGAACCGCGAGGCAGTGCCATATGCTGTCAGTCAAGCAAGCTTGAGAACTTGTAGCTGAAGGGCAAAGTTCGCAGGGAGCTGAGTTAGCAAGTCAAGTTCTAGATTTGAACAATTTAGACGTAAGAGAGGAGCATAGAAACAAAAAACCTGAAGCCGCGAAGCATACTAAGACCTTGCAAATATTCTGTGACAACAAAGAAAAAACAGTTAGAATCTCTTCAGCACTGGAAGAAGAAGAAAATAGCATGCTGGTTCGATGTTTGAGAAAAAACTTAGATGTTTTCGCCTGGTCCATAGCAGACATGCTGGGGGTGGACCCCCAGGTAATTGTTCACAAGTTAAACGTACTCCCGAAGGCGAAGTTAGTAAAGCAGAAGTAATAGAAGTTCACACCATAGGTGGTGGAAGTAGTGAGGCAAGAAGTGGCCAAATTGTTATCCACAAGATTCATTAGTGAGGTAGAATACTCGGATTGAATTTTAAAAATGATAATGGTGAAGAAAGTAAATGGTAAATGGAGAATGTGTATTGACTTTACCAACCTCAACAAAGCGTGTCCTAAGAACAGTTTTCCCCTACCCTCGGTTTGTAATAGCTCGTTTTCAGTTAAATCAGAACAGTGGTTTCGGGACCACAAATCCAAGTCAGAAAGAAAATTTATTTTAATATTCTTGCATGGTCTATATTATAATAGGAAAGATGTATGAAAATTTTGATAAGAAAATTTTACCGATTTCATGTTTAATTATAGAAAGGACCAAATTGCATAAAATGCAAAAGTTGAGTTCTAGTACCTATAAGTATCAAACAACTATTGAATTCATAACTTGAGGTCCTTATATGGTAATTAGACCATTAAGAGAAGTTAGTAGATATTTTTGATGATTCATCTATGGAAAATTAGAAAAAAAAAGGACTAAATTAGAAAAAGAAAAAAATAAAAGATGATATCTTAATTAAATAGAAAATATCATCATTTTATATCATCTTCTTCCCCAAATTCTATATAATCCCTAGGAAAGAAAAAGAAAATCAAGCAAGCTGAATTAGGTAAGTAATCATGTCCCATTTTTAGTAATTTTCATATTTCCGATATCATAATAACTTAATCTATCTATTTTGGGGATCAATTTGTAAAGATATTAAAGTATTAAAATTTTGCGATGGATGAAAATGCTGAAATTTTTAAATTTATGGTAGAAATTGAAAGGTTGTTGATAGATAAACAACTTTTGGAAAGTGAATTTTCATGAAATTGTGATTTAGGGACTAAATTGTAAAGATGTAAAATTCATGGAAATTTTCTGATTTTTATGAAATATATGTGCTGTAAATGTTATATGTAAAAATCGATTAGGCTTGGAATAAAGATTATTTTGCACAAATTTCATTTTCCGAGCCTAGGGACGAAATCGTCATTTATGGAAAGTATAGGGGCAAAATGGTAAATTTTCCTAGGGTGTGAATTGAATTAAATTGAGTATGAAATGGATTAAATTGATGTTAAATTCATTTATATAGATCCGGATAGACCTAGTACGGAGTCAGATCGAGGAAAACAAAAAGTATCAGATTAGTAGATCCTTGTATACGAACGTTTATTGAGGTAAGTTTGTGTAACTAGATTATTTATATTAATATGTTTGGAATTGAACGTTGAATATGTGTGAATTGTATAAAATTAATTACATGCCTGATATTGCTCGATAAGTATAAGTCCCGTTTGAATAGATGGAATTCGATGGATACAGGATTTCCCGATTGGTTGTGGTATTACATATGTTGCAGACACACCATAACTTGAAAGAGCATCCTGTTATATGCCCTCTTGAGCTTCCCGATATATGGTTCTTGCGAGCATCCTGATCGGTAATGAACTTGCATGTGTTGCGGACTACCGTAGCTCTTTGTGATCGTCCTGTTATATGATCGGTTGTGATCCTGCATATATTGCGGACACAAACGCAGCTCTTTATGAGCGTCCTGATATAGGCTCTTTTTGAGCTTCCTGATATGGCTCGCTTGAAATTTCTGTTATATGGCTATTGATCGATGTGAATCAGAGTTTTAAAATTTATAAAAAGAATGATCGAACCTGGAAACTAACTCTGACAACGATTGAGCCAAGTGCACCTATCGAACAGTAGTATAGCTTAGGCAAGACCGGATTATCGAACCCAAAGGAACTAAAAGTACTAATACTAACTTTCTTCTTATTATCTAGCCTAAAAATAAAGAGAGATTGTTTATCTAATCTAAATTAATTAACTACTAAACTAAAGACTCTAAGACAAAGAAGAATGAATTTGGAAAATAACTTGGGAAAAACTCAGTTGATTTGGATGATACCCTAGGAAGAATCCACCTAGACTTCACTTGTTATCTAACACTGAACCATACGATTTATTCACTTAGTTTGATCCGTAAGAATCCCTAACGTATATTAAACCCTCTCTCGAGGCAAATAACTTCTAACCCTAGGTTAATTAGTGGAACTCTCGTTCTCTTATAATAACCCCTTAGAATAGCAGTAAATCGATCTATGGACTCCCATATTAGGTTTCACCCTAATCCAACAAAATCTCGTCACCCTATCTCTAGGCATGCGATCAAATCCGCTTAATTATGTTGGATCTACTCTTAGGCAGGGTCTATTCCTCCTCCACCTAAGCACATTGAATTTGGATTAAGCTCACATAATTAAGAACAAACTAAGTATTTATCATATAATTCAGAAAACAATAACAAGATTCATCATAGGTTTCATCCCCTTCGGGTATCCGAAGGGTTTAGTTCATAACAATAAAGGAAAACATCTCAAGAGAAAAGATAAAACAAAACATAAGAAATCCCTAAAACCCCCTGAAGGAATTGAAGGAGAGATCCTCCGTCTTGAGTATAATTCTAGCTTCTTGAGATGGATCAACTGGCTATCCCTGAGTGAATCCCCACAAATCTGCCTTCTTTGGCCTAGCACGACGCCCCTAGACGATGGCTTTGGGCTCCCCCTCTTAGGTCATACTTAGGGTGTATTTATAGGCTTTTGAAATATGTTTCTTCCGCCCTAAGTATCCTTTCCCGAATGAAATTGCTCTTCTCCACGGCAGAGGCACGGCCATGGCGCACGCCCGTGTGAATCGTGGCCAGGCCGTGTTCGGGTTTCTTTAATGAGACACGGCCGTGTGAGTCGGGGTTAGACCGTTGTTCTAGATGATTGACTTGGCACGACCGTGTGGGTCCATGTCCAGGCCGTGTCGATTTCGTGGTTTAGCCTAATTTGGTTCGTTTTGAGCCCGTTTCTCGTTCTTTTTATCCTTGGGTGCTTTCCTGAGTATAAGACATGAAAAGAAAGGATTAAGAGCACCTTTTTACATAAATCAAGGGATAAATCATCCAAAAGCATACTAAATGTGGGATTAAAATATGTTACTATTTCGGTTTATCAGCTATCCGGAGCTCCTTAATAATAGCTCTTCGGAGTACCTGTTAAGCTCAATGAGCTTCCTGTTCTAAACTCTTATGAGTTTCCTATTATAGCCTGGATAAGCTTCCTGTTACTTGGCTCATATGAGCATCCTATTATATGGCTCAAGAGAGTGCTTCCTAATTATGTGTACTAATTGGGTACCCTGAATATGAGTTGATGGTTTACAGTGTTGTACATTTCAAGTGTACTACATGTGTATCCATTGATATTTCAAATAAATTCAACGGGCAAAGTTCTGTTATGGCTAATCTGAACTTGAGATGATTTATCATAGAAATGTATATGTTATATGGAAATATGATAAGAAAAGTATATGTGTATGAAAGTTATTACATGATGAGCTCATCTTTATTACTTGAAAAGTATTTAGAAATTCATGAATAACTTACTTGATTGAGTGTATGTGATTAGGAAATTGGTCAATTTGTTGGGATGCATGATATTTACATGATTACTTAAATTGAATATAAATGGTAAGTTAAATTCCTATTATGCGAACTTACTAAGCATTAAATGCTTACTTTGTCTTATTTTCCTCTGTTTTATAGTGCTCGGAAGCTCGTAAAGGTTGGAATCGGTCGAAGCACCATTACACTATCCTTCAGCTCGTTTTGGTATAAATACCAAACTTATTTTTGGTATAATGACATGTATACGCTAACTTGGCTAATGTTGGCATGCAAATTGTTGTTTGTAATCTAGCCATTGGAATGACTAGTGATGGTATGTTTAGTGAATATGTATATGAGTTTATAATATGACTAATATATGTGTACTTGGTATGGTTAGATTGAATTATGGTAAACATATATGTTTTTTTTTTAAAAAGGTAAGTTTGAATACATGTGATGATATATCATGTATAATGTTAATGTTGGCTTGGTTTTAATGCCTTGAATTGGTTGGTATATGTATGCAAGTATTAATGTAGGTACAATGCAAAATTTGGGTGAGAAATAAGGCTTGGAAATGACCTTATTTTGTCCACACGGGTAGACACACGGGCGTGTGTCTCAACCGTGTGTGATACACGGCCATGCGTACGGGCGTGTGGTTTGGCCATGTGTCCTCTACAACTTAAAAATTGAGAAGCAAAATTCTCAGAATTGGTCACACAGGCAGAGACACGGGCGTGTGTCTCAGCCATGTGAAAAACACGACCCAACACACGGGCGTGTGTCTTGGCCGTGTGAATCCTGCATTTATTTTTGAAAATTAAATTTTCCACACGGCCTAACACACGGGTGTGTGGCTGGCCGTTTGACCAAAGTCAGTAGCTACCCTAATTTTGGGCACGGGCTGGGACACGACTGTGTGCCTTACATTGAATACCCACACTGTAACACTCCTAACCTGTATCCGTCGCCGGAGTAGGATTTCAGAGTATTACCGGACTTATCAATTAAACAATCAAACAAACATCATATACAAACAAACATCATTCAAATACAATCATATAGTCCCCAATACGAGCCCTCGAGGCCAAAAAAAACATTAGAAGTGGTTTGGGACTAAACCGAGAACTCAGGGGAATTTTGGGAAAACATAGAAAATTTTCAAAGTACAGGGGACACACACCCGTGTGGTCCGGCCGTGTGGCTCACATGGCCAAAGACACGCCCATGTCACAGGCCGTGTAGACATTCGAAATGGGATCACATGGCTGTGTCCCAGCCCGTGTCCAACCCCGTGTAACTCACTGACTTGGGTCACACGGCCAACCACATGCCCGTGTGACTAGCCCGTGTACCCTTCGACATGGCCTCACACAGCCGTGTGCCAGGCCATGTGTTAGGCTGTGTGAAAACTGGATGGTATACGGACTTATGCCACACCACCAAGCCATATGCCCGTGTGCTAAGCCGTGTGAAGCTACTGACTTGATTTCTAATTAAGTACCAAGGGACACACGACTGTGTTACCTAGCCGTGCGTCACACATGGCTGAGACACACGCTCGTGTCTCTGCCCGTGTAGACAAAAATAGGATATGTTTCAAGCCACATTTCTCACCCAAAGTGTTGTCAACCTAGGTTCAACAATGCACAAACAACCAATGCATAAATAGGCACTTATAACCAACCAATTTCAAGCCAAAATCATATACGGTCAATACCAACAACCAAAATGCTCATAAGCATCCTAATTAGCCATTCAAAAACATGCCAATTTCACATTAAAAAATCACCTAAATGGTTAAATTCATATATGCATTATCTTGCCTAATGCTTAGCATGCTTATACATTCTCAATTTCAACCATTTGTTACCTTCAATACCAATTCTCAACATGACATTCGCATAGCAAATATAAACCACACAACAAAAGGCCATTTACACATATATACATAACCAAGTATACCAAAATAAGCCAAATCTCATGGCTAAACACATAACCAAAACATATATCATTTAAAAGCCAAATCAATTGGCTATATACATTACAAACATATAGGTCATATTAACCACAACACCTATACATGCCATATAACCAAATACCGAGTTCAAAAGTACCAAAATGACAACTGGATAGTGTGATGAGATCTCCGACAACTCCCAATCCAAGCAAGCTTCGAAATCACTATAAAACACGAAAAAGTAAACAGAGTAAGCTATAAAGCTTAGTAAGCTCGTATGGCTAATAAGTATAACTTACCATTCATTCACAATTTCAAGTAAGTAAACATGACATAATGTAAATCAATTTAATCCATAAACCTAACACAAATTCATCCAGAAGGTTAGATATGAAGTTCATAAATTTCTTCGATTCAATGCTTGTATGGTTCACATACATACATGTACTAATTCGTATCAATCCCATACCCTTTCATATCATTGATATACCTATTGAACCATTTGGAATAATATCGGATACTCGAGAATCTCGCACCCTAAGTGCCAATACATGGTCGAAACCATCTCAATCTCATATCTCATATGTAAATGCTCATCTCGAGCTATCACCGGGTCTGCTCACACAAGCTGACAGTCAAGACGTAGCTACACAGTGCTGCTCACACAAGCTGATGAGTAATTGCAACACATGCCGAAAAACTTAGCCACCAGTAGAACGTACGGACCAACACCCAAAACACAATAATCCCTAATGACATGTCATTTGTATCCTCTCTATTCCTAAGCTTCAATCGGGATTTCACACGTCGCCAAATCTTTGTCGAACATTTACGTAAAGTTATATTCATCAATAATGAAATTATAAAGCATTTAAAGCACAATTACATTAAGGCTTATTAACATACGAACTTACCTCGAATTTACACAGAGAGAATCAAGCTATCAATCCACTATTTTGTTTTTCCCTGATCTAAATCCGAATGTTGCTTTTCTTGATCTATATATAATCAAATTTAACTTATTTAAATATCATTCTATTCAATTTAACCCAAAATTCATATTATGACAAAATTACACTTTTGCCCTTAAATTTTGAATTCTTTACAATTTAGTCCCTAGCTCATAAAAATGAAAAATTCATGAAATTCCATTTCAACCCATACTAGCCGAATTTTATATAGACTCATATGAGCCCAAAATTTTCATTATTTCTCACATTTATCACATAATTTTCACATTTCTCAATTTAATCCTTAATTGACAATTTTATCAAAAATCATTTAACAAATGTTGTTTATCTAACAAAAACCATTCATTTTCTACCATCAAACATCAAAACACATATACATTCATCAATGGTAAAACCCTAAAATTTTAACAGTTTCACAAATTAGTCCCTGGGCTAGCTAGATTAAGCTACAACGATTCCAAAAACATAGAAATCACTAAAAATGGGACAAAAATCACTCACCAATTGCACACACAAGCTTGGACAAATGTGAAGGATGAAAAATGGCCCTAGAATTTTTGGTTGGAGAAAGATGGAAGAAGATGAAAATTGGTTTTGTTTTATTTATTTTAACTTTAAATACTAATTACCAAAATTAACCTTAAAATTTATCACAAATTTCAAAATTGCCAAGCCATTATCATCCACTAACACATTAATGGGATATTTACCACATAAGGACCTCCACTTTAAAGTTCTATAGCTATTAGACACCTTTAGCTATTAGAACACAACTTTTGCACTTTATGCGATTTAGTCCTTTTTATCGAATTGAGCACGCAAACGGTAAAATTTCTTAACAAAAATTTTATACAATCATACTACCATGCTGTAGACCTCAAAATAATAATAAAATAAATATTTTGACCTCAGATTTATTGTCTCAAAACCACTATTCTATTTTTTTAGCAAAAAAGACTACAAAGGGTCAAACAAATTTATTACGTAATGTCACTTATTACAGCCTAGTGGATTTCCTTAGGATAATCCATTTCAAAAAACCACGTTTTTTTCTCATTACACAATTTAGTACTAATTAAATCAGCTACTTTATTACAAGTCCTTTTTGTCCAAATAAAATCGGCAGAATTAAAGCAACCGACAGCAACTATACACTTTTTGATGCGCGTGCCAACAATAGTCATATCTGTGCGATTATTTCTCCATTTATTGACCAAGCCCGCATTATCCATTTCAAACATCACATCTCCCTTTATCTTCAGCTGAGTCGCCATCTGTATACTTTTTTCAAGCGCCATGCATTTGGCCTCATGCACTGACATTTTGGTTTCACTAAAGCCGCCCCCACCGCCCAAAACGAAGCTTTCATCGTCCCTCACGATCACCCCGTACCCCATGCTGTTTGTCCCTACAGTAGCGTCGAAGTTGACTTTAATAACTCCCTTCGGTGGTTTTGTCCATTTCTGCTCCTCAATATTACAAGATAACATTGGTTCCTTTAACAAGTTACAAATGCGGAAGTCGTCGTTTAAAGCTCTAGCCCTCTCCCAAATGACCGTAGCGTCTTCTTCTTTTCCCTTAAAAATGGAGTTGTTTCTGTTATTCCAGCAATTCCATAATAAAACCATAAGGTCAGCCATAGCTTCCTTGTCAAGGACCCACATCAAATCTTCAAGCCAGTCAATACAGTGATCGTATTCTTTCGACAACATACTCTCGGACCACCCTCCCATCGAGAGAGCCTCACGCGATGTTGGGAAATCTTTCAGCGCATGTAACAAAGTTTCGACTTCAGCTCCGCACCTTTGGCAGTTCGTGTCTGCCCCCTGTCTAATGGAAGCAATCTTAGCCTTTGTCGGAAGAATTTCGTGCCCCACTCGCCAGGAGAACACCCAGATTTTAGGTAGGGTCTTAAGTTTCCAAATAGCTTTCCAATATAATCTATGAGGACCGAATCCCATCTCTTTCAAAAGTAGCCATGAGTAAGCCGACTTTGTAGTAAAGCACCCGTGGGGGTTATGAAACCAAACAATTTTATCCCCCTGTCCCTCGTCTCCGATAGGCACGTTGCAAATCTTCTCACCCCAATCATGCCCGAACACCTTTATGACTTTATTAACATTCCAGCTTCTCCTATCCGCAAGCCACAGATCTTTCACACTCATTTCACTTGGAATGAGACTATCTCCTCTAATGGCATCCCCGTTGAGGCCTTCCATTCCCCAGTTGTCAGTCCGGATATGAATCATATCGCCATTCCCTACCTGCCACCCAAAGCCGTCTTTGAGAGCCTCTACCGCTGTCGCTATACTTGACCAGGTGAAGGATGCTTTGTCAACTTTTTTGGCTTTAAAAATATTGCCCTCCGAGAAATATTTTGATGACAGCACTTTAAAGCATATCAAATCTTTGTTGTTAATGAGCCTCCATACTTGGTGCCTCAACAGAGCCAAATTGAAAATTCGAATGTCTCTTATTCCCAGACCTCCCATGCCCTTCGGTTTACGTAAAATCTTCCAGGGGAGCATTGTCCAGAATCTGCCTCTATCTTTTTCGGCCCACCAAGTTTTACTTAGTTTAGTTTGGATGTCCTTGATCACTCCTTTGGGAGCTAAGAAAATTGACAGCGCGTATGCAGGTATAGACTGTAGGACAACTTTGATGAAGACCTCTTTGCCACCGAATGAAAGCAATCTCTTGGTCCAGCTAGTGATCCTGCAAGACAATCTGTTATTAATACCTTTGAAAGCCACTATTTTTTCTTACCGATCGGTATGGGAAGGCCAAGATAGTTGTTCAAACTCTCCACCACCGTCATGCCTAGCAGATTGCTAAAGTTGCTTCTTTGAGCTCTAGGAGTGTTGGGGCTGAAGAGAATCATTGAATTTTCAAAGTTTATCTCTTGTCCTGACATGTTAGAAAACGTATTAAGAATATTGACTAGTAATTCAACATCACTCCTTTTATTTCTCACGAATAGAAGCGCGTCATCGGCAAAGAATAAATGGTTTATCTTAGGACCATTTAAACTAGCCCAGATTCCTCTTAAGGTGTTATTATCCTGGGCTTGGATAAGCATTCTCGAAAATGCTTCCATGCAGAACAAGAACAAATAAGGGGAGAGGGGATCCCCTTGACGGAGACCCCTTTCGGGGATAATAATATCGGAAAGAAAATTATTACATTTAACTCTATATTTAATCGAATGAACACAATCCATTATTTTGTCGATCCACTTCACATCAAAGCCCATCTTCGTCATAATTATTTCCATGAAGTCCCACTCCACGCGGTCATACGCTTTGCTCATGTCGAGCTTGACAACGAACCCTTTGTTAGGTCCATTTTTAGAACTTCGAAGGTAGTGTAGGAGCTCGTGTGCAATCAGAATATTATCATGAATCATCCTTCCCGGAACGAAAGCGCTTTGGTTTTGGCTAATACAACTAGGAAGAACAAATTTTAGCCGGTTGGCATAAACTTTTGCTATGATCTTGTAGATAAACCTGCATAAGCTGATAGGACGAAAATTAGACAACTCACAAGGATCTCTAATCTTAGGAATTAAAATGATCATAGTTTCATTGAGATTAGAGATATTTTTGTTCCCATTTAGGACATCTAGGCAAAAATTAATAGTGTCGTGTCCCAAAATCTCCCAATTAAGTTTGAAAAAATTTCCCGAGAGGCCGCCAATGCCAGGAGCTTTATTTGGGTCCATCTACTTAATGGCCTGAAGGATTTCATTCTCCGTATAGTCCCTAGTAAGCCATTCATTTATCTCCCTGGACACACACTCTTGAATGTACCCCATTTCCTGTATATCAACCCTTTGACCATTTGACCTGAACAATTTCCAAAAATAGTTTTTTGCCACCTGACTTATTTCCTTACTATTTGTAACCCAATTTCCATCCGTGTCCTTAAGCTTCTCTATGTTATTCTTCTTTAAACGTCCAGTAGCTCTAGCATGGAAATACCTAGTATTTCGATCCCCCTCCCTAAGCCATTTTGATCGAGACCTTTGGGCCCAGTAGCTTTCTTCCCTAGCATAGTGAAAATCTAGCCTTTTACGAGTTTCCTTTAAGTACTTTACACTGTCCCCTCCATTGGTTGAGTCAATAATTTGATCAATATTTTTCTCCAGTCTTCGCATCTCACTCTTCATATTTCCATATTTCTTGCGTTGCCAAGGGCCAAGAACCATCCTCACCCTTTCGAGCTTGTCCCCAAAATCAGTATCAGCCCTGTTCCACGCACAACCAATAATATTTTTTGCTTCCCTATCCCCAGCCCAACACAAGTCGTATTTGAAGCACAGTCTATGGTCATTAGGGTAATCTTTGGGCTTACGACCCCATAAGTCAAAGATAATCGCATCATGATCGGACTGGGTTTGCCTCACCACCCTTGCAGCCATGAAGGGGAAGTTTTCAACCAATGAGACCGAACTAAGAAATCTATCAATCCTTTCCTTTATCAGCCCGTCCCCACTTCTGTTATTGACCCACGTAAACCAACCACTATCAGATTTAATATCAACCAACGCCAGGTCATCCATAACATCTTTAAACTCATTCATTTGCGCCCTCACCCCCCTGCGGCCTCCTTCTTTCTCAGCATCATTCAAAATCGTGTTGAAATCCCCCCTACAACCCAATCTTCCCTAACCGAGTCCCCAACCCTATGCAATATATCCCAAGAGCTGCTTCTAAAGTTCAGATTGGCATGCCCATAAAAGCCCGTAACCCGCACATTTTTATTGTTCTCCAATTTAACAATGGAGTCGATGTGGTGTTTGGAATCACCTTGAATGGAGACGTCCATCCCTTCTCCCCACAACAGCGCCAGGCCCCCACTCCGACCCTCAAAATTCACAGTTAATCCTTCTGCAGCCTGCATTTATTCTTAACCCTTTGAAAAACATTCCCATTCATTTTAGTTTCACTGAGGAAGATGATATCAGGGTTGTTAGCAGCGAGAAGTTGCTTAAGCTCCCTAATTTTCGCGGGGTTTCCCATTCCACGACAGTTCCAGCACATTAACTTCATAATGGAGTGCACAAACCACAGAAACATATTGTCCAAACGCAAAGCACATCGAAGCAGACGAGACAGCTAGACCCTTAATAACTCCCACTGCACCTCCGAGCGGTCGACAGTAAATGAAAGAGGACAGGACATGCTTCACCTAGGATCATGCAATTTCCCAGAACAAGAGGTCTGCAAAAAAAAACACAGCAGAGAGGAAACATGAACACGATGGCAGTCCAAGAAAGGAAAAATACCACCTCCTAACCTTTCCCGGAAACTCAACATCCAATTGGAGGCTCCAACCCCCCGAAACAAGAAAGAGATCATGGAACAAGAAAAAACAAGAAAACAAAGTAATGTGGCAACACTAAAGAAACAAGCAGAAACCAGAAAAACAATAACTATCAAAAGAGAGGAACGAAAGAACTTAGTAAATCAAGTAAAGCATATAAAACAACATAATATACATGCTTTGAAAACCTAGAGAGAACTTCGAAAACCCTAATGATTAACACGATGAGAACTCAAGGATAGATCAAAACTGCCAATAATGGAAAACATGCAACGTGAAAACTACAATGCAAAGACAAATAAGACTCAAACCCTCTACGAGTGAAAAAGAAAGACGAGAACAACAGAGCAATGGGAAATGCAGAAAAGCAAAAGGTTAGCAGGCAAAAAGAGACAAAAGAAAGCTGAAAATATCAAGAAGCATGCAAAACACGTAGAAAAATAATCTGAAAAATTAATTCTTTAAACCACCGTGGGTCCCACCGAAAATGTCATCGAATTTCCCAAATAACACCATGCAGAAACGTACGTAACAAAACCAAGAAAACAAATAATAAAATACATAAGATGTAAGAAAGAATAAAGAACCATGCAGAGCGCCACCAGGCCCGATGAGCAATAGACTCCACACCTTTCCAGTGGCTGAGATTGACAAGACCCCTCACGTCAAGTCGACATCACCGATTGCAAGCAAGAAAGATAAAAAATGACGAAACAAAGGAGCATAACTACAGCATCATCACCAAACGACAAAAAGAAAGAAGAAATTCAAAACAAAACACAAATCATCAACACCAAAACACCCAAGCCCCGCCGCAAACTGCCATAAAATTCAAAAGAATTAGGCAGACACACGAAACAAAATCAAGAATCAGAATCGTCAAAATCTTGGAGAAAACTGCTACCAGGCGACATTCATTCAAAACCACTATTCTAATTTGACTAAAAACGGTCACATACACACACCCACCTAAGACACAAAAAGGCCCATGTCCTAGATAGGATTTAGGTCACCTACCCGTGACTCGAATAGGTCTCACCAGATGGTTGAATGCAAGGTGAACCACGAAAGGAGATCAAAGGGAGGTCACCTACCCAGCTCACGGATCTAGTTCGCATGAACCAAAAGAAGGCCATGGTCTCAGTTCGCATGCGTTCAAGGAGCTCGCAGAAGGGAGACCACGTACTTCGCAAGCGACCCAGGATGAAACACGTGTGCAACAGGCCTGAAGCTCGCACAGAATGTCAGTACTATGAACAGAAAGGACTACGTGCTCTGCAAGTGACCCAAAGTGAGACACGTTTCCAGCAGGCCTGAAACCCGCACGGAATATTAGTATTAGGAGCGACGAAGTCAAGACAAAACAATGGGGGTCATATTGTGAGCTGTAATAGCATGTATAAATACACGAACACTCTATTAATAAGACACGAAACAAAATTACTCAACAAATATAATTTTATCTTTATATTTTTTATAATTTTATGAATTAGTCTAAGTAATTAATATTATTAACTTTCGATTAAAATATTACTTGGTTATAATTTGAATACTATGAGTCTAGAGATTGACACATGGCTTTCTAATTCTTTTAGGTTTGTGTTGCTAAACGGTTACATTTCAGGTATGGCCATTAGACTACTCTGAAACTTGAGATTTAATATATATACTTTAATTTTTGACATAATTTATTTTTTCTACTTTTATAATACTATTAATTAGTCTAAATAGTTAATATTGTTAACTATTTCAACCAAAATGCTAACGTCAAATCTTTGTAAGAACACTATAAAAAATATATTTTATCATGACAAGTTTGAACAAGTATTTTAAAAAAAAATCCTAATCAATATTTTCAATGTTATTTTTATTATTACATTACTACCAAGTGATTTAAAAAAAATCAAAATGTCATATCATAAGATTTAATAAAAGAATTTTAATGGTGGTAACAATTGGAATTAAATTTTTAAATCCAAAAAGTAAAGGTACTAAATTCCAAATATACGAAGTGTAGGAACATCAAGCATATTTTAAATTTCAATTTTTTTCTTTATAATTTAACACAAATAAATATTTAACCCAGCATCAACTGAAGGAGGATGCATATTACTTATTAATTAAATTAGTGTCATTGATTTGTGTATTTATGATATTTTATCAATTCTAATGGGCTATCGAAAAAAATGATGTGCTGGAAAAATGAGACAGAGTGAGATGGGAATCAATGTTCAAAGTAAACTGAAGCTATGATGATAAACCCTCGTAGAAGCGTGGATGGAGAGGCTCTAGTGCTGCTTTCCATATAATTGGTAAAAACGATTAGCTTTCAGCTCAATACTGTACTACTTTGTAAACACCAGGTTATTAACACACTCTTAATAGTTGAAAACAATTATGTATTTATTAAAAATTGATTTGAAAATTAAAAATGATTTTGGTTGAAATTATAGGCTAAATTAACACAAAATGCCAAAAATTTTTAATTAGGTCTTTGGGTTGTTTTTTTTTTATTTAGAGAAATAGGCCGTTTTTAGGAGAGAGAAAGGGAAAGCGCATCCAGCTGGATGAACTTTTTGCACAGGTAGCTGGGTGCGCTTTTCCTTTCTCTCTCCTAAAAATCTTAACCATTTTTGTTTTTTTGGGGTTAGGGTTTAAGGCTTGGTGTGTATTCTACAATTTAGGGTCTTTTTGGAAGGGTTTGGGGTTTTTGGCTAATCGTTGATTTCAGAGTTTTAAAATTATAATGATCGAACCTGGAACTAACTATAACAACGATTGAGGCAAGTGCACCTATCGAACAGTAGTATAGCTTAGGCAAGACCGGATTGTCGAACCCAAAGGAACCAAAAGTACTAATACTAACTTTCTTTTTATTATCTAGCCTAAAATAAGTGAAGTTGTTATTTAATCTAAATTTAACTAACTACTAAGCTAAAGACGCAAAGACAAAAAGAATGAATTGGGGAAATACTGTTGGAAAAAACTCAGTTGATTAAGACGATACCCTTAGGAAGAATCCACCTAGACTTCACTTGTTATCTAACTCTGAACCAAATGATTTATTCACTTGACTTGATCCGTAAGACTCCCTAATGTATATTAAACCCTCTCTCGAAGCGAATAACGTCTAACCCTAGGTTGATTAATTGAAATCTCTTTGTAATTAAAACCCCTAGAATTGCATTAACACGATCTATGGACTCCCATATTAGGTTTCACCCTAATCTGGCAAAATCTCGTCACCCTATCTCTAGGCGCGCGATCAACTCCACAGATCTACTCTTAAGCAGGGAATTTCGCTCCTCTACCTAAGCACATCAAACTTGAATCAATATCCCGAAAATATCAACACAAGAATTAAGAACACATAATTAAGAACAAGTCAAATATTTATCATATAGTTCAGCAAACGATAACAAGATTCATCTAAGTTTCATCCCCTTTAGGTATCTGAGGGTTTAGTTCATAATAATAAAAGAAAACATCTCAAAAGAAAAGATAAAACAAAATATAAGAAATCCCTAAAACCCCCTGAAGGAATTGAAGAAGAGACCCGCCGTCTTGAGTAGAATTCTGGCTTCTTGAGATGGATCAACTGGCTATCTTCGAGTGTTTCCCACAAATCTGACCTTTTCGGCTCAGCTCATTGGCCTAGCTCACCGCCCTCTTCTAGGTTATACTTAGGGTGTTTATAGGCTTTTGAAATAGGTTTCTTTGCCCCTAAGTATCTTTTTCCGAGTGAAATTACTCTTCTCCACGACAGGGACACGGCCATGGCACACGCCCGTGCGAATCGTATTTAGGTCGTGTTTGGACTTTTAATGAGGTGACACACCCGTGTAAATCGTGATCAGGCCGTGTTCTAGTCTATCAAGGAGACACGGCCGTGTTGGATCAAGTCCAGGCCGTGTCGATTTTCACTTTGGCCCAATTTGGTCCGTTTTGAGCCCGTTTCTCGTTCTTTCCATCCTTCGGTGCTTTCCTGAGTATAAAACATGAAAAGAAAGGATTAAGAGCACCTTTTTACATAAATCAAGGGATAAATCATCCAAAAGTATGCTAAATGTGGGATTAAAATATGTTACTTTTACGGTTTATCACATACCCCCACACTTAAGCTTTTGCTTGTCCTCAAGCAAAATTCTCAACTCATAATTAAAACGAACTTCCCTCAATTCATGATAGTCATTGATAATGTTTCATCATAATTCAAAGATAATTTATTCATGGATAATTCAACTCAAAGAGTCCTAAAGATTCAAACAGTCTAAGTCATACATTTGTAGCATGAAAACATAGGTGTTTCCCTTCATCTAAATAATTACCTCTGGTTCAAAACCGACAAGGATTGACATCCTCACTAAAGATTCACTCAAATCACTAAAAGTGTTTAAGGTTCAGAATTAAGCACTCAAAAGTCAAACGTGAAAAGTTAATCCCATAGGCTTGCATGAAAATCAAATCTCCACCACTTTAATATGAAATGATGCACAAATCAAAAGGTCTTTAAAAAGGGTTGTAATGGGGCTTGGGTTAAAGGTGTGGATAAAGGCTAAATTAGAGGGTTAGAATCGAGATTGAATTGAAAAATTACCTAACTAGAAACAATGAACTGAATAAAGGTAATTACATTAATTGAAAACTAATAATACTAATAATACGAGCTTCTTCTTCAATATTTGGAATTCAAACGTATAAGCTCATTTAATCACAAAACTAATAATGAATATACTTCGATTTTTTTTTTAAGAACAAGTCATCAAATATTTACAATAATAAGAAAGTACTTTAACAACTAAAATATAGAACATAGTTAGGCAACTGCTCAAAATCAAATCTCGACAAAAAGGGTAGTCAAAAAGGATGGTGATAACAAATACGAAGGGTTTTGGTTGAAAATTAGCAGGTAAGTCAATAAAAAGGTTTGTTAGGACTCAACGAGGTTCACTAGGGGTTAATTATGAAGGTAAGTTTTTTAGTGGAGTAAATGGGTTAAAACCTAGGTGCCTTCATCATCTCTGTATATCAAATCAAAGGTGTGGTCTCGACATGTATAATCGATGCAAGTTCTAGAATAACAAATCAATGTTGACACAATCATAATCAAAAAGTGAGCAAGAAAAAGAGTATATGCTCTATAAGGCTCAAAATCTCACAAAAATTATGGGTATTTTGATATCAACCTCGTAAATTTCAAATTTCAAAGTAATATTCAAATTCAGGTTAACAACCTAGAAAAAAAAATTAATTTTGAAAAATGGACTTATCATGCTTGACTCTCTAGTATCTTAAAGTTTAATCATCAATGCACAATTATCCATGACTTAATCTAAAACATATCAATAAAAATCATAAATCATAGGAAATTTCATTCTAATCATAATATGAGAAACTTACTTAAAGAAACAAGATATAATTCAGGGATTTTTCAAATGATACTATAGTTAACCCCCCACACTTAAGATGTACATTGTCCTCAATGTACAAAGATAGATAATAATAATAAAATCATAAGATAGGGAGAGAAGTGAAACTTCCTAAATTTTGGATGGAGTTAATGAAAAGAAACCTGATAGGATTGACAGAGGTGAACGTGGGGGGCGCTTGAACCGTTTGAATTTGAATCCTCAAGAAAGCGGTGGCCTGATTTTATTGTATCCTAAGCTAAATCTAAATGGCATGAAGAAAAAAAAATAAGAAAATAATAAGGAAAATAAAAATAAAAATAAAAATAAAAATAAAAATAAAAATAAAAATAAAAGTAAATAATAGAAAATGAAAGAAGAAAGACAACTGAAAAAGAAAAATGAAGAAGGGGGGTCTAAATAGAGATTATGGATCTGGTGGTTGCCCCCGCCCTTGTACCTTCCTGTGGTGGCCACACAGCCACAGCCACGGCCGTGTGTAAGGCCGTGTGGTCTGGAAATCTGCACTTTGGTTAGTTTATAGTTTGGTGCTAAAAAGAAAGAATAAAAGTAAAAGAAGAATTAAAAATGTAAAAATTTATGGGGTTAGTGCTCGGGTTGCCTCCCGAGAAGTGCTCGTTTATAGTCTTAAGCTAGACTTTACCTCTCATTCGTACGGTCATGGTGGTTTGAGGAGGTGAAAATCCTTTCTCATGCGATCAATTCGGTTGTGGATATAAAGTTTAAGTCGAGTAGTGTTTACCTTAGAAGTGCTCAATTTAGGATTAGTTACCTCGACTGTTCCATCTAGGAAGATTTTGAGTACCTGATCTCCTATCTTAAGCTGGGTTGTCCCATCGTCAAGTTTGTCGTGGAGTTGCCTCGTTTTTGCTTCGTGTATTTTTAATTTCTCTTTGAAGTGTGTCTTCCACTCGCCTAGTCCTTCGGTCCAAGCCTTCGCCTCATGCATTTTTTCTTTATTGACACGAGGTCTAGGATCTGGCATCTGCGAAAGAGCTTCAAGAAACGACAAGTTAATAAGAAACTTCTTTGGAGGTTTAAGAAATTTACCGAATTGTTCCTCTGTGTGGTCTTTCTTTATCGCATTGGGGTATGGCATATGAGCTTGGTACTTTGTAATTACCGGGTTTGGTAAATCATGGCTTACCTCAACCTTACCTTCACTTACTACAGGCTCTTGCCTTGGGCCAGATTCCACTAACCTTTCACTGTCATGAGCTGTTACGGCTTAAATTTGCTCTTTTGGGTTAGTTTCAGTGTTGCTTGGTAGACGCCCTTGCGGTTGTTCGGAAATTAACTTTGCAAGTTGTCCAAATGACTTAGTAAGTTCCCCAACTTGGTTCTCGATCCCTTTGATCGATGCTTGTTGATTTTTAAGCATTGTCTTAGTTTTTAGAGATTTGGTATCTCGTTGGTCGCCATGAATTTTGTCAAGATCTCCTCGAGGTTCGACTCCTCTTTCTGTTGGTAAGGTGGTTGTTGAAAATTTGGAGGAAGTTCCGGTCCTTGGCTACTTTGATCATCCCACGAGAAATTAGGATGGTACCTCCAACCTGCATTATAAGTGTCACTATAAAAATTATTTTGAGGTCTAGAATAGTTATCCATATAGTGGACTTGTTCGTTCTCTATGCCATATCCGTAGGGTGGGTACTCAAGATTCGCCACGCCCGCTTGTTTCAGTCTTGCATAACTGGATGTATCTGCGAAGAACACAATTCATCAAACTTTTTATTTAACATTTCTAACTGGTTTGTTATTGGGTCGAGGTTGTAGATATCGGCTGCTTTTGTTGGCTTTTGTCCTCATAACTTGCCACTAATAGTTATTCAGTGCCATCTCCTCTATCTGCCAAAATCATATAAAAGAAAATTTAGCAAAGTAAAAAAAAATAAAAATAATGATGATGATAATAATAATAATAATAATAATAATTATAATAATAATAATAATAATAATAATAATAATGGCTAAAGTAATAAAAATTGAGCTTTCTTAATATTTTAGTTCCCCGGCAATGGCACCAAAAACTTGATCGTTGATTTCAGAGTTTTAAAATTATAATGATCGAACCTGGAACTAAATATAACAATGATTGAGGCAAGTGCACCTATCGAACAGTAGTATAGCTTAGGCAAGACCGGATTGTCGAACCCAAAGGAACCAAAAGTACTAATACTAACTTTCTTTTTATTATCTAGCCTAAAATAAGTGAAGTTGTTATTTAATCTAAATTTAACTAACTAAGCTAAAGACGCAAAGAAAAAAAGAATGAATTTGGGAAATACTGTTGGAAAAAACTCAGTTGATTAAGACGATACCCTTAGGAAGAATCCACCTAGACTTCACTTGTTATCTAACTCTGAACCAGACGATTTATTCACATTACTTGATCTGTAAGACTCCCTAATGTATATTAAACCCTCTCTTGAAGCAAATAACGTCTAACCCTAGGTTGATTAATTGAAATCTCTTTCTAATTAAAACCCCTAGAATTGCATTAACTCGATCTATGGACTCCCATATTAGGTTTCACCCTAATCCGGCAAAATCTCGTCACCCTATCTCTAGGCGAGCGATCAACTCCGCTTAATTATGCTAGATCTACTCTTAAGCAGGGACTTTTGCTCCTCCACCTAAGCACATCAAACTTGAATCAATATCCCGGAAATATCAACACAAGAATTAAGAACACATAATTAAGAACAAGTCAAATATTTATCATGTAGTTCAGCAAACGATAACAAGATTCATCTAAGTTTCATCCCCTTCAGGTATCTGAAGGGTTTAGTTCATAATAATAAAAGAAAATATCTCAGAAGAAAAGATAAAACAAAACATAAGAAATCCCTAAAACCCCCTGAAGGAATTGAAGGAGAGATCCACCATCTTGAGTAGAATTCTGGCTTCTTGAGATGGATAAACTTGCTATCTTCGAGTGTTTCCCACAAATCTAACCTTTTCGGCTCGGCTCCTTGGCCTAGCTCACCCCCCTCTTCTAGGTTATACTTAGGGTGTTTATATAGGCTTTTGAAATAGGTTTCTTTGCCCCTAAGTATCCTTTTCCGAGTGAAATTACTCTTCTCCATGACAGGGACACGGCCATGGCAGACACCCGTGTGAATCGTCTTTAGGCCGTGTTCAGACTTTTAATGAGGTGACACACTCGTGTAAGTCGTGATTAGGCCGTGTTCTAGTCTATCAAGGAGACACGGTCGTGTTGGCTCAAGTCCAGGCCGTGTCGATTTTCACTTTGGCCCAATTTGGTCTGTTTTGAGCTCGTTTCTCGTTCTTTCCATCCTCCGATGCTTTCCTGAGTATAAAACATGAAAAGAAAGGATTAAGAGCACCTTTTTACATAAATCAAGGGATAAATCATCCAAAAGTATGCTAAATATGGGATTAAAATATGTTACTTTTACGATTTTTCATTGGCTGAAACCACGAAAGTTCATAGGTAGATTTAAGGGGTCGGGGATGTGATAACATGCTTCAGAACACATATATTTCATATGTCATGGCGGGATAGGACTATAACATCAGAAACTCATCGCGGGGAAATCTGGTTTTTGGGTAATAATGCTTGATATGATCAGAGGTCGAAGTCAAGGTAGAGGTCTCAGTCGGCGGTTGTGATGTGGTCACCGGTTCGAGTATAACCGGTGGGCTAGATGACGGTAGTTACGCGGTCAGGAGTTCAAGCTTTTTGGATGCCCGCAGACGATGCCCTATATATATCATACATAAGATTGAAGTCATAATCATACGGAAAAGCTCTGGGGACTTCCACTATAATCAATGTAAATTTTTTTCTCTATTTTCAAGCAATCAGTATCTTTGACCTTTCATTCTTATATGAAGGCTGACGTCGAGGTTGTAACACCCCTCACCCGTATTCGACGCCGGAATAGGGTTACAGAGCATTACCTGACTTTCAACACTTTTAAACATACATTTATATACAGTTTATCAATTCAAATACAATCCAATCATAATCAATAATAGTGTCCCTTAAACGAGCCTACGAGGCCTTAAAAATGCATTGGGAGTGGTTCGGGACTAAACCGAAAACTCGGGAAATTTTTTGACACTTAGCAAATTTTTCTCCAAAACAAGGGACACACGCCCGTGTGACCAGGCCGTGTGAGAGACACGCCCGTGTCATAGGCTGTGTGGACATTCGAATTGGGAGCACATGGCCGTGCTCCAGCCCGTGTCCTACCCCGTGTCCAAACAAGTGAGGTTACTGACTTGGGTCACATGGTCAACCACACGCCCATGTGTCTAGCCCGTGTGCCCTTCGAAATGGCCACACACGCCCATGTGCAAGGCCATGTGCTAGGTCGTGCCAAACCTGAAGGGTATACTGACTTATGCAACACGGCCAAGTCACACGCCCGTGTGCTAGGCCGTGTGCCAATTAGGGGGGTATACTGACTTGTGACACACGACCAATCACACGCCCGTGTGTGAGACCGTGTGGAGCATACTGACTTCATTTCAATTTCAACACCAGGGGACACACGGCCGTGTATCATGACTGTGTGTCACACACGGCTGAGACACACCCCCGTGTATCCACCCGTGTGGACAAAAATAGGCTATTTACCAAGCCATTTTTCCACCCTATTTGATACACACCTTCACCTACACATATGGAACCAAAAAAAAAGCATAATAGGCAACCCAAAACAACCAAATCAAACATAATTCCTACCATTTCATATAAGAATTTCTGTAACGCCCCAAAAAAATCCTTAATATTTATTTTCGTATGTTTGTGACACAATTGTATGTCTGCTTCAGTGGTTAAGTGTTCTGGGAAGTGTCTGAGAGGTCCCAAGTTCAAGCATTAGCTTGGGAAAATTTTTGTTTTTAAATGAATAAACCCCTATCTCAGGTCAGTAGGCTTATAATTAAATGTTGGTAAAATATGACAGAATGGGCCTGCTGGTTCGGTGGTTAAGTGAAGTGTTAATATGCTGGTGGTCTTGAGTTTGAATCCTGGTGTGTGCAAGGGAGTGTTTTATTTTGCTACTTGTGCTGTGTGTGTGTTCTAGTTTGATCAAAATTCTGAGAGTTTGAGGGTGGTGGGAGTATGTTGGACGGCTTGGGAGGGAAATAAGGGATTTGGGGAGAAAAGTAAGGAGTGGAGGCGTTTGAGATGGACTGGGATGCTAAGTGGTTGGAATGGATGTGGTTTAGTGGAGTAAATCAAGGAGTTTGGGGAGTTACCCTTTGTTTCCAAAAATCTTTGCAGAATTCTCTTCTACCATCTTTCTTTTTTTTATTTTATTTTTTCTCTGCCTCCATAGCCGAATTCTGTCCCTTTCTCCCCCACCCCCTTTTTTTTTTCTCTTGACTTCAATTCTCTCTTTTTGTTGTCAAAATTTTAAGTGTTTCCCCTTATCTTTCGTTTTCGGTCTATCTTGCTCCCTGGCTTTTGTTTCCGTGCGATAACAGTAAGTAGTGTTGTTGTGTTCTTTTAGTTTTGGTTTCAGAAGATTTTGATTCTATTTTTTGTGCATAGGGGACGATCGTGAAGTGGTTTTTCTTCCCAACGAATTGCTTAGTGCGAGTAGTCGGGGGTGATTGCAGTAAGTGAGTGCATTTGGCTCGTTTTGGTGTTGATTAAATTGTGTTTTAGTTGTTAAATTCAGGATTGGGTACGCTGTTTGTAGGTTCCAGAAGGTTAGGAAGTGCTTAAGCATCGAGAACGACCCAGGTGTGTAACCACAACATCGAAAATAAAAATTGGTGAAAAGTCGAAAAATAGGGCTGTCGACGCTACACGGGCATGTGGCCACCCGTGTAGTAGGCCATGTGACAGAACATGGGCGTGTGATCGACGAGCCAGACCGTGTGCACGCACGGGCCGAACTGAATTGGGTCGTGTGGGCCACACAGGCGAGTGGGTCCACACGAATAGGCTACACGGGTAATCCACGCGGGCGTGTGGGATATTGGGCCAGGCCGTGTGATCCACGCGACCAAGGCCAATTTGGGCCATGTGGGCCACACGGGCGTGTGAGCCCATTTTCACTGATTTGTTACTAAGGTTGCACGGGTCGCCCAAGTCGACTGTAAACCTACTGTAGGGTCGGTAAGCTTACCTGGACCCCTAATTGAATGAGATGACTGAATGACTGTTATATGCATATATGATATATATATATATATATGTATGTATGACTGTATATTGAGCACGCTGTTAATACTGTACTGATTATATGTATGATACCATGATATGGCATGACATGACTGTATGATGCATTGCATGGGGATGGGTTTATATGGATCGGAGGAAGTGTACTGAAAGGTTTCGAGCCTAACTTACTGGCAGCTTAGCTGCAAACTACTGTCTAGTGCCGCAACATGTACTACTTGGAGTGTAGGGATGGGTGGGTTGATTATATTCCCACATGGAGTGTAGGGTTGGACGGATATGGAGTGTAGAGGCTGGCTGGGTAGGACTTGTATACTGCATATTGTGATACCAGATTGACATCGATATCAGTAATGGGCCAAGGCCCAAATGCATGATCGCTCAGATTGAGATGGGCTAAAGCCCAAACTGAGTCACATCTCGATTCTCGAATAGGGCTCGCCTGCACAGTGATTTCCTTCTATCTGTCTTTTTGTGCTATCTGGGATTACACACTGAATTTTTGTAAACTCACCCTTCTGTTTTAACTGTACAGGTAATCCCCAATTATAGGCGAATCGGTGCGGCGGAGGACTCAGCGGTGATCACATGACCCATTTCGTTCTATTTTAGTATTTAATTATAATCTTGATTTTATTTTGGGGTATTTTACTGTAATAATGGCCTTTTTGGATTTTCATGGTTAATTTGGGATTTCTATTATTTTGATTTACAACTGCTAGTAGTAGGGTTAATCGAGTTTTCAAAATGAATCAAATGTTTTAACAAAATACACTAAAAAATGCAAACTGATTTAAAAAGCTTCCGCGATAAGTGACGTTTTGAAAATTAATATCGTTTTGAAAGAGAATACTTTTGTGATAATGAACTACGATTTGAAAATGAACGACGCATCCTAGAATTAACATAAGATTTTGTAATGAGGCTAATTCAAAAAGAGGTTTTTACGACAACTCATTTATTTCCAAAACACTACCATGTGACATCGCCAAGATTCAGCCATAACGTCTAGGCCGAGTTTGGGGTGTTACATTTAGTGGTATCAGAGCCAGGTTGCAAAACTCGGCTATGTATTTGGGTTTTTAAGATTTGATTCTCTAAGAACTGATTTCTAAAAGACGTGAAATGTTTTCACTAAATGTGTGGTACACCGAGTCTCTGGCGCCGATCCTATAAGTCCTCTGAACTGTTATCTGTTTAAAAACTAAAAATGCTATAGATAGTATGTACCGAAACTACTATAGATAGACTATACTGAAAGCACTCAAGTTAGTGTATACTGATACTATAGAAAAACCGATAGGCATTGATTTACACTGCGATATACAAAATAAACTTTATGCTTCTGATACTATTTTCATAAAATATCCGTTAATAAACACTGGAACTGTAAACTGATGCATAAAATTGTAAATACAGATTAACACGAATAGACAATGAGCACAAGAGGTACTCGCGGACGGGGCACAAGAGGTCGTGGTAGAGGTCGTAGAGGTGCTCGAGCTGGATTTTCATCTTCTGGCAACTTGCCTAATTTGGATACAAGTGAGACGTCGACTTCACCAATGATTGAGACTAGGTCTCATGATCGAGCGACTGGGGACGACGCACTGTCCCAAGCCATGTTAAGGATTTTAGAGAGGGTCGCTGGGCCCAACACTAGAGCTGGAGGCCACGGGTCGGTTACGAAACAACTCTGGTCTAACAGAGCTGAGCTCTTTAAGGGCATTGCTGGAGTTGCCCCTAATGTGGCTGAATGCTAGATTGAGGCCACAGAGCAGATTATGGACGACCTGGACTACACCTCTGAGCAGAAATTAAAGGGTGCTGTATCGCTGGTACGAGATGAGGCAAATCAGTGGTGGATCACTGTTAAGGAGGGCACTCAGCCCGATCGACTGACCTGAGAGCTCTTTAAGACCGCTTTCCAGGGGAAGTATGTGGGTGCCAGTTATGTGGATGCACGTAGGAGGAAGTTCCTGAATCTAACTCAGGGGGATAGATCAGTGGCCGAGTACGAGGCTAAATTTCTACAACTGAGCCACTACACTCGAGGAATGGCGGCAACTCAGTACGAGCGATGTGTTCGCTTCGAGGATGGCCTCATGGATAATCTGAGGGTTCTGATAGCTCCACAGAGGGAGCGTGACTTTGCGGTACTGGTTGATAAGGCGAAGATCATCGAGGAAGTGAAGCGTGCTGAGCGCCAAAACAGAGAGAGAGGTAGGAATAAGAGGGATTTAGAGCCCCCGAGTTTCGTTTAGAGGCCTAAGAAAAAGGCAAGTGTTGATGGGCCGACCAGGGTTGGGGCTCCTATTGCTGCTACTGGACAGCCGCCATGTACTGACTGTGGTAGACTCCATCAGGGCGAGTGTTGGAAAAGGACTGGAGCATGCTTGAGGTGCAGTTCTTTGGAGCACCGTATTAGGGATTGTCCATGGAGGTCCGATCAGATGTAAGCTTTTGGCATGGGTACTGCACCACCATCGAAGGTAGTTCAGCAGCCACCGAGAGGTCGTGTTCAGGCCAGAGGTGGAAATGGTCTGGGCCGTGGTCAGAGAGCATGTAACACCCCTTACCCGTGCCCGAAGTCGGGACCGAGATTGAGGCATTACCTAACTAATCTCACTTGACATCTCGAAACGGGCTATAAAATTTCATTTAAACTCATCACTTGCACGTACTCGGCCTAAGAGGCCCCAAACATACCTCCGAGAGGTATCGAAACTATTCTGGGAGTTTTTACGAGCTTAGGAACTTTTCAACAAAACAGGGGCCACACGCCCATGTTGGTCTAGGGACACGCCCGTGTGCCCCTAAGACATGTCCGTGTCATCCACCCGTGGTCGACCCTGACCAACTTCATACAGCCTAGACACGCTCGTATCTTCCGCCCGTGGTCAATTCTGACTAACTTCACACGGCATAGACACGCCTGTGTCTTCTACCCGTGGTCGATTTAAATTCCACAATTAATGTGCAAACTTCACACGGCCTGGGAACACGCCCGTGTCCCTAGCCCGTGTGGCACACTGACTTGCAAACCTAGTATGCAAGGGGACACACGGTCAATTCACACGCCCATAGGGTTGACTGTGTGTCACACACGGAATAGACACACGCCCGTGTGTCTATTCATGTGGACAATTAGATGGCTATCTACCAAACCTTTTTCCACCCTACATTGCACACATGCAAACACCAATCTATCTCAACACAATTCACAACCCAAAGGCATATCCAAGTACTCAATTCAACAACCATACACAAGGGCATACACTTCAAAAAAAATCACTTTCTTTAAACATAAAAAATTTGCCAAGTATCGGCCTAACTTAATAGACCATTACAAAAGGAGGTTTTGATGCCTTACAAAGCCAACACTTTGGCCAACAATTACGACCTAAAAAAATACTCGAGTCCTATGCATGCCTTACTCAAAATAAGTCAAAATTGTTATACCAAAGTGGTGTCGATAGTGTGAATTACGAACTCTTACGTCCCCGTTCCTCGAGTTATCTTGGCAATACTATAAGGAGAAAGAGCAATGAAAGGGGTAAGCATAAAGCTTAGTAAGTTTGTATGAATATAAATAGCAACAATAAGCTCATAAAATAATCCATCCATGATATTAACTAACCATACACAAGTCATAGGCATCTTGCCATACTTACTCACAATTGCCCTTATTTAGCACATACTATGCCACATGTCGTAGACATTTCTTCGTGACTCATTCACGAGTACCTGTATTCACTCATTCATATGACTTTAGTGCAAATCTCATTTCTACTTCTAAACTTATCTACTTATCCCTCTAATCACTAGGGATAGTCAGAGACGTATATTCAACATTGTTCATGTAGAGACGAAGCCAATGCCACATCCCCGACGTGGTCTTACATGGGGTTACTTCTAAATGCCAATGCCATATCCCGGATATGGTCTTATATGGACTTTTACATCAATTATCAATGCCACATTCTGAATGTGGTCTTAACGAGTTTCTTATTCTTTTCCCAAGCCATATCCCTGATATGGTCTTATACGGATCTTAACTTCTGGTCTTGAGGCCATGTCCCGGACATGGTCTTATACGGGACTTTATCTGATTCACATCTCGATGATAGTAATCCCATATTCATTATAGTCCACTAGGACTTCAACATCATACATCAATATGATACCAAGTATTTTCAATTATGCTAACATAAGTATTTCATTAATCACATACAAACTTACCTCGATTTCAAAATGAGCTAGCTCGACGATTTAGTCCGAGACTTTGTTCTTTCCCGATTGAGGCGGATCCTCGGTTCTTCTTTCTCTATAACAACAATTTAGCTCATTTTAATCATCTCATTAATAAAGCATTTCAATAATCATGCTTAGGCAAAATTACTATTTTGCCCCTAGACTTTAACCAAATTGACCATTTTGCCCCTAGGCTCTAAATAAATTCTAATCACATTTCTACCTTCAACAAGCCTAGGTGAACATTTAATACTCTTATAGCTATCATCAAAACTCAAAATTTCACATATTTACTACAATTTTGTAACCTTTTCATCAAGGTCCAAATTAGGTGTTTTCAAGACAACACCTTTCACAAAAGTTGTTCATACAACAACTAAGACTCATTTTCTTCCATAAAAAATGCAGCAAATAGCAATGAAAGCTCTCATGGTAAAACTCTAAAATAGTCCTCTCATTTGAAAGCTTAAGTTCTAGGGGTCTTAAAAGTACAATTATCATAAAGAAAAATCATCAAAATCACTTACTAGGATGGAGGAGAGTTTGCTGAAAATTGTGAGCTTTCAAACCCCTATTTTGCTTGCAAATTTTGGTGGAGAAAGACGGAGAGAAAGATGATATTTTCTCTTTCTTTATTCTAATATTAAACTAGTCAAACAAGTCACCAACTATCAACTACTTTGACCAATTTTTTTGTCCATCTTTGTCTCCTATGCTAGTCCATGGCCGACCAAGCATGTATTGGGGGTCTAATTGCCTTTTAAAGACCTCCAATTTACATTCTAAGGCTATTTGGTACCTTTATCTAATAGTATGAAACTTTCGCACTTTATGCGATTTAGTCCTTTTTTCGCGATTGAACGTGGAATCACTAAAACTAAAGCACCAAAATTCACATGTACATATACTATCATGCTCCGACTCATAATATAACATGAAAATAAATTTTTCAAGTCTCAGATTAGTAACCCCGAGATCACTATTTCGACTAGCCCCTAAATCGGGCTGTTACAATTCTCCCCCTTAAGGATTTTCGTCCTCGAAAATGTTAACGGAAAAAAGGTTGGGATATTGGTTTCTCATCATGTCCTCGGGCTCCCATGTAGCCTCTTCTATTCCGTGCCTTTGCCATAAAACTTTCACAAGGGCTATGCTTTTGTTTCTCAACTGCTTGACCTCTCGCGCCAAAATCTTAACCGACTCTTCACCATAAGTCAAGTCCGGTTGGATCTCTACCTCTGTTGGTACAATGACATGTGAAGGATCTGAGCGGTATCGGTGCAACATGGATACGTGAAAGACTTCATGAATCTTTTCTAGTTCAGGTGGCAAGGCCAACCGATAAGCTACCGGTCCTATCCTCTCGGTAATCTCATAAGGTCTGATAAAGCGCGGACTTAATTTGCCATTCCGGCCAAATCTGAGGACTTTCCTCCAAGGTGATACTTTCAAGAACACTTTATCACCGACTTTGAATTCTATCTCTTTCCTTTTCAAATCTGAATAGGACTTCTGCCTATCTAAGGCGACTTTCAGACAATCACGTATCACTTTTACTTTTTCTTCAGTTTTCTTAACCAAATCGACCCCGTGTATCTGTTTCTCTCTGAGTTCTGACCAATACAAGGGCGTGCGGCACTTACGCCCATACATTGCCTCATAAGGCGCCATCTTCAAACTTGACTGAAAACTGTTGCTGTAGGCGAATTCCACCAACGGTAAGTATTTCCCCCAACTACCTTGGAATTCTAAAACACAACATCAAAGCATGTCCTCAAGTATCTGGATTACCCTCTCTGACTGCCCGTCGGTTTGGGGATGGAAGGCTGTACTGAAATTTAATTTCGTGCCTAAGGCTTCTTGCAACTTTTTCCAAAACCGTGACATGAATCTCGGATCTCTATCCGAAATGATCGAAGACGGTACACCATGGAGTCTTACTATTTCTAACATGTACAAGTCTGCCAATTTATCAAGCGAATAGTCGACTCGTACTGGTATAAAATGGGCTGACTTTGTGAGTCTATCAACCACTACCCATACTGCATCTTTCTTCTTTGGAGTCAACGGTCCATCACGAAGTCCATGGTAATACGGTCCAATTTCCACTCAGGAACCATAATGGGCTGAAGTAAACCCGAAGGTACTTGATGTTCAGCCTTCACTTGCTAACAAATCAGGCATTTCGATACAAACTCGGAAATGTCTTTCTTCATACCAAGCCACCAATACCATTTCTTCAAATCATTGTACATCTTCGTGCTGCCTAGGTGAACATTCAAACATATGCTATGCACTTCATGCAAGATTTTATGAATAAGCTCGTCATTTCTGGGTACACAGACCCTATCTCGAAATGTTAGACATCCATCAGGATTTACCCGAAATTCTGACTCCACGCTCGGCTCACATAAAATTCTCTTGGCTTGCAAACTGTTATCATCTTTCTGAGCTTCACAGATTTCTTGGAGAAACAAGGGTTTAGCCCTCAATTTGGCTAAAATGGAACCATCATCTAACAAGGTCATCTGAGTATTCATGGCTCTTAGTGCAAACAATGATTTTCTACTCAAAGCATCGGCGACTACGTTCGCCCTTCCCGGATGGTAGTCAATTTCCAACTCATAATCCTTAATCAACTCTAATCACCTTCGTTGCCTCAAATTCAATTCCTTTTGAGTCATCAAATATTTTAGGCTTTTATGGTCGGTGAAAATCTAACACCTTTCACCATATAAATGATGCCTCCAAATTTTTAACGCAAACACAATTGCGGCCAACTCTAAATCATGAGCCGGGTAATTCTTCTCGTGGGGCTTCAATTGCCTAGAGGCGTAAGCAATCACCTTACCCTCTTGCATGAGTACACAACCCAATCCGTTCAAGGACGCGTCACTATAAACCACAAATTCTCTTCCCGACTCAGGTTGTACCAAAACAAGGGCCTCAGTCAACAGTGTCTTCAGTTTCTCAAAACTCTGTTGACACCTTTCTGTCTAATCGAACTTCACATCTTTTTGCAAAAGTTTAGTCATCGGGGTAGCTATCATGGAAAAACCCTTGACAAAATGCCTATAATAGCCAGCTAGGCCTAGAAAACTCCTTACTTTAGTTACGCTCCTCAGCGGTTTCCATTCAACAGTTACTGAAATCTTACTCGGGTCGACTCTAATCCTGTCTCTCGAGACAATGTGTCCCAAAAATCCCACTTCCTTGAGCCAAAATTCACTCTTACTGAATTTGGCATACAATTGTTTTTCTCTCAAAACTCGCAGAACCATAATCAAATGCTCGGCATGTTCGTTCTCGTCCCGAGAGTAGATTAGTATGTCGTCGATGAAAACCACAACAAATTTATCCAAGTATGGCCAAAAAATGCGATTCATCAAATCCATGAAGATCGCCGAGGCATTTGTTAGACCAAAAGGCATGACCAAAAATTCATAGTGGCCATATCTAGTCCTAAACGCGGTTTTCGGCACATCTGAGTCCTTAACTCTCAGCTGATAGTACCCTGACCTTAACTCTATCTTGGAAAACACCGTGGCTCCCTTCAATTGATCGAATAGATCATCGACCCCTGGAAACGGGTACTTGTTCTTCATAGTTACCTTGTTGAGTTGCCGATAATCTATGCATAGTCTCATAGAACCATCTTTCTTCTTTACGAATGAAATGGGAGCACCCCACGGAGAAAAACTCAGCCTTGGAAAACCTTTATCTGTCAGCTCTAGCAACTGTTCTTTTAGCTCCTTGAACTCGGTTGGAGCCATTCTATAGGGAGCAATAGAAATAGGGGCAGTACCCGGAGCTAACTCAATCCCAAATTCGATCTCTCTAACCGGAGGTAGCCTTGGCAACTCTTTCAGGAAAACATCTGGGTACTCACATACTATGGGTACCGACTCCATTTTCAATTCAGTCTCTTTAGTGTTCAACACAAAGGCAAGATAGGCCTCGTATCCCTTCTTTAAATACTTCTGAGTCGACAAGGTTGGCATCACTACTGGTAGCCTATCTGGCTTATCTGATTCAACACGAATAAGATTACCATTTTCATCTCTCAACTCAATATGCTTCTTCCCACAATTTACAACTACTCCATGAGTAACTAACCATTCCATCCCAAGGATGACATCAAACTCGTCAAACAGTAATAACATAAGATCGACTGGGAAACAATGACCCTTAATCATTAAAGGGCAACCTTTGCAAACTCTATCAACCAACACACACTTGCCTAGGGGATTAGACACTCTTATTATGAATTCAGTAAACTCTATGGGCATGCTCATACTAGAGACTAATTTCATGCATATGTATGAGTGGGTGGATCCCGGATCAATTAAAGCTATAACACGAGTATTATGGAGAGAAAAGTTACCCGTGATTACGTCGGGAGAAGATGCCTCTTCACGAGCACGAATGGCATATGTCCTCACCGGTGCTCTACCCTCGAGTCTAGCAGCTTACTCTATAGATGGATTCTTGCTACCCATCTTATTTCCCGGGTTTCTTAGTGGTCTTCCCCTAGCAGTACTTCCCGATCTTGCATACTGAGGCTTTTCTTTCTCGCCCACCTCAGGGCAGTCTCTAATAAAGTGGTCTAAGGACCCACATCTGAAGCAAGCTTTCTCATTAGCTCGACACTCACCAAAATGGCGCCTGCCAAACTGAGGGCATTCTGGTTTACTTGGTCGGACGTTGCCCACACTAGCAACTGATGTGGTCTGCCCTTTCGACCCCGAAAATTGCTTGCCTTTACTTCAGGTTGAAAACCCCGCTGAAGTGACTGATCGAGTAGCGAAATCCCTCGATTTCTTAGATGAGGATTGGTGAGACTTATTCAATTATCTCTTCCTCGAGTCATGAGACTCATTCTCAGCTCTTCTCTTCTCTTTAGCCAACTCTTCGGCTTTATAGGCTCTATCTACCAACACTACAAATTCCTTTAGTTCGAGGACTCCCACGTATAAACGAATATCTTCATTTAATCCATCCTCGAATCGCTTGCACATAACGGCTTTGGTAGACATGCACTCATGTGCATACTTGCTAAGTCTTACGAACTCCCATTCATAGTCGGTTATTGACATACGACCTTGCTTCAGTTCTAAGAACTCCTTCCTCTTATGGTCGATGAACCGCTGACTGATGTACTTTTTTCGGTATTCCTCTTGGAAAAATTCCCAGCTAACTCTCTCCCTCGGCACCACCGACACCAGAGTGTTCCACCATCGATAGGCTAAATCTCTCAGGAGAGATACCGCACACTTTAAGCACTCCTCAGGTCTGCAGGATAACTCATCGAATACCCTGATGGTATTCACGAGCTAGAATTCAACTTTCTCTGGGTCATCTTCCTTATTTGCCCGAAATTCCTCGGCTCCTTGTTTTCGGATCTTTTCCACCGGAGGTCTTTCTCTTCTCACCACCTCAACCACTTGAGGAACTACTGGAGCGGGTTGAGGAATTGGTAGGGGTGGAGGGGGTTGAGCGTTTGGATTTGCTCGGGTATACTTAGTACACCAGTTGCTCATCATGTGGAGAAAAGCTTCTTGAGCCTCTTCCCCCTGACCCAAGGTCTCAGGTCTACTATTAGCCGGTGCGGTCCCTTGAGCGGGAGCCAGCGTGTTACTCGCAGCATCATCGGCTGCAGTTCGGTCTGGATCAGAATCCATGTACTACATAAAACAAAATTTTATACGTCAGGAGCCATCACACTATCATTACTCAGACACCCTTACATATGGCATATATAGTTAGACTCGTACTTACGCTACGTTAGTCCTAGAACCGACTAAACCGTAGCTCTGATACCAATAAATGTAAAACTCTTTACCCGTGCCCGAAGCCAGGACTAGGATTGAGGCATTACCTAACTAATCTCACTTGACATCTCGAAACGGGCTAAAAATTTCGTTTAAACTCATCACTTGCACGTACTCAGCCTAAGAGGTCCCAAACATACCTCCGAGAGGTATCAAAACTATTCTGGGAGTTTTTACGAGCTCAGGAACTTTTCAACAAAATAGGTGCCACACGCCCGTGTTGGTCTAGGGACACGCCCGTGTGCCCCTAAGACATGTCCGTGTCATCCACCCGTGGTCGACCCTGACCAACTTCACACGGCCTAGACACGCCCGTGTCTTCCGCCCGTGGTCAATTTTGACTAACTTCACACGGCATAGACACGCCCGTGTCTTCTACCCGTGGTCGATTTAAATTCCACAATTAATGTGCAAACTTCACACGGCCTGGGAACACGCCCGTGTCCCTAGCCCGTGTGGCACACTGACTTGCAAACCTAGTATACAAGGGGACACACGGTCAATTCACACGCCCATAGGGCTGACCATGTGTCACACATGGTATAGACACACGCCCGTGTGTCTATTCATGTGGACAATTAGATGGCTATCTACCAAACCTTTTGCCACCCTACATTGCACACATGCAAACACCAATCTATCTCAACACAATTCACAACCCAAAGGCATATCCAAGTACTCAATTCAACAACCATACACAAGGGCATACACTTCACAAAAAAAATCACTTTCTTTAAACATAAAAAAATTGCCAAGTATCGGCCTAACTTAATAGACCATTACAAAAGGAGGTTTTGATGCCTTACAAAGCCAACACTTTGGCCAACAATTACGACCTAACAAAATACTCGAGTCCTATACATGCCATACTCAAAATAAGTCTAAATTGTTATACCAAAGTGGTGCCGATAGTGTGATTTTCGAACTCCTACGTCCTCGTTCCTCGAGTTATCTTGGCAATACTACAAGGAGAAAGAACAATGAAAGGGGTAAGCATAAAGCTTAGTAAGTTTGCATGAATATAAATAGCAAAAATAAGCTCATAAAATAATCCATCCATGATATTAACTAACCATACACAATTCATAGGCATCTTGCCATACTTACTCACAATTGCCCTTATTTAGCACATACTATGCCACATGTCATACACATTTCTTTGTGACTCATTCACGAGTACCTGTATTCACTCATTCATATGACTTTAGTGTAAATCTCATTTCTACTTCTAAACTCATCTACTTATCCCTTTAATCACTAGGGATAGTCAGAGACGTATATTCAACGTCGTTCATGTAGAGACGAAGCCAATGCCACATCCCCGAGGTGGTCTTACATGGAGTTACATCTAAATGCCAATGCCATATCCCGGATATGGTCCTATATGGACTTTTAAATCAATTATCAATGCCACATTCCGAATGTGGTCTTAACGAGTTTCTTATTCTTTTTCGAAGCCATATCCCAGATATAGTCTTATACGGGATCTTAACTCAGTGCCGAGGCCATGTCCCGAACATGGTCTTATACGGGACTTTATCTAATTCACATCTCGATGATAGCAATCCCATATTCATTATAGTCCACTAGGACTTCAACATCATACATCAATGTGATACCAAGCATTTTCAATTATGCTAACATAAATATTTCATTAATCACATACAAACTTACATCGATTTCAAAATGAGCTAGCTCGATGATTTAGTCCGAGACTTTGTTCTTTCCCCGATCGAGGCGGATCCTCAGTTCTTCTTACATTATAACAACAATTTAGCTCATTTTAATCATCTCATTAATAAAGCATTTCAATAATCACGCTTAGGCAAAATTACTATTTTACCCCTAGACTTTGGCAAATTAACCATTTTGCCCCTAGGCTCAAAAATAAATTCTAATCACATTTCTACCTTCAACAAGCCTAGGTGAACATTTAATACTCTTATAGCTATCATCAAAACTCAACATTTCACATATTTACTACAATTTTGTAACCTTTTCATCAAGGTCCAAATTAGGTGTTTTCAAGACAACACCTTTCACAAAAGTTGTTCATACAACAACTAAGACTCATTTTCTTCCATAAAAAATGCAGCAAATAGCAATGAAAGCTCTCATGGTAAAACTCTAAACTTTGTATCAAATTGCACAATAGTCCTCTCATTTGAAAGCTTAAGTTCTAGGGGTCTTAAAAGTACAATTATCATAAAGAAAATCATCAAAATCACTTACTAGGATGGATGAGAGCTTGCTGAAAATTGTGAGCTTTCAAACCCCTATTCTGCTTGCAAATTTTGGTGGAGAAAGATGGAGAGAAATATGATATTTTCTCTTTCTTTATTCTAATATTAAACTAGTCAAACAAGTCACCAACTATTAACTACTTTGACCAATTTTTTTGTCCATCTTTGTCTCCTATGCTAGTCCATGACTGGCCAAGCATGTATTGGGGGTCTAATTTCCTTTTAAAGACCTCCAATTTACATTCTAAGGCTATTTGGTACCTTTATCTAATAGAATGGAACTTTGGCACTTTATGCGATTTAGTTTTTTTTTTCGCGATTGAACGTGGAATCGCTAAAATTAAAGCACCAAAATTCTCATGCACATATACTATCATGCTTCGGCTCATAATATAACATGAAAATAAATTTTTCAATTCTCAGATTAGTGACCCCGAGATCACTATTCTGACTAGCCCCTAAATCGGGCTGTTACAGAGCACCGGGCAGAGGTGCTGGTCATGCTGAGGCAAGGCAACTGGCTCTAGTTTATGCTGCACATCGCTGAGAGGAGGCTGATGCTCCAGACGTCATTACGGGTACATTCTTTATTTATAATGTACCTTATACTGCATTGATAGATATAGGATCCACTCACTCCTATATAGCTTGTACCGTATCTGAAAACTTGGGTATACTGGTTGAGAGCACTACGAGTGAGGTCACTATACTAAGTCCATTGGGGCAGTCAATAAGGGTTAACAAACTGTTTAGAGACGTTCCTCTAGAGGTTCAAGGAGCTATCTTTTTGGCTGATCTGATGGAACTGCCTTTTGGAGAATTTGATCTAATACTGGAATGGACTGGTTAGTTAAACACCGAGTGAGCTTAGATTGTGCCACAAAAAGGGTTGTACTGAGAACTGAGGGGGACATCGAGGTAGTCGTAACTGGGGAACGTCAGAACTACTTATCGAATGTGATTTCTGCATTAAGGGCCAAAAAGTTGGTTCGTAAGGGATGTGAGGTGTATCTAGCCTCCATCAGTGTTTCAGATTCTGGGATTCTTTGGTTAAGGATATCAGGACGGTTAAGGACTTTTCAGACGCTTTTCCTGAAGAGCTGCCTGGGTTACCTCCAAATCGTGAAGTGGAGTTTGGGATTGAGCTCCTTCCTGGTACAGCTCAGGTGTCTATCGCCCCTTATAGAATGGCACCGAAGGTGTAACAGTCCGGTTTAGACCCTAGTCAGAATAGTGGTTTCGCGACCACAAATCTGAGTCAGAAAAATATTTTAATATTATTTTTTGTGTCTGCAGTATATGATTAAGCATGTGTGAAATTTCTGTGAATTAATTTGTCCGATTGCGTGTTTAATATGATAAAATGACTTAATTGTGAAAGATACTAAATTAGTATGCCATAAGTTAAAAGCACTTATGTGTCATGTCTTTATAAATGTGAGGTCTTTATAATGCAATTGAACCATTGGAAATATGGATGGGCATTAATGCCCAAAGTTAGTTGAATTTAAATGATAATAAAAAGGCTAAATTTGGAATTTGATAATTAAGTTTAATTTTAATGAAACAAAAGCATGAAATTAGCCATAGTTGTCATCTTTTAGCCGAAAATAAAAAGAAGGAGAAGCCATGGAAGAGTTTTAGGTTTCGGCTAGCTTTGAGCTTGATCAAGGTATGGATTTTGATCAATTTTTGATAATTTCTACGTTTTTGTAATCGTTGCTTAGTGTTCTTCAAAACCCATGCTTCAATTTTGTGAATTGATGATGATTTTGAATTGTGCTATTGATGAAATCATAAGTTTTGTGATGTTTAAAGATGAAATATGAAAGATATGTGATAGATTAACATAGTTTGTCTTTGGATTTTTAGTGAATTTGAGTAATTTGGACTAAATTGTGAAAATAATATTTTGAGGGACTAAATTGTGAAATAAATGAAATTTATGGACTTGTATGAGCATGGGTAATATTCGGCCTAAGCATGGTGTGTGCAAATTTTGTGTATTTTGTGATTTTGTGAAATAAGGAATAAAATGTCAAAATGTGAAAATGTGAGGGCTAAATTGTAAATTTTCCCTAAATATGTGTTTTTGGATTGAATTGAATGATTTGGTGAATAAATGAATTAAATTTGAATATGTATAGATCAAGAACTGAAGAAAATGGATTTAGATCGCGGAAAGTCGAAAGTGATCGAATAGTCGAGTCCGTACGTTATCCGAATCCAAGGTAAGTCTATATACAAATATATGTATTTACATTGATATATGTATGTTCATATGAAAATTTATAATGATGAATGTATATGAGATGATGAGTACATTAAATCCGAGATAGTATCGACATGATGTCAACATCCGAAAAAGTCCCGTACGAACCTAGGAATAAATAGGATTGTATATGTCATGACATAGGTGTCCGATTTGTGATATCGTGTAAGACCATGTCTGGGACGTTGGCATCGATTTGAGATTTACGTGTAAGACCATGTCTGGGATATTGGCATCGTATTGATTCGTGTAAGACCCTGTCTGGGACAGTGGCATCGATATCTGGTTACATGTAAGACCACATCTAGGACGTTGGCATTGTACGACCATTCTGAGTATTCTGAGCTTCCTATTTGATTCCGAACGATTCAACGGAAAAATCTGAGAAATGAGAGACTATGTAAAATGTTTAAGCGAAACAGGTACATTTGAATTGTACACTATGTATGTGTATAGAAGGTAAGTATATCTATGTGAACTTACCTAAGTGAGATATGTGTATAGTTTTGTGGATATGAAATGTGATAGATGTATGACTTTGATATGAGTAAAAGAGATGTTTTGAGATAATATATGTTGGTAAACTAAGGCTAACAAATGAGCCAATGAAAATGTTATGAATTTTGCAAATGAGAAACTTAAATGACATTATTTTAATTGATTATGTGCAATTCATGTTAAGTTTATTTGTATATGGCTTACTAAGCTTTTGAAAGCTTACTTTGTGGGTGTTTGCTTTGTTTTATAGATTGTCAAAGCTACAGAAGGTTCGGAAATCGTCGAGGATTGTCATCACACTATTCAAATCATATTTTGGTATCTTATGATCATGTATATATTAAGTATGGCATGTATAGTCTAGTTAAAATAGATTATGTTTGAGATATGTATATAACAATGTGATATGGCTAGGTAAATGGTTGTGATGTGTATGAGTAGTCAAGCTATATGATGTTTAGTTTGGTATGGTTTGTTAGCTAATGAAATGGTCAAAGTAAGGATAAGCTTGTTGATGCAAAAATTGGTATACATATTTGATGAGTAGATGTCATTTTGTAGTGGTAAGTTGTGAATGATTTATGCCTAGAAATGTTTGTGAATAAGTTGAGCTAAATGGCATATAAGTTGGTATGTTTGAAGAGTACTTTAATGAGTTGAAAAGGATGACCAATTGGTATGTTTTTGGTTGCCAATTGTGTTTGGTATGATGCTTGTATGTATTTGTATGGATGACCCAAAGTGTGGGTGGCATTTTGGCCTTGCAAATGGCCTATATTTGCCCACACGGTTGAGCACAAGGGCGTATGGCTCAACCGTGTCCCTCGTGGTTGCATTTCAAAACAAGTCAGACTCGACCACGGGCTGGACACACGGGCGTGTGGCTGGCCGTGTGGTGCAAGTCAGGCTTGACCACGGGTGAGGCACACGGGCGTGTCCACGGCCGTGTGGACAGGTCAGTATGTATGCCCTATTTTGACACGGCTTAGACACACGGGCGTGTTTGAGGCCATGGAAGGCACACGACCTGCCCACACGGGCGTGCGACCTCTGTAACTTTAAAATTTTTTAAATTTCCAAGAATTTTTGTATTTGTTCGGTTTAGTCCCGGGTCTATTCTAAAGTATGTTTAAGGTCTCGTAGACCTATTTAAGGGGCACTTGGATTGGATTCTTTGAATTATATTATGTAATGTCCGAAAAAGGTTCTGATTCGTCCAATAATGCCTTTAACCCTAGACCGGCGATGGTTACGGGTTAGGGGTGTTACATTTGATTGGTATCAGAGCCAGGTTTAGTCGATTCTAGGACTAACGTAGCGTGTGAGAGTCTAGCTATACATGCGATATATACGAACTTTGATAGTGTGATGAATCCTGACGTGTAAAATGTGTTTTTTATATGGTAATGGATCCTGAAAGAGTCGTAGCTGACGATGTTAAAAGCAATGCGCCTGCTCCCGCTCAAGGGACAGCACCATCTGATTCGAGACCGGCTACTAACGGTCAAGAGGGAGAGGCTGAACAAGCCTTCTTCCAAATGATGAAAGAGTGGTTCACTCGGTATGTAAGAACTAATCCGGCTGTTTCACAACCTCTGCCTCTGCCTAATCCTCCTCCGACTTCTGCTATACCTCCGATTATGAGCTTGAATTTGTTGAATAAACCTCCGGTCGAAAAAATCCGTAAATATAGGGCTGAAGAGTTCAGGGCCACTAGTGATGATGATGCTGAGAGAGTAGAATTTTGGCTCGAGAACACTATCCGAGTATTTGATGAAATGTCACTGACTCCTGAAGAATGTATAAAGTTTATTGTTTCTTTGTTAAGAGACGCAGCCTATCAATGGTGGAAGACTTTGATTTCTGTGGTTCCAAAGGAACGGGTTACTTGGGATTTCTTCCAGTCTGAGTTCAGAAAGAAATACATCAGTCAAAGGTTTATTGATCAGAAACGAAAAGAATTTCTTGAGTTGAAATAGGGTCGAATGACCGTGATCGAGTATGAACGAGAGTTCGTGAGACTAAGTCAATATGCTCGAGAATGTGTTTCAACCGAGGCAATAATGTGTAAACAGTTTGAAGACGGCCTAAATGAAGACATTCATTTGCTTGTTGGGATTCTGGAAATAAAAGAGTCCATTGTGCTTGTTGATCGAGCGTGCAAAGCTGAGGCACTCGGGAAAGACAAAAGAAAAGCTGAGTCTGAAGTCAGAGATGCGAGAAAGAGATTTTCGAGCAAATCATTTCAGTCTACTTCAAAGAACTTCAGTGATGAGCATAGCCATTCCAGAACTAATGTGGGACATTCAAATCCGAGAGATCGAGCTAGATCACAGTCGAATTCTAAAGCTCCAGCTACATCGATAGCTAGTGTGGGAAATGTCCGATCCGAACGACCTGAATGTAAGCACTGTGGTAAAAGACATCCGAGTAGTTGTAGATTGAATGATCGAGCTTGTTTCAGATGTGGATCATTAGATCATTTCATCCGAGATTTCCCAGAGTCTGTTGAGCAAGAGATTATTCAGAATCTGAGATCTGATAATGTTTCAGCGAGAGGTAGACCTTCCCAAAATGTAAGAAATGTCAGTGGTAGTCAGAGAACTACGAAAGACACTGTTGCGAGATCTGAAGCTAGAGCGCCTGCCAGAGCATATGCCATTTGAGCTCATGAGGAAGCTTCATCTCCGGATGTTATAACGGATACATTTACTCTTTATGATACTTTTGTGATTGCATTGATAGACCCAGGTTCTACACATTCGTATATATGCATGAACTTAGTATCCAGTAAGACTTTGCCTGTAGAGTCTACTGAATTTGTTATTAGAGTATCGAACCCCTTAGGTAAAAGTGTCTTGGTTGATAAAGTATGCAAGAACTGTTCGTTAATGTTTAGAGATGTTTATTTTCCGGCTGATTTGATGCTATTACCATTTGATGAGTTTGATATAATTTTGGGTATGGACTGGTTGACACTACATGATGCTGTTGTGAATTGCAAAAGAAAGACCATTGATTTGAGATGTCAGAATGATAAAGTAGTTCAGATTGTGTCTAATGATTTGAATGGATTATCGGCTGTGATATCTATGTTAAAAGCTCAGAGTTATATGAAAAAGGGGTATGAAGCTTATTTTGCTTATATAATTGACTCAAAAGTGACTGAAAAGAAAGTTGAATCAGTGCAAGTGGTTTGTGAATTTCCTGACGTGTTTCCTGAAGAATTACCAAGATTGCCTCCAATATGTGAAGTTGAATTTGGTATTGATTTGTTACCGGGAACGACTCCTATTTCGGTAGCTCCGTATAAAATGGCACCAACAGAGTTGAAAGAGTTAAAATCACAGTTGCAAGAGTTGACCGATAGAGGATTTGCAAGATTGAGTTTCTCACCTTGGGGTGCTCCTGTTCTGTTTGTGAAAAAGAAAAATGGCATGATGAGAATGTGCATTGATTATCGTCAGTTGAACAAGGTGACTATAAAGAACAAATATCCTCTGCCCAGAATTGATGATTTATTTGATCAGCTTAAAGGAGCCACTATGTTTTCAAAGATAGATCTGAGATCAGGATACTACCAGTTGCGGGTAAAAGATTCAGACATTCCGAAGACTGCTTTTAGAACGAGGTACGAGCATTATGAGTTTTTAGTTATGCCTTTTGGACTAACAAATGCTCCTGCTGTTTTTATGGATCTGATGAACAGAATTTTCAGACCGTACTTAGATCAATTTGTTGTTGTATTCATTGACGACATCTTGATTTATTTATGTGATGAGATTGAGCATGCTGAGCATCTGAGAATTGTTTTGCAAACTCTGTGAGATAAGCAATTGTATGCAAAGTTCAGTAAATGTGAATTCTGGTTGCGAGAAGTTGGTTTTCTGGGACATATTGTATTAGCCTCTGGAATACGAGTTCATCCGAGTAAGATTTCTGCTATTCTGGAATGGAAACCTCTGAAGAATATGTCTGAAGTCTGTAGTTTTCTGGGACTAGCTGGTTACTATCGTCGGTTTGTAAAAGGATTCTCGATAATAGCTACTCCGTTAACTAGATTACTTCAGAAAGATGTAAGGCTTGAATGGTCTGATAAATGTCAGAAAAGCTTTGATCAGTTGAAAACTCTATTTACTGAAGCTCCAGTTTTGGGACAACCAAAATCGAGTAAAGAATTCATGATTTACAGTGATGCTTCATTGAATGGTCTGGGATGTGTTTTGATGTAGGAAGGCAAAGTTATAGCTTATGCCTCGAGACAATTGAAGCCGCATGAAAATAACTATCCAACACATGATCTTGAACTAGCTGCAATTGTTTTTGCATTAAAGATTTGGCGTCATTATCTTTTCGGTGAGAAATGCCACGTGTTTTCAGATCATAAAAGTTTAAAGTATCTGATGACTCAGAAAGACTTGAATCTGCGACAGAGAAGATGGTTAGAATTGTTGAAAGACTATGAGCTTGTAATAGATTATCATCCGGGTAAAGCAAATGTTGTTGCTGATGCATTGAGTCGGAAGTCACTGCTTGCATTATGTGCTATGAGTGCTCATTTAGACTTGCCTGATGATAGTTCAGTTTTGGCAGAATTGAAAGCGAAACCGTTGTTCTTACAAAAAATATATGATGCTCAGAAGATTAATAACGAAATGCTAGCGAAACGAGCTCAGTGTGATTCGAATTCTGATTTTAAATTTAGAGTTGATGATGATTATTGTTTGAGATTTTGAGATCGAATTTGTGTTCCGAGAAATCCGGAGTTAATACAGTTAATTTTGAATGAAGCTCATAATAGTCGCCTATCTGTTCATCCGAAAAGTACAAAAATGTACCATGATTTGAAGCAACACTATTGGTGGTCTGGTATGAACAGAGATATCTTTGATTTTGTGTCGAAATGTTTAGTCTATCAGCAAGTTAAAGCTGTACACCAGGTTCCATCTGGTTTGCTACAACCGATTCGGATTCCCGAGTGGAAATGGGATAGAGTGACGATGGAGTTTGTTTTTGGATTTCCATTGACTCCGAGAAAGAAAGATGCAATTTGGGTCATAGTTGATCGATTGGCGAAATCTGCCCATTTTATTCTGGTACGATCTGATTACTCACTTGATAAGTTAGCTGAGCTTTATATTTCTGATATTATGAGATTGCACGGAGTGCCATTGTCTATTGTGTCTGATAGAGATCCGAGATTTACATCACGATTCTGGAAGAAATTACAAGAAGCTTTAGGTACGAAATTGCATTTCAGTACGGCTTTTCACCCACAGACAGATGGCCAGTCCGAATGGATTATTCAGATTCTCAAGGATATGTTGAGATGTTGTATTCTTGAGTTTAATGGTACGTGGGAACAATATTTACCATTGATTGAATTTGCTTATAATAATAGTTTTTAGTCGAGCATTAAAATGGCACCTTATGAGGCTTTGTACGGACGCAAATGTCGAACACCTCTGTATTGGACTGAGCTCAGTGAAAATAAGATACACGGGGTCGATTTGATAAAAAACACTGAACAGAAAGTGAAAGTAATCCATGATAGTTTGAAAGCAACGTCTGATCATCAAAAGTCCTATGCAGACTTGAAAAGAAAAGATATTAAATTCGAAATCGGTGATAAAGTATTTTTAAAAGTATCTTCGTGGAAGAAAGTACTCAGATTCAGACGTAAAGGCAAATTGAGTCTAAGATTCATCGGGCCGTATGAGATCATTGAACGAATATGGCCAGTTGCGTACAGATTGTTATTGCCACCAGAGCTAGAAAATATTCATAATGTATTTCACGTATCAATGCTTCGTCGATACAGATCTGATCCGTCACATGTGATTTCTCCGTCTGAGATTAAAATCTGATCTGATATGACTTACGAAGAAGAACCGATCCGTATCTTAGCTCACGAAGTGAAAGAATTGCGAAATAAGAAAATCTCATTAGTGAAAGTGTTATGGAATCGACACGGAGTTGAAGAGGCTACGTGGGAGTCTGAAGATTCAATAAAATAACAATATCTGAATCTGTTTAACGGTAAGATTTTCGGGGACAAAAATCCCTAAGGGGGGAGAATTGTAACAGTCTAGTTTAGACCCTAGTCGAAATAGTGGTTTCGGGACCATAAATCCGAGTCAAAAAATATTTTAATATTATTTTTTGTGTCTGCAGTATATGATTAAGCATGTGTGAAATTTCTGTGAATTAATTTGTCTGATTGCGTGTTTAATTTGATAAAAGGACTTAATTGTGAAAGATACTAAATTAGCATGCCATAAGTTAAAAGCACTTATGTGTCATGTCTTTATAAATGTGAGGTCCTTATAATGAAATTGAACCATTGAAAATATGGATGGACATTAATGCCTAAAGTTAGTGGAATTTAAATGATAATAAAAAGGCTAAATTTGGAATTTGATAATTAAGTTTAATTTTAATGAAACAAAAGCATGAAATTAGCCATAGTTGTCATCTTTTAGCTGAAAATAAAAAGAAGGAGAAGCCATGGAAGAGTTTTAGGTTTTGGCTAGCTTTGAGCTTGATCAAGGTATGGATTTTGATCAGTTTTTGATAATTTCTACGTTTTTGTAATCGTTGCTTAGTGTTCTTCAAAACCCATGCTTCAATTTTGTGAATTGATGATGATTTTGAATTGTGCTATTGATGAAATCATAAGTTTTGTGATGGTTAAAGATGAAATATGAAAGATATGTGATAGATTAACATAGTTTGTCTTTGGATTTTTAGTGAATTTGAGTAATTTGGACTAAATTGTGAAAATAATATTTTGAGGGAATAAATTGGAAATAAATGAAATGTATGGACTTGTATGAGCATGGGTAATATTCGGCCTAAGCATGGTGTGTGCAAATTTTGTGTATTTTGTGATTTTGTGAAATAAGGAATAAATTGTCAAAATGTGAAAATGTGAGGGCTAAATTGTAAATTTGCCCTAAATATGTGTTTTTGGATTGAATTGAATGATTTGGTGAATAAATGAATTAAATTTGAATATGTATAGATCAAGAACCGAAGAAAACAGATTTAGATTGCAAAAAGTCGAAAGTGATCGAATAGTCGAGTCCGTACGTTATCCGAATCCGAGGTAAGTCTACATACAAATAAATGTATTTACATTGATATATGTATGGTCATATGAAAGTTTATAATGATGAATGTGTATGAGATGATGAGTACACGAAATCCGAGATAGTATCGACATGTGATAAACCATAATTTATACATATTTTAACCCCATGCTTATCTTATTTTTTGGATGAGTTTTCATTGAATTTGATGAATTCGATGCTCCTAATCTCTTAATTTCATGTTTTATACTCAGGAAAGCTTAGGAAGTCGAAAAGGACGAGAAACGGGCCAAAAAGGGGCAAAACGGGCCTACCTAGGAAATCAACACGGCCTGGACCATTGGACACGGCCGTGTTTTTCGAGCAAGGATCAACCACGGCCTGGACTATCGACTACGGGCATATCACATGGCCGTGTGTGGCGAGCAGGATCGACCACGATCAAGGGAGTCCACCACGGGCGTGTCACACAGGCGTGTCCCTACCGAAATCAAGATGAATTCTATTCGGATTAGGATACTTGTGGGCCAAGTAAGGCATCTCAAAGCCTATATAAACACCCTAAGGGGCAACCTAAAAGAGAGCTCGACAGGACGTCGAATAGACGCCGAGTAGAAGGAGAAGATACTCCAAGACAGCCGTCGGGAACAGCTTAGGAGAAGGATCTCCATCAAGACTGAAGATCTCCCATCAAGTTCTTTAGGAGTTTTTTGGGTTTTCTTATGTTTTGTTGTTTTTCCTCTTTTATGATGTTTCCCTCTTTTAGTATGAACTAAATCCCTTAGATACCTAAGGGATGAAACCTAAGATGATCTTATTATTATTTGATTTATGAGATAAATACTTGTGCTTATTCTTAATTGTGAGTTCTTATTCTTGTTTTGATAATTCAGTTATTGATTCAAGTCGAATGTGCTTATTCAAAGGAGCAAAAGTCCCTGTCTAAGAGTAGATCAACACAATTAAGCGGAGTTGATTGCAACCCTAGAGATAGGGCTACAAAAATTTGCCGGATTAGGGTCAAACCTAATAAGGGAGTTCATAGATCGAGTTAATTCGACAATAGGGGTTTTAATTAGAAAGAGATTTCAATTAATCAACCTAGAGTCAGTTGTTAGTAGCCTCGAGAGAGGTATTAATATAATTTAGGGATTTCTACGGATTAAGCCAAGTGAATAAATCGCATGAATCAAAAGTAATAAGTGAAGTCTAGGTGGATTCTTCCTTAGGTATTGTCTATCTCATATAAGTTGTCCAAAGGTATTTTCCCCAATTTACTCTCAGTCGCGTTCATAGTAAGTTAAATTAGTTAATAGATTTTAGATTAAAAATAAATCCCCTTAATTTATTAGGCTAGATAATAAAAAGATAGTTAATACTAGTACTCTTGGTCCTTGAGGATACGATATTCTAGACTCACCACAGCTATACTACTGTTCGATAGGTGCGCTTGCCTTTGTCGAAATAATAGCTAGTTTCGAGCTCCATCAAGTTCTTTGGCGCCGTTGCCGGGGACTAAGATATTAGGAACACTAAATTTTTATTACTTTAGCCATTTTATTTTATTTACAATTTATTTTATTTTATTTATTTTATTTTTTACTAACTTTTCTCTTTCTTCTGGCAGGAGTCTTTAGTTTATGACTAGAAGAAACCCAGTAGGACCCTTACTTTTTGACATTGAGATTGAAAGTACAGCTCGTAGAAACTGAAGAGAAATAAGGCGAAGCCTACAATACATATAAGAAGAGCAAGAAGACAAAACCAACACTACCGAAGAGATGGCTGACAATAATCCGCTACCTCCTGTAGTTGCCGCAAATCCGGTGAATCAAAACCCTGCTCCTCGCACTATGTATGATTATGCTAAACCTAGTTTAACAGGAACTGAATCAAGTATTGTTAGACCTGCTATTGCTGCAAATAATTTTGAACTGAAACCTAACACTATACAGATGATTCAACAATTTGTTCAGTTTGATGGTTTGCAGGATGAGGATCCAAACAATCACTTGACAAATTTTCTAGAGTTTTGCGACACTTTCAAAATAAATGGCGTTTCTGATGATGCCATTCGTCTTCGATTTTTTCCCTTTTCATTAAGGAACTAAGCTAAACAGTGGTTGAACTCGTTACCACGAGGATCAATCACTACATGGGAGCAAATGACCGAATTTTTTTGTTAAAATATTTTTCGCTGGCTAAAACGGCCAAGTTGAGGAATGATATCTCTTCCTTTGTGCAAATGGATTTAGAAACACTTTACGACGCATGGGAGAGATACAAGGATCTACTAAGAAGGTGCCCTCACCATAGGCTACCATTATGGCTACAGGTTCAACCTTTTTACAACGGTGTGAACCCCTCGACTAGGCAATTGATTGATGCATCCGCCCGCGGTACACTAAACAGTAAAACACCTGAGGCTACTTATGAATTCATCGAAGAGATGTCACTGAATAATTATCAGTGGCAAGTTATAAGGACAAAGCCAACAAAAGCCGCAAGTGTTTTCAACCTCGACGCAGTAACCATGCTCTCAAACCAGGTACAACTTTTAAGTAAGAAAATTGACGATTTGTGTGGTTTTTCACAGGTACATCCAGTGATGCAGTGCGATACAAATGGAGGAGGGACGAACAATACAGAATACCCACCCTACAACCCTGGCATAGAAAGCGAACAAATGAACTATATGGGTAATAATTCTAGATCTCAAAATAACCCCTATAGTAACAATTATAATCCAGGTTGGAGAAACCTGTAACATCCTAAATTTATTGGGCCTATGCGTTAATGCAGGGATATGATTAACATGTTAATTTAAGGTTAGGGGTCCAAATTGGGCTCAGGCTTAGGCATAGGCCTTGATTAAAATTTTCTGTTTGGGCATTATAGGGTTTAACAGGTAGTATCTGTGTTTTAAATATCAAGGTCGGCTTGTGGCCCAATATTTAGTGGCGCTGCAAGGGAGCTAGAGGGTGGCGTCACTAGCAGAGGAAAGAGGGCCAAGCTTGGACGCAAGGAGCCCATGATTTTGGGCCATGTTTGGCACATAAAAGGGGAATAAGGGGGGACGACATTGGGGCTAGGAAATAGGAGGATTAAATAATATGGATAATAAGGATAAAGAGCTGATAAAAGAAGGAAGAGGTGGTGCTATCTAGGTTTCTTTTAAAGGTATGAATAGATTTAGATAAAGGAGAAAAGTTAGGAGCTATCTCACGAGAAACAGAGTTGGCCAAAATTCCATCACCTAGAGGAGTAAAGAAATCGGTTTCTAATTGCTATAGGGGGTGCCGAATTTCTCCTTTTTATGGGCTTAATTCTTTAGTTATCAGGAAGGGCACTTTCGGGTTTTGATAGGTAAGTGCCGAAATTTCTATAAATAGGGGGGATAGCTCATCAATTTCGGCATTTGAACCGTAATCTTTTCTCCATTCTTTGTGCCGAAATTCTCAGTCTCCCTCTGCAATTTCTTTTCTTTTGATTCCTTCAAAAGCCGAAATCTTCCAATCTTCTCAACATCTTTTCTTTCAAAAGACTAAAACCCTAAACTCTCTTCTCATCTCCATAGCCGAATACTCCCTATTCTTTGCCGATTTCTTCAACTAAAAGCCGAAACTACTTAGATTTCTTCCTATCATCTTCTCTTCTGATCTTCTCAAAAAGCTAAAATCTCTAAGGGTGAGTCGAATTCTCTGCGTTAAGGTGAGTGCCGATTTTCCTATCTCTTCAATCTCTCTTTCGGTTTTTAAGAGACAAGGCTGAATAGCCACTTGGTTGTTAAGGCTGCCGAATGAAGCTAATATTTCCTCACTTTTGCGTTTGGGCGGCATTCTGGGATTTGAAGGAAACCTGATCATCTAGATTTAAAAGTCGAAAATCGCTAGTCTCTAATTTCGGGATTTTAAGGTAAGGTAATTTTCCCTAGATTTTCACTAGATTCGTTCATCGCATGCGAGATCTTAACTTTATGATGTGGATTAACGATCATATGTTGTGATAGTAGTTCTGACAAGGACTTGTGATGGAATTAAATATGGATCAGGCAAAGGATAGAATCCCTAAGTTTAAGAAACGAGCTGTGTCAGCAGTACGGGATTGGCCATCAGGTTGTGGACCGGCTTCTGAACAACACCTTAGGCAAGTAGCAGTTGTATCGACTTCTGATAGTGTCGACATAGAGAGTGTCGTTCTAACGGTAATCAGGTGTGTAGATCTCTAACACACAAATAATCTGTATGAATGTATATATATGTTTATGTTATGGGCTAGAAGCCGGATAATAGGCTGTGTTGACAGTCGAATAAAACCCTAAAAGGGTTAGGCAAGGATGCCAGGTACGTAATCATAGAAATCTCTATGTGTATCGAAATATATGAAAGCTTGTATGATGTTTTTTTATGTGTGTATGCATGGGGTGGGATTATGATAATGAAGGGGAAGTGCATGATAGGTCACAACAGTGATCGGTGGTAGAAATCCCACGTTATATAAATGTTAGGTCACCTAGTGATTGGTGGCTATGCCACGTTTAATGATTCCTGACTAACAGGAATAGGCAGTACGGCTGTCGTTATGGAGGGTTGATTGTAGAAATCCCCAAGGTGTGATGGTTGGTACGGGTTGGTGTATAGAGGATGGATTTTTAGGCTGGGATGGGTCATGATGCATAGTTAGTTACCCTTGTATGGGCCAAGGCCATAATGTGTTTGTGGGACTAAATCCTTTTATGTGTTTTCGGGATTTGCACACTGAGTCTTGGTGACTCATCCTATTATTTTTCCTAACCTTTCAGGTGAGCAGTAGATCGTGGACAAGGGAGCCGAGGCGGACTCGAGGGGCCAACAAGTCTTTTATTTATTAAATTTCCACTTTATTTTAATTTTTAATTTTGGGATTATTTGATGTAATAAGGCCTCCATAGCTTAGGTTATAAGTTGATATTTGTTAATATTTATGTTTTTTTTATGATCAAAGACTTATGTTTAAAAGAAATAAAAATGGGATTTTCAAACCTTATTTAAATAACACCTATTTTGGAAAGATAAATTACAAAGATTTTCTACAAGTACCACCTATTTAACGAATATCCACAAAAACAAACTAAGTTTTACAAAGCCTTGCAACGTAAAAGTTTTTAACATTAAACCCATAGCATACTAGATTCGGTCGTGACGTATGGGCCGGGTTTAGGGTGTTACATTTTGGTATCAGAGTCCAGTTCAAAACTCGGGCTGTGAAATGGGTCTAGTACTGTTTTAAAGTTGATAAGAATTTGGAAAAGTTTGGGTTGAGAAATGGCCTTCGAGTCTACCGGCACCCGATCCACGCAGGTAAGTATTCTGAACTTTTGGATATGATATGTATGTTGGGCTTGATGGGCTTGATGGACGTAAGCTAGTATATTAGACATTGATAGACTTTAGGCTTAGTTTAAACAACTCTCTAAATTCATAAGATTTAATCCAACCAAAAAAACCTGTGAACAAGTCGCGAGATTAGGGTGTGGTAACAGGCATACGCATGTATAGGATTAGATTCAGGGAGAGCTTGGTATTTAAGCAGTCCTAGTGACTCACCTCCTTTCTGCTGGAATCCTACCTGGTGCGTAGTGACTGTTCACCTTAGTCATGAGGACTTGTTGACGGGCCAAAATTTATAACTAAAACCCGAAAGGGACCAGCCATCCTATTTTGTAAAATTACTAAATTACCCCTAATTTATAAATGACCAAAATATCCCTGATTTGTAGAATTATCGAAATACCCCGGATGGTAAAATTACCGAAATACCCTGGATGGTAAAATTACCAAAATACCCCCGGATTGTAAAATTACCAAAATACCCTTATTTCGTAAAATCACCAAGAAACCCTATTTTGGAAAATTACGAAAATGCCCCTGTAGAATAAAATTATGAAAATACCCCTGGGTAGTGAAATGACGAAAATACCCTTACATGATGACTGTGATTCCACTTGTACATTGATGGATGAATGTATGTGCTCCCTGGAATTAGAAAACACAAACTTGAGACTGAATCGTAGATATAATCGCGAATTCGATAGAACTACTCCTAAAACTACTATTCATAAGACTGTTCGTGGTTAATCAGTGGAAGAAAACTAATAATTCATAAAATTTCTAATCAGATAAACGCGAATCGGTAGCATGAGTACAAGTGGTCGTAGACGTCCGCCGCGTGGTCGTGGTAGGGGTAGGATGACATTGTCAAAACCAGTGGGATCTTGCCATGGATCTGGAAATGAGATGCCGGTACCACCAGCTGCGGAGGAGGAATTTTAGGACTAGACTGCCGGAGATGACGCGGTATCTCAGGCAATGTTAAGGGTTTTAGAGAGGGTTGCTGGGGTAGGCATGGGCATAGGAGCCCGAAAATCCGTGTCAGAGCGACTTAGAGCTAATGGGGCAGAGGTGTTTAGGGGAATTTCTGGAATAGCCCCGAGTACAGCTGAGTATTGGTTGGAGGCAGTTGAACGTATAATGGATGATCTGGATCTCACGGAGGAGGAGAAGTTGAAAGGGGTTATATCTCTCCTACGGGACGAAGCATACCAATGGTGGCTTACCATTAAAGAGGGTGCAGTGGCTGACCGTATTACCTGGGAGTTTTTCAAAATGGTGTTCCAGTGTAAGTATATTGGAACGAGTTATGTGGATGCGCAGCGTAGAGCATTTCTGAATCTGGTGCAAGGAAGTAGGTCGGTGGCTGCGTACGAGGTGAAATTTTTACGCCTTAGCCGTTATGCTCGGGGAATGGTGGCCACAGAGCATGAACGTTGTGTTCGATTTGAAGATGGTCTGAGGATGATTTGCGTGTATTGATAGCACCACAATGGAAAGGAAATTACATTTGTGCTTGTGGAGAAAGCTAAGATAGCCGAGGAGTGAAGCGATGAGAAAGACTGAATTGGGATTGAGATAGGGGTGGAAGCAAGAGAAATTTTGAATCATCAAAGGCGCGGCGGGCGTGTCGAAAAGACCCAGTCGACGGGCCGAGATTTAGATGAGAGACCCTGCTGCTGCGGGTCGATACGTAGTGTGCTCGATGTGGTAAATTCCATGAAGGTGAGTGTTGGGCAGGCAGTGGAAAGTGCTTTAGGTGTGGATCTACGGACCACCAAGTTAGAAACTGTCCGTAGCAACGGGGCAGTGAAGGGCTCACAGGTCAAGGGAATGCACAGCTGAGAAGAGGTGGTCAACAACCACCAAGGGCCCGTGGTCAAGCCAATGGTGGCAATGGCACAGGACATGGTCGTGGAGCATCAGGTGGAGGTCCAGGTTATGTTGAGGCGAGGCAGCCAGCCTTGGTCTATGCGAAGACGTTGCCAAGGGACGAGGACGCTCAGATCACGAATACCAGTGCGTGCTCTATCATATTATCCTAAGTGTTTCTTTTGGCTTTAGAATTAGAGTTCGCAGCGGAAGCATAGTGGTGAGACTTGGGTAGTATGATTAATAGTTAGTTGGAAATTTCGAGGACGAAATTTCTTTAAGGGGGTAGAACTGTAACATCCTAAATTTATTGGGCCTATGCGTTAATGCAGGGATATGATTAACATGTTAATATAAGGTTAGGGGTCCAAATTAGGCTCAGGCTTAGACATAGGCCTTGATTAAAATTTTCTGTTTGGGCATTGTAGGGTTTAACATGTAGTATCTGTGTTTTAAATATCAAGGTGGGCTTGTGGCCCAATATTTAGTGGCGCTGCAAGGGAGCTAGAGGGTGGCGTCACTAGCAGAGGAAAGAGGGCCAAGCTTGAACGCAAGGAGCCCATGATTTTGGGCCATGTTCGGCACTTAAAAGGGGAATAAGGGGGGACGGCATTGGGGCTAGAAAATAGGAGGATTAAATAATATGGATAATAAGGATAAAGAGCTGATAAAAGAAGGAAGAGGTGGTGCTATCTAGGTTTCTTTTATATGTATGAATAGATTTAGATAAAGGAGAAAAGTTAGGAGTTATCTCTTCAATCTCTCTTTCGGTTTTTAAGAGACAAGGCTGAATAGCCACTTGGTTGTTAAGGCTACCGAATGAAGCTAATATTTCCTCTCTTTTGCGTTTGGGCGGCATTCCGGGATTTGAAGGAAACCTGATCATCTAGATTTAAAAGCCAGAAATCGCTAGTCTCCAATTTCGGGATTTTAAGGTAAGGTAATTTTCCCTAGATTTTCACTAGATTCGTTCATCGCATGCGAGATCTTAACTTTATGATGTGGATTAACGATCATATGTTGTGATAGTAGTTCTGACAAGGACTTGTGATGGAATTAAATATGGATCAGGCAAAGGATAGAAGCCTTAAGTTTAAGAAACGAGTGTGTCGGCAAGATGCACGATTGGCCATCGGGTTGTGGACCGGCTCAAACAACACCTCGGGCATGTAGCGCTTGTATCGACTTACGATAGTGTCGACATAGAGAGTGTCGTTCTAACGGTAATCAGGTGTGTGGATCTCTAACACACAAATAATCTGTATATGAATGTATATATATGTTTATGTTATGGGCTAGAAGCCGGATAATAGGCTGTGTAGACAGTCGAATAAAACCCTAAAAGGATTAGGCAAGGATGCCAGGTACGTAATCATAGAAATCTCTATGTGTATCGAAATATATGAAAGCTTGTATGATGTTTTTTATGTGTGTATGCATGGGGTGGGATTATGATAATGAAGGGGAAGTGCATGATAGGTCACAACAGTGATCGGTGGTAGAAATCCCACGTTATATAAATGTTAGGTCACCTAGTGATTGGTGGCTATGCCACGTTTAATGATTCTTGACTAACAGGAATAGGCAGTACGGCTGTCGTTATGGTGTGTAGCGGATGGAGGGTTGATTGTAGAAATCCCCAAGGTGTGATGGTTGGTACGGGTTGGTGTGTAGAGGATGGATTTTTAGGCTGGGATGGGTCATGATGCATAGTTAGTTACCCTTGTATGGGCCAAGGCCATAATGTGTTTGTGGGCCTAAAGCCTTTTATGTGTTTTCAGGATTTGCACACTGAGTCTTGGTGACTCACCCTATTATTTTTCCTAACCTTTCAGGTGAGCAGTAGATCGTGGACAAGGGAGCCGAGGCGGACTCGAGGGGCCAACAAGTCTTTTATTTATTAAATTTCCATTTTATTTTAATTTTTAATTTTGGGATTATTTGATGTAATAAGGCCTCCATAGCTTAGGTTATAAGTTGATATTTGTTAATCTTTATGTTTTTTTTATATGATCAAAGACTTATGTTTAAAAGAAATAAAAATGGGATTTTCAAACCTTATTTAAATAACACCTATTTTGGAAAGATAAATTACAAAGAGTTTCTACAAGTGCCACCTATTTAACGAATATCCACAAAAATGAACTAAGTTTTACAAAGCCTTGCAACGTAAAAGTTTTTAACATTAAACCCGTAGCATATCAGATCCGATCGTGACGTATGGGCCGGGTTTGGGGTGTTACATTTTGTATATCGAGCCCGCCCAAAAACTCGGGCCGTGAAATGGGTCTAGTCTTGTTTTAAAGTTGATAAGAATTTGGAAAAGTTTGGGTTGAGAAATGGCCTTTGAGTCTACCGGCACCCGATCCACGCAGGTAAGTATTCTGAACTTTTGGATGTGATATGTATGTTGGGCTTGATGGGCTTGATGGACGTAGGCTAGTATATTAGACATTGATGGACTTTAGGCTTAGTTTAAACAACTCTTTGAATTCATAAGATTTAATCCAACCAAACAAACCTGTGAACAAGTCGCGAGATTAGGGTGTGGTAACAGGCATACGTATGTCTAGGATAGGATTCAGGAGAGCTTGGTATTTAAGCGCCCTAGTGACTCACCTCCTTTCCATTGAATCCTACAGTGCGTAGTATTTGCTCACCTTAGTCATGAGGACTTGTTGACGGCCAAAATTTATAACTAAAACCGAAAGGGACCAGCCATCCTATTTTGTAAAATTACTAAATTACCCCTAATTTATAAATGATCAAAATATCCCTGATTTGTAGAATTACCGAAATACCCCGAATTCTAAAATTACCAAAATACCCCAAATTGTAAAATTACCGAAATACCCCGGATTGTAAAATTATTGAAATACCCTCAGATTGCAAAATTACCAAAATACCCTTATTTCGCAAAATCACCCAGAAACCCTATTTTGGAAAATTACAAAAATACCCCTGTAGGATAAAATTACGAAAATACCCCTGTAGGATAAAATTACAAAAATACTCCTGGGTAGTGAAATGACGAAAATACCCTTACATGATGACTGTGATGCCACTTGTACATTGATGGATGAATGTATGTGCTCCCTGGAATTAGGAAACACAAACTTGAGACTGAATCATAGATATAATCGCGAATTCGACAGAACTACTTCTAAAACTACTATTTATAAGACTGATCATGGTTAATCAGTGGAAGAAAACTAATAATTCATAAAATTTCTATTCAGATAAACGCGAATCGGTAGAATGAGTACAAGGGGTCATGGACGTCCGCCGCGTGGTCGTGGTAGGGGTAGGATGACGGTGTCAGAACCAGTGGGATCTTACCATGGATCTGGAAACGAGATGCCGGTACCACCAGCTGCGGAGTAGGAAATTCAAGACTAGACTGCCGGAGATGACGCGGTATCTCAGGCAATGTTAAGGGTTTTAGAGAGGGTTGCTGGGGTAGGCATGGGCACAGGAGCCCAAAAATTCGTGTCGGAGCGACTTAGAGCTAATAGGGCAGAGGTGTTTAGGGGAATTTCTAGAATAGCCCCGAGTACAGCTGAGTATTGGTTGGAGGCAGTTGAACGTATAATGGATGATCTGGATCTCACGGTGGAGGAGAAGTTGAAAGGGGTTATATCTCTCCTGCGGGACGAAGCATACCAATGGTGGCTTACGTTAAAGAAGGTGCAGTGGCTGACCGTATTACCTGGGAGTTTTTTAAAACAGTGTTCCAGAGTAAGTATATTGGAACGAGTTATGTGGATGCGCAGCGTAGAGTATTTCTGAATCTGGTGCAAGGAAGTTGGTCGGTGGCTGCGTACAAGGCAGAATTTTTACGCCTTAGTCGTTATGCTCGGGGAATGGTGGCCACAGAGCATGAACGTTGTGTTCGATTTGAAGATGGTCTGAGGGATGATTTGCGTGTATTGATAGCACCACAAATGGGAAAGGGAATTCATTGTGCTTGTGGAGAAAGTTAAGATAGCCGAGGAGGTGAAGCGCATGTAAAAGACCGATCGGGATAGAGATAGGGGTGGAAGCAAGAGAAATTTTGAATCATCAGGGGCAGACGGGCGTAATCAGAAAAGACCCAGGTCAGACGGGCCGAGACAAGATGAGAGAGCTACTACTGTGGGTCAGACACAGAAGTGTGCTCGATGTGGTAAATTCCATGAATGTGAGTGTTGGGCAGGCACTGGAAAGTGCTTTAGGTGTGGATCTACGGACCACCAAGTTAGAAACTATCCGCAGCAATGAGGCAGTGAATGGCTCACAGGTCAAGGGAATGCACAGCCGGGAAGAGGTGGTCAACAACCACCAAGGGCCCGTGGTCAAGCCAATGGTGGCAATGGCACAGGACATGGTCGTGGAGCATCAGGTGGAGGTCCAGGTTATGCTGAGGCGAGGCAGCCAGCCTTGGTCTATGCAGCACGTTAGCCATGTTCGGCACTTAAAAGGGGAATAAGGGGGGACGGCATTGGGGCTAGGAAATAGGAGGATTAAATAATATGGATAATAAGGATAAAGAGCTGATAAAAGAAAGAAGAGGTGGTGCTATCTAGGTTTCTTTTAAAGGTATGAATAGATTTAGATAAAGGAGAAAAGTTAGGAGCTATCTGCTGAGAACAGAGTTGGCCGAAATTCCATCACCTAGAGGAGTAAAGAAATCGGTTTCTAATTGCTATAGGGGGTGCCGAATTTCTCCTTTTTATGGGCTTAATTCTTTAGTTATCAGGAAGGGCACTTTCACGTTTTGATAGGTAAGTGCCAAAATTTCTATAAATACGGGGGGATAGCTCATCAATTCCGGCATTTGAACCCTAATCTTTTCTCCATTCTTTGTGCCGAAATTCTCAGTCTCCCTCTGCAATTTCTTTTCTTTTGATTCCTTCAAAAGCCGAAATCTCCCAATCTTCTCAACATCTTTTCTTTCAAAAGGTGAAAACCCTGAACTCTCTTCTCATCTCCATAGCCGAATACTCCCTATTCTTTGCCGATTTCTTCAACTAAAAGCCGAAACTACTTAGATTTCTTCCTATCATCTTCTCTTCTAATCTTCTCAAAAAGCCGGAATCTCTAAGGGGTAGTCGAATTCTCTGCGTTAAGGTGAGTGCCGATTTTCCTATCTCTTCAATCTCTCCTTCGGTTTTTAAGAGACAAGGCCGAATGGCCACTTGGTTGTTAAGGCTGCCGAATGAATCTAATATTTCCTCTCTTTTGCGTTTGGGCGGCATTCTGAGATATGAAGGAAACCTGATCATCTAGATTTAAAAGCCGAAAATCGCTAGTCTCCAATTTCGGGATTTTAAGGTAAGGTGATTTTCCCTAGATTTTCACTAGATTCGTTCATCGCATGTGAGATCTTAACTTTATTGTAACACCCCAAACCCGGTCAATACGCCACGACCGAATCTGGTATGTCACTGAGGAAAATACTTTGAAGAAAAATGAGTGAACAAATAAATTTTTAGTAAGAAACTTTTTGTAATTCTATATTTGTAGAATTCAGGTGTATAATAAGTTAAAACTAATAATTTACTTTGAAATTACGTAAAACTTTAAAATAGGCGAATAAATCCTAGGTTAGAAAACATTTATATCTTTTTAAGAAAATTTGAAATATCACTTTAAAAATCCATTTGCAATTGAGTATAGAAACTTGAATTTTGGAAATCACTTAATTTGTTGAAAACACTTATCTTGTAATTTTTCTATCGAACTATTCATATTACCCGATGGTAAGATTTTTAAAACCATTGCGAGTTTTTAGTTTAGAAAACTTTGAGCTCAATTATTAGATTAACCAAGTGACATGCTTAAACATGTTTAGAATAAATCCCAAAGCATATAAATAATCCAAACCATAATTAAACAGCCTTATTACAAATCCATAAAATATGAAAACCAAATTAAAATAAAGTACCCAAATGGAAGTTCATGTAAAACCAAACTTTATTGCATGGCCTCCTCGAGTTCATCCGGCTCCAAATCCGCGATCTCACGATTCACTGAAAATATAAGGAGAAGGTGAGTCACCAAGACTCAGTGCATATTCCCTCTCCCGGTAAATACCACATACTTACACAAATTATAACAAAGCAACATATATGTATAATGCACCCAACCTAGCCATCCATAACTCCTTTTCTACCCCGTGGTACCAAAACCACCGGTGGTGCTAAACCACCGGTGTCCAAAGACACAAATGTGATACCAAATCACTTTGTGACCGTAGTCACGAATAATCCATCTGTGGGGCCAACCCACGTGTGATACCAAATCACCGCGCAGACGATCCCATATCTCAAAAGTGGGGCCAACCCACGGTGGAATTAACCACGTGGACAAGTCGCTATGAGGTGCCAAACCTCCGTGTCCAAGACACGAATGTGATACCAAATCACCGGTGGTGCCAAACCACCGTGTCCAAGACACGAATCATCAAGTTGTGGGGCCAACCCACGTGTGATACCAAATCACCGCGCACGATCCCATATCTCAAAAGTGGGGCCAACCCACGGTGGAATTAACCACAGGGACAAGTCGCTATGAGGTGCCAAACCTCTGGGTGTCCAAGACACGAATGTGATACCAAATCACTGGTGGTGCCAAACCACTGGTGGTGCCAAACCACTGGTGGTGCCAAACCACTGGTGTCCGAAGACACGAATCATCAATCTTCCCCCTCCTCTCATATTGCCCATACCAATGCAATAGATAAACAAATCATGTCAATTAACTTTGATATGTATCTCATAACAAATATATCATAAATCGTAGATCATGATTTCAATCCACATGTATTAACAACATATTGAAACGGACTTACCCGAATCTTCATTCATACCATCATGGTATCATATCCAGATCTCATCGATTTACCCACTTTCATAATATGATTAGTTATAACACACAAATATACATATATAAACCAAGTTATAAAGTGTGTAAGATACACACCTTTCACCAACGCAAGAACTAACTCTCGAATCCGATCTACCACACTAGAACACCTTGTCCTACAATCGGCCAATACTAAAATTATGAACAAAGGCCATTCGGCCATAACACTAAATCCCGATAATTATCCTTCAAAAACCAAGTCTTACCTAAACTTACCCAAAACGATTGTCAACGAATCGAGACTTAGATTGATTGCTTCCAACGTCCAAGAGCCTAAAAGAAATCGGTTTCTAAGAATGATTAGAACCTTGCAAACCAATGCCCATAGATTCGGCCTTAGTCCACAAGAAAATAACATAGAGACGAGAAAAGAATTGAAGAAGAAACGGCCAAGAACACTTACCCTTTTCCAAAATCGATTGAAGAAAAATCAAAGAGAGTCTACCCTTGAATATTCGGCAAAAATAATACTAAAAGGAAGTAGAAAAATTCGGCTATGGTGAAGTGAAAAAGAAAAGAGAAATAGAATGGTAATGGATGTTTAAACTTTGAGTGAAAGAAAAGAAATGGAATTTAAGATGGGTAAAGATTCGCCAAGAGAGGATGAAAGAAAATGTGATTAAACAAAAGTCAAATGAAGAAAAGAGAGATGTGGGAGAGAGAGGTTCGGCCAAACACTATTTTGCCAAAGAAGAAAAGTGCACAAAAGTTCCAATGTTGTTTCGGTTTCAAGAGGACAATTGAAAGAAGAGAAATGGTATTTGGTTCACACAAAATAAGGCTAAAACCAAAAGCAAAAATTGCACCAAAATGTACAACAACATTCGGCCAAAGAGAGTGTTTTTGGAGAGGGAAAACAAAAATGCAAAAAGATGTTCAAAAGGAAAAAATTGACCAACTATTCCCCCCCCAAAGCTACTTACGAAATTCGGCCACCCCCTAGACACCCATGCCGTCCACATTCATCCACTAAAGGCCTAGGATTACTTTCCAAAACATCCTCCATATTCCATGCCTTTTGTCCCCTCTTAATACCATAACTTCAAGATTCTTATCCCCAACATCATGCTTTCCTTAAACAAAATTCAACTTACCAAAAGAAATAGTCCAACCTATCATAAACATAGGTTGACCGACCATCAATGCTAGAACAAAAATAAAGTCTTCAAAAAAAATGTTTTCCATGATACTCGAACCTCTAACCTCAAGCCACCTTTCAAGCTCCTTAACCAACTTGCCACTTACTCCTCTTATGCTTTAATTAACACTTAAATTAACTTAAGTGTCAAGCTCACTTAATCCACTTCATTAAATAAACCATACTAAAAATTATTCTAACTTCCTAAATAAAATCAAGCCTTCATAAGACTATGCTAACACACAAAATTCATACCCGAGCCAACACAACTAATACTCAAATTTTGAGATGTTACAATTCTACCCCCTTAAGAAAATTTCGTCCTCGAAATTACCCGATCAAAAGAGTTGAGGGCTCGCTGCCTCATCGTATCCTCCTGGTTCCCACGTAGCTTCTTCCACGCCATGATTCCTCCATAAAACCTTCACTAAAGGAACGGACTTCCTACGCAAAACTTTCACATCTCGATCTAGAATCGCATGTGTTCTTCTTCTACCGTCGATCTGGACTCACCTCTATTTCCTCTCTTTTGCCACAACATGCGATGGATCGAACGATAGCGTCTAAGCATGGAGACATGGAACACATCGTGAATCATTCGATTCACCGGGCAACTCAAGTGATAAGCTCACCGGTCCCGCTGTCTCAACACCTTAAACGGCCCAATAAACCTTGGACTTAACTTGCCTTTTCTCCCAAATCTTAACACTTTCTTCCATGGCGAGACCTTCGAAAAAACTTTGTCACCCACGGCAAACTCTATATCCTCCGCTTGAGATCGGCATACGACTTTTGCCTATCCGAAGCTTCCTTCAGCACGAGCCTCGAATCGCCTTAACCTTATTCTCGATCTACGCAACCAACTCTGGTCCTAACATCCGACGCTCACCCAAATCGGTCCAACATGTAGGCGTGCGACACCTCCTACCATACAACGCCTCATATGGTGCCATCTTAATGCTTGCTTGGTAACTATTGTTTTATGTGAACTCAGCTAATGGTAAAAACTCCTCCCAGCTGCCTCTGAAGTCCAATGCACAACCTCTCAACATATCCTCTAAAATCAGATAACTCTTTCATTGCCCGTCGATCAGTGGATGAAATGCGGTACTAAAATCCAACCGCGTACCCAAAGCCTGATGTAACGCTCTCCAAAACCTCGACGTAAATCTAGGATCTCTGTCTGAGATGATCGACACTAGTACACCGTGCAACCTCACTATCTCTGCCACATACAACTTAGCTAACCTCTGAAGCGAATAATCCATTCTAATCGGAATGAAATGAGCTGACTTAGTCAAACGATCCACAATCACCCATACTGAATCCTTCTTACTAGGCGTAAGAGGTAATCCACTTACAAAGTCCATAGTGATCCTTTCCCACTTCCACTGTGGAATCTTCACCGGCTGAAGTAACCTGACGGCAGCAAGCGATGTTCGACCTTGACTTGTCGACACGTCAAACATTTACCTACAAACTCGGTTACTTCCCGCTTGACACTGCCACCAAAAAGCTTTTTTTAAATCTCGATACATCTTGTTACCTCCAGGATGCATAGCATATGGGCTGTTATGTGCGTCCCGAAGAATCCTTTGCCTCAACTCAACATCTTTCGGCATACAGGCTCTCCCTTTAAAACACAAAACTCCATCACTGGACAGACTATAATCCTTTAAACCACTATTCTGAACACGCAACCTCCTATCATTCAAACCATCATCCTCCAACTGCTTCTCCTTGATCTGATCTAACCAAGTCGGCTTGACTTGCAATTCTGCCAAAAGACTCCCATCATCGTATAAGCTAAGTCGAGCAAACATCGATCTTAAATCCGATACAACCTTACGGCTCAACGCGTCTGCCACCACGTTAGCCTTGCCGGGATGATATTCGATCGAACAGTCGTAGTCCTTCAACAACTCGATCCATCTACGCTGCCTCAAGTTCAAGTCCTTCTGAGTCAAAAGGTACTTAAGACTCTTGTGATCCGTGTAGACTATCGACTTCTCTCCGTACAAATAGTGTCTCCATATCTTCAAAGCAAAAACCACGAGCTAATTCCAAGTCATGCGTCGGATAATTGACCTTATGTGGTCTCAACTGCCGAGATGCATAAGCCACTACCTTCCTTCTGCAGCATCAAAGACACATCCCAAACCAGTATGTGATGCATCACAATAAACCGTGAATTCCTTGCCTACCTCAGGTTGAATGAAAACCGGAGCTTCAGTCAGAATCTTCTTCAACTTGTCGAAACTTTCCTGCTGCTTCTCGGTCCACACAAATGGAACTCCTTTCCTCAATAACTTAGTCATAGGTGCAGCGATCAAAGAAAATCCTTCCACAAATCTTCGGTAATACCCCGCCAGACCTAGAAAACTCCGAATCTCAGCCACTGACTTAGGCGGTTTCTAATCCAACACCGCTTCGATCTTCCGAGGATCCACTCTAATCCCCTCGGCTGATACAACGTGACCCAAGAAAGTCACCTCCCTAAGCCAAAATTCGCACTTACTAAATTTGGCATACAGCTGCTTTTCCCTCAAAATCTGCAACACTAGTCGCAAATGCGCATCATGCTCCTCCTCTGACTTTGAGTATACCAAAATATCGTCTATAAAAACCACAACAAACTGATCCAAAAATTGCTGGAATACCGGATTCATCATGTCCATGAATGCTGCCGGCGCGTTAGTCAACCCAAATGGCATCACCAGAAACTCGTAGTGCCCATACCGAGTGCGAAAAGCCGTCTTATGGATATCAGCCTCTTTCACCTTTAGCTGATGATATCCAGACCTTAAATCAATCTTGGAGAAAACCGCAGCCCCTTTAAGCTGATCAAACAAGTCATCAATCCTTGGCAAAAGATACTTGTTTTTGATCGTCAACTTATTTAACTGGCGGTAGTCAATACACATCCGAATCGAACCATCCTTCTTCTTGACAAAAAGTACCGGCGCTCCCCATGGCGAAACACTTGGTCGAATGAAACCTCGATCCAACAACTCCTGAATCTGAGCCTTCAATTCCATCAATTCCTTCGGTTGCCATCCTATACGGAGCTATAGACACCGCGCGCGATTAAGATGCAGATCTATACCGAATTCAACTTCACGATCCGGAGGCAGTCCGGAAAGTTCTTCAGGAAATACGTCAGCATATTCTATTACAGTGCGACCATTCCCCACATTAGACTCCTTAGCCTCCAACGCACACACATGGACCACAAATGCCTCATGCCCTTCTTCCGACCAACTTCACGACTTTCAATGCAGATACCACGTTGGATAGATAATCTCTTCTATTACCTATCATGACCACTTCTTCGCCATCAGCTGTCTTCAAAACCATGCGCTTAGCAGCGCAATCCAAACTTGCTTGGTACTTGACCAACCAATCCATTCCAAGAATTAGGTCGAACTCCTCAAACGGCAGTTCCATCAGATCAGCAACAAACACTACCCCTTGGAGCTCTAGGGGTACGTCCCTATACAACTTATCTACTTCTACAGAGTGACCTAAAGGACTAAGTACGGTCATCCTCCTAGAAGCAGTCTCAGAAACTAAGCTCATGGTCTCTACTATGCTACTAGCAACATATGAATGCGTCGAACCCACATCTATCAAAGCAGTATATGGCACACCAAAGATTAAGAACGTACCGGTTATAACGTCCGGTGCGTCGCCCTCTCTCTCGACGCCTCATTGCATACACCAAACCAGGTGTCTTGCCTCGGTGTTGCCAAAGCACCTCGCCAGATGCTCATGCGGCCTCGGCGAACCATTACCTCCTCTACCATTACCACGACCTCTCTGTGGTGGCGGTCCCTCATTTCTGAACCGAACACGACCTTGACCCTCTCCGATCGATTCTGGCTAGCTTACATGGGCGGTCTCTCACACGATGATCCAAATGAGCCACACTCGAAACATCCTTTCCCTCCGGTCCAACATTCGCCCCAATGATATTTCCCACATCGGTTTACACGTGCTTTGGTCCTTGATTAGCGAATGTGGCCTCCCGGATCGATTCAAATTTCTTTGCCTAGCCCTCTTTTGAGAATTACCACTGATCCCGATGATCCGTAACCTCTCTTATGCTTATTCCTTAAGTCGTAACTCTACCTTGCAGATTCCTTGATTCCTTGGCTATCTTAGCCTTTTCAACCAAAGCGATAAACTCTCGCTCGATGTGGAGCAATCAACAATCTCACTCGTCCCTCAAACCATCTTGAATCAAACACATCGATCGTGCTCGATGCCACAATACCTCCAAAGATACCGGCTCGGTCTTAAAAATTACGCCTCATATTACGACACGGACTTACTACCTTGGATCAAACTCGAAATGCCTTATGCGCACATCAATGTAATTAGACCCAACGTATTTCTACGTCTGCGCCTTGAAATAATCCCAAGTGAGATCCTCCACAGTAGCACCATTCTCATCTTGTGAGCCACCACCGATATGACTCATCCCGGTTAGAAGCGTCGATCCTTTTCAGCTTTTCCTCGGCATTCGATCCAAATCATCCATGATTCACTCCGTCACCTCTAGCCAATATTCACCGCACTAGGAGCCACGCCTGAAACACCTCGAAATACCTCTGCTCCATTGGCTCGAAGTCGCTCAGATACGGATTTTCGAATTCCCGCGCCTCCACCTATTCCAGCTACCCTCTCAAGAACTCGCAAAGATCGCTCGAGACATCTGCGTCATCCCCGCTTGATCCTGTTGCTCAACTCCAACTGCGGTGGTGGGGGTAGTGGTACCTCATTTTCGGATCCTTGACCGGACCTCACCGCTCGAACCACGGCCATCCTACCCCGACCGCGTCCACGAATCATACGACCTCGACCACGAGTACTCATGTCTAAAGTCTCAACTTATCTGATTTAAAAGCGTTATGCATTAGTCATTATTCCACTTTCTTAAAACACGCTTTATGAATAATTTTAAGAAGTTGTTTCATGAAGTACATTCAACCTATAGTTTTGGGTCTCTAAAGTAGTTCCTACAACTATACAATCATGCCAACATCATCATATCATATCATTAAAATCAACGGTTTGATGTACTTACTGTATGCGGATTGATGTCGGAGACTCGAGGCCATGCCTTTCCAACCATATAATCAAAACATTTTAAAATCCATTCTTTAAAACATTTTGGGCCTTGGGCACATGTAGAAACTTTTGAACTTGGCTCGATACCAATTTGTAACACCCCAAACCCGGTCAATACGCCACGACCAGAATCGATATGTCATCGAGGAAAATACTTTGAAGAAAAAGCGAGTGAACGAATAAATTTTTAGTAAGAAACTTTTTGTAATTCTATATTTGTAGAATTCAGGTGTATAATAAGTTAAAACTAATAATTTACTTTGAAATTACGTAAAAGTTTAAAATAGGCGAATAAATCCTAGGTTAGAAAACATTTATATCTTTTTAAGAAAATTTGAAATATCACTTTAAAAATCCGTTTGCAATTGAGTATAGAAACTTGAATTTTGGAAATCACTTAATTTGTTGAAAACACTTATCTTGTAATTTTTCTATCGAACTATTCATATTACCCGATGGTAAGATTTTTAAAACCATTGCGAGTTTTTAGTTTAGAAAACTTTGAGCTCAATTATTAGATTAACCAAGTGACATGCTTAAACATGTTTAGAATAAATCCCAAAGCATATAAATAATCCAAACCATAATTAAACAGGCCTTATTACAAATCCATAAAATATGAAAACCAAATTAAAATAAAGTACCCAAATGGAAGTTCATGTAAAACTAAACTTTATTGCATGGCCTCCTCGAGTTCATCCGGCTCCAAATCTGCGATCTCACGATTCACCTGAAAATATAAGGGAGAAGGTGAGTCACCAAGACTCAGTGCATATTCCCTCTCCCGGGTAAATACCACATACTTACACTATTTATAACAAAGCAACATATATGTATAATGCACCCAACCTAGCCATCCATAACTCCTTTTCTACCCCGTGTGGTACCAAACCACTGGTGGTGCCAAACCACTGGTGTCCAAAGACACAAATGTGATACCAAATCACTGGTGACCGTAGTCACGAATAATCCATCTGTGGGGCCAACCCACGTGTGATACCAAATCACTGGCAGACGATCCCATATCTCAAAAGTGGGGCCAACCCACGGTGGAATTAACCACAGGGACAAGTCACTATGAGGTGCCAAACCTCTGGTGTCCGAAGACACGAATGTGATACCAAATCACTGGTGGTGCCAAACCACTGGTGTCCGAAGACACGAATCATCAAGTTGTAGGGCCAACCCACGTGTGATACCAAATCATTGGCGCATTTATCCCATATCTCAAAAGTGGGGCCAACCCACGGTGGAATTAACCACGTGGACAAGTCGCTATGAGGTGCCAAACCTCACGGTGTCCGAAGACACGAATGTGATACCAAATCACCGTGGTGCCAAACCACTGGTGGTGCCAAACCACTGGTGGTGCCAAACCACTGGTGTCCGAAGACACGAATCATCAATCTTCCCCCTCCTCTCATATTGCCCATACCAATGCAATAGATAAACAAATCATGTCAATTAACTTTGATATGTATCTCATAACAAATATATCATAAATCATAGATCATGATTTCAATCCACATGTATTAACAACATATTGAAACGGACTTACCCGAATCTTCATTCATACCATCATGGTATCATATCCAGATCTCATCAATTTACCCACTTTCATAATATGATTAGTTATAACACACAAATATACATATATAAACCAAGTTATAAAGTGTGTAAGATACACACCTTTCACCAACGCAAGAACTAACTCTCGAATCCGATCTACCACACTAGAACACCTTGTCCTACAATCGGCCAATACTAAAATTATGAACAAAGGCCATTCGGCCATAACACTAAATCCCAGATAATTATCCTTCGAAAAACCAAGTCTTACCTAAACTTACCCAAAACGATTGTCAACGAATCGAGACTTAGATTGATTGCTTCCAACGTCCGAAGAGCCTAAAAGAAATCGGTTTCTAAGAATGATTAGAACCTTGCAAACCAATGCCCATAGATTCGGCCTTAGTCCACAAGAAAATAACATAGAGACGAGAAAAGAATTGAAGAAGAAACGGCCAAGAACACTTACCCTTTTCCAAAATCGATTGAAGAAAAATCAAAGAGAGTCTACCCTTGAATATTAGGCCAAAAATAATACTAAAAGGAAGTAGAAAAATTCGGCTATGGTGAAGTGAAAAGAAAAGAGAAATAGAATGGTAATGGATGTTTAAACTTTGAGTGAAAGAAAAGAAATGGAATTTGAGATGGGTAAAGATTCGGCCAAGAGAGGATGAAAGAAAATGTGATTAAACAAAAGTCAAATGAAGAAAAGAGAGATGTGGAGAGAGAGGTTCGGCCAAACACTATTTTGCCAAAGAAGAAAAGTGCACAAAAGTTCCAATGTTGTTTCGGTTTCAAGAGGACAATTGAAAGAAGAGAAATGGTATTTGGTTCACACAAAATAAGGCTAAAACCAAAAGCAAAAATTGCACCAAAATGCACAATAACATTCGGCCAAAGAGAGTGTTTTTGGAGAGGAAAACAAAAATGCAAAAGATGTTCAAAAGGAAAAAATTGACCAACTATTCCCCCAAAGCTACTTACAAAATTCGCCACCCCTAGACACCCATGCCTTCCACATTCATCCACTAAAGGCCTAGGATTACTTTCCAAAACATCCTCCATATTCCATGCCTTTTGTCCCCTCTTAATACCATAACTTCAAGATTCTTATCCCCAACATCATGCTTTCCTTAAAAAAATTCAACTTACCAAAAGAAATAGTCCAACCTATCATAAACATAGGTTGACCGACCATCAATTCTAGAACAAAAATAAAGTCTTCAAAAAAAATGTTTTCCATGATACTCGAAACTCTAACCTCAAGCCACCTTTCAAGCTCCTTAACTAACTTGCCACTTACTCCTCTTATGCTTTAATTAACACTTAAATTAACTTAAGTGTCAAGCTCACTTAATCCACTTCATTAAATAAACCATACTAAAAATTGTTCTAACTTCCTAAATAAAATCAAGCCTTCATAAGACTATGCTAACACACAAAATTCATACCCGAGCCAACACAGCTAATACTCAAATTTTGGGATGTTACATTTATGATGTGGATTAACGATCATATGTTATGATAGTAGTTCTGACAAGGACTTGTGATGGAATTAAATATGGATCAGGCAAAGGAGAGAATCCCTAAGTTTAAGAAACGAGATGTGTCAGCAGTACGGGATTGGCCACCAGGTTGTGGACCGGCTTCTGAACAACACCTTAGGCAAGTAGCAGTTGTATCGACTTACGATAGTGTCGACATAGAGAGTGTCGTTCTAACGATGTCAGTGTGTAGATCTCTAACACACAAATAATCAGATGAATGTATATATATGTTTATGTTATGGGCTAGAAAGCTAGGATAATAGGTCAGTGTGTAGACAATCGAATAAAACCCTAAAAAGTTAGGCAAGGATGCAGTGCGTAATCATAGAAATCTCTATGTGTATTGAAATATATGAAAGCTTGTATGATGTTTCTTTATGTGTGTATGCATGGGGTGGGATTATGATAATGAAGGGAAGTGCATGATAGGTCACAACATGATCGGTGGTAGAAATCCCATGTTATATAAATGTTAGGTCACCTAGTGATCGGTGGCTATGCCACGTTTAATGATTCCCGACTAACAGGGAATAGGCGATCTGGTACTGTCGTTATGGTGTGTAGCGGATGGAAGATTGATTGTAGAAATCCCAAGGTGTGATGGTTGAGTGCGGGTTGGTGTGTAGAGGATGAATTTTAGGGTGGGATGGGTCATGATGCATAGTTAGTTACCCTTGTATGGGCCAAGGCCATAATGTGTTTTTGGGCCTAAAGCCTTTTATGTGTTTTCGGGATTTGCACACTGAGTCTTGGTGACTCACCCTATTATTTTTCCTAACCTTTCAGGTGAGCAGTAGATCATGGACAAGGGAGTCGAGGCGGACTCGAGGGGCCAACAAGTCTTTTATTTATTAAATTTCCATTTTATTTTAAGTTTTAATTTTGGGATTATTTGATGTAATAAGGCCTCCATAGCTTAGGTTATAAGTTGATATTTGTTAATGTTTATGTTTTTTTTTATGATCAAAGACTTATGTTTAAAAGAAATAAAATTGGGATTTTCAAACCTTATTTAAATAACACCTATTTTGGAAAGATAAATTACAAAGATTTTCTACAAGTGCCACCTATTTAACGAATATCCACAAAAACGAACTAAGTTTTACAAAGCCTTGCAACGTAAAAGTTTTTAACATTAAACCCGTAGCATACCAGATCTGGTCGTGACGTATGGGCCGGGTTTGTGGTGTTACAAAACCATCCAAATTTCTCATGGGGTGGCCAAGGAAATCAGAGACAACAATCCCCTCCAGGCTTTCAACAACAACCCTACCCACACGAGAAGAAGCCGAACCTTGAGGAGATGCTAGCGAAATTCATCGCAGTGTCAGAAACATGTTTCTAAAACACCGAAACAGCACTCAAAAATTAGCAAGCATCGATTCAAGGGCTCGAGAACCAAATAGGTCAGCTTGCTAAGCTGATCTCAGAACGACCACAATGAAACTTGCCAAGCAACACTGAAACTAACCCAAAGGAGCAACTTCATGCCGTTTCTGCTCACGATAGTGAAAGGTTAGATGAATCAAAATTGAGGCAAGAGAATGCGGTAGAGGAGGGTAAGGTTGAGGTAAGCCATGATAAACCAAAATCGGTAATTATAGAGTACCAACCTCGTGTGCCATATCCCAATGCTACAAAGAAAGACCGCAAAGATGAACAATTCGGTAAATTTCTTAAACTTTTAAAAAAATTACATATTAACTTATCGTTTCTTGAAGCTCTTTTACAGATGCCAGATTCAAGGAAATTTTTATAAGAGCTTTTGACAAACAAACGGAAGTTAGACGATACGTTGCATGTGGAGCTAAACGCAGTGTGCTCAGCAATTCTACAAAATAAACTACCACGAAAATTAAAAGATCCAGGGAGTTTTACAATTCCGTGCTTAATTGATAGTTTATCTGTTAATAACGCTTTGGCTGATTTAGGGGCAAGCATCAATGTTATGCCTTATAAAATGTTTAAACAGCTAGGTCTTGGGAAACCCAAACAAACTAGGATGAGTTTTCAATTAGCTGATAAAACTATTAGAATTCCTAGGGGTATAATTGAATATGTACTAGTAAAAATTGATAAATTCATTTTCCCAGTAGACTTTGTTGTGTTAGACATGGATGAGGACAATAATATTCCTTTAATTTTAGGAAGACCCTTTTTAGCAACTGCCAAAACTAAAATTGATGTTGGTACAGGTAAGCTCACATTTCGTGTAGGTGACGAAACGATCACTCTTCAGGCTCTTGACTCGGCTAGGACATCAAGTAATAGAGGTGAAAACATAAATTCTATTAATGACCATTTGGTTCAACCTTCTTTTCAGGAAACTCCACGAAATTACACAACTGAGACATATCCTAGACCTCGTGCCAACAAAGAAACAACTCATGAGGAGAGAAGGCTTCAGATCGATGAACTAGACAAGTGGAAGCCACATGTTAAGGAGAAACCAATAAAACACGAAGCAAAACCAAGGCAACTCCATAACAAACCTAAAGACGAAGCAAACTACTTCAAGGTTGGAGACCAAGTTCTAATGGATAATACAGATCCTCGTGTTGCCACTTCTGAACCTAATGGAATAACTCCTTTCACAGTACTTTATACTTTCCCATACGGTACAGTCGAGGTAACTCATTCTCAATTTGGCACCTTCAAGGTAAATTGTACTCGTTTAAAACCTTATTTCAAAACAATTGATAGCAAGAATGAGGAGTTTCAACTCCTCAAACCACCATGATTATGCGAATGAAAGGTAAGTCTAGCTTAGGACTCTAAACAAGCGCTTCTTGGGAGGTAACCCGAGCACTAACCCTACTAATTAGTTTGTTTTCACTTTCGTTCATGTTTTAGGCGCAGGTTTCCCTACCACATGGCCTTGCACACGAGCGTGGCCTGGGCCGTGTGGACACCACGAGGAGGCACACCAGCGTAACGGAGACCGTGCGGGTCAAGAACGAAAATTTTCCCCAAAACACGGGCTGCGATAAATTACCACGGCCGTACGATGCGGTCGTGGTCGACACTGACTAAAGAACACGGGCGTGTGATCCTCTACACAGGCGTGGGAGGACCTTTGAGTCCATTTATTTTTTTTCTTTTTCTTTTATTTTAAATTTTGAACTCTTTCTTTTTATCTTTCCTGTCTTAAACTTTTATTAGTATAGTTCGATTTCTTTTATCTCCGGCTGTCTAATTCTCGATTAATTATAACAACGTCCACTAATAGAACTCCCTAAAAATTTACTGATGACTTTGCAGTTTACAAAGGTAGGTGCCACTAAAGAAACGAACACACCACCGGAGTATTCTCCCCCACCTTCACCTCTGCCTAGTGATCATGTTCATCATTGGTTATTTTCTAAGGATTTCATCCACAATTCAAGAAGTTTCACTTCTCTCCCTCTCTTATGATTTCTAAATTTATTGTTATTATCCATTTTTGTACATTGAGGATAATGTACATCTTAAGTGTGGGGAGGTTATTGAGTTCATTATCAGAAAATCCCTGAATTATGTCTTGTGCTTAAGTAATGTTCTCATATTACCATTAGAATAAAATTTCTATTGATTTATGATTTTCATTGAGATGTTTCGGATTAAGTCATAGGTAATTATGCATTGATGATTTAAACTTTAAGACATTAGAGAATCAAGCATGATAAGTCTATTTTCCGCAATTAAAAAAACTTTTAGGTTGTTTTCCTACATTTAAATATTACTTTGAAGTTTGAAACTTGCAAGGTTGACATCAAAAACCATAATTTTTGTGAGATTTTGAGCCTTTTAGAGCATATATCTTTTCTTGCTCACTTTATTGTTGGTTATGAGTGTGTCAACATTGATTTGTTATTCTAGAACTTGCTTCGATCATACATGTCGAGACCACACCTTTGATTTGATATACTGGGATGATAAAGGCACCTAGGCTTTAACCCACTTACTCCGTAAAAAGCCTACCTCCATAATTAACCCCTAGTGAACCTTTTTTAGCCTAATAAACCGTTTCTTGACTCACCCATTAATATTAACCCAAAACCCATTTTGTATTTGTTATCACCATTTCTCTTAACTACCCTTATATCGAGATTTGATTTGATCAGTTGCTTAACTATTTTCTTTATTCCAGTTGTTAAATTCTATCTTATTATTGTAAATACTTGTTTTTGCTTTAAATTTTTTTTTTGGCAATTTATTCATTATTGGTTCTTTGTTATTTGAGCTTAAGAAATTAATGATACATTTTTAGAAGAAGCTCGTGTTATTAGTTTTCAATTGATGTAATTATCAGTATTAGTCCATCTTTTTCTAGTTAGGTAATTTATCAATTCAATCTCGATTCTAAACCTCTAATTCAGCCTTTATCCACACCTTTAACCCAAGCCCCATTACAACCCTTTAAAAGACCTTTTGATTTGTATATCATCTCATTTTATAGTGGTGGAGATTTGATTTTCATGCAAGCCTATGGGATTAACTTTTCATGTTTGACTTTTATGTGCTTAATTTGGACCTTAAACACTTTGAGTGATTTGAGTGAATCCTTAGTGAGGATGTCAATCCTTGTCAGGTTTTGAATCAAAGGTAACTATTTAGATAAGGGGAAATAGCTATGTTTTCGTGCTACAAAAATTTGTGACTTAGGTTGTTTGAATCTTTAGGAATCTTTTAGATTAAATTATCAATGTATGAATTATCTATGAATTATGATGAAACATTATTGATGAGGATTATGAATTGAGGGAGTTAATTTTAATTGTGAGTTGAGGATTTTGCTTGAGGACAAGCAAAGGCTTAAGTGTAGTGATATTTGATAAACCATAATTTATACATATTTTAACCCCATGCTTAGCTTATTTTTTGGATTAGTTTTCATTGAATTTGATGAATTCGATGCTCCTAATCTCTTAATTTCATGTTTTATACTCAGGAGAGCTTAGGAAGTCGAAAAGGACGAAAAACGGGCCAAAAAGGGGCAAAATGAGCCTACCTAGGAAATCAACACGGCCTGGACCATTAGACACGGCCGTGTGTTTCGAGCAAGGATCAACCACGGCCTGGACTATCGACTATAGGCATATCACACGGCCGTGTGTGGCGAGCAGGATCGACCACGGTCAAGGGAGTCCACCACGGGCGTGTCCCTACCGAAATCAAGATGAATTCTATTCGGATTAGGATACTTGTGGGCCAAGTAAGGCATCTCAAAGCCTATATAAACACCCTAAGGGGCAACCTAAAAGAGATCTCGACAGGACGTCGAATAGACGCCGAGTAGAAGGAGAAAATACTCCAAGACAGCCGTCGGGAACAACTTAGGAGAAGGATCTCCATCAAGACTGAAGATCTCCCATCAAGTTCTTTAGGAGTTTTTTGGGTTTTCTTATGTTTTGTTGCTTTTCCTCTTTTATGATGTTTCCCTCTTTTAGTATGAACTAAATCCCTTAGATACCTAAGGGGATGAAACCTAAGACAGATCTTATTATTATTTGATTTATGAGATAAATACTTGTGCTTATTCTTAATTGTGAGTTCTTATTCTTGTCTTGATAATTCAGGTTATTGATTCAATTCGAATGTGCTTATTCAGTGGAGCAAAAGTCCCTGTCTAAGAGTAGATCAACACAATTAAGTGGAGTTGATTGCTACCCTAGAGATAGGGCGACGAAAATCTGACGGATTAGGGTCAAACCTAATAAAGGAATCCATAGATCGAGTTAATGCAACAATAGGGGTTTTAATTAGAAAGAGATTTCAATTAATCAACCTAAAGTCAGTTGTTAGTAGCCTCGAGAGAGGTATTAATATAATTTAGGGATTTCTACGGATTAAGCCAAGTGAATAAATCGCATGAATCAAAAGTAATAAGTGAAGTCTAGGTGGATTCTTCCTTAGGTATTGTCTATCTCATATAAGTTGTCCAAAGGTATTTTCCACAATTTACTCTCTGTCGCGTTCATAGTTAGTTAAATTAGTTAATAGATTTTAGATTAAAAATAAATCCCCTTAATTATTAGGCTAGATAATAAAACGATAGTTAATACTAGTACTCTTGGTCCTTGAGGATACGATATTCTGGACTCACCACAGCTATACTACTTTTCGATAGGTGCGCTTTCCTTTGTCAAAATACTAGTTAGTTTCGAGCTCCATCAACATGATGTCAACATCCGAAAAAGTCCCGTACAAACCTAGGAATAAATAGGATTGTATATGTCATGACATAGGTGTCCGATTTGTGATATCGTGTAAGACCACGTCTGGGACATTGGCATCGATTTGAGATTTACGTGTAAGACCATGTCTCGGACATTGGCATCGTATTGATTCGTGTAAGACCCTGTCTAGGACAGTGGCATCGATATCTGTAACAATCTGATTTATACCCTAGTCGGAGCAGTGGTTTCGGAACCACAAATCTGAGCTAGTAGAATATTTTAATATTATTTTCTGTGCCTATGATATGTGATTAAATATATGTGAAATTTCTGTGAGTTAATTTGTCTGTCTATGTGCTTAATTGAGGAAAGGGCTTAATCGCATAAAATGTAAGTTTGATGGTTAAATGTGAAAGTATCATATTGTTGATGTCTTTATAATGTGAAGCCCTTAAAAGGAAATTAACCCAATTTATAAGTTGGTGGACGGCAAGGTCATTAAATGTATATGTTTTATATGTTAATATTAAATAGTTAAAAATGTAAATTGATTTATAATGCTTTTATAATAAAAACAAAGCAAAAGATGGTGGATGTTTTTATGTGTTCTTCCACCAAAAAACAAAGAAAAGAAAAAGAAATAAGAAGTTAGGGTATTCGGCCACTTCTAAGCTCAATTCAAGGTATGTTTGATTTCGGTTTTTGATAATTTCTATGTTTCTGTAATTGTTGCTTCATCTACTTCAAGACCCATGCTTAAATTTTGAGAATTGATGAATATTTTGTAAAGTGCCATTGATGAGTTCATAAGCTTTGTGAGGTTTTATGATGAAATAAGATGTATTTGTAAGTGATTAACATGTTTTGTATTTGAAGTTTTGTTAAATTTGAGTATTTTGGACTCAATTGAGAAAATATTATTTTGGAGGACTAAATTGTGAATTTGATGAAAAGTATGGGCTTGTATAGTCCCTAGGGAGATTCGGCTATGCATGTGTGTGAACAAATTGTGTATATTTGATGTCTTGAGAAAAATGGACTAAATTGATAAAATGTACAAATGTGAGGGCTAAATTGCAAATTACCCTAAATTTATGTTTTTGGATTGAATTGAGTGAATTAGTGAATAAATGGATTACATTTGAATATGTATAGATCAAGAATTTGAAGAAATCAGACTTAGATCGCAGGAAAGCGAAAGTAGTCGAATAACCGAGTCCGAACGAATATCCGAATCCGAGGTAAGTCAATATAAAATAAATGTATCTGTATTGAATTATGAATGTCCATATGATTATTGATAATGGTGAATGCATATGAGATGATGTATACATGAATTCTGAGATAGAATCGACATAGTGTCAATGTCCGAGAAGTCCCGTTTGAACCTAGGAATAGATAGGATAGTATATGTCATGACATAGGTGTCTGCTATATGTTATCATGTAAGACCACGTCTGGGACTTTGGCGTTGATTCGAGATTTCGTGTAAGACCACGTCAGTGACGTTGGCATCGATAAGAGATTTTGTGTAAGACCACGTCTGGGATGTTGGCATCAATATGAGATTTACGTGTAAGACTATGTCTGGGACATCGTCATCGTATTTAATTCGTGTAAGACCCTGTCTGGGATAGTGGCATCGGTATCTGATTACATGTAAGACCTCGTCTGGGACGTTGGCATTGTACGACCATTCTGAACACTCTGAGTATCCTATTTGATTCCGAACGGTTCAACGGGCAAGTCTGAGAAACAAATGATTATGTGATCAGTATATCCGTTTCAGGTACGTTCGATATGTACACTAAGTGTGTATGAAAGGTAAGTGTCTATATGAACTTACTATAATGAATATGTGTTTTGAAATGATGAGATAATATGTGAAGATATGTTTGAATGAGCCATATGTATATGTGATATTTGAGTTATATTTGAGTTGAAGATTATGGTAAGATATGGCCTAGCAATTGAGCCAAAGAACATATGAGATGAATTTGCAAAGAGAATCAATAATGTTATTAAATCATTTTGGTTATGTGCATAATATGCTAAGTTTATTTGTATATGGCTTACTAAGCTTTTGAAAGCTTACTCTGTGTGTATGTTTGCTCTGTTTTATAGATCGTCAAAGCTACTGAAGGCTCGGGACCGTCGAGGATTGTCATCACACTAATTAAGCTCATTTTGGTATCTTTTGAAAATGTTTATACTAAGTATGGCATGCATAGGCTAGTTATTTGGTATATGTTTGAGATGTAAATAGCCATGTGATTTGGCTAGTTAATGTTGGTGATATGCATGTTTGATATGGCAAATTAGCTATTGAAATGGCCAAGGTTATGGTAAGTTTATGAATGCATTATGAGAATGTATGTTTGATCATTGATATGGTTACATGGTAGGTAAAAGTGGATGAATCATGCTTGGATGTATATGTGATTTAGTTGTGCAAATTAGTATGATTAGAAATGAGTTTGGATGTGAAGAATTGTTGATCATTTGTCATGTCTTTGGTTGTTAATTGTGTATAAAATGAATTGGTATGTAGTTGGTAGGGTAAACCCAAGTGTAGGTGGCATATTGACCTTGCAAAGGGCCTGTTAAGCGGACACGGTTGTGGCACACGGCGTGCCTAGTGACCGTGGGATTTAGTCAGTATATAGCATAAGAGTACACGGCCATGGTACACGGGCGTGCCTGGTGGCCGTGGGGGTAAGTCAGTATACATGCCCTATTTTGGCACGGCCAGGACACATGGGTGTGTCTAGTTACAGCGGGAGGCACACGGCCTGACTGCACGGGCGTGTGACCTCTGTAGTGTTCAAAAAGTTTTAAATTTCTGAGAATTTTCGTATGTGTTTGGTTTACTCCCGAACCTTCTCTAAAGCATGCTTAAGGTCTCAGTGACCTATTTAAGGGACACAGTGATTGCAATCGATGACTTGTTTTATGAAATGTCTGTAAATGTTTTCGATCCGTCTGGTAAAACCTTTAACCCTAATCCAGTGACGGATACGGTTTAGGGGTGTTACATTTGGTTGGTATCAGAGTTACGGTTTAATCGATTCTCGAACTAACGTAGCATGTCAGAGTCTAGCTATACATGCCATATATCTGAACTGTGATAATGTGATGAATCCTGACGTGTGAAATGTGATTTTCGTATAGTAATGGATCCCGAAAGAGCCGTAGCTGATGATGTAGAAAGGAATGCTCCTGCTCCTACTGAAGGGACAATGCCCTCTAATCCGAGACCGGCTACGAGCGGTTATGAGAGAGAAGCTAAACAAGCTTTCTTCCAGATGATGAGTGAGTGGTTCACTCAGTTTGTTAGAAATAACCCGACTGTTTCACAACCTCCGCCCCCGCCTAATCACCCTCAGACATCTGCTATGCCTCTGACTATGAATCTGAATCTGTTGAACAAGCCTCCGGTTGACAAAATCTGTAAGTATGAGGCTGAAGAATTCAGGGCTACTAATGATGATGATGCTGAAAAAGCCGAATTCTGGTTAGAAAACACAATCCGGGTATTTGATGAAATGTCACTGAGTCTCGAGGAATGCATAAAGTGTGTAGTTTCTTTGCTACGAGATGCGGCCTATCAGTGGTGGAAAACTTTGATTTCTGTTGTTCCGAAAGAACGGGTGACATGGGACTTCTTTCAGATTGAGTTTCGTAAGAAATACATCAGTGAGATATTCATTGATCAGAAGAGAAAAGAATTTCTTGACTTGAAATAGGGCCGTATGTCTGTTACTGAATACGAACGAGAGTTCATAAGATTGAGTCAGTATGCTCGTGAATATGTATCCACCGAGGCAATAATGTGCAAAAGATTCGAAGATAGTCTTAACGAAGACATCCGTTTACTTGTTGGAATTCTAGAAATAAAAGAGTTTGTGGTACTTGTTGATCGAGCGTGCAAAGCCGAAGCCCTCGGGAAAGATAAAAGGAAAGCTGAGTTTGAAGCTAAAGATGTGAGAAAGAGATTTCAGAGTAGATCATTTCAGTCTACATCAAAGAAATTCAAAGATGAACAAAGTCGTTCGAGAGTTAATATGGGACATTCTAGTAGAGATCGAGCTAGATCACAAATGAGCTCCAAAACTCCAGCAACTTCAGTAGCTAGTGTTGGAAATGTTCGATCCGAATGACTTGAGTGTAAGCATTATGGTAAAATACATCCAGGAAGTTGTAGATTGAATGATCGGGCTTGTTTCATATGTGGATCGTTAGATCATTTCATTCGTGATTGCCCAGAGTCTGTTGAGCCAGAGGTAGACCTTTGCGAAATACAAGAAATGTCAGTGGTAGTCAGAGAGCTACGAGAGATACTGTATCGAGATCTGAAGCTAGAGCGCCTGCTAGAGCGTATGCCATTCGAGCTCGTGAGAAAGCTTCATCTCCTGATGTTATAACTGGTACATTTACACTTTATGATACTTCTGTGATTGCATTGATAGACCCTGATTCTACTCATTCATATATATACATGAATTTGGTATCCAGTAAGACTTTGCCTGTAGAGTCTACTGAGTTTGTTATAAAAGTATCGAACCCCTTAGGTAAAAGTGTCCTGGTTGACAAAATATGCAAGAACTATCCGTTAATGTTTCGAGATATCTGTTTTCCTGCTGATCTGATGCTATTACCGTTTGATGAGTTTGATATAATTTTGGGTATGGACTGGTTGACATTGCATGATGCCGTTGTGAACAGTAAAAGAAAGACTATTGACTTGAGATGTCCGAATAATGATATAGTCAGAATTGAGTCTAATGATTTGAATGGATTGCCTGCTGTGATATCTGTATTGAAAGCTCAAAGATATGTGAAAAAGGGATATGAGGCATATTTTCCTTATGTGATTGATTCGAAAGTATCTGAAAAAAAAGTAGAATCAGTACCAGTTGTTTGTGAGTTCTCTGATGTATTTCCGGAAGAATTGCCGGGACTGGCTCCGATACGTGAAGTTGAATTTGGTATTGCTCTGTTGCCTGGTACAACACCTATTTCGATAGCTCCGTATAGAATGGCTCCAACAGAGTTGAAAGAGTTAAAGTCACAGCTGCAAGAATTGACTGACAGAGGGTTCGCCAGACCGAGTTTTTCATCATGGGGTGCTCCCGTTCTGTTTGTGAAAAAGAAAGATGGCACGATGAGAATGTGCATTGATTACCGTCAGTTGAACAAAGTGACTATAAAGAATAAATATCCATTGCCCAGGATTGATGATTTGTTTGATCAGCTGAAAGGAGCTACCGTATTTTCAAAGATAGATCTGAGATCGGGTTACTATCAGTTGAGAGTGAAAGATTCAGACATTCCGAAAACTACTTTCAGAACGAGGTACGGGCATTATGAGTTTTTAGTTATGCCTTTCGGACTAACAAATGCTTCTGCTGTTTTTATGGATTTGATGAACAGAATTTTTAGACCGTACCTAGATCGATTTGTTTTTGTATTCATAGATGACATTTTGATTTATTCATGAAATGAAACTGAACATGCTGAACATCTGAGAATCGTGTTGCAAACTCTAAGAGAAAAGCAATTGTATGCGAAATTCAGCAAATGTGAATTCTGGTTGTGTGAAGTCAGTTTTCTGGGACATATTGTATCGGCCTCTAGAATACTAGTTGATCCGAGCAAGATTTCTGCTATTCTGGATTGGAAACCTCCGAAGAATGTATCCAAGTCCAGTAGTTTTACTCGGACTTGCTGGTTACTACCGCAGATTTGTAAAAGGCTTTTCGATGATAGCTACTCCGTTAACTAAATTGCTTCAGAAAGATGTGATATTTGTATGGTCCAATAAATGTCAGAAAACTTTTGATCAATTGAAAACTCTATTGACAGAAGCTCTAGTGTTAGTACAGCCAGAATCGGGTAAAGAGTTTGTGATTTATAGTGATGCTTCGTTAAATGGTCTGGGATGTGTTCTGATGCAGGAAGGCAAAGTAATAGCTTATTCTTCAAGACAGTTGAAGCCTCATGAAAGGAACTATTCGACACACGATCTTGAGCTAGCCGCGATTGTGTTCACTTTAAAAATTTGGCGTCATTATCTGTTCGGTGAGAAATGTCATGTGTTTTCAGATCATAAAAGTCTGAAATATCTGATGGCCCAGAAAGATTTGAATCTGCGATAGAGAAGATGGCTAGAGTTGTTGAAAGACTATGAACTTGTGATAGATTATCACTCGGGTAAAGCTAATGTAGTTGCTGATGCATTGAGTCAAAAGTCACTATGTGCATTAAGTGCTATGAATGCTCAATTAGACCTATCTGATGATAGTTCAGTGATAACTGAATTGAAAGCGAAACCGTTGTTTTTACAACAAATAATTGATGCTCAGAAAGTTGATAATGAAATGTTATCGAAACAAGCTTTATGTGATTTGAATTCTGATTCTGAATTTCAAGTTGTTGATGATTGCTTGAGATTTAGAGATCGTATCTGTGTTCTGAGAAACTTTGAGTTATTATAGCTAATTCTGAGTGAAGCTCATAACAGTCATCTATCCGTTCATCCGGGAAGCACAAAGATGTACCATGATTTGAAGCAACATTATTGGTGGTCTGGTATGAAACGAGATATTTCTGACTTTATGTCGAAATGTTTAATCTGTCAGCAAGTTAAGGTTTAACATCAGGTTCCATCTGGTTTGTTACAGGCGGTTCTGATTCCCGAGTGGAAATGGGATAGAGTGACAATGGACTTTGTTTCTGGATTGCCTTTGAATCCGAGAAAGAAAGATGCAATTTGGGTCGTAGTTGATCGATTAACGAAATCTGCCCATTTTATTCCGGTACGATCTGATTTCTCGCTTGAAAAGTTAACTGAACTGATATTGTGAGATTGCACGGAGTGCCACTATCCATTGTGTATGATAGAGATCCGAGGTTTACATCTCGATTCTGGAAGAAATTGCAAGAAGCTTCAGGCACGAAACTGCATTTCAGTACAACTTTTCATCCTCAAATGGATGGTCAATCTGAGCGGATCATTCAGATTCTCGAGGATATGTTGAGATGCTGCATTCTTGAGTTTAATGGTACGTGGGAACAGTACTTATCACTGATTGAATTTGCATATAATAATAGTTTTCAGTCGAGCATCAAAATGGCACCTTATGAAGCTTTGTACGGACGTAAATGTCGTACACCTCTATATTGGACCGAGCTCAGTGAAAATAAGATACACGGGGTTGATCTGATAAAAGACACTGAACAGAAAGTGAAAGTAATCCGTGATAGTCTTAAAGCAGTGTCTGATAGTCAAAAATCCTATGCCGATTTGAAATGTAATGATATTGAATTTGAGATCAGTGACAAAGTGTTTTTGAAAGTATCTCCGTGGAAGAAAGTACTTCGATTCGGACGTAAAGGCAAGTTGAGTCCAAGATTCATGGGACCATATGAGATCATTGAGCGTGTTGGACCTGTTGCGTATAGATTGTTGTTTCCCTCTGAGCTAGAAAAGATACACAATGTATTTTATGTTTTAATGCTCCGTAGATATCGATCTGATCCGTCACATGTAATTGCTCCGTCTGAATTTGAAATCTGATCTGATATGACTTACGAAGAAGAGCCAATCCGTATCTTAGCTAGTGAAGTGAAAGAATTGAGAAACAAAAGAATTCCGTTAGTTAAAGTGTTATGGCATCGACACGGAATAAAAGAGGCTATGTGGGAACCTGAAAGTATAATGAAACAGCAATATCCGAATCTATTTAACGGTAAGATTTTTGAGGACGAAAATCCCTAAAGGGGGGAGAATTGTAATAGTCCGGTTTATACCCTAGTCAGAACAGTGGTTTCGGAACCACAAATTCGAGCTAGTAGAATATTTTAATATTATTTTCTGTGCCTATGATAAGTGATTAAATATATGTGAAATTTCTATGAGTTAATTTGTCTGTCTATGTGCTTAATTGAGGAAAGGGCTTAATCGCATAAAATGTAAGTTTGATGGTTAAATGTGAAAGTATCATATTGTTGATGTCTTTATAATGTAAAGCCCTTAAAAGGAAATTAACCCAATTTATAAGTTGGTGGACGGCAAGGTCATTAAATGTATATGTTTTATATGTTAATATCAAATAGTTAAAAATGTAAATTGATTTATAATGCTTTTATAATAAAAACAAAGCAAAAGATGGTGGATGTTTTTATGTGTTCTTCCACCGAAAAACAAAGAAAAGAAAAAGAAATAAGAAGTTAGGGTATTCGGCCACTTCTAAGCTAAATTCAAGGTATGTTTGATTTCGGTTTTTGATAATTTCTACGTTTCTGTAATCGTTGCTTCATCTACTTCAAGACCCATGCTTAAATTTTGAGAATTGATGAATATTTTCTAAAGTTCCATTGATGAGTTCATAAGCTTTGTGAGGTTTTATGATGAAATAAGATGTATTTGTAAGTGATTAACATGTTTTGTATTTGAAGTTTTGTTAAATTTGAGTATTTTGGACTCAATTGAGAAAATATTATTTTGGAGGACTAAATTGTGAATTTGATGAAAAGTATGGACTTGTATAGTCCCTAGGGAGATTTGGCTATGCATGTGTGTGAACAAATTGTGTATATTTGATGTCTTGAGAAAATGGACTAAATTGATAAAATGTACAAATGTGAGGGCTAAATTGCAAATTGCCCTAAATGTATGTTTTTGGATTGAATTGAGTGAATTAGTGAATAAATGGATTACATTTGAATATGTATAGATCAAGAATTGAAGAAATCGGACTTAGATCGCGGGAAAGCGAAAGTAGTCGAATAACTGAGTCCGAACGAATATCTGAATCCAAGGTAAGTCAATATACAAATAAATGTATCTGTATTGAATTATGAATGTCCATATGATTATTGATAATGGTGAATGCATATGAGATGATGTATACATGAATTCCGAGATAGAATCGACATAGTGTCAATGTCCGAGAAGTCTCGTTTGAACCTAGGAATAGATAGGATAGTATATGTCATGACATAGGTGTCTGCTATGTGTTATCATGTAAGACCACGTCTGAGACGTTGGTGTTGATTCGAGATTTCGTGTAAGACCACGTCAGGGACGTTGGCATCGATAAGAAATTTAGTGTAAGACCACGTCTTGGATGTTGGCATCGATATGAGATTTACGTGTAAGACCATGTCTGTGACATCAGCATCGTATTTAATTCGTGTAAGACCCTGTCTGGGATAGTGGCATCGATATCTGATTACATGTAAGACCTCGTCTGGGACGTTGGCATTGTACGACCATTCCGAACACTTTGTGTAACACCCCTTACCCGAGTTCTATGCCGGGACCGGGCCTGAGGCGTTACCGAACTCAAACCACTTGATCGCCACTTAGGCTCGTCGTAACTACTCTCTGAAGTCATCTCAACAACCTCATTCTCGACTTACGAGGCCTCACTCATACACACGATGGCTCTCGAGACTAAACCAGAACTTTTTCCAATCTTAAAAATTTTCTCTTTTATATAGGTCTCACACGCTCGTGCAAGATTAGACACGCCCATGCATAGACATACACGCCCATGTCCCCAGACCGTGCCTAAAAACCCAGTATTCTGCCAATTTGCCCACGGCCAAGGCACGCCCGTGCTTCCCAACCGTGGTGAATTCTGACTTCCCACACACGGTCTCAAAGCCTAGTCACACGCCCGTGTGGCTAGCCCGTGGACTATCCTGACTTAAAATGTTAACATGCAGGGGACACACGGCCACAGCACACGCCCGTAGGCTGACCGTGTGTCACACATGGCCTAGACACACGCCCGTGTGTCTAACCACATGGTCAAGAACAAGGCTAAGTGCCAAGTTCTTTTCACCCTTCTAACATACACAACATATATTCAACCAACACAATCATAATCAACTCAAATTGGATTGCAATCTCACATAGACAACTATGACTTTTCATATAATATGGTAGCCAAAAACTATGGCATTATACAAAATGAGCTATCATCTAAAGGCCAACACATCTTAGCCATTTACAACAAAATTTAGTAACTTATCTAGCCCCTATACATGCCATATACAAAACATTAAGTTTCATGTACCAAAGTGTGCTGATATGTGGGCTATCTTCTGATGATCCCCGTATCTCGATTCAACGCTTTTAATCTATAAGACAAGGGAAAAGAAAGGGAGTAAGCTTTGAGCTTAGTAAGTTTACACATAAACAAATAAGAATCATAGCATAAGCTAAACAACAATTAGCTTTATAATACCAAAAGTAATGAACAACTATGCTTACTCTTTTTGACCTTTACCACATGTCCAACACATCATGAGTCACATACTCATAACCATCAAAATGCACTCCTGCATTCAATGTCACATTTACACAATATACAACACATCATTATTTCTCGTAATACATCCACACAGTTTATCCACACAACTTATCCACACAGCCTATCCACACAGCTAGTTCATATAGCTAATCCACACAGCTAATACACACAGTTAATCCACACAGCCAATATCTCAGTGGTTTCACACTTATCACACCACAATTGATTAATAAGGTGGTATCGCACTTAGCCTACCATAAAGGTATTCATAGTGATTCAGCACATAGCTCACCAAACGATATACCTCACGATAGCATCGCACATAGCTAACTCATCGTCAATATGCATTAGGATGGTATCGCACTTAGCTCACCATCTAGCATTATTACAACACATGCACAAGTCTACTTACTTAATCATTCTCGATCATACATTCATTCCACATTTTCTACTACATTAATCCCACATAGGTTCTCAAACATGCTACACACTAGCTAGCATTAACAAATTGTAAGTATGAATGCATTATTTATGCATAGACTTACCTCGATACTCAAAAGTATGGAAATATGCAATTTAGTCCACCACCTTGCTTTTGCCTCGGTTTCGATCTGGGCTTCGTCTTTCTTGATCTATAATGAATAATTCAGCTTATTCAATACACACATTGACTAAATTGACCCACATTTCATACTTTAGCAAAATTACTATTTTGCCCCTAAACTTTCTCATAATTACACTTTAGCCCCAAGGCTCGTAAAGTGATTTTTATTCAACTTTCTATTCTTTCATGCTTAGCCGAACCACTTACTCAACTAAAGCATTCATCAAATCTCACTAAATCACACATGTATGACCCAACTAAAGTTTTTCACAAACTAGTCCCTACATGCATTTTCATGGAAAATCACTTAGCAAGAGATGTTTCGACTATATCAAGCCTTCATATTCTTCCATAAAACATCAAAATACATGCATGTCATACATAGGTACATTTTTGAACATCCATAATAGCTCACCAAATAGCTAAAAATAGCTTACTCATGCTACTAGGACTTCAAAAATACGAAGAATATCAAAACCGGGCTTAGGAGCACTTACTAGCAAGCTTGAAAAGTTGAAAGAGCCCTAACAATGGCTTCTCAAATTTTTGGCAGCTAAAGGGGAAGAAGATGAATGAATTTGTCATCTTTTCACCTATTTTAATCACTTATTTGATAAATGACCAAAATGCCCTTTTTGATAAACTTCAAATTTTAACTAATCCATGCCCATTTTTGTCCAAAAATTAGAATTTGGGTAAATTGCTATTTAAGGACTTCTAATTAATAACCTAAAGCTATTTCACACAAATAGCTTCTAGAAACACACATTTTGTAATTTTTGCAATTTAGTCCTTTTGGACAATTCAACCACAATTCCACAAAATTGCTTCATGAAACTTTCACACTAGCATGCATATAAGGCATAAACCTTAATAACTCATTTATAACCCTCGAATTTGTGGTCTCAAACCACTATTCTGACTAGGCCCTAAACCGGGATATTATAACTCTCCCCCCTTTAGAGATTTTCGTCCCCGAAAATCTTACCAGAAAAGAGGTTTGGATGTTGCTCTCTCATAGCTTCTTACGTTTCCCACGTAGCCTCTTCCACGCCATGTTTCTGCCATAACACTTTCACTAGTGCTATGCTCTTATTTCTCAACTGTTTCACTTCTCGAGCCAAGATCTTAATCGGCTCCTCTTCATAAGACATATCTGGTCTTATCTCAATTTCCGTTGAAGGAATCACATGTGAAGGATCGGAGCGATACCGTCGCAACATCGACACATGGAACACGTTATGAATCTTTTCCAACTCTATTAGTAAAGCCAACCGGTAAGCTACAGGCCCAATTCTGTCTGTAATCTCATACGGCCCTATGAACCTTGGACTCAATTTCCCTTTCCGTCCAAATCTCATAATCTTCTTCCACGGGGACACTTTCAAAAACACTTTGTCACCCACTTTAAACTCAATTTCTTTTCTTTTCAAATCCACAGACGACTTCACGCTTCTGGTCAAAGCAACTTTCAGACTATTACGAATTACTTTCACTTTCTCTTCGGTCTCTTTCACTAGATCGACCCCATGGATCCGCTTCTCAATAAGCTCGGTCCAATAGAAAGGAGTCTGACACTTACGGCCATACAAAACCTCATACGGTGCCATCTGTATACTCGACTGATAACTATTGTTATAGGCAAATTCGACCAAAGGTAGATATCTCTCCCAACTACCTTCGAATTCTAACATACAGCATCGAAGCATATCTTCAAGAACTTGAATCACTCTTTCGCATGCACCATCGGATTGCGAATGGAACGCAAAGATCGAAATTCAATCTCGCACCCATGGCCTCTTGCAACTTCTTCCAAAATCTCAAGTAAACCTCGGATCTCTATCCGATATAATAGACACAGTACACCATGTAATCTCACTATCTCTCGCCACGCATAACTCAACTAACTTATCCAAAGAATAATCAACACGTCTTCGAATAAAGGGGGCCGACTTCGTCAATCTATCCACAATAACCCACACAAATCTCTCTTTCTGAGTCATCGGTAACCCCATTACAAAATCCATGGTAATCCGATCCCACTTCCATTCGGGTACCATTATCGGGTCAAGCAATCCAAGGCACTTGATGCTCGACTTTCACTTGTTGGCAAATCGGACACTTTGCCACAAACTCAGAAATATCTCTTTTCATGCCCGGCCACCAATACAACTTCCTCAAGTCGTTGTACATTTTCGTACTGCCCGGATGTACTGGCAAACATCCACTGTGGGCCTCATGCAAAACTTTTTGAATCAACTCCTCATCTTTAGGAACACAAATTGTGTCACGATACATCAGACAACCATTCAAATTTACTCGAAAATCAGAATCATTTTCTGATCCGCACTTAGCTATCTTAGCTTGCATCTCGCTGTCATTTCTCTGAGCCTCACATATTTGTTGAACAAATAGTGGCCTAGCTCTCAACTCTGCCAAAATAGCACCATCATCAGACAATACTAAACTCGCTCTCATAACTCTTAGAGCATACAGGGATTTCCTACTCAAGGCATCTGCAACCACATTCGCTTTTCCCGGATGGTAATCAATGACTAACTCATAGTCTTTCAACAGCTCAAGCCACCGTCTCTGTCTCAGATTCAGATCCTTCTGATCTATCAAATACTTTAAACTATTGTGATCCGTAAAGATTCGACACTTTTCACCATACAAATAATGTCGCCAAATCTTTAACGCAAAAACAATCGCAGCTAACTCCAAATCGTGAGTCAGATAATTCTTCTCGTGCGATTTTAACTGCCTCGAGGCGTAAGCGATTACCTTACCCTCTTGCATCAACATGCAACCGAGACCATTAAACGACGCATCACTATAAACCACAAACTCCTTCTCTGATTCTGGTTGAACCAAAACTGGTGCCTCAGTCAACATTGTTTTCAGTCTCTCGAAGCTCTGTTGACATGTCTCAGTCCATTCAAACTTGACATCTTTATGCAACAGTTTCGTCATCGGGGTAGCAATCACAGAGAACCCCTTTACGAAACATTTGTAGTATCCCGCTAATCCCAAGAAACTTCTAATTTCAGACACGTTCCTCGGCGGTTTCCAATCCATAACAGCCAATATCTTACTCGGGTCAACTCTGACACCATCACCTGACACCATGTGTCCTAGGAATCCGACCTCCCGGAGCCAAAACTCACTCTTGCTAAACTTAGCATACAACTGCTTATCTCTCAAAGTTTGCAAGACAATTCTCAAGTGCTCTTCATGATCGTTCTCATCCCGAGAATAGATCAATATGTCGTCAATAAAGACAACCATAAACTTGTCCACATATGGTTTGAAAACACGGTTCATCAGATCCATAAAAATCGCAGGTGCATTCGTCAAACCAAACGGCATAACCAAAAACTCATAACGGCCATACCTTGTCTGAAATGCAGTTTTTAACACATCTTGCTCTTTCACTGTACTTGGAGAACACTGTAGCTCCCTTCAGTTGATCAAAAAGATCATCAATCCTTGGTAAAGGATACTTATTCTTAATCGTCACTTTGTTAAGCTGCCTATAGCCTATACACAATCTCATAGACCCATCTTTCTTCTTCACAAACAATACCGGAGCACCCCACGGCGAGTAGCTCGATCTTGTAAAACCCTTATCTGTCAATTCTTGCAACTGAATCTTCAGTTCCTTCAACTCTACAGGTTCCATTCTATATGGAGCAATTGAAATAGGTGCCGTTCTCGGAACCAACTCAATTCCAAACTCGACCTCTCTCACTGGAGGTAATCCGGGTAACTCTTCTGGAAATACATCTGGGTACTCACATACCACTGGCACTGTTTCAAACTCTACTCCAATCTCTTGAGTATTCAAAACAAACGCAAGATAGGACTCACATCCTTTTCTTAAACATTTCTCAGCCACTAAGGAAGAAATCACGGGTAGACTGTCCGATCCACATGATTCAACCCGAACCACATCTCCACTCTCACATTTCAGTTCAATAAACTTACTACCATAGTTTACTAAGACACTATGGGTAGTCAACCAATCCATGCCTAGGATTAAATCAAACTCATCAAACGGCAACAACATAAGGTTTGCCGAAAAACAATGATTCTCAAACAATAAAGGACAATTCTTACACACTTTGTCCACTAACACATGTTTTCCTAACGGGTTTGACACCTTAATCGCAATGTCCGTAGACTCAACGGTCATACTCAAACTAGATGCTAATCTCATGCAAATATAAGAGTGAGTAGACCCTGGATCTATTAAAGCAATAAAAAAGGTGTTAAAGAGAGAAAAAGTACCCGTTATCACATCAGGGGAGGATGCCTCTTCGCGAGCGCGAATGGCATACGTCCTCGCAGGTGCCCGACCCTCTGGTCTCACAGCTGAATCTCTGGGTGCACCTCTACCACTAGCCCCATATCTTGGGTTCCTTGGTGGTCTACCCCTCGTAGACACATCACTAGGTCTCACTTCATGCTTTTCTTCCTTATCATCCCTCTCGGGACAGTTACGGATAAAGTGGTCAGGGGAACCATATTTATAACATTTCTGACTGTTTCCCCAACACTCTCCGGTGTGATACCTACCACAACTTGGACACTCCGGCTTACTCTTTGTATTGCCCACACTTTCCATCGAGGGGGCTTGGACTCTCGAACCCGAACGAGTATTGCCCAAGTCTCGATGCGAATAACCCATTGGTGCTGTCGTCCAAGGATTCGCTTCCTTGGATCTTTTCGACTGGACTTGATACGACTTGCCCATCGGCCTCTTTCTCGCATCTCGGGCTTCACTCACAGCCCTTCTCTTTTCTGAACTTAATTCCTCGGCCTTACTTGCCCTCTCAACTAATACCACAAATTCTTTCAACTCCAAAATGCCCACTAGGAGTTTGATGTCCTCATTCAGCCCATCTTCGAACCTTTTACACAAGATGGTCTCAGTTGATACACATTCTTGAGCGTATTTGCTAAGCCTAACAAACTCACGCTCATATTTCGCCACTGTTATTCTTTCATGTTTCAACTCAAAGAATTCTTTCCTTTTTCGGTCAGTAAACCTCTGGCTTATATACTTCTTCCGGAACTCTTTCAAAAAGAAGTCCCACGTCACCCGCTCTCTCGAGACCACTAGCGTCAATGTTTTCCACCAATGGTATGCCGAATCTCTCAGCAAGGATACGGCACACTTCATACTCTCTTCGGGCGTACATGAGAGTTTATCGAACACCCTCATAGAGTTCTCCAACCAGAACTCCGCCCTCTCTGGGTCATCATCTACCTTAGCTCTAAACTTCTCAGCCCGTGCTTCCTAATCTTATCCACCGGCGGTTTCGATATCCTCACCACATCCATACCTTGGGGAGTCACAGGATTTGGCTGAGGTATAGGAGGAGGAGGTGGAGGAGGTTGAGCATTAGGGTTCGCTCGAACATAATTCGAGTACCAATTACTCATCATCTGGAGAAAGGCTTCCCGTTCCTCTTCTCCTTGACCCCTGACCTCGGGTCCACTTTGAACAGGCACGGTTCCTTGCGCAAGAGCCAGCGCATTACTAGCTGCTTTATCAGCAGTCAATGGATCGGAATCTATATACTATATAAAACAAGATTTAAATCATCAGAAATCACCACACTATCATTGTACACTTATGGCATGTATAGCTAGCTAGATCATTACACCAGCTACTACGTAGTCCTAGAACCGACTAAACCATAGCTCGATACCAATAAATGTAACACCCTTACCCGGGTTCTCGCGGGACCAGCCCGGCGGCGTTACCGAACTAAAACCACTTGATCGCCACTTATGCTCGTCGCAACTACTCTCTAAAGTCATCTCAACAACCTCATTCTCGACTTACGAGGCCTCACTCATACACACGAGGGCTCTCAAGACTAAACCGAAACTTTTTCCAATATTAAAAAATTTCTCTTTTATACAGGTCTCACACGCCCGTGCAAGATTAGACACGCCTGTGCATAGACATACACGCCCATGTCCCTAGACCGTGCCTAAAAACCCAGTATTCTGCCAATTTGCCCACGGCCAAGGCACGCCTGTGCTTCCCAACCGTGGTGAATTCTGACTTCCCACACACAGCCTCAAAGCCTAGTCACACGCTTGTGTGGCTAGCCCGTGGACTATCCTGACTTAAAAAGTTAACATGCAGGGGACACACGACCACAGCACACGCCCGTGGGCTGACCGTGTGTCACACATGGCCTAGACACACGCCCGTGTGTCTAACCACATGGTCAAGAACAAGGCTAAGTGCCAAGTTCTTTTCACCCCTCTAACATACACAACATATATTCAACCAACACAATCATAATTAACTCAAATTGGATTGCAATCTCACATAGACAACTATGACTTTTCATATAATATGGTAGCCAACAACTATGGCATTATACAAAATGAGCTATCATCTAAAGGCCAACACATCTTAGCCATTTACAACAAAATTTACTAACTTATCTAGCCCTTATACATGCCATATACAAAACATTAAGTTTCATGTACCAAAGTGTGCTGACGAACAAGCGAAGGATAGACGAGGCATCACACGTGGAACTAAACGCAATATGCTCGGAAATCTTGCAAAATAAACTACCATAGAAATTAAAAGATCCAGGGAGTTTTACGATTCCATGTTTAATTGGTAGTTTACCTATTGATAATGCGTTAGCTGATTTAGGGGAAAGCATAAATGTCATGCCTTATAAATTGTTTAAACAACTAGGTCTAAGGAAACCCAAACAAACTAGGATGAGCATCCAACTAGCTGATAAAACTGTTAGAATTCCTAAGGGTATTATCGAAGATGTTCTTGTAAAAATTGATAAATTCGTTTTCCCAGTAGATTTTGTTATCTTAGACATGGATGAGGATAATTCGATTCCCTTAATTTTAGGAAGACCCTTTTTAGCAACTACTAGAACAAAAATTGATGTTGGTACAGGAGAACTCATACTTCGTGTAGGTGATGAATCGATCAGTTTACAAGCTCTTGACTCGGCTAGGACAACAATTGATGAAGGTAAGAAAGTAAATTCAGTTGATAACCAAGTTGTTCAACTTTCACCACAGGAAACACCACAAGGTTACAAACCTGAGCCGGATCATGGACCCCATGACAACAAAGAAGAATTACATAAGGAACGAAGCCTTAGGGTCGACAAATTAGAAGAGTAGAAAACACAATTCAAAGAAGAACTGGAACCACACGAAGTAAAACCGAAGGAGCCCCCAGAAGAGCTCATAGGAACAACAAACCACTTCAAAATAAGAGACTAGGTACTGTTAGATAAAGCAGATCCTCGCCTCATCACATCAGACCTGAACACAAACGAAGAAATTCCGCTTGAGGTACACAATATTTTCCCATACGGAACAGTCGAGGTAAGTAATCCTATTTTTGGTGCTTTCAATATAAACGCTTCTCGACTTAAACTTTATCAAGGAAATAGAACTGATAGCATGAGGGAAGATATTCAAATTTTTAAACCACCCTGGTTTTTGCTAATACGAGGAAAGTCTAGCTTAAGACTTTAAACGAGCGCTTATCGGGAGGCAACTCGAGCACTAACCCTAATTACTTTCGTATTTGTTTTCATTTTATTTTCTTCTCTTCTATTAGTCTTAAACACCTAGTTTTAAACTAACCAAAAGTGCAGATTTCCAGCCCATACGGCCTTGCACACGGTCCTGGCCGTGGCCGTGGCCGTGTGGAGGTACAGAATCTCTGTACTAACAATGGCAGAAGAGGTACAAGTCAGAAAGAATCAAATCTTCAAGTCACAGACTCCAACCACCACCCCACGGGCACCAAAAAAAGGCCACGGCCGTGCGACGTGGCCGTGGACGGCACTGACTTATCACCAACGGGCGTGGCAATCTGTAAAATGGGTGTGGGTGAACCAACACGCCTAGACACACCTGCCGCAGTGAAGGCGGCGCCGTGGTGTGAATCAACAAACACACGGTACACGGGCGTGGGAAAGTGTCAGACCCCAAAACTCCATTTAAAACCACCCCCTTCTCCTTTTTCTCACCTACTTTCCACCTCTTTTCTTCCTCCCATTTATCAGATTTCTCCCCTCCCTTCTCTATACTCTTGAGCTACACCAAAACCATGTCAAAGAAGCGGAAGAAGCCAAGCACAGTCTCCTCATGGAGACTAATCTATATAAGTTCATGCCGGCCGCTTCATTCACTTGCCAAGCCAAGGGTCTTTGAGACCATTTATCTTTTCTTTTACTTTTATCTTCTCCTTTATTTTCCTTCTCTTTGACTATCTTATGCTTAATTTAGTTTATTTTAATTTAGTTTCTTAGTGTCAGGTTCTAAAGGCTACTTGGGAATTACGCCACTTCCGCCACCGCCAGCACCTCCGCAGCCTTAGAGGTCACACCCACCTCGCGAACCATCCAACAATAAAACCCCTCAGTCTATCCATCTTTTCTTTTAATTTTATTTTACTTTCTGTTTTCTTTCTCTTTATCTTTCTTGTCTTTAATTATATATTTAGTTTATTTTAAATATGTCTTAATAATTCCTGGCTAATCCTCCATGAGCTACCCAATTTCTTCATCTAGCACAGAGCTCGTTAGTAACCGCCACAACAAAAGACGACACCTCCAACGTATCTTTCACCTCCAATCCAAGGATGTCATCCATAATTCATGAAGTTTCACTTTTCCCCATATCTTATGATTTTATTATTATCGTGCTATTATCTATCTTTGTACATTGAGGGCAATGTACATCTTAAGTGTGGGGGGTGAATCTTAAGGATTCCAAACTTTTTGTATTATTCTCAAATCCCTGAATTATGCCTTGTTCTAAAGTAAGTTTCTCATATTATGATTAAAATAAAAATTTCCATGATTTATGATTTTTATCGATATGTTTTAGATTTATTCATTGATAATTGTGCATTGATGATTAAATTCTAAGAATATTAGAGAATCAAGCATGATAAGTCTATTTTTCAGAATTAAATTTTTTTTTAGGTTGTTAACCTGAATTTGAATATTACTTTGAAATTTGAAATTTACGTGGTTGATATCAAAATACCCATAATTTTTGTGAGATTTTGAGCCTTATAAGAGCATATATCCTTTTTCATGCTCACTTTTTGATTATGAATGTGTCAACATTGAACTGTTATTCTAGAACTTGCCTCGATTATACATGTTGAGACCACATCTTTGATTTGATATACAGAAATGATAAAGGCACCTAGGATTTAACCCACTTACTCCATAAAAAGCCTACCTTCATAATTAACCCCTAGTGAACCCCTTTGATCCTAACAACCCTTTTTATTGACTCACCCACTAATATTAACCCAAAACCCTTTTTATTTGTTATCACCATTCTTCTTGACTACCCATTTTTGTCGAGATTTGATTTTACCAGTTGCCTAACTATGTTCTTTATTTCAGTTGTTAAAGTTCTTTATTATGATTTGATCTAAAAAAAACATCGAAGTATATTCAGTATTAGTATGATGAAAAGCGAGCTTATACAGTTAAAGTCTATTTATTGAAGAAGAAGCTCGTATTATTAGTTTCAAAGTTTCAATTCATGTAATTTTTTATTTTTCAGTTCATTGTTTCAAGTTAGGTAATTTTTCAGGTCGATCTCAATTCTAACCCTCTAATTTAGCCTTTATCCACACCTTAACCCAAGCCCCGTTACAACCCTTTCAAAGACCTTTTGATTTGTGCGTCATCTCATATTACAGTGGTGGAGATTTGATTTTGATGCACGCCTATGGGATTAACTTTTCAGGTTTGACATTTGAGTGCTTAATGCTGAACCTTAAACACTTCGAGTGATTTCAGTGAATCTTTTGTGAGGATGTCAATCCTTGTAGGTTTTCGATCAGAGGTAATTATTTAGATGAGGGGAAACACCTATGTTTTGTGCTACAAATGTATGACTTATATTGTTTGAATCTTTAGGACTCTTTGAGTTAAATTATCCATGTATAAATTATCTATGAATTATGATGAGACATTGTTGATAGGAATATTGAATCATGGAAAGTTCGTTTTAATTATAAGTTGAGAATTTTGCTTGAGGACAAGCAAAAGCTTAAGTATGGGGGTATGTGATAAACCGTAAAAGTAACATATTTTAATCCCACATTTAGCATACTTTTGGATGATTTATCCCTTGATTTATGTAAAAAGGTGCTCTTAATCCTTTCTTTTCATGTTTTATACTCAGGAAAGCACAAAAGGATGGAAAGAACGAGAAACAGGCTCAAAATGGACCAAATTGGGCCAAAGTGAAAATCGACACGGCTTGGACTTGAGCCAATATGGCCGTGTCTCCTTGATAGACTAGAACACGGTTTGATCACGATTTACATGGGCATGTCACCTTATTAAAAGTCTGAACACGGTCTAAAGATGATTCACACGGGCCTGTGCCATGGCCGTGTCCCTATTGTGGAGAAGAGAAATTTCACTCGGAAAAGGATACTTAGGGGCAAAGAAACCTATTTCAAAAGCCTATATAAACACCCTAAGTATAACCTAGGAGAGGGCGGTGAGCTAGGCCAAGGAGTCGAGCCGAAAAGGTCAGATTTGTGGGAAACACTCAAAGATAGCCAGTTGATCCATCTCAAGAAGCTGAAATTCTACTCAAGACGGCGGATCTCTCCTTCAATTCCTTCAGGGGGTTTTAGGGATTTCTTATGTTTTGTTTTATCTTTTCTTCTGAGATGTTTTCTTTTATTATTATGAAATAAACCCTCAGATACCTGAAGGGGATGAAACCTAGATGAATCTTGTTATCATTTGCTGAGCTATATGATAAATATTTGACTTGTTCTTAATTATGTGTTCTTAATTCTTGTGTTGATATTTCTGGGATATTGATTCAAGTTTGATGTGCTTAGGTGGAAGAGCAAAAGTCCCTGCTTAAGAGTAGATCTAGCATAATTAAGGCGGAGTTAATCGCGCGCCAGAGATAGGGTGACAAGATTTTGCCGGATTAGGGTGAAACCTAATATGGGAGTCCATAGATCGAGTTAATGCAATTCTAGGGGTTTTAATTAGAAAGAGATTTCAATTAATCAACCTAGGGTTAGACGTTATTCGCTTCGAGAGAGGGTTTAATATACATTAGGGAGTCTTACAGATCAAGTCAAGTGAATAAATTGTCTGGTTCAGAGTTAGATAACAAGTGAAGTCTAGGTGGATTCTTCCTAAGGGTATCGTCTTAATCAACCGAGTTTTTCCAACAAATTTCCCCAATTCATTCTTTTTGTCTTTGCGTCTTTAGCTTAGTAGTTAGTTAAATTTAGATTAAATAACAACTTCACTTATTTTAGGCTAGATAATAAAAAGAAAGTTAGTATTAGTACTTTTGGTTCCTTTGGGTTCGATAATCCGGTCTTGCCTAAGCTATACTACTGTTCGATAGGTGCACTTGCCTCAATCGTTGTTATAGTTAGTTCTAGGTTCGATCATTATAAATTTAAAACTCTAAAATCAACGATCAGTTAGTATCGAGACTGAATTGACAAATTACCTAACTAAAAAGTCGTACTAATACTAAATAATTACATCACGGAAACTTAATACTAATAACATGAGCTTCTTCTAAAGATAATGAAATTAACAGTTTGAGCTCAAATAACATAGAACTAATAATGAATATACTTCATTTTTTTTAAGAACAAATCAAGTACAATAATAATAAGATAGAATTTAATAATTAGAATAAAGAAAATAGTTAAGTAACCGATCAAATCAAATCTCGATATAGGGGTAGTAAAGAGAAATGGTGATAACAAATACAAAGTTGGTTTTGGGTTAATATTAATGGGTGAGTCAATAAAAGGGTTGTTAGGATCAAAGGGGTTCACTAAGGGTTAATTGTGAGGGTAGGCTTTTTATGGAGTAAGTGGGTTAAATCCTAGGTGCCTTTATCATCTTAGTATATCAAATCAAAGGTGTGGCCTCGACATGTATAATCGAAGCACATTCTAGAATAATAAATCAATGTTGACACACTCATAATCAATAAAGTGAGCACGAAAAAGAATGTATGCTCTAAAAGGCTCAAGATCTCACAACAATTATGGGCTTTTGATGTCAACTTTGTAAATTTCAAACTTAAAGGTAATAATTAGATTCGGGTAGACAACCTAACAAAATTTTTACTTCTGAAAAATGGACTTATCATGCTTGATTCTCTAGTCTCTTAAAGTTTAAATCATCATTGCACAATTAATTATGACTTAATCTAAAGCATATCAATAAAAATCATAAATCAAAGGAAATTTCATTTTAATCGTAATATGAGAAAATTATTTAAGAACAAGACATAATTCAGGAATTTGAGAATAATGCAAAAAGTTAGGCACTTTTTCACGATAAAATTCACCCCACACTTGGATGTACATTGTCCTCAATGTACAAAGATATATATGAACAATATTTTAAGAAAATCAAAAGAGAGGGAGAAGTGAAACTTCCTGAATCATGGATGAAATCCTTGGAGGATGATCAATGGTGAACATGATGACTAGGCATAGGTGAAGGTGGTGGAGAATACTCCGGTGGTGTGTTCATTCCTTGAGTGGCACCTTGAACCTTTTTAAACTGCGAAGTCATCAGTAAAGTTTTTAGGGAGTTCTTATTTAATAGACGTTTGTTATAATTACTCGAGAGTTAAACAGCAAGAGATAAAAGAAATTAAATTATACTTAAGAATTTAAAGAGTTTAATAATAAAGGAAAATGAACTAAAATAAAAATAAATAAATAAAAATAAAAATAAAAATAAGAATAAAGAAAATAAAAAGGACTCAAAGGTCCTCATCATCGGAGTGATCTCGAGGTGGTGGTGGCGGCGATATGTGAAAACGCTGATAATATCGACCACGACCACCTCGCACGACCGTGTGGATTTATCTCAGCCCGTGTTCTTTAGGCAGTTTTGACCATGGCCGCGTTGCACGACCGTGGCATTTATCGGAGCCCGTGTCTTGGGGAAAATTTTCATCCTGTTTCTGCATGATATTCGCCACGCTGATATGCATACTCGTGGTGTCCACACGGCCACGGCCACGCCCGTGTGCAAGGCCGTGTGGTATGGAAACCTATGCCTAAAAATTTGGTTAGTTTTTAGTTAGATGCTAAAATTCAAAAATATGGACGTTAGTGGGGTTAGTGCTCAGGTTGCCTCCCGAGAAGCACTCGTTTAAAGTCTTGAGCTAGACTTACCTGTTATTCGTATGGCCATGGTGGTTTACGGATTCGAAACTCCTTTTGCTTACTATCAATTCTATCAACATATGGTTTGAGTCGGGTAATATTTACCTTAAAAGTGCCGAAATTAAAATGTGTTACCTCGACCGTTCCGTATAGAAAGACCTTAAGTACCGTAAAAGGAGTCGCACCGTTTGTATTAAGTTCTGAAGCGACTATTCGAGGGTCGGTTGTATCTGACAGTACCTGGTCCCAAACTTTGAAATGATTGGTTCCACCTTTAATACTCGATGTCCTAGCCGTGTCAAGAACCTGAAGAGTGATCGCTTCGTCACTTACACGAAATGTGAGCTCATGTGGTAGTTTATTTCATAGAATTGCTGGGCACACTGCGTTTAGCTCCACATGCGACGTATCGTCTAACTTCCGTTTGTTTGTCAAAAACTCTTTTGAAAATTTCCTTGAATCTGGCATCTGCGGAAGAGCTTCAAGTAACGGTAAGTTAATATGAAATTTCTTTGGAAGTTTAAGAAATTTACCGAATTGTTCCTCTGTGTGGTCTTTCTTTATCGCATTGGGGTATTGATCGCTGTGATTTGTCAAAGTTTTAAAATTTATAAAGAGAATGATCGAACCTGGAAACTAACTATGACAACGATTTGAGGCAAGCGCACTTATCAAACAGTAGTATAGTTAAGGCAAGACCGGATTGTCGAACCCAAAGGAACTAAAAGTACTAATACTAACTTTCTTTTTATTATTTAGCCTTAAAATTGAAGTAAATTGTTTTAATATAAAATTAACTGACTACTAAAATAAAGATGCGAAGACAAAAAGAACGAAATTGGGGAAATACTTGTGGGAAAAACCAATTGATTAAGACAATACCCGAGAAAGAATTCACCTAGACTTCACTTGTTATTTAACTCTGAACCAGACGATTTATTCACTTGACTTGATCCGTAGGATTCCCTAATTTATATTAATACCTCTCTCGAGGCTACTAATGTCTAACCCTAGGTTGATGAGTTGAAATCTCATTCTAATTAAAACCCTTAGAATTGCATTAACTCGATCTATGGACTCCCATATTAGGTTTGACCCTAATCCGGTAGATTTTTGTCATCCTATCTCTAGGGTTGCCATCAACTCCGCTTAATTATGCTAGATCTACTCTTAGACAGGGTCTATTCCTCCTCTACCTAAGCACATCAGTACTTGAATCAATATTCTAAAATATCAAAACAAGAATTAAGAACACATAATTCATAACAAATCAAGTATTTATCATATAGTTCAGAAAACAATAACAAGATTCGTCTTAGGTTTCATCCCCCTCAGGTATTTGAGGGTTTAGTTCATAATGATAAAAGAAAACATCTCAGAAGAAAAGATAAAACAAAACATAAGAAAAACCCTAAAACCCCCTGAAGGAATTGAAGAGAGATCCTCCGTCTTGAGTATGACTCCGGCTTCTTGAGATGAATCAACTGGCTTTCTTCGAGTAAATTCCCACAAATCTGCCCTTTCTGGCTCAGCTCCTTGGCCTAGCTGGACGCTCCCTGAAAGTTGGCCTCTAGGGTGTTTATATAGGCTTTTGGAATGTGTTTCTTTACCCCTAAGTATCCTAATTCGAGTGAAATTCCTCTTCTCCAAGGCAGGGACACGCCCTTGTCACACGCCCGTGTAAGTCGTGGTCAGGCCATGTTCGAGTCCATTAATGAGGCACGGCCGTGTGGTCTTGGGCCCAGGCCATGTCGATTTTGTGATTTGGCCCATTTGGTCCGTTTTAAGCCCATTTTCTATTCTTTTCATTCTCCGGTGCTTTCCTGAGTATAAAACATGAAAGTAAAGGATTAAGAGCACCAAATTACATAATTCAAGGCTTAAATCATCCAAAAGCATGCTAAATGTGGGCTTAAAATATGTTACTATTACGGTTTATCAAATACCCCCACACTTAAGCTTTTGCTTGTCCTCAAGCAAAATTCTCAACTTACAATTAAAACAAACTTCCTTAATTCATAATATTCATCAATAATGTTTCATCATAATTCAAAGATAATTCATACATGGATAATTCAACTCAAAAAGTCCTAAAGCTTCAAACAATCTAAGTCATACATTTTGTAGCATGAAAACATAGGTGTTTCCCCTCATCTAAATAATTACATCTGATTCAAAATCGACAAGGATTGACATCCTCACTAAAGATTCACTCAAATCACTCGAGGTGTTTAAGGTTCAAGAAAAAGCACTCATAAGTCAAACATGAAAAGTTAATCCCATAGGCTTGCATGAAAATAAAATCTCCACCACTATAATATGAGATGATACACAAATCAAAAGGTCTTTAACAGGGTTGTAACGGGGCTTGGGTTAAAGGTGTGGATAAAGGCTTAATTAGAGGGTTAGAATCGAGATTGACCTGACAAATTACCTAACTAGAAAAATGAGCTAATCCTTAATAATTACATAAACTTGTAATACTAATAATACGAGCTTTTTCTTCAAGATGTAGAACTTATATATGTAAGCTCACTTAATTATAAGTCTAATAAAACTAATAATGAATATACTTCGTCGTTTTTTTTAATTACGAACAAATCAAAAAAATACATAATAAATGATGAATTGACTATAGGCAATCGATCAAATCAAATCTCGATATAAGGGTAGTCAAAAGGAACGGTGATAACAAAAACAAAGGGTTTCGGGTTAATATTAGTGGGTGAGTCAATAAAAAGGGTTATTAGGATCAACGGGGGTTCACTAGGGGTTAATTATGGAGGTAGGCTTTTTAGTAGAGTGAGTGGGTTAAATCCTAGGTGCCTTTATCATCTTAGTACATCAAATCAAAGGTGTGGTCTCGACATGTATAATCGATGCAAGTTCTAGAATAACAAATCAATGTTGACACACTCATAATCAATAAAGTGAGCAAGAAAAAGAATATATGCTCTATAAGGCTCAAAATCTCACAAAAATTATGGGCTTTTTGATGTCAACGTCGTCAATTTCAAACTTCGAAGTAATATTCAAATTTAGGTAGACAACTTAAAATTTTTTATATTTCTGAAAAATAGACTTATCATGCTTGATTCTCTATTATCTTAAAGTTTAAATTATCAATGCACAATTACCAATGACTTAATCTAAAATATATCAATAAAAATCATAAATCACAGGAAATTTCATTCTAATCATAATATGAGAAACTTACTTTAAGAACCAAGACATAATTCAGGATTTGAGAATAATGCAAAAAGTTTGGCACTTTTAAGTTTTACCCCCCACACTTAAGATGTACATTGCCCTCAATGTACAAAGATAGATAAAAACATTATAATAAGAGGGAGAAGTAAAACTTCCTGATTTTTGGATGGATTCCTTGAGTTGGAAGTGTAGAAATTTGATTTGGAGGTGAAAGATAAGTTGGAGGAGGCGTCTTTGGTGGTGATGTAGTGGCAGCCAACAATTTCTGCGCTGAAGAAGTTGGGTAACTCATGAAGAATTAGCTAGGAAATAATAAGAATAATACTAATTATATATTTAAAGAAAATAATAAAAAGAAAGAGTTTAAAAAGTGAAATAAAACTAAAAGAAAAGATTAATGGACTGAGAAGTCCTTATTGTTGGATGGTTCGCGAGGTGGGTGTGACGATGAAATGTGAAGGTGCTGTCATATCTAGTGGAGCTTGGTGCTATTCGTTAACAGCCCCCTTGAACCTAAATTAAAGAAATCAAAATATAGTACTATAAATTTAAAGACGAGAAGGATAAAAGAAAAGAAATTAAAAGCTAAAATAAGAGAAAAAAAGAAGAATATAAATGGACTCAAAGGTCCCACGGGCGTGTCGCACACCCGTGTAGATTTCTCAGTTTCGACCACGGCCAAATCACACGGCCGTGGCATTTTATCGCAGCTCGTGTTTTGAGATAAGTTTTGTCCTGTTTCCACATGGCCACGGCCAAGCCCGTGCGTAAGGCCGTGTGGTAGGGAAACCTGCACTTAAAAATTTGGTTAGTTTTTAGTTGGATGCTAAAATTCGAAAATATGGACGTTAGTGGGGTTAGTGCTCGGGTTGCCTCCCGAGAAGCGCTCGTTTAAAGTCTTGAGCTAGACTTACCTCTCATTCGCATAATCATGGTGGTTTGAGGAGGTGAATATCATTTCTCATGCGATCAATTCGGTTATTGATATATAGTTTAAGTCGAGTAGTGTTTACCTTAAAAGTGCTGACTTTAGGATTAGTTACCTCGACTGTTCCATTTTGGAAGATTTTGAGTACCTGATCTCCTATCTTAATCTGGGTTGTCCCATCGTTAAGTTTGTCGTGGAGTTGCCTCGTTTTTGCTTCGTGTGCTTTTAGTTCCTCTTTGAAGTGCGTCTTCCACTCGTCTAGTCCATCGATCTGAAGCCTTCATTCCTCATGAATTTCTTCTTTATTGACACGAGGTCTAGGATCTGGCTCGGTTGTGTAGTTTTATGGTGTTTCCTGTACAGAAGGTTGAATCAAATGATTATTAATAGAATTTATGTTTTTACCTTAATTACTCGATGTCCTAGCCGAGTCAAGAGTGTGAAGAGTGATCGTTTCGTCGCCTACACGAAGTGTGAGTTCACTGAATTTTTCCTCTGTGTGGTTCTTCATCATTGCATCGAGATATGGCACACGAGGTTGGTACTCTATAATTGTCGGTTTTGGTATATCATGGCTCACCTCACCCTTACCTTTATCTGCTACGTTTTCTTGCCTTAGTTCTGGTTCATTTAACCCTTCATTATCGTAAATAGTTGTGGCTTGAATTTGCTCTTTAGGGCTAGTTTCAGTGTTGCTTGGCAAGCTTCCTTGTGGTCATTCTGAGATCAGCTTAGCAAGCTGACCTAATTAATTCTCGATCTCTTGAAGCGATGCTTGCTGACTTTCAAGTGTTGTCTCAGCTTTTGAAGACGGGTTTCGAGGATCATATGAATTTTGTCAAGCATCTCCTCAAGGTTCGGCTTTTTTCCGTGGGTAGGGCTGATTTTGAAAATTTTGAGGGGGTTGTTGTCTTTGATTACCTTGACCACCCCACGAGAAACTGGGATGGTACCTCCAACCTGCATTATAAGTGTCACTATAAAGATTATTTTGAGGTCTAGAATAGTTACCCATATAGTGAACTTGCTCGTTTTTAGCACTCGGGTTGTAAGGTGGATATTCTGTATTGCGCATCCCTCCTCCATTCATATTGCTCTGTATTACTGGGTGTACCTGCAAGAAACCACATAAACCGTAAATTTTCTTACTTAAAAGTTCTACCTGGTTTGATAGCATGGTTACTGCATTGAGGTTGTAGACACTGGTGGCTTCAATTGGCTTTGTCCTCATGAATTGCCACTAATAGTTATTCAGTGCCATCTCCTCTATAAACTAAAATTACCTGTCAAAATCAAATAAAATAAAAATTAGCAAAGTAAAATGATAAAAATAAAAATAAGAATAAGAATAAGAATAAATTGCGATAAAATGGCTAAAGTAATAAAAATTGAGCGTTCTTAATATTTTAGTTCCCCCGGCAACGGCGCCAAAAACTTGATCTCTGTGATTTTCAAAGTTTTAAAGTTTATAAAGAGAATGATCGAACCTGGAAACTAACTATGACAATGATTTGAGGCAAGCGCACCTATCGAACAGTAGTATAGTTAAGGCAAGACCAGATTGTCGAACCCAAAGGAACTAAAAGTACTAATACTAACTTTCTTTTTATTATTTAGCCTTAAAATTGAAGTGAATTGTTTTAATATAAAATTAACTGACTACTAAACTAAAGATGCGAAGACAAAAAGAATGAAATTGGGGAAATACTTGTGGGAAAAACCAATTGATTAAGACAATACCCGAGGAAGAATTCACCTAGACTTCACTTGTTATTTAACTCTCGAACTGCATTTATTTATTCACTTGACTTGATCCGTAGGATTCCCTAATTTATATTAATACCTCTCTCGAGGCTACTAACGCCTCTAACCCTAGGTTGATTAATTGAAATCTCTTTCTAATTAAAACCCTAGAATTGTATTAACTCGATCTATGGACTCCCATATTAGGTTTGACCCTAATCCTAAGATTTTCGTCATCCTATCTCTAGGGTTGCGATCAACTCCGCTTTAATTATGCTAGATCTACTCTTAGACAGGTGTATTCCTCCTCTGCTAAAGCACATCAAGATTTGAATCAATATCCTAAAATATCAAAACAAGAATTAAGAACACATAATTAAGAACAAATCAAGTATTTATCATATAGTTCAGAAAACAATAACAAGGTTCGTCTTAGGTTTCATCCCCCTCAGGTATTTGAGGGTTTAGTTCATAATAATAAAAGAAAACATCTCAGAAGAAAAGATAAAACAAAACATAAGAAAAACCCTAAAACCCCCTGAAGGAATTGAAGAGAGATCCTCCGTCTTGAGTATGACTCTGGCTTCTTGAGATGAATCAACTGGCTTTCTTCGAGTAAATTCCCACAAATCTACCCTTTTCTGGCTCGGCTCCTTAGCCTAGCTGGACGCCCCCTGAAAGTTGGCCTCTAAGGTGTTTATATAGGCTTTTGGAATGTGTTTCTTTACCCCTAAGTATCCTAATTCGAGTGAAATTCCTCTTCTCCACGGTAGGGACACGCCCTTGGCACACGCCCATGTAAGTCGTGGTCAGGCCATGTTCGAGTCCATTAATGAGGCACGGCAGTGTGGTCTTAGGCCCAGGCCATGTTAATTTCGTGATTTGGCCCATTTGGTCCGTTTTAAGCCCGTTTTCCGTTCTTTTCATTCTCCGGTGCTTTCCTGAGTATAAAACATTAAAACAAAGGATTAAGAGCACCAAATTACATAATTCAAGGCTTAAATCATCCAAAAGCATGCTAAATATGGGCTTAAAATATGTTACTATTGCGGTTTATCAGGTATGGCATACGAGGTTGGTACTCTGTAATTACCGGTTTTGGTTTATCCTGGCTTACCTCATCCTTACCTTCCTCTACCAAAATCTCTTGCTTCAATTTTGGTTCATCTAACCCTTCACTATCGTGAGCAGTTTTTGCTTGCGGTTGCTCTATTGGGTTAGTTTCGGTGTTGCTAAGAAAGATACCTTGTGGTCTTTCTGAGATCAGCTTAGCAAGCTGACCTATTTGGTTCTCGATCTCTTGAATCAATGCCTGCTGATTTTTGAGCATTGTCTCGTAGTTTTGAAAATGGGTTTCTGACACCGCGATAAATTTTGTTAGCATCTCCTCAAGGTTCGGCTTCTTTCCCTGCTGGTAAGGTGGTTGTTGAAAACATGAAGGAAGTTGTGGTCCTTGACCACCCCACGAGAAATTGGGATGGTACCTCCAACCTGCATTATATGTGTTACTATAAAGATTATTTTGAGGTCTAGAATAGTTACCCATATAGTTGACTTGTTCGTTCTCTGTGCTAGGGTTGTAGGGTAGATATTCTGTGTTGTTCACCCCTCCTCCATTTGTATCGTACTGAATTACCGGATGTGTCTGCGTAGAACCATACCAAATATCAAATTTTTTATTTAAAAGCTCTACCTGGTTAGATAACATGGTGACCGCGTCAAGGTTGAAAACACCGGCTGCTTTATTAGGCATTGTCCTCATGTCTTGCCATTGATAATTATTCAGTGACATCTCTTTGGTTTCTGCGAGTGGTATGTTTTATTTCACTATCAAAAATCAAAGGTCCTGACGGGTTTCTTCTAGTCTTAAACTAGAGGTACCTGCTAGGAACAAAATAAAAGAAGAAAAGTTAGCAAAGTTAAAAACAAAATAAAAGTAAATTGAAATAAAAAAATGGCTAAAGTAATAAAAATTAAGCGTTCTTAATATTTTGGTCCCCGGCAACGTCACCAAAAACTTGATCATTATGCCAGAGTCTTAAAATTTATATAATGAATGATCTAGCCTAGAAACTAACTGTGACAACGATTGAGGCAAGCGCACCTATCGAATAGTAGTATAGTCTAGCGGCAAGACCGGATTGTCGAACCCAAGGGAACCAAAAGTACTAATACTAACTTTCTTTCTATTATTTAGCCTAAGAATTGAAGTGAATTATTGTTTAATCTAAAATTAACTAACTACTAATCTAAAGATTCTAAGAAGAAGGGAATGAATTGGGGAAATACTTGTGGGAAAAACTAATTGTAACACCCCAAACTCGGACAAGACACCACGACCGAATCTAGTATGTTACGGGGAAAAACGTTTTTGAGTGATCAGATTTTTCGTTTAAAAGCGGGGCGAAAACATAGTGAACTTGAAGAAAAGTGGAGTAGGCCTGTTTGATTAGATTTTGAAAACTTACCCAAAGTATATAGTTAAAAACGAGTTGATTTCTTTTAGCATTTCCAATAGTTTCTTAGTACTTTTTGAAACATTTTTGACTTAGTAGAATATCGAGTTTGGTTTGAAAATCCTTTGAGTTTACTTTATAGCAAAACATAGTGAGATACCCGATGGTATAGTTTAAAACACATTGCGTTATAGTTTTGAATACATTATCTTACCAAATTTTTAGTAAAATTTCATGCCAAGTTATTTGTTAAGCAGGTTGAGAATCTAATTAAAACATAATCATCATAAAACATAATTTAAAGGCCTTTTACAAATCCAAATTAAATCTCAAATAAAAATAAATAAGCTAAAGTACCCAAAGTGAATAGTCTGAGCAAAACTTTTATTAAAGCATGGCATGTGCACCTTTGAGTCCACCCTGGCTCCATGTCCGCGTCACGAGTCACTGAAATGTCAAATGAGAGGGTGAGTCGAATGACTCGATGCATAAATCCCGCTCCCGTTGAAACAACATGCTAACACACATCATACATAGCAACATAATTAATGCAACCCGATCCTAACCATCCGTATCTCCTTTTTCTACCCCGTGGTACCAAACCACTTTGGTGGTGCCAAACCACTGGTGACATATAGTCACAATGTGTTACTAAAACACTGGTGTCCCAAAGACACAAAATATGTGGTGCCAAACCACCGGTGTCCCAAAGACACGCGTTTGTGCTACCAAAGCACTTTGGTGACCAAAGTCACAAATCCAATGATGGGGCCAACCCATCGTGTGATACCCAATCACTAGCAGAGCGATCCCATATCTCATGTGGGGCCAACCCACGGTGGTGTCAAACCACGGGGACAAGTCACAATGAGGTGCCCAACCTCAGTGTCCCAAAGACAAAAATGTGGTACCAAACCCTTTGGTGACCGTAGTCACAATAATCGAATGATGGGGCCAACCCATCGTGTGATACCCAATCACTAGCGAGATTTCGATCCCATATCTCAAAGTGGGGCCAACCCACGGTGGTGTCAAACCACGGGGACAAGTCGCAATGAGGTGCCCAACCTCTGGTGTCCCAAAGACACAAATGTGGTACCAAACCACTGGTGACCCAAAGTCACAAAGTTGTGTTACTAAAACACTGGTGCTCGTCGGCACAAAATATCACTGCCCCCTCCACTCATATCACCCATCAACATACCATACTCATGTGATCATGCATATCATACAAATCATGCATATCATGCCAACATGTCTAGTATTACATCTCATAGCATACATAACATAGATCATAGTACCCAAGGTATCCATAATAGAACTTGTAATAAATTAGACTTACCCGGATCGTATTACGCACTTAGTTTGGGTATCCAATTATCCGTCATCTTGGTATAGTTTTTAACGAGGCAAAGCAGGTTTATTAATAACATTACTAGGTATCGGTGTGTTAGTTTACACACACAGTAATTACGAGTCTAGAAATCGACAAAAAGCGATCTAAGTCCCTTGATTAATCGGCTCCTATAATCGGCCAACATAGGGGTTAGTACACAAAACCATTCGGCCAAAGGCTTTATACCAAGAGAAGTCATCTCAAACCCTTACCTTCACTTCTTAACTTGGTTTCCAACCAACCCCGAACCACAATGGTCCTTCTAAGACGATCGGCCACCACCTTGAAAAGAATAACGATTAATCCTTTATCATTCACGATTTAATCGAAACTGGGCGATTAAACTAACAACAACCAATCACTTACCCTTTACTAATCAAGCGACGATGAAGAAAACGGCTCCTCTTGCTTGCTTCCACAATCCAATGATCCTATAACGAAGAGAATAGAAACACGAGATTAACACCTAATATTCGGCCAAGAAGAACCACTAGGAGAAGGAAAAGATTCGGCTAACACCTTAACAAAGAGGGGAAAGAAGTTTCGGCTTCACCCCAAGGAAGAGAACTCAAGAGAAAAGTGGGGAAACAAGGGGTTGATATTCGGCTAATTAACAAAAAGGAACAAAGAAAAGAAAAGTGCTTTCGGTTTGAAAGAAGAAGCAATGGAGAAAGGTATTTTGGAGAATGGGGTTTCGGCTATCAAGGTCTCAAAAAAAGAAAAGAGTATGGAGAGAAGAGAGTTATAATTTGGCTTACTCCAATGAAGAAGGAAGAAGATGTGGAAGGGACATTCGGCCACAAGCTCAAAATCAAGAAAACAAAGCAACTTTTAGCAACTAAAGGGGTTTGATGTTTTTGGTTTCAAGAAGTGAAGAAGATGAGAGAAATTCTTTAGAAAGAATCTAACACCCTTTGATAAAAGAATGAACTTCCTTTTACCCAATATGACCGAAAATGCACCAAATGAAAAGTGCATTTCGGCACACCCCCCCTCATGCACTCACCAAATCGGCCATTCCCCAAACTCTCTCCTAAAATTCGGCCATAATCCCCCTAAACACTCCAAGCCACCAATTCAAATCACCTTGACCAAGTCCTACTCCACAAATCACTCTCCACCCACCAAGCCGCCATTTGACCAAGTCCAAGGAGGAATTTCACTAGCCTTCTACCTCTCCTCCATGCCGTCCCAAAAAGAAACCAAAATGGGGACTCTGCAGCTCGAACACTGGACCTCCACCACAAGTAGATGACGCCACACCAAGCTCCCCCATGTAGCGCATGCTTTGCCACTAAGCTAGCTCCTTATTTGTGCAACGAAACATCAATTAAAATTCTTAAACCCAGCTTCCTCGGCTCCTTCACTTAACACCCAAAACCAAAATTTTCCCATTCCTCGTGCACACTCCTAGCCCACAATTAAGCCCCTAAAACACCGAAATAGCAACACAAACACACTAAACTCATGCAATATCATGCAACAACAAAACAGCCCTAACAGGGATATTACAGCTTCTACCCCCTTAAAATAATTTCGCCTCGAAATTACACGATCGTAAGAGTTGCGGGTATTCTTTGTCTCATCATATCCTCGGGTTCCCACGTAGCTTCTTCTACGCCATGATTCCGCCAAAGAACCTTAACCAAAGGCACAGGACTTCTTACGCGAGAACCTTCACATCTCGATCAAGAATGCGCACGGGTTCCTCCTCCATGGTCAAATCTGGATTTACCTCGATCTCTTCCACCGCTACCACATGTGACGGATCAGAGCGATACCTCAGGAAGCATCGAAACGTGAAAAACATCGTGAATCGGCTAAGCTCTGCGCTGGGCAACTCAAGGCGATCGCTCTGGGTCCAACTCGTCTCAATACCTTATACGGCCCAATGAACCTCGGACTTAGCTTGCCTTTCTTCCGAATCTCAACACCTTCTTCCAAGGTGAGACCTTCAGAAAAACTTCGATCCCCACGGCCGAACTCTATATCTCTTCGCTTAAGATCGGCATAAGACTTCTGCTTGGTCGAAGCTTCCTTCAATCGAGACCGAATCAACATAACCTTGTCTTCGGTCTCGACCAACCAACTCGGGTCCCAACAATCGGCGTTCACCTAACTCCGTCCAACACGTAGGTGAGCGACATTTCCTACCATACAACGCCTCATACGGTGCCATCTTGATGCTCGCTTGATAACCGTTGTTGTAGGCAAACTCGACTAATGGCAAAAACTCCTCCCAACTACCTCTGAAATCCGAGACACAACCTCTCGGCATATCCTCTAAGATCTGAATAACCCTTTCGATTGGCCGTCGATTTGCGGGTGGCGTCTTTGAAATCCAAGCGAGTGCCGGGGCACGATGCAATGCTCTCCGAACCTTGGCGTAAATCTGGGATCCCTATCCGAGATAATCGAAAGCGGCACACGTGCAACCTCACTATCTACGAAACATACGGCCGCTTAGCTTCGAAGTGAGTAGTCAACCTCACCGGAATAAAGTGAGTGATTTAGTCGAGACGATCCACCACTACCCAAAGCTGAATCCTTCTTGCTTGGCGTGGCGGTAACCCATGTGAAATCCATGGTTATCCTTTCCCACTTCCAATCGAGGAATCTTCACGGTGAAGCAACCCCGACGGCAAGCGATGTTCGACCTTGACTTTGTTGACAAGTCGGACACTTCCCAACAAACTCTGTCACCTCTTTCTTCAAGCCGGGCCACCAAAAGCGCTCTCTAAGATCCCTATACATCTTGCTACCTCCGGGATGCATAGCATGAGAGGCTTTGCTATGCGCGTCTGAAGAATCTTCTGCCTCGGCTCAACATCTTTAGGCATACAAGCCTTACCTTGGAAACACGAACCCCATCACGGACAAGCTGTAACCCTCCAAACCACCATCCTGCACTTGCAACCTTGGCGCACTCGGAACCTCATCCAATAAGCGTTTCTCTACGATGCGCTCCAACCTGTAGGCTTAACTTGCGAGTTACGCGAGAATACTCCCATCGTCATACAAACTCAAGTGGGCAAACAAAGCTCTTAAGTCCAAAACAACCTTGCGGATCAGCGCGTCGACCACCATGTTAGCCTTGCCCGGATGATACTCAATCGAACGATCGTAATCTTTCAAAGAACTCAACCCATCTGCATTGCCTCAAATTCAAATCCTTACGAGTCGGTAGATACTTTAGACTCTTGTGATGCTGTGAAGACTATCGATCTCTCTCCGTACAAGTAGTGCCTCCAAATCTTTAAGTCGAAGACTACACTTGCTAGCTCCAAATCGCGTGCGTCGGATAGTTGACCTCATGTGGCCTCGGTGCCGAGAAGCGTAAGCCACAACCTTACCTTCTTGCATCAAAGACACAACCCAAGCCCGTATGTGATGCATCGTAAAAGGCGTGAATTCCTTACCACGACCTCGAGGTTGAATTAGAATCGGAGCCTCGGTCAAAATCTTCTTTAACTTATCGAAGCTTTCTGCGCTTCTTCGGTCCATACAAACGGAACTTCTTTCCTCGGCAACTTGGTCATCATTGTTTGCTATCAACGAAAAACCCTCAACAAACCTTCGGTAGTATCCGCCAAACCCAGAAAACTCCGAATCTCACCCATCGACTTAGCGGCTTCAATCCAAAATCCTCCTCAATCTTACGAGGATCTACTCGAATCCCCTCACCGACACTACATGACCCAAGAAAGTCACTTCTCTGCCGAACTCACACTTCATCGAACTTAGCATAGAGTTGCTTTTCCTCAAAATCTGCAACACCACTCGCAAATGCTTATCATGCTCTTCCTCCGTCCTTGAGTACACTAAGATGTCGTCTATGAAAACCACGACCAGAATCTGATCCGGATCTTCGTTGAAACACCTATTCATCATATCCATAAACGCCGCTGCCGGTCGTTAGTCAACCCGACGGCATTACGTAAATTTGTAGTGCCCATACCGAGTCCGAAGCCTGTTTTTTTATGGATATCAGCCTCCTTAACTCTTAACTGGTGATACCCAGACCTCAAGTCGATCTTCGAGAATACCGCAGCACCCTTCAGCTGATCAAACAAGTCATCTATCCGTGGCAACGAATACTTGTTTTTGATCGTCAGCTTATTCAACTGGCGGTAGTCTATACACATCCGCATCGTGCCATCTTTCTTCTTAATAAAGAGTACCGGCGCACCCCACGGTGAAACACTTGGCCTAATAAATCCTCGATCCAACAACTCCTGGATCTGAGCCTTAAGCTCTACCAATTCCTTTGGCGCCATCCTATACGGAGCAATAGACACTGGCGCAGTTCCGGGTAATAGATCTATTCCGAACTCTACCTCGCGATCGGCGGCAAACCCAAAAGTTCCTCGGGAAAAACATCGGCCAAATTCCTTAACAGTGCGAACCTTCTCCACAATGAGACTCCTTAGCCTCCAACGCATACACATGAACTACATACGCTTCACACGGCCGCCTCGACCATCTTCTGCGCCTTCGAGCGGATACCACATTTGATAAGTAATCCTCCTATTACCTATCATAGCCACCTCTTCACCTCAACCGTCTTAGAACCATGCGCTTGGCGCGCAATCCAACCTTGCACGGTACTTGACCAACCGGTCCATCCCAAGAATCGGTCGAACTCCCCAAACGGCGGTTCCATCGGATCAGCTGACAAACACTACCCCTTGAGTTCTAAGGGTACCTCTCTAAACGTTTATCTACTACTACAGAGTGACCTAGAGGGCTAATCACGGTCATCCGCCTAGAAGATATCTCGAGTCTAAATCCATGGTCTCTACTATACTCGGCAACATAAGAGTGCGTTGAACCCACATCAATCAAAGCGGTATAAGGAGAGAACCAAAAATCAAAAGCGTCTGCGGTTATGGCGTCCCGGTGCGTCGCCCTCCCCTCTCGGTGCCTCGCGCAAAGATACACTAATCCAGTATGGCGGCATCGAACTACCGCACCTCTGCGGTGCTCCACGGCCCCAACTAGAACCATTACCACCTGCTGCCATTACCACGGCCCCTCTGCGGTGGCGATGATTATTACCTCTGAATCGATTACGGCCCCGACTCTCGGTGAATCTCGGCAACCTACGCGGGCGCAGTCCCTCACACGGTGCTCCGGAGAACCACACTCGAAGCAACCTTTTCCTCGATCCAAAGCAACCACCCCAATGAGATTTTCCACATCGATCACCTTCTGCGGCGGTCCTCGCTTAGCAAAGAACAAACCTAGCGGTGGTTCGGCCCACTCGGTCTAGCTCTCTTCGCGGATTACCCGACGATCCGTAAGACCCAAAGCTCCTCTTATGCCTATTTACTCGTCCATGCCTGTCTCGCGACTCCTTAACACCTCGGCTACCTTAGCCTTCTCAACTAAGACAAGAAACTCGCTCCTGGCGAGAGCAATCGCCGATCTCAACTCGTCTCGCAGACCCATCCTCGAAATGCACACACCTCTCATGCTCGGTGGCCACAATGCCTGGCATACCTATCACTCAGCTTTCAGAACTCGACCTGTACTCACCGAATGATTTACTCCCCACGAACAAGCCTCGAAATGCCTTCCATTGAGTCAATATAACTAGCTCCGATGTATTTCTTTTGATATGCGACCACTGAAATAATCCCATGTCGGATCCTCTGCCGCCACAACTGCTCTCGAACCGTGAGCCACCCGATATGACTCATCCCGAGAAGCGTCGATGCCCTTCACTTCTCTCTTGGTTGTTAAGTCGGATCATCTATGATCCGCTCGCTCGGTTGCCTCAAATTAATATTCGGCGATCTTTGGAGCAACACCGTAAACACCTCGGAAGAATTCGGCCCCATTTGCGAGAGTCGCCAGAGAATGATTTCCTAACTCCCGCACCACCACCTACACCAGCTACCCTTTCCAACACTCGCGCAAGATCGCTGTGACATGCGTCGTCCCCGATCGATCTTGGAACTCACCACCTCCACCGGTGGCGAAGCCAGATCTCATTTTACGAACCACGACTGGATCCTACGGACTCGAAACTGTCATCCTACCACGACCTCGTCCACGACCACGTCCACCTCTAGTGCTCATGACTAATCTTTCTACGTGTCGATTAAAGAATTTTATGCATCAAGATTTATTCCACTTGTTTAAAAGCAAGTCTTATGAATATTTTAAGAGGATTTGTTCTCGCGAGTTCACAAAATCCTACTCGCTTTCAATCTCTAAAGTAGTATACTATTGCTATTCATCAAATCATATCAAATCCAATCAATTCACAAGCAATAGTAAGGGTACTTACAGACGAACCCAGTGCCGGAGACTCGTGCCATGCCTTTTAAACCATACAAACACTTAAAATAAACTCTTAAAAACTTTTTGGGCCTCGGGCCACAGTAGAGCCTTTGAACTTGGCTCGATACCACAATTGTAACACCCCAAACTCGGACAAGACACCACGACCGAATCTGGTATGTTACGGGGAAAAATGTTTTTGAGTGATCAGATTTTTCGTTTAAAAGCGGGGCGAAAACATAGTGAGCTTGAAGAAAAGTGGAGTAGGCCTGTTTGATTAGATTTTGAAAACTTACCCAAAGTATATAGTTAAAAACGAGTTGATTTCTTTTAGCATTTCCAATAATTTCTTAGTACTTTTTGAAACATTTTTGACTTAGTAGAATATCGAGTTTGGTTTGAAAATCCTTTGAGTTTACTTTATAGCAAAACATAGTGAGATACCCGATGGTATAGTTTAAAACACATTGCGTTATAGTTTTGAATACATTATCTTACCAAATTTTTAGTAAAATTTCATGCCAAGTTATTTGTTAAGCAGGTTGAGAATCTAATTAAAACATAATCATCATAAAACATAATTTAAAGGCCTTTTACAAATCCAAATTAAATCTCAAATAAAAATAAATAAGCTAAAGTACCCAAAGTGAATAGTCTGAGCAAAACTTTTATTAAAGCATGGCATGTGCACCCCGAGTCCACCCCGGCTCCATGTCCGCGTCTACGAGTCACCTGAAATGTCAAAGGAGAGGGTGAGTCGAATGACTCAGTGCATAAATCCCGCTCCCGTTGAAACAACATGCTAACACACATCATACATAGCAACATAATTAATGCAACCCGATCCTAACCATCCGTATCTCCTTTTTCTACCCCGTGGTACCAAACCACCGGTGGTGCTAAACCACCGGTGACATATAGTCACAATGTGTTACCAAAACACCGTGTCCCAAAGACACAAAATATGTGGTGCCAAACCACTGGTGTCCCAAAGACACGTTTGTGCTACCAAAGCACTTTGGTGACCAGAAGTCACAAATCCAATGATGGGGCCAACCCATCGTGTGATACCCAATCACTAGCGTGACGATCCCATATCTCATGTGGGGCCAACCCACGGTGGTGTCAAACCACGAGGACAAGTCGTAATGAGGTGCCCAACCTCTGTGTCCCAAAGACACAAATGTGGTACCAAACCACTTTGGTGACCGTAGTCACAATAATCGAATGATGGGGCCAACCCATCGTGTGATACCCAATCACTAGCGACGATCCCATATCTCAAAGTGGGGCCAACCCACGGTGGTGTCAAACCACGTGGACAAGTCGCAATGAGGTGCCCAACCTCTGGTGTCCCAAAGACACAAATGTGGTACCAAACCACTTTGGTGACCCAAAGTCACAAAGTTGTGTTACCAAAACACTGGTGCTCGTCAGCACAAAATATCACTGCCCCCTCCACTCATATCACCCATCAACATACCATACTCATGTGATCATGCATATCATACAAATCATGCATATCATGCCAACATGTCTAGTATTACATCTCATAGCATACATAACATAGATCATAGTACCCAAGGTATCCATAATAGAACTTGTAATAAATTAGACTTACCCTTGATACGCACCGTACCCGTTTGGGTATCCAATTATCCGTCATACTGGTATAGTTTTTAACAGGCAAACAGGTTTATTAATAACATTACTAGGTATCAGTGTGTTAGTTTACACACCTGGTAATTACGAGTCTAGAAATCCTGACAAAAGCGATCTAAGTCCCTTGATTAACTGGCTCCTATAATCGGCCAACATAGGGGTTAGTACACAAAAACCATTCGGCCAAAGGCTTTATACCAAGAGAAGTCATCTCAAACCCTTACCTTCACTTCTTAACTTGGTTTCCAACCAACCCCGAACCACAATGGTCCTTCTAAGACGATCGGCCACCACCTTGAAAAAGAATAACGATTAATCCTTTATCATTCACGATTTAATCGAAACCAGACGATTAAACTAACAACAACCAATCACTTACCCCTTACTAATCAACTGACAGAAGAAAACGGCTCCTCTTGCTTGCTTCCACAATCCAATGATCCTATAACGAAGAGAATAGAAACACGAGATTAACACCTAATATTCGGCCAAGAAGAACCACTAGGAGAAGGAAAAGATTCGGCTAACACCTTAACAAAGAGGGGAAAGAAGTTTCGGCTTCACCCCAAGGAAGAGAACTCAAGAGAAAAAAGTGGGAAACAAGGGGTTGATATTCGGCTAATTAACAAAAAGGAACAAAGAAAAGAAAAGTGCTTTCGGTTTGAAAGAAGAAGCAATGGAGAAAGGTATTTTGGAGAATGGGGTTTCGCTATCAAGGTCTCAAAACAAAGAAAAGAGTATGGAGAGAAGAGAGTTATAATTTCGGCTTACTCCAATGAAGAAGGAAGAAGATGTGGAAGGGACATTCGGCCACAAGCTCAAAATCAAGAAAACAAAGCAACTTTTCGGCAACTAAAGGGGTTTGATGTTTTTGGTTTCAAGAAGTGAAGAAGATGAGAGAAATTCTTTAGAAAGAATCGGCTTACCCTTTGATAAAAAGAATGAACTTCCTTTTACCCAATATGACCGAAAATGCACCAAATGAAAAGTGCATTTCGGCACACCCCCCCTCATGCACTCACCAAATCGGCCATTCCCCAAACTCTCTCCTAAAATTCGGCCACAATCCCCCTAAACACTCCAAGCCACCAATTCAAATCACCTTGACCAAGTCCTACTCCACAAATCACTCTCCACCCACCAAGCCGCCATTTGACCAAGTCCAAGGAGGAATTTCACTAGCCTTCTACCTCTCCTCCATGCCGTCCCAAAAAGAAACCAAAATGGGGACTCTGCAGCTCGAACACTGGACCTCCACCACAAGTAGATGACGCCACACCAAGCTCCCCCATGTAGCGCATGCTTTGCCACTAAGCTAGCTCCTTATTTGTGCAACAAAACATCAATTAAAATTCTTAAACCCCACTTCCTCGGCTCCTTCACTTAACACCCAAAACCAAAATTTTCCCATTCCTCGGACACACTCCTAGCCCACAATTAAGCCCCTAAAACACCGAAATAGCAACACAGCACACTAAACTCATGCAATATCATGCAACAACAAAACAGCCCCTAACCCGGGATATTACACTAATTGATTAAGATAATACCCAAGGAGGAATCCACCTAGACTTCACTTGTTATCTAACTCTGAACCAGACGATTTATTCACTTGACTTGATCCGTAGGATTCCCTAATGTATATTAATACCTCCGTCGAGGCTACTAATGTCTAACCCTAGGTTGATTAATTGAAATCTCTTTCTAATTAAAACCCCTAGAATTGTATTAACTCGATCTATGGACTCCCATATTAGGTTTGACCCTAATCCGGTAGATTTTCGTCACCTTATCTCTAGACGCGCTAGCAACTCCGCTTAACTATGCTAGATCTACTCTTAGACAGGGACTTTTGCTCCACTGCCTAAGCACATCAATACTTGGATCAATATCCTGAAATATCAAAATAAGAATTAAGAACACATAATTAAGAACAAATCAAGTATTTATCATATAGTTCTGCAAATGATAATAAGATTCGTCTTAGGTTTCATCCCCCTCAGGTATCTGAGGGTTTAGTTCATAATAAAAGAATACATCTCAGAAGAAAAGATAAAACAAAACATAAGAAAAACCCTAAAACCCCCTGAAGGAATTGAAGAGAAGATCTTCCGTCTTGAGTATGACTCCGACTTCTTGAGATGAATCAACTGGCTTTCTTCGAGTAAATCCCACGATTCTGACCTCTCTGGCTTGGCTCCTTGGCCTAGTTGGACGCCCCCGATAGAAGGCTTCTGTCGACTCCCCTTTTTAGGCCATACTTAGGGTGTTTATATAGACTTTGGAATGTGTTTCTTTGCCTCTAAGTATCCTATTCCGAGTGAAATTCCTCTTTGTCATGGCAAGGACACGCCCGTGTGGCACGCCCATATGAATTGACTTCAGGCCGTGTTCAAGCCTGCTAAAGGGGCACAGCCGTGTGGTGAAACCCCAGGCCGTTTCGATTTCTCACTTTGGCCCATTTGGCCCGTTTTAAGCCCATTTTTCGTTCTTTTCATCCTCCTAAGCTCTCCTGAGTATAAAACATGAAATTAAAGGATTAAGAGCACCAAATTCCATAATTCAAGGGATAAATCATCCAAAAGCATGTTAAATGTGGAGATAAAATATGTTACTATTACGGTTTATCAGTGTCGGCCTTCGAATAAGAAGGAAGGTTAAAGGTATCGATTGCCTGGAAATGGAGAAAAGAATTACACTGATTATAGCGGGAAACCCCAGAGTTTTTCCGTACAAATATGTCTTCAAACTTTTGTATGGTATTTATAGGGCATCATTTTCGGGTATCCAAAAAGATTGAGCTCGCGGCCGCGTAACGATTGTCAACTAGCTACCCCGTTATACCCTGATCTATTTCCGTATAATGGTTGTCGATCGAGACCTCCACGTAGACTTCCACCCTTGACCATAGAAAGCAAAACCACCCCGAACTTGACTTTCCCAGGATAAGCTTCAGAGGTAATGGCCCCCAATCGACATGATATATGAAATGTGTGTGACTTGGAGCGATATTGCATCACCGATGACTCAAGAATACCTCGAACATTAAGGAAATATTTTTAGTGACTGGAATTGTTAGGACCCAAAAATGATTTATGGAGTAGAGGTGGAGAGTGTGTTGTAGAAGATGTTTGAGGGGCAATGAAGCGTGGTGTGTGAGACCCCCCTTTTATAGGCGCAAGGAAAGGTCTGTTTGCAAAAAAAAAAATCTTTTCATTTAAAATGCGTAGCAGGAGTGAAGAACATATTCGAAACATGGTTAAAGCAATTGAAAATTTCAAAGCGTCAGACTTTTAATTTTGGGCAAAAGAAATTTTGTTAGAGAAAGCATGCTTAACAGGGCGAGCCTTCCTGCTAACTAGAAAAAGCCCTAGGGCTCGACATTCAATCAGTGAATTAGATAAAATATATGTATAAAATTCATGATGTTTTGGGTTCAAATCCTATCATATACATATATATTTTTCTTGAATTTTATACAAAAAGATAAAAATATCCTTAACATAATATTTATTGTTTTGTTAAAATAAGAATCTTTTGGTAATTTAACAAATGAGTAGAGACTAAAAGTGTTCATGGGTCGGGTCAGGCCTAAGCATGATATTAATATACTTTATGTTTTGCTCAAGCCCGGCCTGGTTTGAAATATGAGCCTAAAATTTTACCCAAGTTCGTCCATATTTACAAAAGACTAACCCAAGCCTATTTTAGTTTCGCCCATATTGTGTTTAAATTTTTAAAATATATATATTATTTTAATTTAATATTTAATAATTTAATATATTTTTTTATTTATTGGAATTTTTTATATAATAATCTTAACATCATTTTAATGTTTCTATTAGAATAGTATTATATATTTAGTATAGGATTATTTTTTTAATGTGTTATAAATTACATAATATATAAAAATAACAAAATATAAAGTATTATAAACTTAAAAACAGGTTGGATCTGGCCGGGCTCTAGTCTTAAGTGTTCAATCCCGAGCCCGACTCATATTTTAAATGAGCCTAATTTTTTTGCCTAATCCCATTTTTTAGGCCTAATATTTTTACTCAAACTCTCCTAAATTTTAAACTTAGACGGGTAGCCTGACCCATAAACAGGTCTAGTAGAAACCCAGTGATAGATGAAAACTACTCAACCAAAATCTGGTAAAAGTACCATGGATCCCCTTATTCTAGGAATCAAATTGCATTTTGTCCTTTTTTATTCAAAAATTGGGCAAAGTAGTCATTATATGTTAGATCAAATAGTAATTTGATTATTTCTATTAAAAATTACATCCATTTTTACTGTTAAAAACTAACGTGGCTAGCAAAATAATTAGACAATGACACATAATGCATCATGTGTAGGGGTGTGCAAATTTTGGGTAAAATCGATTTAACCGATCGAATTAATTTGGTCGGGGTCGGTTAATAATTTTTTGAAATTCGGTTAACGGTTAATTTGGTTCGAAATCGATTAATTAACCGAAATTAATAAATAATATTATAATATATAAGTATTAGCCCATGGTTAATTTAGTTAATTTTTTATATGTTTTATACTTGTTTTAACCAAAAATCAAAAAATATATAAATTTCGGTTAATTCGGTTAACCGACCGAATTAACCGAAAAAATTCGGTTCGATTATTTTTTTTGAAAAAATTTTGGTTCGGTTAACGTTTAAGGGTTTAAAAGGGTCGGTTAATTCGTTTAATGCTAGTTCGGGTCGATTAACCAATTGAACATCCTAATCATGTGTACCTCATGTCGATGTACAAAAACCGATTTTTAATGGTAGAAATGAATAGAACTTTTAATAGAACGACTAGTTTGCTCTTTGATTTTAACATATAGAGATTAATTTACTCATTTTTATGTAAAGAGGGTAAAATGTAATCTGACTTCTAATTTAGGAACCATGATACTTTTACAAATCTTGCATTATATGTCGCCATACGTATCCTGCGAGAAGTTGTTCATAGTAGGAAGCTCAAATTTTCAATCGAATTATATGTCGCCAAGGATCCGATGCATTGAAAGAGCTCTGTTTCAAAAAAGGCGCTACAAATTTAGATTTATTTATCCTTACCACAACTCTTCTTTAAGTAGTAAGTAGTACTGCTTATGTTGAATTATAGTGATTCACAGTAGGTCTAAGTTGGAATCAAGAACTCCATCTCTTCTCCCTCTTTTCTCTGCAATTATAAAACCTAAAATGAATAAATTGTTAGAATAATAAATAAATATATGATATAAAACTTTAATAAATCATAAATCAGGATCTTATCATGTCAAATTATCAAGAACAAAAATAAGAATAAAACTAGATGCGGAAGCGTACCTGAATCCATGAATTCCTTAAAATCTACGGATTCTTGAGGATTTGATCTTCCAAATTAGCTCACAAAAATTCAGAGAATATTTGCACTCTTTCCTAAGGATGGGATGTTAGATAAGATATCTTGTGTGTAATTTGGGGACCATAACCCTAATATTTATAATCTTGGCATATTAGTTCTAATTCCTAATTAGCCCATCATTAATTAGAATTTGATTAGAACTCAATTACTAAAGTATCTACACATATTTGACCCATACTTTATTTAATAATTAAACCCCAATAAAACTCTAACCAAATTAGATCACTTTTAATTTGGGCTAACCTATCATGATAGTAAATAATAACATGTAATTACCCTTGTTATATATGTGATGTCCATATTTTCCAACAATCTCCCACTTGGACCACACATATATATATACTAATTCATTTATAATTACATGTCATTATATAACCTTATGAGCTCAAAATTTTACTATCATATCCAAAAGGTATTCCGAACAATCTCATCCATTAATTATGCTAACATAGAACCAAGGCGACTTTCGTTACATATATCGTAACTAAATCCATCCCTGATCACGTATATTAACACAAACAAATGACATAGATCAAGTACGGATGTGTAGCATGGAAATTACATGCAATATGATCTATACATGTCTGTTTCCAACTAGTCCTCTTTAAACTTAAGTGAGGTCAGTATCAAAATAATAAACAGAGTGAATAAACTGAATACTTTATTTTTTATCAAAAAATAACCAAATACATAAATGTCTGAAAATAGATATAAAACAAATAAAATATAAACTCCCACTAAATCATGATATCCTCAAACAATGTAACACCCATGTGAGCAGTGTGCTTATGAAAGACCTTAGGTGGTAAACCTTTTGTGAGCGGATCAGCTATCATGGAGTTTGTCCCAATGTGCTTTATGGATATTTGACCATTTTGCACTCTTTCTTTCACAACTAGGAACTTTATGTCAATATGCTTTGACTTAGATGAACTCCTGTTGTTTTTGGAATACAACACTGCTAACTTATTTTCACAAAATAATTTGAGTGGACTTTCTACATTCTCCAAAATGAGCAGCCCTCCGCAACTATATTCCATGGTTTGATGCCTCATAGCATGCTACAAACTCTACTGCCATAGTGGACGAAGCTATAAGTGTCTATTTGACACTTTTCCAAGATATAACTCCTCCATCTAACAGGTAAATATAGCCTGATGTAGATTTCCTGCTATCTTGGCACCTAACGAAATCAGAATCAGAATACCCTATGACCTCCAAAAGATCTTATCTCTTATAAGTAAGCATGTAATCTTTTGTTCTCTGAAGATATCTCATAACCCTTTTGGCTGCTATCCAATGGTCTATACCAGGGTTGCTTAAATATCTGCCTAACATCCCAACAATGTATGCAATATCCGGACGCGTACATACTTGAGCATACATTAAACTCCCAACAACTGATGCATAGAGAATTTTTTGCATTTCCTGAATTTCAAGGTTACTTTTAGGGCATTAAGTAAGACTAAATTTGTCTCCTTCAGCAACAGGGGTGTCACCTGGTCTACAACTTTGCATGCCAAACCTTTTGAGTACTTTATCGATATAACTCTTTTGTGATAATCCAAGAATACCTCAAGATCGATCTCGATGTATCTGAATTCCTTTAACAGCCCAGTTTAGACCCTAGTCAGAATAGTAGTTTTGGGACCACAAATCCGAGGTCAAAAAAATATTTTAGTATTATTTTTGGTGTTTACAGTATGTGATTGAGCATGTGTGAAAATTCTATGTGAAAATTTTACCGATTGTGTGCTTAATTAGCAAAAAGGACTAAATCGCATAAAATGCAAAAGCTGTGTACTGATTGTTAAAGTACTAATTTGGCATGGCTTATTAAAATGTGAGTCCTTATGTTGTTATTATTCCATAAGATATATGGATGGACATTAATGTACATAGATAGTTGATTATAAATGTTAATATTAAAAGGATAAAAGTGTAATTTGGTTATTAATGATATTATAACTAAAACAAAACATAAATTAAAGGTCATTATGTGTTCATCTTAGTCGAAAATCACAAGAAAAGAAAAGAAAAAGACTAAGCTAGGGTTCGGTCATTGTTGTCTTTGATTGAGGTATGTTTCGAGCTCGATTTTGATGATTTCTACGTTTTTGTGATCGTTGCTTTGTGCTCTATCAAGCCCACGCTTTAGTTTTAGAATTTGATGGTGATTTTGAGATAAGCCATTGATGAATGTTTGAGCTTTGTGATAGTTGATGATAAAATATGAAAGATATGTGAAAGATTGATAAACCATAAAAGTAACATATTTTAAGCCCACATTTAGCATGCTTTTGGATGAATTTTCCCTTATTTTATGTAAAAAGGTGCTCTTAATCCTTTGTTTTCATGTTATATACTCAGGAAAGCACCAGAGAATGAAAAGAACAAGAAACGGGCTTAAAACGGGCCAAATGGGCCAAAGCACGAAATCGACACGGCTTAGACATAAGACCACACGGCCGTGCCTCCTCAATAATCTCGAAACACGGTCTAGCCACGAGATACACGACCGTGCCTCATCAACGAAGTCCACACGGCCTGGCCACGACTTACACGGGCGTGTGCCAGAGGCCGTGCCCCTGTCGTGGCAAAGAGCAATTTCAATCGGATTTGGATACTTAGGGGCAAAGAAACACATTCCAAAAGCCTATAAATACACCCTAAGTATGACCTGAAAGGGGGAGCCCAAAGCTATCGTTTATGTAACATCCTAAAATTTGGAATTTTATGTGTTGCATTGTTTTTGGTGTTAAGCTAGTTAAATTATTAATTGTGTATGTTTAGGAGGTCCTGAGAAGACTCGGGGTTCATTTGGACCTAGTGAAAATTTTTGGCATTTAGTACTTTAAGGAGATGGAGTAAGTGACCTTAAAGCATATGGAAATAATTGAGTAAATAGCTAGCATAAATGAGCTATTGGTAAGAAGGTTAAGGCGCCACATGTAGTACCTTGAGGGAAGAGGTTCGAATCCCTTTGTGTGTAATTTTTGACTTATATTTTTGCACTCTTTCCTTAAGTGTCGGCCAAGAGGTATTTATGGCAAGTTTGACTTCTTTATTTTTGGTAAGGTGGCTAAGGAATTAAGGAAAGGTTGAGGTTGGGGAAAGGAATCAAAAGGAAAAGGCAAGTAAGGGGAACAAGTGGCTTATTTCATGGAGAATGCTATGGAAAGTATGGGTGGCAATATTTTGACCCTTATGGCAATGCATGTGGACGATTTTGGGGGTAGATAGGTGGCTGAAATTTTACTTTGGCTTTTGGTAGGGTCTTGGTATTGTTTTGGGTCAAAAATCTCATTTGCAACTTTAGTGTCATCTTCTCCCAATTTGCTATTCTCTTTGCCGAAATCTTCTAGCACAATAGTGCATTTTTCTTCTGTTTAGATTGGTCACATATTCACCTTTTGTCCATCTTCCTTGATAGTCGAAACTTCAACTTGATTATAAGAAAATTCTTCTTCTTTCTTCTTGATTGCCAAATGCACCAAAACCATTGAGACAAAATTGTTCACTCTTTATTCCTTGGAAGAACCGAAACCCCAAAAATACACCTTTTTCATTTTTTCTATTCCTTTTTACAAAAGTTTACAAACCTTTCTTTTTCTTCTCAAAATCTATACCTCCATAGCCGAATATCATTGTTCATTTCCTTCATAACTGAAACCTTTTCATCATTCTTTCTTTCTTTCTCATTCGAACTATCACTTATTCCTTAATCCATCGGTAAGTGTTATTTCCAATATTTTATTTTATTTCTCTTAATGCCGAAATATTCTTTTGGTTTGGATGGTCATTTTGACCGAGATCACCACCTTCTTTCTTTCATTCGAAATCATTTTCTTCCTCGTAGAGATATAGTGGAAGGCCGAAACTTGGATTTTTTCTGAAGTCATCATATCATCGCTAGAAGTCGGTTCTAAAATCTTTTAGGTAAGTGTTATTCAAGGATTCTATAAATCATTCTTTATTCGATAAGATGGTGATGATTAACCGATATTATTCATAGGGGTTAAATTGCTCAATCTACCAAATCATTGGTCACTCAGAAATTAGTGGTAAGCCGATCTTCACCATTTCGATAATCCATATTTTATTGTAATACCAATTGTGTAAGATCTAACCGAATGGAAACTTGTGGTACCGATTCGAATGGGAAGTCGAGTGGAGATCTAAAAAGGAGCGGATTAACGATCCTTACTCCTAAATTCAAGCGAAGGGCTGTTTTGGTGATTCGAGACTTTCCTCCGGGTTGTGGACCCTCATCTGGTGAGAATCGACTATTCGAGGTCGTTCGCAATTTTGAGGCATCAGCGATTCGGGATTTTCCACTGGGTTGTGGACCGTCAACCGGGGAAAACTGACAAATCGTAGTTGTTCACGATTCCGAGGGTAAAATTTTATATCGTTTGTTTTAAAGTAGATTTATTAAATCACGTACATTGACTAATCGAGCATTATAATATTTTAGGTGTCAACGATCAAGGAAGCGTAGTGCTTACCGTAATCAGGTGTGTAATCTCACACCGTATTCCGTGGGTTGAAGATTAATATCGTATTGGTAGTAAATCGCTTGATTAAATCGTATTTTGGTGAAATTGGAAAAATTGGCTTAGATCTCATTATTTTGATAAAATTGATAAAAATCGGTATTAACACCGTGAAAGATTACGAAAATACCCTTAATGGGCCAAATCAAAATATTTCGCTAAATGGGCCAAATCGATATATGACTATATGGGCCGATTGATATTTGACTATGTGGGCCGATTGATAATTTGCAATATGGGCCAATGTGAAAATATGATATTTGGGCCGATGTGATGATATGATATATGGGCCGATGTGATATTTTGATATATGGGCCGATCTGATATTTTGCTTAATGGGCCAATTTGATATTTTGTTATAATGGGCCATAATTTTTGTAATAAATATCCGAATTAATTATTGTTATTATATTATGATTTGTTATGCACTATATACATGATTTGCATGGGATGGGATAATGATAAAGAGAAGTTTTGGTGGCTCTGCCACAATTCTGTATAGTGGCAATGCCACGTAAATTCTGATATTTTGATGGCTTGACCATAAAATTATATTTGATATAAATGGCTTAATGCCTGCGATTGGTGTGTTGGCGGGGTGGGTTGACAAAAGATCCCCACAGGTGTGTTGGTTGGTTCGGGTGGTGTGTAGCGGATGGAATACTAGGTTTGGTTTGGGAATTGCATTTCATACACATGATATAATTGATACATTATTATTATTGCAAATGGGCTTAGGCCCAAATTATCACTTAATGGGATTTTGGCCCAGTGGACAACGGTAAGTGGGTTATACACTGAGTTCTAGTAACTCACCCCATTTTTCCTTATCCCTTTTCAGGTAATGATTAGTGATGGAGACTTGGGCCATGGATGACTCGGTGGAGGCCATACTGCAAAAACGGTTTAATTTGGAATTTGGATTTCTTTTTAGTACTTTTAATTATTTTACTATTTTGAGTTAAGGGTTGTAATAAGGCTTCTGGATTAATTTTGTTTTGTTTTATGCTTGACGAAATTATAAATTGCTCTGAGTATTTTAAATTGAGATTTTTTTTTTCTAAAAACTCAAATAAACATTTTTCTTAAAATGGATATACAAAAAGGATTTCATAATAAACTTTCATAAATATATTTTTAACTCGGAAATTTCTCTTGGAATTTTTTATCAACACTTTTCGAAAATTATTTCCAAATTCTGCTCGAACTATTAACAATATTTCCAAGGTCACGGTTTATAATATTTTATCTCAAAATTTATTGATTTATCAATCAATATTTATTCAATAAATACTTTATTAGAAATTTTTAAATGGGAGTTGTTTTAAATGATTTTAAATCTAAATCTTTTTATGTACAAATGAAAAAAGACTTAGTAGTATTTTTTCTCATGTAACATGTCAGATCTGGCCTTAACGCATGGGCCGGGTTTGGGGTGTTACATTTTATGGTATTAGAGCCCGGTTCAAAACTCGGCTGTGGTTTGGGTTCAAAAACATTTTTTTTTCTGAACTATTTTGAAATGTAAAATTTAGAACGTATATTTTTAAGGGAAGTATGGCACCACGGGTATCCGGCACCAAGTCAAGTAAGTGTATGTTATTGTATGATTATGATTATTGTGATATGACTATAGGAACACTCTAGAACTTTTAGTTTTAGATGTTGAAACTATAGAGATTGAGATTATAGGATGCGTTTACGAAAACGACTTTACTTCTTATACTTCATAAAACATTGGTTAATAAATATTGAAATAGTCTACTGATTCATAAGACTTTTAATCAGATTAAATCGAATTAGCCAATATGAGCGCTAGAGGACGTGGACGCGGTAGACGTGGCCGAGGTGCTAGGGTTGCGTCTGAAGCGTCGGGACATATGCCGAAAATGGACGCACCTACGTCACCCGGGACTGAAACTGGATCACATGACCGTATGAGGGAGGACATTGCCTTGTCCCAAGCAATGTTGCGAGTCTTAGAAAGGGTTGCTGGGGCTAGAACTGGGCCAGCAACTCGTGGATCAATTTCAGAATGACTTAGATCAAGTGGTGCCGAGGTTTTTAGGGGTGTCTCGGGTGTAGCCCCAAATGTAGCAGAATATTGGCTCGTGGCAGTAGAACGGATCATGGATGATTTGGAGTGTACCACTGAGTAGAAACTGAGAGGAGCTGTGTCCTTGTTGAGAGACGAGGCATATCAATGGTGGCTTACTGTTCAGGAGGGCACTCAGGCCGATCGTGTTACTTGGGATTTCTTCAAAATTGCATTCCAAGGAAAGTATGTCGGGGCTAGCCATGTAGATGCCCGAAGGAAGGAATTCCTAAATCTGGTTCAAGGAAATAAGACTGTGGCAGCTTACGAAATGAAATTTCTGCGTCTGAGTCGTTATGCCTGAGGTATTGTGCCAACTGACTATGAATGCTGCGTGCGTTTCGAGGACGGGTTGAGTGATGAGTTGCGGGTACTGATAGCCCCACAACGAGAAAGGAATTTTGCCACACTAGTGGAGAAAGCGAAGATAGCCGAAGAGGCTAAGCACTCGGAGCGGCAAGACCGAGAAAAAGATAGAGGCAAGAGCAAGAGGGACTTTAAGTACTCAGGTTCTGCTAGAGGGTTTCAAAAGAGGCCCAGGAATATTGAGCCAGCTCGAGCTAGGGTACCAGCTGCTACCAATCAGATACAGCCATGTGTGGATTACAGAAAATGACACCTGGGTGAATGCTGGAAGAGAACCGGTGGTTGTTTCAAATGTGGTTCCAAGGACCATCAACTCAAAGATTGTCCTCGACAGACTGCTCAGACTCAGGATGCTCGTAATTATAATGCACAGCCAGCTAGAGGCGCTCAGTAGCCACCGAGAGGCCGTGGGCCAGGTCGAGGTGGTAATGGCGGAGGACAAGGTCAGGGTGCACCAGGTAGAGGTGCTCGTTTCAGGGGTAACGCGGAGGCGAGACAGCCAGGGCTGGTTTATGCGGTCAGACGCCGAGAGGATGGTGATGCACCTGACGTGATAACCGGTACGTTCTTCATATCTGATGTACCTATTACTGCTTTGATAGATATCGGATCCACCTATTCGTATGTTGCTAGTGCTATATCTAGAAACCTGAACATTAGATTTGAGATTTCTGCTAGAGAGATGACGGTAATTAGTCCTTTAGGACAGTCTGTGATAGTAAATAAATTGTTTAGAGATGTACCCTTAGAAGTACAAGGAGAAACATTTTTGGCGGACTTGATGGAACTGCCTTTCGGTGAGTTTGACCTTATTTTGGGCATGGACTGGTTAGTGAAACACCGTGCGAACTTGGATTGTGCTGCAAAGCGGATAACATTAAGAACGTCAGAAGATAAAGAAGTGGTGATGATAGGTGAAAGGAGAAATTATCTATCGAATGTGGTATCCGCTTTAAAGGCAGAAAAGTTGTTGCGAAAAGGGTGTGGAGCATTCCTAGCCTTCATTAGCGCGTTGGATGCCAAGGAAGTGTCAGTAGAAGGTGTTAGAACAGTGAAGGAGTTTTCGGACATCTTTCCCGAGGAACTTCTTGGATTGCCTCCGGATCAGGGAGGTAGAGTTTGGCATTGAATTATTGCCAGGAACAGCTCTAGTGTCCATTGCTCCATATAGAATGGAGCCGAAAGAATTGGCTGAACTTAAAGCTCAAATTCATGAGTTATTGGATCGGGGTTTCATTCGACCGAGTGTGTCATCGTGGGGAGCACCGATCTTGTTCGTCAAGAAGAAAGATGGGTCAATGCGTATGTGCATCGATTATAGGCAATTGAATAAGTTGACGATCAAGAATAGGTATCCGTTGCCGAGAATTGATGACCTGTTCGACCAACTGACAGGAGCTTCGATTTTCTCGAAGATAGATTTGAGATCGGGTTATCACCAGCTTAAGGTCAAGGAGGCGGATATTCATAAGACGACATTTCGAACTCGTTATGGACACTATGAGTTCTTGGTGATGCCGTTTGGGTTGACCAATGCACTAGCTGCATTTATGGACATGATGAACCGGGTCTTTCAACCTTATTTAGACCGGTTTGTGGTTGTGTTCATAGATGACATGTTGGTTTACTCGAAAAATTAAGAAGAGCATGATTCACATCTGCGAATAGTATTGCAAATATTGCGGGAAAAGTAACTTTATGCCAAATTCAGTAAGTGTGAATTTTGGCTGAAGGAAGTGACCTTCTTGGGACATGTTGTGTCGGCCGAAGGAATTAGAGTTGATCCCTGAAAAGTAGAGGCTGTGTTGGATTGGAAACCACCGAAGTCAGTGGCCGAAATTTGGAGTTTCTTAGGGTTGGCTGGTTATCATCGGTATTTTTTTGAGGGGTTTTCGTTCATTGCTGCACCCCTAACTAAATTGTTGCGCAAGGGAGTACCATTTGTGTGGTCAGATCAGCAGCAAGAAAGTTTCGAGAAATTGACGAAGATTTTGACTAAGCGCCATCTTCGATTCAACTGAAGGTCGGAAAAGAGTTTATTATTTACTGCGATGCGTCACACACGGGCTTGGGATGTGTGTTGATGCAAGGTGGAAAAGTGGTGGCTTATGCATCTCGTCAGTTAAGGCCGCACGAGGTGAATTATCCCACCCATGATTTAGAGTTGGCTGCGGTGGTGTTTGCTTTGAAGATTTGGAGACACTACCTATACGGTGAGAAGTCGATCATTTATACGGATCATAAGAGTCTAAAGTACCTCCTTACCCAAAAGGAGTTGAACTTAAGACAACAGAGGTGGATAGAACTGTTGAAGGATTATGACTTCTCAATCGAGTATCATCCTGGAAAGGCTAACGTGGTGGCAGACGCGTTGAGTCGTAAGGTGATATCAGATTTGAAAGTGATGTTCGCTCATCTCAGCTTGTATGAAGATGGTAGTTTGTTAGTCGAACTTCAAGTGAAGCCTGCGTGGGTAGGTCAGATTAAGGAAAAGCAGTTATCAGATGAAAAGTTGGGTTCCTTATTTCAGCTAGTGGAAAGTGGTGTGGAAGGGGATTTTGGAATGAATAATGATGGAGTATTGTGTTTCCGCGGAAGAATTTGTATGCCCAAAGATTTGGAATTAAGACAAATGATTCTGCGAGAGGTGCATAGTAGCCCATATGCTATGCACCCCGAGGGAAATAAAATGTATCGAGACCTCCGTGAACAATATTGGTGGCCAGGGTTGAAACGGGAGGTTACTGAATTTGTGAGTAGGTGCTTAACATGTCAGCAAGTGAAGGCAGAACATCAATTACCGTCGGGATTGCTACAACCGGTGAAGATTCCATTATGGAAATGGGAACGGATAACGATGGACTTTGTTAGTGGATTACCCTTAACGCCTACTAAGAAAGATTCCGTCTGGGTAATAGTGGATCGGTTGACGAAGACTGCCTATTTTCTACTTGTTCGTACGGATTAATCATTGCAGAAGTTGGCCAAGTTGTACGTAGTAGAGATTGTGAGGTTACATGGGGTACCAGTGTTTATTATTTCGGACAGGGACCCTAGGTTTACATCACAGTTTTGGAAAGCCTTACATGAAGCTTTGGGAACCAAGCTTAATTTCAGCAAGGCATTTCATCCTTAGTCAGATGGTCAGTCGGAGAGAGTAATCCAGATTCTGGAAGACATGTTAAGGGGCTCTGTGATTGACTTCAAGGGTAGTTCGGAGGATTTCCTACCGTTGGTAGAGTTTTCTTATAACAATAGCTATCAATCCAGCATCCAGATGGCACCCTACGAGGCGTTGTATGGTCGTAGGTGTCGTACTCCTACTTGTTCGACTGAATTGAGGGAGCGATAGTTATTGGGTCCTGAGCTGATATCAGAGACAGAAGAAAAAGTAAAGGTAATTCGGGCACGGTTAAAAGAAGCTTCAGATAGACAAAAATCTTATGCGGATCTGAAGTGTAAGGATATTGAGTTTGCGGTGGGAGATCAAGTCTTTCTAAGGGTCTCACCTTGGAAGAAGATCTTCAGATTTGGAAGGAAGGGCAAGTTGAGCCCTAGGTTCATCGGACCATACCGTGTGTTGAAACGTATTAGGCCAACAGCTTATTAGCTTGAGTTACCTCCGGAGTTGAGTCAGATACATAGTGTATTTCATGTCTCAATGTTAAGGTATTATCGATCGGATCCGTCTCATATAGTACCGGTAGAGGAAGTTGAGATAAGGCCTGATTGTCGTTCGAGGAGGAGTCAGTGCAAATTTTAGATCGAGACGTTAAGGTGCTGAGAAGGAAGTCAGTACCGTTAGTCAAGGTTTTATGGCGCAATCACGGATCGGAAGAAGCTACATGGGAGCCTGAGGACGTGATTCGACAGTAATATCCTCACCTCTTTTAATCAGGTAAATTTCGAGGACGAAGTTTTCTTTAAGGGGGTAGAATTGTAACATCCTAAAATTTGGAATTTTATGTGTTGCATTGTTTTTGGTCTTAAGCTAGTTAAATTATTAATTGTGTATGTTTAGGAGGTCCTGAGAAGACTCGGGGTTCATTTGGACCTAGTGAAAATTTTTGGCATTTAGTACTTTAAGGAGATGGAGTAAGTGACCTTAAAGTATATGGAAATAATTGAGTAAATAGCTAGCATAAATGAGCTATTGGTAAGAAGGTTAAGGTGCCACATGTAGTACCTTGAGGGAAGAGGTTCGAATCCCTTTGTGTGCAATTTTTGACTTATATTTTTGCACTCTTTCCTTAAGTGTCGGCCAAGAGGTATTTATGGCAAGTTTGACTTCTTTATTTTTGGTAAGGTGGCTAAGGAATTAAGGAAAGGTTAAGGTTGGGGAAAGGAATCAAAAGGAAAAGGCAAGTAAGGGGAACAAGTGGCTTATTTCATGGAGAATGCTATGGAAAGTATGGTTGGCAAAATTTTGACCCTTATGGCAATGCATGTGGACGGTTTTGGGGGTAGATAGGTGGCTGAAATTTTACTTTGGCTTTTGGTAGGGTCTTGGTATTGTTTTGGGTCAAAAATCTCATTTGCAACTTTAGTGCCATCTTCTCCCAATTTGCTATTCTCTTTGTCGAAATCTTCTAGCACAATAGTGCATTTTTCTTCTGTTTAGATTGTTCACATATTCACCTTTTGTCCATCTTCCTTGATAGCCGAAACTTCAAGTTGATTATAAGCAAATTCTTCTTCTTTCTTCTTGATTGCTGAATGCACCAAAACCATTGAGACAAAATTGTTCACTCTTTATTCCTTGGAAGAACCGAAACCCCAAAAATACACCTTTTTCATTTTTTCTATTCCTTTTTACAAAAGTTTACAAACCTTTCTTTTTCTTCTCAAAATCTATACCTCCATAGTCGAATATCATTTTTCATTTCCTTCATAACCGAAACCTTTTCATCATTCTTTCTTTCTTTCTCATTCGAACTATCACTTATTCCTTAATCCATCAGTAAGTGTTATTTCCAATATTTTATTTTATTTCTCTTAATACTGAAATATTGTTTTGGTTTGGATGGTCATTTTGACCGAGATCACCACCTTCTTTCTTTCATTCGAAATCATTTTCTTCCTCGTAGAGATATAGTGGAAGGCCGAAACTTGGATTTTTTCCGAAGTCATCATATCATCGCTAGAAGTCGGTTCTAAAATCTTTTAGGTAAGTGTTATTCAAGGATTCTATAAATCACTCTTTATTCGATAAGATGGTGATGATTAACCGATATTATTCATAGGGGTTAAATTTCTCAATCTACCAAATCATTGGTCACTCGGAAATTAGTGGTAAGCCGATCTTCACCATTTCGATAATCCATATTTTATTGTAATACCGATTGTGTAAGATCTAACCGAATAGAGACTTGTGGTACTGATTCGAATGGGAAGTCGAGTGGAGATCTAAAAAGGAGCGGATTAACGATCCTTACTCCTAAATTCAAGCGAAGGGCTATTTCGGTGATTCGAGACTTTCCTCCGGGTTGTGGACCCTCATCCGGTGAGAATTGACTATTCGAGGTCGTTCGCAATTCTGAGGCATCAGCGATTCGGGATTTTCCACTGGGTTGTGGACCGTCAACCGGGGAAAACTGACAAATCGTAGTTGTTCACGATTCCGAGGGTAAAATTTTAGATCGTTTGTTTTAAAGTAGATTTATTAAATCGCGTACGTTGACTAATCGAGCGTTATAATATTTTAGGTGTCAACGATCAAGAAAGTGTAGTGCTTACCGTAATCAGGTGTGTAATCTCACACCGTATTCCGTGGGTTAAAGATTAATATCGTATTGGTAGTAAATCGCTTGATTAAATCGTATTTTGGTGAAATTGGAAAAATTGGCTTAGATCTCATTATTTTGATAAAATTGATAAAATCGGTATTAACACCGTGAAAGATTACGAAAATACGCTTAATGGGCCAAATCAAAATATTTCACTAAATGGGCCAAATCGATATATGACTATATAGGCCGATTGATATTTGACTATGTGGGCCGATTTATAATTTGCTATATGGGCCAATGTGAAAATATGATATATGGGCCGATGTGATGATATGATATATGGGCCGATGTGATAATTTGATATTTGGGCCAATTTGAAAATTTGCTATATGGGCCGATGTGATATTTTGATATATGGGCCGATCTGATATTTTGCTTAATGGGCCAATTTGATATTTTGTAATAATGGGCCATAATTTTTGTAATAAATATCCGAATTAATTATTGTTATTATATTATGATTTGTTATGCACTATATACATGATTTGCATGGGATGGGATAATGATGAAGAGAAGTTTTGGTGGCTCTGCCACAATTCTGTATAGTGGCAATGCCACGTAAATTCTGATATTTTGATGGCTTGACCATAAAATTATATTTGATATAAATAGCTTAATGCCCGCGATTGGTGTGTTGGCGGGGTGGGTTGACAAAAGATCCCCACAGGTGTGTTGGTTGGTACGGGTGGTGTGTAGCGGATGGAATACTAGGTTTGGTTTGGGAATTGCATTTCATACACGTGATATAATTGATACATTATTATTATTACAAATGGGCTTAGGCCCAAATTATCGCTTAATGGGATTTTGGCCCAGTGGACAACGGTAAGTGGGTTATACACTGAGTTCTAGTAACTCACCCCATTTTTCCTTATCCCTTTTCAGGTAATGATTAGTGATGGAGACTTGGGCCATGGATGACTCGGTGGAGGCCATACTGCAAAAACGGTTTAATTTGGAATTTGGATTTCTTTTAAGTACTTTTAATTATTTTACTATTTTGAGTTAAGGGTTGTAATAAGGCCTCTGGATTAATTTTGTTTTGTTTTATGCTTGACGAAATTATAAATTGCTCTGAGTATTTTAAATTGAGATTTTTTTTTTCTAAAAACTCAAATAAACATTTTTCTTAAAATGGATATACAAAAAGGATTTCATAATAAACTTTCATAAATATATTTTTAACTCGGAAATTTCTCTTGGAAATTTTTATCAACACTTTTCGAAAATTATTTCCAAATTCCTCTCGAACTATTAACAATATTTCCAAGGTCATGGTTTATAAGATTTTATCTCAAAATTTATCAATTTATCAATCAATCTTTATTCAATAAATACTTTATTAGAAATTTTTAAATGGGAGTTGTTTTAAATGATTTTAAATCTAAATCTTTTTATGTACAAATGAAAAAGGATTTAGTAGTATTTTTTCTCATGTAACATGTCAGATCTGGCCTTAACGCATGGGCTGGGTTTGGGGTGTTGCAGTTTAGGGGTGTCTTGCTAGGCCAGAGAGGGAAGATTTGTGGGGATTCGCTCAGGGATATCCAGTTGATCCATCTCAAGAAGCCCGAATTATACTCAAGACGGAGGATCTCCTCTTCAATTCCTTCAGGGGTTTTAGGGATTTCTTATGTTTTGTTTTATCTTTTCTTCTGAGATGTTTTCTTTTATTGTTATGAACTAAACCCTCAGATACCTGAGGGGGGTTAAACTTAGATGAATCTTGTTATCGTTTGCTGAACTATATGATAAATATTTGATTTGTTCTTAATTATGTGTTCTTAATTCTTGTGTTGATATTTCGCGGATATCGATTCAAGTTTGATGTGCTTAGGTGAAGGAGCAAAAGTCCCTGCCTAAGAGTAGATCTAGCATAGTTAAGCGGAGTTGATCGCGCACCTAGAGATAGGGTGACGAGGCGTTGCCGAATTAGGGTGAAACCTAATATGGGAGTCCATAGATCAAGTTAATGCAATTCTAGGGGTTTTAATTAGAAAGAGATTTCAATTAATCAACCTAGGGTTAGACGTTATTCGCCTCGAGAGAGGGTTTAATATAAATTAGGGAATCCTACGGATCAAGTCAAGTGAATACATCGTCTGGTTCAGAGTTAGATAACAAGTGAAGTCTAGGTGGATTCTTCCTTGGGTGTCGTCTTAATTAATTGGTTTTTCCTCAAGTATTCTCCCAAATTCATTCTTCTTTGTCTTAGAGTCGTTAGTCTAGTAGTTAATTAATTTAGATTAAACAACCATTCGCTCAATTCTTAGGCTAAATAATAGAAAGAAAGTTAGTATTAGTACTTTTAGTTCCTTTGGGTTCGACAATCCGGTCTTGCCTAAGCTATAATACTGTTCGATAGGTACACTTGCCTCAATCGTTGTCAGAGTTAGTTTCTAGGTTTGATCATTCTCTTTATAAATTTTAAAACTTGACAGACATACGATCAAGTTTTTGGCGCCATTGCCGGGGAACTAAAATATTAAGAACACTCTATTTTTATTACTTTAGCCATTTTTATTTTTTGCAATTTAATTTTATTTTTTATTTTATTTTTTTAACTTGGCTAATTTTTCTTCTTTTATTACTTCTTCCTTCCAGTACCTCTAGTTTATGACTAGAAGGAACCCGAGAGGACCTTTAGTATCTGATGGTGATATTGAAGCTACCGTTCAGTAGAAATCGCAGAGAAATTAGGCGAGCCCTAAATTACCAAGAAGAAGAACAACAAGACGAATCCAATCCTCACTGAAGGGATGGATGAGAATAATCCACCACCACAAGATGTGGCGAAAAATAATGCTCCACGTACTATGTATGATTATGCTAAACCTCGTTTAACAGAGTCGAATCGAGTATTATTAGGCTTGCTATAGCTGCTAATAATTTTGAATTAAAGCCTAACACTATACAAATGATTCAACAATTTGTTCAATTTGATGGTTTGCAGCACGAAGACCCAAACACTCATATAGCTAATTTTTTAGAGTTACGTGATACCTTCAAAATAAATGGCATTTCGATGATGCCATACGGCTTTCTAAGTATTTCCCTTTTCATTAAGGAATAAAGCCAAACAGTGGTTAAACTCGTTACCACGAGGGTCAATCACTACATGGGATCAAATGACCAAAAAAAATTTATTAAAATATTTCCCACCGGCCAAAACGGCCAAATTACGAAATGATATCTCTTCTTTTGTGCAGATGGATTTAGAGACATTATATGACGCATGGGAGAGATATAAGGATCCCTTGAGAAGGTGTCCACACCATGGTTTACCCTTGTGGCTCCAAGTCCAAACTTTCTATAACGGTGTAAACCCCTTAATGAGGCAACTAATTGATTCAGCTGTCGGTGGAACCCTAAACAACAGAACTCCTGAAGCAGCCTACGAATTCATAGAGGAGATGTCACTGAATAACTATCAGTGGCATGTTACAAGGACAAAACCAACAAAATTAGCCGGAGTTTTCAACATCGATGCAGTAACCATGCTATCAACACAGGTAGAGATGATGAATAAAAAGCTTGTTAGTTTGTGTTCTTCACAGGTACACCCAGTAATGCAGTGCGACGCAAGTGGAACTGTGGCGAATCCTGAGTACCCACCCTACCAACCGGGCACAGAAAGCGAACAGATAAACTATGTAGGTAATAACTTCAGATCCAATAATAACCCTTATAGTAATAAATATAATCCAGGTTGGAGGAACCACCCAAATTTTTCATGGGGAGGACAAGGAAATCAAGGAAATCAAAGACAACAACCTCCTCAAAATTTCCAAAATCAGCCATATCCACAGGAGAAGAAGCCAAACCTTGAAGAGATGCTGACAAAATTCATGGCAGCTACAGATAACCGTCTCCAAGACACTGAGACCACCCTTAAGAATCAACAGGCATCAATTAAAGGGATCGAGGCCATGTTGGGGAACTCACTAAGACAGTTGGGCAACTTACTAACACAGTTGGACAACTTGCAAAGATAATTTTCGAACGACTGCAAGGGCGTCTACCAAGCAACACTGAGATTAACCCAAAGGAGCAAATCCAAGCCATCACAGCTCATGATAGTATAGGGTTAGACGAACCCAGTCCAATACAAGAAAACGAGGTAGAAAAAGGTAAAGTTGAAGTAACACAAGAAAAGCCAAAACAGGTAATCAAAAAGTACCAACCTCGCATTCTTTATCCCGAAGCGATGAAGAGAGATGATACAGAAGAACAGTTCGGTAAGTTTCTTAAACTTTTAAAGAAACAACATATCAACTTACCTCTTCTTGAAGCTCTTTCACAGATGCCAGATTCGAGGAAATTTTTAAAACATCTCTTGACAAACAAGCGTAAGTTAGACGATGAGCCACATGTGGAATTAAACGTAGTATGCTCAGTAATGTTACAGAATAGACTACCGCGAAAGCTGAAAGATCCAAGGAGTTTTACAATTCCATGTTTAATTGGTAAACTAACTGTTGATAGCGTTACCTAATTTAGGGGCAAGCATAAATGTCATGCCTTATAAATTGTTTAAACAACTAGGTCTAGGGAAACCCAAACAAACTAGGTTGAGCATTCAATTAGCTGATAAAACTGTTAGAATTCCTAGGGGTATTATCGAAGATGTTCTTGTAAATTTTGATAAATTCGTTTTCCCAGTAGATTTTGTTGTCTTAGACATGGATGAGGATAATTTGATTCCCTTAATTTTAGGAAGACCCTTTTTAGCAACTGCTAGAACAAAAATTGATGTTGGTACAGGAGAACTCATACTTTGTGTAGGTAACGAATCAATCAGTTTACAAGCTCTTGACTCAGCCAGGACAACAATTGATGAAGGTGAGAAAGTAAATTCAGTTGATAACCAAGTTGTTCAACTTTCACCACAGGCAACACCACAAGGTTACAAACCTGATCCGAGTCATGGACCCCATGCCAACAAAGAAGAATTATATAAGGAACGAAGCCTTAGGGTCGACGAACTAGAAGAGTGGAAAACACAATTCAAAGAAGAACCGAAACCACACGAAGTAAAACCAAAGGAGCCCCCAGAAGAGCTCATAAGAACAACAAACCACTTCAAAATAGGGGACCAGGTGCTATTAGATAAAGCAGATCCTCGCATCATCACATCAGACATAAACACAAACAAAGAAATCCCTTTTAGGGTAATCGGTGTTTTCCCATACGAACAAATCGAGGTAAGTAATCCTATTTTTGGTACTTTCAATATAAATGCATCTCAACTTAAACTCTATCATGATAATAAAACTGATAGCATGAGGAAGGACTTTCAACTCCTCAAACCACCCTGACGATACAAACGAGAGGTAAGTCTAGCTTAAGACTTTAAGCGAGCGCTTATCGGGAGGCAACCTGAGCACTAACCCTAGTTACTTTTGCTTTTGTTTTCATTTTCTTTTCTTCTCTTAGTCTTAAACACCTAGCTTTAAACTAACCAAAAGTGCAGATTTCTAGGCCACACGGCCTTACACACGGTCGTGTCCGTGGCCGTGTGGAAGCACAGAATCTCCGTACTGACAATGGCAGAAGAGGTACAAGTTAGAAAGAATCAAATCTTCGAGTCACAGACTCCAACCACCCCCACGGGACCGACAAAACACCACGGCCAAGTGACGCGGCCGTGGACGACACTGACTTACCAGAAACAGGCGTGGAAGAAATGAACGAAGCCCACCACGGTCGTGCGATACGGTCGTGTGAAACAACACGCCCACGAGACACGGGCGTGGGGTTGTACCTGATTTGAGAATTCTATTTAAACCACCCACCCCTCCCTCTTCTCACCTAACTTTCACCATTCTTCCTCCCTTACACCCTTACATCATACATTATTAGCATTCTTCATTCTTAGCATTCTTCTCAATCTTTTGGCCATGTCGAAGAAATGGAAGGATCCCAACACAGTCTCCCTCATGGAGACCGATCTATATAAGTTCGTGTCGGCCGCTTCAATCACTCGACAAGCCAAGGACATTTGAGGCTATTTAGTTTTTATTCCGTTTTTCTCTTTTGCTTCAATTTCCTTATCTTTACTTCTCTTCTACTTAACTTAGTTTCTTTTATTTTAGTTTCTTAGTGTCAGATTCTACAGGCTGCTTGGGAATCACACCACGACCACCACGATAACCTTAGCCTTAGAAATCACATCCAACAATAAGGACCCTACGGTCCATTTATCTTTTCTTTTAATTTTAGTTTCATCTTTATTTTTCTTCACTTTAGTTGCTTTTCTTTAATTATTTAATTAGTATAGTTTAAATTACCATTATTTTATCCTGGCTAATCCTCCATGAGCTACCAAATTTCTTCATCTAGCACAAGATCGTCATCCAGACCGACCCCTCCGACCTATCTTTCACCTTCAAACCAAGGATGCCATCCGAAAATTCAGGAAGTTTCACTTCTTCCCATATCTTATGATTCTATAATGATATTATCTATCTTTGTACATTGAGGGCAATGTACATCTTAAGTGTGGGGGGTGAATCTTAAGGATGCCTAACTTTTTGCATTATTCTCAAATCCCTAAATTTAGTCTTGTTTTTAAGTAATTTTCTCATATTACTAATTAGGATGAAATTTCCATGATTTATGATTTTTATTGATATGTTTTAGATTAAGTCATTAATAATTGTGCATTGATGATTGAATTCTAAAAATACTAGAGAATCAAGCATGATAAGTCTATTTTTCAAGAAAATAAAAAATTTTCTAGGTTGTCTACCTGAATTTGAATATTACTTTGAAGTTTAAAATGTGAGGGCTATTTTGTAAAATGCCCTAAATATGTGTATTTGGATTAAATTGAATGATTTGGTGAATGAATGAGTTAAATTTGAATATGCATAGACCAAGAAAGGAGAGATTCGGATCGAGGTCGAGGCAAAGACAAAGTGCTCGATTGATCGACTAGTCTCGGTATTTCTACGTTCGAGGTAAGTTCGAATATAATACGTGTTATTAAGTTTATGTTTAAGTGTTATGAAATGAATAATTATGTGATTATCGGATTAGAAATGTTATATGTGAAATTAAGAAATGTGGCACTAAGTGTGCGTAATTGGAATTGAGACAGAAGTGATTAGCACTGTGTGTGCGAAATAATAGAAGCTTCAGCTTTATTGATTGGCGCTGTGTGTGCAATACTGAGTTAGAATCAGTTTAAAGTAAAAGCACTAAGTGTGCGATAATATTTAAGCTTAGGCTATGAATTTGGCACTAAGTGTGCGAATAAATCGAACGAATAACGAAGGTTAATCGAAATAAAGTATTGAGCATTGAGTAGCATGAATGATCGATAACTAAATGTTGGATAAGGTACGTACGGAACCTATGTGGTTGATGAAATTGTAAATGAATTTATGGATGATTGAGTGAGCATATTAGCTATGGATGATATGGTGCATATATTTGTGAGTTGATCTATGTGATGGATTAACTTTGTATATTATAATTGTATTATATTACGAACTTACTAAGCTTTAGAGCTTACTGTGTGAAGTGTTTCTCTATTTACAGTGTCTTTAAAGCTAGCTTGGATCCGAGGATCGTCAACGACTCAATCACACTATCGGCTAACTATTTTTTTTACTTTTGCAAGATGTATATATATATGGTATATGACATGTATAGGCTAGTTGATATGGCATGTTTTGAAGTGTATAAACTTTTCCATGTGATATGGCTTGAAGGTTGAATAATATTAGTATATATATGTGGAATTATGTGAATGATGAATATGGTATGTTTCATGCTTATATAGTTGATGAGAATTGAGGTTTAAACATGAACTTGTGGTATGGGTTATTGATGCTTAAATTATAGGATTTGGAATGTGGAATTGGTATTTTAGATAGACTTATTGAGTTGAATTTGAGCATAAGAATAAATGATGTAGTTGATGGTTAATTGGTGCATATATTGGTCTGTTTTGGTTGCTATTTGAGGTATGAATGCTTATGAATTGAGGCTTGTAGGTGATTTTAAGTGTGGGTGGCAAGTTTGGCCTTGTAAATGGCCTATAATTACCCACACAGTTGAGTACACAGGCATGTGGCTCGACCGTGTCCTTCGTGGTTGAAATTCAAAACAAGTCAGGCTCGACCACGGGCTAGACACATGGGCGTGTGACTGGTCGTGCGATGCAAGTCAGGCTCGACCACGGGTGAGGCACACGGGCGTGTCTCAGGCTGTGTTGACAAGTCAGTATGTATGCCCTGTTTTGACACGGTTCGGGCACATGGGCGTGTCTGAGGCCTATGAGGCACACGGCCTGCCCACACGGGCGTGTGACCTCTGTAGCTTTGAAAAATGTTTGATTTTTAGAAAAATTTTGTATGATCCCGGTTTAGTCCCGACCCCTTTCTAGTGTTTGTTTAAGGTCTCGTAGACCTTGTTAAGGGACAATATGTATATATTTTGATATATTTGAATGATGAAATACTTTGTGTTGTAAAATGATTGTAAATGTTCCGGTTTGTTCGGTAATACTCCTTAACCTTAATCCGGCGACGGTTACGGGTTAGGGGTGTTACATTTTATTGGTATCAGAGCTACGGTTTAGTTGATTCTAGGACTAACGTAGCGCGTGTGAGTCTAGCTATACATGTCATATATATAATTGCGATAGTGTGATGAATCTTGACAGTTAAAAATGTGTTTTTGTATAGTAAATGGATCTCGAACGAGCAATTGCTGATGATGTTGAGAGCAATGCGCCTGCTCCCGCTTAAGGGACAGCACCGACCGAGTCTAGGCCGATTGCTAGTAGCCAAGAGGGAGAGGCTAAGCAAGCCTTCTTTTGAATGATGAGTGAGTGGTTTTCGGAGTTCGTTCGAATGAATCCGGCTGCTCAACAACCTCCACCATCGCAAGTGCCTGTAGTGCCACAAGTTGTAGATCCGATCCGATTGAGTAAACCTCCTGTGGACAAGATCAGAAAGTACAAGGCCGAAGAGTTTAGAGCCACAGTTGATGACGATGCTGAACGAGCTGAGTTCTGGTTCGAGAATACAATCCGAGTGTATGATGAGATTTCATTGACTCCTGATGAATGCTTGAAATGTGCTATTTCATTGTTGAGAGATACGGCATATAATTGGTGGAAAACGTTGATATCTGTGGTTCCGAGAGAAAGAATCACATGGGATTTCTTTCAAGTAGAATTTCGAAAGAAGTATATCAGTCAACGATTCATAGATAAGAAACGTAAAGAGTTTCTAGAGCAGAAACAGGGCCGCATGTCTGTTACGGAGTATGAGCGGGAATTTGTGAGATTGAGCCAATACACGCGGGAATGTGTTTCGACCAAAGCTACTATGTGGAAACATTTCATTGAAGGGCTGAATGAAGACATTAAATTGTTGGTTGGAATACTTGATTTGAATGAATTTGTAGTGTTAGTTGAAAGAGCTTGCAAAGCTGAAGAACTAAGCAAAGAAAAGAAGAAAGCAAATTTAGAGGCTAGAGAGGAAAGAAAGAGGTCGATGAGTAAGTCGTATCAACCTTCGTCCAAGAGATTCCGAGATGCAATAAATCGCTCAAATTTTTCGATTGGATATTCGAGCAGAGATAGAGTGAAACAGAATGTTAGTTCCAAAACACAAGTTCCAATTGAATCGAGTGTTGGAAGTGTTAAAAGCAACAAGCCTGAGTGTAGACAGTGTGGGAGACAACATGTTGGAGAATGCTGGGGCAAGTACAATAATAAGTTTGCTATAAATGTGGATCACGAGACCATTTCATTCATGATTGCCCAGAGTTAGCTGAGAAAGACAATGTACAGAATGCGAGACCGAGTAATGTGACAGCTAGAGGTAGACCACCCAAAAACACCGGGGATGTAAGCGGTAGTCAGAGAGGAACATCAGACACAGCTGTGAGATCTGAGGTGAGAGCACCTGCTCGAGCTTACGCTATTCGCGCTCATGAACGTCATCTCCAGACGTCATTACTGGTACTTTTACTCTACTTGATACTGGTGTGATTGCATTGATAGATCCAGGATCTACTCATTCCTATGTGTGTGTGAATCTAGTATCTAGTAAGACTCTGCCTGTTAAGTCTACTGAATTTGTAATTAGAGTATTGAACCCTTTAGGCAAGTGTGTTCTGGTTGATAAAGTATGCAAGAACTGTCCATTGATGTTTCAAGATGTTTGTTTTACGGCTAATTTGATGCTGCTACCATTCGATGAATTTGATATAATTCTGGGTACGGATTGGCTCACTTTGCATAATGCTATTGTGAATTGTAAACGAAAGAGTATTGATTTGAGAAGTCAAAATGGTGAGATAGTTCGAATTGAATCCAGTGATTTGAATGGGTTACCGGCTGTGATCTCAGTGATGAAAGCTCAGAGTTATGTAAAAAGGGGTTGTGAAGCCTATCTTACGTATGTGATAGATACAAAAGTGACTGAAAAGAAAGTTGAATCTGTACCTGTAGTTTCCAAGTTCCCAGATGTGATTCCTGAAGAACTACCGGGATTACCTCCGGTACGAGAAGTTGAGTTTGGCATTGACTTAGTGCTGGGAACAACTCCTATCTCAATAGCACCGTACAGAATGGCACCGACAGAATTGAAAGAGTTGAAGCCTCAGTTGCAAGAGTTGACAGATAAAGGATTTGCACGACTGAGTTTTTCACCCTGGGGTGCTCCCGTGTTGTTTGTGAAAAAGAAAGATGGCACTATGAGAATGTGTATTGATTATCGACAATTGAACAAAGTGACGATAAAGAATAAATATCCTCTACCGTGAATCGATGATTTGTTTGATCAGCTGAAAGAAGCTACAGTGTTTTCAAAAATAGATCTGAGATCGGGATATTACCAATTTAGAGTGAAAGAATCAGATGTACCGAAAACTACTTTTAGAACGAGGTACGGACACTATGTGTAACACCCCTAACCCGTAACCATCGCCGGTTTAGGGTCAAAGGCATTACCGGACAAACAAAACCTTTTACGGACATCTCATAATCTTTTTCAACGAATCAAATCAAAATGTCCCTTAAATAGGTCTACGAGACCTTAATCATGCTTTATAAAAGGGCCGGGACTAAACCGAACACATACAGAAATTCTTAGAAATTTAAAAAATTTTCAAAGTTACAGCGGTCACACACCCGTGTGGGCAGGCCGTGTGCCTCCCACGGCCTCAGACACGCCCATGTGTCTAAGCCGTGTCAAAACAGGGCATACATACTGACTTGTCCACACGGCCGTGGACACGTCCGTGTGCCTCACCCGTGGTCGGGCCTGACTTGCACCACACGGCCAGTCACACGCCTGTGTGTCCAGCCTGTGGTCGAGTCTGACTTGTTTTGAAATACAACCACGAGGGACACGGTCGAGCCACACGCCTGTGTGCTCAATCGTGTGGGCAAATATAGGCCATTTGCAAGGCCAAAATGCCACCCACACTTTGGGTTATCCCTACAAGCATTCATACCAATACCATTCATGTCAAAAACAGCCAATTTTCCAAGCATATAAAGGCATCTCAAGCACAAAATCTTATACAACAATTAGCTCATTCTATTCACAATCATTTTCAAGTGTAATTCATCACAACATATCATTTCCCTATAACAACCATTCATCATATATATACTTACCTTGCATAAATGATCTTACCAATATTTTGACCATTTCTTAACCATGAAACCATACCAAAAACCAAGCATCATATAGCATGACTCATCATTCATAAAACATTCACTTTGTCTAGCCATATCACATGGCTATAAGTACATCTCAAACATATTTCAAAGTAACTAGCCTATACATGCCATACTTAGTATATACACTTTCAAAAGGTACCAAAGTAGGATTGAGTAGTGTGATGACGATCCTCGACGATCCTCGAGCCTTTCGTAGCTTTGACGACCTATAAAATAGAGTAAACACACACAAAGTAAGCTTTCCAAAAGCTTAGTAAGCCATATACAAATAACTTAACATATAGGCATTCATTATTCATAACAAATATGAGTTTACTACTAGCTTATTTGCACATTCATGATTCTTCTTGGCTCATTTATCTAGCCATTTGCTTACCAACATATTTATCACCATGTACTTCTTTATATCATAGCTCATTCACACATATAACACATTTTACCTTATCAAATCTATTCACATATCTCATCTAGGTAAGTTCATATAAATACTTACCTTTTATACGCTTGCTTAGTGTATAATTCAAACGTACCTGATTTGTTTATACATTTCATGTAGACTTTCATTTCTCAAATTTGCCCGTTTAACCGTTCGAAATCAAATAGGATACTCAGAATGCTCAGAATAGTCGTACAATGCCAACGTCCCAGACGTGGTCTTACATGTAACCAGATATCGATGCCACTGTCCCAGACATGGTCTTACACGTAAATATCAAATCGATGCCAATGTCCCAGACGTGGTCTTACACGAAGTCTCATATCGATGCCAACATCCCAGATGTGGTCTTACACGATATCACATATCGAACACCTATGTCATGACATATGTAATCCTATCTATTCCTAGGTTCGTACGGAACTTTTTCGGATATTGACATCATGTCGATACTATCTCAGATTTCATGTTCTCATCATCTCATATACACTCATCATTATAAATTTTAATATGAACATACATATATCAATGTACATACATTTATTTGTATATAGACTTACCTCGTACGGGAAGAACGGAATCAAACGGCTATTCAATTACTTTCGACTTCCCTCGATCTAAATCTGTTTTCTTCGGTTCTTGATCTATACATATTCAAATTTAACTCATTTATTCATCAACATCATTCATTTCAATCCAAATACACATATTTAGGGCAATTTACAAATTAGCCCTCATATTTTCACATTTTGACATTTTAGTCCCTATTTCATAAAATCACAAAATACACAAAATTCCATATTAACCATGCTTGGAAGAATATTCATGTAGTCCATACAAGTCCATAAATTTCATTTATTTCACATTTTAGTCCCTCAAAATATTATTTTCTCAATTTAGTCCAAATTACTCAAATTCATAAAAAATTCAAAGACAAACTATGTTAATCTATCACATATCTTTCATATTTCATCCTCAAACATCACAAAGCTTGCAAAATCATCAATGTCACATTTCAAAATCATCATCAATTCACAAAATTAAAGCATGGGTTTTGAAGAACACAAAGCAATGATTACAAAAACGTAGAAATTATCAAAAACTGAAACAAAACATACCTTGAATCAAGCTAAATGAGTGTCGAATATTGAAAATGCAAAGACCTAGCCTTTCTTCCTTCACTTACGGCAAAACAAGATGATAGTCATCATCTTTTAATGTTTGTTTTTATTTAATATAACTTAAAAACCAATTTACCTATTTATCCTTTTTAATTAACATATAATAACACATATAATGGTTGGTCATTAATGTCCATTAACATAATAATGGCATAATAACCTCTTAAGGACTTCTCATAATAAAGACAATAACAATTCGACACTTATTCAATTAGGAAGCCACTTTACCTTTTATGCAATTTAGTCCTTTTCTAAAATTAAGCATATAAATGACCAAATTAATTCACAGAAATTTCACACATGCTTAATCACATATCATAGGCACAGAAAATAATATTAAAATATTTTTCTAACTCAGATTTGTGGTCCCGAAACCACTATTCCGACTAGGGTCTAAACCGGACTGTTACACTATGAATTCTTAGTTATGCCTTTCGGACTAACGAATGCTCCTGCGGTGTTTATGGATTTGATGAATCGGATATTTAGACCGTACTTGGATCGATTTGTCGTGGTGTTTATTGATGACATTCTGATTAATTCTTGTGATGAGACGCAACATGTCGTATCATCACCTACACGAAGTGTGAGTTCACCTGTACCAACATCAATGATAGTTCTAGCAGTTGCTAAAAAGGGGCGTCCTAAAATTAAAGGGACATCACTATCCTCATCCATGTCTAGGACAACAAATTCAACTGGGAATATGAATTTATCAATTTTTACGCGTACATCTTCAACAATACCCCTAGGAAATCTAATGGTTTTATCTACTAATTGAATGCTCATCCTAGTTTGTTTGGGTTTCCCAAGACCTAGCTGTTTAAACATTTTGTAAGGCAAGACATTAATACTTGCCCCTAAATCAGCTAAAGCATTATTTACATTTAAACTACCAATTAAACAAGGAATAGTAAAACTCCCTGGATCCTTCAATTTGTTGGGTAGTTTATTTTGTAAGATAGCTGAGCACACTGCATTTAGCTCCACGTGCGACAAATCATCTAACTTTTGTTTGTTTGCCAAAAGATCCTTTAAAATTTTAATTGAGTTGGGCATCTGCGAAAGAGCTTCAATAAACGGTAAGTTAATATGCAATTTTTTCAAAAGTTTAAGAAATTTACCGAATTGTTCATTTGTGTGGTCTTTCTTTATCGCGTTGGGATATGGCACACGAGGTGTATACTCTTTACTTACCGATTTTTGTGCACTGTGGCTCACCTCAACCTTACCTTTACTTACCATAATTTCTTGCCTCAGTTCTGGTTCAAGTTCAACTAACCCTTCTTCATCTCGAACAGTGATCGCATGAAGCTGCTCCCTTGGGTTAGTTTCAGTATTACTCGGCAAGCTACCTTGTGGTCGTTCTAAAATCATTTTTTCCAATTGACAGATTTGATTTTAAAGTTCTTGAATCGATGCTTGTTGATTTTTGAGTGTTGTTTCGGTGTGTTGGAAGCGAGTTTCTGACATCGAAATAAACTTTGTCAACATCTCTTCAAGGTTCGGCTTCTTCTCCTGCTGGTAAGGTGGTTGTTGAAACCCTGGAGGAGGTTGCGGTCTTTGATTACCTTGACCACCCCACGAGAAATTGGGACGATTCCTCCAACCTGCATTATAAGTGTTACTATAGGGATTATTTTGAGGTCTAGAATTGTTACCCATATAGTTGACTTGTTCGTTCTCTGTGCTAGGGTTGTAGGATAGATATTTTGTGTTGTTCACCCCTCCTCCATTTGTATCACACTGCATCACCAGATGTATCTGCGTAGAACCATACAAACCATCAATTTTTTTATTTAAAAGCTCTACCTAGTTAGATAACATGGTGACCGCGTCAAGGTTGAAAACACCGGCTGCTTTATTAGGCTTTGTCCTCATGACTTGCCACTAATAGTTATTCAGTGACATTTCTTCGATAAATTCGTAAGCCGCTTCAGGTGTTTTGTTATTCAGAGTCCCACCGGTGGCTGCATCAATTAGTTACCTAGTTGAGGGGTTCAAACCATTGTAAAAAGTTTAAAACTGTAGCCATAGAGGTAACCCATGGTGAGGGCACCTTCTCAATAAGTCCTTATACCTCTCCCATGCATCGTAAAGAGTTTCTAAATCCATCTGCACAAAAGAAGAGATATCATTCCTCAACTTTGCCGTTTTAACCGGCAGAAAATACTTTAATAAAAACTTTTCGGTCATTTGTTCCCAAGTAGTGATGGAACCTTGTGGTAACGAGTTCAACCACTGTTTAGCTTTATTCTTCAATGAAAAGGAAATAACCGAAGGCAAATGGAATCATCAGAAACGTCGTTAATTTTAAAAGTATCGTAGAATTCTAAGAAATTAGCCAAATGAGTATTTGGGTGTTTGTCCTGCAAACCATCAAACTGAACAAACTGTTGAATCATTTGAATAGTGTTAGGTTTCAGTTCAAAATTATTTGCAGCAATAGCAGGTCTAACAATACTCAATTCAGCCCCAGTTAAATTGGGCTTGGCATAATCGTACATAGTACGAGGAGTAGGATTTTGATTCACAGGATTCGCGGCAACCACAGGAGGTAGCGGATTATTCTGATTTTCTGCCATCTTCTCAGTATTAATAACAATGTCCTCTTGCTCTTCTATTGTACTCTTTCGACTTTGCCTCGCTTCTCTTCGGTTTCTGCGGGCTGTACTTTCGATCTCACTGTCGAATACTAGAGGTCCTGACGGGTTTCTTCTAGTCATAAACTAAAGGAACCTGCCAGAAGAAAATAAAAGAAAAGTTAGTAAATTAAAATAAAAAACAAAAATAAATTGCAATAAAAATAAAAAATGGCTAAAGTAAAAAAAATTAAGTGTTCCTAATATTTTAGTCCCCGGCAACGGCGCCAAAAACTTGATGGGCTCGAAACTAACTAATATTTCGACAAAGGCAAGCACACCTATTGAACAGTAGTATAGCTATGGTGAGTCCGGAATATCGTATCCATGAGGACTAAAAGTACTAGTAATTACTATCTTTTTATTATTTAGCCTAATAATTAAAGGGGTGTTTTAATATAAAATTTAACTAACTAATTAACTATGAGTGTGACAAAGATAAAATCGGGAAAATATTCGAAGAAACTCAATAAGAGAGACAATACTCAAGGAGAAATCCACCTAGATTTCACTTATTATTATGATTCTGAATTAAATGATTTATTCACTTTCCTTGATCCGTAGAAATCCCTAAATCATGTTAATATCTCTTTCGAGACTAAGAACAACTGACTCTAGGTTGATTAATTGAAATCTCTTTCTAATTAAAACCCCTATCGTCGCATTAACTCGATCTATGGATTCTCTTATTAGATTTGACTCTAATCCGGCAGATTTATGTCGTCCTATTTCTAGGGTTGCAATCAACTCCGCTTAATTATGCTAGATCTACTCTTAAACAGGGACTTTTGCTCCACTGAATAAGCACATAAAACTTGAATTAATATCCTGAAAATATTAAAGCAAGAATTAAGAACATATAATTAAGAACAAGAACAAGTATTTATCATGTAATTCAGATAATTAAATAATAAGATTCATCGTAGGTTTCATCCTCCCTAGGTATTTTAGGGAGTTTAGTTCATACTCATAGAGGAAAACATCTCAAAATAAAAATAAGAACAAGACATGAAAAACCCAATAAAACTTCGAAGAAAATCCGACTGGAGATCTTCAATCTTGAATGAGATCCTGCTTCCGAGATGATTCCGACGGCTTTCTTCGAGTAAATTCTTCGTTCTACTCTGCGTCCCCCCTTAGGTCCTCTTCTAGTGTGTATTTATAGACTTTAGAATGCTCAAAAACCCTAAAAATTGGGTTTTTCCGCAGCATGTGGAGGAGGTGGTGCGAAATCGACACGGCCGGGCACATGGGCGTGTGGCGGCACGTGTGGCTCACATGGGCGTGTGCCCACCCGTGTGGATCCTGAAAACTCTGATTTTAGCCCCTTTTTTGCTCCTTTTGCTCCCAAATGCTCTCCTAAGTATAGAAACATGAATTTAAGGGATTAGGAGCATCAAATTCACTAATTTTCATCATAAATCATCCAAAAATATGCCAAGCATGGAATTAAAATATGTTACATTTATGGTTTATCAGACGAAATCAACTCATTTTGTTCCGGTGAGAACAGATTATTCACTTGATAAATTAGCTGAATTGTATATTTCTGAGATTGCACAGGGTGCCACTATCCATTGTATCTGACAGAGATTCGAGATTTACCTCGCGGTTTTGGAAGAAATTGCAAGAGGCTTTAGGCACAAAGCTGTATTTCAGTATTGCATTTTATCCACAAACGGATGGTCAATCCGAGCGGATTCTTCAGATTCTTGAAGATATGTTGAGATGTTGCATTCTTGAATTTAAAAGCATGTGGGAAAAGCATTTGCCGTTGATTGAATTTGCATACAATAATAGTTTTCAATCTAGCATTAAAATGGCACCGTATGAAGCTCTTTACGGTCAAAAATGCCGAACTCCATTGTATTGGACTGAGCTTGATGAGAATCAGATTCACGGGGTTAATTTAATCAAAGAGACTGAGCAGAAAGTGAAAGTGATTCGTGACAGTTTGAAAATGGCCTCAGATCGTTAGAAATCTTATGCAGATTTGAAACGAAAAGATATTGAATTTGAGGTCGGTGATAAAGTGTTTTTGAAAGTATCTCCGTGGAAGAAAATACTTCGTTTCGGCAGAAAAGGCAATTTGAGTCTGAGGTTCATCGGGCCGTATGAGATTATCGAACGAATAGGACCAGTTGCTTACAGATTGATATTGCCACCTGAGTTAGAAAAGATTCATAATGTGTTTCACGTATCGATGCTTCGATGATACAGATCAGATCCATCTCATGTGATTGCTCCTACTGAGGTCGAGATTCAGTCAGATTTATCGTATAGTGAAGAACCGATTCAAATTCTGGCATGTAAGAATAAATAGTTGAAAAATAAGAAGATTTCTTTAGTGAAAGTGTTGTGGCACAAACAAGGAGTTGAAGAGGCTACGTGCGAGCCTGAAGATGTTATGAGAGAACAATATCCGAACCTATTCAATGGTAAGATTTTCGGGGACGAAAATCGCTAAGGGGGGAGAGTTGTAACAGCCCGATTTAGGCCCTAGTCAGAATAGTGGTTTCGAGACCACAAATCCGAGGTCAAAAAAATATTTTAGTATTATTTTTGGTGTTTACAGTATGTGATTGAGCATGTGTGAAAATTCTGTGTGAAAATTTTACCAATTGTGTGCTTAATTAGCAAAAAAGACTAAATCGCATAAAATGCAAAAACTGTGTGCTAATTGTTAAAGTACTAATTTGACATGGCTTATTAAAACGTGAGTCCTTATGTTATTATTATTCCATAAGATATATGGATGGACATTAATGTACATAGATAGTGGATTATAAATGTTAATATTAAAAGGATAAAAGTGTAATTTGGTTATTAATGATATTATAACTAAAAAAAACATAAATTAAAGGCCATTATGTGTTCATCTTAGCCAAAAATCACAAGAAAAGAAAAGAAAAAGACTAAGCTAGGGTTCAGCCATTGTTGTCTTTGATTGAGGTATGTTTCGAGCTCGGTTTTGATGATTTCTACGTTTTTGTGATCGTTGCTTTGTGTTCTATCAAGCCCACGCTTTAATTTTAGAATTTGATGGTGATTTTGAGATAATCCATTGATGAATGTTTGAGCTTTGTGATAGTTGATGATGAAATATGAAAGATATGTGAAAGATTAACATATTTTGTCTTTGAATTTTTGGTGAAATTGAGTAATTTGGGCTAAATTGTGAAAATAAGAAATTGGAAGACTAAAATGTGAAATAAATGAAATGTGTGGGATATAAGGAGAATTTGGCTAGGCATGGGTTAAATGAAATTATGTGTATTTGATGATTTTATGAAATAGGGACTTAAGTGTCAAAATGTGTAAATGTGAGGGCTATTTTATAAAATGCCCTAAATATGTGTATTTGGATTAAATTGAATGATTTGGTGAATGATTGAGTTAAATTTGAATATGTATAGACCAAGAAATGAGAGATTCAGGTCAAGATCGAGGCAAAGACAAAGTGCTCGATTGATCGACTAGTCTCGGTATTTCTACATCCAAGGTAAGTTCAGATATAATACGTGTTATTAAGTTTATGTTTAAGTGTTATGAAATGAATAATTATGTGATTATCAGATTAGAAATGATATATGTGAAAGTAAGAAATGTGGCACTAAGTGTGCGTAATTGGAATTGAGACAGAAGTGATTAGCACTGTGTGTGCGAAATAATAGAAGCTTCGGCTTTATTGATTGGCACTGTGTGTGCAATACTGAGTTAGAATTGGTTTAAGGTAAAAGCACTAAGTGTGCGATAATATTTAAGCTTCGGCTATGAATTTGGCACTAAGTGTGCGAATAAATCGAACGAATAACAAAGGTTAATCGAAATGAAGTATTGAGCATTGAGTAGCATGAATGATCGATAACTAAGTGTTGGCTAAGGTACGTACGGAACCTATGTGGTTGATGAAATTGTAAATGGATTTATGGATGGTTGAGTGAGCATATTAGCTATGGATGATATGGTGCATATATTTGTGAGTTGATCTATGTGATGGACTAACTTTGTATATTATAATTGTATTATATTACGAACTTACTAAGCTTTAGAGCTTCTTCATGTGAAGTGTTTCTCATTTCATGTGTCTTTAAAGCTAGCTCGGATCCGGATCTTCAAATGACTCAATCATACCATCGGCTAACTATTTTGGTACTTTTGGAAGATGTATATATATATGGTATATGGCATGTATAGGCTAGTTGATATGGCATGTTTTGAAGCGTATAAACTTTGCCGTGTGATATGGCTTGAAGGTTGAATAATGTTAGTATATATATGTGGAATTATGTGAATGATGAATATGGTATGTTTCATGCTTATATGGTTGATGAGAATTGAGGTTTAAACATGAACTTGTGGTATGGGTTATATGATGCTTTAATTATAGGATTTGGAATGTGGAATTGGTATTTTAGATAGACTTATTGAGTTGAATTTGAGCATAAGAATAAATGATGTAGTTGATGATTAATTGGTGCATATATTGGTATGTTTTGGTTGCTATTTGAGGTATAAATGCTTATGAATTGCGGCTTGTAGGTGATTTTAAGTGTGGGTGGCAAGTTTGGCCTTGTAAATGGCCTATAATTGCCCACACGGTTGAGCACACGGGCGTGTGGCTCGACCGTGTCCTTCGTCGTTGAAATTCAAAACAAGTCAGGCTCGACCACGGGCGAGACACACGGGCGTGTGACTGGCCGTGTGATGCAAGTCAGGCTCGACCACGGGTGAGGCACACGGGCGTGTCTCCAGTCGCGTGGGCAAGTCAGTATGTATGCCCTGTTTTGACACGGTTCGAGCACATGGGCGTGTCTGAGGCCTGTGAGGCACACGGCCTGCCCACACGGGCGTGTGACCTCTGTAGCTTTAAAAAATGTTTGATTTTCGAAAAAAATTTGTATGATCTCGGTTTAGTCCCGACCCCTTTCTAGTGTTTTTTAAGGTCTCGTAGACCTTATTAAGGGACTATATGTATATATTTTGATATGTTTGAATGATGAAACACTTTGTGTTGTAAAATGATTGTAAATGTTCCGGTTTGTTCGGTAATACTCCTTAACCCTAATCCGGCGACGGTTACGGATTAGGGGTGTTACAATTCCTAAAAGAAAAGAGGCGTCCCCAAGATTTTTCATCTCAAAATGCTTAAATAAAAACCTCTTGGTTTCGTGCAATAAGCCTATATCATTAGCGGCAAGCAAAATGTCATCGACATATAGAACCAGAAATATGTACTTACTCCCATTGAATTTGTGATACACACAATCATCAACAATATTCATCTCAAAACCGAATGAAACAATTATTTGATGAAACTTGTGGTACCATTGATGGGAAGCTTGTTTGAGTGCATAGATGGATTTTGTCAAATTGCAAACCATATTGTTTGAGTCTTCCGACTCAAAATTTTCTGGTTGCACCATATAAATTGTTTCTTTATTGTCGCCATTAAGAAACGTAGTCTTAACATCCATTTGATGTAACTCAAGATAAAAATAAGCAACAAGCGCCATGATTATCCTAAAAGAGTCTTTCGATGAAACTAGAGAGAAAGTCTCTGTAAAATCAATACATTCTTTCTGAGTATATCCTTTAGCTACAAGACGCGCCTTATACCTCTCCACATTACCATTTGCATCCCTTTTGGTTTTAAATATCCATTTACAACCAATTGTCTTTGCACCTTCAGGTAATGGGACAAGTTCCCAAACTTTATTGTCTTGCATAGACTTATACTTATCTTTCATGGCATCAATCCACTTTTAAGAATTAGAACTTTTCATGACCTGGTAAAAGTTGATTGGATCATCTTCCATCATTCCATTATCATCCTCATGTTCTTGGAGAAATACAACATAATCATCTAGAATAGTTGATCGCTGTAAATCAGAGTTTTAAAATTTATAAAAGAATGATCGAACCTGGAAACTAACTCTGACAACAATTAAAGGCAAGTGCACCTATCGAACAGTAGTATAGTTTAGCCAAGACAGGATTGTCGAACCCAAAGGAACTAAAAGTACTAATACTCACCTTCTTTTTATTATTTAGCCTTAATATAAAGTGATGATTGTTTAAACTAAAAATAATCTACTAACTAAGCTAAGACGCAAAGACAAAAAGAATGAATTCGGGAAATAACTTTTGGGAAAACTCAGTTGACTCAAACGATACCCTTAGGAAAAATCCACCTAGACTTCACTTGTTAATTAACCTTAAACCATATGATTTATTTACTTAGTTTGATCCGTGAGACTCCCTAACGTATATTAAACCCTCTCTTGAGGCGAATAACGTCTAACCCTAGGTTAATTAGTGGAACTCTCGTTCGCTTATAATAACCCCCTAGAATAGCAGTAAATCGATCTGTGGACTCCTATATTAGGTTTCACCCTAATCTGGCAAAATCTCGTCACCCTGTCTCTAGGCGTGCGATCAACTCCGCTTAATTATGTTGGATCTACTCTTAGGCAGGGTCTATTCCTCCTCCACCTAAGCACATTAGATTTGGATTAAGTTCACACAATTAAGAACAAACTAAGTTATTATCATATAATTCAAATAATCAAATAACAAGATTCATCATAGGTTTCATCCCCTTCGGGTATCCGAAGGTTTAGTTCATAATAATAAAAGACAACATCTCAAGAGAAAAGATAAAACAAAACATAAGAAATCCCTAAAACCCCAGAAAGAATTGAAGAGGAGATCCTCCGTCTTGAGTAGAATTCCACTTCTTGAGATGGATCAACTGCTATCTTCGAGTGATTCCCACAAATCGACCTTTCTAGGCTTGGCTTCTTGGCCTAGCTCTCCGCCCCCCTTTCAGCTGGTACCTAGGGTGTATTTAGAGGCTTTTGAAACACATTTCTTTCTCCCTAAGTATCATTTTCCGAATGAAATTACTCTTCTCCACGGCAGAGGCATGGCCATGGCACACGCCCGTGTAAATCGTGGCCAGGCCGTGTTCGACATTGTTGAATGAGGCACAGCCGTGTAAGTCATGGTAAGGCCGTGTTCTAGTAGGAATGGTGGCACGGCCGTGTGGCTTGAAGTCCAGGCCGTGCTGATTTCGTGGCTTGGCCCAATTTGGTCCATTTTAAGCCCGTTTCTCGTTTTTTTCGTCATCGGGTGCTTTCCTGAGTATAAGACATGAAAAGAAAGGATTAAGAGCACCTTTTTACATAAATTGGGGCTTAAATCATCCAAAAGCATACTAAATGTGGGCTTAGAATATGTTACTTTTACGGTTTATCAAATACCCCCACACTTAAGCTTTTGCTTGTCCTCAAGCAAAATTCTCAACTTACAATTAAAACGAACTTTCCTCATTTCATAATAGTCATTAATAGTGTCTCATCATAATTCAGAGATAATTTATGCATGGATAATTCAACTCAAAGAGTCCTAAAAATTCAAACAATATAAGTCATAGATTTTGTAGCACGAAAATATAGGTGTCTCCCCTTACCTAAATAATTACCTTTAATTTGAAATCGACAAGGATTGACATCCTCACAAAAGATTCACTCAAATCACTCAAAGTGTTTAAGGTTCAAAATTTAGGCACTCAAAAGTCGAACATGAAAAGTTAATCCCATAGGCTTGCATGAAAATCAAATCTCCACCACTGAAATATGAGATGAAAACACAAATCAAAAGGTCTTTGTTAGGGTTGTAACGGGGCTAGGGTTAAGGTGTGGAGTAAGGCTGAATTAGAGGGTTAGAATCGAGATTGAATTGACAAATTACCTAACTAAGAACTAATGAACTAATAATAATTACATCAATTGAAAACTAATAGTACTTAATAATACGAGCTTCTTCTTCGATATTTGGAATTTATGTATAAGCTCATTTAATCACCTAACTAATAATGAATAATGGATATACTTCGTTTTTTTTTTGTGTGTGTGTGAGAACAATCATAAATACATAATTACTGAAATAAAAACATAGTTAGGCTATTAATCAAATCAAATCTCGATATAAGGGTAGTCAAAGGAATGGTGATAACAAAAACAAAGGGGTTCTGGGTTAATATTAGTGGTTATGTCAATAAATAGGGTAGTTAGGATTAAAAGGGGTTCACTAGGGGTTAATTTGTGAAGGTAGGCTTTTAGTGGAGTAAGTGGGTTAAAACCTAGGTGCCTTCATCATCTCTGTATATCAAATCATAGGTGTGGTCTCGATATGTATAATCGATGCAAGTTCTAGAATAACAAATCAATGTTGACATACTCATAATCAATAAAGTGAGCAAGAAAAAGAATTTATGCTCTATAAGGTTCAAAAACTCACAAAAATTATGGGTATTTTGATGTCAACCTTGTAAATTTCAAACTTCAAGGTAATATTTAAACTCAGTTTGACAACCTAGCAAATTTTTAATTTCTGAAAAATAGACTTATCATGCTTGATTCTCTAGTATTCTTAGAATTTAATTATCAATGCACAATTATCAATGACTTAATCTAAAACATATCAATAAAAATCATAAATCATCAGAAATTTCATCCTAATTAGTAATATGAGTAAATTACTTTCAAACAAGACTAAATTCAAGGATTTAAGTTAGGTATCTTTTTAGGTTGTTCACCCCCCACACTTGAGAAGTACATTGCCCTCAATGTAAAAAAATATATAATAACCTTGTAATAAAATCATCAGATATGGGGATAAGTGAAAACTTCCTGAATTTTCGGATGATTCCTTGAGAGGAGATTGTGCCTTTGGTGGTGGTGATGGGCCATCTGGATGACGAACCTGCGCTAGATGAAGAAATTGGGAGGATCGTGGAGAATTAGCCAAGGATCATTAAGACATAATTAAAGTAAACTAAATATAAAATTAAGGACGAGGAAGATAAAGAGAATGAGACTAAGAAGAAAACTAAAATTAAAAGAAAAGATGAATGGACTGGGAGGTCCTTATTATTGGGTGTAATTTCTAAGGCTGAGGTTATGGTGGTGGTGGTGGCGTGATTCCCAAGCAGCCTTTAGAACCTAAAATTAAGAAATTAAGATAAAATAAGCTGAATTAAGTAGAAGAGAAGTAAAGATAAGGAAAATAAAGGAGAAGATAAAAATAAAAGAACAGGTAATTGGTCTCAAAGACCCTTGGCTTGTTGTTTGGATGAAGCTGCCGGCATGAACTCATGTGAATCGATCTCCTTTGAGGAGACTGTGATTGGCCTTTTACGCTTCCTTGCCATGGATATGATATTGTTGTGGCTCAAGAGTCTAAGGATTTATTAGGAAAAAGGAAAAAGAAAGAGGGAGAAAAGAAAGAAAGAAAGAAAGAAAGAAAGAAAGAAAAAGAAAGGAGAAAAAAGAAAGAAAGTAAGTTAAGAAGAGAAAAGAGAAGGGTATGGTGTTTAAATAAACTTTTAGATCTGGCAGTTTCCCACGCCCGTGGGTTGAGGGTGTGTCGATTCACACGGCCGCCTTGCACGGCTGTGCTCTAGGGCGTGTTGGTTCCCCACGCTTGTGTCTAGCCTGTGTTTGACAAGTCAGTATATTGGCATGGTTATCCGGCACGGGCGTGTTCAGCCCGTGGTTAGCAAGTCAGTAGCCTCACACGGCCGTAAAGCATGGCCGTGCCACTTTGTCGGTGCCCGTGGGGTAGTAGTTGGGTCCGTGATTCTGAAAATTTCTTTTTCCCTGACATGTACCTTTTCTGCTCTGTTAGTTCAAAGCGTCGGAGTACCCACACGGCCACGGCCACAGCCGTGTGTAAGGCCGTGTGGCCTAGAATTCTGCACTTGGTTAGTTGGTTGTTAGTTGCTAAAAAGGAAGATAAAAAGGAAAATTAAGATAAACTGAATAAAAATAAAAAAAATATACTAGTATTAGTGCTCGGGTTGCCTCTCGAGAAGCGCTCGTTTATAGTCTTAAGCTAGACTCTCTTCTCGTTTGCATCTTCAGGGTGGTTTGAGGAGTTGGAAGTCCTTCCTCATGTTATTATTTGTATCCTCGTGAAAAAATTTAAGTCGAGATGCGTTTATAGTAAAAGTACTGAAAGTAGGATTACTTACCTCGACTGTTCGGTGTGGGAAAACACTGGTTACCCTAAAAGATACTTCTTTTTTTGTGCCAGGGTCCGGATGAGATATTCGAGGATTTACCTGATCTAACAGTACTTGGTCCCCTATTTTGAAGTGATTTGTTGTTCCTATTAGCTCTTTTGGGGGCTCCTTTGGTTTTATCTCGTGTGGTTTCGGTTCTTCATCGTGTATCCCTAATTTCTCCTTGAAGTGTGTCTTCCACTCGTCTAGATTATCGAATCAATCCTCGATCTTCATGAGTTATTTCTTTGTTGGCATGGGGTTTAGGATCGGGTTCGGTTGTATTCTTTGGTGGTGCTTCCTGAAAATAAGGGTTAACCGAATGGTTATTAGTAGAATTTACGTTCTCACCTTGATTACTCGATGTTCTAGCCGAGTCGAGAGCCTTGATGGTGACTGCCTCATTACCTACACAAAGTATGAGTTCTCCCGCATCAACATCAATTTTAGTCCCGCGAAATCACTAAAAGGGTCTTCCTAAGATTAGGGGATCGAATTATCCTCATCCATGTCTAAGACAACAAAGTCAATCGGGAAAACGAATCATCGATTTTTACAAGAACATCTTCGATAATACCCCTAGGAATTCTAACAGTTTTATCACCTAATTGAATGCTCATCCTAGTTTGTTTGGGTTTCCTAGACCTAATTGTTTAAACAATTTATAAGGCATGACATTTATGCTTGCCCCTAAATCAGCTAACGCATTATCAACAGCTTAGTCTACCAATTAAACATGGAATTGTAAAACTCCCCGGATCTTTTAGCTTTTGTGGTAGCCTATTTTGGAGAATTGCTTGAGCACTTTGTGTTAAGTTCCACATGTGACGACTCGCCTAACTTCCGCTTTGTTTGTCGAAGCTCTTTTAAAAATTTCCTAGAATCGCATCTGCGACAGAGCTTCAAGTAATGGTAAGTTAATATGTAATTTCTTTAAGAGTTTAAGAAACTTACCAAACCGTTTCTTCCGTGTCGTCTCTTCTTAATGCCTCGGGGTAAGGTACGCGAGGTTGGTACTCCTTGATTACCGCTTTGGCTTGTCTTGTGTTACCTCAACTTTACCTTTTCTACCTCGTTTCCTTGTGTTGGACCTGGTTCGCTCTACTTCTTCGCTTTCTTGAGTCATTATGGCTTGGATTTGCTCCTTTGGATTAATTTCAGATTACTCGGTGAGACGCCTTGCGGTCGTTCGGATAATAGCTTTGCAATTTCTTCGACTGACTGGGTAATTTCCCCAATTGCCTTTGTAAGTCCTCCAACTTGGTTCTCGATCTTTTTTATCGCTGTTTGTTGGGTATCAAGTGTTACCTCATTTTTTTGGAGACGGGCTTCTGTGGATGCTATGAATTTGTTCAATGTCTTTTCAAGACTTGGCTTCTTTTCTTGTGGATAGGGCTGATTTTGGAAATTTTGAGGAGGTTGTTGTCTTTGATTTCCTTGATTTCCTTGTCCTCCCCACGAAAAATTTGGGTGGTTCCTCCAACCTGGATTATAGTTATTACTATATGGGTTATTATTAGATCTGAAATTGTTACCTATATAGTTCATCTGCTTCGCTCTCTGTGCTCGGTTGGTAGGGTGGGTACTCGACTCGCCACACGCTTTCACTTTGCGTCGCATCGCATGACCGGATGTACTGCGAAGAACACAAACTATCAATCTTCTTATTCATCAATTCTATTTGATTTGATAGCATGGTTACTGCGTCGAGGTTGTAAACTCCGTCTGTTTTTGTTGGCCTTGTTCTTGAACTTGCCACTGATAGTTATTCAAATGACATCTCTTCAATAAACTCGTAGGTCGCCTCAGAGTTCTATTATTCGTGGTTCCACCGGCGGTTTGAATCAATTAATTGCTTCGTTGAAGGATTCACACCGTTATAAAAAGTTTAGACTTGGAGCCACAAAGGTAAACCATGGTGTGGACACCTTCTCAAGAGATCCTTATATCTCTCCCATGCATCGTATAATGTCTCTAAATCCATCTCGCACAAAAGAAGAGATATCATTACGTAATTTGGCCGCTTTTGGCGGTGGGAAATATTTTAATAAAAAATTTCTGGTCATTTGTTCCCATGCAAAGATTGACCCTCTTGGTAACGAGTTTAACCATCGCTTAGCTTTATTCTTTAATGAAAAGGAAATAATCAAAGACGTATGGCATCATCAAAAATGCCATTTATTTTGAAGGTATCACGTAACTCTAAAAATTAGCTATATGAGCGTTTGGATCTTCGCCCCAGTAAACCATCAAATTGAACAAACTGTTGAATCATTTGTATAGTGTTAGGCTTTAATTCAAAATTATTAGCAAGCTATAGCAGCCTAACAATAATACTAGATTCGGCTCAAGTAAATGAGGTTTAGCATAATCAAACATAGTACGAGGAGCATTATTTTCTCCCACATCTTGTGGTGGAAGATTATTTTCATCCATCCCTTCTTGAGGGGATTGGATTTGTCTTCTCACTCTCCTTGTTAATTTAGGGCTTTCTCTACGATTTCTTCGAGCAGTAGCTTCAATATCACTGTCGTATTCTAAAGGTCCTCTCGGGTTCCTTCTAGTCATAAACTAGAGGTACCTGCTAGGAAAAGAAAGAAAGAAAGTTTAGCAAATTTAAAAATAAAAATAAATTGCGAAAAATAAAAAAAATAATGGCTAAAGTAATAAAAATAGAGTTTTCTTAATATTTTAGTTCCCCGGCAACGGTGCCAAAAACTTGATCGCTGTAAATCAGAGTTTTAAAATTTATGAAAGAATGATCGAACCTAGAAACTAACTCTGACAACGATTAAAGGCAAATGCACCTATCGAACAGTAGTATAGTTTAGGCAAGACCGGATTGTCAAACCCAAAGGAACTAAAAGTACTAATACTCACCGTTTTTTTATTATTTAGCCTTAATATAAAGTGATGATTGTTTAAACTAAAAATAATCTACTAACTAAGCTAAGACACAAAGACAAAAAGAATGAATTCGAGAAATAACTTTTTGGGAAACTCAGTTGACTCAAACGATACCCTTAGGAAAAATCCACCTAGACTTCACTTGTTAGTTAACCTTGAACCATATGATTTATTTACTTAGTTTGATCCGTGAGACTCCCTAACGTATATTAAACCCTCTCTCGAGGCGAATAACATCTAACCCTAGGTTAATTAGTGGAACTCTCGTTCGCTTATAATAACCCCCTAGAATAGCAGTAAATCGATCTGTGGACTCCCATATTAGGTTTCACCCTAATCCGGTAAATCTCGTCACCCTATCTCTAGGCGTGCGATCAACTCTCGCTAATTATGTTGGATCTACTCTTAGCGTGGTCTATTCCTCCTCCACCTAAGCACATTAGATTTGGATTAAGTTCACACAATTAAGAACAAACTAAGTTATTATCATATAATTCAAATAATCAAATAACAAGATTCATCATAGGTTTCATCCTCTTCTGTATCCGGGTTTAGTTCATAATAATAAAAGACAACATCTCAAGAGAAAAAGATAAAACAAAACATAAGAAATCCCTAAAACCCCTCAAGGAATTTAGGAGGAGATCCTCCGTCTTGAGAGAGTTTCGGCTTCTTGAGATGGATCAACTGCTATCTTCGAGTGATTCCCACAAATCGACCTTTTCGCTTGGCTTCTTGGCCTAGCTCTCCGCCCCCCTTTCAGCTGGTACCTAGGGTGTATTTATGGGCTTTTCAAACACTTTTTTTTCTCCCTAAGTATCCTTTCCCGAATGAAATTGCTCTTCTCCACGGAAGAGGCACGGCCATGGCACACGCCTGCGTAAATCGTGGCCAGCCGTGTTCGACATCTTGTTGAATGAGGCACGGCCGTGTAAGTCGTGGTAAGGTCGTGTTCTAGTAGGAATGGTGGCACGGCCGTGTGGCTTGAAGTCCAGATCGTGCTGATTTCGTGGCTTGGCCCAATTTGGTCCATTTTAAGCCCATTTCTCGTTCTTTTCGTCATCAGGTGCTTTCCTGAGTATAAGACATGAAAAGAAAGGATTAAGAGCACCTTTTTACATAAATTGGGGCTTAAATCATCCAAAAGCATACTAAATGTGGGCTTAGAATATGTTACTTTTACGGTTTATCAATAGTATTTCTCCTTTCTCTTGTGGACCTCCTTAGTGACACTTGTTCTTGAGGTTTTTGAGTTTGTTCTTCTGGAACAATTATCTCATCTTGAATGGGGATTTGTTCAAAATTGTCTTATTCAGGTTCTGAATTCACTTCTTGATCAATGATAGGTATGAGAACCTAAACATCATCAAAAGTGATAATAGGAACTAAGTTAGAATCTAATTCCTCCTCAAAAGCAATGTCTCTAACCTTATTTCTCCCCCTAAATTCAACATCCTAAAAAAATGTTGCAATTCCCGTCTAAAAAATATTCTTTATTATGGGATCATAAAACTTATAGCCCCTAGATAGCTCAGAATAACTAATAAAGTAGCTGCTTACTGTTTTAGAGTTCAATTTCTTTGCATTTGGCCTATAAGGCCTTGCCTCAGCTGGATATCCCCAAATGTGAAAGTGCTTTAGACTAGGCTTTTGACCTGTCCAAAGCTCATAAGTTGTTTTTGCAACTGCTTTATTGGGTACTCTATTCAGAATGTAAGTTGTTGTCTTTAATGCTTCTCCCCAGAGGGACTCAGGTAAGGTAGAATGAGCAATCATGCTCCTTACCATATCCTTAAGAGTTTTGTTTTGTCTTTTAGCTACACCATTCATACTAGGTGATCTTGGCATGGTGTACTGTAGGACAATACCGCATTCCTTTAGGAATTTCGCAAATGGTCCTGGACATTGTTCACCTGATCTGTCATATCTACCGTTGTACTCACCACCACGATCAGATTTGACGTTTTTAATCCTTTTGTTGAGTTGATTCTCAACTTTAGCTTTATAAGCTTTGAACACGTCCAAAGACTAAGATTTCTCATGAATGAGATATAGGTACCCATAACGTGAGTAATCGTCTATGAATGTTATGAAATATTGTTGACATTCTAGGATGCCATAGGGAATGACCCACAAATATTTGTAAGAATTAATTCTAAGACGTCTGAAGATCTGTTGGCACCCAATCTCTTGGTTTTGGTCTATTTTCCCTTAATGCAATCGACACAGACATCAAAGTCTATGAAGTCAAGGGACTCTAAAATACCATCAGACACAAGGCGTTCAACTCTACCTTTTGAGATATGACCTAAGCGCTTATGCCATAATGATGCTGAATTTTCCTTATTTAATTTGCGTTTAATACTACGTGATTCCACATGCAAGGTTTCATTATAGGATGCAATTGTTTCTAGCAAATAAAGGTTGTCATAAGTATTTAAATAACCAGTTCCAATAATATTTGAATTTAAAGAAACTAAATTGATTGTTTTTGAATGAAAAATAATATCCAAATTTGTCCAATGAAGAAACAAAAACTAAATTCCGTCTAAATAATGGTACAATAAAAGTGTCTTTTAAATCCAAATAAAGACCAGTTCCTAATTACAACCTAAAATGCCTAATCACTTCCGCTTCTACCGATTTTCCATCGCCCACGAAGATGTGTCTTTCACCATCACTTGGCTTTCGGTAACTCAGGCAACCCTGCATAGAAACACTTATGTGAGTAGTAGCACCAGAATTTATCCACCAAATGTTTCTAGGTAATGAAGCTAAATTAATCTCAGAACATACCAAATTAAGAATTATACCTTTCTTTGCACGCCAAGCATGATATTTGGTACAATCTTTCTTTACGTGTCCAAAATTGTTACAAAAGAAACACCTCTCTATAGCTTGCTGTTGTTTCTTTTGAGTTGGACCCTTAGCAGCTTCATTTTGATATTTTCTTTTCTTGCCCTTTTCTTTAGGGGCATTGGCCAAATGAGCACTTTCGGACTTATCATACTTCAACCTTTCTTCCTCTTGCACACAATGAGAAATGAGCTCGTTTAGAGTTCATTTCTCCTTTTGGCAGTTATAGCTAATTTTAAATTGATTAACCTGTGCAGGAAGCGATATCAAAACCATAAGAACAAGTAATTCCTCAGAAAGCTCGATCTTAAGTGCCTTAAGTCTTGAAGCAGTATGAAACATCTCCATAATGTACTCCATTACGTTTCCTTGACCCTTATACTTCATAAACATCAAAGAAGTCAGAAGTAATGTCATCTCAACCTTATCGTTTTTAGCAAAACGTTTCTCAATTTCATCAAGGAAACCATTGGCCTAAGTAATCTCTTCAGATTCTATGCCCCTAAAGGCTTCTGGAATGTTGTGTTTCATGATGATTAGACTCATGCGATTTGAACGATCCCACCTCTCAAAATCCCTCTTAACATCAGAGGTGATTTCCGCAGTGAAAGCTGCAGGTTGTTCTTCCCTTAATGCAAGGTCTATGTCCATATAATGTAACACCCCTTACCCGTATTCAACGTCGAAACTGGGTACGAGGCATTACCAGACTTATCTCACTTGAACATACAACTTTGGGCTATAAAATTTCATTCCAACTTAAAAATTCTCTTTCATATGCATAACATCCTTATTATGGGCCTACGAGGCCTTAAACATACATTTTGAAGGTTCCAGAATTAAACCGGAAACTTTTACACTCTTAGAAAATTTTTGCCTAAACAGGGACCACACGCCCATGTGAAGAATGGGACACGCCCGTGTAGTAATTTGCACGCCCGTGTTCCACACCTGTGGTCGACACTGACTTGCATCACACGGCCTATCACACGCCCGTGTTTTAGCTCAGTCCTCCTCACCTCGCCGACGACACGCCCGTGTCTTGCCCGTGTGCCAAAACCATGGTCACACGGCCAAGGCACACGCCCGTGTCCTTGGACCGTGTGTCGAATTAAATTCCTAATTTTAGGTGCGGACTTCACATCGCCGGGCACACGCCCATGTCCATGGTCGTGCCTCCCACACCGCCGCCAGTCTCGCCCGCAGTGTTTACTATCGAGCATACCGACTTGCAAACCTAGCATGCAAGAGGACACACGGCCGATCAACACGCCCATGGGCTGACCAGACTGTGTGTCACACACGCTTAGACACGCGCCGCATATCTACCCGTGTGGACATTAAAAAGGCTATATTCCAAGCCAAATGCCACCCTACATAGCAACCATACTTATACTAATTCATTTCAACATAATTCATGACCCTAAGGCACTTCCAAAAACTCAATTCAAAGCATCCACACAAGCATAAACTTCATAATTTCATCATAATTGAATATAAATAAACTTGTCATGTATTGACCCAATTCCAATGACCATTTATAAAATGACTTTGATAACATAAATAGCCAACACTTTGGCTATCAAAATGACATAACAAAATACCAAAGTCCTATACATGTCATACTCAAAATAAGTCTAACTTGTTATACCAAAGAGATGTCGATAGTGTGATTTTCGAACTCCGACGTCCCACGATTCTCGAATTATCTTGGCAATACTACAAGGAAAAAGGGAAATGAGAGGGGTAAGCATAAAACTTAGTAAGTTTGCATGAAAATAAATAGCAACAATAAGTTCATAATGACATCAATTCATGGCATTAGATAACCACACAAAGTCATAAGTACATTGCCATAACTTACTCGTACTTGTTCTTATCTAGCATATACCATGCCACATATCGTAAACATTCCTCGTGAATTAATCACAGGTACCTGTATTCACTCAATCACATGACTTTAGTACTAATCTCATTTCTATTTCCAAGCTTATCTATTTATCCCACTAATTCACTAGGGATACTCAAAGACGCATATTCATCATCATTAACATAAACACGAAGCCAATGCCACATCCTAGATGTGGTCTTATATGGGGTCACCTCTGAGTGCCGATGCCATATCCCGGATATGGTCTTATACGGAATCTCACTTCAAGTATCGATGCCATATCCCGGATATGGTCTTATACGATTCTCATATTCAATACCGAAGCCATATCCTAGATATGGTCTTATACGGAATCTCAATTTGGTGCCGAGGCCATGTCCCCGACATGGTCTTACACGGGACCTTATCCATCTCATGTCTCGATGATAGTATTCTCACATTTATTATAGTCCAACCGGGACTTCAACATCTCAACTTTTATCATCTTTCTCATTCAACACCAATACTCAATTTCATAGAATATCATGTATCATTATAATATCAAACATTCTCAAACATACTAGCATAAATGTTGAATTTATCACATACAAACTTACCTTGATTTCAAAATAAGCTAGATCGTCGATCTAGTCCGATACTTTGTTCTTTTTTCGGTCGAGGTAAATTCTTAGTTCTTCTTGATCTATAATAGAAAATTAGCTCATTTAATTGTCACATTAATAATTGCATTTCAATAATCATATTTTGGCTAAATTACTATTTTGCCCTTAGACTTTTGTAAAATGACCATTTTACCCCTAGGCTCGGTAATCAATTCTAATCAAATTTCTACCTTTAACGAGCATAGGTGAACATTTATTTCTCTTATGGAAACCATCAAAACTCATTATTTCACACATTTACCTCACATTTTACAACCTTTACAAAAAGGTCCTTTTAGGTGTTTTCATGGTAACACCTTTCACAAAAGTTGTTCATCTAACAACTAAGAATCATTTTCTTCCATAAAAATGCAGAAAACTACTTAAAAGCTCTCATGGAAAAACTCTAAACTCTTCACCATCTTACAAAGTAGTCCCCTCTTTAGAAAGCTTAAGCTTTAGGGGTTCCAAAAGTATAATTTTTATCAAGAAATGATCACTAGAACACTTACTTGTAAGGAGAAGAGTGTGCTGAAATTTTTGAGCTCTCAACCCCTATTTTTGCTGCAAATTTTTGGTGGAGGGAAAGGAGAAAAAAAAGATGATATCTTTTCTTCTTTATTTTATTTTATTTTCTAGACAATTTATCACCTAATCCACCAACTTGACCAATTTGACATATTTTGTCTCCTATGGCCGGTCAACCATCACTTAAGAGGGCTAATTTCCCTTTAAAGACCTCAAATTATTATTCCATAGCTATTTGGCACCCTTAGCTTGAAATTTTAAACTTTCGCACTTTATGCGATTTAGTCCTTTTTCGCGATTAAGCATGAAATCGCTAAAATTAAAGCACCAAAATTTTAATGTACTTATATAATGATGCTCTAACTCATAAAATATCATGAAAATAATTTTCTCTAACCTTGGATTAGTGGTTCCGAAACTACTGTTCCGACTAGCCCCTAAATCGGGTTGTTACAATAAGTAAGTGTCTTTTCAATTCCTTAAAATTAGTCCCATTAAGCATGGGTATAGAATTTATATTAGCAGATATTGTGGCAGCAAAAGATGAATTAGCTGAATATAGAATAAATACAAATAAGTTTAAATCAATATTCATAAGTAAACAATAAATTCAAGATAATGGCTAATCTCATCTCAAGATACCAAGCAGAACATTAATATCAAGTCTTTGGACAATAATATTAACAGTAAGTGATACTCTTGTTGTAGCAATCAACATTGACAATAAATAATGTCAAACAATTAATTAATCTTTGGACTAAATTATTGCTCACATAAAATACCTTATAATTGTCACACATTTATCACCATAGATGTCGTTGAAATTCTGCCAAATATTAACTTACCTTTGGGTCAATCAATAAACGCATGAATCACAAAAACATATAATCATCTTGCTAATTCAAATAAACTAATCTACACAAAAGAGGTCATTTTTGTGGCATTTTGTTTCAACTAATCTATTTAAAATATTAGACATCATTAATTAAAAGCCAAAATCTGAATTTATTTATTTCAAAATATTTACCTTAATTTCATCTTTTCAATCAAATTAAAAGATAATCATATATATTTATATAATTTTCCAAAACAACATGCATTAAACCAATCAAAGCATGCATATATTATATATTTATATATATAAATGAAACATATGAAACTGTGAACTTCTTTTCCAAATTATTTTTGAACTAAATGTCGTATAGTTTTATTTATTTATTTATTCATTTAATAGAAATTGAAACACTTGCAAATTGAAACACAGGACAACGAAGAATGAATTTTTTTTTTTTTTTGAATTTAACATGATCATTCGCTGAAGTAAAATATTTCAAACTCTATAATTGAATTTATCAATTTGAAAATCACTCAAATTAAAAATTAAAACAAAACCCTAAATTTTTTATATGAATTCAAGATAATCGAGATTTAAAAAAAAAATACTTTAATATAAACCTTCAAAGATCAACATATATATCCGAAATATAAAACCCATGAAATTTCATATATCAATCATTCAAATGAAGAACCTTAATCAAATCTTAATGATTCGATATGACAGGACTCTGATACCACTTGTTAGAATAATAAATTAATATATGATATAAAACTTTAATAAATCATAAATCAGGATCTTGTAATGTCAAATCATCAAGAACAAAATAAGAATAAAACTAGATGCGAAAGCGTACCTGAATCCATGAATTCTTTGAAATCTATGGATTCTTAGGGACTTAATTTTCCAAATTAGCACATAAAAATTCAGAGAATATTTGCTCTCTTTCCTAAGGATGGGATATTAGAAAAGATATCTTATGTGTAATTTGGGGACATAACCCTAATATTTATAACCTTGTAATATTAGTTCTAATTCCCAATTAGCCCATCATTAATTAGAATTTGATTAGAACTCAATTACTAGAGTATCTACACATATTTGACCCATACAACCAAATTAGATCACTTTTAATTTGGGTTAACCTATCGTAATAGTAAATAATAATATGTAATTACCCTTATTATATATGTGATGTCCATATTTTTCAACATAAATAAATTATAGACCATTTTCTTACTACAATTTTTTAAAACAAGGCCCTATTAATCTCCCTTGAATTCTCGATTGAATATAAGTACATACATCAAAATCAACAAAAACAATCATTACAAGTATTAATTCAACTTAAATCAATCAAGATGATATTAGAAGTTAGCTTGCGGTTAGACTGGTAATAACTAATTTGACAAGTAATTAAGAGGGATTGCGGTTCTAAATAATTATAAAATAAAACCTTGTTAATGTAAATGTTAAAATCAATCTGTGAAATCAACTCAATCTTATTTTTCTTCCTTTTCATCAATTTGTTTGAGAATTTTGTGCCTTTGAAATTAGGAATTTAAATTTTAGTGCTGATTGATGAATTGGTCAATTCAAATTTGTGAAATTCTAGAGATAAAAAAACAAAAGAAAAAGATGATCCTAAAAGTGATGAACAAAATATAAAATATCTAGAGAACAAAATAAAATAAAAGTGAAGGGAAAAAAATATTAGAGAAAAACATTAGTGACACGTAGAGTCATATGTAATTTGGCGGTTGAAACATGAAGCTGAGACTCTAACCAACCACAGCCTCTCATTCCCACACCAAAAGATAATAACACTCAAATTCCAAACCAAAAGAAGAAGAAAACCAAAGTAATTTCACAGGAAACTCAGAGAATTTTACAAAACAATGAAAGCAATATCACCACCATCAACGGCGGCTATAATCATCCATTCCCATCATCACTACCTAAATCACCGCCGTTGGTTTTTATCTCTGCCGCCTCCATCAAACCGCCAGTTCCACCCCGCCGCATCAATCACCCGACCCCATAGTCTTAAACTTACTTTCATAACAAAAGCGGCCGATTCAACTTCTCAGCCTACTTCAGCAAAAACCATTGTCACTGATGATGGATTCTCATTGTCCAAGGTAATCAATCTTTTTTTTTTTTTTTCTAAAGGAGTTTTTCTTTTTCTTTTTCTTTTTATGATTTTGAACGAGTTGGTTGTTCAGTTGAAGTATAGGTTTGGTATTATATACGAATTGCTAGGCCTACCTTGAAGGCATCTTGATATTGCGTAGTTACCCTATTTCCAGATATTCATAACCTTGATTCTGATTTAAAGTTAAAACTAGTTAGAGCAATAGTTTGATAATGCTTATAATTGCTAGTGTGTGTGTGTGTGTGTGTGTGTGTGTGTGTAGCTCTTGTCTTCTTATACTCGGATGAATATTATTATTGATAACTGTTTATTTGCAGCTTTCATTTGGTGTTGTTGGACTCGGTGTTGGAATTTCGCTCCTCTCGTGAGTACTTTACCTGTTGGTGTTTCCCTCTTTCTCTTTAGCGTATTTGGTTTATACTTGGTTACATTCTGAACATACAGGTATGGTTTTGGGGCGTACTTCAACATTCTTCCGGGATCCGAATGGTCCGCGATAATGCTGACTTACGGCTTCCCTCTTGCAATAATTGGAATGGCCCTCAAGGTAAATGTTTTCTTCCTTGGAGTAGGATTGAAATGGATATTTGAAAACATTATGATTCATATTTCCTCATCAAATAGTGGATTCAGAGATCTGAAATTAGGACTTCCACGACATAGTTGCTTGATGCATGATGGTCCAACTTTGTCTGGGCTTATGTTGGGAAAGCCTGACTATACATTTTCATCATGATCTTATTCGGTTGTCGGTTGTATTACAGTACGCAGAACTGAAACCGGTGCCATGCTTGACTTATTCGGATGCTCAAATGTTGAGGGAAACAGCTGCCACTCCTATCCTTAAGCAGGTACTTTCGAAATCAGATTCTTCATCCAAACTCATTTCCAACACTCACACCGAAGTTGGAGTAACTTAGCTTCTCTGCACAAGGGCTAAATTAGGTTGCATTAGTGTCTTCAATTTCCAACTTGAATTTGTCAACCTGTCCACCATCATGGGACTACATCTGTGCTTATTCTTTTCAATTCTGTGGATCACATCAAAAAATGACTTTAGTTTAGCTTTCATTAGGTAAGGAATGATGTTACGAGATATCGCTACGGGGATGAACAGCATTTGGATGAGGCATTGAAACGGATTTTCCAGTTTGGTCTGGTATTTCTTATGTTACTCTGACTCTTTACTTTTGTTTAAGTATCCGTGTTTGACATTCATATTCGAAAAATGAATATGGGGATATAATCTCTAAAGATCCTCCGAACACATGAAACAACTTTAAAATATCTGGCCATACCAGTGTTGAACACATGCACTATTTGACACTCGCATTTGAATCCGAGTAAAATGTAATATGTTTTTTAATCTGTAAACGTTATCACAAAAATTATTGAACAATAACCAACCCCTACATATAATGGGGGAAATCGAACCTAATTCATTGCCAATTTGCTGTGTTGTAAAATTTCGTATATCCAAATTTAAGTTATTTGATGTCAGCTCTTTTTCTGTATCAACTTTCAGGGCGGAGGAATTCCTCGGAGAAATGCACCTATTCTTCAAATGATCCGGGAAGAAGTAAGTTTTTTGAACTTCGGTTTAATCTCTAGCATGAAAATTATTTTTATTGCTGATCATAAATGGAAAATATCATTGGTGTTTGTCATTCGCAATTTTGATGAACACGACTTAAGAGTACATTAATAAGCAAATGCGTCCAATATGGGAACTTGTTTTTTCCCTATGGCATATACAATAAACATATGTGATTTCTGAAGAATATTTCGGCACTATGTTACCACAACTCTTCCTTTTCTTGAAGTATTCTTGTCCAACACATTTGCGTAAGCGTTTGGGATATGACTCCAAGAATCATCCAAATACATGAAAAATATCCGACTCGTATTAATATTCAAGATGCACACCTAAAAATTCGAGTAATATAATTTTAGTGTCTTTCCATTTCCAAAGTGATGTTTGATGCTTTACTTCTTATGTTTTTTTTACCATGTCTTAGGTCACAGAAGATGGTAAATATTGTTTAGTCCTGGTGTTTGAGGCTAAAGCTTTGGAGTTGTCGGATTTCGAAAAGAGACAGGTAAACTAATATGCTCGTACTGTTTTGATTTCTTATTTTACTTGATGTTTCCATGTTTAACACTCATGTGTCAAACATATTTGAACATAGGCATAGATATATAACCCTCCAAAAACGTGAAAAAGCTTGAAATAATTAAAACATATTTGGATTCACTGAAAGGTTATTCATGCCATTTCCATAATTATCCATGAATGAGGAATAGCTTATTCCGTTTCAGTGTAAAAAGCGATCCAAACGGATGAATGTGTTGGCCAATCAAATAAAGTAAAAATAAATTTATTTTTATATTAAATGATTAGTAAATTCGTGTCAAGAATCTGGATTGAATCGGCTGAAAACAAATTTCAAGTCATGGCTTAGCTGCTTGACCCGACTCGTGAAGCAAATGAACATGTCTATCTAGTATGTGAATTTAAGACATTATTATTGTTTAATTCCTTAATTTTAACTAAAATGATGGCTTCTTAGGCAAAATTTGCTTCATTCTTTGGACCAGGGATCTCTGCTGAAGTAGGTGCGTTTTCACTTTTCTACTCCATAGAAATTGCCTGTGTACATATATACATATAATATGCTATAAATAACATTTTATATTATTAAAATTTTAATTATCCAACCATTGGATTTAGTAATATATTTGCATTCATCATGCATGCCAATTTTGAATCAATCTGATTTTTTTTTTTATATAATCGAGAATATTATATTTATCAATATATATTTATCAGTTGAAAGTTTTTATCTCAAATCATTTTTAATTTATTTAAAATTTGATGTGTGTGATCTACATGAATAGAATATAAAATATGATTGGTGAAATTAATTTTACGCTTACATAATTTTTTATATGATTTATATTTTATCAACCCGACCTTCATATTCATATTTATTCACTTAAATTATGTCAAATTTTGAATAATTAAAAATATTTTTCAGATACAAACCATTTTCAACCAGTAAAAATAGTAAAAAAAATAATTATGTAAAATTTGTTTAATATTTTTTTTATATGGCTCAGGGAAGGGAGAGAATAACCTATATGAAGTTAGACTTGTTTCAAATTCCACCTACAATGCTTCATCAAGTACATCATGATTTCTTCTTGTGCTCGTGAAATTTTTGTATTATATATATGTATATATTAATTTGCATACGTTTTATATTGACATTAAAGTTACAAGGAAAAGAAAAAGAAAATTTAGAACAATTGATTTTTTTTTTTTTTTTTGTTCATCAGATCTTTCATATGGTTGCTAAAATGTATTTTGCTTAGGAAGAACTCTTCATTTTTCATTATTATGATGCATATTTATCAATATTTGACTAATCGGTGTGATTAATAATCAGATTAGAAACTGACGGCATGTTACGCACAAATAGTATATTTTGAAAACATATGATAACATACACTGAAAGTTGAGTATTGCTACTAAAATGGTGAACACAGACGGAGCTGTCAAACTAATTTTACCATAAAAACAATAAACATAGCAGCATAGCATCGATGAAACCATAAAATTAAAAGTATCATCCTGGAGAGGGATTGGATTAGAATACTTGAGTATCAGGGTAATTCTGTTGCTGTTGGCCTTAATGGCCTTAGAATATTTAGATTATAATAATGGTGAATTTTCAATTTTGGCCTTTATAGAACTTATGATTTAATTTGTATATTTTAATTTTGATAATGTCATTAGGCAGTCTAAATATTTTATCCTAATTAAAATATTGGTTTGATTTTTAAAAAAAAATTAACACCGTTAAAATTTTATGCTGAACTAAGGTCCATTACAACGTTGTTACATAGCTACCAAGAGCTTTTTTTTTTTTAATTATTTCAAAATATAGCCCTAGTGAATTTAATAGAAGAGTTTAATGGTGTTAATAATTAAATTTGAATTTTTAAATCCAAATAGTAAAGGGACTAAATTCTTAAAAAAATAAAAGTATACAGATTAAATTTCAAATGTATGAAACGTACATAGATTTGAAGTATATTTTAACTTTCAAATTTTTACTCATTAATTTGATCCAAAAAAATAGTTAAACGAATGCGAACCATGAAAAACCATACTTATTATTATCATCATCATCATCATCAAATGCATTTTTTTGTGATTATAGTGTAATAACTGTTATTAGAATAAGAGTTAATTCTACCAAACATTCATAAACTATGACTATTATTTTAATTTGGTCTCTAAACTTTAAAATATTATAATTACATTATTAAACTATCAATATTATATCAGTCAAGTCCTTTTATTATTAAAACTATTAAATGACACTTCAAATCTTATGTAGCTAAATTTAAAATGAAAATTCTAAAGAAATAGAACATTAAAAAAAAAAAAGAGTGAATGGTGAAGCTTTTGGAAAAACTTTGAAAACCTCAAAACTAATATTTTTAAACATCCATTTTGTTGATATTCATTTTTTCTTAAAATTTTCATTTTAAACTATGTCACATAAGATCTAATATATCATTTAACAGTTGAATTAAAAGTTTTAGTAACAAAATGACCTAATTTCTATGACCTCAATAGTTTAGGGATTAATTAGAATTATTTGAAATTTAGAGACTAATTTAGAATAAAGGTTGTAGTTTGGGGATGCTTGATGCAATTAACTCTTACAATAAATATCAACCACATATAGAGATAATTAAATAAAGGGTTAAACTACACTCTTAACCACCACTCTTAACCACCCAAGTATTAGTAATAGCAATTGTAACCCCTAACATTTATATATTGTATCAATTTAGTCTTTATTCTAAAAAAATTAACCTTCAACATCACATTGCATAATTTGTTTTTTGTTTTTTTTTTTTTAGTTTTGCTTCTCTTTACCACATTGAGAGTTAATTTTAAAAGATTGAGAAAAAATGAAAATGATTACCTTGGATTTTGGGTGTTTCCTTGTTTAGTATATTTTCGATCAAATTTAGTTGATAATTTTGTTTTTTTTAAGCTTTTTAGGTGAAAAGATCACGAAAAAAAAGTAAAACTAAAAAAAAAAAAATCAAATTACACAATGTGTAAATGTTAAGGGTTAATTTTTTTAGAAGCAAGATTAAATTGACATAATGTATAAATGTTAAGTGTTGAAGTTGCTATTATGCTAAGTTTAAAAGTTGCCACATCATCTGTTCTGTTAGCCATTTAACGGCAGATGATAAAAAAAGACAAAATTGAATAATTAAATGACTATTTTATAACTTTTCATAATTAAATAACCAAAAAATGAAATATATCAATAATTGAATGACTATCAATATAATTTACCCTAAAATGAATTAAAACAAATAAAATATATATAAAAAATGTATTGATGAAGGAAACGTTAGGCATTAATTGTACGGAAGAATATTTGCGAAATTCCAACTTGCAATGCCACTAACATGAGACATACATGCATTGCACGTGAACACGGACAGAGTTGTCTGCCATTTTCACCCTATTCAAACAAGAAACAACGCTTAACATCGTATTCCCCACCAAAGAGATATTAACTATAGTAGTAATCTGAGTCAAAGAAATTTGAGTTAACTGAGTTGATTAATTTTATTTTATTATCTTAATTTAATTTTATAATTTTTTAAATTGAATTGAGTGAAATGAAATTCGAACTTAATTGAATCAAGTGAAATCATTTGAATTAAATTAAAAAATTAAAAATGTCAAATTAAAACTTGCTATAGTAAAACTAATTCTTGAAAACATTTTCAAAACAAAATAATAAAAAAATAAGTTACTTTAGTATTATTAATTAACTTATTTAGTTCACAAAATTATTATTTTAGAAAAATTTTAAAAAATTAACTTTTCTTATATATTCTTTAGATTTTTTAATTTTTTTTAAAATATAAATTTTGAAATTTTTATAAATACTTTTATTTTTAATTTTTTTTTGAATTTTTGAAAATTATTTTGATTTTTTTTGTGAGAGAGACCAATTTACTCATTTTCAAAATTAATAGGGGCCAAAGGGGTATTTACACCAATTTGTTGTTCGAATTATTCGAGTTATTTGAATTGTAAAATTCAACTCGACTCTAACTCGAAACTCGAATTACTTATTGACTTGAATAACTCGATTTGATTAACTCAAATTTCAATTTTTTCGAATCAAATTGAGTTTTGCTCACCCCTAAACTATAGTATTTGTAACATGAAAAATAATAGGGTAAATTGCATCTAAGGTCACTAAACTATTAATAAGTTTATGTTTTGGTCATTCAACTTCAAAAAATTATAAAATACTCACCAAACTATTTGTAAGTTTTCATTAAATCACTGGGCTATTAAAATAGTTGTTGTATGGCATTCTCTGTTAGCACTGCCTACACCAATTGAAAGCTCTCCTCGTCGTTGTCTTCTACAGTTCAAATTTTTTCATGAAATATTTTTTAACGTTACAAATTTAGGAATCAAAATCCAAACAACTTTCTTATTCGATCTTTGAAACTGGCCGTCAGATTGACTTGGATATATGATATGTTCTTCTACTCATTGATGGATACTGATCCACTGTACTAATCACCGAATTGCTGCTTGGAACTCACTAGCCAAAATTTAAAAAAAAATAATAATCTAGTGACTTAAATAAAAACTTTTGAATAGTTCAGTGATCATTTTGTAACTTTTTGAAATTAAATGACCAAAATGTAAACTTATTAATAGTTTAGTGACCTTGAGTGTAGTTTACCCAAAACAATACCAACCTAATCATATATATATATATATATATTAACATGTTAAAATTTACCTAACATAAAATAATTAACTTGTAAAAAGTTAAAAATATAATTAAATACCCTACAACATATGTCGATTCAATATTAGCTCGATTGATATCAACATTTTTTTTAGTGTAGGAGGTCATGGGTTCGAGTACATTGCAGTACATTATCCTCCTATTTAAGGGTTGAGGAAGGGCTATAGATAATTTTAAATATTTTATTAAAAAAAGCAGATATGATAACAACCTATAATAAAATTATTGTTAAAAAACAACAACAAAAAAAAACTTTAACTTAGAGATGGTGTGCTCCACATGTTTTACATCTACTCACTTTGAATGATTTTTTTTTTTCAAAAAAATGAATATTTACGTAGTGAAATAATTGTGGTAAATGTTTATTTCGTTTCATTCCATTCAACATTTAAAATTATTATTTTATCTCTTATAAATTTTATATATATCTTTAATATAACAATAATTTTTTTTACCACATTGATTTCACGAACTAATTAAATATCGATTTAATTGGGAAAGGAAAAAACCAAACTCATTTTGAAAAAGAAGTAATACATTAATAGTGACTGAAGTAATTTAATATACTTCCTTTAAAACATTTCTCCCATAGTTTAACTTTTTTTTTATTTAATAAAATTTAACATTTTTAGAATAAAAAAATAAAAAATAATTAAAAAATACTTAACATGATACTAAAGCATATTGTAAAACTTTTTTACTCCAGGGACAATTAACAAAATAATGGTTCTTCATATTATAGTGATGAGATATAGAACAATTTTATTGTTACCTATAGAGGGGAGTAAGCCAGTAAGGTAAATATCATAAATATGTTAATATGATATTAAAGATTTATATGTAACGAAATTATGTTGGTGAATAAATTATAAATGATTATTTAATAATATGAAATTAAAATTTTATTAAATAGGGTGGAACAAAATGGAGTAGTGTCCGATAATCATGGATGTGTGTTTTCAACATCCATACAAACATGAGGCGAAGATGGGTGAAGCAAGCACTACCCTATTATTATCTCTACTTTAACTTAATCAAACATAACATAAATACATGAATTATCAAATTTAACTATAATAAAATCTGTAATCTTGTTTAAAAATTGGGTCACAAGTAGAGTTTGAATAAAATTTTCGTGATTTTTAATTGATTCAATTAGGCCTAAATGCATATTTTGTAATTTTTATATAAATATTACTATAAAACTAATTTTTAATACTACTTTAAACAATGAATAATATTAAGTGATCTAACCCTCTCTGAATCTGAATAAAAATACAAGAAATGAAATTTCAGATTATAGCTCGAATGATCTGACCCATAAACACATAATTATTATGGACATGTACTAACACGATATCCCTAAAAAAAATTAAAATACATAATACAAATATAATATTAGATATATAAGACGAATAATTAGTATATCAAAATTTATAGCAGTTTAAACACCACATCCGACATGCCCAGTTTAATTTCCAACCTCACACTCAATCTGTCCTTCCAACTTTGTTTTTGAGAGATGAAGAATCTGAAGAATTCCACCAACATTGTTCATATATACCATCTTTAGCAGCCTTTAGGAAGAGGAAAACAGATAATTTTGCTGGTAAATTTGTGTTTGTTTCTCTGCCTTCTTCTCACCCATGATAAGCAATTGAACTTCATTTCTTCATCTTTTTCTCTCATTTGAATCTTACCATCATCTTCTTTATCCATGGCTGCTGCTTCTTTCTTCTCTTTTGTTTCTTTCACTTCAACCTGCAAAACCCACTATATCAATGAATTTGTGCCTTCATCCATGCAGTTCGTTAGCCAACTTTGATAAAATAAACCTTTCCATTGTTTTCATTTCACCTATGTTATTCAGATTCAAGTTTAACTTTTGATAAATAAACATTTCGATTGTTTTCACCTATATTATTAGATTTTGAATTTAAGTTTAATTGTTGGATGATAAATATGTGTTTAATATATATATATATAATTTTTTTGAAAATTCCTCGTCTTCGAGTATGTGGCAAATAAGATAACTTCAAGTAAAATGAAAAGACCAAACAAAATAAGTTTTGAAAAATACCATTACCTTGTATTGACATATTGTGGAACTTCTTTGATCTTCTAAGGGACGCTGACTTAACTATGGTATTCAAACTCAAATGAGGGTGTCTGATCTTTGATTTTAATGCTTTTCATATATTTAAAGATTCTTGAAACATCAAATGCTAATATTTATATTTAAATATATGATTAATACTGGTTAAATGTACGCAATATCTTAAAGTTTGAATTGTGGCTGGAAAAAACAGTATTAAAGGAGTTTGCCTCCAAAGTCCAATCACAATTAACTTCAGATTTATTATAAAAATATCCCATGAAACATGAGTATCCCTATCTTATACGATTCTGGATAAGAGGGTATGTTGCAAATGCACCCGATTTGAAAGCCATAAACAATCAAAAGGATGAAATAACACAAAAACTGAAGAATTCTTTTAAAGATTTGGCATTTGAAGCAAGCATCTTTGGTTGATCCACATTAAAACAATGAGATGATTCAAGTAAAAAAAGAAAAGAAAAAAAAAAACAACTTTTTAAAAAATCCCAAAATGTTTTCCAATTCTTGTTTCTGGTGCTTGAAAAGCCTGCCCCTGGAAAAGTATCAGAGACAGATCCAACAATGTGTGCTGGAAAGTTGGCTGCTTTTTTTTTTTTTTTGGGTAAGGAAACACTATAGGACTACAAGTTGTAAAATAACACCCAGAAAATAATTAAAATATATTTTATATTCGTAAAATTTTCAAATTATTGAAAATATGACAGAATAAAATATACGATTTACTAAGTATAACTTTTTTTTTTTTTTTGTATAGGCAAATTGGAGTCCATGTATTTATCATTCTTAGAGGGACCCTATTGAGATATCAGTCTCCCATCTTGGGAGAATACATGCTATTCGATTTCGAATTATATTTATACATTTTTCATGTTTTTAAAAAATATATATTTTTCATGTTATAATAATATTTAGAACATTCCATATTTCACAAATTTTGATTTATTAACCATTTATATTTCAAAAAGTTAAAAATGTTAATATATTTAAAATATTTATTTAAGTTCAATTATTGGTGCAGGAAAAGAGGCTAGTAGGGGCAAGTTTATGTGCCCATAAAAAAGCCACACACCTATTGAGAGATTAATCTTCCCCCCACCCTTGTAAGGACATAGCTCAATTATATCTGCACAAAAAACAGGCTAGTTGGGCCATAACATCTGAACTCACAGTCAGCTCATGTTTTCGATTCTATTCGATTTTCTCAAATTTAGTATTTTAATTTAAAAAAAAATCAAATTAAGCATCATAAATAATTGCATCAAATCAAATTTTTAAATGTTTAAAAATTGATTTTTTATATAATATTTTAAATTATTTTTTATTAAATCTGAAATAAAATATTTAATTTTACATTTAAAATAAAAATTAGTCAAAAGTAAAATAAATTCAATTTGAATAATTAGGATATTTTAACATATGAAGAGAAACCAAATATAATAGCTGGTTTATTCAGTTTTGATTTTTGTTTTTCCTTAGCCCTCAGCTTATGTACCCACAATAGGCAGGGGGACCAAATAATGTTAAACAGTCCCGCACTTTGGAAGTGCACAGTGTAAGCATATATCTCTATCCTGCCAATCCTAGCTGTTTTATCTTGAAAATATAAGCCACCATAAGGTATCCAACACATGAAAAAGGACTAAACAAGCAGCTTTATCAACACAATTTGTCGACTGTGACTCCTTGGGGCCTCACACGACACAATAAAGGAAAGCAGTATCAACACTTGTGTAGTTATGTCCCACAGTTCATATAAGATTCATAAAGCTAAATGGCAGGCGTTCTATGGGATTTTATCAGCTCTTTTCTAGTCCTGTGGAAGTATTAAGAATATCTGCAAGCCTGTAACTGACTGCAAGCAAGCGCCGGGCGATATACATCATTGCCCGGCAGGTGCATTTAATGTTCGATAGCTTTTACCAACACTATGATGGGCTTTGACGGTAGTAAAATGAACATCAAGCCTTAATGATGCTTGAAAAAATTCCCCAACATTGTCCATGATATAAGCAGAACATCCTAAAGTGAAAACTATTCTTTTTATGGTTGAGCTGAGTTCCTTAGTAAGTCCAATAAAAGTAGTATTTAGTTTAATTGATTCATGAAATCATCCATATTTCCGAACTGTGGTCATCTTTGTACCCAAAAGAAGAGCAAGTTTAACAGCAGCAGACATGAAAAAGCATACCTGTTCATCCGATTTTGATTTTGTGTTAGAGATTGGGGAATCTTCATTTTCAGTTCCCCATCGATGCGTTGCTCTCTCTAAGATTGAAGGGGTTGAAACAGGAGTAAGACTACCAGAACTGAGAGCAGGTGGAGTACTTTGAGTTCCCACATCTCTAGTCAAGCTCTCAGCTGTCGTTTCTGCAAACAGATGGTGAACTAAAACTTCAAACCAATTTTGAATCAAGCAATTTCACCAGTTCAGCTTAGGACGGAGCAAAAATAATGAGAAAACCGAAATCAAAGGGAACCATAGTGTTCGCTTTAATTATAAAAATAAATGTTTTACATTTAAATTAATGAAAATAATTTAAAAGAACATATAAAAAAAATACTATTTTAAAATTTAAAAAATCGATGTACCGTACCGGTTCAAGTAAGTTCAGTTAACATTGATATTCAATTCGATTTTCTAAAAAACAGAATACTACAAACTAACAGTAGAATCTTTTTAAAAAAACTGATAAGAACCAAATTATTTTGGTCAACCCCATGAAATGCTGGGAAAAGATGATGAGGAATTTCAGAAACCTGGAATTGGGAAGTGAGCAATGTCATCCTGAAGAGTGGTTGAAGAGTAAAAGAGTGGAGCAGAAATGGTGATTTTGTTTGGTAATCTGCGAAATGACCTTCCACTGAGTGTCTTTGCAGACAAACATTCCACTGGAAACTCTCCTGAAAGAGGATTGCAAATGTACTTCTCTGCTTCATTCCACTTGGAGTTTAAAGCAAATCCCTCAGGTGAGCATTCCAAACTATTATACACTGTCCTCGCCTGCAATGCTGCGCAACAAAAAAACAACTTGAAAGTTAAACCTATATTATTCGGACTCGAGTGTTTAATTTTCTAAAGTTTTTCGATATAATTAGAAGTACTTATATGTATTCCGGTATCTATATTCGAATAAATGTCAGACAACTATGAAGTTTTTGAATAACAATGATTTAGAAATCACCTTTAAGAGCTGTAGTGAATGAATATGTTGAAGGATCGATCCCATCTGCAAAAATGATGCGAAAGTTGTTAGATTAAACACTGAATTCAATAAAAGGATGCGGATGTTTCAGAGAAAAAACTGAATCCAAAACCAAATTTTATAGGAAAGATGAACAAGATAGGTACCTTTCAAAGAACATCCCGGAGACGACGCAGTGCTGGAAATGGTAAAGTTGGATCGAAATGAGCTTGTATTTTCTCTGAAATTTCTGATATAAGAACCCGAACATCTTCTTGAAACAGTGTTTTCATGGCGGATTCGAGCTTTGAGACCCCACTCCCTCAAATTGAACTCTAGTTGTTCTTCATTTCGTCGCGAAGAAGATTGTTCAGTGGCGGACGCCATGCGGGAGTGAAGCTATAATTTGAATTGTTGGAAGGTTTCAAAATGGTTTGTAAATTTGAAATTCCGCGTGAAAATTTAAAGCCAGGCCACCATGCATAGTAAATAAATAATCAGAAACCGACATTATCTGAATTTTTCGATTTTTTTTTTCGGATTTTAATTCTAAATTTCTTATCCGTAATAAATTCCCAAGTAAATTTTTAAATTCAAATAATTACCTTCATTTTATTTTCGAATATGCTTACGTATATAAATGCTAAATTCGAATATCTATATGGGATCTCAGTTTACTATAATATGTTTTTTAATAATTAAAATTTTAATATTTAACGAATTTGACTCCACATTTCTTATTATAAAAACCAATTACATATTCATAAAAACAATACTTGATAATGTTTTTTCTTTTCCTTTTTTCTGATTGGACAAGTTAAAGTTAAAAGGATTGAACAATGGTCACATTGGTTGGAAAAAAACACAACACACTCCTAAAGAGACGCATAAGTAAAACGTGAAACAGTATATGATAGTGTATTTATTGTAGGGATTGATTTTAATTTCTTCTGTTTTTACTATTAAACCTATGAACTAAAACAAGAGCAAAGTTAACATTTATCGCTTAAATTTTATATGAAAATTATTATTTTTAATTTTTTATTCAACTTTAAACAAATTGTTTTATTTGCTAAACTATAAAAAAAAATTAAAAATATTGACGTTATTAGACAGTAAATGAGAAATTTTAAACAATAAATATTAAATTTTATTAATAGTATATTGACTAAATTCATTCATATTATAATAGAAAAATAATTTAAACTTGTCCATATAATGAAAGGACCTGTCAATTACTTTCACCAATAGTTAAATAAAATATTGATAATTTATTGCTATTTGCCCAACTCAACAACTTAATTTGTACAAAAACAAATTCAAACTCGAACCTACTCAATTTAAAATTAACCAATAAAAAATATTTTTATTTTATTTTTATAACATAAAATAATATGAATATGAATTTTTAATATTTTATTTTTTAAAATAATAAAGCGAGTTTGATACACCGTATCCTATCAGATTTGAGCATGAAAATTTTAAAATCTAATTATAACATGATCTAATATATAAACACCTCTCCGCGTGATGAAGTATGAATCTAGATCTTTTCTCTTTTAAGAAGCAAACCAAATCAACGAGAGGCCTTTGTGCAATTGATAAAGGCAAATGATTTAGGTCTTGAGCATTTAAGTTTGAGACTCATCATGTACAATTATATGTTTAGATCTTCAAGTCCCATCATGTATTATTATTAGGTGTGTGTTTTAGTTCGGTTAATTAATTTTAGTCTAGATTGTTTCAATTCTTAATTTGTTCTGTGTTATAATTATTTAATTCTACACTTCATTCCCGTTTGTATGCGTAGTAATAATTTAATTCTATGTTTCGTGATTATTTATGTACTTATATTTATATTTTGAATATTTGTAAGCTTATAAAAAAAGAAAAAGAAAAAGGGGGAAACCAAGAAACTAGCCGACGGGAATGGTTTATATAATTAGATTTGGTAATTCATTCTTTTAGTAAAGATTGATCCACTCTTTTTCTTTTTTCTCCCCACACATACAATTTCTTTTAGCTAAAGCATGGGTGGAGTTTAGTTTGGGTTGAGTTAATGCATCTATCAATACTATAATATTTGCTTAAATTTGGTGAATTCAGTCTAAATTTCAATTTTTGTGTAAATCTATTCATATTTATAAACTTAAATTCATTTAAATTACTTATATTATTTTTTTAATTTAATATTTTATTAATTTTAAACATAAATTTAACATATTATATTATAAAATAATATATTTAAAATTTATGTAATTAAATTATATAATGCATAAAAATAAATTATTATAAATCAAGCTTGAATCTCGAATATTAAAGTCAAAATTCATTTCAAAATGATATAATTTTTAAACTCAATGTTATTTTTATTCATATCCTTTCAAATATAAAATATCCCAACCATTCAATGGGTTTAATGGTAGACACGTTACCTTGACGACACATCTTGTATGCAGTCCAAAATTTGATGAAATTATTCTTTGTACAACATCATTGTTTCTTTTTGTTGTATCACTATTTATGGTAAACTTGAATCTTGATGTAGAGTTTTGCTTCAATTATAGCGTTATTTTAATCATAAAAGTAAAAAGTCAAGCAGTTGGGGACAATAAGCTTTTTCAAATTTTTATGGCAATTTTTATTTTTGATTTATTTGCATATTTAAAATTTAAATTTAAAATATGAATTGAGTTTTAGCTTGATTAATATTGATATTATTATTAGTACAATAAAACATGGATTCGGACGTTTTGAAGTACATTTATTATCCTACTTAAGAGTTGAGGAAGAATTATAAGTAGTGCTAAGTATTTTATCAAAAATTTAAATTTAAAATAATATTTTAATTATTTTCATATTATATTCATGTTGGATTATACCATGTTTAGTATCATCTATTCACATATAAAATATAACAAACAATGCGAACAAATGATTTGATATTTGTTTCTCTCCCCTCCTTTCCTTTTTTTTTTAATAAGTTTTTTCATTTGACGATTCATTATTATCTCTCCCAATAATATTGTCTTCAAAGTTCTGTTGGAACATTTTCAAAATACATAATGTTTCAATAGTTGCAAATGAAAAGTTATAAACAACTAATAGTTATATATTTTGATTATTAATCTATAGTTATAGTGATAAGTTATGTCTCTTAAATATAAATAGTTATGTCACTTTTTTTTTAACAAAGAATTAAAACCATTCAATACTTGAATAGTTATGTCTATGTAAAAGATGTAATTATTTAGAATAGATACCTATTGAAAAGTTATGTCTCTATGAAGAAACATGAGAACTCTTATAAATAGGTTATAAATTTCATTTGCATGGATACGAAAGAATACCAAAAAGACATCAAAAATTGAGAAACAAAGTTTCTTTCTAGTCTCCTTCATCTGATATTTCTAGATTGTTCTATAAAGAATTATTGCAAAAGTTCTTTATAAAAATTGATATTCTTGCTATGCTCCGCTCAATGCTAAGTGGACTGCTTCCGTCGGTGCATAATATCGACAGTCATTAGGTTTCATTGTATCTTCAAGGTTTATTTATCAGTAACTTTTTTGCACACCAAAATATAGTAGGGGCGAATAAAACATTGAATATAGTGCCATGGTTACACACCTTGAAGCTTTCATTTAATTTCTAATAAATTCATTTTATTCCCACGCGCCAACAGGTTCGAACATGAATTCTTCCCTTAAAACTGAAATATGTCTTAATACTGTATTCAACACTTGATAATTTTTTCCCCTCATTTTACAACAAGAACTCTTAGCCAATAAATTTTGGGAACTAGCATTTGCACATTTATTGTATAAATAACTAATATATTAAAAATTATATTAATATTTTTATATATTATAATTAAAATTAGATAAAATCCATTCAAATTTATATAATTATTTCTTAAATTTGATCCTATTCGAATCAAATCTATTGAATTAGATAAATAATCAGACATATTTTCCTCTTATTTTTTGCCACCACCAATTATATTTTGATTGTAGGAAAATAATCAATGTGAACACTTTAAAAAAAAAATATTTCACTACTTAATAAATAATTTGATAGATAACTAGGAAGATTTGCAATAAAAACATTAAGCATAAAGTTTGGAACAATAGAATAAACAACATAGTCTTCATCAAAGTTCAAAATATCAATGTTACTACATAAACTAAGGCTATTCCCCCTCCTTGTAAGAGCATCAACACATCTATTTCTCTCTTGGAAAACATGATGGATTCAATTATGTGGAAAAGTCTTAAAAATAGCCCTATAATCATTAACAAGATTGATGATTGACGTAATGTTATTTGTTGAAGAACCTTTAACAAAATTGATGACTGACGTAGCATTAAATTCAACAACTAAGTGACATTAAACTCCTTAACAAGCATTGAAGCATCACGTATTGTTCAAATTTCAACAAACATAATTTTAGCGTGCCTAAGAAAACGATGAGAACCGGCCAACCCCTTTCCTCATGGTTATCAAATTCAAAACATATGTATATACATGCATCTACACATATCTATTTATCACATGACACAAATTTAGATATTTCGACATGTAACAACCACCTCTACTCAATTGCACAAGTTAATTAACTGAACTAACTAATCTAAACTAAAAAAAAAAAAAAATCTACCATCATGCAAAATTTATATGTTTTGAAGATGTCAATTACAATATATCATACCAAATCAACCAATTACTCTCACATACCATGCTTAAGCACCATGCACCAAACAAGAAAACACAAAGCTAACAAGTAGAAAACACAAAATAAAGCAAAGAAAATTCTATGTAGTCCCCTACACTTAAACTACACATTGTACTCAATGTGTTCCCAATAAAGAATAAGAGGTTTAAGGATTTCCCCAGTTTTATAAAGTGATGTGAGGTAAATTCGAGGTTGTCCACCTCCTCATTGAAGCTCGAGAATGTCGTGTAATTCTCGAGTGGATAGTCTGTATAGAAAAATAAATAAACCAAAAACAAAAACATGCAAATGATAAAATAAAAATAAAAAACCCAAAAATCTAAGTTCTACTATACAATGACACTATCTAATTCAAACTTCAGCTATATTCCAAGACAACCCCGCAACATTGTTGTCCTCTTCAAGAACATGATCTTTAGTCTCAGCCTAATAAACAATACAATCCAAATATAAGATTTCTTGAAAGTTACTGACTGTTCCCCTAAAATAAGGCTTCACTCTTTGTCTGTTTACTAAAAAAAACTGACCATCCTTCGATGCAAGCTCAATAGCCTCATTGGCCAACACACGATTAATTGTGTCTATCACACCCCAAAATTGGCAGATCCGATAGAGAGACGAGTAGATGTGAAGGTTATCTATTTCGGCGCACTATTGTAGTATAGTCTGCCACTTTTCAGAATTTTGGCAAGTTAAATCTTGGTGCATAATGTATCCGCCCGTAGAAGTATCTAAGGACTTCATCTAGGGGTATTCTTCAATTGAAGGAAGAGTATGAAAAACAGAGAGTATGCTTCAGAGTTTTGGCTTAGTATGAAGCATCTACTAAGTGCATGAGAAAATTTTGGGAGATTAAATCGTCTTCAAAAGTACACATTATGGGAGTTACCACTAAAGGTATGGTACGTCCAGTTTGCTCGATTGTTGTGCAAGGTGGGTTTTGTAATGTGATTGATTATGAGTCATTGAATGACTGGTCAAATAACATTTGCATATGATTCTCTAATATTTATCCTGGTTCTTGTAGAACATTTAAAAGATAATATCTGTATACATTCGACACTTGTCAAGATCTACTAAGAGGAACTAAATATATATGGTAAGAAGGGAACACTTAGATAGTTTTTCTTCCTCCTCTTCCACACTTTGGTTCTTTTTCTTAAACCTAAATATACTTTTCTTCTTCGTTAAACTGGAAGCTAAGGTTTTTGGGTTAATCGGTGGATGTTTCAATCTCCCAGTAAGTCTGATAGCTCTACATGTTATGATTCTGAAAGAGTAAGGATGTTAAGAAGCATAAATACAGTAGGAAGTGAATAGGAGGCCCTGCATGGGGATTGTATGTAATTGATATATTGGTAAACTATCTTAAAAAATGGTTTTAATGGTAATCTCATGTTTTTTTAAGTAGTTTTTGTTGCTGGTTTGAGAAGGACGATCAGATTTGGAACTCTGAGCTACAGTAAATGTGAGTCTTTATCCTGAATCATGCATGGTACTTTATAATGGTAAATCATGTGTTAGGGTCTTCTCGGATAACTGGTGAGTGCATGTGTGTGTGACTTATCGTAAATGTTCTGCATAATTACAAATGAGATATATGAGTTGCTACTTGAATAACATGATGTGTGGTATGTATGCATGTGAAATCAGGTATGAGAGAATATGAATTCGTTAGGAGTGTGAATGAATCTAGGTAAGTGTATCATGTGTTAAATGAGTAACACAAGCATTTGTGATGCCTCCGGTAAGGCAAGTACATTGTTAATCAAACTGGAAAATCACAATATGAAAATATATGTAAGACCATGTGGTAGAGACCCATGGCATCATATGACAACGAGAATACTCATGGTGTAGCCTCGAGTAAGATGTAAACCAGACTAACATATCACAACATGAAAATATGTAAAAGACCATGTAGGAGAAACCCATGACACCCTTTGAGATAGTCTGCCGGGATAATAAACACATAATGTTCTGTAAAGCCTTTGTGGCGTATTCTGTGATGCATTTGTGACATATTCTGTAATGCCTTTGAGGTAAAATCTAGTTAACCGCCTTTGTGGTGAGATTAAGGTAAGTTTAGAGACTTCTTCACTAGACGACTTTGTGGTAGAGATCTGGATAAGTTTGAAAATATCTCTGTTTGGATAGCCTTATGATGAAATTCGAATATGACCTAAGGGCGCCCTAAGTAGAAAAGAAAAAACAGAACTAAGGGCAATGTTCACAAGATTAAGCCTTTACGATGATGGAGGCGTCTTAGATGAATTACAAGTTAAACTGACCTTGGAAGAAGAAATGAAAGCCAAACAACCCTTGGATATTGAATTGTTTCCGCACATAGACATTACTATATGAAGTAGGTGAAAATTTCATCAAAACCAGATAAACCAGGATGATAGTTTAAAAAATAATCAAAACTGGGAAATCGAGATAGATGACAAGTGAATGACCATCGTCACTAGGAAATCTGATATGGTTAGTTATTGACATGTGTTTTGAAGTTTCAAGCGATGCTCGAGAGCGGATAGGATGGATGGGTGGGTGTAACACCCCCTAACCCTTATCCGTCGTTGGAACAGGGTTATGAAGCATTACCGGATATTACAGATCAAATGCGAACAATTCATAATTATTCACTCATAAACATCATAATTCAATAATATAGTCCCTTTATGAACCTTCGAGGCCCAAAACACGTGTTAGAAACAAATCGGGACTTAATCGTGTGCTTCAAAAATTTTTCGTGAAATTTCAAAATTTTTCCTTAGTACAGGGCTCACACGCCCGTGTGGCCCAGGGCCACGCCCGTGCTTTAGGCCGTGTCCGACCCCATGTAATTCTCTGACTTAGGCCACACGGTTAGCCATACACCCGTGTCTCTACCCGTCTGTAATTTCCTGAGCATTCGGTTTAAAATTTTTAAGATGTAGGGGACACACGGCCTATCCACACGCCCATGTGTAAGCCGTGTGTCTCACACGGTCTGGTCACACGCCCGTATGCCAGGCCGCGTGGACTCAAAATGAGCCTTATACATCAAGTTTACCAACCCTAAAATCTTGAACCTCAAGCAACTCAAAAACTAATCGTTCAACAAATCCAAGTTATATTCAAATACACCTAAAACATGTTAAAATTATCAATCTATTGACCTATCTAAAATATATTCATAAGTATTTCACATATAATATGCAAACCAATTCAATTAACTTCATTCAAACCAAATCTAATTTCATACCAAAACATACTATTTTATAATCTTAACATAGCACATAAACTTATTTATAAGTAACCAATAACATTTTATAACATATTTTACAAACAATTCCCAAAATGACAAACACAAACATCCTAGGTACATGCCATTACAAAAAAAGAAACATACTTCACCAAACTTGAGTTCGGGATCGGTTTTGGATGCTGATTCGACAATTCGACTTTAACCTAACCTGCGCACGAAAAAAAACCGTACGCTGAGTATACACTCAGTGGTATTTCTATAATCCGAATACTTTAGAGAAAATAATATTATATAGCATATACATTTAACCATATGTGAACATTGATCAATCAATAATTCAAATCATCCATTTAACCTTCATTTCATCAATAGCTAATTCAAATATATTTTCTCACTTTGATTCAAATAACATTTAGCAATAGCAATTCTCTTTTCATGAACATTTGGTTCATGCATTTCATTTGCACAATTCAATTCAATAACAACTTTCAATTTCACATCCAATATCAATCTTATTGCCAATTCATTTATTTACCCCTACTAACAGAACTCGGACTTTGGCGGATACACGGATCCAACCAAAACACACCAATATGGCACCCAGTGCCTCATCGGATAATTCAAAGTAATAGAGTGACACCCAGTGTCTCATCGGCCATGCCAAAGTAAGTTGGTACCCAGTACCTCATCGAATTTATCCGAAGTAACAATATTATGACACCCAGTGTCTCATCATCTCGTGGTCGAAGTATCCCTGAACTCTTCTAATCCTATGGCATGCCAACTATATCCGACTCAGCCCAATACAGTTAATAGGGTTTCAACTTCAATTTTTTAAATTCAATTTCAATCAAAATCCACACTAATCACAAATTCTCATAATTTCAATTCAACTATCCACATATGCTCATAAAATTTAATTCCATTCAATTCAATATCACAATATCAATTACTTACCTCAATCTACTTACCATACACATTAAGTAATAAATTCAACAATTAATTATTAAATTCGGATTATAGAAATACAAACTGTAATTTCTGAGCTAATCTTCATTGACTTTGTCTTTTCCTTTCCTAGCCGAGTTCTCCGGCTCAATGTTTGCTACGGAATTAAAATAATTGAAAATCATCAAAACAACACAATTTAACATTGAATATTTCAATTTATACACAACTTTTGCCTAAATTCCAATTTAGTCCTTAAATCAAACTAACTCTTTTTCTTAAAAAACTAATTCCAATTTCCACTTTAATCTAATTTCAACTCCTTAATTTCACCATAAAATCCTAATTTCAAAATTCTCTCAATTTAGTCCTTATTACTTAAAACTTATGATTTATTTTACAATTCAATCATTTTCTCAATTCTAACTTGAAATTCTATCAATTTAACCCCTAATTCTTCAATTTATTCAACATGAAACGGGATTACAAGAAACAAGATTAAATTGACTTACCAATCAAGCTTTGAACCTTAAACCCTAATTTTTCTTTTTCTTTTTCTTTCTTCTTTCCCCCTTCTCTGTTTCGTTTTCAATTCTGTTTCTTTTTCTATTTCATTTGTTTTATTTGTTTTATTTTATGTTTATTATATTAATATAATACTATATTAACATAATTATTAATATTTCTTAAATAATAAGTAAATACATATATGTATTACAAATGTATATATGTATTTATTATACATGTACATTATTATTACCACACAATTGTCACAATTTGGTTTATTTATTTATTTAGTCCTTCAACTTTTCTTTAATCTATAATTAAGTTTTCACACTTTATTCAATTTAATCCTTATACCTAATTAACCTTAATTCAAGCTAATTCTCTTAACTAAAACCTAATTAACCACACAACTAACTTCGTAAATATAATTCGTTTTACGACACGGTGACCTAAAAATGCACTTTTTCGATACTAGTAAATTTTGGGTCATTACAATTCTCCCTCCTTAATAAATTTCGTCCTCAAAATTTACCTGAAAAGAGGTGGGGGTACAGAGATAGTTTCTTCCGGTTCCCAATTTTCTTCATTAACACTATGACTTCGCCACAATACTTTTACTAATGGAACCCATTTATTACGTAATTCTTTTACCTCTTGAGCTAATATTTCAACCGATTCTTCTTCATATGACAAATCAAGTCAGATTTCAATACCCTCTGTCGAAATAACATGTGAAGGGTCTGATCTATATCTTCTGAGCATGGAAACATGAAAAACATCATGAATTTTCTGTAATTCTGGAGGCAAAGCTAAACGATATGCTACTAGTCCAACTTTTTCTGTAATCTCATACGACTCAATGAAACGAGGACTTAGTTTTCCTTTTTGACCAAATCTTAAAATTTTCTTCCAAGGTGAAACTTTGAGAAATACCTTATCACCAACAGAATACTCAATGTCGAGACATTTCAAATCCGCCTACGGTTTCTGTTTGTCGAAAGTTGCTTTTAGTCTATCCTGAATCTTCTTAACATTATCCTCTGTTTCTTAAATTAATTCTGGCCCAATCACTTTTCTTTCATTCAATTCCATCCAACACACAGGTGATCAATATCTACAACCATATAGAGCCTCATACGGAGCCATTTGAATACTTGATTGGAAACTATTATTATACACAAATTCAGTCAATGGTAAATAACGTTTCCAACTTGATTCAAAATCAATGATACAAGCTCAGAGCATATCCTCTAAAATCTGAATAACTCGCTCTGATTGTCCATCTGTAATGCCCCGAATTTTGGGCCTAGAAGAAATAGGTTTTGAACAAGGGAACAGTTAGGAGACTACACATAAATATTTAGTTGTGCAAGAAAGTGACATTAATGAATGACTGCTTCAGTGGTTAAGTGATTTAGGAGTGTTTGGAAGTGTCTGAGAAGTTAGGGGTTCAAGCCTTGGCTTAGGAAATTTTTTTATTTTAAGTGAATAAAATCCTTGGATCTAGATAGTAGGTTCTTAAATTATTGTGGTTAAGATATGATACAAAAGAGTTGTTGGTCTAGTGGTAAGGGGCGTGTGGAGTGTACATGGGGTCTAAGGTTTGAGTGGTGGCGAATCAAAAAGGGAGTATTTATTTTGCTGCCAAATTCGTGTGGGTGGTAGAGTTGGATTGAAATACTGCTGAATGGAGTTTCAACTGGTCATAGAGAGAATTGATGAGGGATATTTGGAGAGATTTGAGGAGAGAATATTGGGATTTGGGGAGGTTGTTGTTGTGGAGAGATAATAGGAGAAAATTAAGGGATATGAAGTTGATGGAGAGTGTGTAGCCGAATTGGAGGAGGGATTTTTGGGATTTAGGGTTGTTGCTGATTTGGTGAGAGTTAGAATTCGGGTTTCATTCCTTTTCTTTCAACCTTGGCTGAATACAGCTTCTCTCCTCCCTCATCATTTTTCTTTTCGGTTTTCTCTTCTAGCTGATTCTCCCTTCTTCTTTTTTTAAGCTCTGCCGAATACTCTCCCCTCTTTTCTTTTTCTCTGTTCTTTTCCTTGTTACGTTGTTACTTTGGCTGAGCACCCATCACACCTTTCTATTTTTGGCTCTCGGCTTTAGCAAGGGTTCATTGATCAATTGGGAGCGCACGATTTTTCTCTTCCTCTCCCTCAAGTGCTCTTCATTGGTCGAATACTGATAGATTAATCCTGATTCTTGGTTCTTTGTACGCTACATCTCTGATCTGCAATCTATTTTATCGTTGTTGGTAAGTGGTTATGGTATGATAAGGAGTCATCTGTTACTTTTTGAGAAATAGTATTGAGTGGTAAGTGGGGTGCAATTGGGATGGTTTGTCAAGTATGAGTCTAATATAGAGATGGCGAGGTTGATTGGCACATTGCCTGGGAACCAAGGGTGCGATGATCATTGATTTTCGGAATAAGAGTGTTCGGAACGAGGAGAAACTATAAATCGCATCAGGTTTGTAACAGTACTCTGTAAACGGTAATCGGCGAAAAAGTTGAAAAAAGTGTGTACTCACACTGTTTTAATCGTAGGTCGGCAAAAGCCGAAAATCCAAAAAATATGGCATTTGATGCCACACGGGCGTGCGATCGCACGTGTGGCAATCTGAGCCTGCGAAATAGGGGCGTTTGTCTGTAGAGGCCACCATGAGCGATCTCATGGGCTTAGGCTATTTTGGGCCATGTTGGGTCGAAATGATGACCGAAATACCCCTATAGGGTAAAATGACCGAAATACCCCCATGGGGTAAAATGACCGAAATACCCCCATAGGGTAAAATGTCTGTTATACCCCTAGGAGATGAAATGACTGTTATGGCCTTATGTTATGTATGACTGATTTGCTCTATGATATGTAAGACTATGATTGAGCATGACATTTTGCATACACGTATGATATTATGTCACGACATATTGCATGGGGACGGGTTGTTATATTGAAGGAAGTGTACTGTACTGATAAGGTCGCAATGGGTCGCGCAATACGATTGTGGACCTACTGATGGCTATATGATGTTTATTTTACTGGCAGCTTTGCTACAATACTATTTAGTGCCGCAACCGGTGCTAATCTTGGTGTGTTTGGTTGGGTGGGTCGATTTTATCCCCACATGGTGTGTTTGGCGGGACGGAGTGGTGTGTAGAGTCTGGATTGGGTAGGATTTCTGACTGCATATCTACACCGATTAATGATACTTTGCATCATTATCGCATCGATTAATGATATTACATAATCGCTCACTACATGACCGATATTCTATTCGCGGCGGCCAATGCCCCACCGATACTAATATCAAATTGGGCAAAGGCCCTACTGACATCGGGCATTATGCCGGGCTCAAGCCCAATCGCTTTCACATTACGAAATGGCTTAAGCCCACACCGAACTAGACTATTATTGTAACGGCTCGTGCTCAAACCGTATTTATCTCATCGCTTAATTGATCGCTTGCTTGTTAGGGATTACACACCGAGTTTTCGTAAACTCACCCCTCTATTTAATCAGATGGTAATCCCCAAATGAGGTCGGTCGGTGTCACGAGGGACTTGATGATAGCCACACAACTGCATCAGCTTTCATTTTTAGTTTTTGATTTATAAGTAACTGAATTTGGGTATTTTTATGTAATAAGGCCTCTTTAAAGTTATAAACTTTAAATTGGGGTTTTTATTTATTTAGTTTGATATAAATTGCTAGTTGTAGAAAAAGATGGGTTTTCAAAAGGTAATTGTTTTCAAAGACACCACGTTTTCGCAACATTTTCTAAAAAACCTCCTCAATAAATGAGATTTTGAAATTTAGTAACGTTTTAAAAGTGATTAGCTTTTAATGATGCACGCTTTGGAAATGAACAACCCGTTTTGGAATCACCGTTTAATAACAAAATGATTAATTGATTTTGAGGATTTTAACGACAACAAGTTTTACGCTAAACACTTCAATGTGAGACCGCCAGATCCGGCCATAACGTCTAGGTCAGGTTTGGGGTGTTACACCATCAGTTTGTAGATGAAAAGCCGTACTAAAGTTGAGTCGAGTACCAAATGATTCATGCAACTGTCTCCAAAATCTTGATGTGAACTGTGGATCCTGATCAGAAATTATCGACACAAGAATTCCGTGCAATCTCACAATTTCCCGAATATAAATTTCAGCAAGTTTCTAAAGTGACCAATTAGTTCTGATTGCTATAAAATGAGCTGATTTTGTAAGCCGATCAACAATCACCCAAATAGCATTTTTCTTGCTCGCTGATAGTGGTAACCTCATTACAAAATCCATCGTGATACAATCCCATTTCCATTCAGGAATATTAATTGGCTGAAGTAGTCCAGTAGGAACCTAATGCTCTGCCTTTACTCGTTGACAAGTCAAGCATTTAGCCACATATTCAACTATATTTTTTTTCATTCCTGGCCACCAATATGATTCTTGCAGATTTCGATACATTTTTGTTCCTCCAGGATGTAGAGCAAAAGGACTATCATGAGCTTCTCGAAGTATCAATTCTTTTAATTCTGAAACATTTGGAACACAAATCCAATTATGAAATCTTAAACAACCATACTCATCAATGCTGAAATTCTCTATCATGCCATCTGAACCAATTCTTTCTTCTTTATTAACTTGTCATCTTCTAACAGTGCTGACTTGATTCGATCAAACATCACTGGTTTGATTCTTAATTCAGCCAATAAACTTTCATCATCATTAATACTGAGCTTTGCAAACATTGCTCGTAATTCAATCGTTGCCTTTCTACTCAACGCAACTGTAATATCCTGGAAATGGGCTTACGCATTTATGCTTAATTATATGAAATAGCATGCTTGAGTATGTTGTGAATGTGTATAATGAAATTTGTAAACTTTAGAAAATAGGAGAAAGCCTTAGAAGATATTAAATTTTAAGTATAAAAGAGGAAGCTAAGAGGATAGGGCCTTAAGAGAAAATGTAAGGAAATAAGACATGGAAGTGAGCTTGGTAAAGTGGCTGGAATACGCCACTTAAGGCTTGGGCAAATAACGCCATAAGCTGGGAGGAAGGTAGAAGGATCGAGCCGCGTGGGAAGCAAATGGACTTATATTTTTGCGTCAAAAAGGGAATTGGGCTAAGTAGGTCTTAAAAGAAATTCTGGGTGAATTATGGCACAAAAAGCGCCTTGGCAAAGTGGCTTGGGGCGTTACTGCAAATTATGCATAAGGGCTCCAAAGAGGTCTCATGTTCGAGCCTTGTTGGCAGCATTAAGTGGTTTTATTTTTGCTTTGGCGTCAAGGAAGAAAGGTGAGAAGAGGTTGGACGACAATTGGACTTCTAATTGGATGAGGATTAAGCTTATTTTATTCGGCTAGGATAATTGTGATTATTGTTTTATTTTATTTTATTTTTTTAGGGGTAAGATAAGAGATTATGTGTTAAGATTAATTTATTTTATTAAGGTGATAAAGAAGGGATAATAGGAGAAGTATGAGGAATGTGATAAGTGATGATAAGGTGGCCGACCAAGGGACTCTTGGTTGAGGCATTCGGTCATGTATAGGAAAGGAGCTAAGTCTTTGAATTTATTTTAGTAAAAGCATCCAACTCTTTGCTGAAATTCCTCTACTCTTCTCCTCTTTTTCTTATTTTCTTGTAACCTCAAATTCCTTTCTATACCTTTGAAACCGTGTACCCTTTGACACTAAGAGTGATAGCCGAATATTGCATCTACCATTGTTCCTTGTTGCCGAAAATCTCCAAGCATAAAACCCTCTCCATTGTGGCGGTTCTTCTCTCCACCATAAAGTGCCGAACCACCATTGTTGTGCTCCAAGCCGAATCTTTAAAGGAGGGTGCTGTCGACTACTTACTTTAGACTCTTCAAAGCAACGTGTAAGGGTAAATGTTTCCTATGCTAGTAATTGATTTGATCTCTTCTTCATAAGTGTGCCGAAATCTTGTGATTAGGCCTTGATTTTAGGCATAGCCGAATGTGCATAGTGCCATAATAAGCGTTTTGTGTGTAGCTAGCGTTAAGGATCATCAAAGGAGTCTTTCGGGATTGAAGTGATCAAGGGATCTAGTGCTTGGCCGAATACAAGAAGGAACATAGCAAAGTTTTCGGGAGTTGATTATTAGAGAAATCGGCACCAAGGTAAATTTTGGGTTACAATAATCCTATTGGGATTTGGATTGTGGCGAATGGGTTTTCATTAAATCTTTAATATTGGCCGAATGTAGGAGTTAAGGATCTAAAGTGTTAGATCGGGTTTTCTGGTTTCAGAAAGCATTAATACTGTGTGTGTACCCCACACTAAACCTTAATAGTTTTATGGTATTGATTATATGCATGTGTTAATATGAATGTGTAAATGTGGCTAAGGTACCATGCAATGGTACAAAGTACTCAGTACGCTTTTCCTACTCCTACTATGAGTATGAGTGATCTCATTATGGCATATGTGCACAAAGTGATAAGAATGTGAAATAAGGCATGATATTGCATGATATGTATGACATGGGCATATGGGTTATATAAAAAGGGGAAGTGAATGTGGTGACTTCGGTCACATTATCTGAATGTGGTGACTCATGTCACAATTATGTTATCTGGTGGCTATGCCACAAATTTTATAAGGGCGATGAGCACGCCGATCGCAGTGGATCGCCTTCGATGATGTGTAGCGGATGGAGGGTTGACTTAGTAGTCCCCACGGTGTGCAGGTTGGTACGGATGATGTGTAGCGGATGGCATCTAGGTTTGGGTTCGGGTTGCATCATTTTATTTATTTAATTATATGTATATGTATGAACTGATATGCCTAACCTATTGAGATTTAGTGTTGGTCGTATACATTGAGTCTGTTTGACTCACTCCTCGCTTGGGGAATATTTTCTTCTGTGATGTTCGATAATGGACCTGCCTACAGGAGCTTAGTGGTGGCCATGCTCGGTTCGAATTTTCTTTAAATTTTGGACATGTTATATTTTAAGTATTTGGATTTAATTTCGGGTTTAAATTTTGATGTAATAAGGCCATAGTATGAACTGTTTTATACTTGCTTTTTATTTGATATTATTAGGTTACGAATTTTTACTCGATTAAAGATTAAGGAAAATTTTATTCTAAAAAAAAAAAGAACTCTAAATGTTTTGGACATTATAAAACAAATGGTTTTTATTTTACATAAGATAAACTCGTTTTCAACTCAAGCCCAACTCAAAGTAACAAAATTTTTCCTAAGTACCGAACGGAGTTTCAAATATTTTTTTTGAGGAACATACCAGATCCGGTCAAGGCTCGTGGGCTGGGTTTGGGGTGTTTCAGTTTGGTATCTGAGCCCGGTTCAAAACTCGGCTCTGGGGTTTTTGGGCTCCAAAACCTTTTCTAAAAATGGGCTTTTGAAAGGATAACAGTGCATTAGCTCAAGATGGCACCTGCGTCTCTGACCCAAGTCCGCTAGGTAAGTACCCTAAACCATTGTGTGATATACATGTGGGCTTTATGGGCTTTATGGGACGTAGACTAGTTTAATTAGACTCTGATGGACTATAGGCTTAGTTTAAACCATTTCTTAAACTTTCATAAGACTTAATTTCACTAAACAAACCCGTTAACGAGCCACAAGACTAGGGTGTGGTAACCATCGTACGCATGTCTAGGATTGGATCCGAAAGAGCTTGGTATTTAAGCGGTCCCCAGTGACTCACCTCCTCTTCACTGAATCCTACCCGTGCGTAGTGACTGCTCACCTTAGTCGAGTTAGGGTGTGGCAATAGGCAGATGCATGCCTAGGAGTGGATTCAGGGAGAGTTTGGTATTTAAGCAGTCCTAGCGACTCACCTCCTCTTCGCTAGAATCCTACCTGGTGCGTGGTGACTATTCACCCTAGTTATGAGGACTCGTTGATGGGCTAAACCCTATAATTAAAACCCAAAAGGGACCAGCCACCCTAGTTTAAAAAAAGAAAATTACGAAATTACCCCTGATTTACAAAATTTTTAAATTGACCCCAATTTATTACCAAAATACCCCTGTAGGTGAAATGACGAAAATACCCCTGGGATAGGAATAGGACGAAAATGTTTGAATGATAAATGTGTGTTGAATGAATGTGCTCCTTTAAATTAGGATAGAAGACTTGAAACTTTGATCGATCGAAAGAACTACTTCTAAACTTCTTTTATAAAATTTCTTCGCGGATAATCAGTGGAACAAAATACTAATGCATAAAAAATTCTTAATCAGATTAAAGCGCGATCGTAGACATGAGTTCTAGGGGACGTGGTCGTAATGTGCGAGGACGTGGTAAAGGCAGAATGGCCGTATCGAAACCCGTCAGGTCTGGTCAAGGGTCCGAGAATGAGGTACCACCACCCCTACCACCAGCGCTTGGTGTTGGCAAAGCAAGATCGGACGGGGATGATGCAAAGATCACAGCGCGATGCCGCGAGTTCTTGAGATGGTGGTCGGAGCGGTAGAGGTATGGGAGCTCGTAAATGCACCGAGCGACTCAGAGCCAATGGGGCTGAGGTGTTTCGTGGTGTATCTGGTGTGGCACCCAGTACAGCTGAGTATTAGTTGGAGGCGACGGAACGAATTATGGATGAGTTGGATCTGACCCCTGAAGAGAAATTGAAAGGAATGGTGTCACTGCTACGCGATGAAGCATATCAATGGTGGCTCACAGTTTGGGATAGTGCTACGGCTGAGGAACTCACTTGGGAATATGTTAAAACGGCATATCAAAAGAAGTATGTTGGAACTCATTACGTTGATGCACAGAGAAAGGCTTTTCTGGGGCTGGTTCAAGGGATTAAGTCCGTAACGAGTACGAGGTCGACTTTTTAAGGCCGAGCCGGTATGCTCGAGGATAGTGGCTACGAGCATGAACGATGTGTCCGGTTTGAGGATGGACCGAGAGATGATCTCGAGGTTATTGATAGCTCGCAGCAAGAGCGGGAATTTGGCGTGTGTTAGTCGAGAAGGCAAAAGTAGCCGAGGGAATTAAGGACTCGTGAGGCGTAACTCTCGATCGGAGCGCATGTAAAAGAAGTTTTGGATCGTCTGGATTGTCCGAAATGTACGTAAAAGGCCCGAGTTGATGGGCCGCGAGGTCGCAAGTTGGTACAGGAGGGTAATATCGTGACTTGTAATCGGTGTGGGAAGAAACACTTAGGGAGTGTTGGAAAAAGACAGGAGGATGCTTCAAGTGTGGGTCAAAGGACCATATGATTAAGGATTGCCCTATGAGGCCGGATGGAAATCGACCAGTAGCTCAGAATGTTAATCAAGCCGGTAGAGGTGGGACAACACTCTCGCGTAGGCCGTGGTCCGAATGGCCGAGGTAATGGTGCTGGAAGAGGACGTGGAACACTTGGTAGAGGTGTTGGTAATACAGAGGCCAGACAGCCGGGCTTGGTATATGTAGTTCGCCATAGGGAAGATAGAGACGCGCCGGACGTCATAACCGGTACGTTCCTTGTATTTGGAAAGCTTTATTATGCTTTGATTGATGTGGGCTCGACCCATTCTTATGTTGCAAGTAGTGTAGTTGAAACACTAGGCATAGACTCTGAACTTTCTAGTAAGGAGATGACTGTAGTGAGCCCACTAGGTCAAACTGTAGTGGTGAATAAGATCTTTTAGAGTGTACCTCTAGAGATACAATGAGTGATTTTCCCTGCCGACTTAATAGAACTACCCTTCGGAGAATTTGACCTCATACTTGGCATGGACTGGCTAGTAGAACACCGAGCTATACTAAATTGTGCACCTAAGCGAATGGAGTTAAGGACCCCGGAAGATGAAGTGGTAATTATGATAGGAGAAAGAAGAAACTACTTGTCTAATGTAGTTTCAGCACTGAAAGCTGATAAAATGGTTCGGAAAGGGTGCAAGGCATTTCTGACTTTTGTTAGGGCGTTGGATGCCAAAGAAGGGGGAGTTAGTGAAGTTAGAACCGTAAAGGAGTTTGTGGATGTTTTTCCGAAGGAGTTACCTGGAATACCCCCGGACAGGGAGGTGGAGTTTGGAATTGACTTGTTTGCTTTGGACGCGGCGCCAGATATCTATCGCCCGTATAGAATGGCACCGAAGGAGTTGGTTGAGCTCAAGGCTCAAATCCAAGAGTTGCTTGATCGTGGTTCATTCGACCCAAAGGTGTCTCCATGGGGAGCACCGGTCTTGTTTGTGAAGAAGAAAGATGGGACTATGCGTATGTGCATAGATTATCGTCAACTGAATAAGCTGACCATCAAGAACAAGTACCCTTTGCCAAGGATAGACGACTTGTTCGATCAGCTTAAGGGGGCAGCGGTATTCTCGAAGATAGATTTAAGGTCTGGATATCATCAGCTTAAGGTGAAGGAAGCAGATATCCATAAGACAACCTTTCGAACAAGATACGAACACTATGAGTTCGTAGTAATGCCGTTTGGGTTGACGAACGCCCCAGCCGCGTTCATGGATATGATGAATCGGGTTTTTCAACCCTACTTGGATCGGTTCGTCGTTGTGTTCATCGATGATATCCTAGTATACTCCAAGTCTGAGGAAGAACATGACGAACATCTCCGGAAAGTGTTGCAAGTGTTAAGGGAGAAGAAGCTATATGCCAAATTCAGCAAGTGCGAGTTTTGGCTTAAGGAGGTTGCATTCTTAGGGCATGTAGTGTCTGCAGAAGGGATAAGGGTGGATCCTAGGAAGATCGAGCAGGTCTTGGGATTGGAAACCACCTAAGTTGTGGCTTAGATTCGAAGTTTCTTGGGATTGGCAAAGCTACTACGTAAGGTTTGTGGAAGGATTTTCTTCAATAGCCGCACCGCTGACAAAGTTGTTGAGAAAGGAGGTACCTTTCATTTGGACAGATAGGCAACAGGAGAGCTTTGAGAAGCTTAAGAGAGTTTTGACTGAAGCTCCGGTTTTGATTCAGCCGGAGGCAGGAAAAGACTTTGTGGTGTACTGTGATGCTTCTGACACAGGATTAGGATGTGTTCTAATGCAGGACGGGAAGGTTGTAGCTTATGCGTCTCGACAACTGAGGCCACACGAGGTTAACTACCCGACGCATGACTTGGAACTGGCGGCAGTGGTCTTTGTTCTTAAGGTGTGGAGGCATTACCTTTATGGAGAAAAGTCGGTGATCTACACGGACCACAAGAGTCTTAAGTATCTGTTGACTCGAAGGAGCCGAACTTGAGACAATGAAGGTGGGTGGAATTATCAAGGATTATGATTGTTCCATAGAGTATCATCCGGCAAGGCGAATGTAGTGGCGTATGCCTTAAGTAGGAAAGTGGTGTCGGATCCGAGGGCAATGTTTGTACATCTTAGCTTGTATGATGATGGAAGTTTATTGGCGAGTTGCAAGTCAAACCGACATGGTTGAATGAGGTGAAGGAAAGTCAGTTAATGGATGAGGACTTAAGTGCTAAGTTGCAGCAAGTGCAGAATGGAGAGTTGGAAGATTATGGTATTAATAACGAAGGAGTGTTGTGTTTTAAGGGTAAGGTCTCAGATGCCAAGAACAAGGAGTTAAGGTAGAGGATTCTTCAGGAAGCGCATGATAGCCCCTATGCTATGCATCCTGGAGGTACTAAATTGTACAGGGATCTAAGGGAACAGTTTTGGTGGCATGGTCTGAAGAAGGAAGTTACAGAATTTGTCGGCAAGTGCTTAACGTGTCAACAAGTTAAGGCCAACACCAAGTTCCGCCGAGATTGTTTCAACCGATAATGATTCCGCAGTGGAAGTGGGAGAGAATTACCATGGACTTCGTTAGTGGGTTTCCCCTTACGCCTACTAAGAAGGACTCGGTATGGGTGATAGTGGACCGGTTGACCAAGTCCGCGCACTTCATTCCGGTAAGAGTTAATTATTCTTTGCAGAAGTTAGTAAAGTTATATGTGGTGGAAATTGTGAGGTTACATAGAGTGCCAGTGTCAATTATCTCAGATAGGGATCCAAGGTTTACGTCTCGATTTTGGAAGGCTCTACATCAAGCTTTAGGCACTAAATTGGATTTCACTACGGCTTTTCATCCACAATGGACGGGCAATCAAACGAGTAATCCAAGTGTTGGAAGATATCTTTGAGAGGTCGTGTGATAGACTTCAGAGGAAGTTGGGAAGAATATTTTCCGTTAGCGGAATTTGCATACAACAACAACTATATCAAGCCGATATTCGGATGGCACCGTATGAAGCGTCAGATGGACGAAAGTGTCGCACTCCTACGTGTTGGGCGGAATTGTGGGAACGCGACAAGTTTTGGGTCCGTAGATTGTGGCGAGAATCCGAAGGGAAAGTTGAGATAATTTGCGCGCACGGTTGAAGGAAGCATCCGCGACAGCGCGTAAGTCGCACGCAAATCTTAAGAGGAAAGAAATAGAATTTGATGTGGAGATCAAGTGTTTCAAGGTATCACTTTGGAAGAAGGTGATGAGATTTGGTCGCAAAGGAAGCTAAGTCCAAGTTTTATAGGACCTTATCGGGTATTAAAGCGAGTTGGACCAGTGGCATACCGCTAGAGTTGCCACCGGGAGTTGAAGCGGATGCACGACGTATTCCATGTTTCTATGCTACGTCGTTATCGATCGATCCATCTCATGTAGTTCCGGTTGAAGAGGCGGAATTAAGGCCGGATTTGTCCTACGAAGAAGAGCCAATTCAGATCTTGGAACGGGATGTGAAAGTGTTACGGAGGAAGTCAGTTCCTCTAGCCAAAGTGTTATGGCGTAATCATGGATCGGAAGAAGCTTCGTGGGAGCCAGAAGAAGTAATGCGACAGTAATACCCTCACTTATTTCAGCCAGGTAATTTCGAGGACGAAATTATTTTTAAGGAGGGTAGAACTGTAATATCCTGGAAATGGGCTTATGCATTTATGCTTAATTATATGAAATAGCATGCTTGAGTATGTTGTGAATGTGTATAATGAAATTTGTAAACTTTAGAAAATAGGAGAAAGCCTTAGAAGATATTAAATTTTAAGTATAAAAGAGGAAGCTAAGAGGATAGGGCCTTAAGAGAAAATGTAAGGAAATAAGACATGGAAGTGAGCTTGGTAAAGTGGCTGGAATGCGCCACTTAAGGCTTGGGAAAATGACGCCATAAGCTGGGAGGAAGGTAGAAGGATCGAGCCGTGTGGGAAGCAAATGGACTTATATTTTTGCGTCAAAAAGGGAATTGGGCTAAGTAGGTCTTAAAAGAAATTCTGGGTGAATTATGTCACAAAAAGCGCCTTGGCAAAGTGGCTTGGGGCGTTACCTGCAGCTTGCAACAAGGGCTCCAGCAGGTCTCATGTTCGAGCCTTGTTGGCAGCATTAAGTGGTTTTATTTTTGCTTTGGCGTCAAGGAAGAAAGGTGAGAAGAGGTTGGACGGCAATTGGACTTCTAATTGGATGAGGATTAAGCTTGTTTTATTCGGCTAGGATAATTGTGATTATTGTTTTATTTTATTTTATTTTTTTAGGGGTAAGATAAGAGATTATGTGTTAGGATTAATTTATTTTATTAAGGTGATAAAGAAGGGATAATAGGAGAAGTATGAGGAATGTGATAAGTGATGATAAGGTGGCCAGCCAAGGGACTCTTGGTTGAGGCATTCGGTCATGTATAGGAAAAGGGAGCTAAGTGCTGAATTTATTTTAGTAAAAGCATCCAACTCTTTGCTGAAATTCCTCTACTCTTCTTCTCTTTTTTCTTATTTTCTTGTAACCTCAAATTCCTTTCTATACCTTTGAAACCGTGTACCCTTTGACACTAAGAGTGATAGCCGAATATTGCATCTACCATTGTTCCTTGTTGCCGAAAATCTCCAAGTATAAAACCCTCTCCATTGTGGCGGTTCTTCTCTCCACCATAAAGTGCCGAACCACCATTGTTGTGCTCCAAGCCGAATCTTTAAAGGAGGGTGCTGTCGACTACTTACTTTAGACTCTTCAAAGCAACGTGTAAGGGTAAGTGTTTCCTATGCTAGTAATCGATTTGATCTCTTCTTCATAAGTGTGCCGAAATCTTTTGATTAGGCCTTGATTTTAGGCATGGCCGAATGTGCATAGTGCCATAATAAGCGTTTTGTGTGTAGCTAGCGTTAAGGATCATCAAAGGAGTCTTTCGGGATTGAAGTGATCAAGGGATCTAGTGCTTGGCCGAATACAAGAAGGAACATAGCAAAGTTTTCGGGAGTTGATTATTAGAGAAATCGGCACCAAGGTAAATTTTGGGTTACAATAATCCTATTGGGATTTGGATTGTGGCCGAATGGGTTTTCATTAAATCTTTAATATTGGCCGAATGTAGGAGTTAAGGATCTAAAGTGTTAGATCGGGTTTTCGGGTTTCAGGAAAGCATTAATACCAGGTGTGTACCCCACACTAAACCTTAATAGTTTTATGGTATTGATTATATGCATGTGTTAATATGAATGTGTAAAATGTGGCTAAGGTACCATGCAATGGTACAAAGTACTCAGGTACATTTTCCTACTCCTTCTATGAGTATGAGTGATCTGTTATGGCATATGTGCACAGTGATAAGAATGTGAAATAAGACATGATATTGCATGATATGTATGACATGGGCATATGGGTTATATAAAAAGGGGAAGTGAATGTGGTGACTTCGGTCACATTATCTGAATGTGGTGACTCATGTCACAATTATGTTATCTGGTGGCTATGCCACAAATTTTATAAGGGCGATGAGCACGTCGATCGCAAATGATCGCTTTCGATGATGTGTAGCGGATGGAGGGTTGACTTAGTAGTCCCCACGGTGTGCAGGTTGGTACGGGTGATGTGTAGCGGATGGCATCTAGGTTTGGGTTCGGGTTGCATCATTTTATTTATTTAATTATATGTATATGTATGAACTGATATGCCTAACCTATTGAGATTTAGTGTTGGCTGTACACATTGAGTCTGTTTGACTCACCCCGTTGGGGAATATTTTCTTACAGGTGATGCTCAGTAATGGACCGGGTCGGCAGGAGCTTAGTGGTGGCCATGCTCAGTTCGGAATTTTCTTTAAATTTTGGACATGTTATATTTTAAGTATTTGGATTTAATTTCGGGTTTAAATTTTGATGTAATAAGGCCATAGTATGAACTGTTTTATACTTGCTTTTTATTTGATATTATTAGGTTACAAATTTTTACTCGATTAAAGATTAAGGCAAATTTTATTCTAAAAAAAAAGAACTCTAAATGTTTTGGACATTATAAAACAAATGGTTTTTATTTTACATAAGATAAACTCGTTTTCAACTCAAGCCCAACTCAAAGTAACAAAATTTTTCCTAAGTACCGAACGGAGTTTCAAATATTTTTTTTTTGAGGAACATACCAGATCCGGTCAAGGCTCGTGGGCCGGGTTTGGGGTGTTTCAGCATCAGCTACAACATTTGCCTTTCCCGGGTGGTAATCAATAACACAATCATAATCTTTCAAAAGTTCTATCCACCGACGTTGTCTCAAATTCAACTCTTTTTGTGATAAAAGATACTTGAGACTTTTTGATCAGTATAAATATAACATTTCTCACCGTACAAGTAATGTCTCCAGATCTTTAATGTAAAAATCACGGCAGCTAGTTCCAAATCGTGCGTATGGTAATTTTGTACATGCGGTTTCAGTTGACGAGATGCATAAGCTATTACCTTTCTGTCTTGCATCAAAACACACCCGAGACCATTTAAAGAAGCATTACTGTAAGTAACAAAATCCTTTCTTGACTCTGGCAATGTCAAAACTGGTGCCTTAGTTAATATTTGCTTCAATTTCTCAAAACTCTCTTGGCACTGATCATCCCAAACAAATGAAACATTCTTTTGCAACAACTTTGTCATCGGCAAAGCTATCTTTGAAAATCCATTTACAAATCTTCGGTAGTAACCAGCCAATCCCAGAAAACTACGTACCTCTGACACATTTCTCGGTGCTTTCCACTAGACAATTGCTTCAATCTTCTTTGGATCAACTCTAATTCCATCTGCCGAAACTACATGTCCCAAAAATAAAACCTCTGATAACCAGAATTCACATTTGCTAAACTTTCCATATAGCTGTTTCTCCCGTAATATTTGCAAAACAATTCTGAGATGCTGCTCATGTTCAGATTCAGACTTCAAATAGACTAGTATATCATCAATGAAAACCACCACAAACTAATCTAGATATGGTTGAAAAATTCAATTCATAAGATCCATAAAAGCAGCTGGAGCATTAGTCAATCCGAAAGGCATAACTAAAAATTCATAATGACCATACCTTGTACGAAATGCTGTCTTCGGTACATCACTTTCTTTCACCTTTAATTGGTAATATCCTGACCTCAAATCGATCTTTGAAAAAATAGAAGCTTCTTTCAACTGGTCAAATAGATCATCAATACGGGGTAACAGATATCGATTCTTGATAGTCACCTTATTCAATTGTCTATAATCAATACACAACTGCATTGAACCATCTTTCTTTTTAACAAATAGTACTGGAGCTCTCAAAGGCGAAATACTAGGATGTATAAATCTTTGATCCAGTAATTCCTGCAACTGTACTTTCAATTCTTTTAACTCGGTAGGTGACAAATGGTATGGGGGTATTGATATCGGAGCTGTATTAGGATAAAATGCAATTGCGAACTCAACCTCGCGGTCTAGTGGTAACCCCGGTTTCTCTAGGAAAAACATCAGAAAATGCACAAACAGTTCGGATTTTACTGCATTGTCTTTCAACAGAATCTGAATTAATAACATATGCCAGAAAAGCTGCACAACCCTAATGAAGAAGTTTATTAGCCTGAATTGCTGAGATAGTACGAGTCGACCCACTGGTTCGAATACCATTTACCTCGATTTTGTCACCACTTTTACTCTGAACAGTGAATTTCTTTTTACAACAATCTCAGATTACCCCATGCTCGGTAAGCCAATCCATTTCCAGAATTATATCAAAATCACCAAATGGCATTATCAATAGATCAATAGGAAAAATTATGTTTTGTATCATTAGAGGACACCTCCTACACACCTGATCCACTAGCACAGTTTGCCCCAATGGACTAGACACTGCTATTAATACTCTAGACATCTCAGATTTTAAATTTCCCGTCTCAACTAATTTTGTATTAACATATGAGTGTGAAGATCCCGGATCTATTAAAACATAAACATGTTCTGAATACAATAAAAATATACCTGTCACCATATTAAGTGCATCACCCTCATCACGGGTCTGTACAACATATGCTCGAGCTGGTACTCTGGCTTCTGATTGTTAAGTAGCAACATCACTTCCTCTTCTAGCACTACCTCTGGAAAATGAACCACTTCTGCTTGATCCTCGACCTCTAGAAGTAAGCACAGATCTCTGTGATGTAACTGGTGTAGCATTCTCATTTTTCGGACAATATCTAATGAAATGCTCTGTAGATCTGCAACGGAAACAGCCTCGAGTCAATCTCCAACATTCACCTCTATGCTTTTTCCCACAGTGTTCACAATCTAGAATTTCAGTATCCCGTGATGGACCTCGTACACTACCAGTAGAAACTGTCATCTCCCTTCCACGATTTCTATCACCCCTATCTAATTTGAGACTCGATCTTCAACTACCACCAGATTCTTTTGATCTTTTGGGTTGCGGGTTTAAACTAGTAGCTCTAGAACGTTTCCCAGTCAGACTAATATTTTTAGGCTTTTTATCAAGACCCATTATTTGTTCCACCATCTTTGCTCTTTCAACTAAATCTACAAATTCTGTAATTCTGTGTGATACCAGTTGCACACTTAATTCATCACGTAGACCCCGCAAAATCGCTTGCAACTATCAACTTCAGTTGGCATAATTTCAGCTACATATCTATTAAGTCGTGAGAATTCCCGTTCATAGTCAACTACAGAAATCTCACCTTGTTTTAACATCAAGAACTTCTGTTTTCTATCTTCAATGTATCACTCGCCCACATACTTCTTCTAAAATTCTCTTTGAAAGAAATCCCAGTTTACCTGTTCTACCGGTACATGTCGAGTTACTGATTCCCACCAAACATAAGCTTCCCCTTGAAGTAAAGAAACAACACACAATAAACTTTCCCGGGAAGTGCATTCAAGTTGATGCAAAATTCTTTTTGTAGCTTCAATCTAGTTTCCAGCAGTAGAAGGATCGACTCCCTTTAAACCAAGAAATTCAGTAGCACCATACTTATGTAATTCTTTTATCGGAGCTCGTCGGATAGTAGGAGCAGATGTCGTAGCAGATACAGTTCCTGCTACTCGTTGAAGGACATCAACTATAACCCTAAGCAGCTATGAATCATCTCTCTCTAACATTACATCTTTTGACATTAGGTGGTTGATTTCTTACTGGGTTTACACTCAGTGTTACAGACTTAGTTTCATCCATTTCATATGATTCATCATCCCCGGTATACATTTCTTGATCAGTATCAACAATATATTCATCTGACATTGTTAACTATAAAATAGAAATAAACAAATATATCAACATCCGAATCCCGACTCAATTCGACTCAATTATGGCATGTACCTCTAGACTTAATTTTGAGCTCGATTTAGTATGAGAATCGGCTAAACTTGAATAGCTCTGATACCACTAATTGTAACACCCCCTAACCCTTATCTATCGTCGAAACAGGGTTATGAAGCATTACTGGACATTACAGATCAAATGTGAACAATTCATAATTATTCACACATAAACATCATAATTCAATAATATAGTCCCTTTATGAACCTTCGAGGCCCAAAATACGTGTTAGAAACAAATCAGGACTTAATCGTGTGCTTCAAAATTTTTTCGTGAAATTTTAATTTTTTCCCAAGTACAGGGCTCACACGCCCGTGTGGCCCAGGGACACGCCCGTGTGCCCTTAAACACGCCCGTGCTTTAGGCCATGTCTGATCCCGTGTAACTCTCTGACTTAGGCCACAGGGCCAGCCGCATGCCTGTGTGCTAGGCCGTGTGCCTCACACGGCTGAGACACACGCCCGTATCTTTGCCCGTGTGTAATTTCCTGAGCATTCTGTTTAAAATTTTTAAGATGCAGGGGACACACAGCCTATCCACACACCCATGTGTAAGCCGTGTGTCTCACACTGTCTGGTCATACACCCATATGCCAGGCCGTGTAGACTCAAAATGAGCCTTATACATCAAGTTTACCAACCCTGCAATCTTAAACCTCAAGCAACTCAAAAACCAATCGTTCAACAAATCCAAAATATATTCAAATACACCTAAAACATGTTAAAATTATCAATCTATTGACCTATCTAAAATATATTCATAATTATTTCACATATAATATCCAAACCAATTCAATTAACTTCATTAAAACCAAATCTAATTTCATACCAAAACATACTATTTTATAATATTAACATAGCACATAAACTTATATATAAGTAACCAATAACATTTTATAACATATTTTACAAACACTTCCCAAAATGGCAAACACAAACATCCTAGGTACATGCCATTACCAAAAAGAAACATACTTCACCAAACTTGAGTTTGGGATCGGTTTTGGATGCTGATTCAACAATTCGACTTTAACCTAACCTGCGCACGGAAACAAACCGTACGCTGAGTATACACTCAGTGGTATTTCTATAATCCGAATACTTTAGAGAAAATAATATTATATAGCATATACATTTAACCATATGTGAACATTGATCAATCAATAATTCAAATCATCCATTTAACCTTATATATAAGAAGGTATTTAAATTCTATATATAAAAGGTGTTATAATTTGTCTACACTATGTAAAGAAGTTATTTAAATTCTATGGTATCTGCCAAATCTGAGTGTTTCACGTTATATATAAGAAGGTTATCTAAAGTATAAGTTGTCTGTCAAACTAGGGCATTCTCATGATATGTAATATGGTTGTTTGGGGTCCCAAGGATGACTTAGAATGTTTCATCCATCAGAATAAGTTGTGAGTTGGGTTGTTTTGAGATATGATCTGACTGATATGCTGATAGTTGCCAATTCTAGTATGAGAATCCACTTAAGGTAGGGTTTATTTGAAGTTCATCCTAAAAGATCAGTTAGTATAAGTATCCTCCAAGAATAATATCGGAGAGTACACCATCCTGGGTGAAGTGTTTAATGTTTGTCTATGTTTGAAACCATCAAAAGTAGATTTTGTATGAATATCCTTCTAAGGAAAGTATCTGTTTCTGAAAAGAAATGAGATATATATTGAATGGGGAATCTATAATCTGCCTAAGAAGTGAATTGGATATGTGGTGGTCAAGTATGAAAGTTGGCGTATATGTATGCGCCGGATATTAGAAAATTATTCGCTGAAGATTGAAAAGAAATACAAAATCTTCAAGTTGAGGAATGGAACAATAAATACTTCAAGGTAATCTGAGTTAATATTCACTAAGTTCGTTTGAACTTACAAGCGTTTGTTTACGATACAGGTTTTCGATTAAAGAGTTGGTACACTTGGAGAGACCAAGCCAGGAATGTGCCAAGGTCACAGTTCGAGTTACAATATTATGCATACAAAGGACACCATAGGGCTATGGAGCTTAGTACTTTATGCCATGTTGAGTCTGCCTTTAACATAGTTTTAAGTTGTAACATCATATGCTGCTTTTGAATGTTAGATTTATTATTAAACATTTTTTTATTTAATATTTTGTTTTTAGACAGTAATAAGGGAACAAGAAGTATGTTTAGATTGACTATACGACTACTGTAAAAAATTTGGTTAAGTGTTTATATATTGTAACATCTTATATCCAGTACTGGTAATTCAGGTTGGCTAAGGGGTGTTACAGTGTAACAACTCAATTTTCAGTGGTGTTAGAATCCCATTTTTCGTAAACCGGGCCCATAAATGATATGAGTCTTGAGGCTCAATTTCTAGCCCATAAATGTGATGGGCTTACACTATCTCAAGGCCCAGCAACAAGGTCACAGGTCAAGCAAATCAAACCAAGATTTGACCAAAGCCAGAATGTGAGGATGAATCTTTTCAAGGAAACCAGGAATGATACATGCACGGAATGGGTGAAATGCATTAAAGTCAATTCAACCAAGCTATCAATTTTCAAGCTGAAAAGTTTAGTCAGCTTGCGACAAATTTTTGGATGAGATCTAGGCATTTATGGATTAAGATGTCTTCATAGTGTTCAAAGATCTATCTCTTAGCTTCAAAACACACTTTGAATCACTCAATTTTGAGTTCAGGAAATCAAGTTATGATCATTTTAGTGAAGATCGTGTGAGAAAAATTTCTAGATAGGATTATTCCAGAAATTACGAGTTCTGGGCTTTTAATTCGAGTTTAAATCATATTTGGTTTGCGTTTAGGCTTAATTTTTATTATATGTGATCCCAATATTGTATTTATCAGCTCTTTTTATTTTGTTATTCCAAATTTTTTATAATTATTATGTATTTTATGTTATGTGGGAGTTTTATGTCAATAAGAAAGTTTAGTTTAAAACTAATTCTTATTTAGATTAATTAGAGTTCTAGTATACTTAAGAGTTTTATTTAGGTTTATTTAGCTAGCCTATATAAAGGCCTTTACATTGTACACAATTCAATCAATTTATTATTATTCAACATCTTCTCTTTTGAGTTAATAAATTCTCTTTGAGTTTTTTTTTTCATGAATTTTTCTTGAGTTTTCTTTTAAAAGAGTTTTAACAATCTTTTCAGATTGTGGGGGTTCATATTCAAACTTTTTCTTACCAAGTTTTCTTTATTGGTGTAACACCCCTAACCCGTATCCGTCGTCGGAACAGGTTTACGGAGCATTACCGAAATTTACAGATAAAATAAATAGATATTTCACATCATATAGCATTCATATCAAAAACCAATTGAAATCAAGCATAATGTCCCTTATATGAGCCCTCGAGGCCCAAAATACACATTATAAACAAGTCAGGACTAAACTGGGTACTTAGAGAATTTTTTGGAAAATATTAAATTTTTTTCAAAGGTGCAGGGGACAGACGCCCGTATGGCCAGGCCATGTGGCTCACACGGTCAAGAGACATGCCCGTGTCTTAGGCCATGTGGGTATTCGAAATAGGGGCACACGGGCTGTGTCCCAACCCTTGTCCAAACTTTTGAGCTCTCTAACTTGGGTCACACGGCCAAGCCACACGCCCGTGTGCTAGGCCGTGTGAGTATACTGACTTGCATTCTTAAAAAGATACAGGGGATGCACGGCCGTGTCACCTGGTTGTGTGTCACACACGACTGAGACACACGCCCGTGTCTCTGCCCGTGTGGACGAAAATAGGCCATTTTACAAGCCATATTTATCACCCAATTTGGTGTTAGCCTACAATCAACATTATGCATATCAACAAGCCAAAATTAGGCACTAAAACAAACAAAAATCAAGCTTTTCACATATAATATCTTCACATACAACCAATATGTCTTTAGGCACCTCAGATGACAAATTATAACATGTGTACTCATGTATTCAATATATTCATATGTATAACTAACTTATATGCATATTTGTACCCAAGGTTTACCAAACTAATTTGCATTATTTCAAACCAAGTCACTTACCTACCAAAACATACCATTTGATGCCAAAATGTATTTGAAATACTAGCATATTTAGTTATATATACCTTACATATCAAGGTACCGATTCATGATCAACTCATCGCATACTAAAACACATGTATATAAATGCACATTTAGCTAACACTTTACCTTTCACTATACAACCATAAAATAAACAACACATCAACCACAAAAGGAAAATATGCACAAACCAAAATGTGCCAAAACACAAGCCAAATAAGTGGCTAATCTCCACAAAATACATATAGGCCAGCATTTAGCCAAGATAACCTATACATGCCATTATAACCAAAATCAAAACATCCAAAAGTACCGATAAAACTGATGGATAGTGTGATATAACTCCGACAAGCTTCCAACCCAATCGAGCTTCCGATAATCTGAAAAGTAAAGAAACACAAATACGTAAGCAATGAATGCTTAGTAAGCTCGTATAAACTTTAATCATATCAATTCATTTCAAATATGTAATTTATACATATCAAGAATAATCCAATATCGATACTGAAAGATTCATGAAGCTATATTCAACAACTCAAAAGGTGAATAAATCCACAACATCACTTATACATATTGTTCCTAGTATAGTAGGATTTTAAATAACTTTAAACCTTACCACTCCTTCATGAGCTCAAGCATATTTTCATTTGAACACTTACCATTTCAATACAACTTATAATTAAACATATTACCATTCAACCAACAACTTGGAATTTGCCTAAGCATCAAACAACAACACTTATTAGCTTACTTGAACATATTTCATATAAATTCAACATCGATAACCTTATTATCTCAACATGTTACACTTGAGTTTATTACTCGTCTCAACTTACATAATTTCCATGTATCAACGTATCAAAGATATTCGTATATGTTCATGTCATGATACATATCATTCTCTTACCATTTCTTCATATACATATATCACCCATTTCAATATATAAATATATCATGTGTAATCATTTCCATGTATTTCATGTATATACCTGTATTAGTTCGTATCAAACTCATATCGTCTCGTAACAGAACATTACCTGTTAAACCATTTAGAATATCGTTGGATAACTTTCAAATTCATTAAATAAATCACTTTACCAAGACTTTCCCAAATCGAAGAACAACTTACGGATAAGAGTATATCGTTAACAGAAGCTCATAAGAGCTGGGCCTTCTAGATACGCCAACAAAAGCTCGAAAGTTGAACAGAAACTCATAAGAGTTGAACAAAAGCTCGTAAGAGCTTAACAGAAGCTCGAAAGAGTTAAATAGAAGCTCAAAAGAGCTAAACAGAAAGTAAAAAAATGAGAGCTCGCAACAAATGTTGAACCTCAGTTTACTTGGGTAATTTTCTGATATCTTCCTTCAATAGTGTCATACGCCAAATAACAAATGTACTCAAATCTCGCATTCCATTCAACCTGAATATTCAATTCAATATTATAATTCCAACAATAATTCATTTTCAAAAATAAAATAACTGCACAATACCATTCATCAAATTAATACAAATATTAATTTTTAACCGTACGAACTTACCTGGATAAATTGCAGAAATGTAACAGCCCATTTTCAGTGAATTCAGAATAGTGGTTTAGGGACCACAAATCCGATGTGAAAATATTTATTATGATTTTAAGGTCTATAGCATGTTAGTAGTATCTTATAAAAATTTCGTTAAGAAATTTTATAGTTTGCATACTTAATTTGATAAAAAGGATTAAAATGCAAAATGTGCAAAACTTGAGTTCTATAAGCTAAATGGATTAAATAGCTTCGATAATAAAAGGTTGGAGGGTTTATGTTGTAATTAAACCATCCATAATGTGAGTGGACATATATGGACACATTATTAAGTGTTTTAAAGGTTTTATATTAAGGTTTAAAATGTAATTTAATAAAATAAACTAAGTAAAATAAATAAAAACAAATTGTCATCTTCCAAAATGCATCTACCCACCGAAAATTAGACTTGAAAACTCCTTGGAAGGAGCTTGAAGGTTCGTCCAAGAGTACATTGTGCATGTAAGTGCAATTTTGCTCGATTTTTAATGATTTCTATGTTTTTGGAGTCGTTGTAGCTTAATCTAGCTAGCTCAGGGACTAATTTGTGAAACTGTTAAAGTATTAGGGTTTTACCATTGATGAATGTGTATATATTTTGATGATTGATGGTAGAAAATAAATGGTTGTTGTTAGGTAAACAAGTTTTGTAAAGTTATTTTGGTTGAAAATGTTAAATAGGGATTAAATTGATAAAATGTGAAAATTAAGTGGTAAAGGTGTGAAATAATGAAATGTATGGGATGCTATGGGTCTATACAGAATTCGACTAGCATGGGTGTGGATTAAATTGCATGAATTTGCATTTTTATGAGCTAGGGACTAAATTGTAAAGAAGTAAAATGTTTAGGGGCAAAATGGTAATTTTGCCATACATGAAATTGGATTGAATTGAATAGAATAATTATTAAAGTGGTTAAATTTGATTATATAGATCAAGAAAAACAACATTCGGAGGTAAATCGAGAAAAAGACAGTAGTGGGTTGATCAGTCAATTGTCTTCGTACTAATTCGAGGTAAGTTCGTATATTAATAAGCATTAAATAATTGTGTGTTAAATGCTTTAATATTACATTCTTGATGAATACGATTTCACGGATATATTTGACGAAGATTTGGTGACGTATGAGATCCCGGTTGAACCTTAGGAATAGATAGGCTACAAATGACATGCCATTAGGGGTTACTGTGTTATGGGTGCTGGTCCCGTACGTTGTACCAGTGGCTGAGTTTTTCGACATGTGTTGCGGTTACTCGTCAGCTTGTGTGAGCAACACCGTGTAGCTTTGTCTTGACCGTCAGCTTGTGTGAGCAGACCGGTGATGGCTCGAGAGTGAGCATCTATATGAGATATGAGATAGAGATGGTTTCGACCATGTTTTGGCACTTAGTGTGCGAGATACCCGAGAATCTGATATTATTCCAAATGGTTCAACGGGTACAGTGATGTTACAAGAATGTATGAGTTCGATATGAACCAGTACAGGTATGTATGTAAATCATGTGGAAATTGAATCTATGAGATTTGTGATTCCATAATTAACTTTTTTGGTGATTATATGTTAGGTTAATGAGACTAAATTGAGTTGCATTATTATTTAAATTACTTGCTTAATCGTGGTTTATTGGTAAGTTATGTTTGCAATTATACGAACTTACTAAGCTTAATTGCTTACTCTGTTTACTTTTTCTTGTTTCATAGTGATCCGGAAGCTCGCTCGTTTTGGAAGTTGTCGGAGATTGCATCGCACTATCGAACTCTCATTTTGGTACTTTTGGACTTTATGTATTTTGGTTATATGGCATGTATAGGTCATTTGGCTAATGGAAGCCTATATGTTTTGTTATGTAACTAGCAATTTAATGTGGCTTGTTTTGGTATATGTTGGTATGTATATATATGTGTGGCTAGCCTCATCTTGTATGATTTATGATTGCCATGGGAATGCTTTGATTGTGTATTGGTGGATTGGTACTTAATAGGTAAACTTGATAAATGGTATGCATGTTATATTAGATAAGATAGTGCATATATGTAATTGACCATTTAGGTAGTTTTTGGAGGTAACTTTGGCATGTGTTTAAAATGATCATTTGAGATGCCTAAGAGCTTATGATTGTTGGTAATGAAATTGTATGATTTATACTTGGTTGTGATTGGTTTGAATCCCTATTGATGATATGGTCATATGCTATTTGGTATGTGTAGGTTGGTACCACATTTGGTGAGAAATAAGGCTTGGAAAATGGCCTATTTTTGTCCACACGGGCAGAGACACGGGCGTGTGTCTCAGCCGTGTTTGACACACGGCCAGGTGACACGGCCAGGTGACACGGCCATGTATCCCCTGATACTTCTTTAGAAATCAAGTCAATAGCTTCACACGGCCTAGCACATGGGCGTGTGGCTTGGTCGTGTGGTACAAGTCAGTATACTCTTCAGTTTTCGCACGGCCTAGCACACGGCCTGGCACACGGGCGTGTGAGGCCAGCTCAAAGGGTACACGATCTGGCACACGGGCGTGTGGTCTGGCTGTGTGACCCAAGTCAGTGAGTTACACGGGGTGGGACACGGGCCGGGACACGGCCATGTGATCCCATTTCGAATGTCTACACGACCTGTGACACGGGTGTGTCTCTTGGCCGTGTGACCCGATCTTGATCTAAATTAACAATTTCATTCAATATATTAATTTAGACAATAAAAAAATTCATTTAATGTAATTTGGTCATTTTTTACATTTTTACAAAATTGTCCCTAAAGTTGTACTTTTATTCAATTTAGTCCCTGAACCCGAAACATGTGAATTAACCATTTTAATACAAATCCAAGCTATCCAAATATTCATGGAATTCAATTCAGCCCATTTTTGCAATAATTTCATAACAAACCCTTGTATTTATACTATTTCAACAATTTAGTCCTTAATCGGAAAATTCATCAAAAATCACTTAATAAAATACTTTTAAATAACAATTATATCTTAAAATCATCATTTAATATAAAAATCACAAGGTTCATCAATGACAACTTTCAAAATCTTTATCAGTTTCAAAATCGAAGGTACATGCTAGCTGGATCTAGTTGCAACGATCTAAAAAACATAAAAATTATTAAAAACGGAAGAAAATCATTTACCGATTGGATTTTAAAGCTTGGCCAAACCCTAGCTCTATTTTCATGGAAGCTTTCAGTTGTAATTGGGGAAGAAGATGATAACCATACCTTTTTTTCTTATGTTTTATTTTAATTTAATTTAATCCATCAAATTACCATATTACCCTTAGTTAATAATTAATTTAAAACACCAAATCTATGCCCATATTTGTCCATCACATAAATATATGGCACAATTACCATCAAAGGAAGGTTTAATTTCAAAATTGATCCTTCAATTTAATTAAATTTTAACTAAATAAACTTATTTACAATTTAATCCCAAACTTATTAGGACTAAAAGAACAATTAATCCAAAAGCTAGTGGAATCAATCATAACACCACCGCTTGGAAACTTTGACCATGGTTTAATTACCATTTAATTCCCTTTTCCTTTATCAATTACCCATTTAATCAAATAGTGATTAAATTTTACATCTTTTACAATTTAGTCCTTTTTAATTAATTAACTATTGATAGGTTAAAATTTTTCAACGAAACTTTAATACCACCTTAATGCCACTCTGAAAATATTTATAAAAATATTTAAGACTCGGTTTATAGAAACGAGATCCTGGTACCTCACTTTCTAAAACCACTTGACCTAGGATTTTACCATTCGAACCTAATAATTCATTATAAAACATAAATTGCCCATTCAAAAATCTTTTTAAAACCATATTTGACTCATAAATATTAAATAATAAAATTTACAAGCTTACTGACAAGATTTGGTGGCCTCGAATCATTGTTTCTGATACAATTGGAGGGGAAATTAGAGTTGCTTGAAGGGGTTATGGATTCTTCTTGTTTCCAAGGCTTCTTAGGACTTCTATACATCACGTTTCATCTTTTTCATCTAACTTATTCTTTATTGTTCTAATCTTTGTGATTTATTGTTCTTTTTTATTTATCTTAGTTATTTATTTTAATTGTTTTCTTTAATTTTTTTACTTGACTTGGGTTTGTTTGTGTTTCATATTGTGTCAAAATCCAAGTTTCTTTCCGAACGTCTAGAGCCCTAAGTAAAATCCGCGACTTGGACAAACTTACGGTCTTGTTTTACGCTCATTCTATATCATTTGATATCAGATTCTTGGGTGTTTTAGGTATTTTTTGTGTTCTTTTAAACTTATTTCCAACAAACAGCCTCAAAACAGTTTTTTTACCCAAAAAGTTTTCGGGAAAAAATATTTTTCAGTGGGTAATCATTTTTCAAAAAATCTGAAATTTCACATACTGATTATTGGAACTTTTTTAGAATATTAAAAAAAATATTTCCCACAAAAAATGATCAAAAAAGTGAAAAAAATAATACGAAAAATAAAGAAAAATAAAAAAAATATTTGGTGGGTTGAATTTTGTGCCGAAACTTTCCGATCAGGTCTACAGTATTTGAGGAGGATCCAATTTAAATTTTGTGATTTTTGGAAAACAAGAACACCTCAAATGAAGTTTGTCTTTGCTTCACAAATTTTAAAGTTTTCGGGTTTCAGGGATTTTAATTGACTCTTAGCCTTAGGTTTTCATTTTTCTTTTTGCTTTTTATTATTTCTTTACGTATTCTAACACATTATTGTTTCTTGTGTTAGTAAGTTAAAGCACCTTACACGTTGCACATTTCTTTCTCTGTGTAACATAATTCTTTAGTGTCTAGCCGAATTTGGACTCCTAGTGCTACTAGGTTTGCTTAGCTAGTTTGATTATAATGCATTCTAATTAGTTGATATAAAAACTTTTAAAATACTCACAAGATTAATTCTTACATCATTGAGAATTTGATTTTTATTTCTGAGTGCATAACAGTGAAGTTTGCTTAATTTTTCTTTTCTTGAGTGTTGTGTTCTTTTTAGGCTTTCATATTGATTCGCGATATTATGATTGGAAAGTTGCAAATAGATCAAGAGGTTCGAGATGCTCGATATTAGCACCTCACATGAATGATGAGACTTTCGTCAATAATGGTCGTGGACAACCTTCTTTGGCTAAACCAAAATTCTCAATTCCACAATTTCATGGAAAGAATAATCTTCAAGCATATTATGAGTGGGACTAAAAAATTGAACTTATGTTCCGTTACTATAAATGCCCGGAAGAGGAAAAAGTATCATTGGTGACTCTTGAATTTTCGGATTATGTGTTGAGTTGGCAAATTCAATGATTCAACTTGCAATTAATCGTCAAAGAAACTACGAAAGGGAAATTGAAACATGGGACGAGCTTAAGCAAGTGACGTAAAAGCATTTTATTCCTTCTCATTACTATAGAGAGGTAAAAACGAAACGTCAACGCCATGTTAAAGTTAACCGATTAGCTGATGAGTACTTCAAGAAGAGATGACCAAATGAAAGGAGGATGTAACGCCCCGGTTTTGCTTAATTCTGGCTTTTGTAATTATGGTATGAATGAGTGTCTGCTCCAGTGGCTATGTGTTCTGGGTGTGTGTGGGAGGTCCCAAGTTCAAGTCTCAACTTGGGAAAATTTTGGTATTTGTATGAATAAAGCCCAAACTTTGGTTAGTAGGCTTTTAAGTAAAAGTGTGTAGGTAATTAGCAGAATGGGCCTGCTGGTCTGGTGGCTAGGTGGAGTGTTGATGGGTAGGAGGTTGTGAGTTCAAATCTCTACTTAGACAAGGGGAAATTATTTTTGCTGGAATTGGTAACGAAGAGTTTGAGTTGGTTTCAAAAGCTGAGTGGTGGTTTGCGAATAGAATCAGTGGGAGGGAAAGTAGGAAAGGATCAAAATTTCTTAGCAGTTGTGTTTTCCAAAATTCCTCTCTGCCAAAAATACCATTGTTCTTCCCTTTCCAGCCGAAATTCTCCTTTCCCCTCACCCTTCTTTTTGCTTCCATTTTGCATGGCAATCGTACTTCCTCCCCCATTTGTGGCATTTCTCTGAATAACTCCGGTAAGTAGTTCTTGTAGATTATGATTTATGAGGCTAAACTTTGATTGGGGTATTTATTCTGATTTCTTGGCAGCATCAAGTCATTGTGGTCAAGACTCTTTTCGTACGGCTTCACTAACGAACTGAACTTGAAGCATTAGGGGTAAGTTCTAATCGCTCCTTGTCTAGGTAATCCGTTTGGGATTGGTTTTAATTCGATGATTAAGTGATTAACTAAGCAATTTTGGGCAAATATAGGTTCGAGAAGGCTCGGGGTTCGTCTTAGCTTCTATCGAAACCAGGTGTGTACCCAAAAAAACAAAAAAACAAGGTTTCGACGAAAGCCGAAAACCTTACTGTCGGCGCCACACGGGCGTGTGGTCACCCGTGTGGTAGGCCGTGTGCAAGACTGTAAGTCACCACACGGTCGTGTGATCGACGAGCCCGGCCGTGCGCCGTGTGTGACACACGGGCTCGACCAATTGGGCCGTGTGGGCTACACGGGCGTGTGGGATTCTGTGCCAGGCCGCGTGATCCACATGGCCAAGGCCAATTTGGGCCGTGTGGGCCACACGAGCGTGTGGGCCCATACGGGTAGGCCACGTGGGCGTGTGAGCCCATTTTTCTGGAAAACTCTGTAAGGTTACACGGGTTGCCCAAGTCGACTATGGACCTACCGTAGGGTCGGTAAGCAATACTTAGACTCCTAAATGAATGATCTGTCTGTCTGATTTCTATACTAAGCATGTATACTGATCTGAATATATGAGTTAATTGCATAATAGCATGTCATTCTTGTATGTTGCATTGCATAGGAGTGGGTTGATTATGATTGGAGGAAGTATCTGAAAGGCTCTTAAGCCTATTATCTGGCAGCTCAACTGCAAATTTTCTGATTATGTGCCGCTTTCGGTACAATATGGTGTAAAGGGCTGGGTGGGTTGATTTTATACCCACATAGTGTGTTGGGTTGGACGGAGTTGGTGTGCAGAGGCTGGTGGGTAGGACTCTGTTATCTGCATATTCTGTCTGAAATGGGCCAAGGCCCTGTAATATGTCTTGTAACATCCCGAAATTGGGCCTAGTAGGATTGGGCCCAATGGGCCTTGTTTTTAAATTTTTTGAGAACGGCATTAATGCAAGTTAGACTTATTAGGTAAGTTATTTTGGAAGGTTAGAAGGCTTCTATAAAGTCCCGGGATCAAATATTAGCTTTGGGGAAATTTTGGTTTTAGGTGAAAAAAAACCCTGGAAGTTGGCAGGTAGGCCTTAAGAATAAAATGTGGGGAAAAATGACACAAGTGGAGTGTGTGGTGTAGTGGCAAAGTGACGCTACTTAAGAGGCAAGGGAGTGACGCCACAAGGAAGGAAGGAGGTCCAAGGTTCAAGTCTTGGCTTTTGCATTTTGGTTTTCTTTTTACTTGGACCTCGAATTTGGCTATAGATTTATATTTAGTTGCGCATGGTTTAAGACACAAGAGGAGCTTGTGGCCAAGTGGTTAACAAAGTGGATTATGTTGCAAGGGAGCTTGGGTTCGAATCTCATGAGAAGCAAGGGAGTATTTATTTTGCTGATCTGACGGGAAGAGTTTCATTGAATTTAAACTCTACGACGAAGGATCCCACATCGGAAAGATACAAAGAAGGAAGGTGAAGAGCTAGCTATATAAAGAGCATTCCAGAGGAGGAGGTTGACACACCTTGGAAGGCGTTTGGGCACAGTGGAGTGGTCGGAGCGCGGATTAACACCAGAGTCCTATCGGTGTGTAACTCTCTCTACTCTAGTTGTAGAGCGGCAAATGCCGAAGTGCTTGGTCCACGGCAATAGTAGCCACACGAGCGCGCGGCGCACATGTGGGGCTTCGGCGATAGTTGAGGCCATAAGTAGTATTCTTGTGGGTTGGGGTCGCTTGGGCGCGATGGGCCGGTGGGCCCAATAGGCCCGTGGGCCCTTATGAGTAAATTGTGCGATTGTGTAGTATATAGTGAACTAGACTAGGTGGAACTTATATACATGGCTAGATTTGTGCTAGGTGGGCCACACGCGTGTGGGCCCGAATGGGCCTAATCGAGTTTTAGGCCCAATCGTCCATCTGACCGGGAAATGGTAGCCGAGTCGCTCGGGGTGACATTTGGGCCTTTGGGTAAGGCCATTATAGGTGCAAAATTACAAAAATACCCTTGGTGGGTAAATTACCAAAATACCTCAAAGGGTATATTACTTAACATACCCTTAGTGGGTAAATTATCAAATACCACCGATGTGTAAATTACGAAAATGCCCTTGGTGGGTAAATTATGAAAATGCCCTTGGTGGGTAAATTACCGATATACCATTGGTGGGTAAATTACTAAAATGCCCTTGGTAGGTAAAATTACTAGTTATACCCTTAGAGGTTGATTAGGGTGATTATGTTGTTTTATGTCTATCTCATTATGATGGTAATTCATGTTATACTTATATTTGATATATGTCTAGCATACATGACATAACGTGCATACACGAATTATTATGTCATATTGCATGGGTTATATGAGTGGAGGGGCGGTGATATTCGTGTCGACGGGCACCAGCTGGTTTGGTACCACATTGTGACTATGGTCACCGTGAGGTTTGGCACCTCCGCAGGTTTGGCACCTCATAGCGACTCGTCCCCCGTGGTTAACACTACCGTGGGTTGGCCCCACTTTTGAGATATGGGATCGCCGCCAAGTGATTTGGTATCACACGTGGGTTGGCCCCACAGATGGATTATTAGTGACTTTGAGTCACCAAAGATTTGGTATCACATTCGTGTCTCCGGACACCGAGGTTTGGCACCTCATAGCGTCTCGTCCCAGTGGTTTGGTACCACGCGATGGGTTGGCCCCACGAGATAATACAACGGGATTGACGCCGGTGATTTGGTATCACACGATGGGTTGGCCCCATCACTATTATTTGTGACTTCGAGTCACCAAAGTGGTTTGGCACCACAATATTGATGAATATCGTGTCCTTGGACACCGGTGGTTTGGCACCACCAAAGGTGGTTTGGTACCACACGGGTAGAAAAAGGAGTTGCGGATGGCTAGGTTTGGGTGCATGATATGCATATTTTCATATGAAATTGTGTAAGGGCACATTGGATGGGGATTTACACACCGAGTCTCGATGACTCACCCCTTAGTTAAATTTTGCGGTAATCATTAGATCGCGGATTTAGGAGTGAGGTGGACTCGTGGAGGCCATACATATGTTCACTCAGTAAATTCGTTTCTTTTATTTGGACTTATTTTTATTTGAGTTTTTGTTATGTAATAAGGCCTTGGGTATTTTATTTGGTTTCAAATTTCAATTTGTTTATTGCTTGTTATTAAATGATCAATATGGGATTTTCCTAAAATGATAATAAACCATTTCTTATTCAAAATTACTTAAACTCGATTTCTCACCACAACTATAAAGAATATGAGCTTTTTAACGAATGCACAGCTTTTTAGACATTCCTTTCATGTGACATGCCGATTCGGCCGTAACGCTTAGGCCGGGTTTGGGGTGTTACAATTATGGTATCGAGCCTAGGTTCAAAAACTCTACTGTGGGTTTGGGTTCAAAAATGTTTTCAAAAGATGGTTTGGAAAACGGTTTAGAAAAATATATATATCTGTTCTTTTTGTTGAAATATGGCACCCGAGTCTCCTAAACCAATCCATACTTTGTAAGTTTCTTGATACTTTTCTTTGTTATATGTTGTATTTTGAATATCTATTCTGTGTGTTTGGGTTGGATATGATGTTCTGATATAGAGTTGATTGCGTCTTTAAATATTTGTCTGCTTTAATGGTTAGTTTTTTTTTTTTTTATGTGTAGGATTTCTAAATTCTAGTTAAAAGTACATTAGGGTTATTGGAATCAGAGTGCGCAGCGTGAGCACAGCGTTGTAGGTTAGGTGGTACGAATGTTCCTGTAGTTGGAAATTTCGAGGACGAAATTTCTTTAAGGAGGGTAGATTTGTAACATCCCGAAATTGGGCCTAGTAGGATTGGGCCCAATGGGCCTTGTTTTTAAATTTTTTGAGAACGGCATTAATGCAAGTTAGACTTATTAGGTAAGTTATTTTGGAAGGTTAGAAGGCTTCTATAAAGTCCCGGGATCAAATATTAGCTTTGGGGAAATTTTGGTTTTAGGTGAAAAAAAACCCTAGAAGTTGGCAGGTAGGCCTTAAGAATAAAATATGGGGAAAAATGACACAAGTGGAGTGTGTGGTGTAGTGGCAAAGTGACGCCACAAGGAAGGAAGGAGGTCCAAGGTTCAAGTCTTGGCTTTTGCATTTTGGTTTTCTTTTTTACTTGGACCTCAGAATTTGGCTATAGATTTATATTTAGTTGCGCATGGTTTAAGACACAAGAGGAGCTTGTGGCCAAGTGGTTAACAAAGGTGGATTATGTTGCAAGGGAGCACAGGTTCGAATCTCATGAGAAGCAAGGGAGTATTTATTTTGCTGTGCTGACGGGAAGAGTTTCAGTTGAATTTAAACTCTACTGACGAAGGGATCCCACATCGGAAAGATACAAAGAAGGAAGGTGAAGAGCTAGCTATATAAAGAGCATTCCAGGAGGAGGGTTGACACACCTTGGAAGGCGTTTGGGCACAGGAGTGGTCGGAGCGCGGATTAACACCAGAGTCCTATCAGGTGTGTAACTCTCTCTACTCTAGTTGTAGAGCGGCAAATGCCGAAGTGCCGGTCACGGCAATAGTAGCCACACGAGCGTGCGAGCGCACGTGTGGGGCTTCGACGCGATAGTTGAGGCCATAAGTAGTATTCTTGTGGGTTGGGGCTGCTTGGGCCGCGATGGGCCGAAGTGGGCCCAATGGGCCCGTGGGCCCTTATGAGTAAATTGTGCGATTGTGTAGTATATAGTGAACTAGACTAGGTGGAACTTATATACATGGCTAGATTTGTGCTAGGTGGGCCACACGAGCGTGTGGGCCCGAATGGGCCGGAATCGAGTTTTAGGCCCAATCGTCCGGTACGACCGGAAATGGTAGCTGAGTCGCTCGGGGTGACATTTGGGCCTTTGGGTAAGGCCATTATAGGTGCAAAATTACAAAAATACCCTTGGTGGGTAAATTACCAAAATACCACTCAAGGGTATATTACTTAACATACCCTTAGTGGGTAAATTACTGAAATACCACTGATGTGTAAATTACGAAAATGCCCTTGGTGGGTAAATTATGAAAATGCCCTTGGTGGGTAAATTACCGATATACCCTTGGTGGGTAAATTACGAAAATGCCCTTGGTAGGTAAAATTACTAAGTTATACCCTTAGAGGTTGATTAGGGTGATTATGTTGTTTTATGTCTATCCGATTATGATGGTAATTCATGTTATACTTATATTTGATATATGTCTAGCATACATGACATAACGCATACACGAATTATTGTGTCATATTGCATGGGTTATATGAGTGGAGGGGCGCGTGATATTCGTGTCGACGGCACCGTGGTTTGGTACCACATTGTGACTACGGCCACCGAGAGGTTTGGCACCTCCGGAGGTTTGGCACCTCATAGCGACTCGTCCTCGTGGTTAATACTACCGTGGGTTGGCCCCACTTTTGAGATATGGGATCGCCGCCAAGTGATTTGGTATCACACGTGGGTTGGCCCCACAGATGGATTATTAGTGACTTTGAGTCACCAAAGTGATTTGGTATCACATTCGTGTCTCCGGACACCGTGAGGTTTGGCACCTCATAGCGCTCGTCCCGGTGGTTTGGTACCACAATGGGGTTGGCCCCACGTATAATACAACGGGATTGGCGCCAAAGTGATTTGGTATCACACGATGGGTTGGCCCCATCACTATTATTTGTGACTTCGAGTCACCAAAGTGGTTTGGCACCACAATATTGATGAATATCGTGTCCTTGGACACCGATGGTTTGGCACCACCAGTGGTTTGGTACCACACGGGGTAGAAAAAGGAGTTGCAGATGGCTAGGTTTGGGTGCATGATATGCATATTTTCATATGAAATTGTGTAAGGGCCTGTTGGATGGGGATTTACACACTTTGAGTCTCGATGACTCACCCCTTAGTTAAATTTTGCGGTAATCATTAGATCGCGGATTTGGGAGCCGAGGTGGACTCGTGGAGGCCATACATATGTTCACTTGTAAATTCGCTTTTATTTGGACTTATTTTTATTTGAGTTTTTGTTATGTAATAAGGCCTTGGGTATTTTATTTGGTTTCACTTTTCAATTTGTTTATTGCTTGTTATTAAATGATCAATATGGGATTTTCCTAAAATGATAATAAACCATTTCTTATTCAAAATTACTTAAACTCGATTTCTCACCACAACTATAAAGAATATGAGCTTTTTAACGAATGCACAGTTTTTAGACATTCCTTTCATGTGACATGCCAGATTCGGTCGTAACGTTTAGGCCGAGTTTGGGGTGTTACATGTCTGGATTTGTATCTGAGTGGGCTTAGGTCCACACCGTTTCTGTAATGGGCTCAGACCCGAACTATGAATTTATGTCTGTTTTCTGATATGACTGTACGTATGTTTTCTGTGGGGATTACACACTGAGTTGCAAAAACTCACCTTTTTCTGTTTAATCTGTTCAAGTAATTCCCAGTAATAGACGGATCGGTGCGACGGAGGACTCGGCGGTGACCACGGTTCTGGACACTTATTTACGGTTTATTTTTAATTATGGTTTGGTTATATTCGGGTAAATCTTATGTAACATGGCCTTTATGGATTTTTGTTTAAAATTTGGAATTATTATTTTATAAACTGCTAGCAGTAGGATAAGACGCGGGTTTTCAAAATAAATAAATGTTTTATCAAATACACACAAACTTGCAAATTATTTTAAAAGCTTCTACAACATATAATGTTTTGAAAATGGATAATGAATAATTAAACGACACGTTTTGATGAAAGCCTAAGATATCTACAAATGGTTTTAACGTAGTTATGTTTTCCAAAGCACTCTCATGTGACGTTGTCAGATTCGACCATAACGTCTAGGCCGGGTTTGGGGTGTTACAGAGGAGTACAACTGATCTCTCACCTGTTGTGAAATGTTATTGGTGTAGTTCAAACGATCATGAGGGTTTTCGACATCCAATTAAATATCCAAATAGAGAGTATACGATTGAGCTATCAACTTTTGTGCAATTTTAATAGTGTAGTTCAAAATATCATAAGGGTTTCCAATGTTCAATTAAATATCCAACTAGAGAAGAAAGTAAGTATGACTTTGTACCTTTTGTTGACTCTTACTCTAGTGGAAAAGAGATTTTTTATGGCAAACTTTGTGAGCCGAAAAAAGATGATAGGGAGATTTTTTTTCCTCGCATCTATGGAGTTAGATGAGATCGTCATGTTCTCCTACTGAGATGTATTTTACTGAATTGAATATTCATAATACTTGTGAGGGGGATATGGAAAGTGAGGAAGAATCATGTGAAAAGACTGAGAGAAAAGAGACCTTAAGTGATAAAATTCTATTTGATGATCCAGATTTGGTGAGTGAAAATCCATATGAGGTAAAATTAGAGAGTTCTTAAGTGGAAAAAGAAAAAGAAAAGCAAGAAAACACCTATACAAAAGTAAATAATGATTATCTTTTAACTAACTCTAATTTAAATTTGTTCAGTGGTGTTTCTTTGTTACAGGATATCAAGGATGTATTGACGAACTCTCAATTATATTACTCTACCATTAATAAACGATTTTACTTGTGTGAAAGAGGTAAGTTGAACATTGATAATTCTCCACAAGGGCTAGAAGGTAAGAAAAATAAGGATAAATTGGAAATTGAAATATGTAGGCATACCTTGAATGTTTTTGATAAGTATGCTACTGTAACACCCCTAACCCGTATCCAACGCCGGATTAGGGTTAAAGGCGTTACCGAACTGATCGAAAACTTAGATAACATTTCATACATTACATTCATCATTAACAATCGTAGTGTCCCTTAGATGAGTCATCAAGACCCTAAGCATGCATATAAACCGAGTTGGGACTAAACTGAAAACACATACAGAATCTCATGGAAAAATTAAAACTTTTCTAAAATACAGGGGAGACACGCCCGTGGGAGGAGACCATGTGCCCTCCACGGCTTCTAGACACCCCCGTGTGTCCATCTGTGTCTATATACTGACTATATCAACACAGTCACTAGGCACGCCCGTGTGCCATGACCGTGTGCTACTAGGCCATATACTGACTTCCTGTAACTACCCAAAATTGGGCCTAGTAGGATTGGGCCGATTGGGAATTGGGCTTTAGGAAAATTTGAGTATTATTTTTGTGTAGGCTCGGGTAGGAATTTTGTGTGTTAGAATAGTCTGGTGAAGGCTTGTTTTTATTTAGGAAGTTAGAATAATTTTTAGTATGGATTATTTAATGAAGTGGATTATGTGAGCTTAGCATTTAAGTTAATTTAAGTATCAATAAGTGACACAAGGAGTCAATTGGTAAAGTGGTGATGGCGCATGGGTAATAGCAAGAGGGGAGTGGTTCGAATCCCTTAGTTAGCATTTAGAGAACTTTTATTTTTGTACTTGTATGGTAAGTGTCGGCCAAGCATAGTTATGGTAAGGGTTGACCATGTTATTTTTGGTTAGTAGAATAAAGGATTAAGGAAAGTATTAACATATGGTATGGAATCAAGAACTTATGGAAGGGTATGGAGACATGGGGCATATATCAAGGAAAAGTTTTGGAAACAAATTCATGGTCATGTGACCAATGAGTTTGGACGGTATTAAGGGAAGGAATTTCCTAATTTTGAATTTTGGGTTATTAAGGAAAAGAATATTATTTGACTTTAAATGATTTTATTTGAAAAGTTGGCAAGAGAGAGAAAGAGATGATAAAATTTTAATGTGTGGATTATGAGGATATTATTAAGGATTCTAATTGAATTATTATTATTAGAATTATTGTATTTTGATAGAGGAAAATTTGGGGACATGATTTATTCAAATTAAATTTGAATATATCATAAGAATGGCTTAGAGTGAATTGGGGAGTTGCCAAAATTGTAAACCCCTTGATGATAGGAGTGGACGGTCAACCTATGTTTTTTTGATAAGTTGGACTATTTCTTTTGGTAAGATGGAATTATGATTAAGATAAGAATCTTGAACTTATGGCATGATGAGGGGACTAAGGCATGGAAAGTGGATGATGTCTTGGAAAGTTTTCCTAGGCTTTAGTGGTTGAATGTGGACTATAAGGGTGTCTAGGTGGGTGGCCGAATGTGTTAGGTGGTTTAGGGGAGGATATTTGGCCAACTTTGGCATTTGGGCACCATTTGGCATATTTTCTTTTCCTCTCCAAGCAAATTCCTCTTTGGCCGAATGCACTTAGGCATTTTTGTGCAAAATTGTTTTGGGATTTTAGCCTCATTTTGTTGAATCAAATACCATTTCTCTTTTATCTCATTTATCCTTTTGACACCAAAACTACTTTTTTTATTCATGTGCATTTTCTTTTGGGCAAACAAAGTATTGGCGAATCTCATTTCTCCCATATCTCTCTTTTCTTCCTTTGATTTGTGCTCAAACACAAATCCTTTTCTTTCATTTGGCGAACTTCTTTCTTCTCCAAATCCTCTTTTCTTTTCTTTCTTCCATTGTTGATTAAACCAAATCCTCATCCTCTCATTTGTTATTCTCTTTTCTACTTACATATTCCCTCACTTTTATTCACATATTTTCTCCTTTCATTACTATATAGCCGAAACTTCCCATTTCCTTTTAGTCTTTGTTTTGGCCGAATATTCAAGGGTAGACCTTCCTTGGTTTTCATCCAACGGTTTTGAAGATAGGCTTTTGGGACTTGAGCGATTGATTTAAGCCTTATCTCTCTCTAGCAATCTAAGGTTGGTAAGTCAAAAGGGTAAGGATCTTTATGCTTATATCGCTTTAGATGGTCTTCTAATCGATTAAGTTTTTGGGGACTCTATTGTCCGCTTTATTATCTTCTTTCCTTGGATGTTAGATTTTGGAGCAATCAAGAATGGGTTCGAAAAGAGCAAACAGTAGTGTTTGGAAGAGGGGTGGTTCTGCTATACCTCAAATTTCAAACGAAGGGTCGTGTGTCGGCGATTCGAGACTTTCCACCGGGATGTGGACCCTCTGCCAAGCAATAATCGCTTTATTTGAAGTCGTTCGTACCCCAAGCCATTGTTCGTTCGTGGTTCTTCATCGGGTTATGAACCATCAATCGAAGAGAAATCGCCTATAGTTGTTATTAGAGATTCCGAGGGTATCGACGAGCGGGAAAGTGTAGTTCTCACTATTATCAGGTGTGTACATACACACTTTATAATTAATTAACGTGCAAAGTATTATGTGTATGCTAATCGGATTTGTGTAGATTTGAGTTTAATACCATAAAGGTTTAGCAAGGCTTCGGGTAAGTTCTTGACAATATGATTTGTTATTTGATGCTTTTGGGAAGCATGACACATTTGATATATGTGGCTTATAAATGATTATTGATACATCCTATGTATGTTTATAAATGAGCATGTTGGCATGATTGTTGTTAAATATCATTGATTGAATGTGGGTTTTATGAGTGGAGGGGCAAAGTGATATTCATGTCGACGGACACCAAAGTGTTTTGGTAACACATTGTGACTACGGTCACCAGAGGTTTGGTACCTCCAGAGGTTTGGCACCTCATAGCGACTTGTTCCCGTGGTTGATACCACCGTGGTTGGCCCCACTTTGAGATATGGGATCGCCGCGATGATTTGGTATCACACGATGGGTTGGCCCCATCATTCGATTTGTGTCTTCTGACACCGTGAGATTTGGTATCTCCAGTGATTTGGCATCACATCTCAGTGACTATACGTCACCAAAGGGTTTTGGTACCACACGGGGGTAGAGAAAGGTGTTTGGATGGTTAGGTTGGGTGCATATTAAACTTGTGCATATTAAATTAATTATGATTTGTGTATGACGTTGCATTAAACCGGGAAAAAGGGTTACACATTGGGTCTTGATGACTCACCTTTTCCTTTAACATTTTTCAGTGATTCGTAGTCATGGATAAGGAGCCTGATGGACTCAAGGTGGCCATGAAATGAAAATATGGACTAGGTGGATTTTGAACTATTTTATTTTATTATGGGTTTATTTTATTTAAGTTGTAATAAGGCCTCCTAATATTGCACTTGGAATATTTTACATGTTTTGATAATTTGCTTAAACTACTTCATGATATTAAAATGGGTACACATGTTTTTAAAAATTAATACGTAAAATGTTTTATTGTGCCATCTGGTACACTTGAATCAGAACAACCTGATTTAATATATTTCTAAACAACACTAAGTGATGATTTATTTATACACCTCAACCGCTTTAAAAACAAGGCAATATCTTTTATCAAAAATTTTAATCGGCTTAAAGGGATTTTCAAAACTTTTCTCCGTGGCATACCAAATTCGGTCGTAATGTTTGGACCGGGTTTGGGGTGTTACAAATTGGTATCGAGCCAAGTTCAAAGCTTCATACATGTAGGGGGCCAAGGCCCAAAAATGTTTTGGTAGGTCTATTTGAAATATTTTGGTTTTGAATAAGCATGGCACCGAGTCTCCTAAGACCGATCCGCCTGTAAGTACCTCTAACTTTTTGTATGGATTATTATTATAGAAGGGTAAGAAGGGAACGTAGTTAGTGTGATAGGTGTTGAACCTTAGGACTAGTCCACCCCAACAAAACTCATAAGACTTTAATGGCCTAATTAAAACCAACCCGTGACCAAGTCGCCGAGTTAGGGTGTGGTAACCTTAGTGCGCATGTCTAGGATGGGATCCTAAAGAGCTTGGTATTTAAGCAGTCCTCGTGACTCACCTCCTCTTCGCGGGATTCCTGCCTGTGCGTAGCTTCGTTCACCCCTAACCAAGAGGACTCGCCATAGGCTAAACACGTTAAATAAAACCCAAAAGGGATTAACCCTGTTTTGTGAAAGCTCTAAGTTTTAAAAATCGTTATGATACTCATTTCAATAGCAGCAAAAATTTACTTTCGGAAAATTTTCAAAATATTCTTCAACTTACCAAAATTACTGAAATTTCCCTAGTGGAAAAATTACGAAAAATACCCCTGGAATAGAAACGGACAGAAATGCCCGAAGAGTGCATAGCTATGGAAGGTATTAGGGAATGGATGTACTTTTCTGTGTAAACTAGGATAGAAGACTTAAAACTTTGATTGATCGAAAGAATCTCTATTAAATTCTTCATAAAATTTATTCGCGGATAACCAAGTGAAACATGTACTAATTCATAAAAATCTCCTAATCTGATTAAAGCGCGATGGTTAGAATGAGCTCTCGAGATCGTGGTCGTCATGGACATGGTAAAGGCCGATTGTGCTAGGGCTAGATCTTCGGCACCGAGGCATATTTTCAAAATGGAGGCGTTAGCATCGCTAGTGCTGTGGCGGAGTATCATGATCGAATTCGGATTGATGAGCTGACTCAGTTAGTTAAAGAAGTTATGGAGAAGAATAGAGATCACAGTTCTCTAGGGTCACAATTTCATTCTCAGAAATCGCGGCATGATTGAACTTATTGGCTTGCGATTCATCGTGGAAGGTGTCATCCGGGAGAATATTGGAAGAGGGTTGGAGCATGCTTGAGATGCGGGTCTAGTGAGCATAAGGCTCGGGATTGTTTCCTCACTCTCAAGTCAGGTATGTTTTGGTTAGAAGTGATGGCTGAATGTAGGAAAATTGTTGGTATAAGTGTAAGTGTTAAATAACAGGTTTGCTAGTGTGAATTAGATGTTTAGTTGTGGGATTAAGGATTCAAGATTTTGTTAAAAGTACATAGTGGTTTTAAGATCGAGAGTGCGCAAAGAAGAGCATAGTGTGGCGAGATAGGATGTACTGACGGTTAGTTAGTTGGAAATTCCGAGGACGAAATTTCTTTAAGGAGGGTAGAATTGTAACATCCCAAAATTGGGCCTAGTAGGATTGGGCCGATTGGGAATTGGGCTTTAAGAAAATTTGAGTATTATTTTTGTGTAGGCTCTGGGTAGGAATTTTGTGTGTTAGAATAGTCTGGTGAAGGCTTGTTTTTATTTAGGAAGTTAGAATAATTTTTAGTATGGATTATTTAATGAAGTGGATTATGTGAGCTTAGCATTTAAGTTAATTTAAGTATCAATAAGTGACACAAGGAGTCAATTGGTAAAGTGGTGATGGCGCATGGGTAATAGCAAGAGGGGAGTGGTTCGAATCCCTTAGTTAGCATTTAGAGAACTTTTATTTTTGTACTTGTATGGTAAGTGTCGGCCAAGCATAGTTATGGTAAGGGTTGACCATGTTATTTTTGGTTAGTAGAATAAAGGATTAAGGAAAGTATTAACATATGGTATGGAATCAAGAACTTATGGAAGGGTATGGAGACATGGGGCATATATCAAGGAAAAGTTTTGAAACAAATTCATGGTCATGTGACCAATGAGTTTGGACGGCATTAAGGGGAAGGAATTTCCTAATTTTGAATTTTGGGTTATTAAGGAAAAGAATATTATTTGACTTTAAATGATTTTATTTGAAAAGTTGGCAAGAGAGAGAAAGAGATGATAAAATTTTAATGTGTGGATTATGAGGATATTATTAAGGATTCTAATTGAATTATTATTATTAGAATTATTGTATTTTGATAGAGGAAAATTTGGGGACATGATTTATTCAAATTAAATTTGAATATATCATAAGAATGGCTTAGAGTGAATTGGGGGAGTTGCCAAAATTGTAAACCCCTTGATGATAGGAGTGGACGGTCAACCTATGTTTTTTTGATAAGTTGGACTATTTCTTTTGGTAAGATGGAATTATGATTAAGATAAGAATCTTGAACTTATGGCATGATGAGGGGACTAAGGCATGGAAAGTGGATGATGTCTTGGAAAGTTTTCCTAGGCTTTAGTGGTTGAATGTGGACTGGCAAGGGTGTCTAGGTGGGTGGCCGAATGTGTTAGGTGGTTTAGGGAGGATATTTGGCCAACTTTGGCATTTGGGCACCATTTGGCATATTTTCTTTTCCTCTCCAAGCAAATTCCTCTTTGGCCGAATGCACTTAGGCATTTTTGTGCAAAATTGTTTTGGGATTTTAGCCTCATTTTGTTGAATCAAATACCATTTCTCTTTTATCTCATTTATCCTTTTGACACCAAAACTACTTTTTTTATTCATGTGCATTTTCTTTTGGGCAAACAAAGTATTGGCCGAATCTCATTTCTCCCATATCTCTCTTTTTTCCTTTGATTTGTGCTCAAACACAAATCCCTTTTCTTTCATTTGGCCGAACTTCTTTCTTCTCCAAATCCTCTTTTCTTTTCTTTCTTCCATTGTTGATTAAACCGAATCCTCATCCTCTCATTTGTTATTCTCTTTTCTACTTACATATTCCCTCACTTTTATTCACATATTTTCTCCTTTCATTACTATATAGCCAAACTTCCCATTTCCTTTTAGTCTTTGTTTTGGCCGAATATTCAAGGGTAGACCTTCCTTGGTTTTCATCCATCGATTTTGAAGATAGGCTTTTGGGACTTGGAGCGATTGATTTAAGCCTTATCTCTCTCTAGCAATCTAAGGTTGGTAAGTCAAAAGGGTAAGGATCTTTATGCTTATATCGTTTTAGATGGTCTTCTAATCGATTAAGTTTTTGGGGACTCTATTGTCCATTTATTATCTTATTTCCTTGGACGTTAGATTTTGGAGCAATCAAGAATGGGTTCGAAAAGAGCAGTTCGTAGTGTTTGGAAGAGGGGTGGTTCTGCTATACCCTCAAATTTCAAACGAAGGGCTGTGTCGGTAGTTCGAGACTTTCCACCGGGATGTGGACCCTCTGCCGGCAATAATCGTTTATTTGAAGTCGTTCGTACCCCCGAGCCATTGTTCGTTCGTGGTTCTTCATCGGGTTATGAACCATCAATCGAAGAGAAATCGCCTATAGTTGTTATTAGAGATTCCGAGGGTATCGACGAGCGGGAAAGTGTAGTTCTCACTATTATCAGGTGTGTACATACACACTTTATAATTAATTAACGTGCAAAGTATTATGTGTATGCTAATCGGATTTGTGTAGATTTGAGTTTAATACCATAAAGGTTTAGCAAGGCTTCGGGTAAGTTCTTGACAATATGATTTGTTATTTGATGCTTTTGGGAAGCATGACACATTTGATATATGTGGCTTATAAATGATTATTGATACATCCTATGTATGTTTATAAATGAGCATGTTGGCATGATTGTTGTTAAATATCATTGATTGAATGTGGTTTTATGAGTGGAGGGGGCAAAGATATTCGTGTCGCGGACACACGGTGTTTTGGTAACACATTGTGGCTACGGTCACCGTGAGGTTTGGTACCTCCAGGAGGTTTGGCACCTCATAGCGACTTGTCCCCCGTGGTTGATACCACCGTGGGTTGGCCCCACTTTGAGATATGGGATCGTCGCGGTGATTTGGTATCACACGATGGGTTGGCCCCATCATTCGATTTGTGTCTTCGGACACCGTGAGATTTGGTATCTCCAGTGATTTGGCATCACATCTCGTGACTATACGTCACGGTGGTTTGGCACCACCAGTGGTTTGGTACCACACGGGGTAGAGAAAGGTGTTTGGATGGTTAGGTTGGGTGCATATTAAACTTGTGCATATTAAATTAATTATGATTTGTGTATGACGTTGCATTAAACCGGGAAAAAGGGTTACACATTGGGTCTTGATGACTCACCTTTTTCCTTTAACATTTTTCAGGTGATTCGTAGCTGCGGATAAGGAGCCTGATGGACTCAAGGTGGCCATGAAATGAAAATATGGACTAGGTGGATTTTGAACTATTTTATTTTATTATGGGTTTATTTTATTTAAGTTGTAATAAGGCCTCCTAATATTGCACTTGGAATATTTTACATGTTTTGATAATTTGCTTAAACTACTTCATGATATTAAAATGGGTACACATGTTTTATAAAAATTAATACGTAAAATGTTTTATTGTGCCATCGGGTACACTTGAATCTGTAACAACCTGATATAATATATTTCTAAACAACACTAAGTGATGATTTCTTTATACACCTCAACCGTTTTAAAAACAAGGCAATATCTTTTATCAAAAAATTTTAATCGGCTTAAAGGGATTTTCAAAAACTTTTCTCCGTGGCATACCAAATTTGGTCGTAATGTTTGGACCGGGTTTGGGGTGTTACACTTCCCCACCACGGCCACCAAGCACGCCCGTGTGCTATGGCCGTGTACTCTTAGCTAGCTACTGACTTGTACACCATGGCTAGCTGACACCCCAGTGTAGAGGCCGTGTGCTACTAAACAACATTCTGCCAATTCACCCACGGTCTTTAGGCACACCCGTGTGCCACAACCGCGTGACATTATAGGCCATTTACAAGGCCAAAATGCCACCCATAAGGGTTACACCTACAAACATTACAAACCAAGACATATCATAAACAAATAGCAACCAAAAACATTCCAATTTGTCCATTCAATTTATGCATTTAATAACTAACTCATTCATACCAACATTCAAGACAAAACACATACATAACTAAAGCATTTCTTCATCATTTAACCAACCAAAACTTGACTATTTCATGGGCATTAAACCATACCAAAACTATACATATATCACATTCATTTAAGCAAGTCTCAACTCATAAATAGCCAAATCACATGGCTAAGATCACATAACAACTTATACCAAAATACTAGCCTATACATGCCATATCTAGCTTTATACATTTTCAAAGTATACCAAAATAAGTTTAGTAGTGTGATGACGATCCGTGATTTGTCCCGAGAGCCTTTCAAAGAGCTTTGACGACCTACAGAACAGAGAAAACACACACAGAGAGTAAGCATTCAAAGAGCTTAGTAAGTCATATACAAGTAAACTTAGCATAAAATGCATATATTGTAAAATAGATACATTGGCACATAACATTTACTTAACAAACTATCATATATTGCTTTGGTTCATATACATGGACACCATTGCCACATTCATCCATACAAGAATCATATATATATATATACAACTCTTTCTTAATCATTCTTGCATCTATTCTCATTCTCATATTCAATCATACTTTTCTTCAAATCAAAGTCATATAAGCACTTACCTTTTTCACACACACTTAGTATACATACCAAACGTATCTGAAACGAATATACATTCACGTAATTGTTCATAGCTCGAATTTACTCATTAAACAGTTCAGAATCTAATAAGATACTCGAAAACTCAGAATAATTGTACAATGCCAACATCCCAAATATGGTCTTATATGTAGTCGGATGTCGATGCCACTATCCCAGACATGGTCTTACATGAAATCAGATATCGATGCCACTGTCCCAGACAGGGTCTTACTCGTATTCAGATATCGATGCCACTTTATTCCGCACGAGGTCTTACTCGTATTCGAGATATCGACGCCATCGCCTCGCATGGGTCTTACTCGCGATTCGATATATCGATGCCACCGTCCCGCATGCAGGTCTTACTCGTATTCAAATATCGATGCCATTGTCCCGCATGGTCTTACTCGTATTCGAATATCGATGCCACCTTTGTCCCGCATGTGTCTTACTCGTATTCAAATATCGATGCCATTGTCCCAGCAGGTCTTTCTCGTATTCGAATATCGATGCCACTTTCCCGAGACGTGGTCTTACTCGTATTCGATATCGATGCCACCGTCCGCATGCGGTCTTACTCGTATTCAAATATCGATGCCATTGTTCCAAAACGGTCTTACTCGTATTCGAATATCGATGCCACTTTGTCCCGCATGCAGTCTTACTCGTATTCAAATATCGATGCCATTGTCCCGCAGCGGTCTTACTCGTATTCGAGATATCGATGCCACTTTGTCCCATGTGGTCTTACTTGTATTCGAATATCGATGCCATCGTCCCAAACAGGTCTTACTCGTATTCGAATATCGATGCCATCGTCCCGCATGGTCTCTTACTCGTATTCAAATATCGATGCCACTTTGTCCCAGACAGGTCTTACTCGTATTCGAATATCGATGCCACTTTGTCCCGCATGTGGTCTTACTCTTATTCGAGATATCGATGCCATCCGTCCCGCATGATGTCTTACTCGTATTCGAGATATCGATGCCACTTTGTCCCGCATGGGTCTTACTCGTATTCGAATATCGATGCCACCGCCCCGGACATGGTCTTACTCGTATTCAAATATCGATGCCACTCGTCCAGACGATGTCTCTTACTCGTTAACACAGAATAGATACCTTTGTATTCCTAAGTTCGTACGGACTTCTCAGACTTATCACTATATCGACCTTATCCCAGAATTCATATACATAGCATCTCATAAACAATAATTATCATTGATATTCATGTAAATAAACTCAATTCAATACAATTACATTTAATTGCAATATGGCTTACCTTGGGTTCGATTCTACAGAATGGAAACGGCTACTCGGTTACTTTCGCTTTCCCGCGATCTAAGCCCGTTTTCTTTGGTTCTTGATCTGAACATGTTCAGAATTAACCCTTTTATTCACTAATTCATTCAATTCAATCCAAAAACACACATTTAGGGTAATTTGCAAATTAGCCCTCATAATTGCATAATTTATCAATTTAGTCCATTTTTCACAAAACATCAAATTTACATAATTTGTTCACACCCATGCATAGCCGAATCTCCCTAGGTACTATATAAGTCCATATGTTTCATCAAATTAGCAATTTAGTCCCTCAATTTGCTATTTTTACAATTTAGCCCTATTTAACTAAATTCATCGAAACTTCAAGAACAAAACATGTTCATCTAGCTCAAATCTTTCATTTAACACCATAAATCATCATAAAACTCTACATATCATCAATGGCATATCACACAAACATCATCAATTCACAAATTTAATACATGGGTTTTGTAGCTCTCAAAGCAACGATTACAAAAACGTAGAAATCATCAAAAATGGATCAAAAACTAACCTTAAATTCAAGCTTGAAACCAACCGAACCCTTAAGCTTTTATTCTTTCTTTTTCTTTAAAACATTCGGCCAAGGATGATAAAACAAAGCCACTTTCTTTTGTTTTCTTTTATTATGACTCTTATAATATAATAATAACATAACTTATAAAATAGATATAAAATAAATTTAACTATTAAAGTAAATATAATAAACATATAATATGTATTTATCATCATTCATTGTCGTCCACTATCCATAGAATTGGCTCAATTGCCATACAAGGCCTCCACCATTACAAAGCCATGACACCTTGATCCTTTAACGAATAACATGCAAGTTTCACATTCATTGCAATTTCATCCTTTTGTCAAATTAAACACACAGATAGACAGACAAATTAACTTACGAAAATTTAACACATGCTTAATCACATATTAACGGCACAGTAATTAATATTAAAATATTATACGGACTCAAATTTTTTGTTTTCGAAACCACTGTTTCGACTAGGGTGTAAACCAGACTGTTACAATTCTCCCCCCTTAGGGATTTTCGTCCCCGAAAATCTTACCGTTAAACAGAGTCGGATATTGCTGTCTCATTGAATCTTCAGGCTCCCATGTTGCCTCTTAAATTCCGTGTCGATTCCATAATACTTTTACTAACGGAATTTTCTTATTTCTCAAATCTTTTACTTCACGAGCTAAGATACGGATCGGTTCTTCTTCATATGACATATCAGATCGGATCTCAATCTCAGATGGAGCAATTACATGTGACGGATAGGATCGATATCTACGGAGCATCGAGACATGAATTACATTATGGATCTTTTCTAGCTCAGAAGGCAAACTTAATCTATAAGTAACAGGCCCAACTCGTTCAATGATCTCATACGGTCCGATGAACCTCAGAATTAGCTTGCTCTTACGTCCGAATCAAAGTGATTTCATCCATGGAGACACTTTCAGAAATACTTTATCGCCGATCCCAAATTCTACATCTTTACGTTTCAAGTCTGCATAAGACTTCTGACGATCAAATGCTGTTTTCAAATAATCTCGGATCGCTTTCACTTTACTGCTCGAATCTTTTATCAAATCAACCCCTTGTAGCTTATTTTCACTGAGTTCAGTCCAATACAGAGGTGTACGACATTTACGTCCGTACGAAGTTTCATAAGATGCCATTTTGAGGCTTGACTGAAAACTGTTATTGTATGCAAATTCAATCAACGCAGAGAATCGCTCCCCACGTACCATTAAACTCAAGTATACAACATCTTAACATATCCTCAAAAATCTGAATGATCCGCTCAGATTGACCATCTGTTTACGGATGAAAGGCTGTACTAAAGTGTAATTTTGTGCCCAAGGCTTCTTGCAATTTCTTCCAGAATCGCGATGTGAATCTCGGATCTCTATCTGACACAATGGATAGTGGTACCCCGTACAATCTCACAATTTAAAAAATATAACGCTCGGCTAATCTATCAAGTGAATAATAAGATCTTACCGGTACAAAATGGGCAGACTTTGTTAATCGGTCAACTACGACCCGTATCGCATCTTTCTTTCTCGGAGTCAGGGGCAAACCACAAACAAAGTTCATCGTTACTCAATCCCATTTCCATTCGGGAATCAGAATCGGTTGTAGCAAACCAAACGAAACCTGATGTTCAGCTTTCACTTGCTGACAGATTAAGCATTTCGAAACAAAGTCAGAAATGTCTCGTTTCATACCAGACCACCAATAGTGTTGCTTCAGATCATGGTACATCTTTGTACTTCCTGGATGAACAGATAGACAACTATTATAAGTTTCACACAAAATCAGCTGAATCAACTCTGAATTTCTCGGAACACAGATACAACATTGAAATCTCAAGCAATCATCAACAACTCAAAATTCAGATTCAAAATTCAAATCACACTGAGCTCCTTTTGTTAATAACTCATTATCAGATTTCTGAGCATCACATATCTGTTGTATAAACAATGGTTTCGCTTTTAAATCAGCTAACACAGAACTATCATCAAACACACCTAACTGAGCACTCAAAGCACGTAGTGCATACAATGATTTTCTACTCAACGCATCAGCAACAACATTCGCTTTGCCCGGATGATAATCTATCACGAGCTCATAATCTTTTAGCAGCTCTAACCATCTTCTTTATCACAGGTTCAAATCTTTCTGAGTCATCAAATATTTCAGACTTTTATGATCTAAAAATACGTGACATTTCTCACCATACAAATAATGGCACCAAATCTTAAGTGCAAACACAATCACAGCAAGCTCAAGGTCGTGTGTCGGATAATTCTTTTCACGAGACCTCAATTGTCTCGAAGCATAAGCTACAACTTTACCTTCTTTATTCAACTGAAGGTAATCGATGTACATTCTCATCGTGCCATCTTTCTTTTTCACAAACAGAACAGGATCTCCCCAAGGTGAAAAACTCAGTATAACAAATCCTCTATCGGACAATTCTTGTAATTGCGACTTCAACTCTTTCAACTCTGTTGATGCCATTCTATATGGAGCTATTGAAATAGGTGTAGTACCGGGCAAAAACTCAATACCAAATTCAAATTTACGAATCGGAGGTAAACCCGACAATTATTCCAGAAACACATCAGAAAACTCACAAACAACAGGCACTGACTCAACTTTCTTTTCAGACACTTTCGAGTCAATAACATAAGCAAAATATGCCTCATAACCCTTTTTAATTTAATTCTGAGCTTTCAACACAGATATCACAACAGGTAATCCATTTAAATCATTCGACTCAATACGAACTATTTCACCATTTCGACGACTCAAATCAATAATCTTTCTTTTACAATTCACAACAGCATCGTGCAATGTCAACCAGAATATTTTTACCTAAGGGGTTCGATACTTTTATAACAAACTCAGTAGACTCTACAGGCAAAGTCTTACTAAATACTAAATTTATATATATATACGAATGCGTAGAACCAGGGTCTATCAAAGCAATCACAAAAGTATCATAAAGTGTAAAAGTACCAGTTATAACATCAGGTGACGAAGCTTCCTCACGAGCTCGGATAGCATATGCTCTGGCAGGTGTTCTAGCTTCTGATCTCGCAACAGTATCTCTAGTAGTTCTCTGACTACCACTGATGTTTCTTGCATTTTGGAAAGATCTACCTCTCGCTGAAATATTCTCAGATCTCGGGTTCTGAACAATCTCTTGTTCAACAGACTCTGGGCAGTCTCGGATGAAATGGTCTAATGATCCACATCTGAAACAAGCTCAATTATTCAATCTACAATTCCCTGAATGTCTTTTACCACAATGCTTACACTTAAGTCGCTCGGATCTGACATTTTCAACACTCGCCATCTTCGGGCAATCTCAAATGAAGTGATTTCGTGATCCACATTTATAACAAACTCTATTGTTATACTTGCCCCAACATTTTCCCACATGTCGTCTTCCACACTTTCCACACTCAGGTTTGTTGCTTTTAGTACTTCCATTATTTGATTCAATTGGAGCTTCAGTTCTCAGACCAACATTTGGTCTCACACGATCTCTACCCGTATGTCCAATTGAAACATCCAATCTATTGCTTGCATCTCTATATTTCTTCGTCAAAGGTTGAGAAAAATTACTCATACATCTTTTTCTTTCATTATGAGCTTCAGAATCGACTTTCTCGGTATTATCATCATTAGTATCCCTAAACTCTCTGGCCTCATACTTACGAATTTTATCAACCGGAGGCTTGTTCATCAGATTCAGATTCGTAATCGAAAGCATAGCAGATGTCTGAGGGAGGTTAACCGGGGGCGAAGGTTACAAAACAGTCGGGTTATTTCTCACAAATTGAGTGAACCACTCACTCATCAACTGGAAAAAAGCTTGTTTAGCTTCTCCCTCTTGACCGCTCATAATCGATCTCGGATCTGAGGGCACTGTCCCTTGTGCGGGAGCAGGCGCATTACTTTCTACGTCATCAGCTACGGCTCTTTCGGGATCCATTACTATACGAAAATCACATTTTTACACGTCATGATTCATCACACTATCACAAAAAATATATAGCATGTATAGCTAGACTCTGACACACTACGTTAGTCCGAGAATCGGCTAAACCGTAGCTCTGATACCAACCAAATGTAACACCTCTAACCCGTATCCGATGCCAAATTAGGGTTAAAGGCGTTACCGGACTGATCGAAAACTTACATAACATTTCATACATTACATTCATCATTAACAACCATAGTGTCCCTTAGATGAGTCATCAAGACCCTAAGCATGCATATAAACCGAGTTGGGACTAAACTGAAAACACATACAGAATCTCATGAAAAAATTTAAACTTTTATAAAATACAGGGGAGACACGCTCGTGGGAGGAGACCGTGTGCCCTCCACAGCTTCTAGACACCCCCGTGTGTCCATCCGTGTCTATATACTGACTATATCAACACGGTCACTAGGCACGCCCGTGTGCCATGACCATGTGCTACTAGGCCATATACTGACTTCCCCACCACGGCCACCAAGCACGCCCGTGTGTTATGGCCGTGTACTCTTAGCTAGCTACTGACTTGTACACCACGGCTAGCTGACACCCCCGTATAGAGGCCATGTGCTACTAAACCACATTCTGCCAATTCACCCATGATCTTTAGGCACGCTGTGTGTTACAAATCAGTGACATTATAGGCCATTTACAAGGCCAAAATGCCACCCATAAGGGTTACACCTACAAACATTACAAACCAAGACATATCATAAACAAATAGCAACCAAAAACATTCCAATTTGTCCATTCAATTTATGCATTTAATAACTAACTCATTCATACCAACATTCAAGACAAAACACATACATAACTAAAGCATTTCTTCATCATTTAACCAACCAAAACTTGAATATTTCATGGGCATTAAACCATACCAAAACTATACATATATCACATTCATTTAAGCAAGTCTCAACTCATAAATAGCCAAATCACATGGCTAAGATCACATAACAACTTATACCAAAATACTAGCCTATACATGCCATATCTAGCTTTATACATTTTCAAAGTGTACCAAAATAAGTTTAGTAGTGTGATGACGGTCCAGGATTTGTCCCAGAGCCTTTCAAATAGCTTTGACGACCTACAGAATAGAGAAAACACACACACAGAGTAAGCATTCAAAGAGCTTAGTAAGTCATATACAAGTAAACTTAGCATAAAATGTATATATTGTAAAATAGATACATTGGCACATAACATTTACTTAACAAACTATCATATATTGCTTTGGTTCATATACATGGACACCATTGCCACATTCATCCATACAAGAATCATATATATATATATATATATATACAACTCTTTCTTAATCATTCTTGCATCTATTCTCATTCTCATATTCAATCATACTTTTCTTCAAATCAAAGTCATATAAGTACTTACCTTTTTCACACACATTTAGTATACATACCAAACGTATCTGAAACGAATATACATTCACGTAATTGTTCATAGCTCAAATTTACTCATTAAACAGTTCAGAATCTAATAAGATACTCGAAAACTCAGAATAATTGTACAATGCCAACATCCCAGATGTGGCCTTATATGTAGTCAGATGTCGATGCCATTTGTCCCGCATGGTCTTACATGAAATCGATATCGATGCCACTTTGTCCCGAATAGGGTCTTACTCGTATTCGAATATCGATGCCATCGTCCCGCATGCGGTCTTACTTGTATTCGATATCGATGCTCTCGTCCCGCATGTGGTCTTACTCGTATTCGAATATCGATGCCACTATCCCGCATGTGGTCTTACTCGTATTCAAATATCGATGCCATTATCCCGCATGTGGTCTTACTCGTATTCGATATTGATGCCACCGTCCCGCATCGAGTCTTACTCATATTCGTGATATCGATGCCACTTTGTCCGCATGGTGGTCTTACTCATATTCGAGATATCGATGCCACCGTCCCGCATGTGGTCTTACTCGTATTCGAGATATCGATGCCACCGTCCCGCATGGGGTCTTACTTGTATTCAAATATCGATGCCACTGTCCCAGACAGGGTCTTACTCGTTAACACAGAATAGATACCTTTGTATTCCTAAGTTTGTACGGACTTCTCAGACTTATCACTATATCGACCTTATCCCAGAATTCATATACATAGCATCTCATAAACAGTCATTATCATTGATAGTCATGTAAATAAACTCAATTCAATACAATTACATTTAATTGCAATATGACTTACCTCGGGTTCGATTCTACGAAAATGGAAACGGCTACTCGGTTACTTTCGCTTTCCCGCGATCTAAGCTCGTTTTCTTCGGTTCTTGATCTGAACATGTTCAGAATTAACCCTTTTATTCACTAATTCATTCAATTCAATCCAAAAACACACATTTAGGGTAATTTGCAAATTAGCCCTCATAATTACACAATTTATCAATTTAGTCCATTTTTCACAAAATATCAAATTCACATAATTTGTTCACACCCATGCATAGCCGAATATCCTTAGGTACTATATAAGTCCATATGTTTCATCAAATTAGCAATTTAGTCCCTCAATTTGCTATTTTTACAATTTAGCCCTATTTAACTATATTCATTGAAACTTCAAGAACAAAACATGTTCATCTAGCTCAAATCTTTCATTTAACACCATAAATCATCATAAAACTCCACATATCATCAATGGCATATCACACAAACATCATCAATGCACAAAATTAATACATGGGTTTTGTAGCTCTCAAAGTAACGATTACAAAAACGTAGAAATTATCAAAAACAGATCAAAAACTAACCTTGAATTCAAGCTTGAAACCAACCGAACCCTTAAGCTTTTATTCTTTCTTTTTCTTTAAAACATTCGGCCAAGGATGATAAAATAAAGCCACTTTCTTTTGTTTTCTTTTATTATGACTCTTATAATATAATAATAATAACATAACTTATAAAATAGATATAAAATAAATTTAACTATTAAAGTAAATATAATAAACATATAATATGTACTTATCATCATTCATTGCCGTCCACTATCCATAGAATTGGCTCAATTGCCATACAAGGCCTCCACCATTACAAAGCCATGACACCTTGATCCTTTAACAAATAGCATGCAAGTTTCACATTCATTGCAATTTCATCCTTTTTCAAATTAAACACACAGATGCATAAATTAACTTACGAAAATTTAACACATGCTTAATCACATATTAACGGCACAGTAATTAATATTAAAATATTATACGGACTCGAATTTGTGGTTCCGAAACCCCTATTCCGACTAGGGTGTAAACCGGACTGTTATAGCTACTGATTTTATTTTTCCTTACTACATGTTTTCTCATTGATCAAGTTTCAATAAACAATGGTCTGGAATTTTAATTGATTTTATGAGTTTATCTAGTTATGTAAAGGTTACTTTTGTTGCATTAGATAGGTTTATTAAAGAACCTTATGCATTTTATCTTACAACAAAATTTTCTACCATATACTTTAAATATGATTTTTTACATAATAATATTAAACTTCTTAATTTTGATTAATATGTGAAATTATTAACTAATCTTTGTAAATTCTTATGGATGACCATGCATATTCAAAGAAAGTTACAGGTTATTTTTTCCTTGAACATTCATGTGCCTCATATTTTTTTGTTTAGTGTTAATGGTTTGTTTTTCAAGGAGAGGTACTTGATCCATTCTGATTTGGGGGATCATAATCATATCTTTGATCCTAGAGATATTTTTGGTGCATAAGAAAGCTTAGGTAATACTTGTTTGCTTTTATTGTTATTAATTCTAATCCCTTTTCTTTTTGTACAGCTAAAGATTTGAGGACAAATATTCTTGAGGAGTGGGGGAATGATACGAGTCTGAAGGCTCAATTTCAAGCCCATGGATGTGATGGGCTCACACTACCTCAAGACTGATCGTGTCTGAGAGTTTTAATATTTATATAATGAATGATCGAGCCTAGAAACTAACTATCACCATGATTGAGGCAAGCGCACCTATCGAACAATGAGTATAGCTTAGTGGCAAGACCTAATGTCGAACCCAAAGGAACCAAAATTACTAGTACTAACTTTCTTTTTATTATCTAGCCTAAAATAAAGGGGATTGATATTTATCTAACTAATTACTAAGTTAAGGTTGCTAAGACACAGAGAGTGATCTGTTATAAGGGCTTCGGCCATAATATATTGATGAGCAGCATGACTGCCATCTTGGCGTGTAGCGGTGTGGGTCGATTGTAGAAATCCCCAATGGTGTGAATGGCTGGTACGGGGGCGTGTAGCGGATGGAAACCTAGGCAAATGGGTTGGGCCTTGCATATTATTTATTTTTTTAAATGGAATTATTAATCTGTTTTATGGGCCTAAGGCCAAAATCTAGTGGTGCATGAGGGTTGCACATCGAGTCTCGTGACTCACCCTATTAATTAACCTTTCGGTGATACCTAGTGCTTCTGACCGGGCCGAGAGGAACGCAAGGTGGCCATGCAAAAGACCAACTGGATCCAAAAAAAGTCTCAAGTTAATACTTTATATTTTTAATTAATGGATTTTAAATCTCGTTGTAATAAGGCTATGGGCCACTAGTTTATGTTTTGTTTTATTTTGGGCTTTAATTACTTTTAGTTATTTAAATTCTTATTGAACTAATGTATCTATTTAAATTTGGGTTTTTAATTTATAAAGGCATATTTTATTTAAACTATCAACTATTAAATTTCTCTCGAATAAGAAGATAAACTTTAGAAAAATATTTTTCTCAAAATACGACATGTTCTTCCAAAATTTTCTTAGTGACATACCAGATCCGGTCGTAGTGTTTGGGCCGGGTTTGGAGTGTTACAAATTGGTATCAGAGCCAGGTTCAAAACTCGGCTCTGGGGTTTTTGGGCTCAAAAAGTTTTCTAAAATGGGCTTTTGAAATATGGATGTCTTTAAGTAATAACAGATCTGTTAGCTCGGCATGGCACTGCGTCTCTACCCAAGTCCGCTGTAAGTACTCAACCATTGTATGATCTTTGTATATGTGGGCTTAATGGGCCTAGTGGGACGTAGATTAGTTAGAATTAGAACTTGATGGACTCTAGGCTTAGTTCAAACCACTTCTTAAAATGTCATAAAACTTAATTTCACTAAACAAACCCGCTAACGAGCCGCAAGACTAGGGTGTGGTAACCGTTATACGCATGTCTAGGAAGGATCCGGAAGAGCCTGGTATTTAAGCAGTCCTAGTGACTCACCTCCTCTTCGCTGGAATCCTACCTGGTGCGTAGTGACTGTTCACCCTAGCCACGAGGACTTGCTGATGGGCCAAAATCTATAATTAAAACCCGAAAGGGACCAGCTACCTTATCTTTACAAAATTGCTAGAAACCTTTTTTTTGAAAAAAAAAAACCCAAGATACCCATGATTTGCAAATATACCCCGATTTACATAGTCAACGAAATTTTTTCCGTAACAAAAAAAAACAACACAACACATGACAACAAACAGAAATCCACAACCACCTGAACACTACTATTTTCTTTTGAAATCAAATCCTTCAAGATACCCCTGTTTGTTTTAAAAATAAATAAAAAAATTATTTTGAAAATATTCCTGATTTGTAAAAATTACTAAATTTCCCCTAATGTGTAAAATGACCAAAGTACCCTTAATTGCAAAATTACCAAAATACCCTTCTTTCACAAAATCACCAAGGAACCCTATTTCAAAAAATTACGAAAATACCCCTGTAGGATAAAATTACGAAAAAATACCTATGGGTAGTGGAATAACGAAAATAGCCCTATGTGTTGAATGTGGGTGCATGGATGTTGTCTGTATATTGATGGTTGAATGTATGTAGTTCTTAGAACTAGGAAAGGTGAACTTGAGACTGAATTGCGAATTCGAAAGAACTACTCTTAAAACTACTAATCATAAGATTGTTCGTGGATAATCAGTGGAAGAAAACCAATAATTCATAAAAATTTTAATCAGATAAACGCGAACAGATAGCATGAGTACAAGGGTACGAGGACGCTTTAGATGCGAATACCTGTGCGTACCCTACCATAGTATACTGAGTGTTTATTTTGACTTTAGAATTAGAGTGCGCAGCGAAAGCATAGTGGTGAGACTTGGGTAGTACGATTAATAGTTAGTTGGAAATTTCGAGGACGAAATTTCTTTAAGGCGGGGTAGAACCGTAACATCCTCGAATTTTTGGGCCTATGCGTTTAATGGGTGGATATGTTTAATGTGTTAATTTAAGTGTTAGGGGTCGAAATTGGGCTCAGGCTTAGGTAGAGGCCTTGATTAAAATCATCTGTTTGGGCATTATAGGGTTTAAAAGGTAGTATCTATGTTTAAAATACCAAAGTGGGCTTGTGGCCCAATCTTAGGAGGTGACGCCACACAAGGGAGTAAGGGGCCCAAATTTAAGTTTCATGGAGCCCAATTCTTTTAATTTAAGTTAGCTAAATTTTGGGCATTAGGATTAGGTGGAGTGGATGGCAACAAGGCTAAAATTTAGGGGTTTTAATGTTTAAAATATGTGGATAATAAGCAGATAAAGGCTATTATTTAGGAATTTATTTTATGTGGATAATAAGCAGATAAAGGCTAAAATTTAGGGATTTTAATGATTAAAATATGTGGATAATATGCTGATAAAGGAGGGAGGAGTTAGAGATAATTAAGTCTCTTTTAGATGAGCTAGTAGATTAAGATAAAGGAGAAAAGATAGGATTTATCTGCAAGGTTAGGTAAGTGCCGAAATTTCTATAAATAGGGGGAATATCTCTTCAATTTCGGCATTTGGGTTTTTCTCTCATTCTTTTCTCTTCTTCTCTGAGTAAAAGCCAAAAACTCCTAAAGTTCCATCTTCTTCTTCATTCTCTACAAAAGCCAAAATCTCTAAGCCTATTCCCTCATCTTCACTTTGATTCAAAAGCCGAAACTCTTTCCATTCTTTTTCTTCCTAGCCGAAATCTTCAAGTCTCTTCCTTGTTTTCTTTTCTTCTTCTCTTTTCCTGTCAGAAACCGAAACTCCTCACTCAAGTATTTTAAAAGCCAAAGACACATCAGCCTTCTCTTGTTCTTACTTTTTCCAGGATTTTCCTAAAAGCTGAAATCCCTGTGATTGCCGAATTACTTCTGTGGTGCCTACTTGTGCCGAAATCTGAAGGGAACTTTAGTGGAGTCAATCGCATAGATCTCTAAGTTATAGAATTGTGTTACTTTTGGGATTTCAAGGTAAGGGATCTATTAGTTTTAACGTGTAATTTGGGATTTATTAACCTTGGCCGAATATTGAAGGGCTAAATCTTCGTGTGATTTTCCGGCTTCTGAGCAAGGCTTTACATTGAGGATAATAGATCCGGATAGCAAGGACATCGACTAAGAATATTGGATTTCGCGATAACAGGTGTGTAATACTTCCCCACCATCTAGATCTGATTATTAATGTATGCTCATAAGTTTATATGTTGTGATAAATACCGATATCTCGGTTTAATGTTGGAAACCCGAAATGGGTGAAGCAAATCACCAGGTCAGTGAATGTTTGACTTTATATGATAAAAGCATATTGATTTTATGACTGCATGGTTTGGGTTGATGAACGGAGGAAGTTATACGTTTTATGTGTAGCGGTTTATACCGTGATCTGTTATATGTTGTAGCGGCTAATGCCGTGATCTGTTATAAGGGCTTCGGCCATAATATGTTGATGAGCAAAGATGATCGCCATCTTCGCGTGTAGCGGTGTGGGTCGATTGTAGAAATCCCCAATGGTGTAAATGGCTGGTACGGGGGCGTGTAGCGGATGGAAACCTAGGCAAATGGGTTGGGCCTTGCATATTATTTATTTATTTTTTAAATGGAATTATTAATCTGTTTTATGGGCCTAAGGCCAAAATCTAGTGGTGCATGAGGGTTGCACACTGAGTCTCGCGACTCACCCTATTAATTAACCTTTCAGGTGATACCTAGTGCTTTGGACCGGGCCAGAGAGGAACGCAAGGTGGCCATGCAAAAGACCAACTGGATCCAGCAAAAAGTCTCAAGTTAATTAAATCTCGTTGTAATAAGGCTATGGGCCACTAGTTTATGTTTTGTTTTATTTTGGGCTTTAATTACTTTTAGTTATTTAAATTCTTATTGAACTAATGTATCTATTTAAATTTGGGTTTTTAATTTATAAAGGCATATTTTATTTAAACTATCAACTATTAAATTTCTCTCGAATAAGAAGATAAACTTTAGAAAAAATATTTTTCTGAACATACGACATGTTCTTCCAAAATTTTCTTAGTGACATACCAGATCCGGTCGTGGTGTTTCGGCCGGGTTTGGAGTGTTACAATTTAACTCTGAACCAGACGATTTATTCACTTGACTTGATCCGTAGGATTCCCTAATTTATATTAATACCTCTTTCGAGGCAACTAACGACTAACCCTAGGTTGATTAATTGAAATCTCTTTCTAATTAAAACCTCTATTGTTGCATTAACTTGATCTATGGACTCCGATATTAGGTTTGACCCTAATCCGGTAGATTTTCGTCATCCTATCTCTAGGGTTGCGATCAACTCCGCTTAACTATGCTAGATCTACTCTTAAACAGGGAATTTTGCTCCACTGCCTAAGCACATCAATACTTGAATCAATATACTGAAATATTAAAACAAGAATTAAGAACACATAATTAAGAACAAATCAAGTATTTATCATATAGTTCAAAAAACAATAACAAGATCCGTCTTAGGTTTCATCCCCTTCAGGTATTTGAGGGGTTTAGTTCATAATTATAAAAGAATACATCTCAGAAGAAAGTAAATAACAAAACATAAGAAAAACCCTAAAACCCCCTGAAGGAAATTGAAGGGAAGATCTTTCGTCTTGAGCGTGAATCCGGCTTCTGAGATGGATCGACTGGCGTTCTTGGAGTAATTCCCTGAGTTCAGCCCTCTCCTGCTTCGCCCCCGACCAAAGACACTTTTTAGGTTATACCTAAGGTGTTTATATAGGTGTCAGAATGTCTTTCTTCGCCCCTAAGTATCCTATTCTGAATGAAACTCATCTTGGCTATAGCAAGGACACGCCTGTGTGACACGCTCGTGGTCGACTCTCTCAGCCGTGGTCGATCTCGTTTGCCACACACAGCCGTGTGATCTGGCCGTGTACGATGTTCTAGGCCGTGTCTCGGTTGTTACTCAAAACGCACGGACGTGGGTGATAGTCCAGGCCGTGTGAGTCTCTAAGGTAAGCCTATTTGCTCTATTTTCGGCCTGTTTCTCGTTCTTTTCATCCTCCGATGCTCTCCTAAGTATAAAACATGAAATTAAAGGATTAGGAGCATCAAATTCCACAATTCAAGGGATAAATCATCCAAAAAGTATGCTAAATGTGGGATTAAAATATGTATATATTACGGTTTATCAAATACCCCCACACTTAAGCATTTGCTTGTCCTCAAGCAAAATTCTTAGTTCACAATTAAAATTAACTCCCCTTAATTCATAACCTTCATCAATAATGTTTCATCATAATTCATAGGTAATTCATACATTGATAATTTAACCAGAAGGTTCGTAAAGATTCAAACAATCAAAGTCATAGTTTTTATAGTACGAAAAATAGGTGTTTCCCCTTACCTAAATAATTACCTTTAATTCAAAATCGACAAAAATTGACATCCTCACTAAAGGTTCACTCAAATCACTCAAAGTGTTTAAGGTTCAAAAATAAGCACTTAGAAGTCGAACATGAAAAGTTAATCACATAGGCTTGCATGAAAATCAAATCTCTGCCACTGTAAAATGATATGATACACAAATCAAAAGGTCTTTTATGGGTTGTAACGAGGCTTGGGTTAAAGGTGTGGATAAAGGCTGAATTAGAGGGTTAGTATCGAGACTGAATTGATAAACTACCTAACTAGAAGAGTAACTAAAGCTTAAATAATTACATCAATTGAAAACTCAATACTAATAACATGAGCTTCTTCTAAAGATAATAAAATTAACAGTTTAAGCTCAAATAACATAGAACTAATAATGAATATACTTCATTTTTTTTAAGAACAAATCAAGTCAAGTACAATAATAATATATAATTTAATAACTGAAATAACAAAAATAGTTAAGTAACCGATCAAATTAAATCTTGATATAAGGGTAGTCAAGAGAAATGGTGATAACAAATACAAAGTGGGTTTTGGGTTAATATTAATGGGTGAGTCAAGAAGCGGTTTGTTAGTCTCAAAGGGGTTCACTAGGGGTTAATTATGAAGGTAGGCTTTTTATGGAGTAAGTTGGTTAAAACCTAAGTGCCTTTATCATCTCAGTATATCAAATCAAAGGTGTGGTCTTGACATGTATGATCGAAGCAAGTTCTAGAATAACAAATCAATATTGACACACTCATAATCAATAAAGTGAGCACGAAAAGGAATGTATGCTCTAAAGGCTCAAGATCTCACAGAAAATTATGGGCTTTTGATGTCAACATTGTCTAGATTCAGGTAGACAACCTAACAAATTTTTAATTCTGAAAATAAACTCATCATGCTTGATTCTCTAGTCTCCTAAAGTTTAAATCATCACTGCACAATTAGCTATGACTTAATCCAAAATATATCAATGAAAATCATAAATCAAACGAAATTTCATTCTAACAGTTAATATGAGAACATTATTTAAGAACAAGATATAATTCAGAGATTTGAGAATAATGCAAAAAGTTAGGTACTTTTCACGATAAATTTCACCCCCCCACACTTAAGATGTACATTGTCCTCAATGTACAATTAAAGATAATAACCATGTAGTAATAGATCATAAGAGAGGGAGAGAGGTGAAACTTCCTAGATTTTGGATGGATATCTTGAGTTGAAGGTGTGGAAACTTGATTCGGAGGTGAAAGATAAGTTGGAGGAGGCGTCTCTGGTGGTGGTATGGTGGCCGCCCACAATCACTGCGCTAGATGAAGAAATTGGGTAACTTGTGAAGAAATAGCCAGGAAATAATAAGAATAATTCAAAATATACTAAATATGTATTTAAGGACAATGAAGATAAAGAGAAGGAAAATAAAAGAGAAGAGAAAAGACATAGGTGAAATAAATAGACTCAAATGTCCTTGGCTTGTTGGGTCGATGAAGCGGCCGACATGAACTTATGTAGATCGGTCTCGCACTGGGAAACTGTGCTAGGGTCCTTCCGCTTCTTCGGCATGGGGATGGTGGTGAGGATGGTGAAAGAAAAGGAATAAGGGGAAGGGCAACAGAAAGTGAATGGAGAGGATAGAAAGGGGTGTGGTGGCTGGGGGCTGGTTGAAGAAGAATTTGGGGAGAAAGTGAGAAGAAGGGGGGGCTTAAATAAGAAACAAGGACCTGGAGCTGCCCACGCCTGTGTGCTATGGGCATGTTCGGCCACACGGCCGTATCGAACGATCGTGTGGTGGCTCGTTTGTTTCTCCTACGCCTGTGTAGAGGTCTCCACGTACATGTCTCTTTCTCAGTGTCAGCCACGGCCTCAAAGCATGGGCGTGTATCATACCCGTGTGACTTCCTCAGTGTCAGCCACGGCCATATCGCACGGCCGTGGAAATTTATAGCCGTTCGTGATCTGGGGATTTTTTTCCTTGGCTCGTACGACCTCTGCCATGCCAGTGTATAAATCTGTGATGCCCACATGGCCACGGCCACGCCCGTGTGCAAGGCCGTGTGGCATGAAAACCTATGCTTTATTTACTTTGGTTAGTCTTTAGTTAGGTACTAAAAATCAAAGATATGAAAATAAAAGGGGTTAGTGCTCGGGTTGACTCCCGAGAAGCGCTCATTTAAAGTCTTAAGCTAGACTTACCTTTCATTCGCATAGTCATGGTGGTTTGAGGAGTTGAAGCTCCTATTTCCTGCTATTAATTCTAACAATGTATAGTTTGAGTCGAGTAGTGTTTACCTTAAAAGTTCTGAATTCAGGATTAGTTACCTCGACTTTTCCGTATGGAAAGACATTCAGTACCGTAAGAAGGATTTATTCGTTTGTATTACGGTCTGAGATGGCGATTCGAGGGTCTTTCTCATCCAACAATATCTGATCTCCTATTTTGAAGTGATTTGCTGTTCCTATAAGCTCGTTCTAGGGTTCCCTCAGTTTTGCTTCGTGTGTTCCTAGTTTCTCCTTGAAATGTGTCTTCCACTCGTCTAGTTCCTCAACCTGAAGCCTTCATTCCTCATGAATTACTTCCTTTTTTACATGAGATCTAGGATCTGGCTTAGATTTGTACTTCTGAGGTGCTTCCTGAAAGGAAGGTTGAACCAATTGGTTATCAATAGAATTTATGTTCTCACCTTTTTCACTTGACGTCCTACCCGAGTCAAGCACCTGAAAAGTGATCGTTTCGTCACCTATACAAAATGTGAGTTCTCCTGTACCAACATCAATTTTAGTTCTGGCAGTTGCTAAAAAGGGTCTTCCTAGGATTAAAGGAATATTATTGTCCTCATCCATGTCTAAAACGACAAAGTCTACTAGGAATATAAATTTATCAACTTTTACTAGCACATCTTCGATTATACCCCTAGGGACTCTAATGGTTTTATCAGCTAATTGAATGCTCATCCTAGTTTGTTTGGGTTTCCCTAGACCTAGTTGTTTAAACATTTTGTAAGGCATAACATTGATGCTTGCCTCTAGATCTGCTAAAGCATTATCAATAGATAAACTACCAATTAAACAAGGAATCGTAAAACTCCCTGGATCTTTTAATTTCCGTGGTAGTTTATTTTGTAGAATTGCTGAGCACACCGCGTTTAGCTCCACATGCGACGCCTCGTCTAACCTCCGTTTGTTTATCAGAAGCTCTTTTAAAAATTTCCTTAAATCTGGCATCTGTGAGAGAGCTTCAAGAAACGGTAAGTTAATATGTAATTTCTTTAAGAGTTTAAGAAATTTACCAAATTGTTCCTCTGTGTGGTCTTTCTTCATCGCATTGGGATATGGCACTAGAGGTGTATACTCTTTGATGATAGGTTTCTGTGTATCGTGGCTTTCCTCAACCTTACCTTTATTTACCACGGGTTCTTTCCTTGGCTCAAATTCGGATTCTACTAACCCTTCACTATCGTGATCAGTAATGGCATGAATTTGCTCCTTTGGGTTAGTCTCAGTGTTGCTTGGCAAGCAACCTTGCGGTCATTCTGAGATTAGCTTAGCTAGCTGACCTAACTGGTTCTCGATCCCTTCAATCGATGCCTGCTGATTTTTGAGCATTGTCTTATTATTTTGAAAATGGGTTTTTGACACCGCGATAAATTTTGTTAGCATCTCTTCAAGGTTCGACTTTTTCTCTTATGGATAGGGTTACTGTTGAAAGCCTGGAGGGAGTTGTTGCCTTTGATTTCCTTGACCTCCCCATGAGAAATTTGGATGGTTCCTCCATCCTGGATTATAATTGTTACTATAGGGGTTATTTTAAGATCTAAAATTATTACCCATATAGTTCATCTGCTCGCTTTCTACGCCAGGGTTGTAGGGTGGGTATTCTGTATTGTTCATCCCTCCTCCATTTGTATCGCACTGCATCACTATATGTACCTGCGAAGAACTACATAAACCATTAATTTTTTTACTTAAAAGCTCTACCTGGTTTGATAGCATTGTCACTACGTCGAGGTTGAAAACTCCGGCGGCTTTTGTTGGCTTTGTTCTCATAACTTGCCACTGTCAATTATTCAGTGACATTTCTTCAATGAATTCATAAGCCGCTTAAGGTGTTTTGTTATTTAGGGTTCCACCGGCGGCCACATCAATAAGCTGCCTAGTTGAAGGGTTCACACCGTTATAAAAGGTTTGAACCTGTAGCCATAATGGTAACCCATGATGAGGGAACCTTCTCAATAAATCTTTATATCTCTCCCATGCATCATAAAATTCCTCTAAATCCATCTGCACAAAAGAAGAGATATCATTCCTCAATTTAGCCGTTTTAGTCAGCGAAAAATATTTTAACAAAAATTTTTCGGTCATTTGCTCCCATGTAGTGATTGATCCTCGTGGAAGAGAATTCAACCACTGTTTGGCTTTATTCCTTAAAGAAAAGGGAAATAACCGAAGGCTAATGGCATCATCAGAAATGCCATTAATTTTAAACGTATCGCATAATTCCAAAAAATTCGCTAAGTGTGTGTTAGGATCCTCATCCTGCAAACCATCAAACCGAACAAACTGTTGTATCATCTCAGATAGTGTTAGGTTTCATTCAAAATTATTTGCAATGCGAAAGAGTCTAACAATACTTGATTCAGTTCCTGTTAAATTAGGTTTAGCATAATCATACATAGTACGAGGAGCATGATTTTCGGCAACCACAGGAGGAAGTGGATTATTCTGTGGATCAACCATCTCTTCCGTGTTATTAGTATCGTCCTCTTGCTCTTCTTGTATGTATTGTAGGCTTCACCTAATCTCCCTTCGGTTTCTACGAACGGTTCCTTCTATATCACTATTGTAAAGTAGAGGTCCTGTCGTGTTTCTTCTAGTCATAAACTAGAATACCTATCAGAAGCAAGGAAAAAGACAAATTAGCAAAGTAAAAATAAAATAAAAATTAATTGCAAAAATAAAAATGGCTAAAGTAATAAAAATCAAGTGTTCCAAATATCTCAGTTCATCGGCAACGGCGCCAAAAACTTGATCGTGTCTGAGAGTTTTAATATTTATATAATGAATGATCGAGCCTAGAAACTAACTATCACCACGATTGAGGCAAGCGTACCTATCAAACAGTAGTATAGCTTAGTGGAAAGACCGGAATGTCGAACCCAAAGGAACCAAAATTACTAGTACTGACTTTCTTTTTATTATCTAGCCTAAAATAAAGGGGATTGATATTTATCTAACTAATTACTAAGCTAAGGTTGCTAAGAAATAGAGAGTGAATTGGGAAAATACTTTTGGGAAAAACCAGTTGATTAAGACAATACCCAATGAAGAATCCACCTAGACTTCACTTGTTATTTAACTCTGAACTGCATTTATTATTCACTTGACTTGATCCGTAGGATTCCCTAATTTATATTAATACCTCTTTTGATGCTACTAATGTCTAACCCTAGATTGATTAATTGAAATCTCTTTCTAATTAAAACCCCTAGTGTTGCATTAACTCGATCTATGGACTCCCATATTAGGTTTGACCCTAATTCGACAGATTTTCGTCATCCTATCTCTAGGGTTGCGATCAACTCCGCTTAACTATGCTAGATCTACTCTTAAACAGGACTTTTGCTCCACTTTGCTAAGCACATCAATACTTGAATCAATATCCTGAAATATTAAAACAAGAATTAAGAACACATGATTAAGAACAAATCAAGTATTTATCATATAGTTCAGAAAACAATAACAAGATCCGTCTTAGGTTTCATCCCCCTCAGGTATTTGAGGGGTTTAGTTCATAATTATAAAAGAATACATCTCAGAAGAAAGTAAATAACAAAACATAAGAAAACCCCTAAAACCCCCTGAAGGAAATTGAAGGGAAGATCTTTCGTCTTGAGCGTGAATTCAGCTTCTGAGATGGATCGACTGGCTTTCTTGGAGTAATTCCTCGAGTTCAAATTCCTCTCTGCTTCAGCCTCGACCAAAGACACTTTTTAGGTTATACCTAGGGCGTTTATATAGGCCTCAGAATGTCTTTCTTCGCCCCTAAGTATCCTATTCCGAATGAAACTCATCTTGGCTATAGCAGGGACACGCCCGTGTGACACGCCCGTGGTCGACTCTCTCAGCCGTGGTCGATCCCGTTTGCCACACATGGCCGTGTGATCTGGCTGTGTACGATGTTCTAGGTCGTGTCTCGGTTGTTACTCGAAACGCACGGCCGTGGGTGATAATCCAGGCCGTGTGAGTCTCTAAGGTAAGCCCATTTGCTCCGTTTTTGGCCCGTTTCTCGTTCTTTTCATCCTCCGATGCTCTCCTAAGTATAAAACATGAAATTAAAGGATTAGGAGCATCAAATTCCACAATTCAAGGGATAAATCATCCAAAAAGTATGCTAAATGTGGGATTAAAATATGTATATGTTACGGTTTATCAAAGACCCAACAACAAGGTCAAAGGTCAAGAAAATTAAACCAAGATTTGACCAAAGCCAGTCTGCGAGAGTGAATCTTTTCAAGGAAATGAGGAATGATACATGCAGAAATGGGTGAAATGTATTAAAGTTAATTCAACCAAGTTGTCAATTTTCAAGCTGAAAAGATTAGTCAACTTGCGATTAATTTTTGGATGGGATCTGGGCATTTCTAGATTCAGATGTATGTGTAACGTTCGAAGATCTATCTCTTAGCTTTGAAACACACTTTTAATCACTCAAGTTCGATTTTGGGAACTCAAGTTATGATTGTTTTAGTGCAAATTGCATGAGTAGAATTTCTGGACGAGATTATTACGGAAATTACGAGTTCTGGGATTTTAATTCCAGTTTAAATCATATTGGGTTCGGGTTTTAGGTTTAATATTTTTATATATGAGCCCAATATTGTATTTATTAGTTCTTATTATTTTATTATTTTGTTATTCTGAATTTTTTATAATTATTAATTATTTTAAGTTATTTACGAGTTTTATGTCAATAAGAAAGTTTAGTTTAAAACTACTTATTATTTAGGTTAATTAGAGTTCTATTATACTTAAGTGTCTTATTTAGATTTATTTATCTAGCCTATATAAAGGCCTTTGCATTGTACACAATTCAATCAATTTATTTTTATTCAACATATTCTCTTTTTGAGTTAATAAATTCTCTTTGAGTTTTTTTTTCAAGAATTTTTTTTTGAGTTTTCTTTTATAAGAGTTTTAACAATCTTTTCAAATTATAGGGATCATCTTTAAACTTTGTTTACCAAGTTTTCTTTCTTGGAGGGGAAAGTAGAGCCGTTTGAAGGAGATTATGGATTCTTCTTATTTCCAAGGCTTCTTAGGACTTCTACATACTGCGTTCCATCTATCTTTTTTATTTTCTTATTTATTATTCTAATATTTTATTTATTTTTCTGTTTTATTTATCTTAGTTATTTATTTTAATTTTGTTCTTTAATTTCTTTTTATCTAACTTGGATTTGTTTGCATTTTAGGTTGTGTCAAAATTCAAGTTTCTTTTCGAACGTTTAGAGCCCTAAGTCAAATTCGTGACTTGGAAAAACTTACGATCCCATTTCGCACTCATTCTCTATAAGTAAATATTAAATATGAAAATTTATGGAGTTGGTATAAAAGAATATTAATGTAACACCCTAAAATAGGGGCAAGGAGTTTAAGGAGTATTTTAGGAATTTTAGCCTTAGAAAGCTCGGAATTTAATTGCATGGTAAATCGAAATTATATTCTACTATGGCAACTTATCTGTTAAATCAAAATTTGAAAATAAGTTTTAAAATTCTTTTTTTTGGGCCTAGGGACTGATTTGTAAAAGGGGCAAAACTGGGAGTTTTTAAGAGGCAATTAGACCAGCTTTTAAAATTTCAGCCTATTTCTTTCCCCCAATAACAGATTCACGTTAGTTTCATCCACTCCCCTCGCTTGTTGTCGTCCCTCATTCTCCCAACACTAAACCACTCGGTTTTTATTTCCAAACTATAAGCTTTTGATTTCTCTCAACACCCAAGCCTTAAACACTCATAGAATCACTTTAAAAACACTAAAAACTCCATAGATTTCATCATCTTCACCAAACTTGGGTTTTCTGGGTTTGCATCAAAACTTGTTTAATCTTCCGTCAAAGGTAATGTTTCAAATTCTTAGGAGTTTTTCATGATACCTAGTCCTTAAAATTGAAGTATTAGCCATTGAATTGCAAATTTTTAATAAAACCCAAAAATTGGGACATTAATGGTGGATTCAGGATTTTAAGTAAAAATGTGGTTTCGAAGTGTTTTTCAACTTGTTTTGCTATGATTAGAAGGTTTCTAAACTTACCTTGAAGTTTGTGAAAATCATCAAAAAGATGTCGAAAAATTTTGATACCATGAATTGGGTAGTTTTCAGTGGGTTAAGGGTTGAAGATGAGGCTTAGATGACTAATTAGGTGAATGAAATTCATTTTACGCGAAAAGGTTAAGCGTAGACTGAGTTATGAGCATTCTGAGTATGTTATGTTAAATTTTGGTTACATGAGAACTTAAAATAGGTTGATGTTTTAGTTGGTTTAAGTGAGTCCTTGGCTATTATCTGATTGTGAATTTTGTATGGTTATTGTGTGTAAAGCCTCAGATTCACTGGAGCATTCTACAAGTTAAAGGATTATCTTGTTTGAGCTTTCGACTTCTCGGTGAAAGCATAGTGGTGAGTGTTTGGAATCACTACTCGTAGACACGAGTCATGTGTCATGTGGTTTTCTTGTATCTATATTTGCTTTGTGGTTTTGTGCTTATATGATAAGAAATTGTGCATGGTGATGAGAAGCTCAAATATGTGATATGTAGATATGGTAACTATTGTGAAAGGTGAAAATGTATACATGATATATATGTTATATGACAGTGATAGTGTATTGCAAAAGATACTAACATAAAGTGATAGTGCGCGGATATTCGATAAGTGTTATGTGTTTGATTTCAGATATTTTGGCCTTGTGATTTTGAAACCATTGGATATAGTTGGCATGCCATAGGATTGTGAGTACTAACCTATATGTACAGTGATCTTGGGCGTTGAGGCCCTGGGATATGTTGGAAGGATAAGGGAATGTGAGCTAAGTTCCATTCAACGGGACATGTGAGGGGAAATAAGGAGAGTGTTAGCTTTATGCTACACTTTTGGGTCATGTTTGACTCTATAAGTCTATGTTTGGTGTGTTGGAGATCCGTGTATTCGATGTGTGATGGTAGAGCTCACTATATGTTCCATAACTCAAGTGTCAATCTATCATATTATATGTAATTGTGTGGAACATGTTGTATGCTAAATGGAGTATGTGCTATATTGCCAATTTATCATTATATGTGATTTGAGAGAATTGTGATATATGATTGATTAAATATATGTGTTACATGATATATGTTTGCATGAATATGTAAATGCTATGTAAAAGAACTAGTAGATAAAGCATGATTTATTAACTCAATTAGTTCAATTAGTTCAATTAGTTCAATTCATCAAATCAAAATCCAATATAAAAATTATTATCAACTCGTATAATTTAAATACTATTTATACGAACTTACTGGTCGAATTTGTGGTCCCAAAACCACTTTTTCGACACCACTAAAAAATAGGATGTTACATAATTAAAACTTAATTATGCTATATATACTAAAGTTAGTGGAAAAACATAAACATCCTCTTTATCTTTTTCCTTTTTTTGTCCCAAACAAGAAGAAAACCCTTTTCAAATCTTGAAGCTTTCGACTATAATTTGGTTAGTACGATTACGTCATTTTCTTTTAATTTTTATGTTTTTGAGGTTATGGGAGCTTGATTTAGCTAGCTGGTGTACCAATTTTCAAAATTATTAATGTAACACCCCAAACCCGGCCTAGATGTTATGGACGAATCTGGCGTGTCATATTGAAGTGTCTTTCGAAAATTGGACTTGTTGGTAAAAACTCGTTTCTAAGTTTAAAACCCCTTTATTATTATTTAACAAATCATCTAGTCAAAACGTTTTCCTTATTATCTTCTATTGTTATAATAGGTTGATTTAAAATCACGGAAGCTTTTGAAAACTCCAATTTTTAAATTTCGTGTCTTCAAAAACAATGATTATTTTGAAAATTCGTCTTCTCCTAAACTAGCAGTTTAAAATAAGTAAGCAAAAGCCCAATTAAAAATTTAAACAAACATAAATGGCCTTATTACATAAACAAAACCCAACACAAACTTTAAATTTAAATGAAATCAAGTTTAGAATACCGCAAATTGTGTGGCCACCTCAGCCCCCTCACAAAGACCAAATCGCCTATGGTGAGGATTACTGCAGATAAAAAGGAAAGGGTGAGTTTATGAAAAACTCAGTGTGTAATCCCCTATCAGACAGTTCGTATACAACATGCAGTAATAGTCTGGGCTTGAGCCCTATCCAGTAACAGTACAGAATGGGTCTTAGCCCAATACAATAATAGTGTGGGCCTTAGCCCAATACCATATCAGTACAGTGCAATAATGTAACCCATCCCAATCCAGCCAACACACCACTCCGTACCACCAACACACTATGTGGGGATAAAATAAACCCACCCAGCCAACACACCAATATCGCAAAGAAAGATGCAAGATATCGCAAAGAAAGTCGCGGTAATAGTATATGTGGCAAGGCCACCAGTACAGTATACTTCCTCCATAACAGTATCCCAACCACATGCAGTAAGTCATGTCATAAATCATACATATATGCAGAATGTCATACTCAGTAACAGTCATCTACAAATCATGAACACATCAGTCAACCTATCTTTAGGGGTATAACGGTCATTTCCATCTATTAGGGGTAAAATAGTCATTTCACCCTTTAGGGGTATTTTGGTCATTTTACCTACTTTGGGGTCTCGGTAAAGATATTGACCTCTCGAGAGGTCCGCAGTCGCCTCGAGCGACTCCAGTAACCTAAATGGTCATAACAGTGTAAATGGGCCCAAGGCCCATTACTTGGCCCAAGTGGGCCCACACGCTCGTGCGGCCCGTTCAGCCCAAATTTTGCCACGACTATGAGACCTACATAGCCCAGTACCGTATTTGCCACAAATCATGGATTTCATCTGTGTGGGACCCACGAGCCCATTGGGCCCACACGGCCCCCTTTTTGGCCCAACGTGGCCCATTACGGCCTGAGCCCATGAAAATGCTCATAGAGGCCTCTACAGTCTATCACCCACGATTTGTGGATTTGGCTTACCACACGAGTGATCGCACGCTCATGTGGTCTCAAACGCCGTATTTCTGGCTTTTCGACTTTTGCCGTTCTACAATTACAGTGGGGTGTTTACACACCTGTTTACGAGAAGAGCGCAAATCTCCATGTACACCAACCTAGATTCAAACATGACGCAATGTCAATCCTTTAATCGTTAGGGTAAAACACCCTCTTATTGACACTTAATCCAAAAACACCACCCCTACCTTGCTTGAATGAGGCGACTTTAGTCCTCCAAGACCGCTAACCAAAAGTGATCACACGCTTTTATCGATTATCTGTACCACAAACATCGATCTCATTAACCAAGGTAGGCCATATAAGTGGCCTCAATCCAAAAATGATATCCTATAAGAACATAATCAGTATACGGCTTAAACCCCAAATGTGAGGTAACGTATTACCTTGATTAAACGCTGAGAACAAGGGTTGCGACTACTTCAAAACCACTTACACTCCACCACTCCTCGAGGAAAACCCTAGAACCGTAATGAGTAACACATCGTGAGGAAAGAATCAATAGTCGGTAATCGAAGGATAAAAATGAGGGTATTCAGTTTTAAGAAAAAGAATAGAAGAGAACAAGTTTAATCAAAAAGTGAGGAGTATAAACACTTTACTGATAATCAAAAACACTTGCAGCACTGGAACAGCAAGAAGAAGCGAAGAGAAGATCAGCTTAGAGAGTGATAAAACAAAAGGGTGATATTCGGCTATACCACAATCGTTAAGGGGAGATAGCTCTCGGTCAAAACAAGGAAAATATTGGGAGGTAGAAAACAAAAAGAGAAGGATCGGACCAAGTAAAATCGATTAAGAGCAGAACCTAGAAGGTAAAAAGGAGGAATAGCCTGACAAAGGTAAACCGATTGAAAGGCAAAAAGGATATTCGGCCAAAAGAGAGCGCATATTGAGGAAGAGAAGAAGAGAGAAAAAGAAATGGAAGAGTTGCTCACAAAATTGACTAACAACTATTGACCGAAAGGAAAGGGACTTTTGTTGAATAATGCGCAGCAACCAATACAAATCTGAATGAACCAAAAGCCGATAAATTAAAGAAAAGAAAAGGAGAATTCGGCAGATGTTAACACCAAAATGTTTCTCTAATGCCGAAAATGACAAATATTTTCCCCAGCCGAATTCTCTAAGCTAGAGTTCCCCCAAACGACACAACACTTCCTCTCAATCAAACTCCTTGATTTTCTCCTAGTATCTCTCCCCTTATCCCTCCTTGAATTACTCCACCGATTTCTCCTCAACTCCCCCAACAACTCCATTCAAATTCTATTCAAACTTCCCTTAGCTGTGTTTCAGTCTAACTCCACTACCTACACAGTTCAAGCAGCAAAATAAATACTCAATTGCGCAACCCAGGACTTGAACCTCAGACCTCACAGTTACACAACACGCCACCTTGCCACTAGGCCACAAGCTCTTTTTGTCATAAAACAAGCACTATTATTTAAAAAGCCTATATGCCAGTGTCCAGATTCATTTAAGAACAAAACTAAAAATTCTGCAAAAGCCAAGACTTGAACCCAGGCTTCTCAAACACTCCCATACACACCCAAATCACTTAGCCATTAAAGCAAACAAGCAATTTGTGTCATATCATGCAAAAATAAAAGACTTAAATTTTTGGGGCGTTACAATTAAATTTTTTGAAAGTTTCCATTATTGACTTCTTGAGGAAATTGGTGTTAAATTGATATATTTTAAGATTAGATATGAAAAAGGACTAAATTGTAAAGTTTAATGGTTAGTTTTGTTCATAAGGATGAAATTTAATAAAATGTAAAATTGATATGAAATCTTGGGAATAATATATAGTAGAGGGTCCCTAAAGGATGTAATTGAGATCAATTTAAAATTGAGGCTCAAATTTGAAAGTTATGGTTATTTCAGTTTTAGGGGAAAAATTGAATAAAATGTAAAAATTTAAGGGTATTGAAAAATGAAATTCATAATTTCATTCATAACATGATAAAATGTATAAGTTCTTAGTATTGATGAATTGAATGAAATAATTATATAGATCAAAAATTGAATCAAACTGGGGATAATCGTGGAAAAGCAAAAATTGTCGATTAGTCCTTGAAGATTCAATTTGTTTGTTGTTTTGAACCAAGTAAGTTCATATGGAATTTACTACCTTATCTTTTAGTTATGTTCAAGTTATATTTTTTAGAATTGAGTAGAATCAAGGTAATTGGAAGAAATATATGTTTTAGACTAAATTGTAAGTTCATGAAATTTTTTGTTATATGGAAATAGAACAAGATGCAAATGAGATTGTTAACTGAATATAAGTCTCTTATGAAAAATGAAATGGTGTACAGGAAATGATAATATCATTTATATAGAAATGATACCCGAGTGAACATAGTAAAAGGTCAGAATATGTATGACATGCCATTAGGGTTATACGAGTGATTAACTAGGGATTTTACTCGTTATTACAAGATCTAGAATTTGTTGCAGATTCTCGATGTATATGTATAATAGGTTTATCTCGAACGAGTAAACTCGATATAACACCAGCTTGTGTGAGCAACTCTGAAATACTATCAGCTTGTGTGAGCATGGCATTCTCGTGTATCCTAGTCTGTTTTACTATAGTTCCATCGGACGATATTCAATTGATTGAAAATGAAATTTAAATCATGAATTGAAAATGAAACGGTATTAATGATACTTGACATAGATTATTATGTGATTATGATTTTGCAACAGTCCATTTTTCAGTGGTGTCGGAAATAGTAGTTTCGGGGCCACAAACTTGACAAGCGAGTCCGTAAATATTATATTTAATATTTATGAGTCAAGTATAGTGTTATAATAAATTTTGATTTGATAATTTAAGTTATTTAAATGAATAATTAGGTTCAAGTGGTATATCCCTAAAGTCAATTGGTTTTAGAAAAAGAGGTATCGGGACCTTATTTCTATAAACCAAGCCCATAAATATTTTATTAAATATTTACGGAGTGTTATTCGGGCCATTTTAAAATTTGGTTAACAAATTTTAATGTTTAGTTAGTTAATTAATTAAAAAGGAATAAATCATAAAGGTTGCGAAAGTGGACTTTTATTAGTTAAATGGGTTAAATGGTTATGGAAAGGTAAACTAGTGGACCTAGATGGTAATTATACTACATGCAAAGTAAGTGGACAATTATGGGTATGACTTTGTTATTTTATAAGTTAATAACCTAAGGGTAATGTGATAATTTAATAAATAAAATGCATAATCAAGTAAAAATTAGCTATCATCTTTTTCATTGTCACTTTGCTATTGTCGAAACCACAATTGTTGGGTTAAGAAATATTCGGCCAAGCTTTCTTAGGTGCATGGTATATTTTTTATCCCTATTTTTAATGTTTTTTTTTTGTTTTTGAGTTCGTATTAGCTTAATCTAGCTAGCCCGAGGGTCAATTTGTAAAGTTATTAAAAGTCTAGGGACTTTCCATGAATGAGTTTGTAGGGTTTGTGAATTTAATTGATAGATTATTGTAACACCCCAAACCCGGCCCAAACAATATGACCGAATTTGGTTTGCTACAGAGAAAAGATTTTGAAAACCATTTTAAAACCGATTTTGAAATTAGTCAAAATGCCTTTCAATTTAAATTTTCTTTGTTAAAAACCAAACTTAAAATATTTGCTGAGTCGAGTTGTTTAAAAATTTCGAATGTACCCGATAGTACTTTAAAACATTTTGCGTTTAATTTGAGAAAACATGTGCAACCGTTTTAACATCATCAAGTAGTTTAAACCAAACATTCAAACACGCAGCAATAATAAAATCATACTAGGAGGCCTTATTACAAATAAGCAACATAAACCTAAAAGAAAGATAAATAAAATCCAAAATTCATTTATTAAAAGTCTCCATCGCATGGCCACCTCGAGTCCATCCGGCTCCTCACCCGCGATCTACGAATCACTGAAAAATTAAAGGAGAAGGTGAGTCACCAAGACTCAATGTGTAACCCTTCCCGGTTTAGTGCAACAACATACACAAATTATAACCAATTAACATGCATAAGTTTAAAATGCACCCAACCTAACCATCCATACGCCTTTTTCTACCCCGTGTGGTACCAAACCACCGGTGGTGCTAAACCACCGTGTCCAAAGACACAATTGTGTTACCAAAACACTGGTGACATATAGTCACAGATGTGATGCCAAATCACTGGAGATACCAAATCTCTGGTGTCCGAAGACACAAATCGAATGATGGGGCCAACCCATCGTGTGATACCAAATCACTGGCAGACGATCCCATATCTCAAAGTGGGGCCAACCCACGGTGGAATTAACCACAGGGACAAGTCGCTATGAGGTGCCAAACCTCTGGAGGTACCAAACCTCTGGTGACCGTAGTCACGATGTGTTACCAAAACACTGGTGTCCTTCGACACGAATATCACTGCCCCCTCCACTCATCAACCCATATCAAACAATTATGTATATTTACTGAAATCATGCAAAAAGGTTTAATTTAACAACATTAATAAATTTATCATTGCCATATGTCCAATAATACACATACCAAATATGTCATGCTTCCCAAAAGCATCAAATAGTAATCTCATAGTCACAAAGACTTACCCGAATCCTTGTTAATACCATGATGATATTACATCCATGTCTACATAAATCGATTAGGCATAATATAACACTTAGCATATTAAAAAGTTATAAGATGTGTATGTACACACACCTGTATTTAACGAAAGCCTTAAATCCCGATTAGACAAATCGCCACACAAACTTTCCTTGTCCCCAAAAGCCTTGAACGCTATCCAACACACTCCTAAAAGAATCGGCCTCACTTCCCTACAATCAACCATCATCATTAAGGTTTATTAGCCTTCTACTTAAACGAAACTTAAAAGAATAATCCTTTGAAATAAACCCTTACCACCTTACCAAAAACCGATTGCTAGAGAAGTCCCAAAGAAAACTATGTTACCTTCAATATTCGGCCTAAGAGATTCAAGATAGAAGAAGAATATTTTCGGCACAACAAAGAGGTATATTCGGCTATAGGACAAAAAGAAAATAATGGGAAGAGAAATATAATTTCGGCAAAGAAGAGTGTATAGGAGGTTTTGATGTTTAAGCAAAACAAATGGGAGAACAAAAGGTTAATGCAAGTTTCAGCTTTTGAGAGAATGAAAAGGAGAAAATAGCAAATGATCAAAAATGACCAAATGGTCAAAAGAGTTTAGGCTTACCACAATGTAGAATTTGGCCAAAAGAAAAGTGTTTGAGAGAAAATGTTTTGCAACTTTTGCACCAAATGAAAGAAATGACCAAAAAGAAAAGACTTCAATCCTAGCCAAACTAAGGTAAAATTTCTGGCTCCCCTTTTAGCCACTTTGCCGTCCAAGTTCAAGGCATAAAGGCCATGAATTTGTTTCCAAAACATTTCCCACAAACCAAGCCTTTGTCCCCTCAATTTACCATAACTTCAAGATATCTTACCATAACCTTAGGAATCTTATCCCTTATTCCATGCTTTCCTTAAACAACAATTCAACTTACCAAAAATTATTAGTCCACCTATCATAATTATGTTTGACCGTCCATTAAAGCTAACATACAAAAATAACTTTTAAAAATGCTATACCTACTACTCGAACCACTAACCTCATGCAACCTTTCAAGCTCTTTAACCAACTTGCCACTAATTCATCTTGTGCTTTAATATACACTTAAATTAACTTAAGTGCTAAGCTCATTTAATCCTCTTCATTAAATAAGCCATACTAAGAATTATCCTACTAAACCGAGCTTACTCAAGACCCCTAATTAAGTCTTATAACACCACAAATAATATCACGAAATTTAAACACAAGCAAAATAATTCAATCACGAATAACCCCTATTTCGGGATGTTACGCTTTCTACCCCTTTAAAATAATTTCGTCCTCGAAATTACCCGATCGTAAGAGATGGGGTATTGCCGCCGTATTACATCCTCGGGTTCCCACGCCGCTTCCTCCGTACCATGGTTTCGCCATAGCACTTTCACCAAAGGTACCGACTTTCACGCAGAACCTTGACATCACGATCTAAGATCCGAACTCGTTCTTCCTCGAACGATAAATCGGAGTTAACCTCAATCTCTCGCTCTCGCACGACGTGCGATGGATCCGACCTATACCGTCTAAGCATCGACACATGGAAGACATCGTGAATCGACTCAACTCTGCTTTGGCGATTCGAGTGATAAGCTACCGGTCCTACTCGCTTCAACACGATATACGGCCGATGAACCTTGGACTTAATTTCCTTTTGCCCAAAGCGCAACACCTTTTTCCAAGGCGACACCTTCGAAAAGACTTTATCTCCTACCTCAAATTCCATTTCCTTGCGCTTGAGATCGGCGTAAGACTTCGCCTATCTCGACGCTTCCTTGAGACGAGCCCGAATTACCTTAACTTTATCTTCGCCACCACCAACTCTAGACCCAAAACCCGACGTTCACCCACTCGTCCAACACGTAGGAGTACGCGGCTTCGTCCATACAATGATTTCATATGGAGCCATTTGGATACTCGCTGATAACTATTGTTATAAGCGAATTCCGCCAACGGTAGATACTCCTCCCAACCGCCATCAAATCCAAAACGCAACCTCTCGAGCATATCTTCTAAGATCTCGAATCACTCTCTCCGATTGTCCATCGGATTGCGGATGAAAAGTCATCTTTGAAGTCCAATCTCGCACTCCAAAGCTTGATGCAACGCTCTCCAAAACCTCGATGTAAACCTCGGATCCCTATCCGAGATAATCGATCTTCGGCACACCATGCAATCTCACTATCTCGGCTACATATAACTTAGCTAACCTCCAGGCGAATAATCTACCCTTACAGGTATGAAATGCGCCGATTTAGTCGACGATCCACAATCACCCAAATCGAATTCTTCTTGCTAGGCGTAAGAGGTAATCCACCGACAAAGTCCATGGTGATCCTCTCCCACTTCCAATCGAGGAATCTTCACCGATGAAGTAAACCGGATGGCAACCGATGTTCAAATTTGACTTGTTGACACGTCGACACTTACCCACGAACTCGCCATTTCCCGCTTTGCACTGCCACCAAAATTGCTCTCTCAAATCCCGATACATCTTGCTACCTCCGGATGCATAGCATATGGGTGCTATGTGCGTCCCCAAGAATCCTTTGTCTCAACTCCACATCCTTCTAAGATACAAGCTCTTCCTTTAAAGCACAAAACTCCATCATCGGGACGGACTAAAATCCTCTAATCCACCATTCGGACTTGCAACCTCCGATCATTCAAACCATCATCCTCTAACCGCTTCTCCTTAATCTGATCTAACCAAGTCGGCTTGACTTGCAATTCGCCAAAAGACTCCCATCATCGAACGGACTAAGTCGAGCAAACATCGATCTTAAATCCGATACAACCTTACGACTCAACGCGTGCCGCCACCACGTTAGCCTTACCAGATGATACTCGATCGAACAATCGTAGTCCTTCAACAGCTCAATCCATCTACGCCGCCTCAAATTCAAATCCTTCCGAGTCAAGAGATACTTAAGACTCTTGTGATCCGTATAAACTATCGACTTCTCTCCATACAAATAGTGCCTCCATATCTTCAAAGCGAAGACTACATACCGCTAACTCCAAGTCATGAGTCGATAATTAGCCTCATGTGGTCTCAATCACGAGATGCATAAGCCACTACCTTCCCTTCTTGCATCAAAGACGCATCCCAAACCAATATGTGATGCATCGCAATAAACCGTGGAATTCCTTGCCGCCTCAAAGTTGAATCAAACCGAGCTTCACTGATAATCTTCTTCAATTTGTCGAAACTTTCTTGCTTTCCTCGGTCCACACAAATGGAACTCCTTTCTCAACAACTTGGTCATCGGTGCGGCAATCAAAGAAAATCCTTCCACAAATCTTCTGTAATACCCCGCTGCACCTAGAAAACTCCGAATTTCACCCACAGATTTAGGCGCTTCCAATCCAACACGCGCCTCAATCTTTCGAGGATCCACTCTAATCCCTTTGGTGAAAACAACGTGACCCAAGAAAGTCACCTCCTAAGCCGACTCGCACTTACTAAATTTCGCATACACCGCTTTTCCTCGAATCTGCAACACTACTCGCAAATGCGCATCATGCTCTTTTTCCGACTTCAATACACCAAAATATCATCTATAAAGACCACAACAAACCGATCCAAAAACTGTTGAAATACCCTATTCATCATGTCCATGAAAGCTGCTGGTGCATTAGTCAAACCAAACGGCATCACCAGAACTCGTGGTGTCCATACCGAGTACGAAATGCCGTCTTATGGATATCACCTCTTTCACCTTCACCGATGATATCCGGACCTTAAATCAATCTTAGAGAAAACCGCAGCCCTTTCAAATGATCAAACAAGTCATCTATCCTCGGCAAAGGATACTTGTTTTTAATCGTCACTTTATTCAATCAAGCAGCGTAGTCTATACACATCCGCATCGCACCATCCTTCTTCTTGACAAAAAGTACCGGCGCTCCCCAAGGTGAAACACTTGGTCGAATGAAACCTCGATCCAACAACTCTTGTATCCGAGCCTTCAATTCCAACAATTCCTTCTGGTGCCATCCTATACGGAGCTATAGACACCGGCGCTGCCCGGCAATGATCTATACCGAATTCTACCTCACGATCCGAGGCAACCCCTAAGTTCTTCAGAAATACGTCAAGAAATTCCTTTACACAGCTTTGAACATTCCTCACAGAAGACTCCTTAGCTTCCAAAGCACACACATGAACTACGAACGCCTCACACCCTTCCCGACCATCATCTTTATCGCTTCAACGCAGATACCACGTTGGATAGATAATCTCTCCTATTACCTATCATGACCACTTCTTCACCTTCAACCGTCTTCAAAACCATGCGCTTTAGCAAAGACAATCCAAACTTGCTTGGTACTTGACCAACCAGTCCATCTCAAGAATCGATCGAACTCCTCAAACGGCGCTTTCATCGGATCGGCTACAAACACTACCCCTTGGAGTTCTAGGGGTACATCTCTATACTGACTTATCTACTTCTACAGAGTGACCTAAAGGACTAAGTACACCATCCTCCTAGAAGCGATCTCTGAACTAAACTCATGGTCTCAACTATACTACTAGCAACGTAAGAGTGCGTCGAACCCACATCTATCAAGGCGTTATATGGAACACCAAAATTAAAAACGTCATCGGCGATGACGTCCGGTCGTCTCCTTCCTCACGACGCCTCGCAACATACACACCAAACCAGCCGCCTAGCCTCCGTGTTGCCAATACCTCGCCACCGCTCTGCGACCTCCACTAGAGCCATAGCCACCTCTACCATAACCACGACCTCTGCGGTCTTTGGTCCTCCCTTTTGAACTGGGCATGACCTTGACCTTCGGATCGATTCCTTGCTTGCTTACGCGACGGTCTCTCACATGATGATCCAACGAACCACACTCGAAACATCCTTTCCTCCGGTCCAACATTCTCCCCAATGGAACTTCCCACAATGATTACACTGGCCTGGTCTCGATTAGCACTGTGGACCTTCCCCGCTGATTTGACCCACTCGCCTAAACCTTTTACTCGAACATTACCACCGACCCAGCACGATCCAAAGCCTCTCTTCACTTTGCTCTTATCATAACTTTGCCTCGCGGACTCCTTGATTCCTTCGGCTACCTTCGCCTTCTCTACCAAGACAGCAAACTCACGTTCTTGCTGTGGAGCAATCAGCAGCCTTAATGTAATATCCCGGGTCGGGGGCTATTTTGTTGTTGCATGATGTTGCATGTGTTTAGTGTGCTGTGTGGCTATTTTTGTGTGTTTTAGGGGCTTAATTGTAGGCTAGGAGTATGCCTGAGTGAATGGGAAAAATTTAGTTTTTGGGCTTAGGTGAGAGGAGCTGAAAGAGCTGGGGTTTAAGAATTTTATTTTGTTGTTTTGTTGCACAAAAGAGGAGCTGGCAAAGTGGCAAGGCATGCGCTACTTGGGAGCTAGGTGTGGCGTCAATTGCATGAGGTGGAGGTCTTGTGTTCAAGCCGCAAAGACCTCACATTTTGGTTCATTTTGGACGGCATAGGAGGGAAGAGTTGGATGAAGTTTAAATTCCTCCTTGGACTTGGTCAAATGGCGGCTTGGTGGGTGGAGAGTGATTTGTGGAGGAGGACTTGGTCAAGGTGATTTGAAATGGTGGCTTGGAGTGTTTAGGGATCTTGGCCGAATTTTAGGAGTTTTGGGGGAGTGTGGACGGCTTGGTATGGGATTTTGGGTGTGCCAATGTCATTTTGACATTATTGGTGATTTCGGTCTTGAGTTAGCAAGTTCTCTTTTTGTCAAAGTAAGACGATTCTTCTAAAGCATTTCTCTCATTTTCTTCACTCCTTCAAGCCAAAATTCTAAGTGAGTTCTTCATACTTTCTTTTGCAAACCGAAAGCTCAATCTCTCTTTTGCCGAATTGTGTTGCCTTTTGAGTTGGTGGCCGAAAGTTCCCAACCATCTCCCTTTCTTTTATTCATTGGTTGAAACCAAATTAGTAATCTTTCTTTCTCATATTTTCATTCTTCTACAACTCTTGTGCCGAATCCATATCTCCTCTTTAGCCAAAACTTCTAATTGTTCTTATCATTTCATTAAACCAAAACCTTATCATCTTGTTCCCTTAAACCTTCATTTTATTTTCTTTCTTTTCCTATACCCTTAGCCAGAAACTTTACCTATTTCTCATCTTCTCTCTTTGCACTCAAAGCCGAGCATAGGTGTGTTAAACACCTTGGCCGAATCCTCTTTTCTTTTGCTTAGTGTGTTAGCCGAATTTCCCTCTCTCCTAGTGGTGTTCATCTTGGCCGAATTCTAGAGAAGTGTTGATCTTGTTGGGGTTTGTTTTCAATCGATTGGAGTTAGGTAAGTGCTTGGCCGAATGGCTATTTCTCCTCTCTCTTGTGCTTTATTGTGTTGGGTTGGTTAAGAGCCGATTTTGGGTTCGGTTGAAAGGAGTTAATCTTTTGTTAATCATTGCATTATAGGGCCTTTGGATTTTGGAAGCAAGCAAGAGGAGTCTTTTTCTCTCATGTCGTTGGTAAGTGGTGGCAAGAGTTGATGTTATCAAGTCTATTCTCTTAGTTCTCGTTTAGTCAAGTTACAAGAGACTAATATTTCTTCTTAATAGGGTGTACCGTTTGCTTTAGGAGGAACCATTATTGGTTCGGTTTGGTAGGAAACCAAATCGTGTAAGGTAAGGGTTAAGCGTTAACCTCTCTTGATCTATTTGGTTTTGGCCGAATGGTATAGGTGACTAATCTATGTTTGGCCGATCATAGGAGCAAGGATTCGAGGGCCTTAGATCGGTTCGTTGAGTTTTAAGCTTGTGTTTGAACAGTGTGTAACTAACACACCCACACTTAGTAATATTATTAATAACTCGATTGCTTTGTAAAACCAAAAGCGATTATGATGGATTAATTGGTACCCAAGTGGGGGTATATGTACGGATCCTGTAAGTCCGTAGCATTACGAGTTCTCTTGATGTATACTCAATATTATGATCTATGTTATGTATGCTATGAGATATAATGCTTGGCATGTTGGCATGATATGCATGACTTGTACGAGATGCATGATCACATGAGTATGGCATGATGATGGGTATTATGAGTGGAGGAGGATGATGATGATATCCGTGTCTTTGGGACACCGTGTCTTTGGGACACCGAGGTTTGGCACCTCCAAAGGGTTTGGTACCACAGCTTGATTTTGTGACTACGGTCACGGTGATTTGGTATCACACCTGTATCTTTGGGACACCGGAGGTTTGGCACCTCATTGCGACTCGTCCCTCGTGGTTAACACCACCGGGGTTGGCCCCACTTTGAGATATGGGATCGTCTCGCTAGTGATTTGGTATCACACGATGGGTTGGCCCCATCATCTGGATTTGTGATCATGCGGTCACCAAAGGATTTGGTATCACATTTGTGTCTTTGGGACACCGAGAGGTTTGGCACCTCATTGCGACTCGTCCCCGTGGTTAACACCACCGTGGGTTGGCCCCACTTTGAGATATGGGATCGTCTGCTAGTGATTTGGTATCACACGATGGGTTGGCCCCATCATTGGATTATTCGTGACTTTGGGTCACCAAAGGGTTTGGCACCACACTTATGGATATCGTGACTTTGGGTCACCAGTGGTTTGGCACCACCAAAGTGGTTTGGTACCACACGGGTAGAAAAGGCGATATGGATGGTTAGGATCGGGTTACATTAATCATGTTGCTATGTATGATGTGTGTTAGCATGTTGTTTCATCGGGAGCGGATTTATGCACCGAGTCATTCGACTCACCCTCTCCTTTGACATTTCAGTGACACTTAGACGCGACATGGAGCCGGATGGACTCGGGTGCTCATGCCACGCTTAATAAAGTTTTACTCGGACTTTATAAATTTGGGTACTTTTGCTTGTTTTTTTATTATTTGGGTTTGGTTTTGGATTGTAAAAGGCCTTTAATTTATGTTTTATGATGTTTATGCTTTAAATAGATTTTAATATGCTTTAACAAAAATAAGTGGGTTGGAATTTTATTAAAATTTGGAAAGACAATGATTTAAAAACTATAACGCAAAGTGTTTAAACTATACCATCGGGTATCTCACCATGACTTGCATTAGAAACTATTTGAATAATGAAATGGAATGAACTCGCTTTAATTACATCTTTTGGTTAAGCTTTCAGATTTGGGCTTTCTGAATGCACCACCTGATTTCAAACAAGCCTACTCAAATTTTCCTCAAATACACTAGATAGTGAAGTGTTTACATCCTACCTTTAAACGAAAAACCTAAACCTCTCAAGTCACGCTTTCCCGTAACATACCGTTCTTGGCCGTGGTGTATTGACCGGGTTTGGGGTGTTACAATTGTGGTATCGAGCCAAGTTCAAAGGTTTTACTGTGGGCCCGAGGCCCAAAATGCTTTCAAAAGTCTGCTTTAAGTGTTTTGTTTGAAATAAATGGTTTGAAGGGCATGACACCGAGTCTCTGCACCGGGCCGCCTGTAAGTACCCCTTACTATTGCCGTAATTTGTTGGATGTGAGGTGATTTGATGATTAGCAATAGTACATTACTTTAGAGATTGAAACCGATAGGATTCTGTGAACTCGCGAGAACAAATCTCCTTAAATATTCATAAGATTTGCTTTAAAACAAAGGGAATAAATACTGAGGCATAAAACTCTTTAATCGATACGTAGAATTTAGTCATGAGCGCTAGAGGTGGACGTGGTCGTGGGCGAGGTCGTGGTAGGATGACGGTTTACGAACCCGTAGGATCTAGTCGAAGTCGAAAATGAGATACTCGGCTTACGCCACCACCGGAGGTGGTGAGTTCCAAGATCGGTGAGATGACGCAGCGTGTCACAGCGATCTTTGCGAGTGTTGGAAAGGGTAGCCGGTGTAGGTGGTGGTGCGGGAGTTAGGAAATGCTTCTGAGCGACTCCGAGCAAACGGGGCCAAATTCTTTCGAGGTGTTTCGTGTTGCTCCCGATGATCGCGAGTATTGGCCGGAGGCAACCGAGCGGATCATGGATGATCCGACTTGATCACCAAGAGAAGTGAAGGCGCATCGTATCGCTTCTCGGGATGAGTCATATCGATGGTGGCTCACGGTTCGGGCGATGTAATGGCGTGAGGATCTCGACATGGGATTATTTCGTGGTCGCATATCAAAAGAAGTACATCGAAGCTAGTTATATTGACTCACAAATGAAAGGCATTTCGAGGCTTGTTCAGGGAGTAAATCTGTTTGAGTACGAGGTGAAGTTCTTGAGGTGAGCCGGTATGCCGTAGGTATTGTGGCGACCGAACACGAGAGGTGTGTTCGTTTTGAGGATGGTCCGAGAGACGAGTTGAGATCACTGATTGCTCCACGCCAGGGCGTGAGTTTGCCGCCCTGGTTGAGAAGGCTAAGGTAGCCGAGGGTGTTAAGGAGTCCGTGAGGCGGGGTATGGACAGGAACAGCATAAGAGGAGCTTTGGGTCTTACGGATCGCTGGGTAATCCTCGTAAAAGGCTAGACAGAGTGGGCCGAATCGATCTGGGGTAGGGTTGTTCTTTGCTAGTCGTGGGACCGCCGCGGTGTAACCATTGTGGGAGATATCATTGGGGAGAGGCCGCTGGACCGGTGGAAAAGGTTGTTTTGAGTGTGGTTCTCTGATCACCGTGTGAGGGACTCATCCGCGTAAGTTGGCCGAGATTCGGGCCCCGAGAGTCGTGGCCATACTCGGTTCAGAGTAGTGGACCGCCACCGCAGAGGGGCGTGGTAATGGCAGCAGGTAGTAATGGATCCGTCGGGCCGTGGAGCACCGAGCGAGCAGAGGTGCGGTAGTTCTGATGCCGCATGTACCGGATTAGTGTATGCAAAGCAAGGCGCCGAGAGGAGGCGACGCACCCGGACGTCATAACCGTGACGCTTTACGATCTTTGGTTCTCCTTATACCGCTTTGATTGATGTGGGTTCAACGCACTCTTATGTTGCCGATAGTATAGTAGAGACCATGGATCTAGACTCGAGATATCTTCTAGGCGGATGACCGTGATTAGCCCTTTAGGTCACTCGTGGTAGTAGATAAGTTGTTTAGAGATCGCACTTCCCTAGAACTCCAAGGGGTAGTGTTTGTTTCGATCCGATGGAACCGCCGTTTGGGGAGTTCGATTTGATTCTTGGGATGGACTGGTTGGTTAAGTACCAGCGCGTTGGATTGCGCGCTAAGCGCATGGTTCTAAGGACGACCGAGGGTGATGAAGTGGCTATGATAGGTAATAGGAGAGATTACTTATCAAATGTGGTATCCGCTCTGAAGGCGCAAGATGGCCGGGAAGGGTCGTGAGGCGTATGTGGTTCATGTGTATGCCTTGGAGACTAAAGAGTCTCACTGTAGAAAAAGTCCGAACTATTAAGGAATTTATCGATGTGTTTCTGAGGAGCTTCTGGTTTGCCGCCAGATCGTGAGGTAGAGTTCGGGATAGATCATTATCTTGAATCGCGCCGGTGTCTATTGCTCGTGTATAGGATGGCGCCAAAGGAATTGGTGGAGCTTAAGGCTCGGTTCGTGGAATTATTGGATCGAGGTTTTATCAGGGCCTAGTGTTTCGCCGCGGTGCGCCGGTACTTTTTGTTAAGAAGAAAGATGGTACGATGCGGATGTGCATAGACTACCGCCATTGAATAAGTCGACGATTAAAAACAAGTATCCGCTGCCACGGATAGATGACTTGTTTGATCACCGGGCGGTGCAGCGGTATTTTCTAAGATTGACTCGAGGTCCGGTATCACCAGCTTAAAGGTGAGAGAAGCGGATATTCACAAGACAAACGCTTCGGACTCGGTATGGGCACTACGACTTTACAGTAATGCCGTTCGGGTTGACTAACGACCGCAAGCATTTATGGATATGATGAATAGAGTGTTTCAAAGATATCTGGATCGGCCCGTCGTGGTTTTCATAGACGACATCTTGGTGTATTCAAGAACAGAGGAAGAGCATGATGCGCATTTGAGAGTTGTGCCACAGATTTTGAGGAAAAGCAAATTATGCTAAGTTCAGGTAAGTGCGAGTTCGCTTAGAGAAGTGACTTTCTTGGGTCATGTAGTGTCGGCGGAGATTCGAGTAGATCCTCGTAAGATTGAGGCGCTTTTGGATTGGAAGCCGCCTAGGTCGCTGGCCGAGATTCGAGTTTTCTGGTTTGGCCGATACTACCGAAGGTTTGTTGAGGGTTTCTCGTTGATAGCAAATACGATGACTAAGTCATTATGGAAAGAAGTTCCGCTTTGTTTGACCGAAAAAAGCAGGAGAGTTTTGATAAGTTAAAGAAGATCTTGATCAAGCTCTGCTTTAATTCAACCCGAGGCCGGGTAAGGAATTCACGGTCTCATCGCGATGCATCACATACGAGGTTGGGTTGTGTGCTTGATGCAGAAGGTAAGGTTGTGGCTTACGATCTCTACAATGAGGCCACATGAGGTCAACTATCCGACGCACGATCCGGAGTTAGCGGTTTGTAGTCTTTGCGCTGAAGATTTGGAGGCACTACTTGTACGAGAGAGATCAATAGTCTACACCGATCATAAGAGTCCAAGTACCTCTTGACTCGTAAGGATTTGAATTTGAGGCAACACAGATGGGTTGAGTTGCTTAAAGACTACGATCGCTCGATTGAGTATCACCCGGCAAGGCTAACGTGGTGGCGCACGCGCGTTGAGCCGCAAGGTTGTTTCGGACTTAAGAGCGATGTTTGCCCACTTGAGTTTGTATGACGACGGAAGTATTCTCGCAGAGTTGCGATTAAGCCTACTTGGGTTGGAGCAGATCGAGAGAAACAGCTTAGGGGATGAGGTTCCGAGTGCGCCAAGGTTGCAAGTGCAGATGGTGGTTTGGAGGGTTACTGACTTGTCTAGTGATGAGGTTCTGTGTTTCCAAGGTAAGGCTTGTATGCCTAAAGATGTTGAGTGAGATAGAAGATTCTTCAGACGCACATAGCGCCTCCTTATGCTATGCATCCCGGAGGCAACAAGATGTATAGAGATCTTAGAGAGCGCTTTTGGTGGCCTGCTTGAAGAAAGAGGTGACAGAGTTTGTTGGGAAGTGCCCGACTTGTCGCAGTCAAGGCCGAACATCGCTTGCCGTCGGGTTTGCTTCACCCTGTGAAGGTTCCTCGATGGAAGTGGGAAAGGATAACCATGGATTTTGTCGGTGGTTACCGCTACGCCAAGCAAGAAGGATTCAGCTTTGGGTAGTGGTGGATCGATCGACTAAATCACCACTTTATTCCGTGAGGTTGACTATTCACTTGAAGTTGGCAAAGCTCGTATGTTTCGAGAGATAGTAAGGTTGCACGGTGTGCCGCTTCGATCATCTCTGGATAGGGATCCCGATTCACGCCAAGGTTTTGGAAAGCGCTGCATCAGCTCTCGAGCACGCGGTTGGATTTCAAAGACGGCTTTTCACCCGCAAATGGACGGGCAATGAAAAGAGTTATTCAGATCTTAGAGGATATGCTTTGAGAGGTTGTGTCCCGGATTTTAGAGGTAGTTGGGAAGAGTTTCTACCATTAGTGAGTTTGCCTACAACAACGAGCTACTGCGAGCATCAAGATGGCACCATATGAGGCGTTGTATGGTAGGAAGTGTCGATCACCTACGTGTTGGACTGAGTTAGGTGAACGCCAGCCATTGTTAGGACCCGAGTTGGTTGGCTTTGAGACCAAAACAAGGTTAAGTTGATTCGTGCTCGGTTGAAGGAAGCTTGGACCGCGTAAGTCTTATGCCGATCTTAAACGGAGAGACATAGAGTTTTCTCGTGGGGATCAAGTGTTTCGAAGGTCTCGCCATGGAAGAAGGTTTTGAGGTTCAAAAGAAAGGCAAGCTAAGTCCGAGGTTTATTGGGCCGTATAAGGTTTTGAGACGAGTGGGACCAGCATGATCAATCGGAATTGCCAGCAGAGCTTAGTCGATTCACGACGATTTCACGCGGTCGATGCTTCGACGTTATCGTTCGGATCCATCGCATGTGGTAGCAAAGTGGAAGAGATCGAGGTAAATCCAGATTTGACCATGGAAGAAGAACCCGTGCGCATTCGGATCGGAAGTGAAGGTTCTGCGTAGGAAGTCCGTGCCTTTGGTTAAGGTACTTTGGCGGAATCATGGCGTGGAAGAAGCTACGTGGGAACCCGAGGATATGATGAGACAGCAATACCCGCAACTCTTCTGATCAGGTAATTTCGAGGTCGAAATTATTTTTAAGGGGGGTAGAACTGTAATATCCCGGGTCGGGGGCTATTTTGTTGTTGCATGATGTTGCATGTGTTTAGTGTGCTGTGTGGCTATTTTTGTGTGTTTTAGGGGCTTAATTGTAGGCTAGGAGTATGCCTGAGTGAATGGGAAAAATTTAGTTTTTGGGCTTAGGTGAGAGGAGCTGAAAGAGCTGGGGTTTAAGAATTTTATTTTGTTGTTTTGTTGCACAAAAGAGGAGCTGGCAAGGTGGCAAGGCATGCGCTACTTGGGAGCTAGGTGTGGCGTCAATTGCATGAGGTGGAGGTCTTGTGTTCAAGCCGCAAAGACCTCACATTTTGGTTCATTTTGGACGGCATAGGAGGGAAGAGTTGGATGAAGTTTAAATTCTCCTTGGACTTGGTCAAATGGCGCTTGGTGGGTGGAGAGTGATTTGTGGAGGAGGACTTGGTCAAGGTGATTTGAAATGGTGGCTTGGAGTGTTTAGGGGGATCTTGGCCGAATTTTAGGAGTTTTGGGGGAGTGTGGACGGCTTGGTATGGGATTTTGGGTGTGCCGAATGTCATTTTGACATTATTGGTGATTTCGGTCTTGAGCTAGCAAGTTCTCTCTTGTCAAAGTGCCGATTCTTCTAAAGCATTTCTCTCATTTTCTTCACTCCTTCAAGCCAAAATTCTAAGTGAGTTCTTCATACTTTCTTTTGCAAACCGAAAGCTCAATCTCTCTTTGCCGAATTGTGTTGCCTTTTGAGTTGGTGGTCGAAAGTTCCCAACCATCTCCCTTTCTTTTATTCATTGGTTGAAACCGAAATTAGTAATCTTTCTTTCTCATATTTTCATTCTTCTACAACTCTTGTGCCGAATCCATATCTCCTCTTTAGCCAAAACTTCTAATTGTTCTTATCATTTCATTAAACCGAAACCTTATCATCTTGTTCCCTTAAACCTTCATTTTATTTTCTTTCTTTTCCCTATACCCTTAGCCGAAACTTTACCTATTTCTCATCTTCTCTCTTTGCACTCAAAGCCGAGCATAGGTGTGTTAAACACCTTGGCCGAATCCTCTTTTCTTTTGCTTAGTGTGTTAGCCGAATTTCCCCTCTCTCCTAGTGGTGTTCATCTTGGCCGAATTCTAGAGAAGTGTTGATCTTGTTGGGGTTTGTTTTCAATCAATTGGAGTTAGGTAAGTGCTTGGCCGAATGGCCATTTCTCCTCTCTCTTGTGCTTTATTGTGTTGGGTTGGTTAAGAGCCGATTTTGGGTTCGGTTGAAAGGAGTTAATCTTTTGTTAATCATTGCATTATAGGGCCTTTGGATTTTGGAAGCAAGCAAGAGGAGTCTTCTTTCTCTGTTAATCGTTGGTAAGTGGTGGCAAGAGTTGATGTTATCAAGTCTATTCTCTTAGTTCTCGTTTAGTCAAGTTACAAGAGACTAATATTTCTTCTTAATAGGGTGTGCCGTTTGCTTTAGGAGGAACCATTATTGGTTCTGGTTTGGTAGGAAACCAAATCAGTGTAAGGTAAGGGTTAAGCGTTAACCCTCTTGATCTATTTGGTTTTGGCCGAATGGTATAGGTGACTAATCTATGTTTGGCCGATCATAGGAGCAAGGATTCGAGGGCCTTAGATCGGTTTGTTGAGTTTTAAGCTTGTGTTTGAACAGTGTGTAACTAACACACCCACACTTAGTAATATTATTAATAACTCATTTGCTTTGTAAAACCAAAACAAGATGATGGATTAATTGGTACCCAAGTGGGGTATATGTACGGATCCTGGTAAGTCCGTAGCATTACGAGTTCTAACGATGTATACTCAATATTATGATCTATGTTATGTATGCTATGAGATATAATGCTTGGCATGTTGGCATGATATGCATGACTTGTACGAGATGCATGATCACATGAGTATGGCATGATGATGGGTATTATGAGTGGAGGGAGGATGATGATGATATCCGTGTCTTTGGGACACCGAGGTTTGGCACCTCCAAAGTGGTTTGGTACCACAGCTTGATTTTGTGACTACGGCCACCAAAGTGATTTGGTATCACACTGCGTGTTTTTGGGACACCAGAGGTTTGGCACCTCATTGCGACTGGCCCCCGTGGTTAACACCACCGTGGGTTGGCCCCACTTTGAGATATGGGATCGCTCACTAGTGATTTGGTATCACACGATGGGTTGGCCCCATCATCGGATTTGTGATCGCGGTCACCAAAGTGATTTGGTATCACATTTGTGTCTTTGGGACACCGAGGTTTGGCACCTCATTGCGACTCGTCCTCGTGGTTAACACCACCGTGGGTTGGCCCCACTTTGAGATATGGGATCGTCTCACAGTGATTTGGTATCACACGATGGGTTGGCCCCATCATTGGATTATTCGTGACTTTGGGTCACCAAAGGGTTTGGCACCACACTTATGGATATCGTGACTTTGGGTCACCAAAGGGTTTGGCACCACCAAAGGGTTTGGTACCACACGGGTAGAAAAGGCGATATGGATGGTTAGGATCGGGTTGCATTAATCATGTTGCTATGTATGATGTGTGTTAGCATGTTGTTTCATCGGGAGCGGGATTTATGCACCGAGTCATTCGACTCACCCTCTCCTTTGACATTTCAGTGACACTTAGACGCGGACATGGAGCCTGATGGACTCGGGTGCTCATGCCACGCTTAATAAAGTTTTACTCGACTTTATAAATTTGGGTACTTTTGCTTGTTTTTTTATTATTTGGGTTTGGTTTTGGATTGTAAAAGGCCTTTAATTTATGTTTTATGATGTTTATGCTTTAAATAGATTTTAATATGCCTTAACAAAAATAAGTGGGCTGGAATTTTATTAAAATTTGGAAAGACAATGATTTAAAAACTATAACGCAAAGTGTTTAAACTATACCATCGGGTATCTCACCATGACTTGCATTAGAAACTATTTGAATAATGAAATGGAATGAACTCGTTTTAATTACATCTTTTGGTTAAGCTTTCAGATTTGGGCTTTCTGAATGCACCACCTGATTTCAAACAAGCTTACTCAAATTTTCATCAAATACACTAGATAGTGAAGTGTTTACATCCTGCCTTTAAACGAAAAACCTAAACCTCTCAAGTACGTTTTCCCCGTAACATACCAGATTCGGTCGTGGTGTATTGACCGGGTTTGGGGTGTTACACTTAACTCGTCTCTAAGTCCGTCTTCAAAACGAACACAACGATCATGCTCCGATGCCACTATTCCCTGAGCATAACGACTCAAATTTTTTAGGAATTCCGCTTCATATTCCGACACGATTTACTTCCTTGTACTAACCCCGAAAAGCTTTCCTTTGAGCATCAATGTAGCTTGAGCCAACATACTTCTTCTGATAAGAATTCTTGAAATACTCCCAAGTGAGATCATTTGTTGTAGCACCATCTCGAACCGTGAGCCACCATCGATAGGACTCATCCTTAAGAAGCGACACCGCTCCTTTTAGTTTCTCCTCATTAGACAAATCTATCTCATCCATGATTCTTTCTTGGTCGATTCCAAACCAATACTCGGCCGTATTAGGCGCTACACTGCACACACCTCGGAAAAATTCAGCTCCGTTAGCTCGAAGTCTCTCAGGAACCGACTTCCGAGCTCCTCCACCACCACCAATTCCAGCTACCCTTTCCAGAACCCGTAGCATCGCTTGTGACACAGCGTCGTCGCCACCCGCTCCCGATCCTCGCTTCTTCACTCCAAAGGTTGGGGGTGGTGGTGGCGATATCTCATTCTCGCATCCTTGACCCGACCCGACAGTGTTCTCGACACGGCCATCCTACCCTTCCAAGTCCCACGACGGCCACGCCCTCTAAAGCTCATTCTAACTATCGCGCTTTAACTGATTAGGAAATTTTTATGAATTAGTACATGTTTCACTTGATTATCCGCGAAGAAATTTTATGAAAAGAGTTTAATAGAGATTCTTTCGATCAAACAAGGTTTTAAGTCTTCTATCCTGGTTTACACGAATAATACATCCATTCCCTATACCTTTCATACCTATGCACTCTTCGAGCATTATCATCTCGCTTCTAACCTGTGGGTATTTTCGCCATTTTTCCTAAAGGGTATTTTTGTAATAAACCGAAGAAATTTGAAAACTTTAACAAATCGAGATATTTTGAAATTTCTAAAATTGAGGAGTATTTTTCGAGAAATTCTCAATTTGAAGATATAGCAAAATTTTGGAAACCAGGGGTATTTTGGTAATTTTGTCAATCAGGGGTAATTTTGTAAATTTCCAAAGTCAAGGTATTATTTTGAAATACAACATTTTTGAGTACTTTTGTAAAATAAAAATTTGATCAAAATTGGGGTAATATGGAAATTTTAGAGACCAAGGGTATTTTCGTAATTTTTTTTTGCCACTAGGGGCATTTCGGTAATTTTGGTAAACCGAGAATATTTTGAAAATTTTCGAAGATAAATTTGTCCTACCATCTAAAAAAATAATTTAATGATTTTAAAACCGAAGTTTTCCTTAAAACATGGCTAATCCCTTTCGGTTTTATTTAGATTTTGCCTATGACCGAGTCCTCTTGGTTAGGGTGAACCGGCTACGCACTGCAAGAATCCCGCCAAGAGGAGGTGAGTCACGAGGACCGCTAAGTACCAAGCTCTTCCGGATCCAATCCTAGACATGCGCACTCAAGGTTACCACACCCTAACTCCTGGCGACTTGGTCACGGGTTGGTTTTAATTAGGCCATTAAAGTCTTATGTCTTTGTTTGGAGTAAACTAGTCCTAAAGTTTAAAATACTATCACTATCTACGTCCCATGCTTCCTACCCTTCTACAGAATATAATTCATACAAAAAAGTCGTAGATACTTACTTGGGCAAAGTTGGTGCTGAGACTCGGTGCCATGCTTATTAAAAACAAAAATTTTTCAAAAAGGCCTACTAAAAACATTTTTGGGCCTTGGGCCCCACAAATGAGCTTTGAACTGGGCTCTGATACCAATTTTGTAACACCCCAAACCCGCCCAAACAATATGACCGAATTTGGTTTGCTACAGAGAAAAGATTTTGAAACCATTTTAAAACCGATTTTGAAATTAGTCGAAATGCCTTTCAATTTAAATTTTCTTTGTTAAAAACCAAACTTAAAATATTTGCTTTAGTCGAGTTGTTTAAAAATTTCAATGTACCCGATGGTACTTTAAAACATTTTATGCTTTAATTTGAGAAAACATGTGCAACCGCTTTAACATCATCAAGTAGTTTAAACCAAACATTCAAACACGCAGACAATAATAAAATCATACTAGGAGGCCTTATTACAAATAAGCAACATAAACCTAAAAGAAAGATAAATAAAATCCAAAATTCATTTATTAAAAGTCTCCACTGCATGGCCACCTCGAGTCCATCCGGCTCCTCACCCGCGATCTACGAATCACCAAAAAATTAAAGGAGAAGGTGAGTCACCAAGACTCAATGTGTAACCCTTCCCGGTTTAGTGCAACAACATACACAAATTATAACCAATTAACATGCATAAGTTTAAAATGCACCCAACCTAACCATCCATACGCCTTTTTCTACCCCGTGTGGTACCAAACCACTGGTGGTGCCAAACCACTGGTGTCCAAAGACACAATTGTGTTACCAAAACACTGGTGACATATAGTCACGCATGTGATGCCAAATCACTTGGAGATACCAAATCTCCGTGTCCAAAGACACAAATCGAATGATGGGGCCAACCCATCGTGTGATACCAAATCACCGCGCATTTATCCCATATCTCAAAGTGGGGCCAACCCACGGGGAATTAACCACGTGGACAAGTCGCTATGAGGTGCCAAACCTCCGGAGGTACCAAACCTCCGTGACCGTAGTCACAATGTGTTACCAAAACACCGTGTCCGCTCGACACGAATATCATCGCTCTCCACTCATCAACCCATATCAAACAATTATGTATATTTACTCAAATCATGCAAAAAGGTTTATTTTAACAACATTAATAAATTGATCATTGCCATATGTCCAATAATACACATACCAAATGTGTCATGCTTCCCAAAAGCATCAAATAGTAATCTCATAGTCACAAAGACTTACCCTAATCCTTGTTAATACCATGATGATATTACATCCATGTCTACATAAATCGATTAGGCATAATATAACACTTAGCATATTAAAAGTTATAAGATGTGTATGTACACACACCTGTATTTAACGAAAGCCTTAAATCCCGATTAGACAAATCGCCACACAAACTTTCCTTGTCCCCAAAAGCCTTCGAACACTATCCAACACACTCCTAAAAGAATCGGCCTCACTTCCCTACAATCAACCATCATCATTAAGGTTTATTAGCCTTCTGGCTTAAACGAAACTTAAAAGAATAATCCTTTGAAATAAACCCTTACCACCTTACCAAAAACCGATTGCTAGAGAAGTCCCAAAGAAAACTATGTTACCTTCAATATTCGGCCTAAGAGATTCAAGATAGAAGAAGAATATTTTCTAGCACAACAAATAGGTATATTCTGGCTATAGGACAAAAAGAAAATAATGGGAAGAGAAATATAATTTCGGAAAGAAGAGTGTATAGGAGGTTTTGATGTTTAAGCAAAACAAATGGGAGAACAAAAGGTTAATGCAAGTTTCAGTTTTTGAGAGAATGAAAAGGAGAAAATAGCAAATGATCAAAAATGACCAAATGGTCAAAAGAGTTTAGGCTTACCACAATGTAGAATTCGGCCAAAAAGAAAAGTGTTTGAGAGAAAATGTTTTGCAACTTTTGCACCAAATGAAAGAAATGACCAAAAAGAAAAGACTTCAATCCTAGCCAAACTAAGGTAAAATTTCATTCCCCCTTTTAGCCACTTTGTTGTCCAAGTTCATGGCATAAAGGCCATGAATTTGTTTCCAAAACATTTCCCACAAACCAAGCCTTTGTCCCCTCAATTTACCATAACTTCAAGATATCTTACCATAACCTTAGGAATCTTATCCCTTATTCCATGCTTTCCTTAAACAACAATTCAACTTACCAAAAATTATTAGTCCACCTATCATAATTATGTTTGACCGTCCATTAAAGCTAACATACAAAAATAACTTTTAAAAATGCTATACCTACTACTCAACCACTAACCTCATGCAACCTTTCAAGCTCTTTAACCAACTTGCCACTAATTCATCTTGTGCTTTAATATACACTTAAATTAACTTAAGTGCTAAGCTCATTTAATCCTCTTCATTAAATAAGCCATACTAAGAATTATCCTACTAAACCGAGCTTACTCAAGACCCCTAATTAAGTCTTATAACACCACAAATAATATCACAGAAATTTAAACACAAGCAAAATAATTCAATCACGAATAACCCCTATTTCAGGATGTTACAATTATGAAGCTTGGTTGTTAAATGGAGATATTTTGTTAAGTGATTTTGATGATTTTAGAGTTTAAGGATTTATTTAAGAAAATAGTAAAGTTTTATGATAATTATGTGAAATAGAAAAAAATATGGGTGTTTTGTGAATCTATTAAAAAACCCGACTGGCATGTTTTTTGGTTAAAAATAGTGAATTTTCAAATTTCGAGATTAGGGACTAAATTGCACAAAAGTTAAAATGTTAGGGGTAATTTTGTAAATTCACCTTAACATGGATTATAGGCTTGAATTAGTTATTTTAAGTTATTTGAATTGTTTAATTGAATTAAATTACTATTTAGATCAAGATGTGCAACAACCGGATCTAAATAGAGGAAAAGCTAATATGTCGCGTTAGTCGTCAACTTCGTTTTTACAAATACTTTTGTTAAGGTAAGTTCATATAAAGACTAAATTATTATGAAATGTTTGGTATGTAATAATAATAAATACTTATGTTACGAATGGATTAGATTAGTATTTGTATAATATTTTGGTAATATGGATCAAAATAGGATGTTAATCAATTTGGATGATATAATGCTTTGGTTTGGATGAGATATTCAAAATGGTATTATGATGAAGGAAATGTATGTTTGAAAAGGATATAATGAAATGAGAATTAAAGGATTGATATGTAAAAATGCCCCGTTTGAACCTCGTGAATACGTAGGATACAAATGACATGTTAGTAGAGATTATACGGTTTCAGGTGCTGGTCCTGGATGTCCTACCGATGGCTGAGGTCCTGCATTTGTTGTGGATTCTCCATAGCTCGTGTGAGCAGCATCGTGTAGCTATCATCCCAACCCACAGCTCGTGTGAGCATTATTTAAAAGGTTACAGTTACATGAAAATGCACACTTTGTGTGAACGTTCCTAAGTATCCGATGCAATTCTATTGGTTCAACGGGTAACTAAAGCTTTAAAAGGTATGTGATTATTGTAGCAGCCCGTTTTCAGTAAAATCGAAACAATGGTTTTGGGACCACAAATCTGACGGTGAAATATTTATTTTAATAATATTTTAATGTCTATAGCATGTTAGTAGGGTCGTATAAAAATTTTGCCAAGAAATTTTATCGTTTGCATGCTTAATTTGATAAAAATGACTAAATTGCATAAGGTGCAAAATTTGAGTTCTATAAGTAAAAGGTGTCAAATTGCTATGAGATTGGAAAAAGAGTGGCCTTAAATGGTAATTAGACCATTAATATAATTAGTAGTCAAAGATGGACATCATTTAAGTGATTTTTAAAGGTTTAATTAAAGGTTATTTAAGCATTTTAATAAATAAAGTTAGTAAAATAATAAAAACAAAGGCTATAATCTTTGTTTTCTTTCTTAGCCGATTTTCAACCTAAGAAGAACACCATTTTTGGGCATTCAAGCATTTTGCCAACTATTTCTCTTGCATGTAAGTGCATTTTTGTCCAATTTTTAATGATTTCTATGTTTTTGGAGTCGTTGTAGCTTAATCTAGCTAGCCCAGGGATAATTTGCAAAACTACTAAAAGCCTAGGGTTTTACCATGGATGTATATTAGTTGTTTTTTATGTTTGAAGATAGTTGAACAATTTTTGTAAAGGGAATTTTGATGAAATTGTCAGTTAGGGATTAAATTGAAAATTAGAAAAATATTCATGGTGAAATGGTGAAATAAATGAAATGTAGGGCTTGCTAGGGGCCTAAGTAAAATTCGACTATAGTAGGTTGGTACCAAATTGCATGAATTTCATTTTATAAGCTTAAGGACTAAATTGTAATGATTTCAAAATTATAAGAGCAAAAGCATAATTTTTCCAAAATATGATTTTTGGATTGAATTGAATAGAACGAAGTTTGAATGAATTAAATTTGATTATTTAGATTAAGAAAGCATCGTACGGATTTAGATCGGGGAAAGGAAAAAGTGTTGGATTAGTCGATCGTATTTCTTCAGTTGTGATCGAGCTAAGTTCGTACATTTAATTAGCGTAATATTATGCTCGATTTAAATGTTTTTATGTTATATTATGGTGTTACGTCTCTTCGAAAATATCCAACCAAGTTTCGACGACTTTCGAATCCTGTTTGAACCTTAAGAATATATAGGATACAAATGACATGTCATTAGGGGTTACCGTGTTTCGGGTGCTGGTCCTGTACGTCCTACTGGTTGCTAAGTTTCCAGCATGTGTTATGGTTACTTGACAGGTTATGTGAGCAGCACCATGTAGCTACGTCCTGACCAACAGCTTGTGTGAGCAGACCCATTATTGGCTCGAGAGAGAGCATTTATATGAGATAAGAGAAAGTAATGGTTTCGACCATATGTTAGCACATAGTGTGCAAGATTCTCGCGTATCTGATATTATTCTAGTGGTTCAACATGTATAAAAAGGGAAGGATCGATAGATATTTCGATAAGTAATTTTATGAAAGTATGAAACATGTATGAAATGATGATGCTTTAAATATGCTTAGCCATATTTATGAAAGTATGAATGCTTATAAGTTATGTGCATAAAAGCTATTATGTTTTGCAATGAGTTGCTAAGTTATGTGAATATCTAACTTGAAAGGTTGTTTGTTGCTTAGGCTCGTGCCAAGCTATGTTAGATTATCTCATAAATTGTTTTTAAGCTTATATATATTGAAATGGTAAGCTTTGTTTATGAATTACGAACTTACTATGCATTAAATGCTTACTTTGTGTTATTTTCATGATGTTTTTAGATAATCGGAAGCTCGTTCGGGTTGGAAGCTTGTCGGAGACCCATCACACTATCCATCGGCTATATTGGTAGATTTTGATGATTTTTAGTCATGGTTATAATGGTATGTATAGGTGTCTTTGTTTGATGGAATTAGTCATTATGAGTGGCTTGTATATATGTTATTTGGGTTGATGAACTAGTTGGTATGATATCATGTATATATATATGGTATTTTATATGGTTGTTATTTTGATGTTGTGGTGGTTAAGATGATGGTAGGGAAATGATGATTATAATGGTATGTTATGAATTGGTGGTTGGTGTGGAATGAGGTAGTACCTGAAGTTGTAAATGGCTAGATTTAGTAGCTTTAAATGTAGTGGCTTTTGGTCAAATTGGTAAGGTACATGATAGATGTGAAAATGGTCATAATGGTATTTGTTGTGCATGTATTTAGTATATGAACATTATGGAAAATGTGGCATTGAAGTGTTCAATTGGTTGATTGTATTATGAATGAATTTGGTAGGTGTTTAGTCAAGTTTGATTGTTGAGATTGAGGTGTCATATTGGCATATTGGTTGAATGGTTAGTTTCTATAATGTTTAAGCTTGTATATGCATATATTAGGTGTGTTTTGAGTGCATGATTATAGGTGCAATTGGGTTGTGCAAGTGGCCAGATTTTGGGTGAGAAACACGGCTTGAAAATGGCCTATTTTTTGTCCACACGGCCAGTGACATGGGCGTGTGTCTCAGCCGTGTGTGACACATGGCCAGGCGACATTGTCGTTTGTCCCCTGTAGCTTTTAAAGGGTTACAAGTCAGGCTATTACACGGCCTAGCACATGGGCTTGTGTCATGGCCGTGTGACCCAAGTCAGAGAGTTACACGGCTGCGGGCTGGGACACGGTTGTGTGTCCCTCTTCAAATGTCCACACGGCCTGAGACATCGGTGTGTGTCTCAACCGTGTGAGTCACATGGCCTGGCCACACAGCCGTGTGACCCTTGTAGTTTGAATATTTATATTTTTTCTGAAAATTTTTATATGTTTCCGGTTTAGTCCTGACTCGTTTCTAATGTCTTTTGAGGGCCTCGTGGGGTCGAAAAATGGACTATATGCATGAGTTTGAATAACATTGTCATGTTTTATGTTGTGTTTTGTATATAGTGAATAAATGTTCGTTGTATGATGTTACCTTTCGATAATGCTTCGCAGCCCTAATCCGACGATGGATAGGAGCTAGGGGTGTCACAATTACATTAAATGACTTATAATTTTTGAGTAATGATATGGATTATGATGAAATGTGTAATTGAAAGGAAAATACGGTTTAGTGTATGTGTATGATGAATTATGAAAGTGAAATGTTAGATATGTTTTTTGCCATGCTTTGATTGGATTTATATATGCAATGTTACACCAACTAACCTTGTGAGGTAGTGTGTATAGGAAAGGAAAGTTGGCTTATGACATAATGAAATTATGCTTGGTTGTTTAACTTAAAATGTTCGGTAGGTTTAAGTTTCCTTTATACGAGCTTACTAAGCATTAGTTGCTTACATAGTTGTTTTTCTCTATCTTGTAGACCATCAGAAGCTCGACCGGTTGGAATCGCGTCGAAGCACATTTACACTATCCAATCATCATTTTGGTAGTTTTTGGTTATTTTGGCTAATGGTTATAAATGGCATGTATAAGGTTTAAATGTAATATGGCTTGATTTTAGTTTAGCAATTTGGTATGTTTGAGTGGTGTAAAGCTTATGTATGCATCAATGTTTATAGTTAATGGTGTAAATTGATAGGTTGTTGAATACTTATGCATGCCTTGTGATGATAGGTAAATCATGGTTGAATGACATGTATGTTTGGAATGGTTTTGGTATGTTAGATATGTGCTTAATTAATGAACTTGAGATACTGGTTGGATTGATTTTGATGTATAAATTGTGGTGCCTTTTTTAAGGCATATTGGTTAGGTTGATAGGATAGTTGATTTGGTATGATATGAAGTGTGTTTGATGGTCTTTTGGACATATGAATGCATGTGGGATTGGTGTGTCTTAGTGTGCAAGATTAGGTGCATGATTTGGCTTATTTTTGGGCAACTTGTGTACGCACGGTCTGGGACATGGGCTGTCACACGGTAGTGTGTCATTATTTTTTTATGTGCAGGTTTCACACGATCTAATACATGACCCGCGACACAGCCGTGTGTCTCAAGTCAGTATGTAACACAATCTGACACACGGCCTACGACACGGCCATGTGACCCAACATCGAATGCTCACACGGTTTGGCACACGGCCTGTGACCCGGTCGTGTGGCCCTATTTCGAATACTCACACGTGTTACACCCTAAATTTAGGGTTAGAAAAGTCACTGGGTGTGATGGGACTTTTAAATTTGTTTTCTTGTTCTAGAGACAGAATGAATATGTTGGTTCAGTGATAAGATGCTTGTTAGTTTGCTCTTAAATCTCGTGTTTGAGTACTCGTGGGAGCTTAGAGGAGGTTAATTTTTTTTCTTGAATTTTAATTCATTTATAAGAAAAATGATAATTTTTTAAAGGTTAGTTTTATTTTATCTTATTTTAATTTTTGAATAAAAAAAAGGAAAATCCCAAATTTTTCTCTTACGTTTCGCTCACTCTTTGCTATTCATGTCAGTTTCCTGTTATTTCTCCCAACTTTTCAAACTTTTGTTTTTGGTTACTATGTTCTTCTTTTGCCATAATTTTTATTTTTATTTTTTATTCCTTTCTTTGGTTCATCGTTTCTTTAGTTTACCGATTTTAATTATTTTTTTTCTCCAAAGCTCTAATAATTTCGAGCCACTTTATTTGTTTCAATATAATTTTTTATTGTTGTTTCATTGGTGATAAACCATAATTTATACATATTTTGACCCCATGCTTGGCTTATTTTTGGATGAATTTTCATTAGATTTGATGAATTCGATGCTCCTAAACCTTTAATTTCATGTTTTACACTCAAGGGAGCATAGGGAGTCGAAAAGAACGAGAAACGGGCCAAAAAGGGACAAATTGGGCCTACCTCAGAAATCAACACGGCCTGGACTCTCGCACACGGGAAGATCGCAGGCCGTGTGTGACGAGCAGAATCGAACACGGCCTAAGCCATCGCACACGGGCGTGTTACACGGGCGTGTCCCTGCCGAACCCAAGTCTAATTCTATTCGGAAAAGACTACTTGAGGGCCAAGAAAGGTGCTCCAAAGCCTATATAAACACCCTAGGGGAGGACCTAAGGAGGACGCGGAGTAGAACGAAGAAATTACTCGAAGGAAGCTATCAGAATCATCTCGGAAATGGATTCACTCCAAGATTGAAGATCTCCATCAAGTTCTTTAGAAGTTTTTGGGTTTTTTATGTCTTGTTGTTTTCTTTATTCTGAGATGTTTTCCTCTTACGTTATGAACTAAACTCCCTAAATACCTAGGGAGGTTGAAACCTAGATGAATCTTATTATTCAATAAATCTGAATTACGTGATAAATACTTGTTCTTGTTCTTAATTATGTTCTTAATCCTTGCTTTAATGTTTTCATGAATATTAATTCGAGATTGATGTGCTTATTCAGTGGAGCAAAAGTCCCTGTTTAAGAGAAGATCTAGCATAATTAAGCGGAGTTGATTGCAACCCTAGAAATAGGATGACATAAATCTACCGGATTAGAGTCAAATCTAATAAGGGAATCCATAGATCAAGTTAATGCGACAATAGGGGTTTTAATTAGGAAGAAATTTTGATTAATCAACCTAGAGTCAGTTGTTCTTAGTCTCGAAAGAGATATTAACATAATTCAGGGATTTCTACGGATCAAGTCAAGTGAATAAATCATTTAATTCAGAGTCAGAATAATAAGTGAAGTCTAGGTGGATTCTTCCTCGGGTATTATCTTTGTCATTGGTTTCTTCGAATATTTTCCCAATTCTATCTCTGTCGCGTTCATAGCCAATTAGTTAGTTAATTTTAGATTAAAAACAAAATCCCTTAGTTATTAGGCTAGATAATAAAAAGATAGTTATTACTAGTAATTTTAGTCCTTGAGGATACGATATTCCGGACTCACCACAACTATACTACTATTCGATAGGTGCGCTTGCTTTTGTCGAAATATTAGTTAGTTTCGAGCTCATCAAGTTTTTGGCGCCGTTGCCGGGGACTAAGATATTAGGAACGCTTAATTTTTATTACTTTAGCCATTTTTTATTTTTTGCAATTTATTTTTATTTTTTATTTTAATTTACTAACTTTTCTTTTATTTGCTTCTGGCAGGTTCCTTTAGTTTATGACTAGAAGAAACCCGTCAGGACCTCTAGTATTCGACAGTGAGATCGAAAGTATAGCTCGCAGAAACCGTAGAGAAGCGAGGCAAAGTCGATAGAGTACAATAGAAGAGCAAGAGGACGTTGTTATTAATACTGAGAAGATGGCAGAAAATCAGAATAATTCGTTACCTCTTGTGGTTGCTGCGAATCCTGTGAATCAAAACCCTGCTCCTCGTACTATGTACGATTATGCCAAGCCCAATTTAACTGGGGCTGAATCGAGTATTGTTAGACCTGCTATTGCTGCAAATAATTTTGAACTGAAACCTAACACTATTCAAATGATTCAACAGTTTGTTCAGTTTGATGGTTTGCAGGACGAAGACCCAAATACTCATTTGGCTAATTTCTTAGAATTCTATGATACTTTTAAAATTAATGGCATTTCTGATGATGCCATTCGCCTTCGGTTATTTCCTTTTTCATTGAAAAATAAAGCTAAACAGTGGTTGAACTCTTTACCAGGTTCCATCACTACTTGGGAACAAATGACCGAAAAGTTTCTATTAAAGTATTTTCCGCCGGCTAAAATGGCAAAGTTGAAGAATGATATCTCTTCTTTTGTTCAGATGGATTTAGAAACTCTTTACAATGCATGGGAGAGGTATAAGGACTTATTGAGAAGGTGCCCCCACCATGGGTTACCTCTACGGTTACAGGTTCAAACCTTCTACAACGGTTTGAACCTCTCAACTAGGAAATTGATTGATGCAGCTGCCGGCGGTACACTAAAAAACAAAACCCCTGAAATGGCTTACGAGTTTATAGAGAAGATTTCACTGAATAACTATCAGTGGCAAGTTATGAGAACGAAGCCAACAAAAGCCGCTGGCGTTTTCAACCTTGACGTAGTTACCATGCTATCAAACCAGGTAGAGCTTTTAAATAAAAAGATTGATGGTTTGTGTGGTTCTTCGCAGGTACATCCAGTGATGCAGTGCGATATGAATGGAGGAGGAATGGGCAATACAGAATATCCAACCTACAACCCTGGCATAGAAAGCGAACAGATAAACTATATGGGTAATAATTCTAGACTCAGAATAATCCCTATAGTAACACTTACAATTTAGGTTAGAGGAACCACCCAGACTTGTCATGGGGAGGACAAGGGAATCAAAGACCACAACCGCCTTCAGGTTTCCAACCACTCTACCAGCAGGAGAAAAAGCCGAATCTTGAAGATATGCTAGCAAAATTCATTTCGGTGTCAGAGACTCATTTTCAGAATACCGAAACATCGTTGAAAAATCAGCAAGCATCAATTCAAGGGCTTGAAAATCGAATTGGATAGCTAGCTAAGTTAGTTTCCAAAAGGCAACCAGGTAGTTTACCTAGTAACACCGAGCCTAACCCAAAAAAGCATGTGAAGGCAATTACACTAAGGAATGGGAAAGTGTTGGTTGAAGCTGAAAAGAAGATGCCACAAGAAACTGATAAGGCGAAGGGTGAGGAAGTAAATGAGAATGTGACACCGGTACTTAAAGAGTATAAACCACCAATCCCATATCCAGCAAAGTTGAAGAAAGACCGCATGGACGCACAATTCGGTAAGTTTCTTGAACTTTTTAAATAATTACATATTAACTTACCTTTTGTTGAAGCTATTTCGCAGATGCCTACGTATGAAAAATTCTTAAAAGAGCTTTTAACAAATAAAAGGAAGTTTGAAGAGCTATCAACCGTGGAGCTTAACGAGGAATGTTTAGCTATTCTCCAAAACAAGCTACCAACCAAATTAAAAGATCCAGGAAGTTTCACTATTCCATGTGTAACTGGTAGTTTAAATATTGAGAAAGCATTAGCTGATTTAGGTGCCAGTATTAATTTGATGCCTTATAAAATGTTTAAGCAGCTTGGTCTTGGGGAACCAAAACCCACTAGGATGAGTATCCAATTAGGTGATAGATCTATTAAATATCCTAGAGGAATTATTGAAGATGTTTTGGTAAAAGTTGATAAATTCATATTCCCTGTTGATTTTGTTGTGCTTGACATGGATGAGGACGTTGAGGTGCCTTTAATTTTAGGTCGTCCATTTTTAGCTACTACTAGGGCTGTTATTGATGCAGGTGATGGTAAACTTGTGCTTAGGGTAGGTGACGAGGAAGTTATTTTTAAGATTTATGATGCTATGCGATACTCTAGAGAGCAAGATGATTCGTGTTATTTTATTGACTCTATTGATCATTCTATTCAAGATTCTTTTTAGGAAATCATACATAAAGACACGTTGGAACTATGTCTTGACCAAGGTGAGGAGGCAGATAACGATACCACTGAGATAGGGGAGATACGAATTGATTTAAACTCTAATGAGTCTTTCCCAAGACAAAATAAGTATGAGGGTATTGAAACAAACGATGAACTAAAACAGAAACCCTCTATTGAAGAACCTCCCAAATTGGAATTGAAACAGTTACCAAATCACTTAGAGTATGCATTCCTCGGAGATAATTCTACACTACCGGTAATTATTTCTTCAGACTTGGAACCCAATGAGAAAGATAAGTTACTACAGGTACTAAAGGAGCATAAAAGAGCCATAGCTTGGAAGATTTCTGACATTAAAGGGATAAGCCCATCGTTTTGCACCCACAAAATTTTAATGGAAGACGAATATAAACCATGTGTGCAAGCTCAAAGACGATTAAATCCCAATATGAAGGAAGTTGTAAAAACTGAGGTAATTAAAATTCTAGATGCTGGAGTTATTTATCCTATTTCCGATAAAGATTTGGGTGAGTCCTAGGGTGCGAGTTGTTCCAAAGAAAGGAGGCATGACTGTTGTAGCCAATGAGAAGAATGAATTAATTCCAACAAGAACAGTCACAGGTTGGAGAGTTTGCATTGACTATAGGAAGCTGAATGATGCCACGAGAAAAGATCACTTTCCTTTACCCTTCATTGATTAGATGTTAGAAAGATTATATGGGAATATGTACTATTGCTTCCTAGACGGACTCTCTGGCTACTTCCAAATCCCAATAGCTCCTGAAAATCAAGAAAAGACAACATTTACATGTCCATATGGTACGTTTGCTTATCGTAGAATGCCTTTTGGATTATGTAATGCTCTTGCTACTTTTTAGCGCTGCATGTTAGCCATCTTTGATGAACTTGTGGAAGATATTATGAAGGTATTTAGGGACGACTTTTCGGTATTCGGTAATTCTTTCCACCTTTGCCTTAAAAATTTAAAATAAGTTTTAATGAGATACGAGGAGACGAACCTTGTGCTTAATTGGGAAAAGTGTCACTTCATGGTTCGAGAAGGGATTGTGTTAGGTCACAAAATTTCTAGTAAGGGGATCGAGGTTGATAAAGCAAAAATTGAAACCATAGAAAATTACCTCCTCCTAATTCAGTTAAGGCTATTAGAAGCTTTTTAGGACATGCTGGATTTTATAGAAGATTTATTAAGGATTTTTTCTAAAATAGCTAAGCCTTTAACAAAATTACTGGAAAAAGATGTGCCTTTCAATTTTAATCAAGAATGTTTAGATGCATTTACTAACCTCAAAAATAAGTTAATAAATGCTCCAATTATAATTGCACCTGATTGGAATTTGCCCTTTGAACTAATGTGTGATGCAAGTGATTTTGCAGTAGGTGCAGTTTTGGGACAGCGAAGAGACAAGCATTTTCAGCTGATTTATTACGCTAGCAAGACGTTGACGGCCGCACAAGAAAATTACACCACCACAAAAAAAAGAATTGCTATGTAACACCCCAAACCCGGTCAGTACACCACGACCGAATCTGGTATGTTACGGGGAAAATCGTATTTGAGAGGTTAGGTTTCCTGGTGAAAGGTTTAACGAAAACTCTTTGATGTATCCGTGCTTGTAAAAAAAAAAACCTTGGGCATGATTGTTTTAAAACCTAGTAGTGCATTTTGAAGACCCAGGAATTTGAAAGCTTAGTTGAAAAGTAAGTTTTTATCATTTAGAAGGCCGAAATTCCTTTTAGTTACTTAAAACATTTTGAACTTAGTGTGGAAGATCACAAGTTTAGAAAATATTTGAGTTATGCTCATTTAAAGATTTTAATGTGATACCCGTTGGTAAAGTTTAAAACATATCGCTTTGTAGTCTTGAAAACCGTTTCATTCCAAGTTTTATCCATTATTAACCCAAGAATTTATTAAGGCTAAATTGAAATCAAATTTTAAGCATATAAATAATCAAAGCATAATTTTAAAAGGCCATTTACAATCCCAACAAAACCAAATGAAAATAAATGAAATAAAGTACCAAGTGCTTAAATCGATGCAAAACCGACTTTATTCATGGCATGGTCACCTCGAGTCCACCTTGGCTCCATGTCCGCGATCTAAGTGTCACTGAAATGATAAGGGAGAAGGTGAGTCGCAAGACTCGGTGCATAAATCCCCTCCCGATTAATACAACATACTAACACACACAATACAGAGCAATGTCATTAATGAACCCAATCCTAGCCATCCACAACACCTTTTCTACCCCGTGTGGTACCAAACCACTGGTGGTGCCAAACCACTGGTGACCCAAAGTCACGATATCCATAAGTGTGGTGCCAAACCACTGGTGACCCAAAGTCACAAAGAATCCAATGATGGGGCCAACCCATCGTGTGATACCAAATCACTGGCGACGATCCCATATCTCAAAAGTGGGGCCAACCCACGGTGGTGTTAACCACAGGGACGAGTCGCTATGAGGTGCCAAACCTCTGGTGTCCCAAAGACACGAATGTGATACCAAATCACTGGTGACCGAAGTCACGAATCAAGTGATGGGGCCAACCCATCGTGTGATACCAAATCACCGCGTCAATCCCATATTATCAATCGTGAGGCCAACCCACCGTGGGTGCTAAGCCACCGGGGCGAGACGCTATGAGGTGCCAAACCTCTTGTGACCCAAAGTCACAAAATAATTTGTGGTACCAAACCACTGGAGGTGCCAAACCTCTGGTGTCCCAAAGACACGGATATCATATTCCCCCTCCTCTCATATCACCCATTATCATACCGACTCATGTAAAGTATGCAAATCATGCAAATCATGCTACATGTTTAATGTTGCATCTCATAACACATACATCATAGGTCATGATCTCAAGTATATCAACAATAGAACTCGTAATGAAACGGACTTACCCGAATCCGTGCACATACCCAATCGGGTATCATATCAATCAACCATCTTGTTTCGGCTTAATTAAACAATCGATTATTAAGCATATTACTAAGCAAAGAGTGTGTTAGTTTACACACTGTTAAAAAGCGCAAGCCTTAATCCCAAGGAACCGATCTAAGACCCTCGATTATCTTGCTCCTATAATCGGCCACATATGAGATTAGCACCTAGGCCATTCGGCCAAAACCATTAAACCAAAGGGGTTAACGTTTGAACCCTTACCTTACACTTGATTTCGTTTCCTACCAAATCCCGAACCAAACGATGGTTCTTCTTTATGCACACGGCACACCCTATTAAGAGGAAAGATTAATCCTTTGAAACTTTGACTTAACGAAACTAAAAGAGTGGACTAAAAGAACCAACCCTTACCACCACTTACCAATCGATTAACAGAGGAAGACGGCTCCTCTTGCTTGCTTCCAAAATCCTGGATGCCCTATGACAAAATCGATTCCAACACAAAAGATTAACTCCTATCAACAAAGGCCAAAATCGGCTCTTAACCAAACCAAAATCGACAAAGAACAAGGGAGAAGAGAAATGAACATTCGGCCAACCACTTACCTTGCTCTAAACCCGATTGGACACCACACACAAGAGAGATCACACCACACCAATATTCGGCCAAGACTTAAACAAAAGGTGAAGAAGATTCGGCCTTACACAAAGAAGGAGAACACAAGAGAAAGATGAAAAGAAAGGGGTTGATATTCGGCCAATAATGTAAATGGGAAAAAGAAGAAGAAGAAGGAAAGTACTTTCGGTTTTGAAAAGAAGAAGGAATGGAGAAAATGTTTTGGGAATAACTTTCGGCTATCAAGGTTTCAAGAGAAGAAAGGAAGAAAGTATGAGAAGAATAGGGTACTAATTTTGGTTTACACAAATGAAAAAGAAAGAAAGATGGAAGAGAACATTCGGCTATCAAAGAATATCAAGAGAAACAAGCAATTTTCTATAAGTATGTGCTTGGACTTTCTGTTTCAAGAAGAAAATGCAAAACTCACTTGAAATTTCGGCTTGCTTTTGACAAAAGAAGGATTTTGGCTTACACAAATTTGACCGAAAATGCTCCAAAATGCCAAAAAGAATTTCGACCCTCTCCACTTACCCACTTACCAAAACCCAGCCACTCCCCATGAAGCACCCAACATTCGGCCACTACCTCCAAACACTCCCAACCACTAATTCAAACTAGTTTGAACTAGTCAACCTCCACAATTTACTCTCCACCCACCATTTGAACAATTTGACTTGGTCTATGGCAGAGTTTGAACGCCCACAACTTCTTCTTCTCCTCCTGCCCACAAAATGGAAGCAAAAATATGGGACTTCTGCAGCTTGAACACAGGACCTCCTTCCCTACAAGTGACGCCAAACCCAAGATCCAAGTGGCGCCTAACTTGCCACTCTACTACCTCAATTCTTGTGCTAACATTCTCCTAAAAATATTTATAAACCCCACTCATTCAAATTCCCTCACCTAAAGCTTAAAACTAAAGTTTCCCCAACCACTCAAAGCTTACACCAAGCTTACAACTAAGCCCCAAAACAATTGAAACACAACATTGCAGGCCAAATACATGCAAACAATGCAATAATCAAAATAGCCCCTAACCCGGATATTACGGTTCTACCCCTTAAAAATAATTTCGGCCTCGAAATTACAGTCAAAAGAGTTGAGGGTATTGCTGCCTCATCATATCCTCTGGTTCCCACGTAGCTTCTTTTACGCCATGATTCCGCCATAGCACCTTTACCAAAGGAACTGACTTTCTACGCAGAACCTTCACATCTCGGTCTAGAATCTGCACTGGTTCTTCTTCCATGGTCAAATCCCCGATTTACCTCGATCTCCTCCACCGCTACGACATGCGATGGATCTGAACGATAGCGCCTAAGCATCGAAACGTGAAATACATCGTGAATTTGACTTAGCTCTGCTGGTAACTCAAGCTGATAAGCTACTGGTCCCACTCGTCTTAGTACCTTATACGGCCCAATAAACCTCGGACTTAACTTGCCCTTCTTTCCAACCTCAACACTTTCTTCCATGGCGAGACCTTCGAAAAACTTGATCTCCCACAAAGAAATTCTATATCTCTCCGCTTTGAGATCGGCATATAGACTTCGCTTTTGTCAGAAGCTTCCTTCAACCGAGCTCGAATCAACTTAACCTTGTCTTGATCCTGCGCAACCAACTCGGTCCCAACAATCGACGTTCACCCAACTCCGTCCAACATGTAGGTGAGCGACACTTCCTACCATACAACGCCTCATATGGTGCCATCTTGATACTTGCTTGATAACTATTGTTGTAGGCGAACTCACTAATGGCAAAACTCCTCCCAACTACCTCTGAAGTCCAAAACACGACCTCTCAAAGATATCCTCTAAGATCTCAGATATAACCTCTCCGATCGCCCGACAAACGTGGGTGAAATACCATGCTGAAATCCAACCGCATACCTGCAGCCCGATGCAACGCTTTCCGGAACCTTGATGTAAATCTGGGATCCCTATCCGAGATGATCGATCATCGCACACCATGCACCTCACTATCTCTCGACACATGCAACCGCCAACCTCTCAAGGGAGTAATCGACCCTCACCGGAATAAAATGAGCCGATTTAGTCGACGATCCACAATTACCCAAATCGAGTCCTTCTTGCTCGGCGTAAGAGGTAATCCACCGACAAAATCCATAGTTATCCTTTCCCACTTCCACTGGGAATCTTCACCGGTGAAGCAATCTCGACGGAATCGATGTTTAGCCTTGACCTGTGACATGTCGACTCTTTCCAACAAACTCTGTCACCTCTCTCTTGCACTGCCACCAAAATCGCTTCTCTTAGATCCCTATACATCTTGCTACCTCCGGTATGCATAGCGTGCGGGCCGCTATGGGCGTCTGAAGAATCCTCTACCTTAACTCGATATCCTTCTCGGCATACAAGCTCTCCCTTGAAAACACAAAGACCCCATCACTAGACATATCAGAAACCCTCCAAACCACCATCCCGCGCACTTGCAACCTCCGCGCGCATTCGAACCTCATCCACTAATCGTTTCCCCTCGATCTGCGCAACCCAAGTAGGCTTAACTCGCAGCTCTGCGCGAGCTACTTCCGTCGTCCATACAAACTCAAATGGGCAAACATCGCTCTTAAGTCCGATACAACCTTACGGCTCAACGCGTGCCGCCACCACGTTAGCCTTGCCCGATGATATTCAATCGAATAGTCGTAGTCCTTGAGCAACTCAATCCATCCGCTCGCCTCAAATTCAAATCTTTACGAGTCAAAAGGTACTTCGACTCTTATGATCTGTGTAGACTATCGATCTCTCTCCATACAAGTAGTGCCTCCAAATTTTCAAGGCGAAGACTATCGCCGCTAACTCCAAGTCGTGCGTCGGATAATTAACCTCATGTGGCCTCACCGCCTAGATGCATACGCCACAACCTTCCCTTCCTGCATCAAAGACACAACCCAATCCCAGTATGTGATGCATCGCAATACATCTGCGAATTCATTTCTCGCCTCAGGTTGAATCGAAACAGAGCCTCGGTCAAAATCTTCTTTAACTTGTCGAAACTCTCCTGCTTGTTTCTCCCAAACAAACGGAACTCCTTTCCTTAACAAATTAGTCATCGGTCTTTGCAATCAACGAAAATCCTTCTACAAATCTTCGGTAGTATCTGCCAAACCTGAAAACTCGAATCTCACCCACCGACTTAGGCGCTTCCAATCCAAAATCGCCTCAATCTTCCGAGGATCCACCCTAATCCCCGGCCGACACTACATGACCCAAGAAAGTCACCTCCTAAGCCGTAACTCGCACTTACTAAACTTAGCATAAATCTACTTCTCCTCAAAATCTGCGCAGACCACTCGTAAATGCGCATCATGCTCCTCTTCCGACCTTGAGTACACCAGATGTCGTCGATAAAAACCACAACGAATCGATCCAAATACTGCTTTGGAACACCCTATTCATCATATCCATGAATGCCGCCGCCAGCGTTAGTCAACCCAAACGGCATTACCAAAAATTCGTAGTGCCCATACCGAGTACGAAACGTTGTCTTGTGGATATCCGCCTCCTTTACCTTTAATTGGTGATACCCAGACCTTAAATCGATCTTTGAGAATACCGAAGCACCCTTCAGCTGATCAAACAAGTCATCTATTCGTGGCAATGTATACTTGTTTTTGATCGTCACTTATTCAATTGGCGGTAATCTATGCACATTCGCATCGTCACCGTCTTTCTTCTTGACAAAGAGTATCGGGCGCTCCCAAGGTGAAACACTTGGCCTGATAAAGCCTCGATCCAATAACTCCTGGATCTGAGCCTTTAATTCCACTAATTTCTTTGGCGCCATCCTATACGGAGCAATAGACATCGCGCGCAGATTCGGGTAGCGATCTATCCCGAACTCCACCTCGCGATCCGGTGGCAAACCCTAAGCTCCTCTGAAACACATCAAAAAATTCCTTAACCGTTCGGACCTCCTCTCACAAGACACTCCTTAGCCTCCAAGGCATACACATGAACCACATATGCTTCACAAACCTCTTCGACCATCTTCTCGGCCTTGAGAGCGGATACCACGTTGCATAAGTAATCTCTTCTATTACCTATCATGACCACCTCATCACCCTCAGCCGTCTTTAGAACCATGCGCTTAGCCGCGCAGTCCAACCTTGCCTGGTGCTTAACCAACCAGTCCATCCCCAGAATCAGATCGAACTCCCCAAACGGCAGTTCCATCAGATCAGCCACAAACACTCTCTACTATGCTACTGGCAACGTATGAATGCGTTGAACCCACATCAATCAAAGCAGTATAAGGAGAACCAAAGATCAAAAACGTACCGGTTATGACGTCCGGTGCGTCGCCCTCCTCTCGGTGCCTCGCTGCATACACCAACCCAGGCTGTCTTGCCTCAAAACTACCCGCACCTCTGCGCGGTGCTCCGCGGCCCCGACCAGAACCATTGCCTCATCTGCCATTACCACGACCCCTTTGCGATGGCGGTCCATTATTCCTGAACTGAGTACGGCCCTGACCCTCGGACTAAATCCTAGCCAACTTACGCAGACAGTCTCTCACACAGTGATCCAATGAGCCACACTCAAAACATCTTTTTCCACCGGTCCAAAGATCCTCCCCAATGAGATTTCCCACAACGGTTGCAATCGTATGCGGGTCCCGATTAGCGGCAATGCATCTACCTGATCGATTTGGCCCACTCTGTCTAGCCCTTTTCTCGAGGATTACCCGATGACCCGTAAGATCCAAAACTCCTCTTATGTCCTGCTCCTATCCACGTTTTGCCTCACGAGACTCCTTCACTCCTTCCTGGCTACCTTAGCCTTCTCAACTAGGACGGCAAACTCACGCTCCTCTTGTGGAGCAATCAGCGATCTTAATTCATCTCTCGAGACCATCCTCAAATCGAACACACCTCTCGTGTTCGGTAGCCACAATGCCCCTAGCATACCGGCTCGATCTCAAGAATTACGCCTCGTGCTCGACACGCACTTGCTCCCCGAACCACCTCGAAAATGCTTTTCGTTGCTCATCAATGTAGCTAGATCCAATGTACTTTTTCTCGATATGCACCTTGAAATAATCCCAAGTAAGATCCTCTCTCGCAAAGATCATCCCGAACCGTGAGCCACCACCGGTATGACTCATCCCGAAGAAGCGATACTACCCCTTTCGACTTTTCCTCGGCGGTCAAGTCTAGATCATCCATGATCCGCTCCGTCGCCTCCACCAATACTCACCCGTCTTTGAGCAACACCGAAACACCTCGAAATACTTCCGCCCCATTTGCTCGAGTCGCTCGGCCACGATTTCCGAACACTGCGCCTCCACCTACTCCAACTACCCTTTCCGGACTTTCGCAGCATCGCCGGTGACACTCGTGTCATCCCCTGCGATCTCGAAACTCACCACCTCCGGTTGGTGGTGGTACCGGATCTCATTCTCGACCCGCCGGACCCTACGAGTTCGTAAATCGTCATCCTACCCCGACCGCGTCCACGTGTATTACGACCCGACCTCGAGTGCTCATGACTAAAATCTCGACTTATCCGATTTAGAAGTTTTATGCATCGAGTACCTTTTCCATTGTCTTTTAAAGCAAATTCTTATGAATATTTCTTATTAAAGAAGTTTTGTTTTCGCAAGTCCACGAGTCCTATCGCCTTCATTTCTAAAGTAATCCAATATTGCTAGTCTTTCAATCATATCACACCCATCAATCACAAGAAATAGTAAGAGGTACCCCACCACAGGCGATTGGTGCAGAGACTCGGTGCCATGCCTTTCAAACCATATACTTTAAAACAAAACACTTAAAAACCAATATTTAACACAATTTGGGCCTCGAGCCCACAAACAGCTTTTGAACTTAGCTCGATACCACAAAAGTAACACCCTAAACCCGGTCGATTACACCACGACCGAATGCATATGTTACGGGGAAAATCGTATTTGAGAGGTTAGGTTTCCGGTGAAAGGTTTAACGAAAACTCTTTGATGTATCCGTACTTGTAAAAAAAACCTTGGGCATGATTGTTTTAAAACCGGTAGTGCATTTTGAAGACCCGGGAATTTGAAAGCTTAGTTGAAAAGTAAGTTTTTATCATTTAGAAGGCCGAGAAATTCCTTTTAGTTACTTAAAAACATTTTGAACTTAGTGTGGAAGATCACAAGTTTAGAAAATATTTGAGTTGCGTTCATTTAAAGATTTTAATGTGATACCCGTTGGTAAAGTTTAAAACATATCGCTTTGTAGTCTTGAAAACCGTTTCATTCCAAGTTTTATCCATTATTAACCCAGTAATTTATTAAGGCTAAATTGAAATCAAATTTTAAGCATATAAATAATCAAAGCATAATTTTAAAAGGCCATTTACAATCCCAACAAAACCAAATGAAAATAAATGAAATAAAGTACCAAGTGCTTAAATCGAGTGCAAACCGACTTTATTCATGGCATGGTCACCTCGAGTCCACGGCTCCATGTCCGCGATCTAAGTGTCACTGAAATGATAAGGAGAAGGTGAGTCGCAAGACTCAAGTGCATAAATCCCCTCCCAATTAATACAACATACTAACACACACAATACTGAGCAATGTCATTAATGCACCCAATCCTAGCCATCCACAACACCTTTTCTACCCCGTGTGGTACCAAACCACTGGTGGTGCCAAACCACTGGTGACCCAAAGTCACGATATCCATAAGTGTGGTGCCAAACCACTGGTGACCCAAAGTCACGAAGAATCCAATGATGGGGCCAACCCATCGTGTGATACCAAATCACCGCGCGACGATCCCATATCTCAAAAGTGGGGCCAACCCACGGTGGTGTTAACCACGGGGACGAGTCGCTATGAGGTGCCAAACCTCTGGTGTCCCAAAGACACGAATGTGATACCAAATCACTGGTGACCGAAGTCACGAATCAAGTGATGGGGCCAACCCATCGTGTGATACCAAATCATCGGGCGTCAATCCCAGTATTATCAATCAGGGGCCAACCTTTGTGGTGCTAAGCCACTGGGACGAGACGCTATGAGGTGCCAAACCTCTGGTGACCCAAAGTCACAAAATAATTTGTGGTACCAAACCACTGGAGGTGCCAAACCTCTGGTGTCCCAAAGACACGGATATCATATTCCCCTCCTCTCATATCACCCATTATCATACCGACTCATGTAAAGTATGCAAATCATGCAAATCATGCTACATGTTTAATGTTGCATCTCATAACACATACATCATAGGTCATGATCTCAAGTATATCAATAATAGAACTCGTAATGAAACAGACTTACTCGAATCCGTGCACATACCCCAATCGGGTATCATATCAATCAACCATACTTGCTTTGACTTAATTAAACAATCGATTATTAAGCATATTACTAAGCAAAGAGTGTGTTAGTTTACACACTGTTAAAACATAAGCCTTAATCCCAAGGAATCGATCTAAGACCCTCGATTATCTTGCTCCTATAATCGGCCACATATGAGATTAGCACCTAGGCCATTCGGCCAAAACCATTAAACCAAAGGGGTTAACGTTTGAACCCTTACCTTACACTTGATTTGGTTTCCTACCAAATCCCGAACCAAACGATGGTTCTTCTTTATGCACACGCACACACCTATTAAGAGGAAAGATTAATCCTTTGAAACTTTGACTTAACGAAACTAAAAGAGTGGACTAAAAGAACCAACCCTTACCACCACTTACCAATCGATTAACAGAGGAAGACGGCTCCTCTTGCTTGCTTCCAAAATCCTGGATGCCTTATGATAAAATCGATTCCAACACAAAAGATTAACTCCTATCAACAAAGGCCAAAATCGGCTCTTAACCAAACCAAAATTGACAAAGAACAAGGGAGAAGAGAAATGAACATTCGTCCAACCACTTACCTTGCTCTAAACCCGATTGGACACCACACACAAGAGAGATCACACCACACCAATATTCGGCCAAGACTTAAACAAAAGGAGAAGAAGATTCGGCCTTACACAAGAAGGAGAAGACACAAGAGAAAGATGAAAAGAAAGGGGTTGATATTCGGCCAATAACAGAAATGGGAAAAAGAAGAAGAAGAAGGAAAGTACTTTCGGTTTTGAAAAGAAGAAGGAATGGAGAAAATGTTTTGGGAATAACTTTCGGCTATCAAGGTTTCAAGAGAAGAAAGGAAGAAAGTATGAGAAGAATAGGGTACTAATTTCGGTTTACACAAATGAAAAAGAAAGAAAGATGGAAGAGAACATTCGGCTATCAAAGAATATCAAGAGAAACAAGTAATTTTCTAAGTATGTGCTTGGACTTTCTGGTTTCAAGAAGAAAATGCAGAAACTCACTTGAAATTTCTCACTTGCTTTTGACAAAAGAAGGATTTTGGCTTACACAAATTTGACCGAAAATGCTCCAAAATGCCAAAAAGAATTTCGACCCTCTCCACTTACCCACTTACCAAACCTACCACTCCCCATGAAGCACCCAACATTCGGCCACTACCTCCAAACACTCCCAACCACTAATTCAAACTAGTTTGAACTAGTCAACCTCCACAATTTACTCTCCACCCACCATTTGAACAATTTGACTTGGTCTATGGCGAGTTTGAACCGCCCACAACTTCTTCTTCTCCCTGCAGTCAAAATGGAAGCAAAAATATGAGACTTCTCGCAGGCTTGAACACGGACCTCTTTCCCCGCAAGTGATGCCAAACCCAAGCTCCAAGTGGCGCCTAACTTGCCACTCTACTAGCTCAATTCTTGTGCTAACATTCTCCCAAAAATATTTATAAACCCTAGCTTATTCAGCTCCCCTCACCTAAAGCTTAAAACTAAAGTTTCCCCAACCACTCAGGCTTACACCAAGCTTACAACTAAGCCCCAAAACAATTGAAACACAACATTGCAGGCCAAATACATGCAAACAATGCAATAATCAAAATAGCCCCTAACCCGAGATATTACATGCTAGTTGTGGTTTTTGCATTTGATAAATTTAGACAGTATTTGATATTATCTAAAGTTTTCATTTACACTGACCATTCAGCTCTTCGATATCTCTTAACTAAATCTGATGCGAAACCTTGACTCATACGATGGATTCTACTTTTGCAAGAATTTGATCTGGAAATTCAGGATAAGAAAGGAGCTAAAAATCTGGCGGCAGACCACCTTTCTAGGCTTGAAAATCCACATCTCAAAGAGCTCGATGAGAGTGAGATAAATGATTAGTTTCCTAAAGAACAACTCTTGGCTATTTTTGACTCTGAGGTACCTTGGTTTGCAGATATTGCAAATAACTTAGCTGCTAACATCCTACCAAAAGGGTGACACATCATCAAAAGAAACGATTCTTATCTGATGTGAAAAACTATTTTTGGGAGGATCCTTTTCTTTTCCGTATATGTGCAGATCAAGTAATTCGGAGATATGTTACAAAGTTAGAAGCAAACAAAATCCTAGAACATTGCCATTCAGGACCAACAGGAGGACATTACAGTGGGACTAGGACAGCACATAAAACGCTTGAATCAGGTTTCTATTAGCCCACTCTGTTCAAGGATGCTAACAGGTGTGTTACTTCGTGTGATAGATGTCAGAAAACAGGTAATATCTCTAGACGTGATGAAATGCCTCAAGCATATATGTTATCATGTGAAATATTTGATGTGTGGGGTATTGATTTCATGGGTCCATTCCTTAGCTCATTTGGAAATAAGTACATCTTAGTAGTGGTTGATTATATGTCAAAATGGGTGGAAGCTCAAGCTTTACCTACTAACGATGCTAGAGTGGCAGTGAGATTTCTTAAGAAACTCTTCTCTCGATTTGGAACACCTAGAGCAATTATTAGTGATAGAGGTACTCATTTTTGTAATGCTCAAATTGATAAAGTCTTAAAGAAATATGGAGTGCACCACAAAACAGCTACCCCTTATCACCCTCAAACCAGTGGACAAGTTGAAGTAGCCAACGAGAGCTTAAACGTATTCTGGAGAAAATTATAGAATCAAATAGGAAAGATTGGGCATTAAAAGTAGATGACGCTTTATGGGCCTATAGAACCGCTTTTAAAACTCCCATGGGAACATCTCCATACAGACTTGTTTACGGGAAAAGTTGTCACCTACCATTTGAATTAGAGCACAAAGCATTTTGGGCTATAAAATTTCTAAACTATGATCTTAAACTTGCAGGTGAGAAAAGATTGATGCAGTTGAGTGAGCTAGACGAGTGGCGAGCAAATGCTTACGAGAACTCATGATTATACAAAGAAGCAACAAAGCGACGCCATGATGCTCGTTTGAAGCAACCTAAGCAATTTGCAGTTGGAGACCTTGTTCTACTATACAATTCAAAGCTCAAATTATTCCCTGGAAAGCTGAAATCAAGATGGTCAGGTCCATTCATAATCCACACCGTTTTTCCCTATGGCACAATAGAGGTAACTCATCCGACTTATGGCACATTCAAGGTAAACGGTCAATGACTTAAACTATATAATGGTGAGGATTTTAGGGATAATAGAGAGGAGTTTCGGCTCCGCGAACCACCATAATTATGCGAATGAAAGGTGAGTTGAGCTTAGACTCTAAATAAGCGCTTCTCGGGAGGCAACCCGAGTACTAACCTCAATAATGTCTATATTTTCGATTTTTAGCACCCAACTAAAAACTAACCAAATTAATAGGCGCAGGTTTTCCTACCCACACGGCCATGTACACAGGCGTGGCCGTGGCCGTGTGAACACCACGAGTAGGTACATCGGCGTAGCAGAGACCATGCGGAAACAGGACAAAAATTTTCCCAAAAACGGGCTACGATAAAATGCCACGGTCGTGTGATGCGGCCGTGGTCGAAACTGACTAAAGAACACGGGATGCGATGAACCCACACGGGCGTGCCTTAAGACTGTGGGCGATACTGAGTAAGTGACACGGGTGTGCGACACGCCCGTGCCTATAGGTCGTGGTCGATACTGATTAATTAACATGGGCGTGTGAACCTCTACACGGGCATGGGCCGCGACCATGTGCCTCAATCCCTATTTAAAACCCCCGTCTACTATTCACCTTCTCCCCCGAAATTCCCCCCCAAAACCCTAGCCGCTCTCTAGCCCAAACACCCTCTCTACTCCTTCTCCCCTACTCCAAACACCACCTCGACGACCTCGAGGCGACTCTACAACAGATTTGTCAGCACTTCCACATATCACCACCACCCCCACCTCGCGATCCATCTATTGATGGGGACCTTTGAGTCCATTTATTTTTTCTTTTTCTTTTATTTTAAATTTAAATTTTTTCTATTTATCTTTCTTGTCCTTGATTTATATTAGTGTATTTTGATTACTTTATATCTCTGGCTGTTTATTATCGAGTAACCATAACGAAGTCCATTAATAAAACTCCCTAAAACTTTACTGATGACTCCGCAATTTCAAAAGGTTCAAGGTGCTACTAAGGAACTGGAGTATTTCCCCCCACCTTCACCTCTGCCTAGTTCATCATGCTTCTCATTTTCTAAGGATTTCATCCATAATTTAGGAAGTTTCACCTCCTTCCCCCTCTTATAATTTTCTGCATACTTTGCTAGTATCTATCTTTGTACATTGAGGACAATGTACATCTTAAGTGTGGGGAGGTTAATTATAGCATTATTAGAAAATCCCTGAATTATGTCTTGTTCTTAAGTAATTTTCTCATATCACTATTAGAATGAAACTTCTATTGACTTATGATTTTTATTGATATGTTTTGGATTAAATCATAGGTAATTGTGCATTGATGGTTTAAACTTTAAGACATTAGAGAATCAAGCATGATAAGTCTATTTTCAGAATTAAAAATTTATTAGGTTGTTTCCCTAAATTTAAATATTACTTTGAAGTTTGAAATTTGCAAGGTTGACATCAAAAACCATAATTTTTGTGAGATTTTGAGCCTTTTAGAGCATATACTTTTCTTGCTCACTTTATTGTTGGTTATGAGTGTGTCAATATTGATTTGTTATTCTAGAACTTGCTTCGATTATGCATGTCGAGACCACACCCTTGATTTGATATACTGAGATGATAAAGGCACCTAGGATTTAACCCACTTACCCCAAAAAGCCTACCGTCATAATTAACCCCTAGTGAACCCCTTTGATCCTAATAAATCGTTTCTTAATTTACCCTTAATATTAACCCAAGACCCATTGTTTTTGATTCATTGAGAATTTTTCCAATTGTTTTAGCTCCTTTTTGTCGAGATTTGATTTGAACAGTTGCCTAACTATGTTCTTTATTTCAGTTGTTAAATTCTTTCTTATTATTGTAAAAAAAAATTATATATTCATTATTAGTTCTATGTTATTTGAGCTTAAGCAGTTAATTTCACATTTTGAGAAAGAAGCTCGTGCTATTATTGATAAGTTTTCAATTGATGTATGTAGGACCCAAAATTTGCCCGGGCCCATTATAAACCAAATAAATAAAACATTAAAGTCCATTAATATTAACAGTCCAATGTCCATTACACAAAACCCAAATATGTCAGCCCAATTATTTTTTAAATAGACCTAAACCGGGCACGGCCCAAAACCCACACTAAGCCACCAGCCCAAACCTAAACTACTAAACCCAAACCAATAGTGACAGCCCAATGACGAATGAAGCCCAAATGGATTGAAACCCCAGGAAACCCTAGGGTTTCCCCATGTATGCAGACCCAACACGCAAGCCTCCAGCCACAAGAATGACTCCGTCTCGCCACGTCCGCGTAATAGCCTCGTACGGCCTCCGTACTCCTCCATTGTGCATTATACACCTGCGCAAGAGAACAAAAGACAGCAAATACAGAAAACAAAAGCAAAAATGATTTGTATTTTCAATTTTATTTTCGAATCGGTTATATAAAAAGCCGAAGAAACCACTGTAAAAGGATGACGTTTTTGAATACAAAAAGAACAAAAGGTATATTTTCCGGTCCGTTTTTCAGTTTGTTTTTCATTTTCAAATATACATTGTATATACATAAAAACAACAAATATATAAACGTTTTACCTTTTCGTGACGATTGGAGTCCTGAATACGAAGCGTTTTGGGTCTGTTCTTCGTTTTAGTAGGGAATTTGGGTATTCGTCTTTGTAGATTTGAGTTTAGGATGTCGAAAGGGGTTTAAATCAGGGTCTTTGGGGTGTCCGACCACCGCGCACGACGGCGGAAGGTGGCGGAGTGCAGTGGCCCAATGATCAGAGCTTGGCCGCATTATGGCCGGAGCTCGGAGGGCTAAGGCTTGTTTTCAGAGAGTTTTTCTGTTTTTTTTTAGGGAGGGTGTTAAAAATGATTTTAAACTGATTTTTTTTTTAGTATTTATAAGCCCATGATACGACGTCGTTTTGGTATGGTCTGTTAATGACCAAAACAGCGTCGTTTAAGGCCGTGCCCGCGTGAGTGACCCGACCCGGGGAAGGATCCGCGCGTTTTGTGAGGATGGGTTATTTCCCCTTTTGGCCCTTCCGCATTTTATTTTCTTTTAATTAAGTTTTATTTTATTTTTAATTTCCCCCCTAATTTGTATTACGTTTTCATTTTGGCCCCTGCTTAAACGTAGCGTTTTTAGGACTGGGAGTATTTTCTGGTTCGGTCCTTGATTATTTGTGCGCGTTTTAATTTGGTCCTTAACCTTGTTTAAATAATTTTATTTATTTATAAATTAACCTGTTAATCTTATTTTTATTTCGATTTAGTATTTTTTTTAGTTTTCGTGCACAATCTTTGCAATTTCATTTTATAGAAATAGATCTATACATTATATAAGTTGTTGTAATGAATTGTTTCGAATTGTTTATTGATTTTACAATGTTTTAATTTGTTTTAAACATCCATTTGTATATATTTCTTATTTATTATATAAATATTTAATTTCAAACTTTTCTTTTATTATCCTTTTTTTCTCTCTAATAATTTGTATAATATTTAACTTAAATACTCTTATACATCATTATTTTATACATATATACATATATTTTTTATATTAAAATTATCTTATTTTGTGTATATATTATCAACTTCATATTATTTTATGCATGTATTTTCTCTTAAATCTATATATGTGTATATTTTATTTTAAATATATATAAGTATATAATTGTTCTTTCAAAGATCTTATTTCGAATTAGGTTTTATTTATTTCAAACATTTCGATACTATTTTTTTAACGCGTTATTTTTTTAAGTTTTTGCATTTTAAATAAGTATGTTTGGTTTTAAATTATTTGGTATATCATATATTTTCAATTTCTTCTTACGTAATGGTTATTTCATAAACTCATTTATAAATTATTATATTAATCATATTTTATTTTCTAAATTGTTTCATAAATTGTTGTTTTCGAACTCCTCTTTCTTCGTTTATCTTAAATTCATTTGTTGCCATTCAAAATTGGTTCTTATACTATTGTGCCTTATAAATTTTGTAGGATTACTATATCTTCTGTTTTATTTGTCTTTGATTGTTGAAATGTGCCTTTTGAAATAGAATATGCCATAAAATAATCGCTATTGTGTATTTGAATATTCAAATTGTTTATATTATCACTATTCGTTTGCCTAATATTGAGTTCACATATTATTTTACGCTTAAAGCTATGATTGTTTTCTCTTGATATTGCTTTGTGGTGTAAACTCCAAAGTATTCAAATTTTAATAGATGCTTCGCTTTACCCCGAATAAATTAATACATTTTCAGATTTGGTTTTATGATTGTATATTTTAAAAATTCCTCAAAACAAGGCAATATTTGGTGTTTGGAAATTCGAGGAATCGTGCCCTATCGTGCTGGGTTTCGGTTTTCCGTTTGACCAAATAACCAAATATCCTTTTTAAAATTTTGTCCATGTTTTCAAAAATAAGACAATTTTTCGTGTTTGGAAACTCGAGGAATCGTGCCCTATCGTGTTGGGTTTCGGTTTTTTCGTTTGTCCAAATAACCAAATACCCCTTTAAAATCTCAATGCATGAACTTTGGAAATCACGAGAGGATCTTGGCATCGAGGGTTTGAAACGTCATATCCTATCATGCTGGATGTGATATTTCATTCCTTCGGAACAAGAGAATCTCAATATCTCTTTCAAGTTATTTCAATTTTTTTAAAACGGAATTGTATTTTAAAATCGTTTCAAATTTTCAATATAAGGACATTAATTAATCAATTAGGTACCGATTTTGGGTGTTGCGAGGGTGCTAATACTTCCTCGTGGAACTCGTAGACCAAAATTAGTTTCTTTTAAAATAAAATAAAATGTTTTTTTATAGGTGATCCGATCACACCTAAACAAAAGGATTGATGGCGACTCCATTTTCTTTTTAAAATCAATCCCCATTTTTCCAAAACATAAAAAATGGTTTCGACAATGTAATTATTCAAGTATTAGTTATTTTTCTAGTTAGGTAAATTGTCAATTCAATCTCAATTTTAACCTTCTTTTTCAGCCTTTATCTACACCTTTAACCCAAGCCCCATTACAACCATTCTTAAAGACCTTTTGATTTGTGTATCATCTCATTTTACAGTAGTGGAGATTTGATTTTCATGCAAGCCTATGGTAATAACTCTTCATGTTGACTTTTGAGTGCTTAATTTGAACCTTAAACACGTTGAGTGATTTGAGTGAATCTTTAGTGAGGATGTCAATTCTTGTCGGTTTTGAATTTAAGGTGATTATTTAGGTAAGGGGAAACACCTATGTTTTTGTGCTATAAAAATTTGTGACTTAAATTGTTTGAATCTTTAGGAATCTTTTAGTTAAATTATCAATGTATGAGTTATCTGTGAATTATGATAAGATATTATTGATGAGAATTATGAATTGAGGAAGTTAATTTTTAATTGTAAGTTGAGGATTTTGCTTGAGGACAAGCAAACACTTAAGTGTGGGGACCATAATTTATACATATTTTGACCCCATGCTTGGCTTACTTTTGGATGAATTTTCATTAGATTTGATGAATTCGATGCTCCTAAACCTTTAATTTCATGTTTTACACTCAGGAGAGCTTAGGGAGTCGAAAAGAACGAGAAACGGGCCAAAAAGGGACAAATTGGGCCTACCTCAGAAATCAATACGGCCTGGACTCTCGCACACGGAAAGATCGCACGGCCGTGTGTGATGAGCAGAATCGAACACAGCCTAAGCCATCACACACGGGCGTGTTAAACGGGCGTGTCCCTACCGAACCCAAGTCTAATTCTATTCGGAAAAGACTACTTGAGGGCCAAGAAAGGTGCTCCAAAGCCTATATAAACACCCTAGGGGAGGACCTAAGGAGGACGCGAAGTAGAAAGAAGAAATTACTCAAAGGAAGCCGTCGGAATCATCTCGGAAACGGATTCACTCCAAGATTGAATATCTTCATCAAGTTCTTTAGAAGCTTTTGGGTTCTTTATGTCTTGTTGTTTTCTTTATTCTGAGATGTTTTCCTTTTACGTTATGAACTAAACTCCCTAAATACCTAGGGAGGATGAAACCTAGATGAATCTTATTATTCAATAAATCTGAATTACGTGATAAATACTTGTTCGTGTTCTTAATTATGTTCTTAATCCTTGCTTTTAATGTTTTTAGGAATATTAATTCGAGATTGATGTGCTTATTCAGTGGAGCAAAAGTCCCTGATTAAGAGAAGATCTAGCATAATTAAGCGGAGTTAATTGCAACCCTAGAAATAGGATGACATAAATCTGCCGGATTAGAGTCAAATCTAATAAGGGAATCCATAGATCGAGTTAATGCGACAATAGGGGTTTTAATTAGGAAGAAATTTTGATTAATCAACCTAGAGTCAGTTGTTCTTAGTCTCGAAAGAGATATTAACATAATTCAGGGATTTCTACGGATCAAGTCAAGTGAATAAATCATTTAATTCGTCGTCGAATAATAAGTGAAGTCTAGGTTGATTCTTCCTGTATTATCTTTGTCATTGGTTTCTTCGAATATTTTCCCAATTCTATCTCTGTCGCATTCATAGTCAATTAGTTAGTTAATTTTAGATTAAAAACAAAATCCCTTAGTTATTAGGCTAGATAATAAAAAGATAGTTATTACTAGTAATTTTAGTCCTTGAGGATACGATATTCCGGACTCACCACAACTATACTACTGTTCGATAGGTGCGCTTGCCTTTGTCGAATTATTAGTTAGTTTCGAGCTCATCAATTGGAGTTCATTCAATTTCTTCTTTTTTTTCACTGTTGATGTCAAAGTTTTATCAGATTAGTATTGTGGTGGCGAATCGGTCATTTGCTGGTGTTTGGGATCACGTTTTAAGGTGTGTTTCTTGAATACTTGTAATTGGGGATGAATATTGTGGTTTAATTTCGTGTTTTGCAGCAAGGGTTGGTGGGGTCCTATGTTTGCAGATTTTTAGCTTTTTGAAATTTGTAATTTTCAATTTTACCTTTCTTGCAAGTGTACTGTCAGGTTTTTTTTAAAAAAATTTGACTTACAACCTGCATAACTATTTTGATAGGCTTAAGATCTACCCGTTAGCACTCATCTGCTCTATGGTGTGCGAACCATAAACGGACTGTTCTGTGTTCTTGGAGTTCTTCATTTCTTATGGTTTCCCACTATAAGCTAATTTTAGTTTTCTTTTCTTTTTATCTTTTCTTATATTACAAAATACCCATTTACTATTATTAAGACAAGGATTTTTCATGCATCCAATTCTTGACCACTTTAGATCATGCATTAGGTTGTTTAGTTATTAGTATTTTTGATTCCTCATTTTATTTACAGGTTATCTTTGTATTTTATGTGGACTAATTGTCTTTAATCTCACACTCAAAACTACTTCTCATGAATTCATTTATGTTTTCTTCCTTGATGACTTGTTATAATAATTTTGTAATATGATATTGATTGGAAGTAATAAACAGAATTTACGTATGTCGATGATCCAGTTAATTGGTGTCGGTTATAAATATGTTTGAAAGCTGTTGGTGACTGAATATGAGAATGTTAAATTCTGTATATCTGTACATTTTCATTTTTCATTGGGAGATGGTTTTGAAGTGAAGGAAGTTCATATTAGCAGTTCCACTGCATCTTTATATTTTTAGCGGTATTTCCGCATTACTAAAAGTGGCATACGACCACTTCACGGTGTAAATTGGTTGGACGGGTCCACCATAACCCGATAGTGGTGTGTAGAGGATAGAAGGGCTTAGAAAAGAGTCTATTTTTGGTGTGTGACTGTTGGTTGGAGATGGTGTGTAGAGGTTGGATAGGTGGGGGTTTTGTGACATTTTACACTTGAATGCGATTTGCATGTTTGTCTAAGGATAACGTAAAATAATGCGTTAAATTTGATGTGATAGCTGAAATTGTACTATTCTCGGTCATTGCGAGTTCAACCAATTCTATGTGTATATGTTTTTGCTTATCTATTGTTAGGTGTTATAAAAATGCGATATGCCAATTTGATAAGATTTCTGTTAACGATTCGATTTAGTTATTTTGTAATATTTAGTTAACTGTTCAGCTTTGTGTGGTTACGTTTTCTTAAGATTCACACTGAGCTTTCGTAGCTCACTCCCCTAGTTTCTCCTTTTCAGGTAACCCTCATGTTTAGGTGTTGGATTCGGTGTATCGGAGGTCTTAGAATTTTTTTTTCAATTTGGTTTGGTTTTTAATAAAGTTTTCGTAAACTTTGATAAACTATTTTCATACGGACTTTAAATAAATTTTATGGATTGTGGTATAAGTTTCATTTGGACTTGTAAGTTGATGTTTGGTATTAAACTTGGACTTTGAAAGCTACGAGTTTTCATTTTGGAACTAAATGGGTGTTTCCATGCATGGTTATTATAAAAATAGAAACATGGATTTTTGAGACTGTAATGATTTAATAAACGATCAAATATTAAAGTACTACTTTTCTGAACTTTGAGTTATAGTAAAATAATGTGTTTTCCGCTGCTACATTGATTTTTAAATATCGGTTAAAGATTAGCAAATTCCGAAGTGTTTCAAACCGAACAAGGAATTTTAACTTGGTTTCCTTTATTTTTAGCGACAATTAAAGCACTGTTTGCAAAACATAAGTTAAGTTTTATTGGATTTGTTAAACATAGGAAGAAAATGGTTTTCAAAAAAGGAATTTAGAATTTCGATCAGTAATTTATTTTTGGGCCACTTCAGTGGCCAATGTGACCTCCGGAATCCGGTCGAAACTTCTAGATCGGGTTTTGGGGTGTTACAGCACGGGTGGACACATGGGCTGGGACACGGCTGTGTGTCCAGACTTCGAACGTTCACACAGTCTGGGCTATGTCACACGGCCGTGTGACCCAGTTCCCCAAAATTTCATGTTTTTCCAAAAAATTCTGTTTTGTTTCAAATTGGTCCCAAATTGTTCCCAAGTTATTTTTAGGGCCCCGAAGACTCGGTTTAAGGCCCAAAAGCATATTTTTACTAAGATTATATTATGTTGTTAGATGTTGATATTAAATTGCATAATTGTTTCTGTTTTGAATTTAAACGTTCTGATTTGTACGGTAATGCTCTGTAACCCTAATGCGGCGATGAAGACGGGTTAGGGGTTTTATATTTAGTGGAGTCCAGAAATACATGCCATTTTATAACCTATGATAGTGTGATGTCTCCTGGCTCAAGTGGATTTTGTTTTTCACAGAGATAAAAGATGTCTTCCAACTGAGCTAATTCCGATGAAGTTGAGAGCAATGCTCAAGTCTCCGATCATGGGGCTACTCATAATGTGTTGAAATTCAAGAAGTCTAGAGAAACGGTTCGCAGTACTTTTATTAATAATGAATAATATGTTTATTGTGTATATGAAGAATCAATTTTTGTGGCTCTACGACCTCCACCCCCTCGTCCTCAAAGTTCTACAACAGAATATTCATAGGATTTCTATTGATAAAATTCAAAAATACGGGGCCAAAGAGTTTAGAGGTAAAGTGAGTAATGATTCAACCAGAGCCAAGTACTGGTTAACAAACACAGAGGGTTTTAGATGAAATGTCATGTCTTTCCGAAGATTTTCTATGATGTGTCATGTCTCTATTAAAAGAAAGAGGTTTTTCACTGGTAATCGACTTTAGCTACTTTTGTACCAAAAGAACGGATTAACTGGGATTTCTTCTGATTTGATTTCTAAAAGAATTATGTCAACAAACGATATTTAGACAAGAAGAAAAAGGAATTTCTTGAGTTGAAGTGGGGAATCAAAATCAGTTGCGGAATATGGGTGAGAGTTTGCTCAACTCAGCAAATATGCTCATATGATGATGCCGATTGGAAAGGAATTGTGTATTCGTATTGAAGATGAACTGAATAATGATTTTAAAATTCTTGTGTGTGCAATAAAATTTCGTGAGTTAGTAATTTTATTTAATCGGGTACAAAAAAGTGGAAGAAATTTGTTATCACGAGAAACAGATCAAGACAAGAGTTCAAGACCTCAATAAATGAAACATATCTAGAATGTTTTCTACTTTCCGTCAAAGATAAATGAAATAATTGAGTAGCCGTTTTTAGTGCCATCAGGGTTTTCTGACAGAGATAGAATGAAATAGAGTATTATGAAACCATAAGTGACTTTAGTAGCTAGTACGGGTAGCGTCAGAAATGTAAATAAACTTTAATGTAGTCTTTGTGGATGGAATATTCTAATATATGTAGATAGAAAGGCGGATCCTGCTTTATTTGTGGATCTCCCAATCACTTCAATAAAAATTGTCGAATCGAACTGAGTTAAAAAGAGACCAGAATACAAAATTTGTTGATCTGAGTGCGCATGAAGGCCTCAGTTCTTGATGTTATTGCTGGTACATTTCCTACCTTCAATGTTATAGTATATGCATTAATTGACTTTGGATTAAGACACTTTTATTTATGCACTAAGTTAGTAACAGAAAAGATTTTACCAGTTGTGCCACATGAGTATGTTATTAAGGTAATGAACCCTTTAGGCTAAAATGTCATAGTTAAATTGGTCTGCAAATGGTATTCATTGAAAATTTAGGGTTGCGACTTTTATGCTGATTTGATGTTATTGCCTTTTTAATAAATTTTATGCTACCTTAGGAATGGACTAGTTTACTATTTTTGATGTTGTAATGAATTGTCGATAGGAACGGATTGATAAGAAATGCTAGAATGGTGAATGAATTATGTTGAACCTGCTAAGTTTGATTGTGTTTCAAATATGATTTCAGCAATATCTGTATAGAATTTGATCTGAAAAGGTTGTGATATATTTTTATGCGTATGTTCTGGATTCCAGAATATTATAAATGGAAGTTGGTCAGGTACTAACAGTTTCTGAGTTTACAGAGGTTTTGCCGAGGAATTGTTGGGTATATCGCCAAAGCGAGAAGTTAAGTTTGCCATAAAATTTATGTCAGGAACTTCTCCAATGTCGATTGTTCTATACAGAATGTCACCAAAAGAATTAAAAGAATCAAAATTTCAGTTGCAAGGATTAATTAGCAGAGGTTTTATTCAACTGGGTGTATCACTTTGGGACACACTTATACTATATTGTGAAAAAGAAAGAAGGGTTGATGAGTTTGTGTTTAGATTCTACAAGTTGAATAAAGTCACGATAGAGAATAAACATTCGTTAATTTGTATTTAAGACCTATTCGATCAGTTGAAAAGTGCTTCAGTGCTCTCGAAGATAGATTACCGATCTGGTTATTATCAGTTGTATGTTACAGATATAAATATGCTGAAAACAACGTTTAGAATCTATTATGGAGATTATGAATTTTAGCAAAGCTCTACGAATTAACTAATACTCCTGCAGCATTTATGAATCTGATGATCCTGTTTTTTTGGTCATGTCTTAACAGATCATTCATTAGGAATTTCTTGATAATTGTATTGCTGGTGATGAAAGTATTATAGGAAAACGTCGAATTTGCTACTTCAACCTAAGCTAGAGAAGAATTCATTTTTTACCGTAATGCTTCACTTAGATGACCTTGAATTATGATGGTTTGATTATTACGGAGTCGAGGGTTAAACCATTAATTTTTCAGAGAATTTATAAGATGCAATGAAAATATTTGAATTTGTTAGTTAATCAAGAGCAGATTCAGAATGAGTAGATCACTAATTTTAGTGTGGATTGAGATAAAAGTCTATATTTCCTAAAGCGAATATGTGTATTGAACAATTTTGAGATTGTACAAGACATTTTACATAAAGTTCCTAGTAGTGTCTATTTGTTTTAGATCAAGTAGCGTTAAAATGTGAATGAATATAGAAAGAATTTCTAATGGTTGGAAATAAAATGTGAAATTTCAAAGTTTATACCGAGATACATGGTATGTTAACAGGTCAAAGTTCTATCTGAGTTATTATGACTTATTTTGATTTTCAATTGAATATAAAGATGAGTCATGATGAACATCCAATGGTGCCATTTCAGTCTCATATTCATTTAAGCCATTTACCAAATCGTGCTACTTTCAATCAAGAATTAACATTGTCAAAATTCAACAAGCACATAACAAACATATACAATTCAATCACACACCTATCATGTCAACTTAACTCATTTTCAAATCATACTAAACTACATATATCAATTTGAATATATACATGATTATGTTCATTTGTCGACTTCCAAATTAGCATTTTCAAACATAGCAAATACTAAATTAACTCTACTATGTATGTAACCTCCTTAACCTGACCTAGACGTTATGGTTGAATTCTCAATGCTACATTGGCCACTGAAATGGCCTAGTAAAACCATTCAGTTTCGTTAGTATTATTTTTTATTTTTTTTTTAAAACTTAGGATAGTTGTCAAAAAATGTCTTATTATTAAGTCGATTAAATTTAGAGTCCAGTTCATTAAAAGTCATGTTATTTGAAAAAAAAAACTCATTTGATTTTGTCAATTTGCCTTTTTAAAACTCCCATCTCATTATTATGCAGTGTAAAAGTGATGCCACTTAATTTTAAACTTAAACATGCCAAATTTAGTCTTATTGTCCATTTGACCAGTTTATACAATGTTTAATGAAATGCAAATAAATTCTAAAAACAAACCCATGCCATGGTTTAAAATTAACAAAATTACAGTCCCAAAAACCATATTAAAAATAAAGTTAAATTTAAAAATACTTTATTAAATAAAACCGAGACGAGACCGCTGAATTTCGTGTCTGATCCTAACCTCAAGGATTATTTGTGTAACACCCCAAACCCAGCCTAGACGTTATGGCCGAATCTGGTGATGTCACATGATAGTGCTTTAAAAATTGTAACGGCGTTGAAACCATTTTTAGGTATCTAAGGCTATCGTCAAAACGTGTCGTTATTTATTCATTATCCGTTTTCAAAACTTTATACGTTGCGGAAGCTTTTAAAATAATTTGCAAGGTCGTACATAATTTGATAAAACCTTTGTTTATTTTAAAAATTCACGTCTTGTCCTACTGCTAGCAGTTTATAAAATAATGATCCCAAATTTTAAACAAAAAATCTGAAAGGCCTTGTTACATGAAATTTACTCAAATATAACCAAATCATAATTAAAAATAAACCATAAATAAGTGTCCAGTACCGTGGTCACCACCGAGTCCTCTGCTGCACCGATCTGTCTACTGTTGGGGATTACCTGAACAGATTAAACAGAAAATGGTGAGTTTTCGCAAACTCAGTGTGTAAACCCCACAGAAAACATAAACACAGTAACATCAGATAACAGACATAATTTTCACAGTTCGGGTCTGAGCCCACTATAGAAACAGTGTGGACCTTAGCCCACTCAGATACAGAATCAGACATAATACATAGCCTTAGCCCATTTCAGATAGAATATGCAGAAAACAGAGTCCAACCCACCAGCATCTATACACCAACTCCGTCCAACCCTACACACCATGTGGGGATAAAATCAACCCACCCAGCCCTACACACCATGTCGTTCCGAATGCGACACATAATCATAAATTTGCAGCTGAGCTGCCAGATAACAGGCTTAAGAGCCTTTCAGATACTTCCTCTAATCATAATCAACCCACCCCAACGTAATGCAACATACAAGAATGACATACTATTATGCAATTAAAACTCATATATTCAGATCAGTATACATGCTAAGTACATAAATCAGACTGACAGATCATTCATTTAGAGCCTAAGTATCGCTTACCGACCCTACGATAGGTCCACAGTCGACTTGGGCGACCCGTGCAACCTTACAGAGTTTTCAGAAAAATGGGCTCACACGCCTATGTGGCCTGCCCGTGTGGGCCCACAAGCCCGTGTGGCCCACCCGGCCCAAATTGGCCTTGGCCGTGTGGATCACACGGCCTGGCCCAGAATCTCACACACCCGTGTGGGCCCAAACGCCTGTGTGGCCCACACGGCCCAATTGGTTGAGCTCGTATGTCGCATACGGCCTTGCCTAGCCATCACACGGTCGTGTCACTAGCGCACGGCCTGGCTCGTCGATTACACGGCCGTATGGTGACTAACAGTCTTGCACACGGCCTACCACACGGGCGACCACACGCCCATGTGGTGTCCACAGAGGAGTTTTTGGCTTTTGCCGAAACCTCGTTTTCTGCGTTTTTGGGTACACACTTGGTTCCGATTGATGCTAAAGTAATCTCTGAGCAATCTCGAACCTATAATTGACACATTAAACCCCAATAATTAGTCTTAGATCACAGTCATCACAACACCAACAAGTGTTTAACATGATCGCTTAACATTTACCTTGAAACCACGCACGATGTCGACTAAGAATCAACACGAGAGGCCTCGCTCAATCCTATTCTCTGCTATCCAAAACAGACGTTGTAAATCCCGTTCCAATAATACTTAAAAGAAATCGAAACTATAACGTACTCAACTACTTACCACTACCGACGGAAACGGCGCAACGGGCTTTAGAAGGCAATAAACGCACAAACGGAATTGGGAGAGCAACAATCGAAGAACGAAAGGAAAAAGAAAGAAAAGAGGACAAGAATGTCAGAAAAACGAAGAGGAGAGGAAACTAAATTTTCACAAAAGAAGAAACAGATTAGAATTCCTGTTACTTCCCACTATTCTCCAAACTCCCAAGTATCCTACTACAACACAACCACTGACCAAATCCCCTACAAATCCGGCTACATCCATCCACTATCAACATTTTAATTCTACCAAAACCTTGTCCTATAATAGAGTAAAAATTAATACCAACGCCAGGGCTCGATCTCAGGACCTCCAGCACACCAACACTCCACTTAACCACCAGACCAGCAGGCCCATTCTGACATGTTCTTACAAATAAATACTTATAAGCCTACTAACCAAAGTTGGGCTTTGTTCATAAAAATACCAAAATTTACCCAAGTTGAGACTTGAACTTGGGACCTCTCAGACACTTCCCAGAAACACTTAACCACTAAAGCAGATAGACATTGTGTCTCAAAATTACAAAAGCCGAAATAAATGAAAATCTGAGGTGTTACAACTCTACCCCCTAAAAGAAATTTTCGTCCTCGAAATTTTACCTGATCAGAAAAGGTGAGGATACTGCTAACGCATTGCATCCTCCGGCTCCCAAGTGGCCTCTTCAGTGCTATGGTTCTGCCACAGCACTTTCACTAAGGGGATAGACTTCCTTCGCATAACTTTAATATCGCGATCCAAGATCTGGATCGGCTCCTCCTCAAACGTCAGATCTGGTCTGACCTCAATATCCTCCACCGGAACAATGTGCGTGGGATCAGAGCTGTAACAACCCAAACCCGGCCCAAACATTACGACCGAATTTGATTTGTTACGGAGAAAAACCTTGTGAACACCATTTCGACACCTATTCAATTTTTATTGAAAACTTCTCGTTTTCGGTTATCTTGCCAAAGCTACCCTTAAATTAATTTGGAAATTTAATTAAGTCCGATTATTATACCAGTTTCCAGTGTGCCCGATGGCACGATTAAACTTTTTCGTGTTATCTTAAGAAAACATGTGATTTTAGTTCAATTTAATAATATAGTTTAAAGTAAACATCCAACATCAAAAAAAACACAAATAGAGTTTATGGTGGCCTTATTACAACCAAAGTAGAAATAACCAAATTTAAAGTTCTATAAATTTAAATCCTCTGCATGGCCACTCGAGTCCAACCTGGCCCTCAACCGCCTCACGAGTCACCTGAAAAATGTTAAAGGAGAAGGTGAGTCACCAAGACCCAAAGATGTAACCCTTCCCCAGGTTAATACAACATTTCATACACAACATATAACATGCTTAATTATGCAAAGTATCGTGTACCCAACCTAGCCAACAAAACGCTTTGTCTACCCCATGTGGTACCAAACCACTCGGTGACCGTAGTCACGATGTGTTACCAAAACACCGGTGGTGCCAAACCACCGTGACGATAGTCACAATGTGCTACCAAAGCACCGTGTCCGTAGACACAAATCGGGTGATGGGGCCAACCCATCGTGTGATACCAAATCACCGGCGCATCGATCCCATATCTCAAGTGGGGCCAACCCACGGTGGTGTTAACTACGGGGACAAGTCGCTATGAGGTACCAAACCTCCGAGGTACCAAACCTCCGGTGACATATAGTCACGCGCAGTTACCAAAACACTCGTGCTCGTCAAAGACGATATCACCGCCTCCTCTCATCAACCCATGTCAAGCGCTTAATAATGTAACATACATATATCACATGTATCAAATAATCCATGCTTCCCAAAAGCATTATTATCAATCTCATACAAATAGAGACTTACCGGGATCCTCGCTTGTACCATTAAGGCACTAATGCCATATCTACATAGAGCGATTTACACATAACATACACTTAATACACTTTATTAACTATTATAAGTGTGTATGTACACACACTGTCACCCACGAATAATCTAAATCCCTGGATGAAGAAGTCGGCCACCTTAGATCCACTAGCCCCTATATTCGGCCAAAATAGTGTTAGTGGTATGGGCCATTCGGCCAAACCAAATAATCCTTTTAGGGTTATTACTTGAACCCGAATCTTACCTACTCGCCTTGAATGCTAGTCTTAGCGTCCGACTTGCGAATCTGGTTACAAACTTCACTTAGTCAATTAATAGCACTAATAACCATAGCCTTCTACTTTTAAATACCAATATAAGCCTTACCTACACTTACCAAATTCGGTTGGTAGAAGATGGAACCTTGATCGCCCGATTCCGAATATCTCGTAGTCCCTACAACATTTCGGTTTAGACCAAAAATAAGCCAACTATCGCCTCTTGTGCCGAACTCCCTGCTTTCCCATGCTTAGATCGATGTAATCATAAAAGAGAATAACAAAACCATTCGGCTAAGTCCCTTCTTACCTTCCTCAAACCGATTGAGAGCTAACTTTCGCAGGGTCTTATACTTCCTTTAGTATTCGGCCAACCACACCGCCAAGAAGGAGTGTGAGATTCGGCACTTCAAGGGGGTGTATTCGGCTTATTGAAGGAAGGAAAATAATGGAGATGAGAGGGAATAGAAGTTTCAAAAGGGGTTTGGGAGGCCGGAAAAAAATAAAAGAAGAATGAAGATGGCTTAAGAGATTTCTGGCAAGTAGCAAAATGAAGAAAAAGAAGAGAATGGTGCTAGGTTGCTCCTTTTATAGACATTCGGCACCCCCTAGTAGCATTGCCGCCCACACTACTCCTCCAAGGAGTTTAAAATTCGGCCATCACCTTATTTTGCTCCAAGCCACCCATTCAATTTAATTCAAACTTAATTGAATTAATCCCCTCTTAATCCAACTAATATCTTCTTTTATCCTCTCATTATCATTATAATAATAAAATCTCTTATTATCACCAATTTTAAGCAAATTAAAACCAATTTAAAGTGCTTAAATTATCCCTTAATAATAATAATATTAACCCCTTTATTATCCAAAATAAAAAGAATCCAAGGAGAGAAAAACTCTCCACATGTGCCGTCCATCCATAATGCAAAAAGAGGATCCTTGTGACTCAACCAAGGCTCTCCTTCCTCTTGATGTGGCGTCACATGCTAGCTCCTAAGTGGGCTTCTTTTGCCACTTTACCAAGGGCTTTTTAGTGTTAAATTACCCACATTTATTCCTATAACACCCACTTACTAAGGCTCCTTCTTTAAAATTAAAACTGAAATTTTTCTATCAAACCGGCATACTCAAAGCCTTAAATTAAGTTCTATTCTTCCATTAACAATATCAAAAATAATCAAATTCCAAATAACCCCATATTTGGGATGTTACGCTTCTACCCCTTAAAATAAATTTCGCCTCGAAATTCCTTGATCAAAAGAGATGGGGGTATTGTCGCGCATCACCCCTGGGCTCCCACGTAGCTTCTTCCACCCGTGGTTCCGCCATAACACTTTTACTAAAGGCACCGCGCCTTCCTACGTAGAACTTTCACATCTCGGTCTACAATCAACCTGCTTCTTCCTCAAAAGATAAATCCGAAGTTCACCTCAATCTCTCGCATCGCACCACGCGTGGAAGGATCGACCGATACCGCCTCAAAGATTGATACATGAAATACGCCATGAATCGATTCGATTCACGCCGGCAACTCTAGGTGATAAGCCACCGGGTCCTACTCGCTTCACAACAAAGATATGGCCCGATGAACCTTGGGCTTAACTTCCCTTTCCGTCCAAATCTCAACACCTTTTTCCAAGGCGACACTTTCGTAAAGACTTTGTCTCCCACAAAGATACTCCACTTCCTTGCGCTTTTGAGATCGGCATAAGACTTCGCCTATCCGATGCTTCCTTGAGACGAGACCGAATCACCTTGACTTTGTCCTCGCCTGCTATTACGCTTCGACCCGTAACTTGTCTCTCTCCCAACTCCGCCCAACATGTAGGAGTACGACACTTTCGCCCATATAGGGCCTCGTATGGAGCCATCTCAATACTCGCTTGATAACTATTGTTATAAGCGAATTCGCTAACCGTGAGGTACTCCTCCCAACTACCACTAAAATCCAAGACACGACCCTCTTAACATGTCTTCTAAAAATCAGATCACCCTTTCCGATCGTCCGGTCGATCGTGGGATGGAAAGCCGTCTTCAAATCTAACCGTACCCAAAGCTTGATGCAACGCTTTCCAAAACCTTGACGTGAATCGGGATCCCTATCCGAGATAATCGACACCGCACGCCATGCAACCTCACTATTTCTCCCACATACGCCTTCCGCTAGCTTCGGAGTGAGTAATCCATTCTCACCGGCATGAAGTGAGCCGATTTAGTCGCGATCCACAATTACCCAAATCGCATCCTTCTTGGTGGGCGTGGGGGTAGCCCACTAACAAAATCCATGGTGATCCTCTCCCATTTCCATTGAGGATCTTTATCGGTTGAAGTAGTCCCGATGGTGACTGATGTTCACCTTAACCTCTGGGCACGTCGACACTTCCCTACGAACTCCGTTATCTCACGCTTCAACCTGTGCCACTAATCAAGCTGCAAATCTCCATACATCTTGCTTCCCCGGGATGCATAGCGTATGGGTCTGCTATGTGCATCTTGGAGAATTTTCTCGCTTTAATTTCGTATCCTTTGGCATACATACTCGTCCTTGAAAACAAAGCGCTCCTTCACTAGACAGATCAGACCCTTCCAAACCACCGCCTTGAACTTGTACCCTCTTAGAGCTCAAGCCTTCATCCACTAACCGCTTTAATCTCCTCAATCCAAGTCGGCTTTACTTGAAGTTCGCCAAAAGACTCCCATCATCATACGCACTTAACCGAGCGAACATTGCTCTTAAGTCCGTCACCACCTTCCGCTCAATGCGTCGGCTACTACATTAGCCTTACCCGATGGTACTCGATTGAACAATCATAGTCCTTTAGTAGTTCAATCCACCGACGCCTCGATTTAGATCCTTCGAGTCGAGATACCTCAAGCTTTTGTGATCCGTGTAGACCATCGACTTCTCTCCATACTGTAATGTCTCCATATCTTCAAAAAAGACGATCGCTAACTCCAAGTCGTGCGTTGGGTAGTTAACCTCATGCGATCTTAATCGACGGGATGCATAGGCTACTACCTTCCCATCTCGCATCAACACACATCCCAAACCGGTGTGAGATGCATCACAATAAACTGTGAATAACTTTCCCCGCTTCAGTTTGTACTCAAAACCGAGCTTCCGTCAAAATCTTCCTTAACTTATCAAAGCTTTCTTGCTTCTTCTCCGTCCATACAAATGGGATACCTTTCCTTAGCAACTTAGTTAACTAGCGCCGCTATTAGAGAGAATCCTTCCACGAATCTCCGATAGTATCCTGCTAAACCCGTAAAACTTCGTATTTCACCCACCGCCCTAGGTGGTTTCCACTCCAATATCGCTTTCAATCTTGCGAGGGTCTACCCTAATTCCTTCAAATTGACACTACATGACCTAAGAAAGCCACCTCCCTAAGCCAAAATTCACACTTACTGAATTTGGCATATAACCGCTTCCCTCAATACTTGCGTAACTATCCGTAAATGCTTGTCATGCTCCTCTTCGTCTTTGAATAAACCAATATGTCGTCTATGAACACCACGACGAATCGGGTCCAAGTATCTTTGAATACTCTATTCATCAAGTCCATGAATGCCGCGGCGCATTAGTCAACCCGAATGGCATCACCAAGAACTCGAAATGCCCATACCGAAGTTCGTAATGCCGCTTTGTGAACATCGCCCTCCTTCACCCTTAATTGGTGATAACTCGACCTAAGGTCTATCTTCAAAACACCGAGGCACTCCTCGCTTGATCAAACAAGTCGTCAATCCGAGGCAACGGATACTTGTTCTTGATCGTTAACTTATTTAATCGACGGTGAGTCGATGCACATCCGCATAGAACCGCCCTTCTTCTTGACAAACAACACAGCGCTCCCCACGGAGATATACTTGGTCGTATAAACCCTCTATCCAAGAGCTCCTGAATTTGAGCCTTTAGCTCCACCAATTCCTTTGGTGCCATTCGGTATGGTGCTATGGACACAGTGCCGCTTCGGTAGCAAGTCTATACCGACTCGACTTCTCGATCCGAGGCAAACCCTAAGTTCTTCCGGGAACACATCAACAAATTCCCCAACCGTTCGGACCTTTTCAATTACTAACCCCTTAGCTTCCAAAGCACGATTTGAACCAAATACGCCTCACAACCCTTCTTGACCATCTTTTCACCTTTCAAGGCGCTCACTACATTGGATAGATAATTCCTTCTATCTCCTATCATAACCACTTCATCACCTTCACCGTCTTAAGGACCATGCGCTTTAGTCACAAGAATCCAAACTCGCTTGGTACTTAGCCAACCAATCCATACCAAGGATCAAATCGAACTCCCCCAAACGGTAGTTCCATTAGATCAGCTACAAATACTACCCCTTGAAGTTCTAGGGGTACTCCTCTATAAAGTCTATCTACGACTACGGAGTGACCTAAGGGGCTAACTACGGTCATCTCCCTAGGAGCGCTTCTGTGAGTTTAGGTCCATAGTTCCTACCACACTACAAGCAATGTACGAGTGCGTCGAGCCTACATCAATCAATGCAACATAAGGAAAACCGAAAATTAGAAACGTACCGGTTATGACATCCGGTGTGTCACCTTCTTCGCGACACCTTGCTGCGTAAACTAAGCCAGGCTGCCTAGCCTCTGTGTTGCTGAACCTCGCGCCTTGAGTTCCACGACCTCGGTTAGGACCGTTGTTTCCTCTACCATTACCACGACCCACTGTGGTCCTACATTTCTATCCTCGAGCACGGTTACGCCCCTCTCTCCGTCGCTTCTTAGCTAGTTTCGGGACAATCTTTGATGCGATGCTCCAAAGACCCACACTCAAAACATCCTTTGTCACCACCCAACAACCTCCCAATGGGTCTTTCCACGATTGCAGACCGAAGTCGGCCTCCGACTAGCAATGCGTGGGTCTTGTCACCGATTGGGCCCACTTGGCCTAGCCTTTTTCTCGAGCACCTCCGCTTGATCCAAATGACCCAAAACTTCTCTTCGATTGTTCTTACTATAGTTCGCCTCACGCCTCCTTGATTCCTTCGGCTACCTTAGCCTTCTCCACTAGAGATGAGAACTCGCGAACCTGCTGTGGGGCAATCGGTAACCTTAAATCATCTCGAATCCGTCCTCAAAGTGGACACACGCGCTCATGTTCAGAGCCACGATGCCTCTCGCATATCTACTCACCTTAGAAATTCGCCATATTCCGAGACACGGACTTAGTTCCTTGCACTAATCCTGCAAAGCCTTTCTCACGCGCATCGCAGTAGCTAATGCCCACATACTTTTTCTCGATAGGCGGTTCCAAATACTCCCAAGTCAAATCATCTCACAGAGCCCCATCTCGAACCGTAAGCCACCAACGATACGCTTCATCCTTTAGAAGCGACACGCGCTCTTTCGGCTTCTCTTCCTCGGTCCAAAGTCAAGGTCATCCATGATTCTTTCTCGCTTGACTCTAGCCATGATTCCACTGACTGGGTGCCACTCCCGACACACCTCGAATACCTCCGCTCAGTTAGATCGGAGTCGCTCGGGGACAGATTTCCGAGCTCCCACATTTCCACCAAATTTCACCACCATCTCCAAGACTCGCAACACGACCATGCGATCATCGACTCGCCACCGGCCCGCTCCGCTCCTCACTCTAAAAGTAGGAGGTGGTGGTGGCGATGGTACCTCGCTTTCGAACCTTGTCCCGACTGACGGGTTCGAGACACCGTCATCCTACCCCTACCACGTCCCACGGCGTCCACGTCCTCTAGAGCTCATTTTATCTACCGCGCTTTTAATCTGATTTAAGAAAAATTTTATGCGTTAGCATTTGTTTCACTTTGTTACTCGCGAAGAAGTTTTATGGATGAGGTTTAATCAGGGATTCTTTCGAGCAAACAATGTTTCAGTTTCCTATCCTAGTTCACACAAAGAAGTTCATGCATCCATTCCTTAATACTTTCCATACCTATTCGCTCATCGGACATTTCGCCCATTTCTAACCTGTGGGTATTTTAGTCTTTTCCTACGAGGGGTATTTTTCGTAATTTTCCAGAACCCAAAATATTCTGCTGATGATTTCCAAAGCTAAGTTATTGAATATTTGTAAAATAGTTGAAATTTTTGGGCAAAACCGTCGAATCAATATTTTATGGGTCAGGGGCATTTTGGTAATTTTACTCCTAAGGGTATTTCTGTAATTTTTCACAAGTCAAGTTTTCCGAGAAATACGTTGTAAAAGTAATGTTCTAGGGTTTAAGAGAGTTATTGGACAAATTTTGGAAACATTAGGGCTTGTTGTCTCGTTTCTATTTTGAAAAACAAGGCTAATTCCCTTTTCGGTTTTAATCATTGTTTTTAGCCTATGACCGAGCCTTCTCGGTCGGGGTGAACCAAAGCTACGCACCGTGCAGAATTCGAGTGAAGAGGAGGTGGGTCACGCGGACCGCTTAAATACCAAGCTCTCACCGAACCTTTCTAGACATACGCACGCAGGTTACCACACCACCGAGCCTTCTCGAGTTAGGGTGAACCGAAGCTACGCACTGCAGGGATACCGCGAAGAGGAGGTGCGTCCACGAGGACCGCTTAAATACTGTGCTCTTCCGATCCAATCCTAGACATGCGTCACAGGGGTTACCACACCCTAGCTCATTGACTAAGTCATAAGTTGGTTTAGTTCCTTAAGTCTTATGCTTCGTTGTGTTTGAGTAATCTAACCTTAGGGTCCAAGTCCTATAAGTCTATCTACGCCCATGCTTCCTACCCTTCTACGTAATATAATTCACCAAGAGGTTTAGATATACTTACCGGCGGATCGGTCATGCGAGACTCGGGCCATGCTGCTCAAAACCAAAAATCATTCCATAAGGCCTACCAAAACATTTTTTTGGGCCTTGGGCCCCACACCGAGCTTTGAACCTGCTCGATACCAATTCAGAACAACCCAAACCTACCCAAACATTACGACCGAATTTGATTTGTTACGGAGAAAAACCTTGTGAACACCATTTCGACACCTATTCAATTTTTATTGAAAACTTCTCGCTTTTAGGTTATCTTGCCAAAGCTACCCTTAAATTAATTTGGAAATTTAATTAAGTCCGATTATTATACTCAGTTTCAGCAGTGCGATGGCACGATTAAACTTTTTCGTGTTATCTTAAGAAAACATGTGATTTTAGTTCAATTTAATAATATAGTTTAAAGTAAACATCCAACATCAAAAAAAACACAAATAGAGTTTATGGTGGCCTTATTACAACCAAAGTAGAAATAACCAAATTTAAAGTTCTATAAATTTAAATCCTCTGCATGGCCACCTCGAGTCCAACCGGCTCCTCAACCGCCGTCTACGAGTCACCTGAAAAATGTTAAAGGAGAAGGTGAGTCACCAAGACCCAGTATGTAACCCTTCCCCCGGTTAATACAACATTTCATACACAACATATAACAGTTAATTATGCAAAGTATCGTGTACCCAACCTAGCCAACAAAACGCCTTTGTCTACCCCATGTGGTACCAAACCACTGGTGACCGTAGTCACGATGTGTTACCAAAACACCGGTGGTGCCAAACCACCGTGACGTATAGTCACAATGTGCTACCAAAGCACCGGTGTCCGTGAGACACAAATCGGGTGATGGGGCCAACCCATCGTGGTGATACCAAATCACCGCGAGCGATCCCATATCTCAAGTGGGGCCAACCCACGGTGGTGTTAACCACGAGGACAAGTCGCTATGAGGTACCAAACCTCTGGAGGTACTGCAAACCTCCGGTGACATATAGTCACGCAGTGTTACCAAAACATCGGTGCTCGTCAAGACGATATCACCGCCTCTCCTCTCATCAACCCATGTCAAGCGCTTAATAACAGAACATACATATATCACATGTATCAAATAATCCATGCTTCCCAAAAGCATTATTATCAATCTCATACAAATAGAGACTTACACGGGATCCTCGCTTGTACCATTAAGGCACTAATGCCATATCTACATAGAGCGATTTACACATAACATACACTTAATACACTTTATTAACTATTATAAGTGTGTATGTACACACACCTGTCACCCACGAATAATCTAAATCCCGATGAAGAAGTCGGCCACCTTAGATCCACTAGCCCCTATATTCGGCCAAAATAGTGTTAGTGGTATGGGCCATTCGGCCAAACCAAATAATCCTTTTAGGGGTTATTACTTGAACCCGAATCCTTACCTACTCGCTTTGAATGCTAGTCTTAGCGTCCGACTTGCGAATCTGGTTACAAACTTCACTTAGTCAATTAATAGCACTAATAACCATAGCCTTCGGCTTTTAAATACCAATATAAGCCTTACCTACACTTACCAAATTCGGTTGGTAGAAGATGGAACCTTGATCGTCCGATTCCGAATATCTCGAGTCCCTACAACATTTCTCGGTTTAGACCAAAAATAAGCCAACTATCGGTCTTGTGCCGAACTCCTGCTTTCCCCCATGCTTAGATCGACGTAATCATAAAAGAGAATAACAAAACCATTCGGCTAAGTCCCTTCTTACCTTCCTCAAACCGATTGAGAGCTAACTTTCGCAGGGTCTTATACTTCCTTTAGTATTCGGCTAACCACACTGCCAAGAAGGAGTGTGAGATTCGCACTTCAAGGGGGTGTATTCGGCTTATTGAAGGAAGGAAAATAATGGAGATGAGAGGAATAGAAGTTTCACTAAAGGGGTTTGGGAGGCTGGAAAAAAATAAAAGAAGAATGAAGAGGGCTTAAGAGATTTCGGCAAGTAGCAAAATGAAGAAAAAGAAGAGAATGGTGCTAGGTTGCTCCCTTTTATAGACATTCGGCACCCCTAGTAGCATTGCCGTCCACACTACTCCTCCAAGGAGTTTAAAATTCGGCCATCACCTTATTTTGCTCCAAGCCACCCATTCAATTTAATTCAAACTTAATTGAATTAATCCCCTCTTAATCCAACTAATATCTTCTTTTATCCTCTCATTATCATTATAATAATAAAATCTCTTATTATCACCAATTTTAAGCAAATTAAAACCAATTTAAAGTGCTTAAATTATCCCTTAATAATAATAATATTAACCCCTTTATTATCCAAAATAAAAAGAATCCAATGAGAGAAAAACTCTCCACATGTGCCGTCCATCCATAATGCAAAAAGAGGGATCCTTGTGACTCGAACCAAGGCTCTCCCTTCCTCTTGATGTGGCGTCACATGCTAGCTCCTAAGTGGGCTTCTTTTTGCCACTTTACCAAGGGCTTTTTAGTGTTAAATTACCCACATTTATTCCTATAACACCCACTTACTAAGGCTCCCTTCTTTTAAAATTAAAACTGAAATTTTTCTATCAAACCGGGCATACTCAAAGCCTTAAATTAAGTTCTATTCTTCCATTAACAATATCAAAAATAATCAAATTCCAAATAACCCCATATTTGGGATGTTACAAGAGCGGTAGCATCTCAACATTGAGATGTGGAATACATCATGAATGCCATCCAACTTTGGATGAAGCTCGAACTGATATGCAACTGGCCCCACTCGTTTCAGAATGTGGTACGGCCCAATAAATTGAAGGCTCAGTTTACCCTTGCGACCGAACCTCAAGACCTTCTTCCATGGCGAGACCTTGAGAAAAGCTAAGTTGATCGTAGTTTATCGATAGTCTTAATATTTATATAATGAATGATCTAGCCTAGAAACTAACTATCACCACGATTGAGGCAAGTGCACCTATCGAACAGTAGTATAGCTTAGTGGCAAGACTGGAATGTTGAACCCAAAGGAACCAAAAGTACTAATACTGACTTTCTTTTTATTATTTAGCCTAAAGATTAAGGGATTTATTGTTATTCTAAAATTAACTAACTACTAGCTAAGATGCTAAGACGAAGAGAATGAATTGGGGAAATACTTGTGGGAAAAACTAATTGATTAAGACAATACCCAAGGAGGAATCCACCTAGACTTCACTTGTTATTTAACTCAACTGCATTTATTTATTCACTTGACTCGATCCGTAGGATTCCCTAATTTATATCAATACCTCTCTTGAGGCTACTAACGTCTAACCCTAGGTTGATTAATTGAAATCTATTTCTAATTAAAACCCCTAGGATTGCACTAACTCGATCTATGGACTCTCATATTAGGTTTGACCCTAATCCGACAGATTTTCGTCATCCTATCTCTAGGGTTGCGATCAACTCCGCTTAACTATGCTAGATCTACTCTTAGACAGGGTCTATTCCTCCTCTGCCTAAGCACATCAATACTTGAATCAATATCCTGAAATATCAAAAAAAGAATTAAGAACAAATCAAGTATTTATCATATAGTTCAGAAAACAATAAGAAGATCCGTCTTAGGTTTCATCCCCCTCAGGTATCTGAGGGGTTTAGTTCATAATCATAAAAGAATACATCTCAGAAGAAAAGATAAAACAAAACATAAGAAAACCTTAAAACCCCCTGAAGGAATTGAAGGAGAGATCCGTCGTCTTGAGTATGATTTCAGCTTCTTGAGATGAATCAACTGGCTTTCTTCGAGTAAATCCTACAATTCTGACCTCTCTGGCTTGGCTCCTTGGCCTAGCTGGACGCCCCCGATAGAAGGCTTCTGTCGACCCCCTCTTTAAGTTGCCCTCTAGGGTGTTTATATAGGCTTTTGAGATGCCTTACCTGGCCCACAAGTATTCTAATCTGAATGAAACTCATCTTGGCCACGACAGGGACACGCCCATGTGGAACGCCCGTGTAGTCGAGCCTAGGTCGTGTTCAGGCTTGCTAAGGTGGAACGGCCGTGTGGTGAACTTCCAGGCCGTATTGATTTCTCACTTTGGCCCATTTTCTCTATTTTTGGCCCGTTTCTCGTTCTTTTCGACTCCCTAAGCTCTCCTGAGTATAAAACATGAAATTAAGATATTAGGAGCATCGAATTCATCAAATCTGATGAATATTCATCCAAAATTAATCCAAGCATGGGGTTAAAATATGTGTAAATTATAGTCTAACAAATACCCCCACACTTAAGCTTTTGCTTGTCCTCAAGCAAAATTCTCAACTCACAATTAGAATTAACTTCCCTCAATTCATAATTCTCATCAAAAATATCTTATCATAATTCATAGATAATTCATACATGGATAATTTAATTAAAAGAGTCCTAGAGATTCAAACAATCTAAGTCATAGATTTTTATAGCATGAAAACATAAGTTTTTCCCTTACCTAAATAATTACCTCTGATTCAAAATCGACAAGTATTGACATCCTCACTAAAGATTCACTCAAATCACTCAAGGTGTTTAAGGTTCAAAAATTAAGCACTCAAAAGTCAAACATGAAAAGTTAATCCCATAGGCTTGCCTGAAAATCAAATCTCCACCACTGTAAAATGAGATGATACACAAATCAAAAGGTCTTTGAAAGGGTTGTAATGGGGTTTGGGTTAAAGGTGTGGATAAAGGCTGAATTAGAGGGTTAGTATCGAGATTGAATTTATAAATTACCTAACTAGAAAAATAAACTAAAGCTTGAGGAATTACATCAATTGAAACTTATCAATAATATCGAGCTTCTTTTCCAAATAAGAGATTCTCCACTTAAGCTCAGATAACATGGAACTAATAGTAACATATATTTCATTTTTTTTAAGAACAAATCATCCAAATAATAATAAAGAACTTTTAACAACTGAAATAGAGAACATAGTTAGGCAACTACTCAAATCAAATCTCGACAAAAAGGGTTAAAACAAGAAGGAAAAATTCTCAATGAATCAAAAAGAATGGGTCTTGGGTTAATATTAATAGGTGAGTCAATAAACGGTTTATTAGTCTCAAAGGGGTTCACTAGGGGTTAATTATGAAGGTAGGCTTTTTGGGAGTAAGTGAGTTAAAACTTAGGTGCCTTTATCATCTCAGTATATCAAATCAAAAGTGTGGTCTCGCCATGTATAATCAAAGCAAGTTCTAGAATAACAGATCAATGTTGACACACTCATAATCAATAAAGTGAGCAAGAAAGAGAATATGCTCTAAAAAGGCTCAAAATCTCACAAAAATTATGGGCTTTTGATATCAACAGTGTAAATTTCAAACTTCAAGGTAATCATTAGATTCAGGTAGACAACCTAACAAATTTTTAAAAATAGACTCATCATGCTTGATTCTCTAGTCCCCTAAAGTTTAAATCATCACTGCACAATTATCAATGACTTAATCCAAAACATATCAATGAAAATCTTAAATCAAATGAAATTCCATTCTAACAGTGATATGAGAAAATTACTTAAGAATAAGACATAATTCGTGGATTTTCAAATAATATTGTAGTTAACCCCCATTACTTTAAGATGTACATTGTCCTCAATGTACAAAGATAGATAATAGCAATATAGTAATAAAATCATAAGATAGGGAGAGAAGTGAAACTTCCTGAATTTTGGTTGGAGTCAATGAAAAGAAACGGTAAAGTTTGAGAGAGGTGAAGGTGGGGAGGATACTCCATGGTGGTGTGGTCGTTTGTTCACAGCCCCTTGAACCTAAATTAAAGAAGCGAAAATATAATAATATAAATTCAAGACGAGAAAGATAAAAGAAAAGAAATTAAAAATAATGAAAATAAGAGAAAACGGAAAAAAGAATAAATAGACTCAAAGGTCCCACAGGCGTGTCACACGCCCGTGTAGATTTCTCAGTTTTGACCACGGCCGAATCGCACGGCCGTGGTGTTTTATCGTAGCCCGTGTTTTTTTTTGGGATAAGTTTTGTCCTGTTTCCACACGGCCACGGACACGCCCGTGTGCAAGGCTGTGTGGGTAGGGAAGCCTGCGCCTAAAAATTTGGTTAGTTTTTTTTTTAGTTAGATGCTAAAATTTGAAAATATGAAAATTAACGGGGTTAGTGCTCGGGTTGCCTCCCGAGAAGCGCTCGTTTAAAGTCTTGAGCTAGACTTACGTGTTATTTGTATGGCCATGGTGGTTCACGGAGTCGAAACTCCTTTTTCTTACTATTAATTCTATCAACATATGGTTTGACTCGGGTAATATTTACCTCAAAAGTGCCGAAATTAGGATGAGTTACCTCGACCGTTCCGTATGGAAAGACCTTAAGTACCGTAAAAGGAGTCGCACCATTTGTATTAAGCTCTAAAGTGGCTATTCGAGGGTCGGTTGTATCTGACAGCACCTGGTCTCCAACTTTGAAGTGATTGGTTCCACCTTTAATACTCGATGTCCTAGCCGTGTCAAGAACCTGAAGAGTGATCGTTTCGTCACTTACACGAAATGTGAGCTCACGTGTTAGTTTATTTCGTAGAATTGCTGGGCACACTGCGTTTAGCTCCACATGCAACGTATCGTCTAACTTCCGCTTGTTTCTCAAAAACTCTTTTAAAAATTTCCTTGAATCTGGCATCTGCGAAAGAGCTTCAGGAAACGGCAAGTTAATATGCAATTTCTTTGGAAGTTTAAGAAATTTACCGAATTATTGCTCTGTGTGGTCTTTCTTTATCGCATTGGGGTATGGCACACGTGGTTGGTACTCTATAATTATCAAGTTTGGTTTATCATGGCTTACCTCAACCTTACCTTCCTCTACCACATTCTCTTGCTTCAATTTTGGTTCATCTAACCCTTCACTATCGTGAGCAGTTATTGCTTGAGGTTGCTCTCTTGGGTTAGTTTCGGTGTTGCTAGACAAGATACCTTGTGGTCTTTCTGAGATCAGCTTAGCAAGCTGACCTATTTGATTCTCGATCCCTTGAATCGACGCTTGCTAATTTTTAAGTGATGTTTCAGTGTTTTGGAAGCGTGTTTCTGACACCGAGATAAATTTCGTTAGCATCTCCTCAAGGTTCGGCTTTTTTTCCTGCTGGTAAGGTGGTTTGTGAAAACCTGGAGGAAGTTGCGGTCTTTGATTACCTTGACCACCCCATGAGAAATTTGGATGGTACCTCCAACCTGCATTATATGTGTTACTATAAAGATTATTTTGAGGTCTAGAATAGTTACCCATATAGTTGACTTGTTCGTTCTCTGTGCTAGGGTTGTAGGATAGATATTCTGTGTTGTTCACCCCTCCTCCATTTGTGTCGTCATCAGACACTGGATGCACTGCGTAGAACCATACAAACCATCAGTTTTTTTATTTAAAAGCTCTACCTGGTTAGATAACATGGTGACTGCATCAAGGTTGAAAACACCGGCTACTTTATTAGGCATTGTCTTCATGTCTTGCCACTGATAATTATTCAGTGACATCTCTTCGGTTTCTATGAGCGGTATATTTTATTTCACTGTCAAAAATCAAGGGTCCTGACGGGTTTCTTCTAGTCATAAACTAGAAATACCTACCAGAAGCAAAGAAAAAGAAAAATTAGCAAAGTTAAAATAAATAAAAATGGCTAAAGTAATAAAAATTAAGCGTTCTTAATATTTTAGTTCCCCGGCAACGGCGCAAAAAACATGATCATTGGTTTATCGATAGTCTTAATATTTATATAATAAATGATCTAGCCTAGAAACTAACTATCACCACGATTGATGCAAGTGCACCTATCGAACAATAGTATAGCTTAGTGGCAAGACCGGAATGTCGAACCCAAAGGAACCAAAAGTACTAATACTGACTTTCTTTTTATTATTTAGCCTAAAGATTAAGGGATTTGTTGTTATTCTAAAATTAACTAACTACTAAGCTAAGATGCTAAGACGAAGAGAATGAATTGGGGAAATACTTGTGGGAAAAACCAATTGATTAAGACAATACCCAAGGAGGAATCCACCTAGACTTCACTTGTTATTTAACTCGAACTGCATTTATTTATTCACTTGACTCGATCCGTAGGATTCCCTAATTTATATCAATACCTCTCTCTCGAGGCTACTAACGTCCTAACCCTAGGTTGATTAATTGAAATCTCTTTCTAATTAAAACCCCTAGGATTGCATTAACTCGATCTATGGACTCCCATATTAGGTTTGACCCTAATCCGCATTTTTCGTCATCCTATCTCTAGGGTTGCGATCAACTCCGCTTAACTATGCTAGATCTACTCTTAGACAGTGGTCTATTCCTCCTCCGCCTAAGCACATCAATACTTGAATCAATATCCTGAAATATCAAAACAAGAATTAAGAACAAATCAAGTATTTATCATATAGTTCAGAAAACAATAACAAGATCCGTCTTAGGTTTCATCCCCCTCAGGTATCTGAGGGGTTTAGTTCATAATCATAAAAGAATACATCTCAGAAGAAAAGATAAAACAAAACATAAGAAAACCCTAAAACCCCCTGAAGGAATTAAAGGAGAGATCCGCCGTCTTGAGTATGATTTCGGCTTCTTGAGATGAATCAACTGGCTTTCTTCGAGTAAATCCCACAATTCTAACCTCTCTGGCTTGGCTCCTTGGCCTAGTTAGACGCCCCCGACAGAAGACTTCTGTCGACCCCCCTCTTTAGGTTGCCCTCTAGGGTATTTATATAGGCTTTTGGGATGCCTTACTTGGCCCATAAGCATCCTAATCCGAATGAAACTCATCTTGGCCACGGCAGGGACACGCCCGTGTGAAACGCCCATGTGAGTCGAGCCTAGGCCGTGTTTGGGCCTGCTAAGGTGGCACGGTCATGTGGTGAACTTCTAGGCCGTGTTGATTTCTCACTTTGGCCCATTTTCTCTTTTTTGGCCCGTTTCTCGTTCTTTTCGACTCCCTAAGCTCTCCTGAGTATAAAACATGAAATTAAGAGATTAGGAGCATCGAATTCATCAAATCTGATGAATATTCATCCAAAATTAATCCAAGCATGGGGTTAAAATATGTGTAAATTATAGTCTATCATAAGTCCCCCACAGAATACTCAATATCCCTTCTCTTTAGGTCGACATAGGACTTCTGCCTATCAGATGTCGCTTTTAGGCGATCTCGAATCAACCGAACCTTATATTTAGTTTCAGAAACCAATTCCGGACCCAGAACACGTCGCTCACCCAACTCAGTCCAACATAAGGGAGTGCGACACTTACGATCGTACAAGGCCTCGTAAGGTGCCATCTGAATGCTAGACTGATAACTGTTGTTATAGGCAAACTCTGCCAACGGCAAATACTCCTCCCAACTACCTCGAAAATCTATAGCACTGCTCCTCAACATATCCTCCAGTACTTGAATCATCCTCTCCGACTGGCCATCTGTCTGAGGATGGAAAGTAGTACTGAAGTCCAACCGTGAACCCAGAGCCTCGTGCAATTTCTTCCAGAATCGAGACGTGAAACGAGGATCCCTATCGAAGATGATCGAGACAGGAACCCCATGAAGTCTCACAATTTTAGATATGTACAACTTAGCTAACTTCTGGAGAGAAAAGTCCGTCCTGACCGGAATGAAATGAGCGGAATTGGTCAATCGATCCACAATGACCCAGACAGAATCCTTCTTAGTGGGTGTTAAAGGCAACCCACTAACGAAGTCCATCGTTACTCGTTCCTATTTCTACATCAGAATCTCCAATGGCTACAGCAACCCCGAAGACAACTGATGCTCAGCCTTAACCTGCTGACAAGTCAAACAGCGAGAAACAAAATCTGTAACCTCCCGTTTCAACCCTGGCCACCAGTATAACTCTCGTAAATCTCGATACATTTTATTCCTGCTGGGATGCATAGCGTAAGGGCTACTATGCGCTTCCCTCAAAATCAATTGTCGCAAATCCTCCTCATTCGGTACACAGATCCGATTGCGGAAACAAAGTATCCCATCACTGTTAATTCCAAAATTAGTAGTATCCCTATTCTCAACCTGACAGAACCGTAACTCAAGCGATTTATCCCCTCTCTGTTTACCTCTGATCTGATCAATCCATACAGGCTTAACCTGAAGTTCCGCTAACAGACTCCCATCGTCGAATAAACTGAGTCGAGTGAACATCGCTCTCAGATCAGTCATCGCCCTATGGCTCAAAGCATCTGCCACCACATTAGCCCTACCAGGGTGGTACTCCATGGTGTAGTCATAATCTTTAAGCAGTTCAACCCATCTACGCTGCCTAAGGTTTAACTCCTTCTGAGTGAGAAGATATTTGAGGCTTTTGTGATCAGTGTAGATAGTACACTTCTCACTGAAAAGATAGTGCCTCCAGATTTTCAGAGTGAAGACTACCGCTGCCAACTCCAAATCGTGCGTAGGATAGTTAGCCTCATGCGTCTTGAGTTGACGAGACACATAATCTACCACTTTGCCATCCTGCATGAGAACGCAACCCAGACGCACATGTGACGCATCACTGTACACAACAAAGTTTTTCCCAGATTCAGGCTGTATCAGAACTAGAGCCTGCATCAAAACAGATTTGAGCTTCTCAAAGCTCTCTTGTTGCTTATCAGTCCAAACAAAGGGAACTCCCTTGCGCAGAAGCTTGGTCAATGGTGCTGCGATCAAAGAGAACCCTTCTACGAAGCGTCGATAATAATCCGCTAGCCCCAGAAAACTGCGAATTTCAGACACATTCTTCAGCTATTTCCAACCCAACACAGCCTCAATCTTACGAGGATCAACTCGAATCCCCTCCGTAGAAACCACATGCCCCAGAAAGGTTACTTCTCGGAGTCAGAATTCACACTTACTGAACTTCGCATACAACTATTTCTCGCGAAGCGTCTGTAATACCACTCGGAGATGTTCATCGTGTTCGTCCTCAGTCTTCGAATACACTAGGATGTCGTCAATGAAGACTGGCACGAACCGATCTAGATAGGGCTGGAACACTCAGTTCATCAGATCCGTAAAAGCTGCTGGAGCATTCGTCAGTCCAAATGGCATCACTAGGAACTCGTAATGGCCGTAGCGAGTCCTAAATGCCGTCTTATGTACGTCAACCTCTTTAACTTTCAACTGGTGATACCTTGATCGTAGATCAATCTTAGAGAAAACCAAAGCTCCTCGGAACTGGTCAAACAGATCATCAATCCTCGGTAGGGGGTACTTATTCTTGATGGTCAGCTTATTCAATTAACGGTAGTCGATACACATACGCATAGATCCATCCTTCTTTTTCACAAACAGAACAGGTGCTCCCCACGGAGATGCACTAGGGCGGATGAACCCACTATCCAGTAACTCTTGAATCTGAGCCTTAAGTTCCACAAGCTCCTTCGGTGCCATTCGGTAGGGTGTAATAGACAGCGGAGCTGTACCCGGAATGAGCTCAATCCCAAATTCCACCTCTCGATTCGGAGGCAGACCCGGTAGTTCCTCAGGAAAAACATTCGAAAAGTCCCTTACTGTTCTGATGTCCTTAACCGAAGAGTCCCCAGAATCAGAAACACTAATGTAGGCCAGGAATGCCTCACATCTCTTTCGTACCAACTTTTCTACCACCAACGCAGAAATCACATTAGTCAAGTAGTCTCGAAGTTCCCCAATCACCACTACCTTTTTGTCCTCCTCGGTTCTCAAAACCACTCTTTTTGACGCACAGTCCAGATTTACACGGTGTTTGACCAGCCAGTCTATTCCCAGAATCAAATCGAACTCTCCGAACAGAAGTTTTATCAGATCAGCCAGAAATATTGTCCCTTGAACCTCCAACAGGACGTCTCTATATAGTTTACCCACTCGGATAGACTGCCACAACAGACTCACAACAACTACCTCACTCGAAGTACTCTCAATCGGAATCCCCAGAGTTTCAGACACAGAGCTAGCTACGTAAGAGTGTGTAGAGCTTATGTCTATCAATGTAGTGTAGGGTACATTAAAAATTAAGAACATACCTGTAATGACGTCCGGAGCATTACCATCCTCTCGACGACGTGTAGCATAAACCAGTGCAGGCTGTCTCACCTCAATCGGTCCCGCACCTCTACCCGGTGCTCTTTGTCCTCAGCCCATGCCATTACCACCCCTGGCCTGTCCTCAGCACTAATACCCGTAGCTTGCACCTGATCAGTTCTCAACGGACAATCCCGAACACGGTGCTCAGTCGACCCACATCTCAAAAATGCTCCAGTCGTCCTCCAGCACTCGCTCGGATGGCGTCTACCACAGTGCCCACAAAGCGCCACCCTAAAAGGTGCAACAGGAGACCCAACTCTCACTGGCCCATCCGATCTGGCCTTTTTCTTAGGCCTCATCACAGAATTTGAGGGCTCCGATTCCCTCTTATTCTTTTCTTTCTCGCGATTTTGGCGCTCAGCGCGCTTAACCTCCTCGGCGATCTTCGCCTTCTCCACTAAAGTAGAAAAATCGCGCTTCCTCTACGGAGCTATCAGAACCCGCAAGCTATCCCTGAGTCCATCCTCAAAACGGACGCAACGCTCATACTCAGTCGCCACCATGCCCCGGGCATAACGGCTCAGTCTCAGAAACTCAGCCTCATACTCGGCCACTGACCGATCTCCTTGGGTGAGATTAAGAAACTCACACATCCTAGGATCGATGTAGCTGGCTCCCACATACTTACTCTAGAAAGCCGTCTTAAAGTAGTCTCATGTCAAACGGTCGGGCTGAGTGCCCTCCTTAACAGTCAGCCACCATTGGTAAGCTTCGTCACAAAGCAGAGAGACAGCACCATTAAGTTTCTTCTCCGCAGAAAAATCTAGATCATCCATAATTCTTTCTGTGGCCTCTATCCAATATTCGATCACGTTAGGGGCGACTCCACTGATACCTTTGAATAACTCTGCCCCATTCGACCGGAGTCATTCCGTAACTGACCCACGGCCCCTAGATCCAGTGTTGGGCCCAATGACCCTCTCTAAAATCCGTAGCATGGCTCGGGATAGTGCGTCATCCCCAACCTCACGATCATGAGACCCGGTCTCTATAGCAGGTGAGATCAGTATCTCGCTTGTATCCAGATTAGGCAGATTATCAGATGCTGAGGACCCAGCTCGAGCCCCCCACGGCCTCTACCACGGTCTCTCGTACCCCGTCCGCGGATACTTCGTGCGCTCATCGTAAATTCAGAGTTTATATGTATTAACAGTTTTATGCATTCGTTATAGTTTCGATATTTATTAGCAGATATTTTATGCAGATCAGTATCAGAAGTTCAGAGTTCGTTATCGCGAATCGCAGGTTTTACTACAATTTTTAATGTCATTACAGTTTCCAATTTATACTACCTAGAGTGGTTTCAGTACAGTATACTGCCTAAGGCTGTTTCAAGCATGCAAGTAGTATTTCAGACAAATTTAAACAAAATTCAGAACACTTACAAGATCGGTGCCGAAGACTCGGTGTACCACATACTCAGTTCAAAAATATTTCGAATCATTTAAAAATCATTTCGGAAAAACCAATTTTAAAAACCCAAATCCACAGTCGAGTTTTATAACCTGGCTCTAATACCACTAAATTTAACACCCCAAACCCGTCCTAGATGTTATGGTCGAATCTGGTGATGTCACATGATAGTGCTTTAGAAAAAGTAACGGCGTTGAAACCATTTTTAGGTATCTAAGGCTATCGTCAAAACGTGTCGTTATTTATTCATTATCCGTTTTATAAACTTTATACGTTGCGGAAGCTTTTAAAACGATTTGTAAGGTCGTACGTATTTTGATAAAACCTTTGTTTATTTTGAAAACTCGCGTCTTGTCCTACTGCTAGCAGTTTATAAAATAATGATCCCAAATTTTAAACAAAAATCCGAAAGGCCTTGTTACATGAAATTTACTCAAATATAACCAAATCATTATTTAAAATTTAACTGTAAATAAGTGTCCAGTACCGTGGTCACTGTCGACTCTTCCGTTGTACTGATCCGTCTACTGCTGGGGATTACCTGAACAGATTAAACAAAAAATGGTGAGTTTTCACAAACTCAGTGTGTAAACCCCACAGAAAACATATACATAGTAACATCAGATAACAGACATAATTTTCACAGTTCGGGTCTGAGCCCACTACAGAAACGGTGTGGACCTTAGCCCACTCAGATACAGAATCAGACATAATAGAGAGCCTTAGCTCATTTTAGACAGAATATGCAGAAAACAGAGTCCAACCCACCAGCCTCTACACACCAACTCCATCCAACCCTACACACCATGTGGGGATAAAATCAACTCACCCAGCCCTACACACCATGTCGTACCGAATGCGGCACATAATCATAAATTTGTAGCTGAGCTGCCAGATAACAGGCTTAAGAGCCTTTCAGATACTTCCTCCAATCATAATCAACCCATCCCGATGTAATGCAACATATAAGAATGACATGCTATTATGCAATTAAAACTCATATATTCAGATCAGTATACATGCTCAGTACATAAATCAGACTGACAGATCATTCATTTAGGGCCTAAGTATCGCTTACCGACCCTACGGTAGGTCCACAGTCCACTTGGGCTACCCGTGCAACCTTACAGAGTTTTCAGAAAAATGGGTGTGGCCTGCCCCTGTGGCCCACCCGGCCCAAATTGGCCTTGGCCGTGTGATCCAAATGGCCTGGCCCAGAATCCCACACGCCCATGTGGTTCACCTGTGTGGGCCCACATACCCATGTGGCCCACACAGCCCAATTGGTCGAGCCCGTGTGTCGCACACGGCCTTGCTCAGCCATCACATGGCCGTGTCACTCGCGCATGGCCTGGCTCGTCGATCACACGGCCGTGTGACTAATAGTCTTGCACACGGCCTACCGCACGGGTGACCACACGCCCGTGTGGCATCGACAGAGGGGTTTTTGGCTTTCGTCGAAACCTCATTTTCTGCGTTTTCGAGTACACACCTGGTTTCGATTGATGCTAAAACGATCTCTGAGCAATCTCGAACCTATAATTGACATATTAAACCCCAATAATCAGTCTTAGATCACAGTTATCACAACACCAACAAGTGTCTAACATGATCGCTTAACATTTACCTCGAAACCACGCACGATATCGACTAAGAATCAACACGAGAGGCCTCGCTCAATCCTATTCTCTGCTATTCAAAACAGACATTGTAAATCCCCATCCAGTAATACTTAAAAGAAATCGAAACTATAACGTAGTCAACTACTTACCACTATCGACGGAAACGGCGCAACGGGCTTTAGAAGGTAATAAACACACGAACGGAATTGGGAGAGCAACAATTGAATAACGAAAGGAAAAAGAAAGAAAAGAGGACAGGAATGTCAAAAAAACGAAGAGGAGAGGAAACTGAATTTTCACAAAAGAAGAAACAGATTAGAATTCCTGTTACTTCCCACTATTCTCCCAACTCCCAAGTATCCTACTACAGCACAACCACTGACCAAATCCCCTACAAATTCGGCCACATCCATCTACTATCAAAGATTTTAATTCTATCAAACACCGCCCCTATAATCGAGCAAAAATTAATGCCAACTCTGTGGCTCGATCTCGGACCTCCAAAGACACCAACACTCCACTTAACCACCGCACCAAAGAAGCCCATTCGACATGTTCTTACAAATAAATACTTATAAGCCTACTAACCAAAGTTGGGCTTTATTCGTAAAAATACCAAAATTTACCCAAGTTGAGACTTGAACTTGGGACCTCTCAGACACTTCCCAGAACACTTAACCACTAAAGCAGATAGACATTGTGTTTCAAAATTACAAAAGCCAAAATAAATGAAAAACCGATGCGTTACAATTTGTAAGGATAAAATTATGGGAATTAGATTTAAAAAGCTCCGTGTGAGTCTTAAACATAGTAAACAGTGTATATACATACAGACAATCAAATTACAGTAAAGCATAGAGCTAACAACATTTCTGATATCACAGTAAAGTATGGCATCATAAAAACACAATATATATACATGGGCATACTCATATGAAAATAATGTATATTTCCTATCCAACCATCCGCTACACACCATGAGTTTCCCAAAACTCATTAGCCGAACACCAAAACAATAAGAGTCACAGCTCAATGTAGATAACCCACCAGTAACAATTTTTACAGTTAGACTGCCAGTAATTTACGGAATTGAACCAAGGTATGATTTGATTAGTAGTTTGATGGATTCAGATCTGCATAGGGGTGTGCAAATTTTAGGTAAAACCGAATTAACTCGGTCGGGGGTCGGTTAATAATTTTTTAGAAGTTTGATTAACGGTTAATTCAGTTCAAAATCAGTCGGTTAACCGAATTAACTGAACTTAATAAATAATATTATAATATATAAGTATTTGGTCAGGGGTCGATCAGTTCGGTTAATTTTTTGGCAGTTTAAATTAATCGGTTGGTTAATTTGGTTAATTTTTTATATGTTTTATACTTGTTTTAACCAAAAATAAAAAAGTATATAAATTTCGGTTAATTTGGTTAACCGACTGAATTAACTAAAAAAGTTCAGTTCGGTTAACGGTTAAGGGTTTAAAAGGGTCAGTTAATTCAGTTAATGGTAGTTCGGATCAGTTAACCAATTGAACACCCCTAGATCTGTGTAAGTATTCGCCAAATGTGACTGATTAATATCTATGAACAACTTTTCTGGAGTAAGTTTGTGTATTAAGAGATTATCTGTATAAATTGGGCTCTAAAGGTATATTCTTTTGAGAAGTACCTATGATTTATGAAATTTCTAAAAGGATCTTAAGTTAGGCAGTTAAGAACGAATTTGCACGTTAAGAGTATAATAGTTGGCATGGAAATGTATGCCAAAACTGTGATAGTATCCACTTAAAATGGAAGTAAGTGGTTCAGAAAGGTAGCTGGCGCACTGATGTTCTTCCAATCTTATAAATTATCCACCAAGGTATTCTTGTGATAAGGCTCACTAAGTTCTTTTGAACTTACAATGTTTGTTGTTGTTTTAGGTGTATGGTAATGGAATGCACCAAGAGGGACAACGCCAGAAGTACGCCAAGATAGCAGTGAAGTGGAATATTATGCATACAGTAGAGAAGTGGCTTAGATTAGGATTATGCCCTAAGAGTAATAAGAAAAATGTTTTCAGTAAGAAAAATTTTTCAACTGTTTCGATAATTCAGTTAAGTATTTTGTGTAGTAACACCCGAGATCCGGACCCGACACATCGGTTCGGGTTGAGGGCGTTACAAAGCCCATAGGCATCAAATGTTTAATCATATTCAAATAAACCCCTCCACCACACGAAGGCCTCCATACAGACAGTGAATACTCGATGATCCGCAACAAATGTTGGATCCCAAATTAACATATCATAATCTCCACATCGTTAACTATCCCATGCACAAGCACGCATATGACCCTATTGGCATATCATTTGTATCTTAGCCTTTTATTAAGTTCACATGGGAATCAATCATTCATATTTGCATATTCATAACCTGTAACTATAACCTATCAATTTCTGAATTTCGTTGATTGAATCTGAAAATGAATTATGCATACAATGAATGATATGTTTTAAGATCTTTTCTATTCTTATAGTTACAATCAAGGGATTTAAAATCAATCACTTATCTCAATTCATTTCAACTCAATCACATTTTCTAGTCATGTATGTCAATTTCCACCAAAATCTTAAGTTATGTCCAAGCATAAATATTGTAACACCCCCTGCCCGACCCGATCGTCAATCCCAAGTTATAGGACGCTACATGCATTGCTGGAGCAACTACATTCAAATTTATAGTAAAATAATCACTCACATGTGTAGTCAAACATCAATCATGATCAAATTACAATAATAAATCATTTTTATGTATTATTCGAGCTTACAAAAGCTCTTTTGTGAACCCAAGCAAGAAATAGAACCAAATTAAAAAGTTTTATTTAACCCCCTTTTTGATTATACAAATATTTTTATTTTATTCATTTTAGTCAATGAACTCGAGATAAGCATATTTTTCGATTCCTAGCTTCAGATCAAATCCGATTTCATATTTTTTCATTAGGGACCCTATACTTTCTATTCCTAGTATAACTTCATGATAGGTTTTATATTGATCCAATTTGGTCCCTAATGTTACAAAGTTAACAAACAAGTTTAACCAACTTTATAATTTAGTCCTTTTCATGATCTAAGCTTAATATCTATCAATTACAAGCCTATTTCATCAATTTATCAACAATGGCAACTTGCTAAAATTTCAACAATTGATCAAATTGATACATGGGCTAGCTAAATCAAGCTCCCATGATCATAAATCTAAAAAAATTACAAGAAAGGGGCATGGTTTTCTTACCTAATTGAATGGCTAAATATAAAATGAGTTGAAAGCTTTTTCTTAGCTTTTCCTCTATGGTGGATGGCGGGCTAATAAAGAAGATGATGAAATTCCACTAAGATTTCATATTTATACATTAGTTAGTTATTAATTAATCTAGTTCAATTAACTTAGTAATGGCTTAATTAACATAATCTAATTATTACTCACACTTAATGGAAAATGTCATCACTATCCACTAACTCTTAATTAAAAATGGTTTAATTATCATTTTGACCCTTTGGTTAATCGCTATCTACGTCCTCAAGCCTTTTCTTAATTAAAACTCAATAATAATTGAACTTTTACAATTTAGTCCCTAAGTTTTAATTGACTATTTTATCGACTAAATTACTTGACCATTCATCAATGTATTTTTATATCAACTCCATAAATATTCCTTTTATATTTACGGGCTCGGTCTACAAAAATGGGGTTTCAAAATTGCATTTTTCGGTACCATTGTAACTCAACCGTTACATCACAAGTTTTGAATGTTCAAATCTTCGAAGGTATATTGAATTGATTTTTTATGTTTTTAAGAATAGGGTATAATGATTTAGATAAAATATGTATGTACTAAAATATTGACAAAAATTTTGCTATTTTTTTATAACTATCTTCATATATTATAATTAAGGCTCTTAGTTTAATGGCAAGCTTGGTATTTTGAGAAATTTAAAATCTTGTGTCCCATCTTGTATAAATTATGTGTGAATTATTTTCAGACTTTATTCTAGTTTAAATTTGAAAATATTTTAATTTTCGATACAATTATTTTTTGTAATGATTAATTATGATTATAATTATTTAAATATATATTATTTATAATTGTACTTGTATTTATACTTATAACTTATTTAAAAAAAAAAACACAATTGCTAATTAAACTTTGGAAGTGTTTACAAAGTCTGGGACCTTTAGACTTTGAGTACCCAAGTTTGAAACCCACTATGTGTATTTATACATGTATGGATTCTTGTTATACCTCTACTCTAGCTTGGACATGTGGCAATATAAGGAATGGCTTTACAAGCACCCACATATGGCCGTCCACCTTGTATCATCAGTAGTGACCATTCGGCTAGCCCTCAATAATAACCATCTAGTTAGCCTTTAATAATGACCATTAGGCTAGTCATCCACGATAGGCTTGTAACGACCCTATAGTCAGGAGTGCCGGAAAGTGCATTCCCGGGACTCCGTTTTCGTAAATCTGACTCGTAAATATTTACTCGGTAATGTCTCGAAACCCTATTTCGACGACGGATACGGGTTAGGGATGTTACAAGGCTACCTGCTTTTGGTCTCCAACCAGCCACCCGCTTTTATCCGTCAAATGGGTACCGCTAAAGGACCACCAAGGTATAACAACCTTGTACTACCTCAATAAGGAGAATGTCAAAGCAGGACCAGATAGTATTATGCTTGTCGATAACTACATGCAACAGATCTTCCACCTAGCCAACCACACAGGCAACCTACCACCCATATTGTCAATGACCTGGCACTACCAGACAAAGGGACCTCCCTTATATATACCCCAATACATGAGATATCAAGGATCTTCTTTCCCAAGTATTCCACATGATAACCTAAACATTCTCCAACCTTCTCTTTTCCTTTCTCCTATTCTCCCTCATTAACTTCTTCCTCCGACTCTCCGCCTATCACAGGTGAATCAGCCTTCAAATTCCCACCACCATCTCCCATTTGTTGATTAAATGTATCAACAATTCTCAATACAGGTTTTATTATGGATTGAAGTATCACCAATGTGTTGATCCAAGTGATTCAAGCAACTGAAGCGGATTAGCAATATTCTATTGTAAGTCGAGCCATCAAGAGCCTACTCCAACTTCCTTGGATGGTTCGAATTACACGTATCTTTAGAAAGGGCAATAGGGTTGTTGATGGTTTGGCTTCAATGGCGTTCTCAAGACCGTTGGGTAGATATATTTTCAAGCAACCACCGGATGAAGCCCTTCAATTATTACATGATGACTACTCTAGAATGGTTTAACGTCGCTTAGTATCGTTATGGTTTATTCGTTCTTGTACCAAAAAAAAAAAAAGAGTCTCACCAATGTGCTATGTCTAAATATATTATGATCTGAATTTGAATATATTTTAATTATCAATCCATTCGTTTTTGCTTTGTAATAGCCTGATTTTAGTCGAAGTTAAAAAGGAGCATATTACCTATATTTATGAATTATAATTGAACTTTAAAAAAAAAACAAATTTAGGAGTAAAATATTAAATAAAATAAAATCCAAAATGAAATGGAAAATAGATGCATAAAAATCAAAGTGAAAATCCAAGGCAAACAAGGAATTGTCCGTGAGTTCATCGTATCCGGTTGCCATTGTAGGGCAACATCAGTTGATCACCACTCCTTGAGGATTTTGGCCAACTTGATATGCATGGGCATGTGGATGACATGTGGTTGTCACCCATCATGAAGAGAAAAAATGAATGGTAGAGGAGTATACTTTATAGGCGGGTCCCCAGTGTAGGGCTCATCATGGCCGTCAGTTTTTGTCTCACTTTGTATGTAACGTAGGTTTCACCGAAAGGGGAGAGAGGTTCTCTATGCCACTAGCTTTATTGGTCCCATTTCTTTCATTTTAAATCTTTTAAACTTTGTAAATACTTTGAACACAACATGACTATAATAAAATAAAATATGAGTTATTAGAATACGGTATCAAATATTATATGAATATAAAATATCTTTTAAGAAGAAAAATAAAACCACATAAGAAAACAAAAATTACTAATGGTTTGGGTCTATTCTTCATCTTCATCTTTAGCCTTATCATCGTTTTAGCTGTCATATTTGCCAACATAAAGTGACGCCATCATGAATCATCATCATTTACATCTTGGTGGTTATGTCTTTGCATAGAAAAATATTCAAATTTAACTCAAAATTTCAACCGCAAATTCCAATATCTTAATATCAGACTGAAACAACTGAAACAGCTCACAAGGGTTTCCCTCGTGTATTGAGTGAAGAATATGCATCCATTATCACATCACACCAATAACATCCGTGCTCATAAGTTATCGAGTTCGATTTAAATAAATAAATAACCCTTCAAGTTCAGGTTATTGTAAAAATACAAACAACTCAAGTTACCGAACGAGTCGAATCTTAATATCTAGTTCGAGAGCTCGAGAGCATTTATAGGCAGTGATTGTAATTGTAACAGAGCAATTGTAATTATATCACAAGTAAAATAAACTGGCAAAGCAATATCCAAGCCCAAAAACAAAGCTAAATAGGTTCATTCTTAGCTATACTTGAAATTGTAACATGAGCAAATGCTTCCAAGGTTAGACACCTTAATCTGTCCGCCGCACATGACAAAACAAGAAAACGAAAGGCGAAATATAGGAACACGCCAAAAGCTATACCAAAAGTTATATAAATATAGAACAAATTAAACACAATTATGACTCGAAATAACACATGAACACGATAAAAATACATGAATTGTCAAGTCACCCCCTTCAGATTTTATTTCTCAGAAGTTGACATAGTGACTAACCTTAGAAAAGCTTTACAACAATGGAGTTTCATAAAAGATCATACACACTAGCTTCCATCTTTATCACCTCAGTCATCCAGTAAACAACACAAGATGTAATTAATTGCTTGCTGTCGAAGATGAAACGGAGTAATGTGGCGACCAAAGCTTCAGTTGCAAATTGATTTTGTGGCTAACATAACTGGAGCCAGAGGTAGATGTTGGCTACGAATAGTTGAAAAAGATCAAATATCTCTCAGGACCCGTATCTCTATCAGCAGCATCTGACCTGTCCCGTGATTATCTGTATGTTATAGAAAAGTAAATTATAGCTCGATAAAATGAATAACAGATTGCTAACCAGAAGCAAGACATGGGAATCACAATGAAAATCATAAATTGCATGACTTTCAACTGTAAGCCATATTTTCAAAATCAAATCCCTTAGTTCGGTCCGCATGCCTAAGCTTATCACTACCAAGAGTTTATAGATATATTTCTTTCCGTTTCAGCCACCTTATAGGATAACACTTTGACCAGTTCAAACCTAATGGATACATGTTCAAAATGAGAATATTCAATTCTTTTTCCATATAATTGGAGGGTCTTATTATCCTTGTTCGAATACGTATCAGAAACAAATTTCAAACATGAGCATTAAAGGAAAATGAAGAGTCCAAGCAAGGTTTTCAACAGTATCCATAAACCCTAAAACTTCATCTTTTTTCCCACCCAAACTTACCATAAATACTAAGAACACAATCATAAATCTGGCTGGCCTACATAATTTCATATGTTAAATTACCCAATATTTATTTTGATAAACTAAACTTCATATCACACATACCTTCAAGAGGTCCATGTCCTCGAAGCCTTATGCACCATTAGACACATGACAACTGCAGATCTTGACTTTAGACTCCTCTGTACTCCAGATGCAAGATAGCCAACTGAAATTTAGGGAATGACGATCTGAGAATCAATGTGTTAGCAGTTTGCACAAGAGTCCATTCGTACTCACTAAAAAACAGGTCCAGGAATAAATTGAGGGTATATAATCACCGAAATACAACCTGGAACACGGATACCTACAAAAACATCCAATGAAATCAGTATCAGGGGATCCAAGATGACCTTGTTCCTAAGAAAGACAGAAAGCTCACCACACAAAAAGATATGGTTGCCGAACCACTTCAGGAAATAGCGTATGCATACAAGCTTCCTGTTCAATATAAGTAGGTGAAGTCAAGAACTTTGGAAACCGCAGAACCGAACATTGCAGAGCGCAAAATATATGATTATGCAAAACTTGGGTAAAAGTGACAAAAAGGAAAAGAAGGGGGACAGAGATAAGGCATATGCAATAAGCATAACAGTATCTGTATTATGCTCATATGCATTCACACATATAACCCCGAGAACAATTCATCATATCTTGATGATAGATTACTTACACATACAATTAACTCTATAGCTGCCCTTGGAAAGAATGAACAGAGAACATACATAGGCTAGCACTTCCAGTCAATTTCTAATTTCAAGAAGCATTGCTCACAGATGGAATCTATGTTCCTCCGAATTTATTTTTTTTTTCAAAGCATCCATGTCCGATATTCGTGGATGACACGAGTATGAGGATATTCCAAATAGATAGAAAAACTTACAAAAATCTAACCATGCCCGTGTTGGACAAACACCTTGTAAAATAAGATAAAATGCCTTTGGAAGAAAGAAACCAGGGATTACCTTGTCCAAGGATCAAAATACTGTTTGCAGCCGTAGGTATCATATCTTGGATCTTTTCGCTAGTAAAAATTGCTTGAACAACTAGCAAATAGAACAGGGAAAAAAGAAAATCATTTCATCAAAATTTAGAAGGAAAAACACGCACTAGAATAACAAACTGGAAAGAACACATGGGAACATTACAATAATATATAAGAAAAATAAGTAATAAAGTGACTGATGAATCGAGTTCTTAAAATCTTTGAACATTCACAAGCAAGAATAAAAATTTTGTGGACAACACCACAAAGGAATCAAAATCATGGAAGAGAATATGAAAGTATTCTCCAAATATTGATAAACGTAGTATGTATATATGACAAAATATTAAATTAATGAAATCAGAGGATTTATAAAACTTGAGATCCATATTAGCAGTTTCCTCACTCTCTCTTTTATCAGTTTCGTTAACAGCAGAGCTAATGTCCACCACATGCATGGAATGATGCCCATCCGATATCCAAACAGTTTGTCTTCCTACAAAATGATGGTAAGTATCATTTAATGGCATAGACGTAATATAAAGCTGAGGTCAAATGGCATAGATTATCATTAACAAAGTTCCACAGAACTTTTATTTTACTATCCATTCTTTCTCCTATATTTTTATTAACACAGGGTGTTTTAATAGCATATGACTTCAATGTTTCAACCCCGAACTCGTGCCCTACAAAATATTTATTTTGTTCCTTGTTCTTCGCTCACGAGATAACCCATTAGCAAAGAACAATGGAAAGACTCCACTACCTGTTTGCTAGGTATCCAGAATCTTCCAAATGGCAATAATTCCTAGTCATGTCCCATTGCTGTCCATTAATCATGCGAACATTTCTAACAAATAAAGCCTTCGGAAAAACTAAAGAACAAAGTAGAGAAGCTTACTCGAAGAAATATCGGGAAAAACAGCCATCATTTGCACTTTCATAACATGTGGCAATAGCCTCATGTAGCAGGTGACATCTGATCCAACAGATGTGTCTGTTACATGCAAGACAAACAAATCTCCAACAGTATCCAAGACCAAGAACCTCTTTGAGGACAATGGTTGAATTGAAATTGCCTTCAAGGACATAGAGGACGCTTTCACAGATGTCAAGCCCTTAACCTCCTTTGGCTCAAATGGCACAAAGCATGCACCTGGTTCAGCAGATTCTTGTCTGTGTTTACCAGACCTTGGCTTCACTGCAAATCAAGATGCCAACCAAAGATAAAAAGGAACCAACTTTATGTCAACTCTCTTGATACTTTAAAAAAAAAAACAGATAATTATATTGGAAAAGGAACAAAAAACTCGCCAAGTACTTAGATTGTGCAAGTGTCATATATTATTTCCATAGTGACCTACTATAAATACAGTGAATGGCATAGTTATCCCACCTGCTAAACTTCAATCAAACAAAAGTGAAAACATATAAGAGAGCTCAGTCGAGCATACTCTATACTTTACAATATAAATAATTAACCATCTCAAAACATCAATATGATTTAAACCAATTGACAGCATCTTGCTCACAATAGTCACCAAACTGCTTGGTTAAATAAATGCTAAAGCAATATGTTAGGGAAAATAATAAATTGAACATATTTCAGTGGATATAGCACAAGACGATGAAAAGGATGTCCAAGTAAAGCCAATTAACTGAGTTATGCTATCATAATGAGCCATATGTAATCACCAGAAGATTCATGATAACAATAACCTATTACTCGTATCTAAAAGGTTGGGCTAGATCCCAGATTAAGTAATCCATTCCAATTTTTATTTTTATTTTTTCTTTTTTGATAAGGCTCAAGCTAAAATCCTAAAGTTCTCTATGCTCCTTGATCTAGAAATCTAACTTAATGAAACAGGAAAATGGCAGTAGATGGTGTTGACATGTACCAAATTTTAATCATTTTCTTTGAGATCTGAACAATAAATTCCAACCAAAAAACAAACTTCCTCCTATGTTACTAGGTATTTAAACCTCTTCTTAAAAGATCTTCACTGAAATGCATTTACACCAAGCACTCTCTAGAGTCCAGACCGTACTTTATCTCCTGTAAATTATCTCAGAAGCCATAACACAAGAAGCATTAATCAAAGAAGTGAACAAAGTTCCTTCTTCTAAATACCAAGCATCGCAAAGACCTTTATCTGAAGTCTAACAAAATGCACTAACTATACAGGTACAGGGATGTCAAGGGCACTAGGTGCAGCCTAAGTGCAAGAATCCTTATATTGCCTCACGCGCAAGGTGCAAAAAGGAGTGCCCATCTAAGTGAAGTAAGGCAAAATATGTATATGCAAGTATTATATTGTATGTGTGTATTAAGCTTAACATATATAATCATGGTAATAAACTCTAAAGATATATTTAAGGATGCCACTATACTAAATCACTTGAGCATTTTTGCAAGTAAAATTGCCAACAATAATAGACTGAAATACAGAATCCATTATGTCTTTCAGAAAACAGATTTATAAGCAATAAAACTAAAGTTCAAACCCATAGAACTTACCTGAAACGGATGGCTTTTCAATCTTCCCATCCAAATGACCATTAGAAACAATCTCCGAAGTACTTGATCCACCATTGGAAACACCATTGTTATCTCCAATTACACCATTTGAAAGACCATAATTCTTCACTTTCTTTACCTTTTTCCCTTTCACCAATTCTCTTAAATTCCAAACTTTAACCCCATTTTCCTCCCCTAAAACCAACCATTCAAACGAAATACTGATCGAGAAAACAGGCTTCAAACAATCAATCACAGCAAATTTCATGAGCTTAAAAGCGACCCTATCATCACTTTCATCAGTATCAACCACCAAGTTAACCCCAAAGATTAAAACTTTGGAGCTTGAAACCGAATACAATGCAAAAAAATTAACAGACCCAGAAATCATAAGTTTCAAACCATGACTGACATCAATCAAAACCCCAACTTTATCATCAAACTCAATACCCTTTTGCTTGGAAACAACTTTAGCCTTCTCAAAAGCCTTGCTTCCATCACTCCTATAAAGAAAAAATCTAAGGAGAACCTTGGAACCACCTTTATAAGGGCCAGCAACGACGAAAAGGACCCTGGGGTTGGGAGACTTTTGGGTTTTGAGGAGAAGGAAAGTGGAGGAAGAGGAAGGAGGAGGAATAGAAAGGGACTTTTGGGTGGAAGAGAAAGGAAAGGAAATGGAAGGAAATAGGGAAAGAGAAGAATCAGAGTGGGAAAGGGCGAGGGAAAAAGAATGGGGTTCAAAGAGGAGAGACGTTGGAGTTTTAGAAGAAGGAGGTGAGGCAAAGGGAGTTGGGAGATGGATCTTTGAAGCTTGGCAAACAACCATTTGAATTTTTCTTAACACCAAAAATCCGATCTCTGTGATTTTGGGTTTTTGGAATGAAAGAAAATATGGAAAGTCAATCGACAAATTTATATGATTCAAAAGTTAGATTTAAAGGCTAAATCTATCGAGTTTGGTTAAGTGTGGGAGATAATCAGAGGTGTTAATCCTAAGGTCCCGGTTTTGAATTTTTTATCATCTTTTCGTGTTTATATCGGTTTAAATATCTTACTTTATTAATTCTTTAAATTTCATTAAAATATCTTAAAATTATTTTTATATTTTTAATATATTTAGAATATTTATTATTTGATAAATTGATGGTAGAATTTGTTAAATCTAAAGCCCTCAATTTTTTAAAAAAATACAATTAAGTCTTTTTTTTTCACTCAATTTGGTACTTAAACTTTTAAAATACATCAAAAAGGCCTTCAAACATTTTCAAAAAAAAAGCAATTAAGTCCCTTTTTTCACTCAATTGGGTATTTGAACTCTCAAATGCATCAAAAATGTTATTTGATCGTTAACTTTAACGGTTGACTGTTAAAGTTAATTGCCCCTCATTTTTTTTCAGTTAAAGTCACCCCGTATCACATCTACGACGTGAGATGTGACAAAAAATTATAAAAAAATAAAAATCAATAAAAGTTATACAAATTATTAAATTTTAATAAAAATATAAAAATATATTTAAAACTAGAAAAAATTTATAAAAAATTGTAAATTTTATAAAAATCATAAAAAACATTATAAAATGCATCAAAAAGACCCTTTAACCATTAACTTTAACCGTTGACCATTAAAGTTAACTACCCCAATTTTTTCTAGTTAAAGCCATCATGTGTTGCAACATACTGTGATATATGGTAAAAAATGATAAAAGAATAAAAATCAATAAAAATTATAGAAAAATTATAAAATACTTCTTTTAGTACGATATTTTTTTTATAATTTTTTTATGAACTTTATATTTCTTTATAGTTTTTTATAATTTTCTTACGACTTTATAAAATTTTATATTTTTTCTATATTTCTATATACTTTTAAAAAAATTTACAATTTTTCTAATTTTTTTCTAATTTTTAATAAATTTTAAATCTTTTTTATATTTTTTATTAAAATTTAATTATTTTTATAACTTTTATTATTTTCATTTTTTATTATTTTTTTGCCACATGACACGTTGTGGTTATGACAAGTGATGGCTTTAATTGAAAAAATTAGGGCTGGTTTAAGTATCCAATTGAGTGCAAAAAAAAAGGGCTTAATTATTTTTTTTTGAAAAAAGTTTGAGGGTCTTTTTAATACATTTTAAAAATTCAAGTACCCAATTAAGTGGAAAAAAAAAAGCAGAGCCTTAATTACTTTTTTAAAAAAAATTTAAAGGTCTTTTTGATGTATTGTGAAAGTTTAAATACCGAAGTAAGTGAAAATAAACATGAACTTAACTTACTTTTTTTTTTAAAAGACTTATCTCTCTTAGAGGTGTACACGGGCCGGGCTACTCGGCCCGGCCCGAAGGCCCGCCCAAAAAATAGGAGGGTTTGGGTAAAAATATAGGCCCGAAAAATGGGCTTGGACAAAAAATGAGGCCCGTTTAAAAAATGGGCCGGGCCTCGGGCATGATTTTTTTTGCCCGGCCCGGCCCGAAATATTTTAGTATTATTTTTTATTTTTTATTAATAAAATTTTAACTTTAGTATTATTTTTATTTTTTTTGGGATTGTTGGTGATGTTGTTTTTCTGCTGTTTATGTTATTTTATTAAAGAATGTGAAGGAAAAAACCAATAAAAATGAAAAGAATAGAAAGAAGACAAAACTTCTTAGAAATTTATTTTGGGTGTAGAAATTTTTAGCTGAAGCAAAGAGCTCCAGTAGGAAAAAAAAAGGCTTCTAGTGTTATGTTTGTTGAGCTCTCTGTGATGATGTATGTTTTTAAAAAGGCTTCTTAGAAATTTATTTTGGATGTTATGTTTGCTGAGCTCTGCTTTTCTTTCAAATTGCAGTGAAGTTGGTATTTCTGTATCTAAATTTTGGATTTACTTCAAATTCATTTTTATTCTAGTTTGTCATTTTACCATTCATTTTCTTTGATTTTATTGTACACTTACAAACAAATTTCAACAAACAACATAGAAGGCTCAAACATATTATTATTTGTGGCTATTTAAATTTTTATTTTTTATTTAATAAAATAAAAAAATAATACGGGCCGGGCCGGGCTGGGCTCGGGTTTACCAATTCCATTTTGGGCAGGGCTTGGACAATTTTTTAGGCACATATTTCGGGCTGGGCCTAGCCCGGGCTTACAAAACGGGCCTAGATTTTTAGTTAGGCCCGGCCCGAGCCCATGTACACCTCTCTCTCATTTAGTTCTTATTTTTTAAGATATTTAATAGCACTTACTTTTTTCTTAGTGGAGTTAAAAAATTTCAACATTAATGGACAGTTGGAGCTATTAATATTGAATTTCAATGTTTTGACTTTGATATTAGAAGTTTTATTATTTTTTATTAATTTACTTTTACCTAAAATAAAATATATTTTTAAAGATTGCCTCAACACTTATAGAGGTATTGTACTTAACGTTGAAATATGCATTGCAATTTTTTCAACGTCGTGACTGAATCTTACATATAATTACGTAATGATTAAAGTACATTGACACTTTAATGTATTTAGGATCTCACTATTTATTGTAACCTAACCCTAATGAATATTTTGTATTGATCTTAACACCTATGGGTGTATAATTTAAGTTTAAATGAACCCCAACCTGACCCTAATAAATATAATAAATACAACTCAGCATTCATGAGCGTTAATTTCTTAATCAACTTAACTTATTAGCAATTACCATAAATTTAACTCTAATGAATGCTTTGTATTAAATTTGATACTCACAAGTGTAGAGTTTATGATTAAATTGATTTTTACCATTTAATCTTAACCTAAATAAACTTTTATTTATATTTCCTTTAAGTCATTTGGTGAAAATAATTATTGAAAATTTTATTAAACATTTTCAAAGAATTACTCAAAAACAAGTTTTAAGGAAGTTATGCAAATAAAAGTAAGTCAGAGAGCACTTCAAGTTCAAGTTTTAAGTGATATTTAGGGGGACTTCTACCCATACAGGTCGACTTCTATCGATATAAGTCTATTTCTACCCATACATCTTGTAAGTTATATCGATACAAGTTTGTCTGCAATGCTTCTAATGGCTAGAAATTATCTTTATGGCTATAAATGGTCACAAATTTTCCCTTTGTTATATATACACTTCAAGATACAAGAGATGAATATTCAAGAAAAAAGCCTCAAATTCTTCATTTTTCTCATTTTCTCTTGTACATATCTTTTAGATGCTTATTGTTAGATCTTTTTATCATTCTTATTTCACTTTAAGAGAGAGCTCAACACTTGTAAACACACACCATTAAAAGGTCTTCATTATTTACATCTTTTCTTTGTATTGCAATAGCTACTTAAAGTTTTTGAGGTACAAAACCTTAAGCAATTTGTAAAGGTTAAAGTTGAATCTTGTAAAAACTAAAGGGTTCTAGCCACAAAAACAAGGGGGAAGGTTCTATCTCATCCTTGTGAAAAATATATGGATTGCAAAGGTTATACATTTTCCTTGAAATGTAATAATTTCAAGTACAGTGAATTGGTAAATCCTTGGTTGAGGTATACTAAGATAGCGAAGGTAGGAAATTGGAGTCGAACCACTATAAATCGAATTGTCTAAACTTTTATTTCCTTCCCTCATTGTTTAGAAAAGTTTGCAAATATTTTTAAAATACCAATTCGCTCTCTCTTAGTATTTTCGGGCCAAACACTAACCTTTGTTTACTTATAGTTTACCCCCTAAAGGGAGAATCTTCAGTATAAAATAGTATTTTTACGGTGACTATAAATACCCCATTCCCCAATTTTGTTTTTTACATCCCAATTGAAGTTGTCGCCCATCATTATCGTCTTTTTAACTTAAAAAACTCTCCAAAATTTTTCTTTTCTCCTTTAATTCAATCTTTTGAAACGAAAGTATGGGTAAATGACCAATATATACCGATTTTTAAAAAAAATTACGGAAAAGGGTCGAAAAAATAATTATTTACCGGAAAGGGCCATTTCCCCCGAAAACACGTCCACGTCAGTGCGTTTTCATGGGATAAATAGAAAAGCGCATCCACGAGGGAGCGCTTTGTGCCACATCAGCAGAAAACGCGTCCTTGAGGGCGCGCTTTGCTGATGTGGCAAAAGCGCTCCCTCGTGGATGCGCTTTGCCCCTGCAATGGTTAAATTTTTTTTTACCGTTGGGCCTCCAACGGTCAAAAAAAAAACTATAAAACCCCCTACCCTTTTATTTTTTTCACACAAAAGTCCTTACTCATTTTTCTCTCAACTTTCTCTCAAATTCCTCTCAAATTTCTCTCAAATTCCTTTAAACTTCCTCTCAAATTTCACAATATTCCTTTAATATTTACAAAAAAAACCCTTTTTTAATTTTTTTGAAATATATATTTTTTGATAAATTTTAAAATATTCGATCGTATTAGCAATGGTCGGAGAATTAATTCGTCTCGACAATAAACACATCTCCATCGATCAAATGACAATGGTAAGTTTTAATTTTAATTTTTCAATACTAATTAATATTTTTTAGGTTTATGCAATTTTAATTAAATTTTATTTTATAATTTTTTAAACAGTCTGTAGATCGGGTGTTGCAATGCTATATTCGCAATATGCCCGGTCTGCCATTGCCGTTGATCGAGAACTACCTGCGGGAAGCAGGTTTTTGGCACGTGGCCACGATAGGCCGAGGGTGCAAATTGGACCCGAAGTTAATCAGTGCATTGATAGAGAGGTGGAGACCCGAGACGCACACTTTCTATCTTCCATGCGGAGAGTGTACTATCACTCTGGAAGACGTGCATTTGCAATTAGGATTGCCGATGGATGGGTAGTCACCGGGTCCGCAACTTCTGGTGATTGGGGAGCCGTATGCTACGAGCTTTTGGGTGCTATTCCGGATAACATTTATGATGGTCGGATCGAGATGGGCTGGTTACGAGACACATTCCCAGAGCCGGATAATGATTCGACTGAAATAGAAAGAATACGGTATGCTCGGGCATACATTCTTGAGATGATTGGAGGCTATCTGATGCCGGACTTGTCACGAAACCTCGTACATCTGAGATGGCTGCTGAAACTCGTTGATTTTAGAGTAGCCGGTGAATTGAGTTGGGGGTCTGCCGTGCTAGCAAAATTGTATCGGGAGATGTGCGGGCGACGCGGCGAATAAAGCGAAAATCGGAGGTTGCCTATCACTCTTTGCAATCATGGGCACGGTTTGATTTCTACTTTTACGTCCTCGAGTCGACCACCCATATACATTCCCACTCATAACGAGGTAAATTTAATATTAGATTTTACAATTATTACGTAGATTTAAAATATAATTGTATGCTAAAAATTTATTTAATTAGGTGGAACCATTCGGCGAGTTATGTTGGAATACCTACATCGCTTGAAGATATATGGCTTCTACTAGAGCAACGGTCAGAAGCACAAGTAAGTATTAAATAAAATATATTTTCGTAATAAAATAGTCGTTTCGTATTTCATATTTAGTATTTAGTATTTGGTATTTAGTATTTAGTATTTAGTATTTAGTATATAACTAATATTTTTATCATGTTAATACAGTTTGAATGGACTCCATACGAGGATCCGTCAATTCGGGCAGTAATTCCAGAGGAGTTCTTTCAAAATCTGAACATTTGGCATGTGAAGGTCCCATTGATCAACTATGCCACCGTGGAGATGCACCAGTCAGATCGGGTTCTGCGTCAATTTGGATTCCGACAACCGATTCTCGTGGCACCTGAGGTGCTCGATGATGAGCATAAAGTCGACTTACGGCAGTTGCATACGGATTAGCCAATATTTTGGTCAGCATATATCGAATTGTGGGAGAACCGGTATGATTATATACCTACTCGGAAACCGATCATTGTTCTTGAGTTAGCGTGCGTACCGGAATACATGCCATGGTTTAGGATCCATGGCAAGCCGTATTTATTGTTGGAAGAGGAGAGGCGACGGCAACTTCGTGAACAAAGGGAACGACGGGGCCCTTTAAATCCAAGGAGAATGGGTGATGAGACGGGACCATCAACAGCGCCGAAACAACCACCGGGCCCATCAATAGCGCCCACCACACATCCACCGGCCCAACACTTCACCGAAACGACACCCACATCACGCCCTTTTCAGATTATGCCAAAAGTGCACCTAGCCCTTATATGTATTCTAACCCTTATATGTTTCCTTTTCCCGGTCCACGGCAAGTTGGAATGCATGGGCTGGTTCGAGTCCATTCCGACTACTCGGATCGGCCACCGATCTTGAGGCCACAAATCACATGAGGGATCGCCACGAGGCGCCGCGCGGAGGCTCTTTCTTTTACCGTCTCCTTCGCTTTATGGGATTCGGACACCTCCGCCATGGTTTATGCAAACACCTCCCCAGTCATTATTTTATCAATGTGGGTCATCCTCCAACAACCACAACCAGACCCCCTGTCGGAGGAACCAGAATCCCCGCCTGAGGTTCCACAATCCCTGCCGGAAGCTAGAAGAAGGAGGAATCCAGCGCGTAACCGTCGACCACCCCCATGTAGCACTGATTCCGACCTGCACCAACATTGATTCCGACCGACATTTTTTATTTTTTTATTGTAATTTATTTTTTATATATTTAATAAAATAAAAGTTATTTTTTTATTTTTTGTTGTAATTTATTTTTTATATATTTGCTTGGCTGTGTTGACCCATTTTCCCAAACACCTAACCAGGTTCGCTAGTCTCATATGTTGCCCTATGCAGGAAGGTTTCCCTCATTCCAAGCCCATCCCATGATCCTTTGAAATACTCTCGCGGTAATCCTTGTCTGAAAGTAACTGTCTATAACATCTCATAGCTTCCTTGATAGCACTACGACATTCATACCATTCTGGAGTAAAAACAGTCTGTTGGTTAGAACAAATTCCTAGGGGATGAACCTTAACATGCCGCACAACTTTGCCAACAACAGGTCTTGCTTGCTTAGACTTAGATAAAGGTCCCTCTTTCACTGGTTTTGGACGCGATGACACCATGATTAAACCCTGGTTACACCATTAGCCACCCAAATGAATGTTAAAAATCCTGGCAAAACACATTAAAAAAAATCCATTGCAACGCTAAAGAAGAAGTGAATAGAAAAACAAGGCAAAACCCACAAAAATAGACATGGAAAATAAGGGAATAGTTCAAAAAAAGCACGCAAATCTTAAAAATAGTGAAAGAGAAGATAAAAGAAAACTGTAAGACAAAAAAAAACACATAGGAAGTGAATGTGACACCCTACACAATTAAAACCAAAAAACAAGTCGAAAAACTCCAGGCTAAAAATAGAAGCTCCAATGGCAGGATGCAATAAAAAGGAGCAGAAGAAAACAAAATGAAAAAGAAATATATATACCTGGAAAAGTTATTTGCAAAGAGTAGAGTAGAAAACTTTGAAATCTTCACTCTTAACAAAGAAATAATAGAAGCGAAACTTTTTAGAGTAAAGAGAATGAGAAGCGATGATATTTTTGAAATGGGATGGAGAAGATGTTGAATGTGGTGGGTTTTTTCTTTTACAGAGAGGGGTGCAAAATTGAAAAGACGTTAGCAGTCATTTGTCATGTCTACGCTTTATGGCGAGAAAAATTTGTCTGATGTTTCTTACAGCATACGCTATCAATTTTAAAGATAAGAGAAAATTAAGTTAAGTTTATTTCAGAGTTAAGTTTATTTCAAAGAGGGGATAGGGGAAAGGATGGATGGGGTCAGAGTAGAATGGTTTTTACTGCTTTTATTTGCTTTGATTTTTTTAATTTTCCCCTAAAAACCCAAAATCTTAAGACCCTAAAAACTCTAAACTGTAGCCCTAAAACCCTAAAAACCCATACCCTAACCCTAAAAACAATTGAAAAACCCATCGGGGGGAAAGGGCAAAAGCGCGTCCACGAGGAGCGCTTTTGCCACATCGCAAAGCGCCCTCAAGGCGCGTTTTTGGCTAATGTGGCACAAAGCGCTCCCTCGTGGGCGCGCTTTTTGTTTCATCCACAAAACGCTACCGGCGTGGGCGCGTTTTGGAAATGACCCTTTCCGGTAAATAATTATTTTTTTCGGCCCTTTTCCGTAATTTTTTTTTAAAAATGGTATATTCTGGTCATTTACCCCGAAAGTATGGCCCTATTGAAGGAATCAAATCATAAGCGCTTGTAGTTGTTGATATTGTATTTTTATTAAGTTATTACTTAAGCAAGTATTTTTTATCGTTTTATATTAAATTTTATTTATGTTGATTTTAGAGTGTTCATTTTTTTCTTTGATTTTTGTGTAGGTTGAGAAATGAAACCTTCGGATTTGGGTTAATGTAAATTATCATACGTAGGACAAGCGTGTTCAGCTTGGAGATCGTTTAGATATAGTGAGGTTTTTTTTAAAGTGGTTGAAATATCTCTTATTCTGTTGCAACCGTCGTTGCTTGTGGTATTGGTGGAAACGTGGAGACTGGAAACTCTTACCTTCCACTTTTCCTGTGGTGAATCGACAATAACTTTGGAAGATATAGCCCTGATAATGTGCCATCCAATTGAAGGAACCATTGTCATTGAGGTGTCTAAATTTGAGTTTGAGCTGAAGAGAAAAAGGTTTCTTGGCCATTTTATTGAGGACAAGAGAGATTTAAAGGGCGATCACGGGAAGTTTACATGGTTGCATAGATTGGTCAAGCATTCACTAACGAACAAAATAATGAAGAGCTCAATAAGTATGTTAGAGCGCGCATAGTGTGCGCCACTTAATGTATCTTCCATTGTTGAAAGACACCGCTCGTGTCTGCATACATGGCTAAGGGTTCACAATGTTGGCTTTCCTGTGCTAGACCCTTAACAGTGCAATCAATTAAGAAACACAACAAGTTAAACCATTATTGCATCCTCCTTCAAGTTTGGGCTTGGATACGATGTCGTTTGTAGTGTCGATCCTTTTTCATATCCATTACCTTTTCCACTAGTGAGAAGGTAAGAAGACATATATAGATTGTAATTTGTGGTACAAAATACATTACAAGAGATGTAATAAATAGTAAAATGGGGTAATAATATTATAATATACATAATGACAAATTTAGCCTTTAATATTTATATTTTTTTGTCAATTTAGCCCTTATTTTTTTAGTTAAATTTGATCATTAACCTTTCATAAAAAGGCCAAATTATTTTTTTAACATAATTAATTTGACCTTAATTCTAGCTAGTTCAATTAATAAATTTTGATTCTAAATTCCGACTAAATTTAATAAAATTAACCTTAAAATCAAATTTCTCGACATAGTTGAAATTCGGGTCATTAGAATTTAATACTCGTGATTCATGTTGGAGTGTTTTCAAATTATGATCATGCAAGCTTGACATTTGGATTATTTTGTTTAAATTTATTAATTTTAGAATAATTTAAAATCAAATTTAAACAAACTATTTAATCAAGTCATGCTTAACTATTTTTTCATGTTCAAACGATTTCAAATTACAATGGATATATTAAATATATCCATTAATATATATTTAAAAATTTTCTATATTAAATATATATTAAATATATAAAAAACCTTAAACCATTAATATATATTTAAAAAATTTCTTCATTTATATGATAAAAAGAAAAAGAAAATTAATTCAAAATATTACATGTACCGGAAGTATAATTATAGTTAAATTTAAAAATTGATTGATTAAAATATTAAGAATATAATTTCTTTAGAAGTATGTAAAATTAATTTTAGAGATAATATAATTTTTGGTTCCTAATTAGGTACACTTTAGTATATGTATTTTTTTTATTTCACTTTAGTACTTCAATTTGGCAACTAGATTTATTTTGGTCTCTGAATTTGGATCCCGTCAAGATTTGATGATGTCACCACTGTTCTTAGAACATGACTGGATTGGTCAGTTAGATCGATTGAGCCGAGAACTGACTGGTATATTGGTCCAAACAAAGGGGTTGAAAATTGCTCAAAATTAGTAAAAATTGAAAATGGAGACAAAAATTAATAGTTGAATTGGTTTAACAAAAACTTGCTTTTTAAGTTTTTTATGAATTTTATTTATTTGTTGTTGGTCTAGTAGTTAAACCAATCAAAATCGAAAACCAGTGGTCTGATTGGTTCAACCACTGATTCGGTTATTAGAACATCGTATGTGGCACTCTAAGATTGTATCACGTCATCACCTAAAAAGTTATATAATTTTTTTAAGTGATGATGTGACACAATTTAAAAGTGTTATGTCATTAAACTTTTATATTTTTAAGTTCAAAAACTAAATACTACAATTGTCAAATTCAGATACCAAAATAAATAAATATATATATATATATAGGTACCAAAGTGGACTCAAATGTCCCTTAATTTTATCTAAATAGTTCTCTTTCTTTATTATAGAAATTAGTTTTATGACATATTATATCATATGTGCGCAATTATTACTCAAACTATAATGTAATCATTTGATACATGTGAACGGAGCTTTTTAACTCCACAACTACATTTAATGTTCTTAATTGGTGTTCTAGAAGATAAAACCCTATACATGAGACATCTGTCAATTTTTTAAATCTGCTTGTGGAGTTAAAAATCTCCATCATATCATGTGTATTTTTTTTATTCTACAATTATTCTCAAAAAATTGTCATCTGTCTTTTTTTTTTTTAAATATGTTTTTTTAAAATATAAAATTATCAACCTTTTAACTTTGGTGTGGAGTGTAAAAAATTTAATATAAGTTTAATTTAATATGTTGATGGTAATGAATTAAAATGTCCAAAATTAAAATAAAATGTTATTTTAAATTAGGAAAGCAAATAAACATTTTTTTTAAAAGTGAAGTTCCAATATAGAATAAAAATCTAATATCTTAATCTATTTATAAGTAATCTCTTTCCTTTTCAAAATCATCTAATTTTAGATCATTATCTTCGTCGATTTTTAAGATGCCCGTCAGTACTAGTATACTTGTATTTAAGTAAAATTAGAAATTTAATTTTCATACTTTAAAAAAATTGAAAATTAAAACTTTGTAATGTATTTACCGAAAAAATTTAGAAAATCACTAACAATGTTTTTAAAATTTCAAATTTTATTGATAGCATATAGTGAAATTTCTTAGTTCCGATTTATAAATTCAGTTAATTGTTTGAAAATTGTAATACCTAATCCTTAGGGAGCATCATATTGAGGTTCAGTGATATTCGTTGTAATTTCTTTGAATGTACAAAATTAAAAGAAAATATTTTTTAATTATATAATCGAGGTCCAACGTATATGGTGGAATGCCAACAAAAATCCAAGTTTAGAGCAATTTATGACTAGTTGAACTCCATTTTTAGGGGATATCTAGTGCTTTTATTATGGTATTCCACCATTTCAACATCTACAATCCCTATAGCATCAAATAAAAAATAAACATACAATATATTTTCTCTCATAAAGGGATATTACAGTTTAGAAAAAAATCCCATCACACATTCTAAAATCAAAAAAAATAATAAAATTGCCCCCACTAAACTAAATTTCAAGCAAATATCCCAAAATTTTTGTCATTATAAGGAAACTAGAAGCAACTTTTCCTTCAAACATGATCAAATCAAAACAACTATGAAGGGCAATTAATAGCAGTACCAAGTTGTACCCAGGCAAATTCCTGTTTGTATCCAACACCTTCACAAGAGGCTTCACATGTGTATACTGCTATCGTTGCCCAATCGAGAGATTCCGCATCATTCTTCACACCAAAGTAATAAAGCAACTGAGGTAATATCTGATCAACACATTTGTACATGTATTAGATATTTCCTTCTTTGAGCTAAAGTAGAGATTCCAAGGAGGAATGTGACATTCTAAAATCAATGGGAAAATAAAAAAAGTCCACAAAGGATTAATGCAGAGGATTGATATTTTTCTCTTATTTTTGAAAATTGATCATAAAAAATTGGGATTTCCATGAAGATAAGATTATCAAGTACCTGAAATTCAAAACATAGGTGATCACCACAATAGCTGCATATGGGAATATCAGCCTTGGAAGGGCGACCACCTAATATGGGCCACAGTGGTTTAGAACCAGCACTCCGGCAATATCTGTTTTTGTTAAAAGAAATAAACAAACATGAGAAACATAAGAAAATCAAGCAATGGAAAAGAAAAAGGAATGAACTTGAAGAAAAAATATGCAGTTCTAAATGCAATATCTTCAGCTTTTTCATTTTTATGGATTAAGTAAAAGATTACGAATGACATTTGTTAGTTTGTTGCTTAAACAGGTCTATATAAGCATATTTTGTTGTCTTCTTTCACAACGCCATCCTATATTACTAGACTCGGGTGTAAGTGCTGAATACGGACATGAATTTGGTGGAACCTTGGAGGTCATATCCCCATATCTATGGGTCGGGCATGAATGCTGGGCATGGATGCTTTAAGAAAAATGAAGAGTCGAAGTAATATTGATGCCATCCTCCATATCAAGCTAATGTAACATATGTAGGGTGCTTTATAGTTTATACAAACTAAGCACAGTAGAGACACTACTCACAAGTGGTTTGCTGGAATCCCGATATCTTCTTCTAAACTGTTATATGGTGCACAAGAAGTCAAAAAAGCATTCAAGTTCTCACCTCAAAACTTGTTCAGGAGCCTTGCCTATCCGCTCTTGGAAAGAAGCCCAACTCTTTTTGTCACCATCTCCCTATACAACAAAGGATGTGAGCATTAAGAGACTTGGAACAAGAATGCATAACATGCCACTGCAACAGTACTGGTATCAATACCTCAAAAGTATCCATAAGTGACTTCATTGTGTCATCAACCTTGTTTCTAGGTATCAATGAATTATCGGGATGTTCCTCATCTCCAGACATCTCTGTATCATATTCACTTTCGTGTTCGTTTTTCATCTCATACTCCGGCCATAAACTCTTGCTTGCAACTGTTTAACAGGCAACATTTTAGTACAAGAGAATTCAGAAAGTTTCACAACTAACATTTGTTTAGACTCTGCAGTTCAAATACACATTCACTCTATTCTTAAAAGTTATCCCAGAAGAAAATGGCAGAAGCCTTGGCCATTAACATGCCAATTTACATGCATAGCTGATTCCAAGTCAATACCCAGGGGGTTAATATCAATTAATACTTGCCTTTTGGGGCTTTAATTTGTGCAACTTCACCATGACAGGCATTGTAGTCAGATGACTGAGGTGAAAGACTCAGCTGCTGGCATTCAAGTTTATGACCTGCACGCCAGTGCATGACCTGAAAAGTAAGAAAACAGGAAGGGTAAGCAAACAATCTTCTAACAAGTGAAAATAACCAACACTTGAAAACCCTACCTACCTGGTGCTTTTGTGAGCAATATCGTGCTACTTTACAACTACTACAGAACTTATCTCCTTTCCAGGTGCCACACCACTTACATAGTGGAGCTGCAACAAGCATACAAGGGGGAAAATACCATTATGAGCGTGAATGGAATTAATGAACCCAATTTGTGTTGGCTAATACAGTGATGCAACAAGGGGCTAATAAGCTAACGTTGACTCCTAGAATAAAGTGATCGCTATAATGTAATGGTCAAGGAAAAATTGAGTGCATATAATCATGAATAAGGCAATTAAGCAAAATCCACAATAATGTCAACTTAAACAAATATTTAATGACATATAAAAACAGAAATAAATTAGGAAAAGAGCATGAAATCAACTTCAAATTCAACTTAAACCAGTATTTAATGACATAAAAACTGAAATAAAAATCAGAAAAGAACATGAAATCAACAGCAAGGGAACTCATAGCAGGATCAGACTGCATTATGGATACACTCAAGAGAAATGTTATTTTCATGATGGAAAAAGCTTTCTTCTATGTTATTTCACTTTCCTTTTTAAGTAATAATATGGGTCATAAGAAACTTTGCATTAAAATTTTAAGAAGCTTCCCTCTTCTAATCAACCATCAAATCTATGGAATCCCAGAGATCTGCCAAGAAAAACTTGTATAACAAAGCTCAAGTTTCCCAGAATATACAATTGCTGGGAGTGATGAAGTACAGGCGGTGAAAAGAAATGAGCAGAGGAGAGGAAATGAGTTTGTCTGATGAAGAAGAAACTAGAAGAAATTGAGGATGAAAAGTAGATTAAACAACTACATCCAAAGTGCTGATAGTTTCCCTCTGTTTTCTCAATATACGGATGAAATGAATCTGAAGGATTTAAATGAAAGCAAATCCATTCCTTCCTACTACTACTTCCACCTAAAGAATGAAGGGAAATGCATTCTCTCATCTTTCCCCTTTTTTTCCTGGTTTCAACTTTCCCTTATTGCCCTACTTAAGATGGTGAAAATCAAAAGTTGGCAACATAACGCAAAACTCATCCCTTCTAATCAAGCACATAATGAATGCTGAGGTAATAAGATTTACACCTACACAAACTTAGTTATATTCTCATACGTATACGTGGTATACAAAAAAAACTCCAATATTGTCATTAAATTTGAAATAGAATTTAATAACTAAGCAGAACCCAAAGTTACCTCCAGGGGTTAAAGGTTTGTCGGTAGCATTGCCTTCAGGGGGTTTACTTGAATAAAAAGAATTTGCACGAGGCAATTGGCAACGAAAAACCTTCACACTTGAGAAAACAATAGAGAATCAGAAAGATACCAGCACACTGAAAATACTAGCATTGAGATGGAAAAAAGCAAGAATTCGATATACCTCCTTGATTGCTTATCTGGATGACGCTTCCATTGTTCATGTTGATCTCGGAGGAGACATTTCATAGACAGACACATGAATACAAATAATGTTCGATGAAATGTTGAGTCTTTTCCAACTAATGGAGCATAAACCTAGGAATTCAATCAAGATGAAAATTAGCACAATCAGCCCACTTCTGCCCCTCTGTCTCCCAAGCATATGGTAACTCGTATCAAAGAGAAATACTCCATGGCGTAAATAAGTCAAACTATAACTACCAAAAGAGCTTTCAGCTTTGGAAATTTCAAGGAGTCAAACAGAGTGATGCAGAAGGATAATCAAGCATTTTTATTTTTCTAATATAACAAAAAAATATAAAACAAAATATGACATTTATTGGAATTGATTCAAGTTTAAAGTAGAACTCAAGTCTGACAAAGCATTACAATTCAAATAACCAACAAAGGTACCTGGAGTAGGAATTGCAGGGGTTCTCCGCATACATCACAGACACAAGACATTCCTGTAGGCAAATTATCTGGGTCCAACCAAGCCTGCAAAGAAAACAATATCATAAAAACCCCAAAAATGTATACGTTTTTACTATTCAATTAGCAAAGATATTAGAGAAAAGCAAAAAAAAAAAAAAAAAGAAGAAGAAGAAGAAGAAATAAGGTTTACTGGGACGCCTCCAGCTTTGCTTGGAAACTGCTGGCGAAGAAGTGACCAGCTCTGTTCAGGCTTTTCTACAAACCCAAGAATTACAGATTCCTGTTCTTCTTCATCATCGTCGTCTTCGTCTTCGCCATTATCATCCTCGTCAACAGCGATGTTTTCGTCATCGTCATCATCATCATCATCGTCAAGGTTAGTAATTTGGAGGCCCTTGAGCTCATCCACGGAATCTCCCTTGCCATTAATATCCATCTCGTTGCCGCTTTTTCAAAAAATCGTTAAAAATAACAACACTGTTTCAAAATTGACAAGCTTTTTTATTTGTATTAGAGGCAGCAGGGAGATAAGAGAACTGAAGAATCAGCTGCGGCGGTGGACTGATGGCAGTGGATTCAACTGGCGGCGGAGGAGGTTAAAGCTTCAAGTGATAGTATCGAACTTGGTTTCAATGGATTTTAAGCTGCTCTCGGTTGAAAAAAGAAAAATTAAAATAAAGTTATCATCTTTCCTTTGTAGGTAATCAAATTATCATTTTCATTGCCTAAAACATATGGGTTAGAAATTGGTATCCCAGCCCAAGTTTTCAATGGTTAAAGTTAAACAGACTTTAAAAAAAGCCCAATTATATAAATCATCAAATTATGTTGTTTTATTTGCTTATTTTGTTTTTTCGATTTTTGGTTTTCAATTATTTTTGGTAGAAAGAAAAATAGGCCAAGCCTAAAAACTCGAGAAACTAATTACTACTTGATTTTACAAGAGCACTCAAACAAATATCTTTTTTTAGTGAAATCTTGATTTTGGAGGGTAATTCTTCGAGAACTACTAAATGATCAATATCATCACTAATCATCTTGGCTAGGCAATCCACCACTTTATTATTTGTTCTACGAATACTTCTGAAATTTACTTTCCAATCTTTGAAACACAAGTCATTAATCATCTGAATTTCAACAACATTACTAACTGTTGTAAGTCCGGTTTGAAGAATCTCAATAAGCAAAGCATTGTCACTCTCCAATTCGACTTGTTTAAACTTTTATCCTATGCTAACCACAAGCCTTCAAGAAATACTTTGACTTCAATTTGGAAAATAGATGTTATAATTATTAATATTTAATATTTAAATATTGATAAAGTTGGTGTTAGGAGTCTCTTTCCATTATCTTGAACTTGTTTGCACTCAATAATTCTTCCTAATAACTTGTCCTTGGTAAGTACATTTTAGAGCTTTTAGTTCCAGTAGCTTAGCGAGAACAAACCGGAGAATTAGAAGTTTACTAGTAGACTTCCTACTCTGACCAAATTCCTACCTATGCAGCCAAATTGTTTCATTACTCTGGACTTTCAGAAGATAGCCTACCCCCACTCTTGTCATATTTCTTCCCCAGTTTAAAGAGATGTTGTGACTTACTCTAGAGAGTTGAGTAGATGATTAGGTGATACCCAAAGTTTGTCCTACTTCTTTAATTTATTCCTTGAATAAGGTTTGAATTATGCACGAGGCTCGGTTGGATTGAATTATGCTTGCAATAGATGTGAACTTTTCATTTATTATTTCCTTGTTGCATTCCAATGTTCTATTAGGGAGGCTAACCAATCACGAACTGATCCCGAATCTGATAGGATTGATCTTAAGTCCCGAGAGGATCCAAACCACGTTGTCTTTGCAAATTCACATGTTAGGAAGAGATGCATTCCATTTTCATTTTTCTAATTCATTATTGTATCTCCATTTTAATCGGCAGAACATTGTTCCAAATTTTCCAAATGAAGATGGTTACCTTGAAAGGCAGTTTCATAGCCTATGCTTTCCTCCGTATTCTTTCTGAAATTCTTGCTTGATTCAAGTTCTGCTTCACATTTTTGCTTCTATTAATTTCTTTGTGATATGCAAATTGAATCGAGAATTCTCCTTCAAAAGAATGTCTCCATCTTCTTACTGTAACTCCATCAAAACATGAGCTCCGCTTTGTCCAAATGCCTATCATCTTGGTGTGGGAGATTTGAGAGAATTGACCCTAAGTTATTTAAATTCTTCAACTGAACTTCCGTTTGCCACTTGATGACATCTCTCCCACAGAGGATGATTTTCCATGTCCAAGAATTACCAGGTTTCGACTGAGAATTTAGGATGTTCTCATTGTAGCAATATTTCTGAATAAGCGTTTCTTGCAAAAGCCAGCTGCCATTGCTAACTATTCTCCATGCTTACTTAGCTAGAAGACTTTCGTGATCTCTATCTTTCTCAAACCTTATCCTCCTTGAAATCTATTTGAACAAAGGTGATCCTAGCTAAGATATGGGTTTTCCTACTGTCTAAATCTTCACCCCACCAAAATTTTCACATGATCTTATCTATTTTCTCACAGATGTTTTCGGAGCCTAAAAACAAGATAATTGATAAATCGGCAGATTAGAGAGTATCATCTGAACAAAGTCAATCTATCTATTTGCCTAAGAAGTTTCGCCTTCCACAAGAAAATTTTTTATTCCGTTTTGGAAAGTAAAGGCTGGAAGAATTTACCTCATCTTTTTAAGTCCTCTAAATTCACTCCAATATATTTACCTCATTTGGTTGTAACTTTGACTTGTAAAATATTTTTGATCACTTGTTCGAATTTAGGGTGATGGTTTCGATTCATCATAAATTTCAATTTCTCAAAGTTGATCTGGAGTCTAGAGAACTCACGGAAAAGCTTAAAAAGGCCTTTAATGACTTGACATGTTTCTCTGCTCACTTTGAAGAAGATACAACTATCATCTGCAAAAAAGTGAGTGATGGGGATGCTTCTACTACTTATTTTAAGACATTTTATTTTCCTTTCACTTTCAGCCATTTCAATCATAAGCGAGAGGAATATTTTGGCATAACACAAACAAGTAAGGAAAAAGAGAGTCTCATTGTCTTAGATCGCCTTCTGGCTTGATTATTTCTCCAAGGGTTCCATTGATGAAAACTGATATGTCACTCTTAGCTACTACACTGTTTAACAGATACAGAAAACTAAAACAGAGAAAAGAATTTACTGAATTGCTTAGTATTCTTTGTTACCTTGAATCAATGTACTGTAGGTATTTATACATGAATAGAGCAACTGCTCCTAACTACTGCATACCAGACTTAGTAACAGAATGATAACAACTTAACAACTTTTAACAACAGACTCTATATTCTAATATTCACCCAGCTCCCTCAAGTGGTATGACCCTAAGAAGACGTCGAAAAAGAGTAAAAGTGGAGACAGACAGTGGTTTAGTGAGAATATCTGCAACCTGGTCATAGGTTGGTACTTCGCTGACAACCAAAGACCCATTAGCCACCTTTTCTCAAACAAAAAACAGATCAAGTTCGAAATGTTTGAATTTGGACTGTAAGACCGGATTAGCTGCAACAGCCACTGCACTGGAATTATAACACCAAACAACAGGAGAATCATCAGAACTGATTTTTAACTCTGTCAATAGAGAAACCAACCAGGCAATGTCACTGGTGGCAGTTGCTAAACTTTGATATTCAGCCTCTGTTGTGGATCTAGAAACAACTTGATGTTTCTTAGAACACCAAGAAACAAGTGTATGACCAAAGTAGACACAATAGCCCGTAGTAGAGCGGCGGTCATCAAAATCAAGACCCCAGTTGGCATCAGCATAACCGACCAAAGAAAGTCTGTCAGACCGTCGAAACACCAGACCATGAGTAATAGTGCCATGTAAATACCTCAAGATACGTTTTAATGCGACCATATGAGTCGTAGTGGGGGCATGCATGAACTGACACACACGATTTATAGCATAAGCAATGTCTGTCTGAGTTAAAACCACATACTGAAGGGCACCAGTAAGACTTCGATATTCAGTAGGATCAGCGAGACGATCACCCTAATCTTTGGACAAAGTAGATGAACTTACCATAGGCATATGAACACTCTTTGCATTAGCTAGAGAACTCCTGTTAAGAAGGTCCCAGATGTATTTGCGCTGGCATAAGTGAAGATTTCCAGAAGATGATCTACTGACTTCAACCCCTAAAAAATAATGGAGATCACCCATATCCTTTAGAGAAAATTCATTGTGGAGCTACTGAACAAAACAGTTGATTTCGTCAGGCGAACTTCCAGTAATAATAATATCATCCACATAGACCAAGACATAGATGGTGAACTTGGTTGAAACTTTAACAAACAATGAAGCATCTGATTTAGATAAGACAAAACCAGTAGAAAGAAGAAACTGCTTCAATTTTTCAAACCAGGCACGAGGTGCTTGTCGTAAGCCATACAATGCCTTTGTCAGACGACACACCAATTGCTCACCATTAGGACCATATTGAACATACCCTGGAGGTTGCTGCATGAATACTTCGTCAGTCAGGTCTCCATTTAAAAAGGCATTGTTTACATCGACTTGACGAAGTTGCCAATCATTAGATACAGCAATAGATAAAATGGTTCAGATAATCACAGGTTTGACCACTGGGCTAAATGTTTCTTTGAAGTCACACCCAGGCACCTGTGAACATCCCTTTGCTACCAATCGTGCTTTTCGTCGATCGACTATCTCATCAGGATTCTTCTTGACTTTAAAAAGCCATTTGCACCCAATCGCCTTCCGACCAGGAGGTAGAGGAACAAGCTCCCAAGTAGAGTTAGCTAGTAAAGCATCAAACTCAGCTTGAACAGCGAATTTCCAATCCTTATGGGCAAGATCTTCCTCAACAAAACTTGGTTCAGAATCTACAGCATCTACTGACAAAGCCTTGGGTCTAAAAATTCCAGCCTTAGACAGAGCAATCATAGCATGAGTATTCGTTGAATAGACAGGAAGAACAGTGGCAATCTCAGTAGGTAACGGAATAGCTTCAGTATAAAGATGCGGCTCCCTTAGACCATACCCTGAATCAGCCGACGAATCAATTGAGACATTATATAGCAGACTATATGGAGCTGGTGAGGCACCTGAACTAAGCTGAACTGAATCGCAGCTTTGATCAGCCACAGGTACTGTAGGCAAAGACACAATGGTTCTGCTAGGCTCTGTAGCAAATTGAGTAGACGAAGACTGAACAATAGGAACATCCGTGGGAACACACGTAGGTGTCTGAACATTGTCTACAACAGGCAAGGGAAATAGGAATTGACGCTCATAAAAAATAACATGACAAGAGACAATGATCTTACCATCCTATGTGAGACAGTTATAGCTAGGGGTGTGAAAAATTCGGGTAAAACCGAAAAAATTCGGTTAACTGACCGAATTCGGTTAATCGGTCGGTTAACCGAATTAATTCGGTCGGGGTCGGTTAATAATTTTTTGAGTTTTCGGTTAACGGTTAATTCGGTTCGAAACCGGTCAGTTAACCGAATTTTTTTCATTTGACCGAAAAAATTAATAAATAAAATTATAATATATAAATAGGCCCACTATTCATCCAAACCCAATCCAACATAAACCCAATTTAATATATATAAACCCAATTACCCAACCCAACCCAACACAATTACCCAACCCAATCATAAAAATTACAAATAATTTAATAAATCAAAATCAAAATAAAAAACTAAAACTCCAAAAGTAAAAGTCTAGACGACAGAAATAACAAAAAAAAACCTAACCTTCATTCACACCAGAAAGACGTGAAAATCTAGATAGAAATGAAATTATACAGATTGATTTGTTGTTTTATTCTTGGGGTTACTATTGGATTTTTGTATTTGCTAATGGGTAAACCAGCTAATCTTTTGTTGGTTGGCCAAAGAAAGTTCAATTATTTTTTCTAGTAGAATATATGCATTTGTTTCTAGTTGCGATGGTCACATTCATAGAGTATTGTATTTGTTTTCTTTCACTGCATTATTAGGTCATATTAATATTCAAAATCTGCAAAATCAAAACATCTGTAATAGGAATTTATTATGATTAATGTTTACTTGGAAAAACTAGATGGTTTACCTTAGACTTAGAGTAAGTTCTTTACTAAAGGGGAATTTATTATTTTTTTCAGTTAATTCGGGTAATTCGGTTAATTCAGTTAATTTTATACTTATTTTAACCAAAAATAAAAAACATATAATTTTCGGTTAACCGATCGAATTAACCGAAAAAATTTTGGTTCGGTTACTTTTTTTAAAAAAATTTCGGTTCGGTTAACGGTTAAAAATTTTGAAGGGTCGGTTAATTCGGTTAATGGTATTTCGGGTCGGTTAACCGACTGAACACCCCTAGTTATAACCCTTATATTGAGAGCTATATCCCAGGAATGTACATGGTTGGGAGTGTAAGTCCAGCTTATGTCTCACAAAAGGTTGTAAATACGGAAAACAGCAACAACCAAACACCCTGAGATGATCATACGTAGGTTCATGTCCATAAAGAATCTGGTACGGAGACTGACCTTTCAGAACTGGAGTGGGTAGTCGATTAATAAGATGCACAGCACTGCAGAAGGCATAGCCCCAGTAGTCTATAGGTAGATTAGCCTGGGCTAAAAGTGTAAGACCGGTCTCCACAATGTATCTGTGCTTACGTTCAGCAACACCATTTTGTTCAGAAGTATGGGGGTAGGTAAGACGATGAAGAATCTCCTGACTAGCGAGAACTGACGCAAAAGCACGAAACTAACCGCCCCAATCGCTCTGGAATTTTTTAATATTATTCCCAAACTGAGTGAAGACCATCTTCTGGAATTGAAGAAAACAGTCAACTGCTTGAGATTTACGTTTAATCAAATAAACCCAGGTAAACTGACTACACATGTCAATGAATGAAAACATAGTACAAATTACCCCCACAGGTCACAGAAGCCGGTCCCTACAAATCAGACACAACCAATTCAAATAATTCCACATATGTAGTAGTAGAATGTGAAAAGGGCAATTTATGTGATTTCTATTTCTGACAAGCAACACAAACATTATCAAGGCAAGTTTTATTTGAAACAATTCTACACTTATTAAGGACACTCTTAACAATTGCAGAAGAAGGATGACCAAGCCTTTTATGCCATAGTGTAAAAACATCATCATCTGACGGACAATCGTGAATCTCGGTGTTGTGAACAGGAGGATTTGGAGCAGGAGAGACAAACAGATCTACTGAAAATTGATAGAGACTATCACGAACTTGGCCCCGTAGTAAAATTCATGTGTCTAGATGTCCTTAATAACACAATAAGAGGGATGAAATTCAAAAAATACATTGTTGTCAGTAACAAATTGGGATACAGACATAAGATTTTTTCGGATGCTTGGCACGCACAAGACATTAGAAAGATGTAATAACTTCTTCGTTGTTGGTAAAACCGTATTCCCAATGGACAAAATTTTAATGGGAGCTTCATTTCCCATTAAAAGAGAAGAAGTACTTGTATAAAGAGCGGAAACATTTAAGCCAGACGCATTCTGACAGACATGATGAGTGGCCCCTGAGTCCGGATACCATGAAGAGGTTCCTACTGGCACAGGAATATATGAGTTAGAATTATCAAAGTTGGAATCATATTGCGTAGCATCCGAAAAATTCGACACATGAAAGTCAGGAATTCTAGGTAGCCCAACACACTGTGAGGAGTCAAAATCAAATACACGGGCTCGTGGTTTAGTTCTTCACGGAACTTCAGGAGCATTATTTTGCATAGAACCTTCAACATAATTAGCATTAGGCCCAAATTTACGGCTAGCATTAGCTTTGTCCATTATTCGCCCACTAGGTCGCCATTATCTTGCTAAAAAAAGCGCTGCATTTGGCCCAAGAGATCGCTTTGCATTTGGCCCAAGACTCACCCCACTATTCTGTCCAAATGATTGGCTTGCAGGACTTGGCCTGTGCATCACAACAGTCGGCCCAACACGTCGCTGGCCCACATCACGCCCCAGCTCATGCGGCATGGCTCGTCCAAACGATGGTCTCTCATATGGACCATACCCATCTGATGGGCCACTGCCAGACCCAAACAACACATTATTTTGATAACCACCAGGGAGCCTTATTAGGGGTGTTTATTCAATTAACCGACCCGAAATAACATTAAATGAATTAATCGACCTTTCAAATTTTTTAACCGTTAACCGAACCGAAATTTTTTCAAAAAAATTAACCGAAAATTATATTTTTTTTATTTTTGGTTAAAAATTAACCGAATTAACCGAATTACCGAAATGAATCACTACATAATTAAAAAGATTACATAAGTCTTTAAATCACTACATAATTAAAAATATTACATAAGTCTTTGAATCACTACATAATTAAAAACATTACATAAGTCTTTGAATCACTACATAATTAAAAACATTACATAAGTCTTGAAATTAACACATAATTGAAATGTAAGTCTTTAATATTGTTCATTTGTATCCATTTCTTCTCTCCAAAAAATCTCCATTTGCATTAAACCTACAGAAAGAAAAAAAACATGTGCAAAAGTTTAGCATATAATAGAAATATACGCATTTAAAAAAATCAAATAATATAAACAAACAAATAGATTATAAGTTAACAAGAATAAGATAGTAAGTATACCCTTCAACTCACGAAAGCTCATGAATTTAGGGTAGGCTCTGATGCATTCCAAGAAAAGTCTAAACATTGAATCAATTAAATAAGTAGGAGTGATATGGTAAAAAAATTGAAACTATTAAAATAAAACAATAAATATACCATTTTCAATATTGTCAAGCTCTTGGATTTGTTCTTCAATCTTTTTGATGTCTTCTTGTGATGATGATTTTCGAATCCAATCTTGAGTACACACAAGAGCTTGTACAATTTTAGAAGTTAAAGAACTCTTATATTGATCAAGTACACGTCCTCCGGTGCTAAATGCAGATTCTGAAGCAACCGTAGAAACCGGTATAGCTAACACATCTCTGGCCATTTTTGAAAGAGTGGGAAATCTAGGGCTGTTCACTTTCCACCACAATAAAATATCAAAATCTTCAACAAATTCCTCATTAGCCTCAGCTAGATATTTATCCAACTCAGATGTTTTATCCTCACCACAAATTTCCAACTCACGCTTTTTATACAAAGCTTGCATTCGCCTTTTCATTTTTTGTTGTGGTTCACCGAGAGAAACATGTGTTGGCACACTCGATTGGCTACAAGTACTATGAAGTGGAGGCTTATACTCATCAAACAATTCATACAAAGATTCCTTCAATTTTTGCATCATTTCACAAGCTTTTCGTAACTAGACATTTCACTAAGTGCAAATTCAAGATACTTTAGTTTTTGTCTAGGACCTAAAACACAAGCAACAAACATAAGCGATTCATCTTATCAATATTACCCCAATACTTATCATACTTCTCTTTCATCTTGATGGCCATAACATTGAAATCAACATTACTATTTAACCGAGCATCTCGTAAAAAGAATATCAATTTGAAAAGCTCATCAAAAAAATTATTGGACGTGACATATGAAGTGCCGATATACGCAAAGTGACTTCATAAAAGTGTTTCAAGAAATCCTCAAGTTTCTAACATTATCCCAATCATCCACACTAGGCCAACCTCATCCCTTTCAAGTTCAAATTTAAAGTTTGTATCTTGCTCCTCAAATCTCTCAAAAGCTCTCTCAAAGTTACGAGCGAGATCTAACATTAAGTAGGTCGAGTTCCACCTAGTACAAACATCAAGACACAACATCTTCTTGCACTCTATCTTTTCCACCACAACACACTCCTTAAACTTTTGTAATCTAGCCGAGATTGTCTCACATATCTAATGACCCCCTAACACGCTCAACAGATTTATTCATTTCCTTTAAGCCTTCAACAACAATCAAATTCACAATGTGTGCCATGCATCTCATATGAAGATATTTACCATTTTGAATTAAACCCCTCGAGGTTAAATTTCTTTCTCAAATAACCAATAGCAACATCATTTGAACTTGCATTATCAACGATTCTGATAAACAACTTATCAATCCCCCAATTCAACAAGTATTTCTCAATCACCATCCCAATGGACTCACCCTTATGACTAGAAATTGGACAAAAGTTTAAAATATTTTTATTCAATTTCCAATCATTATCAATAAAGTGAGCAGTGATACACAAATAATTAACTCTTTGCAAAGAAGTCCATGTGTCAGTAGTTAAGCAAACTCTAGAACAAGAACTTCTCAAAAGTTATTTTATCTTGGCCCTTTCATCTAAATACAATTGATAAACATCCTTAGTTATAGTAGTTCGTGAAGGAATATGAAACCTAGGACATGCCACAAACATAAATTTCTTAAAACCTTCACTTTCAACAAACTTGAAAGGTAATTCATCAATCACAATCATTTGTGCTAATCCTTTCCTACATGCTTCTTGATCAAATCTCCAAGTTGAAAGATTCCCTTCCCCCCCTTCAACTCCCTTTCTAGGTAAAACTAGTTGTCCTTGACTATTGTCAACAACATTACTAAGATTTTTCTTACATGAACCAATATGATATTTCAATGACCCCGTACCATTTTTTTTCATATCACAACAAAATTCCTTTTGACAATAATTACATTTAGCCTTACTTGCACCCTCACTATTAATAATCTTAGTGAAGTGAGACCAAACTTCTGAGCTTTGAAGAGTGGCTTTTCTTTTCCCGACAGTCCCCTTTGTTTGGCTTGAAGCTCCAACTCCCGAATTTTCAGAATCTATCGAAGTAGGAGGTGTAACACTACCCTCAATAGATGTTGGTTCGGTTGACATTCTACAAGAAAAACAGTATATAATAAATTAAAATACATTTATAATATTAATCATATTTAATTTAATTTAAAACAGCATGAAAATGCTAAATTTAATACACTAAAACACCAACTTTAATTCAATTTATGATAGTATAATAATACTCAATTTAAAATATTAAACAGCAGCTTAATGACCATTAAACATTAAACATTAAAAGTTAGCACCATAACATTTAAAGCTACAATGGCAGTTCTCGTGAAATTGTTGGGAATTCCTTATAAATTATAAGTTATAAATTATAATGGCCGCATGCATGGAAGATGCTGCCAAAAGGTAATAATTATAAAACATGCTGCCAAAACTAATAAATGGCAATAAATAGAAAATGGTGGATTATGCCGTGCCCCCTTCCTGGAGATACTGACTTTTGAAGGCAGAAAATGGTGGATTAACCACTGCTTCGGTTTCTAATTAATTTTTTTAATTAATATTTTTCGGTATCTGATATGAATACACGTTTTTTTGGGTGGTATTGAAGAGGGGATATGAATACACCCAAAACTAAGAAATAAAAAAATAAAAAAGAACAAAAACTCTTAAAAAGAAAATTTTAATTACAAAGAAAGAAGTCTTGAGAGTGCAGGTTTTAAAACAGAAGTTGCAGATGGTGAAAGTACCTCAACTCGCGATGGTGACCTGGTAGACACTAGAGTGCCGGACGGAAGGTGTGGACGGAAGGTGCGGACGGAAGGTGGCTGGCTTAGGGTGGTGAACTGGTGATTGAAAAATTAAGGATTTGAAGTTGAAGAAGGATATGTATTTTTTTTTCTGTCGTGTCTGTCTGTTACTTAGTGTTGAGTACTTGAGCTGGGTTTAATTTTATTTTTAGTTTTAGAATTTTATTTTTATTTATTTAATTATTTGTAATTTTTATGATTGGGTTTGGGTTGGATTGGGTTTAGGTTGGGTTAGACATTTGGGTATAGATTGGGTTTAGGGATTGGGTTTAGGTGAATAGTGGGCTTATAGGCTATTTATATATTATAAATTTATTTATTATTTTTTCGGTTAAACTGAAGAAATTCGGTTAACCGACCGGTTTCGAACCGAATTAACCATTAACCGAAAAATTACAAAATAATTAACCGATCCCGACCGAAAAAATTTGGTTAAGCCTTATTCCATAACCATCATTAAGGTAACCATCAACTCTAGGTTGCGGCTAATAAGGACCACGATATTGAGACGATGGCCAGCCTCCCCACGAGTAACCACCAGGTCCAGAGCCACCGAAAAAACCAGTCCAGCTAGAGAGATCATTACTTTGCCCATCAACCGAAGAGGAGAACTGCGCCGTGGTGGAGACGTTCAGGCCGCCATAGTCGAGGTTGAAGCGATAAAAGCAACGTTGCGCCAAATGACAGAATCGGCTGCATATCTGGCACTGTGTTCATGGCCGAAATCCGCGTCCACGCGAACCTGCCGTAGATCGCCCACCACGCGAATTGTGCGAATTGGAGTCAACCACCGCAGCAACCAAAGGGGTTTCTACTAGATGGGCTTGGATCGGAACCTCACGTACCGCCCTCATTTGTCGACTTTCAAACTCCAGAAGGACGTCAACCAACCGCTGGAATGGAAGAGGCTCCGTCGAGAATGAAGCCAACGTTAAAACCGTGTCAAAATCCGACGAGAGACCAGCCAAAACAACTTTCACTTTTTCGGTCTCTGACACCTCCGATCCAGACGCTGCAAGTAAGGCACAAATGTTTTGTATTTTTGCCATATACTCCTTAACAGATAAATCACCCTTCTTCGTAGAGTGAAGATCATGTTTAATGCGGGATATTTTCGCACCAGTAGAGGCAGCGAAAAGACGATTCGCTGTACTCCATATGTCACATGCAGACTTAGCAGAGGTAAAACATGACAAAAGAGATCAACTTATTGTAGAAGAAGCCAAGAAGCTAACAACTTATCTTGTTGATTAAACGTAGATGCCTCTGGATTTGGAATGAGTGCACCTTCAAGAGACGCAACAAACCGAGGCGGAGCAGAGAGCGTGCCCTCCAGGAATCCTTGCAGCTCATACCCCTCAATGATCAGCCGGATATGATGCTGCCACTGGACAAAATTGTCTTCCTCAAGTTTCACTGTGTCGCGGAAAAGAATGAATCAGACGTGTGCTGGAGAAGATCTGACTCGTATGATCAACAGAGGTGGAGTCATCTGATGGTGCCATGTTGCGGAAGCAGAATCAGGTACCAGGACTAGGCGACTGATACCATCTTAGCTACTACACTGTTTAACAGGTACAGAAAACTAAAATAAAGAAAAGAATTTACTGAATTGCTTAGTATTCTTTGTTACCTTGAATCAATTACTGTAGGTATTTATACATGAATAGAGCAACTGCTCCTAACTACTGCATACCAGACTTAGTAACAGAATGATAACAACCTAACAACTTTTAACAACAGACTCTATATTCTAATAGTCAGCAATAAAACGCATGTCAAGATTAACTTAATCCAGTAATCATCAAATCCACTAACTCTCAAGACTGCCTCTCGAAATTTCCATAAAAAAGAGAAGAGATAAATGAAAAAAAAGAGAGTAAAATATATTTAAAAATATATTACAATTATGATTATTATTTGATAAAATATAATTAAAAAAAAAGCACATTCTTTTATTTAGCAATAATAGCATCTTCCATGAACCTCAACAGAATTATCAAAACAAAAACTAAGTGAAAAAAAAATCGTACAGCTCGATTGGGTTAACTGATCAGCTGTCTTATTATTATTAAAAGGACTAAGAAAGTTAAAAGTTAAATATAAATTGCAAACTTCCTTCTCGAACTGATCCGATATGGATATGTCGTCCAACTTATCGTCGCGCACCTTCAAAATCAACTCATATCAGTCGCAATGTCCGTGAAACCCATATTAGTAGCATACTCAAGCTCATCTTGTATGGCTTGAAGCTCTGCCCACCACGCTCCTACCATCCCCCAAACAGATCGCACACAGCCTCCTATTACCATCTCGTCACAATCTTGTACCTAAAGAAACATTTTGGATCGTGTAATGTCACATTATGATTTTATCGTAACATTAATCCATTTGATTGACAACTTTTTAGTCAATATAAGATTTATGTCAAATTTATCTATTATTTTAGTAATTTGATTTATTTTATCCTTAAATATAATAAAATAAAAATAAAAGTTAAGCGAATTCCTTTGATTTTAAAATGAAAATTTAAAATTGTATTTATTTCATTGAAAATAATTTTTTATATAAAATAATTTTTTAAAAATCGTCGTATTTTCTTAAACAAGTTTATAATAATTTCCTGGTGTTTGGATGATTCTACGTAAAATAATTTTCAATATTTGACAAATTTTACTAAAATAAATTTTTGAAGCTTGATTTTTATAAAACAAACACAACATAAATTTTATTTTGGGTAACTACACCCGTTGTCCTTGAACCTTACTTCGATCATCCAACTTTTAAAACTTACATAACAACCATTAATGCTATTGAATTGCCACATTTTAGACACTCATTTATTTTTTCCCGTAAAATTAATGATGTGACACGTTAATTTAAAGGATTAATAACTAATGTGAGCCCTGAAATATATATACAATATTATTTATCTATTTTTAATTTTTTCTTAATAAATAATTTTTAATAAATCATAAATAATAAATTAAAATTAAAAAAAATTATTATAGAAATTCTAAATAATTATTATAAACAATTGTTTATAAAGATTGTTTATTTCCTTTCTTTAATGCTTCTATTCAATCTTTATAAACAATTGTTTATCTAAAAGACCACCCTGTAGATTCTATCATCTCCACCAGAACCAAGATTGAATTAAATGAATTTAATTGAATTAAAGCATTAAAGAAAGGAAATAAAGAATTTTATAAACAATTGTTTATAATAATAATTTGGAATTTTTATAATATATTTTATAATTTTAATAATTTTAATGTGGGTAAATGCCTCCTATTTTAGTTAATAGTACGCGACGTCTCGACGAACAGCATTCTTTCGTCCTGATGATGCGATGGTCTTCTCGTCCCGACGAGCAACAGAGCTTCCTTGTAACACCCTAATTCCAAATACGGAGTACTTGAATACTAAGGTGCTACATCAGGTCACCGGAGTAACCCAACAAAATTTTCAAAAAAAAAATTTAAACGTTGAAATACATTTTATATAAGAGAAAATACCATACATAATTATACTGAAAATAGTAATAAAAGTAGTTATACAAAATATGTGGAGCTCCAATATCATCGTATATCAAAATAGTCAAAATAACAAAAATGATAAATGAGTTACAGACCTACAAAAAAAAATACAAGTAAGGCCTTAGGATTACAATGCCCACTAATAGATAAAGTACTATACTCTGAATACGTGATGCTAGGAGTCTCTCGTCGATGATGTTCCTCGGACACGAACAAAAGTCTACAAATCTGAACAATAAGAAAATTCGAAGGCTGAGCTTTACAAGCTCAGTGGTACACAACAAATCTATCATACTTCAAGCAATTCATAAATATAAGCATGCAAATCAAATGTATACATAGAAACATGACATGAGTATCGAATAATTAAATCATGAGTCATTAAAACTACATAACCAAATCGCTTGCATATCAAACTTGTTAGATTGCACATACTGCTCAAATAATCGGGTATCCGGATAGTCCCGCGCCACTCATGACCGCTAGTCAAATAATCTCGAGTGTCCGTAGGGTTATCCCGAGCGCCACTCATAGCCGCTAGTTAGGTTAGAGCCCGAAGACTGAGCGCAAACAAAGCATCAAACATATAATCACAAAAATACAACCATGACATTCGAGTCTCATACTCGTTTCAACTTGCTTATCATTCCAGCTAAAATATTAACTAAAGAGATGTAACAGTATATATGCTACCTTGACATTCTGACCTTTCCTCATTCAAAAATTAATAACTCTTAATATATAACTCTAAATCGAGCACATTTTGTTTTAAACGAAACTAGACTTCTGTACGGTTATAGAGATATAAGGCTCGCTTCCTATTTTATCTTATGAAATTTTTGGTGATTTTTCAAAGTCACTGCTAAATCTGTTTTATAAGAATTCTGCTGCCAGATTTTTATGCCCTTTCAACACTCAAAAATTCATATATTTTAAAATACAAATCGAAATTGATCTCCGTTTGTTCTAAAAAAAACTAGACTGACTCACGGTTACAACGTTGTATAGATCACTTCTTAATTATTTTTATATAATTTATGGTGAATTTTAGAACTTACTGTTCATGTAATAATCTGTTTCTAGCAGATTTCACAACTAAGTTTTTAGCTTCATTTTAAAACATCCAAACAAGAGTTCCACCCAAAGACATATAACATGCATGCACTATCACACAAGCATCATATTTATGACTTATCAAGAAGTATAGGAGAGTTAGAGGGTACCACCTTGATGGAAGAACACCAACAAAGGTTCTTGCTTAGCTCTCCACCACTTTGCCTTTACCCTTAGCTTTAGAAGATTCACCACCCTCTTTAACTAATAACCATGTAACACACAAGATTTCCCACAAAAATAAGACTTGATAGGATGTAAAAATACATACTTTAAATAAACAAATAAATAAAATATGAGAAGATGGGTAGAGATTTCCTCAAACTTAAACCCTTCCAAACACCAAAAAAAAAAAAACCTACACCTTCATCCTTGATGAACATAGATATTTTTTTTCTTCCAAGGAACTTTAAAAAAAAATAACCAAGACCCTTACCTTCTTTAAGATTTGGAGGATGAAGAAAAAATGGTGAGAACTCACTCAAATCTCTCTCCCTCTAAAAGACTTGCTAAGGAAAAAAAATAGATGAAGAAAAGAAGAAAATGAAAAATAAAAATAAAGAAATGTAAAAGGAAAAAAAAACAATAGGGTGATTATAATGTAGGGAAAAATAGGGACAAATCCAATTTATCCTATACCTCAATCTACCAAACCATCTTTTCTCATTAATTAGGAGAAGATTTTTATTCAAAAATGGTAAAATCACTATATTAGGCATCCATATTCCCCTACTTCACATAAGTTTCCCAACATCCTTAATTTCTTATAGAAAAGGTCCAAAATTCACCCAAATTAATTCTAACAAAAACCCAATCCCAAAATAAATTTATCCATCGCCAACCCAGGTCAACGCTCGAACGTTGACTCGAGAATTTGGGGTCGTTACAACTCTCCCCTCCTTAAAAGAAATTTTGTCCTCGAAATTTACCTGAATAAAAAAAGGTGCGGATACTGTAATTTCATGGACTCCTCTGGCTCCCATGCCGCCTCCTCAACTCTGTGATTCTTCTACAGGACCTTCACTAAGGGGATCTTCTTGTTCCTAAGTTCTTTAATATTTCGGGCCAAAATCCGAATCGGCTCTTCTTTATATGACAAGTCTGGGCTCACTTCAATCTGCTAAAGCGGTAAGATATGTGAAGGATCAGAACGATACCTCCTAAGCATGGACACGTGGAACACATCATGAATACGCTCTAACTCTGGTGGCAAGGCTAACTGATATGCCACTGGTCCAACTCTCTCTAGAACTTCATAAGGTCCAATGAACTTGGGACTCAATTTCCCTTTGCGTCTGAAACGTAAAACTTTCTTCCAAGGTGAAACCTTAAGGAAGACATTGTCGCCCACTGCAAACTCTATCTCTTTGCGCTTCAAATCTGCATATGACTTCTGACGATCGAAAGCTACTCTTAGATTGTCCTGGATCATCCGAACCTTATCCTCAGTCTCCCCGACCAACTCCGGACCAACAATCTTCCACTCATTAAGTTCTGTCCAACACAAAGGAGTCCTGCACTTACGACCATATAATGCCTCAAAAGGAGCCATCTGAATGCTAGACTGATAAATATTGTTGTATGCGAACTCGACCAAGGGAAGGTGCTCCTCCCAACCTCTCTAAAATTCAATGATACAACAACGAAGCATATCATCGAGAATTTGAATGACTCGCTCTAATTAACCATCGATCGCGGATGAAAAGTCAGATCTTGAAGTGCGGTGGTACCCAACGCCTCATGAAGGGCTCTCCAAAATCCTGAAGTGAAACGCGAATCTCTGTCTGAAATAATCGAAGCCGGCAACACGTGAAGCCTCACTATCTCACCAATATACAATTTGGCCAACTTCTCGAGAGTGAAGTCCATGCGCACTGGTAGGAAATGTGCAGTCTTCGTCAATCTGTCCACGATTACTCAAATTACGTCGTGTCTACACCGAGACATAGGTATCCCAGTCACAAAATCCATAGTGACTCTATCCCATTTCTACTACGGAATCTGGATAGGCTGAAGAAGACCTTAAGGAACTTGATGCTCTGCCTTTACCTGTTGACAAGATAAGCATCGAGTCACAAACTCTGACACATCTCTCTTCATCCTTAGCCACCAATAAAATGGACGAAGCTTCTGATACATCTTGTTACTACCTAGGTGCATAGTAAACGGACTACTATGTGCCTCACGAAGGATTTTATTCCTTAGTTCACTTGCTGGAACACAAAGTCGCCCTCTAAAATACAATACATCACCATCTTGTAATTCGAAGCCTGATGCTTCTCCTCCCCTCACCCTATCTGCTCTCGCAACCAAACTATCATCAGACTTCTACACCTCTTTTACCTCTAGCACCAACATTGGTTCAACCTGAAGCTCAGCTAATAAACCACCGTGCTCTAACAAGCTCAAATTTGTAAACATCGTTCGCAACGCTACCACTGATTTACGACTCAATGCATCTGCTACCACATTAGCTTTACCCAGATGGTAGTCAATGACGCAGTCGTAGTCCTTAAGCAGCTCGATCCATCTACGTTGTCTCAAATTTAGTTCCTTCTGGGTGGGCATATACTTAAGACTCTTGTGGTCAGTATAGATATAACACTTCTCCCCAAAGAGATAGTGCCTCCAAATCTTCAATGTGAAAACCACTGCTGCTGACTCCAAATCATGGGTAGGGTAATTACGCTCATGCGACTTAAGCTGCCTAGAAGCATAAGCGACTATCTTACCTTCTTGTATGAGAACACAACCAAGTCCATTCAAGGACGCATCACTGAACACTACATAGTCCTTACCTGACTCCGGCTGGGTTAAAACTGGTGCCTCTGTCAGAATTGTCTTAAGCTGATCAAAACTCTGTTGGTGCTTCTCATTCCACCCAAATGGATCTCCCTTATGCAGCAACTTGGTCAACGAAGCAGCAATCATTGAAAAACCTTTAACAAACCGTCTATAATACCTGGCGAGGCTTAAAAAACTACGAACTTCAGAAATATTAAGCGGTGGCTTCCAATCCACCACTGCCTGAATCTTCTGCGGATCCACTCGGATACCATTCGCCGCGACAATATGACCCAAAAAGGCTACATCAGAAAGCGAAAATTAACATTTACTAAATTTGGAAAAAAGTCGTCTCTCTCGAAGGGTCTGAAGCACAACTCGGAGATGGTGATCATGCTCATCCTCAGATTGTTAGTACACCAATATATCATCAATGAAAACCACCCCAAATTGATCTAAGTAGGGCTAAAAAATACGGTTCATTAAATCCATGAAGGCTGCAGGAGCATTTGTGAGCCCAAACGGCATCACCAAGAACTCATAATGGCTATATCTAGTCCTAAAAGTTGTCTTCGGGATATCCCCCTCCTTAACTTTCAACTGATTATACCCCAATCTTATATCAATCTTTGAAAACACACAAGCACCTATCAACTGGTCAAACAGGTCATCAATCCTCGGAAGTGGGTATTTGTTCTTCACTGTCACCTTATTGAGCTGACGATAATCAATGCACAATCTCATCGACCCATCATTCTTTCGAACGAATAACACTGGTGCTCCCCATCGTGACACACTAGGGCATATAAAACTGCACTCAAGCAACTCTAGCAACTGAGTCTTCAATTCTTTCAACTCAGCCGGTGCCATGCGGTACGGGGCAATGGATACCGGAGCCGTACCAGGCAACACTTTGATCCCAAATTCTAACTCTCTATCTGGAGGTAATCCTGCAACTCCTCAGGAAAAACATCTGGAAACTCCTTCATAGTTCGTAGGTCTTCCAATGCCGGACTTTGGACCATTGTATCCACCACATGAGCTAAGAAGGCTTCGCAGCCTTTACTAATCAACCTTTGAGCTACAGTCACAGAAATGACATAAGACGAGTGTTGGGCCTAAATTTTGCCTGGGGCCCAATAAACCAAAGTCCAAAAATTAATCAAAATTACAAACAGGCCCAAACCTAACTACCCAAGCCCGATGTTAGCCCAAACACCCCAAAACAGTTCAGAAAACCCTAGAAAAATCCCTTGCGCCGCCAGCAGCTTCCTCGACGCCGCACGTCTCACGTCTCCGCACCTTGCGCCGCTCCACGTCGCCACCCCTGCGGAAAAGAAGGAAAAACACAACAGTAGCAAAAATAGTTGTTGTATTTTCGGGTATAAAAACCCAAACGATTATTGTAAAAGGGGGAGAATTTTATTGAGATAGATACGAAAACTCACTACATATTTTCCAGATACGAATCAATACAAAGGGAATACCCAAATCAGTAGAGGTTTATTTTTTTCCTTTCTTTTTTTCCCTATTTCTTTTTATTCGAATTCGAGTACTGTTGTTTTTATTTTTTTATTTTGTTCTTTTTTTGAAACTATATAATATATATTAAAGTATTTTTTTAAAATAAAAAAAAGAAACTTTTACCTGTTTTCTGGTTACCACACTGCGGTGGCCAGGTGATGGTGGCGAGCGCGCGGCGCGGTGTCGAAGCCACGGGGCCCGCCGCACTGAGGAGCTGCAGAGAGAATTTCAGAGGGTTTGAGTTTTTTTTTTAAAAGAAGGAGAAGAATGAAATTTTTCTAAAAAAATTAGACTTTTATAAGTGATTAAAACGGCGCCGTTTTAGGCCCTGGCCAAACATGCCAAAACGACGTCGTTTTCATGGCCAGATTCGCGCGTTGACTCGACCCGGGGAGGATCCGCGCGTTTCCTGAAACTGGTATAATTACCAGTCTGGCCCTCCCGCATTTTCGATTTGCTCTAATTTGGTCCTTTCACTTATTTTTTTTTATTTTTCAATTCTGACACATAATTTTCGGTGCATCTTGATTTGTCCCTGACCCACTGGTGCGCTGGGATGGACACATGCCCGGAAATTGGGATTTTTCCCTTTTGATCCTTGGCTTGTTCGCTCCTTTTAATTTTAATCCTTTTAGGTTATTTATTCATTATAATTTAGCCCCATAATTTTGCTTCGATCCCGTTTTGGCCCCATTGTTTTAAATTCGGTTATTATCTTCTTTTTGTATTATTTTACTCAATATCTCTTTATTTTGTACATATTTTATTACTATTAGTAATTATTCTTATGATTTAATATTTTTATTATATTTAACTATCATTGTTATTTAATATTTATATTTTTTGTCACCATTATTTTTACTATTATTTTATTATTAATACTATTTTATTCTTATTGTCACTCTTATCATTATTTTCATTACTATATATATTATTATTATATACCATTATTATTTCTTATATTTATTATGTTTATTATTATATTATTTTATTACTAGTATTTTTTACTTTTATTATTACTTTCATCTACTATTAATATTTTTTTGCCACTATTATTTTATTATTATTATCCCTATTATTTTACACATATATATTATTATGACTATACTATATTTATTATTATATTTACTGTTATACTATTTTATTACTAATATTTTTTTTACTTTTATTATTATTTTTACATTTTTTATTACTATTATTAGCATTATTATTATTATTGCTTATTATATTATGGCTATTTTGTTACCATTCCTATTACCTTTATTATTATTCATCATTTTCTTTATTATTAATACTATCGTTTATCTTATTTTTCTTTTACCACATTTTTTCCAAACTCATAAAAAGGTTTTTTAAACAAAGGCAATATTCCGTGTTTGGTATTTTGGGAAATCGAGCCCTAACTTACTGGGTTCCGATTTTTCATTAGACCCCAAATAACTGAGTATCCTTCTGCGATTTAAACACATTAATTTTGAAAGTCAAAGGACAAGCTCAATTTCGGGGATTTGAAATGTTGTACCCTAATTTACTGGGCATGACATTTTACTTCCTCGAGATTAGAGGGTCTGATTGCTCATACTTTATTCAAGTTTTTTTTTTCTTTAAAATAGAAAGAATCATATTTTAAAATCTTTCAAATTTTTGATATTAGGACATTAATTAATCAATTAGGTACCAATTATGGGCGTCACAAGGGTGCTAATCCTTCCTCGTGCGTAATCGATTCCCGAACCTGTTTTCTTAAAATTCGTAGACCAAAATGTTTTATAATGTGGCCCAATCACACTTCAAAAAAGATTGGTGGCGACTCCATTTTCCTTTTTAAAGTCGGCCCGTTTTCCAAACAAAAAAATAGTTTCGACAACGAGCAATTACTATTCTCATTAGTCACTAGGACTTTGGTTTTGTCCAACCCACGGAGCTTAAGCTGCCTCGCTCTACATCTTAAACTTGTATCATTCTCGGTCAACCAATCCATGCCCAAAATTACATCAAGCTCTCGAAAGGGCAACTCCATCAAGTCTACCGGAAATAGCTGACCTTGAATCTCAACTGGGCATCCCCGATACACCTTATTCACTAACACATCAAGTCCTAATGGGCTGGATACTCGAACCCCAACATCTAACTCCTCAACAGGAATACATCTCTCTCGGATGATCTCACTACAGATATATGAATGTATGGACCAGGAGTCCACTAATGCAGTAATGGGAATAGAGAACAATGTGAAAATACTTGTAATCACATCAGCGGCGTTGCAGTCTTCCCGAGCTTTCACAGCATACTGCCAATATGGAACTCGAATATCAGATACGATTGCAGATCCGACTGTGCCTCTACTCTGCTGGCCTGAAGTGACATTATCACCACCATGAGTTGACCCTCTACCATGTTGAAAAGAATGTGTTGATCTCTAAGTCTGAGCAGGCGAAGCACCGCTAGCTCTAGGGCAATTTCTGACAAAATGCTCGGTGGACCCAAACTGGAAATAGGCTCTAGTCCTCTGATAACACTCCCCGGGATGTCTCCTGCCACAGAAATTACAAACTAAAAAAGTTGGGGTCCTGACTGATCCTCCTGAACTCGCTAGCGACGAGGGAAGTCAATGGTCTCCTACGAGCCCCTGGTCCTGACCCTTGACATGATCTCTGAGACTGTGTCGATGGAGCTCTCCTGAATCCTCTAGAATCCCAAATCCTCTTGGCTGCTATTTGAGACGGACTCGCAGTGTCAAAAGCCCTCTTATTCTGGATACTAGACTCATTTGACGAGCTCAATCTCATACTTAGAACCCTCTCCACAGCTTTAGCTTGCCGTACCAATTCTGAAAATACCTTAGGCGGGTCTGCTGCCAAAGAAGTGTGAATATCAAGGTGCAGCCCCTTACGGAATCTCCTGCACCTAAGACTATCAGAAGCCACTAACTTAGGAGTGAAGCGACTCAATCGTAGAAAGTCCCTCTCGTACTCATACACCGATCGATTGCACTGGACTAGTCGTGAAAACTGCATCCTCAAGTCATCCATATGTACCTGACCAATGTACTTCCCTTGAAACTCAAACAAGAATTGATCCCACGTCGGCTGCTCTGGTTGTAAAGCCATCTCGACTGTCTCTCACCAATCATATGCATCACCCTTCAACAATGAGATGATGCACTCTAAGTTTCCCTCAAGGGTAAAATAGAGCGACCGCAAAGTCCTTAGTGTGTCCCTCAGCCACTGACCAGCAGCTATCGGGTCATCCTCACTGGTGCCATAAAAGTCTTCCGCCTTACATCTGCGAAATCTCTCTATCGGAGTCTCCTGCGGAACAACAGATGGTGGTGGAGCAGGTGGGGTAGGTTGAACCCTCAGGATCGCTCGAAAGATACGATGCAGTGCAAAATTAAGATTCTGGAAGTAAGCTGCCTCATCCACGCCCGGACCCATTGGAATGTCAAAGTCGTCAGTGTTCAGGACAAACTCATCTCCCGTATCATCCATCGGAGAAGCATGACTCTCCTCCCTAGCCTCATGGCTACGATCTGAATCGTCGGGCATGTTGAATTTGAAGACGAAACAAAAAAGAGAAAGCATCATCAGACTTCTAGTCCTAGAAGAGTACACTCTTAAACTTAGGGGCATGTATTCATCGACACCTTACTACGACTGACCAGCTGGTCCTAGAACCGACTAAACCTTGCTCTGATACCACTAAATGTAACACCCTAATCCCGAATACGGAGTACTCGAATACTACGGCGCTACATCAGGTCACCGGAGTAACCCATCAAAATTTTCAAAAAAAAAATTTAAACGTTGAAATACATTTTATATAAGAGAAAATACCATACATAGTTATACTGAAAATAGTAATAAAAGTAGTTATACAAAATATGTGGAGCTCCAATATCATCTATATCAAAATAGTCAAAATAACAAAAATGATAAATGAGTTACAGACCTACAAAAAAAATACAAGTAAGGCCTTAGGATTACAGTGCCCACTAATAGATAAGGTACTGTACTCTGAATACGTGATGCTAGGAGTCTCTCGTCGATGATGTTCCTCGGACACGAACAAAAGTCTACAAATCTGAACAATAAGAAAATTCGAAGGCTGAGCTTTACAAGCTCATTGGTACACAACAAATCTACCATACTTCAAGCAATTCATAAATATAAGCATGCAAATCAAATGTATACATAGAAACATGACATGAGTATCGAATAATTAAATCATGAGTCATTAAAACTACATAACCAAATCGCTTGCATATCAAACTTGTTAGATTGCACATACTGCTCAAATAATCGGGTATCCGGATAGTCCCGCGCCACTCATGGCCGCTAGTCAAATAATCTCGAGTGTCCGTAGGGTTATCCCGAGCGCCACTCATAGCCGCTAGTTAGGTTAGAGCCCGAAGGCTGAGCACAAACAAAGCATAAAACATATAATCACAAAAATACAACCATGACATTCGAGTCTCATACTCGTTTCAACTTGCTTATCATTCCAGCTAAAATATTAACTAAAGAGATGTAACAATATGCTACCTTGACATTCTGACCTTTACTCATTCAAAAATTAATAACTCTTAATATATAACTCTAAATTGAGCACATTTTGTTTTAAACGAAACTAGACTTCTGTACGGTTATAGAGATATAAGGCTCGCTTCCTATTTTATCTTATGAAATTTTTGGTGATTTTTCAAAGTCACTGCTAAATCTATTTTATAAGAATTCTGCTGCCAGATTTTTATGCCCTTTCAACACTCAAAAATTCATATCTTTTAAAATACAAATCGAAATTGATCTCCGTTTGTTCTAAACAAAACTAGACCGACTCATGGTTACAACAATGAATAGATATCTTCTTAATTATTTTTACATAATTTATGGTGAATTTTCGAACTTACTATTCATGTAATAATCTGTTTCTAGCAGATTTCACAACTAAGTTTTTAGCTTCATTTTAAAATATCCAAACAAGAGTTCCACCCAAAGACATATAACATGCATGCACTATCACACAAGCATCATATTTATGACTTATCAAGAAGTATAGGAGAGTTAGAGGGTACCACCTGGATAGAAGGACACCAACAAAGTTTCTTGCCTAGCTCTCCACCACTTTGCCTTTACCCTTAGCTTTAGAAGATTTACCACCATCTTTAACTAATAACCATGTAACACAAGTTTTCCCTAAAAAATAAGACTTGATAGGATGTAAAAATACATACTTCAAATAAACAAATAAATAAAATATGAGAAGATGGGTAGAGACTTCCTCAAACTTAAACCCTTCCAAACACCAAAAAAAAAAAAAACCTCCACCTTCATCCTTGATGAACATAGATTTTTTTTTTCTTCCAAGGAACTTTTAAAAAAAGATCAAGACCCTCACCTTCTTTGAGATTTGGAGGATGAAGAAAAAATGGTGAGAACTCACTCAAATCTCTCTCCCTCTAAAAGACTTGCTAAGGAAAAAAAAAATTGATGAAGAAAAGAAGAAAATGAAAAATAAAAATGAAGAAATGTAAAAGAAAAAAAAAATAGGGTGATTATAATGTAGGGAAAAATAGGGACAAATCCAATTTATCCCGTAAATCAATCTACCAAACCATCTTTTCTCATTAATTGGGAGAAGATTTTTATTCAAAAATGGTAAAATCACCATATTAGACATTCATCTTCTCCTACTTCACACAAGTTTCCCAACATCCTTAATTTATTATAGAAAAGGTCCAAAATTCACCCAAATTAATTCTAACAAAAACTCAATCCCAAAATAAATTTATCTATCGCCAACCCAGGTCAACGCTCGAACGTTGACTCGAGAATTTGGGGCCGTTACATTCCTCCCAACAACGCGACGGTCCTTCGCGTCCTGACGTCATATCAAGCCACGTCACGACGTGACGACGTGCAGACCAAATTTTTTCAATTTTCTTCTCCTAGTTAAACTCTATTTTTAGTTTTCCCCTTAAACTCTAATTAACCTAGGGTTGTTGTAGTCATATATTCTATGAATTTCAATCTATAAATAGGCATTAATTACTTTAGGTTTTACACAATAAAAATATTTAGATCGACAGAATCTTGTTATTTGTTTTGAAGGGTTTTGTTTTTGGGGCTTCGGGTTTTTTTTTAATTACCTCTATCTTTTGTACTCTCATATATTATAGTGAAATCTCATTTTACCTGTGGTTTTTTATCCTCTTTTAAGAAGTTTTTCCAAGGAAAATTTGTGTGTTTGATCTTTTCGATTTTAGTTTATTTACTTGTTCGTTGCATTACACGGGTTAATTTCCAACCTTTGATTTATTTTTTTATAATTTTTTAAAACCTTTTTAGAATTATTATCAAGAAAAAATTAAAAAATATCTTTTATTTATATTTCAAGGACTAAATTAGTTTTTTAACCCTTTAAATTAAGATGCCACATCATTGGTTTATTGGGAGAAAACGATTAAATAACTAAAATGTAACAATTTGATAAAGTTAATGGTTGATACATAAGTTTTAAAAGTTAGGTGACCAAAATGTAATTTGAGGTGAAATTCAGGTACAACAAGTGTAACTTACCCTTATATTTTTTACCCAATATCATAAAAGCATTTTCCTTTGATAATCAAAATTTATTTTATAATAAATGATTTCTTATATAAACTTATTCATATCCAACATTTAATATATATATAACATCGGATAGTGGCACATTGTAACTATAAGAGATAAATGAAATTAAATAGAATTTATATAAACACTAATATTTATATTATTAAAATATTCATTTATATTATTATTTAAGCTCCCGATTGAGTCGGTGTTATCTTTAACCAGGTCACCAACTCGGTTAAAAAATCATGGGAATGCCCTTTCGTAATTAAAATAAGTAATATTATTTGAGGGTATTTTAGTTTTTTTACTTAAAAAATCAATAAAAATATGCATATTATAATATTTGAATTCACGCCAATTGTATTAATAAAACATTTAATTTACCATTCAACTAGACATGACCATGGGCCAAGCTGCGGCCAGTGCAAAATTTTAGGCTCAGGCCTGACCCGAAAAATGAGCCTAAAATTTGTTCAAGCCTAACCTCGATAAAAAAATGCTAAACTCGAGCCCGACCCACCCATATTAAAAAAATTTATATTATTTTTTATATAAAAACAAATTTAAAAAATATAATACATCAAATACACTAAAAATATTAAAAATAAATGTTTCTCAATAAATTGAAAATATATTAGGAAAAAATCTTTATACTTAAATAATATTAATATAGTTGTAATTTATTTTTCGCTAGACTAAGATAGTTGCAACTTAGCAAGCAAATGCATCTAAAATAGTAGCAAAATTAACAATAAAATAAGAGTTATATAATATTCAATTAATAACAACAAAATAGTAACAATATAATAGCAAAATGGCAACAAATAATAACAAAGCAGCATCAAACAATAGCAGAAAAAAAATAGTCAAATTCGGGCCAGGCCAAAAAATATTTACTCGAAGCTTGGTCCGTTTAGAAAAATGAGCATCACTTTTTGTCCAAGCCCATTTTTTGGGCATATATTTTTACCCAAACCCTCCCACTTTTCTAGTGGACCTTCAGGCCTAGGCAGGTGACTTGACCCATGATCATGTCTACATTCAGCTAAAGTTTATATATATATATATATATATATATACACATTTTAATTTTATTATTTACACTTTATTACCTCCATCATTTGTATATCTATATTATTAATTAAGTTCCTAATTGAGTCAGTTTTACCCTCAACTGGATCACCAACACAGTTATGAAGTTATGGGAATACCTTTCATAATTAAAATAAATAATTTATTCGAGAATATTTTAATCTTTTCACTTAACAACCAATAAAAATATACATATGATAATATTTGAACCCATGCCAATTACATTAATAAAACATTTAAGTTACCATGTAACAGCCCGTTTTTGGTCAAATCAGAAGAGTGGTTTCGAGACCACAAATTCGAAATCAAAATATTTATTTTATTATTATTTTAATGTCTACGGCATGATAGTATGATTGTGTGGAATTTTCGTTAAGAAATTTGGTTGCTTAATCTGATAAAAAGGACTAAATCGCGTAAGGTGAAAATTTTGAGTTCTATAAGAAAAAGATGTCAAAATGCTTTGGTTTTTAAATATGTTGGCCTTGAGTGGCAATTAGACCATCTCAATTGTGAGTGGACAAGTATGGCCATTAAATTAGGTGAATTAAAGGTTTATTTTTAAGGTTATTATAGTAAATTAATTATTAAGGTTAAAATAACTAAAACAAAGCTAAAATTTGCTTCATCTTCTTGCTATTGCCGAAATTTCATGAACAAAAACACCATTTTAGAGCTTTGAACTTTCGGTCACTTCTCCTTGTGCATGTAAGTCTGTTTTTGTCCCATTTTTAATAATTTCTATGTTTTTGAGATTGTTGCAACTAGGTCCAGCTAGCCCAGGGACCATTTTGCAAAACTGTTAAAGATTTTGAATGTTGTCATTGATGAATAAGCATGTGTTTTGATGCTTGATGATAGATTATGAATGTTTGATGTAAATTATACAAGTTTTGTTAAGTGATTTTTGAGAAAAATGCAAAATAGGGATTAAATTGAGAAATGTGTAAATTGTGTGGTAGAAATGTGAAATAATGAGAATTATGGGATGTTATGGAGATAGTGATAATTTAGCTAGCTTGGGTATGATTAAAATTACATGAATTTGTGTTTTTATGAAATAAGGACTAAATTGTAAAAGTGGTGAAACATTAGGGGCAAATGTATAAATGTGCTTAAATGTGCGTTTTGGATTAAATTGAATAGAGAGATTATTAAATAATTTAATTTTGAATATATTTAGATCAAGAAAAGCGGAATTCGAATCTAGATCGGGGGAAAACTAAAGTTATCGACTAATCGACTTATTTCGTTGTTTTCACATCCGAGGTAAGTTCGTATGTGATAAATTTCATTATAAATGTATTTTAAATGCTTTGATATTGTTTAGTTGTGAATACGAGACTTCGGATAAGTTCGACAATGACTCGATGGTAATTCGGCATTCGAAATCCCGGTTGAACCTTAAGAATAGTTTAGGATACTAGTGACATGTCATTAGGGGATACATTGAGTTGGCTTCGGGCCATGACATTAGCACTTCGGGTGTGAGTTATACCGATTTGGCTTCGGGCCATGATATCAGTACTTTGGATATAAGTTACCTTGATTTAGCTTCGGGCCATGGTATATGTACTTATTGTGCGAGATTCTTGAGTATCCGACTTCTATTCCGAATGGTTCAATGGGTAAATGAATGATGTGGTTGAGAATGAGATTTGTACAAGATGGTACATGTATGTGCATAAACTATATTAGCTTTGAATCAAAGAAATGGTGAAGAAAGTATATAGTTTTGTGAATGAGTAATTAAAAGGTTTGTTAGTTGATGTGAATTCATGTATTTATAATCAATTGTTGAATTATATATTTATGAATGTATCGAATTTATTTCATACGAGCTTACTAAGCTATAAAACTTACGTTGTTTATTTTTCTATGTTTTATAGTGATTTCAAGCTAGCTCGGATTCGGGGATCGTCGGAGATTGCATCACACTATCCTCCTATCACTTGGTACCTATGAACTTTGGTATTTTAAGTATATAGCATGTATAGGGACTTTGGTCATTTTGATATGTATTTTGGTGGTGAATTTTACCATTTAAGTTGGCTTGTGAATTGTTATGTTTTGGTTTGTATATATAGCCATGATAGTTGGCTTGATTTGGTTGGTTTGGTTATATATATAGGTTCATATATGGATATAATGTGAGTTCATGGATGAATATATGATGCTTGTGGATAATTAGTATTATGGATAGCAAATGGTTGGGTTATGAACATTAGTATACTAATGCATTTAGGCATTGATGCACACTTGAATTTGGTATGAATTTGTATATCATATTGTGGTATTTATGTTTTGTCTTGGTTGATGTTGGAAATGGGATGAAATATGCTTGAGGAGGTTGATTTAATGCCTATGATATGCTATGTTTTGGTGCCAATTGGGTTGATGTAGGTGTGAATAAGATAGGGTGGCAATATGGCTTGGTAAATAGCCTATTTTTGTCCACACGGGCGTGTGTTTCAGCTGTGTGTGATACACGGTCATGTACACGGTCGTGTGTCCCCTGGTGTTGAAATTAAAATCAAGTCAGTATGCTCCACACAGCCTCACACACGGGTGTGTGACTTGGCCGCGTGGCATAAGTCAGTATACCCTACAGGATTGACACGGCCTAGCACACGGACGTGTATGGCAAATTTTAGGACACACGGGCTAGCTGTACGGGCGTGTGTGTTGGCCGTGTGACCCAAGTTAGAGAGTTACACGGGCTGAGACACGGCCATGTGATCCCATTTCGAATGTCCACACGGCCGGGGTATACGGGCGTGTGACCCCTGTAGTTTGAAAAATTTTATAAATTTCGTAAAAGTTTCCTATGTTATCGGTTTAGTCCCGAATCACTTCCAAAGCATGTTTTGAGCCCCGTAAGCTCGTATTAGGGACACTATGATTGATGATGAATAATGATTGCATGAATTGTGAAAATGTTTGAGAAATGTATGCGTAATTGTATGATAAGTCCGGTAATACTCCGTAACCCTATTCCGGCGTTGAATACGGGTGATGGGTGTTATATATCATTTAGCCAAAGCTTCATTTAATTTATCTTTAGATTCAAACCATATAATTCATTATTTATTGTATGTTATTTTTAAACATACATATATATTCTAAATCTATAATTTTCATACGAATATGGGTGTGATAGGAATTTTTTTTAAAAAAATAACTCTAGCTGGTAGAGGTGAGCATGGGCCAGGCTGGGCGGGTTCGGGCCGGGCTCGACTAAAAATTCAAGCCCGTTTGCTAGGTTCGGGCTTGACCCAGTCTGAAAAATGGGCCTAAAATTTTGCCCAAGCCTGACCCGGATAAAAATGCTAAAACCAGGGCCCGACTCGGCCCGCCCATATTAATTTTTATATTATTTTTATATAATTTTAAAATATATATAATACATAAAAATACTAAAAACATAAAAATAAATATTTCCCAACAAATTGAAAATAAATTTTAAAAAATATGTATGCTTAAATAACACTAAGATAGATGCAAATTAAATGTCTCTAAAATAATAACAAAATTAACAAATGTCTTTAAAATAATAACAAAATTAACAATAAAATAAATTTTATAGTAGCAAAATAGGGAGAAAATAACAAGAAAATAATATTTAAAAAATTAGATTTTTTTTGTCCTTTAAAGAATTCGAACTGGGACGGACCGGGTCCGGGCAAAAAATGCCTTACTTGAGGCTCGATCCGTTTTTTAAACGGACCTTATTTTTTTGTTAAAGTCTATTTTTTAAGCTTATATTTTTATTTAAATCCTCCTATATTTCGGGCAGGTCTTCGGGTCGGTACGAGGAGAATTGTTACAAGAAGACGGCCTGGTGCCATTAAAACAAATTAAGAAAGAAAAGCAAGCTTAAAGGAAAATGAACAGACAAGCAAAGCATAAAAAAACAAGACTCAACAAAAAACCAGAAGAAATGAAACTCCAAACCAGAGTAAAATTATGAGCTCCTATCCCCATCCTTCACGGTATCTTCCATTGAAAACTTGAAAAAGGTCCTGCATCCCTTATCTCAACCGAAGTAAAAAAATCCACAATCCTTCGATTTAGAAATGCGTACTCAAACTCTTGAGGTTACTCGTTGTCGTTCCCGATCTACTACTGCTTCCACCCCCACCAGAGCTTCCTCGATCCAGACCCTTATTCCCTCAAAACGCCTCCCCTCCGCCACCAGCGTGTGCGTCGCTTGATTGCTCTGTCGAGGTACATATCTAAATTCCACTGAATCAAAACACTGTCCCCTAGCCCTAATCTCTTTTACAAGTGCACTAATGATCGATTTGTCAACCCCAGGACATCGCAGTTTCTTGATGACAGACAAAGAGTCCCCTTCCACTACCACCGCTTGGAACCCTAAATCGTTCAACAGAATCATCGCACTCAGACATGCCTTTGCTTCTGCAACAATCGAATCTGTTACAGATTCAAAAGGGTAAATACCAGCCGCCATGATTAATCCATCCCCATTCCTAATTAAGACCCCCGCAACAGCCTTGTATGTTAAATGATTGAAAGACACATCAAGATTTGCCTTTACTTTAAATCCCTCTGGTGGCTTCCAAATGCTACCCGGAGGACGTTGAACCTCTTGTAAAACCGAATCCAAACAGTCCAGTTCTTGTATGTATGTTTTGACGAAAGCCACAATACCATATCTTGTTGATTGACACCCTCATGGTAAGCACTATTCCGATTAAACCAGACTGCCCAAAATACAACCACCCTCAATACATTTATCAAGGGAACTGTTGACAAACTCTTTAACTAACCATAGTTTCCAATTGTTTGTATTGTTTGAGGGAGCAAATGGTACCAGCAGAGCATTCAAAACCTGGGTAATTACAGCACAATCACAGAAGAGGTGATCCACTGTCTCCTCAGCATCACTACATACTGGGCACCAGCTACTAGTTGCCACCCTTCGAGCTACCAGATTACTTAGAGTAGGAAGAACGTTATTAGCAATTCGCCAAAATGTAATCTTAATTTTATTTGCCAATTTAAGGTTCCAAATTCTGTTGTAAAAAACTCGTAGCTCATTGTTCTGGCTTGTATTTGCACATTCTGTACCATCGCCTGTATTTGAAACAAGCCACTTGTAACCACTCCTTACCAAATACTCCCCCGTATTATCCCCTTGCCACAAGAATTCATCCTCCTGTGTGAATCTTGACAGTGGCATGGAAAGCACCCTCCTGGTCTGATCACTATCAAACAAACTATTCACCACATCCGCCTGCCAGGTATATGTATTTACATCAATAAGATCCGAAACGAGTGTTTAATTAATATCAATCGACTGACCCGAGATTGTCCCTTTTCCAGGTCCAGGCAACCATGCGTCTCGCCACATATTAATAGAGGTGCCACTGCCCACTCTCCACCCCCACCCTCTTCAATCACCCAACGGGCCGACCAGATACTGCGCCAGGTATATGAAGGGTAAGAACCAAGTTGTGCATTCATAAAATCCGTAGATTGATAATACTTGGATATCATAACACGGGCAAGTAAACAATCCGGTTTCATCAAAAGCCTCCAGGCTTGCTTAGCTCACAGAGCTATATTGAAAGCGCCTAAATCTCAAAACCCATACCCCCATCAACTTTTGGCCTGCATAATACGCCCCACTTACACTAATGTATACCCCTATTTGTTTTGTTATTGCGCCACCAAAATTTACTAATAAGGCTTTCCAGCTCACGACATAAAGAACTTGGGAGTAAAAAACAATTCATAGTATAAATTGGAATTGACTGTAAAATGGATTTTATAAATACCTCTTTACCTCCCGCGGAGAGAGAACGAGCAGTCCAACCATCAATGCGCTTCATAATCCGCTCCTTAAATCTCACAAAAGCCTCCTTCCTCTTCCTTCCCACAATTGTTGGCAAACCGAGGTACTTTTCCGGATTAGACGAAATACAAACCCCCAAGATATACCCTATCCGAGCCTTTGTCCTGTCATCGACAAAAAACAATTCATAGTATAAATTGGAATTGACTGTAAAATGGATTTTATAAATACCTCTTTACCTCCCGCGGAGAGAGAACGAGCAGTCCAACCATCAATGCGCTTCATAATCCGCTCCTTAAATCTCACAAAAGCCTCCTTCCTCTTCCTTCCCACAATTGTTGGCAAACCGAGGTACTTTTCCGGATTAGACGAAATACAAACCCCCAAGATATCCCCTATCCGAGCCTTTGTCCTGTCATCGACGTTACTACTAAAATAAACCAGTGACTTATCAAAATTGACAATTTGCCTTGAAACCCCTTCATACTCCACTAGCAAGTCTTGCTCTTGCCCCCTCTTCCTTCGCCCCTCTAAATAATATAAAAAACAAATGTGATATCGTTAGTCCCCTTCTCCCCACTCTTTCCCCTCGAATAACGCCCTCTCGCCTAGCCAATTATACAAACTGGAAAGTCCTTCGGCACATATCTATTACTAGGATTTTTAGTATTTATAAAATATTTATTACTAACATTTATAAAATGTAACATATTTTTTTATTTGTATGAATTTAGTTTTTAAGTATATTTATATGAATTTTCAAGTGAGAGTTGTTCTATTTTCATTAAAACTTAAAATAAGTGTTGAAGTAAATCATCTGTCATATATCAATATTTTATTATTATATTAAAACATCTTTAAAAAATTATCATATTAAAACTAATTAAATAAATTTTTTGAATATATTAAAGTTCAATAAATATAATCACTTAAATTTAAAAATAGGTAAATTATTTAAATTGTATAATTACTTAAATTATAATTTGAAATTCTTTTATTTGTAAAATATTATAAAATTTTAATTATATTTAATAATAATTACTTATACTAATTACATGAAATAAAATATGTTAAATAATAAAAAATGAATGCTTATATTCACGTACAACTCGTATGGGATTGAAAACTAATTTATCATTAAAATATTAATATGAATTTTCATTAAATTATTAAGAATATTTCTTAAAATATTAAATTTTTTTTGTTAATGTTAAAAATTCCATTAAAATAAAATCACAATATTAAATATTTTGTTAAAATAATAAATTATATTAATAATTTATTATATGATTAAATATAAATATGTATGTTTAATAATATTAAAAATTATAATATTTGAGATTAACATTTTAATATTTTAAAAATTAAATTCTTATTATTTTGTTTATTTAATATAATTTTTATATAAGAATTAAATTACTCATAAAAATACATTTTTATTAACTAATAAATTATTTTTCGTTTACCAATATATCTTTTACCAAACAAATTAGGAAAAAGTCATTAAAAAAATTGTAATTCATTTATGGCGAAATAAACACACCATTTATCTCACTTCTATTATCATTTCTTTTATTATTTCTTTTACAATATAGGAAGTTGAGACTCAATGCTCAACCATATCACCGACTTCAACTTATTTATCCTTTATCTTGCACCATAACATCCAAGACCACTTGGGACATGAAATCTAGTTGCGCATCATCGAACCCATTTAATTATCGCATCAACAACCATATTCGCCATTCTTAGAACTTATCTTATTTCTACTTTCTAACTAAGATTACTTAAAAGTATGTGTTTCTTGTTCTTGAATGGTTGAAAACTCGTAATATGATTTATAATGATTAAAAATGTTTAATTCTGAATTTTATTCCTGTACTTTACAAAAATTATGAAGATAATTTATTTACTTTAAGCTGTCAAAATATAATCTTGAGAATTGAAAAAAAATTGATTTATTTTAATTTGTGGAAATTTAGTCTTTCTGTGTTACAAAAAAATGAAAATTTAGTCTTGTTGGTAAACAAGTGAAATTGATCCATTGATTTTTGTTATCTATTATATATAGATTATTGATTTTCCAATTATTTACATAAATGGTTGAACTGCTTATACTCATGTCAGCAACTTAATTGTAAGGTTTAACAATCTTAACTAATTAGACTATTTTCTTAGTTTTTCGAGGATTAAATTCTAATAAAATAAAATAAAAGGACTATATTTTAAAATTTGTAAAATAGAAGAATGAAATTTATATTCTAGTCCAAAGAAAAATATGGTTATGACCCCAGACAACTTGGGCCATTTAAAAAATTATCAAAAAAGTAAAAGAGATAAAAATAGTGGGACTATGCGTGACAGAAGCACCCATTTTGTTTTTTTTTAGAAATAAAAAAAACCCAGGTCGTAGTCCTCAACGAAGAAACCCGGCAAAGAAGATGAAGAAAAGCCAAAATAAATATCAGTTTTCTACAATGTGGACTTACGAAGACTTACAAAGTTCCAACCGAAAGAAAAAGAAAAGAAAAGAAAAAAAAAAGCTTCAATTCTTCTCTGAAATTTGAAAAATCCTATATTGAATGGAAGATCCAATGGAGAGGATAGGATCGGAGGAAGAATCGGGATTAGAATCGACGATCAAAGAAGATCTTTGCATGGAGATCGATCCTCCGTTCAAAGAGAACGTTGCTACCGCAGAGGATTGGCGGAAGGCTCTCAACAAAGTTGTTCCGGCTGTCGTCGTCCTCCGTACCACCGCCTGTCGTGCTTTTGATACGGAGTCTGCCAGTGCTGGTTCTGCTACCGGTTTTGTTGTTGATAAGCGAAGAGGAATTATTCTCACGAATCGGCATGTCGTTAAACCTGGTTGACTTCCTCAAGAATTATTATTATTATTATTTCTTGAATTTCTTTTTGTTATTGCTTCTCAAAAAAAGATGAAAGAGTTAGTTAGTTATTAATAATTTGAAAGAAATAAAAACAATTGACTGTTGTGAGTAATAAAATTGATTATTTTACTATTATATGGATCAATTAGAGGTTGAACGTGCCTTGCATTTTAGCTGTATGTTCAAATTTTAAGGTATATGAATATCTGCGTGTGTGTGTGTATAATACTATTGGTTTTACATTTGAACAACTTTTGAAAAAGAAGACCAAAGGAAATACAACTAAATGGCAATAGCTAAATGTTTTTCTTTTACCCTGTTGTTTGTCTGTCAAAAATTGGAAAAAGAAATTTTGTAAATTTAGAAGAATGACTTCCTGTAATGTCTGCTTTTAGGACCTGTTGTTGCCGAAGCAATGTTTTTAAATCGAGAAGAAATTACCGTCCACCCGTTGTATAGGGATCCGGTGAGTATATAGTTTGTTTGGGATTAATGTTATTTTGAGTGTAATTTAGCTTATTGTGAGAATGGAATTTTGAAATTTACTATTGGAAATGTGCATTATTTTGGTTGTTGTCCTAGGAAGGCTTTGATCTTTGAGCATATAGCCATGTTACTTGGACTTAGGTGTGAATTTTTCATATGGGTATGCGTCTTATATGAGTGCCGTTGGATTATTCCAAGTTTTTACATGTATTTGGAAGGTCACATCCTCTTGTCCATGTGCTAGGCAGAGTGTCAGATATGGTACTTCAACAAAAATGAAGATTCGGAGAACATAGGCATATAGTGCTTGAAATTAGTAACTTGGAATTCTATGTGATCATTTGGCACATCATATGCTTTGCATTATTGTAGAGTTTTCTTCTTGCTCTTGTGACTATTGACTAACATTATGTTATTGTTCTCTAGGTTCATGATTTTGGCTTCTTTCGTTACGATCCTAATGCCATTCAGTTTTTAGACTATGAGGAGATTCCACTTGCCCCAGAGGCTGCTTGTGTTGGGTTAGAAATCAGGGTTGTTGGTAATGATAGTGGAGAGAAGGTAATACAACAGCATTAGTATTCTTTGGTTCTTTGCTTTACTTCTTTTTTATTTTATTAACATGAGGAAATGATTTGTAATTTAATGTTTGGATTCCATTCGATGAAGGATTGACAAAATGAAAAAGAAAATGGAGTTGTTTAACTTGGTTTTGAGATGTTCATCTTTTTGCTAGTACCAGTGCTTGTCATGAGTGATGTCTCGCTATGTAATGCTAATGCAGAACATGAAAACTAGATAATTAACTACAATGTTGCTGATTTGATAAAAAAAATTGTATGCTTAACTACAATGTTGCTGATTTGATAAAAAAATTGTAGGTTTCAATATTGGCTGGTACTATTGCTCGTTTGGATAGAGATGCTCCTCAATATACAAAGTATGTGGTGGTTTTATTATCATTTTCCTTTTGAATCTTTTGCTTTCCAAATGGATGTAGAATCAATGTTGTTTAACAAACTCTTTTCGGGGAAAAAGTAGATAGTCTACAAATGTGTAATTTGTGTCATGGTAGCTGACATGCTTTTTGTTGCAGGGATGGCTATAATGACTTCAACACTTTCTACCTTCAAGTACGTAGTCTATTCTTTATGCTGGCCATTGGAGTCTTTTCCCCTTGGGGGAGGGGATTGATGAACTTTCTGGATTAGTGTTCGTTTATTTCTTTCGTTGCTATTTTAATTTAAGCAGGAATAGGTTTTGTCTGAGTGTATAAAAATGTTTCTCACATAATGCATGTTTTTTAAATATATACTTGCTAATTTTCATATTGGATTCCCATGTTTTACGTAAAATTTATTTAACAAAGAGTTTTTGACTTTGAGATTTCTTCTATTAATATTTGAATTATTTTCAATATTGACAGTTGATGGTTTTTTAATTGCCAAAAAAGAAAAAAAGTAAAAAAAAAAAAAAGAAGATATAATTTCCACACTTCCTAAAATGAAAAGATGAGTACAAAGTTGAGAGAGACCATGTAATTGTATGCATCTCAGATAGAAGTTCATGATGTAAGTCATTTGAAAATTATATACTTTCATTCTATGAAGTTTAAAGTAGATGGTGATCTTTAGAATGATATGATGCAATCATGTGGACGATATGTTTAACCACTCTCAGAATAAGCCAACAATTTTAGACTATTAAATGCTTATAACCTGAACAGCATTCTGATGGATCTGCTGCATTTTGACATGTAGTTTTAATATTGTTTTTGACCTGCGTGGCATTAAGATGTTCAATGTTGTTATCTTTGTTAATAGTTTTGTTGCCAGTTGTTTTTGTTGAAGAAACACCCTTGGTTATGCTGTTATCTTACATTGACATCCATGTTTGTCTGTTCTAGATTGTATTGTTTTACATTTATGCTCATTTTCAGGCAGCATCTGGGACTAAAGGTGGTTCAAGTGGATCCCCAGTGATTGATTGGCAAGGCAGAGCCGTGGCTTTGAATGCTGGTGGCAAGACAACCACTGCATCTGCCTTTTTTCTACCTCTAGAACGAGTGAGTACTGAGTGGTACTTTAACTACTTGACCTTTAGCCTTGTTTTTGGTATTATCTGAGATTTCATTTTTCTCTTTAGGACTGAAGATTGTATTAACTTGAGAGATTTAGACTACAAGGTCTGATGGTTTATATAGCTCAAGCTTTCTATGATTCGCTTAGAATTTGTAACTTAAGGGAGTTACTAACCTTTCCACGGGTTGCTTTAGAGAGGTCCTTGTCCTTTAACATAAAATTTCTATTATTTATTGTTATTCTTGGTTGTATGCCTTGTAAGTATCATTTGATATTGCACTTAAGATTTTCCTTAATAAGTCTGGGGCTCACATATTTGAGTCCTAGTTTGGTTATCTATGAAGCATGGATACTGCTATTGGGAATATGTCCAAGTATCAGATTTATGTCTGATACAGACACGGCTCCAGCACGACAAAGTATGTGTTGAACATGTCAAAAAACTTTTTTTTTTAAAAATCGGATGTGATCAAAATATGGTTAAGACACCGCCAGGCATGCTATAAGGATTCTTTTTCTTTTCTTTTCTTTTTTTGCCTATTTATTCCCTATACATAATCAATTTGAATAATTTAGTTCTGACGAGTTTTTTAAGATTCAAGTTTTTAAATCGGAAAAGAATTTTTTTAGAAAAGCTATTTGCATGTTAATGTCGAACTGAAAAGCATAAATTTTACATTTTTATTGCATGTATTTTTGGTACAATTGTGATTTGAACCCAGGCTAACCCTAGGGAAGGTGAATAACCGGCCAATAAGTTATAACTCGGGGCTCAAATTTTTATTATATATTATTATACAGAAATTATTTTTCATTGCCGTGTTCTGTTTTGTCCTACTTTTCTGGAAATTCGTGTGTTCATGTCGTGCCATAGCCCGTATTGTGTGTACATTTCTGTGCTTCCTAGATGGTTTTTCTTTTTTGTAGATTGAAATGTGAAATTTATAGTTTATAAATTTGTGCTTATTTTCTGCATTACATTGTTTTTTTTCCCTAATAGATTTTTTAAAGAAAAAATTGCAGTCACAAGAATATGTTTCTCAAAATTAGTCCACCCAATTAATTGTTGGCTAGACGAGAACCTGTAAAGCCTTAAAACAATATTGACCTGCTCAAGATTCTTGCGGAGGTTATCTTTTCATGCTGCGTTTCTTCTCCTGTATTGGGTCTAAATTTGGCTTAACATGTTTATTTTAGCTTTTTGGATTTATTTTCAAACTTTTACATGCATTCTGTTAGCTATAATATTGCTGTCCTATATTGCTTAGACTTTGCATTTTTCTTGAATTATTCATTCGACAGGAGTCTCAGACACATTTTTAGACATGGGTGGGGGATATGACCCTCCAAGGATCCTCTAAACACATTGAAAAACTTAGAAAAATTGAACATGCCAATGTTGGAAACATACCTGTATCCAACACTCACACCCAACTCCAAGTAATATAGCGGCTAACTTACGGACATTTTTCTAGATATTGGCATGTTCAACTCCTATTCATCTGGATTTTATGTATAAAAGTTTTCCTTCACCCGAAAAATAGGCCTTGCCCTTGCTTTCTGTACAAATTGAACCTTCATTTTTTAGATTTGTGTCTGATTTCTAAGTAAAATATTGAAACATTGGTAATTTGATTTTCAGGTGGTAAGGGCTTTAAAATTTTTCCAAAAAGGAGGAGAATCGTACACAAGTAAGTGGGAAGTAGTTTCTATACCACGCGGTACGCTTCAGGTTTGTTGATTTTATCCTTGTACAAGTGAAAAATAACATTTTCACTAATCTCTACAGTTATAAATTAAATTTTCACGGAAGTGAAAATGCTAAAATGTCCTGCTGAATCTTTTTTCTTTTTTGAATTTTTTTGACAACTCGGAAAAGTGAACTTACTAGGCATACTTGCACCTCTTCTTCCATGAACAAACCCCAAACATATTAACTTACTGGTAACAAAAGTAAACTCTCTTTGATCCCACCTCCTGATGCGGTGTGATTAGGAGGAATGAGTAGCAATTTGGGTAAGGGGAGCGGAAGAGGGAGGAGAGAAGAGAGAAACGGCAAGGAAAGAGAAAATTGTGGGACAGAGGAAATCAGAGGAGAAGATAGGGGAAGAATGAGAGAAAAATAGTGAGGATGAAGTAGAGTGAATATCTCAATGATGCAATAAAATGATGATCTGTATTCCAAAAGTTCCCTGAAAATTGCAAATCTGATTCCCAACATAAATTGCTGATCTTCCTTTAACTGAGGCTCAATAAAGATCCTCAATGGGGACATAACCATTCAAGCACTATAAAAATATGTTTGCTAGTGCCAGAAATTCGCATCATACACAGTATTGCTTATCAACTGCTGCACTGTGAGGATATTTATTTATGTGTCTATGCTTTTAGTATTCTGTCAATGATTGGAAATTTGTTTTTTTTAGATTTAATGTGAGATATTTGTTTTGTACAGGCTACTTTTCTCCATAAGGGGTTTGACGAGATACGTCGTCTTGGTCTCCAGAGTGAAACAGAGCAGGTTCCTAGTTCTTTTTCATCAACTTTTTTGCTACCTTTCCGTGGCTTGTTTTAAGGAAAAAAGTGATTTCTCATTTTATTTTCTTATTAATTTAGATGGCACGACATGCATCTGCACAAGGTGAAACTGGAATGCTTGTTGTCGACTCTGTAGTGAGTAAAATTCTTTTTCTATTCAATTTCTGCTTTAAATTTGCCCCCCTCTTGTTACCATTTTTAGTTCACTTCTTATTTCTGAATCTGAACCTACTCTAGGTGCCTGGTGGCCCTGCTCATAACCATTTGGAGCCAGGTGATGTACTTGTTCGGGTAAATAGGGAGGTGAGTTATGCATTCAGTAATTGAAGAAACAAGTTTTGATTCTTTTTAGGTTTATGGATTTTTTTTTTTTCCTTACTTCATTTGACGGATTTTTTAAAGGTATGTGTGCTTTGTCTCTTAGTGAGTTATGCACAAATGTTGGGATCTTAATTTATGATTTTTAAGGCACTTGGGAAGATCTCTGACATGGTTTGATTAGTAATGCGGTGCCTACAAGCCCTTTTTTAGTGCTTGCTCAAGCATGAATTTTGACTTTGACCATACATGAGAAACTTTTCATTAAAAAAAAATCTGACAGTTGCTGCTATTCATTTCTTTAATAGATATTGCTTAATTTCTACGATCTGAAATGAAATTGCTTCATTTTTGCCTTTCATTTTATTGAAAATCTATTGCAGGTTATTACTCAATTTCTGAGGTTGGAAACTTTACTTGATGACAGTGTTGGGCAGAATATAGAGTTAGAAATTGAAAGAGGTGGCACACCATTGAGTGTGCAATTAGTGGTAAGACTTACTCTTTCTCATTTAAGCATTTTTAGCTTCTTATTTTTTGATGCCTTGAGGTTTAAATTTCATCTCATATTATATAGTTTGTTATTAATATTGATTTTGATCCTGGTGGCTAATACTAAAGGTTCTTTAGTAGTTGTGTCAGTGTGGCCTATGCAGTGTTGTTAAGGAATGCACCTAGGTGGGTCTAGCTATTGTGCCCTGGCACCAAGCTACAAAAGTGCCTTTGACCCCTTTAAGCGAGATTTGATCAGACATTTTTGTTAGACAATGCACACAAATAAAAATCCTGATTGATTGAACTTCTCTTTAATTTGTTTATTTTTTTTATTTTTTAAAATTGTACCTTTACCTGTAAGAAAGGGGATAATATCAAATTTACTTTTGTATACTTGAGCATTCAACAATGGACATGAGACCCAAAGGAAATTGTGCATACAGACCAACAAAGAAAAAATATATTTTGCACGTTTTTAGACACACACATTCATGTTGCACATTACTTCACTCAAGATTTTTGTACCTTGTGCCTCAGAAAAGATAAGGGTTCTAGTGCCTAATGTATGCCTTGTGCCCTTGACAACATAATATTTACCTCTGGCCTGCATGTTGATGCGAATCTGATGATCAAGTTATTTTTTATCTTTATAATTGGGTATCCTAGTTGTGCCCCATTATTGACCTGATGTAAGAGTTCCTGTAAATAATAAAATGTAGGCCCACCACTTAAAGTTAATATGATATTTTAAATTGTATACTAATAGAAATAGCAAAATGTGATATGTTTAGCTCTACTGAATTAAATGGTCTAGTAAATGAGGAACTTGATATCATTTAATGAAGTTGAATGTCTATTTATTTTCTTTGAAGTATATGAACTTGTGCTGTTGAACTTGTTGACAAAATACGGTATTTTGTAACTCTAAAAGAATGAATGTGATATAGATGTTTTCATTGGAAAACAATATCAAAGAAGGAATAGGAATTAGAGTTTTACATTTATTTAATTTCTTTAGGAGTCTTAGTTTTACTAGGTTTTTTATAAACTTTAAATTAGGAATTCTGTTAGGACTTTAAATTAGGAATTCTACTAGGACTTTAAATTAGGAATTAGATTAGGACTTTCCCTTTGTAATTAACAGCCTATAAAAAGGCTGCCAATATGAAATAAAGTAAGCAGTTTATTTTTATCACAAACGTTAGTTTGGGAAGGGGGTTCAGTCAAGGACGAATCTGCCTTTTGAGTAACCATAGGTCGAAGTAAGAATTCTTTCTCGTCTAGACCTGTGACTAGATCCTACGCCAAGGCGCATAACAACTTGGTATCGGAGTCAGCTGTCATGGGTGACGAAAAAACTTTGACAGCCAAGCTGGAGGCATTCATGGAACAAATGGCTACAAGGCAACAAGCATTAGAGGAGCAGATGGCGATGTTATCTCTTTCGGTCCAAAAGACAACGAAAGGGGATTCAGAAAAAAAATAATGAAGAACAAGGCAGCAGTAGAGGCAAGAAAAGAAATTCAGATTCGCAACACGGTGGGGGCATGGTGCCACGATACTCTAAGATGGAATTTCCCACTTATGATGGTGTTGGAGATGCTTTAGGATGGTTAAAAAGATGCGAAATTTTTTTTGACAATCAACGGACTAACGAAGAAGACAAAGTTGGCTTAGCTTCATTCCATCTCTTAGGAGAGGCATAATTGTGGTTTGATCAAATTGAAGAAGAGGAGGCAAATCTGGATTGGGAGCGCTTCAAAGAGTGTTGTCATGTCAGGTTTGGGCCACCTATGAGTAATAACCCCTTGGGGGAACTTGCAAACCTGAGACAAACTGGGATGGTAGAAGAATATCAACGCCAATTTCAATCACTACTTGCTAGGACTACTGATCTTAAACCTCGACAACAATTAAACCTTTTTACTGCCGGATTGGTAGAGGAACTTAGAATTGATATTGAGATGCAACAACCGGGAAACCTTGGAGTTGCAATGAATATGGCTCAAGCTTTGGAACGTAAACAAAAAGTCTCTTCCAAGATGTTATCTCAAACCAATCTAAACTGGTCAGCTTCCCAAAACGCTGGTAGCACTTCAATTATTCCAACAACTAAGAGCTTTGCAAAGGGAGGAGGACAAACAACGAAACCAACGGGGAATAACAACAAAATAGGTTCTTCCGCACCATTTATCAAGAGATTGACACGAGCAAAAATGGCAGAAAGAAGGGCTAAGGGATTGTGTTATAATTGTGACGAGTCTTACTCCATGGGACAAAGATTTAAAAGGCTATTTTGGATAGAAGTACCAGATATTGAAGATGAGCAAGATGATGAGGTAGATCTTGAAATTTCTTTACATGCCATTAGAGGAACTTGCAATTCATCTACTATGCAACTAACAGCAAAGGTGTCAGGAAAAATAGTGTTAGTTCTCGTTGATTCTAGCAGTACACTTAACTTTCTACGTGAAGGTCTAGTGCCAAGATTGGGACTGAAAATACAAAAGAAATCTGGGCTGCAAGTATGTGTGGCAAACGGAGAACGGGTTCCTAGCATAGGCATTTGCAAATCAGTACAGTTCGTTGTGGCCAATGACAACTTTCAAGCTGATTTTTATACAATACCATTAGAAGGGTTTGATATGATTTTGGGGGTTAAATGGTTGTGTACCCTTGGTCCAATTTTATGGGATTTCAGCTCCTTAACTATGCAATTTGCAGTAAACAAAAAGAAGATACTATGGCAAGGCAAAGACCTGCAGGAAGTTCCACGACTTAGTTTGATACAAGGACAGGATTTAACTAATATAGTATTGGATAAACTACTGGTAGAATTTGCGCATTTATTCCAAGAACCGTCTGGGTTACCTCCTAACCGCAAATGTAACCATCGTATAACTCTTAAACCAGGAACGGGACCAATTGTAGTCAGGCCTTATCGATATCCACATTTTCAAAAGGATGAGATTGAGAAGCAGTGTGATCAAATGTTACAACAAGGAATCATTTGACCCAGTAGATCACCATTCTCTTCTCCAGTACTCTTGGTAAAGAAACATGACAGGTCATGGCGTTTTTGCATTGATTATCGAGAGCTTACTGCTTGCACTGTTAAAGACAAATATTCGATTCTTGTAGTGGATGAATTGTTGGATGAACTTCATGGGGCAAAATATTTTACAAAATTGGATTTACGGTCGGGATATTTTCAAATTAGAATGGCAACTACAGATGTGGAAAAGATAGCCTTCCGAACCCACCATGGACACTTTGAATTTCTTGTCATGCCATTCGGGCTTACCAATGCCCCTTCCACATTTCAGAGTTTTATGAATGACATTTTTCGCCCTTATTTGCGTAAGTTTGTTTTGTCTTCTTTGATGACATATTAATTTATAGTAAAACATGGACTGAACATATGTATCATGTAAGATTAGTTTTTGAACTCTTGCGGGATAACATGTTGTTCTTAAAGAAATCCAAGTGTTGCGTTGGAGAGTCTTAGGTAACCTACCTCGGTCATGTCATCCATGGTGAAGGAGTTGAGGTTGATCGCACTAAAATTAAAGATGTCACCAATTGGCCAACTCCTAAAACTACCAAGGCTCTACGAGGCTTTCTTGGGCTGACAGGATATTACAGAAAATTCATCAAGAATTATGGACAAGTGGCTGCACCCTTAACATCTCTTCTAAAGAAAAATGCTTTCAACTGGACTAAGGAAGCTGATGTTGCTTTCACCCAATTAAAAACTTCTCTTTCAGTAGCCCCAGTCTTGCAATTACCCAACTTTGAGGAGGAATTTGTGGTAGAATGTGATGCTTCGGACAACGGATTTGGAGCCGTACTGCAACAAAAGGGAAAACCCATTGCCTTTTTCAGTTGCAAGATTGCAGATCGACACCTTAAGTTGGCTACCTACGAACGTGAATTAATTGGTTTGGCAAAGGCAGTGACTCATTGGAGGCCCTATCTTTGGGGAAGGCACTTCCTCATCCGTACTGATCACTTTAGTCTTAAGTACTTGTTAGACCAACGACTTACGACATCCCCACAACAGCATTGGATCAGCAAGCTAATGGGGTTTGATTTCTGAGTGGTGTATAAAGCAGGAAAGTTGAATAGAGCTGTAGATGCTTTATCTAGAAAAGACGAAGACTTACCACACCTCATGATTGTTTCATTCCCTTAAGTTGAAATTCTTAAAGCCATCAGACAAGAAATAGAAGCTTCCCCAGAATTATCACAACTCCAGCAAAGAATTCTACAAGGAAAATTGGGGTCCAATTGGGTCGCACAAGATGGGTTGATTTTCTTCAAAGGGAGGTTGTACCTTTTACCTACCTCACCAATTATTCCCACTATTATTTCCTCTATACATGCTATGGCACATGAAGGGGGATTGAAAACATTGCATCGTCTTCGTCAAGATTTTTTTTTTGGAAAGGAATGAAGCTTGCAACCTCAGAATTTGTGCAACATTGTTTAGTATGCCAACGCCACAAATGGAAAAATTTACAGCCCGCAGGTTTACTTCAACCTCTTCCAATACCACAACACGTTTGGGCTGATATCTCTATGGATTTCGTGGAGGGTCTACCCAAAGTAAAAGGGAAATCGGTACTTATGGTGGTTGTGGACAGACTATCGAAGTACGCTCATTTTTTACCCTTGTCCCATCCGTTTACTGCTATATCTGTTGCTACTGTCTTCTTTGCAGAGGTATTCCGACTTCATGGCTTGCCGGAATCCATAGTTTCGACCGTGATAAAGTTTTCCTCAGCCTGTTTTGGAAGGAATTATTTCGTCAAAGTGGTTCTAAGCTCGCTTTTTCTTCAGCATACCATCCCCAATCTGATGGTCAGACAGAGGTAGTTAACCGAACAATAGAAATGTACCTACGATGCCTCTCTAGTGATCATCCACGACAGTGGGTCGATTGGGTTCCATGGGCTGAGTATTGCTACAACACCTCATATCACACTACCCTAAAGGTCACCCCTTTCCAATTAGTATACGGTAGGGATCCACCTCGACTTCTCTGGGATGCACTTTTACAAAATGCTCGGGATAGACTCTTGCAAGCTCAGCAAAGAATGAAGAACACTTATGATTTGGGGCACAGAGAGTTGAATTTTAAAGTCGGGGATTGGGTTTGGTTACGGCTTCAACAATATCAACAATTGACGATAACTAAACAGAAGCATCACAAGTTGTTGCCAAAATATTTTGGTCCTTTTAAGGTCTTGAACAAAATAGGAACAGTGGCCTATCAGCTTGAATTACCTACAGGCAGCAGAATACATGATGTATTCCATGTTTCTTTCCTCAAAGAATACAAGGGACCTCAACCAGATGCGGTAGGAGACTTGCCCTTAGTATATGATGGCAAGGCCTTGCCTACTCCACAAGCTACTATTAATACCAGGCTTAATCGAGGTCGACGGGAACTATTAGTGCAATGGGCAGGATGTCCTCAAGAAGATGCCACTTGGGAACCAATTGATAGTTTTCGAGTAGCTTATCCTGAATTTGAGCTTGAGGACAAGCTCAACTCCGAGAGGGGGAGTAATGATATAGATGTTTTCATTGGAAAACAATATCAAAGAAGGAATAGGAATTAGAGTTTTACATTTATTTAATTTCTTTAGGAGTCTTAGTTTTACTAGGTTTTTTATAAACTTTAAATTAGGAATTCTATTGGGACTTTAAATTAGGAATTCTACTAGGACTTTAAATTAGGAATTAGATTAGGACTTTCCCTTTGTAATTAACAGCCTATAAAAGGGCTGCCAATATGAAATAAAGTAAGCAGTTTATTTTTATCACAAACGTTAGTTTGGGAAGGGGGTTCAGTCAAGGACGAATCTGCCTTTTGAGTAACCATAGGTCGAAGCAAGAATTCTTTCTCGTCTAGACCTGTGACTAGATCCTACGCCAAGGCGCATAACAGAATGCTAGAGCAGAATAACTGTTTCCTCTATTACTCTCATTGTCATTGAAGCATAGTCCTTACGTCGTCTATTGCTTCTTGAGGAAAAAGATTTGGCACTCTAATTGCACATGTGCCTAGAGCCTTTGATTTCTATGTTCTTGGATTGACAATTTGATGGGATGTAGCATTTCTATTTTTGGTTCAGACATATTTTTGGACAATGGTTCTGAATTTAGTACTAGCTGGTATAAGGCCCTTGCATGTGTTCTTATGATTGCTTTGCTTTTTGTATCAATATAATTTTAGCATGTAGCTGTTATCCAGACTGTTAATTTTCTTGAAAATTAATGTTGGACATTTGTGGGTAAAATAATCTTTCTATATTCCATCCCACAAAACCCATTGATCACATTTCACTGACAGCCTTTTCTCAAGAACATTGAACCTGATATTATTCATTGTGGGATTTAATTTAGCTTTTCTTTTTTGTGTGACGTTAATGCCAATGATTTCTTGAAATAAGTTAGTGTAATGTGCTGCTGAGGTTCTTTCTGGAAATTGACTGAATTTGCAGAAGCTCGTTCTTTTAGTTTGTCAAGTTGCTTTATGTTGACTGTGGTTGCAAAAGCTAATATCTATCCAATTTTTATGTCAGGTTCAGGATTTACACTCAATAACTCCTGCTCACTTCTTAGAAGTAAGTGGTGCAGTAATACATCCCCTATCTTATCAGCAGGTAGGTTGCAGTTTCTGCTTAGCACTTATAAGCCCAGTGCCCTTGCCCCTTATCCTTTTTAATCTGATTTTTGGTACATTGTTTGCTGAATAGGATTTGTTTGCTTTTATCCTTATGCATATTTAGGATGGTACTTTTGTTGCTGAAAGATAATCTTATTTTGCTGATACTTGAAACAGGCTAGAAATTTCCGTTTCCAATGTGGTCTTGTATATGTCTCAGAACCAGGGTAAGTCTACGAGTCTACCTGTATCTATTTATGAAATCCCCATACCTAACTATTCAAAATATATCTTGAAAATAAATAATAGAAGCAAAAACTTAATGTATACATATGTTTCTGTGCCTAATTTCTGGACCTATCCATTGGTAAGAAAAATAACTTTTGTTGCCAAACTAATTAGCTTGAATTGACACAAGCAGTATCTTTCTAAATTGTTTAAGCTAATTTATTGAATAAATGAAGCTTGATTTTAGGCCATAATTCATGATATTATTCTGATTTAAGTATTATAATTTAATGATCTCTTTTTTCTTCCCTGTGCAATGCGCCTGAGGATTCCTTCATCACTTTGGAGGTTGAAAGACTGATTTATGCTTAATTTTATTTCCAACAAGACATAGTGTTTCGCAATGAACATCATAGATTGCCTAATCTATTGGGTCACCAGCATGGGAAATATGGGATTCCTGTATAACACAATTAGATTGCTTCTAATTTGTATCAATTATTAGGTTGCTTCTTTATCTCTATGGCTTTGTTTGATTTATTAATAATTAGATTTCCATCTGTTGCAGATATATGTTATCTAGAGCTGCAGTTCCTAGACATGCCATCATTAAGAAGGTCGCTGGTGAGGAGATATCAAAACTTGAGGACCTAATCTCTGTTCTATCTAAGCTATCTCAGGGTTCTCGGGTGCCTTTAGAATATATAAGCTACACGGACCGTCATCGGAGAAAGGTATTTTATTCTTGACTTTGCAGTTTCACCTGATGCTTATGTCTCCACAAACTTCAGGGGTTGAAAATTGTGGCTGAGGCTTACTTCTAGAGTTTATTTTTGATACATTGACTGGAGGTTTTTAACTGCACGAGCTTGTTAAAGAGGTTGCCAGATGTCACATTTATCTTTTAAATAATTTTTTTCTTAAAAAGAATTTAAATATACCCTAAGGGCTATGTCTCACCTATCTAACTGTGGTTGTGGCCTCTAAAACTCCTCTAGTGTGGATGCATTATGGCTGCGTGAGGAGGGATCGCTGTAGTAAAGAGTTCTGACCTCGCTTGTCATTAGGCTCTAATGTTTAGTTGGGCTTATCAATACACATCTTGACATAACATTTGCATTGGATGTTTCTGTTAAAAAATATGGTCCAAAAGTGCATCAGGTTTCTTTTGCTTTTCTATCAAAAGCAGCTAGTATATTGAAGAAAATAACAGGCAGAGGTGGCCTTTGGTGGAGCCTGCTTTTGGAATTGGATAACAGCTTAGAATGAATTTGTTTTAAGTTAAACAACATAGAATGAGAATTTAAAGCTTATGAATAAATGAACCAGATCTGAACCAAGGTGACTTTGAAACATTTATATGGATGAGGAAGCTTGATCAAATAGTTTCCAGTCGTGATTGATAAAGGGTAATGAAGTCTACATAAATTTAGGTTCAAATCTGTTTTATAAAAAGAAGCCTTAATAGTTATCTCTATAAGAAATTTAAAATATCTAACGTCCTCTTATTTTTTTGTAAAATTTCTGTTTTTTTGTTTAGCAAGAGAGTGGAGAAAAAAAATTAGGATTTGATTCTGCAAACTAGAAGCGTGATTTTTGGCTCTTTAGTGGTTTTATGGTTGTGGTTTAATCAAATATAGGTGTAGTATCACTTGAGCGCCAGATACAGAAAGTGCTTATCCCATTGAAGAAAGAAATAGTTAAAAAGATCCATAAGTATCAAATAGAAAAAAAAAATATCTATTATTATACCACAAAATTAAAATTAAAATTTCTTTGATTATTTGACTCCATTCCTTGCTTAATGTGTTAAAGTTTTATTAAAATTCACCATCAAATTCTAGCTCTTAGTATCCTATCTACAAGTGACTAGAACTAGGCCATATTTCTTTTTTTTTTCTTGTTTAGCACACATTGGCCTATCTTTTAAAGTGCATTGTGGAACTTGTGATTCATCACTTTTCTTATTTGCTTCCTTATCATTCCTTTTATTTCTTCTTTAAAGGCACTCTTCCCTCCCTTGTCTTCTTCCCTCTTTCTGCCTCTGGTGCCAGCTTGTTTTCTGTATTCTACTTGCTTGCTCTGTGGACATGTTCAGGTTTTGTTTCAATCGAAATTATCTTTGCTATTTATTGATCTTGGTTTTTCTGTTGATGTTACAGTTTGTCTTGGTCACGGTTGATCGCCATGAATGGTATGCACCTCCACAGATATACACTCGTGATGACAGCTCAGGTTTATGGACAGTAAAGCCTGCATTTCAGCTGGAGTTTATGCTCCCATCTGGTGTTAATGTTGAGGCTACTCACATGGAACACATACATGCATATAACCACCAAGGGTTGACTGATGGTGCTACTAGTATGGAAACCAGTTCTGAACATGCTTCTGCAGTATTGCATTCTCAGAATGAAACAGGTACTGGATCAAAAATAAAGCGAGTTGAGGAGTCTATGTCTTCTGATGGATTTGTTACTGACTGTTCATTAAATACAACTGTTGAAGTTATGTTGGAGGACACAATTGCCAAGGAAAATGTTCTGTTAAGGGATGGTCAAGGTGCAGCAGCAGTAGCTAATGCTTCAATTGCTGAACGAGTAATTGAGCCTACTCTTGTAATGTTTGAGGTAACAAATTTCTGTTGATCGCCATAGTTCATTCTTGTGAACTTACAGTTTAAGTATTTTTGTCACAACGCTGTTTGATGGTAAATGATAATTGTTTCATTGTCTTTAGTCATGGATCATTCTTCTAAGATCATTATACTATATGAGTTCTTATTGCTATAATGACTGTTTTCGAGATTGTTATTGTTGGCTATTTATTGTTTTCCCTCTTGTTTATCTCATTAGAACAACCTAAGTTAATCTTCTTTATAGGTTCATGTGCCACCGTCGTGCATGCTAGATGGTGTCCATTCGCAACATTTTTCTGGAACTGGTGTCATCATATATCATTCTCATAGTATGGGTTTGGTTGCTGTTGACAAGAATACAGTTGCAGTTTCCGCATCTGATGTGATGCTGTCCTTTGCTGCTTACCCGATTGAAATTCCAGGAGAGGTATGCTCTTATAACTGAAGAACATTGAGAAACCATAGAGTTTTTGTTACAGTTTCATGTTTTAAATGCAGGTTGTTTTTCTTCATCCTGTTCACAATTTTGCTCTAGTTGCATATGACTCCTCGGCACTAGGGCCTGTTGGTGTGTCTGCCATTCAAGCTGCAGAACTACTTCCTGGTAGGTGCTACTTTTTGCAATTACCCTGCAGTTTGGGTTTGTTACTTGCTCATCTTTCCTTATGCAACCAAGTTTGCACTTTTTTGTTGTTATAATTTACTATACTAAATGTTTTATTGTGTCCAAAAATATTAGTTCGGAAATTGATTTTACCAATGGATAAAAAGATTGTACTGTTATGCTTGTAGAAGTCCATTTTGGTAAAAGGAAGTCCTTTCTCAGTGAAAGAGGGGCTGGGGGATGGAAAGCTAACATTGATTTCCTTAATTGTGTTTTCTGTTAATTTTGTTGGTAAGACACAAGAAGACTACTTTCGATAAGGATTAACGTTTTGTTTTATTTGACAGACCCTGCATTGCGTCGTGGAGATTCTGTCTATCTTGTGGGTTTAAATAGAAGCTTACAAGCAACATCTAGGAAATCAGTTGTGACTAACCCATGTGCTACTCTGAACATTGGCTCTGCTGACTGTCCACGGTACAGAGCAACAAATATGGAAGTAGTTGAGCTTGATACTGGTATGTTTATTGCTTTTACTTAAGAAGGAATCTAATTTTACCATTGTTGTCAAGGTGTGTGCCTATGCCCTGTGCCTTAGTGGTAAAAAGCAAAAGTGTCTCGGACCCTTTCGTGCAAGGCGCATGCCTAGTCTGCCTAGGTGCACTTTTTTTAAGTTGATAGGCATAATAAACCCCACCTCTCTAAAACTCTCTTCGATTGCTTCTATTTTAAACTTTTTTCATTAGACGTGTTTTCACTAATAAGAAAGTGATGGTATCAAACACTACTACTCAATATTTGAGCATTCAACAATAGACATGGGACCCCAAGGAAATTATGCATATTGGCCAGCGAAAGGGTTTGCATGTTTTGCAGATAAACTTGAGCACTTTTTAGATTTTATTATCATAATTACATATCTTAAGCTTATTATACATACTAGATTATGGCACACAACACAAAATGATGTAACAAATATATTTATAAAAAATTGATATAAATAACAAATGAGGCTCTAGTTGAATGGTAAAGTACAAATGTGGAAAGTTAAAGAGGCATGGGTTCAAATCCTATTTTGCGTGTATATTTTTCTATTTTCTATATAAAAGATATAAAATGACAAAAAGACCCTCATAATACAATTTACTTTGTAAAGTGAGGGTATTTTTGTCTTTTCCCAACTGAGTTGGTACTCGGTTAACCCGTGACACCAACTCAGTCAAGGGCTTTATAATAAGTATAGATATATATACACTTACACACACACATGCAAACATACATATAAAAATGTAGAGATTTAGAGAAAAGATAAAACTATATTTCTGCTAGTTAGCTTACAAATATAAAGAGAGGAATTATCCTAATGAAGGAAACAATCCCTAAAAAACAAAGAACATCCTAAGAATCATAACTAAGATTGGTTTCTATTTACGTAAGATCTCCTAGTGATAAGGTAAGTAATCATCCTTAATCTTAGGAATTCCAACACTCCCCTCAAGTGGAGTGTAGATGTTTATCAAACCCACTTGCCAACAAGTTCCTCAAACATGTTTCTGCTCAAGCTTTTTGTTAACACGCCTCGCAACTTGTTGTCTAGTAGGTAGGTAGGTAACGCACACTTCTCCCGAGTGTATTTTTTCTTTTATAAAGTGGCGATCTATCTCCACATGTTTGGTACGATCGTGATGCACAGGATTATGTGCTATACTTGACACCGCTTGGTTGTCACAATACATTTTCATAGGCCTAGTATAAGGAACTTTTAGTTCCCCATAAGTCTTTGTATCCAAACTCCTTCGCATATCCCATGAGCTAGTGCTCGATACTCTGCTTCTGCACTGCTGCGTGCTACAACTGACTGTTTTTTACTTCTCCATGACACTAGGTTATCCCAAACATAACTACAATAACCACTTGTAGAGCGTGCCTGTCGTTGATAGAACCTGCCCGATCGAAGATCGATGATAGACTTCCACATTCTGGTTGGCATTTTTCTTAAAGTATAGGCCTTTGCCAGGAGTCCCTTTTAGATACCTTAGTATCCGATATGTAGTTTCCAGGTGCTTCTCCCTCGGGGCATGCATATATTGACTGATAACACTCACACTAAAGGCTATGTCTGGACGGGTGTGAGATAGGTAGATAAGTCTCCCTACTAGACGTTGATATCTCCCCTTGTCGATTTCTTCTCCATCTTCACCAGTGCCCAATTTAAGATTAAACTCCATAGGAGTTTCAGCTGGTTTGCAACCCATCAAACCAACTTCTGATAGTAAATCGAGAACATATTTCCTTTGGGAGATGGAAATACCTTTTTGAGACCTTTCTACCTCCATACCAAGAAAGTATTTAAGATTCCCCAAGTCTTTAAGTTCAAACTCTGTTCCAAGGAATTCTTTCAGCCTCACAATTTCGCTTGTATCATCTCCTGTCACTATTATATCGTCCACATAGACAATGAGGATGCAACATTTTCCTTGTTCCGAATGCTTGTAGAACATTGTGTGGTCTGCCTGTCCTTGAGTGTAATTTCTGCTCGTCATAGCTTTTGCAAATCGACTAAACCACGCCCTTGGAGATTGTTTCAGCCCGTACAATGACTTCTTCAATTTACACACTTGGCCCTTGCTTTCTTCAAACCCAGGTGGGAAATCCATGTATACTTCTTCATTTAACTCCCCATTAAGAAAAGCATTTTTAACATCCAATTGAGTCAAGTGCCAATCAAGATTGACAGCAAGAGGTAGGAGGACTCGAATGGTGTTTAGTTTGGCAACCGGAGCAAATGTCTCGTCATAGTCAAGACCGTAAGTTTGGGTGAAGCCCTTAGCCACAAGTCGAGCCTTGTATCGGTCAATATGGCCATCGGGTTTAAATTTCGTAGTAAAAATCCATTTGCAACCTACTGTTTTTTTCCCTTTAGGCAGATTCGAAATTTCCCATGTTTCATTGTTTTTGAGGGCCTCCATTTCTTCCATCACAGCTTGTCTCCATTCAGCTGATTCAAGTGCTTCTTCAATAGTTTTTGGAGTTTTTTACAGAATCAACATTAGTCACAAAAGCTTTGTAAGATTTAGACAAGTTTCCATAGGATACAAACCGAGAAATAGGGTGTTGAGTGCAGCTCCTTGTTCCCTTTCTTACTGCAATTGGAAGATAAATGGATGGTGATGGAGGTGAGACTTCCGCTTCGCAGCAGTCCTCGGTTGGAGATGCAATTGGCACTCTGATGCTCGGGCCTTCAAGACGCCGATTTCGCGGGAGTAAACTCTGCAGCCTCGCACTTTGTTCTTCTTTGCTTTCCTTGTTTAGAAGGCTGTTGTACTTCGGTGGTGGTATTGATATCGGGTGGGATTGTGCTAACTTCTTGATGCATAGGAGAAATAGTATCTAAATTGAGGGTAGCACTTTGGTTGTTAGGCTTGTTTGTGAGGGTAATGGTAGGATCGTGAGGTATGATGAGAAGAGTATTAAGGGTTTCATCTTCATTGAAAGTCTCCCCCTGAAGATGAGATGCTCCAAAATATGGTTCATTTTCAAAGAAGGTCACATCCCGAGAGACAAACATTCGGCGCAAGACTGGTGAGTAACACTTATAGCCTTTTTGAGTGGAGGAATAGCCAATGAAGATGCAGGTGTGGGCTCGAGGATCAAGTTTGGATTGATTTGGTTGATGGTTATGGACAAAGGCTTTGCAACCAAATATTCTTGCTGGAAGGTTAGGAATACGAAATAGGGGAAAGGTTTTTAGAAGGGTATTTAGAGGTGTTTGAAAATTTAGTACCTTTGATGGCATTCGATTTATGAGGTAGCAAGCAGTGAGAACAGCCTCTCCCCACAAGTATTTAGGAACATTCATAGTGAACATTATGGCTCGAGCCACAGCAAGGAGGTGTCGATTTTTCCTCTCGTGGATCCCGCTTTGTTGAGGGTGTGTCGGGCAAGAGCTTTGGTGTATGATGCCTTGGTCAGAAAGGTATGGGCTTAGGACAGAGTTAAAGTATTCTCTTCCATTGTCAGTGTGGAGAGTCTGTATGGTAGAATTGAACTGGGTTCGGACCATTGAGTGAAGTTTTGGAATACTTTGGGTGTTTGATTTTTCTTTGAGTAGGTATACCCAATGCACTCTAGTGTGATCATCAATGAAGGTTATAAACCATTTAGCCCTTAATATTTTTTCACTCGGCTAGCTCCCCATAGGTCACCGTGGATTAATGAAAAAGGTTGGGACTGGATATATAGTTTTAATGGGTATGGTACACTGGTATGTTTGGATAATTGACAAATTTCACACTTTAAGGAATTTATATTTTTATTTCAAATAAAAGTGGAAGATGTTTTTTCAAGTACAATGATTTGGATGCCCTAACCTACTGGTTGCATAGCATAATCGTGTCCTCTTTTGAAGTGGATAGAGCTAATCCCCCTTGTGTGCTGTCTTTATTCCAAACATATAATCCATCATCAACTTTAGCAGTGCCAATCATCCTCCCCGATTTCTGTTCCTGTATCACACAACCAATTTCAGAAAATTCAGCAAGCATTTTACCATCCTTGGTAAGTTTACTTATTGAAAGTAAATTACAGGACAAGTTTGGGACATGTAGGACTTTATCAAGAGAGAAATTCTCTGTTATTTGAACTTTCCCTACTCCAGCCACAGGTGAGTATGAACCGTCAGCTATGCGAATTCGAGACTTGTTATGACAAGTGGTGTAGGTTTGAAACAAGGTAAGAGTTACCTGTCATGTGATCTGAGGCACCCGAATCTAGTATCCAAGAGGATTGATTTTTAGATTCAAGGGCAATGTTGAGGGCCGTACCTTGAGTGGCTAGAGATCCATGAGCAGTGGAAGTACCAAGTATCTTGTGGAGAGTTTCAAGCTGGGTTTTTGTTAGGCGGACATCGAGAACATCATCTACAGCATTAGAAGATAACAGGGCAGTCTTTTTATCTTTCTGTTTTTTTTCAGGGTAGCCATGAAGTTTGAAGCATTTTTCTTTTGTGTGACCAACACGGTTGCAGTGGTTACACCATGGCCTGGTTGATCCAGAATCATTTCCAGTGCGTGGTTTTTGTGTCTGTGGACCTCTGGAGATGAGAGCAGAAGTTTCAGTGGGTTGGTTTCCGGAAGATATTATAGGTTTAGGCTCCTTTGAATCTCCCATCATAACAAGACGACGCTTTTCTTCTCTTCTAACTTCTGCAAATGCTTCACCAATGGTTGGGAGAGGTGATCTACCCAGAATTTGGCCCCGGACCTCATCTAACTCACGATTCTGTCCTGCTAGAAACTCATAGAGACGCTCATTGTTGAGGTGAGTCATAAACTTAGTGTGTTCTAAGCCTTCACCCCAATCTGCCTCATAGTACATATCTAATTCCTATCACAAGATTTTCAGATTGTTGTAGTAGTGAGTTACCTCGAGTGTCCCTTGTCGAATATCTTTTAACTTAAGTTTGATCTCAAATACTTGGGAGGCGTTTCCAAGATCCGAGTAGTTTTCTTTAACTGCATCCCACATGTCTTTTGCAGTCTTGAGGAGGAGATAGGTTCGGCTTATATGGCCTTCCATCGAATTAATTAGCCACGCCATTACAATGGAGTTGTTGAGTTCCCAAGTAGCATAAGTAGGGTCAGCTACATTTGGTCGTGGAATTTCTCCATTGATGTATCCTAATTTGCCTCGGCCACGAATAACCATAAGGACAGATTGAGACCATTGTAAGAAATTCTTCCCATCTAGTCGATGACTAGTGATTATAAGTGAAGAATTAAGGTCACTTTGATTGATTCCTGGTTAACATTCTCGAGATATTTGTGAAATCTCGCCTGCATGTGGTTTCATTGAGATCACCCATGGGAGAAAAAGAACTAGATCGGAGGGATTTTTAGGAAGAAATTTTAGAGATGAATGAGAAGGATCGAATGATTCCTAGAGCTCTGATACCATGTAGAGATTTAGAGAAAAGATAAAACTATATTTCTGCTAGTTAGCTTACAAATATAAAGAGAGGAATTATCCTAATGAAGGAAACAATCCCTAAAAAAACAGTAACATCCTAAGAATCAGTAACTAAGATTGGTTTCTATTTACAGAAGATCTCCTAGTGATAAGGTAAGTAATCTGTCCTTAATCTTAGGAATTCCAACAAAAAACAAACGTATACATATTGCGTCTTTACTTCATTCAGGCGAGTGCCTTTTTTTGCGCCTTGTGCCTAAGGAAATAAGGGTTCTGGTGCCTAGAGTGCACCTTGCATGTTTGCCAACTCTGATTTTACCCGAGTGCTGATTTGAATGTATAAAATGGATTTTGAACTCTTTTGCAGATTTTGGTAGTGCATTTTCAGGCGTGCTAACAGATGAGCATGGAAGGGTTAGAGCAATCTGGGCAAGCTTTTCAACACAGGTTTCCACTCTGAACAAAAAATATAAAAAGAAAAGAAAAACAAAGGTTTCCTCTAGTAATCTACCTTTTTGGATAAACTCCAATATGCCCAAGTATTCTGATGCTTGCTTCATTGATTTCAGCTGAAAGTTGGTTCCAATACATCAGAGGATCATCATTTTGTGAGAGGTATCCCAGTTTATGCAATAAGTCAGGTACTTCACAACATAATATCTGGTGGCAATGGACCGCATCTTCTCATAAACGGTGTCAAAAGGCCAATGCCGCTCATTAGGATCTTAGAGGTTGAACTTTATCGTACTCTGCTTTCAAAGGCCAGAAGCTTTGGACTTAGCGATGATTGGATCCAAGTATGTTTATTTGTTCCTTTATTATATCTGTTTTGGTTAGAATGTTTTTTCCTTTCAAGACTTAGCAATACTAAACTCTGATGCAGTGACAATGACTTTTTCTTTCCTTTTTCTCTTTATATCCTCTCAGTTTCATATTTCACATTGCATTATTACAGTATCGCATTATATGTTACTTTATGTAGGCTCTAATCAAGAAAGATCCAGTTCGTCGTCAAGTTTTACGTGTTAAAGGTTGTTTGGCAGGATCAAAAGCTGAAAACTTACTAGAACAAGGTGATATGGTTTTAGCAGTAAATAAAGAGCCAGTTACTTGCTTTCGGGACATAGAAAATGTTTGTCATGCATTGGACATTGGTGAAAGTGGTGGGGAGCTTAACATGACCATTTTTCGGCAGGTAAGCAAATAGATTCAGGCAGAAAGACAATCTATTCCTTTTCTACCTTGTAATTATTACGATTATAAATTTGACCTGTCCGATAAGATCTGTGTATGATCTAACGAATTTTCTTTTGTTCTTCTAGTTTTTATTAGTACTAACATGTAACATAGAAACAATTATGCCTCATTTTCCTTTTAATTGTATTATTTTCCAGGGACGTGAACTTGATCTTGTTGTGGGGACAGATGTTAGGGATGGGAATGGCACAACACGGGTGATTAATTGGTGTGGGTGTATTGTTCAGGATCCTCATCCTGCTGTGCGTGCTCTTGGATTTCTTCCAGAAGAAGGGCATGGTGTTTATGTGGCACGGTAAGGATTTTTCTCTTAGTAAAAAGTGCTTATTTACATTTTAGTTGGAAAGTGATGAGGTGAACATAGCAGGTGGTAGTAAAGCAGTAGAACCGATTTTAACCTCAATATGTTTGAAGGCATTAGAACACTGCTAATACTACTATTACTAGAATTTCTTAACAAGTTAACTCATGAATATACCTGATGGTAGAAAAATGCCTGTGAGTTTGATTGCTTAGGCTTGCAATTTTCATCTAATAATGAAAATATCTTATCAAATTAATGAACATGTATTTCTGTTGGGTTTTTTTTCCAGATCATGATAGTTGTGAATTGATGGCAATAATTTGTTGTTTTAGCCCTCTGATTACAAGGGAGTGATAATCAATACCTTTTACATTTAGTTGAACCTCTTTTTTACTGAGGATGTAGATGTAAAGTATTTATCTAACTTTTCTGCAAGTCCGAAGATAATAAGAGAAATTATTTAAACTTTAAGATGCCTGATAAAGGAATTATAGGAACCAATATCAGCCAAAATTTGAATATAATTCTAGGATATTAAATAATAATTTCAATTAGGGTGAGCCTGTTTCAATGCATGTTTCAACTTTTTTTCTCCCCAAATAATAATTTCAGTGGGTGGGTGGAACCCACATGTCTGTAAATGTGGCTAGTTTGTATTAGAATTTAAAAAAGCATGATAGGGCCACTTTCCAGTTATTAGAAAGAAAGTAAGAAACAAGTTGAGAGTTATATTTACTGCCCAAAACCAATTCATATTTGGTTTAGAGGCATTTTGTGTGAACATCTTTGTCCAAGTAAGATTTGGGTTTGCAGTATAAAAGGCCATTAGTATAGCAAGGATTCCTTTAAATTTTGATAATAAATGTGGGTATTTATTTATTTTTCTCCAATAATTTCATGAACCATAACTTTTCTGAGGGATTATATATTCTGTAAGATCAAGTTTGAAGGTTTTTGAAGGTTGGCCATAGTCTGTATTTCTCTTTCCAGGATGTGTGAAATTTCTTATTGACTTGTTATTGATTTTGGATTAAAGTGTGTTAAAAAAAAATCTAAAGTCATGTGATTCAAATTGTGTCTTGTATAATTTAATGAAATTGGATAAATAGGAATTATTCCAAAAGATATGAGAATGAGTCTGTAATGGGATTAAGGATTGGAATATGAAAGAGTTAGGGTTCACAAGGAGCATCACAAAATGAAATTGTAGCATACAAGTTTAGAAATTCTTTATTGCAATCAAAATAAAGTTTATGTATTAACCCATGAAGTTTTACAATTTGAATTTTATTTGTTTCTAGTGCTGGTTGGATCCAGTTTTTTAATGGATCAAAGTACATATTTAATTTGGGGTTTTCTATGTTGATATTTGCGTAATTACTTTGTAACGTGAAAATGTTATCAGGCAGTGACACCTACGGGCAATTTATATGACTGTAAAGCTGTTGAGTCTTCTTCTAACTTGGAACCTTGTGTGACATAAAAGCCTATTTAGTCTTGTTTTTGTTTCTAGCTTAGGCTTTGTGTGGCTGAAAACCTATTTAGGCTTAGTTTAGCATTGCTTCTCAAAAGTACTTTTGGGCCAAAAAGCACTTTTGAGCAAAACCTAAAATTTTCTGCTCCTGCTTTTGGCTAAAAAAGTGATTTTGCAAAGCATTTTTTGTCCCAAAAGCACTTTTGAAAAGCTCAAAAGCATCTTGTTTAGCAATGCTTTTATCTCAAAAGTGCTTTTTGTCCCAAAATTCTTAGAAGCAATGCTAATCTGGCCCTTAATCTTGCTTCATAGCTGACCTCAGAACATGTAACCCAATCTAGATAACTCAAGGAAGAATCTATTACATTTCCCTTGTTGCCGCTGCATGGCATCATTCGCTCGCACCAAACAGAGTGGCTTATCTCAATATTGAACACTTAAATTCTATTTGCAAGGATCCATTAAAAAGTAGATTTAAATAGCTTGGCAACATAAAATTCAGATATCAAACTTCATAGATTAGTATAAAAATTTTATTTAAACTTGAGTGTTCTTGGGAGTTCAGCTAAAAGGATGCTTGATGTTTTGATGCTCCTTATAAACTCTTTCATGCTCAAGCCCTTACTTCCATCTTAAATCTATGCTTACAACTTTTTTGAATGATTGGAATTCAATCTTAGTTACTTGATTTCTTAGTTTGTTCTGGAACAAATCCAAATCATAGAACTTTTGGAGTTCTTTAACAAACTTTAGTCCTAAATCGCTGTCTATACTCCCGTAAGCAATTCTCCCAAGTTTTTTACTCATCTTGAAAAGAGAAATACAAGTACAGCATATTCCACTTTTCAATCTTGGTCTTGCATAATCTCCTACCTTACAGGAAAGAGATGTTTTATGTTTTATTTATTTATGTATTTTCTTTACACTGGTTAAATTGGCTGCTACACTAACTCGTTTGATCCCTAACTTTGGTTGTAAATCACTTGCTTATGAAACTATTTTGATGAAACTTCCCATGAACTACTAAGAATTAAGGGGCGCAATGCTATATGTTATATTGGGTGATCAAGTCTTCCAAAATCTCAAGTTAAAAGTCCCTAGTTATTATATTTAAAGTTCAACACATCTCCTCACGTGCAAGCCGGATAAATGATAATGGACTTGCACGTGAACCCAAATGTAGAAGAAAAGTGCAAGTTGAAGAAAGATTTGAGAAGCAGCACAGAGCTCAATGGGGCAATATGAAATTGCGTGAAGAAATGTTATAGGGGGAAACTGGTTGCTAGGATCTTGAGCTAGAGAGCTCTGATATCATATTAAATTGAATGACAATATAATCCAAAAGCTTAAACTAATAAGAAAGGGCACAACTATAATATACAAGTCTGGATACTGTACTTACAAGCTTTAATAGTAACATAGTCCAAGTGTTATTTATGCTAATATCACTGACTGCTTCTGAATATTACGAAACATTAAGATTTTCTAAACAGAAATAGTACTTATGATATTCTGTTTGTTGAGTATTTCTCGTGACAATTTGTTCTTCTCTCAGGTGGTGTCGTGGTAGTCCTGTTCATAGATATGGGTTATATGCTCTACAATGGATTGTTGAAGTTAATGGAAAACCGACTCCTGATTTGGATGCTTTTGTTAATGTGACAAAGGTACCGTCTATTTACTTCCCTTTTTCCTACTTTGTCTATTATGCTTCATACATAAGAGTTAATTTATTTGATTGCTTGATGCGTAGCATATATGCCTTCATTTCTTAAGTTGACTTCTTAACTATGTTAAACTCTGGTGTGAGGTCCTTAAAAAAAAGGTCTGACCATACTTGTGTTGAACACATACTCATACCTGGTACTCACGCCTGAATCCAAATAACATAAATTAAATAAATTAAAAAAGCCTCCCATGTTAGATACATATTCGAAACACTCCCAAGCTCAGGTAACATAATCTAGGATCTGATTGAATCATTGCTTTTTAATGATCTGGCTATGAAAAAACTTAAACATTATATGACTAATTAGTTTTGTTTTTCTTTTCTCTTAAAAAAAAGAAAAAGAAAAAGAAAACTCTAGTTAGTACTAAAATAATATGTACATGCTCTTTGTATTTGAACAGGAATTGGAACATGGGGAGTTTGTTCGTGTAAGGACCATCCATTTGAACAGCAAGCCTCGAGTTCTAACATTGAAGCAGGATTTGCACTACTGGCCTACATGGGAGCTGAGATTTGATCCAGAGACTGCAATTTGGCATCGACAGACTATCAAGGCCTTAGATTGTCAGAACTTATGAATTTGGTGTCTTTCTTTCAGTTTCCCAACCTTTTTCAGGAAGGAACCAATTAACTGAGTCGGATATATTTTCCTGGTATTGCTTGTGGTCAGTTGTTGATTTTCGACTGCAAGGTTAAAGTTTGGTTGGCAGACTTGGACCCAACCCAGTGCAGGGTTAAGCTTGGTTAGCAGATTTGGACCCGACCCAGTGCACAGACCATACAGTGAGTTGTGTTGTATAGCTGATTGGTTTAAGTTTCATGGTGAGTTTTCTGAATCTGACACTCCAATGAAGACTAAGCATTTATATACTGTATGAAAAAAAAATTATACTTGTTTTCAACTACTTGATATTGTATTTACTCCAAGTTATATAGACTTGCATAGATAAATGATTGGATGAAATTTAAAAAAAAAAAAAAAAAAAAAAGGTTTTGGAGTTTCCTTACCCATTCGGTTTTCTAACTTAAATCTGAATGGTAAAATTCGATCCTCCAGCCAATTCGTTTTGTTTTGATAAATGCTTGCTGTAACATACACGTTGTTCTGGAAAATAACTACTTATCCACTCATGTTTGAAAAAAATAATATAAGTACCTTGATATTTATTAAGTAAATTTTAAATAAAAACAATATCTGAAGTTAGGAGTGTAATTGAGTTGAGACGGGTTCAAGCGGAGCTTGATATTTGACTTGAGTTTGATCGAACATCTATTTATATGTTTGAATTTAACCCCTCAACTTTGCTAAAGTTTATAATTTAATCCATCTTAATTATTTTAATAAATATATATTAAATCATTTATAAGTGTAATTAAAAAATTGAAACCCAACGAAAGCTGGCAAAACAATCTGGTAATCATAATTAGAATGATCAAATTATTGAATGTGTGTACAAAATAAATAAAAATTCAAATTATATATCACCAATACCTCCACAAATTAATGATGACAATAGATTTGTTTTAAATATATTATAATTAGAAAATATTAAATCAATTTAATAATTTTAACATTAAAGGATATGTTGTATTTATTTTTTTAATATCTTTATTAAAAAACTTATATTAAATAAAAATTAGTATAATTATCAAATATATTTAAAATATTTATATTATTGAAAATGAAAATTTCCATGAAATTGATTAAAAAAAGGAAAAAAATATACCGACAATCACTAAACTTTGATTAAAATAACATTTGTCACTAAACTTTCAAAAGTGACAAATCAATCACTAACGTTTATGAAAAGTGACAAATCAGTCACTGAGCCTATTTTTCATTACAAACCTAACAGACAACTGACGTGGCCCATTAGGGTGCCTATTGTATTTATCATATCCTTTTATTAGTTTATAAGGATTACCAGCTAAACAGAATAACCCTAGCCGGAAGAAAAAGAATAAGAAATGGAGATACCCACTGTGATTCCAGTATGCTATTGTGGAAACCCAGTCAATTTAAGGACTTCTTGGTCCAATGACAACCTAAGTGGGAGGTTTTTTTGGTGCAAGAAGTATAGGAGTGGGTTTCAAAATGCATGTCATTTTTTCGCCTTGTTTGATCCACCATTGACTCCCCCCATTCATGAATTGTGTTGTTGGGTATTTTGAAAAAAGTCAAGACAATGGAGGATGCAAGGATAGAGAGAAAAATACGGTTGATGGTGATGTTATTTGTAATTTTGTTGTGGTTGTTGAAATGAAAAACTAGATTATGATTTTTTCTGGATCAATGGCTCGAGGGACATTGGTATTGTTCAGGGACATTGGTGGAGACAATGTTAAATGTAAGAAAGGGTTTAGGGTGTGAGTTAAAAGTATGTTACCTATAATTTGCTTTATGTAATGGATGTTGGAAAGTTTAATTTATGGAATCTTCGATTTTGCTTTATGGAATGGATTAAAAACAACAAAGATATTTTGTACAAATGAAACAAAAGCATAAAATATTGCAAAACATTGTAATTCATTCATTAATTAAGGCCAAACTGTTTACAAAAATAAGATCATCCTATATGACTTGTAACTATATATGGTTAGAAGGCCAAATTGTTTCCAAATTTGCCTACAATTCAATACAATTGAACTCAGTTGAATTGTAGGCAAATTTAAAAAAAAAAAAAGAATGTAGCTATTTGCCTAAGTTATGAAATCAGTAGCAATACTAAGCAAATTTACACAATAAGCTCAAAATAGTTAACAAAATAAATTTTCATTTTGCAAGTTTGGTTCACTGGTATTAGGTAAAGCTTGATTCATAAGGTGTCATCAATGGGTCTAAGACAGATGACTATTGAGTAGAAGGAATCCATTTTAGCAGTGGTTGGTTGTCCAATTGATTTCCTCTTGAATGGAAGTTTTTCTCTTGGGGCAGCTTCTTGATAAGTTAGGGCAGCTTTTGTACCCCTTTCTTACTCAGCTTTATTGTTGTTTGTGGTTCATCAGGTTCTTTCCTTCTGATCTTAGTAGGTCTGCCAGGTGGCCTTCTTATTGGAGGAGGCAGTATTGGCAGCATGTCTGGCAGAGGCTCCCATTGCTTAGGACCCCTTATGATACGAACATGGCCTCGTTGAGTTGTCCGAGTCGTTTATGTGCCCGATCGTCTAACGAAGAAGTATCGTTCAATTTTGAAATATGGTTGGAATTAGGAATTAGGCTAAGTATGGAGTAAGGTAACAAAGATAGGCTCAAAAATGGTTAAGCATTTGTAATTATAGGTTCGGCTAACAAAGAACAAAACGGGATAGGTGTTAACTTGGATAGAATGAAAATTGAACTTAAGTATCAAGATCGAACCAACACTATAGGTGAGTGCTGACCCGGGACTTATGTGACCTTAAGGTGAATAGATGATGGAAAAGAAGCCTTGACCCGTTACCTAAGAAGGTAAGAACCAAAGGTATAAAGTTTGGGTGAACGCCACACTGCGAGAGTGATAAGTTCGATAAAAGAAACAGGTTGACGCCACTAACTAGCAGATAAGTCAAGCTAAGTCTTGGACGAAATTTGAGAGATGAAAACCTCACAAATAACTCAATATTCATTCAAAATGGCAAAAATCTATACAACCAACAAATAGCTAAGTATTTATAGTAAAGTTCTAAGCTAGCCGAATAGGCATAAAAGGAAGCTAAATGGACAATTAATTTCAGCTTAAATGAGCTAAAGTTTCTTGGAAATTTCCTGGCAACTTCCTTGAAGCTTCCAGCAGCTTTGGGGATGCCAATGGACAACCTTTTGAAGCTTCTAGTAGCTGGATATTTATGGAAGTGAAAGGTGAGCTGAAATGAGCTGAAGGGCCATGCTTAAATTCGGCCAAGGGGTGCATTTGATTAATTGAGCTGCCTTGGTCATCTGAATAGTGTTGAGCTAATTAAAGGCAGCTTGGGGCACTTCAATAGTCCTTTAAGTGTGAAAACCGAATGTGACTAGCCCCCTTGTGTGAACACATAAAACCGAACAGCCTTGTCATGTGAAAAGAATATTCAGCAGTGTGAAAACTTTCAAGGCTGCCTTGGAGACTTAGACGGTCAGCTTGGGGAACTAAATCAGCAGCTCTTTTGGCCATTGGACTCCACGAAGAGATGCTTGGAAGAGCTGAACCATCAGCACACCTTCATTCAAGCCGTTCATGTATGTAGTTGCACCTAATAAATCAAAGAAAATTAATTAGTCTTAAGACACAATAATTTCTACAAAGAAGAAATAGGACATATTAAACTCCGCATATTAATTTGGCTGGAGCTAAAACATATTAAAATTATGTAATAGGCTAAGACAAATTAATAACATGTATTAACTAGGACATATTTAAAACATGAATTAAAATAAAACACATTTAAAAAACATAATTAAGATGTCCAGATTTTTGACACATTAAACACATAATAATTATTTAAGCTGATTTAACTAATTTAACTAAACACATTTAATTTATTCCAGCAACTAATAAAATGCATAAAATAGAAGGATGAAAAACGAGCTCGATAAGCTAGAATCGAACTGAATTGAGCTCAACGAGCTGGAATTGAGCTAGGTCAGCTTGCAAAAGATGGCAAGCCTCGCTTGTGAGCTGGTCCAAGGGTGTTCTCGGGGCGTGGCCGTATCACCTTATTGGCCTAATGAAGTTAGAGTAGATGGCAAGTTGGGTTTCCTTGGTGTAGCAGTTATCTACGTGAGTTTTAGGGTTCTCATCTTTTAGATGAATGACAACCATCGCATGATTGCAAGGGATGTCAATGATCTCTCATTTCCTGTAGGAGCAGGAATGTTCAACTAGGTCCACCACATATACCTCTCTCCACCAGCATGTGATGAGAAACAACTAAAAGCAGTTTAACAAATCAGGAGCTGAGACATAGACAATTTAGCTTTTTCTGGATATTGGCAGAATAAAGGCATACATGGAGCAGTCATATTAAAAAGGCTTAAGGGTGTAAAAAACTTCAAACTTTTTCAAAAAAAAAAAAAGTAATTAAGCTCCTTCCTTTTTTTTTTTCACTTAATTTGGTACTTGAGCTTTCAAAATGCATAAAAAGGCCCCTAAACATTTTCAAAAACAACTATTAAGCCCCTGTTTTTTTTTTCACTCAATTGGGTACTTTCAAAATGCATCAAAAAGACCCTTAACCTTTTTCAAAAAAAGCAATTAAGCTCTTACTTTTTTTTTACACTCAATTGGGTACTTAAATTGTCAAAATGCATTAAAAAGACCCTTTGACCGTTAACTTTAACAGTTGACCGTTAAAGTTAATTGCCCCTAATTTTTTCAGTTAAAGTCACCCCGTGTCATAACCATGGCGTGACATGTGGCAAAAAAATTATAAAAAATAAAAATCAATAAAACTTATAAAAATTATTAAACTTTAATAAAAATATTAAATATATAAAAATATATAAAAATCATAAAAAATATAAAAATATGTATTTTTTATAAAAATTATAAAATGCATAAAAAATGTCATTTAACCATTAACTTTAACTGTAGACCGTTAAAGTTAACGACCCCAAATTTTTTTTAGTTAAAGCTATCACGTATCGCAACACAGTGTAACATGTGGCGAAAAATGATAAAAATGAAAATGAATAAAATTTATAGAAAATTGCCACTTACTTCTTTTGGTACAATAATTTTTATATTTTTTTTTTCCGAATTTTATATATTTTTTTTACATTTTTTTATAATTTTCTTATGACTTTATAAAATTTTATATTTTTTTCTATATTTATATATCTTTTATAATTCTTTTACGATTTTATAAAATTTTAAAAAAAAAATTATATTTCTTTTACGGTTTTTATAATTTTTAAATATTTTTTATATTTTTATTAAAATTTAATAATTTTTATTACTTTTATTGATTTTTATTTTTTATCATTTTTTGCCACATGTCACGTCATGGTTGTGACACGTGGTGACTTTACCTGAAAAAATTTAGGGGTAGTTAACTTTAACGGTTAACTATTAAAGTTAATGGTCAAAGGGTCTTTTTGATGCATTTTGGTAGTTCAAGTATCCAATTGAGTGCAAAAAAAAAAAGTAGGGGCTTAATTGTTGTTTTTGAAAGAGTTTGAGGGCCTTTTTATGCATTTTGAAAGTTCAAGTACCCAATTGAGTGAAAAAAAAAGCAAGGCTTAATTGCTTTTTTGAAAAAGTTTGAAGGTTTTTTTACACCCTTAAGCCTATTAAAAAATAATTATTTACCTCATTGAATCTTTGATATTGGCAGCCAGCTTTTCCTTGATCTTTGGACACAAGTTTCCTTTAAAATTTTCAGCTTCTTTATTGTTGACAATTAGTAGCATAATTTTAGTCTTAATTGTTTCCATCATGGTCAGAATGAGCTTCCTTCTTCGCTTCCAATATCGACTTGTGTAAGTAGCAGAAAGGAATATCAATTACCAAAGCATAAAATAGTTCACAAATCAAAGATAAATTGCATATAGAAAAAAAGAAGTTTAGGGGTTTACCTTGTTAAAGCATTCACAAAGATTATTCACCGATTAGTATTCTTCAGTTCAACCATAACATCTTCAAAATCTCTTGGAGTGCTTGCTCTGGCAGCTTTCCAGAGCAAGTCTTTCAAAGCCTTTATTTTGAAAAAGCTTTATTGAAATTTTGATGTAGGTGTCTAACACAGTTTATTGTTTCTATATTAGGAAACAACAAACATATTGCTTCTACATGTCCCTGCAAACAGAACAAAAATAATTTATTTTTTTGACATCTTGGCAAAAACAAAAACAAAAAAAGCAAACAAATTGAATTTTACCTTTTGTTTGTCAGACATGAAATGTATTTGATATGAGCTCACAATTTCCAAGTCCAATTAGAGCAACTCCAAGAACCAGCACCATGATGCTTGGTTTTCACTTTCAACTGCAGCATATGCAATAGGATAGATGCCATTATTTGCATCTATCCCAACAGCTGCTAATAGGTAACCACCAAAGTAGCCATTCAAGAAACATCCATCTAAACATATTATCCTCCTACAACCAGCCTTATACCTATATTTGCATGTCCTTTGAAACAATCTATTATCCAGATAACAATTTGTTGTTGTTCCAACATTTTGGGACCTAAGCTCCAACAGATACTCATAAATCTTCTCATAATATGCCTTATACCTCCGTCAATTAATTCTAGTGCCCTAAGTTTATCCCTCCTACATTTGGTTAGTGAGACATTTGATAATACTCTAGAACGACATATTTTTATGTATTAATTATATGTTTATTTTGAGTATGATCCTACTAATTTGGGCTATTTATGGTCTTTTATCTTTTAGGGACTAAATTGACGGCAAAAGTAAATTTAAGGACGAAAAGCGTGAATTTGGAGATAAAGTGGGCCAACATGCGACATAGAAAAAAAGGTGGTGCCAAAAATGCAAGTATGGAAGACATAAGGACAAAAATGCAAAAGAAGAGATTTTATAGCACAAGACTCTATTTAATGTTTAATTATATTAGGATAATTATTAAGGATTATTATTTAGATTTAATTTTAGGATTTATTTTCATTTATCTTTAATTATCTTTAATTATCTTTATTTGTATTATCTTTTAGAATTTAATTAGGAATAGGTTAGGTTTCTTAGTACTATAAATAGGGGATGAAGTGACACAAAATGGGATCGATCTTTGGCTGTAACACTCTCTCCCTCATAAAGTTTAGCCTTTTGTTCTTTCCATATTTTTTTTCCAATAAAAATTCTATTTCCATTATATTTGTTTCTTTCCCAAAAATCATGAGCCACTAAATTCATCTAGCCGAAGGTTGTCGAAATTCTCCAAAAAGGTTCATGAGGCTTAGAATCCGCGCTTAGCCTTTTCAACGGGGTATTCATCGCTTCTCCGCATTACGAAATGGACGCTTCATGTCCATGTCCCTTAATAGGTAATCTTTTCAACTTGTGCAAGAAACGGCCGCTTTGTACGTTTTGGGAAGGTTGCACAGTCAGTTCGTTGACTTTCTGCGTCAGAGGTTGGCGATTCCAAGAGACAAAATGGTGTGGTATTCGCCGTTGGGAAGTGATGATCTAGCAGAAGATAGTCCCACAAAAGCGATTATTGGCTAGAGTCAGGTTCCGCCAAATCTTAAGTCTAAATTCTTAGAGCTGGTGGTCGTAGGCGTCCTCTTCCACTATAACTGGCTTATTCTACTTGAGAAGGATCATTTAAAAGTCAAGGATTGAACCCAAGGCGAATCGAGACAACCAGAGGCTGGAAAATCACCATAAGAAATCTTTTTCTCAACTTTACTTTTACTTTTAATTTCTGAAATTTCCATTCAACTTTTAATTTCGTTTTTATTTTACTCCCAGATCTAAACTTTAAATTCTTTTTTTATTTTTTATTTTTTCAGGAACGCAAGTTTCCTTGGGCACGATTCTGCCCAGGATTTCGAGAAACAAGCATTCGTGCAATCCGGTCCCAGAGGATTCGACCCTACTTTCCCTTTACTATTCTTTTCATTATTTTATAGGGAATAGGATATTTTTGGTGCTCTCAACGACCGCATCAACAGGGCAAAGGAACTTTGTTTTGACATTTTATTACAATGATGTCAAAGAATAATTAGGATCAACCATGAACTTTTATTTATAATGTTGAGCTACCCAAGCTAAGTTTATATTCTTATTTTTAAATACCTTAGAACGAATATGGTTAGGGTTTAAACTCATAATTTTCCAAGTGTGATCACTAAGGTCAAGTGGGTTAATTCTAGAGGCCCGTATGTATCTTGAATAGTGTGGCTTACAAACTACCTTTAACTTTTTGTGATCATTTTTTTGGGAACTTCACATAGTGATTATTCACCCTACCATACTATCTGACGGCTTCTTTTAGACTGTATTTGTTGGGAAATAACAATCCAATCTCAAGTTTTGGATTATTCATGCCAATTTCTATGTTGAACTCAGGTCAAGTTTTGCCACATGAGTCAGATTCATGTGCATTATTTAATGTTTCAGATTTATCACTATCAGACAGTTCCCTTAATTGTACATCATCCATGTTTAAGCCGCATCTAAATTAACCGTAACCATATCACATACATTCATTCCAGCATTATTAAACACATCATCACCTATTGCACAATCAAATCCATCAAAATCACTCAATTCTTCTTCACTCTCACTCTCATTAAATTCATCATCAACTAAACCTGCCAAAAAAATTTAACATCAAAAGTCACAATAAAGGCAGTGAGGTCTTTGACTTTTTCATACACACTAATGAAAAATAATTTTTAGTCACTATCTAATATTTGGCAAGCATCCACAACCTATTTCATCACACAAAACAAATGACATCAAGACAACATGTTTCACTCCCATTAAATTTGAATAGCTTACAACCCTAAACATTTTTTTAAACAAATTCCAGTTCAAATAGCTTACACCAATAAAACATAAACCCATAACAGTTCCCAGAAATTTAAACAATTGTGTAACGCGCCAAACCCGATCCCTTAGGGGGATCCAAGTAAGACGTGTCACTACAAAGAAATTATCCATCTTTGAAATTGATTCTGGCGTCAACTTTATAAACCATAGTGTTTGAAATAAACCTTTAATAAAATATGGAAAATTAGAGTATAAGTTAAATGACCTATAGAATTTTAGTAAGGTATTTTATCAGCCCAAAATAAAATGTTTTTAAATCATTCCATAAACTTTAATGAAATTTCATTAAATCATAAATTCTTTAACATAAGTTTTAAATACAATTTCTTTTCAAAATACAATCAGACATCACCCTCATCGTCATGCATAATACAAATAAACAGGTATCTCACAACAGCAGATGTCTTCTAGTGTAGTCCTTCAACAAGTCTTCATTCAACAGTAGGCTTGAGAAGGAAAAGGGAAATGGGGTAAGTTCAAAATAACTTAATGAGTTCCAGAAGAAAGCGTATCAATAATTACTAATACTTCAAGCATATCCTTTCAAAGATTCGAACACAATCACACAATTCACCATATGGCGAGTACCATAGGCAGACAGACAGACTATACGCCAGTTTACTTTTCCTTTGGTGTATACAATACGTCCATATAACCATTCAGACGAACCTTCTTCATGTTAGCCATGTACCCAAATCCATTCTCAGATTCTTATCATTCATTCCATTCATATTTCTTTGGTTTGTTTCATTTGTCATGATTTGGCAATCTGGTTTGCAACATACATTTGCCCTACCAAAGGCTACACAACCATTTTCATGTATCGTGATCTGCCAGTTCAATGTACATTTTATCGAAGGCAACGCCATGAATATATTTCTCTAACATCATTTTCAGTAATTAGTCCATATCATTCTTGTTAGAAGTAGAAGGTTGTGACTTAAGCATAAAGAATGGTCCTTACACTTTAACACAGACATAATAGACCTAGACTGACAACTCTTGAAAACCCTTTTTCATATACACATTACACCTTTACAGAGTATGAGTACTTACCTTACACGAAATATAAAAAAAGAATGTTACACACATGGAAGTAAGAAGGAACTCACTAGAAACACAACAAAGTCTAGATAGCAGGACCTTTGCCTTTGTCACTCAGACCTTCTATAACGTCTTGAGCTAAAATATGGATAATTAAGCTTATCAAATCATTACACTATTAAATCCAAACATACATGCAAGGAACATGAACACATAACCCAGAATCAAGATGTTTTCTTCCTAACATAAAAACCGAACTCTTATGCATGCAGAACTAACATTATGTGTATAACTATGAAAATAACCTAGGGTTCATCGATATCTACCAGAGAGATAAAGACAAACGTAGAAGTTGGCTGAGTACAGCGAAACCAACTTCAAAAAGATTTCTAGACTTAAGATTTTCAAAAAGAGTGCAGAGAAAATCAAGAAGAAGATAAATGCAAAGAAAGCACAAAGTTTATCGGTGAAGACACCAATACCCTTATATACTTAGGCATGGAGACAAGGTTTAGTGGGAGAATCAAATTATTCCACTAACACCCTTGATTCTTGTGGTTAAGTGCGCTTATCATATTTTATGTTCTATCAACTACAGTATCATAGTTCCATTCTAACCAATTCTCACTGGACTAACTAAATAGTCTTACTAAAATAATAAACAAATTTATTAAACTACGGATTTAATGAATTTGCCAAAACATCTGGGGTGGCGTATACCCAACAGAAGAATCCGCCAATCCACAACTCTCGCCAAAACACAGGATCCGCCAATTGGCGTATACACAAAATACTATACTTGGTCATAACTAATACTTTCCTTAGCCAAAACTATGCTTAGTACAACAAACAATAACCAAATATAAAGGCTTCGTTGGGCGGGTTGTCACAAATTGATAGTATAAAAGCATAAACCCATGTCAGGCATGGGCGAATGCAACATATTTGAACTAACAAATCCAAAAAATCATAAACCCAAATCCCTCTAAAATAAAATAAAAACGATGAACCCAAATTAGAAACATTATTAAACCCTATACCAAACTTGAACTATGTCCTTCTTAAACCTAAAAATAACTCAAATTCAAAATAAATTTACTCGTTACAATCAATGGAACACCTTGGGCTAGTTCTCTTCTATTAATCATTCCGACAATGTTGAAAATTTGCACAATAATTTTCCAATTTCGAATATTTTCAATCCCTTCTCCAACGATTCCCTAAAAATTTCAATCATTTTCCCTTTTCTCTTGAACGAATTTTTTTTAACCAAATTGTTTTTGCCTCTTCACTTTCTTCTCATGTTTTAATTGATTTTTTTAGCACATTAAGTTAATTTTTTTTCAGATCACACGATGGGGATTACTTACCCATTAAATGGATATCCAGTCATGTCCAACATGACACCCTAACGGGCCACGTCAGCTGTCCTGTTAGGTTTGTAATGAAAAATGGGCTCGAGTGACTGATTTATCACTTGTTGTAAATATTAGTGACTAATTTGTCACTTTTAAAAATTTAGTAACTGAAATGTTATTTTAATCGAAGTTGAGTTGTCTATAGTTTTCCCTTAAAAAAATTTTACTGACCCTGACCCTGACCCTGACCCGAGTGAATAGGTCGACTAATAAGTTATGGTTTCTTCATTTCATTTTATTTTCTATTTTTGCTTTCCACCGCCGGCTGCATACCGATTTACCACCTCCCCCACCGCCGCTTCCAAACTCCAAGCGACTTCGAGAACCCATCACTCCGTCTGCAACTCCCACAGCTGCACGCTTGCTGCCCCTTGTTTGCCTGAGATGGTGTCATCGTCACCCTCGATTTTGTATGCGAGTTGAGAGATCCTTGAAGGATTTATCTGATTCCGGCGGCGACTGCAAAGGAAGAAGGGAGCTTGGCTGCAAGACCCATCCGTCCAGCAGGGGCGATAGTCGGAGAGTGCCGAGTAGAAGGGACGTCGCTTTTTCGCTAACGGTGAACAAGTTGTATCTACTATCCACATCCAGGTACGTAAGACTACAATTTCTGTGAGCCAAGAAATCAGAATATTGAAAACCCGACACCCAATAAAACACGATGCTGATTTCTTATGCTTTGTTTTATGTATTGCTATAAACTAGATTTCATGTGGGTCGATTTGTCGGATTTTTAATGTAGTTGGAAAATCTTTACCACATCTCTTATCTATGACATGAGGGTTGAATACGAGTACTTTAAGAAAAATGAAGAGTCAGGATATCATGAGTTGCTCTGTTGTGAATTATTGGGTGCTTTTCTTTGGTTGACAATGAATTGCTGCTATAAATTTTTTTGTTCCTTTTGATTCTTTTCGTAAGCAATTAAAAGTTGATGGAAGTGTAAATTATATGAATATTGATAATATGATATATTTTGAGGTTTTTTTTGGGTGTTTTCTAGCCATGTTACTTATTCACTTTGTTTTTATGTTCATCTATGTTGTTCCATTGTGAGACCCCTTTTTAGTTTCATTTTTTACCCCTTAAAATGTCCTCCATTGTTCTCCAAATTCAGTGTTTAAAATCTAGAATTTTAACTGATAAAGTCAGATTCTCGTTTTTGAAGTTAGAAAGCATATTGATTATGCTTCTACTTGTTACTTCTGTTTTCAAGTTGTTTGATACAATGTCTATTAGCAGGATCTATGCCAATGGCTTTCAGGGGTCATTGGAGATCATACAGCTCGAAAATAGACCTGAAGAAGCTTAGGCCAATGATACTCAAGAGAATCGAGAATCGAGCCAAGGATTATCCGGTGCCTGGAATGATTCCGGTGGCTCAAGAGGTTCTCAAGGCCAGAGAAATGCTTTTCCAAGGAGTCTTCACCCTTATTAAACTATTCCCCGTTGTTGCTTGCAAGTAAGACCCGCCCTCATTTCCTCTATCTATTCAAATATGCCTTAATCCAACTTTTGCCTCGTTTTTACATATACAAAGTAAATTTTCATTCATGCTTAGACTTAACTGCTACAGCATGTGCAAACAAAGACTTTTAGTTTTAATTAGGCTAACAGAGTGATAATTTGTTTGGAAGTTTCACTAATCGTTGATAGCTTTTAAAATGGTTTAGAAATACAGTCCTAATCTTTTGCGGAAAGACCCTAGGTGTAAATACCTAAGTTGTTTGGCTTGGGTGTGAGTGCCAAATACGGGTTCATGCCAGACATATGTGGTTAGATTTTTTCTAAAATTTATCATGTAATAAAGAGTCCAATTTGCCTACTCTTAGCATTTAGAGCATTTGGAAAGAGCTACTTTATTTCAGAGTTGTTCGAGCAAAAAAACTTCAGTTTGCAGTCACAAGTCAAATACCTCTCTTTCATTTGGATTGAAATTTGACACGGACGGTTATTTTTGCATTTGGTGGAATCAACAAGTTTCCATGACTGATGAGAGTGGAGAGGGAGCCTTTGTACATTAAAGAAGATTAGGGGAATAAGAATCTGGATTGGATTGGTTGGTTGAATTGAAAATTGGTGAAAATACCACAGATAAACATTGAACCGGTGAAAAACCAGTTCAATCACTACAAACCGACAAAAAAATGGATTGAACTAGTAAAAGATTGATATTCTATATATCTTCTTTTTGTTTCAAACTTTATTTGTTATTAATGAGATTTACAATCTCTTAGTTTTATATGAAAGGTATTAGCATCAAGTTAAATGCATATTTTATCAGTTATTAGTTATTTTTATAATTTATTTACATTAAATAAGTGTTTAAAGTACTTAAACACTAAAAAGTCAAGAAAACATCAAAATGCCCCACTCAACTGGCTGGACTGGAAATTGGAGGTCTAACTGATTCGACTTCTGATCCAGTTTGAAAATTCCCCCAATTTTACTGCATTACTCTAACCTCTATTCATGCAAAAAAAAAAACTAAAAAAACATTATTTGATATAAACCTTTGCAGGTTCTGTGCAGAAGTGTACATTGGTGAGAAAGGTCACTTAATCCAAACTTGCCACGGATACAGGCGCATTGGAAAGAACCGGGTTCATGAATGGGTCCGTGGTGATTTGACCGACATACTTGTCCCTGTAGAAGCATTTCATCTACACAACATATTTCAAGGTGTTATCAACCACCAGCAAAGATTCGATTTCGATCGTGTTCCCGCGGTTGTGGAGCTATGCATGCAAGCAGGGGCCGATGTGACTGATGAAATTTTGAGATCTGGTTCATTAACAACCCATGAATTTTCCGGTACAATCAGTGGAATGGAGTCCTTGTCAGATGATGATATAAGGGTGATAGCAAATGGCACCTTGAGAGCATGGGAGACTCTTAGATCCGGTGTTAAGAAGCTGCTACTGGTCTATCCGGCAAAAGTTTGCAAATATTGTTCCGAAGTTCATGTCGGGCCGTCCGGCCATCTAGCTCGTCATTGTGGAGTGTTTAGATACGAGAGTTGGCGTGGAACCCATTATTGGATGAAGGCAAGGGTTGACAACTTGGTCCCTCCAAAGATTGTGTGGCGGCGACGGCCTCAGGATCCAAAAGTGCTTTTGGATGAAGGTCGGAATTACTACGGGCATGCACCAGCGGTGGTCGATCTGTGCTCACAGGCAGGTGCTATTGTTCCAAGTAAGTATTTATGTATGATGAAAGTGAGTGGTTTACCTGGACCTATTGGAGTTAAACCTTAATCTTTTGCAAATCTAAACCTAAGTGGAGGTGGCGTCAAAGGTTAGTGGTATGTACAATTTTCAGCAATAATGATAGTATTTATTCAACATTGTAGTCTCTTATGAAGCTTGAGATCTTTGTATAGGAAAATTTTCCCCTTTTCTCAAGAAAAAGTAAGATAGAATTTGGTAAGACCAGTTTTAAAATTAACTGCCCCACTATTTGATCGATTTGTATTTTTTTTTTTTTTTTTTTTTTTGGAATCTTTATATGTAATTTGCATTGAAAGTTGTATCATTTAATCAACTCTATATTTATTTAATTTTAAAATTAGTTTTTTAAATTGTCGGTTTGAAATTAAATATGTATATTTGCGTGGATAAAAAGAAACTATAGGAAGTGGAAAATTTATAAACTGGACCTTTATTAATTTTGCAAAGTAAATAACCTCAATATTAAAAAACTAAAATTCCATTATATCATGATGTAAAGATTTAAAATTCTGGCAACAAGTTAAAAAGAACTGTGAAAAAAATGATTAAAAAATTTATGAATGCTTTGATATTTTAAAAATTAAACTGAAATCCATCCAATAATATCAAAATAACTTTTTTTAATTGGTCAGTTTTAAAATTTTCAATTTTTTCTGTCTAATTTAAAATAAAATATTTTATTTAAATTATAAAAAATAATTTTAAAATAGGATTTTTTTTTTTATAGAATTAAAGTGTTTTTAATGTTTGTTTTAAGGTTCTCTTTCAACCATGTGTCTCTAGAGTTCTAGAGTTTAATTTAGAATTCTTTAAAAGTGTAATACGATTTACCATTACAATTAACATTTATCCGTATATTTTTTTCTTTTCTATTTTTTGAACTGAATATACTTAATTATGATGAAATTATGAATGTTGATTTTTTCCCTCTCAAGATGCTAAACCATTCTTGAATATGCTTAATTAAAAAGAAACTAAATTCTTTAAAAATCAATCTTTAAAACACTAGTTACTATCCCAAGAGAGATTCAGGTAAAGTGAAAAGATGATAATATGGCGATTCAATATTTAAAGGATTAAAGAAGAGATAAATGTGAGATCCATCTTGCACTCCAAAATCCGCTAGAGAAGCTTCATCATCTTCTTTAGTTATAAGCTGGTTTTCCTCTTTAGAATCAACAATCAATATCATACGCTCACGGGCCAAATTCTCTTGAGCTTCGATCTCTTTCTTCAGGTCATCGATCGTGGCATCGTCCTTGACTTGGACATAAAACAGGTTTCCGGTCAGAATTTCCACCACCAATTTCATCCTTTTCCTCACCAAATTGTCTCTCGTTCATAAAGAAATTTACAGAAGAAAAAAAGGTTTTAAGTGACAAATCCAAACAAATGACATGTTCATGTTAGCTGCATTTTCGGGTAGTTAGTTTCAACCATGCTTTTGATATGAATACTTAATTTTCCCATGCAAGTTTCTAGCTGGTAATAAATAAATTTATTTGTTTTCATAATATCATATATGATATTTATTTTAACATTTTTTTTTTAAAATTATTAATGCAATTATGTAACAAATTAGTTATTCGATTCAGTAATGTAATTATGTTTGTGGAACATGAAAACTATTAAGTGGATCCAATATTTCTATTTATAATATTGTTGGAGAATACTGTTTTTTTTTTAATTATATTTAACAGTTCTTTATTGAACAAATAAATATATATTGAATTTAACCAAATTTTAGTGCGCATAATTTATATAAATAGAATATAAAATATAAAATATTCATTTCTTAATAATTTCGTATCCATTTATATGGGATATCATGAGCAATTAAGAGAAAAGAAAATCTATTATCAACCATAAAAACAATCCTAAATTAACTTTTAATGTTTTTTTTTTGTTGTTGTTAATTTGGCTTTTTTTTTCTTTTTTCTTTTAAGTTAAATTTAGCTCTCAGTTTTTTATTGGTGTGGCCGGAGTACATATTGTGTTTTCTGGCTTGTGCTTCTTGGCAGCTATCTGTCATTGGGTATATTGGGATCTAGAAATTTTTTGTGATGAGTGCACAGGAAAACTTTTTTTGGATTTGCCCAAGATTTTTGGAATTCATTTATTTCTCTTAAGAGTGGCTTGCTTTGGCTTTGGCACATTTTATGTAACAGAATTGTATGGTCCTGGAATATGGATGTCACACCTTTATGGACTAACTGGCAAGGTCCAACCTGTAAATCCGACGTGGGGCATGGAAGGTTTTGATCCTTTTGTTCCGGGAGGAATAGCCTCTCATCATATTGACCATCAACTTTTTAAAAAGAATCAAATGATTATTTTTAGTAGAAATACTAACTAAAACATTAAAACTTTAAGCATGACAATCTACGTAGCAATTAACGTGTATTTCATTTTTTTATTTTTAAATATTTTATATTTCTAAATTATTTGTCCATGTGCTATATAAGACAAATAATATCATATCAACATAAAATACATATGAATTAATATGCGGATTGTTATACCAACATTATTAAAAATCTAATGTTTTAATCAATATTTCTATTAAAAGTGATTTAATACTTTTTAAAAAATTAATCATTAAATTTATTTAAGAAATTTTTTTAAACTCTTTATCTTATGCGATTAATATTATTTAGGATAAAAGAACTTGCTATTAAAAAAAAAAAGATAAAAAGACTTTGAAGTCAGAATATAGTTTTGGAGTTAATTTGGGCATTGAGTGTGTATTTAAAAGGTAAAAGTACTACTTATCATACAACATGCATTATTATATACATAGGTGTTTGAGTCACATAATGTATGAAAGTTTTAGTCCAGTTTATTAGTTTTAATATGAATTATATCAGATTTTACTCTATTTGTATTGTAATAGTTTGAAATTTGTAGTTCCTTGAACTTGTATTCATAATTATACTATATTTATTACACTTCAAAAACAAAAAAGAGTAAAAAGTATTGTAAAGTCGTTTGTATTAAGAGCAAATTGCATTTTACCCCTCAACTCAAAAAATTGGCAAGTTAGTCTCTGTATATTTGATCAAAGAATAAACTGATTATTCTGTTAAAAATTTTATCCATTTCCACTGTTAAATACTGGACCTTGTACATCGACATGAGGTACACATAACACACCATGTGTGTTATTTTTTTAACAGAAATAGATGAAATTTTTAACAGAAAAGATTAGTGTGCTCTTTGATCTAATGTAGAAGGATTGTTTTGCTCATTTTTTTTTTTAGTAAAAGGTAACAAAATGCGATTTGACTTCTAATAAAATGTGTATCCAAATTATCTGCACTTAAATACCTTGAATGTCAAACTTGAATTATTCAAACTCAAAATAATTCAAACTTTAAATAGTTAAGATCTAAAATTACATAATTCAAAATAATTCCAAATTAAGAAAATTCATATTCAAAATAACTCCAACTCAAAATTTAAAATTCCAAATTACTCTTTATATAAATATATTGTTTTTTAACTTTTTCTTTGTATGTCAAAAAGTAATTATCAAAATACTAGAAATTCTATTACTTGAGTACGCGCGTAAAAATCATGTATTTAAAATACATGGGTATGTTGAAAAATAAATACAACAAATAATGAAACGCATGAAATATATACAATATTAAAATGATAAAAAGTAGATTAAATTGTGAATAAAATAAAATTTAAACACATAAATAAATCATATTAAGAATATTAAATTAATACAATTGTTTATTACGTGTGTTGCCATCAAATTTGAGTGTCGAGTTAACTTGATATACTAATTTAATCAACAACATTATTATTGATGAAGATAGTGAATTGTGCATATTAAAATAAAAACATCAAAATAAAATTTTAGTTGAAAGGTAAATTTAAGGTTTTATTAATTCAAATGGTATGTTTAAATCTTACTATATATATATTTATTATTTTTTGTTAAAATAAAAATACTAAAATATTTTTTAATGATATAACTTAATTTAATTTCGAAAGAATATTTTTTTAATTTTTTTAATTCAATTAGCTCAAAATTAACTCATGAAGGTTTGTTTTTTTTAATCTCAGGCCGATGACGTCAGTGATGGATGACGAGCTCCTGCTTTTAGTTTTTGCACTCGAGGGAGAGAAATATAGAGTCTAAAATCCAAAAATTTTCACACAAAACATGAACATAACCTCTGTTTATATTTTTTTTTAAGGGAGAAAGCTATGTTTGGAAATCTTTGTAAATGGAAGAGATGTGTTTTGGCATGGTAGATCCTGAGTTCTGGATGACGGCTGACTCGGTTGTTCTTCAATACACAAAAAAATTTGAGACCGTGTCGTCGTCCAAGAACCCAACTCGTAGACTCAGACCATCACCATCCAAAGAAAACATGAACGAACAATAAGAAGGGACAAAGAAGCTTAATGTTAACACATCAGCCAACCAATTGTTCTTTGAAAGCCAGTCAAGGGCTGTCGAGGTCGGCCAGAAATGGTTCGACAGACCTGGCGATTTAAGGTTTCTTTTATTATTCTAAAAAACTGTAGTATTTTTAGAATTATATTTAATTAATCCAATATTCCAAATTCAATAGTCAACACTTGATTTTAATGTATTGATTCAAATTCTATTACTTTTTATAGTTGAGTAATTGAGTTTTTCATTTCCTTCTTATCTTCCAAGCGCCGGCGCCATACCCATCTCCCCCACTCCCCAAATCCTGCAGCCAACCAGTGCCCCGACGCGGCCGTACGTCCGTAGCCTCTCGTTTGGTTGAGGCCGTGAGTTGACAAGATCCGTCGAGGATCTCTCAGGACCCGGCGATTTCTCCAACATTGCCCGGTATGTAAAACTATACCGTTGGTGTCATATGATGAAACTTTTGACTTTTAGACATGGCGGCACTGTCTTAATTGCCTCTAATATTTAGCTTACGAAAACCTTTTTCTTTTTGGTGGTAACCTTAATCTTTATGTGGATTTGATTATCGTCAAATTGGGTTTTCATCTTTCATTTTTTTCTCTTTTCTTTGTATTTGTTTTAGATTCTTTGACCTATTTGAATCGGAATTTTGGTTAGGTTCATTTGGTGGAGGTAAGATTTAATCCAGATTAACATATTTAAACTTTATTTCTCAAGTAATAAAAGGCTAAACTATCAACATAGTCACTTTTATTTACCTCATGTTACATTTTAGTCACTTATTTTATCGCGTGGTAACATTTTAGTTACTGAGCCATTAATTGTCATTAACGGTGTAACGGTAAGCTGATGTGGCATGTTAAATCATCATTTCAAATAAAAATTTTAAGTTAATTTATACAATTGATCCCCATATTTTTTTATTTTGAGCAATTTAATTTTTTTCTTTTATGTTCTTTTAATTTCCATTTTTTTATTCTCTTCTACTTCTCCCTCTATTTTCCTCACCTCTCCATTTCTTTTAACTTAGTTTTTTTCTATGTTTTCTATTTGTTAAAACTAGTCCCTATACTTTTATTTTTTTTTGAACAATCTAATTTTTTCATGTGAGGTGAGTTTGTGGACTAGTTTTAACAAATGGAAAATAAAGAAAAAAAATAAATTGCTCAAAATGAAAAAGATATAGAGACCGATCGTATAATTTAATCTGAAATTTTCGTTTGAAATCATGATTTAATGTGTCATGTTAGCTTTCCATTACACCGTTAACGACAATTAGTGGCTCAATGACTAAAATGTTACAATAAGGTAACATAAGTGACTAAAACGTAACATTTTAAATATAAATAAATAAAATGTAACTTGAGACAAATAAAAATGATAATTTTAATAGTTGCCCTAATAAACAATACTAAACATACATTTTTAAAGCTAAAAGTGCTTTTGATTTAACTTTGCTCCTAATAACATTTTTTATCTTTAATGTAATATTTATATTATGAAATTTATTTCAAATATATAATATATAATATTTAAATTTATAATGATTATAATTTAATAATATTTAAAATATAAATTATATATTCAAATTAAATTTTACAAATAAATAATATTAATTGTTTGCAAATATTTAAAATTTATATTTCATATATTAAAATAATAATAATAAATTTTTTAAAATAAAATATTTCATTTAAAAAAAACATTTTTAACAATAATACTAAACACTTTAATTGTAAATTAAAATTTTTAAAATTATTCTTCCACAAAATATTTTAAGAGCAACTCACATTTAATTGATTACTTTTATGCAGATAAATTAGGTGAGTCCACTGGTTTTTAAATTTATTTTAGGGGTTTCAAGAACAAAAAATTGAATTTTTATTTTAAATTAGAGATTTAAAATTTAAATATAAAAAATAGAAGTCGACTTGAACACAAGCCTTTCACCAATCTATTAATTTTTGTATTTTAAAATGGGTCGGTTTGAATTACGACGAAATACGTTCTAAGAGTTCATACTTTTCTCATAAGTGGATATTTAAATAGATTTTGTAGTGAGTTTAGAGTCGGGCAGTCAAATTATTAAGGGTTGCCTTTGAATTGGATTATTAGAGAGTAAAAATTTTAAGATTAATATATATTTTCATTTAATCTCAATATTTTTATTTTTAAAAATTTCATTTATTTATTTTTTTAATTTAAAAATTTAATATCGTTAAAATTCTTTTATTAAATTTTCTAACGGCAACTCGAATTTTGGTAATAAAAATTTGTATTAAAATGAAAGTCAGTTTGGGTAATGAATATTCTTTATCTCACATTCAGATGCATTACGAATCAATATTGAATAATAAATCTAATAGTTGAATTTGCAATATATAAATCCATGAAAAGTAGATTAGATAGTATCAAATGTTTAATTTTTTGTTATACTATATATGTATTAGGGACGATGGTGTTAGCTACAATTTATTTTCAGATATATTATGGTTCTGCTCACATTAACATACTTAAATTTGAACTTTAATCCCTATACTTTTATTTGGTATAATTTGCGTTAGGTATAAAGTGTCTTTAGTCATATTATGGATTTGCTCCCTTACTATGTATAAATTTAAGATTTAGTTCCTATACTTTTTTGAGGCAAAATTTGGTCTCTATACTATTATAACAACATTAGTTAATCTAAATAATTAACATTCTTAACTATTTCAGATAAAATGTCAATGCGGATTTAATCTTAAAAACACTCATTCAAACTCATGTTGATAAAATAATTTTTTTGTTGAAATAATATTCTTAAGAAAAATTGGTGTTAGTACTTTAATTGTTAACAATATTGGTGGTTTAGACTACTAATGACATTATAAAAATATAGATATCAAACTATATCAAAAATTGAAATATAGACATTAAAATTTGAATTTTAACAAAACTGAAATTTAACCATTATATTATAATATAAAAAAAATAAAGCAAACACAAAGGTAGGTTGACACTTGTCAAAAGGTAAACGCTTTTGAAATTACTTTAAACTATGTGGTGTGAGGTAATCAATTTTGTTTCGGTATCATTTGTATTAGTTGGAATATTTTGTTTTAGTAGTAAACTTGAACAACAAATTTTAGATTTATTTTTGTGTAAATTCTAATCAATACTGAGTGGTCCAATGCATACTAATTGATTTTACCTATACTAACCGGTAAAAAAAATAAAATTTGAAATATAAATATAAAATTTTTTAGATTTTTTATACAAATTTAAGTTTTTAAATGACAAATTGTTATTGAAATAATTTTATTATTTAATTTACGAAATAATTTTTTCCTTGTTTATTTTAAGTTTGTTTAATCTTATATAGTGAAGTTTATTGAAAAGTATTTTATATAATTAATGAGCATTTTATATTTGAGATTTATTTAATTTAATTTTTGATATTTATAAATATTTTTATATACATATATAAAATATTTTTTTTAAAATAGTGATAAATTCAAAATGATATACGAAACAAACCGATATCAATACATACCAATATTATATAAAAATGGTACATTCACAAATATGATATTTATTATCTTGCCTAGGGTGATAAAGGTAAAAATATTTTTAAGTATTACTCGTGATTGGGTAAAGAGGTAAGGATCTTGATGTTTTTTTAAATTTTAAATTCGAGTCTCGTGAACCGAGAAAATAACATTGAGAAAGTTTTACTTTTTATTTAGATATTCTATTCAATTCGACTATAAATTTAATGAAACTTTATATGATTATAAGATAATAAAAGGTGTTAGATATATATTGTTTTGATATTTATAGATCTGCCCTCCTTTTTCTAGCACCATGGAATCTCCACCATTTGTGAAATCCACGAATATGTTGGAATCGATTTCAATGGTATCATGCATCAAAGTGATAGACATTCCTCTAGTACCCACATTGGAGCCAATAGACCCCTCACCCCTGACCCCATCTCCATATGTGTTTGTAGCCACCACCAGTTGCTGGACTTGTGTTCCCTAAATTAAATGCCGACGTGGGCCAAAAATACCGATGGATTTGTATCCAATAATTATTCCCATTATAACAAGGGCGGATCTCAAACCATGATAACTAATATGAGTTCTACTTGTCGGTCATACTCGGTTTACTAACAATGAAAAACTTTCAATGGGGTAGCTTTTAATTTTTTATTTAATTAAAAAATTTAAAATAATCTAGATAGCTATTACTTGTCGAACCATGCTGTAAAAGTTGAATTTGTATATAATTATACTTCTTTTATTAGATATTAATTATAACAGGGTTATTTAGATATAGTCGAAGTCTTTTTGTATGGAGTGTTTTTCAATAAAATAAATTTTTCTTTCTCTACTCGTAATTTTTTTGATAATTTTTTACTTAAAATCTATATGTTCTTAATTTGTGGTTATTCTTGCTATCGTATTATAATATTATATATATTGGTTTTTTTCAAAAAATAAACCAAAGATACTTTGTAAAGTTTTATAAATTAAAAAATAATTATAAAATTACAAGTATTCACTGGGAAGTGGGAACCCAAAAAAAGAATCAGCTTCAACAATCCGTAATATTTTTAATTTTAAAAACCCAACCCCCCTTGTCCTAAAATCTGATGTCGATTGGAAAAAGAAAAAAAAAAAAAAACTCATATCAGGCCGGGTCAGCTTGGAACTCGATGTCTTAGTAGTGTTTTTTTCTTTTTCATCAGAGTTGACATTGGCGTCCAAATCGGTCTAGGAAGCTGTTTATGTACCTTGGCCCGGCGCGGTGGGTGCATTCTCTGCGCTCTACCTTTTCTCGACTGTGCCGTAAGAATCCCAGTGGAGAAATTAATTCTCCCCCTAATCTTCCCAAAATGCCCTTGCTTTTTTTTTCTTTGTCTTTCTTCTCTCTCTCAAATCTCTAGTACATGGACGGAAATATCTCTTCCCTTTACAACTTACTTTGCCTTTTTATAATTTTTTTCAAATAATTAATATAAACTAATTAATAAATATCTAATTTTGATTTGGGCATTTTATTTATGACAAAAACTCAATATTTCACTGCAAAGATAATAATAATTTCATTGGAAAATTTTAATTTATTTAATTTATAATTTATCCTTTTTTGTTTTAGTGATTTGTATGATGTTGAATTGATTTCAGAATTTATTGGACTTGTCAAAGATCGGAACAGTTTAGCTGTTTAGGAAGTTGGAAATGGCATCGCCTCCAATTTTATCCTTGGCTCTTCCATCAAATACCGGTAGAGTTCTCAGCATTCAATCTCACACAGTTCAGGTACTTCTTCTCCTTTGTGTTCTACTCTTTGCACTGTTTTTTACTCTTTGTTTGGTTGTTGAAAATGTTTAAGGCAGTATGATAATCTTGATTCTGTTTTCAGCATGATTTGTTTTTTTTTTTTTTTCATCTGCGTCAATGTCTGTGCATTAAGAGAACTACGTTTGTTCTTAGATTCGTACTATAAGTAGAAAATGCTCTGGCTCTGATCACTATCTGTCTTGTTGTAGCACTTAATATCTATCTAATAATTGTTTCAATCATCAAGAGCTGGGTACAAATTTTGTTTTATGTTCTTAATATATCGCGAATTACCTGTACACTGAAATATTCTTATCTATCTTTGAAAACATTTGAAATAAATTCTTGTTTTCTCCATTTTAGCAATTAAAGGATCCTTGGAAGTTTACAAGTGAAGTAATTGTATGATTGATTTTACCTTCACCTAATTTCCTCCTGGAAAAAAAAAAGCATTTCTATATTGCTCTTTTGCTATTAAGTTCTGTTGTTATTCTAACTTAATTTCTTCTCTTTTTTTTTTTCCTCCTTAGGGATATGTTGGTAACAAGTCAGCAGTTTTTCCTCTTCAACTATTAGGATATGATGTGGATCCAATCAATTCAGTACAGTTTTCGAATCATACAGGCAAGCTGCTTATACTACTGGGAAAGTCTCAGAGTACTGAGGCCTGATATATGGAGTGCTGTCGGCTGTAAATTTGTATAAGTTTGGGTTTGGTGTTCTGACCAAAATACAACATCTTCTAGCATAGTTTAATCTATCTGAAATTTGTGCAGGGTACCCAACTTTTAAGGGTCAAGTTCTAAACGGGCAACAATTATTGGATTTAGTAGAAGGCCTTGAAGCAAATAATTTATTGTACTACTACTACACCCATTTACTAACAGGTATTTTATTTCTGGTTGCTCTTTGACGATGACAGCTTCTCCATGCTATAAAATTCTCTAGATTGTTTTAATATTCATCTATGAGGGGGAAAAACAGGATTGTTAAACAATATTTAAAAGAAAAAGGAACATATAGCATTATTTACAAAGAAGAGAAATTCTCTTCTGTGTTAAATGAATGGTTCTCTCTGGAATTATCTACCCACTATAGAGAAAGGAAACAAAATAAGTAAATAAGACATCCTATGTTGTGTATTTAGCAATTTGTGTCACAAAAAGGTATTCACTAGGATGCTTCTGTAGTGGATTTTGTTTATTTTATTCTTTCTTTCTTTCTTTCTTTTTTTTTTTTGATGTAGCTTTTTTATTTTTTAGATATTTGACTTGATACCGGACCCCGGGGCGGGGGAAGAAAATTGCATTTAAAGTTAAAGTTTCTTATCAATGAATGTCTAAATGGTGTAAAAATAATAGTTTCTTAACAATTAATGCTTGAATGGTATAAAAATCATTTTATTCTGGTCAAATTCCGATTTAAATAATCTCTTAAATTGTTTAGGCTCCTTTTGTTTGTTGACTTTCAAACTTTATTTTTCACTTTCTCAAAAATTACCAAGTAAATAGAAATGGTATAAAGGCAAAAACATAATCAATTAAAAATTTAACAAATAACTAAAATGCAACTTCATTTTAATATATTTGTGCTTTCATTGGTAATTAATTTGAATGAGTTGATAATTCATCATTGCTTTGAGATATTAGAGTTGAATATTCTGGGCAGTTGTATGTTACAAATCATCTCTCAGAAATGTAAATGATATTCTTTATTTCTGGTATAGAAAAAGTTGTGCAGAACTGTTTGTTTCTATTCACTTGTTATTTCTCTGTTTCTGTAATCATCAAGCGAATTTACTTTTTGTTGCTGCTATTTCTGAAATTCATCACATTTCCATGCCAACAGTGTTAACTGTTTCAATATCTATTGCTTCAGTTTTTTCATGGTGAATTTGCAGGTTATATTGGCTCTGTTTCTTTCTTAAAATCTGTATTGGAGGTTGTAGACAAGCTTCGCTCTATTAATCCAAATCTTACTTATGGCAAGTCTACTCTAATCTCCAGAAGCTATTGGACCTTATTTTAAGCTCACTCACTTGCTTGCATGTGCTTTGTCCTTTTTGAAATAAGTTTAACTCATGATCACAGAAGATGATTTGTTCGAATCCATAACGACATAAATAATTGGCATTGTATTCTTCATCTTTTGTTCGCATAATGTGAAACTACAAATTTGAGACAGAAATGTAAGTTTCAAAAATAACTAATACTGAAGGAAATGAATTGAAAAAGCTTGCCTTGATAGATCTAGAAAAAATTTCCTCATCCTTTTTCTTTACTATATCTGATGCTGAATAAAAATTCTTTCCACTTGGAACATTATCTGGTATTCAATAATGCTTGATATACACTGCCCACCCCCCACCCACTGTCCACCCCCTCACCACCAAAAAAGAAAAAAGCAAAAAAAAAGGGGATACCCTTTTTTTCTAAGACATGTCATTTTTTCTCTAGTTTGTGATCCAGTGATGGGTGATGAAGGAAAGCTTTATGTTCCTGAAGATCTAGTATCAGTATATCGTGAAAAGGTGAGCGATCAATCTTTATCTGAAACCTTCCAAGTGTTCCTTTTCTATATCCTTTGTGCTGATTTGGTTATTTCATACTTTGATATACAGTAAACAATCAGGAATTGCTCTTTTGATGTATTAGTTTATTACACTTTTAAATTGGGAGCTTAAATAGCAGTAAATTGTTTATTCATATTAGAAGAAATATACATAATTATCTTGATGCACAATTATTTGTTTAAATTATATAGTTGGAAACTTGTTAAACTTATTAGTAACACTCCTTATGGTTAGGTTGTCCCAGTGGCTTCAATGTTGACTCCTAACCAGTTTGAAGCAGAACTGTTGACTAATTTGAGGTATTTTCGACTATATGATAAAAATAGTTGAAGTCCATTTGCTTTGTTGTAAAATTCCATTGTCTGTATACAATCATGTTGTTTCCTTTTAGTTTATGCTTTCTTGGGAACCTTTTGGGACTTTGGTAGCTGCGGGACTTTGGTAGCTGCATGTAGAAGGCAGAATTGTTGATATCTTATAAAATTTGAACTAAAATAAGATTCCCGAAATCTGAATTCTCAAGCCTTATATTTTCGAAAGAGCCGGATTTTTCAATGTTGTATTTGTTTATGTTTAATGCAATGCATCAGTATGATTTCAAGGCAATTGCTTGGTTTATCTTCCCTTTGCATGGCGCAAAAGACAAAATAGATACCATTTAGGGAGTGGGATAACTGGTATGGCCTAGAGTCAGAGGTCATATGAATCACTGATTATAGTTCATTGGGATGTCAACAGCAGCGTTTCTGGGGTTTCATGTAGCTTCATTTACAAACTAGATCTTTCGAAGAAAATTTCATCTTTATAAACCATGAGATGTAGAGTCATGCTTTTTGACAAGTGGTTCTTCGATTTTCAGGTTTGGATAATTAATAGGAACGAAAGAAACCCAAAACAAGCAGTTCTTTCATGTATGCTTGATTGTAACCTTTCAGTTTTAAATTGTATCATTGTTGTTGTTAGTATTATTATACATGCATCCGCCATTTTGATAATTGTCTGCTGGCAAAACCACCGGGTTCAAAGCTGAATCAGGATAAGCAAATTTTTAAAGTGCAAATGAATAGATTGTTACCAGAGAAATAGGACCATAAACAAAAAATTTGTAGGCTTATACTGCTATGCCCTCTTTAGCGATTATTGGCTTTTATTTACCCTATTGTGGGGTGGACGTGCTTTGAAAAAATGAAAATGCAATCTGGCCTGCTAGGAGTTGACATCCTTGATATTGGCTAAAAGGAGAGTTTCTTTCTTCAGGCATTTCAGAGACTGTCCAACTTGTTTTTTCTCGGGTCTAAGAAGAGGTTTTTGGTTTGTTTTCTTTTCAACTTGTATTCTTTTTCTTGTCTGTCTCGTAAGGTTGCACGAGAATATTCTCTTGGTTATCTCTCTCTGCACCAAGTGTTCCTATATGTTGCTCTAGGATTTAAACCTTATATCAATTTTGCTTTGATGGCAATTTGTATCAGAATGGAGTTGCTATTTGAGACCTCTATCTTGTGATATCTCATGGTAGTAAGCCTTCTTTTGCTGCATCTTTCTGTTGCAGTTTCTTAGAATATATTGTTGCTGCAGGATTGGTTCTGAAACAGATGGTCGGAAAGCATGCAACATTCTTCATGCTGCTGGGCCTTCAAAGGTTGTGTGTGTGTTTTCCTTCCTGCATTTTGTACCTATTCAAGGCTTAGAAATTTCTACACAAAAACCAGTTTTCTTAGTTTATTCTCCCTTATCACTCTGCATCTAGTGTAAGGCTGAGTAATTTTTTTCTTTTCCATTGTTAGAACCTTCTGAAAAAGAAATGTAATTTAAACTGGGGCAGATTTTCTGGCAACGGTTAAATGATTACAGACAGATTTAAGACTAACATAAAAACAAGTTAGGGTTTGATGGGATGTAAATCTGCTTTAAAGCTCATATCATAAAGTTTGAACTCAAAATTAAGTATGGAAATTTTCTTATTCCTAAAATGTGCGTAGAGTGTAGAGACACAAACATGCAGATGTAGATACTTGGAGAAGATGATAGTAGTCCGTTGTTCTCAAATAACTTTTGCAATTTGTATGGTAAGAAGATAGAATGGGTTCTGTGGTTCATATCATGATTGGTGGAAAATTACTTTATAATAAATCTACTGTTTTTTTTTTTTTTTGGTCTCTTGCAGTCCAGTTTTTCTTTTGAATTCATAAGAAAACCTAGCAATATCTTTCTGTACATATAGAATTATATGGTTCATTCCACAGTTTAGCTCCTGTCTTTAGAACTTAGTTCTCATATATCCTTCACACCATTTTCTGTGAATTTTGATTGTCTCAGGTTGTGATTACTAGCATCAATATAGATGGTAATCTTCTTCTCATTGGCAGTCATCAGAAAGATAAGGTAGTCTTTTGCTGAATGTTATCTGCTTGACTTTACATTTAAAGCTGCAGGTTCATTTAAAAACCTGTCATTTGTATCTGGTGCATTTTTTAAACATGTTTCAGAACTGAGAAGGTCTAAACAGACATTTTTTTCATGAAATTTCCGCTTCTTGTTTGTGTTAATATTTTGTTATAAAGATATATATTTGGTTAGAGGACTGTATCCTGATTTTTAAGTGTCTTTCCTAGTGAGTTGAAGATTCAAAGGAGGGCTGAATATTTTGTATTCTGTTGACGAAGGAGTGAAACTGTAAAAGTATAAGGGTATAAGTTTCTGATATTTTGTTCTGAAATAAGGAAGCATATGATGGATTTTAGGGTTAGCATCCTACCAATACCATCTGTGCTACCATAGAAGTGATCATTGTGGGTTCATTATGATAAAAAGATTAAGGATATCAATATAAGACTCTTAGCTACCATGAATCTAGTAGGTATTAAGAATTTCACATGCATGCTTTATACTGAGAAAAGAAAAGTGGTACCTCCCTTCACTTCAACTTGAATATCAGTCTCACTGTATCTGTATGCTTAACAGGATTTCTGCTTTCATAAGAGTAGATAAAATTTTCCAGTACTTTCCCAACATGTAGAATATCACTTCTTTTTCATAAAAACCGCATTGGTTTGGTTGGGTCACCCTCTAGCTTTTGTGAAATTAAAAGAGTAAAATTAGAGAGTAAGGGATAAAGTACCTCATTCATAAATTTGTACCATTGACAAAGTGAAAACTTATTCGAAATTGAGATATTTCCTAATTAATGTTATTGCAATGCGGTGCATGAAGTTTGGCTGAATGAAAATGACTAGTTCATATTTATCATTGATTGCTATTTACCTCCAAAAAGCACTTATATAAAAAAAATGTATTTGCTACTCTTTTGATCCTTTTTTTTTTTTTTTTTTTTTTAAGGTTAAGAGAAATAAACTGTTGCAGTAAATGAAAGTGATTCTTTTCTCTGTACCAAATGAAATTATAAAATCAACATTCAACTGGTAGAATTTATGGTTTTTGCTTCTGATTACACTCACTTTAAATTTTTTTAACTCTGTGGTAATGTTTGACTCCAATATGATTTATAGATTCATAAATATCTGCAAAATATGCAACAAGAAATAACAATATTTGCTGGTCAAGCATGCTGACAAGCTTGTCTCCGTTTATTGTGGTGTTGGTTTGATAGGAACAAGCTCCTGAGCAGTTTAAGATTGTCATACCAAGAATTCCTGCATATTTTACGGTATGCGAAGTTTCCTGTTGTAAATTGAGCATGAACCTTTCCATATTTTGAGAATTTAGTCTTGAGGCTATTCTATATTGTTTTTTGCGAACCATTCCTCTTATGGTTGTTTGTGTTGATACCTGGGATTGTTAGAAAGCCTAGTTGTTGCTGAGTTTTGGACCCAAAGTTTGACCTTAAACCAGTGCTTTTCTGACACTTACTTTCATCGTCTTACAAACTGTTTATCCAGTTATGAATAAAAAATAAGAAAGTACTGTTACTTCAGCTTTTATACCTAATTTTGTTAAAAGCTACAAAAAGGCAAAAAAACCAACTTTTTATGAAGTAAAAACATTCAATTAAATGAACTACTGGCTTGCTTCTAAAGTTTGTGCAATTCAATGAAAACCAGAACATTTGGAGGGAGGCGCTACTAGTTTTTTGTACACATGGACCCTCTATCGTCTTCTGCCTACACAAGATTGGAACTTCAGAGCTTTAGGTTTAAGTCTTGAAATCAAATCTTTGAGCTGCTTTGAAAAAGGCCAAAGTATAGCTATTTGTTATGTGCATAGCATAACAGTTTTATTTTAAGCTGTTTTGAGGAAGTGGCATAAGACAGATTCAAGGAATTGTCTACTAAGGCTTTAGTTTTATTCTTGGGGTTGAAATAGGCTGAAGATTCTAGGATTGCGATGATAGAGTAGTTTTCTGGATTAGTAATTGAAGCAGGATTTTGTTTTACACAATTTAACCAAACTGCTATATAGTAATGACCTCTACTAAGATTGCGAACCTGGCATTTTATATATGGAAGGTGTATCCTTGAAAGAGCCACGGAGTATTGGGTTAGATAGTAGATCTCTAGACCTATTAGGGCCATTGTAGATATCTGCATATGTTCCCTTGATATATTACATTATCGGTGGAACTTGAACTCCATATGGAATATCTTTTAAACCTTCTGATAATTTTTTAATCCTTGAATAGTACAAACTAAGGCTTCACTACTACATGTGCAATTAATCCTGCTAGAAGGTTTGATCATCCACTTTAAAGAATTACTTAAAAGAAAGAAAAACGCATATCAGTTGTTCCCTCTCTTTTAGATCATGAAGTTTCATAAATTACGCTCACTTCTACTTGCATATGAGCTTTATTTGCTACTATAGTAGGATATTGATGTTCTGTTCTCTTTTATTAGTTGTACTTCATTCTTCGTTGGAAATTATGTTGATGAACATCCAAATGTTTTGTAGGGAACGGGAGATCTAATGACTGCACTTCTACTTGGGTGGAGTAATGTAACTTTCTTGTTTTTACTCCTGCCTTGAAATCAGTATATTAAAGTATAGTTTCTTAGACATATGCTTTTTGCTCTGCTCAGAAATATCCTGACAACCTTGATAAGGCAGCAGAGCTTGCAGTTTCGAGTTTGCAGGTATTGATTGTTATAATCTTGAGGGTTTTTTCTTGTATCTATAATCAGAGTAACATAATGCACTTCTAGAATGATGAAAAACCTTTCTTCTGTCTGCATGTTTAAGTAGCAATGATTGATCATCATTTTTCAAGCTTACATACACTTTCATCAGCATTTCTAATAATGAATATGCATAGAAATCTTCATTATTGTTTTCAAAATCTAATGTGCAAATGGTACTTTGTGATAAAGCACTCAATCTGCATCATTATTAAGAGTGATAATGGTTTGGCTCAGTTTTGGGAAAAAATTGCAATTATTGTGCAGTATTTTGGTTTTTAAAAGTTGAGTTGAATGCCATAACTAACCTAATTGACCTGAACCAACTTTCTTTGGTTTGATCGCTTTGATTCATCGGTCTTTAAAAACAATTAAAAGAATGTCTTCTGATACAATTTTCTTTTCATTAGAAATAAAATATTTATTTTTATATTATAAAAATTAAAAAGCTAACCGAATTCAATAAGAACTGATCAAATTGAACACTACGGAATGAATTGGTGCACCTTTTCTTGGTTTTTTATGCTTACTGCTATTTATTATTAAGTAGAAAAGTGCCCTGAGTTGATTTGAGAAAGTTTATGATAAACTTTGTAATCTTTGAAGCTATAAAGGATTAGACTACACTTTTGATCTAGGCTGAGTCATTTTGAAGCCATGAACCAGAACTAGGATACAGAGCCTTTTCTTTCACTTCAAACTTCCTGATGTGAATGAATCATGGGTTGATGCTATTTGATTAGTGAATTCTATTTTGGAACAGCTTACAGGACATAAACATATATTAAATTAAGAAGGTTTTAAAATTTGGGCCTTGTATCAAATTGTTTGTACATTAATACCACACAGTTGCAATTGTTGGATTCCCCATTTTTCTTCTTCTGGCCATTAATAGAGATACAATGTTTATAGTACCCCTCGCAATGGGCTCTGATGAGATGTTTGTTCGGATCATGCTCTACTTATCTAAGGTTAGTTTGTGGAAACCGTAGGCATTCATGAGTAAGGGTATAAATGATGTACTTACGCTCGCAAGTATTCTGGTCCGGCTTGAAAAAGAACTCAATTTTGAATTGGTTATTGTCAAGTCAAGCTTGAGCTTCTGTTCAAGTAACACAAGCTATTGTGTGATTCGAATTTGAGTATTTTAATGTTTGACTTGAGTAGCTCGTAAGCTTAATTGGGTTTTTTATTTTTAATAATTTTTTATTCTTAATTAGTTCTTTAAAAAAATTTCTCAACTTGAAATAAATAATTGAGTTTGAAGTTAAGCATGAGAATCATACTTATTTTTTACCAGGTAAAAGACTTAGTCAAACCTAATCAAGTGAGCTCAAGCAGTTTGACTTTTTTCTTGAATTAAGCTTAAGCTTTAAAAGTGAAACTTCATCGAGCTTGAGTCTATTTTCAAGCCTTGAATTTCAAGTTAAGCTTGAGCTTCTTATGGTTTGAGCTTGACTCGACTCGATTTACCTCTATATATGAGGGAAAAACTACCTTTTATCTTGTGCAGCTTTATTGGAACGTCAACAAACCAATGCCATTTTAAGCTCAAGCTCCTTACAATTTGAGGGTTTGATTTGAACCTTACATATGAGGGCAAAACTACCTTTATCTTGTGCAGTTTCATTCAGCATTTTTAATCAACAAAACCCTTGCAGTTTTGTTCTGAGTGAATGGTTTATGTTAAAAATCATATTTAATTCATGTTTCAACTTTCATGTAGGCACTTTTGCAGAGGACATTGAATGACTATACAAGTGCTGGATTTGATTCAAAATCAAGCAGCTTAGAGATTCGGTTGATTCAGAGTCAAGACGACATCCGCCAACCAAAATTGACATTCAAAGCTCATAAATACACCTGAAAGCCAATACATGATGAGTAATCCGTATTGAACTACAATAGTCCTCTTGTTTTTTAGTAAAAGGTATTTTGCTACAAGTTTATATTATCGTGTTAGAATAAATAAAAGAGATAATTAACTAATAAGACTCTTGGAACAGTAAGTACATTAGAATGTAGTTCTTTGAATAGCTATAGATATAGAATAGATATTCTAAGAAGCTGAATTTGCGATATTCACCTTTCACTTCGAAGAAAATTTCAGCTTTCTTCAGAGCGACTCATTTTCCTTTTAAATATGTTATAAACTCTTGTTTTTATGATTTGATTTTTCATTGAGTCAACTGAATTTCAGTTTTGCTTGGAACTCTAAGTGCATTAGTATGTAGTACTTTCAATAGCTGTCGATATAGATATAGATATTCCAAGAAGAATATATTCATCTTCGCATCACCTTTCACTTTGAAGAAATTTTTGAGTCAGCTTTCTTCAAAGCCATTCATTTTCCATTTAAATACTTTTATGATTTGATCTTCCATTGGCTCGATCTGATTTTTATTGTACTTGAACTTTAAGTACATTAGGAAGTAGTAGTTTCTATACCTATAGACATAGAACAGATATTCTAAGAAGCTGAATTAATGAATCTTCACTTGGAAAAAATTTTCGACTCTGCTTACATTGAAGTGGCTCATTTCGATCTTGCATTGCCTTGATGTAATTTAGTTTTACTTGGAACTGAGTACAATAGAATGCGGTACTTCCAGTAGCCATAGATACAGAATAGCTATTCTAAGAAGCTGAATTCATGGATCTTTACTTTTCACTTCAAGGAAAGTCTGAATCAGCTTTCTCCGAAGTGACTCATTTTCCGTTTAAATATGTCGCTAGCTCTTGCTTTTTATGATTCGATCTTGCATCGGCCTGATATAATTTTGGGATTTACTTAGAACTAAGTACAATAGAATGTATTACTTTGAATAGATATTCTAAGAAGCCGAACTCATGGAAGAGATTTTCGAGTCAGCTTTCTTTGAAGTGACTCATTTTCCTTCTAAATATGTCACCAACTCTTGTTTGATGATTCGGTCTTTGCATCGGCTTGATCTGATTTCGGTTTTACCCATCCTTGGTAGATGTTCAATAGGTTCAGTTCTTTATGATTGCTCATTATGTCATTAAGTCGTCATAGTGGTAAGTAAAATAAGCTTTCGGAAGGAAGGTCTGATACTATTTTGACGAAAATGCAAGTCCACTAAAGCTGAAATTGTTGCTTAAACATACTATTGTTTAAAATGCCATCAAATTTGTGGTATTTTGTTCACATTTCAAGTATTTTATTATTTCTTTTGCCCACATCATATGTTTTATTATTTTCACGTCATTATTTGATGTTCAGGCCAGTATATGTATATGGTTTACTTAGGTGAAATTATGGGGATTAATTAGTTTTTTAGTAGAGGTGGTAATTTCATTTTTCACTTTCAAACTAATATTAAGATTTTTATATCAATTTTGTAGTTAAGCTTAAATAAATAAAAAAATTATTGCATAAATAGTAATTCAAATCCTTTTGGTCTGAAATGTCAAAAATCCTTAAACCCGATCAATTACGGGTAAAAAAAATTGCTTGTGTTCATGAACAAATCTGTGGCTATATGCAAAAAACTACATCTTATCATTTCCGACACATAAACACAAAAAATAATTATTAATATGACGTAAAATGTAACACGATATACTTGTCTACAAACATCATGAAGAAATCTATTTATGCAGCATAGGGGGAAAATGGAGAAGATTATGAAAATTTAATCCAATATGTTGTCCAAAAATTAGATTTTATAACTTTGAAGAAGGAAAATAGATATTTGACTGTTTGTTTTTTGGTAGACCAATATATATATAATTCTAGGTCCGTTGACCAATATTTATAGTATACACATAAATTAGGGTCCAACTTTTGGGAAGCAAATTCTTTGTCAATTGCCTCGGAATTGTCACCAATGAACATAACTTTGAAAATTTTTGGAACTTCTTGAAGGCAATGGTCCACACATGTCCTTAACTACCCTATTTAAATGGGTCCATTACCATGTACAGAAGTTCTACGAGTTTATTTCTTTTTTATATAATGTATTTTCAACCAGTATTTATAGTAGATTTTTCTTTTAATAATCGAGAGGAGTATAAGGTTAGTTGGGATCGAATTTAAATTTTCATGTTTACAACATAATGCTCTTGTCACTAAATATAGAGTTTGTTGACTATAATATATATATATATATATATATTTGTATTCATCTATAATGAATATACATTTCGTTTTATTTAAATTTTATATGATAAAAATCTTAAAAATAGACTCACGTATACTCTTTTAATCTTAAATTTAATAATGTGTCATTAAAATTATATATTATCAATACACCAAATTTATATTTTAACGGGGAGATTAAAAGTATTTTCGTCCTTCTCTAATCTTGACATCATATTTTCAAGACATTAAAGTAAAGAGTTTTGATGGTTATATTTTATTATTAATTCCTGTAAAATGTGTAAGTTGTACTTTTAATTTGATTAATTTTAGTTTTTAAACTTTTTAAAATTTAAATTTTAGTCTTGACCTAAATGATAGCGATTAAATTCATTAGGTCAAATTTTATTATTAGTCTCATACTATGCGTAAGTTGTGGATTTAGTCTATATTCTCTAAGTGTATCATTTTAGCCCACTTACTTTTTGTATATTCAAAATTCCAATCATAACTCTAAAAGTAGCTATTAAACCGTTAACTCAATTGACACATTTTTAATATTACGTGAAAATAACAAGTTGACATTATATTATACATGTGATAATATTACATAAATATTAAAAATAATTAAATTAGAGTACAATAATTGAATCCGAAACTTAATCATAATACAATGACTAAAAAATTTTTGATGAATTTTTACTAATGTCTTGTAAAAATGTCTTGACGTATGCATTGTTTTGGTGAGGAAAGGCTAATATGTCACTTAAAAAACTCGTCTTGTAAAATTTCTTTTTTAGAATATAAATTTGAGATTTTGAATTTAAATATAAATGGTTGGGCAAAAATGTGAATGTGAAAATTAATTGAAATTCGTTACGATTATAATTTTGAATTGTATAAACATATGAATAATAAGTTCACAAATACAACTATGAATATTATGTTTACATGTATTTTGTTACATTATTTTAATCAAAGTTAAAAACTTCAAATTATTTATAGTTTTGAACCCATTATTGAGCTTAGTTTGTTCATGGCTACTCTTAAAATATGACATTAAAATATTTAGGATTCAAATTTTGTAGATAAAAGTATTATAGAAGTTTAAAGTTTTTATATTAAGAGTTGGATTGCATTTTGCTTCCTCTACTAAAAAAGAGCAAATTAGTCCTTGTACATTAGATTAAAAAGCAAATCGACTCTTCTGTTAATTTCATCAATTTCTACTGTTAAAAACTGATTCTTGTACATCAAAATGAGATACACGTGTATCTGGTTATTCTATTAGTCACACCAATTTTTAACAGTAAAATAGAATGGATTTTTACCAGAAAAGATAAGTTGCTATTTGATCTAGCATATAAAGACTAATTTACTCATTTTTAAATAAAAAAATAAAATACAATATAACTTTTAATAAAAGACCTCTATAATACTTTTACCACTTTTGTATAACTCTATAGGATTCAAATTCAAGTATATGTACAACCCTTTCCTATTCTACTAATTATTATATATAGCGGTTACCAAAACCATAGGTTGTTTGATTAATTTAATTAGGTTTGAAACTTACTCTATTTGGATATAAATATTATTTATTTTATTAATTGTTTATATGCATATAATACTTTGAGAGGTGGGAAAAGAAACTGCAAGGTGATGCTTCTAAAGACTAGTTGGCAGCAACCAGTTGGTCAAATTCATGGTAGCTTAATTTGTTGATGACAATTATATATATATATGGGTGAGCAAAATTCGATTTGATTCGAAAAACTCGATAAAAAATTCAAATTTTGAATTAAATAGTTTGGGTTATTTGAGTTAATCAAGTTATTCGGATTAACTCGAATAAAAAAATTAAGTTTTTTGGTTTAACTCGAACATGAATTACACAATTCGAGTTATCCGAAAATCCGAATAAGAAAAGGCAAAACTACGTCGTTTTGATAAATGTTTACCTTTTCTAAAGTTAAAAGTCAAAACTATTAAGGTAAAAGGCAAAATTACATTGTTTTGATAAATATTTACTCATTAAGTTAAAATGTAAAACAATTATATTGTTTATGTAGTTAAATAATCTTGTATTTCCTCTACTAGTTAAATAATCGGTCCATGTAAACACAACATTGAGTATAAATAATATGATTCGTTAACTCGACTCGACTTGAAATTTTTTCACTCGATTCGATTCGATTCGAAAAAAATTCAAATTGAGTTCGGTTGCTAAAATATGATTCGTCAACTCGACTAACTCGAAATTTTTTGACTCGATTTGACTCGACTCGATCGAATACTCACCCCTATATGTATATAGGTTAAGCTTATACATACCTCCTAGGTTAGATTTGTGCATTATTTGTTTAGTTTAGTAGGTTGAATTTGATTGAGTAAAGTTTTGGATAATTAAAATATTTATTATATTAATATAAATAGTGGCGGATATTAAAATACGATTTAAGGGATAAATTTATATTAGTATTATCAATAAATATAAATATTATTATTATTATTATTTGGTGAATTATTATTTTTAAAACAAAATAAATAGTAAATTCAATCTTACCAGTCAACTTAAAAAAGAGCTTCATTAAAGAATAATAATAATTCAAGTAAGTAGTAAGATTTGGCAACTACACATTTCAATATCACTTGAGAAATTCGAGGTATAATTAAACAAGAATTTTTGAATTAAATCTAAATTTTAACCTAATATATGTTAAATATATTGAGCTATTTTCCAAGTTGTGTATAAACTAGTTTCCAGATTAGTGCAAATTAATAGTACTACTTTTTGCTCATAACAATCCTCATGTTTGAGTTGATAAATTTTAGTCTATGTTTCGTTCTCATATTTTGGATGTTTGTCTGCCCATCCTTGATATTTAAATTACATACATCAACTTATTTTGGAGATAATTTTTTTTTTTTTTTAATTTGGACCAAAGCAATCAACTTCTCATGATTGTAAAGTAGGAACAAATGAATCGGGCTAAAGCAGAAAGTATATTCTGAATATTCAACACTTATCCTCTATTGTTTTGAAGATATTCTTTGTGCATGCTATCTTGCTTAATTCGAGGGAAATTGATTGTAAAAGATGTAATATATATGTTAGTAAGTTTCAATTGCTTATATATTGTGGAGACTTCTATGGGTTTTGTATTGAATTGAGAGAGTATTTTATTTTGTTCATTGTGGAATGTTTATGTGAGCGCATTGAGTGAAATAATCAAGTGTGCGACTTCTTTAAATGTAGTCTAAATTAGTGAGTGTTACAGCTTGGAAACACTTATAGTACATGGTAGTAAGATAGTGAATATTCTCTTTGGGTAAGGCTTCATAAATGTAGGGAAACTGAATTGCGTAAGTAAATTGTTTGTTCTTATGTTTTCTACACTTTTCATTCTTGGTGCCCAAAGCTGTTAGAACTGCTCTAAACACTTCTCACTTTCTGCTTTCCAATATTAATTTGGACTCAACAAAACATTTAACTTAAAATCAATTAGATTTATTTTAAAGTATCAATGATAATTTAAGAACTCAAGCAATCACTTGGAATGTGATTCTAACATTTATATATTGAAATTTAATTACTTTCCTTAGATTGTAACATTCTCTTGGAAATTACTTTCTCACAGACAATAAGAATGTTTGGTTAATAGAATGTGAGATTACTTCCGATAATATGATTATTAGAATATAAGATCATTTGATACATTGCTAGGAGTGATATATTACCATATTTAGTTCAATTATCTGAAATATAAGATTCTATTATTTAGTTGACATAATATAAATTTACTTAAAAGTAGATTTTATTAAAAATTAATGGAGCTTTTCTATTGAACTCTAAAACTTTATGTTCTAATTTTTGTTACATAACCCTAAATCTTACATTTAACATAGCATTATTATAATTAATATATTAATTTTCCTTTAAATATAACCCTTACTTTATTATTTAATAGAGGTGTCCATGGGCCAGGCTAAACCCAACCAAAATTTTAGGTCTTTTAGGTCCGTTTGTTAGGCTTGAGCCTGGCTCGAATAAAAATGCTAAAACCCGGGCCTAGTCTGACCCGATCGTATTACTTTTTTATATTATTTTTATATATATATTTTTAAAAATATAATATATTAAAAAATACTAAAAACACTAAAATAAATGTTTCCCAACAAATTGAAAATAAATTTTTAAAAAAATATGAATACTTAAATAACACTAAGATAGGTGCAACTTAACAAGCAAATGTCTCTAAAATAGTAACAACATTAACAATAAAACAAGAGTTATACAATATCCAAACAATAATAACAAAATAATAGCAACATAATAGTGAAATGGTAGCAAAGTAGTAAAAAAAAAAAAAACCACAAGAAAATAGCAACAAAACAATAAAAAACAGCAAGAAAATAGTTAAAAAGAAACAATAACTTTTTTTTTTTGCATATTCGGGCTGGGTCGGGCTCGAGCTAAAAAAAGCCTTACCCAAGGCCCGATCCGTTTTCTAAATGAACCTTATTTTTTCCCAAACCCATTTTCGGGCCTATATTTTTACCCAAACCCTCTCACTTTTCGGGCGGGCCTTCGAGCCGGGCCTATTTGAACACATCAATTTTGATTTCTTTTATTTTATTACTACCTATGATTTTTTATGAAAAAGTATTTTAAATAATTTGTAAATTTGGTTAATATACTATTTTATTAAATATGATAATCAATAATTTTATTTGTTTATTATTAATATATTAAGTAATAGTAATTTTTAAAAATATCTGTACAATGTATTTACTTAATATATAAAAAAGAAGTGTAAAAATTTCATGAATTTTACATTGTTTAAGGAAAAGTTGAAATTGAAATTATCTCTATTTTATGAAATTTTGGCACATTAAGAATGTAAAATTAATGTCTCAAGATGATGTTTCTGAACCAAACATAAGAATGTTGTGTCAGAATTTAAGACTGGGATACGTGCGAAAGAAGATAACAAAAACTCCTTTTTTTTCAAAAAAAGGTTATGCCGAAATATAAGATTATCATTAGAAATGTAATATGACATAAATGAAACGATTCCATCATAAAAAGTGAGAAAATTAATTTCCACATCTACTATTTCTAGGCAATTCGCTTCTATGGATTCTTCCAAAGTTTTTCTTTTTTTTTCTAAAATAAATATTTATCTTTTAGCCTCTACAATTTGTAATTATGAGTTAAAATGATAATTTTAATCAATTAAAATATTATTATTCATCGCAAATATTTGATAATAAAAAATTATTAAAGATTAAAATACATGAATATTATATTTTATTTAATAAAAAATACGTATCTTGACTTATATGGAGCAATGATTAAAATTTTTGTCAACACTTATTTGACACATGTTAGAAATTAAAACATAATAATATATAAGTCTAATTTCAAAAACATGATAATTGATATTAGATTGAATTCAACTAAACAATTTTTTTGAAATGATTTTTAAGATATAAATATTATAATAGTAGGTATGTGAATTTCTATTTTTTATAAATAGTTTCTAACTTAATTTTAATTATTAGTTACTGAATATAGATTGTTAATTAAATCTGCAAAATAATTATTTATATTTTTAAATATCTATTTTAATTTTAATAATGTATTTAATTTGTGAAAATAGTGATAAGTTTAAAAAAGATTTTTATGTTTAAGGTAAATAGTTAATTAAATAAACACAAATTTGAAAAATTTAATTTATATAAACAAATTATTTATTTAATTATATTTAAAAATAAAAAAAAAGGAAATGTGGCACTTGTGGCAAATGGAGGAATGGATACCTTAATATATATATATATATATATATTACCCTAATTAATTAAAGTGATTATATAATAATGAATTGTTTTCAAAAATATGTTTTGACCTTTTACTTAGATTTGTGAATAAAATAAATATTATGTAGAACTAGAACATTCCTAAAATATTAATGTTTATATGATAACTCATTGAAATGATTTTTTTAAAGAAAAATCACATGACCACCGAACAGCCCCAAGTTGTCAGGAGTTATGTTGACAAAGATGCACCAATGAAAACCTCGAACTATGCATGGATGAAGTTGTACGTAGTAGCACCAATTTACTCATTTTATTATTTTTAAATTAATAAGTTCTTTTCCATATTTTAATTTGAACCAAGTCAGGTAAACTTCAATTAGACATTGGTGGACAGTAAATGGTTTTTTTATGTTGACAGTAATTAATTTGAAAAATTGAAGTATAAAAAGTGTGTTTTGGTTTTGCAATTATTGCATGTACTGATCTCGTACTGCAACGCTGTTGGCCAAGTTTGAAATCCAATGTTAAATGGTTAAAATGTTTTTGGTTTTTGTGTTTTAAAATTTAAATGGTCCTGAAAATAACCCTTTTTTTTTTTTTTATTTCCTATTTCGTACCTGAATTTTGGATACAACCCCCCTATCTATCTTCGCATCTCCCTTCTTTTTGTTGTTTCTTTTTTTTTTTTTATAAAATTCGAATCTAGCGCTTTTATTATTTTCAATCATCTATACTTCTTTCATTTCAATTTCTTATCACACTTTTTAAAGCTCTTCTCTCCCACCCACTTTTTCTTTCTTACACATTTTTTCCACAACAATGTTAAGCATACCGCCTTACCATTTATAATTAGCTTGAATTGAATCAGATTAATCCTTCGATTCGACTAATAAAGATATCAGTTTAAAGAGGGATTAGATCGATTGATTAGTGGACCGCTTAGAACCAAGTTAAAAAATTAATTGAATTAATTTAATTTGATCAAACTCGATGTATCAATTGGACCCATCTAACTTAAAACTTGTAGTTTGACTGATTCGAGTCCAATTCTTAAAACTTTGACTATCACATTCACTCATTTTTTATATTAATTCGTAACATGCTATGTTTTTTTTTTTTCTATATAAAATGTGAGTTTAGTATTTACAAATCATTAACTACTCACACTTAAATTACAATAAATGTTTAAATTTTTTTATAAAAAAATAGGATAAATATCAAAACTATAAATAAATTTTATTTTAATGTGTAATACTGTACACTATTATCAACGTAGCATATGTTTACTTATTACAGAAATAATTATAGTTGTTTGATGTGAAAATAAGAAGAGTTATTAGTTTTTTAATTGTGTATGATTAAATTAAAAATCAAAGTTTTTATGGGTGTGTATAATCAATTAAAAATTAATATTTCATGTGTATAATTACACTAAATTAAAATTTATATATAAAATAACACATTTGAATTAAAAGTGACGTAGGATTTTTATATTTATCCGAATATATATGTGTGTGTGAGAGAGAGAGTGTATGATTCCATTGCTTTGGAAACATCTTGTTTTATTCAGCTTAAACCATAGTTTGGCTGTTTCACCCAATCCAGTGTTTGAGAAACATGGAAGTCTGTAACTCGGTGAGTCACTCAGTTTCAGTTTCATGTTTGGACTGGTTGGTTAATGGGAAGCTCCACGATATCTACCAGTCATTCAAATATCAGCTTCTGATTTGTTTTGTTTTGATTTTCTTTTTCGGAATATTTGAAACAAACAGTCAGCACATTTAATATAATGTTCACAATTTACCAGTCACAGAGGTTAGTTAATATGAAGTACGATTATAAAGAGTTTTTGAATTGGTTTCACCGGATTTTAATTTAGTTATGAAATTATTTTTTTATAGGTAAATAAATATTATTTTAATAAATTAAAAAAATAATAGAATTATTATTTTTAGCATTTTGAAAACGAAAACGAAAAATGCAAATTCCAGGAATATAATTCGTAGTCAATGCCCTTTTTTTCTTTAAAAAGACCTAAAATTCGAAACAAACAAAAAATTTAATTTTGTCTAGTTGCACATGCTTTATCATTTTCAATGGCTACATCCTCGTATGGTTTCCAAGTTAAAAGCCTTCCCAACCACGTCATCTACGAGAAACTCCATAATTCATTTAATTCTCCTCCTTTACGATAGTAATCCACAATTGATCCTCTTGAAGTTAAGTTAAAGGTTAATTTGTTAACTCCATTAAACTAAAAAAAATAAATATTTGATTGGGTTTCAGATTTTAGGTTAATATGTAAGGATTATGCATTTATTATCTTTTAAATATTTTAAGGCATAATAACTTTTTTGACCTATTAACTTTACAAAAAAAAAATGTTATTTTAGCCCTCCATTTAATTTTTCATCTCTTTTAGTCTTTGAATTTACATTTTTTTGTCAAATCAACCCAAAATAGATGAAAAAGTTAACGTTTGTTACCTTTGCTGACGTGACATACACGTGGATGACATGTCAGCATTTAATTAATTTTAAAATTTTTAAAAATATTTTTTATAATTTTTATACTTTTTCAATAATTTTAATGATTTTTAATTTTTAAAAATAAATTTTATAATTTATTCGAATTTTAAAATTTTAAAAATTAATTAAATGTTGATGTGTCATCCACGTATATACCACATCAACAAAGTTAAAAAACGTTTAACTTTTTCATCCATTTTGAGATGATTTGACAAAAAACACAATGTTAAAAAAGAAAAAAAATAAATGGAAAGCTAAAATGATTTTTTTTTTTTTAAACCGGAGGGCCAAAAAAGTCATTATACCTGTTTTTAATAATATTAAAATAAAATCTTTATTATAAAATCAAACCAAAATCAAAATAAAACCAATATACTATGACTGCTTCAACTGAATAACATCGATTAAATCTGTCTTTTAACTGAGTTTTGGTGCGTCTTAGTAATTTCAAGCTAGTGTTTCTTAAGTTTTTCATTTATGGTTGTTCATGTAAGAACATGTTTGAAACTATTTATCTCTTTGGTAGCAGCATAATATGAGGATTTATACTTGTAAATCCATAATTTTTATATTACCAAATTTAGGGCTTTTATGAAGGGTTTTATAGGTTTAAGCATTAATTATTTTCGGTAGCAGTAAAGGAACTTGGGCCATTTGATAATGAAGAATAAGAATGTTTAAATTATTATTTGTTATACTCCTATTCGACAAGAAAGTATCTGAGAGATATTTATAGACGGTTCTCCTTCAAAACATTTAGCTTCCCACTTGAAGAGTATCCAGATGGTCTACTACATTACAACACTCGGACACCTCATCCTCCTGATCACCCACTTTTAATGAGAATGCACTCACCTCCAAAAAAAGAGATCACTGGGCGTAATAATCTCGTACTACCTCAATTAAGGGAATGTCAGAACAATACCATGCTTGAGGACAACCGACTTGCCACTTGGCTGACCACATCAGCGGGCCACCCTCCATATTGTTGGTGATGTGGCTCTACCAGCTAGGGGTCTTTCCCCCTATCAATACACTTCAAGTCGATGAAGGAAGGATATTTTTTTAGCCTTTTAGCAACCCTAAGCACTTCCCAGCATTCAGCCTCCTTTTCTACTTATCTTCCTCCTTTCTCTAGCTCTTCGCTTGTTTAGGTAAACCGACCTTCCTCGCACCACCACCCTCTTTTCCTTATCTCTTCCATTGTTGAACACTTGTATCAACATTATTTCTTTTAGATGCTTTGAAAATTTGTAATGAATAAAGCTAAACTTTGGAAATGCAATAAAATTATTTTAAGTTTTGAGAAAAAAAATAAGCAAAGAAAAAAAATAGAATTTTTTGTTTGACATTCCAATTTTACAAAATTTCAAAGTAATTGGACTTAATGCAATTACTAAGATTAAAAAAAAAAGAGAGATGAGGAAATTACAAATAGACTAGGCCAAAATTTTGTATAAGATAGTCTAAACAAAGGTCAAAGAAGCAATACAAGAAAAATATTAGAAGGCTAAAAAATTGAAACACATAATTGGATATGAAAAGAACAAACATTGCTGAAACCATCTTCTAATGCCATAAACTTATATAAGGATTTTTTTTTTCTCAAAGGGGATGCAGGAAGCTCTCTCCTTTAACTTAAGCAGCATAACAATGATCATCAAATATGCCATGGAGCTTAAGAGTCCCTACCAAGTCCTCACTTGCCTGGCGAAGGGAAAATCACCGTCGTCACGAAGGAACCCCTTTGGCTAATAACCTTAGTGTCGCCAACATTAGGGAAGAGAAGGGATTATATGAAATTGTGATTCCACATCATCCTTATCCCTTTCCAATAAGAGAATGACAAATCAGATTTTTCCTCTTGATTTTTAGCATTTTTAGTTGGATTTGAATTTTTTCAGGAGGAAAAATCTGATTTGTCATTCTCCTATTGGAAAAGGAGAAGGATGACGTGGAATCACAGTTTCATACAATCCTTTATCCGTTACGGAAAATCCATTCTTGCATTCCAAAAACACATCTCATGGCAGCATCAACACTGCTAAGACAAAAAGTGGTATTGAGGTCGTCGACTTTAGCTTGCCAAAGGATCCCAAGGTCGTCATGAGACCATCACACACCTCTACTTTGTCTTCGTAGAGAAATAACCACCATGAACAAACATCTTAGCATCCACTGGCCAAAAGCTTGGAGAAGGCACACCTTTGAACTCTAATAGCCTAGTTTGATGATGGTGGAACCACAAAACAGGGCAAAGGAGAAGCAACTTGTTCAAAAACAAAGTTAAAAAATCAAAAGAAAAAGAAAGTTAAAACAAAGCACAACCAAAGATAAGCAAAACCAACAAGAAGAAAAAGGAAGGAGTGACTACTCAAAAAGAGAAACCAACAACCTCATTTTTGAAAAACGAGAGAAAAATGAGAAAAAAACTCTCGAAGTGCAAATTGTGCATCAATGATGATTCATTTACTATAAAAAAGACATTGTGATTTTTTCCATCAAAACCATCGTAAATTTATAAAAACATGTGCATGCCCCAAATTTGTATATCAAGCCATTGTTTATAGATATCCCTACATTTAAGGATACTTTTCCAATTCCATGAGTTTGTGCTTTAGGTTGAATTTCTAAGAAATGCTAGGGACTACAATATTTTGTCTATTACATGGACTACGTCAAGGACTTCATCTTAGTTAGAAGTCTTTAGGCTTGTGTTACATAATAACATATCATTAATGACATTTGACAGTCTGAACCCCAACCCACCCACATCACGCCGTGCATACAATTACCTCCAGCTACACATATAATGACTTGATTTTCAATGGTACTAGAAAATGTGATTTCAGAATCCCATTTCGGTAAACCAAGTCTGTAAAATTTAAATATAAATATTTACGGGCTCAATATATTAATATATTAAAGTTTGGCCCGGTAATTGTGCCGAATTAATAGTTAATTAAGGCTTAGGGACTAAATTGTAAAGTCTAATCGCTAGAGAATTTTAATTGAAAAAATGCTTGAGGACTTGAATGACAATTAACCAAAGGACCAAAATGGTTAATAAACCATTATAAAGTAAAAGTTATTGGATGATGATGCCATATTCCATTATGATTAAATAATTGTTAAATTAAGTTAATAAAACTAAGTTTAAAACAATTAAACTAGGTTAATTACTATGAATTATAGTATAAAAAGTGACTTAGAGGGAAAACCCCACCATTTCCTTCATCAACTCACCATCCACCATTGTTGAATCCAAATAAAAACCATTTTTGGATGTTTCAACATTTGGCCACTTAATTTGGTATGAAATTCAAGTCTTTTTCTTGTAATTTTTATAGATTTGAGGTCATGGAAGCTTGATTTAACTAGTTTATGTTCCAATCTGTAAAACTGTTAAAGTTTTAGAAAGTTTCCATAATTAATTTCTTGAAGAATTAGACTTGAAATTGATAGATTTTAAGCTTAGATTATGAAAATGACTAGATTGTAAAGTTTAATTGTTAGTTTCGTACCTTAAGGACCAAATTGAATAAAATGAAAAAATGTTATAAAATTTCAGAAAGAATTGGAAGTAAAGGGTCCCTAATGAATATATGCAAAATCAAATTTTAATCCGAAGCTAGGAATCGAAAGTTATGACTATCCCCAGTTCAGAGACTAAATTGAATAAAATGTGAAATTTTAGAGGTATCAATAAATGAGTTCATATAGGCTTATTCATATCATGAAATAATATGAAAATGTTTAGTATTGATTGATTGTATAAAATAATTGTATAGATCAAGATTTGGATCCAAGTGGAGCTAATAGGGGAAAAACTAAAGTTCCGGATTAGTCCCCGAAATATCCACTCTTTTCATGTTTTGAACAAGTAACTTCATATGGAACTTACTATTTTATTTTTTTATGTATGATTTTATGATTGATTTCTTATGTATAAATGTATGTATGTTTGAATATAATTGATTATTTGTGAATTGACATGAAAGGCTAGAAATGGACCAAATTAAAATGTTATGTGAGAATTGGTTATTTTATATTGGTATATGATTCAAATGTGAAAGTTTGATTTATTACAGGAGTATATATGAAATATGTTATACGCACAAGGTACGATATGAAAAACAGATAATTCCAGGGATATGTGATACTTATGTATGTAAAAGATGCCCATATGAACTTAGTAAAGGGTTAGGATACAATTGGCATGCCAATAGAGTCTTATGCATGCTTGTACGAGATATGTGATTATACGAAGATTGTCACAGGTTATATCGAGATCCAACATTTGTTACGGATCTTCGAGTTTTATATGTCTCCACGAAGACCCTGGTGTGGTGGAGGGATGTATTAGCATTTGAACATATGTATTGTGCCTACAGGCTTTACACTTCGGTGCCCTAGTGTGGTGTAGTTTACCCATGTATCTGATTCTGTTTACTTGGGTTTCATGGGCGAAATAGTATAAACGAAATTGAAAGCTTGAAAAAATGATGAAATGAACTTGTTAAACAATTGAAATGCTATTGAAATGATTCAAATGTGAATGTTACATAATCATGTAATGATAATAGGGAATGGGATTGAAATGAATTATGAATGAATAACTTGCACTTATGAATTATTGAATGAATATATTCTATGATCGGTTATATGTGTAACACCCCAAACCCGGCCCAAACGCTACAACCGGATCTGGTATGTCACTTAAGAGATTTTACATAACATGTCGCATTTTGGAAAACAATTACTAGGTTTACACCTTTATTTTGAAAGCTTAATAATTCATTAAAGTATAAAATATTAAGTAACCAATTATCTTGGTAGATTTTAAATAAAAACCGAAATTTTATGCAGGTCTTAACTTAATTAAAAACGTAAAACTTAAAACCCAGTAATAAAAGCCCAACAAAATCCCAAGACATAAATGGTAGTCTAGTGGCCCATGGCCTTATTACAAGGAAATTTGAACCCATTAATTAAATGAAAATAAAAAAATTAGACTAAGTCTTTTTGTTTGAATTCTCAAAGCTCACACATGGCCACCTTGCTCTCCTCTCGGCCCGGTCCGATGCCCTAAGTGTCACACTGAGATGGTTAAAATTAAAGGGTGAGTCGCGAGACTCAGTGTGCAACCCTCATGCACCATTAGATTTGGGCTTTAGCCCCATAAAACAAAATAACCAAAATATAAGTAACAAAATAATATGCAAAGCCCAACCCATATCCTAGGTGTCCATCCATTACACGCCCCGTACCAGCCATTCACACCATTGGGGATTTCTACAATCAACCCACACTTCACACACGCCTTGATGGCGATCGTCGCTTCATCATCATCGATCATGGCCGTAGCCACTACAATAGATCACGGCGTAAGCCGCTACAATGAGATCACGGTAAGGAACCGCTACAACGGATCACGGTAAAACCGCTACAACATATAACTTCCTCCTTTCATCAACCCAACCCATGCAATCACATATAATCAATATTCTTAAATCATTTAATCAGAGCATTCACTAACTCGGTGATTTGCTTTTACCCTCTTTGGGTTTCCGTCATTATGCCGGATTTACGACATTTATCAAAACATATAAGACTTATAATTATATACTAATCAAACAGATCTAGATAGTGTGGAGAATTACACACCTGATATTGCAAAATCCAATATTCTTAGTCGATGTCCTTGCTATCCGGATCTATTATCCTCAATCTATAGCCTTGCTTAAAAGCGGAACAATTGCGAAAATAGGCCTCTCCTATATTCGGCAATGGTTAGTATTCTACCCGATTTTATATATATAAATAAACAAATCCTCTTACCTTGAAATCCCGAAAGTAACACGATTCTATAACTTAGAGATCTATGCGATTGGCCTCCTTCTTCAAATCCCTTAATGCCAAAAGAAGAGTGAAATAAGAGATTAGTTTCTAATAGCCATTCGACTAAGGACTTTTGAAAAGCCTAAGAACATTGAAATCCAGAAATCAATACTTACCTATTGTTTCCTTCAAGATTCGGCACAAGCAAACTCCTTTGAAGAGAATTCGGCAACTTCGTGAAGTGAGATCTAAGAATTTCTGGCTTTTAGAAGATGTACGAATTGAAGAGATGGCTAAGAGAGATTCGGCTAATGAATATTAAGGAGAAGAATAGAATAATAGAGATGTGATTTTGGCTTTTAGAGATTAAAAGAAGAATAACAATAGAGGTTAAAAGATTCGGCCAACCAGGAAATTTTAGAGAGGAAGAAAGGGTGAAGAAGATGGTGATTTTCGGCTTTTGAGAGGAAGAAGATGAGAAAAGAAAATAAAGAGAGGCTTCAAAATTTCGGCACAATGGGAGAGAAATTTAGGGTTTTCGATGTCGAGAATCAAGGAGCTAGCCCCTATTTATAGATATTTTGGCACCTCTCGCTAAAAATCGAAAACGCCTTAAAATTCAAGCTAAAAGAGAGGAGAAATTCGGCACCCTCCTTGCCATGCAATGCTGAATTTTACACTCCTCTAGGTGGTGGATTTTCGCCAACACTTCCCTTGAAGATAAGCTCCTAACTTTTCTCCTTTTTATCTATGATATTATCACTTAAAAATCCACATAAATTCTCCTATTTTATAGCCTTGTAGCCGTCCACCTCTACTAATCCCTAATGCCAAATTTAAGTCACTTAAATTCAAATATTTGGGCCTCATTAAACTTAATACTTGGGCCCCTAATTCCCTGTGTGTGGCGTCACCCTCTCTTCATTTAAAGTGCCAAATTTGGCCTAAAACATGGGCTCATTGCGACCCAAAACTTGTTCCTTTTTAACTGTTAATGATGCCACTCTAATCTGGGCCTTTTTGCCTAATTCTAAGCCCAAATTTAGACCCCTATCAATTAAATTAACATAGTAAACCTATCCCTACACTAAATGTATAGGCCCGTAAATTTAGGATGTTACAATATGTACCTTGATGAGTTGATATACTTTGAGTTGCTTATAATGTTTAATGTCATGGACATATATATGTATAAATATATGCTCACCTTGTGAATGTTGTAAAATGCTATGATCTAGCCAACATTATGCCAAACTAAGGTAACTAACATGCTTAGGTGAAAATAAGGTAAGCACAATACTTTTCGTCTGAACTTACTAAGCATTCTATATGCTTACTCTCGTTGTTTTCTTTCCCCCTATAGATCATCACATTACAGAACTCGCTAAGTCGGATTGTCTTGAAGCTCATGCTATCACTGATTCGATAGTTATATGATTATTTTGAATTCAAGGTTGTGGCATGTATATAAGGGTATTAGTGTGTACCTTGGCATTTTGAAAGTGTTTACTACTTGGAAAATGTAACATAGACCATCTTATGTAATATGTTTCCTTTGTGACTTGGTAAATGTACGGCATTAGTCATGTTTCATGTTAGAATAAGTGATGATATATGCTTATATGTTTGACATGTGGAATGATATAAAATGGGGTAGAAAAGGTAGCTAAGTAAATGAATGGTTGAAATTGATATATTTGAAAGTGATGCTTGGAAGTACGCTTGAAATATGTAATTGGTACATGATTGTTGATATTCATGCTTAAGTCCTATGAGTCATTGATGCATATCCTATATAGAAATTTATGTATTGAAGTTTAATGGCATGTCTTAATATGTTTTGGCATAGGTAGATTTAGCATTTGAATGAATGTCACGAAATGAATTGATTTTGAATAGGCTAAGCTCATGTTTGAGTTGGTTTTAAATGGAATTGGTTAGGAGATTTTTTTTGGGGGCATGAAATGACATGAATTTGAATTGGTTTTGATGGTGTAAGGTTGTATGAATCAATTAGGTAGTATTGCACATCTTGAAATGGAACCAAAATGGTATTTTTTGTTGTTGCCAAAGATAAGGTCCTCATCACGACCACCAACTCCTAATGTCATAACGTGATGTTGACAGTAAATGACGTCGTGACATTGGTATGTATGAAGTCGCGACGTGACTTACTAAGTAGGTGACGTCATGATGTCAGCCCGAAAGTTTTCTAATCTGTCTTAATTTGATACGTCAAATTATGCTCTCCATTACACTTGAAGAGCTTATTCTCGAAAAATTTGGATGTCTTTTTCATGTTTTTATTTAGTTTTATATTTTCATTTAAATAAGTGATTTTGTGTGATTTATGCTATTTTTGAGACCCGAGTTGGCCAAATGCGTCATAGGAAACCAAATGAGTTGATTGAGTGTTGTAGGGAGTTGATGGTGGCTCGAACGTGAAGAAAACATCACCCAGAAGGGGGATATCGCGATATCGAAGCTTAGAAATCGTGATACCCCTGACAGTGTTGAAACGACAAGAATTGAAGTCATCTTCAGTTGTATCTGTTGGAAAATCAGGTTTGGAAAACGTAAACAGAAAATAAATTTAGGAAAAAACCAGAGTTTTAAATAATTTTTTTCCAAAACAAGAACTTGGTTGTGATCTATAAAGTAATAAACACTTAATTAAAATTGTACCTTTTTGATTCGTATAGGATGAACGCTTCGACCGAGTAGTCTTCTCCGCTATCCTCAAGCTCATGTCTGTCGAGTGTGGGCTCGCTTCGAATCAAAAAAAATTTCACAAAAATTACTAGTAGGGTAATTTCGTAATTTCTCGAAAATTTTTGGGCCAAGTTGTAAATAAGAAAAATATCTCTATAAATTTTATGAAATAATTTCTTCAGAGAATTTTCTTTCTACAACTTTCTCTTGAATTCAAGTGTGTTAATAATGACCCAAGGCTCTCTTTATATAGGGAGAGTTTAGAGAGTTCAACTATGATTAAACTTAATCACTTTAATATTAAATTAATATAATATTTATCATAGATTAAATTTAATATTAAATATTATTAAATTAATAGAATATTTTTTACAAGATAAATATTAAATTAAATTTAATATTAAGATAATCACTATAATATTAAATTAATAAAGTACTATTAATATAAGTATTAAATTAAATTAAATATTAAATCTATTAAAATAATATTACTTTTGAAAAAGTTAATCTGAAATCAAATTCTCTGGTAGAGTCCCAGTAGGAATGTAATTCTTCCACTGCTCAACCATCACTGACCATTTGCGGGCCATCAAAATGCTGTTGTCGCAGCCGCCGGCACCTTGAGTAGGTTCGGTTGCTGCCGGTTTGGTCTGGGCCAATGACAGTCCGACCAGTCCGGTCCAACCACTGGTTGGACCGTCGGTCTGGTTTCACATACCAGGCCCGATTCGACCAATTTTTGGGTTTTGTTCTCGGTTTTGGGCTCCCGGGCCCAATTTACAGTCGTAAGTCCAATTTTCAAGTTCAATTACCCATTAGTCCAATTGTTTGACTTGAAAATTATTTTCCAAAAATATCATATTAATTTTAATTAATTTGATTAATTTAATTTTACTTGTTCAAAATTAATTTTCCCAAAAATCACTTAGATTTTTCTAATTAATTTTTCAAGAAATTTTTTTTAATCAAATTCTCTAGTTGAATAATTTTTATGACCACCCAATTTAATTCCACATCGAATAAATCAACTCAATTAATTTATTTCCAAAGTCGTAGAGTTTTCTTCTAATTCAAAAGTAGTCTGATCGAGCTTTTGTTGAGCTAGCAGATGGACCTATCAGACATACACAATTCAGGGGCGAAGCCAGAACAATCTTTTAGGGGGCCGAATGAAATTTTAATTTTTTATAGTCTATATCTTTATAATTTTTAAAGGATTAAATCAAATTTTTATAATTTTAGGGGGCCAAAGTACAATTTTACCTTTACTAATTTAAAATTTTTAAAAAATTTAAGGGCTTAAATAGCAATTTTACATTTTAGGGGGGGCCGAGGACCATGCCAGCCCCCCTCTAGATTTGCCATTGACACCATTAGGCTCTAGTAATTGCAATTATGCCCAAAATCATCGTTCCAATAATTCGTAATCACTTAATCATGGAGTCAATCTACAAGAAGTACCATGATTGAAAACTCCTTATCGTATACTCTTTATGAGACCAATTCATTCAACTGCTTTATCCAATGACCTCGTTATGTGTCTGTTACCCTCATATGATATCCTTGATTCCTTTGAGTTAAATCCATTCACTCAATACAATCCTATTTTACCTCATTATCACCATTGTATCTTCTTAATGATTAATATGATAACTATAAAAAATGACTGTGATAAATTGCTCGTTCAAGAACAAGCAACCCGTGGCCATGTTCCATATTTATCAATCCATACAATACCAATGAGAGGATATCATTAACTTTTTAATTGAGCTATGAATTCCACTGTTTCTAGTAAAACCATGCCATACACAAGTCATGTACCCAACATACCGGCTATCAAATTAGTCATCTTTAGAGCATAAGTCTCCACTTATATCAAAGCACATGAGTTACATACGCATGGTCAGTGACTAACTTAGGATTTAGGTAAATCACACCATGAATGTCACAAGTGAATTAATTCACAAACGGATTCAGAATTAATTCATCTTAGGTTCAGTCCAATGTATCATTCTACCAATGAATACATCTATGTCTCTATCCGTGGAGTCAACTGCTCCGATAGCCAAGACTAGTCATCTTCTCAATTGGAATTGTAGACGACATAATAATCCTTCTCAGCATTTGAATCAAATGCTCACTTTGATTCATTTACAGGATAACAGACTCGTTTAGATTATCTACTGAAGTAAGTTGTCTTTCTCGCAATGTAAGCATTCTTACAATGCCACTTATTATCAATTTGAACTTAGATAATCAATGAGCTAATATTTGCTTGTCACAATTTCACTATGCATGTAAAATATGAAAGACAAAAATATGAAAGACATAACAGCAAAATGTGAAATTTATTTATTCATCATTCAAATACATAGAAAACAGTTACATGTTTACTACAATATGTGCACATTTCCCAATAGTATCACGATACCAGCCATGGGTATCGCGATACCGAGACACCTAAAGACCTTCCTTTTCAAGACTGTCGTGGTTATTGCGATACCAAAGCTTGGGTATCATGATATCTCTGTTGAGTGGAGATAAAATATTACTGTAGGAGTAGTCTTTGTCCAACCTCAACACCAATCAACATTAGACGCTAAAGGGAATTTCAGTTACAAAAATTTGGTTGTAATAAACTGAAAAGTTAGCTTTTGGCTATAAAGAAAACACACTTTTTTCACATTCTTAAACTTCTATCATCTTTTTAGCTTAGACTTTAGTTACTTTCTTTATCTTTTTAGGGTTTAAACTTTAACTTTTTTGGTTTTTGGTTAAGTAGTTAGTTAGTTAGTTAAGTTTACTGTAACTTGATGCTAATTGCTATTTAATACCTTAAACTTTCTTTGTATTTGCACTTTAATCTTTACCTTTAATATAACTTAGCCTTATTTTATTGTACCTGATAAAATATTATCTTTTATGTTTTTACTTGCTACCATTATTGTTTTCTTCAAGCTTTTGCAAGAAAGCTTAAGTTTTTCTTCTCAACTTCTCTTAGAGTTTACTTTGATGCATAGTTTGCTTGAATGTTGGATGTTTATATGTTTAGAAATGAATATGAGTAGCTAAATCTTAGGTGGTTGGTTGATGAAAATGTTGTTTAGTTGATTTTTGCTTCAGGGAATAAATCAAAATCTGGGCCAAATTAAATAGACTTCAAAACTTAAGATTGATGCCCCTAAGGGAAAATTTAGATGAGTGAGACTGAGAGGAGATCTCATTGAGCACCAATTTGGTAGTCCTGAATAGGGGTGTGCAAATTTCGGGTAAAACCGAATTAATTCGGTCGAGGGTCGGTTAATAATTTTTTGAAAGTTCAGTTAACGGTTAATTCGGTTTGAAATCAGCCGGTTAACCGACTTAACCGAATTTAATAAATAATATTATAATATATAAGTATTTGGTCGGTTCGGTTAATTTTTTGGAAATATAAATTAATCGGTCGGTTAAGTCGGTTAATTTTTGATATGTTTTATACTTATTTTAACAAAAAATAAAAAAAAATATAAATTTCGGTTAATTCGGTTAACCGACCGAATTAACTGAAAAAGTTTGGTTCGGTTAAATTTTTTTGAAAAGATTTCGGTTCGGTTCAGTTAACAGTTAAGGGTTTAAAAGGGTCGGTTAATTCGATTAATGGTAGTTCGGGTCGGTTAACCGATTGGTTAACCGATTGAACACCCCTAGTCCTAAATTAGTTTAGTAAGGTCGAGAGATATACCAAACTAATTTTTCTAACTTGGTAAAATTGAGACTGAGAGGTAAAATTAAGCCAATTTAGAAGTGCAAGTGATTTAGATCCCTAATCCGAAGGTTAATTAACAACATAAAAGTCAACCAACTACTGTCTGTTATTGAGTTGTTGATTTCGTAATTTTTCTTATTTTACAATTTAGTTATTTTCTATTTTAGGTAATTAATTACCACAATTAACCTCAATTATGTTCTTCCGTAATATGACACTTAGTGAGTAGTTATCTAGACTCCTTAATTGCATGCCAATTTTTTAGGGATCACTTAATCCCTGACTCTTGTGGGTTCGATCCTTAGAATACTTGGGTGTTCCATTGAACATTACAAATATTACAACTGACCTGTCACACTTGTAGATACCGCATTATATTAGATTGTTTAGTGTTGATTCTCCACTCGGTGTTCGCACGCAGGTGGCGGAAGCGGTAGTTTTTGAACTTTACAATTTCATCCTAATTCAAGTTTGAGTTAGCAATAGAGCTTTCGTAAGCTCGTGTGGGTTCCAAAAATGATCATATAACATATTATGAATGCAAATATTAGTTATATACATGTTGATTGATCAAATGTTGTTTAATGGCAATTGGTATGAAATTATTTCGTCAATGGTTGTACCATCTCGTAGTTCAGACCCAGCAATTAGGTTGAGTACGGGGTGTTACAACGCATATAAAGTTTCCATTTGTTTTCATCATGAACTCACTAGAAATCATGCATGATTCTGTCAATTTCCTCCATTATATCTTTAGGTGCCTTGACACATGAAAAATAATATAAGGGATTAATGTTCTAATTGATTGGATTAATTTAACCCTATTTTGTTGCAATAAGTGCCTAGTTTAAGTGCTTAGCTTTCCATCCAACTAATTCTTGCTTCATTTTCTTTTTTGATTCAATCACCCTAGCTGAAGTCCCAATTTTCTTTTCCGATTCAAACACCCAAGCTGAAGTCCCAACTACTTAATTGGTCGAGCCATTGTTTGCACACCCAATATACTAAAAAACCACCACTTCTTATTTTTCTTACCCGACTAGCTTAAGAACAACTCTAACTTCTTATGATTAGTTGCTAGTCCTAATAGTTGGTGACCTTTTCTATTAAGTATTAGATCATCCGACATGAATTCACGTAGCATTAAAGAAAAGGTAGTAGTCATCAACAAACAAGAAATGTGAGATGAGACTATATTGTTTATTGATCCTAACACCTTAGATTTCATTCCTTTCTTTAACATGTATCAACATGTGAGACAATATATTTTGACACAGAATAAACATATATGAGGATAGAGGATCACCTTGGTGTAAACCATGATTTGGTTGGAATGATTTTATAGGATTGTGAAAAAATAAGGTCGGTAATGACAAATATATAGCAAAGAAAAGAGAAACAAAAATAAAGAACACACAGATTTTACGTGGAAACCCTTTCGGGAAAAAAACCACGGGCAGAGGAGAAGAAAATTCACTATGTCGAATTCGAATCAATTTACAAGAGGAATAGACTATGTCTATTTATAGGCTTGTAAAGCCATATTTTAATAGGAGTGTAGTAAGATTGAAACTCCTTATTCTAATCAATATCCAATAGATGGAGTTTAATAAGGTTTAAAAAACCTTATTTAAAATAAAATAAAAGAAGTGTAGTTCTATAGAGATTCTTCTTTTATTTTATTTCACCATTGTATTTTATTTAAATAAGGATTCGGGTCACTTAATTCTAACAATCTCCACCTTGACACGAATTCTAAATAAACAAGTTCTTCATCGCGAACTCTCAACGAACAAGTTCTCCACCTCTTCCATAAAACCCCTTAAGGGTTTAACTTCAACAATGAACACCAACCAAGTCTAAGCAATGCTCAAACTTGGTTATAGAAAGTGACTTAGTCATCATATCTGTAGGATTTTCATGAGTACTAGTTTTGCTCACAATAATATCACCACGAGCAATAATATCCCGAAAAAAATGATACCGAACATCAATGTGTTTTGTTCTCTCATGAAACATTTGATCTTTTGTAAGGAAGGTGGCACTCTGACTATCGCAAAATCTGTGGCTGATTTGAAGGTCTTCATTGAGCTCACTAAAGAGTCCTTCAACCAAATAGCTTCTTTACAAGCCTCGAAAATCGCCATGTACTCGGCTTGATGGTAGACAAAGCGATCAGTAGTTTGCAAAGTAGCTTTCCAACTGATTGCACAACCTCCGATTGTAAAGACATAACCAAAGAGAGATTTTCTTCTATCAAGGTCTCCAAAGAAAATCAGCATCAACATACCCAATGGCTCCATCTCTAGTTCTTCCAAACTGTAAGCAAACATCGGTAGTACCTCGTGTATCTTAAAATCCATCGAATCGCTTTCCAATGTTCTTTCTGGGGATTCGCCATGTATCCGCTAAGCAGACCGATCGCATATGATAAATCCGGGCGTGAACAAACCATAGCATACATGAGAGATCCCATCGCACTAGAGTATGGAACATGTGACATGTACTCAATCTCATCATCCGATTGTGGAGACAAAGCCGATGAAAGTCCGAAATGGTCGCTAAAGGAGTACTAACGAAGCTTAGCACTCTGCATATTGAACTCAGAAAGAACTTTCTCAATATACCCTTCCGACTTAGGTACAATTTACTTGCTTTTCTATCTCTAAGAATCTCCATACCAAGTATCTTCTTTGTTTGGTCCCAAATCTTTCATCTCAAATTCTTCACTTAGTTAGGCTTTGACCTTTCTTATCTCTCTTTTATGTTTTGTTTGCTATCAACATGTCATCAACATAAAGAAGTAGATACACAAAAGAACCATCATGCTTTTTCTTAAAGTAAACACAAAATGTCAAAACTACTTCTTTTAAAATCATGAGAAGTCATAAAAGAATCAAACCTCTTGTACCACTTTGTCTTGGTGACTATTTCAAACCGTAAAAGGACTTTTTCAAAAAGCAAACATAGTCCTCTTTTTCGAGATCAGAAACCTCTCTGGTTGTTGCATGTAAATATCTTCCTCAATTTCTCCATGCAAAAATGCTTTGTTTTTATCTAATCGCTCAAGCTCCAAATCATGCATGGCCACAATACCAAGCAAAGCTCGAATCGAACTATGCTTCACAACCCAGGAGAACACATCTGTGAAGTCCACTCCTGGAATTTGATCAGAACCTTTTGCAACAAGCCTTGCTTTATATCTCGGGTTCTTCAACTCCTGAGTCCCTTCTTTCTTTTTAAACACCCATTTATAGCGAACAACCTTTTTACCTTTAGGAAGTTTCAAAAGATCCCATGTTCTATTTTTATGGAGTGATTCCATCTCCTCTTGCATAGCAAACATCCACTTTTCTCGAGTCTTCACACACTAACCGCCTCGTAATGATTACACGGCTCTTGGTTCGCATCTATATCTTGGCCACATTTAAAGCATAAGCAACTAGATCAGCCTCGGCATACTTCTTTGGAGGTTTAATTTCTCTTTTAGTTGCTTTTGGCGATAGAGTATTGTGGGAAGAAGCAACTCTATTCTCAATTTTTGTCTTGGCTTGAGGAGTCGACTACAGATTAATCTGATGCTCCACACCTTTTGATTTTCTTTATTGGAAGAGTCTTTAAGAGATAAGTTAGGTAGCATAGTAGTTTCATCAAAAACAACATCTCTGCTAATCACAACTTTTCTATTTTCGTGACACCATAACTTATACCCTTTTACACCAGCTTTATAACCAAGAAAAACACATTTAATGGATCTCGGTTCCAATTTTCCATTATCAACATGAGCATCGAAGGACACCCAAAGATCTTTAAATCAAAATAATTAGCGGGATTACTGACCATACCTCTTGTGGAGTCTTTTTCTCAATGGCAATAGATGGAGATCGGTTGATCAAAAACATGCGATGAAATTTTGTCTTACCCAAAACAAATTTGGTAAGTTGGCATTTGACAACATACATCGAACTTTCTCCATGATCATTCTGTTCATTCGCTCGCAACACCGCTTTGTTGTGAGTATGACGAATCGTCAAGTGTCTCACGATCCCTTCGACTTGCACGGTTTATTAAACTCATCAGAACAAAACTCTAAGCCATTGTCTGTGCGAAGGTGTTTTATTTGTTTTCCCGTTTGTTTTTCAATCATAGTTTTCCAAGACTTAAATGCGGAAAACACATCGCTTTTCTGCTTCAGGAAGAATGCCCAAACTTTTCTGGAAAAATCATCAATAAAAGTTAGCATATAATTAGCTCCACCTCTTGAAGACACTCTTGATGGCCCCCACAGATCAAAATGAATATACTCCAACGTTTCCTTCGTGTTATGGATTCTTTTGGTGAATCGAACTCTCTTTTGCTTCCCAAAAATGCAGTGCTCACAGAACTTCAGTTTGCAAATTCCTTGCCCATCAAGAAGTCCTCTTTTGCTCAATTCTGCCATGCCATTCTCACTCATATGCCCTAGGCGCATATGCCAAATTTTAGTAATATCATCATCTGACAAGGAAGAGGAAGCGACAGCTGCATCACCAATAACAATAGAACCTTGCAAGACGTATAACTTGGCAGTCTTTCTCTGCCCTTTCATCACAACGAGGGAACCTTTGGAAATCTTCAAAATCCCACTTTCAGCTGTGTATTTGTACCCGCTTGAATCAAGAGTACTCAACGAAATTAAATTTCTCTTCAATTCTAGAACATGCCGTACGTCACTAAGTGTTCTGACAACTCCATCAAACATCTTAACTTTAATTGTTCCAACACCTACGATTTTACACGAAGCATTATTTCCCATCAAAACTACACCTTCAGATACTGTTTCGTAATTTGTAAACCAATCCCGATTGGGACACATGTGGAAGGTGCAACCCAAATCAAGTATCCACTCCTCGCTCACTTTAGAATTGTTGACAGAAGTGACTAGGAGTTCACCATCGCTGTAGTCTTCTACAACATCAGCTTCACCAGAATTTTCTGGTTGTTTTCCCTTTTGATTCGCAGCCTCCCTTTTAATCTTATTCTGTAGCTTATAGCACTCAGTTTTAATGTTCCATTTCTTCTTGCAGAATTTACAAGTTTTACCTCTGTTTGAAGACTTTGATCTACCCTTAGATTTATCGCGAGGATTCCGTTCCTGTGTCCTTCCACGATCATCATCAGCATTCTGATCTTATCTCCCACGAACAATGAGACCCTCTCTTTGAGAGTCGGGTTTAACCACAATATGCTTCATCTTATCATACGAGGTCAAAGAATCATAAACCTCATCAACTGTGAGAGACTCGCAGCTATATAAAATCGTGTCTCTGAAGGTTGAATAAGACGGGGGCAACGAACAAAGTAGAATCAACCCTAGATCTTCCTTATCATACTGAACCTCCATGGCCCCCAAGTTTGAGAGAATTTCTTTAAACACTGTTAAGTGTTCATGCACAGACGCACCTTCCTCCAAACGATGAGCATAAAGACGTTGCTTCATATGCAACTTGCTGGTTAGAGTTTTCGACATACATATTTGTTCTAGCCTCTTCCATAATGCCGCGACGGTCTTCTCCTTCATCACATCTTGCAAAATTTCGTTAGACAAATGCGGATGTAATCGTGTTAACGCCTTTCGATCCTTGCGCTTTTTCTCTTCCTCCGTCAATGTCGAAGGCATCTTATCTACCCCTAGCAGGGCTTCCTCTAAATCCATCTATGCAAGAACTGCCTGCATCTTTATTTGCCACAATGCAAATCTGGTGTTGCGATCCAACAGCAGAATTTCATACTTTAAAGACGCCATTACCGTGATCGAGATGAAAAAAGCCGAAAGCTCGGATACCAATTTGTGAAAAAAATGTCGGTAATGACAAATATATCGCAAAGAAAAGAGAAACAAAAATAAAGAACACACAGATTTTACGTGGAAACCCTTTCGGGAAAAAAACCACGGGCAGAGGAGAAGAAAATTCACTATGTCGAATTCGAATCAATTTACAAGAGGAATAGACTATGTCTATTTATAGGCTTGTAAAGCCATATTCTAATAGGAGTGTAGTAAGATTGAAACTCCTTATTCTAATCAATATCCAATAGATGGAGTTTAATAAGGTTTAAAAAACCTTATTTAAAATAAAATAAAAGAAGTGTAGTTCTATAGGGATTCTTCTTTTTTTTATTTCACCATTCATTTAAATAAGGATTCCATTAATTCTATTTCCACCTTGATTTAAATAAGGATTCGGTTCACTTAATTCTAACACGCAAAAAATCATGGCTGATTTGAAGGTCTTCATTGAGCTCACTAAAGAGTCCCTTCAACCAAATAGCTTCTTTACAAGCCTCGGAAATCGCCATGTACTCGGCCTTGGTAGACAAAGCGACTGTAGTTTGCAAAGTAGCTTTCCAACTGATTGCACAACCTCCGATTGTAAAGACATAACCAGTGAGAGATTTTCTTCTATCAAGGTCTCCAAAAAATCAGCATCAACATACCCAATGGCTCCATCTCTAGTTCTTCCAAGCTGTAAGCAAACATCGAGTGTAGTACCTCGTGTATCTTAAAATCCATCGAACTGCTTTCCAATGTTCTTTCTGGGATTCGCCATGTATCACGCTAAGCGCACTTGATCGCATATGATAAATCGACGTGAACAAACCATAGCATACATGAGAGATCCCACTCGCACTAGAGTATGGAACATGTGACATGTACTCAATCTCATCATCCGATTGTGGAGACAAAGCCGATGAAAGTCCTGAATGGGCCACTAAAGGAGTACTAACAGCTTAGCACTCTGCATATTGAACTCAGAAAGAACTTTCTCAATATACCCCCTTCGACTTAGGTACAATTTACTTGCTTTTCTATCTCTAAGAATCTCCATACCAAGTATCTTCTTTGTTTGGTCCCAAATCTTTCATCTCAAATTCTTCACTTAGTTAGGCTTTGACCTTTCTTATCTCTCTTTTATGTTTTGTTGCTATCAACATGTCATCAACATAAAGTAGATACACAAAAGAACCATCACTGTTTTTCTTAAAGTAAACACAATTGTCAAAACTACTTCTTTTAAAATCATGAGAAGTCATAAAAGAATCAAACCTCTTGTACCATTTGTCTTGGTGACTATTTCAAACCGTAAAAAGGACTTTTTTCAAAGAAGCAAACATAGTCCTCTTTTAGAGATCAGAAAACCCTCTCTGTTTGTTGCATGTAAATATCTTCCTCAATTTCTCCATGCAAAAATGTCTGTTTTTACATCTAAGCTGCTCAAGCTCCAAATCATGCATGGCCACAATACCAAGCAAAGCTCGAATCGAACTATGCTTCACAACCTGGGAGAACACATCATGAAGTCCACTCTGGAATTTGATCAGAACCTTTGCAACAAGCCTTGCTTTATATCTCGGGTTCTTCAACTCCTGGAGTCCCTTCTTTCTTTTTAAACACCCATTTATAGCGAACAACCTTTTTACCTTTAGGAAGTTTCAAAAGATCCCATGTTCTATTTTTATGGAGTGATTCCATCTCCTCTTGCATAGCAAACATCCACTTTTCTGAGTCTTCACATTAAACCGCCTCGGAATGATTACACGGCTCTTGGTTCGCATCTATATCTTCTCGCCACATTTAAAGCATAAGCAACTAGATCACCTCGGCATACTTCTTTGGAGGTTTAATTTCTCTTTTAGTTCTGTTTTTGGCGATAGAGTATTGTGGGAAGAAGCAACTCTATTCTCAATTTTTGTATGCGGCTTGAGGAGTCGACTCTGTATTAATCTGATGCTCCACCTGCTTTTGATTTTCTTTATTGGAAGAGTCTTTAAGAGATAAGTTAGGTAGCATAGTAGTTTCATCAAAAACAACATCTCTGCTAATCACAACTTTTCTATTTTCAGGACACCATAACTTATACCCTTTTACACCAGCTTTATAACCAAGAAAAACACATTTAATGGATCTCGGTTCCAATTTTCCATTATCAACATGAGCATACGAAGGACACCCAAAGATCTTTAAATCAAAATAATTAGCAGGATTACTGACCATACCTCTTGTGAGTCTTTTTCTCAATGGCAATAGATGGAGATCGGTTGATCAAAAACATGCGATGAGAAGGCTGCTTACCCAAAACAAATTTGGTAAGTTGGCATTTGACAACATACATCGAACTTTCTCCATGATCATTACTCCGTTCATTCGTTCGCAACACCGCTTTCTTTGTGAGTATGACGAATCGTCAAGTGTCTCACGATCCCTCCGACTTGCACGGTTTATTAAACTCATCGAACAAAACTCTAAGCCATTCTGCATGCGAAGGTGTTTTATTTGTTTTCCGTTTGTTTTTCAATCATAGTTTTCCAAGACTTAAATGCGGAAAACACATCGCTTTTACCTTGGGAAAGAATGCCCAAACTTTTACGGAAAAATCATCAATAAAAGTTAGCATATAATTAGCTCCACCTCTTGAAGACACTCTTGATGGCCCCCACAGATCAAAATGAATATACTCCAACGTTTCCTTCGTGTTATGGATTCTTTTGGTGAATCGAACTCTCTTTTGCTTCCCAAAAATGCAGTGCTCACAGAACTTGAGTTTGCAAATTCCTTGCCCATCAAGAAGTCCTCTTTTGCTCAATTCTGCCATGCCATTCTCACTCATATGCCCTAGGCGCATATGCCAAATTTTAGTAATATCATCATCGACAAGGAAGAGGAAGCGGCAATTGCATCACCAATAACAATAGAACCTTGCAAGGCGTATAACTTGGCGGTCTTTCTACGCCTTTCATCATACAACGAGGAACCTTTGAAATCTTCAAAATCCCACTTTCACCGTGTATTTGTACCCGCTTGAATCAAGAGTACTCAACGAAATTAAATTTCTCTTCAATTCTAGAACATGCCGTGCGTCACTAAGTGTTACGACAACTCCATCAAACATCTTAACTTTAATTGTTCCAACACCTACGATTTTACACGAAGCATTATTTCCCATCAAAACTACACCTTCAGAATCTTGTTTAGTAATTTGTAAACCAATCCCGATTGGGACACATGTGGAAGGTGCAACCCAAATCAAGTATCCACTCCTCGCTCACTTTAGAATTGTTGTGAAGTGACTAGGAGTTCACCATCATTTATGAGTCTTCTACAACATCGACTTCACGAGAATTTTCTCGGTTGTTTTCCCTTTGATTCGCAGCCTCCCTTTTAATCTTATTACGTAGCTTATAGCACTCAGGTTTTAATGTTCCATTTCTTCTTACTTGCAGAATTTACAAGTTTTACCTCTGTTTGAAGACTTTGATCTACCCTTAGATTTATCGCGAGGATTCCGTTCTGTGTCCTTCCACGATCATCATCGACATTCTGATCTTATCTCCCACGAACAATGAGACCCTCTCTTTTTGAGTCGGGTTTAACCACAATATGCTTCATCTTATCATACGAGGTCAAAGAATCATAAACCTCATCAACCGTGAGAGACTCGCGACTATATAAAATCGTGTCTCTGAAGGTTGAATAAGGCGGGGCAACGAACAAAGTAGAATCAACCCTAGATCTTCCTTATCATCTTTGAACCTCCATGGCCCCCAAGTTTGAGAGAATTTCTTTAAACAACATTAAGTGTTCATGCCTGACGCACCTTCCTCCAAGCGATGAGCATAAAGACGTTGCTTCATATGCAACTTGCTGGTTAGAGTTTTCGACATACATATTTGTTCTAGCCTCTTCCATAATGCCGCGACGGTCTTCTCCTTCATCACATCTTGCAAAATTTCGTTAGACAAATGCAGATGTAACTGTGTTAACGCCTTTCGATCCTTGCGCTTTTTCTCTTCCTCCGTCAATGTCGAAGGCATCTTATCTACCCCTAGCAGGGCTTCCTCTAAATCCATCTATGCAAGAACCGCTCGCATCTTTATTTGCCACAATGCAAATCGGTGTTGCGATCCAACAAATGAAATTTCATACTTTAAAGACGCCATTACCGTGATCGAGATGAAAAAAGCCGAAAGCTCGGATACCAATTTGTGAAAAAAATGTCGGTAATGACAAATATATCGCAAAGAAAAGAGAAACAAAAATAAAGAACACACAGATTTTACGTGGAAACCCTTTCGGGAAAAAAACCACGGGCAGAGGAGAAGAAAATTCACTATGTCGAATTCGAATCAATTTACAAGAGGAATAGACTATGTCTATTTATAGGCTTGTAAAGCCATATTCTAATAGGAGTGTAGTAAGATTGAAACTCCTTATTCTAATCAATATCCAATAGATGGAGTTTAATAAGGTTTAAAAAACCTTATTTAAAATAAAATAAAAGAAGTGTAGTTCTATAGGGATTCTTCTTTTATTTTATTTCACCATTGTATTTTATTTAAATAAGGATTCGGGTCACTTAATTCTAACATATATGAGGATAGAGGATCACCTTGGTGTAAACCATGATTTGGTTGGAATGATTCTATAGGATTACCATTTAACAAAACCTGATAGGAAGATGTGCTTACACACTAATGAGTTAGTTGCCTTGATTTTTCATTAAAGCTCATATGTGTTCCAACACACATAGCAAGGAATCCTAGCTTACCCTATCATAGTCTTTAGACAAATCAACTTTCAAAGCATCCAATATACCTTTGCCTTGTTTGTTCCCAAAAATTGTTTGTAGCAACTCATTCCCTAATATAATATTATCCATAATATTTTTTCTCGAGATAAAAACATTTTAAAACGATGCTAGCAGATCTCCCAAAACCAACTTGAGTTGATTAACTAATACATTGGCACAAATTTTATATGCAACATTGCATAAACTAACCTAAAGTTAGAGACAAATTTCTATTGATGTCCTTTAGGAATTAAACTTATCGCAATCCTATTCAACTCTTTTAGTAAGAATCTCAAAATTAAAAAACCTAAACATGTTTAGATTGTAAGTGGTCTAACAATATCCCAGTATTTTTTTTATATAAAAGATTATTGGTTTACCATCAATACCTGGAGCTTTAAGTGAAAAAAATATGAAATACAACATCTTTTACCTTTGCTTACATACAAAATGCCTGTGGTACAACCTTTTGTTGCTACAATAGAGTTGGCAGCTCCAAGCTACAAAGAACTAGATTAATTTCCTATTTAGTACATTTGTGTGGGACATCATAAATCTTCTAAAAATATTTGACAACTAATTGACGTAGAGCAATTTAAACCTTCACCCAAATCCTATTCTTGTCCACAATCCGCAAAATATGATTGAAAGCTCCTCTTCTCATAGTCGTAGCGTGAAAAACTTGGTATCCTTGTTTTTAGTTAATGCCAAAGGTTCAGTTGATTTGCAACTAGCTAATCTTCCAACTCTTGACGCCTTGTTCTTACTTTGCCAAAATGTGTTCTATTCCATTGTCTTCAACTTTCCTTTGCAATCCTAAGTTTACACGTCAAAAAATAGACCAGCGATCCCAATAGTCTAGCTTCCCATGATTAAGCAATAATACTCTGACATTGCAGATATGTGTCCAATATTATTGCAAAATGGTAAGGCTGGGAACAAGGACTAAGTTAGAAATTTTTTTAGGGGGCCAAAATTTAATTGTAATTTTTACGATAGTAAAAATGCAATTTCACCATTTTAATAGCATATATATTTATAATTTTTAAAGGATAAAATAAAATTTTTAATCACTTTCAGGGGAGCAATGTGCAATTTTACCTTTTCTTAATTTAAAATTTTAAAAAATTTAAAGGGCTTAAATGAAAATTTTTCTATTTTAGGGGGGACCGAGACCCCTGTCAGCCTCTTTAGCTACACCCATTGCTTGGTAATGTGTGTATAATGACATTGGACCACGATCCAAGATAGTAATAGGTAAATTTATGAGTGTTATATTTTTTTAACATCATATTATTAATAAATCCCCAATCTAGTAATTCTCAAGCTACCTATTCTCCCGCTCTATTATTCGTCCACGTAAAGTGTTGCCTCTTATTATCAATCTCCCCCACAACTATCCAAACATTCTTGGAATCCTTGGGTCCTTGTATTTCAAAAGATATTTTATCATTTTTTTTTTGTGAAAAATATTTTATCCTCTTTAAGTGTAGCATTTGGTTGGATTATCCAATCAAAATCTAGCCCATCAATTACTGGGTAATTGAAGTAATCAAAAGCGTATTTTTCTTTTAACATAGTTTTTCAATATATATTTATTTATGTAACATTTTTTTAACAATTAATATAGCATATTTAATCTCTACTTTTTTTTCATATCAATTCAAGTACAACTCATACATTTCACACACACACAAAACTAAACTATCATGCACTCTATGCCACAGATTGATCTCATGTCTTGAAAATGGGATGAATTTCGAGTCTTTGCAAGCGCGTTTTGAGGTTTAATAGTTTTATTTTGGTAACTTATTTGTTTTAGATTTTATTTTATTTTATTCGTATTTGATTGTTTTTATTTTATTTTTATTTTTCTATTTTATTTTTGGAAGTGACGTTTCCTTTCACTTTCTCCCTCCTTCTTTACTTTTTGTTTTTTCAAAACAATTCTCTAAAATGGTTTATTTGTGGATTCGGGAATCTCGCGCCTCTATCGTCTTCTCCAATCGCAAACAGGTGTGGGATTCGAACTGTAACTACGTTACTTTATGTGTTTATTGTTTCTGCAAATTTTCTATTCGGTTTTCTTTTGATTGTATGCTAACCCATTAGTTTGGGCTTTTAGTCGATGGAAGTGATAGGAAATCGTCACTTTCTGATATATGTTGATAGAGCAAAGGTTAAGGACGGTTCTGGTGGCTGAAACGGCAGTTTTGGGCTGTTGTAGGGTGGTTTCGTGATCACCCCGACGGCCACACGGGTATGTGCCATGGCACACGACCGTGTGGATTTGGGAACTAGGGTTTCCGAGCTAAATTTGGTGCCACACGGTCGTGTGGCTGATTTGGGGATTTTTGTCAGAATTCACATGGCCGTGTCCCATGGGCACACGGGCGTGTGAGTTTGGGGAAATTAAGGATTCAGAGTTTTGGGGTCACACGGCCTTGGCCACACGGCCGTGTGACTGATTCGAGGATTAAGGATCCCACACGGGCGTGTGTTTTGGAACACACGGCCGTGTCTGATGGCACACAGGCGTGTGAGACCCTTACACGGCCGTGTCTGCCCTGATCCTTATTTTAGCGAAATTGGATAGTGAGTTACACGGCCTGTTCACACGGCCGTGTCCCTACTTCACACGGGCGTGTGCCTCTGTCACACAGTCGTGTGCTACCCTTCACACGGGCGTTTGGACCCCCACACGGCCTGGATTGCTCCACACGGCTGGAGCACACGGGCGTGTGGCCCTATCTCGCCAAATAATGATTTTAAGTCAAATTTAAGTGTAATCGCAACTCTGTGTGTTCCAACCCTCGACTGAGCTTTACTGAGGGTAATTATGACTTTGATCTAGGCTTGATATGTGTGTTATTTGTGATTGGTTGTGCGATAAGCTTGATACTGAACTCGAGTTATGAGTGTGCACATGTCCGGATTCATGAATCGATCGATTGGATGTGAGTGTTCGCTTCGATTAATCGTTCAAATCGGTATTACGATCGTGTACATCTAACTGCATACATACATATACATATACTGTTTTTGGGTGGAATTTTGAAGAGAAGGAAGATTGACTAAACTGGCAACTGATCTGCTGGTTACTGATAGCCCCTAATACCCAGAAGGTCGAGGGCGGTCCCAATACCCTGAGGGTCATGGACTTTACTGATAACGGTATAGCAGATTACCGCATTGCACTGTACCGCATATACGTTAGCTATGCTACGTACCATTGACTGAACTAGCAGTTTCACTGCAACCTATCGGTATAGCGGATTACCGCATTGCACTGTACTGCATGTACGTTAGCTACGCTACGAACCACTATCTGATCTGGTAGTTCATACTGTATGTCTGTACCGCGGTTTATCGCATTGCACAGTACAGCTTATACGCTAGCTTTGCTGCGTAATATACGTGACTGGCAGTTTGTCTGCATACTGTTAGCCCCAATACCCAGAGGGTCGTGGGAAGTCCTAATACCCGGAGGGTCATGGACAATGCTGATGGCCATCGTTGCCGGACAACCTGGGATGACATCATATGGAGTGTAGGGTTGGATGGGCTTTTCGAGGTCTTATATGGGGTGATTGGTTGGATGAGCTTAATAGCTCTATTGAGGAGTGATGGGGGACGGAGAGGTGTGTTGGCTGGATGGGTGGGTTTTCTTTAACTCAACTGCATTCATATGCATCTTATTGATTGTTTTGTGAGTGCGACTTTCTGTTTTACGGTTTGACTGAAAAGCTTTTATGACACTGTGAAATTGTTAAACTCTGATTGTATCTGACTGATTGAATTGAAACTAGTGACTATTGAGAGTTTTGTTACTGGACTGAGTAGTGTTTGCGATTGTGTAACTGAGTGTGATTACGATATGCTCTAAATATTACTGTCTGCCGGTACGTCCGTTTCGAACGTACCAACTGTTTTTGTATAACTCTGTAAGTATGTTTCGTTTCAGAACTACAAATAGTTTTCTGTGTCTGATTCTGTAGTTAATTAGTTGATCTCACACTGAGCTCGAGTAGCTCACCCCCTCTTCTGTTTCCCCTTTCAGGTACATTTCGAAGTTTTGGATGCTGGACTTAGTACGCGGAGGTCTCGGACAGGCTTATGAACAACAATTATGCACTTTTTGTTTAATAATACTATCTTGGTATTTGTTTCATTTTGAATCATGCGGTTTATAAATCGTGGTACGCGATTCTTTATTTAAACTTTTGATTCGTACATTTATTCCTGTTAAACTTGGGGACGGAATTTTAACGATTGAGCGTTTTGATTGGTTTTGAAAATGGAAACTTTGAACGACTTGTTTTTGTAGAAATTTTCTCATGATCACTTCGATGATCAATGTAGCATCCTGGATTCGGTCTAGACTTCTAGGCCGGGTTTGGGGTGTTACACCAACCAAATATAACTTTTATATATTATGCATTTATACCTCATTCTTATTTTTAAAAAAATTAAAAGTAAAAAAGTAAATTAACAATAAAAGATAGTTAAACCCTAACACCACGTTTGGTTGAGGGAATGGGGATTCGGCTTAGGGCTTATTCAATTCTAAACAATATTTCTTTTGTTTGGTTCAATTTTTTTTTTCTGGTGAATCCTCATTCCACGTGGGCCTCTATTACGGGTGAGCATTGAATACCCATTCAGTAGATAGGGATCTGAATTGGCTATTCTTTGCCGTCCGTAATAGCCTTCTACTTTTGAAGACAAAAGCTCTTTTCATCTACCCTCTTTATTTTCTCTGGATGCTCCTGTTATAGTGAGTAACAAAGTTGGAGACAAAATCTACCCCTATTATCGGGTAATTTTCTCTTCATTTTCTTTGTATTTCGTTTGAACTTTAGGTCACATTACTTCCGTCGCTGATGCTTGTTTCAATCCTTCGATACCCATTTTATTCACTGGGTAAATCTCTAAATTCCCTTATTTAATTTCTTATTTTTTTATTCATCAGCACAAAAAAGAAATAGGGACTATTCTTTTCTTTTCAATTTCTTGTCTACCAACCCATAGCCCATGCTGGTTTAAGCTTTTGTTTTTTTTACCCCTTTTCTCTCATCTTCTTTAAACTTTCTCAGCTCATTTCTGGGTTTCTTTTCCTTTTCTTGGGTATCATTTTTAAAATGTAATTTTCACTTCAAGAATCAAGACCCATCGATATAAAACTGCAAAGGATTTCATTAGTTTTCCATTCATTTTATAGTTAGATTTGATATGAAAAAAATGATGAACTGTTTTTTTTTTGTTTTACAGTGAATGATCAGTAGGGTGTCTTCTCTGTCTTCATATTTCCTTACATTTTTTTAAATCATCGATCATCGCTGACCTAAAACAAGAACAAAACATGGAACAAACAACCTCTGATTGTCGAATTAACAAGGTATGTATGTCTTAACAGGTTTTTGTTTTTCGATTTTGATTTTGATTTTCTGGGTTTCATGTTCTTTGATTGAAGAAATATTGATTGACTTTGATTCTTTAATTGAATTTTTTTTGATTCTTGCTCGGTTAATCTATCATTCTTTCAACTCTTTAATTGGATCACAATACTTGATTGGCTTTGGGAATTTGGTTTCTAATGTAACCAATATGTTTAATTCTTGTTGAACAAAAAAAATAAAAATAAAAGATGTAACAGCCCGGTTTAGACCCTAGTCGGAACAATGGTTTCGAGACCAAAAATCTGAGGTCGGAATAATATTTTAATATTATTCTTGATGTTTACTTTATGTGATATAGCCTGTGTGAAAATTCTGTGTGGTAATTTTTATCGACTGTGTGTCGAATTATGAAAAAGGATTTAATCGCATAAAGTGTAAAATACTGTGTGCTAATTGTTAAGTGCTTAATTGTTGTTGTCTTTATAATAAGGAGGCCTTATGAGGCAATTATGCCAATATTTAGATAGTGGATGGATAAATGACATTAATGCCATTAATGTTTATATGTATATATGTTTAGTATAAGGTTAATATAGTAACTAGATTAATAATATGATAATAATAAAACTAAAGAATGATAGTGGTCATCTTTTATTCATTCATTTTGACCGAAATTAGCAAAGAAAAAGAAGAAGGAAGAACCCTAAATTTTTGGCTAGCTTTTGGTTTGATTGAGGTATGAGTTTTGTTCGGTTTTTGATAATTTCTATGTTTTTGCAATCGTTGCTTCGTAAACTTTGAAACCTATGTCTTAATTTTGAGAATTGATGATGTTTATGAGATGTGCCATTGATGAAATGGTGAGCTCTGTGATGAGTATTGGTGTTAAATGAAAGATATGTGTTAAATGAACATGTTTTGTTCTTGAATTTTTGATGAATTTAGCTAATTAGGGCTAAATTGTGAAAATAGTATTTTGAAGGACTAAAATGTGAAATAAATGAAATATTTTGGCTTATATGAGTAAAGTGAGAGTTCGGCTAGGCATGGATATAAACAAATTATGTGTATTTGATGATTTTATAAATTAGGGACTAAAGTGTCGAAATGTGAAAATGTGAGGGCTATTTTGTAAAATACCCTAAAGAAGTGTGTGTGGACTAAATTGAATGAATTGGTGATTGAATGGATTGAATTTGAATGTGTATAGACCAAGAAATGAGAGGTTCAGATCAAGATCGAGGTAAAGACAAAGTGCTCGATTAATCGACCGTTTCGGTATTTTGACGTCCGAGGTAAGTTCGGACATAATACGTGTATTTAACTATGTTTAGTGTTATGAAATGAATGGTTTGATATTATTGAATTGTGAATGCTATGTGAGAGCTTGAGTTATGTGGCACTAAATGTACGTATTCAGAAATGTGACCGAGATGATTAGCACTGTGTGTACGAATTAATATAAGCTTCGGCTTTGTGGTTGGCACTGTGTGTGCGATACCGATTTAAGATCGGTTTGATATAGATGCACTAAGTGTGCGATGTTAATTAAGCTTTGGTTAACGATTTGGGCACTAAGTGTGCGATTGAACTGAAGAAATGACGAAAGATGATCGAAATGAAATAGTGAGTATTGAGTAGCATATGCGATCAATGGCTAAGTGTTGGCTAAGGTACGTTCGGAACCTATATGGTTGATGAAATTATAGATGAGATTATGGAAGGTTAATTGAGCATATTAGATGTGGATGGTATGGTATATGTGATTGTGAATTAATCTATGTGATGGTTTGTTTTTGGTATAATGTATCGATATTAATGAGCATTATGTATTATGTTACGAATTTACTAAGCTTTGAAAGCTTACTGTGTGAATTGTTTCTCTGTTTTACAGTGTCAGCAAGGTTAGCTCGGATCCGGGGATTGTCAGCATCTCTATCACACTATCGGCAATCTATTTTTGGGTACTTTTGAAAAGATGTATATAGATGAAGTATGGCATGTATAGGCTAGAAGTTATGGTATGTTTTGTAATGCTTAATCCTTGCCATGTGATTTGGCTTGGAAGTTGAATGATGTTGAACTTATGAATGAGCTATAAAGTTGGTATATTTCATGGTTAGGTAGTGGATGAAAGATGTGGTTTGAAGATGAATTATGGCATGGATTACATAATGCTAGATAAATATATGTTTTGGGATGTACAAATGTTACTTTGAATGGGCTCATTTGTGATGATATTAGGAATGGAAGTAGATGGTATTGTTGATGATTAATTGGTGCATGAAATGGTATGTTTGAAGCATTTAGAAGTATGAATCGGTATTGCTTTGAAGTTTGTAGGTATGACCCAAGTGTGGGTGGCAAAATGGCTTTGCAAACGGCCTATTTTGCATACATGGTCAAGGGACACGGGCGTGTGTCTCTGCCGTGTGGCTCAAGGACCACTTCGAGGTGTGTCTGGGCAGGTTACACGGTCGTGGTACACGGGCGTGCCTGGTAGCCGTGTGACCAAGTCAGTAGCTAGCCTAAATTTACACGACCATGGCACACGGGCGTGTTTAGTGGCCGTGGGGATAAGTCAGTATGTATGCTCTGTTTTGGCACGGATTGGACACATGGGCGTGTCTGGTAGCCGTGTGAGGCACACGGCCTGACTGCACGGGCGTGTGACCTCTGTAGTTTGGAAAAATCTTTGAGTTTCTGGAAACTTTTGTAAGTGTTTGGTTTAGTCCCGACCTCTTTCTAACATGTGTTTAAGGTCTCGAAGACCTCGATAAGGGACTATATACTCGTGTTTGAATATGTTTGATTGATGTTTGACTTTGTGTCGTGAAATGGATGTGAAATGTTTCGATTGTTCGGTAATGCCTCTTAACCCTATTTCGGCGACGGTTTCGGGTTAAGGGTGTTACAAAAGATATGTTTGATTCTTATTAGGGTTTTCCATCTTTCTTTTGGTTCTTGGAGTGTTATACCGAATTTGATTAATTTGGTTTCTTTTGTATGATTTCCACTACAACTGAAAATCGATTTGCTTTTGTGATCCTTAAGCAAATCTTTTGGTTTGCAATACAATAGCTTGCCTTGAATGCTTATCATTGGCACAATTATAACACCAATGGATAGTTCATGTCTTTCTATAGGCCTTCTCCATGGACTATGCAATTGTTCCGATTGTTTGTGGTAGTTCATTAAAAGGGGATATAGAAGCTGCAGATGAAATGGGCTCCCTAAAACAAGTTTTGGCTTATAAGGAAATAACAAATTAAAAGTGATGGACTTATTTATCAACAATGGCTCCAAAAAATCTGTAAAAATCAATGTTAAAAGTGATGGACTTATTTATCAACAATATATTATGGTTTCTAACAGTTGCAAGATAATATAGAATGAGAAAGGACTTGCTTTAGTTGATTGAATTCTCTACCTTTTGCTATTTTTTATATTTTATTGTAGAACTTTTTCATGAAATTCATACCTTAAAGGCTCAATTGGAAAATGAAAAATATGACTTCAGAATTACTACATTGGTGCACTTGTTTTCATATTTGTAGGATCTATTAAATTAAATTTTTTTTTTGGAAAAATAAAGACTAGACCATTAAAATTTTTAAGGCAATGATATGGTGACTTATATTTTGGGGTTCGTCACTTCGATTGAAGTGTGTGATCTTATGTTTTTATATATTTGATTATATTTTCTTTCCGATGGAGACAGATAACTGCTTTCATGATTCATTTTGGCTTATAATTGATATCTTGCCTAACTCTTATTTCCTTTTCTTATTACTTTCTAAATGCGATATTGTGTTATTTTTTATTCTTTTTAAATTATCATTTTGCAGTTTAGAGCTCTATATTTCAATGTTTTGTTTGTGGTTTTTAGTTCTTCAGTTTCTTAACCCTATGCTTGAGGTTTTTTGCATTTTATTATTATTTGATAATGTTAATATCTTTGTTCAATATTGTTTTCTATGTTGAACTATTCTTGCAATCAAAGCATAGTTTAGTTTAGTTTAGTTTAGTTTTGTTGTTGCTTTATTCTTGTTTCCCATATATTATAGTTGTGACCCAACAAATCAGAAATATGAGCTGCTGCTTTTATTTACATTTTAAGTTTCTAATTTTATTTTGCATTTTATCTTAAGATAGTTATTTAGGCTTTTCACAATCAACTACAACTTCTTCCCAAAATTCTCAAGGCAACAAAAGGGAATGGGTTCCAAAAGAAGATGCTGCGTTGGTTGCTTGTATGGTCGACTTGCACAATGTTGGAACTTTTAACGCAGATGCGAGATTCAATACCGATTATTTAAATGAGCTAGAAAGAATGTTAGAAAAAGTTTTACCTCATGCTATACTGAAGGCTAAACCTAATCCTGAATCGAGGATTAAGACATTGAAAAAGGATTGGGCAATCGTTTACAACATGCTCAGAGGAAAAGACAATAGCGAATCTGGTTGGGACGAATATAGGCAGATGGTTGTTGCTGAAGATGATGTGTGGAACTCATATATAAGTGTAAGAATTATTTCCTGTCTTTATTATCTTATTTTGACTAAACTTATATCTAATGTGAATTCCTTTTTTTTTATAGAGTCATAAAGAAGTCGGTCAATTTAGACGTTGCAATTTCCCTTATTATGACCAACTTACTTCCATATATGCAAAAGATAGAGCCACTGAGAAAGATGCTCCAATAGTTGCTGATATTGTTGAAGAAATAGATGCTGAGGTTGTAGCTATAGCAAAGAATCCTGAAGTAGGAAACAATTACCATGGATACGAAGATGATGTTTCCTTGTATGAGATGGATGTCCCGGCTACACAATCACAAGCATCGAAGCCAAACTAAGATGATTCCACATTTTCAAAGAATAAACAACAAAAAAAAAGATTTCTGATGGAAGTGAACAAATTTCTATTTCACTTACTGATGCTACCACGTTATTGGGGAAAAACATACGAACTGTTGGCCTTGAATTAAGTAGGAGCATTGCCTTCGAAGTACTAATTCAAGGAAAGTCAGAAATGCTCATTCAAGAAAGTGCCCAAAATTTATATTTGACATTATGTGAAATAGAAGGATTAACTGAGGATGAGCGCTTTCGTACGTTGAGCAAAATTCCAGACTATCCAACGCAAATGCTCGTTTTCTTTAGTCTACCTTCTTCTGTGCGATTGGAATAGGTGAGAAGATTTATTTCTACCCATTAAAAATCATGGTTGTGTTGGTGATGTTTTGGTAACCTTTTGTACATGTAATATTTGGATGGTATAATTACATGATAAAATGTCACAGACTGTTTTAACTTTTTGATACTGTAAAATTGAACATATAGATTATGACATATAAGCTAATGGCATCATGCAACTTTTTGTTAATGTATGATCATTATGTTTGGATGTTAAATATAATTATCAAGTTATTTATTACTTCTAATCTTTTTCTTTTTAGTTTAGAAGATAATTAAATTATTTGTTTCGCTAATGATAGTTTAGCACATTAAATATGTATTGCAATTTAAAAATAATAAAGTAGGTTATATATTATTTTTCTAATATTATATATTATGATTTTTATTAATTCATGTTTTAATAATAATTATATTAAGAATGTTATTAAATTATATATTATTATTTTTATTAAATTATATTTAATAATAATCTTATTAAAATTAAACAACAATAACAATAATCATCTACCTAAAAAAATTCTGCTAAATGTACTCTGGTCATTTAAGTTTTTTTCCTTATGCTATTACAACATATATTCCATTCAACCAAACACAAGAATACTATTAATACAGCTTTATTCCATTCCATTCAACTAAATAATTATTGATTATAACTCTATTCAATTATAACTCTATTTCATTGCATAATTAAATATTTAAAAAGTTTAAATATGATAGATTTTGGTGACGGATTCTTTGGCAATTTATTACATCAACAATTTTGTGGAACTAAAGAATATATTCCTTTGAAGCGTGAATCAATGGTAATCTTAATTATCGTGCATTCTCTTCTTAAGCATTAGAGTAATTAATGCTATGGATGCTAACAACAATGAATTAAATATCTCTCTTAGTTATTATTTTCGGTAGATTATAAAGGGAGGATAAATTTTTAATAGGAACGTAATTAATACGATTCGAATTTAGGTCACACTTAAGATAGTGAATACTTTAATTATGTGATCAAAACACGGTTTAATTATATTTTTTAAGGAGGATAATTATTTTTTTTTCCTGTTGCGTTATGTTTATCTAATTATCTTATAATCATGAGTGAGGTATTTTTTTTTTCAATTTATAAATTTTAATATTTTAATATTTTGAAATTATATTATATTCCTATTATTTTCTTTATATATTATGCTGTATTTTGTTTTATGTTATATTTTGGAAGGCGAAGCGAAGGGTTATGAAGGGCCTTTGGCTCTTCTTTCCAATTCTATAACAATAGATTTGGAAATAGGAATTTGAAATTTGGAAATTATATATTTGCAAATTATATAAACATCAATTTATCAATTTTAGAAAATATTTTAAGAATTTTAAATTAACAACTATCTAATAAATTTATAAATTTAATCAATAAATGTTATTTTTACATTATTTTTAAAATTTGAAACTCAAGTTCCCCAACACTACTTAAACTTAAAATTTACAAGTTTATATTAAAAAATTTTCTAGTCCCTCTAAAAAGTTATAATTTGGCCCTAGATATAAAATTGTTGTCCAACTTTAAACTTGAAAGGTATTGTAAATATAGACTTAATTAAGCCAGATGAGGCATTTATCATTAGTTGACACAAAATCATGAATCTTATTATAACAAAGAAATAGATTATGGCAATTTGTGTAATATAGTGAATTTGTATGTAATTAAGCGTCATGTCCAAATTAGTATTTATAAAATTCATGTTCCGAAACTGCTAAATGGATAATGCATCCCACTGACAACATAAATCAAATGACATGAGAAACGTTAATTTTGTAGGTGCGAAAGAGACGCATACTGAATGGTAAACAGATTCAGCTTATAGCCTGTTTGATAATCAAACACCTTATGCTAATGCACCAATCCATATACAATATACCTATATTGCCCAGTGACTTGCATCAGACCGTTTAATTGTGACCCACCTAAATCCTTAAAACCACCAGTCCAAGTCAACCCACACCCTACCCCCACTATACACCCTACTATATCTAAGCCCCCCATGTGTTTTCCAATGCCCCCTTCTTCATATTTTCTTTCCCCGTGTTTGGTTGCACAGAAAGTGAGAGAAAGTTTTACTTTTGATTTTGAAACTCCGATGAGAAAACCTTGCTGCGATAAACAAGGCACCAACAAGGGAGCCTGGTCCAAGCAAGAAGATCAAAAGCTCATTGATTATATACGTATTCATGGTGAAGGCTGTTGGCGTTCCCTCCCCAAAGCTGCAGGTTCTTTTCTGAAATTCCTTTTCTTTTTTCTTTTTTCTTTTTTTGTAACACCCTACTTCGGTTCTTAATTTTATTTCACTGACTTTTTTACCATGAAAATCACCAGGTTTGCACCGTTGCGGTAAAAGTTGCAGGCTGAGATGGATAAATTACTTAAGACCAGATATCAAACGTGGTAACTTTGCTCAAGACGAAGAGGACTTAATTATCAAACTCCATGCTCTCCTTGGTAACCGGTATGTTTCATTTCTAAAACATAACGTTTACGCATATGATAAGACTATAATGCATTGCACTAATGGAGAGGGTTTTTGAAATATCATATGAGATACCTATCTCTAAAAATATTAGGAGTTGAATGTTTATTTTTTTGTGTGCTTTGTGGTGTTAGGTGGTCACTGATAGCTGGTAGATTACCAGGAAGAACAGATAATGAAGTGAAGAACTATTGGAATTCCCATATAAAGAGAAAGCTAATGAAGATGGGGATCGATCCTAATAACCATAAGTTGAACCAATATCCTCATCATGTTGGTCCCCTTAACCCCACCACCACCAACTCCATGGATGTGGCATGTAAGCTTAGAGTGTGTTCAACAGACAATGATGATGGGGTCTCAGATGCTGCAAGTTATCTCGAAGACGAAACACCGCCCACTGGTATATCCAACTTGGACCTTGATCTCACAATTGCTTTTCCTTCGAGTCCTATCAAGAATATTATTGAAGAAAGCCAGCAGAAAACAGCATCTATTGTAACAACTGATGAAGAAGAACAATATACAGTCCCTACCCTTCTTCTTTTTAGATGAGACAAAAAAAAAAAAAAAAAAAAAGCCTCACACATGTGGAGACTCGTGCAAATGACCTAAAGGCTTACGAAGGCAACATGCATGCCATTGTCAAATTCTTTTGGATGATGGATTGAAACCATATGCTTGTCCATTAGAAAGGAGGAAGATAAGCTAAAACAGTATTATTGTGTATAAATTTGGTAGAAAGAAAGATTTCAACTTAAGAATTAGGATAAAATAACTGAATGAATGAACGAATTGCAGATAAGTTGTTTGGAGGTTTTCAATCAACTTGTCTGCAATTAATTTGGTGGAGCTGATGTAGGATGATGAGTTCATCGTACATGAACTGAACCTTTGATATTTCAGGTTCTAATTGTCTGTTTGTATGCGTAAAGATATTCTTCAATGTGAGATCAGCTAAAATGAATGTGTGGAATGGACTTGTCGATTTTCACAAGTTATGCACAAATATAACACGAGAAATACGATCTGAAACACTTTATATGATAAAAGAAAATGATAAAAACATGATATCAATTTATTTAACATAAATTACTATCGTGTCAATACAGATATAAAATACCTTCAGCTCATACACAACAATATATATACATGAATTACCACATTGGATGTGGGAAATCTAACTTAGATGGTGATATATATATATATATATATATATATTAGTGTTTTATATTAAGAATCTGAAGCAAATTTAGCAAAGAGATCTAAGGGATTATGGTCAGTTGGTAATGCACTCTTCCCCTAATTTCTAAGAGTAAGTGATTACTTTTTAGATTGATTAGAGTTAATTTGACCAAATAAAATATTTTAAAATTATGGCTGCTTTTTTAAATTTATCCTCAAATTTTAAAATATTCTAAATACATATTTAAACTATCAATGTTATATCAGTAAGGTTCTTCTATTACTAAAATTATTAATTTAACCATTGAATGAAATGTCAGATCTTACATGATATAATTTAAAAGAATTTAAAAAAAAATATTGTAAAAATATTGGTTTTGAGGTTTTCAAAACTTTCACAAAAACTATCGTTCACTCTATCTTTTTTGCCAGTTTTACTTTATTTTTAGTTTTTAATTTTAAAAGTTATGCAGCGATATTTTACTTTACTTTAAAATTTTCATTTTAAAAATTTTAAATTATGTCACATAAGATTTTATGTGACATTTAATGGTTAAATTTAACGGTTTCAATAATTGAACAACCTGATTGATATAGCATCAATAGAATTTGGAGATGTAATTAGAATGTTTTGAAGTTTGGAGATAAATTTAGAAAGTAAGTTATAAGTTGAGGATACCTACTGTAATTAACTCGATTTATTACATATTTAACAAACCTAACACTATATAAATTTATATATCAATAATATTCACATTTTATATATTATTAATGAAACAAATAATATCATTTTATTGGTGAATTTATTTTTAAAAAATATAAAAAATTTGATGAAGGATACATATAAACCTTTTATTTTTAAATTTAAAAATAGCTATAACTAAAAATAGGTATGTTGGCTGCTAATGTGTCCCTTTCATAGATGTTGGAATGGTTTGAATAATTAAGCTTTTGAAAATGGAGTTTGAGCTTTCTTAACAGCAATGGAGCTTGGAAAAGGGGCATTTGATTTCATTCCACTCTTCATGAAAGAGGTTAGGTCTTGGTAGTAAGTAAATTCCATTTTCACATGCACCCTCAAACCACTCCACTACTATAATATTCTTCCATAAAACCTTATAGTAATGTTTACTTTCTATTTCTATCCAAAAAAATCTATGTCCCATTTCTTTTTTTCTTTTTTTTGGGTACATTATGTCCCAATTTTGGGTGAATGTTATATAGATTTTTGTAAGGGAATATGAAATTGTTTTATTAAATGATTTAATTGGTTGTTCAGTTGGTAATTTTGTTGTTTTAATTTGGAGAATGTGGGTTTAAACGCGATTAAACATTTTCATTTTAAGAATCAAGGGATAATGCCTAATTTAGACCTATTGAACCATAACTGGTAGTGCTGAGCAAAAAAATCGACCAAATTGAAAATTGACCTGAACCAAAGTATTTGAACGGTTTATGGATATTTAAGTTCAAAAATCGCGGTTATCCGGAACTGAGCTAAATTCTTTTTATATTTAATATATAATTAATTTTATTTTTTATAATATAAAAATAAATAATTTATATTTAAAATGGTGAAAATAATTCAAAAGTTCTTGAAATTTATTGTTTTTTTAGAAATATTTATGAAAAAGACCTTGAAATTTTGTCAAATAATATTCAAAAGCCATAAATCAAAATTTATTTTATCAAAATAAGTTTAAAAAATAAAAACAAAAATTTAATATGGAAAAATTAAGAAGCAAACCGAACTAAAAGAAATTATGATAGAGAATTCAAAAAATTTGAAAAATCCGACCAAACCAAATTGAATCACCCCAATAAGTGAAGTGATAAAATATTTATATTCAACTTTAATTAATTTCAGTCTCGAAATTTTTATTAATTTTTTAGAATCACGATGAATGAATCATAAATGAATAGTGATAAAAATTCGGGCCATTTTACCCAAAAATACCCTTTTTTAACGTTATTTATAGAAATGGACCGACTTTTTAATTATTTATCGGAAAGGGCCGAATTCCCCGAAAACGCGTCCACGTCAGCACGATGTCAGGTGCCGTGTTAGCAAAATGCGTCCCTGGGGGAGCGTTTTTTCCATGTCAGCACAAAGCGCTTCCTTGAGGGCGCGCTTTGTGCTGACGTGGACAAAACGCTCCCCAGCGACGCTTTTTGCCCCTTTTTTTGTCAGCTTGGTTTAGGGTTAGGGTTAGGGTTTTTAAGAAAAATATTAAAGAAATTAGGGTTTAGGGTTGATTAATTAAATTAGGGTTTAGGGTTTTAAGGTTAATTAATTAAATTATGTTTAGGGTTTTTTTATAAAATAATTTTGTGTTTAGGGTTTTGGAAAAAATATATTAGCAATATAAATTTTTTTTTTGTTTCTTATTCTACTGTAGTATCTGAAAAAATAATTTTGAGAAGATATTTCTGAACAAATAGTGTCCAAAACGCTTCAAGCCGGATGCACTGTCAGCAAGATTACTGAAAAAAGCTTCTACGTGGACTCTCTTTTTCTACAAGATCTTTATCTGAAAAAATAATTTTGAGAAGACGTTTACGAACAAATAGTGTCCAAAACGCTTGCAAGCGTGCATCGTCATCGGCAAGATTACTGAAAAAGCTCCCACGTGGGCGCTTTTTCTCTGATGAGTGTCTAAAAATAATTTTGAGAAGACGTTTACGAACAAATAGTATCCAAAACGCTTCAAGCGGGATGCATCGTCGGCAAGATTACTCAAAAAAGCTCCCACGTGGGCGCTCTTTTTCTACAATGAGTATCTGAAAAATAATTTTGAGAAGACGTTTACAACAAATAGTGTCCAAAACGCTTCAAGCGGGATGCACCGCCGCAAGATTTACGAAAAAAGCTCCCACGTGGACGCTCTTTCTCTACAGTAGTTCCTATTTGGCCTTAGACTATAAATGAGCCAAATTTCATTCTCAGGTTGCATAAGTTACAGCAAGAAAAATTGAGGCTAAAGTAGAATAGAAACTGAAGATGAGTGAACGTATTAGTGCTGTTATTTACTATGATGGTGAGGTCCGTGACACCGAGAACGGCATTGTTTTTTTATCGGAAAACACAGCGCGACTGGTTTTTAACCAGAACATAGATTTGACATAACTTCGTAAAAGAATTAGGTGTAAAATCTTTGGAACGACGCCAATGAAAGTTTTGTCTATTAAGTATAGATTTTGTGCTTCGGTTGATCCCATGAGATATGACTCATTCGACATCAAAGGTCTTCGTAGCTTGGAGGCAATGGTGCAGACTCATCTTGCTAGTGGATCACCCTATCTTGAGGTATATGTACAATTTTCATCGCCAAATGATGCATTTGCGACTTCAACATCTACTACTGTTCGAGAGGAATACACGACCCCTAGCCGACACTCTGTTAGTGGGAGGCAGAATACGGAAGCGCTCGTTTTTGGTGGTAGTATGGAAAACACAACCCCTGCACGACACTCGGTTAGTGGATGGGACATGCATATCGGTGGTCGATGTTCGATGCTAGAAATACGTATTAGGGAACGACATCAACTTCTAGTGGTTGGCAATCTACATATGATTGGGGACGTTACAAAACTTGTTTAAGAAGGGATGATATACTCCCTACGATGTCCACCAGTGAGGGGACCTCGTTCGTTGCAGATAATGGTGGGTCAGATGATGAGTCCGATGTGGATCCACCTCGAGAGCCTGGCCCTGATGGTGCAGAAGTTGCATTATTTTCTGAACCGGAGCCTGCTCCAACCATACCAAGATGTTGAAGGGGTTCGGATGAAGAAGAAGAAGATCCGCGATTCAGGCGTGCTCGCCTCCAAAATTTCACATGTATAATGTCGATCTATCTCAAGATGATGCGTTGGAGTTTCCAGATCTACCACACAGAAGGCGTGACCGTACAATTTCGTCGTTGGATTCGGATGAATTGGAAGTTGGTAAGGAGTTTTCCAATAAGGATAGTTTTATTGGTGCATTGAAATAACATAGCATCATGAACGGGGTTAACTACAACGGGGTTAAATCCAAACCCGATAAGTATGAGGCCAAGTGTGCAGTGCAAGACGGTACATGTTCATGGAAAATCATGGCCTCGTTGAGGAAAAGGACAGGCTTGTGGGAGATAAAAAAGTACAAAGGTCCACATACGTGTTGCCGCGATCAAAGATCACTAGGTGTTTAGGGTTTTTGAATAATACACCGTTATTACGTAATGTTGCATTATTTAACGTGCCGTTCGCTGATGATGTGTTTCACAAGATCATCCCAAGATGGATTCAGATATGTTAGCTTGCTTAATACTACCGACGGTGAAGGCGGATCCCAAGACTTTAGTGCCGGTCTTAATTGCCAATATTCGTAGCCAATTGAGGTACACGCCCTCTTACCGCAAGGGTTGGATAGCTAAGCAGAAGGCGTTGGAAAAGTTGTATGGTCGGTGGGATGCTTCATATAATGAAGTGTGGCAGTGGTGTCAGGTGTTGGAGAGATATGTCCCAGGTTGCATAACAGACCTTGAAACGACACTTGCATACTACAACGACTGATTGCTCCGTGGATGCCAAGTGTTCAAGCGTCTGTTCTGGAGCTTTAAGCAATGCTGAGACGCTTTTCTATACTACAAGCCATTGGTACAAATTGACAGTACCTTTATGTATGGTAGATATACCCATCGGCTATTGCTAGCTGTGGCACAGGATGTCAGTGGGAGAATCTTTCCAATTGCGTTTGCAATAACATCGGGGGAGTCAGCTGATGACTGGGATTTCTTTCTTTCTAGGTTAAGGAGGCATGTCTGCCCCCAACCTGATATCTGCATTATATCGGATCGGGGCCCTGGAATACTAGCCGCAATTGAGCGACAGGGAAGCCTATGGCATCGTACACACCATCGGTATTGCCTAAGGCATGTTGCGTCTAACTACTACGGGCAATATCGATCTACAATTGAACGACGACAAGTGACCAACATGGGTATTTAATCTCTATTAATATAATTTCGTTTGTAATATTCAATTTATTCTTAATGGAAGAGTGGTATGTAATATTCGCTATCAACTTATATTGGCAGGGTATGAGATAAGTAAGGACCGTTTTCATGAGATGTTGGCGATTTTGCGTTCAGTTAACGAAGAAGGCATAAACTACCTCTATAACTTACCTTTCGAACAGTGGACACAAGCATACGACGGCGGCCTATGATATGGTCATATGACCTCAAACCTAGCTGAATGCATAAATTCTGTTCTAAAAGGAACGCGTCATTTGCCGATAACATCGGTTGTGTGAGAGACATATTTTCGTTTAGCGGCACTATTTCTAAAGTGAGCAGCGAGTTATAAAGGCCAAATGCAGGGAGGCCATGTATGGTGCGTGAAGGTATTGTAAGAAATTAACAAGGCGAATGCACGGGCCAACATCATGCACATAGTGTGTCATGATCACGACAACCTATGGTTTCGTGTGACGGAGTTTGACAGACCGAACCAAGGTATTATTGGTGGGAAATATCGTGTACACTTGAGAAATAGAACCTGGGACTGTGGGATGTTTGACGCACTTCGTTATCCATGCACTCATGTAATTGCAGCTTGTCAGAATCTCCGTCTGGATCCCATGAGCTATGTCGACGAAGTGTACAAAATAGAATACATGTGCAACGTGTGGAGACACTTATTCCCACCAGTCCCAGATGAACGTAAGTGGCCGTCTGTATCGCTTGCTCCGTTTAAGTTGTTACCGGATAGAGAACTGCGTCGCAAACCAAAGGGTTGACCTTGCTCGACTAGAATACGTAACAATATGGATATCCAAGAAACTGCCAACCAACAGAAGTTGTGCGGATGGTGTAGGAACCCAGGCCATACAACTCGATCATGTCCAAATCAAAATAGCTGATAGTTGTTGTAATAAAATTATGTTGCATTATTTACATTTTATTAAAAATATAAAAATATTAAAAATATTGCCCTATTCAAAAGAACTTTTATTTTATTAAAAATATAAAAAGTAAATTACAATTAAAATATTAAAAACAACTTTTATTTTATTAAATGAAACAATATAAAAAAGTTTGTACAAATATATTAACAAAAAACAATGTTGGTGCCGATCGAATCGCATGCTATGAGGGTGGTGGTAAATGATTCGCTACTGGATTCCTACTTGGTTCAGCTTCCGACGGGGGTTGTGGTTGCTCCGCCGGGGATTGTGGTTCCTCGGCAGGATCCGGTTGTGGGTGTTGGGAGGATGACCCACCTTGATAGAATAATGACTGCGGAGATGTTTGCATCACCCATGGCGGAGGTGTTTGAATCCCATAAGGCGATGGGGATTGGTAAAAAGAATAGCTCCTCAATGGCGACTCATACGATCCTTCATGCAACAACGGTCTATAGATCGAAGATTGACTCGGAGTAATCGGGAACGGAGATGAACCGGGCCATGCATTCTAACCTGCCATAGGACTGGGAAAAGGAAACATATAAGGGTTAGGATACATATAAGGGCTAGGATACGCACCTGGCATAATCTGAAAAGGCTGTGATATGGGTGTCGTCGGTTAAAGTGTTGGGCCCGGTGACTGTGTGGGCGCTGTTGATGGCCCTGGTGGTTGTGTTGGCACTGTTGATAGGCCCGTCCCATCATCCATTCTCCTTGGATTTAAAGGGCCCCGTCGTTCTCTTTGTACACGAATTTGCTGTCGCCTTTCCTCTTCCGATAGTAAATATGGCTTGCCATGGATGCTAAACCATGGCATGTATTTCGGCACGCACGTTAACTCAGGAACGATGATCGGTTCCCAAGTAGGTATATAATCATACCGATTTTCCCACATTTCGATATATGCTGACTAAAATCTCGGCCAATCCATATGCAACTGCCGTAAGTCGACTTTGTGCTCATCATCGAGCACCTCAAGTGCCACGGGAATCGGTTGTCGGAATCCAAATTGTCGCAATACTCTATCTGACTGGTGCATCTCCATGGTGGCATAGTTGACCAATGGGACTTTCACATGCCAAATGTTCGTATTTTGAAAGAATTCATCCGGAATTACTGCCCGAATTGTCGGATCCTCGTATGGTGTCCATTGAAACTATATGAACATGATAAAAATATTAATTATATACATAATACTAAATACTAAATACGAAACAACTATTTTATTATGTAAATATATTTTATTTAATACTTACTTGTGCTTCCGACCGTTGGTCTAATAGAAGTTGTATATCTTCAAGAGAGGTAGGTATTCCTACATAACTCGCCGAATGGTTCCACCTAATTAAATAATTTTTTAGCATACAATTATATTTTAAATCTACGTAATAATTGTAAAATCTAATATAAAATTTACCTCGTTATTAGTAGGAATGTATATGGGTGGTCCACTTGAGGACGTAAAAATGGAAAGCGAAACTGTGCCCATGATTGCAGTAGTGATAGGCAACCTCCGATTTTAGCTTTATTCGGTCGCGTCGCCCCGCACATCTCCCGATACAATTTTGCTAACACGATAGACCCCCAACATAATTCACCAGCTGCTCTAAAATCAACGAGTTTCAGCAGCCGTCTCAGATGTACGAGGTTTCGTGACAAGTCCGGCATCAGATAACCTCCAATCATCTCAAGAATGTATGCCCGAGCATATCGTATTCTTTCTAGTTCAGTCGAATCATTATCCGGCTCTGGGAATGTGTCTCGTAACCATCCCATCTCGATCTGACCTCCGATAATATTATCCGTAATAACACCCAAAAGCTCGTAGCATACGACTCCCCAATCAGCAGGTTGGGCGGACCTGGTGACTTCGTACCCATCCACCGGCAATCCCAATTGCAACTGCACGTCTTCCAGAGTGATAGTTACTCTCCGCATGGAAGATGGAAAGTGTGCGTCTCGGGTCTCCACCTCTCTATCAACGCACTGATTAGTTTCGGGTCCAACTTGCACCCCCGACCTATCGTGGCCACGTGCCAAAAACCCGCTTCCCGCGGGTAATTCTCTTTCAACGGCGATGGCGGACCAGGCATATTACGAATATAGCATTGCAACACCCGATCTACAGACTGTTATAAAAAATTATAAAATAAAAATTAATTAAAATTGCATAAATGAAAAAAATATTAAATAGTATTGAAAATTTAAAATTATCACTTACCATTGTCATTTGATCAACGGAGATGTGTTTATTATCGAGACAAATTAATTCTCCAGCCATTACTAACACGATCGAATATTTTTTAATTTAAAAAAAAACTAATTCAAAAAAATTTTAAACAGAGCTTTTTTGCAAATATTAAAGGACTTTTGTGAAATTTGAGAGAAATTTGAGAGGAATTTGAGAGAAATTTGAGAGGACTTTTGTGTGAAAAAAATGAAAGGGGGACCTTTTATAGTTAACTTTTTTTTTACCGTTGGAGGCCAAACGGTCAAAAAAAAATAGCCGTTGGGGGTTAAAAAAAAGGGGGCAAAACGCTCCCCCAAGGACGCGTTTTGCTGACATGGCACCTGCAAACGCGCTGACGTGGACGCGTTTTCGGGGAATTCGGCCCTTTCCGGTAAATAACTAAAAAGTCAGTCCATTTCCGTAAATAACGTTAAAAAGGGTATTTTGGGGTTAAATGGCCAAAAAATTGTGTTAGTCTTGAATTTAATCCCCTCAGAAAGAAAAGATTTTAAAAATATCTACATTTGGGTACCGAAATTTTAAATAATAATTGTGTTATGGTTGTTATTTTAAAGGTTTTTTAGAGAGTTATTTCTATAGTTTACCTACCTGTCTATACCAATTTTACTCGTTACTCTGAATTACATTTATGTAAATTCAACTTGTGAATAACGTTTTGTTTTTTTCTACAAATAAAAATATAAAATATCACGATATGAGAAAAATAAAAATTTTAATATTAAAAATATAATTATAATTGTTGATACACTACTTGAGTTATGACGGTTTATAATAGTTCACACGATGACAAAGAACCATAAATAATTGGAGATGATTAGGATAGTTATCCTTTGAGGATATTGATCCTTTGAGGATATTGAAATTCGAAAGAACGAAGAAAGATAGTTGAGAATATAGAGAGAGATCCTTTGTTCTGATGTCTGTGAATCTTAAAATGGGTGCCTTCAATCATTTCCCATATGCCACGTGTTGCTCCTATATTAGTTTCATACTTCCATGAAGCCTAACTGACCTGTTGATGTCCTGTTCTCATAGGCATGCGTTGTGATGAGGGGACAACATATATATGGTAACATATAAAAAGATAGGTACTTTGTTTAGGGGTGTGGTCCTCACAATGTAGATTTATGAGATCTTGAGTTCACTATTGAGGTTATGAGCTCGTAAAGTCTTGAGGTCACAAGATTTAAGGCTGATTGTAACACCCCTCACCCATCTCCGTCACTGGATTAGGGTTACGGGATGCTACGTCAATAAACAGGTTAAACTCATGCAATTCCAATTTAATCAAAACAATCATTAACAAACAAACATTAGTTAAACATGGTATTCAAACAAAAACGGAACTTAAAACGAGCTTTAGAATACAAAAGGTTGGACTTGAGCATGAAAAAGGACCAAATTATAAATTTTACAAAACTTGAACAAAGTATCGATATCTGTTAGAGTTGTATGACCCAAATTCCTATTAAAGATATAAAATACAGTGGCAAAATAAGGATATCTGTAGGGGCGAAGGCCGAGGGCGGTATAGAACTACTTTCCTTCTGTTTAACATTGATTAGAATAAGGTTTTTCAACCTATAAATAGATAAAGTCGAAATTCCTCTTGTATCATTTGATTTTTAACATTAGTGAATTTTCTTCTCCTCTGCCCGTGATTTTTTTCCCGAAAGGGTTTTCACGTAAAATTTGTGTGTTTTATTTTTCTTTCTTTTTGCTTTGCGATCTTTCTATATTGCTGTTATCGACGTTCAATTTTAACAATATCTTTTGAAATAGGTACCGATATTTTTATATTCGGTATCGATACCATTTTGACATTTTGCCAAATTTAAAAATTTTGGTTCAAAACATTTTATCGATACCTTTTTGTAGGTGTCGATATCTTTAAAGATTTATCGATACTAGATGAAAAGTACCAATACCAAATTGGTGTTCTGTCAAATTTTAAAACTGTTCAATTGGTTTGGTATCGATACCCTGATCCAAATTATCGTTACCTTTTACAAAATGGTCAAAGATCTTATGTTTAAAAACTTATTTTCTACTCAAATCACATACCATTTTAAAGATTCATGCATACACATATAACACCTTACCATACAGGCCTTTAAAACCTCTGTTTATTTATGCAACAAGCATTCTATATACCATTCAATAAATCTATCCAAAAGACACCAAAAGAATATCAAATCACAACTCAAATAACCTACTATATGCCTAACCAATGTGCCATAAGGTATCATCACAACCAACATTCAACTCTATCTTCCAATGTCATTATCTAACCAAGTTCAAATATAACAAATTGTAAGGTAATAATGTGACATAATTTCGTGCACCCAAATATATGCATAAACCAAAGCACATCATTAAACTATTTTCTATCAAGATAATCAACACTCAAGCTTTCATGCACAATTTATTAACAACCTTATCATTTATCCATCAAACTCATAAACATAACTTAAACTAATACAAAACATATATGCTTTCATAAACACCTATGTATATATTCCAAACACTCTTATTACATGCCACAAAACCAAGTATAACGGTTTCAAAGTCTACCAAAATAAAGTTGGGTAGTGTGATCTTCAATTTGATTCGATCACCCGATTCCACAAAATGATATTTACAAGAAAACAAGAAAATGACACGAGTAAGCTTTTACGAGCTTAGTAAGTTTACAGGTTGAAACGTTATAACTTGTCGTGATCACAGTTTAATAATTAGCAAAATCAATAACTAACATATATCCTGTCAACCAAAACCATTCAATAGGCGAGTTTCGTAAATACGAGTCATTTAATCATCTCATTTATACAGTATCAACCTGTAACACCTTGAAATTTAGGGTTAAAAGATTTGAGATTTGTGTTTAGGGTCAGTGAGTAGGTTGAGCAATTAGGTTGATTTCCGCGTTTTAATGTCAGAATGAGCCTGTTGGTTCGGTGGTTGGATGTGTGTTAGTTTACCTCAGGGTTTTAGGTTCGAATCCTCATGTGTGTTTGAGGAATTAATTTTATTTGAGTTTTTTTTTAAGTTTTTTTATATATATATTTATGTTATTTATTTTATTGTATTTTTTTTATTTTTGGAAAAAAGGAAGTTATTTTTAAAATTCTTTTGCACATTCTATTTCCCCATTTTTTTTTGTTTCCTCTCTTTTTCCACATTCTTGCTATTCTTTTTGGTTCTTCTCATTTTCTCTCTTTTGTTGTTGGCGAATTAATTACCGGCGTATTTTTGTTCTTCAAACAAATTCTAGGTTTTAGTTCGACGTTGTTGGCTGATTGTCCTCGTGTGTTACGTTTGATTGGGTGAGAAATTGGGTTTCCAAACAGTTTGGTGGAGCGAATCAAGCAGTTCTCGGTGCTTGTTATCGCGTTCTAAGGTATGTGTTTTGAAACTGTTCAATTTCGGTATCGAATTGCTGTTGGATTCTATGGAATTTGGCAACTTCTTGTATGTTCCTGATGGGTATTGGATTGCATGCTATTCTGTAAATTCTGGTATAGTTCTGAGTTACCAAGGGTTGGGGCCATTTTGATGTCAAAACCACGATTTTTAACCTATTTCGGTGTGGTTTTGTGACCACACGGGTGTGTGTCGCACACGGCCGTGTGAATTTGGGAATTTGGGTTTTTGGGCCATTTTTGGTGCCACACCGCCGTGTGGCTACGATTTGAGATTTTGTCGATTTTTACACGGGTGTATGCCTAGTCACACGGTTGTGTCCCTTAGTCACACGCCCGTGTCCTTTAGCCACACAGGCGTGTGAGATTTCCATACGGTCGTGTCTACTATGCACTTAATTTTGGCACTTTTGGACAATGAATTACATGGGCTACACACACGGGCGTGTGTCCCCTCCACACGGGCATGTGTAGCTTTTACATGGGCGTGTAGGCTTCCACATGGCCTAGGCATTTCCACAGGCCGGGGCACACGGCCGTGTGGCCCTGATTCGCAAATTTTTGTTTCGAGTCAGATTGTGACTGTTTCGTATTCCTATGTGTTCCGACCTTTGGCTAGGCCTTAGCTAGAGTAGTTGAGACTCCGTTTGGCATGGAATTATGTGTTAATTATTAGAATAGCACTCACTTAATGACTTGTCTAAGTGATGTTACCTAGTAGTTAGGTACCGTGACCTCTGATTCTAAATTTGGTCGTTTGATTATGTGCATTTTTGATTTTGTTTGACTGAAGTATAAATGTTCGCAAGTTGTGTGTAATGTTTCTATAAGTCAGTTAATAATCTGTTTGCATACAAGCATTCACATAAAAAATTTTATTCTGTATTCTATTTCTGTATGTTTGTCTTTAAATGGGGTGCATTTTTGCATTTGCATTAAAATTTTGGGTTTGGTTGCGAAGAGAAGGAAGTCTGATATGTCCTGTTTTGGCAGTTTTAACTGTAACTCATCAGTACAGCGGTTTACCTCACTATACTACACATATCTTAGCTCTGCTGCATATTATTATCTGAGTGGCCCAGTCCACATATGCGGTGTGTAGGGTTGGATGGGCCTTTCGAGGCTCTATGTGGTGTGCATGGTTGGTTGAGCTTCTTATAGCTCATTCGTAGTGTGAACTGGGGACGGAGAGGTGTTTGGCTGGATGGGTAGGATTATTTTCTGACTTGTTACATATCATTTGCATCTGTTTACATGTTGTTTGTCTGAACGTTGGGGTGCATGTACAGTTTTGTATCCACTAAAGAACTTAGTCTAGTGTGGTTAAGTATTTTGTGTGTGATTGGGATTTTGTAAACGCGGCTTGTAAATTTTGTATCCGTATTTTGTATTTCTGATCGATTTTTCGGGTAATGTTTTGAGAGTATTTTGGTTTGTTTCTTCGTCTTTTGCTTCTTATGTTTAGTTTTGGACTCACACTAAGCTCGTGTGGCTTACCCCCTTAGTTTTCCTTTTCAGGTACTCTCATAATCTGAAGCTAGACTCGGCATACCGGAGGTCTTGGACAGTCGCGTTTAAAAGCAAGTTAATAAGTCTTCTTTCAATTCCTGTTTTGATAAACTGTTTTAAACTGTAAGAACTGTAGTTTAAGTTTAATTTCGAACTTTATAAATTTTAACCTTAGACTATTTTTTTTGTAAAATACCATTTTGACTCAACTTTGGAAACTATAGAATTATAACTCTGAACGTTTTTGTCCTAATCTAAATTTTTCTGTTTATTCCGGAAATAATTGAACAGTTTAGCTGGAATCAAGATAAACCATGTTGAAATGAGACTTCAGCAACGTGTTTTGTAAAATTGCTTCCAGATTACTTCCGTGATCAATGTAACCACCGAGATCCGGACAAAACATTCGGGTTTTGGGGTGTTACACAACCATTATCAAGTCACGATATAATATCATAAACCATGAACACATATACAAGTCATTCATAAGGAATCATAACTAAATATCAATTACATATCATCATTAAGTCATTTAACCATTAAAATTCACAAGTTGAAATGTTATAACTTACCATATGATCACGATTTAATAATTAACAAAATCAATAACTAACATTAACCCTGTCAACCACAACCATTCAACAGGCAAGTTTCGTAAATACGAGTCATTTAATCATCTCATTTATAAAGTATCAACCATTACCAAGTCATGATATAGTATCGTAAACCATGAACACATATAGAAGTCTTTCATAAGGAATTACAACCAAATATCAATTACATATCATCAATTTAACCATTAAAATTTAGCTCGATGGACTATATAAACAAATACGGATACGCGGTTATCCACCCAAAACACGCCAGAAAACTCAACCGAGCCAATCCAACCACGAACACGCTTGAGCACCAAGTGCCTAGCCCATAGGTTAACATCCCTCCAGTAACACGCTTGGGCACCAAGTGCCAAGCTCGTAGGCTTTACATCTGCCTTCAGAAACACACTAAAATCACTATAATTTAACCCGGTAATCCGCAACAAATGCTGGACTCCGGTATATTCAGTGTATAATAACAAGTCAAAAATCATCATCTCATCACAAGTCAATCCCGTATAACATGCAAAATAACCTATTGGCATGTCAATTGTATCCTATTCTATGTTCATCTGGCTCATTACATAAAATTGCATAACATTTTACAATTCAATTCACTTTCTCACCTTGTGATAATTTGTAACAGTTCAAATATATATATTAAACATATTCACAATTCATAAACCAATATAATATTACAAATTATACCAATTTAAACCATATGAACTTACCAAGCTAAACTGCAGAAATAGCAAAATCAGGAACTAATCAACAATTTTCTCTTTTTCATGATTTTCTATCGATTCTTGATCTAAACGATAGTTTATTTCAATTATCAATCTCAAATACTTTATAAAAATTCATTTAATCCATATGACTACTTTATCGACATTTTTCATAATTACCCTAAACTTTTACATGTTATTCAATTTAGTCCCTAAAATCGAAACAAGTTTATTTTTTAATAATTAAGCCCAAAAAAAAATTATGCAGAATTTGTTGTCATCCTAAAATAGCCATCAAGTCACAATTTTTTTAAGAAATTCATGTCATTTTCTACAATTTAACAATTTAGTCCCTAAACTCAAAACTATGTAAAATCACTTTACAAATTAGTCTAAACTCATCATCAAGCTTCAAACTAAAAAAATAACAACTAAAAAGCTTCAAGAATATCAATGGAAAGTTTTCAAAACTTTGACAAAATCACAAATTAGTCTTTGGTCTAGATAGATTAAAGTGCAACGATCTCAAAAACATAAAATTCATGAAAAACCGAGTAAAAAAGCTTACATGCAATGGCCAAACCTCAAGCTTTGTAAAGAATGGCTTCCCTTGATGTTAGGTTGAAGAAACGGTGAAGACAACTTAAAAAGATGATGAATTTGTTTTGTTTTTGTTTTATGTTTTAAACCATTTTCATAATTACCATTTTAGCCTTAATTTACAAATAATTTAATAAAAAAACATGCATGCAAACCGTCCATATAAATAACTATGGCATAATTGCCATTTAAAACCTTTAAATTATGTCTTTGCACTCAATTAGCTCTTTTAAACTAATAGTGATTGACTTTTGCAGTTTTTACGATTTGGTTCTTTCTTTAATTAACTAACTAAACTTCAAAATTACAGGACCAAATTTCAATATTACACTATAATGACCTCATAAATATTAAATAAGTAATATTTACGAACTCAGATGTCAAAATTATGATCCTGAAACCACTGTTTTCGACACCACTGGAAACTGGCTATTACAGTGGCTGATATTTTTAGCTCACAAGGTAATTCTATATCATGGCTTTAGTTAACAAGGTTGATAGGATACGAAGCAAACTCACTGGGTATAGGTATAACGATAAATGTAATTAAATTTGAGGTAAAGTAGTTATGAAAAAACCCTTATCTATAGTGAGACGTTTGATTTTAGTTGTTTTATTTAAACATATAAAATATTAAAAAGACAATAAAACCACTATATTAAGATTCTTTTTTTTCTTTAAATTTTGTTTTTAAGTAATTTCCTCGACCAAGTAGGTGTTGAGTTGACATATGACACCGATTTAGTCAACCACATTATATATGTAACACCCTTTCACTCGTTTGCGTCACCAGATTAGGGTTACAGGATGCTACAACAAATAATCAATACAAAACATGCAAGTTTAAATCAAAATTTAATATAATTCACACAAAAATTTAGGCTAAGTATTATTCATTGCATACGTACATTTACAAGCCTTAAATTGAGTTTTCGGGACCTTAAAAATAGTTTGAAAACAAATAGGGACTAATTTGAAACAAAATAGGAAAATATGAGAAACTTTGAATTTTTTTGAAAACAGGGGGCACACGGTCGTGTGAGTATTCCATACGCTCGTGCCCATAGCCCGTATAACTCACTGATTCCGTGTATATCAGGGTCACAAGGTCGTGTCGCCAGACCGTATAACTCACTGATGTCGTGTGAAAAATCCTGCATACAAAATCAAGGTTTCACACCATTTCAACCTATTTCCACATGCATAACAAAGACACCTAAAACACGTCAAATTCAATCATCCTAAACCTAACCAATATGCCTTCATTTGGCACCTCAATTCATATACCAAACAAATTCAAACCAAGCATATACATTCATGACACAAGCATGTATCAATTACTTCACATTTAATCTCAAAATCAAACATTAACTCATGTCAAATAATGCCATTTCTTTACTCATCCAACCACATTCATTTGTTCCACAAATCCAACATCATTGAAGAGTTTAATCAAGTAACTAAATAACATATCAAGACTATAGACCTACCAAGCTCAAAAACATGATCACATACAAACTAGTTCTATACATAAGCATCACTTTATCAATATAACCAATACAACATAGAATACACAATCAGAACATATACAAATTTCACCTATTACATGACAAGTTCCACACCATATTTGAATTTTCATACCAAACCATGAACTAGTACATTATTAACTAAGGTATATATTCATCACACAAGTAGAGAACATACCACTTGTAATAAATATTAAAAACATATACAAGATACTCCTATTACATGCCACATATCCCAAAATTAAACATTTTCAAAATCTATCAAAAAGAATCTGGATAGTGTGATATTTGCGTTGATCCAATCACCTGATCCCGCAAAATGTTATCTACAAGGAAACAGGAAAATGAAACGAGTAAGCTTGTATGAGCTTAGTAAGTTATCAGGTTGAAACATTATAACTTACCGTATAATCACAGTTTCATAAATAACAAAAACAATGGCTAACATTAACCCTGTCAATCACAGCCATTCGACAAGTGGGTTTTGTAAATACGAGTCATTTAATCACATCATTTATACAGTATCAACCATTATCAAGTCACAATATAATATCAGAAATCATGAACACATGCACAAGTCTTTCACAAGAAATTATAAGCAAATAACAGTTACATATCATAATTAAGTCATTTAACCAATAAAAATTCAGCCTGATGAACGGTATAAATAGATATGGATATGCGGTTATCCATCCGAAACACGCCAGAAAGCTCATACGAGCCAAACCAACTGAGAACACGCATTGGCACCAAGTGCCTAGCCCGTAGGCTAACATCCCTCCAGAACACACCTCGGCACCAAGTGCCAAGCCCAAAGGCTTTATATCCGCCCCTGGTAACACGCTAGAAACAATGTAATATATTAAGATAGTTCGCAACAAATTTTGGACATCCGATATATTCAGTGAACATGAGTAAATCAAGAATCATCATCTCATCTCAAGTCAAACCCGTACAATGCGCAATATAATCTATTGGCATGCCAATTGTATCCTATCCTATGTTCATCCGGGTTCAATTCACATTACCGTATAACAATTTATAATTCAGTTCATTTTCTCAACTTGAACCAATTTATTATAATTCAATTACATCTATATATTTATTAACATACCACAACTCAGAAATCAATATAATATTATGAATCATACCTAATTAGACCGTATGAACTTACTAGGGCTAAACTGTAGAGATAGTAAAATTCAGGGACTATTCAGCAACTTTCCCTTTTCCACAATTTTCTACTGGTTCTTGATCTATACGATATTTTATTTCAATTATCAGCCCCAATTATTTTAAAACAATTTAATTTAAAGCATATAACTTCTTAGATGACATTTTTACATAATTGCCCTGCACTTTTACATTTATTTAATTTAGTCCCTAATATCAAAACAGGCTTATTTTCACAATTAACTCAAAAACCCAAATTGATGAATTTTTAGCCATCTCTTAATAGCCCTCAAAATTTTTAATTTCTCAAGAACACCATACCAAAATTTACTTACTTTCAATTTAGTCCTTAAATTTAAAAACTATACAAAATTACTTAACAAAATAGTCCTAAAATATTTCCAAGCTTCAAAATCTTCCATTTAACATCATGAACATCCAAAAATCATCAATGATAATTTTAAAAAAAACTTTAACAATTTTAAAAACGAAAATATGGGTTAACTAGACCTAATTGCAACGATCTCAAAAATATACGAATGAGAAAATACATACCATGCACACCAAAAAAACTTGGCCGAAAGCTCCCAAGTTTAGCTATAGAGTTTTCGGTTTCTCCATGAAGAAATAAAAAAGATGATAGTTGTTTTAATATTTTATCTTAGCTTTTTTTATTTTATTACCAAAATGCCATTAATTCAACATAATTTTAATCTAAAATGCATATATCTACCATCCACTATCTTGACTATGGCTAAATTTCCATAAGGATCCATTCAATTATAATTTTACACTCAATTAATCCTTTTAAACTAATAGCTATTAACTTTTGTAGCTTTTATGACTTAGTCCTTTTTACTTAATTAACTATCTAAATGTTAAAATTACCTAACCAAATTTTAGTACACCTATATAATCACTCCATAAATATTTAATACAAATATTTACGGGCTCAATTTATAGAAATGAGGTCCTGAAACCTCATTTTCCAAAACTACTTGTCTTTAGAGATAAACCACTTGGACTTAACTAATCATTCAAATAACAAAAAATTATCAAGTAAAATTTATTATAATTATATATCTGACTCGTAAATATTAAATAATAATATTTAAGGACTCACTCGTTGAATTTGTGATCTCGAAACCACTGTTTCTGACACCACTTGAAAACGGGTTGTTACAATATATAGATACTGCTATCATACGTGGTTTCCAACCCATGCTTTGTGTTGGGTTTTTTTTTTTTTTAGTTAAATCTATGGAGTAAAAAAATTAAAGGTTATAATATGTTTCAAGTTTCTAAATTTTTTGTATATTTGGAATATAGTTCCCATACTTCTACTTTTAGGAATTTAATCCTTTTGCTTTTCAAATTTAAAAATTCAAGTTCAATTGTTAACATCGTTAAAGTTTGTCAGTTACATTCGTTAGTGTGAGATTCTGAAACTAAAAAAAAATCTCTTGGTAGACATATAAATGACAGAAAATGATATTGTAATGGACTCGAATTTAACAAATCTTAATATTCACATTAGCATTTTAATTAGAATAAAGTACTTAGATTTGCTAATGATATTATAAAAATTGAGATATCAAATTATATCAAAATTAAAGTATAGAGATTAAATCTCAAATTTAAGCATAATATAGGAACTAGAATTGAAATCTGGTCATTGATCTATAATCTTAAAAAAAAGAAGAGGGATCAAAATTAAGATTTATCTATTATCCTATAATGAAAAAAAGGTGGATATATGTCTCGTAGAAAGGCCTTAAGGTAGGTAAAAGTACCATGGAGATCGTTATACTAGAAGTTGGATTACATTTTGTTTTTTACACAAAAAATAGAAAAAATTAACTATATATGTTATATCAAAGAGCAATTTATTTCGTTCGTTAAAAATTCAATCTATTTTTACCATTAAGTAATTATATGGATGATGAGCAAGTAGGCAGTGACACATGTACCTCAACAAATATTTAAGAACATAAAAAATCCTAATACATAAAAAAAAGTTTAACAATTATTTAAAAAACCACGTTTAAAATAACATGGACAAAACCTAGAGAATCATTTATCCAAGTTCATCTTGGATGTGCTTTTTCAAATAATTAAAAAATATTAAAAAAAATTATTTAAAATTTATTAAGAATTATAAAAATTACTAAAAAATATTAATTTAAAATAAATAACCAAAATTAAAATAACTCAAACCAAACGATAAATTCAAAATAATAGAATTTATAACTTTCCTTTTGTCAATGAAGAGTATTTATATTTCGTGTCATTGACCATATTCCCTTTTATCCAAATCTGTAACATATTTTCTCATATTCATCCACTTAACAATACACGATATGCGACGCAAACAATGGCTTAAAACAAGATCTTTTCCTTCCATTAAATTTTACATCATTTTTCTACTTATTTGTTATTTTAATATAATATTTATAGTAATTCATCATAACAGTTATTAAATCTTTAAATAAGTTGTAGATTGATGATGATAATTAATTTCCAAATATTTATTGTAATTTTAAATGTTTTAATTAAATTTTAATAATTTCAATATTTTTTAATATTTTTTTATAATTATTTAAAAGCTTACATTTAAGATAAATCTAGATAAATTTTCCACGATGATGAACCTAGACAACTTTTTATTTTATTTTTATTTTTTATTTTGATTTTATGTTAAATTAATCAAGGCCAAAAATAGTAAATTTTATGTATATAAATAGGGCCTTAGTGTTCTTTGAAAAAATCATCAATGAGTTCTGCTTTCCTACTCCAATTTGGAATAGAATTGTTCTTTCTTTTTCCTTGGAATTGACGTGAGCTACTGCTATTTTCATTGGCATTTTGCTTGCTTTTATAAATTGAGCTAATTGCCTTTCAAGTCTTTTCATTCCCCAATTTCTTCCATTATCATCAACCTACCTTTCAAAACATACAAAGCATGAATAATTTCATGCTTCACTAAATTTCATCTTAGCTTTAGGCCGGTGTTCTTTCCGGTCGGGAATCGTGAGATACGAATTTGTGCTAAAAATCCTTCCAATCGGTATAGACCAATCATCCCTTAAAGTTAAATTTGATTTCAAGTCAAAGTGCACGTTGGGTTGGAGTCTTGTTTGCTGACAGTTGGAGATTCGAGTCAGCCGTGCTGAATTCAGATTTCTGAGAACAAATCAAAGAAGAAGTGATCGGGTTTAAAAGACCCACGCGGTTGAGGCCGTTGATTCGAGTTGGGTTCTTCAGAGCGCAAGGCTGCCGGAATCTTGAATCGGGAACACGTGTATCTCAGTTACATAATCGGTAAGGGTTGGTTTGCAGGTCGTACCAGAACCAGCTACGAGAGGAAGAATTGGTGGTTACGACGTTCTTAACTGCTATAACCAGCTTATCATTTGGAGGAAAAGATTAATTTTCAAGGATCGATTCTTGATACGAAATTTACCGAGTCTAAGGCTAAGGCTTATTTTATCTGTTTTCACAAGTCTAAATTTATTTCCAGTTTCCATTTATTTTCAATAGTAGTCGATCGTTTATTTAAGCTGATTAGATTATTTACTCTTTTGAGCATTCTCAAACTCCCCCGATTTAATTGTTTATTTTTGTTGCAGGTACGTTTGGAGTCGTGGGCACGACTCTTGACACGACGCTTGACACGACGAATATTCTGTTCATAAGTGAACACAGAAGTTGATTACGATATCCAATCCCTGTGGACTCGACCCTACTACCACTCTTTACTACAATTTAGAGTCATTTTTGTAGGAATTATTTTTGGTGATTTTGACGCCCATCAAAATTTGGCGTCGTTGCCGGGGATTGGAGATATTTTTCTAATTTTTGTTTGTTTACCTTATGACCAGATCAGAACCGGGAACTCTAGAGTTTGAACCAGAAATTGAGAAATTGGCCCGAAAACTGCAGAAAGAAGCCATTCGATGTGGTAAACGACCAAATCCCGAATTCCAAAACATATCATACACCGAGGAGATTTTCTCGTTCGACGAACCCAACGAGATGGCTGAACAGACGATACACCAACTTGCTGTGTCACCGGATGAACAACAACCCTTATGTATAACCCATCCGACAGGAGCGATGCCATTTGAGTTAAAGTCGAGTTTGATTCATTTACTACCCACTTTTCATGGATTACAGAACGAAAATCCTCACACCCACCTTAAAGAGTTCCATATGGTGTGCACAAGCATGAAGCCTCAGGGAGTAACAGAAGACCAAATCAAACTTCATGTTTTTCCTTTCTCATTAGCCGACTCTACTAGAGAGTGGCTATTTTATTTGCCTCCGGGGTCTGTCAACCCATGGTCTGACATGTCTCATTTGTTTCTTGACAGGTTCTTCCCTGCAGCTCGAGCGGCCGAACTTAGGAGAGACATTGTGGGAATCCGTCAGAAGGAGATTGAATCGCTCTACGATTACTGGGAGTGGTACAAAAATTTGTGTGCAAGTTACCCACAACATGGACTGATTGAACAATCACTCTTGCAGTATTTCTATGAGGGATTACTCTCGATGGGAATGAAGATGATAGATGCTGCAAGTGGAGGGGCACTAGTCAATATGACTCCTCAGAGAGCACGAGAGTTGATTTCAACCATGGCTGCTAACTCTCAACAATTTTGACCAGCCACAGAACCCACAAGACGGGTTCATGGGTTAAGTTCTCTATCTCTAGAAGATAAAATTGATAAGCTGACTAACGTTGTTCAAACTTTTCTTACAAATAAAATGAGCTCAGCATGGTCGTGCAGAATTTACACTAAACCAGACCATCCGACGGTCTCCTGCCCGATTTTACATGAGGATTCAACAAAACAAGCGAATGCTGTTGGGAACTTTCCAGGACCGCCCCAGAGGCGATATGACCCCTACTTGAACTCGTATAATATGGGGTGGAAGGATCACCCGAATCTTAGTTATGGGACGAATCCGCAGTTCAATCAACCGTACCAACAAAGGCCGCATCAGAATCAACAGTTACCACCCCCAAAGTCGTCTTTGGAAGCCATAGTGGAAAGGCTAGCCAATAGTACTGAGAAATTCCAACAAAAAACTGACATGCATTTGTAGGAGTTGGATAAGCAAGTGAGTAAACTCGAGCTCACGGTTAGCCGTTTGGAGTCCCAAGGTAAGCTGTCATCCCAAACTGAGCCAAACCTTCGACACAACTCAAGCGCTATGACATTGAGGAGTGGGAAGGTTTTGGAACCCGTACCTAACACGAGTCACGCCCACGACACTAGTCAGGATAGGGAGAAACTTGACACTGAGGCTCCAGTAGAGTCAGCACCACAAAAACCATTTACAGGACCACCTCTGTTTCCCGGAAGACTTCTCCAGTGCAAGAAGGAGAGAGACGAGAAGGAGATCCTCGACACCTTTTGAAAGGTGGAAATCAACATACCTCTTCTCGATGCGATTAAGCAGATCCCACAATACAGAAAATTCCTAAAAGAGTTATGCACGAGTAAAAGGAAACTTCTGGGCAATGAAAAGGTAAGTGTCGGAGAAAATGTCTCCGCCGTTCTACAAAGGAAAATACCGCCCAAATGTAAGGACCAAGGTATGTTTTTCATATATTGTAAAATAGGTAGTGTCGGTATTAAAAAAGCAATGTGTGACTTAGGCGCATCAATTAATGTTATGCCTTTTGTCAATTTATAAACGGTCCTTTAAAGGAAACAGGTGTGACTATTCAGCTTGCAGATAGATCTGTGGTGCATCCGAAGGGAGTATTAGAGGACGTTCTTGTCAAGGTAAACGAGCTAATATTTCCTGCAGACTTCTACATTATCGACATGGAGGATGAAAATTCGGCCAATTCATCTGACATACTTCTTGGGAGGCCATTTTTTAGTACCGCCCAAACAAAGATTGACGTACGAATTGGGATACTCACTATGGAGTTCGATGGGGAAATGGTGAAATTCAATGTCTATGAGGCCATGAACCGCCCTAGCATGATTTCTAATGTTTCTAATATTGATATAATTGATCCTTTAACTGAATTACATTTAGAATATCATGACGAGTATGAATTACAAGCCGTTCTTTACAGAAGTCTAGACTTTAATGCCATAGAGGAACAAGAAGAGTGGATAACCTTTGAAGAGTCTGTTCACGATACAGTGGCTCATTTGGAGGCACCGCAATTATGGAGAAATCCAGGTAAATATCTTGAATTATCACCTTCGCAAACTAAGCTTGTACTATCTATTTTGCAGGCTCCAGAGTTGGAACTCAAACCACTTCCAGACCATTTAAAGTACGCTTTTCTCGGTAAAAGAAATACCTTACCGGTAATAATCTCGAGTAAACTCTCGAAGGTAGAACAGGAAAATTTGGTACGAGTTTTTAGAGACTATAAAGTGGTAATTGGATAGACGATAACTGACATCAAGGGATTGAGCCACTCAACTTGCATGCACAAAATTCAAGTTGTGGATAATGTTATTCCCAAAAGAGAGGCTCAAAGGTGTCTCAATCCGCCCATGATGGAGGTGGTAAGGAAATAAGTTCAAAAGCTACTCGATGCTGGGATGATCTATCCTATTTCTGACAGTAATTGGGTCAGCCCGGTCCATGTAGTACCGAAAAAGACTGGCGTAATCGTAATTGAGAATTCGGAAGGTGAGATGGTTCCCACTCGAGTCCAAAACGGGTGGAGAGTCTGCATCGATTATAGGAAGTTGAATTCCTTAACTCGAAAAGATCATTTTCCACTTTCTTTTATTGACCAGATGTTAGAACGTTTAGCTGGGAAGTCTCATTATTGTTGTCTTGATGGTTACTCAGGGTTTTTTCAGATTCCAGTAGCACCTGAGGATCAAGAGAATACGACATTTACGTGCCCATTTGGCACACTCGCTTACATACGGATGCCGTTTAGACTTTGCAACGCACCAGACACGTTTCAGAGGTGCATGGTAAGTATATTTTCTGACTACGTCGAGAAAATAATTGAGGTGTTCATGGACGACTTTACTGTATATGGTGAGTCTTTTGAGGTATGTTTATCAAATTTTGCAAAAATCTTGAAAAGATGCTTAGAATTTAATCTTGTTCTAAATTATGAGAAATGTCATTTTATGGTAGATAAAGGATTAGTTCTAGGTCATATCATCTCTGCTGAGGGAATCTCTGTCGATAAAGTAAAAATCGATATCATTAACTCACTGCCATACCCCACAACTGTGAGGGAGGTTCGTTTTTTCCTTGGTCATGCAGGTTTCTACAAGCGGTTCATTAAAGACTTTTTAAAAATTACACAACCGCTTTGCAATCTACTACAGAAAGACAAGGAGTTCGAGTTTGACCAATCATACAGAGACGAGTTTGATACGCTCAAACATAAGCTCATTTCGGCACCCATTGTTCAACCACCAAACTAGGATTATCCTTTCAAGATAATGTGTGACGCAAGTGACCATAGCGTAGGAACAATCCTTGGGCAAAGAATCGAGAAAGATCCACACGTCATCTCCTATGCGCCTAAGACTTTGGATGCTGCCCAAAGTAATTATTCGACTACTGAAAAGGAGTTTCTAGCTATAGTTTTTGCTTTGGAAAAATTTTGTTCGTATTTATTAGGGACTAAGATTTTCGTTTTTTCTGATCATGCGGCTCTTAAATATCTGATCGGGAAGAAGGAAGAAAAACTGAGACTTATAAGGTGGATATTACTTTTGCAGGAGTTCGATCTCGAAATAAAGGAAAAAAAGGGATGCGAAAATTTGGTAGCTGACCATCTAAGCCGAATACCTCTATCGAAGGATGTCACACCACTTAAGGACGATTTTCCGGACGAAAGTCTGCTTGCTACTCAGACAATTTTTCCTTGGTACGCAGACATAGTGAATTACCTTGCTACAGGTATGGTCTCTTCTAACTTGTCACGATCTGAAAAAGATAAGATCAAACGTGAATCACGATACTATGTTTGGGACAACCTCTACCTTTGGAAATATTGTTTCGATCAGGTAATTCGACGATGTGTTGCAAAAACTGAGGTAAACTCGAATTTATCTTTTTGTCATTCTTATGTATGTGGTAGACATTTTGGTCCTAAACGAACTGCGCATAAAGTACTTGAATGTGGACTATATTGGCCACATATTTTTCGATATGCATATTTGTTCTGTAAAACATGCGAAAAGTGCCAAAAGGTAGGAAACTTGAGCCGAAAAAATGAAATGCCTCTAACCCTTGTACATGTTTGTGAAATATTTGATATATGGGGCATAGATTTTATGGGACCTTTTGTCTCGTCATACAGTAACATCTATATTCTACTTGCAGTTGACTATGTGTCGAAGTAGGTGGAAGCAAAAGCCACTCATCATGCTGATGCAAAAACAGTAGTCGATTTTCTAAAAAGTTATAATTTTTCCAGGTTTGGCACACCGCGAGCATTGATCAGTGATCGTGGAACGCATTTTTGCAACAAGGTAATCGACACGCTTTTGAAAAAATACGGGGTAGTGCAACGAGTCGCTACGGCTTATCACCCTCAATTAAACGGTCAAGCGGAAGTGTCGAATCGAGAAATCAAGTTGATTTTGGAGAAGACTGTCAAGCCAAGTAGAAAAGATTGGAGTTTACGACTAAACGATGCACTGTGGGAGTACTGTACGGCTTATAAAGGACCCATAGGTATGTCTCATTATCGACTAATTTTTGGTAAACCGTGTCATCTTTCTATTGAGCTAGAACATAAAGTGTTTTGGGCAGTCAAGCAATGCAACATGGAGTTGGAAGCTGCAGGTAAGCATCGTAAGTTACATATTCAGAAACTTGAGGAAATTCGACGAGAAGCGTTTAAAAGTGCCCAAATTTATAAGGATAAGGTCAAAGCATATCATGACCAAAAGATAACCCATAAACAATTTATTGTAGGACAGAAAGTATTACTTTATGACCCTACATTAAGAATTTTTACAGGTAAGCTTCGGACTAAGTGGTTAGGGCCTTTCGTTGTTACTCACGTATTTCCACACGGTGCAGTTGAGGTTAAAAGCGAAGAATCCGAAAAAATCTTTAAGGTCAACGGATAGCGATTAAAACCTTTCTACGAGAATTTTCAAGTCCACATGGTTGAGGAATTAGTCCTCGAGGAGCCGGATAAATATATTCCCAGGTCGTCGAGCTAACGGCGTTAAATGAAAGCGCTTTTTTAGGAGGCAACCCAAATTTCTTTTCATTTATTTAATTTTAATTTTGAGTTTTAGTAAGATTTAGGATGTAAATAAATAAATTTTTTATTTAATTCAGTTAATTTGATATTTTCAGGAACATGATGGAGGTTATGAATTTTTTTCGAAAGTCAAATAATAGTGGTGGCGTGGGTACGACTTGCTAATTGGTGACAATTATTTACCTACAAATATAATAAAAAAAACCCAATATCTCAAACCTTCATAAAACCCAAAAAAACCCAAATCCAAATACCCATCACCCAACCCATTTAACCTACCCCAAACCTAATACCCACTTAGCCCATTTACCCAAATACCAAATTACCCACAAAATAAACCCAAAATAAGCCTAGCCCAATACCAAAACAAAGCCCCAAAAAAAATAGAAATCAAAAAAAGTAAAAAATAAACCCCCCAAATCCCTAAATCCCCAAACTCATTTTTCCTATCTTCATTTTCTTCAAAACAAAACCCTAACCCCCACAACCAACCAACGCCGCCGTCACCATCGCCGCCCCTTGTCGCTGTCACCACTACATTGCTGTGTCATCGCTGCCCTACCAATTACCGTCCCACCTCCCTTCGGCGCCATCGACGAGCCCAAACCCCCACCCCTCCATTTTCTTTTCTTTTTCTTTTTTTTCCTTTTTCCCCTCCACCCGCAACCACCATTCACCGGCCTTCTCTGCCGCCGCGTCACTACTGAACGACACCCTCACCACCATGTCGCATCGCTATTACCCATCGGAGCCCTCACCCGTGCGCTGCCGCTCATCTCCTCCCCAAGCACCGTCTCTTCTATTTCTTTTCTTTTTTCTCCATCACCAAACACCCAAACCACCCTCCCACCACCCTAACTGACGCCAAAACTGAGATCCCCACCATCACCATTCAAAAAGATCAACCCAAACCATACTGTCACCTTTCACCGCCGTCGCCGCCGTCCGCCGTCGTTGTCGTCGCGAACAGAACCATTTATTTGTGGCGCCTACACGAAAACAATGGTTTGAATTCGAAACCAAATGGCCGACAATATTCCGGCTTCACTCAATCGAAGTCGACATTGATTTTCAACGCCTCCAGTCGTCGATATAGCCGACGACGACTCCGAGCCTTCTCCACCTCCTCCAAGCCAAACGGACGCCCTAACAAGAACTCGTCGCCGATGAAGTCTGACTCTGGTCGAAGTAGAACACTCGAACAGCAACCCCGCTACCCCCGAAAGGTCGATTCTCAACTCTCAGCCTGATTTACCTTTACTAACATATTATGCAGGCTGTTTGGAGGAAGTCGGGACTTTTAACGATAATGTCGAATGTCCCTCTAATGCGAACGAGCGTGTCTCACAATACCGAACACGATCGTCTACCACTCGAGCCTGTCAACGACCGACTCGCGAGTCAGCGGCACCCCCAAATAGCAGTACTGACGCTGCTAAAAATTTAAGTCCACCCGACTCGCCTAACGAATATGTTCGACCATCACGAGATAGTCAACGCAATAGACGAGGTCGTGCAAACACTATTCCTACTGAAGGTCGATTACGAGGATTTCTTGACTTTTCGACCTCGGAGCATCGCGCAAGATACGACGACATCCGACAACGTCTGCACCCGGTCTGTAAGCAAGTCGATCTCTCTACTCTTGATATGTTAAATATTCGCGATTCTGTGATTGGCTATTTTGATGCTATTGGTTGGAATTCATTTGCTAATATTTCTTGTAATGCATATTATGAGTTGATATATGAATTCTACACTACATTTAGCTTCAATATAAATGCATTACGAACTGTTGAAACACAAAACATTGTCTGTTTTCGTTTGCTTGGGAGGGACTTTCGGATGTCAATTTCTGAATTTAACATTGCCATGGGTTTCGTCGACCCTGATAATATTCAATTCGTTTCCTATCATACTGGTCTATTAGATATTCCAAGAAACTTTGATGCTCAAGATGTTTACTGTGTTTTAACTCATTCTAATCAGCTTTATAATCCAAAGACCACAAAAGACTTATTGGTGCATGAACTTGCTTTAAGATATATTCACCGATTTTTAGCCTTTAGTTTTTCAGGTAGAAATGACTCGTCATCTGTTCTAACTAAGACTGTACTGTTCTTTTTGTGGTGTATGCATTCTGGTTTTAAAGTTAATTTAGAATATTGGTTTGCACGAAATTTTCATGCCGTTTTGCGATGTAATCGTCCACTAATACTTGGGTCATATATTACGAATTTAACCTCTCGAGTTTTTCCCTCTGAAATTGATTTCTCGGCCATAACATGTGCATATAGTATGGATAGCTTAGATAAATATTGTTTGGATTCTATGGGATTGCTTGCCAGCACCCCTACTTCGTGTTATTTTGTTCCTCCAGGTACACGGACTACTCGCGGAAATATGGTTTTTCGCCAACGTCCACACATCAATACTAGAGAGCAAGAGGAACAACCTCTATCCGTGGAGGCACGTTTAAGCCGGATCAAAGCTCGACTTGGAACAATGGAAAATCAAGTCTCCACAATCCTTGACATCCTGCAAAGTCGTTACCCCCAACACCGACAAAATCGTTAAAGACACCTGGGGAGTATTCTGAACTTTTCCTTTTACCTGTTAACTGAGATGCTGTTTTTCATCTAATATGACACGTGCTTGAGGACAAGCAAAGTTTAAGTAGGGGGTGGAAATTGATGATGAATATGCATGATTTTTTGCTGCATGTCTCTCTTTTGCATGTGTTCAATCTTATGCTAGAATTATTCAATAGTTTATTCCGACATTGAGCCTCTAATATAATTACTTATTCAATTTGGACAATTGGGTAAATTTTGAATTAAAGTGTTCAAAGTATCTAGATTAGTCGACATTTGTGTTTTAAGGTTGATATATGTAACTAGACTTTTCATATAAATTGATTGTTTGAAAAAATATTTGCTTGTACATAAATAAATAAAGGCTCAAGTTATGAGTGAAAGTTTCGAAAACGTGACCGAATTGAGTAACCGGGATAGGGTGCTTGGGTTGTCATTTTATCTCGCGTAAAAAGGTTCGAGTGACAAGTTGATAACTTGCAAACATTCTGCTAACCAAGCCTTCAAAAAGAAAAAAACAAACAGACTGTTTGAACTGAGTAACCAGGATAGGGTGCTTGGATTGTCATCCTAGTTCGCGCAAAAAGGTTTGACCAATTCTTTTAATAATGCATTGCAAATTTTGGATTCAAACTCAATTTAGTGAAATTATTTAGTTCACGTATTTCTATTTTATGACGCTTGTTGATTAAATTATATATTCTGAGCATTTGTTTATTTTTGTCTATGTTGTTTGCATTGATTATGGATGTGGAAAAGAGGCTCGATTTGTAATAAATCGTAGAATAATTTCTAATGTTTGAAGGAACAATATGCTTGAGGGCAAGCATGAGCTAAGTAGGGGGGATTTGATAACATATTAATTTGCATGTTATTTTATGTTTAAATTCAATTTATTTCTGAATTGATCCCTGCTAATTAGTACTTTTATGTTTTAATCTTGTCAAGGATGCAATTAGGACGCTAAGAGACAAAAACGAGCAAAAAAGGACCAAATTGAAACAAAATCAATGGAATGGGGCCGAATAAAAAATATGGAGAAAGCTAAGGACTCACCAAATATTTTGACTTTGTAAAAAGCCAAAAATAGAAAAGTCTTATTTTATTTTTATTTTTTATTTACTTTATTTTTTTTTTATTTTGATTTTATGTTAAATTAGTCAAGGCCAAAAATAGTAAATTTTATGTATATAAATAGGGCCTTAGTGTTCCTTGAAAAAATCATCAATGAATTCTGCTTTCCTACTCCAATTTGGAATAGAATTGTTCTTTCTTTTTCTTTGGAATTGACGTGAGCTACTGCTATTTTCATTGGCATTTTGCTTCCTTTTATAAATTGGGCTAATTGCCTTTCAAGTCTTTTCATTCCCCAATTTCTTCCATTATCATCAACCTACCTTTCAAAACATACAAAGCATGAATAATTTTATGCTTCACTAAATTTCATCTTAGCTTTAGGCCGGTGTTCTTTCCGGTCGGGAATGGTGAGATACGAATTTGTGCTAAAAATCATTCCAATCGGTATTCATTTTTTTTCCTAAGTATCGGGATAGACCAATCATCCCTTAAAGTTAAATTCAATTTCAAGTCAAAGTTCACGTTGGGTTGGAGTCTTGTTTGCTGACAGTTGGAGATTCGAGTCGGCCGTGCTGAATTCAGATTTCCGAGAACAAATCAAGGAAGAAGTGATCGGGTTTAAACGACCCACGCGGTTGAGGCCGTTGATTCGAGTTGGGTTCTTCAGAGCGCAAGGCTACCGGAATCTTGAATCGAGAACACGTGTATCTCGGTTAGATAATCGGTAAGGGTTGGTTTGCAGGTCGTACCGGAACCAGCTACGAGAGGAAGAATTGGTGGTTAGGACGTTCTTAACTGCTATAACCAGCTTATCATTTGGAGGGGAAGATTAATTTTCAAGGATCGATTCTTGATATGAAATTTACCGAGTCTAAGGCTAAGGCTTATTTTATCTGTTTTCACAAGTCTGAATTTATTTCCAGTTTACATTTATTTTCAATAGTAGTTGATCGTTTATTTAAGTTGATTAGATTATTTACTCTCTTAAACATTCTCAAACTCCCCCGATTTAATTGTTTATTTTTGTTGCAGGTACGTTTGGAGTCATGAGCACGACTATTGACACGACGCTTGACGCGATGAATATTTTGTTCATAAGTGAACACAGAAGTTGATTACGATATCCAATCCCTGTGGACTCGACCCTACTACCACTCTTTACTACAATTTAGAGTCATTTTTGTACGAATTATTTTTAGTGTTTTCGACGCCTATCATTCTTATTTATTTTTTAAAATATTTAATGACCTGATAAAATATCAAGTCAGTATGATTTACATATGACACTTTAGTAAGGATTAATTTATTCATATTTTTAATTAGAAGGTTAAACACAATCAAACTCTTAATACTTTGATATTTCAAATAGTTTTAGTATGTAGCAGCCATAGATTACATTTTGCAATAAATTATTTAAAATGAAACAAGTTCAGCACTGCTGTGAGGGCAACGATCATGACCGTATCTTTTACGTCTACAACACCACCATAAATACAATCCGAAATAAAACGTCTTTGCAAGACCAAGACCAAGACCAATTACAATAATATTTTTTAATATTTTTTGTTTATTTTATATTCCAAAAAATAAATATTTTTTTGTCTGTATTTAAAGTATTTAAAGTTTACAGTTACCCTTTCAAATAATATCATTTTCAAAATTTGAACTCACGTTCTATCTTTGAAAATTTAATGTATTTTACTATTACATCCAACACTTATTGGTGTCAATTACAATAATATACATCTGCTATGATATAACTAAAACAAAGAAAAAATAAAAGAAATATATTTTAAAAAAGTTATTTAATTATTGATAAATAGATTAATATTTATAGATGTATTAACCTGTAAACAATTTATAGAAATATTTTGTTTTCAATTAATTCATATATATTACCCTTAATTAATGTAAAAGGTAATTGCAAACGATGTTCATATGCCCTTTTCCCTTGGTGTATTTAAAGACTGATATGATAGATTAAAGAAAAAAAATTGCATGACTTAAATAACAAATGCTACAACTGAAGTTCATTAGCTTATGCACCAAGATTTACAATAATTATGCACCACCAGGTCTCTGGTAGCAGGAAAACCGATCAGAACGCCCCAGGCGGAGGTCCATCTTGATCTGCCGTGAAATGCATGAGAACTGACTTGGAACCAGGAGAAACCCTAATGACTGTGGGCTATCAACTCGTTTCGGAGTGCTCTTTGTGAAGGACTGTAATCTAAGATTACTTACATCAGATGGAGCTTTCACAGTTAGTTCATAGAAGAAACCTCTCTCCGTTGAGGGCCCAATCCGGCTCAAAGTAACTACATTCCCCAAATTCTCAACCTTGTTGTGAAGAATGAACAAAGAACCATCTCTCTCCTCTCGAAGAATAAGGAACTTCTCAGAAACTCCTAAGGTAATGGATGCTAGACGATCATAATGGAAACATGTTGCAGAATACTTGTGTACATTGCCAAAGTGTGCACTTAACTCCTCTGATGAACCCTCAAAGTCGCAATCAGGAAGGGGGCATGAACATGGCGCGAAAAGGCATGCCTTTCCATGTTTCTGCTTCATGCTATAACTGAATGCTTCTTTGCACCCGTACTTTGTGTTTTGGCATGTCACTTTGACAGATTCCAACACCTTCTCAATCGCCCTGCAGCGACTATAGCCAATTGGAGTCATACAGGATGGACATCTATTCCTCATTTTGATGCAACAGGTAGAGCAAGCTATATGCCCATTCTCACACTGAATTGCCAATCACAGACATACAGATTGATCAGGATGCATTTAATATATGAAAGAATGAATAATATCATTGCAAAAATATGGGACTTATTTGATATTTCAATTCTATTAATTTCATGTGCGCTGTCAATGATATCCTTTGATCAGACAATGCCAAATCCACACACCAAAACAACCTCAAGTTCAAAAGGATGACAGTAGTACATAATTTTCATACTAAACCACGACAGAACTTTTGTTGAACATCAAAGATTGGCCATTCAAGGGATCCCCACAAGAAGCTAAGTATTATGCATTATAAAACCTGTGGTTTATTATTTATTCTCACAAATTCCAGACTGAACTGGTACATGGCGACAAGTAAAAGAGGTCTTGAAGTTTATATGTACATGTCCAAGTATGAACAGCACATTAAAACTCACAAATAGCTTCCCCATCTATGTTACTAGGACTTCTTAGTTTTTCCATATATATGGAGAGTCCTCAGAGGGTCATATCCCCATACCTACATCCAAAAACGTGGGTGCTTCAATAAACATAAAGAGTCAAAACAACATAGTCCCCCATCACCTTAAGAGTACAGAATCTCAAAGGGGTCATCCTTCCTCTTTCTACTACTTATTCAAATATTGGCAACACTTCTAGGAAAACACTCTTGCAGGAGACAGAATGTGTTAATTACACGGTTAAAGAGAAATAGGAATAACCTATTCCTCCATTATTGCTTATACCTAGAGATGCAACCAAGATCTCACCATTTGAAAAAGGTTACCAGCCTACTAAATATCACTATAATGCTCTAACTCTTCATTTTATTTTTCTTTAGGTACTGTGTCTGACATGTATTTAAAAAGAGTATAGGGATATGACCCACCAAAAACCCTTCAATTACATAGAAAACCTACAATGCATTTCAAACGGGTTATTTTCCCTTACAAATTCAAATAGCGAACAAGAAATATGCAAATTCTACATAATTCTCATGATTATATCTATAAATTTACAAATCATCCTCAGCCATTGAAACTAACAATCACTTGTATGCTTTTTCATCGGCCATATCCTTCCCTTCAGCAGTCCATTAAATAAGAACAGACCATAAACGTCAAGCCTAGTATGCATTTATAGAATTTAAGCAGAAATTACAATGCAGCAATTCTCAGAACAAGGATTTTACTTATTCTCAAAACAACATAGTTCCCCATCACCTTAAGAGTATAGAATCTCAAAGGGGTCATCCTTCCTCTTTCTACTACTTATTCAAATATTGGCAACACTTCTAGGAAAACACTCTTGCAGGAGACAGAATGTGTTAATTACACGGTTAAAGAGAAATAGGAATAACCTATTCCTCCATTATTGCTTATACCTAGAGATGCAACCAAGATCTCACCATTTGAAAAAGGTTACCAGCCTACTAAATAATCTCACCATTTGAAAAAGGTTACCAGCCTACTAAATATCACTATAATGCTCTAACTCTTCATTTTATTTTTCTTTAGGTACTCGTGTCTGACATGTATTTAAAAAGAGTATAGGGATATGACCCACCAAAAACCCTTCAATTACATAGAAAACCTACAATGCATTTCGAAACGGTTATTTCCCCTTACAAATTCAAATAGCGAACAAGAAATATGCAAATTCTACATAATTCTCATGATTATATCTATAAATTTACAAATCATCCTCAGCCATTGAAACTAACAATCACTTGTATGCTTTTTCATCGGCCATATCCTTCCCTTCAGCAGTCCATTAAATAAGAACAGACCATAAACGTCAAGCCTAGTATGCATTTATAGAATTTAAGTAGAAATTACAATGCAGCAATTCTCAGAACAACGATTTTACTTATTCTCAAAACAACATAGTTCCCCATCACCTTAAGAGTATAGAATCTCAAAGGGGTCATCCTTCCTCTTTCTACTACTTATTAAAATATTGGCAACACTTCTAGGAAAACACTCTTGCAGGAGACAGAATGTGTTAATTACACGGTTAAAGAGATATAGGAATAACCTATTCCTCCATTATTGCTTATACCTAGAGATGCAACCAAGATCTCACCATTTGAAAAAGGTTACCAGCCTACTAAATATCACTATAATGCTCTAACTCTTCATTTTATTTTTCTTTAGGTACTCGTGTCTGACATGTATTTAAAAAGAGTATAGGGATATGACCCACCAAAATCCCTTCAATTACATAGAAAACCTACAATGCATTTCAAACGGTTATTTCCCCTTACAAATTCAAATAGCTTAACAAGAAATATGCAAATTCTACATAATTCTCATGATTATATCTATAAATTTACAAATCATCCTCAGCCATTGAAACTAACAATCACTTGTATGCTTTTTCATCGGCCATATCCTTCCCTTCAGCAGTCCATTAAATAAGAACAGACTATAAACGTCAAGCCTAGTATGCATTTATAGAATTTAAGCAGAAATTACAATGCAGCAATTCTCAGAACAACGATTTTACTTATTCTCAAAACAACATAGTTCCCCATCACCTGAAGAGTATAGAATCTCAAAGGGGTCATCCTTCCTCTTTCTACTACTTATTCAAATATTGGCAACACTTCTAGGAAAACACTCTTGCAGGAGACAGAATGTGTTAATTACATGGTTAAAGAGAAATAGGAATAACCTATTCCTCCATTATTGCTTATACCTAGAGATGCAACCAAGATCTCACCATTTGAAAAAGGTTACCAGCCTACTAAATATCACTATAATGCTCTAACTCTTCATTTTATTTTTCTTTAGGTACTCGTGTCTGACATGTATTTAAAAAGAGTATAGGGATATGACCCACCAAAAACCCTTCAATTACATAGAAAGCCTACAATGCATTTCGAAACGGTTATTTCCCCTTACAAATTCAAATAGCGAACAAGAAATATGCAAATTCTACATAATTCTCATGATTATATCTATAAATTTACAAATCATCCTCAGCCATTGAAACTAACAACCACTTGTATGCTTTTTCATCGGCCATATCCTTCCCTTCAGCAGTCCATTAAATAAGAACAGACCATAAACGTCAAGCCTAGCATGCATTTATAGAATTTAAGCAGAAATTACAATGCAGCAATTCTCAGAACAACGATTTTACTTATTCTCAAAACAACATAGTTCCCCATCACCTTAAGAGTATAGAATCTCAAAGGGGTCATCCTTCCTCTTTCTACTACTTATTCAAATATTGGCAACACTTCTAGGAAAACACTCTTGCAGGAGACAGAATGTGTTAATTACACGGTTAAAGAGAAATAGGAATAACCTATTCCTCCATTATTGCTTATACCTAGAGATGCAACCAAGATCTCACCATTTGAAAAAGGTTACCAGCCTACTAAATATCACTATAATGCTCTAACTCTTCATTTTATTTTTCTTTAGGTACTCGTGTCTGACATGTATTTAAAAAGAGTATAGGGATATGACCCACCAAAAACCCTTCAATTACATAGAAAACCTACAATGCATTTCGAAACGGTTATTTCCCCTTACAAATTCAAATAGCGAACAAGAAATATGCAAATTCTACATAATTCTCATGATTATATCTATAAATTTACAAATCATCCTCAGCCATTGAAACTAACAATCACTTGTATGCTTTTTCATCGGCCATATCCTTCCCTTCAGCAGTCCATTAAATAAGAACAGACCATAAACGTCAAGCCTAGTATGCATTTATAGAATTTAAGCAGAAATTACAATGCAGCAATTCTCAGAACAACGATTTTACTTATTCTCAAAACAACATAGTTCCCCATCACCTGAAGAGTATAGAATCTCAAAGGGGTCATCCTTCCTCTTTCTACTACTTATTCAAATATTGGCAACACTTCTAGGAAAACACTCTTGCAGGAGACAGAATGTGTTAATTACACGGTTAAATAGAAATAGGAATAACCTATTCCTCCATTATTGCTTATACCTAGAGATGCAACCAAGATCTCACCATTTGAAAAAGGTTACCAGTCTACTAAATATCACTATAATGCTCTAACTCTTCATTTTATTTTTCTTTAGGTACTCGTGTCTCGACATGTATTTAAAAGAGTATAGGGATATGACCCACCAAAACCCTTCAATTACATAGAAAACCTACAATGCATTTCAAACGGTTATTTCCCCTACAAATTCAAACAGCGAACAAGAAATATGCAAATTCTACATAATTCTCATGATTATATCTATAAATTTACTGTAGAAACTGTAGAAATCAGATTCATCTTTTAGCTAATTAGGTTACAGGTATAAAAAGAGATAAACTACTCTAAGAAAGGAAATAATCCCTAAAAGATCTGTAATTATCTTAAGAATCAGTAACTATGATTAATTTCTATTTACAAGATCTCTCAATAATCTATCCCTAATTCTAGGGATTCTAACACTCCCCTCAAGCTGGAGTGTAGATGTTTATCAACCCTAGCTTGCCAACATGTTGTTCAAACATGTTTTTGTTTAAACTTTTGTCAACATATCCGCAACCTTTGTTGTCCGGTAGATAGATAGGTGACGCCACTTCCCCGAGTGTATCTTCTCTTTTATGAAGTGTCGGTCTATCTCGACATGTTTGGTACGATCATGATGCACAGTGGTTGTGAGCTATATTGACAAAGCAGCTTGGTTGTCACAATGCAAACAGTATAGGTCTATTATAAGGAACCTTTAGTTCTCTCATCGGCCTTTGTATCCAAATTCCTTCACAAATACCTTGTGCAAGTGCTCGATACTCAACCGCCTTCTGCTGTGCTACCCACAGCATCGCTTCTTACTCCTCCATGTCACTAGATTACCCCAAACATAGCTGCAATAACCACCGGTTGATCGTCTGCATCATTAATAGAACTCCCCTGATCAAGATCGGTATACACTTCCACATTTCTCTTTGTCATTTTTCTTGATGTATAGGCCCTTACCAGGGAGTTCCCTTTAGGTACCTTAGTATCCGATATGCACTTCTAGGTGTTTTTCCTTGGAGCATGCATATATTGACTTATGACGCCGACACTAAAAGCAATGTCGGGACGAGTGTGAGCCAAGTAGATAAGTCTCCTACTAGGCGTTGATATCTCCCCGCCGACTTCTTCTCCATCTTCATTAGTATCTAACTTGAGATTAAACTCCATAGGAGTTTCAAATTTGCTTACAACCCATCATCCCAACTTCGATAGCAAATCGAGGACATATTTCCTTTGGGAGATAGAAATACCCTTTTGAGACCTTGCTATCTCCATGCCAAGAAAATATTTAAGATTTCCCAAATCTTTAAGTTCAAAAACTGCTCCAAGAAACTCTTTCAACCTTCCAATTTCACTTGTATCATCACCTGTTACTATTATATCATCCACATAGACAATTAGAATGCAACATTTTCCTTGTCTTTGAATGCTTGTAGAACATGGTGTGGTCTGCACTGTCCTTGAGTATATTTCCCGCCATCATAGCTTTTGCAAACCGATTAAACCACGCCTGAGATTGTTTCACCCATACAAAGATTTTTTCAACTTACACACTTGGCCCTTTCTTTCTTCAAACCTGGTGGGAAGTCCATGTAAACTTCTTCATTTAACTCCCCATTGAAAAAGCATTTTTAACATCCAACTGGGTCAATTCCCAATTCAGATTGACAAAGAATGGACAAAAGGACTCTAATTGTGTTTAGTTTGGCAACCGGTGCAAATGTCTCCTCATAATCCAAATTTATAAGTTTGAGTGAAGCCCTTAGCCACTAGAGACGAGCCTTGTATCGATCAACTCGGCCATCGGGCTTGAATTTGGTAGTAAAAATCCATTTGCACCCTCATCGTTTTCTTTCCTTTAGGTAGATCCAAACTTCCCACGCTCCATTATTTTTAGGGCCTCCATTTCCTCCATCACGGCTTGTCTCCATTCTCACGATTCAAATGCTTCTTCTATGGTTTTTGGAGTTTTTATAGAATCAACATTAGTCACAAAGGTTTGATAAGACTTAGATAAGTTACCATAGGATACAAACCGAGAGATAGGATGTTGAGTGCAGCTCCTTGTCCCCTTTCGCATTGCAATTGGAAGATAGATGGATGGTGATAGAGGTGAGACTTCGTTTTCAGAACAGTCCTCGGTTGAAGATGTGAGTGGCACTGCTGTATCAGTTTCAGAACATCGATTCCGTCTGGAATAAACCTGCAGTTCGGGCACCTGTTGCACCTGTTGTTGCTGCTGTTTTCCTTGATCAAGGGACTGTTCAGTGATGGTGTTGGTATCGGGAAGTATAGTGTTAATTTCTTGCGGCATGGGAGGAGAAATAACAGTATCAAGGTTGGGAGGTTCAGTGATAGTAGTGGTAGTAGGGTCGGAAGGTATAATAAGGAGGGTATTAAGGTTTTCATCTTTATTAAGAATCTCCCCCTGAAGATGAGAAGTCTAAAGAAAGGTTCGGTTTCAAAGAAGGTGACATCCCGAGAGACAAATAGCCGGTGTAAGGTTGGTGAGTAGCATTTGTAGCCTTTTTGAGTAGGAGAATACCCAACAAATATACAGAGGTGGGCTCGAGGATCAAGCTTGGATTGGTTGGGTTGATGATTATGGACAAAGGCTTTGCACCCGAATATTTTTGTTGGAATAGTAGGAATATGAAATAGAGGAAATGATTTGTGAAGAGTGTTTAGAGGTGTTTGGAAATTTAGGACTTTTGAAGGCATCCTATTTATTAGGTAGCAAGCAAGTAAGAAACAAATTTCACGCCCCATAAATATTTAGGGGCGTTCATTGTGAACATTAAGGCTCGAGCAACAAAGCAAAGGAGGTGTCGGTTTTTCTCTCGCGATCCCATTCTGTTGAGGTGTTTGGGCATGAACTCGTGTATAATTCCTTGGTCCGAAAGGTATGACCTTAGGACAGAATTAAAGTATTCTCTCCCGTTGTCGATGTGGAGAGTTTGGATGGTAGAGTTGAATTGGGTTCGAACCATTGAGTGGAATTATTGAAAAACTTTGGGAGTTTCAGATTTGTCTTTTAAAAGATAGACCCAACATACCCTAGTGTGATCATCAATAAAAGTAATAAACCACTTCTCACCAAGAATGTTTTTCACTTGGCTAGCTCCCATAAGTCACTTTGTGTATTAACGAAAAAGTTTGGACTGTGTATATGGTTTGAAAGGATATGGAACACGGTATGTTTGGACAATTCACAAATATCACACTTCAAGGAATTTATCTTTTTATTTCAAATAACAATGGAAGATGCTTTTTAGGTACAAAAGATTTGGATGTCCTAACCTACGGTGCCATAGCATAATAGTATCCTCTTTTGCAATAGATAGAGCTAATCCCCTTTGTGTGTCAGTCTTTATTCCACACATCTACATCCATCATCAACCTTAGCAAAGCCAATCATCTTCCCCGATTGCCTCAGATTACACAACCAAATGCAGAAAAATTCAACAAGCATTTTCCCATCTTTAGTAAGTTTACTTATTGAAAGTAAATTACAAGATAATTTTGGAACATGTAGAACATTATCAAGGGAAAAATTCTCACTACTTTTACTTTCCCTACTCCACCATACAGTGAGTATGAACCATCAACAATCCCGATTCGGGACTTGTTATGACAGTGGTGTAAGTTTGGAATAGAGTGAGGTTACTCATGTGTGGTCCAAGCACCCGAATCTAGTATCCAAGGAGAGTGGTTATTAGATTCAAGAGCAATATTGAGGCGCGTGCACTTTGAGTGGCTAAATTCCCATGACTAGTAGAGGTACTCAAAATTTTATGGAGATTTTCGAGTTGTGTCTTGGTTAGGCGCACATCCAAAGACCTCATCGATCGTATTGGAAGATAACAGAGCGCTTTTCTTGTCTTTCTGCTTTTTATCCGGATAACCATGGAGTTTAAAACATTTTTCCTTTGTGTGTCCAACACGATTGCAGTGACTACACCATGGTCCTGCTTGATCCGGACTCATTCCCAAAGACGAGTTTTTTGTGTTTGAGGACCTTTGGACACAAGAGCGTGATTCAAAGGTGGGTCGGTAGAGATTATTGGTTTGGGTTCTCCCATCATCACGAGACGACGTTTCTTCTCTCTCTCACTTACGCAAAAGCTTCACTAATGGTTGGGAGAGGTGATCTCCCCAAAATTCTCGCCACGAACCTCGTCTAACTCATGCCTCAGCCCAGCTAGAAACTCATAGAGACGCTCGTTGTTGAGGTGAGTCATAAACCTAGTGTGTTCTAGGCCTTCCCCCCAATTAGCTTCATAGTACATGTCTAACTCCTGCCACAATATTTTCAGATTGTTGTAGTAGTGAGTTACCTCAAGTGTCCCTTGTTGAATGTCTTTCAACTTGAGTTTGATCTCAAAAACTTGGGAAGCATTTCCAAGATCAGAGTAGTTCTCTTTGACTGCATCCCACATGTCTTTCGCAGTCTTAAAGAGAAGATAAGTTCGGCTTATATGGCCTTCCATAGAATTGATCAGCCATGCCATAACAATTGAGTTATTAAGTTCCCAAGTAGCATAGGTAGGGTCTGCTACATCAGTCGTCGTGGAGGTCTCCATTGATATATCCTAACTTACCACGACCACGAAGCACCATTAGGACAGATTGAGACCATTGTAGGAAGTTTTTTCCATCTAGTCGATGACTAGTGATTATTAGTGAAGAATTGAGGTCACTTTGATTGATCCTCGATTGTGATGTCCGAGATATTTGTGAGATCTCGATTTGGACATGGTGTCATTGTGAAGATCACCCATGGAAAAATAGGAGAGGAAATTTTAGGAAGATGGTGAGAAATCGGAGGAATTTTTAGGAAGATAGACAAGAGAATCGAATAATTCCTAAGGCTCCGATACCATGTAGAAACTGTAGAAATCAGATTCATCTTTTAGCTAATTAGGTTACAGGTAAAAGAGATAAACTACTCTAAGAAAGGAAATAATCCCTAAAAGACTGTAATTATCCTAAGAATCAGTAACTATGATTAATTTCTATTTACAAGATCTCCTCAATAATCTATCCCTAATTCTAGGGATTCTAACATTTACAAATCATCCTCAGCCATTGAAACTAACAATCACTTGTATGCTTTTTCATCGGCCATATCCTTCCCTTCAGCAGTCCATTAAATAAGAACAGGACCATAAACGTCAAGCCTAGTATGCATTTATAGAATTTAAGTAGAAATTACAATGCAAAGCAATTCTCGAACAACGATTTTACTTATTCTCAAAACAACATAGTTCCCCATCACCTTAAGAGTATAGAATCTCAAAGGGGTCATCCTTCCTCTTTCTACTACTTATTCAAATATTGGCAACACTTCTAGGAAAACACTCTTGCAGGAGACAGAATGTGTTAATTACACGGTTAAAGAGAAATAGGAATAACCTATTCCTCCATTATTGCTTATACCTAGAGATGCAACCAAGATCTCACCATTTGAAAAAGGTTACCACCTACTAAATATCACTATAATGCTCTAACTCTTCATTTTATTTTTCTTTAGGTACTCGTGTCCACATGTATTGAAAAAGAGTATAGGGATATGACCCACCAAAACCCTTCAATTACATAGAAAGCCTACAATGCATTTCAAACGGTTATTTCCCCTTACAAATTCAAATAGCGAACAAGAAATATGCAAATTCTACATAATTCTCATGATTATATCTATAAATTTACAAATCATCCTCACCATTGAAACTAACAATCACTTGTATGCTTTTTCATCGGCCATATCCTTCCCTTCAAAGATCCATTAAATAAGAATGGACCATAAACGTCAAGCCTAGCATGCATTTATAGAATTTAAGCAGAAATTACAATGCAAAGAATTCTCGAAACAACGATTTTACTTATTCTCAAAACAACATAGTTCCCATCACCTTAAGAGTATAGAATCTCAAAGGGTCATCCTTCCTCTTTCTACTACTTATTCAAATATTGGCAACACTTCTAGGAAAACACTCTTGCAGGAGACAGAATGTGTTAATTACACTGTTAAAGAGAAATAGGAATAACCTATTCCTCCATTATTGCTTATACCTAGAGATGCAACCAAGATCTCACCATTTGAAAAAGTTTCCCACCTACTAAATATCACTATAATGCTCTAACTCTTCATTTTATTTTTCTTTAGGTACTCGTGTCTTATTTTTCTTTAGGTACTGTGTATGATATGTATTTAAAAAGAGTATAGGGATATGACCCACCAAAACCCTTCAATTACATAGAAAACCTACAATGCATTTCAAACGGTTATTTCCCATTACAAATTCAAATAGCGAACAAGAAATATGCAAATTCTACATAATTCTCATGATTATATCTATAAATTTACAAATCATCCTCACCATTGAAACTAACAATCACTTGTATGCTTTTTCATCGGCCATATCCTTCCCTTCAAGAGATCCATTAAATAAGAACAGACCATAAACGTCAAGCCTAGCATGCATTTATAGAATTTAAGCGAAATTACAATGCAAAGAATTCTCGTAACAACGATTTTACTTATTCTCAAAACAACATAGTTCCCCATCACCTTAAGAGTATAGAATCTCAAAGGGGTCATCCTTCCTCTTTCTACTACTTATTCAAATATTGGCAACACTTCTAGGAAAACACTCTTGCAGGAGACAGAATGTGTTAATTACACTGTTAAAGAGAAATAGGAATAACCTATTCCTCCATTATTGCTTATACCTAGAGATGCAACCAAGATCTCACCATTTGAAAAAGTTTCCCGACCTACTAAATATCACTATAATGCTCTAACTCTTCATTTTATTTTTCTTTAGGTACTGTGTCTTATTTTTCTTTAGGTACTGTGTATCGACATGTATTTAAAAAGAGTATAGGGATATGACCCACCAAAAACCCTTCAATTACATAGAAAACCTACAATGCATTTCGAAACGGTTATTTCCCCTTACAAATTCAAATAGCGAACAAGAAATATGCAAATTCTACATAATTCTCATGATTATATCTATAAATTTACAAATCATCCTCAGCCATTGAAACTAACAATCACTTGTATGCTTTTTCATCGGCCATATCCTTCCCTTCAGCAGTCCATTAAATAAGAACAGACCATAAACGTCAAGCCTAGCATGCATTTATAGAATTTAAGCAGAAATTACAATGCAGCAATTCTCAGAACAACGATTTTACTTATTCTCAAAACAACATAGCTCCCCATCACCTTAAGAGTATAGAATCTCAAAGGGGTCATCCTTCCTCTTTCTACTACTTATTCAAATATTGGCAACACTTCTAGGAAAACACTCTTGCAGGAGACAGAATGTGTTAATTACACGGTTAAAGAGAAATAGGAATAACCTATTCCTCCATTATTGCTTATACCTAGAGATGCAACCAAGATCTCACCATTTGAAAAAGTTTCCCAGCCTACTAAATATCACTATAATGCTCTAACTCTTCATTTTATTTTTCTTTAGGTACTCGTGTCTTATTTTTCTTTAGGTACTCGTGTCTGACATGTATTTAAAAAGAGTATAGGGATATGACCCACCAAAAACCCTTCAATTACATAGAAAACCTACAATGCATTTCGAAACGGTTATTTCCCCTTACAAATTCAAATAGCGAACAAGAAATATGCAAATTCTACATAATTCTCATGATTATATCTATAAATTTACAAATCATCCTCAGCCATTGAAACTAACAATCACTTGTATGCTTTTTCATCGGCCATATCCTTCCCTTCAGCAGTCCATTAAATAAGAACAGACCATAAACGTCAAGCCTAGTATGCATTTATAGAATTTAAGCAGAAATTACAATGCAGCAATTCTCAGAACAACGATTTTACTTATCCCCGGACAAACTCTTATAGGGAACAAGAAATATGCAAAATGCACATCATTCTCATTATTATATCTACTAACTTAAATACTATCCTCTGTCACTAAAGCTAACAATCACTTAATGCCTGTTCAGCAACCATATAGTTCCTTTCAGCAGTCTATTAAATAAGAACAGACCATAAACTTCGATTCTAGTATCCATTTCTAGAATTTAAGCAGATTTTCTAAATCAAAGAACCTTAACTCAAATCAACAATACCAACTAATAAATAGAAGTTCAATTCTAAGTAAGTTCTCTCCAATCATATTCCTCAAATCAATCTTCAAAGTTTTGCATCAATATCTAGTGTTAATGGAGATATCTAAGAGACGACAAGTTTAAAAGAAAAACACAACGAAAAATGATTTAGAACATCTATTTGAAACCAAAACCAAGAAATTAAACAAATTTACAAGCATTTCAGCTTTTCACCTACAAGAAAAAGAAGCACTGGTGCAAATTAAAGGGAAAAAACTGAAAAAAAAAATTAATGCAAAAATCTGAAGCCTTTTAATCCAAAAATTAAAACCCACTCCAGAAATCCAATCTTTTCAGCGTAAAAGAAAGAAATTAAACGAAAATTGAACCTTTTTTCACCAAATAAAAAGAAACCCATATCCAAAATCACCTGATAACCGATAATTAAACACCAACCTGAAAAACAGGGATAGTCAAGGCCTCATAACAGATAGAACAATCAAGAACTTCAGGGTCAGTTAACGTGATAGAAATGGATCCATCTCGAGAAGTCTGAGGGCTCATTGCTCCTTGCTCAGCTCCACTTTCCTCCAATTCTTCTTCTCCTTCAGATTCTTCGGAAGCTTCTTCTTCTCCTTCGGATGCTTCTTCGCCTTCAGATTCTTCGTCTTCTTCCTCTTGCTCGGATTCTTCTTGACCAGAGCCTTCGATATCAAGAACACGCTCCGCCCTTTGACGCTTAGGGACTCGATTGCTTGGCCCTTCTCCGTCTTCGTCGATCCCCACAGAGAACTTTGCCATTCTCTATTAATTTTTTCTCTTTCGCCCTGTACTTTCTTTTTATTTTACGTTTATTAGTCTTTTCCCCTTTTTTTTAATTTTATTTTTTTGAATAAAATTCGAATACACCTAAAAATTGTTAAGATTTCCATTTGAATTATTATTTTGGACACTATAATTAAATGTTTTATTAATTAGGTTTATTAAATTTTGTAACCATTTTTATTGAAATATTAACTTTCAATATGAATTTATTCTATTATTTAAGAATTTTAAAAATTTTCAGAGAATTTATATTTTAAAAGGTTAAATTAATATAAAGAATTTTTGTACTATTTTTACATTTAGATACGTTTTAATTTATTTATTTTTTAAAATATTTTAGCAATTCAAATCCATAAACTTTCTTATGTTTTATTACCCATCTAAATGACAATGAAATTAGAATTAAGGGTACACTACTTCCTCAAACTAGAGTGTGTTTTAAGATCATTTATTACAATATTTTTGTTAATATTCATTCTAAATTCTTAGAATTATTATAACTTTTTTATATAATTTTTATAACATAAATTATTGTTTTATCTATCATTTTTATGTACCGCATTACAAAGTTAAGTTTTCTTTTAAGCATTACGAAGTTAAGTATACTATCCGGGTGTAGCTGGGGCTCCCAGGGGTTGACCACTTCAAATAAAATAAAAAATTTCATTTCTATTTTATAATTTTTTTAAAATTTTAAATTAATAAAAAAGTCTCCTAAAAATAAAAAAAATAAAATTAATTTATTCTTTTAAAAATTATGCAACCAATATCAAGATTCCGAAACCTCTAGCTAGTAGCCACATCATGCCATCGCCTTGATAGAGAGGAAGAGGAAAGAGCACCCATAGAAAATCAAGTGCAAAGTCGACGTAATTGACCAACGGCATGCATAGCCTCCTACATGCACGCCTCTGTCGGAGGCTATGCCACTACGAAATCCCCCAAAAGAGGACGTCAAAACCTCCAAAAAGATCAGCTAAACTCCAGCGGAAGCAAGAACCAAAACCAATATAACGACTATGATAGTCATCAAAGAACATATTCCGATGCGATCACTTTAGCCACTGTCAAGAAATCAATCGACAATAATTCAAGGGGACGCCGACGTCATATCCTCATGAAAGCAGGAGATCTTCGCTAAAAAGAGAAGCCAAAGAAAAATCTAGCAAACCCAAAAGCCTTGTCAAAGACCAAAGGGATAACAACAATTAAGCCATGGTATGAACCATGGAGCAACAAGACCCATACTTCCTCTCATTCTGGCCTAAGGTTGAACAATGAGAAAGAGAGATCTTGAGGCTATTATGCCGAAAGCATAATAAAAATATGAGAAGAAAATAAAATAAAAAGATAAGTGGAGAAGAGAGTGGCACTTGCATGAGAAGGATGAGTGACGGCTCACAAAGAAAGCCAAAAGTTAAAACTTGGCTTTTTTCAGATATAACCCAAATATATTAATTATTTACAAATATAATTCACTTCCAAAATTATGTATGAAAATGACCCGTTTTAAACAGTTAATCTCGGTGTCGCTGTTGCCAATCGGCACTACCCTTTATAATGGGCCAATTATTGGCTGGTTTTATAAAAATATTTTAGATGTCGTCGTTGCTATTAACGACACTAGACTAAAGTGTAATTATATAAAATATTTAAGGATCTGATAAACTAATTATCTTTTTAGATTTGATGAAAAGAGGGGTGGCAACATGCACCAATTAAATCAAATTTATCCCCTTTTAAAATTAAATTTAAATACTCCTTAAAAATATAAAATTAACAAAAATAAATCATTTGCAATTTGTATTATTTTTTTAAAAACAATAAACTTAAAAAATTATATAAAATTTTTATTTAAATTTCCCAAATATATCCCTCAAAAATTGAAACATATTTCGAAACCGATCTCAATTTCATCTTTCTAGAGCCCTCTATTATCTATAATTATAGAAATTTTATACCAATTTTGAAATATTTATACTTTAGTCCCTATGTTTAAAAACTAGTAATTCAACTTTACAAACTAGTCCTTTTTTATTTCTAAACTTGAAATCTAACAAATTAACACCAAAAACTTCAAGCACTCATCAATAATAAATTTTAAAAACTTTAACAATTTCAAAAAATCAAACACAAATTAATTAAATCGAGATTCTATGATATCAAAAATATAAAATTTACGAAAAACTTACTAGGCGCAACCTTTAAAGTTTCTTCATTTCTTTTGATAGTTTCGGTGGAGAATAATGGATGACAACATTTCCATTTTATGTTTTATACATATATTATTAGTTTAATTAAAATTTATAATATTATTCTATCCATTCATTAACAAACCGTCCACTAATGTGCTAAAGTGGCCCAATTGCCACCTTAATCTTTAGTTTAATTACTATTTTAGCCCTTTTGCAATTAAAAAGTTTTAGTGATTAACTTTTACTATTTTTATAATTTAGTCCTTGTACATTAATTAGTCACTAATTCGGTAAAATTACTTATCCAAAATTTAATTCACCTGTATAATAACTCCATAAATATTTAATAAAAATATATACAAGCTCGGTTTACGAAAACAAGGTCCTAATACCTCATTTTTCGACATCACTAACTTTAGGATCGTTACACTTGTACCTTAGTTAACTATCCGTTCAATAAAATTACTAGACCAAAATTCAATATAATACCATAAAAGACTCATAAATATTAAATAATAATATTTACGGACCTAATTATTAGAAAATGAGGTTTCGAAACTACCATTCTCGGTACCAGTGAAAAATAGGTTGTTACACAATCTACCCTATAGCCAAATCACATTTATATAATTCTATTAACCTAACTCGAATTTTCAAGACGGACATTTGGATTAGTCAATTTGCATCTCAAACTAGCACCGCATTGCATCATCGGATAAATCGAAGGAAATATACTGGCATACATAGTGCATCATCAGATAAACCAAAGTAGTTATACCGGCGCATAGTGCATCATCGGATAAATCGAATGATGAATACTGACACACATAATGCATCATCGGATAAACTAAAACAGTTATACTGACAAACATAATGCATCATCTGATAAATCGAAGCAGTTATACTGACACACGTCGTTGGATAAACCAAAGTATAGACTGGTACATTTAATAAAGCAACCAATTTCCAATTTCATCACATAGGTCAATTCAACATCAATTCATCATATAATATAACATAATTCAACTCAATTTCATACCAATTTCCTATATTAGTTAAGTCATACAACTTTTATTCTATTCAACTTAGTTCATGTCTCGATATTCAATATCAACCATAGCATTTCAACTCAATAATCATTAATAACTCACCTCAATACTATTTAATGCAATATGTCATGAATATGCAATAACTAGATTAGTCTCGAGTCATAGAGATACAAACCGAAAGCTCACGTCACTTATTGTCGACTCTTGTTTTTCCTTCCTTTCTTGACGGTCTTGCATCGTCCTTAGCTAAGAATAATAGTTTAATAATAATATAGTATCAAATTCCAACAAAATCATAATTAAATACTAAATCTCACACATTTTTACAAATTATTCAATTTAATCCCTAAAATTGAAACAAACATAACTTCCAATTCAGAGCCACGAATTAAAATCCAATTTCACCAAAACTCATTAGGGATTTTCACATATTCAGAGCCTCTATTTTCTATCCCTACCAACAATTCTTGATAGTTTTTTATTTTATTCAATTTGGTCCCTAATATACGAAATTAACTATTAAGGTTTACAATTTAGTCATTTTCACATATTAAGCTTAATTTCTAACAATTTGATACCTAAATCATCCAATACTCAACAATGAAAACTTTCAAAAACTTTAACAGTTTTTCAAATTGGTACACAAGCTAACTAAATCAAGCTCCCATGACCTCAAAAACATAAAAATTATAAGAAAATGACTTAATTGAACACACCTATGGAAGGGCCAAATATCAAAAGCTTCAAGGGTTTTATTTCTTTCAAACCTTCAACCAAGTGAAGAAGATGAAGAAAATATATCATCTTTTTCTTTATTTTGTTTAAAGATTAATTAATACAAATTGGTTTAGTTAACATTTGGGACATTTGGTTAATTGTAATTTAAGTCCTTAAATCTTTGGCTAATTAAAAACTTATAGCAATAAGACTTTTTACAATTTAGTCCTTCTACCTTAATTAAGCAATTAATAGACAAAAGTGAACGATCAAACTTTAATATTCTTTTAATTTACGGAGACGGGATCCCGAAACTGCATTTTTCGACACCACTGACTTTCGGGTCGTTATAGAATGTGGGTTATGTTGGGCCAATCCTCTCCTCTCGCTTTCTTATATTGCCTTTCAAGATGTGGGTATCTTTCGATCCTCAGCCTTTTCAGAGCCGTGAGGCTCTGTACCCCTCGAGACAACGACATCAAATTAGGACAATGCTTAATCTCTAATTTTGAAAGTAAGGTGAGGTGTTGTATCTCATTTGGGAGAGAAATTACTCTACCACAATTCCAAATACTCAGAGATCGAAGAGAAGAGAGATGTTGGATACTTTCTAGCAATGAAGCTAACTTTGAACATTCATTGATAAGCAAGCCTCAGAGTGAAGTTAGATATCGCAACCCCTAAAGTAAAGAGATTAATTTCTTAAAATTTTGAATCCTTAACGAAGATGAGGAATGTAAGCCTTGCAACCCATTTACTGGAAGGGATAAAAGGCTGTCACATTGACTTAAACCCAAAGTTTCTAAAGAGTTGAGGTCTTGTAGTCTTGCTCCCAACATTGGAAACACAAGTGTGTAAGGGTGGATAGATTATTTGGCAGATCACATGAAGACTTTAGAGTAGTTGACAGAATTGTCAAACTATCAAGGTGCTTCTGATTCTGCAATAGTCCATCTAGTAAATCTGTCAACTCATAGAGTTCCCAAATCTCGAGAGATGTAAGAATAGTGGTAGTCATTATCAATGATTTTAGTAAAGTAACATTAATTCCTCCAATTTCTAGCTTTTTCAGAGATTGAAGAATTGGCATCTTAGTCAACTAGGACTACCACAGATAGTTAATGAACTTAAGAGAGGAAAATGTTCTCCACCATTCACTGTTGTCCATTCCTCCAAACATGGTGCCCCACGTATTTCGAGAACCTCGAGTGATGGAAAAGAACTTCCCATATCTCCATAGAAGCTGCTGCCAATATGCTTCAAAGCATCCATTCTCCTAATAGTAAGCACCTCAAGGAAGCGTAATTTCCCTAGAGGTGGAAGTTGATCGCATCTTTGACAATATTCTAGTTAGATTTCAACAAGGTTTGGTAGAAGCAGATCCATCATCCAAGACGAGAACCTAAAACCTTGGTAATCATCTAGGAGTAACTTCTTCAAGCTAGAATGAGGTTGGAGAACATCAAGAATCTCTTCATCATTCCCATGTTGACAATGAGGTTTTTCATCTCTTTACTCACCAATATAAGCTTAATGATCTTAAATTTTGTTTCTTTATCAAATTGGAATTTTTAGCTTCGGTTGAACTCTTCACGTTCCCAAGTCCTACGATTCTCAATTCCCCCTCTAGGGCCAACTCTTTCAACTCATCAATGCCACAACCATTGTCCTTTCCCACAACGAACTTGCTAAGATTGCGCAGGCAATACAATTGTCCCAATCCAACAGGCATAGATGCCAGTGCATCACACTCTCTGAGGTCCAAGTACCTAAGGTTTTTCAAGTGCTTCATACATTTTGGTAACATTTTAAGTTTATAACACATTTGTAGAATTAGTGTCTGCAAGTTATGAAGGGAGCTTGTTGATTCAGGTAGAGCTTTCAAATGTGTAAATACCTCAGCTGTTTCAAACTTTCAAATGCAGTATTGCTAAGAGAATAACCAACCCAGACCTTCAGATACTTTTGTTTATTGAAGAAATGAGAAGGACTAGAGAGGCTACCGTGAAAGATGAACTTACTGCCAAGGATCAAAGAACGCAATGGTGCAATTTGGATAAGTCCATAGTGTTTGTTGATGGACTGCTTTTATGAACAAACAAGTGACGAGCAGTTTATGGTATTTTCAACCTATCATCGAGTTCAATCACGCAACAATAATTGATGTTGCAACGTCACGGATTAAATCATACATTTTACATGTAACAGTTTCACCAATATCCTCTTCGATCTCTTGGAAAAAAGTCTTTCAAGTCAATTCAGAGAATATTTCACAACCCGTGTCATGCAAATCCAACGATCCTCAAGAAGGAATAAATCCATTTGCCATCCATAGTCCAATCAACTCGTCCTTTTTCATGACAGAATCTTTAGGAAATATTGAGCAAAATGAAAACCATTGTTTTATATAAGGTGGAAGATGCTTATAACTCAACTTCAATACAATCAAGATTTTTTTCCCCTCGTCTTCCAAATCCCACATCTCGCTATCTTTGACAGGTAACCATTCGCTTTCCTGACTCTTGAAACACAATATGCTTCAAATGGCATTTATTGCCAATGGTACCCCTCCGCATCTCTGCACAATCTGCTTCCCAATTATTTCATGGTTGACATTACCTTCATTTATTCCCATTACAAAGGCTCTTTTCCTGAACAAGGACCAAGAATCATCATCTGACAAACATAGCAAGCAATGAAAAGGGACTTTAGCCATTATAAAAGCAACTTTTCTCAAGTCGAGTAGTGACAATGACTTCACTTCCTCTTCGTCCACTCCGTAGCGCTTGCTTCAGTCTGTCCCATTTGTCATGGTATTCATTCCACACATAATCCAATATGAGCAAAAATCGTTTCCCAACAAACCTCTTCGTCCACTCCATAGCGCTTGCTTCAGTCTGTCCCACTTGTCATGGTATTCATTCCACACATAATCCAATATGAGCAAAAATAGTTTCCCAACAAACTTTCTACTAAGTGCCTCTGCAGGGGATCTAGCTCTTGGATATAGCATGATTTTCCTTCGATGGACTCCACAATAGTTTTAGTCAACCTTTTTATATCAAAATCATCGGATACGCACAGAAAAAAGACAACAACGATAACATAATGTTTTAATTAACTTCATTTATAGCTCAAAATAAGCCATCTATATTATTGTTATTTAAAAGGGCAAAGAAAAACTCATGAAGTTGTTGGACTCTGATTGAGTTTTTGATACAGCGAAATTTTTTTTAGGTTAATACTCACAAAAATGGACGGGATGTGGACTATGATGGACCAATTCTCTCCTCAGGCTTTGTTCCACCACCTTTTTAGATGCAGCCATCCTTAACGTTTTCAGTGCTGTGAGGCTGCTTACCCGTGAAGGCAAAGACATCAAATTAAACCACCACTCAAGGTTGCAGTTCTAGGCATGGAGTGAATATAATACAGAAAAAATTAGAAGTAGCCTAAAGCGCCATGTTCTGACTGTTAAGAATCAAGAAGAAAAACAAAATTTAATGCTAAAAAGCTCCAAAAAAAAAAGAATACAATTGAACAAACCAAAAATGATGCATCAAAATTGGTAATAGTAATACTAAACAAGCCTTATTATATAATTCTTATCAACCATATAAATCATATGGATTTTATGGAGTCCTTAATTGATTGTTAATTTTTTCAATAAGGGCTTTTTCTAATTAAGTTAATCTGGCATTTTCAATAAGGGCATTTTAACCCAAGAAATGTGCTCTGCTATATGATTGATATCCTGAAACGAAGTTGAACAAATGAGCATAAGAATTTAGAAGTAAAATTATTTGACATCAATTTATTCTGTCTTGGTCTTATAGGATAGAAATTGCTCTATCAACTTAATGCAGTGTTCTTTTCTCAAATAGCAGAACTGAGCTTTCAGAACTTTCTTGAGAGGTAACATGTCCAATCACCCATCCTGTGAATGTATTTAGACAACCAAATCCTAAATTCATCAAATCAAACCATTTGCGAATGTCCAACGAACTCTGGATAGTAGTGAACATTATTGACAGAAATGGATGAATGAATGATACTGCAGATGTCTTATTCACAAAAATGCAATGCTAAAATCCTTTCTCATAATTCTTGAATGTTATTTGATAGTTGCAAGACTTAAGAGATAGCCAATAGATAGGTTCCAAAGCGTTCTTCTTTAGACATAACTTCAATGAACGGTGTCGAAACCATTTTTTTGTTTGGAAAACGGGCCGACTTTAAAAAGGAAAATGAAGTCGCCACCAATCTTTTTTGAAGTGTGATTGGGCCACCTTATAAAACATTTTGGTCTACGAATTTTAAGAAAACAGGTTCGGGAGTCGGTTACGCACGAGGAAGGATTAGTACCCTCGTGACGCCATAATTGGTACCTAATTGATTAATTAATGTCCTAATATCAAAAATTTGAAAGATTTTAAAATACGATTCTTTCTATTTTAAAGAAAAAAAACTTGAATAAAATATGAGCAATCAGACCATCTAATCTCGAGGAAGTAAAATGTCACGCCTAGTAAGTTAGGGTACAACATTTCAAATCCCCGAAATTGAACTTGTCCTTTGACTTTCAAAATTAAAGTGTTTAAATCGAAGAAGGATACTCGGTTATTTGGGGTCTAATGAAAAATCAGAACCCAGTAAGTTAGGGCTCGATTTCCCAAAATACCAAACACGGAATATTGCCTTTGTTTTTTGAAATCCTTATCTCGAGATAACAAAACGTCCCATCCAAAGAGTTAGGACACGATTTTTTAAATTCTTGAGGATAAGTTTTTATTCAACTTTTAAAAGAAAGTAATAGGTTCTTTAGACTCGAAAGAGAAATCGAAACCAGTAAGTTAGGTACGACTCCTTTCAAACCTTAGAACACGAAGGGTTTGCTTGTTTTGAAACGAAATCAGTAATGGATCGAATAAAATAAAATGTAAAACGAGTTGCTATGCTAGTTTATATAACAACATTACGGTGATCGAATATGAATAACAATAATAAAGGTAGAAATAAAATACGATAAAAAAGTAAAATAAACAAACAAAATGAAATAAAAGAAAATAGTAACGAAAAGGCAATGATAATAATAACTATGAAATATACTAATAAACAAATAATAATAATAATAATAAGAATAATAATAATAGGTTAAAAAAATATATTAATAATTTAAAATAATAATAATAGTACTAGTAAAAATAAAATAGTATTGATAAAAAAATAATAATGATTATGGAAAATAGTAATAATAATAATGAAGAAAGTTTAAAAAATATTGATAATGGAAATATAATAGGAAAAAACAATTTTAATAATAATAATATATGTAAAATAGGGGCAATAATAAAAATATAGGTATAATAACAATATAAATAAAAAAAGTAAATAAAATAATATATAATAATAGTAAAGATACTAGAAAGAATATAGTTATAATAATAATAATATACATATAAAAATAGTGGTAACCAAAAATATAAAAAAAAATTGATTTAATAATAAAAATAGCAAAAATAATCAAAAGGGGCTAAATTGGATAAAAAACAGAAGCGTTGGGCCGAATTTAAAATAAAAGGAAACCGATTTGAAAAAGACTAAAACGCGGAAGGGCCTGACGCGAAAATAACCCTTTTATGCACAAAACGCGCAGATCCTCTTAGCCCATCGGGTCGGGTCACGAGTCAGAGGGCCAAAACGACGTCGTTTTGGCCTCTGACCCCAATGCTCAAAACGGTGCTGTTTGGTCATAGTATAAAAGCAAATTTTTTTTACAAAACCTTCATTTTTCATTTCAGTAAGAAAAAATGGGAAAAAAAACTCTCCCCTCTCTCCCCTTTGGGCGATTTCCGGCCATAGGTCCGGCCAACCTCAAATCATAAGCATCACCATCGTCGACCACCATGCGCGGTGGCCGAAACCCCAAAAAAGGGTAAAAATTTCTCTTTTTTTCTTTTTTTTTTGTATTTTAATATTTTCGTATGTTGAAAAACTAAAATAAAAGAAGAAAATGAAGGAAAAAAACAGATTCGGAAATGAAAAAAAGGAACCTTTTCTTGATTCTTTGGTATTTGATTCGTAAAAAACTGCTTTGTGTATTTCCTCTGTAAATCGTGAAAAAAAGAAGAAGTCCCCATTACACTGTTTCGATTTGGCTTTTATAGCCTCTTCTACAACTGCTCTTGGCACGTTTGCAGGTACGTGATAGATCGGGTCTCTGACGTGGCTCCGTGGCGGCGCAAGTTGCGGGCGCAGAAGTTCAGAGGGTGGGTCTTGTTGGTACGGGGCGTGCGGCGCAAGGACTCTAGCCACCGACTTAAGGTTTTTTTATTTTTATTTTTTTTGGGCTCAACGGGCCTGTTGTGTTTGGGCTGGTTTGTAAAAGAATGGACCCTTTTTTTATTTTGTTTAATCTGGTTTGGGCCCTGAGTTTTAAAATTGGGCCTTACAAACGGAATGTGGGTTATGTTGGGTCAATCCTCTCCTCTCTCTTTCTTACATTGCCTTTTCAGATGAGGGCATCCTTCAATCTCCAGCGTTTCCAGTGCCGTGAGGCTCCATACCCCTTGGGGCAATGACGTCAAATTACAGCAATACTTAATCTCCAATTGCGAAAGCAAGTTGAGGTGTTGTATCTCATTCGGAAGAGAAATTAATCTCACACAACTCCAAATACGCAGAGATCGAAGAGAAGACAGATGTTGGATACTCTCTGGCAATGAGGTTAACTCTGGACATCCATTGATAAGCAAGTCTCGCAGTGAAGTCAGATATAGCACCCCCTCAGATAAAGAGGCTAATTTCTTACAATTTTGAATCCTCAATGAAGACAAAGACAATAAGCCTTGCAATCCATTTGCTGGAAGGGATACCAGGCTGTCACATTGACTTAAATCCAAAGTTTTTAAAGAGCTGATATTTTGTAGTCCTGCAGGCAAGCCTTCAAGTTGTGAGCAACTTTCAAGTTCCAAGTGTTTAAGGGTGGATAGATTATCCAGCATATCAGATAAAGACTCTAGAGTACTTGACACAATCGTCAAGCTGTCAAGGTGCTTATGATTTTGCAATAGTCCATCCCGTAAATCCGTTAACTCATCAACTTCATTAATCCAGATAGATGTAAGAATAGTGGCATTCATCATCAAAGATTTAAGTAAAGTACCATTAATTCCTCCAATTTCTAGCTTTTTTAGAGATTGAAGCATTGGCATCTTAACCAACTTGGGACAACATTTGATAGTTAACGAACTTAAGAGAGGAAACTGTTCTCTACCATTCACAGTTGACCATTCCTCCAAACATGGTGCCATAGCTATTTCGAGAACCTTCAGTGATGGAAAAGAACTTTCCATATCCCCATAGAAGTTGCTGTCAATATACTTCAGAGCACCCATTTCCTTAATAGTAAGGACCTTAAGGAAGCGCAATTTCCCTAGAGGTGGAAGTTGATCGCATATTTCACAATCTTCAAGTGAGATTTCAACAAGGTTTGGTAGAAGCAGATCCATCATCCAATATGGAAACCTATCACCTTGGTAACCAAATATGCATAACTTCTTCAAGCTAGAATGAGGTTGGAGAACATTAAGAATCTCTTCATCATTTCTATGTTGATGATGAGAGGTTTCCAAGCTGTCTACTCGCCAAGATAAGCTTAATGAACTTAAATTTTGCTTCTTTTTCAAATTGGCATTTTTAGCTTCTGTTGAACTCTTTATGTTGTGAAGTCCTGTGATGCTCAATTCCCCCACTAGGGCCAACTCTTTCAACTCATCAATGCCACCACAACCAATATCCTTTCCCACAACAAACATGCTGAGCTTGCGCAAGCATGACAATTGTCCCAATCCAACAGGCATAGAAGTTAGTGAAGAGCAACATCTGAGGTCCAAATACTTCAGATTTTTCAAGTGCCTCGTATCTTTAGGTAACTTTTCAAGGCTGTGACAATACTGAAGATTTAGTGTCTGCAAGTTATGAAGGGAGATTGTTGATTCAGGTAGAGTTTTCATATTACCATCATGAAGGCATAGGTACCTCAGCTGTTTCAAACTTTTAAATGCAGTATTGCTAAAAGAATAACCAAAATCCAACACCTTCAGATTTTTTTGTTTACTGATGAATTGGGCAGGATTAGAGAGGTTATAAATATCACAAAAGCTGATCTCATTGCCTAGGATCAAAGAATGCAACGGTTGCAACTTGGACAAGTCCATAATGTTTGTTGATGAACTGCTATTATGAACAAACAAGTGACGTGCAGTTTTTGGTATTTTCAACCTCTCATTGGGCTCAATCACACAGCATTCATGTCCCATAATTGATGTTGCAATGTCATGGATTAAATCATGCATTTTACATGTAACAGTTCCATCAACATCCTCTTTGATCTCTTGGAGAAAGGACCTCCGAGTCAATTCAGAGAATATTTCACAACCCGAATCATGCAAATCCAACAGTCTTCGAGAAGGAATAAATCCATTTGCCATCCATAGTCCTATCAGCTCGTCCTTTACCATGACAGAATCTTTGGGAAATATTGAGCAAAATGAAAAACATTGTTTCATATATGGTGGAAGATGCTCATAACTCAACATCAACACAGCCAAGATTCTTTTTCCCTCATCCTCCAAATCCCATATCTCACTATCTTTGACACGTAACCATTCACTTTCTTGACTTTTGGAACGCAGTATGCTTCCTATGGCCGTAATTGCCAATGGTACCCCTCCACATCTCTGTAGTATCTGCCTCCCAGTTGCGTCCAGGTTCACATTGCCTTCTTTTATTCCCATCCCAAAGGCTCTTTGCTTGAATAAGGACCAAGAATCGTCATCTGACAAACATCCCAAGCGATAGAAAGGAATTGTAGCCATCATAAGAGCAACTTTCTCAAGTCGAGTAGTGATAATGACTGTACTTCCTCTTGCTCCACACTGTAGCGCTTGCTTCAGTCTATCCCACTTGTCATGGTATTCATTCCACACATCATCCAAAACAAGCAAAAATCGTTTCCCAACAAACATCTCTACTAAGCGCCGCTGCAGGGGATCTAGCTCTTGGATATCGCATGACTTCCCTTCAATGGATTCCGCAATAGCTTTAGTCAACCTTTTTATATCAAAATCATCAGATACGCACACCCAAGCTCTCAAATCAAAGGCTTTTGCCACATTTTTGTCATTGTAAACCAATTGGGCAAGTGTGGTCTTTCCAAGACCTCCCATGCCACATATTGCATAAACAGAGAGGTCATCATGATGACTCGCATTGCTAACCAACATACTAACTATCTTCTCCTTCTCATCTGCTCTGCCTAATATTTCCGATTCTTTCACAAGGGAGCTGGTTTGCCTGTCCTCATTCCATTCAATTGCAGCTTCTACCACACACTCTCTCAAGTGAAACTTGCTTTTCTCCTCAGCAATGGCATCTAATTTCTCTCTTGCATTCTTAAATTTACGTGCCATATTTAGGCGAAACACAAGAGGGTTCTGAAGAGAAAAGAAAGTGGATACCTTACTTCTACGCCTCTGAGCTTCAGTTTTGAAGTCATCAAGCACATCTTCCAGATCATAAGCTGCTTGTTTAAGTTTTCCAAGCCAATTCTTGATAGCTTCACTCTTCCACTGCTTCTCCTCGGCATCATGGAGCACAGCTTGGATTGTAGTAAGAGTACTTTCCAGGCTCTGAAGTTCTTTTTTGAGGCTCCCAGCAAGTCCCATCTCCTCCAGGAACAAGGAGTTCAAGTTGTCTAAGATGATATTCACAACAACTGAAACAAGCGCGTCTGCCATATCCACTCTCTCCTAATATTCACAATTAGCAAAGCAACAACAGTTGGAAACTGAAGAAGAATTTAACAACCAAGTGAACAAAGAAAAGTTGTTGTTAGAGTTAGGAACCACACGGTATATCTTCAATGTTTTTCTTTTTGGTACAAAGCATATATTCAATGTTTGAAAAAGAAAGAAAGCAGAAAGTGTATAAAATGATAGACAAGACTGACTGACTGACTGTGACTACCCACCACGCAATTGTGCGGTAAAAGAAAGAGAGTTTCTATGGATGCAGATGCTTTGGCAATTATATTAATTCCTTTGGCATATTTTGAGAAATAGAACCGCTTTCGTTTTTGCATCTACATTTACCTTTCCATATTTATATATTTATAAAATAGAGGTTAAGTTACCAACATAAAACTGCAATTGTAAGTAAAACACCAAACACTTCTTAATCTCAACCAAGAAGAATTGCAAGTGAAACATGATCGAGCAAATTAAACTCAAATCTTGTTTAAATTTTGAAAAACCCCAAGAAGGGGAAAAAGAAAACTATGCATCGGCACATACTTAATCGAATATCTTTTCTTTTCTTTTTTATAATATCTGAATTTAATAAGTCCGATATTTTTAATAAAAAAATTTAAAGGTAAAGAGAATTCAGATTCAGATACCATACATTGCCATTCCATCGCCTACTTAAGCAATTCTCTTCTACCTCATAGAAAATACAAAGATTGCCAACGTATAAATTTCTGCAATGATGAAAAAAAAAATAGGAAACAGAGAATGGTCTCAAAACCTTAGCTATCCACTAAACTTAAAATCTACTAATACCTTTGTTCATAAAACTTCAAATTCCTTCAGCAAAACATATCCTGAACTGATATGATAGGAGTAAAGAAACCAGAATCGGAGAACGGCATGGAAGTCACCCACCCACCTGAAATCAAATCAAAATAACATTGAACTCAAATGGCTATCGCAAAGCTTTGTGGTAGGATTCAAAGACCAAAAATATCTCATATCTCATATTTCATTAACAAGTGTATACTGACTAGAAAATGGAAGTTCATATATTTTACAAACCAATGGAAATTTGAATCTTCACAACATTTTACCGGTAAACTGGCGGCTAGGTTAGTCGAAACTTTTTATTTTATTTTCTTTTGAACTTTTTTTATTGGGTAAATTTGTATTAGATTATATTTTAGTCACTTATGTTTTGTTTGGATGAAAATAAGTTTTCAATTAAATAAATTTCAATTGTTGGGATGAAAATATATTTTTAATTAAATAAATTTAATTTGGACTGCCATATAGGACATCTAAGTTGGTATTTAAAACCCATTTAGACTACCACGTAGGATTACCGTTAGGGAGATAACGAAGTTTAATAGTAGAATGACCACTGTCGAAATCATTTTTTGTTTGAAAAACGGGCCGACTTTAAAAGGAAAATGGAGTCGCCACCAATCCTTTTTTTGAAGTGTGATTGGGCCACTTTAAAAAACATTTTGGTCTACGAATTTTAAGAAAAAGGGCTCGGGAGTCGGTTACGAACGAGGAAGGATTAGCACCCTCGCAACGCCCAAAATTGGTACCTTATTGATTGATTAATGTCCTAATGTCGAAAATTGAAAAAGGTTTTAAAATATGAATCTTTTAAAAAATGTTTGGATAACCCGAATTGGATATCGAAACTCTCTTGTTCCGAAAAGATGAAATACCACATCCAGCACGATAGGACACGATGTTTCAAACCCTCGATACCAAGATCATTCCATGATTTCCAAAATTCATGTATTGCAATTTGGAAAGGGTATTTCACTATTTGGCCAAACTAAAAACCAAACCCAAAGACGATTGGGCACGATTCCTTGAATTTCCAATCATGAAATATTGCCTTTATTTCGTAAAAATCTGGTAAAAATCTTTGAAGGATGTTTGGTTGTTTGGACGAATAGAAAATCGAGACCCAGCACGATTGGGCACGAATCTCTCGACCTTCCAAACACGAAACATTGCCTTATTTTCAAAACACGATCAAAATCTTTAAAGGATATTTAGTGATCTAGACGAACAAAAAAATCGAAGCCTAGCACGATTGAGCACGATTTCCCGAACTTCTAAACACGCAAAATTACCTTTGTGAAACCCTTTTTATGAATTTGCGTAAAAATGCAAGTAAAAGCAAAAATAAAAATACGTTCCAAAATCATCAATTTATATAAAATAATAGGAAAAATAATTTAAAAAAAATGGCAGTAATAATAATAATATAAATAGTAAATCAATAATAGTAAAATAATAAAATAATAACATTAATAAGATAGTAGTAATAAAAGAAAGTACAAATGGTTGATAATAATAAAGCAAAAGATATAATCATAGTATATAAAAAAGCAAACAAGTATATATATAACAATAAGTATAATAGAAATATAATAATAATAGTAGTGATAATAAAATAATAGTGATATTAACAAGAAATATAATAGTAATAAATATAATAACAATAGTATGTATAATATAAAGATTCAAAGTAAAAATATTAAGAATAATAGTAATAGTAAATTAAGAATAATAATAATAATACGCATAGCAACAGTAAATGTAATAACGAAAGTAGAAATAATGATAATAAAATATTAAAACAGTAAGTACAATTTAAAAATAACCAATTTGTGAACAAATTAAAATAGGGATTAAATTAAATCAAAACAGAAACTTTGGGGCGAATTTAAAACAAGAAAACGATAGAAGGGTTTAATCACGATGCGCGCAAGAACTTGGAGGGTCCAAACGGCCATTAATCCCTCCCTGAAACGGTGCATTCGACGAAGACTAAAGTGGAATGACAAATTAATTTTAGGGTAGGATTTTAAAAAAATAGAAAAACTGATTTAAAACAGGGTGCAAGTAGAGAGGGCTGAACGCGCAATTTACCCATTTAGGTAAATGCGCATGGATCCCCTCCCAAAAGGTAAAACGGCGCTGCTTGCAATGCTTTAAAACCTAGGAAAAAAAATTTCCTTCCACTTTACCCTCTGTTTCAAATAGAACAAAACCAGAAACCCTTAGCCCCCTTTTCTTATTTTTCTTTTTAGGTTTTCAATCTCTCCTTCGCTGCAAGCCCCCTTCACGCGCAAGCGGTTGCGGCGGTCGGAGAGATCTGTAATACCCTTCCGACTATTCCTTTTAAAAAAAACTTTGTTTATTTTTTCTTGAAAACCAATGAAACCGATCCAAAAATGGAAAGGGTTTTATACCCTCTCTTCTGCTTTTGCATGCAATATTGAAGTAAAAGAAAAAAAAGCGAAACTCGAAAATCAACAGGCCAAAACACCGTAATCACCTTGTTTCCTCACCGACTTTCGATTTCAATCTATGTGTAAAATCTCTTTTACATTTCTTCGTGGTTGTATATGTGAAAACGTGTATACTGCTTTTTCTATTCAAAAAAATTCATCCCCATACAAGTTTTACTTTCTGGTATTTATAAATAAAAAGTCCCCTAAAAATAGAATAAAATCCAAAATACAACTGCTTTGTTGCTTTGTTTGCTTTTCCTTTTTTCCTCTAGGTGAAGGGAACGCGAGGCGCACGCCATGGAGAGCGAGGCGACGTGCGGAGTTGAGTTGGGGCCGTGGCGGCGCGAGCAGTAATGCAGTGGCTAGGGTTTCGCCAAAAATTTAGGTTGTTGGGCCATCTAGGTTTAGGCCTTAAATTTTGGGCTCTTTGTAACATGGACTGTTTTTTTTTATTTTTTTTTGGACTTGCTTACAGGCTTTATTCAATGTGTTTTGCTTTATTTTTTTGCTTACTTTGGGTCCGGGCAAATTCTGCCCATTACAGCTGCTCCTCTTTGCTCATTGTCGTGTAACGAGAATAGAGCAAAGACTTTAAGTGGGCCAATTTGCCCGGTCTTGCCGAATCTTGATTTCTTGATGCCTCCTCTCTTCAGGTAGCCTCGCCTGGGGTATAGGAATTTTGTTTCGATCTACTCCACTACTGCTCAATGGAGATAAGATCTGCTCTCTTCAGTCTGTTACCCTACTGCTTAGGGAATTAAAGCTCTGTAATTTTCGGCTTGTTACCCTACTGCTTAGGGAGTCAAGGCTCATCGTCTTCGATCTGTCACCCTATTGCTTAGGGAATTAAGACCTGTAATTTTCGGCCTGTTACCCTACTGCTTAGGGGGTTAAGGCTCATCGTCTTCGATCTGTCACCCTACTGCTTAGGGAATTAAGACCTGTAATTTTCGGCCTGTCACCCTACTGCTTAGGGAGTTAAGGCTCATCGTCTTCGATCTGTTACCCTACTGCTTAGGGAGTTGAGGCTCATCTTCTTCGATCTGTCACCCTACTGCTTAGGGAGTTAAGATCTGTAATTTTTGGCCTGTTACCCTACTGCTTAGGAAGTTAAGGCTCATCGTCTTCGATCTGTCACCCTACTGCTTAGGGAGTTAAGATCTTTAATTTTCGGCCTGTTACCCTACTGCTTAGGGAGTTAAGGCTCATCGTCTTCGATCTGTCACCCTACTGCTTAGGGAGTTAAGATCTGTAATTTTCGGCCTGTTACCCTACTGCTTAGGGAGTTGAGGCTCATCTTCTTCGATCTGTCACCCTACTGCTTAGGGAGTTAAGATCTGTAATTTTCGGCCTGTTACCCTACTGCTTAGAGAGTTCAAGCTCATCGTCTTCGATCTGTCACCCTACTGCTTAAGGAGTTAAGATCTGTAATTTTCGGCCTTTTACCCTACTGCTTAGGGAGTTAAGGCTCATCGTCTTCGATCTGTCACCCTACTGCTTAGGGAGTTAAGATCTGTAATTTTCGGCTTGTTACCCTACTGCTTAGGGAGTTAAGGCTCATCGTCTTCGATCTGTCACCCTACTGCTTAGGGAGTTAAGATCTGTAATTTTTGTAACTCCCATCAATTTTGCTACATTGTCCTCTGGGGAACCTACCTGTAGAATTGATTTTATGGGGTCTATGCTTATGCCAAATGATTAGGATGTCATGATTGAAAAATGCTCCTAACCAATGTATTACGAGTGAATGGATGTATGCAAAATGTCATGAGTATGATCCAATTTTTTACTCTTGGGTTATCATTGCTCGCTGCTTGTTAGGGCAATATTCTCGTTGTATACCTTCTTGTTCCATTGACAGGTTCTGAAGATGTCGTCACTGCTTAGACCCTTATTTCAGGGTTCCAAGCCCCTTAAGCCTGGTGAGTTCTAAATAATTGTCCTGTTTTAGATTCTTGTATTATTTAGAGACTTTCAAAGTAATGCGCAAAACTTCTTTTTGTGAAAGCGTTACTAGTTCATTAATCATTATTTCAATACAAAATGCTTGAAAAAATATTATAGAGATGAATGAAACTGAAATTTATTCGGGACAAAACCCGTGAAGAATGGATTGAACAAAAGAAACAAATTTTGCTAAGGTACAAAAAATGAAAAAGGGTGGAATTGGTGCCTCAGATATCACAGCCTGAGCTTCTCTGTACGAACTTTTCCGAGTTCAACATGTGTCTAGGAAATCTGTGGTACTTTGTCAATGCCCCGAAGGTGTAACATATCTCCTTTAGGTATAGGATGGCTAGCGCATGCCCCAAACATTTGAATCGCCCTTTACGGGTTTTCAATTCAAAGCTCATTTGGTCTCAAGGTGCCCTTCGCGGGTTTTCACCTTAGCCTCTCTGTTGTTTTTTTTTTTTTTGATGTCAAGACGCCCTTTACGGGTTTTCGCATTGGCCCCTTTTCCTTCCTAAGCGAAATACTTCTTGACCGAATCTGCATTAATTGGATTTGGCAGACTTTTGTCGTCCATCTCGGCGAGTATCAACGCTCCCCCAGAGAAGGCCTTCTTTACAACGTAAGGCCCTTCCCAATTAGGCATCCACTTTCCCCTCAAGTCTTTTTGCATAGGAGGATCTGTTTCAATACCAAGTCTCCTCACGTAATACTCTGGGCGAAACCTTCTTGTTGTTGTAAGCCCGCATCATCCGCTTCGTACATTTGACTATGACGGATGGCTCTTAGCCCTTTTTCCTCAATTAAATTCAAATGATCATATCGAGATTGAACCCATTCTCGCTTCATCCAACTTCACTTTCATAAAACCCGAGAGAAGGGATTTCAACTTCAATTGGCAAGACCGCCTCCATCCCATAAACCAATGAGAAAGGAGTTACCCCGGTAGAGGTTCTAACCGATGTTCGATAGGCGTAGAGGGAAAGCGGTAACTTCTCATGCCAATCCTTGTAGGTCTCAGTCATTTTCCCCATAATTTTCTTGATATTTTTATTAGCTGTCTCAACTGCGCCATTCATTTTCGGGTGATATGGCGACGAGTTATGGTGCTTAATGTTGAACTGACTGTAGACTTCCGCTATCGCGCTGTTGTTCAAGTTCAAAGCGTTGTCAGATACGATCCTTTCCGGCATACCATAGCGATAGATGATCTCTTTCTTCAAAAACTTACTAACTGCCGTCTTCGTGACATTAGCATATGAAGCTGCCTCTACCCATTTGGTGAAATAATTAATGACCACGAAGATGAAACGATGTCCATTAGAAGCTTTCGGTGAGATCGGCCCGATGACGTCCATGCCCCACATTGAGAAAGGCCACGGAGAAGTCATAACATGAAGAGGTGAATGAGGCACATGGATCTCGTCTCCATAAATCTGACACTTGTGGCACTTCTTGGCGTAACGGATGCAATCTCCTTCCATCGTAGACCAGTAGTACCCGAATCTCATGATCTGCCTGGCCATTGTAAACCCATTGGCCTGCGTCCCGCAAACACCTTCATGGACTTCTTCCAGGATTTTCCTAGCCTCAACAGCATCGACGCATCTTAGTAACACTTGATCCCTCCTCCTTTTATATAAGATCTCTCCGTCTAGGACATAGTCACTAGCAAGTCTTCTCAATGTTCTCTTATCATTTTCTGTTGCTTGATCGGGATATTCACGGCTCTTCACATATCGTAAAATGTCATGATACCAAGGATGATCATCTCTCTCCTCCTCTTCATCGATATTACAACAGTGAGCCGGAGTCTCGCAGATACTTATTTGGATGGGCTTCATACCCTCTTGCTCATTTACCCTGATCATAGAAACTAATGTGGCCAAGGCGTCAGCCATCTGATTTTCGTCACGTGGGAGGTAAAAGAATGTGATATCATTAAACTCCTCGATTAGCTCCAAAGCCAACTTTCGGTAACTGACCAATTTGCGATCTCTCGTTTCCCATTCCCCTTTGAGCTGATAAATCACCAATGCGGAATCTCCATATACTTCTAGCAACTTAACTTTGCGGTCTATTGCAGCTCGAATTCCCATGATGCATGCTTCGTATTCAGCCATATTATTTGTGCAATTAAAATCCAACTTGTAAGTGAATGGATAATGGTCTCCATTCGGGGATATCAGGACTGCCCCAACTCCATTACCAACGGCATTTGATGCTCCATCGAAGTTCAACTTCCAAGGGCGACCTTCTGGGGTATCTTCCTCAGTTGTCGCTACAAACATCAGATCCTCATTGGGAAAATCGAAATTCAAGGGTTCGTAGTTGTCTAGCGCTCTACTGGCTAGAAAATCAGCTATTGCGCTCCCTTTCACAACCTTCTGGTTCACATAGACTATGTCAAATTCAGAGAGTAAAATTTTCCATCGGGCCATTCTTCCATTCAGAGCGATTGACTCCATCATGTAATTAAGAGGGTCTAGCTTCGAGATTAACCAAGTCGTATGGTACAACATGTACTGCCTCAATCTCCACGTTGTCCAGACTAAAGCACAACATAATCTCTCAATTGGCGAGTATCTCATTTCACACTCGGTGAATTTCTTACTGAGGTAATATATTGCCTTTTCTTTCTTTCCTGTCTCATCATGTTGGCCGAGCACACATCCCATTGAGTTATCAAATATCGTCAAATACAGAATCAATGGTCTATCGGGACTGGGTGGCATTAGCACTGGGGTATTAGATAAGTACTGTTTGATCTTGTCAAATGCCTTCTGGCATTCATCGTCCCAAATGCTTGAATTGTGTTTCTTAAGGAGCCGGAATATTGGATCACACTTCTCAGTCAATTACGAAATAAATCGAGCAATGTAATTCAGTCTTCCCAGAAAGCCTCAGACTTCCTTTTGAGTGCGCGGTGGAGACAATTTTTGTACGGCATTGACTTTATCCGGGTCTACCTCAATTCCTTTTTCACTGACCACGAAACCAAGTAGTTTTCCTGATCGAGCCCCGAAAGTACACTTGGCTGGGTTGAGCTTCAGCTGGAATTTCTTCAACCTCAAGAACAGTTTCCTTAAAACTTGCACATGCTCCCTTTCTGTTCGAGATTTTGCGATCATGTCGTCGACGTAGACCTCGATCTCCTTGTGCATCATGTCATGAAACAGGGTTACCATAGCCCTTTGGTATGTTGCTCCCGCATTCTTTAACCCAAATGGCATCACTTGGTAACAAAAAGTTCCCCATAAGGTTATGAAGGTGGTCTTTACCATGTCTTCAGGATGCATCTTTATTTGATTGTATCCAGAGAAACCGTCTATGAAGGAGAAAAATGAATACCCCGCCGTATTATCCACCAAGGTGTCGATGTGAGGTAGTGGGAAGTTGTCCTTTGGGCTGGCCTTGTTTAAGTCTCTGTAGTCGATACATATTCGTACTTTTCCATCCTTCTTAGGGACAGGGACAACGTTGGCCACCCATTCTGAGTAATTCACCACTCGTAAAAACCCAGCATCAAATTGCTTCTTGACTTCTTCCCTTATCTTTACCGCGACATCTGGTCTCATCCTTCGAAGCTTCTGTTGGACCGGCTTACATTCTCATTTTATGGGGATACGATGTACTGCAATATCAGCACTCAACCCTGGCATGTCTTGATATGACCACGCGAAAACATCTTTGAACTCTAGCAAAAGTCTAATGAAGTCCTGCCTTGTTTCCTTGGTTATGCAGGTGCCGATCTTCACTTCTTTCCCATTTTCTAGAAGTACATTCTCAATTATCTCTTCGTGAGGTAGAATCAGCTTCTCTTCCCGCTCTACCATCCTTAACAAGTCCGAGGATACACTACAATCTCCGTCATCTGTAAAGTCCTGAGGTCCCTCTAGGCACGTGTCTTGCTCATCGTCGAAATTCTCAGGTCCGTAATGTTGCGTTGTTCATGACATCGATATCCGGGGACCTATGGTAGGTATGAAAGAATATTCAATGAAAATGAATTTAAGAATGACTTATTTATGCGTTATGATTATGAATGGAATGGAAAAGAAGCAAAAGAATAATCGCATTATGATGAAAGAAAGAAAAATGCACTTTTATTGAAAGTAAAGATGTTTGAACATGAGCCTATTTCACAAAAGATTCTTGTTGTCCCTAGGCTTGAAACAACAAGTGTGTTTTGAACATTACTCTATTTTAGTCCTAAAAACTACAGGAATTTCTTCCGCAGTCTAGTTGTCCAGAACACTTCCAGGCTCGTAGGGGCGAATACCTTCCAAGTTTCTTTTCTTCTGACTCTCTTCAGTTACTGCATTGATGCTTAGAGCTCTCATCATATCCTCAGCCATTTCCTTATTCATATTCTCCAGTCCTGAATGGATAATTCCTCCCGACACGAATGTATTGGATATATGGGGAAAAGTCATTGAACTTCATTTGACCTCGGCGTCCTTCTCTACTGACTCTCCTCCTATGGTACACACGTTTTTTCCTTCAGAAGAGTCAAAGAACTCTAGCTCTTTGTTATCCATTAATCCTTGCACTAGGGCATTGAATTCGCTACATTGCTGGATCTCATGGTCCTCATTGTTATGGAACTCACAGTGGTTCCTTGCATCTCGGGATTTGCTCTCTAACTCTTGCAGAACTAGACCTCTTTTTCGTATTTCCTTCCAAACCTCCCTCAATGGGGTTCTTACTTCAGTAATATTTTGCTTGATTCTCTTCTCCATATTCTCGACTATCGCGTTTACCTCTCTATCAGTATGTCTGGGCAACGAATTTCCTACGACAGACGTATCATCGAACTTCACCATGCCCATTTTGATGAGCCTTTCGACTAGCTTTTTGAAAGGGAAGTAATTCTCTATCGGGTGCCCCACTATCCCCGCATGGTATTCACATTGAGTGCTTACGTCGTACCATTTAGGATATGGGGGTTGCAACAGTTTTAGATAAAATGGAGACACCACATGCGCGTCAAATAAACTTTGATATAGCTCCTTATACGTCATCGGGATTGGCGTAAATTAGAGCTTTTCAGAGTTTTGCTTTGGAGAAACATGATCGTTGGTAGTTACCGTCCTTGGCTGGTTCATTGTAATTGGCTCCGAATGGCTCTTGTTATACCTACCGGTTCTCTTTTCCTTCTTCCTCAGGGCATTTGAGGTCTATTCTCCTCTTTCTCTTGTTTCTACCAGAACAACCAGTTTGGCTTGATCATTATTCAGGTCAAAATTTGAACCCATTGGGAACTTCAACAAGGCCGAAGTATCAGCTTGACATCGGGGTTCAATAATGACGGGTCCCTTATGCGAATGCGTATCTAGTTGAGTCGGGACACCTTTTGAGGAATAAACGATGTCTTCCTCATCATCTACGTTGTTGATTACTGGGCCTCTCGTTTTTCCAATTCCTCCAGCTAGTAACTGGGTTAGCTGGCCTATGATATTCCTCTAAAATTCCCGCATTTCTTGTTGAATTTCAGTCAATTGCCACTGCATCTGTATTTGTATTTGCTCTATTCTTTCCAATCTTTGTTTCATATTTTCCCAGTTAACTGAAACATTTTACCTAATTAGGGTCCTTTTGTAAAAATCTAATGCAAATGATGCAATCAGTTACATTAGAAAAACTTTATTAGAAAATAAATTTCTTTACACAAAACGGATCGTATACACGGCCTTGTCCTCATAGTCCAAGTGAATACATGAATCCCTTCTTTGTAAAAGCCAAGTCTTGCAAACTTCTAATAGATGCCTTCTCTAGCTCCTTTTGCTTGATCTGGACCGCTACTCTTGTTCACTTGTTAGCTTCTTCAAGAATGCCAAGACGTAGTAATCTTCGAATAGTCTTGTCAACTTGAATCCCTGGGTGATAAGGTCTTGTATTCCTTCACGGACTAACGGTCTTCTCTCGTTGTATTCACTTAGACTGTATTCGGACGACCGTATTATAATCCACTTTATAAAAAAATCCATTTTCTTATGACCAACTTTTCTATTTAGTAATCGAATTTGAAATCAACACCTCTTTTCTATGAGGTGAATACAATGCAATCAAAACAAAAGAAAACCCGTTAGCACAGGAAAAATAACATAAAACCTATCAAGGAGACCACTAGGGTTTAACATGGTTCTACCTAGGGTAGGCCCTTAGGTTTTCTACATGTGGTTTAGTTCTAAAGGAAGGGTACCTGAACTAGCAGATTCCCCAATCCTCACCCATTATAGGCTCATAAGGATCGAGTTCAGTTCAGGGGAATACATTTCCCTATGGCCATGTGGAGGTGAAAACCTCACGGAACCATAGGTACAGATGTATCCCGAAAGCAGTCCCCTAGCCCATGCGGAGGTGAAAACCTCACGAAGGCATAGCTTCTTGCTCCCACTTAAAGGGTGTGACCACAACGGTCATGCAACATGAATGCGGGGATACCCCATGTGTCTCAAACCAAAACAAATATATGACGCGACACAAACTCATGCAAATGGGAAAAACGAAAAAAAATCGATAAAAAGGACATTAATCAACCAATTTTACGGCTCGACTCTCTTATTGGTCCCCAGTGGAGTCGTCAAGCTGTCGAAACCATTTTTTGTTTGGAAAACGGGCCGACTTTAAAAGGAAAATGGAGTCGCCACCAATCCTTTTTTTGAAGTGTGATTGGGCCACTTTAGAAAACATTTTGGTCTACGAATTTTAAGAAAACGGGCTCGGGAGTCGGTTACGCACGAGGAAGGATTAGCACCCTCGCAACGCCCAAAATTGGTACCTTATTGATTGATTAATGTCCTAATGTCGAAAATTGAAAAAGGTTTTAAAATATGAATCTTTTAAAAAATGTTTGGATAACCCGAATTGGATATCGAAACTCTCTTGTTCCGAAAAGATGAAATACCACATCCAGCACGATAGGACACGATGTTTCAAACCCTCGATACCAAGATCATTCCATGATTTCCAAAATTCATGTATTGCAATTTGGAAAGGGTATTTCACTATTTGGCCAAACTAAAAACCGAAACCCAGCACGATTGGGCACGATTCCTTGAATTTCCAATCATGAAATATTGCCTTTATTTCAGAAAATCCGGTAAAAATCTTTGAAGGATGTTTGGTTGTTTGGACGAATAGAAAATCGAGACCCAGCACGATTGGGCACGAATCTCTCGACCTTCCAAACACGAAACATTGCCTTATTTTCAAAACACGATCAAAATCTTTAAAGGATATTTAGTGATCTAGACGAACAAAAAAATCGAAGCCTAGCACGATTGAGCACGATTTCCCGAACTTCTAAACACGCAAAATTACCTTTGTGAAACCCTTTTTATGAATTTGGGTAAAAATGCAAGTAAAAGCAAAAATAAAAATACGTTTCAAAATCATCAATTTATATAAAATAATAGGAAAAATAATTTAAAAAAAATGGCAGTAATAATAATAATATAAATAGTAAATCAATAATAGTAAAATAATAAAATAATAACATTAATAAGATAGTAGTAATAAAAGAAAGTACAAATGGTTGATAATAATAAAGCAAAAGATATAATCATAGTATATAAAAAAGCAAACAAGTATATATATAACAATAAGTATAATAGAAATATAATAATAATAGTAGTGATAATAAAATAATAGTGATATTAACAAGAAATATAATAGTAATAAATATAATAACAATAGTATGTATAATATAAAGATTCAAAGTAAAAATATTAAGAATAATAGTAATAGTAAATTAAGAATAACAATAATAATACGCATAGCAACAGTAAATGTAATAACGAAAGTAGAAATAATGATAATAAAATATTAAAACAGTAAGTACAATTTAAAAATAACCAATCTGTGAACAAATTAAAATAGAGATTAAATTAAATCAAAACAGAAACTTTGGGGCCGAATTTAAAACAAGAAAACGATAGAAGGGTTTAATCACGATGCGCGCGCAACTTGGAGGGTCCAAAACGGCCATTAATCCCTCCCCTGAAACGGTGCATTCGACGAAGACTAAAGTGGAATGACAAATTAATTTTAGGGTAGGATTTTAAAAAAATAGAAAAAACTGATTTAAAACAGGGTGCAAGTAGAGAGGGCTGAACGCGCAATTTACCCATTTAGGGTAAATGCGCATGGATCCCCCCTCCCAAAAGGTAAAACGGCGCTGCTTGCAATGCTTTATAACCTAGGAAAAAAAAATTTCCTTCCACTTTACCCTCTGTTTCAAATAGAACAAAACCAGAAACCCTTAGCCCCCTTTTCTTATTTTTTCTTTTTTAGGGTTTCAATCTCTCCTTCGCTGCGAGCCCCCCTTCACGCGCGCAACGGTTGCGGCGGCCGGAGGAGATCTGGTAATACCCTTCCGACTACTCTCTTTTTTAAAAAACTTTGTTTATTTTTTCTTGAAAACCAATGAAACCGATCCGAAAAATGGAAAGGGTTTTTATACCCTCTCTTTCTGTTTTTGCATGCAATATTGAAGTAAAAGGAAAAAAAAAAAAAACGAAACTCGAAAATCAACAGGCCAAAACACCGTAATCACCTTGTTTCCTCACTGACTTTCGATTTCAATCTATGTGTAAAATCTCTTTTTCTGTTTACTGGTGGTTGTATATGTGGAAACTGTGTATACTGTTTTTTCTATTAAAAAAATTCATCTCCCCATACAAGTTTTACTTTCGGTATTTATAGCCGAAAAGTCCCCTAAAAATAGAATAAAATCCAAAATACAATCTGTTTGTTGCTTTGCTGGCTTTTCCCTTTTTTCCTGCAGGTGAAGGCAACGTGGAGGCGCACGCTGCGGAGAGCGGGGCGACGTGCGGAGTTGGGGCTGCTGGCGGCGGCGCAGAACAGTGGCTAGGGTTTCTGCCAAAAATTTAGGTTGTTGGGCCATCTAGGTTTGGGCCTTAAATTTTGGGCCTGCTGTAACATGGACTATTTTTTTATTATTTTTTTTGGACTTGCTTACAGGCTTTATTCAATGTGTTTTGCTTTATTTTTTTGCTTACTTTGGGTCTGGGCAAATTCTGCCCATTACAACCACTTCATAAAACGATAATATAAGTGATTAAAATATAATTTGAGACAAACAAAAGTGACTATTTTTATAGTTTATTTTTTTTATTTTACTTTTTATTTTAGGAAAAGGTTAGTAGTTTTTAAACATTTTATATGAATAATGTAATAAAATTTTAATATATATATATATATATATCTTTAAATGTTATTTTTCCTAATTTCTTTTACGGGTACATCAACATTTATGGATAAAACAAGTGCAATATCAAATTATTATAGGGTCGACGTTTTGAGATTTACGAATTTTCTTGTCTCATTCCCTTCTGTTTGGCAAAAAATTCTTTTTAAAAAATCTAATATTCTCTCACATAGCACAAAAAAAAAATTTAAATTTTGTTATTAGTTTTTATATTTTATAATATTATAAATTTAATCTATTTATTTTAATTTGGTCCTTTTTAGTTAATATGTTTTTTCAAAATTTAAAATTTTAATTCTCACAAAACGGCTATTAAATTCATTAAGTCCTGCTTTTTCAAAAATCTGATATGAAAAACATATTATGATGTTTAATGTCATATCAGTTTGTTATTTCGACATATTATTTACTAAAAATTCAGTTAATGTATTAACAATTGTCATTTGTGTCAATATTGAAATTTCAAAATTGGAACAGTATAATGATTTAGAATGATCCAATTAGAGAATATAGACTATATCTACAACCGTACGCATAGTACATGACTAATAATTTAATTTAACCAAACAGATTTAACTGTTATTATTTAGGTTAGGACTAAAATTTTAAATTTTGAAAAATATAGGGACTAAAATTGACCAATTTAAAAAGTATAAAGATTAAAATGATCAAATTAAACTAAAGAAACTAAATCCATAATTTTTATAAATTACAAAGGACTAATACAAGAATTTAACAAAAAAAAAAACCCTTAACTTTTCTACTTCTAGTTTTCAAAAAAATAATACAATCAACTTTTCATTTGTCTCTAATAACGTTTCTATGTTGTAATTTGAGAATTAACATAATTTAATATTCTTAAACTCAAGCAACGCTTGATCATAAATTCTCGATACCCCTTTTAACTGCAATTCTTTTTACCATGTGCTAGTGTGACTTAATAGAATCTATTAATTAATGAACCATACCACAACTCAATTGAAAATTTACTCTAAACCTTTTGTAAAATCTGCATGCAACTTCTCTTAAAAGAATCTATTAATTAATGAATTGTTGTTATTGTTATACTTTTAATCGTGTGAGGACACGTGACAAATAAGAAAAACACCTAAATAGTTAGTTAGTTTACAGCAATTCGAAAAGCCACCCACAAACTCTCCTTCTCAAAGACGACCACTCGGACAGGTGTAAACCATCCATCACCAAATCTTCAAGCTTTCATTTGGAACATAAAATTGTTGGTCACCAAACACCACGTGGACTCAATTGTCTCACACCATCAAGTCAAAGTGAATGACATGATCTGTCTCATCACAGACATTCTAGTCTCATCAAAGACATCTGCCCCATGCGTTCCGTAATGATCACTAGATGGCAAGTCCAACACGTTAACATCATCTTACATAAGACCCTCGCCTATAAATACCTTTAGGAATGATGAAGGAAAGATCGACTCTCCAATAATATCAAGCATATACTTTGTCAACTTACCTTCAACCTTAGCATTCTCTTCACCTTCATTCTTTGTAATTTTTGACTTTTCACCGAACCAACCTCCACAACAATCAACACTCTCTCTTCCATACTTTTTCCTTGTATCACTGTATCAATAATCACCTTGTATACACGGCCAACCTGACCTTTTCCTAGCTAATTTTAATCACAAAAAATATTTGTTGGTGCATGTAAAATGCCCAATTGAATTGAAGGAAACTCCTAAGATCTTCCCTCATTTTCTAGATTAAGGCCTCCTTTGGTTCATCAGTTAGTGTCAGTGAGGTGCAGTTGAGGGTATCAAACACACTGGAATGCTGTTTGGTTCAACAGCTCAGTCCAGTGAAAGGTGATTTCAGCCACACTGGTATGCTGAAACGTAGCTGGAGGTTTCAGCCCCAGTGAGATATTTTGTATTTTCAAGAGACAAAAATATCCTTACTTTTTGTTATTATTTTACCATTTTATCCTTCAAACTTAAATTAATTTCTTTCCAAATCTTATTTGTTTTCAGATTTGGGAACGAAAACAGCTATTTTCTTTTTCATATTTGAGAAGTAAAACACTGATTTCTCCCCTTTTTTTGCTTTGTTCTTGGTTGTGGATGCTTTTTAAGGTATTTTCATTAATTTCTTGTTATCTCTAGTTACGCTTCTTCTACTCTTCTTTGTCGCATGATTGTTATTATTATTACTATTATTTTTGGAACAAACATGACCTTTTTGTTTTTCATATTTGAGAAGAAAAACACCGATTTCTCCCCCTCTTTTTGCTTTGTTCTTGGTTGTGACAACTTTTTGAAGGTATTTTCATTAATTTCTTGTTATCTCTAGTTACGCTTCTTCTACTCTTCTTTGTTGCGACTTTTTGAAATGTTATGATTTTGATTCTTTGAAGAGTTTGTTTTGGGACATGGATAGGAAAAGTAATAGAACGTGTATTTGCTTTCTAATTTCCTATACTAGACTAGAGGTGAATGTTATCTGTTGAAATTAATTCTTGATCACCTTACCTATGCTCACCTTTGTAGCAATGATGCCATTTGTGTTTTTGGCGCAAAGTATCTTTGTTTCTACTTGATGCTTTTTGTATGTAATTTTTTTATTTTGTGTATATAATTTCTTTTCATTCTTTCATTTCTTTACCCTTTTTATGTTTCCTTTTGCTTCCATTATAAATTAAAGTGCAATTTTAAAAATTTAAGGAATACTCGTGTTGTCTGCATTGTATCGAAATTAATAAGAGACCTTTGAAACGCTCCGTTTTTTTATTTTTGAGAAACTATCGGTATCTGAATCATCCCAAAGAGGTATGTCTTTTCCTGATTAAATTCAAGGGTCATTTTTAATTTGCATGCTCCATAATTTAGAAATTTCTAAAACTAAGGAAATGATGTTGTTTATTATTAGAGGAGTTGAAGAGTAGTCATGTTTGTGGTGAATCACGAGGCGATGAGTCATGTTTGTGGTGTGTGAGTTGGCAAAGTGGTTTACTTATTGGTATCACTATTTCTTCATAGCTACATCTTTCTACTGATGATATATTTTCTAAAGTTTATGTCATACTTGGCTTATATCTTATAATCCATCAATACATCAACATGTTTTCCGGGCTAGTTTGGAGCTAAATGAATTGGGGTAACTAGATTGGTGAGATTTCTATTAATGGACTTTGTTAGTTACTTTTCTTAAAACATAATGCAAAAGGAATATCAATAGAGGGGAGAGGCGAGGAACTAACTTGATTCTTATTTTACCTAGAGTCTGTTAATTTAGAGTTTGTCTTGTGATTTACTTGTAGTAATGTTAATTTTAAACCAAGTAGTATCTAGTGATGCATAAGGTTCTAAGTGAGTGATATTTTAGTCTATGATGTACCACTTTACAAGCATGAAACCAGTAATACTACCTTAGTTGCTATGAAAATTAAGATATGAAACCAAAGCAACCCAAAAATAGTATTTTGCCTCAAAATCAAAAGAGAAACAGATGAAACAGATGAAGATAAAAGATAATGTCAAGCCAAACCTATCAAGCAGCCTTTGGTGGTCTGGTTTGGCTCTTATTTTTCAAAGAGTTTGACATTTAAAATATGGTAATCTTGTAAATCAGTAAACCTCTCTCTTATTTATAATTTTTTTGAATCAGTAAAATTTAGGCTTCAAAGTGAGAAAATAGGTATAATTCATAAGAGAAATCAGGAATAAAGCTAATCTCGAACAACCACATTTTCCTCCAATACTTGAAATTTTCAGAAAATAACATAGAAGAAAACAAATAAAATGAGAACTACTTGAGTATAATTTTCCTACATTTTCTCAGCTACCAAAATTCCATGCATTCTATCATACCAATACAGTTGCAGAAAGTAGAAAACACCTAATTTTCCTCAAATCTATCAAATTCCAAAACCCCATTAACCTAAACAAAGCAATTGAAAAATAGCAGAGAAATCATTAAAAAAAGTTGAAAAAATGTTACCTTTCTTGTCCACAATATAGTATAAGAAGACACATCAGGTTGAACCACACCTTCCTTGACAAATAAGTTATCAAACAAGGTTTCAACTAAAACGCCCAAAATCGAATATTACCTCTATCCCCATAAGCCTTGATGATTTTACCAACTAAATAATCGAGAGAGCATTTGGGATTTACGAAGGAGTTTGACTGTAGGGTGATTGTGGGAATAGTTGTTGGGGTTTGGGTTTGGGTTTGATGCCCAGATTGAAGAAGAACAAAGTGTGGTAAGGGTTGGTTTGTTTGTGGATGACAATGGTGAAAGTTTGGGTCTAGGAAAGGTGAGAAGCGGCTTGAGGGGATGATGTGAGGTTGATGGGTTTTCTGTTTTCTTTTCTTTCTTTTTTTAGTCCTTCCCCGTAAAGAGGACTGAACAGAAATGGGGAAATTGCTTTTTTCCCCTATGTATTTGATTTTATTTTTTTTTCTTTGTTTAGAAATTCATTCTGAGTTCAGCGGTTTTATAATGCATAAATTTGTGAGATTCTGACAGCTATTATTCATGTGGTCAGCGGTTTTATAATGCATAAATTTTTCTGTTTGTTTTGAAGGAAAATTGAAAGGGAAAATTAGCAAATTTGAAATACAAAAAACTATATTTTTAATTTCCTTTGATGCTTAGAAAATCACGAATAACCCCAAAAGAGGTTCTTGGTTCCATTCATTGTGAGGTTTTCCTGCACTTCACAAAACATAAATTATAGTCTTTCTTTTCTTTGATTTTTTTCAAAGAATTATACTCTTTATAGACAGAGTATATATACAAGAGTAAAATTGGGATAATAAAATAGGTTGTTAAAGAAAGCAAAATTTAAATTTATACAATAAGATAATTAAATTAGTATTATTAAAAAATCACAAACAAGAACAAAACAATAGGGGGCAGATCTCAAATTTGGCCAAACATTAGGTGATTATTGTTTACTCCAATGTATTCTGTGTGATTGGTGGCTTGGATGAAAATGGAGGTAGATTAAAAAAAAAAATTCCCGAAAAGATAAAATGAATGATTATAAAATATATTTCATTTTCATTAATAGATTATATAATTAGAGATAAAGTAAACAATGCACTTGTAATTAAGGAGTAGGGAATTGTTTTATTATATTAACAATAGTGCTCCATGTCATTTTATTTTGCATTTTTAGTAGGGGTTTTAAGTAAAGTTGAGAAGAAAGATGAAAGGGTAAGGTTTAATGTTCGGTTTTATAATCTTAAAACTCGCTATTGCTCTCTTAATCATTGTACCTCAGATTTTTGCAATATCTCCTACATCATTTACCTTTAAATTAGAGCCACACATTTCAGTTTAAGTGGAACTCAGTTGATGCTATCAGACTACTTGCAAGCTAGAAGATAACAAATGAACTTGATTTAATGGCTAATGCAATAAGAATTTTTTAATGGAGATTTAGAAATGTACGAGTGAGGGGGACATCATGGTATCTATTTTGCATTTTTTAATTTAATAGTATGATATCATTATTATATCTAATTATATATTTATGGTTTTATGTCGATTGATATTTAAAATTCAAATAATAATAATAGATGGTAAAGACACGAAAATTTGTGGAAGGAGAAAGTACCTTAGCAACAAAAGCTACTTGGGATGATGAGCTGACGTTGATATTTTGTGAACTCTGCGTGAATGAAGTCAATGCTGGTAATAGACCGACAACTCATCTAAACTCAAAAGGATGGGAAAATGTCATTGCTCTTTTTCAAGCAAAGACACAAAAAAATTATGGAAAACCTCAATTGAAAAATAAGTGGGATACATTAAAAAAGGAATGGAGGTTATGGAGGGAGTTGCTTAAGGAATCTACAGGTATTGGATGGTGTCCATCTAAAAAGACGGTTGATGCTACCGAAGAATGGTGGGCTGAAAAAATACAGGTTAGTGTTAACTTTATCATTATTTTCATGCATAAATTTTATTAAAATTAATAATTTACAAATATGAAAATCTTAGTATAACATTTAACATTTAACATGTTATGTAGGAAAATCCGGATTTTAAAGGATTTAAGAAGAAATGAATTGAGCCACGATTGAATGATTTAATGTGGCAAATGTTTGGTGGCATTGTAGCCACTTTGGAGAGAATGCATGGGCACCTTCGTGCAGTGTTCTTCCAAGTGGGGTTCCTATGGGAGATGATACACCTAATGAGGGATTTGGTGATTCAGATGAGAATAGTAATGAGAATGAAGATATTCCTACTAATGAGGTACCATCAAACCCTTCTCATGAAACTCCTAATCGAAGAAAGGAAACACTTGGGGTTGTACATGGTAAAGGAAAAAAATCAAGTTCAAGTAGAAAATCATCCAAAAATTCATTAGCTACTCATATTGAGAAATTGTGTGAGAGTATGGCTAGTCTAAGGAAGTCGGTTACGAAATTATTTTTCCTCACTCTCAATATACTATTTCAAGTGCAATGGATGTTTTGCGTGAATTGGAAGATGAAATTCCAAAAAAAGATGAACTGTATTATTTTGCCATCAAAATGTTCCAAATACCGGTGAAACGAGAAGTGTTTTTGAACTTAGATCCAGATGTTAGGGTTTGGTGGCTTCGACGTGAGTATGCTGAACAAAATCCAACTGCATCATTTTCGTCCTTGGTAGCAACATCCTCATTTCCCTTCCAACCATACCATCCACAACCTCCACCATAAGCTCCTTAGCTTTATTATTGTAATATAACTAGACTACTCTTTTATACGTAAAAGTAATGTATGATCTACTTTTTATATGCAAAACTAATGTATGATCTACTTTTTATAGTAAAATTAATGTATGATATTTTTATGTTTGGTATTTTTATGCTATGCTTTTATTCAATTTTGTTGTGTTGTATATAATGTCACAAGTTATTAATTTATTTTCATTTTATTCAGTTTTCAGGTTATGGATGAATTTAACAATATGTATAATACTTTTTATATGAATTATGATACCCATGAATTAAGTGAAGAAGCTCAACGAAGAATAGCCACAATTGTTACACAAGTTGAGCACAACAATTATCATGAAGAGGAAGAACAAGTGTTAAACAGTGTATTGGTACACCACGAAACTTATTTCACTATGCAACCGTGTATGAAATCAAATTATACAGTCAAATGTGGGTGGACGAAGTATTAAATGGGCATGATGATCGTTGCATGAATAGTTTTAGGATGCCAAAAAATATATTTCACAGCTTATTGCATGATTTGCAAAGAAATTATGGCTTAAAGCATGGGAAGGTATCTGCGATGGAGAAGTTGGCATTATCATTGTATATTCTTGGAAATAGAGAATCAAATTCAAATGCAAAGCAGAAGCGATTTCAACGATCTGGGAAATCATAGTCGAATTTTTCTGATATGTTGCATATATTTGCTCGAATGGGAATAGACACGATTAAACCCATCAAGGTCAATTCGAGAAGTACCAAACCATATTCGACATGATACAAGATTGGCCTCACTTTAAGGTAAAATTACACAATCTTTATATTTTTAAAATATAAATTATTTCTAACCTTTATCTCATTACTTGTTTTTATTTTAAAGGATTGTATTGGGGCCATAGATGGAACACACATAAAAGCATGCGTTTAGCCTTCTTCTCGAGATACCTTATATCGGACGGAAAGGTGAACCAACTCAAAATATTATGGCGGTTTGTGACTTCAACATGTGCTTCATTTTTGCATTTCTGGTTGGGAAGGAACAAACACATGACAAGAGAATTTTTGCAAAGCACTTAGAAAACAAGAGTTAAAGTTTCCACACCCTCCACCAGGTCGAACTTTAATTTTTTTTAATTAATCTTTACATAAAAAAATATTAAAATTTTTATTTTATTTTTAAACTTGATATTATGTTTTAATTTTTTTGTAGGAAAATATTATCTTGTGGATTCAGGATATCCGCAAATGGCAGGTTTTCTAGGTCCATATAGAGGGGAACGATATCATTTACCTGACTTTCATCGAGGTAATCATCGAGCATCTGGAAAAAAAGAAATCTTTAATCATGCCCATTCTTCGATACGCTCTGTGATTGAACGAACATTTGGAGTGTGGAAAAAAAATGGCCAATATTAAGAGATATTCCAAGCTATTCATTCGACAAGCAAGTTTTAATAGTTATTGCAACAATGGTTTTGCATAATTACATTCGAAGACATGCTTGGTCAAATGATGAGGATTTTCGATAATTTGAGAATATACCCAACGTGCCAATCTCTTCAGGCCATTTTGATAGAGGTGAATCAAGTTGTTCTAACAATGAAAGTGACCTTAAAATTACAATGTTAAGGGAAACCATTGCAAATAGTTTAATGAATCAACATTTGTAAAAACAATTTTGTATCATAACTTAATTTCTAGTAATAATGAAACTTGTTATGTCTTATGTTACTATATTTTTTTTATTAAAAATCATTCGGTTAGATACTTCAAAATTTGATCCAAGTATAATGTTACTATTTGCGAAAATAATATTTATCATTGTTATAAAAAAATATTTAACTATAAAAAATTAAAAATAATTTTAATTTTATGTAATAAATAATTTAAATTGATTATATAATTCATTAAAATATTTATAATAAAATATTGGAAGATACATTTTAATATTTTATTAAATGAATTCATAAATTCACATACTTTAATAATTTTATATAAGTAAAATAATTTAAAAACAACTATTATATATCAATTCTAATATGATATCCTTAATGGTCATTTTTTATTTCTACCTCACCGCTACAGCTGCGTTTGAATCCAAACACACACTCCACCGCTGTTTTTAATCTCACTGCTACAGTGTCCAATCTCACCGCTACAGTAACTAATATCACCGCCACCGCTGTTTTTAACCTCACCGGAGGCAAACACACCGCCCATCCAAACTAGCCCTAAAACTTTCGCTTGAGTTCTCATGCGGAATGCTTCCCACTACCAAGTCAAGTAATGGAACTTGTTGGCCTCTATCCTCGGTGATAAAACATAATGTGATTGGCATAAGATTATAACAAAAGATTGTAAATGCCAGTGTACGGGCCCAAATTTGTCCGGGCCCGATTAACCAAACAAAAACCAAAATTAAAAAACCAATTAATAAAAATCCAAAACAGTCCAATCCATTAACAACCCAATAAAAATTGGCCAAAAAATTAAATACAAACCCAAAACCACTACCCAAACCCTAGCCCACAACGGAAAACAAACAGAAACCCTAGCTAGCCTTTGCGCCGCATGCCTTCAACAGCTCCAGCCCCCACACGCGCGCCGCGCCTCCGTACACTCCACGTCACTCGTCCTCCGTACTCCACAGCTGGCCTCCGTACCTGCAAATAGGATGAAAACACAACACAGCAAAACTGAAAAGAAAAAAAAGGATTGTATTTGATTTCTTTTACGATTTTCGGCTATAAAACCGAATAAAAAATCATTTGTAAGGGCTCTTCTTTTTGTTTTTGACACAATATATCAATACAAAACACAGACAAGAATCATTACAAACAACAGCAAATGTTGTTTATACCTTCTCTTTTTTTCTTTTTTCTTTTAGTTCTATTCGAAACTCTCTGTTCACATACAAAGATTCTATTTTTTTAAAACTATATATATATTAGAATATATAAAAAAAGAAAAAAAACTACCTTTTTTGAAGTCTCGACCGCCGTGCACGGCGGCATCGACGGGGGTGGACGGCCGGAGTCTCGCCGGAAGCCCTCGCCGGATTTCGGGCTGAGAGGGAGAGAAGAAAAGAAGAAATTTTTTTTTTTAAAAAAAAGGGCTGAAAAACTGATTTTTTTTTTTATCAAAAATTTGACATTTATAGCATAGCCCATACGACGTCATTTTGGGAGTAGGTTTCAGGTGCCAAAATGGCGACGTTTCAAGGCCATCCGCGCGCGACCCGACCCGCTTTCTCAGGATTCGCGTGTTTTGCCTTGAGTGGGATATTTACACACGCAATCCCTCCGCTTTTAATTCTTGTTGCAATTCGGTCCTTTTTCTTTTTTTCTTTCTTTTAATTTTAGCCTGAAATTTTCGTGGTGTTGCATTTCGGTCCATATCCAAGTTACGCGTTTTGGGGGACAGGGATATTATCCCTCCCCCATATTATTCGCTTGTCACAATTTGGGCCCTATATTTTATTTTTACTCCGATTTAGTCCCCTTTTTTTGTTAATGTTGCTATTTCATTAATTAATTCTAATATTATTATCATTATCCTCATTATTTATTATTTTATTATTATTATTATTATTATATTTATTATTATTAATACTTTCCTTATTATCATTATTTTTACTATAATTATTATTATTAATATTATCATTATTATTATTGCTATTACTTTTATTGTTGTTAGTATTATTATTTCTATTTTTTATTACTATTATTTTCAATATTGTTACTGCTATTATTATATTTATTATTATTATTATTATTATTATTATTATTATTGTCATTATTACTATTAATATTATTATTATTATTATTGATACTACTATTTTTATTTTTTTCTACTACGTATTATTATTATTATTATTATTATCATTTTTAAATTATTTTACTTAATATTCATTTGTTTATTTATTTGTTGGTTCACTATTAAATTTTAAATTTTTAATTGTTTTTCAGTTTTCATTATTTACTTGCTCTTTTTTCAAATTAGTTCGTTTTATTTTATTTGTTTATTTTTACTTTTATCATTTATCTTACTTTTATTTTTGACTCTTATTATTCTTTTTTTTTTATTTTGTTTGTTTTAACTTTAGCATTTATTATTGTCATGCACATATTAGCATTGTAATTCATTTTTTATCTTACTTCAATTGTGTTACATTTTATCCGATGCATTAATTTTTTTTTTTGAAATATGCAAATATTTCGCGTTTTAAGATTTGAAAGAAATCGAACCCTAACTTACTGGGTTTCGATTTTTCTCGTCGAGCCTAAAGAACCGATTTTTTTTTATCGAAGCATATAAGTTAAATAAAAAAAAAACTTATTCTCGGGAATTCAAAAATGTTATGTCCTAACTTACTGGACGTGACATTTTGTTATCTCGAGGTAAGGATTTCTAAAAATAAAGGCAATATTCTGTATTTGGAATTTTGAGAAATTGTGCGCTAACTTAATGGGTTCCAATTTTTCATTTAACCCAAATAACTGAATGTCCTTCTTAAATTTAAATGCGAGTTTTAAAAGTCAAAAGGCAAGCTTAATGTCGAAGATTCAAAATGTTGTATCCTAACTCACTGGGTATGATATTTTATTTCTTCGAAATAAGCGGGTCTCAGCATCCGATTTAATTTATTCAAGTTCTCTTTTAAAAAAGGGATCGTATTTTAAAATCGTTTCAAATTCTCGACATTAAGACGTTAATCAATCAATTCGGTACCAATTTTGGGCGTTATGAGGGTGTTAATCCTTCCTCGTGCGTAACCGACTCCCAAACCTGTTTTCTCGAACTTTGTGGGCCAAAGTCATCGTTTTAATAAATCAAAATATTTTAACGATCAATCTCAAGGTGACCCGATCACACCTCAAAAAGGATTGGTGGCAACTCCATTTTCGTTTTAAAGTCAACCCCGTTTTTCAACAAAAAAAATGGTTTCGACAGCGAGCATGATCTAATAGTAAATACATTGAAAGTTTATCCAATTGTCCTCCTTTAGAGATAAAGATTGAATGAAGATTACTTGGCTTGTATATTATAATTTGTAATTTTGCAAGTTTAGTAACATATTAGATAACTACAAGTCATTACAAAAGAGTAGATTTTGATTGTTTATACAATGATACTATCTATACCTATTACTAAAGCTTTGGGGCCAAAGGTTAGTGTGATGCCTGCAAGCAAATGGGTGAGAATACAAACCACAGCATTAACCCGCATTGCTGCAGATATTCTATGTTCATTTCCTAACTTCTCACTCACCTTTATTTCTTTATATCTTCAGAGGACTGGTATAGGTTCTCTTATATATTACTCCCATCCGTTTTAGGCAGAGAACAGTGGAGACCTTCATTTATTTTGCATGCTTTTCTAAGTCAAAATTTCATCATCAAATGAATAAATTAATTTTAAAATTAAAAAGAAAAACGATACTTTTGGTTGAGTTTATGCTTAGGCAGTTTGTCACTGTATTTTTATCTTCCATAATACTAAGAAAACATTAATTTAACAAGGCAAACTCTAAACAGAAAAGCAGGGGAAATTTATGGGCTAAGGGAACACCACCACAAAACATGTAAGCAATTTATTAAAATAAAACTTACCTTATATAGCTCAAATTGAGTCATCCATTTAAATGAAACAATATAATTGTCATTTGCAAGGGCAAAGAGAAACACATTAAGTTGCTGGATTCTGATACTGCATCTAATACAGTACCAAAAGCTTGATATCATCTTTTTAAATGAACATTATTGGAACTAACTGCTGCTCACCTCAGCTTTGGCTTACCATCAAGATTGTTTAAAGAAATCCATGAATAGGGTATTCTGAAACAGAGATGAACAAAGTAATATATGATGAACATAAGAATTTAGAAGCTAAAATCATTCGCCATCCATTTATTCTTACCTGCTCTTATGGGATAAAAAGTGCTGTCTCAACTTACTGCAATGTGCTTCTTTTAAAATAGCAGAATTGAGCTTTCAAAACTTTATTGGGAGACAGCATGTCCAACCATCGATCCTGAAAGTATAGTAGAAAATTATATCCTAAATTCATCAAATCAAAATCATTTTTGAATGAACAATGAATTCTGGGCAGCAGTGAACACTAATAACAGACATGGATGAATGATACTGCAGATGTCTAGACATCCTTATTCACGGAAATGCAATGATCAAATCCTTGTAGGTAATTCTTGGATGTAATTTGATAACTTAAAGACTACTAACAAGTTCAAACTTACTTTTTTTTCCTTTTAATTTGGTTTGCTCATACTCAACCTGTCACATAAGAATACTCTTATTTAAAATTAAAATTCAAAAAGTAGAAATTTACATTTTAGTAAATTCAAAATTATAGTATGCTTAATTTTTTGCCTAATTTCAGTAATTTACATTTTAGGAGACTAATGGGGCCTGTTAATTGCCGAAGATGTTCAGCCGAAACGGAGACGAGAGAGTACCTGTTTAGAAATTGCCCTATTGCAAAGGAAACATGGGAGAAGTTATCCTGGTCTATCTCAGAAGAAGCAATGGAGTTCACCGAATGGGTTAAATGTGTTTTCGATAACAAGTCTAAGTATGAGTGTAGAAGTTTTGTGTGTGCATTATGGGGATTATGGACTTCAAGAAACAAATTTATTCATGAAGGGGAAAATCAATCTGGAGCTCAAATCGCAGATTTTTCTACAAACTATCTAAAAGAATTGGATGGAATGAAATGGATCTTACCAGATAGGAGTAATCATACGAGTAGATGGATGGCACCGACAGGAACCCGAGTCAGAATAAATTTTGACTTGCTTGGGGTTTGTTGAAGAAGATATTGGAAATGATGAATGATGCGTCATTAGCAGATAAAATCTTATCTACCAAACCGTTTCCAAGACAGGGATTGATGATGGATCACAGCTGGGAAACACTCCCAAAAGCAACCTGTCGGTTTTGCTATTGGGTCGATTGATTGGGCCATTCTTTTCTTTTACTGGTTTTTTATCTGTTTCGTTTATTTACTGGACTTTTGTTTTAATTTTTTTTTTTTGGCCATTGTTTTTGGGCCTAAATTCAATAGAGATCCAGTTTTAATTCAAAAAAAAAAAAAAATCAAAAGTAGAAAATCACCTAGTTACCGATTCAAATGGATGGAATGTGGGATATGTTGGGCCAATCCTCTCCTCTCTCTTTCTGGCACCGCCTTTCCAGATGTGGACACCCTGCAATGCTCAGCATTTCTAGTGTCGTGAGGCTTTGTATCCTTCAAGGCAATGACATAAAACTAGAGCAATCCTTAATCTCCAATTTTGAAAGCAAGGTGAGGTGTTGTATCTCATTTGAAAGAGAAATTAATCTCTCATAACTCGAAATACACAGAGATTGAAGAGAAGAGAGATGTTGGACAATCATCAATAACCAAGTCTAGGAGTGAAGTCAAATATCACACCCCTTCAGATAAAGAGGCTAATTTCTTACAATGATGAATCGTCAGTGAAGACAAGAAAGATAAGCCTTGCAATCCATTTACCGGAAGAGATAAAAGGCTATCACATCGAGTTAACTGTAAGAATATTTGCATTCAACATCGAAGATTTGAGTAAAGCAACATTAATTCTTTCAACATTTAGCTTTTTTAGAGATTGAAGCATTGGCAGTTTAACCAACTTAGGACAATCTTCGATAATTAATGAACTTAAGATAGGAAAATGTTCTCTACCATTCACTGCTGTTCATTTCTCCAAACATGGTGCCCAAAGTATTTCAAGAACCTTGAGTGATGGAAAAGAACTTTCCATATCTCTATAGAAGTTGCTGTCAATATACTTCAAAGCACCCATTCTATAAATAGTAAGGACCTCAAGGAAGAGTAATTTCCCTAAAGGTAGTAGATGGCATCTTTCACAATTTATTAGTGAGATTTCAACAAGGTTTGGTAGAAGCAGATCCATCATCCAATATGGAAACTTAACACCTTGGCAATCAATTATGCATAACTTCTTCAAGCTTGAATGAGGCTGGAGAACATTAAGAATCTCTTCATCATTTCCATTTTGATGATGAGAGGTTTCCCAGCTATTTACTTCCCAAGATGGCCTTAACGATCTTAAATTTTGCTTCTTTATCAAATTGTGTTGGAGATGAGGAGGAGCAGAGGAAGAAAATAGAGAACACAGAACAGTGAAGCAGGATTCAAGAAATATTTTTACTTGCTCACAAATGTGTAGCAATGGAGTTTATGGCTTTTAGCTCATTTTTTGCTCACTCATTCAATAAAAAAATAATACATTTATAGTCAAATACATCACCAAATACTACCTACTACCACTAAGTAGCCTAGCAACTTGATAAACATTGCTTGTACACACAAACAAGCCACCTAAACTAGTCATTCAACACCTAATGTATCAAGTTGTCATCAAATTGTTCATTTTTAACTAGTTTGATTACAGTGAAACTAAAGAGAAAACCTTGTTGTTACAGCAAGCATACGTGCTACAACATGTTTTCAAGCTGCATGCACTTCAACCAAAAATATCACAGCAGCATGGTTGGCCAGTTTTCAAAAAAATTGGCATTTTTAGCTTCTGTTGAACTCTTCACATTGCAAAGTACTGTGATGCGCAATTCTCCTTGTAGGTCCAACTTTTTCAACTCATCAATGCCACCACAGCCATAGCCCTTTTCCCACAATGAACTCGCTGAGCTTGTGCAAGCATGACAATTGACTCAACCCAACAGGCATAAAAGTTAGTGCATGACAATTTCGGTATTTTATGAATAAAATTATAAGAAATTAATTGAATGACTTCAAAAAATTGAATATGTCACTTTCTTTATAGGTGTATTCGCTCCCATGTGCAAAAGAGTTAGTAGTAAATAAAAGATTTAATGATAAATTTAACCACTAAAGTTTACATGTAATTTGATTCTTATTTATTAGAAATCTCATTTCTCTTTATAAAAACACAACAATCTAAACTGATGTTTATTTGAATTACTATCGTTTTTTTTTTCTAAAAAAGTTGAATTACTATATCTTAATAATATAATAATTATATTTGAATCGTCACAACTCTTATTGATATAAATTTTTTAACTTAGAGATATAATTCAACACTTCTAATTTTTCATTTAGATTAATTATGAATTTTTATTTATAAATATTGTAAATAGTTTAAAAATATTCCAACATAAACTTCTAGGTAAATACGTTTTGGTGGATGAAGTTTAATTCTTGCAAACTAAAATACAAAATGGGAAAAAAAATAATCCGCCCTTTATATTTTTTAACGCATGAAATATGGTATGCTATAATGCTATATTCATATCCTCAAATAGAGTTGAACAAAGTAAATATCTGAACATAACAATTTAGAAGCTATAAGTATTTGTGGTTTTTTTATTCTTACCTGCTCTTCTCAACTTAATGCAATGTGCTTTATTCAAATGCCATAAATCGGCGATTTTGAAACTTTTTCGGAAGACGTCTTCTCCACCAAGCCTGAAAAAATATATCGATAATCATATCTTAAGTTTTCATCAAATGAAAAACATTAATAATTGACATGGATGAATTTATTCACAGAACTGCAATGGTCAGTGATACGATAGTGGTAAGATTACTCAAAAAAATATTATTTTTAAAAAATTGGTCCAGCTCAAACTCAACTCACCAAGAAAGAGTATGCTAGCATTAAAAATTAAAAGTAAAAAAAAAAATAAAAAAAAATCACCTTTTTGTGTATTTCAATGATTGGAATGTGATTTATGTTGGGCCAATCTTCTCCTCTCTTTTCTTTACACCGCCTTTCTAGATGTGGGCATTCTACGATTTTCAGTGTTTCCAATACCGTGAGGCCCCGTATCCCTCGGGGCAATGACATCAAATTAGGGCAACGTTCAATCTCCAGTTTTGAAAGTAAGGCAAGGTGTTCTATCTCATTTGGGATAGAAATTAATCTCTCACAAAAGCATATACGTAGAGATCGAAGAGAAGAGAGATATTGGATACTATCTGGCAATGAGATTAACTTTGGGCATCCACCAATAAACAAGTATTGGAGTGAAGTCAGATACCTCAGCCACTCAGATAAAGAGGCTAATTTCTTACAATTTTGAATCCGCAATGAAGACAAAGAAGATAAGCCTTGCAAACCATTTACTGGAAGTGATACTAGTCTGTCACATTGACTTAAGTTCAAAGTTTCTAAAGAGCTGAGGTTTTGTAATCCTGAAGGCAAGCTTTCAAGTTGTAAGCTACATGTAAAGCTCAAGTGTTTAAGGGTGGATAGATTATCCGATAGATCACATAAAGACTTCAGAGTACCTGACACAAACGTCAAGCTGTCAAGGTGTTTTTGATTTTGCAATAGTCCATCCGGTAAATCCGTTAACTCATCAAATCGACGAATCTTAAGAGATGTAAGAATAGTCGCATTCATCATCAAAGATTCGAGTATAGTAACATTAATGCCTCCAATTTCTAGGTTTTCTAGAGATTGAAGCATTGGCATCTTAACCAACTTGGGACAATATTCGATAGTTAACGAACTTAAGAGAGGAAACTCTTCTCTACCATTCAGAGTAGTCCATTCCTCCAAACATGGTGCCACACCTATTTCGAGAACCTTGAGTGATGGAAAAGAACTTTCCATATCTCCATAGAAGTTGCTGTCAATATACTTCAGAGTACCCATTCCATTAATAGTAAGGACTTCGAGGAAGCGTAATTTCCCTAGATGTGGAAGTTGATGGCACCTGTCACAGTTTGCTAGTGAGATTTCAACAAGGTTTGGTAGAAGCAAATCCATCATCCAATATGGAAACCTAACACCTTGGTAAGCATCTAGGCATAACTTCTTCAAGCTTGGATGAGGTTGAAGAACACCAAGAATCTCTTCATCATTTCCACGTTGAGATCTTTCCCCATTATTTACTTGCCAAGATAAGTGTAGTGGCCAATTTTGGCCCAGGTCAAATAAACAGAAATTAAAACCCAATAATCCCAAATAAAACAGTCCAAAAAATTCAATTACAAACAAAAAATAACCCATATTAAACCAACCCAAAATTAACAGCCCACTTTACAAAACAAAACCCAAGCCCAACAAACCCAACTAGCCAAATTAGGGTTTCAGAAAAGCTAAAACCCTAAGTGCCGCCGCTATCCCATCACCAAGCAAAAAATCGCACCTTCCTCTCTGCCAAGCCGACCTCTCCTCCGCATCCGTTGACCCCTCGTCATAGGCACATAAACAGAAGAAAGAAGCGCATGATGGCAAGCATTTTTATCTTTTTTTTGGCTATAAAAGCCTTGTACCAGACGTTGTAAAACACGGAGACAATTTATTGAATTGAAAACAAAAGCAGAAATATTAATCTCAGAGAACAAAAAAGAACTTGAGAAGGTTCATTCCATTTTTTACTGTTATTAACTACTGCTTTCATTTATATTTTTAGTTTTTATTTTTATTTTAAGATTTTTAAGAACTAAAATGAAAAGGAAAAGAAAAGGAACTCACACGAACCGAATCACGTCGTCGAGTCTCCTCTCGTCATTTGAAACCAAATCGAATGCGAAAAAGGGGGGGTTTCTTTTTTTTTCTTCTTTCGGTCTTTCGGGACCCGAAGGCATGGCCTTCGAAAGGGAGCTTCGAAAGGGGGCACAAAGGCCCATCCCCATGCTTCGTTGACCACCGGACTGGTGGTGGCGCGACGGGCGGCTGAAGGGATCCCAACCGTCGGACAGATAATGAAGATGAAAGGGAGAGAAGAAAATTTTAAAGTTTTAACCTTTTTTTTTCTTTCCTGAACTTTGAATGAAATAAAACAAAAAATGGGTTTTAAGGTACTCAAAGAAACGACGCCGTTTGGGCGTAGGGGAGCTGCGCATATCCCTCAAACGGGATATTTGCGCGATGGCCCCCTCCCTTTTTCTGCACCTTTGATTCCAGCCCAATTTTGTTTTTTTCTTATTCTTTAATTTTACCCTATTATTTTATTTCATTTTCAATTTGATCCGTGCCTGGCCATTTGAAGTGTCGCATAATCAGGGGCGGGGTTATTCACCCATTTAGTCCCCATAAGTTCGCGCGCATTACTTTATGGTCCCTGTCCCTTTTCTTTTTAATTTATTGCAATTTTAGTCCTTTTTTTATCTGATTTCAGTATAGCCCTCACCTATTTATTTTGTTATAATTTTTACCTTTAACTTTATTTTCATTCTGATTTAGTTCCAAATTTGTTTAATTTCAAATTTATTTTCATAAATTTGCCATTTACTCATTTTAAAATCTTCATATTATCTATTTTAAACCTTTTTACTTATTATCTATTTTTATATTATTTATTTATTGAACTTATATATATATTATCCATTTTAAATTTTTAAAGCTATTTTATGTGTTATTTATTTTAATTGTTATTCGCAATATATATCTTTTAATTTTCCTTTGACATCAATCAAGTCCTCTTATTTTATTCTTGTATTTCATTCGTTTAGCTATTTATTACTCTTTGGTTTCCTTATTTATTTATTTATTTATTTTGCTATTCTCATATTGTTTATTTTATTTATTCGCATATTTGTGCTCATATTATCGTCATTCGCTTACGCAATATTTTATTTATGTATTATTGTTCCATAATCGTTATTATTTTCATATTCTGCCATCATATTATGCATCAAATCCTACGTTTATCCAACTTAGATCATCGTATTTTACTCTAAACAAAATAAATGTATGCCTTTAAATGTTGCACTCGCTAGTATTAAAAGAATGAAAAGCTTTTAAAATAAGGTAATATTCTATGATTGGAAATTCGAGAAATCGTGCCCTAACGTGCTGGGTTGCGTTTTTTTTCGTTTGGCCAAATCATCGAATATCCTTTTGATATTTTCAATACATGAGTCTCGGGAATCATGAGATGATCTTGGATTCGAGGATTTAAATTATCGTGTCCTAACGTGCTGGATGTGATATTTTATTTCTTCGGAGCTAGAGAATCCTGATATCTAATCCGAGAAAATTCAAATATTTTTAAAGAGATCGTATTTTTAAAATCATTTTCAAATTTTCAAATTTTCGACATTAAGACGTTAATTAATCAATTTTGGTACCAATTTTGGGCGTGATGAGGGTGCTAATCCTTCCTTGCACGTAACCGACTCCCGAATCCGTTTTCTCAAAATTCGCAGACCAAAAACACTGTTTTAGTAAATCGAAACGTTTTATTAAAATAAAGGCGATCCGATCACACCTGATAAAGATCGGTGGCGACTCCAGTTTTATTTTCGTTTTCAAAACCAAGTCGTCCTCATTTTTTTCAAAAAATGGTTACGACAGCTTGGCGACTCCACTGGGGACCAAAAGAGAGTCAAGCCGTGAATTGATTAACTTTTGTCTTTTGTCAAAAATTGAAAATTTGGTTTTAACATACGGTCCTTTCATTGCATTTCATCCGTTTTTGTTACGGTTTGTCATCACTTTATTCATGTTTAGTATTTCAAGTTTTTGTATATCTCAACACATTGCATTGCATGACTGTATAGTCACACCCTTTTAAGTGGAAGTGAGAAACTACTCCTTCGTGAGGTTTTTACCTCCATGCAGGATAGTGGATCGCTTTCGGGATACATCCGTACCTATGTCTTCGTGAGATTTTTATCTCCATGTAGCCATAGAGAAATGTATTCTCCTGAACTAAACTCAATCCGTATGAGCCTATAATGGGTGAGGATCGAGGAATCTGCTAGTTCAGGTACCTCTCTTTAGAACCAAACCACATATAGTGAACCCTAAGAGCCCACCTTAGGTAGAGCCGCGCAAACCCTAGTGGTTACCTAAATAGGTGCTTGATTATTTCCTGTTTGCTTTGAGTTCTTTTTTGTACATGATACTGACTCGTTGTGTTTTACTGTTATTGCATGGCATTTCATCATAAAAGGTGTTGATTCGCATTCGGTTACTAGATAGACAAGATTAACATGGAAAAGGGGTTTCTTGATAGAGTGGAGGATAATGCGGCTGTTCAAGTATGGTCCGAGAGAATACAGCAAGAGAAAGGAGACAGTCTGACCGTGGGATATGAATCAGAGTTGTGGGATTTCACCCGCATCAGTGTGACTCAGAATAACCTACAAGAATTGAAGGAGATATGGGATTCATGGGGCGACGAGATCAAGCAGTTATTCTACTATAATTACGGTGATTTGCCCTATCTACTTGATATCAAGGTAGACGAGTACCTACTCCGAGCTATCACCTAGTTTTGGAACCCCGCTTATAGTTGCTTTACTTTTGGAAAAGTGGATTTGGTACCTACCATAGAAGAGTACACAGCCTTGCTCCGTTGCCCAAAGATTCAAACTGACAAAGCTTATTCGAGAGCTGTTAATGTGCCGACATTCTTAAAAAAGCTAATGAACATTACAGGGATGAGCGAGGAGTGGATTACAGCCCGGATCAAGCAAAAGGGAGATTGTAAGTGCATCCCTTGGAGACATTTGAGGGATCTGATCCTAGCGCATCCAGATATGAAAAAGAGGGTTGACGTTTTCGCTTTAAGCATCTATGGTTTGGTCGTCTTTCCCAAGGCGTTAGGGCATGTAGAGGAAGCAGTCTCAGACCTATTTGATAGACTTGATAAATGAGTCACACCCGTCCCTGCGATCTTAGTAGAAACTTTCAGATCATTGAATGCTTGCCGGAGAGCGGGCGAAGGAAGGTTCATGGGATATGCACAGCTTTTGCTATCGTGGTTCCATAGCCATTTTTGGAAAGTAGAAAAGGTCTCATATAAAGTCTTTTCTGAGAACTACTCTCCTTTAAAGGAATTAGCGGTTACACCAAGGCGGGACGACATTTCTAGAGAGAAATGGATGGCGATTCTCCAGAATTTACAAGTTGAAGATGTCGAATAGAGAGCTCCATGGATGATCCCTGACAAGATCTTGTATCGGTGTGGAGAGTTTGACCGGGTCCCTTTACTCGGGATATGGGGAGCTGTTAGGTATGCTCCATTACTCGTGATGAGGCAGTATCGATCAAGACAGTTCATACCTGCGACACATGGGTTAGCTCAGTGCGAGTTTTCATACAAGGATGATAATTATAGGAAGAGAGTTCGTGAGATATCGAATGTGTGGACCCAAACCCAAAAAATGAAGGGACTCGCCAGAGGACCAATGACGACCCCTGAGTATGACTGGTGGTGGAGTAAAAGAATCAATGATAATATCCCGATCCCAAGTCAAGGAAATGCTCGGCCAATAGAGGAGCAATTACAAGTAATCCCGTCTGAATTAGAGATTATCAAGCAGGATTTCGAGAAAATGAGTCGGGAATTGGGAAAGAAGATAGAACAGTTGGAAGAAGAAAAGATGCAGTTAGGGTTAGACGTCGACATCCACAAGCTCGAGGCCGAAAAATTGAGAAAAGGAAAAAATAAGGCCGAGAAAGATTTGGACAGTTTAAAGACAGACTACAAGAAACTGCGCATGTCAATCAGAACCGCTGGTTTGGGCAAGACATCAGAGCAATGGCAACAGGAAATTAAGGAAGAAAAGACTAGAGCCGATCAGTTGGAAAAGAAGCTCCAAGATACTCGAACACGAGAGAACGCTTTAAAGAGGAGCTTGCTAGAAAGCCAAAGCAAAAATGAGAGACTAAGAGCTCGAGTAACAGAATTGGAAAGGTTACTGTATCAACACCGTAGTCACAGCTCGGTAATCGAATTAAGAGCCAGCCAAAACAAGATTGAAGAGCTGAAAAGAAGGATAGAAGAGCTCGAGACTGCATTGCGAAACAGTGAACTTCGAGTTAAACTTCTTGAGACAAACAATGAACAATGGAAAGAGCAGCTCCACCGCTCTCAAGAACAGATCAGAGATAGAGATTAGGTTATGGGCAAAGCTGTGGCTCAAGTTCGAGAGGTGGCTGACCATTTACAAACCTTGGCGGTTCAGGCTGATGTATTAAGTCTAAAATAGGAATCGGTATCAGATCGAGGCCAAAATTTAGCTTGGCTTCTTAGGAAATTCAAGGATTTAGGTATCAGGGCGAAGTCGTATATGTAATTGTCCGCTCTATGTAAAGAAATTTATTCATCTCATTCATTCGCATTACATTACATCATTTGCATTAAGTTCCATAAAAAAGACCCTAATTGATTAAAAATTATGACAGTTACCCTGGAAACCAACAAAAATCCACCAATTACATATCGCTACAGTACTCGACGTAAAACGAAAGCAATGGATCAGAGAATAGAGAAATTAGAACAGATGCAAAAAGATATGCAAGATCAAATGCAAGAACGATTAACCAAGATACAATAAGACATGATAGAGCGGGTGCAAGAATCCCAGAATAATATGATAAGCCAGTTGGCGCAATTACTGGCTAAAGAACGAGAGAAAGGAAATGGCATTGCTGCTAGTTCATGGAACGATAATGACGAGCCTGTTTACCCTTCAGGTTTTACCCCGCCAAACACACAAACACAACCAGATATGTACCCCCAAAGGACGTCTGTTACTATCAGGCCGCAGTACCAGACCGGTACTGCAATACCTGTGCATCCTCCGACAGGCTCGGGTTCAAACCCAAGCGATAGTCCAGCTAACCCTGTGGTCCCTAATTTCGACGAAATGGCAGAAATAGACAAGGCAAAAGTGGACTTGCCGAGACAACTCGAAGACCGTTGCAAGTGGTTAGAAGAAAAGTTTAAAGAAATGGAGACTGCTGACTACCGTTACGGGGTAGACGCTAAGGACTTAAGTTTGGTCCTGAACTTGGTACTTCCGCCAAAGTTTAAAACACCGAAATTTGAGAAATACAACGGGACGAACTGTCCCGAGGCACACATCACGATGTTCTATCGAAGAATGGCGGGACACATTAATAATGACCAATTGCTGATCCATTGCTTTCAGGACAGTCTGGTCGGGTCTGCAGCCAGATGGTACAATCAGCTCAGTCGTGCCCAGATTAAGACATGGAAGGACCTGGCGCAGGCCTTCATGAAACAATACGGTCACGTGGCAGACATAGCGCTTGATAGGATCACGCTACAAAACATGGAGAAAAAGCAGAGCGAGAGCTTCAGACAATACGCCCAGCGATGGAGAGAGGTGGCAACACAAGTTCAGCCACCTCTCCTGGAGAAGGAAACAACCATACTTTTCATAAATACTTTGAAGGCTCCTTTTATTAATCACATGCTGGGGAGCGCTACTAAAAGTTTTTCAGATATCGTGATGTCAGGTGAAATGATAGAAAACGCAGTCCGGGGCGGGAAAATAGACGCAGGAGAAAGCGCCAGAAGACTGGCCCCGAGGAAGAAAGACAATGAAGTGAACAATATAAATATGTACAATAAGGGTTATTCAAAGCCAGTTACTGTAAGCCAGCCAAGGACAGTAACTACCAGCCATCAAGATACTCCAAGGCAAGACTCTAACCCAAGGCCTAACAGGGAAAGATTTCAATACACGCCGATTCCTATGACATATAAGGAACTGTACCAGAGCCTGTTCGACGCACATGTGGTGTCTCCATTCTACATAAAACCCATGCAACCCCCGTTCCCAAAATGGTATGACGCAAACGCTCAATGTGAGTACCATGCGGGAGTAGCTGGGTATTCGATCGAGAACTGCACTGCGTTTAAAAAGGTGGTCGAGAAACTTATCAAAATGGGAGTCGTAGAGATCAATGACCCATCAGGGCCTAACGTAGCAGGCAACCCGTTACCCAATCATTCTGACAATGGGGTAAATGCGGTAACTGAGAGTGGAGGTAAAAGGATCAAGGTTGACCTGGCTGAAGTAAAAACCCCACTGAGATGGGTTTGGAAATAAATGGTAAGTGGGGGATTAATCACGCAAGAATCAGGAGAAAAGCCTGAAAGAACTGGAAAATACTGCGAGTTCCATACCGAGGAGGGTCATGACATTCAAAAATGCACCGAGTTCAGGGCCACAGTGCAAAATCTCATGGATAATAAAGAGATGGAATTTTATGAAGAAATCAAAGGATCTGAAGAAGGAGAGGTCTACGCGTCAGAAGAAGGATCGACTAAGAAAGTCTATGGGGTCAATCGCCCTGTGATAATTATCTCGCGACCAAGATTTGGTGAAATTGGAGTACCAATCGCGCCAAAGGTCATAATTCAGAAGCCTGTAGCTTTCCCTTATAAGGACAGTAAAAGGGTTCCATGGAATTATGAATGTAATGTAATGATCCCGGAAGAGGAGAATCCAGCTAATACTTCGAAAGAAAGCCAAGACGTGGGTTTCTTCACACGCAGTGGAAAGCGCTATACCTCGAACACAAAGGAAAAACCAGCTAAGGGAAAATCTGTGATAGTTGAGCAAAAGAAAGAAAAGATGATCAGACCTGAAGCACCTGTCAATGAGCCAGTGATAAAAAAAAGAGGCTAATGAGTTCTTAAAATTCCTAAAGCACAGTGAGTACAGTGTTGTAGAGCAATTGCACAAACAGCCAGCTCGCATATCGATATTGGCCTTGCTCATGAGTTCAAAAACCCACTGGAGTGCATTAATGAAGGTGTTGAATGAAACATATGTCGCGGGTGATATATCTGTCAATAAGCTAGACCGTCTGGTCGGCAACATAAGTGCCGATAATTTTATCTTCTTCAATGACGATGAGATACCTCCGGGGGGTATGGGATCTACGAAGGCTCTACATATAACCACACGTTGCAAAGGATATACGTTGCCGGGGGTGTTAGTTGATAATGGATCAGCCCTGAATGTATTACCCTTATCCATGCTAAATAGGTTGCCCGTGGATAGTTCCCATATGAAAACATGCCAGAATATTATGAGAGCATTCGATGGAACTGAGAGTAGGGTCATGGGAAGGATCGATATACCTCTTCAGATTGGCCCAAATACATACGAGGTGGACTTCTTGGTGATGGACATCAAGCCTTCCTACAATTGCCTGTTAGGAAGGCATTGGATCCATTCGGCCGGGGCGGTGCCGTCATCACTACATCAAAAGTTAAAATTGGTAACTGAAGGTAGATTGGTCACAATAAGTGCGGAGGAGGATATCATAGCATCTGTTACCAGTAACGCTCCGTACATAGGGACAGACGATGAAGCAATAGAATGCTCTTTCCGATCGCTTGAATTTGTCAACGCGACCTTCATCGTCGAAGGCAACAGGATCCCTATGCCCAAAATATCCAAATCCACGAGGATGGGCCTGCAGATAATAGTTGGGAAAGGAGCCTTACCAGGAAAATGACTCGGGAAATACCTTCAAGGAAAGACTGAGGTACCAATGCTGAAAGAAAAAAGAGACCGCTTCGGCTTGGGATTCAGGCCAGATGTGAAGCAAAAGAGGAAAGAGGTAGAGAAAAAGCAGGAAAGAAGGAGGGCGCGCTTAAGCGAAGAGGAGGTCAAATGGGAGCCGATGACCTTTCCTCATCTATCTAAAACATTTGTCTCGGGAGGAATTATATACCCTGAACAAAGTATGACAAGAGGAGAAGTAGCAGATGAAATGTTGGGAAGTTTGAGCATTAATGCTGTATCCGATGAAGGAACTGAAGGAAGAGATTTATCCAGAATTTGCCCTTACATTCCCAGAAGTGTTCTGAGCAATTGGACCATGGAAGAGATTCCTGTAACCTTTAGAATTAATTCAGAGTAATGTTCAAAACACACTTGTTGCTTTAAGCCTAGGAGCAATAAGAATCCTTTTGTTAAATAGGCATATGTCCAAATATCTTTATTTCAATAAAAATGAACCTTTTTGTATCATTTCTTAGTAAATATTATTTTATTCTTTTCATTCATAACCAAAATATTCTTTACATTTCATTCATAACCAATCATGCAAATAATCATTCTTAGATTCTTTTGTTTTTGCACCTTTCTTTGCCCTTCTAACAGGTCCCCAAATATCAATGAGATGAGTGATGCTGTTATTAACTCAGAACCTCCTTTTGAACAAGATATGGGTACGGAGGATTCTCAAGATTTTGAAGATGACCAGGACTATAACATATCTCTTGATTTGTTAAGAATGGTAGAGCAAGATGAGAAACAAATTTTACCTCACAAAGAATCAGTGGAAATTGTGAGCTTAGGAGAAGGAAAAGAGTTGAAAATTGGGGCTAGCATTACCGCAGAAACAAAGCGAGACCTCATTGAGTTACTCCAAGAATTCAAGGACATCTTCGCATGGTCATACCAAGACATGCCCGGGTTAAATACGGATATCGTGGTACACCGGCTCTCTATAAAAGAGGAATGTAGACCAGTTCAACAGAAGCTCCAAAGAATGAGACCTGACGTTCTGTTGAAGATAAAAGAAGAGGTCATGAAACAGTTTGATGCCGGTTTCCTGCAAGTAGTCAAATACTCAGAATGGGTAGCGAACATAGTACCCGTTCCTAAGAAAGATGGGAAGGTACGGATGTGCGTGGACTATAGGGATCTGAACAAAGCCAGCCCAAAAGATAACTTCCCGTTGCCTCACATTGATACCTTAGTGGATAACACGGCTGGTTATTCACTTTTCTCTTTCATGGACGGCTTCTCCGGGTACAACCAGATCAAGATGCATCCTGAAGATATGGAGAAAACCACATTCGTAACCATGTGGGGAACATTCTGTTATAAGGTAATGCCATTTAGACTTAAAAATGCAGGGGGCAACGTATCAAAGAGCCATGGTAACTCTTTTCCATGATATGATGCACAAGGAGATCGAAGTTTATGCGGACGATATGATTGCAAAGTCCAGGACTGAGAAAGAGCATGTACAAGTCTTGAGGAAACTGTTCCTAAGGTTAAGAAAATTCCAACTGAAGCTCAATTCAGCAAAATGTACCTTCGGGGCTAGGTCGGGAAAGTTGCTAGGGTTTGTAGTCAATGAAAAAGGAATTGAGATTGATCCAGATAAAGTAAAGGCTATACAGGAGCTGTCTCCACCACATACTCAAAAAGAAGTTCGAGGTTTCCTAGGAAGACTGAATTACATCGCCCGATTCATTGCACAACTAACGGAGAAATGTGACCCTATATTCTGTCTCCTTAGGAAATACAACCCAGGTGTATGGAATGAGGAGTGCCAGGAAGCTTTTGATAAAGTCAAGCATTACTTGTCCAAGGCCCCAGTGTTGATGCCACCTTGCCCAGATAGACCACTGATATTGTATTTAACGGTATTTGAAAATTCTATGGGATGCGTGTTAGGCCAACATGATGAGTCGGGAAGAAAAGAAAGGGCAATATACTATCTCAGCAAGAAGTTCACTAAATGTGAGACAAGATATTCGCCAATTGAGAAGCTGTGTTGCGCTTTGATTTGGACGACTCGGAGACTGAGACAGTACATGCTATACCATACAACTTGGCTCATCTCAAAACTGGATCCTCTCAAGTACTTGATGGAGTCGACTGCTCTGAACGGAAGAATAGCCCGATGGAAGATTCTACTTTCTGAGTTCGATATAGTCTAAGTAAACCAAAAAGCTATAAAAGAGAGTGCAATAGTAGACTTTCTAGCCAGCAGAGCCTTAAAAGATTACGAGCCACTGAACTTTGATTTTCCGAATGAGGACCTAATGTATGTGGCAACCATTGAAGAAGATGCTCAAACGGAGGGTCATCCTTGGAAACTAAACTTTGATGGAGCTTCAAACGCAATGGGAAATGGAATTGGAGCAGTCCTAATATCCCCAAATGGAGATCATTATCCTTTTACTAGCAGATTGGATTTTGATTGCACAAATAACATGGCCGAATATGAAGCATGCATCATGGGTATCCGCGCAGCTATTGAGCGCAAGATCAAAATGTTAGAGATATATGGCGATTCTGTGCTAGTGATCTACCAGCTCAAAGGTGAATGGGAAACAAGAGATCCTAAGTTGATCAGTTATCGAAAGCTAGTTTTGGAGTTAATTAGGGAGTTTGATGAAGTTATTTTTTGTTACCTCCCGCGAGAAGAGAATCAGATGGCTGATGCCTTGGCTACCTTAGCTTCTATGATCAGAGTAAACAAGCAGGAGGAAGTGAGATCGATCCAAATGAGCATTTATGGGGCTCCGGCACATTGCTACAACATTGACGAAGAAGGAGAAAACGATGATCATCCTTGGTATCACGGTATATTGCGATATGTGAAGAATCATGAGTACCCCGACCAAGCAACCGAGAACGATAAGAGGACACTGAGAAGATTAGCCAGTGATTATGTCTTGGATGGAGAAACCCTATATAGGAGAAGGAATGATCATGTACTTTTAAGATGCGTAGATGCTATTGAAGCTAAGAAAATCCTGGAAGAAGTCCATGAGGGTGTTTGCGGAACGCATGCTAATGGTTTTACAATGGCCAGACAGATCATGAGATTCGGATATTATTGGTCTACTATGGAAGGGGACTGCATCAATTATGCCAAGAAGTGCCACAAGTGCCAAATCTATGGGGATAAAATTCATGTACCTCCTTCACCTCTTCACGTCATGACTTCTCCATGGCCTTTCTCTATGTAGGGGATGGATGTCATTGGGCCGATTTCGTCAAAAGCTTCAAATGGGCATCGATTTATCTTCGTGGTCATTGACTATTTTACCAAATGGGTAGAGGCCACTTCTTATGCCAATGTCACAAAGTCAGCAGTCAGTAAGTTCTTAAAGAAGGAGATCATATGCCGATATGGAATGCCTGAAAGGATCATATCTGACAATGCGCTGAACTTGAACAATAGTACCATAGCAGAGGTCTGCAGGCAATTCAAGATCAAGCACCACAACTCGCCGCCGTACCGTCCAAAAATGAATGGAGCAGTCGAGGCAGCTAATAAGAATATCAAGAAAATTGTGGGAAAAATGACTGAGACTTACAGAGATTGGCATGAGAAGTTACCGTTTGCTCTTTTTGCTTATCGAACATCGGTCAGAACCTCCACCGGGGTAACACATTTCTCCTTGGTTTATGGAATGAAGGCGGTACTTCCTATCGAAGTTGAGATCCCTTCCCTTCGAGTCTTGTCTGAACTAAAGTTAGATGAAGCAGAATGGATTCAATCCCGGTATGATCAGCTGAACCTAATTGAAGAAAAAAGGCTGAAAGCTATTCGACATGGTCAAATGTACCAAAAGCAAATGACGCGGGCTTATAATAAGAAGGTTCGCCCTAGAGAATTCCATGAGGGAGACCTTGTTTTGAAGAAGATCCTCCCCATACAAAAGGATTTTAGAGGAAAATGGATGCCGAATTGGGAGGGGCCTTATGTGGTCAAGAAGGCCTTCTCTAGAGGGGCGCTGATTTTGATAGAGATGGATGGCAAAAGCTTACCTAATCCTGTGAACTCAGATTCAGTCAAGAAATACTTTGCCTAAAAAAAAGAGCCAAGGCGAAAACCCAAAAGGGCGTCTTGAGCTTGAAAAAGAAAATGGAGAGGTCAAGGTGAAAACCCGCAAAGGGCGCCTTGAGGCCAAAGGGGTTTCGAATTGAAAACCCAAGAATGGGCAATTCAAATTTCTGATTAAAAGGGAGGCATGCAGTAGTCTTGCTATGCCCGAATTAACAAGAAGGAGAGACGCTACATCTTGGGGCATCAAAGAAGTCTTCTAAATCCGCCAGACACCTATCAAGTTCGAGAGGGGCCCTCGAGGAGTTTTGTGCAGAAAAGCTCATGCTCTGATATCTGGAGGCACCTATTTTCATCTTATTCATTTCGGCAAATTTTTGCTATCTTTGATTAATCTATTCATTTTACTTTCCTAGCAAATTTGCTATCTTAACTCGTTCTCTTCTCGTACTTTAACAAAATTTGATCTCTTGATCAATTTGTTCATTCCGAGCTCTGTTCTCAATAAAATTCCATTTTGTCCCTTTTGATAATCTTTTTCAAGCATTTTTCATTGAAATAATGATTAATGAACCAATAATATTCAAATAAAAGGAGTTTCGCATATTACTTTGAAAACTTTTAAATATTACAGGAACCTAAAGTGGGACCACTATTTAGAACTAACCGAGTTTGGGGGTTGGGAACAATTGAGAAAGAATGATCCAAAGTTGTGACCCTCGAAGATACCAACTGAATAAGAAAGCAGGGTAATGCGTTAATAACGAGTAATGACAACCTAAGCATCAAAAGGAGGATCATTCCAAAAATGACATTATTTGCATCCATGCAAACATCATTCATACACATCCAATTAGGAGTATTTGATTCATTCCGATCATTGCATCCTAATCATTGGACAAGGGATCATTCTCGTGACATTCTGCATTCATGCAAATGTCATCTATAATACCTTAGTTAGGAGCATTAGATTCATTCCGATCATAGCATCCTAACAATTTGACATAAGCATAGGCCCAAGAAATCGAATTTATAGCCCATGTTCCCCAGAGGACGATGTAGCAAGATCGATGGAGGCTACAAATGGAAGATCTTATCTCTCTGAAGTTGCAGTAGAGTAGATCAAAATAAGTCTTATCTCCCTGAAGTTACAGTGGAGCAGGCTGAAGATAGCAGATCTTATTTCCCTAAAGTTATAGTGGAACAGATTGAAGCTATAAGATAGATCTTATCTTCCTGAAGTTGCAGCGAAGCAGACCGATCAAAACAAACCTTATCTCCCTGAAGTTGCATTGGAGCAGGTTGAAGATACAAGTCTTATCTCCCTGAAGTTGTAGTGGAGCAGACTAAATATAGAGGATCTTATTTCCCTGAAGTTGCAGTGGAACAGATCGAAGCTATAAATTACAGATCTTATCTCTCTGAAGTTGCAGTAGAGCAGATCAAAACAAATCTTATTTCCCTGAAGTTGCAGTAGAACAGATTGAAGCTATAAATTACAGATCTTATCTCTCTGAAGTTGCAGTAGAGCAGATCAAAACAAATCTTATTTCCCTGAAGTTGCAGTGGAACAGATTGAAGCTATAAATTACAGATCTTATCTCTCTGAAGTTGCAGTAGAGCAGATCAAAACAAACCTTATCTCCCTGAAGTTGCCGTGGAGCAGGTTGAAGATACAAGTCTTATTTCCCTGAAGTTGTAGTGGAACAGATCGAAGCTATAAATTACAGATCTTATCTCTCTGAAGTTGCAATAGAGTAGATCAAAACAAATCTCATCTCCCTGAAGTTACAGTGGAGCAAAGGAATGGAATGAGGCTATTCGAAGAACAGAAGCGCCGAAGAAGTCGAAGACTCGGCGAGACTAGACAAAATTGACCCTTTTGAAGTCTTTGCTCCATTCTCGTTGCACGACAATGATCAAAGAGGGGCAGCTGTAGTGGCCAATTTTGGCCCAGGTCAAATAAACAGAAATTAAACCCAATAATCCCAAATAAAACAGTCCAAAAAATCCAATTACAAACAAAAAATAACCCAAATTAAACCAACCCAAAATTAACAGCCCACTTTACAAAACAAAACCCAAGCCCAACAAACCCAACTAGCCAAATTAGGGTTTCAGAAAAGCTGAAACCCTAAGTGCCGCCGCTATCCCATCACCAGCGCAAAATGCGCACCTTCCCTCTGCCAAGCCGACCTCTCCTCCGCATCCGTTGACCCCTCGTCATAGGCCTGCAAACAGGAAGAAAGAAGCAGACAGCAAACCGAAGCATTTTTATCTTTTTTTTGCTATAAAAGCCTTGTATCAGACGTTGTAAAACACGGAGACAATTTATTGAATTGAAAACAAAAGCAGAAATATTAATCTCAGAGAACAAAAAAGAACTTGAGAAGGTTGATTCCATTTTTTACTGTTATTAACTACTGCTTTCATTTATATTTTTAGTTTTTATTTTTATTTTAAGATTTTTAAGAACTAAAACGAAAAGGAAAAGAAAAGGAACTCACCTGAACCCCGGAATCACGTCGTCGGAGTCTCCTCTCCGTCGCTGAAACCAAATCGAATGCGAAAAAGGGGGGGTTTCTTTTTTTTCTTCTTTCGGTCTTTCGGGACCCGAAGGCATGGCCTTCGAAAGGGAGCTTCGAAATGGGGCACAAAGGCCCATCCCCACGCTTCATTGACCACCGGACTGGTGGTGGCGCGACGGGCGGCTGAAGGGATCCCAACCGTCGGACAGATAATGAAGATGAAAGGGAGAGAAGAAAATTTTAAAGTTTTAACCTTTTTTTTCTTTCCTGAACTTTGAATGAAATAAAACAAAAAATGGGTTTTAAGGTACTCAAAGAAACGGCGCCGTTTGGGCGTAGGGGAGCTGCGCATATCCCTCAAACGGGATATTTGCGCGATGGCCCCCTCCCTTTTCTGCACCTTTGATTCCAGCCCAGTTTTGTTTTTTTCTTCTTCTTTAATTTTACCCTATTATTTTATTTCATTTTCAATTTGATCCGTGCCTGGCCATTTGAAGTGTCGCACATTCAGGGGCGGGGTTATTCACCCATTTAGTCCCCATAAGTTCGCGCGCATTACTTTATGGTCCCTGTCCCTTTTCTTTTTAATTTATTGCAATTTTAGTCCTTTTTTTATCTGATTTCAGTATAGCCCTCACCTATTTATTTTGTTATAATTTTTACCTTTAACTTTATTTTCATTCGATTTTTAGTTCCAAATTTGTTTAATTTCAAATTTATTTTCATAAATTTGCCATTTACTCATTTTAAAATCTTCATATTATCTATTTTAAACCTTTTTACTTATTATCTATTTTTATATTATTTATTTATTGAACTTATATATATTATCCATTTTAAATTTTTAAAGCTATTTTATGTGTTATTTATTTTAATTGTTATTCGCAATATATATCTTTTAATTTTCCTTTGACATCAATCAAGTCCTCTTATTTTATTCTTGTATTTCATTCGTTTAGCTATTTATTACTCTTTGGTTTCCTTATTTATTTATTTATTTATTTTGCTATTCTCATATTGTTTATTTTATTTATTCGCATATTTGTGCTCATATTATCGTCATTCGCTTACGCAATATTTTATTTATGTATTGTTGTTCCATAATCGTTATTATTTTCATATTCTGCCATCATATTATGCATCAAATCCTACGTTTATCCAACTTAGATCGTCGTATTTTACTCTAAACAAAATAAATGTATGCCTTTAAATGTTGCACTCGCTAGTATTAAAAGAATGAAAAGCTTTTAAAATAAGGTAATATTCTATGATTGGAAATCCGAGAAATCGTGCCCTAACGTGCTGGGTTGCATTTTTTTCGTTTGGCCAAATCATCGAATATCCCTTTGATATTTTCAATACATGAGTCTCGGGAATCATGAGATGATCTTGGATTCGAGGATTTAAATTATCGTGTCCTAACGTGCTGGATGTGATATTTTATTTCTTCGGAGCTAGAGAATCCTGATATCTAATCCGAGAAAATTCAAATATTTTTAAAGAGATCGTATTTTTAAAATCATTTTCAAATTTTCAAATTTTCGACATTAAGACGTTAATTAATCAATTTTGGTACCAATTTTGGGCGTGATGAGGGTGCTAATCCTTCCTCGCACGTAACCGACTCCCGAATCCGTTTTCTCAAAATTCGCAGACCAAAACCACTGTTTTAGTAAATCGAAACATTTTATTAAAATAAAGGCGATCCGATCACACCTGATAAAGATCGGTGGCGACTCCAGTTTTATTTTTGTTTTCAAAACCAAGTCGTCTTCCTTTTTTTTCAAAAAATGGTTACGACAATAAGCTTAATGATCTCAAATTTTGCTTCTTTATCAAATTGGCATTTTTAGCATCTGTTGAACTCTTTATATTGTGAAGTCCTCTGATGCTCAATTCCCCCTCTAGGGCCAACTCTTTCAACTCATCAATGCCTCCACAACCAATGTCCTTTCCCACAACAAACATGCTGAGCTTACGCAAGCACGACAGTTGTCCCAATCCAACAGGCATAGATGCCAGTGAATTACACTCTCTGAGGTCCAAGTACCTAAGGTTTTTCAAGTGCTTCATACCTTTTGGTAACATTTCAAGATTATAACACCGTTGGAGATTTAGTGTCTGCAAGTTATGGAGGGAGCTTGTTGCTTCAGGTAGAGTTATCAAAGTATTAGCATCATGAAGGCGTAAATACCTTAGCTGTTTCAAACTTCCAAATGCAATACTGCTAAAACCATAATCAAAACCCAACACCTTCAGATGCTTTTGTTTACTGATGAAATGGGAAGGATTAGAGAGGTTATCAATAAAGTCGAACCCGCGGCCAACGATTAAAGAACGCAATGGTTGCAATTTGGATAAGTCCATAAAATTTGTTGACGAACTGATTTTATGAACAAACAAGTGACGAGCAGTTTTTGGTATTTTCGATCTCTCATTAAGCTCAATTGCGTAGCATTCATGACCCCAAATTGATGTTGCAACGTAATGGATTAAATCATGCATTTTACATGTAACAGTTCCATCAACATCCTCTTTGATCTCTTGGAAAAAGGATCTTCGAGTCAATTCAGAGAATATTTCACAACCCATATCATGCAAATCCAACTGTCCCCGAGAAGGAATAAATCCATTTGCCATCCATAGTCCAATCAGCTCGTCCTTTACCATGACAGAATCTTTAGGAAATATTGAGCAAAATGAAAAGCATTGTTTCATATATGGTGGAAGATGCTCATAACTCAACCTCAACACAGCCAAGATTCTTTTTCCCTCATCCTCCAAACCCCATATCTCGCTATCTTTGACAAGTAACCATTCACTTTCTTGACTTTTGGATCGTAGTATGCTTCCTATGGCCGTAATTGCCAATGGTACCCCTCCGCATCTCTGCACAATCTGCCTCCCAATCATTTCCAGGTTGACATTACCCTCATTCATTCCCATTACAAAGGCTCTTTGCTTGAACAAGGACCAAGAATCATCATCTGACAAACATCCCAAGCGATGGAAAGGACCTGTAGCCATCATAAGAGCCACTTTCTCAAGTCGAGTTGTGACAATGACTGGACTTCCTCTTGCTCCATACTGTAGCGCTTGCTTCAGTCTATCCCACTTGTCATGGTATTCATTCCACACATCATCCAAAACAAGCAAAAATCGTTTCCCAAAAAGCATCTCTACTAAGCGCCGCTGCAGGGGATCTAGCTCTTGGATATCGCATGACTTCCCTTCAATGGGTTCCACAATAGCTTTAGTCAACCGTTTTATATCAAAATCATCGGATACACACACCCAAGCTCTAAAATCAAAGGCTTTTGCAACATTTTCATCATTGTAAGCCAATTGAGCAAGTGTGGTCTTTCCAAGACCTCCCATGCCGCATATTGCATACACAGAGAGATCATCATGGTGACTCGCATTGCTAAATAACATGCTAACTATCTCTCCCTTCTCATCTGCTCTGCCTAGTATTTCAGACTCGTCCACAAGGGAGCTGGTTTGCCTGTCTTCATTCTGCTCAATTTCAGCTTCTCCTACACCCTCTCTCAAGTGGAACTTGCTTTTCTCCTCAGCAATGGCATTTAATTTCTCCCTTGCATTCTTAAATTTACGTGCCATTTCTAACCGAAACACAAGTGGGTTCCGAGGAGAAAAGAAAGTGGATACCTTGCTTCTTGCATCCTTACGCAGGCTACGGTTCCGAGCTTCTTCTTTGAAGTCATCGAGGACATCTTCCAGATGATAAGCTGCTTGTTTGAGCTTAACAAGCCAGTTCTTGATAGGTTTACTCTTCCACTGCTTCTTCTCGGCATCAAGGAGCACGGCTTGGATTGTAGATAGAGTGCTCTCCAGACAGTCAAGCTCTGTTTTGAGGCTGCTAGCAAGGCCGATCTGCTCCAGGGACAAGGAGGTCAAGTTGTCCAAGATGGTATTCACAAGAGCCGAAACAAATGCGTCCGCCATTTCCACTCTCTCCTAAAATTTCACGATCAGCAAAGCAACAACAATTTGAAACTGAAGAAGGATTTGGTAACAAAGAAACAACGGTGGATGAAAGATAAGAAGGGGAAACAATGGCACATAAAGTTGGGTCCACACGGCATTGACTTGACTTTGTAAGCCAAATAAGGCGCCATATCTTGAATGTGGAAAAAGAGAGAAAGTAGGATGTGTAAAATAATAATGTGATCGGGGATTGATTTCTATGGATAATAATGGAGTATATTTCATACTCAATAGAGCACCCACGATAACAAAATTAAACACTGCTACTGATAATAATTATTAATAAAATAATAATAAACAAACTGACTAAATAAGTTATAATATTCAAAATACATGTAGAAACTTAAAATAAAAAATTAAACATACCCATTTATAACATATATTTCCCATCTGACCTCCCAGAATAACATAATCCACAATAGCTAATCATATTCGAAAATGTTATGTAGGCAAAAATCAATAATATCTTTTCTAACATTGTTGATGCATTAGATCAAAAGAAGTCAAGATGGTGGTCAATAATGAGGGAGGATGGTCTTCTAGTTCAGAAACAATCGAGAGGGAGAAGAAAAGGAAGCTGAAGCCCCTCCCTTTTGAAATGTTTCTCGACTTTTATTATACCAGGTCGGATTCCAAGTTAGACCTCAGGTCGAGTTATAATATAATAAAATATATAAATATATATAAATTATTATCATCGTATAACAAAATTAATTTTATATTTTTCGTTTATCTCTGAACCAGAAGACCATCCTCCCTCATTCTTAACCACCATCTTAACTTTTGTTGATCCAGTACATCAACAAACATAAAAGCAAATATTTAAATATTTTCCACAAAAGTAAACCAAAATCATAACTTACTTTTAAACAAATTGAAAAACCAAGAAAAAATTGGAGTGAAATAGAGCTAGACCGGTCCAAGAGTTCAGTTACCTATCTCTTTCATAATTTAATTATAAAAATATTAAATGTAAAAATATTATTATTATTTTTTAAAAAAAGTTTAAGGGTAAAAAATATCATCAATAAAAACTCAATATTAATTAAGCCTTTATGAAATAGTTGTATCCATTTGAGCCTCAGTGACAAAAAAAAAAAAAAAGAAGAAGATAAATTAACTCATTTCATTAATGAAAATCATCAGTTGACTAGTTTGATTGTTAAACTTGCTAATCTGGTAGACGAAAACCACCAAAAACTGCTATGTGGCAGTATGCTGACATTGCATGTTGATGTCAACAAAAAAAATTAAATTTTTTTTATAAATTTAAAAACTAATTAAAATATGGATATAAAATGAATTTGGACAAATGGTAGTCCAGAGTCATTTGAATTTAGACAATCTTTTATTCATGTTCATTTTGGATGAGTACAAATGTAACACTCCCTAACCTTAAACCGTCGCTGGAACAGGGTTACAGAACATTACCGGACATATTGGATAATTTATGAATAATTCATAAATAAATAACATACATAGTATAATTTAATCATTAAGCCCCCTGTAATGGACCCTCGAGGCCCAAAACACATATTAGGAGTGGATCGGAACTTGTTCGAATGCTCCGGAAATTTTCGTGAATTTCTAAATAAAAAAATTTCCTAGGTGCAGGGCTCACACGCCCATGTAGGTCAGGAACACGCCCGTGTTGACATACCATGTGGCTCACACGGCCAGGCCACACCCGTGTCCTTTACCCGTGTAACTCTCTGACTTATTATTCATGAACAAATTGATTTCACACGGCCAAGCCACACGCCCGTGTGCTTAGCCCGTGCGGATTTATTTTTAATTCGAATTTAGTGCAATTTTCACACGGCCATGACACACGCTCGTGTTCAAGGCCGTGTCCTTCACACGGCTGAGACACACGCCCATGTCTCTGCCCGTGTGCTAAAACCTGGGTATTCTGTTTCCAGAATTTAAGTTGCAGGGGACACACGACCAAACCACACGCCCATGTGTTAGCTGTGTGTTTCACATGGTCTGGTCACACGCCTGTGTGCCAGGCCGTGTGAACTCTATATGAGCCTTTTATACTAACCTAACCAACCCTGCAAATTCAAATCGAAACCAATTCAATACCAATATTTCAATCAATACATTTGCACACTCAATATACCTAAATCATGCCTAAAACATTGACTTAATAATATGACTAATAACATTCATAATATCATTTAAAATTAATTAATAACTTCATTCATCTTTCCACTTAACTTGGTGCCAAAGTACCAAAACATTATATAAAGTTTCTTACCATTTCATTCAACCATTTAAACTTTGTAAATAACTCTTTACAACCAAAATTACAAGACATATTCAATGACCTTTACAACTCCTAAGTACATGCCACTTTACCAAAAGAGGAAAATTTACATCACCAAGGTTGTGCTGAGGTCGGGATTGATCTGGATGCTAAACTGGGACCTTTGACTTCTACTGACCTGCGCACGGAAACAACCGTACGCTGAGTATGTCTATACTCAGTGGTATTACCATAATTCAAACTATATAGCATTAATGAATTATAAATATCAATCATATAACCTTTTAAATCATAAGAACTAATTTACATTCAAATTCATATATCATCTATAACATTTCATCAACTAATATCATATATCAACAATTTGGTCTTTTATCAAATTCATGAACCTTAGGTTCAGGCTTTCAAATCTCACATCCCATTTCAATTCACAATTCGATTCCCAATTTCTTTTTCATACTTTCAATAGTACGATTAATCAAATTCGTTCGATTTTCTCATTTCATTTATTCACCCTATTAACAAAACTCGGACCTTGACGGATACACGAATTCCAACCAAACACACCAGAATGATTCCACCAAACACACCAAAATGATCCATCCAAACACACCAAAATAATCCTCCCAAACACACCAAAATAATCCACCCAAACACACCAGAATGGCACTAAGTGCCTCTTCGGATATTCCGAAGAAATATAGTAACATCAGTGTCTCCTCGGCCAAGCCAAAAAATCCCCAAATTCTTCCAATCCTATGGCATGCCAACTATATCCGACTCAGCCCGACTAGTTAATAGGGTATTCAATTTTCATATTTTAATTCCATCACTTTCTCATATTTTCAATTCAAATTATTCTCAATTTAATCACAGTTAATTCAATACAATTTTCCACTTTCCAATCAATATATCATCAAATATTCATACATAATCATACTTCATCTCAGTTTCAATCATTTCAATATTGATACTTACCTTATAATTTACTTACCATACATATAAATTTAAATATAACATTAATAAATAGTAGTTCGAATTATAGTAATACAAACCGTGATTTTTTCGTGTCTACTCCTCGATAACTTTTTCCTTTCCTTTTTGAGCCGATGCCTCTGGTTCTTTGCTAGCTACGAAAATTAAAGTAATTTACACTATTAATACCGTACTAATTTATATTAAATAATTGAATTTTCTATTCAACTTCAACTTTAATTTCAATTTGGTCCTAACTAAATTCACTTACTTTTCTATCTCAATTCATACTTTATTTCTACTCAATTTCCTACCAAATTCACTTAACTATCTAATATTCATTAATAAACCCTAATTTCAAATTTCTTTCAATTTAGTCCCTCTAACTCAAAACTTATAGCTTACTTTACAATTTAATCCTTTAATCAATTCTAACTAGAAATTCTATCAATTAAACCCCTAATTCATCAATTTGTTCAACATAACTCATGTCCAAAAACCTAAGAACTTTCAAAGTTTAAACTTAAATTCAACAAAACTTTGTTCTAAAGCTTCTAAAACATCAAAATTATAAAGAAGGGACTTAATTGACTTACCAATTAAAGCTTAAAGCTTCAAAACCCTAGTTTTTCCCTTTTTCTTTTCTTTCTTTCCCCTATTTTTGTTTCACATTATGTTTCTTTCTTTTATCTTTTTGTTTCTTTTACTTCTTTTATTTAATTTATTAGTTTTATAATAATATAATAATAATAATTTAATTAATAAATATCTTTATACTTAAATTATAAGTAATTATTTATTTATTTTACAAGTGTATAAATATATACGTTACACATGTATAATTCATTCACCATACATTTGTCTTTATTTTAATTTATTTCATAATATAATAATAATTAATAATAATAATTAATTATATAACATAATAAATCTAAGAAAATCTTAGATTTTCCTAAGTTGCCCCCTCATTTATGCTAAATGGCATATTTTCCATTTTGGTCCTTTTTACTTTCTTTTAATCTACAATTCAACTTTCACCTTTTATTCAATTTAGTCCTTTTTCCTAATTACTCTTAATTAAGCTAAATTCACTTAATTGAAACCTAATTAGACACACCACTAGACTCATAAATAGTTTACTAAGACGGAGGCCCGATAATGTACTTTTTCAATACTCGTGAATTTTGGGTCATTAAAACAAAATTTAAAAACTTCAAAAATTATTAAAAAATTCTAAAATATATAATTATAATAATTTATTCTAAAATCATCATTTTATATATATTGTTGGTGGAGAAGGAGGAAGGGGCGGTGTTGAAGGAGGCCAGTTCACCCATTCTAGGATCGAAAACCGGACAAGGAGAGGGACTCAAGATGAATGCTTAGCATTTTAGGGTTTTGTGTGGAGAGGAGTCCCCCTATTAAGTAATATCTTAGGGTATTTATAAAAGGCGTGAGGGCCCAATGGAGGACCCAATCAGGTCCAAATTGGGGTAGGGATATAATAATAGCCTCCCCCCAATCGAGAGGCAGGTTATAAAGTAACCTTCCTCGAGACTATAACAGCTTGTTTTCAGTGAAATCGAAACAGTGGATTCGGGACCACAAATCTGAGTCCGGAAAAAAATAATTTTAATATTATTGCATGGTCTGCATAATGATAGAAATATCGTATGAAAATTTTGTTAAGAAAATTTTACCGATTTCATATTTAATTTGATGAAAAGGACCAAATTGCATAAAATGCAAAAGTTAGATTCTAATAGCTAAAGGGATCAAATAGCTATGGAATTCAAAATTTGAGGTCCTTATATGGCAAATAGACCATTTAGAGGAGTTAATAGATAAGTATGCTTAGTCATCCATGGAAATTTAAGAAAAGAAAAGGACTAAATTGGAAAGAGAAATAATTAAAGATGATAAAAATATTATATCATCTTATTTCATCATCTTTCCCAAATCAAAAATACATGAAAACCTTAGTTAGAAAAGCTTGAAGATAGACAAGCTTATTTGGCCTAATTAGGTAAGTATTTTAGTCCTGTTTTTAGTAATTTTCATATTTTCAAGATCGTAATAGCTTAATCTAGCTATCTCGGGGATTAATTTGTAAATTTATCAAAGTACTAGGGTTTTGTCATGGATGAGTATGCATGAATTATGAAATTTTATGGAAGAAAATGAAAGGTTATTGATAGATAAACAACTTTTGTAAAGGGAATTTTGATGAAATTATGATTTAGGGACTAAATTGAAAAGATGTAAAATTCATGGAAAATTTTTGAATTTTATGAAATACATGGGTTGCAATTGTTATATGTAAAAATTGGCTAGGCTTGGAATAATGATTAAATTGCATGAATTTCATTTCCGAGCTTAAGGACGAAATCGGAATTTATTAAGAGTATAGGGATAAAATGGTAATTTTGCCTAAGATGTGAATTGGATTGAATTGAATATGAATTGTATTAAATTTATGTTAAATTCATTCGTATAGATCCAGATAAATCAAATACTAAGTTAGATCGTAGAAAAGAAAGTGTCAGATTAGTAGATTTTACATACACGAACACTTGTCAAGGTAAGTTCGTGTAACTAAATTATATATTTTTATATGTTTAAATTGAATGTTGTGTATGTATATTGTGTAATTTCCATGTATATGAAATTGAATAAACTGTACTTATTGGCTAAACCAAAAATTCTGAAAATTTTATGGGAATAAGATATGTGAGTCTAGTTTCAAAGAAAATTAACGGTTCTTCATTTGGAGTTCTGTAGTTTGAGAAATAAATAATTTAGTGACTATGACTTAAGTAGACAGCTTTGAATGAACTAAAAATAATAATAGAATTATAGAAAATGCTACATGTGAACATGAAATGTATTGAATTGATGATTGAATTTATTTATTTAGATCCGAAAAACTCAAATACGAAGTTAGATCGAGGAAAGGAAAAAGTCCCAGATTAGTAGATTTTGTGTACGAACAAATATCGAGGTAAGTTCATGTAACTTGAATTATTTTCTTAAATGCTTGAAATGGATGTTATTGATGTGAATATAATTTGAATGTTCATTGCATGAAAATTTATGAAACATTGATATATTTGATAAAAAGGGGAAGAAATCTCGGTTGAATAAAAGGAAAATTCGATGGATCTCTGAAAAGGAATTGACGGTAAAAAGGATCTAGCCCGGACGGGTGATCCTATCCTGATATAGCCCTCCCGAAGAATATGTGTAAAATGGATTTAGCCCGGACGGGTAATCCGAATTAGGGTCTGAATTTAGCCTGGACTGGTAATTGGATCCAAGCTCATTAGAGTAATTGTCGTTGCAGCGATTTAGCTTTGGTGTAATCCCGACAATACTCTATGAGTTTATATTACAGAGATTTAGCTTTGGACCGTAATCCTCTGTAAGGATGAGGTTCGCGGGAGTGTGCTCTCTGAAATGGAAATGTGCGCACATGAGCATGAATTGACGGACCTGGATTTGTACACTAAAGTGTACCTCTGAAAATCCATCGAAATTCCGAGTAATTCAACGGGATAAATATGAAAAAATAACAAGGAAATGGAAATCATGGTATTGATGAGCTCATCAATCATGGTATAAATTATTGATTCATGGAAATTATTGGGCTAACTTGAATGTTGAGTTTGTGCGTGATAGGGTAATAATGCATTGAATGGATATATGGATGTTTATTGCATTGTATTGAAAATATTAGGTAAGTATAATTCTTGTTACATGGGCTTACTAAGCACAAAGTGCTTACCAGTTTCTTTTTCCCTTGTTTTGTAGTGTTAAGAGCTCGGAGGTCGGATTCAATCGAGACACATCACACTATCAACCTCAAGATTTCGGTATATAAAGAAACTTTATTTTGGAAAACAATGGCATGTATAAGCTAATAAAGTAGATGTTAATACAAAATGAATGTAAGATTAGCCATTGGTATGGCTAATAAATCTTGTTTTGGTATGTGTTAAAGTTATCTTATAATATGCATGAATCTATTATGAAAATATGTTGAATTGGATTGGTTGATGTGGATTGGTCTCGGTTTAAAAAAAAAATTCGGAAACTCCGGTAATGCCTCGTACTCTATTCTGATATCGAATACGGGTAGGGGGTGTTACATTTGTTGGTATCAGAGCTACGATTTAACCGGTTCTAGGACTGACATAGCGAATACGGATTAGCTATACATGCCATTTAAATTATTTTTGATAGTGTGATATCTCCTGACCATTTAAATTGTGTTTTCCTTATAATAATGTCATCCGACCGAGCTCAATCTGAGGAAGGCGGGGAGTCATGCTCCTAGCTTGATTACAAAGAGAAGAAACTAGCGATGAGAAGGCCGGTATAGAGGTCAAGGGAGGAGGCAAAAATAGCCTTCTTTCAAATGATGAATGAATGGTTTACTCAAAGCACATAAGAACTAACCCTACAGTGCAGCAAACTCAAGCTCCCCCTCCTGTTCCTCCACCGGTTCCCGAAACTCCACAGGGTACAGGTACTGAATCAGTTAGAAAAGGAAAGCTCCGGTCGATAAAATTCGAAAATATGGGGCTGAAGAATTTTGAGCAGCGATTGATGATGATCCCGAACGGGCTGAATTTTGGTTAGAGAATCTTTGCTCGAGTTTTGGAGGAATTATCTTGCACACCGTAAGAATGTTTGAAATGTGCCGTCTCATTGCTAAAAGACACACGACTTATCATTGGTGGAATACCAAAGCTTCAATTGTTCTGAAAGAAGAAATTACATGGGAATTCTTTGGATCCAGTTCAAAAAAATACATTAGTCGAGAGATTCCTTGATCGAAAAAGAAAAGAATATCTTGAGCTAAAACAGGGCAATAGATCAAGATTCGAGTATGAAAGAGAATTTGTTCGGTTGAGTAAATATGCTCGAGAATGGGTGCAGTCGGAAGTGAAATGTGTAAACGATTCAAGAAGGGTTGAATGAAGAAATTAAGTCGCTTATTGGAATTCTTGAAATTCGAGTTTGCTACACTCGGGCAGAGCGAGCTTATAAAGCGAAAGAATTGAGCAAAGAAAAGAAACAGTGAGAGGAAAGCTCGAATTTTTAGTAAAAGACCAATGGGAAAATCTCGAGTTTTCTGCTCCAAAGAAATTGAAGAAGTACCAGGATCGTTCTACCTCAGCCACTGGGTATTCGGACAGAGAGCGAGGTTCACAGCGCACTAATCCAAGACCTTCCACTCCATCAGTGACCAGTGTTGGTAGTGTTGGTACCCATAAACCGAGATGCCGTGTTGTAATAAAGCTCATTTTGGTGAATGTCGATTTAAGAGCGGGGCTTGTTACTGATGTGGTTCTTTTGACCATTTCCTCGAGATTGTCCGAGAAAGAAGTGAAAAAGAAGCTGAATATATATCGCCGAGTAATCCATCTTTGAGGGTAGACCATCTCGACCATCCCAGTAATGTCGGTGGTAGCCGAGGAGCTACAAAAGATACTGCAAGTAGGCACGAGACACGAGCACCTCCTAGGACATATGTCATTCGTGCGGAGAAGATGCCTCAAAGACCCGATGTTATTATTGGTACATTTTCTTTACTTGATACCGATATTATCGCATTAATTGATCCGGTTCTACGCATTCATATATATGTGTAAAGTCGGCATGCGTTAAAGATTTATCTGTTGAACCTCATCAATTTGTGGTTAAAGTCTCGAACCCTTTGGCCAATCTATTTTGGTGGATAAAATTTGTAAAAATTGTCCATTGATGGTAAGAGGGTATTGTTTCTGGTGATTTGATGTTCTTGCCATTTGATGAGTTTGATGTGATATTGGGCATGGATTGGTTAACTCAAAGATGATGCGATGTAAATCAGAAATGTAAATATATTGTGTTGAAATGTCGAATGGCGAATTACTCCGGGTTAAATCGATCGACAGAGGATTATCTAATGTGATTTCGATTATTCTTTGCTCGGTATGTTAAAAAGGGGTATGATGCTTTTCTTGCTAATGTACTCGACACCAAGATATCTCGAGTCAAAGATATGAGAGCGTGCGATGGTATGCGAATTTTCGATGTGTTTCGGAGGAATTACTGGGTTGCCACCGAAAAGAGAAGTGGAATTTTCTATAGATTTGATTCCGGAACTACTCCGATTTCCATAGCTCCGCATCGGATGGCTCCTACTGAAATTAAAGGAATTAAAGACACGATTGCAAGAACTTGTTGTGAGGGTTTTGTCCGACCGAGTCATTCACCTTGAGGTGCTCCGGTTGTTTGTGAAAAAGAAAGACGGGTCTTTGAGATTGTGTATTGACTATCGGCACTCAATAAGGTGACTATAAAGAATAAGTACCCGTTGCCCCGATTGATGATTTATTTGATCGGTTGAAAGGTGCCACAATATTCTCGAAGATTGATCTCCGATCGTTATTACCATTACGGGTAAAAGAGTCGATGTGCCAAAGACGACTTTGGAACTGTATGGGCATTATGAGTTTACGGTTATGCCGTTTGGGGTGACTAATGCACTGCGCAGATTTATGGATTTGATGAATCGGATATTCGGACCGTGCATTTAGACAGGTTTGTGGTAGTTTTCATTGATGATATTTTGGTTTATTCTAGAGATGAAGAAGAACATGCAGAACATTTAAGAATTGTGTTGCAAATTTTGCGAGAGAAGCAGTTATATGCTAAATTCAGTAAATGTGAATTTTGGCTTCGAGAAGTGGGTTTTCTTGGACATATTGTATCTGCCGAAGGCATTAGGGTAGATCCAAGTAAAATCTCAGCTATTGTCAATTGGAGTCCACCGAAGAATGTATCTGAAGTTAGAAGTTTCTTGGGTTTAGCTGGTTATTATCGGAGATTTGTACAAGGATTCTCTATGATAGCTTCTCCGATGACTCGATTATTGCAGAAAGATGTAAAGTTTGAGTGGACTGATGAATGTCAGCAGAGTTTCAACCGATTGAAAGATCTACTAACGAAAGCACCAGTATTAGTGCAGCCTGAACCGGGTAAGGAATTTGTTATTTACAGTGATGCCTCATTAAATGGTTTAGGTTGTGTCTTGATGCAAGAAGGTAAAGTAATAGCCTATGCTTCAAGACAACTTAAACTACATGAAAGAAATTACCCGGTACATGATCTTGATTTAGCTGTTATTGTATTTGCGCTGAAGATATGGCGGCATTACCTGTACGGAGAGAAATGTCATATTTATACTGATCATAAAAGCTTAAAATATTTGATGACACAGAAAGATTTGAATTTGAGACAGCGCAGGTGGCTTGAACTGATAAAGGACTATGATTTGATTATTGATTACCATCCGGGTAAGGCTAATATTGTGGCTGATGCTTTGAGTCGAAAATCTCTGTTTGCTTTACGAGCTATGAATACCCGGTTGTCATTGATTGATGATGGTTCAATCATAGCTGAATTGAGAGTTAAACCGACATTTCTACAGGAAATATGTGAAGCTCAGAAGAATGGTGAGAAGTTACAGGTTAAACGGGCACAGTGTGAGTCAAGTATCGATTCTGAATTTCAGGTTGGGATTGATGGTTGTATGTTATTCAGAGGTAGGGTATGTGTACCTCAGAATTCAGGGCTCATACAGAAGGTTCTACACGAGGCTCACAGCGGTACTATGTCTGTACATCCGGGAGTAATAAAATGTATAATGATCTTAAAAAGATGTTACTGGTGGCCAGGAATGAAACGTGATATCTCTGAGTTTGTATCAAGGTGTTTAATATGTCGACAAGTTAAAGTTTGAACATCGTACCTTGGGTTACTTCACCAATTACTATACCGGAATGGAAATGGGAAAGAATCACTATGGATTTTGTATCGGGTTACCGTTGTCTCCGAGGAAAAAGGATGCTATTTGGGTGATTGTTGACCGATTGACAAAGTCAGCGCACTTTATTCCGTGCGTATGGATTATTCTTTAGATAAACTAGCCGAATCAGTACATATATCCGAGATTATCGGGCTACATGGAGTGCTGTCTCCATTATATCGGATAGAGATCCCCGATTTACGTCTCGTTTTTGGGATAAATTGCAAGAAGCTTTGGGTACTCAGTTGTATTTCAGTACTGCATTTCATCCTCAGACAGATGGCCAATCTGAGCGTGTAATTCAGGTATTGGAAGATATGCTCCGATGTTGTATACTAGAGTTTGAAGGTAATTGGGAGAGGTATCTACCTTTGATTGAATTTGCTTACAATAACAGTTATCAGTCCAGTATTAAAATGGCTCCGTATGAAGCTTTGTATGGTAGAAAATGTAGAACACCGTTATATTGGACAGAGCTTAGTGAAAAGAAGATACATGGGGTTGATTTAATTCGGGAAATAGAAGAAAAAGTAAAAGTTATTCGGGATAGTTTAAAAGCGACTTACGATCGCCAAAAATCATATGCCGATCTTAAACGAAAAGAGATTGAATTTCAGGTCGGTGACAAGGTATTCTGAAAGTGTCTCCTTGGAAGAAAGTTCTCCGATTCGGTCGAAAGGGTAAATTGAGTCCAAGATTTATCGGGTCATATGAGATCATAGAAAGAATTGGACCGGCGCTTATCGATTGGCATTACCACGAAACTTGATAGAATCCATAATGTTTTTCATGTGTCTATGCTACGACGATATCGGTCGAGATCCTTCACATGTTATTTCTCCGACCAGTGGAGATTCAACCGGATATGACTTACGGTGAAGAACCGGTCAAGATATTGGCACGGGAAACAAAGGAGCTTAGAAATAAAAAGATAAATTTAGTGAAAGTATTATGGCAAAAGCATGGGATTGAGGAAGCGACATGGGAACCGGAGGAGACAATGAGGAAACAATATCCAAACCTCTTTATCGTAAGATTTTCGAGGACGAAAATCCTTAAAAGGGGGAGAGTTGTAATGGCCTAAATTCAAGGTTATCGGAATAATGGTTTCGCAAACCATAAATCCGATTTAAATAGAAATTTATTTCAATATATTTGCATGAATATATATATGATAGAAAATATTTTTATAAATATTTATAAAATGTTAGTAATGTGGTATTAAAATTTCGTTAGAAAATTTTAACGTCTAGGTAGGTAATTAAATGAAAAGACTAAATTGAAAAAGGTATAAAAGTTTAATTATAGATTAAAAGAAAGTATAAAGGACCAAAATGGCAATTAAGCCATTTTGTCTAGTTGAGGCGGTTTATTGTGAAGAAAATCTGAGATTTTTATGTTTAAAATATATTATTATATTATTATATAATAAAGATATTTTAATATATTATATTATATTGTTATTATATATATTATAAAGAGAAAGTAAAAGAAAGAACAGAAAAGAAACAGAGAGTAAAGACGAAACAGAGAAGAAATAGGAGAGAAAGAAAGAAAAAGGGAGAATAGAGTTTTTAAAGCTTGGAGTTTAATTTGGTAAGTTAATTTAGTCCTTTTCTTTTAATTTTGATGCTTTATAAGTTTTAGAACAAAGTTTTGATGAATTTAAGTTGAAGTTTTTGAAGTTTTAGAGTTTTTGAATATAGCATATGATGAACAAAATGATGAATTAGTGGTTTAATTGAAAGAATTTGAAGTTAGAATTGGATAAAGGACTTAATTGCAAAACAAGCTATAAGAAAACAGTTTTGGGACAGCAGCAGTAGAGTAAGTTTGAAAATTCACCAAAAATCGTAGAAATGGAATTAGAAGTTGAGTGACATATGAAATTAAATCTTATTGAGTCTATTTTCATATGAAAGAAACAGGGAAAGAAAAGAAATTCTGTATTTTGAGATATTTAGATTTTTGTAAGACTGGTTCAGAATGAATTCGGGTTCCCCTGTTTTTACTTTAGAAAATCATCAAAAATTGAAGAAAAATAATTAGGGGATTAAATTTATATTTTTAGAATTCTGAATGAGTCTATTTTCAATAGAAATAAACTAGAACATCATCTGAATTCTGTATGAAGAGATAATTAATTTTTAGTGAAGAAGGGTCAGAACTGTCAAACAGCAGAATAGGGGTGACTTTAAAGAATAAACTGTACTTATTGGCTAAACCAAAAATTCTGAAAATTTTATGGGAATAAGATATGTGAGTCTAGTTTCAGATAAAATTAACGGTTCTTCATTTGGAGTTCTGTAGTTTGAGAAATAAATAATTTAGTGACTATGACTTAAGTAGACAGCTTTGAATGAACTAAAAATAATAATAGAATTATAGAAAATGCTACATGTGAACATGAAATGTATTGAATTGATGATTGAATTTATTTATTTAGATCCGAAAAACTCAAATACGAAGTTAGATCGAGGAAAGGAAAAAGTCCCAGATTAGTAGATTTTGTGTATGCGAACAAATATCGAGGTAAGTTCATGTAACTTGAATTATTTTCTTAAATGCTTGAAATGGATGTTATTGATGTGAATATAATTTGAATGTTCATTGCATGAAAATTTATGAAACATTGATATATTTGATAAAAGGAAGAAATCTCGGTTGAATAAAAGGAAAATTCGATGGATCTCTCAAAGGAATTGACGGTAAAAGGATCTAGCCCGGACGGGTGATCCTATCTGATATAGCCCTCCGAAGAATATGTGTAAAATGGATTTAGCCCGGACGGGTAATCCGAATTAGGTCCAAATTTAGCTTTGGATCGTAATTGGATCCAAGCTCATTAGAGTAATTGTCGTTGCGAGATTTAGCTTTGGACTGGTAATCCCGACAATACTCTATGAGTTTATATTACGAGATTTTAGCTCGACTGGTAATCCTCTGTAAGGATGAGGTTCGCGAGTGTGCTCTCTGAAATGGAAATGTGCGCACATGAGCATGAATTGACGGACTCGATTTGTACACTAAAGTGTACCTCTGAAAATCCATCGAAATTCGAGTAATTCAATGGGATAAATATGAAAAAATAACAAGGAAATGGAAATCATGGTATTGATGAGCTCATCAATCATGGTATAAATTATTGATTCATGGAAATTATTGGGCTAACTTGAATGTTGAGTTTGTGCGTGATAGGGTAATAATGCATTGAATGGATATATGGATGTTTATTGCATTGTATTGAAAATATTAGGTAAGTATAATTCTTGTTACATGGGCTTACTAAGCACAAAGTGCTTACCCAGTTTCTTTTTCCCTTATTTTGTAGTGTTAAGAGTTCGGAGGTCGGATTCAGTCGGAGACACATCACACTATCAACCTCAAGATTTCGGTATATAAAGAAACTTTATTTTGGAAAACAATGGCATGTATAAGCTAATAAAGTAGATGTTAATACAAAATGAATGTAAGGTTAGCCATTGGTATGGCTAATAAATCTTGTTTTGGTATGTGTTAAAGTTATCTTATAATATGCATGAATCTATTATGAAAATATGTTGAATTGGATTGATTGATGTGGATTGGTCTCGATTTAAAAAAAAAATTCGGAAACTCCGGTAATGCCTCGTACTCTATTCTGATATCGAATACGGGTAGGGGGTGTTACAGTAACACCTCTTACTCGTATTCGTTGTCAGAATAAGGTACGAGGCATTACCAGAGTTAACGAAAATTTTTTATTTTTTTTATTTTTTTTACTCAATATAGCCCCTTTATAGATATCTAGCCTTCCCTGCAAATTTTAAACCGAGACCAATCCACATCAACCAATCCAATTCAACATATTTTCAAAATAAATTCATGCATATTTATAAGATAACCTCAACACATACCAAAACCAAGATTTATTAGCCATACCAATGGCTGACCTTACATTCATTTCATATTAACATTTACTTTATTAGCTTATACATGCCATTGATTTCCAAAATAAAGTTTCTTTATATACCGAAATCTTGAGGTTGATAGTGTGATGTGTCTCCGATCAATCCGACTCTCCGAGCTGTTAAACACTACAAAACAGGGAAAAGAAATGTGGTAAGCACTTTGTGCTTAGTAAGCCCATGTAACAGAATTATACTTACCTAATATTTTCAATACAATGGCAATAAACATTCATATATCTATTCAATGCATTATTACCCTAACATACACAAACTCAAATTCAAGTTAGTCTAATAATTTCCATGTATCAAGAATATATATACCATGATTGATGAGCTCATCAATACCATGATTTCCATTTCCTTGTTATTTTTTTTTATTTTTTTTCATATTTATCCCGTTGAATTTCTTGGAATTTTGATGGATTTTCAGGGGTACACTTTAGTGTACAAATCCGGTCCGTCAATTCACATTCATGTGAGCACATTTCCATTTCAGAGCACACTCGCGAACCTCATCCTTACAATGGATTACCACCCAAGCTAAATCCTGTAATATAAACTCATAGAGTATTGTCGGGATTACCACCCAGCTAATCCCTGCAACGACAATTACTCTAATGAGCTTGGATCTGAATTACGAGTCGAGCAAATTCGACCCTAATTCGGATCACCCGTCCGCTAAATCCATTTTCCACATATTCTTCGAGAGGGCTATATCGAATAGGATCACCCGTCCGGCTAGATCCTTTTACCGTCAATTCCTTTCGAGAGATCCATCGAATTTTCCTTTCATTCAACCGGATTTCTTCCTTTTATCAAATATATCAATGTTTCATCAATCTTCATACAATGAACATTCAAATTATATTCACATCAATAACATCCATTTCAAGCATTTAAGAATATAATTCAAGTTACATGAACTTACCTCGATACTAGTTCGTATACAAAATCTACTAATCCGGGACTTTTTCCTTTCCTCAATCTAGCTTCGTATTTGAGTTTTCCGGATCTAAATAAATAAATTCAATCATCAATTCAATACATTTCATGTTCACGTGTAGCATTCACTACAATTCTATTATTATTTATAGTTCATTCAAAGCTATCTACTTGAGTTATAGTCACTAAATTATTTTTATCTTGAGATAAATAACTCCAAATTAAGATCCGCTAATTTTCCCTGAAACTAGACTCACATATCTTATTCCCATAAAATTTTCAGAATTTTTGGTTTATCCAATAAGTACAGTTTATTCTTTAAAGTCACCCCTATTCTGCTGTTTAACAGTTCTGACCCTTCTTCACTAAAAATTAATTATCTCTTCATACAGGATTCAGATGATGTTCCCGTTTATTTATATTGAAAATAGACTCATTCAGGATTCTAAACATATAAATTTAAGCCCATAATTATTTTTATCCAATTTTTTTATGATTTTCTAAAGTCAAAATAGGGGAACCCAAATTCATTCTGACCTTGTCTCATAAAGTTCATTATATCTCATGATTTACATATCTATTGCTTACACAATTTCTTCTATGAGAAACTACACTCAATAATATTTAATTTCATATTTTGTTCATCTTCTAATTCGATTTATACAATTTATGGTGATTTTTCAAAGTTAGTATACTGCTGCTGTCCAAAACTGTTTTAGTGCAAACTGTTTATTACCATTTTTCCCCTAAGCTTTCAGTAAATGATAATTTCGTCCCTGCTCAATTAACTTCTCAATTGAGCTGATTTCTCTCAATTAAAACTTTATTCTATCATTTTAAACTACTTTATAACCTTTGGAATCATAATTTCAGTAATAGACTTTAATTCCAAACATTTTCACAATCTAGGTCCTAAAAATCAATTTCTATTGGAATTACCTAATAAAATCATCTCATAAACAAATTAAAGCTTCAATTTCATTCTATTTCATCATAAACTTACAGCACCCAACCATGGTAGCTTTCAATTTCATCCATGAAATCAAAGACTAATGAATTTAATAGTAGGACCTAGTTGTAAAAGTCTTAAAAACACAAAAATTACAAGAAATAGGCAAGGATTAACTTACTTGGTGCAAAAATTATGATATACCAGCTTAGAAAACTCTCCTATGGCGTTTTTGGCTGATGAGAGTGAATAAAAATGAAGAGAAATCTAGATAATTCCACTTTAGTCCTAGCTTTATTAAGTAAATTTTGCAATATTTCAATTTTGCCCTTAATTCTCCTTATTTTCTTGCTGATTTCATGCCCTTGCCGTCCAGCCCAAATAGACATTGGGTCTATTTTCCTTTTAAGCCCTCTTTCTTTTATCATTTAAACTATTTAATCATTTTTCATAATTTTGCATTTGTTACAATTTAGTCCTTTTCATTTAATTACATACCCAAACGTTAAAATTTTCTAACGAAATTTTAATACCACATTAATAACATTTTATAAATATTTATAAAAATATTTCCTACTCAATTTTATGAGATCAAGGTCTCGATACCTTGTTTTTACCCAATTCCTTCAATAATTCCTTTTTCTAACTAACCACTAAATCGGTAAAATTTTCTATCGATATTTTAATATGATTTTCCTATCATATAAATATTCATGCAAATATATTGAAATAAATTTCTCTTTAAATCGGATTTATGGTTACGAAATCATTGTTCCGATAACCTTAAATTTAGGCCATTACACCGATATTGGCTCGTATGAGCTTCTCGTTAATGACTCTCCGGAGCTTCTCGTTACATGGTTCACATGAGCTTCCCGTTATAAGGCTCGAAAGAGCTTTCTGTTTACATGTTTGCATGAGCATTCATGTATAATAATTGACGGATTAAAGTTTTGTACACCTTGTGTGTACTACCCGAGTATCCATCGATATTTTCAATGATTCAACGGGCAAAATCCTGACGTGAGAAAATATGAGTTCAAATTGAATTATTACCCGTATATATATGAAATATATGGAATTGATATATGAACACAAGAAGTGGAAAGTTATGAACATGGAAATTTGATGTTTGATGAGCTCATACATGTTTCTTGGTGTTTACATGACTAACATGATTTTTGAGGATATGTGTTAGGTTTTTGGCCATGTTGTTTGGAATATGTTTGGCATGCTTACCTTATTTGTGAAATAATGGTAAGTTAAATTTAATGTTATACGAACTTACTAAGCATTAAATGCTTACTCTGTTTTATTTACCCTGTTTTATAGTAATTCGGAGGCTCAAATTGGTTGGAAGCTGGTCGGAGCATCATCACATATCCTTCATCTCATTTCGGTATAAATAGTAAATTATCTTTGGTAAGTATTACGAAGTTATAAAGTAAGAACAGGGGATCACGAAGTTATTCTAAACCAATCTTACAAAAATTTAAATATCTCAATATGTAGACTTCCCTTGCTTGCTCTATTTCTTTTATATGAAAATAGACTCAACAAGATTTAATTCTATATCTCACTCAACTTCTAATTCAATTTATACCATTTTTTGTGATTTTTCAAAGTTAGACAACTGCTGCTGTCCAAAACTGCTTCAGTGTAACATGTTGATTTCTATTTTGTCCCAAATTCCAAAATTCATACAATTCAGTCCTTGCTCAATTAACCCCTCAATTGAGCTAATTTTCTCATTTAATACTTTTCTCTATCATTTTTAACTACTTCATAACCTTTGAAAATCAGAATTTTAACACTAGGCTTTAATTTCAACTCTTTCACAATTAGGTCCTAAAACCAATTTCCATCAATTTCACTTGATAAAATCATCATATAACAAAATTAAAGCTTCAATTCAATATTTATTCATCATATTATTCCAGCACTAATCCACATCAACTTTAAAAATTAGCCATAGAATCAAAAACTAATGAATTAATAAGTTGGACCCAATTGTAAAAGTCCAAAAACATAGAAATTTCAAGGAGAAAGCAAGAATTAAACTTACATGAAGCTTGAGTATGAAAACCAGCTTGAACTCTCTCCCATGGCTGTTTTTCAGCTGAAGAAAATGAAGAGAAATGAAGAGAATTCTAGATATTCCAATTTGGTCCCTTTTTTATTTAGCTAATTTTGGAAATTTTCCAATTTTGCCCTTATTTCACCCATTTCCTGATTTTTTTCTCAGCTATTGCCGCCCAAAATATCTCCTTTGAGCTTATTTGCACTTTAGGTCCTTCCTAATTTGAAAATTAAGCTATTTAATCCTTCTAGCAACTTTAACATTTTTTTCAATTTAGTACTTTTTATTTAATTAACCACCCAAACGTCAAAATTTTCTAACGAAATTTTAATACTACTTTATTGACATTCCATAAATATTTATAAAAATATTTATAACTCAGTTTATAACACCGAGATCTCGATACCTCTTTTTCTCAATTTCTTGACCAAATAAATCTTTATAAAACACAACTTACTATTTCAAAAATATTTTAAAAGCTACATTTGGCTCGTAAATATTAAATAATATAAGCTATGAGTTCATTTGTCGGATTTGATGGTCTCGAACCACTATTTCCGACGTCGCTGAAATTTGGGCTATTACAACTCTCCCCCCTTTAAGAATTTTCGTCCTCGAAAATTCCTTCAATGGAGAAGTTCAGATATTTTTTTTCACTGACTAATAGTTTCATAATAGAGTCGGCATTTCAACTGTATAAATAGAATAATACCTCAATATTAATGGCATTCTCCAATTAGAAAAGAAAAAAAAACTGGAAATAGTTCCAATAACTATCAGTGCAGTAATATAATTTGTACAAAATCTAATAGGTATATCTTGGTATCATACTCTCTAGAATATCAATCCTTCATTCAGACTTAAAAGAACAGATAGCTCAGATGCAAGGGAGCACAGCTGAGCAAATTACTCAACTTAAAGCGGAGGCAACAGCCAGAGAAGCGGAGGCAGCAGCGAGGGAAGCAGAGCAGAGCAAAAAGTACGACGCACTCACTACACTTGAAATATGATAAAATGTTTCAAAGATCATGCAAAATCCGCCATCTTAGACATTTGTTTTTTTTATTGTAAGAATAATTTTAACATTTTAACTTTTAACATTATTGTAAGAATATTTTGAATTTTACTTCATTTATTAATTTATATCATATATATTTTGTTCAATTTGAAGTATTATTTAGATTTACTGTTTTTGGTTGGATTTTATATTACATGAAGGGTTGTATATGGATGAAAATAGAATGTTGTAAATCTGTCAAAGTTAGTGGCGTTTATTTTAAAAACGCCGCTAAAGGTCAAGTGCTTTAGCGGCGTTTGTAAAAAAAAAAAGCGCCACTAAAAGTCATGTTATTTAGCGGTATTTGTAAAAAAAGCGCCGCTAAAGGTCATGTTCTTTAGAGACGTTTGTAATAAAAGCGCCGCTAAAAGTCATGTTCTTTAGCGGCGTTTTTAAGAAAAGCGCCGCTAAAGGTCATGTGCTTTAGCAACATTCGTGGGAAAAGCGCCGCTAAAGATCATGTTCTATAGCGGCGTTTTTTTCACATAAACGCCACAAATTTTAGCGGCGTCATCATCAGCGGCGTTTTTTGCGGCGCTTTTACAAGCACCGCAAATAGTTATAAGCACCGCGAAAGGCCTAAAAAAACGCCGCTAAAAGTCTTATTTGCTGCAGTGAATAAAGTATTCAAGTGTTTAAAGAGCCTAATTTAATATATATAAATACTGCAAATCAAACATCAAAAAAGTTCATCGATTAACAGATAGGTTCGTTGCATAAAATCAATTCGTCTTAAAAATGGAAGATAAGTGCATGCCCTTCTTTTAACACCTTGGGATCACCCTTTCAGTGATAAGAAAGGTGCCAACAATCATTTGAGAAACTGAAGCAATAAATAGTTAAATGATTATATATATACAATTCATGCATGAGAGGGGGTGTAACACCTCCGAGAGGTTCATCACTTCAATTTCTATTTCATTCTTCTTTTTTTAATAAAGATATACATATGAATAAATGCATATATACACATTTATAATGCATATGCACGTACTGCTCACTAAATAATATATGCATATACGCGGCGGGGGACTTTAATAAATAATATATGTATGTATGTATATACTGCAGCCCAATATATACATACGAGAGCTTCAACTGCTCACTAAATGCATTTACAAACATTACCATCCGCTAAAGACATGCACACCCATGCATACGGGTACAACTCCAGTGGGAACCCTTCGTGAGTTCCCAAACATTCAATTTCAAAATTTTTTATATCATATACGTACAGGTAGACGGGGGTGTAACCCCATGGAGAATCAACCCCTGCGTATATGAATGTCCCCTTAATAACTCAACCCTTAATCAGCAATAAAAATAATAATATTCAAACTCTTTTAATTACATGTGCCAAATAGTTCAAGTCACCATTTAAAACATCAATGACTCAAAGCAACTTCAAATCTTAAATCATGATTTTATGATATAATGCCTAGAATTACTCATAATCTTTTTTCACTTATAAATAAGAGGATAAATGTGCTTCAATACACTCAAACCCAAATTTTTTTTACTTTGACAATAATACTAATTGAACTAAAACTCAATCAATGGGACTTCATGATTATTTTAAGCTACACTCAAGTTAGTATTATATATATCAACTAAAAGAAAAGAAATGATTTCAAGTCAGCTTTGTCGAAATATATACATATTAAAGGTATTATGGAAAATAAAAATGTCACTGTTACCCTAAAAGTAAACCAACAGATGACAGTAACACAACCCAGTAAATATTTGGGAGGGGGTAAGGTAAACAATTTATTTTAGGGTAAATTACATTTATTGTCACTTTAAAATAGGATTTGTCTTATTTTGATCATTTCAAAAAATATTTCTCAATTTAGTCACTCTAAATAAGCTAATTGTATAAATTAATCATTACCTTGAGTGACAATATTTTTTTTCTTTTAATAGATTGCTGACGTGGCACATTAGCTTAACTGACATGTGGCATTTTTTGTTTGACTTTTGACCAAAATTTAGGACATTTCTATAAAGTTTAGGGGAAAATGTTTTGGACTAATTATAGGGAGGTCCCTAAACTTTAGTCAAAAGTCAATAAAAAAAATCATGTGTCAATCGCTCAATATGCTAACGAGTCACATCAACAATACGTTAAAAGAAACCGAAAATTTTATCGATAGTGACTAATTAGCATAATTATCTTATTTAGAGTGACAAAATTAAAAGAAATTAGAGAAAACATGGGCTTAATTTACCCAATATTCTAGCTAATAGCAACATTTATGCAAATAACCCAATCTTTTTCATGACATAATAGCCTCCAGCTTTACTCATAAAAAGAGAAATTAATCTGCAATGCAACAAAAACAAGCATCTAGTCATGCATCACAACATCGGCAAGCATGCAGCCAACCCTTACATCTACTGCCCCAAGAAATCAGATAAAAAATGAATTACCAAGAAAACAGAATCGTATGTTTTACTCTTCCATTTATCAGAACAGGAGTCCCAATGGATGCAACTATTAAAACCCCGAAAAAAAAAAAAGCTTCTAAACCCATGCCCATGTAGACACTAGGCATGTCAATCAACAAAACACATGTTTATATCCAATCACTACACGATAGACTTCAACACATACAAAAATCAGCCAACAGACATCGCATAAAGAAGTATCTTTCAAAAACTTTATTTCAAAAGTATTACTCAAAGTTCCTCACGATTCAAATCACCTTCAACAGTCTAAAACTATTTCCATATAAAAACGAAAATAAGATGCTTTAAGAATTTTTAAAGTCCATGTGGTCATACCTAATGTTATAGAACTTAAGTACATACAAACAGGGAACAGTCCCCAAATTATACAGAGATGATATTTATTAACATTTTAAGCATTACATATTACTACTTATAAGCTATGAAGCATGGACACAGACACGCAATACAGGTACCACATAATATAGACATGACACGGTTTTTAAAAAATAAGTCACCAATATAGCAATAAAAAAATATTTTTAATATTTTTATATATTTTTATATTAAAATACTTAATATAAATGAAAATATTGATATTTTTCATTAATATATAATCAATTATTTTCCAGTCCAATATTTTTTATATTAAAAGGTATTTATTTTATTTTTATTTTTAGAAAAAATCTAAAATTTTATATCCAACCCAATATTCTAAATTAATTTACAAAGAGCCCAAAATAGGATTTTGAGCTGCCCATATTAATAAACGGAAATTAAAACTAGCCCAGTATTTTAAATTAATTACAAATAGCTCAAGATAGGACCTTGGATTGTTTCAAATTTATCCGAGAAAAAAAAATCTTTCATTTCCTTTCTCAAAAAAAAAAATTAGGAAAAAAAATCTAAAACTCTGCTTCTCTTTCACTCTCAATTGTGGTTTTTCAATCCAGGGCCTCTATCCATCATGACCGTGTCAGGACCATATCCGACTTCTTTTCTTTTTTTTACTTATTCCAACATGTCGTGTAGTATCTGAGGGTGTTCGACGAGTGTTTGTATCAGACATGCGTACAACAACGATACTAGGAGGGATGAGCCACGTCTGTACTTCCTAGCTTATAAGCAATGATTTTCACACTAATAAAGGCTTTAAAATTGCAAACAAGATTCTTTGACCACTCCAAAGTCAGTTATATTCTTGATCATTCAGGACAATTTAGTCCCAGATCCAAAATATAAGACAATACCACCCATCTTTCCACGCTGTTAGGTATCCCATAGTCAATGAAGATGATATCTTGTAAGGAATGCATAACCACCGACCACGTATGCAAACCTGCTAAACATTCGAAAGATGGTGCAACCTGCAAACTTAACTGCCGTTGAGTATTGCAATACAAGTATTTACATCCAACGAATAATTTGTATATTATTAGCAGTGGACCAACGAACAAGCTGGAAGTACACACCATCTCATCAAACAAAAGTTTTGTACAATTTTAAAACCATGCTTGCAAGTAAAAGATTGGGGATTATCTTCCGAATTCCGAAAACTCTTAATTTTCTTTGTTTCTGGCCAAAATTCTATAATAGCAAAAATGATCACAAAAAGGACATATTTATAATCCATATTTTTTAATCATAAAACGAAAATGTTTAATATAATTTCCTAATAAACTGGAAATCTTCACCAATCAAATACTTCAAATAAAAACTTAAATAAATCATCAAACCATCAATTACGTGAAATTGACAGTCATCCAAACAGGGATTGAATGAAATTAAATGAGAAATTGTAAATAGAGGAAGAAAAAGAACACCATCACCGGGAAATAGATCAGAGTTTCGCTATCAGTGTTCGGATCATGCTCACTGCACCATTGTTGACACCGTGTATCAATAGAAATGGAAAAGGAGGGCGATGCTAAAGGAGACCGGTTCACCCATTCTAGGGCTGAAAGCTAGACAGGTTGAGACACTGAGGAGGAATGCTTAGTTTTTTAGGGTTTTGTTCTTTCTCCAACATTGCAAGTAGACTTATCATGGGTCGGGCCGGGTTTGGATTGAATCAATGTAAAATTATTAATCGTTTTTTAGGCTTGAGCCCATATAAAAAATATTAAATCCGAGTTTGACCTAATCTACTTATATGTAAATTTTTTATATTATTTTTTATATAAAAATAAAATTAAACTGAAAACATTAACATTAAAATAAATATTTTTTAACAAATTAAAAATACATTAAAAAAAACTTTATACTTAAATAATAGTGAGATAGTTGGAATTTAATATCTAAAATAATAGCAATACAATAATAAAATGACAATAAAATAACCAAACCCAAACAAAAAAAAAAATTATCCAAGGCTGTTTGAAAAAACATATTTTACTTTTTGTCCTAGCTTTTTATCCAAACCGTATCACATTTCAATTTTGGACGGTTGTCCGGCCAAGATGAGTTCTAACCGCAACAAAATAAAAATGGACTTGGAGAGGACTTTCTCCAAGTCAGTTCTTCACCTTTCTTTTCTGACATAAACCACAAAACCCTTCCTCTTGTCTGCTTTCTTTTTTAGTATATATACAATGATCAATCTCTAACCTTCTCTCTCTGTCTTTATTTTATATCATTTTTATCCCACATTTCCTCATCTATATATCTATATCTATATATAAATTAATGGGCATTTCAGTAGCTCCATGTTTCCAACCAATTCAAAACCTGATGTCTTTTTCTTCAGGGAAGGAAATACAAGAACCCTAAACGAAAAACATATTGCTGAGGTCATGTTTGAGTTCGTCGACATGATGGTTTGCCATGCAGACTCTTTCTTCATTGGTCACCTTATTCCAACTATATCCATGGACGAGTTGTCTCATGCCTGGCCAAACTTACTTTGTTCTCCCTCTCGATCGCTTTGCATGCAATGTTTTGTTAGCTTCATCTCTTGCAGCTTTGAACTCTTAGTCTAGCCCTAAACTTGCCCCCATCAACTTCGGTGCTCGCCCTTTCGAGTACGTTAAAGACGCCAACAGTAAGGTTTTGGATCAAGGTGGTGCCTAAGTTTATAATAAGCTTCATTGTCAAAATAAAATAAATAATTTTAATAATTGATTCTAAATTTATTATATATTTTAGAATTTTTTTAAATAATTTTTAAGTTTTTTTAGTTTTACACTTATTCAAATGAATCTAGACAATTATTCAAATTAATTCTACATGTATATTTTAATTATTTTTAATTTTTTTGTAAAAGTATTTTTAAAATTCTTTTGCTAACATCAACATACTATTTTAGTGACAGTATCTGATTGCTACATCAACAAGATTAAAAGTTTAACTGACAGTTTTTATTAACGAAAGAGATTAATTGATTTCTTTTAAGGTCAATGAAGACTTAAATTAGTATTTTTCTTTTATAAGGACACAATTATTTTTTTTTAATTTTTTACTAATTTTTTTTATTCTTAAGCCTTGAAAAAAAAAGTAAAAAAAAAAATGAAATTAATAGCGTAACACCAACCACCAATAGACTCGCACTAAAGAAAGATATTTAAAAGTTAGAAACCAAGGTCAGCCCATAGACGCCTCTAATTTCATGGGGTCATTGAAGAAGATGGGATTCGATGCAGAACTAAGGCCCAAACTTCACACTTGAATTCTTCATGTTTAAACTCTTTCTTCCATTTTAACCTAAAACCCTGCAACGCTCAATAATCTAATTTCTGCCTGAGGCCGTCGCCATCTCTGCGTAAGCTTTCCCATTCATTTTGACTTTTAGGAAATTTATACACTCCTTTTATTTTAATATCTTCCATAAATGTCTTTATAAATGAATAATTTGGAAAGCTTTAAGCGTAAATTGAAAATCCTTTGTTTGATTTCTCCCGCTTTACTAATTTACCAGTAAAAGTATTGATATGTAGCCCAAAAAATTGGAAAAGGGTTCGAATATTTGAAATACGAATTCGACGATTCGTGATAGGAAAAACTTTTAATCCCTTGATATAGATTTATGCACTCTCGTTTAACCTTGTTTATGGTATCACAATATCCAGAAATTTTGTAAAAAAAATGATAAAGAGGAGGTTTTATAAATTTGAACATGCGGACAAAGATAATGTGTCGGGTTCATCTTCATCGTCTTCGGACTCTGAACTTGAAGTGGAAGCCTCGGAAGAATCTGAATCAGAACCAGAACAAGAAGTTGCTGCTCAAGTAAATCAAAACAATCAAGCTTGCTCCTCTTCTTCGGGTTAGTTTCTTAGGGTTTAGTGATGGGTTATATATATTGATTTGTCTAACTGGTATGCGTTAAATTGATGGTGTTTATACTGTTTTCAACTGACTTTTATTATTATTACTAATTTTACTCATTTACAATTTGTATGTTTGTTTGATTTTAGGATATGAAAGCGAGGATAGCTCAGTGAATGAAGTTGGTGTGGACTCGGCAGGTATAATTTTACTTAATTGAATTGAGAAACTTCATAATTTGGTCATTTGCATGAGAAATAAAACTTGGGTTCTTGAGTTTTGCATGCATATGGTTTGGAAAAAAAAAAAAAGTGTTGCATTGTTCATGTCAAACATTAGAAGCCGTGTCTGAAATTTGCTGAGAATCGTAGATATTGATTTGTCTTTTCCTATTTAGAACGTGTTCCTGATATCTGGCTAGTCTGAAGTTTGATTGACACTCTTAAAATCCGTCATAAGCTGACTCTTTGTCTATAAATGGGAAAAGTGTTATGTATTTCATGTCAGAATATAAACCATGTCTGACATTTGCTATGAATCTCAGCTTTTAGTTGTATTTCTAGTCCATATTTGGAACTTGGATATGTTTGAAGTTCGATTGAGGCCATTAAAATCTGTCATAAGTTAACTTTGATTCTTTCTCTGTAAATGGGAAAAGAACACATGACAATCTCATTTACTAATTCTTTGATACAACAATTGTCTTCTGCTGTCATGATTTCATTTAGACATTATGCAATATTGAACTGCATTGTTATGTTTATTCTAAAAAAGATCCCTTTACTTTTGTGGTTAATATGACCTGGTTTTGCAGGTCTTATAGATGATAATGATGAAAGTGAAGATGATAAACAAATATTTATCACTAATAGGTTACATACTGAACATGGTGCTCAAATTCGGGGAAAAAAATGGGATGTCCCATGCAACAAAGAACCGCTGCCAGATGATTTCCCAGCCTGTATACTGAAATGCAAGTCAGTTTTTAAGTGCAAGTTATGCCCAAGGATTGTCTGTTTGAACGAGGAGACTGCTAGGGCTCACTTTAATTCCAAGGTAAGGCATCTGGCTTGCTAGTTCTCTCTTTGTAGCAAAATACTGGATAACCACACCACATCAACGATTGAGAAACCATATGGTTCTATCCAATCCTGGAAAGTTTAGACTATCACCAAAAAAAAATAAAATTATATAGTCATTGTCGACCTTTGAATTGAGGAAATGATAAGAAATCTGATGCGACACTACACACTTTCACCATTTATATGTGGTGATTGCATGTAAATTGATGGTTCTGTGGGCATCATTTTTGTCCGTTGATTGCCGGAACGGATTAAAGGAATATCATGCTTGTTTGGTTTCACATAAACCAATATGGATCTAACAGAACTTCCTTTATCGTTGTAGAGGCATGCTCGATCTGAGAAATTACTAAAGGAAGGTAGACTGAAGACTACGCTTAACAGTAATGGGGAAATTGAGAATCAGGAGACCGCTGCAGAAGCGCATTCTCCAGTTGTCGCTATTGAACAGGTTGATTTGGCTGAAATATGATTTTTTCAGTTTGATTGAAAATTGAATATCCATGCAGAAACATAAGTTCTACTCCATTGTCTTGTACTAGGATAAACAGAAAACGAAACATAAAGGAGGACGCCATCGAAGGGGGAAGGGTTCAAAAAGGAAGGTAAAAAGTTTAAGTTCTCATGTATTTCTTCAGTGTTTAAGTTAGAACCTAGGCTAATTTGTAATATGAACTGCAGAGAATGAGAGATGAAAAGCAGTCTACAAAAGATGGAGCCAAAAGGGGGCGTAAGAACGAAAACTGAAAGCTGTTAAAAGAATAGACAGGAGAGCAAAGTAAGAAATAGTTTCCTTGTAGTTTTGCAGAACAGAGTTATGTAATGCAACCAACTAACCATATTCCCATGGTAATTTTGGGGTTTCCATATGCTTTTTCTTGTTTTCTTTTAAATGTATTGGCAACTTACCGAGTCCTCTTTTGATTTCATTGTTTGAAAGCCTTGTTGAGCTCATTCATTTAAAGTTATGACTTGTGTTTGCTACTTGCATTTTTTATTTTCTGGCAGATAATATGCATCAAATGCATGCACCCAGTATTTAGTTCAAAAACTGGTTGTGATCATGATCAGGGATGTAATCGAGCTGAATCAAACTCTAGGCTGGAAGCTCTAATGAAACCCACTTTAATGCCAAATCTGGTAACAATAATACTGGTTATAGTCTGCATAAACAGAATGGCAGTGTTTGTGATTTAACAAAACACAAGATACTCGAATTTCTTGCAAACAATAATAAATAATATATGAGACAAATAGAGTACACATAACATGGATTAAATAATACTAAACAATTTGACAAAAGCATGTTGCTTAGCTACCGTAATTAGATTTTAAAATGATATCAAATTACAAATGGGTACCGATACATAAAAAGTTTTGTCTAAATTTATCCGTTCTATTAAAAAAAAGGAAATAGAAGCTCTGGCAAAGTCTGGTATAATCATATCCATCCAGCATTTAAGTGCCCATGAATAATTACTCGATCAATGAGTTGTTTCGCAGCATGGTATACAAGAGGATATCACTGGAGGTAGAATGCTTTGCTTATCATCAACAGAGTGGTAATGACATTCTGGTTCTAAATTGTTAAGCTAGAAACCAGTTCTTACTAATAAACCGATATTGTAGCAAGTTCCTCCTGAATTTTACACCACCAAATCCGAGCATTAACCAATTATTTCTAAATAATTTAAATCGGTCATCAATGTTTCAGTTTATAATCATTTGTTGTCAAGAGGATCAATACTGGGTTGTTCACAACTTTATCTTCCAGAGCACAGAAAATAAGTCCTCATAATAGTATGGTGAAGGAGCAAGTAAAGTTTGGGTTTGTAGTCACATTTGTGCAACAACACCTTAGACCAAAATATGGTATTCAGAAGGCTCTCCAAAAAAATTGTGGAAGGACTAGGAGAAAACAGAAAACCATGAGAGGAATTAATTGCTCTTACCAGGATCACCAATGTCATTGGACAGGTTCCTTACTTTTCACCGGTTTGTCCCCCACATGCTTCTTCTAGTGCAGACGTAAAAATGCATCCACCATTACTTAATTCCTGTATCATTAGTACAGCACGAGTGCCCCTTGTTTTTGTGTTGGCAGCTGTATCTCTTGAATCTGCCACCTTTTTGGTAAGTGATCTACAATAGTACAATCTGAGTGAAAACTTATCTTTCAGAAATGTGGAGTACGAATCCATTACTTTGTAGGAAATTAGAACTTGTGGAGTAATAATATTTTCATAGTCAGGAGCAACTTTGTAGGTGCACAGATACACAACAGGAAGCACATCCTCGGGGGCAAGGCTAGCAAACTGTTGAAAGAAAATATGAAGGGATAAAGGGTTAGCAATCAGTTACAAGCGTAAAGTTTGATTTCACCAACAAGAGATGTAATAATAAGGATATAATCTGTACCAACTTTCTAAACATATTGCAAAGCATAGAAGCAGCTTTGGTCTTGCCCTTTTGAGCCCCTAACCAGGTCAAAAGCCGATGCAAGATGAACATATGGAACAGGCTGACCATGCCTCCAGCAGGCTGCACAGACATCTCAGTAAAAGTTCTAAAGTATAACAAAGGAAGCTGAGAAGTTCTATGAACAGGCCTCTAAAAGAAAGAAACACCAAAGATGCAGTAAAACTAGAATAGCTCAAAGAAAAATGCCAAGTATTTCAAAAAGATAAAATAACTTCTAAATAGATGCTACAATACTCTAGAAGTAGAACTTCAAGACAATATTAAGCATATAGGAAAAACAATATCCAGATACCAACCTTGCTCTATAGGTTTACTTTATCAGGATGCAACGATACAAGTTTTCTGTCAACGTTTAAATTAATTGTCCTGGAAAATATGAAAACACCATACATCTTGATTCCTCTGGTACATGTTTGCTCTTTCTAACAAAGCAATCATTAGTACAGCTCTGGACGTAAGCTAATTTGCTGTAGACCATCATATTCTCTGTATTCTCACCATGTTTCAACTCAGGATTACTATAATACGTATTCAGTGCCTAGTCGATATCTCCTTGAGTTTTCTCAAGCAAGGACGCTACATAGTTTCTTGACAATTCATTGGCAATTATTATCTGAATAAACTGATTGTTTTCTCTATGTATGATTTAGTCCAATTACTAGGCAAGATGTTTTCACCTTTAGGGCATTCTTCAATTTTTTTGATCAGTCTTGCGACCTTTAGAGTCATCAGGCAAAAGTTTACTGAAGAAGCTAGTTATTGTAGGTTGCTTTGACCCGCTAGATTCCAGTTTTGAATTACTTTTTACTTTCTTCTTTGACCTCTTCTCAGTGTTTTTCTTCCTTTTGCTAGGAGATATGTTCCTCCACCGTGTAAATTTCAAACTAGGAGACTTGCTGACTTGACTTAAATTAGTATTTACACTTTCATCAGTGCTACTACAAAAATGTCCTGAATTTGAAAGTGATATAGGGCTGTTTGGTGAACTGGCATGGGATGCAGATTCAAAGGTTCTAAACACAGAGACTTGCTCGTAGAATTCAATTTCATGCTCATAAAAATTAGAAACTGCTTCAACAATATTCCATCTTGAGCTGCCAACCAAATCTAATATCTGGTCTCTGGTCACCCATTTGGGCAAAGAATCCCTGGTTTCCTCAATGATTCTCTCTCTTTCCTCCTCGCTTGGTATAGTTGAATCTTGTGAATCAGGTTTATGGACGTAAGATACATCATTCGAAGAAACATCCATGTCATTACTCTCAACTGTTTTTATTTCAAACATATTTTTATTTCTCTCCATGACCCTGTCCTCATTAGCATCCCTTTCAACTTTTTCTACAGTTTCACAGTTGCCACGATGAAAACCCATCAGCAAGTCCTTCTTATTGTTCATTTCATCAATCAGCCCATCAAAGTGCTTTCTCAGTTTATCAGCATGTTTACTTTCAAGCTTCTCAAAGTCCATACCAACTGTAGGAATAACCTTCTTCGGTTTCAAAAACTTCACATATTCTTTAAGCTCGTCATAATTAGAATGCTCACTACAAGGGACTAGATGTATCTCAAATGTATCCTTAGTTTGCACTGCAAATTTATTCCGCTTGACTTCATAAGTCCACCCAGTCGGCACAAATCCGACAACCTTCTCATACCCTTTTTCCACCATAATCTCTTCCATTATCACAAAATTCGGCCTAAAGTACAGCCAAGTTTCACCTAATACACTCCAACCAACAACGTGAACATCACTCTCACTCTCATCTTCAGTAAAAACTTCACCATCCCCATAACCCAGAACACGCAAAATCTCCATTTTCCTCCCATCAACACATATCTTGGTCTTACATCTCCGTGCAACCTCAATCAAAATCTTCTCTTTCCCAGCAACATAAGTAGCAATAAGAAACAAAACCCTCCTTTTCCCAAATTCCTTTCCTATCCTATCTACCACACTAACCACATAATCAATCGATTCTTCTTGAGAAGGAAATATACATTTCGGATCACAGTATGTAGTATCTAAAAAAATGGCATCACAACCAACAAATCCAATCAAATAACTATTCAACTTCATCGAATTGCAGTAACGAAAATCGCCTGTGTGAACATACCTTTCAAAGATCCCATTTTTAGTGGGAACTTTGAATAATAACTGGACTGACCCAGGGCAATGATTGGCGTCGATGAGAATGACCTCGCAGCCATCTACTAAAACGGGGTCGTTTAAAGGCAAAGCGAAGACGAAACGGGGTGGGATTTTAAGGGTTTGGATGAGGAGGAGGGAAGTGAGGTGGGAACAAAAGATGATGCCTTTTGACCAGGAAGGAGAGAGGCCGGAATACTGATCGGAGTGGAAGTGGGAGAGGAAGTAAGAGGCGGAGAAGGCTGTGAAGGGGTGGCGGAAGGAATCGATGAGGAAGCGAGTGTTGGGGATGAAATTGGAGGGAGGGAAAGAGGAGGGAATAGGGGGGAAAGAAAGCGTGGAAGTGGTGGAGTTTAGGGCAGTGAGGTAGAGTTGGGTGGAGTCTAGGGTCAACGTTTTGACTCTCTCATTGGCGGTGGCTGTGGCCGCTGATTGAGCGGACATCGGCGGTGTTTCGTAGGGTGGTGTGGGGTCAATTATAGAAGAAAAGGGGGCATTTTTCTTTTAAATGGATTTGGAAATTTTTTGCGAGGCTGATTTGGGAGTGTTGCGGTTGCCACTTGCAAGTGGCGGAGGCTCACTGGCGCCACCAAAGCGGTAGTTTTTTTATTGTAATCATTTTGTTATTTTTCCTCCAAATTATTGAGAGTGAATCGAAGGAAATAAATAAGATAAACTTGAAATAGGACATTTGTATACTAATAAAACTAAAAATCATATATTACTTGTATCGATAATGTAGGAGGATGTAAAATCGGTTACATTAAAACGCGTTATAATCTTATTTATAGGTTGAAATTATGAATAATTTTAAATATTATTTTAAAAATTTTAGAATATATAAATTATGCATAATAAAATTAAAAATATATAAAAATTCAAATTCAACTACATAAATATTGTTTTAAAATAAAAAAAAATAAAATAATTTTGAATAATGTTTTTTATTTTAATTATAAAAAAATATTTTCGTAATTTTTCTATCTAAATTAGTATCCGAATAAATGCCAACTCAAGAGCTTAAATAAAAATATAAATAAAATAATTAGTGAATAAATAATGTGATCTTACTTTTCAGAAGTGATGTTAAAAGCACGTTCTAGCCTTGCCTTGAGGGACACATGATCAAGAAGAACAACATATTATGAGAAATTTACTTGAAATCAAATATTAAAATAAAAAATTCCAGCTTCAGTTTGACTCTTCTGAACGGGTAAAACGGTTGGGCATTTACGGACGGACAAATTTTGATGACAAAAGTCGAACAATAATTCCAGAAAAGATTAGAAATACACAAGTACCATCGGATACAAACAATTTGGTCTTGGAAGCCGTACAGTCCACTACTCATTTCTACAACAAATAAATCATGTATCTATCTATCTAATCTAGGATCGTCTTGCAAAAGAATCAAAAGGAAAACCCTACACCCCCCCCCCCCCAACCACCACCTGAATTAATTTCTGGCGAATAATTACATTTATATTTTAATACACACTAGCTGTTCCTACGAGGAAACCTGCACAACTGGGCTCGGACTTTGGCAAATTACAATATATGATTTGCATCATTATGTGGTCAGAAAACTCCACAGCTTCTTTCCTATCGATACTTCACCAGGGTGCTCCAAATTATTCTCCTCCTCTTCATCATTCTCGTCCTCATCCTCATCTTTATGCCCTTTGCTGTGTGATTCACTCTGGTAGTCATTTCCATTACCGTACTCGCCAACCCCTTGAGGTGTGCCATTCACCTCCTCACTTAATGCCATATTGGCATCAAATGTTTTGGTTGCACCAGCATTACCATCTTTGGTGTCTGGACCTGTCTCACCCTGCAACATAAAAGATATATAAAACAAGATTATTTAAACATGGTGAAAATCATTAAGACGAGTTTTATGAATCATCAAAATCTGAAATGGTGAAGTTCAGCTTTAGAACATGAGCCTTGTAGCTCATTAATATTTATGATGATATCATGAAATCATGTCATCGACTTTTCAGAACAGAAAACCAACGAAGACCATGCCATGCATAGATAATTTACTCAACTAACGAGTCAAAGCATTCTGTCAAGTGACAACTAACGTAAATTTGTAGCAGAGATCATTGACATGCACGTAACCATCTGCATCAAACATGCACATGCCACAGTACAAAAAATTAAAATTTCAAGGCCCCTTACCTGCTGCAGAAAGTGTGCACCACCATTCTCACTTGCATCTCCAGTTTCACTTGCAGGCATTGGAGAGTAGTCAACTTGATCCACTGCATCTTTAGCACCTTCAGTTTCTCTATTCATGTCAGATGTGGTTTTAGCAACAGTGACCCCACTACATCAAAGCATATTCCGCATGTTAGTTGCTTCAAAATTGCTTCTGCTGAAATATTTTATACTGGGTTGTCCTTGTCCAACAAAATAACATCATCCACAGGTTTCACATGGTAAATTAAATTGTAATCTAATCCGACTTATTACAAACAATACATTTGAAATAAAATGATTCAGCAACCTACCATGTAGTTATTTTACAGTCACTGCAGAATTATTGATTTCACTAAGTGCTAGTCCATCTCTAATCAAGTGGACCGGCAATTCTATAAATGATTAATTGAAATTATGCTAAACTTAGATCAACAGCAGATAAGACAAATCAACAAGTAGTGGTTCTTCAGCTTAATTACAAAGCAACCATCAAGCTGTATAACCACAATGAATATTCATACACACATGAAGCAAGAGATGAAAAATCTACCATCTCAACAGTAACTTACTTTTTGGGCCGTCGGAGATTATATCTTTTCTGACCAGTAGGTATAGCCGAGACAACTTTTTGATGCCTCTTTCTTCTCTGGCCTGCTGCAATACTATCAGAATGTCCTTCACTAACAACTTGCTTACTGTCTGATATTTGAGATGTTTGAGCATGGTTCCGCTTCCGTTCATTTCTAGATGTGCCTCCATCAGCAAGACCAGATTCACCCCTGCTTAAAGCATTGGCATGAACAGAATCAGCACTACCATTTGGATGCTCAAGCTCATTTGGTTCTAAAGCTTTCCCAAGAACAGCCTCAGCATCATTGACAGCTGCCTTCGCAGAGCGTCTTACTTTAGCTCTAGGCCTGCTTCTCCTGTGAACCTGCTTTCCATGATTCAGATCACAATTCTGAGAACCTTCCAACGCTTCCAGTTCCTTACAATCCATGTTGTTCTGATTATCAGCTGACAAGTCCTGACCAGCCTCAACATCTCTTGTGCTGGTGTCTGATTGGAACCTATGAATCTCCAAAGATTCAGTTGCCACAACAGAAGCGAGCTCTGGCTCATGTTCAGTTGTTGACATGCCTTTCATATTAACTTGTTGACTAGAGAGTGAGGGCCCCACGTTCAATTTTGTTAAAGCATGAGGCTCAATGTTTTTCCCAGGAGAGAATTTAAATATTTTTGAGGTGCATTTACGAAGCCATGACATAGTTCCAGCAGAAATTGGAGATCCTGAAGCAACAGATGTAGACATCATCTGCCTCTCAGATGCAACAAAATTCCCAAAAATATTTCTGCTGGTATAGTTATCTGCCAAACTTGGAAGCAGAGGGACTCCCTCATTCTCTATTTCCTGTAGGTATTTTAGATCAGAGAGTAGAAACTCAGAGGTAATCTCACCACAATTGTTGCAACTCTTTTGTTTCTCAAGAAATGAAATAAAGCGGTTCCTCTCCTTGATCAATTGCTCTCGTTGGTCCTTCAACTTCTTGCTGAGATCCACTAGGTCATCAATGTCTTTTTGTATTTCAATTTGCTGTCCTTCAAGATGACTCTTGCTAGCATTAACTTCTTGCCTTTCTTTTTCTATCTTAAGTCTTTCTTGTTTCAACTCTTCCATCTCTCTCCTAGCTACCTCTCTTAAATAATTAATATTGTCCAATTCTCTCTCTTTTTCTTCCTCAAAGGACTTTTTTCTCTCTCCTAATTCCTTCTCCATCTCCTCAAATCTATCCTGCATATCACTCTCAAGTTTACTTTTCAACAACTCAAGGTCATGAAGCCTTTGGCTTCTCTCACTTTCAGCTTTCTCAGCTACCACTGACCGCTCATGTTCCATGGTGGCAGCAAATGTTTCTTTAGCAACTTCAAGAGCTTCCAACTCTCTTTTTATACAATCCTGGGCGACTTGCTTCTCATTCTTTAACCTTTCATCCTCAGCAAGTTTTTCTTTTTCAAATTTCTCCTTCTGTAGGTTGATATTCTTCAACTCTTTCTCAGTTTCTAACTTTTTCCCATCTAACTCTTCCCATTCTCTCTCAAATTTCTCTTTCTGCCATTTCAAGTCCTCAGCTTCCTTTAAAAGCAATTCTTCTTGAAGTCTGCATTTCTCTATTTCTTCCTTTAGTTCCAATTGCAAGCGAAGATACTCAGACCTCTCTTCTTCGCTAACTCTGAGCCTATCTTTCTCCTCATGCATCTTTGATAATTGTTCTTCATTTGCAATCCGTAGCTTCTCAGTTTCAGCCTTAAGGGTCAAAAGTTCTTCTTTGTCAGCATCCATATGCTTCTTCTTGATCTCTAAATTCTTTTCCTCAGATCTGATGACCTGCTCCCTTTCCTTGAGGCTTTTCACTTTTAATTCAAATTCCTTCTCTTTTGCTTTAAACTTTTCCAATTTCTTATCTAATGCCTGCTCTCTTTTAGAAATCTTCTCTTCCATGTGCTTGACTTCAACTTCCTTCTTCTCCACATCAATCACCTTGCTTTTTAGTTCAAGGTCTAAGGATTTTCTCTTTCCATCAATTTCCAACTCAAATGCACGCTTTGTCTCATCCAGAATGGCATTATGTTCATCCAGGACCTTCTGAATCTCTGTCTGCCAAAAAAAAATCAAACAAATGACCCTAAATGATGCCTTCTAATAATATCTGCCCCTCCAAGAGAACTAAATAGAGCTCTTTGAGAAATATATAACGTAAATGAAAAAACAAGGAACCTTTGTGAACATAAATTACAAAAATAGATCTACCAACATTTTACATAAAAATAAGAATTCCAGATGAATGAATGTGTCTCAGAGACAGTGGCAAAACCTTACCTTCTCTCTGGCGTTTAACTTTTCTTCAATAATGAGCAACTCCTTCTCTTTCATCTCCAACTTCTCTCTCAGAACACTCCATTCCTGCATCCAGATGAAAATGGTAAATAATACCTATGCCACTCAAACACGGATGTGAGTATCAGATATGGAATGTGTCCGACACAGATATGGTTGATATTTCTAAGTTTTTCCGCGTATTTTGGAGGATACTAAGAGGTCAAATGCTATATCATGCGTCGGACATAGGTGCTTCAACAAAAATGAAGAGTTGGAGCAACAAAGTAAAATACTATTATTTCATATAAACGCAACTGCTCAACATGAAAGTTAGGCTACCTTTTCTTTCAAAGTTAATTTTGTTAGCCTGTTGTTTATATCATCTTCTTTCTCCTTCAAAGTTTTGTGGGCTGCATCAATCATCTTTTGTGTCTCTTCAAGGTGTTGCTCTTTTTGTTTGAAGAGACTATCATTCTCATTTGCTCTCTCCTCCCTTTGGTAGACATATGTTTGGCCTTTAGCCAGCCTCTCCTCCGCATCTTGCAATTTCTTTTCCCATTCTCGCAGGTCTTCCCTTTGTTTGGACAAAGTAGTCTCATGTGCTTCTCGCCTGAAAGAAAGGAAAACAAAATATCAATGAACTTTAAATGTAAAAAGAATTATAACTCTTGGATTAACAAATAAACAAAGAATTCTACAAGAGTATATATTCATTGAGAAAGGTAACACACACACGCACAAGAAAAAAGAGAAAAAAAAGAAGGAACCGCCACCCACCAACTATCAAACAAACAAACAAAAACCAAAAACCTATGTTGCTATGTCACTTCATTTTTTTTGACGTGCTTGTGTTCCAACAACCATCACCAACACATTTGGACATGGGTATTGGGATATGACCCACCAGGGACCCTCCAAAATACATGGAAACACTTCTAAAAAGTTAAGCATACCCATATTTAACACTCATACCCTAGTCTGAGTAGCATGGATGAGAACTAAACACAGAAAAGTCCCACTAGCCCACTAGCAGATAAATGAAAGGTAGGTTGAAGCATACTCTGAAATAAAAGACTGTCGCTCCCTTCGAAGTTCATTTTCACGAGACTCTAACTCTTGTAACTTCCTTTCAATCTCTGAATTCTTTCTACTAATCTCGGCAAGCTTTGCATCATCTGCACGCAATTTTGCCTCCACCTCCAAAGATTTCTCTTCAACACTAGCAATCACAGCATTTGCTTCAGAAAGCTTTGCATCAGCAGTAAATTTGATTTCTGCATTTTCTGAGCGTATGTCTCGTAAAGCTTTCTCTAGCTGTAGAAAACAAAAGAACCATTATCCAAACATTTGAATATATTACATCATATATAAATATCAAAAAGAATTTATGGAGTAAGAAAGCTTTAATTTTCAAGGTATCAAATTACAGAAGTACATTTTAATTTATTCAAAATTATACTTAGAAATTTGCAGAAGAAAGTACCCCAAAATAATCTTTCCTCAACTTGGTGATAAGAAAAATACAAAGAAAAAGCCAAATTTTACATGGATAAAACCAAACCAATGCAAGGAAATTATATTGATATCTTTCAACTTTTTAGGGGGAAAATTAAAGCAGGACATAAGATCCGTACATCAAGCACACACTGCTTCTCAACACCGAGGGCCTTGCGTAGAATCTCTTCCCGCTTCTCAACATCATTTATTGCAATTAAATGTGCTGCTTGTTCTTGTTTGAGAGCATCCTTTGCTTCTATCAATGCCTCATTGAGTTCTTCATACTTAGATGTCCATTCCTTTTTCTCAATCAAGAGAAGCCCCAAATTGTATTGGTATTCAAAAAGCTGGAAAAGAAACAGAAATAATACGGATCATTCAGATGAGACAGTGGGACATTGAACAAACCATTCTACCATGAAATAGGATAGACCAACCAAATTGAGTAGATAGCTTTAGAGTACATCAGCAAAAGTTTATCACATTATAAAGCTAAAACCATGTTAAATTTCAAACTTTTCAATTTGATACAGATGAAGAATGCTCAAGAAAGCCATCCTATATATAAGCACAGCCCAGTCAGCAATCCTAAAACATTCAACTTTCCCAGTAATTTCAGCAGTTCATACCTGTCAACATGATGCTTGACAAAAAGGTGACAAATTTGGGCCCAATTTTCAGTTAGACATAAATGAGAAAAGCTAGGAAGCATGGACACTCATAATACAGGTATGACATGACATGGACTTAGCGGGATGGGAATTTCTAAAAATTACGAACGACACACAAGCATGGTCAGGCACAGCAATAAAATTATTCTTTTATATAATAATACACAATAAAATGTAAATTTGATTCTTTTCAATTAAATGTTAATCTTCAAACATTTCAATTTTTTAAAATTAATTTTGAATCTTCAAAACCCATTAGAATCAAATTACTAATTGTCGGTTCCATATTTAGGAGAAATAACATCATCAAGCGTCCAACCGTGCCTCGACCATGTTCAATTTTATTTTATCTATTTTTATGTGCTGCATGTCTGACATGTATTTTTCCATGTCAGAAATGTGTTTGACACTTGGAAACTCCTCTGACAGAAGCTTCTGAGCTTCATAGGAGAAAATTGAATAGCAAGATGCTATGTCACCAATAAAGGTGAAATAAGTTATCTTTGTCTGAACTATAGTTTGAATAAGCGAATGGTGTTTACCTAAAGAAAGGTCAAAAACTAATAACGAAAACGAACTGTGCAATTGGGTAAGTAGCTTTAACTTTGACTTAGTAAAAGAATTATGCGAAAAACAACAGGAAAATTTCTTCTTGCAGTAAAATGGATTTTAGTTTAATCTAACAAAATTAAGAAACCATATCAAGGGTTCACTTTCATCTAACACCTCCTAACTCACTCATTTTAACTTAAAACGACTAATTTTAAAGGCAACTTTTTTAATCATATCAATTCCTCACCTAAACCTATCAAAAAAATATTTATCTATAACAATATGGACAAAAGTACCCAAAAAAAGCATACTAAATATATATATAACGAATTTAAAGCTCCTAAAATAGCAACTTAAGAAATATATTGTAGCAGATAACCTCATTTTCGAGTCTTAGCACTTTCTCGCGCAACTCTTCCTCCTGGTCCTCTGACCCGACGTTACAATTAGGAGTCAAGGGCTCAGCAAAAGCCGCTCCTTTCCCTTTCCCAACAGAAACCCCATTGGAGTTCGGATCCGAACCCGACCCGTCTGCTTTCTTCCCTGGTGTAAACGACCAACCCGACCAAACCTTCCTCTGCGGCGTAAACATTTGTCGAATTCCTCAATTTGCCCCTCAAATGATCTTAAATTTCAACTACATACCCAGTACCCAATTCCAGAAGTACCATTTTTTTTCTGGAGAAAACAAGAGCCCTAATCTTATCCTCTGTTTCTGGTTTGTTTCTCTATGCTCGAGAATTTGAAAACCTAGCGCCGGACTTGAAATAGAGCCCTAAATTACGGCGAAGAGTGGAGTTTAAAATCCGATAACGTCTCGAAACAGCATAGTCTCCTTTTTTTATTCTCTATACTTTCAGCCACCTTTTGTTATCATCACTTAACGATCTTTTGGTGTCCATACCATTTTACCCTTTATGTTTATGTTTCATGCTAGGATATTTTGGGAAATTAGAAGATTTTTCAACGTGCGTGTCTGAAGATGTATGTCGTCAAGGACGGGATTGCCCATGACAGGTAGGTGTCCGTTTAGAAGTAGGGAAGGAATAAATAAGGAGGTAAAGGGAGGGTGTTTTAGGAAAAAAAGAAAAGGTATTTTTGAAGAATGGAATATAGAAAATACTCGGCACGGTTCTTTTTCCTTTTGGTCAAAAGTGTGGAAGAGTTGTGTTAAGTTGGTATTAGTAAACTAGCATTATCTCTTTGACCGGTTGTCCCATGTGGATTCATAGCCATCCATAATCATTCAACTCATTGATTTATTTTATTTAATAAATTATTTAAAAATTATAATAAAAATATTAAAAATAGTTAAATTACTAATTTAATTATTTTTTTAATTTGATTTAATTGTCGATCCAATCAATTCATAATTTGACTCCTATTTTAGATTGATACCTTAATTAGTTCTTAGTTTAATCAATTGGTTCAATCTTATTTTTAGAAATAAGATTGTACCCTTTTTTTTTTCTCCTCAACTTTAAAAAATATCTTTTTGATAAAAAATATTAAAATTATTTTTTTTCAAAACTCCTCGAGTTTGAATAAAGATATTGTGTCAAAAAAATTAGCTTAAGAAAGAATCTTAATTTGAAAAAAAAAAAAATGTTCAAAAGTGATCAAATTTACGTTATTTTAGTTGTTGCAATAGTATAGTTGCCCGCTGAGTTAAGACTCAATCGGTTAATTTATAACATGTTATTTTATACATTGTATAATTTATATTATATAAAAATTAAAGATAAATTATTTGGTACATTATCAGTAAAATTTTTAAACTCCACAAATAAAATCAAAAGTTTACAAGTATTCTATAAAGGTATAGTAAATTATTAAAAAATAATATTAAAAAAATTCACATGTCAACTTTTTAAAGTCTCTAGTAAAAAAAAAAATACACTGTGAAATATTCATAAAAAATTAAATACATAATACTTTAATATAAATATTAAAAATATATTGAATTAATAAAATGAATATGTTTAAAATTTTAATTAAAAAATTTTTTTTAAAAATCCTTGAGCTATACCGTAAACAATGGATTAAACCTCTCACCAAATTTAGCACCAATTCAACCTTAAATCGCATCAAATAGGTGATTTGAGAAATGAAAATGAATAGTAATCCTTATATGAAGAAAATTAATAATAATTCCTGTTTATGTTTCCATGTTAATGGATGATAATGATAATGATTGATGCAAAATTCCATTTCATATATATATATATATATAAATGTTACCATAATTATGTTAAATTCCTTATAAAATAAAAATTAATATTCCAAATGCTAATCTCCACCATTGCATTGACATAAGAATTGCAAAGCTCTTTGGGAACCATAAATGGTATGGTTTGAAAACTTTTAAATATATGATCACAAATACGCATATTTTGCAAGGAAAAATATGTTGTCAAATTCCACAATTTTATTTCATTTAAATTTATTATTCACTATTCAATAAAACAAAATCAATGCTAATTTCACGCATAAAATACATTATTTTACTATTTTATCCCTGCATAAGTCCTTTAAAATGCTTTAAATGTTTTATTTTACAAACATAAACAAAAATTATGGTGATAATGTCTTCTAACCATATACAATATAACTGCGTTATTGTTTTTAAATGGTATAATTTGAAATTTTCTAAATAATGTATTACAATTTTTTATTAAATTTAAAAATTAATTATTACACTTTTAAGAAAGATGATAATGGAGAGAGGGAGGAAACCTTTTCTTTTTTTCCATATATAGCTATTTTTCCTGTTGAAACTATAAAACTGCATTAAAAAAATTTTCTGCCTTGACACCATAAAAAAACTAATAATTAAATTTATTAATGCAATTCCTTTTTTTTTCTTTGTCGAAACTATAAATGTTAAACTCTCCATTTTTTTTCATCATCTTTTACTCTTATTTTCTTTACTTACTAAGTACTATAATAAGCAAACTAAACTCAAAAGTTTTTTCTTTTTATTCTCAAATATTTTGTGCTTCCTCTTTAATGATATTGTGTTATTTTCTTCGTATCTTTCTTCTTATGCAACTGAAGGCTTATGAGTCACATTGTCCAAAGCTTGAAGAACCAAAGGATCATCGGCCTCAACAACTAGAGCACGCCGTCAAAAAAAATTAAAAATCACATCGATGTCGGAGGAGAGAAGGCTGACATCAGAAAAAAAAATTTCCTGCCACTGGTGCCGACACCAAAAAATACCAAAAAAATAATTTTTTTGGTGTCGGCCAATAAAAATATTTTTTTAAAAAATCAAGAAATACCCATATTCTTTTTTAAAAAAAAAGTACCCAAAAAATATATATGAGTACCGTCACCAAAAATAATATTTTTTTAAACCCTAACCCAATCACCAGACAATCATTACACTGTGATTGACTTAGGTGCCGGCCACCGGCGTATCGGTACCGCCCGACATTATTCATTTTAGGTTATTCCCTTTGTTGTTTTTGAAGTTGAGTCATTCTTGTAAATACTTTTTTTTGGATTAATTGAATAAAAAAAATTTATAAATAGGATTACTTCGCACTATAATATGAGGAGTAATACAGTTTTTTTTTTTCAACTGTTACATTTATGTGTTAAATATATAAATTTCAAAATGTTTATCGAAATTTTTTTAAAAACAAAATTCAAAATGTTTATCGAATTAAAAAAAAAAAAGAGTAAAATGTATTATATTGATAAAGAGTATAAATAGGTTTGGCAAGAGAATCAAGTCTCAGACCCAACACGACGCAAAGATAAAAACAAAAATAATAATATTGGATGCATCGTTATTAATGAATAATACAATAAAACATTGTCATTAAATTAAATAAAAATATAAAAGATCTAATAAATGCTAATAATTTAATTTAAATATAATTAAAAAATTAATTATTATAAATAAATGTCTGTATTTGATATACTCACAGTATATTTTTTTTATTCCACAAGTCTTAAAAATTTATCATGTCTATCTTTTTTTTCTAAATATTTTATTATATCTTTATAGCACACTTGTCTACCCTTTGATCCTACTTATGGGGTTTAAAAACTTCACTGGTAATGTACCAAATATCTTCCATATAAATAAATATTAATAACTCTCAAATTTAGAATTTTAAGCTCAGGGTTCAAGATATTAAATACACAACAAACACACAATCTCAAGTAAAAAAAAAAAATAGTCGTTTATCAAGTTCAATTATTGATTGGTTCTAGTCCCCAACAATAGCTTGTAAAACTCAGGAGAGGTGTCAATATAGGATGTGTAATAATTATAACACTTGCCTAACGCGTAGAGGGACTCGAACTACTAACCTAATGCATATGGGCAACTCACCTACAAACATGATACCACTTGAGCTATGTATAATCCATGTATAGTCCATTGCTCGACAGACGACATTTTGAAGAATTCTCTCTGTAACAACCATTTTTCAGTGGTATCGAAAATAGTAATTTTGGGACCACAAATCTGATGAGTAAGTTAGTATTGTTATTTAATATTTATGAGTCAATTATAATATTATATTGAATTATGGTTTAACAATTTTATAAATTGAACGAATAAATAAGTATAAGTGGTTGAATCCAAAAGTCAAGTGGTTTTTGAAAATGAGGTATTGGGACCTTGTTTCCGTAATTTAAGGTCGTAAACATTTTTATTAAATATTTACATAATCGTATTATAGGTAAATTAAAGTTTGGTCCGGTAATTTTAACGATTAATTGCTTAATTAAGGTAAAAGGATTAAATTGTAAAAGAGGTAAAATTTAATCTTTATAGATTTAAAATAGTAAAGGGGCCAAAATGGTGATTAAACCATGGTCAAAAAGTCCAAGCGGTAGTGGATATGATTAATCCACTAGCTTTTGGGCTATTTGCTTATTAAGTCCTAATTAGTTTTGGGTTAAATTGAAATTAAGCTTGTTTAGTTAAAATTTAAAATAATTGAAGGACCAATTGTGTAATTAAACCCTCCTTAGATGGTAATTATACCATATATTTATATTATGGACATTTATGGACATGATTTAGTAATTTTATAAGTTATATTAAAGGGTAATTTAGTAAAAAGTTAGAATGTAAGTTGAATTAAGGAAAATTAAAAGATAATATCAACATTTTCTTTTCTTCTTCGTGTAGAAAGAGCCGAAATACCTAGAAGAATAAAGATAGCTTCGATCAACTTTGGTCCTTCAATTTGGTGAGTAAACCTCGCCCATATTTAGTAATTTTTATAATTTTTAGCTCGTATTAGCTTGATTTAGCTAACCCAAGAACTAATTTGTAAAACTGTAAAATGTTATGGATTATGCCATTTATGAGTTTGAGTTTTTCTTGAAGTTTTATGTTAGATTATTAAGCTTGATTGTTAAATAGGACTATTTTGAAAAATGATTTTTGGTGAATTTAATGTTTAAGGACTAAAATGTGAAAGTAGTAAAAGTACAAGGACTTGTTGTGAAATAAAAACAAATATGGGCTGTAGTGAGGCCCTAGGTAAATTGGTTAAACTTACTTTTCATTGAAAATGGTTAAATTGCATATTTTTTACTTAGGGACTAAATTGCATAAAAGTAAAATGGTAGGGGTAATTTTGTAAAAATGTCAAAAAGGACTTAATTGCATAAAATGAGTTGATTTTGATGCTATAAGTTGATAATTTAATGGAATTATTATTTTAGATTAAGAAATAAATCGATCAGACTCAAATCACAGAAAAACTAAAGTAACGAATTGATCGTTGTCTTGAGTTCGACTTCGTTTTGGTAAGGTAAGTTCGTTCGGTTTAATTGTAATACAATTTAAATGCTTGTTATATAGACCTAGTTATTGAATGTTGATTAATGAATTAATGCTTATACATGGAAATGGAATTAATGTGTTATTATTAGGGGTGAGTATTCGATCGAGTCGAGTCGAATCGAGTCAAAAATTTTCGAGTTAGTCGAGTTAACAAATCCTATTTTAGCAACCGAACTCAATTTGAATTTTTTTCGATTCGAATCGAATCGAGTCAAAAAATTTCGAGTCAAATCGAGTCGAGTTAACGAATCCTATTATTTATACTTAATGTTGCGATTAGATGGACCGATTATTTAACTAGTAGACGAAGTACAAGATTATTTAACTACATGAACATAATGATTCTACCTCTTAACTTAATGGGTAAACATTTATCAAAACGACGTAGTTTTTCCTTTTAATTTAATTATTTTGAATTTTAACTTTTAAAAAAGTAAACATTTATCAAAACGATGTAGTTTTGTCTTTTCTTTTTCGGATTTTCGGATAACTCAAATTGTGTAATTCATATTCGAGTTAAACCGAAAAACTTAATTTTTTATTCGAGTTGATCCGAATAACTTGATTAACTCAAATAACTCGAACTATTTAATTCAATATTTGAAATTTTTATCGAGTTTTTCGAATCGAATCAGATTTTGCTCACCCCTAGTTATTATCGCTTGATCATTGATGAAATGCCCTAAGCATGATGAACGTAGGATAGAGTACAATTGGCATGCCAACAGGTTATTTGTGCGCGGTACGGGATTGGTATGAGATGTGACGATGATTTCTATATATCCTCTGTTTACTAAATATATCGAGGTCCTGCACTTGTTGCGGACTATCGAGTTATATTAAAGTGTTTATCTTGTGTGTTACGGGGGCAGACGTTAGCCTTCGAGCTAGGCACTTTGTGTCGAGGTGTGTTATCGATTGGATTAACTCGTATGAATGCCTAGTGTGTTCTGGATGGTTAACCGTGTACCTGTGTAACACCCCTAACTCATATCCAACGCCGAAATAGGGTTATGGAGCATTACCGAACTTACAGGTCGAGGCCGTGTGAGACGCCGTGTCTCAGGCCGTATGGGCATTCGAAATAGGGACACACGGTCGTGTCCCAGCCCATGTCCATACCCGTGTAACTCACTGACTTAGGTCACATGGCCAGACCACACGCCCGTGTGCCAAGCCGTGTACCCTTCGAAATGGCCTCACAAGCCCGTGTGCCAGGCCGTGTGAAAACTGGAGGGTATATTGTCTTGTGCCACACGCCCGTGTGTTAGGCCGTGTGAAGCTACTGACTTACTTCTTATAGAAGTTATAGGGGACACACAGCTGAGACACACACCCGTGTCTCTGCCCTTGTGGACAAAAATAGGTCATTTTCCAAGCCATATTTCTCACCCAAATTGGTACCAACCTAAACACAACAATTTGTATATAACCATGACATAAATAGGCATTCAAAACCAACCAATATCAAGCTTATAACATATTATAACATCACACACAACTATGATACCAATAGGCACCTCAATTGGCCACTTTAAAAACATGCCCATTATGTCTACAAAGTCTATCTAAATGGTCAAACACATATATGTATCTTTGTGCCTAAAACTTAACATGTATACTACTTATCAATCTCAACTACTTGGTATTCAAAATACCAATTCACAACCAAGACATTCACATGGAAACCATACACCACATATAATAAGGCTATTTACATATTTATAAGACAAAAGATATATCTACAATACAAGCCAATTCAAATGGCAAAAACACAACAAAACATATAGGCTATCATTAGCCAAAATTGACCTATAAATGCCATTTAACCAAAATATATAGTCAAAAGTACCAAAATAGCGTTTGATAGTGTGATGAAATCTCCGACAACTTCCAATTGGAACGAGCTTCCGGAACACTATAAAACAGGGAAAAAGAAACAGAGTAAGCAATTAAGCTTAGTAAGTTCGTATAACACAGAATTTAACTTACCATTTAACCACAATTCAAGTAAATAACTCAAAGCATAACACGATTCAATTTGGCCAAAGCCTAACACATGATCGCTAACCAAGTTAGCCATGTAATTCATATAAAAACCAAGAATTATGTATGAGTTCAACAACTATTTAAATTCTATATACATGCAGCATTTATACCATGTATCCATATATCTTATATATAAAAACCATTTCCATGTAATTCACGTAAATACATGTACTAGTTCGTATCGAACTCATATAAACTCGTAACAGAATTGTGCCAGTTGAACCACTTAGAATATCGTTAGATACGCGGGTAGTACACACAAGGTGTACTGAATTGAAATCCGTCAATTCTTGTACATGTATGCTCATACGAGCTATAAACGGTAAACTCCTCCGAGCTTAATAACGGTAAGCTCATACGAGCTGAATATGTAATACCCTGAAAATTTTTACAGTAATATATTATCTTTAATATAGTAAAATAAGGAAATAAAGTGACAAAAAGGGAAATTTTGCAGTTATGACAACATTAGAAAGTATATTATGATATATTAATTCAAGAAAGGACTAAATGGTAAAAGTGAGAAAAGTTTTGTTGCCTAAGAGTAAATACTCAAAACTTGAGGGGTTAAAGTGTAAATATAAAAAAGTTGAAGGACCAATAGTGCAAATATTTTAAGGGTGGAATGATCTAGAAACTAAGGAAAACGGATGAATTAGGACCAAATTGAATAGGTAAATAATTATGAGGGACTATATCGTAATTTTACCAAATTATGTGATGATTCAAGGATGGAATTTTAAATGATCACAAAGGGCAAAATGGTCAATTGGAAGAGAGAGAAATCTAGAAAGTAATGATGATGTTGATGATATTTTATAATTATTTAATTAGATAAATATTATTTTATTAATATTTTAATGAAATATTTTATTATTATTTTATTATTTATTTATTTAGTATATAAGGAAGTAAAGATGAAGAATTTCTATCATCTTTCCATGCATTTCACGTTAGAAGAGAAGAGAACATAAGAAAGAAAGTTTTGCTTTCTTTGCAATTTGGTCATTCTACCAAAAAATTCACCATTTTCACCTAGAAATCAAAAGAATTTCCATAGCTACCAAGAGAGAGAAATGTTAAGGAGACTATGGGGGTTGGATTCAAGAAATAGAAGCTAGAGGAGAGAGAAAAATCAAGTTAAAGATTGAAATCAATATGACAAGGTAAGAACATCAAGATTTTAATATTATTGAAAAAGTATGGAAATGATGTTAATGTAAAGTTTTCTTATATATGGTCCTATGTTCTTGATATGTTAGTGAAGAGAAAATAAGAGAAAGTGATGAGAAATAGTGTAGAGAAAAAAAATAAGGGTGTTATAAACATGGTAATTAATATCTTGCACTAAAACAGTTTTAGACAGTAGTAGTAGTCTAACTTTTAAAAATCACCAAAAATTGTGGAAATCGAATTATAGGATGAAAAAAATATGAAATTAAATTTTATTGAGTGTAGTTTTTCATAGAAAAAGCAATGTAAGCAATGTAATTGTAAATTATGAGTTATAATAAATTTTGTGAGACAAGGTCAGAACGATTTCGGGTTCCCTGTTCTGAGTTTGGAAAATCATAAAAAATTGGATAAAAATAATTAGGGGTTTAAATTTATATTTTTAAATTCTTAATGATTCTATTTTTAATAGAAACAAACGGGAACATCATCCAAATCCCGTACTAAGAGATAATTAATTTTTAGTAAAGAAAGGTAGAAGCTGTCAAACAGCAGAACAAAGTCAAATTTGAAGATTTTACTGTACTTATTGGATAAACTATAAATTCTGAAATTTTTATGGTAGAAAAATATTTGAGTCTAGTTTCTAAAACATGAAGCGGATCTTAAATTGGAATTCTGTAGCTCAAGATATAAATAATTTAGTGACTATGACTCAAATGGACAGCTTTGAATAAATTTATAAGTAAATAGTAAAATCATAGATAATGTTACTTTTAAGCATGTTATATAAATTAAGGATGTGGAATGGAGAGGAGGAGGAGGAAAATATATATGCATATTCAGCTAGCATGGCTAATTTGCATGTTTTAGGCTCAGAGACTAAATTGAATAAAAGTAAAACTTTATGGGTAATTTTGTAAAAATGTCAAAAATGACCAAATTGCATGAAATGGATTATTTTATTATTTAAATTACAAAATTGAATGAAATTATTAATTTAGATAAAGATCGGGTGAAAATATGTTTTAGAGATTAAATTGAAAAGTGTTAAAATTATGGAAAATTCTGATATTTCATAGAATTCATGGGCTGTTATCAATAAATATGAGAATAATTAGGCTTGAAACAAGGATTAAATTACAAGAATTTTATTTTTCTGAGCCTAAGGATGAAACCGTCATTAATTAAAAGCTTAGGGGCAAAATGGTAATTTTGCCTAGAGCATTAATTGAATGTATCAGAATATGAAATGAATGAAAATGATGATCAAATTTATTTATAAAGATCCGAATGACTCAAATACGAGACTTGAACATGGAAAAGAAAAGACATCGGATTAGTGAAATTATAAACACGAACAAGCAACGAGGTAAGTTTGTGTAACTTGAATTATATTCTTAAATGCTTGGAATGTATGTTTATTGATGTGAATATGGTTTGGATGTTCATTGTATGATATTTGATGAAAAATTGATAATTCTCGATAAAAAGGGAAAATAAATCCCGGTTGAATGAAATGGACTTCGATGGATCACTGAAAAGGGAATTGACGGTACAAAGGATCTAGCCCGGACGGGTGATCTTGGAATTAGCCCTCCCGAAGAATATGTGTGAAAAGGATCTAGCTCGGATGGGTGATCCTGATATAAGCCCTCCCGAAGAATATGTGTGAAAAGGATTTAACCCGGACGGGTAATCCGGCGAATGTGAGTCTGGATTTAGCTTTGATCGTAATCCAAACAAAGCTCTATAGAGTATTTGCCATTGCGAGGGATTTAGCTGGATCGGTAATCCCGACAATACTCTTTGAGCATATGTTACAGGGGATTTAGCCTGGACTGGTAATCCCGCTGTAAGAAATGAGGTTCGCGGGAGTGTGCTCTCTGAAAAGGACTTATGTGTATATATATATGTACGAATTGACGGTTAATGAGATTGTACACTATAAGTGTATTACTGGAAATCCATCGAAATTCTGAGAAATTCAACGGGATAAATATAGAAAATGGTAAGTACTTGAAATCACGAAATTAAACTTGAAATACATAGAAATGATAATTATTTGATATATTGAAATATGACATGGAAAATACATGCATGTGAAACTTGCCTGATAATTATGCATATTCAAGATTATGAACTGCTACTGGAATAAATATACACTAAACTCATGAAAATTATGGTACATGAAATATTGTCATAATGAATTGAATAATTTATATTTATGAAGAAACAACAAGAGAATGATATGTATCATGACATGTAAATATGAGACTATCTTTGATACGTTGATACAAGGAAAATTATGTATATTAAGACGAGTAATAAATTCAAGTGAGACATGTCGAGAAACTAAGTTTGTCAATATTAAAGTACGCTAACCAATGTTGTTGCTTGAAGTTTAGGTAAGTGTCAAATTACTGGTTGAATGATAATATGTTTAATTATAAGGTGCATTGAAATGGTAAGTGCTTAGATGAAAATATAATTGAGCTTATGAAAGAATGGAAAGGTTTCAGTTATGCAATTTCTTATGAAATGATTTGTTATGTAATACGGCAGTATGAATCCTGCACCTAATTCGAAAATAAAAATTAACTACACGGCCTAGGGACACGGGCGTGTGAAGCCACACGGCCTGGAGCGAGGTAAGTCACATGGGCGTGTTGGCCACTCGGCCTGACCACACAGGCGTGTCCCCGAACCACATAGGCGTGTTTAGGATTTTGCAAAAAATTCCCTATAATCCCGATTTAATCCCGGTTAGTTCCTAATGTATGTTTTGGGCTTCGAGGGCCCAATAGAGGGACGTTATGATTATTTTAAGAATATGAATAATAAATGACTCGGAATTATTTAAAAATGTTCAGTAAACTCCGGCAATGTCTCGTACCCTATTCCGGCAACAGATACGGGTGGGGGGTGTTACAGAATATCGGTAATCTCATAAGAGCTGGAATCTATAACCCTAATGACATGTCATTTGTATCCTACGAATTCCTAATGTTCAAACGGGACTCGGTATTCTTCATATGTTGTCGGTTATGCGTTTAATATATATGCATAGTAATTACACAATCCACATACATATATTTCAATTGAAGCATATAAATACTCAATTTAATTACACAAACTTACCTCAAACTCGTACAGAGATAAAACGATCAGTTAGTCCACTACTTTGTCTTTTCCTCGATTTAGTTTCGAATGTTGCTTTTCTTGATCTATATAATTAAACTTAACCAATTTAATCCTCATTCTATTCAATTCAATCCAAAAAATCATGTTATGGCAAAATTACCATTTTCCCCCTATACTATTAACTTCTTTACAAATCAGTCCCTAGGTTCGTAAAAGTGAAATTCATGAAATTTCATCGCACCTAAGCCTAGCCGAATATCATATATGCTCCTAGAAGCCCATACATTTCACAATTTCACACATTTACTACACAATTTTCATATTTCTCAATTTAACCCCTAATTAACAATTTTATCAAAACTCACTTAATAGAAGTTGTTTAACTCACAACAAAGATTCATTTTCTTCCATTAAACTTCACAAAAAACTAAAATGTATTCATGGTAAAACCCTATACTTTCAACCATTTTACAAATGAGTCCCCTAATTAGCTAGGTTAAGTTATAACGATTCCAAAACCATAAAAATCAACAAAAACGGGACAAAGTATCACTTACATGCAAGGGACTTTCTTTGAAAAAGTTTCAAGCTTTTCCAATGGTGTTTCGTGCTGAAATTTTCGGTTGTGCATGAATGGAGAAGATGAACATTTTGTTTTATTTTATTTTTATCTTTAATTGGCTAATTACTAAATTACCCTTACCTAACTTTAAAATTTTCATAATTACCAAGCCATGCACATCCATTATCACCTCTAATGGTATAATTACCATATAAGGACCTCCACTTTAAAATTATATAGCTATTTAACACTTTTAGCTAATAGAACACAACTTTCGCACTTTACGCGATTTAGGCCTTTTCATCAAATTAAACATGTAATCGTTAAAATTTCTTAACCAAATTTTTATACTATAATTATATCATGCTTTAGATATTAAAATAATATTAAAATAATTTTTTACCTCAGATTTGTGATCCCGAAACTACTGTTCTGATTTTTACTAAAAACTGACTGTTACAACTCGTATCCGTATATCGTTCATCAGGCAATGTTTTATTGATCATTGAATGTTATTGAAGTGTGATAAATTGATTTGTACTATTGTTGAGCATTACTCACTTGTTGTGAGCTGTGGTTGACAGGAACTTTGTTAGTAACCTTGTTATTTGAATTATTATTTTAATTCGGTAAGCTTTATCATTTGATCGACGAACTTACTATGCTTTATGTAAGCTTACTCATGTCTTTGTATTTTTCTTTGTAGATTATGTATTTGTGGAAATCGGGAGATTGGATCAAATTGAAGAATCACACTATCCGAGAATCTTTTAGTAGTCATTGAGTATAACCTTGGCTTATATGGCATGTAATAGGCTAATGGTGGATGTTTTGTGATAGTCTTAAGCACATATGTGGTATTTTGATGTACTTGTATTATTGTTGTGTCAAGTAGCTATTTGAGGCACGTATGCTTAATTTGTGAAGGCATGAGTGGTGAGTGGTTGATGCTAATCAAGCATAAATTGGTAAGTTTTGTTATTTGATGTGGTATGTATTGATGGCTTGAAATTTTAGCTTCATAATGATTTGTTATGTGTTTGAAATGTGGTGTCAATGGTGGCACATTGGTTAGACACATAGGATGGTTGATTAACTTTGATTTGAGTGGTTTAAAATGCATTCCAAAGTCTTGTGAACATGTGTGTAAGTGTATAATTAGGTTCGTAAGCATTTGGATGTGAAATGAGCATGTTTTGGGACATTTTTGGGTACACACGGGCTGTCACAAGATCGTGTGCCCCGAACGTATTAAGTGCAGGGTTTACACGGGCTGGCACACGGCCTATGACACGACCGTGTGACCCAAGTCAGTGAGTTACATGGCCTAAGAACATGGGCATGTGAGATAGCCACAGGACCTTGTCTGGACCGACACAGTCTGGGCTCTGTCTGTAACAGCCCATTTTCAGTTAAATCGGAACAGTGGTTTCGGGACCACAAATCTGAGCTGGAAAGAAAATTTATTTGAATATTATTGCATGGTCTGCATTATAATAGGAATGCCATATAAAAATTCTGATAAGAAAATTTTACCGTTTATATGTTTAACTATGGAAAGGACCAAATTGAATAAAATGCAAAAGTTGGATTCTAGTAGCTATAAGTATCAAATAGCTACGGAATTCAAAATTTGAGGTCTTTATATAATAATTAGACCATTAAAGAAAAGTTAGTAGATATTTTTGGTGAATCATCCACGAAAATTTAAAAAAAGAAAAGGACTAAATATGAAAGTGGAAAAATTAAAAGATGATAAATTAAATAAAGGTTTAATATCATGATTTTATATCATCTTCATCCCAAAACACATGGAAACCCTAGGAGAGAGAAAGGAAACTAATCAAGCTTAATTAGGTATGAATTCTTGTCTCATTTTTAGTAATTTTTATATTTTTGAGATTGGAATAGTTTAATTTATCTATTTTGGGGATTAATTTGTAAAGTTATCAAACTATCAAAGTTTTTCCATGGATGAATATGCTGAAATTTTGAAATTTATGGTAGAAAATAAAAGGTTATTGATAGATAAACAATTTTTGTAAAATGAATTTTCATAAAATTGAGATTTAGGGATTAAATTGTAAAGATGTAAAATTCATGGAAAATTTCTGATTTTTATGAAATATATGTGCTGTAAATGTTATATGTAAAAACCGGTTAGGCTTGGAATAAGGATTAAATTGTACGAATTTCATTTTCTGAGCTTAGGGACGAAATTGGAATTTATGAAAAATATAGGGGCAAAATAGTAATTTTTCCTAGGGTGTAAATTGAATCCAATCGAATATGAATTGTATTAAATTGATGATTAAATTCATTTATATAGATCTAGATAACTCAAATTTGAAGTTAGATCGAGGAAAAGAAAATGTGCCGGATTAGTAGACTTTTGAATACGAACAAGTGTCGAGGTAAGTTCGTGTAACTAAATTGTGTACATTTATATGTTTGAATTAAATGTTATATATGTGAATTGTATAATTGCAATGTATATGAAATTGATTGAATATCCGATAATGCTCGATAAATGTCAAATCTCGTTTGAATAAATGAAAGTCGATAGATACAGGATTTCCGTATTAGTTGTGATTCAGCATATGTTGCGAACACACCATAGCTTTTATGAGTGTCCCGTTATAAGCCTTCTTGAGCTTCCCATTATATGGTTCTTGCGAGCTTCCCGTTAATAGCTTTTCGGAGCATCCCGATTGGTTGTGATCCTGCATGTGTTGTGGATACACCTTAGCTCTTATGAGCATCCCGATTATAGGCTATTCATGAGCTTCCCATTAAATTGGCTCTTTGTGAGCTTCCCGATAGTGCTCACTTGAATTTCCCGATATTGGCTATCCGGAGCTTCCCGTTATGGTTCTTTGTGAACTTCCCGATTATGGCTCTTATGAGCTTCCCGTTATATAGCCTAGATAAGCTTCCCAATAGGCTCTGTATGAGCTTCCCGAAATGGCTCTGTGTGAGCTTCCCGTTACAAGACTCGAAAGTGTGCTTCCCGATTTTGTGCCCTAATTGGATACCTCTGGATATGAATTGATGAATTATAGTAGTGTACACTAAAATGTACTTCATGAGCGTATCCATCGATATTTCAAATAAATTCAACGGGTAAAGTTCTGACATGATTAAATTGAACTTGAAATGATTTGTCATAAAAATGTACATGTAATATGGAATAGTGATATGGAAAGTATATGTATATGAAAGTCATTAAATGATGAGCTCATCATGTTCTTGGTATTATATGAATTACTTGATTAACATGATTGGTGAAGATGTGTTTTAGGCTATAAGCCAAATTGCTTGGATGCATTTTTGTATGCTTATCTTAAATATAAATATATGGTAAGTTAAATTCCTGTTATACGAACTTACTAAGCATTTGAAATGCTTACACGGTTTTCTTTTCTTTGTTTTATAGTGCTTGGAAGCTCGCAAAGGTTGGAGGTCGGAGCATCATCACACTATCCTTCAGCCCGTTTTGGTATAAATAGAAAACTTGTTTTGGTATAATGGCATGTATAGGTTAACTTGGCCAAATGTTGGCTTGTAAATGATAGTTTGTAGTCTAGCCATTGGAATGGCTAGTGATGGTTTGATTTGGTATATTTATAAGGTTATATCATAGTAATTACATATGTGTTTAGTATGGTTTGATTGAGTTATGTTAAACATGAATGACTATAAAAGGTAAGATTATAAACATGAATACATGAGATGATATATCAAGTTAGATGTTAGAGTTGGCTTGGTTATATTGCTTGAATTGGTTGGTATATGTTTGCAAGTATTGGCGTAGGTTGTTGGCAAATTTGAGTGAGAAATAAAGCTAAGAAATGGCTTTATTTTGTCCATACGGGTAGACACACGGGCGTGTGTCTTCACCGTGTGTGACACACGGCCTGACACATGGGCATGTGGTTTGGCCATGTGTCCCCTGCATCTTAAAATTTAGAAACAGAATGCTCAAAATTAGGCACACGGGTAGAGACACGGACGTGTGTCTCAGCCGTGTGTGACACATGGCCTAGAACACGGGCGTGTGTCTTGGCCGTGTGAATCCTGCACCTGATTTTCGAAAATTAAAATTAACCACACGGTCTAGCACACGGGCGTGTGGCTGGCCGTGTGACTTTAGTCAGAGAGTTATACAGGTAAGGACAGGCCGTGTGCCTCACATCGAATGCCCACACGGCTTAAGACATAGTCATGTAACTTGGTCGTGTAAGTCACACGGCCTACTCACACGGGCGTGTGACCCCTGTACATAAGAAAAAAAATTGAAATTTTGCAAAAAAAATTTTGAGTCCCCGATTTAGTCCCGACTTGTTTCTAGTGCTTAAATTGGGTCTCGAGGGTCCATGCAAGGGACAATATAATTAGTTTTGGATATGAACAGTAAATGACATGTATTATTTGTTATTGCTCCGTAAACTCTAGTAATACTCTATAACCCTATTCCAGCAACAGATACGGGTTAGGGGTGTTACACTGTCACACGGCCTGGACACACGGTCGTATGACCCCTGATTTGAAAATTCACTTTTTCCCCAAATCTTTTATTTTGTCTCGAATTGGTGCTCGATTGTTCCTAAAATATTTTAAAGGCATTGTAGGCTCGATTTAAGACCCATAAGTGTAGGTTCTACTCCAATCTGAATTATTTATGAAATTTCGTTAATTAATTTGGCAACTTGATGCTATCTGTTATTGATTGTTCTTAATCATCCAATAATACTCCGTAAACCTAATCTGGCGACGGAAACGGGTTATGGGTGTTATACTCTCGGAGTAAACTCCTTTAAGATTCACTGTTGGGTATGCTTACGAGGACTTCTTAGCATAGTCCCAGAGAATTCCCCTATTGCCTCCAAGAATATTCACAAACGACACCATCAATATTGAATTTAACAAAACAATAACCCAGAGGCTTCCAATGGATCAGTTTCTTAAGCTCAATTCATTTCTCAAGAGGCGCAAAATTGTTTGAATCTATAAGAAAATTGATAAGAATGAAACTAGAGGTAGAAAGAAGAAAGCAAAAACAGCGAGAAGAAGAGGAGAAGAAAATTGATTGAGAAATTGTATGCATAACAGTTTTGTTCCTTTTATAACCACCCCTACCCAATTACATCTAGATATATAGGAAAAATAAAGGAAATTGTTGCTTAAAAGTTAGTTAAAGCGAATGGTAAAAATAACGGTACAAATAATGCCTTTAAACACTCTATTTCACTAAACCATGCTACGCATCATTTCATTAAAACCTAACTCCTAAATGCTCTATTTCACTATCAGGCCAATTGTTTCTTATACTAGTTTTGACCCATAATAAATATCTCCTTCTCAAATGGATCCTTGTCCTCAAAGATCAAGATGAGGAAATACATCTTTTAACTGCTACAATTACTCCCAAGTGTGCCTAAGGAGCATGAAGACCTCCTTGAGATGTGCCAAGTGCTCAAACCAGGTGGTAGAGTACACTAGTATATCATCAAAGAAAACCAAAACTGTCCTCTTGAACAATGGTTTAAAAATGGTGTTCATTAGCCCTTGAAAGGTAGAATGAGCATTAGTGAGCCCAAAAGGCATCAAAAACTCATAATGACCTTCATGAGTTTTGAAGGTCATTTTTGGAATGTCAACCTCATACATTCTAATCTAGTGATAACCAGATCTTACATCCAATTTGGAAAACACCCTAGCCTGTCCCAATTCATCAAGAATCTCCTCAATAATTGGAATTGGAGATCGATCTTTGATTGTCAGTTGGTTGAGCTGTATATAGTCTACACAGAGCCTTCAGCTGCAATTTTTTTTCTTCACCATCACCACTGGAGAGACAAAGAGGCTACAACTATCCTTGATTATGCTAGCTTGAAGCATTTTTTTGATTAGTTTTTCCGTCTTTTGAATCATTGGGTACCTATAGGGTTTGACTTTGACAACTGCCCTTTCATCCTTAATAGGGATTTTGTGGTCTTGGAGCTTGAGAGGAGGTAAGCCAATAATAACTTGGAAGATATCTTCAAATTCATTAAGGAGTAACTGTAATTCCTCAGGTGTGGCTCAGGAGGAGACTGCTGATAAGGACACTTGGTCAGCTAGGGTCATGAGCAAGGTACAAGGATCCATCTCTCTACCAATCATTAACAAACATTTGGCTGACTATCCATGCTTCATTACTTTAATGTTGCCTAGTAGAATGCCTTGGATAGTGCAAGGAACTGCTTTAAAAGATAATTGCATGGTCATAGACCCAAAGTTCCAGTATATCTATCCTAGGGAGAGTAGCCATTGTATGCCTAGGACTACATCACACCCCTTAAGAGGTAAAACCATAAAATTAGTAGTAAAACTGACCCCTAGACCTCCCATCCCACACCCTTGCATGTGCCCCTGGAAATGAGTTTCCTCCCATTAGCTACAGTGACCCTCATCTGCTACTGCTGCCAGACAGGTAGTGTTCCACTAAGCCTTGCTACTTCAATGTCACCAGTTCAGCCATTGAATCTTTGAAAATGCTCGATCCAAAACGTTCTTTCAGGCTATGGGCATAACATGCCCAATCTAGCAAATGAAAACCCCCCATGCTTCTGGGAATAGAAGTGATGCCAATCCAAGGCTTGCCCCTCCAGATAGAGCATCACCATGCATATCTTGTCACACTCAGGCACCTCTTATGCTGCAAAGTATTGTTCAAACTTCAACCATCAACCCCTGAAATCAAAACCATCAAAACGAGGACAGTCTAACCTATTGGAACACACTTGGAGGAATCCTTGTTGAGACAAACTCGCAATGGTAGGACCCAAGGATGGTTGAGGAACATCTAGTGATCCTTGGGTGGAAATCTCGGGGGTGGTCCTCCAAGACCCCTTTTCCTTTGGCCATAGCAACAACCAGCGTACTAGAAAAAAAATAATTTCCCATATATTGCTCAAATAGGAAGGGTAGTTCCAGTCAAAATTCATCCTTAAATCCCTGAAGCCGAGTCTCCAATTTAGTATCCCACTTAGCATTCATATGTGACAACTCACCCTGTATCTTCACTATCTTTTACTGCAGAACATTCGCATCCTTCTGTAATTGTGTGGCAACCCCATCCCCAGTCATAGAAAATCGTAGAAGCTCCGATACCCTTTATAAGAACAAAACTAAAAGAAGAAAGCAGAAAGCAGAAACAATGAGAAGGAAGAGAAGAAAATTGATTGATAAATTGTGTGCATAACAATTTTTCCTTTCGTAACCACCCTTACCCAATTACATATACATATATAGGAAAAATAAAGGAAATTGCTATTTAAAAGTTAGTTAAAGCAAACGGTAAAACTAATGGTATGGACAATGCTTTTAAATGCTTTATTTCATTAAACCATGCTACGCATCGTTTCATTAAAACCCAACTCCTTCACTATTAGGTCAATTGTTTCTTATTCTAGGCTCAACCCATAACAAAAATCTTCGAGGGCAGCGGTAGAGTAGGGTCATTTTGCACGACACCATCAACCTAACCTCAGCTTGATAGTATCAATAACCTGAGCTACATCGACACCCTTGCCATTAAACACACCGTCATTCTTGCAAAGCCATACAAACCACACAATTGCATAGAAAGTCATTTTCCACAAAAAAATGAATCTTTTGAAGGGAAAAGAAAACATCCAAGCATTAAAGAAAAGAATATGGTCATTGGGGAGAGCCATCTGGATGTTCTAAATGCAACAACAGTTTTGACAAATCTTCGGCCATTTTACCCTAAAATACCCTTTTTAACGTTATTTACGGAAATGGACCGACTTTTTAATTATTTACCGGAAAGGGCCGAATTCCCGAAACGCTGCGTCACGTCAGTAGCGATGTCAGTGCCGTCGACAAGAAAACGCCGTCACGGGGAGCTTTTGCCACATCAAGCTAAATCGAGCCCTCGTGGACGCATTTTAGCCCGTGTTTTTTTTCCAACATAAAAAAACCCTATTCTCGAATTAAATTTTGAAAAAAGGTCATTTTTTTAAATATTATAAAAATAGACCAATTTTTTTAAAAATTTACGAGAATAAACCTTTATAAAGGCTCAAAATGGCAACACCATTTTTTTTAAGGTATCACCAATTAATATGGAAATAAAACTTACAAAGCAAATCTTTATATAAACCCAAAGTCTCATTTCCCTTGTTTTTTTAAGCAATGTGGGATATGAGATATGTGTATATATAGACTCATGAATAGTTTTGCAGCTTGTTCCTAAACAATGTGGGATTCCTTCCTCTTTTAACTAACAACATGAGATTAAAAGCTACACTATATTTTATATTTTTTACTTAGAGTTTAAATTTTTTTACAAAAAGTTAACATTTGTTACATTATAAATTAAACTTTTAAACTCTATAAGTAAAAAATATATAAAATATAAAATGAGTATGGTAAAATATTAAAAAATAAATATTTAAAAAATTACTAATAGTTGAGTGATCATTTTGTAAGTTTTTATAATTCGATAGCTAAAAAATATAGTCAAGTGTAATTTAATCTAGATATAAAATATGAAAAATAATTATTATATTTATATTATATATTTCTATAAAAAAAACTTATTTAATATAATTATATACTATGTTTAAATAGATTATCTATCTAGTCAAAATATATCTGAAATAAATTTATCGGCATTCATTAGGTGATGAAAATTAAATTAAAATTAGAATTAAAAAAATTAATGAGTATAGTAAAATATTAAAAATAAATAAATATTTAAAAAGATATATCAATTTTTTAAAATTACAAAAAAAATGAGACTTTGGGAACAAAAAAAATGAAGGAATCGAGTCTATATATACACATATCTTATATCTCACATTGCTTAAGAAAACAAGGGAAATGAGACTTTGGGTCTATATAAAGATTTACTTTGTAAGTTTTATTTCCATATTAATTGGTGATACCTTAAAAAAAATGGTGTTGCCAGTTTGAGCCTTTATAAAGATTTATTCTCGTAAATTTCTAAAAAAATTGGTCTATTTTTATAATATTTAAAAATTAACCTTTTTTGAAAATTTAATTCGAGAATAGGGTTTTTTTTGGAAAAAAAACACGGGCTAAAACGCGTCCATGAGGGCACGATTTGTTATGTGGCAAAAACGCTCCCCCAGGGACGCGTTTTGCTGACACGGCACCTGACATTGCGTTGACGTGAATACGTTTTCGGGAAATTCGGCCCTTTCCGGTAAATAATTAAAAAGTCGGTTCATTTCGATAAATAAAGTTAAAAAAGGGTATTTTAGGGTAAAATGCCCCAAATCTTCCACACAAATTCGTAAGAGAAAAAGTGAGGATTAATCGTTCCCTGGTCCTTGAAACAACAAACACAAGCAGTAGAATAAAAGGAGATTATAGCACGGGCACTATCTAGCACAAATGAGCAAAAAGAGCTAGGCCTGTCCGTAGTGTCGATCCTTTAACCCACACCAACCTCCTTGTCATTACTTTTAGGGTAAACTGTACAAATAAAGAGAAAATCAGAAAATGTTTGTAAAAGATTCACCTATTCAGGGGATCTAGTTTCCCATCCTCAACGACAACAAATTAGGAGAAAACCCAATGAAACTCTCCACTTTCTCAAGCCTAAGCTTCTTACTGACATGAAATTCCCAGCACATTCACACTCTCTCACATTCCTTCCTTTAAACCAACACCTTTAAATATTAAACACTCCATCATCTCATCCTTAATCCAGTAAACCCTTCAACAGAAGCACACAATCCACACGATCAACGCCACAAGAATATCAAAAACCAATTATCACCGATGAGCCTTCTCATCTCCATTTTAACTATTTAATGAACAACTTCGTCTTCGTGGCCATCATTCTCTACACCTTAAACTTTTCATATTTCTCATGCTTCCTTTGCTTCTTTCAAACTTGCCTATTTTTTTTTCTTTTTTTTTTTTTTCAATTCCTAAAATTAGAATCGGATAAACAAATATCTTATCCACTTTTTCTTCTCTTCTTTTTTAGATTAAAATTTAAAACTTGTTAAAATTAATTTATCATTAAAAAAATCAATATTTTCACGTTTCCACTAGCTTCACAATTTTTCCTTAAAATAAACTGAAACCCTATTTTGTACATCAAATAAAATGCTATAAAAACCTTGATTCCATTAGGATTAAGAAAACACAGAATAGTGTGAATTAATAATATCCAGAATTAACCATTCTACACGTTCTTAAATTAAATAACCAATCCTTCCTAAGTAGTATTATTTCTTACGAGTAAAACACTAAGACCTAACCTGGTATACTTTTTTTTCCAAACTTTTTCAAGAATTATTCATCATCATCTTCTTAAACTCTTCAAAATCAACGCTTCCGTCGCCATCCTTATCGACCTGACTGATCATTCTTTGACAATCACTCAACGAATACTTCTCTCCCAACCTTTTCAACACAGCATGCAACTCGTTAGCCGAAATCAACCCGTCCTTATTCAGATCATATATGTCGAACGCATCTTTCAATTCTTTGTTATCACACTGGTTTTCGTCTCCATCGATGCCGGAGATTCCATGGAAAGCAATAAATTCTTCTACATCGATATAGCCATTACCATCTTTGTCCATCTCCAACATTATCAGATCAACTTCGTCGGAAGAGAATGCGAAACCTAAGGCACTTAGGGTCGATTTTAGTTCATCGCGACAGATCTTTCCGTCGCCGTTTTTGTCGAATTTGTTGAATACTGCCCTCATATCTTCCATTGATCCTAAAAAAGTCGCCATTGAAAATAACTGAAAAACACAAACACACACAAAGATTAGGGTTTTACTTTTCCTTCATTTGTGGAGGCGTACTTAATAATATTATAGAGGGGGGTGTGAAAATTAACGCGGTATTCCGCACGTGAAAGGTGGACTAGGAAGGGGAAAAGTAAGGCATTGACGGGTACAGTGTAGTTTTCAGCTGAGCAACCAACAGGAATATGACACGTGTATAATTAAATTAGAAAAATATTTCTAAAAGGGAATAAATGTGGGACTTGTTGAAAGGAAATCTTCTAACTTGTCTTCTTATGCCAGACGAGGGTAAAAGTATCATCAAGCGTATTGAATTTTGCTAACTTTGTTCAAAAAATTTACTAAATTAATATTTATATGTTAAATTAAAAAATAAATTAATTATTTAATTAAAATTTTAATTCATTTTTACAATTAAATAATGACATAACTGATGGAGTAAATAGACAATAACACAAATATCTCATGCTATTGTGGCAAAATGCCATGTCTAGGTTCTCCACTTGTTTTCCATTTAATTATAAAATTATTTAAAATTTTTAAGAATTATAAGAATTTATTAAAAATATTTAAAATCATAATAAATATTCAAATTGAAAATTAATTATCATTATTAAGTTACTATTTATCTAAATATTTAATAATTATTATGACGAACTACTATAAATATAAAAAAATTGAAATGACAAATAACTAAAAATAATAATGTAAATTTTAATGAAGTAATTTTTTTTTTGTTTTAAACAGTTGTTCGCCCCACATCTTGTCCATTGCTAAGTGGTCCAATCTAAGAAAATATGTTACAAATTTGGACAGAAAAAGACATTAAGGGAATATATTCAAACTAAATTGTATGAAATATAATTACTTCTCATTGAAAAAAAAAAGTTATAGATTCTATTTTTCTGAATTTGTGATTTGATGATAGTTATTTTAATTTTGGATATTTATTCTAAATTAAGATTAATATTGAAATGTTTTCTTATAATTATTTAAAAAATCACTTCTAGGATAAATCAAGATAAACGATTTTCCTGAACATGGTTTTTTAAATAATTATTAAAAAAATATTTATTTTACTTAGGACTTTTTTAAATATTTATTAAGATGGTATTTTACCATGTTAGCATGAAGTATGCGTGGGGTGTCTCTATCTATTTGCTCTATCAGTCATGCCATCACTCAGCGTTAGAAATGGATGTAATTTCTAATGGAAGGATTAATTTTCTCTTTGATTTAGTGTACATGAATTAATTTGTCCATTTATTGAGTATAGGGGACAAAATACAATCAGACTCCTAGTATAGGAGCTTTAATGATGCTTTTTAGAGTTGGATGAATATTAATTTGTGCATTTATGTTGTATTTGTATATTTTATTATAATATTATTGTATTTAAGATATTTTATACTTTTATAAATTTTAATATATTTATAATTTATACTAAAAAATATTATGTTATTATTTTGTACGTAAGCAGTGGAAAATTTTAACTCCACAATCGGGATTAAGAATTTGTCACATGTCCTATTTATTTATTTTAAAATTTTTAAATACAATGTAAGGACACGTGTCAATTTCTCAATCCCGCTTAGTGGTGTAAATGAACAGAACATTTGATAAACTGTTCGTGAACCGTTCGTATAACGTTCGTTTATGTTCGTTTATTAACCTAAATAAACGAGTATGAACAAAAAATTTATGTTCGTTTAATAAACGAACGAACATGAAAAGAGGTGTGTTCGGTTCGTTTATGTTCACGAACAAGCTCGTTTAAAAGTTCGTTTATAAGCTCGTTTATTGACTCGTTTATTTATTAATGATATTTTCTTATAAAAATTCCATTAGTATATATTAATAAAATTATCTTGGTTTGTATTTCTTTCATTTATAATATAATTAATAATATTTATATTTGACTATTTTATATCTAAACAATATATGTATGTATGTATTTATTTATTGTTTTTTTGTTTATTATTTATTAACATTGTTCGTGAACATGTTCAATTATATGTTCGTTTAATGTTCGTGAACATATTCATGAACATTAAAAAAAGAACATGAACACACATAATTTTAAATAAACGAACATGAATAAAAATTTGAAATTCTTAACGAACACAAACTGAACACGAACAAGCTTAAAAATAAACAAACGAACATGAATAGAGGTTTGTTCATTCAAGCTCGGTTCATTTACAGCCCTAAACCTACTAGTAGAGTTAAAAATTTGCACCGTCAATGTACTAAATAATAATCCTAAAAATATTTTGAGACATTCATTTACTTATATACAAGTGTGGTTCTCTTTACTTCACATTGAGTTGATTATTTGTTTGTATCAAATTATAAAGTAAAATGTGGAAGGTTAAAATACACTTTAAGTCCTTAAACACTTCGTATATTTGAAATTTAGTTTCCCTAATTTTATTTTAAAGAATTTAGCCCCTCTACTTTTTAAATTTAAATATTCAGGTCCAATTTAAAATTCTTCTATTAAATTCACTGGTATGGCATTTTAAAATAATAAAAAAATCACTTGTTAGTGATGTAAAAAAAGTTAAGAAAATGATATTGTGGATTTTTCCTAAAATCACCTATTCGAACTTGTCACAATAAAATAATTTTTTTGGTTGGAATAACGCTCTTGAGAAATGTAATTGAAATGTTTAACAATATTAGCTATTTATGGTCAGTTTACCATTGAAGTTGAAAAGTGCTTTTGAAAAGTGCCGTGAAAAGTACTTTTGAAAGATTTGACAGTGTTTAATTACCATTGTCGTCCATAAGTGCTTTTGAGAAGATAAAATGTTCATTTTAGACATAATGTTATAAAATAACAGAACTAATGAGGGGGTAAAAATGTAATTTTACTTAAAAACACTTTTCAAAAAGATAAAAGTTAAAAATTTTGCCTTTTTGGTTTGACTTGAAATCCCAATTTAAAATCAAGGTTTGGTTTGAAAAGTTGCTTGTTTACCAAATTTTTTTATTTGAAATCATGATTTGGTTCAAAGCTACTTTTCAACCTCAATGTAAACACACCCTTAGACTAACTAATGACATTATAAAAGTAGAGGAACAAATTGTGACACCCCACACCTGATTCGGTTGCCGGATCCGAATGCATGATGTCACATTACATTGTCAAAGCAACTCAGACTATTTCAAATAATTTAATCAAAAAATTTGACATTAATTCATAATACTCACATACAATCATAGTTATCAGCATAAACATGATGATTTAATGTTATATGATTCTATAAATAGGGTTACAAGTTTGCATTTTATAAAAAATGGAGTTAAGATTCGAATACAAACTCTATTCATCAAATTTCAGCATGATGTCTTGAGACATGGCTTCTCAAGTCTTGAGACAAGCCTCCCCTGTTTTGCTATTTTAACTTCGACGTTAGGTTGTCTCAAGACAAAAGGTCCTTGTCTCAAGACCTAGAACAAGGCAAAATTAACTTAGGTTTGATATTTGCTCATCTCGGGACCATAGGGTTCATGTCTCAGGACCTAACTATCATTGTCTTGAAATCTGTTCAACATGACTCGAGACATTTACCTAGAAACCTATTCAACATGTCCTGAAACCTGTTCAACATGTCATTTTTGTTCATAGTGTCTTGAGACATGACCAAAATGTCTCGAGACCATCCTATCAAAATATCAAAAGTGCAAACTTTCCTACAAGCAAATGATGTCAAAACACTTTCTAAATCATTCTAGAGTTATGCTAAGCTAAAACACATCCAAATGACATATAAAAACATAATATCTTAAAGTCATGACATTTCATATATCTCTTTTTAACATTAGTTAATATGTAGTTAAACTAACTAAATACAACTTAAACTGAGTAAAAATTCAACCATTACCAACTCAACAACCATTTTAACATAAATCAACCTAATGCACAAATACTTAATTTGTATAATTGCATTCAACACTTAGAGATTAAAACATTTCTTCCATCAGAACTAGCCTAATTAAACTAACTACTAACTTGTACACAATTAACCATTCAACCAAAGTTGCTCCATCATATATATATGTGTATCAAGAAATAAGTGGAATTCAAAATCATTCAACCAATCACCAAGGCATGTATTTCACATATTTACAAATCAAAATGACATAAGGATTTCAAAACACTTCCTAATGACTTAGGTACATGCCACTGATAACCAAATGTAGGAAAACATTACAATTGATGACTAATTTGAGTATCGATTGCTTGGATGTTGAAAAAATCATAAAAACACCAAGAACCTAAGTCAAGCTTGCGTATAGAAGTAAACAAAATTGTACGTTGAGTATTGAATACTCAGTGATACTACATAATTTGAATTCAAAAGTAAAACTATTAAGCTAGTATCATATAACAAATATGTTAAGTCAAGAGTTAATAATCTCAAAATATCATTTCATTACATCAATTTCAGTATCAAGATTGTTTAATAATCATTTCAGCATGATTATCGTCACTTATCTAACTCAGAATGACCTTTCATAAACATAATCAACTTAATATTCGATTATCAAGATCAGAATGACATTTTATCAACAATTCGGAATATCATATCATTTTCAGAAACAAAATGGCATATTAAACATTTCCTTTTTGCCCCTATTAACTGGATGCAGACACAAGTACGAGTACACAAATTTATCTCCTAACACTTCATAATAAGCACCAAAGTGCTGATCAAGCATAGATGCACTAATCCCCCTAACATTCCACAAAATGTAATGTACTGAAGTGCAAGAATGAATTGCACTACGCAGAATGCGCCCACCAATACATATACAAATCATATGGCATACCAACTATACCCTAATTATGTCTAGCATCGTTTAATAGGGAAATCTCATACTTTACAATATAGATATATATTACCATATACCACTCAATATAATAATCAAGTAAATAATCCGTTTAATACTATTACAAGTTCCATATACATAAACATACCTATCAACTTACCAATTAAACCAACATTTAACACGATACATTCTAACATAGCTTGTAATCATGTATCACGAGCAATTCAACAAGATTAGTTACTTAATTAAATTTAAGAAAAAGATAAATTATATTAGTACAAACCAATATCGCTAATCATCGACAGTTTTCGCCTTGCATTTATCCTTCAACCATCTTTAGCTATGTTAAATAAATTAAAATACAAGTTCAAGTCACACATTTGACTAATTATACTTTTAAATTAAACATATTATGCATTTATTCAAATTTAGTCCTATAAACCCTATTATTTGAAATGCTCATATTTTATAATCTATTCGATCGAATTACGATCTAACTTTGTCTTTACATTGTAGGGATCCCAAGCTATCAAGACAACAATTTCATCAAATCCCTCATCCTCTCTTTGATCAACTTATTTAATGTTTTCCTTAACAAAATTTCATTAATTAGATAATCTACTAAATGAGATAGCTTCAACTAAATGTTGTATTCAAAATCTAACAAAAAACTAAAGTGAAATGCTTACCCTTGAAAATTTGTGGCAATGGAGCAACTAAGCAAAACTTTCTTCCTTCTATTTTTTCTACTCTTTCCCACTTACACATATTCATACTAATTACTTAATTAACTAATGGAATAATTAATTAAAATCTTATAAATCTATGGTTATTATGCTTCCATCTTAAAGGTAATGGAAATTAACAGCCAAGGTCATTGTTGGCCACTAACATTAAACTAATTATGGTATAATTTATTGTGAGGCTATACTAAAATTGCTTTATTAATTCTTCTCGTTTATTCTATCATTTGATAGTTTTTTAATTTAATCTTTGTACTTTTATAAAACAACTTAATCAATTTGATTATTAGTTAATTCATCTCTTACTTTCATAGTCAACTCAGTAATTTCTAAATTTTGAAAATTTGAGCGGCTTGGTTTAAAGAATATTCAACCTTAAACCGAGTTTTCTGACACTGATAAAAATCAAGTCCCTACACAAATTATGTCAAAAATTAAAGTACATAGATTAAATTCATGTTTTAGCATAGTATATGGACTAAAATTGAAATTTGATAATTGTCTTATAATGTAAAAAAGTAAGGCAAATCCAAAAGATGTGTCGTTTGTAAGACCCTTAGGGCATTCAAATTATATATAACCACATAACATTTTATCTAAAAGTTTACGATATTAACTATTTGGACTAATTAATAACATTATAAAAATATATATGGACCAAATTATGTTAGAAATTAAAGTACAGAGATTATATCTCAAATTTAAGCATAATAAAGAAACTAAATTGAATTTTAATATTTTTCTATAATGTAAAGAAAAAAAATCATATACATTCTAAACAAAACATGAAGAATGTCTGGGCATCTTTTTTTATAGCAACTGGGGGTGAGGAATGGGGTGATAATGTTTAAACCTGTGTTAAATTGGTGTTTGATAAGAGTTTTAACAACAACTCCATACAAATTAAGATAAGACAAATAACGTTATATCTTAAGTTGTTTCAATTTATGATTTCATTGTAAGTAGACCATATTGATATTTAAGAAGTATTAATATAATTTTTATTGTTAAATTATATTTACATTTCACCCATTGGAACCGAATCCTAGATCTATCCCTAAAGCATGTCAAGTTTTAATGAATTAAAAATGTTACCTATTTGTTTTATATAAAAACTTCCGACTGTTAAATATATATTAATAAAGATAATTTTTTGGACTGATTCAAAAAATTACATGCACAATAAGTACAAATATATTAATAAATTTAACAGTTTAATTGTTAAAATATTAATAGTACAAAAAGCTATAGAAGTATGTAAAACTAATCCAACGAAAGTGGATCTCTCCCTATCTTCCATACATAAATATGCAAATAAATATCATTTTGGAATATCATAATCTGTTATCCGTATAATTAAAACCATTACAAATAGCATTATTTGAATGTGTGGCGATATTTGAATCAAAATCAAAACAAAATTTAGCATATGATATTCAAAAAAATTTATCCGAATTTACTCAAATAGTAAATCTAAATAATATTATCTAAAAAAATTATTTAAATCTACAAAAAAGAAAATTGAATTGAATAGTGTCGAATATCTAATAATAGGAAAAAAATTTCTTTTAATTTCTTATTCTCTTGGTTAAAAGGGGTCATTTCTCTAGTAATTACACTTGCCTATGATCTAGACGTGTTCTTTTTTAACCTTAATTTCAGTAAAACAGTTAGGAAGTTGCAGACATTTCACAGGTGATTCGTTCTTAATGCCTAACTCCCTGTTTCAACGGACAGCCTCAATTCTTACTACAATATGTCCTTAAAACCCACAACTTATTTACCCTCTCAATCTCATTCAGAAACATCAACCAATCACAAAAGCAACTTTCACCAAACACATTACAACAGTAAAAAAGACATGGATGATCAAGAGAAAGCTGATCTAGAACGCATTTTCAAGCGATTCGATGCCAATGGGGACGGCAAGATCTCATCAGCGGAGCTTGGGGATGCCTTGAAGACGCTGGGATCGGTGACGCCGGAAGAAGTTTCGAGGATGATGAGCGAGATCGACACCGACGGAGATGGCTTTATTTCCTATGACGAGTACATTGCGTTCGCATCTGCCAACCGTGGCCTAATGAAAGATGTTGCTAAAATATTTTAAATTTTTTTTTATTATAAATCATTTGCAAATGATTCACTAATTAGTGAAATTTCAAATTTTTTTACTCGAGAAGTTGTGGGTAGTTAAACTGTAACCTCATGTATTTGATTGCTTTCGGTCTCTTGGTTCTTGCTTCTCAAGTGTAAGATCTTTTGTTTTCCTTTTTTGGTGTGTTTGTTATCTAATGAATGAGCTGCAATGTCGTAAATCCTTTTTTTCTTCTTCTTTTTAAAAGATAATACAACTAAACCCCATCATTTGTTGATTACATAAGATCGCATGCATGGATGTAGTCGTGTGTATATATATACACAAAATTTAAGTATTTTTTTATATTATCTTAATTTTTACGAAATTAAATAAAACATATCTTATAAAAAGTAAGTATATCTAGAAGCATAGTTACAAGGTTTTAAATTCTTATGAAAGTTTAAAAATTTCTAATTAAAATTAAAAAAAAAAAAAAAAGTATTTTGATAATTTCTGGGTCAATAATAAAATATAGGTTTGATCAAAATGGACTCAGACGCTGAAATCTTCAATTAAAAACCTTGAATCCTAAAACTCTATTTTTCTTTAAAAAAAGATCAATCATTGTAACCCACCACAAAATTAATTATTAGTGCTTAGCCGTTTAGATGATGTGGCTATTCATGGGAGAGGTTTCAAGGGGATTGGAACTCCAACTTCACCTTATCCCTTTAAGTCCTAATCTTTTAAATCAGATTTTTTTTCAAAATTGATTCAAATAAAATGATTATTTACGAAAATAGTTTAGTTATAATATTTTATACGAAAATGATTTATTTTTTATAGTATATTTAGGTGTCGGTCATCTCATAGTTGACACCAACTCTAATCATTGTCCAATCATTTCTTGGTTCCTTAAAATATTAATTTTTTGGTATTGACATTGTATTGTCGGCACCCGTATGTATTTTCCTCATACATTTTAGAAAATAGTCATATTTTGGGATTAAAAAAATATTTTTTAATAGGTGTCGGTGTTCCCGTTGTCGGCATTGATGTTAGGGTTTTTTCCTTTTTGGTGCCGAAGAGCTATTTTTGATGTCATCTTCTCACAATGGAGAGTTATTTTTACACTAATCTTTCGTTTCAGTTCTACCCGCATTACAGTCTTATTGAATCTCATCCCTGTTTTTGGGTGAGCTTGAAATGCACATCTTTCTTCAATATTTTGTAGAATTGATTCATCGAAAAGAATGTATACGAACAATAGTTGGTTATTCATCTTCAGCAAAATTTGTTTTTTCTTCAACTAAACATAGATCCTTCTTTCTTTTCATTTTTTTTCCTTTCTCCCTTAAATAGTTAAAGCAACCAAAACTGAATCATATATAGTCTGGTGGTGCCGGCAACGAGAACGCCGACACAAAAAATATTCGCATTAAAAACATTGGTGCTGGCAACAAGAAAGCCGACACCAAAAAAAATTTCAATAAAAAAACTGGTGCTGGATTCGAGAAAGCCAGCACCAAATAAAAAATATTTTTTTAATATATTTGGGCACCGATGCGGGCAACGGAAAGGCTAGCACAAAAAATTTAAAATTTTGAACCGGTGATGGCGTTCATTAAAAAAAATAAAGTTTTTCTTTTTTTTTAATCTCTAAATACGAATATTTTTAAAATGTATGAGCGAAAATACATACCGGTGCCGTTGATTACAATGCCGACACCAAAAAAATTAATTTTTTAAGGGACTAACAAATGATTGGACAATGATTGAGGGATGATGAGGGTTGGTGCCGACGATGAGATGACCGGCAACCAGATGCACTATAAAAAAATGAGTTATTTTAGTACAAAATTTTACGCTTAAATAATTTTGACGGTGTTCAGGTTCTTATATCTATCATTGATCAAGAAGTGAATCCAGAACCTCAATAAGACAATGTTGAACAACTTTCTATTTAAGATGAGGTCATTGTTCCAGAAAAACAAACTCAACAACCTCAAGAACGAATGTCATTAAAAAAGGTCCACTAGAAAAAGGATTATAATGGCTTTACTGGAATATTTTGACCTTAAGCTACATCAGATGAATATTAAGTTAATGGTTTCTCAATGGTAACATTGATCATACATTTATATGGTGCAACTAGAAAACTTTATGTCTAATGATGCAAAGTTAATGATTTGTGAATTAAAGAACTTCATCTATGGGCTTAAGCAGACTACTCGTTAATAGTATTACAAATTTTACCAAATGATTATCTCATTCAGTTTAGAAATGAATTTGGTCGATAATTGTATATACCACAAGTTTAGTGAGAGTAAGGTTCTATATTTGGTTTTATATGTTAATGACATACGGTTTGTCAATAATAAGTTAAGTCTTGATCAATACCCCAAGAATGATTTTGAGATTAAAGAAATGCATAAGATTTCATATGTCTCAAGAGTGGGAGTCTAATGTATACTTAAGTATGTATGCGCTCGGACATTGCGTACATTGTTGGAATGTTAGGCAGATATTTAAGCAACCCTGGTATAAACCATTGGTTAGCTGACAAAAGGGTTATGAGGTATCTTCAGAGAACAAAAGATTACATGCTCACATATCGGAGGTCTGATAAGTTAGAGATCATCAAGTATACAGACTCCGATTTTGATGGAATATTGATGCAAAATTTTGTCACTAGGGTGCAAATTGTGACAATAATTAGTAGTCATTTATTCCAATAACAGCAGGAGCACATCAAAGTCAAAGCGCATAGACTTAAAGTTCTTGGTTGTTAAAGTAAAAGTTCAGAGTGTTAGGTGTTTATAAAGCATATTGGGACAAACTTCATAATTGCGGATCCACTTACTAAGGGATTACACCCAAGGTTTTTCATGAGCACATTGCTCATATGGGTGTAATATCATTTAAGGATATTTGGTTTTAGTGGGAGTTTGTACTTTTAAATGTTTTAATGTTATAGACACATTTTCAGTTATTTCAGTTTACGGATATTAAGTTTATTTTATGTAGAAATAAAGTTTATTTGGTTTATTCATACTCTGGTTTTGGTAAGGTTTGATCTCACTAAGGTTTAAAGAGGACCAGTTGGAAATAGACATGTTTAGATCATATTGCATGTAATTTCCATGCTACACATCCATACTTGATCTATATCAGTTGGTTGTGTTAATATACATGATCAAGGATGGATTTAGTTATGATATATGTAACGAAAGTAGTCTTGGTTCTATCTTAACATAATTAATGGACGAGATTGTTTGGAATACCTTTTGGCTATGATAATAAAATTTTGAGCTCATAAGGTTATATAATGATATGTAATTATAGAGTAATTAGTATATATATGTGGTCCAAGTTGGAGATTGTTGGAAAATATGCACATCACATATATAATAAGGGTAATTACATGTTATTATTTGCTATCATAATAGGTTAGCCCAAATTAAAAGTGATCTAATTTGGTTATGGTTTATTGGGCTTTAATTATTAAATAAAGTATGGGTCAAATATGTGTATATATTCTAGTAACAAATTTCTAATTGATGATGGGCTGATTAAAAATTAGGGCTAATGTGTCAAAGTTATATATATTAGGATTATGGTCCCTAAATTACACACAATGTAACTTTTCTAATATCCCATCTTTAGAAAAAAGAGAGCCACCTTCTTTAGATTACTTATGTGCTAATTTGGAAGATCAAAACCCCAAGATCCGGAGATTTCAAGAAATCGATGAATTCAAGTACGCTTTCGCATCTAGTTTTGTTCTTGATTTATTCTTGATGATTTGACATGAAAAATCATGGTTTACAGTTCTAATTTTATATTAGATGTTATTTACAGTTCTAACACAATTCGGTACCCAAACTAAGCAGCATCATATGGTCTAATAATTGTTTGACTTTTGTGTTCTATTTTAAAAAAACATAGGCACTTAATTGGGGCAAAAGAAAACTTATGCACCCAATTGAATTTTAAAGCTAAACTTAGGTACTTCTATGATACAAAGAAAAACTCAAATATTAATTTGAAAAAACCTCATGTACTAAAATAGAATATTGAAGCCAAACTCAGATACCAAAATGAAACAAAATAAAATTCAAATCCCAAATTAAACATTTAAGTCGAATATAGAAACCAAATAGTATATTAACTAAAAAACCAAAGAAAGAAATTTGTAGGAGTGAAAAACATCACATGACAAAATGGCATTATTTAAGCTTTGCCCCCACAACATTCTTTGCTTTTGATAGGAAACACTTATTTTTAAACTGTACCGATAATCTTGAACACTATTACGGGGCTATTTACATTATATAAGGTTTTTTACATTAATAACATAAAAATTAGTTATGAAAATAGAGTGCCTTCTAGACTATTTATGAGATTGAATTGTTTTAATCATTATTTTTCAATGTTGTTATGTTGTCAGACGGTACACCCTGAAAAGTACACAAATGATCAATACATAATTGCAGCTGAAAAAAAAATTTAACTGATGTTGCCACCCTATATGGCGACACCGGAATTTGTTGGTATAAAGTTATTCGTTTCGTCGTATAGGGTGGCGACACCACTCTCTGCCACTTGCACACCTACTTGGGTAACAAACTAAGAGAGTAGAAAATTGAGTCGTTATAGTTAAATGGGACGAATTTTAAGTTCTAAACAGTTACAAAAGTCTCAAACTTATGTCCCTACAGCTATTAGAAATCAAGATTGAAGATCAATAATAATTGTTTTTAATTTCAGAAATCAAGTTTGAGTTGATAAGGTTAGTTTGTAATTTTTTTATGTCATTTCATTTTATTTTACTATTATGTATAATTATGTGACTATATAGTGATAATAATTTCTAGTATGGCATGCAAATTATTTTGTTTGATACATAGTTTTTTTTTTTTTTTTAATATGGTATAAATGATCTTAATAGCAACCAATATATATATATATTATTTTTTTAATTTATTTTAAAAATTTAGTATAGAAGATGAATAACAAATTTTTCGTATACATCCATTTCGACGGCATGTATATAAGTGTCTTGCTTTGTATAAGAATTTGGCATGTAGCTTAAAGTTTGAATGTTTGGTAGTTGGTTGAAATGGAAATTATTGAATGTCATACTCAAGGTAAGTATAAAAAAAATGCTAAGGCATGAAAGTGATATTGATTGATTAGATTTGAGATTGAAGCATGACCTTGAAAATGTTAATTGCTTTGTTAAATTGGTATGATTAAGTAAATAATTGAGTTATGCTTGTGGCTATTGAATTGGTACAATTGGTGGTGAATATAACATTGATAGGTTGGTATTTGATTGGTTTGAATGTCATTTTGGCAATTTGACAATAGTTGAACACATTGACAATAGTTGAACACATGTTGATTTGATCTTGTTCTTGTGTTGGTTAAGATATACGAGCATGAAATGTTACTTGAATGGCATATTTGGGGTATGAACTAACATGGTTTAGTTTATGGTTTGAATGGTTTATGAATGGTTGAATAGGTTGAAATTGAAAAAGTTGTATTGATGTGTTTGATGCCAAATTGAGGTCATATTGGATTGTTGAAATTAGATTGGTTATATGGATTATTCTAGCATGTGGATGAGATGTTTGGTGCAAGTAAAGTTATGCCTTGTGCATAAAATAGGTCTGATTGAGTGAAAGCTCAAAATAAGTACCAAATGACCTAAAGTGTAACATCCTAGGAAGGGCCTATGCATTTTTCAGATCAATTGTATGAAATGACAAGTCTTAAGTATTATGAATAAATTTTTGATACTTTTGGAAACCTAGAAATGAATGAAAATGGAAATGAAAATGAAAATGGAAATGAAAATGAAAATGGAAATGAAAATGGAGATGGAAATGAAAATGGAAATGGAAATGGACATTTTTGGAAACTTAGACATTTTTGGAAACCTAAACATTTTTGGAAATGATCCAAAAATGGAAACTTGAACATTTCGGGAAACTTGGATATATGAGAGAGAAATAAAGGAGTTTTATTCACATAAATATGTGAATAATAAGAGATAAATAAAGGAGTTTTATTCACATAAATATGTGAATAATAAGAGATAAATAAAGGATTATTTTCTAATGAGATAATTGAGGAGATAATTGATGGATTAAAGGCTTTTATCTTTTAAATAAAAGAGATAATATTATCAAAAAGAGGAGTGGTGGCCAAGTAAAGGACTCCTAGGCTGATAACTTTGGCTATAAAAGGAGGACAGGAGGGCTACTCATCAACATTTGCTCCTCTTCCTCTCTGCACGAAATTCTCCTAGGCAAAACCCCTCTCTGCGCCGAATTTTCATTAAGCAAAAATCCCTCTCTTTTTCTTCTATTTTCTCTCCGTTCTCACTGTTAAAAATTTGAATCTTTGTGGATTCTAAGAAAGAGGGCAATCATCCACAACATCAAAAGGGGATCTTTCGGGAAATCTAAGGATCTAAGGTAAGGATTATAAATATAAATATGTGGTTAAAGATTATGATTCACGTTTTCAAAGTTAGATCTAATCTAACACGGAGTTATAGGATTTCAACAGGCTTATAAAGGAATCCTCTTGATTTGGAATCCCATCATAAGGTAAGGGATATTCGGCCAAGGCATAATTTGTTTAAGTGTTTTCCATTATTTCAAAAAAGCTGAAAATCGACATGGTTACATACCTAGTATTAGCCGATTTCAAGGAAGAGGAATTCTAGCAACTCGTTGGGACTTGATTAAATCAATTCGGCAACTAGGTAAGTAATTCTACTTCTAGTAGGATTTGGTTTTAAGACCAAATGGGTTTATTTATATGTTTTAATTAATGGCCGAATATAGGAGTGAAAGATCTAGATCGGTAGATCGCTCTCACGAAATTCACTAAACTATTAAGCGAAAAAAGGTGTGTACTCTTACTAACTTTCAATAAATTGCATGGCAATCATTAAATATATAAATATGTAACAAAGATGTGAATGTGGCTAAGCACCACAAATGTGGTAAGGAGTACCAGTGCACGCTTCCTACTTTTGATAGGATTGTGAATGTGATATATTTTGAACATGTGATTAGTAACATGAATGAAAATTAAGTATGTGAAATATGTTATGAAATAATTGGGGCATTCGGGATATTTGTGGAGAAAGAAAGTGAAGGTGATGACTACGGTCTCACCAACGTAAAGTGGTGACTACGGTCACATAAAGTGAAAAGTGGTAACTTCGGTTACATCCAAAGTGAATACGATGTCTAATGACACAACATAAGTGGGCGATGAGCACGTCGATCTGCAAATGACGCCTTCGATGGTGTGTAGCGGATGGAGGGTCGACTTAGTAGTCCCCGCGGTGTGCAGGTTGGTACGGGTGGTGTGTAGCGGATGGACAAATAGGTTTGGATTTGGGTTGCATCATCCTTTATTTTGTATGAACATGATATTGATATGACTTGTATGCCGATTTGTTGGAAATTAGTACTATGTACACATTGAGTCTGTTGACTCACCCGTTGGGGAATTATTTTTCAGGTGATGAGCGAGAATGGACCTGGTCGCAGGAGCTAAAGGTGGCCATGCATCGCTTGAAGAAATTATTTGGAATTTGGACTTTATGAAATTTTAGTACTTTATTTTGGGTTTGAATGATGTAATAAGGCCATAAGGCCCAGTTGGATTTTCTTTATTCATGTTTATTTTTATTTAAATATGATACAAATTATGTTTGATTAAAGATAAGTAAATTTATTTCTTTTAAAATAATAAACCCAAAAATTATTTTGTCACCTTATTTAAGTTGGATTTCGAAATTTATTAAATAGGTTTCAAATTAAGCCCAACCTAAAACAATTTTTTTAAAATTACACAAATTTTCTCTAAGTCATTTAGAACATTGAAAACCGATTTATTTAAGGAACATACCAGATCCGGTTCAAGCTCGTGGGCGGGTGTGGGGTGTTTCAGTTGGTATCGAGCCCGCTTTAAAACTCTACCGTGGGCTCGTGCCCAAAAACGTTTTCAATTCGAGCCCAAATGAATTTCTTTGAAATAAGCGGGTTTTATGGCATGGCACCTAAGTCTCCGACCATGATCCACCGTAAGTACCTTTAACCATCCGTGTGATTATGTGAATTATGAATTGTAAAAGGGTAGAAAAGGCATGGAACGTAGAATAGTGTGATAGGAACTTGAACCCTAGGATTAGACTACTCAAACACTTGAAACTCATAAGACTTAATGAACTTAACAAACCTATGACTAAGTTATTAAGCTAGGGTGTGGCAACCCCAGACGCATGTCTAGGATTGGATCCTAAGAGCACGGTATTTAAGCGATCCTAGTGACTCACCTCCTCTTCGCAGTATCCTACAGTGCGTAGCTTCGGTTCGCCCTAACTCGGAAGGCTCGGTGGTGTGGCAACCTGCATGCGCATGTCTAGAAAGGTCGGTGAGAGCTTGGTATTTAAGCGATCCATGACTCACCTCCTCTTCATTCGAATCTCGCACAGTGCGTAGCTTTGTTCACCCCGACCAAGAGGGCTCGGTCATAGGCTAAACACAAAGAATAAAACCCGAAAGGGACTTAGCCGTTTTTTTTTAATAAAATAAAAAAATGTATAACCAAAATTTAGTTTTAAAACTCTTAGAAACTTATGAGAACTATTTTACAACATTTTCTTCTAAAAAAAAAAAAAAAAACCCTTGGTTTATAAAATGACCAAACCACCCATAGTTTTAACAAAAATTTCATTACTTTATCAAATGTTCAAAACCCTAATTTGTAAAATATCAAACTATCTTGATTTTGGAAAATTACAAAATTGCTCCTAACTTACAAAATTACCAAAACGACCACTCGATTTCCAAAATTTTTACAATATCATTGCTTTGAAAAGTGTAACTCTCAAAGGAACCCTCAATGTTTTACAATCTTGGAAAATATCACTAACTTAATAAATTTTACAAATTTACCCCGATTTTTGGAAAAATTATCAAAATACCCCGAGATCAAAATTACCGAAATACCCCTGGATTTCAAAATTCTTCCAAAATTTCCGGAACTTTAGAAGTACCAAAATACTTTAAACAAAATCACCAGGGAACTTTTTATTTTTGAAAATTTACGAAAATACCCCTCAGTAGGATAAAATTACGAAAATGCCCTGGGGTAGTGGAAAAGCAAAATAACGAAAACAACAACAAGAATTACAACGTTTCTTTGAATGAACGAAAGTTCATATTTGTTGATGGATGAATGAATGAATGCAAGATCAGATGCATGTATGAATACTGAAAGAACCACTCTTAAACTCTTCTTCATAAGATATCATCATGGGTAATAAGTGAAACAAGAATACTAATACATAAAATTCCTTAATCGATCTCGCCGATAATGAGCTCAAGAGGACGTGGTCGTCGTGGAAGAGGTAGAGGAAGGATGACCGTTAGATCGGGACAAGGTTCGACAATGAGATACCACCACCACCATCACCCCACCACAATGTTGAGCAGCGAGGCCGCTCGAACATGGGGAAGATGCCGTGTCGCGCAGTCGTCTTCCGCGAGTTTTGGAATTGGTGGTGGTGCAGAAACAATTCAGAAATCGTAAGTGCAGGTAGCTTGAGCGGCTCCGTGCTAATGGAGCCGAAATGTTTAGAGGAGTATCGGGAGTGGCACCCGGATACCGTGAGTCTTCGTTGGAAGCAATCGAGCGCATCATGGATGAGCTCGACTTGACCCCGAGGAGAAGTTGAAAGGGATGACGGCACTTTATTCTGCGATGAAGCGTATCAATGGTGGTTAACCGTTCGGGACGGTGCCACGGCGGAAGATCGACACAGGAATATGCTAAGGAAGCATTTCGGAAGAAGTATGTGGGAAACCGGTATATAGATGAGCAAAGGAAGGCTTTTCTTCGGGGTTGGTACAAGGAAGTAAGTCCACACCGAATATGAAGCGGAATTCTTGAGGTTGAGCCGATATGCCCGAGGAGTAGTGGCGATCGAGCATGAACGCCGTGTGTTCGTTTTGAGGACGGACTTAGGGACGATTTGAGACTTTTGATAGCACCGCATCGGGAGCGGAATTCTCTCGCCTTGGTGGAAAAGGCTAAAGTGGTCGAGGAATTAAGGACGCCACCAAGCAGTGTGGATGAAATAAGCCCAAAAGAGGTTTTGGGCCATCCGAAAAAGCCACAAGAGGCCTAGAGTTGACAGCCACAAAGTCAACAGGCCGGGTACGGCCGGCAATTTCGCCCTTGTGAACATTGTGGAAGGAAGCACGGGGAGAGTGTTGGAAAAGGCGGGACGATGTCTCAAGTGTGGGTCCAAGGACCATATGATTAAGGATTGCCCCAAGCTATTAGATGAGAGCCAACCAGCAGCTCGAATGCTAACCAGTGGGGTAGAGGCGGACAGCAGCCTCAAAGAGGTCGTGGGTCGACCAACAGAGGTAGTGGCAGAGGCCGTGGAGCTCGGGGCGAGTGCGCAAACTAACGCCAAGCAAGGCAACCGGTTTGGTTTACGCGTTCGCGGAGGGAAGAGGGAGACGCGCCGGATGTTATAACCCAGACGCTTCTTTATTCATGACAAACCCTATTTTGCTCTTATTGATGTGGGCTCAACTCATTCCTATGTTGCATGTAGTGTGGTTGAAACACTAGGCCTAGACTCGAACTTTCTCGATAGGCGGATAATCGTAGTAAGCCCTTTAGGCCAAACGGTGAGGATAGATAGGATCTTTCGAATGTACCCCAGAGATTCGGGAGCGAACTTTCAGTGACTTAATGGAATTACCCTTCTGAGAGTTTGAGCTTATACTTGGAATAGATTGGCTAGTAGAGCATCGAGCCGTGTTGGATTGTGCGGCTAAACGTATGGAACTAAGAACCCCTAAGATGAGGTAGTAATGATGATCGGAGAAAGGAGGAACTACTTGTCTAACGTAGTTTCGCACTTCCAAGGCCGAGAAAATGGTTAAGAAAGGATGTAAGGCATTCTTAGCCTTCGTGAGTGCGTTAAGAGGAGAAGAGGAAGGTGTCAAGGGAGTTAGAACAATAAGGGATTTTGAGGATGTATTTCCTGAGGAGTTGCCCTAATACCCCCCAGATAGAGAAGTGGAATTTGGAATAGATTTGCTACCAGAACGACTCTCCCGTGTCAATCGCTCCCTACCGAATGGCACCAAAGGAGTTAGTGGAGCTCAAGGCTCAAATCCAAGAGTTGTTGGATCGTGGGTTCATTCGACCCAAAGTGTGTCTCCGTGGGGAGCACCCTGGTTCTCTTTGTGAAGAAGAAGGATGGAACTATGCGGATGTGCATAGATTATCGCCGATTGAACAAATCGACCATCAAGAACAAGTATCCTTTGCCAAGGATAGATGACTTGTTCGACCAACCGAAAGGGGCACATTTGTGTTCTCAAAGATCGACTTAAGGTCGGGGTATCATCAACCGAAAGTGAAGGAGGTGATATTCATAAGACCGCTTTTAGGACAAGGTACGGTCATTTTGAATTTGTGGTGATGCCCTTTGGGTTGACGAGCTAACGCACCGGCCGCGTTCATGGATATGATGAATAGGGTTTTCCAACCCTACTTGGATAGATTCGTCGTGGTGTTCATCGACGACATTTTGGTGTATTCCAAGACGGATGAGAGCAGCACGATGAGCATCTCCGAGTTGTGTTAGAAGTGTTAAGGAAAGAAGCTTTATGCCAAATTCAAAGAAGTGCGAATTTTGGCTCAAGGAAGTGGCGTTCCTAGGACATGTGGTATCCGCAGAAGGAATAAGAGTGGATCCTAGGAAGATCGAGCGGTGTTGGATTGGAAATCACCTAGGTCGGTGGCTGAAATCGAAGTTTCTTAGGCTTGGCAAAGCTATTACAGAAGGTTCGTGGAAGGATTCTCGTCAATAGCCGCACCTTTGACAAAGTTACTAAGGAAGGAAGTACCGCTTTGTGTGACTGGATAAGCAACAGGAGAGCTTTGAAAAGCTTAAAAGGTGCCGACGGAAGCTCAGATGTTAATTCAAATGGAGGCGGTAAGGACTTCGTAGTATATTGTGATGCTTCGCACACGTGGTTAGGTGTGTGCTAATGCAAGAAGGAAAGGTAGTCGCTTATGCATCTCGACGCTTAAGGCCGCATGAGGTGAACTACCCAACTCATGACTTGGAACTCATGGCGGTGGTTTTTCGCCTCAAAGTTTGGAGGCACTACCTTTATGGAGAAAGGTCATGAATTTAAACGGACCACAAAAGCCTTAAGTATTTGTTGACTCGGAAGGAGTTGAACTTGAGGCAACGAAAGGTGGGTGGAGTTATTAAAAGATTATGACTGCTCGATAGAATACCATCCGGCAAGGCGAATGTGGTAGCCGACGCCTAAGTAGGAAGGTTGTGTCGGATTTAAGGGCTTTGTTCGCTCACTTAAGTTTGTATGATGACGGAAGCTTTGTTGGCGAGTTACAAGTCAAGCCAACCTTGGTGAAGGAGGTGAAAGAGGGACAGTTGGCGGATAAGGACTTAAGTACTAAGTTACGTTAAGTACGGCAAGGAGGATTAAAGGATTATGGCGTCAATGATGAAGGAGTACGTGCTACAAGGAAAAGGTTTGTATGCCGAGGATAAGGAGTTGAGACAAAGGATTCTTCGGGAAGCGCATGGTAGTCCTTATGCTATGCATCCCGGAGGCATCAAGTCAGTATAGAGATCTAAGGAACAATTTTGGTGGTCGGACTGAAACAAGAGGTGACCGAATTTGTGGGGAAATGTTTGACATGTCGCAAGTAAAGGTGAACACCAAGTCCCATCAGGATTGCTTCAACCAATTGAGATTCCCAATGGAAGTGGGAAAGAATTACCATGGACTTAGTTAGTGGGCTTCCCTTACGCCCACTAAGAAGGACTCGGTATGGGTGATAGTGGACCATTTGACCAAGTCCGCACATTTTATCCCCTGTGAGGATCGACTATTCCCTTCAAAAGTTAGCCAAGTTATATGTGGCGGAGATCGTGAGGCTACACGGTACCGATGTCGATCATCTCCGATAGAGACCCAAGGTTTACGTCTCGATTTTGGAAAGCACTTCATCAAGCATTAGGCACTAAGCTAGACTTCACTACGACTTTTCATCCACAATCGAGACGCGGCGATCTGAACAGGTTATACAAGTGTTGGAAGATATGCTAAGAGGTCGTGTGATGGATTTTCGAGGAAGTTGGGAAGATTACTTGCCTCTAGCCGAGTTCGCCTACAACAACAGCTATCGTGCAAGCATTCGGATGGCACCATACGAAGCATTGTATGGAAGGAAATGTAGAACACCAACTTGTTGGACCGAGTTAGGAGAACGCCGCGCGTTTTGGGTCCAGAGTTAGTGGCGAAACGAGGAGAAGGTGGAATTAATTCGGACACGGTTGAAAGAAGCTTCGATGAGACAGAAGTCGTCGCAGACCTTAAGAGGAAAGAAATTGAGTTTGAAGTAGGAGACCAAGTGTTTCTAAAGGTCTCACCTTGGAAGAAGGTTATGCGGTTCGGTCCGCAAAGGAAGCTAAGCCCAAGGTTTATAGGGCCCTATCAAGTCTTCAAGCGAGTTGGGCGGTGGCATACCAATTGGAGTTGCCACCGAGTTGCATCAAATGCACGACGTATTTCATGTGTCCATGCTACGTCGCTATCGATCGGATCCGTCTCATGTGGTACCGTTGAAGAAGTGGAGTTAAGGCGGATCTATCCTACGAGGAGGAGCCGATTCGGATCTTGGAACGTGACGTGAAAGCACTACGAAAAGAAGTCGGTGCCTTTAGTCAAGGTGTTATGGCGCAATCATGGATCGGAAGAAGCTTCGTGGGAGCCGAAGAGACAATGCGACAAAGAATACCCTCAATCTGTTTAGTTAGGAAATTTCGAGGACGAAATTTTATTTAAGAGGTAGAATCTGAACATCCTAGGAAGGGCCTATGCATTTTTCGGATCAATTGTATGAAATGACAAGTCTTAAGTATTATGAATAAATTTTTGATACTTTTGGAAACCTAGAAATGAATGAAAATGGAAATGAAAATGAAAATGGAAATAAAAATGGAGATGGAAATGAAAATGGAAATGGAAATGGACATTTTGGAAACTTAGACATTTTTGGAAACCTAAACATTTTGGAAATGATCCAAAAATGGAAACTTGAACATTTCGGGAAACTTGGATATATGAGAGAGAAATAAAGGAGTTTTATTCACATAAATATGTGAATAATAAGAGATAAATAAAGGAGTTTTATTCACATAAATATGTGAATAATAAGAGATAAATAAAGGAGTTTTATTCACATAAATATGTGAATAATAAGAGATAAATAAAAGAGTTTTATTCACATAAATATGTGAATAATAAGAGATAAATAAAGGATTATTTTCTAATGAGATAATTGAGGAGATAATTGATGGATTAAAGGCTTTTATCTTTTAAATAAAAGAGATAATATTATCAAAAAGAGGAGTGGTGGCCAAGTAAAGGACTCCTAGGTGATAACTTTGGCTATAAAAGGAGGACAGGAGGGCTACTCATCAACATTTGCTCCTCTTCCTCTCTGCTCGAAATTCTCCTAGGCAAAACCCTCTCTACCGAATTTTCATTAAGCAAAAATCCTCTCTTTTTCTTCTATTTTCTTCTCCGTTCTCTTCAAGTTAATTTGAATCTTTGTGGATTTTAAGAAAGAGGCAATCATCCACAACATCAAAAGGGGATCTTTCGGAAATCTAAGGATCTAAGGTAAGGATTATAAATATAAATATGTGGTTAAAGATTATGATTCACGTTTTCAAAGTTAGATCTAATCTAACACGGAGTTATAGGATTTCAACAGGCTTATAAAGGAATCCTCTTCGATTTGGAATCCCATCATAAGGTAAGGGATATTCGGCCAAGGCATAATTTGTTTAAGTGTTTTCCATTATTTCAAAAACCGAAAAAGCGACATGGTTACATACCTAGTATTAGCCGATTTCAAGGAAGAGGAATTCTAGCAACCTGTTGGGACTTGATTAAATCAATTCGGCAACTAGGTAAGTAATTCTACTTCTAGTAGGATTTGGTTTTAAGACCAAATGGGTTTATTTATATGTTTTAATTAATGGCCGAATATAGGAGTGAAAGATCTAGATCGGTAGATCGCTCTCTACGAAATTCACGGAAACTATTAAGCGAAAAAGGTGTGTACTCTTACTAACTTTCAATAAATTGCATGGCAATCATTAAATATATAAATATGTAACAGTATGTGAATGTGGCTAAGCACCACAAATGTGGTAAGGAGTACCCAGTGCACGTTTCCTACTTTTGATAGGATTGTGAATGTGATATATTTTGAACATGTGATTAGTAACATGAATGAAAATTAAGTATGTGAAATATGTTATGAAATAATTGGGGCATTCGGGATATTTGTGGAGAAAGAAAGTGAAGGTGATGACTACGGTCTCACCAACGTAAAGTGGTGACTACGGTCACATAAAGTGAAAAGTGGTAACTTCGGTTACATCCAAAGTGAATACAAAGGTCTAATGACACAACATAAGTGGGCGATGAGCACGTCGATCGCAGCAATGACGCCTTCGATGGTGTGTAAGCGGATGGAGGGTCGACTTAGTAGTCCCCGCGATGTACAAAGTTGGTACGGGTGGTGTGTAGCGGATGGACAAATAGGTTTGGATTTGGGTTGCATCATCCTTTATTTTGTATGAACATGATATTGATATGACTTGTATGCACGATTTGTTGGAAATTAGTACTATGTACACATTGAGTCTGTTGACTCACCCGTTGGGGAATTATTTTTCGGTGATGAGCAAGAATGGACCGGGTCGGCGGGAGCTAAAGGTGGCCATGCATCGCTTGAAGAAATTATTTGGAATTTGGACTTTATGAAATTTTAGTACTTTATTTTGGGTTTGAATGATGTAATAAGGCCATAAGGCCCAGTTGGATTTTCTTTATTCCTGTTTATTTTTATTTAAATATGATACAAATTATGTTTGATTAAAGATAAGTAAATTTATTTCTTTTAAAATAATAAACCCAAAAATTATTTTGTCACCTTATTTAAGTTGGATTTCCAGAATTTATTAAATAGGTTTCAAATTAAGCCCAACCCAAAACAATTTTTTTAAAATTACACAAATTTTCTCTAAGTCATTTAGAACATTGAAAACCGATTTATTTAAGGAACATACCAGATCCGGTTCAAGCTCGTGGGCCGGGTGTGGGGTGTTTCATAAAGTGTACCAAAAACAGAGTCCACGTCGTGACATTGGGCAATGGTTGTCGTGATGATCTCTGGACTTCAAGCCACGACGTGACGAGGAACTCCCTTCATCACAACGACACCAAGCTAGTATGTCACGTCACAATGAGGAAATCCTTGACATCGCGATGTTGACTCCAAGTTTTGAAACTTTACAATTTAGTCTTATTTTATTTTTGGGTCAACAAATGAGCTTTCGTAAGCTCGATTAAGGCTCGAATTTGATTATGTATCATATTGTAAATGTGTTTATGACATGTTTGTATGTTTGAATTACCATTTTACTGATAATTGATTGTAGTTGCTTCAGCAACGAATGTGGCATCATGTTGCTCAAACTCAACGATCAGGTCGGGTAAAGGGTGTTACACATTAGCACATTTAATAATTAATCAGAGGAATATCCAATTTCAAAATTTCAGAGATCATTAAGACACCTCACAATCTAAATACACATATAGGTACTTTGAGTGCCTCTTATATATTCACATTTCTCATAAAGGCACTTTAAGTGCTTCCACGTGCATGTTCAAATCCAAATTCGAATTTAGGCATTATGATATGTTCATTTGCTTATTAACATCATACTCTTACCAAACTTAAGAGGGCCATTATGACCTCAAACATATACTCAAAGCCAAAACTTCACTTACATGTACATATTATCACATACCAATTTTTCTCATTGAAGAAAAAAAGCCTATAATGGCATATTAATCCAAATTTTTACCAAGGTGAAATGTTAACAAATTTTACTTGTTAATTACACATTTCACAATTAATCACTTATTTTCAACACTTTTACACATAGAAACTTTAATACATTCCTTTACACACTCATTTTCATATTTATTCACATATTATAAAATATGTTCATTAATTGTTCTACGACAACCAATTTATATAGTACATTAACATTTCATAGTTGACTTTATAGTCAAAGTTTACCCTATCACTTATTTCCACATCTTTAAGCCATAAAATTTCCTACATTATCATATTGTAATCATTTATATATATAATCAATTTCACATTCTTATCACACAATTTTACCAATCTCTTAAACATATTAACATTGGAGAAGCATGAGTATCCAAGGGTACTTACCTCTTGGATGCCTATATACTCAAAACCAAGCTTCCAAGTACTTGTTTCCATCCTCAAAATAGCTTGAGAACCCCTTTCTCATCATTTCTTTATATTCTTATACACAAGAACATAACCAAATATTAGCATCTAAACTTTCCAAGCCTCATAACAACTTAAAACAAATTAATTCAAGTTAGGAAAGTTGGAAAACACCATTACTAACATTTATGATGCTTTTTCCTTTCTAGCTTCAACTCTCCTCTATAAAACTATCCAAACCCTAGGCTGAAAATTCAAAGCTGATGATGATAATGATTTTAGGAGGTGATTTCTCAAGTGATTTTAACAAAATTTCAAAATTTGGAGGTTGGGTTATGGAAAACTACTAAGAAAAGACAAAAAGAATGAAGAAGAAAGGGAAGAACCTCCATGGGAGAGAGGCTGGTGGGCAAAAGCATGGAGAGAGTTGATGGAGGCTTCTCTCTTCCCTTTTCTTCTTTTAAAAATACCTAAGTGTCAAGTGCCCAAATTCACCCATGCAAGTCGATGATTTTTAAGAAAAAATGTGGATCACTATTCCAACACATAACCCAAATGGTCCAAATAAATTTTATATATCGAATATATTGTCTAAATAATACTTTCATCATAAAATTATCGAGAAAAGACCAAAATACACTTGCGGGGTCAAATTACCTTTTTGTCCCATTTATGCCTTTAAGTGCAATTTCTTCACAACAAGATATATTTATTCAATACAAATCTCAAAATTCACATATAACCTTTAATGTAAACCCATAAATGGTGAAAATTTCACTTTTACCGTTTCCTTGAAAAAATAAAAAATTTACAATTTAGTCCTTATACTTTTAAATCTTTTCTAATTTGGTCCCAAAAGTGATTTCCATCACACCATTACATATTCCAACTTATGCTTACGCTAACTAATCTATAATAACTTGCATTTATCATTTTTACCAATTCGCACTTTAGTCTTTAAACTTTTTAAAATTTGTGATTTAGTCCTTTTGTCACTTTTTTCAATTCTAATTTTTTTCATTAATTCTCTTATCAAAAGTAACTTTATTTTCATAAGAATTATTTTATTTGAATTTTTTTAAATTTTTTTCGAAAATTCACTATATCTGTTATCGAAATAGTGTCACGTGTCTAACTGAAACTTTTAGGGTGTTACACCTAACTTTTTGGTCGTCGTGAGTGGTATGGTAAATTGGGGGAGTTCTTGATTTCAGTTTAATGAAATTTTTGAGGGGTTTTGCGTTCATTTCAAAAGAAACTATATTGGAGAAGAGAGAGAGAGGAGACAGAAAAGGTGTTTCGGTGTGTTTCATTATTGGAGATGAAACGGTTGACGACAGTAATGGTTGAGAAAGGAGTGGCGACTAAGGGGTTCTAAAAAAGAAAAGGAATAACAAAAGTGAAATAAGAAAAGGAAGGCGAGAGCGAAAAGTAGGGATGAACGACAATGTTCGTTGGCTAATTAGACCACCCAAATCTAATAGTAGCAACAATGAAAGTGCAGCTACTAGGATTTGTTGGGGGAAAAGAAAAGAAGAAGAAAGAAGAGAAAGGGAGAAGAAGAGATAAAAGAAATAATAATAAAAAGGGTCCAGAAAAGGAAAAAATAAAGAAAATGGAAATTAAGAGGAAATGAAAAAATTTATTTGTAAATTTCTTATCAACATTTTGCTACCATTTAATGGTAGAGTGACTAGTTTGATTAATATTTTTAATGACGGTAATCAAACTAACAAAAAAAAAATTAAAGTAACCAAAATAAAAATAACTCATATTTAAAATGACTAACGGGAATAATAAATATAACACAATAAAGTAATACAAAGTAATTTACCAAATTTGTTTATATCTAAAAGGGAAACCACTTATATTTTGGCAAGTTGAGTAAACCAATATACCATATTTGGCAAATACCAAACAAAAATCTCTCAGGACCCTACCAAATTTAAAACCACCACTCTAATTTCCCTTTAAAAAACTGTCCACCAAAGAAATAGTTTTCAATTTTCTTTCATAGAATGAAAATAAAATTCAATTATCATGTGATTTGATTGCCCCCTCATATCATGATGAACAAACAAACAAATGTGTGTTAATCCTTCTGCAATACTTCCTCTAATCAATAATATTTTCGGTTTTTAGAAGAGGTAAATGATTGATCATAAGATATGTTTTATTTTTATGGATGAAAATTTAATTTTTGATCTCATAATTAAGTAGATTAAATTTGGGTAAATTTTTAGTTGGTCACTCAACTTTTTTTTAATATTGATCGGGGCTAAAAAAATTAAGGATTAAAATAAAAAAGGGTAAAAACTAAAGTAATGCTTTAAAAATTGTCAAATTATATTTATTTACCCATTGCTGAAAGCTCTAAATTTCTTTTTTTTTTTCGATATTGAAAATTTAAATTTCAAAACATCAAAACCAATTAAATAAGTTATTGAAATTTTTTTATTCCTGATTGTGTCAATCAATTTGTTACTATAACTCGTATTTAAAAATCTTTTTATTTATTTATTAGAGTTGATTTTAATATAAAAACATAAAATAAAATTTAAAAATTTAGAAGGAGATTAATTTAATTAATTTCAAAATTACAATAATAAATCGGTTAACATTATCAAGAGATACAAATTTTTCAATAATTTATTTAGTTGCTTTCTATGTTTTGAAATTTAAATTTTCAATTATTGAAAGAAAAATAAAATTTTCGACAATGTGATAAATAAGTACAATTTGACATTTTTTTAATACATTGTTTTAATTATCGTTTTTTACTTTATTCATTATTTTTTTTGCCCCAATCAATATTTTAAAAAAAAGGATTTTTTTTTTGTGATAAAAAGAAAGTGACCTAAAAGTTAAGTGACCAAAATAAAAGTGTGAATATGATGTATCGTGAATAGTTCACCACTATTAGAGATTTAACAGTTAAATGACTAAAATGAAAGCGTCCTAAAAATTGAGTGAAAAAATTACAAAAAATTTATTTTGGATGATCAAAATAAAAACGCTCTAAAAATTGAGCGACAAACTAAATAGTTTACCCTTGAAATTTTAATGATAATTTTTTAAAAATGATTTTATAAACGTAAAATTAAGATAAGTGTGTATGACTTATATAGAAAATTGGGTTAAAAAATTTGAGTTTAGAAATGTTGTTACAAGAAAAGTAATAGAAACAAATATAATATTAACATTGGTTGAACTGAATGATAAAGATTGATTGTCTGACTATTTCAATCATTTATAAATTTAATCCAAACTTATTTGATACCAAAAATTTAAAAATAAAAACGAAAATTGAATTAAACTATAATATTTATTTGGCAAATTAAGCAAAGAATAAATCAAAATGTGGTGATTCAAAATTACTACTTATTGGCTCAAAAAAAATGTCACTTATCACCCATTTTAACACATAATTAAACAATTTTCTTCATTATTTGTCGTTATAATGGTAAATATCATCATTCCCCGCGGGGAATCGAAATTGAACGAAATTAAATTAAAATTATTATTTAAAGATACCGAATTTTATATTTTATAATTAATTTTTTTTTTACCGCTATCGAACTATCTCCTTCCGTACATCATTCTACCGCCTAGTTTGTCCCTTCTTTGCCTTGTCTATAAAAGTAAGGTACACACCAAGAATTGGAAGAGGGGGTCATATGAGTACTATTTCTTAGCTTTTTGGTTGTTGGATAACCCCCACTTCTTTGTTTCAAAGCTCTTATATTTTGATTCTCTCTCTTCTGGGTTTGGTCAAGATTTTAATTTTCATTTCTGGGTTAGGCTTCGATTACTGCTTTGGTGCTTATATTAGATTCAATTCAAGGACATACAAAATTTTGGTTTTTAAGGTTCTGTTGGTTGGAAATTTGGGTTGCTTTCTTTTCTTCGCTTTTGATATTAAAGTCTTATCCTTTTTCTTAGTTTGTAGATCGTTTGAGTTTCTGTTGTTTGCAAAACTCTCTGTTTATTAAGTTCATTCATTGATTATTTTGGTGTTGTTTTTGGAAAAGATCTACCTTTTGTTCTAAAAGATTTGGAAGATTCTCTCTTTTATCCATTTCAAAACAGTGCAAAGTTTGTATATTTTTGCAGGTTAGTACTGTTAGAATTCTTTTCTTTTTTCTTTTTGGATTATGTTAGGAAGGAATTAAGTAAAATTTTTTACTTTCTACTTAGACAGATCTCTTGAAGCGTGCTCAAGCTAGGTTTTAGCCTGTAAGGTGGTTTAAATTTTCTGTATACAGTTGAATCTTTGAGAATTTTGGGTTATTTAAAAGATGACAATTGGGGATATAACACCAAAGAAGGAGAGGAAGTCAAGGAGGAGCAAACATGTTGTTGATGATACAGCTCCCTTGTTACCTAAACGACAAGATGAAGATGCTGGTTATGATGAATTTAATGGAGCTTCTTTTACTGGAGCGGTGTTTAACTTATCAACAACAATTGTTGGTGCTGGGATCATGGCCTTGCCTGCTACAATGAAAGTTCTGGGACTGATTCTTGGGATAGCTATGATCATCTTTATGGCATTCTTAACTGATGCCTCGATTGAGTTCTTGCTTAGGTTTAGTAGGGCTGGAAAAACTACTTCTTATGGAAGTCTTATGGGGGATGCATTTGGAAAGTATGGAAGAGTCTTTCTGCAAATCTGTGTTTTAGTTAACAACATTGGTGTTCTCATTGTGTACATGATTATTATTGGTATGACTTCCATTTCATTCAACTTAGTTGCATACACATATCTGGTTGCACCTTCTTGTTGAATCATTTATTTCCTAGATAGTTTTCTCTTGCCTGATCTTATGGAAATGTGTAAATTTGCTTATGAGCTTATGATGGTTTATTGGTTCTTGAAGGTGACGTGCTTTCTGGAACATCATCTAGTGGAGTTCACCATGCTGGTGTCCTTGAAGGGTGGTTCGGAGAACACTGGTGGAATGGGCGTACCTTTGTCCTTATTGTCACTACATTGGGCATCTTCTCTCCATTGGCATGTTTCAAACGGATCGGTTAGTGTCTCGCTTGTCCTTATAGAATCTAGCAATACACTTTATTATATCATTTGAGCTCTCAGAACCTTATACTTTCAATTTTTACCGTTATAAATCTAAGTTGAATAGTTTGTATGGCATGTTTATTGCTTAGTTATGGTGTCTCATGCTTGCAGATTCCTTAAGATTTACATCTGCCTTATCAGTTGCTCTGGCAGTTGTGTTTCTTGTTATTACCGTGGGAATAGCCATTATCAAGTTACTAAGTGGAACTATAATGATGCCCAGATTGCTACCTGATGTCTCCGATTTGACCTCATTCTGGAGACTCTTCACTGTAGTCCCTGTTTTAGTCACGGCATATATCTGCCACTACAATGGTATGCAAGCAATTCTACTCTTCATTAAGCAATGTGTTTTTCATCTCCTACATTGGTGCATGTAATAAGAATCGCCGATATTCTTGTGTGCTTACATTTGCAGTTCACAGCATAGATAATGAACTAGAAGACTCTACCCAGATAAAACCAGTTGTGCGTACGGCACTTGCTTTATGCTCAACTGTTTACATAATGACAAGCTTTTTCGGCTTCCTTCTATTTGGTGATTCGACATTGGACGATGTGCTAGCCAACTTCGATACTGACCTTGGCATTCCCTATGGCTCCCTGCTTAACGACGCTGTCCGTGTTAGCTATGCTGCTCACCTCATGCTTGTATTTCCCATCGTCTTCTACCCGTTGCGACTCAACATGGATGGTCTCCTATTCCCATCTGCAAGGCCGCTAGCTCTGTCTAATATGAGGTTTGCTTTCACTACTGTTGGACTCATCACACTTATCTTCTTGGGTGCAAATTTCATCCCCAGCATCTGGGATGCATTCCAATTCACTGGAGCAACTGCTGCGGTCTGCCTTGGTTTCATTTTTCCTGCTGCTGTTACTCTTAGGTGAGTTTTTGGACCTTCAATCCGATTAGATATATTATCCGCTACATTTTACTTCCCTCTGTTCACATTGATGACCATCTTTCTTATATGATATATTACAGTAGACATAGTGGCTCATACACATGAGAATAAAAAACTAAAATTGAAACATTGCAAACATAGTTGCTCAGAAATGTAATGAGAAAATAAGGGTAACTGCATACAGAACTTGATTTGCATTTAAAGTTTTGTTTCTCCTGGCTCTATCTTGGTTTATCTTTGTTGGTTTAAGTTCTTACTTGTGTTGCATGTTTTCAGTAGACATATGAGCTGGCTATCATCGGTTGGTTTCTGGTTCAGTACTAAACATAGATTTACATTAAACCATTTTTATCGGCTTTTCAGGGATCGCCACTCTATAGCAACAAAGAAGGACAAAATCTTAGCTATTTTCATGATTGTGCTTGCTGTATTCTCGAATGTGGTTGCTGTGTATAGCGATGCCTATGCTATGTTTAAGAAGAATTCAGTAACAGAACCCACAGCATGATCTCTCTGGAAAAGAGAGATGGTCATGTATCCTTTGAAGATTACCTGATTTATGGCATCATTGGAGGTGTAACTCGAAAATCTGGGTTTTCAAATGAGGTTTGATAAGCTATTTAATAAGATGATGAAGTTGAAGATGAAGATGAACCTTTTCTTCCAATGTAAGAAGTTGGATTGTTGTGCAAGTGAATGAAGTTTCATATATTGTCCCATTGTATCGTTTCCATTATTGTACTTATTCATGCTTGATCCGAATCATGTTGTAGACATTAAAATCTTGTAAAATTGCAAATGAAATCTTCCTGTTTGTTTATGCTTGAGATATTAACCGGAAAGTTTTGTTTTTCGTTGCTTGATTTTCCAGAGAAACGAATGAAATTTAAAATATGGCGGTTAAGTTGAATGATAGAGAAAAACATCAATAACATAGCATACGTAATTCTGAGCTAAAGCTGTCAAATTTTTTTTCCCCAACGATAATAGCTAACCAAAAATACTTGTACGTTCAATCTTTCACAATCAAATCACTCTCTCATTTTCTAAATTCAATCTTTCACAATCAAATCACTCTCTCTTTTTCTAAATTCAATCATTCAAAATCAAAATCATTCCTCATTTATTCTAATATAGGTGCAGGGGTGGTCAAATCTTAAATATACTACTTTAAGCACAAAGCCTGAGAATACCACTTACAAAAATCATTTGCAACTAAATGAGAAATAATCATCCTCGAGATAGCTTCTAAAAAGGTTTTGCTTAAAGTTTCTCTTCAAATTCTTTTAACTGAATGCTTTACTCTCGTATACATCATCTTGAACTTGTAATAATTACATGGTATTATTACCTAATAACAAAAAATAGGATTTCAGTGAGGGCAGGCAAGTGCCCCCATTTAAGACCTGTCTCTACTAGCTCTGATTTACATGCTAACTGTACAAACTGTAACCAATTCCTCCGATATTGAGGCCTTAAATTACATAACCATGAACATCTTTCACAATGCCATACAAAGGGTAAAGCAGCAACTCCTTACTGGGATCATTTTCTCGTGATAATTCACCTTGTTCGACTGGTTGTACATTCACAGAGAACCAGAGGTAGCACAAAGCATGGGGTTGCTCTTAGGGTCTAGGCTCAGATGAAATCAAAGGCCAAGATATGAGACTAGTTGAAGAAATAGGGTGAGTCTAACACGTCTCTTAGATCAAAATCTCCCCTTTCAGGTAAAGGAGGAAAAGACAATGCAGGGAAAGATTGCTGAAAGCTTTCCAACAACTGAAAAAGTTACAAAAATAAAATAATAAATAATGAGGCGACAAAACCACTATGTTGCAGAAACTTATTTAGCATAAATTCGATGTAAAAGGGCAAAAGAAGTTTGAAATTTTCAAATAATATTAACTGGTGTCTATCTGGATGCATGTTGCAGACCAGTAGAGTGAAAATGGGAGTGAGGGAGCAGTGCAGTGAGGAGAAAAGAGCACCCTCACTGCGCCAGGTTAAACACCCTGTCCATTACATTTTTGCCCATTACTTTCAAATACATGACTTAGTACTGTTTATATGTATAGAACCCACTTACAAATTGAACTGGTATAGGACGGTAATAGATAAATAATGGAAGGAGCTTTGACCCCACTACACCAGTGACCATACAAACAAACATACCCTCAATCCCCTTCCCAATGCCACCACCAATCTCTCTCTCAAAATCATTAAATCATTAAGAAACTATTATTCATGCCAACCATTAAAATACAAGTTTAAGGCTCTGCTTGGTATGAAGGACTGAAAACAGTGAGGATGAAAAATTTGTTAATCTCTTGGTTAAGCTCCAAAGTAGGAAAGTGATTATGAATTTTAACCATTTGATTAGCAAATTCTCCATCCTCACTCTTCTCCATCTTTCATGCCAAAAAAAGCCTAAAGCTCACAGTCCAAGGACGGTCTTAAGAAATTTGTACAGTGAAATATAAAGTGAACAAATTTAAGCCAAATTAATATGCACACGAGACAAATCAGGAACTAGAAAGTGAGGACACTTACATTCTCCAATATTGGTTTTTCGTAGAGTTCAACAAATTTTTCTCTTAGTATCTTGTTCATTTTATCCACATCACTTGCATGTGTCCAGTATGAATCATGAACTCCTGTAAGTATACATGTAGCATAACTTGAAATTGACCATAAGAACAAGAATATGAAATACCAAAATAACATGAAATGAACTACAGTACCTGCGAAAGTTAAGCCTGCTTTTTTACAGGCAATTGCAGTCATCATCATATGAGAGCCATCCAGGGAGTGAACAAAATTTGGAGGGAAAGCTGTCCTATGTCGTTTGACCATAATCTATTACAAGAAATAAATCACCCGCTTTAACATTTGGGCAAACTTCTTGTTCAATAACATTACGTGAATGTACAATGCTAAACGAATTAGGGTGAATCTAATAAGGGCATCGTGTTATGGAATTTAAATAGCCGAAGATTGGCATAGCAATTCTCATGGCCAATCAACTTCAGAAATCATGATTAACGGAATTCAAACAACGCAATCTAAATGTTAAATTTATTAGCGTGCAATTTGAATTCTAGATCCAACTTAATACAAAAATTATGAAGTTCTAAAGTCAACAATATAATAGATCCAAATCTAAATCTAAATTTTACAGGAATATAATTGGATAAGCAAGCAGCAAACCCAGTCCCTATTTTAGAATCATTATCATAACAGTTTACCTATTAAGCATAAATTTCTCTGGCCAGTGGCCACTATTATGAAAACTTGATAAAATTTAGCCCCATTGCAAAATGAAACGTTGGTTCATATATGATAAAAAACCAGCGGAAAAACGCTGAGCTATATCTAACATAGTAGCATAACTTCTGCTACTTTTGCACTAAAAATCCAGTGACTGGTATTAATCCTTTCAGTCATCAAACCAGGTTGTCTTATGATCTTCGCTTGACATGCTGTGTTCAGTTATTTATCAATGCTAGGTATGCAGTCTTCAAAGGTAATATCTAAAATATACAAACGTATAAACCATAAAATTGAGATAAGGTTAATGTACCTTTTCAGTTTCGCGTTGCAGAGTTAAAACCTGAAGGGAAGTTTTTATCTGCCAATTACATGGAAAGAAGCTAAAATGAGTCAAAATAGTATTAGTGTTCTTGATACATACACAGATGAATTGAAATTTATTAAATTCTATTCACCAAAACTGCAAATTTTCAAGTTTGGAAAATCAGTTGACTTGCGACAAGTTTTTGGATGGGATCCAAGCATTTCTGGGTTGAGATGTATTCATAGCGTTCGAAGATCCATCATCCGTCTTATTTTCGTTTTCTTCCAATCAATATTTTTATTTTCATCTCACCCCCAATATTTATTTTTTGATTTTATGTTTTGTTTTTCTGTTTATTTCTATTATTTCTAATCTGTTTTGTTTTTTCTTTCAGGTCAAATCCAAATCTTCACGAGTCAAACAACTTGAATACGATCTTCTGCTACCCTATTAGACAATCTTTCCATCATCCATCTTATTTTCATTTTCTTCCATTCAAAATTGTTTTTCATCTCACCCCAATATTTATTATTTTCTTGATTTTATGTTTTGTTTTTCTCTTTATTTCCATTATTTCTAATTCATTTTGTTTCTTCTTTTAGGTCAGATCCAAATCTTTCTTGAGTCGAACAACTTGAATACGATCTTCTTCCACTGCCCTATCAGTTCTCAAATTCAATAGTTATTACCATATTCATTTCTATTTGGAAATAAATCTATTAGCAGGTTCTTAGTTTCCACATAAATCAAACACTCAATTCGAATACTCACAAGATGCCTTCCCAAGGCTCGGTATGGTTGTACAACAGGCAGTCCAAGTGGAGTTGTCCAGCTCACTGGCTGATTTTCAGATGCAATAATCTGTTCATGTTCAACATTTCAAGCTAAAAGGCATCCAATAAAATTTGAAGTGTACAGAAAATCGAAAAATGGATAACTACAGGCAGTGAGAAAGTAACAGAGGGTGAGAGACACACCTTTGCACATTCACCAAGCCAGCTCATTATAGCTCGTGCAGCTTGAAACATCTCACCTAAGGCAGTTAACGTTGTCTGTTTGACAAATAAATAAGATTTTATCATAAAATTGAGAGAGCAGGTGAGAGTACAATTTCATTTATTGACTCTAATTGGAGTTAAAGTACTAGAAGTCCAGCGTTCCTTCCCTACCTTAGCAGCATAACAAGAAGCAATAAAGAGTTCTCTTTCATCAGTAATTACACCACGTTCCTTCAACCTCCTCTTGATTTGATCTCGTGCCCCAATATAAGTTACACCATAGACTGAGGTCATCACTGTCTGCTTCACCAGTTTCCTATCCACCTAGTTAATATTTGCAGCCAACAGAATCAACTACCATGTAAACTAGCTTCCAGTCAAGATGGATATAAATTCAGCAAGTTCCCAATGCCATACCTGCCTTATGAATGATTATAGTGCAAGAAAGAAACAATAGGTGCACATTTTTTGGAAAACTATAATTCTTTTTGCAAATATCATACAAGGAACCCATGGAATACCTGGTTAACCAATATTTTTGCAAGCAATGCATCTGGAAAAACTGAAGGATCCTTCTGTGCATCAATCCGCATGATATCAAGCACTCTACATTCAGAATATGAGTTCTTTCGTTATTATATTATTATATAAAACTTATATGGAAAACATTTTTATCATCTGAAATATATATAAATCATAAAACATAAGTCAAGAAGCTCTTAGACAAGATCAAAAACCAGATAAAGTGATGACTATTATATAGAATGTGACGTGTGAAAGCTATTACTAATTTTACCAGGCATACGTTTAGGCAATGGCATTTCAACTGCTACCTTCAAAAACAATAACTAGGATCCCTGCTTGCTATGATTGTCCAAATGTATTAAACTAAACAAAGTTATGCATAAGCCATAAAATGGAAACTCTAGCATAATCACCCTAAGAGATGCATTCAATATTAGCTAAACTTTTTTGTTATCAGTTCTTCGTTTTTTAAGTGCTAAAATGCAGTAACAGAATCTGAAAAGTTGAACAAAACTTAATATAACTGTTATTTCCGTTTTCAAAAGATTCATGAATGAACAATCATTTCATTTGATTTCCTCCAAAAGGACACAGCTGGCCTACTAGGTTATTTTTCAATCACTTGTTAGAGTTGTTTTTGGGTGTGTTGGGGGGAACTGAGTCAACAAGAGAATATATCAAAAAGCTCACTTAGACAACTCAAACTAGAGGATCAGTATTAAAAGGTTTTTCTTGAACCAAGAGAAAAATAGCTTACCTGCCAGCTATTCCTGAGTAAACATCTGCTGGTTTTTCACCTGCAACCAGATTGACTGCAGCTGCTCCCAACTGTAAGTTAATTTTCAAACCAAAATTATAAGCAAAAACAAAAGGTATAATAACTTCAATCCTAACTTCTGATTAGAAAAAGGATACCTTGTCTCTTCCAAGTGCAGCATAGTGTTGTAAACCATTGCAGGAACCATCCTACGGGAAGGCAATAAAAAACACAACAGGCAAGGGATCAGCTTATAGGCCAAAACAGCAAACAGCTATTGAAAGTTGAAAGAAGTGTCACTGTATATAAGAAAGGATGTACAATATATCATCCATAAAATAAAATATTAACTCAAAATATTCCTCATTCCAAATATTTGTTTGAATAATATTAATGGACTGAAGGGAACATTTTTAGCTAGTCAATAAACAGCCCAGTATGAAAGAACGGACAAAAGTTGCATGCAGTTTAGACAGTAGAAACCTGAAAATTAAAGAAAACCGCAGGCACTCTTCTATAATGCATGTACCAGTTTGATATTCCATCATGTAGCTCAATTTTATAGTTTGTTCTTTTCTTTTCTTTTTTAGTTCTGTGTGCAAATAGTTGTATGGCTATCAACAAAGTATGTCTGTCTAAATTGCATAAATATAAATATATATACTGACCACCAACAGGTGAGCTATTCAATTCATGTAGTGCCCGTAATGAATAATCTCATCTAAATAATTATGCAGACAAACTATGGGGAAAGGGGGGGGGGGGGTGGCAAAAGAAGGAACCTGATGCACAGGTATATGGGAAACAAATGTCTCAGGAGAGGAGCTTCTTAAAGCTTCAGTGAGATCAATGCACACAGCTAAGCACTGAAATGGATCTTCTGCTTTTAACCACCAGCGCTTTCCTTCAAGTGGTCTGTCTGCAGAGTCGAATATATCATCCAGATGATTCTCAGTGAAAGCCAATCGACCTTCAAGAGACAGTTTGTCCACCCCACCAGCAAACAAATTCGCAAGATGTATTTTCAGCCAGTTTAAGCCAGATCTTCCAAGAGGGCAACCCTCTGCAAACTCCAAAACACCTCGACAAAGATCCGAGCCAAGATGATTCAAATATGGGTGCATGGGATATGCACGTCCTCGAAAATCTAGATTGTGTGGGTAGTAGAAACCTTCTTCATCTTTCATTCTCCGTGCCACCTGCTCACAGTTTTAAAGAGTTTGAATAAGTCTGATTTTGCAATACACAAATATACTAGTAGTATAGAAAGGTGAAGAGAACATACAGAAAGTTTAAGCTCTATATCACAACGCTGTGAATGCCTCTCTCTGTTTTCCTTTTTCACAGATCTGACTTTCCACTTCCATTTCCTAAGCAATGCTTCATCCTCAGTATCTGGCTTTTCTGGGAAGGGAACCTGCAAGGTTTGAGGATTACGATTTCCACTTAATGTCAGGGAATCAAAATAAATGAAAACAAAACCACAGTGAATTTAACATCATCCTCATTGACCATAAAATATACAGCACAATCAGAAGCCAAAAAGTGCCAAGTGTTAGAAAAAAGGCAAAAAATAGAGAAAAGAAATACAGTAGCTCACATCATTGCGGTCCACCATATCAGCAAGACGGCCTCCACTAGTCCATATTCTATCTACAACATTAAGGACCCGCTTATTTATCCTCCATTTGGTATATCCAAGTGTATCCAGAGCCTACCATGTTGATTACACAAATCAAGTTCTTTGCAAAAAAAAAAAAAAAAAAACCCAAAGCAAATGAAATGAAATATATAAGCACCACCAATTGAGCCAGTAGTTAGGTACTAGCATCCCATAGCAGACTACCATCAGGTTAAGAATTTTTAAAAAATCAACCTCAAAGACTTGTTCTAGCTGGTTCGTAGGGGTTCTCTTGACAGCTTCTCGTTGTTGTTTAGCTCCATGTGTGCGCATAATGTAGGAAGGTAAGAACAAGTATGCTCCTCTGTCGTAACTACAAAAGGAAAAAGAAAGAAAAAGAAAGAAGAAGAAACATAATTGTTACCCACATGGTAATATTAATAGAGAAAAGATAGGTCATTGCTGCTTATCAATCATATTACCAGCAAAAAGAAATTTTCCCAAACAAATTAATACAAAAAAGGAAATAGCTAGTTCTTCAAAATTTGCACCCAGTAATCTAGTGAAACATGTCGTGGAATCATTCTGTCATAAAAAAATTGTTAACTTTTTCATTTAAAAGTGCTCATAAGTTATTCTTCATACATTTTACTTCAACTGGAATGCAAATGATTTATACTCTGATTTGCTAAATGTTTCCAAGTTCTCTATGGAGAAAAAAAACCCTAAACTGATAATCTCATCAGCAGGAATTGCCACATCTGTTGTCCTAGTTCAGCATCCTAAGCCTGTGTCCAGGTTAGTGGTTACTGCAGTTTTTTAACAGGCAGCATCAATCTTACTTGACCTCTCATTAAATACCTCAAATTTTGAATATTATATGAGTTCCAATTGCATAACCACCAAGCATTGACTAAACTAATAAGGCTCTATATAACCAGAAAAATGAGAAGCAATCTTATATATCATAACCAATCCATATTTTAGGTTTCTCAGTGCATTTTCTTGGAACTTGACAGCTAGCTTTTATTAAAATTATCAAAAACCTCAAACCAAGGAAAAATCAAACTATAATCTTGACATGAAACAGAAAACAACATACCCTGTCCATTTGACTGGGGGCACCAACATTGGCATATAAGGAATCACCATGTGCCTTGCCTGGTGAAAGAAAGAATTAAAGAATAGTTTTACACTTTCCAATAGATGTTTGAAAAACAAACTAATGCATCAAGGTAGCAGCTCTACTTGGTCCATAACACAGACAACAATAAAAAAAAGGAAGAAGGATGGTAAACTATTAATCGTTATTAAGTCTTATATTCTAGATGCTAGTTTACAAGTCAGCCTAGGAATTTTACATTGATCTAACAACTTAAATAGCAAAAGAATAATAAAATGTAATAAATCATTCATAAAAAGGATTATAACCCAATTACTTACAGTTCTCTCGAGCCCTTTGCGGACTAGTGGGTCACATTCAATAACACCATATCTTCTGCCAGTTTTCCTGCAGAAGGAAATGCCCAACAAGAGCAATTTGAAGTGACTACATCAATCTGAAGTTGACACGAGAGAGAACCAATCAAAATATAGAAATTAGTCCTCACTTGTTTTCCTTTACTACAGTTTTGAAAGAATGCAGAAATGCAGGACGAATATCTGGTGGTGTATCAGCTAACTGATCAGCTGGAGGTTGTATATAAGCAGTTCGCATCAATAACTCGATAAGATGGCATCCAACCTAGGGGAAAAGAGCAGAGATCACAATTTTAAAAATCACTGGATTAACGAAAAAGTAATGTTTCATCAGCAATTACATGAAATTAGATGAACCTTAGCCTTAGCATCCTGGCCCCAGGGTTTTGTGTTGTCCTGTCCCTTCACTATCTGCCTCACTGCTGGTAGCTTTTGTTTCTTTATCAAATTGGTAACCTTTTTCCTTAACCTCTCTTGTTCCTTAATTGCCGCATTGGATTCACTTCCTTCATCTTCATCCTCTTTATCAACCTTTTTTTTCCTTGTATTCTCCAAGAAATTGCGTATTCTAACCTAACAATGATAGAAATGCTTACGAATTAATGCCAAATTTCAAGAAAAAATGGGGTTGGTCAGGATTAAGAGAAGCAGGTCCAAGGAATGCAGCATCATCAAGTGTCACCCAAATGAAGATAAAACAAAGAAAAGAAAGAAAGTGCCATGGAAAAATGGTGCATTGGAGTCCAAGTCACCTATAACTTGCATTGACCAAGAAATGATGCATGTATATGGATTTAAGTAACATTAAAAAATATTTCAAAAAAATAAGAGAGAGAGAGGAAACGGAATCATGTCTGATAAGGAATACAAAATGTGCAATGAATTGAATATCATGGGCAAAGGAATGATGTAAAAACACAGAATGTCCAGTTTTGAAGAAAAAAAAATGCAGGATCGTAGTTTGGCATGCCCAATATTCTTATCAAGATAATGGACAATAAAAATAAAAATAAAAACACATATAGTGTATTTGTTAGATAGAAAATGGTCATTCTTAGAATCAGTAGACTTCAAATTCAAAATAACCCAACATCTAAAACCATGCCAAACATACAGGTTTAAATATCTTCATCTTAACCAAAGGTTTAAACAAACAAAATATAAGCACCCTTCTCCCATTTGGGAAAAAAATAGCTTAAATATTTATTGCTTGCAATCCCACAATATTTAAGGTCCATTCGCAACTTCAATTGAACTACTGTTCAAGTTGTCAGCATTCTTCAGCTTTAGGTTTGTCATTCTAACAATTCATGCTTCATTCTTCATTTGGGAAAAAGGAGAAAAAGTTCGGATTCTATTTTCCCTCTCAGTGTCTATTATGTCTATATGAGTTTACTTTCTAATGCCAATACTTCCAAGATCTAACCTGAAATAACTATTACAACAGGACATGAATTTTTGCAACAGAACATCTGGTGAAGCATTATCTAAAACATGAAACAATAGGCTTTCCATCAACCATGTAGTTCTCAAATAAAACCAAATACAATGACATATTAAACAAATATAGAGAAAAGTAGCAGTCAATCTCACCCACCTCCTGCTCAATGGCATCACCTATCAGGCAAGCAGCCTGCACAACCCGAGCACATCCATGTTCCCCTCCAGTCATCAGCAGCCCCATCAACTTATGCATTGTGATGACTGCCGCCATATCAGCTGGCAACTGGTCCAAGTAAGCTGCATAACCCGCCCTAAGTTTCCCTGACCTATACAACTCTTGTTCCTTAACAATAGCATCACGAAAAGGCTCGAACCAACCAAGAAACAAAGACTTCATATATGGCAAATTGGGTGCCAATTTTTGCTCACACATATCCTTCAAAAGTTCCCTATACTCATTTGCAGCTTGTTCCCATGCTTCAGTTTCAATCTTCACTTGCCTGCTTTTCAACATTCGGTACTTGTTTCTCCCCATTCCTGTCTCCTGTATTTGAAGAATTTTACGCCTATTTATATTCTCTCTCCTATGTTCTTTCTTCATTTCATTCAACAACTCCTTAATTTCTTCAACAGCAGATACATCATCTTCAACATCAGTCGACGAAGCCACCTCTGCCACACTAGCATATCCATTTGGGCACAATCCTCTAAGCCTGCACCCAATCTCATTCCTCAAAAGCCCAAAATTTGGCTTCCCCATACAGTCCTCATTACCTAAAACCTCACCTATTTTTCTACCACCCATATCAAGAAACCCTGAGCTGGAGCAAAAAGACCCAAACTTCAATTTCCCCGGAAAAACTGAATCCTGAGTAACACCCAGAAAGCTATAAGTTCTAGGAAACCATTGAGAACAACGGGTTCTTGAAATGGCATGTTTAGCTATGTTTATCCACATAATTCTGGAAATCCTTGGAGGGTTTTGGTAAAGAGTCGTGGGTTTATTATTATGAAAGGGACTAGAGTAATGGAATTTGTATAAAAGATTAGAAGAAATTAATGGGGTTTCGGGGATGGACATCAAATTATTGAAGAATGAACGGTGAAACTGAAAATGAAGTGGGATTTTGTGATTGGGATTGGGATTGGGCAGGTTTTAGGACAAAGGAAAATAAGTTTGGTAAAGGAATATTTGAAGAAGAGGATGAATTCATAGAGGAAGGGAAGTAGTAGCCGCCTTAAACCCTGCTTAAAACCTTGTATGATTGTAATGTTGTGTTTTGTAGCTTAGTTTTTGCTCTCAGTTGCCCCGTGGGCTGTGGCAGTGAAACGAAGGGTAGAGAATTGTAATTTAAGAATTCTGGGGGTCCTTGATATGCAACGAGAAATGGAGAAAATTAAAGAAGCCCAAGTTTTTGCATTGAAGCCTGAAGGAATCAAGAAAACCCAACACCAACTACTCTTGGGTCTAAATAATGTTGAGTTTGGATCACAAAATTTATACCCAAGGATTGCCATGGATGCAAGCTGGCTATTACGTTCTGACTATCAATTTTCTTATTTTGAGCTATCAACAAGTGGTAAGTTATGTACATTTAAGGAGAAAAGATAAATTTATATTTTGGAGATAGATTCCGAACATGAACAATATGAGGGATATAAAATATATTAAAAAATGAAAACAGCTTATTATTAATTCTAATTGCACTAATTATTCTCAAAATTTACAAAACCTAAAAATAAAACACTTTAATATTTATTGAAAGTATAGTTTTATATTATGTATACTAAAGTAGAGCTTTATATTATTTATACTTTTTTATATCTATAAATATAAACTTTAAAGAAGTATTATAAACATCCTTCTTCATCAGGTGATTATTGAAACTAATTGTATGTTAGCAGTGGAAATAATTAATGATTGCTTGGGAAGTAAGCCATCGATGACTCTCGTCAAGAGAATAAAGGAAGTATCTCGACAATTTGAATCTGATAAATTCCAGTTTGTGAAAAGAGAAGGAAACATGGTTGTTGATTGGCTAGGCAGAACATGTCCATCTATTGATGTTAATTTACGTATTCTTAATGTTCCTACATTCCATGTTAGGAAATTTCTTTTAGAAGATAAATTTGGTGTTCCGTATGTAAGAATAAACTGGTATAAGGCAATATGATGCATTCTCTTATTTATCAAAAAAAAAATCCTTCTTCATCAATAAAATTTATAAATGTTATAAAATACTCAAATAAAATAACACTAAAAAATAAACAATAGATCAAATCAACAGAGAATTTTCTCATATATTATTTTCACTCACGTAAGGGTTCTATTTATAAGTAATTGACATTCAATGCAACACAAATAAATAAAGCTTACTTAAGTGCTTCAGTAACACATACATTAAACAACTTGCATATTTACTTTCATAATGAATGAGGGGGTTTTATCTCATAAATGAAGAGGTTAGAATATAAACATCCACATTTATTTGTAACGGTCCCCTTTGGATGCTCACTAAAGAAAATTGAGTCTTATTAAAACATTTATTAAGAAAAACCCTGTGGGATAAAAACCTAATGAAGGAAAAAGAGTACACAATCTCCTGTTATAAGTTACCTCATTAAAAACCTTTACCAGAAAAATCCAGTGGGACAAAACCTTGGTTAAAGGAAAAGAGTGCAATGTGTTTTTTACTCTCCTAATGGAAATGTCACATTACATCTTTCAGTTGATGCATTCCAATCTTATGTAGTAGTCTTTCAAACCTTGAAGTTGGCAATGTCTTTGTAAAAAGATCTGCTAAATTATCAGTAGAACGAATTTGTTGAACTTCTATGTCACTTTTTTTCTCAAGATCATGAGTGAAGAATAATTTTGGTGAAATATGTTTCGTTCTGTCACCTTTGATGTAATCACCTTTCAATTGAGCTATACATGTTGCATTATCTTCGTATAAGATAGTTGACATCTTTTCTTGTAAAGGCAAATTACATATCTTTTAGATATGTTGGGTTAATAACCTTAGCCAAACACACTATCGGCTTGCCTCATGCATTACAATTATTTCAGCATAATTTGAAGAGGTAGCAGCTAATGTCTGCTTTGTTGAAAGCCATGATATGACAGTACCTCCACATGTAAATAAATATCATGCTTGAAATCGAACTTTATGTGGATCCGATAAATATCCAACATCAGTATAGTTGTAACAGCCTGAATTTCAGTAGTGTCGGAAATAGTGGTTCGAGACCACTAAATCTGACGAGTGAGTTTGAAAATTTTGTTATTGATTAATTATGAGTTAAATGTGATTTAGGAAGACTTTTGAAATGGTGACTTGAGTTTTAGAAGGATTTATTAGGTAAAGTGGTTTTGAAAATGAAGTATCATGATCTCGATTTCATAAACCGAGTCGTAAATATTTTTATAAATATTTAAGAAGTGTCATTAAGTTAGTATTAAAGTTTCGTTAGAAAATTTTAACGTTTTGATAGTTAATTAATTAAAAAGGACTAAATTGAAAAAGGTGTAAAACTTGCTAAAGTGATTAAATAGCCTAAATGTTAAATGAGGGAGGACTTGAAAGGTAAATAAGCCAAATAGGATGGCTTGGGCGGCATAAGCAGTGAAAAATCATGAAAATTAGGCGAAACAAGGACAAAATTGGAAATTTTGTAAAATTAAACAAATAAAACAACAATTAAAAGATTTTCTAGACATTTCTTCATCAATCTTCAGCCAAAAACAGAAATAGGAGAGCTTATAAAGCTGTTTTTTCATATTTATACTCCAAGTGAGTTCAATTCTTGTTTATTTCTTGTAATTTTTATGTTTTTGATACTTTTACAATTAGGTCCAACTATCTATTGCATTAGTTTTTTATTTCATGGATAATTTTGAAAGTTACCATTGATGATTGCTGAATTTTTATGATGAATTAACATGGATTTGAAGCTTTAATTTTGTTATATGATTATTTTATCAAGTGATTTCAATTGAAATTGATTTTAGGACTAAATTGTAAAGAATTAAAGAATTAGGGTTTGCTATTAAATTTCTATGTATCAAAGGCTGTAATATATCCTATAATAATTAGATAAATTTTCAATTGAAAAAAAATTAGCTCAATTGACGGGATAATTGGTGAGGGACTAAATTGTAAAAAATATAAAAGTTAGGGTAATTGTGTAATTTCAAAAATTTAGGGGTATTAATTGTGAAGTGAATTGAAATTGAAATATATTCTAATTAATAAATAATTTTACATTTTAGATCAAGAGCCTGTAGATCAACGAGAAAAAGAGAAATTAGCAGAATAGTCCCTAACTACTACAAACTTACAATATAGCTCAGGTAAGTTCGTATGGTTAAATTTTTAATGTTATTTGTTAAATTGATGAATGGTAATATGCATTTATTCATATTATTTGTTAAAAATAAAATTATTGTAAAAATTATGAGATTGAATTAAATATTCGAAGTGAATGGAACGCAGGATTAAGTACAGTCGTTCAATGCAAAAGAGGAATTGACGGTAAATTACCCAAGTAAATCGAGGTTCAGCATTTTTTGCGAACTCTCGTGTTTACTTTCCGTTTAGCTCTCATGAGCTTCAGTTAACTCATATGAGTTTCAGTTTAACCCTTCTGGGTTTTAGTTCAACTCTTTTGAGCTTCAGTTTAACCCTTATGGGTTTCCGTTCAGCTCTTATGAGCTTCCATTCAACCCTTACGGGTTTCCATTTGGCACTTATGTGCTTCTGTGCAGCCTTCGAGCTTCCGTATACGATGTACTCATATCCGTAAGACGTTCACCGATTTGACAAAGATTGGTAATTCGGTAAGTGACATATGGAATTATTGTTCGTAGACTCAATGATATTATTGAATTTGAGATGAAACAAGTGAATTCATCAATTAAAGTTGTGGTTGGCAGGAAATGTGTAATGAATGATTTATTTAAATGAATTGTTATAGTATGTTCGGTAATATTTATGTTTAAAGCCAACGAACTTACTAAGCTTTATTAAGCTTACTTGTATTGTTTAATGTTCTTTGTAGATTTACGAGAAGTCGGGAGGTCGGATCAACACATCGAATCACACTCCAACTTGCCGGTAGATTTTGCTAAATATACTATGTTTTATATGGCATGTTTAGGGATTGAAATGGTTGTGTAAATGTTAAAATTACATTTTGGTTATGTTTCATGTTAACTTATATATGTATGGTTTGTCATGTTTGGTATAAATGTTGGTATGGGTTTTGAATGAATTGGTAAAGCATGTTAATATAGGTGGTTACATATGTGAATTAATTTATGTTCTAGTTTAGATTGTTGAAATATATGTGAAAATATAATCATATTAAAGTTAGGAATTGGTTGTTTTGGAGATCTTATTATGGTCTGTATGTATGAAATTGGTGTGTGTAAGTTGAAGTCAAGAATGGGTGAGAAAAGAGGCCATAAAATGGTCTATTTTTGTCCACACGGGCAGAGACACGAGCGTGTGTCTCAACCGTGTGTGACACACAGCCTGACACATGGGCGTGTGGTCTGGCCGTGTGTCCCCTGAACCTTAAAATTTCAAAACAGAATGCCCAGGTTTTTGCACACGGCCTAGCACATGGGCATGTGTCTTGGCCGTGTGACCCCTATACCTTGCACACGGCCTAGCACACGGGCGTGTGGTTGGCCGTGTGACCCAAGTTAGAGAGTTACACGGGTAAGGACACAGGCTGGGACACGGTCGTGTGCCTCACATTGTATGCCCACACGGCCTAAGACACAAGCGTGTCTCCTGGCCGTGTGATCCATACGGCCGGCCATACGGGCATGTGTCCCCTGTTCCTAAGAAAATTTTTAAAATTTTGGGAACAATTCCCTAAGTATCCGGTTTAGTTCTGATTCACTTTTAAGGTGTATATTGGGCCTCGACGGCTCATCTAAGGGACAATATGAGTGTTATATAATTAATTCTTGATATGTATCATAAAAGTTGTGAAATGTCCGTATTTAATCCGTAAAGTCCAGTAATGCTCAGTAACTCTGTTCCGGCGACGGATAAATGCTAGGGGTGTTACAATAGCCGACTAATAGGTATTTTGAATCATTTGAATAAAATAACCCCATATCAATGGTCCCTCTGAGATATCTAAATACATGTTTAATTCCATTCCAATGTCTACGTGTTGGAAAATAACTAAATCTTACTAATAAGTTTACAACGAAAGCTATATCAGGTATTGTGTTGTTTGTACATCAATGCCCCTATGGCACTTAGATATGGTACCTTAGGACCAAGAAACTCTTCATCATTCTCACAAGGATGAAATTGATCTTTATTCACATTTAACGATCGTACAACCATCGAGATACTCAATGGATGTGCTTTATCCATGTAAAATTTCTTTAAGATTTTTTCCGTATAAGTTGACTAATGGACATGAATTCCATCTTTTAAATGCTCGATCTGCAGGCCGAGACACAACTTTTTTTCCAAGATCTTTCATCTCAAATTCTTTCTTTAAATAATTTACCGCATTTTGAACCTCTTTAAAAGTTTTAATAATATTTAGATCATCAACATAAATAGCAATTATCACAAAGTCTGGTCCAGATCTTTTTATAAAAACACATGGACAGATTAGATCATTTTTATAACCTTTTTTTAACAAATATTCACTAAGACGATTGTATCGCATACATCCAGATTATTTTAATCCATATAAACTTTTCTTTAATCTGATTGAGCAATTTTCCCGAGAAACTCTATATCCTTCAGGGATTTTCATATAAATTTCACTATCAAGTATACCATACAAATAGGTTGTAACAACATCCATTAGACACATGTCAATTTTTTCACATACTGTCAGACTAATAAGGTATCTAAATGTAATTGCATCCACCACAAGAGAATATGTCTCTTCGTAATCAATGCCGGGCCTTTGCAAAAATTCTTGTGCTACAAGTCGTGCTTTATATGTTACGACTTTATTTTTCTCATTTCGTTTTCGCACAAATATCCATTTATATCCTACCGACTTTACATATTTAGGTGTTTGGACTATAGGTCCAAAAGCCTCACGTTTAGAAAATGAATTTAATTATGCTTGAATTGCGTATTTCCATTTTGGTCAATCTTTTCTATTTCTACATTCCTCAATAGATTTAGGCTCAGAATCCTCAATAGCAACATTATAAGCAAAATTATTGTCAACAACTATATTTTCCCAATTCCATCTTTTTCTTGTATTGACATAACTTATCGAGATCTCTTTATTTTCACCATTTTCATTTTCACTTTTAGGCACCTGAATCTCTTCTTGAGTTTTATAATTAGTTATGTCATGGGTTTCTTCAGGAACCCCCGCCTCAACTATATGAACATCTTAAATGTTTGCTCCTTTCCTTTTACAATGATTTTTTTTATCTTTGAAACCAACTGGTCTTCCACGCTTCAAGTGTAGATTACTTTCTTTTGTACTAACAATTTGCCTTATTAGGACATCAATTCGTATTGGAGTATTTTCAGCTGGTATGTGAGATTTTGTAATTCTCTTTAGGTCAGTAAATGAATCTGGCAGTTTGATTGGCGATGTTTTGCAAATGTATGATCCTTTAAACTTTTTGTTCACATTGACTTTGTACGAGGATCTTAGACAATGATAGTTCATTTCAAGTACTTTGTTCATCCAACCTTTTATTCTCCCCCTAATGTTGGGAATGTTTTTTCATCAAAGTGACAATCAACAAATCGTGCAGTAAATAAATCTCCAGTTAATGGTTCAACATACTTAATTATAGAAGGAGATTCATAACCAACATATATTCTCAACCTCCTTTGAGGACCTATCTTTGTGTGCCATAGTGGAGAAATTGAAACATATATCACACATCCAAAAATTCTAAGATGGGAAATATTTAGCTCTTGACCAAAAGCCAATTTTAATGGGGGGTATTTATAATTTATTGACTTGATGCATACAACATGTAAATCAACACAATCTCATGTTGAACTAGGAAGCTTTGTTCTTATAAGTAATGATTTAGCTATTAGTTGGAGGCGTTTGATAAATGATTCAACTAAATTATTTTATGTGTGAAAATGAATTACATGATGTTTAATTTTTATCCCAATTGACATACAATAATTATTAAAAGCTTGGAACGTAAACTCACCAGCATTAGCAAGATGAATTGTTTTAATTGCATAATTTGAAATTAATCATTTAAACAAGCAATCTCGCAAACAACAGGTTGCGAGTTGATAATACATATGTGATTATTTTGTAGACGCATCTATCAAAATTATATAATATCAAAATCATCCACATAGTGGATGAATGTGCCCATATTCATTTCAGAAAATACAAATGGTTAAAGTATGGGCTTCTACAAACTTCTGGTTTGTAGTAACATGTGTCTCAATTGCACTAATATATGCATAATATAACATGGTGAAAAGCAGATAGTCTTTCCAAAACATATTTCTTTCCACATTCAACATTTGTAATATATAGATATTCAATATTTTTCTCATTTGTGGTCTTGATATGATACCCATTTCAGCGAATATCTATCAAGCTAAATTTATTTTAGACTTAAAAGAAAACAATGCATCATCTATAATATACTTTACCCTTGAAATAATACTATCATTGCTCTTTTGGAGCCTTTTATTACTTTTGCATTTACTTAATATTATATTAAATGAGAATAATCTTTTACCATTAAAGAAAGAATATGTTGTAGCAAAATCTACCTGAAATATGTCTTTATTCTTCTTGGGTTTAATGAAAAAATAAAATAAAAATTCATTTTTTTCTTTAAAAGAAAACATTGTTTTAGAAATATTACAAATAGTCATAGGAAAATATATAAAATTATTTCTTATGAAAGAAGATTAGAAACATATAAATGAGTTATATCATTAAAGCCTTTAAAATCACCATCCTTGTATGCATGGTTAGCATTAGCATCATAATAAAAACTTTCTTTCTTTCTTTCTTTCTTTTTTTTTTTTTTTGTGTATAAAAACTAACCTCCATTTCATCATTTTGGGATAATGAAATTTGTCTGTGTTGTTTCTCTTCTTTTTTTTAATGGATGCTTTGATAAAGTTTTATTAAATGCTTAAATGTATGACAGGTATATGACCAATGCATTTTCATTCCATATTAGTAGTATGAATTTTCAATAACCTTCAAATATTTTGACCACAATTTTCTTGTTTTTCATTATTAATCTTATTCTAGTAGTTAGAAGTATAACTATTATAACCACTATGGTAACGATTATTAGTACATCTCCAACCACATCTTCCACTACATCCACGACCACGGCTGCGACCGCGACCTATATATTTTCCATTTTCATAATTATTATGTACTGCTACATTTACTTCAAGGAATGGTGCAAAACCAGTGGGATGAATTCCATGATTTTTCATTAATAACTCATTATTTTGTTCAGCCACCAAAAGGCATGGAATCAATTCAAAATACCTTTTAAAACCTTTTTCACGGTATTGCTGTTGCAGGAGCACATAGTAGCATGAAAGGTTGAAAATGTTTTCTCTAACAAGTCCTCATCAGTTATGTTTTCTCCACATAATTTTAGTTAAGAACTAATTTTGAAAAGTTTCGAATTGTATTCACTTACAGTCTTAAAATCTTGCAACCGTAAGTGCATCCAATCATAACAAGCTTTAGGGAGTATCACTGTTTTTTGATGGTCAAATCGTTCTTTCAAATTATTCCACAACTCAATAAAGTCTTTCACGGTGAGATATTCCACTTTTAATTCTTCATGTAGATGATGAAGTATGAAAATCATTGCTTTTGCATTGTCTTGATTATATGCTTCTTTATCTGCTAATATAGTATTTCCTAAACCTTTAGCATCTAGGTGAATTTCAACATCTAACACACATGACAAATAATTCTTGCATGAGATGTCTAAGGCCGCAAATTCAAGTTTGGCAAGATTTGACATTATAATCACTTGAATCAAAATAAAAAAAAATTAGTAAAATAATAAGCATTCTCAATCGTAAAATAATTCAATTATATATACCAAATTTACTAAATAATAATATGTATGTCAAATATTGGCATAGAGAGGAATAGTCATAATAATAACTTAACACAAATTACATTAATTGAAATTTCTTTTAGTAAAAAAAAAAATTATCATTATAACATTTGAGTTATAAAAATAAATGGGCAAATGTTACCCAAAGCAAATATTTCATCTAAAAAATAAAATAAAAGAATTATAAAATACGTATACCGTATATAGTTTAACGAGAGTTATACAGACAAAGTATATAAAGTCAAAATGACGTGAATTTCACTATGAACTTTAAGAAGCTCGTGCTAATAAAGTGTTATAAAATAATCAAATAAAAGAATACTAAAAAGTAAACAATAGATCAAATCAACAGATAATTTTCTCGTATCTTATTTTCACTTACGTAAGGGTTCTATTTATAAATAATTGACAATCAATGCAACACAAATAAATGAAGCTTACTTAACTGCTTCATTAACACATACATTAAACAACTTGCATATTTACTTTCATAATGAATGAGGGGGTTTTAGCTCATAAATGAAGAGGTTAGAATATGGACATCCACTTTTGTTTGTAACAATAAGTTCTTTTTACTCTCCTATTTCTCTTGTATTTAGCCCACAACATGCCCCAAATTCTTATAATAGAAAACCTCAGCTGCTACGCCTTTAGTTTGCTGGCAAGAAAAAAAATTGCATCTGGCTAGAGTTGAACTAGAGGTGCTCGTAGGCCGGGTTTGGGTCAGGCCTAAGCATAATATTAACGTACTTTATGCTTGTTTAAGCTCGGCCTAGCTCGAAATATAGGCCTAAAATTTTGTCCAAACTCGTTCATATTTGTAAAAGACTAACTCAAGCTCATTTTAAGCCCGCCCATATTATTTTTTTATTTTTTTAAAAAAGTATTTATATTATAGTATTTTAATATTTAATAATTTTATATATTTTTTATTGATTGACATTGTTTATATAGTCATCTTAACATTACTTTAATGTTTATATTAGAGTAATATTATATATTTAGTATAGATTTTTTTAATGTGTTCTAAATTACATAATATATAAATATAATATAATGTAAAGTATTATAAACTTAAAAACAAGTCGGGCCAGCTTAGGTCTTGAATGTTCAAGTTCGAGCCCGACTCATATTTTAAACGAATTAATTTTTTTGTTCAAGCTCATTTTTTAAACTTATTATTTTTTTCTAAATTCTCCTAAATTTTAAGCAGACATTCAGGGTTAGACGAATAGTTCGAACTTACGCTGCAAAAACATTTACACTTCTTCCTCAACCACTCAACTACATTATGATTTTTATGTTGAGTTTATAAAACACGGGTAAAAGATTTTGAACGTACGACCTCTGTTTGTCGTATCCTCTAACCACTCAACTACTTCATGCATTTATCATGCGTTAAGAAATCTATAAAAATATGTTTATTCATATCTCATCAAATTTAATTTATTTGAAAATCAAATATCAGATTTATTCTTCGAGGTCTTAAACGTAAAATGCAGAGATTTGCATGAAGGTTTTTTTAAAAATATTATATGTTTAGATTAGTTTTTAATTTTAATCTATGATTAATTTGTTTTATTTCTATTTTCCTGAAGATGGTGAAATTTTCTCTCAACATTGATTTTGATTTTTGATCTTGGATTTATTAAGTAAACTTTAAATTGGTAAGGACGTAATTTCTTGAGTTATGACTATTATTATTTTATTTGTTATAAATCTAATCAAATTATTAAATTAGATTATTAAAATATTGATGGGTTCATAAGGTTTATTAATAAACATTTTTAGTATATTATTTTCAAATGATTTTCTAATATCTTATAATATATATTTTTAAATAGGTCGTATAGTAATATTCTTCTAATATTTTAAAAGCCCAGGCTTTTGACAGAAATATATTAATGCCATGTTTTATATTTGAGTACATGTTTTTTTCCTTATCAAATATTTTTTATTTAAAAATTTATCTTACTAAATTTGTTACATTTCTCGAAGTGAATGCAACCATAAAAAAATTAAAGGATATAATATAAGTGGCATAATATTGAAACATAGTAATAAATAACAATGAGAATTCTTAAAATAACCTTTCAAAAGGTAGATATAACTTATGTTATCAATGTGATACGAAATATTATTGGTCACATACATGTCATATGTCCAAATGTTTTGTTCAAAATTTGTTGTTTTTTTTTTTTTGAGGAAAAAATTATGACTCAGTGACAATGTCACAATGAATACTATCCTTACGGGTAGAAAATATTTATCTTAATTGGTATTGAAATAAACCAATATTAATGCAATATTTGGTACTATAAATTTAGTTTAAAGCTCCAAAAGAGCTAATTAATTGGTAGTACAAAATTAGTTGAAAGCTCCAAAAGAGTTAATATATCAATATTTAAAAGATCGAAATCAATTATGGTTAATGCATAATCCTCTAGAGATATTCACTGTAATGGATCTTATATTGAGATTGTGAATGAGGGGAAAATTATATTTGGTATGAACCACTCTTGCTATGAATATCTACATGTTTTGATTTTGAAAATGATAGAGAAAGATTCGATTATTGAATGCATGTGAATTAGTTGAGGTTTGCTGATTGAATGCTAAATTACGCTCAGGACTTTGGAATCTATTATAACCTGCGCACAAAATAAACAAATCGTACGCTGAGCGATAAAACTCAATGGTACTTTAATGATTCAAGTCAATGTAATTTTTACATTAGCAAATGAGCACAATGTGTTCAAGTTCAATATTTAACCAATTCACATTTCATCATGCCAAGAGTTTGCATACCAATTCACTTAACATTTGTTATAAAATTTACCATACCATACCATTCAAAAATTTCAATCTCATATACCATTTCATTATATAACCATTTAAAACATTTAATACCATGTCTTCTATTAGTATGTATACAAATAAGCCATTTAAATTTCAAACACATATGCATTTAACAATATGATACCTAATCTTCAATTTCAATTAATGTCATTTGATCATTCAACTTATGGTTCAATTCTCTTTCTGGAGTTTATTGACTCATTCATATTTGATTCGCCCCCCAAGGCTCATTTTTAATCGGTTCTCATAATCTTTTATATATTTTCTCTATCATGAATTACATATATGCACATATGGTTCCATTTCATCATATTGTTTCAATTCAATATCATTTATCAAGATTATGTTTCATAATCCCTATTAACCTGACTCGAACTCGGACGGATACACGGATCATCCAACCAACACACCAATCTGGCACCGAAGTGCATCCTGGCACACGAAGTGCATAAACCCGCACACAAACTAATTCTATGGCATGCCAACTATATCTGACTTTGCCTAAACAATTAATAGAGTATCGATGATCCAATTACATATCATATTCAATTCACTTATCATAGTCTCGTTTCATTTCATTATGAATCCATATAACATACTATTATCAATTTCATACCATCACATACTCAACACATTATTCCATATCACTTCTATAATCAATTAATAATATAAGACACTTATCAATTTATATCATGCTTATTTCTATTTTATTCATTTCAATCCAATTCTCAATATTTAGTATCAACAATCACGAATCAAGTCATGAGATATTTAATCATCTTACCTCATTGGCTAGTATGCCACAATCATGTATATATATATAATCATACGTATATATATTATACTCAAATCATAAAAGTACAAACCAAAATTATAATCACTTGCCTACGACTCTCGCATTTCCTTTCCCTCTCAATGGTCTGACGTCGTCTTTAGCTACGTTCAATAATTCAGATTTCATCCAATTCACATTTAAATGCAAAGTCAAACATATTTTACATTTTATTCAATTTAATCCTTATACTCGGGATAAACATATTTTTCAATATCTAGCTTCGGATCAAAATTCGATTTTACATTCTTTCATTGGAGACCCTATACTTCCTATTCATAGTACAAGCTCATGAAAGATTTTCAATTTATTCATTTAGGTACTAATGTTACAAAGATAACTATTAAGCTTATTTAACTTTACAATTCAATCCTTATCATGATCTAAGCTTAATATCTATCAAATTCTAACCCAATTCATCAATTTCTCAACAACGGAAACTTACTAAAAAACTTAATAATTGAACAAATTGATACATGGTCTAACTAAATCAAGCTCTCATGATCATAAATCTATAAAAATTACATGAAAAAAACTTGATCACCTTAATGCAATTGAAGGCTGAATACTTAAAGCTCAACAACACTTTTCTTTTTCTTTTTCTTTTCAATTTTGGGACGGTATGGACAAATAAGGAAGATGATGCATTCATCCTCCACTAGCTTTAACATTTATACTAGGATTAGTTGTTAATTAAGCTTGTTTAATTAGATTAATTAAAGTTTTATTATAATAAGGTAACTATTAATTAAATTTAGTGGTATCTATCATCATCATCCACTATATCATATTAATAAATAATTAAATAATCATTTTGGTCTTTTAGATAATTGTTATTTAGGTCTTCAAGCGTAAATTAAAACTTATAGTATTGAACTTTTATAATTTAGTCTCTGTGTTTTAATTAACTATTTTTTTGGTTAAATTACTTAATCGAATTTTAATATATTTTTATATTAACTCTGTAAAAATTTCTATTTTATATTAACGGACTCGGTTTATCGAAATGGGGTTTCAAAATCGTATTTTCCGATACCACTAGAAATCAGATTGTTACAAGTGGATTGCATTTCGGCTCCTCTACTGAAAAATGGGTAAATTAACTTTTATACATTTTGGAACTTGCAAATTAGCCCATTCATTAATTTTTTTTGTTAAATGACTATGTGGAACGTTAATTGAAATGGTTAATTACTAATTTGGTTCCTGAACTATAACTGAAATATCATTTTGATTTCTAAATTTTTTTTCTCAATGATAATTCTAAAAAATTTAAAAATCTTAAAAATATATAAATAATTAAAAACATAAAAAATTATGTTAAAATATTTTTAAAAACAAAAATTATAAACAAATAATTTCTAAAAATCAAATATATATGAAAAAAATCGAAAAAAAATTGCAAAAAAAATTTAATTTTTTTTTTAAAACTTTCGAGTGCAAACCTAAAAACCATTGTCTTTTTACAAGACTTTCTTACCTAGTTTACAAAACACAGAAAAATCCAAAAGATTTCCATGCTTGATTCAAACCATAAATAAATAAAAACGTGATTGAAGAAATAAAAAATCAACTAAAATTTTGATTATTCATTTTTAAATTTCTCATGTTTTCATTAATGTTGAATTTAATTTTCAATATCTATGCTTCCAACTAAAAAGTGCATAGAAAAATTTTAATGTTTATTTTCTCATACTTTAAGTGAATGCTCATTTTCATATTTCCTATACATTCGTATCTCCTAATTGTATGTATCATTATAAAATTTCGATTATTCATTTTCGTATTCCCATATGTAAGCAGCCAGTTTCATTGTGAGAGAGATAAGTAGGCAGTTTGACTTGTATTCTAGGTTGTTACTGTTGAAATAATTGCAACTCATATTCACATCCATCTCAAAATACCCACCGTCTAACTTCCATGGCTTCCTCCTCTCGTCACAGAAAACATGACGTTTTTCTCAGCTTCAGCGGCGAAGATACTCGCAACAACTTCACCAGCTATTTATATCGAGCTTTGAAGCGTAAAGGGATCGGAGCTTACATGGATGAAAACCAACTGAAAATAGGGCAGAATCTGTCCTCATCACTGTTGAGAGCTATCAAAGAATCAAGGATCTCGGTAATCATTTTCTCTAAAAATTATGCTTCTTCTTCATGGTGCTTACAAGAGCTTTTCAAGATCATGGAGTTGAAGCGGCTCAACAAACTAGAAGTAGTGCCTCTCTTCTATCATGTTAACCCCTCCGATGTGCGAAAATGTACAGGGAGTTTTGAAGAAGCTTTTGCTAACCATCAGCAAAATTGGGCACACAAATTGCAAGGGTGGAAAGATGCTTTTTCTGAAGCTGGGTATATAAAAGGATGGCACATAATGGGAGATAAGTCTGACAGGTGACCAAATTTCTCATCCTCTTGAATTAACTATATTCTATTTAGAATTTTGTACTTTATGGCTTTTTTTTTTTTCCCGATTGAAACTTACAATTCAATATTCATCGGGTATGATATGACATGATATGGGTTCAATAAGTTTATTTGTTTCCTGTTTGTCTTATTTAATAGTCTATTCATTTTATGATTTTTCAGATCAGAACCTGAATACATGATGAAAATTGTTGAAGATATTATGAAGAAGTTGGATCTTATGTCTCCTAATGATATTAAAGGATTGGTTGGAATAGATCATCACAAACAGCAGATTAAAGAATTGTTATGCATTAATGTGAAAGCATCCCAATGATAGGAATAGGAATTTGGGGTATGGGTGGTATAGGCAAGACAACTCTTGCTCAAGCTGTTTTTGATGAAGTCTGTGGTGAATTTGATAGTTGCTGCTTCCTAGCAAATGTTACAGAGGAGTCCGAAAGACGTGATGGAATTACTTCACTCCGAGATAAGCTTCTTTCTGTGATATTAGAAGAAGAAACCCTTGGTACAGGAACTCCCAGAACAGGATCCGAATTCCTCAATGATAGACTCCATCGAAAAAGGGTACTTGTTGTCCTTGATGATGTTAGTGATTTGGACCAGTTAGAAATATTAGTAGGTGGTCTACGCCACTTGGGTTTTGGAAGTAGAGTTATAATAACGTCTAGAGATCAACAAGTACTTAAGAATGGATCAGTTGATAAAATATACAAGGTTGAGGGGTTGAACTACCTGAACTCACTTCATCTTTTTTCTCTATATGCCTTCAAGAAAAGCCATCCTCTTGATGATTTTGTGGATCTATCAAATCGATTTTTAGAATATGCTAAAGGGGTTCCAATAGCTCTTAAAGTTTTGGGTTCTACACTTTATAAGAAGACTGAAGATCAATGGGAAAGTGCATTGGATAAGTTAAAGGAACATCCCAACCCAAAAATTCATAATCTGCTGAATATGAGTTTTGATGGATTGGATGACCTAGAGAGGGGCATATTTCTTGATATTGCATGCTTCTTTAAAGGGGAAAAGGTAGAGGTTGTTGCAAAAATATTAAATAGTTGTTATAAAGGCGCTCATTTTGGAATAAGCAACCTGTTTGATAAGTGTCTCATTAACATTACAGAACTGGATAGTACTCTTTGGATGCATGATTTGCTACAAGAAATGGGTTGGAACATTGTCCGCCAAGAATCCAAGGATCCTGGTGAACGCAGTAGGCTATGGATCCCCAAAGATGTGGCTCGAGTCTTAAAACATGATGCGGTAAAAGTTGATTACATTATCTTGTTCTTTTCCTCATTCATAAATTTTAAGTTGCTAAAAGATGAATGCATGTGTAAGATAATTCTCTTATTTGTACTTAATTGTTTGTTGTTCATGACAGGGGACTAAATCTATTGAAGGGATATTCCTGGACATGCATGGGATTGATGGAATACAATTACATCAAGATGTTTTCCACAAAATGCATAATCTTCGGTATATCAAATTTTATTATTCTCAGCTTTCTGGAAAGGAGGGTAACTCACTGCTTTCACAGCAGGATCTTAAGTCTCTTCCAGGTGAGCTTAGTTATTTTCATTGGGAGTATTGCCCATTGAAATCTTTGCCACCAAATTTTACTCCAGAGAAGCTTGTGGAATTAAGATTACCGGACAGTAACTTCGAACAACTATGGGATAAAGAGCAGGTATGTATTCTGTACTATTTTGCTCCCCCCAAAAAAAAAAAAATGTTTCTTTGTTTAGTAAATCTCTAATTTAGTTACAGACTTGAAACTAAATTTGTTATTCATTATTCTCATTCTACAGAATGTTGTGAATTTAAGAGTGATTGATCTCAGGAATTGCAAAAATTTAACTAGGATCCCAGATCTGTCAAGAGCCTTGAACATTGAAGAGTTGGAGGTCAGTGGGTGCATAAACTTGACTGATCTTCCGCGTATGATTCATTTGAAATTTCTTGAAAACCTGTGTCTTAAAGACTGTCCAGTTACAAAGTTTCCCGAAATTCCACGAACCTTAAAAACATTAAACTTGAGTGGGACTCGAATAGAAGAAGTGCCTTCATCAATCCAGTGTCTCAATCGACTTGCTTCTTTACATATGAGCTGTACACGGATTCACAATCTTCCTGACAGTGTTGTTAAGATGGATTCCCTTAAAATAATCTGCCTGTCTCACTGTCCAAACATCATTCATTTTCCAAATGTTTCAGAGAACATAGAAGACTTAAATTTGGCATATACTCAGATTGAAGAAGTGCCCTTGTCAATTGGGTGTCTCAGTAAACTTTCTCTTTTAGATATGAGTGGCACAAGGATTGGAAATCTTCCAAGCACTATTGGCAAATTGGATTCACTAAAAGCAATCCATCTTTGTCATTGCCTGAACATCACCCAGTTTCCAAATGTATCCAAGACTGTAGAAATCTTATTACTGGACAACACTCCAATAGAAGAAATTCCTCTGTCAATTGCTTTGCTTAGAGGCCTTTCGAAGTTAAGTATGAGTGACTGTACTAGGATTAAAAGCCTCCCGAGCAGTATTTTCCAGTTGAAATTTCTTCAACAACTTTGTCTCCAAGGTTGTTCAAATTTAGAGATTTTCCCAGAAATCCTGGAGACCATGCAATGTCTATCTCAGCTCGCTTTTTTAAAGAGATTAAGTATAAAAGCTTCACCCATCTTGAATGAGCACATAACTCGTGTGCATCACAGAAGAAACTTGAATGTTCTCAGTGTCATCCTTAGCAGTAACTTTCTCAAATTTCACACGTTGTCAACTCTAGATCTGAGTGGTTCAAATATAGTGAAAATTCCAATGAGCATCCGACAACTTCCTAATCTAATTTCTCTTTACTTGAAGTGTTGCAAGAGCCTTATATTTTTGCCAGAGCTTCCCCCAACTCTACGAAACCTAAATGCACATGACTGCACATCATTAGAGCTTGTGTTGAGTGGAAGACAGTTTTGGGAGAATTCTAGCCTAGTCCACATGCTATTCAGTAATTGCTTCAATTTGGATCAAGATGTAGTTGACAATATTGTGGCTAACGCACAGCTTAGATCTCAATGCATAGTAGAGGAATGGGTGAAAGACAGGTCATTGGGATTTTATGAAATGATAACTGAAAATATTTTTGATAGAGTTGTTGCCTGTAGTGAAATTTCAGAAAGGTTCGAGTATCAGTGCAGGGATTCTTCAATAACAATCAAGCTATGTCCTGATTGGGAGACTGATAGATTCTTGTGTTTTGTTCCATCTGTTGTGGTTAATTTCAAGAACAATCCTAAAGACCTTGATGTTAAAATTGTCTGTGAAATTCAGTTAAAAACCATATGTCATGATTGTCATAATTTCATAAGTAGGTGGACTTTGCCTTTGTATTATGATGAGCCCATATTCTTTGAATCCAATAACATGATCATTTGGTTTGATAAGAATATGTTTCGAAAAGACGAGCATTATGAGGAGGCCTTATTTGAATTCTACATCACAGCTGGAGAGGATGGAAAGTGTGCAGATCATGTGAAGGTGGAGAAATGTGGTGTACATGTATTCTATGTTGATGCAAAGTGTTCTATTAACGGCAATGTCAAATCCAAAAAAAATTCCAGCTCTGATGAAGAGGAAGGGAAGCAAGCCCTTAAGCATTTGGAATCAAGTTATGGAATTTCTGCTTATCTGCCATGCACTCAGGATGATGAGAACGGTTGCAGTCCTAACATGATACAGTTCCAGTCAAACTCTCCAATTGATCCGAATCAGCTCTCATTGAAAAGCAGTTTTAACAGTCTAGATTTTGGTGGATCAACAGACCGAGAAGATATCAATTTTAACAATGGCCATGATAAACCTACTATCAGGAGATGTAGAAGTTTCAACTTTAATGATGAGGATGAACCAGAGCAAAAAAGATTGAAACATTTTCATTTCTTCTGACTGAATTTCGGATTTAAGCATCCAATGAACAGGACCAAGGTTGGTGTTGAGGAGGTGTTACTTCTCTTGATCCATTAATTTATATTTTTATATTTTAAATGAATGTAACATAAAATGTGTAAATATTCTGGTTTTGTTGGTCTTATGTTGCTAACTAACTTGTTCCCATTTTTCCTAGGTTCTAGTTGATTTCTGATTACAATAATGAAGTTTGAACACTAAATTCATGCCAGCCAGGTAAACCTTCCATTAGCCCTCCCCAAAGTGTTTATTTACATCACTTGCGTGAGACTGGTTTTTGCTTTATCTGTGTGCTAATTAGTGGATACCTAAGGAGCACTAAAGAACTCATAGGAGTGCAAAAGAATGGCCTGATTTGATACCGTAGAACTTGCAAATCATCGATGTTTCTGTTATTTTATTTGTCATCAACAGAAAGTACTCAGCAAATATTTCTTATGGACTTGGTCTATATTGTGACCAATACAACTTGTTTTCTCACATCGAATGCCTATTGACTGACATAATATCTGTTGTGATACTATCAAGGTAGAGAACTGACATCCCCTACTTCAGACTGCTTTCCCCAGCAATTTCAGATCTTCAAGGTAAGATGTTTGGCTTCCATATCTTTTTTAGTATTGGGGATATTACTTGGGGTGCCAAGATCTTGTTTATATCCATTATGTTTTTCTCCATTCAACCATGGAAAATATGGAGTCACTAAGAGTGGTTGAAAGAATGAAATGTATAATGAAGTATGAACGTCATTACTGATAGAGGAGGTCCTCGGTTAAACATATGTATTAGGAAAACCAGTGACTCAACCATTCTTTTGTATAAATGTACTTGTGTTGTGTAGAAAAGTCAAACCTTGAGCCTGCGAGGGCGCACCAAAAAGAGCCTATACAAAAATGTTGGGTGTCACTTGAAGCTAAAATGTATTGGATTGTATTATCATTCATGTATATATGCCACCTTTGCATTTCACCTTTTAGTGATTGTTGATGCCTTACTCACATGTGAACCTTAACAATTCTTGTCATTTACTTGTGGGGGATTGATCAGCTCCCCGTGCGAGTAAAGCTGTCAATGCATCCTTGGTCCAGCAGTCAATTTTCCATCTTTTGTGCGTTGGGGTCGTCTCAGTGCACTTTAGTCTCACCACTCAACTTTGCATCTCATGTGTGCTTGGGTTTTCTGCAATTTGGTCACAGGTTGTATCTGTACATCGTCTTCTTTGGTTTTCCAATAATACCATCGCATCTAAATCAAGCCTTCCACTCTGAATACTATTTTTTTGGAAGAAAAGTCAAACCTTGGGTCTATGGGAGCACATCAGAAAGAGTCCATACATACATGTCAGGCACAACTTGAACCCAAAGAAAGATTATCGGTTTTCTTCTTTTTGATTATTTATCATATTTATTACTTATTTAACATGAAAATGTATTTTGTTGTAATATTTAAAAATATTTAATTTAAATAGGTCGATCAACCTGCTTAGACTTGTTGTATATACTTCAATACTTTACAGTGCACTATCTGACTTAAAGGATCATAGAATCCGAATCGTCCATTGAAATTCGAACCGTCTAGCACTGTCAAATGGATTGGTTCCCTTTTTTTTTTGATTAATGGAGGAGCGGGATAAGATTTCTTAGGTGGTGGATGTGGAACAATTCTAATAATTTTGCTTCTCTCATCCCATTTTGGTATATGTTAAAAAGGTAAAAATGTAAAATTGCATCATAGAATAAATCTTGAATTCTTTTAAAATTTTATAATTATTAAAAGGTAAGATTATTATCTTACCCTTTATGTAATATATTTGTTGTATACTGAAATTGTGTATTATATATTTTAAAAAAAAAAATCAAATTAGGGCAGAGATGAATTTATACAATCGTGAAAGTTTTAGAGATTACACCCATAACAGGCAGAGTGGATGATGAGATAAAATATATTAATTGTCGAAACCATTTTAAAATCGGGTTTTAGAAAATGGGGATCGACTTTAAAAACAAAATGTGAGTCGCCACCAATCCTTTTAGGTGTGATTGGATCACATTGTAAAACGTTTTATTTAAAACATTTGATTTTGGTCCATGAAAAACAAGAAAACATGTTCGGGAGTTGGTTACGTATGAGGAAGGGTTAGCACCCTCATAACGCCCAAAAATTGGTACCTAATCGATAAAATCATGTCCAAATGTTTGAAGTTTAAAAGTATTTAAAAATATGATTTCATAAAAAACTTTGAGCCATTTAAGTTAAAGCTTGAGATTTCTTTGTTCCGAGGGAATATAAACATCACAACTAGTACGTTAGGACACGATATTTAAGAACCTTCGTAATCAAAATAATCTCATGATTTATAAAACTTGTTAAAAGGGTATTTAGTTATTTAGCCAAACGGAAAATCGCAACCCAGTACGTTAGGACACTATTTCCCGAATTTCTAAATACCAAAACATTGTCTTATTTTAAAATATAGTAAGCTTGTAAAAATGTGTTTTTATTTTGAACAATAATCCATGTAACAATATCGCATTTATAAACTATCATACACAAATATTAAAAAACGATTATAATACAATAGCATACAATATAAAATACAACTAAAATAACTACACTATAGTAATCATAAAATAATAAATGAATAAAAGGGCATTGCATAGATAAATATATAAAGCAATATATGTAAAACAATAAAAAATACTAAATACTAAATATATAACCTAAGATAATACATAATAATATATATAATAATTTTGAATAAAGATATTTTAAAAAATATAAATAATATATGTAAAACATGTTATAAAATATAAATAAACTTTATACAAAAATAAAAATTTTTAGAAAATAATATATGATATGATATAATACTATGTAATATAAAAATAAAAAAAACATATAATATAGTATATGAAAAATAATATGTAATGAAAAATAATTTTGAGCTAAATAAAAATAATAAATAATGAAAATATATGTATATATATAGTACATTAATTATAAAATTATATTCATAATATAAACAATATAAATAAAATTGAATAAATAATATAAACAAATTTTATATAAAATGAAGTCTTAGAAATAATGTAACATAATATTATATAATATAATAAATAATATATATATAAAAATATATATAATAATATATAAATTTTTATACAAGTAAAATAATGTATATGATAATAATTAAATATATATATAACAAATAATACATATAAAAATATATATAGATTTAAATCTTCATTAATAAATATATGGAAATAATATATAATATTTAATAAGGTAAAATAATTAAATATGATATAAAATAATAAAAGATAAAAATAAAATAAATCAAAGAGAGCAGGGGTTAAATAGCGAAATTAAAAACAGATTAAAAGGACTAAAACAAAACACGCGTTAAAATACAAGGGCCAAAGTGGCAATTATGCGATTTTTTAAAACGACAACGTTCTAATTTTTAGCTTTCAAAGAGCCCGAGGACTAAATTGGAAAATAATTAAAATTTTGGGGCCAAATTTAAAAATAAAATTAAACGAAATTAAAATAATAAAAAATGAGGAAGGATCAAAAATAGAAATTAAACCATTTAATGAAACACGCGGATCCTACCCTCGGGTCGGTCGTCGAGCGCGGTCTTCACACGAACGACGTCGTTTAAACGCTTATGGACTTAAGCGAAAACGCACGCCGCTTTTCCCCTCGTTATAAAAGTAAAAAAATTGAAAAATCATTTTGAAACGTTTTTTTTTTTAAATGCGTAAACACTCTCGAGACCCTTTTACTCAGGTTTTGAACGTCAGTCCTTTGGAGCTATCATCACGCCACCACCGCAGGATGGTGGCGGAGGTTGAAACTTCTCTCATGAAAGGTAAACTCGCCCCTCTTTTTTTATTCTAGTACTACTTTATTTAAAAAATATGCATGAACAGAATAAAAAATAGGAAATAATCACCTCCGTTTTAAAAAAAAAACTCTATTTCAATCTCTTTTTATTTCTCAATATTTTTTTCTATTTTCTTCTCATGTCTCTGTGTATCCTTTCAGTATTACAAAATAATCGGCTTTTATAGCCTTGAAAAATGAAAATAAAAAGGAAAACTATATTCTTGCTATTCGCCTGGTTCTTCCCTTTTACATGCGGTGACGAGGACGCGCGGCGGTGATGGGGTAGCTCGCGTTGATGGCGGCGCGATTTGGCGATCGGACGAGGGCATGAGGAGTGATCGATGGCGAACGAGGATTGCGGCGCGACGATCGGTCTCGGTGCGAAGTGCGCGCGACGATCGATCGGTCTGTGCGAGGTCGCGCGCGAGGTTTCTGGAAACCCTAAGTTGCCGAGATCATTTTAAGTTTGGGCCCTTTTGGGCCGTTTAGGTTCTGGGTCCGCTTTAGGGTTTTGGGTAATGGGTTATTAGTCCGTAGGGTAAGTCTAGTTTGGGTTTAAGTTTGGGTTCTGGTATTGGGTCAAATGGTTTGTAAATGGACTGAAAAAAAACATTTATTTATTTTGTTTTTATTTTCTGAACGGGCCCGGGCAAAAATGGGCCATTACAGCTGCCCCTCTTTGCTCATTGTCGTGTAACGAGAATAGAGTAAAGACTATAAAAGGACCAATTTTGCCTGATCTTGGCCAAGCCTCGACTTCTTGATCCTCACTTTCTCCAAATGGCTTCCAACTTTACTGCAACTTCAATGGTATTGGAACTTCATCTTGATTTCAGTAAGTCTGCTAGCTTTATTCTGTTTCTTGCAATTTTAAGAATGCCAAATTGATGTCTTTGATCGGCTTCCTGCAAACTCAGGAATTGCCTGATCTGCTATCTTCAATCTGATCCCTGCAAACTCAGGGATCACCAGACTGATGTCTTCAATCTGCTTCCTGCAAACTCAGGAATTGCCAGATCTGCTATTTTCAATCTGCTTCTTGCAAAGCTCAGGAATGCCAGATTTGCTATCTTCAATCTGTTTCCTGCAAAGCTCAGGAATGCCAGATTTGCTATCTTTAATCTGCTTCCTGCAAAGCTCAGGAATGCCAGACTGGTGGTTAAATCTGTTCCACTCATCGCTTAGGAGACAAGATTTGTCGTTCGATCTTGGTCCACTATCGCTTTAGGGAGACAAGATCTACAATCTTTGACCTATTCCACTTTCTTTGTCGGTGAGATAGGGCTGGTGGCTTAAATCTGTTCCACTATCGCTAGGAGACAAGATTTGCCATTCGATCTTGGTCCTCTATCGCTAGGGGCGACAAGATCTACAATCTTTGACCTATTCCACTCTTTGGTCGTGAGAGATAGGGTGGTGGCTTAAATCTGTTCCACTCACTTTGCTTAGGGAGACAAGATTTGTCGTTCGATCTTGGTTCCCTACTGCTTAGGGTGACAAGATCTACAATCTTTGACCTATTCCACTGCTAGTCAAGGAGATAGGGCTAGTGGCTTAAATCTGTTCCACTCTCGCTAGGGAGACAAGATTTACCGTCGATCTTGGTTCCCATCACTGCGAGGTGACAAGATCTACAATCTTTGACCTATTCCATTTTGGTCGTGAGATAGGGTCGGGTGGTTTAAATCTGTTCCACTCATCGCTTGGGAGACAAGATTTGTCGTTCGATCTTGGTCATCTATTGCTTAGGGCAACAAGATCTACAATCTTTGACCTATTCCACTCTTTGGGTCGTGGAGATAGGGCTGGTGGCTTAAATCTGCTCCACTCATCGCTTAGGAGACAAGATTTGCCGCTCGATCTTGGTCCTCTCTTCTTAGGGCGACAAGATCTACAATCTTTGACCTATTCCACCGCTGGTCGGGAGATAGGGGTGGTGGCTTAAATCTGTTCCACTCATCGTTTAGGAGACAAGATTTGCCGTTCGATCTTGGTTCCCTATCGCTTAGGGGTGACAAGATCTACAATCTTTGACCTATTCCACTTCTTTGTCGAGAGATAGGATCGATGTCTCCGATCTGCTCCCGCAACCTCGTGGATTGTCGGATCTCGCTATTTTAATCGCTCCCGCAAATTCGGGGATACCGGACTAATGTCTTCTACCTTACTACATAACCCGTAGAATGAGTATATGTTTATGTCCAATATTTAGGATGCTTTGATCGAAATGCATCGATGCTCCTATTTAGACATGTTATGAAAATGTTATGAAGATGATTCCTGTTTTAAGGATTAGGATGCAATGACCGAAATGAATCAAATGCTCCTAATGCAATTTACAAAAATGTTATGAGTATGATTCCTATCCTAGGTGTTATTACTCATTTGTTTTTCATTCATGTTCTGCTCAAATAATTTGCCCCAATGTAATTTCTAAGTCAGCTCTACTTGAACCTTGGGACATGAATTGGTATCTCCCACTGCAACTTCAGGGGAATAACTTTTAATTTCTTCCATCTTTCATTTACCATTTAGAGGTACGTAACTTGTACTACTTTCAATCTGCTACACCATTCCTCGGGTGTAATGACCAGATGTATGAATGCAGGGTATCTCGTCAATGATCCTCTTTACACTTGGATTGACCTTGTTCGTCATTTGCCGATGTGGTATCACCAACGAAGTTGTCTTATTCAATAAAAATCTGAAGAGATAATCATTCTTCAATGTTTCCAGCCCTTAGGCTTGGTGAATTCTGAACAATAGTCATGCTTCAGATTCCTCATATTATTTAGAAGCTTCTAGAGTAATATGCGAAACTCCTTTTATGAAAGTGTTATTAGTCCATAAATCGTTATTTCAATATAAAATGCTTGAAAAAGATTACAGCAATGGACAAGAAAGAAATTAATCAGGAGTATAGCTCGAAACAAATAAGCTAATCAAAGATAACCAATGCAATAAATGAAAATTGATTGGTATGTCTTAAAAAGAATAAAGCAATCAAAGATAAGGAATCCAAAAATGGGTAAGATAGAAGTTAGGTGCCCCAGATATCGCAACCTGAGCTTCTTTGTTCCAACTTCTTGAGGACCATTTTAAGCTCAATATGTGTTCAGGGGATCCGGAGTACTTTGTCGATACCCCAAGACGTGACATACTTCCTCTTTGCTAATTCAGGTGTAGCAAGACTATTGCATGCTCCACTTTTGGTCTAAATTTGAGCCGCCCTTTTCGGGTTTTCAACTCAATCCCTTTTGGTCTCAAAGCGCCCTTTTCAGGTTTTCGCCTTGGCCTCTCCTTTTTCTTTCTTTCTTTCTTTTTTTTTGAGGCGAAAATTTGAACTCAAGGCGCCCTTTGCGGGTTTTCATCTTAGTCTTTCCTCTTTCAGATAAAATCCTTCTTGATCGAACCTGAATTTTGCAGATTGGACAAGTCTTTGTCATCCATCTCTATCAATATCAATGTTCCTCTAGAACAGGCCCTATATAAGTCCTTCCCAGTTTGGCATATGCTTTCCTCTAAAATCGTTTTGTAGAGGAAATTTTTTTTTCAACATCGGGTTCCCTTTGTGGAATTCTCTTGGATGAACCTTTTTGTCGTAAGCTCATATCATCCGACCGTGATGGATAACTTTTAACCTCTTCTTCGATTAGGTTCAATTGGCAAAAATGCTTCAATTCCATAATGGGTAAGATGTTGCCCCAGTGAAGGTTCTAGCCAACGTTTGATAATCATAGAGAGTAGTGATAGCTTCTGATGCCAATCTTTACAAGTCTTAGCCACCTTTCATTTCTTCTTCTTCTTTTTCTTCTTTTTTTTTTGCACTGTGATATGCTGCCTGATCTTTGGATAAACTGTAAACTTTGACTTTGTACAATTATGCGTTATTAAATATGATCCTTTATGGCATTCTTTGCTGATTTTTTTTTTGAAATTTGATGACTTTCGACTGTGTAACATTGGCATATAAAGCTACTTCCACCCTCTTAGTGAAATAAACGACAACCATGATAGTGAATCGATGTCAACTAGAAGCATTTGACAAGATTGGCCCCATAATATCCATGCCCCACATATGAAAAATTTGTGAAGAACTAGAGCAAGCACATGAATCTCGTCTCCTTAAATACGGCATAGTTGATACCATCTCTTTCTCTGTAGATTGGCAGTGCCCAATCCTCATGTTTAGGGCGCATCTTATAAGCCCAAGCATGTCCTGATATAATCATGTGAAAATATCTTTGAATTCTCGAAAGTAACTCAATAATATCTCGCATTATCTTCGTGGTGAGCTAGGCTTTGATCTTGACTCCTTTCTTAGGCTTGCAACATCCATTGACCTTATGTAAGGTAGGGTCTGTTTTTCATCTTGTTAAACCACTCTTAACAAATCAAAAGATATGTTACAATCTATGTCATCTTCAAAGTCCTTAGATCCCCTGGACCCATATCTCATTCAAAAAGGGAGTCAGTAACAACGTCGCTCATGTCGTTGATATCTGGGTACCTAGGTATAAAGGCGAACAAATCCAAAGAATAAATGATTCTAAGGATAATTATTGGTATGGTCATGAATAAAGAATGAAAGAATATTCTAAGACATGAAAGAATGTACAATATGAAATGTAAAGAATGAAAAAAATATTTACTTAAAAGGATGCATTTTATTGAAATAAAAATTCTGGACACAAGCCCATTTCACAAAAGGAGTTCTTGTTGCCTCTAGGCTCAAGACAACAAGCATGTTTTGAGCATTACTCTAGATTAGCCCTAAAAGTACAGGGATTTCTTCCACAGTCTTATTATTCAAAACACTTCCAAGTACACAAGGGTTTGGAAACTTCGTTCTCTGATTCCCTCTTTGATTTCTTCAAGGAGTAGCAACTTTCTTGTCTCCTCCTTCAATCACTGCATTAACTACCTCATTAAAATGATCAGGTTTTGATGGATCGTCGAACTTTACAACTCCCATTTTAATAAACCTTTCGAACAACTTTTTAAACGTATTTTAGTTTTCGATTGAGTGGCCCTTTATTCCCCCGTGGTACTCGCATTAGGCATTCTCGTTATACCATTTTGGGAACGGAGGTTGCAACGGTTTCGAATAAAATGGGGACACCACGTGTGCATCAAACAAACTTTGATATAGCTCCTTATACGTCATGGGGATTGGCGTAAATTAGAGCCTTTCAGAGTTTTGCCTTGGGGAAACCTGATTGCTAGTAACTACCATCCTTGGCTGATTTACTGTAATCGGCTCTGAATGACTCTTGTTGTACCTACCGGCATTATTCGTTTTCTTTTCCTTCTTCTTCAGGGCTTTTGAGGTCCATTCTCCTCTTTCCTTTGTTTCTACCAGAACAACCGGTTTGGCTTGATCATCGATCGGGTTAAAACCTATTGGAGAGTAAACGATGTCTTCCGCATCATCCTCACTATTGTCCACTGAGCCACTCCTTTTTCCAAGTCCTCCAGCTAATAACTGGGTTAGCTGGCCTATCATATTCCTTTGAAATTCTCGCATTTCTTGATGAATCTCAGTCAATTGCCCCTGCATCTGTATTTGCATTTGTTCTATTCTCTTCAACCTTTACTCCATGTTTTCCAGGTTAACTGAAATATTTTTACCTAATTAGGGTCTTTTTGTAAAAGTCTAATGCAAATTATGCAATGTAATGCAAATGCATGAATGCAGAGAAAGAGAGGCGTTGACTCTGAATTCAGTTACATTAGAAAAACTTTACTAGAAAATAAATTTCTTTATACAAAACGGATCGCATACACGGCCTTGTCCTCATAGTCCAAGTGAAAACATCAATCCTCTTCTTCGCAAAAGTCAAATCTTGCAAACCTCTAATAGATGCCTCCTCTAGCTCCTTTTGCTTGATCTGGACATGACTCACTGCTCCATAATGCTTGTTAGACTCTTCAAGAAAGTCGAGACGTGGTGATTCCCGATTTGTCTTTGTCAGCTTGAATCCTTGGGTAATAAGGTCTTGTATTCCTTCACGGACTATCAGTCTTCTCTCGTTGTATTCACTTAGACTATATTCGGACGACTGTATTATAATCCACTTTATCAAAAAATCCATTTTCTTATGACCAACTTTTCTATTTAGCAATCGAATTTGAAATCAACCCCTCTTTTCTATGATGTGAATGCAATGCAATCAAAACAAAAGAAAACACGTTAGCACAGGAAAAATAAATAACCTAGAACACCTATCAGGGTGCCCACTAGGGTTTGACATAGTTCTACCTAGGGTAAGCCCTTAGGTTTTCTACATGTGGTTTAGCTCTAAAGCTGAGGTACCCGAACCAGCAGATTTCTCGATCCTCACCCATTATAGGCTCATATGGACCGAGTTCGGTTCAGGGGAATACATTTCCCTATGGCTGCACGGAGGTGAAAACCTCACGAAGACATAGGTACGGATGTATCCCGAAAGCAATTCACTATCCTGCACGGAGGTGAAAACCTCACAAAGGAGTAGCTTCTCACTCCCACTTAAGGGTGTAACCACGACGGTCATGCAGTGCAATGCATAGTAATATATTTAAAACAACATGCAATAAAATGATCATATTTTTAAAATCAAAATTTTAAATTCAAACAAAAGGACATGAAATTATCAATTTTACGGCCTGACTCTCTTGGTCCCCAGCGGAGTCGCCAAGCTGTCGAAACCATTTTAAAATCGGGTTTTAGAAAATGGTGATCGACTTTAAAAATAAAATGGGAGTCGCCACCAATCCTTTTATGTGTGATTGGATCACCTTGTAAAATGTTTTATTTAAAACATTTGATTTTGGTCCACGAAAAACAAGAAAACAGGTTCGGGAGTCGGTTACGTATGAGGAAGGGTTAGCACCCTCATAACGCCCAAAAATTGGTACCTAATCGATAAAATCATGTCCAAATATTTGAAGTTTAAAAGTATTTAAAAATATGATTTCTTAAAAAACTTTGAGCCATTTAAGTTAAAGCTTGAGATTTCTTTGTTTCGAGGGAATATAAACATCACATCCAGTACGTTAGGACACGATATTTAAGAACCTTCGTAATCAAAATAATCTCATGATTTATAAAACTTGTTAAAAGGGTATTTAGTTATTTAGCCAAACGGAAAATCGCAACCCAGTACGTTAGGGCACTATTTCCCGAATTTCTAAATACCAAAACATTGCCTTATTTTAAAATATAGTAAGCTTGTAAAAATGTGTTTTTATTTTGAACAATAATCCATGTAACAATATCGCATTTATAAACTATCATACACAAATATTAAAAAACGATTATAATACAATAGCATACAATATAAAATACAACTAAAATAACTACACTATAGTAATCATAAAATAATAAATGAATAAAAGGGCATTACATAGATAAATATATAAAGCAATATATGTAAAACAATAAAAAATACTAAATACTAAATATATAACCTAAGATAATACATAATAATATATATAATAATTTTGAATAAAGATATTTTAAAAAATATAAATAATATATGTAAAACATGTTATAAAATATAAATAAACTTTATACAAAAATAAAAATTTTTAGAAAATAATATATGATATGATATAATACTATGTAATATAAAAATAAAAAAACATATAATATAGTATATAAAAATAATATGTAATGAAAATAATTTTGAGCTAAATAAAAATAATAAATAATGAAAATATATGTATATATATAGTACATTAATTATAAAATTATATTCATAATATAAACAATATAAATAAAATTGATTAAATAATATAAACAAATTTGATATAAAATGAAGTCTTAGAAATAATATAACATAATATTATATAATATAATAAATAATATATATATAAAAAATATATATAATAATATATAAATTTTTATACAAGTAAAATAATGTATATGATAATAATTAAATATATATATAACAAATAATACATATAAAAATATATATAGATTTCGTACTGTTAATAAATATATAGAAATAATATATAATATTTAATAAGGTAAAATAATTAAATATGATATAAAATAATAAAAAGATAAAAATAAAATAAATCAAAGAGAACAGGGGTTAAATAGCAGTTAAAACAGATTAAAAGGACTAAAATAAAACACGCGTTAAAATACAAGGGCCAAAGTGGCAATTATGCCAGATTTTAAAACGACAACGTTCTAATTTTTAGCTTTCAAAGAGCCCGAGGACTAAATTGGAAAATAATTAAAATTTTGGGGCCAAATTTAAAAATAAAATTAAACGAAATTAAAATAATAAAAAATGAGGAAGGACTGAAATAGAAATTAAACCATTTAACGGAAACACGCGGATCCTACCCTCGGGTCGGGTCAGAGCGCGGGTCTTCACACGGAACGACATCGTTTAAACGCTTATGGACTTAAGCGAAAACGACGCCGTTTTCCCCTCGTTATAAAAGTAAAAAAAAGGCTGAAAAATCATTTTGAAACGTTTTTTTTTTTTAAATGCAGAAACACTCTCAGAGACCCTTTTCTGGGTTTTGAACGCCGATCCTTGAGCTATCACACGCGCCTCACGCCCACCGCGGATGGTGGCGGAGGTTGAAACTTCTCTGTTGAAAGGTAAACTCGCCCCTCTTTTTTTATTCCAGTACTACTTTATTTAAAAAATATGCATGAACAGAATAAAAAATAGGAAATAATCACCTCCGTTTTTAAAAAAAAACTCTATTTCGATCTCTTTTTATTTCTCAATATATATTTTTTCTATTTTCTTCTGTGTCTCTGTGTATCCTTTCGTATTACAAAATAATCGGTTTTTATAGCCTTGAAAAATGAAAATAAAAAAGGAAAACTATATTCTTGCTATTCTGCTTCGATTCTTCCCTTTTCTATGCAGGTGACGAGGACGCGGCGGTGATGGGGTAGCTCGCGTTGATGGCGGCGCGATTTGCGGCTGGACGAGGGCATGAGGAGTGATCGATGGCCGAACGAGGATTGCGGCGCGACGATCGGTCCGGTGCGAGGTCGCGCGCGACGATCGGTGCAGGTGCGAGGTCATGCGCGAGGGGTTTCTGAAACCCTAAGTTGCTTTGAGCTCGTTTTAAGTTTGGGCCCTTTTGGGCCGGTTTAGGTTCTGGGTCTATTTAGGGTTTTGGGTAATGGGTTATTAGTCCGGTGGGGTAAGTCTAGTTTGGGTTTAAGTTTGAGTTCTGGTATTGGGTCAAATGGTTTGTAAATGAACTGAAAAAAAAACATTTATTTATTTTGTTTTTCTTTTCTGAACGGGCCCGGGCAAAAATGGGCCATTACATTAACCATGAAGTAGCGGTGGATTTGGTAACAGCTAATTCATTGTCATTTCTAATTTAACTAATAACTAGAATATATATATTTATAAATTAAAAATTAAAATAAATTCAAAGAGAATTCATATATACATCTTTCTCCTTATTATTAAAGTGGAATTTAAAATAAATTGTGGAAACTTTTGGATATACTAAAATGTGATTATAAAATTCTCAGGAATTCAATCCTATCATTAAGCAATAGCAAATAAGGTTTGCAGACTTTGTTTAGTAATAACAAGCAATTATTTGCTTCAGCAGCATTTTAACAAGGGTTGGTCCTGCAGCATCCCCACCGAGGCTACAAACTCCATTCCTTACCCTGCGTATGTCCTCAAGCATTGGTGTGTACTGCCAGTGGAAGAGGTGCCATTTTCTATTTAAGCCACTCTGCAATGTGGTGTTTCGTTCACAACATAAACCAACTAGTCTTAATTTCTCCCCTGTTTGCCAGCAGAAGTTGGAGCTGAAAACAATACAATCGTTTCGGTCAATGATACAGACTGCTCCTCCCATACTACGCTACTGTATGGTTAAACTATTCAAATCTCATTTTTCATAAATTAAATTTTAAAATTATAATAATCGATATACCCGTTTCACTAATGATACATTCTGCTCCAGTAGTTTTGTACCCTAATTTCAAAGTAGATTACTTCACAAATTCATTTTCATTAAGAAAAATGTTTATTTGACACGTTTAAATTCAAAATTTTAGAATTTAATCCCTATATTTTTATTTTTAAGAATTTAGTCCCACTACTTTTTATATTTCATGTTTAGCTACATGGCTATTAAGTAAATATATTTTTTTATTTCAAAATGTCACACTAACAAATTTAATAAAAAAAATTAACAGGATTAAATTTCTGAAAATAAAAGTATAAGAACTAAATTTTAAATTTGTGAAACATATTTTAACAAAATAATAATAATTAGTTTAAATTCAATACAATTTTGTCCAATTTAAATTTAGCAAGATTAGGTATTATAATATGTGTGTATTTCGTTTTCTTTTTATTAGACACGATGCATTTGCATGGCGTTATTTGAGTAAAAAAGAATAATTTTTAAAAATATTTAGCGGATAAAAATAATTGATGAAAGTACTATTATAGCCTTTGTCCGTGATTTGAGAGTGTTAGTAGGGACATTAGTTTTAAGTCATTGACCAATCAATCCCAAGTTTGCTGCTCTGTCATGTCTTCGTTGGATATCCCATGGTCTCTCTTACTTGGCACCAGTTTGGAGTTTGCATTTTGGGCTCCAATTTTCAACTTAAAAAAAAGTCCATTTTTATTTAATATTTTTTCAAATAATGACAAAATAAATCAGAAAAACGAATGTAAGAGAGTCATTGAGGTTAGGTTCCCTCATTTCTATGCCAGAAATTTACTTCTCCTGACTTCCTCACCAAGAACAGAGATAAATCCTTTGAATCTAAGGTAACCCATCTAAATATTATCCCAAGATTCAAACTTTTTCTATCTTTGCTTCTATCGTTCATTGATTTTAACTCAATGCTTCCACCAGTTGTTTGAATTATTGTTTTCTGTTTACATGATTATCATGCCTGGATCTGATTTAAAAGTTTTATTTTTTTTATCCCAACTGAAGAGCTGGAGTTGTTCAGTTATCTATTGTATTGATTGGGTTTTTGTGATTTGCTGTGTTCTACTTGATTTTATTTCATCGTTTTTAGCTTGAAAGCTAGGATCTTTGGGTGAATAAAGACTTGAATTTGAGCATTGAGCTTGGTTTTTAGATATGAAACAACATTGGGTTGCTTTGCTTTTCGTGAATGAATAGCTATGGGTGGTCTTGACTGTTAAGCATTTGGCTGCTCGGTACTTGAATACATTGTTTAAGCTTGAAAGTTACGATTTTGGTGTAGGTGTTAATCGCTTTTTTCTTTTTAACTATTTAGTTATTTATTTTAAATAAAACCAACAAAATTGGTTTGCTTAGGTTTGAGGATTCATGACTATGGATGCTGCTGCGGAATCATCTGAATCTAGATTATCCAGTTCCCAGTTGAACAAAAACAAGCCTTTTCACAACGATGAGAGTTGTCCTAAAGAAGTATTACCTGTTAGGGGTTGTGGGTCGAGGAATACAAGCCCATCAGGTCGGATAGGATCGAGGAACACTAGTCCGTCTAGGCAGAAGGTGGTAAAGACTAAACCACGGGGTTTAGATGAGGAGACGGTTGCTACATTTGGTAAGGCAGTTCATCCTGATGTTCAAATGGAAGATAACATATGGGCAATGTTGCCTGAGGACTTATTTAATGAAATTTTGGCAAGGGTTCCCCCATTTATGATATTCCGGCTTCGTTCGGTTTGTAAAAGATGGAATTCAATACTTCAAGATAATAGTTTTCTCAAGTTTCACTCAGAAGTGCCATCTCATGGGCCATGTCTACTTACATTTTGGAAGAACTCACAGACTCCGCAATGCTCAGTTTTTAGTTTGCCATTAAAAACATGGTATAGAATTCCATTCAATTTTTTGCCTCAGTGGGCCTTCTGGTTGGTCGGCTCTTCAGGTGGTCTAGTTTGCTTTTCTGGACTTGATGGTCTAATTTTCAGAGCTCTAGTATGTAATCCTCTTACACAAACTTGGAGAACACTGCCAAGCATGAATTATAACCAGCAAAGACAGTTGATTATGGTTGTGGATCGAACAGACAAATCATTTAAAGTTATAGCCACTAGTGATATTTATGGTGACAAGTCACTGCCTACTGAAGTATATGACTCAAAGATTGATAAGTGGACGGTCCACCAGATAATGCCTGCAGTAAATCTGTGCTCCTCAAAGATGGCATATTGTGACTCCAGGTTATATTTGGAAACCCTTTCACCCCTTGGCTTGATGATGTATCGTCTTGACTCTGGATATTGGGAGCATATTCCAGCAAAGTTCCCTAGATCTTTGCTAGATGGTTATTTGGTTGCCGGGACACAGAAGCGCCTGTTTCTGGTTGGAAGAATTGGTCTTTACAGTACCCTACAAAGTATGAGAATTTGGGAATTGGATCATGCTAAGATTATGTGGGTGGAGATAAGTAGAATGCCACCTAAATATTTTCGAGCTTTGTTGAGACTATCAGCTGAGAGATTTGAGTGCTTCGGACAGGATAATCTTATCTGCTTCACATCTTGGAACCAAGGGAAGGGCCTAATTTATGATGTGGAAAAGAAGGTTTGGTCTTGGATTGCCGGCTGTGCTCTTCAGTCATACAACAGTCAGGTTTGCTTCTATGAGCCAAGATTTGATGCCTCTGTCCGCTGAGCTGGAAAATTTCCTTTGAGGTGACCTGTTGAGAGGTTAACTTGTGGCCAGTAGTTCCTATTTCTTTGTAAGAAAGATGATATCTTCTTTCACACCATCCTTTTTCCTGCTTCGTGCACATATTTTGACGGGAATTACTTCTCTGCTGTTGGCGGATTGTGCCACCAAGTGATCCTTGCTACTGCATCAGCATCGTGAACATATCCTTTTCAAGCTATTTATATCACCAACAATTTTTAGGCACTTGGTGATATCATTCCATACCTGGACTGAATGAGGCACATTGACACCGGGCTGGGTTGTACTTCAATAACTAGATGAGGGCTGAACTCCTTAAAGGTGTATATCATGGGACTAAAAGAATTGTAAGAATTTTTGCACTGGCCTTTGCTTACTAATTTAACTCATAAGAAATTTCATCTCATAATGTTATTTTACTTTTGTTGCCTGTCGATTTATGTCATAGTGGCTGATGTATGTCATTCTGCTGACTTCATCACAGCTTGTACACGTTGTACTTTCAATGCTCTTAACTCTCCTCTTAGTGATTGAGAAGCTCTTCTGGACCCTCTTTACTTTTGTTCTCCTTAAATAAATCTATTACGGGTGTTTGAATTCTTTATAGAGGTAATATGATATAAATTTGCCACAAATAAAATAATAAATTGGTGTTTTTCATGATCTTCAAAATTGATTTGGAGCATCCTTGGGTTGTATACTGTCATTGTTTCTCATGAAAAAGAAAAAGAAAAATTGTAACACTTGAATTTGGTTATGGTTTGTGAAGAGTTAATCCAATCTTGTGCTTACTATGAACCGACACAAGATAAATTTATGCTGTCTTTTTCTGCACTGGATGAATCAACATTGTGCATTCTCCTTTTAGATTATTCAGCCTAGCAATTTTTAGGAGTTTATTTTTAACTAATTGGAAATGTTAAGGTCATGTTCCCCTGAAATATGTTGGACACTCACACGTGAAAATATTTTAACTGGTACTGCATTTGTTTTTAATCATTAAGCAAGCCTGTTAGCTTCTATTGTACCTTGATGGTTAGTTTCAGTAATGCTCCTTGCTTGCTGCTGGACGGTCGCCCTTTATTCTTGCTTAATTGATGATCCACATGTTCTTAAAGTGACTTAAAAATAAGAATATGCTTTATAAAGCCAACAGCAGCAATTAATTCATTTTCCAGAGTCGGGATTTGGTTTTGGTGAGGCTGAGAGCTAGTAATAGAATTTGGCTAGTTTTTATTATTCTGCACATAGCAGTCTTAGGCAGCTTCACCACCAAGGAAAACATTGAAACTACAGAAACGTTGATATTCCATGTAAAATTTTCCATAGTTTGCAGTCTGATGACTCTCATGCATTGCATCTGATGTCAATTGATGAGGCAGTATCATTTACAAATTTCAACTGCATTGCCCGTTTGAGTTGAATAAACAATAATGCGTTGATTCTGGTTTCAGCATGGTTGCTGCTGAGGAAGGTAAGTTCCTCTTCATTACCTCCTATGAACAGCAACAGGCTTTGATTACATGTGAAAATGAAACTTCAGATCTGGTGCTAAAGGGGTTGTATCAAGTCACATTAATCGGTGATAGGTTACAAACTAAATAAATTGCAAGAGATGCTAGTTGTTATATCCTGCTCCTGTAGGGTAGCATATTAAGAATGCTTTAAATTTGAGAATATTTGTTGATTTGGGTTAAACTGTTGTAATAGTATAACATATTAATATTTTCTTTGCCCGTGGATAACTAGAAATCCGCGTTGTTGCTGCAGCGAATTGAATGTGCTGCATAAGTAATAGTGAGGAACATCGTGCCGAGGATTGTGTTTTGAACCACATATAGAAAGATTATAACCATGTTGAATATTGAAGTATAGATATGCATCATCAAAAGAAGCTGACAGGTTCTCCTTAAACTGACGGACATAGTCTTATGCTGTTGCTGGTTACCCTAGGATGAAGCTCCAGAGTGTTATTACTGCAACTGGAACTACTTCTGGGCTATCTGGTTTGACCTTCTTGTTAAGTGGTTGAGCTAAATGATGACTTTGTTGCAGTGTGGGTTTACTTGGCTTACCTTATTCTGAATTCTGAAACATCTTTGAATTGACCTTATCAAATAAAACAACATGATGGAGCAGAAATTGTTGAAGTTTGAAAGGACTGCATGTACCATTCATCATCCTCTCAAACCATATCACCTTTTCCATTTAGGTAGTTCAATTTTATTTTATTTTTTTATGGTCAAAAGTGATAATTTAAGTAAAATGAGACGAAATTCATCATATAAGGAATATTTTTGCCAATTTTTTAGTGAGAAAAGCAATATAAAACTCTTTTCTTTTATCCTTTGTTCAAGTTGGTGTATTTTTGTTTTTGTATATCCGTAGTAGGGCAAATATGGGAAGAAATGGTTCCATTACAGTTTAATCATAGGAATGATATTCCGTGTAATTTAGGGAAGATGGGTGATAAAATAGTAAATGGAAGATGGAAAGCTCCAAGAAAATTTATTGTATTAAAGAAGAAACAAAAAGGCAATCTAAAAGGAATCTTTTTATTTTCTTGGATTGCCAAATAATTTCTTGACAACCCCAAATTGATATAATTAATGTTAGTGTTATACATGTGACATTGTCGTTTGAAAGCAAGCAACTTATTTTACCTGGTTGAAAATCCAACATCAAAAAAACACCCACATTAATACAATCGGAATTCTCCAAATTCCCTACATACACACACACATGGATTACAAATCATTTGGTGGATTAGTACAAGTAATAATAGAATCGATGCTCACTAACTAAAGATGAAACACACGTCATTGGTAAATGGAGCCATACTGTTTTTACAGGTGTCAAAATCTGGGCTTAATCTTCCTTAAAGTAAGAGATTAGGAGTGAGGTTGCATATTTCCAATATTTGATGCTAATTTGTAGTAATACTAAAGTATAACATTGAGGGTGACGTTGAAACAGGTGCCCTTGCAGTGGTATCGAACATACTAAATTCCACTCTCATCACCCATTATCTTCAATTATAGTATTAACTTTTTTTAAAGGAAATAATTAATAGCAAAAAGATATTAGAACTCTTTTTTTGATAGTTGAAATTGCAGTTTTGACTCTCTTATTTATTTTTTTTTTCCTTTTTGGAGGCAACAAAACAAAGTAACTATCCTTTCCTTTTATTGAAATTGTAAAATGTTTTAAATTGTTTAATTCAAAAAAAAAAAAATGATACACACAAGAATTATGGAAAACCAAAATCAACAATATATAGTTTTCATTATTACTTCTAAAAATTTCTTAAAAATTGAAGGGATTATCTTCTTTTCAATGGAGCTTTAATTTTAAGATATTTTGTCTAAATTTGATATTAAATAGATGTAGCGCGCTTCAAAGGTCGTCCATACTTTATTTTGAAAATAAGTTTAGAAAATTTTTAATTTGGGATTGCTTGAGATTTGATGTAGTGATCTTCAATACTTGATATTAGGTTGATGATGTTTATTTCAAGTGTCAACTATACTTAATCTTAAAAAAAACAAAGTTTTACATTCTCTGTTTATGCAATCAAAAGAATGGGTTTAGTCGAGCTTAGCCTTCTTTTTGTTGCAAGATCAATCAACAACTTTTTTCAAAATTGATGTAGCGTTCTTCATAACTTCTTTAGGTCTTCATCACTTACAATATTTTTGAGATTTTGGAGAGCGAGAGAGCTTCAAATATTCAAAACCTTCTCTTCAACCTTCAATTTCTAAACTCTTGTGCTTCCGAATTTTTGAAGTTTGGAGGTGACATCTTTTTATAATGTTAAAGAGAGAGTTCTTGTGGAACATGATATCTTCAAATGAATAATTATAAAGACTAAATCTTTTTATTTATTATTTATTTCATAATTAATTATACTAATTAAAGATAGTATAATTTTTATTATTTATTTCCTGATTAGTTTAAATTAATTAGAGATAAAATAACTCTTAAAAAATATGAATCCCTACAAAAGAGTTCTAAAAAAATTATTTATATTTTTAAATATTTATTTCAATTTTAATAGTGTATTTAATTTGTAAAAACATTTATAAAGTTAAAAAAAATTAAACGGTTTTAAAATTTACAGTAACTTATTATGTAAATTTGTAAGCTGGATGATTGAATATGAATAAATTAGAATGAATTATTATGAAAATATAACTTGCATAACACCACTAAAAATTATATAAAAAGGTGGAGGAATTTATGTTGCAATTTCCCCGTCCATAAATGCTTACTTTTTTTTTTTTTCTCAATCGAAGAAATACTTCAAGAAAGACTTGGAAGCACCAACTCTTTCAAAAACAAGAGGAGTACAACAATATTACAACTAACATCCAGATACAAAAACCACTAAATAATAAGTATAAGAAAGCATCTATCCAATTCACCACGAGGCTTTAAAAAAAGAAGATCTCAATATACTTGCTTTCGTCAAAACATCTGCCATACCATTACTTTGTCGATGAGTAACTGCAACTTGAAATCCAGCCATCTGCCTAGTGCCATAGTTGATATTCTCAAATAAATTTCGTAACGACCACGGTCTATGCCTCCTATTTATCAACCATTCCGCAACAACAACCGAGCTTAATTCAATTATTAATGGAACATGCGCCTTCCAATTCAATCCAATATACATCTCCATTGTTGCTTTAATTGCCATTAATTCTGTCATTTTCGATCCCCTAGCTTCGATCTGCCCCGAGAATAACGCACAAGCCACTCCTTTATTATCTCTCAAAACCCCACCACAACCCGCTACATCCTCCAAATCAATGCCAGCCACATTGAATTTCAACCACTCGGGAGGCTCCCAATGGTTAACCTTCCTACTTAACATGCTTCTTGATGAGCTACATTTTGCTGGCCAGTGCCACCAATAACATTCCGAAAATTGACATTCATCAAGCACTACTGTAGCCCACATCAAAGCTCTCATTTTAGAGTGGTACAACATTGTATCTACATTTATCGATGTCCTATCAAACACTTTATCATTCCGAGTTAACCACACAATCCAGCATGATGCCGAAATTGCAATCAACCATAAACTTTTTTGAACTCCTGTCCAATGCACGTCACAACACATGGTGAAAAATTCATCAAATTTCTCGATTGATTTCCAATTGATTCCCCACCAATTGAAGATTCGTAAACAAAACCTATTCACATAATTGCACCCAAAGAAAAGATTATTAACACTTTTCGTTGCCCTGTTATACCATGGGCAACCACTGTTTAACAGATCCAGTTTCACCCCCAGCTAATCAGAAAATATTTCGTTGGGAGATGCTTAATAATCAACATCCATAGAAAATTACGAACTCTTTACTTTTTTTTTTTTAACTTCCTAACATGTCATATTTTTATAATGTAACGCATTAAAAATTTAAAAATTTAAAATATTATATATATATGATATGATATGATATGATATAATATGAAAACGGAGCAAGAATATCAGCTTGATGTTTGATGTAGTGCGTGATGAAATTTTTGAGTTAACATGAAAACATGTTTTGAAGTAGTTTTTGAATAGTGTTAGTAGAAATTTTATCAACTTGTTATAAGAATTTGGTGTTGAGTTCCATTTGTAGGAATCACTTAAGCTTTCAATCTATATAATCAATAAAACAACTTGATTTCATAACTTTTGCAAGAGAAGCCACTTATTCTTTAAAGGAAGTGATACTCATAACTACCACTTTCTGACTTGATGTTCACCATTCACCAATTCTTATTGTTCATCATTTTTCTTTTCTTTTTAGTTGGAAAATACTTCAATTTTAGATGACTAGGTTTTGGGAGTCATTGCAATTTTGATGATACAAAATTTTATGACTTCAACAATTAGAAATAAATTAAAGAATTTTATTTATGAAATTTGAGTTATAATTTATGTATAATATTCTCTTCAATAAATCGTCGATCTAAGAATTGTTTAGATTTGATCTTGTATGGATACGGTCTACTTTAAACGTTATCAAGACTTGATTTTAAAAAGGATTTTGTAGAGTTACTTGCTTGACATTGATTTAACAGGTTTCGAGACTTGTGTTTGGGTCAATGAAGTTTGCTTCAAATTATCATTAAGACTTAATCTTGAAAAACAAATTTTATCTCTTTTGTGTTAGTATAACCATATTGCCAGATTGGGGTGAGATTTTATCTAAACTTCTTTGAGACTTAATATTGAATAGATAATTTTGTTCCAGGGGTATTTTAAACTTCATCTTTAAAAATGAGTTTAACCTCATTTATGTTGGTTGAATAAGATCGAACATTCGCTTCTGCGTTCTTCAAATCTTCTCCTCAAATTCCAATTTTTAATTTATGAAATTATTTTAAATTGAAAATCTTTTTGTATAACCAAAAAGAGAGTTTTTATAAAACATTTTATTATCGCTTTTATTTATTATTTATTTTATATTAGTTAAAAATAAAATAATTATTAAAAATATGATATATCTATAAAAATATAATTAAGAATAAATGGCTGAAAATTTTTAATTGGTCGAAAATAATATTGATATAATCGAATTAAATTAGATGGGTGATAAAATGATATGAAAGGGTTGGTGTCGGTTAATTTTGTCTAAAAGGGAGAAATAATTAAAGCATTAAATGGGGTGGGGTGGCACACAGTTGTGAAGATGAGGTGGGGACAAAGTGTTAACAAAAGGCAGGATTAGTTTATTAGTATAATGCTCAAATAGAGGCATACGTGGTTTAAAATGAAACGTGATAGGGTTTAGTAATTCTATGCACTAATCACTTGCCCATGTTACTTCTAGCTCTTAATTTCATGCTCATGCCTCTTTGGGAACTATGCTTCATTGCTCCCTCTTTTATTTATTTATTTCCCATATATATCTTCATGCCAACTAAACCCATAATATGTACAAACCTTTTTCTTCCCCATAAATGTTAGGTACAACATTAAAACCATAAATTTAAAAAATTAAAAATATAAATAGTAAAATAAAAAAGCAAGCTCTATATGAGATTCTAGCTATTTGGGAAGCGCTTGTTATTTTCTTTGCTTCTAAGTGGCACATTTCACATAAACTAGTTATTGATTCTAACTGTGATCTTGATATCAAGTGGTGCATTGGTACTTATGTTAGTAGTTTCGCTAGGAAGGATTATTCAGGTTTTTGGATTATTCTTCACATATTCCGCACTGTTAATATGAAAGCTGATAATCTCGCTAAAATAAGGGCCAATAGAGACTGCGACTTATTGCGCGATACTTTGCTTCATTTTTTCCTCGACTTTTTGCTTCCCGGGTCTTATTTTGGCATAACGCTGGTTTTTTTTTCCTAAGTATTTGATTATGTTTTGTTTTGATTTTGTACTGAGTTTTGCTGAATCAATAAATTTGATATCTTTACTTATAGAAAAATTTAATTAATTAATTAATGATTTGCTATAACTTATTTATTGATGATACATTAGTTGTGGATTAAATATTAACCCTTACTTAGAAGGAACTTAGGAGAATTAATTTTTTTTATTTATATAGGGTGGAGGGGCTTACATTAATAATACAAAAAAATTATTTACGACAATACATTGTTTTGAACAATAAAAGTTAATGTCGCCAATGTATCAACCGACACCACCTATAAAAATTAACAAAATAAACAAAATAATAATATTTTAATTATAAAAGGGGTGTAGCCAACCAAGGAGGTGGCACCCTTTTTTCACCAGTCACTTTTTTTTTTCTATTTTTTAAAGATATAATGATATATTTACCCCCCAACTTTATAAAAAAAATATCATTTTAACATTCTATCTAATTTTTCACCTTTTTTAGCCCTTAAACTTGCGTTTTTGTTAAATCACCCCAAGATGGAAGGAAAAATTAACATTTTTTTAAACTTTGATGATGTGGCATACACGTGGATTGCCACATGGATGGCATGTCAACATTTAATTAATTTTTAAAATTTTAAGAATTAAAAAAAACTAAAATTTTCATATCAACCACGTGGCAATCCACGTACATGTCACGTCAACAAAGTTAACATTCATTAACTTTTCCATCAATTTTGGAGTAATTTGACAAAAAGATAAGTTTAAGAACTAAAAAAGACAAAAAAAAAAATAACTATAGGGCTATTTTTTTTTTAAAAAAAAATACAAAATAAAAAAAATAAAAGGTCACATGTAAAAAGAAGGTGCCACCTCCTTATTGGCAACACCCTTTTATATGTAAAATATTGTTTTTTATAGGTGGTGTTACCCGATATATTAGCGGCACCAACTTTTATTATTTCAAACAATTTATTCTTGTAAATAATCACTTTCTACCCATTTTTATAATAATATTTTTTTTATGTTATTAATGTAAAAAACCCAATGTTAAGGCATGAAACAAAACTAATACAGCTGAAATATGGGATCTAAAAATTAATTTTCCTAATACATATCCTACGAAATTTGGACTAAGAAATGCATTTGGTTGAGCTGAAACTAGCCCTTTATAGAGTTTAAATACATACACAGCAAAGCCTTTGTAATAGCCAATGCCTACTTCCTTGTATCGTGATCTTACAGGGGGTTTGATTGAATAGGTTCATGCAACGGCTCCGATGAAAAAGGTGGCTTCAATGTATCATTAATTTCAGAGCAAATATCATCTATATCTATATTAATTTATTCTATAAAAAGAAAGTATAGCATGCCTTTAAAAAGATATTTTTGTTAAAAAAGAAGAGAAATGTGCATAGCCATGGCTATCATAGGGTACCCTAGGGAACACAGATTTGTTTTTATCACATTCTTCCTCTATGTAATATTCAATTCAGCAGAAGACCGAATCTGTAACTCAGAGACCTTGACCAGTTCTGACACTTTTTTTCTATTTTTTTTTTTTAACCATCTTTCAATTTGCAGGGATTCGAATTCGTTTAAGTGGAAAAAACAAAGCCAGCTTTAATACTAATATGAAGTCAAAGTTTTAGGGCAAATTGGATACTTGGTAAGACTCATGTCAAACAAGCTCCACCTCATTATATAATAAACTAAAACTCCCTACTAGGATTTAACAACTCAAAGACCCTCGTTGCATGCATGAAGGCAATGGGGGACAAAATGAACATTTCCAATCCAAAGACAAAGCTACACTCCCACTTTGTCCCTAACTTTGGTAAATCAATGCTCAATACCACATTCAAACTTTTGATGCAAAGAATAATAATAATAATAATAATTTTTATTATTATTATTTTTTAAAATATTTTAAATTTGGATATTTGTGATTGTAGTTAAGTTTTTTTATTGGTGAGTTTCCCTAAGCTCTGCATTTATCCCAGAAGCAAATATTTTATTTAGGAAGGTGTCGGAACCCTAGCTTTGACTTGGGGTTGAACTCTCTATAAAACCTATTCCTTGGTTTTTTTTTTTTTTTTTTTCAGATTTCCTCTCTTTTAAGTTGAAGGAAGAATCACAAAGATGGTGCATATGATAAGGTTTACTGCAGGCTTATTAATTTTGCTTTTCTTTGTTTTGCATGCCCTTAACAGCTGCTCAGTGCATGCTCAACAAGGTATAATCAATAGTGAGCTTCTTTTTTTTTTTTTTTTGGCATTACTTTACTTAAAATAACCTTCTAATCATATACTCTGAGATTGATTTATCTGTTGTTTCAATTTTTTCTTCAGGTAGGGAAACAGCTGGTGAAGGAAGTGTTACTCGAAAGGTTGGTTTTGGATTAATTTGTAAGTTAAAAACAGTATATTTGTTCATATATTTTGAAGTTTTTGGAAAGCTGATGCATATATATATACGTTTGCAGGAATTTAATGGAAGGAAAATTGGAGGACATGAAGTAATGGTGGCTTCAAAGAATTCAGGTGCAAACCTGTGTGATGGAAAATGTGAAATTGAAGGAAAGGGAGGTTTTAATGTGAAATATGGGAATGAAAATAGGAGTGTTGAAACAGCTGATTTTGTAGCTTTTGGTGCTGATTATCGAGGGCCTAACCATCACCCTCCAAAGCATAACTGAAAAAAATCAACCCTTCTACATCTCTTTTGTGAAATTCGCTAGGGTTATTAGATGTTAGGTCAAGGATGTGTGAATATCATAACTTGTATGTATGTAACGGAAAAGTTTTGTTGTTTATAAAATGGATTTTTCTTCTTTTAGCTTATAATTTTGCTTCTGATTTAATCAAATGTTATACAATATGTTTTGCCATGATTAAATCTCAACTTTGTAGTGTATTCATCCTAGATATTGTCCTTTGAATGCAGGGGGGAACAATGGTGCTGAAAGCGCGTCCATTGGGAAATCTCAACATCAACCAAATAATCAGGTCTTTCCTTCTCTCTCTCTCTCTCTCTCTCTAAAACACACACGCCTTTAACTCTACACTGCTGCAATTAGTCCAAAAATATTCTTGTAAATTGTACATTTAATTAACCTTAAACACTGTCTTAAGACATCGGTTAAGCTAACTAAATTTAATTGGTTTCATTTGCTAGGTATTGTTTACAGTAACCTATGAACATTATTATTTTATGTTTGAAAAACAGGTGAGTGGTGTGAACAAGTTGGAGGCAAAGACAAGTAATTTTGCCGGATTGGGAACTCCCAGAAATGGTGGTAACAATGTCGAATCAGAAAAGCTTCTGGAAGCAACTAAAGAGATTGTAAAGTTGATGCAAGAGGATTACAGAGGCAGACCTCGTCGGAAGCCTCCAATCAACAATCATGTACCAAGGCATTGATCGACTTTGCCTTGCTCTCATCACGAAAGAAAGTGAAGTCCCTTAGCCTTTATGTAGCAAACATCAGTTTGTTGTGTTTTTGTCCTTTTTGGTTATAGTAGTTGGGTCATATAGGCTTGCATAGGAACAAGAAACAGTAGGGTTTTTTTTTTTTTTTTTTAAACAAGTATTTTCAGTTATAGGAACACAGTTTTTGTACATTAGGTTTACTTTGTTATACCATGTTTTTTTTTCTTTTCTTTTGTTTTGGTTGTGATATAAAAATATATAGTCATATGGTGAAGACCTACAAATCTGTTATGAATATTTAATATGATAGCATAATTTATTTAAATTTGTATGAGGTCCTTAATGCTAAAAGGAGTACAAAATTCAGAAGTGTTGAAACAAAGGGAGGCTGCCATTGAATTCCCTGTTTCTGTATTATGATAACCATCCCAGAAAAAATGTTGATTTGGGTTAGGGCATGGTTCCAGCCATGGAATACATGCAGCACTCCCATTACCCCAAGTTGTGCAACATGGATTGCTTGCATCACTGTATCCTGCAATAATATGGACTATCATTCAATACAATGGATACATGATCTTTTAAATAAGTAATTATGAAAATATGCCTTCAAAGCTTACCATATTTTGAAGGATTAGTAATGGCGTCATAGCCTAATGAATTAATTCGAGCAAGAACAAGTATGGAGCCTTGAAGAGTGGATGTTAAAGACTTAAGCAATTCATGAAGCTTGGTATTGAAATATGAGACAATTTGGTTAGTTTGTTCATGACATTTGCCTACGACTACTTGATATTTTCTTGTATAATGTGGGATGCATCCAAGTGGGGCTATTTCGTGCATTACTATCTTCCTTGCTCCTAATTTATATACGCTCTGCAATTCCAATAACATGATCAATACGTATATGAAGAAGAAGCTGAGACTGGTAAAAAGAGAATTTATGGAGAGAACCTGGAAATGGTTGGAGAGATCATCTATAAGAAGCTGAGCAAATGATTGAGGATCATAATCATGATTTGTGCTAAACAAGGTTGGTTCTAAATAGTTTTGAATGTAATCATTGCTGCCTGTTGTAAATATGAAAATAGAATCTGCCAAGTGTTTAGAAAGCTCCTCTAAGCTGTTAAAGTGGGTAGGCAGCTTCGATTCAATTGTCCATTTAAACAAGTCAATTTGTTCACCCAAACTCAAGCATTTGCCCTGCCCCCAAAACAAAAGGTGCCGTGAAAATTAATTGGTGGGTCAATTTCCAATTAATTAAGAGTAAAGTAAGGTGGACTTACAAATATAGTTCCAGTTTGAGGGAGAATTCCACAAGCTGAAGATGCATAATTCAAACCTGTTAAGGGTACTGAGTCGTGTATGCCCAAGTATGGTGGAGGATATGGCAGCTCAAGAAACTCAGCTTCAAAATAACCATAAATATTAAGAAAAAAATGGATATAATTTAAATGAAGGAAAATTGAGTTTTAAGACATAGAATACCTATAAAATCTGGGAGAGTTCTACCATTAGTGAACCTTCCAGTGAAGTGCTGGACGAAATTGTGGCCGTAAGGTGGGAAGTTTGCCCTGGCCATTGTTGGCAGAAGATTGTTATTGCCATTGTCAAACAATGAATCTCCGAATACATAGAGAGCTGGTACCAGAGGTTTAGTGTGGACTAACAAGAGGAATTGATGGAGACTGAATAAGAAAATGTTGGACGTGATGAAGTTGTTGTTGCTCATCTTTGCAAGAGAAATTAAAGAAGAATATGAGGATAATGGTTTTATGTAAGTGTTGAATATCGAAGGTCTATGGAGATTTGTTGAGAAATGGAAAAAACTGAAATCATAAAAGTACATCACAATGACTATTTATATCTCATGCCATTTTGTTTTTTCTTTCCTATTTTTCCTTTTTTGGTTGAGGAGATCATAAAATGATTTTAGTGACTTCAGCAATAGGTACGCCAAAAATATGACACAACCGAAATGAAAAGTTACTCTTTATCACTAAACAGAATTTCATGAGTATGACATGAATTTTTATATATATATTTGTTATGGAATTTAATTATTACTTGGAAATTGTTATATTTCATTCGAATTTTGTATCCAGCATTTCATGTACTATTACTTTTTAGTGTATGAATTCTCGCATTTCTCATCAATTCCACCTACATTAATTCGAGGACAAAAATATCAACATGAAATAAACCAAAGGGTAATTTATGGATTTTAATTAAAAAGCATATATAATAAAATGATCCAATTCTTAAGAAAATCACTAATATATTTTAGAGTAAACTATAAAAACAGTTACTTTTATTTACCTCAGATTACATTTTAGTCACTTTTGTTTGAAATGTTACGTTTTAGTCACTTACGTTATCGTTGTGTTACGAAGTGATTATTCTACCGTTAAGCTTCGTTACCTCCCTAACAGCGGTCTTATGTGGCATTTCAAATGGGTTTTAAATGCTAACTTGGATGTCCTACGTGGCAGTCCAAATTAAATTTATTTAATTAAAAACCTATTTTCATCCCAACAACTGAACATTCAAGTTGGTATTTAAGACTCATTTTGATTGTCACGTAGGACTACCCTTAGAGAGGTACGAAGCTTAACGATAGAATGGTCACTTCGTAATAAAACGATAACGAGTGACTGTTTTTGTAATTTACCCTATTATAAAAAAGCAATACGATGATTGGTAAGGAAGTTTTGTGTTTGGGCTGAAAGCCTCCAACACTTGAATACCATTTATGATATTTGAGTGTAGATGGTGAAGCTCAATACCATTTGGCCATTCATTTTAAACTTTTTTCCATTTTTGGTTTACTTACAGACTAAAGGCCGGCGTATGAGTGATAATTAAACTTAAAATGAAAAATGCATATTCAATATTGAACTAGACAAATCACATTTCCGATTCAAACCCAATATTCCAAAATCCCTCAGGAGTCATAGGAGGAACATACTTATATCGATGCCTCGACACACCATCATGATGCTCACAACGGAAATTCTTGTTGTGATCTTCATTGCCTTCAGCTCCCTTGCTAAGAACAGCATCATAGAATTTCTTACATTGATTGCATTCATATCCTTTCAATTTCTCCCTCTCTGCTTTCTTTCTTACTGGTTCCACATACTTGAAACTTCCCTTGTCAACCATTTGAAACGGTGTCTCCTGTTTTTGTTGCTTCTTGTCAACGCTAACATCATGTGTCTCATCATCTGAGCTATCAACATTCATGTCGTCTTGAACCAGAGGATCACCAGCTTCTTTCTTCATAGCTTTCTCCAGGTTTCCTCTGATATTCTCCAGAGGAGTGTCAAGAAAATCATCATGGGGATCATGCCTAGCTTGGCCTTGGTGGGACCTAGTATCTCTCCAACCAGCAGCCGGTCGCTTTGCACCAACTATAGGATTAGACTTCACACTTGAGGGGCATTTACGACTGGAGTGAGAGGTAGAGGTTTCAATTGGTTTGACTCCTTTCTCGTCCTCTAAGTCACCATTCATGCCAATTACATCCTTCATGCTTTTTGTGCCAAAAACAACCATAGGAGTCTTCAGAATCCTGTTTTCAGCATCTGTAATGAGACAACAAAATGTAGCTTAGAAATCTATTACAAAGAAAAGCAGATATAGAGCAGTGGCAGCAATTTTTTTTCAGCATGTTGCCTCAAACCATAGGGTTTTCTTAACAGTCTCACTTAGATCATCAATTCAGCAAAACGAGAAGTCAATAACTTGATAGATCCTAGAGCAAATGTAGCAATTAGCGGAAACTAACTAGGATGACTAAGCAATAAGCATTGATCAAAATAGAAGCCAACAGACATAAACTAAATATAAGCTGTGGAAAGTTACCAAGAGAAGGTTTGGATTTGTCATGATGCCTGGCTGAGTCACTTTCATCTTCCAGTTTATTTGAAAAAGACATGTTCTCGGTAGTAAGGCCATTCTTTCTGCAGAGGTAGTTGTACTGAGATTTTAGCCTTTTGTAAGCATCAAGGAGATCTCTTTTTTTCTTCTTCTCAGCCGCCAACTCAGAGGCCTTCGCTTCAATCTGTTTTAGTAACTTCTCGTATAAATCCCTTTCTTCAACTGCATGGTGTGCATCATTACCACTTCTACTAAGTTTGGCAGCCTGCAGTTCATTGATATTCAGTTCCAAGCTTTTTACTTTGGCCAGAAGTTGTTCTTTTATTTTCTCATTCTCCTCCAACTGCTGTTTATTCTTCAAAATTTCTGACCCTTCTAAATCAATTTGTCTAAGCAACTGTTCCTGCGATTTTCTTCCTTCCTCAACTTCATCTGTCTTCTTCCCAAGTGCCACATGGAGTTCTTTGTAGTTCTCCTTCAATTTCTCGAAGTTGGCCTCAAGTAGCTTCTTCTCCTTGTTACAATTGATCAGCTGCTCTTCATTATGCATAACATCAAAGGCTTGCGACTCAACCTTTTTAAGTAAATTTTCTGCCAATTTCTTCCCATCAGCAACTTCCTGAGTCTTTTCTCCGAGCTCCTGCTGGAGTACTTCGACCTTTTTACGCAGGTTGCTTAGGTCACTGAGAAGTACATTTGTTTTCTCTTCATGCTCTTTTAATTCTTTACCCTTATCAGCTATCACGGAGGCTTTTGCTTGAACTAGCTGCACTAATTTACTATGCAATTCCATTCCCTCATCAACCTCCTTACACTTCAACAAAAGCTCCCCTTTTAGCTCCTCAATTTTTGTTTCTTGACTTTGTAGTTTAACAACAAGTTGCCTCATTTTCTCTTCGTGCTCCTTTTGTAGCTTTTCCTTCTCAAGCAAGAAAGAACGATTCTCTTCAACAACCTTTTTCTTTTCAAGTTCAAGCTCCTCCAATAGGAGATTGAACTCGTTTTCCTTCTTCTTCCATGCATCTTCAGCCTCTTTCTTGGCCTCTGCATATATTTTCTCCAAGCCTTTACATTTCGACTGGAAATTTGGATACAGTTGGCTACAAAAGATGTACTCGATCTGAGAAATTTTGTCCTTTGCTTCCTGAATTGAAGCAACTAGTATGGTGCTTAACCCAGAGATAAACTTAACATCATTGCCATCGACTGAAAGCCCTAATTTTGGAGATTGTTCCATTTCTGGAATTAACATCGCAAGAACAGTCAAGTCATCATTTCAACACAAAATATGTCGGTGAATTATGAATTTAACTAAGTATTATTGGGAAAGGGGATATCCATTTTAGAAATAAAAAAGAACCCTATCGTTTGAACTCAATTTCAGAGTTTTGTTGAACAATTGAACCTTAAAGAAAAAGGATATGAATTCAAACGGTTTAAACAAGCTGGAGCCTCTTTCTAGACAAACTAGCAACGGGACAAAGAAAAATAACAATAATCTCAAACGGGAAAAGAAGACCAGAAACAGCTTAAATTCATTGTTGTTGCATGAATTACATATAAACAGTTAGCAAGAAAACTGAAACTCAAAAAATAAAAATAAAAAGGTGAAAGGAAATTAGGAAAATTAAAACTAAAATAACAAGACTTACTTTGTGCTTGAATCCAGCAATCAGAAAAAGAAAGAAAGCAATGAATTGCCTGCCTTCACCAATCTAAAGAAAATGTCAGCCAAATCTAAGAAATCTAGAAGAAGAAGAAGTTAGAAATGCCGTCACTAAGTTTCGTTTTGGTTGGAAGCAAAAGGAGAAATGGTACAAACAATAAGTTGAAGAAATGAAAGAGACTGAAAATGCCTTGGGAGTGGAGATGCACCGGGAAGGTGGCGGGGGCTTGAATTTGAGCCGATGGCTCACCCTTGAATTGCACAGCGGCTGTGGTTGCAGTGGCGGGGAAGATTCAGATTTTTAGTTCTTTTTAATAAATATAACATGAATATTATGAGAATAGAATAGTTAGAAAATAACTCTGGAGGCCCAAATCATTAAAATGGACTCTTGGGCCTTCACTATTATTTCAAGCCCACTTATTCTTCACAAATTTGGTTGGAAAAGGAAGGATTATTATTTATTAACATGCTGAGTGGAAAGTTCGGGACGAAAGATTCAACCTTTGTTTGTATTGTAACATGTATGTAGTGGAACACAATGTTGAATTTTAAAACAACATATCCAAATGGCAATGTGCTCTTTCACATATCACGAAATTTGTTATAAAAGGTCTTTCCAGAAAAAAAGATCCTTCTCTTTTAGGGGAGTAAAAGGTCTTATATAAACAATGAGCTTCAAAGTGAGTTGGCCATAAGTCCTAGTGATCGACGACCTTGCCTCGTAAGCTACGCAATATAGTCATGAGGTTCCTACATAATGTAACTAGATGGGAAAGGCTACTTGGTAGGTAACCAGTGGTAGGGTGTTATGACACACATTAGGACATAATGTGTAACATCTCATACCCAATCCGATTGTTAGACAAAATATATTAGATGCCACATTCGTTGTCGAAACAACTACGATTTTATTTCAATCTTTGACAGACGAGACAAGAAACTTAGTTTCGATACTTAATAAAACACATTATGTACTCATATTCGGGTTATAAATGTAACACCCCGACCGTCAGGTCCGAGTTACTAGATGTTACATTCGTTGCTGAAGTAATTACAAATTCAAAACATTTAATTCAAAACACAATTCATGCAAACATAAGCATTTTAGAATTAAAACATGATATACAACCTTTCCCAAGATTTATACAAGCCTACATACACTCTAAAGTTAACTCGAGACTGAAAAAGGACCAAATTACAATATTTTCAATATTTTAGAACAAGTATCGATACCCAAGCCAGGTATCGATATCAATTTGAGCTTCGATGTTTGGAAAAGTTGAATAAAAATCAATAGTATCGATACCTTTCATAAAGTATCAATATCTTTTTCAATGTATCGATACTTTACTCCAGTATCGATACCATTTTAAGGTTCGATGTTTTGAAAATTAAAGAAAAATCATCCAAGTATCGATACCCTCCCCTCATAAAAAATTTCCAGAATTTGCATTTGGCACCTACTTTATTCCAAACTATTATCAACCATACCAAAACATTCCCAAAAATATGTTCAAATCATACCTAAACATACTAGAAAGCATGTTCAAATCATATTTAAATAATAACTTACATCTTCATTATAAATCTCAACAATTCAATCATCCATTAAGTTATCATTTTCACTTACCAAGATCATCAATCAAACCTTAACTACCTACTAACATGTTTCATACCAATTCACACTTCAAATACCATTTCATATGTTTATATACACTCCAACCATTACCAAAACATGCCATTATGAATACGCAATAACCATTCATATTACACTTTCATACCAAACTTGTATATACCATATATATATACATTCATTAACTTCCAAAATCACATTCCAAACATAGCTACATGTAAGAAGGACTCTAGTAAGTACATCCATTTAACTAGCAAAGGAAATTCACCAACTTTGTTGAGTCTGGGGTTCTGTTTGGATATTGAAGTCGATGCTCAGGATCTTGTATGAACCTAACTTGGGCACAGGAAACAAAACCGTACGTTGAGCAATAAACGCAGTGGTATTTCCACAATTCAAACATCAAATGGAAATTAAGTTAATGTATACAATTCAGTAATCATGTCATCATACCAAATGCAAAACATATTTCCAAATGCACCAATATGCCATATAGTTCAATATAACATGTTCAAATGATTAAGTTAGGAACAATCGAATTGGCATATCATATTCCGAATCAAATCATTTGATTTGTCTAATTCATATCAATCTTCTGGATCTATAATCCTGTTTACGTAGTATTTCTTAATAGTATTCATTTCAAATTCCATTTTCAAATTTTATATTTTAAGTCCCTATTAACTTGACTCGGACTCGAACGAATACACGGATCCAACCAACACACTAATTTGGCACCTAATGCCACATTGGAGAATTCCGACGTAAATAGTTTGCGCCCAATGCTCATTAGTATAATCGAAGTAAAAGTTACGCCCAACACTCGTCGACACGTGGTTGAAGTAACCCGTACTCGATCTATCCTATGACATGCCAATTATATCCAACTCTGCTCGAATATTTAATAAGGTAACAACTATTCAATTTCGAATATATTTCAATTTCATGATTCAACATATTCAATTCATCAATCAAATAGTCATTTCATATGTATAATAACATGAACCAATCCAATTCGAGGTCGATTTCACAATTTTATCAATTTACACCATTTTTAATTTTATTCAAATTAGTCATCCATCTCAGAAATCAACATTGTTATGCCAATTCAATTCAACTAATAAATCTCAACTTACCTCAATATCTTACCATACTATAAAATGAAATTATGAAACAATTTAATCACAATTTGAATTGTAGAAATACAAACTGAAAACTCTGAGCTAGTCGTCAACGGCTTTAGCTTTTCATTTCCCTCTCGAGGAATTCGGGTCAACGTTAGCTACGGATCAACATAAACATGCAATACCATCAATATCCAACCAAGTCCACAACCAATTATCATTTTATACAAAATTTTTGTTTTATTCAATTTAGTCCCTACAACTGGGATTAACATAACTTTCAATTTAAAACTCCAAATTGTAATCTGACTTCACTATACTCCATAAAGGACCTCATATTCTTTACTTATACAACCAAATTTAAAATTTATTCAGTTTGATCCCTAACGTATGAAACTATTAATTAACTTCACAATTTAGTCATTTTTTACATTTAAGCTTAGAATCTATCAATTTAACACCTAAAATGTCACACCCCAAAAATTGGTGAATTCATAGAGATGAGTAAAGTATGTATGTAAAATGATTGGCGTGTTGTGGTAGCATAAACAGCCACCATGTTGGTCTGATGGTGAGTTAAAGTGTAATTAAATAAACATTTATTTTCAGAATCTATGTCTTAGGATTATAATAATAAATAGGTGAAAAGTTTGTTCGAAAAATTCTTTGCCCATTTCAAAATTTTTGTTAAGTGTTTTAAGTCTGGTAACATCTTACATTCGGACCCGGTGAATCGGGTCGGGTATATGGTGTTACAAGTTTATTGGTGTCGAAACCATTTTTAAAAATTTGAAAAACGGGGATCGACTTTTTAAAAAAATGAAAGTGGGAGTCGCCACCAATCCCTTTTTACTTAGGTGTGATTGGATCACCTTGCAAAACATTTTATTTTAAAACATTTGATTTTTGGTCCACGAAAAACAAGAAAACAGGTTCGGGAGTCGGTTACGTATGAGGAAGGGTTAGCACCCTCATAACGCCCAAAAATTGGTACCTAATCGATAGAATCATGTCCAAATGTTTAAAATTTAATAAACATTTAAAATATGACTAAAAAAACTGAACAATTTGATTTAAAACTTGAGATTTTCTTGTTCCGAAAGAATACAAACATCACATCCAGCATGTTAGGATACGATATTTTTAAACCCTCGTAACTAAAATCATCTCATAATTTACGAAATTTTATTAAAAGGGTATTTTGTTATTTAGTCAAACGGCAAATCGAAACCCAGCACGTTAGGGCACTATTTCCCGAATTTCTAAACACAAAACATTGCCTTTATTTTAAAACCTTTTGATAAAATATAGTAATTTTGCAAAATGCATTTTGTTTTAAAATGATGATCTATGAAAATATCATATTAATACCTTATCAAACATCAAAAGCAATCATAATATACTAACATTTCATATTAATACAAGTAATATAAAATATAACTAACAATAATACTTATACTAAACAATCATGAATAAAATGAAGAATATGGACAAATATAGAGCAATAAATGATAAAAAGCTACAAAATAAATATGAAAACTTCTTACACAAGATTAAACATTTTATGCAATAACATATGCCAAATAATAAATAAATATTACAAAAATAAAAAAATAAAAAATAAATATATATATATATATTGAGAAAATTAGATACGTTTTGAAATAAATAAACAATTTTAAATAAAAAAATATTTAAAATAATATAATACAAAACTATATATATTTAATACAAATAGTATAAACAATATATAATATACTGAAATTTATAAAATATAAAATGATTTCAATTATACATATAATATAATATAATAATATAATATATAAAATTTTGAAAATATAATACAATAATAAATATACAAATTATGAAATGATATATAATTTAAATAATATTAAAAATAATACATAATAGTAATTTAATATATATATATATGGTAATAATAAAAAATATGTGAATTTATACTATTAATAAAATTAATATAATAAAAGCATAACATATTAATACAATAAAACAATTTAATATAATATCAAGATAACTTAAAAATAGAATAAAATAAAATAAAATAAAATAAGAATTAAATGGCAAACAGAAAAGGATTAAATCAAAAATGTGCATTATACTGTAGGGGCTAAAATGGCAATTATGCCAAATCTTAAAAACGACAACGTTTTATTTTTAGCCCTTAAAGCAGCCCGGGGGTTAAATTGAAACAAAATGTAAGTTTTGGGTCAAAATTGAAAGTAAGGAAAAATGTTATTGAATTTTACAAAAATGCGGAAGGATTTATTCAGCAATTAGACCCTTTTATGAAAATGCGCGGATCCTCCCCGGGTCGGGTCAACGCGCGGGTCTCAGCTTTATAAAACGACGTCGTTTTGGCCTTTAAACGTAACCCCTAAAACGACGTCGTTCCCATAGCCTATATAAATCAAATTTCGGCCAAAAAAATCATTTTAACTCCGTTTCAAAAAAAAAAAAATCGTAAATGCTCTGAAATTCTCTCGCCTCTGTCCGGAATGGGCATCGGACTTCACAGGCCACGCGCCCCACGCGCTATACGCGCCACCGCGGATGGTGGCCGGAGGCCAAACCTCTCTATTTCAAAGGTATTTTCTCGCCCTCTTTATTTTAAAACATTATTTATATGCGGAAAATGTATAGAAAATACAAAAAAAAAGTAAAATAAAGAAATCACCTCTGTGAAAAGTTTCTGAATTTTATTTCTCTGGATTTCAGTGAATATTTTTTTTGTATTCTCTTTTTTTGTTTGTGTGTTCTCGTGTTACAGATGTTATGAGTTTTTATAACCTAGAAAATAAAAAGGAAACAAAAAAAAATTCCATTTGCGCTACTATTTCTTTCCTTTCTTGCAGGTAGAAGACGAAGAACGTGGCGGCGATGGGGGATTTGCGCGAATTGCGGCCTGATCAAGGTTTCTGGTGGCTGTGGCGCGAATGGCGCATGCTGATCACTTGCGGCGCCTAAGGTTTCAGAAACCCTATGCTTACTGAAAAATGTTTAAGATTTTGGGCCCCTTTGGGCCGTGTAATTTGGGTCAGGTTTATTTTGGGGTATTAGGCCAGGTTTGGGTTGCGGGTTACTGGGTAGTTTGTTTAGGTATTGGGTCTGTAAGTGGGCTCGGGTAATTGGTTTGGGTTACGGGTTTAAGTGTTTGGTTTTGGGCTTTATAATTGTAAATGGACTGTTTTAAACAAATGGACATTTATGTTTTTTTTTTCTTTATTCTGGTTTGTTTTAAGCCCGGGCATAAATGGGCTATTACAGCTGCCCCTCTTTGCTTATTGTCGTGTAACAAGAATAGAGTAAAGATTAAAAAAAGCCCAATTTTTCCCGGTCTTTACCGAGCCTCGACTTCTTGGTCCTCGCCTTTTTCCACTGTAACTTCAACAGTATTGGAAATTCATCTTGACTTCAATTAGTCTGATGTCTTCAATCTGCTTCCTGCAACTTCAGGAATGCCAGATCTACTATTTCCCGATCCGCTCCACTGCAAACTCAGGGAGATAAGATCTGATGTTTTTTTGCTTCCTGCAACTTCAGGAACGCCAAATCTGCTATCTTCAGTCTACTCCGCTGCAACTTCAGGGAGATAAGGCTGAAAGTGTCTTCGATCTGCTTCCTGCAACTTCAGGAAGATGAGATCTTCTGTCCTCAGTTTACTCCGCTGCAACTTCAGGGAGATAAAATTGAAAGTGCTTTTGATCTGCTTCCTGTAACCTCGGGAAGATAAGATCTTCTGTTTTCAGTCTACTCCACTGCAACTTCAGGGAGATAAGGCTGAAAGTGCTTTTGATCTGCTTCCTGCAACTTTAGGAAGATAAGATCTTCTGTCTTCAGTCTACTCCACTGCAACTTCAGGGAGATAAGACTGAAAGTGTCTTTTGATATGCTTCCTACAACTTCAGGAAGATAAGATCTTTTTTCTTCAGTCTACTCCACTGCAACTTCAGGGAGATAAGGCTGAAAGGGCTTTTGATCTACTTCCTGCAACTCAGGAAGATAAAATCTTCTTTCTTCAGTCTACTCCACTGCAACTTCAGGGAGATAAGGCTGAAAGGGCTTTTGATCTACTTCCTGCAACTTCAGGAAGATAAGATCTTCTTTCTTCAGTCTACCCCACTGCAATTTTAGGGAGATAAGACTGAAAGTGTTTTTTGATCTGCTTCCTGCAACTTCAGGAAGATAAGATCTTCTTTCTTCAGTCTACTCCACTGTAATTTCAGGGAGATAAGACTGAAAGTGTTTTTGATCTGCTTCTTGCAACTTCAGGAAGATAAGATCTGCAAATTCACCGATATTGCTACACCGTCCGCTGAGGGACATGTCCTGTAGACTCGGTTCCATATGTTTATGTCACATGACTAAGATGCTATGATCCAAATGAATCAAATGCTTCTAGCTACATGTGTTATGAGTGACACGAATGCAACATATCATGAAAATGATTCCTTTTAAAGGATTAGGATGCAATGATTGGAATGAATCAAATGATCCTAATGAGATTTGCTATGATGCAAAAATGTTATGAGTATGATTCCTATTCTAGGTTTTATCACTCATTTGTTCTTCATTCTTGTTCATCAATCCTGTTCTGCTCAACAAGTTTGCCCCAATGTAATTTCTGAGTCAACTCCGCTTGATTCTTGAGAACACAAGGCTTGTGCCATCATAGTACAATGGGAATTGAAACTTTTTCAATCTGACCCATCTAAAATTTTTAAGGTATAGGGCTTATTTTGAATTCAACCCATTCCACCACAATTCAGGGTTTCTTAGTTCATCGCACCTCCCCCGAATGTTATAACCTGATGTCATCACTTACTTACATCACATCAACTCATTTACTTTGTCCAATTATCAATTGGACAAAGAATTCAGAGAAGTAGTCTCTATCCAGACTCTTCTTTCTCAAATATTTCTATGCACATGGAAATTCTAAACAATTGTCCTGTTTTGGTTCCTTGTCCTATCTAGAAATTTCCAAAGTAATATGTAGAACTTCTTTTTGTGAAATTATTAGTTCGTCAATCATTATTTCAATGCAACACATTTACGAATAATGGGTAACAAATAAATTGATCTAAAAAAGGGTTAAAATTGAATAAATTGTCAAAGATACAAAGAAAATTAACTGAGAACATATCTTTGAGAAGAAAAAAGAATCCCAAGATAGTAAAATGAGTAGGACAAAAATCAGATGCCCTAGATATCGCCGATTGAGCTTCTATATACAAACTTTATGAAGACTGCCTTGAGCTCAACATGTGTTTAGAAGGCCCAAAATACTTTGTTGATGCCCGATATGCAACATTCTTCAGAATTTGAGCCGCCCTTTTCGGGTTTTCAACTCAAAACCCCTTTGGTCTCAAGGCTCCTTTTGCGGGTTTTCCCCTTGGCCTCTCCATTTTTTTTTAGAAACTCAAAGCGCCCTTTGCAGGTTTTCACTTTGGCCTCTTCTCCTTTTCAAGCAAAATACTTTTTGACTGAGTCAGAGTTCACAGGGTTGGGTAAACTTTTCCCATCCATTTCAGTCAAGATCAGTGCTCCTCCAGAGAAAGCCTTCTTCACCACATATGGTCCTTCCCAATTCGGCATCCATTTTCCTCTGAAATCTTTTTGTATGGGAAGGGTCTTTTTCAATACAAGGTCCCCCTCATGAAACTCTCTTGGGTGAACTTTCTTATTATAGGCTCGCATCATTCGTTTTTGGTACATCTGACCGTGACGAATAGCCCTTAGCCTTTTTTATTCAATTAAGTTCAACTGATCATACCGAACCTGAATCCATTCAGCTTCATCCAACTTTATTTCTGACAAAACTCAAAGAGAAGGAATTTCCACTTCAATGGGTAGGACAGCCTCCATTCCATAGACCAACGAGAAAGGCGTTACCCCAGTAGAGGTTCTGACGGACGTCTGATAAGCATAGAGTGCAAACGGTAGTTTCTCATGCCAATCCTTATAGGTCTCAGTCATCTTCCATACTATCTTCTTGATGTTTTTGTTAGCCGCTTCTACTGCCCCGTTCATTTTTGGACGATATGGAGACGAGTTGCGGTGTTTGATCCCAAATTGACTACAAACCTCTGCTATCGTACTGTTGTTCAAGTTCAATGCGTTGTCTGATATGATCCTCTCGGGCATTCCATATCGACAAATAATCTCCTTCTTCAAGAACCGACTAACTGCTGACTTAGTGACGCTAGCATAAGAAGTAACCTCTACCCATTTCGTGAAGTAGTCAATTACCACGAAGATGAATCGATGTCCATTCGAAGATTTCGGTGAGATTGGTCCGATAATATCCATGCCCCACATGGAAAAAGGCCATGGGGAAGTCATAACATGCAGAGGTGATGAAGGCACATGAATTTTGTCCCCATAAATCTGGTATTTATGACATTTCTTAGCATAGCTGATACAATCCCCTTCCATGGTGGACCAATAATATCAAAATCTCATTATCTGTCTGGCCATTGTGAATCCATTAGCGTGTGTTCCACAAACACCCTCATGAACCTCTTCCAGAATTTTCTAGCTTCTACTGCATCAACGCACCTCAATAGTACTTGATCTTTTCTCTTCTTGTACAAGATATCCCCGTCTAAAACATAGTCAGAGGCCAATCTTCTTAAAGTCCTTTTCTTATTCTCAGTTGCGTGCTCCGGGTATTCACGATTTCTTACGTATCGTAATATATCCTGATACCAAGGGTGGTTATCTCTTTCCTCCTCTTCTATGTCATAACAATGAGCTAGAACTTCGAAGATACTAATTTGAATAGGTCTCATATCTTCTGGTCTGTTTACTTTGATCATAGAAGCCAGGGTTGCCAAAGCATCCGCCATCTGGTTTTCATCTCGTGGGAGATAATTAAAAGTGATCTCATCGAACTCCTCAATCAATCCCAGAACTATTTTCCGATAATCACTTAGCTTGGGATCTCTTGTCTCCCATTCTCCTTTAAGCTAGTAGATTACTAAGGCAGAATCTCCATATACTTCTAGCACTCTGATCTTACGCTCTACAGCTGCTCGAATTCCCATGATGCATGCTTCATATTCCGCCATGTTATTCGTGCAATCAAAATCCAGTTTGCATGTGAATGGGTAATGATCACCACTAGGGGATACCAAGATTGCCCCAATTCTATTTCCCACGGCAGTTGATGCTCCATCAAAGTTAGCTTCCACGGACAATCTTCAGTATTTGCCACATAAATCAACTCCTCATTCGGGAAATCAAAGCTCAATGGTTCATAATCCTCTAAGGCTTTGCTTGCCAGAAATTCTGCTACTGCGCTCCCTTTTATAGCCTTTTGGTTCACATAGACTATATCGAATTCAGACAGCAAAATCTGCCACCTAGCCATCCTCCCATTCAAAGCAGTGGACTCCATCATATACTTTAACGGATCAAGCTTCGAAATTAACTAGGTAGTATGATATAGCATGTACTGCCTCAATCTTCGAGTTTTCCAAATCAGGGCGCAACACAAATTTTCAATCGACGAATATCTCATTTCACATTCAGTGAACTTTTTGCTGAGATAGTATATCGCCTTTTCTTTCCTTCCTGACTCATCATGTTGGCCAAGTACACATCCCATGAAGTTATTGAATACTGACAGATACAGTGTCAATGGTCTATCTGGATTAGGCGGAGACAGTACTGGGGTGTTCGGCAGATATTGTTTAACTTTGTCAAAAGCTCTCTGGCATTCATCGTCCCATACACCCTAGTTGTGTTTCTTGAGAAGATGAAATATGGGATCACATTTCTCAGTTAATTGTGAAATAAACCGAGCAATGTAATTTAACCTTCCAAGAAAACCTCAGACTTCCTTCTGAGTGCGCGGCGGAGGCAATTATTGTATAGCTTTGACCTTGTTTGAGTCAACTTCGATTCCTCTCTCGCTGACCACAAAACCCAGTAATTTCCCTGACCGAGCTCTAAAAGTACACTTTGCTGGGTTGAGCTTCAATTGAAAATTTCTCAACCTCAAAAACAATTTCTTCAAAACCTCAATGTGTTCCTTTTCTGTTCGGGATTTGGCGATCATGTCATCAACATACACCTCGATCTCTTTATGCATCATGTCATGGAATAATGTTACCATGGCCCTTCGATATGTTGCCCTAGCATTCTTTAGTCCGAATGGCATTACTTTATAGCAAAAGGTACCCCACAGTGTTATGAATGTAGTTTTCTCCATATCCTCAGGGTGCATCTTGATATGATTGTATCCTGAAAAGCCATCCATGAAGGAAAACAATGAAAATCCTGCCGTATTATTCACCAACGTGTCAATATACGGCAAAGGGAAATTGTCCTTTGGGCTAGCTTTATTTAAGTCCCTATAGTCCACACACATCTGGACCTTTCCGTCCTTCTTAGGGACAGTAACAATGTTGGCCACCCACTCTGAGTACTTGAACACTTGTAGAAAACCAGCATCAAACTGTTTCTGGACCTCTTCTTTTAGTTTTAACACTACATCAGGCCTCATCCTTCGTAGCTTTTACTGAACTGGCTTGCACTCCTCTCTTATGGGAAGGCGATGTACTACAATGTCGGTACTTAGCCCAGGCATATCTTGGTACGACCATGCAAAGACATTTTTTAATTCCAGTAGTAACTCGACAAGGTCTTGTTTTGTCTCCTCGGCTATGCGCGTCCCAATTTTCACAACATTTCCTTCCTCTAAGGCTATGTTCTCTACCTCTTCTTCATGTGGTAAAATTTGTTTCTCCTCTTACTTTACCATTCTTAACAGATCTGGGGATAAATCACAATCTCGGTCACTTTCAAAATCCTGAGGTTCCTCTAAACACATGTCCTGCTCAAAGTGGACCTTTGGATCTGTACTATCGTTGCTCACATCATTGATATCTAAGGACCTGTGATGGGTACCAAAGAATGTACAAAGAACAAATGAATTCGAAGACAACTATTTACATGATATGAATGAAAAATATAAAATTTGGAATGAAATTAGAAAGTCAAAAGAATGAAATGAAAGAATATTTGCTCAAGTTAATTATCAAAAATGTATTTTATTGAAACAACAATTTCTGAACATGAGCCTATTTCACAAAAGAAATCTTATTGTTCCTAGGATAAAAAACAACAAGAGCGTTCTGAATATTACTCTGTATAATCTCTAAAAACTATAGGAAGTTCTTCTGCAGTCCAATTGCTCAAAACGCTTTCAGGTTCATAAGGGCGAATGCCCAACAGGTTTCTTTGTTCAACTTCTTCCCCGTGTATAGCATTGATGTGAGGACTTTCCAATAACCCTCTCTCAGGGTGAATTATCCTTCTGGATACAAAGGTCTGGGATATATGGGGGAATGTCATCGATTCCCACTTGACTTCTTCCCCGTTTAGCCGTGCCCTTCTTCTTTCTTGCTTTTTCTCGATTTCTTTCTTCCCTTGCTTGGCATCTGGCCTGAAACCCAAGCCAAAACGGTCTCTCTTTTCTTTCAGCATCGACACTTGAACTTCCCCTTGGAGATGTCTGCCCAGTCCTTTTCCTAGCAAGGCTCCTTTCCCCACCATCATTTGTAAGCCCATTTACGTGGTCTTGGATATCTTAGGCACCGAAACTTCTTTCCCCTCCAAGATAAATATTGTGTTGACGAAATCTAAAGATCAGAAAGAACACTCAATGGCCTCCTCATTTGTCTCTACATAAGGCACGTCATTGGTAACAGTTGTTATGATGTCTTCCTCTGCATTTATAGTGACCAGTCGACCATCCGTCACCAGTTTCAGTTTTTGATGAAGGGATGAGGGCACTGCCCCTACCGAATGAATCTAGGGCTTTCCCAGTAAGCAATTGTACGAGGGCTTAATATCCATCACCAGAAAATCAACTTCATACGTGTTTGGCCCAATCTGTAATGGTATATCGATTCTTCCCATCACTCTTCTCTCGGTGCCATCAAACGTTCTCACTATGTTATGGCATGTCTTCATGTGAGAACTGTCTATCGGCAACCTTTTCAGAGTTGACAATGGTAAGACATTCAAGGCTGACCCATTGTCGATTAGCACGCTCAGAAGAGTATATCCCTTACAACAAGTAGTTATGTGTAGGGCCTTGGTTGATCCCATACCCCCAGGTGGAATTTTATCATCGCTGAAGGAAATAAAATTACCAGCACTTATGTTACTAACCAATCGGTCAAGTTTATTGACAGATATATCTTTAGTAACGTAAGTCTCGTTCAGCACTTTGATCAATGCCTCACGATGTACTTCCGAACTTAAAAGTAAGGCTAGCACTGATATGCGAGCCGGTTACTTGCGCAGCTGCTCTACCATGCTGTATTCACTGTGCTTTAAGAATTTTAAAAATTCTTTAGCTTCTTCCTCCTTCACAGGTTCGTTGATAAGGGCGCTAGGTCCTTTCCCTGGTTTAACTACCACAGTCTTTGATCCTGCTGGTTCTGTTCTGACGTTTACCGAGTCGTAACGCCTTACACTTCGTGTGTAGAATCCCTCACTTTGGACTTCCTTGGAAGTGCTAGCTGAGTTTTCCACTCCCGGCATCGTCACATTACAATCGTAATTCTATGGTACCATATTGTTATCCTTGTAAGGAAAGGACACAGGTTTCTGGATTACAACTTTAGGCGCAAATTGTGCTCCGCCTTCTGTACTTCTCGGTCGGGAAATTATGATCCTCAGATAATTAACCTTTTACCTTGTCAATTCTTCTTCAGTTGCACATACGTTTCTTTCCTCTGAGCCTTCTTCATAAAACTTCAATTCCTTATTATTCATAAGGCTCTGTATCAGGACCCTAAACTCAGTACATTCCTGGATCCCATGTCCCTCTGCTTCATGGAACTCACAGTAGCTCCTTGGTTCTTGACCTCCTTCCTCAGAACTTGATTCTATCAGTCCTCTTCTTACCATTTCCCTCCAAACCATTTTTAACGGGATTTTCACCTCTGAGATATCCCCCTTAATCTTTCTCACGACATTTTCCCCAATCACATTTATCCCCTTGTCTCTATGATTGGGTAATGGGTTCTCCGCAATGGGTGTATCATCAAACTTGATAATCCCCATCTTAATTAGCCTTTCAACTACCTTTTTGAAGGTAGTGCAATTTTTTATCGAATGGCCCGCTATTCCTGCGTGGTAATCACATTGGGCGTTTGAGTCATACCATTTAGGATATGGGGGTTGTAACGGCTGTAGATAATATGGGGACACTACGCGTGCATCGAATAAATTTTGATATAGCTCCTTATACATCATTGGGATTGGCGTAAATTGGAGCTTTTTCGAATTTTGCCTTAGGCTTGATTCTTGTCTTGTTGACCCTTGTTGCCCAGTAGTAACTACTTTTGGCTGGCTGACAGTAACTGCCTTTGAGTACCCTTTGTTGTATGTACTCGTATTTTTCACCTCGTTGTCATTTTTTCTAGGAGCAGATCTTCTAGTGGTCTCTCCCGCTTCAATGTTACCACCCCTTATGGCATTTTCTATCATTTCCCCTGCCATCACTATATCTGCGAAGATTTTGGTGGTGCTTCCTATCATATGGGTGATAAAAGACACCTTTAGAGTGTTGATAAACAACATAGTGGTTTCCTTTTCCAAGAGAGGTGGTTGAACTTGCATGGCAACTTCCCTCCATCTTTGCGCGTATTGCCTGAAGCTTTCATTCGATTTCTTTTCCATGTTTTGCAACATGATTCTATCAGGCGTCATGTCTGTGACATGATTGTATTGCTTCATGAAGGCTTGAGCCAAGTCTTTCAATGAGCTAATATTAGCACGGCTAAGTTGATTGTACCACCTAGACGCTGCTCCCGTCAAACTGTCTTGGAAACAATAGATCAAAAGTTGATCATTGTTCACGTAACCAGTCATGCGTCTATAGAACATAGTGATGTGGGCTTCAGGGCAACTAGTCCCATTGTACTTCTCAAATTTTGACATCTTGAATTTATGAGGAAGCACCAGATCTGGGACCAAACTCAAATCATTTGCGTCAATACCATGGTAATGGTTGGCATTTTCCAAAGCCTTGAATTTTTCTTCCAACCATCTACAACGATCTTCCAAATTGCTTTGAAGATTCGCCCGATCCCCTCTCTCTACCATGTCCAGATCAGGAATAACAGGATTAGCGGGGTTATCCCCTGGGTTGGATCCTATGCCAACTTGAAAATTCATGGGCATTCCAGTGTCAGCTTGCCCTTGCCGAGGCCTAATTGTGACAGGTGGCCTTCTGGGATATTCCTCAGGTTGTGTTTGCACGTGTGGTGGAGTGAATCCCCTAGGAAAATCCTCGTTGTCTTCAGCGTTAACTATGGGACCCTTTCCCTTGCCCATTGCCCCATTCAGCATCTGGGCCATTTGAGTCATCATGTTCTTTTGTGCCTCCAACATCTGGTCCTTCATCTCTTGTTGGAGTTTTGCCATCTGCTCTTGCATCTGGTCTTGCATATCTCTTTGGAATTGTTCCAATCTTTGATCCATTTTCTTCGATTTGGCACGTGTACCGTAAGGATGTTCAACTTCCAGATTTTCTTTCCCTTTTTTTTTCTCTCTCTCTCTCTGTTATAATTTCAACTAATTAGACTCTCTCTATGGACTTAAATGCAAATGATATGATGTAATGCAAATGCATAAATGCAAAGAGGCATCGATTCTGATTCAACTTCATTTTAGAAAAATTTATTAGAAAACAAAATCCTTTACATAAAACGGACTACAAATATGCTTTCGCCCTAAGTCCTAAGGTTTTGATTTTCCCAAGCAAGGAACCTAGCTCTTGACTACGATCGGACTGCAGCTCATATTTCATGCTCAACGTATCAGCCTGTGATGCCAAAGTCTGTAGATGATCAGCTACCTCTCGAATCTGAACTATTGCTTCACCCATGAGGTAATCTCGACTTCTAACTTGATCCTGAGAACGGTGAAGCTATTCGTTCCAACGCCATTCTCTTGTTTCAATAAGCTCGATCCGAAGTTCACAACTGTGCAATACTGATTCTAACTCTTCAATCTTACCTTTGATTTCCTCGATCTTGTTCAGACTTGACTTTAACTCGATCATAGAATTACGACTTCGATGGTGATAAATAGACCGTCCAAGTTCAGCCACTCTAGCTTTTAATTCTCCCTTTTCATTTAAACTTTCTGCCAAGTTTTTCTCTAAAGCCTCGTTTCGCGCTTGCATTTCTCGAAACTTCCTCTCCCAATAGTCAGTTTTGGCCTTTTCCTCTTGGACCTCTTGTTGCCACTGTTCCAAAGTCTTCCCCAATCCGGCATTCTTCATCGAGAGACGCATCTTCTTATATTCAGCCTTCAAGCTATCTCGATCTTCTTCTATCTTCCTCTTTTCCTTCCTTAATTTCTCGGCCTCTGATTTCTGAACATTCATATCTAGCTTCAAGTACATCTTTTCTTCTTCTAGCTTCTCTATCCTCTTTCCAAGCTCTGAACTCTTCTTTTCGAAATCTTGCTTCACAATTTCTAACTCTGATGGGACCACTTGTAAATACTCCATCATCGATCGAGCACCCTCCAAACTTGGCCCAGGGATGTTATCGTTGATCCTTTTGCTCGTCCACTCCTTGTACTCCGGGGTTGTCGTCGGTCCTCCAGTCAATATCTTCATACAGCGAGCTTGCTTTCAAGCCTCAGAAATCTCTCGAATCCTCTTCTTATAATTATTCCCCTTATATGAGAATTCACTTTGAACTAACCCCTGTGTCGCCGATATGAACTGTCTTGTTTTATATTGCCTTAATACGAGCAACGGTGCATATCCAACAGCTCCCCAGATTCCAGGCAGAGGTACCCAATCAAAACTTCCACACCGATAAAGGACTCCGTCGGGAACCAACCAATGGGCTTTCCACTCAACATCTTCCTCTCGGAGGTTTTGAAGAATTTCCATCCACCTTTCGTCTGATAGATCGTCTCTCCTTGTCGTAGCTGTGGCCTCCTTTAAGAGAGAATAACCTTTAGAGAACACTCGGTAAGGGACCCTATCAACCTTCCAAAAATGACTGTGAAACCAAACCATTAATAACTGTGCGCATCCAATGAATCTTCCTTCACCAGCTCTCCGACATGCATTCAAAGATCTGAACGTCTCGACTAATATCGCAGGTACAGGTGTGACCCCTTTGCTAAGTCGGTCGAATAAATCAGTAACTGCTTCATCTATATGTCTTAGAGCTTTGGGGAAGATCACCAAACCATAAATACATAAGGCAAAGACGTCGATCTTCTTTTCATTTGGATGTACTAGGATCAGGTCTCTCAAACTCGTCCAAGGTATGCATTTACCTTTACCTTTCTCTTGAATTCTAGCTGTAACCCACTGTTCACTCATCTCTGTGATACTCATCAACTTATTCACAAATGTTGGAACATTGGCAGCCCTAAAATAAGCTTTGTCGACTTGGAACCTCAAAAAGCGAAGCAAGGTCGTATACTCCTCCAGCGTGGGCACTAAATCTACTTCCCCGAAAGTAAAACAGCTATAAGCAGAGTTCCAAAATTGAGTTATAGCCCGTAATAGATGCTTATCTACCTTGATGTCGAGCAAGTAAGGTAGATCGCCATAATTACGATAGAACATCTACTTTGACTCATCGCCCCACTGGGTCCATATCTCTTTCAACTCTTAGAACTCATTCTGTGTAATACTAATATGAGTAAAATCCCATAGTTTAGATACATACCCGTCAACTAAGCTATTTCCTTTCTCCGATTGTATTTGCTCTGACCATGTGCGAACAGCTGCATTGTCTCCCACTTTATCAAGGAACTCGTTCTACATAACCAGCTTTCTAACTTAGAAACTGACTGTGAATCGATACCTCTAAAAATATGAAATGACATGCAAAAAAATGAAACACAGCGAGTTAGTACCATAGAATAAAATATAAAGCAAGTGAAATAAACACACACCTATCTGGTAACTACTAAAGTTTGGCATAGCTCTACCTAAGGTGGGTTCTTAGGGTTTACTATATACGGTTTGGTTCTAAAGTTGAGGTACCTGAACCAGCAGATTCCTCGATCCTCACCCATTATAGGCTCATGCGGACCGAGTTCGGTTCAGGGGAATACATTTCTCTATGGCCATGCGGAAGTGAAAACTTCACGAAGACATAGGTACAGATGTATTCCGGAAGCAGTCCACTAGCCCATGCGGAGATGAAAACCTCACGAAGGCATAGCTTCCCGCTCCCACTTAAGGGTGTGACCACGACGGTCATGTAGTGCAATGCAGAGAGATATATTTAAAACCACATGTAATAAAAGGATCATGTTTTTTTTAAAAAACCAGAATTTTAAATTCGAACAAAAGGACATGAAATTATTGATTTTACGGCTTGACTCTCTTATTTGTCCCCAGTGGAGTCGCCAAGCTGTCGAAACCATTTTTAAAAATTTGAAAAACAGGGATCGACTTTTTAAAAAAATGAAAGTGGGAGTCGCCACCAATCCCTTTTTACTTAGGTGTGATTGGATCACCTTGCAAAATGTTTTATTTTAAAACATTTGATTTTTGGTCCACGAAAAACAAGAAAACAGGTTCGGGAGTCGATTACGTATGAGGAAGGGTTAGCACCCTCATAACGCCCAAAAATTGGTACCTAATCGATAGAATCATGTCCAAATGTTTGAAATTTAATAAACATTTAAAATATGACTAAAAAAACTGAACAATTTGATTTAAAACTTGAGATTTTCTTGTTCCGAAAGAATACAAACATCACATCCAGCACGTTAGGACACGATATTTTTAAACCCTCGTAACTAAAATCATCTCATAATTTACGAAATTTTACTAAAAGGGTATTTTGTTATTTAGTCAAACGGAAAATCGAAACCCAACACGTTAGGGCACTATTTCCCGAATTTCTAAACACAAAACATTGCCTTTATTTTAAAACCTTTTGATAAAATATAGTAATTTTGCAAAATGCATTTTGTTTTAAAATGATGATCTATGAAAATATCATATTAATACCTTATCAAACATCAAAAGCAATCATAATATACTAACATTTCATATTAATACAAGTAATATAAAATATAACTAACAATAATACTTATACTAAACAATCATGAATAAAATGAAGAATATGGACAAATATAGAGCAATAAATGATAAAAAGCTACAAAATAAATATGAAAACTTCTTACACAAGATTAAACATTTTATGCAATAACATATGTCAAATAATAAATAAATATTGCAAAAATAAAAAAATAACAATATATATATATTGAGAAAATTAGATACGTTTTGAAATAAATAAACAATTTTAAATAAAAATATTTAAAATAATATAATACAAAACTATATATATTTAATACAAATAGTATAAACAATATATAATATACTAAATTTATAAAAATATAAAATGATTTGAATTATACATATAATATAATATAATATAATATAATATATAAAATTTTTAAAATATAATACAATAATAAATATACAAATTATGAAATGATATATAATTTAAATAATATTAAAAATAATACATAATAGTAATTTAATATATATATATATATATATATATATGGTAATAATAAAAAATATGTGAATTTATATTATTAATAAAATTAATATAATAAAAGCATAACATATTAATACAATAAAACAATTTAATATAATATCAAGATAACTTAAAAATAGAATAAATACAATAAAATAAAATAAGAATTAAATGGCAAATAGAAAAGGATTAAATCGAAAATGCGCATTATACTATAGGGGCTAAAATGGTAATTATGCCAAATCTTAAAAACGGCAATGTTTTATTTTTAGCCCTTAAAGCAGCCCGAGGGTTAAATTGAAACAAAATGTAAGTTTTGGGTCAAAATTGAAAGTAAGGAAAAATGTTATTGAATTTTACAAAAATGCGGAAGGATTTATTCAGCAATTAGACCCTTTTATGAAAATGCGCGGATCCAACCCGGGTCGGGTCAACGCGCGGGTCTCAGCTTTATAAAATGACGTCGTTTTGGCCTTTAAAGGTACCCCCCAAAACGGCGTCGTTCCCATAGCCTATATAAATCAAATTTCGGCCAAAAAAAACATTTTAACTCCGTTTCAAAAAAAAAAAATCGTAAATGCTCTGAAATTCTCTCGCCTCTGTCCGTAATGGCCATCGGACTTCACAGGCCACGCGCCCCACGCGCTATACGCGCCACCGCGGATGGTGGCCGGAGGCCAAACCTCTCTATTTCAAAGGTATTTTCTCGCCCTTTTTATTTTAAAACATTATTTATATGTGGAAAATGTATAGAAAATACAAAAAAAGTAAAATAAAGAAATCACCTCTGCGAAAAGTTTCTGAATTTTATTTTTCCAGATTTCAGTGAATATTTTTTTTTGTATTCTCTTTTTTTGTTTGTGTGTTCTCGTGTTACAGATGTTATGGGTTTTTATAACCCAGAAAATAAAAAGGAAACAAAAAAAATTCCATTTGCGCTGCTGTTTCTTTCCTTTCTTGCAGGTAAAAGACGGAGAACGTGGCAGCGATGGGGGATTTGCGCGAATTGCAGCCTGATCGAGGTTTCTGGTGGCTGCAGCGTGAATGGCGCATGCTGATCACTTGCGGTGCCTAGGGTTTTGATCGCTGTGAAGTCAGAGTTTTAAAATTTATAAAGAGAATGATCGAACCTGGAAACTAACTATGACAACGATTGAGGCAAGTGCACCTATGAACAGTAGTATAGCTTAGGCAAGACCGGATTGTCGAACCCAAAGGAACTAAAAGTACTAATACTAACTTTCTTTCTATTATTTAGCCTAAAATAAGTGAAGTTGTTTATTAATCTAAATTAACTAATTACTAAGCTAAAGACGCAAAGACAAAAAGAATGAATTGGGGAAATACTTGGGAAAAACTCAGTTGATTAAAACGATACCCTTAGGAAGAATCCACCTAGACTCCACTTGTTATCTAACACTGAACCAGACGATTTATTCACTTGACTTGATCCGTAGGACTCCCTAACGTATATTAAACCCTCTCTCGAGGCGAATAACATCTAACCCTAGGTTAATTAATTGAAATCTCTTTCCCATTAATAACCCCTTAGAATAGCAGTAAATCGATCTATGGATTCCCATATTAGGTTTCACCCTAATCTGGCAAAATCTCGTCACCCTATCTCTAGGCGCACGATCAACCCCGCTTAATTATGCTAGATCTACTCTTAAGCAGGGACTTTTGCTACACCACCTAAGCACATCATACTTGAATTAATATCCGCGAAATATCAACACAAGAATTAAGCACACATAATTAAGAAAAAATCAAGTATTTATCATATAGTTCAGAAAACAATAACAAGATTCATCTAGGTTTCATCCCGCTCAGGTATCTGAGGGGTTTAGTTCATAATAGTAAAGAAAAACATCTTAGAAGAAAAGATAAAACAAAACATAAGAAATCCCTAAAACTCCCTGAAGGAATTGAAGAAGAAATCCTCCGTCTTGAGTAGAATTTCGGCTTCTAGAGATGGATCAACTGGCTATCCCTAAGTGAATCCCCACAAATCTGCCTTCTCTGGCCTAGCAAGACGCCCCTAAACGATGGCTTTGGGCCCCCTCGACTCCGGCTTCTGCCGAACTCCCCGAATAAGTTGCCCCCTAGGGTGTTTATATAGGCTTTGAGATGTGTTACTTGGCCTTCAAGTATCCTAATTTGAGTGCAATTCCTATTTGGGGGCTTAATTAGACTTTGGAGTGTGTTTCTTTGGCTCCAAGCATCCAAATCTGAGTAAAACTCCTCTTGGCCGCGGTAGGGGCACGGCCATGGCACACGCCCGTGTGAATCGTGGCCAGGCCGTGTGGACTTCGTTGATGAGGCACGACCGTGTAAATCATGGTCCAGTCCGTGTTTGAGATCTTTAAGGAGGCACGGTAGTGTGATCTTTGGTCCAGTAGTGTCGATTTCATGCTTTGGCCCATTTGTCCCGCTTTAAGCCCGTTTTATGCTTTTTTTCATCCCCGTGCTTTCTGAGTATATAACATGAAAAGGAAGGATTAAGAGCACCAAATTATATAAAATAAGGGATAATTCATCCAAAAGCATACTAAATGTGGGATTAAAATATGTTACTTTTACGGTTTATCAAATACCCCCACACTTAAGCTTTTGCTTGTCCTCAAGCAAAATTCTCAACTCATAATTAAAACGAACTTCCCTCAATTCATAATAGTCATTAATAGTGTTTCATCATAATTCGTAGAGATAATTCATACATGGATAATTCAACTCAAAGAGTCCTAAAGATTCAAACAGTCTAAGTCATACATTTGTAGCACAAAACATAGGTGTTTCCCTTCATCTAAACAATTACCTCTGATTTAAAATCGATAAGGATTGACATCTTCACTTAAAGATTCACTCAAATCACTCAAAGTGTTTAAGGTTCAAAATTAGGCACTCAAAAGTCAAACATGAAGAGTTAATCCCATAGGCTTGCATGAGAATTAAATCTCCACCACTAAAATATGAGATGAAACACAAATCAAAATGTCTTTGAAAGGGTTATAACGGGGCTTGGGTTAAAGGTGTGGAATAAGGCTGAATTAGAGGGTTAGAATCGAGACTGAATTGACAAATTACCTAACCTTTAACAATAAACTGAATAATAAGTAATTACATTAATTGAAAATTAATAATTCTAATACTACGAGCTTTTTCTTCAATATTTGGAATTTAAATATGTAAGCTCATTTAATCACATGACTAATAATGAATATACTTCGTTTGATTTTTTTTTTTTGAGAACAAATCAAGTAATAATAAAGAACTTTAACAACTGAAATATAGAACATAGTTAGGCAACTGCTGAAAATCAAATCTCGACAAAAAGGGAGTCAAGGAATGGTGATAACAAATATACAAAGGGTTTTGGGTTAATATTAGTGGGTAAGTCAATAAATGGGTTGTTAGGATTAAACGGGGTTCACTAGGGGTTAATTATGAAGGTGGGTTTTTAGTGGAGTAAGTGGGTTAAATCCTAGGTGCCTTTATCATCTCTGTATATCAAATCAAAAAAATGTGGTCTCGACATGTATAATCGATGCAAGTTCTAGAATAACAGATCAATGTTGACATACTCATAATCAATAAAGTGAGCAAGAAAAAGAATTTATGCTCTATAAGGCTCAAAATCTCACAAAAATTATGGGTATTTTGATGTCAACCTCGTAAATTTCAAACTTCAAAGTAATATTTAAATTCAGGTAGACATCCTAAAAAAATTTTAATTCTTGAAAAATAGACTTATCATGCTTGATTCTCTAGTATCTTAGAATTTAATTATCAATGCACAATTATCAATGACTTAATCTAAGACACATCAACAAAAATCGTAAATCAGGGGAATTTCATTCTAGTCATAATATGAGAAACTTAATGTAGGACAGGGCATAATTCAGGGATTTTCAGATGATGCTATAGTTAACCCCCCCACACTTAAGATGTACATTGTCCTCAATGTACAAAGATAGATAATATCAAAATAATCATAAAATCGTAAGATGGGGAGAGAAGTGAAACTTCCTGAATTTTGGATGAAGCCAATGAAAAAAAACCGGATAGGATTGGAGGTGAACGTGGGGAAGCGTCTCGAACTGTTTGAGTCCTTGAAACAGCCATCCTAATTTTATTGTATCCTAAGCTAAATCTAAATGGAATGAATAATAAGAAGAAAATAATAAAGAAAATAAAAGAAAATTAAAAGAAATAAAAATAAAAATAAAAATAAAAGTAAATAATGGAAAATGAAAAAAGAAAAACAACTGGAAAAGAAAAAGGAAGAAGGGGGTTAAAAATTATAGATCTGGGGGTTGCCCCCGCCCTTGTACCTTTCTGTGGTGGCCACACGGCAATGGCCACGGCCGTGTGTAAGTCCGTGTGGTCTGAAAATCTGCACTTTGGTTAGTTTATAGTTAGGTGCTAAAAAGGAAAAATAAAAAAAATGTAAAAATTAATGGGGTTAGTGCTCGGGTTGCCTCTCGAGAAGCGCTCGTTTATTGTCTTAAGCTAGACTTTACCTCTTATTCGTATGATCATGGTGGTTTGAGGAGGTGAAAATCCTTTCTCATGCGATCAATTCGGTTTTTGATAAATAGTTTAAGTTGAGTAATGTTACCTCAAAAGTGTTGAATTTAGGATTGCTTACCTCGATTGTGCCGTATAGGAAGACATTAAGTACCTCAAAAGTGATTTCTTCGTTTGTCTTGAGGTCTGAATTGGTGATTCGAGGGTCTTCCTTATTCAACAATACATGGTCCCCTATTTTGAAGTGATTTGTTGTTCCTATCAGCTCGTCTGGGGTTTCTTTCGGTTTCACTTCGTGTATTCCTAGTTTCTCTTTAAAATGTGTTTTCCACTCGTCTAGTTCATCGACTTGAAGCCTTAGTTCTTCATGAATTATTTCTTTATGGGTACGAGGTCTAAGATCTAGCTCAGCTAGGTGATTTCGTGATGCTTCCTGTAAAGAAGGTTGAACCAAATGGTTATCAATAGAATTAACGTTCGTACCTTTATTACTTGATGTCCTAGCTGAGTCAAGAGCTTGAAGAGTGATTGTTTCATCGTCTACACGAAGTGTGAATTCACCGAATTCTTCCTCTGTGTGGTCTTTCTTTATTGCATCGGGATATGGCACACGAGGTTGGTACTCTGTAATTGCCAGTTTTGGTATATCATGGCACACTTCAACCTTACCTTCACTTACCACAGGTTCTTCCCCTGGGTTTGGTTCGTCTAACCCTTCACTATCGTAAATGGCTTGATTTTTCTCTCTCGGGTTAGTTTCGATTATTGCTTGGCAAGCTTCCTTGTGGTAGTTCTGAGATCGAAACAGCAGCAAGTTGTATAACTGACTTAGTAAGTTCCCCAACTGACTCAGTAAGTTCCCCAACTTGGTTCTTGATCCCTTTGATCAATGTTTGTTGGTCATTAAGTGTTGTCTCAGTCTTTTGGAGGCGGTTATCTGTAGCTGCCATGAATTTTGTCAGCATTTCTTCAAGGTTCGACTCCTCTTCCTGTTGGTGAGGTGGTTGTTGAAAATCTGGATGTAGTTCCGGTTCTTGGCTATTTTGATCATCCCACGAGAAATTGGGATGGTACCTCCAACCTGCATTATAAGTGTCATTATAAAAATTATTTTGTGGTCTAGAATAGTTACCCTTATAGTGAGCTTGCTTGTTTTCCATGCCATATCCGTAGGGTGGGTACTCAGGATTCGCCATGCCTCCTAAATTCGAATCATATTGTATTTCTGGGTGTTCCTGCGAGAGACTATACAAACTATCAATATTTTTATTCATCATCTCTAACTGGGTTGATAGCCTGGTTACTGGGTCGAGGTTGTAGATATCGGCTGCTTTTGTTGGCTTTGTCCTCATAACTTGCCACTGATAGTTATTCAGTGCCATCTCCTCTATCTGCCAAAATAAAAGAAAAAATAGCAAAGTGAAAAATAAAATAACATAAGAAGTAAAAATAAATTGCAAAAATAAAAAAAATTGGCTAAAGTAATAAAAATAGAGCTTTCTTAATATTTTAGTTCCCCGGCAACGGCGCCAAAAACTTGATCGCTGTGAAGTCAGAGTTTTAAAATTTATAAAGAGAATGATCGAACCTGGAAACTAACTATGACAACGATTGAGGCAAGTGCACCTATCGAACAGTAGTATAGCTTAGGCAAGACCGGATTGTCGAACCCAAAGGAACTAAAACTACTAATACTAACTTTCTTTCTATTATTTAGCCTAAAATAAGTGAAGTTGTTTATTAATCTAAATTAAATAATTACTAAGCTAAAGACGCAAAGACAAAAAGAATGAATTGCGGAAATACTTGGGAAAAACTCAGTTGATTAAAACGATACCCTTAGGAAGAATCCACCTAGACTCCACTTGTTATCTAACACGTAAACAGCATTTATTTATTCACTTGACTTGATCCGTAGGACTCCCTAACGTATATTAAACCCTTCCTCGAGGCGAATAACTTCTAACCCTAGGTTAATTAATTGAAATCTCTTTCCCATTAATAACCCCCTAGAATAGCAGTAAATCGATCTATGGATTCCCATATTAGGTTTCACCCTAATCCGGTAAAATCTCGTCACCCTATCTCTAGGAGCGCGATCAACTCCGCTTAATTATGCTAGATCTACTCTTAAGCAGGGACTTTTGCTCCACCACCTAAGCACATCATACTTGAATTAATATCCGTGAAATATCAACACAAGAGTTAAGCACACATAATTAAGAACAAATCAAGTATTTATCATATAGTTCAGAAAACAATAACAAGATTCATCTAAGTTTCATCCCCCTCGGGTATCTGAGGGGTTTAGTTCATAATAGTAAAGAAAAACATCTTAGAAGAAAAGATAAAACAAAACATAAGAAATCCCTAAAACTCCCTGAAGGAATTGAAGAAGAAATCCTCCGTCTTGAGTAGAATTCCGGCTTCTAGAGATGGATCAACTGGCTATCCCTGAGTGAATCCCCACAAATCGCCTTCTCTCGCCTAGCAAGACGCCCTAAACGATGGCTTTGGGCCCCTCGACTCAAACTTCACTACACACCCGAATAAGTTGCCCCCGGGTGTTTATATAGGCTTTGAGATGTGTTACTTGGCCTCTAAGTATCCTAATTTGAGTGCAATTCCTATTTGGGGTTTAATTAGACTTTGGAGTGTGTTTCTTTGCCTCCAAGCATCCAAATCCGAGTAAAACTCCTCTTGGTCAGCGCTAGGGCACGCCATGGCACACGCCCGCGTGTGAATCGTGGTCAGGCCGTGTAGACTTCGTTGATGAGGCACGGCCGTGTAAATCATGGTCCAGGCCGTGTTTGAGATCTTTAAGGAGGCACGGCCGTGTGATCTTTGGTCCAGGCCGTGTCGATTTCATGCTTTGGCCCATTTGTCCCGCTTTAAGCCCGCTTTATGCGTTCTTTTCATCCCCGGTGCTTTCACGAGTATATAACATGAAAAGAAAGGATTAAGAGCACCAAATTATATAAAATAAGGGATAATTCATCCAAAAGCATACTAAATGTGGGATTAAAATATGTTACTTTTACGGTTTATCAGGATTCAGAAACCCTAGGCTTATAGAAAAATGTTTAAGATTTTGGGCCCCTTTGGGCCGTGTAATTTGGGTCAGGTCTATTTTGGGGTATTAGGCCAGGTTTGGGTTACGGGTTACTGGGTAGTCTGTTTAGATATTGGGTCTGTAAGTGGACTCGGGTAATTGGTTTGGGTCACGGGTTTAAGTGTTTGGTTTTGGGTTTTATAATTGTAAATGGACTATTTTAAACAAATGGACATTTTTTTTCTTTATTCTGGTTTGTTTTAAGCCCGGGCATAAATGGGCTATTACAATTGGTATCGGAGTTTTTGATTTAACAGATCGCTGGCAGTTAAATTAGAGTCAACCCTATATGCATAATACACCAGACCTGGCTTAGTCAGTCGATCCCTGGAAGTTAAATTAGAGTCAGCCTTATATGCATAATACACTAGACCTGGCTTAGTCTCTAAGGTAAGTTAAAAACTTTCGTATGGCGAATGGTTTAATAAATTTTTAGTACTAAGGTAAATGAGACAATTAGAGGGAAAAAGGATAAATTTCATTAAAATGTGAGAAAATGATACAAACAAAACAAGTAAAGTAAGCTAAAAGAAATGAAGAAAATTTTCAGTTTCCTGCCTCAACTGGCTAATCAGTTGGTTCAATGGGGGCTTCCTCTAGTTGGGGGTGTTCTCGGGAGATTTCTTTTAGATCTATTGAATCGTCCAAGTCCTCCTCCTCCTCTATTCTTGGCTCAGTGGAAACAAAGAAGTCGATGGATTGCTTTCATTCACTTTGGAATTTCTCCCAATCTTTACCTCAGGATTGTATACGTTGAAGTTTAGGAAATTAGAATTTACCTTCTGTAGACAGTTGAAGTTCACCTGACTCAAGTTGAGAGGGCCCACAGCAACTTGGGCATGAACGACCAAATTGGACCTTAGTATGGGCAGAGCCTCTGTCAGATTTTTCTTTGTGTCCTCTTGGTACTTTCTCAGAGCATCTTCGTTGGATTGGCATAGACATTTCAACTCTGATAAGTGACATTGTTCTTGGGATTTGAGTTTCTCCTCCCAAGAGGACTCTTTAACCTTCAGCCAATTATTTTCCTCCACCTGCTCGAGTCTGACTTCTACATCCTTATACTTGGCCTTCAAAGCTGAGACAGGAGTTGAGATCATTGATCTGGCTCACAGCTTCTTAATGAGTCTGACGTAGTTGAGCCAAAGACTGTTCGCCAGAATGTATAGATTCCTCAAAACTTGCCAGATTAATATTATTTTGGTTGCAAGTCTCCTAAAGGGCACAACTCATAAGCCCGTATTCAACAGCTAATACTTGACAAAACCTCGCTAGTATTGTGAATGGGGGTAATTAAGGATTGGACGAGAGAGAGGAGAGGAAGGCCTCTTTCACTTATTGAGGCAAGATGTTACTTTGTTGCTGCTGGATAGCCTCGAGAATATAAGGATATTGTCCTGGCTTTATTAGATTCTACTATGGGAAAAGTCTATTTGTTTCGCCAGATGGAGCATGTAACACCCCTAACCCGTATCCATCGCCAGAGTAGGGTTACGAGGCATTACTGATCGATATACATCATAAAGCATACATAGCTCATACATTTATGCATTCATACTCAAATATCATTCAACACAATCACATCATCCCTTATTAGGGCCTATGAGGCCTTAGACAAGCTTTAGAAATGGTTCGGGACTAAACCGATAACATGCAAAAATTTTGGAAAACTTAGAAATTTTTCATCAATACAGGGGTCACACGCCCGTGTGCCTCACACGGCTCCAGACACGTCCGTGTCTCGGGCCGTGTGGAAATAGGGCATACATACAGACTTGGGTCACACGGCCAACCACACGCCCGTGTGTCTAGCCCGTGTGCCCTTTGAAGTGGCCATATATGCCCGTGTGCAAGGCCATGTACTAGGCCGTGCCAAACCTGTAGAGTATACTGACTTATGCAACACAACCAAGTCACATGCCCGTGTGCTAGGCCGTGTGCCAATTAGGGGGTATACTGACTTGTACCACACGGTCGGTCACACTCCCGTGTGTGAGACCGTGTGGAGCATACTGACTTCATTTTAATATTACCACTAGGGGACACACGGTCGTGTAGCATGACCATGTGTCGCACACTGCTGAGGCACACACCCGTGTCTCTGCCCGTGTGGACAAAAATAGGTCATTTGCAAGGCCAATTTGCCACCCTTTCTCATGCTCACCTAAACAACCAAAATGGTACCATTTCATCATACAATTAGGCAGCCAAAAATCATCAACCAAATGCACAATTCATACTATATACATTTCAACCAATTTCAATACTCAATTCAATACCATTTACCTAATCAAATACTTATCAACTCAACTTATAAAATCATACTTCATCAAAGCATTTCTCAAGCATTTATACTCCACAAATCAATTTACCATATTCATACCAAACATGCCAAAATAAGCCATCACTCATGGCTAGATATACAAACCATATCATATACATTTACAAGCCAAATCTCATGGCTATAATCACAACCAAAATACCACGTTTAGCCTATACATGCCATATACCATATTTACACAACTCAAAAGTACCAACTTAGATGTTTGATAGTGCAATGATGTTTCCGACAACTCTCGGATCCGAGCTAGCCTTGATTCTCTATAAAACATAGAAAAATAACACAAAGTAAGCTTCAAAGCTTAGTAAGCTCGTATGGAATTATGGAGTAATCTCACCATTCATTTACAATTCAAACAATATAAATGCAAGATAAATACAATTGCATTAATCTCAAGTCATTAGATCATTTATACACTAGCTTACCATTAATTCATCCATTTCATGGATTCAATGTTTATAAACTTTACCTACATACCTGTACCGTCTTGTACTAACCTCTTTCTCAACCACATTGTTCGTTTACTCGTTGAACCATTCGGAATAGAAATTAGATACTTATGAGTCTCGTACGATAAGTACCTATACCATGGACCATAGCAAAATCAAGGTAACTTATCCAAAGAACTAGTATCATGGCCCGAAGCCAAATCATTCTATATACATGGCCCGAAGCCAAATCATCCGATATGCATGGCCCGTAGCCAAATTGGTAAAATACGCACCCGAAATGCTACTATCATGGCTTGAAGCCAACTCAACGTATCATTTACGGACATGTCAATAGTATCCAAAACTATTCCTAAGGTTCAACCGAGCTTCCACACTTTTCGTTCCTATCGTCGAATGCATTCGTAGAGTCGTTTTCGCAATTCAAACATCATCCAAAATCTAGATTTAACAATTTATGCCATATTAAAGCATTTTATCACACATTTAATATATAATCATCACATACGAACTTACCTCGTATTCAGAATTGACGGATCAGATCGACTACTCGATAACCTTGCTTTTCCCCCAATCTAAATTTAGATTCTTTCTTTCTTGATCTATATGTATTCAAAATTAACTCATTTAATCATCTACTCATTCAATTTAATCCGAAAATACATATTTGGGTATTTTTACACATTTGCCCCTAATGTTTCACAACTTTTACAATTTAGTCCTTATTTCCTAAAATCGCAAATTCATGTAATTTAATCTAATTTCACTATAGCCGAATTTCACTATTGCCCCTAGTAGCCCAAATATTTCATTTATTTCTTATTTCAACCACACAATTTGCACTTTTCACAATTTAATCCCTATTATGCATTTTCATCAAAAATCACTTAACAAATGTTGTTTATCTAACAACAACCATTCATTTTCTATCATTAAACATCAAAATACATGTACATCCATCAATGGAAACACCCTAAACCTTTAACATTTTTTCAAATTAGTCCCTGGGCTAGCTATATTAAGTTACAACGACTCCAAAAACATAAAAATCATTAAAAACGAGACGAAATCACATTTACATGCACAAGGAGACTTGGCCGAACCTTGAAACACTATCAATGGATTTTCCCCCTTCTAAATTTGGTTGAATAAATGAAGAAGAAAGATGATAGCTTTCTTTTTCTTTCTTTAATTTTGATTTATTTTATCAATTACTTATTTACCCTTAATGAATAAACATAATAATGCATAATGCATGTCCATTAATGTCCACTCATACTAATAATGGTCTAATTACAACATAAGGACCTCCATTTAAATTTTCTATAGCTATTAGGCATCTTTAGCTAATAGAACGTCACTTTTACACTTTACGCGATTTAGTCCTTTTTATCAAATTGATCATTTAAACGATAAAATTAGCTCACGAAATTTTCAAACATATCAAATAACATGCTGTAAACACATAAAATAATATTAAAAAAAATTTACATCAAATTTGTGGTTTCGAAACCACTATTCCGATTTAGCTAAAACCGGGCTATTATAGAGCATCATTGCGTAGAGAATCAGGAGGAGACCCTGGCTGACTTGGGCATGTTGCCTCTCGTAAGATTTCAACCATAAGAGGATCAACGGCATGGACTGGAGAGCCTGTTGAGTTGACGGACTCAATTGGTGCAACTGAAATAGAAAGCAAAAGTAGGAGCAGGAGGAGTGATGAATCTTTTGGAGGCAGGTCCTGTCCTAAGTTTGCGCCAAATCAATGGTGGACAATCATTACCTTTGTGTCTTGGGTGCTTCCCTCCACCCTTGGCCTCTTTAGAGTTTTCTTTGCAACCGCTATTCTTGATGAGGCAGCAATAGCACCTTCATCCTCGCGCACTAAAATAAGGCTAATACGTCCATGTTGTTTACTGGAGCGAGCATAGAAGTATGAGAATTGGAAGTATACCCTGTAGTATCAATAGGAGAATTAGCCTGACTGGAAGAATGAGTGGAAGACGTACCATGAAAAATGATATTCTCGAGTCAACGTTCGAGTGTTGACCTGGGTTGGTGATGGATAAATTTATTTTAGGATTGGGTTTTTGTTAGAATTAATTTGGGTGAATTTTGGACCTTTTCTATAAGAAATTATGGATGTTGGGAAGCTTGTGTGAAGTAGGGGAAGATGGATGGCTAATATGGTGATTTTACCATTGTTGAATAAAAATCTTCTCCCAATTAATGAGAAAAGATGGTTTGGTAGATTGAGGTATGGGATAAATTGGATTTGTCCCTATTTTTCCCTATATTATAATCACCCTATTTTTTTTCCTTTTACATTTCTTCATTTTTATTTTTCTTTTTCTTCTTTTCTTCGTCTATTTTTTTTCCTTAGCAAGTCTTTTAGAGGGAAAGAGATTTGAATGAGTTCTCACCATTTTTTTTCATCCTCCGAATCTCAAAGAAGGTAAGGGTCTTGATCTTTTTTTTTTAAAAGTTCCATGGAAGAAAAAAAAATATCTATGTTCATCAAGGATGAAGGTGGATGTTTTTTTTTTTTTTTTTGGTGTTTGGAAGGGTTTGAGTTTGAGGAAGTCTCTATCCATCTTCTCATATTTTATTTATTTATTTATTTAAAGTATTTATTTTTACATCCTATCAACTCTTATTTTTGTGGGAAATCTTGTGTGTTACATGGTTATTAGTTAAAGAGGGTGGTGAATCTTCTAAAGCTAAGGGTAAAGGCAAAGTGGTGGAGAGCTAGGCAAGAAACTTTGTTGGTGTTCTTCCATCAAGATGGTACCCTATAACTCTCTTATACTTCTTGATAAGTCATAAATATGATAATTATGTGATAGCGCATGCATGTTATATGTCTTTGGGTGGAAATCTTGTTTGGATGTTTTAAAATGAAGCTAAAAACTTAGTTGTGAAATCTGCTACAAACATATTATTACATGAACAGTAAGTTCGAAAATTCACCATAAATTCTGTAAAAATAATTAAGAAGTGATATATACATCTTTGTAACCATGAGTCAGTCTAGTTTCGTTTAGAAAAAACAGAGATCAATTTCGATTTGTATTTTAAAAGATATGAATTTTTGAGTGTTGAAAGATCATAAAAATCTGGCAGCAGAATTCTTATAAAACAGATTTAGCAGTGACTTTGAAAAATCACCAAAAATTTCATAAGATAAAATAGGAAGCGAGCCTTATATCTCTATAACTGTACAAAAGTCTAGTTTCGTTTAAAACAAACGGTGCTTGATTTAGAGTTATATATTAAGAGTTATTAATTTTTGAATGAGGAAAGGTCAGAATGTCAAGGTAGCAGATTATTACATATCTTTAGTTAATATTTTAGCTGGAATGATAAGCAAGTTGAAACGAGTATGAGACTCGAATGTCATGGTTGTATTTTTGTGATTATATGTTGATGCTTTGTTTGCGCTCAGCCTTCGGGCCCTAACCTAACTAGCGGCCATGAGTGGCGCTCAGGATAACCCTACGGACACCCGAGATTATTTGACTAGCGGCCATGAGTGGCGCGGGACTATCCGGATACCCGATTATTTGAGCAGTATGTGCAATCTAACAAGTTTGAAAAGTTTGATATGCAAGCGATTTGGTTATGTAGATTTAATGACTCATGTTTTAATTATTCGATACTCATGTCATGTTTCTATGTATACATTTGATTTGCATGCTTATATTTATGAATTGCTTGAAGTATGGTAGATTTGTTGTGTACCACTGAGCTTGTAAAGCTCAGCCTTCGAATTTTCTTAACGTTCAGATTTGTAGACTTTTTTTCGTGTCCGAGGAACATCATCAACGAGAGACTCCTAGCATTACGTATTCAGAGTACAGTACCTTATCTATTAGTGGGCATTGTATTCCTAAGGCCTTACTTGTATTTTTTTTGTAGGTCTGTAACTCATTTATCATTTTTTTTGACTATTTTGATATACGATGATGTTGGAGCTCCACATATTTTGTATAACTACTTTTATTACTATTTTTAGTATAACTATGTATGATATTTTCTCTTATATAAAATGTATTTCAATGTTTTAAAATTATTTGAAATTTTGCTGGGTTACTCCGGTGACCTGATGTAAGCGCCTTAGTATTTGAGTACTCTGTATTCGGGATTAGGGTGTTACATTCTTTATTTCTTGTTGTTTTCTTAACTTTGAGATGATGTTATTCCAGATTATGAACTAAGTATCTAGGGAAGATGAAACCTATATGAATCTTATTATTTGATTTCTGAATTACATGAAAAATACTTGATTCTTGTTCTCAATTATGTATGCTTATTTCGTGTTTTAATACTTTCACGATATTAATTCATGCTTAATGTGCTTATTTCAGTGGAGAAAAAGTCATTGTTTAAGAGTAGATCTAGCATAATTGAGTGGAGTTGCATGCAATCCTAGAAATAGGATGACATAAATCTACCGGATTAGAGTCAAATCTAATAGGGGAATCCATAGATCGAGTTAATGGGACAATAGGGGTTTTAATTAGAAAGAGATTTCAATTAATCAACCTAGAGTCAGTTGTTCTTATTCTCGAAAGAGATATTAACATAATTTAGGGATATCTACGGATCAAGGCGCAAGTGAATAAATCGTTTAATTCAAATTCAGAATAATAAGTGAAGTCTAGGCGGATTCTTTCCTGGGTATTGTCTATCTCATAGGTTTAATTCGATTATTTTCCTAATTCATTCTTTGTCGCGTTCTTAGTAATTAGTTTAGTTAATTTTAGATTAAAAATAATTCCTTCAATTTATCGGCTACATAATAGAAAAATAGTAAGTACTAGTACTTTTAGTCCTCGTGGATACGATATTCCCGACTCACCATAGCTATACTATTATTCGATAGGTGCGCTTGCCTTTGTCGTAATTTTAGTTAATTTAGTAATCATCACTAGTTCTATGGCATGCTAACTATACCCGACTTTGCTTGAGACCATTAATAGGGTAACTAATGTTTTCAAGCATATATATATACATGATTCTTCATATCATAGTTCCATGCAAATGTATTATATCGAGCTCAATTCGATACATACTATTTCATATCATCATATACATACCAAATCATGAGACAAGTAGGGTCGTTACCTTAATCGAGCTTGTTTGTAACAAGGCATATATATATTGAATTCAAATCATGAAAGTACAAACCGTATTAACCGCTCGTCTACGGCTCTTGCCTTTCCTTTCTCTTAGGATGGCCCCATGTCGTCTTTAGCAACTATTGATAATTCAATTATAAAAATGACATTAGTTTTCACTCAATCACATGAAAAACATATAATCAAACATATTTTGCATTTTACTTATTTTAGTCCTTATATCCGGAACACTCATATTTTTCGATATTTAATATCGGATAAAAATTTGATTTCATATCCTTTCATTAGAGACCTTGTACTTTTAATCTATAGCATAATTTCTTAACATTTTTAAATTTATTCAATTTAGTCCTTAATATCAAAATTAACTAAACTTTAAATTCTAAACTAATTTCACTATCTTCTAATACAATCTTAATAAAATTTAAGTTGAACAACTAGATATCTATCAATTTCAAGCTTAATCTCATCAACTTTCACCTATGGCAATTTCCTAAAAACTAAACAATTGATGAAATTTAGCACTTGGGTTAATTTAATTAAACCTCCATGATCAAGAATCTATTGTAATTTCAATGAAATGACTTAATTACCTTATTAAAATTGATGGTTGAATGAAGCTAAGAAAACTTGAACTTTTATTTTTCTTTCCATGGCTATGGACGGTTGTCTGATAAATTGGGCAGGGTGCCCCCTCCAGATCCCTCCAGATCATCGCTTCAATGGTGTTTTTCAGTTAAAGACCATCTTTTGCCTCATGCCAAATCTATCCATGGAATTGGCACTTTGTCATTAAGGATTGCCTTTTTTGCCAACTCAACCTCGTAAAAGGTGGTGGTGGCCCCAAAATTTTATAGTCTGTTACCTCACTCAGGATTTGTGTGTGCAAGGTGTTGAATGGGGTGAGGCTACGAAATTTAGCATAAGGTGTCTCTTTTGCTTCTTCCACAAGGTTAACTTTAGTGGGATTTTTAGACCAACTCCATGTTTGGGAAGGTGTTGGCATTATTCTCCCTCCTCCGAGTTAAAGCTAATTTTCTTTTAATGAGATGTGGCTCTTCCTTTTGGGTTCCTAGATGACCTTCTAAAGCATGGTTGTATTGTTAGTAACGAGATATTTCGAGCCAATATTCCTCATTGTAAAGGCAAGTCAGTCTAAAGAGTTGAGCTCAAAAGTGCTCGTTTTTGGCTTAAAGCTCTCAATATTGTTGGATGAAACTCTCTAGCCAAAGGTTTTAGGGGTAGGTTTCCGATGGTTGGTTCCAATGGGTGGCCAAAACTCGTAGGTGGGTTTGCATGTGGTTTTGGCATGTGGGATAGGGAAAGAAGAGATAGTATAAGCTGTCGTGGTTTTAGTTATTTTGGTCATAACTACCATTAAAAAATTTGGCCTTGGTAGCCTCGGCATGTAAGACTTTTTTGGTTAGTCTGTGTAATAAAGGTGGCAACATAATAGTGTTATCTGACTTTTTTTAAGCTTCCTTTACTTGAGGAGTGAAGACTTTTTTTTTTAGTGGGACATGGTTTCCAATCTTGGGTATCAATGATAATACTGATAATTTATACAAAATTTGAGGGTTGGTGATCAAGAGCGGTTCAAACAGTGATGGTGGTGCCATTAGCCGCTATGGGGGTCTTTCTAAAGATGGTTGCCAATGGTCTTAGATGGGGAGAAAATCCTTTTCTTTCAATGGAGTAAAAGTTCTTATGTAAGCGATGAGCTTGGAACGGAGTTAGTCATAGGTCTTAGTGAACAATGACCCTACCTCATAAGTTAAGCGGGATAGGGTCATGACGTTTCTACCACAATGTGATTGGAAAAAAAAAAAAGCTACTTGATAGTAGCTAGTGGTAGTTGTTATGACACGCATCATGTGATAAGAAGGGTCTTCAATAAATCTTGAACAAGATATAAGTGATTCCTTATGTAGATGAGCCCTTAAGTATACTCATCGGAAAATATGGGACTAACAAGAACCAATTGATGAGATGTTGATATAACAAGATCCTTTCTATAACCAGTACAAGGCAACCAATAATTTATGTCACCACTCATCACTATAGAAATGACTTAGCTTACTTTCACTCTTTATCAACTTTCACAATTATCCTGTGACAACATTAGTGCTCTTCACATATGTATCAATCCAGTTTTTCATGCTCAATCCAAATACATTGAGCTTGATTACAGTTTTGTTCAAAAAACAAGATGGGTGTTCATTTATATTCCCACTCCTTTTTGAGGGAGGATCTATGACAACAGTAAAGAAGAACTGATATGACCGAATCTTCAGCGATCAAAAAGTAATAGAAGATCAGTAAAGGGTTTGTTTTTTTAAAAATAGCTACGTGATATATATTGCTATACTCATGAATAAAATTCATAGCCCTTCCTCCGTTACTCTAAATTATATATATAGGTAGCAAATACAATGTATTTAGCATTTTTAATTTTAGTAAGCTTTGCACCGTTTATATTGACTTAAAGTGGGAAGGGTTTACAGAACTGAGATATACCAAAGAAGAGAATAAAACACTTGAACCCGAAAGCTATACACATGAAGAAGAAAGGATAAAAGAAAAAAAAAAAAGTCATTTATTTAAACAACTCCCAATCCTTACCAAAAAGGCAAGTACATGCTATATACTGCTTGCCAATTTCACGTTGTCGTTGAGGATTCAAATTCCGAACCGGGTTCATCGTCCTCGTCGAAAGAAGCAATGCCAACTGAGCCATGACCGGGGCCAAAAGCCTTGATATGATCTTTCAAAGACCTCTTGTGCTTGAAGTCAGACCCACAAATGCAATACCAAATCTTCCCACAGTTCTTCTCGTGGGTTCTCCAATCTCCTTTCACCGCAAAAGCCTTCTCACATTTTCTGCAGGTGAAGGGTTTGATTCCATGTTTCCTTTTGTAGTGGGTTTGGAGAGTTCTGAAATCTTTGAGCGCTCTTGCTCTTGGGTGATTGATGTTGTGCTTACAACCGGGTGCGCAGCAATAACATGGGAGCCTTAGCATCCCTGTTGGCTGGCTTCCTCTTAGAGAATCGGGTCCCTTTCTGTACTGAGATCCATGCCCCCACATATGCATCTGCACTTTCATATATACATACATGAGAGAAAGATATATATGTAGGTTATAGCTAATTGTAAATGTAAACCTTATCACCGTTGAAACATCAACATGAAGTGGCTTCTCGGCTCTTAGCCTCTTAATTAAGACGGTAAGCTAAAACTAAAGTTATGGTTCAGAGTCCGGAGAAGAAAAGGCCCATGATCGATGGAAATTGCAGACCAGAGAAAATAGAACTAATTAAGGAGGAAATTTTGGTGGATCATGTCTCATGCAACGAGGCAAGCATACATACCTGTAGGTTGTTGTATCTGTTGAAGGTCTTGCAACAGACAGGACATGAAAACTGTGTAGGACCAACGAGAATCTGAGTAGGGGTAGGAATCCAATACTGTCCCTTGCTGGTGCAGCTTAAAGGATACCCAGAAGCTGCAACATTGCCATTCACTCCACAATTATCAGTCAAATCTACGGATGGGGAGAAGCCATAATCGGAACTAGGACTAGGTAGGCCTATGTGTAGGGCTACAGTTGCAGCTTCATCATCAACAGTGCTGAGCTTATCGTCTTCCATGGAACTGCTTGTGGGTTCATTATTCTCTTGTTGCCTTGTGGGACTCAGATAATTGATGAGGGGAAGAGCTTCTTCGCCAGGAGGCGATGGGGCAAGTGGATGACCACTAGTTTCACTGTTGAGTATACTGTTTGGGTGAAGATGAGACCAAGGGTTTGGGTGATTTGGTGGAGTGGGAGCAGTAGCGTAGTGGGGATGGAGGGGCATGAAGTTGAAGCAGCCACTGAAAAGATTGGAGTAAGGGTCTGTCATGGTTGGAGTTGAAAGATTGGGAATTTTGAAAAGACTCTAAAGTGGATTGTTCGTACTTTAGTAGCAACTAGAATGATAAGAGACACACACACAATATTTATATCATCTATATATCGATGCATACATACACACATACATTGATACACACGTACGCATGCATGAGTGGACCTTATAGAGTAAAGAGAAAGAAAGGGGTGGATGAAAAGGAAATATTCTGTTATTTTTAACCCCCCCCCCCCCTCCCCCTTTCAAACTTTATCTTTTGTCTTCAACCAATAAGCTATGGTTTGAGGCTAGCTAGCTAAGAGACCATTCTAAGTGGTGTGGAGAATAAGTCTCCCTCACAATTTTTTACCTTACTAGAACTTTTACGCTAATGAGTGTCAAAGAATTTTAAAATTTTGGAGAATTTTACAATACTATCATTTTGAAGAATTTATTCATTCAAAATCATAACAATTTAATTGCTTGATTGGTTTAAATAATTGTTTAATGAAAAATCAAGTTATCAGAATTTTATAAATTAAAAAATAATTTTTTAATTAATATAAAAATATTTAATACGAATATCATTAGATTTATAAAAAATTGGTAAATATTTTAATAAAATATTAAATTTATATATTATAATTAAATAAAAATAATTTTTAAGTTTAAATCTTTTATGTTATAGTGAGACCATGTATTTGAATGGAACAAAATTATCAAGAATTTTGAAAAACACCTCTTTAGACGGAATTTGGAAAAAGGAAATTAAGCTCTTGAAATTTCTTACAATATTCGAAATTCTTTAATATTTTTACTTAAACAAGTAAATTTATTTTTAGAATTTTAAAAACTTTGATACAAAATGAAACTCCTTTTCAAACCCCTCATCCATACACATCCAAAAATTTTACAACCCGAAACTTAAATTGAATTTAAATTATTTTTAATATATTTAAAATTTTGAATAAAAAACTTATGAAATTAATAATTTTTTTTTTTTGAAATTATGAATAAATATAAACGAATTTAAACTATGATCAAATTTTTAAAAGTATATTGGTGTAGACACGTTGTGTTTCTAAAGCATTTTGGGATAAAAAGAAACTATTTTTCAGCCATAAACAAGTGCAATTTAATATCTATGTTTATCAGTTTTTTTTTTTTTGTGGTATTTATTTTAATTTTTAGCTTAAAGATAACAATGCTAAATTTTTAGTGTTTAATCCAAATTTTAGAATTGATTTGATCAAAATTCATAATTTGTTAATAATATTAGCAGTTAATTTTGATTAGATCAATCCTAAAACCCAAATTAATTAACATCCCTTGGATTATATTTAACAAATTAAACGCAAAATTAAATAAATTCACAAGTAACATTAAATTTATTCTATTAAAAAATTATGAAAAATTCAGACCTAATAATATTACCAATTAACTTTCATCAAATCAATCCTAAAATTCAAATTAAACACTAAAAAAGTAACACCATTACCTTTAGGTACCAAAATTTATAACTTTTGTTAAATATAAATACCACATTAGAAAAAAAATCAAACTCGAGTATTAAATGATATATTAAGCTAAAGCAAATACTAAACAGATAACTTTTAAAATCAAAAGTTCTTTTTGAATTCAAACACACCTTTTGCGTTTGAAAAGTACTTTTGAAATCAAATCACATTTTTAATCATCATTTATTATTAAATGCATTTTATGTAATATTTATACTAATATACAATTATTTTTCTATTAAAATTTATTTCAAATATATAACGTTATATATTTGAATTTGTAAAGATTATATTTTAAAATCTAAAATATAAATTATATATTCAAATTACATTTTATAAACAATTTATATTAATTGCTTAAAATGTATTTAAAATTTATATTTTATATATTAATATTGAGTTATAAAAATTTAATTAATTGAAATGCATAATATTAAATGAACTCACTTTATGTTAAATAGTTCTCTTCTTTTCCCTTCTAGTCCCTCCACTTTTCTGTATCGTTTTGTAATTCCGATGAAGTTTTTTCATCGGCTTTTCGTTGCCAACCATCGTCTTATAACCCACTGTCGACCCTTTTTTCCTTCCCACTCCTTCCACTTCCTTTTCTTTCCCTTTCTCTACTTTATCCCTTCCCCTTCTCTCTTCTTTACCTTTTCTCCATGATTTGTCCCTCTCCTTCTCTTCGGTTGGCAGTAAGGTTGTAACACCCCTCGCTCGACTTGATTGTCAAATCCGAGTTACGAGATGCTACAATCATTGCCGGAGTAAAAACATGCAATTGATATTCAATTTACTCATAATTCAAACAATCATAGTCAATTTAGTTTAAGAATCACCAATTATAACCTCTATTGGGTATTATACGAGCCTATTTACGCTATTGAATCAACTCGAAATTTAACAAGGACTGATTTGCAACATATTCAAAATTACAAATCAATTATATCATAGATAAATCCTTCAAGCATTTAATCATGTTATAAACACTTAGATATTATGATATACAATTAAAATTCGAACCTTGGTTGAGCTTACGAAAGCTTTTTTAAGGACCCAAGCACGAAATATGACAAAATTGTAAGATTTTCAAGTTTCAGAACACATATAGATACCCTTGCTAGGTACCGATACCATTTTGAGCTTCGAAGTTTCAGAATAATCAAATTAAATCAAGAAGTATCGATACTAGGGTTGAAGTACTGATACTTGCCGCATCGATACCATTTTAGCATTCTGTTTTGCAAAGATTTAGTTGAAAAATGTAATGTACTAATACCTAATCTAAGGTATCGGCACCTTAAAGCCAAATAAGTAAAAAATCTTCCATTTTGGTCTATTTTCATGCCTAACTCAAAACAAACACAATTAGTGCTTGGATGCACTCTTAAAACCTGCAATAAACATCTACCAAACTTCCATTATTTACCATTTCCACAAGATCATTCAAGCCATTAAACATCAATTGGGCACTTGGCCAAAATATATCAACCTATGAAATCACTACTCATTCAAACATTTGATACTATTTAATTTCAGCACTTAACTCAACCAATTCGCTACCAACATAGTTGTTCACACACTTCAACTATAGCTTATCACATTTCCAACATATTCACTTATATTCATCGCTAATAACCATTCAAATTCCAACATTATTTAAGGTAAACATATATACATAACAACACCTATATACATGCCATATAACTGAGTCCATAACGATTAAAAGATTACCAAATCGTTGATAGGATAGTGTAAGCTTCATAGTCATCCAACTGACGCATTCCATAAACCGACGATCTACAAGGAAAGAAGATAGCGAGTAAGCATTTTAAATGCTTAGTAAATCCATATGAAATTTACTTAACTTACCTTAACATTGCAACATATTTAAGCAATTGAAATTCAATGATATAATCTATGACATCCTTAGGCACCTTATAATTTCATGTACAAGTCAACAATACAACCAATAGGTTAGTTTAATTGCATAGGAAACCATGTTACTCAAATCATACGCATATACAATCATTTAAACCATACTCAATTTGAAAAATTAACAACTCAATTCATGTTCACACAATTCAACCGTTCCATTTCCATTTTAATTACCATTTCCATTTTTATTTAACACCCAGAGAACCTTGGTATATTGAAATCAGATACACATGACTAATTTACTCTATGTGCTAACATATTCGGGTTGCTAACACTAGCTTCAGATCAGGGTTGCTAACACTAGCTTGGTACGATGCTGCTAACATTAGCTTCAGAGAATACGCAACAAATTTTGGATCTCAAGCCAACGTATTAATCCCTGATCAAACACCCGTTTTTCTTTTTCGTATCATTTCAAACCCTGTAGCTATATACTCACTTTTCACATTTCGAATAGCATTCCATATATATTTTAAAACTTGTAACATCATCATATATATACTATCCAATCATATAAAAATTCTACATCCATTCAGTATCATGTATCTATTCATAGTTGTCGTGTATTTCATACTTTACAGTTTAGTCCTTTAGATGCCAAATTTACCAAAATTACACATGCATATAAATTAATAAGTACATTCACACAACTCAAGCATAACATAAGAGAACACAGTAAGTTCCATATGAACTTACCTAACAAAACAACAATGACACTTCATCAGGGACTAATTTGCAATTTTTCCTTTTTCTTCAATTATCTTCTGATTGATTCAAGTTCTGATATACAATAATTCATTACAATTTATCAATTCTAATTACCTTATATCATCCTACTATAAGAATAAATCAATTCAATTTTAATTTTTAAAAGTTCCTTAAAGTGTTACATTTTATTCAATTTAGTCCCTAAAACCGAAATAGCTATATCTTTCAAATTTAAGCTTCGTTTTCAATCCTATTTCAATTTCATCCTTCTATAACCCTCTATTATCTATAATTACAAAATTTTCATGCCAATTTTGAAATATTTACACCTTAATCCCTAAGTTCAAAACTATCAATTTTCACTTTATAAATTAATCCTTTTTCATATTTAAGCATCAAATCTAACCAAATGACACCAATTTCATCAAGCATTCAACAATGGTAACATTTATAAACTTTAAAAGTTTCAAAAATTAACACACGGGTTAGCTAGATCAAGCTCCTAAGACTTCAAAAACATAAAAATTACAAGAAACGAACTTGAAATTACTTACCAATTTGAAGAACAAAGCTTGGTTGAATGCTAAAAGCTTGAAAATGGCTTCTTTTGTTTATTTTTCTTGCAAATAGTGGAGAGAAGAGAGAAATGAAGATGACCATATTTTTTATTATGTTTTAACTTATAATATTAATAATTTAATCATAATTTTAATATCAATTATTAATAGAAAACACAATCAACAGTCCACTCAATCCATAATGGTGTAATTACCATTTTAACCTTGATTTAATTACTTATTAAGTCCTTTAGCAATTAAAAATCTATAACGATTAAATTTTACCACTTTTACTATTTAGTCCTTGTACCTTAATTAGTCACTAATTCAACAAAATTACTTATCAAAATTTCAATTCACCTATAAAATAGCTCTGTAAATATTTATTAAAAACATTTACGAGTTTGGTTTATGAAAACGAGGTCGCAATACCTCATTCTCTATCACCATTGATTTCAGAGTCGAAATACTTGTACCTTAACTAAGTATCCAATTAACAAAATCGGCAGACCAAAGTTCAATATAATACTAAAATAAACTCGTAAATATTAGTTAATAATATTTACGGACTCGATCATTGAAAAAAAAGATTTCGAAACCACCGTTTTCGATACCACTGAAAAACGGGCTGTTACAAAAGTTGATGGCGGTTCTCTAGTGGCAACCTCTACCAACAGTTGACCATTCTATTTTTTTCCCCCTCTCTTCCTCTTCCCATTTTTATCTCTCTTTTTTTTTTTTTTTTTTTTTTTCCTTTGTCCTATCGACCTTTTGGTTTCGTTGGATTCTTTCCAACCTTTGGTCGCCGACGAGATAGAAGTGAGTGTCTCTTTTTCAGCAAAATAATGCGTTAACTATTAGCGGCGCCTTTGGCTCCCCACACTGTCATGGTGGGTTGACTTCCTTGATGCAAACATTGTCTCAATAATTATTTTGATGATAGCGTTGTGTGAAGGATTTGATTCTCGATTGGGAGTTTTTGGGCATATCAAGATTGCCTATTTTGCTCAAGTTCTTTGCATCTATTTTTTCAAGTTAGCGTGAGGCATGTCCATTGCAATAAAGGCGATGATATAACAAGGCTCTACGCATCATGGTGGCTTCTCTGCCATGATGGTTGAACTCCAACATACTGGCGAGGGTTTTCGTCCTTACTTCTTCTTGATAGGCAATGACGACTTGATTTAAGCAGAGTTTGCTCATTTCTCGAAATTGGGTTTCAAGCCATTTGGCTCTTGTCTTATTATGTTTGTATGGTTTGTTTCAAACTTAATGTATTTTTTCGCAGTTTGTGTCGTATTGGTTGTACATTTTTATAGGACTTGGTCCCCAATTGCTTGTAATCCTTTTCTATGAATAGATAATACTAATAAATTTAAATATCAATTAAATATAAATTTTTACTTTAAAATTTTATATCTAAAATGGATATTTTATTTTCCTAAAAACGCTTTTTGATAGCAATACTAAATGTGTGTTTAGGCACCATTGAGTAATTGGATGAAAGTGTAATTACTAGGGTAGTAATTAAACCCTCTCGTAATTACAATAAATTGTAATTTTCTGATGTGTTTAATGGCAAAATGCAATTACATTGTAATTTCTTATGTCGTGTCTTATAGTAAAAAATTATAATTACACATTTATATAATTTAAATATAAAAATATTATTTACCATAAAAATTATTAATAATACTTGAGAAATAATTAAACAACAAAATTAAAATCAAATCATCATATGTAATATGTTAGTCCAAGAAAGCAGCTGACAATATGATTATAGATAAAAAAAATAAAAATAAAAATGAATATCATATGCAATTTTATCTAATTGTTCTAATATTCTATATTTGTTGTATTATTTATATTTAGCATTTTACATATACCCATTAATATGTTGGTCATTAACTAATTTCTTCAACATCTAAATCGAAATCTGAATAAATATCATCAAAGTTACCAGGATCTTCTATGTAATGTTTAAAATACATATAATCCTAATTCTAACTATGAATGAAATTATGAAGTATGCAACATGCTAGCATGATTCAACCTTTCTTTAGACTATATTGAGGTGGTTGTGTTGACATGAGAATTTAAAAATTTAAAAAAAAAAAAAAAAAAAACAACAACAACAAATGTCCTCTTAACCATATTTCAGAACTTTGAATGTCTTAAATAAATAGTTTGTGAGTCATCTTTAGTGTTTGTGTCTAGCTCTATTCTCTCAAATGGCAGTGTACCCCACAATATGGTGCAATAAAACTTGTATATGCATAACCAACTTTATCAATTAATAGATGTAATTTTTAACCTATTTTCAGATCTCCCAAATCACATTTCTTAGCACACAAGAATTTGAGGCGCAGACTAATTTTGTGATCCTTCGATTATAATAGCTTTTACCTAATTTGCACCAGAGTTATGCTAGGGTGTCAAATAGCAAACCAACTCTGTAACCATTTTTTTTTATAATATTTCAATTACTATTATTCCAGGCTAATTAATTAAAAAACAATATAAAATTTATAATATAGCTTTTATAAAAATGGTTTTATAAAGTGTTGAATAACTTTTATAACACTTATATTAGGATACTCAAATACATGTTGATGCAAGAATAATATAGAATCTATAATATGTCCTTTTTTTTTTTTTTTGGTGAACAAGTAGTCTAAAGAGAAAACAAAAGATTACAAAATAGAATCAGGGAAAAGGACACCCTTAGCAATATCCTCTTCTAAGAATTCTCGAACTTCCAAAGGCGAGACTTCATATAAGCATAAATCTTCCTCGTTTGCAAATGCCTTTTTAAACAAATAAAAAATTACGTGGAATATTTAGAGTTGATGTGTTCAATAGCAAAATATTTGTTATTTAATAATAAATATATAATTATATTTTTTAAAAAATTAAAATACTTTCTTATAATTATATAAAAACAACTTATATAAACTTAAATCATATATGTAATGTTTGGAAAGTCATAAGGTAATTGGTAATTACTTATAATTACGAGCATAATTGCCTTAATTCTCAATCTCTCCTAATAATTGTAAAGTGTAATTGAAGTGCTTTAATTACATTCAATTTAGTGGAATCCACCAATTGCATTGCAATAGTTATTCAAGCATATCACTTCTATGTAATTATAAACAATTAAACTCAAATTTAATTATTAAATAAATTTACAAACACTAACTAAATATTTAAATTTTAAACTAAACTAGAATGTGAAACACTTCTAAGCTTTATACCAAAAAGAAACTACACCCAAGGTTAGAAACTATTAATAAATTTATGTTTTGGATACTCAACTTCAAAAGTTACAAAATTATCATTAAACTATTCGAAAGTTTTTATTTAAGTCACTGGTTTATTAAGTTATTTTTTAAAGTTCCACTAGCGAGTTCCAAGCAACGATTCAACAAACAGTATGGTGGATCAGTACTCATTAATAAGTAGAAAAATATACTTTAGATCTAAGTCGATCTGACGGCTATCAAAACAGAAATTGTTTGGATTTTGATTCACAAATTTGTAATGTTTAAAGTTGTTTCATAAAAAAAAACTGATTTATAAAAAAAAAATGAATGAAAGTTTTTAATTAATGCAGGTGATACAAACAGATAAAACCATACAACAAAAAGAAGAATGGATCAAAATAAAAAATTTTAAATAATTTACTATAATTTTGATAATTTAATCGTAATTTTTGAAATTAAATTATCAAAATATAAATTTAGCATAGTTTAAAGAAAAACAGTTGTAAGCTGGAGTGTGTTTAAATTTCAACTTGAGCGAATAGATTACACAAAAAAGAAAAGTCAGAGAAGGAGAGAGAAGCCTAAAACCATGATTGCGACTCACTGTTCATATTCGTGTTTGACGTCATAAATTATTTAGTTATAAATATAAGTGAGTGTGGAAAAGAGAAGTTGAATTGTGGATGAAAGTGATGCGGCAGCATGGCTATCCTTGGTTGGATGGGTTTGGCATTGCGATTGCAGTCCCCATATAACAGTCAACATCATCAGGTTCAACCTCAACTCCTGCATTACCTAGCTTGTAAGTTGTTAGGGGACATCAATTTAATCCCCCCTACCTATTTGTTATTTTAACATCTATTCATATCCTACCTTAGCTATATAAAAAATTTTAAAGAAAAATATAAAGTACTTCATACGTAGATTATTACAATTTATCTCTATCTTACATTATATATGAGTCGTTTTTGTTGGTAGAGTACGAAGAGTTGATAAATTATAAGGGGATATTTATATGGAAATGGACGCTAGGAGTGAGTCCCGATTAAGTAGTTAGTTCTGCATCGGTAAGTATATTGTTTTTGTTTTGGTACTGTTACGTAACGGTATCAACTTGTTTCATTATATCATTTTAGGTTTGTTGATGTCTTTAAATATTTTTCATATATATATATGTATAGTCTCATTTTTTATTTTTTGATAAATTATATATACATTTAAATATATCTCAAGTACATCCATATAAATATAAGTTTTAAAATTATTAATTTGGTTGAATAATTTAATTTAATAACTTTTGATTTTAAATATGATTATCAAAAAGTTACAATGGTTAAGATAAAAAATTTAAAATATCAATATTTTGTATGCACGGGTATTGATCGAAACGGGCCGAAACACACCAAAATTTTTATTGAAACAATACATAGACTATTTAGTACCAATTTAAGACCAGAACACTACGGTACCAACTACCATGATCTCGATTAGATGAGCTTTGTACATTCTTCTTTCCTTAATTTTATTTTAGTACTATACAATTAGAGTGTTAGTATTCAGGCACACATAGTAGGGACAAACCCAAACCACGGGAACTGATTTAAACTCGCGTAGATTCTACAGTGAACATTCCTTAATCACCAAACTAATCATGGGAATTTTTCTTTCCTTAATTATAATTATAAAATATTTTTATAACAAGTGATATCTTATATATATATAATATGATTTTTGACTTTAAGTTGTCCTAGAAATTTCAACATTGCAAACACAATCAAAATTGTATTATATAACCAATAAAAATATAGTTAATATTTGATGTTCTTTGTATAGTGGATAACATATCATTTAAAATGTTTTAGATGAAGCATTATTATTTAATTCATTATATGGTCAATACATAAAAAACGTGGTTATAATATTTATAATTTTAAGCAAAATCATATATAATATTGAGATCAACACTAAATTCACCGAAATGCCCGTCAAAGACCATCATGATTCATGAGTGTTATTGTCAATTAAGAAAAAAGAAACAAAGAGTGACTTGTCTTAAGTTTTTGGTTGAAGAGAGAGGGGGTGGCCTCTCCACCCGTCCCTGCATATCACATCACTAATTTGTCTATTTGCATTTTCTTTCGTTGTCCTTCCTTCGCCAATTGGGATCAATTGAGGCTTAAGCAATGAAAATGGACTGAAAGTGTACCCCTAACCACATCTGCACATTGCTACAACCGTCCAATGTCCTCCATTTCTAATTTACTAACCCCACCATCTCTTTCTTTTTGGGCCCTATAATTTTTGTCTTCTTACTTGAAATCTAGAGGAATGCGAGCGATGATGAATTTTGAATTGATTTAAATGGTAAAGAGATTTTTCCTTAAACAGTAGAGGTAGGACATGATGATTTTTTTCTAGTTTCAAAGCTGGGTATGAACAGGGGTGAAGTCAAAAAATTTTGGTAAGGGGTCGGAATTAAATTTTAATTTTTAATAGTCTATCTCTTTATAATTTTTAAAAGATTAAATTGAATTTTTTATCATTTTTAGGAAGGGCCATAGTGCAATTTGACCTTTACTAATTTTAATTTTTAAAAATTTTAAAAAGCCTAAATAGACAATTTTTCATTTTAAGGGAGGTTGGCCCCTGCCAACCCCTCCTAGATACGCCATTGGGTGTGGATTAATTATGATATTTACTTGTCTTGCCTGACTTTAATATCTTTGAAATTACTATTTTACTCTTATATATTAAACTTTTAAAATGATAAAAATGCAATAATATGTTATATAATAAATCCAAAATATCTGAGATATTTATAGATTATTTGGGCATCTTTCATATCAGTTTTACATGACATGTTTGAGGTTCGTAATTATCTCTCTCTCAACAATGTCATATTTAATATTCAAACGTGAAAATACAATATAACTCACTCAACACAATTATTTATTTTCATATTTATAAGGCAAATACACATTAAAATTATTAGAAATAGCTAATATATTTGAAATAGGAGGAGTATATGGTGAAATGATTGTGGATGTATTCAACATTTTTATAGTAATAATAACTTTCAAATGTTTAACATCACAAAACAAGGCAAGAGACAATAGAATGGTGACGGATTTAACAATAGTTACTCCGTCCCGTTGCATGGCCTGGTAGAAAAGTGTAGTCCAATAATTTTAACCCCTCGGGAACTTAAAACCCCACGAGTTAAAAGTATTATGAATTCCCTACATGGAAAGAAACCTAAAGAATTACAAAGGGCAGGTGAAGATGTAGCTAGCTAAAATGAAAATGCCCAAGTAGCAACTTCAATTGTTAAGTAATGGATAAAAGGGGATGATATGAAAGGCATAAGAAAATAACCCAGGCAAAAGACTCCAACAATGGGACAGTGACGGCAGTCCTCAACTAAGCAGACAGCAGCCATCTTCAAGGGGGTTACCACATAATCTGCGGAAGGGATAATGTGGCATAAAACAGACCTCTCAATGCGGACCAATGCTAAAGCTGAAAGAGACACCTAGCTAGCTTCTACCACCTTCAAAGCTATTATTAATTACTATTATTATTATACCACTTTGTCATCAACCTCAAGTTTGAAAGCCCTTGCTCAAGAACTTTCAAGTAAAAAAGAAGTAAATAATGCATGGCACGAAGTAGATAAGCTACATCGAGAAAAGATCCAATATGTGAATAATTAGCTCAAAAAAAGGTGTTTGGCCCTTGCGCTGGCCACATCCAGTTCTTGACTGTCAAAAGAAAGTCGTCTACCTAATCACACACCATCTTTAAGTGTTTGAAAGTAAAGTGAAGCAGTTCCTGCCAAGTTAAAAATTAAAACAAAAGCCGTATGCAATGACTAGTCGAATTGGTTTCAGGGCTTTGAAAGCAAAGTGAAGCAGTTCCGACCGGTACATGATTAGATTCAGACGATACTATAATTGTATAAAAATATCATTTTGGATTTAAGGTATTTTAATTTAAATGAATATAGATTATTGACTTCAAATTCAGATCAATCTAGTTGAATAACAGTTGAAGGAAATGCAATAAAAAAGAACCTTATTTTTTACGATTTAAGATGAAGCAGATATTATCGAAAGAAAGAAAAAAGTAAAAAGGAGGAGATAGATGGACATGAAAGAACAGGAGAATCCCGCAAATCAAGGACCCAACACTTGAGAACATGAAGCACGTGATGTGAGGGATAATTAATCGAGACTTGTTGGTACGTGAAGGCTTTTTGGTTTTATTTTATTTATTGCGGGGTAAAGATCATTAATCAAAATCGAGTAACAGGGCAGTGGGAGAAACTTGTGTGGCCTAGCATTGTTTTGACGGTGGTGGGGTGGGCCGTAAGTGAACGGAGGGAGAACCCGTCCGCGTTTATATAATTGTGTTGTGTTAAAAGCTTAGAGCTATGCTTAGGAAGGGTCTTTTTAATCATGTGATTGTAAATTGCGGAGAATACTTTCTCATCTCTTGCTTAAAAATTTTAGTTTTTTAAATAGTGAGGTGTGATGTAGTAGTTATTCAATCTTGTCCTTTAATCATATTGTCGGAGGTTTGATTCTGATTTATGGGAATGAAGCACCTTTCGCAATTAATTGTTTACCTCTTTGGAGAGCACCCGTGACAAAAGAATTAATCACGGTTGTCAATGGTGGATACCTTGATCGTTGATGTGTCTCTAACTAACTATGATCACAATAAAGGCAAGCGCACCTATCGTTATATAGTATAGTTATGGTAAGACCGGTAATATCGTATCCACAAGAACCAAGAGTACTAGTAATTACTATCTTTCTATTATCTAGCTTAAGAATTGGAGTGATTTCTTTTTAAACTAAAATTAATTAAAAACGCGATAGAGAATGAATTGGGAAAATACTTTTTAGACAACTATATGAGATAGACAATACCCAAGGAAGAATCCACCTAGACTTCACTTATTACTTTTGATTCATACGATTTATTCACTTGACTTAATCCGTAGAAATCCTTAAATTATGTTAATATCTCTTTCAAGACTAAAAACAACTGACTCTAGGTTGATTAATTGAAATCTCTTTCTAATTAAAACCCCTACTGTCGCATTAACTCGATCTATGGATTCCCTTATTAGATTTGACTCTAATCCTAAGCAGATTTTTGTCGCCTATTTCTAGGGTTGCAATCAACTCCGCTTAATTGTGTTGATCTACTCTTAAACAGGACTTTTGCTCCACTGAATAAGCACATTCGACTTGAATCAATAACCTGAATTATCAAAACAAGAATAAGAACTCACAATTAAGAATAAGAACAAGTATTTATCTTATAAATCAAATAATAACAAGATCCGTCATAGGTTTCATCCCCTCAGGTATTTGAGGGATTTAGTTCATACTGATAGAGGGAAACATCATAGAATAGGAAAAACAACAAAACATAAGAAAACCCAAAAACTTCTAAAGAACTTGATGGGAGATCTTCAGTCTTGATGGAGATCCTTCTTCCAAGCTGCTCCTGATGGCTGTCTTCGAGTATTTTCTGCCTTCTACTCTGCGTCCCTTTTTAGGTTACCCCCTAGGGAGTTTATATAAGCTTTGGAACGTCTTTCTTGGCCTACAAGTAGCCTATTCCGAATAGAATTAGTCTTGGATTCGGCAGGGACACGCCCGTGTGACACGCACGTGGTGGATTCCTTCGACCGTGCTTGCTTCTGCTCGCCACACACGGCCGTGTGGTCTGCCCGTGTACGTTGATCCAGGCCGTGTTCGCTTCTGCTCATCACACACGGCCGTGTGGTCTTCCCGTATGAGATAGTCCAGGCCGTGTTGATTTCCGAGGCAGGCTCATTTTGTTCCTTTTTGGCCCGTTTCGCGTTCTTTTTTACTCTTTAAGCTCTCCTGAGTATAAAACATGAAATTAAAGGATTAGGAGCATCGAATTCATCAAATCTAATAAAAATTCATCCAAAAGTGAGCCAAGCGTGGGGCCAAAATATGTATAAATTATAGTTTATCAAATATCCCCACACTTAAGCCTTTGCTTGTCCTCAAGCAAAATCCTCAACTCACAATTAAAATTAACTTCCTCAATTCATAATTTTCATCAATAATGTTTCATCATAATTCACAGGTAATTCATACATTGATAATTTAACTAAAAGAGTCCTAAAGATTCAAACATTCTAAGTCATAATTTTTATAGCACGAAAACATAGGTGTTTCCTCTTACCTAAATAATCACTTTTAATTCAAAATCGACAAGAATTGACATCCTCACTAAAGATTCACTCAAATCACTCAAAGTGTTTAAGGTTCAAATTAAGCACTCAAAAGTCAAACATGAAAAGTTAATCCCATAGGCTTGCATGAAAATCAAATCACCACCACTATAAAATGAGATGATACACAAATCAAAAGGTTTTAAAAAGGATTGTAACGGGGCTTGGGTTAAAGGTGTGGATAAAGGCTGAATTAGAGGGTTAGAATCGAGATCGAATTGACAATTCACCTAACTAGAAAAATAGACTAACACTGAATAATTACATCAATTGAAAACTTATCACTAATAACACGAGCTTCTTCTCAGAATGTGAAATTAATCGCTTAGGCTCACATAACATAGAACTAATAATGAATAGATTTCCAACTTTTTTTTTTAGGAACAAGTATTTATAATAATAAGAGAATTTAACAACCGAAATAAAGAACATAGTTAGGCAACTGCTCAAATCAAATCTCGAAAAAAAAAGGGTTAATTCAATAGGGAAAATTCTTAATGAATAAAAAAGAGTGAGTTTTGGGTTAATATTAAGGGTAAATCAAGAAACGGTTTATTAGGATTCAAAAGGGGTTCACTAGGGGTTACTTATGAATGTAGGCTTTTTATGGAATAAGTGGGTTAAAACCTAGGTGCCTTTATCATCTCAGTATATCAAATCAAAGGTGTGGTCTCGACATGCATAATCGAAGCAAGTTCTAGAATAACAATTCAATATTGACACACTCATAATCAATAAAGTGAGCAAGAAAAGAATATGCTCTGAAAGGCTCAAAATCTCACAAGAATTATGGTTTTTGATGTCAACCTTGCAAATTTCAAACTTCAAAGTAATATTTAAATTTAGGGAAACAACCTATTAATATTTTTTATTATGAAAATAGACTTATCATGCTTGATTCTCTAATATCTTAAAGTTTAAACCATCGATGCACAATTACCTTTGACTTAATCCAAAACATGTCAATAAAAATCATAAATCAATAGAAGTTTCATTCTAATTAGTAATATGAGAAAATTTACTTAAGAACGAGGCATAATTCAGGGGTTTTCTGGTAATGAAATCAATAACCTCCCCACACTTAAGATGTACATTGTCCTCAATGTACAACGATAAGTAATGACTAATAGTAAGAAAATCATAAGATAGGGAGAGAAGTGAAACTTCCTGAATTTTGGATGGAGTCAAGAAAAAGAAACCTGCTGAAATTGGGCAGAGGTGGGGGAGGATACTCCGGTGGTGTGGTCGTTCCTTAATAAAAAACAGCCAGAGATAAAAAGAAATCAAAATATACTAATATAAATTAACGACAAAAAAGGTAAAAGGAAAGAATTTAAAAATGAAGATAAAAGAAAAAGAAAAAATGAATGGACTTAAAGGTCCATGTCTTGTCGAGTAAATGAAGCGGCCGGCATGAACTTATGTAAAGTGGTCGCGCACGTGGAGACTGCGCCAGGATCCTTTCGCTTTTTCGACACGGAGATGGTGGCCTTGGTCTTACCTCTAGTATTAGTCATTGTGTATGGTGGAAAGGATGGTGGTTGGTGTGGTGGCGATGTAAAGAAAGAATAATGGAAAGGAGAAAAGGGAAAAGAAGGAAAAAAGATAATGGGAAAAGAAAAGGGAAAAATGGGGGTTTTGGGGCTGAAGAAGATGTGGGAAAGTGGAGTAAAGTGAAGTAAGTGGAGTGAGGAGGCGGTGGCCGATGGTGAAAAGAGAGAAAAGCTGTGGTGGCTAGGGTTGGAGAGGAAGGGATATGGGGAAGAAAGTGAACAGAAAAAGAGGTTTAAATAGAAATTGGGACACATAGTCGCAGCCCACGCCCGCGTGCCCTAGGTGTGTTAGGTCACACGGCCGAGTCGTATGGCCGTGTGACGCTTCTTTCATTTCTCCCACGCCCCTGTAGAGGTTTCCACGCCCATGTTGATTGATCAGTATCGCCCACGGCTTATAGGCACGGGCGTGTCGCACGTCCGTATGCTTTACTCAGTAGTGCCCATGGTTTGAGGGCACGCCCGTGTGGGTTTATCAACATCCCGTGTTCTTTAGTCAGTGTCGTCCACGGCCGCATCGCACAGTCGTGGCATTGATCGTTATGTCAGAGTCTTAAAATTTATATAATGAATGATCTAGCCTAGAAACTAACTGTGACAACGATTGAGGCAAGCGCACCTATCAAACAGTAGTATAGTTTAGTGGCAAGATCGGAATATCGAACCCAAAGGAACCAAAAGTACTAATACTAACTTTCTTTCTATTATTTAGGCTAAGAATTGAAGTGAATTATTGTTTAATCTAAAACTAACTAACTACTAAGTTAAAGACACTAAGACAAAGAGAATGAATTGGGGAAATACTTGTGGGAAAAACCAATTGATTAAGACAATACCCAAGGAAGAATCCACCTAGACTTCACTTGTTATCTAACTCTAAACCAGACGATTTATTCACTTGACTTGACCCGTAGGATTCCCTAATTTATATTAATACCTCTCTCGAGGCTACTAACGTCTAACCCTAGGTTAATTAATTGAAATCTCTTTCTAATTAAAACCCCTAGAATTGCATTAACTCGATCTATGGACTCTCATATTAGGTTTGACCCTAACCCGGCAGATTTTCGTCACCCTATCTCTAGGCGTGCGAGCAACTCCGTTTAACTATGCTAGATCTACTCTTAGGCAGGGTCTATTCCTCCTCTACCTAAGCATATCAATACTTGAATCAATATCCTGAAATATCAAAGCAAGAATTAAGAACACATAATTAAGAACAAATCAAGTATTTATCATATAGCTCAGAAAACAATAACAAGATCCGTCTTAGGTTTCATCCCCTGTATCTCGAGGGTTTAGTTCATAATCATAAAAATATACATCTCGTAAGAAAAGATAAAACAAAACATAAGAAAAACCCTAAAACCCCCTGAAGGAATTGAAGAGAAGATCTTCCGTCTTGAGTATGACTCCGGCTTCTTGAGATGAATCAATTGGCTTTCTTCGAGTAAATCCCATGATTCTGACCTCTCCAGCTTGGCTCCTTGGCCTAGCTGGACGCCCCCCTAAAGGTTGGCCTTTAGTGTGTTTATATAGGCTTTTGAAATGTGTTTCTTTGCCTTTAAGTACCCTAATCCAAATAAAATTCTTCTTTTCTACGGCAGGGACACGCCCATGGCACACGCCCGTGTAAGTCGAGTTGTAGGCCGTGGTCGAGCCTGCTAAGGAGGCACGGCCGTGTAGTGAAACCCCAGGCCGTGTCGATTTCTTTCTTTGGTCCATTTGGCCCGTTTTAAGCCCGTTTCTCGTTCTTTTCATCCTCCTATGCTCTCCTGAGTATAAAACATGAAATTAAAGGATTAAGAGCACCAAATTCCATAATTCAAGGGATAAACCATCCAAAAGCATGCTAAATGTGGGATTAAAATATGTTACTATTACGGTTTATCAAATACCCCCACACTTAAGCTTTTGCTTGTCCTCAAGCAAAATTCTCAACTCACAATTAAAACGAACTTCCTCAATTCATAACCTTCATCAACAGTGTTTCAATTATTTCATAGGTAATTCATACATTGATAATTTAACCGGAAGGTTCCTAAAGATTCAAACAATCAAAGTCGTAGTTTTTATAGTACGAAAAATAGGTGTTTCCCCTTACCTAAATAATTACCTTTAATTCAAAATCGACAAAAGTTGACATCCTCACTAAAGATTCACTCAAATCACTCAAAGTGTTTAAGGTTCAAAATTAAGCACTCAGAAGTCGAACATGAAAAGTTAATCCCATAGGCTTGAATGAAAATCAAATCTCCACCACTGTAAAATGATATGATACACAAATCAAAAGGTCTTTTAAAAGGGTTGTAACGGGGCTTGGGCTAAAGGTGTGGATAAAGGCTAAATTAGAGGGTTAGTATCGAGATTGACCTGACAAATTACCTAACTAGAGACAATGAACTAAATAAAGAATAATTACATCAATTGAAAACTTGTAATACTAATACTAATAACACGAGCTTCTTCTAGAGATAATAAAATTAACAGTTTGAGCTCAAATAACATAGAACTCATAATGAATATACTTCTTTTTTTTTAAGAACAAATCAAGTACAATAATAATAAGATAAAATTTAATAATTGGAATAAATAAAATAGTTAAGTAATCGATCAAATCAAATCTCGAAATAGGGGTAGTTAAGAGAAATAGTGATAACAAATACAAAGTTGGTTTGGGGTTAATATTAATGGGTGAGTCAATAAGAGGGCTGTTAGGATCAAAGGGGTTCACTAGGGGTTAATTATGAGGGTAGGCTTTTATGGAGTAAGTGGGTTAAATCCTAGGTGTCTTTATCATCTTAGTATATCAAATCAAAGGTGTGGTCTCGACATGTATAATCGATACAAGTTCTAGAATAACAGATCAATGTTGACACACTCATAATCAATAAAGTGAGCACGAAAAGGAATGCATGCTCTAAAAGGTTCAAAATCTCACAAAAATTATGGTCTTTTTGATATCAACCTTGTAAATTTCAAACTTCAAAGTAATAATTAGATTCGGGTAGAAAACCTAACAAAATTTTTACTTTTGAAAAATAGACTTATCCTGCTTGATTCTCTAGTTTCCTACAGTTTAAATCATCACTGCACAATTATCAATAACTTAATCCAAAACATATCAATAAAAATCATAAATTAAAGGAAATTTCATTATAATAGTAATATGAGAAATTTTACTTAAGAACAAGACATAATTCAGGAAATTGAGAATAATGCAAAAAGTTTGGCACTTTTAAGATTCACCCCCCACACTTAAGATGTACATTGCCCTCAATGTACAAAGATAGATAGGAATTCATAAAAGATAGGGAGAGATGAAACTTCCTAAATTTTGGATGGATTCCTTGAGTTGGAGGTGTGGAAACTTGATTCGGAGATGAAAGATAAGTTGGAGGAGGCGTCTCTGGTGGTGGTATGGTGGTCGCCCACTATTATCAAGGCTAGATGAAGAAATTGGGTAGCCCGTGAAGAAATAGCCAGGAAATACTAAGAAAAATTCAAAATAAACTAATTATTTATTGAAGGAAAAGGAAGATAAAGAGAAGGAAAATAAATGAGAAGAAAAAAAGAAAATTAAAAACTAAATGGCCTCAAATATCTTTGGCTTGTCAAGTGGATGAAGCGGCCGGCATGAACTTATGTATATCGGTCTCACAGAGGAAGACTGTGCTTGGATCCTTTCGCTTCTTCGACATGGATATGGTGTACATCTAGAGTTTGGAAAAAGGGCCAAGGAAGGAGAATATGGAAGGGGGTCTGAGAATGTATGGAGGAAGGGGAATGTGAGTAGTTGAGAAGAGGGAGGGGTGGTTTAAATAGAGTTTTGATGTCTGGTACGTCCCCACGCCCGTGTACCATGGGCGTGTTGGGTCACACGACCGTATCGCACGGTCGTGTTGTGTTTCGTTCGTTTCTTCCACGCCCGTTTCGTGGTTACCACGCCCATGTTTGATAAAACAGTGTAGACCACGGCTGTATCGCAGGGCCGTGGTGTTTAGTCGGAGCCCGTATGACTTCCCTTAGTGTCGGCCACGGCCATATCGCACGGCCGTGGCAATTTATAGTTGTCTGTGATCTGGGAATCATTTGTCATTGGCTCGTACTACCTCTGTTACGTCAGTATGGGAGTCCGTAGTATCCACACGGCCACGGCCACGGCCGTGTGGTATGGAAATTTACGCCTAAATATAAATAAAAGAAAAGAAATAAAACTATACTTAATTATTAAGGTTAGTGCTCGAGCTGCCTCCCGAGAAGCGCTCGTTTAAAGTCTTAAGCTAGACTTACCTCTCATTCACATAATCATGGTGGTTTGAAGAGTTGAACATCCTTCCTCATGCTATCTGTCCTATTATTAGTATATAGTTAAAGTCGAGTAGCGTTTATTTTAAAAGTGCCAAATGTAGGATTACTTACCTCGACTGTTCCGTATGGGAAGACATTGATTACCCTAAAAGGGATTTCTTTTTTTGTATTTGGGTCAAGAAGAGATATTCGAGGGTCCATTTTATCTAACAATACCTGATCTCCGATTTTGAATTTGTATGTCCCATAGAGTGGCTTTGGTTCTGCTTCGTGTATCCCTGGTTTTTCCTTGAAATGTGTCTTCCACTCATCTAGTTCATCAATATGAAGCCTTCGATCCTCATGAATTATTTCCTTATTGTTATGAGGTATAGGATCGGGCTCGGGTGTGTAGTTCCGTGGTGCTTCCTGAAAAGAAGGTTTAACTAATTGGTTATCAATTGAATTTACTTTCTCACCTCTATCACTTGATGTCCTAGTTGAGTCGAGAGCCTGAAGACTGATTGATTCGTCACCTACACGGAGAATGAGTTCTCATGTACCAACATCAATTTTAGTTCTGGCAGTTACTAAAAAGGGCCTTCCTAAAATTAAGGGGATCGTGTTGTCCTCATCCATGTCTAAAACAACAAAGTCTACCGGGAATACGAATTTATCAATCTTTACTAGAACATCTTCGATTATACCCCTAGGAAGTTGAATAGTCTTATCAGCTAATTGAATGCTCATCGTAGTTTGTTTGGGTTTCCCTAGACCTAGTTGTTTAAACATTTTATAAGGCATAACATTTATGCTTGCCCCTAAATCAGCTAAAGCGTTATCAATAGATAAACTACCAATTAAACATGGAATTGTAAAACTCCCTAGATCTTTTAATTTTCGTTGTAGTTTATTTTGTAGAATTGCTGAGCACATTGCGTTTAGTTCCACATGCGATGCCTCGTCTAACCTCCGTTTGTTTGTCAAAAGCTCTTTTAAAAATTTCCTTGAATCTGGCATCTGCGAAAGAGCTTCGAGAAACGATAAGTTAATATGTAATTTCTTTAAAAGTTTAAGAAACTTACCGAACTGTTCCTCTGTGTTATCTTTCTTCATTGCTTTGGGATATGGTATGCGAGGTTGGTACTCTTTGATTACCGATTTTGTTTTATCATGACTTACCTCGACCTCACCTTCCTCTACCACATCCTCTTGCCTTAATTTGGGCTCATCTAACCCTTTACTATCATGAGCGGTTATGGCTTGAAGTTGCTCCTTTGGGTTAGTTTCAGTGTTGCTTGGCAATCTACCTTGTGGTCGTTCTGACATGATCTTGGTAAGTTGACCTACCTGATTCTGGATCTCTTGAATCGATACTTCTTACTTTTTGAGTGCTGTTTCGGTGTTTTGGAAACGTGTTTCTGACACCGCTATGAATTTTGTCAACATCTCCTCAAGGTTCGGCTTCTTTTCCTGTAGGTAGGGCTGTTGTTGAAAGTTTGGAGGGGGTTACTGTCTCTGATTTCCTTGACCTCCCCACGAAAAATTGGGGTGGTTCCTCTAACCTGGCTTATAATTGTTACTATAGAGGTTATTTTGAGATCTAAAATTATTACCCATATAGTTTATCTGCTCGCTTTCTATGCTCAGGTTGTAAAGTGGATATTCTGTGTTCCCCAATCCTCCTCCATTTGTATCGCACTGCATAACTGGATGTACCTGTGAAGAACCACAAAAACCATCATTTTTTTTATTTAACATCTCTACCTGATTTGATAGCATGGTCATCAAGTGAGGTTAAAAACACTAGCGGCTTTTGTTGGTCTTGTCTCGTGACTTGCCACCGATAATTATTCGGTGACATCTCTTCAATAAACTCGTAGGTAGCCTCGTGTGTTTTGTTATTCATATTCCGCGGCAATTGAATCAATCAATCCGCTCGGTTGAAGGATTTACACCATTATAAAAGGTTTGGACTTGTAGCCACAATGGTAATCCATGGTGTGGGCACCTTCTCAATAGATCTTTGTATCTCTCCCATGCATCATAAAGTGTCTCTAAATCCATCTGCACAAAAGAAGAGATATCATTCCTTAACTTAGCCGTTTTAGCCGGCGGAAAATATTTTAGTAAAATTTTTTCGGTTATTTGCTTCCATGTAGTGATTGATCCTCGTGGAAGAGAATTCAACCAACTGCTTGGCTTTATTCCTCAAAGAAAAGGAAATAATCAATACGAATGGCATCATCAGAAACACCATTTATTTTGAAAGTATCACAAAATTCTAGGAAATTCGCCAAGTGATTGTTTGGATCTTCATCCTGTAAACCATCAAACCGAACAAATTATCAGTATCATTTGAATTGTGTTAGGTTTCAGTTCAAAATTATTTGCAAAGAATAGTAGGTCTAACAATACTTGATTCAAGACCAACTAAACTAGGCTTAGCATAATCATACATAGTACGAGGAGCATGATTTTCACCCACCTCTGAGGTAGCGGATTATTCTCACCATCTCTTCTGTAATATTGTTCTCGCTCTCTTGCTCTTCTTCTATGTAAGTTAAGCTTCGCTTTATTTCTCTACGATTTCTGCGAACGGTTCCTTCAATATCACTGTCGTAAATTAAGGGTCTTGTCGGGTTCCTTCTAGTCATAAACTAGAGGTACCTGCAAGGAACAAAGAAAGAGAAAAATTAGCAAAGTTAAAATAAAAAAAAAAAGTAAATTGCAAAAATAAAAAAAATGGCTAAAGTAATAAAAATTGAGCGTTCTTAATATTTTAGTTTCCTGACAACGGCGCCAAAAACTTGATCGTTATGTCAGAGTCTTAAAATTTATATAATGAATTATCTAGCCTAGAAACTAACTGTGACAACGATTGAGGCAAGCGCACCTATCGAACAGTAGTATAGTTTAGTGGCAAGACCGGAATATCGAACCCAAAGGAACCAAAAGTACTAATACTAACTTTCTTTCTATTATTTAGCCTAAGAATTGAAGTGAATTATTGTTTAATCTAAAATTAACTAACTACTAAGCTAAAGACGCTAAGACAAAGAGAATGAATTGGGGAAATACTTGTGGGAAAAACCAATTGATTAAGACAATACCTAAGGAAGAATCCACCTAGACTTCACTTGTTATCTAACTCTAAACCAGACGATTTGTTCACTTGACTTGATCCGTAGGATTCCCTAATTTATATTAATACCTCTCTCGAGGCTACTAACGTCTAACCCTAGGTTGATTAATTGAAATCTCTTTCTAATTAAAACCCCTAGAATTGCATTAACTCGATCTATGGACTCCCATATTAGGTTTGACCCTAATCCGGCAGATTTTCGTCACCCTATCTCTAGGCGCGCGAGCAAATCCGCTTAACTATGCTAGATCTACTCTTAGGCAGGGTCTATTCCTCCTCTGCCTAAGCACATCAATACTTGAATCAATATCCTGAAATATCAAAGCAAGAATTAAGAATACATAATTAAGAACAAATCAAGTATTTATCATATAGCTCAGAAAACAATAACAAGATCCGTCTTAGGTTTCATCCCCCTAAGGTATCTGAGGGTTTAGTTCATAATCATAAAAATATACATCTCAGAAGAAAAGATAAAACAAAACATAAGAAAAACCCTAAAACCCCTTGAAGGAATTGAAGAGAAGATCTTCCGTCTTGAGTATGACTCCGGCTTCTTGAGATGAATCAACTGGCTTTCTTCGAGTAAATCCCACGATTCTGACCTCTCCAGCTTGGCTCCTTGGCCTAGCTAGACGGCCCCCTAAAGGTTGGCCTTTAGGGTGTTTATATAGGCTTTTGGAATGTATTTCTTTGCCTCTAAGTACACTAATCCGAATAAAATTCTTCTTTTCCACGGCAGGGACATGCCCATGGCACACGCCCGTGTAAGTCGAGTTGTAGGCCGTGGTCGTGTAACACCCCTAACCCGTAACCGTCGCCGAACTAAGGTTAAAGGAGTTACCGGATAGATTCAGAACTTATACAGAATTATCATACAAAAGAATATTAAATCCAATCATAATGTCCCTTAGTAGGCCATCGAGACCTTAAACATGATTATACATCGAGTCGGGACTAAATCGGTACACATATAGAATTTCTCAAAAATTTAAAACTTTTTCTAAGTTTCAGGGGAAACACGCCCGTGGGGGCAGGCCGTGTGCCTCCCACGGCTGCTAGACACACCCGTGTGTCCTCCTCGTGGACTATACTGACTTGGTCCCCACGGCCACCAGGCACGCCAGTGTGCACTGGCCGTGGTCGATCTGGAGGAAACCACACGGTTGCTAGGCAGCTGGCACGACCGTGTGCCAAGGCTGTGTACTCTTAAGCCATATACTGACTTGTGCCCCACAGCTAGTGGAAACGCCCGTGTCAAGGCCATGTGCTACAAAGTTAGATCCTGATATTCACCCACGGTCCTTAGGCACGCCCGTGTGCCACAACCGTGTGACATTATAGGCCATTTTCAAGGCCAAAATGCCACCCACTTGGGTCATACCTACAAGCAATATTAACCAACACATTTCATACATATTTAATCACCAAGAACATACCAAATAGTCATTCAAACCACTACATTCAAACTCATTTCCAAACAATCCAATTTGCATGACTAAATCTCAAGTACACCTAAGCATCACTCACTTATATACTTACTATCACTTAACCATTTCAAATATCATCTAATCATACCAAAACATACTTCACATTTCAAATTCATCTAAACAATTTACCAAAACATAACTAGCCAAATCACATGGCTAAGTTCATATAACAACTTATACCAAAATACTAGCCTATACATGCCATATTTAGCTATGACATTTTCAAAGTGTACCAAAAAGAGTTTAATAGTGTGATGACGATCCTCAACGGTCCCGAGCCTTCAATAGCTATGACGACCTATAAAACAGAGAAAACACACACAAAGTAAGCTTTCCAAAAGCTTAGTAAGTCATAATACCAATAAACTTAGCATATAAACACTCAAAACATATAATCAATCTAAAATTCACTAATAGCTCAATTGCACCATCATAATTCTTCTTAGTAAATTCACTTTATTAGCTCATAACTTTTCTATCCATATAATGTACTTACATTCCCATATTCAAATACATAATTCATCTAGGTAAGATTAAGGAATTACTTACCTTTTATACACACAAAGGTGTACTTATCAAACTTACTCCAAACAAATATACAACTTACATATTCCTTGTTTCTAACTTGACCATTGAACCGCTTGTAATCTAATAAAATAGGTAGAGTGCCCTAATAGTTATACAATGTCAACGCTACGCACGTGGTCTTAAATGTAATCGAGATATCGATGCCACTATTCCGCATGTGTCTTACTCGTATTCGAGATATCGATGCCTCCGTCCCCGAGATAGGTCTTACTCGTATTCGTGATATCGATGCCACCGTCCCGCATGAGGTCTTACTCGTATTCAAATATCGATGCCATCGTCCCGCATGGGTCTTACTCGTATTCAAATATCGATGCCACTCGCCCTGCATGTGGTCTTACTCGTATTCGATATCGATGCCTCTATCCCGCATGTGGTCTTACTCGTATTCGAGATATCGATGCCATCGTCCCGCATGTGGTCTTACTCGTATTCGAGATATCGATGCCATCGTCCCGCATGTGGTCTTACTCGTATTCAAATATCGATGCCATTGTCCCGCATGTGGTCTTGCTCGTATTCGATATCGATGCAATCGTCCGCATGTGGTCTTACTCGTATTCGATATCAATGCCACCGCCTCGTGATAGGGTCTTACTCGTATTCGTGATATCGATGCCACCGCCTCTCGCATGGGTCTTATACAAATTAATACGATGTCGATGTCCAAGACATGGTCTTACACGTAAAGTTTATATCGATGCCAACGCCCCACGTGGTCTTACATAATAACACGTAATAGATACATTTGTATTCCTAAGTTTATATGTGACTTCTCAGACTTATCACTATATCGACCTTATCTCGAAATTCATATACATAACATCTCATAAGCATTCATTATCATTTATAGTCCTGTAAATAAGCTCAATTCAATACAATTACATTTATTTGCAATATGGCTTACCTCGGATTTGATTTATCGGAAATGGAAGCGGCTACTCGCCATTTTCGCTTCCCGCGATCTAAGTCCGCTTTCCTCGGTTCTTGATCTAAACATATTCAGAATTAACCCTTTTATTCACTAATACATTCAATTAAATCCAAGGACACACATTTAGGGCTATTTGCAAATTAACCCTCATATTTTCATAATTTATCAATTTAGTCCATTTTTCTCAAAACATTAAATTCACAAAATCTACCCATGCTCAGGCTTAGCTAAATATTCATACATCACATACAAGCCCATATTTTCCATCAAATTAGTAATTTAGTCCCTCAATTTGCTATTTTTACAATTTAGCCCTATTTAGCTAAATTCATCGAAACTTCAAGAACAAAACATGTTTATCTAGGTCAAATCTTTCATTTAACAACTAAACTCATCTCAAAACTCAATATATCAACAATGGCATCTCACACAAACATCATCAATTCACCAAATTAATACATGGGTTTTGTAGCTCTCAAAGCAACGATTACGAAAACGTAAAAATTATCGAAAACCGATCAAAGCATACCTTGAATTTGTGCTTCAAACTAGCCAATGTAGCAAGCTATTCTTATTTCTTTCTTTTTTATGTATTCGTAGAAAGATGAATGATTTATGCTCATTTTTCATGTTTTATTATGTTATAAACATAATATTAATCTATTTACTATATTAACCTTTCATAATAATAAGAAACACATAAATAAATCAAGGACATAATTGACCTTTGTCCATCCACTATCATGTTTCATTTATTATAATATATCTATTTAATATATAATATAACTTTAACTTATAAAAATAACATATAAAACTTGTAATATAAGTATTTCATCACTCCATGCCGTCCACTAACCATAAAATTGGCTTAATTGCCACATAATGCCTCACATTTATAAAGCCACAACACATAGGTGCTTTAACAAATAGCAAGCAACTTTCACATTCAATGCAACTTCATCCTTTTGTTAAATTAAACACACAGACATGTACCAAATTAGCTCACGAAATTTACCACATGCTTAATCACATAACAACGACCACGAAAAATAATATTAAAATATTTTAATGACTCGGTTTTGTGGTCCCGAAACCACTGCTCGACTAGAGTATAAACCGGATCATATAATTCTCCCTCTTGTGGATTTTCGTCCCAAAATCTTACCATTAAACAGAGTCAAAATTTGTTGTCTCATTGAACTTTCAGGCTCTCACGTAGCCTATTCGATTTCATGTCGATTCCACAGTACTTTTACTAACAGAATTTTCTTGTTTCTCAACTCTTTCACTTCACGAGCTAGGATACAGATCGGTTCTTCTTCGTATGTCATATCAGATCAGATTTCAATCTCAGAAGGGCAATTACATGTGACGGATAGAATCGATATCTACGGAGCATCGAAACATGAAATATATTGTGTATCTTTTCTAATTCAGAGGGCAAAAGTAATTTATACGTAACAGGCCCTACACGTTCAATAATCTTATACATCCCGATGAACCTTGGACTTAGCTTGTCTTTATGACTGAACCGAAGTACTTTCTTCCAAGGAGATACTTTCAGAAATACTTTGTCACTGATCTCAAATTCCATAGCTTTTCGTTTCAAGTCCGCATAAGACTTCTAACGGTCAGATGCCATTTTCAAACAATCTCGGACCAGTTTCACTTTCTGTTCTGAATCTTTTATCAAATCAACCTCAGGTAGCTTATGTTCACTAAGTTCGGTCCAATACAGTGGTGTACGACATTTACGTCCGTACAAAGCTTCATAAGGTGCCATTTTGATGCTTGACTGACTATTATTGTATGCAAATTCAATCAATGGCTGGTACTGTTCCTACGTACCATCAAACTCAAAAATACCACATCTTAATATATCTTTAAGAATCTGAATAATCCGCTCAGATTGACCATCTGCTTATGGATGAAAACTTTTTCTTCAAATACGCTTTTGTGCCTAAAGCTTCTTTTAATTTCTTCCAGAATCGCGATGTAAATCTCGGATCTCTATTTGACACAATGGATAGTGGCACCCCGTGCAATTTCAAAATCTCATAAATATAAAGCTCAGATAATCTGTCAAGTGAATAATTGGATCTTACCGGAATAAAATGGGCGATTTCACAATACCAACTATGACCCAAATTGCATCTTTCTTTCTCGGAGTCTGAGGCAAACCAGAAACAAAATCCATTGTCACTCTATCCCATTTCCATTCAGGAATCAAAATTAGCTGTAGCAAACCAGACCGAACTTGATGTTCGGCTTTCACTTGTTGACAGATTAAGCATTTCGAAACAAAGTCAGAAATGTCTTGTTTTATACCAGACCACCAATAGTGTTGCTTCAGATCATGGTACATCTTTGTACTTTCCGGATGAACAGATAAACGGCTGTTATGTGCTTCACTTAAAATCAGCTAAATCAACTCCAGATTTCTCGGAGCACAGATACGACCTCGGAAACTCAAGCAATCACCAACAACCCGAAGTTCAGATTCAGAATTCGAATCACACAGAACTCGTTTTGTTATTATTACAATATCAACTTTCTGACATCACATATCTATTATATACTTTTATAGAACTTTTCAGCATACACACTCTATTTCGAAATAACAATTAAACATCGATATCACATCTGTGATTCCAAATTAGAAATCAATTTACGTTAAACATTCTTTTAACTTATAGTTTACTGACTCACTTCTGAATTTCACGACTTCACTAACTAATCATTTATTCCTTGCCAAAATAAAATATTCCAAACTCTAATCATTTTCCTCAGATAAGAATCACTTATAGACTCAAAAGTTTTTCGATAATTAAAGCTAGCCTTGTTGTACCAAGTTCAGACCTTTCATTCATTAATATAGGGATAAAGATCGTAATTTCTTTATTAACCTCAGACTAAACCAAAAGTGATATTTCGGTCGAAATTATTTCCATGCAGAAGAAAACTTCAACAATCAAACTAACTTTAATTTATCACAACGTTTCCCAGATAGAATCGTTCCTATAAATATAATTCAGTATCAAGTCTTCAAGAAAATGAATTCTTCTTCCAGATTATTCCTCAATCACACATGTACATTCAAAATTTGTTTCCAAACAGATGGATAGATTTAGTCACATCTAACCATTCAAGTCATTTAACTCAATCCGAACTGTTTCATCATTTTGACATCTCAAATCAATAGTCTTTCTTTTACAATTTACAACAGCAGCATGTAGTATCAACCAGCCCATACCCAAACTTATGTCAAACTTATCATATGGTAATAGCATCAGATTAGCAGGAAAACAGATATCTCGAAACATTAATGGACAGTTCTTGCATATTTTGTCAACTAGAACACTTTTACTTAGGGTTTCGATATTTTTACAACAAATTCAGTGGACACTACAGGCAAAGTCTTACTGATTACTAGATTCATATATATATACGAATGTGTAGAGCCAGGGTCTATCAATGCAATCACAAAAGTGTCATAAAGAGTAAACGTACCCGTAATAATATTTGAAGATGAAGTTTCCTCACAATCTCAAATAGCATACACTCCAGTTGGCTCTCTAAATTTAGATTTTACAACAGTATCCCTCGTAGACCTCTGACTACTACTGACATTTCTTGTATTTCGAGAAGGTCTGTCTCTCTCTGGGGCGTTATCTGATATCAGATTCTGGGTAGTCTCTTGTTCAACAGGCTCTGGGCAGTCTCGAATAAAATGATCTAACGATCCACATTTGAAGCAAGCTTGATTATTCAATCTACAATTCCTCGGATGTCTTTTACCACAACGCTTACACTTAAGTCGCTCGGATCTGACATTTCCAACACTCGCCATCTTTGGGCAATCTCGAATGAAGTAATTTCGTGGTCCATATTTATAACAAACTCTATTGTTACACTTGCCCCAACATTTTCCCACATGTCGTCTTCCACACTGTCTACACTTAGGTTTGTTGCTTTTAATTTTTCCATCATTTGATTCAATTGGAGCTTAAGTTCTCAAGCCAACATTTGGTCTCACACGATCTCTATTAGCATGTCCAAATGAAGCATTTGATCTATTGTTTGTATTACTAAAATTCTTCGTTATAGGTTGAGAAAAATCACTCATCGATCTTTTTCTTTTATTACAAGCTTTAGAATCGACTTTCTCGGTATTATCATCATTAGTAGCCCCGAACTCTCCGGCCTCATACTTACAAATTTTGTCAACGGGAGGCATGTTCATCAGATTCAGATTCATAGTCGAAAGCATAGCAGATGTCTGAGGGAGATTAACTGGGGGCGGAGGTTGCAAAACAATCTGGTTATTTCTCAAAAATTGAGTGAACCACTCACTCATCATCTGGAAGAAAGCTTGTTTAGCTTCTCCCTCTTGACCGCTCGTAACCGGTCTCGGATCTAAGGGCACTGTCCTTGCGCGGGAGCAGGCGCATTACTTTCTACGTCGTCAGCTACGGCTCTTTCGGGATCTATACTATACGAAAAACCATATTTTACACGTCAAGATTCATCACACTATCACATTTCAGATATATGGCATGTATAGCTATACTCTGACACGCTACTTTAGTTCGAGAATCGACTAAACTGTTGCTCTGATACCAACCAAATGTAACACCCCTAACCCGTGTGAATCCGTCACGGACTAGGGTTAAAGGCGCACTGGACATTCGTAACTTATACAGAATTATCATACAAAAGAATATTAAATCCAATCATAATGTCCTTTAGTAGGCCATCAAGACCTTAAACATGATTATAAACCGAGTCGGGACTAAATCGAAACACATACAGAATTTCTCGAAAATTTAAAACTTTTTCTAAGTTTCAAGGGAAACACACCCGTGGGGGCAGGCCGTGTGCCTCCCACAGTTGCTAGACACACCCGTGTGTCCTCCCCGTGGACTATACTGACTTGGTCCCCACAGCCACCGTGCACGCCCGCAGCACCGGCCGTGGTCGATCCGGAAGAAACCACACGGTTGTTAGGCGGTGCACGACCAGCGTGCCAAGGCCGTACTACTCTTAAGCCATATATTGACTTGTGCCCCACGGCTGAGTGGACACGCCCCGCGTCAAGGCCGTGTGCTGCTACAAAGTTAGATCCTCGATATTCACCCACGGTCCTTAGGCACGCCACAGGTTACAACCGTGTGACATTATAGGCCATTTTCAAGGCCAAAATGCCACCCACTTGGGTCATACCTACAAGCAATATTAACCAACACATTTCATGCATATTTAATCACCAAGAACATACCAAATAGCCATTCAAACCACTACATTCAAACTCATTTCCAAACAATCCAATTTGCATGACTAAATCTCAAGTACACCTAAGCATCACTCACTTATATACTTACTATCACTTAACCATTTCAAATATCATCTAATCATACCAAAACATACTTCACATTTCACATTCATCTAAATAATTTACCAAAACATAACTAGCCAAATCACATGGCTAAGTTCATATAACAACTTATACCAAAATACTAGCCTATACATGCCATATTTAGCTATATATATTTTCAAAGTGTACCAAAAAGAGTATAATAGTGTGATGATTTATCCTCAACGGTCCGAGCCTTCAAAGAGCTATGATGACCTATAAAACAGAGAAAACACACACAAAGTAAGCTTTCCAAAAGCTTAGTAAGTCATAATACCAATAAACTTAGCATATAAACACTCAAAACATATAATCAATCTAAAATTCACTAATAGCTCAATTGCACCATCATAATTCTTCTTAGTAAATTCACTTTATTAGCTCATAACTTTTCTATCCATATAACGTACTTACATTCCCATATTCAAATACATAATTCATCTAGGTAAAATTAAGGAATTACTTACCTTCTTATACACACAAGGTGTACTTATCAAACTTACCTGAAACAAATATACAACTTACATATTCCTTGTTTCTCGAACTTGACCATTGAACCGCTTGTAATCTAATAAAATAGGTAGAGTGCCCTTAATAGTTATATAATGCCAACGTCCCGGATGTGGTCTTAAATGTAATCGATATCGATGCCATCGCTTTGACATGTGGTCTTACTCGTATTCAGATATCGATGCCTCCGTCCCGCATGCAGTCTTACTCGTATTCGTATATCGATGCCACCGTCCCGCATGCGGTCTTACTCGTATTCGAGATATCTATGCCATCGTCCCGCAGCGGTCTTACTCGTATTCGATATCGATGCCTCATCCCGATAGGGTCTTGCTCGTATTCGATATCGATGCCATCGTCCCGCATGTGGTCTTACTCGTATTCGAGATATCGATGTCACCGTCCCGCATGTGGTCTTACTCGTATTCGATATCGATACCACTTTGTCCCGCATGGGTCTTACTCGTATTCGAGATATCGATGCCATCGTCCCTGCATGGTGAAACACCCCAAACCCGCCCACGAGCTTTGACCAGATTTGGTATGTTCCTCAAGTAAACCGATTCAAATTCTTTCGTTACTTGGTGAAAAACTTGTGTGATTTTTTAAAATAAATAGTTTGGGTTGGGCTTGTGTTGAAAACAAACTGGATTTTTAAATTAGAAAACCCCTTTTTAATTTTAAGTAATAAACATATCGAGTATATTTTAAAATAAAATACTTAGTCTTTAACTTAATCAAAATTTGTAACACAATAAAACAACAAGTAAAAATAAAATCGTTCATCATGGCCTTATGGCCTTATTACATCAAAAAAAAATTTCCAAAAATAATTCAAAGTACTAAAATAAATTCAATAGTCCATAAAAATATAAACTTCATATTGAGCATGGCCACCACAAGTTCTGCCGTCCCAGTCCCATCACTGCTTCATCACCAAACATAGTCCCACAACGGGGTGAGTCAAACAGACTCAATGTGTACACGACACTAAATCATAATAGAATCAGGCATATCACATATTACACATTCAAAACATAGAATATAGGTTATGATGCATTCCCAAACCCAAACCTAATTGTCCATCCGCTACACACCCCGCACTGCCAGTCCACACCGTGGGACTACTAAGTCGACCCTCCTTCCGCTACACTCCAAATCATGCGGTCTTAGGTCACCGTGACACCGTAGTCTTAGGTCACCACTTTCAGATTCATCGTGGTCTTAGGTCACCACTTTTCGGATACCACGGTCTTAGGTCACCGTGTTCGTGGTCTTAGGTCACCACATTCACTTCCCCTTTCAATAACCCATATGCCCCATATAATAATATGCATAATATGCCAAAGTTCACATTCTTATCATATTCTCATATTACAAATAACATCTTTCATATTCCTAGTAGAAGTAGGAAACGTACCTGAGTACTTTGTACCATAACATGGTACCTTAGCCACTTTCATATACTTAATATCACATATATTAATTAATCATGCCATAAAACATATTATGGAATAGTGTGAGGTACACACCTGATTCGCTTAAAATTTCCTTGAGATCCCGAAAAGCTTGATCTATTGCTTAGATCCTTAATCCCTACATTGATTTATCACTTATTACCTTAATAAAAAGCCATTCGGCCAAAATTCCAAATCCTAGTAGGATTAGTATTCTTACCTTGTTGCCGATTGGAACACCAACAAATCCCGAAACTGCTCCTTGTTTCCCTAGGAATGTCGAAATCCCTAAAACCTTACGTTAGACTTAATCTTAATCATCAAAACATAAATCAAGGCCTTTGGCCGAATATTCACATGTCTTACCTTAATCTTAGAAATCTCGAATACTCCTCCTTTCACGACTACTCGATAATCCCGAAAGGTCCTTCCATATTCGGCAACCATAATATGTATGGGGTTAGATTATCTCTCGGCTAATCTAAAAGAAAAGATTGGAAATCAAACTTGTTCTTACCTTTGAAGAAATCGACAAAGACTTATGCTTGAAGCCTTTCCAAGATTCGGCTTTTGAATGGATTGGTAAGAAGAAATAGGAAGAAAAGAAAACTTGAGAATTTTGACAATGGTGGACTATAGATTTGGCTTGACAAAAGAAAAGAGAAGAGAAGAGAGGAGAGTACTCAGAAATTCAAAGAGAGAGAGAGGAGGAAGAAAATTTGATGAGTAGCCCTATTTTCTTCCTTTTATAGCCAAACTACTACTCGTAATCCCTTACTTGGCCACCACTCTTTTTATTTGATAGCTTTATCCTTTGAATTATCAAAATAATAATCCCTTAATTTAAAATAATTAAAGAATAATCCTTTATTATCTCTTCAAAAATAATCCAAATTAAATCCCTTATTTATCACCTTATTAATCGAATATTTATGACAATAAAACTCCTCCTTTCTAGAAGGCTTGTGTCATCCACCAAGCAAAAATAAAACTCATTTTATTTGCTTCCCAAGTGACTCGAACTCAGCCCAACACCTTGCATGTGGCGCCATTTCCAGGCCCTAAGTGGCATCTCCAGCCACTTTTCCATGCCTGCTTGTGTGTCAAATTTCACAAACTTTTTCTTTTAAGGCCACCTTGCCTTAATTTCCTCTTTTAAACTTTAAAACTCGACATTTCTAAGTCATTTCTAAGTTTTCAAAAATTTCGTTCGCTCTCTGAAACTTGACATTTCCTTACATTTCCAAGTTTTCCGAAATGTTCACTTTCCTCTTTTGAATCATTTCCACATCATTTCCTTACATTTCCTAGTTTCCAAAAATGTTCAAAATTTATTCTTAGTACACAAAACATGTCACTTTGTACAATTAAACCGAAAATGCATAGGCCTTTTCCGTGATGTTACGCTTCTACCCCTTAAAATAATTTCGTCCTCGAAATTTTCTATCTAAAATAATTGAGGGTATTGTCGTCCCATCGCCTCTTCTCGGTTCCCACGAAGCCTCTTCCGCTCCATGATTGCGCCATAACACCTTGACTAGAGGAACCGACTTCCTCCGTAGCACTTTCACATCACGCCCAATATCCGGATCGGCTCTTCCTCATAGGATAAGTCCGGCCTTAGCTCCACTTCTTCAACAGTACCACATGAGATGGATCCGATCAAGAACGACGTAGCATGGATACATGGAATACGCAGTGCATCTGCTGCAACTCGGTGGCAACTCCAGGTTGGTATGCCACCGCCCAACTCGCTTTAGTACTCGATAGGGCTCTATAAACCTTGGGCTTAACTTCCCATTGCGACCGAACCTCATTACCTTCTTCCAAGGCGAGACTTTCAGGAACACTTGGTCTCCCACTTCAAATTCTATCTCCTTTCGTTTGAGGTCTGTGTACGACTTCTGCCTATCAGAGGCTTCCTTTAATCGTGCTCGAATTATCTCAACCTTCTCTTCAGTTTCTGCCACTAACTCTTGACTCAAAACTCGACGTTCTCCTAACTCAGTCCTACAAGTAGGAGTTCTACACTTTCGACCATACAATGCTTCATATGGTGCCATCCGAATGCTAGCCTGATAGCTGTTGTTGTAGGCGAACTCAGCTAAAGGCAAGTAATCTTCCCAACTTCCTCGAAAATCCATCACACAGCCTCTCAACATATCCTTTAACACTTGTATAACCCGTTCAGACCGCCCGTCTGATTGTCGATGAAAAGTCATAGTGAAGTCCAACTTAGTGCCTAAAGCTTGATGAAGCGCCCTCCAAAACCGAGATGTAAACCTTGGGTCTCTATCGGAGATGATCGATACTGGTACTCCATGTAACCTCACAACTCCCGCCACATATAACTTGGCCAACTTCTGAAGAGAATAGTCAACTCTTATCGGAATGAAGTGCGCGGACTTGGTCAAACGGTCCACTATCACCCATACTGAGTTCTTCTTAGTAGGCGTAAGGGGAAGCCCACTAACGAAGTCCATGGTAATTCTCTCCCACTTCCACTGCGGAATCTCAATGGGTTGAAGCAATCTCGATGGAACTTGGTGTTCACCTTAACTTGCCGGGCACGTCGGACATTTTCCCACAAATTCGAGAACTTCTCGCTTAAGATCGCACCACCAAAATTGTTCCCTTAGATCTCTCAGATACGACAATGCCTCCGGGATGCATAGCATAAGGGCTACTATGCGCCTCCGAAGAATCCTTTGTCTTAACTCCTCGTCTCTTGGCATACGCACCTTTCCTTTGTAGCACAATACTCCTTCGTCGCTAACGCCATAATCCTTTAATCCTCCGCTCGCACTTGCCGTAACTTAGCACTTAGGTCCTTATCGCCCAACCGTCCCTCTTTCACCTCCTTCAACCATGTGGGCTTGACTTGCACCCGCCAACGGGCTTCCATCATCATATAAGCTCAAGTGAGCGAACATAGCCCTTAGATCCGACACAACCTTCCGACTTAAGGCATCGGCTACCACATTTGCCTTGCCGGGTGGTACTCTATCGAGCAATCATAATCCTTCAATAACTCCACCCACCTTCGCCGCCTCAAGTTTAACTCCTTCAGTCAACAGATACTTAAGGCTCTTGTGGTCCGTGTAGATTATTGACTTTTCTCCATAAAGGTAGTGCCTCCACACCTTAAGGGCAAAACCACTCGCCAATTCCAAGTCATGAGTTGGGTAATTAACCTCATGAGGCCTTACTCGCCGAGACGCGTGGCGACTACTTTTCCATCTTGCATTAGGACACATCCTAATCCCGTATGCGAAGCGTCACAGTACACCACAAAATCCTTCCCAGCCTCTAGTTGAATTAACACCGGAGCCTCCGTCAACACCTTCTTAAGCTTTTTAAAGCTCTTCATTTGCTTATCACCCATTCAAAGGGTACTTCCTTCCTTAGCAACATTGTCAAAGCGCGGCTATTGACGAGAATCCTTCTACGAACCTTCTATAATATCCCCGCAAAACCCAAGAAACTTTGGATCTCAAACACGGACCTGTGGTTTCCAATCCAACATCGCTTGATCTTCCTAGGATCCACTCTTATTCCTTCTCGCGATACCACATGTCCTAAGAATGCCACCTCCTTAAGCCAAAATTCACACTTGCTGAATTTGGCATGAGCTTCTTCCCCTTAATACTTGCAGCACAACCCGGAGATGCTCATCATGGTCCTCTTCAGACTTAGAGTATACCAAGATATCGTCGATGAACACAACGACGAACCTATCCAAGTGGGGTTGAAAAACCCGGTTCATCATATCCATGAACGTGGCTGGAGCGTTCACAATCCAAACGGCATTACCACAAACTCAAAATGGCCATATCTTGTCCTAAACGCGGTCTTATGGATATCCGCCTCCTTCACCTTCAATCGATGATATCCTCGACCTCAAGTCTATCTTTGAAAATATCTGCGGCCCCTCCACCGATCGAACAAGTCATCGATCCTTGGCAAGGGATACTTGTTCTTAATGGTCACTTTATTCAACTCGACGATAATCTATGCACATACGCATAGTTCCGCCCTTCTTCTTTCCAAACAGAATCGTGCTCCCATGGAGACACACTTTGGGTCGAATGAACCCACGATCCAACAACTCTTGGATTTGAGCCTTGAGCTCAACTAACTCCTTTGGCGCCATTCGGTATGGAGCGATTGACACAGAGCCGCCTTCTCGGTAGCAAATCTATTCCAAATTCCACCTCCCTATCCGGGGGTATTCCCAGTAATTCCTGCGGGAACACATCCACGAAGTCCCTTACCGTTCTAACTCTACTGACACCTTCTTCCTTTCCATCTAACGCACTTACGAAGGCTAAGAATGCTTTGCACCCTTTCCTAACCATTTTCTCAGCCTTCAACGCTAAAACTACGTTAGACAGGTAGTTTCTTCTTTCTCCGATCATTACTACTACTTCATTCTCCGGGGTCCTTAATTCCATTCGTTTAGCCGCACAATCCAACACGGCTCGGTGCTCTACTAGCCAGTTCATTCCGAGTATAAGTTCAAACTCTCTAAAAGGTAATTCCATTAAGTTAGCCCGAAAGTTCACTCCCTGAATTTCTAGGGGTACGTTCCAAAAGATCTTATCCACCACTACGCTTTTGGCCTAATGGGCTCACTCTATCATCCGCCTATCGAAAAGTTCGTAGTCTAGGCCTAGTGTTTCCATTACACTACATGCAACATATGAATGAGTCGAACCCACATCAATTAGAGCAAAATAGGGCTTGCCTAAAATAAAGAACGTCGGTTATAACATCCGGCGCGTCTCTATCTTCCTCCTCCGCGAACCGCATAAACCAAACCCGGTTGCCTTGCCTCGATGATAGCAAAGACCTCCGCCGCCTGTGTTCCACGGCCTCTGCCGATACCATTACCTCGGTTACTCGAACCACGACCTCGTTGAGGTCAAGGTCCTCCTCTACCACCGACTAACATTCTCCGAGCCATTGGTGGCTTTCCTCTCGAGTACTTGGGACAATCCTTGATCACATGGTCCTTGGACCCACACCTAAAACATCCTCTTGTTTTCCTCCAAAGACTCTACCAAGTGCTTCTTTCCACATACATCACAAGGACGATACCGCCTTCTTCGGACCAACTTGTCGACTTCATGGCCCATCAACTCTAGGCCTCTTATGAACCTTTTCGGATGATCCAAAACCTCTTTTGGGCCTATTCCTATCCATAGCCTCGCTTTGTAGAATCCTTGATTCCCTCGGCCACCTTGGCCTTTTCTACCAAAGCAGAGAACTCCCGCTCCCGATGCGGTGCTATCAACGATCTCGGATCATCCCTTAGCCCGTCCTCAAAATGACACACACTACTCATGCTCAGATTGCCACTACACCTCGAGCATAACGGCTCAACCTCGTGAATTCACCTCATATTACTCGCAGCGGACTTGTTCCTTGAACCACCCCTAAAAGCCTTCCTTTGCTCATCAAGATACCCGGTTCCCACATACTTCCTTTGAAATGCCTCCTTAGCATATTCCCGTGTTAGATCCTCACCGTGGCACCATCCCGAATAGTCAACCACCACCGATACGCTTCATCGCGTATAAAGTGCCACCATTCCTTTAACTTCTCCTCGTGGGTCAAATCAAGCTCATCCATTATGCGCTCGTTGTTTCCAACCAATACTCACCAGATCTTTGGGTGCCACTCCGAGATACTCCTCGAAACATTTTGGCTCTATTAGCTCTGGAGCCGCTCAGTACGCACTTTCGGTTCCCGAATTTCCTCCCGCACCAGCCACCAATTCCAAAACTCGCAAAGATAGCTGCGACACAAAGATCTTCCCCGTCCCGAGCTTTAACGCTCAACACCAACAAATGGGGGTGGTGGTGGCGGTGGTATTTTGTTGTCGGTCCCTTGACCCGATCTAACTGGTTCGACACGATCATCCTTCCTCTACCTCGTCCCCGACGACCACGTCCTCTAGAGCTTATTTCTAATGTCGAGATCCGATTAAGAAGTTTTATGAATTAGTACTTTTTGTTTCACTTGATTACCCGAAGAAGTTTTATGAAAAGAATTTAGGAGTGGTTCTTTCGTATTCATATATACACACACGCCTTCTCATTCATTCATACATCCATCAAACAATTATGAACTTTCGCTCATTCAGAGAAATGTTGTAGTTTTCATTGTTGTCGCTTTTCCACTACCCGGGTATTTTCGTAATTTTGTCCTATTGTGGTATTTTCGTAATTTTTCGAAAGAAAGTTCCTTGGTGATTTTGTCACAAATTATTTTGGTATTTTTAAATTCCTGGGTATTTTGGAAAAATTTTGAAATCCGGGGGTATTTCGGTAATTTTAGACCTCGGGGGTAATTCGGTAATTTTTCACAAACCGAGGTAAGTTTGTAGAATTTAATAAATCAGGAATATTTCAAAGGTTGCAAAACTTTGGGGGTTCTTTTTGAGAATTGTACTTTTCAAAACGATGATGTTGCAAAATTTTTGGAAATTAGGGTCATTTTGGTAATTTTGTAAGTTAGGGGCAATTTTGTAATTTTCCAAAATCAAGGTATTTTTGATAGTTTGCGAGTTAGGGTTTTTGAATATTTATAAAGCAATGAAATTTTGATAAAACTCTTGGGTAGTTTGACATTTTATAAACCAAGGGCATTTTGGTAATTTTATCACTAAGGGTATTTTTGTAATTTTCATAAATCAGAATTTTTTTTTTGTTTTTTTTCGGAAAATTTTGTAAATATAGTTTTCGTGGATTAAAAGAGCAATTTTAAGAGTTTTAAAACTAGGGTTTCGTTGTTTTTATAAAACACTAGCTAGTTCTCTTCTGTTTTAGTCATTGCGTTTAGCCTATGACCGAGTCCTCTTGGTCGTAGTGAACCAAAGCTACGCACTGTGGCAGGATTCGAATGGAGAGTAGGTGAGTCACGCGGATCGCTTAAATACCAAGCTCCCACCGAAACCATTCCTAGACATGCGCACAGAGGTTGCCACACCCTAACTCGGCGACTTAGCCATAGGTTTGTTTAAGTAGGTATTAAGTCTTATGTAATAGTTGGGGTAATCTAGTCCTATGGTTCAATTTTCTATCATACTATTCTACGCTCCATGCCTTTTCTACCCTTCCATAATTCGTAAATCACATAATCATACAGGATGGTTGGGGTACTTACAGTGGATCATGGTCTGGAGACTTTAGGTGCCATGCCGTAAAAACTCGCTTGTTTCATAAAATATTTTCAAAAAAAAACTCATTTGGGCTCGCTTTGAAAATGTTTTTGGCCTTGGCCCACAGTAGAGAGTTTTAAAATTGGGCTCGATACCAAACCTAAACACCCCAAACCCAAATTTCACGAGCTTTGACCAAATTTGGTATGTTCCTCAAGTAAACCGATTCAAATTCTTTCATTACTTGGTGAAAAACTTGTGTGATTTTTTTAAAATAAATAGTTTGGGTTGGGCTTGTGTTGAAAACAAACTGGATTTTAAATTAGAAAACCCCTTTTAATTTTAAGTAATAAACATATCGAGTATATTTTAAAATAAAATACTTAGTCTTTAAATTAATCAAAATTTGTAACACAATAAAACAACAAGTAGAAATAAAATCGTTCATCATGGCCTTATGGCCTTATTACATCAAAAAAAAAAATTCCCAAAAATAATTCAAAGTACTAAAATAAATTCAAGAGTCCATAAAAATATAAACTTCATGTTGAGCATGGCCACCACAAGTTCTGCGCGTCCGGTCCATCACTGTTCATCACCAAACATAGTCCCACAACGGGGAGAGTCAAACATGACTCAATGTGTACACGACACTAAATCATAATAGAATCGGGCATATCACATATTACACATTCAAAACATAGAATACAGGTTATGATGCATTCCCAAACCCAAACCTAATTGTCCATCCGCTACACACCCCGCACTCGCCACCACACGTAGGGACTACTAAGTCGACCCTCCTTCCGCTACACTCCAAATCTGCGGTCTTAGGTCACCGTGATATCGTGGTCTTAGGTCACCACTTTCAGACATCGTGGTCTTAGGTCACCATTTTTCGATATCACGGTCTTAGGTCACCGTGTTCGTGGTCTTAGGCCACCACATTCACTTCCCTTTCAATAACCCATATGCCCCATATAATAATATGCACAATATGCCAGAGTTCACATTCTTATCATATTCTCATGTTACAAATAACATCTTTCATATTCCTAGTAGAAGTAGGAAACGTACCTGAGTACTTTGTACCATAACATAGTACCTTAGCCACTTTCATATACTTAATATCACATATATTAATTAATCATGCCATAAAACATATTATGGGATAGTGTGGGGTACACACCTGATTCGCTTAAAATTTCCTTGAGATCCCGAAAAGCTTGATCTAATGCTTAGATCCTTAATCCCTACATTGATTTATCACTTATTACCTTAATAAAAAGCCATTCGGCCAAAATTCCAAATCCTAGTAGGATTAGTATTCTTACCTTGTTGCCGATTGGAACACTAACAAATCCCAAAACTGTTCCTTGTTTCCCTAGGAATGTCGAAATCCCTAAAACCTTACGTTAGACTTAATCTTAATCATCAAAACATAAATCAAGGCATTTGGTCGAATATTCACATGTCTTTCCTTAATCTTAGAAATCCCGAATACTCCTCCTTTTAGTCGACTATTCTGATAATCCCAAAAGGTCCTTCCATATTCGGCAACCATAATATGTATGGGGTTAGATTATCTCTCGGCTAATCTAAAAGAAAAGATTGGAAATCAAACTTGTTCTTACCTTTGAAGAAATCGACAGCACCTATGCTTGAAGCCTTTCCAAGATTCGGCTTTTGAATGGATTGGTAAGAAGAAATAGGAAGAAAAGAAAACTTGAGAATTTTGACAATGGTGGACTATAGATTCGGCTTGACAAAAGAAAAAGAGAAAAGAAGAGAGGAGAGTACTCGAGAAATTCAAAGAGAGAAGAGGAGGAAGAAAAAATTTGATGAGTAGCCCTATTTTCTTCCTTTATAGCCAAAACTACTACTCGTAATCCCTTACTTGGCCACCACTATTATTTATTTGATAGCTTTATCCTTTGAATTATCAAAATAATAATCCCTTAATTTAAAATAATTAGAGAATAATCCTTTATTATCTCTTCAAAAATAATCCAAATTAAATCCCTTATTTATCACCTTATTAATCGAATATTTATGACAATAAAACTCCTCCTTTCTAGAAGGCTTGTGCCGTCCACAAAGCAAAATAAAACTCCTTTTATTTGCTTCCCAAGTGACTTCGAACTCAGGCCCAACACCTTGCATGTGGCGCCATTTCCAGAGGCCCTAAGTGGCATCTCCAGCCACTTTTCCAAGCCTGTTTGTGTGTCAAATTTCACAAACTTTTTTTTTTTTAAGGCCACCTTGCCTTAATTTCCTCTTTTAAACTTTAAAACTCGACATTTCTAAGTCATTTCTAAGTTTCCAAAATTTTCGTTCGGCTCAGAAACTTGACATTTCCTTACATTTCCAAGTTTTCCGTAAATGTTCACTTTCCTCTTTTGAATCATTTCCACATCATTTCCTTACATTTTCTAGTTTCCAAAAATGTTCAAAATTTATTCTTAGTACACAAAACATGTCACTTCGTACAATTAAATCGAAAATGCATAGGCCCTTTCCAGGATGTTACAGACAGGGTCTTATACAAATTAATACGATGTCGATGTCCCAGACATGGTCTTACACGTAAAGTTTATATCGATGCCAACGTCCCAGACGTGGTCTTACATAATAACACAGAATAGATACATTTGTATTCCTAAGTTTATATGTGACTTCTCAGACTTATCACTATATCGACCTTATCCTGGAATTCATATACATAACATCTCATAAGCATTCATTATCATTTATAGTCCCGTAAATAAGCTCAATTCAATACAATTACATTTATTTGCAATATGGCTTACCTCGGATTTGATTTATCGGAAATAGAAGCGGCTACTCAGTTACTTTCGCTTTCCCGCGATCTAAGTCTATTTTCCTCGGTTCTTGATCTAAACATATTTAGAATTAACCCTTTTATTCACTAATTCATTCAATTAAATCCAAGGACACACATTTAGGGCTATTTGCAAATTAACCCTCATATTTGCATAATTTATCAATTTAGTCTATTTTTCTCAAAACATCAAATTCACAAAATCTACCCATGCTCGTGCTTAGCCGAATATTCATACATCACATACAAGCCCATATTTTCCATCAAATTAGCAATTTATTCTCTCAATTTTCTATTTTCACAATTTAGCCCTATTTAGCTAAATTCATCGAAACTTAAAGAACAAAACATGTTTATCTAGCTCAAATCTTTCATTTAACAACAAAACTCATCTCAAAACTCAATATATCAACAATGGCATCTCACACAAACATCATCAATTCACCAAATTAATACATGGGTTTTGTAGCTCTCAAAGCAGCGATTACGAAAACGTAAAAATTTATCGAAAACCGATCAAAGCATACCTTGAATTTGTGCTTCAAACTAGCCGAATGTAGCAAGCTATTCTTATTTCTTTCTTTTTATGCATTCGGTAGAAAGATGAATGATTTATGCTCATTTTTCATGTTTTATTATGTTATAAACATAATATTAATCTATTTACTATATTAACCTTTCATAATAATAAGAAACACATAAATAAATCAAGGACATAATTGACCTTTGTCCATCCACTATCATGTTTCATTTATTATAATATATCTATTTAATATATAATATAACTTTAACTTATAAAAATAACATATAAAACTTGTAATATAAGTATTTCATCACTCCATGCCGTCCACTAACCATAAAATTGGCTTAATTGCCATATGAGTCCTCACATTTATAAAGCCACAACACATAGGTGCTTTAACAAATAGCAAGCAACTTTCACATTCAATGCAACTTTATCCTTTTGTTAAATTAAACATACAGACAAACAAATTAGCTCACGAAAATTTACCACATGCTTAATCACATAACAACGACACAGAAAATAATATTAAAATATTTTAATAACTCGGTTTTGTGGTCTTGAAACCACTGTTCCGACTAGAGTATAAACCGGACTGTTACAGGTCGAGCCTGCTAAGGAGGCACGGCCGTGTGGTGAAACCCAGGCCGTGTCGATTTCTTTCTTTGGTCCATTTGGCCCGTTTTAAGCTCGTTTCTCGTTCTTTTCATCCTCCTATGCTCTCATGAGTATAAAACATGAAATTAAAGGATTAAGAGCACCAAATTCCATAATTCAAGGGATAAACCATCCAAAAGCATGCTAAATGTGGGATTAAAATATGTTACTATTACGGTTTATCAGGCATTTTATCACAGCCCGTGTTTTGGGAAAAAATTTATCCTGTTCCCGCACGGTCTCCGCCACGCTGATGTGCCTCCTTGTGGTGTCCACACGGCCACGGCTACGCCCATGTGCAAGGCCGTGTGGTAGGAAAACCTACGCTTATTAAGTTTGTTAGATTTTAGTTAAGTGCTAAAAATCGAAAATATGGACGTTAGTGATGTTAGTGCTCGGGTTGCCTCCCGAGAAGTGCTCGTTTAAAGTCTTAAGCTAGACTTACCTCTCATTCGCATAGTTATGATGGTTCGAGAAGTTGAAACTCCTCATTCCTGCTATCAATTTTATTAAGATAAGATTTTAAACGAGTACCATTTACCTTGAAGGTGCCGAATTGAGAATGAGTTACCTCGACTATACCGTATGAGAAAACATTAAGTACCGTGAAAGGAGTTGTTCCATTACGTTCAGAAGTGGCAACACGAGGATCGGTTGCATCTAACAGTACCTGATCTCCAACCTTGAAGTGATTTGCTTTTCCTTTAAGCTCGTCATGGAGTTGCCTCGGTTTCACTTTGTGTGATCTTGGTTTCTCCTTGGAATGTGTCCTCCATTCGTCTAGTTCATCGATCCGAAGCCTTCGATCCTTGTAAGTTATTTCATTGTTGGCATGAGGACTAGGATATGGCTCAGTTGTGTATTTTCGAGGTGCTTCCTAAAAAGAGGGTTGAACCGAATGGTTATTAATAGAATTTATGTACTCACATTTATTACTCGACGTCCTAACCGAGTCGCGAGCCTGAAGAGTGATCGTTTCATCACCTACAAGAAGTGTGAGCTCACCTGTACCAACATCAATTCTAGTTTTAGCAGCTTGCTAAAAAGGGTCGCCCTAAAATTAAAGTCATAAGTTCTTGTCCTCATCCATGTCTAGAACAATGAAGTCAATCGGGAATATAAATTTATCAATTTTTACAAGCACATCCTCAACAATTCCCTAGCAAATCTAATAGTTTTATCTCATGAGTTGAATACTCATCCTAGTTTGTTTAGGTTTCCAAGACCTAGTTGCTTAAACATTTTATAGGGCATGACGTTAATACTCGCCCCTAAATCAGCTAAAGCATGTTTAACATTTAAACTACCAATTAAACAAGGAATAGTAAAACTCCCTGGATCCTTTAATTTATCGGGTAGTTTATTCTGTAAAATGGCCGAGCAAACTGCGTTTAACTCCACGTGCGACGCATCATCCAACTTCCGCTTGTTTGCCAAAAGCTCTTTTAAAAATTTTGCTGAATTGGGCATCTACGAAAGAGCTTCAATAAACGGTAAGTTAATATGTAACCTTTTTAAGAGTTTAAGAAATTTACCAAATTGCTCATTAGTATGGTCTTTCTTCGTAGCTTTAGGATATGGCACACGAGGTCTATACTCTTTACTTACCGGTTTCTGTGTATCGTGGCTTACCCTATCCTCACCTTTACTTACCACAGGTTCTTGCCTCGGTTCAGATTCAGATTCTACTAACCCTTCTTCATCGCACACCGTGATGGCGTTGAGTTGCTCCCTTGGATTAGGTTCAGTATTACTTGGCAAGCTACCTTGCGGTCGTTCTGAGATTAGCTTAGCAAGCTGACCTATTTGGTTCTCGAGCCCTTGAATTGATGCTTCTGATTTTTTAGTGCTGTTTCGGTGTTTTGGAAATGGGTTTCTGACACCGCGATGAATTTTGTTAGCATCTCCTCAAGGTTCGACTTCTTCTCTTGTGGGTAGGGTTGCTGTTGAAAGCCTGGAGGAGGTTGTTGTCTCTGATTTCCTTGACCACCCCATGAGAAATTGGGATAGTTCCTCCAACCTGGATTGTAAGTGTTACTATAGGGATTATTCTGAGGTCTAGAATTATTACCCATATAGTTCATATGTTCGCTTTCTATGCCAGAGTTGTAGGATGGATATTCTGTATTACTCATTCCTCCTCCATTCGTATCGCACTGCATCACTGGATGTACCTGTAAAGAACCACACAAACCATCAATCTTTTTATTTAAAAGTTCTACCTGGTTTGATAGGATGGTGACTGCGTCGAGGTTGAAAACACCGACTGCCTTTGTTGGCTTCGTCCTCATAACTTGCCACTGATAGTTATTTAGTGACATCTCTTCAATGAATTCGTAGGCAGCCTCAGGTGTTTTATTGTTTAGTGTACCACCGGCTGCTGCATCTATCAATTGCCCAGTTGAGGGGTTCACACCATTGTAAAATGTTTGAACCTGTAGCCATAATGGTAACCCATGGTAAGGGCATCTTCTTAGTAAATCCTTGTATCTCTCCCATGCATCATAAAGTGTTTCTAAATCCATCTGCACAAAAGAAGAAATATCATTCCTCAACTTAGCCGTTTTAGCCGGCGGAAAATATTTAAGCAAAAACTTTTCGGTCATTTGTTCCCATGTAGTGATTGATCCTCGTGGTAACGATTTCAACCACTGTTTAGCTTTGTTCCATAATGAAAAGGGAAATAAACGAAGGCGAATGGCATCATCAGAAATGCCATTAATCTTGAAAGTGTCACAGAATTCCAAAAAATTTGCCAAGTGATTGTTTGGATTCTCATCCTGCAAACCATCAAACTGAACAAACTGTTGAATCATCTAAATAGTGTTAGGTTTCAGTTTAAAACTATTTGCAAAGAATGTTAGAGTCTAACAATACTTGATTCAGTTCCTGTTAAATTAGGCTTAGCATAATCATACATAGTACGAGGAGCAGGATTTCTGGCAACCACCGGGGGTAGCGAATTATTATCAGCCATCTCCTCGGTAGTATTAGTATTGTCCTCTTGTTCTTCCTCAATGTATTGTAAGCTTCACCTTATCTCTCTTCGATTTCTGCGAGCTGTACCTTCTATATCACTATCGTAAAGCAAAGGCCTTGACGGGTTCCTTCTAGTCATAAACTAGAGACACCTGTCAGAAACAAAGAAATAGAGAAGTTAGTAATTTAAAATAAAAACTAAAATAAATTGCAATAAAATAAAAATGGCTAAAGTAATAAAAATTTAGTGTTCCTAATATCTTAGTCCCCGACAACGGCGCCAAAAACTTGATGTGTCTCTAACTAACTATGATCACAATAAAGGCAAGCGCACCTATCATTATATAGTATAGTTATGGTAAGACCGGTAATATCGTATCCACAAGAACCAAGAGTACTAGTAATTACTATCTTTCTATTATCTAGCCTAAGAATTGGAGTGATTTTTTTTAAAACTAAAATTAATTAAAAACACGACAGAGAATGAATTGGGAAAATACTTTTTAGACAACTATATGAGATAGACAATACCCAAGGAATAATCCACCTAGACTTCACTTATTACTTTTGATTCATACGATTTATTCACTTGACTTAATCCGTAGAAATCCCTAAATTATGTTAATATCTCTTTCAAGACTAAAAACAACTGACTCTAGGTTGATTAATTGAAATCTCTTTCTAATTAAAACCCCTATTGTCGCATTAACTCGATCTATGGATTCCCTTATTAGATTTGACTCTAATCCGGTAGATTTTCGTCGCCCTATTTCTAGGGTTGCAATCAACTCCGCTTAATTGTGTTGATATACTCTTAAACAGGGACTTTTGCTCCACTGAATAAGCACATTCGACTTGAATCAATAACCTGAATTATCAAAACAAGAATAAGAACAAGTATTTATCTTATAAATTAAATAATAACAAGATCCGTCTTAGGTTTCATCCCCTCAGGTATTTGAGGGATTTAGTTCATACTGATAGAGGGAAACATCATAGAATAGGGAAAACAACAAAACATAAGAAAACCCAAAAACTTCTAAAGAACTTGATGGGAGATCTTCAGTCTTGATGGAGATCCTTCTTCCGAGCTGCTCCCGATGGCTGTTTTCTAGTATTTTCTGCCTTCTACTCAATGTCCTTTTTTAGGTTACCCCCTAGGGAGTTTATATAAGCTTTGGAACGTCTTTCTTAGCCTACAAGTAGCCTATTCCGAATAGAATTAGTCTTGGATTCGGCAGGGACACGCCCGTGTTACACGCCCGTGGTGGATTCCTTCGACCGTGCTTGCTTCTATTCGCCACACACGGCCGTGTGGTCTACTCGTATACGTTGATTCAGGCCGTGTTCGCTTCTGCTTATCACACACGGTCGTGTGGTCTTCCCGTGTGAGATAGTCCAGGCCGTGTTGATTTTCGAGGTAGGCCCATTTTGTCCATTTTTGGCCCATTTCTCGTTCTTTTTTACTCCTTAAGCTCTCCTGACTATAAAACATGAAATTAAAGGATTATGAGCATCGAATTCATCAAATCTAATGAAAATTCATCCAAAAGTGAGCCAAGCGTGGGGCCAAAATATGTATAAATTATAGTTTATCAATCGTGAAAGAAAAAGTTATCCTCTCCCTAACAAAAATAAAACTAAACTTTATTCAAAATAATAACAATAAACATCTAAACCTTCTAATTAAATCTTCAAAATGTCAATATTTTATCAATTAAGTTCTTTCATCGACCTAATTTTTAGTTTATACGTTAAAACTTAGTTATAATTTGATGTGAAACATTTTTAAAACACGTAAATCAAATTATAAATATATATACTTATTGCATGGACATCTTAGAAAGAAGACAATGTCATTTGTTATACCACAACCTCGCTCAAGTCAGCACTCACCGAACCTAGCACCGCCTAATGTCACAAGTCGTGAGTCAAAGCCCATGATGATTGTACCAAGAACGCCCAATAAAAGTCAATTGATGAAATGAGGCTCATTTAACTTGACTGAACTGGCTCGACTCATGGAACTCGTGGAGAATCACATTTACTTGAAGCCTTAGTAACCTAGTGAAATTAGAGTTACCAGGGTAAATAGTATAAATCCTAAACGGATAAGATTGTATAGAGTTTAAATCCCTTAAGACTCTCAAGTGTAGATAGACTCTAATATTAAGGGAGCTCACCTATAAATAGAGGCCTCCCCCTTCATTTGTAATCACTTCATTTCATTCATAGTGGTGAATATATTTGAGAGCATTTACTCAAACAATTGGCGTGCTATTTGCCTTTATTTTTTTCTATTTTCTGTTATTCTTTCGTTCCGAGTGTGCTTCCGCTATATTTTCAATGCCTTAGAGAATTTTTACGAGAATTTTTACTTTTGCGAGAGTTAAGTTGACTTAGGCAAATTTGGAGCAAAGAAATTACCTAAGGTCACACGATTTACGAGATAAAAGGTCTAGCCATATGACAGTTGGTATCCTAGCTAAGGTTCGAAAGCGCCGTTGAGATGACGAAAGAAGGATATGAGCAAAATGTCCTGATGGAGACTCGTGAAAGGTCCAGGAAAAATAGTAGATTGAGGGATATGTTGTCAGCTTTGGAAAGTTGTGTGGTCCTTCTCGAGGAATCCATGGGTGAAGTAAAGGAAACACTCGAGGTAGTGGAGACAAGCACTAATAAGTTAGACCCGATGAAAGAGCAGTTTAAGGAATATGTGGTGGAGGCCCTTAGTTCCAATATGGACGCAGTGGAAGCGCTCCTCAATACTGTTACGAGTAAGTTAACAGAAAATATGATGCTCTTGAAGCTGGGATGACAGCTATGAAGGGAGAAAATGAAGCCATGGTGACGACTTTGAACACAAAAATTGAAAAGCTTAAGGGAGAGCTTGTTGCATGCAAAGTTGCTGTGGGTAAAAGGGTGTTGAGTGCAACAGTAACCGAAAGATTGATGTCCCAAAACCAGAGAAGTTTAAAGGGGCAAGGTCCATGAGGGAAGTATACAATTTCTTGTAGGAGATGGAGCAATACTTTTATGCCATGGGCATCAAGGATGATGATGCTAAGGTAAATACTGCTACTTGATATTTTACTGATTTTGCTCTTCTTTAGTGGAGGTGTAGGTCCATAGATGAAAAGTATGGTCAGGCTGCGATTGGCACCTAGAATGAGTTCCAGAATGAGTTCAAGGAGCAGTTTTACCCTCAATATGCCGAGAAAGAGGTTTGGACTAAGTTGCGTCGATTTTCGCAACAAGGCACAATTCGGGAGTACGTGAAAAAAGTTCAGTGAAGTGATGCTCCAAATCACGGATTTGAGTGAGAATGAGGCATTCTTCTTTTTCATGGATGGTTTGAAGCCATAGGTTAAGCAGGAATTGGAATGTCGAGGGGTCCAAGAACTATTGAAAGCCATGATCATGGCAGAGTCTTTAATCAAGCTTGTCCCGAGGAAAGACAAGTTCGAGTCTTCCAAGCCCAAAGAGATGGGCAGTGATGGGGAAGATGAAGGTGGACAGGTTAAGTTTAGCAACGGTAATTGTGGCTATAATGGTAATGAGAAACCATAAAATGGAAAGAGGAAACCCGACAACCGTGGGAAAAGAATGGGTCACTGAAATGCTTCTTTTGTAAAGGTCCGCATATGGTGAGGATCTGTCCGAAGTGATTCGTGTTTCCTGCCATCAGAGAGGATGATGAGCAGAAAAAGCTCTGATGAGGCTTGGTTCGATTGTGCGTGGGGTTGAAGCCAAGAGAGGAAATGAGAATGAAAAGAAGCCAATGAAGTGCTTTTTGTGTTGTGGTCCGCATAGGATGCGAAATTGTCTAGAGCGATCTAAGACTTCCGTGATCAGTAAAGTAGTAGAAGCGGAGGCCGAGGGAGTTCGTTACTTTCATTACTTTCATTAGTCACATTAGGGTCTATTAACAATTAAATTGATGATTAACGGTTTTCGTTAGCTGAAGGAGTTCATTGATTTTTTTTTTTTATCATTAAAGGCTCAAGGCAAAGGTCTTGATCCAAAAATGGAAAAAAATGCTATGCAATCCCTTAATAAATTATTAAATTATAAATTAATATATGGTTAAATTGCACTTTAACCTTTAAAAATAAAAAAAAATTATGTCTCTTAAAAAATAATGAAATGATAAATTTATTATTTTAACCATTTTGATTTCTAAAAGATTTTTTGGATTCGCCCCGTACTGAAGGGATATTTTTTTTCTATGGGTTCTTTTGATTTTTTTTCAATTTTTTTTATTAAAAGCTTTTTAAACTTTTTACCTAAATAAATTTCAAAAATAGGTTAGCTATATTGAAAAAAAAAACCTTTTAAGTATATTTATTTTGATAGGGTAAAATGAGTTAATCGGTGCGTATTAATATAGCATCAACAATTTAATGCAACATATGTGTTAGAGTTTGTGTGACCCGAATCCCGTCACTTATTGGAGAAATAGATATAGTGGCAAAATAAGGAGATCTGTGGGGGTGAGACGCCGAGATTTTTCAACCATGCCGCACAAGTAGAATCCGTATAGAACTACACTTCTTCTATTTGACATTGATTAGAATAATGTTTTTCAACCTTTAAATAGATGTAGTTGAAACTCCTCTTATATTAATCGTTATTCAACATTAGTGAAATTCTTCTTCTCTATCCGTGGTTTTTTCCCTAAATGATTTCTCATCGGTGTGTTCTTATTTTACGATCATTCTATTGCTATTATCGACATTTATTATAACAATATGTGAACAAATATAGTGCAAACAAACCATGGTAAAAGTAAAATGAAAGCCTTTATTAAAATTTCCATCAATTTTTATTTTTAATAAAAAAATTGAGTTACTCTTTAATCTTTAATCTAATGTATAAAAATTAATTTATTTTTTAAATAAATAAAATAAAATGTAATCCGCTCCAGTAATGTGATGGTTTTACCAACAAAGCATGAAAGAGTGGAAACATGTGATATCATATTTGTGATGAATAGAGCTTTTAAAACAACATCGAATACAGTTTTGGAAGAGAGGAAATCCTTGGTGTGTTATGATGTTGAAAGATGTGCAGATACTGCTCATGTTGGCTCTTCTGCTCAAAAAGATACAAGGGTTTTTTGCTTTGAGAGAATTGTGTTGCGAGTAACATAAATATATTTTACTGGGGAAGAGGTTTTTGCTTGCCAGCAACCGAAAGTAGCAGCGGTGTTCCTTTTTTGGGGCAGACAATGACAAGCAAAGGGCTTAGCTACATACATACTAAAGCAAATAAAATACAACTTAATAAGAGAAGGAAAATAGTTTTAGTAACAATGGTATTGGTAACATAATCTTGACAACGCATTGCCAAACGATACAGTGGAGTGACAGCTGAAGAGCCTATTCTACTAGTTATACTTAAACAAGGGTCCTTTGGCGCCGTTGAACTGTCGGTCGCCGCCCCCACTTATCACCCCTACTCCGGCGAGTTTGCCAAAATGATCTTTTTGCTCGTTTGTTTTGTTGGTATTTTATTGATATTTGATGAAATTTCTCACATCGAGACCTTTCCACACAGGAGTTTCAACATCAAAGTGAATGCTCATTTTGATGGTTTGCTTGTCAATATAATACCAATGTGAGTCCTCCTTTGCTCCTTCCTTAGTGGTGGTGGAGGCTTGACTCAAGTGTTGTGTTCTCCTGTGCTACCCGACATGGGCTTTACGTTTACTAGTTTTTGGGGGCCTTTAATTATTTTGGTTTGATTAGAGCTTTAGCTCTCGTTACTTGTATGGAGCTTGTTTGGGGCTTAGGCTCCCATTCACTTGTATTGAGCTTTCACTCTTTTGCTTTTATGCAAGTCTTCTATTGTTTAAAAATAAAAAACTCAAACACCCAACCTAACCGACTGGAGAATAAATCAATTGGCACAATAGACAATCGACAATGCCTAGCAGCGCTATAATAATATAGCTTAATCAACCAAAGTTGCAGAGTACACAAACTAATCACTAAACAGACCAGCACATCAAGAACAGTCTGCTAACTAATAAGCATGATCTAGACAGCCCAAAAATCAGGCATAAAAACCTTAAGACACACATCTTAACACTCTCGACTATTTACTTACTATATCTTAAGCTCTTTACTTCCTCCTGTATACCACTGCACCCGTCGGTGACTTAAGTAGCAAAAAATATTTAGGAGCACAAGGTCGGACATCTCTAACTAACCTTTTGTTTTACAGAATTCAACTCCACCAAATCCTACTCAGTCCAGTCGAACAACTCAAGAGAATATCAATACAATCAATGGAATGGCAAAAGTGATTCGTCGTTGATCTCTGATGGCTCCAGCTTAGTTTTATGTTTGAGAGTTCACAGTTTTTGTCAGCGGAATTGAATCTTTTGTTGGAAGTAGAAACTGGGTGTAGCAGAAGAAGGCTATGTTTTTTCAATGATACTTAAAGAAGACAATAAAAACAATATTTGATTTGTACTGTAATATATATGATATCCACCCTCGGGTGCCGGATCACATCAACAAATATATAATTCAAACAGGTTTGACAATGGATTTAGATAACATGTTAGGGGACTTGTAAATGATCACATCAAGATAAATAGACAAAATAAAACTTGTGCATGAATGTTTTATGGAGACAACATAAGAAATATGCAAGTTTTGTTGGTTTCTGAAAGACTAGGGTTTCCTACCATTTATGCTTAAACAAATTACAAAGTCTAAAGATGGATGGGTCAAGATGATGGTGATAATTAGTATATAAAAAATGCAATTAAAGCAGAGAAACAACTCATAATCAAATGAAATGAATTTTGTTTTAGTAGCAAATCAGAGTCGATGAAACCAACATGGCATGGACAGCAGTAGGTAGGTTCTCTTTTTGGTTGCTTTCACCATAGAGGAAGCTGAAGAAGGGATGAAATACTATCATTTAAAATCAACAATAAACCAGTTGCTGAAAAGAGCCCCTTTTTTTTTTTTGCCTTCAATCCTTGTCTGCTCATCCCTAATCTCTTTCTTGAATTTCATAGCAAGTGTATAGTGTTGTCGATGTGCAAGTTGAGCCTTCATTATTCACTGTTGATGATGATGTTTTGCCTAGTAATTAAACTCCAACCTCACACACACATTTGGCACTTGAATCATCCCCAGTGTTGATGAACTTATCGATGCAACATGTTTAATATACTTAGGAAAGTATAGTTAAACTCAAATCTATTTCTTTTAGGAAGATCATAATTTTTGTTTCCTCCCATATTATGAATTTGTGTATTGCTAAGTTATATGGGTATGGAATAAGATTAAAACATAGTTTAGCCTAAATTCCCAGGTACTGCTAGTTGACTTCATGTTGAGACCATCTTGAAATTTGCAGAGTGGAAATCTATTTACCGAGACTGTATATAAATCAAACTGCTAGGCTTCTGGTACTGGTCTTAACAGTTATGTCATCATGTCATGTAAAATTGTAATATCACTTTCTTTTTATATACTTTTTAAATTTCAACATAAATAGACAAAATAAAATTTTAAAAATAGAAAATTACAAAAAAATATTAAAAAAAACCTTAATTGAATTTACTAAAGCCTTTACAAATTCTAATTTTATAAATTGTACTTATTATAGCTTGAATATGAGATCATTGTCTCTTGAACAGATATCACCTATTATAATTGTTTTATAATTCAATCCATTTGAATTTATAATTGATAGATCTAAATTTATATTTGTCATATAAAATGTGGCATCAGCCCGAAAATGTTTGACAAGGCTAGGGATTGAAGTGGGCCAAAAAAAAAAATTTAAGGACCAAAGTGAAAAGAATAGTATAGTTTAAGAATTAAATTATGCATTAAGGCATAAAATAAATAGATATGGATTTTATTTTTTATTTTTGAAGCAAGCATGATGGCATTAGTGAGGGAAATAGAGAATAAAAAGGAAAAAGAGAGGTTGATGGTAAAGGGAAGTTTGAAGGTAGCTAGGAAACAAAGATTCTGGGGGGTTCACACTTCACATTGTTGTGGGAGGTTATGTTTTTTGGCCGCCTCCTTTCAATTATTACCGAAATAGCAACTTGGAATCTCACCTTTTTCTTCATTATGTTTTTTGGGAGTTGTGAATTCATAAAATTGATGCCTCCCACAAACTTACTTCTCCAATCAATGAAAGTTACTTTTTTTAATTAACTTTAATTTAACCCAAAAAAAAAAAAAGTTGAATTATTAAATATTTTTATTTTTTTTTTGAAAAATAATATAATTTAGATTCAAACGGGTATAATATGGAATGAGATTTAAACAAATATATGTATAATTAAAATTCAGCTAGCGGCTGGTTCATATTATTTAAAGTGGGTTTAGATGAACGGTATGTCTACTTGTGATTAGTATAAAAATAGCGGTAACAATGAGATTAGATGCTGTAGCGATACTGTAACGTGAGACAAAAAGTAGACTAAATACACCGCACCATACCCAATCGTCTATCCAAACCTACCCTTAATAGTAATAATATTGCATCAAATATAATATTGTACTTTAAAAATGTAAAAAAGGTAATAATTCATCATTTATTAGGTTTTCAATATATAATATATCCTTAAAATAGTATAGGTAGAAGCCTAGAAGCAAAATCCAATAATGTTAATTGCCAGGTCGGAGGAAATTCAACAATTATTATTTTTGTTTGAATTATAAGAGAAAGATAAAGTTTTTAGCAACGTAATTAACACGATTTGAACTTAAATTACATTTGAAGCGATGAATATTTTAATCATCGAACTGAATAAACAAATATTAGAACTTGAATAAACATGGTCCATAGTTATACTACTATACCTCAACACTAAGGCTCCATTTGTTTTATTGAAAATGATTTCCAGAAAATGATTTACTTTTTTGGAAAAGTAAATATTTTATGGCGTTTGGATGAATCTGTGTAAAATATTTTATGTTGTTTGGTAGATTTCTTAAAAATATTTCATAAAAGTTGTTTTCAATTAAACAAACATACATTTGAGGTTTTCTTATTTTTTCATTGTTTAATTGAATTTATTTTTATCTATAATTTTATATTTTACATTGTTTTTGCATATATTAAAAATATTATGGTAAATTCAGATTCATTACAACGTCATTTTTTAATTATATGACTACTAAGTGGGTATTTTTTATTTAAAAATGTGACATCAACAAAATTGACAAAAAAAATTAACGATGTCAAGAATTGGACTTGATTTTCAAATTTGAAAAGTAAATGGACTAAATTCTTGAAAATAAAAGTACAAAGACTAAATTATAAATCTATGAAGTGTACATAGACTTATGACATACTTTAACATTTATACTACAAAATATTTATTATTAATATATTTATAATTGTAATAAATATTTATTATTAAAATATTAATATTGAATATTTTCAATAATATGTGAATAATATTATTTGAAATTATTATTTTTAAAATTTATTATTAAAATAAAATTGAAATATTAAATAATTTATTAAAATAATAAATTATATTTATTATATTAATAATTTATTATATGACCAAATATAAATAATTAAATATGTATGTTTAATAATATTAAAAAATATAATATTTTAAATATTTTTAAAAATAAAAATAAAATTTATTATCAATATAATAATATTAAGTTTGATTTAAGTTAATTTTTATTTATAGATGAGTTATTTTCCAGAAAATGACTTATGCTTTTCAAAAGTATAAGTCATTTTACAGGAAAAATAGATTATTTTACCTTAGCCTGTAAGTCATTTTCTGTTGACTAAATTATTTTCTGTTAAATAAATATAAAAAAATATTTTTCGTAAAATTTTTTATATATAAACAAACAGACCCTAAATTTAGAATGTTTCTCAGTTTGCAGAAAATTAATTTCCAAAAAATAAAAAAGCAGCTTGAATAAATTAATTAAGTCCACCCAGTTATTAATTATCCCTTGAGCAAAGTGTGTTCAAAGTGAAAAGACAGATCACATTTTGTACCAGTAACCATAAATGTGCTCTCTTTCCTCTGCACATAATTTACCTTTTTTACGTGACAGGCAGACAGACAGCTGAACTCAACCCCTCCCACTGGCCAATACAATCAAGCTAAGGCTGAGAGTGGCAGATTCCACAAACTCCTCCGCCTATCCTATGTCCCCACCTACCTACTCTGCCTTCACACTATCCCTTTTTTTCTTTTTTAATTTTTTCAACCAAATTATTGAAAATTAAATATATTTTTATTTAAGTATTCTTTCATAATTCAAAATTTAATGGTTAAAAATAAGAATCGAAAAATTAAGTATGATATTTAAGTTATGAAATATGAAATATAATTTCTTTTTTGATAAATTTAAATTTTAACTTAAGAAACATTTTTACTTCACATTGTTTTTATTGTTTAATAAGCATCACACATTATTTTAAATTAAATATTAAGTTTAAAGTGTTTAAAAGACGGTGTAATCTTACAAATAAAATAAAATAAAATATTATTAAATAAATGTCTATTAAAATTAAGACAAGTCTAATTTATTTTAAAATTTTAATAATTAATAAAAGTAAAATCTTATTTTATTTATATATTTTATGTCTATAAATATAAACTTTAAAAATGGATTATAAACATATCTGTTAATAAATAAAATAGGTTGTCTTATGTCAATTTTTATTTTTGTCATAGGAAGATTTTTCTTAAATTTCTCTTCTTTTGTTTTTTTTCTAAGACTTAGTTTGGATGAGGTGTGTTTACTTGTGATTAGTGTAAAAATAACTATAACAGTGAGATTATATACTATAACATAAGACAAAAAGTAAACTAAACGCACTCCACTGCGTCCAATCACGGGTTTTTTACCCAAATAAATTTAAAAAAATTAAATACCCAAATAGGTTGTCAGCTAGATTATATACGAAAATGGTATTTTTTTTTTGTCGCGCCTATCTGACAGGCGCAACACCTTTTTTTATATTAAAATATTTGTTTTTTGTTTTTTAAATAAAATATTATTATTTTATTTTTATTTAAAATATTTAAATTTATATACAGGTAAAAATACGGTCAACGAGTCAAAATACGAGTAATAAATACTGACACAAAGTTACGCTGATGATGATAAGCGCGACTAAAAAATTTTTTTCATAATTATTTTAAAATTAATTTGTTAGTAATTTAGGATTATGTTATAAATTGTTGTGTTTGTAATTATTTTAAAATTAATTTATTAGTAATTTAGGATTATGTTATAAATTGTTGTGTTTAGTTTAGTATTTAGTGAGTTTTTAGTAATGTAATATTATTTTTTAAAATATTTTGTTAGTAATTTATTATAAATTGTCGTGCTTTGTGAGTTTTTAATAATGTAAATTTTTAAAAAAATTTTATAGTTATTTTGTTAGTAGTTTATGATTAGGTTATAAATTGTTAGTGTTTTGTGTTTTGTTATAGTTATTTATTTTGTTAGTAATTTATGGGATTATGTTACAAGTTGTTAGTGTTTAGTATAGGGTTTTGTGATTTTTTAGTAATGTATTTTTTTTAAATAATTTTATAGTTATTTTGTTAGTAATTTATGATTAGGTTATATAAAATATTAGTGTTTAGTTTAGCGTTTTGTGATTTTTTTAATGTAATTTTTATATAATGTAATTTTATTTGATTTTTATTTATTTGACAATTTTTATTGATTTATTAAAATGTGAGTTTTTTACTTAAAAAAAATTTAAAAAAAATTTTAAATACTCAAATAGGGGAAAAATAAAACACCAACAACGCCTGTGGGCCCTACCAGTCGCGCCTGTCAGATAGGCACAACTAGAGGTGTTCATGGGCCGGGCCAGGCCGGGTTCGGGTCGGGCTCAACTAAAAAATTAGGCCCATTCATCGGGCTAGGGTCGGGTCGGGCCCAAAAAATGGGCCTAAGTTTTTTCCCAAGCCCGGCCCATATAAAAATGCTAAAACCCGGGCCCGGCCCAGCCCGCTTGTATTAAATTTTTATATTATTTTATATAATTTTTAAATATATATAATACATCAAAAATACTAAAAAAATCAAAATAAATATTTTCCAACAAATTGAAAATAAATTTTAAAAAAATATGTAGACTTAAATAACACTAAGATAGATGTAACTTAACAAGCAAATACCTCTAAAATAATAATAAAATTAACAAATGCCTTTAAAATAATAACAAAATTAACAATAAAATAAGTTTTATACAATATTCAATCAATAACAACAAAATAGTAGCAACATAATAGTAATATGGTAGCAAAATAGGGAGAAAACAATAAGAAAATAACATTCAAAAATAATAAAAAAAATAGCAGATTTTTTTTGTCATTTAGTAAATTCGGGCCGGGCCCAGGCCAAAAATACCTTACCCGAGGCCCGACCCATTTTTTAAATGGGCCTTATTTTTTGTCCAAGCCCATTTTTCGGGCTTATATTTTGTCCAAACCCTCCCAAATTTCGGTCGGGCCTTCGGGCCGGGCCGGGCCGCCTGGTCCATAAACACCTCTAGGCACAACCTACCCATACCATTTTCGTATCTCTACACGGGTTATATACTGACCCGAGAAAAAAATATTTTATTATAAAAAAGACAAAAAATAATATTTTATTTAAAAAACAAAAAAAAAATAATATAAAAAAAAAGTGTTGCGCCTGTAAAATAGGCGCGATCCAAAAAAATATACAATTTCCATATATAATTCAATTGACAACTTATTTAAATATTTAATTTTTTTAATTTATTTAAATAAAAAATCCGTCCAATCACCTATCTAAATCCCAGCTAAGACTCGTAACTGCTCAAGTGCACTGACCTTTTACATCCTGTGCATAAAGAAATCAATAAAGCCAATTAGTTGTATTTCAATAAAAAAAAACAACCAAAATGGGAATTGAGTCTATCTCCTACATCTACTCCCTCTTTCCTTAACCACAAAGCTCTTTTTTTAAATTTTATTTTTACATCTTTTGCAAGAAGAATATAAATCCTATGGGATTAAGTTGAAGAAAATAAAACCAACACCAACAGGTTGGCTCAAACCTATGCAATACTGAAGAAAATAAAATTTGTGATAATTAATATATTACGTTCTAATCAATCTCAATACTGAAATAAACCAATATTAATGCAATATTTAGGTGTACAAATTTAGTTTAAAGCTCTAGAAGAGCTAATATATCAATATCTAAAAAAACAAATTTTGTAATGATTAATGCATTAGTTTTAAAAGGTATTCACTATAATGGATCTCGTATTGAGATTGTGAATAAGTAAAAGGTTATATTCAGTATGAGTTAGGGATGAGCATTCGATCGAGCCGAGTCGAATCGAGTCAAAAAATTTCAAGTTAGTTGAGTTGACAAATTCTATTTTAGCAACTGAACTCAATTTGAAAATTTTTCAAGTCGAATCGAATCGAGTCAAAAAATTTCAAGTCGAGTTAACAAATCATATTATTTATACTCAATGTTGCGTTTACATTGACCAATTATTTAACTAGTTGACGAAGTACAATATTATTTAACTACATAAACAATATAATGGTTTTGCCTTTTAACTTAATGATTTTGAATTTTAACTTTAGAAAAGGTAAACATTTATCAGAACGACGTAGTTTTGCCTTTTCTTATTCGGATTTTCAGATAACTCGAATTGTATAATTTATATTCGAGTTAAATCGAAAATTTTGATTTTTTTATTCGAGTTTATCTAAATAACTCGAATAACTTGAACTATTTAATTCAAAATTTAAATTTTTTATCGAGTTTTTCGAATTGAATCGGATCTTACTCACCCCTAATATAAGCTACTCTTACTATGAGTATTTACCTCTTTTGACACAGAAAGATTCATATATTGAATTATATTATGCATGATACTTGGATACTATCTTTATTTTGAAAACGATAGAGAATGTTTGGGTTCTTGAATTATATTTCACTTTTGTTATTAAATTGAAATTTGATTGTGATCGTCCTTTGTCACCTTCTCCATGAAGGGTTGAAAGTTGAATATTTGACTATAAAATATCCACTTAAATTGTGGAATAATTTTAAGAGAAATATATGGTCATTGGAATATGATAATTTTATCTAAAGCTCATTATAATTAGATGCACTTGAAGTTGTAGAATTTTAAAATTGTGAGTTAGTGTAACTTTGAACTATTTAGGATAAGTTCTCAATTTAACATTATATGGGAAGAACATTACTGATAAGAACTTGTTAGAAAACTTTTTCAACTTTTCATGTTTTAAATGTGCTCCTGCAATAGCAATACTGTGGAAAATATTGTTTACTTGTAGTTGAATAAAATAATGAGTTATTAAATAAGTAAAAGAAATCATAAAGTTCGTCTTACTGGATCTGCATCATTCCCTGAAGTGAATATAGCAATACATAACAAATTCAAAAGACGTAATCGTGGACATGGTAGGTGAAACTATAATTGATAAGTGCTAAAAGTAACATGTTTTAATCTCATTATTAATGCATTTTGGGTGATTATTTGATATTAATTGTGAATTTTATGCTCCTAATCATTTAAATTCATATTTTTATACTTAGAAGAGCTTTTGGGAGCAAAAGGAGCAAAAAACGAGCGAAATCTGAAAAATCAAAGCAAGGTACAGGAGCTATACAGGCTGACTCCTTCCACACGGCCTGGCCATATAGCCGTGTGAGCCACACGGACTACCACACGGCCATGTGGCAAGCCGTGTTGATTTTATGAATTGACATTTTGAATTGCAGAAAAACGTGATTTTTAAGTTTTTCGGGCATTTTAAGATGTATATGAAACACCCCAAACCCGGCCCACGAGCTTTGACCAGATTTGGTATGTTCCTCAAGTAAACCGGTTCAAAATTCTTTTGTTCTTAGGAAAACTTGTGTGATTTTAAGAAAAATATTGTTTTGGGTTGGGCTTGTGTTGAAAACAGGTTCGTTTTATATTGAAATCCCTTTTATCTTAAGTGACAAAATATTTAGGGTTTAGTTTAAAAGAAATTTTAATTAAATTTTAATAGATAAAATTCATAATCATAATAAATAAAAATAAGTGTAAAGTAATTCAACTATGGCCTTATGGCCTTATTACATCAAATAATTCCCAAAATAATTCAAAGTACTAAAATAAATTCAAGAGTCCTCAAAAATATAAACTTCATGTTGAGCATGGCCACCACAAGTTCTCGCTGTCCCGGCCCATCACTGCTCATCACCTGAAAAATGTTCCTAACGGGTGAGTCAAACAGACTCAATGTGTACACGACACTAAATCATAATAGAATCAGGCATATCACATATTACACATTCAAAACATAGAATACAAAAGTTATGATGCATTCCCAAACCCAAACCTAGTTGTCCATCCGCTACACACCCCGCACTGCCAACCACACCGTGGGACTACTAAGTCAACCCTCCATCTGCACACACCATCGAAGGCGCGCCATTGCAATCGACGTGCTCATCGCCCATATAAAATTTTGTGGCATAGCCACTGATAATTGTGTCATGAGACACCACATTCGAGATAATGTAACCGGTTACCACATTCGAGATAATGTGACCAAGTCACCATATTCGATAGTGAGACCGTAGTCATCACATTCACTTCCCCTTTTCATATATCCCGAATGACCCATATTATTCATATCATGCATATCCTACTTAAATTCACATTCTTATAAATTTTCACATGTTATAAATAACATATTTCATAATCCTAGTGGAAATAGGAAACGACTACTGAGTACTTTGTACCATATTATAGTACCTTAGCCAAATTCTTATAAACATGCATATTTTACATATTACCATCAATCTTATTAAAAGTTAGTGTGGGGTACACACCTGATTCGCTTAAAATTTCTTGAGATCCCGAAAAGCTTGATCTAATGCTTTGTAACATCCTAGGAAGGGCCTATGCATTTTTCAGATCAATTGTATGAAATGACAAGTCTTAAGTATTATGAATAAATTTTTGATACTTTTGGAAACCTAGAAATGAATGAAAATGGAAATGAAAATGAAAATGGAAATGAAAATGGAGATGGAAATGAAAATGGAAATGGAAATGGACATTTCGAAACTTAGACATTTTTGGAAACCTAAACATTTTTGGAAATGATCCAAAAATGAAAACTTGAACATTTCGGGAAACTTGGATATATGAGAGAAATAAAGGAGTTTTATTCACATAAATATGTGAATAATAAGAGAGAAATAAAGGAGTTTTATTCACATAAATATGTGAATAATAAGAGATAAATAAAGGAGTTTTTTATTCACATAAATATGTGAATAATAAGAGATAAATAAAGGATTATTTTCTAATGAGATAATTGAGGAGATAATTGATGGATTAAAGGCTTTTATCTTTTAAATAAAAGAGATAATATTATCAAAAAGAGGAGTGGTGGCCAAGTAAAGGACTCCTAGGCTGATAACTTTGGCTATAAAAGGAGGGACAGAGGGCTACTCATCAACATTTGCTCCTCTTCCTCTCTCACGAAATTCTCCTAGGCAAAACCCCTCTCTCGCGAATTTTCATTAAGCAAAAATCCTCTCTTTTTCTTCTATTTTCTTCTCCGTTCTCTCATTAAAGTTGAATCTTTGTGGATTCTAAGAAAGAGGCAATCATCCACAACATCAAAAGGGGATCTTTCGGAAATCTAAGGATCTAAGGTAAGGATTATAAATATAAATATGTGGTTAAAGATTATGATTCACGTTTTCAAAGTTAGATCTAATCTAACACGGTTATAGGATTTCAACAGGCTTATAAAGGAATCCTCTTCATTTGGAATCCCATCATAAGGTAAGGGATATTCGGCCAAGGCATAATTTGTTTAAGTGTTTTCCATTATTTCAAAAACTAAATCGACATGGTTACATACCTAGTATTAGCCGATTTCAAGGAAGAGGAATTCTAGCAACTCGTTGGGACTTGATTAAATCAATTCGGCAACTAGGTAAGTAATTCTACTTCTAGTAGGATTTGGTTTTAAGACCAAATAGGTTTATTTATATGTTTTAATTAATGGCCGAATATAGGAGTGAAAGATCTAGATCGGTAGATCGCTCTACGGAATTCACGGAAACTATTAAGCTTAAAAAGGTGTGTACTCTTACTAACTTTCAATAAATTGCATGGCAATCATTAGATATGTAAATATGTAACAAGATGTGAATGTGGCTAAGCACCACAAATGTGGTAAGGAGTACCTGTGCACGCTTCCTACTTTTGATAGGATTGTGAATGTGATATATTTTGAACATGTGATTAGTAACATGAATGAAAATTTAGTATGTGAAATATGTTATGAAATAATTGGGGCATTCGGGATATTTGTGGAGGAAGAAAGTGAAGGTGATGACTACGGTCTCACCAACGTAAAGTGGTGACTACGGTCACATAAAGTGAAAAGTGGTAACTTCGGTTACATCCAAAGAATACAATGTCTAATGACACAACATAAGTGGGCGATGAGCACGCCGATCGCAAATGATCGCTTCTTGATGGTGTGTAGCGGATGGAGGGTCGACTTAGTAGTCCCCGCGTGTACAGGTTGGTACGGGTGGTGTGTAGCGGATGGACAAATAGGTTTGGATTTGGGTTGCATCATCCTTTATTTTGTATGAACATGATATTGATATGACTTGTATGCCCGATTTGTTGGAAATTAGTACTATGTACACATTGAGTCTGTTGACTCACCCGTTGGGGAATTATTTTTCGGTGATGAGCAAAGAATGGACCTGGTCTGGCAGGAGCTAAAGGTGGCCATGCATCGCTTGAAGAAATTATTTGGAATTTGGACTTTATGAAATTTTAGTACTTTAAACTTTATTTTGGGTTTGAATGATGTAATAAGGCCATAAGGCCCAATTGGATTTTCTTTATTTCTGTTTATTTTTATTTGAATATGATACAATTTATGTTTGATTGAAGATAAGTAAATTTATTTCTTTTAAAATAATAAATCCAAAAATTATTTTGTCACCTTATTTAAGTTGGATTTCCAGAATTTATTAAATAGGTTTCAAATTAAGCCCAACCCAAAACAATTTTTTTTAAATTACACAAATTTTCTCTAAGGCATTTAGAACATTGAAAACCGATTTATTTAAGGAACATACCAGATCCGGTTCAGGCTCATGGGCCGGGTGTGGGGTGTTTCAGTTGGTATCAGAGCCCAGTTTTAAAACTCTCGGCCTGTGGGCTCAGGCCCAAAACGTTTTCAATTCGAGCCCAAATGAATTTCTTTGAAATAAGCAGGTTTTATGGCATGGCACCTAAGTCTCCGACCATGATCCACCGTAAGTACCTTTAAACCATCCGTGTGATTATGTGAATTATGAATTGTAAAAGGGTAGGAAAGGCATGGAACGTAGAATAGTGTGATAGGAACTTGAACCCTAGGATTAGACTACTCAAACACTTGAAACTCATAAGACTTAATGAACTTAACAAACCTATGACTAAGTTATTAAGCTAGGGTGTGTGCAACCCTCAATGCGCATGTCTAGGATTGGATCCTAAGAGCCCGGTATTTAAGCGATCCTAGTGACTCACCTCCTCTTCGCAGTATCCTACAGTGCGTAGCTTCGGTTCGCCCTAACTCGTAAGGCTCAGGTGGTGTGGCAACCTCTCATGCGCATGTCTAGAAAGGTCGGTGAGAGCTTGGTATTTAAGCAAATCAGCGTGACTCACCTCCTCTTCATTCGAATCTCGCATGGTGCGTAGCTTTGGTTCACCCCACCAAGAGGGCTCGGTCATAGGCTAAACACAAAGAATAAAACCCAAAGGGACTTAGCCGTTTTTCTTTATAAAAAATATAAAAAAATGTATAACCAAAATTTAGTTTTAAAACTCTTAGAAACTTATGAGAACTATTTTACAACATTTTCTTTTATAAAAAAATACCCTTGGTTTATAAAATGACCAAACCACCCATAGTTTTAACAAAATTTCATTACTTTATCAAATGTTCAAAAAACCCTAATTTGTAAAATATCAAACTATCTTGATTTTGGAAAATTACAAAATTGCTCCTAACTTACAAAATTACCAAAACGACCACGATTTCCAAAAATTTTTACAATATCATTGCTTTGAAAAGTGTAACTCTCAAAGGAACCCTCAATGTTTTACAATCTTGGAAAATATCCCTAACTTAATAAATTTTACAAATTTACCCTGATTTTTAGAAAATTTACGAAAATACCCCTGTAGGATAAAATTACGAAAATGCCCCTAGGTAGTGGAAAAGCAAAATAATGAAAACAACAACAAGAATTACAACGTTTCTTTGAATGAACGAAAGTTCATATTTGTTGATGGATGAATGAATGAATGCAAGACTGTATGCATGTATGAATACGAAAGAACCACTCTTAAACTCTTCTTCATAAGATATCATCGCGGGTAATAAGTGAAACAAGAATACTAATACATAAAATTCCTTAATCAGATCTCATCGATAATGAGCTCAAGAGGACGTGGTCGTCGTGGAAGAGGTAGAGGAAGGATGATTGTTAGATCGGGACAAGGTTCTCGACAATGAGATACCACCACCACCATCACCCCCACCGCCAATGTTGAGCGAGGCTCGTGCGAGGGAAGATGCCGTGTCGCAGTCGTCTTTGCGAGTTTTGGAATTGGTGGTCGGTGCAGAAACAATTCAGAAATCGTAAGTCCGTGCTCGAGCGGCTCCGTGCTAATGGAGTGAAATGTTTAGAGGAGTATCGGAGTGGCACCCGATGCTGGTTGAGTATCGGGTTGGAAGCAATCGAGCGCATCATGGATGAGCTCGACTTGACCCCGAGGAGAAGTTGAAAGGATGACGGCACACATTACGCGATGAAGCGTATCAATGGTGGTTAACCGTCGGGACGGTGCCACGGCGCGGAAGATCTCGACACAGGAATATGCTAAGGAAGCATTTCGAGAAGAAGTATGTGGGAACCGGTATATAGATGAGCAAAGGAAGGCTTTTCCGGGTTGGTACAAGGAAGTAAGTCATCACCGAATATGAAGCGGAATTCTTGAGGTTGAGCCGATATGTCCGAGGAGTAGTGGCGATCGAGCATGAACGCTGTGTTCGCTTTTGAGGACTGGACTTAGGGACGATTTGAGACTTTTGATAGCACCGCATCGTGAGCGGGAATTCTCCGCCTTGGTGGAAAAGGCTAAAGTGGTGAGGAATTAAGGACGCCACCAAGCAGGTCGTGGATGCAAATAAGCCCAAAAGAGGTTTTGGGCCATCCGAAAAAGGCCACAAGAGGCCTAGAGTTGACAGCCCACAAAGTCAGTCAGTCGGGTGCAGGCCGGCAATTTCGCCTCTTGTGAACATTGTGGAAGGAAGCACGGGGAGAGTGTTGGAAAAGGCGGACGATGTCTCAAGTGTGGGTCCAATGACCATATGATTAAGGATTGCCCCAAGCTATTGGATGAGAGCCAACCAGCAGCTCGTAATGCTAACCAGCCGGTAGAGGCGACAGCGACCTCAAAGAGGTCGTGGGTCGCCAACAGAGGTAGTGGCAGCAGGCCGTGGAGCCTCGGGTCGAGGTGCGTGCTATGCAACGCCAAGCAAGGCAACCGGGTTTGGTTTACGCGGTTCACGGAGGGAAGAGGGAGACGCTACGGATGTTATAACCTGTATGTTCTTTATTCATGACAAACCCTATTTTGCTCTTATTGATGTGGGCTCAACTCATTCCTATGTTGCATGTAGTGTGGTTGAAACACTAGGCCTAGACTCTGAACTTTCTCGATAGGCGAGATAATCGTAGTAAGCCCTTTAGGCCAAACGGTGAGGATAGATAGGATCTTTCTGAATGTACCCCTAGAGATTCGGGGAGCGAACTTTCTGGTGACTTAATGGAATTACCCTTCTGAGAGTTTGAGCTTATACTTGGAATGGATTGGCTAGTAGAGCATCGAGCCGTGTTGGATTGTGCGGCTAAACGTATGGAACTAAGAACCCCAAGAAGATGAGGTAGTAGTGATGATCGGAGAAAGGAGGAACTACTTGTCTAACGTAGTTTAAACACCAAGGCCGAGAAAATGGTTAAGAAAGGATGTAAGGCATTCTTAGCCTTCGTGAGTGCGTTAAGAGGAGAAGAGGAAGGTGTCAAGGGAGTTAGAACAGTAAGGATTTTGAGGATGTATTTCCGGAGGAGTTGCCCTAATACCCCGGATAGAGAAGTGGAATTTGGAATAGATTTGCTACCGTGAACAGCTCCCGTGTCAATCGCTCCCTACCGAATGGCACCAAAGGAGTTAGTGGAGCTCAAGGCTCAAATCCAAGAGTTGTTGGATCGTGGGTTCATTCGACCCAGCAGTGTCTCCGTGGGAGCACCCTGCTTCTCTTTGTGAAGAAGAAGGATGGAACTATGCGGATGTGCATAGATTATCGCCGCTTGAACAAACCGACCATCAAGAACAAGTATCCTTTGCCAAGGATAGATGACTTGTTCGACCAACCGAAAAAAGGCAACAGTGTTCTCAAAGATCGACTTAAGGTCGGGGTATCATCAATCGAAAGTGAAGGAGGTGATATTCATAAGACCGCTTCTAGGACAAGGTACGGTCATTTTGAATTTGTGGTGATGCCGTTTAGGTTGACGAAACGCACCGCCGCGTTCATGGATATGATGAATAGGGTCTTCCAACCCTACTTGGATAGATTCGTCGTGGTGTTCATCGACGACATTTTGGTGTATTCCAAGACGGAGGAGGAGCACGATGAGCATCTCCGAGTTGTGTTAGAAGTGTTAAGGAAAAGAAGCTTTATGCCAAATTCAAAGCAAGTGCGAATTTTGGCTCAATGAAGTGGCGTTCCTAGGACATGTGGTATCCGCGGAAGGAATAAGAGTGGATCCTAGGAAGATCGAAGCGAGTGTTGGATTGGAAACCACCTAGGTCTGTGGTGAAATCGTAAGTTTCTTAGGCTTGGCGAAGCTATTACGTAAGGTTCGTGGAAGGATTCTCGCCAATAGCCGCACCTTTGACAAAGTTACTAAGGAAGGAAGTACCGCTTTGTGTGGACGGATAAGCAACAGGAGAGCTTTGAAAAGCTTAAAAGGTCTTGACAAAAGCTCGGTGTTAATTCAAATCAGGCGAGTAAGGAGACTTCAGTATATATTGTGATGCTTCGCATTACGTGGTTAGGGCCGAGTGCTAATGCAAGAAGGAAAGGTAGTCGCTTATGCATCTCGACAGATTAAGGCCGCATGAGGTGAACTACCCAACTCATGACTTGGAACTCGCGGCGGTGGTTTTTCGCCTCAAAGTTTGGAGGCACTACCTTTATGGAGAAAGGTCGATGAATTTACACGGACCACAAAAGCCTTAAGTATTTGTTGACTCGAAGGAGTTGAACTTGAGGCAACGAAGGTGGGTGGAGTTATTGAAAGATTATGACTGCTCGATAGAATACCATCCGGCAAGGCGAATGTGGTAGCCGACGCCCTAAGTAGGAAGGTTGTGTCGGATTTAAGGGCTTTGTTCGCTCACTTAAGTTTGTATGAAGACTAGGCTTTGTTAGGCGAGTTACAAGTCAAGCCAACTTTGGTGAAGGAGGTGAAAGAGGGACAGTTGGCGGATAAGGACTTAAGTACTAAGTTACAGCAAGTACGGCAAGGAGGATTAAAGGATTATGGCGTCAATGATGAAGGAGCATCTTGTGCTACAAGGAAAAGGTTTGTATGCCGAGGATAAGGAGTTGAGACAAAGGATTCTTCTGAAGCGCATGGTAGTCCTTATGCTATGCATCCCGAGGCATCAAGTCAGATAGAGATCTAAGGGAACAATTTTGGTGGTCGACCAAACGCGAGAGGTGACTCGAATTTGTGGGGAAATGTTTGACATGTCGCAAGTAAAGGTCAACACCAAGTCCCATCGAGGATTGCTTCAACCAATTGAGATTCCCCAATGGAAGTGGGAAAGAATTATCATGGACTTAGTTAGTGGGCTTCCCTTACGCCTACTAAGAAGGACTCGGTATGGGTGATAGTGGACCGCTTGACCAAGTCCGCACATTTTATCCCCTGTGAGGATCGACTATTCCCTTCAAAAGTTAGCCAAGTTATATGTGGCGGAGATCGTGAGGCTACACGGGTACCGATGTCGATCATCTCCGATAGAGACCCAAGGTTTACGCCTCGATTTTGGAAAGCACTTCATCAAGCATTAGGCACTAAGCTAGACTTCACTACGGCTTTTCATCCACAATCGACATCGCAATCGAACGCAGGTTATACAAGTGTTGGAAGATATGCTAAGAGGTCAGTGTGATGGATTTCCGAGGAAGTTGGGAAGATTACTTGCCTCTAGCCGAGTTCGCCACAACAACAACTATCGTGCAAGCATTCGGATGGCACCATACGAAGCATTGTATGGAAGGAAATGTAGAACACCAACTTGTTGGACCGAAAGTTAGAGAACGCCGCCTTTTGGGTCCAGAGTTAGTGGCGGAAACCGAGGAGAAGGTGGAATTAATTCGCACGGTTGAAAGAAGCTTCGATGGAGACGTAAGTCGTACGCAGACCTTAAGAGGAAAGAAATTGAGTTTGAAGTAGGAGACCAAGTGTTTCTAAAGGTCTCACCTTGGAAGAAGGTTATGCGGTTCGGTCGCAGCGGAAGCTAAGCCCAAGGTTTATAGGGCCCTATCAAGTCTTCGAAGCGAGTTGGGCCGCTGGCATACCAATTGGAGTTGCCACCAGAGTTGCATCAAATGCACGACGTATTTCATGTGTCCATGCTACGTCGCTATCGATCGGATCCGTCTCATGTGGTACCGTTGAAGAAGTGGAGTTAAGGCGATCTATCCTACGAGGAGGAGCCGATTCGGATCTTGGACGTGGCGTGAAAGCACTACTGAAAGAAGTCGGTGCCTTTAGTCAAGGTGTTATGGCGCAATCATGGATCGGAAGAAGCTTCGTGGGGCGCCGTAAGAGACAATGCGACAAAGAATACCCTCAATCATTTAGTTAGGAAATTTCGAGGACGAAATTTTATTTAATGGGGTAGAACTGTAACATCCTAGGAAGGGCCTATGCATTTTTCAGATCAATTGTATGAAATGACAAGTCTTAAGTATTATGAATAAATTTTTGATACTTTTGGAAACCTAGAAATGAATGAAAATGGAAATGAAAATGAAAATGGAAATGAAAATGGAGATGGAAATGAAAATGGAAATGGAAATGGACATTTCTGGAAACTTAGACATTTTTGGAAACCTAAACATTTTTGGAAATGATCCAAAAATGAAAACTTGAACATTTCGGGAAACTTGGATATATGAGAGAAATAAAGGAGTTTTATTCACATAAATATGTGAATAATAAGAGAGAAATAAAGGAGTTTTATTCACATAAATATGTGAATAATAAGAGATAAATAAAGGAGTTTTATTCACATAAATATGTGAATAATAAGAGATAAATAAAGGATTATTTTCTAATGAGATAATTGAGGAGATAATTGATGGATTAAAGGCTTTTATCTTTTAAATAAAAGAGATAATATTATCAAAAAGAGGAGTGGTGGCCAAGTAAAGGACTCCTAGGCTGATAACTTTGGCTATAAAAGGAGGACAGGAGGGCTACTCATCAACATTTGCTCCTCTTCCTCTCTCACAAATTCTCCCTAGGCAAAACCCCTCTCTGCGAATTTTCATTAAGCAAAAATCCTCTCTTTTTCTTCTCTTTTCTTCTCTCCGTCTCATGTTAAGCTTGAATCTTTGTGGATTCTAAGAAAGAGGGCAATCATCCACAACATCAAAAGGGGATCTTTCGGAAATCTAAGGATCTAAGGTAAGGATTATAAATATAAATATGTGGTTAAAGATTATGATTCACGTTTTCAAAGTTAGATCTAATCTAACACGAAGTTATAGGATTTCAACAGCTTATAAAGGAATCCTCTTGATTTGGAATCCCATCATAAGGTAAGGGATATTCGCCAAGGCATAATTTGTTTAAGTGTTTTCCATTATTTCAAAAACCGAAAACGACATGGTTACATACCTAGTATTAGCCGATTTCAAGGAAGAGGAATTCTAGCAATCGTTGGGACTTGATTAAATCAATTCGGCAACTAGGTAAGTAATTCTACTTCTAGTAGGATTTGGTTTTAAGACCAAATAGGTTTATTTATATGTTTTAATTAATGGCCGAATATAGGAGTGAAAGATCTAGATCGGTAGATCGCTCTACGGAATTCACGGAAACTATTAAGCGAAAAAAGGTGTGTACTCTTACTAACTTTCAATAAATTGCATGGCAATCATTAGATATGTAAATATGTAACAAAGATGTGAATGTGGCTAAGCACCACAAATGTGGTAAGGAGTACCTGTGCACGTTTCCTACTTTTGATAGGATTGTGAATGTGATATATTTTGAACATGTGATTAGTAACATGAATGAAAATTTAGTATGTGAAATATGTTATGAAATAATTGGGGCATTCGGGATATTTGTGGAGGAAGAAAGTGAAGGTGATGACTACGGTCTCACCAACGTAAAGTGGTGACTACGGTCACATAAAGTGAAAAGTGGTAACTTCGGTTACATCCAGTGAATACAAAGTGTCTAATGACACAACATAAGTGGGCGATGAGCACGCCGATCGCAGCGATCGCCTTCGATGGTGTGTAGCGGATGGAGGGTCGACTTAGTAGTCCCCGCGTGTACAAAGTGGTACGGGTGGTGTGTAGCGGATGGACAAATAGGTTTGGATTTGGGTTGCATCATCCTTTATTTTGTATGAACATGATATTGATATGACTTGTATGCCTGATTTGTTGGAAATTAGTACTATGTACACATTGAGTCTGTTGACTCACCCTGTTTGGGGAATTATTTTTCGGTGATGAGCGAAAGAATGGACCGGGTCGGCAGGAGCTAAAGGTGGCCATGCATCGCTTGAAGAAATTATTTGGAATTTGGACTTTATGAAATTTTAGTACTTTAAACTTTATTTTGGGTTTGAATGATGTAATAAGGCCATAAGGCCCAATTGGATTTTCTTTATTTCTGTTTATTTTTATTTGAATATGATACAATTTATGTTTGATTGAAGATAAGTAGATTTATTTCTTTTAAAATAATAAACCCAAAAATTATTTTGTCACCTTATTTAAGTTGGATTTCCAGAATTTATTAAATAGGTTTCAAATTAAGCCCAACCCAAAACAATTTTTTTTAAATTACACAAATTTTCTCTAAGGCATTTAGAACATTGAAAACCGATTTATTTAAGGAACATACCAAATCCGGTTCAGGCTCATGGGCCGGGTGTGGGGTGTTTCATGCTTGGATCCTTAATCCCTACATTTGATTAATCATCTACTACTTTAATAAAAAGCCATTCGGCCATAAATCCAAATCCTAGTAGGATTAGTATACTTAAACTTACCTTGTGGATTTTAAATCCCGAAACTCACCGAATAACTAGGGAACACGTGGCCTATGGTGTACCTTCGGGAAAAGAACTTCTCCTTCCTTGTAGTCGACACTTAGTAAATCCCGAAAGATCTCCTTACTTGAAGAAATCGATTGCACCTTCACTTCAACCTTCAGAGATTTGGCTATGGCTAGATGATGATCTCACAACTTTCCGCTTTTAGAAAGAAAAGAGAAGGAAGAATAAAGATGGAGGATTCTGGCTAGAACACAAGGTATTTCGACTTGGCAAAAATAAAAGAAAGAAAAGAAGAGAAGAGAGCACTAAGAATTCTGGCAGAGAAAGGAGGAAGCACAAATTAATGAGTAGCCCTCCTTCCTTCCTTTTTATAGCCGAAATTATCATCTAAGGAGTCCCTTACTTGGCCACCACTCCTCTATCTCGATAAATTTATCCTTTAATTATCACTTAAAATAAAAGATAATTCAAAGAACTATCCTTACTTAGCCGAAATTATTAAACTCAAAGTCCCTTACTTGGCCATCACTTCTCCCTTATTTTCCTCTTTATTTCTTTATTCAAATTAAAAGAATTTAATCCAACAATTATCTCTTGAAAATAATGATAAATAAATCCCTTATTTATCCACTATTTATAAAATAATAAAAGCTCCTAATTTATAGCCATGTGTCAGTCCACTCGAGTCTTACTGGAAGCAAAAATAAAACCTCCTTTATTTGCTTCCCAAGTGACTCGAACTCATGCCCATTCCTCTTGCATATGGCGCCATTTCCATAGGCCCTAAGTGGCATCTTCTGACCACTTTTCCAAGCCTGTTTGTGTGTCAAATTCCACAAACTTTTTCTTTTAAGGCCACCTTGCCTTAATTTCCCCTTTTAAACCTTAAAACTCGTCATTTCTAGGTCATTTCTAAGTTTCCAAAAATTTTCGATCGGCTCTGTAAACTTGACATTTCCTTACATTTCCAAGACATTTCCTTACAAGACATTTCCTTACATTTCCAAGACATTTCCTTACATTTCCATGACATTTCCTTACAAGACATTTCCTTACATTTCCAAGGTTCTAAAAATGTTCACTTTCCTCTTTTAAACTTAACATTTCCATACATTTCCAGGTTTCCAAAAGTGTTCAAAATATATTCATAACACATAAGATATGTCATTTCGTACAATTAAACCAAAAATGCATAGGCCCTTTTCAGGATGTTACAGTATATGTGACAAAAAAAAAGAAGATAGGTGAGAGCCGTCATAGAATACTCAAGAAAACAACTCGAAAAACATCATTGAATCCGATTCTGAAGCAGATTTTCATCAAGATTGAAGATTCGCATTGGATTTCTCATGAGATTATCATGAGTTTCTTTGTTTCTTGTAGTTATACTGTATTTTTTATGTTTTTTATTTGCAAACATGAACTAATTTTCTAAATACCTAGGGGAGATGAACTCTATGATGAATTCTGTCGTTTGAGTTTTATTTTATGCAATAAATACTTAGTTTCTTGTTCTCAATTATGTGTGCTTAATTCTTGGTTTAATATTTCTATATTATTGATCCATGTTTGATGTGCTAAAATCAGAGGAGGAATAGACCCTATTTGTAACAGTCCGGTTTATACCCTAGTCAGAACAGTGGTTTCGGGACCACAAATCCGAGTTCGTATAATATTTTAATATTATTTTCTATGCCGTTGATAAATGATTAAGCATGTGCTAAATTTCCGTAAGTTAAATTGCTCGTTTGTGTGTTTAATTTGATGAAAAGGATTGAATTGCATTGAAATACAAATTTGTATGTTTTATGAAAAGATGCTTATTTGTTATGTCTTTATAAGTGTAAGGACTTATATGGAAATTAAGCCAAAAATATGGTTAGTGGACGGCAACATTTATATATATTATATGTTTTCATAAGTTTATAATATATGTTAAATTAGTATATTATTTTATAAGTTATTATATTATTATAATAAAAAGAAACAAGTGCAAGTGGCCTTATTTTATCATCTTCTTGCCGAAATCATAAAAGAAAGAAAAGAAAAACACAAGCAAGGGTTCGGCCATGGTTTTGGGTTAATTTAAGGTATGTTTTTGATCGGTTTTCGATAATTTCTACGTTTTTGTAATCGTTGCTTTGTCTACTATCAAGCCCATGTATTAATTTTGTGTATTGGTGATGTTCATGAGATATGCCATGGTTGATATGTTGAGCTTTGAGATGATTTAAGGTGTTAAATGAAAGATTTGAGCTAGATGATCATACTTTGTTCTTGAAATTTTGATGAATTTAGCTAATTAGGGCTAAATTGAGAAAATAGTAATTTAAAGGATTAAATTGCAAATTTGATAGAAATTGTGGGCTTGTATGAGATGTATGAACATTCGGCTAAGTATGGTTAAAAGATGATTTTGTGAATTTGTTGTTTTGAGAAATATGGACTAAATTGATAAATTGTGCAAATGTGAGGGTTAATTTGCAAATAACCCTAAATGTGTGTCCTTGGATTGAATTGAATGAGTTAGTGAATAAAAGAGTTAATTCTGAATATGTATAGATCAAGAACCGAGGAAAACGGACTTAGATCGCGGGAAAGCGAAAGTAACCGAGTAGCCGTTTCTATTTCCGATAAATCGAATCCGAGGTAAGTCATATTGCAAATAAATGTAATTGTATTGAGTTGAGCATATTCATATGCCTATCTTTGATAATGAATGCTTATGAAGTGTTATGCAACTGAATTTTGAGATAAGATCGACTTAGCGACAATGTCCGAGAAGTCCTGTACGAACCTAGAAATACATAGGTATCTGTTCTGTTTTATCATGTAAGACCACGTCTGGGACGTTGGCGTTGATTTGAGACTTCGTGTAAGACCACATCTGAGACGTTGGCATCGATATTATCTTTATGTGTAAGACCATGTCTGGGACATCGGCATCGTATTAATTTGTGTAAGACCCTGTCTGGGACAGTGGCTTCTATATCTGTGTGCATGTAAGACCTCATCTGGGACGTTGGCATTGTATAACTATTCCGAGCTTTTTGAGTATCCTATTAGATTCCTATCGGTTCAACGGGCAAGTATGTGATAAGAATGGTTAAGTGATTTGTATATCCGTTTCAGGTACGTTGATTTATACACTAAGTGTGTATATAAGGTAAGTACCTATGTGATCTCACTACGATGATTATGTATATTGGAATAACAATATGATATGTGAAAGTAAGCATGAATGAGCTATGTTTATATAAGACTTTTGAATTGATGAATGTGACAAATATGGCCAAGTACATGGATCAAAGCATATATGTTATAATTTGCTAAGTCATTAAGTTGTGTCAATATACCTATGTGCATATATGTTTTTCATGCTAAGTTTGTTTGTATTATGACTTTGTCGAAACCATTTTTAAGTTTTGGAAAAAAACGGGGTCGACGTGGGTTTTGAAAACGAATATAAAAAAAGAACGGGAGTCGCCACCAATCTTTTTTTGATGAGGTGTGATCGGGTCACCTTGAAAAGTGTTTGTTTTTAATAATCAGATTAATTTATCAAAACACAATTTTGGTCTACGAAAATAAGAAAATGGATTCGAGTCGGTTACGCATTTAGGAAGGGTTAGCACCCTCGATCACGCCCAAAATTGGTACCTAATTGATTATCTAATGTCTTAATGTCGAAAGTTGAAAACTTAAGAATTCAAAATACGATCCCTCTTGTTGTTGAAGAATAAATTTGGATAAATTGGAAATGTATGCCAAGGGCCGTCTCGTTTTAAGGTGAAGTGTTACATCCAATACTTTAGGACACCACATTTCGACCTTTAAAGTTGAACTTGCCTTTTATTCAAAACTTATGGATTTAATTGAAAGGATATTTTGTTATTTAGAATGGACGAGAAAAGGAAACCCAATACTTTAGGGCACGATTTCTCGAGCTTCTAAATACGTAACATTGCCTTGGTTTTAGAAAATATTATCTCGGAATAACAAAACATCACATCCAATGCATTAGGACACGACATCTCGAGTTCACGAGAATAAGCTTTTAGTTTAAAAATGTATTTGTTTTAAAAGGATATTCGGTTATTTAGATCAAACGAGAAGAATCGAAACCCAATACTTTAGGGCACGACCTCTCGAATTTCTAAATACGGAATATTGCCTTTGTAAAAGAATCCATTTTGTGTCGGGCGAAAATTGATGTAATGCAAGTTTATAATGGAATGTAAAAACAGATCATAATACGGATATGCGTATCAAAAATGGGAATAAATGTGTTAGTACGAATGATAACGTAAATAACGAAAACGAAATAAAATGAACGAGTCAAAAATGAAGATAATGAAAGATGAAAGTAAGAAAATAATAGAAGAATAAATAACAAAATGAAAGTTTTATGAGAAGAAAAGAAAAGAAAAATAATAATGATAATAACAACGAAAATGAAAATAATATTGATATACAAATATAAGTAGAAATATATAAAACATAGTAAATATATGAGTGAAAATAGAGGTATATACATAATAATAATATAAGCATAGATATGAACAAAAATTAAATAAATAATAATATTAAACTAAGAAAATAAATATAGATGTAAATATAGTAATAATAATACTAATATCAATAATAATGGTAAAGAAATAATAGTAAAAATAATAGTAATAATAATAATAATAATAATAGTAAAATAGTAATAAAATAAAATGATGAAGATAAGAAAAACAATAATAAAATAATAATAATGATACTAAAAAAACAATAATAGTAATAATAATAATAAATATAATACTAGTAGTAAATATAATAATAATAATAATAATAATAATAATAATAATAATAACAATAATAATAACAGGAGTAATAATAAACATAATAATAATAATATAGTATTAAATATAATGCTAAATATAAAGTGATAATAATATAAAAAAATTGAATTTAATAATAAATAAGTGAAAATAGCCAAAAACATGACGAAAATTAGATCAAAAACATAGTATTGGGGCAAATTTGAAATAAATAAAAGAGCGAAGAGCCTTATTGTGATGCGCTAAAGAAGCGGAGGGACTAAAGTGGGTAATAACCCTTCTCTTCCAAACGCAGACTTAAATGAAAACTGAGATGAATTTTTGGGCACAAATTAAAAAACGAAAAAAACTTAATTATAAATTAATTAAAAAGCGGAAGGGCTGAAAGTGCAATTAGCCCTTCCGCTAAAAAACACGCGGACCTTGACTAAGTGGGTCGATTCGGCCCGTTTCACCCCAAAACGATGCCGTTTAGCGTCTGGGGTTTTGAATCAAAACGACGCCGTTTTTTGGGGACTATTTAAGCCCAAAATTTCTGGAAAAAAAAATCATTTTAACCTACTTCAAAAAAAAAAAAAAACTTTTCCCTTTTATCTTTTCTCTCTGCAGGGCCCGATCTCCAGCGAGGGGACCGCAAATCCATCATCATCACTACGCCACCACGCACGGTGGCTGAAAAAGGTAAAATTTATATTTTTTCTTCTTTTTTTTAAATATATATATATATATATATGTATACCGAAAAGAAGAAAAAAAGAACTTCGAAAATATAAAAAAAATTACCTCTTTGCCTCTGTCTTTTGATTCTAATTTTTAGGGTTTAATCTCTGCTTTCGTATTTGTGTTTAATCAAATGTTTGTTTTTGAATCTAAAATCTTTCTTTTCATTTCTCTCTATTTTTATTCAATAAAAATCCCCTCTTACAATGGTTTTTAACTGGCTTTTATAGCCATTTTTGTTACAAGCTTTATGTCTTCTCTTTTAATGCTTGGCGTGCTTTGGTGGCGAGTGGAGCAAGTGGGAGGGTCGGTGGCCGACTGACAAAGGCGATGGGCGCGAGGCAGAGGCGAGAAGTGGTGGCCCTAGGTGCGGCGCACCTAGGGTTTTGTAAATTTTTTTATTTTTCTGTTGTTTTTTTTTATTGGGCTAGGTTTTTTTGAAATTGGGTTGATCTGTTGGGTTGTTTGGGTAGGCTGTAGTGGGTTTGTAATTGAGCTTTGGGTTTGGGTTTTAATTTTATTTGTGTATGGGCCGGGCAAAAATGGGCTCAGATCAGACTTACTAAGCTTTTGGAAAGCTTACTCTCTGTGTGTGTTTTCTCTGTTTTATAGGTCGTTAAAGCTACTGAAGGCTCGGGACCGTCAAGGATCGTCATCACACTACTAAACTCATTTTTGGTACACTTTGGAAATGTATATAGCTAGATATGGCATGTATATGCTCGTATTTGATATGAGTTTGTTATATGAACTTAGCCATGTGATTTGGCTAGATATGAGTTGGGAATTTGCTTTAATGAATGTGATGTGTGAAGCATGTTTTTGGCATGGTTGGATGTCACATGAAATGGTCAAGTTTTGAGTAAGTAATGGATGAATTATGCTTGTGATGAGATTGGTTTTGAATGTATAGATTGAATGGTTATTTTGGCATGTTATGGTTGTTAATTATGCATGAAATGTGTTGGTAGATTTCTTATAGAATTGACACTAAGTGAGTGGCATTTTGGTCTTGCAAATGGCCTATAATGTCACACGGTTGCCAGGCACACGGCGTGCCTAGTGACCGTGGGGCTAAGTCGCTAGCTAGTTTAGAGCACACGGCCAAGACACACCGCGTGTGTCTAGTAGCAGATGTGAAAAAGTCGATATATGGCCTAAGAGTACACGGCCAGCACACGGTCTTTGGGTGGCCGTGGGTGTAAAGTCGGTTCGACCACGGCCAAGGTACACGGGCGTGCTTGGTGGCCGTGGATGTAAAGTCAGATTCGACCATGGCCAAGGTACACGGACGTGCTTGGTGGTCGTGGAGTTAAGTCAGATTCGACCACGGGAAGCACACACACGGTGTGTCCAAAGAATTGGGAGGCACACTGCAGCTTTGCCTACACGGGCGTGTAACCCCTGAAACTTAGAAAAGTTTTAAATTTCCGTGAAATTTTATATGTGTTCCAGTTTAGTCCCGACCCGGTTTATAAGCATGTTTTAGGTCTCGATGACCTACTAAGGGGACACTATGTAACAGCCCAATTAGGACCCTAATCGGAACGGTGGTTTCGGGACCACGAATCTGAGTCGGAAAAATATTCTAATATTTTTTTTTTGTTTTCGTGATTAAATAATTATGAATGAGTATGTGTTAAACTTTCATGAATTTAATTGCTTTGGTGTGCTTAAATTAAGAGAAAGGACTAAATAGTTAAAGTAGAAAAAAATAGCCCTTATTAAGTTTGAAGGTTTAATTGAATTGTTTTCTAGCATGTGGGGACTTGCATGTCAAATTACCTAAAATACATGATAGTGGACGGCAATCATGATAGGAAATTTTTAAAGTATATTATAATTTAATTATTATATGATAAGTATGTTATAATATGTATTTATTTTAATAAAATAAAAGAAACATGTTTTATTTCATTCTCCCTCTCTTCCTCATCTTCTTCACTGATTTCTTTTACAAAGAAAAGAAGGAAGCTTGAACCTCCATTATTCGGCCATTGCATGTATTAATAAGGTGGGTATTTGAGCTTTGTTTTAGTGAATTTTTACATATTTGACTTGGTTACCTTGAGTACTATCAAAACCATGTTAAAATTTTTTGAGATTGAAGCATGTTTAGATTCGGCCATGGATGAGTAATCTTGGTTTGTTGTGCTTGATGGAAGAATGTTTAGTACATGTTTAAAAACAATATGATTTGAGTAGGAGATTTAGATGAAATGGAGAATAATGTTTTAAATTGTATGAATATTATGGAATTTATTTTAGATTTGAGCATGGATGTGCTCTTTATATTCGGCCAAATTTGGAGTAAACATATATGGTGTTTATTGAGCTTGTATGTTTGGTCATATATTGAATTATATATTGAGTTAGTATATTCGGCCATAAGTGATGAAGAAATAAATTATGTGTATTCGGCCTATATGAAATTAATTGTGTTAAAGTATAATATATATGATTTAAAGAGACTTGTATGGGGATGGTGAGTATTCGGCCCTTAAAAGGGATAATTGAATTCTTGATATTTTGTGATTTGAGTTTTAAGGATTAAATTGTAAACATTGTAAATGTTGGGGGTAAATTGGTAAATTGTATAATTATATGATTTTGTATTAAATTGAATGAATATGTGGTTGAATGAGTTCAATTTGAATTATTTAGATCAAGTACAAAAGGAGAAAGTTTTGGATCGGGGAAAAACAAAATTAAACGAGTAGCCGGGAAGCTTAATTTGTCAACTATCGAGGTAAGTGTTTAAGCAATTGGAATTAATTCGATAACTTTTATAATGTAATGTATACATTTTAACAAATAAATGGTGTTGATATTGTTTTGAATTTTTGAATGAGATATGGAATCCTATAGTGTGATAGCCGAATGTGATTATATATATATATACAAGCTGATTTTGTATATGAACTATGTGGAAACTTGATGTATTTGGGGTGGCTATATAGGTTTGAGATGAGTAGAAACTAATCGTGGACCATGTGATAGGTGATAATGTGATTGAAAGATTATCTATGCATTTATTTGAATGAGGCCGAATGTGTTAAATAGACATAGTAAGATAAGTTCGACTAGAGTATGGATATATGAGTATAACATATGCACAAAATGTGGATATTTATATATGTGTTTAATGTGAACAAGAAGAGGAGATTTGTTAAGAAACACTGTGTGTGCGGAAATGTAAAGTAACGGCTCTATGTGAGCGATACGTTACGGAAAGTTGGCACTAAGTGTGCGGAAATGTAAAGTAACGGCTCTATGTGAGCGATACGTTACGGAAAGTTGGCACTAAGGGTGCGGAAATTTAATTATCCAAATGTTGACTAATGAATGGAGATATTTAGAAATTGTATTTATGAAAATGATGCATGATATCTTGGGCAATATGATATTAATGAGGTAAGTTGTTCCTACTTCATGAAATCATAGAACGAGATGTGTATATATTAAATAAGGTATTTATTTATATTGAAAATGTGGTATGATAATATGCGGTTTTGAGGTATATGAAAATAGGTAAGGTTTGCATATTAATTGGTTGAATATGTATACGATTATGAGCTCTTTTATGATTGAATTGATTCATTAAAGTTCGGTTATTGAAATGTTGACCATGAAATACCATTGCTTATCACTTACTAAGCTAAGTAAGCTTACTGTTGATTTTATTTGATTATTCATAGGTCTTGAAGTTTAAGTTCGTACTCGAGAAACTCTTGTCAAAGTCAAGCACACTATCAACTACTATTTTGGTACCTTATTAAAGTTGATCTTTTGTATTAATGGCATGTATAGGCTATGTTACCTTTGAAATAGTTGCAAATGATGTGTATATGTAATTGTGTATTTATGTATGCCATGCGAAAATGGCTAAATTATGATATTTTGGGTTTATGAGAGTTCGGACATGTTAATATGTTATGATCATAGTATATAAATTTATATGTGAAATGTGCTTAGTATGTTACAAATGTTTGGTTGATTTGGATATGGTTTATACAAGTTTCGAAAGTAGTATGCATTTCTATGTATGTGATGTACTTAATAGGTGCTTGATGAATTAGTCTTGGAATGTGGTTTGGTAAAAAAAAATTATTATATGTTCGAAAGAGAGATGAACTTATAAGTTCATATAATACACATATGTTTTTGAGTGAGACTATGTATATAGATATATAGATGATTCGGTATGACATGAAATTTTGGTGTGAATTGTTTGCTTAAAGTGCTTGATACTTTGATGGTAAAATTTTGAAATTTTGGTAATATGCATATTCGGTCATAGTGGATAATTTACCAATTGAATAGAAATTGATACCATTTGAAATTTATTATTAATATATCTAATTGGTATAATAGAATCATGAGTTATATATATATATATATATATAGATGTGCATGTAAATGTTTTATTATACCATGGTAGTATAATATTATTAATGATGAAATCGGTTATGATCAAATTGAAAGATGTAATACTATGTTAAAATGATTCATATGTATATGTTGATTTGGAAATTTGTCTAGTAATGCATCGTAACCCTAATCCGACGACGGAATCGGGTTAGGGGTGTTACACACTATGTTTGAGGTTGATATACAGTTGTATGACATTTCTGTAAATGTTTCCGATCTATCTGGTAACGCCGTTAACCCTAGTCCGGCGACGGATACGGGTTAGGGGTGTTACACTATTTAAGAGTAGATCTTGCGTAATTGAGTGGAGTTGTATGTAATCCTAGAAATAGGACAACATAAATCTACCGGATTAAAGTCAAATCTAATAGGGGAATCCATAAATCGAGTTAATACGATAATAGGGGGTTTAATTAGAAAGATATTTCAATTAATCAACTTAGAGTCAGTTGCCCTTACTCTCAAAAGAGATTTTAGCATAATTTAGGGATTTCTACGAATCAAGATATTAAGTAAATAAATTGCGTAATTTAAATTAATAGTGACAGATGAAATCTAGGTGAATTCTTTCCTGGGTATTGTTTGTTTCTTGGTTGTTAATCGTTTATTTCATGATTTATTATTTGTTGTGTTCATTAGTTAATAAATTTAGTTAATTTTAGTTTTTAATCAATCATTCGAATTTATCGGCTACATAATAGAAAGACGATAATTACTAGTACTTTTAGTCTTCGTGGGAACGATATATGTGCTCACCGTAGCTATTCTATTAATTGATAGGTACACTTGCCTTAGTCAAATTTTTAGTTTGTTTCGTGGACATTAATAATAATCGTCAAGGGAGTAGTCATAATAATTTTGCTCACCACCAAAAGTGAAAAATGAAGATAAATGTAGAGACCGATAATAAGATTGGTGTTGGAATTCAAATTAATAGTTTCATGTTATGCTCTAACTTTTAATTATTGTGCATTTATGGTATGCTTACTTTGTTTAATTTTGCACATATATCTAAACAAATGAAATATTTATTTGTGCACATTTTGTAAATTGATAAAATTTATTTGCAACAAATACATGTAGCTTCAGTTTTGATTTTATTGTATTGAAACTAATGTTTTATGTTTGGATGTTTCAAAGATGACATCTATAACTACCTCTAAACTTATTAAATTTGTGTCTTATTCGATACAATGCTAGTATATTTGTTTGTATGATTAATCACGTGCGATGGTAAACCAGAAGTATATATTAATATTGTTGAATCATGTGCATAGTAAATCAGAAGATTACTAGTCCAACTATACTAATTAGTTGGCATGATAGGTTAAACCATCCTGATCAATAATGATGCGATAAGATAAGAATTTACATGGATATTTATTAAAGAATCTGAAGATTTTTCATTTATTAAGTGTTTATTGTTCTCGAAGAAGATTTATTAAACTTTATTAGCAAAAGTTAAGTTAAATTTTTTATATTTCTGAAAGAAATATAAATTTATTTATCTAATAAGTGGATATTTTTATTATATTCACTCATAATTTTAGGGTTTAGGATCTCTAATCATTATATTTTTGTTTACTTGAATTTGGAATTGATTTACGTAAAAACAAAATTTTATTCTTAAAATGAGTATAAATAATTTGTTTTATTATTTAAAAAATATGTTTACGTTTTTGTAATTAAAATTAAAATTAAATATTTTATAATTAAAATCAATGAGATTAATCCAAGTTAAAATCCACCTTACCCAAAGTGAATCCAAATTTATGAAATCAAATAGATAAGTCATTTCTTGAATGGATTAAGACGTACCCCTACAAATAAAGGAAAATTTTCCACTGTCACACGAGTTTAATTTAGACCCACTTCAGGTCACATTAATGATCCAAAAAAAGTGCATAAGAAAATGAGCCAAAAAAATCACGTCATATTATTCATAAATGTGGCAGCATAATATCAAACATGCATCCTAATCCTACACCCCGATCTCATCATTCATTGAGTTAATTCCAAAAATAGCACGCGCAGGAGAAGAGAGTGGAGCAGCAGTATTAATCAGAATCTTTCCCTGTAATAGCATGTCGGACCTCTCACAAGTTACAACCCAATTAAACACCCCCTGCTACTTCAGTTTCTTTTTTACTACAAAACACGTTCTCACACGTATTTACAGTCTCTCTCTCTCTCTCTCTTGCTTTGTATTTTGACTTTTCTCAGTGTCTCTCCTTCCTGTTCTCTTCAGTTTCCTCTTTCTTTAACCTTTCTTCCGTTTCTTGACAGAGAAAGCAAATACCCCATTGAGTTTTAGGAAAGAAAGAAAAGAATATTATTAAAAATGAAAGAAGGGAAAGCTTTTTTGAAGTCTAAGATGAAATGGGTCGGTTTGGTTGGTTTAGTTTTATCAGTTTTTTCACTCTTTGTGCACTTCTTGCTAGCCAGATTCACTGAAGACGGCTTCTCCGAGTACCAGTCTTCCATAACCATCTTCTCCTGGAGACCTGTTTTTGAAGCTACAGACCCCTCGAGAACGGTACTATGCGATTCTTTTATATGCTTTTCCTGTTTCGCATTTTCTTGTTTCTAAATTTGATTCTTTTCTGTTGACGTGTTTTTACATTCAGGGTATTTGTCTGTTTGTTTGTTTTTCGAAACATTTTGCTCTTGGTGATTTCACTTTTCTGTTCTTGGACATGTGGACTTGGGGTTTTAGTATTGTTTTTGGGAGTTTTGTTTGGATCCATTTTGGTTAACTGAAAATGCCCAGATTAGTGTTATTTGTTTCTTTTCATTAAGTGAGCTGAAATTTGTACTTTGGATCTGATTTGATTTGGTTTTAAACTGTTTTGATAAGTCTTTGTTTATTAATTTTATTTAACAGATATGGCTTCTTAGGGTTTCTTCTTCTATTGTTTTGGTGCAGAGCCCATTGTATAGAAGACTATGGGGTCCTGTTGGGCAATTGGAATCTTTGCACCCACATGCTAATCCTAAAGGATACTACGCAGGTTAGCTCTCATTTCCACTTCTGATTTTTGACAGTTATGTGTTTCACAATAATTTTAGTCATTTGTTTTAAAAAAAAACATGACATTTCATGTTTTTCAATCCCAAATTCTAGATAATAGAGGTTCAAGTTAATTTGCTAGCATTGAATGATTAGGATTTAAGATCTGTTATTATCCTTATAAAAATTACTGTGACTGCTAACCATCATCTTGATACAATTCCAATGATAAATGTTATGTAGTTCCTTAAAAGAACCTACTGAGTGGTTTATGATGGCTTATAGTAGCATTGATTATCTACGATTGACCGCTAAGATTTTTTGGAGAGATTAAAATGAAAACTGTGGGCATGCTCGCTCCATCTTATCACCTAGAATTTCCCCTTGTCTTTTAATTCTTATCCTCACATGCAAACTACTTTATATATGCAACCTATAGAATGAGAGTGTTGAACTTTATGTTATTTTAAGAGCCATGTTGATGAATTTATTGGTGTATGTGTCTTTATGAAAACACAGATTCTGATTTTTATCATTTCCTTGTGTCTATTGCAAGTTGCAGTTTAATCCACTATTTGAAAACATAGAATTGTTATTTCGTACTAAGGTTGTATTATTATACATGTGCCTTCGACAGATCCCAGTGCTCAGTCAAATGGGTACATTTTTGTCAGAATACAAGGTGGTTTCCATGAGATTAGGAGCTCGGTAAGGGTGCTATAGTGAAAATTCTTATTTATAGATAAAGTTATCTTATATATGTAATTGGAATTGTAATGATTTTGTTTGAATCCTAGATATGTGATGTGGTTGCGGTTTCTCGGTTTCTGAATGCTACTTTAGTTGTTCCAGAGATCCAACAAACAACTAGCAAGAAGGGAATCAGGTGACTTTTGTATAGTTAGTACTGCTTTCTATTCTTATTTGGAGTTGGATCATATGATAATTTGATTTATCAGTAATTTGTCCTGTATCAACTTATATTTGTAATATGTTTGATGCAGCTCACAGTTCAAGAGTTTTGCCTACCTATATAATGAGGAAACATTTATGGCGGCTTTAGCAAAAGATGTTAATATCGTGAAAACCCTTCCTAAAAGCCTTAAATCAGTGAGGAGAAATAAGGAAATCCCAGTGTTTAGAGTGCCGTATGCAGCTTCACCGTATTATTATTTGCACAATGTGCTCCCTATTTTGATCAAGCATTCTGTAGTTGAACTAGTTGTTTCTGATGGCGGATGCTTGCAGGTGATTGCAGTTGCCAATTTTCTGTGGACCTTCGATTTGAACTTTAAACATTTTCTTTTTAACTTAGAATATCACCTTTTCAAATTTTACGTCAAATTTAGCTGTTAAGCGCATTTTTCCTATTTCTAATGATGCTTATTTTTGCTAGGCACTAAATCTGTTCTTGGTTTCTTAATTTGCATGTATTCTTGATCAATTTGTATCCATGTTGTTCTTTTGTTAAAATTGATAAATATCAAGGGCATGCATTCTTGTGGTGAAGGTTAATAGCACCTTGCTAGTTTCTCATCTATCAATTCTAATTGTTAAGCATTTGGTGGTTCTCTAATAGGCTTTGGTTTAGTCTTGTCGTGTTTGACGCACTTGCATTCTTACCAATGCGTGACCTACATTTATGTCATGTGCTAAGTCTATATCAGGACTACAATTCTCTTTCTAATGGTTGAAACAATTCAAAAGACTTGATTTAATCATCTTTCTATTGACTTGAACAATTTCAAAAGACTTGTTCCAAGTCAGCTACACAGATTTGTTATGTAGAGCATGGTACATCTTGCTTTTCATGTTAAATTCCTGAAACACCAAGTGCTCTGCTTAAACTGCATTTAGGTAACCATTTTAATGTTCATCCTTTTGTGCGTCAGACTTTTTAAGGTCTCTTAACTGACATTTTGTGCTACTGATATCTTTAGATAAGTAGTTAAGACTAATGTGAATATTGCTGCATTTAAGTTGAAATGCCTTATTATATACAAATTTTAATTTCTTTATGAATTTGTGATTGTTGCTAATATTTTCCATATCTGATTTAGGCAATTCTTCCACCGGATCTTGAAGAGTATCAAAGTCTTAGATGTAGGGTTGCTTTTCATGCCCTGAGGTTCCGACAGGATGTTCAGGACCTGGCAACTAATATATTGCATAGGTGAATAACTAACCATGATTGTATTATGTAATATTATTTCTTTTCTTTTCTTTTCTTTTTCCTAATATGTTGACATCAATTAAGATTAAGGGCTCCTGGAAGACCATTTATTGCTTTTGATCCCGGTATGACAAGAGATGCTTTAGCCTATCACGGTTGTTCTGAACTCTTCCAGGTACCTGCTTTTAAACTCAGAAGGCACCATTGGTGCTTTTACTCACTGAACCTTTGTTTCAAATATTGCCCATCATTTGACATGTTTATTCTCTTTTGGAGCTTACCCAAGGATGTGCATGCTGAGCTCATTCAGCACAGAAGAGCTTGGATGAGAAAACGTGGGATAATAAAGGGGCAGCTTTCTGTAAATTCTGCTAAGCAACGTCTCAAGGGTTCATGCCCATTGACGCCAGAAGAGGTAGTCATTTTTTATTGATGAATTTCATTTACTTATGAAGCTTCAGTTCTATGCTCATCTTGTTGTCTGAAACCAAATATGTAAACACATCATAAAAAGTTAATTAATGTAGTCATTCCATTGGATAAGGAGAAACAACTTGAGAAAACTTGAGATGTTGAATAAAGTCACTTGTCTTTCTACAGGTTGGTATTCTTCTTCGGGCATATGGATACTCATGGGATACAATTATATATGTGTCTGGAGGTGAAGTTTTTGGAGGCCAGAGGACATTGGTCCCACTTCACGGATTGTTTGAAAATGTTGTTGATAGGACTTCCCTCAGCACAAGCTGGGAGCTGAGTAGAATTTACGGTCGTGAGGCTAACCTCGACGAAAGTTATCCAAGGGCTCCTCCATCTGCTCAGGTTGAAATAAAGCTTGATGCTTGGAAAAACTCTGGTCCTCGTCCTCGTCCTCTCCCACCTCCTCCTGCTAGACCCAAGACTTATAATATTGAAGGGTGGTGGGGTTGGGTTGCTGAGAGTGACAATGAGCCTGAAAGTACAGTTGTAGAGTTGAGGACTAATGCCCATAAGTTACTATGGGAAGCCATAGACTATACAGTTGCTGTTGAAGCTGATGTTTTCATTCCTGGATTCGATCGTGATGGCAAGGGACATCCAAATTTTGCCAGTCTGGTTATGGGACACAGATTGTATCAATCTGCTGCATCTAAAACATACAGGCCAGACAGGTAAGCATCTCTCTGACCAGACACGTTTGCTTGAATGTACACAATTAGTTTAGGGATGTATGATTTAGTTGCAAGTTAATGACAGTTGTGGAGTCTTAGATTTCTTTTTAAACGTCTATCAAGTCATGGAAGGTTACATGCGCTCACCATGCGCTGATTGTATGCTTTTTCAACACAGGAAAGAAGTTGTCAGGCTTTTGGATCAAATTAACGGCCACATATATCATGCAAACCATTCCTGGTTAACATCAATACGAAGACATATGCGGAGCTCTTTAATTGATGGACTGATCGAAGCATCAAATAAGTCAAAATCTTCATCTTTTCTTTCACATCCAGTCCCTGAATGTTCTTGCTTGAGGCCTAATCCTAGTGAAACATTGTCTAATGCTTCAACCCCTTCAGTGCGCTTGCAAGTTCACGCTGCTCTTGGTGTGGTACATCGTTGCCCTGCTTGGATGGACGGTGAAAAGAATTTAAGCTCTAACGAGAAGGACAACGAAGAGGATATTGATGAAAATGATCCGTCGTCATCTAGACTGTTTCTTCAGCATACTGGAAGTCATGATGCTGGAGGCGAAGATATAAACCTCAAAGAAGAATCTCAATTTGAGGATCAAGAAGAAGATGGTGGTGATTGACAACAGGAGCTTTATATATTTTGTTCAAGTTCCAAAAATGCAGCACCAGCATTGCAGTGTCAGTGTACATATTTTAGAGTGAGCAAGAGTGTCTTGAATCCAATTCAAGATGAAGAAGCAAGGTGCCTTACACCAGTTCTCAAACTCCAGTGAGTCGGGCCTCTAATCGAATCCGTCAGAAGCGATATTAAGTTCTTTTACACGATGATGTATCGTATAATTGAAGCTTCGTCGGGAAAGGCAATCGTGTTTTCTGCGAGTAAGCCTGCAATCAATTTTGACTAGTCTTACCTTGTTCTTAATGTACAAACATAAGTTTTTGTGGATCTATTTTGGGACATTCCCAAATGATTATGGGCATTTTTCATGCATGACGTAACATGATTAAGAACAGAATGAGATAGGTGTTTTCCTTTAATCCATTACTAAATATATAGCTATCTATTTATTCCTTTTGTGATGGATATTGGCTCTCATTTCATTTGATAATTCCTTGTATGCTTGTGCGTTTTTGTTCTAAACAGGCTTATGAAAATACCCGGCCTAGAAAAAATAAGAATCTGAATACAGGCACCCTTTTCGAACCAAATTTTCTTCTCCAAGAATGTAAAAATGTCCATAATAAAGCATTTTGGCTCAAAAAGCATGCTTCGAATCCTCCCAAGCTAGATTAAGGTGTGGATTATAATAAAATCCGATGTAGATTAAGCTGTTAATGATTGATCATTAATATGGCATTTTTTTTCTACACATGCTCTTCATTCCACAACGGACTAAATTATATCTGAATAAAGAAAATTCTCAGAACAATTTATCAATAAGTCGCTGTCATAGTGAAGTTTCCTTGGACTTTCTCGGTCAAACAAAAGCCTTCACAACAGAGAATTGAAGTTTCAGCGATCTTGAAAGCCAAGCATGGTATGTGTATTTTTGAATAGTTTTGTCAAAACGCATGGTTTGGCAGAAACTTGAGTCGACCACTAAGAAAGCAGTCAAAAAGGCCATGTGGCTTCTAGTTCGTCAACCTTGAGCAAGACTTTTGTCTTAAATAATGGAATTCCACAGTAATATTAGCTTGATCTTCAAGCAAATATTTGGCTTAAGAACCCCCAAACATGACATAGTAAACCATCTAGTCTCAAATCAATCAAGCAAGCAAAAACACCAGTTGAATCTTCTCTGTCCATTGGGGGTTTTTGTCAAAGACCAAGATGAGCAAATACAAGGAGGAGCTTTCGTGTGAATCCTTTTTAAGATTTCTGCTGTCCTTATGCACCAATTCATTCTCAAAAACCGCACAACCAAGTGGCCCTGAAGCTGCCATAGCTACTGCAACTAAACATTTTAGTCAAAAAGTAACGTTTGGGTAGTTTTTATAGCATCTCTTCAAACAAGCATTAAATTGTAGGGGGGTCCTCTCCTGTCTCTGTAAGTGTAGTTATATTCCATTTTCTAATTAAGAGTAAGAGGCTTTTGTTGTAAAATAGGTATACTACATAAACAAGTACCATATACGTACATGTGGATACCCATCTTTCGGCTAATCTAAGCCTGAGACTCCACTTCCCTAGGTTAACAAGTAGGTTTTTATTCAACAATATTAAGGAGTTCTGTAATGGTTGCCTGTAACAAGAGTTGAACTATATATTTTCTGTTTATATTGAATTTGGTTGAACAAAAAATATTTTATTAACAAAGTAAAACATTTGCAACAGAACTTGTGATGAAATCTTATTTAGCACCATTCATATGTACAGATTAAGTTTGCTTGTAAAGACATAAATCTAAACATTTGAGAGGATCAAATTTAAGATTCTAAATAATTTCTCCTAAATTTTGTCCTCTATGAGTTTTATACCAAATTTCTCCCAAAGTTTTACCATTTCTAAAAATTTTCTTTTACTTTTCAAAATTATTAAATAATTTTTTTTTCTTTAAGTATAATTTATTTTATATTAAAATTTAACTCTGGTTTATGTATTTTGTTGATTGGATTTTTATCACATAACACCAAACCTAGTATAACTAAAATGTCAATAGCAAAGCATTTTGGCTCAACAAGCCTCTTTCCAATTCTCCCTCTCCAAATCAAAAAATAAGGATAAAGCTGTGGAGTATGATAAAATCTGATGTGTAGATTAAGCTGCTAATGATTGATCATTAGTATGACTTTTTTTTTTTCAACATATACACATTATTCCACAGATGTGCGAACTATTAATAGGCTAAACATAATTGCATCTGAATAAAGAAAACTCTCAAAAAGATCAATTTATCGTTAAGTTGCTGTCATATTAGTTTCAGCAACCATGTAAACTTTTCCTACTTATGAGTTATGACCAATACCATCCCTCTTGTTTTTGTTAATACTAGAAACTAGATTGCTCTCACATTTGAAATCCATTATTTTTTATGTGGCAGGTTTCAGATTTTGAGAGACCTTATACCTCAAAATGATGAAAAGAGAGACAAGGCTGTACATTGCATATGTTCTATACATGCATGAAAGTGATCACTATGTTTATTATTTGTTTCTCATGAATAGATTTTGATGTGTAGGTCAAAGAGTACATTCAGTTTTTTACAGGAAAAGTTGCAAATATATGAGCCAGGAGACAACAAAATTGAGTCCAGGGGTAAGCTTTTTTGTGCTTAATGTTTGGGCCTATGCATGTGCATGCCGATGTGGTTATTTTGCACGAACCTTTTAACGATTTATATTGACGGGTGCGTGGTATGTTGTTGGTTAATGTTGATGATGCTTCGTTATTGGAGATTTAAAATGCTAAAAGCATAGGAAAAAGGTTAAAAATAATTCCATCTTTGTTTACTGCTATCAGCAGAGAGAGCTTATCCATCATCTTATCCAAAGAACCGAAAGTAGCCGTTCCTGATGCATTTCTTTTGTCACCAAACTGCCAAAAACAGCCAAAAAGAAAGAAAGAAAAAAACCAAATTTTCTACTTCTATGTCATCTGTCTCCCTCTGCACCATCCTAATTGTCGTCTCCATTACTGAATATTGAGCAATCGGCTGAGAATGGAGGAAATATATATAGGTACAAGACAAAACTATATTCTTTTGATTGCATTATTAAATGAAATCAACACCAGTGTCCAGATGGCTAATCATATATTAGCTAGGCTTTCTATTTATAAACCTAGAACAGTTGGAGTGGGATGCTGCAACGTGTATCTTCTTTCTATCAATCTTTCAAGTTAATAAGACAAAGACTCATTGTTGTTGTTTTCATTTAACTAATTAAAATTCCATGTTTTTAGTGATGGCATGTCGTGATTATCATTTTCGTTTAGTGGTTGCTGTTAGCTTATTTATTACGTAGTTCAGGCTTCACTAATATAGTAATTGCTCAACAAATCCAAAAAAAAAAGAAAGAAAGAAGCAGCTGGAGTCGTAAAATGGAAAAAAAGTTATGATTTAGAAAAACTTTAGACTAAAGAGAATAAACCTGTTGGAATCAGATGACCCCAGGATTGGATTTATTATATAGTACAATAATTGTGTCACATTCACGGGAGCTTCTTATTGACAATGGCACAGTTAATCACTCTACAAACAACCAAGAGAAAGCCCACACTGTTTAGGTAGATTATTTAACTGTATATATAATTTATAATCGTAATGAACAAAAAAGATATACATATGTAATTGATAATCATCAGAAGAGTGGCTAGATTGTGATGGGTTTTAGTGGAGAATCATTACTTATAGTATACAATTAAGGAGAGGATTTCTTTGGTGAAGTAGAGGCAGAGGCAGGGGGGATACCAGGGAAAGGCGGTACAGGTGGGAAATGGAATGGGGGAAGAGGAAACGGGAAGGTTGGTGGAGGTGGAGGTGGTGGCGATGGTGGTGGAGTTAGTCCTGGAATCGGTGGAAGATGAAACCATGGTGCTGGAGGTGCTGGAGGTGCCGGAGGAGGCTGGAAGGGGTTTGGGATAAATGGAGCTGGAGGTGCGGGAGGAGGCTGGAAAGGGTTTGGAATAAGTGGAGCCGGTGGTGCGGGAGGAGGCTGAAAAGGGTTTGGAATAAGTGGAGCCGGTGGTGCTGGAGGAGGCTGAAAAGGGTTTGGAATAAGAGGAGCTGGAGGAGGCTGAAAGGGGTTTGGAATAAGTGGAGCTGGAGGAGGCTGAAATGGGTTTGGAATAAGTGGAGCTGGTGGTGGCAGTATGGGAGGAAGCAACGGAGGAGGCTGAAAGGGGTTCGGAGGAAACAGGGGAGGAGGGAAAAAGAATGATTCAGGGTGGCCAAGGACAGCCTTTTCTCCATTTGCTTCTTTTGGTTTTGTTCTACACAGGTTTGGTTGTTTTAGAGGCTTAAAGTTGAAAGCCCCAGCTGAAAACACACGAGTTCCATGCTTCCCCGACACCAGACGGAGTGCAGACGAAGCTGGTATTGAGGCCACCACATTACAATCTGGCTCACTGCTTTTAATCAATTTCACTGAACATCCATTGATTTTCTTCACCCTTCTGCTAACTGAGAAAGGCAATCGAAGTTCGAATTCACCATGCTCATTGGTTTTCACTTCCTGCACGAAACCTGGCCTTGAAGTCCCTTCTTTACATTCCACTGCAACTGATGCACCTGCACACAAAACCACCCCAATTCAGACTAACTGATGGAAATGGAAGCCTTATACAAGTTTGGCAATGGAATTAAACCTGAAATGAAATGGCTGGTCCTAGAGAACTCCTCTTGGGAACATGTAGTATCACAGTACACGCTTCCAACAACAACTGCAGATTTCTTCCGATGATGATGATGATGGGCATGGCCACACTCTGACAAATCTATAACTATGGAACTCGACAATATTATTATAAAGAAAAAGCAACACATTTTTCGAGCCTCTTTTTATTTTCTAGGAAGTTTGTCGATAACAATTATTTCAAGGATATGGTGTTTATAAATAACTCCCCCTCTACTTCTATTTTCTTCTTTATTTAAAAATAAAATAAAGGAGATCATAATTGGGATATTAAGATTAAAAATGTGATAAGTTAAACCAAAATATTTTATTCATTTTGGGATGAACAGGGGTCCCTGTTGGTTCACGAGACCTTTAAAACGGCCACAAAAGGATTATTTCACGTGGCCTCAGTCTCAGTACTCTCATGCCATGACAAAAATTGTTGTCAAACTCGAAAATGAAAGTTGTACTACTTTTAAAATAAATTAACTAAATTAATCAATTGCCAAAAGTCTTAGATCAGATGTTTTTCAATGTTATTTTGCCAAACTGTGCATGTGAGTTGTAGGACATCATAATAATTGATTCCTTTCAGATCGGAAAGAAATAATTTAAGAGCGGCGGATTTGAGTAAAGCTTGCATTTTCCCTTCACGGGTATCAGAAACAGAAACACATGTTTCTTACAAGACAAAGTAAGCTCTAGAAGTAGTATCCTATAAATATATTGTAATTATATGGATACTATGATCTCATGCTTTGCCAGAAACTGAAAGGAACACAAAAGGAGTTGCGAGACATTCCATTCAAAATCATTGTTTTTATAAAAGAAATTAGATGTTGTCGTAAATGGGAGATGATAGATTTTTGGTTAGCCTTCACCGTCTTGTTTCTTCCATTCCAAAGTCCTCATGTCATTATTTTGATGTAAAGCTTAAAACTTTGATTTGCTTGTGCAAATAATAAAGTGTGGTATGGTCGTTACATACTCTCCCACACCATTCACAAGCTCACCTCTTTTGCCAAATCACTCTCCTGTTAACTTTTTTAAGAAAATGCATGAAGGAGAATGACAGCTTTTAGGAGTGGGAGGCTGTTATTGGTTATCTGGAGACTCAGCCCTGCAAGGATGTAAACAATGAATTATAAAGCTCGTAATTGTTGTTCTGGTATTTAAGTCGATGGAAAGAGACGTAGAGTTGATAGGTAAAAATTCTGTTTTAGAAGACGGTCATATTTTCATTTATAGCCAACCTGGGCCTTCATACTTTTGTAGCCCAGCTCTGTATTTCTCCATTCCCAATACTGCTGTAGCTTAACGTCTATCGTTTCAATGAGGGGACATTTTGCTTTGGGCCTTTTGGGCTCTTAATACTTTACTCTTTCACAGCTAGTTTACCATTAATATTGTAAAGTTCTGTGGAAATAAAAAAAAGTGTTTTTAAAAAAATTGATAGTGTTTACTGTTGTTATTAAAAAGAGTAAACTATTAAAATAATCACTTCTGTTTGTTTCAGGTTACGTTTTAGTTATTTATGTTTGAAATATTACATTTTAGTAATTTATATTATCGTGTTGTAACATTTTAGTCATTGAGCCTTTAATTGCCATTAACGGTGTAATCGTAAGCCGAAGTGGCACGTTAAATAATCATTTCAAACAAAAAATTTAGGTTAAATTTTACAATTGGTCCCTATATTTTTTTTTTCATTTCAAGCAATTTAATTTTCTTTCTTTTATGTTCTTTGACTTTCCTTTTCTTTTTCTTTTTTTTCCCCATTCTCTTCTGTTTCTCCCTCTGTTTTCCTCTCTTCTTCATTTCTTTTAACGTAGTTTTTCTATGTTTTTTATTTGTTAAAACTAGTCCACAAAATTAAATTATTCAAAAAAATAAAATAAAAGTATAAGGACTAGTTTTAACAAATGGAAAACATAGAAAAACTAGGTTAAAAGAAATGGAGAATGGAAGAAAACAGAGGGAGAAGCAGGAGAGAATGGAAAATAAAGAAAATAAAAGAAAAAAATTAAATTGCCCAAAATGAAAAAATATGGGACCGATTGTATAAATTAACCTAAATTTTTTGTTCGAAATGATGATTTAATATGCCACGTCAGCTTACTGTTAACGGCCTAGTGACTAAAATGTTACAACGCGATAACATAAGTGACTAAAACGTAACATTTCAAACACAAGTGATTAAAATGTAGCTTGAGGTAAACAAAAATGACTATTTTAATAGTTTGCCCTTATTAAAAAGTACTTTTGAGAAGATAAAATATTAATTTTAGATGTGATGTAAAATAGAAGATTTAATGGGCATAAAAAGGTAACTTAATTGAAAAGCACTATTCCAAAAAAATAAAAGTTAAAAATTTTGGCTTGGATTAAAATCCCCTTTAAAAAGTTGCTTGCTTTCCAAAATTTTTTGGTTTGAAATCAATGTTTGGGTTAAAAAATACTTTTCAATCTTAATTGTAAACGAGGCCTAAATCTTTATCATATTCATAGTCGATAGTACAACACTATGAGTGATTTATTTTATCTATAATATTATTTAAGCTCTTGATTGAGTTGGTGTTATCCTCAATTAAGTTAGCAACTCGATTAGGAAAATTATGAAAATATCATTTCGTAATTAAAATAAATTATATTATTAGAGAATATTTTAATCTTTTTATTAAAAAAAACTAATAAAAATATACATATGATAAGATTTGAATCCGAACCAATTGCATTAGTAAAACTTTTAATTTATCACTAAACTAAAATTTTATTTTAATATTTGTTTCTAGTAATCAATAAATTAGCTCTTTTTCCTCCTTTCTTCAAGTTTTTCCTCCATATAACAAAAATGATAAAATCATGATTGGAATAGCTCCACGGATAATTATTTGATATATCATTTGTAAAGTTTTTCAAATTCTACAAATGAATTAAGGAAATAACAAACATCATATTTATTTATCTTATATTTCACCTTGCAAAAGACACTTGTCAAACCTAAACTCATATTTAAAGACTAAAAAACTCTTAAAAAGAATAGTTTTTAATAACTCCAAACCAAAACTTAGACTATGATATTTTTAAAAGGAGACATTGATTTATGGAATAAAAAAAATAGACAACATAAGGGTCAACAGACTATTAGAAATTTTCTTATTAAATTATTTAATTTTAAAAAATTACAAAAATATTTATTCCACTTATCCTTTTATTTTTTTATCTTGTTTTTTAACCTTTATTTTTATTTAACATAATTTTCATGTCATATTATAATTAAAAAAACACTTTTTTTTAAAGCCAAAACGTTTTTTTCTGAAATAAATTTAAAATATATATATATATATATACTGAAATAGGTTGTCAGTTGGATTATTTACGAAAATTGTATGTCTTTTTTAGTCGCGCCTATCTGACAAGCGCAACTCTTTTTTTTTATATTAAAATATTTTTTTTATTTTTTAAATAAAATATTATTATTTTTTTCTTTTTTATAATAAAATATTTTTTTCCCGGGTCAATATATAACCCGTATGGAGATAAGAAAATGGTATGGGGGTAGGTGGTGCCTATCTAGTAGGTGCGACTGGTTGAGCCTATCTGACAGGCGCGACTGATTGAGCCTATCAAATAGGCGCAATCAGTGGGACCTCTGAAGCGCTGGTGTGGTGCTTTATTTTTCCCCTATATATAACCTAAACACTAACAATTTATATAACCTAATCATAAATTACTAACAAAATAACTATAAAATTATTTGTTTTTTAAAAATACATTACTAAAAAATCACAAAACACATAACTAAACACTAACAATTTATATAACTTAATCATAAATTACTAACAAAATAACTATAAAATTATTTTTAAAAAAATTACATTACTAAAAAATCACAAAACCCTATACTAAACACTAACAGTTTGTAACCTAATCCCATAAATTATTAACAAAATAAATAACTATAACAAAACACAAAACACTAACAATTTATAACTTAATCATAAACTACTAACAAAATAACTATAAAATTATTTTTTTTCCAACATGTCCGACGGAGTTTTGGTTTCTGGTGGATCTTTAGGACGAGCTACAAAAAAAACCCGAATGAGGCCGAATGAACCTCCAGATCCTAATGATCCTATTGTGGATGAACAGGGAAGGTCAGTACTATCGGGGGAGAACATCATTGCTTCATGGAAAGACAAGTTACTAGGTGATTTTGATAACACTGGACTTTCTCATGATGAGGAAGATTTCAACTTAAAAGATGGTGATGTTTCAAAGGAGGTGATTGGTGGTATACCTTCAATTACTTTCTATGAACGTGTGAATAATTTTATTGCACAGCAAATGTCCAGGACCGTGATTGTGAAGCTTCTGGGTCGAAAGATTTCCTACCACGCCATGTCGAATAAACTCCAAGCGATATGGAAAACTAATCAAGCCTTACAGGTTCTTAATCTGGAGAATGATTATTTTTTCGGTCTGTTTTCAAAAAGAGAATGAGTACATTGCTGCAATATCGGGAGGACCGTGGACACTTTTTGGTCATTACTTAATGGTTAGGCCATGGACACGAAGTTTCTCAACCGAACAAGCGCAACCCAACAACCTGCTGGTTTGGGTTAGACTACCTGGTTTACCAGAAGGGATGTACACCACAAGTCTATTGAAATTTATTGGTGGGGTGATCGGACTGGTCGCCAAAATAGATCAAAATACTGACAACAGAGCTAGAGGACAATTTGCCTGAATTACGGTTTTTGTTGATTTAGACCAACCTCTAGTGTCTAAGATTTTGATTGATGGTAGGACTCAACGTGTGGAGTACGAGTCTTTACCATTGGTGTGTTTCGACTGTGAGCAGTATGGACACAGTAGGGAGGTTTGCCCTTACAGATTGGATAAAGAGAATGATTCAACTACGGTGGGGGATCATTTGACACGGGAAGTGCCTAAGATCCCAAAATATGTTGAGGAGGAAAGATATGGTCCTTGGATGTTAGTTGAATGGAAGCAGAAGAGAGGAACCCGACCGGTACTGGCAAAATCAGTCAAAGATACAACAGCCGGCGAGAGTAAAGGTTCTAGATTTGAATCTTTAAGCGAAAATCTGGGCGATGATTTGGGGGATTTTGCTCAAGATATTAATGTGGAAGATGCGGATCAGATTGCTAAGGCACAAATTGAGGAAGATAAGGCGCAACTTGAGGAAGACAAGAGGGAAATAATAACAAAACGGCAAACTGACGTTAATACCAGTATGAGGAATAGGAGCAAAAATAAATCAGTTAATAAGGGGAAGGGCCCAATGTTAGAGGGTGGGCTAAAAGTTGGCCGAAAGATTTTGAAGCCGTCTAATTCGCTTAGTGGGTCTTCTTCTAGTCTGGCCAAGAATCCTTTTGATGATGGATCCAAGATGAGACCCATTTTAAAAAAAATACTAACAAAATAACTATAAATTTTTTTTAAAAATACATTACTAAAAAATCACAAAACACATAACTAAATACTAACAATTTGTAACCTAATCCCATAAATTATTAACAAAATAAATAACTATAACAAAACACAAAACACTAACAATTTATAACATAATCATAAACTACTAACAAAATAACTATAAAATTATTTTTTTTCCAACATGTCCAACATGTCTGACGAAGTTTTAGTTTCTGGTGGATCTTTAGGACGAGCTACAAAAAAAAACCCGAATGAGGCTGAATGAACCTCCGGATCCTAATGATCCTTTTGTGGATGAACAGGGGAAGGTCGAGACTTATCGGGAGAACATCACCGCTTCATGGAAAGACAAGTTACTAGGTGATTTTGATAACACTGGACTTTCTCATGATGAGGATGATTTCAACTTAAAAGATGGTGATGTTTCAAAGGAGGTGATTGATGGTATACCTTCAATTACTTTCTATGAACGTGTGCATAATTTTATTGCACAGCGAATGTCCAGGACCGTGATTGTGAAGCTTCTGGGTCGAAAGATTTCCTACCACGCCATGTCGAATAAACTCCAAGCGATATGGAAAACTAATCAAGCCTTACAGGTCCTTAATCTGGAGAATGATTATTTTTTCGGTCTGTTTTCAAAACGAGAATGAGTACATTGCTGCAATATCGGGAGGACTGTGGATAATTTTGGGCATTACTTAATGGTTAGGCCATGGACACGAAGTTTCTCAACCAGACAAGCGCAACCCAACAACCTGCTGGTTTGGGTTAGACTACCTAGTTTACTGGAAGGGATGTACACCACAAGTCTATTGAAATTTATTGGTGGGGTGATCGGACCGGTCGCCAAAATAGATCAAAATACTGACAACAAAGCTAGAGGACAATTTACCCGATTTGTTTTTTTTGTTGATTTAAACCAGCCTCTAGTGTCTAAGATTTTGATTGATGGTAGGACTCAATGTGTGGAGTACTAGTCTTTACCATTGGTGTGTTTCGATTGTGGGTAGTATGGACACAGTAGGGAGATTTGCCCTTACAGATCGGATAAAGAGAAGGATTCAACTACGATGGGGGATCATTTGACACGGGAAGTGCCTGAGATCCTGATGTGTCTAAAACTAACTATGACCACAATAAAGGCAAGCGCACCTATCGCTTAATAGTATAGTTATGGTAAGACCGAAAATATCGTATCCACAAGGACCAATAGTACTAGTAATTACTATCTTTTTATTACCTAGCCTAAAAATTGGAATGATTTCTTTTTAAACTAAAACTAATTAATTAAAACACGACAACGAAAGAATTGGGAATATACTTTTAGACAACTTATGTGATAGGCAATACCTAAGGAAGAATCCACCTAGACTTCACTTATCACTTTTTATTCATACGATTTATTCACTTGACTTAATCCGTAGAAATCCCTGATTTATGTTAATATCTCTTTCAAGACTAAAAACAACTGACTCTAGGTTGATTAATTAAAATCTTTTTCTAATTAAAACCCCTATTGTCGCATTAACTAAGTCTATGGATTCCCTTATTAGATTTGACTCTAATCCGGCAGATTTTCGTAGCCCTATTTCTAGGGTTGTAATCAACTCCGCTTAATTGTGTTGATCTACTCTTAAACAGGGACTTTTGCTCCACTGAATAAGCACATTCGACTTGAATCAATAATCTGAATTATCAAAACAAGAATAAGAACTCACAATTAAGAATAAGAACAAGTATTTATCTTATAAATCAAATAATAATAAGTTCCGTCTTAGGTTTCATCCTCCCTCGGTATTTATGGAGTTTAGTTCATACTGATAGAAGAAAACATCTCAAAATAAGGAAAACAACAAAACATAGGAAAACCCAAAAACTTCTAAAGAACTTGATGGGAGATCTTCAGTCTTGATGGAGATCCTTCCTCCGAGCTGCTTTCGACGGCTATCTTCGAGTAGTTTCTACGTTCTATTCAGCGTCCCCTTTTATTTCACCCCCTAGGGTGTTTATATAGGCTTTGGAACGTCTTTCTTTGCCCACAAGTAACCTTTTTCTGGATATAATTAATCTTTGATACGACAGGGGCACGCCCGTGTCGATAGCCTTAGGCCGTGCTCGCTCCTGCTCACCACACACAGCCGTGTGGTCTGCCCGTGTACGTTGATCCAGGCCGTGTTTGATCCTGCTCGTAACACACGGCCGTGTCCAATGGCCCAGGCCATGTTGAATTCTAAGATAGGCCCATTTTGTCCCTTTTTGGCCCGTTTCTTGTTCTTTTCTACTCCCTAAGCTCTTCTGAGTGTAAAACATGAAATTAAAGGATTAGAAGTATCGAATTCATCAAATCTAATGAAAACTCATCCAAAAATAAGCTAAGCATGGGGTTAAAATATGTATAAATTATGGTTTATTAAATGTCCCCACACTTAAGCCTTTGCTTATCCTCAAGCAAAATCCTCAACTCACAATTAAAACTAACTCCCTCGACTCATAATTCTCAACAATAATGTCTCATCATAATTCACAAATAATTCATACATTGATAATTTAACTAGAAGAGTCCTAGAGATTCAAACAATCTAAGTCATAGATTTTTATAGCATAAAAACATAGGTGTTTCCCTTTACCTAAATAATTACCTCTGATTCACAACCTGACAAGTATTGACATCCTCACTAAAGATTCACTCAAATCACTCAAAGTGTCTAAGGTTCAAAAATTAAGCACTCAAAAGTCAAACATGAAAAGTTATTACCATAGACTTGCATGAAAATCAAATCTCCACCACTATAAAATGAGATGATACACAAATCAAAAGGTCTTTTAAAGGGTTGTAATGGGGCTTGGGTTAAAGGTGTGGATAAAAGCTGAATTAGAGAGTTAGAATCGAGATTGAATTGATAAATTACCTAACTAGAAAAATTGGACTAAAACTGAATAATTACATCAATTGAAAACTTATCACTAATAACACGAGCTTCTTCTCAAAATGTAAAATTAACTGCTTAAGCTCAAATAACAAAGAACTAATAATGAATAGATTTCCAACTTTTTTTTTAAGAACACGTATTTATAATAATAAGAAGAGATTTAATAATTGAAATAAAGAAAATAGTTAGACAATTGATCAAATCAAATCTCGACATAAGGGGAGTCAAAGTAGAAGAAGTAAAAATTTGGTTTTGGGTTAATATTAATGGGTGAGTCAAGAAAACGGTTTATTAGGCTAAAAAGGGTTCACTAAGGGTAAATTATGAAGGTAGGCTTTTTAGTGGAATAAGTGGGTTAAAACCTAGGTGCCTTTATCATCTCAGTATATCAACTCAAAAGTATGGTCTCGACATGCATAATCGAAGCAAGTTCTAGAATAACAGTTCAATGTTGACACACTCATAATCAATAAAGTGAGCAAGAAAAGAATATGCTCTAAAAGGCTCAAAATCTCACAAAAATTATGGTTTTTGATGTCAACCTTGCAAATTTCAAACTTCAAAGTAATATTTAAATTTAGGGAAACGTTTTAACAAAATTTTAATTCTGAAAATAGACTTATCATGCTTGATTCTCTAATATCTTAAAGTTTAAACCATCAATGCACAATTACCTATGACTTAATCCAAAACATATCAATGAAAATCATACATCAATAGAAGTTTCATTCTAATAGTAATATGAGAAAGTCACTTGAGAACAAGATATAATTCAGTATTGTTGACACCTTCCCACACTTAAGATGTAAATTGTCCTCAATGTACAAAGATAGATAATGACAATCATAGTAAGAAAATCATAAGAGAGGGAAAGAAGTGAAACTTCCTGAATTTTGGATGGAGTCAAAGAAAAGAAACGGTGTAGAGTTGGGCATAGGTGGTGGATACTCCGGTGGTGGTGTGGTTGTTCCTTAATAGCCCATTGAACCTAAATTAAAGAAATCAAAATGTAATAATATAACTTAAAGACAAGAAGGATAAAAGGAAAGAATTTTAAAATACAAATAAAAGAAAAATAAAAAATAAATGGACTCAAAGGTCATTGTCTTGTCGAGTAAATGAAGCGGCCGGCATGAACTTATGTGGAGTGGTCGCGCACGGGGATACCGCGCCAGGATCCTTTCACTTTTTCGACATGGGGATGGTGTCTTTTGGTTTAGCCTCTAGTATTTGTATATGGTGTTAAGGATGGTGGTTGGTGTGGTGGTGGTGTAAAGAAGGAATAAGGGAAAGAGGGAAAGGGAAATAAAGGGAGAAGATAATGGGAAAAGAAAGGGGTGTGATGGCTAGGGTTTGGGAGAAGAAAATTTGGGGAAGAAAATGAATAGAAGAAGGGGGTTTAAATAGAAACCAGCTACTCACGCCCGTGTGCCCTGGGCGTGCTAGGTCACACGGCCGTATCGCACTGCTGTGTGAAGCCTCGTTCGTTTCTCCCACGCCCGTGTAGAGGTTTTCACGCCCATGTTGATTAATCAGTGTCGACCACAGCCTAGGGACACGGGCGTGTCACACACACGTGTTTCTTTCTCAGTGTCAACCACGGCCGTGGCATTTTATCGCAGCCCGTGTTTTGAGAAAATTGTCATCATTGGTTTGCACGGTCTCTGCCACGTCGATGTGCGTATTCGTGGTGTCTACACGGCCACAGCCACGCCCGTGTGTAAGGCCGTATGGTAAGGAAACCTGCGCTTTATTAATTTGGTTAGTTTTTAGTTAGGTGCTAAAAATAAAAAAATATATGAAAATTAAAGGGGTTAGTGCTCGGGTTGCCTCCCGAGAAGCACTCGTTTAAAGTCTTAAGCTAGACTTACCTCTTATTCACATAATCATGGAGGTTTGAGGAGTTGAAACTCCTCATTCTTGCTATCAATTGTATTAAAATACGATTTTAGACGAGTATGATTTACCTTGAAGGTGCCAAATTGAGAATGAGTTACCTCGACTGTACCGTATGGGAAACTATTAAGTACCGTGAAAGGAGTTATTTCATTAGGTTCAGAAGTGGCAACACGAGGATCTGTATTATTCATTAGAACTCGGTCTCCAACTTTGAAGTAGTTTGCTTCGTCTTTAGGTTCGTTATGGAGTTGCCTCGGTTTTGCTTCGTGTGTTCTTGGTTTCTCCTTAACATGTGGCTTCCACTCGTCTAGTTCATCAATCTGAAGCCTTCGCTCCTCATAAGTTATTTCTTTGTTGGCACGAGGTCTAGGATATGGCTAGTTGTGCAATTTCGTGGTGCTTCTTGAAAAGAATGTTGAACCAGATGGTCATTAATAGAATTTATGTTCTCACCTTTATTACTCGATGTCCTAGCCGAGTCAAGAGCCTGAAGAGTGATCATTTTGTCACCTACACGAAGTGTGAGTTCACTTGTACCAACATCAATTCTAGTTTTAGCAGTCGCTAAAAAGGGTCTTCCTAAAATTAAAGGAACATTATTGTCATCATCCATGTCTAACACAACAAAGTCTACTGGGAAAATGAATTTATCAATTTTTACTAGTACATCTTCAATTATACCCCTAGGAATTCTAATGGTTTTATCAGCTAATTGAATGCTCATCCTAGTTTGTTTGGGTTTCCCAAGACCTAGCTGTTTAAACATTTTATAAGGCATAACAATGATGCTTGCCCCTAAATATGCTAAAGCATTATTAATAGATAAACCACCAATTAAGCAAAGAATCGTAAAACTCCCTGGATCTTTTAGTTTGCGAGGTAGTTTATTCTGTAGAATTGATGAGCACACTGCATTTAGCTCCACATGCGACGCTTCGTCTAGCTTTCGTTTGTTTGATAAGAGCTATTTTAGAAATTTTGCTGAATTGGGCATCTGCGAAAGAGCTTCAATAAATGGTAAGTTAATATGTAATTTCTTTAGAAGTTTAAGAAATTTACCGAATTGTTCATCTGTGCGGTCTTTCTTCGTCGTATTGGGGTATGGTACACGAGGTTTGTACTCTGTACTTACTGATTTCGATTTATCATGGCTTACCTCAACCTTACCTTTATCTACCACGTTCTCTTGTCTCTGTTTTGGTTCGTCCAACCCTTCACTATCGTGAACAGTAATGGCGTGAATTTTTTCTTTTGGGTTAGTTTCAGTGTTGCTTGGCAAGCTACCTTATAGTCGTTCTGAGATCAACTTGGCAAGCTGACCTAATTGGTTCTCGAGCCCTTGAATCGATGCTTGCTGATTTTTGAGTGTTGTTTCGGTGTTTTGGAAATAGGTTCCTGACACCGCGATAAATTTTGTTAGCATCTCTTCGAGGTTCGGCTTCTTCTCTTGTGGGTAGGGTTATTGTTGAAAGCCTAGAGGGGGTTGCTGTCTCTGATTTCCTTGGCCACCCCATGAAAAGTTTGGGTGGTTCCTCCAACCTGAATTGTAAGTGTTACTATAAGGGTTATTTTGAGGTCTAGAATTATTACCCATATAGTTCATCTGTTCGCTTTCTATGCCAGGGTTGTAGGGTGGGTATTCTGTATTGTTCGACCCTCCTCTATTTGCATCGCACTGCAGCACTAGATATACCTGTGTAAAACCACACAAACCATCAATCTTTTTATTTAATAGTTTTACCTGGTTTGATAGCATGGTCACTGCGTCGAGGTTGAAAACACTGGCGGTTTTTGTTGGCTTTGTCCTCATAACTTTCCACTGATAGTTATTCAGTGACATCTCCTCTATAAACTCATAAGCCGCTTCAGGAGTCTTGTTATTTAGGGTTCCACCGGCGGCTGAATCAATCAACTGTCTAGTTGAGGGGTTCACACCATTGTAAAAGGTTTGAACCTGTAGCCACAAAGGTAACCCATGGTGAAGGCACCTTCTTAATAAATCCTTATATCTCTCCCATGCATCGTAAAGTGTCTCTAAATCCATCTGCACAAAAGCAGAGATATCATTCCTCAACTTACCCGTTTTAGTCGGTGAAAAATATTTAAGTAAAATTTTTTTGGTCATTTGGTCCCAGGTAGTGATTGATCCTCGTGGTAACGAGTTCATCCATTTTTTAGCCTTGTTCCTCAATGAAAAGGGAAACAACTGAAGGTGAATGACATCATCAGAAACGTCATTAATTTTGAAAGTGTCGCAGAATTCCCGAAAGTTTGCCAAGTGATTATTTGGATCATCATCCTGCAAACCATCAAACTGAACAAATTGTTGAATCATCTGAATAGTGTTAGGTTTCAGTTCAAAATTATTTGCAGAAATAGCAGGTCTAACAATACTTGATTCAGTTCCTATTAAATTAGGTTTAGCATAATCATACATGGTACGAGGAGCATGATTTTGATTCACCAGGTTTGTGGCAACTACAGGAGGTAGCGGATTATTATCAGCCATCTCTTCAGTAGTATTAGTTTTTTCTTCTTGCTTTTCTTCTATGTATTGTAGACTTCGCCTTATTTCTCTTCGGTTTTTGCGAGCTATACTTTCAATCTCACTGTCAAAAAGTAATGGTCATGACGGGTTCCTTCTAGTCATAAACTAAAAGTTCCTGCCAGAAGCAAAGAAAAAATTAGTGAATAGAAATAAAAAAATAAATTGCAAATAAAATGGCTAAAGTAATAAAAATTTAGCGTTCCTAATATCTTAGTCCCCGGCAACGGTGCCAAAAACTTGATGTGTCTAAAACTAACTATGACCACAATAAAGACAAGCGCACCTATCACTTAATAGTATAGTTATGGTAAGACCGGAAATATCGTATCCACAAGGACCAATAGTACTAGTAATTACTATCTTTTTATTATCTAGCCTAAAAATTGGAAAGATTTCTTTTTAAACTAAAACTAATTAATTAAAACACGACAACGAAAGAATTAGGAAAATACTTTTAGACAACTTATGTGATAGGCAATACCTAAAGAAGAATCTACCTAGACTTCACTTATTACTTTTGATTCATACGATTTATTCACTTGACTTAGTCCGTAGAAATCCCTGATTTATGTTAATATCTCTTTCAAGACTAAAAACAACTAACTCTAGGTTGATTAATTGAAATCTCTTTCTAATTAAAACCCTAATGTCGCATTAACTCGATCTATGGATTCCCTTATTAGATTTGACTCTAATCCGATGATTTTTTTGCTGCCTATTTCTGGGTTGCACTCAACTCCGCTTAATTGTGTTGATCTACTCTTAAACAGGACTTTTGCTCCACCGAATAAGCACATTCGACTTGAATCAATAACCTTGAATTATCAAAACAAGAATAAGAACTCACAATTAAGAATAAGAACAAGTATTTATCTTATAAATCAAATAATAATAAGTTCCGTCTTAGGTTTCATCCTCCCTCGGTATCTAGGGAGTTTAGTTCATACTGATAGAAGGAAACATCTCAAAATAAGGAAAACAAAAAAACATAGGAAAACCCAAAAACTTCTAAAGAACTTGATGGGAGATCTTCAGTCTTGATGGAGATCCTTTCTCCGAGCTACTTCCGACGGTTGTCTTCGAGTAGTTTCTGCATTCTATTTAGCGTCCCCTTTTATGTCACCTCCTAGGGTGTTTATATAGACTTTGGAACGTCTTTCTTTGCCCATAAGTAACCTTTTCCGGATAAAATTAATCTTTGATACGACAAGGACACGCCCGTATCGATAGCCTTAGGCCGTGCTCGCTCCTGCTCACCACACACGGCCGCGTGGTCTGTCCGTGTACGTTGATCTAGGCTGTGTTTGATCTTGCTTGTAACACACGGCCGTGTCCAATGGCCCAGGCCGTGTTGAATTCTAAGATAGGCCCATTTATGTCCCTTTTTGGCCCGTTTCTCGTTCTTTTTGACTCCCTAAGCTATCCTGAGTGTAAAACATGAAATTAATGGATTAGGAGCATCGAATTCATCAAATCTAATGAAAATTCATCCAAAAATAAGCTAAGCATGGGGTTAAAATATGTATAAATTATGGTTTATCAGATCCCAATATGTGTTGAGGAGGAAAGATATGGTCATTGGATGTTAGTTGAACGGAAGTAGAAGAGAGGAACCCGACCGATATTGGCTAAATCAGTCAAAGATACGACGACTGAGGAGAGTAAATGTTCTAGATTTGAATCTTTAAGCAAAAATCTGGGCTATGATTTGGGGAATTTTGCTCAAGATATTAATGTGGAAGATGCAGATTAGATTGCCAAGGCGTAAATTGAGGAAGATAAGGCACAACTTGAGGAAGATAAGAGGGAAAGAATAAAAAAAGACAAGCTGATGTTAATACTAGTGTGAGGAAAATGAGCAGAAATAAATCAATTAATAAGGGAAAGGGCCCAATGTTAGAGGGTGGGCTGAAAGTTGGCCGAAAGATTTTGAAGCCGTCTAATTCGCTTAGTGGGCCTTCCTCTAGTCTGGCCAAGAATCCTTTTGATGATGGATCCAAGATGAGACCCATTTTACTTGGAAAAAATATGGGGAATTTTCATTTCCAAGCAGCAGGCCCAAAATTGGATGAAGAAAAACATATGGCAGTGGTTTTTCCTTCTAGTGAAAGGATGAACACAGTAGGAACGAATGCCCAAAGAAGCAGGCCTCCCAATTTGTTAATTCGCATGGGGGGAAAATTCAGGCCAACGACCAAGTGGAAGAGTTGGAAAAGAGGTGGGGGAAAATACTGGGCAAGAACCTCTCACATCGATAATTAACAACGAGCCATTGATATCTGTTGTGGAAGCAGTAGAAGAAATTATCCATGGTTTGCATAATCACGTGGGTGAAAGCCCCAGAAGAGTGGCTGATGTGGTGGTGGGTGATGGTTCGGGTGATGAGTCACTGGCAGACGCTGATAGAGCTTGAGTTTGGGGTAAGAGTCTTCATCTGCTATATTTATCCTAGATTTTATGGCATCATATTTTCGGTTTCTGTTTTGGAATTGCCAAGGTTGTGGACACCCACGATTTCATAAGATTTTGAAAGAATATAATAGAGAATTTAGACTAGATTTTGTTGCACTGTTTGAGGTTAGAATAAGTGGCACTAGGGCTGAGGCTGTGATTGCTAAATTGGGTTTTGATTACTCATTTAGAGTAGAAGCAGTAGGTTTCACTGGTGGTATATGGTTCTTGTGGAAAGAGGGCTCGAGTGTGGAGATTCTGAAGGCACATACTCAATTCATCCATGTGCGAATCCGGGACCGAAGATGTCGCAGACTTTTTCTCTGTACAACAGTGTATGCGAGCCCCCAACCAGGTTTAAAGGCACAGCTATCGGAACACCTTGTTCTTTTAGCTTCTGGAATTAGTGAGCCATGGCTTTTGTCAGGTGATTTCAATATGGTTATGAGTGCTGATGAACGTTAAGGTGGAGCTGTTACTAGTAAAGTTGGTTGTTCTTTTTTTAGATATTTTTTCTTTAACCATGGATTCTTTGATTTGGGTTTCCAAGGGTCGAAGTTCACTTGGAGTAGGGGCAGCTGTTTCAGAGACTTGATCGGTCCTTTTACAATGGTGATTGGTAAAGTTTTGCTCCAAATACCACAGTACGACACTTCTATAAACTAAACTCTGATCATCGCCCCTTATTGGTCTCCACGAATCCGGAGAGGACTGAGAAGGGCGTTCGACCATTTTGTTTTTAAGCTAGTTGGTTATCCCATCCCGAATTTCAAGATGTGATTGCGAAGGTTTGGAGCTCTGACAATGGTATTATGCTAAATCTTGAGGATTTTTCGAAGTCAGTACAGGTTTGGAATAGGACTGTGTTTGGTAATATTTTTGATAGGAAAAAGATTAAGTTGGGAGAACTTGAACAGGTGCAAAGGGCTTTAGAAAGAATATTCAGCACAAAATTAAGTCTCAGAGAAACATAAATTCGTCTTGAGTTAGAACACATTCTAAATCAGGAAGAGCTGTATTGGTTTCAAAAATCTCGAAGCGAATGGCTTTTGAATGGGGATCGGAACACTGCTTTCTTTCACAACCGCACGATGAAGTGAATGCGGAAAAATAAAATAGAAGCTTTACTGATTGAAGGGTCTGGGTGGTGTTTCGATAATGATATGTTACGAAGGCATGCAACTGATTATTTTTCCAAGTTGTATTTAGTGGATAATTATCTGACAGGGAGTTTTCCTGTGCGTGGACGTTTCCCGAAGCTTGAGACCAATGTAATTACAAGTTTGTTGGCTGAAGTCACTGAAGAATAGGTTCGTCGGTTTGTCTTTAGCATGAGTCCACTCAAGGCACCTGGGGTGGATGGGTTTTATGCCAAATTTTACCAAGCTAATTGGGAGGTAGTAGGGGTCAGTGTGTTTAATCTAGTCAAACGTGTATTCTCAGGAGAATGTTTAGATTCCAAGATTAACAAGACTCTTTTAGTGCTCATCCTCAAGTTTTTTGGCGTTGAAACTATCAATCAATTTCGTCCCATTAGTTTGTGCAATGTATTATACAAGATAATCACCAAGACGATCGTAATCCATCTTCGACAAGCTATGCAAACATTGGTTAAGCAAAACCAATCAAGTTTCATCGCTTCGCGAAACATATCGGACAACATAATCATAGCCCAGGAAGCTATTCATACTATGAAGACCATAAAAAGTAAGAAATGGTGGATGGTTGTCAAAGTGGACCTAGAGAAGGCTTATGACATGATTCGATGGGATTTTCTTAAGGATACTTTGCATGACGCTGGTTTGCCTACAACTTTTGTGAGAACTATCATGCACTGTGTTTCATCATCTTCTTTGCAACTACTATGGAACGGTACTCTCTCGGATGAATTTAGGCCATCTAGAGGTGTGAGACAAGGGGATCCTCTATCTCCCTATTTGTTTGTTCTTGGCATGGAACGTCTGGGACATCTAATTGAGAATTCAGTTGAAGAGGGGGCGTAGGAACCAATTATCCTTTCACGACGAGGCCCGGGCGTCTCTCATCTCTTTTTTGCCGACAACCTTTTACTTTTTGGTAGAGCTACGGCTCAAGGAGCAGATTGCCTTAGAAATGTGTTGGATAGATTCTGTTGGTTCTCTGGTCATAAAGTTAATAGCCAAAAGATACATGTATTTTTCTCAAGCAACGTGTCAGAGGAGGTAGCTGATGAAGTAAGTGCCAATTTGGGTTTCACTAGAGTAGAGGATTTGGGAAATTATCTTGGCATGCCTCTCTTTCATCATAAGGTTGGGAGGAATACTTTTTCCTTTGTGCTGGATAAAGTTCGGAACCGTCTAAATGGATGGGACACTCGAAAGCTATCATTTGCTGGAAGGCTCACTTTGGTGAAGTCGGTCTTGTTATCGATCCTAAATTATTTTATGACAACAGCCTGAATCCCAATTACAATTTGTAAGGAGATTGAAAAGGTAGCTCGGTCTTTCCTCTGGGGTTCTAATAATGAAAGAAGAAAGGTGGCTGGCTCTTGTAAGTTGGAGTGATGTTTGCAGACCAGTTGATAAATATGGTCTTGGTATTCGCAATTGCATGACCAGAACATGCTATTTCTTTTAAAGTTGGGCTTTAATTTGGTGACGAACACGGATGCGCTATGGGTAAGGATTCTTAGGAATAAATATAATATATATGGGATCATACCTAAGGATTTACATTGAAGTAATTATTCTTACGTCTGGCGATCCATTGCAAAAGTCTGGGGTGAAGTGAAGAAGGGACTTGTTTGGATAATTCAGAATGGACGAATTGTTAATTTCTGGAATGATGTCTGGATACAGGATTTGGGGCCTCTAAAATTCCATTTCAATGGGAATGGTAATATTGATGAAACCATTCGCGTTTGGGATGTGATAAATGCAGAAGGGGAATGGAATTCCACTTGGCTCTCAATAGTTCTCCCTAGAGAGGTGGTCAACCAAATACAATCTTGCAACCCTCCTTTAGGGGGATCGGGAGTGGATCATCTCTCTTGGAGGTGGATGACCGCTGGGAAATTTTCTATGCATGAGTCATACAAGCATATTTGTTACCCCATCGCATTTGATCAGCTCGAGGATGATGAAGTCATTTGGAAAATGAAAATTCATCAAAGAGTTAAGACTTTCTTGTGGATGTTTGTTCGGAATAAGATTTTAACAAATGAGGAGCGCGTACGAAGAGGTATGTCCTTTTTCCCTTTTTGTGAACAGTGTGGCAAGTCGATTGAGTCAGCCATCCATGCTGTGAGAGATTGTGATTTCGCCCAATTGGTGTGGAATTCCTTATTACCTAGGAATGTTTGGAATGTTTTTTTCAACTTTCATATTGGGGAGTGGGTACACTGGAATATCATGAATAAATGGATGCTTAATGTTGATGATGGTGAATGGTCGACCCTTTTCTCAATAGTGACTTGGTTCATTTGGAAAAATCGCAATGCTTTCATTTTTAAAGGTGCTAGTAGCAGCAGTCATGAACTCATTGCATCGGCTCTTGCTTGGACAAAGTCGTGTAGGCACAGTGCCAAGATGTCTCATTTGGTTTGCTTTTCTAAAACTGAACAAAGATGGCATTGTCCCGATTCAGGTTGGGTCAAGATCAATTAGCAACATTGCAGAAGTCTGTTTAATTCATGAATGGTGTAAGAAGGTTGGAAAGTGAAGTTTCGGCATGTGTGGCGAGGCAGTAACAAGGTAGTTGATTGTCTGGCAAAGGCGGCAATAGGGAAGATAAACCCGATAGTCCTGTTCCTAGGACCACTGCAGTATGTTATACGACTGCTAGAAGAGGATAGTCAAGATTACTTAGATGAAGGAAACTCTGTTGTTGATTATTCCTAGATAATAGGAGTGTTTTCTCTTTACCAATTTTTTTTTTTTAAATTTGCATTACTAAAAACTCACAAAACACAACAATTTATAATAAATTACTAACAAAATATTTAACAAAATAATTTTACATTACTAAAAACTCACCAAATACTAAACTAAACACAACAATTTATAACATAATCCTAAATTACTAATAAATTAATTTTAAAATAATTACAAACATAATAATTTATAACATAATCCTAAATTACTAACAAATTAATTTTAAAATAATTATAAAAAAACAAAAAAAATTACATTCAGACAAAATATTAACATTATTATAACAAAAAATGACACAGAGGGGCAAAAGGGGGGCTGTGTGGGACCAGCAGTCGTGACTATCTGACAGGCGCGATTTGTTTCGAGTATTTTTACCTATATTTTAATCTATTGACCGTATTTTATATAAAAGGAGTTGCGCATGTCGAATATGTGTAACTAAAAAAAATATACCATTATCCTAAATAATTCAGCTCAGAAACTATTTCATTATATAATTTTTTTTAAAAATATATTTCAGTAAAAAAACCCCGTTTTTGGTTATCTCCATCTCCGAAAATTTTACCTTTTCCATCTTCCAAAATCAACTCCAACCACAACACCAGCCGTTTTTTCGACAAAACCTCCTTCTCGCAGTTTTTATCTCAAGTAGTGATTCTATCCTTTGCATTTTCAACAGCAAACGCCCTACCACGAGACGCCGCCTCTGTCGATCAAATTCCAGTCTACTTCTGGATACCGATTGTTCCTTCACTCCCTTAACTTGGATGGATTTGTAAGCCATTGTTTTTTTTAATGATATTTTATTTGTTTATGTTTTATTTTTATCGTAATGGAATGATGGGTTTTTACCGTGTTAGTTGTTTTTATTGAAAATTTTTTGATTAGATGAAATTTGGGTGTTGTAGGAAAATGTGGGGAATCTTTAGATGCGAATGGAAGGGATAAAGAACTTGGAGAGGAGTTTGCTTTATATGATATTTTGGGATCAGAAATAAGGGATTTGAATCTGGTTTGAGAAAGAGTAATCCTTTGAATTTGATCTTGAAGATGGTTTTCTAGTTGAACGAATAAAGGGTTTTGTTTCGGTTCCCTCAGAAGGAAACTGGTGGGCTAGAAGAAACAAGCGCAGTTGCAGTTAGAGGTTGGATCTATGGAGGAGTAGTAGTCGGAGAAGTTGCAGGCGGCGATGATGTGGTCGGGGAACTCGTAAGAATTGAGGATGTAGGAGATGATGAAAGAGATGTTAACGAAGGAGGTAAATATAGATGGAGGATTGAGTGTGTTTAGCTTATTTTTTATTTTACGTTACAGTATTAAATTTTATCATTACTGTTATTTTTGTACCATTCAAACTCACCTTCAGTCGTTCGTTGGAAAAATGAGGGAAATTGTGATTTAGAGTGGATTTTGGAGATGGAAATACCCAAAACAGTGTAGATTCGGGTTAAAAAAGTGTTCTTTTTTTAAATTATAATATGACATGAAAATTATGTAGAATAAAAATGTTAAAAAAACAAATTATTAAGTTAAGAATCACGTCAGCGGCAATTTAACGGTTTTCAACTTTAAAAAAATAAAAAATAAATCGAATAATAAATTTATAAATTTTTTAAATCGAATAATATAATAAAAGAATATTTATTTACTATTCATTTTCATTATACAATATCTTGTGTCTAGAAGATTCTTTTTGTAAAACGGAATACTTGGGCCTAGATCATTCGGGTCCTTCATAATTTCCCAACCTGACTAGATCCGACCCGATTCCCATATTGCTGGAACACCAACGGGAACTCTTAAATCCAGAAAAGTTACCGTCCTTGCCTTTTTTGTCTTGTAATAAAATCTCCATTTACTAATTTATTTTTTCTATTTAATCCAAGAAAATTCAATTCAATTTCCATTCTCAAAACTGAGGTGCGTTCTTCAAATTCTCTCGAATTCGTTTCCTCGTTTCTTTTGAATTTAATCAAAGTTTTATCGAATTATAAACGCGATCATTGACTCCAGAAATTGTCAGAATCTTTTCTTTTTAAAGTCTCCTTTCCTTTCCTGCATTTTCACGTAAACCAAACGCATATTATATCATCATCATTGTCCTTTTTACCTTACTAACTTAAAAGCACCTGGCTTTTCGTGCGGGTTTCTGACTTTTCTTTTCCTTTCCTCCATTTTCCCACCTACCAAACTAAGGTAATGTCATGAACCTCGATTGAAAAAAAAAAACCCTTTAATTTTCATTTTTTTGTTAAATTTATGGAAATTAGTATAATAGACAAATGTTTAATGTTGTGAGCTTGTTCTCATTTATTGCATCTATATTTGTTTGTAAATAGATGGATATTGAAACAATTATGGGTGAAACGATGACCCGTTCTCAGAATATTCCAACAAAGAGTGCAATTTATGTGTGGGGATATAATCATAGCGGCCAGACTGGTAGGAGAGGGAAAGAACGACACTTGAGGATCCCTAAACAGCTATCGCCCGATCTCTTTGGGTGTCCGGCGGGGGCAAATTCCCGCTGGCTGGATATTGCTTGCGGCCGTGAGCATACTGCGGCGGTGGCCTCAGATGGGTCATTATTCACGTGGGGTTTGTTTGTTTTATTTAAATGAATTTGATTAGTTGTTTTTTCATTTTGAAAACGATGTGTGTTGTTATTTATCTTGCCATTTAAATTCTGTTGTTGATGTCTTGGATTCTTGAGGATATTGAGAATGCTGTTTTTGTTGTATTGGTTGGTTCTGTTGATTTGATTCTATTGGTTTTGGGCATTTTTCCTCTGGAGCTTGTTTTCCATTTCTGAAGTCCCTCTTTTAAGTTTCTTTGTTATCATCAAGTTTTGAACATTATCCTGCCTTTAGTATTTGTCTGCTCCTTTGCTCTGTTTGTTTCGATCTTGCTATTGACTTTTTTTTGCCTACGGCTGGAATTCTGTTGGTCTAGTGGTGAACATTTGTATTATGTTGTTTCCTTTGAGGTGATTTGGTTGTTCTTATTGCTTGAATTATATTAGTAATAGCTAATTTGATTGTAGATTATCTCCTTGTTAATGAGAATTTATTTTTAGTGTGCATGGTCATATATGTGCTCGACACAGGTATATTCATTTTTTTTTTCAAGTCTTTTCATGTATTTGGAGAGTTCTTGGAGGCTCATAGTCTGATATGCATTTCCATACATGCTTGGACACGGTACTTCAAGAAAAAAAAAAAAAAAAAACAGTTGGAACAACATAGGTATAGATTGTTTTGATAATTAAATATGTGAAGTTGTTGTGCTACTGAAAATTGGAAACATAAATGAAGTAGTCTTTGCCAAAGATGTGGCTGTTCTTGTTGTTTTTGTATGTTCATATCAGGAAAAGAAAAATTATATTTTGATGCATTTTGCTAGGTGCTAATGAGTTTGGACAACTGGGAGATGGCACTGAGAAGGGGAGGAAAAACCCAAAGAAAGTAAAGCAATTGCAGACGGAGTTTGTGAAATTTGTATCTTGTGGGGCACATTGCACAGCTGCTGTTGCAGAACCTCGTGAAAATGATGGGACCATCTCAACAAGGAGACTCTGGATTTGGGGACAAAATCAGGTAGTGAAATTTATAGTTCATGAATCATTGTTGCTTTTTAGATTTTTAATTGATATTGATCTCACTTTCCACTTACTTTTCAATATATGATTACAGGGATCAAATTTACCTCGTTTATTTTGGGGCGCATTCACTCCTAACATGGTATTGTCTTGAATTCCTGTTGTCTTCACCCCAAGAGATGTTGCTGTTATTGTTTTGTTGCTCTTTGTTTTTGAACCTTTCTTTAATTCTTCAAGGTCCTGTTTATGAAGTTTGAGGCTTTTATTTATTTAAAATTTACATTTCCTGTCAAGGACTAGGAAAAGGAAACTTCATGCTAATCACTTTTAGACATTTTGGTTCTCTGGGACCAGTTTTTATTCAGAACCAAATGCGAGGTTCCTGCTATCTCCTTCATAAATGAGTGAACTGAAGATAGCTTTGCTTCAATAAGTCATGACCTAACTTTTAGGATACTTTTGCAGTATCATTTGCTTCTAATATTATCTGTGTTCTTTTATCTATATTGACATGTTAACTAGCTCATGACCTGGCAGAGAAATAAGCGGATTTTTCCAGTCGATTTTCAGGCTGGCAGGTTGTTCCTTGAATCGGTCAATTACCTAACCAACACTAGAGAAATTCCACTTTGATGACACACATGCACAAGTATAAGAGAAGAAGGACCCAACTTTATCACTCCTCCCTCCATCGACTTCAATTGAATTCTGTAACATGGAGTTTGCACATTTTTTTTTTCTGTTTCTGTTTGAGACAAATATAATTTAGCTTGTAGCTTTCTCATTCAACTTTCTGCTTATGTGGTCTGATCTTAAGCAGCCTAATCTTCCACCATTCTTCATTATTGTGTCTAATTGAATCTGCGAACACTTTTTTTTCCTGATTAACCGGTCCTTTTCCATGTATATTTCGATCATGATTTCTAACCAAGGATCAGGTTCTCTGAAGCTGTTTACTGATTGCTTTATTATACGAGATTAATATGCGTTTGATTATTACAGGTCATCCGTCAAGTGTCCTGTGGAGCAGCCCATGTAGTTGCTTTATCAGAGGAAGGCCTACTACAAGCTTGGGGTAAGCCTTACTACTTCACAATATCATGATTTATTTACTGACTGGAGTTTGCAAATATATTTGAGGTTTATTGCAAACTATTAATGTGCCTATAGACCTCATTCTTGACAGAACCTAGATTTAGGAAGGAAACTTAAGAACTCATGCTAGTTTCATGCCACCTATTAATCGATATTTATCACTGTTCTGATAAACCAGGCTATAATGAGTATGGTCAGCTAGGCAGAGGAGTTACTTCCGAAGGATTACAGGGGGCTCGTGTGATAAATGCATATGCAAAATTCCTGGATGAGGCTCCTGAGCTTGTGAAGATTACCCAAGTGTCATGTGGGGAGTACCACACTGCTGCTGTTTCTGAAAAAGGCGAGGTGTAAGTTATCCAAAGGACTTACTAGATGGAGATAAGATCTGTGTTTAAGTATAAGAATTGTGGTTATCCACATCACTTGGGTTATTAGGTTCCAGTTGGAGGGGAATTGTTGTTGAAAGTGGTACCTGCTTGTACAGATGGAAGAAAAATGATTGATTTTATTCCATTCCTTAATTTTGGCTTTCAAGGAGGAAAAGAAAGAAGTAGAAGAACTTTTAAGGGGATAGGGTTACCATTATCAAAGCACCTTGAGACATAATTCTTTAGTTTATATATTTCCAGGTTTAACAGGCTTTGCATCTTAGCAGATCTACTATCTCTTACTTTTTTTTCCATTTGCCAAGAAAAAAAAAGGAGGGGGGTGGGGTTGACAATTTGTATAGCCTTACACAACTTAGTTACTTTATATGAGTGTTTGGATATAGATTATCATGTGAAACTCAAACATTAGCCAGGAGGAGATGGGATGCAATGGAAATGAGATGGATTGTGATATGCAAGTCTATTACCTCAGGTTATACCATGAAATGAATGCTAGTACTTTAAAGGAAGTAAAAGAATGACTTCATACTTTCAGTGTACGAGCTTGTTTTCATGTATTTTCCAATTATGGTGGTCTATACATTTTGAAGATATCTGATACTTGAGTTTCATGTTAGGCTTTTCTTGGAGCTTGCTATCTCCACATTAGTTCCTTGCATGGTGCGTTTATTTATGGTGTTTTAGGATCTAAAATTCCTACATGTTCCAGTCTGCAACATATCTACAAGCACTATGCATAATGTATATCACCATGCATTCATGCACTACATCAAAACAGATGTTGTTCATCACGTGTTAAAAGTCCTATGTTGAGAATTCTTCCTAATCAACAAAGATTTTAGCATTGATGATATCTGCTTTTCTATTTCAGCTATACTTGGGGTCTAGGAAACATGGGTCAACTTGGACACAGTTCCCTTCAATCTGGTGATAAAGAGCTCCTGCCAAGGAGAATAGTTGCTCTGGATGGTATATGCATTAAGGATGTTGCTTGTGGTGGGGTACATACATGTGCTTTAACTTCAAAGGGAGCACTTTATGCCTGGGGTGGTGGTCAAGTAGGACAGCTAGGCCTTGGCCCTCAAACAGGATTCTTTTCATGCAACCCTAATGATTCATTCTTTCGTAATATCCCTGCTTTGGTTGTTCCCACCGGTGTCCAGCTTGTTGCTTGTGGACATTCTCACACACTTATTTGTTTGAGAGATGGAAGAATTAATGGATGGGGTTACAATAGTTATGGTCAGGCAGCAAATCAGAAATCTATTTATGCGTGGTATCCTTCACCAGTTGACTGGTATGAATATAGCCAAATTGTTGTGTCATAGGCTTTTGCAACTTTTATGGTGTTCTGTTTAGATGACAATTCTATATTGTAGGTGTGTTGGTGAAGTGCGAAAACTAGCAGCTGGGGGTGGTCATTCCGCTGTATTGACTGATGCATGTTCTTTGAAAGAACTTTGCGAGTTTAGGCTTGCAGAGTGTGTGACCTTATCAAATGCTGCACGGATAGGGGATGTTGCTTCTCGAACTGGAGCAGATGCTTTAGCACGTCTTTGCGAGAGACTGAGGTACTGTTTCCCTTTTTGGGCTTCATTCTGCCTAATTGCTCCTTTGTATAAAATTTCCACTTTCATACTCATTCTCTGCTTTATCTTGTTGTTTTGATGAGTAACATGTGTCAGTCTGTTCTTTGGATTTGCAGGGAACATCATCTTCATGGTGGTGGTTTCGGCGATCAGGATGACATCAGCAATATGAAGAGCTGACTGCTCGCTACGAATTTCGTGTTGTCACCTTCATTACCAACCTTAGAATTTTAGGATAATTGTGAATCAGTTCAAAATCCATCCATTGTATTGGTTAGAACAGTATAGCAGAAACTCAAACTAAAACATGAACTCAAATAACAGACTTGTTTAGTATGAGTTGGTGGAACTTGAAAGTTTGTATGGCTTGATAATTGGAAGGCTTACAAACAAACATTCACCCCTAACAAAATCATTCTGTTTCTTTTTGTATTTTGAACTGCTCTTCTCAACTCTTGCTTTTGTACTGCAGCATAAGCTCTAGAAGGAATTCTTTAAAGAGATTGATCTTCGGTTTAATATTTTTATAATGTAACAAATAATAAAATTACACTAAAAAGTTTGAAGCAGTAGTTAAAACTTCCTATTTAGTAGTTACGATACAAGTTTAAACTTCTTTGCTTTGGTTTTGTTAGAGTTAGACAATGTAACAAGCATAAACAAAAATGATACTAAAATTTGATCTCAATTATTATTTAATAATAAATGTTTTTTGAGTTTTAAAGATATAAAAATTAACTTGTTTTATATTTTTTAATAATAAACTCCCAACTAGATAAAAAAAAATATAAAAATTGAACTACAAATTGAGGATAATAATCCATAATGTAATTTAGGGTTTGAAAAAAATTTGAATTTTGAGTTAATTGAGTCAATTTGAATAAGTAATTCGAGTTTCGAGTTCGGGTTGAGTTGAATTTTACAATTCGAATAACTTGAATAATTCAAATAATTTGAATAAAAAAATGGTATAAATACCCTTTTGGTCCTGTCAATTTTGAAAATAAGCAAATTGGTAAAAGAAATTCAAAATCATTTTCAAAAGTTTAAAATCATTTTTAAAATTCAAAATATTTATAAAAAATTCAAAATTTATATTTTTAAAAAATTATAAAAAATATATAAAGAAAGTTAAAAATTTAAATTTTTTCTAAACAATAATTTTGGGACCTAAACTAATGATTTAAGTTTATCGTACTAAAGTATCTTTTTTTTTTGTTATTATTTTGATTTGAAAAAGTTTTCAAATATATATGGTTTTAAATTTATGTGCTCTAATATGAAATTAGTTATACTGTAGCAAGATTTTAATTTGACATTTTTAATTTTTTAATTTAACTCGAACAATTTCACTTGATTCGGTTCAACTCGAATTTAATTTCACTCGACTCAATTTAAAAAAAATTCAAATTAATAAAATATAATTCGTTAACTCGATTAACTCGAAATCTTTTTACTCGATTCGATCAAACGCCCACCCATGAAATGTAATTTATGAAAGGTTTATGAATATCATAAAATATTTCAACCATAAATTGGCTAAATCTTAATTTTAATGCACTAGATATGAATTTAAGTTTTGTTTGGTAAATAGATATGATCGAATTATTATGGGATAATTTCTTAGGAGTACAGGGCTCATGTTAGCAAAGAATTACCAATACATACTAACGTACACTATGAATGTAAGCCTCTAGGGTTTAAGAAAGATCAACAAATTAAATTAAACATGAAATAGAAATAAAAGAAAAATAAAATAGGGTTTCCGGTGGGACTTGGTATCCTATATTCAGAGTTCAAACTTCAAAGCACGCGTATAAACAAAAACAAGCCTCCTCCTTTTCATGAATTTGCAGCTTTCACAAACTTTCAAACGCCGAAATCAATTTTAAAGCCAAAATAAAAATAAAAAATAAGAATTTGATTTGCTACTCAAATTTGTTCTTCAAAACCATTCAAAGAAGATAATTAACTACAAAAGGAAAAGGAAAAGAAGCCATAACTTTGTTATTGCGTGTAAAAGGAGAAACAATGTCGATGGATCTCAATGGTTACACTATCATCAAGGAAGGAGAAGCTGAGATTCTTATGCATGCTAAAAATGAAGTCTTTTTCAACAAAACTCAGGTTTCACTTTATTTTATTTTATTGAATCCCTTATTAGAATGTTAATGGGTTTTAGTCGATGGTTTAGCCTTTATTTTTATTGAAAGTTTCTCGTTATTGCGACGAATATGTTGTTTTAAGGGAAACTAGTTATGGGTTCTCATGAGAAATATGACCTTTTTCTTAATTGAATGAATTGATTGACGGTGAAAAATTGATTGAATTCATTGTTTTTGTGGTTAGATTTTTTCATGTTTTACTTTTAGTTAATCGGAAGCTTTTGGTTTGACTAACAACTTTTGTATTATTGATGATTTATTGTTGAAAAGACTACTGGCAGGGTCGTTTAAGTTAATCTATTTCTGAAATTTGTAAGCTCTTTTCAATAGTGTGAACTAATGGCTCCGTGATTGGCTAATAGGAAAGGGCGAGAAAAGAAAGGAGCTGTACAATTTTCTCTCAGTAATGCTTTCACTGAATACCTGTATAGTGTATACTCTGTTTTTAGATGCTTTGAGTAGGATATTGTTTCCTCTTCTGTATAATTGTAGTGTTAGTTGTTTACTGCTTGGTTCTTATTCTCTAGTAGGGATCCTAATTATTCACTATTAATAATTAGGTTAACAACAGAGACATGTCCATTGCTGTCCTGAGGACATTTATATCAAAACGGAAGCAGGAACATGAGGCATTGTTGTCTAAAAGAAACAAAAAGAACGGTTCTTCATCTGATGTAGAAGATAAACCTAATGACTGCAATATTAATATCGAAAAATCCAATGAACAAGGGCTTGAAGAGAAGCCTAATGAAGATCCATGTACTGCATCTGAAGAACCAGTTAAGATAGAGGGAAAAGTTCGGGGGAAGCTCAAACCACCAAGAGTTCTAGAGGTTATTCCACAATCTTTTGTTTTTCCAATGTAAATATATATGCTTTTACCCCCAATGCTAGTCGTTTCATTTTCTGCATGCCTTTTCTGGTGTTTATATAGGCCTTGTCAGCATCTGGGTTAAGGGCTCTGAGATATGCTCGGGAGGTAGAAGGGATTGGCCAAGTTGTTGCCTTAGATAACGATAAAGGTATTTTGGATGTTATGATATGCTATTTGAGGGATTATTTTGGACCTAGAAGGACCTTCATTTTCTGCCTTTCTGATTCCTATGCATTTTCATGCTTTATATTACTATTTGCAAACAGATTTTTCCTATATGGTTTACTTGCTTCTTAGATTTCCCAATACCACGTGTCTACTTGCAGGGGCAGTTGAAGCTTGCCAGCGAAACATAAAATTTAATGGTTCTGTAGCATGTTCAAAAGTGGAATCACATCTTGCTGATGCTCGTGTTTACATGCTTACTCACCCAAAAGAATTTGATGTGGTACGTGATCTGTTATTTTATAGTAAAGCGACTTTATATGCACATCTTAATCTGCATGTATGCTCAACTGCTGCTTAAGTATTTGGTCTGGTATGCTTAAATAAAATTTTGTAGAAAATTTCTGTTTTCTGTAGACATAGTTCTTGTTATGCATTCATTTTGTCTATACCATTTTATAATTGGTAAAAGAGAAGTGTGTTAATTAATTGGGAATTGGTCAGTTGTTTCTGTTATTTGTTATCCACATTTCATAATTAATGGGAAATATGTATTGTTTCTTGGCCGCACTATTCAAGGGGAGCTGTGCTTATGCTCTTTATTGCTAAATCTGTTTTTTCAGGTTGATCTTGATCCTTATGGTTCACCTTCTGTATTCCTGGACTCAGCAGTTCAATCTGTTGTGGATGGGGGCATGCTGATGTGCACTGCAACTGATATGGCAGTCCTTTGTGGGGGTAATGGGGAGGTTTGCTATTCCAAGTAAGATTGTAGTAGCTTTGCCTTCATTTGAACTATGGTCTTGAGTATTTAAGCTCATCCTGTAACTGCATGTGGAAACAGATATGGATCATACCCATTGAGAGGGAAATATTGCCACGAAATGGCTTTGAGGATCCTCCTAGCCTGCATTGAGGTAGTTTGATGTCCTTTCTTTTAGCATTTGAAACACATGATATAGAAAACAATAATGATCTGTTGCAAAAGGAATGTGGCTTCTAGGACTTCTTTTTTCTTTCACTTGAACTACTTTTAGTTGATGAAGGACATTAGAAAAGATACCTGTAACTATACCACCTTGTCATAGAAATCTGTTCTCCTAAATGAAAAGCCAAAAACTTTCTTTTAGAAGTAAATGCCAACAACAATCTTCTTCTTTTCCATAATTTGTATTTCTTCTTTCTTGAATGCAGAGTCATGCAAACCGGTACAAGCGTTATATTGTTCCTGTTCTCTCTGTTCAGATGGACTTTTATGTCCGTGTTTTTGTACGTGTATACACGTAGGTGGCTTATTCTTTTAATTTAGTTTATTAAGTAATGTTGCTCTCACTTAATGTTGACAGAAGGCTAATTCATTCAATGCAGTTCTGCAAGTGCAATGAAGAATACTCCCCTTAAGCTCTCATATGTCTATCAATGCATTGGTTGTGATTCTTTTCATCTACAGCCTATTGGGAGAACTGTTTCTAAGGTATGCTTCCTGATTTACCATGCATTTGGTGCTCCTTGTTGTTTTTAACATATACATGGCTTACATCATTTGGGCTTCTACATAGCGGAGTCATAGTGTATGTGCACATGTGAAATCATTAAAATAACATCCTGATGTATGAGCTTTTAATTGCTTAGTGTTGCTATTGGTGACATGTTCATGCCTCTAGTTAGCTTATTTTAGATGAAGATATTTGGTTTCCTTTCTATCTTAATTAATGGAAGCTTGCTTTTAATTTTATTTTTTGAGTATAATTTCAATGTTCAGACATAATTAAAAGAGATGTATCAAAGTTATTTACCGTATGTAATGATGTTTCAAAGATGGGACCATAGCGACATATTTGTGCTTTGTACATCAACGGCTATTATTTTTGACTTGGCTTTATTTTGAATTGCAAAATAATTTTATCTTGCATTGACCTTATAATTTCCAGAATACCAGTGTGAGGTATCTCCCAGGCTTTGCACCTGTTGTCCCTCAAGAGTGTAGTGACTGTGGGAAGAAATTTAACATGGGTGGACCTATATGGTCTGCTCCCATCCATGATCAGGATTGGGTAACTAGCATACTAGCAGATGTAAAATCAATGAAGAATTGTTATCCTGCCTATGAACGCATCTCTGCTGTATTGACTACAATTTCGGAGGTATTCATTTTTTTCCTTAGTAACTTCATTTGGTCGACCCTTTCTCAACCTTAGAACACTAGTTCCTCTCAGGTTTTAGCTGTGTAACTCTGAGCCATCTCATTTTCTATGCTAAACTATAAAAAGTAAGGCTCTATATTGACTATTGACTTGAATATTTCAATCATGAAAGTTTAGCTACAATCTTTTAGAGAAACATGTCATTAGATGTTAGGATGGTTATGTAAATTGTAACAATCAGATGTTGAAAATTCATGCAATATATATGACTAAACCTATTTGAGGAACAAATCTTTTTCTTTTTAGAGATACTTTTAAGTTTGTTACCTGACTTGCAATTTCTTTGCAGGAGTTGCCTGATGTTCCTCTCTTTTTGAGTCTGCACAACCTCTGTGCTACACTAAAATGTACTTCCCCATCTGCAGTTATTTTCCGCTCCGCTGTCATCAATGCAGGATATCAAATTTCTGGAACTCATGTAAATCCATTGGGACTAAAATCAGATGCTCCCATGGATGTCATTTGGGACATAATGCGCTGCTGGGTAAGGGCTACTTTCTGTTTTTTCTTTATTTCCACCATTTGTGAAGGTGTGCAGGCTGAAGAAAGTACAAGTGACTAAACTTTGATTAAATTGTTGGACTTTCGAACTCCGCAATGTTCCATGCACTAGTGCAGTTAACAGACGCGATTAAATGGTTTCTTAAGTTTTTGTTTTCTCTATAGGTTAAAAATCATCCAGTGAAAGCTCAACCGGCTGATCAGCCTGGAAGTGTGATACTTGCCAAAGAACCAGATCTTCAAGTATGTTTTTGATGCCACTTTCTTTAGTTGCATGCTTCTTTCCCTATGTATCCACAGTCCTTGTTTCATGTTCCTGCATGTGAACACACGCATTCCCTATCTTAAACATGTACAACTTGAGATTGAAGGTGGGAAATGTTGTTTTAACACCCCTCAACTTCTGTTTGGCAGGCAAATTTTGCTCGAGCTGTTGCATCCCTTAGCAAGGCACAAGCTAAGAAGGTTGCTCGCTTCCTCCCGAATCCCGAAAGGCACTGGGGGCCAAAGCTTAGGGCAGGTCGCCAAATCACCAGCAAGCACATATCTCTTTTGGGTGAAGAGGCAGTAAATGGATGTCTCAACGATCAAGATAGTGAGCGCGAGGCCAAGCGTCAAAAGATTGAAAAGTCCAATGATGCGATTGCAGAATCATAGATTAGGAGGGTAGTCAAGCCAAATTGGTATCATTCTGATTGTTAGTGCCTCGTCATCGCCTAAAATTTATCTTAGTTTGATAGAGGCTGAAATTCATGGTTGTGCAACTATGATCAGTTTTGCAAAATGTATTCTGTTCGAAAACTAATTTAAATTTTGAAGCAATTTATTTCAGATTTGTGGTTTCTGAAAATCAGATATTAGAATATTGATGTTTTTGTTCACAATGGGACCAAGCTATAGGGGTAGAATTTAATGACCAGGATGACTAAAGGCTGTTCAAGGAAAACATGTATTCTCTGCAATGCATAATAATATTCAGTTTCACTTGGTTCTATTCATTGTGTTATTTAATCCATAAAATTAACATTTGGGGTTTACAATAAGGTTTTTTATCCAAAGCTTTTATTCTTTTGACATGTCCATCTATCTTTACTTGTATTTTTATTATTAACTTTTTTATAGAAACAGGTTATCCCTTGAAAATCAAGCTAAAAAAACATCTGATTCTAAGCTGTTAAAACATGCAATAAGTGACCACACAAGTTTCAAAAATAGCAAAGTACTTGTACGCGATTGAAATTAAATTATATATTTTTACTATATTTTATCATTTTAATAATTTATATTTTATAATTTTTAAAAGATTAAATTAAATTTTTTATTATTTTAGAGAGGATTAAAGTGTAATTTTATTATTAGGTAAAAATGAAAATTGTATAAATTTAGAATTTATTATTGTAAAAGTTTAAATGGAAGAACTGCTAATTCAACTAACACATGTTATTCATGTCTGCAACTTCAAAACATAAAGTTGATAAAATTACATAATATATCCCGCCAAAATCTAGTGAGGAAGAAGATAAATAAATAATAAAAAAACAAACAAAAATTATTAAAGTTCAATTAAACTGTAGGGAAATAATGGTGCAGCTTTGTGTTGAATAGAATAATATATATATAATAAATGTGATGTGATGGAAAATTGTCTAAGCCGCTTTCCCATTTGGAACAGATCCTGCAGTAGGAGGGTTGAGCTCATCCCAGGCTTTAATCCAAGTAACCATTGCATCAGCCAGCTTGTCAAAGTAGGGATCAACTTTGCTAAGCTTTTCTTTCACCTGCTTAGCCAGTTCAACATAGCACTTTTGAACAGTGGTGCAGTCTTTTGGAAGCACAGCTTGTTGGAAGAATGGGATGATCTCTTCTTGCCAGAATATACCCTTGTATTCCTTCCTTAGATTCACAAAGGGGTTGCTGGCTTTGCTGTGATAGATGTATGGTAGACCCGTTTTCACCCCCAATCCCAAATGGTCACATATCACCTACACCATAAACATTCATCAAGCACAACAAACATAAAGCAATGCGAATAACTAAACTCCAATAGGAAACATACCTTGATGCACCAGCCAGCCCACATATCATCGTAGCGACCAATTGGCTGGCCATCTCCCATGAGTCCAAAGTACATGGCAGGGCCGATCAAGTCACGGTCGAAAGCCAGATTCATACCACACATGGGGAACAAGGTGCCCTTTGGGATGGTGAGAACCGCATCAACAAACCTAATGTTCCTCTCAAGAGGCTTCACAAGCTGGGTTGGTGCATCATAATCTGGGATGTTTAGCCACAGGCCATGAGAAACAGCAGTTGGGACACCCTCACGGAGACTGAATGGATATCCACGGACGAAATCAGCACCCTCTCTGAAGGGGTCATACAAGGTGTTGAAGAAGAAGGGAGTTGATGGACATAGCAGGTTCTTGATGTGTTGTTCAAGTGCATTGACTGCTTTGCCTGATGGGTCCTTAGCAACCTAATCATAAACAAAGATCCATAGTTTGGTATAGTAGGAATGGTGATTTACCTATATTCTTAAAGAGAGACACCCAAATCCCTCCCTATTCATTATGAACCATTATAGTTAGAATTGTTTATTTATTACAAGATGAACCTAAAAAGAAGATCAATCCAAGAAAAATCAAAAGTATCTAAATTTCCAAACAGAGCAATGTAAAGATCCATAAGAAAAAAAGAAAATCAAAAGAACTTACGAAGCAGTCATCATCAATGGTAAAAATGTATTTCTTCTTAGACACCATGTAACCAAAGCAACGGCAAGCAGAGTCCTTGAAGGAAATGCAAGAAGCCTTGGGACCCAGAATCTTGTTGATATCATTCCTGTTATAAAGCTCATAGTCAAAACCAGGAGGGACCTTGATGGTTTTTGAAGGATCGCCATCTTGAACAATGATGAGATGGTATGGCTGAAAAAATGGCCTCCACATCTCAAGGAAGTCCAAGTTTCTTATAGTTGGTATCACAATGTCGAGCTCATCTTTGAGCTGAGGCATCACCGGAGCTGCTGCTTGGGTTGCTGTTGCAGGCTCAACCATTATCACTGCTAAAGAAAAAGAAACAAAAGATTAAGGGAGAGTTTTGTTTTTGAGAGAGATTATGTTGGGGATTTGATTGAAAGGGAGAGGTTGTAAGGGAATATTTATGGAGGGAGAGTGAGGTTAGGCATGTGAGAAACGAGTGAGTCGGCATGAGTGAAGGAAGAGGGAGGAGAGACGTGTAAGATATTTGCAGGTAACGACGACTTATTCAATGCCTGTGTTTTATGCTCTAAACTTGAGCCTATGTCAAATTGGAAAATCAAAATTTTAAAGGCTAAAATTAAAAAGGCCCTTCAATTATTTTATCCTTTATTTTTTTATTTAAATACTTTATTATGCCAAATAAAATGTTGGTTTATATTAAGTTTTATTGTGGTATAAATTTAAAGGAATTTGCAAGCATTTTTACTAAGTTCAATTATTGTTTACTTGAGGTAGATTTATTTAGATGTAAGTTAATTTATTAGGATGTTAATTCACTTAGTAAAGTGTAAATTTGCATTCAAAAAACCAACAAAGTATATCAAGACTTGCATCTTTATCTCTCTACTCATCGATGAAATAACATCAGGTAATTGTTAAACATCCATCATCCTCCTTCCCACTCCAACTTCTAGTGGGATCTAAATAAAATTAAATCTCTTCTCTCCCAATCTGAAATTGTGATACCCTCAATTGGATGCCAAATATTTACTAACATATTGCGCATGGACTAATAATGCACACCACTAGAAACTATCCATCAAGCCATGTTCTTAATCATAGGCAAAATGCAGTAGCCACTTCCCCTAAATTAATCTGCCATGGCTCCTCCTCCGCATCATCAATGGTGAGTGCCGTAATATTATCATCCGTATTTTAAAATCAAGAATTAATAAAAAAGCAATCGAGGTATAAGAGCAGACAATCAGAGAAAAAATATGTTATAAGAGAAGATTGAAATTCCATTCGTAAATTTTATTAAATTCATGGAACTCAGCATATATACATATATTTATGTATATGTCTACAACTTGTACTTTTACGATAAGAGTGAATTCAGTGCTTAAAATGTTGATGTAGTCTGAAATCTTGTGCCACATCCTCTGCCTGGAATCCACCCTATGGTGTGCAGGCACCTGAAGTTGATTCAGCCTGCAATCACAAAACAAACCACATTTTTTTACTATCTACCTAACTTCGAAGGTCTGCAGAGATTTGAGAATGAGGTTGGACACAAATAATTGAGCTCGAAATAAGTATAAAAATATGGTTTATATTAATCTAAGAACTACATTCATTTGCAAAATGTAATTTTGACTTACCACACATGCATGAATATCATCACATCCACATAACAGCTTCCCATTCAAAGTATCGACAGCTTGGAATGATCCTCCTCCTTCACTCCTCTGTGCAAACCAAAACAAAAATATTTTCAGGTTTCAAAGAAAATGAGCTGAATCAACAAGAAACAATTAGCAACTTAAAGAGTGAACAAAGGAACCTTGTAATAATCAACAGCAACAAAGTTAGCCCAACGGTTACCAGCAGCCGCATAGCAAGTACGAAGCATGTTAATAAGATCTCCAGAGTTGTCCTCGCATGTCTTCTCTTTGCTTGACATTGAATGAAAGTAATTTACCAATACCAACGACTTAGTCTTGTCGTCTAGACCTGACGACTCTGCCCTGTTGGGGCAACTTCCTGCTTGCATTCCGCCGTCCCCATCTGCCAATTTCGCATTCAACCACAATGTGTTATCTCGACTTTTCGCTTTTCCTAAACCATATCGATGTCTAAAACTTAATTAATAATGGATATATATACATATATATATATATATATATGGTTTACATTGATTTTCGACCATGTAGTTCCACTGGTAAGCAATTCCTTCGCTTGCTTCCTTGGACTGAATTGAGGTGAAGACAAGTAGTCTTTGGTTATTAGCCACCATGTCACTGACTAGAGGCCAGTCTTCACCATTTTTGGGCATGTTTGACACTGGAAACCAGTATTTCATCAATCCAGCATCAGTAAACACCTTTGTCAACCCATTTGGACCAACATAATCTTCCAAGATTAATGTAACAATTTCCTCTGTATTTGCAGATAAGAACGCTTCGATTTCCTTCAAATAATCTATAGCTGGTCCCTGGTAGGCCAATCCAAAGGGAAAAAACAAAGATGATGAAACTGAAAAGGGCAATATTTATGGGTAACTAATAGGGAAAATTAAATTTACAAACGCAGTAATGTCATGACATTGTCCTCCAAATGAATGGCACATCCACACATCTCCATCAAAATCATAAGTGTCAAGCATCAATGCCCTGGCTCCATTCTGCAACTCAGTTATAGGCTTATGTTAATCAAATAGAAATTAAAGATCATAGATAGGACTAGAATGTGAATTGGGAAACATACATTGAGCTGATCGGTGATCATGTCTTCTTGATTGGTAAAGGTAACGCGAGGAACTGGGGTATGCAATGGATATCCATCGATGGCATATGCATTGTGGGTCGTCAAGAATGCGTACTTGTTGAAAGGAAGAGAGTTATTCTGTTCACCCCACAAGTAACCGCACGAGAATTAAAATGTACACTATAGGAATATAACTGCCAATACACAGTTATAGCTAATATCTAATGAGAGATTTAAATTGCAATTGCAGACGTGTTTTTATTAAAATCATATTTAATTGTAGACTATATTTTTCTTTATTCATAATTTATAAATTGAGCAAAGCCCGAATAATAAACGCGTCTAGTACGACTTAAACCTAGGCTGAGGTTGTGAATACACTTAACCATCAGGTCATCACATAATTGTAAGTATCTACAAAAAAAATTGATATAATTTTAATTTGCTGTTATTTTCTACCAACAAAAAATATTTACAGAAAAATTTATATTTGATGTATTAATAATGCATAATTGTAAATTGATTAAATTTATTTATCTGTATTACGTGTTTCACTGATAATGCATAGAATTATATATTCATAATTGAGAATTTAAATCTTTAACGATTATGTTATCTATTAAAATCTTTGGCAGTTAGCACGCGTTGTTTTTGTAAACATTAATCAAAGGGTTAGAAATTGTGGAGGAGAATAAATTTTGGCCTAATTCCCTAAAAGCTTGACATCAGTGTCTTGCTCTAGCGGGCTCAACTGAAAGTGAAAGGTCCTTGAATGAGCTACACAAACAAAAGAAGCCTTATCAATTTCATCACTCACCAGAAGCTTGAATTGGTTTGTAACGGTTGATCTTACACATCTTGAACCTGAAAATCCTTGCTGGCAAGCGAAACAATACAGTCCAGCCTCGCAATGTCCATCCGAAGAGCATTCGTCGAGCAGCTGAATATATCAAAACTATAATCATATGCAATTCAAGAAAAAAGAAAGGATATATGTATATCTTCCATTGACGACCCTACCTTACACTGTCCATCAGAGCAAGCTGAAGCAATACTTAGAAACGCAGAAATTGCTGTAATAAGAAGCAAATTCTGATAAAGACTCATTGTTGGAGATTGAAAAGATTTCAAGGTGCAATCCTCGTAAAAGAAGTGGTCTTTATTGGGGACTAAATTTTGGGTTTTTCCTCAGCTTGTTGGCTGAGAAAACTAGGGAAACATTCATGAGAAACAAGGGCATAGAATATATAGGAAAAGCAAGAAAACTGGGAATTAATGAAGGGTTGGCAATCCACTTAAAGACAATGATTTTCATTAAAATTAAATAAGAAACAAGTCAAATGTTTGTAACAATATTTTAACTCTAACATGCAACACTCGGGCTAAATGTCTTCCACATGGGACGCGGAAGATACTATTGTGCAACCTCCAATCGATGATTTCAATGGAGGAAAGGGATTTTATTGGAATGGGATGCGTTGCAAAGTTCAAAGATCATTTCCGCTTATAATCTGTTTTAGGTCAAACTTCAAAACAGTCCAAGAAATCCTTGTCTATAGTGCAATTGCGTGTCTGCGCTGCAATACCGCTTGGATTGGATTTTGGGGGTGTTTGAAAGAATGATATAAGTAAAACATGTAATTGACGGGCTGTGTGTTGTTTCAACTTTGAAGTGTGAGTGAAGTGTTTGAAGGGGAATGGGATAGATGTTTTGGAATTTCGGTTGAAGAAGATTCCAGCACTTTTTATCTTTTCATTTTTAATAAATATATTTTTTCCAGGGTCAGATTGCATTTTTAATAGAGTTTATAGCATTTGTCGAATTGAAATCATAAGATAATAATGGAGCATCATCTAATTGCTAATTAAATAATTGTGTGTAAAGTAGTAGGAATAGTTGTTCATCTGAAAGTGGGATAAGGTTGGAGCTAGTTAAAGGAAAACTTAATTGAACGTGTATCACACCATGAGAGATATCCTCATTTACATTCCAAACCATGAATATAGAAATTGGGAAAAGAAAAAGAAGACTACAAGTATTCACCAAACTCCAAAGGAAGAATTGCAATGGCAGCACCATTATTAATAAGAATTTTAATGTTATTTTTAACATTTAAATTAGGGAGGAATGGTTCAACGGTAGTACATCTGTTGGATCTTAGAAAACAGATCGAATAAGAAATTTAAGTTGAAACTTAAGCTTTAAGCTACAATATCTTGACGAACAAACAAAGAAATTAAGCTTAAGCTATAAGAACAGAATGCTTGACACAAAATCAAAAGAAGAAGAATTTGCAGAAAGATTCATCATCATTTCATTAAGAGCAAATAGCATTACATATACCAAGCAATCAGCTCGTCAAAAATGAAAATACCTAAACATACCTAACTCTACTAACACATTGTTGAAACTTAGAAAAACTTTGCTTGCACTCTTGGTTAAGTTGATTTATCAAATTTATTAGCACCAAATTACATCAAGCTTGTCACTAACTTAGTTCTAATCTAACTAAGCAACAAAACATTAATTGAAAAGTAACAAAACAGCAGCATATGCTTCAACTACTACTTGCATGGCTCGAACTGCCTTGGTCTGCATGTAAGCCATCTTCTAACACTCCTCATTGGCTTGCATGCTGCAAACTCCCAACTTGGCCCTCAAATTCTTGAACCTTAACACACAAAGAGGCTTTGTCAAGATATATGCTAGATGATCTTTAGAACTGCAATGATATTGTTCCATTTCCCTAACAAAATGAAACTTGATCTTAAAATGCTTTGTTTTCCCATGAAACACTGGATTCTTTGCAATTGCAACAGCATATTGGTTATCACATCTGATCTCTGTTGCTTCTCTTTGGTGCAAATTCATATCTGCCATGATCTTCCTTAACCCAATTGCTTGGTTAACAGCTCCTGCAGCTGCTACGTATTTTGCCTCAGCTGTTGATTGAGCAACAATAGTTTGCTTCATTGAACTCCAGCAAAAAATAGCTGAACCAATGGTAAATAGATACCCTGAGGTGCTTTCCATGTCATCTATTGATCCTGCCCAGTCACTGTCAGCAAAACCAAGGAGCTTCATGCTGTCAACCTTGGTAAACATCATCCTAAAGCTCAAAGTGCCTTTAATGTACCTGAGAACTCTCTTAACAGCTTGAAAATCGTTCACATTGCAGCAGTGCATGTACCTGGATAGGAGACTGACTGCAAACATTATGTCTGGTCTTGTAGCTGTCAAGTAGAGCAGACATCCAACTAGGCTCCTATAGGTTGACTCATTCACTTTCTCAAAATCACCTTGGCTTGTTAGCTTTTCTCCAATAGCAACTGGAAAACTAGTTGCTTTACAGTTTTGCATGGAGAATCTGTTCAAAATTTTCAAAGCAAATGCCTTCTGGCTTAAGAAAATTCCTTGCTGAGTCTGAAACATTTCCATGCCAAGGAAATAGGACATTTCACCCAAATCTGACATTTCAAACATGCTCTCCATTTTGCCTTTGAAATCTGATAGCACATCATTGTTTTCACTTGTTACCAACAAGTCATCCACATACAGGGAGACTATAAGCAGTGTTTCTTCATCTTCCTTCTTCACATACAGTGTTGGCTCACTAATGCTTCTTTTGAACCCCAAGCTTACTAGGTAGGTGTAACACCCCTTACCCGTATTCAACGCCGAAACAGGGTACGAGGTATTACCGGACTTACAACACAAGCATTCATACAATTTTGAGTCATAAATTTTCGTCCAACTTAAAACCATTCATATTCAATCATACAGTCCCTAATACGAGCCTACGAGGCCCAAAACATGCTTTAGAAGTAGTTCGGGACTAAACCGAGAACTCATAAATTTTTTACAAAACTTAGAAAATTTTTCCTAAATGCAGGGCTCACACGCTCGTGTGGTCCAAGGGACACGCCCGTGTGACCCTGGGACACGCCCGTGTGACCCTGGGACACGCCCGTGCTACAGGTCGTTTTCAATTTAGGGTGCTCTCTGACTTGTGCCACACGGCCATGCCACACGCCCGTGTGCTAGGCCGTGTAGCACACACGGCTGGGGCACACGCCCGTGTCTCTACCCGTGTGCTCAATTCTGGACATTCTGTTTTCAAAAATTAAAGTTCAGGGGACACACGGCTAAAACACATGCTCGTGGGGCAGGCCGTGTGTCACACACGGTCTAGACACATGCCCATGTGCCTACCCGTGTGAACAAAATAAAGGCTATTTACCAAGCCATTTGCCACCCTTATTCACACATACACTTACACCAATTCAAAGGCACAAAACATAACATACTCAGGCAACCAAAACATCCACAATTATGACCAACACATGCCAATACAATATCAACATCTATCATACTCACAACATTTATTAAGCCACAATTGACTACTTTCAAGATACCTAATTGTACACCACTTTATCATCTCATCAATAGACCATATTGCCAAACCTTTCACGTTCATGTCATAAATCACCTTTCCATCATTCACCAATCATACCATGACCATATCACCAAAGACATTGGCACATATATAAATATACTTAGGCTTACAACCATGTTAGCCCAAAAATAAGCCAATTTACATGGCCAAATATCAAAACAAGCCTTTGACATTTACAAGCCAATACATTGGTGATCGTGTCCAAACTAACTATGACAACGAATAAGGCAAGCGCACCTATCGTTCGGTAGTATAGCTATGGCAAGACCGAAAATATCGTATCCTCAAGGACCAAAAGTACTAGTAGTTACTATCTTTTTATTATCTAGCCTAAGTATTAAGGGAATAGATGTTTAATTAACTAATTACTAAACTAAGGATGCTAAGACATAGAGAGTGAATTGGGGAAAATACTTTTGGGAAAACCAGTTGATTAAGACAATACCCGAGGAAGAATCCACCTAGACTTCACTTGTTATTTAACTCTGAACCAGACGATTTATTCACTTGACTTGATCCATAGGATTCCCTAATTTATATTAATACCTCTTTCGAGGCTACTAACTTCTAACCCTAGGTTGATTAATTGAAATCTCTTTCTAATTAAAACCCCTAGTGTTGCATTAACTCGATCTATGGACTCCCATATTAGGTTTGACCCTAATCCGACAGATTTTTGTCATCCTATCTCTAGGGTTGCGATCAACTCCGCTTAACTATGCTAGATCTACTCTTAAACAGGGACTTTGCTCCATTTGCTAAGCACATCAATACTTGAATCAATATCCTGAAATATTAAAACAAGAATTAAGAACACATAATTAAGAACAAATCAAGTATTTATCATACGATTCGAAAACAATAACAAGATCCGTCTTAGGTTTCATCCCCTCGGTATTTGAGGGGTTTAGTTCATGTTTAATAAAAATACATCTCGTAAGAAAATAAATAACAAAACATAAGAAAAACCCTAAAACCCTCAAGAAAAATTGAAGGGAAGATCTTCCGCCTTGAGTGTGATTTCGGCTTGGGATGAATCAACTGGCTGTCTTCGAGTAATTTCCTGTGTTCAGCCCTCTCTGGCTTCGTCCCCCTTTTAGGTCATACTTAGGGTGTTTATATAGACTTCAGAATGTCTTTCTTCGCCCCTAAGTATCATTTTCCGAGTAGAATTACAACGGGTCACGGTAGAGACACGCCCGTGGAGCACGCCCATGTGAATCGAGCCCAGGCCGTATTCGGGCCTGCTAAGGTGGCACGGCCGTGTGGTGAACTCCAGGCCGTGTCGATTTCTTATTTTGGCCCATTTTCTCTGTTTTTGGCCCGTTTCTCGTTCTTTTCATCCTCCTATGCTCTCCTAAGCATAAAACATGAAATTAAAGGATTAGGAGCATCAAATTCCACAATTCAAAGGATAAATCATCCAAAAGTATGCCAAATGTGGGATTAAAATATGCATATATTACGGTTTATCAAATACCCCCACACTTAAGCATTTGCTTGTCCTCAAGCAAAATTCTCAACTCACAATTAAAATCGAATTTCCTCAATTCATAACCTTCATCAATAATGTTTCATCATAATTCATAGGTAATTCATACATTGATAATTTAACCAGAAGGTTCCTAAAGATTCAAACAATCAAAGTCATAGTTTTTATAGTACGAAAAATATGTGTTTCCCCTTACCTAAATAATCACTTTTAATTCAAAATCAACAAGAATTGACATCCTTACTAAGGGTTCACTCAAATCACTCAAGGTGTTTAAGGTTCAAAAATAAGCACACAAGAGTCAAACATGAAAAGTTAATCCCATAGGCTTGCATGAAAATCAAATCTCCACCACTGTAAAATGAGATGATACATAAATCAAAAGGTCTTTTAAAGGGTTGTAATGGGGCTTGGGTTAAAGGTGTGGATAAAGGCTGAATTAGAGGGTTAGTATCGAGATTGAATTGATAAATTACTTAACTAGAAAAATAACTAAAACTTAAATAATTACATCAATTAAGAATTCATCACTAATAACACGAGCTTCTTCTCGAAATGTAAAATTAACTACTTAAGCTCCAATAACAAAGAAGTAATAATGAATAGATTCCCAGAATTTTTTTTAAGAACAAATCACATACAATAATAATAAGATAGAATTTAACAACTGAAATAAAGAAAATAGTTAAGCAACCAATCAAATCAAATCTCGATATAAGGGTAGTCAAGAGAAATGGTGATAACAAATACAAAGTGGGTTTTGGGTTAATATTAATGGGTGAGTCAAGAAATGGTTGATTAGGTTTCAAAGGGGTCACTAGGGGTTAATTAAACGGGTAAGCTTTTTAGTGGAATAAGTGGGTTAAATCCTAGGTGCCTTCATCATCTCTGTATATCAAATCAAAAGTGTGGTCTTGACATGTATAACCGAAGCAAGTTCTAGAATAACAAATCAATATTGACACACTCATAATCAATAAAGTGAGCACGAAAAATATATGCTCTAAAAGGCTCAAAATCTCACAAAAATTATTGTTTTTGATGTCAACATTTTAAATTTCAAACTTCAAGGTAATAATTAGATTTAAGAAAACAACCTAACAAATTTTTAATTCTGAAAATAAACTCATCATGCTTGATTCTCTAGTCTCCTAAAGTTTAAATCATCACTGCACAATTAACTATGACTTAATCCAAAACATATCAACGAAAATCATAAATCAAAAGAAATTTCATTCTAATAGTAATATGAGAAGATTACTTAAGACAAGATATAATTCATGGATTTGAGAATAATGCAAAAAGTTAGGAACTTTTCAAGATAAAATTCACCCCCCACACTTAAGATGTACATTGTCCTCAATGTACAAATATAACAATTATAATAAGAAAAGCACAAGAGAGGGAGAGAGGTGAAACTTCCTGAATTTTGGATGGAGCCAGAGAAAAAAATCGGGGAAATTCGGGCCGAGTTGGTGGTTACTAGGGTCGTGGTGTGGTGATTCCCAAGCAGCCTTTAGAACCTAAAACCAAGAAACTAAAATAAAATAGACTAAATGAAGCACAAGAGAGATAAAGAGAAGGAAAATAAAGGAGAAGAGAAAAGAAATAGGAAAAATAAATGGACTCAAATGTCCTTGGCTTGTCGAGTCGATGAAGCGGTCGACATGAACTTATGTAGATCGATCTCGCACGGGGAGACTGTGCTAGGGTCCTTTCGCTTATTCGACATGGATAAGGTGTAGATCAAGAGTTTGGAGAAGGAAAAATGAGGAAAATGAAAAGGGGGGAAAAACTTAAAGGGTATGGAAGAAGGGAAATTAGGAGTAAGTGAGAAGAGGGGGGTTTTAAATAGAAATCTGAGATCTGGTACATCCCCACGCCCGTGTGTCATGGACGTGGTAAGTCGCACGGCCGTATCGCACGGCCGTGTGGTGGCTTGTTCGTTCCTCCCACGCCTGTGTAGAGGGTTCTACGCCCGTGTGGTTTAATCAGTGTCGGCCACGGCCGCATCACACGGCCATGGTGTTATATCGCAGCCCGTGTTTTGGGAAAAGTTTTGTACTGTTGCCACACGGCCACGCCCATTCACCTACCTGTGGCGCCCACATGGTCACAGCCACGGCCGTATGCAAGGCCGTGTGAGTATGGAAATCTGCGCCTAAAAGTCTGGTTAGTTATTAGTTAGATGCTAACATTCAAAAATATGAAAATTAATGAGGTTAGTGCTCGGGTTACCTCCCGAGAAGTGCTTGTTTAAAGTCTTAAGCTCGACTTACCTCTCATTCGCGTATTCATGGTGGTTTGAGGAGTTGAAAATCCTTTCTCATGCTATCAGTTCTATGATCATTATATAGTTTGAGTCGAGTGGCGTTTACCTTAAAAGTGCCTAATTCAGAGTGAGTCACCTCGACCGTTCCGTATGGGAAGACATTGAGTACCTTAAAAGGGATTTCTTTGTTCATTTTAAGGTCTGAAATGGCGATTCGAGGGTCTTTATCATCCAACAATACCTGATCTCCTATTTTGAAGTGATTTGTTGTTCCTATAAGCTCGTTTGGGGGTTCTCTCAGTTTTGCTTCGTGTGTTCCTAGTTTCTCATTGAAATGTGTCTTCCACTCGTCTAGTTCCTCGACCTGAAGCCTTCATTCCTCATGAATTACTTCTTTATTGGCACGGGGTCTAGGATCAGGTTCAGTTATGTGTTTTCGTGGTGCTTCCTGTAAAGAAGGTTGAACCAATTGGTTATCAATAGAATTTATGTTCTTACCTTTATCACTCGATGTCCTAGCCGAGTCAAGAGCCTGAAGAGTGATCGTTTCGTCACCTACACGAAGTGTGAGTTCACCTGTACCAACATCAATTTTAGATCTGGCAGTTGCTAAAAAGGGCCTTCCTAAAAGTAAAGGAACCGTATTGTCCTCATCCATGTCTAAAACGACAAAGTCTACTGGGAATATGAATTTATCAATTTTCACTAGTACATCCTCAATTATACCCCTAGGAACTCTAATAGTTTTATCAGCTAATTGAATGCTCATCCTAGTTTGTTTGGGTTTCCCTAGACCTAGCTGTTTAAACTTCTTATAAGGCATAACATTTATGCTTGCCCCTAAATCAGCTAAAGCATTATTGACAGATAAACTACCAATTAAACATGGAATTGTAAAACTCCCTGGATCTTTTAATTTTCGTGGTAGTTTATTTTGTAAAATTACTGAGCACACTGCATTTAGCTCCACATGTGACGCCTCGTCTAACCTCCGTCTGTTTGTCAGAAGTTCTTTTAAAAATTTCCTTGAATTGGGCATCTGCGAAAGAGCTTCAAGAAACGGTAAGTTAATATGTAATTTCTTTAGAAGTTTAAGAAATTTACCGAATTGATCTTCTGTATGGTCTTTCTTGGTTGCATTGGGGTATGGCACTCGAGGTTGGTACTCTACGATTACCGGTTTTGGTTTATCATGTCTTACCTCAACCTTACCTTTACTTACCTCAGCTTCCTGGCTAGGTTCTGATTTGTCTAACCCTTCACTTTTATGAGTAGTTATGACATGAATTTGCTCCTTTGGGTTAGTTTCAGTGTTGCTTGGTAAGCTTCCATGTGGTCTTTCGGAGATCAGCTTAGTAAGTTTTCCTAATTGATTTTCGAGCCCTTGAATTGATGCTTGCTGATTTTTGAGTGTTGTTTCAGTGTTTTGGAAGCGTGTTTCTGACACCGCGATGAATTTTGTCAGCATCTCCTCAAAGTTCGGCTTCTTCTCCTGTGGGTAGGGTTGCTATTGAAAGCCTGGAGGGGGTTGTTGTCTCTGATTTCCTTGACCTCCCCATGAGAAATTTGGATGGTTCCTCCACCCTGGATTGTAAAAGTTACTATAAAGATTATTTTGAGGTCGAGGATTGTTACCTGTATAGTGAACTTGCTCGTTTTCAATGCTTGGGTTGTAAGGCTAGTATTCTGTATTGCTCATCCCTCCTTCATTTACATCGCACTGCATCACTGGGTGTACCTGCGAAGAACCATATAAACCATCAATTTTCTTATTTAAAAGTTCTACCTGATTTGATAGCATGGTTACTGCGTCGAGGTTGAAAACACTAGCGGCTTTTTTTGGCCTTGTCCTTGTAACTTGCCACTGATAGTTATTCAATGACATCTCCTCTATAAACTCATAAGCCGCTTCAAGTGTTTTGTTATTCAGGGTTCCGCCGGTGGCTAAATCAATCAACTGCCTAGTCGAGGGGTTCACACCGTTATAAAAGGTTTGAACCTGTAGCCATAATGGTAATCCATGGTGAGGGCACCTTCTCAAGAAATCCTTGTATCTCTCCCATGCGTTGTAAAGTGTCTCTAAATCGATCTACACAAAAGAAGAGATATCATTCCTCAACTTAGCCGTTTTAGCCGGCGGAAAATATTTTAGCAAAAAAATTTCGGTCATTTGATCCCATGTAGTGATTGATCCTCGTGGTAACGAGTTCAACCTCTGTTTAGCTTTGTTTCTCAACGAAAAGGGAAACAACCGAAGGCGAATGGCATCATTAGAAACGCCATTGATTTTGAAAGTGTCGCAAAACTCAAGAAAATTTGCTATGTGATTGTTTGGATTCTCATCTTGCAAACCATCAAACTGAACAAATTGTTGAATCATCTTTATAGTGTTAGGTTTCAGTTCAAAATTATTTGCAGCGACAGGAGGTCTAACAATACTTGATTCAGTTCCTGTTAAATTAGGTTTAGCATAATCATACATAGTTCGAGGAGGAGGATTTTTGGTAACCACAGGAGGAAGTGGATTATTCTGGGGATCAGCCATCTCTTCCGTGTTATTAGTATCGTCCTCTTGATCTTCTTGTATGTATTGTAGGCTTCGCCTTATCTCTCTTCGATTTCTGCGAATGGTTCCTTCTATATCACTATCGTAAAGTAGAGGTTCTGACAGGTTTCTTCTAGTCATAAACTAGAATACCTGCCAGAAGCAAGGAAAAAGAAAAATTAGCAAAATAGAAATAGAAATAAAATAAAAATTAATTGCAAAAATAAAAATGGCTAAAGTAATAAAAATCAAGTTTTCCTAATATCTTAGCCCCGGCAACGGTGCCAAAAACTTGATTTGTCCAAACTAACTATGACAACGAATAAGGCAAGCGCACCTATCGTTCTGTAGTATAGCTATGGCAAGACCGAAAATATCGTATCCTTAAGGACCAAGAGTTCTAGTAGTTACTATCTTTTTATTATCTAGCCTAAGTATTAAGGGAATAGATGTTTAATTAACTAATTACTAAACTAAGGATGCTAAGACACAGAGAGTGAATTGGGGAAAATACTTTTGGGAAAACAGGTTGATTAAGACAATACAGGAGGAAGAATCCACCTAGACTTCACTTGTTATTTAACTCAACTGCACGATTTATTCACTTGACTTGACCCAGTAGGATTCCCTAATTTATATTAATACCTCTTTCGAGGCTACTAACGTCTAACCCTAGGTTGATTAATTGAAATCTCTTTCTAATTAAAACCCCTAGTGTTGCATTAACTCGATCTATGGACTCCCATATTAGGTTTGACCCTAATCCGAAATGATTTTAAATCATCCTATCTCTAGGGTTGCGATCAACTCCGCTTAACTATGCCGATCTACTCTTAAACAGGGACTTTTGCTCCACTACCTAAGCACATCAATACTTGAATCAATATCCTGAAATATTAAAACAAGAATTAAGAATACGTAATTAAGAACAAATCAAGTATTTATCATACAGTTCAGAAAACAATAACAAGATCCGCCTTAGGTTTCATCCCCCTCAGGTATTTAAGGGGTTTAGTTCATGTTTAATAAAGAATACATCTCAGAAGAAAATAAATAACAAAACATAAGAAAAACCCTAAAACCCCTTGAAGGAAATTGAAGGGAAGATCTTCCGTCTTGAGTGTGATTTCGGCTTCTGGGATGAATCAACTGGCTGTCTTCGAGTAATTTCCTGTGTTCAGCCTTCTCTGGCTTTGCCCCCCTTTTAGGTCATACTTAGGGTGTTTATATAGACTTCGGAATGTCTTTCTTCGCCCCTAAGTATCCTTTTCCAAGTAGAATTACAACGGGTCACGGCAGAGACACACCCGTGGAGGACGCCCGTGTGAATCGAGCCCAGGCCGTGTTCGGGCCTGCTAAGGTGGCACGACCGTATGGTGAACTCCAGGCCGTGTCAATTTCTTATTTTGGCCCATTTTCTCTGTTTTTGGCCCGTTTCTCGTTCTTTTCATCCTCCTATGCTCTCCTAAGCATAAAACATGAAATTAAAGGATTAGGAGCATCAAATTCCACAATTCAAAGGATAAATCATCCAAAAGTATGCCAAATGTGAGATTAAAATATGCATATATTACGGTTTATCAATTGGGTAAAATTATAATGACACATATAACAAAATGACCAAGTCCCTATACATGCCACATACTCAAAATGTTAAGCTCATTAATACCCGAAATAATCATTTGATAGTGTGATGCGAACTCCGATGATCTCCGATCCCGAGCTAACTTGGTGATACTATAAGATAAGGGAAAGAAAGGAGGGTAAGCTATATAGCTTAGAAAGTTCATATGCAAATAATACAAAACATTATTCATACATTTGATATATAAATAACTTAACATATATTAACATAAATGTCATTAAAAATTCATAAACACAACTTACTCAATCACATTCTTACCAATAGCTCATCATATGAATAACATAACATATATCAACATAAATGTCATTAAACTTCATGAGCATAATTTACTCAATCACATTCTTACCAATAGCTCATCATATGAATAACATAACATCTATCAACATAAATGCCATTAAACTTCACGAGCTTAACTTATTCAATCACATTCTTACCAATAGCTCATCATATACCGAATCCATTTTCCTTTGAGTTTTTCGTACATACCTGTACCATCTCATAACATATTCACATACTTTCTCATCTTTGACATACCCGTTGAACCACTTGGAATACTATCGGATACACGGAAAACTTTGCACATAAGTGCCATATATGTAGCCAATGCTACCACAAATTTCATAACACATATAGGCTCGCTCTCGAGCTATCCTCGGGCCTGCTCACACAAGCTGTCAGTCGAGACGTGGCTACGCAGTGCTGCTCACACAAGCTGTCAGGTATCCGCAAAACATGCCGGTATACCCAGCCACCGGTAAGACATATGAGACCAGCACCTGGGACATATAAATTACATGATTACATATTCACATGAGTTCCTAGTGACATGTCACTTGTATCCTAATCTATTCCTAAGGTTCAACCGAGATTTTCTCTCTTGCCGAAACTTCGCCGAGTATGCTCATAGAATTAATCATACAATTCATGCAATATCAAATCATTAAAATACAAATATAACATTGCATTATTAACATACGAACTTACCTCGGTACAAAAATAGTAGAAATGGACCTAATCGTCAAACACTTTATTTTTCCCCCGATCTAGGTCCAAACCTCATTTTTCTTGATCTATAATACCATATTTAACTCATTCAATCACCACATTATTCAATTTAATCCCAAAAACGCCTTATGGCAAAAATTACATTTTTCCCTAACTTTTCAACTTTTTACATTTTAGTCCCTAGACTCGTAAAATGAAATATATTCAATTTCTTCAAAACCCAAGCCTAGCCGAACCATTTTCATACTCATAACAGCCCACATTTTCCATTTATTCACATTTTTCTACTCATTTTATAGACTTTTACAAATAAGTCCTTTTTGACATTTTTATCGAAAATCACTTAGCAAAAGTCGTTTAACAAACAACAAACATGCATTTTCTACCATCAAACATCAAAATACATACATGTTCAACATGGGTGAAATTTTAAACTTCACATTTCTTTCAAATTAGTCCTTGAAATAGCTAAATCAAGCTACAACGATCTTAAAAATACAAAAATCGTTAAAAACGGGATAAGAACGAACTTACAATCGAGCTTGGAAGCTTGGAAAACCCTATCTATGTCTTCTCCTTGTGAAATTCGGCCATGGGGGATGAAAATAGAAAGATGAACATCTTTTATTTGTTAAATTTTGTCTTTATTAACCAAATTGCTAAAATGCCCTTAATGAAAAACTTCAAAATTTCACCTAACCATATCCATTTTTGTCCTCTCTAAAGTATAATGGTCTAATTACCATTTAAGGACCTCCAATTTGAATCTCATAGCATTTAAATACCTCTAGCTTCTAGAACACACATTTTGCATTTATTACAATTTAGTCCTTCTAGCTAAATTGAGTGTTCAAACGTTAAAATTTTTGAACGAAAATTTCACGAAATTATTCCATAAAACTGTAGACCATAAAATAATAATAAAAATAAATATTTATTCGTCAAATTTGTGGTCTCGAAACCACTTTTCTGACTAGACCCAAAATCGGGCTATTACAGTAGGTGTCAATTTTGTCATACCAGGCCCTTGGTGCCTGTTTTAAGCCATACAAGGCTTTTCTTAGCTTGAACACTTTGTCTTCTTCACCAGCAACCTTAAAACCCTCTGGCTGTTCAACAAATATCTCCTCATCAAGAAAGCCATTGAGGAAAACAGATTTTACATCAAGTTGATGTATTTTCCATTGCTTTTGAACAGCCAATGCAACCGGTAGTCTAATTGTATCAAGCCTAGCCATTGGTGCAAATGTCTAAAAGTAGTCAATCCCATACTTCTGACTGAATCCATTCACTACTAACCTTGCCTTCAGCTTGTTCAAAGTTCCATCAGCATTGTGCTTAACTCGAAACACCCATTTTACTTCTATGACCTTCCTGTGAGCTGGTCTTGCAACTAACTCCTAGGTCTGATTTTTATGAATCATGCTCATTTCATCAAGCATGGCTTGCCTCCATCCTTCTTGAGCTTGAACTTCTTCAAAGCATGTTGGTTCAACAGTAGCCATATCTGCTCTCTCATATATTTCATTTAGTGGTCTGGTTCCCCTAACTGGCTCATGATCAATGTCTATCTTAGGATCATTTTGATCAACTTCAGTTTTCTCTGTCATTAAGTCTTTAGAAGTACATTCTGGTTCACTTTTATCCCAATTCCAGCTTAACCTCTCATCAAATACGACATCTCTGCTCACAAAAACTTTGTAAGTTGTAGGATCCAGAATCCTGTAACCTTCTTAACACTACTATAGCCCACTAGAATGCCCGACTGAGCCTTCTTTGCTAATTTGTCCCTCTTGACTGCAGGTATGTGTGCATAACATATGCAACCAAAGACCTTTAGAGGAGCAACTAATGGTTTCAACCCAAACCAGGTCTCAAATGGTGTTTTTTGAAACAATGCCTTGGTTGGTAGCCTATTTTGAAGGTAAACTACAGTGTTCACTACCTCAGCCCAAAAACTTTTAGGCAAATTCCTCTCAAACATTAAGCATCTGGCCATATCCATCAAAGTTCCATTCTTCCTCTCACTGACACCATTTTACTGAGGTGTGTAGGTGTTTGTGAGCTGGTGTTTGATCCCTGATTCTTCACAAAAACTTTAAAACATTGCTGAAGTGTACTCTGTGCCATTGTCTGACCTTAGTGTCCTGAGCTTGTAACCTGATTGAGTTTCTGCTGCAGCCTTGAATTTCCAAAACACTGAGGCTACTTCTGACTTGTGCTTTAGGAAGTAAATCCAGCAGAACCTTGAATAATCATCAATGAAAAGAATGAAGTACCTGCTACCATTCAAGGATTGTGTCTTCATAGGGCCACACACATCAGTATGGACTAACTGTAACTTTTCAGAAGCTCTCCAGGCCTTGGTTATAGGAAATGGTAGTCTAGCTTGCTTTCCTAGCTGACACACTTCACAAACATCCTATTTTTCAACAGTTTTTGTGAAATTTTCAACCAAGTCTTCTTTGGACAAATGAAGTAGAGACTTATAGTTGACATGGCCTAATCTTTTATGCCATAGTTTAGACTCATCTAAGACAGTTGTGTAGGCACTATTTGAACTTTTGTTCTAATCCACAATAAAACATCTGTCAGTCATGGTTACTAACATGAGTTTGGATCCACTTGGATCACTAATCAGGTATTCTTTGCCTTTGAAAACAACTGAGTATCATTTTTCAACAAGTTGAGCAATACTTAGCAGATTTCTGTCTATTTCAGGTACTAACAAAACATTGGAAATGAGTTTGATACCTGAAGGAGTGCCAATCAACACATCTCTCTTACCTTCTTCTTTAATGTAGTGTCCATTGCCCACTTTTACTTTTGTGTTGAAACTTCTATCAATGCTCTTGAAAATAGCATCATCAGGTGTCATGGGGTTTGTGCAACCACTGTCAATCAGCCACCATTTTGTGGTTTTTCTTTTAGTAGCCGAGCAGGAGAAAACAAATACTTGTTCTTCCTGATCACAACCCTCTTCTGCCACTAGAGCTTCTGTTCTAGGCTGTTGAGGCTGGTTTTGCTTCTGCTTGCCTTTGTTTATGCAAACCTTCTCAACATGGCCCATCTATTTACAAACCTTGTACTGCACATCAGGTCTGTTGATAATACTCTAGGATGACATATTTTTATGTATTAATTATATGTTTATTTTGAGTATGATCCTACTAATTTGAGCTATTTATGGTTTTTTATCTTACAGGGACTAATTTGAGGCAAAAGGAAAATTGGAGGCTAAAAGCGTGAATTTAAAGTTAAATTGGGCCAGCATGCGAAGTAGGAGAGAAGTGGTGCCGAAAATGCAAAGTGTGGAAGATTTTGGGAGCAAAAATGCAAAAGAAGAGATTTTATAGCACAAGACTCTATTTAATTTTTAATTATATTAGGATAATTATTAATGATTATTATTTACATTTAATTTTAGCATTTATCTTTAATTATCTTTAATTATTTGTATTCATCTTTTAGAATTTAATTAGGAATAGACTAGATTTCTTAGTACTATAAATAGGGGATGGAGTGTCACAAATTTCACTCATATTTTTCTGTAAACACTCCCTCTCCCAATAAAGTTTAGCCTTTTGTTCTTTCCATATTTTCAATAAAAATCCCATTTCCATTACATTTATTTCTTTTTCCCAAAAAAAACATGAGCCACTAAATCTATCTAGCCGAAGGTTGTCAAAGTTCCCCAAAAAGGGTTCATGAGGCTTAGAATCCATACTTAGCCTTCTCAACGAGTATTCATCGTTTTTCCGCATTACAGGGTTGACGCTTTCGTCCATGTCCCTTAATAGGTGATCTTTTCAACTTGTGCAAGGAACGACCACTTTGTATGTTTTGGGAAGGTTGCACAGTCGGTTTGTTAGCTTACTGCGTCAGAGGTTGGCGAGCCCAAGAGACAAAATGACGTGGTATTCGCCATTGAGAAGTGATGATCTAGCATAAGACGATCCCACAAAAGCGATTGTTGGCTAGAGTTAGGTTTTGCTAAATTGTAAGTCTAAAATCTTGGAGCTGGTGGTCGTAGACGTCCTCTTCCACTATAACTGGCTTATTCTGTTCGAGAAGGATCACCTAAAAGCCGAGGATTGAACCCAAGGCGGATCGAGACAACCGAAGGCTGGAATCTATCCATAAGAAACTCATTTTCCTCAACTTTATTTATCTCTACTATTTTAATTTTAATTTTTGCAATTTCAATTCAATCAGAACTTTTAATTCTGTTTTTATTTTATTTTTTTTCCAGATCAAAACTTTCAATTCTGTTTTTTTTATTTTTTTCCAGGTACGCAGGTTTTCTTGGGCACGATTTTGTCCAGGATTTTGAGGAACAAGCAATTGTGCAAATTCGGTCTCTGAGGATTTGACCCTATTTCCCTTATACTATTACTCTTATTACTTTCATTATTTTATAGGGATAGGATATTTTTGGTGCTCTCAACGACCGCATCAAATTTTGGCGTCGTTGCCGGGGATTGGTAACTTACTAATCTTGTTTCTTTGTTTCTTATGACCATATCAGCTCCAGGTATTCTTGCATTTGATTCAGAAATAGAGAAGACTGCGAGAGCTAATCGCAAGGAGACAAAGTTACGAAAAAAAGTAGTCAGGAGTGGTTGGGACTCACAGTAACCCACCACCAGAAATCAAAATCGACGACGAAGTAGAGTCTAGGGTTAACGGAAACCCTACTCAAACATTTGAAAGCGAAAAAGTAGAAGTCAATTCACTAGAAGAAGTGCTTAACGCTAGGGTTAACGAAATGCCGAATCTAGCACATCAACCAATAGCTCAAACGATTCGGCAACTGGCCGAAGCTCTAGCAGAACAACCGCCATTATGCATCGTGTATCCTACTATGGATACTGATTTTGAACTGAAGTCAGGTTTAATCCAGTTACTGCCAACTTTTCGTGGGTTACAAAACGAAAATCCTCATAAACATCTGAAAGAGTTTCATATGGTTTGTCTTAGCATGAAACCTCAGAGGGTAACTGAGGATCAAATCAAATTGCGTGCTTTTCCTTTCTCCCTAGCAGATTCTGCTACGGAATGGTTATTTTATCTACCCCCTGGATCTATTACAACTTGCGCTGATCTTTCTCATTTGTTCTCAACAGTTTTTTTCCAGCATCACGTGCAGCTGAGTTAAGAAGGGAGATAGTTGGGATAAGGCAAAAAGAATCAAAGTCTCTTTACGACTATTGGGAGCGATTTAAGAAGTTGTGTGCGAGCTGCCCACAACATGGTATAATAGAACAATCTCTTCTCTAATATTTTTATGAAGGCTTGAAACCCATAGAGATGAACATGGTAGACGCTGCCAGTGGAGGAGCATTGGTCAACATGAATCCCCAACAAGCAAGGGACTTGATATCCACGATAGCTACAAATACTCAGCAATTCCGAGCCAATCCTGAACCCCCTAGAAGGGTTCACTAGCTAAGTAATTCAACCTTAGAAGATAAAATTGATAGACTTACTAATATTGTGAATTCTTTTGTTGTAGAAAAAATAAAACCAGCCCGATTATGCGGAATATTGCTACACCTGAACATACAACTGATGCATGTCCCAGTTTATATGATGATACTATGGCTCATTTGGATGCTGTCGGGAATTTCCCTGGGCCACCACAGAGGCGATATGACCCCTACGCTAATACCTACAACCCAGGATGGAGGGACTATCCCAACTTGAGTTATGGGGCCAATCCACGGTATAACCAGCCGTACCAAAATCGGTTTCCACAACAGCCACGAGATTCGGGTAATTCTCTAAAAACTTTGGTCAATAAATTAGCAGCTAATATGCTTGATTTTCAATAGAAAACCGAGGCATCTATAAGAGAATTGACCACATCAATTGAGAAAATGAGTTCTCAAGGGAAGCCGCTGTCACAAATAGAATCAAAACCGAGACAAATCGTAAATGCGATGTGACTGCTGAAGTGGAAAATCTTTGAAACCAATTCTGGCGTAAATCTTGGCCAAGAAATCGCCCAGGAAAAGCCTGAAAATGACAAACAAGTCCGAGCGAAACCTCCATTGCCTAAAATTCAACCTCCATTTCCAGGACGATTGAATCAATGTCGAAAAGGTAAAGAAGACAAGGAGATCCTCGAAACATTCAGAAATGTAGAGATCAACATACCACTGTTGGATGCTATCAGACAGATTTCGCGGTATGCCAAGTTCCTTAAAGAGCTCTGCACCAACAAACGAAAATTAACTGGTAATGAAAAGGTAAGTGTTGGTGAGAGTGTATCCGCAGTGTTGCAGTGGAAAATACCAGCGAAACATAAAGATAGGGGCATGTTCGCTATACCATGCAGAATAGGCCATTTAGGAATTAAAAAGGCTATGTGTGATTTAGGGGCCTCCATAAATGTAATGCCTTTTTCTATTTATGAATCACTTAACACGAGTTTTTTGACGAAAATAGGTGTTATCATTCAGTTGGCAGATAGGTATATTGTGCATCCCAAAGGAGTCCTCGAGGATGTATTGGTAAAAGTTAACGAACTTATTTTCCCTGTAGATTTTTATGTGATAAAAATGGAGGAGGATAGCACTCCTGGATCTTCGGACCTCTTCCGACCTTTCCTTAGTACCGCTAGCACTAAGATCGATGTTCAAAGTAGGACACTCACGATGGAATTTGATGGGGAGATCGTGAAGTTTAATGTTTATGATGCTATTAGTCATCCAAGCAAAATCTTGAATGTAAACCATGTCGACATAATTGACTCATTAGTAGATGAGACTTTTGAGTCCATTTATGAAGACAAATCTGAATTTATCTTTGATGATTATGAATCTGTTAATGAATTATTGTCTCCATCAAACACTAAACTTTTACCTTCTGTTGTGCAGGCTCCAAATTTAGAATTGAAACCAGTTCCTGAACATCATAAGTATGCATTTTTGGGGAAAGGTAATACCCTACCGATCATAGTTTCGAATAAACTCTCTAAGCTCAAAGAAGAAAGTTTGATCCAGGTACTAAAAAATCATAAGGAGGCAATTGGCTGGACCATTGCCGATTTAAAAGGGATAAGCCCTTTGACATGCACACACAGAATCTACTTGGAGGAAAACACAAAACCAAGGCGAGAGGCACAAAGATGGTTGAACCCGAATATGATGGAGGTGGTAAAAAAGGAGGTAATCAAGCTGCTGGATGCTAACATAATCTACCCCATTTCTGAAAGCAGATGGGCAAGTCCGGTACAAGTCGTGCCCAAGAAAACGGGCGTGACAGTAAAGAAAAATGCTGAAGGTGACTTGGTACCAACTTGAGTTCAAAATGGGTGGTGTGTCTACATTGATTACAGGAAGTTGAATTCTTACACTAGGAAAGATCGTTTCCCTCTTCCTTTTATAGATCAAATGCTTGAGCGTTTAGTTGGTAAAACTCACTTTTGTTGTCTTGATGGATACTCAGGTTTCTTCCAAATCCCAGTCGCACCAGAGGACCAGAAAAAGACCACTTTTACGTGCCCATTCGACACATTTGCGTACAGAAGGATGCCATTTAGACTTTACAAAGCACCGACCACATTCCAGAGATGCATGATGAGTATATTTTCTGAATATGTGGAAAAAAATTATCGAAGTTTTTATGGATGATTTTACTGTGTATGGGAATTGTTTTGATGAATGCCTTAAAAACCTCACGATAATTTTAAATAGGTGCATAGAATTTAATCTTGTCTTGAATTATGAAATGTGTCATTTTATGGTAGACAAATGTTTGATTCTAGGTCATATAGTTTCAGCTAAGGGAATTGAAGTCGATAAGGCCAAAACTGACATTATAAATTCTTTGCCATATCCCTCTACTATGAGGGAAATACGTTCTTTCCTTGGCCATGCAGGGTTTTACAGGCATTTTATAAAGAACTTCTCAAAAGTAGCTGAACCACTGTGCGAATTATTGCAGAAGGATAAGAAATTTGAGTTCGGCCCAAAATGTAAGGAGGCTTTTGACACACTAAAACAGAAGTTGGTTTCTGCTCCTATAGTACAAGCACTGGATTGGAATACAAGCACCAGATTGGAACTACCCCTTTGAAATTATGTGCGATGAAAACGAGCGCAGTGTGAGGGCCGTGTTGGGGCAAAAGATAGACAAAGAGCCCCATGTCATTTGTTACACATCAAAAACCCTAGATGCTACACAAAGCAACTACACCACTACAGAAAAAGAACTCTTAGCTATTGTATTTGCTTTGGATAAATTTTGAACTTATTTATTGGGATTTAAAGTGATTATTTTTTCTGACCATGCAGCTCTTAGGTACTTGATCGCAAAGAAGGAAGCAAAACCAAGGCTCATCAGATGGATTTTACTGCTCCAAGAGTTTGACATCGAGATTTGAGATAAAAAGGGGTGCGAAAACTTGGTAGCCGATCACTTGAGTAGGTTAAAAATACTTGACGATGACATCCTTATAAAGGAGAAGTTCCCTGACGAAAGCCTATTTTCGACCGAGGCACGTTTCCCATGGTATACAGATATGGTAAATCTCCTAGCCACAGGTTCCTTGCCATCAGGGTTAGCATGCTTCATAAAGGAAAAGCTTAGACGGAAAGCTCAATATTACATTTGGGATGACCCATATTTGTGGAAACACTGTTCAGATTAGATAATAAGACGATGTGTTCCAGAAACCGAGGTAACCTCTATCCTTACTTTTTGTCATACAGAAGCTTGTGGAGGTCACTTTGGCCCTAAACGAACTGCTCATAAGGTATTGGAATGTGGGCTATATTGGCCCACAAATTTTTGGGACGCATATAATTTCTGTAAGTCTTGCGATAAATGCCAACATACAGGTAACATCACTAAACAAAATCAAATGCCCCTTGTAACACCCGATACCCAAGTCCGAGACTTAGACTGGATACGAGATATTACCGTACTTGAACTTAAGGAAACATGTACTTATGGGCTATAAAATTTTATTTCGAAACAAAAAATTCTCTTTCTTATCAAAACATACGTTTCATGGGCCTACGAGGCCTTAAACACCTATCCGGAAACTTTCAGAACTCAATCGGGAACATTTCCTCAAAACAGGGGTCACACACCCATGTGACTTGGGACACGCCCGTGTACCCCTAAGACATGCCCGTGTCTTCCACCCGTGGTCGACATCGACTAATTTCACCACGGCTTGACACGCCCGTGGATTTGGCCCGTGTGCTAAACTTTGGCATTCGGCTTATCCACAGCCCACACACGCGCCCGTGTACTTCAACCGTGTGGTAATTCAATTTACAAGTGCAAGGTGCGGACTTCACGGCGGTCGGGCACACGCCCATGTGCTAACCAGTGTGTCACACACGACCTAAACATACGACCGTGTGATTAGCCCGTGGTCTATTCTGACTTGAAACACTAATGTGCAGGGGACACACGGCTTAGACACACGCCCGTGTGTCTATCCGTGTGGGCACCTAGGAGGCTATCTTCCAAGCCAATTGCCACCGATATCAAGATCAATCCAATACTCAATTCAATAACTCAAGTATTACATCTAACATGACAAGGATGCATACTTCATTGATAGATAAAAACATACATACTTAATCATTCATGACCCATCCCTTTGGCCATATACAAAAAGAATACTAAGCTTGATAGCCAACACTTTGGCTAATTCTAAAACATAACTCAAAATGAAATGCTTCCTATACATGCCATACTTAATAAAAACAACTTGGCTATACCAAAATAGCGATTGATCGTGTGCTCCGAGCTCCGATGACGATGATCCACGAGATTAGCTTGGCGGGACTACGTGGAAAGAAAGAATTAAAAACGTAAGCATTTCGCTTAACAAGTTTGCATGTAATGCATATAACAACGTATATAAATATATATACTTAACATACTCATTCATCATAAGCAAAGGCATTGCTAAGTTCACATGCTTGAGCTTACTTACTCTTAATGATTCTTACACTTATCATGGTACTTACTAGTCTCGTGCTTGTAAGGTAAACAAGGTACCTGTATCACTTAATCATATAGATTAGCATACTTTGTTAAGGTAAGCATAATCTTAACTTCATCATTCATAACATGAATAATACTCTTAGTTCACTATGACTAGCATACTTTGATGATAGCTTTACTTGCTTAACTTTCTTGCTTTCTCATTTATTCTTTACTCTTTTGCCCGATGAATTACTATGAATAACCGAGGATACTGAATCTCATCTCACAAATATCTCGATGCCAAAGCCATACCCTAGATATGGTCTTACATGGGATCTCTCAACTTGGTATCGATGCCATGTCTTGACATGGACTTACGGAAAGTCTTCCTTGTGTGTTCCATTGGGAACTTACCATTGCCATGTCTTGACATGGTCTTACTTGGTATCTTTACTCATGAATGGGTTAATGCCGAGCCTTGGCTTGGACTTACATGAAATCTTCCTTGTTACTCACCAATGCCATGCCTTGGCTTTAACTTACATGGGATCTCTATCTCATGATAGCTTTTCAATGCCAAGACTTGTCTTGGACTTACATGACATCTTTACATGGAGACTCACCAATGCCATGCCTTGGCTTGGGCTTATATGGGTCTTCATCTCATAATAACTCTTCAATGCCAAGACTTGTCTTGGTCTTACATGATAACTTTCTTGATTGTCGATGCCATGCCTTGGCTTGGTCTTATACGGACTTCCTTGTCTCATGTGATAGATCGAGTATCCTAAGTAATTCAACTTCAATCGAGACTTTCTCATACTTAATCTCATTGATTTCTTTGTTTAGCATAGCATCAAAAATCTCATGGAATTAAGATATATTCTACATCATGCTAAGCAAATCAATGATATTAATTATAAATCTTAGAAATCATACAAACTTACCTCAATGTACAAAATGTATGTAGAAATGCAATTTAGTCATCGACTTTGTTCTTGCCTCGGTTTTGATCCGGGCTTCATTTTTCTTGATCTATAATAATAATTTACCTTATTTAATACACACATTGACTAAATTGACTCTTAACTCATACTTCGGTAAAATTACCATTTTGCCCCTAAACTTCCTCATAATTACACTTTTGCCCCAAGGCTCGTAAAGTGATTTTTATTCAACTTTCATGAACTTTATGCTTATCTGATTCATTCTCATAACTATAGCAACAATCAATTCTCATTATTTCTATCATGTATGAAAAATTTCACAACTTTTACAAACTAGTCGTTACTAGCATTTTTCATTAAATTTATTTTGGAAAAGATGTTTATCTAACATCAAACTCTCATAATCTTTCATAAAACATCATTTTACAAGCATGTCATACATGGGTAGATTTATGAACATGAATTCTAGCTCAACTTATAGCTATAAATAGCTAATTCATAATACGAGGACTCCAAAAATACGAAGAATATTAAAAACGGGGATAGGATGCACTTACTAGCAAGCTTCAAAAATTGAAGAACCCTAGCTATGGATTCTTTCAAATTTTCGGCACAAGGGGGAGAAGATGAATAAGATTTTTGTCATCTTTTTCCCTTTTTAATCATTTAATTGAATAATGACCAAAATGCCATTCTCACTAAACTTTCAAAATTTCTAACTCATGTCCATTTTTGTCCAAAAATTATAATTTGGGAAAATTTCTATTTAAGGACTTATAATTAATATTCCAAAGCTATTTCATACTAAAAGCTTCTAGAATCTCAAATTTTGCAACTTTTGCAATTTGGTCCTAATGGACCAATCAATGACAATTTCATAAAAATTTCTACATGAAGCTTTCATACTATCATGCAAACATATCTTAAACCTCAAAACTCATTTTACTACTTCGGATTTGTGGTCTCGCACCACTGTTCCGACTAGGCTCTAAATCGGGATGTTACACCCCTATCCCTGATTCATGAATGTGAGTTTTTTGATGTATGGGGCATTGATTTCATGGGCCCATTTATTTCCTCATTTAGAAAGTTATATATAATTATTACAGTAGACTATGTTTCTAAGTGGATAGAAGCAAAGCCTACTCGCAATGATAATGCTAAAACTATTGTGGATTTTCTAAAACGAACTATTTTTTCTAGGTTTGGCAAACCTCGAGCTTTGATCAGTGATCGTGGCACCCACTTTTGCAATAAAGTCATGGAGGCACTATTGAAAAAATATGGAGTTCACCACCGTATAGCTACAACCTACCATCCCCAAATGAATGGCCAGGCAGAAATCTCGAATAGGGAAATCAAGACTATTTTGGAGAAAACAGTTCGGCCTAACCAAAAGGATTGGAGTCTTCAGCTAAATGACGCACTTTGGGCTTATCGAACAGCATATAAGGGACCAATTGGCATGACCCTATATCGGCTTATTTTTGGCAAAGCTTGCCATCTTCCGGTAGAATTGGAACATAAAGCTTATTACGCTGTTCGACAATGTAACATGGAGTTAGAACCCGCAGGGAGGGCAAGAAAATTAGACATCCAAGAATTAGAGGAAATTCGTAATGACGCCTACGAGAATGCTCACATTTATAAAGACAAGACAAAGTTGTTCCATGATAATAAAATATCTCAGAAGCATTTTTCGGTAGGACAAAAAGTGTTACTTTACAACTCCGTGTTAAAATTATTCCCAGGTAAGCTTCGGTCTCGATGGCAAGGACCTTTTATTGTGACCGAAGTATTCACACATGGTGCGGTTGAAATAGAGAGTGAAGAATCAGGAAAGTGGTTCATTGTCACTGGCCAATGGTTGAAGTCGTTTTATGAGAATTTTCAAGCCCACACGGTTGAAAAGTTTCATCTGGAACCACCATAGAACCATTCACGGCGTCGAGCTAATGACGTTAAACAAGCGCTTATTGGGAGGCAACCCAATTTTTATTTTTATTTATTTTTCTTACTTTAATATTTATTTTATTTTATTTTATTTTGTTTGGATGTTGATAAATTTCTCTTCTTCTGTCTAGGTAAGCTGAAGTGAAAATAGGAAGAAAAAGGAGAAAAACAATTTTTATTTTTGCATGAAAACAACCCCTATCCTATCCTTATTCTAACCAGGAATAACATATATCTGCTCCATGACTACCCTAAGCCTACAGCCAAACACCCCACCCTTCAGCCAAACAACCCTCTTATACACCTCCAAACCCTAAAATTTACCCTATTTTTTCACCCAAAATTAAAACATCCCGACCAGTCGCCGATTCTCTTTCATTTTCCCCCCACCGTCGATTTTTCAACCACCATGGTACGGACCCATAGCCGAGCCACTGCCGAACCATCCTTCACCCTCAACAGCCGCCGACGCCTTTTTTGGCACCCCAAAGCATTGACTTGGCTAACAATTCCTCCCCTCCTCCTTTCTATCGCACGCCTCTCCATCTCCACCGCACGATTCTCCCTCCTTGGCATCCTCCCCCTCCATTTCTCCGCCACGCGAGACAACCAAGCGATTTTCCTCTCCACCGTGCGACTCGCCCACAGTGTCTCCCTCTTTTCTGCCACACGACACAACAGCGCGATCCTCCTCTCCTCCACGCCACTCATGCGCCGCTCACTCTTTCCCTTCACGCGACCTTGTTCTTTACGTTCCACCACCTTCGTCGCCACCATGTTCGGCGCCTGACCTATCACGACACCAGTCTCATTGTCGACCACCACACCGTTCGGCTTGACTAAGAAAGGCATCCACGAGTTCTTCCTGATGGAGCTCGAAACTAACTATTATTTCGACAAAGGCAAGTGCACCTATCAAACAGTAGTATAACTGTGGTGAGTCTGGAATATCGTATCCTCAAGGACCAAGAGTACTAGTATTAATTATCTTTTTAATATCTAGCCTAATAATTAAGGGGATTTATTTTTAATCTAAAATTTACTAACTAATTTAACTAACTATGAATGCGATAGAGAGTAAATTGGGAAAATACTTTTGGACAACTTATATGAGATAGGCAATACCTAAGGAAGAATCCACCTAGACTTCACTTATTACTTTTGATTCATGCGATTTATTCACTTGGCTTAATCCGTAGAAATCCCTAAATTATATTAAAACCTCTCTCGAGGCTACTAACAACTGACTCTAGGTTGATTAATTGAAATCTCTTTCTAATTAAAACCCCTATTGTCGCATTAACTCGATCTATGGATTCTCTTATTAGGTTTGACCCTAATCCGACAGATTTTTATCGCCCTATGTTTAGGGTTGCAATCAACTCCGCTTAATTGTGTTGATCTACTCTTAAACAGGGACTTTTGCTCCACTGAATAAGCACATCCGACTTGTATCAATAACCTGAATTATTAAAACAAGAATAAGAACTCACAATTAAGAATAAGCACAAGTATTTATCTCATAAATCAAATAATAATAAGATCTGTCTTAGGTTTCATCCCCTTAGATATTTAAGGAATTTAGTTCATACTAAAAGAGGGAAACATCATAAAAAGAGGAAAACAACAAAACATAAGAAAACCCAAAAAACTCCTAAAGAACTTGATGGGAGATCTTCAGTCTTGATGGAGATCCTTCTCCTAAGCTATTCCCGACGGCTGTCTTGGAGTATTTTCTCCTTCTACTCGGCGTCTATTCGACGTCCTGTCGAGCTCTCCTTTTAGGTTTCCCCCTAGGGTGTTTATATAGGCTTTGAGATGCCTTACTTGGCCCACAAGTATCCTATTCTGAATAGAATTCATCCTGATTTTCGCAGGGACACGCCCGTGTGACACGCCCGTGGTGGACTCTTTCGGCCGTGGTCGATTCCGCTTGCCTCACACAGTCGTGTGATTTGTCCGTGGTCGATAGTCCAGGCCGTGGTTGATCCTGCTCGTGACACACGACCGTGGCCAATGGTCCAGGCCGTGTTGATTTCCTAGGTAGGCCCATTTTGCCCTCTTTTTTGGCCCGTTTCTCGTCCTTTTCGACTTCCTAAGCTCTCCTGAGTATAAAACAAGAAATTAAGAGATTAGGAGCATCAAATTCATCAAATTCAATCAAAATTCATCCAAAAGTAAGCTAAGCATGGGGTTAAAATATGTGTAAATTATGGTTTATCAAATATCCCTACACTTAAGCCTTTGCTTGTCGTCAAGCAAAATCCTCAACTCACAATTAAAATTAACTCACTCAATTCACAATCCTCATCAATAATGTTTCATCATAGTTCATAGATAATTCATACATTGATAATTTAACTAGAAGAGTCCTAGAGATTCAAACAATCTAAGTCATAAATTTTTATATCATGAAACATAGGTGCTTCCCCTTACCTAAATAATTACCTCTGGTTCAAAACCGACAAGTATTGACATCCTCACTAAAGATTCACTCAAACCACTCAAAGTGTTTAAGTTTCAAATTAAGCACTCAGAAGTCAAACATGAAAAGTTAATCCCATAGGCTTGCATGAAAATCAAATCTCCACCACTATAAAATGAGATGATACACAAATCAAAAGGTATTTTAAAGGGTTGTAATGGGGCTTGGGTTAAAGGTGTGGATAAAGGCTGAATTAGAGGGTTAGTATCGAGATTGAATTGATAAATTACCTAACTAGAAAAATTGGACTAATACTGATAATTACATCAATTGAAAACTTATCACTAATAACACGAGCTTCTTCTCAAAATGTACCATTAACTGCTTAAGCTCAAATAACAAAGAACTAATAATAAATTTTTTTTAAGAATAACATATAATGATAAGATAGATTTTAACACTGAAATAAAGAAAATAGTTAAGCAACTGATCAAATCGAATCTCGATATAAGGGTAGTCAAGAGAAATGGTGATAACTAATACAAAATGGGTTTTGGTTTAATATTAGTGGTATATCAAGAAATGGTTGATTAGGCTTCAAAGGGGTTTACTAGGGGTTAATGAAACGGGTAGGTTTTTTTAGTGGAATAAGTGGGTTAAGACCTAGGTGCCTTTATCATCTTAGTATATCAAATCAAAGGTGTGGTCTCGACATGTATGATCGAAACAAGTTCTAGAATAACAAATCAATGTTGACGCACTCATAATTAATAAAGTGAGCAAGAAAAGAATATGCTCTAAAAGGCTCAAAATCTCACAAAAATTATGATTTTTGATGTCAACCTTGCAAATTTCAAATTTCAAAGTAATATTTAAATTTAGGGAAACAACCTAACAAATTTTAATTTTGAAAATAGACTTATCATGCTTGATTCTCTAATGTCTTAAAGTTTAAATCATCAATGCACAATTAACTAATGACTTAATCCAAAACATATCAATGAAAATCATAAATCAAAAGAAATTTCATTCTAACAGTAATATGAGAGAATTACTTAAGATAAGATATCATTCAGGGACAGTATTGTTGACACCTCCCCACACTTAAGACGTACATTGTCCTCAATGTACAAAGATAGATATCTACAATGTATAAAATCATAAGATAGGGAGAGAAGTGAACTTCCTGAACTTTGGATGGAGTCAAGGAAAAGAAACGGTAAGTTGGGCATAGATGAAGGTGGAGGTGGATACTAAGGTCGTGGTGTGGTGATTCCCTAACAGCCTTTTGAACCTAAATTAAAGAAATCAAAATATAATAATATAAATTAAGCACAAGAAAGATAAAGAGAAGGAAAATAAAGGAGAAGAGAAAAGAAAAAGAAAAATTAAATGGACTCAAAGGTCCTTGTCCTATCGAGTTACTGAAGCGGCCGGTATGAACTTATGTAGATCGGTCTCGCATGGGGAGGCTGTGCTAGGGTCCTTTCGCTTCTTCGACATGGAGATGGTGGTGAGGATGGTGAAAGAAAAAGAATGAGGGGAAGGGGAAAAGAAAATGAAGGGAGAAGATAGTGAGAAAAGAGAGGGGTGTGGTGGTTGGGGTTTGGGAGAAGAAGAATTTAGGAAGAAAATGAGAAGGAGGGTTTTAAATAGGAATTAGAGACCTGGTTGCTGCCCACGCCCATGTGCCGTGGGTGTGCTAGGTCACACGGCCATATCGCACGACCGTGTGGTGGCTCGTTCGTTTCTCCCACGCCTGTGTAGAGGTTTCCACGCCCGTGTAGCTTTCTCAGTGTCGGCCACGGCCGTATCGTACGGCCGTGGCATTTTATCGCCGCTCGTGGTTTGTGGATTTTTCGTCCTTGGTTCGTACGATCTCTGCCACTCCCATGTGTCTTTTCGTTGTGTCCACACGGCAACGACCACGCCCGTGTGCAAGGCCGTGTGGATAAAGAAACCTGCGCTTTATTAATTTGGTTATTTTGTAGTTAAATGCTAAAAATTGAAAATATGGAAGTTAATGGGGTTAGTACTCGGGTTGCCTCTCGAGAAGCGCTCGTTTAAAGTCTTAAGCTAGACTTACCTCTCATTCGCATATCTCATGGTGGGTCGAGGAGTTGACACTCCTCTCTCTTGCTATCAATTCTATGATCACTATATAGTTTGAGTCGAGTAGTGTTTACCTTAAAAGTGCCGAACTTAGGATTAGTTACCTCAACTGTTCTGTATGGGAAGACATTGAGTACCTTAAAAGGGATTTCTTCGTTTGTATTAAGGTCTGAAATGGTGATTCGAGGGCCTGTCTTATCCAACAATACCTGATCCTCGATCTGAAATTGGTATGTCCCATCTTTAAGTTTGACATGGAGTTGCCTCATTTTTGCTTCGTGTGTTTTTAGTTTCTCCTTGAAATGTGTCTTCTACTCGTCTAGTTCATCGATCTGAAGCCTTCGTTCCTCATAAGTTATTTCCTTGTTGGTACGAGGTTTAGGATGTGGCTCAAATGTGTAATTTCGTGGTGCTTCCTGAAAAGAAGGTTGAACTGAATGGTCATTCATAGAATTTATGTTCTCACCTTTATTACTCGATGTCCTAGCCGTGTCAAGAGCCTGAAGAGTGATCGTTTCGTCACCTACACGAAATGTGAGCTCACCTGTACCAACATCAATTTTAGTTTTAGCAGTTGCTAAAAAGGGTCTTCCTAAAATTAAAGGAATATTATTGTCCTCATCTATGTCTAAAACGACAAAGTCTATTGGGAATATGAATTTATCAATTTTTACTAGTACATCTTCAATTATACCCCTAGGAACTCTAATAGTCTTATCAGCTAATTGAATGCTCATCCTAGTTTGTTTTGGTTTCCCTAAACCTAGCTGTTTAAACATTTTATAAGGCATAACATTTATGCTTGCCCCTAAATCAGCCAAAGCGTTATTACCAGATAAACTACCAATTAAACACGGAATTGTAAAACTCCCTGGATCTTTTAATTTTTGTGGTAGTTTATTTTGTAGAATTGCTGAGCACACTGCGTTTAGCTCCACTTGCCACGTATCGTTTAACTTCCGTTTGTTTGTCAAAAGCTCTTTTAAAAATTTCCTTGAATCTGGCATCTGCAAAAGAGCTTCAAGAAACGGTAAGTTAATATGTAATTTCTTTAGAAGTTTAAGAAATTTATCAAATTGTTCCTCTGTGTGGTCTTTCTTTATCGTATTAGGGTATGGAACATGAGGTTGGTACTCTGTAATTACCGGTTTCGATTTATCATGGCTTACCTCAACCTTACCCTTATCTACAACGTTCTCTTGCCTCTATTTTGGTTCATCTAACCCTTCACTATCATGAATAGTAATGGCGTGAATTTGCTCATTTGGGTTAGTTTCAGTGTTGCTTGGCAAGTTTCCTTATGGTCGTTCTGAGATCAGCTTAGCAAGCTGACCTATTTGGTTCTCGAGCCCTTGAATCGATGCTTGCTGATTTTTTAGTGCTATTTTGGTGTTTTGGAAACAAGTTTCTGACACCACGATGATTTTCGTTAGCATCTCCTCAAGGTTCGGCTTCTTCTCTTGTGGGTAGGGTTGTTGTTGAAAGCCTGGAGGGGGTTGTTGTCTCTGATTTCCTTGGCCACCCCATGAGAAATTTGGATGGTTTCTCCAACCTGGATTTTAAGTGTTACTATAAGGGCTATTTTGAGGTCTAGAATTGTTACCCATATAGTTCATCTGTTCATTTTCTATGCCAGGGTTGTAGGGTGGGTATTCTGTATTGTTTGTCCCTCCCCCATTTGTATCGCACTACATCACTGGATGTACTTGCGAAGAACTACACAAACCATCAATTTTCTTACTAAGAAGTTCTACCTGATTTGATAGCATTGTTACTGCGTCGAGGTTGAAAACACTGGCGGCTTTTGTTGGCCTTGTCCTTGTAACTTGCCACTGATAGTTATTCAGTGACATCTCCTCTATAAACTCATAGGCCGCTTCAGGGGTTTTGTTATTTAGGGTTCAACCGTGGTGAAATCAATCAATCGCCTTAGTTGACGGGTTCACACCATTGTAAAAGGTTTGAACCTGTAGCCACAAGGGTAACCCATGGTGAGGGCATCTCCTTAGTAGATCCTTATATCTCTCCTATGCATCATAGAGTGTTTTTAGATCCATCTGCACAAAAGAAGAAATATCATTCCTTAACTTAGCCGTTTTAGCCGGCGAAAAATATTTTAACAAAAAATTTTCGGTCATTTGTTCCCATGTAGTGATTGATCCTCGTGGTAACGAGTTTAACCACTGTTTAACTTTGTTCCTAAATGAAAAGGGAAACAACTGAAGAAGAATGGCATCATCAGAAACGCCATTAATCTTGAAAGTGTCGCAAAACTCAAGAAAATTTGCCAAGTGATTATTTGGATCCTCATCCTGCAAACCATCAAACTGAAAAAATTGCTGAATTATCTGTATAGTGTTAGGTTTCAGTTCAAAATTATTTGCAGCAATAGCAGGTCTAACAATACTTGATTCAGTCTCTGTTAAATTAGGTTTAGCATAATCATACATAGTACGAGGAGCAGGATTTTGATTCACCGGGTTTGCGGCAACCACAGGAGATAGCAGATTATTCTGGGGATCAGCCATCTCCTCGGTATTAGTGATATCGTTCTCTTGCTCTTCTTGTATGTATTGTAAGCTTCGCCTTATCTCTCTTCAGTTTCTACGAGCTGTTCTTTCAATCTCACAGTCGTAAAGTAAATGTCCTGACGGGTTTCTTCTAGTCATAAACTAGAGACTCCTGCCAGAAGTAAGAAGAAGAAAAGTTAGTAAATAAAAAATAAAAAAATTAAATTGCAAAGAAATAAAATGGCTAAAGTAATAAAAATTTAGTGTTCCTAATATCTCGATCCTCGGCAACGGCGCCAAAAACTTGATGGAGCTCAAAACTAACTATTATTTCGACAAAGGCAAGCGCACCTATCGAACAGTAGTATAGCTGTGGTGAGTCCGGAATATCGTATCCTCAAGGACGAAGAGTACTAGTATTAACTATCTTTTTATTATCTAGCCTAATAATTAAGGGGATTTATTTTTAATCTAAAATTTACTAACTAATTTAACTAACTATGAACGCGACAGAGAGTAAATTGGAAAAATACTTTTAAACAACTTTTATATGGGATAAGCAATACCTAAGGAAGAATCCACCTAGACTTCACTTATTACTTTTGATTCATGCGATTTATTCACTTGGCTTAATCCGTAGAAATCCCTAAATTATATTAATACCTCTCTCGAGGCTACTAACAACTGACTCTAGGTTGATTAATTGAAATCTTTTTCTAATTAAAACCCCTATTGGCACATTAACTCGATCTATGGATTCCCTTATTAGGTTTGACCCTAATCCGGCAGATTTTCGTCGCCCTATGTCTAGGGTTGCAATCAACTCCGCTTAATTGTGTTGATCTACTCTTAAACAGGGACTTTTGCTCCACTGAATAAGCACATCCGACTTGAATCAATAACCTGAATTATCAAAACAAGAATAAGAACTCACAATTAAGAATAAGCATAAGTATTTATCTCATAAATCAAATAATAATAAGATCTTTCTTAGGTTTCATCCCCTTAGATATTTAAGGAATTTAGTTCATACTAAAAGAGGGAAACATCATAAAAAGAGGAAAACAACAAAACATAAGAAAACCCAAAAAAACTCCTAAATAACTTGATGGGAGATCTTCAGTCTTGATGGAGATCCTTCTCCTAAGTCAAGCATTCCCGACAATACTGTCTTGGAGTATTTTCTCATTCTACTCAGCGTCTATTCGACGTCCTGTCGAGCTCTCCTTTTAGGTTGCCCCATAGGGTGTTTATATAGGCTTTGAGATGCCTTACTTGGCCCACAAGTATCCTATTCCGAATAGAATTCATCCTGATTTCAGCAGGGACACGCCCGTGTGACACGCCCGTGGTGGACTCCTTCGGCCGTGGTCGATTCCGCTTGCCTCACATGGCCGTGTGATCTGCCCGTGGTCGATAGTCCAGGCCGTGGTTGATTCTTCTCGTGACACACGACCGTGGCCAATGGTCCAGGCCATGTTGATTTCCTAAGTAGGCCCATTTTGCCCCTTTTTTTTTGGCCCGTTTCTCGTCCTTTTCAACTTCCTAAGCTCTCCTGTGTATAAAACATGAAATTAAGATATTAGGAGCATCGAATTCATCAAATTCAATCAAAATTCATCCAAAAGTAAGCTAAGCATGGGGCTAAAATATGTGTAAATTATGGTTTATCACTTCCTCTAACTCCGACGTCGACATTCCCGAACAGCCCACACATGCCGGTGCCCCCGATAGTCACGACGACCCACGCCCAACACCTACCCGTGGCTGGACCTACCGATCTTGCGTCAATATCCTGCCGCCGGAGTGCCATTTACAAAGTAATATCACGTTTACTTCCGCTACTGATCAGGATAGGTATGATCGTCTAAGACATAAACAGGTAGTGCCTTGCAAATGTTTATCAATCTTTGTTTTGGCTGCTTTGAATATTGAAACTGCTGTTACAGATTATTTTCACAATATTGGTTGGGTTGAAAATTTTGATATTACTCACTGCGCTTATTACGAACTGGTTTTGGAATTTTATACCACTTTTCATTTTCAGAGGCACGGACAAATTTCATTGGACACACTGGGCGTTATAAAATTTTGGTTGCTTGGTACCATGCATAGTTTATCCATTACTGACTTTAATATTGCATTAGCTTTTATGTCAGAGGAGTATACTATGTCTACCACTTATGAGAATAGTTTGTGTACTTTTCCAACAGACTTCAAGGCTGTCGAGGCATTTGCTTTATTAATAGATAATGTTGAAACCATGTATAGCCCTAAAAAATCAAAAGATTTATGGTTTCGTAACCCTGCTTTGTGTTACATACATCGTTATTTAGCTTATAATTTCTCAGGCCGACGAGATGCTCCGGTTACCGTCTCGAAGACGGAATTATTCTTATTATGGTGTATGTACACCGGTCGTTCGGTAAATTTGGGCTATTGGTATGCGCTTTAATTTGAACATGTTATAAATGCAAAGCATCCTCTAATTTTAGGTTCTTTTATTACACAGCTGTTATTTTCTTTACATGGATCTAATGCTACTATTTCAGACTTATATGTTGCTTGCCAGACCGATCCATTAGATGCTCGCTACCTCGACTCGATGGGATTGCTTCTTGGCACCCCTTCTTCCTTTCGTTTTGTCCCCCCAGGTGTCCGCTCTTCGCCGGCTGACCGAATCTTTTGGAAGCAAAATCAGCACGACGTGCCCAATTAAGAACAACCTCCCATGACCATCGAGCAACGTTTAGAGCGCATCGAGGCATGATTCGACACCCTCGACTAGTAGATGGCTGATCTTATTACCGCTTTGCGCGAACGAAAGTAACCACATAGGGAGTTCTTCTGAACTTTTCTTCTTCCACCTATTTATTTATTTTATTCCACATCGAGGACAATGTGTTTTAAGTAGGGGGAGGCATTCCTCATTATTTCTGTCATTATTATTTCTGTCATTTTATATGCTATTTTTATTGTTGCTGCTGCTTTGTGCTCGTTGCTGCCCATATATATATTTTAGAATATTCTGCCTCTTTTCATGCCCAAGAATTTGACCACGACTTGCCCATTGTTTGACCTACATGCATGATTCTTGTCTACTAGTTAGTTATGATTTTGCCTATTTGATTTCATCTCCACTGTTTTATTTCTTTTAGGCTGACTAATTATGATTAATAGAGTTAACCGTACCTTGCTTATAGTAAAATCGATTAAGTCTAAATGTAAAGAGAACACTTAATGAAAATTGCATGCTGAAATTCTGTTCATGACTGTTAGGTAGTTGCCGAAACTTATTTTTGACACTTGATTATTTTTCCTAGCCCTCCAAATTAAAATTCCTTATTATAATAAATTGTGATGCTTCCATTGTTATGAGTATAGCTTAAAACGTGACTGACTGAGTAACCGGGGTAGGGTGCTTGGGTTGTCATCCTATTTCGCGTCAAAAGGTTGTGTAACGTGTTAGGTAACTCCGCTAACCGGGATTAAATAATTTTTTTAAGGAATATGTTGGGCTGAGTAATCGGGGTGGGGTGCTTGGCTGTCATTTCTCTTCGCGTCAAAAGGTTCGATGTGTTCTTAAGAAAAATATAATAAGTTAGGAGTATGTTGGGTTGAGTAACCGGGGTGGGGTGCTTGGCTATCATCTCTCTTCGCGTCAAAAGGCTTAATATATTCCTAAGCAATAATAATAATAATAATAAAAGAGAAGAAATGATGTATCAATAAAGTTGCATTTGGAGACTAAAGGTGGAAACAAATAAGGTGTCTTGGTAAGTTTAGTAAATTACCTAATTTTCATAAAATAATCCAAGTTGATTTTTGTGTGTATTAAATTGGAATACTTTTTCGGTTTTACTTAAAGCACGTTAAAGGTTATCTTTATTCCTCATAAGCATTATGCCTACTTGTTATAAAACTTTGGAGTAGTATTTCTTTCACAGCAAGATCTGAATTTCACAGTGGATAGGAACCATACTTGAGGGCAAGCATGGGCTAAGTAGGAGGGATTTGATAATACTCTAAGATGACATATTTTTATGTATTAATTATATGTTTATTTTGAGTATGATCCTACTAATTTGAGCTATTTATGGTTTTTTATCTTACAAGGACTAAATTGAAGGCAAAAGGAAATTTTGGGGCTAAAAGTGTAAATTTAAAGTTAAATTGGGCCAGCATGCGAAGTAGGAGAGAAGTGGTGCCGAAAATGCAAAGTGTGGAAGATTTTGGGAGCAAAAATGCAAAAGAAGAGATTTTATAGCACAAGACTCTATTTAATTTTTAATTATATTAGGATAATTATTAAGGATTATTATTTAGATTTAATTTTAGCATTTATCTTTATTTATCTTTAATCATCTTTAATTATTTGTATTCATCTTTTAGAACTTAATTAGGAATAGACTAGGTTTCTTAGTACTATAAATAGGGGATGGAGTGACATAAATTTCACTCATCTTTTTCTGTAAACACTCCATCTCCCAATAAAGTTTAGCCTTTTGTTCTTTCCATATTTTTCAATAAAAATCCCATTTCCATTACATTTATTTCTTTTTCCCCAAAAAAACATGAGCCACTAAATCTATCTAGCCGAAGGTTGTCAAAGTTCCCAAAAAAGAGTTTATGAGGCTTAGAATCCGTACTTAGCATTCTCAACGAGTATTCATCATTTCTCTGCATTAAGGGGCTGACGCTTCTGTTCATGTCCCTTAATAGGGGATCTTTTCAACTTGTGCAAGGAACGGCCGCTTTGTACTTTTTGGGAAGGTTGCACAGTCAGTTTGTTAGCTTACTGCGTCAGAGATTGGCGAGCCCAAAAGAAAAAATAGCGTGGTATTCGCCATTGAGAAGTGATGATCTAGCATAAGATGGTCCCACAAAAGCGATTGTTGGCTAGAGTCAGGTTTCGCTAAATCGTAAATATAAAATCTTGGAGCTGGTGGTCGCAGGTGTCCTCTTCCACTATAACTGGCTTATTCTTTTTGAGAAGGATCACCTAAAAGCCGAGGATTGAACCCAAGGCGGATTGAGACAACCAGAGGCTAGAATCTATCCATAAGAAACTTTTTTTCCTTAACTTTATTTATCTCTACTATTTTAATTTTAATTTTCGCAATTTCAATTCAATCAAAACTTTTAATTCTGTTTTTATTTTATTTTTCCAGATCAAAACTTTTAATTCTGTTTTTTTTCCAGGTACGCAGGTTTTCTTGGGCACGATTCTGTCCAGGATTTCGAGGAACAAGCAATTGTGCAAATTCGGTCCTTGAAGATTTGACCCTACTTCCCTTATACTATTATTTTTATTATTTTCATTATTTTATAGGGATAGGATATTTTTGGCGCTCTCAACGACCGCATCATCTACCAGCAGTTAGCTTCAGGATGGCTAACTCTTTTGCAATGTGAGCAAGGTGGATACCTTATTCTTGCTCCATCTCTTTTTGATCTATCTGGCCAAGTTTTCTTCCCTTTGTAGCCAGAGGATCTCGAGGTTGGTCTACTCTTGGCTTAAAAGGCACCTTCTTGATGCTCCTCCTATCTGCTAGCTCTTCTTTGTTCCTGGGCATAGAGAGCATTGATTACCTCAGTCAAAGATATTCTTGACAATCTCTTGAATCTTCTAAGGAAGAGATTTTGGCTTCATATTTCTCAAGTAAGGTTGAAATAAACTTTTCCACTATTCTGGCTTCATTGAATTGGTCCCCAAGCAGTCTGCTGCTGTTTACAACAGCCATGATCCTGTCAAAATATTGCTTAACTGTTTCTGATTCCTTCATCTTCAAATTTTCAAAGTCCCTTCTCAAATTCAAGAGTTGTTGCTGTCTTGTTTTTTCAGTTCCTTGAAACTCCTCTTTAAGCCTGCCCCGAGCCTGTTTTGGAGTCTCACAGGCCATAATCCTTGTGAAAATCAAGTCTGACACACTGTTTTGAATACAATACATTGCGTTGTACCTCTTGGCTCTGTCATCAGAGTGCTGCCTGATCTGAGCTACCGTGGTGTTAGCTCTCAAGGGTGGTGGTTCAACATCAGCATTGACAACCTCTCACAAGTCAAATGCTTGCAGGTAGGTCTTCATTTTCACTACCCAAATGTGGTAGCCTTAACCATTGAACATGATGGAGCTCGAAACTAACTATTATTTCGACAAAGGCAAGCGCACCTATCGAACAGTAGTATAACTGTGGTGAGTCCGGAATATCATATCCTCAAGGACCAAGAGCACTAGTATTAACTATCTTTTTATTATCTAGCCTAATAATTAAGGGGATTTATTTTTAATCTAAAATTTACTAACTAATTTAACTAACTATGAACGCGACAAAGAGTAAATTGGGAAAATACTTTTAAATAACTTTTATATGGGATAGGCAATACCTAAAGAAGAATCCACCTAGACCTCACTTATTACTTTTGATTCATGCGATTTATTCACTTGGCTTAATCCGTAGAAATCCCTAAATTATATTAATACCTCTCTCGAGGCTACTAACAACTGACTCTAGGTTGATTAATTGAAATCTCTTTCTAATTAAAACCCCTATTGTCGCATTAACTCGATCTATGGATTCCCTTATTAGGTTTGACCCTAATTCGGCAGATTTTCGTCACCCTATGTCTAGGGTTGTAATCAACTCCGCTTAATTGTGTTGATATACTCTTAAACAGGGACTTTTGCTCCACTGAATAAGCACATCCGACTTGAATCAATAACCTGAATTATCAAAACAAGAATAAGAACTCACAATTAAGAATAAGCACAAGTATTTATCTCATAAATCAAATAATAATAAGATCTGTCTTAGGTTTCATCCCCTTAGATATTTAAGGAATTTAGTTCATACTAAAAGAGGGAAACATCATAAAAAGAGGAAAACAACAAAACATAAGAAAACCCAAAAAACTCCTAAAGAACTTGATGGGAGATCTTCAGTCTTGATGGAGATCCTTCTCCTAAGCTGTTTCTGACGGCTGTCTTGGATTATTTTCTCCTTCTACTCGGCGTCTATTCGATGTCCTGTCGAGCTCCCCTTTTAGGTTGCCCCTAGGGTGTTTATATAGGCTTTGAGATGCCTTATTTGTCCCACAAGTATCCTATTCCGAATAGAATTCATCCTGATTTTGGCAGGGACACGCCCGTGTGACACGCCCGTGGTGGACTCCTTCGGCTGTTGTCGATTCTGCTTGTCACACACGGCCATGTGGTCTGCCCGTGTGTAGTGGTCCAGGTCGTGTAGGCCCATTTTGTCCCTTTTAGGCCCGTTTCTCGTTCTTTTCGACTCCCTAAGATCTCCTGAGTATAAAACATGAAATTAAGAGATTAGGAGCATCGAATTCATCAAATTGGATGGGAAATAATCCAAAATTAAGCCAAGCATGGGGTTAAAATATGTGTAAATTATGGTTTATCAAATACCCCCACACTTAAGCCTTTGCTTGTCCTCAAGCAAAATCCTCAACTCACAATTAAAATTAACTTCTTCAATTCATAATTTTCATCAATTATGTCTCATCATAATTCATAGATAATTCATACATTGATAACTTAACTTAAAGAGTCTTAAAGATTCAAACAATCTAAGTCACAAATTTTTGTAGCATGAAAACATAGGTGTTTCCCCTTACCTAAATAATTACTTTTGATTCAAAACCGTCAAGAATTAACATTCTCACTAAAGATTCACTCAAATCACTCAAAGTGTTTAAGGTTCAAATTAAGCACTCAAAAGTCAAACATGAAAAGTTAATCCCATAGGCTTACATGAAAATCAAATCTCCGCCACTATAAAATGAGATGATACACAAATCAAAAGGTCTTTAAAAAGGGTTGTAATGGGGCTTGGGTTAAAGGTGTGGATAAAGGCTGAATTAGAGGGTTAAAAATCGAGATTGAATTGACAATTTATCTAACTAGAAAAATAAACTAATACTGAATAGTTACATCAATTGAAACTTATCAATAATATCGAGCTTCTTTTCAAAATATAAGATTCTCTACTTAAGCTCAGATAACATGGAACTAATAGTAATATATATTTCATTTTTTTTAAAAATAAGTACATCCAAATAATAATAAAGAACTTTTAACAACTGAAATAGAGAACATAGTTAGGCAACTGCTCAAATCAAATCTCGACAAAAATGGTTAAAACAAGAAGGAAAAATTCTCAATGAATCAAAAAGAATGGGTCTTGGGTTAATATTAATGGGTGAGGCAATAAACGGTTTATTAGTCTCAAAGGGGTTCACTAGGGGTTAATTATGAAGGTAGGCTTTTTATGGAGTAAGTGGGTTAGGTCCTAGGTGCCTTTATCATCTCTGTATATCAAATCAAAAGTGTGGTCTTGACATGTATAATCGAAGCAAGTTCTGGAATAAAAAATCAATGTTGACACACTCATAATCAATAAAGTGAGCACGAAAAATGTATGCTCTAAAGGCTCAAAATCTCATAAAAATTATGGTTTTTGATGTCAACCTTGCAAATTTCAAACTTCAAAGTAATATTTAAATTTAGGGAAACAACCTAGCAGATTTTTAATTCTGAAAATAGACTTATCATGCTTGATTCTCTAATGTCTTAAAGTTTAAACCATCAATGTACAATTATCTATGACTTAATCCGAAGCATATCAATGATAATCATAAATTAATAGAAGTTTCATTCTAATAGTAATATGAGAAAATTACTTAAGAATAAGTCTTAATTCAGGGATTTTCAAATAATACTGTAGTTAACCCCCCCACACTTAAGATGTACATTATCCTCAATGTACAAAGATAGATAATAGCAATATAGTAATAAAATCATAAGATAGGGAGAGAAGTGAAACTTTCTGAATTTTGGATGGAGTCAATGAAAAGAAACGGTAAAGTTGGAGAGAGGTGAAGGTGGGGAGGATACTCCGGTGGTGGTGTGGTCGTTCGTTAACAGCCCCTTGAACCTAAATTAATGAAATCAAAATATAATAATATAAATTAAAGGTGAGAAAGATAAAAGAAAATAAATTAAAAATGAAAATAAGAGAAAAAGAAAAGAAAAATAAATGGACTCAAAGGTCCCACGGGCGTGTCGCACGCCCGTGTAGATTTCTCAGTTTCGACCACAGCCGAATTGCACGACCGTGGCGTCTTATCGCAGCCCTTATTTTGGGATAAGTTTTGTCCTGTTTCCACACGGCCACGGCCACGCCCGTGTGCAAGGCCGTGTGGGTAGGGAAACCTGCGCCTAAAAATTTGGTTAGTTTTTAGTTAAATGCTAAAATTCGAAAATATAGACGTTAGTGGGGTTAGTGCTCGGGTCGCCTCTCGAGAAGCGCTCGTTTAAAGTCTTAAGCTAGACTTACCTGTCATTCGCATAACCATGGTGGTTTGAGGAGTCGAAACTCCTTTTTCCTATTATCAATTCTATCAACATATGGTTTGAGTCGGGTAGTATTTACCTTAAAAGTGCTGAAATTAGAATGAGTTACCTCGACCGTTCCGTATGGAAAGACCTTGAGTACCGTAAAAGGAGTCGCACCATTTGTATTAAGCTCTGAAGTGGCTATTCGAGGGTCGATTGTATCTAACAGTACCTGATCCCCGAGCTGAAATTGGTATGTCTCATCTTTAAGTTTGACATGGTTTTGCTTTGGTTCTTCGTGTTTTTTCAGTTTTTCCTTGACGTGTGTCCGCCATTCATTTAGTTCATCGATTTGTAACCTTCGTTCCTCATGAACAGTTGTATTCTCAGTATGAACATGAGATCCTAGCTCTGTTATCTTTTCCTGAGAGATTTCCTGTAAAGAAGATTGAACGTTAAGTTTATTTATATTAACATGACTTGTATTCTCTTGATCGTTAGATATTCTATCAGAATCACGTGCTTTGAGTTTAATCATGTCATCACCTACACGAAGTGTTACTTCCCCTGTATCAACATCGATAATGGTCCTAGCAGTTACTGAAAAGGGTCGTCCTAATATTAAAGGCACATTATTGTCCTCATCCATGTCTAAAACAACAAAGTCTACTGGAAATATGAATTTATCAATTTTCACTAGTACATCTTCGATTATACCCCTAGGAACTCTAATAGTTTTATCTGCGAGTTGAATACTCATCCTAGTTTGTTTGGATTTCCCTAGACCTAGCTGTTTAAACATTTTATAAGGTATAACATTAATACTCGCCCCTAAATCAGCCAAAGCATTATTAATATCTAAACTACCAATTAAGCATGGAATTGTAAAACTCCCTGGATCTTTTAACTTTCGTGGTAGTTTATTTTGTAGAATTGTTGAGCACACAGCGTTTAGCTCCACATGCGACGCCTCGTCTAGCTTCCGTTTGTTTGTCAAAAGCTCTTTTAAAAATTTCCTTGATTTGGGAATCTGCGAAAGAGCTTCAAGAAACGGTAAGTTAATATGTAATTTTTTTAAGAGTTTAAGAAATTTACCGAATTGTTCATCTGTACAGTCTTTCTTTGTCGCATTGGGGTATGGCACACGAGGTTGGTACTCTGTAATTACCGATTTTGGTTTATCATGGCTTACCTCAACCTTACCTTCATCCACCACGATCTCTTACCTCGAGGTTGGTTCGTCTAACCCTTCACTTTTGTGAGCAGTTATGGCATGAAGTTGCTCATTCGGGTTAGTTTCAGTGTTGCTTGGCAAGCTACCTTGTGGTCGTTCTGAAATCAGCTTAGCAAGCTGACCTATTTGGTTCTCGAGCCCCTAGATTGATGCTTGCTGGTTTTTGAGTGCTGTTTCGGTGTTTTGAAAACGGGTTTCTGACACCACGATGAATTTTGTTAGCATCTCCTCAAGGTTTGACTTCTTCTCTTGTGGGTAAGGTTATTGTTGAAAGCTTGGAGGGGGTTGCTGTCTCTGATTTCCTTGACCATCCCACGAGAAATTGGGATGGTTCCTCCAACCTGCATTATAAGTGTTACTATAGGGATTATTTTGAGGTCTAGAATAGTTACCCACATAGTTGACTTGTTCGTTCTCTATGCTAGGGTTGTAGGATAGATATTTTGTGTTGTTCACCCCTCCCCCATTTGTATCGCACTGCATCACTGGATATACCTGTGTAGAACTAGACAAACCATCAATTTTTTATTTAACAGTTCTACTTGGTTTGATAGCATGGTTACTGCGTCGAGGTTGAAGACACTGGCGGCTTTTGTTGGCTTTATCCTCATAACTTGCCACTGATAGTTATTCAGTGCCATCTCCTCAGTAGTTTTGGTATCGTCCTCTTGCTTCTTCTTCTATGTACTGTAGGCTTCGCCTTATTTCCCTACGATTTCTGCGAACGGTACCTTCTATATCACTTTCAAAAATCAAGGGTCCTGACGGGTTCCTCCTAGTCATAGACTAGAATTACCTGCCAGAAGCAAATAAAAGGAAAATTAGCAAAGTTAAAAAATAAAGTAAATATAAATTGCAAATAAATAAAATGGCTAAAGTAATAAAAATTAAGTGTTCCTAATATCTTAGTCCCCAAAGAACGCGCGCAAAAACTTGATGGAGTTCGAAACTAACTATTATTTCGACAAAGGCAAGCGCACCTATCGAACAGTAGTATAGCTGTGGTGAGTCCGGAATATCGTATTCTTAAAGACCAAGAGTACTAGTATTAACTATCTTTTTATTATCTAGCCTAATAATTAAGGGAATTTATTTTTAATCTAAAATTTACTAACTAATTAACTAACTATGAACGCGACAGAGAGTATATTGGGAAAATACTTTTAAATAACTTTTATATGGGATAGGCAATACCTAAGGAAGAATCCACCTAGACTTCACTTATTACTTTTGATTCATGCGATTTATTCACTTGGCTTAATCCGTAGAAATCCCTAAATTATATTAATACCTCTCTCGAGGCTACTAACAACTGACTCTAGGTTGATTAATTGAAATCTCTTTCTAATTAAAACCCCATTGTTGTCGCATTAACTCGATCTATGTATTCCCTTATTAGGTTTGACCTAATCCAAAGAGATTTTAAATCGCCCTATATCTAGGGTTGCAATCAACTCCGCTTAATTGTGTTGATCTACTTTTAAACAGGGGCTTTTGCTCCACTGAATAAGCACATTCGACTTGAATCAATAACCTGAATTATCAAAACAAGAATAAGAACTCACAATTAAGAATAAGCATAAGTATTTATCTCATAAATCAAATAATAATAAGATCTGTCTTAAGTTTCATCCCCTTAGATATTTAAGGGATTTAGTTCATACTAAAAGAGGGAAACATCATAAAAGAGGAAAAACAACAAGACATAAGAAAACCCCAAAAAACTCCTAAAGAACTTGATGAGAGATCTTCAGTCTTGATGGAGATCCTTCTCCTAAGTTGTTCCCGACGGCTGTCTTTGAGTATTTTCTCCTTCTACTCAGCGTCTATTCGATGTCCTGTCGAGCTCCCCTTTTAGGTTGCCCCATAGGGTGTTTATATAGGCTTTGAGATGCCTTACTTGGCCCACAAGTATCCTATTCCGAATAGAATTCATCCTGATTTCAGCAGGGACACGTCCGTGTGACACGCCCGTGGTGGACTCCTTCGGTCGTGGTCGATTCTGCTTGTCACACACGGCCGTGTGGTCCGCCCGTGTGTAGTGGTCCAGGACGTGTAGGCCCATTTTGTCCTTTTTTGGCCCGTTTCTCGTTCTTTTCGACTCCCTAAGCTCTCCTGAGTATAAAACATGAAATTAAGAGATTAGGAGCATCGAATTCATCAAATTCGATGGGAAATCATCCAAAATTAAGCCAAGCATGGGGTTAAAATATAAGTAAATTATGGTTTATCAGAACACTGATGGTGGTGTTGGAGAGAAACATGATGAAGCCATTATTTTTGAGAATAGAAAAGAGAAAGGTCCTCTAAAAAATCAGCTCTCGATACCAATTGTTGGATCTTAGAAAACATAATAAGAAATTTCAGCTGAAACTTTAGCTTTAAGCTACAATATCTTGATGAACAAACAAAGAAATTAAACTTAAGCTATAAGAACAGAATGCTTGACAGAAAACCAAAAGAAGAAGAAGAATTTGCAGAAAGATTCATCATCATTTCATTGAGAGCAAATAGCATTACATATACCAAGCAATCAGCTTGTCAAAAATGAAAATGTTACCTAAACATACCTAACTCCACTAACACATTGTTGAAACTTAGAAAAACTTTGCTTGCACTCTTGGTTAAGCTGATTTATCAAATCTATCAGCACCAAATTACATCAAGCATGTCACTAACTTAGTTCTAATCTAACTAAGCAACAAAACATTAACTGAAAAGTAACAAAACAGCAGCATATGCTTCAGCTGCTACTTGCATGGCTCGAACTGCCTTGGTCTGCATGTAAGCCATATTCTAACAACATAAATTACAGACTAAATTTAAGAAATCTGGTACTGAGTAATTAAAAGGAGTATGAGATCATTTATAGTAGTGCTTGACGAATACAATATGTTTTTCTTTCTGAGTAAAAGAGGATTTGGTTAAAGTACCAAAAACACAACATAAAAAGGAAACATAAAAACACCGCAGAGCTGATTAAAGAAGAAAACTCTCTACTATAAGTTTCTACAGTCCAACAAACATATTTTCTAGTTTAGATCCTTTCTTTGTGACGATATTTGCCATAGCATTAGCCTCCCTAGGGATATTAACCAACTGAACATCACCTGCTTCAAGGCAGCAAATTATCACTAAGATAAAAGATGTTAGCCTTCGTTTTCCATTAACACCTCCACCACAACTTTCATACCCATCAATTCACACACATTCGCATCCATTGTCTGAACAGGTCCCCCAAAACATAGCACAAATGTGACTACTCTCATCCTTTTAAACACCATCAATGCACCAAGACTATGGACATTGAATTTTCAAGAAACCTAGTAAAGCAAGAAACCATGAAATCAAGAATGGTACTTGATTGTAATTTTTTGATGTTGATTGTGTGAAAGAGAAGGACAAAGAAAAAGGGGAAGATGGAATTCAATGACGGACGGTTCACAAAGCGAAGTGTCAAGAGTTTAATGAACAAAAATGTGAGTTTTCTTTACTCTTGGTGAGCAGGAGCCTATATATACATACTACCAAATAGGTTCCTTCTTCATGAGATGAGTCATGTGATTTTGTTGACACGTGTGTTAGTGTGTAGCCCTTGAGCCATGTGTCATGATGTGGAATCCAGGATCAAATCGTAATATGGAAGAATGAACTCAAAGTGATCCTAATGTTAGACACTTTCTAATGACTTGATATGCAAGCTTCAATTAATCTTTGAATAGTCTAGCAGAGAATGGAGATTAAATATTGATAATACGATGAAAAATCAATTAAAGAATGAGAATTAGAAAGTTAGAAGAAAAATTCTCAAGCTCATGGAACAAATATCTTTCTTGAGATGCAAGAAAGCTTGTGGCAAGGAGATCCTTCTAGGGAATTGAAATCTAAAAATTAAGAACAAAAGTAAGAATCAAAGATAAATAAATTTTAGATTTTAATAATATTGAACAAGAAGTAAAAATTGGATGGATTTGTGGAAAAATGAAATCGAATTTGACGAAGTTAGGATGAATAAAGATGGATGAAGTTGGATATATGATATAATCCCCTTTCGATGCTTGGATTCAACACCAACAAAGGACTTCCAACAACCTTTTAATAATTAGTGAAAATAAAGTGATGAAGAATTCTAGCAACAATCATTAAAGAATTGACTTGAAATTGCTATCAAGAAATAAATATAGTAAAACTTCTATAAAATAATTATCTTGGGATCCGAAAAAAAATATTATTTTATCGAGATTATTAGTTTATCGATAAATAAATATTTTATTAATTTATATTAATTTAGAAAATATTTCATACTTTATGCATGAATTTTTTTTATTATCGAAACCCAATATACATGTAGGTGCAATAAATCAAAGTTAATTGGTTCATATAAAAAAAAAAAGAGTTAATTAATTGGTTCATGTAACAAAAAAAAAAAGTTAATGATTTCAAAATTCAATATGTATATATATTCATTAGATAGATTAAAAATTTTAACATGTATTGGAAGGAAAAAAGAATAATTCAATGTTTTATGTATTGAAAAATATGGATGACTGGATTATTTTTTCAAGATTTTGTTCGTTGGTTAAATGCTAGAATGACTGGTAGAAAAGTGTTGCTTATAGTCGACAATTGCCCAGTCCATCCTAAGGTTATTGAAGGCTTGAGAAACGATTAATTATTCTTTTTTACCTCCAAATTCAACATAAAAATTTCAAACCATGTGATGCTAGAATTATTAGAGCAGTTAAGATTTATTATCGACGTCGCTTTATACATATATATTAATGCTGAATATATTCATGTAAAAAAAAGAGAGTTAAGTAATTAGTTCATGTAACCAAAAAGAAAGAAAGAGTTAATGGTTTCAAAATCCAATACGTATATATCCATTGGATAGATTTAAAATTTTAACCATGTATTAAAAATTCAAAAAAGAGTTGTCTAGAAAGCACTTTAGTTTTATATATTGTATTTAAAATTTTCAGTACATTTTATGAATTATTATTTTATATTTTTATTGGATCCTTAAGGATTTTTTTAAAAATTATTATCTTATGCATTTAGCGATGTTATTATTTTATCCACTTGACCCAAATCGGGATCGAACAAAATTATTATTTAACCGAGATTATTAATTTATCGAATATTCATTTATCGAAGTTTTGTTGTATTGAAAAAAAAAAAAAAACTTCCATAGAGTATTTTATTAAAAGGAAAAGTTAAAGTTACATAGTTTTTATTTTATTTAATTGTACATAAGCAATTAAATTAGTTGATCCTAAGAAATAAAAAAATAAAAAAAATTATTTGGAGTGCAAGTTTGGATCCTGTGGTATGGCTTTTAGTAGAAATGGTGGTCAAACTTGTTACATAACTCTCAAGATTTCTTAATTAGCAAGAAGCTCCGAAAATGATTAAATTAACGCTTAAAATTCGCCAAATAAAATATTTAAAGTAGATAAGAGTCCTACTTACATGCTCTTAACCAACTAATTAATTTAAGGTTTAATATAATATTTGGAACTTGAATTTCATACTTTTTCATAATTTGGTACTTGAATTTGAATTTTTTTCCTAATTTGGTATTTGAACTTAACACTTTTTTTAAAAAAAATTTGATACTTCATTTTTTTGAAGGTCCAATTTGATATTTGAACTCAACTCTTTTTCCTAAATTTGTACCCGAACTTGTCAAATGTTATACAAATTATTCCAATATATTTAGGGGTGAAGCCAATTTTCGTTTGGAGGCAGAATTAAGTTGTATATTTTTATGATAGTCAAAATGCAATTTCACCATTTTAATAGCTTATATATTTATAATTTTCAAAAGACTAAATCAAATTTATTTTTATCATTTTAGGATTCAAAGTGTAATTTTTTCATATACTAATTTAAAATATTATAAATTATAAAGGGGCCAAAAGTCAAATTTTCCATTTTAGGAGAGATTTTGATGAAGTAGAAAACCAATATATGATCCTAAATGGCATGAGATTTTACTTTTTGTATTTTAAGTGTTTAATTACTTTTAGTTTAATTAATTAATTAATTATTATTAATTTAAAATAATGAATTGTTTTATTTTGGGTTTTTAGAACTTTTGTTTTTTTTATTATTTAATATTAATTTGTTAAGTATAATTCAATATATGATTTTTTTTAACACGAATTTCTTCTAAAACTAATGATATTTTTGTAGCATAACACAAAAATTTTACATTGTTACACCTTATTTTGTTACAAATGTAATAACATAAAGAAAAAGCTTACTTAATACATATGTTTTAATATGTGAAAAAACTAGTGTACTAACATGATGAATAAATACTCCATTGTTAGGTAAATTGCTAGTCATGTAAGAAACATATATTACTTTGTTTGATTACTCATCACCTATTTAAAGAGTTACGGTCCAACAATTGAATCGTTACACCATAAATTTCAATATGAGAATTCAATTGCAGACGTTGTTTGCTTTAAGACATAAAAATGAATAAATACACCATAAATTTAGCTCTTGTTTATCTATCTATTTTCAATTTGACAATCAATTTATGTCTCAATTGCTCTAAAAATGCTTAGATCAAACATAACTTTCAAAGACCAAAATATGAGTAAACTAATATTTAAATTCAATTCTGGTTCTATTTTCAGATTTCACGCTTAATGACTCAAAGACCCCAAAAAAATTAAAAAAGTTTAGATACTAAATTAGGAAAAAGTATCAAGTTTTAATACTAAATTAGATCACAAAAAAGCTTAGGTATCAAATTAAGAAAAATTATTCTGTTTAGATACCAAATTGGACAAAGAAATATTAGATACTATATTAGTAAAAAATGTCAGGTACCAAATATTATATTAAACCCTAATTTATTTATAATGTTGGATTAAAAAAGCAAAAGAGATTTAAAACATTTTTCTTGTTGTAAAAAAAATAATATAACTCATTACCTAAAACTCAAACATTTAGAAATTGTGCATTTTAAACTCTTAGAAAACTTTTGAATTCAAGGATTCAAATCTTGATGTTCATCTTGAAAACTTTTAGAAACAAGTACTTTAAAAATTATATTGAAGTACTGTAAAATAAAATTATTATTAAATTATCATTAAATTCAAGTAAAATTAAGCATTTTTAACTTATATTTAATCCAATTATATATTAACATTAATTATTTGTATTTAAAATTAATTAGTTACTATTATTTAAAAAATTTAATGAAAAATAGATTGGTTAAAATAAAGAAATAAAGAAAAACAAAAAAAAATACAATATATATAATTGAATTAAAATTAAGTTTAAAATATTTAACATATATTTGCATAAAAAATATTAAAAAAGTAAAAAAAAAGGACAAAAAGAAAATATAATTATCATTAATGTTAGGTTTACAATATATATTAGAATTATTAGAATATGATCTAATTTATCATTTAATAATAATTAAAATAAATTTATAACTGATTATAAGTTTATTACTTTTAATTAAATAAAAAATGAATAATAATTAATAAAGAGTAAATTTATATTTTTATTTAAAATTCAGTTAATAAATAAGCTTAAGGAGGTTAGTAATTTTCAACTACAGCATAATAAAGTTGTGCTAATTGGTTTGTTAATAGTTCTGAGAATTTTCTAGTTGCACCAATAACCTTTAGGAAACCATGTTGGGGTAGTTTCTACTTGAAGAAAAGGTCGTCTCAGAATAAAAGAATAATGTGAAAAAAGTATAGCATTGAAGCATGGGGAAATTGTATGATTTGATGGATTATCTCGCTACTTGTCCCTACACTGTTTACTTGCCTCTAACTCAAACTCTTCCTTCTGAATTCTACGAAAAACTTGGCAACAAAAAATCAAAGCTTTTGAATCATAATGATTTCCTATGCAGGTGTTTACAGAAAATCAAACTACACATGGGTTTTAAGCAGACAAAAGATAGCGTGAAATTCAACAACACATACACTTGAATATGATTACTTACTGAGCAGACCAGTCCAAACTCAAATACCCTATATTTGTCTTCAATTTTACATGTTACAGATTTCCAAAATAAAGAACAAAGCCAGGCTTCTGGAAATGTCTTGTGTGATTAAAAGCCTGTAAAAAGTCACCCTCAACGGGGGCCGTTGAGATGTTGTGCTCAGACCACTCTTAAGCCCCCCCTTTAGCGCAACCTAGCAGTTGCTTCAAGTTATGGAAAGCGAAAAATCCCGAAAGAAAATATATATATACACACACACTCAAAATACAAGCACTTAACAACCAGTTGGTAAGCCGTCTTCCTAACTCTTCCAATATTGGAAATGTGGGAAATTTTTCTCTATCTTTCTTAGCACTCAAAACAACACTACCAACTTTTCTTCTTACTAATGATAGCTGCCATTGCAGTGTCGGAAGAAAATTCATAAAGAGTAGTCTGCATTCAGCAATTGTCGGAATATTGCTTCAAATCAGAACCTGAGTCTCGCCATTGCTACAAGTCCATAGAGATGAAGTTTTTCATCTCAGTTTTGTTTCTTTTTGTCCTCTTTTCTTATGCAGGTGAACATTTATTCAGTTCCTACAGCTTTTTTTTTCTTTTTAATGTTTTTTCAATTGCCTTGCATTTAATTTCTTTGCTTTGTTGTTGCAGCTGCATATGATCCTTTGGATCCAAATGGAAATGTAACAATCAAATGGGATATTGTGTCTTGGACGCCTGATGGCTATGTGGTGAGTGCTAAATATGTATCCAGAATCATGTAAGTTGCACCGATCATAGCTATATATATAATATATCTGAGCTTCTTGTGCCAATGATTATCTTACAGGCAGTGGTTACAATGAACAATTTTCAAATGTATCGGCACATCATGAGTCCTGGTTGGACCTTGGGGTGGACATGGGCTAAGAAAGAAGTAATATGGTCCATGGTAGGGGCTCAAACTACTGAGCAAGGTGATTGCTCAAAGTTCAAAGGAAATATACCTCACTGCTGCAAGAAAACCCCCACGGTTGTAGACTTGCTCCCTGGTGTTCCCTACAATCAACAATTCACCAATTGCTGCAAAGGTGGAGTGCTTGCAGCATGGGGTCAAGATCCTCAATCTGCTGTCTCTGCTTTCCAAATTAGTGTTGGATTAGCCGGTACTTCAAACAAGACTGTCAAACTTCCCAAGAACTTCACTTTACTTGGTCCGGGACCAGGTTACACTTGTGGTCCTGCAAAGGTCGTGCCATCGACCACTTTTCTCACCCCAGATCGCCGCCGAAAAACTCAGGCCCTCAGTAAGTCCTTTTTGTCTCACACGATCTGGGTTTTACTTGTTGCAATTAGATTGATCTGTTTCAATATTTTATGCTACAGTGACATGGAATGTGACCTGCACTTATTCGCAATTTCTAGCTCGGAAAAACCCGAATTGTTGTGTCTCTTTCTCGTCTTTCTACAATGAAACCATCACTCCTTGCCCAACTTGTGCATGTGGATGCCAGAACAAGAACAATTGTGTCAAGTAAGCTGACATTCCATTCCTGAATGCTTAAACTCGATTTACTTACAGAGATCATGAACATCGAAATCTTACAATGAATGCAATGTTTCAGGAGTGATTCCAAGTTTCTTAAAATGGTAGGAGTGAACACACCAAGGAAAGATAACGCTCCACTGCTTCAATGCACGCACCACATGTGCCCTGTGCGAGTACACTGGCATGTCAAGCTCAACTACAAGGAGTACTGGCGAGTTAAGGTATCGATCACCAACTTCAACTACCGTATGAACTACACGCTATGGAGCCTTGTTGTCCAGCACCCTAATCTTAACAACGTAACACAAGTTTTCAGCTTCGATTACAAGCCGCTGGTTCCCTATGAATCAATCAGTAAGTTTGTTGACAGCTTTTTGCTTGCATTTATCATCAGTCTAATTATAAACAGATACTTAAAATCATAGTTATTTTGTCCATGTGCAGATGACACAGGGATGTTCTATGGCATGAAGTACTACAATGACCTGTTGATGGAAGCAGGGCCATTAGGAAATGTTCAATCAGAGGTGCTTCTGAGGAAGGACAAGGATACCTTCACTTTCAAACAGGGATGGGCATTTCCCAGGAAAGTGTATTTCAATGGTGATGAATGCATGCTCCCTCCACCTGATACATACCCATTTCTACCAAACTCTGCCCATCAACACCTATCCTTCACCAGCTTTACATTCATTGCTGCAATGTTTTTCTTATTTGTAAACTTTTGGTGATCGTTTCTCATGTTGTATGAAAACACATGACAGCGAGAAAGTACACAATTTTACAATTTTCGAAATTGTTTCAATGAATCGGAAAAGTGATTTTGTAACAAAATTGTAGCACAATGGAATCTGGGTTTGTCAGCAAAGTTGTATGCGCCCCTTCATAACAAATATTTCCGTGTATTTCTTAGAGTCGATGGCTATTTTTTTTTTATTTTAAATTATATAAAATAAAAAAAACACTAAATTATATAAATAATCTAAAAAATTGTAAAAAATAATAATAAGTTGAAACAGTATTTAAAATTTGTTGAAAGTGTTATGAACATAAAAAGATAGAAAATAAAAAACAAAGAAAATGGAGAGTAAAAGATAACTCATGAATTTTATAGATCAATAGTGAAATATAAAGTAAATCAGAAATTATTTGTTGTAACTTTATACTTAAGCGATACTTTTTTAATTGGTTTAATAATAATTTTAGTCTTTAATTTTATACTTTCTATCAATTTGACTTTGATTATATATAAAATTTATAATAATAAAAAATCGCAAAATTATTTTCTACCAAAAATAAATATTATAACTCTTTTAAGTAGAAATAAGATTTACAACAAAATAATCACTATATGAATCAGCTAAAATTTTGATTAATGACTTATTTTGTTACCACTGTAGTATAATATGGAGGAAATTCTACAATCAAGATGGCTTAAGTACAGAAATGAACATGCATACAACAGCACAAATGATCAGATCATAGTGAATTAGCTAACCATACATCAAATAGAAAGCACCTTCACCTTGAAATGCCAATCCTATGTTCTATAGTTGAATTGATTTGGTCAAAACTAGTATATACCAGATGTTATAGAATGAAAATGATTGATGTTCATGCATGTCCAAATAATAACGCCATAGCTGCCAAGAGAGTGACCAACAGACCAAGTGCGGAGGTAAGCTGGTGGGAACAGGCATTAGGCAACCCAGGATAAGCATTAGGAGGTGGCATAACACAATTATCTCCATTGAAATAGATCCTTCTCGGAAAAGCCCAACCTTCCTCAAAAGTGAAAGTTGCTTTATCCTTTCGGAAAAGTAACTCTGATTGCATTTTACCAAGTGGACCAGCTTCCAAAAGCATATCATTGTAGAATTTAATACCCCATAACATGGCAGTATCGTCTGTTGAATAAAATAAACAAACATAAACTGCAAAGAGCAAGAAACATATGCAAAAGTGACCAAGATGGATTCAACTTACTTATTGCTGTATATGGTGTTATGGACTTATAGTTAAAGCTGAAACTCTGAGTCAGATTGTCAAAGTTGGGATGTTGCACAACTAAGTTCCACTGTGTATAGTTCATGTTGTAATTGAAATTAGTAATGGTGATCTTAACCCGCCAGTACTCCTTGTAGTTAAGCTTAATATGCCAATGAACTCTCACCGGACACATATGGCTTGTACATCGGACCAAAGGGGTATAGCTGTTAACAACCGACGCTATATGTGAAGCTTTTGGCCTGCACATTAACAACAAAAGGCTTTAGGAAGCAATAAACAAAATAAGATAGAAAAGCATCTCCAGCTAAAAAAACTCCTACAGATAAGTATCTTTTCGGCTGAGCCAACTTACTCCACACAGCTCCCTGGCTGAGAAGTATTTTGGCAGCCGCAAGCACATCTAGAGCACGGTACTATGGTGTCATTATAGAAGGATGAGAAAGAGACACAACAACTAGGTGCTTCCTGAGCTAGGAATTGTGAATATGTGCATGTAACATTCCATGTCACTGTCATAAAGTAGAGTCAATTACAACCATTTATACTGATTCATGTAGGCATTCTACATCTTAATCAAGCAACTTACTCGTGGCTTGTGTCTCTCTTCTTCCATCCGGAGTAACAAATCTACTGGGTTTCACAATTTTTGCTGGTCCACAAGTATAACCAGGCCCTGGTGCCTTCAAAGTGAAGTTCACAGGAACTCTTACTGTCTTATTTGTGGTACCGGATTGACCCACACTCAGCTGGAATGAGCTTGCTGCAGTGGCTGGATCTTGTGCCCATGAGTTTAGCACTCCCCCTTTACAGCAATTTGCAATCTGCTGATTGTAAGGAGTTCCTGGCAATAAATCCACAACAGTTGGGTGCTTGTTACAGCAATGTGGAATGTTACCTTTGAATCTTGAACAATCCCCTTGTTCAGTTGTTTCCCCTCCCATCATGCTCCAAATCACCTCCTTCTTAGCCCATGTCCAACCTAGTTTCCACCCTGGTGCTTGTATATGACGGTATTGCTGGAAATTATAAATTGTAACCACTGCCTGCTCATTTCATTAAGAAGTTAATCCCATCATCGTCCAATGCAGACAAATGGCACATCATGCTCTCTAAACCATTGTTTCTTCATTTTTCTATGTTAAGCAAAACCATAGTTGTAATATTTTGTAATACAAAGAAAAAAAATACTTACAACATAGCCATCAGACGTCCAGCTCATGATATCCCATTTGATTGTGATATTCCCATTTGGGTCCAGAGGATCATAGGCTTCTGACCATGAAGTAAAAGAGTTAACCAAAAAAAAAAAAAAAACCAAGGCCTAATCCTAGATTAAGAAATGATGGAGGAAATCTATATCAGACAAGCACTGGTCAGACATAGTAAGAGGTCCAAGGTTTCAATTCATATTTTGGCATTCTCTAAACCAATAATGTCATATACATGACAGACCAATGGCATTCACTAGCATGGGAACTGGCGTATTATACCAACTTCTCCAATAGGATCCCATTAACATCGACATCAAGAACACCACAAAAACCATAAAAGAAAGAACCAACTTTTTCTAATACACAAAACCAATCAAATATTTTCAAACTTTGCGAACATAATAAAAATAAAGATTACGCTAACCTGTTGAGGGTAAATTTGAGCAAGAAATCAAGAGGATCAAAAGGCTGAAAGAACACAGCTTGAAGAATGATCCAGTAATGAACAATAAAAGATTAGCCATTTCTTGGTTGGAAAACAGGGAAAACAACACTCTTTGGGATTTTAGGAGTGTTTGACTTTGGTTCAGGATCTGTGATGGAGAGGACAAGAGTGAAAACGCGGAACTGAGTAAGCCTTTTTGTCCGCAAGACATGAGAAGTAAGTTTAAGAACTCTGTTCAAGTATTTGAACACTTTGGAGCACACTGTAAAACATTTTTTTTTAATAATCTGTGTAATGGTAAATCGGCGGCCAATGTTAATAGTTCATTTTAAATTTATTATTTTAATGAATTGTGATAATCCATCCTATCAAATCCAACGAATATCCTACGTGGTTAGTCAATAGAAAATTGGAGAAGAGAAGAACTGGTTAGATAGATGATTAGAGCAGAGACTCCATGCATCACAGTTGTTTGTGAGAGAGAGTAGAAAATGACACTTCAAATTTTAAATAACAATGTTCCGAATGAAATCAACTCTACTCATATTAATGAATCCTTCAGTAAAAAAACAAAAAGCAATAACGTAACCTTATAAAAAATATCATTTATTTTTCTTTTTTAATTTTTAGTTTTTAGTTTTTGTCAAATTATCCAAAATGGATGCAGTCATTTACAAATGGATCTCATATCAACATTTAATTAATTTTTTAAAATTTAAAAAATATTAAATAATCCTTTTTATAACTTTTATACTTTTTAAATAATTTTTAATTTTTAAAAATAAATTTTATTATTTTTTTGAAATTTTAAAAAATTTAAAATTAATTAAATGCTGGTGTGTTATCTACATGGTAATTCACGTGTATGTCACATCAGTAAAGTTAAAAAATGTTAATTTTTTCATCAATTTTGGGGTGATTTGATAAAAAAAGCAAGTATAAGAATTAAAAAAAGCGAAAAATAAATAAACTAAAATTATTTTTTTATAAAGTTGGAAAGTCAAACAACAAATTATAAAGGGAAAATTAAGATATTATTTCAATTTTTTTAAAATATTAATATATTTATAATTAAGTTTAATTGATAAAAAAAGGCAGACTTTAATTAATATATATTGAAATTTTATTCTGGTATGCTTATCATTGAGGTTAACCATGATTTTAAATAAAAAATTTTGGTAAACAAATGATTTTTCAAACCAAACTTTTATTTTAAGTTGAAATATTAAATCAATCTAAAATTTTTAGCTTTTGGAAAAAGTGATAAAATTACATTTTTATCTCCTTATTAAATCTTCAATTTTACAATATTATTATATTTAAAATAAAAATTTTATCTACTCAAAAACACTTATAAATAATGATGATAAATATTATAAAAAACACTTTTCTAAAACAATTTTATATATCACTTTTTTTTTTGAATAATTTCATTATAAATTTTATTCATAACTACTCTTTTTATATCACTTTCTAAAATCACTTTAAATTAACACCAAATAATTGTTATATGTTCAGAACAGGAGAAGAGATTGAAGCTAGGCTAATTAGTGAAGTTTGACTATAATATAATATAATTCTTTTTAGCATGTTTTAGACAGGATAGATGAAACCTAGACTAGTTAGAGCCAGTTCTTCATTGCTTTTCAAAAGTACTTCTGGCTCCAAAAGCACTTTTGGAGGAAAAATTGTGCAGAACAAGCTGCTTTTGGCTAGAATTTTTGGCTTTTCAGAAGTGCTTTTGAAAAGCACTTTTAAAAAGGAGAAGCTAAAATTTTTAGCTTTTCCTCTCCCAAAAGCACTTTTAGTGCTTAATTACATTTTCACCTCTCTAATAACATAGTACTTTCTCTTTCTTTTTTTTGTGGTGCTTAATTACAAATGTGTTAAAATCATTAATTAAAAATAAAAAAAATATTTTTTAAAATATTAATTACAAATATTTAATGGTTATATTTAAATATTTAAAATGTAGTTTATATATTCTAATTAAATTTTATAAGTAATTAATATTTATTACTTAAAAATATTTAAAATTTATATTTTATATATTAAAATATTAACAAGTTATAGTAATTTTTTTATATTCTTACTAAAATATAATAATATTAACTAATTTAAATTTTATTTAAATGTATATTTATTACTTGATAATAACATGTCTAAAATAGACATTTTATTTCTTAAAAGTACTTTTTGACAGTAATGCTAAACAGTCAAATTTTAAAGCAAACTTTTCAAAAGCACTTCTGAAAAACACTTTTCCACAGCACTTTTCAAAAGCATTGCCAAACTAGCCCCTCAACTTGGATTATAATATATGATATAATATAATAAAAATTCTGATGCTCTGGACAACAAATAGATAAACCTAGGGAAGTTTTATTATAATATAATGGTGTTATTGTTAAAAATACCCTCAAAGTTTATAGATTTTTAGTTTTGTGCTTTTGATTTTTTTAGATTGACGCCCTCAACGTTACGATTTTTTCACAAATCAACCTAATTTTAACGGGAAACGTCAATTAACCATCAGTCAAGCGCCGGTCAACGAAGTTACTTATGTGGCATACGAGGATGAAGATGACGTGTAAAAAAATAATTAAATATGAAATTAAAAAGAAATAAATAGTTTGTAAAAAATAATTTACCTATCATAAAATCTCTTTAATCCCAAATCGTGAATTCCTTAAAATTATACTTCTCAAATCATGAAATTCTTAAAACTTTTACTATCAAAAAAGTTTTAACAATCTCCAATATTCAAAAAACTCGTGACAATAAAAGAATTCGATTGCAAAAGAAATCTCAGGAAAATGAGGGGAACCAAAGATTGATATAATTAGGGCAGACTTTGTAACCCAGATTGAAAGATAAGTGATTTCTAATTAGGATTTTTGAGAAAATGTTATGGTTTTTGTTTTATTTTTAATTTATTGTAGTTTAGATACTCAAAATTGAAGGGTTTATGACACAATCTAGAGTTGTTAATCACAGTTTCAATGGAAAAAAGAAAAAAGAAAAAAAAGGATGGTTGAAAATTGTTAATGTTGTCAATTTCGGATGTGATAGTAGGGTAGAAAATGTAGGGATTGAACTGCATAGAAAAACAATAATTCTAAGAAAAAGCTTTTGAAAAATGTTTGAATACTAAAAAGGGTGAATGGCTACTATGTTGTGTTGTTTACTTTTAGTAATGTATGTGCCTCTTTGTATGCGCATTAACCAGTGTAATGCATTTAAACTGCTCTTTTAACTCAACTGCACTGAAGCAATCTCTTTGGATTGTCTGATCCAGTGCAGTAGAAACTATAATAAACGCACTGGAGCTTTATGCTCCAATGAAAATTTTGGATATTTATTGGTTGCTTATTTCCACTTGTATCCTTACTCTTCTTCTCTTTATTATTTTTTCTTTTACTTTTAAATTTAAAATAATAACAAATTTTATTATATAAATTAATATATATTATCGGTGAGATTTTCATTTTCATGACTGTTAAACTTTGACAGCTTTTATATGATTTATTTTAGTTTTTCATTTTTTAAAAATTTCAAAAAATTTATTCATTTACTGTAGTAACTTTTTATAATTATATAGTAACTAAATAAAATGTTTTAATAAATATATTTTAATTAAAAATAAACATTTTAATAAACATAATAAATACTTTTAATAATTGAATTTATAAATTTACATATTTTAATAATTTCATAAAAATAAAATAATTTAAATATTTTTATTATATATTATTTCTAATCTAATATTTTAGTCATTTCCTATTATCACTTCACCACTATAGTTTTGTTTGAATCTAAGCACACCTCACATATTTTTAACCACATCATTACAATATTCAATTTTATCATTACAGTAATTAATTTCATCACCACCAAACTAAACCTAAATAGATGTTAGATATCCATATTTTCTTCCAGTTCCAACGAGCTTTGAAATTTGTATAGAAATCAGACAGTCACAGATTTACAAAATCAAGTATTACTTTTCAAGGTTAGGACTAGAAATGTCGAAAAACTTGTATTCCTAATCCAACTTATAAATTTCGTACTCATTTTACCCGTCTCCTAAAAAACTGTTTCTTTATTTAACTACAATTGAATCTTTAGTATTTTAGATGCAACTATGAAGAACCCTTTGTGTTCTTGTCTAGGCTTGTTTGTTTTAAACAAAACTTCCCCTCAACTAAATCGAGGTTCAGAACTACCGGAGGGTTTATGCCGTCATTTTTCACTAGCTGAGATCAAAGCCGCCACCAACAACTTCCACCCCAACTCAGTTATTGGTGAAAGTTGTTTTTGGAGTGTCCACAAAGGGACTATTGATAATGGAACCATAGTTGTTGTCAAGCGCTGCCGAAGTGGATCATGTCAAGACGCAGTGACAGAGCTCCAAAATGAGGTACGGTTTCTTTGCCAGTTGCGCCACCCCCTTCTCGTCTCTCTTTTCGGGATTTGCGAAGAGCGAAATGAGATGATCCTCGTGTATGAGTACGTGAGCAGATGGACACTTGCTGATCATCTCTACGGTCAGGGTTATGCACCACTCCCTTGGAAGCGAAGGCTACAAATATGCATTAGTGCAGCACGAGGACTGCACTACCTTCACACTGGTGCAAAATACGCTCTATTTCACGGTCACATTACGAGCCGAAGCATTCTTGTAAATGAAGAATTGTCTTGTAAGCTTCATGACTTTAGGTTCTCGAGATTGGGTTCCTTTAGCATGTCAAAAGCTTCGAGAGTTCGAAAAGAGTCAAGAATTACGGGAACTTTTGGGTACATGGCTCCGGAGTATGCCATGTATGGGGAACTGACAGAAAAATCTGATGTTTTCTCATTTGGGATCATCTTATACGAAGTTCTTTTAGGCAGAACAGCCTATGATAGCACGCTCCCAAAGCATAAACAACATATACTTAATTGGCTGAAGGAATCCCAAAGGGAAGGAGCCATTTATAATTCCATTGATCCATACCTCAAGGGAAGGATAGCTCCAGAATGTTTGGACAAGTATTCGGATATCGCTTCTAGTTGTGCCCATTATAAGGGAAATGAAAGGCCAGCAATGGGTGAGGTGGTGGTCACACTAGAGCTTGCCTTGGAGCTGCAAGAGAGAGCAGATTCCAAAATGGAGGCCATCAATCCTTCTGGTGAATTTATGTATGAAGAATTGTTTTCTGCCTCTGTTAGCAAACCTTTTGCCTCTGTTTCCGAAGTTTGCTTTCCGTACGACGATTATGGCAGTAACTCGTAAGGCCTGGATAGCAATAGTTTCCATACGACTATCAGGAGCAGATAGTAATATCGGTTTAGTCTGCCAATTCGATTCCAAAGCACTGTTTCATTGTTGCATGGTCAATATCTATAATTTATAATCTACATCTATTATAGTGTACATAAATTATTTAATACCAAAAAGAAAGTCTATATAACTATATAAAAGTAGACAAATCCACGGGTCCACCGGACGTGTCTTTCTTTTTTTTAAGGAAATGAATCCAAGCTTTCATACAATAACACAAATATACTTGCCACTAAATTAAGAAATTATCGACTTTTAAACTTACCTAACAAAATTATAAAATAATAATTTACATTATAAATCATTCAACTTAACCTCAACTTTCAAATAGATTATAAACCTTTTATTTAATCTAATTGCACATTCAACTTTAATTATTAACAAATTAAATCACTTATATTAACACTATTAAAATATTTTAAAAATTGAATCCACACTCCGCATATTTTTAACATATCACAAATTAATACCTATTTGGCATTTTAAATAAATATTTTAGGGTTTAATTTTCAAAGTAAATTAAGTATTCAACATTCTACGAATGAAACCATAATCAATTGCCTTCAATCTCACTCTTCAGCACTCTTTTCAACCCATTGAAAAGAATGTTATAATCCTCCAAGTTTACAGAATTGACCATAGGTTTCAAACTTGTTTTTAAAGAACTTTGAAATTCGGTTTTAAGCATAACAAGTAATGATCTCCGCTAAAGAAAATGAGTAGGTAGGATCCTTTTTATTTTTTCAATTCCCATGGGGTCTTACCAATTGAGTATTTAAAAGTTCAAAAAAGGAAGAAAGAAATAAAGTGAATGTCAAAACTTAGGTTGAAAGAGTGGTGAAGAATGAGATACAAAGGTTTGAGAAATTGATTGACTTTTATTTTTAGCAATTGAAAAGTTATTTTTTTTCAAATAATTTAGTTTGACGAAAACCTAAAACTATTTTTTTTTATTTTAAAAAATGCTAATTAAATTTTAGTTTGTTTATAGGTTAAAAGTATGCTAAGTAAGAGAACCCCATGTGATGGCCTAATGGTCAAGGTATTTATCGTCTTAGGTGTGGCCTGGGTTTGAGTCGCACTAGTCGTATTTGTTGTTTTGGTTTTGCCCTGTTCTTGTATTTCACTAAAAAGAATATGCTAAGTAGGGGGCATTGACTCAATCGATCCATTTACTACCCACGCTAAGCGTTGGGTTAATTATTTATTTCTTAATTTAATCTTCATACTTTTATTTTAAAAAATTTAGTCTTTTTACTTTGCGAGTCTAAAAATTTAGGCCTATTTGTTAACTCTATTAGAATTCTTGTGTTGGCGTGGCAATTTGAAAAAAAATAAAATAAACTTGTATCTACGTAAAAAAAAAAAAAAACAACGATTGTAATGGCGCCCGCTTGAAAGAGTCTCGATGATTCATTACTATTTGGCATATAGTTGGTAAAGTTAATAGTCGAATTGAGTATGTAAAGTCTTTGTTCTAGCTAAGTAGAGTATACTGTGCAATTTGTCATTTGGTGAACTCTTAGTTTTGGCGAACACTAGGGTTTGGCTGACTTTTCTGTTAAGTATCTGCCCACCCCAAATGTTTTGGATGAACTTGTTAAGTTTGCAGTTATTATAACTTGTTTTATTTAGTGTTTGAAGACTTAATTAGTTATGTTGGGATTTAGTTGAGATTTCGTTAGAACTGAACTAGACTACTGTAGACTGATTAGACTTAAAACTTGTTAAGTGCATTTAATCACGAGAATCAAGGGTGATAGTAGGATTATTTGATTTTTCTACTAAACCTTGTCTCCATTGCATGAGTGTATAAGGTTATAGTTGGCTAGCATAAGTCACCTTTACATTTTCTTCGCTGAATTCCTCTAAAAGTTTATGAAAAACCTTAGTGTTGAGATCTTCTTCGAAGATGGTTCGTAGTGTTTAACTAACATCTACTTTTATACCAGCTTACTGGTAATTTCTAATAACCTTTAGGTTATTATAGAAGAAATTCATGTGTTTATAGTGTTGCATGCATAGACTTTAGAACTGTTCGTGAGGAAGGAAACTTCTTGATTCTAGATTAGGTGATATTGATTCTTGCATACACAATAGATTAATGATCTAATAAGAATAATTATCTTCCTTTTAGCTCAAGAAACTAACGAGGGTCCCAACGGCAAGGGCAAAGGACCTACTATGTAGATATGTACTAAAGTTTCTAGTGAGTTTCTGGTGAGTTCCTTTTTACTTCCATGTTGTAACACCCTCAATCCGATACGATTCTCTGGATCCAGATCTTAGGTGTTACCACACGAAAACAGACATGGCTTTAAACTATTATTAAAAATTTACAATTAAATAGTTGTACAAGATTTATTAAAATACATAAACATCAAGAAAATCCATACTCAACAGCAGTAATTAAAGAAAGTTAATTATAAATATTTTAAAAGGAAATCCTAACTTAGTACAATTATCACAAGTCTAATCTTCTAGGAAATTCTTCTGACTTTTAAAACACTGTTGCGCTTGCTCTGTATGCATAAGATTTCGACACGCCACTTTACTGGCACAATCCTGATAGGGTCCCTCCTGGCGTGATCTCTCAACGCTTTACCTGAAACATAAACATACACAATTAATTTCATAAGAACTTAGTGAGAAAAACTTCATTTACCTCAATGATACTTATACAAGGTAGTTGATACCTCATGATGACGATCTAGTTGTTGTTAGAAATATACTTTGCTTCTTGGCGAATACTTCTTAAACTTCTGTCCCTTCCATATAAACTAGTTACCATACTTTATTTTGAATTCACCTCTAATTCCCCATGATGTCTTCGATTATTTTCTCATAATATCCAACATTAACATTTTTATATCCTTACCAGATTTCTTCGAAGATCAATAAAAACAAAGTATCATTTCATGCATAACCTTAACCCTCAAATAAACTTACAATTACCATAGATAACAGATACATACACAGTTGATGAATACTTCCTTTGAAAGGTAATAAACCAATATACCATTATATGTAACTTACCAAAAGTGCCCAAAATAACTGTGTACATGCCATATGACCTCAAAACATATAAATACATACAAAATAGGTTCGTAATGGCTTTCGAGCTGAACTTCAAAGTTGGATGCTTGACCGCAAAATTTCTTCAACTTTATCTAAGACTTGCGCACAAAAACAAACAAATCTGAACGCTGAGTAATGGTTACTCGGTGGTGCTAACATAATTCAAATTCAAATGTATGCATAACAAAATAAAATAAACATAATAATATGATAATTCAAGTTAACTAACTAATCATTTCACATTAATATCAAAGATACATATATACCAATAGTTTATTTATCGTTTCTTCTTATTCGCAATAGTGCTTTACTCAATTTCTCGATATAATTCCCAATGCACCTTTAAGGTATTTGTGTGACAACCCGTTTTTTAAGTGGTATTAGAAACGACGGTTTCAAAACACCATTTTTTATATTCAAGTCAATAAATATTAATACTTAATATTTACGAGGTTTTTATAAAAGTTTTTTAAATTTTGGTCCCTTAATTTTGTCGAATTGATAGTTAATTAAGGTATAATGACTAAATTGTAGAGTTGTAAAAGCTTATTGCTATAGATTTTTAATTAACCAAAGGACCAAATGAGTAATTGGACCTTTTTAATATGAAAAAGGATGGAGGATGACAATTGTAATCCACCAATTTTGCTAATCTTGTTTAAGGTTAATTAATTGATGTTTAATTAGATTAATTAAGATTAATTATTAATCTAAGTATAAAATATAAAATATAAAATAAAAACAAAACAAAACATTTTTATTTTATTTTATTCTCTTTTGAAACAAAAGAGAAAAATAAGGTTTTGAAGCTCAAACTTTCGGCCTTCAATTTGGTACGTTCGATTTAGTCCTTTTATTGTAATTTTTATGTTTTTCAGGTCATGAAAGCTTGATTTAGCTAGCCCATGTACCAATTTAATTTTTTTTTAAAGTTTCTAAAGTTTCTAATAGTTTCCATTGATGAATTATTGAAGAAATTGATATTAAATTGTTAGATTTTGGGCTTAGAAGTGAAAAGGGATTAGATTGTAAAGTCTAATTGCTAGTTTTTGAACAAAAGGACTAAAGTGTATAGATTTCAAATTTGATGTGAAATTTTTATAATTATTGATATTAGATGGCCTTAAAAGGATATAATTGAGATCAATTTCGAAATTGAAGCTCAATTTTAGGGACTAAATTGAATAAAATATAAAAATTTAGGGGCATTCAAAAATGAAATTGAACTGATTCATGCATATAATAGGATGATATAAGATGTTTGAAATTAATAAATTTAATTAAATTATTGTATAGATCGAGAATTGAACCAAATTAGAGATAATTGAGGAAAAGGTAAAATTGTCTTTTAGTCCTTAAAGAGTTGTTTGTTTGTAGTTTTTCCAGGTAAGTTCATTTATTATGTTGTTTTATGTTGTTATTGAATTGTGTTATTTTGCTTATTAATTTATATAAATGTGATACTAGTGATTTTGGCATCAAATGGACTAAATTGCAGGGTATGAAATATATGACAATTATGAATAGGTACTAGGTACCGAAATGGTTATGAAATGTTTATAAGATTGGCATGAAATGTTTATTTTTTTACAGGGATTGAAATGATACGATTACAAAAATAATGCCCTTGTGAACTTAGTAAAAGATTAGTTTACATAGGGCATGCCGTTAGGGTCCAATATGAAAATGATTAGGGATTTACATGATTTTATGAGACCTAACATTTGTTGCAGATTCTCAATTAATATGTATCGTTGGTTTTGCCTGTAACACCCCAAACTCGGCCCAAACATTACGACCGAATTTGGTTTGCTACAGAGAAAACATTTTGAAAACCATTTTTAAGACTGATTTTAAAATTTGTCGAAATGCCTTTCAAATTAAATTTCTTTGTTAAAAACCATACTTAATAAATATTTGTTGAGTCGAGTTGTTTACAAATTTCAAATGTACCCGATGGTACCTTAAAACATTTTGCGTTTAATTTGAGAAAACATGTGCATCCGTTTAACATCATCGAATAGTTTAAACAAAACATTCAAAACATGCAAAATAATAATAAAATAATCCTAGGAGGCCTTATTACAATTAAACAACATAAATCCAAAAGAAAGATAGATAAAATCTAAAATTCATTTATTAAAAACTCCACTGCATGGCCACCTCGAGTCCATCCGGCTCCATTTCCGCGATCTACTCATCTGCAAAATGTTAAGGGAAAGGGGTGAGTCACCAAGACTCGAGTGTGTAATCCCCACCCAGTAAAGTAACTCATACACAAGTCATTAATAAACATGCACATGCAACCCAACTAGCCATCCATACTCCTTTTCTACCCCGTGGTCAAAACCACCGGTGGTCAAAACCACTTGATGACTTAGAGTCACAAATCGGATGATGGGGCCAACCCATCGTGTGTGTCAAAACCACCGATGACCATAGGTCACAATAATCAAGTGTGGTCAAAACCATCGGTGGTACCAAACCACTTTGGGACTTAGTCGCAAATTAATCAATCGTTGTGGTCAAAACCACTGATGACCATAGGTCACAAATAATCTGATGGGGCCAACCCATCTTGTGGTCAAAACCACCGACGACATCCATAATTCATCCCCTCCTCTCATCAATCCCACCATCACATGCTTATATATCAATTATCATGTTTCATGTCATAGCATTTAACATCATGTAATGGCATACAAATCATATATCAAAAATTACAAATTAGGGACTTACACAATTCCATGCTTAGCCATAAGCAAATCACAACCAAAAGATCTAAGGCAAATAATAATAGCACGTAAATTAATAAAGTGTGTATAGAGATCTTACACACCTATTTTCTAGCAATTCTTGAATATACTAGCGAAATCTCGAGACGTTGTTTCCTCCAATTCACCGAATTCCCGTATTTGTCACTTGTCCTATCGAGATTCCTACCAAAACACTTGATAATAATTAGCTTGCACATCTATTCATAACCAAAGCCTATAGCCGAATGTTACTTACCACCTTTCCTTAGGAGAATAAATCCCAAAAGCTTCCCTTAATGGCTATGGCTTCCCTCTTACTAATGCTTGAAAAAGAATCCCAAAAAGGATCTTGTGCTCCCTTGATATTCGACCAAAGTAACTCTAATGGAGAAGGAAAGATTTCGGCTATATAGTAATGAAAGGAGAAAAATATGTGAATAAAAGTGAGGGAATGTAAGTAGAAAAGAGAATAACAATGAGTGAATGGGGATTCGGTTTAATCAACAATGGAAGAAAGAAAAGAAAAGAGGATTTGAGGAAGAAAGAGGTTCGGCCAAATGAAAGAAAAAGAATAAGAGAGAAGATGGGGTTGAAAGATTCGGCCAACTCTTTGTTTACCAAAAAGAAAAGTGCATAAAATGCCAAAATGAAGTTTTAGTTTCAAGTGGAAAGATGAGAGAAAGAAAATAGTATTTTTGGTTCAATGAAATGAAGGCTAAAACAAAAGCAAAATTTGCACAAAATGTACAATAAACATTCGGCCAAAGAAGAGTTTTGGAGAGGAAAAGCAAAATGCAAAAGATGCACAAAAGAGGAATTGGCCAAATATTTCCCCTAAACCACCTAACAAAATTCGGCCACCCACCTAGACACCCATGCCGTCCACATACATGCACTAAAGCCTAGGATTACTTTCCAAAACATCCTCCCTATTCCATGGCTTTGTCCCCTCATCATGCCATAAGTTCAAGATTCTTATCCCTAAATTAAGCTTTCCTTAATCATAAATTCAACTTACCAAAAGTTATTAGTCCACCTATCATAAATAAGTTTGACCGCCATCAATGCTAATACACAAAAATAAACCTTCAAAATGCTAAACATACCACTCAAACCTCTAACCTCAAGCTACCTTTCAAGCTCCTTAACCAACTTGCCACTTACTCCTCTTATGCTTTAAATGAACACTCAATTAACTTAAGTGTCAAGCTCACTTAATCCTACTTCATTAAATATCCCAAACTAAAAATTATTCTAACTTCCTAAATAAAACAAGCCTTCACAAGACTATGCTATCACACAAAATTCATACCCAAGCCAACACAAAAATAAATAATATTCTAATTTTCCTAAAGCCCAATTCCCAATCGGCCCAATCCTACTAGGCCCAATTTTGGGATGTTACAATTCTACCCTCCTTAAAGAAATTTCGTCCTCGAAATTTCCAACTAACTAACCGTCGTACATCCTATCTCGCCACACTAAGTTCTTGCTGCGCACTCTGATCTTAAAGAATTGTCATATTTCTAAACACATTCTCCAAGTTCATAATCAAATTTTTCCCACACTTCACCAACTCAAAAGAACAAACTAACGTAACCACAAATAAGACAATTGAGGGTATTCCGGAAATAAGAACTTACCCGTTGTCATATCTGGCACATCTTCCTCCTCGCGACGGCCAACCGCATAAACCAACCTTGGTTGCCTCGCCTCTGTACCTTCAAACACCTCGGCCACGCCCGTTACCATCACCATTACCACGACCTCTCTCTGTGGTGGTCCTTCATTTCTAACTTTGAGCACGGTTCGACCCTCTGGTGATTCTTAGCTAACTTCCGGGGACAATCCCTTACACGGTGATCGAACGATCCACACTCAAAACATCCTCGATTACCATTCCAACACTCCCTCTTGTGAAACTTGCCACACTTATCACACCGTGGTGGCCATTGAGGATTAATGCGCAGCAGCAGCCTAGCGACTTGATCGACCCATCAAACCTCGTCCTCTTACTCGTTTCATTACCCGAGAACCTTGAAGGTTCCGAGCTCCTCTTATTCCAATTTCGTTCTTGGTTCCGCTTAACGGATGTCTTACCTCTTGACAACCTTTGATTTCTCTACTAGGACAAAGAAACTCCCGCTCTGCTTTGTGGAGCTATCATCATTCTCACTCATCTCTCACCCCATCTTCGAATCTAACACAACGTTCATGCTCGGTACCACACCATACTACGAGCATACCTACTCAACCGGAGGAACTCGGCCTCATATTCCGCCACGACTTATTTCCACGAACCGGGTTCAAGAAAGCCTTTATTGTGCGTCTACATAGCTAGTTCCAATATACTTCTTTTGGTAAGCTTCCTGAAGAATTCCCACGTGAGATTTTCTCGCCACCGTTCCATCCCTTTACGGTGAGCCACCACCGATAAGACTCATCCCGAAGCAAGGAGATAATACCCTTCAACTTCTCCTCGCGGTGAAATCCAAATCACCCATAATCCTTTCGGTGGATTCCAACCAATACTCCGCCGCCTTGGGTGCCACTCCCGACACACCCCGAAATACCTCGACTCAGTTAGATCGGAGTCGCCGGGAACAGATTTCCGAGCTCCCAAATTTCCACTAGCCCCACCACCAACTCAAGGACTCGCAACACGGCTTGCGACAACGCCTCACCTCGATGCTCGATCCTCGCTCCTCGGCTCCAAAAGTTGGAGGTGGTGGTGGCGGATGGTACTTCATTCTCGTAACCCTTGACCCGACCTAACTGGGTTCGGACACACGGTCATCCTTCCCTTCCGGCGTCCACGGCGACCCGTCCTATAGAGCTCATTCTAACTATCGCGCTTTTAATCTATTTAGAAAAATTTTATAGATTAGTACTTTGTTTCACTTGGTTATTCGAAGAAATTTTTATGAAGGGAGTTTAATAGAGATTCTTTCGATCACATAAGGTTTTAAGTCCTCTATCCTAGTTCACACAGAGAAGAACATCCATTCCCTAATACCTTTCATTCCTATTCACTCTTGGACGTTTACATCCGGTTTCTATCCCAAGGGTATTTTCGTCATTTTTCTATAGGGGTATTTTCGTAATAAATCGAATTTTTTTTTTTTTAACTTTCGTAGTTCAGAACTTTTTGAAATTTCCCAAAACTAGAGGGTTCTTTTCAAAGATTTCTCAAATTAAAGGTATGGCAAAATTTTGGAAACTAGGGTATTTTGGTAATTTTGTCAATCAAGGGTAATTTCGTAAATTCCAAAAGTCAGTGTATATATTTTGAAATACAAGATTTTCGGCTACTTTTGCAAAGTAAGAAGATTTTATTGAAATCGGGGTAATTCGGTAATTCTAGAACCAAGGGCATTTTCGTAATTTTGCCACTAGGGGCATTTTGGTAATTTTGGTAAACCGGGAATATTTTGAAGATTTTTCCAAAATAAATTTTTCCTAATATCTAGAGAGTACTTAAACAATTTTAAAACTCGAGTTTTCATGAAAACATGGCTAATCCCTTTCGGATTTTATTTAGGATTTTGCTTATGACCGAGTCCTCTTGGTTAGGGTGAACAGAAGCTACGCACTGGGTAGGATTCTGCGAAGAGGAGGTGAGTCACGAGGACTGCTTAAGTACCAAGCTCTTCCGATCCAATCCTAGACATGCGCACTGGGTTACCATACCCTAACTCGCGACTTGGTCCTAGGTTTGTTTAATTAGGCTTTTAAAGTTTTATGTCCTTGTTGGGGTAAACTAATCCTAAGGTTTAAAGTACTTATTACTATCTACGTTCCATGCTTCCTACCCTTCTACGTAAAAATAAATCATACGTGAAGTTAGGAGTACTTACAGGCGGATAGGTGCCGGAGACTCGGTGCCATGCTATTCAAAACCAAAAATATTTCTCAAAGGCCTACAAAAACATTTTAGGCCTTGGGCCCCCACAGACGAGCTTTGAACTGGGCTCTGATACCAATTTTGTAACACCCCAAACTCGCCCCAAACATTACGACCAGAATTTGGTTTGCTACAGAGAAAACATTTTGAAAACCATTTTTAAGACCGATTTTAAAATTTGTCGAAATGCCTTTCAAATTAAATTTCTTTGTTAAAAACCATACTTAATAAATATTTGTTGAGTCGAGTTGTTTACAAATTTCAAATGTACCCGATGGTACCTTAAAACATTTTGCGTTTAATTTGAGAAAACATGTGCATCCGTTTTAACATCATCGAATAGTTTAAACAAAACATTCAAAACATGCAAAGAATAATAAAATAATCCTAGGAGGCCTTATTACAATTAAACAACATAAATCCAAAAGAAAGATAGATAAAATCTAAAATTCATTTATTAAAAACTCCACTGCATGGCCACCTCGAGTCCATCCGGCTCCATTTCCGCGATCTACTCATCTGCAAAATGTTAAGGGAAAGGGGTGAGTCACCAAGACTCAGTGTGTAATCCCCCACCCGGTAAAGTAACTCATACACAAGTCATTAATAAACATGCACATGCAACCCAACTAGCCATCCATACTCCTTTTCTACCCCGTGTGGTCAAAACCACCGGTGGTCAAAACCACCGATGACTTAGAGTCACAAATCGGATGATGGGGCCAACCCATCGTGTGGTCAAAACCACCGATGACCATAGGTCACAATAATCAAGTGTGGTCAAAACCACTGGTGGTACCAAACCACTGGGACTTAGTCGCAAATTAATCAATCGTTGTGGTCAAAACCACTGATGACCATAGGTCACAAATAATCTGATGGGGCCAACCCATCTTGTGGTCAAAACCACTGACGACAGTCCATAATTCATCCCCCCTCCTCTCATCAATCCCACCATCACATGCTTATATATCAATTATCATGTTTCATGTCATAGCATTTAACATCATGTAATGGCATACAAATCATATATCAAAAATTACAAATTAGGGGACTTACCTGAATTCCATGCTTAGCCATAAGCAAATCACAACCAAAAGATCTAAGGCAAATAATAATAGCACGTAAATTAATAAAGTGTGTATAGAGATCTTACACACCTATTTTCTAGCAATTCTCGAATATACTAGCGAAATCTCGAGACGTTGTTTCCTCCAATTCACCGAATTCTCGTATTTGTCACTTGTCCTATCGAGATTCCTACCAAAACACTTGATAATAATTAGCTTGCACATCTATTCATAACCAAAGCCTATAGCCAGATGTTACTTACCACCTTTCCTTAGGAGAATAAATCCCAAAAGCTTCCCTTAATGGCTATGGCTTCCCTCTTACTAATGCTTGAAAAAGAATCCCAAAAGGATCTTGTGCTCCCTTGATATTCGACCAAAGTAACTCTAATGGAGAAGGAAAGATTTCGGCTATATAGTAATGAAAGGAGAAAAATATGTGAATAAAAGTGAGGGAATGTAAGTAGAAAAGAGAATAACAATGAGTGAATGGGGATTCGGTTTAATCAACAATGGAAGAAAGAAAAGAAAAGAGGATTTGAGGAAGAAAGAGGTTCGGCCAAATGAAAGAAAAGAATAAGAGAGAAGATGGGGTTGAAAGATTCGGCCAACTCTTTGTTTACCAAAAGAAAAGTGCATAAAATGCCAAAATGAAGTTTTAGTTTCAAGTGGAAAGATGAGAGAAAGAAAATAGTATTTTTGGTTCAATGAAATGAAGGCTAAAACAAAAGCAAAATTTGCACAAAATGTACAATAAACATTCGGCCAAAGAAGAGTTTTTGGAGAGGAAAAGCAAAATGCAAAAAGATGCACAAAAGAGGAATTGGCCAAATATTTCCCCTAAACCACCTAACAAAATTCGGCCACCCACCTAGACACCCATGCCGTCCACATACATGCACTAAAGCCTAGGATTACTTTCCAAAACATCCTCCCTATTCCATGCCTTTGTCCCCTCATCATGCCATAAGTTCAAGATTCTTATCCCCTAAATTAAGCTTTCCTTAATCATAAATTCAACTTACCAAAAGTTATTAGTCCACCTATCATAAATAAGTTTGACCGCCATCAATGCTAATACACAAAAATAAACCTTCAAAATGCTAAACATACCACTCGAACCTCTAACCTCAAGCTACCTTTCAAGCTCCTTAACCAACTTGCCACTTACTCATCTTATGCTTTAAATGAACACTTAATTAACTTAAGTGTCAAGCTCACTTAATCCTACTTCATTAAATATCCCAAACTAAAAATTATTCTAACTTCCTAAATAAAACAAGCCTTCACAAGACTATGCTATCACACAAAATTCATACCCAAGCCAACACAAAAATAAATAATATTCTAATTTTCCTAAAGCCCAATTCCCAATCGGCCCAATCCTACTAGGCCCAATTTTGGGATGTTACATTGCCTGGACTCATAACCTCGATACAATGTTAGCTTGTGTGAGCAAATTCATAATGTCAGCTCGTGTGGGCAAATTCATAATGTTAGCTTGTATGAGTAACCTTGACCACTGTCAGCTTGTGTGAGCACTATAGTCCCGTGTATCCGAATTTGGTTTACTAATGTTCTCTAAGGCTTGAAAACAATAACCTAATGGAAATAAAATGGTGAAAATTAATGAACATGAATTGAATTATCTATGCTTGCAAATTGAATATGATTAGGTTAGTATATGATATAAGAAAGATTTGTTGTATATGCATATGAATTGTGTTATATGTTTTTGATAGATTAATAAACTAACATATTAGTTGTATTGTTGAAATACATATGAAAGTATAAGGATGCGAAAGGATTCCATGTTATATACCAATGTGTTTTAATTGTTGTAATATCAAGGTAAGTTAAGTAAATTTCATATGGACTTACTAAGCATTCAATATGCTTACTTTGTTTTCCTCCATTTTTCTTGTAGATTGCTAACTTGCAGAACGTATCTAGCGGATCAATGAGAGACTCACACTACCCAATTATTGATTCGATAATATTTTAATCATTTAAATGATTGAGAATAAAAAAGGATTGTATATCATGATGTGAATGTGTTTTGTGATATATTTGAATGTTTAAATGATTTAATCGTTGAATATTTGACGATAGTTTCTCCAACAACGACTGTAGCATCCCGTAACTTGGATCTTGCGATCAGGTCGGGCAAGGGGTGTTATAATTTGCATCTAGTTTAACATATCAAAGTCATATCTCAAGTTAACATCAATATATCATATCAATTCTGTAACAGCCCGATTTAGGGGCTAGCCGGAACAGTGATCTCGGGATCACTAATCCGAGATTTGAGAAATTCATTTTCATGTTATATTATGAGTCAGAGCATGATAGTATATGTGCATGCGAATTTTGGTGCTTTAATTTTAGCGATTTCATGTGCAATCGCGAAAAAGGACTAAATCGCATAAAGTGCGAAAGTTCCATTCTATAAGCTAAAGGTACCAAATAGCCATAGATTGATAATTGGAGGTCTTTAAAAGGCAATTAGACCCCCCAATACTTGCTTGGCCGGCCATAGACTAGCATAGGAGACAAATTTGTCAATGATGGTCAAAGTTGGTGATAGTAGGTGGACTAATTTGACTAGTATTAATAAAATAAGGAAAGAAAAGCTATCATCTTTTTCTCTTTCACTCTTCCACCAAAAATTAGCAGCAAATAGAGGGAAGAAAGCTTCAAAAATTTCAGCACACTCATCTATTCACAAGTAAGTGTTCTAGTGATCTTTTCTTGAAAATAGTTGTACTTTTGGGACCCCTAAAGCTTAAGCTTTCAAATGAGGGGACTATTGTGCAATATGATGAAAATTTTAGAGTTTTTCCATGAGTGCTATCATAGTTATTTGCTTCATTTTTATGGAATAAAATGAGTCTTGGTTGTTAGATGAACAACTCTTGTGAAAGGTGTTGCCATGAAAACACCTAATTGGACCTTGATGAAAAGGTTACAAATTTGTAGTAATTATGTGAAATGTTGAGTTTTGATGATAGCTATAAGAGTATTAAATGTTCACCTAGGCTTGTTGAAGGTAAAAATGTGATTAGAATTTATTTCCGAGCCTATGGGCAAAATGGTCATTTTGCCAAAGTCTAGAGGCAAAATAGTAATTTTACCTAAGCGTGATTATTGAAATGCTTTTATTAGTGAGATGATTAAAATGAGCTAAATTGCTATTATAGAGCAAGAAGAATCGAGAATCTGCCTCGATCGGGGAAAGAACAAAGTCTCGGGCTAAACCGTCGAGCTAGCTCATTTTGAAATCGAGGTAAGTTTGTATGTGATTAATGCAACATTTATGTTAGCATAATTGAGAATGCTTGATATCATATTGATGCATGACACTCCATTAAATTGATGTTGAATGAGATGTTGAAGTCCTAGTGGACCATGTGAATATGAAAATGCTATCATCGAGATATGAAATAGATAAGGTCCCGTATAAGACCATGTCCGGGACATGGCCTCGGCACCGAGTTGAGATCCCGTATAAGACCATATCAGGGATATGGCTTCGGTAATGAATATGAAAATCGTATAAGACCATATCCGGGATATGGCATCGATACTTGATGTGAAAGTCTATATAAGACCATATCCGGGATATGACATTGGCGTTTAGAAGTAACTCCATGTAAGACCACCTCGGGGATGTGGCATTGGCTTCGTCCCTACATGAATGACGTTGAATATGCGTCTTTGACTATCCCTAGTGATTAAAGAGATAAGTAGACGAGTTTAGAAGTAGAAATGAGTTTTATACTAAAGTCATATGAATGAGTGAATACAGGTACTCATGAATGAGTCACGAAGAAACGATTACGATATGTGGCACGGTATGTGCTAAATAAGGGCGATTGTGAGTAAGTAGGGCAAGAAGCCTATGACTTGTGTATGGTTAGTTAATGTCATGGATGGATTATTTTATGAGTTTATTGTTGCTATTTACATCCATGCAAACTTACTAAGCTTTATGCTTACCCCTTTCATTGCTCTTTCTCCTTGTAGTATTGCCAAGATAACTCGAGGAACGAGGACGTAGGAGTTCGGAAATCACACTATCGACACCACTTTGGTATAACAATTTAGACTTATTTTGAGTATGGCATGTATAGGACTCAAGTATTTTGTTAGGTCGTAATTGTTGGCCAAAGTGTTGGCTTTGTAAGGCATTAAAGTCTTCTTTTTGTAATGGTCTATTAAGTTAGGCCGATACTTGGCAAACTCTTATGCTTAATGAAAGTGATTTTCTTGAAGTGTATGCCCTTGCATATGGTTGTTGAAGTGAGTACTTAGATATGCCTTTGGGTTATGAATTATGTTGAATTGGATTGGTGTTTGTATGTGTGCAATGTAGGGTGGCAAAGGGCTTGGTAGATAGCCATCTAATTGTCCACACGAGTAGATACACGGGCGTGTGTCTATGCCGTGTGTGACACACGGTCAGCCCTATGGGCGTGTGAATCGACCGTGTGTCCCCTTGCATGCTAGGTTTGCAAGTCAGTATGCTCCACGGGCTAGGGACACGGGCGTGTGCCCAGGCCATATGAAGTGTGCACATTAATTGTGGAATTTAAATCGACCACGGGTGGAAGACACGGGCGTGTCTATGCCGTGTGAAGTTAGTCAGAATCGACCACGGGTGGAAGACATGGACGTGTCTAGGCCGTGTGAAGTTGGTCAGGATCGACCACGGGTGAATGACACAGGCATATCTTAGGGGCACACGGGCATGTCCCTAGACCAACACGGGCGTGTGGCCCTTGTTTTGTTAAAAAGTTTCTCGAGCTCGTAAAAGCTCCCGGAAGAGTTCCGATACCTCTCGAAGGTATGTTTAGGGCCTCTTAGGCCGAGTATGTGCAGGTGATGGGTTTAAACGAAATTTCATAGCCCGTTTTGAGATGTCAAGCGAGATTAGTTAGGTAATGCCTCAAACCCGGTCCCGACTTTGGGCACGGGTAAGGGGTGTTACAAATTTAATACATATTTAATACATCATTTTTACATTATGATCCCTATTAACCAAATCAAATATAATAATAGATACTTGGATCAATCCACCATCACACCAAATACGAACCAAAGTGCTAATCGAGCACAAGTGCACCAATTCCACCCCTACACCAAAATACGCTCATACCCCCAGGGTATTTGAGTTGGTGATATGTTCTCGACCCCTAGGGTATTATAGAACTATCACGATATGCACGCACGTAGCACTGAATATCCCACCTATCAAAATGAACCCTATAGCATGCCAACTATACCCGTGACTCTATCTGACAATGTTAATAGGGCAAATATCATTACTATTAATCATATGTCATCCATAAGCATATATTCATGTATACAACCAACCAAATAATCAAAAATCACATACTCAAGTATATACATACCTTTCAAATATCTCATATTGTTAGATTACCATTTTTGGACATTTAATGAATTAAACATATACATATATTTACTTAACAAACTCGAATTATAATAGCACAAACCAGAATATTTATTCGTCAATGACTTTTGCTTTCTCTTTACTTTTCGACATCCTGGTGCTGTCTTTAATTATGTAAGATAAATTTGGACATGAAAAATCCATTAGATATATGGTTTGGACATAAAAATATAATAATTAAATATGAATGCACTTTATTTGATTTAGTCCTTAACATCTGAAACACCCATTTCTCACAATTTACCTGGTCAAATTTAAATCCAACTTAATAAATATAGAACAAGGACCTCCTACTACCATTATTTATTTTCAAACATCAAAGTTTTTATCCTTTACAATTTAGTCCTTAATAAAACAATAATAACTTTCAAAGTTTTAAGCTAAAATTAGACTTACTCTTACCTAACCCATTATCTTACTAACCTTTTTCCTACTTGCAACAAAATTAAGAACTAGCTTTTCATGATTCCATAACCTTCTCTACAAAGATAACTTAGATTAATTTTCATAATACTAAACTTTAAGGAGTGGGTTAACTAGAACATATCTTATAATAAAGAAATCTATGAAATTTAAAAAGAAATAAGCACACCTACCTTGTCAATTTGATAGCCAAATGAAGAACTTGAAGTGTTGCTAAAACCTTATTTCACAATCGATCATGGAGAAGTAAAGAAAGAATGAATATGTGTTTTTATTAACCAGTTTAATTCAATAACACTTAATTATTTGACCTTCTTAATCCCTACTTGACTTGTAATTATTCTATTTTATATTATATACTAACCTCACTCAATTAATTTAGTCCAAATTCGAATTTTACGACATTGTTGGAAACAAGGTCGTTATAGATTGAACACCCTTGACCAATGAGCCACATGCTCAAGTTTAAGGAAACTAGGGGTAAATCTATTTTTAATAGTTAGAACCCAAAATAAACAGGTATAATAGTTTAAGTAAATCTATTTTAATATTTTAAAATATATATTCAATTTTGACAAAAAATTAAATCGTTTAAAGGGAAACTTTAGGTGTTAGGGTGAGAGAGTTGGGAAAATGTTTAACCTAAAAATTGAAAGTTAAAATCGTAACCTGCATTAGGAAACAACTTTGACAAAATAAAAAAAAATACTCAGATTCTAATTGGTAGTATGGAAAGAAAATTGAAAGAGTAGAAAAATAGAAGAATAGAAAATATAATTTTTTGTTTCTGTACTTGTGCTTGAGATGAAAAAGATAAAGTAAAATTCTTTTCATTTATTGCTTGGTAGAGTTGGAAAAAAAATGAGAGGAAAGAAAATATTTTTTTTTTTGAAAATTACATAATTTTGAATTAATATACATTCATCACTCATTTTTCTTATCTTTCTAATTTGAAATGATTTATTTTTATTCATTAAGATAGAAAATGATCTTTTTTTTTTCTCTCACTCTTCTTTATCACCAAGCATACTCAAATATATATATATATATATATTCATTTTTCCATTTTCCTTTCGTCCTTCTTCTTTTTCACTCAACCAGACATGCCTTAAAACTCCACCAAAGGCATCCTTAGAAATGTCTCCACCCTAGAGATTGGTTCCAATAAAGTTTAGAGAAATAAATAGTATACTGATTTTAGGATCCTACTTCACATTTAAGAAAACTTTTTAATGACAACACGGGAAGAAGCGATAAAATTTTGGGTAAAGTATATTGTAATAATTCTAAATAGGGGTTATTCCTATTTAGGTCATCCTAATTTTTTATTGTTAATTTGATTGCTACCGTTAAAAAAATTGACCAAACCATCACTCTACCATTAAATCTATCTCTTCCACGGTTAAGTTAATTTTCTATTCATTTTCCCCTTTCTTTATTCTTTTTTCCCTTGTTCTTTTTTTCCCTCTCTCCTATCCTTTATCTCATCTTCTTCCTTGTGCTACTCTTCCTTAACAATCGTGCTCCAGCAACACCACTAGTTGAAAAAGCTACTAAGTAATCCACCTTTCCTTTCCTTTCTCTTTCAAACTAACTGTTCAAATATTCTCAAAACCCACCTAAAAACCTTGAAAATCCCAAGTCACCTTTGAAATTCTCTTATCTTGATCTACCATTTTTGTCGTTCAATCGCCTTGTGTATGAGATATGTGGATCTCTTTGGCTGAATACACCTCATCGTTGTTCAAGTTGTTGAATGGAATCTTGGTGCTCCAAACCTAAACTCGTATAGAGATAAATCTCCTTTTTTTTATTTTCAATTTATTTCCCTTCTTTTTTTTTAATGTTTTCTTTTCTCTTCTCTGTTTGTAGGTTTGGTTTAGATTCTTCGAAACAATAGGGATCAATTCTTTTTTTATTATGTTGGTTTTATTTATTGGTTGAATTTTTAGTATGAATAATTGTTTATGCACTACACCAAAACAGACTTTTAGCGGCGTTTTTTTAGGCTTTTAACGGCATTTATAAGTTCCACTAATAGTATTTGCGGCGTTTTGAAAAGCGTCGCAAAAAACGCCGCTAAAGAAAGCGCCGTAGACTTTAGCGGCGTTTATGAGGAAAAACGCCGCTAAAAGTCACAACTTTTAGCGGCGCTTTTCCCACAAACGCCGTTAAAAGTCGTGACTTTTAGCGGCACTTTTCCCACAAACGCCGCTAATTTGCACAGATTTGCAATAGGCAATTTCTCCAATATCCTACCCTTCCTGCATTAAAACCAACCAAAAACAGCAAATGTTGCATATAATTTCAACCCAAAACAACAAATGTAGCATATAAATCCCACCAAAAGCATTAAATCTAAATGATACTTCAAATTCAATAATAGATATATGATGTAAATTAATAAATGAAGTATAAATGAAATTATTCTTACAATAATGTTAAATGTAACAATGTTAAAAATAATATTACAACGAGAAAATAAAAGTCTAATATGGCGGCTTTGCATGATCAATAAACATCTGCATCATATGCTAAGTCAGAAATGGAGCTCATTGTACTTTCTGCTCTGCTCTGCTGCCATCGCTGCTACCTCTGCCTCCTTCATTGCTGTCGCTGCCTCCCTCACTGCTGCCTCTGCCTCCCTCGCTGCTGCATCCGCTCTAAGCTATTGGTGGAGTTGTTCATATTTTCTTTGAACCTCAACAATTTGCTCAACCGTGCTCGCTTGCATCTGAGCTATCTGGTCTTTTAACCTCTAAACTTCAGCTTGAGCTTGACTCCCGGAAGGCATGTATTGGTGGGAGCTGGATCCAAAATATTGGGTCAGGGTAACACCAGATCCTTGAAATCGAACCCGACCATATCTTTCAGGACCCAAAACATCAGTAATAATTCTGTTATCGATATCCTCAAGATTAACAAAACTATCAGTCGAAGCAGCCGCTTCATACTCTGCCTTCTTCTCCTTTAATTTCTCCTAATAAATCAATCAAAGAGTTAGAAACGAAATATACAATAAGAAGGAATGCAACATAACTTAACATTATTAATTTAAAACTACTAACGAAGAATTAAACTATTATAATTAAACATTATAAATATTTATAATAAATCAAATTTTATTAAGTAAATATACCATAATCTCTCCAGCTTCGGATGTTATCGGAGACCCATCCTTCTTCCTATACGTAATGTTAAAAAGCTGAAGGCGTCCAACTTTTTGACCAGTGGAGACTTCCTACAGTGTAGTAGTAAAAATATAATTTAATAGTATAAAGTCATTAACATTTGACAGAATTAATAAATTATAATACCTCGACCTCAGCTACAGAAGCAAAACTTCTCGACCCTGCCGTGTGCGTGAATTTTTGTTTCTGCCTGCTGGTTGTTCTAACTCGCTCACGGTCCTACATAATGAGATTATTATTACGTATATAGTAAATACTATAAACCGAAAAATTTATAAGAGTTTAAAACTACGTAATACCTCTCCTTTCTTTGAATTCCAAAATCTAACCGCATCTTCCCATTGATACCTCAACATTCCTGGCGGGACATTTCGTAATTTTTTCTCGAGGCTTATGTCTTTCTTAAAATATTCTTTTTTCAATGTGTTTTTATGGTGTCTCCATTTTTTACCCAATGTCTTGTTGATATTGTCATCGGAGACCTCCAAAGCAAATCTCTCCTAAAAAAACATAAGTTTAGAAAGTAAATATAAATGAAACTTCAACCAAAGTATTATAAATTACATTCACGTTTTGTTACCTTAATATTATCGAGAGCTTGATTTTTGTTTCCATCAGGCATGTGATGCCATGATTCGTAATTGATAGGCAACATATTGGCATTTCGTGCAATAATGCCCAAATAGCCTGCTAAAAGTCGAGCTTCAGGTCCAACAGGCTGGCCATGGCTGTTTCTCCTTACTTTGACACGCTCGATAGGATTTAAGTCGTATAAATCTCTAAGCAGCGTACGTCCTCGACCTCTGCACGTCCCACCACTCTCAGCTGAAAAATGATATATTATTATATTAAAATTGAAAAATGAATCAATAATAAAAGTCAACATGCATGTAAAATAATGTTAACATTACTTTGTAATTCTACAGGCTCATCATCTATGTCCGGCACATTCGAAGATCCAACAACTGTTTTCTGTTCACTATTTCCTTCTTCCTAATTTACATTATTTTGGACAATATTTAAATCTCGTAATCTTCTTCTACTCATTTTTCCTGCAATACACATAAAATAGTTGAAATTTTAGTAACAAATAACAACAATAATGGTACATATAAAATAGTTAAATTATATAAAATGACCAAGATTAAAATTATAATATTACATATAAATAAAAAATCGTAAAATCTTACTACATCATAATTCGTAAATATCTTCGTCCCACATCCCGATTTAACCCATTGAAATTGTGTACTAGTACTAGGGATATTTTCATTTAAGTTTTGTTCTAGAAAAGGCAAAGTTTCTGATCTTTCGACGATGTCATCTCTACTTCCATTGCCCATGTCAAACAAGTCTCTAGGGGTGTTTCGAAGTACAACGTACCAACCCTCATCAGTTGGATCTTTTGAGTAAAAAACTTGTTTCACTTGAGAAGAAAATACATACGACTCGTCTATCAGTTGTTCTCCAGTGTGAATCAATCGAGAGAAATTCACCATTGTAAAACCATATTGATCGTTTTTAATTCCGTGAGCCGTATTCACATCAGCCCAATCACCTCGAAATAAGACAACTTTCCATTTGCCGTAATAATCCAACTCAATTATGTCAGTAAGAAGTCCGTAATACTCCAGATTCCCCTCGACTAGATTACTGTCCCTAGCACTAGCATAACTTGTAATTGAAGAATTAACAACAATTCCACAATTTTGGGTTCTCCTCAATCTCTCGCGATACTTTGTATGAAATCTGAATCCATTGAGGAGGAAGGCACTATATCTTTTCACTATTCTATTTGGACCTTGTGAAAGCCATTTAACTTCGTCATTTACTTTATTCCGACTCCAAACCTATTGAATCGAAAGTAAATTGAGTAATTATAAATGTTATGAGAAAACATTATTACTTGTCAATGAAAACTTCAATTGTATACCGTTTGGCTTAACCATTCATGAAATGATTCTGTGAATGAAAACTCCAAACTTATTCATAAAAACTTCAATTGCATACCGTTTGGCTTGACCATATGGTTTGGGTTTCAGTCTTTTAGTGTGGTGGTTGAAGTAGTTGGTGCTTCTAGGTTCAGTGGTGAGAGAGATGGAGGCAGTAATGGTGAAGATGATAGTGTTGGATGATGAAGGTGATATTGTGTGACAAATGGTGATGCTAGAGAGTGTTGAATGGCTAAGGATTGTGTCAAATATAGTGATGATGATGAGGGACTAGGGGCTAAGAAAAAAGATCAGAGAGGGAGATGTATAGTGATCAATTGTTCTTAACAACATTAACCAAAATTTTTTTTAAAAATATTTGGATGTTATAAGAATCACTATTATTTAAAGCGATTTTACTCTCAATTTTTTGACAAAGAAAAGAAAGGATTCAGGATTACATGATAAATTTAGCCATTAATATTTACATTTTTTGTTAAATTTGCCATTATTCTTTTTTTAAGCTAAATTTGACCATTAACCTTTCAAAAAAGTCAAACTATTTTTCTTTAATAGAAATGCTGATTAAAATATTAAAATTTTAATGATGTTGGTGTGGCAACCCATGCGATAGTTCACATGCACTTCATGCTATATAATATTATTTGTCTTGTATGTCGTGCCAAAAAATGATTTAAAAATTATAAAAAAATTATAAAAATTATAAAAAAAGGTATTTTTTTTTAAAATAGCATGGAGTACACGTGGGTTGCCATGTGGGTTGCCATGTTTAAAAGTATTTTAGTCTGTATTTCCATTAAAAAAATTAATTAGACTATTTTTCAACTGATCAATGATTAAATTTGACATTTTCTTTAAGATTGAAGGCTAAATTTAATTTAAAAAAACCAATGTGACAAAAAAACTATAGATAATAAGGGATAAATTTTGAAAAAAATGTCTGAAGTCTGCTCTATTCCTGGGCCACAATCCGGTGCAGGAGATATGACGGGAATTCTCATTCTGGTGAGGATCAGACCACCAAAAAAGTGAGATTCAAGGAGGGAGTTGATGAAACATCTGCTGATATGGTCGTAGACCTTGATTTTTCATCAGCACCTTCGTGGAAGGATAAGCTTTTGGGTGGCGATCTTGTCCCGTCAGTGATGGATCACAATGTTTCTTCCTTTTGAAGAAATAGTAGAAGTGATGGTGACTTTGATCTTTTAGCTGGCGACGTGCAAACAACTATTATCAACGGGGTTCTGGCTATCAATTTTTCTGATCAGATTAAAGAAATTTTATTTAAAGAAATGGAATTAACTGTGGTTATCAAACTTTTAGGGCGGAGTATTGGCTACAATACTTTACATAATCATATAATTAGCCTGTGGAAACCTATTTCCTCTTTTCATCTAATGGACATTGAAAATGGGTATTACCTGGTTAGATTTTTTAATAAGGCTGACTATGATCGTATTTTGTCGTAGGGACCTTGGATCATTTTTGGACAATACCTCACCGTTCAGCCTTGGACAAAGGATTTTAGCTCGTTGCAACCATATCCTAGTGTGGTTTTGGCTTGGATTCGGCTGCTGGTGCTCCCAGGATTTATGTTCTGCCGACAAATCGTGGAGGTTATTGGGGGGCTCATAGGGAAGGTTGTCAAGTTAGACTTCCAAACAGACAATCGAACTAGGGGCCGCTTTGATCGTCTTGTTGTTTTCATTAATTTAGAGAAGCCCTTAGTTTCCCAAGTTTTAGTTGATGGCACCATCCAACGAGTGGAGTACGAGGCTCTCCCAATCGTTTGCTTCGGTTGTGGCAAATATGGCCATGTCAAAGACCTTTGTTCGACGGTGGTAGAGGATCAGACCACTGAACGTCCCTTTGATGCGGTGAATGACGAACCGGTTCATGGCGCAGGTAGAACTGTCGAAAGAGCGGGACCAGATTTTGGTCCCTAGATGCTGGTCGAGCGAAGATCTCGGTGAGGTCAAAGGAGTGCTTGAGGAAATGGCGGAACTGATGACAGGCGGATATCTCGCAAAGCAGCATTGGGATCCCGATTCTCGGCTTTAAACGAGGTGGGAGAACCAAGCGTTAATCACGCTAAAACGGCTGGTGTAATTTTGTCAGTGGGTGAAGCTGTCATTACTGCTGGAGAAGAGGATGATTTAAATTTAGGGTTGGGGATAATTTATTAAGGGATGTGGGGGTTGCAACGGTCAAGGGTTTCAAGCCCAATTTGGAGAATGGGGCTGTTTTGGGACCGGCTGCGGTTGGTAAGGAAATTGAAGAATTGGGTCAGGCGAGTGGTGGGCCTACTGTGGTGACTGTTCAGCCGAATTCCTTTGGTGTTAAGGAGGGTGTTGCTTCTTTGGGCCGGCCTGCTAACAAGCAGATTGGGAAAATGCTGGAAAAAAAGGCCATTACTAGGCAATGATACTAAACATGATTTTAATGAGAGTCTTAATATTAATAATTTTATTTCTAATTCTAATTTAAATTTTGATGCTGCAGGGCCTTCACGTTTTTTAAACTCGGGAAAAGAAGTGGATTTGGACGTTGAAAATCGTGGTGATTTATCCACTGGATTCCGAGGGGATTTAAATGCTGGGAATATTGATAATATTAAAGCTCATTTTAATCCTACTTTTGAAGGGTCAGGGGTATCTTTGTCCCTATTTCTAATGATGTTTTGGACCCCGGGAAACATTCAGCAATAAGCTTCAAAGATGATTCTCACAAAAAAGAAAAAAGCAACTCAGTTATCATTGCCCGGGGAAGGATAGGAGAAGGAATTTCTGTCTCCAAAGAAAGGCATGGAGGTAAGGATTCTAACGGGCGTAGTAGTTAGAAAACTTCCAATGCTCTACAGGGTCGAGGGAGTCGATTCAAATCCTCCGGGGATCCCAGAGTACCATTAGCGAATCTATGGAGGAAATGGAAAAATTCATTTCTATTTCGAAGCTTAGTAACGAGCTAAACTTTGGATCAGAAGGTGCAGCCTTAATTACGGATGAGGATACTGTCTCTCGACAGTAATGGTACGTTTTTCTATTCTTGTGTTTTTTATGAATTTCACTATTTTTTCTTGGAATTGTCAGGGTTGTGCTAGTGATAAGTTTCCTCACATTTTTTGTGAATATAATCAGGAACATAGTCCTGATATTATTAGTCTACTTGAAACACGAGTTAGTGGGGCCAAAGTTGATAATATTATTGCAAAATTGGGTTTCCCTTATTCACATCGTGTCGAAGCTATTGGTTTTTCGGGAGGTATTTGGATTGGCTGGAAAGATTTTGTTCGGCTTGAGATCATCTTTAATCACTCTCAGTTTATACTGGCTCTTGTTGGTTCTACGTCTTCTTCAACCATAGTCTTTATTCCGTTTGTTTATGGGAGCCCAAAAAGATGAAACGTAAAGATCTGTGGGATAATTTGAAAATTTCGATTCCTATAGGGAATATAATACCCCAACCCATATCCTTCGCCGGAATAGGGTTACGGAGCATTACCGATAATTATAGAACATTTTCAGATAATTCGAGTAAATTACTGTTCATAGCAAAACTGTCCACTTGAGTCATAGTCATTAAATTATTTATATCATGAGCTAAACTCAAATATATTTCTACCATAAAATTTTCCAAAACTAAACTAAACTCAAATATCTTTCTACCATAAAATTTTCAGAATTTATGGTTTAGCCAATAAGTACAGTAAAATCTTTAAATTTACCCCTGTTCTGCTGTTTGACAGCTTTGAACTCTCTTTACTAAAAATTAATTATCTCTTAGTACGGGGTTTGGACTATGCTTCCGTTTGCTTCTATTAAAAATAGACTCATTAAGAATTTAAGCATATAAATTTTAACCCCTAATTATTTTTTACAATTTTTGATGATTTTCCAAAGTCAGAACAGGGAAACCCGAAATCATTCTGACCTTGTCTCACAAAATTTATTATATCTCATAATTTATAACTCCATTGCTTACACCGTTTTTTCTATGAAAAAATAAACTCAATAAACTTTAATTTCATATTTTATTCAACCTCTAATTCGATTTCCAAAATTTTTGGTAAATTTTCAAAATTAGACTATGCTAACACATACATAATCACCATATCATAATTTCATAAATATACCAAACCAATCATCACTAGCCATTCCAATGGCTAGGTTTCAAACCACAATTTACAAGACAAGATTTAGTCGAATTAGCCTATACATGCCATTATAACCAGAATTGTTTTACCTGAATGAACTGTTGGATAGTGTGAATGATCTTCGCCAAGCTTCCAATCCAGCGAGCATTCCGATTTACTATAAGACAGGGAAAAATAAAACGGAGTAAGCATATAATGCTTAGTAAGTCCGTATAACTTAGTAATAAACTTACCATCCATTCATCATCAAAATAAATATAAAGGGGCATAATCAAACCATTTAATCTCACAAGCCCTATCACACATTCTCATCACCCTTGTTAGTCACATATTTCATATAAACTTCAAGAAACACATATATGAATTCATCAATATTTGGATTCTCATACACACATGCTTTTCCCCAACATGTATTCACATAACATATATACAAATTATTTCCATGTATTTCAGATATATTTTATATTAATTCATCTCGAGTTCCGATATATTTCATGTCAGGACTTTACTCAATAATCAATTACTCTATTGATAATCACTCGGGTAGTACACTCAAGGTGTACTAATCTATTCTCATAGATTAATGTATTCATCAAACCATTGCATGTTCATATATAAACATCTCACACTTCCATATTTCATTTCATGTAACATATTTTCATAATTCCACATATCATGTCTCAATCTATAGCCATTTATCTCAATTTCATATTTGCTCATATTAGAACTTTTCCTGTTGAATTTATTTAAATTATTGATGGATTCTCATGTAGTACACTCATAGTGTACAAATCATAATCCGTCAATTCATATCCAGTAGTACCTTTTAGGTACACTCTCGAGCCACATATTATACTGCCAGAATTACACCAAAGCTAAATTCATGCGAAACACATATACTCTAAGGGCTTTGTCGGATTACCAGTCTAGGTTAAATCCTTTATATGATAAAGAATCCTTATAGAGTCCAATCTGGATTACCAATCCAGGCTAAATCCAGTCAATTAGGATTACCAGTCCAGGCTAAATCCTAATTGAAACATATGCTCGAGAGACCTATTTCTGATTACCCTTACGGGCTAAATCCTTTCCATAATGAGATCAATAGATTACTCGTCCGAGCTAAATCCTTTCTGCAACACATGCAGGACCTCATTTCATATAGGGAAATCACCACTATCCATCGATAATCGTTATTCAACGGGGACTTACCATTTATGGGATATTATCATTTATTGGGCTTTATTGAAGATCCTTAATTTCATAAAATATATATATGATTTATATATCATCACACACACATATATATACCATCACATTCATACAATTCAATTTAAGCATATTAACATACATATTTAAGTTACACGAACTTACCTCGATAGTTGTTCGTGTACTTAAAATCTATTAATTCGACATTTTCTCCTTTCCTCTCTCTAACTCTATATTCGGACTACCCGGATCTATGCGAGTAAATTTAACATCAATTTAATGTAATTCATACTCAATTTAGTCAAATTTACATTTTAGACAAAATTACCATTTTGCCCCTAAACTTTTAATAAATGACGATTTCGTCCCTAGGCTCGGAAAATGAAATTCATGCAATTTATTCCTTGTTCCAAGCCTAAATATTTTCATATATAACAATAGCAGCCCTTGAATTCCATGAAATTTTAGAATTTTCCATAAATTCAACAACTTTACAATTTTATCCCTAAATCATGATTTCACTCAAAATTCTTTAATAAAGTACCTTTACATATCCATTAACATCTCAATTTCATCATAAAATAACTAAAATAATATGAAATTATCAATGGTATCTTCCAAAACTTCCAAAAAATCAAAAACTAATGAAATAACAAGTTGGACCTAATTGTAAAAGTCCAAAAACATAAAAAATTCAAAGAAAAAGAAAGAATTGAACTTACTTGAAGCTAAAATATGAAAGACCAGATCAAACCCTCTTCAATGGCTATTTTTTACAGAAAATTGATGAAGAAAATGTCTAGAACTATTAAAATAACATTTGGCCATATAAACTTTATTTTAATTCCAATTTTGTCCCTAATCACATGAATATCTTTGATTTTTTTCACGTTATGCTGCCTCAGCCATTTAATATGGTCTATTTGCCCTTTTAGTCCTCCTTTATTTACTATTAGGCTATTTAATCACTTTAGCAAGTTTTGCACCTTTTTCAATTTAGTCCTTTTTAATTAATTGACTACCGAAACGTTAAAATTTTCTGACAAAACTTTAATAATACCATATTGACACTCTTTAAATATTTATAAAAATATTTATGGATCAGTTTATAACATTGAGGTCTCGATATCTCTTTTTCTCAATTAATTGACCTAATATTTTTTTATAAACACAAATTTACTAATTCAAAAATCTTTTAAAAACCACCTTTAACTCATAAATATTAAATAATAAAATTTACGAGCTCATTTTTTGGATTTAGTGTCCTCGAACCATAGTTTCTGGCATCACTAAAATTCGGGCTATTACAAGGAATTACCCGTGGGTTGCTATAGGAGACTTCAATGCTATTCTCTCTTCATCTGAGAAATCAGGTGGCATGTCTAAAGGTAGGAGGTGCCCTAGCTTTGGTGACTTCGTGGAGCAGGCAGAGCTTCATGATTTAGGCTTCAGGGGCCCCCCGTTTACTTGGCATAGGGGCTTGCTCTTCGAAAGACTTGATAGAGCTTTGGGAAATAGAGCCTGGGTTCAACATTTCCCTAATAGCTTGGTCACTCATCTTTCTAAAATAAAATCTGATCATAGGCCTCTTCTCTTATCCTTAAACCCGAAGATTATTCTTCCCAATGGTAGGCCTTTTCGTTTTCTAGCAGGATGGGCTGAACACCCTGATTTTGGAAAATTTGTGGAGGATAAATGGGGCTTTTCTGGTAATATGTTTGATACGTTGAGTACATTCACTCAGGATCTTAAGGAGTGGAACAAGCCAGTCTATGGCCATATTACCTCCTATAAAAAGTTTCTTGTTAAGGAGCTCACCAAAATTCAGAGGATTATAGATTTCTTGGGTTCTAACTGTTTAGCTCAAGTGGAGTTAAAAATTCGGCAGGAGCTGGATAATGTCCTTCGACATGAAGAATTCCTTTGGAAATAGAAGGCCCGCTGTGATTGGCTTCATTTTGGAGATCGCAATACAAAGTTTTTTCATACTCGTACGTTGAGACAAAGAAAGAATAGCCGTATCACTGCGATCCACAATAATTGTGGAGATTGGCTGTATGATTCGGAAGCTGTTGAAACCGAGGCTAATAATTTTTTGCAGAGTTTGTATGGGGAACATCCTGGCCCTATGAGAAGCTTACCTCCGAGTAGATTTCCTCGTCTTGATCATGAGGACATATCTTTTTTGGGGAAGCAGATTACTAATGAAGAAATCAAAGTGGCTCTCTTTGATATGGCTCATCTCAAAGCGCCTGGTAGTGATGGATTCCATGCTTTTTTTTTTCCAAAAACAATGGAACGTTGTTGGGGAAGCAGTTTGCAATTGGGTTAGAAGTATTTTCAATAGGGGTAATATCGATGCTGAGCTGAACAATACACTACTTGTACTCATTTCTAAGGTTGCTAACCCTGAGGAACTTACCCATTTCCATCCGATTAGTCTCTGCACTGTCTTATACAAGCTTGTGATGAAGATTATAGCAAATCGATTCAAGATCATTTTTTCGAAGATTATTGGTCCTGAGCAGGCTGGGTTCATTGCAGGTAGGAATATCACTGACAATGTCATTATTGCCCAAGAGGTTATTCACTCGATGAGGAGTCAACCTAAAAGAAAGTGGATGACTATTAAGATAGACTTGGAAAAAGCTTATGACAAAGTACGATGGGACTTCATTAAAGCTTCTCTTCATGCAGCCGTTATTCCTAACTTTCTCATTAATGTTATTATGTCCGCTATTTCTAACTCTACAATGCAGGTTTTGTGGAACGGAGTGCCTTTGTCTAAATTCAGGCCAGTTAGAGGGATTTGACAAGGATGCCCGCTCTCTCCTTATCTTTTCGTTTTATGCATGGACTGGCTTGGTCAAGCGATTCATTCGGCTATATCGGAGGGTTTTTGGAACCCCATTTAACTTTCTCGGTCTGGTCCTCCTATCTCGCATTTATTTTTTACAAATGATTTAGTTATTTTTAGCAAAGCTGATCTGAAGCATAGTGGGATTATAAAAGACATTCTGGGAAGCTTCTGTGACTTTTCTGAACACAAAATTAATGCTAGGAAAACGAACATTTTCTTCTCTAAAGGAGTGGATGTGACGATGGCGGATTCAATTAGTTCTCTGTTTGGTTTCCAAAAGGTCCTGAATCTCGGTCATTACCTTGGCGTTCTGCTTTTTCATCAGCGGGTAACCAATAGTACTTTGCATTTCATTGTTGAAAAAGTTAGAGGTAAGCTTCAAAGTTGGATACAAAAAGACTATCTATTACTGGCCAAGTCACTTTGGCTCAGTCTGTCCTCATGTCTATTCCTAGCTACTTTATGCAGTCCATGATGGTCCCTAGAAAAATTTGCGATGATATTGAGAGTATGGTGAAGCAGTTCATTTGGGGTTCTTCTGAGAATAAAAAGAAGATGTCTCTAGTTGGATGGGATTCAATTTGTCAGCCTAAATGCTGTGGAGGTCTTGGCTTAAGAAAACTACGAGACCAAAGTATCTTATTTTTATTAAAGCTTGGATATATTATCGTGACTGATGACAAAGAGGCTCTTTGGGTTCGGGTTATCAGGGCTAAATACCGGTTAAGTGATATTCTTCATGTCTCTATTAGGCAAGCAAGAAGTTCTTTTCTTTGGAGTGCACTCACTAAAATTTGGCCGTTGCTTCGAGAAAACTTATGTTGGTCTGTTGGGAATGGGTGCCAAATCTGTTACTGGAAAGATGTGTGGATTCCTAGTGTGGGGCAATTGACTAGGTTTATCCCAGCGAATGTCAATATTGACTCTGGGTGCTGCCTTAGTGATATGGTTACGGAGGATGGATTGTGGAACCTTGATTTATTCAGACTTTGGCTTACGGAGGAGGTGATCGAGTTGATTATGGGCATTCCCCCTCCTCTTTCTTCTGAGGGACCAGACATAATCACTTGGAGTCCTACTTCTTCTGGACTTTTCTCGGTTAAAAGTGCCTATAAGATTTGTAAAGGTGATACTTGGAACTTGAAGGATGAAAAATGGAAGAGCGTTTGGAAGACCCCAGGACCATAACGAGTTCGTTTCTTCATGTGTTTGGTCCTTAAGCAGCGTCTCCTTAGTAATGTCGAAAGGGTTAAAAGAGGGTTAGCAGATGACCCTTCTTGTTCGATATGTGGTTTTCATTCTGAAGATATTCTTCATATTCTCAGAGATTGCAATGCAACAAAGGATGTGTGGAGCCAGGTTTTAACAGGTAACCATTTAACGAACTTTTTTTCCCTTAACTTACAAGATTGGATTCTTTCTAATGTGCAGGATTCTTTTGTGGTCTCGGGGGAAGGAACGAGCTGGGCCTGTCTTTTTGGAATCCTGGTTTGGCATTTCTGGAAGAATCGTAACCTTACCATTTTTCAAGGTCATGGTTGGAGCTCGAGAGAGATTGTTAACAATTCATATTGTTGGGCCAATCATTATTTTTCACCTTCGAAAATGGTCCCAAATGGAGGTTTGAGCTTACCTTTGGTTGAGCATGCTCATGGCTCTATGATTTTTCTCAATACTGATGGGGCAGTGCGTTTGGTTACCGGAAAAGCGTATGGTGGGGGGGTTGCGAGAGATATGAATGGGCAATGGCTCTTTGGTTTTAATCGTTTCCTTGGAAAGTGCTCGATTTTCGATGCTGAACTTTGGGCCATTTTTTAAGGACTCAAGCTTATTCAACGAAGATGACATGACTGTGTAACAATTCTCTTGGATTGTCTGGACGTTGTTCGGGCCATTCAATATAGTTCTACAATAACATCGAACTCTGCTTCGATTCGGCGAATCCAGGGTATTCTGGCGCAGGAAAATTTATGGGTACTACATTATATTCCTAGGGAGCAAAATGGAGTAGCTGATTGTATAGCGAAAGAATCTTTATCTTCTAGAGTTGATTTGTAATTCTTTGAGTCTCCCCCTGTCATGGTTCGGAATTCCTTAGTTTCGGACCAGTCTCGGGACTATTTCTCAAATTTCTTGAATGTAATTAATTAATCTTCATGTTTGTTTTTTTTTTTAAAAAAAAGGGATAAATTTTACATTATGCTTTAGGTAACAAAGTTTCCAACAGGCGCGTTGACCTTATTCAATAACATAACCTGTTCATCACTCGGCCCCACACGCTTATATTTGAAAAATTGTAAATGCCCAGCCAACTCACCTTCATCACTTACCGCCGATTGTATATTTCCTCATTTGGAGGCCAAGTCTGAGTCCATCACGACGTTGAGACCCTCCTTACTGGTCGGCGCTGCATCCAATCCCGTTTACCAGTATCCGGATCATCTGTAACTTTGAATATGATCATGAATAAATTTTTGCCCTCATCCTTGAAACCGACCTTTCCAGTCTTCCACTAGCTCCGATAAAGTGCCTTCACATTTTTCTTATTGTTTAATTTAGACTACCACACCCAACCTAATAATGCTGGTCTGTTCTTTTGGATCTACGATTTTCCTTATATCTCTTTCAACCATATTTTTTTTCTGAAAGACTTTCAAGCATAATATTAAATAAATAAAACTAAAACTTTGGATAGTTTCTGACCTCTTCCAACGAAGCATCCAGGAAATTGAAAAATACTTGTACATGATTGCGACGCCTAATATGCTACTATTAGTATATTCTAACAAGCCAATTATGGGTTAGTGGGTAAAAAATTAGGAAAAGCTTTTGGCATATCTATCGATCAACTTCAAGGCTCAAGCTACATCCATCCGGTGTAGGTCTTTTTCTTTTTCTCTTTCTCGTAAAGTACTGCTAGTGTTTCTTTATTCAACTGCTTAAATGTGAAAAAAAAAAATCCCCTATGAAGTATCCTTTGTGGTCTCTTCTAACCTTCTTCGTTTCGAAGAAAAAAGCCCCTCAATTACAAGGTTCAGAACTTCCGGAGGATATATGCCGTCAATTTTCAATAGCCGAGATCGAAGCCGCTACCAACAACTTCCACCCAGACTCCGTTATTGGTATAGGTCGTTACGGGAGTCTTTATAAAGGAACTATCGATGATGGAACCGTTGTTGCTGTCAGGCGCTGCCGAAGCAGTTTAGGAGCAGTGAGAGAGTTACAAAATGAGGTACGGTTGCTTTGCCAGTTGCGCTACCCACATCTCGTCTCCCTCATCGGCTTCTGCGTTGAGGGATCCGAGATGGTCGTTGTGTTAGAATACATGAGCAGAGGGTCACTCGCTGATTTTCTCTTTGGGATTGGGAAGGATTACGTTCCACTGTCTTGGAAACATAGGTTACACATATGTATCGGTGCAGCACGTGGATTACATTACCTTCACACCGGTGCCAAGCATGCTGTAATCCACCGCCACATCAACAGCTCCAGCATACTTTTAGATGAAGAATGGTGTTGTAAACTTTCAGATTTTGGCTTGTCCAAACTGGGTCCTCTTAGCATGTCAAAAGCTTTGATAAGAATGGATACACGTCCGGCGGGAACGATCGGATATGTGGATCCAGAGTATGCCCTGTACGGAGAACTGACAGAAAAATCTGACGTCTTCTCGTTTGGGGTCGTTTTGTTTGAAGTTGTATTTGGTAAAAAAGCCTTCAATAGGACAAGTGTTTGGATTAATGAGAAACATATGCTCGAGTGGGCCGCGGATTCCCTATGGAAAGGAACCATTTATCATGACATTGATCCATATCTCAAGGGGAGAATAGCTCCAGAATGTTTGAACAAGTATTTGGAAATCGCTTCTAGTTGTGTCCACCGAAAGGGAAATGAAAGGCCAGCGATGGGTGAGGTGGAGGTCACACTAGAGCTTGCCTTGGAGCTGCAAGAGAGAGCAGATTCCAAAATGGAGAGCATCAATCCTTGTATGTATGAAGAAGAATTGTTTTCCGGCTTTGTTAGGAATTTCTCGGGTCTTGATAGCTTTCTAGATTATGAGTTTAGCTACTATAATTCTTTTAACTTCCAAAGATTCAGATAGCAATAATTCCAACCATAATATTTCGTAAGGATAGCAGATAATTATGAAGAAATTTCATTACATAAAAATATGCAACTGTTTTATCTAGAAGAGTCTTGACTTTTATTGTTGATTGTGGCTTCCCCTATATTTTGATTTCAGTGAAAACCACGTGATTGTGACTCTCCAATATTTTACTTCATATTTTAGAATTAAAATATGACAGTGTAGAGACTAAATTTTTAAAATTGAACAATATAAATGATACATTTCCGAATACATCACTAATAATACATAGTTAACAACGGTTAGGGTCAAGCAAGGTTTCTCAATAAGATTAACATTTAACACCCCAAAATATCAAGTTCAAATTTACTCCTCTGTGCTCCTCCTTTGCTTATCTGCTTTCCAACATGAAGGATCATTTACGTTTTCTTTCAAGTTTCTACAAAGTCTTCCAAAAAGGAACAGGAGATGGAAAGTTGGAATATAGTGAGGGAAATGAGAAGTGGTATAGGATACGAAATCCAGCAGCGGCTCTTCCAGAGGAAATAAGCTATAAATTTTCACTGGCCCTGGTCAAAGCTGCTACCAACAACTTTGATCAAGATTTGATTATTGGTAGTGGTGGTTTTGGACATGTATACAAAGGGTTTTTGAATGATTGGAACTTGGTTATCGCTCTTAAACGCTTGTATCCAGATTCAGCACAAGGGTTCAATGAGTTCCAAGCTGAACTGCTGTTGCTCTGCCAGCTGCACCACCAACATGTGGTACCTCTTATAGGGTTCTGCAATGAAAAAGCCGAGATGATCCTTGTGTATGAATACATGGAAAACGGAGCACTACGAGATCTTCTCTATGATTCTGGTTGTGATCCACTCCCATGGAAGCAAAGACTAGAGATATGCATACGCGCAGCTCGCGGATTACGTTACCTTCACACTGGAGCAAAGCAAGCAATAATTCACCGTGACGTTAAGAGTAGCAATATTCTTTTGGATGATAAGTTGGTCTGCAAGCTTTCTGATTTCGGGTTGGCAAAGCTTCGTCCCCGAAGCAATTGCAAGCAAAAAACTTTGACAAGAATAGATTCAATGGTAAAGGGTACTTGTGGCTATGCTGATCCAGAGTACGTCGCAGGATTTGGACTAACGGAAAAATCTGATGTGTACTCATTTGGGGTTGTTTTATTTGAAGTGTTGTGTGGTAGAAAGGCATATGATATGAGTTTGAACGCGAATCAAGCATATTTAGTTCACTGGGCCCGTCGGTCAATTGGAGAAGGAACCATTTATAATATCATTGATCCATATTTGAAGGGCAGGAAAGCAGCAGAGTGCTTCAAGACCTTTGTGGACATCGCATGTACCTGTACTTGTCCAGAGGGAAATTCACGGCTTGAAATGGGTTTAGTGGAGGTGATGCTAGAGCGTGCTTTGGAACTGCAACAGAAAGCAGATTCCGATATGGTGCGTCTAGCTTCTTGTGGTGTATATATGTTTGAAGAAGTATCATGTTGTGCCTTGGTTCCTGAATACAGTTCCGGTGAATAGTCTCGGCAACTCGTATTATTTTTATTATTATTTTGTGTTTTTGGCTCTCTCCGTTGTTGGTGCTTGTCGAAACCATTTTTTTGAAATTGACTTTCATTTTAAAAAACGAAAATTAGGAGTCGCCACCAATCACTTTTAAGAGGCGTGATTGGGTCACCTCGTAATTTGATTGTTTTAATAAGATGTTTGATTTATTAAAACAATGTTTTTCGGTCTACAAAAATCTAGAAAATGAGTTCGGGAGTCGGTTACGCACGAGGAAGGGTTAGCACCCTCGTTACGCCCAAAATTGGTACCTAATTGATTATTTGATGTCTTTATGTCGAAAGTTGAAAACTCGAAAAGAATTTAAATTACGATCCCTCTTTGTATTATGTTATTTTTACTTAAAGATTTGCTTAAATAAGTCGAAAAATATATTGAAGACCTTCTTATCTCGAGGCAACTAAACGTCACATCCCGTAAGTTAGGACATGACACTTTGAATCTTCGAGAAAAAAATTGTCTTTTTTTTTATTTGAAATCTCACGTGTTTCAAGTTTAAAAGAATATTCGGTTATTTAGATCCAACGAGAAAAATCGAAACCCTGTAAGTTAGTGCACGACTTTCTCGAGCTTCCAAACACAGAACATTGCCTTACTTTGAAATGTTTCCTTTTTTGAATAACATTGAACGTAGTATTTAAACGATAAGTATTTAGTTTATTCGAACTTAATGTACAAATGGATGATTTTAGAACCTAATGGTTGATATAGGAATACTATAAATAAATAAGAAATACCATAATAATATAAATTTGGTTGGTGTTACTAATCGCATCATAAATAAAATAAATGAGTGAATTTAAAATAAGTAAAAAAAAATAGAAGTGAAAGATACTAAGTGTAAGACCCATAATTTGCCCGAGCCCATTTTACAACCCAATTACCCAAAACCCGAGGCCCAAATCAGATGGCCCACTAAGACCCAAGACCCAATCAGCTTACCCAAACCCAATTACAAAACTAAAACCCATTGAACCTAACCCAAACAGACCCAAAAACATAAACCCAAAACAAACCCTAGCCCACTATCCTAAACTCTTCCAAGAAACCCTAGCCCCCTAGGTGTGCCGCCCCTATCTTCTGACTTCCACCTGCCTTCTGACGTCTGCCGCCACCTGCCCTCTACACTGCTGCCACCGGCCACCGCCACTTGCACCTGCAAAATATTAAAAGAGAAATGACAGTAATAACAAGTTTGTAATGGCTATATAAGCCATCAAAAAATCCATTGTAACGGACAGAGAGATTATCAATAGAAAAGCAATATATTTTCAAAAAAAAAAAAAAAGACGATCAATATAAAAAAAGAAAAGGACAGATCCAAGGTGATTTTCTTTTTTGCGTTTTCAAGATCTTTTATTTTCTATTTTTGACTTGTTTAAAAAGGGGAACAAAAATAAAGAGGGGGGCTTACCTTTTAAATCGCCGAAAAAAGTGACTTTTGGCCTTCCCGCCACCGGCTTATGGAGAAGAGAAGGGAACTTGAGAGAATTTTTTGTTTTTTTTTTCTGGAAAATGGGAGAAGAATGAAATTTTTTAAAAAAATCTGACTTATAAAGGCCCCCAAAACGACGTCGTTTTGGGACTGGCCTCAGACGCCCAAAACGGCGTCGTTTCACCCTTAACCCGAATTTGACCCGACCCGCAAGGAGGATCCGCGTGTTTTTAATAATTGGGTTATTTACCCTTTCGGTCCTTCCGTTTTTTTATTTGTTCTAATTTAGTCCTTTTTCTATTTTTATTATTTATAAATTTGACCGCAGAATTTGTTGCGTGTTTCAAATTAGTCCCTGGCCCATTGATGCGCAGGAAGTGGACACGTGTCCAAGAATTGGGTTTTTTGCCCATTTTGTCCTCGCGTGTTTTTGCGCTTGTCATTTTAGTCCCTTTCTTCTTTTTTTTTAGATTTTCCCCCCCAAACGTTTGTTTTAAGTTCAATTTCGCCCTTTCTTTTATTTCTTTTGTTATTTTCGATATTTTATTATTAATTTAATATTATTAATATTTTTTATTTTATTTTTGTTTACTTGTTTTTTATTTTTGCATTAGTAAATTAATTACTACTATTATTTTTGTACTATTATTATTTTTTTACTTTCATTTCTTTAATAAATGTTATTATTATTATCATTATTACTATTATTATTATTATTATTATTATTATTATTATTTTATTTCTCTACTATTATTATCATTCCTATTAGTGTATTATTTTCTACCTTATTATTATTGTATTATTTTATTATTACTAACGTACTATTTTTATTCTTATTACTATAACATTTTTCTTTTCATTATTATTATTAACATGTATATTATTATTAATGTACTATTATTTTCTACTATTATTGTTATTATTATTGTTATTAACATATCATTATTTTCATATTATTAAATTACTTAATTTTAATACTATTTTTATTATATTATGTATTTTCTCTTTTTGTATTTACTTACATATAATTATTATAATTATTATTTTAATTATAATTAGTATTATTATCATCATTATTATTATAATTTTCATTTTATTTTATTATTATTTTCATTTTTTTATTTTATTTAAACTTTTATTAGTTTTCATTGATTTACCTTCTTTTTAGTTTATTATTTTATTTTATTGATTCTTTTTGCTTTCGTTATTGTTACTCATATTATAGCAATTATTACTCTATTATTCACATTAGCATTGTAATTCATTTCATATTTTACTACCAAAATGTGTTGCATTTTACCCGATACATAATTGATTCTTTTCATAAAGGTAATATTCCGTATTTGGAAAGTCGAGAAATCGTGCCCTAACTTACTGGTTTTGATTTTTCTCGTTTAACCTAAACAGCGGAATATCCTTTTAAAATAAATAAGTTTTGAATAAAAAGAAAGCTATTTCTTGAGAATTCGAGATGTTGTGTCCTAACGTATTGGATGTGACATTTTGTTACATCGGGAAAAGATTTCTTAAAATAAAGACAATATTCTGTATTTGGAACTTCGAGAAATCGTGCCCTAACTTACTGGGTTCCGGTTTTTCATTTGACCCAAATAATCGAATATCCTTCTCAAGCTTAAATGCATGACTTTTAAAGGTCAAAAGACAAGCTTAGTTTCGAGGGTTCCAAAAATGTCGTATCCTAACTCACTGGGCATGACGTTTTACTTCTTCGAAATAAGCGGGCCTCAGCATTCATTTTAATTCATTCGGGTTTTCAAATAAAGAGGATCGTATTTTGAAATCTTTCCAAATTTTCGACATTAAGACGTTAATTAATTAATTAGGCACCAATTTTGGGCGTATCGAGGGTGCTAACCCTTCCTCATGCGTAACTGACTCCCGAACCCATTTTCTGAGTTTCGTAGACCAAAATCGTTGTTTTGATAAATCAAACTGTTTATTAAAAACAACCGTTTTACGAGGTGACCCGATCACACCTCATCAAAAAGGATTGGTGGCGACTCCCGTTTTTCGTTTTTATTTTCAAAACCCCAAGTCGACCCTGTTTTATAAAAAAAATGGTTACGACAGCTTGGCGACTCCGCTGGGGACGAAGAGAGTCGAGCCGTAAAATTGATTATTTTCTGTTTTGTTGTCGAAAATTGAAAATCTGATTTGAAAAATTACGATCCTATTATTGCATTTGTTCGTATTGTTAGTTACTGTAGTTTGAGTCTTGCATCATATTGCATAGGGACCATTTTGGTCTTACCCCTTTAAGTGGGAGTGATAAGCTACTCCTTCGTGAGGTTTTCACCTCTGTGCAGGATAGTGGATTACTTCCGGGATACATCCATACCTATGTGCTTCGTGAGATTTTCATCTCTGCATGGCCATAGGGAAATGTATTCCCCTGAACCGAACTCGGTCCGTATGAGCCTATAATGGGTGAGGATCGAAGAATCTGCCGATTCGGGTACCTCAACTTTAGAACCAAACCACATATAAAGAGACCTAGGAGCCTACCCTAGATAGAGCCATGCCAAACCCTAGTGGTCACCCGGACAGGTGTTCTGTGTTTGTTTATTTCTCTTGCACTAATGTGTTTTCTTTTGTTTTGATTGCATTGCATCGCATCATCTTAGAAAGGAGGTGTTGATTCATATTCGATTGCTAAATAGAAGAGTTTGTCATAAGGAAATGGGTTACTTGATAAAGTGGATTATAATACGGTCGTTCGAACATAGTCCAGGTAAACAACGAGAGAGGGTTGATAGTCCGCAGAAGAATACAATACTTTGCCCGAGGATTCAAGCCGACAAGGATTATTCGAGAGTCATCATGTCTCAATTTTCTTAAAGAAGCTTATGAACATCGCGGAAGATAAGTGAGTGAAGAGGTACGGCCTGAACCAAGCAACAAGGAGCTAGAAGAGGCATCTATTGAGAAAGTTCACGGGACACGACTATAATATCCGGATACGAAGAAAATGATTGGTGTTTTCACCTGGACTATGAGGACAAAGCCGCATATGCAATTCGTTTTATGTAAATAAATTTATTTTCTAAAAAAGTTCTTCTAATGGAATTGAATTCATAATCAACGCCTCTCTTTCTTTTTGCATTCATTCCATGCATTTGCATTGCATTTCATGCATTTGCATTACATCATATCACATGCATTAAAATTTGTAGAAAGACCCTAATTAGGTGAAATTATTTCAGTTAACCTAGAAGACATGGAAAAGAGGTTGGAGAGATTAGAGCAAAGGCAAATACTGATGCAAGAGCAGTTGGCCAAAATTCAACAGGATATGCGAGATCAAATAAATATGATGTGCCAGTTAACCCAATTACTAGTTGGAGGGCTTGAAAAAATGAAAGGCCCGGTGGTCAACAATGAGGATGATAATGAAGTCTTCATTTATCCTCCAAGTTTTACTCCAATAGGCGTCTCGGCCCAACCAGACGTGCCTCCGCAAGGGGCACCTGTCATTATCAAACCCCAATGTTAGATTGATACCTTGGCACTGTTAAACTTCCCGATGGGCTCATGTTTTAACCCGGAGGATGATCGAGTCAATCCTGTGGTACATGGCTTAGCCGAAACAAAGAAAAAGGGAGAATGGACCTTAAAGGCCCTGAAGAAGAAAGAAAAAGAAGTGAATAATGCGAGTAAGTATAACAAGGGTAATTCGAAGCCGATTACGGTGAGCCAGCCAAAGACAGCAGCTATCAGCTATCAGGTCTCCCCAAAGCAAAAACCCAATCCAAGATCGAATTCAGAAAAACCCCAGTTCACACCTATTCCAACGACGTATAGGGAGTTATACCAGAGCTTATTTGATATGCATGCTGTAGCTCCTCATTACCTAAAACCAATGCAACCCCCATACCTCAAATGGTATGATTCGAATGCTCAATGCGAGTATCATTCGGGAATAACGGGTCACTCGATCGATAACTACATTGCATTTAAGAAGTTGGTCGAAAGGTTCATTAAAATGGGAATTGTGAAGTTCGATGATTTTTCAGAAACTGATCATTCTGACGAAGCAGTAAAATGTGATAATTGAAAGTGGGGGCAGAAGAGTTGCATTTCCTTGAAGAAGTCATCAGAAGCCTAGAAATCAGGAAATCAGAACACTAATAACATATCTGAAGAGGGAATCGCAGTTTCCAAGCCCTTACATACATGGGAAAATTTTGAACAATGGGACTATGAAAGGGATCCCTGTATTTTTAGCTAATCTAGAGTAATATTCAAAACATGTTTGTTGCTTTAAGCCTAGAGGCAATAAGAATCTTTTTGTGAAATAGGCTTGTGTCCAGAATCTTTATTTTAATAAAATGCATCTTTTTGAGCAAGTATTCTTTCATTCCTTCTATTTATAGATTCTTCTGTTTTATGGACTTTCATTCAAATATTCATTCATTCTTCATTCATGATCATACCATAAATAATCATCCTTAGAATCATTTATTCTTTGGAATTTGCCTCCAATAGGTACCCGTATATCAAGACATGAGCGACGCCATTCATCGACTCCTTTTGAATAAGATATGGGTCTAAGGGATCTAAGGACTTTGAAGATGATAGAGATTGTGGCCTATCTTTTGATTTGTTAAGGATGGTAGACCAAGATGAAAATAGACTCTACCTTATAAAGGGTCAGTGGACATTGCGAGTTTAGGAAAAAGGTGAAGATCGAAGCCTAGCTCACCACAGAAATAAGGCGAGACATCATTGAGCTATTTTCAAGAATTCAAAGATATTTTCGCACGATCATATCATGGCACGCCAGACTACTGAAACGTGGGGATGGTGCTAAGGTTGGAACCCATGTTAATGGTTCTACAATGGCCAGACTAATCAAGAGGTTCGGGCTACTGGTCTACCCAGAAAGGGAAATTGCATCAAATGCCAAATTGAAGAAGACAGGACTTATGTGCCTCCTCCATTTTTTCTATATGTGGGGCATAGATATTATGAGGCCGATCTCGTCAAAAGCATTTAGCCGACACCAATTCATCTTTGTGGTTGTCAATTACTTCACTAAGAGGGTGAAGGTCGCTTCATATGCCAAAGTTGCAAAGTCAACAGTCATCAAATTCAAATCCAAATTCGAATTCAAATTCAAATTTAAAAAAGTGGCAATAAAGAATGTCAGAAAGAAACATAATTGCATAATGTCAAAGATTTACAGTCTGTTCAAAGATCAGACACCATATCAGTGCAGCAAAGGCAGCCAAAAAACCATTCAAAAATTTTTGAAAAATGATTGAGACTTGTAAAGGTTGGCATAGAGAAGTTACCATTTACCCTCTATGTTTCTTGAACGTTGGCCAGGACCTTCACCGGGGCATCTTTCCCATTGGTTTATGAAAGGGAAGTAATTGTTGGAAGTTAAGATTCCTTTTCTCCAAGCTTTGATTGAATTAAGAATTGGATAAAGCAGAACATCTCCAGTAAGCTTGATTGAAAGTATTCATCATGGTCGAATGTACCAAAAACAGATGATACGGGCTTATGACAAAAAGGTTCGCCCAAGAGAATTTCATAATGGGGACCTGACATTATGAAGGATTCTTCTCATACAAAAGGACTTCAGAGGGAAGTAAATGCCAAATTTGGCAAAACCTTATGTGGTCATTTTGTTCTATGGGGAACTGACTGAAAAATCTGACATCTACTCATTTGGGGTCATTTTGTTCGAAGTTCTTTATGGCAGAAGAAAGTCGGATTGTACACAACCAGACGATCGATTATTTTTGCTTGATTGGGCCAAGGAATCCCTAAGCCAAGGAACCATTTATCATGCCACTGACCCATACCTCAAGGGAAGGATAGCTCCAGAATGTTTGAACAAGTATTTGGAAATCGCTTCTAGTTGTGTCCACTGTGAGGGAAATGAAAGGCCATCAATGGGTGAGGTGGAGGTCACACTAGAACTTGCCTTGGAGCTGCAAGAGAGAGCAGATTCCGGAACGGAGAGCATCTATCCTTTTGGTGAGTGTATGTATGAAGAAGCATTGTTTTCTGCCTTTGTTACGAATTTTGTGGGTCTTGATAGCCATTTTGTGGGTCTTGATAGCCATTGTTATTCTTAATCTGATAGTGATTTTTCAGATTCAGATAGCAACAACCACAATAATAATAGTTAAATGCTTTGTCAAGATAGCAATATCTGTTTAGATAGTCTGCTAATTCAATTCCCAAGCATTCTTTCATTGTTGCATGACTTATCGGATGGATTAACAATAGAGGTATGACCGGATGAGGACAGTGATTTATTTATTCGAGCTTATATTTATTGATCAGGCTTAGATCATATTGTGTTTATACTAAAATCATTGACTGTACTAAGTATTGGTTTATGACGATAAATTGTTCATTAATTGAAGAATCCAAACTGAAAGAACTTTTGGCTCCAAAATGTAGACTTTCTCCTTTTGTATTATGTTCTCGGAAAGAAAAATACGCAGGTAACACCTGGGAGTGGATAATGTCACTGTTATTACCTGCAAAGTAACAGGATTTTCCTCTTTCCTTGAAAGAAAGTTTAATGAAACATTGAGCCCACCATGGGGAAATGTTTACTTGAATTAGAGCTCCTTGCTTACAAACAAGTATTAAATAAATATGTTTCAATCAACTTCATAAAGTTTTTATTGATGGAATAGATGGTAACTTGATAATAATAAAAAAAGGGTTTATAGAATGTAATTTCTGAAGACTAACAGTATAAATAAACTCTGTGTTCTTGTTATGTTTAAGTTTATGCTTACGCATTTTGCCACCGCCTCAAACTAAGGTTCAAGTCATCATTTGAGGCTTAATGAAACCAGAAGACATAAAGGTCAACACATTTCCGCGTTCTGAATTAAATAGTCGTTTACTTTGAAATTTCAACTCATACTGAAAAATAAGTTCTTTTCACACTGCAGAATTTTATCAAGGAAGTTCAATCCTTGGACCCAATAATGGCACTTCCAGAAAGTTGCAAAGTAATGCTCAATCCCAAAATGTAATTCACATTTGAAACGAACAATGTAAGCTAATCTGAAGAAACTGTAATATTCAATCAAATCCAAACTTGCTTCCTTCATTTCTTGCAATGAAAAACCCTTTAAAATCCCTTCTACTTTTCTTCCACATTATTAATAAAACGCCTAACAATGCAAAGTCGGATAAAAGCAGGGGAAAAGGAAGGTCTCCAGGGAAGCAATGTTCAGCATTCCCAAAGGGACTATGCCGACAATTCTCACTTGAGGAGATTAAAGCTGCTATCAACAGCTTCCGTGAAGACTTTCTCCTTGGTCGTGGTGGTTTTGGAGATCTATACAAAGGAATCATTGATGATGGGACTATGGCAGTTACTATTGAGCGCTTTGGGCCATTTGGACTGCAAGGAGCTCGTGAATTTCGAACCGAGGTGCAGTTACTGTGTCAGCTACGACACCCGAATCTTGTCTCTTTCATCGGATTCTGCGACGAAGAAGATGAAAAGCTTCTGGTTTATGAATATATAAGCAATGGTTCACTTGATAAACATCTTTATGGTAATCGTTCTAATGATCCACTCTCCTGGAAGCAGAGGCTAACGATATGCAGTGGTGCAGCCCGTGGGTTGCATTACCTTCATTCAGGAGCAAAGCATTCGATAATCCATCGTAACATCAGTAGCCGAAACATTCTCTATTGGATGACGAATGGAATCCTAAGCTTTCCGATCTTAGCCTGTCAAAGATGAGCCAAGGTGGTTCTCCTACTGGCTCTTTGAACATCAAAATACCAGGTACCGTCTTTCATATGGATCCAGAGTGTTATATAACTGGCCGTATAACCAGAGAAACTGATGTTTACGCTTTTGGGATTGTTTTGTTTGAGGTGTTATGCGGAAGGAAGGCAATTGATCTAACATTGGAAGGGATTAAAAAAAGTTTAACTTCTTGGGCTTGTAAATGTATCGAAAACGGGACTATCTATGACATCATTGATCCTTATTTGAAGAAGAAAATAGCCCCTCAATGTTTCAAGAAATTTGTGGAGATTGCCTATTGTTGTGCTTGCCAGACTGGTAAGGGACGACCTGAGATGGGGGAAGTAGAGATGGCACTAGAGGTCGCATTAGAGCTTCAGAAAATAGCTGACTCGGAGAAGGAGAGCGTCGATCATCAAGGTGAATACGAGTATGAAGAACTGCTACCTTGTTTATTTGTCAGGAACGATATTCCTGATTACAGTGGAAACGTAGTAGAACAGGAATTTGATAGTTGTTCTGATGTAGATAGCACGATTTCAGATTCGTTTCTAGATTCTGAAGTGATACAACTAGCAACGATATTGAATCAGGGATAAACAATGAGAAATCTATTACTGAAACTGTTGAACTTTGGCCTGCAATGCAACAGCAGAGAAGCATTGAAGCTCAACCAGTACAGCAGCAACATTTTGTTCATATGTAACTAGCTTTAGTTTTTATGTAATTTGTATTTAAAGTTAGTAAGATTAGTTGATGATTTGAATGATTTCTAATGTGATGTAATAACTGATATGTCAGCTACATTTTGTGTGTAATTTTAACTTTACTTTAGTTATGTAATTAGTGGGAGCAGTTACACATTAGGTAATAGCTTTGTAACCTATATGTTTTTGACTTAATGAAAATTTGAAAGGATGATCAGATTCATTTTTTCAGTTTCTTATTGTTCAAATTTCTTTGCATACATTTCTTTGCTTCTTTTCTCTTTGATTTTGCTGTCAAAACTCAACAAATGGTATACAGAGTCTGTCATCTTTGAGGGCCTTTGTTGTTGGTAGTTGTTTGTGAGAAACCTTGAAGAAAAAGAAACTGAAGCTGTTGTTTTTTATTGTTGCTGCAATATGAGTTTTATACCACCACCACCACCTGTCTTTGCTAGTGAGAACTACCACATTTGGGTAGTGAAGATGAAGACTTACCTGCAAACACATGATTTGTGGAATGTGGTGGAGAATGACATCGAACCAGCTCCACTAAGGGCCAATCCCACCATTGCTGTAACAGTCAGATTTAGACCCTAATCGGAACGGTGGTTTCGGGACCACGAATTTGAGTCAGAAAAATATTGAAATATTAATTTCCGTGTTAATTATATGTGAATTAGCATGTGTGAAAGTTTCGTATGAAAATTTGATTGTTTGTGTGCTTAATTAAATAAAAGGGCTTAATCGCGTAAAATGAAAACTTAATAGTTTAAAGCATAAGGACTGTAGTGTTAGTGGCTTTTTAATATGGAGTACTTATGTTGTAATTAGGCCATTGGCTATGTGAGTGGACGGTTGAAGGCATGTTTATATGGTTTTATAATTAAATTTTTAAGGTTAAAAATGTAAAGTAATAAATGGTATATATAATATATTATAACATAAAATAAAAATAATAAAGCCATGCATTTGTTCATACTTGGTGACCGAAATCTTAAAAAAAGAAAAGAAAAGGAAGGAAGAAAGCTTAGGTATTCGGCAACTTTGAGGCTTGATTAAGATATGGACTTTGTTCGGTTTTTGATAATTTTTACGTTTTTGAGATTGTTGCTTCGAGTACTACCCGACCCATGCTTGAATTTTTTATTTTGGTGAATATTTTGAGTTATGCCATTGATGAATATTTGTGTTTTGTGATGTTTGATGATAAATTATGAAAGATATGTTTTGTATTAATATGTTTTGTATTGGAGTTTTTGATGATTTTGAATTATTAGGACTAAATTGAAAAAATAATAAATTGAAGGGTTAAAAGGCAAAATAAATGAAATATATGGATTAGTATGAGCATAAGGAAGATTCGGCCTAACTATGATGTGGTGAGATTTTGTGTATTTTGTATTTTGTGCAATTAGGACTAATTTGTAAAAGTATGAAATATCAGGGGTAAAATGGTAATTTGCTCATTTATGTGTTGTTGGATTAAATTGAATGAAATTGTGTTTAAATGAGGTTAATTTGAAATTATATAGATCAAGAACAAAAGAAACCGGACTTGGATCGGGGAAAAGCAAAAATAGTCGAATAGCCGATTTATAACGTCCGTCGATATCCGAGGTAAGTCTTTAAGCAATTAAACATCATCTATTTCGAATATAAAATGGTTTACTATGATGATTCGAATTTTATAGTTGTATAGTAGGGTAGCCGAATGTGATTTAACATTTAATTAATGTGGTTGAGTTTTATTCGACTGAGTTAAAATCTCTGAAAGTTTGTATGGACTGTTTATGGAATGACTTTATAATAGCGATATTCGGGCTTTGAGCTTAGCAAGCCTTGTGCTGGTGAATTTGATCGGGCTTTGTGCCTAGCAGGCTTATTGCCGGTGAATAAATAGCAGACCTCGGGTCTAGCAGGCCTAGTGCCGGTGTGTGATTCAGGCTTATGCCTAGCAAGTTTTATACCGGTGATTTATTTTCAAGTCTATGTCTATAAGACTTCTCATTTATGTGGAAATTGAGCAAGTAAGTTGATCTAAATGACCTTGAATATTTGGCCACATTTGATGTTACATTAAACTTGAATATTTGAGTACATGTGATGTTTTATTGAACTTGTATGTTCGGTCATATATGATGATATATTGTACTTGTATATTCGGCCATATGTGATGATATAATGAACCATGTGTATTTGGCCATACAAGTAAGTAATTATGAGATGATATATTGGATCTTGATTATTCGGCCAAATAAGTGTGTATATATGTGATATTATATTTTATTTTCTATAATCGGCCAAATGAGTGATGTTGTTTTTATTTATTTATTTAAGTTGAGTTTAATTCATGAGTATATATGTTTAAATGTAAACATAATTGAGATAGTGTTATTTTGGGAATGAAAAGTTGAATAATATTATGCTAAATGAGAAATATTATCATTCGGCCAAGGTAACTTAATTGTGTTAAAGTATAATAATAATGATACAATTCGACTTGTTTGAAATGCTTTGATTATTCATTTGAGTTGTTTAATTTGCTTAAGGCTTACTAAGCTAAGTTAGCTTACTCTGTGTGTTTTTGTTACTCTGTTTTATAGATTTTGGTTGTAAGTTACGAGCTCGGGGATTGTCATCGAAGTCATCCACACTATCGTCAACCTTCGGTACTTTTAAAAGTCTATTTTCGAACTTATGGCATGTATAGGCTAATATGTATTTTGTTCGTTCTTGAATTTGTATAACTTGAGCCATGCGAAAATGGCTTAATCTTGTGGTATGCCATGGTTGATTATAGTTGTGTTATGTGATTATATTTTGAGGTTGGCTGCTGATTTCGGATGTGGTATAAAGGAATCGGTTATGCTATATATATATGTGTGTTCGGTCTTGGATTGAGCCTATAATGAAAGAGTAATTATATATATAATGGTTGCGAAAATGCTATGAGTTTCGGCCATATGTATAAATATATGAGCTTATAATATGGTTGATAGGTATCTCTGCATGGTATTATAAATCCGTTTGATATTTTATTAAGTTATAATCATTAATGTGATCTAAATTTTGAATTGCAATGATTGTATGATTTGCATTTGTAATTCAGTTGTTAATATTTATGATATACATGAGATATACTTAATATCAATAATTAGTGAATTCGGCAAATGAAATTAAAATAGATTATTATGTGTAATGTGATAATTGTTTATTGATTTGTTAATGACATGTGATTAATTGAATTGATAAAAATGTTTAATGAGTCATTAATTATGGAATGGTCATTTAGGTTATAAATACAAGTATTTAAGTTGAATAAATGTTACATTGCAAGAAAAGTGATATTAGCATGTTTATATTTGGTTTAGATATTTTATAATGTTAGACGAATGTTTGCCTTCGAATGTGATATGAGTGATTTATTTGAATGTATGAAAGTTGAATCTTTTCCGGTAATGCTTCGTAATTGACTATTGAAATTCATGTGCATGTATGTAATTGTTTTAATTTGTGTTCTTGACTGGTAATACCTTGTAACCCTAATTCGGCGACGGATACGGGTTAGGGGTGTTACAATTGCACAAATCAGACAACATAGTGAAGAGTGTGCTAAAAAGCACAAAGCTATGTCATGCTTGCAAAATGGAGTGTCTAATGTGATTTTCACTCGAATAATGGCTTGTGACACTTCAAAGCAAGCCTGGGAGAAGCTAAAGGAAGAGTTTCTAGGGTCAGACAAAACCAGGCAGCAGCAGTTGATCAACCTCAGAAGGGACTTTGAGAATTTGAATATGAGAGAGTCTAAGACCATTAAGCAGTACTCTGATAAAATAATGGCTATAGTCAACAACATCAGGCTCCTTGGAGATGATTTCAGTGAGAGTAGAGTTGTTGAGAAGGTCATTACAACCCTTCCTGAAAAATTTGAGTTAAAAATCTCCTCACTAGAGGACTCGAGAGACTTATCAACCATTTCACTGTCTGAGTTGATAAATGCTCTGTATACATTAGAGCAAAGAAGGGCCAATAGGCTGGAGAAGCATCCTGAAGGAGCTTTCCAAGCAAAAGCAAAAGAAAGCTTAGGTTCGAGCTACAAAGGAAAGAAACCATGGCTTGACAAGAGAGAGAGACTAAAGAGGGATGCTGAGAAGAAAAAGTTTCCACCATGCATTCACTGCAAAAAGCCTACATATTTAGAGAGGTACTGCTGGTACAGGCCTGATATTCAGTGTAGGAGCTGCAAGCAGTTTGGTCACATTGAAAAAGTTTGCAAGAACAAAGGAAGGGCACAAACTCAGCAGCAGAACCAAGCTCAGGCTGCTGAGGATATTCAAGCTCAAGAGGAGCATGTTTTCACTGTATCCTGTTTTGCAACTTCAAGCAAAGTCAGAAGAGACTGGTTAGTAGACAGTGGCTGCACTCATCACATGGCATCAGATGAAGGGTTGTTCAAAGATCTTGACAAAAGCTTTGTTTCCAAAGTCAGGATTGGAGATGGAAACCTTATTGAAGCTAGAGGTAGAGGCAATGTTGTGATCAACACAAAGTCAGGTAACAAAACAATTTCTGATTTCCTTTTCGTACCTGATATAAACCAAAATTTGCTTAGTGTTGGTCAGTTAACAGAGAAGGGTTATTCACTTGTTTTCAAGAATAACTCATGTGTTATTGAGGACACATCTAGTCAAGAACTAGTCACAGTAGACATGACTGAAAGATGCTTCATGCTGGATGTAAATCAGCTGGAAGAGAAAGCCTATACTAGTCTTGCTGATAAAGCTAGTTTATGGCACAAAAGGTTAGGCCATGTCAATTATAGATCACTTGGTTTACTACACAAATTCAATCTGGTTGAAGACATGTCTAAGGTTGAAGCCAAAGACAGAGTTTTTGAAATTTGTCAGCTTGGGAAGCAAGTGAGACTGCCATTTCCAGTTAACAAGGCATGGAGGGCTCGAGACAAGCTTAAATTGGTCCATACTGACATTTGTGGACCAATGAAGACTTCTTCATTGAATGACAGAAGAAACTTTGTGCTGTTCATAGATGATTATACAAGGTTCTGCTGGGTCAATTTTTTGAAACAAAAGTCTGAAGTACTTGAAGTATTCAGCAAGTTCAAAGCCTTAGCTGAGAATTAATCAGGTTGCAAGATTAAGGCATTGAGATAAGACAATAGCACTGAGTACCTGTCAGATAGGTTTCAGAAGCTGTGTGAGCAGGCTGGAATTCAACATCAGCTAACAACGATCTATACTCCTCACCAAAATGGAGTTAGTGAAAGAAAGAATCGAATAGTACTTGACATGGCAAGATGCCTACTGTTTAAAAGAAAATTACCAAGCAAGTTTTAGGCTGAGGCTGTGAACACCTCAGTATATCTGCTTAACAGATTGCCAACCAATGCTGTCAAAGAAAAAACTCCTTTTGAAGCTTGGTTTGGACTCAAGCCAATAGTCTCACATCTAAAAGTGTTTGGCTGTGTCTGCTATACACTTATCCCAGCTAAGAAGAGAACCAAACTGGTGAAAAGATCTGTGCCAGTGATCTTTGTTGGTGACAGCAGCACAAAAAAGGGCTATAGGGTCTTTGATCCCTCCACCAAAAGGATCATGGTGAGCAGGGATGTAAAATTTGATGAAGAAAGTGTATGGAAATGGAATGGTACAGATGCAAGCTTGTGTGAGCAAGGTTAACAAGATAGTAATCTACAACCAGCTGAAGAAGAAGAGCTAATTGGTAATGATTTTGATAATGTACCTATGAGAGGCACAAGAACCATCACTGACATCTATCAAAGATGTGATGTGGCAATATTGGAGCCTTCAAGTTATGATGAAGCTACTAAAGAAAAGTGTTGGAAAAGAGCCATGGAAGCTGAAATGGAGATGATACACAAGAACAATACTTGGGAATTGGTTACAGACCAGACCAAAAGAGAGTTATTGGTGTGAAATGGGTGTTTAGGGTCAAGTATAATGCTGATGGATCTCTAAACAAACACAAGGCAAGACTTGTGGTGAAAGGATACAACCAACAGTATGGCATTAACTTCTTAGAAACCTTTGCCCCTATTGCAAGGTTAAATACAATAAGGCTTATGTTTGCCTTGGCTGTACAAAAGAAGTGGAGAGTGCATCAGTTGGATGTTAAGTCTGATTTCCTAAATGGCTTCCTCAAAGAAGAAATCTTTATTGAGCAACTAGATGGGTTCAAAGTTCCTGATGAAGAGGATAAGTTCTACAAGCTGAAGAAGGCCTTATATGGTCTGAAGCAGGCACCAAGGGCCTAGTATGACAGAGTTGATACATATCTATTTAGGCTCGGGTTTGAAAAGAGTACCAGTGAACCTACTCTCTATGTGAAGAAATCAGAGAATGAAACCCTACTGATTGTGTCACTTTATGTAGATGACTTGTTGGTAACTGGAAGCAAGAGGGAGATGATTGAAGAGTTCAAAGTGCAGATGCAAGATGTTTTTGAAATGACTGAATTGGGGGAAATGACTTACTTTCTTGGCAAGGAAGTGATTCAAACTGATCATGCCATCTTCATAAGTCAACAAGCCTTTGCCTTGAAGATCTTGAACAAATTTTGCATGTTAAATTGTAAAACAGTTAGCACACCAGTGGCTCAAGGTGAAAAACTAACCAGCAATGGCAACCATGAAAGAGTTGATGAGAAAGAGTATAGAAGCCTTGTAGGTTGTCTGCTTTACTTGACAGCTATTAGGTCTGATATCATGTTTGTTGTTAGTCTTCTTTCTAGATTCAAGCTACTAGGCCTGATATCATGTTTGTTGTTAGTCTTCTTTCTAGATTCATGCATTGCTGTGATGTTGTTCATTTTAAGGCAGCCAAAAGAGTTCTTAGATATGTGAAAGGGACTTTGAGTTATGGAGTGAAATTTGAGAATGCAAAAGAACTCAAGTTGATAGGGTATTCTGATAGTGATTGGGCAGGATCCATTGATGACATGAAGAGTACATCTGGTTATTTCTTCACTCTTGGCTCAGGGGTCTTTTATTGGAGTTCAAAGAAACAACAAACTGTTGCTCAATCCACAGCAGAAGCTGAGTACATTGCAGCTGTTGCAGCTGTTAACCAAGCCATTTGACTTAGGAAACTTTTATGTGATTTGAATGAAGATCAAGCTGGAGCTACTGAGATTAAAGTTGACAATCAGTCAGCTGTTGCCATAGCCAAAAATCCAGTATTCATGGCAAAACCAATCATTTTAAGATTAAATTTCATTTTGTAAGAGAGGCTGAACAATCAAATGAAGTTAATTTGATTCATTGCAGCTCAGAGAATCAATTTGCTGATATTCTAACTAAGTCTCTCGGTGCTACAAGATTTGAGAACTTAAGAAGAAGTATTGGTGTTTGTTGCATACAGTCCAGAGAGGAGTGTTGAACTTTGGCCTGCAATGCAACAGCAGAGAAGCATTGAAGCTCAACCAGTACAACAGCAACATTTTGTTCATATGTAACTAGCTTTAGTTTTTATGTAATTTGTATTTAAAGTTAGTAAGATTAGTTAATGATTTGAATGATTTCCAATGTGATGTAATAACTGATATGTCAGCTATATTTTGTGTGTAATTTTAGCTTTGCTTTAGTCAAGTAATTAGTGGGAGCAGTTACACATTAGGTAACAGCTTTGTAACCTATATGTTTTTGACTTAATGAAAATTTGAAAGGATAATCAGATTCATTTTTTCAGTTTCTTCTTGTTCAAATTTCTTTGCATACATTTCTTTGCTTCTTTTCTCTTTGTTTTTGCTGTCAAAACCCAACAGAAACTCTAGTTCTTTACTTGTTCAATTAAGGTGGGTGCCATTTGTTCTTCCTTAAATAAAGATATGTATTCCACAATCAGAATTCTGCTCTGCCAATGATTGCAATGAAACTGGCTGGTCCTACATGGGAAATTTGGCAGAAAACAAGCAATTAGTGATTACTATATATGCTGTCCTGAGGCCTAAATTGGTTTCAAAGCAGCTATGGCGTTCAACTTTCAGAATTATATACATTTAAAGTGATGTCCTGGTAAATCCTTTCTTAGATGGGACTACTCTTAGCACTCTTAGGACATTCCCCCCTCCTTTTTCTTATTCTATATTTCTTATTCCAGTTAAATGAAAATAAGGTCACCTTACTCTGTAAATCTAAACACTCTGACATTAATTAGCTTCTTTGCTATAATCTGTTCATTAAATTGTGAGATACGGACGATGAATCGTGCAAATTCAAATACATGTGGATATTTTATTTGTTTTTTTATGGATTCAGATTTATAGAATTCAATTTCTTTTTGCAGATAACTAGATTTAGATTTCTGAATCAGGTATACTATCGTGGATTATGGATTCGGATTTTTCCTTTTGCAGGGTAGATGTTCGATAAATTGTTTGAATGGGATTAATATTCTTTTGTAGATGTCTAGTAATAGTCAACACAATCTTAGCGAGTTTGGTTGCATGTTGAGTTGTCAAAGTTATTTGTTCAAAACCATTACTTCTCTTGGCCGCATTTTGCAGTTCTTGCTTTGCTTAATTAAAATCATAGATTGCAAACTTACTTGATGTCTTTATTAGGCCGCTGCAGGCAAAGCAGAAAATTTTAGAAGCTCAAAGTCCACTCCCTGTTGTGAGGATGAGGAGACCCATGCTGTCAAAAGGGCCACTCCAGGTAATAGAAGCATATTGTTTTGATGAGGTTGACATGAAAGATTAAATGCTTTCAATTCTCTATCCAAGTATCATAGGAATCTGATATATTGCCTTAGTATGTGCTTAAAACATGATCAGCATACCACCTATGACAAATAAGGACCTTATCCAATAGTTGATGCAACACCAACAAGCACTCAAATCAAGAGAAGTTTTAACATATAAGAAAGAGAAATAGATAACCCTAAATGACAAATCTGGCAAAGAAACACCACTACAATGCAAACCACTTTTGAAATAATTAGTTTTGTCGAGGGATCGCAATTGAACGAGTCAAGATGATTTTTTGCCTAATCTAGTTCTGATCTAATTTTTATACATCTCGTTTTGAACTTGATTTTATTTAAAAATTTTGTCACTAATCTGATCATGCTATAGCTTGATCAACTATAACTTCCTTGATCTCACTCTGAAATTTTAAATAATATTTTATAATATGCTAATTTTTATAAAATTATGGAATTATAACAAAGTATATGAAATAAATTCTTATAAAATTTAAATATAGATTATAAATTCTTATAAAATTATGAAATTATGAAATTATTATTGAAATATAAAAATTATTTATGAAATTTAAAAAAAATATTTTTCTAAATATATTAGAGCGGGGTGAAAGTGAAATTTTTCTAAACCTGACACAAAAAAGTACCTACTCTACTCTAAAACTCAAATTTCAAATTAAAAGAAAATCATTAAGATAATTGTAACCTATTTTATAGGATACTTTAGTGGGATTTGGTATGGTAGCTAATTTGTATTTTAGCAAGCCTAAAATCACTATATATTAAAGCTTGACTTAGTTGGTAACAAAGTTAGCACTTTATTTTGTTCAATTAGAAATTTTTTTTTGAGTGCATTTTATAAGTGAAACATAAGTGAGTCATTTGATTTTATAATTGAGTTTTCATGGAAAATTTAGCAGAGAGTGATCTAAATATTTGTTTGAGTGTGAGGTTGTTACATGGTGAGTAATATGACTTAAAATCATCACCAGTACGTGGTTGAAGATTATAGATTATCTCTTTGGGTAAAGCCCCTTAACGTAGATGGAAACTGAATTGCCTAACCAATCTTTTTGTGTTATTGTTCTTCTATTGTTAGTTGCCCCAATGATAATTACTTATATAACTGCTCAAATATCAACTTGCAAAAAATCAAATGTTTCTTTCTAAATAATTTTAAAAAGATGTTTAAATATGTGGCTAAAAGAATTGCTAAGTTGATGTGTAGTGTGGTGATTGCTCACATCATCCTTTAATCATATGGTCGAGGTTTGGTCTTCACTCATGGGAATGGAGTGTTAGGATCTAGTGCTCTAGCTCTAAGTGTAGTTTATTATTCCTTTCTACTTGTAATTTCTCAATCAGATTGATTTAATAAAATTTCATTATTCACATTAATATTGTTTGTATTTATCCTCAATAGTTTTTGCATGCAAAGCAAAATTTAAGTGAATATTGTCTCATTGATTACCTAATGTTTAACTAATACTGAGTTGTATTATGTGGTCGGATAATAATGTGAGAATGCAACTTATATTAGTAGGTAATCTAAAAGGTCTATAGTCTGATGAATCAAAATTGAGCAAATCGATTAAATGACTATTATGTCGTCTATAAAGTTCAATTAGGGAGATACATTATCTTGAGTATTAGAGTGATTGAATCTCAAAAGGTAGAGACATCAATGTGATTATCTAGATTGATAATACATTAGATAAGACTCAAGTAGAATTAACCATAGATCCATTTAGATTAATTCACCTATGATGTTCATAGTGTGACTCACCTCAATCTTGAGTAAGTGACTGACTATGTGTGTGTGACTTGTATGCTTTGATGTATTAAAAGCTTGAGTTCAAATAACACTAGATTCAAAAGCCAGTATGTTGGGTATACAACTTCTGCATGTTATAGCTTCATTTTATAATAGTGAAATTCGTAGTTCAATTAAGGGTAAATGATATTCTTTCATTGGCATTACATGATAGATAGAAAACTAACGGGGCCATGGGTAATCTATTTAGGATGAATAATTTAATTACTATTTATTAGTATTTGACTTTTTTATAAAGGAATATGTAATAGTTATCATGAGATAAAATAAGATCATATTGGGTAAATGGATTTAACCCAAAGAGATAAATGATATCCTATGAGAGTAACACACTTATGATAAGGTCATTAGACAAGTATCTATAAAGTTACTTTTGTAATGATATGTAATAAAGATGAGTTCAATCATGATACTTTAGTGGAATGATTCCATGATTAAATAATGTTGTAATTATTAAACAAGAGTTGAAACTTAATTACAAATTATTTGAGTTTTAATTATATATGTCCAATTAATTTTTTTGCTAACTCGACATGATTCAAAATGGATTGCATGTAGAACCGATATTAAGGAATGTATGAAAATGATGATGAAGAGATATATCATATGCATCACTATCCGCAGTAAATACATTTTCTCACTAAATGTAAAAGATGACTTAAAGATTAAATTAATTTCTTTGAATTATTAATTAATTAATTATAATTAAATAATTAAAATTAAAAGTGAAAATTAAATTAATTAGTCATTGCAATTTTAATAAATAGGACAATTAAATATATTTCCCCATAAAATTATCATGATCTTAACGAAATTAAAATTGAGTTAAAAAATATTTTAATTTAATTTAATTAAATTAATTAATAATTCGAAAAATAATAAAAAAAGTGGTTATTGAGATGGTTAAATTATATGAGCTCGTTAAAGATCCAAATAATACATATAATTGCACCAAATACCAAAGACAAGCCCAATAGGCTCATCTAGCATGTAAGTGGGGACAAACTCTAGTCCCAGCAAGGGTTGTTGTCACTCCTTAATATTCTCTAAGTAGAAAATTGTATTTTTCTATTAATATAATACTATTCAATTACCAACTATTCAAGTAAAATTCTTATACCTTTTTCCTATAAGTAGGAACTATGGTTTGAGCCAAAATTACAATAGTTATTCATATTTTGAGTGTCGTTACTTTATCAAGAAATAGTGACAATTTTTTTAGAGAATAAATTATATTTAATTGAAAGCTCAAGTTTTTGATTTCCTATAGAGACAAATTAACTTTTTCATTAAAAATTAATCAAAGATTTTATTCTATGCAATCGGTTCATAAAATTAAAGCTCACACTCTAAGCAAGTCAGGGTTCGAAGATAACAAAGAAGAGTGTTTAGTAGAAAGCTAGAAAACAACCTAGACTATCTCACTCAAAACACATGTACTAATTTAGTTTATGATTTATCATCATAAATATCATAAGACTCAATTTTAAGAAAAAAATTTTAAACTTCCATTGTGCATATGTCACTGTTTTTTAAATTGATTTTTCTAATCATTTGTACTAGAGCTAGGTTGTGTTATGTTTATAGTTTAAATCGGGTAACAAATTATTTCTCTCTGTCATTGTTTGATTAAATAATATTAGAAGTGACGTTATTAAACTATATGCATGTTTTGGATTGTTATATATTTGAATGAATGTATGAATTTATTTTACAATTGTTATAAAGTAATTTTGCCAAAAAATTGTGGTTCCTAGCATTAGATAAGTTATATTTAGGCTTTTCATATATTTTTGGTTTGTTACTAGATCGTGAACTATCAGATCCGCGCAAGAATTATTTTTAATTTTATTTTTTTTGTGAAATTAGAAAAATTCATGTGAGTCGAAAATAAGCTAGGTAATTTTTGTAATTCTAAATTTTTCGACGGAACCCAAAAAAGTGTAGGAGACCGATAACCCAACCCAAATCGAAAAAGAAAGAACAAAGAATGACAAGCCACTATGGGTAGTGGTTGACGTGCGGCGACATGGGAGAAACTGTTAGATCTGGTGCCCTAAGTGTCATATTTTTATCAATGTAAACTTGTAATTTTTTTGAATAGATTGGTTATGTAACGCCCTGAATAATTTAGGACTGTTTTTGTGAAATCTAACATAAATATGTATCTACTTTAATGGTTAAGTGTTTTGGGTGTGTGTTTGAGGTCTTGGGTTCAAGTCTCACTTTTGGCAATTCTGTTGTTTTTTATCCTAGCCTTATCCCTGCTGGGTCGGCTTTTGTTTCATTGTTTGTAAACTCATATTAGAATGAGCCTGCTGATTTGAGTGGTAAGGAGTTAGTGTGTTGGGGGTCCTATGTTCGAATGCCTGCGTGAGCAGGGATGATAGTTTTTGCTTCGATTGACTGTGAAAGTTTGGATGGAGCTGAAATTCTGAGAGTGGTTAATGGACGGTTTTTAGGGGATTTGGTGGTTAGTAGGAGGTTGTGCCTAAAATTGGGGGATTGAGGGATTTTATTCGGTTTTATCTTTTTATTTTGAATTTTTCTCTCTCCTCTGGATTTCTGACGTCAGTTTTTGCCATTCCTCTTTGGTTCTGCCGTTTGGTCTTCTTGTCCATTCTCTACGTTTGTTTTCTATCTCTTTTGCTTTCTTTCAAATCGGTTCACACTTTTTCTGTCCTTCACGTGGTCTAGGTAAGTTTTCGTTTCATTCTCGTTTTTGTGGTGTAACGATGGTTATGGGGAATCTGAATTCTGTGAACGGTTGTGTAAGGGAATGCGGTGAAGCTGTGATTTTCGCTTCAACGGATTAATTTTCGTGTGTAGTCATTCTTGCGGCGGTAAGTTTTGAGCGTTGCTTGGTTTAGTTTTGTTGAATTTGTAAATCGATTGCCAATTAGTCAATGGGATGCTATTTCTTAGGTTTCAGAGGGCTCGGGATTGCTGTAGCATCTAAAACGAACCAGGTGTGTACCCTAAACATGAAAAATCGAGCTTTGGCGAAAGCCAAAAAGTATTCTGTCGACACCACATGGGCGTGTGGGCCACACGGGCTAGGCTAATCTGGGCATGTGGGCCACACAAGCATGTGGGCACATAATTCTAAAATTTTCCCTAGGATCGCACGGGTCGTACCGATCGACTGTGGGCCTACCATAGGGTCGATAAGGGTTAACCAAACCCTAAATTATGTGATCTGATACTCTGAGTAGGACACCGATAAGTATATCTGACCGTTCGGTTTAAGTATATATGATATATATATATGAGCATGTTATGCATGATATTACTGTATCTATATTTTGTATCGTTGACTGGGGTGGGAATTGTATATGCGGAGGAAGTGATCTGTAATGCGACACTTCGCCTATATTCTGACAGCTTGTTTGCATATTATCTGACATGTGTCGCATCGACACTATATGGTGTGTAGGGATGGGTGAGTGTTTTTAACCCCACATGGTGTGATGGGTGGTCGGAGATGGTGTGTAGAGGATGGGGATAGGACTCTGGATATCTGTTCTATTTATCTGATTCTGTATCTGTATCTATCTGTATATGATATTTCTGTGTATATTGCATGTCTATTTCTGTTGGGTTACACACTGAGTTTACAAAAACTCACATATGTTTGTCTGTTCTGTTCAAGTAATCCATAGACTTAGGCTGTAACACTCCTTACCCGTATTCAAGCCGGAACAGGGTTTGAGGCATTACCTAACTAATCTCGCTTAAACATCTCGAATAGGGTTATAAAATTCGTTTAAACCCATCACTTGCACATACTCGGCCTAGGAGGCCCTAACATACTTCCGAGAGGTATCGAAACTATTCCTGGAACTTTTACGAGTTCGAAAAACTTTTCAACGAAACAGGGGCCACACGCCCGTGTGGGTCTAGGGACACGCCCGTGTGCCCCTAAGACATGCCCGTGTCTTCCACCCGTGGTCGACACTGACTAATTTCACATGGCCTTGACACGCCCGTGGCCCTGGCCCGTGTGCCAAACCTTGGCATTCTGACTTATCCGCACGGCCTATACACACGCCCGTGTGCTTCAGCCGTGTGGCGGTTTAAATTCCAAGTGCAAGGAGCAGACTTCACATGGCCCGGGGCATACGCCCATGTGCTAGCCGTGCCTCCCACATGGTTTAGACACACGCCCGTGTGTCTACACATGTGGACAATTAACAGGCTATCTACCAAGCCCTTTGCCACTCTCACTTGCATACATTCATACACCATCACATAAACTTCACATATCATCAATTATGACTCTTGAATTATCACATTTAATCATAAAAATGAAGTCTTCATCCCATACACGAGGGAGAACTATTTCTAGTACAATTACAATCTACTTGAGCCATCATCTATGGCTATACACAATCGTCTCACGACTCATTTAGGCCAACACATTTGGCACATTAACAATAACTTAAACTAAACAAAAATAAGATCCCTATACATGCCATAACTCATAATAACTTGAAACCTCATACCAAGTGTCTGCTCGATAGTGTGAAACATCTCCGGCGGTCTCCAACCCGAGCTAACTAAATTAACCTATAAGAGATGAGAAAGGAAGATGAGTAAGCAGTAATGCTTAGTAAGTTCATATGCAAATGATAATCAACTATTAATATTCATATGATTATACTCAATCACAAGGTATTATAATGAGTTTTACTCTTAAACTCACGGTTACCTATTCAATCATTCATAATGCTTACTCATTTCGTCTCTTACCACATTCTAACCATATCTCGGGCTTAATGCTCGCATTCATTAACTTACATCCCTGCACTTAACATCACATAGTCACATGGTACAACACATCGTAACTTCTCAATGAACCATTCATACTACCAGTCACTCGGTGGTTTCGCACTTAGCCCACCATCAATCTCTAATAGGGTGGTATCGCACATAGCCCACCATTTGATACTAAACTCGATGGTATCACACACAGCCCATCGGTAACAAATAATATGGTGGTAACGCACACAGCCCACCATTAATAATATTATTGATGGTATCGTACACAGCCCATCACTAACAATTAATAAGGTGGTATCGCACATAGCCCACCGTTATTATACATTCACGGATATTTATCCACATGCATTTCCCTATTTAATTGTTCATCCGGGAAATTCCTCACACAACATCATTATTAATTAGCCTTCTACAATAATCGTTCGCATTCACGCTATGCATTAATAATTATAACTTATGCAATCAAGGTGCATCATTTACACATAACCCACTATGGGTTCATCATATGCCGAATTCATCTCAAATCAGTTCTAACACATACCTATTGAATCACTCAAAATGCTAAATAATACTCGTGAGTCTCATACACATAAGATCACATTGACATCATATCGATGCCATGTCCTCGACATGGTCTTATACAATATCTCACGCCGAGGCCATATTCCAATATGGTCTTACACGGAACCTTAATCAACATCATATCATACTATTTGTATTTCCCACTATTCTTAGTCTAAGTTAAGACTTTCATTTCTTGACATCACGTCAAAACATATTTAACGTATACATAGAGCAATAAAAAATCCATACAACATTGAAATATTAAATATTTCATTTAGATTTGCATAATTTTGCACATGAACTTACCTCGATGTCGAAAAGGGTAGAAAGGGACCTATTTGCCCACATTTCTCTTTTCTCCCGTTCTCGGTCCGAATTGCGTTTTATTTGATCTAGAACAATAAAATTTAATCATCCAATCACTTTATACATCATAATACATCATAATCTATACTCAGACAAAAATGACTATTTTGCCCTTGTACTTTGGCAAAATTACAATTTTGCCCATAGCCTCGAAAATCACTTTTCGTCACATTTTCTTATTAAAAAAGCCTAGATGAACATTTAACCCTCTTACAACTATCCACAATTCCAACTATTTCATGCATTAATGAACAAACTACAACATTTGTATCTTAGTCCAAATTAGGTGCTTTCATGACAACACCTTTCACAAAAGTTGTTTCTCATCTTCCTAACATTAATTTTCTTCCATAAAACTCAGCAACCAACATAAAATCTCTCATGGCAAGTCCCTAGACTCTCAACCATATTTCAAATTAGTCCCCTCATTAGCTAGCTTAAGCTTTGGGGACTCCAAAAGTACAAAAATTATCAACTAAAACCATCAAAATCACTTACTTGTAGAGAAGATGAGTTGCTAAAATTTTGAGCTTCAAGAACCCCCATTCTTGCTTGTATTTTTGGTGGGAGGAGAGAAGAAAATAAAAAGATGATAGCCTTTTGCTTATTTCATCTTATTTTATTCATTTAGTCAACAAAAGTTACCAACCCTTGTCAAACTTTTAATTCTTTGTCCCCTTGACCGTCCATCACTCTTAGGAAGGTATAATTGCACTTTAAATACCTTCAATTTACATTCTATAGCTATTTGGCACCTCTAGCAAATAAAATAGAACTTTCACACTTTATGCGATTTAGTCTTTTTTCGCGATTAAGCATGAAATCACCAAAATTAAGGCACCAAAATTTCCATGCACCCTTATAAATATGTTATAACACATAAAATAACATGAAAATAATTTCTCTATCCTCAGATTAGTGATCCCGAGATCACTATTCTGACTAGCCCCTAAATCAGGCTGTTACAATTCTCTCCCCTTAGGGATTTTCGTCCCGGAAAATCTTACCAGGAGAAGTTGCTCTTAACATTCCTGAAATGTTTCCACTAACTCATCCAAATCACAAATCGACTTATCCTTAAGTTTCTCTCGCCAACAACCTTTAAGTTGTAGTACACAACGTCGAAGCACCACTTGAAACCTAGATTACTCTTCCTCCCGGGCACATATATTCAGTAATCTTACAACTATGAACTCGATACATGTCAAAATAATCATTCGGATTCTTATCGCATACTTCACTAAAATTCTGATGACAACACCCTCCTTAGAAATCAAGTCACTTCAAAATTGAAATCTATTGTATTCTATCTCACTTTATCACTAGGATATTCACCGACTGTAATAGTCCTGACTTGCACGCTTTGAAAATTCAGCTTTTAGTGGTCAACTACTTCTGACCATAAACTCAATCATATCGTGAAATGTACTCAATTGTCAAAACATTTATGCATATAACTGCACTTTTTCTTAGTCTTGCATGAGTAGACATGCTATTACTAAGTCTCATACCAAAACCTTCCGTATAAGTTCTGAATTCATCAACATACAATTTCTACCTCAAGGTAACATCAACAATGGAAATCTTATTCGACCTGAATTTTTAATATCTTAGTCAAACTCATTCAGAGCTTAATTAAAATACCATCCATTATTTCACTTCTGAACTCCTTTGTCTCGAAAGGAAAAACTCGCTCCAGTCATTAACCTCGCTGAAACTAGGGTGTTACCAACTAAGGTCAATCGAGTAACTGATTCGCATTGCTTAAACCAGGATCTTCCTCCAAACATCTGCATTATGTCTACCATCTGAGAAGTATTTCAATAACTATACACACCATTGTAATAGTTCAAGCCATTTTCATTAACTGACATTCAAATTTTCTGCAGCTTTAGAAACTCTATCTCATTAGGATTCAGAAAACACATGACGTTTTCCCCACAATTTATGTTATAACCTCTATTTCACAACCCAGTCACAAAAGTGATCGTCTCAGAACCACCAATCTAACAATCTATTTCGACGGAATTTTAATCACCCAAAAATGTAAACTACCTCTTTACACTCGGGTATTAAAACACCTTTCACTTTCATTAGTACACCATACGAATTTATAAACTCTTTTTTTTTTCGATTCATACTGAACTCACTGCTAAAAATTTCAGTTAATAATACCCTTAATGGCTTTCAACTTAACCATTACGGTTAACATATTTCAATGAGCATACCTCTGTATCATGCTCCCTACTCATGTACACATAAAATTTTCATTCTCCTTATTGATTCATGCGTGAATAAACACAGAACTCGAATCATATCTCAATACATCAACCTACTCTTTTCTCCCCACTAAGAATATATTTCAAACACACTCTCGTCTGAGTTTCTCTTGATATGCTAATCTAAAACCTTTACTATCGTCATATCTCACGATAGCAAGGACATCTCGATCGAATTCATTAGCTCTATTCGGCTTGCCCGAAAACCCATCGCACAACATGAAACTTGTGATTTCACTTCTTATACTAGAATTATCACCTTTCTATAATCAAATCAAAAGTGCAATCATAGTAGATATGACTATCACAACTCAAAGAACACACACACTTTAAAGATAACCATGATCAGCGGAAATAAAGGGGAATCTCACATAAAGTTTCATCACCAACTTCCTCCTCAAAGCACCAGAATAAGGTTACAAAGAGATAAAGGAATGTCAATTTTAATTAACCAAATTGACAACCGTTTTGTCTGATTTTACAATCAGCTAACATGCTCACACGATCACGATTTATGAAAAGAACAACTACATCACCTCTGAAAGGCAACAGATATTTATACATAATACCCAAGGAGATCATTATAATCCATTCATGGCATTAATTAACCATACACAAGTTATAGGCTTCTTGCCATACTTACTTACAATTGCCTTTATTTAGCACATACCGTGCCACACATCGTACTCGTTTCTTCGTGACTCGTTCACGAGTACCTGTATTCACTCATTCACATGACTTTAGTACAATTCTCATTTCTACTTCTAAACTCATCTACTTATCCCATTAATCACTAGGGATAGTCAAAGACGCATATTCATCGTCATTATTGTAGGTATGAAGCCAATGCCACATCCCCGAGGTGGTCTTATATGGAGTCACTTCTAAATGCCAATGCCATATCCCAGATATGGTCTTATATGGACTGTCACGTCAAGTATCGATGCCATATCCCAGATAGGGTCTTATACGATTCTCATATTAATTACCGAAGCCATATCCCGAATATGGTCTTATACGGGATCTCAACTCGGTGCCGAGGCCATGCCCCGGACATGGTCTTATACGGGACCTTACTCATTTCTCATCTCGATGATAGCATTATCATATTCATTATAGTCCCTTAGGACTTCAACCTCATGTTCAACAACAATTACTCTATTTAGTAGAGTATCATGTATCAATGTGATACAAAGCATTCTCAATTATGCTAACATAAATATTGCATTAATCACATACAAACTTACTCAACTTGACTCTCATAAACATCTCATCATGATTCAACAGTGGTAAGGGGGTGAGGTCGTAGAGCCCCTAACTTGATTCTCGTGACTACATACATATGATTTAACATTCATCATTAATAAAATATCATCGTAGTCACACAACTCGCTCCAAGCGATTTTTCACGTTTATTCATGCTACAATTGTTTCTATCACACATAATTTCGAACAGTGACTTCACTTACTCAAGTTCCACATTAATGTCTACTCGAGTACTCAACATTTAACTCTAAGTTCTCCTACCATCACTTATCAAATTAGGAAATGTCTTACGGGTTTGAGTACGTCGTTTACTTGATTGCCATAGTCCAACTATGGTCTTACTCGTATCACAACATTATAGCCCAGCTATAATCTTACATGTCGTTAGGATGCCATAGCCTCGCTATGGTCTTACACGAAATCTCATATAAATACCAATGCCATATCCCAGATACGGTCTTACATGAAAACTCATGTTGATGCCGATGCCATATCCTAGATATGGTCTTGCACGGGATCTTATATCAATATCGACGCCATATCCCAGATATGGTCTTGCACGATTTCATGCCGAAGCCAGTCCCGGACGTGGTCTTACACGGAATCACTATTCGTTGCCGATGCCATATCCCAGATATGGTCTTACACGGGACCACGTATCGTTGCCAATGCCATGTCCCAGACATGGTCTTATATGGAGTCGCATGTATTGCCATGGCCCAACCATGATTTTATTCATCAATTTATCATTGAACGACCGTACTCATCTCCTGCATACTACTTAATCAAACTTCCCAATTTGACTCCCACACTATAATATGTGTGGCTTCGTAACAAAGTCATAAAACAAAACATTATACATCCTCCACTTTAACAGTCACACATAAGATTCAACTATGTGGACATATTGATCATACATTATTCAAACAGTCGTACATACCCACATATCCCGTTCTCTGGATATATTTACTCACTATATGCACCTAACCCAATAGGTTGAGTACATAACACCGTATGCATATCAAGCCAATACAGATAAGCTTATCACTTTATAGCTCTCATTTTAATCATCAACTTAGAATTATCTCATTTCATACCTTATCTCACACATGTCATAAACTTCTATTCATACCTCTCTGAATTTCAACAATGCATAACCGCATTTGAATTACCTCATTATCACTTACAACATTACTAGATTTAGCTCAGTTGGGAATCATCTTTGTCTTAACAAAATAATTTCGTTAGAGCCGGGAGATATCACACTATCACGGTCCACATATGACATGTATAGCTAGACTCTTACTCACGCTAGGTTAGTCCGAGAACCAACTAAACCATAGCTCTGATACCAATAAATATAACACCCCTTACCCGTATTCAAGTTAGAACAGGGTTTGAGGCATTACCTAACTAATCTCGCTTAAACATCTCGAATAGGGTTATAAAATTTCGTTTAAACCCATCACTTGCAGATACTCGGCCTAGGAGGCCCTAACATACTTCCGAAAGGTATCAAAACTATTCTTGGAACTTTTACGAGTTCGAGAAACTTTTCAACGAAACAGGGGCCACACACCCGTGTGGGTCTAGGGACACGCCCGTGTGCCCCTAAGACATGCCCGTGTCTTCCACCCGTGGTCGACACTGACTAATTTCACACGGCCTTGACACGCCCGTGGCCCTAGCCCGTGTGCCAAACCTTAGCATTCTGACTTATCCGTACGGCCTATACACACGCCCGTGTGCTTCAGCCGTGTGGCGGTTTAAATTCCAAGTGCAAGGAGCAGACTTCACACGGCCCGAGGCATACGCCCATGTGATAGCCGTGCCTCCCACACGGTTTAGACACACGCCCGTGTGTCTACCCATGTGGACAATTAGCAGGCTATCTACCAAGCCCTTTGCCACTCTCACTTGCATACATTCATACACCATCACATAAACTTCACATATCATCAATTATGACTCTTGAATTATCACATTTAATCATAAAAATGAAGTCTTCATCCCATACACGAGGGAGAACTATTTCTAGTACAATTACAATCTACTTGAGCCATCATCTATGGCTATACACAATCGTCTCACGACTCATTTAGGCCAACACATTTGGCACATTAACAATAACTTAAACTAAACAAAAATAAGATCCCTATACATGCCATAACTCATAATAACTTGAAACCTCATACCAAGTGTCTGCTCGATAGTGTGAAACATCTCCGGCAGTCTCCAACCCGAGGTAACTAAATTAACCTATAAGAGATGAGAAAGGAAGATGAGTAAGCAATAATGCTTAGTAAGTTCATATGCAAATAATAATCAACTATTAATATTCATATGATTATACTCAATCACAAGGTACTATAATGAGTTTGACTCTTAAACTCACGGTTGCCTATTCAATCATTCAGAATGCTTACTCATTTCGTCTCTTACCACATTCTAACCATATCTCGGGCTTAATGCTCGCATTCATTAACTTACATCCCTGCACTTAACATCACATAGTCACATGGTACAACACATCGTAACTTCTCAATGAACCATTCATACTACCAGTCACTCGGTGGTTTCGCACTTAGCCCACCATCAATCTCTAATAGGGTGGTATCGCACATAGCCCACCATTTGATACTAAACTCGATGGTATACACACAACCCATCGGTAACAAATAATATGGTGGTAACGCACACAAACCCACCATTAATAATATTATTGATGGTATCGCATTTACGACCCATCACTAACAATTAATAAGGTGGTATCGCACATAGCCCACCATTATTATACATTCACGGATATTTATCCACATGCATTTCCCGTTTTTAATTGTTCATCCGAGAACGTCCTCACACAACATCATTATTAATTAGCCTTCTACAATAATCATTCGCATTCACGCTATACATTAATAATTATAACTTATGCAATCAAGGTGCATCATTTACACATAACCCATCGTGGGTTCATCATATCTTGAATTCATCTCAAATCGGTTCTAACACATACCTGTTGAATCACTCAAAATGCTAAATAATACTCGTGAGTCTCATACACATAAGATCACATTGACATCATATCGATGCCATGTCCTCGACATGGTCTTATACAATATCTCACACCGAGGCCATATTCTAATATGGTCTTACACGGAACCTTAATCAACATCATATCATACTATTTGTATTTCCCACTATTCTTAGTCTAAGTTAAGACTTTCATTTCTTGACATCACGTCAAAACATATTTAACGTATACATAGAGCAATAAACAATCCATACAACATCGAAATATTAAATATTTCATTTAGAGTTGCATAATTTTGCACATGAACTTACCTCGATGTCGAAAAGGGTAGAAAGGGACCTATTTGCCCATATTTCTCTTTTCTCCCGTTCTCGGTCCGAATTGCATTTTCTTTGATCTAGAACAATAAAATTTAATCATCCAATCACTTTATACATCGTAATACATCATAATCTATACTCAGACAAAAATGACTATTTTGCCCTTGTACTTTGGCAAAATTACAATTTTGCCCCTAGGCTCGAAAATCACTTTTCGTCACATTTTCTTATTAAACAAGCCTAGATGAACATTTAACCCTCTTACAACTATCCACAATTCCAACTATTTCATGCATTAATGAACAAACTACAACATTTGCATCTTAGTCCAAGTTAGGTGCTTTCATGACAACACCTTTCACAAAAGTTGTTTCTCATCTTCCTAACATTAATTTTCTTCCATAAAACTCAGAAACCAACATAAACTCTCTCATGGAAAGTCCCTAGACTCTCAACCATATTGCAAATTAGTCCCCTCATTAGCTAGCTTAAGCTTTGGGGACTCCAAAAGTACAAAAATTATAAACTAAAACCATCAAAATCACTTACTTGTAGAGAGGATGAGTTGCTGAAATATTGAGCTTAAAGAACCCCCATTCTTGCTTGTATTTTCGGTGGGAGGAGAGAAAAAAATAAAAAAATGATAGCCTTTTGCTTATTTCATCTTATTTTATTCATTTAGTCAACAAAAGTTACCAACCCTTGTCAAACTTTTAATTCTTTGTCCCCTTGACCGTCCATCACTCTTTGGAAGGTATAATTGCACTTTAAAGACCTTCAATTTACATTCTATAGCTATTTGGCACCTCTAGCAAATAAAATAGAACTTTCGCACTTTATGCGATTTAGTCCTTTTTCGCGATTAAGCATGAAATCACCAAAATTAAGGCACCAAAATTTCCATGCACCCTTATAAACATGTTATAACACATAAAATAACATGAAAATAATTTCTCTATCCTCGGATTAGTGATCCTGAGATCACTATTCCGACTAGCCCCTAAACCGGGCTGTTACATAGGCGGATCAGTGCGACGGGGTCTCACGGTGACCACGAGTTCGTGAACATTTTTATATAACAATTTTTATTTAATTTAAGTATTATTTTTTGAGAGTTTTGTAATTATTGGACTCTCTGAACTTTTTGATTTTTATTTTGGTTTTGGATGCGATTTAACTTTTATTGCGACGTTTGGCTAAAATCACGGTTTTACGAAAACAAAGGTTTTTTCGAAAACACAAACTGAATTTCCAAAATATAACGGTTTCTAATACTTCCGTTGTAAATTGTGTTTTGGAAAATTAATTAATTAAATAACGCTTTCTGTAATAGATATAAAACTTGGATGATTTATCGAACAGGTACACAAAGCTTTATCGAAACAACACTGTTTTCAAAACCCTTCCATGTAACACTTCCGGATTTGGCCATAACGTCTAGGTCGGGTTTGGGATGTTACAGGTTAATAAAACAAATTTATTGATATACTTTGTATAATTGTCCTCTTATGGGTTTGCATGTAAAGCAAAATGGAAACAACTGTTACTCATTGGTTATTTAATGTTTAACTTATATTAAGCGGTATTACGTGGTCGGATCATAATACGAAAAGACAAATTATATAAGTAGACGAACCTAAACATGTCTTTAGTCTAATAGAAAATGAGCAAACCAATTGAAAAACTAATATGACTTTATCAAGTCCAATTATGGAGATGTTTTATCTTGGGCATCGGAGCGGATAACTCTTGGAAGATAGAGACATAGATGTGACTGACTGGACTGATAGTACATCGGAATAGACCCAAGAAAAATAGATCATGAATTTGTTTTTAGATTTATTCACTTGTGACGTTCATAGTGTGGCATACATAAATCTTGAGTGGATGATGGACTATGCATGCGTGACTCTAAAGTAGGGCTTTCATATCTCCAAAATATCAACATAAGCAATAGCCCAAAGATTTTGTTTCAATAAATTGTCAACAACAAATATGGCAAGTTTACTCCTCTAACATAGGGATGATACTATTCTATCATAGGGACGATGGTAGTGACCATTATCGAGTGCCACTTAGAATGCTACTCCACAACTTGCATAAACAAATAATTTTAATTTTTTTATCTTTTCCAATTGTCTGGTTAATTCATAATACTAACTCAGACAAAAACTTTATAATAATTTAGATTTATGCTGCATGTAAGTTAGAACACAACAGTTGTTACAATTGAAAATGTAGATCATTAATAGATTAAAATATAAAAAATTACCAAAAAGTGGTTGGAAGAAGTGGTCTTAAACTTTTTTTTCAAGAATTTGGACTAAGTTTGAATCTTAGAGTCATTACTGATGGAAAACCTTTACCTGAAACCATTGACCTAAATAAAATTAGTGTCAAATCGTAAAATAAAAAAAAATCACATGTGTATACCAAAAAAATAAAGAAATGAAAATTTTAATTTTGATCCACTCACTTGTTTATAGGTTTAGTTCTAAATTCAACATTCAACTTTTAAATGATGCAATTAGGAGAATTACTTTTGGACTTGAGCAAATTATACCAAATTTTAAGCAATCTTTGCTATCATAATTTGTTGATGGTTTAACTAGACAAGGTGGAGAGGAGGGTGAGGATGTGTAGTTCACTTTCTTTTAGTACAAGGCGAAGAGCCATTGGATAAGGTGATTAAAGGTTGTAAGAAAGAAAGAAGGAAAAGAAAGGGAGATAAGGTGTAGATTAGGTTTTGTGAGTGACTGAGTGAGAAAGTGAGAGAGAGAGTGATCCCTCGTTGCTTGGTTAATTTGGACTTTATATACCTTTAGCCTTGTATCCCTAGGTGTCATGTGGTAAGTTGCTATTAGAGGGTCAGAGTCAAGTGGCCATGTGGTTTAATGGTATAGGCCAATATAGGGTGGCACTATCATTTGCCCTATGTTACTTTGGATGGGACGTCATGACAGGAGTCTGGTGTGGCAGTTAACGAGTGGAGTCCACTCAATTGTTGGTCCAAGAGGTTTCATCTGGATGGTTTGTTTGAGGGGTCCTTCCGAAAGATTTATCCATATTGTATGTAGGCTTACTGCTTAGTCCGAACAACTAAGGTATAACATAATTAATATTCTAAACATTTGGCACCAAAATGCAATTGTTTTCTTCTATTAATTTGTACTATCTTATTAGGAAGGAAATTAGAAAGGTAATATGAAAGAGTGGATTATGTTAATATTAAATGAAGAGTAAAGACTTATTTCGAGTAATTGTTAAAGTTTTAGTTTGACACTTAAATAACACAAGTTCATACGTTATTATTTCCTTGTTTCTAATATTGTAACAATAAAAAACCATAATTTTCATGCTCATCATCGAAATGAAATGTAACTTTTTTCTAAAAGGTGTCTATATGAATCAATTCAACTTATTATATAAAAAACTATGTTTTTATTCTCAATAAAAAATGACTAAATATATATATATTGGTATCTGAATTTGGCTTTAAGGTTTAATTTGGTATCAAAGTTTTTCTTTATCACATTAGGTACCTAAACTTGACCTCAAGGTTCAGCTCGGTACTTGAACCTTTTTTTATTCAATTAGGTACCTGAATTTGGCATTTTGGTTGACATTAATACTCGAACTTGGCTTCATAGTTCAAATTGGTTCAAATAATATATTTACCATAAATACTAATTTGGATAAAAAAAACCAAGTTCAGGTACTAATATGAAATGAAAGCAAGTTCAAGTACCTAATTGGATAAAAAAAAACTTAAAGTTCCAAATTAAACCTTAAAGCCAAGTTCAAGTTCCTTATTGGAGGAAAAAAAGCTTAAGTTTTAAACTAAAACTTGAAGCCAAGTTCAAGTACAAAAATGTATATTTACCCATAAAAAATTAGTTTTATTTAAAGGTAGCAACAAAAATGCTACTATTTAGTGGGTTTAGAAACATGATAGAGCATTTCTAAAAAAATAAAAGAAAAGCAAAGAAGAAAGAAACATGACAAAGCTGTTGGATTTTTGAAGAAGGAGAGGTTGAAACAGAAGAAAAAAGATGAAAGATGGAGAAGTTAATTTTTGGTGAACTGTTTCATTAAAAAACCAATACTTAGTTTACATGAAAAATTATGCTTAAATAAGCTAAAAATAATAAAAGTATATTACAACTTGGTTTAATTCAGTGACTAGATTCATAGAACTTTCTTTTTCATTTGCTGGATTTTGTCTAATCACCTGCCAAAATGTTTAATCAAAATTTATCACAGTTTCAGTGCAAGTTGGCAAGTTAGCAACTTGCAAAGTGAAGAGCTCGCAGGTGAGCTCGCAATTCTGGTGAGATGTTCTGGTGAGCTCGTAGTTCGCAGATGAGCTCGCAGTTCACAGTTGGCATGAATGGTCATTTCGCAACACTCATCATTGACCTCATGCTTCGAACTCCAATATCATAATGCAGTTTTTCAAACCTCATCTTCCCAAGAGGTTTTGTTAGAATATCAGCTAATTGGTCTTGTGAACTACAGTGAACTAATGTGACTTCCTTGGTTTACTCCACATCTCTCACAAAGTAATACTTGATTTTGAAGTGTTTTGCTCTACCATGGAACACCAGATTTTTTGCAATTGCAACAGCTGATTGGTTATCACACTTGATCTCTATTGTATCTTCTTACTTCAAATTTAAATCATTCAACAGTTTTCTCAACCAAATGACTTGATTTACAACTGCTACAACTGCGACATACTTAGCTTTAGCAGTTGACTGTGCTACTATTTCTTGATTCTTCGAGCTCCAACAGAACACACTCGATCCTAGAGTGAAGATATAACCTAAAGTACTCTTCATGTCTTCAGAAGATCCAGCCCAATCACTGTCTGAATGTAACACCCCCTACCCGTATCCGTTGTCGGAATAGAGTACGAGGTATTACCGAGGAGTACGAAATACTTACAGATAATTTAAACCATTTATCGTTCAAATACTGAAATTGATTATAAAAGTTCCTTTAACGGACCCTCGAGGTCCAAATTATGCATTAGGATCGGGTCGGGACTAAATCAGAATCGTATGAATTTTTTTCGCAAAATCCCTAAGTTTATCTCATTTACAATGGTCCCACGCCCGTGTGACTGGGGACATGTAACGCCCCGATTTTTGGGCCTAGAAGAAATAGGTTTTTAACAAGGGAACAGTTAGGAGACTGCACATAAATATTTAGTTGTGCAAGAAAGTGACATAAATGAATGTCTGCTTCAGCGGTTAAGTGATTTAGGAGTGTTTGGGAGTGTTTGAGAAGCCTGCATTCAAGTCTTGACTTTTGCATAATTTTTAGTTTTTCTCTTAAATGAATCTGGACACTGGCATATAGGCCTTATAAATAATAGTGCTTGTTTTATGATAAAAAGAGCTTGTGGTCTAGTGGCAAGGTGGCGTGTTGTGTAACTGTGAGGTCTGAGGTTTAAGTCCTGGGTTGCGCAATGGAGTATTTATTTTGCTGCTTGAGCTGTGTGTAGGTAGTGGAGTTGGACTGAAACGCAGCTAAGGGGAGTTTGAATAGAAGTGGAATGTAGTTGTTGGGGGAGTTGAGGAGAAATCGGTGGAGTAATTCAAGGAGGGATAAGGGGAGAGATACGAGGAGAAAATCAAGGAGTTTGATGGAGAGGAAGTGTTTGTGCCAAATTTGGTCTCTAGGCACTCAGATAACCAGTTTTGGGGGTTTTTGGGTTGTTTTCTCTCTGTCTGCTCCGGTTTCGGTCAGCATTATTTTCACCTTTTGCTTTTGGTGCTGAATTTTGGCTAAGACTTCGAGTACCTCTCGGGTTTGTTCGTTTTCTTTTTCTGCTCTTTCCTTTAATTCCTTTTTTATTTGTTTTTTTGTTTGGCCGAATAGCTCTTTGGTTCTCTCCTCTGCCGAATCCTCTTTTCTCTTCCCCTCTTCTCTTTCCTATTTCTTTTCTCTCCTCTACTTTCCCAAACCTTGACCGAATAGTGTTGAGTAGGTTCGTGTTGCATTTTTCTTCTGATTTGCTCTTCTTCCTCTACCCCTTTTTGGTCAACTGTTTGTCGAATATTGCTTTTCTCTCCCTCTTCATCTCTTCAATTTTGTTTTCGGCTTGACAACTATTCTTTGACGGTTTGAATTCCTCGATGAGTGAAAGAGTTTCAAGTGAGATTAAAGTCGTTGAAACCTTCCTCTCATCACTCGATCAAAGGTAAGTATGTAGGCTAGCATTCTAAAGTGTAGGCCGAATGCTTTCTGCGATTCTGTAAGTTATCATGTGTCAATTTAAACCGCATGAATAAACAATCCTGTTTAATAAAATCCGTTTGTAATGCAGATATCCGTCAAAGAGATTGTAGTCAACCTTCGTCAGTGGTATAAGTGGGCTAAGCCACATTTGTCAATCGAGGCAAGTGTTAATTTTAGTTTTAGTTAAGGGTGTAAAAGAAGGGGATTAACCTTATTGTTCAGCGACTAATGGAAAGCCGTGTATGAATGTAGGTTTTGGTGCTCGTGGATCTTGGTGCGTTTTCACAAGCAGGTGTGTGAACACCCCACTGTAATTGTAGAATGGCAAAAGCTGAAAATACGGCGTTTGAGACCACACGAGCGTGCGATCGCTCGTGTGATAGGCCAAACCCACGAATTATGGGCGATAGACTGTAGAGGCCCCCATGAGTATTTTCATGGGTTTAGGCCGTAATGGGCCATGTTGGGCCAAAAAGGGCCGTGTGAGCCCAATGGGCTCGTAGGCCCCACACAAATGAAATCCATGATTTGTGGTAAATACTGGACTGGGCTATGTAGGTCTCATAGCCGGGGCAAAATCTGGGCTGATCGGGCTACACGAGCGTGTGGGCCCACTTGGGCCGAGTAATGGGCCTTGGGCCCATTTACACTGTTATGACCATTTAGGTTACCGGAGTCACTCGAGGCAACTGTGGACCTTCCGAGAGGTCGGTATCTGCACCGAAATACCCCCTATAGGGTAAAATGACCGAAATACCCCCATAGAGTAAAATGACCGAAATACCCCCATATGGTAAAATAACCGAAATACCCCATAGGGTAAAATGACCGAAATACCCCCCATAGGGTAAAATGACCGAAATACCCCCATATGGTAAAATGATCGAAATACCCCCATAAAGTAAAATGATTGAAATACCCCCCATAGGGTAAAACGACCGAAATACCCCCATAGGGTAAAACGACCGAAATACCCCTATAGGGTAAAACGACTGAAATACCCCCATAGGGTAAAATGATTGAAATACCCCCATAGGGTAAAATGACGGTTATACCCCTAGGAGATGAAATGACTATTATGGCCTTATGTTATGTATGACTGATTTGCTCTATGATATGTATGACTATGATTGAGCATGACATTTTGCATACACGTATGATATTATGTCACGACATATTGCATGGGGATGGGTTGTTATATTTGGAGGAAGTGTACTGTGCTGATAAGGTCGCACGGGTCGCCCAAGACTACTGTGGACCTACTGATGGCTATATGTCGTTTATTTTACTGGAAACTTTGCTGGAATATTGTTTAGTGTCGCAACCGGTGCTAATCTTGGTGTGTCTGGCTGGGTGGGTCGATTTTATCCCTACATGGTGTGTTTGGTGGGACGGAGTAGTGTGTAGAGGCTGGATTGGGTAGGATTTCTGACTGCATATTTGCACTAATTAATGATCTTTGCATTTATTATCGCATGCATCGATTAATGATATTACATCTTATTCCATCGCATGACTAATATCTCATTACGATTATGGGCCAAGGCCTCACTGATACTATTACTGAAATTGGGCAAAGGCCCTACTGATTACTGGCATTGTGATGGGCTCAAGCCCAATCATTTACTGTTTCAGGAAAAGGCTTAGGCCCACACTGAATTGGATTTATTATTATGTGCTCGAGCCCAAACCGAATTTATCTACTTTGCTTAATTGATCGCTTGCTTGTTAGGGGATTACACATTGAGTTTTCGTAAACTCACCCCTCTGTTTAACTGTACAGGTAATCCCCAGTCGTAGGCAGGTCGGTGCTGCGAGGGACTCGATGATGGCCACACAATCGCATCAGCTATCGTTTTTAGCTTTTGATTTATAAGTAACTGAATTTGGGTATTTTTATGTAATAAGGCCTCTTTAAAGTTATAAACTTTAAATTGGGGGTTTTTATTTATTTAGTTTGATATAAACTGCTAGTTGTAGAAAAAGATGGGTTTTTAAAAGGTAACTATTTTCAAAGACACCACGTTTTTGCAAAATTTCCTAAAAAAGAAAACTTCCACAATAAATGAGATTTTGAAAATTAGTAACATTTTAAAAGTGATTAGCTTTTAATTATGCACGCTTTGGAAATAAACAACCCGTTTTGGAATCACCGTTTAATAACAAAATGATTAATTGATTTTGAGGATTTCAACGACAAGAAGTTTTACGCAAAACACTTCAATGTGGCATCGCCAGATTCGGCCATAATGTCTAGGTCGGGTTTGGGATGTTACATTTAGTGGTATCAGAGCCAGGTTGCAAAACTCAGTTGTGGAATGGGTTTTTAAACTTTGAATTTCTAAAAGTTGCTTTTAAATAATTTGAAGTGTTCTGGAAGGATTTTTTAATTGTGTGGCACACCGAGTCTCCGCGCCGATCCTGTAAGTTCTCTTTGAAAACTGTACTTTGATTTTGACTGAAACTGCCATAGGTAGGAGTACTAAGACTCACGTAGGTAGTCTTGCAAACTCTTTAGTAGGGTATATTTGGCCGTAGTAACCCAAAGAGACACCGATAGACAACTGCGTTATGCGAAAACAAACTCTAAATTATTGCTTTTCATAAGACATCTGTTAATAAACAACTAGAATTGTAGACCGATCTGCATAAAATTGTTAATTCAGATAAAACACGAATAGACAATGAGCACAAGAGGTACACACGGACGAGGTACAAGAGGCCATGGTAGAGGCCGTAGAGGTGCTCGAGTTGGGTCCTCGTCGTTTGGCCATATACCTAATTTGGAACTAGAATGCGCAGCGGAAGCGTAGTGGTGGAGTCTGTGTTATGCGACTGATCTGATAATTGGAAATTTCGAGGATAAAATTTCTTTAAGGAGGGGTGAATTGTAACGCCCCGAATTTTGGGCCTAGAAGAAATAGATTTTGAACAAGGGAACAGTTAGGAGACTGCACATAAATATTTAGTTGTGCAAGAAAGTGACATAAATGATTGTCTGCTTCAGTGGTTAAGTGATTTAAAAGTGCTTGGGAGTGTTTGAGAAGCATGGGTTCAAGTCTTGGCTTTTGCATAATTTTTAGTTTTGCTCTTAAATGAATCTGGACACTGGCATATAGGCCTTATAAATAATAGTGCTTGTTTTATGACAAAAAGAGCTTGTGGTCTAGTGGCAATGTCGCGTGTTGTGTAACTGTGAGGTCTGAGGTTCAAGTCCTGGGTTGCGCAATGGAGTATTTATTTTGCTGCTTGAGCTGTGTAGGTAGTGGAGTTGGACTGAAACACAGCTAAGGGGAGTTTGACTAGAAGTGGAATGGAGTTGTTGGGGGAGTTGAGGAGAAATCAGTGGAGTAATTCAAGGAGGGATAAGGGGAGAGATACGAGGAAAAAATCAAGGAGTTTGATGGAGAGGAAGTTTTTGTGCCGAATTTGGTCTCTAGGCACTCAGATAACCAGTTTTGGGGGTTTTTGGGTTGTTTTCTCTGTCTCATCTCTCGATTTCGGGCCAGCATTCTTTTCACCTTTTGCTTTTGGTGCCGAATTTTGGCTAAGACTTCGAGTACCTCTCGGGTTTGTTCGTTTTCTTTTTCTGCTCTTTCCTTTAATTCTTTTTTTTTGTAGAATAGCTCTTTGGCTCTGTCCTCTGCCGAATCCTCTTTTCTCTTCCCCTCTTCTCTTTGATGTTTCTTTTCTCTCCTCTACTTTCCCAAACCTTGACTGAATAGTGTTGAGTAGGTTCGTGTTGCATTTTTCTTTTGATTTGCTCTTCTTCCTCTACCCCTTTTTGGTTAACAGTTTGTCGAATATTACTTTTCTCTCCCTCTTCATCTCTTCAATTTTGTTTTCGGCTTGACAACTATTCTCTGACGGTTCAAATTCCTCGATGAGTGAAAGAGTTTAAGGTGAGATTAAAGTCGTTGATAAACCATAAAAGTAACACATTTTAATCCCACGCTTAGCGTGTTTTTGGATGTTTATTTATATAATTTGGTGAATTCGATGCTCCTAACCCTTTAAATTTGTAATTCTATACTTAAAAGAGCATAGGGAAGCGAAAGGAGCAGAAAACGGGCCAAAACTGGACAAAATGGGCCATATTAAGGATCCACACGGCCAAGCTAGAACCACATGGGCGGAGCACATGCCCGTGTGAACCATACGGGCTGGACACACGCTCGTGTGCCAGTCCGTGTCGATCGTGAGTCACCAAATTTACACACGGCCTGGGCACTCTCACACGGGCTGATCACACGCCCGTGTCCCTATCACACCCTGCTTCATTTCCACGCGAAAAAAAGCCAATTTTTAGGGTTTCTGGGTAATCTAAAGTCTATAAATACACACCAGAGGAAGACCTAAGGGGGCATGCAGACTAGAACGAAGAAATTACTTGAAGGAAGCCATCAGAATCATCTCGGAAGCAGACCTACTCCAAGATTGAAGATCTCCATCAAGTTCTTTAGAAGTTTTTAGGTTCTTTATGTCTTGTTGGTTTCTTGATTCTAAGATGTTTTCCTTTTAAACTCCCTAAATACCTAAGGAGGATGGAACCTAAATGAATCTTATTATTTAATTATCTAAATTACGTGATAAATACTTGTTCTTGTTCTTAATTATGTGTTCTTAACCCTTGCTTTAATATTTTCAGGATATTAATTCAAGTTTAATGTACTTATTCAATGGAGCAAAAGTCCCTGTTTAAGAGAAGATCTAGCATAATTAAGTGGAGTTTATTGCAACCCTAGAAATAGGATGACATAAATCTGTCGGATTAGAGTAAAATCTAATAAGGGAATCCATAGATCGAGTTAATACGACGATAGGGGTTTTAATTAGAAAGAGATTTCAATTAATCAACCTGGAGTCAGTTGTTTTTAGTCTTGAAAGAGATATTAACATAATTTAGGGATTTCTACGGATCAAGTCAAGTGAATAAATCATTTAATTCAGAGTCAGAATAATAAGTGAAGTCTAGGTGGATTCTTCCTTGGGTATTGTCTTTATTCATTGGTTTATTCGATTACTTTCTTCACTCTCTGTCGCGTTCATAGTAAATTAGTTAGTTAAATTTTAGATTAAAATAAATCCCCTTAATTATTAGGCTAAATAAAAGAAACTCTTTACGATGCATGGGAGAGGTCTAATGACTTGTTGAGAAGGTGCCCACACCATGGACTACCTTTGTGGTAGGTTAAGTGCGATACCACCTTATTAAATGATTGTGGTGTGCTAAGTGCGAAACCACCGAGACATTTACTGTGTGGATTAGCCATGTGATGGCATTATTGAGTAAAATAGCTGTGTGGATGTATTATTAAGTTAATTAGCTGTGTGGATGAATTATTGAGAAATAATGATGTGTTGTATATTGTGTAAATGTGACATTGAATGCAGGGGTGCATTTCGATGGTTATGAGTATGTGACTCATGATGTGTTGGAAGTGTGGTAAGGGTTAGAAAGAGTAAGCATAGTTGTTCATTACCTTTGGTAGTATAATGCTAATTATTGTTTAGCCTATACTATGATGCTTAATTATTTATGTGTAAACTTACTAAGCTCAAAGCTTACTCCTTTTCTTTTCCCTTGTCTTATAGAGTAAATGTGTTGAACCGAGATACGAGGATCAATTGGAAGATCGCCCACACTATTAGCACACTCTGGTACATGAGACTCAATGTTTTGTATATGGCATGTATAGGGGCTAGACAAGTTAGTGAATTTTGTTGTAAATTGCTAAGATGTGTTGGCCTTTAGATGGATAGCTTATTTTGTATAATGCCATGGTTGTTGGCTATTACATTATATGAAAGAAAGATGTAGTTTTCTATGTGAGATTGCACTTCAATTTGAGTTGATTATGATTGTGTTAGATGAGTATATGTTGTGTATGCTAGAGGGGTGAAAAGAACTTGGCACATAGCTTTGTTCTTGTCCATGTGGATAGACACACGGGCGTGTGTCTAGGCCATGTGTGACACACAGCCAGCCCACGGGCGTGTGACTCAGCCGTGTGTCCCCTGCATGTTATTATTTGAAGTAAGAATAGACCACGGACTAGTCACACGGGCGTGTGCCTAGGGCGTGTGGGATTAATCAGTGTTGGCCACGGGCTAGCTACACGGGCGTGTGTCTAGACTCTAGGCCGTGTTAAAGTAGTCAGTATGCACCACGGGTGGTAAGCACGAGCGTGTGCCTTGGCCGCGGGGCATTGGCAGAATGCTGGGTTTTTAAGCACGGTTTGGGAACTTGGGCGTGTGTGACTTTACACGGGCGTGTTGTACCTTGCACGGGCGTGTGAGCCCTATTCAAAAGAGAAAATTTTTAAGATTGGAAAAAGTTCCGGTTTAGTCTCGAGAGCCCTCGTGTGTATGAGTGAGGCCTCGTAAGTCAAGAATGAGGTTGTTGAGATGACTTCAGAGAGTAGTTACGACGAGCCTACGTGGCGATCAAGTGGTTTGAGTTCGATAACGCCTCGGGCCCGGTTTCGGCGTAGAACCCGGGTAAGGGGTGTTACAGCCTGGGCACTCTCACACGGGCTGATCACACGCCCGTGTCCCTGTCGCACCCTTCTTCGTTTTCACGCGGAAAAAGCCAATTTTTAGGGTTTCTGGGTAATCTAAAGTCTATAAATACACACCAGAGGAAGACCTAAGGGAGTACGCAGAGTAGAACGAAGAAATTACTCGAAGGAAGCCGTCGAAATCATCTCGGAAGCAGACCCACTCCAAGATTGAAGATCTCCATCAAGTTCTTTAGAAGTTTTTGGGTTCTTTATGTCTTGTTGTTTTCTTGATTCTAAGATGTTTTCCTTTTACGTTATGAACTAAACTCCCTAAATACCTAGGGAGGATGAAACCTAGATGAATCTTATTATTTAATTATCTGAATTACGTGATAAATACTTGTTCTTGTTCTTAATTATGTGTTCTTAACCCTTGCTTTAATATTTTCAGGATATTAATTCAAGTTTAATGTGCTTATTCAGTGGAGCAAAAGTCCCTGTTTAAGAGACGATCTAGCATAATTAAGCGGAGTTTATTGCAACCCTAGAAATAGGATGACATAAATCTGCCGGATTAGAGTCAAATCTAATAAGGGAATCCATGGATCGAGTTAATGCGACGATAGGGGTTTTAATTAGAAAGAGATTTTAATTAATCAACCTAGAGTCAGTTGTTTTTAGTCTCGAAAGAGATATTAAAATAATTTAGGAATTTCTACGGATCAAGTCAAGTGAATAAATCATTTAATTCAGAGTCAGAATAATAAGTGAAGTCTAGGTGGATTCTTCCTTGGGTATTGTCTTTATTCATTGGTTTATTCAATTGCTTTCTTCACTCTCTGTCGCGTTCATAGTAAATTAGTTAGTTAAATTTCAGATTAAAATAAATCCCATTAATTATTAGGCTAAATAAAAGAAACTCTTTACGTTGCATGGAAGAGGTATAAGGACTTGTTGAGAAGGTGCCCACACCATGGACTACCTTTATGGCTACAGGTTCAAACCTTTTACAACGGTTTGAACCCCTCAACTAGACAGCTGATTGATATAGCCGCCGGTGGAACTCTGAATAATAAAACACCTGAGGAGACTTATGAATTCATAGAGGAGATGTCACTGAATAACTATCAGTGGAAAGTTATGAGAACAAAGCAGAAAAAAGCCGCTGGTGTTTTCAACCTCGATGCGGTCACCATGTTGTCAAACCAGGTAGAACTCTTAAACAAAAAGATTGATGGTTTATGTGTTTCCACGCAGGTACATCCGATGATGCATTGCGACACAAATGGAGGAGGGATGAACACAACAGAATATCCACCTTACAACCCGAGCACAGAGAATGAACAAGTTCACTATATGGGTAACAATTCTAGACCTCAAAATAATCCATATAGTAACACTTACAATGCAGGATGGAGGAACCATCCCAATTTTTCATGGGATGGTCAAGGAAATCAGAGACAACAACCCCCTCCAGGCTTTCAACAATAACCTTACCAACATGAGAAGAAGCCGAACCTTGAGGAGATACTAACAAAATTCATCTCGGTGTTAGAAACCCGTTTTCAAAACACCGAAATAGCACTCAAAAATAAGCAAGCGTCGATTCAAGGGCTCGAGACCCAAATAGGTCAGCTTGCTAAACTAATCTCAGAACGACCACAAGGTAGCTTACCGAGTAATACTGAACCTAATCCAAGGGAGCAACTCAATGCCATCACCGTGCTTGATGAAGAAGGGTTATTGGAATCTGAATCTAAACCAAGGCAAGAACTTGTGGTGAGTAAAGGTAAGGTTGAGGTAAGCCACAATGCACAGAAACCAGTGAGTAAAGAGCATATACCTCCTGTGTCATATCCTAACGCGACGAAAAAAGACCATATCAATGAGCAATTCGGTAAATTTCTTAAACTCTTAAAAAAATTACATATTAACTTACCATTTATTGAAGCTCTTTCGCAGATGCCCAACTCAGTTAAATTTTTAAAAGAGCTTTTGGCAAACAAACGGAAGTTAGATGATGCGTCGCACGTGGAGCTAAACGCAGTTTGCTCAGCCATTTTACAAAATAAACTACCTAACAAATTATAGGATCCAGGGAGTTTTACTCTTCCTTGCTTAATTGGTAGTTTAGATGTTAATAATGCCTTGGCTGATTTAGGGGCAAGTATCAATGTCATGCCCTATAAAATGCTTAAGCAACTAGGTCTTGGGAAACCTAAACAAACTAGGATGAACATTCAACTAGCAGATAAAACTATTAGATTTCCTAGGGGAATTGTTGAGGATGTGCTTGTAAAAATTGATAAATTTATATTCCAGTTGACTTTGTTGTTCTAGACATGGATGAGGACAGTGACGCACCTTTAATTTTAGGGCGATCCCTTTTTAGAACCTGCTAGAGCTATCATTGATGTTGGCACAGGTGAATTGACACTTCGTGTAGGGGAAGACACGATTAAAATTGAAGCTCGTGATTCTGTTAAGATATCTAGTGATCGAGATGATTTTACGAGTTCTGCTAATAACGTTGTAGCTCAAATTTCTTTGCAGGAAATCCCTAGGAAGAAAGTGATGGAGCCACATTCTATCTTATGTGACAAACACAGAACGACTCATGAAGAGCGAAGGCTTCAGATCGATGAACTAGACGAATGGAGAACACATGGCGAGGAGAAACCGAGAATACACGAAGCAAAACCAAAACAACTCCATAACGAGCTAAAAGGTGGAATGAATCACTTTAAGGTTGAGGACTAGGTACTGTTAGATGAAACCGAACCTCAAATAATCACTTCAGAGCTTAATAAAAATGGAGCGACTCCTTTTACGGTACTCAATATCTTCCCATACGGAACAAACGAGGTAACTCATTCTAATTTCGGCACTTTTAAGGTAAATACTACTCGACTCAAACCGTATGTTGATAATAGAATTGATAGCGAGAAAGTGGAGTCTCAGCTCCGTGAACCTTCATAAAGTGATGAACATAAGGTAAGTCTAGCTTAAGACTTTAAACAAGCGCTTCTCGGGAGGCAACCCGAGCACTAACCCTACTAATTAGTTTATTTTTACTTTCGTTCATGTTTTAATGCAGGTTTTTGACCCACACGGCCTGGACACACGAGTGTGTCCCTGGCCGTCTGGATGTTGGGACTTAGTTTTTAAAACTTAAAGAAATCGACAGTGAGGTACACGGCTTGGCAACATGGCCGTGTCACCCACACGGCCTGGACACACGGGCGTGTCCTTGGCCGTGTAGATCCTGGAGCTTAATTTTTCAAATTTTAAAATTTAAAACAAGTCAGGGGCTCTACGGGAAACACACACGGCCGTGTGTGCGATCACACGGAAGTGTGAAATTCTACACTGGCGTGGGAGAAGCGAAGGACTTCGCACACGGCCTGGACACGCGTGTCCAAGGCCGTGTGAAAACTAAGCTCTTGCAAATCGTGACGAACACGGGCTAGGGGCTCTATCACTCGGGCGTGTGACACGGCCGTGTGGCCCAACATGGGCCGTTACATGATCGTGTCACTTATAAATCCCTCTTTTTATTTTCTTTTCTTCTCCTTTCTTTTTCCCAAACTCCCCAAACCCAAGCTGCCGCCTCCCCCTCCAGCTCCACTGCAACCCCAACCCCCCTTCTCCGGTTGCCGCACCGTCAACCCCCTCCCATTCCTTTCTTCTTTTCCCTTCTCTTTTCCTTTTCCTTCTCCTTCCCTTCCCTCCAAACCCCCAACACCCAAACCACCCCCTTCCCTTTCTTTCTTTCTTCTCTAGCCACCCATCCCCTCCTTTGCGCACACACCACCGCCCATCCCTCAAAAACCTAACCCCCCTAACCCTTCACTCTTCGTCGTTTGACCGCCGTACGCCCACCGCACCTCCGCCGCCCTACCGTCGGTCACCTCTTTTTCCATCTATTTTTAGTTTATTTTTATTTTCTATTATTTATTTTTATCTTTATTATTTTATCTTTACTATTATTTCTATTTAGATTTAGCTTATTAGTATTGCTATTTTTCATTTTTTTGTTACTTATTCTAAGTGGGTTGATTTTATATTTTAGTATTTCAGTTATTATATTTAGGATACTTTTATTGCATTCTTCCTTAATTACTTTTGCTAATGCTATTGTATTAAGTATACCATAAGTTAGTATTATTTATTTATTGTTTCATGAATATTAATATTAATTTAAAATATTTGATTTTTGTTTAACTTGATATTCAAATTCACTATTTTAGGAATATACCGTTATTTAGGACTATTTGGATAATACATCCTTGGCTTGTGATGATGCTTGAATTATTTATTTATTGAAAACATTTTACGTTTTCAGGTACATCATGACAAATACTCGAGGCAAGACTAAGCTCGCCGTCCCCGCTTCGAAAAAGCGGAAGGGTCCTGGCGCGACCTCCTCCAGTGCCTCGGCTGAAGTTCGCCATCCCTATCTTAGATTCTCTGCGAACCCACCAGAGGACCTATTTCAGCTCCTTCGAGTACGACCCCTAGGTTTGGGCCGCTGCATTGATTGGGCCGCATTGGAGCAGGTCCACCTCGCTGATGAGGTTCGCACGTTCATCATCACAGCTCCATGGGACCGTTTCTTCAGTATCGTCGAGCCCACTTATATGGAGATTACTTTGGAGTTTTGCTCGACGTTCCACCTTCAGAGCGTCATGTCCGTCCATGACGAGTCAGGCACCATCGTCTTTCGCCTTGGCGGTTTGGTGCGCCACATGTGCGTCCCAGAATTCGGTGCTGCTTTGGGACTATACACAGAGGAGTTCATGAGCGCTGAGGACTTTCTTCAGCTACATCGCCGTATTCACTACTCGCCCTCGCGTTGTTGGAACGATATCACGGGCGGCCTGACGACCTATGATGCTAGCCGCTCGAAGACGACTTCTCTCTCTCTAGCCCTATGGTATATTCATGCTCTTTTAGCTCATACTTTGACAGGACGGAGAGAGAGCACCAACGTCTTGAGCACACACGATGCCTACTACTTATGGAGCATGGCCCACGGCCATATTATCGACTTGGCGTACTTCACTGCGTTATCCTTCTGCCATCAGACTGACCGCCATAGGAAGGGCCCCATCTGCTTAGGCCCTTACGTGACTCGCCTCGCTCGATACTTCGGTCTCCTCGACACACCGGAGCAGTCCTCCACACTTACGCTTGTTGGCCAGATGTTCCTTCAGGGCATCTCGAGTATGCTACATATGAGGATGATCGAGCAACGTCGTGGATTCGATCCTCTCCAGTACCGATTGTCTCATCCTGATGAGCAGGATGATCCCGAGGACATCACTGATGATGTTCCTCTCCCTCACAAGGATCCACCTCACCCTTCACCTCCGAGTCACCGACCTCCTTTTTTTGCTGCTACATTGAACGACATATCCGAGTGACTCACTCGCTTCGAGCAACAGTGTTATCAGTGGTTCGGCAGTCTCGAGGCCACCTTACAGCAGATCTGCCACCACCTCCATATTTCACCTTCAGCACCACCACCTCGCGACGCGTCTGACGATGAGGACCTTTGAGTCCATTTATTTTTATTTTTCTTTTTAGTCTATTTTCCTTTATGTTTCGTCTCATATTTTCAAAGACTTATCTTTTATATTTTGAACTATATTTTAGTTTTTATAATTATTCCTAATCGAGTAATCCCTTAATCTTCTTCCACAGTTGTGTTTATTTTCTTAATAGTTGCTCAGAATCATGCACTTCAATTTGCTATATCCACAATTCCACGTGCACTATTCCATGGATTTCATCTAAAATTCAGGAAGTTTCACTTCTCTCCCTTTCTTATGATATTTTCATTATATTGTTATTATCTATTTTGGTACATTGAGGACAATGTACATCTTAGGTGTGGGGAGGTTAATTATATCATTATTAGAAAATCCCTGAATTATATCTTGTTCTTAAGTAAATTTTCTCATACTACTATTAGAATGAAATCTTTATTGATTTATGATTTTTATTGATATGTTTTGGATTATGTCATAGGTAATTGTACATTGATTGTTTAAACTTTAAGACACTAGAGAATCAAGCATGATAAGTCTATTTTCAGAATTAAAATTGCTAGGTTGTTTTCCTAAATTTAAATATTACTTTGAAGTTTGAAATTTGCAAGGTTGACATCAAAAACCATAATTTTTGTGAGATTTTGAGCCTTTTAGAGCATATACTTTTCTTGCTCACTTTTTTTTGGTTATGAGTGTGTCAATATTGATTTGTTATTCTAGAACTTGCTTCGATTATGCATGTCGAGACCACACCTTTGATTTGATATATTGAGATGATAAAGACACCTAGGTTTTAACCCACTTATTCCATTAAAAGCCTACCTTCATAATTAACCCTTAGTGAACCCCTTTGAGCCTAATAAACCGTTTCTTGATCTACCTTTAATATTAACCCAAAACTTATTCTTTTTGATTCATTGAGAATTTTTCCTATTGTATTAACCCTCTTTTTCTCGAGATTCAATTTGGTCAGTTGCTTAACTATGTTCTCTATTTCAGTTGTTAAATTCGTCTTATTATTGTACGTGAAAAAAAAAGTGGAAATACATTATTACTACTAGTTCTATGTTATTTGAGCTTAAACGGTTAATTTCACATTTTGAGAAGAAGCTCGTGCTATCATTGATAAGTTTTCAATTGATGTAATTATTCAGTATTAGTTTCTTTTTCTAGTTAGTTAAATTGTCAATTCGATCTCGATTCTAACCTTCTAATTCAGCCTTTATCCACACCTTTAACCCAAGCCCCATTACAACCCTTTTTAAAGACCTTTTGATTTGTGTATCATCTCATTTAATAGTGGTGGAGATTTGATTTTCATGCAAGCTTATGGTAATAACTTTTCATTTTTGACTTTTGAGTGCTTAATTTGAACCTTAAACACTTTGAGTGATTTGAGTGAATCTTTAGTGAGGATGTCAATTCTTGTCGGTTTTGAATCAAAGGTAATTATTTAGATAAGGGGAAACACCTATGTTTTCGTGCTATAAAAATTTGTGACTTGGATTGTTTGAATCTTTAGGAATCTTTTTGTTAAATTATCAATGTATGAATTATTTGTGAATTATGATAAGACATTATTGATAAGAATTATGAATTAAGGAAGTTTAATTTTAATTGTGAGTTGAGGATTTTGCTTGAGGACAAGCAAACGCTTAAGTGTGGGGATATTTAATAAACCATAAAAGTAACACATTCTAATCCCATGCTTAGCATTTTTTTGGATGTTTATTTATATAATTTCGTGAATTCGATGCTCCTAACCCTTTAAATTTGTAATTCTATACTTAGGAGAGCATAGGGAAGCGAAAGAAGCGGAAAAAGGCCAAAACCGGACAAAACAGGCCATATTAAGGATCCACACGGCCAAGCCAGAACCACATGGGTGGAGCACATGCCCGTGTGAACCACACGGGCTGGACACATGCCCGTGTGCCAGCCCGTGTCGATCGCGAGTAACCCAAATTTACACACGGCCTGTGTAACATCCCGATTTAGGGCCTAGTCAGAATAGTGGTGCGAGACCACAAATTCGAGGGTTATGAATGAGTTTTTGAGGTTTATGCCTTGTATGCATGCTAGTGTGAAAGTTTCATGAAGCAATTTTGTGAAATTGTGGTTGAATTGTCCAAAAGGACTAAATTGAAAAAGTTGCAAAATGTGTGTTTCTAGAAGCTATATGTGTGAAATAGCTTTAGATTATTAATTAGAGGTCCTTAATGAGCAATTTTTCCAATTTCTAATATTGGGACAAAATTGGACATGGATGAGTTAAAATAGAAAGTTTATCAAAAAGGGCATTTTGGTTATTTAACAAATAAGTGATTAAAAAGGAGAAAAGATGAAAAAATCATGCTCATCTTCTTCCCCTCATTGCCGAAAATTTGAAGGAAGCCATAGCTAGGGTTCTTCAATTTTTCAAGCTTGCTAGTAAGTGCATCTAGCCTCGTTTTTGATATTCTTTGTATTTTTGAAGTCCTGGTAGCATGAGAAAGCTATTTTTAGCTATTTGATGAGCTATGAAGGATGTTCAAAAATGTGGTCATGTATGACATGCATGTATTTTGTTTTTTTATGGAAGATTATGAAAGATTGATGTAGTAGAAACTTCTTTTGTTAAGTGATTTTCCATGAAAATGCATGTAGGGACTTGATTGTGAAAATCTTAAGTTTGGTCATACATGTGTGTTTTAGTGAGAATTGATGATAGCTTTAGTTGAATAAGTGGTTCGACTAAGAATGAAAGACTAGAAAGTTGAATAAAAATCACTTTACGAGCCTTTGGGGCTAAAGTGTAAATATGAAAAAGTTTAGGGGCAAAATAGTAATATTGCTAAAGTATGAGATGTGGGTCAATTTAGTCAATGTATGTATTGAATAAGCTGATTTATTCATTATAGATCAAGAAAGACGAAGCCCGGATCGAAACCGAGGCAAAATCAAGGTGGTGGACTAAATTGCAAGTCTCAATACTTTTGAGTATCGAGGTAAGTCTATGCATAAACAATGCATACATACTTACAATTTATTGATGATAGCTAGTGTGTAGCTTGTCCGAGATTGATTGAGAACCTATGTGGTTCAAGTAGAATGAATGTAGTAGAATTGTGAATGGATGTTTAATTGAGTAAGTAGACATGTGAATGCGTAGTGATAATGCTAGATGGCAGGCTAAGTGCGATACCATCCTAATGCATATTGACAATGAGCTGGCTATGTGCGATGCTATTGTTAGGTATATCGTTTAGTGGGCTAAGTGAGAAACCCCTATGATTACCTTTGTGGTAGGCTAAGTGCGATACCACCTTATTAAATGATTATGGTGTGCTAAGTGCGAAACCACCGAGACATTTGCTGTGTGGATTAGCCATGTGATGGCATTATTGAGTAAAATAGTTGTGTGGATGTATTATTAAGTTAATTAGTTGTGTGGATGAATTATTGAGAATAAATGATGTGTTGTATATTGTGTAAATGTGACATTGAATGCAGGGGTGCATTTCGATGGTTATGAGTATGTGACTCATGATGTGTTGGAAGTGTGGTAAGAATTAGAAAGAGTAAGCATAGTTGTTCATTACCTTTGGTAGTATAATGCTAATTGTTGTTTAGCTTATACTATGATGCTTAATTGTTTATGTGTAAACTTACTAAGCTCAAAGCTTACTCCTTTTCTTTTCCCTTGTCTTATAGAGTAAAAGTGTTGAACCGAGACACGAGGATCAATTGGAAGATCGCCCACACTATCAGCACACTCTGGTACATGAGACTCAATGTTTTCTATATGGCATGTATAGGGGCTAGACAAGTTAGTGAATTTTGTTGTAAATGGCTAAGATGTATTGGCCTTTAGATGGATAGCTTATTTTGTATAATGCCATGGTTGTTGGCTATTACATTATATGAAAGAAAGATGTAGTTTTCTATGTGAGATTGCACTTCAATTTGAGTTGATTATGATTGTGTTAGATGAGTATATGTTGTGTATGCTAGAGGGGTGAAAAGAACTTGGCACATAGCTTTGTTCTTGTCCATGTGGATAGACACACGGGCGTGTGTCTAGGCCATGTGTGACACACGGCCAGCCCAAGGGCATGTGACTCAGCCGTGTGTCCCCTGCATGTTAGTATTTGAAGTAAGAATAGACCACGGACTAGTCACACGGGCGTGTGCCTAGGGCGTGTGGCATTAATCAGTGTTGGCCACGGGCTAGCTACACGGGCGTGTGTCTAGACTCTAGGCCGTGTTAAAGTAGTCAGTGTGCACCACGAGTGGTAAGCACGGACGTGTGCCTTGACCGTGGGGCATTGGCAGAATGCTGGGTTTTTAAGCACGGTTTGGGAACATGGGCGTGTGTGACTTCACACGGGTGTGTTGTACCTTGCACGGGCGTGTGAGCCCTGTTCAAAAGAGAAAATTTTTAAGATTGGAAAAAGTTTCGGTTTAGTCTCGAGAGCCCTCGTGTGTATGAGTAAGGCCTCGTAAGTCGAGAATGAGGTTGTTGAAATAACTTCAGAGAGTAGTTACGACGAGCCTAAGTGGTGATCAAGTGGTTTGAGTTTGGTAATGCCTCGGGCCCGGTTCCAGCGTAGAACCTGGGTAAGGGGTGTTACATTTAGTGGTATCAGAGCTGTGGTTTAGTCGGTTCTAGGACTACCGTAACGGGTGTAAGAGTCTAGCTATACATGCCATAAGTGTACAATGATAGTGTGGTGGTTTCTGATGATTTTAAATCTTGTTTTATATAGTATATGGATTCCGATCCATCGACTACTGATGAAGCAGCTAGTAATACGCCTTGACTCTGCGCAGGAACCGTGCTGTTCAAAGTGGACCCGAGGTTAGGGGTCAAGGGAAGAGGCACGGGAAGCCTTTCTCCAGATGATGAGCAATTGGTACTCGAATTATGTTCGAGCGAACCCTAATGCTCAACCTCCTCTACCTCCTCCTCCTATACTTCAGCCAAATCCAGTGGCTCCTCAAGGTATGGATGTAGTGAGGATATCGAAACCCCAGGTGGATAAGATTAGGAAGCATGGGGCTAAGGAGTTTAGAGCTAAGGTAGATGATGACCCAGAGAGGGCAGAGTTCAGGTTAGAGAACTCGATGAGGGTGTTCGATGAACTCTCATGTACGCCTGAGGAGAGATTGAAGTGTGTCGTATCCTTGCTGAGAGATTCGGCATACCATTGGTGGAAAACACTAACGTTGGTAGTCCCGAGAGAGCGGGTGACGTGGGACTTCTTTCTGGAAGAGTTCCGGAAGAAGTATATAAGCCAGTGATTTACTGATCGAAAAAGGAAAGAATTCATTGAGTTGAAGCAAGGAAGGATTTCAGTAGCAGAGTATGAGCGTAAGTTTGTTAGGCTTAGCAAATACGCTCAAGAATGTGTGTCGACTGAGACCATCTTGTGTAAGAGGTTCGAAGATGGGCTGAATGAGGACATCAAACTCCTAGTGGGCATTTTGGAGTTGAAATAATTTGTAGTGTTGGTTGAAAGGGCAAGTAAGGCCGAAGAGCTGAGTTTAGAAAAGATGAGGGCTGTGAGTGAAGCCCGAGATGCTAGAAAGAGACCGATGGGCAAGTCATACCAAGCCCAGTCGAAAAGATCCAAGGAAGTGAATCCTCGGACGACAGCACCAGTGGGTTATTCGCATCGAGACTTGGGCAATACTCGCTCGGGTTCGAGAGTCCAAGCCCCCTCGATGGAAAGTGTGGGCAATACGAAGAGCAAACCAGAGTGTCCAAGTTGTGGTAGATATCACACCGGAGAGTGTTGGGGAAATAGCCGAAAATGTTATAAGTGTGGTTCCCCTGACCACTTTATCCGTAACTGTCCCGAGAGGGATGATAAGGAAGAGAAGCAAGAAATGAGACCTAGTGATATGTCTACAAGGGGTAGACCACCAAGGAACCCGAGAGGCGAGAATAGTGGTAGAGGTGCACCCAGAGATTCTATTGTGAGACCAGAGGGTTGGGCACCTGCAAGGACGTATGCTATTCCCGCTCGCGAAGAAGCATCCTCCCCTGATGTGATAACGGGTACTTTTTCTCTCTTTGACACCTTTGTTATTGCTTTAATAGATCCAGGGTCTACTCATTCTTATATTTTCATAAGATTAGCATCTAGTTTGAGTATGACCGTTGAGTCTACGGACATAGTGGTTAAGGTGTCAAACCCGTTAGGAAAGCATGTGTTAGTGGACAGAGTGTGTAAGAATTGTCCTTTATTGATTGAGAATCATTGTTTTCCGACAAACCTTATGTTGTTGCCGTTTGATGAGTTTGATTTAATCCTAGGCATGGATTAGTTGACTACCCATAGTGTCTTAGTGAACTGTGGTAGTAAGTTTATTGAATTGAAATGTGAGAGTGGAGATGTGGTTCGGGTCGAATCATGTGGACCGGATAGTCTACCAGTGATGATCTCTTCCCTAGTGGCTGAAAAATGTTTGAGAAAAGGATGTGAGTCCTATCTTGCTTTTGTGTTGAATACTCGAGAGGTTGGAGTAGAGTTTGAAACAGTGCCAGTGGTATGTGAGTATCAAGATGTATTTCTGGAAGAGTTACCCGGATTACCTCCAGGTGAGAGAGGTCGAGTTTTGAATTGAGTTGGTTCCAGAACGACACCTATTTCAATTGCTCCATATAGAATGGCACTGTAGAGTTGAAAGAATCAAGGTTCGGTTGCAAGAGTTGACAGATAAAGGGTTTTGCAAGACCGAGCTACTCATCGTGGGGTGCTCCGGTATTATTCGTGAAGAAGAAAGATGGGTCTATGAGGTTGTGTATAGACTATAGATAACTGAACAAGGTGACGGTAAAGAATAAGTATTCTTTACCAAGGATTGGTGATCTTTTTGATCAACTGAAGGGAGATACAGTGTTCTCCAAGATAAACTTGAGGTCTGGTTATTATCAGCTTAGAGTGAAAGAGCAAGATGTGTTGAAAACTGCATTTCGGACAAGGTATGGCCATTATGAGTTTTTGGTTATGCCGTTTGGTTTAACGAATGCACCTGCGATTTTTATGGATCTGATGAACCGTGTTTTCAGACCGTATGTGGACAAGTTTGTAGTTGTCTTTATTGACGACATATTGATCTATTCTCGGGATGAGAACGACCATGAAGAGCATTTGAGAATTGTCTTGCAAACTTTGAGAGATAAGCAGTTGTATGCTAAGTTTAGCAAGAGTGAGTTTTGGCTCCGAGAGGTCAGATTCCTAGGACACATGGTGTCAGGTGATGGTGTCAGAGTTGACCCGAGTAAGATATCGGCTGTTGTGGATTGGAAACCACTAGGAACGTGTCTGAAATCAGAAGTTTCTTGGGATTAGCAGGATATTACAGACGTTTCGTAAAGGGGTTCTCCGTGATTGCTACTCCGATGACGAAGTTGTTGCATAAAGATGTCAAGTTTGAATGGACTGAGACATGTCAACAGAGTTTCGAGAGACTGAAGACATTGTTGACTGAGGCACCGGTTTTGGTTCAACCAAAATCGGGGAAGGAGTTTGTGGTTTATAGTGATGCGTCGTTTAATGGTCTCGGTTGCGTGTTGATGCAAGAGGGTAAGGTAGTCACTTACGCCTCGAGACAGTTGAAACCGCACGAGAAGAATTATTCAACTCATGATTTGGAGTTAGCTGCGATTGTTTTTGCGTTAAAGATTTGGCGACATTACTTGTATAGTGAGAAGTGTCGAATCTTTACAGATCACAAGAGTTTGAAATATTTGATGGATCAGAAGGATCTGAATTTGCGACAGAGACGGTGGCTTGAGTTTTTGAAAGACTATGAGTTAGTCATTGACTACCACCCGGGAAAAGCGAATGTGGTTGCGGATGCCCTGAGTAGGAAATCCTTGTATGCTCTCAGAGTTATGAGCACGAGTTTAGCATTGTCTGACGATGGTACTATTTTGGCAGAGTTGAGAGCTAAGCCACTATTTGTTCAACAGATATATGAGGCTCAGAAGTATGACAGTGAGATGCAAGCTAAGATAGCTAAGTGCGAATCAGAAAGTGATTCTGATTTTCGAGTGGATTTGAATGGTTGTCTGATGTATCGTGACAGAATTTGTGTTCCTAAAGATGAGGAGTTGATTCGAAAGGTTTTACATGAGGCCCACGGTGGATGTTTGTCAAGACATCCGGCGATGCGAAAATGTACAATGACTTGAGGAAGTTGTATTGGTGGGCGGGTATGAAAAGAGATATTTCGAGTTTGTGACAAAGTGTCCGATTTGCCAACAGTGAAGGTGAGCATCAAGTGCCTTCGGATCGCTTCAGACCCGAATGGTACCCGAATGGAAGTGGGATCAGATTACCATGGATTTTGTAACGGGGTTGCCGATGACTCAGAAAGAGAGATCTTTGTGTGGGTTGTTGTGGATAGATTGACGAAGTTGGCTCACTTTATTCCAAATGCGTGTTGATTATTCACTTTGGACAAGTTAGCCGAGTTGTATGTGGCGTAGATATTGAGGTTGCATGGTGTACCATGTCTATAATATCGAGATAGAGATCTGAGGTTTACTTGAGATTTTGGAAGAAGTTGCAAGAGGCCATGGGTGCGAGATTGAATTTCAAAGATCGCGTTCCATCCGCAAACCGATGGTCGATCTGAAAGAATGATTCAAGTTCGGAAGATATGCTTCGATCTGTGTGTTAGAATTCGAAGGTAGCTGGGAGAGATATCTACCTTTAGTCGAATTCGCCTATAACAATAGTTATCAGTCAAGTATACAGATGACACCGTATGATGCTTTGTATGGTCGGAAGTGTCGGACTCCTTTGTATTGGATCGAGCTTAGTGAGAAGCGGATCCATGGGGTCGATCTAGTGAAAGAAACCGAAAAGAAGGTGAAAGTAATCCGTAAAAGTCTGAGAGCTACTTCGGACCGACATAAGTCGTACGCGAATTTGAAAAGAAAAGAAATTGAGTTTGAAGTGGGCGACAAAGTGTTTTTGAAAGTGTCCCCGTGGAAGAAGATTATGAGATTTGGACGAAAAGGGAAATTGAGTCAAAGATTCATAGGGACGTATGAGATTACAGACAGAATTGGGCCTGTAGCGTATCGGTTAGCTTTGCCGGTAGAGTTGGAAAAGATTCATAATGTGTTCCATGTGTCGATGTTGCGACGGTATCGCTCTGATCCTTCACATGTGATTCCTTCGACGGAAATTGAGATAAGACCGGATATGTCTTATGAAGAGGAGCCGATTAAGATCTTGGCTCGAGAAGTGAAATAGTTGAGAAACAAGAGCATAGCACTAGTGAAAGTGTTATGGCAGAAACATGGTGTGGAAGAGGCTACGTGGGAAACGGAAGAAGCTATGAGAGAGCGACATCTAAACCTCTTTACGGTAAGATTTTCGGGGGCGAAAATCTTTAAAGGGAGAGAGTTGTAACATCCCGGTTTAGGGCCTAGTCGGAATAGTGGTGCGAGACCACAAATCTGAGGGTTATGAATGAGTTTTTGAGGTTTATGCCTTGTATGCATGCTAGAGTGAAAGTTTCATGAAACAATTTTGTGAAATTGTGGTTGAATTGTCCAAAAGGACTAAATTGCAAAAGCTGTAAAATGTGTGTTTCTAGAAGCTATATGTGTGAAATAGCTTTAGAATATTAATTAGAGGTCCTTAATGAGCAATTTTTCCAATTTTTAATATTTGGACAAAATTGGGCATGGATGAGTTAAAATATAAAGTTTATCAAAAAGGGCATTTTGGTCATTTAACAAATAAGTGATTAAAAAGGAGAAAATATGACAAAATTATGCTCATCTTCTTCCCATCATTGCCGAAAATTTGAAGGAAGCCATAGCTAGGGTTCTTCAATTTTTCAAGCTTGCTAGTAAGTGCATCTAGCCTCGTTTTTTATATTCTTTGTATTTTTGAAGTCCTAGTAGCATGAGTAAGCTATTTTTAGCTATTTGATGAGCTATGAAGGATGTTAAAAAATGTGGTCATGTATGACATGCATGTATTTTGTTGTTTTACGGAAGATTATGAAAGCTTGATGTAGTAGAAACATCTTTTGTTAAGTGATTTTCCATGAAAATGCATGTAGGGACTTGATTGTAAAAATCTTAAGTTTGGTCATACATGTGTGTTTTAGTGAGAATTGATGATAGCTTTAGTTGAATAAGTGGTTTGACTAAGCATGAAAGACTAGAAAGTTGAATAAAAATCACTTTACGAGCCTTTGGGGCTAAAGTGTAAATATGAGAAAGTTTAGGGGCAAAATAGTAATATTGCTAAAGTATGAGATGTGGGTCAATTTAGTCAATGCATGTATTGAATAAGCTGATTTATTCATTATAGATCAAGAAAGACGAAGCCCAGATCGAAACCGAGGCAAAATCAATGTGGTGGACTAAATTGCAAGTCTCAATACTTTTGAGTATCGAGGGAAGTCTATGCATAAACAATGCATTCATACTTACAATTTATTGATGATAGCTAGTGTGTAGCTTGTTCGAGATTGATTGAGAACCTATGTGGTTCAAGTAGAATGAATGTAGTAGAATTGTAAATGGATGTTTAATTGAGTAAGTAGACATGTGAATGTGTAGTGATAATGCTAGATGGCAGGCTAAGTGTGATACCATCCTAATGCATATTGACGATGAGCTGGCTATGTGCGATGCTATCGTTAGGTATATCGTTTAGTGGGCTAAGTGAGAAACCCCTATGATTAACTTTGTGGTAGGCTAAGTGCGATACCACCTTATTAAATGATTGTGGTGTGCTAAGTGCGAAACCATCGAGACATTTGCTGTGTGGATTAGCCATGTGATGGCATTATTGAGTAAAATAGCTGTATGGATGTATTATTAAGTTAATTAGTCATGTGTGGATGAATTATTGAGAAATAATGATGTGTTGTATATTGTGTAAATGTGACATTGAATGCAGGGGTGCATTTCGATGGTTATGAGTATGTGACTCATGATGTGTTGGAAGTGTGGTAAGGGTTAGAAAGAGTAAGCATAGTTGTTCATTACCTTTGGTAGTATAATGCTAATTGTTGTTTAGCTTATACTATGATGCTTAATTGTTTATGTGTAAACTTACTAAGCTCAAAGCTTACTCCTTTTCTTTTCCATTGTCTTATAGAGTAAAAGTGTTGAACCGAGATACGAGGATCAATTGGAATATCGCCCACACTATCAGTACACTCTGGTACATGAGACTCAATGTTTTGTATATGGCATGTATAGGGGCTAGACAAGTTAGTGAATTTTTTTGTAAATGGCTAAGATGTGTTGGCCTTTAGATGGATAGCTTATTTTGTATAATGCCATGGTTGTTGGCTATTACATTATATGAAAGAAAGATGTAGTTTTCTATGTGAGATTTTACTTCAATTTGAGTTGATTATGATTGTGTTAGATGAGTATATGTTGTGTATGCTAGAGGGGTGAAAAGAACTTGGCACATAGCTTTGTTCTTGTCCATGTGGATAGACACACGGGTGTGTGTCTAGGCCATGTGTGACACACGGCCAGCCCACGGGCGTGTGACTCAGCCGTGTGTCCCCTGCATGTTAGTATTTGAAGTCAGAATAGACCATGGACTAGTCACACGGGCGTGTGCCTAGGGCGTGTGGGATTAATCAGTGTTGGCCACGGGCTAGCTACATGGGCGTGTGTTTAGACTCTAGGCCGTGTTAAAGTAGTCAGTGTGCACCACGGGTGGTAAGCACGAGCGTGTGCCTTGGCCGTGGGGCATTGGCAGAATGCTAGGTTTTTAAGCACGGTTTGGGAACATGGGCGTGTGTGACTTCACACGGGCGTGTTGTACCTTGCACGGGCGTGTGAGCCCTGTTCAAAAGAGAAAATTTTTAAGATTGGAAAAAGTTCCGGTTTAGTCTCAAGAGCCTTCGTGTGTATGAGTGAGGCCTCGTAAGTCGAGAATGAGGTTGTTGAGATGACTTGAGAGTAGTTCGACGAGCCTAAGTGGTGATCAAGTGGTTTGAGTTCGATAACGCCTCGGGCCGATTCGCCAGAGAACCCGGGTAAGGGGTGTTACACTGGGCACTCTCACACGGGCTGATCACACGCCCGTGTCCCCTGTCGCACCCCAACCCGTTTTCACGCGGAAAAAGCCAATTTTTAGGGTTTCTGGGTAATCTAAAGTCTATAAATACACACCAGAGGAAGACCTAAGGGAGCACGCAGAGTAGAACGAAGAAATTACTCGAAGGAAGCCGTTGAAATCATCTCGGAAGCAGACCTACTCCAAGATTGAAGATCTCCATCAAGTTCTTTAGAAGTTTTTGGGTTCTTTATGTCTTGTTGTTTTCTTGATTCTAAGATGATTTCCTTTTACGTTATGAACTAAACTCCCTAAATACCTAGGGAGGATGAAACCTAGATGAATCTTATTATTTAATTATCTGAATTACGTGATAAATACTTGTTCTTGTTCTTAATTATGTGTTCTTAACCCTTGCTTTAATATTTTTAGGATATTAATTCAAGTTTAATGTGCTTATTCAGTGGAGCAAAAGTCCCTGTTTAAGAGAAGATCTAGCATAATTAAGCGGATTTTATTGCAACCCTAGAAATAGGATGACATAAATCTGCCGGATTAGAGTCAAATCTAATAAGGGAATCCATAGATCGAGTTAATGCGACGATAGGGGTTTTAATTAGAAAGAGATTTCAATTAATCAACCTAGAGTCAATTGTTTTTAGTCTCGAAATAGATATTAACATAATTTAGGGATTTCTACGGATCAAGTCAAGTGAATAAATCATTTAATTCAGAGTCAGAATAATAAGTGAAGTCTATGTGGATTCTTCCTTGGGTATTGTCTTTATTCATTGGTTTATTCGATTACTTTCTTCACTCTCTGTCGCATTCATAGTAAATTAGTTAGTTAAATTTTAGATTAAAATAAATCCCCTTAATTATTAGGCTAAATAATAAAAAGATAGTTATTACTAGTAATTTTAGTCCTTGTGGATACGATATTCCGGACTCATCATAGCTATACTACTGTTCGATAGGTGCGCTTGCCTTTGTCGAAATATTAGTTAGTTTTGATACCATCAGTCGTCGAAACCTTCCTCTCATCACTCGATCAAAGGTAAGTATGTAGGCTAGCATTCTAAAGTGTAGACCGAATGCTTTCTGCGATTCTGTAAGTTATCATGTGTGGATTTAAACCAAATGAATAAACAATCCTGTTTAATAAAATCCGTTTGTAATGCAGATATCCGTCAAAGAGATTGTAGTCAACCTTCGTCAGTGGTATAAATGGGCTAAGCCACATTTGTCAATCGAGGCAAGTGTTAAAAGAAGGGGATTAACCTTATTATTCAGCGACTAATGGAAAGCCGTATATGAATGTAGGTTTTGGTGCTCGTGGATCTTGGTGCGTTTTCTGGCGGTGTGTAAACACCCCATCAGAATCGTGAACGAGCGAAAAAGCGAAAATACGGCGTTTGATACCACACGAGCGTGCGATCGCTCGTGTGGTAGGCCAAACCCACGAATCATGGGCGATAGACTGTAGAGGCCCCCATGAGCATTTTCATGGGCTTAGGCCGTAATGGGCCATGTTGGGCCGAAATGGGCCGTGTGGGCGCAATGGGCTCGTGGGCCCCACACGGATGAAATCCACGATTTGTGGTAAATACTGGATTGGGATATGTAGGTCTCATAGCCGGGGCAAAATCTGGGCTGATCGGGCCGCACGAGCGTGTGGGCCCACTTCGGCCGAGTAATGGGCCTTGGGCCCATTTACACTGTTATGACCATTTAGGTTACCGGAGTCGCTCGAGGCGACTGTGGACCTTCCGAGAGGTCGATATCTGAACCGAAATACCCCCATAGGGTAAAATGATCGAAATACCCCTATAGGGTAAAATGACCGAAATACCCCATAGGGTAAAATGACCGAAATACCCCCATAGGGTAAAACGACCGAAATACCCCCATAGGGTAAAATGATCGAAATACCCCCATAGGGTAAAATGACTGTTATACCCCTAGGAGATGAAATGACTGTTATGGCCTTATGTTATGTATGACTGATTTGCTCTATGATAGGTATGACTATGATTAAGCATGACATTTTGCATACACGTATGATATTATGTCACGACATATTGCATGGGTATGGGTTGTTATATTTGGAGGAAGTGTATCAGGTTTGATAAGGTCGCACGGGTGCGCCAAGACGCATCGTGGACCTACTTGATGGCTATATGTCGTTTATTTTCTTTGCGCCTTTGCTGCAATATTGTTTAGTGTCGCAACCGGTGCTAATCTTGGTGTGTCTGGCTGGGTGGGTCGATTTTATCCCCACATGGTGTGTTTGGTGGGATGAAGTGGTGTGTAGAGGCTGGATTGGGTAGGATTTCTGACTGTATATCTGCACTGATTAATGATACTGTACTGTTACTACATCGATTAATGATATTACATACTGTTCACTGCATGACTAATATCTGTTACTGTTATGGGCCAAGGCCCCACTGATACTATTACTGAAATTGGGCAAAGGCCCTACTGATTACTGGCATTGTGATGGGCTCAAGCCCAATCGTTTACTGTTACAGGAAATGGCTTAGGCCCACACTGAACTGGATTATTATTGTAACGGGCTCAGGCCCAAACTGCATTTATCTACTGTTTAATTGGTTGTTTGCTTGTTAGGGGATTACACACTGAGTTTTCGTAAACTCACCCTCTGCTTAACCGCATGAGTAATCCCGATTGTAGGCGGTCGATCTTTGTGAGGACTCGATGATGGCCACACAACCGCATCAGCTATCGTTTTTAGCTTTTGATTTATAAGTAACTGAATTTGGGTATTTTTATGAAATAAGGCCTCTTTAAAGTTATAAACTTTAAGTTGGGTTTTTATTTATTTAGTTTGATATAAACTGCTAGTTGTAGAAAAAGACGGGTTTTCAAAAGGTAACTGTTTTCAAAGACACCACGTTTTCGCAACATTTCCTAAAAAAGAAAACTTCCGCAATAAATGAGATTTTGAAAATTAGTAACATTTTAAAAGTGATTAGCTTTTAATGATGCACGCTTTGGAAATGAACAACTCGTTTTGGAATCACCGTTTAATAACAAAATGATTAATTGATTTTGAGGATTTCAACGACAACAAGTTTTACGCTAAACACTTCAATGTGTCACTGCCAGATTCGGCCATAACGTCTAGGTCGGGTTTGGGGTGTTACAGGACACGCTCGTGTGGCATGGCCGTGTGGCTCACATGGCCGTGTCTCTGGGGCATGTAACTCTCTGACTTGCATCTATGAAGGAACTCGGGTCACACGGCCTTAGTACACGCCCGTGTTGCTAGACCATGTGGTAAAGTTAATTTTCACAAATTAAGCTATTTTCCAAGCCATATTTCTCACTCATTTGATCCTTATTCTTCACCCACATTTAATACATACAAAAAACCAATTTAATATATTCAACCGAGCCTTATACTTAATACCATTTGTTAGTCGTACACTTCATATAAATAACAAGAAACGTATATGGGCTCAATTCTCATTAAATTTCTCTTGTACTTATACTTTTTCACATTATGTATTCATATAACATATAACAATCATACCTCAATATTTCATATACATTTTTATAACAATTTGTCTTGGTTTCAAACTACTTCATATTTGAGTTTTACTTATCAAATCATTCGAAACATCATCTTTACACATATAGGGCACTTGAGGTGCACAATTCTATAATTATGAATGAACACATTTATCAAACATATTCCATGTTTTTATATATTATAGTCTCATATTTCCTTGTATCAATTACCATCATTTCCTCGTATTTTGACAAATACGTGTAACAATTCATAAACATACAATTCACTAACTCTTCCTGCCAATCACAATTTAAATTGACAAATCACTTATTGAGCCCAATTTCAATGTTCACTAAAATCTATTATATAAATTTGGATGTACGTATCCACCAATAAATTCCATGTACAGGTATCATCATCTCATATTTCCACATACATTTACTTTCCATATTATGAACTCAAATAACATATACAAGACATACCAATGTATTTCAAGTATGTTTTCATAATATTTCATTTTGAATTCAGATTATTTCATATTAGAAATTTTCTCATTAACTCATTTGGAATACCAATTCATACGGATAATACACTCAAGGGTGTACAAATATATAATCATAAATGAACTCATTCATCAACCAAGTTCTATGTTCATGTCTCATCAACTCATATTTCTTTATATCACATAATTCTATGTAACACTTACCAAACTTTGTCAAATTAGTGAACGTCTTACGGAATTGGTCTGCACCGGTATGCACTGAATTTCACTGATAATCACAGATGCCATAACATAGCTATGGTCTTTTCACTAGAATTCCATAGCTCAGCCATGGTCTTACATATTAACTATCATTATGCTATGGTGAAACCATGGACTTATCCGTCAATTCATCACTTTTCACTAGAATGCCATAGCCCAGCTATGGTCTTACATCTTAAACACGTATCACACCAATGCCATATCTCATATATGGTCTTACACGGAAATCACTTGTCACTTATAGCCGAAGCTACCACTATTCACTAATCAGGTAGCCGGAGCTACCACTTTTCACTGATCAGGTAGTCAGAGCTACCACTTTTCACTTGATCAGGTAGCCGAAGCTACCACTTATCACTTTCACTTGTCCTTGATTTAGCCGAAGCTATCACTTATCACATTCACTTGTCCTTGATCAGATAAGTGTAGCCGAAGCTATCACTTATCACTTGTTGCCATGGTTCAACCATGGTCTTTTCCGTCAATTCATCTTGTCACTGAACTGAAGTGCTCAATTTGATCATTTATTCAATTTTCATGCTTTTACATTATTCATGATTTTATCATCAATACATATGAAATAACACATCATGAAGTTCATAAAATTAATAAATGATCACTAAAATTAAGTCATATAAACTCACAAGTTCAATTTTTGTATTATAACGATAATCATAATTTCATAATAAATATTCCAAATAAAACATTATATCATTTCTAATTCAACATTTATCAATTATAATCGGGCATGTGATCAATTTATACACAAGTCATTCATATATTCTTCCTCCTCCTCCTCTCCATCCACATCCTTAGTATAAATAACACACTTGTAAGTAACATTATCTATAATTTTTCACTATTTATTTATGTGAATATTCAAGCTGTCCATCCATGTCATAGTTACTAAATTATTTTTATATTGAACTACAGAACTCCAAATTAAGATCCACTTATTTTCTCTAAAACTGGACTCATATATCTTCTTACCATCAAATTTTCAGAATTTTTGGTTTAGCCAATAAGTACAGTTTATTCTTTAAAGTCACCCATGTTTTGTTGTCTGACAGTTCCGACCCTTCTTCACTAAAAATTAATTATCTCCTCATACGGGATTCGTATGATGTTCCTGTTTGTTTCTCTTGAAAATAGACTCATTTAGGATTTTAAACATATAAATTTAAGCCCTAATTGATTTTATCCAGTTTTTTATGATTTTCCAAATTCAGAACAGGAGAACCCAAAATCATTCTGACCTTGTCTCACAAAACCTATTATATCCCATGATTTGCAATTCCATTGCTTACACTGTTTCTTCTATAAGAAACTAGACTCAATAATGTTTAATTAAATATTTTATTCATCCTCTAATTCGATTTCTAATTTTTTTGGTGATTTTTCAAAGTTAGACTACTGCTGCTGTCCAAAACTGTTTTAGTGCAAAGTGTTGATTTCCATTTTGCCCCAAATTTCACAGTTCATACAATTCAGTCCTTGTCCAATTAACCCCTCAATTGGGCTAATTTTTCTCAATTAATACTTTATTATATCATTTTAAACTACTTCATAAACCTTAAAAATTAGAAATTTAGCATTAGACCTTAATTCCAAACTCTTTCACAATTAGGTTTTAAAATCAATTTCCATCAATTTTACTTGATAAAATCATCATATATCAAAATTAAAGCTTCAATTTTATGTTTATTCATCATATTCATCCAGCACTCATCCATATAAACTTTAAAAATTAGCCATAGAATAAAAAACTAATGACATAGTAAGTTGGACCCAATTGTAAAAGTCCAAAAACATAGAAATTTCAAGGAGAAAGTAATAATTAAACTTACATGAAGCTAGAGTATGAAAACCAGCTTGAACCCTCTTCCATGGCTATTTTTCAGCTGATGAAAATGAAGAGAAATGAAGAGAATTCTAGATATTCCAATTTGGTCCCATTTTTATTTGGCTAATTTTGGCAATTTTCCAATTTTGCCCTTATTTCACCCATTTCCTGATTTTTCTCAGCTATTGCCGCCCAAAATATCTCCTTTGGGCTTATTTGCACTGTAGGTCCTTCCTCATTTGACAATTGAGCTATTTAATCCTTCTAGCAACTTTTACACCTTTTTCAATTTAGTTCTTTTTATTTAATTAACCACCCAAACGTCAAAATTTTCTAACGAAATTTTAATACTACCTTATTGACATTCCGTAAATATTCATAAAAATATTTATAACTCAGTTTATAACACCGAGATCTTGATACCTCTTTTTCTCAATTTCTTGACCAAATAAATCTTTATAAAACACAATTTACTATTTCAAAAATCTTTTAAAAGCTACATTTTGCTCGTAAATATTAAATAATATAAGCTACTAGTTCATTTGTCGGATTTGGTGGTCTCGAACCACTATTTTTGACATCAGTGAAATTTGGGCTATTACACTGAATACCCAAGTAGCTTGATCTTTTCAGTCCTCATAAACTTCACTCCATGATCTAGAGTTCCCCTTATGTATCGTAGAACTCTTTTTGCTGCCTTATAGTGGTTCACATTACAACAATGCGTGAACCTTGACAACAGACTTACAACAAACATGATGTTAGGTCTGGATGTTGTCAAGTAAAGTAGACATCCCGCCAAGCTTATGTAGCTTGTTTCATCAACCTTTTCAACATCTTCATTGCTGGTGAGCTTCTCACTTTGAACAATAGGGGTGCTCGTAGGTTTATAATTTTCCATACTATATCTTCGCAGGATTTTTATAGCGAACCCCTTTTGGTGTATGAAGATTGCATTGTGAGCTTGGTTCACCTCCAGATCGAGGAAGTATGTCATTTCACCTAAGTTTGACATTTCAAACTTGCCTTGCATCTGATCTTTGAATATAATTACCGTTTTTTGTTGCTAGCAATTACAAGTAAATCATCAACATATAATGAAATAATGAGGAGTATTTTTTTACAAATTTTCTTCACATTTGAAGTGGGCTCATTGATGCTTCTTTCAAAACCCATTTCTGTAAGGTGACTGTCAATTCTTTCATACCACGCTCTTGGTGCTTGCGTCAAACCATACAGTGATTTGTGCAGTTTATACACCTTAGCCTCGAACCCAGGTACCGTGAACCCTTGTGGTTGTTTGATAAACCATAAAAGTAACACATTTTAATCCCATGCTTAGCGTGTTTTTGGATTTTTTATTATATAATTTTATGAAATCGATGCTCCTAAACCTTTAAATTCATGTTTCTATACTTAAGAGAGCATAGGGAAGCAAAAGGAACAGAAAAAGGGCCAAAATCAGATAAAACGGGCCATCTTAAGGATCCACACGGCTAAACCACACGGACTGAGCACATGCCCGTGTGAACCACATGGGCTGGACACACGCCCGCGTGCCACCCCGTGTCGGTCGAGAGCCAGGCAAATTTACCACGGCCTGGGCCTTCTCACACGGGCTGATCACACGCCCGTGTCCCTATCGCACCCTGCTTCGTTTTTGTAACAGCCCGATTTTGACCCTAATCAGAATAGTGGTTTTGGGACCACAAATCCGAGTTCGAAAAATATTTTAAAATTATTTTCCGTGTTTATTATGTGTGAATTTGTTTGTGTTAAATTTTCGTGTTTTAATTTTGTCATTTAGGTGTCCGATTAAATAAAAGGACTTAATCGCGTAAAATGTAAAAGTTACAAAATAAAGTGTAAGTGCTAATTTGTTAATGGATTTTTAATATTAGGTCCTTAAAGGGCAAATAGCCCATTTTACATATTAAGTGGACGGCATATGTCAAAAGTAACCTTATTATTATTGTTTTATATATTAAATTATAAAGGTTATTTTGGTAATTTGTAAAATTAAACAAATAAAAATAAGACAAAAAGCATTAAACAAGCCATTTTGTCCATCTTTTGTGCCGAATGTAAAGAAGAAGAAAAGATGAAAGCTTAGGTATATTCGGCCATGCTTGGAGCTTAAAATTCAAGGTTAGTTTTGTTCGGTTTTTGATAATTTTTACGTTTTTGAGATCGTTGCTTTGAGTACTATCCGACCCATGTCTCAATTTTTGATTTTGATGATGATTTTGTGTTTTGCCATTGAAGATACCTTGTGGTTTTTGTTGTTTGATGATGAAATATGAAATATATGTGTTAGATTAACAAGTTTTGTCTTTGAAGTTTTGATGAATTTGAGTAATTAGGACTAAATTGAAAAAATAAATTTTTGAGGGACTACAATATGAAATAAATGAAATGTGTGGGCTTGTATGAGGACTAGGAATATTCGGCCCTTGTATGGTGTACTCAAATTTTGTGTATTTTGTGTTTTGTACAAAAAGGACTAAATTGTAAAAAGTGTGAAATGTTAGGGGCAAAATTGTAATTTTCCCAATTATATGTTTTTTTGAGACTAAATTGAATAGAATGGTGTTTAAATAAGCTTAATTTGAATATGTTTAGATCAAGAACCAAATAAATTGGATTTGGATCGGGGAAAGACAAAAGTAGTCGATTAGCCGATTTCACAGTCGTCGACGTCCGAGGTAAGTCAATAAGCATTTAAATGTTGTTATAACTATGAATATATATTTGTTATGTAATGACTTGAATTATTTGAGTTACAATTTGCTATGGTCGAATGTGTATAATGATAATTGGCTATCTTTCGAGTTTGATTCGATCGAGATTCGACGTTTGTAAGCCCCGTACGAACCTTAGGAATAGATAGGATACATATGTCATGACATAGGATATCTGATATGTGTTATCGTGTAAGACCACGTGCCCGGGCGTTGGCATCGACTTGTGTTTACGTGTAAGACCATGTCTGGGACATTAGCATCGTATTTGATTCGTAAAGACCGTCTGGGGACAAAGGGCATCGATATGTGATTACATGTAAGACCACATCTGGGACGTCGGCATTGTACGAGCTTCCGACTATCCGCGTATCCTTTTGAATTCGAATGGTTCAACGGGCAAGTGTAAGTGAAGGTCAATGTGAAAATCGAATTAAAAGGACTCGCATGCGTATATAAATTGTGTTATGAAAAGTAAGGTAAGTTAAATGTTTAATTCATTGTATAAAAGTTAATGTATGAGCATGTGAACTATGTGTAAGTTCTAATTTTAATGTATTCGGCCAAGGTGAATTATGTATGAACTTGAAATTGAGATTTGTGTAAGTTCTCGTGAATGTGTATAAGTTAACTGTTTGATTTGTAAATGAAAGAATTTAATGTTAAATTATACTTATAGCTTTGTATACTTGGTTTTTCTAATTTAGTTGGTATTAGCTTGCTTATGACTTACTAAGCTTAAATAGCTTACTCTGTGTTTTTCTGTCTACCTCTGTTTTATAGATTTTGGATATACATTACGAGCTCGGGGATCGTCAGCAAGAGTATTCACACTATCGGCAGTTTCCTTTGGTATTATACTAAGTTGAAATTTGAATATATGGCATGTATAACATAGTAAAAAGGTTGAATATGAATTAAGTATTGTTGTATGTAATTAATAGCCATGCGAAGATGGCTTATCTTCTTTGATTGATTTGGTATCTATGCTTATGGTTTATGATGGTCATTGAAAATGAGCTTATATTTATGCATATTTGATTAAGGTATATGTTCATGGTAGGTAAGCATGTGTGATGTTTATAAATTAGGCTTATTGAACTTGGGTATGTGATTAATTAATGTATATTGGTTTTGCTTTGTATGATAGATTGAATAAGTTAAGAGATGGACAAAAACCAAATGTATACATATAGATATATATATATTGGTTGATGTTAAGTGAAATGTATGTGTAATAAGTTTTAGTAAGTATATGTACTTGTATTATGTGATTTAGTTTTTGATAATATAAAGGTTTAAATATGGTGATTAGGTATAAGGTTATGTTTAGTCATTAAGTCATTGATAATTGAGTTTCAATTAATAACGTTAAATACATATATATATATATATATACGACCATGATATGAAATTATGATGGATGATTAAATGTGATGCAATGTATTTTGTTTTGTCTTTAGGTTATGAAATTTAGTTGCTTGATGAGGTAAGAATTTGAATGGAAAATTTTGAATGTATATTTATAAGTTAATTTATGTTAAGTGTTGGACAAGTGGTTAATATGTTATATATGTATGTGTGTGTATTGGTTTTGAAAGATAGCATGATTAGGTATATCATTCACCTATTTAAATGATTGATATGTTGAATAGATTAACTAATATGAATTATATGATATTCGAATAGCACATAAAATGAATGACTAAGTATGTGGTTTAATTGGTTAATGATATATTAAAATGATTAAGAATAAGGTGAGTTTGATATTTGTTTAATAAATGAAATTGAAATATTGAATGTCTTATTGCTTGGTAAGTATAAGATAATAAAATATGTTTGAATTTATAAAGATTAGTATGATTTAATTTAAAATAGCAAAATGTGCAACTTTATTCTGTTTGGATTATTCAATACACAAATACTCTGTTTAGATGTAATGTGTTATGTTTTAAAATATATATATATATATATATATATGCCTGTTCTGAGTTGTGTCTTATTTGGTAATGCCTCGTAACCCTAGTCCGGCGACGGATACAGGTTAGGGGTGTTACATTTGATTGGTATCAGAGCTATGGTTTATTCGGTTCTAGGACTACCATAGCGTATGTGAGTCTAGCTATACATGCCATATTAAATCTGCGATAGTATGATATCTCCCGACTCTAACGAAGATTGTTTTGATGAGATAGATAAGTTTTCCAACTGAGCTAATTCTGATAGTACAGAACTAAATATTCAAATATTGAGTGTAAATGTGTTGATGATGAGTTGAGACTCATAAAGGTAAGAATCAAATTGTATGACATGTTGTTATTGATAAATGTTGTAATTATATGAGCATATGAGATATGATATTTGAGTTATAATTGCTATCTGAAATGTTCTGATTGCGAAATAGTGATTTGAGTTGGCATATGAACAATGTGTTAAGAATAAAAGTGATTAAAAGAAAAAGTTTATTAAATGATTTGAGAATGTGAAATTAGTAATGAACTGACTATTTGTGATAGTATGTATTATGTGCAATTATGTGTGAGTTAAATTTGAGGCTTTACTACCCTCACCCCCTTATCAGAAAAATGTTACAATTTTATTATAAGAGTTGGAATGAATAAGCTTACGAGTGTGGAGTTATAGAAATCCGTGTTTGAAAGATTAGTAATGTGGTCAGAAAGGAGAATGAACCATCAAATGAAGATAGTACTAAAAGAGATATTGGACAGTTCTGATGACTATTCAGATTATGCAAAGACATTGTTAAAGAAGAAGTTAACTCCGATTAAATGACTTATTCAGGTATGTTATCTAAAGAAAGTATTAACTGGAAGCTTTTCTGAATTGATTTCTGTTAGTGATGGGATAATATGAAAATTTTTGATGACAAAATGAGACAGTGGATTAATGTTTAAATTGTATTGATGGTTGAATGCAATGGTTATAGTCGGGCAGTTATTATGATTCCATTTGGACATTCTATGTGTACATTTATCCTCGTATATATGTGATCATTAATTTCGAAAGAAAGTTTTATCGTATGAGAACCTTAGCTAAACATATTAATAGATGAAAGCATCATTGATCTATTTGGGTTATATTCGACATTGTTATGTCTTTTTTTTAATAAACTATTCCATTGTGTGGATATGAAAGTCGACGGTAAAATCTGTATGAGGCTAATATTCTGTTTCTACCGTTTATTGCTCGTTGAATATACGTGAAAATTATATTACTACATTCATCGTGGATTTCAGGTATTTATGAGTGACATTGTTCTTTCTGGACATTTCTGGGATATCATCGGAACTAATATTATTTTATATGAGTTGTAATTTTCAGATATTCTGTGTAACTCCAAATGTTGAAATTTTACTATTCTGGTATTTTTATGAATCCATGTGATTATCTGCAAGAGATTTCTATTTGACAGAGATGACTATGTCTATTACGATTATAATTTCTGGCTTGAAATGTTAGAGTACAGTGGTACCTTCCTCAGATTTATAGAAGATGTGTTTCCACAATGGTTGCTATTTAAATCATATTTGATTCCTTTATGTGTTCAGATGCTTCATTAACAGCTGGGATAATATTCATTATAGGATTGAGACATTGTTCCTAGTAAGGCTCAATGATTTCTATTTGGTTAAGGTGATTTTAGTATAATTCAGAGTTTCGATGATTAATAAATGAGACAGCTTTATTATAAACTCTTTTCTAGTTCTCGTGAAGTTCGACAGTGATAAAAGTGAAAATGATAGAAGATCAAGATTAATTTGTATAATGATATGTCTGGGGTCATCTTTCTAATCAGAAGAAAGATTTCTTTGAAAAGACCGATTCAGTAGTTAGTATGATTTGAATTATTTGATTGAAAAGTTAATTGGGATATATGTGTTTGAATTTATCTACGAACTGGAAATAAACTTTGAACGTACATGTATGAATTGAAGGATAGATTGAAAGAAGAATTTGTATTCTTAAAGACTCTGATGTACTAAAGATTGTTTTCCGAACGAGGTATGGACACTATGAGTTTCTGGTTATGCCTTTCGGACTTACTAATGCACCTGCTATTTTCATGGATTTGATGAATCGAATCTTCAGACAGTATCTTGATCGGTTTGTGCTATTATTCATAGATGATATTTTGATCTATTCTCGTGATAAAACCGAGCATGCCAAACATCTGATATTTGTATTGCAGACTATGCGAGATAAACAGTTGTATGCAAAATTCAGTAAATGTGAGTTCTGGATACGTGAAGTCAGTTTTCTGGGTCACGTTGTATCAGCATCGGGTATTCGGGTTGATTCGAGTAAAATTTCAGCTATACTTGATTGGAAACCTCCGAGAAATGTCTTTGAAGTTCAAAGTTTTCTAGGATTTTCTGGTTATTACAAACGGTCTGTGAAAGATTTCTCTATGATCGCGACACCTATGACGAAGCTGTTAAAGAAAGATGTTAAGTTCAAGTGGTCAGAAAAGTGTCAGAAAAGTTTTGATCAGTTGAAAACTCTATTGACAGAAGCTCCAGTGTTAATTTAGCCAGAATCGGGTAAAGAATTTTTTATTTACAGTGATGCATCTTTTGAGTGGTCTGGGTTGTGTTTTGATGCAGGAAGGCAAGGTCATAGCTTATGCCTCGAGATAGCTGAAACCACATGAAAAGAACTATCCGACACACGATCTGGAATTAGAAGCTATTGTGTTCGCATTGAAGATTTGGCGTCACTATCTGTTCGGTGAAAAATGTCATGTTTATTCTGATCATAAAAGTCTGAAGTGTTTGATGACTCAGAAAGATCTGAATTTGAGACAGCACCGATGGTTAGAGTTGTTAAAAGACTACGAGCTTGTGATTAAATATCATCAGGGAAAAGCTAATGTTGTTGCTGATACTTTAAGTCGAAAATCATTATTTACTTTGTGTGCAATGAATGCGCATATGGTTATATCTGATGATGGTTTGATAATAGCTGAATTAAAAGCAAGACCGTTATTTGTTCAACAAATCTGTGATGCTCAGAAAGTTGATAATGAATTGTTAGCAAAGTGAGCTCAGGGCAGAAACGAATATTGAATCTGAATTCGAGTTGATGAAAATGGTTGTTTGAGGTTCGTAAATCGAATATGTGTTCCAAAAATTCGAGTTGATTTAGATGATTTTGAACGAAGCTCACAGTAGTCGGTTATCTGTTCATCCGGGTAGTACGAAAATGTATAATGATCTGAAACAGTTCTATTGGTGGTCTGGTATAAAACGAGACATATTTGACTTTGTTTTGAAATGCTTAGTTTTTCAACAAGTAAAAGTCGAGCATCGTGTACCTTCAAGTTATTTCAAATTTATTATGATACCGAAAGTGGAGATGGGACAGAGTCACAATGAATTTTGTATCTGGTTTCATCGCTTGACACCGAGCAAGAAAGATGTAATCTGGGTTATTGTGGATAGATTGACTTAATATGTTCATTTTGTTCCGATTCGCACAGATTATTCACTTGATAAATTGGTTGAATTATATGTTTCTCAGATTGTGAGATTACATGGTGTGCCTATTTCTATTGTTTCGGACCGAAACCAGAGGTTCACATCGCGATTTTGGAAGAAACTGCAAGATGCTTTAGGTACGAAACTACACTTTAGCACGGCCTTTCATCAGCAAACAGATGGTTAGACCGAACGAATCATTCAGGTAATTGAGGATATGTTGAGATGTTGCATTCTCGAGTTCGAAGGTACGTGGGAATGATACTTACCTTTGATTGAATTTGCTCCTAATAATAGTTTTCAATCTAGTATCAAAATGGCACCTTATGAGGCTTTGTACGGTCGTAAAAGTCGTACACCATTGTATTGGACTGAGCTCAGTGAAAATAAAGTACACACACAGGTTGACTTGATCAAAGAAAGCAATGTAAAGTGATAGTGATCCGTGTAGCTCAAAAGCTGCATCAGATCGTCAAAAGTCATATGCAGATTTAAAACGTAAAGATATTGAGTTTCAGATCAGAGATCAAGTGTTTTTGAAATTTTCACTGTGGAAGAAAATACTCAGATACGATTGTAAAGGCAAGCTGAGTCCGAGATTTATTGGGCCATATGAGATCATAGAGCGTATCGGGCCGGTTGCTTATAGATTGCAGTTGCCACCTGAGCTAGAAAAGACCCATAATGTATTTCATGTTTCGATGCTCCGTAGATACCGATCCGATCCTTCACATGTGATTAATCCGACAGAGGTTGAGATTCAGTCTGATATGATATATAAGAGGAACCGATTCGTATTCTGTCTCGTGAAAAAAAATTGAGAAATAAGAAAATCCCGTTAGTCAAAGTACTGTGGCAAAAGCACGGTGTTGAAGAGGCAACTTGGGAGTCCAAGGATACAATGAAAGAGCGTTATCCAAACCTATTCACCGGTAAGATTTTTGGGGACGAAAATCCCTAAGGGGGAAGAGTTGTAACAGCCCGATTTTGACCCTAATCGGAATAGTGGTTTTGGGACCAAAAATTCGAGTCTGAAAAATATTTTAAAATTATTTTCTGTGTTTATTATGTGTGAATTTATTTGTGTTAAATTTTCGTGTTTTAATTTTGTCGTTTAGGTGTCCGATTAAATAAAAGGACTTAATCGCGTAAAATGTAAAAGTTACAAAATAAAGTGTAAGTGCTAATTTGTTAATGGCTTTTTAATATTAGGTCCTTAAAGGGTAAATAGCCCATTTTACATATTAGTGGACGGCATATGTCAAAAGTAACCTTATTATTATTGTTTTATATATTAAATTATAAAGGTTATTTTGGTAATTTGCAAAATTAAACAAATAATAATAAGACAAAAAGCATTAAACAAGCCATTTTGTCCATCTTTTGTGCCGAATGTAAAGAAGAAGAAAAGATGAAAGCTTAGGTACATTCGGCCATGCTTGGAGCTTAAAATTCAAGGTTAGTTTTGTTCGGTTTTTGATAATTTTTACGTTTTTGAGATCGTTGCTTTGAGTACTATCCGACCCATGTCTCAATTTTTGATTTTGATGATGATTTTTTGTTTTTCCATTGAAGATACCATGTGGTTTTTGTTGTTTGATGATGAAATATGAAATATATGTGTTAGATTAAAAAGTTTTGTCTTTGAAGTTTTGATGAATTTGAGTAATTAGGACTAAATTGCAAAAATAAATTTTTGAGGGACTAAAATGTGAAATAAATGAAATGTGTGGGCTTGTATGAGGACTAGGAATATTCGGCCCTTGTATGGTGTACTCAAATTTTGTGTATTTTGTGTTTTGTACAAAAAGGACTAAATTGTAAAAAGTGTGAAATGTTAAGGGCAAAATTGTAATTTTCCTAATTATGTGTTTTTTTGAGACTAAATTGAATAGAATGGTGTTTAAATAAGCTTAATTTGAATATGTTTTGATCAAGAACAAAATAAATTGGATTTGGATCGAGGAAAGACAAAAGTAGTCGATTAGCCGATTTCACAGTCGTCGACGTCCGAAGTAAGTCAATAAGCATTTAAATGTTGTTATAACTATGAATATATATTTGTTATGTAATGACTTGAATTATTTGAGTTACAATTTGCTATGGCCGAATGTGTATAATGATAATTGGCTATCTTCCGAGTTTGATTCGATCGAGATTCGAGGTCCGTAAGCCCCGTACGAACCTTAGGAATAGATAGGATACATATGTCATGACATAGGATATCTGATATATGTTATCGTGTAAGACCACGTCTGGGACGTTGGCATCGACTTGTGTTTACGTGTAAGACCATGTCTGGGACATTGGCATCGTATTTGATTCGTGTAAGACCGTCATCGGGACAAAGGGCATCGATATGTGATTACATGTAAGACCACGTTTGGGACGTCGGCATTGTACGAGCTTCCGACTATCCGCGTATCCTTTTGAATTCCGAATGGTTCAACGGGCAAGTGTAAGTGAATGTCAATGTGAAAATCGAATTAAAAGGACTCGGGTACGTATATAAATTGTGTTATGAAAAGTAAGGTAAGTTAAATGTTTAATTCATTGTATAAAAGTTAATGTATGAGCATGTGAACTATGTGTAAGTTCTAATTTTAATGTATTCGGCCAAGGTGAATTATGTATGAACTTGAAATTGAGATTTGTGTAAGTTCTCGTGAATGTGTATAAGTTAACTGTTTGATTTGTAAATGAAAGAATTTAATGTTAAATTATACTTATAGCTTTGTATACTTGGTTTTGCTAATTTAGTTGGTATTAGCTTGCTTATGACTTACTAAGCTTAAATAGCTTACTCTGTGTTTTCTGTCTCACTGCTTTATAGATTTTGAATATACGTTACGAGCTCGGGGATCGTCAGCAAGACTATTCACACTATCGGCAGTTTCCTTTGGTATTTTACTAAGTTGAAATTTGAATATATGGCATGTATAACATAGTAAAAAGGTTGAATATGAATTAAGTATTATTGCATGTAATTAATAGCCATGCGAAGATGGCTTATCTTCTTTGATTTATTTGGTATCTATGCTTATGGTTTATGATGGTCATTGAAAATGAGCTTATATTTATGCAAATTTGATTAAGGTATATGTTCATGGTAGGTAAGCATGTGTGATGTTTATAAATTAGGCTTATTGAACTTGGGTATGTGATTAATTCATGTATATTGGTTATGCTTTTATGATGGATTGAATAAGTTAAGAGATGGACCAAAACCGAATGTATACATATAGATATATATATTGGTTGATGTTAAGTGAAATGTATGTGTAATAAGTTTTAGTAAGTATATGTACTTGTATGATGTGATTTAGTTTGTGATAATATAAAGGTTCAAATATGGTGATTAGGTATATGGTTATGTTTAGTCATTAAGTCATTGATAATTGAGTTTCAATTAATAACGTTAAATACATATATATATATATTCGACCATGATATGAAATTATGATGGATGATTAAATGTGATGCAATGTATTTTGTTTTGTGTTTAGGTTATGAAATTTAGTTGCTTGATAAGGTAAGAATTTGAATGGAAAATTTTGAATGTATATTTATAAGATAATTTATGTTAAGTGTTGGACAAGTGGTTAATATGTTATATATGTATGTGTGTGTATTTGAAACATCCCAAACCCGACCCACGAGCCTTGACCGGATCTGGTATGTTCCTTGAAGAAAACCAGTTCACATTTCCTTTATTACCTTTGAAAAACTGTGGGTTTTGAAGAAAGTTTGTTTGTGGGTTGGGCTTGAGTTGAAAACAAGTTTGTTTTATGTTAAAAACCCATTTACCTCGAGTGACAAAATATTTAAAGTTTATTCTTAAACTAAATTGACTTAAGCTCTAATAAAATTTCACACATAGCAAATAGAATGTAAAATTAACATAGTTCACTATGGCCTTATTACATCAAATAAATCCCAAAATAAAATTTATAAAGTTCTTAAATAAATTAAAATGTCCAAATTAAATAAAACTTCAAGTCGAGCATGGCCACCACAAGTTCTGCTGCCTCGGTCCATCACTGCTCATCACAGAAACATGTTCCCACAACGGGGTGAGTCAAACAGACTCAATGTGTACACAACCACTAAATCAAAATAGAATCAGCATACAAATGTTACACATTCATATCATAGCATACAAATTATGATGCATTCCCAAACCCAAACCTAATTAGCCATCCGCTACACTCCCCAGTACTCAACCTTGCTGCACACCGTGGGGACTACTAAGTCGACCCTCCTTCCGCTACACTCCATATCGCGGTCTTAGGTCACCGCATTCGTGGTCTTAGGTCACCACATTCGATATATCGTGGTCTTAGGTCACCACATCCAGATTTCGTGGTCTTAGGTCACCACATTCACTTCCCTTTTCAATAACCCATGTGCCCTATAACATATATTATGCATTAACATGCCAACTTTCACATTCTTATCACATATTAAATATAACATGTTTCATAATCCTAGTAGGAGTAGGATACGTGCACTGGTACTTTGTACCATAACATGGTACCTTAGCCACTTTCATATTCTTAATATCACATATATTAATTATACATAGCCACAAACATATTATGAAGTAGTGTGGGGTACACACTGATATGCTTAACGAATTCCTTGAAATCCTAAAACCGACCCACTGCTTTAGATCTTAAGTTCCTACATTTGATCAATCACTTACTATTTAGTAAAAGCTTATTCGGCCATAAGACTAAATCCCAAGGATTATTGTAACCAAAACTTACCTTGTGTCGATTGGATTAAAAATCAAATCCCGAAAAGAATCACTTGCTTAGGAGTTGTCGAAATACCTATAGGCTTATATTAGATTCGATTTCATCCTTAAACATAATAAATGGCCTTTGGCCGAATATTCACATATCTTACCTTGAATCTTTAAATCCTAAAAGTAGTCTCTTCTTCCCGGTAGTCGACACTATACAAAATCTCGAAAGATCTCATTTGTAGTTTCGGCCAAGAGATACAAATGGCATTAGAATCTTAATCTTGGGCTTGAAGAAAAGAAATATGAGGATAGATCCTTACCCTTACTACGTAAGTCGACCCACTCTTGCTTGAAGCTCCACAAAGATTCTGGCTATGGAGACTAGATAGTGATCAAAGAGGTTTCGGCTTTTGATAGATTGGAAAGAAAAGAAATCGGCTATGGTGGTATCTTGAATTTTCTGGCTTTGGCTAACAAAAAAAAGAAGAAGAACGAGGCTCTAGGAATTTCGACAGAGAGAGGAGAATTTGCTTAGGAAATTCAACAAAGGAAGAGTGAATGGATGAATGGCCTCTTTTCCTCTAGTAGCCGAAATTACTAGCTAGAGTCCCTTACTTGGCCACCACTCTCCTTTATCTTGATAACTTTATCTCCTCAATTTAAAATAATTAAAGAATAATCCTTTTTATCTCTTGGAAATAATCTAAAATAAAATCTATTATTTATCCTCATTAGCTTTAAAATTTAAAGAGGATAAAACTCCTCTTTTAAATGCCTTGTGCCGCCCACCTCTCTCTTTCGGAAGTAAAAATAAAATTTCTTTTATTTGCTTCCCATGTGACTCTCGAACTCAGGCCCAATTCCTTTGTATGTGGTGCCATTTCCAGAGGCCCTAAATGACATCTTCAGCCCACTTTTCCAAGCCCATTTGTGTGTCATATTTCACATACATTTTCTCTTAAGGCCTCCTTGCCTTAGTTTCCTCTTTTAGACTTTAAAACTCAACATTTCCTAAGTCATTTCCCTACATTTCCAAGTTTCCAAAAACGTTCGTTTCCCTCCTTTAACCTAACATTTCCTTACATTTCCAAGTTTCCAAAAATGTTCGCTTTCCTCTTTTGAATCATTTCTAAATCATTTCCTTACATTTCCTGGTTTCCAAAAATGTCCACTTTAAACTTAACATTTCTATACATTTCCAGGTTTCAAAAATTCATTCATAACACATAAGACATGTCATTTCGTACAATTAAACCGAAAATGCATAGGCCCTTTTCGTGATGTTACGCTTCTACCCCTTAAAATAATTTCATCCTCGAAATTTCTTAACTAAAATAATTGAGGGTATTGCTGTCGTATTGCCTCTTCTGGTTCCCACGAAGCTTCTTCCGATCCATGATTGCCCCATAACACTTTGACTAGAGGAACTGACTTCCTCCGCAACACTTTCACGTCTCGTTCCAAAATCTGAATCGGCTCCTCTTCATAGGATAAGTCTGGCCTTAGCTCCACCTCTTCAACCGGTACTACGTGAGATGGATCCGATCGATATCGTCGTAGCATGGAAACATGGAATATGTCGTGCATCTGCTTCAACTCCGATGGCAACTCTAACTGATATGCCACTGGTCCAACTCGCTTCAACACTCGGTAGGGCCCTATAAACCTTGGGCTTAACTTCCCTTTGCGACCAAACCTCATCACCTTCTTCCAAGGCGAGACTTTTAGAAACACTTGATCTCCCACTTCAAACTCTATTTCCTTCCGCTTAAGGTCCGCGTCGACTTCTCGCCTATCGAGAGGCTTTAACCGCGTGCCACGATTATCTCAACCTTCTCTTCAATTTCGCCACTAACTCGGGCCCAAAACTCGACGTTCTCTAACTCACCCAACAAGTAGGTGTTCGACATTTCCGACCATACAACGCTTCATATGGTGCCATCCGAATGCTAGCCTGATAGTCATGTTGTTGTAGGCAAACTCACTAAAGGCAAATAGTCTTCCCAACTTCCTCGAAATCCATCACACAGCCTCTCAACATATCCTCAAACACTTGTATAACCCATTCAGACTGTAATATCCAAGATTTAGGGGTTATGAAATTTTTCGCTTGAATGCGTGTATTGTTTTGTTGTGTGCTCTTTGTATGAGTTTTAGGGACTTCGAGAATTTTAGAATATAGGGGAATACCTTAGAAAAATATTAGATTTTTAGTCTTAGAAGGGGAGCTAAGCAAGTTTGGCCTTAAGAGAATTAATTTGAGGTTTAATCACAAGACAAGTCAATTAGTAAAGTGGTGATGGCGCATGGGTGAATGCATGAAGGTAGAGGTTCGAATCCCTTAGCTAGCAATAGGATGGAATTTTAATTTTTGTTCTCTTTCCTATAGTGTCGGTCAAACCTTATCTTGATTGGATGGACTCTTCTTTTATTTTTTTGGATAGTAGACCAAAGGGAAAAGGCAAGTTAGTAGTTATGGTAAGGAATCAAGTTGTTAAGGAAGGTTTAGGGGACAAAAGGCTTGAAGAGTGGATGATGTTTTGGAAGCTTTTCCATGGTCATTTGACCATGAACCTAGACGACATAAGGGGCTAAGGGGTTGGTTTAATTGGGACGGAGATTAAGGGGTTGATAGGGAAGAATTGAGGAGGAAAAAGGGGGATTGTGTTGGCTAATGTGTTGACCGAATATGGTATGGATTAGGGAGGTGTTAGTTGACCAAAAGTTGTCAATTTGTGCATCTTTTTCCTTTGTCCAAATATTTTCTCTTAGCCGAAATTGTCAATTGGCATTTGGTAAAAACTTTGCTTTGTTTTGGCCATTACATTTTTGACCAAATTGGTATTTTTTTTATTTCTTCTTTTCCTCTCAAGTTTTACTCTCTTTTTGGTACCAAAACATTGCTACTTTTGAAGACATTTATCATTTCTTTTCTTTCTCTCTAGTGCCGAATTCATTCTATCACCAAAAGCATTTCTCATATTTTTGTTTTTCTTTTTCATTCTCTTTCTCTCTTCTCTTTCTTTCTCATAGCCGAAACTATCCTATACTTTTCACCATTTTTCTTTCTTTTCTTTTTGTTAAAAACCAAACCATCATATTTGAAACTACCATCTTTTCTCTTCTTTTGTTAAAGCCGAAATCACCATTTCTCTTCTTTTTAATTGTTAAAGTCGAATCCTTTTATAGTTCAAGTAAGGGTAAAATCAATCTGTATTTCTGGTAAGGATTATCTATCAATCGTTTTCTTTATTTTCCTTTAGATTAACCGATTTTAGGAATCTAATTCTCTTACTCCTTCGTGGCCAAATCTTTGAAGGAGGATTTCGGAACTTCTTGTAGTTGACGATTAGGAGAGATCGTTCGGGTTTGAATAATCCAAGGTAAGGAGATGATGATATTCGCCAAGGGCCATATCTTGTAATGATAATTGATTTCTAATATAGTGTTATGTAGGTGCTATCGACGTTGTAGGCAAGTGGTCGGAAATCTTAAGTATTATATCGCTTTGTGTTTTACAAGGTGTGTAACTTATGCTAAACTTCTAATAGATCAATAGCTTTATTGATAAAAATGTGTTTATAAAGAAATATAAATGTTTATGGCTTCGGTACCATTCAATGGTACGGTGAATTGAGGTATGTTATTCCTTCAGACTATGTATGATTCTAATATGAAACATATTCGATATTTGATTATGATTTTGATATAATGTACAAGGCATAATATTTACATCGCTAATAATGCTATATGCATAATATGAAATGTGTCCGATTCCGATATGATAATGGGGCATATGGCATGATAATGAAATAATATGTTATTGCATGGGCATATGGGTAATATTGAAAGGGGAAGTGTTCCGGTGGTTTTTACCACATTATCCGGTGACTTTGGTCACGATATTATGAATCTGGTGACTTCGGTCACGATATTATTATCCGGTGACTTTGGTCACGATATTATGAATCCGTGACTTCGGTCACGATATTATGAATCCAGTGACTTCGGTCACGATATTATGAATCCGGTGACTTCATCCACGATATTATGAATCCGGTGACTCATCACAATTATCCGTGGCTATGCCACGATTATAAGGGCGATGTGCATGTTGACCGCAAAGAATCGCCTTCGATGGTGTGTAGCGGATGGAGGGTCGATTTAGTAATCCCCACCGTGTGATTGGTAGGTATGGGTGGTGTGTAGCGGATGGATATCTAAGTTGGGTTCGGGATTGCATTTCATTTTATATGTACATGTGATTATCTCGATTTGCTATATTATGGGCTTATGGCTAAATGTGATTTAAATGGGCTTTATTGCTATGATCGATTGGGTTTTTAGTGTCTTCGTTACACATTGAGTCTCGTTGACTCACCCTTCATGGGATATCTTTTCGGTGATACTCAATGATTTGGACCGGTCCGCAAGACGACGTGGTGGCCATTGCTCAACTCAAGAAATTGGGTTTTCCTTTATATTAAACTTACTACGTTTTCTTATATATTTTGGGATTTAATTTGGGATATGTTTTTGTAATAAGGTCGCCATTAGCTATGTTACTTTTACGTTTTAATTTATATTCTCTACGATCAATTTCAACTAAACAATTAAATATTTCGATAATCGTATGAAAATGTTTTGACATCTAAATACTTATGGTTTTCAAAATATTAATAATTCATAAAATTGGATCTTCTTTTGATAAAATAATTTTTATTAAAAACATAGATTTTGATGATTATGTATATATATAAACAAATTTAAATTTCAAAACGATTTTTAACAAGTTCAGTACTTCAAATCTATTCTTTACCATAAAATCACATCATTTTACAAAACGACAAAACGAATTTTTCTTAAGAAGCATACCGGATCCTATTCGGGGCTTGTGGGCGGGTTTGGGGTGTTTCAACTTGGTATCGAGCCCGCTTTAAATACTCGGCCTTGGGTTTTGAAGTCCACAATGTTTTCAAATTTAAGCCCAAATGAGTTTTTGTGAAAAGTTTTGGTTAAACTAGTTTTTATAGAAGCATGGCACCCGAGTTCTCGACCCAAGTCCACCCAGTAAGTTCTTTTGTTGATAAATTGATGTGAGTATGTTCATGTGTGATACTTTAGTTGATAAGCCTAAGGAAACTATACTTTAGAGACATGGACCCTAGGTATATGTGTACTTATACTGGGAAAACCACTAATTAAAACTCATTGCATAAAATTTTCTTTAAACAAGAAAGTGAAAAGACTCTAATGCATAAAATTTTCGTAAAAATAGATAAGGCATTAAGTAGACATGAGTTCTAGGGACGTGGTCGTGTGTACGCCAGCCAGAGGCGAGAATGGCTATATCGGAACCAGTTAGATCTGGTCAGGGTTCTGAAAATGAGGCACCGCCACCAGCTGTTGGAGCAGAATTTCATGAGCAAACTGGAGGAGATGACGTTGTATCGCAAGCTATGTTGCGAGTCTTAGAGCGAGTAGCGGGAGCTAGTATGGGTAATGGAGCACGAAAGTCAGTGGCTGAGAGACTTAGATCTAATGGAGCCGAGGTTTTTAGGGGAGTATCTGGGGTAGCTCCGAATGTAGCGGAGTATTGGTTAGAAACAGTCGAGAGGATCATGGACGATTTGGACTGCACTGCCGAGGAGAAGCTGAAAGGCGCTGTTTCATTGCTTCGTGACGAGGCGTACCAGTGGTGGCTCACTGTCAAAGAGAGTATTCCTGTGGATCGTGTGGATTGGGGGTATTTTAAGATTAAGTTTGAAGGGAAATATGTTGGAGCTAGCTACATTGATTCTCAGAGAAAGGCGTTCCTGAATCTGGTACAAGGAAATAAGTCGATAGCTGAGTATGAAGCGGAGTTTTTGCGGTTAAGCCGATATGCCAGAGGGATTGTAGCTACTGATTATGAGCGGTGTGTCAGATTTGAGGATGGGTTGCGAGATGAGCTGCGAGTGTTGATTGCACCGCATCGTGAGAGAGATTTTGCAGTTTTAGTGGATAGAGCACGGATAGTGAGAAGTTAAAGCGGACCAGAGAGAGCAATGCAGAGATCGAGGTCGAATAAGAATAAGAGGAGCTATGGGTCTTGTGGTCATCCGGAATTTTCAAAAGAAACCTAGAGTTGATAGGCCGCGAGGTCAACAAGTTGCTTCGGGAGGACAATACCGTACTTGTGCTCAATGTGGAAAGATGCACCCGGAGAATGTTGGAAGAAGATGAGGGATGTTTCAAGTGCGGGTCCAAGGATCATATGATTAGGGATTGTCCATTGGATACAGAGAGAATCGTTCAAGAGGGTCGAGTTTTAATCGAGGTTGGTAGAGGTGGGCGGAAATTATGAGGGTCGTGGTTCGAGTGGCGAGGTAATGGTTCGGTAGAGGTCGCGGGACTCGGGCGCAGGCAATGGTAGCACCGAGGCTAGACAGCCAGGTTTGGTGTATGCGATTCGTCGGAGGGAAGATAGTGACGCACCTGATGTTATATCGGGTACGTTCATTATTTCTAGGTTGCCCTTTATTGCTTTGATAGATATAGGGTCAACTCATTCTTACATCGCTAGTGAAGTATCGTGCGAATGTGGATTGTGCTGCTAAGCGGTTGTCACTAAGGTCTATGGACGATAAGGAAGTTGTGGTGTTGGGCGAGAGATGGAACTACTTATCAAATGTAGTATCCGCTCTTAAGGCAGAAAAGATGGTTAGGAAAGGTTGTTTGGCTTTTCTTGTGTTGGTCAGTGCCTTGGAGGCTAAGAAGGCAACTGTTGAAGAGGTTAGAATTGTGAGGGAATTCGTGGATGTCTTTTCGGAAGAACTTCCAGGATTGCCTCCGGATCGTGAAGTGGAATTTGGGATTGACTTATTGCAGGCAGCGCGATATCTATCGCTCCGTATAGAATGGCACCAAAGGAGTTGGTTGAGCTTAAGGCTCAAATTCAAGAGTTGCTTGATCGTGGGTTTATCCGACCTAGTGTGTCACCATGGGGAGCACCGGTCTTGTTCGTAGAAAAGAAGAAGGACGGGACTATGCGTATGTGCATAGATTACCGACAGCTTGAATAAGTGACCATCAAGAACAAGTATCCTTTGCCAAGGATAGACGACTTGTTCGATCGACTTAAAGAAGCTACGGTATTCTCAAAGATAGATTTAAGGTCGGGGTATCATCGGCTTAAGGTGAAGGAAGCGGATATCCACAAGACGACTTTTCAACAAGATATGGGCATTATGAATTTTTGGTAATGCCGTTCAGATTGACTAATGCCCCACCGCGTTCATGGATATGATGAATCGGGTTTTCAACCCTACTTGGATCGGTTTGTTGTTGTGTTCATAGACGACATTCTTGTGTATTCCAAGTCCGAGAGTTCTGACATGATGAGCATCTTCTGATAGTGTTGCAAGTGTTGAGGAGAAGAAGCTTTATGCCAAATTCAAAGCAAGTGCGAATTTTGGCCGAAAGAAGTTGCGTTTTTAGGCCATGTGGTGTCTGCGGAAGGATAAGAGTGGATCCTCGGAAGATTGAGGCGGTGATAGATTGAAACCACCTAAGTCTCAGTAGCTGAGGGTTCGCAGCTTGGGATTAGCGGGTTACTACTGTAGGTTCTGTCGAAGGATTCTCCTCGATAAGCGGCACCTTTGACGGTTGTTGAGAAAAGAGATACCTTTCGTGTGGGCGGATAAGCAGCAAGAGAGCTTTGAGAAGCTTAAGAGGGTTTTGACTGAAGCTCCGGTTTTGATTCAGCCTGAGGCAGGGAAGGACTTTGTGGTGTATTGTGATGCGTCTCACATTGGATTGGGATGTGTTTTGATGCAAGACGGGAAGGTGGTTGCGTATGCGTCTCGGCAATTGAGGCCTCACGAGGTTAACTACCCGACGTATGACTTGGAGTTAGCAGCGGTAGTCTTTGCTCTTAAGGTGTGGAGGCATTATTTGTATGGAGAAAATTTAGTAATCTACACGGACCACAAGAGTCTTAAGTATCTGCTGACTCAGAAGGAGTTGAATCTGAGACAGCGAAGATGGGTGGAGTTGTTAAAAGACTATGATTGCTCTATAGAGTATCACCCGGGCAAGGCGAATGTAGTGGCAGATGCTCTAAGTCGAAAAGTGGTGTCGGATCTAAGAGCGATGTTCGCACATCTTAGTCTTTTTGACGATGGAAGTTTGTTGGCGGAATTACAAGTAAAGCCGATGTGGTTGAGTCAGGTGAAAGAAAAACAGTTGGTAGATGATGATTTAAGTGTTAAGCTACGGCAAGCGCAAAATGGAGAGTTGGAAGATTATGGTGTTAATAGCGATGGAGTTTTGTGTTTCAAGGGTAAGATCCAGTATGCTTAGAAGGATGAGGAGCTTAGGCAAAGAATTCTTCAGAATCGCATAGTGGTCCTTATGCGATGCATCCGGAGGTAGTAAGTTGTATAGGGATCTTCGGGATCAATTTTGGTGGCCTGGTCTTAAGCGGGAAGTTACGGAATTTGTGGGGAAGTGCTTAACGTGTCAGCAAGTTAAGGCTGAACACCAAGTTCCATCGGGATTGCTTCACCGATAAAGATTCCGCAATGGAAGTGGGAGCGTATCACCATGGACTTTGTTAGTGGACTTCCCTTACGCCTACCAAGAAAGACTCGGTGTGGGTGATAGTGGATCGATTGATTTAAGTCTGCACATTTCATACCATGCGAGTTGATTACTCTTTGTAGAAATTGGCGAAGTTGTATGTGGCAGAGATTGTAAGATTGCATGGAGTGCCGGTGTCGATTATTTCGGATAGGGATCCGAGGTTTACGTCTCGATTTTGGAAAGCATTACATCAGGCTTTGGGCACCAAATTAGACTTCAAGATGCGGCATTCCATCCATCGACGGGCACCCGATCTGAGTGAGTAATCCAAGTATTAGAGGACATGTTAAGGGGATGTGTGATAGATTTCAGAGGAAGTCAAGAGTTTTTGCCTTTAGCGAGTTTGCATACAACAACGCTTATCAAGCCAAGATTCGGATGGCACCATATGAGGCACTATATGGACGGAAGTGTCGCACTCCTACGTGTTGGGCGAGAATTAGGGAACGTTAGATTTTGGGTCCGAGAGATTGTGGTGAATCAAGAAAATGTTAAGGTAATTCGGGCTCGGTTGAAGGAGGCATCCGATAGGCAAAAGTCGTGACGCAGATTTGAAGCGAAAGGAAATAGAGTTTCTTTGTGGGAGACCAAGTGTTCCTAAAGGTGTCGCCTTGGAAAAAGGTGATGAGATTTGGTCGCAAAGGAAAGTTAAGCCCAGTGTTTATAGGACCTTATCGGGTTTTGAGCGGGTTGGACCAGTGGGCATATCGATTAGAGTTACCTTCGGAGTTGAAGCAAATGCATGATGTGTTTCATGTTTCGATGTTACGTCGTTCTGGCCTGGATCCATCTCATGTAGTGCCAAAGGAGGAGGTAGAACTACGATCGATTTATCCTATGAGGAGGAACCAATTCAAATTCTAGATCGGGATGTGAAGGTGTTACGGAAGAAATCGGTTCCTCTCAAAAGTGTTATGGCGTAACCATGGATCGGAAGAAGCTTCGTGGGAGCCGGAGGAAGCTATATGACAAAGAATACCCTCACTTATTCTTGTCAGGTAATTTCGAGGTCGAAATTTTTTTAGGAGGGTAGAATTGTAATATCCAAGATTTAGGGGTTATGAAATTTTTCGCTTGAATGCGTGTATTGTTTTGTTGTGTGCTCTTTGTATGAGTTTTAGGGACTTCGAGAATTTTAGAATATAGGGGAATGCCTTAGAAAAATATTAGATTTTTAGTCTTAGAAGGGGAGCTAAGCAAGTTTGGCCTTAAGAGAATTAATTTGAGGTTTAATCACAAGACAAGTCAATTAGTAAAGTGGTGATGGCGCATGGGTGAATGCATGAAGGTAGAGGTTCGAATCCCTTAGCTAGCAATAGGATGGAATTTTAATTTTTGTTCTCTTTCCTATAGTGTCGGTCAAACCTTATCTTGATTGGATGGACTCTTCTTTTATTTTTTGGATAGTAGACCAAAGGGAAAAGGCAAGTTAGTAGTTATGGTAAGGAATCAAGTTGTTAAGGAAGGTTTAGGGGACAAAAGGCTTGAAGAGTGGATGATGTTTTGGAAGCTTTTCCATGGTCATTTGACCATGAACCTAGACGACATAAGGGGCTAAGGGGGTTGGTTTAATTGGGACGGAGATTAAGGGGTTGATAGGGAAGAATTGAGGAGGAAAAAGGGGGATTGTGTTGGCTAATGTGTTGACCGAATATGGTATGGATTAGGGAGGTGTTAGTTGACCAAAAGTTGTCAATTTGTGCATCTTTTCCTTTGGCCAAATATTTTCTCTTAGCCGAAATTGTCAATTGGCATTTGGTAAAAACTTTGCTTTGTTTTGGCCATTACATTTTGACCAAATTGGTATTTTTTTTTTTCTTCTTTTCCTCTCAAGTTTTACTCTCTTTTTGGTACCAAAACATTGCTACTTTTGAAGACATTTATCATTTCTTTTCTTTCTCTCTAGTGCCGAATTCATTCTATCACCAAAAGCATTTCTCATATTTTCATTTTTCTTTTTCATTCTCATTCTCTCTTCTCTTTCTTTCTCATAGCCGAAACTATCCTATACTTTTCACCATTTTTCTTTCTTTTCTTTTTGTTAAAAACCGAAACCATCATATTTGAAACTACCATCTTTTCTCTTCTTTTGTTAAAGCCGAAATCACCATTTCTCTTCTTTTTAATTGTTAAAGTCGAATCCTTTTTATAGTTCAAGTAAGGGTAAATCAATCTCCGTATTTCTGTAAGGATTATCTATCAATCGTTTTCTTTATTTTCCTTTAGATTAACCGATTTTAGGAATCTAATCCTCTTACTCCTTCGTGGCCAAATCTTTGAAGGAGGATTTCGGGCTTCTTGTAGTTGACGATTAGGGAGAGATCGTTCGGGTTCGAATAATCCAAGGTAAGGAGATGATGATATTCGGCCAAGGGCCATATCTTGTAATGATAATCGATTTCTAATATAGTGTTATGTAGGTGCTATCGACGTTGTAGGCAAGGGTGGAAATCTTAAGTATTATATCGCTTCCGTGTTTGCAAGGTGTGTAACTTATGCTAAACTTCTAATAGATCAATAGCTTTATTGATAAAAATGTGTTTATAAAGAAATATAAATGTTTATGGCTTCGGTACCATTCAATGGTACGGTGAATTGAGGTATGTTATTCCTTCAGTACTATGTATGATTCTAATATGAAACATATTCGATATTTGATTATGATTTTGATATAATGTACAAGGCATAATATTTACATCGCTAATAATGCTATATGCATAATATGAAATGTGTCCGATTCCGATATGATAATGGGGCATATGGCATGATAATGAAATAATATGTTATTGCATGGGCATATGGGTAATATTTAAAGGAAGTGTTCCGGTGGTTTTTACCATTATTATCCGTGACTTTGGTCACGATATTATGAATCCGGTGACTTGGTCACGATATTATGAATCCGGTGACTCTGTCACAATTATCTCGTGGCTATGCCACGATTATAAGGGCGATGTGCATGTTGACTGCAAAGAATCGCTTCGATGGTGTGTAGCGGATGGAGGGTCGATTTAGTAATCCCCATGGTGTGATTGGTAGGTACGGGTGGTGTGTAGCGGATGGATATCTAAGTTGGGTTTGGGATTGCATTTCATTTTATATGTTTATGTGATTATCTGATTTGCTATATTATGGGCTTATGGCTAAATGTGATTTAAATGGGCTTTATTGCTATGATCGATTGGGTTTTAGTGTCTTTGTTACACATTGAGTCTGTTGACTCACCCTTCATGGGATATCTTTTCAGGTGATACTCAATGATTTGGACCGGGTCAGCAAGGACGACGTGGTGGCCATTGCTCAACTCAGTAAATTGGGTTTTCCTTTATATTAAACTTACTACGTTTTCTTATATATTTTGGGATTTAATTTGGGATATGTTTTTGTAATAAGGTCGCCATTAGCTATGTTACTTTTACGTTTTAATTTATATTCTGCTACGATCAATTTCAACTAAACAATTAAATATTTCGATAATCGTATGAAAATGTTTTGACATCTAAATACTTATGGTTTTCAAAATATTAATAATTCATAAAATTGGATCTTCTTTTGATAAAATAATTTTTATTAAAAACATAGATTTTGATGATTATGTATATATATAAACAAATTTAAATTTCAAAACGATTTTTAACAAGTTCGTACTTCAAATCTATTCTTTACCATAAAATCACATCATTTTACAAAACGAAAAAATGAATTTTTCTTAAGAAGCATACCAGATCCGGTCGGGGCTTGTGGGCCGGGTTTGGGGTGTTTCACAGACTGCCCGTCTGATTGTGGATGAAAAGCCATAGTGAAGTCTAACTTAGTGCCTAAAGCTTGATGAAGTGCCCTCCAAAACCGAGAAGTAAATCTTGGGTCTCTATCCGAAATAATTGACACCGGCACTCCATGCAACCTTACAATTTCCGCCACGCATAATCTTGCCAACTTCAAGAGAATAGTCGACTCACACCGAATGAAGTGCGCGGACTTGGTCAAACGGTCCACTATTACCCATACCGAGTCCTTCTTAGTAGGCGTAAGGGGAAGCCCACTAACGAAGTCCATGGTGATTCTCTCCCACTTCCATCGCGGAATCTCGATTGGGTGAAGTAATCCCAATGGAACTTGGTGTTCACTTTTTAACTTGCGACATGTCGGACATTTTCCCACGAATTCGTAACTTCCCGCTTAAGATCGTGCCACCAAAACTATTCCCTTAGATCCTCAGACAACTTAGTGCCTCCGGATGCATAGCATAAGGGCTACTATGCGCTTCCCGAAGAATCCTCCGTCTTAGGTCCTTGTCCTTAGGCATACATACCTTTCCCTTGAAGCACAATACTCCCTCATCATTAACACCATAATCCTCTAACTCTCTGTTTCGTACTTGTTGTAACTTAACACTTAGATCCTCATCCACCAACTGACTTTCCTTTACCTCATTTAACCATGTTGGTTTGACTTGCAATTCTGCCAATAGGCTGCCATCATCATACAGACTCAAGTGTGCGAACAACGCCCTCAGATCCGATACAACCTTCCAACTCAGGGCATCCGCCACTACATTTGCCTTGCCTGGATGATACTCTAACGAACAATCATAGTCCTTCAATAATTCTACCCACCTTCGCTGTCTCAAGTTTAACTCCTTCTGGGTCAACAAATACTTGAGACTCTTGTGGTCCGTGTAGATCACTGACTTTTCTCCATAAAGGTAGTGCCTCCACACCTTAAGAGCAAAGACCACTGCCGCCAGTTCCAAGTCATGCGTCGGGTAGTTAACCTCGTGAGGCCTTAGTTGTCGAGACGCATAAGCTACCACCTTCCCGTCTTGCATCAGTACGCAACCCAAGCCTGTATGGGAAGCGTCACAATACACCACGAAATCCTTTCCTTCCTCAGGTTGAATCAAAACCGGAGCTTCAGTCAAAACCCTCTTAAGCTTCTCAAAGCTCTCTTGTTGCTTATCTGTCCAAACGAAAGGTACCTCCTTTCTCAACAGCTTTGTCAAAGGTACGGCTATTGAAGAAAATCCTTCCACAAACCTTCTGTAGTAGCCTGCCAAACCTAAGAAACTTCAGATTTCAGCCACGGACCTAGGTGGTTTCCAATCCAACACTGCCTCGATCTTCCTAGGATCCACCCTTATTCCCTCTGCGGATACCACATGTCCTAAGAATGCCACCTCCTTAAGCCAAAATTCACACTTGCTGAATTTGGCATAGAGCTTCTTTTCCCTTAATACTTGTAGCACTATCCGTAGATGCTCATCATGCTCATCCTCTAACTTCGAGTATACTAAGATGTCATCGATGAACACGACGACGAACCTATCCAAGTAGGGTTGGAAGACCCGGTTCATCATATCCATGAACGTGGCTGGGGTGTTCGTCAACCCAAACGGCATTACCACAAACTCAAAATGGCCGTACCTTATCCTAAAGGCGGTCTTATGGATATCTGCCTCCTTCACCTTCAACTGATGATATCCAGACCTTAGATCGATCTTTGAAAATACGGCGGCCCCCTTAAGCTGATCAAACAAGTCGTCTATCCGTGGCAAAGGATACTTGTTCTTGATGGTCAGCTTATTTAACTGACGATAATCTATGCACATTCGCATAGTTCCGTCCTTCTTCTTCACAAACAGGACCGGTGCTCCCCACGGAGACACACTGGGTCGGATGAACCCACAATCCAGCAATTCTTGAATCTGAGCCTTGATCTCAACTAACTCCTTTGGCGCCATTCGGTATGGAGCGATTAACACAGGAGCTGTTCCTGGTAGCAAGTCTATTCCAAATTCCACCTCCCTTTCTGGGGGTATTCCTGGTAATTCCTCTGGAAACACATCCACGAAGTCCCTTACCGTTCTAACTCCATTGACTTCTTTCCTCATTTCCATCTAACGCACTTACGAAGGCTAAAAATGCCTTGCACCCTTTTCGAACCATCCTTTCAGCCTTTAGTGCCGAAACAAAATTAGACAAATAGTTTCTTCTTTCTCCTATCATGATAATCACCTCACCCTCCGGGGTTCTTAGTTCCATTCGTTTAGCCGCACAATCCAACACGGCTCGGTGCTCTACTAACCAATCCATACCAAGTATGAGGTCAAATTCTCCGAAGGGTAACTCCATTAAGTCAGCCCGAAAGTTCACTCCCTGAATTTCTAGGGGTACACTCCGAAAGATCTTATCCACCACTATAGTTTGGCCTAATGGGCTTACTACAGTCATCTCCCTATAAGAAAGTTCAGAGTCTAGGCCTAGTGTTTCCACTACACTACATGCAACATAGGAGTGAGTCGAGCCCACATCAATCAGAGCATAATAAGGTTTCCCAAATATAAAGAACGTACCGGTTATGACGTCCGGCGCGTCTCCATCCTCCCTCCGACGAACCGCATAAACCAAACCCGGTTGCCTTGCCTCGATATTAGCAAAGACTCTACCTGCGTTCCACGTCCTCTGCCAAAGACCATTACCTCTCGTTATTCGAACCACGACCACGGTGAGGTCATTTGTACACCTCTACCACTGACTAACATTCCGAGCTCTTTGGTTGATTCCCATCCGGTTTCGTAGGACAATCCTTGATCATATGGTCCATGTAGACCCACACCTAAAACATCCTCCCGTCTTTTTCCAACACTCTCCTAAGTGTTTCTTCCCACACTGATCACAAGTACGATACTGCCCTCCTGTAGCAGCTTGCTGACCTTGCGGCCTATCAACTCTAGGCCTTTTATTCCCAGATGATCCTGACGAACCAAAGCCTCTTTTCTGCCTGTTTTGGTCGAAGTTCCGCTTTGTAGAATCCTTAATCCCCTCAGCTACCTTAGCTTTCTCTACTAAAGCAGAAAACTCTCGTTCCTGATGCGGAGCTATCAACGACCTTAAATCATCCTCAAACCGTCCTCAACCGGACACACCGCTCATGCTCCGTAGCCACCACTCCTCGAGCATAACGGCTCGCCTCGAAACTCGACTTCATACTCGCCACGGACTTGTTCCCTTGAACCACCCAAAATGCCTTCCTTTGCTCATCGATTATCAGAAGATACCGCACCGACATACTTCTTCCGATAGGCCGTCTTAACATAGTCCCACGTCGGATCCTCACCGTGGCACCATCACGAATCGTAAGCCACCATTGGTACGCTTCATCGCGTAGGAATGCCACCATTCCTTTCAGCTTCTCCTCAGGGGTCAGATCCAGCTCATCCATAATCCGTTCGGTTGCCTCCAACCAATATTCAGCCGTACTGGGCGTTACACCAGATACGCCACGGAACACCTCAGCTCCGTTGGCTCGAAGTCACTCAGTCTGCACTTTCGGGCTCCCGAATTTCCTCCTCGCACCACCACCAACTCTAGAACTCGCAGCAACGACACCGCGACACGGCCATCCCCCCTGCATGCGTGCTTGCCGCCAACACCAACAACCGGGGTGGTGGTGGCATCTCGTTGTCGGACCCACGACTGATCTAACGGGTTCGACACACGGTCATTCTACCTCTACCGCGTCCTCGTGCGTTACGACCACGTCCCCTAGAGCTCATTTCTACCGTCGCGATCTGATTAAAAAGTTTTATGAATTAGTGCTTATTTCACTTATTACCCGCGAAGAAGTTTTATGAAAAGAAATTTTAGGAGTGGTTCTTTCGTATTCATACATGCACACACGATCTTTGCATTCATACATCCATCAATCAATTATGAACTGTTCATTCAGAGAAATGTTGTAGTTTCCATTGTTGTTGTTTTTCCACTACCCAGGGGTATTTTCGTAATTTGTCCTACAAGGGTATTTTCGTAGCTTTTCAAGATAAGGTTCCTTATTGATTTTGTCAATAAGAATGTGTTGGTAATTTTGAATTCCCGGGGTACTTTGGAAAATTTTGAAATCCAGGTATTTTGGAAATTTTAAATCTCGGGGTATTTTGGAAATTTCATAAACCAAGGGCATTTCTGTAATTTTACCGCTAGGGAGTATTTTAGTAATTTTGCAATTGGAAATTTTTCAAAAATTTTGTAAAAATAGTTCTCACGAATTAAAAAGGGTAATTTTAAGAGTTTTAGAACTAGGTTTTTTTATAAAAACACGGCTAGTTCCCTTTCGGGTTTTAGTTATTGTGTTTAGCCTATGATCGAGTCCTCTTGGTGGGGTGAACCAAAGCCACGCACTGTGGTAGGATTCGAGTGGAGAGGAGGTGAATCACGCGGATTTGCTTAAGTACCAAGCTCCCACCGAAACCGGTCCTAGACATGCGCATGCAGGTTGCCACACCCACCGAGTCTTCTTGGTTAGGGTGAACCGGAAGCTACGCACTGTAGGATTCCAGCGAAGAGGAGGTGAGTCACTAGGACCGCTTAAATACCGTGCTCTTCCCGATCCAATCCTAGACATGCGCATGTGGGTTACCACACCTAACTAACGGCGACTTAGCCATAGGTTTGTTTAGGCATTTAAGTCTTATGTATTTGTGTTTGAGTAGACTAGACCTACGGTTCAAGTACCTATCATACTATTCTACGTTCCATTACATTTCTACCCTTCTACAGATCATATTAAAAATCACACAAGGGATAGGGGTACTCACCGTGGACCTCGGCCGAGACTTGGGTGCCATGCCGAAAAACCTGCTGATTTCATAAAATATTTTTATAAAACTTATTTGGGCTCGATTCGAAAACATTTTGGGCCTTAAACCTCGGTAGAGAGTTTGAAATGGGCTCGATATTAAATCTGAAACATCCCAAACCCGGCCCACGAGCCTTGACCAGGATCTCTGTATGTTCCTTGAAGAAAACCAGTTCACATTTCCTTTATTACCTTTAAAAAAGCGTGGGTTTTGAAGAAAGTTTGTTTGTGGGTTGGGCTTGAGTTGAAAACAAGTTTGTTTTATGTTAAAAACCCATTTACCTCGAGTGACAAAATATTTAAAGTTTATTCTTAAACTAAATTAACTTAAGCTCTAATAAAATTTCGTCACATAGCAAATAGAATAGAAATTAACATAGTTCACTATGGCCTTATTACATCAAATAAAACCCAAAATAAAATTTATAAAGTTCTTAAATAAATTAAAATGTCCAAATTAAATAAAACTTCAAGCTGAGCATGGCCACCACAAGTCCTGCCGTCTCGGTCCATCACTGTTCATCACCTGAAACATGTTCCCACAACGGGGTGAGTCAAACAGACTCAATGTGTACACAACCACTAAATCAAAATAGAATTAGGCATACAAATGTTACACATTCATATCATAGCATACAAATTATGATGCATTCCCAAACCCAAACCTAATTAGCCATCCGCTACACTCCCCCGTACCAACCTGCACACCGTGGGGACTACTAAGTCGACCCTCCTTCCGCTACACTCCATATCGCGGTCTTAGGTCATCGCATTCGTGGTCTTAGGTCACCACATTCAGATATCGTGGTCTTAGGTCACCACATCCAGATTTCGTGGTCTTAGGTCACCACATTCACTTCCCCTTTTCAATAACCCATGTGCCCCATAACATATATTATGCATTAACATGCCAACTTTCACATTCTTATCACATATTAAATGTAACATGTTTCATAATCCTAGTAGGAGTAGGATACGTACCTGGGTACTTTGTACCATAACATGGTACCTTAGCCACTTTCATATTCTTAATATCACATATATTAATTATACATAGCCACAAAACATATTATGAAGTAGTGTGGGGTACACACCTGATATGCTTAACGAATTCCTTGAAATCCCAAAAACTGACCTACTGTTTTAGATCTTAAGTTCCTACATTTGATCAATCACTTACTATTTAGTAAAAGCTTATTCGGCCATAAGACTAAATCCCGAAGGATTATTGTAACCAAAACTTACCTTGTGTCGATTGGATTAAAAATTAAATCTCGAAAAGAATCACTTGCTTAGGGAGTTGTCGAAATACCTATAGGCTTATATTAGATTCGATTTCATCCTTAAACATAATAAATGGCCTTTGGCCGAATATTCACATATCTTACCTTGAATCTTTAAATCCCGAAAAGTAGTCTCTTCTTCCTGGTAGTCGACACTATACAAAATCTCGAAAGATCTGTTGTAGTTTCGGCCAAGAGATACAAATGGCATTAGAATCTTAATCTTGGGCTTGAAGAAAAGAAATATGAGGATAGATCCTTACCCTTACTACAGAAGTCGACCCACTCTTGCTTGAAGCTCCACAAAGATTCGGCTATGGAGACTAGATAGTGATCAAAGAGGTTTCGACTTTTGATGGATTGGAAAGAAAAGAAATCGGCTATGGTGGTATCTTGAATTTTCGGCTTTGGCTAACAAAAAAAGAAGAAGAACGAGGCTCTAGGGAATTTCGGCAGAGAGAGGAGAATTTGCTTAGGAAATTCGGCAAAGGAAGAGTGAATGGATGAATGGCCTCTTTTCCTCTAGTAGCCGAAATTACTAGCTAGAGTCCCTTACTTGGCCACCACTCTCCTTTATCTTGATAACTTTATCTCCTCAATTTAAAATAATTAAAGAATAATCCTTATTTATCTCTTGGAAATAATCTAAAATAAAATCCATTATTTATCCTCATTAGCCGAAATTTAAAGAGGATAAAACTCCTCTTTTTAAATGCCTTGTGCCGTCCACCTCTCTGCTTCTGGAAGCAAAAATAAAATTTCTTTTATTTGCTTCCCATGTGACTCGAACTCAGGCCCAATTCCTTTGTATGTGGTGCCATTTCCAGAGGCCCTAAGTGACATCTTCAGGCCACTTTTCCAAGCCCATTTGTGTGTCATATTTCACATACATTTTCTCTTAAGGCCTCCTTGCCTTAGTTTCCTCTTTTAGACTTTAAAACTCAACATTTCCTAAGTCATTTCCCTACATTTCCAAGTTTCCAAAAACGTTCGTTTCCCTCCTTTAACCTAACATTTCCTTACATTTCCAAGTTTCCAAAAATGTTCGCTTTCCTCTTTTGAATCATTTCTAAATCATTTCCTTACATTTCCTAGTTTCCAAAAATGTGCACTTTAAACTTAACATTTCTATACATTTCCAGGTTTCAAAAATTCATTCATAACACATAAGACATGTCATTTCGTACAATTAAACCGAAAATGCATAGGCCCTTTTCAGGATGTTACAGTATTGGTTTTGAAAGATAGCATGATTAGGTATATCATTCACCTATTTAAATGATTGATATGTTGAATAGATTAACTAATATGAATTATATGATATTCGAATAGCACATAAAATGAATGACTAAGTATGTGGTTTAATTGGTTAATAATATATTAAAATGATTAAGAATAAGGTGAGTTTGATATTTGTTTAATAAATGAAATTGAAATATTGAATGTCTTATTGCTTGGTAAGTATAAGATAATAAAATATGTTTGAATTTATAAAGATTAGTATGATTTGATTTAAAATAGAAAAATGTGCAACTTTATTCTGTTTGGATGATTCAATACACAAATACTCAGTTTAGATGTAATGTGTTATGTTTTAAAATATATATATGCCTGTTTTGAGTTGTGTCTTATTTGGTAATGCCTCGTAACCCTAGTCCGGCGACGGATACAGGTTAGGGGTGTTACATTTGATTGGTATCAGAGCTATGGTTTAGTCGGTTCTAGGACTACCATAGCGTATGTGAGTCTAGCTATACATGCCATATTAAATCTGCGATAGTTTGATATCTCCCGACTCTAACGAAGATTGTTTTGATGAGATAGATAAGTTTTCCAACCGAGCTAATTCGATAGTATCTGTATAAATATTCAAATATTTGAGTGTAAATGTGTTGATGATGAGTTGAGACTCATAAAGGTAAGAATCAAATTGTATGACATGTTGTTATTGATAAATGTTGTAATTATATGAGCATATGAGATATGATATTTGAGTTATAATTGCTATCTGAAATGTTCTGATTGCGAAATAGTGATTTGAGTTGGCATATGAACAATGTGTTAAGAATAAAAGTGATTAAAAGCAAAAGTTTATTAAATGATTTGAGAATGTGAAATTAGTAATGAACTGACTATTTGTGATAGTATGTATTATGTGCAATTATGTGAGAGTTAAATTTGAGGCTTTACTACCCTCACCCCCTTATCAGAAAAATGTTACAATTTTATTATAAGAGTTGGAATGAATAAGCTTACGAGTGTGGAGTTATAGAAATCCGTGTTTGAAAGATTTGTAATGTGGTCGGAAAGGAGAATGAACCAGCAAATGAAGACAGTACTAAAAGAGATATTGGACAGTTCTGATGACTATTCAGATTATGCAAAGACATTGTTAAAGAAGAAGTTAAATCCGATTAAATGACTTATTCAGGTATGTTATCTAAAGAAAGTATTAACTGGAAGCTTTTCTAAATTGATTTCTGTTAGTGATGGGATAATATGAAAATTTTTTATGACAAAATTAGACAGTGTATTAATGTTTAAATTGTATTGATGGTTGAATGCAATGGTTATAGTCGGGCAGTTATTATGATTCCATTTGGACATTCTATGTGTACATTTATCCTCAGAAGTATATGTGACTGTTTAATTTCAGAAAGAAAGTTTTATCGTATGAGAACCTTAGCTAAACATATTAATAGACGAAAGCATCATTGATCTATTTAGGTTATATTCGACATTGTTATGTCTTTTTTTTAATAAACTATTCCATTGTATGGATATGAAAGTCAACGGTAAAATCTGTATGGGGCTAATATTCTGTTTCTACTGGTTATTGCTCTGTTGAATATACGTGAAAATTATATTACTTCATTCATCGTGGATTTGATATTTATGAGTGACATTGTTCTTTCTGGACATTTCTGGGATATCATCGGAACTAATATTATTTTATATGAGTTGTAATTTTTCAGATATTCTGTGTAACTCCAAATGTTGAAATTTTACTATTTCGGTATTTTTATGATTCCATGTGATTATCTGTAGGAGATTTCTATTTGACAGAGATGACTATGTCTATTACGATTATAATTTCTGGCTTGAAATGTTAGAGTACAGTGGTACCTTCCTCAGATTTATAGAAGATGTGTTTCCACAATGGTTGCTATTTAAATCATATTTGATTCCTTTCTGTGTTCAGATGCTTCATTAACAGCTGGGATAATATTCATTATAGGATTGAGACATTGTTCCTAGTAAGGCTCAATGATTTCTATTTGGTTAAGGTGATTTTAGTATAATTCAGAGTTTCGATGATTAATATATGAGACAGCTTTATTATAAACTTTTTTCTAGTTCTCGTGAAGGTTTGACAGTGATAAAAGTGAAAATGATAGAAGATCAAGATTAATTTGTATAATGATATGTCTGGGGTCATCTTTCTAATGAGAAGAAAGATTTCTTTGAAAAGATCGATTCAGTAGTTAGTATGATTTGAATTATTTGATTGAAAAGTTAATTGGGATATATGTGTTTGAATTTATCTACTTAACCGAAATAAACTTTGAACGTACATGTATGAATTGAAGGATAGATTGAAAGAAGAATTTGTATTCTTAAAGACTCTGATGTACTAAAGATTATTTTTCGAACGAGGTATGGACACTATGAGTTTCTGGTTATGCCTTTCGGACTTACTAATGCACCTGCTATTTTCATGGATTTGATGAATCGAATCTTCAGACAGTATCTTGATCGATTTGTGCTATTATTCATAGATGATATTTTGATCTATTCCCGTGATAAAACCGAGCATGCCAAACATCTGAGATTTGTGTTGCAGACTATGCGAGATAAACAATTGTATGCAAAATTCGAAGAATGTGAGTTCGGATACGCCAAGTCGGGCTTTAGGTCACGTTGTATCAAAGATCGTGTATTCGGGTTGATTCAAGTAAAATTTCAGCTATACTTGATTGGAAACCTTCGAGAAATGTCTTTGAAGTTCAAAGTTTTCTAGGATTTGCTGGTTATTACAAACGGTCTGTGAAAGATTTCTCTATGATCGCGACACCTATGACGAAGCTGTTACAGATAGATGTTAAGTTCGAGTGGTCAGAAATGTGTCAGAAAAGTTTTGATCAGTTGAAAACTCTATTGACAGAAGCTGCAGTGTTAATTCAGCCAGAATCGGGTAAAGAATTTTTTATTTACAGTGATGCATCTTTTGAGTGGTCTGGGTTGTGTTTTGCTGCAGGAAGGCAAGGTCATAGCTTATGCCTCGAGATAGCTGAAACCACATGAAAAGAACTATCCGACACACGATCTGGAATTAGCAGCTATTTTGTTCGCATTGAAGATTTGGCGTCACTATCTATTCGGTGAAAAATGTCATGTTTATTCTGATTATAAAAGTCTGAAGTATTTGATTACTCAGAAAGATCTGAATTTGAGACAGCACCGATGGTTAGAGTTGTTAAAAGACTACGAGCTTGTGATTAACTATCATCCGGGAAAAGCTAATGTTGTTGCTGATACTTTAAGTCGAAAATCATTATTTACTTTGTGTGCAATGAATGCACATATGGTTATATCTGATGATGGTTTGATAATAGCTGAACTAAAAGCAAGACCGTTATTTGTTCAACAAATCTGTGATGCTCAGAAAGTTGATAATGAATTGTTAGCAAAGTGAGCTCAGTGTGAAACGAATATTGAATCAAAATTCCGAGTTGATGAAAATGGTTGTTTGAGGTTCAGAAATCTAATATGTGTTCCAAGAAATTCAGAGTTGACTTAGATGATTTTGAAAGAAGCTCACAGCAGTCGGTTATATGTTCATCCAGGTAGTACGAAAATGTATAATGATCTGAAACAGTTCTGTTGGTGGTCTGGTATAAAACGAGACATATTTGACTTTGTTTTGAAAGGCTTAGTTTGTCAACAAGTAAAAGCCGAGCATTGATAAACCGAAATAGTAACATATTTTAATCCCACATTTAACATACTTTTGGATGATTTATCCCTTGATTTATGTAAAAATGTGCTCTTAATCCTTTCTTTTCATGTCTTATACTCAGGAAAGCACCCAAGAATAAAAAGAACGAGAAACGGGCTCAAAACGGACCAAAATGGGCCAAAGAAGAAATCGACACGGCCTGGACTAAATCCCACACTACTACCGTGCCTCCTCAAATATACTAGAACACGGCCGATGTCGATCTACATGGCCGTGCCTCACTAACGAGTCCAACACGGCCGCCACGATTCACACGCGCGTGTGCCATGGCCGTGCCCTGCCGCCAGAGAGAGAGTAATTTCACTCGGAAAGGATACTTAGGGGCAAAGAAACACATTCCAAAGCCTATAAATACACCCTAAGTATAACCTAAAAGGGGGGAGTCGAAGGGAGTCGACGGGCGGTCAGCTAGGCCAAGGAGCCGAGCCGAAAAGGTCAGATTTGTGAGAAACTCTCAAGGGATAGCTAGTTGATCCATCTCAAGAATCCGGAAGTCTACTCAAGACGGAGGATCTCCTCTTCAATTCCTTCAGGGGGTTTTATGGATTTCTTATGTTTTGTTTTATCTTTTCTTCTGAGATGTTTTCTTTTATTATTATGAACTAAACCCTTCAGATACCTGAAGGGGGATGAAACCTAGATGAATCTTGTTATTGTTTTCTGAACCATATGATAAATACTTGATTTGTTCTTAATTATGTGTGCTTAATTTGTAACACCCTAAAATTCAAGTATCGATTTATTACATGTTTTGGTGTTTAGATTATGAAGGAAAATTTTCTTATTTCTTTCCGTGCCTATTATAGTCATGAAGAAGAGTATAGAATTATTCGGGTATGGAATAATTTTTAGTTTGAGAATTCATTGAAGTGGAGCAAGTGGCATTGACACTTAAGTTAAATTAAGTGTTAAAAAGTAGCATAAGATGAGTAAATGGCAAGGTGGTGTTGGCGCATGAGATATTGCATGAGGGGAGTGGTTCGAATCCCTTGTATAGCATTTAGACAACTTTTATTTTTGCACTTGTATAGCAAGTGTCGGCCAAGCAATAGATATGGTAAGGTTGGACTTTTCATTTTTGGTAAGTAGACTAAAGGAATAAGGAAATAGCTAACTTATAGTATGGAATCAAGAAAATTTGGAAAGATAAGGGGACATAAGGCATGTATCAAGGAAAAGGTTTTGGAAACTAATTCATGGCCATTTGACCATGAATTTGGACTGACAATGTGGTCTAGGGGTTGGCCGAATATGCTAGTAGTTGGCTAGGATTAGGAGTTTGTTTTGGTCATTCCTAGCAACTTTTGTGCAAAGTTTTGTAATTCTTTCTCAACCTTTCTCCCTTGGCCGAAATTGAGCTTTTGGTAAACCTTAATCTTTTGACCATTTGGTCATTTTTGCATATCACACTAGTACTCTTTTGTTTGCTTTGTCATAGTGCTCGAAATTGCTAACACCAAAAGACCATTCTTTTTCCTTCTCTTTTTCCCATTGCCGAATGTACCTTGCTTCTTATCACATCTTTTTTCTTTCTCTTTTCCTTCTCTTTGAAAACCGAATCCTCATCATCATCTTTTTCTTCCATCTTTTATTTCTTTCTTTTATTTCTTTTCAATCAAAATTTTCTCCATTAATTCTCTCATGGCCGAATGTTAGTGTGCCCATAGCCACCCACTTTCTCTTTTCTTTGGTTATACATAGCCGAATCCTCCATCATTCACAAACATCATTCTCAATCCTTTCTTTCAATAGTGGACAATAGTGCGATAGTGGAAGACCGAAACTCAAGTGTTCGTGAGTATCATAGAATGATTTGCTCGATTCTCTTATTTTGGAACAAGGATCTTTGTGGTGTTTAATTTCACCCTTAAACCCTTAGTCATATTTCGATGTAATATTAGATTGGATTAACGATCTTTTGTCTTTGAAGACAATCAAAATAGGGAAGAAAAGGGCGGTGAATAGTGTTCGGAAGAGGGGTGGTTCCGTTATTCCCCCTAAGTTTAAGCGAAGGACTGTTTCAGCAATCCGAGATTTTCCACCGGGTTGTGGACGTTCATCCGAGGAGAATCAAATGTTCGAAGTCGTTCGTACTCCCGAACCATTATTTGTTCGTGGATTTGATTCGGTTAACGAACCATCAATCGGGGAGAAACCGCAAGTAGAAGTAGTTCGAAAACCCGAGGGTAAAATTTTAGATCGTTATTTTTAGATCGGTTTCATTAATAAATTATAGTGTTCTAATTATCGTGATACGTATAGGTGTTGACGAGCGGGAAAGTCTAGTTCTCACTATAACCAGGTGTGTAACTTCACACTTATCTTTCGGGTTAGATACTAAACCGTAAGAAATTTGATAAATCGTAAAAATGGCCAAATCGGAAATGTTGTAGTAATTAGTACTTTTGTGTAAATGCATGAAAACGGCTAAACCGAGAAATTTACATAAAACTGCTAGATCGATAAATTGAGCCATAAAACTGCTAGATCGATAAATTGGGCCATAAAACTGCTAGATCGATAAATTGGGCCATAAAACTACTAGATCGATAAATTGGGCCATAAAACTGCTAGATCGATAAATTGGGTCATAAAACTGCTAGATCGATAAATATGGGCCAAAGTTTGCTAGATCGCTAATGGGCCAAAAACCCTCTAGTTCGAGATATGGGCCAAAGTTTAATACTATATTGTTAATAGGCCCAAATGAAAGGTTTTATTAAAGACTCATTTGTGTTATGGGTTACTTGATAAAATTTTTATGTTTTAAAGTTTGTTATTCATACATAATTGCATGGGATGGGATTTGATGAAGAGAAGAAAGGCCTGTGGCCACGTATCTAGTTCGGTGGCTCTGCCACAAATTTTGGCTTAATGCCTCTAGTTCGGTGACTATGTCACAATCTAGTTCGATGAGTGCACTACAATATTATTAAAAGGCTTAATGCCTACGATTGGTGTGTTTAGGCGGGGTGGGTTGACTTGATCCCCACAGGTGTGCTGGTTGGTACGGGGGTGTGTAGCGGATGGAAAATTAGGCTTGGTTTGGGAAATTCATTTTTACATGCATTTTATATATTTATTTCATATCTATATCGTTGAAATTTGTAATTGGGCTCAAGCCCAAATTAATGCCTTGATGGTCCGCCCAACAACGGTGGTAAGTGGGTTATACACTCGAGTTCTTTGTAACTCACCCGGTTTTATTATCCATCTCAGGTAATGGAAATTGATGTGGACTTGGGCCGGGGATGACTTGGTGGAGGCCATACTACGAGCTTGGGTTTTATAAACTATGAACTTTATTTAAGTTACTTATTTTAATTACTATTTTGGGTATGATGTAATAAGGCCTCTAATTATGTTTTTATGGATTTTTATGTGTGGATGGATTTAATTTTATTTTAAGACTCTTAATATGGGCTTATGTTAAATCTATAAAGTTTTCTTAAAAATATTGTGTTTTATAACAATTTTGGACACCTAAATTACTTTTCAATTTCTTTCAAATTCTTTTAAAACTACGTTAAGGTTTTGACTAATATATATAAGATTTCAAACAAGTATTTTTCTTAATTCATAATCATTGTACTTAGTTTTTATTAAACCTTATTTCTAAAGGTTTTGTATTACTTTATTTACTTAAATCATTAGAGAATTTTAGATGTTCGTTTCGGTGTGACAAACCAAATCTCGTCTTAACGCATAGACTGGTTTTGGGTGTTACATTTAATGGTATCGAGCTAGTTTCAAAACTCGGTGTGGTTTGGGTTCAACAAAGATATTTGTTTGAGAAACAACTCAAATTTCTAGACTTTTTGATTTAAAGGTAGTATGGCACCATGAGCATCCCGCGCCAAGTCAAGTAAGTATCTCAGATATTGATTGTTTATTATCATTGTGATATGATCATAAGAAACACTCTAGAACTTCTAGTTTTAGGTGTTGAAACTCAGAGAGATTGAGACAATAAGGATATGATTGCGAAACAACTCTATCTCTTTTATATCATAAAACATCGTTAATAAACACTGAAATAGTATTCTGATTCATAAAACTCTTAATCAGATTAAAATCGAGTTAGTCATTATGAGCACTAGAGGACGTGGTCGTGGACGCGGTAGACGCGGTAGACGTGGCCATGGTAGAGGACGAGGTGTTAGAGGCGCAACTGAAACGCCGGATCATATGCCGGAAATGAATGCACTGCGTCACTCCGAAAGTGAGACGGGATCACATGATCATATGGAAGAAGATAATGCGGTGACACGAGCAATGCTGCGAGTCCTTGAAAGTCGCGGCAGAGCTAGAACCGCCAACGGCTCGTGGGTCGATATCGGAACGATTGAAATCAAGTGGTCTTGAGGTTTTCGAGAGGTGTCTCGTGTAGCTCCAAATGTTGCTGAATATTGGCTTGAGGCGATGGAGCGAATTATGGGCGATCTTGAGTGCACGGTGGAACAAAAACTAAGGAGGCGGTGTCCTTGTTAAGGGACGAAGCATACCAATGGTGGCTTATCATCAGAGAAGGCAATCAAGATGCATTAGTTAATTGGGAATTCTTTAAAGTTTCCTTCCAAGGGAAATATGTAGGAACGAGTTATGTTGATGCGGAAGGAAGGAATTCTGAATGGGTCCAAGGGAATAAGACAATGGCGAAAGATATGAAGTCGAGTTTTGCATTTGAGTCGCTATGCTCGAACAATAGTGGCAGCGGATCATGAGCGTTGTGTACGCTTTGAGGATGGCTTGAACGATGAATTGCGGGTTTTGATAGCCCCACAACAAGTTAGAACTTTTGCCACGCTTGTGGAAAAGGCCAAGATAGCCAAAGAGGCTAAGAACTCTAACGTCCGAGAATCGGGAACGAGCTAGAGGCAAGAGAGATATGAAGTATTCGGGTTCTTCAAGAAGGTTTCTGAAGAGGCCTCGGAATGATGAACCAGCTCAAGGTAGAACACATGTAACTGTGAATCAGAGTCGAGATTGTCCTGATTGTGGGAAAAGGCATTACGGAGAGTCTTTGGAAGAAAACGGGTGCTTGCTATAAATGCGGTCGATGGATCATCAATATAGGAATTGCCCTCGTCGAATGGATACAACTCGTGAAGCTCATAATACCGATGCACCACCGCAAGAGGAATTCAAAGAACCACCGAGAGGTCGTGGACCAGTCGTGGTGGTAATGGGGCCGGACGTGGTCAAGGTGCAATGGTCGAGGCAATGGTCTTAGAGGCAACACGGATGCAAGACACCCGAGATTGGTATATGCAATTAGACGCCGTGAGGATGGCAATGCACTGATGTGATAAGCGATACGTTCTTCATCTTTGATGTACCGTTATTGCTTTGATAGATATTGGTTCTACCCATTCGTATGTTGCTAGCACCATATCCGGAAACTTGAATTTAGACTCAAAATTTCCGATAGTGAGATGAAGGTAATTAGTCCTTTAGGACGATCGGTATTAGTAAATAAACTGCTTAGAGATGTGCCCTTAGAAATTCAAGGAGAAATATTTTTGGCGAATTTGATGGAATTGCCTTTCAGTGAGTTCGATATCATTTTGGGCATGGATTGGTTGGTTAAGCATCGGGCGAAATTGGATTGTCTTTGAAAAGCGGATGTCAATAAGGACGGTGGAGGATAAAGAAATAGTTATGATAGGCGAAGGAAGGAATTACTTGGCAAATGTGGTATCTGCGTTAAAGCGCGAAAAAGTTGATGCGGAAGGGTATGGAGCATTTCTAGCTTTTATTAGTGCTTTAGATGCCAAAGAGTTGTCGATGGAAGATGTGAGAACAAAGAAGGAATTTCCGATGTATTTCTGAAGAACTTCCCCGCATACCTCGATCGGAAGTAGAATTTGGTATTGAGCTCTTGCCCTGAATGGCTCTAGTGTCCATTGCTCCTTATAGAATGGCATCGAAGGAGTTGGCGGAGCTTAAAGCTCAAATTCAAGAATTGTTGGACCGGGGTTTTATTCGACCGAGTGTGTCTCCGTGGGGAGCACCGATTTTGTTTGTTAAGAAGAAAGATGGGTCAATGCGTATGTGTATTGACTACAGGCAATTAAATAAATTGACGATCAAGAATAGGTACCCTTTGCCGAGAATTGATGACCTGTTTGATCAATTGAAGGGAGCTTACGTTTTCTCCAAAATTGATTTGAGATCGTGTTATCACCACTTTAAGGTGAAAGAAGCGGATATTCACAAGACGGCTTTCCAACTCGTTATGGACATTATGAGTTTTGGTGATGCCGCTTGGGTTGACCAATGCACCAAATTGCATTTATGGATATGATGAACCGGGTCTTTCAACCATATTTAGACCGGTTTGTGGTGGTATTCATAGATGACATTCGGTATATTCAAGGAATGAAGAGGAGCATGACTCGTATTTGCGAATTGTATTGCAGATTACTTGAGATAATCAATCGTATGCCAAATTCGATAAATGTGAATTACGTTAAGGAAGTGACTTTTTGGGTCATGTGGTATCAGTTAGAAGGAATAAGGGTGGATCCTCGAAAGATTGAGGTCAGATTGGATTGGAAAACACCAAAGTCGAGTCGAGATTCGGAGTTTCTTGGGTTTGGCTGGTTACTATAGACGCTTTGTTGAGGGGTTTTCGTTGATTGCTTTGCACTTCTAACTAAGCTTTTGCGAAAGGGAGTACCATATATATGGACCGATAAATAGCAAGAAAGTTTCAAGAAATTGAAGAAGATTTTAACTAAGCGCCATCTTCGATTCAACTTTGAGGTGGAAAGGAGTTTATAGTTTAATGCGATCGTCACACACGGGCTTAGGATGTGTATTGATGCAAAGTGGGAAAGTGGTGGCTTATGCTTCTCGTCACCGAGACCGCACGAAGTAAACTACCCTACTCATGACTTGGAGTTAGTCTGCAGTAGTGTTTGCTCTAAAGATTTGGAGGCATTACCTCTACGGTGAAAAGTCTATCATCTATACGGATCACAAGAGTCTTAAGTATCTTCTTACTCGTAAGGAATTAAACTTGAGACAACGAAGATGGGTGGAGTCATTAAAGGACTATGATTTCTCAATCGAGTATCATCCTGGAAAAGCTAATGTGGTAGCGCACGCGTTAAGTCGTAAGGTGGTATCTGATTTGAGAACAATGTTTGCCCATTTGAGTTTGTACGAGGATGGTAGTCCGATAGCGGAACTTCGTGTGAAGCCTCCGTGGTTAGAGCAAATCAAGGAAAAACAGTATCGATAAGAAGTTGGGACTTTTAATTCAACAAGTTGAAAATGGTGGAATAGAGGATTTTAGCATAAACGCGGAAGGTGTGTTATGTTTTCGTGGGAGAGTTTGTATGCCTAAGGACTCGAGATCGAGACAAATGATTCTACGAGGCGCGATAGTAGCCCTTATGCTATGCACCCCGGAGGAAATAAGATGTATCGGGATCTTCGTGAACAATATTGGTGGCCGTGGTTGAAGCGTGAGATTTACGAATTTGTGGGAAAATATTTAACTTGTCGCCAAGTGAAGGCGTGAGCATCAATTGCCGTCGATTATTACAACCCAGTAAAGATTCCTCTTTGGAAATGGGAGCGGATAACAATGGATTTTGTTAGTGGGTTACCTTTAACACCTACTAAGAAAAATTCCGTTTGGGTAATTGTTGATCGTTGACGAAGACCGCTCATTTTCTACCGTTAAATGCGGATTACTCGTTACGAAGTTGGCTAAGTCGCATGCGTATCCGAAATCGTGAGGTTGCATGGGGTACCGTGTCTATTATATCGGATAGGGATCCTAGGTTTACGCTACGGTTTTGGAAAGCTTTGCATGAAGCTTTGGGAACAAAGCTAAACTTCGATCGGCTTTTCATCCTCGGTCGATGGTCAATCGTAAAGAGTAATTCGAGATTCGAAGACATGTTAAGGGGATGTAATCGACTTCAAAGGTAGTTGGGAGGATTTTCTACCGCTGGCGTAATTTGCTTACAACAATAGCTATCGATCTAGCATTCGGATGGCACCCTACGAGGCATTATATGGTCGTAGGTGTCGTTCTCTCCTAGTTGTTGGACCGAATTGGGCGAACGATGAGATGTTAGGTCCCGAGTGATCTCTCTAAACGGAAGAAAAGTAAAAGCTATTCGAGCACGGTTAAAGGAAGCTTGGATAGACAAAAGTCGTATGCAGATCCAAACGTAGAAGTATCGAGTATGCTGTGGGGGATCAAGTTTTCTTGAAGGTTTCACCTTGGAAGAAGATTTTCAGGTTTGGAAAGAAGGGCAAATTGAGTCCTAGATACATTGGACCATATCGTGTGGTGAAGCGTGTTGGTCCAGTGGCCTATCATCGATCGAATTACCTCGGAGTTGAGCCAAATTCATAATGTTTTTCATGTTTCCATCTTTGAGACGCTATAGATCGGATCCTTCGCACATAGTGCCTGGGTAGAAGAAGTGGAGTTGAAGTCAGACTTGTCTTTTGAGGAAGAACCAGTGGAAATCTTAGACCGAGATGTTAAGGTGCTAAGAAAGAAAACCGTGCCGTTGGTCAAAGTTTTATGGCGTAATCACGGAGCGGAGGAAGCTACGTGGGAGCTGAGGATGCAATTCGGCAACAATACCCTCACCTCTTTCAACTGTAAATTTCGAGGACGAAATTTTCTTTAAGGAGGGTAGAGTTGTAACACCCTAAAATTCAAGTATCGATTTATTGCATGTTTTGGTGTTTAGATTATGAAGGAAAATTTTCTTATTTCTTTTAAATGCCTATTATAGTCATGAAGAAGAGTATAGAATTATTCGGGTATGGAATAATTTTTAGTTTGAGAATTTATTGAAGTGGAGCAAGTGGCATTGACACTTAAGTTAAATTAAGTGTTAAAAAGTAGCATAAGATGAGTAAATGGCAAGGTGGTGTTGGCACATGAGATATTGCATGAGGGGAGTGGTTCGAATCCCTTGTATAGCATTTAGACAACTTTTATTTTTGCACTTGTATAGCAAGTGTCGGCCAAGCAATAGATATGGTAAGGTTGGATTTTTCATTTTTGGTAAGTAGACTAAAGGAATAAGGAAATAGCTAACTTATAGTATGGAATCAGTAAAATTTGGAAAGATAAGGGGACATAAGGCATGTATCAAGGAAAAGGTTTTGGAAACTAATTCATGGCCATTTGACCATAAATTTGGACGGCAATGTGGTCTAGGGGGGGTTGGTCGAATATGCTAGTAGTTGGCTAGGATTAGGAGTTTGTTTTGGTCATTCCTAGCAACTTTTGTGCAAAGTTTTGTAATTCTTTCTCAACCTTTCTCCCTTGGCCGAAATTGAGCTTTTGGTAAACCTTAATCTTTTGACCATTTGGTCATTTTTGCATATCACACTAGTACTCTTTTGTTTGCTTTGTCATAGTGCCGAAATTGCTAACACCAAAAAGACCATTCTTTTTCCTTCTCTTTTTCCCATTGTCGAATGTACCTTGCTTCTTATCACATCTTTTTTCTTTCTCTTTTCCTTCTCTTTGAAAACCGAATCCTCATCATCATCTTTTTCTTCCATCTTTTATTTCTTTCTTTTATTTCTTTTCAATCAAAATTTTCTCCATTAATTCTCTCATGGCCGAATGTTAGTGTGCCCATAGCCGACCCACTTTCTCTTTTCTTTGGTTATACATAGCCGAATCCTCCATCATTCACAAACATCATTCTCAATCCTTTCTTTCAATAGTGGACAATAGTGCGATAGTGGAAGACCGGAACTCAAGTGTTCGTGAGTATCATAGAACGATTTGCTCGATTCTCTTATTTTGGAATAAGGATCTTTGTGATAAGCGAATTTCACCCTTAAACCCTTAGTCATATTTCGATGTAATATTAGATTGGATTAACAATCTTTTGTCTTTGAAGACAATCAAAATAGGGAAAAAAGGGCGGTGAATAGTGTTCGGAAGAGGGTGGTTCCGTTATTCCCTAAGTTTAAGCGAAGGATGCTTTCAAAAATCCGGGATTTCCCACCGAGTTGTGGACGTTCATCCGAGGAGAATCAACTGCTCAAGTCGTTCGTACTCCCAACCATTATTTGTTCGTGGATTTGATTCGGTTAACGAACCATCAATCGGGAGAAACCGCAAGTAGTAAGTAGTTCGAAACCCGAGGGTAAAATTTTAGATCGTTATTTTTAGATCGGTTTCATTAATAAATTATAGTGTTCTAATTATCGTGATACGTATAGGTGTTGACGAGCGGGAAAGTCTAGTTCTCACTATAACCAGGTGTGTAACTTCACACTTATCTTTCGGGTTAGATACTAAACCGTAAGAAATTTGATAAATCGTAAAAATGGCCAAATCGGAAATGTTGTAGTAATTAGTACTTTTGTGTAAATGCATGAAAACGGCTAAACCGAGAAATTTACATAAAACTGCTAGATCGATAAATTGGGCCATAAAACTGCTAGATCGATAAATTGGGCCATAAAACTGCTAGATCGATAAATTGGGCCATAAAATTGCTAGATCGATAAATTGGGCCATAAAACTGCTAGATCGATAAATTGGGCCATAAAACTGCTAGATCGATAAATTGGGCCATAAAACTGCTAGATCGATAAATATGGGCCAAAGTTTGCTAGATCGCTAATGGGCCAAAAACCCTCTAGTTCGAGATATGGGCCAAAGTTTAATACTATATTGTTAATAGGCCCAAATGAAAGGTTTTATTAAAGAATCATTTGTGTTATGGGTTACTTGATAAAATTTTTATGTTTTAAAGTTTGTTATTCATACATAATTGCATGGGATGGGATTTGATGAAGAGAAGAAAGGCCTGTGGCCACGTATCTAGTTCGGTGGCTCTGCCACAAATTTTGGCTTAATGTCTCTAGTTCGGTGACTATGTCACAATCTAGTTCGGTAGTGCACTACAATATTATTAAAAAGGCTTAATGCCTACGATTGGTGTGTTTGGCGGGGTGGGTTGACTTGATCCCCACAGTGTCTTTGGTTGGTACGGGGGTGTGTAGCGGATGGAAAATTAGGCTTGGTTTGGGAAATTCATTTTTACATGCATTTTATATATTTATTTCATATCTATATCGTTGAAATTTGTAATTGGGCTCAAGCCCAAATTAATGCCTTGATGGTCTAGCCCAACAACGGTGGTAAGTGGGTTACACACTGAGTTCTTTGTAACTCACCCCGTTTTATTATCCATCTCAGGTAATGGAAATTGATGTGGACTTGGGCCGGGGATGACTTGGTGGAGGCCATACTACGAGCTTGGGTTTTATAAACTATGAACTTTATTTAAGTTACTTATTTTAATTACTATTTTGGGTATGATGTAATAAGGCCTCTAATTATGTTTTTATGGATTTTTATGTGTGGATGGATTTAATTTTATTTTAAGACTCTTAATATGGGCTTATGTTAAATCTATAAAGTTTTCTTAAAAATATTGTGTTTTATAACAATTTTGGACACCTAAATTACTTTTCAATTTCTTTCAAATTCTTTTAAAACTACGTTAAGGTTTTGACTAATATATATAAGATTTCAAACAAGTATTTTTCTTAATTCATAATCATTGTACTTAGTTTTTATTAAACCTTGTTTCTAAAGGTTTTGCATTACTGTTTTACTTAAATCATTAGAGAATTTTGGATGTTCGTTCGGTGTGACAAACCAAATCTCGTCTTAACGCATAGACCTGGTTTGGGGTGTTACATAATTCTTGTGTTGATATTTCGCGGATATTAATTCAAGTATGATGTGCTTAGGTGGTGGAGCAAAAGTCCCTGCTTAAGAGTAGATCTAGCATAATTAAGCGGAGTTGATCGCGCGCCTAGAGATAGGGTGACGAGATTTTGCCGGATTAGGGTGAAACCTAATATGGGAGTCCATAGATCGATTTACTGCTATTCTAGGGGGTTATTAATGGGAAAGAGATTTCAATTAATTAACCTAGGGTTAGACGTTATTCACCTCGATAGAGGTTTTAATATACGTTAGGGAGTCCTACGGATCAAGTCAAGTGAATAAATCGTCTGGTTCAGTGTTAGATAACAAGTGGAGTCTAGGTGGATTCTTCCTAAGGGTATCGTCTTAATCAACTGAGTTTTTCCCAAGTATTTCCCCAATTCATTCTTTTTGTCTTTGCGTCTTTAGCTTAGTAATTAGTTAATTTAGATTAATAAACAACTTCACTTATTTTAGGCTAGATAATAGAAAGAAAGTTAGTATTAGTACTTTTAGTTCCTTTGGGTTCGACAATCCAGTCTTGCCTAAGCTATACTACTGTTCGATAGGTGCACTTGCCTCAATCGTTGTCATAGTTAGTTTCCAGGTTCGATCATTATCTTTATAAATTTTAAAACTCTGACTTCACAGCGATCAAGTTTTTGGCACCGTTGTCGGGGAACTAAAATATTAAGAAAGCTCTATTTTTATTACTTTAGCCATTATTTTTTATTTTCTGCAATTTACTTTCATTTTTAAGTTTAAATTTTAACTTTGCTAAATTTTCTTTCTCTCTTTTCCTAGCAGGTACCTCTAGTTTATGACTAGAAGGAACCCGAGAGGACCACTAGTATACGACAGTAATATTGAAGCTACCGCTCGTAGAAATTGCAGAGAAATTAGGCGAGCCCTAAATTACAAAGAAGAAGAGCGAGAAGACAGATCCAATCCTACTGAAGGGATGGACAAAAATAATCCACCACCACAAGATGTGGCAGAAAATAATGCTCCGCGTACTATGAATGATTATGCTAAACCTCATTTAACAGGAGCCGAATCTAGTATTGTTAGGCTCGCTATAGTCGCTAATAATTTTGAATTAAAGCCTAACACTATACAAATGATTCAACAATTTGTTCAATTTGATGGTTTGCAGGACGAAGACCCAAACACTCATATAGCTAATTTTTTAGAGTTCTGTGATACCTTCAAAATAAATGGCGTTTCTGATGATTCCATACGGCTTCGGTTATTTCCCTTTTCATTAAGGAATAAAGCCAAACAGTGGTTAAACTCGTTACCACGAGGGTCAATCACCACATGGGATCAAATGACCAAAAAATTTTTATTAAAATATTTCCCACCGCCCAAAACCGCCAAATTACTTTAATGATATCTCTTCTTTTGTGCGGATGGATTTAGAGACATTATATGACGCATGGGAGAGATATAAGGATCTCTTGAGAAGGTGTCCGCACCATGGTTTACCCTTGTGGCTCCAAGTCCAAACTTTCTATAACGGTGTAAACCCTCAACGAGGCAACTAATTGATTCGAGACGCGGTGGAACCTCGAACAATAGAACTCCAAGCGACCTTACGAGTTTATTAAAGAGATGTCACCGAATAACTATCGCTGGCGGCGAGTTACAAGGACCAAACCAACAAAATCAGCCGGAGTTTTCAACATCGATGCAAGAACCATGCTATCAACACGGTAGAGATGATGAATAAAAAGCTTGACGCTTTGAGTTCTTCGCAGTACATCCAAAGAATGCAAAGGCGACGTAAGTGGAACCGTGGCGAATCCTCGAGTACCCACCCTACCAACCGGCACAGAGAGCGAATGGATGAACTATATAGGTAACAATTTGCATCTAATAATAACCCATATAGTAATAATTATAACCCGTGTTGGAGGAACCACCCAAATTTTTCGTGGGGAGGTCAAGAAAATCAAGGAAATCAAAGACAACAACCTCCTCAAAATTTCCAAAATCAGCCCTATCCACGGGAGAAGAAGCCGAACCTTGAAGAGATGCTTGACAAGATTCATGGCATCCACAGAAAAACCGTCTCCAAGACACCGAAACCACCCTTAAGACCCAACAAGCATCGATCAAAGGGATCGAGAGCCAAGTTAGGGAAGTCAATAAGTCAGTTAAGGAAGTTTCTAAGTCAGTTTGACAACTCGCGGAGCTGATGTCTGAACGATCGCAAGGGCGTCTACCAAGCAACACTGAGATTAATCCAAAGGAGCAAATCATAGCCATAACACCAAGAAAGTGAAGGATTAGACGAACCCACCCAATACAAGGAAATGAGGTAGAAAAAGGTAAAGCTGAGGTAACACAAGAAAAACCAAAACCAGTAATCAAGGAGTACCAACCTCGCATACCATATCCCGAAGCATTAACGAGAGACGACACAGAGGAATAGTTCGGTAAGTTTCTTAAACTTTTAAAGAAATTACATATTAACTTACTGCTACTTGAAGCGCTTTCACAGATGCTAGATTCGAGGAAATTTTTAAAACATCTCTTGACGAATAAACGCAAATTAGACGAGGATCCACATGTGGAATTAAACGCAGTATGCTCAAAGAATGTTACGTAATAGACTACCACAAAAGCTAAAGGATCCAGGGAGTTTTACAATTCCATGTTTAATTGGTAGACTAACTGTTGATAATGCGTTAGCTGATTTAGGGGCAAGCATAAATGTCATGCCTTATAAATTGTTTAAACAATTAGGTCTAGGGAAACCCAAACAAACTAGGATGAGCATTCAATTAGCTGATAAAACTGTTAGAATTCCTAGGGGTATTATCAAAGATGTTCTTATAAAAATTGACAAATTCGTTTTCCCAGTAGATTTTGTTGTCTTAGACATGGATGAGGATAATTCGATTTCCTTAATTTTAGGAAGACCCTTTTTAGCAACTCCCAGGACTAAAATTGATATTGATGCAGGAGAACTCATACTTCGTGTAGGTAATGAGACGGTCACCCTCAAGGCTCTCGACTCAGCCAGAACATCGAGTAATCAAGGTGATAACGTAAATTCTACTAATATCCATTCGGTTAACCCTTATTTTCAGGAAACACCACAAACGAATACAACCGAACCCGATCCTAAACCCCATGCCAACAAGGAAGTAGTTCATGAAGATCGAAGGATTCAGATCGATGATCTAGACGAGTGGAAGACACACTTTAATGAAAAATTAGGGATACATGACGAAGAACCGGAACCACACAAGGTAAAATTGAAGGAGCCCCCAGAAGAGCTCATAGGAACAACAAACCACTTCAAAATAGGAGACCAGTATCGTTAGATAAGGCGGATCCTCGAATATCTCCTCCTGACCCTAACACAAACAAAGAAATACCTTTTAGGGTAACCATGTTTTCCCATACGAACAAATCGAGGTAAGTAATCCTATTTTTGATACTTTTACTATAAACGCATCTCGACTTAAACTTTTCACGAGGATAAAACTGATAGCATGAGAAAGGACTTCCAACTCCTCAAACCACCCCGATGATGCAAGCGGGAGGAAAGTCTAGCTTAAGACTATAAACGAGTGCTTCTCAGGAGGCAACCCGAGCACTAACCCCATTAACTTTTACATTTTTATTTTTCTTATTTATTCTATTTTATCCTTTCTTTATAGTATCTAGTTTTAAACTAACCAAAAGTGCAGATTTCCGTGCCACACGCCGTAGCCGTGGGCCGTGGATGCCCGATGATCGGCATCGACATGGCGCGGGTGGTACGAGTCAGAGAGAATAAAACCTTCGAAGTCACGAAATCCAACCACCGCCCTACGGGCACCGACAGAATGCCACGCCCGTGCGACGCGGCCGTGGATGACACTGACTTATCACCAACGGGCGTGGCAATCTGTAAAACGGGCGTGGGTGAACCAAGACACCTAGACACACGACCGTGCAAGGCGGCCGTGTGAATCGACACGCCTAAGGAGCACGGGCGTGGGATGGTACCAGGTTTGAGAATCTATTTAAAACCCCCTCCCTTCCCTCTTCTCCTACTAACTTTCAACCTTCAACTTTTCATTTTCTTTCCTACCCCTTTTGTCTATACCCTTGAGCTACACCAAAACAATGCCAAAGAAGCGGAAGAAGCCAAGCACAGTCTCCCTCATGGAGACCGATACATATAAGTTCATGCGGGCCGTTTCAATCATTCGACGAGCCAAGGATATTTGAGGCCATTTAGTTTTTATTTCGTTTTTCTCTATTGCTTCAATTTCCTTATCTTTACTTCTCTTCTGCTTAATCTAGTTTATTTTATCTTAGTTTCTTAATTTTAGGTTCTAAAGGCTGCTAGGGAATCACACCACGAACACCACCATATCCCCAGCCTTAGGAATCACACCCAACAATAAGGACTCTACGGTCCATCCATATTTTCTTTTAATTTTAGTTTCATCTTTATTTTTCTTCACTTTAGCTTGCTTTTCTTTAATTATTTAATTAGTATAGTTTTAATTATTATTATTATTATATCCTGGCTAATCCTCCACGAGCTACCCAATTTCTTCATCTAGCGCAGATCGTCATCCGCATCGCCCCTCCAACTTATCTTTCACCTCCGACTCAAGGAATCCATCCAAAATTCGTGGAGTTTCACTTCTCTCCATATCTTATGATTTTAGTATTATTGTCGATATATCTAACTTTGTACATTGAGGGAAATGTACATCTTAAGTGTGGGGGTGAACAACCTAAAAGTTGCCTAACTTTTTTTTTTTTTCATTATTCTCAAATTTAAAAATTAGGTGCCAAACTTTTGCATTGTTCTCAAAATCCTGAATTTAGTCTTGTTTTTAAGTAAATTCCTCATATTACTAATTAGGATGAAATTTCTAATGATTTATGATTTTCATTGATATGTTTTAGATTAAGTCATTGATAATTGTGCATTGATAATTAAATTCTAGGAATACTAGAGAATCAAGCATGATAAGTCTATTTTTCAGAAATTAAAAATTTTCTAGGTTGTCGAACTGAGTTTAAATATTACTTTGAAGTTTGAAATTTACGAGGTTGATGTCAAAAATACCCATAATTTTTGTGAGTTTTTGAGCCTTATAGAGCATATATTATTTTTCATGCTCACCTTATTAATTATGAGTATGTCAACATTGATTTGTTATTCTAGAACTTGCCTCGTTTATACATATTGAGACCACACCTATGATTTGATATACAGAGATGATTAAGGCACCTAGGTTTTAACCCACTAACTCCATTAAAAGCCTACCTTCACAATTAACCCCTAGTGAACCCCTTTTAATCCTAACAACCCTTTTTATTGACATAACCGCTAATTTTAACCCAGAAACCCTTTGTTTTTGTTATCACCATTCCTTTTGACTACCCTTATATCAAGATTTGATTTGATTAATAGCCTAACTATATTTTTATTTCAGTAATTTATCCTTTGTTATGTATACTTGATTTGTTCTTAAAAAAAAAATCGAAGTATAGTCGTTATTCATTACTAGTTTTGTGATTAAGTGAGCTTATACGTTTGAATTCCAAATATTGAAGAAGAAGCTCGTATTATTAGTTTAAAGTTTCAATCCATTATGAAATTATTCAGTTTATTATTTCTAGTTAGGTATTTTATCAATTCAATCTCGATTCTAACCTTCTAATTCAGCCTCTATCCACACTTAACTCTAGCCCCGTTACAACCCTGACAAAGACTTTTGATTTGTGCATCATCTCATATTACAGTGGTGGAGACTTGATTTTCAGGCAAGCCTATGGGATTAACTTTTCATGTTCGACTTTTGAGCGCTTTTTCCTGAACCTTAAACACTTTGAGTGATTTGAGTGAATCTCTAGTGAGGATGTCAATCCTTGTCGGTTTTAAATTAAAGGTAATTATTTAGATAAGGGGAGACGCCTATATTTTCGAGCTACAAATCTATGACTTAGATTGTTTGAATCCTTAGGACTCTTTGAATTGAATTATCCATGTATAAATTATCTATGAATTATGATAAGATATTGTTGATAGGAATTATGAATTATTGAAAGTTCGTTTTAATTGTAAGTTGAGAGTTTTGCTTGAGGACAAGCAAAAGCTTAAGTGTGGGGGTATTTGATAAACCGGAATAGTAACATATTTTAATCCCACATTTAGCATACTTTTGGATGATTTATCCCTTGATTTATGTAAAAAGGTGCTCTTAATCCTTTCTTTTCATGTCTTATACTCAGGAAAGCACCCAAGAATAAAAAGAACGAGAAACGGGCTCAAAACGAACCAAAATGGGCCAAAGAAGAAATCGATACGGCCTGGACTAAATCCCACACGGCCGTTCCTCCTAAAATATACTAGAACACGGCCTGATGTCGATCTACACGGTCGTGCCTCACTAACGGAGTCCAACACGGCCTGGCCACGATTCACACGGGCGTGTGCCATGGCCGTGCCCCTGCCGTGGAGGAGAGTAATTTCACTCAGAAAAGGATACTTAGGGGTAAAGAAACACATTCCAAAAGCCTATAAATACACCCTAAGTATAACCTAAAAGGGGGGAGTCGAATGGAGTCGACAGGCGGTCAGCTAGGCCAAGGAGCCGAGCCGAAAAGGTCAGATTTGTGGGAAACTCTCAAAGGATAGCCAGTTGATCCATCTCAAGAAACCAGAAATCTACTCAAGACGGAGGATCTCCTCTTCAATTCCTTCAGGGGGTTTTATGGATTTCTTATGTTTTGTTTTATCTTTTCTTCTGAGATGTTTTCTTTTATTATTATGAACTAAACCCTTCAGATACCTGAAGGGGAATGAAACCTAGATGAATCTTGTTATTGTTTTCTGAACTATATGATAAATACTTGATTTGTTCTTAATTATGTGTGCTTAATTCTTGTGTTGATATTTTGCGGATATTAATTCAAGTATGATGTGCTTAGGTGGTGGAGCAAAAGTCCTTGCTTAAGAGTAGATCTAGCATAATTAAGTGGAGTTGATCGCGCGCCTAGAGATAGGGTGACGAGATTTTGTCGGATTAGGGTGAAACCTAATATGGGAGTCCATAGATCGATTTACTGCTATTCTAGGGGGTTATTAATGGGAAAGAGATTTCAATTAATTAACCTAGGGTTAGACGTTATTCGCCTCGATAGAGGGTTTAATATACGTTAGGGAGTCCTACGGATCAAGTCAAGTGAATAAATCATCTGGTTCAGTGTTAGATAACAAGTGGAGTCTAGGTGGATTCTTTCTAAGGGTATCGTCTTAATCAACTGAGTTTTTCCCAAGTATTTCCCCAATTCATTCTTTTTGTCTTTGTGTCTTTAGCTTAGTAATTAGTTCATTTAGATTAATAAACAACTTCACTTATTTTAGGCTAGATAATAGAAAGAAAGTTAGTATTAGTACTTTTAGTTCCTTTGGGTTCGACAATCCGGTCTTGCCTAAGCTATACTACTCTTCGATAGGTGCACTTGCCTCAATCGTTGTCATAGTTAGTTTCCAGGTTCGATCATTATCTTTATAAATTTTAAAACTCTGACTTCACAGCGATCAAGCATCAGGTACCTTCTGGGTTATTTCAGCCGGTTATGATACCTGAGTGGAGATGGGACAGAGTCACAATGAATTTTGTATCTGGTTTACCATTGACACCGAGCAAGAAAGATGTAATCTGGGTTATTGTGGATAGATTGACTTAATATGTTCATTTTGTTCCGATTCGCACAGATTATTCACTTGATAAATTGGTTGAATTATATGTTTCTCAGATTGTGAGATTACATGGTGTGCCTATTTTTATTGTTTCAGACCGAAACCCGAGGTTCACATCACAGTTTTGGAAGAAACTGCAAGATGCTTTAGGTACGAAACTACACTTTAGCACGGCCTTTTATCCACAAACAGATGCTCAGTCTGAACGAATCATTCAGGTAATTGAGGATATGTTGAGATGTTGCATTCTCGAGTTCGAAGGTACGTGGGAATGATACTTACCTTTGATTGAATTTGCTCCTAATAATAGTTTTCAATCTAGTATCAAAATGGCACCTTATGAGGCTTTGTACGGTCGTAAAAGTCGTACACCATTGTATTGGACTGAGCTCAGTGAAAATAAAATACACGGGGTTGACTTGATCAAAGAAACAGAACTGAAAGTGATAGTGATCCGTGATAGCTTAAAAGCTGCATCAGATCGTCAAAAGTCATATGCAGATTTAAAACGTAAAGATATTGAGTTTCAGATCAGAGATCAAGTGCTTTTGAAAGTTTCACTGTGGAAGAAAATACTCAGATACGATCGTAAAGGCAAGCTGAGTCCGAGATATATTGGGCCATATGAGATCATAAAGCGTATCGGGCCGGTTGCTTATAGATTGCAGTTGCCACCTGAGCTAGAAAAGACTCATAATGTATTTCATGTTTCGATGCTCCGTAGATACCGATCCAATCCTTCACATGTGATTAATCCGACAGAGGTTGAGATTCAGTCTGATATGATATATGAAGAGGAACCGATTCGTATTCTGTCTCGTGAAAAAAAAAATTGAGAAATAAGAAAATCCCGTTAGTCAAAGTACTGTGGAAAAAGCACGGAGTTGAAGAGGCAACTTGGGAGTCCGAGGATACAATGAAAGAGCGTTATCCAAACCTATTCACCGGTAAGATTTTCAGGGACGAAAATCCTTAAGGGGGGAAGAGTTGTAACAGCACGATTTTGACCCTAATCGGAATAGTGGTTTTGGGACCACAAATTCGAGTCCAAAAAATATTTTAAAATTATTTTCTGTGTTTATTATGTGTGAATTTGTTTGTGTTAAATTTTCGTGTTTTAATTTTGTCGTTTAGGTGTCCGATTAAATAAAAGGACTTAATCGCGTAAAATGTAAAAGTTACAAAATAAAGTGTAAGTGCTAATTTGTTAATGGCTTTTTAATATTAGGTCCTTAAAGGGTAAATAGCCCATTTTACATATTAGTGGACAGCATATGTCAAAAGTAACCTTATTATTATTGTTTTATATATTAAATTATAAAGGTTATTTTGGTAATTTGCAAAATTAAACAAATAATAATAAGACAAAAAGCATTAAACAAGCCATTTTGTCCATCTTTTGTGCCGAATGTAAAGAAGAAGAAAAGATGAAAGCTTAGGTACATTCGGCCATGCTTGGAGCTTAAAATTCAAGGTTAGTTTTGTTCGGTTTTTGATAATTTTTACGTTTTTGAGATCGTTGCTTTGAGTACTATCCGACCCATGTCTCAATTTTTTTTTATTTTGATGATGATTTTTTGTTTTTCCATTGAAGATACCTTGTGGTTTTTGTTGTTTGATGATGAAATATGAAATATATATGTTAGATTAAAAAGTTTTGTCTTTGAAGTTTTGATGAATTTGAGTAATTAGGACTAAATTGCAAAAATAAATTTTTGAGGGACTAAAATGTGAAATAAATGAAATGTGTGGGCCTGTATGAGGACTAGGAATATTCGGCCCTTGTATGGTGTACTCAAATTTTGTGTATTTTGTGTTTTGTACAAAAAGGACTAAATTGTAAAAAGTGTGAAATGTTAGGGGCAAAATTGTAATTTTCCCAATTATATGTTTTTTTTAGACTAAATTGAATAGAATGGTGTTTAAATAAGCTTAATTTGAATATGTTTAGATCAAGAACCAAATAAATTGGATTTGGATCGGGGAAAGACAAAAGTAGTCGATTAGCCGATTTCACAGTCGTCGACGTCCGAGGTAAGTCAATAAGCATTTAAATGTTCTTATAACTATGAATATATATTTGTTATGTAATGACTTGAATTATTTTAGTTACAATTTGCTATGGCCGAATGTGTATAATGATAATTGGCTATCTTCCGAGTTTGATTCGATCGAGATTCGACGTCTGTAAGCCCCGTACGAACCTTAGGAATAGATAGGATACATATGTCATGACATAGGATATCTGATATGTGTTATCGTGTAAGACCACATCTGGGACGTTGGCATCGACTTGTGTTTACGTGTAAGACCATGTCTGGGACATTGGCATTGTATTTGATTCGTGTAAGACCGTCATGCGGACAAAGGCATCGATATGTGATTACATGTAAGACCACGTCTGGGACGTCGGCATTGTACGAGCTTCCGACTATCCGCGTATCCTTTTGAATTCTGAATGGTTCAACGGGCAAGTGTAAGTGAATGTGAATGTGAAAATTGAATTAAAAGGACTTAGGTACGTATATAAATTGTGTTATGAAAAGTAAGGTAAGTTAAATGTTTAATTCATTGTATAAAAGTTAATGTGTGAGCATGTGAACTATGTGTAAGTTCTAATTTTAATGTATTCGGCCAAGGTGAATTATGTATGAACTTGAAATTGAGATTTGTGTAAGTTCTCGTGAATGTGTATAAGTTAACTGTTTGATTTGTAAATGAAAGAATTTAATGTTAAATTATACTTATAGCTTTGTATACTTGGTTTTGCTAATTTAGTTGGTATTAGCTTGCTTATGACTTACTAAGCTTAAATAGCTTACTCTGTGTTTTTCTGTCTACCTCTGTTTTATAGATTTTGAATATACGTTACGAGCTCGGGGATTGTCAGCAAGACTATTCACACTATCGGCAGTTTCCTTTGGTATTTTACTAAGTTGAAATTTGAAAATATGGCATGTATAACATAGTAAAAAGGTTGAATATGAAATAAGTATTGTTGTATGTAATTAATAGCCATGCGAAGATGGCTTATCTTCTTTGATTGATTTGGTATCTATGCTTATGGTTTATGATGGTATTTGAAAATGAGCTTATATTTATGCATATTTGATTAAGGTATATGTTCATGGTAGGTAAGCATGTGTGATGTTTATAAATTGGGCTTATTGAACTTGGGTATGTGATTAATTCATGTATATTGGTTATGCTCTTATGATGGATTGAATAAGTTAAGAGATGGACCAAAACCGAATGTATACATATAGATATATATATTGGTTGATGTTAAGTGAAATGTATGTGTAATAAGTTTTAGTAAGTATATGTACTTGTATGATGTGATTTAGTTTGTGATAATATAAAGGTTCAAATATGATGATTAGGTATACGGTTATGTTTAGTCATTAAGTCATTGATAATTGAGTTTGAATTAATAACGTTAAATACATATATATATATATATATTCGACCATGATATGAAATTATGATGGATGATTAAATGTGATGCAATGTATTTTGTTTTGTGTTTAGGTTATGAAATTTAGTTGCTTGATGAGGTAAGAATTTGAATGGAAAATTTTGAATGTATATTTATAAGTTAATTTATGTTAAGTGTTGGACAAGTGGTTAATATGTTATATATGTATGTGTGTGTATTGGTTTTGAAAGATAGCATGATTAGGTATATCATTCACCTATTTAAATGATTGATATGTTGAATAGATTAACTAATATGAATTATATGATATTCGAATAGCACATAAAATGAATGACTATGTATGTGGTTTAATTGGTTAATGATATATTAAAATGATTAAGAATAAGGTGAGTTTGATATTTGTTTAATAAATGAAATTGAAATATTGAATGTCTTATTGCTTGGTAAGTATAAGATAATAAAATATGTTTGAATTTATAAAGATTAGTATGATTTGATTTAAAATAGCAAAATGTGCAACTTTATTCTGTTTGGATGATTCAATACACAAATACTTAGTTTAGATGTAATGTGTTATGTTTTAAATATATATATATGCCTGTTCTGAGTTGTGTCTTATTTGGTAATGCCTCGTAACCCTAGTCTGGCGACGGATACGGGTTAGGGGTGTTACAATTTTCACGCGGAAAAAAGCCAATTTTTAGGGTTTCTGAGCATTCTAAAGTTTATAAATACACACCAGAAGAAGACCTAAGGGAGCACGCAGAGTAGAACGAAGAAATTACTCGAAGGAAGCCGTCGGAGTAATCTCGGAAGCAGATCCACTCCAAGATTTAAGATCTCCATCAAGTTCCGTAGAAGTTTTTAGGTTCTTTATGTCTTGTTGTTTTCTTTATTCTGAGATGTTATCCTTTCACGTTATGAACTAAACTCCCTAAATACCTAGGGAGGATGAAACCTAGATGAATCTTATTATTTAATTATCTGAATTACATGATAAATACTTTTTCTTGTTCTTAATTATGTGTTCTTAACCCTTGCTTTAATATTTTCAGGATATTAATTCAAGTTTAATGTGCTTATTCACTGGAGCAAAAGTCCCTGTTTAAGAGAAGATCTAGCATAATTAAGCGGAGTTGATTGCAACCCTAGAAATAGGACGACATAAATCTGCTGGATTAGAGTCAAATCTAATAAGGGAATCCATAGATCGAGTTAATGCGACGATAGGGGTTTTAGTTAGAAAAAGATTTCAATTAATTAACCTAGAGTCAGTTGTTCTTAGTCTCGAAAGAGATATTAACATAATTCAGGGATTTCTACGAATCAAGGCAAGTGAATAAATCGTTTATTTCAGAGTCAGAATAATAAGTGAATTCTATGTAGATTCTTCCTTGGGTATTGTCTTTATTCATTGGTTTATTTCGATTACTTTCTTCACTCTCTGTCGCGTTCATAGTAAATTAGTTAGTTAAATTTTAGATTCAAATAAATCCCCTTAATTATTAGGCTAAATAATAGAAAGATAGTTATTACTAGTACTTTTATTCCTTGTGGATACGATATTCCGGACTCACCATATCTATACTACTGTTCGATAGGTGCGCTTGCCTTTGTTGAATTATTAGTTAGTTTCGAGCCCATCAAGTTTTTGGCGCCGTTGCCGGGGACTAAGATATTAGGAACGCTTAATTTTTATTACTTTAGCCATTTTTATTTTTATTGCAATTTATTTGTGTTTTTATTTTAATTTACTAACTTTTCTTTTATTTCCTTCTGACAGGTATTTTTAGTTTATGACTAGAGGGAACCCGTCAGGACCATTGCTTTTTGACAGTGAGATTGAAAGTACAGCTCGCAGAAACCGTGGAGAAATAAGGCGAAGTCTACAGTATATATAGGAAGAGCAAGAGGATGATACCAATAGTACCGAGGAGATGGCTGATAATAATCCGCTACCTCCTATGGTTGTCGCAAATCCGGTGAATCAAAATCCTGCTCCTCGTACTATGTACGATTATGCTAAGCCCAATTTAACTGGGGCTGAATCGAATATTGTTAGACCTACTATTGCTGCAAATAATTTTGAACTAAAACCTAACACTATTCAAATGATTCAACAGTTTGTTCAGTTTGATGGTTTGCAGGATGAGGACCCAAATACTCATTTGGCCAACTTTCTAGAGTTCTGTGACACTTTTAAGATTAATGGCGTTTCTGATGATGCCATTCGCCTTCGGTTGTTTTCTTTTTCCTTGAGAAATAAAGCTAAACAGTGGTTGAACTCGTTACCACGAGGTTCCATCACTACTTGGGAACAGATGACCGAGAAATTTTTATTAAAATATTTTCTACCGACTAAAACAGCAAAGTTGAGGAATGATATTTCTTCTTTTGTGCAGATGGATTTAGAAACTCTTTACGATGCATGGGAGAGGTATAAGGACTTATTGAGAAGGTTCCCTCACCATGGGTTACCTTTATGGCTACAGGTTCAAACCTTCTACAACGGTTTGAACCCCTCAACTAGGCAACTAACCGATGCAGCCGCCGGTGGAACTCTAAATAAAAAAATACCTGAAGCGGCTTATGAGTTTATAGAGGAGATGTCACTGAATAACTATCAGTGGCAAGTCATGAGAACAAAGCCGAAAAAATCCGCTGGTGTCTTCAACCTCGACGCGGTCACCATGTTATCAAACCAGGTAGAGCTCTTAAATAAAAAGATTGATGGTTTATGTGTTTCTATGCAGGTACATCCGGTGATGCAATGTGACACAAATGGAGGAGGGATGAATACTTCAGAATATCTACCCTATAATCTTAGCATGGAAAATGAGCAACTGAATTATATGGGTAATAACTCTAAACCTCCAAATAATCCTTACAGTAACACATATAATCTAGGATGGAGGAACCACCCAAATTTTTCATGGGGTGGTCAAGGGAATCAAAGACCATAACCCCCTCCAGGTTTCCAACCACCCTACCAGCAAGAGAAGAAGCCGAACCTTGAAGATATGCTAGCAAAATTTATCTCGGTGTCAGAGACTCGTTTTCAAAATACCGAGACGACATTGAAAAACCAGCAAGCATCGATTCAAGGGCTTGAAAATCAAATTGGACAGCTGGCTAAATTAGTTTCCGAAAGGCAACCAAGTAGCTTACCTAGTAATACTAAACCTAACCCAAAAGAGCATGTGAAGGCAGTTACATTAAGGAATGGGAAGGTGTTGGTTGAAGCTGAAAAAAAGATGCCACAAGAAACTGATACGACGAAGGGTGAGGAAGTAAACGAGAGTGCGACATCGGTACTTAAAGAGTATAAACCACCGATCCCATATCCAGCAAAGTTGAAGAAAGATCGCATGGACGCATAATTTGGTAAATTTCTTGAACTTTTTAAACAATTACATATTAACTTACCTTTTGTTGAAGCTATTTCGCAGATGCCTACATATACAAAATTCTTAAAAGAGCTTTTAACAAATAAAAGGAAGTTTGAAGAGCTATCAACCATGGAACTTAACGAGGAATGTTCAGCTATTCTCCAAAATAAGCTACCAACCAAATTCAAAGATCCAGGAAGTTTCACTATTCCCTGTTTAATCGGTAGTTTAAATATTGAGAAAGCATTAGCTGATTTAGGTGCCATCATTAATTTGATGCCTTATAAAATGTTCAAGCAGCTTGGTCTTGGGGAACCAAAACCCACTAGGATGAGTATCCAATTAGCTGATAGATCTGTTAAATATCCTAGGGGAATTATTGAAGATGTTTTGGTAAAAGTTGATAAATTCATATCCCTGTTGATTTTGTTGTGCTTGACATGGATGAGGACGTTGAGGTGCCTTTAATTTAGGTCGCCCATTTTTAGCTACTGCTACGGCTGTTATTGATGTAAGTGATGGTAAACTTGTGCTTAGGGTAGGTGACGAGGAAATTATTTTTAAGATTTATGATTTTATGCGATATTCTAAAGAGCAAGATGATTCATGTTATTTTATTGACTCTATTTATCATTCTATTCAAGATTCTTTTTAGGAAATCATACATAAAGACACGTTGGAACTGTGTCTTGTCCAAGGTGAGGAGGTAGATGATGATACCACTGAGATAGGGGAGATAAAAATTGAGTTAAACCCTAATGAGTCTTTTCCAAGACAAAAGAAGTATGTGGGCATTGAAATAAATGACGAACTGAAACAAAAACCCTCTATTGAAGAACCTTCCAAACTGGAATTGAAACAGTTACCAAATCACTTAGAGTATGCATTCCTTAGAGATAATTCTACACTACCGGTAATTATTGCTTCAGACTTGGGACCCAATGAGAAAGATGAGCTACTACAAGTACTAAAGAAGCATAAAAGAGCCATAGCTTGGAAGATTTCTGACATTAAAGGGATCAACCCATTGTTTTGCACCCACAAAATTTTAATGGAAGATGAATATAAACCATGTGTGCAAGCTCAAAGACGATTAAATCCCAACATGAAGGAAGTTGTTAAAGCTGAGGTAATTAAACTTTTAGATGCTGGAGTTATTTATCCTATTTCCGATAAAGATTTCTGGGTGAGTCATGTGCAAAGTTGTTCCAAAGAAGGAGGCATGACTCATTGTTGTAGCCAACGAGAAGAATGAATTAATTCCAACAAGAACAGTCACAGGTTGGAGAGTTTGCATTGACTATAGGAAGTTGAACGATGCCACGAGAAAATATCACTTTCCCTTACCATTCATTGATCAGATGTTAGAAAGATTATCTGGGCATATGTACTATTGCTTCCTAGACGGACTCTCTGGCTACTTCCAAATTCCAATAGCCCCTGAGGAGCAAGAAAAGACAACATTTACATGTCCATATGGTATGTTTGCTTATTGTAGAATGCCTTTTGGATTATGTAATGCTCCTGCTACTTTTCAGTGCTGCATGCTAGCCATCTTTGATGAACTTGTGGAAGATATTATGGAGGTATTTATGGATGACTTCTCGGTATTCGGTAATTCTTTCCACCTTTGCCTTAAAAATTTAAAACAAGTTCTAATGAGATGTGAGGAGACGAACCTTGTGCTTAATTGGGAAAAGTGTCACTTCATGGTTCGAGAAGGGATTGTGTTAGGTCACAAAATTTCTAGTAAGGGGATTGAGGTTGATAAAGCAAAAATTGAAACCATAGAAAAATTACCTCCTCCTAGTTCAGTTAAGGCTATTAGAAGCTTTTTAGGACATGCTGGATTTTACAGAAGATTTATTAAAGAATTTTCTAAAATAGCTAAGTCTTTAACGAAACTACTAGAAAAAGATGTGTCTTTCAATTTTAATCAGGAATGTTTAGAAGCATTTAATACCCTCAAAAATAAATTAATCAATGCTCCAATTATAATTGCACTTGATTGGAATTTGCCCTTTGAACTAATGTGTGATGTGAGTGATTTTGTAGTAGGTGCAGTTCTGGGACATCGAAGAGACAAGCATTTTCAGCCGATTTATTACGCTAGCAAGACATTGACGGTCGCACAAGAAAATTACACCACCACAAAAAAAGAGTTGCTAGCTGTGGTTTTTGCATTTGATAAATTTAGACAGTATTTGATATTATCTAAAGTTGTCATTTACACTGACCATTCAGCTCTTCGTTATCTCTTAACTAAATCTGATGCAAAACCTCGACTCATAAGATGGATTCTACTTTTACATGAATCTGATTTGGAAATTCAGGATAAGAAAGGAGTCAGAATCTTAATGCGCACCACCTTTCTAGGCTTGAGAATCCACATCTCAAAGAACTCGATGAGAGTGAGATAAATGACTTGTTTCCTGAAGAACAACTCTTGGCTATGTCTGAGTCCGAGGTACCTTTGTTTGCAGATATTGCGAATTACTTAGCTACTAACATCCTACCAAAAGGGTTGACACATCATCAAAAGAAACGATTCTTTGCTGATGTGAAAAACTATTTTTGGGAGGATCCTTCTCTTTTTCGTATATGTGCAGATCAAGTAATTCGGAGATGTGTTACAAAGTCAGAGGCAAACAAAATCCTAGAACATTGCCATTTAGGACCGACAGGAGGACATTACAGTAGGACTAGGACAGCACATAAAACACCCGAATCAGGTTTCTATTGGCCCACTCTGTTCAAGGACGCTAACAGGTATGTTACTTCGTGTGATAGATGTCAGAGAACATGTAATATCTCTAAACGCAATGAAATGCCTCAAACTTATATGCTATCATGTGAAATATTTGATGTATGGGGTATTGATTTTATGGGTCCATTCCCTAGCTCATTTGGGAATAAATACATCTTAGTAGCGGTTGATTATATGCCAAAATGTGTGGAAGCTCAAGCTTTACCTACTAATGATGCTAGAGTGGTAGTGAGATTTCTTAAGAAACTCTTCTCTCGATTTGGAACACCTAGAGCAATTATTACTGATAGGGGTACTCATTTTTGTAATGCTCAATTTGATAAAGTCCTAAAGAAATATATAGTGCACCACAGAACAGCTACCCCTTATCATCCTCAAACTAGTGGACAAGTTGAAGTAGCCAACCGAGAGCTTAAGCGTATTCTAGAGAAAATCATAGAATCAAATAGGAAAGATTGGGCTTTAAAAGTAGACGACGCTTTATGGGCCTATAGAACCGCTTTTAAAACTCCCATAGGAACATCTCCATATAGACTAGTTTACGGGAAAAGTTGTCATCTACCATTTGAATTAGAGCACAAAGCATTTTGGGCTATAAAATTTCTAAACTATGATCTTAAACTTACAGGGGAGAAAAGATTGATGCAGTTGAACGAGCTAGATGAGTGGCGAGCGAATGCTTATGAGAACTCACGATTATACAAAGAAGCGACAAAGTGACGCCATGATGCTCGTTTGAAGCAGCCTAAGCAATTTGCAGACTGAGATCTTGTTTTGCTATACAACTCAAAGCTCAAATTATCCCCTGGAAAGCTGAAATCAAGATGGTCAGGTCCATTCGTTATTCAAACCATCTTTCCCTACGGCACAATAAAGGTAACTCACCCGACTTATGGCACATTCAAGGTAAACGGTCAACGACTTAAACTTTATAATGGTGAGGATTTTAGAGATAACAGAGAGGAGCTTTAGCTCCGCGAACCATCGTAACCGAGCAAAAAAAAGGTAAGTCGAGCTTAGACTCTAAACAAGCGCTTCTCGGGAGGCAAACCGAGCATTAACATGCCTAATTTACTAATTATATTTTATGATATTTTCGAAATTAATTACATAAAAAAATGTTGTTTTAAAAACCCATACGGCCTAGACACACGGGCGTGTCCTTGGCCGTGTGGATTCTGGGACTTAGTTTTTAAATTTTAAAGAAATCGACAGAGGGTTACACGGCCTGGCGACATGGCCGTGTCACCCACACGGGCGTGTCCTTGGCCGTGTGGATCCTAGAGTTTAAAATTCCCAAAAAATTGATAGAGACACGGCCTAAATATAGTCCACAAGGGTGTGCGACGCGGCCGTGTGGACCACACGGCCAGGACACACGGGCGTGTCGTAGGCCGTGTGAAAACTGGAGCTTAAAATTCCCAAAAATTGACAGAGACACGGTCTGAATATAGTCCACACGGGCGTGCGCGGTCGTGTGGACCACACGGCCTGGACACACGAGCATGTCCTAGGCCGTGTGAAAACTGGAACCTAATTTCTCATATTTTAAAATTTAAAACAAGTCAGGGGGCTCCACGGGCAATACACAAGGTCGTGTGTGAGGTCACACGGGCGTGTAAAAATTCCACACGGGCGTGGGAGAAGTGAAGGACTTCGCACACGACCGTGCGACGCGGCCGTGTGGACCACACGGCCTGGACACACGGGCGTGTCCAAGGCCGTGTGAATACTAGGCTTTTAAATTTCGCGATGAACACGGGCTGGGGATAGACCACACGGGCGTGTGACACGGCCGTGTGGCCCAACACGGGCCGTTACACGACCGTGTCACCTATAAAACCGCCAATCCTTTCTTTCTTCTTCTTTTTTCTTTTTCCCAAAACCCTCTAAACCCTAGCCGCCGCAACTCCTTCACCTTTTCCCACTTTCGGCCGCCGCACCGTCGACCCCCTATTCTTTTCTCTTCTTCTTCCCTTGCACCGCAACCTTCTTTTTCTCTTCTCCCCCCTTCCTTTTTCCTTTCCTTTGCGCCGCCATACCCCCGACCCCCTTTTTCTTTGACCCACCACACCCCCCAACCTCCATTCCTAAACCCTCCACCGTCGGCCACACCCCCTCCCTCTCCCCTCTCTTTTTTCCCCCACCAGCTTTTTCCCCTAACACACACACCACTCAACCCGACCCCCTAGCCCCTCACTCTTCACCGTTCGATCGTCGTACACCCGTCGACTGCCAGTCGCACCTCACTCCGGCCACTGCCCTTGCCCACTGTCGGTCATTCTTCTTCCCTTTTTGCCTATTATTCTATTTTCTCTATTATTTCTTTATTTGTTATTATTATTATTTTTTTATATTTATTTAGTTTTATTAATTTTAGTTAAGTATTTTATTCATATTGTTTCTTTTGATTGTGTCTTTACTGTTGATTCTTTGTTTCTTCTTGAACCTCTGGACATTTTTCATATTAATTTTGATCTTCTTTTATTTTATTTCGTAATATGGTGCATGTCTATTATTTTAATTGATTTGATTTGTGTTTATTCTTGGTAGCCTGCTTCTAATTTTTTTACTAATTATCAGCTCTTTGATTGGTAATAGCATACTTTTTCTTAGTTTCCACATATATTTTCTATTCGTCCAAGTTTGGAACTTCACTTATATTTTTCTTCTTTCTTAGCAGGCATATCTTTTGTTGGTTTATTTGTTTTGATTACGTTATTTCACGTACATCATGACAAACACTCATAACAAGACCAAGGTCGCCCTCCCCGCTTCGAAAAAGCGGAAGGGTCCTGGGGCGACCTCCTCCAGTGCCTCCGCTGAAGTTCGCCATCCTTACCTTAGATTTTCCGCGGACCCACCGGAGGACCTATTTCAGCTCCTTCGCGTACGACCCCTAGGTTTGGGTCGATGCATTGACTGGGCTGCGTTGGAGTAGGTCCACCTCGCTGATGAGGTCCGCGCCTTCATCATCACAGCCCCATGGGACCGTTTCTTTAGTATCATCGAGACCACGTATATGGAGCTTACTTTGGAGTTTTGTTTGACGTTTCACCTTCAGCATGTCGGTCCATGATGAGCCAAGCACCATCACTTTCCGCCTTGGTGGTTTGGTGCGTCATATGAGCGTCCTAGAATTTGGTGCTGTTTTGGGACTATACACAGAGGATTTCATGAGCACCGAGGACTTTCTTCAGCTCCATCGCCATATTCATCACTCGCCCTCGTGTTGTTGGATTGACCTCACGGGTGGCCTGACAAACTATGACGCTAGTCGCTCGAAGGCGACTTCTCTCTCTCTAATTCTACGGTATATTCACGCCCTTTTAGCTCATACTTTGACAGGACGGAGAGAGAGCACCAGAGTCGTCACCACTCACGACGCATATTTTCTATGGAGTATGGCACATGGCCATATATTTGATCTGGCATACTTCATCGGTTTATCCTTCTGCCATCAGACTGACCACCACAGGAAGGGCCCCATCTGCTTAGGCCCTTACGTGACTCGCCTCGCTCGACACTTCAGTCTTCTCGACACATCGGAGCAGTCCTCCACACTCACGCTTGTTGGCAAGATGTCCCCTCAGGGCATATCGAGCATGCTACACATGAGGATGATCGAGCGGCGTCGTGGATTCGATCCTCCCCAGTACCAATTGTCTCGTCCTGATGATCAGGATGATCCCGAGGACATCACTGAGGATGTTCCTCTCCCTCACGAGGATTCACCTCACCCTCCACCTCCGAGTCACCGACCTCCTTCTTCTGCTCCTACTTTGACAGACATATCCGAGCGTCTCACTCGCTTTGAGTAGCAGTGCTTTCAGCAGTACGACAGTCTCGAGGCCACATTACAGCAGATCTGCAACCATCTCCATATTTCATCTTCGGCATCGCCGACTCGCGATGCGTCTGACGATGAGGACCTTTGAGTCCATTTATTTTCTTTTTGTCTTTATTTTTATTTTTATTTTTATTTTTATTTTTATTTTTATTTTCCTTTATGTTTTTTATCATATTTTCAAAGATTTATCTTTTATATTTTGAACTATATTTTAGTTTTTATGATTGTTCCTAATCGAGTAATCCCTTAATCTTCTTCCACAGTTGTGTTTATTTTCTTGATAGTTGCTCAGAATCATGCACTTCACTTTGCTATATCCACAATTCCGCATTCACTAATCCGCGGATTTTATCTAAAATTCAGGAAGTTTCACTTCTCTCCCTTTCTTATGATATTCCCATTATATTGTTATTATTTATTTTGGTACATTGAGGACAATGTACATCTTAAGTGTAGGGAGGTTAATTATATCATTATTAGAAATCCCCGAATTATGTCTTGTTCTTAAGTAATTTTCTCATATTACTATTAGAATGAAACTTCTATTGACTTATGATTTTTATTGATCTGTTTTAAATTAAGTCATAGGTAATTGTGCATTGATTGTTTAAACTTTAAGACATTAGAGAATCAAGCATGAGAAGTCTATTTTCAGAATTAAAAATTTGTTAGGTTGTTTTCCCTAATTTTAAATATTACCTTGAAGTTTGAAATTTACAAGATTGACATCAAAAACCATAATTTTTGTGAGTTCTTGAGCCTTTTAGAGCATACACTTTTCTTGTTCACTTTATTATTGGTTATGAGTGTGTCAATATTGATTTGTTATTCTAGAACTTGCTTCGATTATACATGTTGAGACCACACCTTTGATTTGATATACTGAGATGATAAAGGCACCTAGGTTCTAGTTAGGTAAATTGTCAAATCGATCTCGATTCTAACCCTCTATTTCAGACTTTATCCACACCTTTAACCCAAACCCCATTACAACTCGTTAAAGACCTTTTGATTTGTGTATCATCTCATTTTATAGTGGTGGAGATTTGATTTTCATGCAAGCCTATGGTAATAACTTTTCATGTTTGACTTTTGAGTGCTTAATTTTTTAACCTTAAACACTTTGAGTGATTTGAGCGAATCTTTAGTGAGGATGTCAAATCTTGTGGGTTTTGAATCAAAGTTAATTATTTAGATAAGGGGAAACACCTATGTTTTCATGCTATAAAAATGTGTGACTTGGATTGTTGAGTCTTTAGTGCTCTTTTAGTTAAATTATCAATGTGTGATTATTTGTGATTTATGATAAGACATTATTGATGAGAATTATGAATTGAGGAAGTTTAATTTTAATTGTGGGTTGAGGATTTTGCTTGAGGACAAGCAAACGCTTAAGTGTGGGGATATTTGATAAACCATAAAAGTAACACATTTTAATCCCACGCTTAGCGTGTTTTTGTATGTTTTATTATAAAATTTTATGAATTTGATGCTCCTAATCCTTTAAATTCATGTTTCTATACTTAGGAGAGCATAGGGAAGCGAAAAGAACGGAAAATGGGCCAAAATCAGATAAAACGGGCCATCTTAAGGATCCACACGGCCAAGCCCGTACCACACGGGCTGAGCACATGCCTGTGTGAACCACACGGGCTGGACACACGCCTGTGTGCCAGCCCGTGTCGATCGAGAGCCATGCAAATTTGCACACGGCCTGGGCCTTCTCACACGGGCTGAACACACGCCCGTGTCCCTGTCGCACCCTGCTTCGTTTTCACGCGGAAATAGCCAATTTTTAGGGTTTCTGAGCATTCTAAAGTTTATAAATACACACCAGAAGAAGACCTAAGGGAGCACGCAGAGTAGAACGAAGAAATTGCTCGAAGGAAGTCGTCGGAATCATCTCGGATGCAGATCCACTCCAAGATTGAAGATCCCCATCAAGTTCCTTAGAAGTTTTTGGGTTCTTTATGTCTTGTTGTTTTCTTTATTCTGAGATGTTTTCCTTTCACGTTATGAACTAAACTCCCTCAATACCTAGGGAGGATGAAACCTAGATGAATCTTATTATTTAATTATCTGAATTACATGATAAATACTTGTTCTTATTCTTAATTATGTGTTCTTAACCCTTGCTTTAATATTTTCAGGATATTAATTCAAGTTTAATGTGCTTATTCAGTGGAGCAAAAGTCCCTGTTTAAGAGAAGATCTAGCATAATTAAGCGAAGCTGATTGCAACCCTAGAAATAGGACAACATAAATCTGCCGGATTAGAGTCAAATCTAATAAGGGAATCCATAGATCGAGTTAATGCGACGATAGGGGTTTTAGTTAGAAAGAGATTTCAATTAATCAACCTAAAGTCAGTTGTTCTTAGTCTCGAAAGAGATATTAACATAATTCAGGGATTTCTACGGATCAAGGCAAGTGAATAAATCGTTTAATTCAGAGTCAGAATAATAAGTGAAGTCTAGGTGGATTCTTCCTTGGGTATTGTCTTTATTCATTGGTTTATTTCGATTACTTTCTTCACTCTCTGTCGCGTTCATAGTAAATTAGTTAGTTAAATTTTAGATTAAAATAAATCCCCTTAGTTATAAGGCTAAATAATAGAAAGATAGTTATTACTAGTACTTTTAGTCCTTGTGGATACTGTAACGCCCCAAATTTGGGCCTAGAAGGAAATAGGTCTTGAGCGTGGGAACACATAAAAGTTTATGTGTGCAAGAAAATGACACAATTGATTGTTTGCTTTGATGGTTAAGTGATTTAGGAGTGTTTGGGAGTGTTTGAGAAGTCCTGGGTTCAAGCCATTGCTTTTGCAAAATTTTGGTTTTCTCTTAAGTGAACCTTGGTGTTAGCATGTAGGCTTTAAAAGAAATTATGGCGGAATTATGACACAAGTTAAGCTTGTAGTCCAGTGGCAGTCGCGTGTTTAAGACTGCAAGGGAGCTCAAGTTCGAGTCTCATGATGCGTAAAGGAGTATTTATTTTACATTCTCGCTGTATGAGTAGTAGAGTTTGACTGAAACTCTGCAAGGTGGAGTTTGAATAAGTCTTATATGGAGAAAATCAGGGAGGAGATAAAGGAGGATTTTTAGGGGGAAATTATGGAGAAAATCAAGGAATATTGGTTTGAGGAAAAGAGTTGTGCCGTATGGGGAGTGTGGGAACTGAAGAAAACATTTTGGGATTTGGTGTTCTCTGTATTTCGATTTTCCATCATACTTTGTTGCCTTTTGTTACTATACTGACTACTGTTAGGGGTTTTGGCCTTCGGTTTTACTTGTTCCTCTAATACCCCGTTTAGGGATTTGTTTTCCTCTCTTTTCGCTCTCTCTCCGCTTACTCAATTTTCTTCTCTTTCCATAATACATTTTTAGGCGTAATCATCGTTGTCCGGTGAGAATGGAATTCCTTTCCTTGCTAATATTTGTGGTGGCCGATTCTCTGCTTTCCTTTTCCTCTCCATTTCCTTTTCTCTCATCTTTTCTTCCCTCTTCCAAACTATCTAGCCATCCTCTGAACGCTGATCCTTCGTTCTTCCATATTGGATACTTGGTCGAATTCCATATCCCTCAACTTGGGCCGATTGTCTCCCTTATTTGTTGTGATTTCGGTTCTGCAAGAGTGGTAACAAACCGGTAGGTACTCATATTTTCCCTTTTATGTTTCCCTAGTCTTTCTTTATGTCTACAATTCTGTTCTCTTTTATTTTCTGAAAAGCCGAATGTGACTTCTTTTTATGTTCGTTGATTACGGTTCTGTCCCTTCCTTGCGATTGGAGGTTCATTGGGTTCTAGGTATTCTCGAGAAGTAAAGGAGTGCAAGTGTTACTCAGGCAATCAAAACCCTTTTCTTCTATTACTCAATTAAGGTAAATACGTTACCTTATTTTCCTTTGGGTTTAGGCCGAATATGTTCTATTATTCCTTAAGCTGATATTGGTGGTTTTAAGCCACACATATGATCGATCTTGGTTAATAATATCTGTGTATTGTAATATAGAAAATCAACAAGGGCGGGTGATCGTTTCTGAACAGGGTCTTAGAGGACTAAAGTCACCCTCGTTCAAACAAGGTTTGATGCTCGTGGATCTTAGCATGGTTTTGCAAAACAGGTGTGTAACCGTACCCTGCAAACGGTAATAGGCATGAAAGCCGGTAAAGTGTGTACGCACACACTGATTAGACTGTAGAAAGGCGAAAGCCGAAAAGTCGAAAGGTTGGGCGTTAAGCGTTCGAACGCTCGTATGGTAAATCGAGCCCACGAAACGTGGGCGTATGACGGAAAAGGCCGCCATGAGCGATTTCATGGGCTTAGGCCATAATGGGCTTTGGGCCCATTTACACTGTCTGTATTGTTATGGTCGCTCGAGTCACTCAAGACGACTGTGGGCTTACTGATGGGCCTAAGTGTACTTAGGCCCAAACTGGTAAAATGATCGTAATGCCCCTGTAGGGTGAAATGATCGTAATGCCCTTGTAGGGTAAAATGACCGTAATGCCCCTGTAGGGTAAAATGACCGTAATGCCCCTGTAGGGTAAAAGGACTGTAATGCCCCTGTAGGGTAAAATGACCGTAATGCCCCTATAGGGTAAAATGACCATAATGCCCCTGTAAGGTAAAATGACCGTAATGCCCCTGTAAGGTAAAATGACCATAATACCCCCAAAGGGTAAAATGACTATTTTACTCCTCGTGGGTGAATGACTGATTTGTCTGTGATGTAAATGACTGATTCGTCTGTGATTTAAATGACTGATTTATCTGTGATTTAAATGACTGATTTGTTTATGAATTAAATGACTGATTCTGAGCATGGCATTCTGCATACACGACATACTTCATGGGGTTGGGGTAATCGCACACGGAAATATATCAGATCGTGGATTTGCCACATATATCATTTATCGCGCCTTTGTTGCGGTATTGGTGTGCTGGCTGGGTGGGTTGATTTAATCCCCACATGGTGTGTTGGTTGGTACGGGTGGTGTGTTGGCTGGATTGGCATTTGCACCGCATCGACATCAGATTGGGCTTAGGCCCGCATCATATCAGAATGGGCTATGGCCCACACCGCATCAGCATCGAATAGGGCCAAGGCCCAGACTATTACTGGCATATATTGTTACTGACTGACTGATAGGGGATTACACACTGAGTTTTCGTAAACTCACCCTTTCTTTTAACTATACAGGTAATCCCCAGCCTTAGACGATTTGGAGCCGCAAGAGACTCAGAGGTGGCCACACGATCGCTGATGTTCTGCTTTAGACTTATTTATTTAAATTTCTTATTGGGCTATTGATTCTGTAATAAGGCCTCTTAAACCTAAGTTATGTTATTTTGGCTTCATTTATTTGATACTTAACTGATAGTGATAGAACGCTGGTTTTCAAAAAGATTAACTATTTTCAAAACACCGCGTTTTCGCAACATTTTGGATATTTCTTCCGCAACAAACAATGTTTTTAAAGTAAATACGTTTTAATTGGTTAGTAAATGGTTAAGATGATTTGAGTTTTAACAAAGAGATTTCAACTCAGAAACGAATTTCTACCAACAAGTCCAATTTTCGAAAGACACATCAACGTGAGTCGCCAGATTCGGCCATAACGTCTAGGCCAGGTTTGGGGTGTTACAGATACGATATTCCAGACTCACCATATCTATACTACTGTTTGATAGGTGCGCTTGCCTTTGTCAAATTATTAGTTAGTTTCGAGCCCATCATTGTTCTACATAAATCTCTTCCTTCAAATAACCATTTAGGAAGGCTGACTTCACATCCATCTGATGTATTCTCCAACCCTTTTGAGCAGCAAGAGTTAGTAGCAGTCTTATGGTGTCTAACGTTGCAACAGGGGCAAAGGTTTTAGTGAAGTCTACTCCATATTGCTGGCTAAACCCCTTCACAACTAACCTCTCTTTATATCTATTGATTGATCCATCAGGATTCATCTTGGTTTTGAATACCCATTTGACACCAATTACTTTCTTGTGAACTGGTCTATCCACAAGCTCCCATTTTTCATTTTTGTTGATCATGGAGATATCATCTTTCATAGTTGTTTGCCATTCAGCTTCTTGAGCAGCTTCTTCAAAAGTGACTGGTTTTTGCTTCGCTAGATTACACTATTGATAGATTTCAGTGATGAACCTGGTTCCTCGCACTGGTTGTTCATCAACTGCATCATTTTTAGTTTGGTTTAAAGTGGTTCGCAGATCTGGTCTTGGACTCCCTTGTTCACACATTTCCTCCTCTATTGTAGTCTAATTTTAGATTTTTGTTTCTTTGAACTTCACATCTCTTATTGTGATCACCTTTTTGGTGAAAAGATTATAGATTCTGTATCATTTCTTAACACTGGAATATCCAAAAAATATCTATGGTTGCGATCTACTGCCCCGCTTGCTTTTTTTCTCTTCTGGAACATGAACAAAACAACTGCAACCAAATACTTTTAAATGTGAAACAGAAGGTTTAAAACCATACCAGGCTTCAAATGGTGTCTTCCCTTCAACAACTTTAGTAGGTTGTATGTTTACCAGGTAAGCAGCAATGTTTACTGCCTCTGCCCAAAAATCATTTGACAGAGTACTTTCAAACAGTAAGCAGCAAGCCATATTCATCACAGTTCTATTCTTTCTTTCACTTACTACATTTTGCTGTAGAGTGTATACATTGCTTAATTGATGGACCAAACTCTTCGCAAAAAATTTTCAAACTTCTTTGATGTATATTCTGCCCCATTGTCTGATCTTACCATTTTGAGCTTACAATCACTTTGGTTTTCAACCATAGCTTTAAACTTAAAAAAGATTTCAGCAGCCTCAGACTTGTTCTTCATGAAGTACACCCAACAAAATCTTGTACTATCATCTATGAACAACACAAAGTACCTACTTCCATTTAGCGAACTTTTTTTCATGGGTCCACAAATGTCAGTATGTACTAAGTGTAATTTTTCAATGGCTCGCCATGTTGTATTCGCAGAAAATGGAAACCTTGCTTGTTTCCCAAGCTGACATACTTCACATACATCTTCATAATCAGCCATTTTTGACAGATTTTTAACCAAGTTATTCTTGGACATTAGACTTAAAGATTTGTAGTCAACATGTGCCATTCTTTTGTGCCACAATTTTGTTTCATCCAGCGAGCTAGTATATGCTGCTAAAGTTGCTAAGTTTCAGTTGATAGCAAAACTTGTCTACCATCTTTGTTGATATGAGCTTGCATCCACTTAAATTAAGAATTAGACATTTGTTGTTTTTAAATACCACAGAGTAATTTTTCTCGAGCAGCTATCCTACACTTAGCAGGTTTTGATCTATGTCAGTGACTAAAAGAACATCTGTGACAAGTTTAGTACCTAATGGAGTTTTGATTAAAACATCTCCCTTTCCAACTGCTTCAATATATTGGTCATTTCCAACTTTCACCTTGGAATGAAACCTTTTGTCAGCATTCTTAAAGATGTTCACATCTACTATCATGTAACTTGTACACCCACTATCTACGAGCCAATTCTTTTTTACTCCGATGGTGAGTTCGCATGGTGTTGCGAGCTGGGCTTCGCAGGAGGCTGTGAACATGAGTTCTTTTGCTTCTGTTGTCTGTGCCTCTACATTTTGTTGTTGAGTATGCCCTTTGTTTTTGCATACTTTCTCTACATGACCAAGCTGCTTGCAGTTTTTGCATTGAGCATCAGGCTTGAACCAACAGAATTTCTCAAGATGACCCAACTTCTTGAAGTGCGAACACGGTGGATTTTTTTCTTTCCATCATCTTTCTTTGACTTCTCCTTTTTGTCTGACCAACCCTTCTTTACTTTCTGACTTGAGGAGCTCGCAGCCTCTCTGTTTTTAGCTTGAAAAGCTCATTCAGCATGTTCTTCTTCTCTACTTACCCTTCTTTGTTCTAGAGCATATAGAGCATTGATTAGCTCTGAGAGGAAAATGGTTGATAGATCTCTTGAATCTTCTATGAGAATATCTTTGATTCGTATCTCTCAGGAAGTGTGGTAATCACCTTCTCAACTACTCAACTATTAGGAAACTGATCACCTAGCAGTCTTATATGGTTCACCACTACCATGATTCGATTTGAATATTGTTTTACCGTCTCAACTTCCTTCATCTTAAGGTTTTCAAAATCTCATCTGAGATTTATCATCTGCTGCTGCCTTGTCTTCTATGATCCCTGGAACTCTTCCTTGAGCTTATCCCAAGCTTGTTTGGGAGTTTCATAGGTCATGATTCTTGTGAAGATCACGTCTAAAACACCATTTTGTAGGCAAGACATCGCCTTATGTGTAACACCCCTAACCCTTATCTGTCGCCAGAACAGGGTTACAGAGCATTACCAAACTTTTCAGATAAATTACGAACATTACGTATCATTTGACAAATATATTGTAAATAAATCATATAGTCCCTTATATGAGCCCTCGAGGCCCAAAATATGTGTTAGAAATAGATCGGGACTAAACCGAGTACTCAGGAATTTTTTTCAATAACATCAAAAATTTTCATAGAAATAAGGGACACACGCCCGTGTGGCTAGGCCATGTGGCTCACACGGTCAAGAGACACGCCCGTGTCTTAGGTCGTGTGGGCATTCAAAATAGGGGCACACGGCCGTGTCCCCAGCCCGTGTCCAAACTTAGGTGCATACTGACTTGGAATATTAAGGTGCAGGGGTTACACGGCCAAGTCACAAGCTCGTGTGCTACACACGACTGAGACAGACGCCCGTGTCTCTGCCCATGTGAAAATACCTGAGCATTCTGTTTTTAAATTTTAAAGTTACAGGGGACACAAGGCCAAACCACATGCCCATGTGTTAGCCGTGTGTCTCACACGGTCCAGTCACACGTCCGTGTGTCTAGCCGTGTGGACTCAAAATGAACCTTAAACATCAAGTTTACCATACCCTGCAATCTTAGACACCAAGCAACTCAAAAACCATTCGTTCAACCAATTCAAAACACAATATCAAAATAATCAACTTAGATACCTAACCAATGTTCCCTCATAGATTCCACAATTATATTATCAAAACATAATAATTTAAACATTTTTCAAATAAATTTATAAACATACCAATTTAAATCCAAATTTACCTATACCATATTCATTTAAACACTAATCTAAACATGCCATATTATATTCTTAACATAACTCATACTCATTTAAATATAACCAACCAAAATTAACTTATAATCTTATTTACAATCAATCCACAAAATAGTTAACATTTAGATGCCCTAGGTACATGCCGACATAAAAGAGACATACTTCACCACGTTTGAGATCGAGATCGTTGATGGATGCTGAATCGGTGATCACACTTAAGTACCTAACCTGCGCACGGAAAACAAAACCGTACGCTGAGTATAAACTCAGTGGTATTTCTATAATCCAAAAATTTAAAAGCAAAATTAATAAAACATACACATTTAATCATACAGTAACAATAGCCATTCAATTAATCAGTTCATAACAATTCATTCATAACATATTCATTTCTCATCATTCGCTATCTCAAATAGCTTTTCACAATATAATACACAATCCATGTGTCTCATTTTCATTTCACATTCAATGCTTTTCAATACCAATCTTAGTATCATTTCATTTAGTTACCCCTATTAACACGACTCGAACTCTGACAGCGATGCGGTCGTTGAGAGCACCAAAAATATCCTATTCCTTGTAAAATAGTAAAAATAACAGTAAAGGGGAAGTAGGGTCGAATCCTCAGGGACCGGATTGTACGAATGCTCGTTTCTTGAAATCTTGGACAATTTCTTGGTCAAGAAAACTGCGTTCTCAAAAAAACAGAATTAAGAATTTCGATCCGAAAAAATAAAAATGAATTTAAAGTGAATTGAAATTGCGAAATTAAATAAATTAAGAAAATTAAAATGAGGAATATGAAAATAAACAGAGTTTAGGAAGAGTAAGTTTCTTATGTGGCGAGATTCTAGCCTCCGGTTGTCTCTGCTCCGCCTTGGGTTCAATCCTTGGCTTTTAAGTAACCCTTCTCGAGCAGATAAGCCGCTTATAGTGGAAGAGGGCGCCACGACCACCAAAATCTAAGGATTTAGACTTAAAATTTGGTGGAGCCCGACTTCAGCCAATAATCGCTTTTGTGGGACTATCTTCTCGCTAGACCATCACTTCCCAACGGCGAATACCACGCCGTTTTGTCTCTTGGATTCGCCAACCTCTGACGTAGAAAGCCAACGTACTGACTGTGCAACCTTTCCAAAATGTACAAAGCGGCCGTTCCTTGCACAAGTTGAAAAGATCACCTATTAAGGGACATGGACTGCCGTCGGCCCAGTAATGCGAGAAGCGATGAATATCTTGTTGAGAAGGCTAAGCGCGGGTTCTAAGCCTCATGAACCTTTTTGGGGAATTTTGACAACCTTCGGCTAGATTGGTTTATTGGCTCATGATTTTTGGGAAAAAAATAAATATAATAGAAATGAGATTTTTATTGAAGAAAATGTGGAGAGAACAAAAGACAGAGTTTTTGGGAGAAGGAGTGTTTACAGAAAAAAGAGATGTCAAATATGTGCCACTCCATCCCCTATTTATAGTACTAGAAAACCTAGTCTATTTCTAATTAAATTCTAAAAGATAAATACAAATAAATAAAGATAAATAAAGATAAATGACAATAAATCCTAAAATTAAATCTAAATAATTATCCTTAATAATTATCCTAATAACATTAAATAGAGTCTTGTGCTATAAAATCTCTTCTTTTATATTTTTGTCCTTAGGTCTTCCATGTTTGTATTTTCGGCATCACCTTTTTTCCTCTGTCGCATGTTGGCCCAATTCATCTTTAATTTCACGCTTTTTGCCCTTAAATTTACTTTTGCCTTCAATTTAGTCCCTAAAAGATAAAAGACCATAAATAGCCCAAATTAGTAGAATCATACTCAAAATAAATATGCAATTAGCACATAAAAATATGACGTTCTAGAGTATTATCAGAAAGATATACGGATCCAACCAAAACACACCAGTTTGGTACCCAGTACCGCATCAGATAATTCGAAGTAATAACATCAGATAATTCGAAGTAATAATTTGACACCCAGTGTCTCATCGGCTAAACCGAAGTAAATTGGCACCCAGTGCTTCATTGAATTAACCCGAAGTAATAATTTGACACCCAGTGTCTCATCGACTCGAAGTCGAAGAAATCCCTGAACTCTTCCAATCCTATGACATGCTATCTATATTCGGCTCAGCCCGATACAGTTAATAGGGTTTCAATTCACTTTTCAAGTGCAACAAACATCCAATATTCAATTTCCACAATAATCACATATTCATATAAATTCAATTCAATATCAAGATGCTAACACTCACCTTAATTACTTACCATAAACATTTAATTCAAAATACAACAATTAATAATTAAATTCGGATTATAGAAATACAAACCAGAACTTCCAAGCTATTCCTCGTCGACTTTATCTTTTCCCTTCTTAGTCGAAGTTTCCGACACAATGTTAGCTACGGAATTAAAACAATTAAAATTCATCAATACAATACAATTCAATTTCACATTGAATCTTTCAATTTTTTTATTCAACATTTGCCTAAATTTTAATTTAGTCTCTAAACCGAGACTAACTTTATTTCTTTACAATTAATTCTATATTTTCATTCAATTTCCAATTTAAACTAGATTTAACTCTCTAATTTCACTTAGATCCCTAAATTTCGAAATTTTCACAATTTAGTCCCTAATACTCAAAATTTATAATTTGTCCTACAATTCAATCTTTTTTTTCATTTCTAGCTTAAAAATCTATCAATTTAGTCCCTAATACTCTAATTATTCATCATAGACAACATCTAAAAACTCAATAATTTCTAAAATTTCAACATAGGTTGGGTAATATTTAATACTAGGATTCTAAAAACATAAAAATCATAAGAAAAAGAACTAAATTGACTAACCAATTGAGCTTTGAACCCTTGAAACCCTAATTCTCCTTCTTTCTCTTTTTCTTTCCTTTTTCTTTCTTTCTTCTCTATTTCATTCTATCTTTCTATTCTTTTTCTATTTCTTTATTTGTTTTGTTTCTAATTATTATTTCATTTACTTAATATTATTATAATAATATAATATAATAATATTTATATATATACTTAAATATTAAGTAATACATATTTTATTAATTTATACATATGTATATTATTTTTACACATACATTTACTATTACCATACACTTGTTGGAATAAGGATTATTTGCTTCTTTAGTCCCTTTACTTTTCTTTAATTTATAATTTAACTTTCACTCTATATGCAATTTAGTCCTTTTACCTAATTACTCTTAATTCAAGCAAATTCACCTAACCAAAACCTAATTAACCACACAATTAACTTCATAAATATTTTTAATAAATATATACGAATCCGTTTTACGAAAACGGAGACCCTAAAACACACTTTCTGATACCCATGACTGTCGGGCCATTACATTATGTTTTCTTGCACATTCCTCATTATGTTGTTTCATTTGAACAAGAGTGAGATTTGGCCTCAACACTGGTGGCTGTATTTCAGCATTTACAACCTCCCAAAAATCAAAGGCTTGAAGATAGGTTTTCAATTTTACTACCCGGATGTGGTAGTTTTCACCTGTAAAAACAGGAGGAGGTGGTGGTGTAAAGTTTGCTGAAGACATTTTTTATGAAAAATAGGCCTCAAAGATAAATGGCTCTTGATACCAATTGTTGGATTTTTTAAGGAGGAGGCTTAAACAGAAGCAAAAAGATGAAAAATGAAGAAGTTAATTTTTGGTGAACTATTTCATTAAAAAACCAATATTTAGTTTACATGAAAATTATGCTTAAATAAGCTAAAAATAATAATAAAATATTACAACTTGGTTTAATTCAGTGACTAGATTCATAGAACTTTCTTTTTCATTTGTTAGATTATGTCTAATCGCTTGCCAAAATGTTTAATCAAAATTTATCACAGTTTCAGTGCAAGTTGACAACTTGTAGAGTGAAGAGCTCGCAGGTGAGCTCTCATGCTTGGTGAGCTCTCGTAGTTCTTTATTGAGCTCGCAGTTTACAGTTAATATGGATGGTCATTTCGCAACAATAGCAATAACAGAGGAGCAAAACTAGAAAATACCTCAAAAGACGAAAGAAAATAAAGCTCTCCGAATAGGACACCTCAAAACCATGCAAAAAATCAGAGCTGGTGATACCCTCTTTGGTAAAGTGAACTGCAATCACATTGGCCTCTCTTAGCACCTTGTTACTCTGGTGCAAAAGGTCGTCAATGATATTCAAGCTCTTCCATAGTTTCCATGGTTTGGCAGCAGTGATACGGACCCATGAAACGGCAACGAAAGCATCGAATTCAATAATGAGAGGAACTTATAGAACCATGGAGAAGGAGAATCCACAAATAAATTTGACATCCCGGAGAAACACCACCGCAACCAGCACACCTTCCCTTTCGTAGAACCATCAACATTAAAATACTAAGAATCACAAGGGACCGACCAAGAAGCACTCCCTCGAATCCAGAAGGAAAAATCCCACCATAAAAATCAGGAATTTTGAGCTCATCAAAGCAAAATCAAGTGCAGTGAGCAAAGCATGCAAAGAGACACCCCTTCACCGACAGAACAAACCTTATTTCTAGTAGATTAATACCAATTCAATTCTCGCAAGCCGTACGGTCCAGACGATGGCGACACAAACAATAAACTATATTAGTCAAAGATGGCTTATGCATCCTGCCATTGCACCAAATTAAGAGTCTTACCATATGTTATGAATTGAATTATCATTGACTTGGAAATTTCAACTCATTCTCAAACATCAGTCCTATTCACACTGCAGAACATATAAAGAAAGTTTAATACAATCCATATGTGTTTCCATATGTTTTCATATATATTCTCTCAGGCGTATAGAGTTCTCTTCAAATCTTCGTAGGGGATATTTTATTTATTTAAAATATCCCCTATGAGGTATCGTTTGTGTTCTCTTCTAAGCTTCTTAGCTTCAAAGAAAAAATCCCCTCAATTAGAACTTCCGGAGGATATATGCCGTCAATTTTCACTAGCCCAGATCAAAGCCGCGACCAACAACTTCCATCCAGACTCCATTATTGGTACAAGTTACTTCGGGAGTATTGTTTATAAAGGGACAATGGATGATGGAACCATTGTTGCTGTGAGACGCTGCGGAGGCAGTTCAGGAGGAGGAGCAAGTGAGTTACAATTAAATGAGGTAAAGTTGCTTTGCCAGTTGCGCCACCCGCATCTCGTCTCTCTTATCGGGTTCTGCCTTTCGGAAAATGAGATGTTCGTTGTGTTAGAGTACATGAGCAGAGGGTCATTCGCTCATGTTCTCTACGGGAAGGATCATGTTCCACTGGCTTGGAAACATAGGCTACATATATGTATCGGTGCAGCACGTGGATTACATTACCTTCACACTGGAGCCAAGCGTGCTGTAATCCACCATAACATCAAGAGCTCAAACATATTTTTAGATGAAGAATTGTGTTCTAAACTTTCAGATTTTGGCTTGTCCAAACTGCTTCCTCTTAGCACGTCAAAAGCCTTGACAAGAACCGACACAGATCATGTGGTGGGAACTTGTGGATATATGGCCCCAGAGTATCGCGTGCGTTTACTGAAAGAAAAATCCGACGTCTTCTCATTTGGGATTGTTTTGTACGAAGTTCTTTTTGGCAGACCACAATATGATAGCACACTACCTGAGGAGAAACAGTATCTGCTTGATTGGGCCATGGAATCCCTAAGCCAAGGAACCATTTATCATGCCATTGACCCATACCTCAAAGGAAGGATAGCTCCAGAATGTTTGAACAAGTATTTGGAAATCGCTTCTAGTTGTGTCCACCATAAAGGAAATTTAAGACCAGCAATGGGCGAGGTGGAGGTCACACTAGAGCTTGCCTTGGAGCTGCAAGGGAGAGCAGATTCCGAAATGGAGAGCATCTATCCTTACGGTGAATGTATATATGAAGAAGCATTGTTTTCTGGCTTTGTTTGGAAATTTTTGGGTCTTGATAGCCATAATTTTTCTGAATTTGCTTATGACTCATCAGATTCTGAGAGCAATAATTGCAACAATAATAGTTAAATGCTTTGTCACATAGCAGTATCTGTTCGGGGAAAAAAATGAAAGTCTATGTGTTACAAAAAAAATTTCAAGCTTTTTTTGGATTGCATAAATTAATATGTGTTCTACAAAAGCAGCGATATGAGGTCAATCCCCGCAGCCATAGGTAGTAGCTAGGGTTGGCGGAAACTATTGCAGATTAGACATGTTGCTCGTCAAGTGGTTAGTAGTGATGGTTCTTGGCCTATTCCATGAACTAAATATTCAGTGGCAGAAGTTTGGAGTATGTTAAGACCGGAGAAGGGAGAAGGTTCCATGGCTTAGACTGGTGTGGTTCAAGTTTTATATTCCCAAACAGACATTCATTTGTTTATTGCTTGGCCATTGCCACTAGGGATAGATTGATCTCATGAGGGTATAAGTCAAGAAAATGAGTGTAAGTCAAGAAAATGAGTGTGTGCTTTGTAGGAAAGAGAAGGAAACTAGAGACCACATCTTCTTTAGTTGCTGCATATCTTGGATTTATGTAAAATCCAAAGGAGAGCTGTTGTTTGGGTTGAAGAATCACTATGGGCTGCTACTTAAAAGAAAACAGTCCTTGATCACAAATATTTTACACATTGCTTTGAATGCTTTGATTTTTATTTTATTTTATTTTTTTGTATGGAAGGAGCAAAACTACAGGGTTTTTGCACATGTGGAATCTACTGAGTCCAACTTTCTTGAACTAATTCAAAATGTGGCGGTGCTATGGGTGCAGACTTCTTGTAGTTGAAAACAACAGTGATTTTAGAAAAGAAAGCTTTTGAAAGTTTTGTGGGAAAATGAGGTGAAAACGACTGTTTGATATTGTTATAAAAAATAAAAGTTCAAAAATTTTCTTTTAGAAAGTAAAAATTAGTTAATTTATACGTTAATCAAAATGATTTTAGCTATTCATAAAAATAAATGTTTTAAGCTTTAAAATTTATCTTTATCTTACCTTATTAAAATAAAACTAATAACATTTAGTTTTTTCTATTATTTTTTTTCTTTTTGCCATGTAATTGAATAATTAGAGTTTCATATTTATTTTTTTTTAACAAAAAATTGAACTGAAAAATAAGAGATTATGATTATTAAGATTCATCAATTTGGGTATTAGGTACTTGTTTTTCTTGATTGAAATGGTCAAACAATTTTTTCAATGAAGAAAAACAAATACCTAAAACTCAAATTGATTAATCTTATAATTAGCTCTAATCTCTTGTATTTCCATTCTAATTTTTTTTTTCTAAAAGAAAATAAATATGAAAGTAGAGATTATATCATTTTTTTTTCACTAAGACTTCAATTGCAAGGGGAAAAGAAAAAAAGAAGAGAAAAATTGGTAAGTTAAGATAAATACAAAATTTAAGGTTTCGAATCATTTATTTTGATCTAATAGTTAAGATCATTTTAATTTTCATGGTTATCGTTTTAAAAATTCTCACTATAATTATCACTTAATTTATATGATTTTTAAATAATTTAATATAATTATTTACTTATTAAAAAAATATTTTATAATTTTTTTTAAATGATAATTGGATAATCTATTTAATAAATAAAAATGTGTGGTGATATAAATCCTTGTGCTATTAATTCAATTGGCAAGCGCTCCTTAATAGTTGCATGGGTCATCATGGATGGATAAACAGTAGAGAGATGAGGACAGTATTCATTGTTTAATCATCCCACCATATATTTATTGATTTATGAAATAAATTATTCATTAATGCTGAAGAAATCCAAAAAAGAAAGAAGTTATAGCTCCAAATCGTAGACTTTTCCGACGTGCATTATGCCTTTTGGAAGAAAACTAAGTCCATTTCACACTGCACACAAATTTAATACATGATAAAATCCATAGTGGCACTCAAAGAAATTGTCAAAAAGTTGCAAAGTAATACTCAATAGTCAATACTAAGTTTGAAATACACGTGAGAGAAAATTTTAGGTGATTTTAAAATTGTGTTTTTCTTTTAATTTCATAATATAGTTTTATATATTATTTATTAGAAGAGGTAAGTTTTGAAAATCTACTTTTCAAAATACTTTTTTTTTTTTTTTTAGTTTTAGTTACAAATCTCAAAATCTCTAGTTTAATATAAATGTGTTTGGAAATTTTGACTGACTTGTCATATTTCATGTTTGAACAATAGTTAAACAAGATGTACGGAGCAATCAAAGTTTTTGAGGTTGGTATATTTGATTTTTAATGGATTATGGTTTAATATTATTGAGTCTTGTTTGTAGACTTGATTATGGGTTGAGATATCCATCTAGGTCCGAAGGTCCGCTCGAAAAGTGGGAGAGTTTGAGCAAAAATATAAGCTCCAAAATGGGCTTGGACAAGAAATAAAACTCGTTTTCTAAATGGACTGGGCCTCGGGTAGGATTTTTTGCTCGAGCCCGGCTCGAATCAGTTGTTTCACTGTTATTTTGCTACCATTTCGTTATTATATTGCTACTATTTTATTGTTATTATTTGAATATTGTATAATTGTTAATTTTGCTACTATTTTAAAGACATTTGCTTGTTAAGTTACAACTATCTTAGTTACTCACATTGGTGTGTGGTTAAGTGTCTTTGGCTTTTGTATTTTGCTATTTTATTGGGTAATTTTGTGATACTCTTTTAGGTATTGTTTGGAGAGCTTTATTAAATGTAAAGTGAAACATGCACCAATAGCCAATAGGTGATTCGGTTGGATTGTTGAATAAAATCATTCTCCGAGAGTTACTTTGCATCATGTTCTACCTTGCTAAAAATATGTTTTGTCTCATTTTCTCTTCTAACAGAAGTTAGAACGAAATTGTTTTGCATCCAACCAAGTTACCTATTCCAACATCTGTGTGAACGATAGTTCGAACGAAGTGCAAACCAAAGTGTTTTCTATTGGTATCAGAGTAAGCTTTAAGAGTTGTTTGAAGGTGATCGTTTGTTCGGTTTGCAATCATGGAATCCATGAAGGAAAGTAGTTTAATTACTCGATCCTTGTTGCTACTTGGTTTAACAAACTGTACTTATTGGAAGGTTCTTATGAGAGATTTTATCATGTTTGTTAATAAAGTAGCCTGGGATGCAGAAAGAAAGGCTTCTTATGGAAATTCATAAGCTCTAGATATTATTTTCAATGGAGTTGATTTGGACCAACTTAAAATCATTTTTGCATGAGAATATGCTAAGGAGACAGAGAAAATCTTGCAAAACCAACGTGAAGGAAATGATGTCTGTTAGAATTAAGTGACCCGAATCCTTATTTAAATAAAATACAATGGTAAAATAAAATAAAAGAAGAATCCCTATAGAACTACACTTCTTTTATTTTATTTTAAATAAGGTTTTTTAAACCTTATTAAACTCCATCTATTGGATATTGATTAGAATAAGGAGTTTCAATCTTACTACACTCCTATTAGAATATGGCTTTACAAGCCTATAAATAGACATAGTCTATTCCTCTTGTATACAGGTTCGAATTCGACATAGTAAATTTTTCTTCTCCTCTGCCCGTGTTTTTTTCCCGAAAGGGTTTCCACGTAAAATCTGTGTGTTCTTTATTTTATTTCTCTTTTCTTTGCGATATATATTGTCATTACCGACGTTATATTTTTTCACAAATTGGTATCTGAGCTTCTGGGTTTTTCATCTCGATCACGGTAATGGTGTCCTTGAAGTATGAAATTCTGCTGTTGGATCGCAACACCAGATTCGTGTTGTGGCAGATAAAGATGCAGGCAGTTCTTGCACAAATGGATTTAGAGGAAGCCTTGCTAGGGATAGATAAAATGCCTTCGACATTGACGAAGGAAGAGAAGAAGCGCAAGGATCGAAAGGCGTTAACACAGTTACATCTACATTTGTCTAACGAAATTTTGCGAGGATGTGATGAAGGAGAAGAGACCACACGCATTATGGAAGAGGCTAGAACAAATATGTATGTCGAAAACTCTAACCAAAGAAGTTGCATATGAAGCAACGTCTTTATGCTCATCGTTTGGAGGAAGGTGCGTCAGGTACACGAACACTTAACAGATGTTTAAAGAAATTCTTTCAAACTTGGAGGCCATGGAGGTTCGATGTATGATAAGGAAGATCTAGGGTTGATTTTACTTTGTTCGTTGCCCCGCTTATTCAACCTTTAGAGACACGATTTTATATAGCCGCGAGTCTCTCACGATTTGATGAGGTTTATGATTCTTTGACCTCGTATGATAAGATGAAGCATTTTGTGGTTAAAAGCGACTCTCGGGAGAGGGTCTCATTGTTCGTGGGAGACAAGATCGAATGCTTGATGATGATCGTGGAAAGACACAGAGAACGGAATCCTCGCGGTAAATCTAAGGGTAGATCAAAGTCTTCAAACAGAGGTAAAACTTGTAACTTCGCAAGAAGAAAGGGCACATTAAATCTGAGTGCTATAAGCTACAAAATAAGATCAAAAGGGAGGCTGCGAATCAAAAGAGAAAACAACCGTAAAATTTCTGGTGAAGTCGATGATGTTGTAGAAGACTACAAATGATGGTGAACTTCTAGTCGCTCATCAACAATTCTAAAGTGAGTGAGGAGTGGATACTTGATTCAGGATGCACCTTCCACATGAGTCCCAATCGGGATTGGTTTACAAATTACGAAACAATTATGCAAGGTGTTGTTTTAATGGGAAATAATGCTTCGTAAAATCGCAGTGTTGGAACAATTAAAGTTAAGATGTTTGATGGAGTTGTCGTAACACTTAGTGACGTGCGGCATGTTCCGAATTGAAGAGAATTTAATTTCATTGAGTACTCTCGATTCAAGAGGGTACAAATATACAAATGAAAGTGGGATTTTGAAGATTTCCAAAGGTTCCTCACTGTGATGAAAGGGCGGAAAAGACTGCCAAGTTATATGTTTTGCGGGGTTCTATCATATTATGGTGATGCAAATTGCCGCTTCCTCTACCTTGTCGATGATGATATTACTAAACTTTGACATATGCGCCTAGGGCATATGAGTGAGAATGGCATGGCGAATTGAGTAAAAGAGGACTTCTTGATGGGCAAGGAATTTGCAAACGAAGTTCTGTGAGCATTGCATTTTGGGAAGCAAAAGAGAGTTCGATTCACCGAGGAATCCATAACACGAAGGGAACATTGGAGTATATTCATTCTGATCCATGGGGCCATCAAGAGTGCCTTCAAGAGGTGGAGCTAATTATATGCTAACTTTTATTGATGATTTTTCCGAAAAGTTTGGGCATTCTTCCCCGAAGCGAAAAGCGATGTGTTTTCCGCATTTAAGTCTTGGAAAACGTGATTGAAAAATGCAGACGGAAAACAAATAAAATACCTCCGCACAGACAATGGCTTAGAGTTTTGTTCTGATGAGTTTAATAAACTGTGCAAGTCAGAAGGGATCGTGAGACACTTGACAGTTCGTCATACTCCACAACAAAACGGCGTTGCAGAACGAATGAACAGAACGATCATGGAGAAAGTTCGATGTATGTTGTCAAATGCCAACTTACCAAAGTCGTTTTGGGCCGAAGCAGCCTCTACTGCATGTTTTTTGATCAACCGATCTCCATCCATTGCCATTGAGAAAAAGACTCCACAAGAGGTATGGTCTGGTAATCCTGCTAATTATTCTGATTTAAAGATCTTTGGGTGTCCTGCGTATGCTCATGTTGATAATGGAAAATTGGAACCGAGATCCATTAAATGTGTTTTTCTTGGTTATAAAGCTGGTGTAAAAGGGTATAAGTTATGGTGTCCTGAAAATAGAAAAGTTGTGATTAGCAGAGATGTTGTTTTTGATGAAACTGCTATGCTACCTAACTTATCTCTTAAAGACTCTTCCAATAAAGAAAATCAAAAGCGGTGGAGCATCAGTTAATACAGAGTCGACTCCTCAAGCCAAGACAAAAATTGAGAATAGAGTTGCTTCTTCACCACAATACTCTATCGCCAAAAATGTAACTAGAAGAGAAATTAAGCCTCCAAAGAAGTATGCTTTGAGGTGATCTAGTTGCTTATGCTTTAAATGTGGCCGAAGATATAGATGCAAACCAAGAGCCGTCTAATTATTCTGAGGCGATTAGCTGTGAAGACTCAGAAAAGTGGATGTTTGCTATGCAAGAGGAGATGGAATCACTCCACAAAAACAGAACATGGGATCTTGTGTCACTTCCTATAACCAAGTTTGAGCATTGCTTAGATTTGGTTGGTGTTCATTGTTGAAGTTAAACCCTTAAGGGATTTTATGGAAGAGGTGGAGAACTTGTTCGTTGAGAGTTCGCGATGAAGAACTTGTTTATTTAGAATTCGTGTCAAGGTGGAGATTGTTAGAATTAAGTGACCCGAATCCTTATTTAAATAAAATACAATGGTAAAATAAAATAAAAGAAGAATCCCTATAGAACTACACTTCTTTTATTTTATTTTAAATAAGGTTTTTTAAACCTTATTAAACTCCATCTATTGGATATTGATTAGAATAAGGAGTTTCAATCTTACTACACTCCTATTAGAATATGGCTTTACAAGCCTATAAATAGACATAGTCTATTCCTCTTGTATACAGGTTCAAATTCGACATAGTGAATTTTTCTTCTCTTCTGCCCATGGTTTTTTTCCCGAAAGGGTTTCCACGTAAAATCTGTGTGTTCTTTATTTTATTTCTCTTTTCTTTGCGATATATATTATCATTACCGACATTTATATTTTTCACAATGTCAAAACTTCATATTTTAACAACTAAGTTTGAAAATTTTTAAATGTTTGAAAATGAAACTAAATTTGAGTTTTATGAAAAATTATGTGAGATTTTTAACGAGGCTTTCTGTCTTGGTGACTATTTTTTCAAGGATAAATTGATATACAAAGTGTTGAGGCTTTACCAGGTTCACCATTAAAATCACGACAATAGAGAAGACAAAAGATATCAACCCTTAAACTAGACGAGTTAATAGGCCCACATTAAAATTTTGAGTTGAATCTGGAAGAAGTGAAATATGCACCAAAGTTATTCTATCTGCTATTCAAACGTGAGGTGGGACAAGAAAAGCGATCAAAGTTCCAACACTACTTTTTGGGATAACACATTCAGATTATATGAATCTATTATTAAATTTACTTTTAAATTTTTTAATTACTAAATTTTGATATTTAAAAAAATTATTTGAATTAAGTTTTTTCTCTAAGCATTTACATTCTAATTATGATATTAAAATTTAGGGTAAATTATGCTCAATGTTACTAGACTATTAGTAAGTTTACATTTTGGTCATTCAACTTCAAAAAATTACAAAATGGTCATTGAACTATTCGAAAGTTTTTATTTAAGTCACTAGATTGTTAAGTTCTTTTTTAAAAAAGTGTGACTAGTGAGCTCCAAACAACGATTTGAAATTTGGTACGATGGATCAATACTATCAACGAGTAGAAGAATATACCTTGGATCTAAATCGATATGATGGTTTAGTGTCGGAGATCGGAGAAAAAACCCGTTTGAATTTTGATTTGTAGATTTACAACTTTCAAAATTGTTTCATGAAAAATAAAATTGAATTGTAGAAGAAAAGAAGAACCAAAGCTTACAAATGGTGTAGCTGGTATGAACAAAGGTCACGCAACAACAAATATAATAGTCTGATGACTTAAATAAAAACTTTCAAATAGTTAAGTGATAATTTTATAGCTTTTTGAAGTAGGTGACCAAAACGTAAACTTACTAATAGTATAGTGACCTTGGATGTAGTTTACCTAAAAATGATAGATCTTACCCCTTAACATATATATAGTTATCGATTGAGATTAGCAATAGATTTGTCTATTACAGTATTATCATAGGTTAGGAAACGGTAGGTAATATTTGGGAACTATGGGTATAGTAGACATGCTAGGTTAATAACCGTTGAGGTGGTAAAAATGTAATGGGTTTGCTTAAACATTTGTTGGTTTCTTGGTTATGAGGGGAACGTTGTGATATTCAGGTTGATAAGAATTTCCATTTTATCCTCTTGCAGGGTAGATGTTCGATAATTTGTTTGAATAGGATTAATATTCTTTTGGAGCTGTCTCGTTATAGTAAAAAAGGAGCGCTGGGTTCTATTCATCCTAGATGAGTTTGGTTGTATGTTGAGTTGTGAAAGTTTTTGGCTGCATTTCAGTTCTTGCTTTGCTTAATTCAAATCTTAGATTGCAAACTTACTTGATGTCTTTATTAGGCCGCTGCAGTCAGCAGAAAAATCCAAAACTTGAGCAGCTCAAAGTCCACTCCCTACTGAGAGGATGAGGAGACTCATGCTGTCAAAAGGGCCACTCCAGGTGATAGAAGCATATTGTTTTGATGAGGTTAGCTCTTAATTGTGATGCAGGACTAAACGCTTTCAATTCTCTATCCAGCTATCTTAGGAATCTGATAAATTGCATTAGTATGTGCTTAATATATGATATTTAGTTGCTGTATCAACTAACTATGACAAATATGCACCTTATCCAATAGTTGAGGCAACACCAACAAACATTTAAATCAAGAGAAGTCTTAACAATATAAGCAAGAGAACTAGATAATCTTAAATGACAAATCTTGCAAAGAAACACCCATAGAACTCTTGAGTCATCTTGCTCCTTTTACTTTTCAAAGCATCAGTGTCTATATAACAGTCTTCCATGCAGTCCTGAACATTTGAACACACAGAATTTTCAGCCTAGAGTAAACAATGGACCGCAGATTTTTTCACTAATAAGAAGTAGCTGAAAACTTTATATTTTGAACCATTTAAATTATATAATTGAAGATTGAACAGCCAGATACAGAGATGCTTGCCAATGTTTAACAGTGGTAGAAGCTTGCTGCAGATGAAATACATAATTGTTTCTCTATGTGGATCCATAATTAAGTTGTTTGGTTTCTTTGACAAAGCACTCACTTATAAAAGTTTTATATCTAATAATTAGCTACTTATAGATCTCTAGCACAAAGGCAATAATGTGACTAACTTGTAAAAGAAACTCTTGTTGTTAGAAAAGGCAACAGGTAAGGCAACAGTTGTTTGGTTTCTTTGACAAAGCACTCACTGTTAGAAGTTTTATATTGTCTGGAGTTTGACTTAAAAAATTTATTTGTAAGGCAACTGGTAAAAATATGCCACCAAGCCTGGAATAAAGCCAGAACAATGCAGTTAGAGAAGGTCTTGAGTATGACATTAATAGCCAATATGCAAATTAAATCAACATTATAACAATTGAACAAATTAACATCAATAGTATAGAATCACTCACCATAATTTTGTCTCAGTTCAAAAATACAATGGAAGGCACATGTTGGACTTTGTAGAAATCTTCCCCATCTTCCTCAATACTACTTTTGAATGCTCTTGACATCCACCTAATCTCTACTTCCCGGAGGGTAGTGACAAACCTCAGTCCATCTGGAACCATCTTCAGCTTGTAGCAATCAGAAATACCCAAACGACTAAGAGTAGGCATAGCTCCTTCTTCAATCTTCCACTCCTCAAAGTTGGACAACCCACGAAGAAGTAACGTTTTTAGTTGGGGGAAACTGTTCCTAGAGCAAGTCATTTTCTTTCCCATGAATAATTCCCATCCGCTTAAGTACTTTAAGTGAGGCAGCTTCCCAAGCGCTTCCATTGGATCTTCAACAAGTCTAGATCCCCATAAAGTTAACTTGGTGAGAGATGAAGGGAATTCATTATCTCGGGGTAAGTTCTTTAATCTTCCTTCTACATGCAGCTTGCAAAGACGTGAACAGCCTAATAGTAGTTTCCTTAAATCAACTACCGTATCCGGAAATGAAAGGAGGTCAGTTTTTAAGGACAGGGACGTAAGGTATGGCAATATCTTATTTGGAGGTTCAAAGATTTGGACAAATGATTCAAAGTGTCTAGGGTCATTTAGAACAAGTTTTCGGAGGTTGGTTAATAGGAGAAGATCCCTAACATTACATTTATTAGCAGGAAAATTTACAAGAGTCTGCAAATTGCTCAGACAGGCCAACTGTAAATTATCTGTAACATCCCCGCACCACTTAGGAAGATATAGATGTCTCAACTGCGCCATCTTCCATAAAATATTAGGCACTTGTACAGTTGATTCCCATGACACTTTATCAATTGTTTGCAAGTTCAGAGTCTGCAAGCCAACCAGATTGACCAAAGATGTCGGCAATTTTCTTATACGTGTTTTCTTCAGACTTAAAAATCTCATCTGAACAAGAAATCCTATATCTTCAGGTAATTTCTCCTCAAGTCCTTTAATTCCTTCAAGATCCAACACTTTAAGCAATTTGAATTTCTCAAACACAGATTTCAAAAGGCGCTCATTATGTATTCTATGTTTTTTTGGACGGAAAAAGAATAAGGACCTAAGGTTAGGATTTTTCTGGTATTCTGGCAAACCAGGATCTTGGTTGTTTTGATCCAAATGGATAGCACATCTACGGATCTTGCTTACAGGTGTTGGTCTAGAATACGTAGAAGATGGGAGAGAACCAATAATATGCATAAAATTTTCTTGTTTGGCCTTTGACAAGCATAAATCACGCATAAGGTCATGCAGACGACAAGTTTTTATGGTTCCTGTTGAACCCTTCACTCCCACTTGAACCATCGACCTATTTATCATGTCATGGAAGTAGCCTTGTGCAACTTCCTCCACAGTTTCATGCCTTTCATCTACTTCTACTTCATCCTGTGAGGATATAAAGCCTTCTGCAACCCATTGCCGAACTAACTTCTTGGTTGGTATTTCAAAATCTTCTGGAAACTGGCTCAAATGTAAGAAGCATGGTTTCAGTTGGTAAGGTAATTCATGGTAACTTAAAGCCAATACCTCAGATAGTTTAGCTTGTCGTCCACTCTCTTTTGATCTTGCCAAGTGTAACTTGATATTTCTGTGCACCTTATCCCACTCATTCACTGTTTCTTTCGTTGCCAAAAGTCCACCAAGCACAATGATTGCCAGCGGTAGACCTGCACAACTTCCCACCATTTCCCTCCCTAAATTCTCCATATCTTTTTCAACTACAAAGCCTGGAAAACACAAATCAAAATGAAAATTAGAAAATCCTATGTTTCCTAAATGAACCATAGATATATAACCAGGTGCCTTCCCTAATAATCAATCACTCATTTTGGGCTTTGACTGGTTGTTTAGGGTGGACTTATCATTAGGATGGATATCCTAAATCCAATTCTTCTTACTCTTCTGTTCTTCAAAAGAATAAAAAAGATTATCTATTCTACTTGTTATCATGCTTTGTGAAGAAGTAACAATTAGGGAAGCTTATGTGCATGCTCTGTTACTTCATATATTTTAACAAATTATATATCTAAGAAAATTAGTGAGACAAAAAAGGAAGGTGTAGAAAAAAGCATTATTAGAGAAATGTTGGAATAGACACGAATGCTCAAAGGATATTAAAATATATGCACATCAAGCATGACCAATTATAGTACTGCTAAAGGTAAAATGTACCTAAATTTTGGGGCAGGTAGCAAGGTATAACTTTTTATTCTTAAAAGTTGTTAACGACTTCACCAGGTGCCTTCAACTTCTATTACCAAGTTCTTCTAGGAGGTTACTTTAATTACGTTAGTTTTGATTTTGCCTCTTGATTTTGATTATTTCATATATAGTTTAGTCATGCATGAATGACATTACTCCTGCCAAATGCTTGAGTTGGAATATGAATCATAACAAGGCTATAGCTTAATATGAACCTAGTCAATGTGCTTTGCTTCAATTATGATCTGTTTGAGCAACTCCAAGTGAACCATGCTAACTTTAGTTAAGCTGTCCAGAAAGCCTTGCTTTTGGCAATAGTTTAGTCAAAATTTGTGAAAACAATAATATAAGTAGTAATCAAGTACTATTTTTTCCCTTTACCCAAATTCAATTATCCTATACTGCACAGTTCTATTTTCCAAACATTGGCTTTAGATTAAATAAGAGTAAGATATAGGCTAAACTTATGTTAGTTGGACTCTATTTTTCCTGAAGAACTCGTGTCCAACTACTTTGTCTGAAACACATTCCAACATGGGTATGAGTATAAGATTCTCTCTAGATATATAAAAAAAAAACCTCAACAATGTAATAGTATTGCACGTGCCCCCAAGTCAGGTAACATAGGGCTAAGCAGATAGCAACATGCAGAATTATGGCTAATGGAGTCAAAAGACTTTGGCAATCAAGATGTCTAGGAGTATGAATAATGGAATAATTAACTACCCGATTTGTCTTTCCTTGGAAATGCTTTCAATTGGAATAGCTCCCAACTCTGTTCTTCATTTAAACACTCTGGTTCATGAAGGAATCCATTCTGATCAGCATCCAGAGCTACCTTCCTATTGCGGGTTGTGAGCAATATTTTGCTACCAACAGTTGTTTCATCAGGGAAAGCAGGGAATAAAGTCTCCCACGCCTCACTCGTCCAAATATCATCAATCACAATCAAACATTTCTTCTCTTGCTGAACTTTGTAAAGCTTCTTTGCTAATTCCTCATCCCTCATTCTCAAAATTTCTTCCTTCTCCTCCTTTGATGGGGTGATCAATTTCAGCAGAATTCCTTCCCAAACATCTCTTGGTCTGCATTGTTGAGAAATATAAGCCCAAGCAAAAGCTTCAAAGTGTCTCCTAATATCTGCATGATGGTATAAGGTCTTTGCTAGGGTGGTCTTCCCAAGACCTCCCATCCCACAGATAGACACAACACGGCAACGTTCTTCTTCATGAATTAACTTCACTATCAGTTCCTTTATGTTTTCTTCAAACCCAACAATATGCTCTTCCACAATATGGGAATAAGACCATCTCAGCTGCCTTTGCCTCTCTGATAAAATTCTTGACCCTTCGCCTTCTTTTCTTGCTGTTATTCCATAGGTCTGCAAACTTCTGGTGAGGTCAGTGATTCTAGATTTGATTTTATCAATCTCCGATGCAAGATTATGAAGTTCCTTTCTGTGGATAATCGAGTTTCTGATTATCCCACCTTTTTTGGATGCAAATTTAACAATATAATTGTCAATCACATCTTCAACATCATAAGCAGCCTCCCTTATCTCTGAAACCCAGTTTTTAACACTTTCTTCTTCATCTAGTCTTTTGTCTGCATCTTTGAGGAAGCACTGCATCCTCTTTAGTTCGATTTGCAACTGCTTGACATTTTTGTTAACCCCCAATAACTGTGCAGCCTCCTCAATTAATAGGTCTCCGAGCCTTTCCACAAGAAAAGACACCACAGATTCAGCCATGGCTACTTTGGTTTTGCAACTAAAACAGAGGCAAAGCTTATGTCCAGTCAAGCTGAACTGAAGTTGAATGAAAACAAACGACTGCTTAACTGAATCCAGTTATGTTATCTGAAAATCATTTTGCAGAAGAATAATAAGAAAAGAAAAAGAGACTTAAGAAACCAATAATTGATATCCAACGGCATGAAGCAAGTCAAAGTCGTCGCTTTGCTTTTCTCAATAAAATGCTAGTGGGCAAGAAAAAAAATAAATTAAAATAAAAAATTAGTCAGAAAAGTCGAATGTCCATAGAAATTAAAAATGGTAGTTGGGAGCTGCATTTTATGACTTATTTATTCATTACATCATTCACCGACAGTAACTGGGATTGGGTTTGATCTCAGTCTCTGAAAACGAACATTGCAACGAATACTGAAAATTCAGAGAAGAGCCTGTCATTTCCCTCCTGTTTTTCTAAAGTTTCCAGTTAAACAAACAAAATTCAAGCCAATGGGTTTTTGTTTACACACTCTTCCATCTTTCTCTGAAGTTTTGAAGGAGATCAAATCCAAACTAAGACCAACAAAATCCAATGCTCTTAATACAAGGCGTTTAGCATTTCCAGAGGAATTATGTTGTCGATTTTCACTAGCCGACATCAAAGCTGCTACCAACAACTTCCATAAGAACTTGATTATAGCTGAAGGTGATACAGGATTTATATTTGGAGGGAAGATCAATGATGGATTCTATGCTATCAAACGCTTGAGGCCAACCTCTGATTCACATTTACCGCTCCTGGAATTGAGATATGGGGTGAAGTTTCTCAGCCAGTTGCACCACCCCAACATCATATCTCTCCTCGGTTACTGCAACGAGAAAGAAGAGATGATTCATGTGTATGAATACGCAAACAATGGGAGCCTCTATGATAATCTCCATGCTGAAAATCATGATCCAATCCCATGGAAGCGAAGGCTGGAGATATGCATCAGCGTAGCTCGAGCTTTACATTACCTTCATACGGGAGCGAAGTTTGTGCTAATCCACCGGGATGTCAGTAGCAAGAACATCCTTTTGGACGACCAATGGACTTCAAAACTTTGCAATTTCAGTTTCTGCAAGAGGGGGCCTCATAGCATGTCAAGGGATCCGATTTCCATTGAAATAGAATCAGATATAGCTTATACTTCTGCATTCATTGCTCCGGAGGTAGCAATTACTGGCAGGGTATCACATAAAACTGATGTTTTTTCATTTGGGGTAGTTTTATTTGAAGTTCTATGTTGTAGACGCATATTTGATGCAGAACTGGAGATGGATCAACGATTTCTATATCGTTGGGCATGTAAATGCATCGAGAATGGAACAATTTACAGTATAATCGATCCATATCTCAAGGGAAAGATAGCTTCACAGTGTTTGAAGAAATTCTTGGAGATTGCTTATAGTTGTGTCCAGTTTGAAGAAAACAAAAGGCCTACCATGGGTGAGGTGGATGTGACATTGGAGCTAGCATTAGAGTTGCAGAAGCAAGCAGAGTCCGAAATGGAGAGTACAAATCCACAAGGTGAGTTTATGTGTGAGGAAGTATCATTATCATGTACCCTCTAACTGTTTTCTTTGATCACAAATTTCATGAATTATATTGTGTAGTAACTGAAGATATAATTTAAGTTGTTTTCCTGATATATCAGCCTGTTATATAAAACTTTTTTTATCCCAAAATTATTTTGCAAACAATAAATGAAACAGTAGCCAAGATCAAATCTGAATTTGTTGGGAACAAAATAAAATCCTCCCAGAAACAGCATTCCTCGCTTCCAGAACACCTATGCCGTCAATTTTCACTATCTAGATCGAAGCCGCCACCACCAACTTCCATCAAGACATGATCATTGGTCATGAAACTTATGGGGAACCAATTTACAGAGGACTCATCGATGATGGAACCCTGCTTGTAGCTGTCTGATGTTTCTACTACTGCCCTGAAGAGTTTATATTAATGGGCGGAGGTGATCGACAGTTTCGAACTGAAGTGCAGTTCCTTTGCCAGCTGCGCCACCCAAAATCTCATCACCCGCATTGGATTTTGTGATGAGCAAAATAAAATGATTCTCTTGCACCTACACTTAACAGCACAAACATCCTTTTGGACCATGGATATGCTCCTAAGCTATCCGAGTTCGGGTATTCCATGATGGGTCCACTCAGCATGTCGAATGATTTGATAAAATCAAGAAAGGGATCGTTGATTATACAAATGCTGGAATCTACACTGATCCCGCTGAATTTTATGGCCGGCCTGTGACATGAAAATCTGATGTCTACTCATTTGGTAGAAAACAATCCAAATTTAGGGAACTTTTCAATTCGAAGTCCAGGAATTTATGTGATCTTTAAATGTATTAAAAATGGTACCGTTTATGATATCATCGATCCATATCTGAAAGGAACGATAGATTCAGATTGCTTACAGTTGTGTTGGCAATGGGTGAAGTAGAGGTTATGCTAGAGCATGCATTGGAGCCTCAAATAAAGCAGATTCCAAAATGATGTGGAACAACCTTCATGCTGAAAACGTATCAGAAAGTTGTAGCTATTCTGATAATGGTACTACTGGTGGGGGATACATATCCGACGATGTCTGTAGATAGCCTGTTAAGATAATTATAAGCATGTTTTTGGTTGAAGCTGTCTTATATTTAAGATTTCGGAATGATGATAGTTTGTTTGAATTTTAAAGAAAATCTTTATCTCCTCAATAATGCTAAGTTTTGATAATATAAGTAGAAATCACCGTACTGCTTCTTCCTTAAGTTTGGTAAGGAGGTTAGGTAAGGTAAGATTTCGGAAGTAATATTCATTTTATAATATTTTTATCTTTTCTTTATATACAAAATAGTATGATAAAGTTTAAAAAAATTCAAACGAAATAGGTTTAAATTATAATTTTCTTATATTGAAATAAAGTAAAAGTATTTTATTATTTTATTATTTATATTTAATGATTTAAAAAAAAAGTTAATAAGTAAATCTTTTAGTATGGAATATTATGATAATATCAATATTTGAAAAATAATTATTTATTTTTTTATAAAATGCTAATTTTTTTTATTCAGACATCTAGTTTTCACTAAAGAAATAAAAACAAATATTATTGATGAATGCATCAATAAGGGGGGAGACAAGGAGGATGATGTAGTGGTGCTAAAGAAGGTAGATTCACCGGCGAAAAGCCAAAGGAGGTAAGTTAGCAAGGAAGTTGAAGATGTGAAGGAGAATGCTAAAGACAATAGGGTGGCTAGAATGATTATGGGTCGATCTCTTCTTCATCGAGTTGGGGGATATATATAGTGGAGGCTCCTTACTTAGAGATGTTATAATTGTAGAGTGCATGAGGGATGTGCCGAAACCATTTTTTTGTTTGGAAAACGGGCCGACTTTAAAAACATGGAGTCGCCACCAATCTTTTTTTGAAGTGTGATTAGGTCACCTTATAAAACATTTTGGTCTACGAGTCTTAAGAAAACAGGTCCGGGAGTCGGTTACGCACAAGAAAGGATTAGCACCCTCGCAACGCCCAAAATTGGTACCTTATTGATTGATTAATGTCCTAATATCGAAAATTGGAAGAGATTTTAAAATATGAATCTTTTAGAAAATGTTTGGATAATTCGAATTGGATATCGAAATTCTCTTGTTCCGAAAGAAGGAAATATCACATCCAGCACGTTAGGATATGATGTTTCAAACCCTTGACACCAAGATCATTTCATGATTTCCAAAATTCATGCATTGTAATTTAAAAAGGGTATTCCGTTATTTGGACAAACGAAAGAAACCGAAACCCAGCACGTTAGGGCACGATTCCTCGAGTTTCCAAACATGAAATATTGCCTTATTTTTGAAGTTAAGAAAACTCGGTCAAAATCTTAAAAAGATATTTAGTCATCTGGACGAACGGAAAATCGAAACCCAGCACGTTAGGGCACGATTTCCTGAACTTCCAAACACAAAATATTACCTTTGTAAAAACCCTTTTTATGCGTTTGGGGAAAAGTGAAAAAAAAAAAGATAAAGTCAATGTAACCTTTGAAATAAAAAATCGGTTAAAACGTGAAAATGGTCATACTTAGCGAATAGTGACAAAAATAGAAGCTATATACGATAATAAAAACCATTGAATAATAATGATAGTAACAAAAAATGCCATAATAATGATAGAATACATTAATAAACAAATAATAGTAAATATAATGATAATAATGAAAGAAAATAATAATAAGGGGAAAAATAATAGTAATAATAATATTAATAGTAAATGAAAATAATAATAAAAGTAATAGTAAAAATAGTATTAGTAATAAAATAATAGTAATAATATTAGAATTAATAGCGATAAATAAAAATAAAAATGAAAATAAAAATAACAAATAGTAATATTGAAAGTAATAATAATATTAATAATAAAAATAACGATAATAAGAAATATAAGAAATATGATTATAGTAACAATAATATTATATATAAAAATAATAATAATGGTAATAATAAAATAATACTATTAATACTAATGAATATAATAATAATAATAATAATAATAAAAGAAAAAACAATAATAGTAATGGTAAAATTAAAATAATAATTATAATAAAATAATAATAGTAAAATCAATAATAATATGATAATTATAGTTGTAAAACAATATTATTGATAATAAAAATCAAATTAACGATAATAATAATAAAATTAATAACAAAATCACAAAAATCACAAAAGAAATGAAAAAGGATGAAATTAAATCTTTAAATAAAAATTTGGGGCAAATTTAAAATAAACGAGAACTGAATTAAAAAAAACTAAAAAATGTGGAAGGGCTTGATGCGCAAATAGCCCATTTCGCAGAAACACGCGGATCCCTAGAGCGGGTCGGGTCAGTGCGCGGGTCTAAGGAGGAAACGACGTCGTTTTGGCCTTAAGAAGGGTCTTCAAAACGCTACCGCTTATCTTTGAGTATTTAAAGCAAAAAAATCTGAAAAAATCACTTTTGAAGTCAGTTTAAAAAAAAAGAGGAGCTCTCATTTCCCTCCGCCTCAACGATTTCCGGCCTTGTTCCGAAGCTCCGTTCATTGCCGCTGCTGCTGCTGTTATTACACATGCACGGTGGCTTAACTTCAAAAGGTAAAAAATTTCTTTTTTTTTTGTACTTTTATACTCTTATATACATATTATATATATATAAAACGGAAAAAAAACAATTGTGGTATATGTATGTAGACTGTTTTGAAGAGAAAGAAAGGAAAAAATGAAAACAAAAAGAAACCTTTGCTGATCTTTCGACTGTGTGTTCGTATTGATTCGTGTGCGTATATTTCTGTAAAAAAAAAAAGTAATGTGCTCTTGTATATATCTCTGTAGAAAATCTGTCCCCCTCTACAATGGTTTTGAATGGCTTTTATAGCCAAATTTTACAACTTGTTTGCAAGCAAGTGGGGTGGTGGAGTTAGTGGGGTGATGGAGTTAGTAGTTGGTTTAGTGGGGTGATGGAGTTAGTGGTTGGTTTAGTGGGGTGATGGGTTGGGGTCAAAAATTGGGCCTTACAGGATGTATGTAATGGGACTGATTTTGTCATTCCTTTTAAATAGTGGTACGAGGTTGTTACAGTCAGGTAGTGTTTGATGGCATAACAAGCAGGTTCACACTAAAAAAGCGGATGCCTTAAGGAGTGGGTGACTTGTTTACGAAGACGGGTGGAGAGGACCTTTCTAAGAGGAGTGAATAGCTCGTTCGCAGGGATAGTGACCAAGATCCTTCTAAAGGAATTGGGAGGTTGGGTAGAAGCAAGCCTTCCTCCGAGACTTAGATGATCTAGTGACCTCCAAAACGATGGAGAGTAAGGGTTCGTGCATAGGTGTCTTTTTGGTAGCTTCTCATGTTGTCATGTGTCGTGAGCTGTAAGGATATAACAAGTACATCCAAAAAGAAGTCAACAAAAAGTCAAAGAAATAAAATACAAAAGCCCAAAAACTTATAATGGGCCAAAACCCAGTCTCAATAGAACCAAACAAACCTTAGGAACAAATTTTAGCAACTAAATATTATAACCGTCATTTTCAAAATAGGCCACTTGGATAGGTTGGAAAGTTGAAGGCAAAGGTGGATACACTACCTTTCAATGGCATGTTATACCTCCCTCAAGAGACCATATTGTGGCAACCCAAAAAAGGAACACCGTCAATCACCATGGAGCCATATGGGGGCTAAAGCCAGAGAAGGGATCCACGGCCAATGAATGACTTCAACCACTGGTCACGCATGCTAGTGTGGTAAAACATGAGCATTGACGAGCTCCATCAAGCAGAGGACCATGGTGAAAGTGGTGCACAACCACCAAAGGATAAGGCTACCGAAGAGAAGAAAGGTAGCCATGTCAAAAACTGCATAAGGGCTAGAAGAAAACTCTCAAATGTCAGACGAACAAGAGAAGCATCGGACAGTAGGGATGATATCTATTCGATTCGGTCCAATTTTTGGATTTTTCAAACCATCTATCATAATTTGGTTTGGTTTGATTCTTCGTTTTTTCATATTAATTCTTGGTTTCGGATTTTTAGACTTATTTTGAAATAATGAGCTTTATTTTATGGCTTTTTGGATATTATTTGACAATGCTTCAAGTCTTTTTCATAAATATTTCTAAAAAATAATAATCTTTCAAGTAAATAAAAAATAATTTTTAAAAATATATATATAGATATTTTACGTTATTTTCACTATTTTAAATATAAAATACTTATTTTATATTATAAAAATTAAAACTAATTATAAATTAAATAAAGATAAAATTCAGAAGTACAATTTTTAACTTGTATCTTATAAACTATCCAAACACTTTAAGTTAAGTCAATTTTTTTTATTTTTTGGTTTTTTATTTGCCGAACCCTACCAAACGAGCTTTATTTTTTTCGGGGTAAAAGAAAAACAAACATGTAGGAAATGAAAAAAAATTCTCAAATTTATCAATCAATAAAAATCATTTGCATCAAATAAAATTATTTCATCTTACTAATCAATAATTTCTCAATTAGTAAGCATAAGGAATAAGGTGTGATGTTAAGCGTGCACGTTTAATTTGCATGCTAATGATATCTAAAATTGTTTTAATTATTTACTTATAATTGTTAAAAAAAAAACCAAATTTTATAATAATAACAGTTGAATAACAAATACTTTTAGGTAATTTTACATTCTGTCGACTAAATAATAAAATCTTACATTCCAACCAAATAAACTATATATATAGAATAATGTAACATATTTAATAATATAATAAGTAATCTTGCATTCTTATAATTTTATTATCGAAGAGAATATAACATTCCATGAACCAAACGTCCATAAGTATCATCTACTAAGATTATACTTTGTTTTGATATTGGTTAAAGATAATATTTATAGCACCGATTGAACTTTAGCTTAGTTAACACCATTGCTATTACAACAATCAAGAAGACGTGGGGTCGAGCATGCATTTATTTCTCTGATTTAAGTGTTGGGAGAGGTCATTGGTAAAATTAAGTATTATATAAAAATATATATAATATTTATAATAAAAAATTATATCGATAATGTATATTTTTCCCTTGAATTTGGTAAAAGTATTGGAGTTTAAGTTATTTAGTAAGATCTAAAAAGACATTTTTTAGGCATTCAATAAAAATGTGTCCTTTCATATTATTAAATAAATTCTTAATTAATATCATGCATTTTTTAACGCTAGAGCAATTATCCTTTACAAAATTTTAACCTTAATTATTGGTGATTAAATAAATAAAATTAACAAATATAATAATAACGTAATATCTATGTTTTTTTATTCAACTAGATTTATGGTTTATAATATAATGGGTTTAGAATTTAAAATTTAAAATTTAAAGCTCTATAATTAAAAAAAAAGGATTAAATTAAGATTTAAGGTTGGGTTAAGGTTTAAGGTTGGATAAGATTTAGAAGTTAATGTTTAGGGTGTAAGATTTTACTGTATATGATTTTACAATTTAGGGTTAGGGTTTTAAAAGTTTATAAGGAATAGATAATTAATTTTGCTAAATCTCAATCATAAATCTTACGTACACACAAAAATTTGGTAAGTCCTTAAATGTATAATAAGAAGAAGAAGAAGATTTAATTTGATGTTTTTTGGTGTATTATATTATTTATATACTCCAATTTGATCACATTCAAACTTTTTAATTTAATCAACAAATACTTTTTTCCAATTAAATTTTTAAGGGTAAACAACACTATTAATCATTAAATTATAGGTGAGTTTTTGTTTTGGTCATTTAACTAAAAAATGTATAATTAGTTATTGAACTACTCAAAAATTTTCATTTAAGTTACTGAGCTGATAAAATCGATGTTGTATGATTTTCTCTGTTCGTACTACTTGCACCAATTGAAAATTTTTTTCCCTTCTCTTCTACAGTTCAGTTTTTTTTTTCATGAAACAATTTTGGACGTCATGAATCTACGGACCAAAATTCAAACAGCTTTTTTCTCTGATCTCTGATAGTAGCCATCAGATCGACTTAGATCTAAGATACGTTCTTCTACTTATCGATGAGAATTGATCAAAGAGATTATTATTATTTTATGTAACCATCTAAACACTGCCACTAACAATTGATTTAAGGATATAGCTCATGCACGTCAAATTTGTAGTAAAGAAATAGTTTTTAACTATTCGTTTTATGTAAAAATATTCAATAGGTAAATATATATTAATATAAATAATATTTTCAATATAATTAAAATGTTAGATTGATTCGAAACTTTATATGCATGGCAAGTACAATTATATTGATAAATTCAATTATTGAATTATTAAAAATATCATTAAAAAAATTAGCAATAATGGCAAATTTTAGGCTTTTTTTATTAAAATAACCTAAACAAATTAATTAATTATCAAAATAATCCACCTTTTTAATAAAATACCAAAATAACCCAAAAGCTACAGTAAAATTAGGTGGAGCCAAATTAAATGGCTCCACCAACTTGCCACGTCAGCATAGGAGATAAAAAATAATTTTTTGGTGGAGCCATATTGAATGGCTCCACCTGTATAAAATATAAAGGAAATACTGCAAAATCTGGAAAATTGGGGGGCCTTTAAAACAATTTCCCAATTTTTGGTGGAGCCATTTGAAATGGCGCCACCACCCCTCCTGACACTTTTTTTTTTGTCTTTTTTTTTAATTTTTTCAAGTTTTTGAAAAGTTTGGGGCCTTAAAAACAATTTTCCCTTTTTTGGTGGAGCCATTTGAAATGGCGCCACCACCCTTACACCTTTTTTTTTAATATTGGCTTTTTTTTTTTTTACTTTTATATTATTTTCTTATTTTATTTTGTTTATTTAATTTATATTATTAATTTTAAAAAATTTGTAATGTATATTTAAAACGTTTTATAATATATTTTTTAAAATTTTAAATATTATTTTTAAATAATTTTTTTAACTTTAGATATATATATTTTAATTATTTTAAATATTATATTTTTTACTTTTTTCTAGTTTCTGAAAAGTTTGGGGGCCTTAAAAGTAATTTCTCCTTTTTTGGTGGAGCCATTTGAAATGGCGCCACCACCCTCCTGACACCTTTTTTTTTATTTTGTTTTTTCTTTTTTTTTTTGCTTTTATATTATTTTCTTATTTTATTTTATTTATTTAATTTATATTATTAATTTTAAAAAAAATTGTAATGTATATTTAAAATGCTGTATAATATATTTTTTAAAAATTTAAATATCATTTTTAGATTATTTTTTTAAATTTTAGATATATATTTTTGAAATTATTTCTTTATAAATTTTAAATTTATTGTTCAAATTACTTTTGAAATTATTAGTTTTATAATATTTAAAATGCATGTTTAATCTTATATTAATTTTACATAGAATTTTTTAAATTAAAATTTTTAATTTTTTTCTTATTTTATTTAAAGATTGAATTAAAAAATAAATATATATATATTAAAAATGTATATATCTAAATTTAAAAAAATTATTTAAAAATAATATTTAAAATTTAAAAAAATATATTATAAAACGTTTTAAATATACATTACAAATTTTTTAAAATTAATAATATAAATTAAATAAACAAAATAAAATAAGAAAATAATATAAAAGTAAAAAAAAAGAAAGCCAAAATTAAAAAAAAAAAAAAAAAGGTGTCAGGAGGGTGGTGGCGCCATTTCAAATGGCTCCACCAAAAAAGGGGAAATTATTTTTAAGGCTCCAAATTTTTCAAAAACCTGAAAAAAGTAAAAAAAAGACAAAATTAAAAAAAATGTCAGGAGGGCTGGTGGCGCCATTTCAAATGGCTCCACCAAAAATTAGAAAATTGTTTTAAAGGCCCCCCAATTTTCTAGATTTTGCAATATTTCCCTTGTATTTTATACAGGTGGAGCCATTCAATATGGCTCCACCAAAAAATTATTTTTTTATCCCCTATGCTGACGTGGCAAGTTGGTGGAGCCATTTAATTTGGCTCCACCTAATTTTACTGTAGCTTTTGGGTTATTTTGATATTTTATTAAAAAGGTGGATTATTTTGATAATTAATTAATTTGTTTGGGTTATTTTAATAAAAAAGCCCAAATTTTACCCTTATACTCTAACAAAATTGTCAATGTGGTATATATACTTTTAATTTGTTTATTTTGATACCTAAACTTTCTTTCCACTTAGTATTTTGGTACTTCACCTTCACAGCATTAAAATGTGTCAAAATTTTACACGTGGCCCATTGGATGTTCAGAAGAAAAGTCAAACGATCAGGGGGAGGGACTTAGGAAAAATTTTCCCTTTCATATTTCCTGGTTTAAAAAATGGAAAAAAGAAAGTTAATAATATTGTAAAACTGCATTTTCTCCAAAAAGATTAACATAAATTCATTTGCAATACATAAGGGTGAGTAAAACTTAATTCGACTCAAACAAAATTTAAAATTTCGAGTTAAATAAATCGAGTTATTCGAGTTAACTCGAATTTTTTTTCGAATTTTAAGTTTGAATCGAGTTTAATTTTCAAATTTAAAAAACTCGAATAATTCGAATAAATCGAATACCAAACTATAATATTTTACATTTTTACCCTAAATCTTTTTTACTTTCCCCAAATACTTTTACTCTCTCCCACTTCCTCCCCAAAAAAAAAAAAACTTTTACTCCACTCTCATGCCACCCCCATCTACCCCAAACCCATTCCCCCCCCACCAATTATTTTTGAATATTTCCCCCCGTTTACTTTTTCCCAAAATTTTACTCCCCAACCTCAAAATTTTTTATTTTCCCCTAAACTTTTACTTTTAACACTTTATCCCCAAATAAAAATCATCCAAAAAAAAAAATCTCTAAACCTAAATAGTAATAATTTTTTTATATATTCTCATCAAAAAATAATTTTATTTATGTAACACCCCAAACCCTGGTCTAACCACTACAACCGAAGTCCAGCGTACTACGGAAAGAAAATGTTTGAAAATCGACTTGTCAATTTTGTTTAAGGAGAAAATCTGTTGAATAATTTTAGAGAAAAAACGAATTTGAATCTTGTGGTGTTCAAAACGTGTTAAATCTTGCTTTAGAAAAACTTAGTTGCTCAATTGTTACTCCATACTTATTACTTAATCAAGGTGAACATTTCGTAAAACACATTCTTATCGAGGTTTTAAAAACAACCAATTCACATTTACCAAGTATGCTTATCGAAAGTTATAAAAAAACAACCAAATAAAACATTACGAAATAAAAGTTAAGCGGCCTTATTACAACGAGGAAAACCCAAAATTTAAATAAAACAAATAAGTCCAAACAAAAACTTTGATATAAAACAAATGTCGAGCATGGCCACCTCGAGTCCACTCCGGCTCCATATCCACGATCTAAGTCCGATCTCAAAATGTAAAGGAAGGGGTGAGTCACCTAGACTCGTGTATAAATCCCCATCCCAAGAGAAGTTATGCTCTTACACAAATTCATTTACACATATGCATGTCATGCAACCCACAACCTAAGTATCCATCCATGTCTCCCAAATCTACCCTTGTGGTACCAAACCACCGGTGGTACCAAACCACCGGTAACCGGGTTACAAAACTAACATATGTGGTACCAAACCACCGGTGGTGCCAAACCACCGAGACTTAGTCACAATTTTTATAATATGTGGGGCCAACCCACTGTTGTGATGCCAAATCACCGTGACACCGATAGATCATACTTCCCCTCCTCTCATCACCCATAACACGAGTTATGCTAACAATATCGTGTATGATCATGCTTAACATACATAATTATGTATACAGAATATCATGCTCTCATAGATCACAATCAACACGAGAAACATAACAACTTACCCCTAAGATCCTCGCTTTTTACCCACAAGGGTAATTTGGTAACCATTGCCGCTATTCCGCTTTTAACAACACATAACATTTAACATAATAAGTAAAGAAAGTGTGTAAGAGTTACACACCGGTTCTCATACTAACGCTTTTTATCGCTTCTACGCTACCGCCTCTCGAGACTACCACTATAGGCCTACAATCCAACTCCCGATACTTATTCGCTTTCTTGTACTTTAGCGTTGGATTTACGTGATCCAACCTCCACCGCTTGACTGTTCTTCGAGTTCAAAATAACCCTTGGTCACTAAACCAATCAAACCGATGAGATCTAATATATAATCATAGTGTTTAGACGAAACCCTTACCTAAACCGTCCGAATCCCGAAAGTCTTTAAGAAAACGTCACCACCAACCTACATTCGGCTTTCCCACAAATCGGCACTACAACAGCCACAAGACAACAACAGATTCGGCTTTCAAGAGCAGAGAGTGAAACCGATAGGGCCTTAGAACAAATGATTCGGATTAGAAACTTGATGAAAAATAGAGAAATCGCAGAGAAGAGAAATCCCGAAAACTCACCAATCTCCCTTGAAGACTATTCGGCTATGGTGCACCTTCGAGAAAACGAAACCACCCTTGTAGATTCGACTATGGGAGAAGGAGTATGAACAGAGGGGATTCGGCTTTTAGAAGAATTTTGGAGAGGGAAATAAGGCTAGGGAATTTCGGCTATAAGAGAGAAAAGTATGAGAAAAGAAAGAAAAGAAGAAAACAAATGAAAGAAAAGATAGACCACTGGCTACTAATTTCGGCTACACACACACACCTTCAGAGTTGGAGTTTCAGCCAACTCTCCCCTCTCCTGATAACTTTTATCCATCTATTATCACATCCATTATCCTTTCTTTAGATGAGACCACCTTAAAACCAACTCTTTCCCTTCCTTATTATCAGCATTTAATCTCTAAAATAAAAGAATTAAAGCTCCTAAAATGTAGCTCATGTGCCATCCTTCCCTCCCCTAGGAGTGTCAAATTTTGGACCCCTTAAACTTGGGCTAAGCGGCCACACATGGCCCAATCTCCTCCTAAGTGACGCCACCTCTATGCTCACCCATAGCACCTCCAACCTTTGGGCCACGAGCCCAACTTACTACTAACATAATTACTTAACTCAACTTAACTTAAATTATAAACTAGCATTATTTTTAAGCAACTTAACCTGATTTAAGTCCAAGCCCGAGAGCCCAATACATACCTCAAAGCCTCAACCTACCAACTTAGCCACCCAACCTACCAAATGCACAGACCCACCAAATCAGGATATTACAATTTATATCTACTATTTATATTATTAAATTAAATATCACATTTTGTATTATTTATATTATTAAATTGTTTAATCATATTAAATCTTTATAAATTTCTGTTAAAATTGAATTATTGATGATGCCATAAAATATTCGTGTTAAAATTTTATGTTGGTATCAATTTCACATTTTATCTTTAAGATAACTTTTACTAAAAAATCACATTTTTTTATATTTAATATATTTTTTAATTTCAAAATACATATTGACAAAAATTAGAAGATAATTGAAGCAACTAAGCAAATAAAGAAACTAACACGTATATAAAAGATTAGTAAATAAATTATTAGGAGATGAAATTTAATAACAAATTCGATTATGGTGCGCAAATTTGATTACGGTGGGTGATAGTGGTTATAAGGATCCAAAGTCATTTTTTTAAATTTAACTCGAACAAATATATTCGATTCGAATTCCATCTCACTCGACATAATTCGATAAAAATTCAAATCGAGTTAGGATGATAAAATAGGATTCGTCAAGTCGATTAACTCGAATTTTTTTTCATTCAATTCGATCGAACGCTCACCCCTAACCAACCAATTGTTCTTTGTCATTAGCATAAATCCCAAAACCCTAAATGATGAACTTTTAACATCAAGTTGCACATTTACAGTCCTAACCGAAGTCCCCGCCTTATGAGTCGGTAACTCCTTGCCAAGCCAAGTGAGCTTCAACCTTCGTCACTACTTTGGCAACTTGTCCAGCTCCTTAACCTCAATCTCCAATGTAACACCCATATTCCGTTTCCGTTGCCGGAATAGGGTACAAGATGTTACTAGACAAGTTGGAACAATTAATAATAAATTACATTCAATAATTAATTCAATTCCATAATTACAAGTAATACTCAATATGAAAGAGATCATTTAGTTTCGAGTCTTAAATCGAGCTTTCGAAGTTTTAGAAATAAGTTACAAACATTCAAGGACCAATTTGGAACAAATCAGAACATTTAGGAAGAAATTGAAAATTTTCAAGTTAGGGGTCACACGATCGTATGACAGAGCCCAGCCCATGTGCGATGTAACATCCTGGAAAGGGCCTATGCATTTTCGGTTTAATTGTACGAAATGACAAGTCTTAAGCACTATGAATAAATTTTTGGTATTTTTGGAATTCTAGAAATGCATAGAAATGGAAATGAACATTTTGGAAACCTGAACATTTCGGGAAACCTGGAAATGTAAGAAAAATGGCAAGTTACAGAGCCGATCGAAAATTTTAGGAAACTTAGAAATGATGCCGAAATGTCAAATTTTAAAGTTCAAAATAGGAAATAAGGGCTAGAGGGCCTTAAAAGAAAAAGTTGGAGAAGTTTGACACACAAACAGCTTGGAAAAGTGGCTCAAAGATGCCACTTAGGGCCTAAGGAAGTGGCGTCACATGCAGGAAATAGGCCTGAGTTCGAGTCACTTGAGAAGCAAATAAATAAGTTTTATTTTTGCTTCTGTAAGGCTGAGGTGGACGGCATGGGTTTCTAGAAAAGGAAGAGTTTTATTTGCATAAATATGTGAATGATAAGTGATAAATAAAGGATTTTCTTTTAAGAAAATTGAGGAGATAATTGATGGATTAAAGGCTTTTATCTTTTAAATAAAAGAGATAATATTATCAAAAAGAGGAGTGGTGGCCAAGTAAGGGACTCCTAGGCTGATAATTTCGCTATAAAAGGAGGCGGGAGGGCTACTCATCAACGTTTGCTTTCTCTTCCTCTCAGGCAAATTTTCCTAGCTCTCTCCCCTCTCTCGCGAATTTTTCTTTAAGCAAAATCCATCTCCTCTTCTTCTATTTTCTTCTCTGTTTCTCTTTATCACAAAGCCGAATCTTTGTTGATTCTAAGTAAAGGAGCAATCAACTACGACATCTAAAGGGTCTACAACTGTCGAATATAAGGATCAAGGATCTAAGGTAAGATAAATTTATTTGATTAAAGGTTAAGATGTATATGTTAGATTAAATCTAACATGAAGATTTCGACAGACATATAGGGCAAGGAATCCTCTTTAGATTTGGAAAGCGTAAGGTAAGTACATAGATCTAATCGGCCAAGGCTTATTTTTGGTATTTAGAATTATTTTTCATTGATCCAAAAGTCAGAAACTGACAAAATTACATGATTTGGTGGCTAGCCGATTTAAGGAAGAAGTACTATCAATTTTCGGCATTTGATTTACAATCTTTCAAATTCGGCAACAAGGTGAGTAATACAAATCCTACTAGGATTTGGTTATTAAGCCAAATAGGTTTGTTAATATGTTTTAATGGTTGGCCGAATATAGGAGTTAAAGATCTAGATCGGTAGATCGTTCTTCTTCGGATTTCAAGGAATCTAATAAGCAAATCAGGTGTGTACTCACACTAACTTTCGATATATCATATGGCAATTATTTTAATATATGAATATGCATAAGAATGTGAATATGGCTAAGTACCATAAATATGGTAAAAGTACCTGTGCACGCTTTCCTACTTTTGATAGGATTATGAATATGTATATTGTTACATGTGAATAATGAGAAATTAAGTATGTTATGCATGATATAAAATATATGGGGCATTCGGGATATATGTGAAAGGGGAAGAAGGTGTTGACTTCGGTCTCACCAACGGAATATGGTGACTACGGTCACAAAATTTGAATATGGTAACTTCGGTTACATTATCTGAATTTGGTAACTTCGGTTACATTATTTGAATATGGTGTCTAATGACACAAATTATATGGGCGATGAGCACGCCGATCGCAAATGATCGCCTTCGATGGTGTGTAGCGGATGGAGGGTTGACTTAGTAGTCCCCACGGTGTGATTGGCAGGTACGGGTGGTGTGTAGCGGATGGACAAATAGGCTTGGGTTTGGGTTGCATCATTCTTTTTATGAATATGTCTTTGATATGAACATGTATGCCTGAATTGTTGAATGTTAGTTTGTGTACACATTGAGTCTGTTGACTCACCCGTTGGGAATATTTTTCAGAGATGATCGAGAATGGGCCTGGTCGGCAGGAGCTAAAGGTGGCCATGCATAGCAAGGAAAGACTTTTATTATTTGGGATCATTATTTATAATAAGTACTTAAATTTTATTATTTTTGGGTTTGATTGATGTAATAAGGCCATAAGGCCCAAGTGAATTTCTTTATTTCTTTTTGCTTTACTACTAGATATTATGTCACGAACTAATTTGGATGTAAGTAAGTACAAAGTTACTTTTCTTAAAAATGAACTCAAAAATTCTTTTGTCACCTTAATTAAATTGGATTTATAAAATTAAATAAATGGGTTTTAATCTAAGCCCAACCCAAAACGAAATTTTCCTGAAAATACACGAATTTTCTCTAAGAAACAAAGAATTTTGATACCGGTTTACTCAAGGAACATACCAGATCCGGTTCAGGCTCGTGGGCCGGGTGTGGGGTGTTTCATGCGATCTCACACGCCCGTGTGCATGGACCATGTAACTCTCTAATTTAGATCAGGCCATGTCCCAGCCCATGTGAAAACTGCACATATACTATTTTTAAACACGCTCTGGCACAAGCTCGTGTGGGTTGCCCGTGTACTTCACACGGCTGTGTGATAGCCCATGTCCCAGGCCATGTGAGCTCAAAAATGTCCAATTCTAAGCTCAAACTTCACCCTTTTGCTTAGGTACCTAAACACATTCAAATACACAATTTCCATAGGCCAAAACCAACTCCAAACACACTTAAACATGACAATAAATTCAACCTATATCCACCAATGTGCCATCATTGCACCTCAATGCATTTCATCACACTTCACTTCCAATTTTGCAAACACAATCAAATTTTATCTATACATAATAAACATCCATTTCATTGCAAACTTTAAGTTAACAATTTACCAAAGCATCTCATACTTTAAGTAACATGTAGATTTTTCACAAGTCATTCAAAACACATCACAAACATAGGTATATTACATCAAAATTATATAATTGTCATAACCTATATAAAAGGGCCTATTACATGCCATATAAACCAACCAAAATTAAAATTTACCAAGATTCCCGATAGTGTGATTTCTATGTTGATCCAACCTTCCGAGCCCACAAATGTAATCTACAAAATGAACCAACAATAGGTAAGCCTAAATAAAGCTTAGTAAGTTCGTTCGAATATTCATTAAATTGAATCCTCAGCAATCACTACTTCTATGGAATAGGTATTGTTGGTAGCAATATTTCAGTGTTCATTTCCAACCATCAATACAGATGATCCCATTCAGTAGAATCAATGTATAACTCTCGTTGAGTAGCATTCAGTATAATTAGTAAACTTTTACTCGCTTGAGTAGTATTCAGTATATTTTCAATAGGTTTTGCTCGATTGAGCAGTATTCAGTATATTCGGTAAGTTTTGCTTGCTTGAGCAACATTTCAGTATATTCAGTAAGCTTTGCTCAATTAAGCAACAATTTAGTATATTCAGTAAATTTTGCTCGATTAAGCAACAATTCAATATATTCGGGAAGTTTTTCTCGATTAAGGAACGATTCAGTATATTCAGTAAGTTTTGCTCGTTTGAGCAACATTTCAGTATATTCAGTAAGTTTTGCCTGATTGAGCAATAATTCATTATATTCGGTATTCCATTTTCGTTCCAAAATAATATAAACATTTGATATATCACCTAGTAAGATTTCATTTACATAAAATATAAATTCATTAGTAGTTTTAGTAAGTATACAAACTTAGATTGATTTGTAGAATTTCCAAAGTACAGGGACTACTCCGCAATTTTCTCTTTTTCGTGATCGTCCACACGTTCTCGATCTAACATAATAGTTTCATTCAATTAACTAATTCATCAGTAAAAATAAATCACTTAATGCAATTAAGTCCCTTTTTGACAATTAATAAAATTACCCATAACTTTTCACTTTTACTCAATTTAGACCTTAAGCCCTAATCATGTAAATTACCCATTTTTTTATTTAAACCCAATTTCAAACTAACATTCCATGGTCTTCTAACAGTCCTTATCCACTATTATTTCACACTAAATACAAACACTTTTATTATTTTACCAATTTAGTCATTAAACGTTAAAATCACTAAAAATCACTTCACAAAATAGTCCACCCAAACAATAAAACTTCATAATCCATCATAAACTTCAAGAAATAACTTAACTCATCAATGGAAACATTTATAACATTTAACAGTTTCACAAATTAGTCCTCAGAATAGCCAGATCAAGCTAATACGAGTTTAAAAACATAAAAATTACTAAAAACGGGCATTAAAATGCTTACCAATCAAAGTTTCAATCAAAAAGAGAAAAACCCTAAATTTGCTAAGCTTTGTCGTGGAGAACATGAGAGGAATTTGTCAAATTTCTTATAATTTTGATTTTAACTTAATATATGTACCATGGTAATTTTATAATTTTTATAACTTTCTTAATTAACTTTAATTAATCAATGTTTAATATTAATTAAACCATCCACCTATGCATTACACCATCTCATTCCACTAACTAAATTTCCATGGTTAAATTATTCATTTAGCCCCTTTTATTTAATTACTCAACTTTTACAGTTTTTACAATTCAATCCTTTTTACTTATTAAACTATCTAAACGTTAAAATTTCTCACCCAAATTTTAATATGACTTTAGAGACCTTGCAAATATTAATTGAATAATATTTACGAATTACTATGCCAGAATTATGGTCTCAAACCACTATTTTTGACACCACTGAAAATTGGGTTATTACATCCAACGTGTAACGCCCCAAAAATCCTTAATATTTATTTTCGTATGTTTGTGACACAACTGTGTATCTTTTCAGTGGTTAAGTGTTCTGGGTGTATGTGAGAGGTCCCAAGTTCAAGTCACGACTTAGGCAAATTTTGGTATTTTTGGTTGACTAAGCCCTATCTCTAATCAGTAGGCCTAAGTTTAAATGTTGGTGAGATATATCAGAATGGGCCTGCTGGTCTGGTGGTTAAGTGAAGTGTTGGTGTGTTGGAGGTCTTGTGTTCGATTCTCTGGGGAGGCAAGGGATAGTATTTTTGCTGAAAAATTCTGCTAGAGGTTGAGTTTTATTGAAAATCTAAGTAGTGGGGAGTTGGTGGAGAGAATTAAGGGAATTTGAGTTAGGGTTTACCAAAAAATCTAATTCTAATTACTCTGCTTTCTTTTTTTTTTTCAAAATTCGACTGTTCCCCTTCCTTTTCCCTCTCAACCTTGCTGCCGAATTTCCCCTCTTTTTACTGTTTACAATCATTTTCTTTCTTTCTTTTCAACGGTTTCTGGTTCAAAATTTAGGCGCGGGTTTGGTAAGCTTCTTTCGTAATCTCCGCCGTTAAACTTTATTAATCTGTGTAGTAACGTGTTCTTCTGCTATTGAAAGCGTTAGGTGAGGTGCTGAACAGTTATTTTCGTATCGTGGGTGTTAGCGGTGTTTACGAAGGATTTTTGTCGGTGGTAAGTCGAGTCTTTGCAAGATCTCGTTATCCGAATTCGCTAATAACTCTGTTAAACTGATGCGAGATATCTTGATTTTAAGCCTAGGAGTGCTCGGGAGGGTTTTTGTAGAAGATTGAATTTAGGTGTGTACCCGAAAGCACAGAAAATGAAAATCGGCGAAAGCCAAAAAATGATTTTGTCGATGCCACACGACCGTGTGGTAGGCCGTGTGCAAGGCTGTGACCCTAAACATGACCGTGTGATCGACGATCCGTGCCGCGCGCGCGCAAGTGACACGATCGTGGTGATGGTCGGGCAAGGCGTGTGTGTGCACACTGCTGGCTCGACCTATTGGGCCGTGTGGGCCACACGGGCGTGTGGGCCCACACAGGTAAACCACATGGGCATGTGAAATTCTAGACCAGGCCGTGTAATCCATACGGCCAAGGCCAATTTGGGTCGTGTGGGTTACACAGGCGTGTGGGCCCACACGGACAGGCCACATGGGCTTGTGAGCCTATTTTTCTGAAAAGTTCTGTAAGGTTGCACGGGTCGCCCAAGTCGACTGTGGACCTACTGTAGGGTCGGTAAGCATTACGTAGACCCCTATATGAGTGATTTGTCTGTCTGATTTCTGTACCAAGTATGAATTATGATATCTGAATGTATGTACGTTTAATTGCATAATAGCATGACATCATTTGCATGTTACATTGCATCGGGGTGGGTTGATGATATTTGAAGGAAGTATCTGAAAGGCTCTTAAGCCTGATATCTGGCAGCTCAGCTGCAAATTTTTTATTATGTGCCGCATTTTGGTATAGCCTGGTATGTATTGATGGGTGGGTTGATTTAATCCCCACGTGGTGTGTAGGGATGGACGGAGATGGTGTGTAGAGGCTGGTGGGTAGGATTCTGATTTACTGTATCTGTATTCTATATCTGATATGGGCCAAGGCCCTAATGTATTTCTGAAATTGCATCTGAATGGACTAAGGCCCAAACAGATTCTGTAATGGGCACATGCCCAGACTGTAAATGAATGTATTCTGATGTATGCCTGTTTGCATGTCTTTCTGTGGGGATTACACACTGAGTTTGCGAAAACTCACCATTTTTCTGTTTAATTTGTTCAAGTAATCCCAGACTTAGGCGGATCGGTGCAGCGGAAGACTCGACGGTAACCACTGCTTCTGCTTCACAAAAGATTCACGGTTTTTATATTTAATTATGGTTTTTTATTATATCTGGGAAAATTTTTATGTAATTATGGCCATTACGATTTTTTGATTAAATTTAGGATTTGCAATGTTTTATGGTTTTTATTGCTAGAAGTAGGAAAGTGCGGGTTTTTAAAAGAAACAAATGTTTTACCAAAACACCACGTTTACACAAACTATTTTAAAAGCTTCCGCGAAGTATAAATGTTTTGGAAAACAGATAGCATTTTGGAAACGAATGACACTATTTAGAATTAACATAAAATAATGAAAAACCTTTAAAAAGGAAAAATGGTTTGAGCGTGGCTACGGCTTCAAAAGCACTATCATGTGACATCGCCAGATGCGACCATAACGTCTAAATCGAGTTTGGGGTGTTACATTTAATGGTATCAGAGCCAGGTTGCAAAACTCGGCTGTGAATTTGGTTTTAAAGATTGGTTTTAAAGAAAAAAATTTAAGTGATTTAAAATATTTTTGGACTGGGTATGTGGTACACCGAGTCTCCGGCGTCGATCCTGTAAGTGTTCTAAAACTCTGTTTAGATTTGTCTGAAAATACTACTAGCATGTTTGGAACAGCCATAGGTAGTATATTGTACTAAAAACACTCTAGGTAGTGTAAACTGAAAGCTGTAGCAAAACTGAAAACCGTAGTGAGACTGCGATTCGCGATAACAAACTCCAAACTTTTGATACTGCCTGCATAAAATATCTGTTAATGAATATCGGAACTGTAAACTAATGCATAAAACTATTAATACAGATAAACTCTGAATTTAGGATGAGCACACGAGGTATCCGCGGACGGGGTACTAGAGGCCGTGGTAGAGGCCGTAGAGCGGCTCAAGTTGGACCCTCATCATCTGGAAATCTGTCTAATCTGGATACGAGCGAGACGTTGGTCTCACCTGCTACAGAGACTGGGTCTCATGATCGTGCGGCTGGGGATAACGCACTATCCCAAGCCAAGTTACGAATTCTAGAGAGGGTCGCTGGGCCTAACACTAGATCTGGGAGCCGAGGGTCGGTTACGAAATGACTCCGGTCCAATGGGGCTGAGTTATTCAGGGGTTCACTGGAGTCGCCCCTAATGTGGCCGAATATTGGATAGAGGCAACAGAGAGGATTATGGACGACTAGGAGTTCACCGCCGAGCAGAAGCTTAAGGGGGCTATTTCTCTGCTTCACGATGAAGCTTACCAATGGTGCCTGTCGGTTAAGGAGGGAACTCAGCCCAACCGATTGACTTGGGATTACTTTAAGACGGCTTTCCAGAGTAAGTATGTAGGAGCCAGCTATATCGATGCTAGGAGGTGTGAGTTTCTTAATCTCACACAGGGGGACCGTTCAGTAGCCGAGTATGAGGCCGAGTTCCTGAGATTGAGCCGTTATGCGCGGGGCATGGTGGCGACCAAGTATGAGAGATGCGTCCGCTTCAAGGATGGTCTCAGGAACAGGAGTTCTGATAGCTTCACAAAGGGAGCGTGAGTTTGCTACACTGGTTGAGAAGGCAAAGATTGCCAAGGAGGTGAAACGCACTGAACACCAAAACCAAGAGAGAGGAAAGAATAAGAGGGAATCGGAGCCCTCGAGTTCTGTGTTGAGGCCTAAGAAAAAGGCCAGATCTGATGGGCCAGTGAGAGTTGGGCCTCCTGTTGTACCTGCGGGGGTGGCGCTTTGTGGGCACTGTGGTAGACGCCATCCAGGCGAATGTTGGAGGACTACTGGGGCTTGTTTAAGATGTGGCTCTACTGAGCACCGTGTCAAAGACTGTCTGCTGAGAACCAATCAAGTGCTAGCTACGGGTACTGGTACTGCACAGCCACCGAGAGTAATTCAATAGCCACCTAGGGGCCGAGGTCAGGCCAAGGGTGGTAACGGTATGGGCCGAGGACAGAGAGCACCAGGCAGAGGTGCTGGACCGACTGAGGCAAGACAGCCTACACTGGTTTATGCTGTCCGTCACCGTGAGGACCGAGATACTCCGGACGTCATCACGGGTACATTTTTAATTTATAATTTACCTTATTTGGCATTGATAGACGTAGGCTCTACACACTCTTATGTAGCTAGTACTGTGTCTGAAACCTTGGGGATTCCGGTTGAGAGTACTTCGAGCGAGGTAACTATTGTGAGTCCGTTGGGGCAGTCTATCCGAGTCATTGAACTATATAGAGACGTTTCGTGAGAGGTTCAGGGGATAGTGTTATTGGCTAATTTGATGGAGATTCTGTTTAGGGAGTTCGATTTGATTCTGGGAATGGATTGGCTGGTCAAGCACCGGGTAAGTCTGGATTGTGCGACAAAAATGGTTGTTTTGAGAACCGAGGAGGACAGCGAGGTAGTGGTGATTGGGGAACGTCGAGACTATCTGACTAATGTAATTTCTGAATTGGTGGCAGAAAAGTTGGTACGAAAAGGATGTGAGGCATTCTTGGCCTACATCAGTGTTTCTGATTTTGGGGACTCTTCGGTTAAGGACATCAGAATCGTGAGGGACTTTACGGATGTTTTCCTGATGAACTACCGGGTCTGCCTCTGAGCTGAAAAGTGGAATTTGGGATTGAGCTCATTCCGGGTACAGCTCCAGTGTCTATCGCGCCCTACCGAATAGCACCAAATGAGCTTACAGAGCTTAAGGCTCAAATTCAAGAACTGTTAGATCGTGGGTTCATCCGTCCAAGTGTGTCTCCGTGGGGTGCACTGGTACTGTTTGTTAAGAAAATAGATGGGACAATGCGGATGTGCATCGATTATCAGCAGTTGAACAAACTGATAATCAAGAATAAGTATCCACTTCCGAGGATAGATGATCTATTCGACCAGTTCAGAGGGGTTTCTGTGTTCTCTAAGATTGATCTACGTTCAGGATATCATCAATTGAGAGTTAAGGAGGCCGATGTGCATAAGACGATATTTAGGACTCGTTATGGACATTACGAGTTCCTAGTTATGCCTTTTGGGTTGACTAATGCACCAGCGAAATTTATGGATTTGATGAACCGTGTGTTCCAGCCTTATCTGGACCAGTTTGTGGTGGTATTCATCGATGATATCCTAGTGTATTCTAAGATTGAGGACGAGCACGATGAGCATCTCAGAGTGGTACTACAGACTCTTCGTGAGAAATAGCTGTATGCGAAGTTCAGTAAGTGTTAGTTCTGGCTCCGAGAAGTAACCTTTTTGGGACATGTGGTTTCTGCGGAGGTGATTCGTATTGATCCTCGTAAGATTGAACTGTGCTGGATTGGAAACAGCCAAAGAATGTGTCCAAAATTCGTAGCTTTCTGGGGCTAGCGGGTTATTATCGACGCTTCGTAGAAGGGTTCTCCTTGATCGCAACTCCGTTAACCAAGCTTCTACGTAAAGGAGTTCCCTTTGTCTGGACTGATAAACAACAAGAGAGCTTCGAGAAGCTCAAATCTATTTTAACTCAGGCTCCGGTTCTGATACAGCCTGAATCTGGGAAGGATTTCGTCGTATACAGTGATGCGTCGCATGTGAGGTTGGGTTGTGTACTGATGCAGGATAGTAAAATTGTAGCTTATGCGTCACGTCAGCTTAAGACGCATGAGGTAAACTATCCTACTCATGATTTAGAACTGGTTGCTGTAGTCTTCGCTTTAAAGATTTGGAGGCACTACCTGTACGGTGAGAAGTGTACTATCTACACTGATCATAAAAGCCTCAAATATCTCCTCACTCAGAAGGAGTTAAACCTTAAGCAGCGTAGATAGGTTGAACTGTTGAAGGATTATGACTGCACCATCGAGTACCATCCTGGTAAGGCCAATGTGGTGGCGAATGCTTTGAGCCGTATGGCTATGACCGATCTGAGAGCGATGTTCGCTCAACTCAGTTTATTCGACGATGGGAGTTTGTTAGCGGAACTTCAGGTTAAGTCTACATGGATTGATCAGATTAGAGGTAAACAGATAGGGGAAAAGTCTCTTGTGTTGCGTTTTCGTCAGGTTGAGGCTGGTGATACTACTGGTTTTGGGATTAACAGTGATGGGGTACTTTGTTTCTGTGGTCAAATTTGTGTATCGAGTGATGAGGATTTAAGACAGTCGATTCTGAAAGAAGCACATAGTAGCCCTTACGCTATGCATCCCGGCGGGAATAAAATGTACTGAGATCTGCGAGAGTCATACTAGTGGCCAGGGTTGAAGCGTGAGGTTACTGACTTCGTTGCTCGCTGTTTGACTTGTCAGCAGGTTAAGGCTAAGCATCAGTTGCCTTCGGGGTTGCTGCAGCCAGTAAAGATACCGATGTAGAAAAAAAAACGAGTAACGATGGACTTCGTTAGTGGGTTGCCTTTAACACCCACTAAGAAGGATTCTGTATGGGTCATCGTGGATCGATTGACCAAGTCTGCTCAATTCATTCCGGTCAGGACGGACTTTTCTCTCCAGAAATTGGCTAAACTATATATATCTGAAATAGTGAGACTGCATGGGGTTCCCGTCTCGATCATCTCCGATAGGGATCCTCGCTTCACGTCTCGATTCTGGAAGAAATTGTATGAGGCTTTGGGTTCAAGGTTGGACTTCAGTACTGCTTTCCATTCTCAGACAGATGGTCAGTCGAAGAGGGTGATTCAAGTACCGGAGGATATGTTGAGGAGCTGTGTTATAGATTTCCAAGGCAGTTGGGAGGAGCTTTTACCGTTGGCAGAGTTCGCCAACAATAATAGCTATCAGTCTAGCATTCAAATGGCACCTTACGAGGCCCTGTATGGTCGTAAGTGTCGCACTCCCATATGTTGGACCGAGTTGGGTGAGCGACGTGTTCTGGGTCCAGAATTGGTTTTTGAAACTGAAGATAAGGTCCGATTGATTCGAGATCGACTGAAAGCAGCATCTGATAGGCAGAAGTTCTATGCTGATCTGAGGAGAAAGGATATTGAGTATTCTGTGGGGGATTTAGTTTTTCTTAAGGTCTCGTCATAGAAGAAGGTTTTGAGGTTCGATCGTAAGAGTAAGCTGAGCCCTCGTTTATTGGGCCGTACCGTATTCTAAAGCGAGTGGGGCCAATCGCATATCAGTTGGAGCTTCCTCCGGAGTTGGATTGCATTCATGATATGTTCCACGTCTCAATGTTGAGACGCTACCACTCTGATCCCACGCATGTTGTTCCTATTGAGGACATTGAGGTTAGACCAGATCTGAAGTTTGACGAGGAGCCGATCCAGATTCTGGATCGCGACCTTAAAGTTCTGCGAAGGAAGTCTATCCCCTTAGTGAAAGTGCTGTGGAGGAATCATAGCACTGAGGAGGCAACTTGGGAGCCGGAGGACTCAATGCGTCAGCAGTATCCTCATCTGTTCTGATCAAGTAAAATTTTGAGGCCGAAATTTTCTTTAAGGGGGTAGGGTTGTAACGCCCCAAAAATCATTAATATTTATTTTCGTATGTTTGTGACACAACTGTGTATCTACTTCAGTAGTTAAGTGTTCTGGGTGTATGTGAGAGGTCCCAAGTTCAAGTCATGACTTGGGGCAAATTTTGGTATTTTTGGTTGACTAAGCCCTATCTCTAATTAGTAGGCTTAAGTTTAAATGTTGGTGAGATATATCAGAATGGGCCTGCTGGTCTGGTGGTTAAGTGGAGTGTTGGTGTGTTGGAGGTCTTGTGTTCGATTCCTTGGGGCAGCAATGGATAGTATTTTTGCTGAAAAATTCGGCTAGAGGTTGAGTTTTACTGAAAATCTGAGTAGTGGGGAGTTGGTGGAGAGAATTAAGGGAATTTGAATTAGGGTTTACCAGAAAATCTAATTCTGATTACTCTGCTTTCTTTTTTTTTTAAAATTTGACTGTTCTCCTTCCTTTTCCCTCTCCACATTGCTGCCGAATTTCCCCTCTTTTTACTGTTTACAATCGTTTTCTTTCTTTCTTTTCAACGGTTTCTGGTACAAAATTTAGGCGCGGGTTTGGTAAGTTTCCTTCGTAATCTCCATCGTTGAACTTTATTAATCTGTGTAGTAACGTGTTCTTCTGCTATTGAAGGCATTAGGTGAGGTGCTGAACAGTGATTTTCGTATCGTGGGTGTTAGCGGTGTTTACGAAGGACCTTTGTCGACGGTAAGTCGAGTCTCTGCTTGATCTTGTTATCCGAATTCGCTAATAAATCTGTTAAACTGATGATGGATGTCTCGATTTTAGGCCAAGGAATGCTCGAGAGGGTTTTTGCAGTAGATTGAATTCAGGTGTGTACCCGGAAACACAGAAAATGAGAATCGACAAAAGTCGAAAAACGATTCTGTCGACGCCACACGGCCTTGTGGTAGGCCGTGTGCAAGGCTGTGACCCTAAACACGGCCGTGTGATCAACGAGCTAGGTCGTGCGCAAGTGACACGGCCGTGTAATGGCTGGGCAAGGCCGTGTGCGACACACGGGCTCGACCTATTGGGCCGTGTGGGCCACACGGGCGTGTGGGCCCACAAAGGTAAACAACACGGGCGTGTGGAATTCTGGACCAGGCCGTGTAATCCACACGGCCAAGGCCAATTTGGGCTGTGTGGGCTACACAGACGTGTGGGCCCATACGGGCAGGCCACATGGGCGTGTGAGCCCATTTTTCCAAAAGTTCGTAAGGTTGTGCGTCGCCCAAGTCGTCATCGTGGACCTCTTCGTAGGTCGATAAGCATTACTTAGACCCCTATATGAGTGATTTGTCTGTCTGATTTTTGTACCAAGTATGAATTATGATATCTGAATGTATGTACGTTTAATTGCATAATAGCATGACATCCTTTGCATGTTGCATTGCATCGGGGTGGGTTGATGATATTTGGAGGAAGTATCTGAAATGCTCTTAAGCCTGTTATCTCGCAGCTCAGCTGCAAATTTTTGATTATGTGCTGCATTTCGGTACAGCCAGATGTGTAGGGATGGATGGGTTGATTTAATCCCCACATGGTGTGTAGGGATGGGTGGGTTGATTTAATCCTCACGTGGTGTGTAAGGATCGACGGAGATGGTGTGTAGAGGCTGGTGGGTAGGATTCTGATTTACTGTATCTTCATTCTGTATCTGATATGGGCCAAGGCCCTAATGTATTTCTGAAATTGTATCTGAATGGACTAAGGCCCAAACAGATTCTGTAATGGGCACAGGCCCAGACTGTAAATGACTGTATTCTGATGTATGCCTGTTTGCATGTCTTTCTGTGGGGATTACATACTGAGTTTGCGAAAACTCACCCTTTTTCTGTTTAATTGTTCAGGTAATCCCCAGACTTAGGCGGATCGGTGCAGCGGAGGACTCGACGGTGACCATTGCTTCTACTTCATAAAAGATTTACGGTTTTTATACTTAATTATGGTTTTTGATTATATCTAGAAAAAGTTTTATGTAATTATGGCCATTACGGATTTTTGATTAAATTTAGGATTTGCAATGTTTTATGGTTTTTATTGCTAGAAGTAGGAAAGCGCGGGTTTTCAAAAGAAACAAATGTTTTACCAAAACACCACGTTTACACAAACTGTTTTAAAAGCTTCCGCGAAGTATAAATATTTTGGAAAACGGACAGCGTTTTGGAAACGAATGACACTATTTAGAATTAACATAAAATAATGAAAATCCTTTAAAAAGGAGAAATGGTTTGAGCGTGGCTACGGCTTCAAAAGCACTATCATGTGACATCGCCAGATGCGGCCATAACGTCTAGGCCGGGTTTGGGGTGTTACACAACGCTACCAAGTGCCACTTATTGCTTTGTTTTCATTGTTGGAGAAATCCCACCTCTCTACTTCCTTTTCCTCTTCCTCTTCCCTTTCCTTTTCGTCAACGAAATCGATGGCGAAGGCTGAGAATGGGATGGAAGATACATCGAAGTAGCATGAAAAAGAAGGGGGCAATCGTGGCGCGCAAAGCAATGGATGGGGGGGCGGATAAAGACGGATTGAGGGCGAGAAAGAGGGAGAAAGAGGCGGAAGTGAAAGGGAAAGTGTCCATGGAGGGCTTATTACTGTTTAAAGAAGGGGGTTAGTTAAGGGAAAAAAAAGTGTTGTTGGTCGTGATGAATGAGGGTTGAAAGGAGGCATTAACTTCTTTTTTTCATTTTTTAAACCTATAAATATAAAAAGGGAAAATTCTTTCCCAAGTCCCTATCCTCTGAACAACCATGACACGTGTTGCTCATTCAATGGGCCACATGTCAAGTTCTGACACATTTTAACGTTGTTAAGGTGGAGTACCAAAATAAAAGATGGAAAGAAAATTAGGTACCAAAATGAATAAATTAAAAGTATAGGGAGGACATTGACAATTTCATTAAAATACAAGAGTAAAACTTGCCATTATTCCAAAAGCTTATGAAAGTGTGTAAAAATCATAACAATAATTTGCTAACCAATCTCACCAATAATTTCATTACCATTGCCTAATTTTGTGCAATTTAGATTTTATGAGAACTAAATTTTTGTATTCAAAATTATAATGAATTTATCAAATAAAAAGAAAATATCCACTAAATATTTTGTACTTACACTCGTATAAATAATGCGCATCTACTATGTAATATTTGAGTGTTACATTCTAACACTCTATCTCCCCTTTGCATTCATAATCTCAGAGAATACACACTCAGATTTGGTTCTATCAAGATCACCTCGTGTAACACTCCTTCCTACACTGCTAATCGTGCTCCCTGATTCCGACACTTTCCCACCTGAAACACTAAACAACTCTTCGTTATCATCATCCGTGGTAGTACCTCCTCCTCCTCTTCCCGGCTTCAATGGACTGGTTTGGCTGCTGCAGGACTTCATCACCTCATCGCCACCTTCCATGTTGACGATGTTCATGTTCCCACTCTCTTGCACTTGCAATGCAAATTCTAACCCCCAAACCACTTCATTCATGAGTGGCCGCTCTATTCCTTCATCTTTGATACAACTCTCCGCAAGCTCCCCGAATTTCTTTAGGCACAATGGTGAAATATCACCCATCAAGTTGGGGTCCACAATGCTTTCAAGGCTTCCTCTTTTCAGGCAAATCTTGGCCCATCGAGCCAGGCTGATTTGGTCCTTTGGTAGCCCTGGAATCATTGCCGGTCGAGCGCATAATACTTCGAATAAAACCACACCGAACGAGTAAACGTCGGATTTCTCAGTCAACTGTTGCTTTCGGTAGTATTCAGGATCCACATACCCAACGCTTCCCTTTACTACAGTGCTCACATGGCTTTGAAACATGTCTGTTGGACCCAGTCTAGACAATCCAAAGTCAGAAACCTTGGCCACCCAGTTCTCGTCCAATAGTATGTTGGTTGATTTGATATCCCGGTGGATGATTGCCTGCTTCACACCTGCGTGAAGGTACTGCAATCCACGGGCAGCTCCAATGCATATTTCCAGCCTCCTTTTCCACGGTAAAGGAGGGTTCTTCGTTTTGTAAAGATGATCACGAAGGGTCCCCCGAGCCATGTACTCATAGACGAGTATCATCTCCCCCAGATCATCACAAAAACCAATCAAGGACACGAGATTGACATGGCGTAGCTTGGAGAGTAGCTCGAGTTCAGTTTGGAACTCCCGGATCCCTTGCCTTGATGATGAATCCAACCTTTTGATGGCCACCGTAGTCGACCCGCCATCAATGCAACCTTTATATACGTGACCGAATCCTCCTGACCCGATAATGAATTGCTCATCGAAATTCAAGGTGGCTTCTTTAATCTCGACGATCGAAAACCGACGACAAAGATCGGACGGTAGTAAGGAAACGCTGGTAGCACATGTGGAGTTTGATGGGCAAGGTAGTTGCGCCCATGATGATTTTGGTTCGCTGACAGCTAAATCCTTTACTCTCCTAACTTTATGCTTGTAAATGAAAGCGCATATGATGAGAGAAAGAGCAAATACGCCACTAAAGACAGCTATGGTAATGATCATAACTAGTGAACACCCCTTTTTATTTTTCCGGACGCTGGGCGACGGTGGTGAAGGACTCGAACTTGATTCAGGATTTGGCACTGCAAGACTACCGTCTGATTTGTTGAGTCTAAAGATCTCTAGACCGTTGAGGATTGCATCCTGATACATTGCAGGTTTGGTAGGGTGTAAAGCCAGCCATAGTGTTTGCTTGCTGTGACCTTCACTTGGAGTCAACAAAACATAATCTTTATACACCGGGATGCTGTTACCACCACTCCAATTTATGACATCGGCATCATGCTCTGCAGTTTGATTGTTGATGAATATGTCAAAGACACGTTGACCTGCCTTCTTTATTTCCAATTGAGTCTCGCAGAAATGGAGCCTAAGGAGGTAGTTGAAGCCACCGTCAACGTAGAAGTTCCACGTGAGATTGAAATTCATATTGATTGTTGGCTTTGGCCCCATAGTCCTTGACGTGGTGTAGATAGTAGCCGGAGCTGTATAAGCCGGAGTGTCGGTGGTGTACTTGATGGTAACGTTGAACCGACTAGGAACAGTTCCCAATGCAGCTCCAAATATATAAGGCGAATCATCCCGCCAAGTTCGAAACATTCCGGTGTCATTCACGTTTTCCACGGTTGCTCCACCAACGTTTAGACGGTAAACAGTTTCGAAAGCAGTAGCATCAGGAATGTGAAAGGGAATTTTACTATTTACAAAAGATACAGAGTCTTCTTGGTGTTTTACATACATTTCCTTCGGTATGGAAACAACTTCAATACCGTTTACAAAGGCAAAAGAGTTGGGCGATGGCGAAAAGGTGACAATCAGCTTCTCGGTTTCGAAACAAGGTACCATAAACTCTTTGATCAACGAGGCTGGCTGACCATCCTCAGCAGAAAGAGCTAAATAGGCACTGAAGTTTTTCAGGAGAAGGTGATTATTAGCGGTAACAGAGAAGAAAGAAGTGGCTCCATCAAAGCCAGAGTATTGAACCGGGTAGAAATAAAAACGAAGAAATTTGAGACCAGCTGATACTGGAAAGCTGTAAGTGAATTTATCATGAAAAACTCTAGCAGTCATGTAAGGAACTTGAGTAACAGAATGACCTTGCCTGGTGGCTGTGGACTTAGATGAAGCGTTCTCGGAATTAGAGGTAGCGAATTTGGACCTTTCATCAGTGACCCATTTCCGCCCATCTTCGGATACTAGATTTGATGATGATGATGGTGCACCACAGTCGAGGAGAATATAATCGGTTGGGGTATAAGCTGCTGAGTTCACGGCTGAAGTAAAAGAGAAGAGGAGATGGAGGAAGAGAAAGAAAGGGAGCATCGAATTGAATTATAAATCTTACTTCGTTACAGATTAGAAAGAAAATTTTTCATGCTTATTAATTAGCAGGCGATGAAGATGGAATCTGAGAAAAGAACGGGTAGGTGGCCTTTTAAGGGTATCTCACCAATATTCACTGTTTGTTGTTGGTTTTTTAAAGACCTTAACGAAGTCAAGTAAACTTGATATTATTAGTGATGCACAGCTTTTGATGATAAGGTGATGAAGACCCGACTGTTTTTATTTTTCCATTGGATAGCTTAAAGTTGCGAACCAAAACAGGGGATGGGTGGATGGGTGGATGGGATGGGACCCCTAACTTTGGAAAAGAAGCCATAGGACTGATTCAACCATGGGAACGCGACAATTTTCTGGAAAGCGAAAAGCATATAGTTTGAGCACGTATCTTTAATAAGATTTTATTGATTTTTTAACAGCATATATAGGATAGCTTTATGAGAGTGAGAACTGTTTTCAGTGGTCATTCTATTCATCCACATCTTATTTGTGGATGCCTGAAGCTAGGACCCAATTTGACTCTTTCTTCAGGGCATAAGTCTCAAATTAAATGTGCTTTCAAAAGGAAAAAAGAAAAATCAATTCACTTTCAAATCTTCTTTCTGGAAAATAATTTTCGGAAAAAAAATAGAGATTTCTTGATATTTGGTGGATTCAGTAAAAAAAAAAAAGGGCTTTATGTTATTTGGCTATTTTCTTACAAATCTTTTTCCTTTAAATAGCAATTTTGAAATAAATATTAAAATATTAATATTTGAAACATTATTTAATATTTTTTTAATATTTTAAGAATTAATATTATAATGATAAATCTTAATAATAAAATGTTATCTTAATATTAAATGTATAAATTACTATTATTAATTGTTAAAATATTAATAATATTAAATTAAAATATTAAAATAATTAGAATATATCATTTATCTCAATATAATTACAATTAAAATATTTTTATCACATTTTGTATATAAATATTGAGATAAATATTAAGATATTAATTATTTAAATTTTTTTTTATCATTAATCTATTGATTTTTCAATATCAATATTTCAAATAGTTTTAGCTTAACAATAATATTTAAAATATTCAGTCAGAACAAGACTAAGCTCATATTATAAAACGAATGAAGACACCAATAATTATATAAAATATAATTTTTAACATTAAAAAACAAAAATAATATGAGCTTAAATTATATTAGGATGATTCTAAAAAATCACTTTTTAAGCATCCAATAAAAACGTTTCATTTCATATTTTTTTAAAAGAATTTCTAATTAATATTATACATTTTCTAACACTAGATTAATTCTCTTTAATAATATTTTAATCCTAATTACTTTTAATTAATGAAATAAATTAATGTAAAACACTTAAATAAAATTAACAAATAATAATGGTAACCCAAGGTATGATATGGTTGGTTAGAATTTAGAATTTAGAATTTTATGATTTTAGGCAAAGGGTTAAATGAAGATTTAGGGTCTATGATTTTAGAGTTTATGGTTTTAGAATTTTATAAAAATAAATTAATTTTATTAATTTTAAAGTTAAAAACAATAATAAGAGTTAATTTGATATTTCTTGATTTATTATATTATTCATGTAAATTTTAAAAATATTATGTGACATGTTATTATTAAGAGACTAAAAAGTAATTTTCTAGAATTATCCTAATCTAAGTTAAAATTAAATAATGTTATTTAAATTATTATTTTATGTTAATATTGCATTACCCAATACATATTTTAAAACTCTTAAAATATTATAATAATTATTGAATATCATTTTTTTAATATTTTTGCTATTAAAATACAAATATTTTATATTATGACAAATTTATAATTAAATATTTATAAGTTATCATATATATATATTTATTATTAAAATATTAATATAAAACATTTTTCAACAAATGTTAATAATAGTATTTTTATTAAATGATAATATTGTAAGATTAAATTCTATTTTTATTAAAATAATAAAGAATATTAATTATATTAAACTACCCGATTTCACAAAACTAGAATTCACATAAGATTGGGAAGAACCAAGATCTATTAGGGCATATACAGGTACTGAATATAAAAGGAAAATACATGCTACTACATATGTAGCATCGCCTTCCTCACGGATATGGACTACGTATGCTCGTGTTGGGGCTCTAGCCTCATATCTCTATGCTGTAGACTCAACCCCTTTCTTCATAGTACCTCTCGATACAGATCCACCACATGGATTTCCCCAACCCTAACAGCAAGAGCGGACCTTTAGGTAGAAATAGGTGAATCAATGAGTAATCACGGGCAAAATAGTCCAAAGATCCATGTAATAGGCCCAATTTGCCCGGGCCTATTAGCTTAACCAGATTAAAAACCCCCAAAAAAATAATAATAATAAAAACCAATAAAATAATGGTCCAATAATAAAATTACAAACCCAATAAGAAGTCCATTAGTCCTTTAGCCCAAATCTGTTATTACCCCCAGACCCAATATGTAACACCCCTAACCCTTATCAGTCGCCGGAATAAGGTTACGAGGCATTACAGAACACATCACAGCTTTCGAACAATACACATATTCACATAGATCATATTAAAATATATGAAGACAGAGTAAATGGCTGATTAAATTCACACATACATTATTAATAATAATAAAAAATATTAATGCATATACAAATCATATCTCAAAAATCATACAATATATATATATATATAACAACTTATAAATATTCAACTAACATGTTAAAATCAAATGTTAAGTACACATATTCTTTTTCATCAATTCAATTCTCCCATAAAAATATAATACCCAACTTAATTAAATTACTATGATAGTCAAATCAAATGTCATTCATATCATTAATTGGTCCATAAATGAACATTGAATACTCATCATGCATATGTTCTGATTCTTACCTAACACACACATGATCTACTTAAGTGTAATTAACAAATATCATATATCATAATGCTAAAACACATAGCAACTATACATACTTCATATATTCGGATACGTTCTTGACATATGCCCAAACCAAAATCACATATATATATATACAACCCTAAATCTCATGAACATGTGTTTAAATGCCGAATCATTGAACAACCATATTCTTTATCTCATTTTAACATATAACCAAAAACACCAACCAACTTATACATACAAAATAAACATAACAAATATCATTCATTCACGTCACATATCACCATAACTAAAGTGGACTTATGCTATGATCAAACCAAAACCAAATTTGAACTTTTAAATAAGAGATTTTCGCATGGCTTTTATACAAAACCAAGATTCATCACATTAAAACACAATTCAACCTATACATGCCATAGTTCTTGTAACACCCCAAACCCGGCCCAAACACCACGACCGGATCTGGTATGTCACTAAGAAAATTTTGGAAGAACATGTCGTATTTTCAGAAAAATATTTTTTTCTAAAGTTTATCTTCTTATTCGAGAGAAATTTAATAGTTGATAGTTTAAATAAAATATGCCTTTATAAATTAAAAACCCAAATTTAAATAGATACATTAGTTCAATAAGAATTTAAATAACTAAAAGTAATTAAAGCCCAAAATAAAACAAAACATAAACTAGTGGCCCATAGCCTTATTACAACGAGATTTAAAATCCATTAATTAAAAATATAAAGTATTAACTTGAGACTTTTTGTCGGATCCAGCTTGGTCTTTTGCATGGCCACCTTATGCGTTCTCCACCCGGTCCAAGCACTAGGTATCACCCGAAATGTTAATTAATAGGGTGAGTCGCGAGACTCGATGTGCAACCTCATGCACCACTAGATTTTGGCCTTAGGCCCATAAAATGATTAATAATTCCATTTATAAAAAAAAAAAATAATATGCAAGGCCCAACCCGCTTGCCTAGGTTTCCATCCGCTACACGCCCCGCACTCACCATTCACACCATTGGGGATTTCTACAATCGACCCACACCGCTTACACGCCAAGATGGCGCCATGCTACTCATCAACATATTATGGCCGGCCCCTTATAATGCATCACGGCATTAGCCGCTACAACATATAACGTATCACGGTATAAACCGCTACACATAAAACGTATAACTTCCTCCTTTCATCAACCCAACCCATGCAAATCATAAAATCAATATGCTTTTATCATATAAAGTCAAACATTCATCGACCTTGATTTGCTTCACCCTTTTGGGTTCCAACATTAAACCGAGATATCGGTATTTATCACAACATATAAACTTATGAGCATACATTAATAATCGATCTAGATGGTGGGGAAGTATTACACACCGATATCGTGAAATCCAATATTCTTAGTCGATGTCCTTGCTATCCTGGATCTATTATCCTCAATGTAAAGCCTTGCTCAAAAGACGGAAAACACACAAAGATTTAGCCCTTCAACAATCGGCCAAGGTTAATAAATCACAAATTACACGTTAAAACTAATAGATCCCTTTACCTTGAAATCCCGAAAGTAACACGATTCTATAACTTAGAGATGTATGCGATTGACTCCACTAAAGTTCCTTCAGATTTCTGGCACAAGTAGGCACCACGTAGTAATTCGGCAATCACAGAGATGAGATCTAGGGATTTCTGCTTTTAGGAAAATCCCAAAAAAGTATGAACAAGAGAAGACTGATGTGTCTTTGGCTTTTAAAATACTTGAGTGAGGAGTTTCGGTTTCGACAGAAAAGAGAAGATGAAAAGAAAACAAGGAAGAGACTTGAAGATTTCTGGCTAGGAAGAAAAAGAATGGAAAGAGTTTCACTTTTTGAATCAAAGTAAAGATAAGGGAATAGGCTTAGAGATTTCTGCTTTTGCAGAGAATGAAGAAGAAGATGGAACTTTAGGAGTTTTCGGCTTTTACTCGAGAGAAGAAGAGAAAAGAATGAGAGAAAACCCAAATGACGAAATTGAAGAGATATTCCCCTATTTATAGAAATTTCAAGACTTACCTAACCTTGCAGATAAAATCCTATCTTTTTCCTTTATCTTAATCTACTAGCTCATCTAAAAGAGACTTAATTATCTCTAACTCCTCCTCCTTTATCAAAGATATTATCCACATATTTTAATCATTAAAATCCCTAAATTTTAGCCTTTATCCGCTTATTATCCACATAAAATAAATTCCTAAATAATAGCCTTTATCCGCTTATTATCCACATATTTTAAACATTAAAACCCCTAAATTTTAGCCTTGTTGCCATCCACTCCACCTAATCCTAATGCCCAAAATTTAGCTAACTTAAATTAAAGAATTGGGCTCCATGAAACTTAAATTTGGGCCCTTTACTCCATTGTGTGGCGTCACCTCTCCTAGATTGGGCCACAAGCCCACTTTGGTATTTTAAACATAGATACTACCTTTTAAACCCTATAATGCCCAAACAGATAATTTTAATCAAGGCCTCTACCTAAGCTCCGAGCCCAATTTGGACCCCTAACACTTAAATTAACACATTAAACATATCCACCCATTAAACGCATAGGCCCAAAAAATTCAGGATGTTACAGCTTCTACCCTTTAAAGAAATTTCATCCTCAAAATTTCCAACTAACTATTAATCGTGACTACCCAATTCTCACTACCATGCTTTACAAGCGCACTCCAATACAAAACCAAAAAGTAAACACTTAGTATTCTATGGTAGAGCACGCACCGGGATTCACATCTAGAGCGTCCCTCGTCCTTTGTACTCATGCTATCGATCCGCGCTTATCCGATTAAGAATTTTATGAATTAATAAGTTTCTTCCACTGCTTAACCACGAACAGTCTTATGAATGGCAGAGAGTTTAAGAGTAGTTCTTTCAATTCGTAATTACATCTACAAGTTTCAGTCTCAAGTTTGTCTCCTAGTTCCATATACACATACATGCAATCATCAATCATACAAATAGAACTTACATTCATCACCTAAGGGTATTTTCGTCATTTCACTACCTGTGGGTATTTTCGTAATTTATCCTACTGTGGGTATTTTCGTAATTTTTTGAAATAGGGTTCCTTGGTGATTTTGTGAAAGAAGGGTATTTTGGTATTTTTTTTTTTCAACTGGGGTTTATTGGTAATTTTACAATCCAGGGTATTTTAGTCATTTTATAAATCGTGGTATTTTAGTCATTTTGCAAAATAGGATGGTGGTCCCTTTCGGTTTTAAATTATTAATTTTGGCCCACAACGAATCCTCGCGCTAGGGTGAATAAACTACGCACGCACTGTAGGATTCCAAAGAAAGAGGTGAGTCACTAGGATCGCTTAAGTACTGTGCTCTTCCGATCCAATCCTGACATGCGCATGCTGTTGCCACACCCTAGTCTTGCGGCTCGCTTACGGGTTTGTTTAGTGAAGTTAAGTCTTATGAGATTTTAGGAGTTGTTTCACTAGGCCTAAAGTCCATCAAGTTCTAATCTAACTAATCTACGCCCCATAAAGCCCACATATATTATATCACACAATGGTTCGTAAGACTTACTCAGCGACTTGGGCTTGAGAGGCAAAAGTGCCATGCCGAGCTAACAGACTGTATCATTTAAAAACATTCATGTTTTAAAAACCTCTTTTTTTTCGAAACATTTTGAACTCCAAAACCCAAAGCCGAGTTTTGAACCGGCTCGATACCAATTTGTAACACCCCAAACCCTACCAAACACCACGACGGATCCGGTATGTCACTAAGAAAATTTTGGAAGAACATGTCGATTTTCTTAAAAATATTTTTTTAAAGTTTATCTTCTTATTCGAGAGAAATTTAATAGTTGATAGTTTAAATAAAATATGCCTTTATAAATTAAAACCCAAATTTAAATAGATACATTAGTTCAATAAGAATTTAAATAACTAAAAGTAATTAAAGCCCAAAATAAAACAAAACATAAACTAGTGGCCCATAGCCTTATTACAACGAGATTTAAAATCCATTAATTAAAAATATAAAGTATTAACTTGAGACTTTTTACTGGATCCAGCTTGGTCTTTTGCATGGCCACCTTGCGCTCCTCTCTCACCCTGGCCTCAAGCACTAGGTATCACCTGAAAGGTTAATTAATAGGGTGAGTCGCGAGACTCGGTGTGCAACCTCATGCACCACTAGATTTTGGCCTTAGGCCCATAAAACAGATTAATAATTCCATTTATAAAAAAAAATAACAAATAATATGCAAGGCCCAACCCGCTTGCCTAGGTTTCCATCCGCTACACACCCCGTACTCAAATGCATTCACACCATTGGGGATTTCTACAATCGACCCACACCGCTACACGCCAAGATGGCAGTCATGCCGCTCATCAACATATTATGGCCAAGCCCTTATAACATATCACGGCATTAGCCGCTACAACATATAATGAGATCACTAAAGTATAAACCACTACACATAAAATGTATAACGCCCTCCTTTCATCAACCCAACCCATGCAATCATAAAATCAATATGCTTTTATCATATAAAGTCAAACATTCACCGACTGGGTGATTTGCTTCACCCTTTTCGGTTTCCAACATTAAACCGAGATATCGGTATTTATCACAACATATAAACTTATGAGCATACATTAATAATCGATCTAGATGGTGGGCAAGTATTACACACCGATATCGCTAAATCCAATATTCTTAGTCGATGTCCTTGCTATCCTGGATCTATTATCCTCAATGTAAAGCCTTGCTCAAAAGACGGAAAAACACACAAAGATTTAGCCCCTTCAACAATCGGCCAAGGTTAATAAATCCCAAATTACACGTTAAAACTAATAGATCCCTTACCTTGAAATCTCGAAAGTAACACGATTCTATAACTTAGAGATCTATGCGATTGACTCCACTAAAGTTCCCTTCAGATTTCTAAGCACAAGTAGGCACCACGTAAGTAATTCTAAATCACAGGAGATGAGATCTAGGGATTTCGGCTTTTAGGAAAATCCCTAAAAAGTATGAACAAGAGAAGGCTGATGTGTCTTTGGCTTTTAAAATACTTGAGTGAGGAGTTTCTGTTTCTGACAGAAAAGAGAAAAGAAAAGAAAACAAGGAAGAGACTTGAAGATTTCTGCTAGAAAGAAAAAGAATGGAAAGAGTTTCGCTTTTGAATCAAAGTGAAGATGAGGAATAGGCTTAGAGATTTCTGGCTTTTGCAGAGAATGAAGAAGAAGATGGAACTTTAAGAGTTTTCGGCTTTTACTCGAGAAGAAGGGAAAAGAATGAGAGAAAACCCAAATGACGAAATTGAAGAGATATTCCCCTATTTATAGAAATTTCTGCACTTACCTAACCTTGCAGATAAATCCTATCTTTTCTCCTTTATCTTAATCTACTAGCTCATCTAAAAGAGACTTAATTATCTCTAACTCCTCCCTCCTTTATCAAATATTATCCACATATTTTAATCATTAAAATCCCTAAATTTTAGCCTTTATCTACTTATTATCCACATAAAATAAATTCCTAAATAATAGCCTTTATCCGCTTATTATCCACATATTTTAAACATTAAAACCCCTAAATTTTAGCCTTGTTGCCATCCACTCCACCTAATCCTAATGCCCAAAATTTAGCTAACTTAAATTAAAGAATTGGGCTCCATGAAACTTAAATTTGGGCCCCTTACTCCCTTGTGTGGCGTCACCTCCTAAGATTGGGCCACAAGCCCACTTTGGTATTTTAAACATAGATACTACCTTTTAAACCCTATAATGCCCAAACAGATAATTTTAATCAAGGCCTCTACCTAAGCCTGAGCCCAATTTGGACCCCTAACACTTAAATTAACACATTAAACATATCCACCCATTAAACGCATAGGCCCAAAAATTCAGGATGTCACAGTTCTAAAATGTAACTTATAAAATACTGAAGACGGTTGATAGTGTGATAGACTTTGCTGACGATCCCCGAGCTTGTAACTTGAATCCAAAATCTATAAAACAGAATGAACATGGAAACAAAGAGTAAGCTATAATAGGTTAGTAAGTCATAAGCAAATAAACATCCCTATGATATAATCAATTCATTTTAAGCCAATTCAAATTTCATTATCATTATCAATCTTAACCTCAAATCTACAAATGAGATAAATAACACATTTTTACTCACAAAATTTACCTTGGCCGAATGCTCATTTAATCAATATGACCTAATATTAATCAACTTTCAAAACTAAAATGTCTTTATATGATCAAACATACACATACGCATTTATATAAACTCAAGAACTATAATACCATATCATGTACACATACCACTTAAATGGTCGAATATACATGAACACATATATGCCCATATCCAAAAATAAATTCCACAATATTCATACTATTTATTTACAAGGCCGAATACACTTACTAAAATTCACATGAAATCTTCATTTATATCACATATAATTAGTAACTAATATCAAGATACTAATTTACCTTATCTCAAGTAAACAATAAGTTAACACATACCTGATCATTGAGCTCATTTAACGTATTTAATTACCACCTCAACATAAATCTTTTAGGCATAAACTTATAATAATAATTCACCGGCATAAAGCCTGCTAGGCGTAAAGCCCGATATCTTTCACCGACACAAAGCCTGCTAGACCCAAAGTCTGATTATATACACCGGCAATAAGCCTGCTAGGCATAAAACCCGATTTAATTCACTAGCACAAGGCTTGCTAGGCCCAAAGCCCGAATAACAATACTATAAAGTTGTCTCATACACATTTCATATATCGAATATTTCAAATATTCCACGTAATTCATACGAACTTTCAAACGTTATATCTCAATCAATATAAACTCAAACACATTTTTTTTATGCTCTCGGCTAGTTTAATAATAATTCCATAAGTTCAATTCAACATATTACTAAGTTACATTCAAAATTAACAATGTTTAATTGCTTAAAAACTTACCTCGGATATCGACGAACGATATAATCGGCTATTCAACTATTTTTGTTTTTCCCCGATCCAAGTTCGATTTCTTTGGTTCTTGATCTAAACATATTCAAATTAAGCTCATTCAAACATATTTTCATTCAATTTAGTCCAAAAACACATAAATGGGCAAATTACCATTTTACCCCTGACATTTACAATTTTTACAATTTAGGCCCTATTACACAAAACACAAAATATACAAAATTTCAAAACACTCATGTTTGGCCGAATCTTACCCATTACCATACAAGTCCATATATTTCATTTATTTTGCATTTTAGCCCCTCAATTTATTATTTTGCAATTTAATCCTAATTACTCAAAATCATCAAAAACTCCAATACAAAACATATTAATCCAAAACATATCTTTCATAATTTATCATCAAACATCACAAAACACAAATATTCATCAATGGCATAACTCAAAATATTCACCAAAATCAAAAATTCAAGCATGGGTCGGGTAGTACTCGAAGCAACGATCTCAAAAACGTAAAAATTATCAAAAACCGAGCAAAATACATACCTTAATCAAGCTTTAACAAGGCCGAACCCTAGGAAGTGTTTTTCTTTTCTTTTTCTTTTAAGTTTCGGCAATGGGAAGATGGACATGCAAGCTTTTTATGTTTTATTTATTATAATAACTTTATAATATGTTATTTATTATTATAACTTTTATATTTAATATAAAAAGTATATAATGTAACCTTAGTGCCGTCCATTCAATAATTAAATGGAAAAATTGCAACATAAAACCTTCATGTTAAAAGAACAACCATTATTCTACTTTTTTAATTTAACCACTAATTTTTCATTTTACGCGATTAAGCCCTTTTATTTAATCTGACACTCAAACGACGAAATTAAAACACGAAAATTTCACACAAGCAAATTCACACATAATAAACACATAAAATAATTTTAAAATATTTTTCGAACTCGGATTTGTGGTCCCGAAACCACTATTCCGATTAGAGTCTAAATCAGACTGTTACAACTCTCCCCCCTTAGGGATTTTCATCCCCAAAAATCTTACCGGTAAATAGGTTCGGATAACGTTCTTTCATTGCATCTTTTAGTTCCCACATTGCTTCCTCAACTCCATGCTTATGCCACAGTACTTTAACCAATGAAATTTTCTTATTTCGTAACTCTTTAATCTCATGAGCCAAAATACGAATCAGTTCTTCCTTGTACGACATATCTGACTGAATCTCAATCTCTGATGGACTAATCACATACGATGGGTCGGATCTATATCACCGAAGCATAGAAACATGGAATACATTATGTATCTTTTCTAACTCAGGTGGCAACAACAGTCTATACGCAACCGGTCCAATCCTCTCTATAATCTCGTACGGTCCAATAAATCTCGGACTCAATTTGCATTTACGACCGAATCTGAGTATTTTCTTCCACGGTGAGACTTTCAAAAATACTTGATCTCCGATCTGAAACTCAATATCTTTACGTTTCAAATCTGCATATGACTTTTGACGATCTGATGCAGTTTTCAAGCTATCACGGATCACTGCCACTTTTTGTTCAGTTTCTTTGATCAAGTCAACCCCGTGTATCTTATTTTCACTGAGCTCAGTCCAATACAATGGTGTACGACATTTACGACCGTACAAAGCCTCGTAGGGTGCTATCTTGATACTAGATTGAAAACTATTATTGTACGCAAATTCAATCAAAGGTAAGTATCGTTCCCACATACCTTCAAACTCAAGAATGCAACATCTCAACATATCCTCAAGTATCTGAATGATTCGCTTCGATCGACCATCCGCTTATGGATGAAAAGTCATCTTTGAAATGTAATTTCGTACCTAATGCATCTTGCGCTTTCTTCCAAAACCGCGATGTAAACCTCTGATCTCTATCCGAAACAATAGAAATAGGCACACCATGTAATCTCACAATCAGGACACATATAACTCAAAGAAGCTTATCAAGTGAATAATCCTTATGAATCGAACAAAATGAGTGATTTAGTCAATCTATCCACAATAACCCAGTTGCATCTTTCTTGCTCGGTGTCATCAGTAAACGGATACAAAATCCATCGTAACTCTCATTCCCATTTCCATTCAGGTATCATGATCGGTTGAAGTAACCCGGAAGGTACCTGATGTTCGGCTTTCACTTGTTGACAAATTAAACATTTCGAAACAAAGTCAGAAATGTCTCGTTTCATACCATGCCACCAGTAAAGCTGTTTCAAATCATTATACATTTTTGTGCTACCCTGGTGAACAGATAACCGACTACTGTGAGCTTTATTCAAAATCATCTGAATCAACTCTGGATTTCTGGGGATACATATTCGGTTTCTGAATCTCAAACAATCATCAGCATCAACTCGAAACTTTGAATCAGCATTCGTTTCACACTGAACTCGTTTTGCTAACAATTCATTATCAACTTTCTGGGCATCACAAATTTGTTGAATAAATAATGGTCTTACCTTCAATTCAGCTACTATCGCACCATCATCAGACATAGCCATATGCACATTCATTGCACGCAAAGCAAACATTGATTTTCGGCTTAATGCATCAGCAACAACATTAGCCTTTCCTGGATGGTAATCAATCACAAGCTCGTAGTCTTTTAATAATTCCAACCATCGTCGTTGTCTCAGATTCAAATCCTTCTGAGTCATTAAGTACTTCAGGATTTTATGATCGGAATAGGCATGAAATTTTTCACCGAACAGATAGTGACGCCATATTTTCAATGCAAACACAATAGCTGCCAACTCTAAATCGTGCGTCGGATAGTTCTTTTCATGTGGCTTCAACTGTCATGAGGGATAAGCTACCACTTTGCCTTCCTGCATCAATACACAACCCAAACCATTTAAAGATGCATCACTGTAAATGACAAATTCTTTACCCGATTCTGGCTAAACTAGCACTGGAGCTTCAGTCAAAAGAGCTTTCAACTGATCGAAACTTTTCTAACACTTTTTTGACTACTCGAACTTAACATCTTTCTGTAGCAGCTTTGTCATCGGAGTTGCGATCATAGAGAAACCTTTCACGAACCGTCTATAGTAACCAGCAACTCCCAGAAAACTTCGGACTTCAGAAACATTTCATGGAGGTTTCCAATCAAGTATAGCTGAAATCTTGCTCGGATCAACCCGAATACCCGAGGCTGATACAACATGTCCCAGAAAAGTAACTTCACGTAACCAGAACTCACATTTACTGAACTTTGCATACAACTGTTTATCTCGCAAAGTCTGTAATACCAGTCTCAAATGCTTAGCATGTTCAATCTCATCGTGAGAATAGATCAGAATATCATCAATAAACACAACTACAAACTGATCCAGGTACTGTCTGAAAATCCAATTCATCAAATCCATGAAAACATCAGGTGCATTAGTGAGTCCGAAAGGCATAACTAAAAACTCATAATGTCCATACCTCATTCTGAAAGTAGTATTTGGCACATCAAAGTCTTTAACTCGCAACTGATAATAGCCAGATCTCAAATCTATGTTTAAAAACACTGTAGCCCCTTTCAGCTGATCAAAAAGATCATCAATCCGTGGTAATGGATATTTATTCTTTATAGTCACCTTATTGATCTGTCGGTAGTCAATACACATTCTCATAGTTCCGTCTTTCTTTTTCACGAATAGCACTGGTGCACCCAAGGGAGAGAAACTCGGTCGTGCGAAACCTCTATCTGTTAATTCTTGCAACTGAGTCTTCAACTCTTTCAATTCAATAGGTGCCATTCTATATGGAGCTATCGATATCGGAGTCGTCTCCGGTACTAACTCAATAACAAACTCTACCTCTCGGATAGGTGGCAAACCCGGTAATTCTTCGAGAAATACGTCCGGATACTCGCACACAACTGATACAGATTCAATGTTTCTTTCAGCCACTTTACTATCAAGCACATAGGAAAAATAAGCTTTATAACCTTTTCTCACATATTTCCGAGCTAACATCGAAGATATTACTGCTGGTAAACCATTCAGATCATTAGATTCAATTCGAATAATCTCATTGTTCTGACATCTCAAATCAATGATCTTTCTTTTGCAATTAACAACGGCATCGTGCAAAGTCAACCAATACATACCCAAAATTATATCAAACTCGTCGAAAGGTAACAACATCAGATCGGCTGGAAAGCATGAATCTCGAATCATCAACGGGCAATTTTTACACACTTTGTCAACCAGAACACACTGACCTAGGGGGTTTGACACTCGAATCAAAAACTCAGTAGACTCAACAGGCAAAGTCTTACTGGATACTAATGTTTCACACACATATGAATGAGTCAAACCAGGATCAATCAATGCAATAACACTAGTATCATAAAGAGTGAAAGTACCAGTAATAACATTTGGGGAAGAAGCATCCTCACGAGTGCGTATAGCATATGCTCTGGCAGGTGCACGAGCCTCAGATCGAACCGCTGTATCTTTCGTCCCTCTCTGATTGTGTAACATCCTGAATTTTTGGGCCTATGCGTTTAATGGGTGGATACGTTTAATGTGTTAATTTGAGAATTTGAGGTGCAAATTGGGTTCAGGTTTGGGCTGAGGCCTTGATTAAATATTCTATTTAGATACTCTAGGGCTTAAAATAAAGTTTTGGTAGCTTAAATGGCAAAATGGGCTTGTAGCCCAGTGGCAAAATGGCGCCACTAAGAGGGAATGGAGTTGGAGTCAATAGGCAAGGGGAGAGGCCCAATTTGTGGCCGCTTGGAGCCCAAGTTATAGGGCCAAATTTCGGCACTTAAAAGGGGACTAGGAGGGGACGGCACAAGGCTATTATTTAGGAGATTTTAATGTTTTAATTATGAGGATAATAAGCAGATAAAGAAGGGAGGAGTTGGTGCTAATTAGGGCTATTTTTGAGGAATCAATAGATCAAGATAAGGGAAAAGATGAGAGCTTATCCAGAGGCTAGAGTTGGCCAAAAATCAAACTCGATGGGGGGAAATCGGTTTTGGTAAAGGCTAGGGGTGTGCGAATTTTCATTTGTTTTCTCTGCGAATAGCCTTTAGTTTTTTTCTCTCTTTTGAATCATCTCTTCTTCTTTTCTTTTCTGTCAGAAATCGAAACCCCTGAAGTCTCATCAATTGCCGAAATCCTGCCAACCATATTTTCCTCTCCTTAATATTAATTGGCCGAATCTCTCTTGGCCATCTCTTCAATTCTTAGTTCTTTCAAAAGCCGAAACACGTCGATCATCTTTCCGTGATTTTTCCTTAAAGAGTGAAACTCCTAGATCTCTAATCTTCTACAGCTTCTTTAATATTTCTACAAGGGATAGCCAAAATCTTCGTAGGGTAAGTAATGATTTGGGTTTTCTTTTGATTCTTTTCCGGCTTTTGGAGGCCATAGCCGAATGGCTATATGGGACTAATATTTTGTTTTCTTTTGCGATTCAGGATTTGAAGGGGATTCATTTGCTTAGATCTCTAAGTCGAGTTCGAAGAACACACGAATCGTGTTACTTTCGGGATTTCAAGGTAAGGAAATCTATTATTTTTAACGTGAAAAATTCGGGATTTGCTAACCCTTGGCCGAATGTAGGGAGCCCAAATCTTCGTGTTCTTCCGCTTTTGAGCAAGGTTTTAGACTAAGGGTTGTAGATCCGGATAGTAAGGATATTGACTAAGGGTGTAAAACTACGCGATATCGTGTGTAACACTTCCACACCATTTAGATTGCCTCATTAAAATTTGTTTACAAATCTGTTATATTTTGATAAATGCCGAAATCCCGGCATAATGGTTGAAACCCGAGGAGGGTAAAAGCGAATCACCAGGTTAGTGATCTCTGTCATTCCTAAGTGAATGTTCCTTTTAAGATGATATGTGTGATAAGTAAGCCGATTTCTATGATTGCATGGGGTTGGGTTTGAAGAAAGGGGAAGTGTTCTGTTGTAGTGGCTTTTGCCGTGACCTGTTGTAGCGGCTTTTGCCGTGACCTGTTGTAACACCCTAAAATTCAAGTATCGATTTATTGCATGTTTTGGTGTTTAGATTATGAAGGAAAATTTTCTTATTTCTTTTCGTGCCTATTATAGTCATGAAGAAGAGTATAGAATTATTCGGGTATGGAATAATTTTTAGTTTGAGAATTTATTGAAGTGGAGCAAGTGGCATTGACACTTAAGTTAAATTAAGTGTTAAAAAGTAGCATAAGATGAGTAAATGGCAAGGTGGTGTTGGCGCATGAGATATTGCATGAGGGGAGTGGTTCAATCCCTTGTATAGCATTTAGACAACTTTTATTTTTGCACTTGTATAGCAAGTGTCGGCCAAGCAATAGATATGGTAAGGTTGGACTTTTCATTTTTGGTAAGTAGACTAAAGGAATAAGGAAATAGCTAACTTATAGTATGGAATCAAGAAAATTTGGAAAGATAAGGGGACATAAGGCATGTATCAAGGAAAAGGTTTTGAAACTAATTCATGGCCATTTGACCATGAATTTGGACTAATGTGGTCTAGGGGTTGGCCGAATATGCTAGTAGTTGGCTAGGATTAGGAGTTTGTTTTGGTCATTCCTAGCAACTTTTGTGCAAAGTTTTGTAATTCTTTCTCAACCTTTCTCCCTTGGCCGAAATTGAGCTTTTGGTAAACCTTAATCTTTTGACCATTTGGTCATTTTTGCATATCACACTAGTACTCTTTTGTTTGCTTTGTCATAGTGCCAAAATTGCTAACACCAAAAAAAAAGACCATTCTTTTTCCTTCTCTTTTTCCCATTGCCGAATGTACCTTGCTTCTTATCACATCTTTTTCTTTCTCTTTTCCTTCTCTTTGAAAACCGAATCCTCATCATCATCTTTTTCTTCCATCTTTTATTTCTTTTCAATCAAAATTTTCTCCATTAATTCTCTCATGGCCGAATGTTAGTGTGCCCATAGCCGACCCACTTTCTCTTTTCTTTGGTTATATATAGCCGAATCCTCCATCATTCACAAACATCATTCTCAATCCTTTCTTTCAATAGTGGACAATAGTGCGATAGTGGAAGACCGGAACTCAAGTGTTCGTAAGTATCATAGAACGATTTGCTCGATTCTCTTATTTTGGAACAAGGATCTTTGTGGTGTTTAATTTCACCCTTAAACCCTTAGTCATATTTCGATGTAATATTAGATTGGATTAACGATCTTTTGTCTTTGAAGACAATCAAAATAGGGAAGAAAAGGGCGGTGAATAGTGTTCGGAAGAGGGTGGTTCCGTTATTCCCTAAGTTTAAGCGAATGATCGTTTTCAAAGAATCCGGATTTCCCACCGGTTGTGGACGCTCATCCGAGGAGAATCAACTGCTCAAAGTCGTTCGTATTCTCCCAACCATTATTTGTTCGTGGATTTGATTCGGTTAACGAACCATCAATCGGGAGAAACCGCAAGTAGAAGTAGTTCAAAACCCGAGGTAAAATTTTAGATCGTTATTTTTAGATCGGTTTCATTAATAAATTATAGTGTTCTAATTATCGTGATACGATATAGGTGTTGACGAGCGGGAAAGTCTAGTTCTCACTATAACCAGGTGTGTAACTTCACACTTATCTTTCGGGTTAGATACTAAACCGTAAGAAATTTGATAAATCGTAAAAATGGCCAAATCGGAAATGTTGTAGTAATTAGTACTTTTGTGTAAATGCATGAAAACGGCTAAAAACCGAGAAATTTACATAAAACTGCTAGATCGATAAATTGGGCCATAAAACTGCTAGATCGATAAATTGGGCCATAAAATGGCTAGATCGATAAATTGGGCCATAAAACTGCTAGATCGATAAATTGGGCCATAAAACTGCTAGATCGATAAATATGGGCCAAAGTTTGCTAGATCGCTAATGGGCCAAAAACCCTCTAGTTCGAGATATGGGCCAAAGTTTAATACTATATTGTTAATAGGCGCAAATGAAAGGTTTTATTAAAGACTCATTTGTGTTATGGGTTACTTGATAAAATTTTTATGTTTTAAAGTTTGTTATTCATACATAATTGCATGGGATGGGATTTGATGAAGAGAAGAAAGGCACGTGGCCACGTATCTAGTTCGGTGGCTCGCCACAAATTTTGGCTTAATGCCTCTAGTTCGGTGACTATGTCACAATCTAGTTCGATGAGTGCACTACAATATTATTAAAAGGCTTAATGCCTACGATTGGTGTGTTTGGCGGGGTGGGTTGACTTGATCCCACAGTGTCTTTGGTTGGTACGGGGTGTGTAGCGGATGGAAAATTAGGCTTGGTTTGGGAAATTCATTTTTACATGCATTTTATATATTTATTTCATATCTATATCGTTGAAATTTGTAATTGGGCTCAAGCCCAAATTAATGCCTTGATGGTCCGCCCAACAACGGTGGTAAGTGGGTTACACATCGAGTTCTTTGTAACTCACCCCGCTTTATTATCCATCTCGTGTAATGGAAATTGATGTAGACTTGGGTCGGGATGACTTGGTGGAGGCCATACTACGAGCTTGGGCTTTATAAACTATGAACTTTATTTAAGTTACTTATTTTAATTACTATTTTGGGTATGATGTAATAAGGCCTCTAATTATGTTTTTATGGATTTTTATGTGTGGATGGATTTAATTTTATTTTAAGACTCTTAATATGGGCTTATGTTAAATCTATAAAGTTTTCTTAAAAATATTGTGTTTTATAACAATTTTGGACACCTAAATTACTTTTCAATTTCTTTCAAATTCTTTTAAAACTACGTTAAGGTTTTGACTAATATATATAAGATTTCAAACAAGTATTTTTCTTAATTCATAATCATTGTACTTAGTTTTTATTAAACCTTATTTCTAAAGGTTTTGCATTATCGCTTTTACTTAAATCATCGAGAGAATTTTGGATGTTCGTTTTGGTGTGACAAACCAAATCTCGCCTTAACGCATAGACACTGGTTTGGGGTGTTACATTTAATGGTATCGAGCTAGTTTCAAAACTCTGCTGTGGTTTGGGTTCAACAAAGATATTTGTTTGAGAAACAACTCAAATTTCTAGACTTTTTGATTTAAAGGTAGAATGGCACCATGAGCATCCCGCGCCAAGTCAAGTAAGTATCTCAGATATTGATTGTTTATTATCATTGTGATATGATCATAAGAACACTCTAGAACTTCTAGTTTTAGGTGTTGAAACCTGTAGAGATTGAGACAATAAGGATATGATTGCGAAACAACTCTATCTCTTTTATATCATAAAACATCGTTAATAAACACCAAATAGTATTCGATTCATAAAACTCTTAATCGAGTTAAATCGAGTTAGTCATTATGAGCACTAGAGGACGTGGTCGTGGACGCGTAGACGTAGCCATGGTAGAGGACGAGGTGTTAGAGGCGCAATCAAACGCCGGATCATATGCCGGAAATGGATGCACTGCGTCACTCAAAAGTGAGACGGATCACATGATCATATGGAAGAAGATAATGCGGTGACACGAGCAATGCCGCGAGTCCTTGAAAGGGTCGAGCTAGAATCGCCAACACTCGTGGATCGATATCGAACGATTGAAATCAAGTGGTGCCGAGGTTTTCGAGAGGTGTCTCGTGTAGCTTCAAATGTCGCCGAATATTGGCTTGAGGCGGTGGAGCGAATTATGGACGATCTTGAGTGCACGGTGGAACAAAAACTAAGGGAGCGGTGTCCTTGTTAAGGGGACGAAGCATACCAATGGTGGCTTATCGTCCGAGAAGGCACCGTCGAATTAGTTAATTGGGAATTCTTTAAAGTTCCTTCCAAGGGAAATATGTAGGAACGAGTTATGTTGATGCCGAAAGGAAGGAATTCCCGAATCGGTCCAAGGAATAAGACACCGGCAAAAGATATGAAGTCGAGTTTTTGCGCTTTGAGTCGCTATGCTCGAACAATAGTGGCAACGGATCATGAGCGTTATTGTACGCTTTGAGGATGGCTTGAACGATGAATTGCGGGTTTTGATAGCCCCACAACAAGTTAGAACTTTTGCCACGCTTGTGGAAAAGGCCAAGATAGCCAAGAGGCTAAGAACTCGGACGCCGAATCGGGAACGAGCTAGAGGCAAGAGAGATATGAAGTATTCGGGTTCTTCAAGAAGGTTTCAAGAGGCCTCGAAATGATGAACCACTCAAGGTAGAACACCAGAATCGTGGAATCGTAGTCGAGATTGTGCCGATTGTGGGAAAAGGCATTCGAGAGTCTTTGAAGAAAACGGGTGCTTGCTATAAATGCGGTCGATGGATCATCAATATAGGAATTGCCCTCGTTGAATGGATACAACTCGGGAAGCTCGTAATCTTGATGCACCACCGGTAAGAGGAATTCAAAGAACCACCGAGAGGTCGTGGACCGTGTCGTGGTGGTAATGGGGCCGGGCGTGGTCAAGGTGCGCGGGTCGAGGCAATGGTCCTAGAGGCAACACGGATGCAAGACAAACAGGATTGGTATATGCGCTTAGACGCCGTGAGATGGCAATGCACTGATGTGATAACTCGTATGTTCTTCATCTTTGATGTACCGTTATTGCTTTGATAGATATTGGTTCTACCCATTCGTATATTGCTAGCACCATATCCGAAACTTGAATTTAGACTCTAAAATTTCGATAGTGAGATGAAGGTAATTAGTCCTTTAGGATGATCGGTGATTGTAAATAAACCGCTTAGAGATGTGCCTTAGAAATTCAAGGAGAAATATTTTTGGCAAATTTGATGGAATTGCCTTTCACGAGTTCGATATCATTTTGGGCATGGATTGGTTGGTTAAGCAATCAAGAAAAATTGGATTGTGCTTTGAAGCGGATGTCAATAAGGACGGTGGAGGATAAAAAAATAGTTATGATAGGCGAACGAAGGAATTACTTGGCAAATGTGGTATCTGAGTTAAAGGCAGAAAAGTTGATGCGGAAGGGGTATGGAGCATTTTTAGCTTTTATTAGTGCTTTAGATGCCAAAGAGTTGTCAGTGGAAGATGTGAGAACAGTGAAGGAATTTCCAGATGTATTTCCTGAAGAACTTCCTGGCATACCTCCAGATCGGGAAGTGGAATTTGGTATTGAGCTCTTGCCCGGAATGGCTCCAGTGTCCATTGCTCCTTATAGAATGGTACCGAAGGAGTTGGCGGAGCTTAAAGCTCAAATTCAAGAATTGTTGGATCGGGGTTTTATTCGACCGAGTGTGTCTCCGTGGGGAGCACCGGTTTTGTTTGTTAAGAAGAAAGATGGGTCAATGCGTATGTGTATTGACTACAGGCAATTAAATAAATTGACGATCAAGAATAGGTATCCTCTGCCGAGAATTGATGACTGTTTGATCAATTGAAGGAGCTTCCGCTTTCTCCAAAATTGATTTGAGATCGTGTTATCACCACTTTAAGGTAAAAGAAGCGGATATTCACAAGACGGCTTTCCGAACTCGTTATGGACATTATGAGTTTTGGTGATGCCGCTTGGGTTGACCAATGCACCACCGCATTTATGGATATGATGAACCGGTCTTTCAACCATATTTAGACCGGTTTGTGGTGGTATTCATAGATGACATTCGGTATATTCAAGGAATGAAGAGGAGCATGACTCGCATTTGCGAATTGTATTGCGCTTACTTTCGAGATAATCAATCGTATGCCAAATTCGGTAAATGTGAATTACGTTAAGGGAAGTGACTTTTTTGGGTCATGTGGTATCACCAAGGAATAAGGGTGGATACTCGGAAGATTGAGGTCAGATTGGATTGGAAAACACCAAAGTCGTGAGTCGAGATTCGGAGTTTCTTGGGTTTGGTGGTTACTATAGACGCTTTGTTGAGGGGTTTTCGTTGATTGCCGCACTTCTAACTAAGCTTTTTGCGAAAGGGAGTACCATATATATGGACCGATAAACAAACAAGAAAGTTTCGAGAAATTGAAGAAGATTTTAACTAAGCGCCAAGATCGATTCAACTCGAGGTGGAAAGGAGTTTATAGTTTCATCGCGATGCGTCACACACGGGCTTAGGATGTGTATTGATGCAAAGTGGGAAAGTGGTGGCTTATGCTTCTCGTCACCGAGACCGCATTTAAGTAAATTACCCTACTCATGACTTGGAGTTAGCTGCAGTAGTGTTTGCTCTAAAGATTTGGAGGCATTACCTCTACGGTGAAAAGTCTATCATCTATACGGATCACAAGAGTCTTAAGTATCTTCTTACTCAGAAGGAATTAAACTTGAGACAATGAAGATGGGTGGAGTCATTAAAGGACTATGATTTCTCAATCGAGTATCATCCTGGAAAAGCTAATGCGTAGCGACGCACGCGTTAAGTCGTAAGGTGGTATCTGATTTGAGAACAATGTTTGCCCATTTGAGTTTGTACGAGGATGGTAGTCTGATAGCGGAACTTCAGGTGAAGCCTCTGTGGTTAGAGCAAATCAAGGAAAAACAGATATCAGATAAGAAGTTGGGACTTTTAATTCAACAAGTTGAAAATGGTGGAATAGAGGATTTTAGCATAAACGCTTAAGGTGTGTTATGTTTTCGTGGGAGAGTTTGTATGCCTAAGGACTCGAGATCTGAGACAAATGATTCTACTGAGGCGCATAGTAGCCCTTATGCTATGCACCCGGAGGAAATAAGATTTATCGGGATCTTCGTGAACAATATTGGTGGCCGTGGTTGAAGCGTGAGATTTTTGAATTTGTGGGAAAATGTTTAACTTGTCGCCAAGTGAAGGCGAGCATCAATTGCCGTCGAGGATTATTACAACCGTAAAGATTCCTCTTTGGAAATGGGAGCGGATAACAATGGATTTTGTTAGTGGGTTACCTTTAACACCTACTAAGAAAAATTCCGCTTGGGTAATTGTTGATCGTTTGACGAAGACCGCTCATTTTCTACCGGTTCAGACGGATTACTCGTTACGTGAAGTTGGCTAAGCCGCACGATCCGAAATCGTGAGGTTGCATGGGGTACCGTGTTCATTATATCGAGATAGGGATCCTAGGTTTACGCTCACGGTTTTGGAAAGCTTTGCATGAAGCTTTGGGAACAAAGCTAAACTTCAAGACGGCTTTTCATCCTCAGTCAGATGGTCAATCAGAAAGAGTAATTCAGATTCTGGAAGACATGTTAAGGGGATGTGTAATCGACTTCAAAGGTAGTTGGGAGGATTTTCTACCGTTGGTAGAATTTTCTTACAACAATAGCTATCGATCTAGCATTCGGATGGCACCTACGAGGCATTATATGGTCGTGAGGTGTCGCTCTCTCCTAGTTGTTGGACCGAATTGGGCGAAACGATGATGTTAGGTCCTGAGCTGATCTCTGAAACGGAAGAAAAAGTAAAAGCTATTCGAGCACGGTTAAAGGAAGCTTCGGATAGACAAAAGTCGTATGCAGATCTAAAACGTAGAAGTATCGAGTATGCTGTGGGGGATCAAGTTTTCTTGAAGGTTTCACCTTGGAAGAAGATTTTCGTGTTTGGAAAGAAGGGCAAATTGAGTCCTAGATACATTGGACCATATCGTGTGGTGAAGCGTATTGGTCCAAAGGCCTATCGATCGAATTACCTCCGAGTTGAGCCAAATTCATAATGTTTTTCATGTTTCCATGCTTTGGCGCTATAGATCGGATCCTTCGCATTACAGTGCTTGGTAGAAGAAAGTGGAGTTGAAGTCGACTTGTCTTTTGAGGAAGAACCAGTGGAAATCTTAGACCGAGATGTTAAGGTGCTAAGAAAGAAAACCGTGCCGTTGGTCAAAGTTTTATGGCGTAATCACGGAGCGGAGGAAGCTACGTGGGAGCCCGAGAGGATGCAATTCGGCAACAATACCCTCACCTCTTTCAACTGTAAAATTTCGAGGACGAAATTTTCTTTAGGAGAGGTAGAGTTGTAACACCCTAAAATTCAAGTATCGATTTATTGCATGTTTTGGTGTTTAGATTATGAAGGAAAATTTTCTTATTTCTTTTCGTGCCTATTATAGTCATGAAGAAGAGTATAGAATTATTCGGGTATGGAATAATTTTTAGTTTGAGAATTTATTGAAGTGGAGCAAGTGGCATTGACACTTAAGTTAAATTAAGTGTTAAAAAGTAGCATAAGATGAGTAAATGGCAAGGTGGTGTTGGCGCATGAGATATTGCATGAGGGGAGTGGTTCAATCCCTTGTATAGCATTTAGACAACTTTTATTTTTGCACTTGTATAGCAAGTGTCGGCCAAGCAATAGATATGGTAAGGTTGGACTTTTCATTTTTGGTAAGTAGACTAAAGGAATAAGGAAATAGCTAACTTATAGTATGGAATCAAGAAAATTTAGAAAGATAAGGGGACATAAGGCATGTATCAAGGAAAAGGTTTTGGAAACTAATTCATGGCCATTTGACCATGAATTTGGACGGCAATGTGGTCTAGGGGGGGTTGGCCGAATATGCTAGTAGTTGGCTAGGATTAGGAGTTTGTTTTGGTCATTCCTAGCAACTTTTGTGCAAAGTTTTGTAATTCTTTCTCAACGTTTCTCCCATGGCCGAAATTGAGCTTTTGGTAAACCTTAATCTTTTGACCATTTGGTCATTTTTGCATATCACACTAGTACTCTTTTGTTTGCTTTGTCATAGTGCCGAAATAGCTAACACCAAAAAAAAAGACCATTCTTTTTCCTTCTCTTTTTCCCATTGTCGAATGTACCTTGCTTCTTATCACATCTTTTTCTTTCTCTTTTCCTTCTCTTTGAAAACCGAATCCTCATCATCATCTTTTTCTTCCATCTTTTATTTCTTTTCAATCAAAATTTTCTCCATTAATTCTCTCATGGCCGAATGTTAGTGTGCCCATAGCCGACCCACTTTCTCTTTTCTTTGGTTATACATAGCCGAATCCTCCATCATTCACAAACATCATTCTCAATCCTTTCTTTCAATAGTGGACAATAGTGCGATAGTGGAAGACCGGAACTCAAGTGTTCGTAAGTATCATAGAACGATTTGCTCGATTCTCTTATTTTGGAACAAGGATCTTTGTGGTAAGCGAATTTCACCCTTAAACCCTTAGTCATATTTCGATATAATATTAGATTGGATTAACGATCTTTTGTCTTTGAAGACAATCAAAATAGGGAAGAAAAGGGCGGTGAATAGTGTTCGGAAGAGGGGTGGTTCCGTTATTCCCCTAAGTTTAAGCGAAGGAACGTTTCAAGGAATCCGGGATTTCCCACCGGGTTGTGGACGTTCATCCGAGGAGAATCAATCTGCTCAAGTCGTTCGTACTCTCGAACCATTATTTGTTCGTGGATTTGATTCGGTTAACGAACCATCAATCGGGAGAAACCGCAAGTAGAAGTAGTTCAAAACCCGAGGGTAAAATTTTAGATCGATATTTTTAGATCGGTTTCATTAATAAATTATAGTGTTCTAATTATCGTGATACGTATAGGTGTTGACGAGCGGGAAAGTCTAGTTCTCACTATAACCAGGTGTGTAACTTCACACTTATCTTTCTGGTTAGATACTAAACGGTAAGAAATTTGATAAATCGTAAAAATGGCCAAATCGTAAATGTTGTAGTAATTAGTACTTTTGTGTAAATGCATGAAAACGGCTAAACCGAGAAATTTACATAAAATTGCTAGATCGATAAATTGGGCCATAAACCGCTAGATCGATAAATTGGGCCATAAAATCGCTAGATCGATAAATTGGGCCATAAACCTATGGATCGATAAATATGGGCCAAAGTTTGCTAGATCGCTAATGGGCCAAAACCCTCTAGTTCGAGATATGGGCCAAAGTTTAATACTATATTGTTAATAGGCCCAAATGAAAGGTTTTATTAAAGACTCATTTGTGTTATGGGTTACTTGATAAAATTTTTATGTTTTAAAGTTTGTTATTCGTACATAATTGCATGGGATGGGATTTGATGAAGCGAAGAAAGGCTGCGTGGGCCACATATCTAGTTCGGTGGCTCGCCACAAATTTTGGCTTAATGCCTCTAGTTCGGTGACTATGTCACAATCTAGTTCGATAGTGCACTACAATATTATTAAAAAGGCTTAATGCCTACGATTGGTGTGTTTGGCGGGGTGGGTTGACTTGATCCCCACAGGTGTCTTTGGTTGGTACGGGGTGTGTAGCGGATGGAAAATTAGGCTTGGTTTGGGAAATTCATTTTACATGCATTTTATATATTTATTTCATATCTATATCGTTGAAATTTGTAATTGGGCTCAAGCCCAAATTAATGCCTTGATGGTCCGCCCAACAACGGTGGTAAGTGGGTTACACATCGAGTTCTTTGTAACTCACCCCGTTTTATTATCCATCTCGGTAATGGAAATTGATGTGGACTTGGGCCGGGATGACTTGGTGGAGGCCATACTACGAGCTTGGGTTTTATAAACTATGAACTTTATTTAAGTTACTTATTTTAATTACTATTTTGAGTATGATGTAATAAGGCCTCTAATTATGTTTTTATGGATTTTTATGTGTGGATGGATTTAATTTTATTTTAAGACTCTTAATATGGGCTTATGTTAAATCTATAAAGTTTTCTTAAAAATATTGTGTTTTATAACAATTTTGGACACCTAAATTACTTTTCAATTTCTTTCAAATTCTTTTAAAACTACGTTAAGGTTTTGACTAATATATATAAGATTTCAAACAAGTATTTTTCTTAATTCATAATCATTGTACTTAGTTTTTATTAAACCTTATTTCTAAAGGTTTTGCATTACTTTATTTTACTTAAATCATTAGAGAATTTTGGATGTTCGTTCGGTGTGACAAACCAAATCTCGCCTTAACGCATAGACCTGGTTTGGGGTGTTACACCTGTTGTAGTGGCTTTTGCCATGACCTGTTGTAGTGGCTACGGCCATGATCTGACGATGAGCAGCATGACTGCCATCGATGGTGTGTAGCGGTGTGGGTTGATTGTAGAAATCCCTAATGGTGTGACCGCGGTAAGGGTGGTGTGTAGCGGATGGAAACCTAGGATTTGGGTTGGGCTTGCATAATTTCATTATATATATAAATCATATTATGTTTTGTGGGGCTAAGGCCCAAATCTAATGGTGCATGAGGGTGCACACTGAGTCTCGCGACTCACCCTATTATTTAACATCTTTCAGGTAGCACTTAGCGCATCGGACCGAGCTGGAGAGGAGCGCAAGGTGGCCATGCGAGAGAGTAATTGGATTCAGAAAAAGGCTTTTTATTATTCAGTTATTTTATAATTTTTTTTATTAAGTGGATTTTAAGTTTCAATGTAATAAGGCCATGGGCCACTAGACTCATATTTATTTTGGGTTTCATGTTGGGTTTTTATTATTGGACTTTTAAATTTCATGTTAAAATTTAGCTAAGGCATGTAACAACTTAGTTTTTTTTTTCCTAATTCACCAAGGTATCATTTGAATTTACATTTTATACAGAATATTAAATTACTAAGTCTTTCCGGTTAAAATGATTAAACATGATACTCGTTTTCCAAAGTGTGACAATTTTATAAAATTCCTTAGTGACATACCAGATCCGGTAGTAGTGTATGGGCCGGGTTTGGGGTGTTACAGACTGCCACTTACATTACTCGAATGTCTGGGTGGTCTGCCTCGTACTGACATGTTACTCGGTCTCGCGTTCTGAATAGTGTTTTGCTCGGCTAACATTGGACAATCTCGGATAAAATGATCCATCGATCCACATTTAAAACAAGACTGATCATGCAATCTATAATTTCCAGAATGCTATTTACCATAATGCTTACACTTGAATCTGTTTTGCCGATCATTACCAACACTAGCAATCGAAGTGGCTCGTGAACTCACAGGAGGTCGGTCTCGATCTCGTCTAGAAAAGTCCGAAGTAGCTTTAAATTGACTAGAACCATCTCTGAACTTCTTCGATGCTGAGTGAAAAGTCTTACTCGTTGATCTCTTACGAAAATCTCTGGCTTCAAAATCAGCTTTTCTTTTCTCTTTCCCGAGTTCTTCGGCTTTGCAAGCTCGTTCAACAAGTACCACAAATTCTTTAATTTCAAGTATACCAACCAGAAATTTAATATCTTCATTTAAACCATCTTCAAATCTTTTACACATGATAGCTTCGGTTGAAATACATTCACGAGCATATCTACTAAGTCTTACAAATTTCTGCTCATACTCGGTTACGGTCATACGAACTTGCTTCAATTCCAAAAATTCTTTGCGTTTCTGGTCGATAAATATCTGGCTGATGTATTTCTTACGGAACTCAGTCTGAAAGAATTCCCAGGTCACTCTCTCTCTCGGGACCACCGATACTAGTGTATTCCACCAGTGATATGCGGTGTCTCGTAATAGAGATATGGCACACTTTAAACATTCATCCGGAGTACAAGATAGCTCGTCGAACACACGGATAGTATTATCAAGCCACAACTCAGCCCGCTCAGCATCATCATCATCATTAGCTTTAAACTCTTCGGCCCCGTGTTTTCTGATTTTATCTACAGGAGGCTTATTAAATCTCATTGGATCAATAATCGGAGGTACCACAGGTATCGGAGATGGATTATTCGGGGGTGGAGGTTGTTGAACGGCCGGATTAGTTTGAATATATTGAGTAAACCAATCATTCATCATTTGGTAGAAGGCTTGTTTAGCCTCCCCCTCATGGCTACTCGAGATAGGTCGAGATTCAACTGGCGCTGTCCCATGTGCAGGAGTAGGCGCTACACTCTCGACATCATCAGCTACAGCTCTGTCGGGATCCATTTGCTATACGAAAACACATTTTCAAATGTCAGAAGTCATCACACTATCGCAAAGAAATATTATGGCATGTATAGCTAGACTCACACACGCTACGTTAGTCCTAGAACCGACTAAACCGTAGCTCTGATACTAATAAAATGTAACACCCCTAACCCTTATCAGTCGCCGGAATAAGGTTACGAGGCATTACAGAACACATCACAGCTTCCGAACAATACACATATTCACATAGATCATATTAAAATATATGAAGACAGAGTAAATGGCTGATTAAATTCACACATACATTATTAATAATAATAAAAAGTATTAATGCATATACAAATCATATCTCAAAAATCATACAATATATATATAACAACTATATTCAACTAACATGTTAAAACCAAATGTTAAGTACACATATTCTTTTTCATCAATTCAATTCTCCCATAAAAATATAATACCCAACTTAATTAAATTACTATGATAGTCAAATCAAATGTCATTCATATCATTAATTGGTCCATAAATGAACATTGAATACTCATCATGCATATGTTCTGATTCTTACCTAACTAACACATGATCTACTTAAGTGTAATTAACAAATATCATATATCATAATGCTAAAACACATAGCAACTATACATACTTCATATATTCGGATACGTTCTTGACATATGCCCAAACCAAAATCACATATATATATATACAACCATAAATCTCATGAACATGTGTTTAAATGCTTAAATCATTGAACAACCATATTCTTTATCTCATTTTAACATATAACCAAAAACACCAACCAACTTATACATACAAAATAAACATCACAAATATCATTCATTCACGTCACATATCACCATAACTAAAGTGGACTTATGCTATGATCAAACCAAAACCAAATTTGAACTTTTAAATAAGAGATTTTCGCATGGCTTTTATACAAAACCAAGATTCATCACATTAAAACACAATTCAACCTATACATGCCATAGTTCCAAAATGTAACTTATAAAATACCGAAGACGGTTGATAGTGTGATAGACTTTGCTGACGATCCCCGAGCTTGTAACTTGAATCCAAAATCTATAAAACAGAATGAGCATGGAAACACAGAGTAAGCTATAATATCTTAGTAAGTCATAAGCAAATAAACATCCCAACGATATAATCAATTCATTTTAAGCCAATCCAAATTTCATTATCATTATCAATCTTAACCTCAAATCTACAAATGAGATAAATAACACATTTTTACTCACAAAATTTACCTTGGCCGAATGCTCATTTAATCAATATGACCTAATATTAATCAACTTTCAAAACTAAAATGTCTTTATATGATCAAACATACACATACGCATTTATATAAACTCAAGAACTATAATACCACATCATGTACACATACCACTTAAATGGTTGAATATACATGAACACATATATGCCCATATCCAAAAATAAATTCCACAATATTCATACTATTTATTTACAAGGCCGAATACACTTACTAAAATTCACATGAAATCTTCATTTATATCACATATAATTAGTAACTAATATCAAGATACTAATTTACCTTATCTCAAGTAAACAATAAGTTAACACATACCTGATCATTGAGCTCATTTAACGTATTTAATTACCACCTCAACATAAATCTTTTAGGCATAAACTTATAATAATAATTTACCGGCATAAAGCCTGCTAGGCGTAAAGCCCGATATCTTTCACCGGCACAAAGCCTGTTAGACCCAAAGTCTGATTATATACACTGGCAATAAGCCTGCTAGGCATAAAGCCCGATTTAATTCACTAGCACAAGGCTTGCTAGGCCCAAAGCCCGAATAACAATACTATAAAGTCATCTCATATACATTTTTCATATATCGAATATTTCAAATATTCCACGTAATTCATACGAACTTTCAAACGTTATATCTCAATCAATATAAACTCAAACACATTTTTTTTATGCTCATTTACATTCGGCTAGTTTAATAATAATTCCATAAGTTCAATTCAACATATTACTAAGTTACATTCAAAATTAACAATGTTTAATTGCTTAAAAACTTACCTCGGATATCGACGAACGATGTAATCGGCTATTCAACTATTTTTGTTTTTCCCCGATCCAAGTTCGATTTCTTTGGTTCTTGATCTAAACATATTCAAATTAAGCTCATTCAAACATATTTTCATTCAATTTAGTTCAAAAACACATAAATGGGCAAATTACCATTTTACCCCTAACATTTACAATTTTTACAATTTAGGCCCTATTACACAAAACACAAAATATACAAAATTTCAAAACACTCATGTTTGGCCGAATCTTACCCATTACCATACAAGTCCTTATAATTTATTTATTTTTTTAAAATAAAGAATATAGAACTTGGAAATATTTTCTTAATTTTACATTGTTTAACATGTTATTTTATATTTTCATTTATACATTTTTGTTTGCTTTACCATGATTTTTTTTTTATATATATATTGTTTTGTTTTAAAGATTTGTATAATGTTTAATTTGAATACTTCTATATGTTTTTATTTTATATACATATATATAATTTATATTAAAATTATTTTTATACTATGTATATATCATTGATTTCACATTATTTTATGCATATAAATTTTTTTATCTATTATGTTTATTTCTTTTAAATCCTCTTAAAGATCTTATTTTATTATATAATATATAATTAATAAATCTTTTATAATTTTTTTCTTTTATGTTTATTTTATTTTATCATAATTTTTTTTATTTTCAACACCTTTATATATTATTTTCTATATTATTCATATTGTTTTTTTAATATTATTTATTTAGATTAATATATGTATTATTTTGTATATAATTCACTTGGATTTTCTCTTTATACAATATTTATTTTTGAATTCATTTATATTAATTGTTGAAACCATTTTTTATTTGAAAAAAACGGGGATCGACTTTATGATATGGCATGGAGTCGCCACCGATCCTTTATTCAAGGTGTGATCGGGTCACCTTGAGATGGATTATTTTAATAAAACATTTTAGATTTATTAAAACAATAATTTTGGTCTACGAAATCTAAGAAAACAGGTTCGGGAGTCGGTTACGTGCGAGGAAGGATTAGCACCCTCGCAACGCCCAAAATTGGTACCAAATTGATTAATTGATGTCCTAATGTCAAAAATTTGAAACGATTTTAGAATACAATTTCGTTTTAAAAATTTTAAATAACTCGAATTGGATATTGAGATTATCTTGTTCCGAAGGAATAAAATATCACATCCAGCACGATAGGATATGACGTTTCAAACCCTGATGCCGAGATCCTCTCATGATTTCCAAAGTTCATGCATTGAGATTTTTATAAGGATATTCAATTATTTGGACAAACGAAAAACCGAAATCCAGCACGATAGGACACGATTCCTCGAGTTTCCAAACACGAAATATTGCCTTATTTTGAAAACATGGGCAAAATTGTAAAAGGATATTTGGTTATTTGGTCAAACGGAAAACCGAAACCCAGCACGATAGGGCACGATTCCTCGAATTTCCAAACACACGAATATTGCCTTATTCTGAAAACATGGACAAAATTTTAAAAGGATATTTGGTTATTTGGTCAAACGGAAAACCGAAACCCAGCACGATAGGGCACGATTCCTCGAATTCCCAAACATACAAATATTGCCTTATTTTGAAAATTTTCAAATATGCAATTTTAAATTTGGCTAAATGCATTTTATTTAGTATACACGTAATAAAAATGAAACATTTAGTAAAAGCTCGAATACATTAGAATTTGAGACATAAAACAATAACGAATAGCACAAGCATGGCATTAAGCACGAAGTAATATACGGACTCAACATTATAAGAATGAACTTAATTATAGATAAAATTTAACGCACAAATATACAATAACGTATATAAGTAACAATATATAAAAAATATTGTGAAATAAATTAAAATATACAATAAAATATGATCTTTCTAATTAATAAATTATATACACTAAATTTAAAATAGAAAAACACACACACACACACACATATATATATATATAAGCAAATTTAAAAGAAACTAAATTTATATATAGATAGGTATAAGGGAAAATATATACATAAAATAAATGTGAGAACCAATAATTTAAAACCAAATATACTTATTTAAAATATATAAAAAAATTTAATACGTAACGTATTATATAAGAATAGTATATAAGAGTGTTTGAAACATATAAAACATAATTCAAAATAAGATCTTTAAGAGAGAAATTATATATTTATATATAGATTTAAAAACAAAATATATACATATATATCTAAGAGAAAATACATAAAATAATATGAAACTAATAATATATACATAAAACGAGATAATTTGTAACACCCCAAACCCGGCCTAGAAGTTAGGCCCGAATCTGGAATGTCACATTAAAGGCACACTTCAAAACAATTTACTAGTTAACCATTTAAGGCCCAAAAGCCCAAAACAAAAGGTTATTTCGAAAACCATATTAACACTTTAATAATTTTATGAAATTTCTTAAGTGGGCAGTTGAAACAATAATAATAATAATAATAAACCCAAAATTCAAAGTCAAATAGGAGTTACATGGCCTTATTACAATCCAATGAAAAAACAAAGTATTTAAACAGAATCATTTGAATAAATTAAAACATTTGAACAACTTGTAGTGTGGCCATCTCCGAGTCCTCTCCCTCGTCGAGCCGCCTATTCAGGATTACCCGAAACATTTAAAATTAAGGGTGTGAGTTTCAAACTCAGAGTGTGTACAACCCTTGGCAATCAAATCACATACAAATATTTACATTGGGCCTAAGCCCTAACAAAATCGGTGGTCTTGGGCCTTAGCTCACAATGACCTCATATCATATCATATCATATCGTATCATTTATAAACAGATAATGCAAAACCCACCCCAAAAATCCATCCGCTAAACACACCATTTCCCTTCCAACCTTATGACTCCTGTGGGGAATTCTAGCTCGACCCACCCCTCCGCTACACACCAAGGGTAGCCCATTGCGTGATACTATCAACGTTGCAAAGAAAGTCGCTAATCATATGTTAGGCTTAAAGCCTTCTGTGGATCCATACCATACGGCCATGTGATCCCGGATCCATACCATACGGCCATGCGATCCTCAAATCTTCCTCCGTACCATAATTCCCACCCATATGCATCCTAAGCAGAATATCACATGAATGCATCAAACACAAAAGTAACATCCACAAACCCATATTCATCACATAGGGGTATTTTCGTCATTTCACTACCTAGGGGTATTTTCGTAATTCTACCCTACAGGGGTATTTTGGTAATTTGGCAAATTAGAGATATCTTGGTAATTTTACAAACATGGGTATTTTAGTAATTTTACAATATAAGGGTATTTTAGTAATTTTACAATATAAGGGTATTTTAGTAATTTTTTAACATAAGGGTATTTTAGTAATTTTCCAATATAAGGGTATTTGAGTAATTTTTCCAATATAAGGGTATTTTAGTAATTTAACAAATATCGTGATATTTTGGTAATTTTCAAATCGAGGTATTTTATCCTCTCGGTTTTAGTTATGAACTTTGGCCCATACACAAGTCCTCGCGGTTAAAGTGAACAAACACTATGCACCAGGTAGGATCTCAGAAAAGAAGATGTGGGTCACTAGGACCGCTTAAATACCAAGCTCTCACTAGATCCAATCCTAGACATGCATATGTCGGTTACCACACTCTAACTAATCGACTTGTCTACAGGCATGTTTAATTAACTTAAGTCTTATGAAATTGAAGAGTTGTTCAAACTAGGCCTAAGTCCATAACCCTAGCATATCTGCTTGTGTCCCCATAAAGCCCATCAAACCCAAATTACAACCTTACGGCCCATTAGGCCCAAATCCTACCATATGACCTATTAGGCCCAAAACATATCCAGATCATGCATCATGCAAGACTAATTCAATTCGTATAACAACCAAACCATTCCATCAAACTTAGCCTCGGGGCCCACCGCCCATTTAGCCACTTTCTGCTTTTTTTGGCATTACCGATATCGTGTGTGTAGTGTTTGTACACACTGTAACCTTGCGTGCTACGAACCCTTAGTCACGAACCTACAATTGACATCACCTAACGATTAATCATAACTTAAGATGCACTTTATCAGAAACCGAAACCTCACCGTAACCTTACCGTGTGCCTTACTTTCTAGTAGCCCCTTCATTTGCTACTATTGGCGATTATCCTCTAGATCTGCATCCAACACCTATATCGTCAAAACCAAGTGATCCATATAGATCATAAATCACCCCTATGAGCCACAATAGATTCGGTCACTTATTAAAACTCTAACTGAATCGAGAATACTTACTACCTTGATAACAATCCTTACCTACCGTGCTTGCGATTGCTGAGCCTCACCCTTGTTAATACATGGTAACGACAAAGATGGGTTAGATAGCCCTTCGGCTTTTAAGAAAACACACTAAAAATTCAACTAAGCTCTTACCGAAATCTTCCTTTGATCCTGCGACTTAAGTCCGGCTTTTGAGACTAGAAAGGTGACAGAGGCAATTCGGCAACACTTGAGGGAATAAGAAATAAAAGTGATTTGGCTAGAACCGAGTGGTAAACCAAAAGGGAATTTGAGAAGGGAGAATATAAAGGATTCGGCTTTGGCACACTTAGAAAAAAAAAACGTCGCCTCTCACAAGTGATGAAATTCGGCTAGCGAGAGAAAAAAATTCAAGATATTAACCTAGGAACTTAATTCGGCACTCATATATATAGCCTCAGCCGAACTCCCTTCCTCGAGTCCAATTCGGCACCACTATATCCACCTCCCAATCCCTATATTTTCTCCCTTATCTGCACCTTAAATTTCTCTTCTCGACACACTCCTTTCGTGAGTCCCTTCCAACGCCAACTCCTTCCGTCCAGCACAAAAATAAAACTTCTTAATTTTCCCTTCATAGGCCTCAACCTCGTAACTCTTGACCGCCTAACACGCCACCTCATAGTCCCTATATGACGCCACTTTCCTGGACTACAAGCCCATTTGTGTCCTCTCTTCTCTTAATCTGCTTATGAGGCCTCATGCTTGAGACTACGGTCCACTAAGTGAGAAAAATAAATTTTTCCCTAAGGTCACCCCTAACTCTAAGGCTTCAATTAATCCCGATACTATCTTAATAATATTCTAAGTGATACTTATATCTCAAAAAATTTAAACGCTCCCATTCCCAAGGCCCATTGGGCCCAATTCTTCTAGGCCCAAATTCGGGGTGTTACATAATTTATATAAATTATGTATGTATATATATAAACTGATAGTATGTAAGAGTATTTAAGTTAAAATTTATGCAAATTATTAAAACAAAGAAATAGGAAATTTTGAAATCAAACATTTATATGATAAATAAATAAAATATACCTAATTGAATTAAAAATAAAAATACCAAGCTATTTTATAAATAAATGGAACAATTTAAGCAAGATTGAGGACCAAATTAAGATGCGCCCAAATAGTCAAGGACCGAACCAGCAAATATTTCCAAAGCCCAAAACGCAGCGTTGAAGTTGGACCAAATTGAAAGCGCGCTTGAATTACCGAGGCTAATTAAAAAACAAATAAGAAGTAGCTAGGGTCTAATCAAATAACAACGCAGAGAAGGGGGACTAATCGCGCAAATTATCCATCACCGCGAAAACACGCGGATCATGTGGACACTAAATCGGATCGGGTCGGGAGACCTCATACGGCGTCGTTTTGAGGCCACTTAATCAGGCTTCAAACGACGCCGTTTCGCACAGTTTTAAAAGGCTAATAAAAGCCTAAAAACAATCCGAATATTTGCCTTCCCCCTCTTCTCTTTTGAAATAAAAACCCTAACCCCCTTTTGCCTTCTCCCTCAGCCGCAGAAGGAGATCTCCCTTTCGGCCACTACAAACGCCACGGCAATCGGCGATTAGGGGGCCAACTCAGGTCTTATCGACCGACCTCTTTCAAACCAGACCTGATCCTAACCTCGACGACCACCTTCGCTTCGATTTCGACGAAGAAGGCAGACCGTCGATTCAACTTTCGAAGGTAAGTCCCTTCCTTTATTTTGATTTCCACACGAACCACAAAACAAAAATCTTAAGAGAACAAAAAATGAAAGAAAAAGAATATTAAAAGCCAAAAATCACCTTTCAAAAAACTTTTGATTTCTCTGTATTTTTTGTATATATTCTGTATGCATATATTTGTATCTCAAAAATCGGATCCTTTACATTGTTTAAAATCAGCCTTAAATAGCCAAGACCAAAATGAAGAAAAATAATCAAAATACAAAATCTTTTTTTTGTTATTTCTCTTTTCTGTCATTTGCTTTCTGTTTGCTTCTTTGGTTGTTGCAGGTACAGCTGTGGAGGAGGGGTAGCCCGAAAGTTCGATCAAGGCGCGCGTGCGCGTGATGATGGCGTGCGTGGATGCGCGCGGCGCCGCGCGTGGAAAAGAATCATGGCTGGCTGAGGTCTCCAGAAACCACTAGGGTTTCTGGAAGGCACTGAGATTGTTGGGTCATTAGGGCCAATTTGGCTTTTGGGTTTCGGACATTGAGTTTTGTATTTGGGCTTTATTTTTAATTTAATTTGGGTTTAAATTTTGTTTAGGCCAATTGGGCTTTGTTGTAAATAAGGGCTGTGTACTTTTTTTTGGACTTTATTTTGTTTTATATTTTATTTGGTTTATTTTTGGGTTTTATATGGGCCCGGGCATAAATTGGGTCTTACATTAATTATTTCTATTTTTGTTTATTAATCCATTTCTTTTACATGCAATTTCAAAACTTTTGTACATAATTTATAATTCGTATAACATTGGTTGCAAATGTGTTTTTCCCTTTATGTTTTTTTTTTTTGCATATATTGATCACATTTGGTTTGTATTAATTTATTTGATAATTCTTTCTTGATTGTTCTTATTACCTTCAAATGTTAATGTTGCATAGTGTATGAGGTATTGCAATCATATAAACTCTAATTAGCTCTTTTGTATTTCCATTATTGCTTTGAACTGCAATTTCATATTTGCAATATTATTTTCATCTTTGATATTGTATTGTGGTTAAAACTTCAAACTTACTCATGTAAAGTTTTTATCCAAACAAATCAAATTAAAATATGTTTCGAGTTATCATTGAAAGTCTTTCAAAATAAAGTGATATTTTAGTATTTCGAAATACAAGAAATCGTGCCCTAACGTATTGCACTGCAGTTTTGCGTTGGATCAAATAGCTTAATACCCTTTTTAAATCACAAGTTTTAGAAACCGTGAAATGATCTCGACTTTTGAGGGTTCAAAATATTGCATCCTAACGTATTGGGTGTAGTATTTTTGTTCTTTTGAAACGAAGTAAGTTTTACATTTAAATTTGGGATATTCCAACCCTTTTTTCAAAGAAATTGCATTTTCAAAACTTTTCAAATTCTCGACGTTAGGACATCATTTAATCAATTTGGTACCAATTTTGGGCGTACGAGGGTGCTAGCCCTTCCTCGTACGTAACCGACTCCCGAATCCATTTTTTTTAATTTCGCAGGCCAGAATTAATTCTTAAAGATAAAATTATTTTTACAAGGTGATCCAACCCCACCTAAACAAAAAGGGTTGGTGGCGACTCCATACTTTTAAAGTCGATCCCATCCTGTTTTTCCAAACCTAAATATAAAAATGGTTTCGACAGCTTGACGACTCCGCTGGGGACTGGTTGAGAGTCAGGCCATAGATTGATTAATTCTTATCCTTTTGATTGAAAAATTGGAAAATTGTTTTGAAAAATCATGTTTCTTTTAATGCATTTGCTGGTACTATGATGTTTTTGGTAGAATACTTGCATCTGCATTGCATGACCGTTGTGGTTACACCTTTAAGTGGGAGTGAGAAACTATGCCTTCGTGAGGTTTTCACCTCCGCATGGGCTAGTGGACTACTTCCGGGATACATCTGTACCTATGTGCTTCGTGAGATTTTCATCTCCGCATGGCCATAGGGAAATGTATTCCCCTGAACTGAACTCGATCCATATGAGCCTATAATGGGTGAGGATTGAGGAATCTGCTGGTACATGTACTATTCTTTAGAACCAAACCACATATAGTGAACTCTAGGAGCCCACTTTAGGTAGAACTATGTCTAGCGGTCACTTAGATAGGTGTTTGACTATTTTCTGTTTGATTTGATCTGTATATGATACTAACGTGTTTTCTTTTGTTTATGATTACATTACATTGCATCATCATAGAAAGGAGGTGTTGATTCATATTCGATTGCTAAATAGAAGAGTTTGTCATAAGAAAATAGATTGCTTGATAAAGTGGGTTATAATGCATTCGTCCAAATATAGTCCAAGTAAACACAACGAGAATAGATTGATAGTATATGACTTTGCCTCGTTGCCCGGGGATTCAAGTCAACAAGGATTATTCGAGAGTCATCACGTCTCAATTTTCTTAAAGAAGCTTATGAGCATCGTGGAGGATAAGTGAGTGAAGAGTCACGACCTGGATCAAGCAACAAGGAGCTAGAAGAGGCATCTATTGAGAAAATTCATGGGACACGACCATAATATCCGGATATGAAGAAAAGGATTGGTGTTTTCACCTTGACTATGAGGACAAAGCCGTATATGTAATCCATTTTATGTAAAGAAATTTATTTTCTAGAAAAGTTCTTCTAATGGAATTTGTAACACCCCAAACCCGGCCCATGCGTTATGACCGTGTAATAGTCTGGTTTATACCCTAGTCAGAACAGTGGTTTCAGAACCAAAAATCTGAGTCCGTATAATATTTTAATATTATTTTATGTGCCGTTGATATGTGACTAAGCATGTGGTAAATTTCCGTAAGTTAATTTGTTCGTCTGTGTGATTAATTTGACAAAAGGATGAAATTGCATTAAGTGTAAAAGTTGCTTGCTATTTGTCAAGGTATTAAAGTGTTGTGAATTTTTAAATGTGGGGACTTAAGTGGCAATATAGCCATTATAATTGTTAGTGGACGGCAATGGGTGGTAATATATATATTTTTATTATATTTATTTTAAATGTTTCATTAATATTATTATGTTATATGATATATATTATTATAATGAAAAAAAAAAAGAGAAGCATTATCATCATTTTTATCACCTCATTGCCGAAAACACCAAAAGAAAAGAAAGAAAATTTTAGCTAAGCATTCAGCACTTGTAAACCAAAATTAAGATATGATTTGGTTTCGGTTTTTGATAATTTTTACGTTTTTGTAATCGTTGCTTCTCCTACTATCAAGCCCATGTTTTAATTTGATGAATTGATTATGTTTGTGTGAGATGCCATTGATGATATGTCAAGCTTTTTGATGATTTTTGGTGTTAAATGAAAGATATGAGTTAGATGAACATACTTTGTTCTTGAATTTTTGATGAATTTATCTAAATAGGGCTAAATCGTTAAAATAGCAAATTGAGAGACTAAATTGCTAATTTGATGGAAAATTTGGGCTTGTATGTGATTTAAGAATATTCGGTTATGCATGAGCATGGGTAGATTTTGTGAATTTGATGTTTTGAGAAAAATGGACTAAATTGATAAAATGTGCAAATGTGAGGGCTAAATTGCAAATAGCCCTAAACGTGTGTCTTTGGATTGAATTGGAAGAACTAGTGAATAAAAGGGTTAATTCTGAATATGTTTAGATCAAGAACCGAGGAAGACGGATTTAGATCGCGGGAAAGCGAAAGTAAACGAGTAGCCGTTTTCATTTTCGATAAACCGAATCCGAGATAAGTCAATATGCAAATAAACGTACTTGTCTGAATTTATACTTGTTTATATGATCAATGTTGACGATAGATGCTTATGAGGGTTTATGGATATGAATTCCAAGATAAGTTTGATATAGTAATTAAGTTCGAGAAGCCCCGTATGAACCTAGGAATAGGTATCTATTCTGCTTTATCATGTAAGACCACGTCCGGGACGTTGGCGTTGATTTCGGATTTTTGTGAAAGAACACGTCTGGGACGTTGGCATCGTTATTAGATTTTGTGTAAGACCCTATCTGAGAGTGTGGCATCAATATCCGATTACGTGTAAGACCCTGTCTGGGACAGTGGCATCGATATTCGATTACGCGTAAGACCCTGTCTGGGACAATGGCATCGATATCTGATTACGTGTAAGACCCTGTCTGGGACAGTGGCATCAATATCCGATTACGTGTAAGATCCTGTCTGGGACAGTGGCATCGATATCTGATTACACGTAAGACCTTGTCTGGGACAGTGGCATCGATATCCGATTACGTGTAAGACCCTGTCTGGGACAGTGGCATCAATATCTGATTACACTTAAGACCTTATCTGGGACAGTGGCATCAATATCTGATTTCATGTAAGACCTCGTCTGGGATGTTGGCATTGTACGATTATTCTGAGTTTCTGAGTATCCTATTAGTTTCCGAACGGTTCAATGAGCAAATCTGAGCTATGAACAACTATGTGAATGTTTATTCGTTTCAGGTACGTTTGGTATGTACACTAGTGTGTATAAAAAGGTAAGTACTCATATGAATTTGATATGAAGAGAAGTATGATTGAATATAAGAACGAGAATGAGATGCAAGAATGATTATGAAAGAGTTAGGTATATATATAGTTGATTTTTGAATGGATGAATGTGGCAATTGTGGCTAAGTATATGAATCAAAGTAAATATGTGATTGTTTGTTAAGTAAATGTTATGTGCCAATGTATCTTATGCATATGTGCCTTTTATGCTAAGTTTGTTTGTATTATGACTTACTAAGCTTTTGGAAAGCTTACTCTCTGTGTGTGTGTTTTCTTTGTTTTATAGGTCGTCAAAGCTACTGAAGGCTCGGGACCGTCAAGGATCGTCATCACATTATTACTAAACTCATTTTGGTACACTTTGAAAATGTATATAGCTAGATATGGCATGTATAGGTTAGAATTTGGTATGAGTATGTTACATGAACTTAGCCATGTGATATGGCTAGTTTGGTTCATATTATGCCTTGATGAATGTGGTATATGTATAGTTTCGGTATGGTCTAAATGCCCATAAAATAGTCAAGTTTTGGATAGTTAAATGATGAAGATATGCTTTGGATATGTATATGTTTTGTCCTGAATGTTGGCATGAATGGATTAGATATTAGATGCATAGATCGAATGGACAAATTGGTATGTTTGGGGTTGCTATATGTTCAAGATATGCCTTGGGTTGTGATACTTGTAGGTTTGACCCTTATGGGTGGCAATTTGGCCTTGTAAATGGCCTATGATGTCACACGGTCGAGTCGCACGGGCGTGCCTAATGACCGTGGGTGTATAACAGGATGTAGCTCAGTAGTACACGGCCTCGACATGGGCGTGTCAGCTGGCCGTGGTGTGCAAGTCAGTAGCTAGCTATGAGAACACGGCCATGGCACACGGGCATGCTTGGTGGCCGTGGTGGGGAAGTCAGTATATGGCCTAGTAGCACACGGCCATGGCACATGGGAGTGCTTAGTAACCGTGTTGATATAGTCAGTATATAGACACGAATGGACACACGAGGGTGTCTAGAAGCCGTGGAGGGCACACGGTCTCCTCCCACGGGCGTGTCTCCCCTGTATTTTAGAAAAGTTTAAATTTTTCCATGAGATTCTGTATGTGTTTCGATTTAGTCCCAACTCGGTTTATATGCATGCTTGGGGTTTTGATGACTCATCTTGGGGACACTATGATTGTTAATGATGAATGTAATGTATGAAATGTTATGTAAGTTTCCAATTTGTCCGGTAATGCTCCTAAGCCTAGTCCGACGTCGGTTTTCGGGTTAGGGGTGTTACAGACCGGATCTGACATGTCACATGAAGAAAACATGTTAAGTCCTTTTTATTCGTTCGGAAATAGGTATTTATTTATTAAAATCAAGAAAACAAGTTGGATTTGAAATATTTGATAAAATTTTACTAATTTTGAAGATTGATTGATAAATCGATAAATTTGAACTAGTGATTTTTCAAACCGAGGCTTTTGAAAATATTGATAATAATTCAAGAGAAAACTTCCGAGTTAAAATATTTGTAAAAGTTTATTATGAAATCCATTTGTGAATTCATTTTAGAAAAACTTTATTTAAGTTTCTAGAAAAAAAAATCCCAATTAAAGTAATTTGAGCAAGATATAAGTACGTCAAGCATAAAACAAAAATAAAAAAAAAATAAATCCAGAGGCCTTATTACATCATAAAAATAGTAAAAGTAATAAGTAAAGGAAATAGAAACCTAAAGTCCATTAAAAACCATTTCTGAAGTATGGCCCCCACCGAGTCATCCATGGCCCAAGTCCACGTCACTGAGCATTACCTGTAAGGGTTAAGGAAAACGGGGTGAGTTACTAGAACTCAGTGTATGATTCCCTTACCGTTGTCCACTGGGCCTGAACCCATATTTCAATATCTTGGGCCTAAGCCCAATTACATATCAGAATTTATAAACATTTATATAAGCAAAGTATGCAACCCAACCCATCCATCCAACACACCCCGTACCAACCATCACACACCGTGAGATCAAGTCAACCCACCCCGCCATCACACCAAAACGCAGGCAATTTTCCATTTAATAAAATTTATTGTGGCCAAGCCACCGATATCATATGTAAACATTATGGTAAACAGTTTATTGTGGCAATGCCACCAGGCTACACTTCTCTTCCACATTTTTCCCAACCCATGCAATATATGAAAATGCAATAACATAATAAAACGTTCGCATATAAATAGCAACCATTTTATCAAGTAATTTATTACAGTGACTAGGCCCATTTAAGCAAAAATAATCGGCCCATTAAGGCATTCCAACATAACGGCCCATTAGGGGCATTTCTGTAATTCGGCCCAATAAGGGCATTTTCGTAATTCGACCCAATAAGGGCATTTTCGTAATTCAGCCCAATAAGGGCATTTTCGTAATTTTAACAATCTAAATGCTGATTTTGTCGAATCTTTCAAAATAATATACTTTAAACATATTCCTCGTTTTATGCCAATTTTACGATTATAGCCTTATAATGATAGCAACCCACTTATTCGTCATGTTACCGAATCATAAACCTACGGAATTACGGTGTGAAATTACACACCTGATTACGGTAAGTACTAGGCCTTCTTGATCGTCGACACCCTTAGAATCGTGAACGACCACGATTTGTCTATTTTCACCGGATGATGGTCCACAACCCGGTAGAAAGTCTCGAACCGCCGATACCGCCCTTCGTTTGAATTTAGGAGTAGGAATCGCAAATCCGCTCCTTTTGAGATCTCCAATCGCTTTTCCTTTCGATTCGATACCACTAGTCTCTATCAGATAAAATCTTAGTCAAAACGATATTACGATATAATTATAGATTGTCTAATGACAAAGGGTTCGGCTTACCACTATATAAGGAGAGAATATCGAATGATTTCGTCCCTACCAACATAATCAATTAGCCAACCTTCAATCCGATTAACACAATAACCAAATAAAGATATCAAATGGACTATGGAAGAACTCCTTACCTTAATCGATGATAATCCCGATTCCCACAATTGTCTTATGACTAGAGATGATTAGATGATGATGTGGTATTCGGCCACCCTCTATAACACTACGAAAAAGATATTGATCACAACATGAGAGTGATGGAGAGAGATGTTTTGATAGGGAAACAAGATAGAATAACCGAATAATGATGAAAACATATATTCGACTAGGAAGAAAGAAAAAAAAATGAAAAAAAAATGAAATGAAAAGTGGGATATAAGGTCACTTACCGATTCGGTTTTAGAGGAAAATCAAACAAGAATAAGTGATCTCAAAGTGATGTCAATTTTAGAGAAGAGAAAATATTGATGAAATGGTCAAAAGAAAAGAATGGATGGATGGATGGAGGAGTGCTAGATTGTTCGGCTATCAAAGGGGAGGTGGGCAAAAGATGAGTGTTTCGGCCAAACATAAAAAAATGAACAAATGTGCTAGGAGGTTTCGATCAAAGCAAAGAAAAGAAAATGTTCACTTTGGCTTTGGAATTTTCGGCAAAGAGGAAAGAGATTGGAAAAATTAAAAGATCACCCAAAATGCTAAGAAAAATAATCACTCAAGTACCGAAATTCACCAAAAAGCTAAAGAATTTCAGCACTCCCCTAATACCCCTCAAAACCGTGTGCAACAAACCAAAAGGGTCAAAAATTGACCATAAAAACATTCCAAAACATTTCCCATGGAAAAGGCCAACATGCTCCCTTATCTTGCCTTTTTCTTTTGATTCTTTCCTTCAATATCCCTTATCTTCCTCCTTACCATAAACCTTAGCCACCTTTCCATAATTTAAAAAGTCCACCTTGCCTAAAATACCATCATGGCCGACACTCTCAATGAATAGCACAAAAAAATAATCAAAATTTGTACCAAGTGGGATTCGAACCTCTTCCCCTAAAGCCCTTCATGTGACGCCTCAACCTCCTTGCCATATGCTCACTTATGCTAGCCATTTACTCACTTATTTCCATAAGCATTGAGGCCCCTTACTATTTTTCCTTAAAGTGCTAAAATACCAAATTTTTTCCTAAGGCCCAATTAAACCCCGAGCCTTCTTAGGACCTTAAAACATACACGATTAATAATTTAACTAGCCTCGCGCAAGATATAATTTAACACATAAAATTCTAAATTTTAGGATGTTACAGAATTGAATTCAACGCCTCTCTTTCTCTTTGCATTTATTCCATGCATTTGCATTGCATTTCATGCATTTGCATTACATCACATCGTATGCATTAAAATTTGTAGAAAAAATCTAATTAATTAAAAATTATTTTAGCAACCTGGGGAACCGACGAAAGTTTACTGAATTAAGATCAGGGCCTTAGTGTAAGGCCTGATGGATAATAAATTGAAGAGATCAAAGACCCGAAGGAATATTAGGGAATCTGAACATTAATGACATATCCGAAGAGAGAATCGGGGAATAAAAGTTTCCAAGCCCTTACATACTTGGGAAGATTTTAGACAATGGGACTGTGGAAGGGATCCCTATGTTTTTAGAGCTAATCTAGAGTAATATTCAGAACATGCTTGTTGCTTTAAGCCTAGAGGCAATAAGAATCCTTTTGTGAAATAGGCTTGTGTCCAGAATTTTTATTTCAATAAAATGCATCTTTTTAAGCAAATATTTTTTCATTCTTTCCATTTCATACTATACATATTTTGGTTTTTTAGAATATTCTTTCATTCTTTATTCATGACCATACCATACAAACAATCATCCTTAGAATCATTTATTCTTTGGAAGTTTTGCCTTCGTACCTAGGTACCCAAATATCAACGACATGAGCGACATTGTTACAGACTCCCTTTTTGAATGAGATATCGGTCTAGGGGATCTAAGGACTTTGAAGATGACAGAGATTGTAGCCTATCTTTTGATTTGTTAAGGATGGTAAAACAAGTGAAAATATACTCTACTTTGCAAAGGGTCAGTGGACGTTGCGAGCTTAGGAAAGGGGTAAAGATTGAAGCCTAACTTACCACAGAAATAAGGCGAGACATTATTGAGCTATTTTCAAGAATTCCAAGATGATTTCGCACAATCATATCGAGGAACGCCAGGCTTGAAATGTGGGTATGCTATTTAAAGAATCCATGGTAATGGTTCTACGATGGTCAGGAGGATCGGGCTACTGGTTTACCAAGAAAAGGAAATTGTATCAGTTACGCCATAAATGCCAAATTGGGGAAGACAAGACTTATGTGCCTCCTCCATTCTTTCTATAGGTGGGGCATAGATGTTATGGGGCAGATCTCGTCAAAAGCATCTAGCAGATACCAATTCATCTTTGTGGTTATCAATTACTTCACTAAGAGGGTGAAGGTTGCTTCATATGCCAAAGTTACAAAGTCAGCAGTCATTAAATTCAAACCCAAATTCAAATTCAAATCCAAATCCAAATCCAAATCCAAATTCAAATCCAAATCCAAATCCAAATGCAAATTCAAATTCAAAAAAAAAAAGTGGAAATAAATAATGCCAGAAAGAAACATTATTAACATAATTGCACAATGTCAAAAATTTACAGTCTGTTCAAAGATCAGACACCATATCAGTGCAGCAAAGGCAACCAAAAAAAACCATTCAAAAATTTTTGAAAAATGACTGAGACTTGTAAAGGTTGGCATAGAGAATTTACCATTTACCCACTATGTTTCTTGAATGTTGGCCAGAGCCTTCACCGGGGCAACATCTTTCTCATTAGTTTATGAAAGGGAAAGCAATTGTTGGAAGTTAAGATTCATTTTCTCCAAGCTTTGATTGAATTAAGAATTGGATGAAGCAGAATGTCTCCAGTAAGCTTGATTGAAAGTTGTAACAGCCCAAACCCGGCCCAAACACCACGACCGGATCTGGTATGTCACTAAAAATTTTGGAAGAACATGTCGTATTTTCAGAAAAAATATTTTTCTAAAGTTTATCTTCTTATTCGAGAGAAATTTAATAGTTGATAGTTTAAATAAAATATGCCTTTATAAATTAAAAAACCCAAATTTAAATAGATACATTAGTTTAATAAGAATTTAAATAACTAAAAGTAATTAAAGCTCAAAATAAAACAAAACATAAACTAGTGGCCCATAGCCTTATTACAACGAGATTTAAAATCCATTAATTAAAAATATAAAGTATTAACTTGAGACTTTTTGTTTGGATCCAGTTGGTCTTTTGCATGGCCACCTTGCGTTCCTCTCACCCCGGTCCAAGCACTAGGTATCACCTGAAAGGTTAATTAATAGGGTGAGTCGCGAGACTCAGTGTGCAACCCTCATGCACCACTAGATTTTGGCCTTAGGCCCATAAAATAGATTAATAAAAAAAAACAAATAATATGCAAGGCCCAACCCATTTGCCTAGGTTTCCATCCGCTACACGCCCGCACTCACCATTCACACCATTGGGGATTTCTACAATCGACCCACACCGCTACACGCCAAGATGGCGATCATGCTGCTCATCAACATATTATGGCCGAAACCCTTATAATGAGATCACGGCATTAGCCGCTACAACATATAACGAGATCACGGTATAAACCGCTACACATATAACGTATAACTTCCTCCTTTCATCAACCCAACCCATGCAAATATAAAATCAATATGCTTTTATCATATAAAGTCAAACATTCAACGACACTGGTGATTTGCTTCACCCTTTTCTAGTTTCCAACATTAAACCGAGATATCGGTATTTATCACAACATATAAACTTATGAGCATACATTAATAATCGATCTAGATGGTGGGAAGTATTACACACCCGATATCGCGAAATCCAATATTCTTAGTCGATGTCCTTGCTATCCGGATCTATTATCCTCAATGTAAAGCCTTTCTCAAAAGCCGAAAAAACACACAAAGATTTAACCCCTTCAACAATCGGCCAAGGTTAATAAATCCCAAATTACACGTTAAAACTAATAGATCACTTACCTTGAAATCCCGAAAGTAACACGATTCTATAACTTAGAGATGTATGCGATTGACTCCACTAAAGTTCCCTTCAGATTTCGGCACAAGTAGGCACCACTGAAGTAATTCGGCAATCACAGGAGATGAGATCTAGGGATTTCGGCTTTTAGGAAAATCTCGGAAAAAGTATGAACAAGAGAAGGTTGATATGTCTTTGGCTTTTAAAATACTTGAGTGAAGAGTTTCGGTTTCTGACAGGAAAAGAGAAGAAGAAAAGAAAACAAGGAAGAGACATGAAGATTTCAGCTAGGAAGAAAAAGAATGGAAAGAGTTTCGGCTTTTGAATCAAAGTGAAGATGAGGGAATAGGCTTAGAGATTTCGGCTTTTGCAGAGAATGAAGAAGAAGATGGAACTTTAGGAGTTTTCGGCTTTTACTCGGAGAAGAAGAGAAAAGAATGAGAGAAAAACCCAAATGCTGAAATTGAAGAGATATTCCCCCTATTTATAGAAATTTCGGCACTTACCTAACCTTGCAGATAAATCCTATCTTTTCTCCTTTATCTTAATCTACTAGCTCATCTAAAATAGACTTAATTATCTCTAACTCCTCCCTCCTTTATCAAAGATATTATCCACATATTTTAATCATTAAAATCCCTAAATTTTAGCCTTTATCTGCTTATTATCCACATAAAATAAATTCCTAAATAATAGCCTTTATCTGCTTATTATCCACATATTTTAAACATAGATACTACCTTTTAAACCCTATAATGCCCAAACAGATAATTTTAATCAAGGCTTCTACCTAAGCTGAGCCCAATTTGGACCCCTAACACTTAAATTAACACATTAAACATATCCACCCATTAAACGCATAGGCCCAAAAATTCGGGATGTTACAGCTACTACCCTCTTAAAGAAATTTCATCCTCGAAATTTCCAACTAACTATTAATCGTACTACCTAAGTCTCACCACTATGCTTTCACAAGCACTCTAATTCTAAAGTCAAAATAAACACATAGTATACTATGGTAGGGTATGCACCGGTATTCGCATCTAAAGCGTCCTCGTCCCTTGTACTCATGCTATCGGTTCGCGTTTATCTGATTAAAAAATTTATGAATTATTGGTTTTCTTCCACTGATTGTAACACCCCAAACCAGGTCTATGCGTTAAGACGAGATTTGGTTTGTTACATCGATCTATCATTCATTTAATACTCTAATGTTTTAGGTAAACAGTTCTATAAAACCTTTCGAAAATGATGTTTAGTTGAAAATTTAGAAAAATGATTTAAAATTTGATGAATTAAGAAATACTAGTTTGAAATCTTATCATTTAGTACTTTAATTGTTTTAAATCTTTAAAGTAGTTTTTAAAGAGTTCAAAAGGATTTAAAAACACGAATAGTTAAAGCATCTTCAACGTTTTAAAGGAAATTTAAATCCATCCACACACATAAAAATCCATAAAAGTATTAATAGAGGCCTTATTACATCATACCCAAAATAGTAATTAAAAGAAATTACTTAATAAAAGTTCATAGTTTATAAAAACCCATATTCGTAGTATGGCCTCCATGAAGTCATCCTCGCCCAAGCCTTCACAATTTCCATTACCTGAAATGGTTAAAAGATAGAGTGAGTTACTCGTAACTCGGTGTGTAACTCACTTACCACGCTCATTGAGCCTGATAATCAAGGCATTGTTTTGGGCTTGAGCCCATTTACGAATATAATAAATAAATTAAATGCATGCAAAATGAAATTTCCCAACCAAACCTAATTTCCATCCGCTACACACCCCGTACCAACCAACACACCTGTGGGATCAAGTCAACCCACCCCGCCAACACACCAATCGTAGGCAATAAGCCGTTTTAAAATATATTGTGGTGCAAAGACTGAACTAGATTGTGACAAAGTCACCAAACTAGAGGCATTAAGCCATTAAAATTTTGTGGCAAAGCCACCGAACTAGATTTTTGGCAACAGCCTTTCTTCTCTTCATCGATTATCCCAACCCATGCAATCGGTATGCATAACAATTTATATCCATGTAATAATTTAACAAAAGGCCTACCATACATGTGAGTCTATATTACGAATTTTCATTTGAGCCCATAAGATAAAATAGCATTTAGCCCATTTAGCAATCTAGCTAACTTGGGCCCATATATCGATCTAGCGATTTTCGGCCCATTAACGATCTAGCGCTTTCGGCCCATTTAACGATCTAGCGCTTTCTACCCATTTAACGATCTAGCGCTTTTCTACCCATTTAACGATCTAGCGCTTTTCGGCCCATGAATTTAATCGGTTTTCATACATTTACACAAAAGTGTTAATTACTATGTATTTTTCGATTTTTCCATCTTTACGATTTTATCCCAATATTTACGGTTTAGTATCTAACCCGAGAGATTTGTGAAGTTACACAACCGTTACCGTGAGAACTAGACTTTCCCGCTTCGTCGATACCTAAATGCATCACGATAAATTAGAACACTATAATTTATTCACATATCGAATCTTAGAAATAATGATCTAGACTTTACCTCAAAATTTTGAACCACTTCTATTTGTGGTTTCTCCTCGATTGATGGTTCGTTATCCGATAAAAATCCACGAACAAACAAAGGTTCGGAGTACGAACGATTTCAAACAACCGATTCTCCTCGGATGAGCGTCCACAACCCGGTGGAAAATCTCGGATTGCTGAAATAGTCCTTTGCTTAAACTTAGGGGGAATAGCGGAACCACCCCTCTTCCGAACACTATTCACCACCCTTTTCGTCCCTATTTTGATTATTTCTAATGACAAAAGATCATGAGTCCGACTAAATATATCGAAATTATGACTAACGGTTACAAGGGTGAGATTGCCTTACCACGAAATATCCTTGTTCCACAATATGCGAATTGAGCGATACGTCCCCTAAATTGAAATCGAGTTATAATCCATCTATATCAAAATGACGAGTAATATGAGAATCTTTGAATAAACTCCTTACCTTAACTCTTTAGATCGATTCCAACGATTCACTATACTCACGAACACTTGAGTTTCGGTCCTCCAAAATCACACTATTGTCCACGATTGAAAAAGAAACGTTTGAGAAGAATACCTATGTATAGTAGGAGATTCGGCTATGAATAACAAAGGAAGGGAAAAATGGTTCTAATGGAGCAATCTAGCATTCGCCATGAGAGAAAATAATGAAGAAAATGTAGTTGAGAAGAAAGTAGAAGGATGAAGGAAGGAGATGATGTTGATTCGGTTTTCAAGAGAGAAAAGAGAAAAGAAAAGAGATGAGTTTAGGAGTAAGGTACATTCGGCAATGGGGAAAAGGAGAAAGAAACGAAAATGATCTTAGCTTTGGTATTTCGGCCAAAAGAGAAAATGTCTTGAGATGCTAAGCAAAAATGTGTCCAAATGGTAACATGAAATGGTCAAAAACAAAGCTTACCAAAAGCTCAAATTCGGCTAAAAGAAAGGTTGAGAAGAGAATTGCAAATTTTGCACAAAAATGCTAGAAATGACCAAAAGCTAACTCCTAATCCTAGCCAAGCTACTAACACATTTGGCCAACCCCCTTAGTCCACAATGCCGTCCATGTTCATGGTCAAAATGGCCATGAAGAAGTTACCAAAACATCAACCTTGATTCAAGCCTTGCAATCCTCCATTTTCCTAAAGTTTGAGAATCTTATCCCCAAAATCAAGCCATTCTATCCCTTAAATCATGATTGCCATAAACCTTAATATCCTTACCATAAAAATTTAGTCCATCTTATCCATGTTTGATGCTTGGCCGACACATGCTAGGAAAAACCAAAAATAAAAGCTCCTAAATTGCATGCTAGAGATTCGAACCTCTCCCCTCAAGTCCAACTTATGGCGCCATCACCACTTTGCCAATTACTCATCTTATGCTAATTTTAGACACTTAAATTAACTTAAGTATCGTTGTCACTTGATCCACTTCAATAAATTCTCAATACTAAAAATTATTCTATACCGAATCACTTCTATGCCCTTTTCAAGGCTATAATAAACACGAAAAAGAAAGAAAGGAAAATTTTCATTCATAAGCTAAACACCAAAACATGCAATATATCGATACTCGGATTTTTAGGATGTTACAATTCTACCCTCCTTAAAGAAAATTTCGTCCTCAAAATTTACACGGTTAAAAGAGGTGAGGGTATTGTTGTCGAATTGCATCCTCAAGCTCCCACGTAGCTTCCTCCGCTCCGTGATTACGCCATAAAACCTTGACCAACGGCAGATCGTCTTCTTTCTTAGCTCCTTGACATCTCGGGCCTAAAATTTCCACTGGTTCCTCCTCGAAAGACAAGTCCGATCTCAACTCCACTTCTTCTACCTGTACTATGTGTGTGACGGATCCGATCTATAACGCCTTAGCATGGAAACATGGAAAACATTATGAATTTGACTCAACTCCGGAGGTAATTCAATCTGATAAGCCACTGGACCAACACGCTTCATCACACGATATGGTCCAATGAACCTAGGACTCAACTTGCCCTTCCTTCCAAATCTGAAAATTTTCTTCCAAGGTGAGACCTTCAGAAAGACCTGATCCCCCACAACAAACTCGATATCCTTACGCTTTCGGATCTGCATATGACTTCATGCTCATCCGAGCTTCCTTTAACCGTGCTCGAATGACTTTTACCTTTTCTTCCGTCTCTCGATATTAACTCCGACCTAACATCCGCCGTTTGCCCAATTCGGTCTAACAAGTAGGAGAACGACACCTATGACCGCACAATGCCTCGTAGGTGCCATCCGAATGCTAGACCGATAGTCATTGTTATACGCAAATTCGCCAACGGTAGAAAATCCTCCCAACTACCTTTGAAATCAATCACACATCCCCTTAACATGTCTTCCAATAATCGAATTACTCTTTCCGATCGACCATCCGATCGAGGATGAAAAGTCGCATCTTGAAGTTTAACTTTGTTCCCAAAGCTTCATGCAGAGCTTTCCAAAATTGTGATGTAAACCTAGGATCCCTATCTCGATATAATAGATGCCGGTATCCCATGCAACCTCACAATTTCGGATACATACAAACTTAGCCAACTTCTCGTAATGAATAATCCGCATTTAACCGGTAGAAAATGAGCGATCTTCGTCAATCGATCAACTATTACCCAAACGGAATTTTTCTTAGTAGGTGTTAAAGGTAACCCACTAACAAAATCCATAGTTATCCGCTCCCATTTCCAAAGAGGAATCTTTACCGGTTGTAATAAGCCCGATGAAATTGATGCTCCGCTTTCACTTGTTGACAAGTCAAACATTTTCCCACAAACTCGTAAATCTCACGCTTCAACCCCAGCCACCAATATGCTCACGGAGATCCCGATACATCTTATTTCCTCCGGGTGCATAGCATAAGGGCTACTATGCGCCTCCCGCAGAATCATTCGCCTCAAATCGTAGTCCTTAGGCATACAAACTCTTCCACGGAAACACAAAGACTCCATCCGTATTTATACCAAAATCCTCTATTTCACCACTCCCAACTTGTCAATTAAGGGTCCCAACTTTTATTTGATATCTGCTTTTCCTTGATTTGCTCTAACCATAGAGGCTTCACTTAAATTTCCGCTAATAGACTACCATCCTCATACAAACTCAGATGAGCAAACATTGCTCTCAAATCAGATACCACCTTATGGCTTAACGCGTCAGCTACCACATTAGCCTTTCCCAGATGATACTCGATTGAGAAATCATAATCCTTTAACAGTTCTATCCATCTTCTTTGTCTCAAGTTTAACTCCTTATGAGTAAGAAGATACTTAAGACTCTTGTGATCCGTGTAAATGATGGACTTCTCACCGTAGAGATAGTGTCTCCAAATCTTTAAAGCAAACACTACCGCAGCCTAACTCCAAGTCATGAGTGGGGTAATTTACTTCAGTGCGGTCTCAGCTTGACGAGAAGCATATGCCACTACTTTTCCACTTTGCATCAAAGACACAACCTAAACCCGTGAGACGATCACAATAAACGATAAATTCCTTTCCACCTCAGTCGAATCAAAATCGGTGCTTCCGTCGAATCTTCTTCAATTTCTCGAACTCTCTTATTGTTTTTCACCCAAATATACGGTACCCTTCTTCCGCAATGAGCTTTAATTAGGGTGCAAAGAATCGGAGAAAACCCCTCAACAAAGCGTCTATAATAACCAAATGAACCTCAAGAAACTCCGAATCTCAGCTACTGACTTTGGCGGTTTCCAATCTAGTACAACCTCAATTTTCTGAGGATCCACCCTTATTCCTTCAGCTGATACCACATGACCCAAGAAAGTCACTTCCCTTAACCAGAATTCACATTTACTAAATTTGGCATAAAGTTGATTATCTCGGTAATCGCAATACTATACGCAAATGCGAGTCATGCTCCTCTTCATTCCTTGAATATACCAAAATGTCATCTATGAACACCACCACAAACCGGTCTAAATATTGTTGAAAGACCCGGTTCATCATGTCCATAAATGCAGCTGGTGCATTGGTCAACCCAAATGGCATCACCAAAAACTCATAATGTCCATAACGAGTTCTAATGTCGCCTTATGAATATCCGCTTCTTTCACCTTAAGTCGGTGATAACCCGATCTCAAATCAATTTTGGAGAAAATCAAGCTCCTTTCAATTGATCAAAAGGTCATCAATTCTCGGTAAAGGATACCTATTCTTGATCGTCAATTTATTCAATCGTCAGAATCAATGCACATATGCATCGACCCATCCTTCTTCTTAACGAACAAAATCGGTGCTCCCTACTTGAGACACGATCGGTCGAATAAAACCTCGATCCAAAGAATTTTGAATTTGAGCTTTAAGCTCCGCCAACTCCTTCGGTCCATTCTATAAGGAGCAATGGACACCGGAGCCGCTCGAGCAAAAAGCTCAATACCAAATTCCACTTCCCGATCCGGAGGTACACCAGTGAAGTTCTTCAAAAATACATCCGAAATTCCTTCACCGCTTCTCACGCCCTCCACCGATAACTCTTTGGCATCCAAAGCACTAATAAAAGCTAGAAATGCTCGCACTTTTTAGCACCAACTTTTCTCGCTTTTAACGCAGATACCACATTTGCCAAGTAATTCCTTCGCTTGCCTATCATTACTATTTCTTTATCATCCAAGTCCTTATTGACATCCGCTTTTCAAAGACATTCCAAAAGCGCCTGGTGCTTAACCAACCAATCCATGCCCAAAATTAGATCGAACTCACCAAAGGCAATTCCATCAAATTCGCCAAAAATATTTCTCCTTGGATTTCTAAGGGCACGTCTCTAAACAGCTTATTTACAATTACCGATCGTCCTAAAGGACTAATTACCATCATCTCACTATCGGTAATTTCGCACTTAGATTCAAGTTTCCGGATATGGCGCTAGCAACATACGAGTGGGTAGAACCAATATCTATCAAAGCGATGCTGTACATCAAAGATAAAGAACGTACAGCTTATCACATCGTGCATTGCCATCCTCGCGGCGCCTAATCGCATATACCAATCCCGGGCCGTCTTGCATCCGTGTTACCTCTAGAACCATTGCCTCGACCCAATGCACCTTGACCACGCCCACCCCATTACCACCATGACTGATCCACGACCTCTCGGTGGTCACTGAGTTCCTCTTGCGGTTGTGCTTCAAAGATACGAACTTCCTGAGTCGTATCCATGCATCGAGGGCAATTCTTATATTGATGATCCATTGAACCACATTTATAACAAGCACTCGTTTTCCTCCAGCACTCTCCGGAATGTCGTTTCCCACATTCAGTACAGTCTCGACTCTGATTATTAGCTACAGGTGCTCTTCCTTGAGCTGGCTCATCATTCTGAGGCCTCTTCAAAAACCTTTTTGAAGAACCCGAATACTTTATATCTCTTTTGCCTCTAACTCTTTCCCGATTCTGACGTTCTGAGCTCTTAGCCTCTTCGGCTATCTTGGCTTTCTCCACAAGTGTGGAAAAAGTTCTAACTTGTTGTGGGGCTATCAGAACCCGCAACTCATCATTCAACCCATCCTCAAAGCGTACACAACGCTCATGGTCCGTTGGCACTATTTTCCGAGCATCGCGACTCAGACGTAAAAACTCAACTTCATAAGCTGCCACCGTCTTATTTCCTTGAATCAGATTCAAAAATTCCTTCCTTCGGGCGTCCACATAACTTGTGCCTTCATATTTCCCACGAAGGCGCCTTTGAAGAACTCCCAATTAACTAATGCAGCTTTCAAAGGCCTTCCCTGACAAGAAGCCACCATTGATAAGCTTCGTCCCTTAGCAAGGACACCGCTCCTCTTAGTTTCTGTTCTACAGTGCACTCGAGGTCTTCCATAATTTGCTCCACCGCCTCAAGCCAATATTCGCAACATTTGGAGCTACACCGAGACACCTCAAAACCTCAAAGACCACTTGATTTCATCGCCGCCCGATATCGACCCACGATTTGTTGGCCCACTTCTAGCGACCCTTTCAAGGACTCGCAGCATTGCTCGTGTTAAAGCATTATCTTCTTCCATATGATCATGTGATCCCGTCTCACTCTCGAGCGATGCAGTGCATCCATTTCGGCACATGACCCGGCGCTTCAGCGCAAAGACTCGCCCTCTACCACGGCCATGTCTATCGCGGTCTCGACCACGCCCTCTAGTGCTCATAATAACTAATTCGGTTTATTCTCCGTTACAAGTTTTATGAATCGAATACTATTTCAAATGTTTATTAACGATGTTTTATGAGATATAAGAGGTAAAGTTGTTTTCGCAATCACGCCCTATAGTCTCAATCTCTATTGTTTTCAACACCTAAAACTAGAAGTTCTAGAGTGTTCCTATGATCATATCACAATAATAACAATCAATATACAAATACTTACTTGACTTGGTGCCTGATGCTCGTGGTGCCATACTACCTTTAGAACATAAAGTTTAAAAATTTAAACTGCTTTCTCAAACAAAAATTGTTGTTGAACCCAACCACACCGAGTTTTGAAACTGGCTCGATACCATTAAATGTAACACCCCAAACCAGTCTATGCGTTAAGACGAGATTTGGTTTGTTACATCGATCTATCATTCATTTAATACTCTAATGTTTTAGGTAAATGCTTCTATAAAACCTTTCAAAATGATGTTTAGTTGAAAATTTAGAAAAATGATTTAAAATTTGATGAATTAAGAAATACTAGTTTGAAATCTTATCATTTAGTACTTTAATTGTTTAAATCTTTAAAGTAGTTTTTAAAGAGTTCAAAAGGATTTAAAAACACGAATAGTTAAAGCATCTTCAACGTTTTAAAGGAAATTTAAATCCATCCACACACATAAAAATCCATAAAAGTATTAATAGAGGCCTTATTACATCATACCCAAAATAGTAATTAAAAGAAATTACTTAATAAAAGTTCATAGTTTATAAAAACCCATATTCGTAGTATGGCCTTCATGAAGTCATCCTCGGCCCAAGCCTTCGTCAATTTCCATTACCTGAAATGGTTAAAAAGATAGAGTGAGTTACTCAGAACTGTAACATCCTGAAAATGGCCTATGCATTTTCGGTTTAATTGTACGAAATGACATGTCTTATGTGTTATGAATGAATTTTTGAAACCTGGAAATGTATAGAAATGTTAAGTTTAAAGTGGACATTTTTGGAAACTAGGAAATGTAAGGAAATGATTTAGAAATGATTCAAAAAAGGAAAGCGAACATTTTTGGAAACTTGGAAATGTAAGGAAATGTTAGGTTAAAGGAGGGAAACGAACGTTTTTGGAAACTTGGAAATGTAAGGAAATAACTTAGGAAATGTTGAGTTTTAAAGTCTAAAAGAGGAAACTAAGGCAAGGAGGCCTTAAGAGAAAATGTATGTGAAATATGACACACAAATGGGCTTGGAAAAGTGGCCTGAAGATGTCACTTAGGGCCTCTGGAAATGGCACCACATACAAAGGAATTGGGCCTGAGTTCGAGTCACATGGGAAGCAAATAAAAGAAATTTTATTTTTGCTTCCAAGCCACGAGAGGTGGACGGCACAAGGCATTTAAAAAGAGGAGTTTTATCCTCTTTAAATTTCGGCTAATGAGGATAAACAATGGATTTTATTTTAGATTATTTCCAAGAGATAAATAAGGATTATTCTTTAATTATTTTAAATTGAGGAGATAAAGTTATCAAGATAAAGGAGAGTGGTGGCCAAGTAAGGGACTCTAGCTAGTAATTTCGGCTACTAGAGGAAAAGAGGCCATCCATCCCTTCACTTTTCCTTTGCTGAAATTCCTAAGCAATTCTCCTCTCTCTTTGCCGATTTTCCCTAGCAAATTCTCTCTTCTCTCGCTATTTTGCCAAAACCGAAAACTCTAGCAAAGCAAGCCAATTTCTTCATCTTTCTTTTCTTCCTATTTCTTTCTTTCCAATCCATTCAAAAGCCGAATCTTGGAGGGGCATCAAGCATAGGTGTTGCCGATTTTCATATAAAAGGGTAAGGATCTATTGCTATTATCTTCTTTTCTTTAATCGAAAGTCAAGATTCTAATGATATATTCATGTTGGCCGAAACTTTGAAGGAAAGCTTCGGGATTTTGTGACTGTCGACTACAAGGAGGAAGGTTTCGGATTTCTAAGATTAAGGTAAGACACATGTATATTCGGCCAAAGGCCATGTTTTATGTCCTGATGATTAGAATAAATCTAACGTAAGGTTATAGGAATTTCGACATTCCTAGGAAAACAAGGATCAACTTCGGGATTTGTTGGTGTTCCAATCGGCAACAAGGTAAGTTTAAGTATACTAATCCTACTAGGAAAGTCAATTTAGTTTAAGAATAAACTTTAAATATTTTGTCACTCGAGGTAAATGGGTTTTTAACATAAAACAAACTTGTTTTCAACTCAAGCCCAATCCACAAACAAACTTTCTTCAAAACCCACGCTTTTTCAAAGGTAATAAAGGAAATGTGAACCGGTTTTCTTCAAGGAACATACCAGATCCGGTCAAGGCTCGTGGGCCGGGTTTGGGATGTTTCAGCTTGGTATCGAGCCCATTTCAAACTCTCTACCGAGGTTTAAGGCCCAAAACATTTTCGAATCGAGCCCAAATAAGTTTTATAAAAATATTTTATGAAATCAGCAGTTTTTTCCGCATGGCACCCAAGTCTCCGACCCGAGGTCCACTGGTGAGTACCCCTATCCCTTGTGTGATTTTTAATATGATCTGTAGAAGGTAGAAATGTAATGGAACGTAGAATAGTATGATAGGTACTTGAACCGTAGGTCTAGTCTACTCAAACACAAATACATAAGACTTAAATGCCTAAACAAACCTATGGCTAAGTCGCCGAGTTAGGGTGTGGTAACCCTTGTGCGCATGTCTAGGATTGGATCCGGAAGAGCACAGTATTTAAGCAGTCCCTAGTGACTCACCTCCTCTTCGCTGAATCCTACTGTGCGTGCGTAGCTTCTGGTTCACCCTAACCAAGAAGACTCAGTGGGTGTGGCAACCTCTCATGCATGTCTAGGACCGGTTTCTGTGGGAGCTTGGTACTTAAGCAGTCCGCGTGATTCACCTCCTCTCCACTCGAATCCTACCTGGTGCATAGCTTTGGTTCACCTCGACCAAGAGGACTCGGTCATAGGCTAAACACAATGACTAAAACCCGAAAGGGAACTAGCCGTGTTTTTATCAAAACCCTAGTTTTAAAACTCTTAAAATTACTCTTCTAAATTGCGAAAACTATCTTTACAAAATTTTCTCGAAAAAATTTTCTGATTTGTGAAATTACAAAAGTACCCCTAGTGGTAAAATTACAAAAATGCCCTTGGTTTATAAAATGACCAACTACCCAACAGTTTTGCCAAAATTTCATTATTTTAGAAATGTTCAAAAACCCTAATTTGCAAACTATCAAAAATACCTTGAATTTTGGAAAATTACAAAATTGCCCCTAACTTACAAATTTACCCTGGTTTATTACCAAAATACCCCCGAGATTCAAAATTTCCATAATACCCCTGGATTTCAAAATTTTCCAAAATACCCTGGGAATTCAAAGTTACCAACACATTCTTATTGACAAAATCAACAAGGAACCTTATCTTGAAAAACTATGAAAATACCCACAGAGGACAAATTACGAAAAATACCCTGGGTAGTGGAAAAACAACAACAATGGAAACTACAACATTTCTCCGAATGAACGGAAGTTCATAATTGATTGATGGATGTATGATCGCAAAGATCGTGTGCATGTATGAATACGAAAGAACCACTCCTAAAATTTCTTTTCATAAAACTTCTTCATGTAATAAGTGAAACAAGCACTAATTTATAAAACTTTTTAATCGGATCGCGACGGTAGAAAATGAGCTCTAGGGGGCGTGGACGTAACGCACGAGGGACGCGGTAGAGGTAGAATGGTCGTGTTTCGGAACCCGCTTAGATCGGGTCAAGGATCTGAAAATGAAGTACCACCGCCACCACCACCACCGCTTTTGGTCTTTGAACAACAAGATCGACGGGGAGGATGCTTTGGTCGCAGCCGTACTTTGTGAGTGCTAGAAATGGTGGCTGGTGCTGGAGGAAACATGGGAGCTCGAAAGTCTGAACCTGAGCGACTTCGAGCCAACGGAGCTGAGGTGTTCCGTGGCGTATCTGGTGTAGCGCCCAGTACGGTTGAATATTGGTTGGAGGCAACCGAACGGATTATGGATGAGCTGGATCTGACCCCTAAGGAGAAGCTGAAAGGAATGGTGGCATTCCTACGCAATGAAGCGTACCAATGGTGGCTTATAGTTCGTGATGGTGCCACAGCTGAGGATCCGACGTGGGGACTATGTTAAGACGGCCTATCGTAAGAAGTATGTCGGTCGCATCTTGTATAATCGATGAGCAAAGGAAGGCATTTATGGGGTCGGGGTCAAGGAACAAGTCCGTGGCGTAGTATGAAGTCGAGTTTCGAGGTCGAGCCATTATACTCGAGGAGTGGTGGCTACGAGCATGAACGGTGTGTCCGATTTGAGGACGGTTTGAGGATGATTTAAGGTCGTTGATAGCTCCGCATCGTGAATGAGATTTTTCTACTTTAGTAGAGAAAGCTAAGGTAGCTGAGGGGATTAAGGATTCTACAAAGCGGAACTTCGACTAGAACAGGCAGAAAAGAGGCTTTGGTTCGTCAGGATCATCTGGGAATAAAAGGCCTAGAGTTGATAGGCCGCGAGGTCGCTAAGTCGCTACGGGAGGGCGATGACGTCCCTTGTGACCGAGTGTGGGAAGAAACACTTAGAGAGTGTTGGAAAAAGACGGGAGGATGTTTTAGGTGTGGGTCTAAGGACCATATGATCAAGGATTGTCCTACGAAACCGGATGGGAATCAACCAACAGCTTAGAATGTTAGTCAGGCTGGTAGAGGTGTACAACAAATTTCAACGAGGTCGTGGTTCGAATAACAGAGGTAATGGTACCGGCAGAGGATGTGGAACGCAGGCGCAGGTGCCGCTATCATCGAGGCAAGGCAACCGGGTTTGGTTTATGCGGTTCACGGAGGAGGATAGAGACGCCACGGACGCCATAACCTGTGACGCTCCTTATATTTGGGAAACCTTATTATGCTCGATTGATGTGGGCTCGACCCATTCCTATGTTGCATGTAGTGTAGTGGAAACACTAGGCCTAGACTCTGAACTCTCTGATAGGCAGATGACTGTAGTAAGCCCATTAGGCCAAACTGTAGTGGTGGATAAGATCTTTCGGAGTGTACCCCTAGAAATTCAGGGAGTGAACTTTTGGGCTGACTTAATGGATTACCCTTCGGAGAATTTGACCTCATACTTGGGATGGACTGGCTAGTAGAGCATCGAGTTGTGTTGGATTGTGCGTCTAAACGAATGGAACTAAGAACCCCGGAGGGTGAGGTGATTATCATGATAGGAGAAAGAAGAAACTACTTGTCTAATGCAGTTTCGGCACTAAAGGCTGAAAGGATGGTTCGGAAAGGGTGCAAGGCGTTTTTAGCCTTCGTAAGTGCGTTAGATGGAAAGGAGGAAGGAGTCAATGGAGTTAGAACGGTAAGGGACTTCGTGGATGTGTTTCCAGAGGAATTACCAGGAATACCCCTAGATAGGGAGGTGGAATTTGGAATAGACTTGCTACCAGGAACAGCTCCTGTGTCAATCGCCCCATACCGAATGGCGCCAAAAGAGTTAGTTGAGCTCAAGGCTCAGATTCAGGAGTTACTTGACCGTGGGTTTATTCGACCCAAAGGTGTCTTCGTGGGAGCACCGGTCTGCTTGTGAAGAAGAAGGATGGAACTATACGAATGTGCATAGACTATCGCCGCTGAATAAATCGACCATTAAGAACAAGTATCCTTTGCCAAGGATAGACGACTTGTTCGATCGGCCAAAGAGGGGCAAAATTGTGTTTTTGAAGATAGATCTACGGTCGGGATATCATCGGTTGAAGGTAAAGGAGGCAGATATCCATAGGACCGCTTTTTAGATAAGATACGGCCATTATGAGTTTGTAGTAATACCGCTTGGGTTGACGAACGCTCCACCGCGTTCATGGATATGATGAACCGGGTCTTCCAACCCTATTTGGATAGGTTCGTCATCGTGTTCATCGACGACATCTTAGTATACTCGAAGTCAGAGGATGAGCATCTACGGATAGTGCTACAAGTATTAAGGAAAAGAAGCTCTATGCCAAATTCAAAGAAGTGTGAATTTTGGCTTAAGGAGGTGGCATTCTTAGGACATGTGGTATCCGAGAGGAATAAGGGTGGATCCTAGGAAGATCGAGGCAGTTGTTGGATTGGAAACCACCTAGGTCCGTGGTGAAATCAAGTTTCTTAGGTTTGGCGTGCTATTACAGGAGGTTTGTAGAAGGGTTCTCGCCAATAGCCGCGCTTTGACAAAGTTATTGAGGAAGGAAGTACCCTTTGTATGGACGGATAAGCAACAAAGCAGAGCTTTGAGAAGCTCAAGAAGGTCTTGATCAAGCTCAGTGTTAATTCACCAGAGGCGAGAAAGGAGTTTGTGGTATCTTCGTGACGCTTTCCATACGGGATTAGGTGTGTTCTAATGCAAGATGGAAAAGTGGTCGCTTATGCGTCTCGACAACTAAGGCCTCATGAGGTTAACTACCCAACCCACGACTTGGAATTGGCGGCACTGGTCTTCACTCTTAAGGTGTGAAGGCACTATCTTTATGGAGAAAAGTCGATAATTTACACGGATCACAAGAGTCTCAAGTACTTGTTGACTCAGAAGGAGTTAAACTTGAGACAGCGAAGGTGGGTAGAATTATTGAAGGACTATGATTGTTCGTTAGAGTATCATCCGGGCAAGGCAAATGTAGTAGCGAATGGCCTAAGTCGGAAGGTTGTATCGGATCTGAGGGCGTTGTTCGCACACTTGAGTCTGTATGATGATGGCAGCCTATTGGCAGAATTGCAAGTCAAACCAACATGGTTAAATGAGGTAAAGGAAAGTCAGTTGGTGGATGAGGACTTAAATGCTAAGCTACAGCAAGTGCAGAACGGAGAGTTAGAGGATTATGGTGTTAATGATGAGGGAGTATTGTACTTCAAGGGAAAGGTCTGTATGCCAAAGGACGAGGAGTTAAGACAAAAGATTCTTCGAGAGGCGCATAGTAGCCCTTATGCTATGCATCCCGGAGGCACTAAGTTGTACAGGATCTAAAGGAACAGATTACCGTGGCCTCGATCTTAAGCGGGAAGTTATCAATTCGTGGGGGAAATGTCCGACGTGTCGCCAGTTAAGGTCAACACCAAGTTCCATCGGGATTACTTCACCCAATCGAGATTCCACAATGGAAGTGGGCAAGAATCACCATGGACTTCGTTAGTGGGCTTCCCTTACACCTACTAAGAAGGACTCAGGTATGGGTAATAGTGGACCGCTTTGACCAAGTCCGCGCATTTCATTCCAAAGAAGAATGGATTATTCTCTTCGAAGTTAGCCAAATTATATGTAGCGGAAATTGTGAGGTTGCACGGAGTACCGGTATCGATCATCTCCGATAGGGACCCAAGGTTTACGTCTCGATTTTGGAGGGCACTTCATCAAGCTTTAGGCACTAAGTTAGACTTCACTACGGCTTTTCATCCACAATTAGACGGGCAGTCTGAACGGGTTATACAAGTGTTGGAGGATATGTTGAGAGGTCAGGTGATGGATTTCCGAGGAAGTTGGGAAGACTATTTGCCTTTAGCTGAGTTTGCCTACAACAACAGCTATCAGGCTAGCATTCGGATGGCACCATATAAAGCGTTGTATGGTCGGAAATGTCGAACACCTACTTGTTGGACTGAGTTAGGAGAACGTCGAGTTTTGGGCCCAGAGTTAGTGGCGTAAATCAAGAGAAGGTTGAGATAATCGTGGCACGGTTAAAAGAAGCCTCGATAGGCGTAAGTCGACGCAGACCTTAAACGGAAGGAAATAGAGTTTGAAGCGGGAGATCAAGTGTTTCGAAAGTCTCGCTTAGAAGAAGGTGATGAGGTTTGGTCGCAGGGAAGTTAAGCCCAAGGTTTATAGGGCCCTATCGAGTGTTGAAGCGAGTTGGACCAATGGCATATATCGAGTTAGAGTTGCCATCGGAGTTGAAGCGCATGCACGACGTATTCCATGTTTCCATGCTACTACGATATTGATCGATCCCATCTCATGTAGTACCGGTTGAAGAGGTGGAGCTAAGGCCGGACTTTTCCTACGAAGAGGAGCCGATTTAGATTTTGGAACGAGACGTGAAAGTGTTGCGAGAGGAAGTCGCCTCCTCTAGTCAAAGTGTTATGGCGCAACCATGGATCGAGGAAGCTTCGTAGGAGCCAGGAAGAGGCAATGCGACAAAGAATACCTCAATTATTTTAGTTAAGAAATTTCGAGGACGAAATTATTTTAAGGGGTAGAAGCAGTAACATCCTCGAAAGGGCCTATGCATTTTCGGTTTAATTGTACGAAATGACATGTCTTATGTGTTATGAATGAATTTTTGAAACCTGGAAATGTATAGAAATGTTAAGTTTAAAGTGGACATTTTTGGAAACTAGGAAATGTAAGGAAATGATTTAGAAATGATTCAAAAGAGGAAAGCGAACATTTTTGGAAACTTGGAAATGTAAGGAAATGTTAGGTTAAAGGAGGGAAACGAACGTTTTTGGAAACTTGGAAATGTAAGGAAATGACTTAGGAAATGTTGAGTTTTAAAGTCTAAAATAGGAAACTAAGGCAAGGAGGCCTTAAGAGAAAATGTATGTGAAATATGACACACAAATGGGCTTGGAAAAGTGGCCTGAAGATGTCACTTAGGGCCTCTGGAAATGGCACCACATACAAAGGAATTGGGCCTGAGTTCGAGTCACATGGGAAGCACATAAAAGAAATTTTATTTTTGCTTCCAGAAGCAGAGAGGTGGACGGCACAAGGCATTTAAAAAGAGGAGTTTTATCCTCTTTAAATTTCGGCTAATGAGGATAAACAATGGCTTTTATTTTAGATTATTTCCAAGAGATAAATAAGGATTATTCTTTAATTATTTTAAATTGAGGAGATAAAGTTATCAAGATAAAGGAGAGTGGTGGCCAAGTAAGGAACTCTAGCTAGTAATTTCAAGCTACTAGAGGAAAAGAGGCCATCCATCCCTTCACTTTTCCTTTGCCGAAATTCCTAAGCAATTCTCCTCTCTCTTGCCAAATTTTCCTAGCAAATTCTCTCTTCTCTCGCTATTTTGCCAAAACCGAAAAACTCTAGCAAAGCAAGCCAATTTCTTCATCTTTCTTTTCTTCTTATTTCTTTCTTTCCAATCCATTCAAAAGCCGAATCTTGGAGGGGCATCAAGCATAGGTGTTGCCGATTTCCATATAAAAGGGTAAGGATCTATTGCTATTATCTTCTTTTCTTTAACCGAAAGTCAAGATTCTAATGACATATTCATGTTGGTCGAAACTTTGAAGGAAAGCTTTCGGATTTTGTGGACTGTCGACTACAAGGAGGAAGGTTTCGGGATTTCTAAGATTAAGGTAAGACACATGTATATTCGCCAAAGGCCATGTTTTATGTCCCGATGATTAGAATAAATCTAACGTAAGGTTATAGGAATTTCGACATTCCTAGGAAAACAATGATCAACTTCGGATTTGTTGGTGTTCCAATCGGCAACAAGGTAAGTTTAAGTATATTAATCCTACTAGGATTTGGATTTATGGCCGAATGGCTTTTTATTAAATTAGTAAGTGATTAATCAAATGTAGGGATTAAGGATCTAAGCGGTAGATCAGATTTCGGGATTTCAAGGAAATTGTTAAGCGGATCATCGTGTGTACCCCACACTACTTCATAATATGTTTTGTGGCTATGTATCATTAATATATGTGATATTAAGAATATGAAAGTGGCTAAGGTACCATGTTATGGTACAAAGTACCTGTGCACGTATCCTACTCCTACTAGGATTATGAAACATGTTATATTTAATATGTGATAAGAATGTGAAAGTTGGCATGTTAATGCATAATATATGTTATGGGGCACATGGGTTATTGAAAAGGGGAAGTGAATGTGGTGACCTAAGACCACGAATGCGGTGACCTAAGACCGCGATATGGAGTGTAGCGGAAGGAGGGTCGACTTAGTAGTCCCCACGGTGTGCAGGTTGGTACGGGGAGTGTAGCGGATGGCTAATTAGGTTTGGGTTTGGGAATGCATCATAATTTGTATGCTATGATATGAATGTGTAACATTTGTATGCCTGATTCTATTTTGATTTAGTGTTTGTGTACACATTGAGTCTGCTTTTGACCCACCCCGCTGTGGGAACATGTTTCGTGTGATGAACAAAGTGATGGACCGAGACAGCGAACTTGTGGTGACCATGCTCACTTTGAAGTTTTATTTAATTTGGACATTTTAATTTATTTAAGCACTTTATAAATTTTATTTTGGGGTTTTATTTGATGTAATAAGGCCATAGTGAACTATGTTAATTTCTGTTCTATTTGCTATGTGACGAAATTTTATTAGAGCTTAAGTCAATTTAGTTTAAGAATAAACTTTAAATATTTTTTTCACTCGAGGTAAATGGGTTTTTAACATAAAACAAACTTGTTTTCAACTCAAGCCCAACCCACAAACAAACTTTCTTCAAAACCCACAGTTTTTCAAAGGTAATAAAGGAAATGTGAACTGGTTTTCTTCAAGGAACATACCAGATCCGGTCAAGGCTCGTGGGCCGGGTTTGGGATGTTTCAAGAACTCAGTGTGTAACTCACTTACCACGTTCATTGAGCCGGATAATCAAGGCATTGTTTTGGGCTTGAGCCCATTTACGAATATAATATAATAAATTAAATGCATGCAAAATGAAATTTCCCAACCAAACCTAATTTCCATCCGCTACACACCCCCGTACCAACCAACACACCTGTGGGGATCAAGTCAACCCACCCCGCCAACACACCAATCGTAGGCAATAAGCCGTTTTAAAATATATTGTGGTGCACCACCGAACTAGATTGTGACAAAGTCACCGAACTAGAGGCATTAAGCCATTAAAATTTTGTGGCAAAGCCACCGAACTAGATTTTTGGCAACAGTGCCTTTCTTCTCTTCATCGATTATCCCAACCCATGCAATCGTGTATGCATAACAATTTATATCCATGTAATAATTTAACAAAAGGCCTACCATACATGTGAGTCTATATTACAAATTTTCATTTGAGCCCATAAGATAAAATAGCATTTAGCCCATTTAGCAATCTAGCTAACTTGGGCCCATATATCGATCTAGCGATTTTCTACCATTAACGATCTAGCGCTTTTCTACCATTTAACGATCTAGCGCTTTCTACCCATTTAACGATCTAGCGCTTTTGGCCCATGAATTTAACTGTTTTCATACATTTACACAAAAGTGTTAATTACTATGTATTTTTCGATTTTTCCATCTTTACGATTTTATCCCAATATTTACGGTTTAGTATCTAACCCGAGAGATAAGTGTGAAGTTACACACCTGGTTACTGTGAGAACTAGACTTTCCCGCTCGTCGATACCTAAATGCATCACGATAAATTAGAACACTATAATTTATTCACATATCGAATCTTAGAAATAACGATCTAAACTTTACCCTCAAAATTTCGAAACACTTCTATTTGTGGTTTCTCCTCGATTGATGGTTCGTTACCCGATAATAATCCACGAACAAACAAAGGTTCGGGAGTACGAACGATTTCAAACAACTGATTCTCCTCGGATGAGCGTCCACAACCCGGTGGAAAATCCCGGATTGCTGAAACAGTCATTTGCTTAAACTTAGGGGGAATAGCGGAACCACCCCTCTTCTAAACACTATTCACCACCCTTTTCATCCCTATTTTGATTATTTCTAATGACAAAAGATCATGAGTCCGACTAAATATATCAAAATTATGACTAACGGTTACAAGGGTGAGATTGCCTTACCACGAAATATCCTTATTCCACAATATGCGAATTGAGCGATACGTCCCCTAAATTGAAATCGAGTTATAATCCATCTATATCAAAATGACGAGTAATATGAGAATCTTTGAATAAACTCCTTACCTTAACTCTTTAGATCGATTCCAACGATTCACTATACTCACGAACACTTGTGTTTCGGTCCTCCAAAATCACACTATTGTCCACGATTGAAAAAGAAACGTTTGAGAAGAATACCTATGTATAGTAGGAGATTCGGCTATGAATAACAAAGGAAGGGAAAATGGTTCTAAGAATGGAGCAATCTAAAATTCGCCATGAGAGAAAATTAGCAGCTACATGCTCACAGGTGAAACGAAAATAAGTCCACACTGTATCTTTCAGATTCTGAACCTTCATTCGATCTAATGGCATGGCAAGCACCCACTGCTTGCGATTACTCATTTTATGTTACTGTGCATAAATTTAAAGTGCTAAGCGTTGTCGGTGTATGGATCACTCTCCTAATGATTTTCACACTAAAAAATCTCTCTATGCATTACATTATTAGGGCCTCCTTCTTTAGCCATAAGGTTACACACGTAGAAAGAAGAATACTAACAGACTCATGGTAACATCGATATGCATATATCTAATATCGGTATATTCTAGGCATGCATGAGACATTCACGCAATATGATTTTTATGATAGATTAGTAAGGTAATAACGTTTATGAATGTAGTTCTTCCTAGTAGCAATGCGGCCATTCGCTTTTCTTGTTAAGAATCCATACATATTAACTCAATATGTCACAATTAAACATCCGTGCACTCCCACACACATGGAGAGTCTGCTCCTCAATTACTAACGCCAAGGTATTCTGCATCCTCTGTCGACTGTGTGTCTCTTTTACTCTGGTGCAATGGCCATCATCAGATTCGGAAATAAGAGAGTGCATTACTTGAAGTAATACACAATCAAAAGATAATTTCGCCAATATCTTACAAATAAGGGTAGTAAGGCACTGTGGCATAATGAAATGATTTTCTCAAATATTATATTTTTAAACAATAGCGGGGGCTAAACACGGTACAAAAAGGATTGACGGTTGATTTATTTCTTTCCTTATGTGGTGTGTGTGTATACTTCTGAAATTTACATACTATGCAATGTATAACCGGTAGGAATTATATGTTGGTAAACTGCTTGGGATTCTGCCTTTTTTTCCAAACAGCGGTACAGTGTACTCCTGTCAAAGATATGTACATCTCGCCTTAATTGGCATAGATTTTGGTCAGTCCGGCTGCAGGCTGTAGGGAACGTATAAAACCTCTCACCTTTTAGAGGTGGACTCCTCTGGATAGAGCAGTGGAGTCAATAGACTGTAGGCCCATTTTTGCGGTGCTCTCTCCACTCTTCACTGAATTGTCGTTGTGCTGCACTTTGATGGGGTGAATTAACGGGCTTAGTTGAGTGGATGCTGCAAGCCAGTGGGAAGTTTTAAAGCTGCTCTCGTGATTAGGAGCCACAGTTCTAACATCCTATCCACCTAAATTCCGTCGTCTCTGCAGCCTACTCAAGCCCATATCCTGTACTTAATCCCACATAGTTGCACCCGAAGTACCGGAGACGCGGCCAAGGCCGGCCCTTGCCTAACTGTATAATACAGTGCATGGTTGTCTGAACCTAAATCTTTAGAAAATGCTTTGCCCAAAAAAGCCTCATGCCATGTAGCCTGGGCGCAGTTTCCTTACAATTAATTTATAAGAGCGGCTCACACCTACCGACAATAGACCGTACTGACGGTATACGTCGCATAAAAATTTTGGAAGAACATGTCGATTTTCAAAAATATTTTTCTAAAGTTTATCTTCTTATTCGAGAGAAATTTAATAGTTGATAGTTTAAATAAAATATGCCTTTATAAATTAAAAACCCAAATTTAAATAGATACATTAGTTCAATAAGAATTTAAATAACTAAAAGTAATTAAAGCTCAAAATAAAACAAAACATAAACTAGTGGCCCATAGCCTTATTACAACGAGATTTAAAATCCATTAATTAAAAATATAAAGTATTAACTTGAGACTTTTGGATCCAGTTTTGCATGGCCACCGTGCTCTCATCAAGAAGTGCACTAGGTATCACCCGAGGTTAATTAATATAGTGAGTCGCGAGACTGCAACCTCATGCACCACTAGATTTTGGCTAGGCCCAATAAAAAATAACAAATAATATGCAAGGCCCAACACATTTGCCTGAGGTTTCCATCCGCCACGCCTCGCAAATTCACACCATTAGGATTTCTACAATCACTACAAGACACGCCAAGATGGCGATGTCATCATCAACATATTATGGCCAGCTTATAATAATCACTACAACATATAATAGATCACCAGTATTCTAAGCGCCATAATGTATAATTTCTTCTCTATCAGCACCCAACACGACGTGCGGTACCATAAATCATTACGCTTTACTGTATAAGTCAATATCTGTGATTTGTCGCAACCTAAGTTCAAATATTTAAAACTGTGTATAATTTGATTATATCACAAATTATTAACTTCTTTATTAACTTGTTACACACAGTGAATTTTGGAAGGCGTGAGCATTGCACACACATCACGAATCACATTCTGAACGTCTTTGCTGTCTAGACCCTAATTATATCTCAATGGGGGCAAAGCGTGTCGCAAAATATTAATACAATTGTCAAATACCTACACTAATACAAATCCCTACTAGTCACTATTCTCGTAACTCGAAAGTAAATATATTCATTCATAACTCTTGTAGATTCACTTAATCGCTCACCAGTCTCCTCCATCTTAAGAAGAGCAGAGGACCAAAGATGTGCGAGTATACAAATCGGAGATGCGATGATTCTTGGTGATTTTCTAAGTCATTTTTATGGAAAATCCTTGGAAAGTACGAACATGTCATGCTGGCACTCAGACTGCCCAGGTTAAGCAGCACAGGTTTTCCACACATATACGGTGAGAGTGAGTGAATAGTGGAAACAACAGGAAGGAAACACAGACAAAGGAAGAACAATGGAGACATGATCCATCAGCCAGAAGGAAAAGAAGAAATTGAGGAAGTCTGACACCAGACTCAGAGTGAAGTTGCAGAATTTATTAAGGTCAATTTTCTCGCGGGCTGGTAGGCAGTATTTGAGAAATGAGCTTGGTTCTTTAATCGAGGCATATAGAAGAAAGCAATGAGAGAAGAAAGCGTCAATTGAAATTGAAGAAGATTTACCTATTTATGTAGAATCTACGTGAAAACTTCCAACCACTTCCAGTAGTAGAGTAACTCATTCTTTCCTCTGTCCTCTAAACGCAGTTAAGCAGACTTTAGTTATCCTAGAACCTCCTCTCCTCACTGCATTAATATCTATATACATTTCAACTATTAATAAATCTCCCTTACTTAGCTCCTATCCACTTGCATCCGCTAAATTAAAAATTCCTCCTAAATAATAATTTCTTTATCTGCATTAATCCTACATTTTTAATATGTTCTTACGCTCTCATGAACATACTGCAACGCCCAAAGATACTCTGACCACGCCTCACCTACTTTGAGCTCAATTTTGACACCCTATTATATATTGTAAGCATCTCACCTTCAAAATCTTATGAGCTCAAAAAAATCAGTTATCGCATTCTAAATTGATGATAACGGCGGCTTAGCGTATGGATGTAGTTAGCCTTCGGTGTCCTCTATGATGACAGACTACTCAGATTCAAGATGTATGATCCTTTCTCTATGCAAAGGACTACATGAGTGCAATGCTAAATTTTAAAAACCTCTGCGTAGTTGGGAAGAGCACGCAGCACAAAATGGTCCTCAAGAAGTTTGAACAAGGGAAGCTCAGTCATGATATCCTGGGCACCTAGTTTCCATCTTACCCATTCTGAATTTGTTATCTTTAATTATTTTATTCATTTCAAAATACACTACCAATAAATTTCATTTGATTGCATTTTCTAGCGTTACTTAACTTATTTGTTTCGAGCTATGCTCCTAATTAATTTCTTTCTTGTCCATTGTTATGATATTTTTCAAGCATTTTGCATTGAAATAACGATTAGTGGACTAATAATACTTTCATAAAAGGAGTTTCGCATATTACTCTGGAAGCTTCTGAATAATAAAAGAACTTGAAACAGGACTATTGTTTAAAACCCACCAAGTTTAAGGGATGGAAATATTGGTGAAGGACAAGTCTAAACTGAGACTATCTCTCCGGATTTTCTCAAAAATGGTGATTGAACAAAATGACAAGATATTGCAGCAGTAATACAATCTTGACGAAAAATGGGCAATGTTAACCCAAGTGTAAAAGGGGAATCATTCTCGAGAAAAAATGATATTATGCATCCATGCAAATATCATGCATACACATTTGGTTAGGTAACCCGGGGAGTGATCAGTGGATGGAACAAGTTACAGATCCTATACTCCTAATTTACAGCAGGTTGGAACAAATTCTATACTCTTGAGTTGCAGTAGGATAGATTGGAAAAGATTCAGATCCTATACCCCTAAGTCACAATGAGATGAACCTTGAAGTTACAGTTAGGCAAATCTGTTGAACAAGATATAATTATTTTCTCGGATTTTCTGTCGAGAATACTAGCCGAACAAGATGGCGGCATAAACTTGATAAACAATGAGCGATGACACCTTAAGCATTTAAAAAGGGATCATTCTCATAAAATTCTACATCCATGCAAGACACATTTAGTTAGGAGCATTTGATTCATTCCGATCATTGCATCCTAATCCTTAAAAAGGGATCATTTTCATTCTGTATTCATGCAGGACACATTTAGTTAGGAGCATTTGATTCATTCCGATCATTGCATCCTAATCACTGTACATTAAAAAATAGTAATAAAAAAGGGGATCATTCTCATGACATTCTGCATTCATGCAAATGTCACCCATAATATCATTTAGTTAGGAACATTTGATTCATTCCGATCGTTGCATCCTAATCATTCTCATGACATTCTGCATTTAAGCAAATGTCATATCATTTAGTTAGGAGCATTTGATTCATTCCGATCATTGCATCCTAATCATTGTATCTATTAAAAAAAGGATCATTTCATGACATTTTTGCATTCATGCCATTCATAATACATGTGGCTAGGAGCATTTGATTCATTTCGATCATTGCATCCTAATCATTCTCATAACATTCTGCATTCATGTAAATGTCGTCTATAGTACATTTAGTTAGGGGCATTTGATTCATTCCGATCATTGCATCCTAATCATTCTCATGACATTCCGTATTCAGGCAAATGTCATATCATTTAGTTAGGTGCATTTGATTCATTCCGATCATTGCATCCTAATCATTGTATCTAAAAAAAAAGAAAAAAAAGAGATAGAAATCATTTTCATGACATTTTTGCATCCATATCATTCATAACACAGGTGGCTAGAAGCATTTGATTCGTTCTGATCATAACATCCTGATCATTTTGCATAAACATATGCATGTGGAACCGAGTCTACAGGTCGTGTCCCTCAGAGGACGGTGTAGCAACATCGGTGAATTGTAGATCTTGTCTCCTCGAGATAGCAGTGGGGCAGATCAAATTTGACGAATCTTATCTCCATGTATTGGTAATTGAGCATATTCAAGTTACCTAGTCTTATTTTTCTAAGGTAGCAAGGAAGCAGGCTGAAGATTATGGTCTTATCTTCCTGATGAAACAAGGGAGCAGACTAAATAAAATTGTAGATCTTGTCTCCTCGAGATAGCAGTGGGGCAGATTGAATTTGGTGAATCTTATCTCCATGTACTGGTAATGGAGCAGATTCAAGTTACCTAGCCTTATCTTCCTGATGTAGCAAGGGAGCAGGCTGAAGATTGTTATCTTCCTGATGTAGCAAGGGAGCAGACTGAAAAGTTCAGATTTTGTTCCCTCGAGATGGTAGTGGAGCAGACTGAAGATTGAAGTCTTCCTGAGATAGTAAGGAAGTAGATTGAAAAGTTCAGATTTTGTTCCCTAGAGATGGTAGTGGAGCAGACTGAAGATTGAAGTCTTCCTGAGATACCAGGGAAGCATATTGGAAAGTTCAGATTTTGTTCCCTCGAGATGGTAGTGGAGCAGACTGAAGATTGAAGTCTTCCTGATATAGTAAGGAAGCAGATTGGAAAGTTCAGATTTTGTTCCCTCGAAATGGCAGTGGAGCAGACTGAAGATTGAAGTCTTCCTGAGATAGTAAGGAAGCATATTGGAAAGTTCAGATTTTGTTCCCTCAAGATGGTAGTGGAGCAGACTGAAGATTGAAGTCTTCCTGAGATGGTAAGGAAGCAGACTGAAAAGTTCAGATTTTGTTCCCTCGAGATGGTAGTGGAGCAGACTGAAGATTGAAGTCTTCCTGAGATAATAAGGAAGCAGATTGGAAAGTTCAGATTTTGTTCCCTTGAGATGGTAGTGGAGCAGACTGAAGATTAAAGTCTTCCTGAGATAATAAGTAAGCAGACTAAAAAGTTCAGATTTTGTCCCCTCGAGATAGTAGTGGGGCAGGTTGAAGATTATAGTCTTATCTTCCTGATGTAGCAAGGGAGCAGACTAAATAAAATTGTAGATCTTGTCTCCTCGAGATAGCAGTGGGGCAGATCAAATTTGACGAATCTTATCTCCATGTATTGGCAATGGAGCAGATTCAAGTCACCTAGCCTTATCTTCCTGAGGTAGCAAGGGAGCAGGCTGAAAATTATAGTCTTATCTCCCTGATGTAGCAAGGGAGCAGACTAAATAAAATTGTAGATCTTGTCTCCTCGAGATAGCAGTGGGGCAGATCGAATTTGGCAAATCTTATCTCCATGTATTGGCAATTGAGCAGATTCAAGTCACCTAGCCTTATCTTCCTGGGGTAGCAAGGGAGCAGATTTAAGCTACTAGTTTTATCTTCCTAAGGTAGCAAGGAAGCAGACTGAAGATTGTAGATTTTGCCTCCTCGAGATAGCAGTGGGGCAGATCGAAAATGGCGAATCTTATCTTCCCGAGGTAGCAGGGGAGCGGATTGAAGCCACAAGTCTAAATTCCTTGAATTGGATCGAAACCCTAGTTCTCGTACCCCTAAAGATGCAATGGGATGGAACGAAGCTACTCGAAGAAGAAAATCACTGAAAGAGGTCAAGATTTGGCAAGACCGGGCAAAGTTGGCCTTTTTTGAAGTCTTTGCTCTATTCTCATTACACGATAATGAGCAAAGAGGGGCAGCTGTAATAGGCCCAATTTGCCCGGGCCTATTAGCTTAACCAGATTAAAAACCCAAAAAAAAATATAATAATAAAAACCAATAAAATAATGGTCCAATAATAAAATTACAAACCCAATAAATAGTCCATTAGTCCTTTAGCCCAAATCTGTTATTACCCCCAAACCCAATAAATTAAACTAGCCCAAATTTATAACCCAATACAATAAATGGCCCAAAGTTAAAATTTGGCCCGATTGGCCCAACAAAGATCAACATTTCCGAAACCCTAGGGTTTTTGGAAGCTTCAAGCCCGCTCGAGTAGCCACCACGCACACGCGCGCCTCCACCCATGTCGGCCTCCACGACGATTACTCGCAAACAAAAGCAAAACAGAAAAGCCAGCAAAGAAGAACGAACAGAAAAAAATTAAACGGATTTTGTATTTTCTTTTTTCTTTTTTTTCTTTTTTGGTTTCGTCTATATAAGGCCGATTCGAGGCAATGTAAAATGATCCCCATTTTTTATATACAAATAGATACAGAATACAAAAAAATTGGAAAAAAGAGATTTACGATTTGAGTTCTCTTTCAAATTTCCAATTTTATTATATCGACTTTCGATTTGTTTTCTTTTCTTTTCGAATCTATTGCATGCAAAAGAAAAATAAAAGGAAAGAAACACTTATCTGTTTAGTACTATCGCCGGATTCCTATTCACTTCGTCGAAATCGAAGCTTGAACGGGGATTTGAGTGTGAGGGAGGCAATGCTTTCGAGTATATGCGCATAAAAGGCCGGATTCGGTCTTCATTCGATGCCATCGCTGATTACTGAGGCGTACGATAGTCGAATGGCCTTGATGATGGCTTTTGGAGGTGGCCGATTAGGGAAAAGTGGGAGAATGCTGCTTAGGTTTTTGTTTTGTGTTTTAAAGTGGCTGAATGGAGTGATTAGGGTTATTTTTTAGTTTTATTGAGATGTATGAAACGGCACTGTTTAGGGCCTGTTTTAGTGGCTCTAAAATGGTGCCGTATAGATCACTACCCGATTCGGTCCGACCCGATATTTATAGGATCCGCGCGTTTCTGCGGTGAAGGAATATTTGCGCGTACGGTCCCTCTTTTTTGTGCCGCTATTTAATTAGATCCTGTTGTACATTTTCTTAGTTTTTTAAAATTAACCTCTGTAATTTGTGTGCTTTTCCAATTTGATCCGTGTTTAAAACGATGTGCGCAGGGATTTGGCTCAATTGCATTTTTAATTCTCGTTCATTTAAGCGCATTTTAATTAAGTCCTTGATTTTGTTTTTACATGTTTAAACATTATTCCTTTGATTTTGTTTTTATTTTAATTGAGTTTGTTTTAATTTTATGTTTTATTCCTTATAATTTATTTATTTTTTTAAAATAAAGAATATAGAACTTGGAAATATTTTATTAATTTTACATTGTTTAACATGTTATTTTATATTTTCATTTATACATTTTTGTTTGCTTTACCATGATTTTTTTTATATATATATTGTTTTGTTTTAAAGATTTGTATAATGTTTAATTTGAATACTTCTATATGTTTTTATTTTATATACATATATATAATTTATATTAAAATTATTTTTATACTATGTATATATCATTGATTTCACATTATTTTATACATATATATTTTTTTATCTATTATGTTTATTTCTTTTAAATCCTCTTAAAGATATTATTTTATTATATAATATATAATTAATAAATCTTTTATAATTGTTTTCTTTTATGTTTATTTTATTTTATCATAATTTTTTTATTTTCAACACCTTTATATATTATTTTCTATATTATTCATATTGTTTTTTTTAATATTATTTATTTAGATTAATATATGTATTATTTTGTATATAATTCACTTGGATTTTCTCTTTATACAATATTTATTTGTGAATTCATTTATATTAACTATTTCTATTTTTGTTTATTAATCCATTTCACACTTTTACATGCAATTTCAAAACTTTTGTACATAATTTATAATTCGTATAACATTGGTTGCAAATGTTTTTTTCCCTTTATGTTTTTTTTTTTTTTTTTTTTTGCACATATATTGATCACATTTGGTTTGTATTAATTTATTTGATAATTCTTTCTTGATTATTCTTATTACCTTCAAATGTTAATGTTGCATAGTGTATGAGGTATTGCAATCATATAAACTCTAATTAGCTCTTTTGTATTTCCATTATTGCTTTGAACTGCAATTTCATATTTGCAATATTATTTTCATCTTTGATATTGTATTGTGGTTAAGACTTCAAACTTACTCATGCAAAGTTTTCATCCAAACAAATCAAATTAAAATATGTTTTGAGTTATCATTGAAAGTCTTTCAAAATAAAGTGATATTTTAGTATTTGGAAATACAAGAAATCGTGCCCTAATGTATTGGACTGCGGTTTTGCGTTGGACCAAATAGCTTAATACCCTTTTTAAATCACAAGTTTTAGAAACTGTGAAACGGTCTCGACTTTTGAGGGTTCAAAATATTGCATCCTAACGTATTGGGTGTAGTATTTTTGTTCTTTTAAAACGAAGTAAGTTTTACATTTAAATTTGGGATATTCCAACCCTTTTTTCAAAGAAATTGCATTTTCAAAACTTTTCAAATTCTCGACGTTAGGACATCATTTAATCAATTTGGTACCAATTTTGGGCGTACGAGGGTGCTAGACCTTCCTCGTACGTAACCGACTCCCGAATCTATTTTTTTTTAATTTCGCACGCCAAAATTAATTCTTAAAGATAAAATTATTTTTACAAGGTGATCCAACCCCACCTAAACAAAAAGGGTTGGTGGCGACTCCATACTTTAAAGTTGATCCCATCCTGTTTTTCCAAACCTAAATATAAAAATAGTTTCGACAACCCACATTGGAAACACGTCCTGGTCTTCTTCCAACACTCGCCCTTATGTCTTTTCCCACACAATTCACAGCTCGAGATATCAACATCTCTAACTAGGCTTCTCACACTACCTACTGACACTGTTAGTTGCCAGTCTCGGCCTCTCTCGAACCTGACAGATCTCAGAGCTGATCTCCAATGCTTTCAAGACTCTCTAGCTCGTTTAGGTAACGGATGCGAGCTAGAAGTCCCAAGTCATTTTCTGAAGGCTTAGGAGGGCTCCGGTTTCTTGTCCAAGCCCATCACTTGCTCGACCATTTTCGCTCATTCGGTCAAATCAACAAACTATTTTATTTTGTGCGACACTAATTGGACTTTGAGTTCATCCCATAAACTACACAAGAAACGTTTATAGCTTCCCTCCTCTATCAAAACTAATTCCAAGGCATATTTACTAAGTTGTAGAAACTTACTTTCGTAATCAACAATAAACATCCCGCCTTGTTTTAAAGTCATGAACTATTGTTTACGATCTTCTAGGTACAATTGGCTGATATACTTCTTCTGGAACTCTGGCTGAAAAAAGGTCCAATCAACCTTATCGGCTGGCACGTGTCGGGTAACGGTCAGTCACCATTGATATGCCTCCTCTTTCAAGAGAGATACTACACATGCGACACATTCACGCGGAAAGAACTCAAGCTATTGCAGAATCCGATTCATTGATTCTAACCATGATTCAACTGACGAGGGGTCGATGCCTTTTAATCCTTTAAATTCAGTCACACCATATTTATGCAACTTCTTTATCAGAGCTTGTCAAGTTACAACAACTGGAGCAACCTGCAGAGCAACTCTTATTACTCGCTAAAGGACCTTCGCTATGGAGCGATGCATATTTGTTTATTCCCATCATAGGCTATCATTTTTATGTTGTCGAGCACCGACTGATTCAACGTCAGGTTCCTTGACTCCAATTCTATTCTCACTCCCAATGGAGCGATCATTGTTGTAAACATCATTCCCAACATCATTTCTCGATTCACCGGACATTTTCAACTATAAAACAAAGACATTTTATAATCAACATCCAAATCTCGACTCAACTTTGTCATGTACCTCTAGACTCAATTATGAGCTCAATTTAGTTCGAGAATCGGCTAAACCTATAGCTCTGATACCACTAAATGTAACACCCTATACCCGACTCTATCATCGAGTTTGAGCTATAGTGTGCCACATTCGTTATCGGAGCAACTACGATCAAATTAAATACGAATTCACACCATCAAGCTATTATTCATAAAAATTATAAATAAACAATACAATACAGAATCATTCTCGGGTCCTAAACAAGCTTACGAAAGCTTTTAGGTTAACCCGAGATCAAATCAAGACTGAATTGTAAAATTTTCAAAACACAAGATTAATGTTGTGACATCGCCAAACAGTTTGTCACGTCATGAAGTCAGTCCACTCGATGTCGCGACGTCATTTACTATTTGGCCTCATTGAGATAACAGGGCTTCTCGTCTCAACATGACATTACAGGCCATTTCTCGTCACGACAACATACATTTGACGTCGCGACGTCACTTACTATTTCTACAATACCAACGCAGAAAACCTAAAATTTTAAGACACACCAATGCATGTTCACTTTAACCTTTTTTTTTCTTTTTGACCAAATGTACAGTAAAAATAGGTTCCATAATAAGTCATAACACTTTCAATTCATATAAGTATGATGTTCTAACTGCTTAATACTACCAATCATCCAATCATTCTCACTAACTTACCTTATATTCGCAATATACTAGATGCAAACCTATACATATTTATTCATTACTTTATAATTAAACTGCCATTTCATGTATCATTTCCTAATCCTACCATAGCAAATCCAAATTGCACATATATGCACATAATGACATATAACATATCAACCATTTGCTAGGTTCATACATACATTTCATTCAAGGTACCATCACATATCTCATACCTTAATCAACCACATATATCGCTTTTAGAACATCAAAATTCAACATTTAGTTATAAACATCATTCTATCCCCATAAAACCTAACATATTAGGCACAAGCCAACTATAAACATAAAAGATGCATAAACATTACTGAGTTGTGTTCAGATTCTGAATGCTTAGAAGACCTCCTCATGGTCTACCGTGAATTTAAGTTACCTGCGCACAGAGAAACAAAACTGTATGTTGAGAAAATTGCTCAGTGGTAAATCTATAATTCAAGATACTATAATTAAGTTTATGAAAATGCACACATCCATATAAGTTCAATCCAAAATCCAATCCATATACAATTTATACCAAGTCCCACCATTACCTCATTTCTTAACATTAACATGCCATTACACATACATACTCAATTGGATGCCACCATTATACATGTACTCAACCATTTAAAACATCAATTATATCATAATTATTCAATCTCATATCATTTCTTTTAAAAAATTTCAAGCTCGTTAGCTCCTTGATTTGATAAGCCCTCTAGGCTTGTTTTTAACTCAATTCAAAATAACATCATATTCCATATTTCCATCCCATTTCATTCCTTAACCATTTAATCGTGTTAATTATGACTCCTATTTCAGTCAAATTTGAGAAGTAATCTTCTAGTTAAACTCTGTTTATTTGTTTCAATCAAACACTGATTAGTTAGATTATTTTATTATTATTTGACCTATGAATTTAGCCTATAAATAGGCTCTTTTACAACCTTAGAAAATACACCCATTAGATATTAGAACTCATAACACATTTAGAGAATTTTGTGTTTACGTTTTGAGGGTTCTTTGTTTTCGGGTTTTCGGGGTTTAGTTTTTATCTCCATCTTTTGTAATCTTTGTTCTGTTGCCATTATAGTAAAATTATCTTTGCCCGTAGTTTTTTATCCTCTTTGGAGGGGTTTTTCCACGTTAAATTTGTGTGTCCAATTTCTTAATTTATTCCGCTACTTTTACTTGTTCGTTGCTTAATCGGGTCGATCCTAACAAGTGGTATCAGAGCTAGTTCAATTTTCATAGATCAGCCCATTCATATATGTCAGCAACAAGGTTTGAAATTGAGAAGTTCGATGGTGAGACAAATTTCAATCTATGGCAAGTTCGGATGATGGCAATTCTAGTTCAAACCGGCTTGAAAAAGGTTGTTACCGGGAAAAAGCCTGAGAATCTAAATCAAACAGAATGGGAAGAGCTTGATGAAAAGGCTTTGTCTGCAATCCAGTTGTGCCTCGCGAATACGATATTTCAAGAGGTAATGATGGAGAAGACCTCATCTGCCTTGTGGAAAAGGTTAGAAACTCTTTATGCGACTAAGTCTCTGGCTAACCGTTTAGTGTTGAAACAACGTCTATTTACGTTTCGCATGAACGAAGGTGAGCTTCTTAGAGATCACATCAATCAATTCATTACTCTTTTAAATGATTTAAAGAATGTTGAGGTTCATATTGACGATGAAGATCGGGCTATGCTATTATTGTGCTCTTTACCCCCTTCATACAAGTCTTTCGGGAGACCTCGATTTATGGCGGAGATAAACTCTCGCTCGAAGATGTGAAGGGTCATTTGTTGAGTAAAGACAAACTCGACAATGAGCTTCATTTGGATAGCAAGACAGATAGACAAGCTTCCGTTTTGATAGCATCAAAGAAACGAGACAAAAGGTGTCGCTATTGTAAAAAGTTAGGTCACGTCAAAGCAGATTGTTATAAACTGCGAAAGAAAAGAGTCACGAGAGTAACGAGGAAGATGTAGCTGGTGCTAATTTGGCCGATGAAAGCGGTGATGATTTCTTGTTAGTGTCAACGAGCGATAACTCCAAGCTCACGTCCGAGTGGATCCTAGATTCGGGATGTTCTTTCCACATGTGTCCCAATAGAGAATGGTTCTCTACATACAGTTCGGTTGAAGGTGGAGTTGTGTGCATGGGAAACGATTCATCTAGTAAGGTAATTGGTATTGGTACTGTTAAAATTAGGATACACGATGGGACTATTAGGACACTCTCAGATGTCAGGTCTGTACCTGATTTACGAAAGAATCTCATCTCCTTGAGTATTTTAGACTTGAAAGGATGCAGAACCAACATCGAGTCGAGCGACATTAAAGTATCTCGTGGAGCTCTCATTTTGTTAAAAGGTAAAAGAACTGGCAGTCTTTATATTCTGGACGGTTCTACAGTGACCGGTGAAATCGGACGTCCCTCGTCCATTACAGAGTCGAAGTCAACTCATTCAGAGCGGAGGCAACTTGGTCATAGGAGGGAAAAAGGTATGACCGTTTCGTTGAAGAGAGGTTCTCTTTTGGATGCGAGTTTTGAAAAGTTAGGGCATCTGTGTTCGTGAAAATCAAACCCGAGTTAGTTTTGATTTGGCGATTGTACAAGTCGAAGGCTAGAAGTCTTCCAGCTTTCTAAGCATAGATTCGACTCGATTAATTCCCTGCATGGTTCAAGATAGGCTCGTGGCGGGCTTTGGTAAAGATGGCATTGTGGAAATATGAGTCAAGGTGGAGATTTGTTAATTATGACTCCTATTTCAGTCAAATTTGAGAAGTAATCTTCTAGTTAAACTCTGTTTATTTGTTTCAATCAAACACTGATTAGTTAGATTATTTTATTATTATTTGACCTATGAATTTAGCTTATAAATAGGCTCTTTTACAACCTTAGAAAATACACCCATTAGATATTAGAACTCATAACACATTTAGAGAATTTTGTGTTTACGTTTTGAGGGTTCTTTGTTTTCGGGTTTTCAGGGTTTAGTTTTTATCTCCATCTTTTGTACTCTTCGTTCTGTTGCCATTATAGTAAAATTATCTTTGCCCATGGTTTTTTATCCTCTTTGGAGGGGTTTTTCCACGTTAAATTTGTGTGTCCAATTTCTCAATTTATTCCGCTACTTTTACTTGTTCGTTGCTTAATCGGGTCGATCCTAACAAATCGATTCATTTATTTTTAACCCTATTAACTAGACATGGACTTGGTACGGATATACAGATCTGTCACCCCGGGTTGCCCGGCAACGATGACGCTAATATAATACATAATACCATTCCGGATTGCCCGACAATAATGGTTTTCTCAACTCAATCAATCTATCACTCCAGGTTGTCTGAAAGCGATGACTCAAAGCATAATGTCTATCACCTCGGATTGCCCGGTAACAATGGTTTTACTCAATACTTTGATCCTATGGCATTCCAACTATATCCGACACAGTCCAACATTTAATAGAGTAATTAAATTTCGATTATTTACATATAGTTCAATTTACAACTCAATGTTCACAATCCATTGAAATTTCATAGATTCATAGCAAAGATAACATGCTTCAACCATATTTCATATAATTTATTACATATAAACTAAACTAGAAATTTTATTATTTATTCAATTTAGTCCTTATTTCGGTATTCAACCTCAATCATAATAAATAAAGTAAAATAGCCATTACTAACTCACATTGATACCATGTAATGCAACAAGTAATGAATATGTAATAATAAGTTGATCCCAAACTATAGAAATACAAACTAGAAATTTTGAGCCATTCATCGGCAGTTTTAGCTTTTTCGTTCCCTCTCGATGAATTCGAGTCGACATTAGCTACAAATTAATATAAACATAAAATACCATCAATATTCCACCAAATTCACAATCAATTGTCATTTAATACAAATTTTATATTTTATTCAATTTAGTCTTTAAAACCAAGACTAACATAATTTTCAATTTAAAACTCCAATTTAAAATCCGATTTCACTATCGTCCATTAGGGGCCCCCTATTTATTATTTCTACAGGAACTTTTACAATTTATTTGGTTTAGTCCCTAATGTACAAAACTATCAATTAAGCTTTACAATTTAGTCTTTTTTCTTATTTAATCTTAAAATCTATCAATTTAACACCTAAAACTTCAAGAAATCAACAATGAAAACTTACTAAAACTTTGACAATTTTACAATTTGGTACATGGGCTAGCTAAATCAAGCTCCCATGATCTCAAAAACATAAAAATTACAAGAAAAATGACTAAATTGAACTAACCAATTAGTATCCAAAAGCTTGAAGCCCTTGGCCAATTCTTCCTTAATACCTTGGCTATGGTTTTTTGTGGTGAAGGAGAAGGAAGGCAAATGTTTTCTCTTTCCTCCCATTATGTTAGTTTTATTTCATATTTTATACATTTAATTTTTATTATAAATTTTAATAATATAAAATATATCAAACATCACCTACCATCTATTATAACATATTCAAGAGGGATTATTTACCATTTTAGACCTTAATTAATTGCAATTTAATTCCTCAGTTCATTTCCTAATTAAAAATCTATATGATTAGACTTTTATAATTTAGTCCCTAGACCCTAATTAAACACAATTTTGGCTAAATTAATTATCCAAAATTCAATTCACTTATGTAATAGCTCCGTAAATATTTACGTGTTCGGTTTATGAAAATGGGGGCATGAAACCGCATTTTTCGACACCACTAAAAATTGGGTCGTTACAAAAACTCTTATATAAATATTTTTTTTATGTATTTTAGGCCCTAATTCATAGGGGTGAGCAAAACTCGATTCGACTCGAAAAAATTGAAAAAAATTCGAATTTCGAGTTAAACGAATCGAGTTATTCGAGTCAACTCGATTTTTTTTTTGAATTTCGAGTTCGAATCGAGTTGAGTTTTCAAATTCGAATAACTCGAATAATTCGAATAATTCGAATATCAAACTATAATATTTTACATTTTTACCCCAAACTCCCAAACCTTTTTACTTTTCCCTCAAAACTTTTACTCCTTCCCACTTTCCCCCCAAAACTTTTACTCCCCTCCCATCCCAACCCCCCAATCTACCCAAAATCCATTTCCCACCAAATTTTACTCTCCCATTTACTTTTTCTCAAAATTTTACTCCCAAAAACCCTCAAAACTTTTTATTTTCCCCCAAAATTTTTACTCCCTCCCACTTTTCCCCTAAAACTTTTACCCCCTTCCCATCTCACTTCCCATCTACCCCAAACCCATCTCCCCTCCAATTTTTTTTTAATACTTTCCCTTCAAAATTTTACTCCCCCCTATTTACTTTCCCTCAAACTTTTATTCTCCAAAACTTTTTTATTTTTCCCCTAAACTTTTACTTCTCACCCTTTACTCTCAAATAAAAAATCAAAATTATCCAAAAAAAATCACTAAACATAAATAGTAATAATTTTATTTATATCTACTATTTATATTATTAAATTAAATCACATTTTATATTATTTATATTATTGAATTATTTAGTCATATTGAATATTTATATTAAAATTGAATTATTAATTATGCCATAAAATATTCGTGTTAAAATTTTATATTGGTATCAATTTTACATTTTATCTTTAAAATAACTTTCATTAAAAAACCACATTTTAACATTTAATATATTTTTTAATTCCAAAATACATAGTGACAAGAATCTGAAGATAATTGAAACAACTAAGCAAGCAAAGAAGCTAGCCCGTATATAAAAGATTAATAAATAAATTATTTGGTGATGAAAGTTAATAAAAAATTTAGTTAAGGTGGACAAATTTTATTACGATGGGTGACAATGGTTACAAGGACCCAAAATTATTTTTTAAAATTTAACTCGAACAAATATATTCGATTCGATTCGATTCGAATTCCATCTCACTCGACTCGATTCGAGAAAATTTCAAATCAAATTAGGATGATAAAATATGATTCGTCAACTCGATTAACTCGAAATTTTTTTATTCGATTCGATCGAACGCTCACCCCTACTTATTCATTCAAATTTGCATTGTTTCTAAGTAGTTTTTAATTAGTTTAAATTCTTTTAGTTGATTTTATAATAAGCTATTGTAAAATAAGTATTTCACATTTTTAGTATTTTAAAGATATTTTTAGTGATTTTTAAATGTTTTTTTTATTTAATGAACTTTTTCAATGTGTTTTATAGGCAAATAAATAATTTAAAGGAAGGAATATTAGATTTAGATGCATTGGAATGAAAAAGAGTTGGAAAACTGGAAGAAAAGCAAACCGCCTCTTGGCGTCGCCACTTGAACTCGATTTTTGCACTACATTTTCTTACCCCATTTTAAATAAGGGCATTTTGGTCTATTCACCTTAGCTCATGATATTGCCCTAAAAAACTTGTATAAAGTGTTCCGCTAACAAACTTGTATGAAGTGTTTCTTTTAGAATTAAAAGAAGAGGCGGTCTTAATTTTAGTTTTAACGTTATGAAAAATGTTTTCTACATAAAATAGTTTAGTCAATTAAAAATGACTTATAGATAAACGAAAAATAAGTTATTTCTGTAAGTCATTTTTCCTACCATTTTAAAAAACTTAAGTCATTTCCCTGAAAAGAACTTCTTTATAGGTAATTTTTTTATACGAAAATTAACTTAAGTCAAACTTAATATTATTATATTAATAATAAATTTTTAATTTTAATTTTGAAATTATTTAAAAATATCAATATAAAATATTATAATTTTCAATATTATTAAACATACATATTTAATTATTTATATTTAATCATATTATAAATTATTTATATTATTAAACATACATATTTAATAATTTATTAAAATAATAAATTATTTAGTATTTTAATTTTATTTTAATAATAACTTATAAAAATAATAATTTTAAATAATATTATTCATATATTATTGAAAAATATTTAATATTAATATTTTAATAATAAATATTTATTATAATTATAAATATATTAATAATAAATGTTTTGTAGTATAAAGGTGAAAATATGCCATAAATTCATGTACTCTTCACAAATTGGGAATTTAGTCCCTCTACTTTTCAGATTTGAAAATCAAGTCCAATTGTTAACATTGTTATTTTTTTTTCAATTTTATTGATGTCACAGTTTTAAATAGAAAATGCTCGCTTGGTAGTTATGTAACTAAAAAATGATGTTGTAATAAACTTGAATTTAACAAAATATTTTTAATGGTGCTAACAAATGAACTTAAATTTTAATATCTAAAAAGTAAGACTAAATTCCCAAAAAAAAGAAAGTACAATGGCTAAATTTCAAATTTAAGAAGAGGGCAAGGACTTATGACATATTTTAACCTAGTATAAAATATGAATATTGTAGTAGCCCAATTTTGACTGGGCTGAAATAAAACCAAAACAAATGACCAAAGTCCTTTTACAGCCCAAATATAACCCTTAAAGCCTAAAACCCAAACACCAAACCCACTTACACCCATTACCCGATTAACCCAACCTAAACTAAACCCAAAACAGACCCTGGTCCAAATCCAACCCTAGACCCAAATTACACGGCCCAAAGGGGCCCAAAATCTTAAACAGCAATCAAAAGACCTAGGGTTTCTGAAACCCTAGGCGCCGCAACTGTGGGAACTCAAAAGTCGCGCCGCAGCCTCGCACCCAGACCGATCGTCGCGCCGCAATCCTCGTTTGGCCATCGATCACGCCTCATGCCCTCGTCAAGCCGCGAATCGCGCCACCATCACAGCCCCACCACTGCCGCGTTCTCGTCGCCTGCACGGAAAAGGGAAGAAAGGAAGCAAAACGAAGCAAATATGGCAACAAGTTTATTTTCCTTTTTACTTTTTATTTTTAAGGCTATAAAAGCCTTCGAAAATAGGTAAATCGGGAGGGGGAATACGAATACCCAAATACTCGTATACATAAGATTAGGCAGAGAAAACACAATACCCAGGCAACAGATACAAATAGAAATAAAAACGCAGAATTTTCTTTTTCAACGAAGGTGATTTTCATATTTTATTATGTTTATTTTTAGATCTATACTATTTTTTTTTTACAAATATTAAAAGGGGATGAAAGGAAAAAGTTTACCTGCGCGAAGATCTGAAGTTGTAAACCACTGGCCACCGTTCGTGGTGGCGCGTGGCGCGCGTGAGACGGAAGCCCAGATGTACGGCGATCGGGGCTAGATGAAGAGGGCAGAGAGCATTTCAGAGCTCTCTCATTATTTTTTAAAAAAACATTGAATAAAATGATTTTTTTAACTGTTTTTGACTTTTATAGCAAACAAAGAACGACGCTGTTTTTGGCCCTCAGGATCCGCGCGTTGACCCGACCCGGCCCTCAGGATCCGCGCGTTTTCTTTAAACGGTCTATTTATCCATTTAGTCCTTCCGCAACTTTATTGTTTTTAAATTAGTCCAATTCACATTTTTTATTCTTATAAAATTAACCCTAAAAATTTATTTTTATTTCAATTAAACCCTCTGGCTGTTTTAAAAGTTAAAAATCTATAACGACGTCGTTTTAAAATTTGGCATAATTGCCATTTTAACCCCTGTGGTTTAACGCGTGTTTTTAATTTAATCCTTTTAATCTGCTTTAATTGCTATTTTAACCCTTATTCTCTTTGTTTTATTTTATTTTTTTATCCTTTTATTTTATTATTTTAATATTGTATTAAATTATTTTATTATATTAAATTGTCTATATTATTTTCTTTATTATTTACATATTAACTTGTTAATAATATAAAATTTTTATTATGTACATATTTAAAATTTTTATTATTTATTATTTTATCTTAACTATTTTTATTACATATTATTTTTAAACTTATATATATTAGTTATTATATTATATATTTTTTTAAAAAAATTTGGTATATTATTATATTCTATATTATTTTTAAAAAAATCATTTTATCTAAAATTATTTATATGGTATAATATATTATGTATTCTTAAATATAGTTTTTTTAATATATTAGATTATTATGAACATATTTTATTTTAAGTTATGAATCAATTATATATGTCAAAACTTATTTTATTTTCTCAAATATATATATGTGCTATTTTTGTTGTCTATATATTATTTTGTATTTTAATTTGTAATATTTTATATGTACTATTTCATATGTGCTATTTTATATGTGCTATTATTTTTTTATTGTCTATATTAATATGAAATGTTATTGAATTATAATTGCTTTTAATATTCATGTTCGATAGTGTATAAATGCAATATTGTCACATGGTTATTGTTTAGAATAAAAAATACATTTTTTACAAAATTAATATTTTATTTAAAAGTTTTAAAATAAGGCAATGTTTTGGTATTTAGAAATTTGGGAAATAATGCCCAATCGTGTTGGGTGTTGATTTTCCGTTTGGCTAAATAACTAAATACCCTTTTAATAAATTTCATAAATTATGAGATGACTTTAATTACGAGGGTTTAAAAAATGTCATGTCCAATCGTGTTGGATGTGATGTTTATATTCTTTTGGAATAAAAGAAATCTCAAGTTTTAAATCATAAAAACTTATTCTTGAGAATTCAAAACTTTGTATCCTAACTTATTGGGTGTGATGTTTTGTATCTCGAGGTAAAAAATTTCTAAAAAGATGTATCTAGCTTCGAAGTTATGAGATACTGTATCCTAACTTATTGGGTGTAGTATTCTTATTTCTTTGAGATAGGTGGTCTTAGTTTACCTTCAAATAAAGGATTTTTTTTTAATTTTTTTTAAAAATCTCAAACATTTGGACATGATTCTATCGATTAGGTATCAATTTTTGGGCGTTATGAGGGTGCTAACCCTTCCTCATACGTAACCGACTCCCGAACCTATTTTCTGGTTTTTCGTAAACTAAAATTAAATGTTTTAAATAAAACGTTTTAAAAGGTGATCCAATCACACCTAAGTAAAAATGATTGGTGGCGACTCCCTTTTTTTTTTTTTAAAGTCGATCCCCATTTTTTCAAAACTCGATTTTAAAATGGTTTCGACAGCTTGGCGACTCCACTGGGGACTAAGAGGGTCAGGCCATAAAATTGATAATTTCATGTCCTTTTGTTCGAATTTAAAATTCTGATTTTTAAAAAATATGATCCTTTTATTGCATGTAATTTTAAAATATATCTCTTGGCATTGCACTGCATGACCGTTGTGGTCACACCCTTAAGTGGGAGCGAGAAGCTATGCCTTCGTGAGGTTTTCACCTCCGCATGGGCTAGTGGACTGCTTCCGGAATACATCCGTACCTATGTCTTCGTGAGGTTTTCACCTCCGCATGGCCATAGGGAAATGTATTCCCCTGAACCGAACTCGGTCCATATGAGCCTATAATGGGTGAGGATCGAGGAATCTGCTGGTTCGGGTACCTTAGCTCTAGAACTAAACCACATATAGTGAACCCTAAGGGCCCATCTTAGGTAGAACTATGTCAAACCCTAGTGGTCACCCTGATAGGTGTTCTAGGTTATTTATTTTTCTTGTGCTAACGTGTTCTCTTTTGTTTTGATTGCATTGCATTCATATCATAGAAAAGAGGTGTTGATTTCTAATTCAATTGCTAAATAGAAAAGTTTGTCATAAGAAAACGGGTTTTTTGATAAAGTGGATTATAATACGGTCGTCCGAATATAGTCCAAGTGAATGCAACGAGAGAAGACTGATAGCCCGTGAAGGAATACAAGACCTTATTACCCAAGGATTAAAGTTGACGAAGACTATTTGAGAATTACCGCATCTCGACTTTTTTGAAGAGGCTAACAAGTGATCAGGAGTCGCGGTCCAGATCAAGCAAAAGGAGCAAGAGGAGGCATCTATTAGAAGTTTACAAGACTTGACTTTTGCGAAGAAGGGATTCATGTTTTCACTTGGACTATGAGGATAAGGCCGTGTATGCAATCCGTTTTATGTAAAGAGATTTGTTTTCTAGAAAAGTTTTTCTAATGTAACTGAATTTAGAATCAACGTCTCTCTTTCTTTGCATTCATGCATTTGCATTACATAAAATCATATGCATTCAAATCTATAAAAAGAGTCTAATTAGTTTAAATTATAGGGGAGAGAGAGAAAGAAAATCTGGAAGCTGAACACCCTTACGGTACACGAGCAAAGTCAAGGAAAATAGACCAAATGATGGAATAATTCCAGAGAGAAATGCAAGACCAGATGCAAGAGCAGATGGCAAAACTCCAACAAGAGATGAGAGACCAGATGTTGGAGGCCCAAAAGAACATGATGGCTCAAATGACCCAAATGATGAGTGGGATAATGGACAAAGCAAAAGGTCCCATAGTCAATGCTGAAGACAATGAGGACTTTCTTAGGGGATTCACTCCACCACATGTGCAAACACAGCCTGAAAAATATCCCCAAAGGCCACCCATCACGATTAGGCCTCAACAGGGGCAAGCTGATCCTAGACCACCCATGAACTTTTAAGGGGGCTCGGGATCTAACCCAGGAGATAACCCTGCCAACCCCGTCATCCCTGATTTGGACATAGAAGAGAGAGAGGGAATAAGAATTGAATCTTCAAGGAAGTTGAAGGATCGTTGTAGGTGGTTAGAAGAAAAGTTCCAAGCTTTGGAAAATGCTGAACATCATCATGGTATTGACGCTAAGGACTTAAGCCTGGTCCCTAATCTGGTACTTCCTCATAAATTCAAGATGCCAGAATTTGAGAAGTACAATGGAACTACTTGCCCTGAAGCCCACATCACGATGTTCTGTAGACGTATGACGGGCTATGTGAACAATGATCAATTTCTGATTCATTGTTTCCAGGATAGTTTGACGGGTGCAGCGTCTAAGTGGTACAACCAACTCAGTCGTGCTAACATTAGCTCCTAGAGGAACTTGGCCCAAGCCTTCATGAGGCAGTATAATCATGTCACAGATATGACGCCTGACCGAATCATGTTGCAAAATATGAAAAAGAGTTCAAACGAAAGTTTCAGGCAATACGCGCAGAGATGGAGGGAAATAGCCATGCAAGTTCAACCACCTCTCTTGGAGAAGGAAACCACTATGTTATTCATCAATACTTTGAAAGCTCCATTCATCACCCATATGATAGGAAATACCACAAAGAGCTTTACAGATATAGTGATGGCAGGAGAGATGATAGAAAATGCCATAAGGGGTGGCAAGATTGAAGCTGGAGAAACTACTAGAAGGTCCACTCCTAGAAAAAAAGATAACGAGGTGAATAATGTGAGTACATACAACAAAGGGTACTCAAAGGCAGTCACTATTAGCCAACCGAAAGTGGTTACGGCTGGACAACAAGGGTCGACGAGACAAGAATCAGGCCCTAGATAAAATTCCGAAAAGCTCCAATTTACGCCAATTCTAATGACATATAAGGAGCTATATGAGACTTTATTAGAGGCACGTGTAGTGTCCCCATATTATCTGCATCCGTTACAACCCCCATATCCTAAATGGTATGACTCCAACGTTCAATGTGATTACCACGCAGGAGTAACGGGGCATTCAATAGAGAATTGTACCGCCTTCAAAAAGGTAGTTGAGAGACTTCTTAAGATGGGAGTTTTCAAGATTGATGATACACCCAAAGGAGGAGAACCCATTACCCAATCATGGAGACAAGAAAGTTGTGATCCCTTGAAGAAATCGAAAGCGAAGAGGGAATCGTGAGAACGGTTTACAAGCCCTTGTGTACTTGGGAGTGTTTTGAATAATGAGACTGTGGAAGAAATCCCTGTACTTTTAGGGCTAATCTAGATTAATGTGCAAAACATGCTTATTGCCTTAAGCCTAGAGGCAATAAGACTCCTTTTGTGAAATAGGCTTGTGTCCTAAATTTTTATTTCAATAAAATGCAGTTTTTCAAGAAAATATTCTTTTATTCTCTCCATTTCATATTGTATATTCTTTTATCATATTCTTTCATTCTTTATTCATGACCATATCATATAAATACTCATCCTTAAAATCATCTATTCTTTGGATTCGTTTGCCTTCGTACCTAGGTACCCAGATATCAATGATGTGAGCAACGTTGTTACTGACTCCCTTTTTGAAAGAGATATGGGTCTAGGGGATCTCAGGACTTTGAAGATAACAGAGATTGTGACAAAACGGTAAAATAGACCTTACTCTACAAAGGTCATTGGATATTGCGAGCCTAGAAAGGGGTAAAGATCGAAGCCTAGCTCACCACCAAAATAAGGCAAGACATCATTGAGTTGTTTTCAAGAATTCAAAGATGTTTTCACACAATTATATCAGGACATGCCTTGGCTAATAAGAAGCAGGCTAAACAAAGAGGATCGGGCACTATTGATTCGCCATGGAAGGGGATTGCATCAGTTATACCGCAAATATGGAATTAAAGAAGACAAAATTCATATGCCTACTCCAGTTCTTCACAAATTTTCCATATGTGGGGCATGGATGTGATGGGGGCCAATCTCGTCAAAAGCTTTTAGTCAATATTGACTCATCGGCATAGTTATCGTTTACTTCACTAAGAGAGTGGAAGTAGCTTTATATGCCAATGTTACAAGATCGAAGTCATCAAATTCATCAAAAAAAAAGATCAAGATGCTAGCAGAATGCCATAAAGGATCGTGTTTAAATAATCAGTACAAAAAGTCAAAGTTTACATGACTTGTTCAAAGATCACACAAAGATATCACAAAACAAAAAAGTTGGCAAAAAAAGTGGCTAAGATTGGTAAAGATTGGCATAATAAGCTATCACTACTCTCTATGAAACGTTGGCTAAGACCTTTGCTGGGGCAACACATTTCTCATCGGAATAGAAACAGTTTTGCCAATTGAACCTGATTGAAGAAAAGGTTAAAAGTTATTTGTCACGGCCAGATGATATGAGCTTACAGAAGAACATCTTAGGGAATTCCACGAAGAAACCTAATGTTGAAAAAGATTTTTCCTCTACAAAACGATTTTAGAGGAAAGCATATGCCAAACTGGGAAGGACTTATGTAGGGCCTATTCTAGAGGAGCGTTGATATTAACCGAGATGGATGACGAAGACTTGCCCAATCTGGTGAATTCAGTTTCATCAAGAGATATTTTACCTGAAAGAGGAAAGACCAAGGTAAAAACCCGAAAAGGGTGCCTCGAACAAAAAAAAAGGGAAAAAAGAAAAAAAAAGGAGAGGCCGAAGCGAAAACTCGCAAAGGGCGCTTTGAGACCAAAGGGGCTTTGAGTTGAAAACCCGAAAAGGGCGGCTCAAATTTTGAAAAGTGAGGCATACAGTAGTCTTGCTACGTCTGAATTAGCAATGAGGAAGTATGTTACGTCTTGGGGCATCGACAAAGTACTCCGGATCCCCTAAACTCACCAGGCCTAAGGGCTGGAAATATTGAAAAATGATTATCTCTTCAGATTCTTAATTGGATGAGACAATTTTGTTGGTGATACCACATCGGCAGATGACGAATAACATCAAGCCAAGTGTAAAAAGGGATCATTGTCGAGAGACCCTGCATTCATGTAAATTTTAGATTTATACACCTAGGGAATGGTAAAAAAACGATACAAGTTCTGTACCTCTGAGCGGTAATAGATCGGATGGAAGAAGTCAAATGTTATTACAGTAGAAGGCACAAACTTCATGTCCCAAGGTTCAAGTGGAGTGGACTCAGAATTACCACGGTGCAAAATAATTGAGCAAAAATGATACTTTAAGGGGAATGGAGATGAAATCTTGACAGATAAATAAGTGATAACACTTTAAGCGGAAATCATACTCATATCATTTTTACATTCATAGCATGTCTAATTAGGGGCATTTGAGGCATTTCAATCAAGTCATCCTAATTACTAGACACAATCATATACCTATTCTACAGGTTATATCCTCTAAAGGACAATGTAGTAAGATTGAAGACAGCAAATCTGGCATTCCTGAGCTTTGCAGGAAGCAGATTGAAGACAAAGAATCTGCATTCCCGAGCTTTGCAGAAGCAGATTGAAGACAACAAATCGGCATTCTTGAGCTTTGCGTAGCGCAGATTGAAGATAGCCAACTGCATTCCCGAGCTTTGCAGAAGCAGATTGAAGACAACAACCGCATTCCCGAGCTTTGCGGAAGCAGATTGAAGACAAAGAAAATCGCATTCTTGAGCTTTGCGTAAAGCAGATTGAAGATAGCCAATCTGCATTCCCGAGCTTTGCAGAAGCGCAGATGAAGACAAGAAATCTGGCATTCCCGAGCTTTGCGAGAAGCGGATTGAAGACAAAGAAATCGCATTCTTGAGCTTTGCGTAAAGCGATTGAAGATAGCCAACTGGCATTCCCGAGCTTTGCAGAAGCAGATTGAAGACAAAGAATCTGCATTCCCGAGCTTTGCGGTGAGCCAGATTGAAGATAGCCAATCTGCATTCCCGAGCTTTGCGAAGCAGATTGAAGACAAGAAATCTGGCATTCCTGAGCTTTGCAGGGAGCAGATTGAAGATAGCCAATCTGGCATTCCTGAGCTTTGCAAGAAACAGATTGAAGACAGTAAATCTGGCATTCCTGAGCTTTGCAGGAAGCAGATTGAAGACAGCAAATCTGGCATTCCTGAGCTTTGCAGGAAGCAGATTGAAGATAACCAATCTGGTATTCTTGAGCTTTGCAGGAAGCAGATTGAAGACAGCAAATCTAGCATTCCTGAGCTTTGCAGGAAGCAGATTGAATACAGCAAATCTGGCATTCCTGAGCTTTACAAGAAGCAGATTGAAGATAGCAAATCTGGCATTCCTGAGCTTTGCAGGAAGCAGATTGAAGACATCAGTCTGGTGATCTCTGAGTTTGTAGGGATCAGATTGAAAATATCAGATCTGGTCTCCCTGAGTTTGTAGGGATCAGATTGAAAATATCAGATCTGGTCTCCCTAAGTTTGCAGTGGAGCAGATCAAAAGATAGTGGGTACTGTCTTCATAAAGTTGAAGCTATCAAACTCACTGAAATCAAGATGAAGATCCAATGCTAATAAAGTTGCAGTTTGGATTGGAAGTCATTTGGAGAAGACGAGGATCAAGAAGTCGAGGCTTGGCCAAGACAAGTCAAAATTGGTCCTTTTATAGTCTTTGCTCTATTCTCGTTACACGACAATGAGCAAAGAGGGGTAGCTGTAGTAGCCCAATTTTGACTGGGCTGAAATAAAACCAAAACAAATGACCAATGTCCTTTTACAGCCCAAATATAACCCTTAAAGCCCAAAACCCAAACACCAAACCCACTTACACCCATTACCGGATTAACCCAACCTAAACTAAACCCAAAACAGACCCTAGTCCAAATCCAACCCTAGACCCAAATTACACAGCCCAAAGGGGCCCAAAATCTTAAACAGCAATTAGAAGACCTAGGGTTTCTGAAACCCTAGGCGCCGCAATGGTGGGAACTCAACAGTCGCGCCGTAGCCTCGCACCCAGACCGATCGTCGCGCCGCAATCCTCGTTCAGCCATCGATCACGCCTCATGCCCTCGTCAAGCCGCGAATCGCGCCACCATCACAGCCCCACCACTGCCGCGTTCTCGTCGCTTGCACGGAAAAGGGAAGAAAGGAAGCAAAATGAAGCAAATATGGCAACAAGTTTATTTTCCTTTTTACTTTTTATTTTTAAGGCTATAAAAGCCTTCAAAACAAAATAAATCGGGGGAATACGAATACCCAAATACTCGTATACATAAGATTAGGCAGAAAACACAATACCAGTGCAATGGATACAAATAGAAATAAAAACGCAGAATTTTCTTTTTCAACGAAGGTGATTTTCATATTTTATTATGTTTATTTTTAGATCTATACTATTTTTTTTTTACAAATATTAAAAAGGGATGAAAGGAAAAAGTTTACCTGCGCGAAGATCTGAAGTTGTAAACCACTGGCCACCGTTCGTGGTGGCGCGTGGCGCGCGTGAGACGGAAGCCCAGATGTACGGCGATCGGGGCTAGATGAAGAGGGCAGAGAACATTTCAGAGCTCTCTCATTATTTTTAAAAAAAACATTGAATAAAATGATTTTTTTAATCGCTTTTGACTTTTATAGCAAACAAAGAACGACGCTGTTTTTGGCCCTCGTGATCCGTGCGCGTTGACCCGACCCGCCCTCTCGGATCCGCGCGCGTTTTTTTAAATGTCTCTATTTATCCATTTAGTCCTTCCGCAACTTTATTGTTTTTAAATTAGTCCAATTCACATTTTTATTCTTATAAAATTAACCCTAAAAACTTATTTTTATTTCAATTAAACCCTCTGACTGTTTTAAAAGTTAAAAATCTATAACGACGTCATTTTAAAATTTGGCATAATTGCCATTTTAACCCCTGTGGTTTAACGCGTGTTTTTAATTTAATCCTTTTAATCTGCTTTAATTGCTATTTTAACCCTTATTCTCTTTGTTTTATTTTATTTTTTTATCCTTTTATTTTATTATTGTATTAAATTATTTTATTATATTAAATTGTCTATATTATTTTCTTTATTATTTATATATTAACTTGTTAATAATATAAAATTTTTATTATGTACATATTTAAAATTATTATTTATTATTTTATCTTAACTATTTTTATTACATATTATTTTTAAACTTATATATATTAGTTATTATATTATATATTTTTTTAAAAAAATTGGTATATTATTATATTCTATATTATTTTTAAAAAAATCATTTTATCTAAAATTATTTATATGGTATAATATATTATGTATTCTTAAATATAGTTTTTTTAATATATTAGATTATTATGAACATATTTTATTTTAAGTTATGAATCAATTATATATGTCAAAACTTATTTTATTTTCTCAAATATATATATGTGCTATTTTTGTTGTCTATATATTATTTTGTATTTTAATTTGTAATATTTTATATGTACTATTTCATATGTGCTATTTTATATGTGCTATTATTTTTTTTATTGTCTATATTAATATGAAATGTTATTGAATTATAATTGCTTTTAATATTCATGTTCGATAGTGTATAAATGCAATATTGTCACATGGTTATTATTTAGAATAAAAAATACATTTTTTACAAAATTAATATTTTATTTAAAAGTTTTAAAATAAGGCAATGTTTTGGTATTTAGAAATTGGGAAATAATGCCCAATCGTGGCTTTGGTGTTGATTTTCCGTTTGGCTAAATAACTAAATACCCTTTTAATAAATTTCATAAATTATGAGATGACTTTAATTACGAGGGTTTAAAAAATGTCATGTCCAATCGTGCTGGATGTGATGTTTATATTCTTTCGGAATAAAAGAAATCTCAAGTTTTAAATCATAAAAACTTATTCTTGAGAATTCAAAAAGTTGTATCCTAACTTATTGGGTGTGATGTTTTGTATCTCGAGGTAAGAATTTTCTAAAAAGATGTATCTAGCTTCGAAGTTATGAGATACTGTATCCTAACTTATTGGGTGTAGTATTCTTATTTCTTTGAGATAGGTGGTCTTAGTTTACCTTCAAATAAAATGATTTTTTTTTTAATTTTGTTTTAAAATCTCAAACATTTGGACATGATTCTATCGATTAGGTACCAATTTTTGGGCGTTATGAGGGTGCTAACCCTTCCTCATACGTAACTGACTCCCGAACCTATTTTCTGGTTTTTCGTAGACTAAAATTAAATGTTTTAAATAAAATGTTTTAAAAGGTGATCCAATCACACCTAAGTAAAAATGATTGGTGGCGAATCCCGTTTTTATTTTTTAAAGTCGATCCCCATTTTTTCAAAACTCGATTTTAAAATGGTTTCGACAAATATTTTTAATTATATGAATATGATGATTTGTTTAAATAATGTTTAACATCATTTTTCTCTTATAACTCTCTTGTGTTAATATGTACTCTTATATATGTAATATACATGTAATATAAATTAATTTTTAATTAAGCATTATCTATTATTAAATTTATGTATGACAGAAAGTGATCCTTAACTACTCTTTCTTTACGAATCGAGGTTGAATTGGTATAATAGTTTCTTATTATTCTATTTTGTGCATTTGCATTACTTTCACATATTCTTAGTTTATTTTTAAAAGGAAAATATTAATTATGAAAATCATTAACAATTAGTACATATAATATATCACAATTAATTAATTATTTTTAAAAGATATTACAGAACATATTTGAAATGAAACAGATACATTATGAGATAGAATTACACCTTCGTAAGAAAAAGCTATTTGATTTTATTCTTTTTAAAGATTAAGGGTTAAATTTAACTAAAAAATATAAAAATTAAATTGACAAATAAAATGTAAATGTTGGAGAGTAAATTTATCATTACACCAAATCCTTTTTGTAAGAAATGAAAAGGGTTTGATTTCACTGATTGGTTGTTGGTGTTGAGGAGAGGGATGTTGCTCTTCCATCTTCCCTTTGTAGAAAGAAAACGGCTGCTCTGTTTTTTTTATTTATTTTATTATTTCTTAATGTATTTATTGCAACGAGGTCAACAATTAATTCTCCGCATGTTGTAAGTTCGTTAAGAGATAGATGGCGGCCACAAATTTTAATTAATCTATTTTAATTGACTTAGTCAAACACTAATTTAAACCCAAACTAGAAAGAAATTAAATTACCAATTTGTTTTCATGGGTATTAGTACAGATTAACGTGAAAGCAGGTTCACTGAAGTTGCAGTTCGGTTGACTTTTAAGTAAGTTTCCAAAGACAAGTCGCCATCCATATCATTTTCTGCGAAACAAGTGTATGAAAAATCAAGGGCCACGTCTTTGACCGTGTCAAAAACTACAATAATTGTAGTCTGGTAGCCACAAAAAAAAACACACACACACATGGTTGCGCTGGCATAAGCTCTCTCTATGCCCACCAGCAATAATCTATAATTTTCTTTGGTCTTCAGTACATCATACCAATATATTTTTGTAAGAGTTTGCATGGAACATTACTCAGACAGATAAATTAACGTTGAGATGAAACTGAAGAATTTAGCAATGATGAGTGTAAAGTGAGAAAGGCTGGCTTGCATATAAAAAGTTATAAGGTTAGGTTGGAACAACAGGTGAATTAGGTACAAAAAGAAAAAAAAAGGCGCTGTAAACGTGCCTAAATGACTTCCTTTACCATACTGTTTTTGGTGGAATCTACTTTGGATGGGACAGCCACAACTTTCATCAACTATAATAATGAAAAGTATCTTGAGAACAAGAAAATTGCACGATATGATAATTTAATATGTCTAGGAACCAATTATTTCTGCGATAATAAACTATTCTAAATTTTATTATATGTGTATATGTATAAATCACAAGTTTAAAATATAAATGTGTTTATGAAATTTATTACTTGAAATTGGTTAATAATAACACATGAAATATGTACGTTATTAAAATAAAAAAACTTAGATTAAATTGTATATCATAGTATTGTCATCAATCTTGAGATAATGTCAACTTAACTTATGACATCAACTCAATCAAATACATTATTAATATATGCAATTGATGGAGGTAATAAAATGTATATAATAAAATTAAAATGTATAAAATTATTAAAATAAAACTTTAGTTGAGTGGTAAATTAAAGGTTTTACTAATGCAATTGGTGTGAGTTTAAATCCCACCACATGCATATTTTTAGTGATTTTTTAAAAGTGGAAAAACTAAAATACTCTTGAATGATTTTACTTATTTTAATTACGGAAGGAAATTGTTAGGATATTATTATGGGATATTATCTTTTAGCAATTTAATTTTTGATGGGATATTATAGGATATTATTATGGGATACTATCTTTTAGTAATTTGATTCCTACATAGCTACTATTGTATATATATATATATATATATATACCCTTGAGGTCTATCAATAAAATTCAAGAGATTACTTTATTCTTGTCATGGCATTTGAGCAAGGTTTTTTTAAAAAATAAAAAATAAAAAAATTCATCATTCTAAATGGCTGGCGACGAGTCTTCTCCTCCACCATCACAAGGGGGCGACACTTCCTGATTTTACCACTGAGCAATGATAGTGTCTTCTGGCGGTGTTCGGTAATAAACAATCAACTTCCACTCGGTTGAATGGTAAGTCCAAAAATAATTGGATTATTGATATGAGGTATTCAAATCATGTTACGAGTGATCTTATGTGTTTGACGAATTTGAGAGATGTTGTAGCATGTTCCGTAAGACTCCTTGATGGCCAAACTGTGGTGGCTACCCAAGAAGAAATGGTTAAATTGACAGACAAAATTCACTTAAAACATGTTCTTTACGTTCCTAAATTAAACTGCAATTTAATTTCGATTTCTTTGTTGAATGATGATATGAACTGTTTTATCCAATTTTCTACTAAAATATGTGCTATTAAGGACCTTAATTCGAGGGAGCCCATTGGAGTGGGTGAGAGACGGGATGGACTTTACTACTTCCGGCAGGTTTTGATGGTTAAAGCGGTTTCGATTGAAGCTTCATCCTCTTTGGAACTTTAACATAGAAGATTGGGTCACCTTTCTGAGAAAGTAGTAAAGTTACTTCCTTGTGTTAGTAACTCTAGAGATCATTTGAATAAAGCATGTGAAATTTTTCATCGTGCTAAGCATACTAGAAATAGCTTTCCAATTAGCCACTCGTATTTTTTAGTTAGTTCATTGTGATTTATAGGGGTTTTATGACACTCTTTCATATTGTGGATCTCAGTATTTTTTACATTGTTTGATGATTTCTCTCAGGTTGTTTGGGTATATCTATTGGCTAATAAAAAGGAGGTTTTCAAAGTTTTCATGTCATTCATTGCTATGGTTGATCATCAATTTCCTCAACAAATAAAGTGTGTTAAAAGTGATAATTAGACGAAATTTAATTGTCTCCAAGATTATTTTCTTGCAAATTACATTATTTTTCAAACATCTTGTGTTGGTACTCCTCAACAAAATGGGAGAGTGAAGATGAAGAGGAAACATAAACATATTTTAAATGTAGCTCATACTTTGCGTTTCCAGGGAAATCTACCTATATTTTTTGGGGGGGAGTGTATGTTGGCTGCTTCTCATCTCATTAGTCGAACTCATTCACCTCTTATTCACAATAAAACACCCTATGAAATGTTGTTTGGTAGCCCTCATTTGTTTTATGATCTTTGTGTGTTTAGTTGCTTATGTTTTGCTAATAATCAACATTCTAAGGGTGATAAGTTTGCTAGTCAAAGTCAAAAGTGTGTTTTTGTTGGGTATCCTTTTGGCAAAAAGGGTTGGTATTTATATAATTTGGATTCTAAGAAGTTCTTTGTATCCCACGATGTGAAATTTTTTGAAGATGTTTTTCTGTATTTGGATTGGAATACTGCAACCTTTGAGCCTGACAATGTTGTTCTGCCATATGGGAGTGCAGACGTAAATTTTTGATACATATTTTGGTGAATCAGAGGTGTTACAACCCGCGGCAGTTCCTCTTCTTGCTATTCCACAGCTTGTGAGTTCGCCACCTGCGAGTTCTCCGACACTTGTGGTATCTTCTTCTTCCTCCAATGACACGATGGTACAAAGGCTTTGGGTAATAATGCACTTGAATTGGGAGGAGGGCATAAGGAGAAATTTCCTTCTGTGAAGTTTTGGGATTTTTCCACTTATACTGTCATGAAGAAAAGTTTATCTCTCACCTCACCTGCTTCAGAGCCTTCCTCAGGTACTCTATTTCTTATAATGCATTATGTTAATTGTGACAAATTTACTATGAATCACCAAAATTTTCTTACAGCTATTACTGCAGGGGTCGGGCCACAGTCTTTTAAAGAGGCTATGAAGGATACAAGATTGCGTGATGCTATGTAAAAGGAGATTTGTGCTCATGAGGATAATGGCACTTGGTCTACGGAAACATTTTCCCTTGGAAAGAAAATACTGATAGTAAGTGGGTGTACAAGATTAAATATAACTTTGATGGAAGTATTAAGAGACTTAAAACTCGTCTTGTTGTTTTTGGTAATCATCAGGTAGAAGGTATTGACTATAATAAAACTTTCGCATCTATGGTGAAAGTGGTGAATGTTTGGGCTTTCTTAGCTATTGCAGCTTCGAAAAATTAGGAGTTACATCAGATGGATATCCAAAATGCCTTCCTACATGGTGATCTTGATGAAGAGGTTTACATGAAGCTTCCTCCAGGTTTTGCTCTTGATAAGCCTGGAATGGTTTGTCGTTTGCGCAAGTCTTTGTATAGGTTGAAATAGGCTCTTTGATGTTGGTTTGTAAAGCTTGTTATTGCATTGAAAGGGTATGAATTTCTTCAATCATATTCTAATTATTCTCTCTTTACATACACTAAGGGATTTTTATGCACTAATGTGTTGATTATGTTGATGATTTGCTTATTTCTGAGAATGATTTCGCTACTTTGAAAACTTTTAAGGGGTATCTCAATTCTTGCTTTCATATGAAGGATCTTGGTGATTTGAAATATTTTTGAGGATAAAAGTAACTCATAGCTATTTGGGGTTATTTATTTGTAAAAGGAAATATGCACTTGATATTATTTCAGATACGGGTCTTTTGGGGGCAAAGCCCGCAGGATCGCTGATAGAGCAAAATCATAAATTAGCGCATGCTACAGGGACAGTTTTGTCTTATCCTGAGTTGTACAGACATTTAATAGGTTGTTTGATTTATTTGGCAGTGACTAAACCTGATTTGGCATACTCGGTTCATGTCTTATCCCAATTTCTGCATGAGTCAATGCAGGAGCATTGGGACGCAGCTCTGTGTGTTGTCTGGTACTTGAAAAGCTCTTTTGCCTAAAGGATTCTTTTGATATCTGATAACGATTTGTCCTTGAAAGGGTGGTCTAATTCGGATTGGGCTGCTTTTCAGTTAACTCAGTGTTAGCTTATTAGTTGGCTTGTTTTTCAAGGAGAATATCCTATTTCTTGGAAAACTAAGAAACAACATACTATTTCTCGTTCTTCTGTTGAGGCTGAGTATAGGTCTATGACTTCCGTCGCTTGTGAGCTCAAGTGGTTGAAGGCCTTATTATTAAGCTTAGATGTTCATCATCCTAAATGTAACACCCCAAACCCGGCCCATGCGATATGACCGGATCTAGTATGTCACATAAAGAAAACGTATAAAGAACTAAAGTTGACATTATTTGGTTATAGTTAAGAAAACAAGTTCGGTTATAATTAATCGATAAAATACTACTAATATCTAGAGGTTGATTGAAGAATCGATAATCGAACTAGTGATCTTTTAAAACCGTGACTTTTGAAAATATTATTGATAATTTGCAGGAAAAATCCAAGTTAAATTATTTGTACATATTTATTATGAAATCCGTTTGTTGTTAAATTTGAAGAAAAACCGTTGTTTATGATTTTAGAAAATCCCCGTTTAAAACAATTCATGGAAAATAAATACGTCAAACATAAAACTGAAATAAAAATCCCAGAGGCCTTATTACAACTTTAAACCCAAAATAGTAAAAGTAACAAAATAAGCGGAAAAGAAATTTACTAAGGTTCGAAAATATTATTTCCAAAGTATGGCCTCCACCGAGTCATCCATGGGCCCAAGTCCTCATTACTGATCATTACCTGCAAGGATTAAGAGAATGGGGTGAGTTACTAGAACTCAATGTATAATCCCCTTACCGTCATCCACTGGGCCTGAACCCGTATAGCATAATCTTGGGCCTAAGCCCATTTACATAACAATAATTAAATGAAGTAAATGTATGCAACCCAACCCAATCCATCCATCACACCCCCGACCAGCCAATCACACCTGTGGGGATCAAGTCAACCCACCCCGCCGCTCACACCAAATTTACAGTCAAACTGCTATAGCATTTTCTTTTTGTGGTCAAACCACTGAAATCATAATTTAGGCACAATAATATACAATTTGTGGCAATGCCACCAGGCTACACTGCTCTTCATACAATTTTCCCATCCCATGCAAAATGTAAAAAAAATGCAACATACATAATAACATAAAATATTCACATATAAATAACAACCATTATTCTATTGAACAATTTTGGTGATCCAGCCCAATAAAGCATTTTAATAATTCAGCCCACTAAGGCATTCTAGCAAATCGGCCCATAAGGGCATTTTGGTAAATCGGCCCTTAGGGGCATTTTGGTAAATCGGCCTATAGGAGCATTTTCGTAATTTAGCAATTTAATACCGATTTTGACAGATCTTTAGAAAATAATATTAATTTAAGCAAGTTACTCGATTTATGCCATATTACGATTTTTAACTCTGTAAATAATAACGATCTACTTTTCCAACATAATATCGAATCTCGAATCTACGGATTTCGGTGTGAGATTACACACCTGATTACGGTAAGGACTAAAACTTCTTAATCGTCGGCACCTAAATCACCATTACACTCGATTAACCAACAAACGAGGTTTTATTAATGTAAATCAGACGATCTAATGAAACGCTTACCCTTAGTATCGTGAACGACCACGATTTGTCTATTCTCATTGGATGATGGTCCACAACCCGGTGGGAAATCCCGAACTGCCGATACCGCCCTACGTTTGAACTTAGGAGTAGGAATTGCAAATCCACTCCTTTTGTGTTCTCCTATCGCTTTTCCTTTCAAATCGTTACCACTTGTTTCCATTGAAAAAGTCCCGGTCCGTAAAATACTACTATGAGAGAAAGTAGTTGTTTAGGGATAGGATTCGGCTTACCTCTACTTCCGAAGAACCAACGAGTAGAGAAAACGAGCGATTTAATCCCTATAACAATCGATTAGTCAAATCTATCATTCCGTTTTAACGGAATAACCAAGTATTGAGAGATCGAAATGATCCATAAAGAAACTCCTTACCTTAATGATAATAGATCCGACTTCCACCGATTGACTTAAGATTAGAGATGAATCAGCAATGATGTGATATTCTGCCACCCACTAGAACACTGCGAAAAGAAGATGATCAAGATATGAGGGAGTAAGAGAAAATGATATTTTGGTTTAGAGACAAGTAGAACAACCGAATAGTGATGAACACACATTCGGCTAGGAAGAAAGATAAGAATAGAATGAAGCCCCTTACCCGTTCAACCAAAGAGAAATGTCCAACACGCAAGAATGGAGACGAGATAGTGACTAAGAGGATTCGGCTATTGGGAGAAATGAACAAAGAAGATTCAGTCATATGGTAATGTCGATTTAGGAAAAAGATAGAAAGGTTGAAGAAATGGTAAAAAAGAAAAGAAAAGATGGAAAAAGAAGTGTTAGATAATTCACAATGAGAAAGGAAAAAGTGAGCAAAATGCTTTGAGTGTTTTGATCATTTTGTGTTTTGGCAACAAAGGAAAAAGGTTGGAAAAGAGTACCAAAAATGTTCAAAAGAGAAAATAGGCCTTTCATGCACAAACTTGCAAATAGGCTAGGAAAATTCGGCTCCTCTTTTTCTCCCAACAAAACCGTGTATCCCAAGCACCAAAAGGATTAAGGTTGACCCAAAATTTCTTTCCAAAACACCTCCCTAAGATTCGGCCAACATGTTCCCCCACCTTATCCCTTTCCTTTATTTCTTTCCTTCTTTTTCCCTTGCTTTCCTCCTTACCATATTTTCTTAGTCTTCTTTCCAACATTAGAAAAGTCTTCCTTTCCTTCTTTGATGCCACGGCCGACACTTACCATACAACACTTGAGAAGCTCAAAAAAAATTTAAGTCCCAAAAGTTGCAATAGATAGGTTTCGAACCCCTTCCCTCAATGCTCTCCACTTGTCGCCACCCCACTCCACCATGTGCTCCACTTGTGCTAGCAAAATACACATTTATTTCCTTAAGTCTTGATGCCACTTACCTTCTCTCCTTAAAGTGCTTAAACACAAAAATTTTACTAAGGCCCAACTCAACCCATAGCCTTCTTAGGGTCCCTAAACATACACAACTAACACTATTGACTAGCCTATCGCATGATATAATGTAAAACATAAATTCTTGAATTTCAGGATGTTACAATTCTACCCCCCTTAAAGAAATTTCGGCCTCGAAATTTACCTGATTAGAAGAGATGAGGATATTGCTGTCGGATCGTGTTCTCTGGCTCCCATGTAGTTTCCTCTGACCCATGATTACGCCATAATACTTTGACCAACGGAACTGACTTCTTTCTCAGCACCTTAATATCCCGATCTAAAATCTGCACTGGCTCTTCTTCAAAGGACAAGTCAGGTCTTATCTCAATTTCCTCCACTGGTACAATATGAGACGGATCCGAACGATAACGCCTTAACATCGAGACATGGAATACGCTATGTATCTGACGTAATTCCAGAGGTAACTCAAGCTGATAAGCCACTGGTCCAACATGTTTCAGTACACGGTACGGTCCGATGAACCTAGGGCTCAACTTGCCTTTCCGCCTAAATCTTAAAATCTTTTTCCAATGTGAGACCTTCAAAAAGACCTGATCTCTCTCAGAGAACTCTATATCCTTACGCTTCAGATCCGCGTACGATTTCTTCCTGTCCGAAGCTTCTTTTAACCGAGCCTGAATTACCTTAACTTTTTCTTCCGTCTCCGAGATCAACTCAGGACCCAATAACTGTCGCTCCCCCAACTCAGTCCAACAAGTAGGAGTACGACACCTACGTCCATACAACGCCTCGTAGGGTGCCATCTGGATGCTGGATTGATAGCTGTTATTGTATGCAAACTCTACCAACGGTAGAAAATCTTCCCAACTACCCCTGAAGTCGATCACACAGCCTTTTAACATGTCTTCTAGAATCTGGATTACTCTCTCCGACGGACCATCTGTCTGCGGATGAAATGCCGTGCTGAAATTTAATCTTGTACCCAAAGCTTCATGTAAAGCCTTCCAAAACCGTGATGTAAACCTAGGATCCCTGTCCGATATAATAGACACTGGTACCCCATGTAACCTCACGACTTCTGCTACATACAACTTGGCTAACTTCTGCAACGAATAATCCGTACGAATAGGTAGGAAATGAGCAGTATTCATTAACCGATCCACTATAACCCATACTGAATCTTTCTTAGTAGGCGTTAAGGGTAACCCACTAACAAAATCCATCGTTATTCTTTCTCATTTCCATAGTGGAATTTTCACAGGTTGCAGTAACCCTGAAGGCAGTTGATGCTCCGTCTTCACCTGCTGACATGTCAAGCACTTGCTCACGAAGTCAGTAACCTCTCGTTTCAACCCCGACCACAAATAATACTCACGGAGGTCTCGGTACATCTTATTTCCTCTGGGGTGCATAGCATATGGGCTACTATGCGCCTCACGCAGAATCATTTGTCTCAATTCTGAATCCCTGGGCATACAAACTCTTCCACGGAAACACAATACTCCATCACTATTTAATTCAAAATCCCCTATCTCACCACTTTCCACTTGCTGAAGTCGAGAACCCAACCTTTCATCTAACAACTACTTTTCCTTAATCTGGCTTACCCATGCCGACTTCACTTGAAGTTCGGCTAACAAACTACCATTTTCATAAAGGCTGAGATGAGCAAACATCGCTCTCAAATCCGATATCACCTTACGACTCAACGCATCTGCCACTACGTTAGCTTTACCTGGGTGATACTCGATTGAGAAGTCATAATCCTTCAACAATTCTATCCACCTCCACTGTCTTAAGTTCAACTCCTTTTGGGTAAGGAGGTACTTGGACTCTTATGATCCGTGTAGATAATCGACTTCTCCCGCATGCACGGATAGTGTCTCCAAATCTTCAGAGCAAACACCACTGTAGCTAACTCCAAATCATGAGTGGGATAGTTTACCTCATGCGGCCTTAATTGACGAGATGCATAAGCTACCACTTTTCCCCCTTGCATCAACACACATCCTAAGCCCGTGTGTGACGCATCATAATACACAATAAACTCTTTACCAGCCTCAGATTGAATCAATACTGACGCTTCTGTCAGAATCTTCTTCAGTTTCTCAAAGCTCTCTTGCTGCTTATCTGACCACACAAACGATACTCCTTTACGCAACAGCTTAGTTAGGGGTGCAGCAATCAACGAAAACCTCTCAACGAATCGCCTGTAATACCCAACCAAACCTAGAAAACTCTGAATTTCTGCCACTGACTTCGGTGGCTTCCAATCCAACACAACCTCGACCTTCCGGGGATCAACTCTAATTCCTCCGGCAGACACAACATGCCCCAAAAAGGTCACCTCCTTCAACCAAAATTCACACTTACTGAATTTGGCATACAACTGCTTCTCCCTCAAAATATGCAATACTACCCGTAGATGCGAATCATACTCTTCTTCAGTTTTTGAGTACACCAGGATGTCATCTATGAACACAACCACAAACCGGTCTAGGTAAGGTTGGAAGACTCAGTTCATCATGTCCATAAATGTAGCTGGTGCATTAGTCAATCCGAACGGCATCACTAAGAACTCGTAATGCCCATATCGGGTTCGGAACACAGTCTTGTAAATATCCGCCTCCTTGACCTTAAGCTGGTGATACCCCGATCTCAAGTCTATCTTCGAGAAAACTGAAGCTCCTCGCAGCTGATCGAACAGATCATCGGTCCTCGATAACGGATACTTGTTCTTGATCGTCAACTTATTCAATTGTCTATAATCGATGCATATACGCATCGACCTATCCTTTTTCTTAACAAACAACACCGGTGCTCCCCACGGTGACACACTTGGTCGAATAAATCCATGATCCAACAACTCCTGAATTTGAACATTAAGTTCCACGAGCTCCTTCGGTGCCATTCTGTAAGGAGTAATAGACACCGGAACCGTTCCTGGCAACAACTCAATACCAAATTCTACCTCCCGATCTGGAGGCAATCTTGGAAGCTCCTTGGGAAAGACGTCTGAAAACTCTTTCACCGTTCTAACACTCTCTACCGACAACTCTTTGGCATCCAAAGCACTGATAAAGGCTATGAACGCTCCACACCCCTTTCGTACCAACTTTTCTGCCTTTAAAGCAGATACCACATTAGACAGATAATTTCTTCTTTCACCTATCATCATCACTTCCTTATCCTCCAAAGTTCTTAGTACCATCTCGCTGCAAGATGATACCAAGTTCGCACGATGTTTAATCACCATCCATGCCCAAAATAAGATTGAACTCCCGAACGGCGGTTCCATCAAATCCGCTTGAAATACTACCCCCAACCTCTAAGGGCACATCCCTAAACAACTTATTTACTACCACCGACTGTCCAAAAGGGCTAATTACAGTTGTTTCTCTAATAGTAATCTCAAATTTAATATTCAGAGTTCCAGACACAGCACATGCAACATACGAATGGGTGGATCCAATGTCTATCAAAGCGGTAAAAGGTACATCAGATATGAAGAACGTACCGGTTATGACGTCTGGTGCATCGCCATCCTCTCGACGCCTGACCGCATAGACCAACCCTGACTGTCTCGCCTCCGTGTTACCCCTATTACCGGTACCTCTACCCGGTGCACCCTGACCTCGTCCTACCCCATTACCACCTCGACCTGGCCCACGGCCTCTCGGCGGCTGCTGAGCACCTCCAGCTGGCTGCGCAAATCTGTTACGAACTGCCTGAGTTTGATCAGGCTTTCGAGGGCAATCCCTAAACCGATGGTCCTTGGATCCACATCTGAAACAACCACCAGTTCTCTTCCAGCATTCACCCGAGTGAAGTTTCCCACAATCCACGCAAGGTCAGGCGATGATTGGTAGTAGCTGGAGCACCCACTTGAACTGGCCCCTCATTCTTGGGCCTTTTCTGAAATCCTCTAGCAGGACCTGAATACCCAGAGTCTCTCTTGTTCCTGCCCCTATCCTTGTCTCGATTTTGCCATTCCGAGTGCTTAACTTCCTCAGCTATATTAGCTTTTTCCACAAGTGTAGCAAAATTCCTTTCCTTCTGTGGGGCTATCGGTGCAGTAACTCATCACGCAATCCATCCTCAAAACGCACACAAATGTTCATGATCGATCGGTACTATTCCCGGGCGTCTCGACTCGGATGCGAAAACTCCGCCTCGTAAATGTCGCCACGCACCTACCTCCTTGTACCAGATTTAAGAATTCATTCCTTCTGGCATCCACATAACTATCCCCGACATATTTTCCCTGGAATGCTATCTTAAAGAAATCCCAGGTAATACGATCAGCCTAAGTGCTTTCCCGAACAGTGAGCCACCACTGATACGCCTCGTCTCTCAGCAATGACACAACCCCTTTCAGTTTCTGCTCAGCTGTGCAATCCAGATCGTCCATAATCTGCTCCACCGCCTCAAGCCAGTACTCCGCTACACTTAGGGCTACACCCAAAATACCCCTAAAGACTTCGACCCCATTTGATCTGAGTCGCTCCGATATCGACCCACGAGCTGCCGACCCAGTTCTTGCCCCAGCAACCCTTTTCAGAACTCGCAACATCGCTTGGGACAGAGCGTCGTCCTCCCTCATTCGGTCATGTGACCCAGCTTCAGTCACTGGTGACCCAGGTGCGTCCATTTCAGGCATATGTCCTGATGCCTCAGATACAACTCTAGCACCTCGGCCTCTACCTCGTCCACGTCTACCACGTCCACGTCCTCTAGCGCTCATGTTTACTAACGTCGATTTAATCTGATTAAGAGTCTTATGAATCAGTATGCTTTTTCAGTGTTTATTAAACAATATTTTATTGAGTATAAGAAGTAAAGTTGTTTTCGCAAAACATATCCTAAAGTCTCAATCTCTATGGTTTCAGCTCCTAAAGCTAAAAGTTCTAGAGTATCTCTATTTTGTGAAGTTTTCTTACTATAGTCATACCACAATAATCATAAAATGAAAACAAAACTTACTGACTTGGTGCCGGATACCCGTGGTGCCATACTTCCTTTAAAACATGTATTTATAAATCAAATTTCAAGCAGTTTTAGAAAACATTTTTGAACCCAAACCACAGCCGAGTTTTGCAACCGGCTCTGATACCATAAAATGTAACACCCCAAACTCGGCCCATGCGATATGACCGGATCTAGTATGTCACATAAAGAAAACGTATAAAGAACTAAAGTTGACATTATTTGGTTATAGTTAAGAAAACAAGTTCGGTTATAATTAATCGATAAAATACTACCAATATCTAGAGGTTGATTGAAGAATCGATAATCGAACTAGTGATCTTTTAAAACCGATAAAATAGTTGTTTAGGGATAGGATTCGGCTTACCTCTACTTCCGAAGAACCAACGAGTAGAGAAAACGAGTGATTTAATCCCTATAACAATCGATTAGTCAAATCTATCATTCCATTTTAACGGAATAACCAAGTATTGAGAGATCGAAATGATCCATAAAGAAACTCCTTACCTTAATGATAATAGATCCGACTTCCACCGATTGACTTAAGACTAGAGATGAATCGGCAAGGATGTGATATTCAGCCACCCACTAGAACACTACGAAAAGAAGATGATCAAGATATGAGGGAGTAAGAGAAAATAATATTTCGGTTTAGAGACAAGTAGAACAACCAAATAGTGATGAACACACATTTGGCTAGGAAGAAAGATAAGAATAGAATGAAGCCCCTTACCCGTTCAACCAAAGAGAAATGTCCAACACGCAAGAATGGAGACGAGATAGTGACTAAGAGGATTCGGCTATTGGGAGAAATGAACAAAGAAGATTCAGTCATATGGTAATGTCGATTTAGGAAAAAGATAGAAAGGTTGAAGAAATGGTAAAAAGAAAAGAAAAGATGGAAAAGAAGTGTTAGATAATTCTGCCAATGAAAGGAAAAAATGAGCAAAATGCTTTGAGTGTTTTGATCATTTTGTGTTTTGGCAACAAAGGAAAAAGGTTGGAAAAGAGTACCAAAAATGTTCAAAAGAGAAAATAGGCCTTTCATGCACAAACTTGCAAATAGGCTAGGAAAATTCGGCTCCTCTTTTTCTCCCAACAAAACCGTGTATCCCAAGCACCAAAAGGATTAAGGTTGACCCAAAATTTCTTTCCAAAACACCTCCTAAGATTCGGCCAACATGTTCCCCACCTTATCCCTTTCCTTTATTTCTTTCATTCTTTTTCCCTTGCTTTCCTCCTTACCATATTTTCTTAGTCTTCTTTCCAACATTAGAAAAGTCTTCCTTTCCTTCTTTGATGCCATGGCCGACACTTACCATACAACACTTGAGAAGCTCAAAAAAAAATTTAAGTCCCAAAAGTTGCAATAGATGGGTTTCGAACCCCTTCCCTCAATGCTGTCCACTTGACGCCACCCCACTCCACCATGTGCTCCACTTGTGCTAGCAAAATACACATTTATTTCCTTAAGTCTTGATGCCACTTACCTTCTCTCCTTAAAGTGCTTAAACACAAAAATTTTACTAAGGCCCAACTCAACCCATAGCCTTCTTAAGGTCCCTAAACATACACAACTAACACTATTGACTAGCCTATCGCATGATATAATGTAAAACATAAATTCCCGAATTTCAGGATGTTACACTAAAGCAATTCCTTTATTTTGTGATAGTCAATTTGCGTTGCATATTGTACGGAATCTCGTATTTCACAAGCGTACTAAATATATTAAAGTGGATTGCCACTTTGTTAAGGATTCAATCCAAGATGGGTTTATTGCATCTTCTTATCTTTCGACCTCCGTTCAATTGGTTGACATTTTTACAAAGGCGCTTGGTAAATCGCAATTTGAATATCTTCTCAGCATGTTTGGCATTTATGATATGCATGCTCACCCTTGAGGTTATGGGATATTATCTTTTTGCAATTTAATTCCTAATGGGATATTATAGGATATTATTATGGGATATTATCTCTTACCAATTTGATTCATTATGGGGTATTATATTATATTAATATGGGATATTATCTTTTAGCAATTTGATTCCTGCGTAACTACTATTGTATAGATATATATACCCTTGAGGTCTATCAATAAAATTCAAGAGATTACCCTATTCTTGTGAGAAATTCTAGTAATTTCCTAACCGAGTTGGTGTATAGTTGACTTATAACACCAACTTAGTCGAGAGTTTAATAATAGTATAGATAAGCACTCGCATATATTATCATGTCAAAATTTATCCACAAAAAATTATAAATGGATAACAATTTTATTTATATTTATAATACTTTAAATATAAAAGTATAAATATATAAAAATAAGGAAAATATTTGGTACACTAGTGAAATTTTTAGACTCCACAAGTAGGGTTAAGGGGTTGTCAAGTGTCTTATAGGGTTATAGTAAAATATTAAAAAAATATTCGAAAAAAAAGACATGATAATCTTTTAAGGCTACTTGTGGAATAAAAAAATAATATGCTATCATTGTACCAAATATTAACCCATAAAAATAATATAACATATATATATATATATTGTCGAAACCATTTTTAATTTTTTTTTAAAAACGGGGATCGACTTTAAAAAGGAAAATGGAGTCGCCACCAATCTTTTTTCGAGGTGTGATCGGGTCACCTTGAAATTGATCATTTTAATAAAAAACATTTTGATTTATTAAAACAATGATTTTGGTCTATGAAATTCGAGAAAACAGGTTCGGGAGTCGGTTACGCATGAGGAAGGATTAGCACCCTCGTAACGCCCAAAATTGGTACCTAATTTATTAATTAATGTCTTAATGTCGAAAATTTGAGAAGATTTTAAAATATGACCCTTTTGATTTTTCAAAACTTATAACCTTTAAAAAGACATTCAATTATTTGGATAAAAGAAAAGTCGAATCTCAGTAAGTTAGAGCACGACCTTTTGAATTTCCCAACCACCAAATATCCTTTGTTTTGTTTTTTTTTTTTTTTTTTTTTGAAATCCCTATCTCAAAATATCAAAATGTCACATACAATAAGTTAGGACGCAACATCTTAAATTCACAAACATAGGTTTTTTTATTTGAAAAATCATATATTTTAATTTCAAAAAGGGTATTTGATCATTTAGACAATCGAAGCCCAGTAAGTTAGGGCACGATTCCCTCAAAACTCCAAATGTTAAATATTGTCTTATTTTAAGAAATAAAGTTTTGGATAAAAAGTGGCAATTAAATGAGATATATTTTAAAACAATGATTTGAGTAAAATGTATCATTAATACATTACAAAACACAAATACCAAAGCAATATACTACAATTACATGATATAATAACATTTAATACTAATATAGGCAATTAAGAGAAAGGATAACATAAAATAGCAAATGATACAAGTAATAAAATGACCATGCTAAAGCAAACATAAGAATAATAAACAAATAAAAGAATGTGAATAACAAATAAAAGATATAAAGTAAGCAATAATAATTCAAAAAATCTATGCGAAAGATAAAAAAACTAAGAAATGAATACGAAACTTTAAATGTGAGATCAAATATAAAAGTAAAATAACAAAATAAGATAAATGATATATGCAAAACAATAAAGGGATATTATAACAATTTTTTAAAAAAAAAATAGAATAATAAAAAATAAAAAAACGATATGGCAAAATCTAAAATAGTTAATATATACATAATAAAATAAATAAATATATTTTAAATAAATAATATAAAAACTTTGAATAAAAATGTATAAGGGATAACTTATAATAAGTATATAATATACCATTTAAAAATAGATAATATACATATTTTAAATAAACAATATATGGAAAATTTTACCTTAATAATAAAACAATTTAGATGATGTATAACATACAAATTTTCAAATAATACATAATATGATTAAAGTTAAATAATATATAATATATAGATAATATGTAACAAATAAAAATAATAATATATATGATAAAACAATTTAACGTAAATAGGGAAAAGCAAAAAAGAAAAACAAGTTTAAAATAATTAAAATAAATGAATAAATAATGATTAAGCAATTAAATGGATAAATAAAAAAGGTTAAAAAAACGCATAAGCCGACCTAACTCCCGCAATATGAGGATTCAACGAAATTCCTCCACCAAAATCTAACTCGAACGGAAGCAATTCAAAAAGAAACGAAGATGAGCGAAGAACAAAATAAGAACAAGCCATAGAAAATAAGAACGCAAAAGAGAGAAATTTGAGTGAATGCTCTCAAGAATTTTTATTACTCAAAACTCAAGTCCCTTACAATGAAGGGAGAGGCCTCTATTTATAGTTGAGCCTCCCCAAATCCAACGGTACAGATCAATTACATCAACGGCTAAGATTAAAAGGTATCTACAAATTAAATCTCTAAGATTACAAAATCATATCATCTAAGATTGCATATCATATCTTCTAGGATTGCATATCATATCTAAGATTGCATATCCTTGAAGATTATGTTTCCATATACGTCAAGCTTGTAGATGGACCTTCAATCTTTTCAAGTAATTGACCATTCCGATCGGGCCAAATGATATATTTTGGACTGGACTTGGACTTTGTTTTATTATTTTGGGTTTATTATTTTTTTGTATGGGCCTGGGCTAAATTGGCCTATTACAGCTGCCCCTCTTTGCTCATTATCGTGTAACGAGAATGGAGCAAAGACTATAAAAGGACCAATTTTGCACGATCTTGCCGAGCCTTAACTTCTTGATCCTCATCTTCTTCAAGTAGTCTCTAACCCAACTGCAATTTCGAGGAGATTGAATCTGTAGCTTTAATCTTATTCTACTGCAACTTCAGGGAGATAAGACCTGCTTTTGTAGATTTAATCCATCCTACTATAACTTCAGGAAAATGAGATTAGTATCTTTGATCTTGCTTCACTGCAATATTCAGGAAGACAAGATCTGCTATTTTCAGTCTGCTCCGCTACAAACTCAGGAAGGCAAGCTAATACCTTCGATCTGCTTCCTACAACTTCAGGAAGATAAGATCTGCTGTCTTCAGTCTGCTCCGTTGCAACTTCAGGGAGGTAGGCTAATATCTTCGATCTGCTTCCTGTAACTTCAGGAAGATAAGATCTGTTGTCTTCGATCTGCTCATTGTAAACTCAGGGAGGCTGGCTAATATCTTCGATCTGCTTCCTGAAACTTCAGGAAGATAAGATCTACTGTCTTCAGTTTGCTCCGCTGCAACTTCAGGGAGGCAGGCTAATATCTTTGATCTGCTTCTTGCAACTTCAGGAAGATAATATCTGTTGTCTTCAGTCTACTCCGCTGCAACTTCGTGGAGAGGCAGGCTAATATCTTCGATCGCTTCCTGCGCAACTTCGTGAAGATAAAATCTGCTTGTCTTCATGCCGCTCCCATCGCAACTTCAGGTGGAGGCGGGCTAATATCTTCGATCGCTTCCTGCAACTTCGTGAGGATAAGATCTGCTTGTCTTCGATGCTGCTCTCAGCTGTAACCGAGGGATGCTAGGCTGATGTTTTTGATCCGCTTCACTGCAAACTCAGGAAGACAAGATCTGCTATCTTCAATCTTCTCCACTGCAAACTCAGGGATGCCAGGTTGAAGTTTTTGATCCGCTTCACTGCAAACTCAGGAAGACAAGATCTATGAATTCACCGATATTGCGACACCGTCCTCTGAGGGACCTATTCTGTAAAATCGATTTTATGTGTTTATGCTTATGCAAAATGGTTAGGATGCTATGATCTGAACAAATCAACTGCTCCTAACCGAATGACATATGTACGAATGCAAAATGTCATGATGACGATCCTTTTTAATAATTAGGATGTCACCACTTGTTGCTTATCAGAGCTCTATCGTAGTACACTGTCTTCCTACTCGGCTGGCCTTTGACAAAAAACCCGAAAACATTTTTTCTCAACTGATTTGCCCCACTAACTTCAGGGTCCTTTCCACTGTACCTCAGAGACATAAGGCTTGTACCATTTTCAAACCATCTCACTGCGGTTCAGGATTATAGGATTTGAAACTTTTTCGATCCGTTCCCACTGCAATTCAAGGGTATAGGACTTGTATCTTTTTCAATTCATCCCACTGCAACTTTGGAGTATAGGATCTGTAACTTGTTCCATCTACTGATCACTCCCCAGTGACCCGACCAGATGTGTATGCATGATACTCGCATGGATCCAGAATGTCATTTTTTCTTTTTGAGAATGATTCCTTCTACGCTTGGGTTGTCATTGCTTATTTTCTGCCAGATTTGTATCACCGACGCAATATCTAGTCTTTTGATCAACCAATGTTCTTGAAAGAAAATCTGAAGAGATAAACTCACTTTGGGCTCAAATATTTCCAACCCTTAAGCTTGGTGAGTTCTAAACAATAGTCCTGTTTCAGGTTCTTATACTAGTTAAAAGCTTCCAGAGTAATATGCGAAACTCCTTTTATGAAAGTATTATTAGTCCATTAATCGTTATTTCAATATAAAATGCTTGAAAAAGATCACAACAATGGACGAGAAAGAAATTAATCAAGAGCATAGCTCGAAACAAATAAGTTAATCAAAGATAACCAAGGCAATAAAAGAAAATTGATTGGGGTGTATCTTGAAAAGAATAAAGTAATCAAAGATAGCAAGGCCATAAAAAAAAATTGATTGGGCCGTATCTTGAAAAGAATAAAGTAATCAAAGATAGCAAATTCAAAATGGGTAAGATAGAAGCTAGGTGCCCCAGATATCGCAGCCTGAGCTTCTCTGTACAAACTTCTTGAGGACCATTTTGAGCTCAATACGTGTTTAGAGGATCCGGAGTACTTTGTCAATGCCCCAAGACGTAGCATCTTCTTCATTGTTAATTCAGGCATAGCAAGACTACCACATGCCCTATCTTTGATCTAAATTTGAGCCTCCCTTTTCGGGTTTTCGGGTCAAAACCCCTTTGGTGTCAAAGCACCATTTGCGGGTTTTCGCCTTGGCCTCTTCTCTCTCTTTTTTTTTTTGAATTTGATCTCAAGGCGCCCTTTGCGAGTTTTCACCTTGGCCTTTCCCCTTTCAGGTAAAATACTTCTTGACTGAACCTGAATTCTCCGAATTGGGCAAGTCTTCGCCATTCGTCTCGGTCAATATCAATGCTCCTCTAAAACATGCCCTTTTTTACTACATAAGGTCCTTCCCAGTTTGGCATCTGCTTTCCTCTGAAATCCTTTTGTATAAGAAAGGTCTTTTTCAACATCAGGTTCCCCTCGTGGAATTCTCTAGGATGAACCTCTTTGTCGTAAGCTTGCATCATCTAACCATGATGGATAACTTTTAACCTTTTCTTCGATTAGATTCAATTGGGAAAAACGCTTCCATTCCATAAACCAATGGGTAAGATGTTGCCCCGGTAAAGGTCCTGGCCATCGTTCGATAATCATAGAGGATAAATGGTAACTTCTTTATGCCAATCTTTACAAGTCTCGGTCATCTTTCCTACAATCCTTGTTTTGTTTTTTGTTTTTTTCTTTTTGGCTGCCTTTGTTGCTCTATGATATGGCGTCTGATCTTTGAACAGACTACAAACTTTTGACATTGTCTTTTTTGGCATTCTTTGTCGGCGCCTAATCTTTTTTTTTCTCTTTTTTTTTGTACTGTCGACCTTGTAAAATTGACATGTGAAGCTACTTTTTCCTTCTTAGTGAAGTAATCAACGACCACCAAGATAAATCGACGTATACTAGAAATTTTACCGAGATTGGCCTGCCCCACATAGAGAAAGTCTGTGAAGAAATTAATGAGGCATATGAATCTTGTCTCCTTAAATACTGCATAACTGATGCCATCCCTTTCTATGTAGATTAGTAGTACCCAAACCTCATGATTAGCTTGGCTATTGTAAAACTATTAGCATGTGTCCTTCTGACATCTTTATGGACCTCTTTTAAGATTTCAACGTACCCGCGTCTCAGTAGCCCAGGTATGTCCTGATATGATCGTGCAAAAACATCTTTGAATTCTTGAAAATAACTCAATGATGTCTCGCCTTATTTCTGTGGTGAGCTAGGCTACAATTTTCACCTCTTTTCTAGGATCATAATATCCACTGACCCTTTGTAAAGTAGGGTCTGTTTTTCATCTTATTCTACCATTCTTAACAAATCAGAAGATAGGTTACAATCTCTGTCATATTCAAAGTCCTAAGATCCCTCTAGACACATATCTTACTCGAAAGGAGATTCTGAGTCAATAGCAGCGTTGCTCACATCGTTGATATCTGGAGACCTATTGTAGGTTTGAAGGAAGATTCCAAAGAATAAATGATTCAAAGAATGATTATTTGTATGGTCATGAATGAAGAATGAAAGAATACTTGAAAGAAAGTCCAAAGAACAAACAAAATAAAAAAACTAAGAACAATTGTTTGTACAGTATGAAATGGAAAAAATAAAAGAATATTTGCACAAAAAGATGTATTTTATTGAAATAAAAATTCCGGACACAAGCCTATTTCACAAAAGGGTTCTTATTCCTCTAGGTTTAAGGCAACAAGCGTGTTTTGAATATTACTCTAGATTAGCTCTAAAAATGCAGGGATCTCTTCCACAGTCCCATTATTCAAAACACTCCCAAGTATGCAAGGGTTTGGAAACTTCGTTCCCCGATTCCCTCTTCGCTTTTGAATTATTCAAGGAGTCCTAATTTTCTTGTCTCCTCCTTCAATTATCGCATTTACTGCCTCGTCAAAATGATCAGGTTCTGATGAAACGTCGAACTTCACAATTCCGACCAAATTTTTAAACGTAGTATAATTTTCAATTGAGTGACCCGTTATTCCCGCGTGGTACTCGCATTAGGAATTCTCATTATACAATTTTGGGAATGGAGGTTGCACGGGTTCCGAGTAGAACGGAGACACCACATGCGCATCAAACAAATTCTGATACACCTCCTTGTATGTCATCGGGATAGGTGTGAACTGGAGCCTTTCTGTATTTGGCCTCAAGTTAGATTCCTACTTTAAAGAGCCTTGATAGTTAGTGGTTACAGCCCTCGACTGGCCTACGGTGACTGATTTGGGATGCATGCTCAGGATACTCACTTCATTTTCCTTATTTCTCGGGGCTGATCTTTTGGTGCTTTCTCCCGTGTCTATCCTCCCACTCCTTACCGCATTTTCAATCATCTCACCGGACATTACTATATCTGAAACGCTTATGGTGGCGCTTCCCAACATATTGTTAATGAATGGGGCTTTTAGAGTATTAATGAAAAGCATCGTGGTTTCCTTTTCTAAAAGCGGCGGCTGATCTTGTATGGCAACTTCCCTCCATCTTTGCGCATACTGCCTGAAGCTTTCATTTGATATCTTCTCCATGTTTTGCAAGGTGATTCTGTCAGGCGTCATGTCTGTCACATGATTGTATTGTTTTATAAATGCTTGTGCTAGGTCTATCCTGGAATTAATCCTAGTACGGCTCAATTGGTTGTACCACCTGGACGCTGCCCCCACCAAGCTATCTTGGAAACAATGGATCAACAGTTGATCGTTATTAACATACCCAGTCATCCGTCTACAGAACATAGTAATATGGGCTTCAGGACAGCTAGTCCCATTGTACTTCTCAAATTCTGGCATTTTGAACTTGTGAGGAAGCACCAAATCTGGAACCAAGCTCAAGTCTTTAGCATCAATTCCATGGTGATTATCAGCGTTTTCCAAGGCCTTGAACTTTTCTTCTAACCATCTACAACGGTCCTCTAACTGCTTTGGTAATTCAATTATCGTCCATTCTCTCTTCGCTATATCTAAATCAGGGATAACAGGATTAGCAGGGTTATCTATTGGGTTAGATCCTGAGCCAACTTGGAAATTCATGGTCACCCCAGTATCAGCTTGACCTTGTTGAGGCCTAATTGTAACAGATGGCCTTCGAGGATATGCTTCAGGTTGTGTTTGTGCATGCGGTGGGGTAAAACCCAGAGGATAATCCTCATTATCTTCTCCAGTATTAGTCATGGGACCTTTTCCCTTGTCCATTTCCCCAATCAGTAGCTGGGTCATCTGAGACATCATATTTCTTTGGGCTTCCATCATTTGGTCCCTCATATCTTGTTGGATCTTTGCCAATTGCTCTTGAAGTTGTATTTGTAGCTGGTGTTGCATATCTCTTTGAAATTGTTCAAGTCTTTGATCCATATCTTTCGTCTTAGCGCGAGTACCGTAACGATGTTTAGTTTCCAGATTAACTTTCTCTCTTTCTCTCTTTTTCTAAAATAACTTTAACTAATTAGGCTCATTCTATGGATTTTAATGCATATGATGCGATGTAATGCAAAGGCATGAAATGTGTAACATCCTAGATTAGGGGTTATGCGTTTGGAGCATAACTCAAGTGTTAGTAGGTTTTAAGTATGTTTGGAGGTGTTTTAAGGGTTTTTAGAACCCAAGGATGAAAGGGAAAGCTTTGGGAAAATGTTGGATTTTAAGTCTAAAATAAGAAACTAGGCGAAGGAGGCCTTAAAGGAAAATTGTAGGAGGTTATGGACATGAACTTGGGCTTAGTAAAGTGGCTTGGGACGCTACTTTAGGGGCTTGGAGGCTTGCGTCAAAGGGAGTGCAGGAGGGAAGAGGTTCGAGCAACTTGGGAAGCAAATAGACTTTTATTTTTGCGCCAAAGGGAAGCTGGGCTAAGGAGGCTTTAAACGAATTTTTAGGGAATTAATGCCATAAGAAATCATGTGGTAAAGTGGCGGTGGGCGCCAGTGTGCGATGACAAGGGCCTTGGTTCGAATCACGTCGTGACAAGTAAGTAATTTTATTTTTGGGTGTTGGCGTTAAGAAGGAAGGGGCTGAGTTAAGGAGGGTTAAAAGGATGTTGTGGGCAATGGTGGACAAGAAAGTCAGCTTGGTGGAGTGGCTTGGGGCGCCACTTGAGGGTCTTGGCAAGGGACTCAAGTTCGAATAGCATGGGAAGCACATGGGTTTTATTTTTGGTTTTGGCGTGAGACAAGGGAGCTGGGGAGTGAGGTGTTAAAAGATGTTTTGGGTGGATTATATCACAAAAAGCGCTTTGGCCGAATGGCCTGGGGCGCTACTTGCATCATGGGTTCTAGCAGGTCTCATGTTCGAGACCTATGGGCAGCAGTTTGGGTGTTTTACTTTTATTTTGATTTTGCAGCAAATTGGAAGGCAGTGGACGGCACATGGGAGCTTCAATAGATAAAGATTAAGCTGATTTGGTCTAATCCTTTTAGAATTCGGCTGGAGGGGTAGATTAATATTAGTTTATTTTTATTAAGTGATTAGGAGATAAAATAGGAACTTGGTGAAGGATAATTGTTGTTAAATGAAGTGATAATAGGAGATTATTATAGGAATTTGATAAAGGATAGTGGGATTAATTTATTTTATTTGTTAAAGGGATAAAGAGTTAAAATAGGAGTTTGATAGGAGATAATGTATTGGATTATTTTATGTAGTTATTAAAGTGATTAAAAAGATTAAATGGGAGAAAACTTTGGAATTTGATAAGGGGGAAGCTAGTAGCTGAATTCTTTATAAGGGGGAGTAATCATCTTTGATATTCTTTTTCTTCTTTAATTTTCTTAGTGCCGAATTCTCCCTAGCCTCCCTTGCCAAAATTCTTCCAAAAGTTCTCTTCTTCTCCTGCTTCTTGTTAGCCGAACCTCCCCCTCTTTTAGAGAAGAAATTCCAGCCCCTCCATTTGTGATTGGCCGAATGTAGGGTCAAGATCTAGCATCGTAGATCGGCTTCTCGAGATCTAGGAATTACGATAGTAACAGTGTGTAAGATCTCTATACACACTTTATTAATTTACATCTTTGTTATTATTTGCCTTAGATCTTTTGGTTGTGGTTAGTTTGTGGCATAATCATGGATTTGGTAAGTCCCCTAACTTGTAATTTTTATATGTTTGCATGCCATCACATGATGTTTAATACTATGACATGATATATGAAATTTGATGTGTAAGCATGTGATGGTGGGATTGATGAGAGGAGGGGATGAACTATGGACTGTCGTCGATGGTTTTGACCACAAGATGGGTTGGCCCCATCAGATTATTGTGACCTATGGTCATCGGTGGTTTTGACCACAACGATTGATTATTTGCGACTAAGTCCCGGTGGTTTGGTACCACCAGTGGTTTTGACCACATTTGATATATTGTGACCTATGGTCATTAGTGGTTTTGACCACACGATGGGTTGGCCCCATCATCAGATTTGTGACTCTAAGTCATCAGTGGTTTTGACCACCAGTGGTTTTGACCACACGGGGTAGAAAAGGAGTATGGATGGTTAGGTTGGGTTGCATGTGCATGTTTACTAATGAATTGTGTATGAGATATATTTTCCGGGTGGGGGATTTACACACTGAGTCTTGGTGACTCACCCCTTCCCTTAACATTTTGCAGATGAGTAGATCGCGGAGATGGAGCCGGATGGACTCGAGGTGGCCATGCAGTGGAAATTTTAATTAGATGAACTTGGATTTTGTTTTATTTTATTTAATGTTGGTTTTATTTTAATTAAGTTGTAATAAGGCCTCCTAGATATATTTTTATTATTCTATGTTTTGGATTAATTTGTTTAAACTATTTCTTAACATTAAATTAAGTACACATGTTTTCTAAAATTTAATCGCAAAATATTTTATCGTGCCATCGGGCACACACGAATCGGTAACAATCGACTTAATGAATATTTTTTAAAATAAACCTAAGTATGGATTTTATACACCTCAAATGTTTCAAACAAAATAACCATCTTTTACCAAAAGATAATTCGACTTAAAAGGATTTTCAAAGATGTTTTCTCCAGTAGCACACCAAATTCGGTCGTAGTGTTTGGGCCGGGTTTGGGGTGTTACAAATTGATATCGAGCCAGCTTTAAACTCTCGGCTTTGTGGTCTAAAGCCCAAAACATTTTCAAATCGAGCCCAAATGAGTTTTATGAAAATATTTACGAAATAAGCGAGGTTTTTACGGCATGGCACCTAAGTCTCAGACCATGATCCACCGGTAAGTACTTGATCTCTTGTGTGATTTATATTATGATTTGTAGAAAGGTAGAAATGGAATGGAACGTAGATTAGTGAACTAGAATCTATTGAACCATAGGACTAGTCTATTCAAACACAAGTGCATAAGACTTAAGGACCATTAAACAAACCTATGACTAAGTCGCCGAGTTAGGGTGTGGCAACCATTGTGCGCATGTCTAGGATTTGATCCGGAAGAGCCTGGTATTTAAGCATTCCTAGTGACTCACCTCCTCTTCGCAGGAATCCTACCTGGTGCGTAGCTTCGGTTCACCCTAACCAAGAGGACTTATTCATAGGCTAAACCACTAACTAAAACCAGAAAGGGAACTAGCCGTATTTTCAAAAAAAAAAAAAAACTAGTTTTAAAACTCTTAAAATTATCCTTTTGAATTGCAAACATGATTCTATAAAATTTTCTGAAGTATTCTTGATTTATAAAAATTACTAAAATACCCCTATTTGCAAAATTACTAAATTGCCCTTGGTTTATGAAATTTCCAAAATACCCACAGTTCTTATCAAAAATTCATTACTTTATAAAATGTCCAAAAACCCTAATTTGCAAAATATCAAAATACCTTGATTTTGGAAAATTACAAAACCGCCCTAACTTACAAAATTACCAAAATGACCCTAATTTCCAAATTTTTGCAACATCACCGTTTTGGAAAGTACAATTCTCAAAAAGAACCCTCAAAGTTTTGCAAAATTTGGAAATACCCCAAAAATTAAACTCTACAAATTTACCATGGTTTATTACCAAAATACCCCAGAGCTCCAAAATTACCGAAATACCCCAAATTTCAAAATTTTTCAAAATACCCTGAATTTAAAAAATTCCAAAATACTTTTGACAAAATCACCAAGGAACCTCATTTTGACAAATTACAAAAATACCTCTGTAGGGCAAATTACTTAAAATACCCACGGGTAGTGGAAAAACAACAACAATGAAAACTACAACATTTCTCTGAATGAACGAAAGTTCATAATTGATTGATGGATGTATGAATGTAAAGACTGTGTGCATGTATGGATACGAAAAAGAACCACTCCTAAATTTTTTCCATAAAAATTCTTCGCGAATAATCAAGAAACAAGGACTAATTCATAAAACTTTTTACTCGGATTAAATCATGACGTTAGAAATAAGTTCTAGGGGCGTGAACTTAGGGATTGTGCCTAGAAAGTATGATGGTTCTATTAAGATCGAGTCTTGCAATGAAAGCATAGTGCGGTGAGAAGGATTGTACAACAGCAATAAGTAATTTCGAGGACGAAATTATTTTTAAGGAGGGTAGAACCGTAACATCCTAGATTAGGGGTTATGCGTTCGTGTGTAATTCATGAGATAGTGGGCCCAGTGGGTGTGTTGGATGTGTTCTGAGGAGTTCTAGGAACCCTAAGGTGCATGGAAATGTATGGAAATGTAAGGCAATGTATGGAAATGTAAGGAAATGTAAGGAAATACTTTGGAAACGTTAAGTTTAAAAGAGGAAAGTGAACATTTTTGGAAACTAGGGGATGTAAGGAAATGATGTGGAAATGATTCAAAAGAGGAAAGTAAACATTTTTGGAAACTTGGAAATGTAAGAAAATGTCAAGTTTAAAGAGCCAAACGAAAATTTTTGGAAACTTGGAAATGTAAAGAAATGTCAAGTTTTAAGGCTTAAAAAGAGAAAACTAAGGCAAGGTGGCCTTGAGAAAAATAATATGAGGAATTTGACACACAAACAGGCTTGGAAAAGTGGCCTGGAGATGCCACTTAGGGCCTCTGGAAATGGCGCCACATGCAAGGTGTTGGGCCTGAGTTCGAGTCACATGGGAAGCAAATAAAAGAAATTTTATTTTGCTTCCGGAAGAAGTGAGGTGGACGGCACATGGCTATAAATTAGGAGCTTTTATTCTTTTATTTTTAAGAGATAAAGGGTGGATAAATAAGGGATAAATAATGGATTTATTTTAGATTATTTTCAAGAGATAAATGTGGATATTATTTCTTTTATTTTGATAGATAAGGAAGAGATAAAAGAGGATTATTATTAGTATTATTTTTATTAAGAGATAAGAGATAATTATTGGATTAAGTTTTATTAAAGTGATAAATCAAGGGATAAAGCTATCAAAATAGAAGAGTGGTGGCCAAGTAAAGGACTCTAGCTAGTAATTTTGGCTATAAAAGGAAGAGTAAGGCTATTCTTCATTCATTCTTTTCTTTTCAAGAAAACCTCTGCGAAATTCTCTAAAGTTTCTCCTCTTCTCTCTGCGAATTTTCTCTGCCATTATTCTCTTTTTCTCTTTTCTTTTCTTCTTCTATTACAAACACAATCAAAAGCCGAAGATACCAATAGCCCTAGTCGATTTCTCACTAAGCCTCAAGAGCCGAAATTGTTATCCACATCAAAGCCATAGCCGAATCTCGCTAAGGGTTCAAGCAAGAGTTTCATCAAATTCTTCAGATGAGGTAAGATTAGGTTAGATTCTCATTCTATTTCTTTTAAGGCTGTCGAAATTAAGATTCTAATACCCTTAATATCTCATGTCAAGAGATCTTTCGGGATTTACTAAGTGTCGACTACTAGGAAGGAGAAGTTCTTTTCCCGAAGGTACACCATAATCCGCGTGTTCCTAGTTATTCGGTGAATTTCGGGATTTAAGAATCTAAGGTAAGTCATATTTAACATACGGCTAAGGGTTATTTGTTGTGAATAAATGTTAGAAATTGATCTAACATGTAGTTATAGGGATTTCACAGAGGATATACAAGGATTTTGGGATTTGAGAATTTCAAGGTAAGTTTTAAGAATACTAATCCTACTAGGATTTGGATTTATGGTCGAATGGCTTTTTATTAAATTAGTAAGTGATTAATCAAATGTAGGAATTTGAGATCTAAGGCGATGGATCGATTTCGGGATTTCAAGGAATTCGTTAAGCAAATCAGTGTGTACCCTACCCTAAGTTTTGATAGGTTCATGGCTATGTTTAAATTAAATGTATTATTAAGAATGTGTGTACTCATACTAACCTTCGATATATCATATGGCAATTATTTTAATATATGAATATGCATAAGAATGTGAATGTGGCTAAGTACCACAAATGTGGTAAAAGTACCAGTGCACGTTTCCTACTTACGATAGGATTATGAATATGATATATTTTGAACATATGAATAGTAACATGAATGAGAATTAAGTATGTTATGCATGATATAAAATTTATGGGGCATTCGGGATCTATGTGAAAGGGGAAGAAGGTGTTGACTTCGGTCTCACCAACGGAATATGGTGACTACGGTCACAAAATTTGAATATGGTAACTTCGGTTACATTATCTGAATTTGGTAACTTCGGTTACATTATTTGAATATGGTGTCTAATGACACAAATTATATGGGCGATGAGCACGTCATTGCAATGATCGCCTTCGATGGTGTGTAGCGGATGGAGGTTGACTTAGTAGTCCCCACGGTGTGGTGGCGGTGTACGGGTGGTGTGTAGCGGATGGTTAATTAGGTTTGGGTTTGGGAATGCATCATTAATTGTATTCTATGATTTGAATGTGTATCATTTGTATGCCTGATTCTATTATGACTTAGTGTTGTGTACACATTGAGTCTCTGTTGACTCACCCCGTTTGGGGAATATTTTTCAGTGATGAGCGATAATGGACCGGGTCGGCGGGGAGCTTAAAGGTGGCCATGCATAGCAAGAAATTTATGATTTGGACTTTCAATTTATTTTAAGTATTTTAAGTTTTACTTTGGGATCATTGATATAATAAGGCCATTGTGGTTTACTTTATTTTTCTTTTATTTATTATGTTTATGGATTTTTATCAATTAAAGTTTAAGTAAATTCCTTTTTAAAATTAACTCTGAATGTTTTGTCACCTTAAATAAATGGGTTTTAACATAAGATAAATTTGTTTTCAACTCAAGCCCAACCCAAACAATATTTTTTAAAAATCATACAAGTTTTTCCTAAGTAACAAAAGAATTTTGAACCGGTTTACTTGAGGAACATACCAGATCTGGTCAAAGCTCGTGGGCCGGGTTTGGGGTGTTTCAAAATGAATGCAAAAAGAAAGAGAGGCGTTGATTCTGAATTCCATTCCATTAGAACAACTTTTCTAGAAAATAAATTCTTTTACATAAAACGAATATTTATAAGGCATTTCCCTCATATTCCAAGCGAAGACATTGATCCCTTTCTTTTTATCCGGATATTAAGGTCCAATCTCGCGAAGTCTCTACTAGCTCTATTTACTTGATCTGGGCCGCGACTCACTGCTCACTTATTTCCACAATGCTCGTTAGCCTCTTCAAGAAAGCCGAGACGTGGTGATTCTCGAATAGTCTTTGTCAGCTTGAATCCTTAGGCAATAAAGTCTTGTATTCCTTCACGGACTATCAGTCTTCTCTCGTTGTGTTTACTTGGACCATATTCGGACGACCGTATTATAATCCACTTTATCAAGAAATCCATTTTCTCATGAAAAACTCTTCTATTTAGCAATCGAATTTGAATAAACACCTCTTTTCTATGATGTGAATGCAATGCAATCAAAACAAAAGAGAACACGTTAGCATAAGAGAAATAAATAATAAAATAGGGCACCTATCTGAGTGACCACTGGGGTTTGGCATAGTTCTCCCTAGGGTAAGCCCTTAGGTTTTCTACATGTGGTTTAGCTCTAAAGTTGAGGTACCCGAACCAGCAGATTCCTTAATCTTCACCCATTATAGGCTCATACAGATCGAGTTCAGTTCAGGGGAATACATTTCCCTATGGCCATGCGGAAGTGAAAACCTCACGAAGACATAGGTACAGATGTATCCCGGAAGCAATCCACTAGCCCATGCGGAGGTGAAAACCTCACGAAGGCATAGTTTCTCACTTCCACTTAAAGGTGCGACCACAACGGTCATGCAATGCAATGTGAGCAAGAAAATAACAATCATATGCAATGAAACAAACAAATGCAACAAAAGGATCGTAATTTTCAAATCAAATTTTCAAATTTCCGACAAAGGACAGAAAATAATCAATTTTACGGCTTGACTTTCTTATTGGTCCCCAGCGGAGTCGCCAAGCTGTCGAAACCATTTTTAATTTTTTTTTTTAAAATGGAGATCGACTTTAAAAACGAAAATGGAGTCGCCACCAATCTTTTTTCGAGGTGTGATCGAGTCACCTTGAAATTGATCATTTTAATAAAAAAACATTTTGATTTATTAAAACAATGATTTTGGTCTACGAAATTCGAGAAAACGGTGCGAGTTCGGTTACGCACGAGGAAGGATTAGCACCCTCGTAACGCCCAAAATTGGTACCTAATTGATTAATTAATGTCTTAATGTCGAAAATTTGAGAAGATTTTAAAATATGACCCTTTTGATTTTTCAAAACTTATAACCTTTAAAAAGACATTCAATTATTTGGATAAAAGAAAAGTCAAATCTCAGTAAGTTAGAGCACGACCTTTCGAATTTCCCAAACACCAAATATCCTTTGTTTTGTTTTTTTTTTTTTTTTTTTTTGAAATTCCTATCTCAAAATATCAAAATGTCACATACAATAAGTTAGGACGCAACATCTTAAATTCACAAAGATAGGTTTTTTATTTGAAAATCATATATTTTAATTTCAAAAAGGGTATTTGATCATTTAGACTTAATGAGAAAAATCGAAGCCCAGTAAGTTAGGGCACGATTCCCTCAAAACTCCAAATGTCAAATATTGCCTTATTTTAAGAAATAAAGTTTTGGATAAAAAGTGACAATTAAATGAGATATATTTTAAAACAATGGTTTGAGTAAAATGTATCATTAATACGTTACAAAACACAAATACCAAAGCAATATATTACAATTACATGATATAATAACATTTAATACTAATATAGGCAATTAAGAGAAAGGATAACATAAAATAGCAAATGATACAAGTAATAAAATGACCATGCTAAAGCAAACATAAGAATAATAAACAAATAAAAGAACGTGAATAACAAATAAAAGATATAAAGTAAGCAATAATAATTCAAAAAATCTATGCGAAAGATAAAAAAACTAAGAAATGAATACGAAACTTTACATATGAGATCAAATATAAAAGTAAAATAACAAAATAAGATAAATGATATATGCAAAACAATAAAGGGATATTATATTTTTTTTAAAAATAGAATAATAAAAAATAAAAAACGATATGGCAAAATCTAAAATAGTTAATATATACATAATAAAATAAATATATATATTTTAAATAAATAATATAAAAACTTTGAATAAAAATGTATAAGGGATAACTTATAATAAGTATATAATATATCATTTAAAAATAGATAATATACATATTTTAAATAAACAATATATGGAAAATATTGCCTTAATATTAAAAAAATTTAAATGATGTATAACATACAAATTTTTAAATAATACATAATATGATTAAAGTTAAATAATATATAATATATAGATAATATGTAACAAATAAAAATAATAATATATATGATAAAACAATTTAACGTAAATAGGGAAAAGCAAAAAAGAAAAATAAGTTTGAAATAATTAAAATAAATGAATAAATAATGATTAAGCAATTAAATGGATAAATAAAAAAGGTTAAAAAAAACGCATAAGCCGACCTAACTCCCGCAATATGAGGATTCAACGAAATTCCTCCACCAAAATCTAACTCGAACGGAAGCAACTCAAAAAGAAACGAAGATGAGCGAAGAACAAAATAAGAACAAGCCACAGAAAATAAGAACGCAAAAGAGAGAGAAATTTGAGTGAATGCTCTCAAGAATTTTTATTACTCAAAACTCAAGTCTCTTACAATGAAGGGAGAGGCCTCTATTTATAGTTGAGCCTCCCCAAATCTAACGGTACAGATCAATTACATCAACGGCTAAGATTAAAAGGTATCTACAAATTAAATCTCTAAGATTACAAAATTATATCATCTAAGATTGCATATCATATCTTCTAGGATTGCATATCATATCTAAGATTTGCATATCATATCTAAGATTGCATATTCTTGAAGATTATGTTTCCATATACGTCAAGCTTGTAGATGGACCTTCAATCTTTTCAAGAAATAGGCCATTCCGATCGGGCCAAATGATATATTTTGGACTGGACTTGGACTTTATTTTATTATTTTGAGTTTATTATTTTTTTATATGGGCCTAAGGTAAATTGGCCTATTACATATATATATATATAGTTTGCCACGAGAAAATAAATTTCCCCTTATCTTAGAATCTTTATTCTAAAAAAAAGGAAGAGTGAAAATAATTTATATTAAAAACTATTTATTTATTTATTTTATCCTATAAAGTTATAAAAAAAATTATTTTAACTGTAGCATTCCACTCTTGGCCTAGACGTTATGGCTGAATCTTGAGAAATTACATAAACTTGTTTTGAAACTCCAAAAGTAACCTTTGAAAATGAAGTGACCTTAAAAAGTTAGTTTTTGCAAACCTTTTTCCAATTTTTAAAAAATTCGTGTTTTAAGTTATTCATTTTATGAAAAATTGTTTAACTGATTACTTTGTTTTGTAATGGAAATTTCAAAGTATAAAAGTTTGAAAACCATCACTTTAATTTGTGAAAACATATAGCTTTGCAGTTACGATAAAAAAAATATTAAAGTCTGACAAAACCAATCCAAAACAAGAAATAAAATCCAAAATAGTTTACAGTCCAAAAATAGTATGAAAAGTCCATAATAGTTTAAAAATCATAAATCGTCTTATTTATTAACCAGGATATTAATCCTGAATTTATTGATTAACTATAAGAATTTGTAAAGAAAACTAATTTGATTGATTGGGACTATAAATCACATGATGGGAAGAGCCTATATAATAATTAGACTCCTTCCATTTACAAATTTACGAAATTATTATCTCATTTGATGACAACTTAAATCCTTGTGTCATTCCTAGAAAGCAGTGTGTATTCAACTACCATACGACAACAAATAGAGATTTAGCTCTCATTGTAAATTGATCAATGTCGGTACAATATAAATGAAACCAAGACCACTAAACAGATTCAGTTTACTGGGCAGTTTAAGAGTAGTTAATTTGGTTTCAAAAGATCAACAATAAAAAAAAATAGAAAATACATGAGATCATCCTGATTCAACTGCAGAAAGCCCGCAGCAATATATTCAAGTTCTTGCGGTACACTCCCATTGACTGGTTTATTTAACATAAAATCTAAAATTGTTAACCACCTTTGTCTCCGTGAGTAAATATTTCACACACATCGAAGCAGATATTGTATCTAATGGTATCTAATGGTATTTCACATACATGGAAGCAGATATTGGTTTCTATGAAACCAGCCTCGTACCATTGCTGAAGACGACCCGTCGGGCCACCAAATCCACTAAGTTTTTTTTTTATTTAAATCATACTCAGCATCACAAAAATAAAGAAGTTCAACAAAAATAAAATAAAATTATATAAATAAACAAAATCCCTAAATCAAAAAAGTTTTTGTTTATAAATTTCATACCGTCGTTGTTTGTTGAATGTTGAGATATTGGGAAAGTTGAGCAGAAAACAAAGGACGACGGAACTTAGGGTAAAGTTTGAGCAGAACAAATTTAGGGACGACGGAATTTAGGGACGACGGTATTTGAGCAGAAAAATTGAAGCAGAAAACAAAGTTAGGGAAAAGGTTTAGGATAGAAACACTTAGGGATTTCGGGGATGAAGGGGGATAAAACCGAGCACAGCAAAACGACGACGTTTTGCTCAAACTCAGTTTATGTTTTGCGGCATTTCTAAAAAACGCCACTAATTGTTGATAAAACGACGTCGTCCACCTTACTGCACATTATACTGTTGATAAAACGACGACGTGAAGCTTAATGTCCATACATATTTGCGGCGTTTTCAGGAAAACGCCACTAAACATAGACTTTTAGCAGCGTTTTTTAACTAGCGCCACTAATACTTGACAGATTTCTGTGGCGTTTTACCGGATGCGCCACTAACAAATAGCTTTAAACGACGACGTCCTGCATTGTATTGATATATTTTTGTGGCGTTTTACTCAAAAAACGCCACTAATTCATACAACAAAGTTTCAAACGACGCCGTCTTAATATATATTGATGGATTTTGTGGCATTTTTTTATTAAACGCCGGTAACTTTTAATGTCATTTAATCTATATATTTTTATACTATTATTAATTACTCCAATTACTTAATATTATTAACCCTAATTAATCTAAACCATCAACCTTAAACCATTAAAACTTAAAACTTTAAAATTATTTTAAATATATATAAATTTAAAATATATCAGTCATATACCCATAAATCTTTAAAATTATTTTAAATCATAGTATTTTAATTTTTTTCATTTTTAACATATATTTTTCTATGTTATAATTTGTTTCAAATTTTTCTATGAAAGAGTGCTTGACTTTTATTACAATTTTATATTTAATTATTACATAATTCATATCAATTTTAAATAAATAATTTTGGAAACTTTGAGTAATATTTAAAAGAATTAGATACATGACATAATTTTTATATAATTTTTTTATGTAAGAAAATAAAAACAGAAAATTTCAAAATATGAAATAAAAAAGGTTTAAAAAACTATAATGATAATTTTTATATAAAAAATTTCATAATATCACTTTTAAGATTATATAATAAATTATTTAATATATAAATTTAAATACTTAACCACAAACCCCAATACATAACCCCAACTCCAAACTTCAAACCCTAATCTCCCCAACTCCAAACTTCAAACCCTAATCTCTAACACATAACCCCAAACCCCAAACTATAAAACGATAAAATTTTAATATTAAAAATCATATTATCTATTTTACAATTATATAATAAATTATTTAATATATAAATTAAGGTTAAAAACTTGAACCTATTTTAAAGAAATAAACATTCGGATAATGGATACATATACCATTCGGGGTTATGGGAAGACAGTTTCACAATAAAAGGAAGGATCGGTAAACGATGGTTGGATCCAACAGCTTCGGGCTGGGTTAAACGATTCTAGGGATTTTGTGGGTTTGAATTAGGGAAAACTAATTTGAGGGATTTTGGTTTCCGGATTTTGGGTCATATACCCTAAACCCTAAACCTTAAACCTAAAACCCTAAACCCTAAACTCTAAACTCTAAACATTAACCCCTAACCCTAACCCACAAGCACTTAACCCTTAACCCCTAAACCCATGAACCCTTAACCTTAACCTTAACCTTAACCCCTTACCACTACCACTTAAATTAACCTTAATATCGTTAAACACTAAGATCTTAAACCCTAAACAACAAACGCCAAATATATAACAAACTTTAAAACACTAAACCCATATCCCACAATAATAAACCCTAAACCATACAATTAACATACTAAACATTAAACCATAAATCAATTTTAATAGCTTAATTTGTAACTTAAATGAAAACTTCTAAATTGTTTAGTTAGAAATTTGTAATTTTTCATAATTAAGTAACTAAAATGAAACTTTCTCATTGCTTATAAGTGAATGTATCAAAATAAAATATAATTCAAAGCAAGAATAGGAAAAAAAATATGAAAATTAAATCGGATCAAATCGAAACGAGTCCCTACACAAAAATGGCTACTCAACTTTTAGCGGCGTTTGTACAAAAATGCCGCTATTGCTCAGATTATTAGCGGCGTTTGTACAAAAACGCCGCTATTGCTCAGATTATTAGGATCAGATTATTAGCGGCGCTTGTTAAAAAATGTCGCTATTGCTTTATTTTTAGCGGCGTTTGCTATTTCACTGTTTTTAGCGGCGTTTTACTTAAAACACCGCTAATGTATAATATTTGTGGCATTTTTTGTCCAAACGCCACTAAAAACGCTGCTAAAGCCCTGTTTCCCTGTAGTGAAAGTTATAATATTTTGGATTCGAATTCTATCAAACGCATTTTTCTAATATTTCACATGATTTAAAATGATAAAAATATACTCACAGTTACATTTATTATTTTATAAAGAAAGAGTTTTTGATAATTGCTCAAGTGAGTTCAGATTTAGTTATTATTTTATAAAAGGAATGATTTTTTTATAATTGCTCAACTTAGTTGGGATCCGATTGAAGGGTGACGTCAACTCAATAAACCCCTTAAATACAATATAAATATACAACACATTAATGTAAAATTACAAAAAAGTTTCACTTGCAATATAATTAATATTTTATCAATTAACCAATGTTAGGTGCAATGGTAAAATATATATATAGCATTCTCGTAGAGAGAACTCAAGTTCAAGCTTAGGAGGTGATATTGTTAGGAGTAACCACGAACCCGTAAAGATTAAATTATGAATCGTAAAATAAGCATAAAAGATATTTTGGTCATACTAAAATAATTATTAGTTCAACCGTTAGATTTAGATTTAATAATATAATTTTGCTTGTCGAAACCATTTTAAAACATTTTAGAAAACGGGGTCGACTTTTAAAAGCGAAAATGGGAGTCGCCACCAATCCCTTTTAACTTAGGTGTGATTGGATCACCTTGTAAAACGTTTCATTTTAAAACATTTGATTTTGGTCTACGAAAAACGAGAAAACATGTTCGGGAGTCGGTTACGTATGAGGAAGGGTTAGCACCCTCATAACGCCCAAAAATTGGTACCTAATCGATAAAATCATGTCCAAATGTTTGAAACTTAAAAGTATTTAAAAATATGATTTCTAAAAAAAACTTCGAACAATTTGATTTAAAATTTGAGAATTCTTCGATCCGAAAGAATATAAACATCACATCCAGCACGATTGGACATGATGTTTTAAAACCCTTGTAACTAAGATCATCTCAAATTTTATAAAACTTCGAGCAATTTTGATTTAAAATTTGAGAGTTCTTCAATCCGAAAGAATATAAATATCACATCCAGCACGATTGGACATGATATTTTTAAACCCTCGTAACTAAGATCATCTCATAATTTATAAAACTTGTTAAAATGATATTTAGTTATTTAGCCAAACGGAAAATCGACACCCAGCACGATTGGGCATTATTTCTCGAATTTCTAAATACCAAAACATTGCCTTATTAAAAAAACCTTTAAATAAAATATTAATTTTGTAAAAACGTAATTTTTATTTTAAACAATAACCATGTGACAATATTGCATTTATATACTATCGAACATAAATATTAAACGCAATTAAGACATACTAACATTTCATATTCATAACAATGTAGAAAAATGACTAATAAAAATAATTGCATAATGGCAAACATAAATAAATAAATAAGAGAGTATGGGCAGATAAAATATATACACAATAATATTAAAAATGGTTATAAATAAATAATATACATAAAATATATAAAAAGTACATATAAAATATATTACGTAATATAAATGGGTTTTATATGAAAATAAAATTTTAAAAATAATATATGATATAGTATAATATTTTATAATATAAAAAAAATTTAAAACATATAATATAGTAATTAATAAAAAATAATGTGGTGCAAATAATAATGAATAATAATCATTTAATATATAAGGATATTACATAAAAAAATACATATAATTTTATACTATTAATGTATTAATATATATATAAATAATAATAAAAATATAGACTTTTTCATATAATAAAATAATTTAATACAATATTAAAAAAATAAGATAAAATAAAAAGATTTAAAAAAATTATAAACATAGAAAACAGGGGGTTAAATAGCAATTAAAACAAATTAAAAGAAGTGAATTAAAAACGCGCATTAAACCACAGGGGCTATTATGGCAATTTTGCCAAAATTCAAAATGACGCCGTTCTGTCTCTGGCCCTGAAAAGGCCTGGAGGACTAAATTGAAACAAATACCATCATTTTGGGCCGATTTAAAAAATAAAGAAAATGCCAATTAGACGTAATTGTAAAGATACAATAATGCGGAAAGGCTGGAAGCGCAAATAATCCATTTTTCAAAAACACGCGGATCCTCTATGCGGGTCGGGTCAGTGCGCGGGTTCTGAGTGAAACGACGTCGTTTTGGGCTATAGTAACCAGTCCCAAAACGGCGCCGTTTTAAGTGTTTATATAAACAAAAAAATTTTAAGAAATTTCATTTTTCTCTTCAGCAAGAAAAAAAAAAAGCAGAGAGGTGCTCCCCAAGGCGATTTCCGGCCAGGCTCTGGCGAGGCTCGATCATTGCCAAATGCACATGCATGCCTAATTCAAAAAAACAGTATTTTTTTTCCCTTTTTTTAGTTTTATTTAAAATATGTATTATATAGTCAAAAAAATAAAAAGAAATAAGATAAAAAAAAAGATTTCGAAAAGAAATAGGAAGGAAAAAAAACCTCTTGGATTTGAGTATTACGATTCTTTATTGATGTATGTTTTTCGTGTGTGTATCCCCCTTTTACAAGTCTTATGGGGTTTTATAACCCTCAAAATGAAAAAATAAAAAGGAAAGAAATCACCCATATTTGTCTTTGTCGATTTTCTTTCTTTTTGTGCAGAGAAACAGAGATCTCATTGCCATGGCGCGATTCGGTGGTGCAACCGAATGCGGCGTGATCGGGGCCAAGGATGTCGAGAAATTTCTTTGTTGGGCGCCGTGTTGCGGCGCTTGAGGAGAAGGGTGCTGCGGCACAAAACAGAAACCCTAGTTTCGGGGTTCCCAAATTCTGAAACAATACTTGGGCCATTGGGCCATGTAATTTGGATTTAGATATTAGGTTAGGATTCTATTTTGGGCCACGGGTATTGGTTTAGGTGTTGGGTTTTGGGTAGGCAGTTTATTTGGGCTTTGGTTTTGTAAACTGGACATTTATATTTTGGTTTATTATTTTTGTTTGTTTTTGGTTTGTCATTTAAGCCCGGGCAAAATTGGGCTCTTACAGTGCTAATCATATGTGCAAAGTTTCAATATTGAATTGATTTAAATCAATTCAATATCTTTGTTGTGTTATTTGAAAACACTATATATCAATATATTTAACGGTTGAATAATTTTTTATATTGAGCACATAGTTAAACATTTTTAATTTATTCAAATTCATAAAAGATTATTTATACTAATATAATGATAAAATTATTAAAATATTAATTATACAAAAATTATAAAAGTATGTAAAATTATAATTTTAGGTCAAATTCTATTAGTAGCCCCTATACTTTGTGTAAGTTATGGATTTAATCCTTATACTTCAATTTGATCAATTCTAGTCTATGTACTTTTTGAATTAGTCAATTTTAGCCCCTGTACTTATTGAATATTGAAAATTCAATCCTAGTCCAAAAGGTAGAGTTAAATTTATTTGATTAAATTCTGCTATTAGTCCTTTGGAATGTGTAAAGTTGTAAATTTAGTTCATATTCTCCAATTGGATCATTCTTAGTCCCTATACTTTTCAAAATTTGAAATTACAATCTTGACGCAAACAACAATCGTTAAATCCAGTAACTGACTTTTTTATGAGTAATATATGAAAATAACAAGTTAACATGGCATTACACATATGATAAGATATTTGTAGTATCAACTTTTGGAAATAATAGAATTTGACTTTTACCATTTGGTTAAGACTAAAATTTTAAAAATACAATATAAAGACTAAAATTAACCAAATTAAAGCATAAGAACTAAATTCACAATTACACATAATACAGAGATTAATTACAAAATTTAACCATAATTTTATAATAGTCATACATTAAAAAAATGGATGTTGGGATTCAAAACAAAGCAGCTGTGTACCATTTTCCTTTTGATATTTCTGCATGTTGACACAAAGATATTTTGGGTTACTGTTTTGGTTTTATCAACACTTTTCAAATATTATATATATACAAAAGGTTTAAATATGCTTTTAGCTCAAAACTTACACATTTTTCTACATTAAAAAAAGGGGAATGGAAAATTTGATTACCAATTTGAGGATTTTATATAGAAGAAACCAACTGTTGATGTATTAACGAACCCTTCAATCCCACGGCCCTAGCTGAGGCCCAAACGAGTGGAGCCGTTGAGAGGGGATGGGCCTGGTTTATTTATATAGAAGAAACCAACTGTTGGTGAATTAGTAAACTCAGTTAATGTGTTAAATTATTTTATATGAAAATATTTAATAAATGACTAACATATTAACAAAATAATTAAAAATTAAAATTTTAATATTAATAAAATTATAGTAATTAATAGATGATATAGTATTTCATAATTCATAACAGAGTGACAAATTATGATGGATACAATAATAATTGTAAATTCATCATTAAAAATGCCAAATTTTACATAAGCTATTAATTTTTTTTTTTATAAATTTACAAATATTACTATTATTTTTGTACATCAGTTTAGATTTAAAATTATATCAATTTTCCAAGCTAACTTATAAATATTAGATCATTAAATTGCAAAATTTTCATAATAAATTTTTTATAATTTGCGATTAATAGCAAATATAATAGAAAAACTTGATAGTAAATTTCGTAATTACAAAGATTAATATTTGTAAAATGCTATTGCATTATGACTAATAGTAGGATTAAATCATTGGTAAATTAGTAGAATATAACTGATAACAAAAATAGTCAATCATTCATGGGTTTGATTTGACAATTAAATTGTTAGAATAATTAATTTAAATACCAAAATTAAGAAATTTGGAAGTTTTCATCATTTAGTCATAATTGTAATGATTAGATGACATGATATAATGTTAATGTCAACCCTAACCTTACTTGTGAAGTCTAAAAACTTTACGCAAATATACCAAATAATTTCGCCTATATTAAATTATTTTAGGAATTGTAAAACAGAGATAATTATTAATTAATTGTAGAAAAAATCATTTAATAACACCGTTATTAAATGATAAAAGCTGGTCAAAGGCATTAAGTAATTCATATGAGGTACATCATACCTAACTTAAAATCTAATATATCTAAGGAAGCTACCATACAAATACTTAAATACGACCATTTACTTGGTCATCACTACCAGCTTCAAGGGTATTCTTTTTTCATAGTTGAAGTTGCCATGGTTTTGACTTGCAACTTGAAACTAACAATCTACTACTCTATCAACAGATCTGAGATCACATGATGGATCATCGTCCTTCCGGATTTCTAATCTCGGAAAATACTGCCTTAGACAAGAGTCTCTCGGAATCCTTGCTGGCAAAACTTTGATCATCACTTGTCGTCAAACTGAAAGTGCTAGTGCTCTTGGAGTTAAGGACATGATCGCCGAGGCTACTGAAAACGTCCCCACTGTCATCTTCCAATTCAAGGCTTTGGCTTTTAAAGGGGGCCTCCTCATCAATGTCTGCTTCAGTGGCAGCCTCACCATTAACAGATTTAAGCTTGGCCTCACCACTTTCTTGCAGTTGTAGTGCGAACTCAAGTCCCCACACCACATCGCCCATCGATGGCCTTTCGATTCCTTCGTCCAGCAAACAACTCATTGTCACTTCAGCGAATTTTTTCAAACACTCGGGTGCAATCTTACCCCTCAAAAATGGATCAATGATTTTGTAAAGAGTTCCTCTTCGATGGCATTGTTGAGCCCATGCTGCTAAGCTTATCTGTGCCTTCTCGACCATTCGACTAATTGGTGGCCTCGCACATAGTATTTCACATAGTACCACACCAAATGAATATACGTCAGATTTTTCCGTCAATTGTTGACGACGATAATACTCCGGGTCTAAATACCCAAAGCTACCTTTCACCACTGTGCTAACATGTGCCTTGGACATGTTGGTAGGGCCTATTCTAGACAACCCAAAATCCGAAACTTTAGCCACCCACTTCTCATCCAACAAGATGTTCGTTGTCTTCACGTCTCGATGAATGATGATGTGTTTTGCACCCGAGTGAAGATAATGCAACCCACGAGCGGCACCAATACAAATCTGTAGACGTTGTTTCCATGCGAGAGGAGCGTTTTCAGTGTTGTAAAGATGATCACGAAGTGTACCATGAGCCATGTAATCGTACACAAGTATCATCTCGCCTTCGTCGTTGCAGTATCCGATTAACGACACCAAATGGAGGTGGCGTAGCTGCGAGAGCATCTCGATCTCGGTCTTGAACTCGTGAGCCCCTTGTTGAGACTCGGGATTCAACCGTTTGATTGCAACAGGGGTAGCCCCACCATCGACGAACCCTTTGTATACATTACCGAAACCGCCAACCCCGATAATGAAAACACTGTCGAAGTTGTTGGTTGCCCCTTTGATCTCAGTCAGGGAAAAGTAGCGACAGAGATCGGAGGGTAGAGATGAGCCACGGGACTTGGTTGACTTTGTTGATTTGGTGGTTTTCGTTGTAAAGGAAAATTGGCTCCACCATGAAGCTCCGTCATTGGAACCTGAATCTTTGACTCTCCTCTTTCGCCGGAAAATCAAGAAACAAATGAGAGAGAGAACAACCAAGCTCGCAATTACACCAACCACGATACCAATTATTGTTTTGCTGGTGTTGTTGGACTTGGTTGGTACCGGTGGTGAATTCCCTTGAGGGCTTAACAGGATGGGGTCCGGATTAGGTCCGGAAAGATCAACACCATTGCTCAATTTGAAGATTTCTAGCCCATTCAAGATGGCATCAGAGTAAAGAGTCCTATATGCCGGGGCAGGATGCAAAGCAACTGAGAGATTTTGTTGCTTTTGATTTCCGTTTCTTCCTATTGCCACAACATAATCCCTATACACTGGAAACCCATTCCCGGTACTCCAGGTTATAACATCTGCTTGAGTTGCTGCTGTTAAATTAGCCAAGAAGATCTCAAAGACTCTGTCACCTGGTTTCGTTACCTCTATCTGGAACTCGCAGAAATGTAACCTTACATAGTAATTGAACCCAGAATCAACAGGAAACTCCCATGTCAGATTGTACTTATCATTCTCAGTCTTGTTCAGTCCCATGGTTCTGGCAGTGACATAAACATCCCTTGGAGCCGAGAACGATGGTATAGTGCTGAAGGTGAGATTAACAGTGTTATTAACGGGAAGAGCGCTTGGATTCGCTATTGTCAAATAGTCGTCGTCACTTGACCAGCTCCGGAACATTCCAGTGTCGCTTCCCGGAGAGATTTGGTTCCCACCGACGTTGAGTCGGTACACTCTCTCAAGGGCAGTGTTGTTTTCTAGGAAGTAGGAGCGTCCCTCAGTCTGGCCTAGAAAAGGCACCTCATCTTCACTACCTGCTGTATAATATAGATTGGTGGGCATGGAAACAACTTCAATTCCATTGATAAAAGCAAAAGAATCAGAGATATCAGGACTTGGGGTGAAGGTTAAGTTTAGCCTTTGACTTCCATCAACGTTTACACAAAATTCTTTGATCAGAGTAACTTGGCCTTGCGCATGGAGTAAAGCACTGAAATTCTTGAGAAGGGTATAGGGACCTGCTTTGACAGAGAAGAAAGCTTTATTATAAGGGTCGTCAAAGCCTGGATATGTTGTCGGGTAGAAGTAGAGGCGAATGAACTTTTGACCGGCGGTTAAGGGAATGGAGTAGGTGAATTCAGAGCGAGAAAGACGGGCTGTGATGAACGGGACCTGCTCAACCGAGTTCTGTATAGGTGCTGTTGAAGGCACGGATGATTTGTTGTTATTGCTTTGTTGCTCTAAAGGGGTGAATTTTCCGTTGACATCTCCGTCCCAAGGACGGCCATCGGTAGATTGACCGCCATTGGAAGAACCACAGTCGATTATGATGTTCTCGATGGGGGTGTAAGCGGCAACAGTGACAGAAAGGTATCCAATGAAGAAGAAGAAGAAACATGGAAACATGAGAAATAATAGGCTTTGAAGGCAGAAACTAGTAAACTCCATTGCTATGGAGGGAAAACAGAGAGACAGATACGAAGAAAGGGATCAGAGATGAAGGAAGCTAGAAAGAAATTATGAAGTCTTTAAGTAGTGTATTGCTTTGAAATTTCATACAACATTCTCTCTTTTCCCTTCATCTTCCTCTGTTTTCTTTCCCGGGGGTCAATTTACAACAATGGTACGGTTCCTTTTTTTTATATACAAATATTAAACTGCCGACGACCAAAGATTAACAAAAGATTAAGAAAATGATTGAAAGCCAAACTATCATATAATATCAGTGGTATAATGCTGTAATGCAAATGAGAGTCACGGAAGACTTGTCAAAAGGACTTTAGCTTTTGGCACCGCTTTACTGGTGCTTTTTAGCGTGAGGGATTATATTCCTTGTAATGTTTTTCTCACATTTCGTTGATTAAAAAAATAAAGACAGCTATCTGCAATCTGATGAGTTTGGATTTATAGTATTGTCGAAACCATTTTTTTTTAAATGGGAATCGATTAGGGTTTTGAAAATGAAAATAAAAAATGGGGTCGCCATCAATCTTTTTTGATGAGGTGTGATCGACCCACCTTGTAATTTTGTCATTTTAATAAAATTTTTAATTTACTAAAACAACGATTTTTGGTCTACGAAATCCAGAAAACGGGTTCGGGAGTCGGTTATGTGCGAGGAAGGATTAGCACCCTCGTCACGCCCAAAATTGGTACCGAATTGATTAATTAGTGTCTTAATGTCGAAAGTTGAAAACCGAGAGCGAATTTAAAATACGATCCTTTTTAAAAAAAGCTTTGAATTAAATCAGAATGATTGCTAAAGATTTCCTCGTCTCGAGGTATCGGAGTATCGCATCCCGTAAGTTAGGACGCGATACCTAGAACACTCGAGCGCAAGTTTGTCTTTAATTTTAATTAAAGTTTTATGCATTTTGAAATCTAAAAGGATATTAGGCCACTTAGGTTTGACGAGCAAATCGACACCCCGTAAGTTAGGGCACGATTTCTCAAATTTTCAAAGCGCGAAATATTGCCTTATTTTGAAAGATTTTCTCTTTTGGATAATCACGAGTGTAACATTCAAAGGCGTACATTGATTTTGTTTGAAATAGAATGAAGTGATCTAAGTTGGATAAATATGTTGGGATTTAATTCACGATACGATAACATGAAGCAATAATATAGTAATGAGCATGGAACACGAATAAAACATTATACAAGTGAACAACAATGATATGAAAGTACGAATAAACGAATTATAATACATACAAGGGCAATAATCTCACAACATACACCATTTAAAAACTAGTATTAATGATCAAAGAACAATAAAATAAATAGTATAAAAATAGATAATACATAAAACAATTTAAAATAAGTAACAAAATAATTTTAAGTAAATACTACATAATACAAGGTTCAAAGTAGATAATATATAAAGTAATTCAGAATAATATAAGAAGGTTTAAAATAAATGATATATTAAAAATATTGAAATAAATAAATAATACCAAATTAAAAAGGTTAAAATCCGACAGACTAGGGACTAAAACAGAATGGAAATAAAATTAAAGATCTGAATTTAAAAAAAATAAAACGAATTAGGGCCCGATTGGACGGGCGGAAAAACCAAGAGGACCAAATGGGCAAATATCCCTGGCCTCCATGCGCTGCGTTTTGCGCAGGACTAAATTAGAACAGAAGAAAACATATAGGGGCAAATTTAAGAAACAAAAAGACTAAATTAAGAAAGTGAAAAATGCGGAAGGGTCTAGTGTGCAAATAGACCATGCGCCAGAAACACGCGGATCCTCTTTGTGGAGAGGGTTGGGTTCACTCGGGTCCCCTTAAACGGCGCCGTTTAGGCGCTGGTGACCTTGATGCGAAACGGCACCGTTTCGTGTCTCCATAAAAGCCCAAAAAAATTTTCTTTCTTCATTTACAGCCCTCCGCATAAAAAAAGCTGAGAGAAGGTCTTTTGAACCCCTCTCCCTTTCTTCTCTTCCATCCGAAAGGGGGGCCACCGAACTTGCTTGCGGCTCGTCTCACCACCACCGCATACGGTGGCCGACGGTGTGCGAAATGGGCCTTTAGCCCCTGTTTTGAGCCCCGTCAAAAACCGGGCCTTAGGATACCCATAAGTACCGAGACCAAAGGCCCTCGACCCCCTTCTCCGAATCTGACTGCGACGACGGAGTGAGCCCTCCGACGACGCATCCGTGTGGATTCAGGTAAGGTCCCCTTGCCTTTCTTTTTTGATTTCGTTTGTAAAAGTTTTAAAATAATAAAATAAAATAAAATAAAAATAAATAAAAGAGCAGTAAATGATAATAGAAAATAAAAACAAAATCAACCTTAAAGCTTCTATTCTGTTTTGATTGCTGATGGTTCGTAAAAAAATACAAAGGGGTTTGTTTCGGTTTTTATAACTGAGTTTACAGATTTATTTTTTGTCCGTTTTCGTTTTGTTCTTTGTTGTTTCTTTGTCGTTTGCTTCTTTGTTTTGTTTCTTTGGCCTTTCGTGTTTCGTTTTCTTTTGCAGGTGACGTGAGAGGCGTGCGAGGCGTGGAGGTGTCAGAGGCAGGCCTAGGTGGCTGCTAGGAGCGACGGCAGCAAAAGGAAGGAACCCTAGGGTTCTGAAAATTTTTTAAAGTTTTTGGGCCTTTAGTTTGTATTTATTTTTGGTTTATTTTAGGCTCGGGCAATAATTGGGCTGTACAAGTATTATGTTGTTTTGTAAATGCAATAATATCTTTACCTAATATCAAAGGAAATACTATTCAAACATCCATTTCTAGAAATCTAGAGCTGCAGAAATTTCTTTCTATTTTTCAAACTTTTGAATTTTTTATTTTTTTTATTTTTAGGGTTTAGGTTACGTGATTTTAGGGGCGCAAACCCTCGATTTGATTCCGAAAAAAAAATGAAATATTTTGAATTTCGAATAATTCGAATAATAGATTGGTGTAAATACTCTTTTGGTCCCTATCAATTTTGAAAATGAGCAAACCGGTCTCTCTCAAAACAAAATTCAAAATATTTATAAAAGTTCTAAATTTTATATCTTTTCAAAAAATTTATAAAATTTAAAAAAAATTAAAGAATATATAAAGAAACTTAATGTAACACCCCCAAACCCGGCCCAAACGCTACAACCGGATCTGGTATGTCACTTAAGAGATTTTACATAACATGTCGCATTTTGGAAAACAATTACTAGGTTTACACCTTTATTTTGAAAGCTTAATAATTCATTAAAGTATAATATATTAAGTAACCAATTATCTTGGTAGATTTTATATAAAAACCGAAATTTCATGCAGGTCTTAACTTAATTGAAAACGTAAAACTTAAAACCCAGTAATAAAAGCCCAACAAAATCCCAAGACATAAATGGTAGTCTAGTGGCCCATGGCCTTATTACAAGGAAATTTGAACCCATTAATTAAATGAAAATAAAAAAAAATAGACTAAGTCTTTTTGCTAAATTCTCAAAGCTCTGTCGCATGGCCACCTTGCTCTCCTCTCCAGCCCGGTCCGATGCCCTAAGTGTCACCTGAGATGGTTAAAATTAAAGGGTGAGTCGCGAGACTCAGTGTGCAACCCTCATGCACCATTAGATTTGGGCTTTAGCCCCATAAAACAAAATAATCAAAATATAAATAACAAAAATAATATGCAAAGCCCAACCCATATCCTAGGTGTCCATCCGCTACACGCCCCGCATACGACCATTCACACCATTGGGGATTTCTACAATCAACCCACACCGCTACACGCCTTGATGGCGATCGTCGCTGCTCATCATCGATCATGGCCGTAGCCACTACAATGAATCACGGCAGGCCGCTTACAGCAGATCGCGGTAAGGAACCGCTATAACAGATCACGGTAAAAACCGCTACAACATATAACTTCCTCCTTTCATCAACCCAACCCATGCAATCACATATAATCAATATTCTTAAATCATTTAATCGAGCATTCACTAACTCGGTGATTTGCTTTTACCTCTTTGGTTTCGTCATTATGCCGGGATTTGGCATTTATCAAAACATATAAGACTTATAATTATATACTAATCAAACAGATCTAGATGGTGTGGAGAATTACACACCGATATTGCGAAATCCAATATTCTTAGTCGATGTCCTTGCTATCTGGATCTATTATCCTCAATCTATAGCCTTGCTTAAAAGCCGAACAATTGCGAAAATAGGCCTCTCCTTGAAATCCTGAAATTGGAGACTTATGATTTTCGGCTTTTAGGTCTAGTCGACTAAGCTTCCTTCAAATCCCGAATTGTCGCCCATCATAAAACCATTAAACTATTAGCTTTTGGCTTTTGCCTTTCAAAAACCGGGAATAGATCATGAGAACTAATCAAAAATCAACACTTACCTTAGCATAGGAGATTCGGCTAGCACTAGAGAGAGGATTCGGCAATGCCCATGGAAGATTTAAATGCCGAAAGTATAGAACTAATTCTGAAATAGGATGAATAGAAGAAAAGACTATGGATGCTTCGGCTTCCTAGAGAAATCAGCACAAGAAGGAAAAAGTGGAGAAGAGTTTCGGCTTTTAAAGAAATTAGAGAAAAGAAACTGGAGAGGGAGAGGCTAGGGAATTTCGGCACAATGGGAGAGAAATTTAGGGTTTTCAGTGTCAGAATCAAGGAGCTAGCCCCCCCTATTTATAGATATTTTGGCACCTACTGCTAAAAATCGAAAACGCCCTTAAAATTCAAGCTAAAAGAGAGGAGAAATTCGGCACCCTCCTTGCCATGCAGTAGCCGAATTTTACACTCCTCTAGGTGGTGGATTTTCGGCCAACACTTTCCTTGAAGATAAGCTCCTAACTTTTCTCCTTTTTATCTATGATATTATCACTTAAAAATCCACATAAATTCTCCTATTTTATAGCCTTGTAGCTGTCCACCTCTACTAATCCCTAATGCCAAATTTAACTCACTTAAATTAAAATATTTGGGCCTCATTAAACTTAATACTTGGGCCCTTAATTCCTTGTGTGTGGCGTCACCCTCTCTTCATTTAAAGTGCCGAATTTGGCCTAAAACATGGGCTCCTTATGACCCAAAACTTGTTCCTTTTTAACTATTAATGATGCCACTTTAATCTGGGCCTTTTGCCTAATTCTAAGCCCAAATTTAGACCCTATCAATTAAATTAACATAGTAAACCTATCCCTACACTAAATGTATAGGCCCGTAAATTTAGGATGTTCAGCTTCTACCCTCCTTAAAGAAATTTCGTCCTCGAAATTTCCAACTAACTATTAATCGTACTACCCAAGTCTCACCACTATGCTTTCGCTGCGCACTCCGATTCTAAAGCCAAAAGAAACACTTAGTATACTATGGTAGAGTACGCACTAGTGTTAGCATCTAGAGCGTCCTCGTCCCCTTGTACTCATTTTACCGATTCACGTTTATCTGTTTAGAAATTTTATGAATTATTAGTTTTCTTCCGCTGATTAACCACGAACAGTTTTATGAACAATAGTTTAAGAGTAGTTCTTTCGAATTCGCATTCACAATACAGTCTTAAGTTTGTAACCTCTAACTAAAATATAACACATACATCATACAAATAACATCCAAGCACTTACATTCTTCACGTAAAGGTGTTTTCGTTGATTCACTACCCAGGGGTATTTTCGTAATTTTATCCTACAGGGGTATTTTCGTAATTTTTCATAATAAAGTTCCTTGTTGATTTCGTGAAGTAAGGGTATTCTGGTAATTTTACAATCCGGGGGTATTTTGGTAATTTTAAAATCCGGGGCATTTCGGTAATTTTGAAATCCGGAGATATTTCGGTAATTTACAAACCAGGAATATTTTGATGTTTTTTTTTTCAAAACAGGGGCACTTTGGAAAATCTAGTTACTCTTGTAAACATAGGGTTTTTGGGTAAATTTTTCATAGCTGTGAACATTTTCAAATCAAGTGTATCTTTTTGGAAATGTACAAAACTTAGGGGTTTTTGTTTGCCAAAATAGGGTGGTTGGTCCCTTTCGGGTTTTAATTATGGGTTCAGCCCATGAACAAGTCCTTATAGCTAGGGTGAACAGTCACTACGCACCAGGTAAGATTCCAGCGAAGAGGAGGTGAGTCACTTGGACTGCTTAAATACCAAGCTCTTCCGGATCTATTCCTAGACATGCATATGCCTGTTGCCACACCTTAGTCTTGCGACTCGTTTACAGGTTTGTTTAGTGAAGTTAAGTCTTATGAGATTTTAAGAGTTGTTTCAGCTAGGCCTAAAGTCCATCAAGTTCTAATCTAACTAAACTACGTCCCACAAAGCCCATCAAGCCCACATATATTATATCACACAATGGTTCAGAATACTTACCTGGCGGACTTGGGCCGGAGACGCAGGTGCCATGCTGAGCTAACAGACCTGATATCATTTAAAAACATCAATATTTCAAAAGCCTATCTTTAGAAAATGTTTTGAGCCCAAAAATCCCCAGAGCTGAGTTTTGAACCGGGCTCTGATACCAATTTGTAACACCCCAAACTCGGCCCAAACGCTACAACCGGATCTGGTATGTCACTTAAGAGATTTTACATAACATGTCGCATTTTGGAAAACAATTACTAGGTTTACACCTTTATTTCGAAAGCTTAATAATTCATTAAAGTATAAAATATTAAGCAACCAATTATCTTGGTAGATTTTATATAAAAACCGAAATTTCATGCAGGTCTTAACTTAATTGAAAACGTAAAACTTGAAACCCAGTAATAAAAGCCCAACAAAATCCCAAGACATAAATGGTAGTCTAGTGGCCCATGGCCTTATTACAAGGAAATTTGAACCCATTAATTAAATGAAAATAAAAAAAATTAGACTAAGTCTTTTTGTTTGAATTCTCAAAGCTCATCGCATGGCCACCTTGCTCTCCTCTCAACCCCCTGGTCCGATGCCCTAAGTGTCACCCGAGATGGTTAAAATTAAAGGGTGAGTCATGAGACTCAGTGTGCAACCCTCATGCACCATTAGATTTGGGCTTTAGCCCCATAAATGAAATAATCAAAATATAAATAACAAAAATAATATGCAAAGCCCAACCCATATCCTAGGTGTCCATCCGCTACACGCCCGTACCACCATTCACACCATTGGGGATTTCTACAATCAACCCACACCGCTACACGCCTTGATGGCGATCGTGCTTTGCTCATCATCGATCATGGCCGTAGCCACTACAATGAGATCACGGCGGCAAGCCGCTACAACGAGATCACGGTAAAGGAACCGCACATAAATGATCACGGTAAAAACCGCTACAACATATAACTTCCTCCTTTCATCAACCCAACCCATGCAATCACATATAATAAATATTCTTAAATCATTTAATCAGAGCATTCACTAACCCGGTGATTTGCTTTTACCCTCTTTGGTTTTCGTCATTATGCTTGGGATTTCTGTGGCATTTATCAAAACATATAAGACTTATAATTATATACTAATCAAACAGATCTAGATGGTGTGGAGAATTACACACCTGATATTGCGAAATCCAATATTCTTAGTCGATGTCCTTGCTATCTGGATCTATTATCCTCAATCTATAGCCTTGCTTAAAAGCCGGAACAATTGCGAAAATATGCCTCTCCTTGAAATCCTGAAATTGGAGACTTATGATTTTCGGCTTTTAGGTCTAGTCGACTAAGCTTCCTTCAAATCCCGAATTGCCACCCATCATAAAACCATTAAACTATTAGCTTTTGGCTTTTGCCTTTCAAAAACCGGGAATAGATCATGAGAACTAATAAAAAATCAACACTTACCTTAGCATAGGAGATTCGGCTAGCACTAGAGAGAGGATTCGGCAATGCCCATGGAAGATTTAAATGCCGGAAGTATAGAACTAATTCTCAAATAGGATGAATAGAAGAAAAGACTATGGATGCTTCGGCTTCCTAGAGAAATCGGCACAAGAAGGAAAAAGTGGAGAAGAGTTTCGGCTTTTAAAGAAATTGGAGAAAAGAAATTGGAGAGGAGAGGCTAGGAATTTCGGCACAATGGGAGAGAAATTTAGGGTTTTCAGTGTCGAATCAAGGAGCTAGCCCCTATTTATAGATATTTTGGCACCTCTTGCTAAAAACCGAAAACGCCCTTAAAATTCAAGCTAAAAGAAAGGAGAAATTCGGCACCCTCCTTGCCATGCAGTAGCCGAATTTTACACTCCTCTAGGTGGTGGATTTTCGGCCAACACTTTCCTTGAAGATAAGCTCCTAACTTTTCTCCTTTTTATCTATGATATTATCACTTAAAAATCCACATAAATTCTCCTATTTTATAGCCTTGTAGCCGTCCACCTCTACTAATCCCTAATGCCAAATTTAACTCACTTAAACTAAAATATTTGGGCCTCATTAAAGTTAATACTTGGGCCCCTAATTCCTTGTGTGTGGCGTCACACTCTCTTCATTTAAAGTGCCAAATTTGGCCTAAAACATGGGCTCCTTATGACCCAAAACTTGTTCCTTTTTAACTGTTAATGATGCCACTTTAATCTGGGCATTTTTGCCTAATTCTAAGCCCAAATTTAGACCCCTATCAATTAAATTAACATAGTAAACCTATCCCTACACTAAATGTATAGGCCCGTAAATTTAGGATGTTACACTTAAAAATTTAAAATTTTTCTAAAATAATAATTTTGGGACCTAAATAAGTTAATAAATGATTCAAGTTTATCATACTGAAGTATATTATTATTATTTATTATTTTTCTTTGAATTTTTTAAAATATATATGGTTTCAAATTTATGTACTCTAACATAAAATTAGTTATACTATAATAATATTTTAATTTGACATGTTTAATTTTTTTTAATTTAACTCGAACAATTTTACTCGATTCGATTCAACTCGAATTCTATTTCACTCAACTCGATTCGAAAAAATTTTAAATCGAGTTAGGATGATAAATAGGACTCGTCTACTTGATTAACTCGAAATTTTTTCACTCAATTCGACCGAACGCTCACCCCTACGTAACTTATAGATTATATATTATTAATTACATATTTTATTCATGTTTAACTATGTTTTGGAATCTTCACTTATACTATTAGTAAAATCCTTAATTGAGTTGGTGTCACGAGTCAAGCGGACACCAACTCGATTAGGAAATTACAAAAATGACCTTCTATATTTAAAACAAGTTATATTATTCAAGGGTATTTTAATTTTTGTTAATTTAAAAAACAATAAAAACATGCATATAATAGGATTCGAACCTATGTCACAGAAAAACTTTATATTTACCATTCAATCAAGAATTTATTTTAATTTATTTATACATTTTAATTTTACTATGCACACTCTATTATCTCCATCAGCTGATAATTGTATGTTATTTTTAAATACACATCTGTCTTTTAAATCAGTGATTTTCACATGCATATGCGTGTGATAAGATTTCTTATTAATAATGTATTTGATTGAATTGGCACCACAAGTTAACTTAATATTGACTCAAGATTGATGACAATATTGTAATAAACAATTTAATCTGATTTTTCATTTTAATATCGTACATATTTCATGTGTTATTATTATTAATTAGTTTTAAACCATACATTTCATTATTTATTATATGATATTTTTAAACACACATTTGTGTTCTAAATTTGTGATTTCCACACGCATACGCGTGTGATAGGATTTGTAGTATATATAACTAGGTTATGTAATACTCATTGTATAAGCCCAAATTCGCCCGGGCCCGTTACAAAACCAAAACAAACCTAAACATAATAACTACCCAAACAACCCAACACAAATCAGACCCAAACAACAACCCTAGCCCACATCCATTACAAACCCAAATCAGAAAAAACAAAGAATAACCAAACCTTAGGTGCGCCGCACCTAGGGTCTTCTGACCAACAGTCTGACGCCGCCTGCACCACCGCCTCCACTTGCACCGCCACTTGCACCTGCACGCATTAAAAGAGAAATGACAGCAAGTTGTAAAAATGACTTTATAAGCCATGAACGAAAAACAAAATGTACTTTTTTTTGGATATATGAAAAAGAAGCAAAAATTCAAACACAATAGGCAGCAGAGATTAAAACACTAGAAAAGAAAGGATTCAAGCACAAACAATCAAAGAAGTAAGTAATAAAAGGAAGAACGGGCTAAAGTTTACCTTTTTTCTCTTTTCTTTTTCTTTTCGAAACAGCACCCCAAAAAACGCGACTTCTGGACTCTCCACCGCCAGATACGGCGCGCACAAGATCCGTGATCGGCGGCGCGCAAGAACGCGATTCGCTGAAATTCCGCCGAGCTCGCATGCCTTCAACCCCTGCAAAGAGAAAAGAGAGGGGTTAGTTAGTTTTTTTAAGGAGCAGAGAAAAAATGAAAATTTTTAAAAAATTTCAGCCTTTTATAGGCGCATAAAACGACATCGTTTTGGTCGGCGCCCCTAAGCCCCAAAACGACATCGTTTTGGCCCCAAGATCCGCGTGTCGACCCGACTCGCCCAGGGGGATCCGCGTGTTTTTGCTTTTGGGGCTATTTGCGCGAATGGTCCTTCCGCATTTTTATATCTTTTAATACAATTTTTTTTTATTTTTCAATTTTACCCCATAATTTTTATTCCATTGCAATTTGGTCCCATGCAAAGTGACATCATTTTGAAGGACCGGGATTATTTCCCATCTGGTCCCTCCCCATTTTCGCGCATTACACAGGGGCCCCGATTCATTTTTTATTTTAAATTGCGGCCTTTAATTTTACTCTTCTCCTAATTTAGTCCTTTTCTTATTTTCTTTCGTTAGTGGTGTTATTTTATCATTAATTCAATATTGATTGTTATTATTAATATTACTGCTATTATTTTTATTATTAATATTATTGTTATCACTATTACTATTACTTTATTATCAACAGTATTATTATTACTTTTTTTTTTGTTACTGTTATTTATTTAGATATTTTACTAATTATTATTCATTTACTATTATTATTATAATTATTAATTTTATACTTATTATTATTATTATTTTATTATTACTATTACCATAATTTATTTATCTTTACTATCATTATCGTATTATTATTATTATTATTATTATTATTATTATTATTATTATTATTATTATCATTATTATTTTATTTTGTTATTATTATTATTTTTATCATCAATATTACTATATTTCTATCCATATTTATTTTCTTATTCTAATACTATTGTTATCTATTTAATTTTTATTTACCCTTTTTACTTATATTATTTTATATATACTTCTATTTCCCCTTATATCCTTGTTATATTTTTATATACTTCTACTTCTATATATATATTAACATTATTTTCATTATCACTATTATCGTTATTTTATTATTACTTCCATTATTATATGATTTTTTAGTATATGTTTATTATTATTACTATTCATTATTATTATTATTATTATCGTCGTTAACATTATTTTTGTTACTATATTTATTTCTCTACTATTATTATTGATATTATTCTTATTATTGTTACTATTATAATTATATTATCTCTTCGTATTTATACTTATAATTATTACTCTTTTTATTTACTATTTTTACTTTTATTTTTCATTATTTTCATTTTTGGCTCGTTTATTTTATTTTATTTCATTTTCGTCCTTTATGTTGTCATTCATACTAATGCATTTATTACCATTTAGCTACGCATATTCATATTGTAATTTGTTTTTTGCATTTTGTTACAAACTTGTGTTATATTAACTTTTACCCGATACCAAATTGATTCCTTTCATAAAGGCAATATTCCGTATTTAGGAGTTCGAGAGATTGTGCCCTAACGTATTGGGTTTCGATTTTTTCTCGTTTAACCTAAATAACCGAATATCCTTTTTAAAACAAATACGTAAACTTTAAACAAAAAGCTTATTCTCGAGAATTCGAGACGTCGTGTCCTAACGCATTGGATGTGATGTTTTTTTATTTCGAGATAAGATTTTCTAAATCAAGGCAATGTTCTGTATTTAGAAACTCGAGAAATCGTGCCCTAACGTGTTGGGTTTTCGATGTTCTCGTTCATTCTAAATAACCAGATATCCTTTCAAATTTAAATACATGAGTTTCGAACAAAAGGCAAGTTTAGCCTCGAAGGTCGAGGTGTTGTATCCTAACGTATTGGATGTGACATTTTTATCTTGAGACGAGACAGCCTTTGGCACACATTTTCAATTTATCCAAACGATTTTTTAGGCATCACCATAAAAGAAAGATCGTATTTTTTTAATTCTTTCAAGTTTTCAAATTTTCGACGCTAAGACATTAATTAATCAACTAGGTACCAATTTTGGGCGTATCGAGGGTGCTAATCCTTCTTCGTGCGTAACCGAATCCCGAACCTGTCTTTCTGAGTTTCGTAGACCAAAATCGTTGTTTTGATAAATCAAACTGTTTATTTAAAACAACCATTTTTTGAGGTGACCCGATCGCACCTCAGCAAAAAAAATTGGTGGCGACTCCCGTTTTTATTTTTATTTTTAAAATCAAAGTCGACCTCCGTTTTTCCAAAAATGGTTTCGACACTCATGATATAGATGAAAAAAAAATTATTTAAGGAATGGTTTAAGTTAATTTATTTAAAAATTAAATGATAAACACATTTAAAAAATAATTTTTAAATATTTTACTGTTGGTTAATAATACCAAATTCCATAATTTTTTTTTATTGAATATAGATATAGAGATGAAGCTAAAAAGCAATTAATCTACATCTCTAAAATTACAAACATAATTTTATAATAAGATATTTAGAAAAAAAAAAGAAAAGGTGATGTCCAGAAAATGACTAGCAAACCAATTAGGGCCTACAGGACGGTCCCTTAAAATGAAATTTTTTTCATTTAGTTTCTTTAAAATTTTTAAAATTTTAAATTAGTAAAGATAAAATTTACTTTGGCCCTCTAAAAATATAAAAAATTTGATTTAATCTTTTAAAAATTATAAAGATATAAGCTATTAAAATAGTAAAGTTACATTTTTTGTATCGTAAAACTTACAATTTAATTTTGACCTCTTAAAAGAATTTCTTAATTTCGCCCTGAAACCAGCCCGTTCAAAAAAAAAAAATTAATACACGAATAAATAACTGTAATTGAAGGGGATGTGCCCAAAAAAAAATTTGTGTGACAATAAATTGGAAAGTTCTGCCTTGTTGAATAATAGTCCAAATATTGCATCTGAATGGCAAGTTGCTGTTTCAGTTCAAACCCCTCAATCAATTATGAAAAGACTATCCATGACCATGCAACTTTTCTGCTATCACACAATTCACTTCATGCCCATAGAAAGTAAGTTAGTGTGGACATCAAGTTGTTGGTATTTAATAAATAAGGTTGTTGGCATTTAATAGCAGTAGGTGGTATTGATTAGTAATTTAAATCATTGAGGATCAATTTGTGTCAGTTAATATCAATTTACATTTATCAATATGAACATTTACTTTACATAAATATAGAACAAAAAAGAATTCATGATTTCTGTAGAAGTCATACAATGATTATGATCATGAAAATGAGAAATGTTTATGCGAATGAGTGGCAAATCAATAGCGGTGGCGTACAATTTGGTGGTACCTTTCTGCCTGAATTGCTCTCAGGAAGGCAAGACTCGCCAGTATTACGGTCGCAGGGTCAAGGGATCTGGTTGTTTTATATTTACTGTTGCCAAAGTTGGATGCTGCACTTGCTTCGGAATCCGTCACCAACTCCGTCTTTATGTCGTCTGAAAGCTGCTAGCACTCCTTATTTTAAGAACCACCGGCTGCCGATGCTCTTGTTCTTCTTAACCATGTCGGCCGCACAGTGTCGGTTGGTGCTCAATAGCATCAGCATTATCATTAGCACCAGCATTGCTAAACTCAAACCTCGATCATTCTCCTGCTGCCTCCCAAAACCTCTCTTATCATACAAAGGCACAACATTTCAATTTCATATATAAAATCGATTCTTATCCGTTGGCCTTAATATAATATATATGTTTCATAAAAAATTGTAGATATATGTGAAGAAAAATATTTATACAATGCATACAATAATTAATAGATCACGGGTGTAGATGTTAGGATTTGATAATCTATTTTAGGTTGTTTGGATAATAAATCTCGTTTTGTTAGTGATATTTATTTATTTGATTTATTTAAAGTCGTTGAGTCATGGCTATAAAAAGTCATTTCATCCTTCAATAATTGATATTCAATTCTTTTCAAAATTCTCTTTACCTTACATTTGGTATCAGCGCTTCCTCGAGGGACCTAATTGATTTAGAAGCAGTAGCTCTCTATGTGATATTTTAGGTGATTGAAGATGGCAACAGAAAGTTCATTTGTGCAGCCTCTTGTTCTAAAATTTGATGGACACTATGACCACTGGGCAATGCTCATGAAAAACTTTCTGCGATCAAAGGAATATTGGGTCATAGTAGAAAATGGGGTACCTGTAAAGCCCTAATAGAGGCAAAGAAGAAATAGGTCGAGGATCAAAAGTTGAAAGATTTGAAGGCAAAGAACTATCTATTTCAAGCATTAGATCGTTCAATCCTTGAGACAATCCTTAATAAGGATACATCCAAAACTATATGGGATTCTACGAAACAGAAATTTCAAGGTGCAACAAGAGGAAAACATGCACGCCTACAGGCTCTGCGAAAGGAATTTGAGATTCTTGAAATGAAGACTGGTGAATCTGTCAATGAATATTTTGCTCGAACTTTCACAATAGTCAACAAGATGAAAATAAATTGTGAGAACAAGACAGATTCTGAAGTGATCTAAAAAATTCTGAGATCAATGACTTCCAAGTTTAACTATGTTTTGTGTTCCATTGAGGAATCTAAAAACACAAGCACCTTGACTATTGATGAATTACAAAGTAGCTTGTTGGTGCATAAGCAACGCATCAACATGAGTTCTTTAGCTGAATAAGCACAGGCATTGAAGATTTCTTCTGGGGAATAGTTTGGTTCAAGAGGTCGAGGTCGAGGTGGTTACAGAGGAAGAGGAAGGGGAAGGGGAAGAGGCAGATAGAGTCTTGATAAAGCCATTGTGGAATGCTACAAATGTCACAAATTAAGACATTTTTAATGGGAATGCTCAAGCAAAGAGGCAAGCTATGCAGAAACTCAGGAGACGATAAAGTTAGGCAACAACACAAGCTTGGCTGTAATAGGAAAGGGCAATGTAAAATTACTAGTGAATGGAATGGTGCAGATCATCACAGGAGTTTTTTATGTGCTAGAATTGAAGAATAATTTGCTAAGTGTGGGGCAGTTGCAATAGAAGGGGCTGGTTGTTCTATTTCAACATGATAGATGCAAGGTATATCACTCTAAGAAAGAGTTGATCATGGATACAAATATGGTTGCAAATCAAATGTTCAAGTTACATGTTGTTACTGCACTACCTTCTTGTTTTAGCACAATCTTCAAGTTACATGTTGTTACTGCACTACCTTCTTGTTTTAGCACAATCACAGAAGAAAAGGTTCAACAGCTTTGACATTGCAGATATGGGCACTTGAGTTATAAAGGTCTAAAAACACTTCAGCAGAAGAAGATGGTCAATGGCTTACTGGAACTCAAGTCTTCATCAGAGCTTTGCAAGGAATGTATGGTGGGAAAGCAGCACAGAACACCATTTCCAAAGAAAAGCACTTGGAGGGCGGCACAAATTCTTCAATTAATTCATGTTGATATCTGTGGACCAATCAAACCTGCTTCAAATAGTGGAAAAAGGTACCTGATTACTTTTATTGATGACTTCAGTAGAAAAACTTGGGTTCTAACAAAAAAAAGCAGAGGCTTTTGTTATTTTTCAAAATTTTAAAGTTCGTGTTGAGAAAGAATCAAATTCGATTATCAAATTTTTGCGAACTGATCGTGGAGGAGAATTTACATCACATGAATTCACTAAATTTTGTGATGACAATGGCATTCAAAGACAACTGACAGCTGCATATATGCCGCAACAAAACGGAGTAGCAGAACGCAAGAACAGAACCATTATAAATATGGTACGCAACATGCTCTCTACAAAGAAGATTTTGAAAACCTTCTGGACTGAAGCAGTCAATTGGACAATACATGTTTTGAATCGAAGCCCAACTCTTGCTGTCAAAGATCAGACACCAGAAGAAGCATGGAGCGGAGTCAAACCCTCAGTTGAGTATTTTCGTGTTTTTGGTTGCATTTCTCATGTTAATATGTCTGATTCTAAAAGAACCAAATTAGATGATAAAAGCATGAGGTATTTTATTGGGGGTTAGTAATGAGTCAAATGCTTATAGACTTTACAATCCAAACTCAAAAAAAAATTATAATAAGTAGGAATGTATTCGAATAAGATAAGGCATGGGATTGGGATGAAAAGTATGAAAACACTGCTGTGTGTGACTTAGAATGGGGAGATCAGGAAAATGCTGCGACTGGAATTAATGAGACTAAAGAGGAAGGTGAATCTAAAGTTGATTCAGACATAGAATCCTTCCTCTGATGTTTCAACTGGAGATGATGCTTCTCGTACAGATGAAAAGAGAAACAAGGCATCACTGGCTTGGATGAGAGATTATGAGACCGGAGAAGGGCTTTCTAAAGAAGATAATGAAGCTTATTTGGTGATGTCTACAGCTGACGATCCTGTTCAGTTTGAAGAAGCTGTTAAAAGTGAAAAGTGGAGGAAAGCAATGGATGCAGAAATGGAATCAATAGAGAAAACTAATACATGAGAACTGACAGAATTACCAAAGGGAGCAAATAAGGTAGGAGTGAAGTGGGTTTATAAAACCAAATTTAATAAGATTGGAGAGGTGGATAAATACAAGGCTAGACTTGTTGTGAAGGGGTATTCGCAACGGTATGGAGTAGATTATATTGAAGTATTTGCCCCTGTTGCTCGTATGGAAACAATTCGAATGGTTGTAGCATTTGTAGCTCAAAGAGGTTAGACTATCTACCAACTAGATGTGAAATCAACGTTTTTGCATGGTGAATTAACTGAAAATGTTTTTGTGGAGTAGCCAAGTGGTCATTTTTAGCCGGGAAATGAGGGGAAGGTGTATAAACTAAAAAAAACACTTTATGGGCTTAAGCAAGCTCCATGTGCTTGGTATAGTCGAATAGATGCTTACTTCATGAAGGAAGGATTTGAGAAATGCAATTATGAACATACTTTGTTCATAAAAAGGCGAGACATGAAAATGGTAATTGTTAGTTTGTATGTTGATGATCTCATTGTTTCTGGTAATAATGAGCAGATGATAATTGAGTTCAGAAATTCTATGAAGAATGAATTTGACATGACAGATCTTGGGAGGATGAGGTATTTTCTTGGTATTGAAGTGTTGCAAAAATTTGATGGCATATTTATCAGTCAAAATAAGTATGCATCAGAGGTGCTGAAAAGTTTCGGAATATATGAGAGTAATCCTGTTCAGGTTCCATTAGTCCCTGGATTCAAACTTTCAAAGGATGAAGATGGAGTCAAAGTGGGTAAGACTTGCTACAAGCAAGTTGTTGGTAGTCTTATGTATATTATTGCAACACAGCCAGACATGATGTTTGTGGTAAGTCTTGCTAGTAGATACATGGAAAATCCTACCGAGCTACATTTGCAAGTGGTGAAACGAGCTTTGAGATACTTAAAGGGTACCACTAAGTTTGCAATCTTCTATAAGAAGGGAGGAGAAGATGAACTTGTTGCTTATACTAATAGCGACTATGCTGGAGATATAGAAGATAGAAAGAGTACCTCTGGTTATGTGTTTTTATTAAGCTCGGGAGCAATTTCACGGTCTTCTAAAAAGCAACCAGTAGTTAGTTTGTCCACCACAAAAGCTGAATTTATTGATGCAATATCATGTGCATGTCAAGCAGTATGGTTACAAAGGGTGTTGGCGAAATTAGACAAGAATCATGAGAAATTTATCACTCTTTTTTGTGATAACAGCTCGACAATCAAGCTCTCCAAAAATCCAGTAATGCATGGTCGCAGCAAACATATTGATGTGCGCTTTCATTTCCTTCGAGACCTGACAAAGACTGACGATATTAAAATGGTGCATTGTAATTTACAGGATCAGTTAGCAGATGTGATGACCAAACCTCTTAAGCTGGATCAGTTTTGTAAGCTAAGAAGATTCTTGGGTGTCTATGCAGAAGCTGACATAAACTAAATGCTTAGAGCATTTTTAGTTTAAGGGAGGAATTGTTAGGATTTGATAATCTGTTTTAGGTTGTTTGGATAATAAATCACATTTCTTCAGTGATATTTATTTGTTTGATTTATTCAAAGTTATTGAGTCATGGACTCCTTTCTTTCTCTTTTCAGTTGCGATGTACAACTATAAAAAGTCATTTTCTCCTCCAATAATTGATATTCAATTTTTTTTCAAATTTCTCTTTACCTTACAGTAGATAAGTTTTTTTTCTTTAAATTAAATCATATTATTTTATTAAAAATTTTAAAATAAGACAAACGATCTTTTTTTATTAAGGAGGGTAAAAGCTATTAATAGTAATCAATCTAGGAAAAGATAAACCAGTAACATCTTCATACAACACATTCAATACAAAATCAAGAGGTAGCCAATAACCATTCCTTCTATAGCTTTTGCTAAGCAATCAGTCATCCTATTGCATTCTCAATGCACATGCCTAATATCAATATCTCAATCTTAATGTAACAGGTCTCGCATGGCATGAATGATGTAACACCCCTCACCCGTATTCAACGCCGGAATAGGGTTACGAAGCATTACTGGACTTATAACACAATTGAACATACATTTCTTAAACAATTATCAAATTCAAATACAAGTCATTCACAATCATTCATCAAGTCCCTAATACGAGCCTACGATGCCCAAAACATGCTTTAGAAATGGTTCGGGACTAAACCAATATCTCAGGAAATTTTCGGAAGACTTATAAAATTTTTCAAAATACAGGGGACACATGTCCGTATGGCTCAGCCGTGTGTCTCACACGGACAAAGACACGCCCGCGTCACAGGCCGTGTGGACATTCAAAATGGGATCACATGGCCGTGTCCCAGCCCATGTCCGACCCCGTGTAACTCTCTGACTTGGGTCACACGGCCAACCACACGCCCGTGTGACCAGCCCGTAGACCCTTTGAAATGGCCTCACACGCCCGTGTGCCAGGCCGTGTGCTAGGCAGTGCCAAACCTGTAGGGTATACTGACTTATGCCACACGGCCAAGTCACACGCCCGTGTGTTGAGCCGTGTGGAGCATACTAACTTGATTTCTAATTAAACACTAGGGAACACACAGCCGTGTCACCTAACCGTGTGTCACACACGGCTGAAACACACGCCCGTGTCTCTGCCCGTGTGGACAAAAATAGGCTAGTTGCCAAGCCATTTTTCTCACCTAAACTTTCAATCACCTACATAAACCATATGGCACATAACATGGCATAAATAGGCATTCCAACAAACCTCAATCAAGTCTAATTCATGCTATTTCCATACCAAAAACTATAATGCTCATAACATCATAAATTTCCTATGCAAAACATGCCAATCACATTCACAATTTAACCTAAATGATTAACTTCATACATACAGTATCTTGCCATAAAACCATAAGCATATCAACTTCCAATTTCAACCATTTGACATCCATAATGCCAATTCACAACAAGCATATAAAATGGCAATTATCAACCACACAACAAAAGGCCATTTGCACAAATATATATATATATCACCAAATATACCAAAATAAGCCAACTCCCATGGCTATACACAAAACCAAACACTTAACATTTACAAGCCAACTCAAATGGCTAAAATCCATTACTAACATATACCAAAATGACCATAAGTCCTATACATGCCATATAACCAAATACATAAGTTCAAAAGTACCAAAGTGAAAGCTTGATAGTGTGATGAGATCTCCGATGATTCTCAAATCTGAGCTAGCTTTGATATTCATTATAAAACACAGAAAAATAAACAGAGTAAGCTATAAAGCTTAGTAAGCTCGTATGCTAAATAAGTAAAACTTACAAACTAGCAATTCAATAACATAAACTGTAACACCCCTATCCCGTGTCCATCGCCGGATTAGGGTTAAAAGCGTTACCTAATAGATCGAAAACTTTAACAAACAATTCATCAAATACCTCATCAATTACAATCATAGCGTCCCCTTTTGTAGGTCATCTAGACCTAAAACATGCTTAGAAACAGGGTCGGGACTAAACCGGAACACATACAGAAATTCTCAGAAAATTAAACCTTTTCTAAGTTTCAGGGGCTACACGCCCGTGTGGGCAGGCCGTGTGCCTCCCACGGCTACTAGACACACCCGTGTGTCCTCCCCGTGGTCGAACCTGATTTAACTCCACGGCCACCAAGCACGCCCATGTACCCTGGCCGTGGTCGATCCTGACCTGGCCACACGGTTACCAAGCACCCCCATGTGCTAAGGCCGTGTACTCTTAGGCCACATACTGACTTATTCACACGGCTACTAGGCACGCCCGTTTACCTTGGCCGTGTGCTCCTAAGCTAACTACTGACTTAGCCCCACGGTCATTAGGCACGCCCGTGTGCCATAACCGTGTGGCACAATAGGCCATTTGCAAGGCCAAAATGCCACCCACTTTAGGGTCATACCTACAAGCAATTTATCAAGACATCTCATGCTCATTTGGCAACCAAAAATATATCAAATTAACCATTCAATCTCTACATTCAAATCTACTTCCATTCATATCAATTTATACAACAAAAGCTCAAGTATACTCAAGCATATTTCATCCATGTTTACCTTTCATAAACTCATTTCCTTGTTCAAACATTTAAGCTTAATTTCCATCTATATACTTCCCAAAAGCATAACCATTTTATATACTACCCAACCATACCAAAACATGCATCATATATCATAATCACAAATGCATATGACTAACACATAACTAGCCAAATCACATGGCTAAGTTCACAACTCTTACTTATTCAAATAACTAGCCTATACATGCCATATCTAGCTATTTACACTTTCAAAAAGTACCAAAACAAGTTCAGTAGTGTGATGACGATCCTCGACGGTCCCTGAGCCCTTAGTAGCTTTGACGATCTATAAAGCAGAGAAAACACACACACAGAGTAAGCTTTCTAAAAGCTTAGTAAGTCATATACAAATAAACTTAATATGTAAAGCATGTAAGCATATAATTACATTGGCACAATTCATATACATAACAAAATTTCTCACATATATGCTTTGGTCCATATTCTTGGCCATATTTGCCATTTGCATCAATTCAAGAATCATATATACACATAGCTCTTTCATGCATACTTTCCCATATCATATTTCTATTTCATCATCCAAATCATCATAGTAAGATCATATAGATACTTACCTTGTATACACAATCAGTGTATAAATCAACGTACCTGAAACGAATTTATAATTTACTTTGCCATTCGTATCACAGACTTGCCCGTTGAACCGATAGGAACCTAATAAGATACTCAGAAAGCTCGGAATAGTTGTACAATGCCAACGTCCCGCATTTAGGTCTTACATGCACTCGTGATATTGATGCCACTTTGTCCCGCATGTGGTCTTACACAAATCAATACGATGCCGATGTCCTGCATGGTCTTACACGTAAAGATAATATCGATGCCAACGTCCCAGACGTGGTCTTACACAAACCAATATGATGTCGATGTCCCAGGCATGGTCTTACACGTAAAGATAATATCGATGCCAACGTCCCAGACGTGGTCTTACACAAATCAATACGATGCCGATGTCCCAAACATGGTCTTACACGTAAAGATAATATCGATGCCAACGTCCCAGACGTGGTCTTAAACGAAGTCTCAAATCAACGCCAACGTCCCAGATGTGGTCTTACATGATAAAACAGAACAGATACCTATGTCATGACATAGCTAATCCTATCTATTCCTAGGTTCATACGGGACTTCTCGGACAATGTCACTATATTGATCTTATCTCGGAGTTCATGTACATAGCATCTCGTAAGCATTCATTGTTATAAATAGTCATATGAACATACATAATTTAATACGAATACGTTTATTTGCATAATGACTTACCTCAGATTCAATTTATCGGAAATGGAAACGGCTACTCGGTTACTTTCGCCTTCCCACAGTTTAAGTCTGTTTTCCTCGGTTCTTGATCTAAACATATTCAGAATTAATCCTTTTATTCACTAACTCATCCAATTCAATCCAAAGACACACACTTAGGGATATTTGCAAATTAACCCTCACATTTGCACAATTTATCAATTTAGCCCATTTTTCTCAAAACATCAAATTCACAAAATCATCACATACTCATGCTTAGCCGAATGTTCATACATCTCATACAAACCCACATTTTCCATCAAATTTGCACAATTTGCAAATTTTCAAGAACAAAGTATGTTTATCTAGCTCAAATCTTTCATTTAACAACTAAACTCATCACAAAGCTCAACATATCATCAATGATATATCTCATGAACATCATCAATACACAAAATTGAGACATGGGCTTGATAGTAGACTAAGCAACAATCTCAAAAACATAAAAATCATCAAAATCTAAAGCCAAAACATACCTAAATTTAAGCTTGCAATGGCCGAAACCCTTGATGCTTTGTTCTTTCTTTTTCTTTTGTTTTTCGGCAAACATATGATAATAATAAGGCCACTTACTCATGTTCTCTTTTTATTATAATATAATAACTTATAAAATAATATACTAATTTAACATATATTATAAACTTATGAAAACATATAATATATATACATGTTACCGTCCACTAACCATATTTTTGGCTTAATTGCCATATAAGTCCTCACACTTATAAAGACATAACAAATAAGCATCTTTTCATAAAACATGCAAATTTGCATTTCAATGCAATTCAATCCTTTTCATCAAATTAAACACACAAACGAGTAATTTAACTTACAGAAATTTAGCACATACTTAATCACTTATCAACGGCACAGAAAATAATATTAAAATATTATTCAAACTCGAATTTGTGGTCCCGAGACCATTATTTCGACTAGGGTATAAATCAGACTGTTACATAAACATCATATAATGCAATTCAAATTTGAAGCATAACTTAACATATGTATTCAATCCAAAGATTAAACACAATTTCCTTCAACTTCTTCGATGCGATGATTGTATAGTTCACGTACATACCTGTACAAGCTCGTATCGATCTCATACTCATCCATATCTTTGATATACCCGTTGAACCATTCGGAATAATATAGGATACCCGAGAATCTCGCACCCTAAGTGCCACATACATAGCCAAAGCTATCTCAATCTCATATCACATATAATGCTCACTCTCGAGCTATCAACGGGTCTGCTCACACAAGCTGACGGTCAAGACGTAACTACACGGTGCTTCTCATACAAGCTGACGAGGATCCGCAACACATGCCAGATAACTCAGCCACTGGTAGAACGTACGGACCAACACCCAAAACACAATAACCCCTAATGACATGTCATTTGTATCCTATCTATTCCTAAGGTTCAACTGGATTTCACACGTATCCAATTCTCGTCGAACATTTCCGTAAGATTGTATTCACAATTTATTCAATAATAAAACATTCAAAATACAATTATATTAGTGCTTATTAACATACGAACTTACCTCGAATTTATACGGAGAGAATCGAGCTATTAATCAACTATCTTGTTTTTCCCTCGATCTAATTCCGAACTTCGCTTTTCTTGATCTATATATAATCAAATTTAACTTATTTAATTATCATTCTATTCAATTTAGCCCAAAAATCATATTTTGGCAACTTTACATTTTTGCTCTAATAATTCAACATTTTTACAATTTAGTCCTTAGCTCATAAAAATACAAACTCATACAATTAAGTCCCTACCCATGCTAGCCAAATTTCTCTTATTACCATAGCAGCCCATATTTTTCATTTATTTCACAATTTAACCACAAACTTTACACATTTCACAATTTAATCCCTATTTGGAAATTTTACTAAAAATCACTTTACAAATGTTGTTTATCTAACAACAAGCATACATTTTCTATCATCAAACATCAAAATACACATGTATTCATCAATGGAAAAACCCTAAACCTTTAACAGTTTTGCAAATTAGTCTCTGGGCTAGCTAGATTAAGCTGCAACGATCTCAAAAACATAGAAATCATTAAAAACGGGACAAAAATCGTACCTAATTGGACAAATTGCCTTGGTCGAATATTGAAGCTTAGAAAATTTCTTTGTTCTACCCTAGTTTCGATTGAAGATGAAGAATAAAAAGATGATATGTGGTTTTCTTTCATTTAATTTATCTTTATTAACTAAATTACAAAATTAACCTTAATGAACATTAATTATTTCACTAAATGCGAAGCCATTATCATCCATTAACTCACAAATGGGCTAATTACTACATAAGGACCTCCAATTTAAAGTTCTATAGCTATTAGACACCTTTAGCTAATAGAACTTCACTTTTACACTTTACGCGATTTAGTCCTTTTTATCAAATTGAGCATTTAAACGATTAAATTTCTTAACGAAATTTTCACACAATCATACTATCATACTGTAGACATTAAAAAATAATAAAATAATTATTTTGACCTCGGATTTGTGGTCTCGAAACCACTATTCCGATTCGACTAAAAACGGGCTGTTACAAATGACATACGAATCCGGCTACTGTATCATCAGAGTACCGTTAACATGATGCAACACTTCCAAATAATTTGTTTCTAACAACACATCATGACAACCATAGATTATCTTAAAATATTATCAGAATTATCCAACTAACAAATCACTGAACCAATCCATTCAAACAGCAGCTGCCTTGAAGATTTGGCACTTGTTTATTTCTTGATTTTAGTTAAGTAATTATTCTTTGCGACATTTAAGCATAAAAAAAGCATACATTTTATTTTGCTAAGACATATAATTAATTATTTGTTTAGACACAGCTTGGTAATTATATCGGTACTGTTTTTCTTTTTCCTTTTTATTTTACAGTATAGATGGGAAGAAGCTAAAAAGAGAAAACTAGCGGATCTAGAATTTAAAAATAATAAATTTTAATTATATAAAATAATAAATTATGAATCATATCAATAATAAACGAATCAGCGAATCAATATTTACTTATTGTGAACTGATTTTGGGAAAATATATATTTTTCTTAAGACTTTTGTTAACACCAATTTTTATATAAATCACAAATATTTAATTTCATCAAATTTTATTATTAATAAATTAGAACCGTCAAGTAATTGTAATAAAACATTCTCTTATTTTTTTTTTATTTTTAATTTTAGACCACATTATCTTAATTTTTGTTTACATTTTCATAGTTTTGTTTTATCCATCTTGTTCAAGAACAAATTCAAGAACGAAGTCAGAAATTTTTTTGGAGGTAAAATTAAGTTATAAATTTTGATAAGAGTTAAAATGTAATTTCACCGTCGTATTAGCTAATATATTTATATTTTTTAAAGGACTAAATTAAAATTTTATCATTTGAGGGATTAAAGTGCAATTTTACTATTATTTATTTATAATTTTATACATTTTATTCTATTTTCTTTGAAAGCAGTTGTGATTTAGTTTTTAATTTCTAGTCACGTTGTGGCATTTATATGGGATATGCCAAGGTAAATGTGTCGTCAAATCTATTTGAAACTGTTCTCGGAAGACCTTATCAAAATAGAGCATAGTGATAGTATTTTTAAAATTGGAATCCGAGATGGTGATGATGAGAATGATAGGCCATATGAGATTTGACCTTATGTGCACAACTATTGTGGTGGTTCTCTTGGCAGTAATTTTTTAGTTGATCAAAGTTCACTGTCAAGTTAATCTAATGATGACAGGATTATGATGCAATTTTTAATAGTTTGGTTAAAGTGTTGTATCTCTAGTTTGCTTCTGAATTTTTCTGAAGTCGTGTAAATTTATCTTATTCTCTTTTTAGATTATTCTATTGACATGATACTTATACATAAATTTATAGTGTCTTATTATCATTTTCATTATCCATAATGTCTTCATATTATTATTATTATTTGTAACTCCTATTAATCCTATCATTTTCTTAAAAGAAATTATCCCATTAAAGATGACGTCACTTTTCTTCCATGTGAAAATTTGAGATAAACATTGACTTGTTGATGTGATATTGATCTTCGTCATGTAGATAACTTAAAATTGGATTGAGTTTGAAAATTCTATGAAGTATGGAAATAAAAAAAATTAAAAATCATTTATAGGGCGGCTAAAAGCATTTTGGTAAAATATAGAGATTACTAGCATCATTTTGTTGACTGAGCTTGTTAATAGTCATTTTGGATCTGTAGTTTATTTATTTATGATTAATATAAAAATAATGATGATGATAAAATTAAATATTATAATAATATTATAACGTGAGATAAAAATAAATTAAATATACCACATTAAAAATAAACGCTCATCCAAACAAATCAACATCCAATTAACATTATGAAGAGAAAAAGTTGAATCCAAATTTTAAATCAATCTACAAAGGAAATTTAATTTCTCAAAAAAATAATAAATTAATTAAATCCCAAATTTTGATTGAGACTGTCCTTATCAAAGTGCACATGGCTCTTATTTTTCAAAAGAGAAAGGTTTTAATTTTATAGGAAGTCAACAGGCACAGCTAGCAAAAGAAAAGTGTATAATAACTGTTAAATTATGATACTTTTAACATGAATGTGAAAAAGATAAATTTATAAAAAGTTAAAATGGAAATTAAATATTGTTTTAGTTAAAACGATAAAATTTAATTTATTTATTTTTTCAATAATTAAAATTGAATTTATAATTATAATGAGGTATCAAGTTCAAATTCCATAATATATATGTATTTTTTAATATAAAAATAGGGTAAATTATACTATATATTTTGGTCACTTTAATTTTTTTTTAATCTAATTACTCTAATTAAGATAATTGTTTAAATTGATTATTGTCGTTAAAAATTTCATTAATCCACTAACGAATTATTGATATGACATTTTTCTAACTTTTGACTAAAGTTGGGAATTTCTATAATTAGTTCAAAATATTTTATTTTTTTTTTTGCAATATGAAGATTTCAATGGTAACATCGTCAACATTTAAATCCTTTCTAAAAAGAAAGAATTTAATGACGGTAATGACGAATCATGATCATGATCCCACCTTTTCCAATAAGCCCACCTATCAACATAACACCACCTGCCACCTTTTTCAATGTTGAAATGTCTTAAATTTATTTGTGATTTGTTTCTAATATTGAGATTTCTTTCTTCGTTTTTTTTTGTTCTATGTTTGGTTGTCGAAAAACTAAGGAAAAGATCTTAAATAAAACTTGTTTTAGTCTTATCAGACAAAGTAAATTAGCTAATGGTAGGTTAAGTGAATGAAGGTTATTATTTTATCTTTTTTACTTTTCCATGCTACTTAACATGAATATTTGATTTCATAATATTAGAAATCATCATACCTACAATATAGGTAAAGAAAATAATATTTGACATATAAATATTATATATAAGAACAATATATCAAAAAAATTAGTTAATATTTTTAAAAAATAATTACATATTTATTATTTGATTTTATAAATAAAAGAGTTATTAATTTAAAAAAACTTTAAACAACATGAAATAAAGTACATATTAAAATGCTTATAAGAGGAATTAAACTCGGGACTCAAGGATGAAACCATGATTATCTAACCAAAAGACAGAGGTGAATCCAGGGGGTTGGCAAGGGCCCCGGCCCCCTTTAAAATGAAAAATTATTGTTTTGGCCCTTTAGAAAATTTTAAAATTTTAAATTAATAAAGGTAAAATTACATTTTGGCCCCTTAAAATTATGAAAATTTAATTTAATCCTTTAAAAATTATGAAGATATAGACTATTAAAAATTAAAATCATTTCGACCCCCTAAAAAAAATTTCTGGCTTCGCCCCTGCCAAAAGAGTTAATGTATTAAAAATATTAATTAAAAAAAGCTTGAAACAACATGAAATAAAACATACAAATGTGAGTAGGAGACGAATCGAACCCGGGACTCAATGACAAAAATATTAATATTTAACTATCTGACCAAACAAGCTAAGTTGTCAATTTTTAGTGAAAACACGCCTTATACGACACGTTTTCAATTTTTCTCTCTCCATAAATGACCTATTCTCATAAATATTAAAAAAAGGCATATATATATATATATATAAATTACTCGCTTTATGCTTACACTTTAAGGAGTAGATTTCAGTTTAGAAAGGTTTTTTTTTTTTTTTAAGTAAAAAAAGTAATATTTCCAATAGTTTGTTAGGTCAAATTTCCACAATTCCTTGACGATTTTGAAGGTTGATGGCTACTTTATTATTCATCCTAGTACCCTTTTATCTAATAGTGCCCTTTTATAGAAGAATTTTTGTCGTAACCATTTTTTTGTAAAACGAGTCGACTTTGGTTTTGAAAATGAAAACGAAAAACGGGAGTCGCCACCAATCCTTTTTGATGAGGTGTGATCGGGTCACCTCTTTATTCAATCATTTTAATAAAATTTAAAATTTACTAAAATGATAATTTTTGGTCTACGAAATTCAGAAAAACGAGTTCGAGAGTCGGTTACGTACGAGGAAGGATTAGCACCCTCGATACGCCCAAAATTGGCACCTAATTGATTAATCGATGTCTTAGAGTCGAAATTTGAAAATTCGAAATGATTTTTTAAAATACGATCCCTTTTTATCAATGTTTATTTTTTTTTTAAAATACTTGAATTGAATTGAAACGAGCTTCAAGGGCCAATTCATCCCGGGATAACAGAATGCCACGTCCCGTAAGTTAGGATGTGACATTTGAACCCTCGAGAACAAGTTTGCCTTTAAATTTTTCGAAACTTAATGTTTTGAAATTTAAAAGGATATTTAGCTATTTGGGTTTAACAAGAAACCGAAACCCCGTAAGTTAGGGCACGATTTCTCGAATTCCCAAAACGCAAAATATTGCCTTTGTTTTTGAAGATTTTTCTTTTTGAATAATAACTAGTACAATACTAAACGGCATGCATTATTTTGTTTGAAGAAAGATAAAACGATCTATATCGGATAAATATATTGGGGTTTAATTCACGATACAATGACATGAAATAAAGATATAACAATGAACATGGAACAATAACACGAATAAAATATTATACAAGTGAACAACGATAACATGAAAACACGAATAATCAAATCATAGCACACGCAATGGCAATAATCTCACAACATACACCATTTAAATACTAATATTAATAATTAAAGAACAATGAAATAAATAATATAAAAAATAGATAATACATAAAACAATTTAAAATAAGTAACAAAACAATTTTAAGTAAATAATACATAATAAAAGGTTTAAAATAAATAATATATAAAGTAATTTAAAATGATATAAAAAGGTTTAAAATAAATGATATATTAAAAATATTGAAATGAATAAATAAATAAATAACAAATTAAAAAGGCTACAATCCAATAGATTAGGGACTAAATCAGAATAGAAATATAATTAAGGATCCGATTTAAAAAAAAAGCAATTAAGGCCCGATTGACGCCTAGGAAAAATAAGGGGGACCATTTGGGCAATTATCCCCTATTTGTAAAACGCAACGTCTCAAAAGGGACTAGAATGAAACGAATGTAAAACCGTTGGGCCAGATTTGAAAACAAAAAAAAAAGATCTAATTGAAGTAGGCCAAAAAGCGGAAGGATTAGAATGGAAAATAGACCATTCATTTTAAAAAACACGCGGACCTGAAGTGGGTCGGGTCTGACCCGCAACGACACCGTTTTCGGTGTCTGACTCTTCGAGTGGTCAGAGGACTAGTTTGAAGCAAAAATAAAATCCTTGTGACATAAGTAGGAAAATTTAAAAACATGTAGGGCCACATTGGAACGTGTCGCAAAAGCGGAGGGACCTTTTGCGCAATTAGACCCTTAATCGAAAACGCGCGGATCCCCTGAGGCGGGTCAGGTCGCGCGCGGGTCAAGGCCAAACGGCGCCGTTTTGGCGCTAATAACCCCCCACCTGAAATGACGTCGTTTTCATCTGTTATAAAAGCTAAAAATCTGTCCAAAAAATCAATTTTTCCTCTCTTTTTTTTTTTAAAAAAAAAACCCCTTCTTTGAAAATCCTCTCCTTTACCGATCTGGGGTTCGGCTAACTCCGGCAACTCTCCGCCATGACTCCGCCGCGGGCGGTGGCCGGAGATGCCAAAATCGAGTATTTTTAACCCCCTTTTTTAAAAAAAAAATTTCTATTCTAAAAACTTTTTAAAACCCTATATCTTTTTAGAAGGTAAAAGAAAGATTCGTAAAATGAAGGGGGTTTCGGCGCCTTTCGAACCCTCTTTCGAACCCTTGTGGTTATGAGGTGTTCACACGCTCGCCGACGATAGCGCCTTCGACTCAGGTAACCCCTTTTTACTTTTATTATTTTTTTGTTTATTTATTTCTGAAAAAAAGTAAAAATAAAGAAATAACTAATATATGCGAAAAAATTACCTTGTTTCTTTTTTTTTTATTTCTGATGTTCGTAAAGAAATTACAATAGGTTTGTTTCGGTTTTTATAACCGAATTTACAAATTCATTTTTTGTCTATTTTCGTTTTGTTCTCTGTTGTTTCTTTGTCGTTTGCTTCTTTGTTTTGTTGCCTTGGCCTTTCGTGTTTCGTTTTCTTTTGCAGGTGACGTGAGAGGCGTGAGAGGCGTGCGAGGCGTGGAGGTGTCAGAGGCAGGCCTAGGTGGCTGCTAGGAGCGGCGGCAGCAAAAGGAAGGAACCCTAGGGTTCTAAAATTTTTTTAAAGTTTTTGGGCCTTTAGTTTGTATTTATTTTTGGTTTATTTTGGGCCCGGGCAATAATTGGGCTGTACAGCTGTCCCTCTTTGCTCGTTGTCGTGTAACGAGAATGGAGCAAAGACTTTAAAAAGACCAATTTTGCCTGGTCTTGCTGAGTCTCGGTGCTTCTTTTCTTCTTCAAGTAGCCTTGCTCTAACCCACTGTAACTTCAGAAGTATAGGAATTTGTGTTTCAATTTGCTCGAATGTAATTTCAGGGAGAAAAGATTTGTAGCTTCGATCTACTACGCTAGAACTTCAAGGAGATGAGAAATGTGGCTTCGAGCCGCTCCAATGTAGTTTCAAAGAGAAGTGATTTGTAGTTTCGATCAACTCCAATGGTACAAGGAAATAAAGATTCAGGCTCCAATGTAATCTCAGGGGGAAGGGATTTGTAGCTTCGACCTACTCCGCTGGAACTTCAAGGAGATGAGAGTTGATCCTCAATGTAATTTCAGGGAGAAGGGATTTATAGCTTCGACCTACTCCACTAAAGTTTCAACGAGACAAGAATTCAGAGAGAAGAGGTTTGTAGCTTCGATCTTCTCTATTGGAACTTCAAGGATATAAGAATTCAGAGAGAAAAGATTCGTAGTTTCGATCTTATCTACTAAAATTTCAAGGAAATGAGGATTTCAGGGAGAAGGGATTTGTAGCTTCGATCTACTCCGTGAACCTCAAAGGGATAAGAATTCAGGGAGAAGAGATTTGTAGCTTCGATCTTCTCTACTAAAACTTTAAGGAAATGAGGATTTCAGGGAGAAGGGATTTGTAGCTTCGACCTACTCCGTTGGAACCTCAAAGGGATAAGAATTTAGGGAGAAGAGATTTGTAGCCTCGATCTTCTCTACTGAAACTTTAAGGAAATGAAAACTGGTAATTTCAACCTGCTCCGCTGTATCTTCAATGAGACGAGGTTGGTGGCATAAATCTACTCTACTGCTTCATGGAGATAAGATTCATCGTTTTCGATCTGCTCCACTACTGCTTAGGGAGACGAGATATGTAATCTTCAGTCTACTCCACTGTCGCTTCAGGGAGATAAGGCTGATGGCTTAAATCTACTCTACTGCTTCATGGAGATAAGATTCGCCGTCTTCGATCTGCTCCACCACTGCTTAGGGAGACAAGATCTGTAATCTTCAGTTTACTCCACTGCCGCTTCAAGAAGGTAAGGCTGATGGCTTAAATCTACTCCGCTGCTTCATGGAGATAAGATTCGCCGAATTCGATCTGCTCCACTATTGCTTAGGGAGACAAGATCTGTAATCTTCAGTCTACTCCACTGCCGCTTCAGGGAGATAAGGCTGATGGCTTAAATCTACTCTGCTGCTTCATGGAGATAAGATTCGCCGTTTTAGATCTGCTCCATTGCTACCTCATGGAGATAAGATCTGTGAATTCACCGATGTTGCTACACCATCCTCTAGGGACATGATCTGTAGAATCGGTTTCATGTATCTATGCTTATGCCAAATGATTAGGATGCATTGATCGAAATGAATCAAATGCTCCTAATCGGATGTGTATGAATGATGAATGCAGAAATGAGAATGATCCTTTTTTAAATGCTTAAGGTATAATCGCTCGTTGTTCATCAGGGCATTATCGTTGACGTATTATGCTGCCATCTTGTTCGGCTGGTATTCTTGATAGAAAACCCAAAGAAACAATCATATTCTACTCAACAAGCTTGCCCCGTTGTAATTTCAGAGTCCCTTCCACTGTACCTTCTGGGACATAAAGTTTGTACCTCCTACTGTAACTCTAGGAGAATAACATTTGGTTTCTTCCATCCATCCTGCTGCAACTTCGAGGTATAGGATTTGCATCATCCTCAATCAATTTGATTTGTTACACCATTCGCTGGGTGTAATGACCAGATGTATATGCCTGATATTTGCATGAATGCAGAGTATCATTTTTCTTTTCCCGAGAACGATCCCCTTGTACACTTGGGTTGACATTGCTCGTTATTTGTCGAGGTTGTATCACCGATGAAATGTCTTGTTTTTTTTTGTGTTCAACCAATAAAAAAGTCCAAAGAGATAATCATCTTTTTCCAATATTTCCAAGCCTTAGGCTTGGTGAGTTCTAAACAATAGTCCTGTTTCAGGTTCTTGTATTATTTAGAAGCTTCCAAAGTAATTTGCAGAACTTCTTTTGTGAAAGTATTATTAGTCCATTAATCGTTATTTCAATTCAAAATACTTGAAAAATAATGGGCAAGAAGGAAATTAATTGAGAGCATAGCTCGAAACAAATAAGTTAATCAAGGATAGCAAATGCAATTAAGCAGGAAATTTATTGGAGGCGTATCTTGAAAAGAATAAGGTAATCAAAGATAGCAAATTCAAAATGGGTAAGATGGAAAACTAGGTGCCCTAGATATCGCAGCCTGAGCTTCTCTGTACAAACTTCTTTGGGACCATTTTGAGCTTAATATATGTTTAGGGGATCTGGAGTACTTTGTTGATGCCCCAAGACGTAGCATACTTCTTCATTGTTAATTCAGGCATAGCAAGACTGCTGTATGCCCCACTTTTGATCAAAATTTGAGCCGCCCTTTTCGGGTTTTCAACTCAAATCCCATTTTGGTCTCAAAGCGCCCTTTGCGGGTTTTCGCCTTGGCCTCTCCTTTTTTTTTCTTTTTCTTTCTTTTCCTTTTTTGTGTTTTTTTGTTTTTTGGAAAACTTTTTATTGAATTTGAATTCAGCGGATTGGGCAGGTCCTTGCCATCCATCTCGGTCAATATCCATGCTTCCCCAGAACAGGCCTTCTTTGCTGCATAAGGCCATTCCCAGTTTGGCATCCATTTTCTTCTGAAGTCCCTTTTGCATGGGAAAAATCTTCTTCAAAGCCCTATCATGAAATTTTCTAGGGCGAACCTTTTTTTTTTGTAAGCTTGCATCATCTGACCGTGACAGATAGCTTTTAACATTTTCTCTTCAAATTCAACTGATCATATCGGGATTAAATCCATTGAGTTCTGACAAGACTCGAAAAAAAGAATGTCGACTTCAATAGACAAAACGCTTTTATTCCACAAACTAAGGCATTGCCTCAGCGAAGGTCTTGGCCAATGTTTGATAAGCATAGAGGGTAAATGTAACTTCTTTATGCCAATCTTTTACAAGTTTAGGTCATCTTCCTAATAATCCTTGTTTTGTTGCTCTTTTTTTTGTTTTTTTTTTACTTTTGTTTTTCCTCTCTGGCTGCCTTTGCTGCACTGTGATGTGGCACCTGATCTTTGAACAGACCGCAAAATTTTGACATTATGCGGTTAAATGTGATCTTTTTTGACATTTTTATGGTATTCTTTCTTTTTTTTTCTCTTTTTTGTTCTGATGACTATCGACTTTGTAATATTGGCCTACGAAGCTACTTCCACCCTCTTAGTGAAATAATTAATGCCTACTAGAAGCTTCCGACGATATCGTCCCAATAAACTCCATGCCCCACATAGATAAGGTCATAGATTCTACTTATTCTTTGTAAGGTGGGATCTATTTTTCATCTTATTCTACCATCCTTAACAAATCAGGAGACAGGTTACAATCTCTGTCGTCTCCAAAGTCCTGAGATCCCTCCAGACATATATCTTACTCAAAAGTAGACTCTGAGTCAGTAGCAGCGTCGCTCATGTTGTTGATATCTAGGGACCTGTTGTAGGTATGAAAGAATATTCAAAGAACTAATGAATCTAAGAATAATTATTTATGTGGTATGAACATGAATGAAATAAATGAATAAAAGAATATTTTCTAAAAATGAGACACAAAAATGCATTTTCATTGAAAATATAGATATTGAACATAAGCCTATTTCACAAAAAGATTCTTATTGCTCCTAGGCTTAGAGCGATAAGCATGTTTTGGAAATTACTCCGAATTTTTCTCTAAAAAATACAGGGATCTCTTCCACAGTCCCATTGTTCAAAAAACTCTCAAGTATGTAAGGGCTTGGAAACTTTTATTCCCCTATTCCCCAATTCCCTCTTCGGATATGTCATTCAGATTCCTCGATATTCCTTCCAGGCTCTTGTCTTATTCAAGGCATCGCAACTCTTTTGCCCCCATTTTCAACTATCGCATTCACTGCTTTGTCAGAGCGATTAGGTTCTGAAGAATCTTCGAACTTCACAATTCCCATTTCAATGAACCTTTCGACCAACTTCTTGAAAGCAAGGCAGTTTTCTATTGAATGCCCTATAATCCCTGCATGATACTCACATTGAGCTTTTGTGTCATGCCATTTGGGGTATGGGGGCTGCATTGGTTTTGGGTAGTAAGGAGACACCACATGCGCATCAAATAGATTTTGATAGAGCTCCTTGTATGTCATCGGGATGGGTGTGAACTGGAGTTTTTCCGAGTTTGATTTTTGATTGGGCTCTTGTCTTGGGGAGACTTGATAGCTGGTAGTCATTGTCTTTGGCTGGCTTACTGTAATCGGCTTACTCGCATTATTCACTTCTTTTTCTTTCTTCTTCAGGGCCTTTAAGGTCCATTCTCCCTTTTCCTTTATTTCGACTAAGCCATGTACCACAGGATTAACTCGATCATCCCCCGAATTAAAACCTGAACCTATTGGGAACTTCAACAATGCCGAGGTATCAGTCTGATATCGGGGTTTGATAATGGCGGGTCCCCCTTGCGAATGCGGGTCTGGTTGGGCTGGGACACTTATTGGAGTAAAAGCTGAGGAATAGATAAGGTCATCATTATCGCTCTCATTGTTGACCACCGGGCTTTTCCTTTCTTCAAGCCTTCCAGCTAGTAACTGGGTTAATTGGCTCATCACATTCATTTGATCTCGCATATCCTGTTGGATATCGGCCAATTGCTCATGCATCTGTATTTGCCTTTGATCTAATCTCTCCAACCTACGTTCCATGTTTTCTAGGTTAACTGAGATAATTTTACCTAATTAGGGTCCTTTTGTGAAAATCTAATGCAAATGATGCAATGCAATGTAGATGCATGGAATGAATGCAAAAGAAAGGAAGGCGTTAATTCTGAATTCAATTCCATTAGAAAAACTTTTCTAGAAAATAATTTTCTTTACATAAAACGGATTACATATGCGGCCTTGCCCTCGTACTCCCGGTGAAGACATCGATCTTGTCCTTCATATCCGGACGCTATGGTCGAATCTTGCTAATTTTCCCAAAGATGTCTCTATTGTCTACTTTTTTGCTTGATCCATGTCGCGACCCATTGCTCACTTATCCCCGCAATGCTCATTAACTCCTTTTAAAAGAGTTAAGACGTGACGGCTCTCGAATAATCCTTGTTGGCTTGAATCCTCTGGTAATGAAGCAAAGTCTTGTTTTCCTCCGCAGACTATCAGTCTTCTTTCGTTGTGTTTACTTGGACCCTATTCGGACGGTCGTACTATATTCCACTATATCAAGAAGTTCGTTTTCCTATGACAAGCTCTTCTATTTAGCAATTGAATATGAATCAACACCTCATTTCTAAGATGATGCGATGCAATGCAATGCAATGCAATGCAATCATAAACAAAACAAAACACGTCAGTACAGAGGAAATAGATTATAAACAGAGCACCTACTTGGGTGGCCACTAGGATTTGGCGCGGTTCTACCTAAGGCGGGCACTTAAGGCTCGCTATATGAGGTTCGGATCTTCACCCATTATAGGTTCATATAGACCGAACTCAGTTCAGGGGGATACATTTCCCTATGGCCATACGGAGATGAAAATCTCACGAAGACATAGGTACGGATGTATCCCGGAAGCAGTCCACTAGCCCATGCGGAGGTGAAAACCTCACGAAGGCATAACTTCTCACTCACACTTAAAAAGGGTAAGATCGACCGATCTATGCGATGCAACATGCAAAGATAAATCAACAGGCTTAACACATTATGATAAAGACCACAAAAAATGACGGATGCAACAAAAAATGTGAATTCAAATCAGATTTTCAAATTTTGACAAAAGACAGAAATTAATCAATTTATGGCTTGACTCTCTTATTGACGTCCTCAGTGGAGTCGCCAAGCTGTCGTAACCATTTTTTTGTAAAACGGGTCGACTTTGGTTTTGAAAATGAAAACGAAAAAACGAGAGTCGCCATCAATCCTTTTTGATGAGGTGTGATCGGGTCACCTCTTTATTCATTCATTTTAATAAAATTTAAAATTTACTAAAATGATAATTTTTGGTCTACGAAATTCAGAAAAACGAGTTCGGGAGTCGGTTATGTACGAGGAAGGATTAGCACCCTCGATACGCCCAAAATTGGTACCTAATTGATTAATCGATGTCTTAGAGTCGAAATTTGAAAATTTGAAATGATTTTTTAAAATACGATCCCTTTTTATCAATGTTTATTTTTTTTAAAAAAAATTTTGAATTGAATTGAAACGAGCTTCAAGGGCCAATTCGTCTCGAGATAACAGAATGCTACGTCCCGTAAGTTAGGATGTGACATTTGAACCCTCGAGAACAAGTTTGCCTTTAAATTTTTCGAAACTTAATGTTTTGAAATTTAAAAGGATATTTAGCTATTTGGGTTTAACAAGAAACCGAAACCCCGTAAGTTAGGGCACGATTTCTCAAATTCCCAAAACGCAAAATATTGCCTTTTTTTTTGAAGATTTTTCTTTTTGAATAATAACTAGTACAATACTAAACGGCATGCATTATTTTGTTCGAAGTAAGATAAAACGATCTATATCGGATAAATATATTGGGGTTTAATTCACGATACAATGACATGAAATAAAGATATAACAATGAACATGGAACAATAACACGAATAAAATATTATACAAGTGAACAACGATAACATGAAAACACGAATAATCGAATCATAGCACACGCAATGGCAATAATCTCACAACATACTGATCGTATGTCTGTCGAGTTTTAAAATTTATAAAAAGAATGATCGAACCTAGAAACTAACTCTGACAACGATTGAGTCAAGTGCACCTATCGAACAGTAGTATAGCTTAGGCAAGACCGAATTATCGAACCCAAAGGAACTAAAAGTACTAATACTAACTTTCTTTCTATTATTTAGCCTAAAAATTAAGCGAATGGTTGTTTAATCTAAATTAATTAACTACTAGACTAAAGACTCTAAGACAAAGAAGAATGAATTGGGAGAATACTTTTGGGAAAAACCAGTTGATAAGTACAATACCCAAGGAAGAATCCACCTAGACTTCACTTGTTATCTAACTCTGAACCAGACGATGTATTCACTTGACTTGATCCGTAGGATTCCCTAATTTATATTAAACCTTATCTCGAGGCGAATAACGTCTAACCCTAGGTTGATTAATTGAAATCTCTTTCTAATTAAAACCCCTAGAATTGCATTAACTCGATCTATGGACTCCCATATTAGGTTTCACCCCTAATCCGCAACGCCTCGTCACCCTATCTCTAGGCGCGCGCGATCAACTCCGCTTAACTATGCTAGATCTACTCTTAGGCAGGGACTTTTGCTCCTCCACCTAAGCACATCAAACTTGAATCGATATCTGTGAAATATCAACACAAGAATTAAGAACACATAATTAAGAACAAATCAAATATTTATCATATAGTTCAAAGAACGATATCCCCTCGTATATCGAGGGTTTAGTTCATAACAATAAAAGAAAACATCTCAGAAAAAAAGATAAAACAAAACATAAGAAATCCCTAAAACCCCCTGAAGGAATTGAAGAGGAGATCCTCCGTCTTTAGTATAATTCCGACTTCTTGAGATGGATCAACTGGCTATCCCCGAGCGAATCCCCACAAATCTGCCCTCTCTGACCTAGCAAGATGCCCCTAAACGATAGCTTGGGCTCCCCCTTTCAGGTCATACTTAGGGTGTATTTATAGGCTTTTGGAATGTGTTTCTTTGCCCATAAGTATCCAAATCCGATTGAAATTGCTCTTTGCCACGGCAGGGGCACGGCCTCTGGCACACGCCCGTGTAAGTCGTGGCCAGGCCGTGTGGACTTCGTTGATGAGGCACGACCGTGTAAATCGTGGCCAGACCGTGTTCGAGATTATTGAGGAGGCACGGCCGTGTGGTCTTAGGTCCCGGCCGTGTCGATTTCGTGCTTTGGCCCATTTGGCCTGTTTTAAGCTCGTTTCTTGTTCTTTTCATCCTCCGGTGCTTTCCTGAGTATATAACATGAAAAGAAAGGATTAAGAGTACCTTTTTACATAAATCAAGGGATAATTCATCCAAAAGCATGCTAAATGTGGGCTTAAAATATGTTACTTTTACGGTTTATCAAATACCCCCACACTTAAGCTTTTGCTTGTCCTCAAGCAAAATTCTCAACTTAGAATTAAAACGAACTTTCCATAATTCATAATAGTCATTAATAATGTTTCATCATAATTCAAGGATAATTTATACATGGATAATTTAACTCAAAGAGTCCTAAAGATTCAAACAATATAAGTCATACATTTGTAGCACAAAACATAGGTGTTTCCTCATCTAAATAATTACCTCTGATCCAAAACCTATAAGGATTGACATCCTTACAAAAGATTCACTCAAATCACTCAAGTGTTTAAGGTTGAAATTAAGCACTCAAATGTCAAACTGAAAAGTTAATCCCATAGGCTTGCATGAAAATCAAATCTCCACCATTGTAATATGAGATGATGCACAAATCAAAAGGTCTTTATCAGGGTTGTAACGGGGCTTGGGTTAAGGTGTGGATAAAGGCTAAATTAGAGGGTTAGAATTGAGATTGAATTGACAAATTACCTAACCAGAAACAACGAACTAAGTAAAAGTGATTACATCAATTTGAAAAAATACCAATACTACGAGCTTCTTCTTCAATATTTGGAATTCAAACGTATGAGCTCTTTAATCACAAAACTAATAATGAATAAATTTTTTGATTGATTTTTTTTTGAACAAATCAAATCAAAGGATAAATTACTGAAATAAAAATCATAGTTAGGCTATTAATCAAATCAAATCTCAATATAAGGGTAGTTAAAAAGGATGGTGATAACAAATAAAATGATTTTTTGGGTTAGTATTAGTGGGTAAGTCAATAAAAAGGTTGTTAGGATTAAACGGGGTTCACTAGGGGTTAATTATGAAGGCAAGCTTTTAGTGGAGTAAGTGGGTTAAATCCTAGGTGCCTTCATCATCTCTGTATATCAAATCAAAGGTGTGGTCTCGACATGTATAATCGATGCAAGTTCTAGAATAACAAATCAATGTTGACACACTCATAATCAAAAAGTGAGCATGAAAAAGAATTTATGCTCTATAAGGCTCAAAATCTCACAAAAATTATGGGTATTTTGATGTCAACCTCGTAAATTTCAAACTTTAAAGTAATATTCAAATTCAGGTAGACAACCTAGAAAATTTTTTTATTTTCTTGAAAAATAGACTTATCATGCTTGATTCTCTAATATTCTTAGAATTCAATCATCAATACACAATTACCAATGATTTAATCTAAAACATATCAATAAAAATCATAAATCATGGAAATTTCATCCTAATTAGTAATATGAGAAAATTATTTAAAAACAAAGCTAAATTCAGGGATTTGAGAATAATGCAAAAAGTTTGGCACCTAATTTCAGGAATTTGAGAATAATGAAAAAAATTAGGCATATTTTTAGACCTTTTTAGGTTGTTCACCCCCCCACACTTAAGATGTACATTGCCCTCAATGTACAAAGATATATATATAGACAATTAAGTATAAATTCAAAAGATATGGAGAGAAGTGAAACTCCCTGAATTATGGATGAAATCCTTGCGTTGGAGGTGAAAGATAAGTTGGAGGGGTCGTTCTTGATGACGATCCTGCGCTAGATGAAGAAATTGGGTAGCTCATGGAGGATTAGCCAGGATATAATAATAATTAAAACTATACTAATTAAATAATTAAAGAAAAGTAAGCTAAAGTGAAGAAAAATAAAAAGTGAACTAATATTAAAAGAAAAGATAAATAGACCGTAGAGTCCTCATTGTTGGGTGTGATTTCTCAGGCTGTGGATATGGTGGTGGTCGTGGTGTGATTCCCAAGCAGCCTGAAGAACTAAAAACCAAGAAACTAAAATAAAATGAGTTAAATTAAGCATAAGAGAAGTAAAGATACGGAAATTGAAGCAAAAGAGAAAAATGAAATAAGAACTAAATGGCCTCAAATATCCTTGGCTCGTCGAATGATTGAAGCGGCCGGCATGAACTTATATAGATCGGTCTCCCTCTGGGAGACTATGCTTGATTCCTTCCGCTTCTTCGGCATTTGGTATAGCTCAAAGGTTTTGGGGATGTATTGGAGAATAGAAGTAGGGAGAGGGTTGAGAAAGAAAAAAAACTAAATGGGCTGAATGGGTGAGAAGAGGGAGGGGTGGGTGGTTTAAATATAATTCTCAAGTCAGGTACATTCACACGCCTGTGTCTCGTGGGCGTGTTGTTTCACACGGCCGCATCGCACGGCCGTGGTGGGCTTCGTTCGTTTCTCTCACGTCCATGCTCAGGTCGCCACGCCCGTTGGTGATAAGTCAGTGTCGTCCACGGCTGCGTCGCACGGTCGTAGTGTTTTTTCGGTGCCCGTGGGGTGGTGGTTGGAGTCCGTGACTTGAAGATTTGATTCTTTCTAACTTGTACCTCTTCTGCCATTGTCAGTACGGACATTCTGTACCTCCACACGCCACGGCCATGGCCGTGTACAAGGCCGTGTGGGCTGGAAATCTTCACTTTTGGTTAGTTTAAAACTAGGTGTTAAAGACTAAGATAAGAGAAGGAAATAAAATGAAAACAAATATGAAAGTAATTAGGGTTAGTGCTCGGGTTGCCTCCCGAGAAGCACTCGTTTAAAGTCTTAAGCTAGACTTTCCTCGTATTCGCAACAAATTAGGGTGGTTTAAAAATTTGAATATCTTCCCTTATGCTATCAGTTCTATTTCCTTGATAAAGTTTAAGTCGAGAAGCGTTTATATTGAAAGTACCGAAAATAGGATTACTTACCTCGACTGTTCCGTATGAAAAAACACTGATTACCCTAAACGGTATTTCTTTGTTTGTGTTAGGGTTAGGAGGAGATGTTCGAGGGTCTGTTTTTTCTATCAATACCTGATCTCCGATTTTGAACTTGTTTGCTTCGTGGAGTGGCTCTGGTTCTGCTTCGTGTATCCCTATTTTTTCCTTGAAATGCACCTTCCACTCGTCTAGATCATCCTTCTGAATCCTTCATTCCTCATGAGTTATTTCTTTGTTGGCACATGGTATAGGATTGGGTTCAGTTGTATTCTTTCCTGGTGTTTCCTGAAAAGAAGGATTAACCGAATGGTTATCGATAGAATTTATTTTATCACCTGGATTACTCGATGTTCTAGCCGAATCGAGAGCTTGGAGAGTGACTGTCTCATTACCTACACGAAGTATTAGTTCTCCTGCATCAAGGTCGATTTTAGTTCTAGCAGTTGCTAAGAATGGTCTTCCTAAAATTAAGGGAATCGAATTATCCTCATCCATGTCTAAGACAACAAAATCTACTGGGAAAATGAATTTATCAATTTTTACAAGAACATCTTCGATAATACCCCTAGGAATTCTAACAGTTTTATCAGCTAGTTGAATGCTCATCCTAGTTTGCTTGGGTTTCCCTAGACCTAGTTGTTTAAACAATTTATAAGGCATGACATTTATGCTTGCCCCTAAATCAGCTAACGCATTATCAATAGGTAAACTACCAATTAAACATGGAATCGTAAAACTCTTTGGATCTTTTAATTTCTGTGGTAGTTTATTTTGCAAGATTGCCGAGCACGTTGCGTTTAGTTCCACGTGTGATGCCTCGTCTATCCTTCGCTTGTTCGTCAAAATCTCTTTTAAAAATTTTCTAGAATCTGGCATCTGTGAAAGAGCTTTAAGTAACGGTAAGTTAATATGTAATCTCTTTAAAAGTTTAAGAAACTTACCGAACTGTTCCTCTGTATCGTCTTTCCTTAATGCTTCGGGATATGGTATGCGAGGTTGGTACTCTTTGATTACCGGTTTTGGCTTATTATTACTTACATCAACCTTACCTTCTTTGACCACATTCTCTTGCTTTGAATTGGGCTCGTCTAACCCTTCACTTTCTTGAGCTGATATGGCTTGGATTTGCTCCTTTGGGTTAATCTCAGTGTTGCTTGGTAGACGCCCTTGTGGTCATTTGGAAATTATCTTTGCGAGTTGTCCAACTGTGTTAGTAAGTTGCCCAACTGTCTTAGTGAGTTCCCCAACTTGGCTCTCGATCCCTTTAATTGATGCCTGTTGATTCTTAAGGGTGGTCTCGGTGTCTTAGAGACGGTTATCTGTAGCTGCCATGAATTTTGTCAACATCTCTTCAAGGTTCAGCTTCTACTCCTGTGGATAGGGCTGATTTTGGAAATTTTGAGGAGGTTGTTGTCTTTGATTTCCTTGATTTCCTTGTCCTCCCCATGAAAAATTTGGGTGGTTCCTCTAACTTGGATTATGATTATTACTATAAGGGTTATTATTGGATATGAAGTTATTACCTATATAGTTCATCTGTTCGTTCTCTGTGCTCGGTTGGTAGGGTGGGTACTCAGGATTCGCCACAGTTCCACTTGCATCGCACTGCATTACTGGATGTACCTGCGAAGAACACAAACTATTAAGCTTTTTATTCATCATCTCTACCTGTGTTGATAGCATGGTTACTGCATCGATGTTGAAAACTCCGGCTGATTTTGTTGGTTTTGTCCTTGTAACCTGCCACTGATAGTTATCCAGTGACATCTCCTCTATGAATTCGTAGGCTGCTTCAGGAGTTCTGTTGTTTAGGGTTCCACCGGTGGCTGAATCAATTAGTTGCATCGTTGAGGGGTTTACACCGTTATATAAAGTTTAGACTTAGAGCCACAAGGGTAAACCATGGTGTGGACACCTTCTCAAGAGATCCTTATATCTCTCCCATACGTCATATAATATCTCTAAATCCATCTGCACAAAAGAAGAGATATCATTCCGTAATTTGGCCATTTTGGTCGGTGGGAAATATTTTAATAAAAAAATTTCGGTCATTTGATTCCATGTAGTGATTGACCCTCGTGATAACGAGTTTAACCACTGTTTGGCTTTATTCCTTAATGAAAAGGGAAATAACCGAAGCCTTATGGCATCATCAGAAACACCATTTATTTTGAAGGTATCACGGAACTCTAAAAAATTGGCTATATGAGTATTTGGGTCTTCGTCCTGTAAACCATCAAATTGAACAAATTGTTGAATCATTTGTATAGTGTTAGGCTTTAATTCAAAATTATTAGCAGCTATAGCGTGCCTAACAATACTTGATTCTCGCTCTGTTAAATGAGGTTTAGCATAATCATACATAGTACGTGGAGCATTATTTTCCACATCACATCTTGTGGTGGTGGATTATTCTCGTCCATCCCTTCAAAGGGATTGGATCCGTCTTATTGTTCTTCTTCTTGGTAATTTAGGGCTCGCCTAATTTCTCTCACGATTTCTACTGAACGGTAGCTTCAATATCACTGTCAGATACTAAAGGTCCTCTCGGGTTCCTTCTAGTCATAAACTAGAGGTACCTGGAAGGAAGAAGTAATAAAAGAAGAAAAATTAGCAAATAAAATAAGAAATAAAATTAAATTGCAAAAATAAAAATAGCTAAAGTAATAAAAATAGAGTGTTCTTAATATTTTAGTTCCCCTAACATCGCGCCAAAAACTTGATCGTATGTCCATCAAGTTTTAAAATTTATAAAAGAATGATCGAACACGAAAACTAACTCGACAACGATTGAGGCAAGTGCACCTATCGAACAAAAGAGTATAGCTTAGGCAAGACCGGATTATCGAACCCAAAGGAACTAAAAGTACTAATAGTAACTTTCTTTCTATTATTTAGCCTAAGAATTAAGCGAATGGTTGTTTAATCTAAATTAGTTAACTACTAGCCTAAAGACTCTAAGACAAAGAAGAATGAATTGGGAGAATATTTTTGGGAAAAACCAGTTGATAAGGACAATACCCAAGGAAGAATCCACCTAGACTTCACTTGTTATCTAACTCAACTGCATTTATGTATTCACTTGACTTGATCCGTAGGATTCCCTAATTTATATTAAACCCTCTCTCGAGGTGAATAATGTCTAACCCTAGGTTGATTAATTGAAATCTCTTTCTAATAAAAACCCCTAGAATTGCATTAACTCGATCTATGGACTCCCATATTAGGTTTCACCCCTAATCGGCAACGCCTCGTCACCCTATCTCTAGGCGCGATCAACTCCGCTTAACTATGCTAGATCTACTCTTAGGCGGGGACTTTTGCTCCTCCACCTAAGCACATCAAACTTGAATCGATATCCGTAAAATATCAACACAAGAATTAAGAACACATAATTAAGAACAAATCAAATATTTATCATATAGTTCAGCAAACGATAACAAGATTCATCTAAGTTTCATCCCCTCTGTATCCGAGGCTTTAGTTCATAACAATAAAAGAAAACATCTCAGAAGAAAAGATAAAACAAAACATAAGAAATCCCTAAAACCCCCTGAAAGAATAGAAGAGGAGATCCTCCGTCTTGAGTATAATTCCGGCTTCTTCAGATGGATTAACTGGCTATCCCGGAGCGAATCCCCAAAAATCTGCCCTCTCTGACCTAGCAAGACGCCCCTAAACGATAGCTTGGGCTCCCCCTTTCAGGTCATACTTAGGGTGTATTTATAGGCTTTTGGAATGTATTTCTTTGCCCCTAAGCATCCAAATCCGATTAAAATTGCTCTTTGCCACGGCAGGGCACGGCCTCGCACACGCCTGTAAGTCGTGGCCAGCCGTGTGGACTTCGTTGATGAGGGCACGGCCGTGTAAATCGTGGCCGGCCGTGTTCGAGATTATTGAGGAGGCACGGTAGTGTGGTCTTAGGTCGGTCCGTGCCGAATTGTGCTTTGGCCCATTTGGCCCGCTTTAAGCCCGCTTCTTGGTTTTTTCATCCTCCTGCTTTCCTGAGTATATAACATGAAAAGAAAGGATTAAGAGCACCTTTTTACATAAATCAAGGGATAATTCATCCAAAAGCATGCTAAATGTGGGCTTAAAATATGTTACTTTTACGGTTTATCACATACACCATTTAAATACTAATATTAATAATTAAAGAACAATGAAATAAATAATATAAAAATAGATAATACATAAAACATTTTAAAATAAGTAACAAAACAATTTTAAGTAAATAATACATAATAAAAGGTTTAAAATAAATAATATATAAAGTAATTTAAAATGATATAAAAAGGTTTAAAATAAATGATATATTAAAAATATTGAAATGAATAAATAAATAATAAATTAAAGAGGCTACAATCCAATAGATTAGGGACTAAATCAGAATAGAAATATAATTAAGGATCTGAATTTAAAAAAAATGAATTAGGGCCCGATTGGACGCGCGGAAAAATAAGGGGGACCATTTGGGCAATTATCCCCTATTTGTAAAATGCAACGTCTCAAAAGGGACTAGAATGAAACGAATGTAAAACAATTGGGCCAGATTTGAAAACAAAAAAAGATCTAATTGAAGTAGGCCAAAAAGCGGAAGGATTAGAATGGAAAATAGACCATTCATTTTAAAAAACACGCGGACCTGAAGTGGGTTGGGTCTGACCCGCAACGACACCGTTTTCGGTGTCTGACTCTTCGAGTGGTCAGAGGACTAGTTTGAAGCAAAAATAAAATCCTCGTGACAGAAATCGAAAAATTAAAAAACATGTAGGGCCACATTGGAACGTGTCGCAAAAGCGGAGGGACCTTTTGCGCAGTTAGACCCTTAATTGAAAACACGCGGATCCCCTGAGGCGGGTCGGGTCGCGCGCGGGTCAAGGCCAAACGGCTCCATTTTGGCGCTAATAACCCCCACCTGAAACGACGTCGTTTTCATCTGTTATAAAAGCTAAAAATCTGTCCAAAAAATTAGTTTTTCCTCTCTTTTTTTAAAAAAAAAAAACAAAACAAAACCCCTTCTTTGAAAATCCTCTCCTTTACCGATCTGGGGTTCGGCTAACTCCGGCAACTCTCCGCCATGACTCCGCAGCGGGCGGTGGCCGGAGATGCCAAAATCGAGTATTTTTAACCCCCTTTTTTTTAAAAAAAAAACCTTTCTATTCTAAAAACTTTTCAAAACCCTATATCTTTTTAGAAGGTAAAAGAAAGATTCGTAAAATGAAGGGGGTTTCGGCGCCTTTCGAACCCTTGTGGTTCTGAGGTGTTCACACGCTCGCCGACGATAGCGTCTTCGACTCAGGTAACCCATTTTTACTTTTATTATTTTTTTGTTTATTTATTTCTGAAAAAAAGTAAAAATAAAGAAATAAGTAATATATGCGAAAAAATCACCTTGTTTCTGTTTTTTTATTTCTGATGTTCGTAAAGAAATTACAATGGGTTTGTTTCAGTTTTTATAACCGAATTTACAGATTCGTTTTTTGTCCGTTTTTGTTTTGTTCTCTGTTGTTTCTTTGTCGTTTGCTTCTTTGTTTTGTTGCCTTGGCCTTTCGTGTTTCATTTTCTTTTGCAGGTGACGTGAGAGGCGTGCGAGGCGTGGAGGTGTTAGAGGCAGGCCTAGGTGGCTGCTAAGAGCGACGGCAGCAAAAGGAAGGAACCCTAGGGTTCTGAAAATTTTTTAAAGTTTTTGGGCCTTTAGTTTGTATTTATTTTTGGTTTATTTTGGGTTCGGGCAATAATTGGGCTGTACAATTCTCCGATAGAAGGTTATGGTGTAAAATTTGTAAATTTGGTTAACAAAATATAAAAAAAAGTTTAATTGGTTATTTAATATGAATGATTTTTGTTTTTTTGTTTTTTGTTTTTAACAAACGATCTGTTAATAACATCAACTTCATCAAAAATTTTAGTTTGGTTGTGGTAGTTGGTGACAGTAAGATGGTCGGTGGTGTTATGCTAACAGGTGGGCTCATCGGGAAGGGTGGAGTCATGGTCATGATTCGTCGTTGGATTCACTCTTCTTAAAAAGAATTCAAATGTTGATAATGTTACCATTGAAATTTTCATATTGCAAATAAACTAAAAAAAAATGTTTTGGACTAATTATAGAGAGGTCCCTAACTTTAGTCAAAAGTAAAAAAAGTGTCATGTCAACAGCCCATTAGTGGGTTAACGAATTTTTTTAACAACAATTATCAATTTGAATAATTATTGTTTAGAACGATTAAATTGAAAAAAAAAATTAGAGTGGTCAAAATAAAAAAACAACACTATTTTAAGGTGACTTACGATATAATTTACTCTAACAAATAATATTTAGAGAGTTAATTAGAGAGTTGCCTTAAAATAATATTTAAATGCACTTAATTTGAAATTTAAAAAAAAAAATCAAAACAAACATATATCTACTCTAATAATAAAAACCTTTTACACCAGTTTGATTACTATTTCAAATTGATATAAATGGAAGAAAAAAAAAATTATATATGAAAGATTTAATTATTAATTTATTAAGTGGAGTGGTAAATATTTATTTATGCACTTACTAATTTTGGGTTGAATTAATAACCATGTGGTTTATTTTTACTTGTTTTATTTAATTATTTTATATGAAAATATTTAAATATTTTATATAAAAATAGAAATATAAAAGTATTATTATAATATTATTTATTATTTTCTTAAAAGAGAGTTTTTGAGTTTTTTTTACCAACTCAATTAATTACATTATATATAGTATAGATAGATTATAAGTTATTGAATATCTATATATACTATTATTAAATGTTGAACTGAGTTTGGCATCACAAGTTGATGGGCATAAATTTAGTCATTAAATTATCAAATATTTTTTATCTAATAAAAAAATTACTCAAAAAATAATTTTCTTGACCAAGTTGATTTGATGTCAAGAGTCAACTAAATACCAACTCAATTGAATAATAATAAAAATATCCTTCCTTTAAAAGGTTAATTGTATTATTTTAAGTGTGCTTTTGTCATTTTATCCCTTATATAGAAAATACAAAAAATATACATAATAAAATTTGAACTCGACCCTCTAAAGTTTTCAACATTTGTACTTTACCCTCTACAAAAGTTGTATTTATCATTTATATTATTTTTCTATAAATATATTTATTACATAATTTTATTTTTACATAATATATTTGTACTTTGTTACAAAGCGGTAAGGATAAGAATTCAACTCTTATTCAATAACCTCATGCCGGTCAAAGAATCGGTTGAAGATCTTGAATACCCTAACCGAATCATATTACTTATTTTGTAAAAAAATGCTACACTTTTGTAGTGTAACATCCTGAATTTTTGGGCCTATGCGTTTAATGGGTGGATATGTTTAACGTGTTAATTTAAGTGTTAGGGGTCCAAATTGGGCTCAGGCTTAGGTAGAGGCCTTGATTAAAATTATCTGTTTGGGCATTATAGGGTTTAAAAGGTAGTATCTATGTTTAAAATACCAAAGTGGGCTTGTGGCCCAATCTTAGGAGGTGACGCCACACAAGGGAGTAAGGGGCCCAAATTTAAGTTTCATGGAGCCCAATTCTTTTAATTTAAGTTAGCTAAATTTTGGGCATTAGGATTAGGTGGAGTGGATGGCAACAAGGCTAAAATTTAGGGGTTTTAATGTTTAAAATATGTGGATAATAAGTAGATAAAGGCTATTATTTAGGAATTTATTTTATGTGGATAATAAGCAGATAAAAGCTAAAATTTAAGGATTTTAATGATTAAAATATGTGGATAATATGCTGATAAAGGAGGGAGGAGTTAGAGATAATTAAGTCTCTTTTAGATGAGCTAGTAGATTAAGATAAAGGAGAAAAGATAGGATTTATCTACAAGGTTAGGTAAGTGCCAAATTTCTATAAATAGGGGAATATCTCTTCAATTTCAAAGATTTGGGTTTTTCTCTCATTCTTTTCTCTTCTTCTCTCGAGTAAAAGCCAAAAACTCCTAAAGTTCCATCTTCTTCTTCATTCTCTGCAAAAAGCTGAAATTTCTAAGCCTATTCCCTCATCTTCACTTTGATTCAAAAGCCAAACTCTTTCCATTCTTTTTCTTCCTAGCCAAAATCTTCATGTCTCTTCCTTATTTTCTTTTCTTCTTCTCTTTTCTGTAAACCAAACTCTTCACTCAAGTATTTTAAAAGCCAAAGACACATCAGCCTTCTCTTGTTCATACTTTTTCCGGGATTTTCCTAAAAGCAAAATCCCTAGATCTCATCTCCGTGATTGCCGAATTATACATGGTGCCTACTTGTGCCGAAATCAAGGAACTTTAGTGGAGTCAATCGCATAGATCTCTAAGTTATAGAATCGTGTTACTTTCTGAATTTTAAGGTAAGGGATCTATTAGTTTTAACGTGTAATTTGGGATTTATTAACCTTGGCCGATTGTTGAAGGGGCTAAATCTTTGTGTGTTTTTCCGGCTTTTGAGCAAGGCTTTACATTGAGGATAATAGATCCTGATAGCAAGGACATCGACTAAGAATATTGGATTTCGCGATATCGTGTGTGTAATACTTCCCCACCATCTAGATCTGATTATTAATGTATGCTCATAAGTTTATATGTTGTGATAAATACCGATATCTCGGTTTAATGTTGGAAACCCGAAAAGGTGAAGCAAATCACCAGTCGATGAATGTTTGACTTTATATGATAAAAGCATATTGATTTTATGACCGCATGGGTTGGGTTGATGAAAGGAGGAAGTTATACGTTATATGTGTAGCGGTTTATACCGTGATCTGTTATATGTTGTAGCGGCTAATGCCGTGATCTGTTATAAGGGCTTCGGCCATAATATGTTGATGAGCAACATGACTGCCATCTTGGCGTGTAGCGGTGTGGGTCGATTGTAGAAATCCCCAATGGTATGAATGGCTGAGTACGGGGCGTGTAGCGGATGGAAACCTAGGCAAATGGGTTGGGCCTTGCATATTATTTGTTATTTTTTTATAAATGGAATTATTAATCTGCTTTTATGGGCCTAAGGCCAAAATCTAGTGGTGCATGAGGGTTGCACATCGAGTCTCGCAAACTCACCCTTTAATTTTAACCATATCAGTGACACTTAGGGCATCGGACCGGCCGAGAGGAGAGCAAGGTGGCCATGCGACAGAGCTTTGAGAATTCAAGAAAAAGACTTAGTCTAATTTTTTTATTTTCATTTAATTAATGGGTTCAAATTTCATTGTAATAAGGCCATGGGCCACTAGACTACCATTTATGTTTTGGGATTTTGTTGGGCTTGTATTCTCGTGTTTTAAGTTTTACGTTTTCAATTAAGTTAAGACTGCATGAAATTTCGGTTTTATTTAAAATCTACCAAGATAATTGGTTACTTAATATTTTATACTTTAATGAATTATTAAGCTTTCAAATAAAGGTGTAAACCTAGTAATTGTTTTCCAAAATGCGACATGTTATGTAAAATCTCTTAAGTGACATACCTGATCCGGTTGTAGCGTTTGGACCGGGTTTGGGGTGTTACAAATTGGTATCAGAGCCCGGTTCAAAACTTGGTTCTGGGGTTTTGGGGCTCAAAACGTTTTCTAAAATGGGCTTTTGAAATATGGATGTCTTTAAGTAATAACAGATCTGTTAGCTCGGCATGGCACTGCGTCTCCTAAAGTCCGCTGTAAGTTCTCCGAACCATTGTATGATCTTTGTAAATGTGGGCTTAATGGGCCTAGTGGGACGTAGATTAGTTAGAATTAGAACTTGATGGACTCTAGGCTTAGTTCAAACCACTTCTTAAAATGTCATAAAACTTAATTTCACTAAACAAACCCGTTAACGAGCCATGCAAGACTAGGGTGTGGTAACCGTCATACGCATGTCTAGGAAGGATCCTAAGAGCCTCAGTATTTAAGCGCCTTAGTGACTCACCTCCTCTTCACCGGAATCCTACCCGTGCGTAGTGACTGCTCACCCTAGCCACGAGGACTTGTTGACGGGCCAAAATCTATAATTAAAACCGAAAGGGACCAACTACCTTATCTTTACAAAATTGCTAGAAACCCTTGTTTTGAAAAAAAAAAACCAAGATACCCATGATTTGCAAATATACCCCGATTTACATAGTCAACGAAATTTTTCGTAAAAAAAAAAAACAACACAACACATGACAACAAATGCAAAATCCACAACCACTAACACTACTATTTTCTTTTGAAATCAAATCCTTCAAGATACCCCTGCTTGTTTTAAAAAAATTATTTTGAAAATATTCCCGATTTGTAAAAATTACTAAATTGCCCCTAATGTGTAAAATGACCAAAGTACCCTTGATTTCAAAATTACCAAAATACCCTTATTTCACGAAATCAACAAGGAACTCTATTTTGAAAATTACGAAAATACCCCCAGAGGATAAAATTACTAAAAAATACCCATGGGTAGTGGAATAACGAAAATACCCCTTTGTGTTGAATATGGGTGCATGGATGTTGTCTATATGTTGATGGTTGAATGTATGTAGTTCTTAGAACTAGGAAAGGTGAACTTGAGACCGAATTGCAGAATTCGAAAGAACTACTCTTAAAACTACTAATCATAAGACTGCTCGTGGATAATCGGTGGAAGAAAACCAATAATTCATAAAATTTTTAATCGATAAACGCGAACCGATAGCATGAGTACAAGGGGACGAGGACGCTTTAGATGCGAATCTTGGTGCGCACTCCTACCATAGTATACTAAGTGTTTATTTTGACTTTAGAATTAGAGTCTTGCATGTAAAGCATAGTGGTGAGACTTGGGTAGTACGATTAATAGTTAGTTGGAAATTTCGAGGACGAAATTTCTTTAAGGGGGTAGAACTGTAACATCCTGAATTTTTGGGCCTATGCGTTTAATGGGTGGATATGTTTAATGTGTTAATTTAAGTGTTAGGGGTCCAAATTGGGCTCAGGCTTAGGTAGAGGCCTTGATTAAAATTATCTGTTTGGGCATTATAGGGTTTAAAAGGTAGTATCTATGTTTAAAATACCAAAGTGGGCTTGTGGCCCAATCTTAGGAGGTGACACCACACAAGGGAGTAAGGGGCCCAAATTTAAGTTTCATGGAGCCCAATTCTTTTAATTTAAGTTAGCTAAATTTTGGGCATTAGGATTAGGTGGAGTGGATGGCAACAAGGCTAAAATTTAGGGGTTTTAATGTTTAAAATATGTGGATAATAAGCAGATAAAGGCTATTATTTAGGAATTTATTTTATGTGGATAATAAGCATATAAAGGCTAAAATTTAGGGATTTTAATGATTAAAATATGTGGATAATATGCTGATAAAGGAGGGAGGAGTTAGAGATAATTAAGTCTCTTTTAGATGAGCTAGTAGATTAAGATAAAGGAGAAAAGATAGGATTTATCTGCAAGGTTAGGTAAGTGCCAAATTTCTATAAATAGGGGAATATCTCTTCAATTTCAGCATTTGGGTTTTTCTCTCATTCTTTTCTCTTCTTCTCCGAGTAAAAGCCAAAACTCCTAAAGTTCCATCTTCTTCTTCATTCTCTGCAAAAGCCAAATTTCTAAGCCTATTCCCTCATCTTCACTTTGATTCAAAAGCCAAACTCTTTCCATTCTTTTTCTTCCTAGCCAAAATCTTCATGTCTCTTCCTTGTTTTCTTTTCTTCTTCTCTTTTCCCGTCAGAAACCGAAACTCTTCACTCAAGTATTTTAAAAGCCAAAGACACATCAGCCTTCTCTTGTTCATACTTTAATTTTAACCATCTCAGGTGACACTTAGGGCATCGGACCGGGCTGGAGAGGAGAGCAAGGTGGCCATGCGACAGAGCTTTGAGAATTCAGCAAAAAAGACTTAGTCTAATTTTTTTTATTTTCATTTAATTAATGGGTTCAAATTTCATTGTAATAAGGCCATGGGCCACTAGACTACCATTTATGTTTTGGGATTTTGTTGGGCTTGTATTACCGGGTTTTAAGTTTTACGTTTTCAATTAAGTTAAGACCTGCATGAAATTTCGATTTTTATTTAAAATCTACCAAGATAATTGGTTACTTAATATTTTATACTTTAATGAATTATTAAGCTTTCGAAATAAAGGTGTAAACCTAGTAATTATTTTTCAAAATGCAACATGTTATGTAAAATCTCTTAAGTGACATACCAGATCCGGTTGTAGCGTTTGGGCCGGGTTTGGGGTGTTACATGTAGGCCATAAACAACTAGCATCAATAAGAGCAAAACTTTTTCATGACCCATGTAGAATTTTAATTTCATTCTAGCAGGACAAGAACGAGCAACAACCAAAACTTCAACAAAATTGTTCAAACTTGGCCTAGTATTGATCTTATCGTTAAATGGTGTTTTTGAAAAGTGAAATTTTAATAAATAAAAAATTGTAAATAAATTTAATTTCTTAATTTTAAGTGTTTAATATTGATATTAAAATAGAGGTATTCAAATTAGTTGATATTATGATATAAAAAATATTATTGTTAAATATTTTTAAGTAATTGATATTAGGTGAAATTTTTAAAAATATTTTGAATATTATAAAATAAAAATTTAATAGTATAAAATTTTAGTTTTTAGATAAATAAATTTTTTAAGTGGTCAGTAATATTTTAAAAAAAAATTAGTAGGGAGTAATTTTTTTAAAAAATTATCTAATGTCATACTTGAAATAAAAAAAAAATGAAAAGAAAATTACACAAGTAACTTTAAATTTGGAAACTGGAAAGTGTGCCTTCTTCAATAACATTGCAGCTGAAAGGCAAGCTGCTGCTTCAATCAATCGATGGTAACTATATATACTTTTCAAAATGAGAAATCGAATTATAATATACTTTTCAAATTATTCAAAAATATATACACACATAATCATTATATTATGATATTGGAAAAATTAGAAATTTTATATTAAGTTGATAAAAAATTAATTTATAAATTTGAAAGGGTTAACTATTTGTATTTTTTTTTTTTTTTGGGTACAAAATGAGAAGAAACATAAAGACTAAGCGTTAAGTAAAGGTTAACTAAATTCTTTAAATATAAAAGGGTAATAACTTTTTTGACCTTCCAATTTTATTTAAAAAAAGTTATTTTAGCCATTTACTTTTTTACCTCTTTTAATCTTTACACTTACATTTTTTTGTCAAATCTCTCAAAATGGACAAAAAAGTTAACATATTTTTAACTTTGCTAATGTGACATACACATGAATTACCACATGGATTACATGTCAGCATTTAATTATTTTCTTAAAATTTTAAAAATTATAAAAATATTTTTAAAAGTTAATAATTATTTAAAAGGTATAAAATTATAAAAATATTTTTTATATTTTTTAAAATTTCAAAAAATTAATTAAATGCTGACATGTCATTCATGTGATAATCCACGTGTACGACATGTCAGCAAAGTTAACAAACATTAACTTTTTCACCTATTTTTGGTTGATTTAACAAAAAAATGCAAATACAAAGACTCTTTAAAATAAATGGAAGGTTAAAACGACTTTTTTTTTTTTATAAAATTGGAGGGCCAAAAAAATCATTACACCAATATAATATTTTGATAAACGGCCTGCCTTAACTGTGACCATGCAAGTGCTCTACAATCGTAAATTCAAATCCTAATGCATAGGCTCTTGAGAATAGACTTGTTCATGGGTCGAGCTACTCAAAAAGTGAGAGGGTTTGGGCAAAAATATAATGACGTAAAATGGGCTTGGACAATAAATAAGACCCGTTTTCTTAACAGGTTGGCTTCGAGTAAGCTTTTTTTTGCCCAGGCTTGACTTGAATTTGTAAATAAAAAAATTTGTTACTACTTTTTTACTGTTTTGACACTATTTTTCATTATTTTACTATCATTTCCCTATTATATTGCTATTATTTTGTTGTCATTATTTGGATATTGTATAAATCTTATTTTATTATTAATTTTGCTACTATTTTAGAGGCATTTGGTTGCTAAGTTGCACTTATCTTAGTGTTATTTAAGTATATTTTTAAAAAAAAATCATTTGTTGGAAAATACTTATTTTAATATTTTTAGTGTATTTGATGTATTATATTTTTAAATTTATTTTTATATAAAAATAATATAAATAATTTTAATATGAGCGGGTCGAGTCGGACTCGATTTTTAATATTTTTATCCGGATTTGGCTTGAGCATAATTTTAAACCAATTTTTAGGGTCAGACCTAAAAAACAAACATAATTTTTTTACCTGACCCGACCGATGGACAACTCTACTCGGTAACAATGCACTGTATTTTACTTGTATATTTTCTTTAATTGGCTATATATTGTGTAAGTTTAACGTTTGCGGATTATTTTGCAATTTATTGATTAGTACCCAGTAAACATAAAAATAAAAAGAATATCGTATTAATTTATATCGTACTATATTTTTTCCACCAAAACTAATATCTGCTAACCATACCACCTACTGCTATTAAATATTAACATCTTATTAAAGGCAAACTTTGATTTTATGAGCATAAAGAAAAGGTTTGAGGAGTGTGAGTCTGTTGTCTCATATACTACAAATTATGAACACAGATTTATGCAACCATAAATATTTTTGCATATATATATATATATATATATATATTCAAACAAAATATTTTTCCATTATTCATAATAATTGAAAATGACACACAAACACAATATACCAGCGTAGCAAGAAAAAGTAGTAAATCAGTGGCAATCTTTGCTGTATAGTGAACAATTTGGAGGTACCTTTCTGCCTGTATTACTAGCAGGAAGGCAAGACTTGCCAGTATTACGGCCGCAGGCAGCTTGAGAAGGGTCAAGGGCTCTGGTAGTTGGATTTTTACTGTTGGCGAAGTTGGTTGCTGCACTTGCTTCAAATACCATTTTGCTTGCTTCTGAATCCATCAACAACTCCATCGTTTCTATGTCGTCCGAAAGCTGCAGGCACTCCTTATTTGAAGAATCATCGCACCAGCGGCTGCTGATGCTCTTATTCTTCGTAACAGCGTCCGCCGCACAGTATTGATTGGTGCTCACTAGCATTACCATTATCATCAGCACCCGCATTGCTAAACTCATACCTCCCATCATTCTCCTGCTATGTATCTCCCACGACACTCTTTATCTTAATATATGTAGAACCAATTCTAACCCACTGACCATAATATACAATATTTTATATATAAATGAAAAAGAAATATTGTCTACTGGTGCATTCAATAATTGATCACGGATGTAGATAATTTCTGTATTTTACTATTTTTATTCCCTATCTAGTTGTTTCTTAATTATTCTGAAGTAGGGCAAATTAAAAAAAAAAAAAAAAAGAACAGAGTGAAGTTAATTTTTATAATTTTAACTCAAAACGAATATAAACACCAACCAAGATTCAGGCCACATTCTAGCACACATTTTTTACTTGAACATATAATATAATTATTGGTGAATGTATTTCGCAGGTTTTTTTATTATAGGGATTAAATTAAATTAGTCCCTCTAGTATTTATTAGATTAATTTAGTTTATGTACTATTAAAAAATCAAATAAGATTAAATTTCGTGCTTATTAAATAAGGTTAAATTTCAATAGAGTTAACGTTTACTATTTAAAAATATTAACTTTGTTCTTGTTAAATTTTATTTGATTATTTTTAATAGTACAGGGATTGAATTGAACTATTTAATAGTACAAGGACTAATTTAATCTAATCATTATAATAGAGGGATTTTGCAATAGTTTTATCTATAATTATTTGTTCAGGCACTGTTTCGTTAATTATGTTGGTACTATTCTTTTGTTATTTTAGAAAAGATGGGAAGAAGTAAAAGAGAAAATTATATTTAAAAATAAAAGCAAAATAAGTGATTTTAATTATATAACATAATCAATTATCATTTAGCGGTGGAATGACTAATTTGATCAATTTTTTTTTTCAGATGACTAAGTTAACAAAATAAAAATAGAGTGACCAAAATAAAAATAATTTTTATTTAGAGTGGCTAACGGTAAAATTTACCCAATAATTTTTAAAATAAGAAAGAAAACATTATACAATTTTCTATTATAACTTTGTCGATGACAATGTCTAACGTCAACTATTGGAGATCTAATTTCTAATTCATTTTTAATTTTTATAATTATTATTCTTTCACATAATTTTTTTTTAATTGTTGAAAAAATTCAATTAATATTTTTAGCAATTTAAATTTTTAAGTATGTTTGATAACCCACGATGAAATGTATTGGATACTAATTTTTTCACAAAAAAGTATGGAAAATAATAGGGGACCTACTTATCATCTAATAGAGAATAAATTCAATTATTTTGATTTTATTCTATTTCATTAAAATTATATTATCATTTATCAAATAATCTAATTACAATCAATATTTAATTTTATGTAATACACCAAACATATTTTATAACTTAAATTCAACACTTAATTTTTCGGTACTTAATTTGTCAATTTATCAAACATAACCTAAATTAATTAAAAACAATATTTTAAAGACTTTTTAATAAATTAATTGACAAATGATTGTATTAGATATATATATTATTTTAGATCAAATTATGGTTATGATCCCTCTACTATTTTTAAATTTAGAAATTAGTATTTATACTTTAATTTGACATAAAATTCTTCTACATAACATTTGGAAATAATTGACACACTTAATTATTTTGGTTAAAATATTGAAGTCAATTTTTTTTTTCTTAAAAATACTCATCCTAATTTATCATGCCGAAACATCTTTTTCTTTTGTGTTAGAAAGATTTTTAAAAGAAATTTATATCATCATTTTAACTGAAATAGTCAAGAATGTTAACTATTTGGACTAATGAATGTCATAGTAAAAGTAGAGAACCAAATTCTGTCAATTTAAAATATAAAAACTTAATCCCAAAGGTGAGCATAATAGGGAATCAAAACTATAATTTTATCATTATCTTATAATGACTAAAAAGGGGAAAGGAGTTATGTCATTTGTTAGTTCAAATAATTAGCACCCTTAATTATTTGAATAGATGACATAAGTGTTTTTTTAAACTTATTCCAATTAATTATGCTAAAAAGTTGTTAGAATAATATTTTTTAAGAAATATTCATGTCAACAATTTAATCCAACTATTTATACAATATTAACTATTTGGATAACTAATAATATTATAAAAATACAGGGTCAAATTATGTTAGAAATGAAAGTATAGAGATTAAATTCTAATTTAGGCATAGTAGAAGGATAAAAAAAATCAGATTTGACCATTTTCTGAAATATAAAAAACCGGGAACTAAATGTCACGTGTCAAGAGAAGAAGCCTTTTGGTCCTATTTATATACTAGTATGGTTTTCACCTAAGCTTCGCATTAGGTTAGTTATTTATTTCTTGACTAAATTATAGAGTAAAAATTTAAAAGTTACAATTTACTCAAAGTTTTTGTACTCTTCGTATATTTTGAAGTTAATCTCCATATTTTTATTTTCAGCAATTTCGTCTCTTTACTTTTTAAAATTAAAAAATTAGATACATTTGTTAACATTATTAAAATTTGTTGGTGTAACATTTTGAAACAAAAAAAAAAGTCACTTGGTATCAATGTAACAAAAAATAACATTGTAACGAATCTAGATTTAATAAAAAAATTTAACATGCTAACAATTCTTTAAAATTCACATTATCATTTTAATTAGAATAAAATATTTAGATTAAATAATGATATTATAAAAGTTAAGTTACTAAATTATGTCAAAATTAAAGTATATAAATTAAATCTTAAATTTAAACAAAATATAAGGATCAAATTGAAATTTAACCATTCTTAAGTAGAGGAATTGATTATGTTGTCATGTAAAAAAGAAACAATAGACAGGTTTCTTTTATAAATATAGTAGTATAGATAGTTAAATAAATTAGAAGAAATTTTAATAGGCACAGCTAGCAAAAGAAGTATATATTGTTTTGAAAATGTATGGTAAATGACTCCAAATTCCAACCATAATAATACATTATAGAAGAGACATTTTTCTATTAATACTGTAGAAGAGACAAAATTAAACATACTGCTATTCAAATTGATGCGAAAATTTAAACAATTGCAAAGCACAAGACAAAAATAAAATAATGGCAAATGACAATAAATTATGTCATATGACATGGAACACAACCCAGCCGGTCCTCATTCTCAGCAAGGGAGTTGGATCGCTCATTTCTCACTTCTATGGATAGTTCACATTCTTGGCAAACATCTTTAACAAGTAATTTGTGAATATTCCTCTTGTGTGAACATATTTTTAAAGGCTATCAGATTTCACTTTAGCATGGTAATTTCGTACTGTCATAATAAAATAGGTTTTGTTGTGCACGTCTTTCACATATGAGTTTGGCTCCAGTTTATTACTTTTTCATCCATATATATCAAATATATGTTTAATCACCATTCATAAGTTGATTTTCACATTTAATAAACGGGTCTTACACATTTGAAAGGTGATGGTCATTGTATTGGATATTAATGAATGAAAAAAATAATGGAGTGGATCTTAATCTTTCACATACTCCCGGTGGCAACTCTGTTGGGATCTAGTGCCCTTAGTGTAGTATTTTTGTCTATATGTATTTATATTTTTTGAACGAATTGGTTTAATAAAATATCTATCAGTTTCATTAATATATTCGTATATTGTCCTTAACTGTTTTTTGCTCACAAAGTAAAATGCAAGTAAATATTGATTCATTGATTATCTATCATTTAACTAATATTAAGTGGTATTATGTGGTCGGATTGTAATACGAAAATACAACTTATATTAGTAAATAATCTAAACACGCATTTAGCCTAATCAAAATTGAACAAATCAATTGAAAGATTAATATGTCGTCTATCAAGTCCAATTGGGGAGATACCTTATATTGGGTATTGGAACGGATAACTTCCAGAAAATAGAGACATAGATGAGATGAACTAGGCTGATAGTACATCGGATAGAACCCATGTAAAATAGATCCTAGATCTTTATGGATCCATTCACCTGTGACTTTCATAGTGTAACATATTTAATCTTGAGTTGATGATGGATTATGTATGTATAACTCGTATACTTTGATGCAAATGAAAGATTGAATTCAAATAGATAAAGAATTGAAAGCTGGTGCGTTGGGTATACGACTTTTGCAATATGTAACATCATTCACAACAACGGAATTCATAACTCAATTAAAATGTAAATGATATCCTCTCATCAGCATTACATAATAAATGAAAAGTAACGTGACCACATATCATTTGTGTTGGTGGTAAATGATTTAATTACTATTTATTAGTAACTGATTTTCCAAGAAGGAAGATATAATGATTATAATGAGATAAATTAAGATTATATTGGGAGAACGAATTTATCCCAAAAAGATTAAGGATATCCTATAAGAATAACACACTTATGACAAGGACATTGGACGAGCACTCAATGAGTACTTTTGTAATGATATATAATAAGGGAAAGCTCAATCACGATACTTTAGTGAAATGAACTCGTGACTAAATAATGTTGTAATTAACAAGCGAAAAGCTAAAACTTAATTACAATTTTTTATCATTTTGGGATTAAAGTGTAATTTTACCATTATTAATTTAAAATTTAATAAATTATAAAGGAGTTTAAATGAAGATTTTTCCATTTTAAGGGGGTCAGGGCCACTGATAGCTTTTTCACTTCGTCATTGATTATAAGTGAACAATAACATGACATATCATCATTAAATTAAATAAAAAAATATGACAAACTTGTAAATAAATACTAATAATTCGTCTAAACATTGTAACTATTATAAATAAATTTTAATAATTTAAAATTAAAAATTAAAAGTTGAAGATATCTTAATATTTATCTATTTAAACAAAGTGATTAGTATAGTGTAGAGGTGTTCATGGGCCGGGCTCAATTAAAAAATTAGGCTCATTCATCGGGCTCGGGCCAGGCCCAAAAAATGGGCCTAATTTTTTTCCCAAGCCCGACCCATATAAAAAAGCTAAAACCGGGCCCGCCCACCGCTGTATTAAATTTTTATATTATTTTATATAATTTTTAAATATATATAATACATCAAAAATACTAAAAAATCAAAATAAATATTTTCCAACAAATTGAAAATAAATTTAAAAAAAAATATGTAGACTTAAATAACACTAAGATAGATGTAACTTAACAAGCAAATACCTCTAAAATAATAATAAAATTAACAAATGCCTTTAAAATAATAACAAAATTAACAATAAAATAAGTTTTATACAATATTCAATCAATAGCAATAAAATAGTTACAACATAATAGTAATATGGTAGCAAAATAGGGAGAAAACAATAAGAAAATAACATTCAAAAATAAAAAAAAAATAGTAGATTTTTTTTGTCATTTAGTGAATTCGGGCCGGGCTCGGGCAAAAAATACTTTACCGGAGGCCCGGCCTATTTTTTAAACGGGCCTTATTTTTTGTCCGGCCTAAACAGGCCTTATTTTTTATCCAAGCTTATTTTTCGTCCAAGCTTATTTTTCGGGCTTATATTTTTGCTCAAACTCTTCCAAATTTCGGTCGGGCCTTCGGGCCGGGCCGCCCGGCCATGAACACCTCTAGTATAGTGTTAGTGTTATATGATAGAGTTGTTGAGAGAGTGCGAAATGGTGAGATAGTATAGTTAGGATTTGCAGTTCTGGGTTTGTTTTATTGGGAAATGTGTAGGGTAAGCAAGAATAATACTCAAGCTATTGGAGGTTGGCTCATTATACTTCAATCTTAGGCTGTAGAATGTCATTTTTGACCCTCGTAGGTCTGACAAATCATGTCTTGCCTCTTGTTAATAGGTAAAGTAAATTACAAAACAATCTACAAAGGTGAAACTTATAACATAGGAAGAAAATATACAGTGCATTGTTCCCAAGAGTCTATACATTAGAAATTGATGAGAGTACTCCTGCTTGTCACATTAGAAATTGATGAGAGTACTCCTGCTTGTCACATATACTACAAATTATGAAAAGAGATTAATGAAACCAGAAATATTTATGCATATATTGAAAGAGATGTTTCTCCATCATCCTTATTCATATATATATCTTGAGAAATTGAAACACAATATACCAGCATAGCAAGAAAAAGTAGTAAATCAGTGGCAACCTTGTCTGGTGTATGTTGAACAATTTGGAGGTACCTTTGTGCCTGGATTACTATCAGGTTCGCAAGACTTGCCAGTATTACGGCCGCAGGCAGCTTGAGAACGGTCAAGGGCTCTGGTAGTTGGATTTTTACTGTTGGCGAAGTTGATTGCTGCACTTGCTTCAAATACCATTTTGCTTGCTTCTGAATCCATCAACAACTCCATCGTTTCTATGTCGTCCGAAAGCTGCAGGCACTCCTTATTTGAAGAATCATCGCACCAGCGGCTGCTCACGCTCTTATCCTTCTTAACCGCGTCGGCCGCACAGTGTCGGTTGGTGCTCAATAGCATCACCACCATCAGGATTGCTAAATTGAAACCTCCCAAGATTCTCCTACCATCTCCCATACTTGACGAAAATCTCTAATCATAGGAATTCACAGCCTTTGAAGTTCATATATATGGTACCAATTCTTATACAGTGAGCAGATAAGTAGGACCAAGTTAAACATAAGCTACATATTCTGAGTTTGCTTTTCTATTACAATTGCTTAACATAGCTAACAAAATTTATTGATAAAGTTACGACTAAATGAAAGTTAGTGCAAATTTTGTAATAAATTATCCAAATAGAAATGATTTTGTTTATCCAAATCCAAAATTGAATCTCTTTATTATAATTTTAGAAACTAATTTTTTTCATGCATTCTAAAATTTATATTCAATTGTACCGAAAAAAGATTTAGTTAACGTTGGTGCCAGTTTTCTTGCACTGGAAATGCTGAAATAAGCATTAGTATATAGCGAGTGTGGTGAATGACTCCTAATTACAAGCACAATCATTGTTCATGGAAGAGACCAAATTAAATGCACATTGATGCGAAAACTAAATTAGTGTCATAAGAATTTCTTTTTTACAAATTATGACAATTACAGAAACCAACCTTAGTTTTGGGGATATCTCACCTTTTAGCTAGTAATATTCAGTATTGTGTTGTATGCTTTTCCAAAAAATTTCTCTTTTTACTGTATTCAATCAAACTGATGTTTTTTTTTTTTTTGTTCAATCATTAATCGATTATTTGCATAATAGAAAATTTAGTCCTCCAATATTAATAGATTCTATTAATTTATCCTATTTCTAAAAAAAACTTTTAAAATAATGAAAAACTATGAAAATATGAAAAGCTGAATATAATAAGGTTTCTTGATCCTTCTTTCAGTGAAACAAATGAGACCTGCAGGAAATGGCTAGATTGATCGGATCACATTTCATAAGCATTTGGATTGAAGTATGATGCATGGCCATGGAACGAAAAGCAAAGACATGATGCGAAATCCCATAAATTATTAATGTAATGAAGTTATATATGTATTGTAGATTTATGTTTCTTCGTAATGGTGTTTGGAGGGCAAGAAAATTATTGGTCTGCTATAGATGAACTCGACCTGGTAACCCAATTCCTTTCATTTGATTTACGTTTGGATTTTCATGACTTTAAATGGGCTTATGGGTTAGAAATTATTTGTAATTTAAAATATTATTAGGTCTAATATTTTATTATTTAGAAAAGTTTAACATATTGATCAAATAGTTGTGTTATTTAATTCTATGAAACAACATCTCATTAAAAGATATATTCGCTCATTAAAATTATAAATTTTTTACTAAAAATAACAATACATACCAATTAAAGTCTAATGGTTAAATATTTTAAAAAAATTTGACCCCTACTCTTTTATTAGGTCGGTATTGTAATTCTTTAATAAAAATTTTATAATTTTATAATTTTTTTTATAATTTTATAATTTTTATGATTTTTTTTAAATTCTAAATTGATTTTTTTAATTTGTTACTAATTTCTAAATTTTTTAAAATTAAAAAATTTTTAATTTCACAATTTTTAATTTGCTTTCAATAAAAGAGGGTGTCAAATTAAATAAATGTGTAAAGATTGAGAGCTAAATTTGTTATTATACATTATATACAAACACCAAAATTTAACGGATGTGCTATTTTGCTCACTCATCTAACGTACATGGGCTAATTTGTCTATTTTTTCAATTGAGAGGTTAAAATGCAATCCAATGTATAATTCAAAGGGTTTTGTGGTACTTTTACACAAAGAAATTGCAAGATAAGTCCCTTAGTGTTTTCCTATTATTTTTGTAAGGCCTTCCACCTATTTTAATTACAACCTAGGCCCTTCCGATTTTATATTTATTTTAAATTTTGACATTTCAGCATAACTAATTGTAGCATTTGACCCTACATGTTTTTAAGATAATTTTCAAAGGTTTTCGTTTTTAAACTTATAAGTTTAGTCCTCCAGGGTTTTAAATGTTTTAGAATTTTTGAAATCATGGCTTCATTAATTTCCCAATAAGTCTTTTTTTCTCCACATTTACTATAAATTTTGAAATTTATCTTTATTTTTTTCTCGTTATTCATTATTTCAAAGCAACTTTGAAGTTTTTCCAAAATTTTACATGAACGTTTTCTTACTTTTAATGTAATGATCCGAAAGTTAGTAGTGTCGAAAATGACGGTTTCGAAATTCTATTTCTGTAAATCGAGCCTATAAATATTAATAATTAATATTTACGAGGCTAGTATTAAATTTTATTAAAGTTTGGTCCTTTAATTTTGATGAATTGATAATTAATTAAGGTATAAAGACTAAATGATAAAACCAATTGCTATTAGTAGATAGTGGAAAAAGATGGTGGAATCCACCATGTTAGATTAATGGCTTAGTTAATTAAGTAAACTATGTTTTAATTAATTAAAATAAGATTAGTTAACATAAATCAAAGTCTAAAAGATAACTTTAAAGCTTGTCATCTTTAGTTTTTTCTCCTTCATCACCGAATCTACAAAGAAACAAAGGAGAAAAACCAAGCTAGGGTTCCAAGCATGCGGTCAAAAATTGGATAGGTAATTTAAGTCATTTTTCTTGTAACTTTTATGTTTTTGAGGTCATGGGAGCTTGATTTAGCTAGTCCATGTATCAATTTATAAAATTATTAAAGTTTTTGGAAGTTTTCATTGTTGATTTCTTGAGGATTTTGGTGTTAAATTGATAGATTTTAAGCTTAGATGTGAAAAATGATTAGATTATAAAGTTCAATCCTTAGTTTTGTAAAAAAAGACTAAATTGAATAAAATGTAAAATTAATAGTAGAAATAAAAAATAGGAGTTCCTTAATGATAAATTGTGAAATTGGATTTTAATCCGATGGTTTAAATTGAAAGTTTTGCTTGTCCCATATTTAGGGACTAAATTGAATAAATTGTAAAACTTGTATGAATTAGTGATTGATTGTGAATTGGTCGGAAATTGATAGTACTATATGTTTTGTGATTATTCGTAGCTAACTTTGATCCGAATCCATCGAAAGGGAAAGGAAAAATCCAAAGTCATCGACGAGTAGCTCGGAATTCTGGTTTGTATTTCTATGATCCGATCCAATTTAATTCTTGTTTGTTAATGTTAAATTGCATGATTTAGTTATGAAGTAAGTATATAATGCTTGTATGAGTTAAATGAAGATGATTGATATGGTATATCGAGATAAAGGACTAATGAATAAAATAGAAAGTTGTGTGGCTTACTTGATATATGAAATTGAGTTGAGATTTGTTATATACGATATTGGAATGGTGAAATGATAATGAAATCGGGATTGAAAGAATATGAATTGAACTTATAATGAAATTGGAAATTGGTTATTTATTAAATGTACAGGCTATACTTCGATTTATTCGATGATGCACTATGTGTGCTAGTATAATTGCTTCGGTGTATCCGATGATGCACTGTATCTGTCAGCATAATTGCTTCAGTATATTCGATGATGCACTATGTGTGCCAGTATAATTGTTCCGATTTATCTAATGATGCACTACGTGTACCAGTATAATTGTTTCGGCTTGTCCAATGATGTACTGTGTGTGTATATTTCCTTTGGTTTATCCGATGATGCACTACAGTGCCAAATTAGGATGCAAGTTGGTTAATTCATGTATCCATCTTGAAATCTGAGTAAGGTTAATAGTATTATATAAACATAATTTGGCTAGGCTATATGGTAGATTGAAATGAAATATGAATTGATCTGGTATAATTGCTCATATATGAATTGTGATATTTGATAGCATGTGAAAGACCATGCAAATTGGCTAGAAACGAGCCTTGAGGGTCGATTGAGTATTTACGAGCCAATAAACTTGAAAATGATTAAATTGATGAGATGAAATTGAACACGTAAATTAATGAATGTGTATGTATATATATATATATACACGTGAGTATATGTTTATTGTAACGCCCCCAGTTTCATAAGCATGGTATGTTATCTAATGTTAAATAATTTAAGTTGGATCAGTGGATAGGTATTGTGATTTTATGTGGGAGATTTGGTTTTCGAATCCTGTGTTGTGCACGTCTGAATTATTTTTGTTTCATCTATTGTACTTGTTTGGAAGTTGAATTCTATTGGAAGTCCATTAAAAGTCTGGTGGTTAAATCCTATTTGTTTTAATTGATTTAAATCTTATCAAAATTCCTTTTATTTCTCAACTTGATAACCACCCATTTCTTCTTTTCTTGCTCTCACGTCTGCTTTTGTTATTTTTTATCATTTTCTTTGCTGTTTTTTTTTCTTTTTTTCTTTTCTTTCTTTTTCTTCTTGAATATTTGGGTTCTCTTTCAACTCTTTCTTGATTTGTTCTCTGGGTGCATTTCCTTTTCGGTTCAGTGTGGGGGTTTAGTGTTGGATTTGTTGCAATTTTGGTTCATCAAAAGTGTAAATTCGACTATTATTTTTCTGTTTTTCTAGGGTGTTTTTCAATGGGGTTTGAGTTTAAGTTTGAGTATTTGCATTATTTAATATCGTGTAAGTATTTTCCATGGTTTTTGGATAGGCAAAGGTTTTGGGAATCAAGTTTCTCCAACGGAATAGGACTCGTCTGGGACACTATTTTTGAGTGGTAAGAGTTCCATTATGATTTTTGGGACTAGAATTTTGGCAAATCATATGTTAATTTTGATGGATTTTAGTGGTTAAGTGATGTGATGTGTTAAACGAACGTAGGGTTCGTGAGTTCCGGACGTGTGGGAGATTGATTTGGATATCAAGTGTGTGAATACAACTCAAAAATCGCTTTGAAACTCGATAAAATCGCAAAACAGAGGCTGTTACGAAACTGCCCAGTTCCTACACAACCGTGTGCATTTCTATAAGCCGTGTGGATGGCCCGTGTGGACCACACAGGCTAGGTTTTTGGGCCGTGTAGGCCACACGATCGTGTGGGCCTTTTTGGCCAATTTTAAGGCCCAAATAGGGGTCGTTTAGAGGATCCGATATTTGGGTTTGAGGATCTGTCGAAACTATTTTTTTATTATATTTTGGAAAATGAGGGTCGACTTTAAAAATAAGGAGTAGAGTCGCAACCAACCTTTTTTTGTTTAAGTGTGATTGGATCACCTAAAAAATTGGTCTACGAAATTAAATAACAAAAAGGGTTCGGGAGTCGGTTACGCACGAGGAAGGGTTAGCACCTTCGTACGCCCCAGAACGGGTACCAAATTGATTAATTAGTGTCCTTGCGTTGAAAACTTGAAAATGTTTAAGGTGTGATTCTTTTTAAAGAATGTTAATTAATTTTGAATTGAATCTCAAGATTCACTCGTTCCAAAAGAATAAAAACACCACATCCAACACGTTAGGATATGACACATTTATTCCTCGATATCGAGATCGTCTTTGATTTTCAAGACATGCAATTAGAAGTATATTTGATTATTTGGTCACACGGAAAATTGACACCCAGCACTTTAGGGCGCAATTTTTTGAATTTTCAAGCACACAAATATTGCCTTATCTTGAAAAATTTTACTAAGCGAATATAAAATAGACTCAAAATATATTTGTTTGGTTTGTTTGGATATAAAATAAACAATTTTTCATAAATAAGTTGGAAACCTTAATTACAATGCAATAATAAAAAAACAAAAGTATAATTGCAATTACAAAATAACAATAAATGGCAATAATGAAAACACAGAAGAGCGAATTAGGATTCATACAATGGCAATATATCATATGCTATACAAATACTAACATTAACATTCAAAACTAATGAATCAAAAGACAATTTAGAAAGAAATATCAAGCAACTTAACATAAATAAAATGCAACAACTTTTAAGACAAATAGAAAGAATGAATAATATATAAGAACAAAAAAATGAACTCATTAATATACAAACAACAAATTATATATATATGAATTGTAAAACAGGTAAAATATAAGAATTTTGAATAAAATAAAGAGGAAAATAAAAAATAAATATCAAATGGTAATATATTAAAGAATTTTAAAACAAGTGTTATATAAAAAGAAAATTAAAATAAGTAGTATAATATATATATATATATCAATCAAAAAATAAAGATTAAAAATATATTAGATAATAGTATACAAATGAATTTTAAAATAAATATTATAAGAAGAAAATCAAAATACATAATATACAAGATAATATATCCATCAAAATGAATAATATTCATGAAGTAAAAAAATTTAATATGAATAATATACATATATTAAGAAATAGTTTAATTTAAATAATAATATATAAAATAATGATGTATGAAAGTATTTACAAATATTATATAAATTTTTAAATCAAAGAAATATACATAAAAGAGAATTTTAAAATGAACAAATTATATTAAAATAAGTTTAAAAAGATATACAAATAAAAAAAATTAGATAATCAATAAAATATTTCAAAATAATATGTTAAAATAATCAAAAAATGAATAATAAATAAATTTAAAAGAATAAAAGAATTACAAAAATTAAAATAAAAGACTCAATTGAAATAAAAGCAAAATCAAAAGATATAATTTTTAAACAAATAAAACTGTGAAAACAGAATTAAGGATTTAAATAAAATGCGCATAAATGGTTAGGGATCAAACTAACAAATATTCCAATATCCAAAACGCAGCGTATAGACTGAACTAAATTGAAATAACACACAAATTACAGAGATCAATTAAGAAACAAAACAAATATATAACCGGTCTAATCAAAAGCCGGTATGACAAAGAGGGACTAATTGCACAAATATCTCATCACTGCAAAAACACGCGGATCCTGGAGATGCTGGATCGGGTCGGATCGGGGCGTTTCACACGGCGCCGTTTTGAGGCTATTGAAATTAGCCAAAACGGCGTCGTTTCTTTAATGAGCCATTTTTCCTAAAATCCGATTAAAGCACTCATCTATTTTTTAAAACAGAACCCTAATCCCTTTGTTCCCCTTTCGGCCGAAACCTTAAATCCGAATCCCTTTTTAGCCGCATCAGAAAAACCGTCGTTCGACCACTATAACGCCATGGCAATCGGCGATTAGTGGCTGATTCAGGCCCATTCAGACTCAAATGTTTCAGAATCCCCAACCTCGACGGCTATCTTTGCTTCGATTTCGCCGAAGAAAGCGGTCCGTCGATTCAAAAGGTAAAACCCTTTCCTTTTTCTAAAATTTTTATATATGAGCAGAGAAAGAAAGCGAAGGAAACGAAAACTGAAATCACCTTTTCAAAAGATTTTTTGCTTTTTGATTTGGTATTTTGCATATGAGTTCGTGCGTAAAAATCTACTGTACAATACTTGGCTTTTTATAGCCAAGAAAATGAGATACACGTTTTTCCAAATATTCTTCTACTGCATTCTACTGTATTCTACTATTCTTGTGGCTCTTCTTGCTTTGCTCATTGCAGTGTCGCTGAACACTCGCCGTGGAAGGGCCGTTCTTGATGGCGATCGTGGCACGGATGCATGCGGGCGCTGGAGGTGCACGCGGGGGCGCGCGTGGGAGAAGGTCGCTGGCGCGCCTTTAACACACTGGAAGCCTCTAGGGTTTCATCCGATTCTGATTTGCTTTGGGCTGGAATTGGTTAATTTGGGTTTTAGGCTAGGTTTAGTTATCGGGCTTGGTTTAATTTATTGGGTCTGGGGGTAGTAATAGATTTGGGCTAGTAAAGGCTGGACTGTTTTATTATTGGGTTTGTAATTTTATTGTATTTGGACTTTTATTATTGGACTATTATTATTGGTTTTTATTTTGGTTTAATGGTTTTGGTTAAAAATTGATTAATGGGCCCGGGCAAATTGGGCCTATTACAGTTGCCCCTCTTTGCTCATTGTCGTGTAATGAGAATAGAGCAAAGACTTCAAAAAGGGCCAATTTTGTCCGGTCTTGCCAAATCTTGACTTCTTTCGGTGCTTTTCTTCTTCGAGTAGCTTCGTTCCATCCCACTGTATTTTCAGGAGCATGAGAACTAGCGCTTCGATCCAATTTAGACTTGTGGTTTCAATCTGCTCCGCTGCTTCCTCGGGAAGATAAGATTCACCATTTTCGATCTGCCCCACTCGAGAAGATAAGATTCGCCATCTTCGATCTGCTCCACTGCTATCTCGAGGAGACAAGGTCTACAATTTTATTCAGTCTGCTCTATTGCTACATCAGGAAGATAAGACTAGTGGCTAAAATCTGCTCCCCTGCTACCTCGAGAAGATAAGATTCACCGTCTTCGATCTACCCCACTGCTATCTCAAGGAGACAAGATCTACAATTTTATTTAGTCTGCTCCCTTGCTACATCAGGAAGATAAGACTATAATCTTCAATCTGCTCCACTACCATCTCGAGGGAACAAGATCTGAACTTTCCAATCTGCTTCTTTACTATCTCAGGAAGACTACAATCTTCAGCCTGCTCTACTACCATCTCGAGAGAACAAAATCTAAATTTTTCAATCTGCTTCCTTACTATCTCAAGAAGACTACAATCTTCAGTCTGCTCTACTACCATCTCGAGGGAACAAAATCTGAACTTTCCAATCTGCTTCCTTACTATCTCAGGAAGACTTCAATCTTCAGTCTGCTCCACTACCATCTCGAGGGAACAAAATCTGAACTTTCCAGTCTGCTTCCTTACTATCTCGGAAGACTTCAATCTTGATCTGCTCCTCCATCACTCATCTCGAGGAACAAAATCTGAACTTTCCAGTCTGCTTCCTTATTATCTCAGGAAGACTTCAATCTTCAGTCTACTCCACTACCATCTCGAGGGAACAAAATCTGAACTTTCCAATCTTCTTCCTTACTATCTCAAGAAGACTATAATCTTCAACCTGCCCCACTACCATCTTGAGGGGACAAAATCTGAACTTTCCAATCTGCTTCCTTACTATCTCAGGAAGACTACAATCTTCAGTCTGCTCCACTGCCATCTCGAGGCAACAAAATCTGAACTTTTCAGTCTACTTCCTTATTATCTCAGGAAGACTTCAATCTTCAGTCTGCTCCACTACCATCTCGAGGGAACAAAATCTGAACTTTCCAATCTGCTTCCTTACTATCTCGGAAGACTTCAATCTTGATCTGCTCCCATTTGCCATCTTGAGGGAACAAAATCTGAACTTTCTAATCTGCTTCCTTACTATCTCAAGAAGACTACAATCTTCAGCCTGCTCTACTACCATCTCAAGAGAACAAAATCTGAATTTTCCAGTCTGCTTCCTTACTATCTCAAGAAGACTTCAATCTTCAGTCTGCTCCACTACCATCTCGATGGAACAAAATCTGAACTTTCCAGTCTGCTTCCTTACTATCTCAGGAAGACTTCAATCTTGATCGCTCCACTCGCCATCTCGAGGAACAAAATCAACTTTCCACCATTTCCTTACTATCTCAGAAGACTTCAATCTTCAGTCTACTCCACTCCCATCTCGAGGGAACAAAATTTGAACTTTCCAATCTGCTTCCTTACTATCTCAGGAAGACTTCAATCTTCAGCCTGCTCCACTACCATCTCGAGGGAACAAAATATGAACTTTCCAATCTGCTTCATTACTCTCTCAAGAAGACTACAATCTTCAGTCTGCTCTACTACTATCTCTCGAGAGACAAAATCTGAATTTTCCATCCGCTTTCCTACTATCTCGTGAAGACTTCAATCTTGATCTGCTCCACTACCATCTCGAGGAACAAAATCAACTTTCCAGCTTTGCTTCCTTACTATCTCGGAAGACTTCAATCTTGATCTGCTCCACTACCATTTCGAGGAACAAAATCTGAACTTTCGATCATTTCCTTACTATCTCGGAAGACTTCAATCTTTAGTCTTCTCCTTTGCCATCTCGAGGAACAAAATCTGAACTTTCCAATCGCTTTCTTACTATCTCAGGAAGACTTCAATCTTCAGTCTGCTCCACTACCATCTCGAGGGAACAAAATCTAAACTTTCCAATCTGCTTCCTTACTATCTCAGGAAGACTTCAATCTTCAGTCTGCTCCACTACCATCTCGAGGGAACAAAATCTGAACTTTCCAATTTGCTTCCTTACTATCTCAGGAAGACTTCAATCTTGATCCGCTCCACTACCATCTCGAGGGAACAAAATCTAAACTTTTCAGTCTGCTTCCTTACCATCTCAGGAAGATAAGACCAATAGCTAAAATCTACTCTATTGTCGATACATGGAGATAAGATTCGCCAAATTTGATATGCTCCACTACTGCTTAGGGAGATAAGATCTGTAAATTCACCGATGTTGCTACACCGTCCTCTGAGGGACATGTCTTGTAGACTCGGTTCTACATGTATATGATTATGCCGAATGATCAGGATGCTATGATCAGAATAAATCAAATGCTCCTAGCTACATGTGTTATGAATGCCAAAAATGTCATGATTCCTTTTTTTAAAAAAATGTACAATGATTAAGATATAATGATCGGAATGAATCAAATGCTTCTAACCAAATGATATTATGGGTGACATTTGCATGAATACAGAATGTCATGAGAATGATCCCTTTTTCTTTTTCTTTTTCTTTTTTATGTACAATGCTTAGGATGCAATGATCGGAGTGAATCAAATGCTCATAACTGAATGATATTATGGATGACATTTGCATGAATTCAGACTGTCATGAGAATGATCATTTGTTAAATGTACAATGATTAGGATGCAATGATCCGAATGAATCAAATGCTCCTAACTAAATGTGTCCTGCATGAATACAGAATGAGAATGATCCATTTTTAAGGATTAGGATGCAATGATTGGAATGAATCAAATGCTCCTAACTAAATGTGTCTTGCATGGATACAGAATTTCATGAAAATGATCCCTTTTTAAAAGCTTAAGGTGTCATCACTCATTTTTTATCAAGGTTTTATCACTGACGTATCATGCTGCCATCTTGTTCGGCTGGTATTCTCGACAGAAAACCCTAAAAAAACCATTATATCTTGCTCAACAGATTTGCCCCACTGTAACTTCAGGGTTCATCTTAGGGGTGTAGGATCTGAATCTTTTCTAATCCATCCCACTGCAACTCAAGGGTATAGAATTTGTTTCATCTTCAATCCAACCGCCTGCAAATCAAAGATATAGGATCTGTAACTTGTTCCATCAACTGATCACTCTCCGGGTGACCTAACCAAATGTGTATGCATGATATTTGCATGGATGTCGAATACCATTTTTTCTCGAGAATGATTCCCCTTTTCACTCGGGTTAACATTGCCCATTTTCGTCAAGATTGTATTACTGACGCAATATCTTGTCATTTTGTTCAATCACCATTTTTGACAAAAACCCGGAGGGATTGTCTCAGTTTAGACTCGTCCTCCACCAATATTTCCATCCCTTAAACTTGGTGGGTTTTAAACAATAGTCCTGTTTCAAGTTCTTTTATTATTCAGAAGCTTCCAGAGTAATATGCGAAACTCCTTTTATGAAAGTATTATTAGTCCACTAATCGTTATTTCAATGCAAAACGCTTGAAAAATATCATAGCAATGGACAAGAATGAAATTAATCAAGAGCATGACTCGAAACAAATAAGTTAAGCAAAGATAGCAAATGCAATCAAGAAGGAAATTTATTGGTAGTGTATTTTGAACCGAATAAAACAATTAAAGATAGCAAATTCAGAATGGGTAAGATAAAAACTAGGTATCCCAGATATCGCAGCCTGAGCTTCTCTGTTCAAACTTCTTGAGGACCATTTTAAGCTCAATATGTGCTTAGGGGATCCAGAGTACTTTGTCGATGCCCCAAGACGTCACATACTTCCTCATTGTTAATTCAAGCGTAGCGAGACTACTGTATGCCCCACTTTTGATCAAAATTTGAGCCGCTCTTTTTGGGTTTTCAACTCAAATCCCCTTTGGTCTCAAAGCGCCCTTTGCGGGTTTTCGTCTTGGCCTCTCCTTTTTCTTTCTTTCTTTTTTTTTTTTGAAAATTTTTTTATTTCTTTTCTTTTTTGATTTTTTTTTTGGTTTTTTTTAAGGTCTCAAAGCGCCCTTTGCTGGTTTTCACCTTGGCCTCTCCTTTTAGATGAAATCTGAATTCACCAGCCTGAGCATGTCCTTGCCATCCATCTTAGTCAAGATTAATGATCTTCCAGAATAAGCTTTCTTCACCACATAAGGTTTTTCCAAATTTTGGCATTTATTTTCCTCTGAAGTCCTTTTGTATGAGAAGAATTCTTCTTAATGCCAGGTCCCCATCATGAAATTCTCTTGGACAAACCTTTTGTCATAAGCCTGTATCATCCATTTTTGGTACATTCGACCATGAATACTATCAATCAAACTTACTGGAGACATTCTGCTTCATCCAATTCAATCAAAGCTTGAAGAAAAGGAATCTTAACCTCCCACAATTACTTCCCTTTCATAAACCAATGGGAAAGATGTTGCCCCGGTGAAGGTCCCGGCCAACGTTCAAGAAACAAATAGGGTAAATGGTGACTTCTTTATGCCAATCTTTACAAATCTCAGTCATTTTTCAAAAAATTTGAATGGTTTTTTGGCTGCCTTTGCTGCACTGATATGGTGTCTGATCTTTGAACAGACTGTAAATTTTTTACATTCTGCAATTATGTTAAACATGTTTCTTTCTGGCATTCTTTATTGCCACTTCCTTTTTTTCTGAATTTGAATTTGAATTTGAATTTGAATTTGAATTTGAATTTGCATTTGAATTTGGATTTGAATTTGAATTTGGATTTGAATTTGATGACTGCTAACTTTGTAACTTTGGCATATGAAGCAACCTTCATACTCTTAGTGAAGTAATTGATAACCACGAAGATGAATTGGTATCGACTAGATGCTTTTGATGAGATCTGCCCCATAACATCTATGCCCCACCTATAGAAAGAATAAAGGAGGCACATAAGTCTTGTCTTCCCCAATTTGGCATTTACGGCGTAACTGATGCAATTTTCCTTTCTTGGTAAACCAGTAGCCTGATCCTCTTGATTAGCCTGACCATCGTAGAACCATTACCATGGGTTTTTTAAACAGCATACCCATATTTCAAGCCTGGCGTGCCTTGATATGATTGTGTGAAAACATCTTGGAATTCTTGAAAATAGCTCAATGATGTCTCGCCTTATTTCTGTAGTGAGTCAGGCTTTGATCTTTACCCCCTTTCTTAAGCTCGCAACGTCCACTGACCCTTTACAAAGTAGAGTCTATTTTCACTTGTTCTACCATCCTTAACAAATCAAAAGATAGGCTACAATCTCTGTCATCTTCAAAGTCCTTAGATCCCCTAGACCCATATCCCATTCAAAAAGGGAGTCAGTAACAATGTCGCTCATGTCATTGATATCTGGGTACCTAGGTACAAAGGCAATCCAAAGAATAAATGATTCTAAGGATGATTATTTGTATGGTATAGTCATGAATAAAGAATGAAAGAATATTCTAAAACATAAAAGAATGAACAGTATGATATGTAAAGAAAAAAAAATATTTGATTAAAAGGATGCATTTTATTGAAATAAAAATTCTGGACACAAGCCTATTTCATAAAAGGATTCTTATTGCTTCTAGGCTTAAAGCAACAAGCATGTTTTGAATATTATTCTAGATTAACTCTAAAAATACAAGGATCCTTTCCACAGTTCCATTGTTTAAAATCTTCCCAAGAATGTAAGGGCTTGGAAACTCTTATTCCCTGATTCCCTCTTCAATATGTCATTAATGTTCAGATTCCTCAATGTTCCCACCGGGTCTTTGATCTCTTCAATTTATTATCCATCAGGCCTTGCACTAAGGCCCTGAGCTCGATGCATTCTTGGATCTCATGCCCCTATCTATTATAGAACTCACGATGTTTACACCCTTAACAGAAAGGTTGGGTAACGAAATTTCTGCACCAGAGGGATCATCAAATTTTACGATACCCAATCTGAAGAATCTTTCGATTATCTTTTTAAAAGCGACGCAGTTCTCGATCGAATGCCCTGTGATTCCCCCATGGTATTCGCATTGGCCATTTACATCGTACCATTTAGGGTATGGGATCTGTATTGGCTCTATATAAAAAGGGGATATGACATGTGCGTCAAACAAAATTTGGTACAACTCACTATACGTGATTGGGATGGGTGCGAACTGAGGTTTCTCTGAGTTCGGTCTTGAATTGGGTTTTTGCCTTGGGGAGACCTGATGGTTGGTAGTTACCGTCATCGGCTGGCTTACTGTAATCGGCTCTGAATGGCCCTTGCTATACCTTCTCGTACTATTCACTTTATTTTCCTTTTTCTTCGGGGCTTTTAAAGTCTACTCTCATTTTTCTTTTGTTTCTGCCAGTACAACCGGTTTGGCTCGATCATCCTCCGGGTTAAAACCTGAACCCATCGGGAAGTTCAGCAGGGCCGAAGTATCAGTCTGACATTGGGGTCCAATAATGACGGGTATCCCATGCGAATGTGTGTCTGGTTGAGTCGGGACACTTATTGGGGAATAAACGATGTCTTCATCATCATCCACACTGTTGACCACTGGGCCACTCCTTTTTTCAAGTCCTCCGGCTAGTAACTGGGTTAGCTGGCCTATCATATTCCTTTGGAATTCTAGCATTTGTTCCCGCATCTCTTGTTGAATTTTGGTCAATTGCTCTTGCATCTGTATTTGCATTTTCTCTATTTTTTCCAACCTTTGGTCCATGGCTTTTGTTCTTGCACGAGTACCGTAACGATGCTGGTTTCCAGATTGCTGAAATAATTTTTAATTAATTAGAGTCTTTCTACAAATTTTAATGCACATGATGTAATGCAAATGCATGAAATGCAATGCAAATGCGTGGAATGAATGCAAAAAGAAAGAGAGGCGTTGATTCTGAATTCAATTCCATTAGAAGAACTTTTCTAGAAAATAAATTTCTTTACATAAAACGGATTACATATGCGGCTTTGTCTTCATAGTCCAAGTGAAGAGACTAATTCTTTTCTTCGTATTCGAACGTTGTGTCCCGTGAACTTTCTCAATAGATGCCTCTTCTAGCTCCTTGTTGCTTGATCAAAGCTGTGACTCTTCACTCACTTATCCTCCGCGATGCTCATAAGCTTTTTTAAGAAAATTGAGACGTATTGACTCTCGAGTAATCCTTGCTGGCTTGAATCTCCGGGCAACGAGGCAAAGTCATATACTATCAATCTTTTCTTTTTGTGTTTACTTGGACTATATTTGGACCAATGTATTATAACCCACTTTATCAAGCAATCCATTTTCTTATGACAAACTCTTCTATTTAGCAATCGAATATGAATCAACACCTCCTTTCTATGATGATGAAATGCAATGTAGTCATAAACAAAAGAAAACACGTTAGTCTCATATACAGATGGTAAAAATCAAACAAACAGAAAATAGTCAAACACCTATCCAGGTGACCGCTAGGGTTCAACATAGTTCTACCTAAAGTGGGCTCCTAGGGTTCACTATATGTGGTTTGGTTCTAAAGAGAAAGTACCTGAACCAACAGATTTCTTAATCCTCACCCATTATAGGCTCATATGGATTGAGTTCGGTTCAGGGGAATACATTTCCCTATGGCCATGTGGAGATGAAAATCTCACGAAGCACATAGGTACAGATGTATCCCGGAAGCAGTCCACTAGCCCATGCGGAGGTGAAAACCTCACGAAGGCATAGTTTCTCACTCCCACTTAAAAGGTGTAACCACAACGGTCATGCAATGCAATGCCAAAGTATTTTATGAGACTTGACATTATTGAAATCATAGCACCAACAAATGCATCAAAAGAAACATGATTTTTCAAAACAATTTTCCAAATTTTCAATCAAAAGGACAAAAATTAATCAATCTATAGCCTGACTCTCAACCAGTCCCCAGTGGAGTCGCCAAGCTGTCGAAACCATTTTTTATTATGTTTTGGAAAATGGGGATCGACTTTAAAAATAAGGAGTAGAGTCGCCACCAACCTTTTCTGTTTAGGTGTGATTGGATCACCTAAAAAATTGGTCTACGAAATTAAATAACAAAGAGGGTTCGGGAGTCAGTTATGCATGAGGAAGGGTTAGCAACCTCGTACGCCCCAGAACGGGTACCAAATTGATTAATTAGTGTCCTTGCGTTGAAAACTTGAAAATGTTTAAGGTGTGATTCTTTTTAAAGAATGTTAATTAATTTTGAATTGAATCTCAAGATTCACTCGTTCCAAAGGAATAAAAACACCACATCCAACACGTTAGGATATGACACATTTATACCTCGGTACCGAGATCGTCTTTGATTTTCAAAACATGCAATTAGAAGGATATTTGGTTATTTGGTCACACGGAAAATTGACACCCAGCACGTTAGGGTGCAATTTTTCGAATTTCCAAGCACACAAATATTGCCTTATCTTGAAAAATTTTACTAAGCGAATATAAGATAGACTCAAAATATATTTGTTTGGTTTGTTTGGATATAAAATAAACAATTTTTCATAAATAAGTTGGAAACCTTAATTACAATGCAATAATAAAAAAAAAGTATAATTGCAATCACAAAATAACAATACATGGCAATAATGAGAACACAGAAGAGCGAATTAGGATTCATACAATGGCAACATATCATATGCTATACAAATACTAACATTAACATTCAAAACTAATGAATCAAAAGACAATTTAGAAAGAAATATCAAGCAACTTAACATAAATAAAATGCAACAACTTTTAAGACAAATAGAAAGAATGAATAATATATAAGAATAAAAAAATGAACTCATTAATATACAAACAACAAATTATATATATATGAATTTTAAAACAGGTAATATATGAGAATTTTGAATAAAATAAAGATAAAAATAAAAAAAATATCAAATGGTAATATATTAAAAATTTTTAAAACAAGTATTATATAAAAAGAAAATTAAAATAAGTAGTATATAATATATATATATATCAATCAAAAAATAAAGGTTAAAAATATATTAGATAATAGTATACAAATGAATTTTAAAATAAATATTATAAGAAGAAAATCAAAATACATAATATACAAGATAAAATATCCATCAAAATGAATAATATTCATGAAGTAAAAAAAAATTAATATGAATAATATACATATATTAAGAAATAGTTTAATTTAAATAATAATATATAAAATAATGATGTACGAAAGTATTTACAAATATTATATAAATTTTTAAATCAAAGAAATATACATAAAAGAGAATTTTAAAATGAACAAATTATATTAAAATAAGTTTAAAAAGATATACAAATAAAAAAAAACTAGATAATCAATAAAATATTTCAAAATAATATGTTAAAATAATCAAAAAATGAATAATAAATAAATTTAAAAGAATAAAAGAATTACAAAAATTAAAATAAAAGACTCAATTGAAATAAAAACAAAATCAAAAGAAATAATTTTTAAACAAATAAAACTGTGAAAACAGAATTAAGGATTTAAATAAAATGCGCATAAATGGTTAGGGATCAAACTAACAAATATTCCAATATCCAAAACCCAGTGTATAGACTGAACTAAATTGAAATAACACACAAATTACAGAGATCAATTAAGAAACAAAAGAAATATATAACCGGTCTAATCGAAAGCCGGTATGACAAATAGGGACTAATTGCACAAATATCTCATCACCGCAAAAACACGCGGATCCTGGAGATGCTGGATCGAGTCGGATTGGGGCGTTTCACACAGCATCGTTTTGAGGCTATTGAAATCAGCCAAAATGGCGTCGTTTCTTTAATGAGCCATTTTTCCTAAAATCCGATTAAAACACTCATCTATTTTTTAAAACAGAACCCTAATCCCTTTGTTCCCCTTTCGATCGAAACCTTAAATCCGAATCCCTTTTTTGCCGCATCAGAAAAACCGCCGTTCGACCACTATAACGCCATGGAAATCGGCGATTAGTGGCTGATTCAGGCCCATTCAGACTCGAATGTTTCAGAATCCCCAACCTCGACGGCCATCTTTGCTTCGATTTCGCCGAAGAAAGCGGTCCGTCGATTCAAAAGGTAAAACCCTTTCCTTTTTCTAAAATTTTTATATATGAGCAGAGAAAGAAAGCGAAGGAAACGAAAACTGAAATCACCTTTTCAAAAGATTTTTTGCTTTTTGATTTGGTATTTTGCGTATGAGTTCGTGCGTAAAAATCTACTGTACAATACTTGGCTTTTTATAGCCAAGAAAATGAGATACACGTTTTTCCTAATATTCTTCTACTGCGTTCTACTGTATTCTACTATTTTGTTGTGGCTCTTGCTGCTTTCTGTTGTAGGTGTCGCTGAACACTCGCTCGTGGAAGGGCCGTTGCTGATGACTGTGGCACGGATGTATGCGGGGCGCGCGTGGGTGCACGTGGGGCGCGCGTGGGAGAAGGCTGCGGCGTATGAACAGTCTGGAAGCCTCTAGGGTTTCATTCGATTCTGATTTGCTTTGGGCTGGAATTGGTTAATTCGGGTTTTAGGCTAGGTTTATTATCGGGCTTGGTTTAATTTATAGGTTCTGAGGGTAGTAATATATTTGGGCTAGTAAAGGCTGGACTGTTTTATTATTGGGTTTGTAATTTTATTATATTTGGACTTTTATTATTGGACTATTATTATTGGTTTTTATTTTGGTTTTATTTTGGTTTAATGGTTTTGGTTAAAAATTGATTAATGGGCCCGGGCAAATTGGGCCTATTACAAGGATGTCATAAGAGTCGAAAAAAACTGTAAGTTTAGCATGTAAGCTCGTATATGTATCATTAAAAGCATGATAAACATTGTATGATGAAATTTAACTATAAGATATGTTATGCATAAATGAATTTTGTACATGAGCATGTTGTCTGTTTATGATTATATTATGTATAAAATATATGTATGTTTTGTTTATGCATGGGGTGGTATATGATGTATTAGAGGAAGTGTATATAGCAGTATTTACTACAGATATGGCAACTAGACTGCAAAATTATGTGTAAAGCAGCCCAACTGCAATTATAAGAGTGGCATACTGCTACATCATGGTGTGATTGGATGGATGGGCTTGTGTAGTCCAACATTGTGTGATTGGCTGGATGGAGCTGGTGTGTAGCGGATTGGGGTAAGATATATTACGTAAGATATATTTAATATTATCTAGCATGAAATGCCACCATATGTTAAGTTATAATGTGATAAGATATGAATAAACTAAAATTTATGCGATATGTGATATACTGAAATGCCACCATATCTTTGGACTTTGGGCCAAAATGCACACTGGGCTATTAGCTCACGTTTTTGTTTGTTTCAAGTGATCCCCCAGCTTAGCTTTGGACGGCATCACTGGAGACTCAGATTTCACGGTTTTAATATACTATATTATGGTTTTATTCTATGTGTTTAAATCAAACATTTCGGACTCTATTGTGGTTTACTAATTTTTGGACATTTTATGTTTGTTTAGTTCACAAGGTTTAAAATGGATAGTTTAAATAAAGCTCAAGTGATAAATAATTCTTCCTAAAGAGACCAAAACGAAACTTTAAGTTTTCAAGTAATTGTCGCTGCAAACTAAGTTTGAGGTTTTCAGTAAAACTAATTTTGGTGGGCTACGTTTATAAGAGATTTTAACTTGATCTTTAGACATGTTTAAAATGTTTTTTTTTTTTCAAAAAGTGAGACAATGAAGTTTTAACATGCTGGAATTGGTTCTTCAAAACAATAGTACTTTATTTTATCTAGTGATGTGACCTCCATAAACCGACCGTAACGTCTAGGTCGGGTTTGGGGTATTACATTTATAAATTGTGATATTAAATGATCAAGTATGTATAAAGTGAAGTCTGTATGAAAAATGGTTAGATAGGTGCGATAAAGTAAGATATGAAATAACCAAATGAATTGATCACTAAGTCTATGTTACAATTTGGTATACGAATTAGTTGAACAATAGACTTGAATTGATTATTTACATTTGAATAACATTTATGTTATATTGATTTGAAGTATAGAAATACCACTGAGTTTTATCGCTCAGTGTATGATTTGTTTTTCCGTATGTAGGTTAGGTCCCAAACGAGATTTCCGAGTACTGACTTCAGCATCCAGTCAAGATTCCGAACTCGAAAATGTTTGTATAAATCTCTTTTGTTTGTTATAAGGCATGTACCTAGGTTGAGTCAAATTTGGTATATAAAGTTATGGGTATATGCACTTATGGTTTAATGGTTAATGTTAGAATTTGTTTGAATGTATATGGCTTGTAATGGAATTAAAGGTAGTTTGAATTGGTATGAAATGTTGCAAATAAATATATATGAAGTTGGTGAAATAGGTAAGTATGTAAATTATTTAAATGACTTGCAATAGGTAAATGGCTTGTAGGTGATAATATATTGGCCTAATATTGTATAAGGTATTGAGTTGCAGGAATTGAGGTTATATAGTTGCAAATATTGGCTAGTTAAAGTTCGAATGCGTTTAGAAACTTGGTTGGAAAATTGCAGGTCGACAAGCATTAGAAATTTATAGAAACAGTATGTGACGTCGCGACGTCAAGCATACCACGTCGCGACGAGAAAATGCCGATAATGCAATAGCAAGACAAGGAACCCTGTCGTCCGGATAAAATCAAACAGTTTGTCACGTTGTGATGAGGAACTCCCTCACGTCACAACGTCAATCTTGTTTTTTGAAACTTTTGCAATTTAGTCTTGATTCAATCTTGGGTTAACCTTAAAGCTTTCATAAATTTGTATAAGACCTGGGAATGTTTACTTATCATATTGTTTGCTTATGATGTTTGTATTTGAATGTTAAATGGTTTGAATTGTGTTTATTATAACCTTAGTTGCTTCGGCAATGAATGTGGCACATTGTAGCTCGGACCCGACGATCGAGTCGGATATAGGGTGTTACATTTTAAATGCTTTTGCAAACCTATAATATTTTTTAAATCTAAAATGTAGAAAAAATAATGATTAAAAATTAAAATTGAGATATCACTTTATCAATAATATTAAAACTAAATTTTTTTAATAAATATTTTAAATAAAATTTTTATATAAAATTTTTGAAACCTGTTAAAAATTTTATAACTATGATGCAAGTTGATTAATTCATATATCCGTCTTGAAATCCAAGTAAGGTTAATAGTATTATATAAACATAATTTGGCTAGGCTATATGGTAGATTAAAATGAAATATGAATTAATATGGTATAATTGCTCACATATGAATTGTGATATTTGATAGCATGTGAAAGATCATGTGGATTTGCTAGAAACGAGCCTTGAGGGCCGATTGAGTATTTACGAGCCAATAGACTCGAAAATGACTGAATTGATGAGATGAAATTGAACATGTAAATTGATGAATATGTATGTATGTATATATATATATATATATGAGTATATGTTTATAAATGGTGATATTAAATGATCAAGTATGTATGAAGTGAAGTATATATGGAAAATGGTTAGATAGGTGCGAGAAAGTAAGATATGAAATAACCAAATGAATTGATCACTAAGTCTATGTTACAATTTGGTATACGAATTAGTTGAACAATAGACCTGAATTGATTATTTACATTTGAATTAACATTTATGTTATATTAATTTGAATTATAGAAATACTACTGAGTTTTATCGCTCAGCATGCGATTTGTTTTTCCGTGCGCAGGTTAGGTCCCAAAGGAGATTCCCAAGTATCGGCTTTAGCATCTAGTTAAGATCCCGAACTCGGAAATGTTTATATAAATCTCTTTTGTTGGTTATAAGGCATGTACCTAAGTTTAGTCAAATTTGGTATATAAAGTTATGTGTATATGCACTTATGGTTTAATGGTTAATGTTAGAATTTGGTTGAATGTATATGGCTTGTAATGGAATTAAAGGTAGTTTGAATTGGTATGAAATGTTGGAAATAAATATATATGAAGTTGGTGAAATAGGTAAGTATGTAAATGATTTAAATGGTTTGCAATAGGTAAATGGCTTGTAGGTGGTAATGTATTGGCCTAATATTGTATAAGGTATTGAGTTGCAGGAATTGAGGCTATATAGTTGCAAATATTGGTTGGTTAAAGTTTGAATGCGTTTAGAAACTTGGTTGGAAAATTGCAGGTTGACAATCATTATAAAATTATAGAAACAGTATGTGACGTTGTGACGAGAAAATGCTTATAATGTCACGGCGAGACGAGGAACCCCGTCATCTGGATAAAATCAAACAGTTTGTCACGTCGTGATGAGGAACTCCCTCACGTTGTGATGTCAATCCTATATTTTGAAAATTTTGCAATTTTGTCCTGATTCTATCTCAGGTTAACCTTAAAGCTTCCATAAACTTGTATAAGACCCGACAATGTTTACTTATCATATTGTTTGCTTATGATGTTTGTATTTGAATGTTAAATGGTTTGAATTGTGTTTATTATAACATTAGTTGCTTTAGCAACGAATGTGGCACAGTGTAGCTCAGACCCGACGATCAGGTCAGATATAGGGTGTTACATTTTAAATGCTTTTGCAAACCTATAATATTTTTTTAAATCTAAAATGTAGAAAAAATAATTATTAAAAATTAAAATTGAAATATCATTTTATCAATAATATTAAAACTAAATTGTTTTAACAAATATTTGAAATAAAATTCTTATATAAATTTTTTGGAACTTCTTAAAAATTTTAAAACTATTTTTTATATTTTTTAAATTGTTTTCTATTTAATGCTCAAAAAATAAAAATAAAAAGATTAATTTATCAAAAGTTTTATGCATTTTAAAAGTTTAAGAAATTTGAAATATGTTATGAATATCTTATTAAGTGGATATCCATCATGATCAAGATAAAGTTTTAATTTACTTTAAATTCTAATAACTATTAGAATTAGATATCTACTTCTTTTATAGAGACTCTGATGAAGCATTGTAATCACCCCCTTTGATCAATAAAGTACATTTTCTATTACTTTCATATTTTCTTTGTTCTTTATTCTCTCCATCTCTCCTTATTTTATAACAAAATACTATTTTTAAATCAATTTTAAAAAATTTCAAAGCTCAAAATAAATATCTTTATCAAATTTTAAATAGATTACATAAGTTTAAAATAAATTTGTATGATTGTTACTGTTAAATATTTTTATTGTTATTTAAATAATAACAATTTTATAAAATTCATCAGCAACTCAAGTATTGCAGGGGAAAAGAATTAGGATGGGTTTGGATGGGCGATTGAGTGCGGTGCGGTGCGTTTAGCTTACTTTTTGTCTCACGCTACAGTATCGCTACAGTATCTAATCTCACCGCCACCGCTGTTTTTACACTAACCACAAGTAAACACACCGCCCATCTAAACCCACCCTTAGTGTGTATATATATACAGTATAGTAAGATATTGAAGAATTTATGGAAATTATCTTAGTTGGTTGCGTAAAATATTGACAAGTGACCCTTTCTCTTATTAACATGTGTGTATTCAAAGCATTTAATATATTTGATTAAATTTATATTTAATGTCCAGCATTTGATTTTTTATTTATTTACTTTGAAATTTTAATTCAAGTGCAATTTGTAAATTATTAAATTTCTTTCTTAAAGTTACCAAATAAGTATAGTAAATACAACTAATCTTATATGTATACATTTATGGAAATTATCTTAAAATATTGGCAAGTAAAGCATTTAATATATTTGGTCTTAAATGTCAATCATTTAATTTTTTTATTTATTTATTTTGATATTTTAATTCTAGTAATCTTTACCAATTTGTAAATTATTAAATTTCATTTTTAAAGTTACCAAATAAGTATACTTGATTTATATATAGCGAATATAATTAATCATGTCATATCATATATTTATATGGAAGCTTAATTTATTGGCAAATGATATACCTATCGTGTAACACCCCAAATCCGGCCTATACGTTACGGCCGAATTCGGAGATGTCACAAAAAAATGGATTTTGAAAACTGAGTTGTTTCGATAAATCGTTCAACCTTATAACTCGTATTCATTCATAATTACCACTGAAAACATCATTTAGTTGGTTCATTAGCCAAAATATAATTTACAACAGAAGCCTTAAAATCGATATATTTGAAAATGCAATCATATTTTTAGAAAAACCTTTGTTTGCGGAAAAACCGTCGTTTTTTTTTCAAAATGATTTGTCGAAGCATGAAAATTATCGAACGAACAAACCAAAACCAAAATCCACAATTAAAAATCCAAACAGTCCAGAAAGTCCCAAAAATTACAAACTCTCAATGAATCCAGAATTTAAAATAAAACCATAATTACTAGGTTTAAACAGTTTTACGGTCAAGTGGTCACCGCTGAGTCTCTGCCGCACCGATCCGCCAAAGTCTGTGGATTACCTGGACAGAACAGACAAACAGATGTGAGTTTTCGTAAACTCAGTGTGTAACCCAGCAGAATTAAGCATACAAACATACAGAAATCTCATAACAGTCAGATACAGATTCGGGCACATGCCCTTTTCAGATACAGTCATCAGAATCAGATATACAGATCAAAACATATGGAATCCTACCCCCATCCTCTACACACCAACTCCGTCCATCCCAACACACCATGTGGGGTTAATAACACCCACCTATCCCTACACACCATATCGTGCCAATACGATACAAGTCAAATAAAGTGCAGCCAAGCTGCCAGAAAATAGGCGATGAACGCCATTCAGAACACTTCCTCCTCATATACAAATCCCACCCCAGTAAACAGATGCAGAAATCAGATACAGATATAACAGATTGAACATGCTCATATACAGATAACAAATATGCATTAAGCATAATAATCAGACATGCACAACATTAACATACTCAGAACAGAATATCAGTCTATCAGATCCACAATTTTAGGGTTTGGTTAGCCCTTACCGACCCTACGGTAGGCCCACAGTCGATCGGAACGACCCATACGACCCTAGGATAATTTTCAGAAAGTATGGGCCCACATGCCCGTGTGAGCCCACACCCCCGTGTGGCCCACACGGCCTGGCCTAAAATCCACACGCCCATCCTGGCCTAGCCCGTGTGGCCCACACGGCCACTCTCAAGCCACCACACGGTAAATCAATCTTTTTTTTGACATAAAGTTAGATAGAAACATAACCCTTACAATCTAAAAATATAAATATTAAAAAATACATCCATAAGTCGAAACTGCATTCCATCCAGCTTTTTGATTTGATTCCAAAACAAAAACTAGGTGTTTAGTGTGGAATAATTGCCTTTTCTTTAAAGGTAATGGTCCCTTTTGGACCTCGGGGGTCATTATAATTTGCCTTCTATATCTATCACTTTAATTGATTGAAGTTTGAGTGGCAAAGAGAATATGGAATTCTCCATATGAGTTAGGTAATTGCCAAATAGAAGCCTTCCATTAAGGACACGATGGAGACCTACAAAGGTAAAGAGATTGGAAGTTAGAGCTTAGACCAATTCGTCCATTGTAACAATAATGTTTATGTATAGTGGTAAACACACTAAGTTATACTAAATTATAGATAAAAAGTTTATGTAATAACTTTTTAACATGTTGATATAATAATTAAATTTAACTTAGAATGGTAAAATTGAGGTGATAAGTATTATAATATTTTGATTTTTATTAAAAATTATTATAATATTTCAAATTTTTTTAAATGTAGGTATTTTTTTAAAAATTTTATACGAATATAAAATTATTTTTTATAACTTTAAAATTGAGTTGGAACATGGTTTGGTTGTCCTCACCATTTCCAACAACAGGATGAAATTTGTATATGGTCAATGCTTTCATGGCTGTATTTTCCTTGAATTTGTGTTCTTTTTGGAGATAAAATTTTCTGTTGAATCATAAAGGACTGAGATTTGTTGTTAATATATATACGTGAAGTATTTTTTTTTTTAATTTGATTTAGTTGAAATATGTTTTTGTAAGAGTTGTGTGACTCAAATACCTGTTAAAATAAAATACAAGTGACAAGATAGTGGGATCTGCGAAGGCGATGGCTGAGTGCCGAAGGTGTTTTAACCTTACTGCATTATTTCTATTAGATTTTGATTAGAATATGGTTTTACAAACCTATAAATAGACATAGTCTATACTCCTTTTGTATCATTTGAATTCAACATAGAGAATTTTCTTCTCTTCTGCCCGTGATTTTTTTTTCGAAAGGGTTTCCACATAAAATTTTGTGTGTTCTATTTTTTCTCTTTTTTTGCAATTTTTTATCATTATCGACGTTCAATTTTTACAGTTTTATTGTTGAATTTGAAAATGATATTTAATTTAAATTTAGAAGTGAAATTAATAATATTCAGAATATCAATAACAAAGAATATAGAAAAAATTAGAAAAAAAATGTAATAAATAAAACAAACTAATATCCAAATTAGCTGAGGAAATTAGGAAATAGAAATAAAAAATAGCAGTGAAAGTAAAAAGCCAGAGAAATGGAGGGTTTTTTTTTAGAAAATAAAAGAAATAAAGAAAAAGGAAATGAAGATAAAAGGGGTTAACTAACTTGAGGTCCCTCTCATTATTTGGATTTTTTTTATAAAAAAGTGACACGTGACATTCTATAATTGGGTCACGCATCGAGACAAATCAAAAGTTAATACCGTCACTTAGAGATATTGGATTGATTTAACAACGTAAAAGTACAAATACCACATTAAAAGATTAATTAAAATTCAAGGGACAAATATATCATTATCTCTAAAAAATTAAAGAACAATATTTAATATATTATTAAGTTACGAATTTCATGTGCCATCCATGTATAATAAAATGATAAATTTTCAACAAAAAAAAAGATAATTCATCATTAATTAAAATAAAAAGCAATAAATGAATTACAAATAAATATTGATTCATCATTATTAACTTAACATAATTATACTAATTAATATTTATTAAAATATGTTTAATTCACTTAAATAGCCAAGTCATTCCGGGTGTATTCAACCCGCCATAGTGAAGCAAACGTTTAATTGGTTGAATGGTCATTCAGCTGAATGGCCTAATTCAGGACTAAGCGACAAAGTCTAGTAATCACCATTAAGCATACTATCTCTTAATGGGTTATTTGGTGATTATCCAATATATATATATATATATATATTTACCCAAATTAGAAAATCATCTGAAACTCTAAAATTAAACAAAGAAAATCAATTAACATATCCCGAAAAATCATAACGCATGAAAAGAAAACATTAAAAAAATGAATAAGAGATTGGTGAGATTTTGAGTTCCAGAAGTGGGAAGAGATGAAAGGTGATGTTTAGTGTTCATGGGTGGTAGTAGACGACGATGAAGGTGACGGAAGAAGGCTGAATTTTGGGTTTTTATTTTTCTGCTTTTTGAATCTGGACGAGAGACTGAGACCGAGACTGTGAGAGAGAGGAGAGGATTGTGAGGGAGACGAGAGACTGAATCAGAAATGTTGAAAAAAAAATTGATATTAATAACCAGGCTAAAAGCAAATTATTTTTAACATTAAATACTATATAATATTTTTCATTATATAATTTTCCATTAAATTTAAAAGATGATTGTTTAATTATATTTACAAATAATTTCTTAAGTTTAATTTCTTAAATATATTTAATTCTTACCGCATAACTATTTAATTCTTGTGAACTAAACATGCAGTCGAAGTTAATAACAAATGCAATATAATGTTAAAACACAGGGGCGAAGTCAAAAACTTTTCCCGAGATCCCAGAATTAAGTTGCATATTTTTACGAGAGTTGAAATGTAATTTCACAATTTTAATAACTTATATATTTATACTTTTTAAAAGAATAAATTAAAAAATTATCATTTTTAGGAGACAAAATGTACTTTTATCTTTTACTAAATTAAAATATTGTAAAATTTAAAAGGTCAAAAGTTAAATTATACATTTTAAGAGCTATGTTAAAACATGATATATTTTGAGAATTTAAACATTAATTTGCTTCAAGAGTGTGATTGATTTTTAATGATTTTTAACATGATATAAAGTTAAAGTATATTTGTGGTTTCAACATTTAAAATTTTGGGTTTTTTTTTATGATTTTTACATTTTTATAAAAAAATTAAAGTATATATTTATCGTTTCAACATTTAAGTTTTTGGTTTTTTAATGTTTTTATAAAAGTAAAAACAATTACTCATTAAATTCCGTCCAACAAATTACTATTATGTCTATTTAATTTAATTATAATCCTATTCTATTTTTATAAAATGACCATTTCATTATAGTCTGTTATTGTAAAAGGATTGGCTTACACAAAAGATGAGAGAGCTCAACCTCCCGACCTTTTTGCAATTAGGGTTGGAGCTGAAGATATAAGAAAACCCAAAATTTAGACGGAATTGAGCTGCCCACTCATAAACCAAGTAACTAAGCCTGGCCTAATCTCATAACAAATTCTAAAACTTATATATAGACAGTATTAGTTTTTCGCACAGGTTGATTGTTTGCGCAGATTACAATTTATTAAATTTTAGGATGGTATGTGTTGATAATATTATTAATTATTTAAAATATTATAATGTTTTAAAATTTTCGATAGTATTTTTATTGGTTTAAAAACCCCTTATGTAAACATAAATTTTTAAATGATTAAGATATATTTATAGGCAGAATAATAAGAATATGCTGAAAATCAAATAGAGAAAGTTTTTTTATTTTTTAATTTATCGATTTACTTTATTTTTGGAGAAAGAAAAAAAATTTCATTGCCATATTAGTGAAAATGCATCATGTAAGAAGCGTTTTCAAAAAAAAAAGAATAAAAATGCGTTCTACGGTAACTATTCCAACTGTAACTTTTCCAATGGTTAAAAGGATTTCAACAACCATAATTTTTTCAATACAAACCCCCTCTAAACTTCATTTTTTTTCAACCAAAAATACTCAATACTCATTCCTCAATCCTCAATTCTTAATCCTCAATTCTCAATTCTTAATTTTTTTAATTCTTTTTCTGAATTTTATTCTCTTCAATTTTATTTTATTCGTTATAATTTTTAAATAGCAAATCAACTTATTTGTTTGGATGACAAACATATCTCCGACATTCAATTACAAATAGTAAGAAAATATTATTAAATTATCTAATTTTAAATAGTTAATTATTATTATGTTTAGATTATTATTTTTTTTATGTTTATATATTCAATCCGAATGTCGGATTTTGGAGACGTACATAAACAATTTAAGCAAATGTGCATCGAATGTCATTTATGAACACTTGCTAGACACATGATTTTTAAAAGTGACTCGAATGCTCGGGGGACTAAATTGGATCCCCCACTTATCAATGCTTTGGTCGAAATATGGAGACCGGAGACACACACATTCCACCTTCTCTGTGGTGAGTGTACAATTGCACTCGAGGATGTTAGTTTATAACTCAGTCTGCCGATCGATGGGGAAGTTGTTAATGTTGGATCTGGTGCCCTAAATGTAATATTTTCGTCTAAGGACACTTGTAATTTTTTGAACAGATTGGTTAATAAAATTATTCATGAATTACATTAATACTTTGTATTATTTTCCTCAAATGATTTTTGCACGCAAAGCAAAATGGAAGCAAATGTTGCTCACTAGTTGTCTAATGTTAAACTAATATTAAGCGGTATTACGTGGTCGGATCGTAATACAGAAAGACAACTTGTATTAATAGACGAATCTAAATATGTCATTAGTCTAATTGGAAATGAGCAAACCAATTGAAAGACTAATATGTTGTCTATCAAGTCTAATTAGGGAGATGCTTTGTCTTGGCCATCGGAGTGGATGACTCCCAAAAGATAGAGACATAGATGTAACTGACTGGACTGACAGTACATCAGACAGGACCCAAGCAGAATAGATCCTTAATCCATTTATGGATCTATTCACTCGTGACGTTCATAGTGTGGCATACCTAAATCCTAAGTGGATGGCGAACTACTATGTGTGTGTGACTCATACACTTTGATATAAGTAAAAGCCTGAGTTCAAATAGATAAGGAACTGAAAGCTGGTGCATTAGGTGTACGACCTTTGCAGTATGTAGTGTCATTCACATAGTGAAATTCATAGTCCAAAACATGGGTAAATGATATCCTCTTATTAGTATTACATGGTTGATGAAATGCAAACGTGACCACGGGTCGTCCGTCTTTGTGATGAATGACTTGATCACTATTTGATAGTGATTGACTTTTCATGAAAGATGATGTAATGGTTACCATGAGATAAAATATGATCATATTAGGAGAACAGGTATTATCCCAAAGAAATTAAGAATATCCTATGAGGGTAACACACTTATGACAAGGTCATTGGACGAGTATTGAGTAGTTGCTTCCATAATGGTATGTCGTTGGGGAGAGTTCAATTACGATACTATAGTGGAATGACTCCGTGCCTAAATGAGTTTATAATTAATAGGCGAAAATCTAAAACTTAATTATAAATCATTTGAGCCTCAACTACATATGTCCAATCGGTCCCTCCGTTAGCTCGTTGAAACTAGAAATGAATTGCGTGTTTGAATAGAAATGAATGGAATGAATAGGAAAAGAGAAATGAGAAACATTCAAGAATGATTATGACTTTCTCTGAAATGGAGAAATGGAATCATCTGGAAATGAATATAGGTTTCCAAAAATGGAAATTGAAATAAAAATGAAAATGAAAATGATTCATTTTCAATCCTATATGGATTACTTAAAAAATGATTGCAAGAATGAGTTTATGTTTTTGGACTATTTTGAAGCCCGAAAATAAAAATAAACCATCGGTCATAGTGAAGATGTTAAGTTGTGAAATATTTTTAAAAGAAATAAAACCTAAATTAAAATCCTAAATCTACTGACTAAACCCTAAAAACAGTATAAGGTGTGCCTCGTATTTTTAGCCGAACAAATAGCGACGTTACGATGAGAAGCTTCCTGACGTTGTGACGATGGACGACGTCGTGACGACGCGAGTGGGGGCGTTGCAACGTGGCAACATGTTCCCTACATAAATTGGGTTTCTTCTCCTAGTTAAACTCTACTATATCTTTTCCTAATTAAACTCTTATTACTCCAGGGATATTTTAGTATGATTAGACCTCTAACCTTAGCCTATTTAAAGGGGCTTTATATCACTGTTTTGTGCTGCCAATTAAGAGGAAATTAAATATGTATACTATAGGACTTTTTTTTTAGGGGCGACAAGATATAGTCGTATATGGAGTTTTGGTAAGAGTTTGAGAGAATTTTGTGAAACCCTTTTTGTGAGAGCTTTGGGTGTGAGCTTTGTATTCGGGGCTTGGGTTTTTGTATTCTTATTATACGATCTCATTTTGTTTACTCCATTAATGTTAAGTCGATGCCTCATTTGCCCATGGTTTTTGTTCTTCTTTTAGGGGTTTCCACGTAAAACATTTGCGTTCGTTCTTCTCCATTTTTACTATATCTTTGTTTATACGGGTCGATCCCCAACAAATGGCTTGGCCAAAAGCTCCCAAGCTTAACTTATGCTTAACTATTTATAGGCAAAGTTGTTCAATTTAGGTCAAATACAAGCCTTAATCACACTAAATATGGATTGTGCGGACTGAAACACCCTTAATTAATTTTTCCCTCCATTAAACATGTGTCGCGACACACAAGTTCAAATTTTAATTCCGGAATTGGTTTAGTTGTGTTGCGACCCCATAAGTTTGTGTTGCAACTCGACCGTCATTTCTGATGCTTTTGGGCTTAAAAATAGGTGTCTTGCACACTCAATGAAGCTCATTAAAATCACCTTAAGGTCAGCATTTTCCCAAGAGGTCAACTAACTCGAAATATGACGTAAAAACGCTTATTTTGCAATAATTTAAATTTAAGCTAAGAAAACTAAAAATGCAATAAAATATAATAAAATAGCTAGAAAACAAACTCATTAAATTCCAAAAAGTACTTAAATTGTCACTACAATTTGTTGTGGTAGGTCAACCATATAATCTCCAAAAAATGCACTAAGAATGAGGCCAAAATATGTTACTTTTGACACTTATCAAATATCAAACTAACCCTAAAACATAAATCTTGCATTGGCTTTTGGGTATGGCTACTTTGATCACTTATGCAAATATACTTTGTCTTTTATTGGTAAAAATACCATGAAGGTCCTTGTATTAAGTGTTAGACTGCAATTTACCCTCTTTCACTAAAAAAATGGGTAACTAGCCCCTATAAGTTAGATAAAAAAATTTAATAGAAAGAACTAACGTAATAATTAAAGAGCGACACGTGATGCCATGTGTGCATCATGATGATGTACATGGACATGTTTTTAACAATAGAAACAGAGGATACTTTTAATAAAATAACTAATTTGCTCTTTGATTTAATATACAATAATTAATTTATCTATTTTTTAAATAAAATAAATAAATTACAATTTAACTTTTAATACAAAAACCTGCATCATTTTATTTTTGTGTGGGGAGAAATGTAATTAAATAGAAAGGATAGATGACATGCAATGTGGTGAAGGTGTTTTCTTTTGGGCTTTTTTACCTAAATAATACAAAAAATAAAATTAATAACTGAAATGGTATGCCCATAAGATTATTTACCAAAATGGTATAGTTTTACTGGTGCCACCTATCAAATTGGCGGCACCGGATTGAAATGTAATGATCTAAAGTATTTAGGGACTTGTTATGCAATTTTTCCATTTAGAATGGCTGCTGAAAAAAAGGGAAAGGGTGCCGCTGACAGTGTGGCAGCACCAAACTTTAAATATGGCTAATTGCCTTATAAGCCTTCCTTATTTATTATTTTCTTTTTATTCCCTTTCAACTCACTATATTGTTTTTAAACAAGCCCTTAACCTATTTTTGTAGTTAAATAAGCCTTTTAACTTATGGTTTTTACTCATAAAAGCCTTTTATTTTAATATTAAAGTAAATATATTTTACCCAAATTAAAGCTATTTAAAAAAATATAAACTAATTCACATTTTATGTTGATGTGAATTTGATGAGAATAGTTTATTAAATAAAATTTTAAAATTTCTTGGGAGTGCTTATATACATGATATTCTTAACTACTCTTTTGAAAATTTTGATTACTTTTTTTAGATTTTATGTTGATGTTAAAATGTATATAATTTTTATTGCATCAACAAAAAATTAAGATAAGAGCTTGAAATTCAAAATATATTTACTTTAATATCAAAATAAGGGCTTTTATGAGTAAAAACCATAAGTTAATGGCTTATTTAACTACAAAAATAAGTTAATAGCTTGTTTAAAAACAATATAGTGAATTGAAGGGGAATAAAAAGAAAATAATAAATAAGGAGGACTCACAAGGCAATTAGTTATATTTAAGGTTTGGTGCCGCTACACTGCCAGGTAGCACCTTTCCCTTTTTTTTCTAGCAGCCACTCTAAACGAAAAAATTGCATAACAGGTCCCTAAATAGTTTAGATCATTACATTTTAGTCCGGTGCCGCTAATTTGACAGGCGGCACTAATAAAACTATACAATTTTGGTAAATAATTTTATGAGTATACCATTTCAATTATTAATTTTATTTTTTATATTATTTAGGTGAAAAAGCGTTTATCTTATTTTAATCTACTGTTATATTATAGGACAAAACAAGCCACCTACCGTTGTCTGATTCTCCATTGTAATAAGGCCATGTTGATGTATCTCTCAACCTTGGAAGAGATGCTGTACGTTACTTTTTCTGTTTTTTGAGAATTGGACGTTACTAATTTAAACATTTTTGTTTTTACTTCAAATTCAGATAATAACAAAAATGGTAAGCTGCTAATAATCTCCACTTAATAGTAAAAAATTAGTATCTACTTCAAATAATTTCATATCCCACCTCCGATTATAGAAAAACAAGATGGTGGTGTTAATCTTTTAACTAATTGGGCCATCTCCATTTGACAATACTAGCCTTATCAAAATACTTAACCTTCCTAATCAGTAGAGCAGAAAAGTCCCAATGGGGGGCAATAATGGGAAAACACTGCAGCAGCCAATTTTCTATAAATTGAAGAGGCCATAAACGCGTTAAATGCAGTGAACACGTCAGCCAAGGACTACAACAATGGTGGTGAAGGTGTATGGCCCAGCCTTTGCTTCTCCAAAGCGAGTGATTGCATGTCTTATTGAAAAGGAGATTGAATTCGAGACTGTCCCTGTTGATTTGCTTAAAGGAGAGCACAAAGACCCTGAATTTCTCAAGCTCCAGGTCACCTTCTTAAGCACCCCCCCCCCCTTTTTTTTTTGTTAAAAAACTCCAGTTCTCAGTGAAAATTAATGTTAAACAATCAATCATCTCAATCTCTTCTTTGCAGCCTTTTGGAACAGTTCCTGTCACTCAAGATGGAGATTATGTTTTATATGGTAATTTATCTCCTGTTTTTCTTACATGTAGATTCAGATGCTATCTTCTCCCCCAAATTTTTTAGGGTCTTTGAGAATATATAAGATTAAAATAAAGGGCACTAAAATTTTTTCTTATTGATTGATTTTTTTCTCTATTAAAAAACTAAATATATTTAGTTGTATTATTAAAAATGGTATGTCACATACATCTTATATTAATAAATAAAGATTAATTTTTAACAATAAAAATAAATAAAATTTTTATAAAATGATCAATTTACTAGAAAAACTGATTTATCTATTATTTAGTAAAAAGGGTAAAATACAATTTTACTTGCCCTTTTATCATAGTGGTTGACTGGTTCCAGTGTTTCATATTATAATGCAAGTGATAGTCCTTTTCATAGAAAACAAAGAAAGCAGTGGTGCCGGAGAATGCCATATTTTTATAATATAGAGAATACGGTTGATAAAAGTACCTAGGAAGACTTTAATTTGTGAGTGCTGACTCTTTAGCAAAGAAAGATGACATTCTAAACCACTTTCTTAAAAACAAATCTTTCTTACTTTAATATTCATAATAATTAAACAGCACCAAATGATGATTTTTACAATTTGGGTTTTTGCAGAATCACGTGCAATCATAAGGTACTATGCAGAAAAATACAAATCACAAGGGACTGATCTACTGGGAAAGACAGTAGAGGAAAGGGGTCAAGTGGAAAATTGGCTAGAAGTTGAGGCACACAATTTCAACCCACCAATTTACGCCTTGACCCTACATGTGATGTTTGCTTCCAAGATGGGGTTCCCTCCTGATGAAAATTTGATCAAGGAAAGCGAGGAAAAGCTAGGCAAAGTGCTGGATATTTATGAGGAGAGGCTGTCAAAGAACAAGTACTTAGCCGGTGATTTCTTCAGCCTTGCTGACCTGAGCCACCTGCCATTTACTCAGTACTTGGTGGGTCAAATGGGAAAGGAATACATGATAACCAGCAGGAAGCATGTGAGTGCTTGGTGGGATGATATTAGCAGCAGACCGTCCTGGCAGAAGGTTCTCCAGCTCTATGCTCCTCCTTTCTAAGAATTGAAAATGATGCAATCTGGGGATGGGATCTTTTCAATAATGTCTGCTTTGTTGTTTAGCAGTTTGGTTTGATTTGGGGTCTGGTCTTTGTCTGTTTTAAGAGGCCAACTAGTTATCCTATGTTAGTTATAGTTCAATAAAATGTTGATAGGGGTAGGGGGGTTACAGTTATCGTTGTGTTTGCCTATGTTTGATGTTATGAATAAAGATGAAGAAATCATGGAGATATCAAAGAGAATCAAGTGCTCAATTGAATGTGCTTCAAAGGCAATTTTTTTTTCTTTTATTTTCTATGGTTTTATTACTTATTGGTTTTCTTTTTTTTTTTTGGTTTAAATTTTTGAAATAATTGTCCAAAAGGTTTTGGTAGTATTAGCATTGGCATTAATAAAAGCTGAGCGATTAGCATAATTTGAACTCAAGTCACATTTAGGGTGATAAACACCTTATTTATCAAGCTAATACAGGGTTCAAGTTAATCATAGTGTTTATTTATTGTTAATAATTTATACAAAATTTATGATTATAAGTAGTGTAAAAAAGGTAAATTATTTACTATGATATCAAACAAGTGAAGTGGCTTAAAAAAATTGGAAATCTAATTTTCGTTAGTCAGGGTCCTACCATTTATTTCCTCTTTAGCGAATTTGCCGCTCATTGAGCTTAGCTGTATCTAATTTTCGTAAACACATCACTTTCTTTTACCGTAGGAATGAGGTAGAAGCTCATTCAATTTGCATGTAAAGATACATAATAAAAACTTAGATATAGTAATTATTCATTCAATTTGCATGGGAAGATATGTATTAAAATTTAATAATAATATTTATAATAATTTAATAATATAGAGTGTTTAGAGCAGTGCCATGAACAATGCCCACTACTATCTGGCATAACTCATTCCCATAACTTGCCATGTTTGCAAATTGGTAATTTTTGTAAACAAATATCTTTGAGGTATGCTCTTTGTTGATATTTTGTACCCATCTTTGAAGAGCAAGACTAATCTATCTTGAACATTGATTTGGGTTTGATCAAACAAATCGAATTTATGTTTTAAGGATATTAGATAACTTGAATATTTGAAAGTTTATGTTAGACTTATTAAAAATAATTTCCGTACTCATTATCATGATTTATTTGCTTTATTAATGAGAAGATTGATTGTAATTGATTTAGTATGTTATAGCAAATCAAAAGTAATTTAAATACTTGAGATTTGTAAAGCTTTTGTAAAGAGAGATTTAGCACTTATTCCTCCTTACTGAGTAACTTGATTTCGGCCTAAGTTTCAAGGGAAAAACTTAGAAAAGAGAGATTCTAACTACAATTTTGGGGATAAATTTTAAAAATATACATGAATTTTGATTTAATATGCAATTGTATATATGAATTTTAATTTTGTGTAATTATACACGTGAAACTCTAATTGTGTTCAAATCTATAATTGAAGTTTTAATTTTGATTTAATCATACATATTTAAAGAAATAAATACATCAATTTATTTTTATATTGGATAAATATAATTATTTATGTATGCAACATATAAAATAAAATGATGTTATATCAATAATTGTGTTAATAATTTATAAGAATTAGACCAAATCAAAATTTCATGCATAAAATTACACAAAATCAATTGCACATTAAAATATTATTTATATATAATTTTAAGATTTATCTCTACAAAATTAAAGTTATTGATTTGGTGAAAATTAAAATCTGTAGTCAATTTTATGGAATGTCGAACCGGATAAACATATAAGTATGTTCATGTTTTTAGCTTTACAATCTGATTCAATTAGGGTTGAGCTAATATTATATATATATATATATATATATTAAGAGGAAATCTTTTTTTTAACGAATATAAACTATAAATAAGTATATATATATATATATAAACAAATAATCACACATTTATTAAATATGCATATTAAATTAGTATTCAAAATTTTTTGATGGTTGCCTATTGAGTCTTAACTCGATTGATATGAGTATTGTTGTCAATATAAGACGACGTGAGTTTGAGTGCGTTGAAACGCATTATCTTCCTATTTATACATTAAGGAGGGTGTTGGAAATTATAGATTGCAAATTAATTATTTATGAGCACTATTTAAATTAAAAGTGATGATTTATCATCTTACAAATTTAATTATTCATAAGCACTATTTAAATTAAAAGTGATGATTTATCATCCAATGGATACATTTCCATGGGACATGTTTCTCCCAAGAAGTATATCCAGTATGAAGGGTTGTGGCTCTTCAAAATTGTATTCATTGAGTGCATATAAATAGAGGCATTATAGTGCTCACAAATTACACAATTACAATCAATCCTATTTTCAGAAGCTAGAGTAAGAGTAGGGAATTCCTTGATTTTGCTAATCAAAGGAAATTCAAAACTTCGTTGTATCGTGGGAGGACCTTTGTTTTTACCCTCTAGCAACTTTGTGTGGGGGCAAATAGTTCTCTTTGGAAAGCGTCATCCGCGCCTCGAAGTCTACTGTTTATTTCCATATAAGTATCTGATTCTATCATCTCCACTAAAATATCCAACAATCAAAGAGAACTATGTTGGAGACGGCGACGGAGGCTACTACCGCATTCAAAGTGATGAACCAAAAGTTTGTGAAACTTGACCGATTTGATGGTTCAAACTTTAATCGTTGGAAGGACAAGATGTTGTTCCTTCTTACTGTCTTAAATGTGGCGTACGTTCTGGATCTAAACCTACGACCAATGGAGGATCCCGCTCTCAATGCAAATTCCGAGGAAATTGCGAAAGTGGCTGAACTCAAGAAGAAGCGCGAAGAAGACAATTTCACATGTCGAGGACACATCCTCAACACCTTGTCTGATCAATTGTATGATCTTTACATGTCGATGCAATTCCCGGTGGAAATATGGAAAGCTCTTGAAGAGAAATACAACACCGAGCGACAAGGTACTGATAAATTTTTAATGATGAAGTATTTTGAATTCAAAATGCTCGATAGTATCCCGATCATGGATCAAGTCCATGAATTACAAGTCCCTGTAAGTAGGCTTCGTTATTTGAAAGTTGTTATTCCAGAATTGTTACAAGTCGAGGTTATCATCTCGAAGTTGCCCTCGTCTTGGAACAATTATAGGAAGAAACTTCTACATATGGCAGAGGACTTCACTGTAGAGAAAATACTTAGGCATTTACGTATTGAAGAGAAAACTCAGAAGCGTGATGCGGTGTGTCTTCCTCAAAGTTCTAAAGTGAACCATGTGAGTGAGTCCAAGAACTCTCGAAATGGTAAGCGAAAGGCCACATCCGAAACCAAGGATGTGCAAGACAAGAAGAAAAAATCTCACAATTGTTATAATTGCAATAAGAAAGGACACTATATTAAGGATTGCAGACTTCTCAAAAAGAAGTAAGATGCCACAACTTCCAAAGCCAATATGGTGGAGGACATAGACTTAGTGGTCATGGTTACGGAAGGGATTGAGAGTTTGGAGATTGGTATGATTACTAAACTCAACACAGCCATGACTGGCAAGTTCTGTAATTGGTGGCTCGACTTTGGAGCTACTGTCCATGTGTGTAATGACCAACAACAATTCAAGAGTTATGAACTAGTGGCAAATCGTGAAGTGCTTATGGGCAACTATCAATCGTTAAAGTGCTCGACCAAGGGACAGTAGAACTCAACTTCACATTTGGGAAGAAATTAACTTTGACCAATGTGTTGCATGTTCCCGATGTGAGAAAGAATTTAGTGTCTGCGAGTATTCTGTGTAACAAAGGGTTCAAGATTATCTTGGAATTCGATAAGTTTGTCTTGTTTAAGGGTGATATATATGTAGGAAAAGGATATTGTAACGAGGGTATGTTCAAGTTGAGCATTGATATGAATAAAATTAATTCTTCTGCTTATATTGTTGAATCTTATCCTTTGTGGCATGCGCGTTTAACACATTTTAATTTTAAAACTTTACAATATATGCAAAAGAATGGTTATATAAGTCTAAGTAATGATGAGTTTGTGGATAAATGTGAAATTTGTATTCAATCAAAAATGACCAAGAAGTCGTTTCCTAATAAGTGTGAAAGGAATTCATGTAACACCCCAAACCCGGCCTAGACGTTACGGCCGAATCTGACGATGTCACATAGAATGGGATTTGAAAGCGAATTTATCAAGTTAAAACCGTTTCCGTTTATTATCTTCTATTAATCTCTCGTTGATTTCAAAATCATTTTCTCGTTAATTTGATTCATTTAAAAAAAAGATATCCAATGGCAGAAGCTTTTAAAACCGTGATATTTAAAGAAAATCGTTCGCATTTAGAAAAACTTTATTTTAAATGAAACTGAGTTTTCGTTAAGTTTTACAGCTTATAAATCCGTAGAAACAGTAAAAAAAAACCAAATTATAGGTAAAAAGTCCAAAAGTCCAAATTACATCAAAAATACCCCAAAAATAATAGAAATTAAAAATCATAAATGGAATTTACGCAGTTCAATAGACATGTGGTCACCATTGAGTCCTCCGCCGCACCGATCCGTCTAAGACTGGGGATTACCTTTACAGATAAAACAAAAAGGGGTGAGTTTACGTAAACTCAGTGTGTACTCCCCACAAAAGACATGCATACAGTCAAACAACAGTTATCAGTCAAATGCAGTCTGAGGCCTAAGCCCATTACAGATTCAGTTTAGGCCTTAGCCCATTGAGATCTGATCTCGAGATATAAACTAGGGTCTTAGCCTGTCTCGAATCTGATATGCATACAAGAATGTAAATCAGTATCCTACCCACCAGCCTCTACACACCATCTCCTACCATCCCTACACACCATGTGGGGTTTAAAACACCCACCCAGCCCTACACAACAAGTCATACTGAATGCGGCACATATCAGTAATATTGCAGTTAAGCTGCCAGACAATAGGCATGAAAGCCTTTCAGTACACTTCCTCCAATAATCAATCATCCCACCCAAATGCAAATGCAACTAAACATGCTCAATGCACACATACAGGAATACATGCTTATATGCTAAAAACCAGTTATCAGTCATACATACAGATCAGTAAATATGCATAAATTAACATGCTCAACACATACATTATATATTCAGATCACACAATTTAGGGTCTAAGTAGCGCTTACCGACCCTACAGTAGGTTCACAGTCGACTTGGGCGATCCGTGCAACCCTAGGAAACATTTTAGCTAAATAGGCCCACACGTCCATATGGTTTGCCCGTGTGGGCCCACACGCCCAGATTGGCCTTGGCCGTGTGGATCACACGACCTGGCCCAGATATCACACGCCCGTGTGGCGTGTCCGTATGAGCCCACACGCCCGTGTGGCCCACACGCCTAGTTCAGTTTAGGCCGTATGGCCCACACGGCCACACCCCGGCCATCACACGGCCGTGTCTTGCGTACGTCCTGTCCTTCTTCGATCACACGGCCGTGTTATCGCACACGAGCGATCACAAGCCCATGTGGCATCGACAGTTTGTAATTTCGGCTTTCGTCGAATCCTATTTTTTGTGTTTTCGGGTACACACCTGGTACGATTTCGATGCTACTGCAACTACGAACACTCCAGAACCCCAACACTCTGAAATTTTTGATTACGATTCTGCAAGATAAGAGCCTCATCCCTCGTGATTTGTTGCTACCAAAACTCAGAAATTAGACTAACGAAATCAACATCTCAACTTAGAATGGCACTATACGGAAACCCTCTCTTAACTCGATCGAAAACTTACCACCAAATACAAAATCTAAAGCCACACGCATAAAAAATCGAAGAAGAAACTAAAAGAAATTGAATAAAAGGGGAAAAACGGTAGAAAGCAAGAGGAAAAGAAAACGTCAAAACCTTGGGAATTTTCGGAAAGAGGAAAAAATATTTTGAAAACACAAACAAAAAGATATGGGATATGATACTAAATCCCTAAATTCTCTCCACTTACCCACTACAGATAACCACCCTAGAGATTCTGTTCACTTGAAATTCTCTCAGCCAAACGAGCAAAAATAAACTCCCACGCTCGCGCAGGGATTCAAACACAAGACCTTCAGCAACCTAACACTCAACTTAACCACCAGACCAGCAAGCCCATTCTGATATGGTTTTATAAATAATTTAATATAAGCCCACTAAGCAAGTGTAAGGCTTACATCAGAAAAATACCAAAATTTGCCAAAGCTAAGGCTTGAACTTGGGACCTCCCACACACATTCAAAACACATAACCACTGAAGAAGATACACATTTGTGCCATATTTTCACAAAAGCAAAAATAAGAATTTTGGGGCGTTACAATTCACAAGTGTTAGATTTAATTCATTCGGATGTTTGTGAGTTAAATGGAACACTGACAAGAGGTGGAAAATGATATTTTATCACTTTTATAGACGACTTCTCTAGATTTACTTATGTGTATCTCATGAGAAGTAAAGACAAGGCTTTTGATATGTTTAAACATTTTAAAAATAAGGTTGAGAATTTGTTTAGTAAAAAAATCAAAGTGCTTCATAGTGATAGAGGTGGTTAATATTTTTCAAATGAATTTAATGTATTTTGTGAGGAACAAGGTGTGGTACATGAATGTTTTGCGCCTTATACTCCGCAACAAAATGGTTTGGTAGAAAGAAAGAACCGTACTTTAGTAGATATGGTTAACTCGATGTTGTTAAATGCTAAACTTCCATATAATCTAAGGGGTGAAGCATTATTGACTACATGTTATATTCTTAACAAAATACCATCGAGAAAATTCAAAATATCTCCATATGAGTTATGGGAGGGTCGGATGCCAAACTTAGATTATTTTAAAGTGCAGGGGTGTTTGGCTTACTATAGAGTTCCCGACCAACGGAGAACAAAGTTAGGTCCTAGAGTCGTCAAGGGTGCATTCGTTGGATATGCCCAACACTCTAAGGCTTATCGTGTTCTTGACTTAGTGTCAAATACGAAAATTGAAACAAGAGATGTTGTATTTATTGAAAATAAAGTTTTCAATAATTCAACAGATTCGAAAAAAGAATATCAACCAATGATCTCAAGTGATTAAACCAAAAGAAGTCTTTGTGATAATAAGGATACGGAGCCGAGGAAAAGTCAAAGAGTGAGAAAAGTAAAAGACTTTGGTCCTGATTTCATTTCCTCGAAATCTCTAGCATTCCTTGTTGATGGAAATAGAGAATCCGTAATTAGGAATATCCCCATAATGTTTAATGTGGATGGTGATCCCCAATCCTATGGGGAAGCTATGGCTTCTAAGGATGCAACATTTTGGTAAGAGGCGATCAATGATGAAATGGATTCAATATTATCCAACAATACTTGGATTCTAGTTGATCTTCCTCAAGGATCGAAGCCTATCGGGTGTAAATGGGTGTTTAAAAGGAAGAATACTCTAATAGGGGTTCTCTAACCTTTAATGTTGGGTTGGTGGCTGAAAGATTTAAGCAAACAGAAGGCTTAGATTATTTTGACACTTATGCACTAGTGGCTAGATGATATCTATTCGAATTCTTATAGCACTTGCATCTATCCATAATTTATATGTACATCAAATGGATGTTAAGATAACTTTTTTGAATAATGATCTCGAAAAAGAAGTCTACATGGAGCAACCAGAAGGTTTTGTGCTTCCTGGGAATGAACATAAGGTGTGTAAGTTGATCAAGTCATTATATGGTTAAAACAAGTGCTTAAACAGTGACATGAGATGTAACACCCCTAACCCATATTCGTCGTAAAAATAGGGTTTCAGAGCATTACCAGAATTTACAGATCAAATACAGACATTTTCATATCATTAACCATTCATATTGTCCCTTATGTGAGCTTCCGAGGCCCAAATACACATTAGAAACAAGTTGGGACTAAACCGGGTACTCAATTTTTTTTTTTTTTGCAAAATGTCAAATTTTTTCCAAGGTGCAGGGGACACACGCCCGTGTGGCCAAGCCGTGTGTCTTACACGGTCAAGAGATACGCCCGTGTCTCAGGCCGTATGGGCATTCGAAGTAGGGACATACGGCTGTGTCCTAGCTCGTGTCCAATTTAAGGTGCTCACTGACTTGTGTTAAATAGGTGCAGGGGTCACACGGCCAAACTATACGCCAATGTGCTAGGCCGTGTGAAAATTTTGTTTTGTAATTTTAAAGATGCAGGGGACACACAGCCAAACCACACGCCCATGTGTTAGGCCGTGTGTCACACACGGCTGAGACACACGCCTGTGTCTCTACCCATGTGGACGAAAATAGGCCATTTCCAAGGCCACATTTCTCACCCAATTTGTTTTCTACCTACATTAACACTTAAACGCATTCACAAGCCAATACAAGCCCTTCAAATCAAACCAAAATCAAGTCTTATACATGACATATCAATACATATAACCAAGTGTCCAAACTTACCAAAATAACCTAATACATATATATACATCCTTGTACTAAATATGCCAATTCAAACCAATCATTAATATACCTATATGATTTCCATCTTTCATCCATTTCAAACACACATCAAACATATATAAATTCTTATATACACATCAAAATATGTCAAACACAAGCCATTCCAATGGGTAGTCACAACCAAACACATACACACCATGTATGAATTATCCATGTATGAATTATCTTTGAATTATGATGAAACATTATTGATGAATATTATGAATTAAGGAAGTTCGTTTTAATTATGAGTTGAGAATTTTGCTTGAGGACAAGCAAAAGCTTAAGTGTGGGGGTATTTGATAAACCGAAATAGTAACATATTTTAGACCCACATTTGGCATGCTTTTGGGTGATTTAAGCCTTGAATTGTGTAATTTGGTGCTCTTAATCCTTTGTTTTCATGTTTTATACTCAAGAAAGCACCGGAGGATGAAAAGAACGAGAAAAGGGCTTAAAACAGACCAAATAGGCCAAATCACGAAATCAACACGGCCTGGGCCCATGCAACACGGCCGTGCCTCCTTAATCAGACCTGAACACGGCCTGGCCACGATTCACACGGACGTGTACCAAGGGCGTGTCCCTACCGTGGAGAAGAGGAATTTCACTCGGATTTGGATACTTAGGGGTAAAGAAACACATTCCAAAAGCCTATATAAACACCCTCGAGGCCAACTTTCGAAGGGGGTCCAGCTAGGCCAAGAAGCCGAGCCAGAAAGATCAGATTTGTGGAAATTACTCGAAGGATAGCCAGTTGATTCATCTCAAGAAGCCGGAGTTATACTCAAGACGGAGGATCTCTCTTCAATTCCTTCAGGGGGTTTTAGAGTTTTTCTTATGTTCTGTTTTATCTTTTTTTTTTAGATGTATTTTGTTATCATTATGAACTAAACCCTCAAATACCCGAGGGGGATGAAACTTAGATGAATCTTGTTATCGTTTGCTAAACTATATGATAAATATTTGACTTGTTCTTAATTATGTGTTCATAATTCTTGTGTTGATATTTCGCGGATATTAATTCAAGTTTGATGTGCTTAGGTGGAGGAGCAAAAGTCCCTGCCTAAGAGTAGATCTAGCATAAGTAAGCGGAGTTGATCGCACGCCTAGACATAGGGTGACGATATTTTTCCGGATTAGGGTGAAACCTAATATGGGAGTCCATAGATTGAGTTAATGCAATCTTAGGGGTTTTAATTAGAAAGAGATTTCAATTAATCAACCTAGGATTAGACGTTAGTAGCCTCGATGGAGGTATTAATATAACTTAGGGAATCTTACGGATCAAGTCAAATGAATAAATCGTCTGGTTCAGAGTTAGATAACAAGTGAAGTCTAGGTGGATTCTTCATTTTGTATTGTTTTAATCAATTGGTTTTTCCGACAAGTATTTCCCTAATTTTATTCTTTTTGTCTCATCGTCTTTAGCTTAGTAGTTAGTTAATTTTCTAGATTAAATCGATTCACTTTAATTTTAAGGCCAAATAATAAAAAGAAGGTTAGTATGAGTACTTTCGGCTCCTTTGGGTTCGACAATCCGGTCTTGCCACTAAGCTATACTACTGTTCGATAGGTACACTTGCCTCAATCGTTGTCATAGTTAGTTTTTAGGCTCGATCATTCTCATTAGAAATTTTAAGACTTTGACATCGCATAAAACAACGATCAAGTTTTTGCGCGCCGTTGTTGGAACCAAATATTAAGAACACTCAATTTTTATTACTTTAGCCATTTTTTATTTTCTGCAATTTTACTCTTATTTTATTTTCTATTTTTATCTTTCTAAATTTTAGTTTTTGCCCCTTGTTGGTACCTCTAGTTTATGACTAGAAGGAACCCGACTGGACCTTTAATTTACGATAGTAAGATCGAAGCAACCGCTCACAAAAACCGGAGAGAAATTAGGTGAAGTCTACAATACACAGAAGAAGAGCAAGAAAACATCATCAATACCACCAAGAGATGGACTGTAACAATCCACCACCTCAAGAGATGGTTGAAAATCATGCTCCTCGAACTATGTATGATTATGCTAAGCCTAGTTTAGTCGATGATCGAATCTAGTATTGTTAGACCTACTATTGCTTTGCAAAATAATTTCGAATTGAAACCTAACACTATACTGAGATGATACAACAGATTCGTTCAGGTTGATGGTTTGCGTGGATGAGGATCCTAACACACACTTAGCAAATTTTCTAGAATTCTGCGACACTTTTAAAATTAATGGCGTTACTGATGATGCCATCCGCCTTCGGCTATTTCCCCTTTTTTGAGAAATAAAGCTAAACAGTGGTTGCATTCTCTTTCCCGAGGATCAATTACTACATGGGAACAAATGACTGAAAAATTTTTATTAAAATATTTTCCGCCGGTCAAAATGGCCAAGTTAAGGAATGATATCTCTTCTTTTGTGCAGATGGATTTAGAAACACTTTACGATGCATGGGAGAGATACAATGATCTTTTAAGAAGGTGCCCACACCATGGATTACCCTTGTGGCTCTGAGTCCAAACTTTTTACAACGGTGTGAATCCCTCAACTAGGCGCTTGATCGATTCAAAGAAATTGATGGGACTTTGAATAATAAAACACCTGAAGCAGCTTACGAATTTATAGAGGAGATGTCACTGAATAACTATCAGTGGCAAGTGACGAGGACAAAACCCACGAAAGCTGCCAGTGTTTTCAACCTTGACGCAGTAACTATGCTATCGAATCAGGTAGACGTGTTAACTAAAAAATTTGATGGTTTGTGTAATTCCTTGCAGGTTCAACCCGTTATGCAGTGCGAAACAAGTGGAGGTGTGGCGAATCCTAAGTACCCGCCCTACGGACATGGCATAGAAGGCGAACAAATGAACTATGTAAGTAACAATTTTAGATATCAAAATAACCCTTATAGCAATACTTACAATCCAGGTTGGAAGAACCACCCCAATTTTTCATGGGGTGGTCAAGGAAATCAAAGACAACAACACCCTCCAAATTTCCAACAGCAGCAGTACCCATAGGATAAGAAACCGAACCTTGAGGAGATGCTGACAAAATATATAGTAGCAACAGAAACACGTTGCCAAAGTATGGAAACAAAACTTGCAAAACAAGAAGCATCGACACAAGAGCTCAAAGATCAAATTGGGCAAATCACCAAGATCTTGACGGAACGACTACAAGATAGATTGCCAAGCAACACTGAAACTAACCCAATGGAGCAGATTCAAGCCATATCAACTAATGATAATGTAGGGTTAGATGAGCCTCATTTAAGACAAGAGAATGTGGTAGAAGAGGGTAAGGTTGAGGAAGAAAGTAAAAAGCCAAAACCGGTAATTAAAGAGTACCAATCTCGTATACCATACCCCGAGGTGATAAAGAAAGACGACACAGAGGAACAGTTCGGTAAGTTTCTTAAACTTTTAAAAAAATTACATATTAACTTACCATTACTTGAAGCTCTTTCGCAGATGCCAGATTCAAGGAAATTCTTAAAAAAGCTTTTGACAAACAAGCGAAAGCTCGACGAGGAATCACATGTGGAACTCAACGCAAAGTGCTTAGTAATTCTCCAAAATAAATTGCCACAAAAATTAAAAGATCCAGGGAGTTTTACAATTCCATGCTTAATTGGTAGTTTATCTATTGATAATGCGTTAGCTGATTTAGGGGCAAGCATAAATGTCATGCCTTATAAATTGTTTAAACAACTTGGTCTAGGGAAACCCAAGCAAACTAGGATGAGCATTCAATTAGCTAATAAAACTGTTAGAATTCCTAGGGGTATAATCGAAGATGTGCTAGTAAAGATTGATAAATTCGTATTCCTAGTAGACTTTGTTGTTTTAGACATGGATGAGGACAATAGTATTCCATCCCTTTTTAGCAACTGCCAGGACTAAAATTGATGTCGACGCAGGTGAACTCATACTCTGTGTAGGTGACGAGACAGACACTCTTCAGGCTCTCGATTCGGTTAGAACATCGAGGAAACAAGGTGAGAAAGTAAATTCTATCGATAACCGTTCGGTTAACCCTTCTTTGCAAGAAGCACCACAAAAGAACACAACTAAACCCGATCCTAGACCCCATGCCAACAAGGAAACAACTCATGAGGATCGAAGGGATCAAGTTGATGAACTAGACGAGTGGAAGACACATTTCAAGGAAACACTAGGGATACACGAAGCAAAAACGAGGCAACTCTACGAGAAACTTAACGATGGGACAACCCAGCTTAAGATAGGAGATCAGGTACTCAAAATCTTCCCAAATGGAACAGTTGAGGTAACCAATCCTAAATTCAGCACTTTTAAGGAAAACACTACTCGACTTAAACTATATATCAAAAACCGAATTGATCGCATGAGAAAGGATTTTCAACTCCTCAAACCACCCTGATGATGCAAACGAGAGGTAAGTCTAGCTTAAGACTTTAAACGAGCGCTTCTCGGGAGGCAACCAGAGCACTAACTCCATTACTCTTTCTATTTTATTTTATTTTATTTTCACTCTTAATTCTCCTTTGCAGCAACTAACTATAAACTAACCAAGGCCAATTTCCATACCACACGGCCTTACACACGGCCGTGGCCGTGGCCGTATGGATGCACCGAATCTCCGTACTGACATGGCAAAGATGGTACGAGTCAGGACGGATCGTATCTTTAGATCACGGACCCAACTACCCCGTCACGACCGTGCGACATGGTCGTGGCCGACACTGAGGGAAGACAAACGGGCTCCAACTGAACACCACGGCCGTGTGATTCGACCGTGGTCGATACTGTTTGACCCGACAGGGGCGTGGTGACCACGAAACAGGCGTGGGAGAAATGAATGAAACACAACACGGCCGTACGATACGTCCGTGTGACCTAGCACGCCCATGGCACATGGGCGTGGGAAGGCACCAAACCCCAAATTTCTATTTAAACCACCCATCCCCCCATCCATACCACTTTCTTCCATTATTCAGAATTCTCCCATTTCATACTCTTCCCCCTTGGTTATTACTAAAACCCTTGAGCTCCACCACATCCATGTCAAAGAAGCGGAAGGATCCCAGTATAGTCTCCCTGTGGGAGACCGATCTACATAAGTTCATGCCGGCCGCTTCGTCTAGTCGAAAAGCCAAGGGTCTTTGAGACCATTTAGCTTTTAGTTTTATTTTCTCATCTCTTTTAATTTCCTTCTCTTTAACACTCTTATGCTTAATTTAGCTTATTCTATTTTAGTTTTTTGGTTTTAGGTTCTTCAGGCTGCTTGGAAATCACCCCACCACGACCTCTGCCAACATCACCGCGGCCTTAGAAGTCACACCCACCTCGCAAACCATCCAACAATAAGGACTCTTCGGTCCATTAATCTTTTCTTTTAATTTTATTTCACTTTTTATTTTCCTTCACTTTAGCTTGCTTTTCTTTAAATTTATAATTAGTATAGTTTGAATTATTATTATTTCCTGGCTAATTCTGCACGAGCTACCCAATTTCTTCATCTAGCGCAGAGACTGTGGATGGCCACCATACCACCACCAGAGACGCCTCCTCCAACTTATCTTTCACCTCCAACGTAAGGAAACCATCCAAATTCAGGGAGTTTCACTTCTCTCCATATCTTTTGATTTCTACTTAATTGTTTATATATATATCTTTGTACATTGAGGGCAATGTACATCTTAAGTGTAAGGGTGAACAACCTAAAAAGGTGCCTAACTTTTTTCATTATTCTCAAATTCTTGAAATTAAGTGCCAAACTTTTTGCATTATTCTCAAATCCTGAATTATGTCTTGTTTCTTAAGTAAGTTTCTCATATTATGATTAGAATGAAATTCCCTGCGAATTCGTGATTTTTTTATTGATATATTTTAGATTAAGTCATTGATAATTGTGCATTGATAATTTAAAACTTTAAGATACTAGAGAATCAAGCATGATAAGTCTATTTTTCAGGATTAAATTTTTTTTTTAGGTTGTCTACCTAAATTTGAAGATTACTTTGAAGTTTGAAATTTGCTAGGTTGACATCAAAAAGCTATAATTTGTGTGAGATGTTGAGCCTTAATAGAGCATATATTCTTTTTCTTGCTCACTTTATTGATTATGAGCGTGTCATCATTGATTTGTTATTCTAGAACTTGCATCGATTATACAAGTCGAGACCATACCTTTGATTTGATATACGAAGATGATAAAGGCACCTAGGTTTTAACCCACTCACTCCACTAAAAGCCTACCTTCATTATTAACCCCTAGTGAACCCCGTTTAATCCTGACAACCCATTTATTGACTTACCTGCTAATACTAACCCAAAACCCTTTGTTTTTGTTATCACCATTCCTTTTGACTATCCTTATATCGAGATTTGATTTGATCAGTTGCCTAACTATGATCTTTATTTCAGTAGTTAAATTCATCCTTTATTATGTGTTTGACTTGTTCTTAAAAAAAATCAAAGTATATTCATTATTAGTTTCATGATTAAATGAGCTTATACGTTTGAATTCCAAATATTGCAGAAGAAGCTCGAATTATTAGTACTATTAGTTTTCAATTGATGTAATTACTTATATTCAGTTCGTTGTTTCTGGTTAGGTAATTTGTCAGGACAATCTCGATTCTAACCCTCTAATTCAGCCTTTATCCACACCTTAACCCAAGCCCCGTTACAACCTTGTTAAAGACCTCTTGTTTTGTGCATCATTTCATATCATAGTGGTGGAGATTTGATTCTCATGCTAGCCTATGGGATTAACTTTTCATGTTTGACTTATGAGTGCTTAATCTTTGAACCTTAAACACCTCGAGTGATTTGAGTGAATCTGTAGTGAGGATGTCAATCCTTGTCGACTTTGAATCAGAGGTAATCATTCAGATGAGGGGAAACACCTATATTTTGTGATACAAATGTATGACTTAGATTGTTTGAATCTTTAGGACTCCTTGAGTTGAATTATCCATGTATGAATTATCTTTGAATTATGATGAAACATTATTGATGAATATTATGAATTAAGGAAGTTCATTTTAATCATGAGTTGAGAATTTTGCTTGAGGACAAGCAAAAGCTTAAGTGTGGGGGTATTTGATAAACCGAAATAGTAACATATTTTAGATCCACATTTGGCATGCTTTTGGGTAATTTAAGCCTTGAATTGTGTAATTTGGTGCTCTTAATCCTTTGTTTTCATGTTTTATACTCAGGAAAGCACCGGAGGATGAAAAGAACGAGAAACAGGCTTAAAACGGACCAAATAGGCCAAATCACGAAATTAACACGACCTGGGCCCATGCAACACGGCCGTGCCTCCCTAATCAGACCTGAACACGGCCTGGCCACGATTCACACGGGCGTGTGCCAAGGGCGTGTCCCTACTGTGGAGAAGAGGAATTTCACTCAGATTTGGATACTTAGGGGTAAAGAAACACATTCCAAAAGCCTATATAAACACCCTAGAGGCCAACTTTCGAAGGGGGTCCAGCTAGGCCAAGAAGCCGAGCCAGAAAGATCAGATTTGTGGAAATTACTCGAAGGATAGCCAGTTGATTCATCTCAAGAAGCCGAAGTTATACTCAAGACGGAGGATCTCTCTTCAATTCCTTCAGGGGGTTTTAGAGTTTTTCTTATGTTTTGTTTTATCTTTTCTTTTGAGATGTATTTTGTTATCATTATGAACTAAACCCTCAAATACCTGAGGGGGATGAAACTTAGATGAATCTTGTTATCGTTTGCTGAACTATATGATAAATATTTGACTTGTTCTTAATTATGTGTTCATAATTCTTGTGTTGATATTTTGCGGATATTAATTCAAGTTTGATGTGCTTAGGTGGAGGAGCAAAAGTCCCTGCCTAAGAGTAGATCTAGCATAATTAAGTGGAGTTGATTGCACGCCTAGACATAGGGTGACGAGTTTTTTTCGGATTAGGGTGAAACCTAATATGGGAGTCCATAGATCGAGTTAATGCAATCTTAGGGGTTTTAATTAGAAAGAGATTCCAATTAATCAACCTAGGATTAGACGTTAGTAGCCTCGACGGAGGTATTAATATAACTTAAGGAATCTTACGGATCAAGTCAAATGAATAAATCGTCTGGTTCAGAGTTAGATAACAAGTGAAGTCTAGGCGGATTCTTCCTTGGGTATTGTTTTAATCAATTGGTTTTTCCCACAAGTATTTCCCTAATTTTATTCTTTTTGTCTCATCCTCTTTAGCTTAGTAGTTAGTTAATTTTCTAGATTAAACCGATTCACTTCAATTTTAAGGCTAAATAATAAAAAGAAGGTTAGTATTAGTACTTTCGGTTCCTTTGGGTTCGACAATCCGGTCTTGCCACTAAGCTATACTACTGTTCGATAGGTACACTTGCCTCAATCGTTGTCATAGTTAGTTTTTAGGCTCGATCATTCTCATTATAAATTTTAAGACTTTGACATCGCATAAAACAACGATCAGTCGGATATGTGATTAATTTCATATACACGGCAATAATACAATCACATACATACAATTCTATTCAAACATATAAATATACAATTTCGTTACACAAACTTACTTCGACAATGTTCGTGTATACAAAAGCTACTAATCCGCTACTTTCTCTTTTCCTCGATTTAACTCAGTATTTGATCTATCCGGATCTATACGAATGAATTTAACATCAATTTATATTCAATTCAATCCAATTCACATCTTTGGCAAAATTAACATTTTGCCCCTATACTTTTAATTAATTATGATTTTTGTCCCTAGGCTCGGAAAATGAAATTCATGCAATTTAATCCTTATTTTGAGCCTAACAAATTTTTACATGTAACAATAGCAGCCCATGTATTTCATAAAATTTAAAATTTTTCCATGAATTTTGCATCTTTTCAATTTAGTCCCTAAAACATAATTTCATCAAAATTCCCTTAACAAAAGTTGTTTATCTATCAACAACCTTTCATTTTCTACTATAAGACTTCATAATTATACTATATTCATCCATGGAAAAACCCTATTACTTTGATAACTTTACAAATTAATCCTCGAGATAGTTAGATTAAGCTATTACGATATCGGAAACATGAAAATTATTAAAAATAGGACAAGAATACTTACCCAATTAAGTCAAATAAGCTTTCTCAAAACTCAACACCATAGCTAGGGTTTCCATGTCTTAAATTTTAGGAAAGATGATAAAATGATGATATTTTGTTTTATTTTATTATTTATCATCTTTTTATCTTTTACTTTCCAATTTCATCATTTTCTTTATTGAATTTTCCGGTGATGACTAATCATACATATCTACTAACTCCACTAATTGGTCTATTTGCCATATAAGGACCTCAAATTTTGGATTCCATAGCTATTTGATCCCTTTAGCTACTAGAATTCAACTTTTGCACTTTATGCAATTTGGTCCTTTTTATCAAATTAGGCATATAATCGATAAAATTTTCTTAACGAAATTTTTATATGATATTTCTATCATAATACAGACCATGAAATAATATTAATATAATTTTCCTTCCGAACTCAAATTTGTGGTCCCGAAACCATTGTTCCGATTTCACTAAAAACGGGCTGTTACATGAGAAATTTGACTCGGTTATCTTGTCATATGATTTTTTACATAATGGTGCAGATAAATGTATTTACACTAAATTCACCGATAGGTATGGTGTAATTATTTGTCTCTATGTAGATGATTTGTTGATTTTTGGTACGAACATGTAAGGTATTCGTGAGACTAAAGAGTATTTAGCCTCAAAATTTAAAATAAAGGATCTCTCCGAGGTAGATACAATTCTAGGTATAAAGGTGAAAAAGCATGAAAAAGGCTTTGTACTAAGTTAATCTCACTACATCGAGAAAGTATTGGAAAAGTTTAAGCACTTGAATATCAAGGATTCGAACACTCCATACGATTCGAACTTCAAGTTAAGTGAGAAAAATGGCAGGGCTATAGTGCAACTTGAGTATGTTATTGTAATTGGAAGTCTAATGCATGCAATGCATTGCACTAAACCTGATATCGCATTTGTTGTGTGCAAATTGGTGAGATTTACAAATTGTCCTAGTATCGGTCATTGGAAAGACATTTGTAGGATTTTTGGCTATCTTAAGAAAATAAAAAATTTGGGATTATTCTATAGTGATTATCCCTCAGTACTAGAAGGTTACTCGGATGCAATTTGGATTACAAATCTAAGTGACAATAAGTCCACATCGGGATGGATTTTTACAATTGGATGTGGAGCCATTAGTTGGGCCTCCGAGAAACAAACTTGCGTCTCATATTCAACTATGGAGGTTGAATTTAAAGCCTTAGCGACTATTGGCAATAAAGCAGAACGGTTAAAAGGTCTCTTGCTAGATATAAAGTTATGGCCACAACGTAGGTTCGCCATTTTCCTATATTGTGATAGTGAATCTACCATGTCTCGAGCGCACAATAAGGTGTACAATAGAAAGTCTAGACATATAAGTTTGAGACATGAGTATGTGAGATAGTTGATTAAGGACGGTGTGATAATTGTTACCTATGTTAAGTCAATTAACAATTTAGCGGATCCATTGACAAAAGGTTTGTCAATAGATTTGGTTAAAAGTACCACCACTAAGATGGGATTAAAATCATTCTAATCACGTCATTGATAATGGAAATCTTACTTTGTTCTAACCAAAAATTAGTTTCAAGGTTCAAAGGGTAATAACAAGTTATCGAATGAAAACGTACACTAAGAATTAGGATTTAGTGTTTATATTTTAGAAGAATGAGTTTTACTCTTAATGGATGAACATTAATTGTCATGAAATCCACCTATATAGACATGAAGTGGTGCCACTTCAACGAGATTTTCTTTATGGTTTTCTCTTGTACATGTTCATGAAACGGGATGAGCACATGGCCATAACGGTGCTAAAGCAAATTAAACTCTTACTCTAATACTTTACGATTATGTGTGAAATTTTTCCGGTATTAACTTTAAGAGTGATGGTTCAAGCGTGTAATACCTCGAAAATTTCTACAGTAAGAAAGTAAGATATTATCCTTGATATAGTAAAATAAGGAAATAAAGTGACAAAAAGGGAAATTTTGAGTTATGTCAATATTGGAAAGTATATTATGATATATTAATTCCAAGAAAGGACTAAATCGCAAAAGTGAGAAAAGTTTTGTGGCCCAAGAGTAAATACTCAATTTGAGGGGTTAAAGTGTAAATATGAAAAAGCTGAAGGACCAATAGTGTAAATATTTTAAGGGTGGAATGATATAGGAACTAAGGAAAATGGATGAATTAGGACCAAATTGAATAGGTGAAGAATTGTGAGGGACTAAATCATAATTTTACCAAATTAAGTGATGACTCAAGGATGGAATTTTAAAAGATCATAAAGGGCAAAATGGTCATTTAGCAAGGAAGATAATTTTGAAGAGTAATGATGATGTTGGTGATATTTTAGATTAAAATCAAATAAATAAATAATAGTTTATTAATATTTTGACTTGATTTTTAATTATTTTATTATTATTTTATTATTTTAATATTTAGTATTTAAGCAAGGAAAGATGAAGAATTCTCTTCATCTTTCCATGCTACAACTTGAGAAGAAGAGAAAGAAAATAAATTTTCTTTTCTTTACAATTTGGTCATTTACTATGAAATCCCACTTTTTCTCTCAAATTCTTTGAAAATTTTCATAACCACCCAAAAGAAGAAGTGAAGTAGAGACATTAGAGAGTTAAAATATCATCTTGGAAGAGAGAGATTGGAAGTGAAAGTGGAGAAAATGGTAGAAAAAGTGAGGAAATTAAAGAGACAAGGTAAGTACTTCAAGAAATTTACTTTATTTAATTTTAATCAAGTATAGAGTATGCTAAATTAGTTGAATTAATTGTGAATGTACTAATATTATGTATGAAAATTAAAATGGTATATTGAAGTAGTAGAAAAAGAGAGTAAATTGTAAAGTAAACAAAATAGGTTATGTGAAATTGAATGTTTAAAAGAGAATACAAATGAAGTGTGATGATATAAAAAGTGAATGTGTGGGAAAATTTAAAGTTACATTAATTTTTTTATAATAAGGACTAAATTGTAAAGTGTACAAAATTTTATGTGTGAAATAAAGTATTGTGTTAGGAAGTTTAAATGGAATGTTAAGTGTTAGTGAATTAGTTACAAAGTGATGTTAAAGTGAAATTATAGTAAATAATGAATTTTCAAGATATTAGGAATTAAATTGTAAACTTGTGAAATTTATAATTGAAATAAGAGAAGTTATAATAAAATTTGATGATAAGTGAGTTTTAAGGATTAAACTAGACAATAATTAAAAGTATAATGATTATGTATGTCTAAATGAAAGTTAATACAAAGAACCATAGAAGAGTAAAATTAACATTAAAATAGTTTCTGGACAGCAGTAATGGTTCAACTTTGAAAAATCACCAAAAATTTTGAAAATCGAATTAGAGGTTGAATAAAATATGAAATTAAATTTTATTGAGTCTAGTTTTTCATATAAGAAACGGTGTAAGCAATGGAATTGTAAATTATGAGATATAATAAATTTGTGAGACAAGGTCAGAATAATTTCGGGTTCCCCTGTTTTGACTTTGGAAAATCATCAAAAATTTTAAAAAAATAATTAGGGGTTTAAATTTATATTTTTAATATTTAATGAGTCTATTTTCAGGAGAAATAAACAGAAACACCATCCAAACTCCGTACTAAGAGATAATTAATTTTTAGTAAAGAAAGGTCGAAGCTGTCAATTAGCAGAACAGGGATAAATTCGAAGATTTTACTGTACTTATTGGCTAAATATTAAATTCTGAAATTTTTATGGTAAAAATATATTTGAGTCTAGTTTCAAAAACATCAAGCGGTTCTTAATTTAGAATTTTTTAGCTCAAGATATAAATAATTTAGTGACTATGACTCAAGTGGACAGCTTTGAATGAACATATAAGTAAATAGTGGAATTATAGATAATGTTACATATAAGCATGTTATATACATTAAGGATGTGGAATGGAGAGGAGGAGGAGGAAAATATATATGAATATTCAGCTAGCATGGGTTTACATTAAAAATGGCTAATTTGCATATTTTAGGCTCAGTGACTAAATTGAATAAGTAAAATTTTAGGGGCAATTTTGTAAAAATATAAAAAATACCTAAAATTGCATGAAATGAATTGTTTTATTGTCTAAATTAATGTATTGAAATAAATTATTAATATCAAGTGGGTTTAGAGCATTAATTTTGTTGTATGATGATAATATAAAGTGATTTTGTTAAATATTGATGTTAGTATCAAATTGTGAAAATAGTTAAAATATTAGGGTTTGGTATTAAATTTCTGTTTTATTAAGGGCTGTATGATAGCCTAGAATATTAAATTATTAATCGAGAAAAAAAAATTAATTAATTTGATAGATTAACTAGTTGATGGACTAAATTGTAAAAGTTGTAAAGGCTTGGGTAATTCTATAAATTTGAAAAATTGAAGGGTATAAACTGTGAAATAAATTGAAACTGAAATATATGCTAATGAATGAGTAATTTTATATTTTAAATCAAGATTCCGTAGATACTCGTGAAAAAGGAAAAATAGCGGAATAGTCCTTGAACTCCTGCAATTATTACAATTCAATTCAGGTAAGTTCATATGGTTGAACTTTCATGATTGATTGTTAATTTAGGAATGATATAATGTATTATTTCATATTTTTTTTATTGAATTATGATTATTGTAAAAATATGAAAATTGAATTGAAAGTTCAAATTAAATGGAACGCAGGATTGAGTACGATTGTTCCATGACACAAGATGAATTGACAGATAAGACCATGGTTGGACCATGGCAATGTTTGAATGTAAGACCATAGCTGGGCTATGACATTTTAATGAAAAGACCATAACTGGGTTATGACACCTTGAGCGTAAGACCATGGTTGGACCATGGCAGTATATGTATATGTGTAAGACCATAGTTGGGCTATGGCATTCTGATGATAATATCATAACTGGGTTATGGCACTATGAACGTAATACCATGGTTGGACTATGACAGTGTTTATATGTAAGACTGTAGTTGGGCTATGGCATTCTAATGATAAGACCATAACTGGGTTATGGAACTACGAATGTAAGACCATGGCAGGGCCATGGCAATGCATATGTAAGACCATAGTTGGACTATAGCACAAAGAAAAAGATGTACTCATATCCGTAAGTCGTTCTTCGAATGGTAAGTTATTAGGAGTTGTCTTAGATGATATATGTATATGAAGAATTAGTAAAAGAATGATATGTATCATGAAATGTATATATATTAATATCTTGATATGTTGATACATGGAAATTATGTAAGTTGTGATGAGTAATAAATTCAAGTGTGACATGTTGAGATAATCAGGTTATTGATGTTGAAATTATATGAAATATGTTCAAGTACGTTAACAAGTGTTGTTGTTTGATCCTTAGGCAAGTGCCAAACTACTGGTTGAATGGTAATATGTTTAATTATAAGATGCATTGAAATGGTAAGTGCTCAAATGAAAATATGCTTGTGCTCATGAAAGAGTGGTAAGTTTTAAGTTATGCAATTTCTTATGAAATGGTTTATCATGTGATTAATTTTAAAAACGGCTATGTTCAAATGCATTATTTTGTAGTTATGGTGGTATGTTATGTTTATGACTGGTAAGTTATGCATAAGAAATGAGTGAGGAAATTAAAGAAATGCAAATGAAAATTTAGAAATTGGAATAGTTAAAGTTGTTGAATACACTTTAGGAATATCGTGGTATCAATATTGGATTATTCTTGATATGTTTAAATTTCATAATTGAAAAGAAGTATTATGATTAAAGTTTATACGAGCTTATTAAGCATTCATTGCTTATGTATTTGTTTTCCTTTACTTTTCAGATTATCGGAAGCTCGATTGGGTTGGAAGCTTGTCGGAGTTGTATCACACTATCCATCGGTTCTATCGGTACTTTCGAATGTTTTGATTTTGGTTATAATGGCATGTATAGATATTTTGTTTAATGATGCTCTATACGTAATTTGTTGGGTTAGCCACTTGTTTTGGCTTGTTTTGGATGTCTAATTGTGACTTGTTGATATGTGTAATGTTGATTGTAGATTGACATAGAATTGGGTGAGAAATATGGCTTGTAAAATGGCCTATTTTTGTCTACACGGGCAGAGACTGTAACGCCTCAAAAATCTCTTATATATTTATTTTCGTATGTTTGTGACACAATTGTATGTCTGCTTCAGTGGTTAAGTGTTCTGATAAGTGTATGAGAGGTCTCAAGTTCAAGCATTAGATTGGGAAAATTTTTTGTTTTAATTGAATAAACCCCTATCTCTAGCCATTAGGCTTAAAAATAAATATTGGAAAAATATGTCAGAATGGGCCTGCTGGTCTGGTGGTTAAGTGGTGTGTTGGAGTGCTAGGGGTCTTGAGTTCGAATCCCTGTACGTGCAAGAGGGATTTTTTTTGTACTTGTGCCGTGAAGGAGTTTGAAATGTGGTAAAATACTGAGTGTTTGAGATGTGTGGGAGGTTATGGACGGTTTGGGGTGTTTGGATTGAGTGGGGAGTCATATGGAGAGATTTGAGGAGTAAAAATAGGAGAAATTAAGGGATTGTTGATAAACCGTAAAAGTAACATATTTTAATCCCACATTTAGCATACTTTTGGATGATTTATCCCTTGATTTATGTAAAAAGGTGCTCTTAATCCGTTCTTTTCATGTTTTATACTTAGGAAAGCACAGGAGGATGAAAAGAACGGAAAACAGTTCAAAAATGGAGTAAATGGGCCATATCACGAAATCCACACGGCCTGGCCCAAGACCACACGGTCGTGCCCCACTTAACAGCCTCGACACGGCCTGACCACAACTTACACAGGCGTGTGCCATGGGCGTGTCCCTGCCGCGGCCAAGAGGAGTTTTACTCGGATTTGGATACTTTGAGGCAAAGAAAGGTATTCCAAAGCCTATTCAAACACCCAAATAGGAATCCTATTTGAATTAGGATACTTAGGGGCCAAGTAAGGCATCTCAAAGCCTATATAAACACCCAAGGGGGCAATTTAAAGAGGGAGTTTGGCAGAAGCCTTCTGCCAGGGCTTTAGTAGGGTGGTGAGCTAGGCCAAGGAGCATTGCTGAAAAGGTCAGATTTGTGGGAAACACTCGAAGATAGCCAGTTGATTTATCTAAAGAAGCGGGAATTCTACTCAAGACGGCGGATCTCTCCTTCAATTCCTTCAGGGGGTTTTAGGGATTTCTCATGTTTTGTTTCATCTTTTCTTCTGAGATGTTTTCTTTTATTGTTATGAACTAAACCCTTCAGATACCTGAAGGGGATGAAACTTAGATGAACCTTGTTATCGTTTGCTGAACTATATGATAAATACTTGATTTGTTCTTAATTATGTGTTCTTAATTCTTGTGTTGATATTTCTGAGATATTGATTCAAGTTTGATGTGCTTAGGTGGAGGAGCAAAAGTCCCTGCTTAAGAGTAGATCTAGCATAATTAAGCGGTCTTGCCTTAACTATACTACTGTTCGATAGGTGCGCTTGCCTCAAATCGTTGTCATAGTTAGTTTCTAGGTTCGATCATTCTCATCATATAAATTTTTAAAACTCTGACATCACAGCGATCAAGTTTTTGGCGCCGTTGCCGGGGAACTAAAATATTAAGAAAGCTCAATTTTTATTACTTTAGCAATTATTATTATTATTATTTATTTTTTTTAGTTTGCTAAATTTTCTTTTATTTGATTTTGGCAGATAGAGGAGATGGCACTGAATAACTATCAGTGGCAAGTTATGAGGACAAAGCCAACAAAAGCGTGATATATCTACAACCTCAACCCAATAACCAGGCTATCAAACCAGCTTAGAGATGTTAAATAAAAAGTTTGATGATTTGTGTTCTTCAAAGATACATCCAGTTACGCAGTACGAAACAAGCGGAGGCGTGGCGAATCTTGAGTACCCACCCTACTGACATGGCATAGAGAACGAACAAGTCCACTATATGGGTAACTATTCTAGACCTCAAAATAATTTTTATAGTAACACTTATAATGCAGGTTGGAGGTACCATCCTAATTTGTCGTGGGATGATCAAAGTAGCCAAGGACCGGAACTTCCTCCAAATTTTCAACAACCACCTTACCAACAGGAAGAGGAGTCGAACCTCGAGGAGATGCTGACAAAATCCATGGCAGCCACAGATACCCGTCTCCAAAAAACTGAGACAATGCTTAATAACCAACAAGCATCGATCAAAGGGATCGAGAACCAAGTTGGGGGACTTACTAAGTCAGTTGGACAACTTGCAAAGTTAATTTCCAAACGACCGCAAGGGCGTCTACCAAGCAACACTGAAACTAACCCAAAAGAGCAATTTCAAGCCGTAATAGCTCATGACAGTGAAAGGTTAGTGGAATCTGACCCAAGGCAAGAGCCTGTGGTAAGTGAAGGTAAGGTTGAGGTAAGCCATGATTTACCAAACCCGATAATTACAGAGTACCAACCCCGTGTGCCACACCCCGATGCGACAAAGAAAGACCACACAGAGGAACAACTCGGTAAGTCTCTTAAACTTTCAAAGAAATTTCATATTAACTTGCCGTTTCTAGAAGCTCTTTCACAGATGCCAGATCCTAGACCTCGTATCGATAAAGAAGAAATTCATGAGGAACGAAGGCTTTGGATCGATGAACTAGACGAATGGAAGACACACTTCAAGGAGAGACTAAAAACACACGAAGCAAAAATGAGGCAACTCCACGACGAACTTAATAATAGGACAACCCAGCTTAAGATAGGAGATCAAGTATTCAAAATCTTCCCAGATGGAACGGTCGAGGTAACACATTCTAATTTCGGCACTTTTGAGGAAACATTACTCGACTTAAATTTTATATCAATAACCAAATTGATCGCATGAGAAAGGATTTTCACGTCCTCAAACCATCATGACCATACGAATGAGAGGTAAAGTCTAGCTTAAGACTATAAACGAGCGCTTCTCTAGAGGCAACCCGAGCACTAACCCCATTAATTTTTACATTTTTTTATTTTTTTACTTTTATTTTTCCTTTTAGCACCTAACCATAAACTAACCAAAGTACATATTTCCATACCACACGGCCTTGCACACGGCCGTGGCCGTGGCCGTGTGGCCACCACAGGAAAGTACAAGGGCGGGGCCGACTACCAGATCCATGATTTCTATTTAACCCCCTTCTTCCCTTCCATTCCCCGTTATCTTTCTTCTTTCATTTTCCTTTATTCACTTTTATTTTTATTTTTATTTTTATTTTTATTTTTATTTTTATTTTTATTTTTATTTATTTTCTTTATTATCTTCTTCTTATTCTTCATACCATTTAGATTTAGCTTAGGATACAATAAAATCAGGACGGCTGCTTCGAGGACTCAATTTTAAACAGTTCGAGACGCTTCCCCACGTTCACCTCTGCCAATCCTATCCGGTTTCTTTTCATTAACTCCATCCATAATTCAGGGAGTTTCACCTCTCCCCATATCTTATGATTTTATTATTATTGTGTTATTATCTAACTTTGTACATTGAGGGCAATGTACATTTTAAGTGTGGGGGGTGAACAACATAAAAAGGTGCCTAACTTTTTTCATTATTCTCAAATTCCTGAAATTAGGTGCCAAACTTTTTGCATTATTCTCAAATCCCTGAATTATGTCTTGTTTCTAAAGTAAGTTTCTCATATTATCATTAGAATGAAATTCCAATGATTCATGATTTTTATTGATATGTTTTAGATTAAGTCATTGATAATTGTGCATTGATAATTAAATTCTAAGATACTAGAGAATCAAGCATGATAAGCCTATTTTTCGGTATTAAAAATTTTTCTAGGTTGTCAACCTGATTTTGAATATTACTTTGAAATTTGAAATTTACGAGGTTGATATCAAAATACCCATAATTTTTGTGAGATTTTGAGCCTTATAAGAGCATATATCCTTTTTCATGCTCACTTTTTGATTATGAGTGTGTCAACATTGAACTGTTATTCTAGAACTTGCCTCGATTATACATGTTGAAACCACATCTTTGATTTGATATACAGAAATGATAAAGGCACCTAGGATTTAACCCACTTACTCCATAAAAATCCTACCTTCATAATTAACCCCTAGTGAACCCCTTTAATCCTAACAACCATTTTTATTGACTCACCCACTAATATTAACCCAAAACCCTTTGTATTTGTTATCACCATTCTTCTTGACTACCCTTTTTTTTGTCGAGATTTGATTTTAAGCAGTTACCTAACTATTTTCTTTATTTCAGTTGTTAAAGTTCTTTATTATTACTTGATTTGTTCTTAAAAAAAAACATCGAAGTATATTCAGTATTAGTATGATGAAAAGCGAGCTTATACAGTTGAAGTCTATTTATTGAAGAAGAAGCTCGTATTATTAGTTTCAAAGTTTCAATTCATGTAATTATTTATTTATCAGTTCATTTTTTTCTAGTTAGGTAATTTGTCAATTCAATCTCAATTCTAACCCTCTAATTCAGCCTTTATCCACACATTAAACCAAGCCCTGTTACAACCCTTTCAAAGACCTTTTGATTTGTGCATCATTTCATATTACAGTGGTGGAGATTTGATTTTCATGCAAGCCTATGGGATTAACTTTTCATGTTTGATGTTTGAGTGCTTAATTTTGAACCTTAAACACTTCGAGTGATTTGAGTGAATCTTTTGTGAGGATGTCAATCCTTGTAGGTTTTGGATCAAAGGTAATTATTTAGATGAGAGGAAACACCTATGTTTTGTGCTAAAAATGTATGACTTATATTGTTTGAATCTTTAGGACTCTTTAAGTTAAATTATCCATGTATAAATTATCTCTGAATTATGATGAGACATTGTTGATAGGAATATTGAATCATGGAAAGTTCGTTTTAATTGTAAGTTGAGAATTTTTCTTGAGGACAAGCAAAAGCTTAAGTGTGGGGGTATGTGACAAACCGTAAAAGTAACATATTTTAATCCCACATTTAGCATACTTTTGGATGATTTATCCCTTGATTTATGTAAAAAGGTGCTCTTAATCCTTTCTTTTCATGTTTTATACTTAGGAAAGCACCGAAGGATGGAAAGAACAAAAAACGGGCCCAAAACGGAGTAAATGGGCCATATCACAAAATCCACACAGCCTGGGCCCAAGACCACACGGCCGTGCCCACTTAACAGCCTCGACACGGCCTGACCACGACTTACACTGGCGTGTACCATGGGCGTGTCCCTGCCGCGGCCAATAGGAGTTTTACTCGGATTTGGATACTTGGAGGCAAAGAAAGGCATTCCAAAGCCTATTCAAACACCCGAATAGGAATCCTATTTGAATTAGGATACTTAGGGGCCAAGCAAGGCATCTCAAAGCCTATATAAACACCCAATGGGGCAACTTGAAGAGGGAGTTCGGCAGAAGCCTTCTGATCGCTGTGAAGTCAGAGTTTTTAAATTTATAAAGATAATGATCGAACCTAGAAACTAACTATGACAACGATTTGAGGCAAGTGCACCTATCGACCAGTAGTATAGTTAAGGCAAGACCGGATTGTCGAACCCAAAGGAATTAAAAGTACTAATACTAACTTTCTTTCTATTATTTAGCCTAAGAATTAAGCGAATGGTTGTTTAATCTAAATTAACTGACTACTAAACTAAAGACTCTAAGACAAAGAAGAATGAATTTGGGAAAATAACTTGAGGAAAAACTAATTAATTAAGACGACACCCAAGGAAGAATCCACCTAGACTTCACTTGTTATCTAACTCTGAACCAGACGATTTATTCATTTGACTTGATCCGTGAGATTCCCTAATTTATATTAAACCCTCTCTCGAGGCGAATAACGTCTAACCCTAGGTTGATTAATTGAAATCTCTTTCTAATTAAAACCCCTAGAATTGTATTAACTCGATCTATGGACTCCCATATTAGGTTTCACCCTAATTCGGTAACGCTTCGTCACCCTATCTCTAGGCGCGCGATCAACTCCGCTTAACTATGCTAGATCTACTCTTAGGCAGGGACTTTTGCTTCTCCACCTAAGCACATCCAACTTGAATCAATATTTGTGAAATATCAACACAAGAATTAAGCACACATAATTAAGAACAAATCAAATATTTATCATATAGTTCAGTAAATGATAACAAGATTCATCTAAGTTTCATCCCCCTCAGTTATCTGAGGGTTTAGTTCATAACAGTAAAAGAAAACATCTCAGAAGAAAATATAAAACAAAACATAAGAAATCCCTAAAACCCCCTGAAGGAATTGAAGAGGAGATCCTCCGTCTTGAGTAGAATTCCAACTTCTTGAGATGGATCAACTGGCTATCCCTGAGCGAATCTCCACAAATTCGCCTTCTCTGGCCTAGCAAGACGCCCTTAGACGGTAGCTTTAGGCTCCCGTCGTCTCCCCTTTTTAGGTCATACTTAGGGTGTATTTATAGGCTTTTGGAATGTGTTTCTTTGCCCCTAAGTATCCAAATCCGATTGAAATTGCTCTTTTCTGCGGCAGGGACACGGCCATGGCACACGCCCGTGTGAATCATTTTTAGGCCGTGTTCAGACTTCATTAATGAGGTACGGTCATGCATTTCGTGGCTTAGACCGTGTTTGAGATTATTGAGGAAGCACGACCGTGTGGTCTTGGGCCCAGGTCGTGTTGATTTCGTGCTTTGGCCCATTTGGCTTGTTTTAAGCCCGTTTCTTGTTCTTTTCATCCTCTAGTGCTTCCCTGAGTATAAAACATGAAAAGAAAGGATTAAGAGCACCTTTTTACATAAAATAAGAGATAATTCATCCAAAAGTATGCTAAATGTGGGATTAAAATATGTTACTTTTACGGTTTATCACCTTTTGCCAGGGCTTTTGTAGGGCGGTGAGCTAGGCCAAGGAGCCGAGCTGAAAAGGTCAGATTTGTGGGAAACACTCGAAGATAGCCAGTTGATTCATCTCAAGAAGTCGGAATTCTACTCAAGACGGCGGATCTCTCCTTCAATTCCTTCAGGGGTTTTAGGGATTTCTTATGTTTTGTTTCATCTTTTCTTCTTCGAGATGTTTTCTTTTATTGTTATGAACTAAACCCTTCGTGATACCAAGGGGATTAAACTTAGATGAATCTTGTTATCGTTTGTTTAACTATATGATAAATACTTGATTTGTTCTTAATTATGTGTTCTTAAGTCTTGTGTTGATATTTCCGGATATTGATTCAAGTTTGATGTGCTTAGGTGGAGGAGCAAAAGTCCTCGCTAAGAGTAGATCTAGCATAATTAAGCGGAGTTGATCGCACGCCTAGAGATAGGGTGACGAGATTTTGCCAGATTAGGGTGAAACCTAATATGGGAGTCCATAGATCGAGTTAATGCAATTCTAGGGGTTTTAATTAGAAAGAGATTTCAATTAATCAACCTAGGGTTAGACGTTATTCGCTTCGAGAGATGGTTTAATATACATTAGGGAGTCTTACGGATCAAGTCAAGTGAATAAATCATCTGGTTCAGAGTTAGATAACAAGTGAAGTCTAGGTGGATTCTTCCTAAGGGTATCGTCTTAATCAACTGAGTTTTTCCAACAGTATTTCCCCAATTCATTCTTTTTTTCTTTGCGTCTTTAGCTTTGTAATTAGTTAATTTAGATTTAAACAACAAATTCCCTTTATTTTAGGCTAGATAATAAAAAAAAAGTTAGTATTAGTACTTTTAGTTCCTTTGGGTTCCACATTCCGGTCTTGCCTTAACTATACTACTGTTCGATAGGTACGCTTGCCTCAAATCGTTGTCATAGTTAGTTTCTAGGTTCGATCATTCTCATCATATAAATTTTTAAAACTCTGACATCACAGCGATCAAATGTGATAGGATTATATTCTCTCTTTTTTTAAATTCAATTTTTCCTTCCCCAGTTTTGCTGAAGCCGAATTTCTCTGTGTTCTTTCTCTATCTCTTGGTTCTATCTTTCTCTATCTTTCTCTTTTATTTTATTCTCTTGGTTCTATCGATTCCCTCTTTTCCTGTTTGCTGCAGATTTCTTTCATTTCATAACCTTATTTTTGTGGTCGCAACTTGTTTCTTCAATATCTTTGAGTAGTGACGGTAAGTCTTGCTATTATAGCTTCCATCTTATTGTTGCTCTTTGTCTAATGGGAGTTCTATTTCTAGTTAGGAGACCTTTAGGCGACTGTAGAAATTTCAGGTGGTGCCGTTTAATTGCAAATCCACTGTTGTTCGTCGAAGGTAAGGTTATCTATAGTTTCTGGAAATTGTTTGTTCTTAATGCTTTGATTAAAAGTGACTGATTGGAGGGGTACTTTTGTTTCCTGCTTGGTTACAGCCGAATTATTATTCCTTTCGCCTCTGTCTTTGCCTCTTTCAATAGTCATTTTCCCATTCCACGTTTTTGCGCATTCAGTAAGTGAGGTGCGTCTGCTTATGGTTAGTCAATTAATGGTTTACTAAAGGTTGTTTTATGGCTAGGACTCAATCAAAGAACAGTGGGCTGTTGATTGACACTTTTACAGTAGGGAATCGCCATTCTGTTTTTCGTCTGAGGTAAGTTGTAGTGATTAGAAGCAGTTGGGCTGATCGTAGTTTCGTTTAGTTTTGTTGATATCACTGATTTTTGAGCTTGGGGTTGTCGACTCTAGGTCTTGGAGTGCTTGTGGTTAGGTTAGCAGCTGAAATAAACCAGGTGTGTAACCACAACACTGGAAACTGAAATCGGTAAAAAATTGAAAAGTGAGACTGTCGACACCACACGGGCGTATGGCCGCCCGTGTGACCGAACACGGGCATTTGGGCCCCATACGGGTGAACCACACGGACGTGTAAAAATATTGGGCCAGGCCGTGTGATCCACACAACCAATGCCATTTTGTGCCATATGGGCCACACGGGCGTGTAGGCCCAAATGGGTATGCAACATGGGCCTGTGGGCCCATTTTTACTGTTTGACTACTAAGGTTGCCCGGGTCGCCCGAGTCGACTGTGGACCTACTGTAGGGTCGGTAAGCTTACCTAGACCCCTAATTTACTGAAATAATTGTATGACTGATATGAATAAGAATGATGATGTTCCACTGATTTGATATTGTATGCCCTGATTACATGCATGATTTTATATTATAGCATATCATATTTGTATACTGCATTGCATTGGGTTGGGGGTTTATTTTGATCAGAGGAAGTATACTAAAAGGCCTCGAGCCTAATTTACTGGCAGCTCAGCTGCAAACTACTGTCTAGTGCCGCATTCGGTACTTTTTGGAGTGTAGGGATGGGTGGGTTGATTATATCCCCACATGGAGTGTAGGGTTGGACGGAGATGGAGTGTAGAGGTCGGCTGGGGGTAGGACTCAGATATCTTGTATAATATGTTATCAGATCGATTATTGTTATCAGAATGGGCAAGGCCCAAACACATGATTGCTCTTTTGCTGAGATGGGCTAAGGCCCAAACTGATATTGTCACTGATATTGAAAAGGGCTTAGGCCCAGACTGTGATTACTTTTTGTCTGTTTGCTTTATATGGATTATACACTGAGTTTTTGTAAACTTGCCCTTCTGATCGGATTGTACAGGAAATCCCCAGACATAGGCGGACCGGTGCGACGAAGGACTCAGCGGTGGCCACACGACCTATTTAATTCGACTTAGTACTTAATTATAATTTTGATTTTATTTTGAGGGTATTTTACTGTAATAATGGCCTCTTTGGATTTTTACTTTTAATTTGGGGTTTCTATTGTTTTGATTTACAATTGTTAGTAGTAGGGATAATTGAGTTTTCAAAACGAATCAAACGTTTTAACAAAATACGCACAAATATGTAAACTGTTTTAAAAAGCTTCCGCAATAAGTGACGTTTTGAAAATTAATAACGTTTTGAAAGAGAATAACTTTAGAATATGAATCACGTTTGAAATTGATCGACACGTCGTGGAATTAAGCATAAGAGGGTGTAAAAAAGTGATAAAGAAAGGAGGTTTTTGACGACAACTCACTTTTCGAAAAACACTACCATGTGACACCGCCAGATTCGGCCATAACACTACCAGGTTTAGGGTGTTACATTTAATAGTATCAGAGCCAGGTTGCAAAACTCGGCTGTGGATTTGGGTTTTAAAACTTGGTTTTTAAAGCACTGATTTTTGAATGATTTGAAACATTTTTACTGAATGTGTGGTACATTGAGTCTCCAGAGCCGATCTTGTAAGTTTTCTGAAGCCTTTATGTGTTTTAAACTAAAATTGATTTGATACTGAAACTACTATAGATAGTACAAACTGAGACTACTATAGGTAGATTGTACTGAAAACACTCAAGTTAGTGTATACTAATATTGTTGTAAAACCGATAGACACTGATAGACACCGCGTTGTGTGAAAATAAACTTTACACTTCTGATATTACCTCTCATAAGATATCTGTTAATAAATACTGAAATTGTAAACTGATGCATAAAGCTGTTAATACAGATTAACTCGAATAGACAATGAGCACAAGAGGTACTCGCGGACGAGGTATAAGAGGCCGTTGTAGAGGCCGTAGAGGTACTCGAGCTGGGTCCTCGTCATCTGGCCACATACCTAATTCGGAAACTAGTGAGACGCCGGCTTCACTCATGATCGAGCGGCTGGGGACGACGCACTGTCCCAAGCCATGTTAAAGATTCTGGAGAGGGTCGCTGGGCCTAATACTGGAGCTGGAGGCCGAGGGTCGGTTATGGAACGACTCCGGTCCAATGGAGCTAAGATTTTTAGGGGTATTGCTAGAGTTACCCTTAATGTGGTTAAGTACTAGATCAAGGCCACAGAAAGGATTATGGACGATTTAGACTGCACCCCCGAGCAGAAACTAAAGAGTGCAATGTCACTGCTAAGAGATGAGGCTTACTAGTGGTGGCTTACGATTAAGGAGGGCACTCAGCCCGATCGACTGACCTGAGAGTTCTTTAAGACCGCTTTCCAGGGGAAGTATGTGAGTGCCAGTTATGTGGATGCCCGTAGGAGAGAGTTCCGTAATCTAACTCAGGGAGATAGATCAGTGGTAGAGTACGAGGCCAAATTTCTGCGACTGAGCCGCTATGCGCGAGGTATGGTGGCGACTGAGTACGAGCGATGTGTTCGCTTCGAGGATGGCCTCAGGGATAATCTGAGGGTGCTGATAGCTCCACAGAAAGAGCGAGACTTTGCTACACTGGTCGAGAAGGCGAAGATCGCCGAGGAAGTGAAGCACACTGAGAGCCAGTACAGAGAGAGAGGTAGGAATAAGAGGGATTCGGAGCCCTCGAGTTTCGTTCAGAGGCCTAAGAAAAATGCCAGAGTTGGGGCTCCTATTGCTGCTACTGGACACTCACCGTGTCCTGACTGTGGTAGACTCCATCAGGGCGAGTGTTGGAAAAAAACTGGGGCTTATTTGAGGTGCAGTTCATTAGAGCACCGTATTAGAGATTGCCCGCGGAGGTCCAATCAGATGCAAGCTTCTGGCATGGGTACTACACCACCGAGAGTAGTTCAGCAGCCATCGAGAGGTCGTGGCCAGGCTAGGGGTTGTAACGGTCTGGGCCGTGGTCAGAGAACACCAGACAGAGGTGCTAGTTACACTGAGGTGAGGCAGTCGGCTCTAGTTTATGCTGCTCGTCGCAGAGAGGATGGAGATGCTCTGGACGTCATTACGGGTACGTTCTTTATTTATAATGTACCTTATACTGCACTGATAGATATAGGATCCACTCACTCCTATATAGTTTGTACCGTATCTGAAAACTTGGGTATACTGGTTGAGAGCACTACGAGTGAGGTCACTGTACTGAGTTCGCTGAGGCAATTGGTAAGGGTAAATAAGTTGTTTAGAGACGTTCCTCTAAAGGTTCAATGGGCTATTTTTCTGGCTGATTTGATGGAACTGCCTTTTGGAAAATTTAATCTAATACTGGGAATGGATTGGTTGGTCAAGCATCGAGTGAGTTTAGATTGTGCCATAAAAAGGGTTGTACTGAGAACTGAGGAAGACAGCGAGGTGGTCTTAATTGGGGAACGTCGGAACTACTTGAGTAATGTGATTTCTGCACTAAGGGCAGAAAAGTTGGTTCGTAAGGGATGTGAGGCGTATCTGGTCTACATCAGTGTTTCAGATTCTGGGGATTCTTCGGTTAAGGATATCAGGACGGTTAAGGACTTTCCGGATGTTTTTCCTGAAGAGCTACCTGGGTTACCTCCGAATCGTGAAGTAGAGTTTGGGATTGAACTCCTTCCTAGTACAGCTCCGATGTCCATCGCCCCTTATAGAATGGCACCAAAAGAGCTTGTGGAGCTTAAGGCCAAGATTCAATAACTATTGGATCGTGGGTTCATCCGCTCTAGTGTGTCTCCGTGGGGAACACCAGTTCTATTTGTGAAAAGGAAAGATGGATCCATGCGTATGTATATTGACTACCGGCAACTGAACAAGTTGACCATAAAGAATAAGTACCCCCTACCGAGAATAGACGATCTATTTGATCAGTTCTGAGGTGCTTTGGTTTTCTCCAAGATTGACCTCCGATCAGGGTATCACCAGTTGAGAGTTAAGGAAGCCGACGTGCATAAGTGATCGCTGTGAAGTCAGAGTTTTAAATTTATAAAGATAATGATCGAACCTGGAAACTAACTATGACAACGATTGAGGCAAGTGCACCTATCGAACAGTAGTATAGCTTAGGCAAGACCGGATTATCGAACCCAAAGAAACTAAAAGTACTAATACTAACTTTCTTTCTATTATTTAGCCTAAAATAAATGAAGTTGTTTATTAATCTAAATTAACTAATTACTAAGCTAAAGCGCGAACAACTCCGCTTTAATTATGCTAGATCTATGAATAGACAGGGACTTTTGCTCCACCACCTAAGCACATCATACTTGAATCAATATCCGCGAAATATCAACACAAGAATTAAGCACACATAATTAAGAACAAATCAAGTATTTATCATATATTTCAGAAAACAATAACAAGATTCATCTAGATTTCATCTCCCTTCAGGTATCTGAAGGTTTAGTTCATAACTAATAAAGAAAACATCTCAAAAGAAAAGATAAAACAAAACATAAAAAATCTTTAAAACCCTCTGAAGGAATTGAAGAAGAGATCCTCCGTCTTGAGTAGAATTCCGGCTTCTTGAGATGGATCAACTGGCTATCCCCGAGTGAATCTCCACAAATCTGACCTTTTCGGCTCGGCTCCTTGGCCTAGCTAACCGCCCTCTTTTAGGTTATACTTAGGGTCTTTATATAGGCTTTTGAAATAGGTTTCTTTGCCCCTAAGTATCCTTTTCCGAGTGAAATTACTCTCCTCCACGGCAGGGGCACGGCCATGGCACACGCCCGTGTGAATCGTGGCCAGGTCGTGTTGGACTCCGTTAGTGAGGCACGGCCGTGTAGATCGACATCAGGCCGTGTTCTAGTATATTTGAGGAGGCACGGCCGTGTGGGCTTTAGTCTAGGCCGTGTCAATTTCTTCTTTGGCCCATTTTGGTCTGTTTTGAGCCCGTTTCTCATTTTTTTTATTCTTGGGTGCTTTCCTGAGTATAAAACATGAAAAGAAAGGATTAAGAGCACATTTTTACATAAATCGATGGATAAATCATCCAAAAGTATGCTAAATGTGGGATTAAAATATGTTACTATTTCGGTTTATCAAATACCCCTACACTTAAGCTTTTGCTTGTCCTCAAGTAAAATTCTTAACTTACAATTAAAACAAACTTTCTATAATTCATAATTCCTATCAACAATGTTTCATCATAATTCATAGATAATTTATACGTGGATAATTCAATTCGAAGAGTCCTAAGGATTCAAACAATCTAAGTCGTAGATTTGTAGCTCAAAAATATAGGCATCTCCCCTTATCTAAATAATTACCTTTAATTCAAAACCGACAAGGATTGACATCCTCACTATAGATTCACTCAAATCACTCAAAGTGTTTAAGGTTCAGGAAAAAGCGCTCAAAAGTCGAACATGAAAAGTTAATTCCATAGGCTTGCCTGAAAATCAAATCTCCACCATTATAATATGAGATGATGCACAAATCAAAAGGTCTTTGTCAGGGTTGTAACGGGCCTAGGGTTAAGGTGTGGATAGAGGCTGAATTAGAAGGTTAGAATCGAGATTGAATTGATAAAATACCTAACTACAAACAATAAACTGAATAATTACATAATGGATTGAAACTTTAAACTAATAATACGAGCTTCTTCTTCAATATTTGGAATTCAAACGTATAAGCTCACTTAATCACAAAACTAGTAATGAATAATGACTATACTTCGATTTTTTTTATATAATACATCTATTCATATGCTAAGATGAAATAATTAGGTAGCTTAATCAAATCAAATCTCGATATAAGGGAAGTCGAAAAAGAATGGTGATAACAAATATAAAGGGTTTTGGGTTAATATTAGCGGTTATGTCAATAAAAAAGGTTGTTAGGATTAAAAGGGGTTCACTAGGGGTTAATTGTGAAGGTAGGCTTTTAATGGAGTTAGTGGGTTAAAACCTAGGTGCCTTAATCATCTCTGTATATCAAATCATAGGTGTGGTCTCGATATGTATAAACGAGGCAAGTTCTAGAATAACAAATCAATGTTGACATGCTCATAATCAATAAAGTGAGCATGAAAAAGAATATATGCTCTATAAGGCTCAAAAACTCACAAAAATTATGGGTATTTTGATATCAACCTCGTAAATTTCAAACTTCAAAGTAATATTTAAACTCAGTTCAACAACCTAGCAAATTTTAATTAAAAAATAGACTTATCATGCTTGATTCTTTAGTATCTTAAAATTTAATTATCAATGCAAAATTATCAATGACTTAATCTAAAACATATCAGTAAAAATCATAAACCATGGAAATTTCATCCTAATTAGTAATATGAGAAATTTACTTTAAGAAACAAGACATAATTCAGGATTTTGAGAATAATGAAAAAAGTTAGGCACGTCTAAGATTCACCCCCCCACACTTAATATGTACATTGCCCTCAATGTACAAAGATATATATATAACACAATAATACTAAAATCATAAGATATGGGGAGAAGTGAAACTTCCTGAATTTTGGATGGATTCCTTGAGTCGGAGGTGAAAGATAAGTTGGAGGGGCCGGTCTGGATGACGATCTTGCGCTAGATGAAGAAATTGGGTAGCTCATGGAGGATTAGCCAGGATATAATAGTATTAATTAAAACTATACTAATTAAATAATTAAAGAAAAGTAAGCTAAAGTAAAGAAAAATAAAGATGAAACTGAAATTAAAAGAAAAGATGGATGGACCGTAGAGTCCTTATTGTTGGGTGTGATTTTTAAGGTTGGGGATATGGTGGTGTTCGTGGCGTGATTCCCTAGTAGCCTTTAGAACCTAAAATCAAGAAACTAAGATAAAATAAGTTAAATTAAGTAGAAGAGAAGTAAAGATAAGAAAATTGAAGCAAAAGAGAAAAACGAAATAAAAACTAAATGGCATCAAATATCCTTGGCTCGTCGAATGATTGAAGCGGCCGACACGAACTTATGTAGATCGGTCTCCGTGAGGGAGACTGTGCTTGGCTTCTTCCGCTTCTTTGGCATTGTTTTGGTGTAGCTCAAGGGTATAGAGAAAAGGAGTAGGAAAAAAAATGAAAAGTTGAAGGTTGAAAGTTAGTAGGAGAAGAGGGAAGGGAGGGGGGTTAAATAGATTTTCAAACCTGGTACCATCCCACGCCCATGCTCCTTAGGCGTGTCGATTCACACGGCCGCCTAGCACGGCCGTGTGTCTAGGTGTGTTGGTTCACCCACGCCCGTTTTACAGATTGCCACGCCCGTTGGTGATAAGTCAGTGTCGTCCACGGCCGCGTCGCACGGTCGTGGCTTTTTGTCGGTGCCCGTGGGGCGGTGGTTGGAGTCCGTGACTTCGAAGATTTGATTCTCTCTGAGTCGTACCACCTCTTCCATGTCAGTACGACGATCTGAGACATCCACACGGCCACGGCCACGACCGTGTGCTAGGCCGTGTGGCCTGGAAAACTGCACTTTTTGGTTAGTTTAAAGCTAGATACTATAAAGAAAGGGTAAAATAGAATAAATAAGAAAAAATAAAAATGTAAAAGTTAATGGGGTTAGTGCTCGGGTTGCCTCCCAAGAAGCACTCGTTTATAGTCTTAAGCTAGACTTTCCTCTCGTTTGCATCATCAGGGTGGTTTAAGGAGTTGGAAGTCCTTCCTCATGCTATCAGTTTTATCTTCGTGAAAAAGTTTAAGTCGAGATGCGTTTATAGTAAAAGTACCAAAAATAGGATTACTTACATCGACTGTTCCGTATGGGAAAACACTGGTTACCCTAAAAGGTATTTCTTTGTTTGTGTTAGGGTCCGGAGGAGATATTCGAGGATCTGCCTTATCTAGCAGTACCTGGTCTCCTATTTTGAAGTGGTTTGTTGTTCCTATGAGCTCTTCTGGGGACTCCTTCGGTTTTACCTTGTGTCGTTCCAGTTCTTCGTCGTGTATCCCTAATTTTTCCTTGAAGTGTGTCTTCCACTCGTCTAGATCATCGATCTGAATCCTTCGATCTTCATGAACTACTTCCTTGTTGGCATGGGGTTTAGGATCGGGTTCAGTTGTATACTTTTGTGGTACTTCTTGAAAATAAGGGTTAACCGGATGGTTATTAGTAGAATTTACGTTCTCACCTTGATTACTCGATGTTCTGGCCGAGTCGAGAGCCTTGAGGGTGACCGTCTCATTACCTACACGAAGTATGAGTTCGCTCGCATCAACATCAATTTTAGTCTGTGCGCTTGCTAAAAAAGGGTCTTTTTAAAATTAAGGGAATTGAATTATCCTCATCCATGTCTAAGACAACAAAATCTACCGGAAAACGAATTTGTCAATTTTACAAGAACATCTTCGATAATACCCTAGGAATTCTAACAGCTTTTATCACTAATCGAATGCTCATCCTAGTTTGTTTGGGTTTCCCTAGACCTAATTGTTTAAACAATTTATAAGGCATGACATTTATGCTTGCCCCTAAATCAGCTAACGCATTATCAACAGTTAGTCTACCAATTAAACATGGAATTGTAAAACTCCCTGGATCTTTTAGCTTTTGTGGTAGTCTATTCTGTAACATTGCTGAGCATACTGCATTTAATTCTACATGTGGATCCTCGTCTAATTTGCGTTTGTTCGTCAAGAGATGTTTTGAAAATTTCCTCGAATCTGGCATCTGTGAAAGAGCTTCAAGTAGCGGTAAGTTAATATGAAATTTCTTTAAAAGTTTAAGAAACTTACCGAACTGTTCCTCTGTGTCATCTCTTGTTAATGCTTCGGGATATGGTATGCGAGGTTGGTACTTCTTGATTACCGATTTTGGTTTTTCTTGTGTTACCTCAACTTTACCTTTTTCTACCTCATTTTCTTGTATTGGACTGGGTTCGTCTAATCCTTCACTTTTTTGAGCTGTTATGGCTTGGATTTGCTCATTTGGATTAATCTCAGTGTTGCTTGGTAGACGCCCTTGCGATCGTTCAGACATCAGCTTCGCGAGTTATCCAACTAACTTAGAAACTTCCTCAACTGACTTAGTGACTTCCCTAACTTGGCTCTCGATCCCTTTGATCAATGCTTGTTGGGTCTTAAGGGTGGTTTCAGTGTCTTGGAGACGGTTTTCTGTGGATGCCATGAATCTTGTCAGCATCTCTTCAAGGTTCGACTTCTTCTCCTGTGGATAGGGCTGATTTTGGAAATTTTGAAGAGGTTGTTGTCTTTGATTTCCTTGATTTCCTTGACCTCCCCACGAAAAATTTGGGTGGTTCCTCCAACCTGGGTTATAATTATTACTATATGGGTTATTATTAGATCTGAAATTGTTACCTATATAGTTCATTCGCTTGCTCTCTCGTGTGCGGTTGGTAGGGTGGGTACTCGTGGATTCGCCACGGTTCCACTTACGTCGCCTTTGCATTCATCGGATGTACCACGAAGAACACAAACTATCAAGCTTTTTATTCATCATCTCTACCGTGTTGATAGCATGGTTATCACTGCGTCGAGGTTGAAAACTCGCGATTTTGTTGGTTTGGTCCTTGTAACCTGCCACTAATAGTTATTCAGTGACATCTCTTCAATAAACTCGTAAGCTACTTCAGGAGTTCTATTGTTCAGGGTTCCACCGGCGGTTGAATCAATTAGTTGCCTCGTTGAGGGGTTTACACCGTTATAGAAAGTTTGGACTTGGAGCCACAAGGGTAAACCATGGTGCGGACACCTTCTCAAAGATCCTTGTATCTCTCCCATGCGCTAGTATAATGTCTCTAAATCCATCTGCACAAAAGAAGAGATATCATTCTCGTAATTTGGCCGCTTTGGCCGGTGGGAAATATTTTAATAAAAATTTTCTGGTCATTTGATCCCATGTAGTGATTGACCCTCGTGGTATCGAGTTTAACCAACTGCTTTGCTTTTATTCCTTAATGAAAAGGGAAATAATCAAGCCTTATGGCATCATCGTAAATGCCATTTATTTTCAAGGTATCACGTAACTCTAAAAAATTAGCTATATGAGTGTTTGGATCTTCGTCCTGCAAACCATCAAATTAAACAAATTGTTGAATCATTTGTATAGTGTTAGGCTTTAATTCAAAATTATTAGCAGCTATAGCAGGCCTAACAATACTAGATTCGGCTCCTGTTAAATGAGGTTTAGCATAATCATACATAGTACGCGGAGCATTATTTTCTGCCACATCTTGTGGTGGTGGATTATTTTCGTCCATCCCTTCAGTAGGATTGGATCTGTCTTCTCGCTCTTGTTCTGTGTAATTTAGGGCTCGCCTAATTTCTCTGCGATTTCTACGAGCGGTAGCTTCAATATCACTGTCGTATACTAGTGGTCCTCTCGGGTTCCTTCTAGTCATAAACTAGAGGTACTTGCTAGGAAAAGAAAGAAAGAAAATTTAGAAAAGTTAAAACTTAAACTTAAAAATAAAAGTAAATTGCAGAAAATAAAAAATAATGGCTAAAGTAATAAAAATTGAGCTTTCTTAATATTTTAGTTCCCCGGCAACGGCGCCAAAAACTTGATCGCTGTGAAGTTAGAGTTTTAAATTTATAAAGATAATGATCGAACCTAGAAACTAACTATGACAACAATTGAGGCAAGTGCACCTATCGAACAGTAGTATAGCTTAGGCAAGACCGGATTGTCGAACCCAAAGGAACTAAAAGTACTAATACTAACTTTCTTTCTATTATTTAGCCTAAAATAAATGAAGTTGTTTATTAATCTAAATTAACTAATTACTAAGCTAAAGACGCAAAGACAAAAAGAATGAATTGGGGAAATACTTGGGAAAAACTCAGTTGATTAAGACGATATCCTTAGGAAGAATCCACCTAGACTTCACTTGTTATCTAACACTGAACCAGACGATTTATTCACTTGACTTGATACGTAGGACTCCCTAATGTACATTAACCCTCTCTCGAAGCGAATAACGACTAACCCTAGGTTGATTAATTGAAATCTCTTTCTAATTAAAACCCCTAGAATCGCATTAACTCGATCTATGGATTCCCATATTAGGTTTCACCCTAATCCGGCAACGCTTCGTCACCCTATCTCTAGGCGCGTGAACAACTTCGCTGTAATTATGCTAGATCTATGAATAGGCAGGGACTTTTGCTCCACCACCTAAGCACATCATACTTGAATCAATATCCGCGAAATATCAACACAAGAATTAAACACACATAATTAAGAACAAATCATGTATTTATCATATAGTTCAGAAAATAATAACAAGATTCATCTAGATTTCATCTCCCTTCAGGTATCTGAAGGGTTTAGTTCATAACTAATAAAGAAAACATCTCAAAAGAAAAGATAAAACAAAACATAAAAAATCCCTAAACCCCCTGAAGGAATTGAAGAAGAGATCCTCCGTCTTGAGTAGAATTTCGGCTTCTTGAGATGGATCAACTGGCTATCCCCGAGTCAATCTCCACAAATCTGACCTTTTCGGCTCGGCTCCTTGGCCTAGCTAACCGCCCTCTTTTAGGTTATACTTAGGGTCTTTATATAGGCTTTTGAAATAGGTTTCTTTGCCCCTAAGTATCCTTTTCTGAGTGAAATTACTCTCCTCCACGGCAGGGGCACGGCCATGGCACACGCCCGTGTGAATTGTGGCCAGGTCGTGTTGGCCTCCGTTAGTGAGGCACGACCGTGTAGATCGACATCAGGCCGTGTTCTAGTATATTTGAGGAGGCACGGCCGTTTGGGCTTTAGTCCAGGCCGTGTCGATTTCTTTTTTGCCCCATTTTGGTTTGTTTTGAGCCCGTTTCTCGTTCTTTTTATAGTTGGGTGCTTTCCTGAGTAGAAAACATGAAAAGAAAGGATTAAGAGCACCTTTTTACATAAAGCAAGGGATAAATCATCCAAAAATATGCTAAATGTGGGATTAAAATATGTTACTATTTCAGTTTATCAATAAGACGGCATTTAGGACTTGCTATGGTCATTACGAGTTCCTAGTGATGCCATTTGGATTGACGAATGCTCCAGTAGCTTTTATGGATCTGATGAACCGAGTGTTCCAGCCCTATCTGGGTCAGTTCGTGGTGGTATTTATTGACAACATACTGGTCTACTCGAAGATTAATGATGAGCATGATGAACACCTCAGAGTGGTTCTGCAGACTTTGCGAGAGAAACAACTGTACGCCAAGTTCAGTAAATGTGAGTTCTGGTTATGTAAAGTAACATTTCTGGGACATGTGGTTTCTGCTGAGGGGATTAGAGTCGATCCTCAAAAGATTGAGGCTGTCTTGGATTGGAAGCAGCCTAAGACTGTATCCGAGATTCGCAGTTTTCTGGGACTAGCGGGGTATTATCAACGGTTTGTAGAGGGGTTTTCACTGATTGCAGTACCTTTTACTAAGCTGCTACGCAAGGGTGTGCCGTTTAACTGGACTGATGCGCAGCAAGAGAGCTTTGAGAAGCTCAAGACTGTATTGATTGAGGCCCCTATTCTGATACAGTCAGAGTCTGGAAAAAAGTTTACTGTCTACAGCGATGCATCACATGTTAGTTTGGGGTGTGTGTTGATGCAAGAGGGTAAGGTGGTAGCGTATGCGTCTTGTCAGCTTAAGACTCATAAGACGAATTATCCAACGCATGACTTGGAATTGGCCACGGTGGTATTTGCACTGAAAATCTAGAGGCATTACCTATATGGTGAGAAATGTATCATTTACACTGATCACAAGAGCCTTAAGTACCTTCTCACTCAGAAGGAGCTGAACCTTAGGCAGCGTAAGTGGATTGAGCTGCTTAAGGACTACGACTGTACGATCAAGTACCACCCTGGTAAGGCTAATGTGGTGGTCGATGCACTAAGCCGTAGGGCTGTGAATGATCTGAGGGTGATGTTGGCTCGTCTCAATTTATTTGATGATGGTATTCTATTGGCCGAACTTCAAGTTAAACCGACGTGGATAGAGCAGATTAAGGGTAAACAGTTTGAGGACGAGTTTTTGGGTCTTCGCTTTTGACAAATTGAGAGTGGGAATACTGTGGATTTTGTACTGAATAACGAAGGGATACTCTTTTTTCGTGAGAGAATCTGTGTACCGAATGATACCGAGTTGAGGCAGTCTATACTGCGAGAGGCGCCTAGTAGCCTTTATGCTATGCATCCTGGCAGAAATAAGATGTACCGAGACATTCGCGAGTTATATTGGTGGCCAGGTCTTAAGCGTGAGGTTACAGACTTTGTGGGTAAATTCCTGACATGTCAGTAGGTTAAGGCTGAGCATCAGTTACCTTCGGGGTTGCTTCACCAGTTAAGATTCCACTTTGGAAGTGGGAGCGAGTGACTATAGACTTCGTTAGTGGGTTACCCCTCACACCCACTAAGAAGGATTCAGTATGGTTCATCGTGGATCGATTAAACAAGTCCGCCCATTTCATACCGGTTCGTACTGACTACTCTCTGTAAAAGCTGGCTAAGCTGTATGTGTCTGAGATAGTGAGACTGCATATGGTACTGGTTTCGATAATATCTGATATGGATCCTCGTTTCACGTCTCTATTCTGGAAAAAGCTACATGAAGCTCTGGGTACAAGATTGGACTTGATCGCGTGTTCCATCCTCGGTGACTGGCAGCCGCCGAGAGGGTGATTCAGATACTGGAGGATATGTTGAGAAGTTGTGTGATTGACTTCCGAGGCAGTTGGGAGGATTACCTACCACTAGGAGAGTTTGCTTATAACAATAGCTATTAGTCTAGCATTCCGATGGCACCGTACGAGGCATTATATGGTCGTAGGTGTCGCACACCATCATGTTGGACTGAGTTGGGCGAGCGGCGTGTTCTGGGCCCTGAACTGGTTTCTGATACCGAGGATAAAGTTAGACTGATTCAAGACCGACTGAAAGTGGCAGCTGATAGGCAGAGGTCTTACGTAGACCTGAAGCGACGTGAAATTGAGTATTCTGTGGGAGACTTCATTTTCCTTAAGGTCTCGCCATGGAAGAAGGTACTGAGATTTGGTCACAAGGGCAAGTTGAGCCCTAGATTCATTGGGCCTTATCGTATTCTGAAACGTGTAGGACCAGTTGCCTACTAGTTGGAGTTACCTCCGGAGCTAGATCAGATTCTTGATGTATTTCACGTCTCAATGTTGAGGCGCTACCGCTCTGATCCAACGCATATTGTTCTAGTGGAGGAGATCGAGGTTAGACCAGATCTGACTTTCGAGGAGGAGCAGGTTCAGATATTGGATCGCGACGTAAAGATTTTAAGGAGAAAATCCATCCTACTGGTTAAGGTTCTTTGGCGTAATCATAGCTCTGAGGAGGCTACGTGGGAGTCTGAGGATGCGATGCGACAGTAGTATCCTCATCTATTCTGATCAGGTAAAATTTCGAGGCCGAAATTTTCTTTTAGGGGGTAGAGTTGTAACGCCCCAAAAATCTCTTATATATTTATTTTTGTATGTTTTTGACACAATTTTATGTCTGCTTCAGTGGTTAAGTGTTCTGAGAAGTGTCTGAGAGGTCCCAAGTTCAAGCATTAGCTTGGGCAATTTTTTGTTTTTAATTGAATAAACCCTTATCTCTAGCCAGTAGGCTTAAAAATAAATATTTGAAAAATATGTCAAAATGGGCCTGCTGGTCTGGTGGTTAAGTGGTGTGCTGAAGTGCTAGGGGTCTTGAGTTTGAATCCCTGTACGTGCAAGGGGAATATTTTTTTGTACTTGTGCCGTGAAGAAGTTTGAAATGTGGTAAAATACTGAGTGTTTGAGATGTGTGGGAGGTTGTGGACGGTTTAGGATGTTTAAATTGAGTGGAGAGTCATGTGGAGAGATTTGAGGAGTAAAAATAGGAGAAATTAAGGGATTGTGATAGGATTAGATTCTTTTTTTTTTCAAAATTCAATTTTTCCTTCCCCAGTTTTGCTGAAGTCGAATTTCTTTGTTCTTTCTCCCCTGCCAAAAGTTTCTTTTAGTTTTTCCCTTTCCCTCTCCCTCTTTATCTTTTATTTTATTCTATTGGTTCTGTCGATTCCCTCTTTTCCTGTTTGCTGCGAATTTCTTTCGTTTCATAACCTTCTTCTTGTGGTTGCGACTTGTTTCTTCAATATCTTTGAGTAGTGACGGTAAGTTTTGCTATTATAGCTTCCATCCTATTGTTGCTCTTTGTCTAATGGGAGCTCTATTTCTAGTTAGGAGACCTTTAGGCGACTGTAAAAATTTCGGGCGGTGCCATTTAATTATAAATCCACTGTTGTTCGTCAAAGGTAAGGTTGTCTATAGTTTCTGGAAATTGTTTGTTCTTAATGCTTTGATTAAAAGTGACTAATTGGAGGGGTACTTCTGTTTCCTGCTTGGTTGCAGCCGAATTATTGTTCCTTTGGCCTCTGTCTTTGCCTCTTTCAATAGTCATTTTCCCATTCCACATTTTTGCGCATTCGGTAAGTGAGGTGCGTCTATTTTTGGTTAGTCAAATAAGGGTTTACTAAAGGTTGTTTTATGGCTAGGACTCGATCAAAAAGCAGTGGGCTGTTGATTGACACTTTGGCAGTAGGGAATCGACATTCTATTTTTCGTCTGAGGTAAGTTATAGTGATTGGAAGCAGTTGGGCTGATCGTAGCTTCGTTTAGTTTTGTTGATATCACCGATTTTTAAGCTTGGGGTTGTCGACTCTAGGTCTTGGAGTGCTCGTGGTTGGATTAGCAGCGGAAATAGACCAGGTGTGTAACCACAACACTGGAAACTGAAATCGGTAAAAAGCTAAAAAGTGAGACTGGCGACACCACACGGGCGTATGGCCGCCCGTGTGACCGGACACAGACATGTGATCAACGAGGCTGGCCATTTGCGATTTATGGGCCGGGCCGAATTGGGTCGTGTGGGCCACACGGGTGTGTGGGCCCCATACAAGTGAACCACACGGGCGTGTGAGAATATTGGGCCAGGCCGTGTGATCCACATGGCCAAGGCCATTTTGGGCCGTGTGGGCCACACGGGCGTGTTTACCCACATGGGCATGCAACATAGGCCTGTGGGCCTATTTTTACTGTTTGACTGCTAAGGTTGCACGGGTCGCCCGAGTCGACTGTGGACCTACTGTAGGGTCGGTAAGCTTACCTAGACCCCTAATTGACTGAAATGATTGTATGACTGATATGAATAAGCATGATGATGTTCCAGTGATTTGATATTGTATGCCCTGATTACATACATAATATTATGTTATAGCATATCATATTTGTATACTGCATTGCATTGGGTTGGGGGTTTATTTTGATCGAAAGAAGTGTACTGAAAGGCCTCGAGCCTAATTTCTTGGCATGCTCGGTGCGCAAACTACTGTCTAGTGCCGCATTCGGTACTTTTTGAAGTGCAGGGATGGGTGGGTTGATTATATCCCCACATAGAGTGTAGGGTTGGACGGAGATGGAGTGTAGAGGCTGGCTGGGTAGGACTCGTATACTATATAACTCATTCTCAGATCGATTATTGTTATCAGAATGGGCCAAGGCCCAAACACATGATTGCTCCTGTACTGAGATGGGCTAAAGCCTAAACTGATATTGTCATCGATAATCGAAAAGGGCTTAGCCCGCATCGTGATTGCTTTCTGTCTGTTTGCTTTATATGGGATTATACACTGAGTTTTCGTAAACTCACCCTTCTAATTGGACTGTACAGGAAATCCCCAGACATAGGCGGATCGGTCCGACGGAGGACTCAGCGGTGGCCACACAACCTATTTAATTCGACTTAGTACTTAATTATAATTTTGATTTTATTTTGGGGGTATTTTACTGTAATAATGGCCTCTTTGGATTTTTACTTTTAATTTGGGGTTTTTATTGTTTTGATTTACAACTGCTAGTAGTAGGGATAATCGAGTTTTCAAAATGAATCAAACATTTTAACAAAATACGCACAAATATGCAAACTGTTTTAAAAAGCTTCCGCAATAAGTGACGTTTTGAAAATTAATAACGTTTTGAAAGAGAATAACTTTAGAATATGAATCACGTTTGAAATTGATCGACACGCCTTGGAATTAAGCATAAGAGAGTGTAAAGAAGTGATAAAGAAAGAAGGTTTTTGACGACAACTCACTTTTCGAAAAACACTACCATGTGACACCGCTAGATTCGGCCATAACGTCTAGGCCGGGTTTGGGATGTTACAGAGACACGAGTGTGTGTCTCAACCGTGTGTGACACACAGACAGGTGATACGGCCGTGTGACCCCTGCAGTGTTGAAAATTTTAAATATTTTCGAAAAATTTTCTAAGTCTTTGACTTAGTCCCTATTTGTTTCTAATGCGTAATTTGGGCCTCGAGGGCTCGTTTAAGGGACAATATGTATGATTTTGATTGGTTTCTAATATGAATGCTAGATGAAATGAAATGTCTAATAATTAATTTGTAAACTCCGGTAATGTTCCATAACCCTGATCTTACGACGGATTCGGGTTAGGGGTGTTACAAAGCGACTAGCCACCATTCACTTTGTTGATATTCTGAGAGTTTGCACTAAAGGAAGGTTCAATCTGCGGACACCTTTCTTTATGCATAATCGTTGTGTATTTATTTTCTGGAATTAGCAATCTAGTGGGGGATTGCTGGAAATTATAGATTGCAAATTAATTATTCATAAGCACTATTTAAATTAAAAGTGATGATTTATCATCTTACAAATTTAATTATTCATAAGCATTATTCAAATTAAAAGTGATGATTTATCATCCAATAGATACATTTCCATGGGACATGTTTCTCCCAAGAAGTGTGTCCAATATGAAGGGTTGTGGCTCTTCAAAATTGTATTCATTGAGTGCATATAAATAGAGGCATTATGGTGCTCACAAATTACACAATTACAATCAATCCTATTTTCAGAAGCTAGAGTAAGAGTTAGGGAATTCCTCGATTTTGCTAATCAAAGGAAATTCAAAACTTCATTGTATCACGGGAGGACCTTTGTCTTAACCCTCTAGAAACTTTGTGTAGTGACAAATAGTTTTCTTTGGAAAGCGTCATCCGCGCCTCGAAGTTTACTGTTTATTTCCATATAAGTCTCTGATTCTATCATCTTCACTCAAATATCCAACAGAGGGGTTATATGCAATTCTATGTGTCAAAAAGAGCCGATATAATAAGAAACTATAATAATACTTTTCAAAAAATTGATGGTTTATAATTTATATTTATATTTTAGAACCTTCCACAAGATTTTTCAAATACATCTAAATTTAATTCAAAACCTGTCTTACTTTATATATTAATAAATATATTTAAATATGTCTTTTATATTAATATTTAGGGTAAAATACACCAACAGTCACCCAACTTTGGGGTAACTGACAAAACAGTCACCTAGGTTTCATTTCAGTCACTCAACTTTCGAAAAGTTACAAAACAGTCACTAATTAACAGTTACCGTTAGGGTGTTAACGGAATTGCTGACGTGGCAAGTTAACTAGCTGATGTGGCAAGTTAACTTGCCATGTTGGTGAAGCAGCTCCATTTTCCTCTTCTTCTTCTTATTCTTCTTATTCTTCTTCACCAAAGGATAGTACCTTCTGAAAAACCTTCATGGTTATGCAACTGGGGCTTTTGGTGGCTTACTTGCAGTAACAACACCAGATTCAGTCGAAGCTTTGTTGGGTGCACCTTGGGAATTTTGCTTAGGGTTCAATGCATCTGCTTCTTTTGGAGAAGAATTGGCCCTTCACCGGCAACATTAATGACCACTTGTCTTCCTCCACCGTTCTCTCTGCCATTTCTTTAATTTTCAGTACTGAAAGCATCCTCAATCTTCTGGCAAGTCTTCACAAGGCAATCTTGTAAAAAGGCTTTAAATCTTTTAAACTTGCTTTGTGGAAACGATGATAAACATAAAAGTATTGTAGATGGATTCAAATTATTACATTTACAAACAAGGTTGAAAAAAGAGGAAGAAAATTTAGCAACTTTTATCCCGAATAAATAGACTTGAAATGTAGAGCAACTACATATGTTAATACCAAGAACAGATGAAAAATTAGTGCAGAAATCAACTTTCTATATCTACAACCGCCTTTGCTATCTAAACTTTTTGCAGAGAAGCAAACGATAACGAAGCAAATAGCATGAAATTTGTTTTAACAACATCAAAGCTTCCAAATGCAAAGTAACAACATACCCTTCTAAGTTTTAGCCAAAGTCGAGAAACAATATTTACAATCCGAGTTGTCGGATCATCTCTAGGGTATAATAGTAAATTACATTCAAACTAGAAAACAGGGTACTAAATATTTGAAACTCACGATATTATGCTCACTACCACCATATCCATCTCTCTATTTGATTGTAACGAACTCGTTTGTACCATGCCTAGCCCAAAGGGTCTTTCAAGTCAACATGATGAGGAAGATTATAACCTTCACTGCAAGTCTCGTAAGAAGTTTGAAATATGCTCCATTGCTCATTTTTCTCCCAACACACGAGCACCGGGCACTGGTGGGACTCATGGGAAGTGGACATTCGATATATTGATGGTACAACATGAGGATTGCCAACCACCGGCACCCCACTTGTAGCACACTCTTGCAACACTTGTACAAGAGCAAATGGGGAAGGCACCCTGAGAAATCAAACTTCGTTCCATTAAGATTGATGTTGGGATTTTTCTTCTCGCGTTTGGTTTCCGGATGCTTGGTCCCTTTCCTTCTTAGGAAGAGAGGGTTTCTTCATGGACTGCTTGGTCCCAGGACCTTGGGAGCTATTTGATTAGAACCCTTCACAGAAGACTTCTGTTTCCCCACCTTTGTAGTTTTAGTCCCCAAATCATTGTTATTCCCTGATTCAGTTGTGGCAGCAATGGTACGAATGGGAGAAACAACAAGACCAGGTTCATGTTGTATTCCAGTTCGTTGCAGAGAACTAAAGCTAGGTTTGGATGTGGGGTTGTAATGATAAAGCCAAGAAAAACATTGAAAGGGATAAGATTTCAGTACTGAAAATTAAAGAAATGGTAGAGAGAACGGTGGAGGAAGACAAGTGGTCATTAATATTGCCGGTGAAGGGCCAAAATGGTCTTCTCCAAAAGAAGCAGAGGCATTGAACCCTAAGCAAAATTCCCAAGGTGCACCCAACAAAGCTTCAACCGAATGCAGTCATATCGCAAGTAAGCCACCAAAAGCCCCAGTTGCATAACCATGAAGGTTTTTCAGAAGGTACTATCCTTTGGTGAAGAAGAAGAAGAGGAAAATGGAGCTGCTTCACCAACGTGGCAAGTTAACTTGCCACATCAGCCGGTTAACTTGCCACGTCAGCAATTCCATTAACACCCTAACGGTGAATCGCAATTAGTGACTGCTTTGTAACTTTTCGAAAGTTGAGTGATCAAATGAAACCTAGGTAATCGTTTTTGTCGATTTACCCCAAAGTTAGTGATCAATTGGTGTAATTTACCCTAATATTATTAATATTAAATAATTAAATCATTTAAATTCAAACATAATTAATTTTTATTCCTATATTTAAATTCAAATAATTTACTTGGAAGGTGTTTTTTTTAAGAGGTTTTACTTTTTCCGATGAGTTGAAGTATCGGTCGAGGAGTCACTCATCACGCCCGATCCGTAAATGTTATGAGAAAGAAAGGGAGGATGAGGATGCGGTAACTTTAGGCGGCACTTTTTTTGAAACCCCAACACCAAAAATACCAGTCTTAAGGATTTGAGTTCTTCAACTGAATCGTGTCATATCGCAAGTAAGCCACCAAAAGCCCCAGTTGCATAACCATGAAGGTTTTTCAGAAGGTACTATCCTTTGGTGAAGAAGAATAAGAGGAAAATGGAGTCGCTTCACCAACGTGGCAAGTTAACTTGCCACATCACCCGATTAACTTGCCACGTCAAAATTCCATTAACACCCTAACGGTAGTGAATCGCAATTAGTGATTTGCTTTGTAACTTTTCGAAAGTTGAGTGACTGAAATGAAACCTAGGTAACTGTTTTGTCAGTTACCCCAAAGTTAGGTGACTGTTGGTGTAATTTACCCTAATATTATTAATATTAAATAATTAAATCATTTAAATTCAAACATAATTAATTTTTATTCCTATATTTAAATTCAAATAATTTACTTGGAAGGTGTTTTTTTTAAGAGGTTTTACTTTTTCCGATGAGTTGAAGTATCGGGTCAGAGGAGTCACTCTGTCTGCTGCCCGATCCGTAAATGTTATGAGAAAGAAAGGGAGGATGAGGATGCGGTAACTTTAGGCGGCACTTTTTTTGAAACCCCAACACCAAAAATACCAGTCTTAAGGATTTGAGTTCGAACCCCAAAAAGAGCCAGACATAAACCTCTCCTCTCACACTCGCTTACTATAACTCACTAACTCAGTTATCAAATTTGTCAAGTCTATTATCGTGGACATGGCAGGGGTAGTGAAAGCGCCGGGTGCCTTTGCCATAACTCCACACAAAGTTTCAGTCTGCATTTTGGTTAATATCTATGCTTCTCCTTCTCAAATCTCAGTCCCTTTCCCTTTCTCCTCCGTTTCTCAGCACAACCGCCTCGGCTTGTATTTATTAGCTCTCACCAAGGTATTTCCAGCGTTTTCCCCCTTTTCTTTCCAAAAATATCCTTCGCTTCTGTATCTATATTTTGCTTTTGGAATCAAATGGCAAGTGAAGCTTAAGTTACTGGTCTTGATGTTTGCGGTGTCATATTTTGATGTTGCAGTCATGTGATGACATTTTGGAGCCAAAATTGGATCAGCTCATTAACCAATTGAGGGAGATTGGCGGTTTACTGGATCATTGGTTAACTGATCATGTAACTAGTCGGTTATCTTCTTTATCATCTCCTGATGATCTGTTCAATTTCTTTAACGAGTTGCGAGGTTAGCTTCTTTTTTTATTCCTTCATTGTTTTCATCACTTTATCATCTTCTTTTTTTGCTATTATTACTGCTATTTATTTATTTTTTGTAGAAACACTTGGGGGACCTGATTCAGGAGTTATGGAAGATGACCAGGTTATTTTGGACCCAAACAGTAACCTGGGTATGTTTCTTCGCCGCTGCATACTTGCTTTCAACCTCTTAACTTTTGAGGTATTTCTGTCCTGCCTCATAAATTGTACATATATTTTGAATTCAATTTTATGCTTTTGTTGGAATAATCATTTGTTTTCTGTGACTAAGATATATATGAAATTGTGATGCAAGAATCAGTATAGAGATAGAGATTAGAGCATATTGTTGGTATCACCTTATGGGCTTCATGGTGGCCATTGAAGTATAAATCTGTCAATCTATATCCTGATATTGATGGTTGGATGCATATGCTTATGAAAGTATTGAAAGGTCGGGAATTTAATTAACATTATACTCACTGCTGTTCTGGTGGAATTTAGTTACATTCTTTATTGTTGAGTTTGTATATATTATACTTGAATGTTATAGGCCCTTGTTCTGTGCTTTTCTTTTAAGTATTTATAATTTTATTTTTCAGTTAATTTTCATGATCATTATTCTTTTTATGTATAAATAGAAGGTTGAATGTACAGTATGATGGATTCTTGTTTAAGCATAGGCTATGTTTATGACACTGACATTTGTCATGTAATTCAGGGTATCTGCCATCTTTTGACAAATATAGGGATCTATTGTAAAGAAGCCATTTCAAGTTGTTCATCTTACGAGTTGCGTCGGGTAGACGACTCTGGTAATGACTTGGAATCTTTATCTGAGTATGAGAATATGGATCTCAATCTTGTTTTCAAAAAAATAAATGAAGAAATGGAAGCAAGGAAAAGAGCCACTGAACAAGTTTCTTTTCATCTTCATCTTCCAAAGGAACTTTCGACATTGGTGGAAGGTAGTTCCATTCTTGTAAAGCATGTGTTTGTGTTTGTAATTACTTTATGCTGTTTCAACAGGAGACTAATGGTTATACTTGTCATGATGATATGGTTGTAGTGTAATTTTTCTTTGACATATTGCTAATGATATATGCTAGATCACAAAAATTGTACAGCAGAAGCCAATGAATCTAGTTGTTCACTCCAAATCTACTTTCTTCAATCTTAAAGTGAAATATAAGGGATTTTTGTGGGGCAATGTTTAACCATGGCAAGCTCATAAGTAATTCAAAATGTCCTATGCTGAAGATGCCTCAGTTCTTGTGGTTGATGCAACTTTATTTTTAGTTCTCATCCTCATAACCTTAATATGCACATAATTAGGTTTCTTGTTCTGCTGTCTAAACTTTTCTTTTAAGCAAGGTGCCTTGAACTGGAGTTGTTGGTTTTGAAATTGCTTTATTTATCAAAATTAAATGACTCTAAAGTTATTTTTGGTGAATTTGTGTCAAATCTTTACCATTTTACTGGTATTGCTTAGCAGTTTTGAAACTATGCATGCAGATATTGAGGTTTTTGCTGATCCTAAATCAGAGCACAATGACAAAGGCAGAGAATCTTCTTCATATGCTTCTGGTGAATTATTGAGAGATGTTGATCCCAATGGTGGGGTATTTTTGCGCACCAATTGGCAAATACAAGGTTACTTAATGGAGCAAGCTGACGCAATCGAAAAGTAAGCCACTTATTGACTTAAAATCTTTTGCATTCAACTTTTGAAATGCTAATTAAATTGAACTAAATTGCGCGTCTTCTTGTGGCAGGCATGGCAGTTCTTTCACTTTGAATGCCTTTGAACTGACTCTAAGGCAGCTTCAGAAGTTGGCCCCTGAGCTCCATCGTGTAGGTTGACATTTTTTTTAAGTTGCACGTGCTCTTTCTTTCATCTTGCTTTTAGTTGGTATATGACTTGTATTACTTTTTGCCTCTGTTTTATTGTGGTGCAGGTCCATTTTTTGCGTTACTTGAATAATCTTTATCATGACGACTATTTTTCTGCATTGGAGAATCTTCATCGTTATTTTGATTACAGGTGACTTGGAAACTTATTTTCTTTTTGGTTAAATTGTGAATTTGCCCCTATTCTATAGGTGGATATTGAAATTTGGCTCTATATTTACTTTGATTGATACTTGTAATCATACTTTTGGGTTTAAGAGTAAATTTACTTACTATAACTCATTATTGAAATTTGCCACTTTATTTTTGTTTGATTGAATTTTCCATTGAAATTTGATTTTTTATTGAATTTTGCCACAGTATCTGATGCTTTAAAATGTTTAAGAGTTCATATGGGCTATTCTCCTTAAATATTGAAACCTTTTTGTTTTTCCAGATGTGTCCACCAATATTATTATGGTTTGCAGGTTCATATATGTCTGAGGATATGTTTCTTTTCTGGCTTATCTTTTTTTGTTATTCTCTTGGCTTCCAAATATAATCTTGGATGGAAGAAGCTACTTGCTTGAAATTAACCATTCTGATAAATTTTAGCAAAATAGTGCAGGAACTGAGGGATTCGATTTTGTTCCTCCTGCTGGTTGCAATAGTTTTGGAAGATATGAGATTGCTCTGTTATGTTTGGGGATGATGCACTTTCACTTTGGGCATCCTAAGAAGGCTTTGGAGGTAACATGAGAGGACTTTCTCCCCTACAATATGCCTGATTTGTGCATAACCTGGTAATTATGAAACAGTGGTTGGTAGGACTGTTGATTGGCTGAGGTGACTAAGGCTTGCCCATCTGTTCTGGTCTTTTGGGCTATGCATTTGTTTAATTTAATTTTTTTTTTTGGGGGAAGGGGGTGGGGGAGGTTGTCAAATATATTTGTCCTAAATCAACAATGCCTGGTCTTAGGTTGTCTCAATATGCTGCTTTGGCTCTCTATGCCTAGGCCAATCAGATTTCTGATGTTATTGCTTTTGGTTGTTGAGCTCAGTTGATGTATAAGATGAGAATTGAGATCCATTTTTTTTGGCAATAATTTCATGCCCCAAGCGTATTTGTGGAAACCATTGTAACTTGCCCCAACCTCAAACTCAGCACAGCCTTACTGACAAGCTCACTGGAAGCTGACTTTCTTGCCATATTTGTTTTGAAATGGTGATTTTTGTGATGATTTCAGGTCCTAACTGAAGCTGTTCGTGTCTCCCAACAGGTAATTTCATTCTATCAGTCTGATGGTTTTGAATGTTAACCTGTCATATATTTCAATTTCTTTTCATACTACTAGGTCCCATGGTTTTGAATTTTTGCAGCACAGCAATGATACTTGTCTGGCCTACACTTTAGCTGCTATCTGCAACTTGTTGTCTGAGATTGGTTTCTCAACCACTAGTGGAATACTTGGATCGCCATTCTCTCCTATGATCAGTGTAGGCACTTCTTTGTCTGTTCAGCAGCAATTGTTTGTTCTCCTGAAAGGATCTCTAAAGAGAGCAGAGAGTTTGAAATTGAAGCAACTGGTAGCTGCCAATCATCTTGCAATGGCTAAATTTGATTTGACGGTAAGAATATGTACCTTTACTTGGCAAAATTTCCTTTACGACTTAATTACACAACCCCCCTTCTACATAGGTTATGCATGTTTGTCATTCATACTACCTTGATTGAAACAGAACTATTTTCTTAGGAACGAATTTTGCTGCAGCTATGTTTTTGTCTGTAAAATGGACAGCTCTTTGTACACTATTTTTTGTGCATAACAAATTCTCTAATTAAAGAACTGTCTACAAACTTAAATGTTACTGCACATAAATCTGCAAAAGTACAAGCTTTTTAGGGCAAGTGCTAGATCATTTGTTCAAGGCTGCATCTCAAAGTGTATTTTTGCATTACCCATCTTCTAAACTTTGTTTTCAGGGGCCTCTAGCTAGGCCTCTTAAAAGTCTTCCCCGCGGAATGTGGATGACATCATAGCGATTTGACTGATTGATGATGGAGAATATTCTAATAAAACTTGTAGCCATGCGTAGTTTCCTTGGGTGCCATGCTCATGTGTTTCTTCCTATAAGGAGATAGAGAATATCTGGGAGTATAGCAATGTTTATGTATGTTGGAACTCCATATATTATAGGATACTTTCTGCAGTTAGGAAAGAATGCATTTGGAACTTCAGAATTTCTGGATTTGTCTCATTTATATTCAGTTCTTTAAACCTTTACACTATCTTATTTTTTCCAATTTATGGTGTGAATCCAAAACAATCACATTTCTTTATTCTGGACTTGCATGGAAATACTTTTTGGGTCTTATGAGCAAGTGAGCTTGAGTTATGGTTCAAATAAGCTGCATGTGCATGAATATCTCATTTGATTGGTTTGATACAATTGATTTTTAGTTATGTTGATAATTAGACTTTAGAATACTAAATTGAAAGGAAATATTGTACAGCCTCTGTTCACACAATGATGTGAATGAGATTTCATGCACACAAACAAGCCTGAGCATAGACAGATTAATAAAGCTTTATGGAAGAGGGGACTGATGCTCATAGCTTTTATGATGGGTCAAAATTTATTTCATTTTCTTTTCTCCTTTTATAAGCACAGCATCACCAATGTTGCAGCATTAGAATAATCTTTTCTTATTGGTACTTTTAAGAGTTCTTTCCTTGTAACATCATAGACTCGAAGTTTGTCATGCTTTAGTTTGTATTTTTGTGGGGAATATTCTTGATGAATGTTACTATGAACCAATTCTAATTTGATTTCTTCATGAACTTGTGTTTTGGTGTGAAAATGTTTGACAGAATATTTTGAAGGTGATTTTCTTTCTCTTTCTCTCTCTCATACGTCATAAGTAGTGAGCATTGAAAAATGCCAGAAGTACGTATTATAAGAACTTCAAAAGAAAAAAGGGAAGTATCAGTAGAAGAAAGGTTCCTAAAGCCCAAAACATATGCATGCTTAAAATATAAAACACATGAAGAACTCCATATCAGAATAAGCTATAGGCTTACTTGCATATCATGTCAGTCTCAGTCTTTAAATTGTTAGCTACTAGGTTTTTATTTATGGGGCTCATATAAACCTAAATCTAGTTAGGAAATTTGTCCTTTTCTCCAAGTTTTTTACTCTTAATATGCAAGAAAGAGCTAAATTCATACAGCAAAGAGAATTTTCAGCCTTGATATCACCTCAATCTTCCATTTTTATATAGCTTTGGTTCTCTGCTTATCCTTGTGTCATGTTTCCTATTGGAGTAATGAAGATATCTTTTAAGATGTGGCAGGGAACTTATATACTTGGTTCTTGTAAGGTTAATGAAATCTGTTGTGCATAGGTGGTTTTTTTTTTTTTTTTGTTCCTTTAATTTTTGAATCTGTTATTCCTTTAATCTTTTCTATTGTTTTAAAATATTTAACCTTCTTATTATCACATGCAGCATGTGCAGAGACCTCTGCTGTCATTTGGTCCCAAGACTTCCATGAGGCTTCGGACATGCCCAATTATTGTTTGTAAGGTTAAGTGCTGTTCTTTATGGCATGCTTGTTTCTTGTATGTATGAGGACTTCTGCAGTTGAATTCTATTTCATAATAATATATTATCTTTGCAGGAACTACGATCTGGTTACCACTTAATCAGTGAATTTTGTTGTGAGGGCTCTACTATGACTGCAGATGGTGCTTTTAGTACTGCATGGCTTAAGAACTTGCAAAAGCCCATGGGTTCATTAGTGCTGTCCCAATATAATGGTTCTAGGAACAATTCTAATCCTTTTCTATTCTTTACACAACCAAGTTCAATTCCTGGATCTGTTATGCAGTTAGTAGGTTCTTCGTATCTACATCGTGCTACCGCATGGGAGATATATGGAAGGTGAAATTTAACAAGCACGTCTTACATATTTTTTTGTTCTTTGTTGCACTGCTTACTTAAGATTGTCCAGCTTTGACTTGTCATTCTTGACCCCCGCCTGGCAATTTATGCATTCGTGCCATGTTTGTGTATATTCTCACGTCATAATTGTGTTTAAGTTATTTTATATGGATTGTCATATTTGTGTAGTTTTGTCGTCTTTGTGTTTCTTTTTTGTCTCGTGTTGTGTTAAGTATCTTGTCTAGATTATCTTTTAGTCTAATTATGCTCCCAGTTCTTGTACTCTTTGCATATTTGAAATTTAGTCACTCTACTTTTAATTCCATGACTTTAGTCCCTCTACTATTTTGGTTTAACAATTGAAGTCCAGTTGATATGATTGTAAAAATATTTTCTTTAAATTGGATTATGTGCCATTTAAAACAAACAAACAAAAAAGCTCATGCGACCAGTTTAAAACTGTGTGGAAGTCATGTGAGCAAAAAAAAGGTATCGAATTTTAGTCTACTTCTCTTGAATATTGCTTACTTACAACCCCAAATTTAGAAACCTTACCACTCTGGATTCAACATTTTTATTTGCTCATTTGACCTTCATGCATGTAATATTTTCCCTGTGAGCAAATTTTTTATTTTAAAAATGTCAAATAGTTCAATTTATTGGAAATCCTTTAACAGTGTTATCAATGGACTTTTAATTATTAAATTGAAAGATTCAAGGAACTAAATTCCTGGGACTAAAAGTAAAGAGACAAAATTTCAAAAGCATGAAGAGTACAAGGACTGGGAGCTTAATTAGACCTTATTTTTTTCCTTGTCATATTTGTCTCTTGCAATCGTGTTGTGTCCAGCATTGGCAGGTCTGTGATTCTTCTATTGCAGACATTCTTTCCAAGTAATTGACATCAAGGGATTCCTTTTCTAAAAATGATAGGTTTAGGCATTGTTTGATAAAATGAATAAATTTAATAGTGAAAATTCAAGTACTATTCTTTTAACTCTGAGAATTTTAAGTACTGAATTCAGTTATAAGTTGTTCGATACACTATTGAAATGTAAAATTTTATTAGATTTTTTATATACAAATTTGTCAATATTTCCAATTGGTAAAAAGTTGAGGAAAACAAATCAGTAGTGAACGTAAAGAATATAAGATTAGTATAATTGCATATATTTTTTCCTTAAATATTCACTTAATACATTAAGTACCTGAAAACTGCTTAGCATTCAACATTTTTCCTTTGAAAAATGTTCCTTTAAGTGGTTTCATAAATGCTGATGATTTATTAAATGCATTGAAAAAATTGAAAATTTTCAATGGTTTATCAAGCACTCCTGTGGTCTACAAGCAGGAGTTGATCTGGTGATGTAAGCTACTGGTCCTCTTGGTAATACTATCAGAGTTCTTGATGCTAGCATGGACCTTTGGGTGTCTCGGTGTTTCATGACTACCTTTCGTCGCCTTTCTTTTCTTCATTGTATCTTGTGGCAAGATCAGTAGAACTAGGAATTTTGCTCTTTGCATTTACTACCTTCACTGCTCTTTATTTGTTTACCATTTATTTTGTTTTATTATCTTTTATGGTTCCTTCACCCACACTTTTTGCGCTTTCTGAGCACGGGTGCTGCCTCACTCTATCATTTGTTGGTACAATTGGCTAAAGCAGGAAGATTCATATTTGAATTATATGTTTGTTGTGTTTAGGTTTTGGTCTAGCTTAAATAAATCTAATTGCTTGTTACAATTGATTGCTTGATATTTTTCTTCTTTTTCTTGTCTATACTTGTCAGTGCTCCACTTGCTCGGGTGAATGCTCTGGTTTATGCAACTTGCTTTGCTGATGCTTCAAGGTAATAATCATGCAAACCGACCTAGTATTTGGCTAAGTTCTGTGTATTTCGTTTTTACTATATTTGTGTATCTAAGTCTTTCTTAACTTGAGGTTTACCAAACATTGGACATCCCAGTTCATCTGATGCAGCATTAGTGCATGTGAAACTTATTCAACATCTGGCAGTATTTAAAGGCTACAAAGGTCAGATAAAATGTTCGAATGCGTTGCTGCTGGCATTATATTCCTGCATTTGTTTTTCCTACTCTGCCTTTTGCTTGAAACAGGTTGATTTCTTTTTAATTGATGATTGTGTATACCTGGTTCCACTTTTACTGATATTTGAGACTGCCTCCCTACTTATATTTGCAAGTTGAAATATTAGTTAATGTCTGGTTTTAGATAATATTAACTTTAGGCAGAATACATCATGTTTATTTTGTATCCAGATTCTGTTATCTCATGTTCATCTGGTCACTGAGACATAACCAAGGATGTGAAATAGTTAGAGAGAATGAAGTGAATTGATCTATCTGATTCTTTCAATTTGGCTGAAATGCTCTTGCTTCAATAGAATTTCTTGATCACAACCATGTGCACATTCTAGCCTATACGTAAACACATGCATATCTGTTGTTATCTCTGTAATTACTTTATCATCGATTTTTAGTAATTTGTTATTTCTATACATTTTTAGAGGCTTTTGCTGCTCTTAAAACTGCGGAAGAGAAGTTTTTATGTGTATCCAAATCACGTATATTGATACTGAAGCTACAGCTGCTCCATGAGCGTGCATTACATCGGTAAGGTTACATAGTAAATTTATATATGCAGCACTCTTCCCATATTTATTGCAAGTTTTCAATTGCTTTCATTTTTCTGATGATACTAGAGGACATCTCAAGCTTGCCCAACAAGTATGTGATGAGCTTGGAGTATTGGCATCATCTGTCACTGCTGTGGACATGGAGCTGAAGACAGAGGCAAGCCTTCGCCATGCTCGTACATTGCTTGCAGCAAAGCAATTTAGCCAGGTATGTGCTTGATATGCATGCCACATTCTTGTGTTGAGGTAAGTTGCTCTATTTCCAAAAATACAAGTTAGAGGCAAATTGTAATGCAGTTTGGATTTACTATTTTAATTAAAAGTTGCTACAAATTTGAAAGGGAAGGCAAACTGAAGCTGATTCCAGGGCGTAGGTTTTTCTGATGCATATTAGTCCTCAAAAACTTTCATCGCTATGCTCATGCAAAAACATGCAGCATTTTTGACACCTTTGAGTTGATAAAACTGGAGTGTGGAAAATATCGAACGCAAGTATTTGAGATTTCATAGAGTATCATCAAGAGTTTGACAGCTTAGGTTGTCAGCAAGGCTAGAGGCTACCAAATGCTATTAACTATGATCAATAAAACTGATTGATCTTTATGTTTCTTGAACAAATGTGATTTTTCTGATTTTGTGTTGTTAGGTTTCACAGTCATCCATTGGGTCCTTAATTTCTATTATTAACCAATATATTTTTACTGTTCCTGGATTTCCCATTTATTATCGATGATTTTTGCAGGCAGCTGCTGTGGCACACTCCCTCTTTTGCATGTGTTACAAATTCAATCTTCAAGTTGAAAGTGCAACTGTTCTTCTTCTGCTTGCTGAAATTCACATGGTATGATCATGTATTTGACAGCTATATATGCAATTTGAGATGGAACATAGCTAAATTGAAATTTAACTATCTATAGTGCTATTATAAATTGTAACTGTATTGCATGAAACTGTTTTAGACATGATATTTATATAAAGACCATCTACATGTCCATTCTTCCCAAATAAGGTACATATATGTTTTTTCTTTTTTCTTTTTTTTGGGGAGGGGGGGGATTGTAAATTGAAACCACTGATGTTTCAATGGCTTGCACATTGTCATCCAACCCCATTAAATAAGGAGAAATTGAACACCATACTTTAAGGCATCCTCTTTGTGTCAGTTTCATTTTGATTATTTGGTCTTCCTTTCTTCCAACACAGGCATTGTCTTTGTGTCACATCTTTGTCAAGGGGAACTTATACAAGCATTTTGTGCTTGTAATATCCGTACCTTCTATCTACAAGCATTTATTTACAATCTCATCTCTCCCTATAGACCAACAGATTGTTTTATACCATCCTTATCTCTGTTATATGTGTCCAAGATGCGTACTTTAGGGAAGAAAAATGGATTATTGTATAGACTAGACCTCAAAGTGTTGAAATCTTGATATTTTCCTTATTTGGTGTCGCCAGAAATCAGGAAATGCTGTCGTAGGCCTTCCCTACGCATTAGCAAGCCTTTCGTATTGTCAGACATTTAACTTGGATCTTCTTAGAGCATCAGCAACTCTTACACTGGCTGAATTATGGCTTTCACTTGGATCCAATCATGCAAAGACTGCTTTAACACTTTTACATGGTGCTTTTCCAATGATTCTTGGCCATGGAGGTTTGGAACTCTGTGCTCGGGCCTATATTACAGAAGCAAAATGTTATCTCTCAGATCCAAGCTTCTCAGGTATTATTTTTATCATATTCTAATGGCATTTATACCTAATTTTATTAATAAGTAGAGCAGGTGTGCTATATTTTATTTCCCTCCTTCCTCTTCTTTTAAGGTCTCACAGGATTGGGGATGTAGGAAAGGTATATCATGACTTGTTAGATTGACAACTCTCTGGCTTGTTTACTTTTCTCCGATGCATGTATGAATTGACTTACCTCTCACCAATTAAATTGATTAGCATTGAGTGTTCTAGATTTATTGAAGTGAATAGACCTCTATCTTTGGTGAAAAATGAGAAATTATGCATTAAGATACATATTTCTATGTAAAACCAGACAGTTACTTAGACTTCTAATTTATGCTTAGAGGCAGTTGAGATTTACCATGCTCATTATCTAGGTTTGGATTTACATGTAAAATGAAGATTGAGGAAGTTCTTTTGGAAATAGAGAACTAGCTACAAAGGGTATGTTGAATATTTGCAGAGCATGGTATGTTGGAATTCAAATCTAGATTGGACAATTGAGGACTGGGAGCAAGACATTAGTCCCTCAATAAGGGGTCAAGTTTAAGATGAGTGGAATAATTATTGTTTGATTATATAGAAGATGCAAATAAAAAGTGCAGTTACAAAATAGGATTATTTAATAGAATTTGAAATTAAGAAAAGGAAATTAAGTGGTATTGATTTGACTGGTTTAACAATGGAAATGGATGCGGTAAAGGCTGTGAGAATGAGGATGTTTCTTAAACTTGATGGAGGATATGCTTACAAAGAGCATATTGGACCAGTCATTTTTCTAACTACCTTGTATGGTTTACGGTGCCTAAAGTGAAAACTCTTGTCAAAGGCACTGGACTACTGCTTCTGGTCAGATGGTTTTCGTCAATGGGTGGTACGTTCTTATGTCATTCTGGATTGAGTTGCAAACAAGTTAGAAGTGTTTTAGTTTAAGTTCTTTCAGAACAGGCTTTGGAACAGTTTAAAGCAACTTTTCTTATCGAATGATGCTGCAAAGCTCTAAAAGTAATTCATCTGATCAGAGTGGTTAAAAGTTCAATATTTCAACAAAGACATAATTATCATTTTTAATGACTTGTAATTGAAGTATGGAGTTCTTTTTGTAAAAGATCTCAACTTTTAGGATAATATGAAATTGGCCCAATGTTTTTCCCTTTCCTCCATATCCTCCTTTTTGTTAAGCTTTTAAGTACTTACACTGCACTAACTTGTTGAGTTTCCTCACCAGTTTCCAAAAATCCAGAACTTGTGCTGGATCCCTTAAGGCAAGCTGCAGATGAGTTGCAAGCTTTGGAGGTTAGTTGACTTTTGATATGGAATGTCTACATTCTCCTTTCTCCTTTGGAATGCTTAGCATTTATGTCTTCAAGTCAAGTTCCAGTATATTTTTTGCTGTTAGGTTTAGCCATTGACAGAAGTAAGAATTCCATAAAAAAGAAAAAAAAATGAAACAAGAACCTATGCATTTCATTGGTCGTTAGTATTCATATATCCAATTGTGGGTACATATAGTAGCAGCAACGCATCATCGTTGCTTACTTTTGCTTTCATAGCAAGTATTGGCATTGTTATTAATAGGATGAAACTTGTTTTGGTCCTCAGCATCATGAATTAATGGCCGAAGCTTTCTACTTGATGGCCATTGTATTTGACAAGCTGGGGCAACCAGAACAGAGGGAAGAAGCTGCATCTTCTTTCAAGAATCACGTTATGTCTCTTGACCATCCTCATGACGTGGAAGATCCCATCCAATCCGATACCCTCTTAAACGCCTGAGCCCCGAGGAGCATAATTAAAGTAGGGTAAGCGGGTGTTTTGCCCATTCCTTTTTGATGAAATAATTATAAGGCTGATTATATGATTGCTGAAAATTGGATGGTCTTTTATTTAACACAACTGATTGAAAAAATATGTTGATTATATATCGTGATTAGGTTATTGTGTTTGGTGAAAATTCAGTGATTTTAGGCGAGGTTGATCATATATTTGCTTTGCCTTTGACAGTGATTTTGTTTGAATATAAAATGATCAATAACTTGTAACCCGAGTAAAATGAAAAATTAATTATACCGACTTTAATATGGGAATTAAAATTTTGTTCTCTCAAAATGATGATAAAATATGAGGATTCATAAGTAGAATTTGAATGGATGATCCATGAGTCCTTAAAATTCGATTGGTTGGAACTCCTTTAAAAAAATTTAATTGGTGATTAAATGACATCATAAATGTAAGGCCCAATTTTTGGCCCGGGCCCAATACCTCAAGTTAAACAGTAAACACAAACCCAAAATAGTCCAAGGCCCATTATTTTTAACAGAGTCCAAAACGAGGTCCAATGGTCTAAAGAAATAAAGCAGAAAATAAAAAAACCCTAGGGGTTTTTAGCATTACTAGCGTCGCAACTATCCAACCTCAGCTAGTCCTTGCGCACAAGACACGGCCCTCTCGCGACGTGCACTGATCCACGACTCCACGTTAGAGGCATGAGCCACCATGCACCTACAAACGGGCAAACTGATAGTTGTAAAACAGGCTATAAAAAGCCAAATCAAATCTGTAAAGATTACGTTTTTTTTACACAGAAATATACACAGTCTCTACTTTTTCTACAAATACAAGAATATAGACGATTTCTCACGAATACAAAAGCAAAAGGTAGGTTACATAGGAGATATACAAGGGAATACCCCACAAATTTTCAGAGATATCAACACAATACCAGTAGAATCGAGCAAACTTTTGGCGAAAATAGGTGAATATTTGAATAGAAAACAATTTTCGAAAGTGATTTGCGCAAATCTCTATTTTATATAGTTCTCTTTTTAAAAAAAATTCGAAAAACAAGAGGGGAAGAAGCTTACCAGGCCATCGGTCTTGCGCGCTCGGGATCGGTTGCCGGATCGGCGGTGACGTGGTGACGAAGCGAAGGGGTTCAAACCTTAAAAATTTTTAATAGAAAGGGCTTCTGGTTTTTCATTTTTGAAGCAGAAAGGGAAAAGGAAGGAAATGTTTTTTTTTGGCTTTTAAAACATGAAACGCACGACCACGTGGATTTGTGCAATTTTACCTAAAATGGGTAAATTCTGCATTTGGTCCTCTCTGTTACGCCCCTGCTTTGATTGCATCCCCTTTCAGCTTTCTTCTATTTTTTTAAAATTTGCCCCTGAATTTTACACACCGTTTTGATTTGGTCCGCATTCCGGCACAGTATTTGGGGCTTAGAATAATTTCGTTTTCAGTCCCTATTAGCTGGTGCGCATTGCAAATTCATCCTTTTTTACCCTTTTATTAATTTTAATATTATTATTGTGACTATAATTACTATTATTCTTGTTCGTTTTTTACCATTATTATTACTGTTAATTTTTTTATTATTATTACTATAATCATATTTATTTTTAGTACTATATTTATTATTATTAATACCCCTATTTATATGCATTATTATATTTATTAGTAAAATCATTTTATTATATTTTATTATATGTATTACGTCTATTATTCTTATTATTATTATCACTACTTATACTATTCTATTATTTTACCATATATGTACACACTATTATTATTTTTATTATTTCTACCATATTACTATTGTTTTTATTACCAATGTTACTGTTATTACTACTAATTAGTGTATTATTTTTTTCTTGCAATTATTATTTTAACATCACCATTACCATGCCTTTTTTTTTTATATTATTCTATTCATTAGAATTATTATCTTTATTTATTTGTCATTATTTATATATGTACATATATTATTATTATGTTTGTTATTCCCATTATTGTCCTCCCTTATTATCACCGTGTTTTCATTTCCACGTTTTTATTTTTGCTTTTTTTCCAAAAACTTAAAAAATGTTTCACAAAGGAAATTTTGTGTGTTTGGAAGTTCGGGAAATCGTGCCCAATCGTGCTGGGCTTCGATTTTTCGTTCGTCTAGATCGCTAAATATCCCTTAAAGATTTTGATTATGTTTTTTTTGAAAATAAGGCAATGTTTTGTGTTTGGAGGTTTGAGAGATTCGTGCCCAATCGTGCTGGGTCTCGATTTTCTATTCGTCCAAATGACCAAATATCCTTCGGAGGTTTTGACCGAGGTTTCTTGAATAAAGGCAATATTTCATGATTGGAAATTTAAGGAATCGTACCCAATCGTGCTGGGTTTCGGTTTTTAGTTTTGCCAAATAGTGAAATACCCTTTTCAAATTGCAATACATAAATTTTGGAAATCATGAAATGATCTTGGTATTGAGGGTTTGAGGCATCGTGTCCTATCGTGCTGGGTGTGGTATTTCAACTCCTCGGAGCAAGAGAGTTTCGATATCCAATTCGAGTTATCCAAACATTTTTTTAAAATTCATATTTTAAAATATTTTCTAATTTTCGATATTAAGGACATTAATCAATCAATACGGTACCAATTTTTGGGCGTTGCGAGGGTGCTAATCCTTCCTCGTGTGTAACCGACTCCCGGACCCGTTTTTTTAAAATTCGTAGACCAAAACGTTTTCAAAAGTGACCCAATCGCACTTCAAAAAAAAAGATTGGTGGCGACTCCCTTTTCCTTTTTAAAGTCGGCCCGTTTTCTAAAAAAAAAATGGTTTCGACAGCTTGGCGACTCCACTGGGGACAATAAGAGAGTCAAGCCGTAAAATTGGTTGATTAATGTCCTTTTTATCGAAAATAAAATTCTTTGATTTCGATTTTCCATTTGCATGAGTCTGTGTCGCGTCATATATCTGCTTTGGTTTAAGACACATAGAATATTTTTGCATTCATATCGCATGACCGTTGTGGTCATACCCTTAAGTGGGAGCGAGAAGCTATGCCTTCGTGAGGTTTTCACCTCCGCATGGGCTAGGGGACTGCTTCCGGGATACATCCGTACCTATGGTTCCGTGAGGTTTTCACCTCCGCATGGCCATAGGGAAATGTATTCCCCTGAACTGAACTCGATCCGTATGAGCCTATAATGGGTGAGGACTGAGGAATCTGCTGGTTCAGGTACCCTTCCTTTAGAACTAAACCACATATAGTGAACCTTAAGAGCCCACCCTAGGTAGAGCCATGCTAAACCTTAGTGGCTACCCATGTAGTGGTTTGACATTTTTCACTTGCTTTGGTTACTTTTATGCGATACTAACTTGTTTTATTTTGGTCATGTTTGCATGTCATTTCATATTTAAAAGGCGTCAATTCCTGTTTTAATTACTAAGTTAGAAGGCTTGTTATGGAGAACGGATTCCTTGATAAAGTAGAGGATAATGCGGCTGTGCGTATATGGTCAGAGAAGACACAGTGTAAGAAGGGGGATAGTCTAACCGAGGGGTATACATCAGAATCATTGGACTTCACTCACATCACTGTGACACGGAATGAGCTCCAAGAGTTAAGAGATATATGGGCCTGTTGGGATGAAGCAACTAAGCAGCTTTTCTACTTTAATTATGGTGATTTACCCTACTTACTCGACATCAGAGTGGACAGACACTTGTTTCGAGCTATGACTCAATATTGGAATCCCGCTTATAGCTGTTTCACATTTGGGGAAGTGGACTTAGTGCCTACCGTAGAAGAATATACGGCTTTACTTCGCAGTCAAAGGGCTCGGGTCAACAAGATTTACTTCAAGGCCGCTAATGCACTGACTTTTGTAAGAAAGCTGATGAGTATCACTGGAATGAGCGAACAGTGGGTCATGGCACGAATGCAGCAGAAGGGTGAAGGGAAATGCATTTCTTGGGTAAGCTTGAGGGACCTGATGGTGGCACATCCAGATGTTAAGAGGAAAGTTGACGTTTTCGCCTTAAGTATCTATGGCTTGGTAATTTTCCCCAAGGCTCTGAGACATGTGGATGAAGCAGTTATTGACTTGTTCGATCGTCTGGACAAGGGGGTCACGCCGGTACCAGCGATTCTTTCTGAAATGTTTAGGTCTTTGAACGCGTGCCGGAGAGCAGGTGAGGGTAGATTCATGGGCTACGCGCAACTATTGTTGGTGTGGTTCCATAGCCATTTCTGGAAAGTAGATAGAGCTTCTTATCGGGTTTTTTTCTGTGAAGTACTCCCCATTAAAGGAGTTGGTAGCCGCGCCCAGAAGAGATGACGTATCAGAAGAGAATTGGATCGCGCTTCTTCAGAATCTTCAAGAAAAGGATGTGGAATGGAGAGCTCATTGGTTCGTTCCCGACGAAATTCTCTACCGGTGTGGGAGTTATGATTGGGTTCCTCTGTTAGGGATCTGGAGAGCCTTGGGTATGCTCCTTTGCTCGTGCTAAGGACAGTTTATACCGGCGACGCATGGGCTAGCTCAGTTTGAATTCTCGTATAGTGGGAATAATTATAAGAAAAGAGTTCGAGAAGTTTCTGATGCTTGGAAGCAGATTCACCGAATGAAAAGAGTTACTGTAGGTCCAATGGCAACCCTCGAATATAGTACATGGCGGAGCAGGAGAGTAAATGATAATATCCCCGGGCCGACACAGGATGGTGCTCAATCGATAGAGGAATACCTGCAAGTAGTCCCTTCTGAGTTGGAGATCATGAAGCAAGACTTTGAAAGTAAAAATTCAGAGTTAGGGAAAAAGATAGAACAACTAGAAGAAGAAAAGATGCACTTGAGGTTAGATATTGATATCCGTAAATCGTGAGGTCGAGAAATCAAGAAAGGGAAAAGGAAGGCCAAGAAGATTTGGATAGCTTGAAGACCGACATTAAAAAGTTGCATCTATCGATGAGGACTCATTGGTCGGGTAAAACCTCGTAACAATGGCGCCAAGAAGTTCGTGAGGAGAAGGCCAAGGTTGATCGGTGGAAGAAGAGGTTCCATGAGGCTCATGTACAAAAGGATACTCTGAGAAGGACTGTGGGTGAGAGCCAAAGCGAGAATGAGATGTTAAGAGCTCGAGTAGCAGAACTAGAAAGGGCATTGTGTCGAAGCCGCAACTCTACGGTGAAGTTGGAATCAAGCCTAAACCAGATTGAAGAGTTGAAAGGAAAGGTGGTAACACTTGAAACGACACAGAAAATAGTGAGCTCCGAATCCAACTATTGGAGACAAACAACGAGCGACGGAAGAACAACTTCAACGCTCTCGTAACCAAGTCGAGAAAGAGACTACCTTATGGGCGGCCGTGATTCAGATATTTGAGAAGTGGCTGAACATTTACAAACCTTAGCTGTTCAGGCTGATGTGTTAAGTGTAGTATATGAGTTAGAGTCAGACAGGGGCCGAGAGTTAGCCTCGCTTTTTAAGAAAGTCAAAACTTTGGGCATAAGGGCTAGGTCGTATATGTGACTCTGTTTTATGTAAAGGATTTTGTTTTTTAAATAAGTTTTCTATAAGAAATTGAACCAGAATTGACGTCTTTTTGCATTCATTCATTTACATTGCATTTCATGCATTGGCATTGCATCGCATCATGAGCATTAAAATATAATAAAAGAACCTTATTAACTAGAGATCATATTATAGAGATATCCTAGAACACCGCTATTACACTCGGAAAAAGACGAAAGCTATGGATCAGAGGATAGAAAAGTTAGAGCAGATGCAGAAGGAGATGCAAGACCAACTGCAAGCTCAGATGCAGGACCAACTGCAAACTCAGATGCAAGAACAATTGACCAAGATCCAACAGGACATGAGGGATCAAATTCTGGAATCCCAAAAAAGCATGATGAGCCAGTTGACACAATAGTTGACTGGAGGGCAAGATAAAAGAAAGGGCCCTATGGTCGATGCCGGTGATGAAAATGAAAATTCTGCTTGTCTTCCAAGCTTGGCCCTGGTAAATTCCCAAGTACAACCACCAAGAGTGTCTGTCAATATCAGACCTCAGTATCAAACTGGTATCTCAGCACCGACAAACTTCCCGACGGGTTCGAGCTCTAACCCTAGAGACAATCTGGCAAAGTCGATGGTCCCTGATTTTGATGATGCGGCAGAAGAGGAAAAAATAAGGGCAGAACTCCCAAAGGAGCTCGAGGATTGATGCAAATGGTTGGAGGAGAAGTTCAAAGCATTGGAAAGTGCTGATTACCAATGCGAGGTGGATGCTAAGAAGCTGAGTCTAGTCCCAGATCTGGTACTTCCTCCGAAGTTCAAGATGCCGGAGTTTGAAAAGTACAATGGGACTAGCTGCCCTGAGGCCCATATTACAATGTTCTGTCGGAGAATGGCGGGATATGTCAACAACGACCAGTTGTTGATCCACTGTTTCCAAGATAGTTTGATTGGGGCTGCAGTAAAGTGGTACAATCAGCTGAGTTGTACTCAAATTAAATCGTGGAAAGATTTGGCATAGGCCTTCATGAAGCATTACGGCCATATGACTGATATAGCGCCTGACAGGATCACGTTGCAAAACATGGAGAAGAAGTCAGGTGAAAGCTTTAGAAAATACGCTCAGAGGTGGAGGGAGGTCGCTACGCAAGTCCAGCCATCGCTACTAGAAAAAGAAATGACCATGCTCTTCATTCATACCCTGAAAGCACCTTTCACCAATCATATATTGGGGAGCACGTCTAAGAGTTTCGCAGACATAGTGATGTCTGGCGAAATGATAGAGAATGCGATAAGGTGCAGGAAAATAGAAGCTTGAGAGAGCATGAAAAGATCAGCTCCAAAGAAAAGGGAGAATGAAGTACGTAATGTAAGCTCGGGTTATCCCAAACCCATTACTATTAGCCAACCAAGAGCGGTAGTCGCCAAAGAGCCCCACCGAGACAAGAGCCCAACACGAGGCAGAAGTTCGAGAAATTCCAATTTACTCCCATACCTGTGACGTATAGAGAGTTGTATAAAACTCTGTTCGATGCGCACGTCGTATCCCCTTTTCTACTTGAAGCCGCTGCAACCTCCATATCCTAAGTGGTATGACGCAAACGCTCAATGTGAATACCATGCGGATGTAGTAGGTCACTCGATAGAAAATTGTACTTCATTCAAAAGGCTAGTCGAGAGGCTTATTAAGGCAGGTGTGGTAAAATTCAACGATGCACCTGGTGGGGGAAATCCGTTACCCAATCATACGGATAATGGGGTAAACGCGATAGTTGAGAACATGGGGAGGAGAACCAAGCAGAAGGTTGCTGAGGTCAGAACCCCATTGAAGGAGGTTCGGGAAGAAATGCAGAAAAGGGGGTTAGTTCTGCAAGAGAATGTGAACAGATCTCGAGATGCAAGAAACTACTGTGAGTTCCATGACAAGGAAGTCCATGAGATCCAGCAGTGCAACGAGTTCAGAACCCTAGTACAAGGGTTAATGGATAATAAAGAGCTGGAGTTCTTTGACTTTTCCGAAGAAGAGGATGTATGCGCCACAGAGGGAGGTCTGCAGAGAGGGTCCCTAAGGTCAAACACCCAGTAGTGATTATCACACGACCAAGGGTCGACGAAGCAGGAGTGAAAATGGCACCGAGGGTTGTAATTCAAAAACCCGTGACTTTTCCTTATAAGGATACACCGAGGGTTGAAATTCAAAAACCCGTGACTTTTCCTTATAAGGATACACTGAGGGTTGTAATTCAAAAACCTGTGACTTTTCCTTATAAGGATAACAAGAGGGTACCTTGGAATTACAATTGCACTGTGACAGTTTCTGGGAAAGAGAGTTCGGCCAGCACGCCCAACCCAGAAGCCGAATCCTCTATGATCAGAGGGGGAGAAGAAAAAATTGGGTCAATGGTTAATGACCCAAAGAATGTAAAGTGAAGCTAAAGAGTTTTTGAAGTTCTTAAAGCACACGTGAGTACAAAGGTTGTGGAACAAGCATACAAAGCAACCAAAGACGCATATCTGCATCGGCTCTACTTTTAAACTCGGAGGCACACCGTAACGCAGTGACAAAAGTGTTGAATGAAACCTATGTCGTTGATGACATTTCAGTAAATAAGTTGGACCGCCTTGTGGGTAACATAAGCGCAGACAATTTCATTTCTTTCAGTGATGATGAAATTCCTCCAGGAGGCATGGGATCCACTAAGGCTTTGCACATCACTACCCGATGTAAAGGGTACACACTACCGGGGGTATTAATTGATAACGGATCGGCACTGAACGTCTTGCCCCTATCTACGCTGAATAGGTTGCCCGTAGACAGCTCTCATATGAAATCATGCCACAATGTAGTGAGAGCATTCAATGGCACCGAGAGGAAAGTAATGGGAACGATTGAAATACCCCTCCTAATCGGGCCAAACACATATGAGGTAGACTTCCTCGTAATGGACATCAAGCCCTCTTACAATTGTTTATTGGGGAGGCCCTGGATCCACTCAGCGGGAGCCGTACCATTATCATTGCACCAAAAGTTAAAGTTGGTGACAGAGGGCCGATTGGTAACTATAAATGCGGAGGAGGATATCATCGCGTCTGTTACTAGTAATGCACCATACATAGAGAATGATACGGAGGCTATAGAGTGCTCCTTCAGGTCGTTGGAGTTTGTAAATGCGACTTTTATCAGTGAAGGAAGTAAGATCCCGGTGCCCAAAATCTCTGAAGCAACAAGGATGGGCCTCCAGCTGACAGTAGGAAGAGGAGCATTACCTGGGAACGGACTCGAAAAATATCTTCAGGGGCCGGTTAGAGTGCCAGGATTGGTTGACAAACATGACCGCTTCGGTTTGGGGCATAAACCAGATGCCCAGCAGAAAAAGGAGGAGCTGGAGAGGAAGCATGAAAGATGAAGGGCACGATTGAACGGTGCTGAGATCGATTGGAGTTCAATGACTTTTCCCCATATTCATAATACATTCGTGTCGGAAGGAATTATCCATTCAGGGCCAGAAAATATGAGTGAGGAAACGACTGAGGAGATGATGAGAGCTTTGAGCATCAACGCCGTGTTAAAGGAGGATCCGAAGGAAGAGAACTTGGTGGGTATTCGCCCCTACGAGCCTGGGAGTGTTCTGAACAACTGGACTGCGGAAGAAATTCCTGTAGTTTTTAGGACTAAAACAGAGTAATTTTTAAAACACACTTGTTGTTTCAAGCCTAGAAATAATGAGAATCTTTTGTGAAATAGGCTCATGTTCAAGTATTGTTATTTTCAATAAAAAATGCATTTTTTCCTTTCATACCGTGCAATCATTCTTTTATTCCTTTTCCATTCATAATCATAACATGAATAAGTTGAATTCATTTCATTGAATATTTTTTCGTACCTACCATAGGTCCCCAAATATCAATGTCACGAGCGACACTGCTAGGGACTCAAAATTCCCTTATGAGCGAGACATGTGCCTAGAGGGATCTCGGGATTTTGCAGATGATGAAGATTGTAGTTTATCCCCGGATTTGTTAAGGATGGTAGAACGGGAAGAGAAGCTGATTCTACCTCACAAGGAGACAATCGAGAATGTGCTTCTAGAGGATGGAAAAGAGGTGAAAATTGGAACCTGCATAACCGAAGAAACAAGGTAGGACCTCATTAAACTTCTGCTAGAGTTCAAAGATGTCTTCGCATGGTCATATCAGGACATGCCAGGGTTGAGTGCTGACATTGCGGTACACTGTATCCTCATAAAAGAAGAATACAAGCCGGTCCAACAGAAGCTTCGAAGGATGAGACCTGATGTCGCGGTAAATATAAGAGAAGAGGTCAAGAAGCAATTTGATGCTGGGTTTTTACGAGTGGTGAATTATTCAGAATGGGTAGCCAATGTTGTCCCTGTTCCTAAAAAAGATGGGAAAGTACGAATGTGCATCGACTACAGAGACTTAAACAAAGCTAGCCCAAAAGACAACTTCCCACTACGTCACATCGACACTTTGGTGGATAACACTGCGGGGTATTCATTTTTCTCCTTTATGGACGGTTTCTCCGGATACAATCAAATAAAGATGCATCCTGAAGACATGGTAAAGACCACTTTCATAACCTTATGGGGAACTTTTTGTTACCAGGTGATGCCATTTGGGTTAAAGAATACGGGAGCAACATACCAAAAGGCCATGGTAACCTTGTTTCACGACATGATGCACAAGGAGACCGAGGTTTACGTCGACGACATGATCGCAAAATCTCGAACAGAAAGGGAGCATGTGCAAGTTTTGAGGAAACTATTCTTGAGGTTGAGGAAATTTCAGTTGAAACTCAATCCAAACAAGTGTACTTTCGGGGCTAGGTCAGAAAAATTACTCAGTTTCGTAGCCAGTGAAAGAGGAATTGAGGTTGACCCGGATAAAGTCAAGGCCGTACAAGGATTGCCTCCACCACGTTCTCAAAAGGAAGTCCGAGGTTTTCTAGGAAGACTGGATTACATTGCTCGGTTCATTTCGCAATTGACTGAGAAGTGTGACCCCATATTTCGTCTTCTTAAGAAACACAATCCAGGCATTTGGAACGATGAATACCAGAAGGCATTTGACAAGATCAAACAGTACTTGACTAATACTCCAGTGCTAATGCCCCCTAGTCCTGATAGGCCATTGATTCTGTATTTGACGGTATTCGATAATTCAATGGGGTGTGTGCTCGGCCAACATGATGAGACAGGGAAGAAAGAAAAAGCGATATATTACCTCAGTAAGAAATTCACTGAGTTTGAAATGAGATACTCGCCAATTGAGAAATTATGTTTTGCCTTGGTCTGGACAACTTGGAGGTTGAGGCAGTACATACTGTACCATACGACTTGGTTAATCTCTAAATTGGACCCTCTCAAGTACATGATGGAGTCAACCGCTCTGAATGGGAGAATGGCTCGATGACAGATTTTGCTCTCCGAATTTGACATAGTCTATGTGAACTAGAAAGCTGTGAATGGGAGTGCAATAGCTGATTTTCTAGCCAGCAGAGCGCTAGACGACTACGAACCCTTGAATTTTGATTTTCCCAATGAAGATCTGATGTTTGTAGCGACAACCGAAGAAGATACCCTAGAGGATCGCCCTTGGAAGTTGAACTTCGACGGAGCATCAAATGCCGTTGGTAATGGAGTTGGGGCAGCCCCGATATCCTCGAACGGAGACCATTATCCATTCACTTGCAAGTTGGATTTTGACCGCACGAACAATATGGCGTAATCACGAAGCATGTATCATGGGAATCCGAACGCTATAGACAAAGAAAGTCAAGTTGCTAGAAGTATATGGAGATTCTCGCGTTGGTGATCTATCACCAAAGGGGAGTGGGAAACGAGAGATCCCAAATTGGTCGGGCCATCAAAGTTGGCCTTGGAGCTAATTGAGGAGTTTGATGACATTACATTCTTTTACCTCCCGCGTGATGAAAACCGGATGGTCGACGCCTTGGCCACATTAGCTTCTATGGTCGAGTAAATGATTAGGAGGGTATGAAGCCCATCCAAATGAGTATCTCATGAGACTCCTCCATCATTGCAATATTGATGATGAGGAGGAGAGAGATGATCATCCTTGGTATCATGATATTCTCATGATATGTGAAGAGCCGTGAATATCCCGAATTGAGCAATCTGAAAATGATAAGAGAACATTAAGAAGACTTGCCGGTGACTATGTTCTAGACGGAGAGATCCTGTATAAAAAGAGAAGGAATCAGGTGTTGCTAAGATGCGTCGATGCTGTAGAGGCTAAGAAAATCCTAGAAGAGGTCCATGAGGGTGTTTGTGGAACGCATGCCAATGGGTTTACAATGGCCAGGCAAATCATGAGATTCGGGTATTACTGGTCCACGATGGAAGGAGACTGCATCCGTTACGCCAAGAAGTGCCACAAGTGCCAGATTTATGGGGACAAAATCCATATGCCTCCTTCACCTCTTCATGTTATGACTTCTCCGTGGCCTTTCTCAATGTGGGGCATGGACGTCATTGGGCCGATCTCACCGAAAGCTTCTAATGGACATCGTTTCATCTTCGTGGTCATTGATTACTTCACCAAATGGGTAGAGGCAGCTTCATATGCTAATGTCACGAAGACGGCAGTTAGTAAGTTTTTGAAAAGAGATCATCCGTCGCTACGGTATGCCTGGAAAGGATCGTATCGACAATGCTTTGAACTTGAACAACAAATAGCGATAAGCGAAGTTTGCGCCAGTCAACATTAAGCACCATAACTCGCCGCCATATCGCCTAAAATGAATGGCGCAGCTTGAGACAAACTAATAAAAATATCAAGAAAATTGTGGGGAAAATGACTGAGACCTACAAGGATTGGCATGAAAAGTTACCGCTTGCCCTCTACGCCTATCGAACATCGGTTAGAACCTCTACCGGGGCAACTCCTTTCTCATTGGTTTATGGGATGGAGGCGCCTTTGCCAATTGAAGTTGAAATCCCTTCTCTCCGGTTTTGTCTCGAGCTGGTTGGATGAAGCAGAATGGGTTCAATCTCGATATGATCAGCTGAATTTAATTGAGGGAAAAAGGCTAAGAGCCATCCGTCATGGTCAAATGTACCAGAAGCGGATGATGCGGGCTTACAACAAGAAGGTTCGCCCCAAAGTATTCCGTGAGGGAGACTTGGTATTGAAACAGATCCTCCCTATGCAAAAAGACTTCAGGGGAAAGTAGATGCCTAATTGGGAAGGGCCTTACGTTGTAAAGAAGGCCTTCTCTGGGGGAGCGTTGATACTCGCCGAGATGGACGACAGAAGTCTGCCAAATCCAATTAATGCAGATTCGGTCAAGAAGTATTTCGCTTAGGAAGGAAAAGGGGCCAAGGCGAAAACCCGCAAAGGGCGTCTTGAGTTCAAAAAAAAAAAAATGGAGAGGCCAAGGTGAAAACTCGCAAAGGGCACCTTGAGACCAAAGGAGCTTTGAATTGAAGACCCGTAAAGGGCGATTCAAATGTTTGGGGCATGCGCTAGCCATCCTATACCTAAAAGAGATATACTACACCTTCGGGGCATTGACAAAGTACCACAGATCTCTTAGACACATGTTGAACTCGGAATGGTTTTCAAAAGTTCGCATGCAGAAGCTCAGTCGTGATATCTCAGGGCACCTATTCCACCCTTTTTCATTTTTTGTACCTTAGCAAAATTTGTTTCTTTTATTCAATCCATTCTTCATGGGTTTTGTCCCGAATAAATTTCAGTTTCATTCATCTCTATAATATTTTTTTCTAGCATTTCATATTGAAATAATGATTAATGAACTAGTAACGCTTTCGCAAGAGAAGTTTTGCTTATTACTCTGAAAGTCTCTAAATAATACAAGGATCTGAAACAGGACAATTATTTAGAACTTACCAGGTTTAAAGGGCTCGAAACCTCTGAGATAAGGGTCTAAGTAGTGACGACATCTTTAGATTCTCTGTTAGAAGTATCAGTTGAAGAAAGAAGACACAAATCAGGATTATCACCTTAATAAACAGCAAGCACTGATAACCCAAAAGTTAAAAAATGGATCATTCTCATGACATTTTGCATCCATTCATATAACGCTCATGGTTAGGAGTATTTTTCATGACAGCCAAGTCATTTGGCACAAGCATAGACTCCATGAAATCAATCCTACAGGTAGGTTCCCCAGAGGACAACGTAGCAAAATTGATAGGAGTTACAGAAACAACAGATCTTATCTCCACTGAGCAGGAGTGGATCAGATCGAAGATTATAGCCTTATCTTCACTGAGCAGGAGTGGAGTAGGCTAAAGATAGTAGATCTTATCTCTACTGAGCAGGAGTAGAGCAGATCGAAAATAGCAGATCTTATCTCCACTGAGCAGGAGTTGTAACAGCCCAAAAACGACCCTAATCGGAACGGTGGTTTCGGGACCACGAATCCGAGTCAGAAATCTCATAATATTTATTTATTTGATGTCTATGTTAAGTGTTTGTGCATGAGTAAAAATATTGTAGGATAATTTAATTGTTTTGATGTTTAATTTAATAAAAGGATCAAATAGTTAAGTGGGAAAAATAGTGTGCATGAAATTAGGAGAGCCAATTGAAATGCTTTACTCAAATAGGGACTTGCATGTCAAATTTCCACAATTGTTTATAGTGGACGGCAATGATGATGGGGGAGGCTTTTTAATGATTCTTTTTATGTTAAATGTCATTTTTTTTATTATAATATGTATTTTATGGGAATAATATAATAAACATATGAAAAATTCATTTTTCTCTCTCTTGCCTTCATATTCTTCACCGATTCTCCTTAAAGAAAAAGAAGAAATTTCTCCTTCATCATCCGGCCATTGCATGTTGTTGTAAGGTGAGTAATTGAGTTTTAATTTAGTAGATTCTTACATAATTGAGCTGGTCACTTTGAACATGACCGAAACTATGTTAAAATTTTTGGAATTTAACATGCTTAGATTCGGCCATGGGGGAGTATTTGTGATTTGTAGTGTTGACAAATATAAGATGATTTGAGATAGAAATCTAGATGAAATGGAGTATAGTGATTTAAGTTTGTATGAATGCTATGGAAGTCATTTTTTTTATTGCAGCATAAAGATGCTCTTTACTCTTGACCGAATGTTGAAGTGAGCTTGTATAAGGTTTAGTTTAACCAAATTGTTTGGTTGTGTATATATGTTGAAAAACGGGTGCATTTTAATATCATAATCGGCCATGGATGAATGTTTATATCTTGGAAGTGATGGTTGATAGAAGATTAAAGATAGGTGATAAATAGAAATGTTTTTGAATTAGAGAGTTTGGTTAAATTAAATATTAGGAGTTTAATTGCATAAATTAATTTGTTAAGGGTACAAATGCCATAATAAATAATTCATATAGACTTGAATGGGACTAGTGGAAATTCGGTTCTTAAGGAATTAATCCGAAATTCTTGTAATTCAGATGTTATATGCTAAGGGACTTAATTCGTGAGAAAAACCGAACTAGAGGGGTGAAGGTGTAAATTAGAAATTACATGTTAAGAGTTATTTTAGTGCATAAGAGGATTAATTTATTTTAAGGACTATTCAGCATTACCTTAAAATGTGTATGAATTTTATGTATTTGAGTGAATAATACAATGATGTGTTTTGAGTTGAGATGAATGAAAAATTATTGAATAAACTCTCTTCGAACTTTATTTAGATCAAGGGAAGAAAGATTTGGAAAAGGAACGGGGAAAAGATAAACTAAACGAGTAGCCGGGAAACCCTGAATTGTCGTTCTTCGAGGTAAGATTTCAAGCAAACGAGTCAATAAAAAAATTTCTTTATACATTGATATTGATTAATGGTTATTGGATTATTGAGCTAATAATTGCCGAATGAGTTATGGAGATTATTTAACCGTTTGTATTAGGCAAGGTAAGTTAAGATAGTTGATTGAGTAGTATGAATTTAGTACCAACTGAAATTTGAATGCAAATGTATATAAACATATACATATACTAAGTGATGGTAAGAGATGTAGTTGAAGTAAAGATATAGTATGGAGGTAAGGTGCTAGATATTTTAGTTCTATTGAACATGAGAATATAATTATTTTCATGAGTTAATGCATGGACGATTATATGCTTGGATGAGTGTTAGTTCGATTATATGAATGATTTGGTATTTTTACATGAATTACGAGATTTTTAAGTAACGGCTCTATATGAGCGATACGTTACGGGATTATTGAGTAACGGCTCTGTGTGAGCGATACGTTACGGGATTTTTGAGTAACGGCTCTGTGTGAGCGATACGTTACGGGATTATTGAGTAACAGCTCTGTGTGAGTGATACGTTACAGGATTTTTGAGTAACGGCTCTGTGTGAGCGATACGTTACGGAATATTTGAGTAACGACTCTGTGTGAGCGATACGTTACGAGATCATTGAGTAACGGCTCTATGTGAGCGATACGTTACATAGTGATTTTATCGAGGGTACTAATCATGCGATACACTGTTAAACTTATTTATCAATGTGCAGGTATGTGGCTCGTTTTAAAAGACTATGTTATAATTGCAAATTGGTTTATAGTATCGTCGAAAAATAGTATCCTAGAATTATGTATGGATGACTAAGTTTCGAATGGTAAGTATATATATATATATATAGGTACGTTTAGTCATACAATATCCATGAATTGATTCTTGAAACCTTGATTGTTCGGCTTTGTTGTTGTGATATAGGAAATGCTTACTGAAATTTTAGTAGAATAAATGTACTTAGATTATCAAGCTGAAATCTTACTAAGCTGTGAAGCTTACTTTCTCTCCATTGTTTCTTGGAAATGTAGATCATTTTTTTAAAGGTTCAACTTAAGCTCGTGGATCCATTTGGAAGCTCATCATACTATCAACTATTTTGGTACCCCTTTTGGATAAGTTAATCATTGTTAATTATGGCATGTATAAGCTATTTTGTTTTCTTAGGGTTTGTATATGATGAATCGTTAATGGATGTATGCCATGCGAAAATGGCTAAATTATGGTACTTTGATTTTGTGTATATTCGGTCATGAGGTTAATCCTTCTATGAAAGTATAATTATTCATGAGTTTATGCTTGATGTATGATAATGTAGCTTGAATGACCTTTTGGTTGAAGTTTTAATGTGTAAAGCCGAATATTGTGATTGTGTATTTTAGTAGCTAACTTTTCATGTTAGTCATATATGCGTGTAATGAGCTTGGTCTACATGTAGGGTTGTTTACAAAATAGGTTTGATTTTGATGATATGATCAATTAAATGTTTGGATGCTTTTGACAAAAAAAAATGGATCTTGAAATTGGTACAAGTACAATTGTTTTTGAGTGAGTGATAATTTGTTTAAAATAGATTAAAGCTTGTACATATTTAGCTATAGTAATAAAAATGACCAAATGAATAGTAAATGGGTTTTATTGAAAAATGTTTTATGGTTGGAAGGTAGTTGAGGCATATGCATGGATTGAATAATGACGTGCACTATATATATATATATATATTTGAGATGCGAAATTTCCCTTATGTTTCGAAGTAGTACTACAGAAGCATGATCAATGTGTAATATTGTCATTTATGGTTTGGGTTTAGTTTAGTAATGCCTCTTAACTATGATCCGCGATGCATACACGAGTTAGGGTGTTACATTTGATTGGTATCGTGAGCTACGGTTTAGTCGGTTCTCGGACTAACGTGAAGCGCGTGTGAGTCTAGCTATACATGCCATAAATTAGAACGTGATAGTGTGATGACTTCGACAATGAAATGTGTTTATTTCCTTCGTATAGTAATGGATCCTGATCCCGAGCAAGCATTAGCCGATGATGTTGAGAGTGTGGCGCTGCTCTCGCGGGGGACCGCAATGGCGGAAGAATCTCGACTGCGCGAGTGGCCCATGATGAAAGAGTAAAGCAGTGCCTTCCATAATATGATGAACGATTGGTTCACCATTACTTACGAACCACTCCTACTGTTCAACTACCTCAAGATCCGAATATACCCCAAAGAACACACCGTGGTACCTCCAGCTTGTTAATATTGACAGAGTAACAAAACCTCCGGTTGACCGTATTAGGAAACACTGAGCTCGTGAATTTAGAGCCGAGAATGATGACGATGCGGAGAGAGCTGAATTTTGGCTCGATAACACCATTCGTGTATTCGACGAACTGTCCTGCACCCCCGATGAATGTTTGAAGTGTGCTATATCCTTGTTACGAGACTCTGCCTATTACTGGTGGAATACGCTTGTGTCGATTGTCCCGAAAGAGAAGGTTACATGGGAGTTCTTTCAAGCGCAATTCGTAAGAAATATATAAGCCAGCCGCTTTTTATTGATTCTAAGCGCAAAAGAGTTTCTTGAGCTCAAACAGACCGCATGATCAGATCCGAATACGAGCGCAAATTTGTGCGACGACTTCGGTTGCTATGCTCGCGAGTGTATTTCTTCAGAAGCTGCTATGTGCCGAAAATTTGAGGATGGTTTGAATGAAGATATAAAGCTCCTGGTTGGCATTCTTGAAATAAATGAGTTCGTGGTACTAGTTGAAAGAGCTTGTAAAGCTGAAGAATTGGGGAAAGAAAAATAGAAAGCTGAGCTCGAATCTAAAGATTTCCGAAAGAGATCTGCGGGTAAATTTTCTCAGATGGTAACAAAGAAGTTCAAGAATGATGGTAGTCGATCCAAATCTAACTCCAGGATTTCTATACGAGAACGACCATCATTGAGTTATCGGGCTACATCAGTTGCTAGTGTTGGGAACGAGAGATCGAGCAAACCCGAGTGTCAGCAGTGTGGCAGATGACATCTTGGAGAGTGTTGGGGTAAATCTATTTCCCGCACTTGTTATAAGTGTGGCTCGTAGGATCACTTTATTCGAGATTGCCCGGAGAACGTGGAAATGGGTACTATTCTGAGTACGAGACCGAGCGGCACTACAGCTCGAGGAAGACCATCTCGTTTTGGGGGAGGTAGGAGTGGAGTACAGAGGGGGGCTACAGATGCGATTGTTCGATCAGATGCCCGTGTACCAGCTAGAGCTTACGGCATCCGTGCCAGAGAGGAGGCCTCAGCTCCAGACGTCATTACCGGTATTTTTACTCTTTTTGATGCTAGCGTAACTGCTTTGATTGATCCCAGTTCAACTCATTCATATGTGTGTGAAACTTTAGTATCCAGTAAGACTCTACCTGTTGAGTCTACTGAGTATGTGATTCGGGTTTCAAATCCTCTGGGTCGATGGGTATTAGTGGATAAAGTGTGCAAGAACTACCCTTTGATGATTCGAGATATGTGTTTTCCAGCGGATCTGATGCTATTACCTTTTGATGAGTTTGACATTATTCTCGGCATGGATTGGTTGACAATTCATGATGCAAAGAAAGAAATTACGCATTTAAAGACTATTGATTTGAGATGTCAGAATAATGAGATAATCAGAGTTGAGTCTTCGGATTTGAGTGGACTACCTACGGTGATATCTTCAATGTCGGCTCGGCGATATTTGAGGAAAGGTTGCGAAGCCTACCTTGCATACTTGATTAAAGACAAGATAACAGAAAAGAAGATCGAATCAATACCGATTGTTAGAGAATATTCAGATGTATTTCCGGAGGAATTACCAGGATTACCTCCTGCTCGTGAGGTAGAGTTTGAGATTGAGCTAGTTCAAGGGACCCTCCCGATTTCGATAGCCCCGTATAGAATGGCACCAGCTAAACTAAAGGAATTAAAGGCCCAGTTGCAAGAGTTGTCAGATAAAGGTTTCGCCCGACCGAGTTTCTCTCCCTGGGGTGCACCCGTTTTGTTTGTGAAAAAGAAGGACGGAACTTTGAGAATGTGTATTGATTATCGGCAACTCAATAAGGTGATAGTTAAGAACAAATACCCGTTGCCACGTATCGACGACTTATTTGATCAGCTTAAGGGAGCCTCGGTGTTCTCGAAAATTGATCTGAGTTCAGGATATTATCAGTTGCGAGTTAGGGATTCAGATGTACCGAAGACTGCTTTTCGGATGAGATACGGTCATTATGAGTTCTTGGTGATGCCGTTTGGGCTCACTAATGCCCCTGCAGTTTTCATGGATTTGATGAATCGTGTGTTCAGATCCTATTTAGATTAGTTTGTGGTGGTATTCATAGATGATATACTGATCTATTCTCGAGATGAAACCGAGCATACTGAGCATCTGAGGCTGGTGTTACAGATTTTACGTGAAAAATAATTATACGCGAAATTCAGCAAATGTGAGTTTTGGCTAAGTGAAGTTAGCTTTTTGGGACATGTTATTTCGGCATCAGGCATTCGGGTTGACCCAAGTAAAGTTTCAGCTATAATTGGTTGGAAGCCTCCGCGGAATGTATCTGAGGTTTGTAGCTTTCTGGGACTCACCGGATACTATAGACGCTTTGTGAAAGGGTTTTCTATGATAGCAGCTCCAATGACCAAATTGTTGCAGAAAGATATAAAATTTGAGTGGTCGAAAAGGTGTCGAGAAGAGTTTCGATCGGTTGAAAACTTTGTTAACTAAGCTCGGTACTTGTTCAAACCTGTAAACGGGTAAAGAGTTCGTTGTTTATAGTGATGCATCTCTAAATGGTTTAGGCCGTGTATTGATGCAGAGGGTAAGGTTATAGCCTCACGCGTCAAGACAAATTGAAACCGCACGAGAAGAATTATCCAACACATGACCTTGAATTGGCTACTATAGTATATGCTTTGAAGATATGGCGACACTATCTTTTGGTGAGAAATGTCACGCCTATTCGGATCATAAAAGTCTAAAGTATTTAATGACTCGTAAGGATCTGAATTTGAGACAACGATGATGGTTAGAGTCATTGAAAGACTATGAGCTTGTGATTGATTATCACCCGAAAGGCTAATGTAGTTGCCGATGCCCTTAGTCGGAAATCGTTATATGCTCTACGCAATGAATGCAAATCTAGCCATGACCGATGATGGTGTACTCATTGCTGAATTAAAGGCAAAACCATTGTTTGTTCAACAAATTTGAGAAGCTCAAGAGATTGATGATGACTTAAGAGCAAAAAAGAGCCTGTGTGATGCAGATGCAGATTCCGAATTTCAAATTGATGACGAAGGGTGTCTACGGTTTAAGAATCGGATATGTGTGCCCAAGAACTCTGAATTGATTCAAATGATTTGTGAGGAAGCTCATAATAGTAAATTGTCGATCCATCCGGGCAGCACAAAAATGTATAACGACTTGAAACAGCATTACTGGTGGCATGGTATGAAACGAGACATCTCAGACTATGTGACAAGGTGTTTAGTTTGTCAACAAGTGAAAGCTGAGCATCAGGTGCCGTCGGGAATACTTCAACCGATTTTGATACCTGAGTGGAAGTGGGATCGAATCACAATGGATTTTGTATCGGGTTTACCATTAACACCGAGTAAGAAAGATTCAATCACAGGTTATTGTGGATAGATTGACAAAATCGGCTCATTTCATTCCGCAGACGCATCGATTTTTCACTTGATAAGCTAGTGAATGAAATGTACATATCGCAGAGAGTAGTACGGTTACACGAGTACCTATTTCTATTGTGTCGGATAGAGACCCGAGATTCACATCGCGATTTCTAAGAAGTTACAAGATGCCTTGGGAACTAAGTTGCACTTCAAGACGGCTTTTCATCCTCAATCGGATGGTCAATCCGAGCGTGTTATCCAAATACTCGAGGATATGTTGAGATGTTGCATTCTCGAGTTCGAGGTACGCGTGGAGTGATACTTATCTTTGATTGAATTCGCTTATAATAATAGCTTTCAATCTAGTATCAAAATGGCTCCTTACGAGGCTTTATATGGTCGTAAATGCCGTACACCATTGTTCTGGATCGAGCTCGGTGAAAACAAGATACACGGGGTTGATTTAGTCAAAGAAGCTGAGCAGAAAGTGGCCGTAATCCGTGATAGTTTGAAAGCGAAATTCGGATCGTCAAAAATCTTACGCAGACTTGAAACGTAAGGACATTGAGTTTCGATTGGCGATAGGTGTTTTTGAAAGTTTCACCGTGGAAAAAGATAATTAGATTTGGCCGTAAAGGAAAGTTGAGTCCGAGATTTATTGGGCCGTATGAAGTTATTGAGCGTATCGGGCCAGTGGCGTATAGATTGAAGTTACCCACTGAACTAAACAGAATCCACGATGTGTTCCACGTGTCGATGCTTCGACGATACAGATCCGATCCTTCTCACGTGATTAGTCCAGCAAAAATTGAGATTCAGTCTGATTTGACTTATGAAGAGGAACCGATTCGCATATTAGCTCGTGAAGTGAAAGAGTTGCGGAATAAGAAAATAGAGCTAGTTAAAGTACTGTGGCTTAAACACGGGGTTGAGGAAGCAACCTAGGAGACTGAGGAATCGATGAAAGAACTTTATCCGCACTTATTCGTCGGTAAGATTTTCGGGGACGAAAATTTCTTTTTAGGAGGGGGGAGTTGTAATGTTGACCAAATATTTACCCTAATCGGAACGGTGGTTTCAGGACCACGAATCCGAGTCAGAAATCTCATAATATTTATTTATTTGATGTCTATGTTAAGTGTTTATGCATGAGTAAAAATATTGTAGGATAATTTAATTGTTTTGATGTTTAATTTAATAAAAGGATCAAATAGTTAAGTGGGAAAAATAGTGTGCATGAAATTAGGAGAGCCAATTGAAATGCTTTACTCAAATAGGGACATGCATGTCAAATTTCCACAATTGTTTATAGTGGACTACAATGATGATGGGGAGGCTTTTTAATGATTTTTTATGTTAAATGTCATTTTTTTATTATAATATGTATTTTATGGGAATAATATAATAAACATATGAAAAATTCATTTTTCTCTCTTGCCTTCATCTTCTTCACCGATTCTCCTTAAAAAAAGAAGAAATTTCTCCTTCATCATCCGGCCATTGCATGTTGTTGTAAGGTGAGTAATTGAGTTTTAATTTAGTAGATTCTTACATAATTGAGCTGGTCACTTTGAACATGACCGAAACTATGTTAAAATTTTTGGAATTTAACATGCTTAGATTCGGCCATGGGGGAGTATTTGTGATTTGTAGTGTTGACAAATATAAGATGATTTGAGATAGAAATCTAGATGAAATGGAGTATAGTGATTTAAGTTTGTATGAATGCTATGGAAGTCATTTTTTTATTGGAGCATAAAGATGCTCTTTACTCTTGACCGAATGTTGAAGTGAGCTTGTATGAGGTTTAGTTTAACCAAATTGTTTGGTTGTGTATATATGTTGAAAAACGGGTGCATTTTAATATCATAATCGGCCATGGATGAATGTTTATATCTTGGAAGTGATGGTTGATAGAATATTAAAGATAGGTGATAAATAGAAATGTTTTTGAATTAGAGAGTTTGGTTAAATTAAATATTAGGAGTTTAATTGCATAAATTAATTTGTTAAGGGTACAAATGCCATAATAAATAATTCATAAAGACTTGAATGGGACTAGTGGAAATTCGGTTCTTAAGAATTAATCCAAATTCTTGTAATTCGGATGTTATATGCTAAGGGACTTAATTCGTGAGAAAAACCGAACTAGAGGGGTGAAGGTGTAAATTAGAAATTACATGTTAAGAGTTATTTTAGTGCATAAGAGGATTAATTTATTTTAAGGACTATTCAGCATTACCTTAAAATGTGTATGAATTTTATGTATTTGAGTGAATAATATAATGATGTGTTTTGAGTTGAGATGAATGAAAAATTATTGAATAAACTCTCTTCGAACTTTATTTAGATCAAGGGAAGAAAGATTTGGAAAATGAACGGGGAAAAGCTAAACTAAACGAGTAGCCGGGAAACCCTGAATTGTCGTTCTTCGAGGTAAGATTTCAAGCAAATGAGTCAATAAAAAAAAATTCTTTATACATTGATATTGATTAATGGTTATTGGATTATTGAGCTAATAATTGCCGAATGAGTTATGGAGATTATTTAACCGTTTGTATTAGGCAAGGTAAGTTAAGATAGTTGATTGAGTAGTATGAATTTAGTACCAACTGAAATTTGAATGCAAATGTATATAAACATATACATATACTAAGTGATGGTAAGAGATGTAGTTGAAGTAAAGATATAGTATGGAGGTAAGGTGCTAGATATTTTAGTTCTATTGAACATGAGAATATAATTATTTTCATGAGTTAATGCATGGACGATTATATGCTTGGATGAGTGTTAGTTCGATTATATGAATGATTTGGTATTTTTACATGAATTACGAGATTTTTAAGTAACGGCTCTATGTGAGCAATACGTTATGGGATTATTGAGTAACGGCTCTGTGTGAGCGATACGTTACGGGATTATTGAGTAACGGCTCTGTGTGAGTGATACGTTACGGGATTATTGAGTAACGGCTCTGTGTGAGCGATACGTTACAGGATTTTTGAGTAACGGCTCTGTGTGAGCGATACGTTACGGGATATTTGAGTAACGGCTCTGTGTGAGCGATACGTTACGAGATCATTGAGTAACGGCTCTATGTGAGCGATACGTTACATAGTGATTTTATCGAGGGTACTAATCATGCGATACACTGTTAAACTTATTTATCAATGTGCAGGTATGTGGCTCGTTTTAAAAGACTATGTTATAATTGCAAATTGGTTTATAGTATCGTCGGAAAATAGTATCCTAGAATTATGTATGGATGACTAAGTTTCGAATGGTAAGTATATATATATATATATAGGAACGTTTAGTCATACAATATCCATGAATTGATTCTTGAAACCTTGATTGTTCGGCTTTGTTGTTGTGATATGGGAAATGCTTACTGAAATTTTAGTAGAATAAATGTACTTAGATTATCAAGCTGAAATCTTACTAAGTTGTGAAGCTTACTTTCTCTCCATTGTTTCTTGGAATTGTAGATCATTTTTTTGAAGGTTCAACTTAAGCTCGTGGATCCATTTGGAAGCTCATCATACTATCAACTATTTTGGTACCCCTTTTTGATAAGTTAATCATTTTTAATTATGGCATGTATAAGCTATTTTGTTTTCTTAGGGTTTGTATATGATGAATCGTTAATGGATGTATGCCATGCGAAAATGGCTAAATTATGGTACTTTGATTTTGTGTATATTCGGTCATGAGGTTAATCCTTCTATGAAAGTATAATTATTCATGAGTTTATGCTTGATGTATGATAATGTAGCTTGAATGACCTTTTGGTTGAAGTTTTAATGTGTAAAGCCGAATATTGTGATTGTGTATTTTAGTAGCTAACTTTTCATGTTAGTCATATATGCGTGTAATGAGTTTGGTCTACATGTAGGGTTGTTTACAAAATAGGTTTGATTTTGATGATGTGATCAATTAAATGTTTGGATGCTTTTGACAAAAAAAAATGGATCTTGAAATTGGTACAAGTACAATTGTTTTTGAGTGAGTGATAATTTGTTTAAAATAGATTAAAGCTTGTACATATTTAGCTATAGTAATAAAAATGACCAAATGAATAGTAAATGGGTTTTATTGAAAAATGTTTTATGGTTGGAAGGTAGTTGAGGCATATGCATGGATTGAATAATGACGTGCACTATATATATATATATTTTTGAGATTCGAAATTTCCCTTATGTTTCGAAGTAGTACTACAGAAGCATGATCAATGTGTAATATTGTCATTTATGGTTTGGGTTTAGTTTAGTAATGCCTCTTAACTATGATCCGGCGACAGACACAGGTTAGGGGTGTTACAGGAGTGGAGAAGATCGAAGATCATAGCCTTATCTTTACTGAGCAGGAGTGGAGCAGGCTAAAGATAGTAGATCTTATCTCTACTGAGTAGGAGTAGAGCAGATCGAAAACAACAGATCTTATCTCCACCGAGCAGGAGTGGAGCAGCAGATCAAGATTATAGCCTTATCTTTACTGAAAGGTGAGTGGAGCAGGGCTAAAGATAGTAGATCTTATCTCTACGAAAGGGAGTAGAGCGGATCAAAAACAAGAGATCTTATCTCCACCGAAAGCGAGAGTGGAGCAGATCGAAGATTATAGCCTTATCTTCACTGAGCAGGAGTGGAGCAGGCTAAAGATAGTAGATCTTATCTCTACTGAGCAGGAGTAGAGCAGATCGAAAACAGCAGATCTTATCTCCACTGAACAGGAGTGGAGCGGATCGAAGATCATAGCCTTATCTTCACCGAAAGCAGAGTGGAGCAAGCTAAAGATAGTAGATCTTATCTCTCTCGAGCAGAGGAGTAGAGCGATCGAAAACAACAGATCTTATCTCCACTGAGCAGGAGTGGAGCAGGCTAAAGATAGTAGATCTTATCTCTACTGAGCAGGAGTAGAGCAGATCAAAAACAGCAGATCTTTTCTCCACTGAGCAGGAGTGGAGCAGATCGAAGATTATAGCCTTATCTTCACCGAGCGGGAGTGGAGCGGGCTAAAGATAGTAGATCTTATCTCTCTTTGCGAAAGGAGTAGAGTAGATCGAAAACAATGAGATCTTATCTCCACCGAGCAGAGTGGAGCAGATCGAAGATTATAGCCTTATCTTCACTGAGCAGGAGTGGGGCAGGCTAAAGATAGTAGATCTTATCTATACTAAGCAGGAGTAGAGCAGATCGAAAACAACAGATCTTATCTCCACTGAACAGGAGTGGAGCAGATCGAAGATTATGGCCTTATTTTCACTGAGCAGGAGTGGAGCAGGTTGAAAATACGGATCTTATCTCCACTGAGCAGTAGTGGAGTAGACCGAAATGAAATTCCTATACCCCTGAAGATGCAGTGGGTCAAAGCAAGGCTACCTGAAGAAAGGAAACATCAAGTCAGGACTCAGCAATACCGGGCAAAATTGGCCCTCTTAAAGTCTTTGTTCTATTCTCGTTACACGACAACGAGCAAAGAGGGGCAGCTGTAAGGCCCAATTTTTGGCCCGGGCCCAATACCTCAAGTTAAACAGTAAACACAAACCCAAAATAGTCCAGGGCCCATTATTTTTAACAGAGTCCAAAACGAGGCCAAATGGTCTAAAGAAATAAAGCGAGAAAATAAAAAAACCCTAGGGGTTTTCAGCATTACTAGCGCCGCAACTATCCCACCTCAGCTAGTCCTCGCGCGCAAGACACGGCCCTCTCGCGACGTGCACTGATCCACGACTCCACGTCAGAGGCATGAGCCACCACTCACCTACAAACGGGCAAACTGATAGTTGTAAAACAGGCTATAAAAAGCATAATCAAATTTGTAAAGATTACGTTTTTTTTACACAGAAATATACACAGTCTCTACTTTTTCTACAAATACAAGAATACAGACGATTTCTCACGAATACAAAAGCAAAAGTCAGGTTACATAGGAAATATACAAGGGAATACCCCACAAATTTTCAGAGATATCAACACAATACCAGTAGAATCGAGCAAACTTTTGGCGAAAATAGGTGAATATTTGAATAGAAAACAATTTTCAAAAGTGATTTGCGCAAATCTCTATTTTATATAGTTCTCTTTTTAAAAAAAATTCGAAAAAAAAAAGAGGGGAAGAAGCTTACCAGGCCATCGATCTTGCGCTCGGGATCTGTGTTGGGATCGTGATGACGTGGTGACGAAGGAAGGGTTCAAACCCTAAAAATTTTTAATAGAAGGGGGTTCTGGTTTTTCATTTTTGAAGCAGAAAGGGAAAAGGAAGGAAAGGTTTTTTTTGGCTTTTAAAACATGAAACGCACGACCACATGTGGATTTGTGCAATTTTACCCAAAATGGGTAAATTGTGCATTTGGTCCTCTCTTTTACGCCCCTGCTTTGATTGCATCCCCTTTCGTGTTTCTTCTATTTTTTTAAATTTGCCCTGAATTTTACACACCGCTTCGATTTGGTCCGCATTCCGCACAAGATTTGGGGCTTAGAATAATTTCGTTTTCAGTCCTATTAGGTGAAAGCGCATTGCAAATTCATCCTTTTTACCCTTTTATTAATTTTAATATTATTATTGTGACTATAATTACTATTATTCTTGTTCGTTTTTTACCATTATTATTACTGTTAATTTTTTATTATTATTACTATAATCATATTTATTTTTAGTACTATATTTATTATTATCAATACCCCTATTTATATGCATTATTATATTTATTAGTAAAATCGTTTTATTATATTTTATTATATGTATTACGTCTATTATTCTTATTATTATCACTACTTATACTATTCTATTATTTTACCATATATGTACACACTATTATTATTTTTATTATTTCTACCATATTGCTATTGTTTTTATTACCAATGTTACTGTTATTACTACTAATTAGTGTATTATTTTTTTCTTGCAATTATTATTTTAACATCACCATTACCATGCCTTTTTTTTATATTATTCTATTCATTAGAATTATTATCTTTATTTATTTGTCATTATTTATATATGTACATATATTATTATTATTATGTTTGTTATTCCCATTATTGTCCTCCCTTATTATCACCGTGTTTTCATTTCTACGTTTTTATTTTTGCTTTTTTCCAAAAACTTAAAAAATGTTTCACAAAGGAAATTTTGTGTGTTTGGAAGTTCGGGAAATCGTGCCCAATCGTGCTGGGCTTCGATTTTTCGTTCGTCTAGATCGCTAAATATCCCTTAAAGATTTTGATTATGTTTTTTTGAAAATAAGGCAATGTTTCGTGTTTAGAGGTTTAAGAGATTCGTGCCCAATCGTCCTGGGTCTCGATTTTCTATTCGTCCAAATGACCAAATATCCTTTGGAGGTTTTGACCGAGGTTTCTTGAATAAAGGCAATATTTCATGATTGAAAATTCAAGGAATCGTACCCAATCGTGCTGGGTTTCGGTTTTTAGTTTTGCCAAATAGTGAAATATCCTTTTCAAATTGTAATACATAAATTTTGAAAATCATGAAATGATCTTGGTATTGAGGGTTTGAAGCATCGTGTCCTATCGTGCTGGGTGTGGTATTTAAACTCCTCGGAGCAAGAGAGTTTCGATATCCAATTCGAGTTATCCAAACATTTTTTTAAAAATCATATTTTAAAATATTTTCTAATTTTCGATATTAAGGACATTAATCAATCAATACGGTACCAATTTTTGGGCGTTGCGAGGGTGCTAATCCTTCCTCGTGCGTAACCGACTCCCGGACCCGTTTTCTTAAAATTCGTAGACCAAAACGTTTTCAAAAGTGGCCCAATCGCACTTCAAAAAAAAGATTGGTGGCGACTCCATTTTCCTTTTTAAAGTCGGCCCGTTTTCCAAACAAAAAAATGGTTTCGACAATAAATATTAAATGATGTTGATTGAGTTTTAGTTTGATTAGCATTTACATTGTTGTAAGTGTCAAAGGACATGAGTTCGAATGTATTTTTTTTTATATAATAAGTAGAATTACTCAAAGTTCATTTCTAGCGTTTAAATAGAAAGATAAATCTGTGAAAGTGTGTTTAAATTTATGTCCTATTGTGTTGATAATAATATCAATTAAATTAAAACTCAATTGACAATTTTAAACAATTTTATATAAAAAAAATATATAGTTATAATCATTCGAATTTTGACATCTCTCTTATCAAATTTCAATTATTTACCATCAAAATTTTAAAGTCATTTTATCTCAATAGTAAAAAAAAATAAAAATTACGTATTCCATATTTATCAAACTAGTACAAGTTTTGATAGAAAAGAGAAATCGACTTAGAAATCAATTTTACCTTTATTAAATTTGATAAAAACAAATTATTATTTCCAAGATTATATATTATTTATAAATAACTCATCATTTATAGCATTATATATTTTAAGTTCTATAAAACTGAATCTTACAAAGATATTATAAAAAAAATATAGATGTTTAATATTTTAATATCTTATAATATGATTAAATTAATTTTTAATTTTTTAAATATATAGTGTTATAAATTATAATTTATTTTAAAATAATATTATAATATTAAAAATGATAGTTTTATAAAAATTGTAAAAAACTGGGTGAGAAAAGAAAAAACTTTTATGCACATCCATCAATTAGTCATTTTATTATCACAAGTTGTGGATCAAAGTCCGTGACCATTGTGCATAAAACGTTCTATGGAAGTCAACTAATTAAATAAGGTTCATTTGACCCACTTGAATTGACTCGATTCGTGAAATTCATGGAGAAGCCCATCTACTTGAAGCCTTGGTCACCCAATGAAACACTTTAGTAAAACTAGAGTTATCATTATAATTAATGTAAATTCTAAGGGATAAAGATGTATAGAGTTTAAAACCCTTAGGACTCTCATATTGTAGATAGACACTAATCTCAATTGTTATAATCATCTCATTGGATCTGGGGAAGTTCAACTATAAATAGAGGTCTTCCCCATTTTATTTCGTTCTTGAGTTAAAGAATATATTTGAGAGCATTCGCTAGAACACTTGGTGTGCATTGCTTTTTTGTGGCTTTTCAAGCTTTTTTGTTACTCATTTGCTTTTGAGTTGCTTTCGCTCTATTTTCGGTGCTTTAAAGAATTTCCTAAAGAATTCTCGCTTTTCGGGAGTTAGGCTGACCTAGGCAATTTCGAAGTAAAGAAATCGCTTAAGGTCGCGCGGTTTGCTATGTAACACCCCTAACTAGTATCCGTTGCCGGAACAGGGTTACGGAGCATTACCGAAATTTACAGATCAAATATAGATATTTCATAACATTTAACATTTATATCAAAAATCATTCATAATGAATTATATTGTCCCTTAAATTAGCCCTCGGGGCCCAAAATATGCATTAGAAACAAGTAGGGACTAAATCGGATACTCAAAGAATGTTTCGCGAAATTTTAAATATTTCCTAGATGCAGGGTACACACGCCTGCGTGGTCAGGCCGTGTGGCTCACACGGCCAAGAGACATGCCCGTGTCACAGGCCGTGTGGACATTCGAAATAGGGACACACGGCTGTGTCCCAGCCCGTGTCCAAATTAGGGTGGTTACTGACTTGGGTCACACGGCCAAGCCACACGCCCATGTGCTAGGCCGTGTGAACATTTTAATTTACATTAGTTAGGTGCAGGGGCTACACGGCCAAGTCACACGCCCGTGTGCCAAGCCGCGTGTCACACACGGCTGAGACACAAGCCCGTGTCTCTGCCCATGTGAAAATACCTGAGCATTCTATTTTGCAATTTTAAAGATGCAGGGGACACACGGTCGAACCACACGCCCGTGTGCATGGCCGTGTGTCACACACGGCTGAGACACACGCCCGTGTCTCTACCCGTGTGGACAAAATAAGGTTATTTCCAAGCCTTATTTCTCACCCAAACTTGCCTTCACTTACATAAACACTTAAACATATTCTCAAACCAATCCAAGACATTTAACCCAAGCCAAAATCAATTCTTATGCATGCCATATCATTTCTTAATTCTATATATCTAAACTTACCCATTTGATCAAATATGCATATAGACATACTTATGAAGTTTACTATCAATTAACCATACTAAACACTCATATCAAACTTGATATTATTTCATATATTTACATCAAAACACATTCATCATAAGTCATTCCTGTAATGACCCGATAGTCACGGGTATAGGAAAGTGTATTTTCGGGTCACCGTTTTTCGAAAACAGATTAGTAAATATTTATTAAAAATATTTAAGAAGTTAGTTGTGTGGTTAATTAGGTTTTGGATAGGTGAATTTGTTTAAATTAGGAGTAATTGGGTATAAGGACTAGATTGAATAAAGTGTGAAAGTTTAATTGTAGAATAAAGAAAAGATGAGGGACTAAATTAGCAATTAAGCCATAGGTGCCAAGTTTGTGGTAAAAATAAAATACATGTGTATTAAATAATATACATACATTTGTAATAAATAATGTATTTACTTATAATTTAAGAAATAATTATTAAGTTAATATAATATAATATAATATAATATAACATAAATTAAATAAAGAAATAAAGAAACAAAGTACATAAAAGAAACAAAACAATAAAAAGAAAAGAAAGAACAGGGGATAGAACGAAACAGAGAAGGGGAAAGGAGAAAGAAAAAGAAAAGAAAAATTTAGGGTTTTAAGGTTCAAATTCAATTTGGTAAGTCAATTTAGTCTGTTTTCTTGTAATTTTGATGTTTTTGGAATCCTAGAACAAAATACTACTTGATTTATGTTGAAATTTTGAAATTTAGTTGATTTTTAGATATTGTTCATGTTGAAATAATTGAAGAATTAGGGGTTAAATTGATAGAATTTCAAGTTAGAATTGAGAAAAGGATTGAATTGTAAAACAAATCATAAGTTTTTTGTAGTAGGGACTAAATTGAAAGAAATCTGAAATTAGGGATTTATGGTGAAATTAGAGAGTTGAAATTGGTTTTAAGTGATAGTTGAATGAAAAATAGAGAATAAATTGTAAAGAAAATTAAATTAGTTTTGGTTAGGGATTAAATTAGAATTTATTCAAAAGTTGAATAGAAATTGAAATAATTGATGTGAATTGTGTTGTATTGATAAATTTTAATTGTTTTAAATTTCCATAGCTAACGTTGAACCGGAGACCTCGGCTAAAAAGGGGAAAGAGAAAATCAACGACGAGTGACTCGGAAAAATACAGTTTGTATTTTTTTAATCCGAATTTAATAATTAATTGTTGAATTATTACTTAATATGTATGGTAAGTGCATTGAGGTGAGTATTGATATTGATTTTGTGATATTTAATGAATGGAATTGATTTCATGTACATATGTGAATATTTGAATTGAAATGAATATTGGTTGAAATTGAAAAGTGAATTTAATTATTAATTGTTGTATTTTGATTAAATATTATGGTAAGTAATTAAGGTGAGAATTATTTGTATTGTGTTTTACAATTGAAATGGATTGATTGAGAATGTGATGAAATAGATATGAATATGTGATTATTGTGGAATTTGAATATTTGTTATTGAAAAGTGAATTGAATTGTATTGAATTATGAATTTATGTGATTGATTAAAATGTGTATTGATTGGAAACTGAAAAGTGAATTGAATACCCCATTAACTGTATCGGGCTGAGTCGGATATAGTTGGCATACCATAGGATTGGAAATGTTCAGGGATATTTTGACTTCGAGTCGATGAGGCACTATGTGTCGTATTATTATTGCTTCGGATAAATCCGATGAGGTATTGAATACCGTATTGTTTTACTTCGGCATGGCCGATGAGGCACTGAGTGCCGTACTGGTGTGTTTTGGTTGGATCCGCGTATCTGTCCGAGTCCGAGTCATGTTAATAGGGGTGTACAACTGTATTGAACAATTGATTGTTATTGAATGGTATTGAATGATATTGAATATGGATTGGAATGAGCAATGAAATGAAATATGCAATTGAAATGCATGAAATTGCATGAATCATGGATTCATGAAAAGAATATTGATATTGATATTGAATTGAGTATCTTATTGTGAAAAGTTATTGAATAGCAATTATGAGATTGATATAGAAGAGATGATAATTGAAAGTGTTATGAATGATATGTATAAGAAATTGATTAATTGTTTGAATGATTATGTTTGTGTGAATATATATATATAAACGATATAAATTTTTGCTTAATACATTTTCGGATTATAGAAATACCACTGAGTTTATAATCAGCGTACGGTTTGTTTCCGTGCGCAAGTTAGGTAAAGTCAGATCGTTGAATCAGCATCAAGAGCCGATCCCGAACTCAAAGTGGTGATGTACATTTCTTTTTGGTAAATGGCATGTACCTAGGATGTTATACTTGTCATTTTGGATAATGTTTGTAAATGAAGTATAAGCTAATATTGGTACTTGTATAAATATGTTTTGGGTTATAGCTATTAAATGGTATATTTTGGTTGAAATTAGTATAATCTTATATTTGGTTCAAATGGTGGTTTTTGAATTAATTTGGATATTATGGTTAAAGTATTTATATAAATAAATAGGTTAGGTCATTAGATTGATTAATTTATGAAATGTATGTTATTTAATTGCGTAATGTTTATATTTGAACTGAAACGATTGGTAATACTCCGTAACCCTATTTTAGCGACGGATAAGGGTTTGGGGGTGTTACAATTCTAATGGCTAATTACAACCAAAACATTTATATGCCAATATTGGCTATTTAAACCTATACATGCCATTATAACCAAAAATAATTTACTATTTATATCGAAATGAGCCGATGGATAGTGTGAGTTATCTCCGCCAAGCTTCCAACCCAACAAGCTTCCGAAGTACTATAAAATAGAGGAAATAAAGTAGAATAAACATTTAATGCTTAGTAAGTCCGTATAACAGGAGATTAACTTACCATTTATTTTATATTAAGGTAAGCTAACTAAACATGCTCAAACCAATTTGGCCAATTGCCTAAACACATATCCTCATCAAGCATGTTAGTCATGCATTTCTTAGAAATATCAAGGGACATATATGAGCTCATAACAATAGAATTGCCATATACATATACTTTCCATATCATGAATTCATATAACATGTACACTATTTCCATGTATTTCAGATATATTCAGTAATAATCCATTCCGAATCCATATTATCTCATATCAGAACTTTGCCCGTTGAACCATTTAAAATCTTGATGGATACAAGGGTAGTACACACAAAGTGTACAAAACTGTAATCCATCAATTCATATTCAGGAATGCTCATACGAGCACATAAACGGGAAGCTCTTCCAAGCCAAATAACAGAAAGCTCATATGAGCTTGTAACGGGAAGCTTATCCGGGCTTAATAACAGGAAGCTCATAAGAGCTTAAATCAGAAAGCTCATGCGAGCTTAACGGGTAACTCCGAAGAGCTATTATCAGGAAGCTCATGAAAGAAATTTTGATCGGGAAGCTCCGGATAGCCATATATCGGGACGCTCATGAGAGCTGCGGTGTGTCCGCAACATATGCAGGATCACTACCAATTAGAATGCTAATAGGAGCATATAAACGGGAAGCTTGGAAGAACCATGTATCAGAAAGCTCGAGAGAACTTATATCGGGATGCTCATGTGAGCTATAACGGGACGCTCTTGCGAGCTATGGTGTGTTCGCAACATATGCAGAACCACAACCACTTCGGGAACCCTGTATCCATCTAATTTCATTTGTTCAAACGGGATTTATTTCTTGTCGGACATTGTCGGATATGTGATTTATTTTCATACTTAACAATTATGCAAATCACATACATATAAATCAAGCATATCATATAAATATACAATTTAGTTACACGAACTTACCTCAACAATGTTTGTGTTTGTATGGTACTTGTAGGACCCAATTTATGCCTGGGCCCAAATTTAACCACTTTGATAAAAAACCAAATGAAAAAAAAAACAATAAATAACAAATCCAAACAGTCCATTAGCAGTCCAGATTTACAAAAAGAAAATAAGTCCATTAAAAGCCCAATTGGCCCAAACTCTAGCCTACACTAGCCCAATACCCTAGTCGGCCTAAATGACCCAAAGAACAACAAGGGCATAAACCCTAAGGTTAGCCCTAGCGTCGCCGCTTCCACACGGCCTCCGTACCAGCGCCACGTCATCGTCGTACACCGTCGTACCTGCGAAAAACCACAAGAACAACAGCAACAATAGCAATATACAGCAGAAAATAAAAAAAAAGAAAAGGACTTTTGTATTTTCATTTTTTTCGGGCTATAAAAAGTCAAATATAACCATTGTAAAGGGGGACGTTCTTTGAATACAAATATAGCAAAAAAGGTATATTTTTTGGTCCATTTTTCAGCCTATTTTTTCATTTCGAATATACTACATATATATAGAAAAAGAGTAAAAATACTAACTTCTACCTTTTTTGTGACGATCGGAGTCCCAAATCCGAGGCGTTTTTTTTGTTGTTTTTCGGTTTTAGTGAAGGCTTTGGTTGTTTTGGGGGTTAGATTTGGGACTAAGGGTATTTGAAAGTTAAAATCTGCCTTCTTGAGTGTCTCCGACCACCGTATACGGCGGTTGAGGTGGCGGAGTGCGGCGGCCCGATGATCGGAGCTCGGCCGGAGCTCGTAGGGCTAGGGCTTGATTTTCAGAGAGTTTTTTTTTCATTTTTTAAAAAAGATAGTGTTAAAATATTTTTTTTTAACTGCTTTTTAGTATTTAAAGGCAAGCCATACGATGTCGTTTTGGAATAGCAATTTAATGCCCAAAACAGCGTCGTTTAGAGGCTCAACCCGCGCGCGTGACCCGACCCGGGGAGGATCCGCGCATTTTTGATTATTGGTTTATTTGTGCATCCGGTCCCTCCGCGTTTGCGGTAGGTTGCAATGGAGTCCCATGCTCGATTTAAATTTAGCCCTGTTTATTTTGTTATTGTTTTAACCTAGTCCTCAAGCTGTTAAGTGACCAATATTTGAACGGCGCCGTTTTGAGTGTTTGGGATAATTTTCCAATGAATCCTCGCTTATTTGCGCATATGCTAATCTGGTCCTTAATAGTCTGTTGTTATTATTTTCATTTTAAGACTTGAATTTTATTTTAAATTTCAATTTTGTCTACTGTCCTAACTTATTTATTTATTTACTTTTCAAAAAAGGGTGTGTTTTATTATTATTATTTATTTTAAATCTTTCCATATATATATTATTTATTTCGACTATTTTTTTATTTAAATTTCTTTTGTGTATATTATTTATATTAAGCTTATATATTATTGGCTTTGAACATTTATATATATTAGTTAGTTTAAATTATTTTTATAAATTATTTATTTTAAATTCTTCTTTACGTATTATTTATTTTAAAATTGTTTTATAATTATTAATGTTAAGATTTTGCATTCTACTTTTATCAAATTGTTCCACGTTTTGTTATATATTATTCATGACAATTTTTTTTTTAAAATTACCTTATATTATTACTATTTATAATAGTTATTTTAAATTAGTTTTCATATATTATTTATTATCATTTGTCTTACAATAATCGTTTTAAACTTTATTTGTTTTTTAGTTCATAGTTTGTTTATTTATTTCTTAGATTGGTTGAGTGTAAAATTGTATTTTCCGTAATTATTACTATCATCGTGTGATTCGTAATTCTTAATTTGTGCTTATTGGTTATTTGTGATTCATTAAAATAACATTTGGTGTATGTATTGCCATTTTGCTTTGTATACTATCATTCCATCGCATTTTATTCGCTTAAAAAGTCATGTTTTAACACCGTTCAAGTTTTAAAATCATTTTACTCAAAGTTTTTAAAATAAGGCAATGCTCGTGTTTGGACACTTCGAGAAAATCGTGCCCTAACTCACTGGGTTCCGATTTTTATCGTTAAATCTAAGCAACCGAGTACCCTTTTTCTCTTTTAAATCAAAACACATAAATTTTAAATAAATAAAAAAACTTATTCTCAAGAATTCGAGATGTTGTGTCCTAACTCACTGGATGTGACGTTTTATCATCTCGGGGTAAGAATTTCTAAAAAACAAATGCAATATTCCGTATTCGCGAATTTTGAGAAATTGTGCCTTAACTTACTGGGTTCCAATTTTTCATAAAGCCCAAATAATTGAACACCCTTTTCAAACTTTAATACACGAGTTTTAAAAAATCAAAAGATAGGCTCAGTTTCAAGAATATGAATTGTTGTATCCTAACTCACTGGGTATGACATTTTATTTCTTCGAAATAAGAGGGTATTGGCATCCAATTTGATTTGCTCAAATGTTTTTTTAAGAAAATGGATCGTAATCTAGAATCTTTTCAAATTTTTAGCATTAAGACATTAAATAATCAATTAGGTACCAATTTTGGGCGCTACGAGGGTGCTAACCCTTCCTCGTACGTAACCGACTCCCGAACCCATTTCTCGAGTTTCGTAGACCAAAATTTTTTTTAATGAATCAAAGTTTTATTAAAATCATCAATTTCAAGGTGATCCGATCATACCTCGAAAAAGATCGGTGGCGACTCCATTTTTTTCAATCTATCCCTATTTTTCAAAATAGAAAAATGGTTTCGACAGTACTAATCCGATACTTTTTTCTTTACCTCGATCTAGCTCCGTATTTGATCTATTCGGATTTATACGAGTAAATTTAGCTCAATTTAATACAATTCATATTCAATTCAATTCGATTTACATCCTAGGAAAAATTACCATTTTGTCCCTATACTTTTAATTAATTCTGATTTCGTCCCTAGGCTCGAAAAATGAAATTCATGCAATTTAATCCTTATTCCAAGCCTAGTCGATTTTTATATATCACAATAGCAGCCCATGCATTTCACAAAAATTAGAATTTTTCCATAAATTTCACATCTTTACAATTTAGTCCCTAAATCACAATTTCATCAAAATTCACTTTACAAAAGTTGTTTATCTACCAACAACCTTTCATTTTTTACCATAAATTTCATAATTCAAGCATATTCATCCATGGAAAAACCCTATTACTTTAATAACTTTGCAAATTAATCCTCGAGATAGCTAAATTAAGCTATTACGATCTCGGAAATATAAAAATTACTAAAAACGGGACAAGAAAACATACCTAATTGATCAAAATAAGTTTTTCTATCTTCAAGCTCTCAAAATAGAGTTTCCATGGCTTTTTAATTGGGAAAGATGATATAAAATGATGATATTAGATATTTATTTTATTTGTCATCTTTTATTTATTTACTTTCCAATTTAGTCATTTTCTTTTCTTAAATTTCCATGGATGAATCATCATACTTATCTACTAACTCATCTTAATGGTCTATTTGCCATATAAGAAACTCAAATTTTGAATTCCATAGTTATTTGATCCTTTTAGCTACTAGAATTCAACTTTTTGCATTTTATGCAATTTGGTCCTTTTATCAATTAATCATGTAATCGGTAAAATTTTCTTAATGAAATTTCTATACGATATTCCTATCATAATGCAAATCATGAAATAATATTAAAATAATTTTTTTACGGACTCGGATTTGTGGTCCCGAAACCACTGTTCCGATTTCACTGAAAACGGGTTGTTACATGCTAGACTTAGGTTCTAGCCCCGTGATAGTTGGTATTAGAACCAGTGTTCAAAGGTGCCGGTTGAGATGTAGAAGGGAGTAGACGAACAGATTGAGACTATGAAGACTCGTGGGACGGCAAAAAAGCTAACAGCTCAAGGGATATACTATCAGCTTTGGAAGACAGGGTTGCCAAACTAGAGGGTTCTATGAGTGATGTCATAGAGACCCTTGAGGAAGTTGGTGGACGTACCACAGAGCTACAATCGAGGCAAATTAAGCTCAAAGAACAAGTGGTAGAGGCCCTCAGTGCTAATGTTGATTCAATGCAAGAGTTCCTCAATATTGTTGTAGGTGAGTTGACTGAGAAGAGTTATGCTCTCGAGGCTATGGTGTCGACCTTGAAGGAATACATTAAGGAGCTCAATGGGGAGCTCAATATCTGCAAAGTTGCTTTGGGTAATAGAGTGTTGGTTGCGGCCCCCAAGCCTAAGGGGTAAAGGATGTGGACAACTTCTTTTGGGGAATGGAGCAATAGTTTTATGCCAAAGGCATCACAGATGATGCTACCAAGGTAAATATTGTTGCCATGTATTTTATTGATGTTGCTTTATTATGGTGGCATCGTAGGTCCATAGATGAGAGACGAGGTGGTATCGCTATTGGGACTTGGGAGGAGTTTCAGAGTGAACTCAAGGGGCAAATTTACCTGGAGTATGTCGAGGATGAGGCTCGGGCTAAGTTGCATCGGCTTTCGCTATAGTGCACAGTTATGGAGTATGTGAATGAGTTCAGTGAGCTGATGCTCCAAATTTCTGATTTGGGTGAGAATGAGACATTTTTCTCATTTATGCATGGGCTAAAGCCATGAGCGAAGCAAGAGTTGCAATACCGAGAGTTGTAATAACAATTCTACCGATTTCTATAAAAGAGAGAGATTTACTTTCCTACTAAAAGTAAGAAAATTATTCATGGTTTTGTGTTTGGTTTGAAATTGTTCGAGCTCATACTCAAGGTAGTTCGTGGTACGAGAATAGTGAAGAAAGTCATTCGGTTGAAAGCCGAGAACGTCTAGGATCCGTCTCGCTCAAAGCACAGATATTATTTCAGGAAAAAAAGTTTATTGCTATAATATTACAACCTGGCTCGATTTTAAAATTTTTTATTTTTCTGCTGTGCAAAAAACTGTTTTCGAACTAATTTTTTTCCAACAGTTTACTAGATTAAGTTCTAGTCCCATGACATATCGTATCCATCAATAAATATAATTTTATTAAGTTAAAAATATGTAAAAGAAAATAAAATTTGTTTGATCAAACCGATTTCCCTCTCCAATAAAACATGTACTAATTTGGTAAATACTGTAAAAGTTATATTAGTTTGATTTTTTTTATTCTTTTGTATTATTGGGATAAAATAACCGTGAAGTGGTCCAACATATATATATATATATATATATTATTTTGCCAGAAAATCTTTTGATTCCTATAATATCTCCTCATTTGTTCATATTTTTGTATTTTTTTATAATTAATATTTTAATAATTTAACTATTGAATTTATAAATATAATTATATTTGTTATGCATATAATTTTTTAAATTGATTCGATATTATATTATATTAATAAAAATACTATTTATATTAATATATTTAACAATTGATTTTTTTTTTATAGAAATCAAATATAAAATTTTATTCATTAAAAATTTGATATTTTTGGTCTATATAAATAGAACATGAAATATAATTGATTGAATTATTAAAATTTTTATTTTATTTTTCTCTAAGTACATCAACCTTAGCTAGATAAGCATCAGGTAAAGGTTAGTTCCTCAACATTTAAGGTGTGCTTGGTTGGGTGAAAAAATGAAGGGATAAGAGAAGAGAATAGAAAAGTGAAAATAAAATCAATTTTGAGTGTGTTTGGTTAGAAAGAAAAGTAAAGAAAGAAAATAGAAAGAATGATCATTTTTCATCCTGATGCATAAATCAATATTTTCAAATTGAAATGATGAGAGGAGAGAGAATTAGAGAGATGTGTATATTAGTTCAAATTATACATTTTTCAAAAGTTTTCTTTTTTTCTTTTATTTTTCAACTCTACCAAGTAATGAATGAAACATTTTCTTTTCATTTTTTCATCTCTCCTATCAAATATACTTATGAAAAAAATTATATTTTCCGTCGTTTTAATTTTTCATCCCATCAACTTTTCATCTTTCCATTTTTCTTTTCACCGTAACTTTAGAGCTGACATAACACTTGCTGGCGATATGTTGAATCTGCAGCCTTATTGGCTTCACGAGGCACATGACAAAAACATACCTTGCACCGTCGCTCCCTCATCATATGCACCAGACCAGAAGAACTCGAACCTTCCGCATGTTTCAAAACAAGCTGAATTGGCCAAGGCATTGTCCCCTTCCAGTACAGCCTGTGCCTCACTAGTGTTGGGGTTCATTGCATCATCACATTTAATTTTAACCCACCCTCTTACAGTTGCTTCGGATTGTTAAATTTTTAGAAAAATTACAAAAAATGTATAAAATTACTTTTGATTTACAGAGAAGTGTAAAATCCCTTTAAGAACTATTACGGGTTAAATAAAGGGCGACTTTTTTTTATTATAATTTTTTTCAAATTCAAACCGACCTGAGTTGAAGTATTAATCAATGAAAATATTTTTTATTTAAATTTAGTTATAAAAATATTTTAAAAAAAACATTTTATTATCTTTTAATAATAAAACCAACCATCCAGACCAGACCTGATTTTAACCTGCCATCGCCATCGCCACCGCCTATTTACTATAAGAATTGGAAGAAGAGGTTGGGGGATGTTTTGAGTGATGTGACCAAATTAAGGCTTGAAATTTTCAGCAAATTCCATAACAGAATAAATGTAATGATTTCTCTTCATATGCGCAGATACCATCCAAGCTTTGTGTATATTAAACTAGCGACTTGAAGTCATATGAAGCCTATAAAATACATATTATTATTGCAGTAGTAAAGAGAATAAAATCATAAACTCAAATCTCACAGTTAAAAGTGAATAAATAAATAATAAATACTACAACAACAAAAGATCTAGTTGTTAAATGGTTACTACTTGAGTGAGTTTATATGTTGTCTTTGGGGCCTACAGCAAATTTGGCTATGAAAAATCCAATAGTATCAAGTTGAGATGAGGGATCAAACCTCTGAACCAATTCCTCCTCTCCTGGTCTTAGCCATTCTCTGTATAGTATCAGTATTAGTATAGTATATAGTATATAGTATATAGTATATAGTATAGATCAGCATCACCGAATACCTTTTTCAGTTGGTTAAAAAAAACAAGATCGAGTAACAAGAAATACTTACTCAACATATCCATCTGGAAATTCACAACGACCGACAAGACCAGCTCCTCCAATTCTTGGATGCTGGAAAAGTGTGTATCATCAGACAATTAAACTAAAATTGAATCTATAACATCATTGTAATGCCAATGGTAAAACCTTATAAAAACCATCCAAATGTTAGTCAACTCTCTCTGGAGTTTTCCCACCTTAAATATACTAAAGCCATGATGAAAATCAATAAGTTTACAATTTAATGTGTTGTGGAGAGGTTAAGTTAAATTACCTGTGGAGCTAAAGACAGGAACTTGTATGTGTCCAAAGCATATCGGACCAATGCTTCATTCTCACCAGGATTGATTGTACATCTAACAATATTTCAATATTGAGGAAAAACAACAAACATCAGTTTTACCAGTAAATAACATCTAACTACCTCAATTTTAGTAAAGCCTCCAATATTAGAATAAATTCAGCCTATCAGAAATCTCTAAAAGCAACATAATACATTTATAATTTATTAAGAGAACAGTAGATTTATAGTTTATATAAAGAAATATAAATTTGTCAAAAGAAAGCAAACAAACGTTGAGTACACAAGGACTCCACCAGGGCGAACTAGCTGAACAGCCTGATCAAACATCCTCCTTTGATACTTCCCATGATTTCTCAATGACTCTATGGTTTCCTGTATGCCAAAGAAAAACAGCAAACAGCCAAAACAATTTTATTTGATTCAGTTAAAGGTTTTTCTTTTCTTTCTGTTTAATCAAAATAATTTAAAGAATATTAAATAGAAGAACTAAAAGTAATACAAATTATTTAACTTTTAGACGATTAAAACTGAGAAAATGAGTTTATCCAGTAGACCAGACTGTCACACCTGATTAATATAGCCCCCCCTCCCCCCCAAGAACAAATAATTAAATGAAAACACAGAGGCAACATGTAGAAACAACAAATTACAAGCCAAAAGCTTTGTAGAAGCACCAAATGAGTGGCTTAATTTATGAAACAGCAGTAACTAATGCTTGCTCATGATATTCTGGAAGAAGATCAATCGGAGTAAAGTTCACCTACTTTATAACCATCTTGATTCTCGCATTAAAAAAACTAAGCAACCATAGGGAATATTTTAGCAATCTGCTTTAAAGGTTGAAAGGTAAACAAGCAAATTGTAAAATCATATGCTCCGTTACTGAAGGACATTTGGAAGAAAGTTCCTGCAGCTAAGCATATACTAATTTACAGGTAACAACACTCCAATACCAGCATAATTCACATAAATCAATCCCTTAAAAGGAAACAAGTCTACAGTGTACACATATACAAAATGTAGATTTTTTATTTTTTATTTTATTTACGTGTAACAGCTGTCTTCTCTATAGCCCAGATCTTCTAAGACTGTATAAATCATTTCTTGAGTTAAGGACATATATTTTCATCACTCTATTGATGCTAAGCATGTGAATGGACAGAATTTAGAAATGCAGTTATGTCACGGACATAGGTTTCATCACTACTGATTTTATGCATGGGAATGGACAGAATTTAGAGTGCAGCAAAATAACCCGGAAGAAGAACAAGCGTCAGTTTGTAACCAGTATAAACATAATATCCTACCTCTCCAGCAAATAGCCGAGGTCTCAAACCAAGAGCAGAACAAGGAGCGTCAAGAAGGACACGATCAAAGCTGTTAGGAAGGAAGCCTTTCGAATTCTCAACTCTACCACCCAGGCTTTGATTTCTCCCTGGGCCATTCCTCATTCTTCGCGTGTTCTTCCTAATGTCAGCTTTGCTGGTGTAAGTTCTCTCATTTGCTTTTTCATTGCTAACTAGAACATTGAGAATCAGAAACAAATATGTAACTCTAAGCCTTCTACTCATGCAAAACAAAAATGGTAGAGAAAGCATTATTTAACAACGAATTGAAATTCAGAAGCTATAAATGATATAGAAAACTCATGTCTATAATTCTTAGCAAGGGACATGACTTGCGTGTTGATTTCATTATCTTTTCGAACAATTCCATCAGAGTCTAAATATAAGCATAAAATGCACATTTAAAGCAAATATAGCGATAGAATTTCTGAATTTCATATAGATGAAAAAAAGTCTTTGAGTAATTGACTATTTATTTATTGTGGAAAATTTGAACTTATAACTTCACACCAGTCATTCATACTTAAGCATGTAAGCAAATTAGCCATTGTTCTGAAAATCTTACAACATTGATAATAGACTAAAGGAGTTATCACCAAAAACTTCATTTGTAGATCTAAAATATTGAATTTACTGCAACTCAGAATATCAATAAAAGTGGTGCAAAAACTTACTTGCTAAACTGAAAAAGACAATCATAATTATTGAGAATCAAACAGAAAAGAAATCAATAATCATGTAAGATAACCCAAAAGGTGGTTCAGTTTTTTCCGTGGCACAGGCAAAGAAGAGACAATCCCGTCAGGAAGGATATCAAAAAGCTGTCACTCAAAAGCCTAACACCATTTCAGCAGTTGCCATTCACTCAAGGAGAGGCTCTAATGCACAAAACCAAGGTTCAGTCTGCCTTTAGATAGATCTAGTATAAATCCAATCATCTTTGAAGATAATGTTTGGAAAATTTACATTTCCCACCTTCACCCTACTCCCCACAGAAAAAGAAACAAGAAAGAGGGGAAAATATATATTTTTTCACATGAACAATTGACAGACTTTACATACCATTCTCCTTGAAAGTTGTATCAGCATTTGATCCTACAATGGTAGTAGATGACACTCCATTGCCAAGAGGCCCCGAGTCAGACCTTTGATTCATAACATCATTGTTATCCTTGTTACAGCACAGAGTGGTCATATCACTTGAACCATTTCTTTTACAAACAGATTTGAGAGCATCTAGTTTATATGTTGTTATACAAGTCAAACCCAACTCAGCTGCCAATTTCTGAATATCAATCACCTATAAATAAAGAAATTGGAGTCCTCAAACAAAGAGATTATAGATTCTAGATTCAAATATAATAGATTATCCTAACAGTAGATTAAAGTAGAAATTTTTTTCTTAGCAATCAAGTAAAAAATAATAAGGATGTGTTTCTTGTGGCATAATTTGTACTATTAAGCCAAGTATCCTCATACAAGACCACCAGTCAATCATTAGGAATATGGAAACTGAGAAACAATTTGTTTCATATGGTTAAGTAAAATTAACTAATATGACCATTCAAAGGACCCCACCATGCTTTTTTTTCTCAAGGGGATTGAAAATCAAATGCCAGATGAGTTGACAAGGCAAGTCCTGCAAGACAAATACAAGGAGGTTGGCTAGTCTTTGACCATTAGGGATCCTTTCATTGATAGGTTCTCTCTCTAAACAGAAAGGACTTTTTGCAAAATAAATGTTTGGTGAAAAGCGAAAAGATATTCTATCTATACTCGAAGATTGGGGGGCTCTAAGACAGATGTGGCACAAAGGAGGCTTGAGGGAGTAGGGACACACTATGTCAGAAAGTGCTAGCTCTAGCACATAAAGCCTGGCATGATGTGACAGTTTGAAGATAATTCCTTTTTGTCAAAAGCTCTATGCTTTGCCCCCAGGGTCCTTACTACAACTTCATTAAAGGGCCATAGAGATCATGGGTTCATTCCACACGTCTTCCTGATCTTTGGTAAGAACACATGTCATCTTCTTCAAGCATGGTGGATGTCAGATTACAGTTTCCTAATAAGGAATATTGAGTGTATCAGATAGGATCCTGTAAATATTTTATTGATTGCTATCCCTAACTTTAAGGCTGTGTTTTAAGGGACAGCATCCCTAGAATTAGTTTGCTTCCTAGTATAGAGTTTCCTAAAGTTAGGCTCACTATGTATATAAATATTAGTGTAATTCCTTGTGAGATAATATAATAAAAAAGCCTATTTCTAACATGGTATCAGATTAGACCGATTTCTCGGGAATTTTTCTTTTGTCTGGTAATTTTTTTACTCCCACTCAACCTCAAGCCCGCCTATTTTGTTCAAAAGAAATATGTCCAAAATTGTCCAAACCAATACCAATGGGGATAGTTTAGAAGTCTCTATGAACAACTCCAACCCAACAAGTGAGTTGCGTAGAACATTCAAGTGGCCTACAGGTTAAATGGGAAGAATTACCTGAAGTGGTCTCAGCTTGGTTCGCACGTTCTTGAAGGGAAGAGGAAAGTCGAGTCACTTACTCCTAAGCGGGACCTAAAGAAGGAGATCCTAAGTTTGATGCTTGGGATGAACAAAACTCTATGGTAATGTCTTGGTTATGGAATTCTATGATGCCGTAAATCAATGACACATGCATGTTTCTTAACTCATCCAAAGAAATATGGGAGGTCGTGAAGCGCACTTATTCTAAAGTTCAAGATGTCGCTCAAATCTATGAAATCAAGACTAAGATTTCATCTACCAAGCAAGGAAGTCGCTCAATCACGGAGTATTCTACTCTGTTGCAAAGCTTATGTCAAGAGATGGATCATTACCAGTGCATTCAGATGAAGTGCAAGGCGTGATGCAAAGACTCTCTAAAAGGTTCGTTGAAAAGGATCAAATTTATGATTTTCTTGTCGGGCTAAATGTTGAATTTGATGCGATAAGAGTCCAAATACTTGGAAAGGAGGAGCTACCATCACTAAATGAGACAATCGCGATTGTTCGTCTTGAAGAAGGAAGAAGAGGAGTTATGCTTGAGAACAGTCAAGTGGATAAATCTGCCTTAGCTAAAAAGGTCATCAAGAGAGGAGATTTGCCATGGAACACCAACAACTAGCAACGATATTAAGCGCATGTAACTTACAAGGCCTATTAAAAGGGAGTCTGTGCGGTGCACCTATCAGAAAAATCTCGTCACACTAAGGAAAACTGCTGGAAGCTCCATGGGAAGCCACAGACAATTAAAAAGAATTTTTCAGAGACCAGTGGACAACCAAAGGAACAAGGGCGAGCAAATATAGCAAGACAGCTGGATGGAGAAAAGAATTCTCAAGAATCACCTGGTGTTTTTAATAAAGACGAAATTGAGAAGTTAAAGACTTTGCTGGGATCATTGGAAAAGTCTTCTTCAACAGGTACTTGTAGTTTGGCGCTTTCAGGTATATCCTCTTCTCAAAATTCTAATGTCTCGGACACAGTCACCAACAGGTCTTGGGTCATTGACTCAGGAGCTACAGACCATATGACCCACTCCTCACAAAAATTTGTTTCATATACACCTTGTCCTAGTAATAGAAAGATAACAGTAGCCGATGGTTCTGTGATCACAGTGGCTGGTCAAGGTGATATTGTTATAGACAAGACCCTTACTCTTAAAAATGTCCTTCACGTTCCTAAACTGTTTACCAATCTTCTCTCCATCAAGAAAATTACCAAAGACTCCAATTGTAGTGTGGTTTTTTATCCCAATCGATGTTTTTTTCAGGAACAGAATACGAAGAGGATGATTGGACATGCTAAGGAAGTAAATGGCCTATACTATCTTGAAGAATCTAGTGGAGAAGTTAGTGCTCTGAATTCCTCACCATTATCTTTCATATCCAAGTCTGTTCAAGCCAATAAAGACCAAATTTGGCTCCATCACCTCCGCCTTGGTCATCCTTCATTTCGAGTCCTTAAAATTCTGTTTCCTTCATTGTTCAAAGGGATAACTGTTGAAAAATTCCATTGTGATGTTTGTGAACTTGCCAAACATAAACGTACCTCTTTTCCGGTAAGCAATAAAAGAACATCCGCTCCTTTTACTCTTATTCATAGTGATATTTGGGGACCATCAACTATTTCAAACATCTCTGGGGCTCGGTGGTTTGTATCCTTTATTGATGATTGTACCCGTGTGTCTAGGATATTTCTTTTAAAACAAAAATCTGATGTAAGGTCTGTATTTTCAACCTTTTACAACATGATCAAAACACAATTTGGGGCTGACATAAAACGGTTTAGGTCAGACAATGCTAAGGACTATTTCAATCAATTTCTCTCCCCATATTTTCAAGAAAAAGGCATTATACATGAGTCCTCTTGTGTTAGCACACCCCAACAAAATGGTGTTGCCGAAAGAAAAAATGATCACATTTTCGCTATTACTAGAGCTCTATTGTTTCAAAAAAAATGTCCCTAAACAATACTGGGGAGAGGCTGTTTTAACTGCTACTCATATGATAAATAGGTTGCCTACAAAGGTCCTTGAATCTCAAAGTCCTATGCAAGTTCTAGCGAAATTATTTCCTGATTTCAATATCTCAAACCTTACTCCCAAAATATTTGGATGTGTTGCCTTTGTACATGTACATTCTCAAAATAGGGGAAAACTCGATCCACGAGCTGTCAAATGTGTCTTTCTCGATTATTCCTCCACACAAAAAGGGTACAAATGCTATAACCCAGCCACCAAAAAATTTTATGTTTTAGCGGATGTTATTTTTGCAGAAGAAGAGAATTTCTTTACTCGTACTTATCTTCAGGGGGAGAACTTATTCACAGAAGATAAGGACAAAGAATTCTTTCTTCTTGATTTTCCACTCTCCGTCCAAAGAAGACCAAACACTCGACCCTTACCTACCAACCACCGCCTAACTTAATTTTCCAGCTCTATTCAAGCCCAAACACTCACCCTTACCTACCAACCAGCCTTCTGCCAACTTGAACCTATGCAACCCGAAATAGAGCCTAATACACCTAAATCACAAAAAGGGATTCAGACACTACTCCTCCTTTACTAGTTTACACAAGGAAGAAGGCACCGTGCAAGTTCAATCATCTTCTTCTGGATAAACAACCTACTACTCTACAAGCCGAGGTAATTATCGAACCTACTTTGAATACTACACCGAAAATTCAGATCGTAAAGACTATGATTTTCCTATTGCTATTAGAAAAGGAACTAGAGCCTGTACAAAACATCCATTGTACTTATTCATGTCTTACAAAAATTTGTCCCATAACCACAAAGCCTTTCTTACTAGCCTAAATTCTATCTCCATTCCCAAAATCGTATCCGAGGCATTAGATGATGAGAATTGGAAAACGCCATGAAGGTTGAAATGGAAGCCCTTGAAAAAAATAAGACATGGGATTTGGTAAAATTACCGAAAGGAAAGAAACCGATTGGATGTCGTTGGGTGTACAAAGGAAATATAAGTCGATGGTTCTTTGGAGAGGTACAAAGCAAAATTAGTTGCTAAAGGGTGCACTCAAATGTATGGAATAGACTACCTTGAGACATTTGCCCCGTTGCAAAGATGAACACTGTGAGAGTGTTGTTGTCACTCACGCCAACAGAGAGGCTGGAAATTACAGCAATTTGACATCAAAAATGCCTTTTTACATGGTGATCTTGAGGAGGAAGTCTATATGGATGTTCCACTGTGGTTCGGTCCAAATACGAGACAGTAGTTTGCAAACTAAAAAGGCTTTGTACAAACTAAAACAAATCCCAGAGAGCTTGGTTTGGAAGATTTACCAAAGTAATGCTCAAGCTGGGGTATAAACAGAGTCAAGGAGATCACACTCTGTTTGTAAAGCACTCATCTTCGTGGGGATGACCGCTTTATTAGTCTATGTAGATGACATTATAATGACTGGTGATGATCTGAAGGAATGGAAAATTTAAAGAAATGCCTAGTAAAAGAATTTGAGGTCAAAGAGCTTGGTAAATTAAAATATTTCCTTGGTATTGAAGTAGCACACTCTCGGGAAGGAATCTTCATATCTCAAAGAAAAATACATAATTGATTTGTTGACAAAGACAGTGCAAGTTGGGATGTAAACCAGCGGAGACACCCATAGAGGTGAACCACAAACTTGGAGATGCACTAGAAGATGCAGAGTTGATAAAGGTTCATATCAAAGACTCGTAAGGAAGCTCATTTACTTGTCACATACTAGACGGATATTGCCTATGCAGGTTGGTGTTGTAAGTCGGTTCATGCACAATCCTAAAGAATCACATCTTCGAGTCAGATACCAGATTCTACAAAGACTTAAAAGGCACTCCAGCAAAGGAATCCTATTTAAGAAAGGGGGAATTTAACCCTTGAAGCCTATAATCGATGCAGATTATGCATGATCTATGGTTGATAGAAGATCAACCTCGGCCATTGCACTTTTCTAGGAGGCAACCTTGTAACTTGGAGGAGTAAAAATGTAATGTTGTGGCTAGATCTAGTGCAGAAGTTTGAATTTAGAGCGATGGCTCTTGGAATTTGTGAATTATTATGGCTGAAAATTATTTTGGAAGATTTGAAGATCAAGTGGGAAGGTCCAATGAAGTTGTATTGTGATAATAAGTCTGCTATCAATATTGCACATAATCCAAAGCAACATGATCGCATTTAAGCACATTGAGGTTGACAGACATTTCATCAAGGAGAAACTTGATGGTGGCTTAATTTGCACTCCATATGTGTCCACCGATGGTCAATCGCGGCGGATATCCTTACCAAAGGATTATCTGGGAAGACCTTTCGAAACTAGTAAGCAAGTTGAGAATGGATGACATCCACTTCCCGACTTGAGTGGGAGTGTCGATTACAGCTTCCTAATAAGGAATATTGAGTGTATCGAGATAGGATCCTCAGAAATATTTTATTGATTGCTATCCCTAACTTTAAGGTCAGTGTTTTAAGGGGACAGATCCCTAGAATTAGTTTGCTTCCTAGTATAGAGTTTCCTAAAGTTAGGCTCACTATGTATATAAATATTAGTGTAATTCCTTGTGAGATTATATAATAAAAAAGCCTGTTTCTAACAGTGGAAATCAAGCATAACCAATTTAAGTAGGGGGCAAATTCAAGTTTTGCAACACTCATGAAGAAAGGATGAAGCGGAAACCAAGTGTTGAACATCATATTTTCGTTAAGAAGACAACAAATATTATGACCAAAGACCAGAGGTCAAGTGAAAACAAGCACATTAAACCAGTCTTTATGTACTTGAGCCAGTACTTTCTGAAATAAGGCACATCCTTTGAGCCTCCTTTGTATCTCACAACCACCATGACAACCCCTCATCCTCAATATAAATAGAGTACCCTTCTTCTCTTTTCACCAAGTACAACATTCCCCACAAAACTCCTTTCTTTCTTGAGAAATAAGCTCCCAGTTCCACCGACTGATTTAATCATAGGAGGAGGTCTCACCAGACAAACAGTCTACTCAAGTGACATTGAGTTTCAGTTACCAAGGGAAAAAAACATAAATAATAGGCATGTTGAAAATTAACAGCTAGACTACCTAGCAGAAAAAGTCAAAGCCATAAGAAACAGTATAACTAGAATGACTTTCTAAGAGAATGATTAATTCTTACCTTTAATTGGTTGGTCCAGTTTGATTTTAAAACACTGCTTTAAGTCTCAGAAATGTAAGCACGAAGTAACATGCTTATGTAAGTATCAGTTATGCAAATGATGTTAACAGCATTGGTATGCAAACTATAGTGTATGAGAAGAATCAACTACGATTACACTGATGAAACCCAACAAAGAGTATACAATTTATGCAGCCTCTTTTGCAAGAAAACAGCATAAGTCATTTGTTTACAACATCAACAGCCAATCAATCAAGCAAACCTATTAAACTATACAGTCACATGTAAAAATCTAGATGATAATCAACTAATTCATTTAGATTAAGATTTTCACCTTATTATGAGATCTATCTGCTGCAATCACCTCCCCTTCATCCTTCATAAGTATAGCAATTGCAGTTGTCTTCCCTCCTGGAGCTGCACACATGTCTAGTATCCGCTCACCTTTCTGAGGATCTGAGACAAAAAAATACCACACACACAATGACCATGTTTGGCAAAAAGTTCACAATTCAGCATGTATGTGAAGAATACCTCAAGCAAAGAATACTCAAGACAAAAGAGAAACCAGTCAATCTTTTTTAGAGGGAAAAGATTGAAACAAAAGGAGACAGATTTTCCATTTTCCAAAGATTATATCTACACACCTTTAAGAAATATATTTCAGCCAAAGAAAAAGGGCAACCAAGCACTTAATATAAACAATAGAAGCCATGGTAGCAGCTGCCAACAACCATTCATACTACTACACCTTTGAATAGCTAAAAGGAGTAATGAGGTTTGACTCCCTTCAATATCTACAATATTGCCTTTGTCGAAATACTTGAGGTCACAAAAGCTGGTGCAGACAAGCACAACTCAAACCTACCATATAAGGTGACTTCAGGAACTCCTAGTTGGAAAATCTAGGACCTATAAATCAGAGACATCTTTAGTGTTTCTATTATTAATAGTTCTTCCTTGTCCATCCAAAAAGCATAAAACTTTTTCTTTTCCAGTCAGAAAAATTCCACCCCCGTGGTGGTCTATAATAATTGGAAAGCAGTAATGTTTATGGAGGATATTGAACTTTCGGTCATAAGAGGAAACCATTTTTATTTTGGGAGGATTGTGAACTTTTTTTGGTAAGCATCATTCAAAATAATAATTTAAAATATTGGTCTACTAACTCTAATTGCATGTTAGCTAGCATTAGTGATGATCTTGAAACTTCAACGTTTATGATGAATAATCACCATGCTCTTCTGATTTGAAAACTTCAGTAGTCTTGGCTTATTAAAAAGTAAACAATACCAGAACCTCAATCAAGAATAAAAAAATGGACACTTGATATAAAATTAAAAAAAGATATATAGAAATCCTCAAACCCAATGAAGAAAAGTCAGATTTCAAGACACTTAAAGCATGTTTATCCAGTCATAGGAATCAGCTCGCAGTAGCTGGGAACAGACAATGGGCTGCAAAAAAATATCAAATATAGCCTACCAGAATTGGTACCCGATAACTTGTTAAAGCCTTGGTTCCAGGACCAAGGTCTGAGATTCAAACCTCCAGAATACCTTGGGACTCGAACTGGCAACAAAAATAAGAACACCTCAACTTACTGCATTCAATCCCACTTCATTATCACAATAACAGATTAACATCCACCATAATGTTCTTCAGTGCCTAATTTAAGTTCCAGGACCAGAAAACATTTACAAAGCACTACATAATAGTTCTCTATCAAAGATATTGCAAAAGAGAATTGAGAAAAATAAAGAAACTAGCATAGAGATATATAACATGGCATAGCTTAAAAACAAAGAATACTAGACAAGAAAGTGAACTTGTAAATAAGCCAAAGAAAGAAAGGAAAAGGATTAGGAGGTAGATACCAAGAGCATGAGCAGCAATAATGCTCGGTAGGTTTTGAAGAAATATTTCCCCCTCAAGAACATCTGTGAAAAAACAAAAGAGAATAACAAGAGCAATCCAAAATTTCAGAAAACATCATCCAGAACTTAACATAATTCCATAAGTCCATTCAAGCATTTTCATATGTTTTCAATAAGGGATGAATTATACCATAAAATGAAGGCAACTTAAATACTCGATTATTCATATCAACAGCAATTCCTTGAGAAGCACGGAAGATCCTGGCTCTTGACAACATTGTTGTTCCTTGACCAATGTATAATCCATTTCGCTCAAAGTGATAGAGATCTGCAGTGTATCATAGCATATAATTCAAGAAACTTTAGCTATTTCACAGCACTAGAAGATACATGCAGTCAAATATAAACCATATATACAAGAAATGCTATATAAGGTAACACACATGTTTAATCAAACTAATTACATAGTCTTTGGGTTCAATATGATGATCAGAAAAATAAAATGATTCAGGATTTAATTTCTCATTTGCAAAATATGAGAAGCCCCCATCAAAAGTGTGGCGAATTGCGCTTGGCTTTACCTTGCTTTCTCTTCTTATACCCAAATATCCTTTTTTCCTAATATTTACTTCAGATTAGGTTATATTACACTTTAGTCTAGAGAAATGGATTGCAATTGATGCAGATACATCATTCCTTGCGACTAGGTAGTGTCATTATTATTCCTTGCATCCAGTCTTAAAGCCTTATATGTCTTTCTTTTTCCAAAACACCTAAAATTTGTAGCATCAACATCTTGACCCTCTTTTGAGATGCATTAAGAAAAGACAACAGAGTAGTTTAACTAAATATCTAACAAGATCAATCATACACATCTGTTCTAAAAGCCACCTAAAATTAATCCTTCCAATCTACATATTTACAAAACAAGATCAACTAATTTTTTTTTTTTTAAAAAAAGGAGAGAGATGATAATAAGACAATAATATTCTTAATTTGTTAAAATAAATCCTAAATCTATGTAGCATCCAATTGCTGAAAACCAAAGGATCAAAATGGTGAAGCATTGATATTAAAGCAAAATATATACTACTTACCTGTTGGCAGTCCCTGCAGAACAGTCCCACGTGTTATACCAAGTCCCCATCCACCGTCAGGAAAAGGCTGCTCCACAGCAACTGAAACTGCAACTAGATCCCCTTCCTCAACATGAGAACTGCAGGCCATTATACCTGGAACATATACCTACAGATAAACAAAGACGAGAAAACAAAGAATGAATTTTTAAGTCAACGATGAGTACTAGCAACACGATATTCTACAAATCCCTCTGGAATCCCTAAGAAAAGTTGTTGATAACTTTTAAAGAGAAAAGATAAACCCTCAATTTTTAACTAAAACACAAAGAACCAAATGCAGAGCTTTCATGCAAAATACAAAGAAACCCATTAATTCCAAATTTAAATGACAGATAAAAATGAATAAAACTTTAGCTCTTAATTACACATTAGAGGTAACACGCTGTACCTGAGCACCTCGAAGAACTGCTTCAGCACATTTCCTACTAACAAGCACCTCCTTAGGTGGTTTGTCGGGCAAATAACCATAGTCAATTTCATGTGGTCCAGAACCCTTAACAAATACAACATATTCTAAACCTGGTATCTGACACTTAGTGATGGACTCATTTTGTAAGCTCGATTGCTTCTCAACCATATCCAAGTCAATATCATTACTTGCTTTATTCTCTTTCAAATTTATGCCTACAACATCATTTTGAGACCCCGATTTTCTCATGATTTCCTGAAGTTTCTCAATGACAGCATCACTTGTTGACTTGAGAGTGTTCACCCGAATGCAAGAATAGCAAGACGGCCGCCTAATCAATAACCAATAATGGCATAACCAAAAAAAAAAGAAGGAATGAAAGACAACATGAAAAATCAATGGACTATGTTTTCATCCATTTAAAAGCTTTCTTTTGCTAAATGCCTTTTGCCCTTGAAATCCCATTAAAAAATAAGCAAAAGCATATAGTAAGAGGCAACGTCAGAGTATTAGGTACAGCACCACCGAGATAGAAGTATATATATAAAGAAAAGAGTATTGGCTTAACAAGCAAAAATGAAGGAAGCCAAGGAGTAAATGAGGTGCTAAGCTTATAGGTTATTCATTGATGAGAAAGAACGTACGTTAAGGCTTTAGAGATTTGAGCAAAATGGAGGGACCCGTATGCTTTGATGAAGTAATTTTCGACTTGAGGGTTCCATCGCAATATGGGGTTGTAACTGTAACGCGCTGATGCTGCATTCAGCTGTATCTACATAAATAAATAAATCAGAGCATTCATTCATATATATATATATATATAAAAAATGGATTGATTTAGAATCGTAAAGTGAGAAAGAGAGTGTGGGTGCCTGCCTCAGCCTCAGCTTCAGCCTGGGGAGTCATGCTTTGGAGGGTGAGAAAGGTTTGACGGAAAGCTGCAAGTAAATCCCTCCCTTTCTTCTTCATTCAATGAAGGAAGGAACCAACGTTATACCATCTTTTAGTCGACACTAAAGAGAAAACGAAAAGAGTAGAGGTGGGCTCGCCCTACCCACTTTCCAATATCTGCAAACTCAGCCCGAGTAGAGCTGGTTTGATTTTCTGGAAAGGCCCATATCCTTTGATGAAGCAATTGGGTCATCCTAAGCATGTAGTTTAAGATGGGGATGTACTTGTGTGAGAGTAAAAAGGAAATATTTTGAAGTCATCTATAAACTTTGAGCCAATCAAGGTGAAGGAGATGATTGGAAGCAGAAAGCTGAGACGGTAAATGCACAATCACTTAAGAGCCACTCTACCTAGATTTCTATCTCTAAAATAGAAAATAAAAGTAAAATCATGCAAAACAATATGTAACGATTGAGTGATTAGTTTAAATTTTAATACTTACATATACCATAGGACATAATCAAAGGAAGTTACCTAAATAAAAATTTTATTTTTTCTTCCCTAAAGAATCTTGGAACGATTTTTATGAATGAACAATCATTGATTATTAGATCAAATACTGAACTCCAATTGAACGGTTAATTTAAAAAGTTTAAAGATAAAAGAAAAGCATCATCTTTCGTTACTATTATTTACATGGATAGGTTGTTAGATGCATGAGATTCAAAACAACGCATATATCTTTAGGTGTAATTTATTATAATTATTCGTGTTTGATATGTTTAGATAATTATTATAATTAGTTGGTTTCTTTGAATCAAGTATAAATAAACATCTCAATTATATGGATATGTAGGAATTATGATAATTATGTGGGTAACTATAAACAATTATACTCAAATTGAATTGTTTTATGGCTTTCCAAGCATACACATATATGCTTTAAGCTTAAAAGTATTTTTTATACAATAATAATATTATTCTAATTTTGATACCTATGTTTATTTTTTAAAATATAATTATACATTATTTTATTAATCTCATTTAAATAATATAAATTTTTTATTTATGAGAAATAATTTTATATACATTTTGACCTATTAAATATTTAAACTAAATTACATGATTTTAATATAAATTACTTATATTAATTTTCAGTTAATTACATAATTTTTATTATTAATTATTTATACTTGGCAAATGAGTAATTGTAACGACCCGATTTGTAGCGATATTAGAAAATTCGATTTCGGACTGGATTTATTGAGTTGAGTTAATAAATTATTAAAATAGAATAATTACGAGTCAAATACGGATCGAGAAGGTCGAATTATTAAGTGTTATTGAATTAAATCAGTAAATAAAATAATACAAAGACTAAATTGATTTGTGACTAAAATGAAAATAAATTGATTTTAAATTGACAAGTGCCTTAAATGGCAATTAAACAAAGATTATATTAGCAAATTGACCATTAGTAAATTATGATATCAAATTAATTATCAATGTTGAAACTATTTTTTGAAAACGGGGATCGACTTGGGTTTTGAAAACGAAAATAAAAATGGGAGTCGACATCGATCTTTATTAGGTGTGATCGGATCACCTTTGTTTTAATAAAACATTTTGGTTTACTAAAACGGTGTTTTTAGTCTACGAAATTCGAAAAATCGGGTTCCGGAGTCGGTTACGTGCGAGGAAGGATTAGCACCCTCATTGTAACACCCCAAACCCGGCCCAAACGCTACAACCGGATCTGGTATGTCACTTAAGAGATTTTACATAACATGTCGCATTTTGGAAAACAATTACTAGGTTTACACCTTTATTTCGAAAGCTTAATAATTCATTAAAGTATAAAATATTAAGTAACCAATTATCTTGGTAGATTTTAAATAAAAACCAAAATTTCATGCAGGTCTTAACTTAATTAGAAACGTAAAACTTAAAACCCAGTAATAAAAGCCCAACAAAATCCCAAGACATAAATGATAGTCTAGTGGCCCATGGCCTTATTACAAGGAAATTTGAACCCATTAATTAAATGAAAATAAAAAAATTTGACTAAGTCTTTTTGTTGAATTCTCAAAGCTCACATCGCATGGCCACCTTGCTCTCCTCTCTCCACCCCAGTCCGATGCCCTAAGTGTCACCTGAGATGGTTAAAATTAAAGGGTGAGTCGCGAGACTCAGTGTGCAACCCTCATGCACCATTAGATTTGGGCTTTAGCCCCATAAAACAGAATAATCAAAATATAAGTAACAAAAATAATATGCAAAGCCCAACCCATATCCTAGGTGTCCATCCGCTACACGCCCCCGTACCAGCCATTCACACCATTGGGGATTTCTACAATCAACCCACACCGCTACACGCCTTGATGGTAGTCGTGCTGCTCATCATCAGATCATGGCGTAGCCACTACAACAAATCACGGCGCAGGCCGCTACAACAGATCACGGTAAGGTACCGCACAACAGAATCACGGTAAAAACCGCTAAAACATATAACTTCCTCCTTTCATCAAACCCAACCCATGCAATCACATAAAATCAGTATACTTATAACATTTAATCGGATCATTTACTAACACGGTGATTTGCTTTACCCTCTTTGGGTTCCGTCAATATCTTGGGGTTTGATTTAACCAAAACATGTAATACTTATTTTCATATATTAATCAAACAGATCTAGATGGTGTGGAGAATTACACACCTGATATTGCGAAATCCAATATTCTTAGTCGATGTCCTTGCTATCTGGATCTATTATCCTCAATCTATAGCCTTGCTTAAAAGCGAAACAATTGCGAAAATAGGCCTCTCCTATATTCGGCCATGGTTAGTATTCTACCCGATTTTATATATATAAATAAACAAATCCTCTTACCTTGAAATCTCGAAAGTAACACGATTCTATAACTTAGAGATCTATGCGATTGGCCTCCTTCTTCAAATCCGGAATGCCGAAAAAGAAGAGTGAAATAAGAGATTAGTTTCTAATAGCCATTCGACTAAGGACTTTTGAAAAGCCTAAGAATATTGAAATCCCAAATCAATACTTACATATTGTTTCCTTCAAGATTCGGCACAAGCAAACTCCTTTGAAGAGAATTCGACAACTTCAGTGAAGTGAGATCTAAGAATTTCGGCTTTTAGAAGATGTACGAATTGAAGAGATGGCTAAGAGAGATTCGGCAATGAATATTAAGGAGAAGAATAGAATAATAGAGATGTGATTTCGGCTTTTAGGGATTAAAAGAAGAATAACAATAGAGGTTAAAAGATTCGGCCAACCAGAAATTTTAGAGAGGAAGAAAGGGTGAAGAAGATGGTGATTTTCGGCTTTTGAGAGGAAGAAGATGAGAAAATAAAATAAAAGAGAGGCTTCAAAATTTCTAAGCACACCCCCTCTTTATATAGAAAACCGATTCCTCCCTTTAGCAGAGATTGATTTTATACCAACACTGCCACACATGATAGCTCCTATCCCTTTTCCCTTATCTTAATCATTATCTCTCAAAAATAGCCTTTATCTGCTTATTATCCTTAAAGACTAAATCCCTAAATAATAGCATTTATCTGCTTATTATCCACATGAAATAAATATAATAAGATTCCCAAAAAAAATAGCCTTGTGCCATCCCCCCTTACTCTTCTAAGTGCCAAATTTTAGCCCTAAAACTTGGGATTCAAGCTGTCAAAATTTGGGCCCTCCTCATGCACTTGTGACGCCACTTATAGCTCCCCTTTCTTTCGCCCCTCGTTCTGGGCCACAAGCCCAATATGTCACTTAAACTACTAAAACTTTATTTTAAATCCTTGAGTGTCTAAACAGAATATTTAAAACAAGGCCTCAGCCCAATTTGAGCCCCATTTGTACCTCAAACTCTCAAATTAATATTTTAAGCACACAAAATGCACAAGCCCATAAATTCAGGATGTTACACTCGTCACGCCTAAAATTGGTACCAAATTGATTAATTAATGTCTTAACGTCGAAAGTTGAAAATTTGAACAAATTAAAAATACGATCATTTTTCATTAATGTTGATTTCAAAACACTTGAATGAGTTGGAATAATCATAAAAGACCATCTCATCTCGATGCGACGAAATGCCACATCCAGTAAGTTAGGACACGGCACCCCGAATTCTTGAGAATAAGCCCGCCTTTTATTTAAAAACACGTGTATTTTAATTTTAAAAGAATATTCGGTTATTTAGATTAAACGAGAAAAAACGAAACCCAGTAAGTTAGGGCACGGTCTCTCGAATTTCTAAATACGGAATATTGTCATTTTTAGAAATTCTTATCTCGAGGTAACGAGATGTCACACTCAATAAGTTAGGGCACAACACTTTGTACTCTCGAGAATAAGCTTTTTTATTTTAAACTTGTATATTGTTTTAAAAGAATATTCCGTTATTTAGGCTAAACGAGAAAAGTCGAAACCCAGTAAGTTAGGGCACGATTTTCTCGAATTTCCAAAAACCCAAAATATTACCTTATTTTGAAAATTTTTATTTTAAAACGATAGCGGGTACAATATTCAAAAGACATGTATGATTTGTTTGGATTAAAAAACGACAATCTAAGTTGAAATAAACGTGTTGGGGATTGCTCACGATACGAAAGCACGGTAGTAATGATCAAGGAGCAACAATTCATGAGCACAAAATTATACAATGAATGACAATAATATGACAATACAAATAAATGAATCATGATACATGTAATAGCAATAATCTCACATTATAAAAGCACTAGTATTAATATTAGCAAACTAATGAATTAAAAGCCAAATTTAAAAGAGTCACCAAACGAATTTACACAAATAAAATATAACGCGTATTAAAATACATAAAAAAATGAATAGTTTGAAAGAAAGAAAATTGAAATCATCAATATACAATAAATTTTACGTAGAAAACAAAAATTGAAACAAAGTATAGAAAAGTTTATCATAAAAAGATGTTATATTTAATAGTAATATTCATATGCGAATTTTGAAACTATATATATAAAAATAGTGTTATATGATACGATTTAAAATAAAATTTAAACAATAAAGATTTAATAAAATTTACGTACATAATATAATAATGCATGCAAAATATTTAAGATCCATATAAAATTCCAAAACAAATAGTGTATATACAGTAAAATGTTAATGATTTAAATGAATATAAGTAACAGAAATTATAATGTACAAAAGAATGCATAAATGTATAAAAATGATTTAAAGTATATACCAAAAAATATATATGTATATATGAATAGTAAAATCTATATGATATAAAAGTAATAATATACAAAATAATTTAAAACATAATATATTAGTTTAAAGATAATAGTATATAAAATAAAAGTACATGCAAGTATTTATAAAAATATTCGAAACAATAATAATGAATTATAAGAGTATTTAAATTGAATATTATGCAATTTTTTTAAAAACAAAGAAATGTATAAAAGAGAATTTAAAATAAACAAATTATAAAATAAACAATCTAAAAATTTATACTAATGAAAGTAAAAAAATAACATATTAAATAATATAAAATTAGCGTAATAGTTCAAAGTAATATATTAAAACAATTTCTATAAACGAATTATAAATAAATTTTGAAGGAAAAATATATATATGAACTGAAATTTTAAAAAGAACTCAATTGAAATAAAGACAAAATTGAAAGGATAAATAAATAAAATTACTACAATAACACTAAGGATCAAAATGCGATGTGCGCAAACAAACCGGGACCAAACACGCAATTATTCCAAGCCTCTAAGCGCAGCGTTTAAGTTCGGACCAAGTTGAAATGGCGCATAAAATTCGGGGCAAAATTTAAATTAAAAAAAAAAGATGAAATCAGGTACAATTAAACGAGGGCGCAACATAGGAGGACCAAACGTGTAATTTACCCATTCAAGGTAAAAATGCGCGGATCCCCCTGCTATATGGGTTGGGTCGCACGGGTTCCCCCAAAACGACGCCGTTTTGGCGCCTGGGGGAACCCCATGAAACGGTGCCATTTCGTGTCCCCTTAAAAACCCAATTTTTTTTCTTTTTTCATTTGCAGACCCTCCTTTTTTCAGAAAACCCCAAATAAAAAAAAAACACATTCTCTCCTTCTCCCTTTTGTGCCCAACGATTGGGCTTCTGCCGCCGCCCATCGCACCACCATCGCATCTGGTGGCCGGCGAAGCAGAACGGTGGGCTTTAGCCCCGTTTTCGAGTCCGTACGAGGGCAAAGTCTTAGCGCTCCGAACCCCCGAGAGGAGAAGACCCCTTTTCCTACTTCCGGTTTGGATCCGACAACGGAGAAGAGGCTCTTACGACGACCTCTCCCCCGGAGTTCAGGTTCGTTTCCTCTTCCCCCTTTTATTATTATTTATAAAAAAATTCAAAAAAAGAAACAATAAACAGATAAAAAAAGGAAATAAAAGTAATAGTATATTATAAAAATGAAAACGGAAGTGTTAAAAACAACCTTCTACTGCTTTTTGCTTTCGATTTCTAATAGTTCGTAAAAAGAAAAAGATACAAATGGGTCTGTTCTTTTTTATAACCGAGTGTAGATTCAGTTTTTTGTCCGTTTCCATTTTGTTTTCTTTATTACTGTTGTCGTTTTCTTTTTTGTTTGTTTTCCTTGCATGGAGTCTTTTGCGTGTGTTTGCTTCTCTGTTGCAGGTGGCAGTAGCGTGCGAAGGCGTGCGGAGGGGTCTACTGACGGCGGTCGCTGGTTGGTGCGCATGGTGGGGGTAGGCAGATGGAAGGTCGACGGCGCATAGCTTGAGGCTAGGGTTTCTGGCTGCTATTTTCTTTTTCTGTAATGGGCTGTAATGTAACTGGGCTGATTTGTAATTGGGTTTGGGTTTTAGTTTAGTAATTGGACTCTGAATAATGGACTATTAAAATTTATTTTGGGTTTTCATTTCTGTTTATTTTTTTGAATTGGGCCAAAATTGGCTACTACAATCAATGTCATCACTTTCCACTAAATAATATTATACCTATTAATCATTTGACTAGTAATTAATTAGGTTGATTAATTAACAAAATTACATTGTTAATTAAAGTGTATATATATGCATGTTAAGTCGGGGGAGAGAAAAAACATTTGTTTTCATATTTTCTTCTCTGCAAACCGATTGGAAAAGTAAACAATGAGCAACACTCATCTTCTCCGTTCGGTCATTAATCTAATAAGCTAAGACGATGTCGAGACGTCAAAAAATAAAGGAAAATCTAAAGCTGTTTACGAATAGATATTTTGGTTTGTACTCTCACAATTTGAGTTTGTTAGATAAAATATTATATATATATAAGTTTGATTCATTAAATGTTCGGAAATGGTAATCTAATTGTTGGGGATTGACCCGTATGAACAAAAGATAGTAAAAGTAGAGAAGAATGGACACAAGTATTTACATGGAAAACCTTCACTGAGGGATAAAAAACCACATGCAAAGGAGATTTCGACTTTTTGTTAAGTATCAAACAAAGAGTATAACGATGGAGAGTATTCAACCCGAACACAGAGTAAATCCTAAAAGAAACCCAAATATCCCAAATTCAAAATCTCTCTCGAAAAACTCTTTAACAATTCTCACACAAGAGATATATAACACAAATCTAATTCTCTAAATCTGATTCTACTAAACAAGGTTCCAAAGGCCCTTTAAATGGGCTTGGGACGTGGATCCAATATAACTAAATATCCCTGTAGGAAATAGAGTTTGATTGGGAGAAGGAGTCCTGTTGAGAGTAAAAAATACGTGGTTGTATTTGAGCAGAAAACATCGCCTCGTCGTGACGTGGCCTACCTACTTGTCACGATGTCGCAACCTTGCTTGACTACCAAGGGTGTCGCGTTGTCCTGACGTCATGTGGCTTTCTGCTTCATCAATTCTCATCTTAAGTGCCTACAGCGTATTCGATAAATGTGAGACATATCCCACAAATCTCCACATTGACTTTTATTTATTGTGCTTCATTTGCCAAAGCCAACTATGGGCCTATCTCAAACTTTGCAGGATTCTAACCAAGTTCAAGATCTACTTGAACTTTGAAACTAGAAGACTTATAGTCTTTTTCTTGTGCACTGCTAAATCGAAACTGACTTATTTTTTCTTCCCGTGAATGTAGTGCTCTGTTTTTCTAACTCTTGCATACGAAAGAGAACCTCTCTTGTCCAGAACGGTCATACCTTTTTTGCTTGTATGACCAAGTCGTTTATGCCTCAACTGAGTTGAATCTAACTCTTTAACCAACATGGAACTTGCAGTTTTATCATTTATCGTTGATCCTTATAGAATACAAAGATTGTCATTCTTTTGACCTCTCATCAAAATGAGAGCACCATGAGACACTTTAATGTCGTTTGACTCGATGTTAATTCTACAACCCTTCAAGTCCAAATTTCTCAATTAGATGAGATGTCCCTTTAAATTAGGAACATGCTTGACATCTGATAGTGTCCTGATTGTCTTGTTGTGCATCCTAATTTGAATGACACCAATACCAATAACCTTACAGGATGAGCCATTCCCCATATGTACAACTCTACCTTTAACTAAACTGTATGTGGAGAACCAGTCCCTATTGGGACACATGTGAGAAGAACACCCCAAATCTTGGATCCACTTGGACGTAAGTTTGGAGCTTTCACTCGTTGACACCAATAAGAAATCATCACCTTTTTCTACAGCCACAGTAGTATTGGTTACCTCAGCATTTTGCTATTCATCCTCGTCGCTCTAGGCAGCCCTTCTATTTTTATTTCTCAAACTATAACATTATGCCTTTATGTGACCCAGCTTTTTGCAGTACTTGCATCTCTTATCATGGTTCCTCGAGTTTGACCTTGACTTAGACTATTGCATGCCTTAGACAACTAAAATCGAGGCTTTTTCATCAGATTTGCTGCTTGAACCTAATTCGTTGTCGAGTTTTTTCTTACTCAACAAATTTCCCTTCACATCCTCAAATGACAGTTTACATCTACCATAAATTAGGGTCTCCATGAAAGATTTATACTTAGAGGGCAAAGAGCACAACAATAACATAGCTTGATCTTCGTTATCTATGTTAACTTCAACATTCTTTAGGTCATTCAGAAGTGTAATAATATCACTAATGTGAACCCTAATGGACATTCTTTCGTCCATACGAAACGTGTACAAGCGCTGCTTCAATACCAATTGGCTGGCCAACAATTTTTTCATATAAAGGGTTTTTAATTTCATCCATAAAGCAACCGTTGTTTTTTTATGAGTACTTCCTGTAGTACATTATTCGTGAGGCATAACCGAATCGTAGATAGAGTTTTTTCATCAAGCTCTTCTTATTTTGATTTTTTCATACCTTCGAGCTTTTTACCAATAACGACCTTCTTTAGGTCATTTTGAACTAGAAGTGTTGTCATCCGAATTTACCATAAACTGAAGTTTGTGATCCTATCAAACTTCTCAATATCAAATATAATTGTTGCCATCCTGAATGAGTTAATCTACGAAAGTTGAACCAAGCTCTGATACCAATTTGTTAGGAATCGATCCGTATGAGCAATAAGATAGTAAAAGTAGAAAAGAATGAACACAATTATTTACATGGAAAACCCTCTTCGAGGGATAAAAAAACCATGAGCAAATGAGGCTTCGGCTTTTCACTAAGCAACAAACAAAGAGTATAACGATGGAAAGTATTCAACCTGAACACAAAGAGCAAATCCCAAAAGAAAACTAAATATGCTAAATACAAAAGCTCTCCCTAAAAACTCTTTAACAAATCTCACACAAGAGATATATAACGCAAATTTGATTCTACTAAACAGGGTTCAAAAGGTCCTTTAAATAATCTTGGGACGTGGGTCCAATATGACTAAAATATCCCTATAGAAAATAGAGTTTGATTGGGAGAAGAAGTCATGTTGAGAGTAAAAAAAAGGTGGTTGTATTTGAGCAGAAAACATAGCCTCGTCGTGACATGGCCTACTTGCTCTTCATGACGTCGTAGCCTTGCTTGGCTACCAAGGGCGTCGCATGGCTTTTTGCTCCTTTTCGATTTCTAATCTTAAGTGCCTGCAACGTATTTGATAAATGCAAGGCACATCTCACACTAATAATGTGAAATACTCGAAAGGTATGTATATACATGATTATGTGAGTAGTGATCATTTGGTTGGTTAAATACATGTATTTATGCTTGTTGATGAAATATGATTAATAACAATGATATTTGCCTTATTAACGTTGTCGAATAGAGTCACAGATATAGTTGGCATGCCACAGGGTCTGTTTTGATAGGTGGGAGATTCAGCCCTATGTGTGTACATATGAGACAGTTCCCTAATACCCTAGGGGTCGAAAACATATCATCGGCTCAAATACCCTGGGGGTACAAGCGTATTTAGGTGTGGTAGGTGGAACTAGTGTATTTATGTCCGATTAGCACTTCAGTACGTATTTGGTGTAAAGGTAAATTGATCTGAATATCTGCCATTATATTCGATTTGGTTAATAGGTATTAAACCATGACATGTTGAATATATATTGAATTGAAGTGGATGTTAATATAAATATAGCCCATTAGCATAGACAAAAAAAAAACACTTATATAAAAAAAATATATATTTTATTAGCCAAACACATAATAGAAAATTAAAAATCCTTATAATCATAAAAAGTTAGAATTACAACCCTAATAACTACAATTTCATCTCATTTCTAGATTATTTCCAAATATATCATTAATTTTAAATTTATTTATATTTTTTATGAAAATATTATTATAAAATTATTAACTGAACCGTATTTTTATTCATACCAATCGTGTTAATAATTGCACATGTGCTTTAGTCATTTAGTAGGTTTTATTATAACAACGACGAATGAGATTTTTATTACGTGTAATAGTTATTTTTAAAGTAGTCTTAATTCTATATAAAATTTGATAATTTAACCCTGAATTAATTTAACAAATGATTTTATATAAATTTTAGCATATTTTGTAACATCCTGATTTAATGGGCCTGTGCATTTTGTGTGCTAATGGTTTAAAATATTGAAATGAGGGTTAGGGGTCCAGATTGGGCTCAGGAATGGGCTGGGACTTCGGTTAAAATATTCTGTCTAGTCACCATAGGGTTTAAAGTTAGGTATCTGTGTTTAAAATGTCAAATTGGGCTTGTGGCCCAAAGTTAGGTGGCGCTACAAAGGGGCAGAGGGTGGCGTCACTAGTGGATGGAGAGGGCCCAAATTTTGGCTGCTTGGAGCCCAAGTTTTTGGGCCAAATTCGGCACTTAAAGAGGAGCTAGGGGGGACGGCAATAAGGCTAAAATTTAGGGATTTTTAATGTTTAAAATATGTGGATATTGTGCTGATAAAGGAGGGAGGAGTTTGAGCTAATTAAGTCTCTTTTGATAGGTGTTCTGATAAGGATAAGGGAAAGGATGAGGAGCTATCTAGGAGGATAGAGGTGGCCGAATATGGGACTGTGTGTGTAAAGGGGGGGACGGCTAGATAGAGTTAGGCAAAGCCGAATTCTGTCAGTTTTTCCCATTCTTCTTCTTTTCTCTGAAGCTCTCTCTCTCTCAATTTTCTCTATTGCCGAAACTTTTCTATTCTTTTTCTTCTTCTGTCGAAATTACTTCCTAGCCGAAATCTCCAAGGCTCTTTTGTTTTCTTTTCCTAAGCCAAAATCTGAAACTCCTCACTCAGTTCTTCTAAAAGCCAAAACGCATCACCTTTTTGTTCATCTTTTCGAGATTTTCTTAAAAGCAGAAATTCCTAGATCTCTAATCTTCTACGCTTGATCTTCTTCTGTGATTGCGAATCTTCCTGCAAGGGGTAGCCAAATCTTACGAAGTGGTAAGTGTCGATTATGTTATTCTTTCAATCTTTTTCGACTTTTTGGAGACCATAGCGAATGGCTAGATGGTTGACTAATCTCGTATTTTCTTTCATGGGCGGCATTCGAGATTTTGAAGAAGATCTAGTCGCATAGGTTTCTAAATCGGTAGCACTTTTCGAATCATCTTACTTCCGGGATCTAATCGTTTTAGGTAAGGAGATCTGTTAATTTAAGCATATAATTCGGGTAAAACACTAACCCTTGGCCGAATATAGGAGAGGCCTTATCTTCGCCAGCGTTCTTAGGCTTTTGAGCAAAGTTGTAGACAAAGGGCAGTAGATCTGATTATGTTATTCTTTTAATCTTTTTCGACTTTTGGAGACCATAGCCGAATGGCTAGATGGTTGACTAATCTCGTATTTTCTTTCATGAGCGGCATTCCAGGATTTGAAGAAGATCTAGTCGCATAGGTTTCTAAATCGGTAGCACTCGAATCATCCTACTTCCGGGATCTAATCGTTTTAGGTAAGGAGATCTGTTAATTTAAGCATATAATTCGGGTAAAACACTAACCCTTGGCCGAATATAGGAGAGGCCTTATATTCGCGTTCTTCCGGCTTTTGAGCAAAGTTGTAGACAAAGGGCAGTAGATCTGATTAGTGAGGGTATCGACATAGAGGGTAGTCCTACGTATTAATCAGTGTGTAACACTTCCACACCATTTAGATTACTGTTAAAATTTGTTTACAAATCATTTATATTTTGATAAATGCCAAATCCGGCATAATGGTTGAAACCCGAGGAGGGTAAAAGCGAATCACCGGTTAGTGATCTCTGTCATTCCTAAGTGAATGTTCTGTTAAGATGATATGTGTGATAAGTATGCCGATTTCTGTGATTGCATGGGGTTGGGTTTGAAGAAAGGGGAAGTGTTCTGTTGTAGCGGCTTTTGCCGTGACCTGTTGTAGTGGCTTTTGCCATGACCTGTTGTAGTGGCTACGGCCATGATCTGACGATGAGCAGCATGACCATTATCATCGATGGTGTGTAGCGGTGTGGGTTGATTGTAGAAATCCCCAATGGTGTGGTAGCGGTAAGGGTGGTGTGTAGCGGATGGAAACCTAGGATTTGGGTTGGGCTTGCATAATTTCTGTTATATATATAAATCTGTTATTATGTTATGTGGGGCTAAGGCCCAAATCTAATGGTGCATGAGGGTGCACACTGAGTCTCGCGACTCACCCTATTATTTAACATCTTTCAGGTAGCACCTAGTGCATCGGACTGGGTTGGAGAGAAGCGCAAGGTGGCCATGCGAGGGATTATTTTGATTCAGCACAAGACTTTACTAGTTTAATTATTTTTAATATTTTTAATTTGTTGGTTTATATTTTATTGTAATAAGGCCACCGGTTGTTATAATTCTTTTATGCTTTCTTTTGGGTTTTCGGGTTTTTGGACATCTAAAATCCTACGTAAAAGGTTAAACTATGGCATGTACTGAAATGATAAAAATCAAAGGAAAATTCCAGTTTTATATTCATTAAGGCATTAAATAAAATTTATTTCTTTTACAATTTATCAACCTATTAAGTTTTTCCCGTATAAATGCCAAAACTATGTTTTTTTTAAAACGAAACAAAATGCGACATGTTTTATAAAATCTTCTTAGTGACATGCCGGATCCGGTCGTGGTGTTTGGGTCGAGTTTTGGGTGTTACAAATTGGTATCAGAGCAAGGTTCAAAACTCGACTTTGGGGTTTTGGGCTCAAAATGTTTTCTAAAGTTGGGTTTTGAAAACATGCATGTTTATAAATAACACGGGATGGTTTTCTCGGCATGGCACTGCGTCTCATTGAAAGTCCGCGGTAAGTATTCGGAACTCACTGTGTGTTATATATATATGTGGGCTTGATGGGCTTTAAGGGACGTAGATTATTTTAATTAGAGCTTGATGGACCTTAGGCTTAGTTAAACAACTCTCAATTGCATAGGACTTAATCCAACCGAACAAACCTGTAGACAAGTCGCAAGACTAGGGTGTGGCAACAGGCATGCGCATGTCTAGGATTAGATCCTAAGAGCACAGTACTTAGCGATCCTAGTGATTCACCTCCTCTTCGCTAGAATCCTACCTGGTGCGTAGTGACTGTTCACCTTAGTCATGAGGACTTGTTGACGGGCCAAAATTTATAACTAAAACCTAAAAGGGATCAGCCATCCTATTTTGTAAAATTACTAAATTACCCCTGATTTATAAGTGACCAAAATATCCCTGATTGTAAAATTGCCAATATACCCCCAGATTGTAAAATTACCAATATACCCCCGGATTGCAAAATTATCAAAATACCCTTCTTTCACAAAATCACCAAGGAACCCTATTTTGAAAAACTACGAAAATACCCTGTAGGATAAAATTATGAAAATACCCCTGGGTAATAAAATGACGAAAATACCCTATGTGTTGAATGTGGGTTTGTGGATGTTGTCTGTATGTTGATGTGTGATGGTTGGATGTATGTGCTTCCTAGAACTAGAAGATGCGGACTTGAGACTGAATTGTAGATATAATTGCAAACCCGAAAGAACTACTCTTAAAACTACTATTCATAAGACTGTTTGTGGTTAATCAGTGGAAGAAAACTAATAATTCATAAAATTTCTAATCAGATAAATGCGAATCGGTAGAATGAGTACAAGGGGACGAGGATGCTCCAGATGCGAGTACCGGTGCGTACTCTATCATATCATCCTAAGTGTTTCTTTTGGCTTTAGAATTAGAGTTCGCAGCGGAAGCATAGTGGGGAGACTTGGGTGGTATGATTAATAGTTAGTTGGAAATTTCGAGGATGAAATTTCTTTAAGGGGGTAGAACTGTAACATCCTGATTTAATGGGCTTGTGCATTTTGTGTGCTGATGGTTTAAAATATTGAAATGAGGGTTAGGGGTCCAGATTGGGCTCAGGAATGGGCTGGGACTTCGGTTAAAATATTCTGTCTAGTCACCATAGGGTTTAAAGTTAGGTATCTATGTTTAAAATGTCAAATTGGGCTTGTGGCCCAAAGTTAGGTGGCGCTACAAAGGGGCAGAGGGTGGCGTCACTAGTGGATGGAGAGGACCCAAATTTTGGCTGCTTGGAGCCCAAGTTTTTGGGCCAAATTCGGCACTTAAAGAGGAGTTAGGGGGGACGGAAACAAGGCTAAAATTTAGGGATTTTTAATGTTTAAAATATGTGGATATTGTGCTGATAAAGGAGGGAGGAGTTAGAGCTAATTAAGTCTCTTTTGATAGGTGTTCGATAAGGATAAGGGAGGATGATGAGAGCTATCTAGGAGGATAGAAGTGGCCGAATATGGGACTGTGTGTGTGTGTAAAGGGGGACGGCTAGATAGAGTTAGGCAAAGCCGACTCATCGATTTTCCCTTTCTTCTTCTTTTCTCTGGCTCTCTCTCTCTCAGTTTTCTCTATTGCTGAAACTTTTCTATTCTTTTTCTTCTTCTGTCGAAATTACTTCCTAGCCGGAATCTCCAAGGCTTTTTTGTTTTCTTTTCCTAAGCCAAAACCGAAACTCCTCACTCAGTTCTTCTAAAAGCCAAAACGCATCACCCTTTTGTTCATCTTTTCGGGATTTTCTTAAAAGCCGAAATTCCTAGATCTCTAATCTTTTACGCTTCGATCTTCTTCTGTGATTGCCGAATCTTCCTGCAAGGGGGTAGCCGAAATCTTCTGAAGTGGTAAGTGTCGATTATGTTATTCTTTCAATCTTTTTCGACTTTTGGAGACCATAGCCGAATGGCTAGATGGTTGACTAATCTCGTATTTTCTTTCATGGGCGGCATTTCGAGATTTGAAGAAGATCTAGTCGCATAGGTTTCTAAATCGGTAGCACTCGAATCATCCTACTTCCGGGATCTAATCGTTTTAGGTAAGGAGATCTGTTAATTTAAGCATATAATTCGGGTAAAACACTAACCCTTGGCCGAATATAGGAGAGGCCTTATATTCGCGTTCTTCCGGCTTTTGAGCAAAGTTGTAGACAAAGGGCAGTAGATCTGATTAGTGAGGGTATCGACATAGAGGGTAGTCCTACGTATTAATCAGGTGTGTAACACTTCCACACCATTTAGATTACCTGTTAAAATTTGTTTACAAATCTGTTATATTTTGATAAATGCCGAAATCCCGGCATAATGGTTGAAACCCGAGGAGGGTAAAAGCGAATCACCGTGTTAGTGATCTCTGTCATTCCTAAGTGAATGTTCTGTTAAGATGATATGTGTGATAAGTATGCCGATTTACGTGATTGCATGGGGTTGGGTTTGAAGAAAGGGAAGTGTTCATTGTGCGCTTTTTTGCGTGACTGTTGTAGTGGCTTTTGCCATGACCTGTTGTAGTGGCTACGGCCATGATCTGACGATGAGCAGCATGACTGTCATCGATGGTGTGTAGCGGTGTGGGTTGATTGTAGAAATCCCCAATGGTGTGACTGGCAGGTAAGGGTGGTGTGTAGCGGATGGAAACCTAGGATTTGGGTTGGGCTTGCATAATTTCTGTTATATATATAAATCTGTTATTATGTTCTGTGGGGCTAAGGCCCAAATCTAATGGTGCATGAGGGTGCACACTGAGTCTCGCGACTCACCTTGTTATTTAACATCTTTCAGGTAGCACCTAGTGCATCGGACCGGGTTGGAGAGAAGCGCAAGATGGCCATGCGAGGGATTATTTTGATTCAGCACAAGACTTTACTAGTTTAATTATTTTTAATATTTTTAATTTGTTGGTTTATATTTTATTATAATAAGGCCACCGATTGTTATAATTCTTTTATGCTTTCTTTTGGGTTTTCTAGTTTTTGGACATCTAAAATCCTACGTAAAAGGTTAAACTATGGCATGTACTGAAATGATAAAAATCAAAGGAAAATTCCAGTTTTATATTCATTAAGGCATTAAATAAAATTTATTTCTTTTACAATTTATCAGCCTATTAAGTTTTTCCCGTATAAATGCCAAAACTATGTTTTTTTAAAACGAAACAAAATGCGACATGTTTTATAAAATCTTCTTAGTGACATGCTAGATCCGGTCGTGGTGTTTGGGCCGGGTTTTGGGTGTTACATATTTATACTGCAATATCATATTATGTCACATTTTATATTATATTTAAATTATTTTAAATCATATATATTTATAATATATTTAAACTCTTGAATTGATATTATGGGTAAGATAATCAGTATTGTACTAGTGGATGTACCGTTTTTTTTATATTAGTACATACGGATACTAGTATGCTTTGATGTACCATTTTGAATATATCAATACTTTTAAATATTTTTAAAATTTAAAATATTAAAATCTTATATTAATCAATATGAGTTGGTATGTACTGGAACAAATCAAAATGCACAGATATAACCGACACTGACTGAAATTTAAATTAGAACAGAAATTAAAATTTATTATTTCAATTTATTACGAGAACAAGACGTTTCAAATCATATAGAATTAACCTCTTAGATTACGAGTGAATAAGTCACCAATTCAATTAAAAATTAATTAAAAAAATCATTTTAAAAAATAGTAAATATAATTATGTGAGAGGTAAAATACCCAAATATACCAAAAAAATTAAAAATTTACGAAATTGGGCCGGTTTCGAGAAAACTTACGGAAAAGGGCCATTTCCCATCAAAACGCGTCCACGTCAGCGCGTTTTGAGGGGAAATGCCAGCAAAGCGCGCTCTGGGGGCGCGCTTTTGTGCCACCTCGACAAAGCGCGCCTACGTGGGCGCGCTTTGTTGACGTGAACACAAAGCGCGCGTCCCGTGGCGCTTTGTCCGCCAACGGTCAAAATTTTTTCCCCTATAAAAACCCCCCAACCCTTTTATTTTTTTCACACTTTAATCCTTCTCTCAATTTTCTCTCAATTTTCTCTCAAAGTCCTTGAAATTTACTCTCAAATTTTAAAATAGTCCTTTACTATTTACAAAAAAGCCCATTTTACAAAATAGTCCGTTTTACAAAATAAGAATTTGTTTTTTATTTTTTATTTTTTGTAATTTAGTTTTAATATATTTAATAAATTAAAAAGTTGTTTTTATTTTTTGTTTGTAATTTAGTTTTAATATCTTTAATAAAATAGAATTTGTTTAAATTTTTTATTTAAATTTAATTTTAAAAATAAAATTCCAATATTTGTAATTTTATTGTAACTTAAAGGTTTTTTTTTTCCAAATTAATCCTTCTACAAAAGTTCACCATTTTCATCAACAAATAAATAGAGTTTACATAGACACCAAGAGACAAAAAGTTAAGAACACATCACAACTATTCCGACTGGACACGAGCGAGATGTATGGCCTGGGTTCCTACACCATCCGCACAGCCTACCTTGGTTGCTCGTTTCTCGGATATCCATATTGTTGCGTATTCTAGTCGAGCAAGGTCGACCCTTTGGTTTGCGCCTCAATTGTCTATCCGGCAACGGCTTAAACGGAGCAAGCGATACCGACGCTGACCACTTACGTTCATCTCGGGATGGTGGGAATACATGTCTCCACACGTTGTACATGTTTTCTAATTTGTAAACTTCGCCGACATAGCTCATGGGATCAAGACGGAGATTCTCGACAAGCCGCAAGTACATGAGCGCATGGGTAACGAAGTGCATCAAATATCCACGATCGCAGTCCTATTTGTCAAGTGTACACGATCACGCCCGCCAACAATACCTTGGTTCGGTCTGTCACAAACTCCGTCACACGAAACCATAGGTCATCACGATCGTGACACACCTGCGTGTGCATGGTGTTGGCCCGTGCCTTGCCCTTGTTAATTTCTTGCAAGACCTTCGGGCTCCATACATGGCCTCCTTGCATTTGGCCTTTATAACTCGGCCGCTCGCTTGAAAATAGTGCCGCTAAACAAAAATATGTCTCTCGCACAACCGATGTTATTGGCGGATGACGCGTTCCTTTTAGAATAGAATTTATGCATTCGCCGTGTTTGAGGTCATGTGACCATATCGTGAGCGCCGTAGTCGTATGCTTGTGTCTACTGTTCGAAAGGAATATTGCGTGAGGTAATTTGCGTCTTCTTCGTTAATCGAGCGCAAACTTGCCAACATCTCGTGAAAACGGTCCTTATTGATCTCGTACCCTGCCAATATAAGTTGATATCGAATATTACATATCACTCTTCAATTGAGAATAAATTGAATATTACAAACGAAATTATATTAATAGATATTACATACCCATATTGGTCACTTGTCGTCGGCGACTTTTAGATCGATGTTGCTCGTAGTAGTTGGATGCAACATGCCTAGGCAATATCGATGGTGTGTGCGATGCCACAGGTTTCCCTGGCGCTCTATTGCGGCTAGTATTCCAGGGCCTCGATCCGATATAACATATATATCGGGTTGAAATGACATGCCCTCCTTAACCTAGATAGGAAGAAATTCCAATCATCACCGACTCCCCCGGTGTTATTGCAAACGCAATCGGAAGGATTCTCCCACTGTCGTCCTGTGCCACAGCTAGCAATAACCGATGCGTATATCTACCATACATATAGGTACCATCAATTTGTACCAATGGCTTGCAGTATATAAATGCATCTCGGCATTACTTAAATATCCAGAAAAGACGCTTGAACACTGTGCATCCATGGAGCAAACGATCGTTGTAGTACACCGGTTCCGTTTCAAGGTCATTATCTTTATCGGGACATATCTCTCCAAAGACTGACACCACCGCCACACTTCATTATATGAAGCGTCCCACCAAACCATGCAACTTTTCCAACGCCGCTTGCGGCTATCCAAGCCTTCCTGTAAGAGGGCGTGTACCCCAATTGGCTACGAATATTGCCAATTAAGGCCGACACTGTAGTATTGGGATCGGCCTTCACCGTCGGTATTATTAAGTCAGCCAGCATGTCTGAATCCATCTTCGGATGATCTTGTGTAACACTTGTCAACGAAGTACGTTAAATAATGCAACATTATGTAATATTAGTATTATTCAAAAACATTGAACACATCGTGATACTTTGCACGGCAAGACATGTATGTGGACCTTTGTACTTTTGATCTCCCACAAGCCTGTCCTTTTCCTCAACGAGGCCATAATTTTCCATGAACATGTACCGTCTTGCACTGCACACTTCGCCTCGTACTTGTCGAGCTTAGATTTAACCACGTTATAGTTAACCCCGTTCTTGATGTCAGTATTGTTTCAATACAAAGCAGAAAAAATCCTTGTTGGAAAACTCATTACCAACTTCTAATTCGCCCGAATCCAATGACGAAGTTGTACGGTCACGCGTCGTGCGTGTGGTAGTTCAGAAAACTCCAATGCATCGTCTTGAGATAGATCGACATTGTGCATGTGGGGCCGGAGGCGAGTACATACCCCGGATAGCGGATCTTCTTCTTCTTCGTGCGAACCGCCTCAACATCTTCAGTGCTTCGTTAGAAACGAGCTCGGTTGAGAAAAATAATCCAACTTCGCACCATCGGGCCCGGGTTCTCGAGGTGGATCCACATCCGACTCATCATCCGATCCACCATAATCTGCAACGAACGAGGGCCCCTCACCGGTGGATGTCGTGGGGAGTACATTATCCCTCCTTAAACATCTTTCGTAACGTCCCCAATCATATGTGGATTGCCAACCACTAGAAGTTGATGACTTTCCCCAATACGTATTTCTATCATCGGACGTCGAAGGAAGGATATGCATGTCCCATCCACCAACCGAGTGTCGTGCGGGGGTTATGTTTTTCATACTACCACCAAACACGGGCACTTCCGTATTTTGCCTCCCACTAACAGAGTGTCGGCTTGGGGTCGTGTATTCCCCCCGAACATAAGTAGATGTTGAGGTCGAAGGAAGATCAATTGGCGATGAAAATTGTACATATACCTCAAGATAGGATGATCCACTGGCAAGATGAGTCTCCACCATTGCCTCAAAGCTCCGAGGACCTTTGATGTCGAATGATTCATATCTCACCGGATCAACCGAAGCGTAAAATTTATACTTAATAGATCGAACTTTTATTGGCGTTGTTCAAGATTTTACGCCTAATTCTTTTCTTGAAGTTCTAAGAAATCTATGTTCGATTAAACCCAATCGCATTTGTGCTCTCGATAAAAAAACAACACCATTTTCGATGTCACAAACCTCACCATCGTAGTAAATAATAACATTAATACGTTCACTCATTTTCGCTTTCTATTTTCTTTTGCCTCAATTTCTCTTATGCAACTTTGAGAATGAAATTTGGCTGATTTATAGTCTAATTTTATCGGAGACTCATCAGTAGCAAAAGAGCGTCCACGTGGGAGCTCTTTTGAAGACTCTACGACAAAGTGCATCCTGCTTTGAAGCGCTTTGTATCACTTTGTTCGAAATGTATTCTCAAAATTATTTTACCGAGACTATCAGAGTAGCAAAAGAGCATTCACGTGGGAGCTCTTTTCAAGACTCCTGCCGACAAAGGCATCCCGCTCGGCGTTTTGTACATCGTTTGTTCGAAACGTCTTCTCAAAATTATTTCACCGAGACTCATCAGAGCAAAAGCGTCCATGTGAGAGCTCTTTTCGATACTCCTGGCGACAAAGGTCCGCTGTGGAAGCGCTTTGTACTTGTTTGTTCGTAAAAGTCTTCTCAAAATTATTTCACCGGAGACTACTGTAGCAAAAGAGCGTCCACGTGGGAGCTCTTTTTAGTACTCCTCACGACAAGGTGCATCCTACCGGAAGCATTTTGGCCATCGCTTGTTCGTAAACGCTTTCTCAAAATTATTTCACCGGAGACTCATCGTAGCAAAAGAGCGCCCACGTGGGAGCTCTTTTTCGCACTCTGCCGACAATGCATCCTGCTGGAAGCGTTTTGGCCACCGCTTGTTCGTAAACGTATTCTCAAAATTATTTCATCGAGATCATCAGAGCAAAAGAGAGCGCCCACGCGGGAGCTCTTTTCGCAGACTCCTGCCGACAATGCATCCCGCTCGCCGCGTTTTGGCCACCGCTTGTTTGTTGACGCGTCTTCTCAAAATTATTTCACCGGAGACTATCAGAGCAAAAGAGCGTCCACGTGGGAGCTCTTTTCGCACTCTGGCGACAGTGCATCCTGCTTGGAAGCGTTTTGTACATCGCTTTGTTCGTAAAAGTCTTCTCAAAATTATTTCACCGGAGACTATCAGAGCAAAAGAGCGTCCACGTGGAAGCTCTTTTCGCACTCACGACGACGATGCATCCTGCCGGAAGTGTTTTGGCCATCGCTTGTTCGTAAACGCCTTCTCAAAATTATTTCACCGAGACTATCAGAAGAGCAAAAGAAATCGACGTGGGAGCTCTTTTTCAAGATTTCTACATCGACAAAGTGCATCCTATCTGAAGCGTTTTTGGCCACCGCTTGTTCGTAAACGTCTTCTCAAAATTATTTTGCCGGATACAATCACAAAAATATTCAATTAATTTTTGGGCTAATATATTTTGCCCAAAACCCTAAATATATTTTTACCCTAGCCCAGAAACCTTAAAATTTCATACCCTTATTGGACGGAGAAGGAAGGCAAAAACGCGTCCACGTCAGCGCTTCGTTTTCCTGGTTATTCAATGAGAAAAGCGCGTCCCCAGCAAGCGCGCTTTCTCGGCATTTCCCAAAACGCGCGCGACGTGGGCGCGCGTTTTGATGGGAAATGGCCATTTTCCGTAAATTTTCTAGAAACCGGCCCAATTTCGTAAATTTTTAATTTTTTTGGTATATTTAGATATTTTACCTATTATGCGAGTGCTTTTTATATTTTTCCGAAATAAAAAGAAAAATATTTGAACTTCAAAAACCAAAGACTTCAAATCCTACTTTTTGTGGGCTTAAATGGGCCTAGGATTTCAGCTCCACCCCAAGTCACTCAACACTCTCGTAAGCCCACAAAAAGCTAATAGAGAAAGAATACGTAGGGTTTTTTATCCCTACCACTGCGCTGCCATAAGAGAAGTACAGGGAGAAACCAGGGAACGGGCCATAGCAGTGAGCGGCAGCTTATCTTCTTCTTTATTACAAAAATGGTTGCTTTCAGGGTAAGTTACCAATCAATACCCATTTCCATTATTTGTGTTTTTTCTTTATAAAGCTGTAATGGGATTTTTCGTCTTGATTTTTATTTGGAAAAAACAAAACATAGTTTCATCAGTACCAAGTGGTGGGGCGAGGTCTCCCAACAGAAGCAGATCAGCATCCTAAGATCTACAGAATGAAGCTTTGGGCCACCAATGAAGTCCGTGCCAAATCCAAGTTTTGGTCTGTAAAATTACATTTTGCTGATCATATTTGTTATTCTTGTTTATTTTTTTTCCCTTTATTTGATTTTTTAAAAATATAGGTATTTTCTGAGGAAGCTGAAGAAGGTGAAGAAAAGCAATGGACAAGTTTTAGCAATCAATGAGGTATTGATCATTTCTTGTCCTTTACATCTCTTTTGAAAGTTTTAAACCCTATAAGTGAAATGGTGTTTCATTTGTATGTTGGATGTAGTTTGAATTTTTTAGCTGCTCGAGTTAAGTTGGTTGCTTTATTTAGTGTGACATTTACATGTTGGATAAGCGATAGTCTTCTAAAGAAATATGCGAATTTCTGCTCGGGCTTGAACTCGGAATCCAACATTCTATCTAAAAAATGTATGGACCAATCTGTTAACTTAGATTTAAAGGAAGCACTCTGCTAATGAAGGTGGCAGTTTGTTATTCAGCTGAGTTTTGTCTCTTTGGTCATTAATTGGACAGAATCAAGTACCAGTGCTGATATATACCTGTGTAGGAGACAACATACATGCATATATACCTGCGTTGACAGTTGAGTACAGGGAAGAAAATAATGTTTTATACATTACATTTGTTCATTGGTGGTGGCTCAGTTGTGTTCCATTGTTATGAAGGTGGCTTGTCTAAATATATATAAACTTGATTGGTGATCATAAGTTAGCATTCTTCTTGTTTTCCTCTTGGTGGAACAGGATCACATTTGTGCTATGATCATTGAGCCAGATGCTTGAGTGTTATTTTGAATCACATCTAGTGATTTAACAGATATTGATATTTTCTCATGCTATGTTTTATATTGTAGATTTTTGAGAAAAACCCTACCAAGATCAAGAACTACGGCATTTGGCTCCGATATCAAAGTCGAACTGGTTATCACAACATGTACAAGGAATACCGGGACACAACTCTCAATGGTGCAGTAGAACAGATGTACACTGAGATGGCATCTCGTCACAGGGTGAGGTTTCCATGCATTCAAATCATCAAGACAGCTACTATCCCAGCAAAACTTTGCAAGAGGGACAGCACCAAGCAGTTTCACAACTCCAAGATCAAATTCCCACTGGTATTCAAGAAGGTCAGACCACCTACTAGGAAGCTTAAGACAACATACAAGGCTTCCAAACCCAACTTGTTTATGTAGTAGTCCATAATTGATGATGGTAGGGTAAAAGGCCTTTTAGGTTGATTACTTGTCCTGTTAGATGGATAGCATACATCAGATTTTGAACACTTTATGTTTCTTTTGTAGTCTCTTATGTCTTGGAAGATTTTGTAGTTTGAGAAGTTTATTTTTAATTTGATTTCCATGGTGAATTACTATTTTTAATAATATTGGACCATTGTCTAGTTGGTGAAGTTTCTGTTGGTTATCACTTTGCTATCACAAAATACTTCCTACAAGCATAAAAAATGACTTCTAATTTTACAGTTGAAACTTTACCTCTTAAATCATTTTTGAAAGATCTAAATACCAAATTTCCCTATTAGAAATACTGTAAACAAAGTAAAAAGTACACTAAAAATGAAAATAAGTGACTGGATTTCTTCCCAGTTAAGAGTTAAAATTCAAGATCTGCCCCAAAATTTCCCTTCTATTTTTATCAATAGTACCTCCATCAAAAAGTTTCCCGTTGCTGTAAAAAGCTAAAAATACAGATGTGGACAAAACAATCTATACAAAAATCCAGTTAGTCCAAGGAAGGAAGCAAGATTCTCAGACATGTTCTCTGGACTAAAAGCTCTCATATCGTCCCAGAGTTAAAGACATACAGACCTAGCAAAGCTCGATAATGCCCTTTCTCGATATCTTCTTCTTTAACCCGATGCAAAAGGAGGGCTTCAATAACAAAATCTTCCCAATCAATTTCACTGGCTTGTCTTCTCTTTCTCTTCTTCCCACCACAAGCAACTTCTGAAGAGTTAAGATTGTCACTACCATCTGAACCAGCATAGGATGGATCCATTAACTTATTGATTCGCACCTTAGCGGCGTTAATCTTTTGCCTTCTCCTCTCATTTGCCTTGCAACCGGCAATAAAAGACGGTGGCATCATGTCAAAACCTACTTCTTTTTCCAAAATTTGCTTTAGAAGAAGCTTTTTACTTAATTCTGATTTCCCACTCCACCAATCCTGACATGTATATGGCTCGAGCCCCCTTCTCTTTCGCACATGAATCTGTCCACTTTGTCCATTCAACTTCTCAGCATCAACCTCGTTTGAAAACGTTGAATAAATCAAGGACAAGCATTCATGTGAAAGCTTAAGGTTACTTCCATCATTATCATTAGATAACGTAGGAAAATCACTTCTATTCCTTACCTCAAAATATTGAGAATCACCATTAGAAAGGTTCTCATCAGTCCCATATGCAGCAAATTTTTGCAAACACTCACTAATCACATCTTCCATATCAAAAGGCTCAACCCTCTCACCTCCTCCCCCAGGCACTTCCATCGACTTTAGCTCCATATACTGAATAACAAATGGTGCATACTTGACCACATTTTTCACTGAAATATCTTTACCCCATGGCAACACTTGAGCAACCCTGACAAGTGCGGCCAAGAGCTCCTTATACCTCAACTTACAAGTAGACACCACGGCATGAACATGCTCCGCCACGTCCTCGATCTTCAAACCATCCACCGCATTCAACTCGGCAACAAATGCCATCACTGCTGCCACCACCGGTAAAGGCCTCCTTCCTGTGGTCAAAGACCACTTGACAGCACAATTGACCAAAAAAATCCCTTGTTTCATCATCATCTCTTTCTTATCCTCAGCCACATTTTTCCTATTCATATAATTATTGAATTCTCTTTCAAACAAACCGGCGATACTAATCTCAGGCAAACTCAATTTCAGAAACTTAACGACACGAGCAATCATCCTACCTAATTCATAAATATCACAACCAACAGCCTTGGCAACCTCGGCGGCGGGAAAAAACTTCTTATCTCTCCTCATAACAACATAAGAACAAGCACCGATTAGAACATTAAACCAATCGCCTTCACCGAATTCCCCATCGGTGATCTCATCGATCATAGAAGTAATGTCGCTTTCAGAATAAGTTATGTCAAGCCTCAAGGCGTATTCGTGGATTAAGGTTTTGGCTTGGTAGATTTTCCTGTCTTTGTAAGAGAAGTGTGAACCGGTACCTGCGTAGCCGATGTGGATATTGGTGCCTGTGGGACCGGTGATGCCGCCGATTTGGGCTTCGTAATTGTCGAAATCGAGGATGGTGTAGCATTTGGAGCAGACGAGGTTGCCCGTCTGGTCGTCGCGAATGGTCGAATGACTTCCGCACCTACACGGCATTTCGGTTTGGGGGTTTTCCTAATGGAATATTTGGATGTCCGGCAAAGAAGCAGAGCTGGGTGGATTTTAACGGCGGTTGGGTAGGCTAAATACCCTAAACTTTGAAAATAAAATTTGGATAATTCTCAAAATTATAGATGATGTTTGATTCAACGAAGAATTGTATATATAAATTTTAATTTCACCTAATTATACACTTTGAAATTTTAATTATGATTTAAATATATATTTATAATTTTAATTTTGATTTAATCATACTGTAACAGGTCCAATTTGTCCGGGCCTACAAAATAAATAAAAAAAACTAAAAATAATAAGTCCAAAATAACAGTCCAATCTATTACAATCAAAATATAAAAAAACCTTAGGCCCAATTTACAAAGCCTACAACTTAAAATTTTCAGTAAACAAAAAAAAACCTAACCCTAGCTTTTTGATACGTCGCCGCTCCTCTTCAGGCGCACCGCCCGCACTCATCCCGAGGCGCCTCGTCCCGAGGCCTGGTTTCTCCCCTAGCGCGCCTTTGCCGCCGTTTCACCAAAACAGCAAGGTTTCCTTCCGTTGACTCGCTCGAACCTACAAACAGAAAAAAAAGAAGACAGAGACTCGATGGCAGAGGAACAGTGACAATACGAAAGCAAACAGTAAATAAAAGCGATGTAACCGACTCCCGAACTCATTTTCTGGATTTTTGTGGACCGAAAGACATTGTTTTAGTAAATCAAACCATTTATTAAAACGATCAAATTACGAGGTGATCCAATCACACCTCATAAAAAAAGATTGGTGGCGACTCCCATTTTTTTTTTATTTTCAAACAAAAAGTCGACCTCTTTAAAAAAAATGGTTTCGACAGCTTGGCGACTCCATTGGGGAACAAATAAGAGAGTCAAGCCACGATTTGATTATTTCTTGTCTTTTTGTCGAAAATTGATAATTTGGTTTAAATTTACGATCCTTTCGTTGCATTTCATTTTTGTGATCTACATATTTCAATGTGTTTGCTTTATTGGTTCGAGTCTTTTAAATGTATCTCCGCATATTGCATCGCATAATCGAACAATTTTACCCTTTTAAGTGAGAGTAATAAACTATTCCTTTGTGAGGTCTTCACCTCCGTTTAGGATAGCGGGTCGCTTTCGGGATCCATCCGTACCTATGTCTTCATGAGATTTTCATCTCCGTATAGCCGTAGGGAAATGTATTCATCTGAACTGAACTCGGTCCGTATGAGCCTATAATGGGTGAGGATCGAGGAATCTGCCGGTTCAGGTACCCTTACTTTAGAACCGAACCGTATATAATGAGCCCTAAGAGCTTACACTAGGTAGAATCGCACCAAACCATAGTGGTTACCCGAATAGGCGCTTTATTTATTATTTCTTGCTTACTTTAAATTCTTGCTTTGTATACTGACTTGTTTGTTTTGCTTTGATTGTGATTGCATGACATTTTCATCATAAAAAAAAGGTGTTGATTCACGTTCGATTACTAAATAGAGAGCTTGTCATGGAGAACGGATTTCTTGATAAAGTGGAAGATAACGCGGTTGTCCGAATATGGTCTGAGAAAACGCGACTAGAGAAAGGCGATAGTCTGATAGAGGGGTACGTGTCAGAATTGTGGTACTTCACTCGTATCAGCGTGACCCAGAACAATCTCCAAGAACTGAAAGAGATATGGGTCCAATGGGATGATGAAATCAAGCAGCTATTTTACTGTAATTATGGTGATTTGCCCTGTCTACTCGATATCAAAGTGGACAAACACTTGTTTCGAGCTCTGGTTCAATTTTGGAATCCCGCCTACAGTTGCTTTACTTTTGGAAAAGTGGACTTAGTAACTACTGTGGAAGAATACACGACCTTACTTTGTTCCCCGAAAATTTGACCCGACAAGGTTTATTCTAGAGCCGCTAATGTCTCGACCTTCCTAAAGAAACTAATGAACATCACGGGGATGAGTGAGCAGTGGGTTGCAGCCCGGATCAAGTAAAAGGGAGATGGAAAATGTATCCTTTGGAATAGTTTACGAGATTCGATCTTAGCACACCCAGATATGAAGAAAATGGTCGATGTCTTCGCTTTGAGCATTTATGGCCTGGTTGTTTTCCCTAAAGCACTAGGGCACGTGGACGAGACAGTTTCAGATTTGTTCGACAGACTTGATAAGAGGGTCATGCCTGTCCCTGCAATTTTGGCCGAAACATTCTGATCTTTGAATGCATGCCGAAGAGCGGGTGAAGAAAGATTCATTGGATGCGCGCAACTCTTGTTGGCATGGTTTCATAGCCACTTTTGGAGGGTAGAAAAAATTTTCTTATCGAGTATTCTCCGAGAACTACTCTTTATTAAAAGAATTAATGACTACACCGATGCGAGGTGATATTTCAGAAGAAAAATAGATGACGATACTCCAGAATCTCCAAGATGAGGACATCAAATGGAGAGCCCCTTGGATGATCCTCGATGAGATTCTATACCAATATGGAGATCTCGACTAGGTTCCTCTACTTGGGATTTGGAGAGCTGTTGGATATGCTCCTCTACTCGTGTTGAGGCAGTATATATCGATGCAGTTCATACCAGCAACACAAGGGCTGGCTCAATGCGAGTTTTCGTATAAAGGCGATAACTACAAGAAAAAGATCCAAAAAATGTCTAACGCTTGGAACCAAACCCGCTGAACGAAAAAATTTGCTGCAGGTCCAACGATGACCCCCGAATATAATGGATAGTGGGGGGTAAAAGAGTCAATGATAACATCCCTGGGCCAAGTCAAGAAGGCACCCGACCAATGGAGGAATACCTGCGAGTGGTCCCATCTGAACTAGAGATCATAAAGCAAGATTTTGAAAGAAGGAATTCAGAGCTAGGAAAGAAGATAGAGCAATTGGAAGAAAAAAAGATGCAATTAGGACTAGATGTTGATGTCTAGAAGCTAGAGTCCGATAAACTGAGGAAAGAAAAAAACAAGGCTGAAGAAGATCTAGACAATTTAAAAATGGATTACAAGAAGCTGCGCTTATCAATGAGGACTTTCGGGCTGGGAAAGACATTAGAACAATGGCGGCAAGAAATTAACGAAGAAAAGAACAGAGCTGATCAATAGGAAAAAAAATGCCAAGACGCCCAGGTTCGAGAAAATGCCTTAGAAAGAGACCTATTGGAATGCCAAAATGAAAAGGTTAGATTAAAAGCCAGGGTAGCAGAACTAGAAAAGTCACTTCATCAGTATCGTAGTTGTAACTCCACAATTGAGCTAAAAGCGAGCTTAAGCAAGATTGAAGAGCTGAAAAGGAAAATAGAAGAGCTCGAGATCGCATCACAAAATTGTGAACTTCGAGTTGAACTCATTGAAGCAAACAACAAGCAGTGTAAAAAGTAACTTCACCGTTCTCAAGGTCAGGTCAGGGATAGAGACTATATCATGGGTGAAGTTGTGACTCGAATCTGAGAGGTGGCCGATCATTTGCAAACCCTAGCAGTTCAGGCTGACGTACTAAGCTTGAAATACGAATCAGAATTGGATCGGGGTCAAGAGTTAGCTTGGCTTCTTAGGAAGGTTAAGGCTTTGAGCATTAGGGAAAAGCCGTATATGTAATCCATTTTATGTAAAGAAATTTGTTTTCTAGTAAAGTTGTTCTAACGGAATTGAATCAGAGTCAATGCCTCTTTTTGCATTTATGCATTTGCATTACATTGCATCATATGCATTAAATTTCACAAAAAAGACCCTAATTAAACGAAATTATTTCAGTTAATCTGGAAACCAACAAGAATCAACCAAACGAACATCGTTACAGTAATCGCGCCAAAACTAAAGTAATGGACCAAAGATTGGAAAGGCTAGAGCAAGTTTAAAAAGAGATGCAAGACCAGTTGCAAGCAAAACTACAAGAACAGTTAACTAAAGTGCAACAGGAGATGAGGGATCAAATATTGGAATCCCAAAGAAGTATGATAAATCAATTGGCGCAGTTATTGGCTGGAGAACGCGAAAAAGGGAAAGGTACTGCGGTCAACTCATGGGATGATAATGAGGATCCTATTTACCCCCCAGGTTTCACCCCGATAAACGCCCAGGCATAACCAGAGGTGTACCCACGAAGGGTACCCATCACAATTAGACCCCAACAGTATCAAACCGGTACCTCAACACCGATGAACTTCCAAACAGGCTCAGGTTCCAATCCGGGGGATAACCCAACCAATCCCATTGTTCCTGATCTAGATGATATGGCAGAAATAGAAAAAACAAGAGTGGAGCTGCCAAAGCAACTTGAGGATCGATGCAGATGGCTAGAAGAAAAATTCAAAGTAATGGAAAACGCTGAATACCATTGCGGAATCGATGCCAATGACCTGAGTTTGGTCCCAGATTTAGTACTCCCTCCCAAGTTCAAAACTCCAGAGTTCGAAAAGTACAACGGGACTAGTTACCTTGAAGCTCACATCACCATATTCTGTCGAAGGATGACAGGATATGTCAATAATGATCAATTATTAATCCACTACTTCTGAGACAGTCTGATCGGGTCAGCAGCTAAATGGTACAACCAACTGAGTCGTGCCAAAATCAATTCGTGGAAGGACTTAGCATAAGATTTTATGAAGCAATATAGTCATGTGACGGATATGACACCCGACAGAATAGCATTGCAGAACATGGAGAAGAAGCAGAATGAGAGCTTCAGGCAATATGCCCAAAGATGGAGAGAGGTGGCAACGCAAGTCCAGCCACCTCTTCTGGAAAAAAAACCACAATACTTTTCATCAACACTTTAAAAGCCCCGTTCATCAACCATATGTTGGGGAGCGCTATTAAGAGCTTCTTGGATATAGTGATGTTCGGTGAAATGATTAAAAACGCAGTGAGAAGTGGTAAGATTGACGCAGGGGAAAACTCCAAAAGATCGGCCCCGAGGAAGAAGGAAAACGAGGTGAATAATGTAGGCACATACAATAAGAGTTACTCAAAACCAATTACCGTTGGCCCGCCAAGGACAGTAACCACTAGTCTTTAGGCCCCCCAAGGCAAGAATCCAACCAAAGACCAAATACAGAAAGACTCCAGTTCACACCTATCCCGATGACGTATAGGGAGCTGTATTAGAGCCTGTTTGATGCACATGTAGTATCCTCCTTCTACCTGAAGCCCATGCAACATCCATTCCCCAAATGGTATGACGCAAATGCTCAATGCGAGTACCATACGGGAATCATAGGATATTCAATCAAAAACTGCACCGCATTTAAAAAGTTGATCGAAAGGTTCATTAAAATGGGAATTGTAAAGTTCGAGGACCCATCAGGACCTAATGTGGAAACAAATCTGTTACCCAGTCATTCTGATAAAGGGGTAAATGCGATAATCAAGAATGGAGGGAAAAGAACCAAGATGGATGTAACAGAAATAAAAATCTTACTGAGATGGGTTTAGAAGAAAATGGTAGAAGGATGATTAATCAAGCAGGATTCAGAAGAGAAACTTGAAGGGATGAGGAACTACTGTGAGTTCCATACTAAGGAGGGTCATAATATCTAAGAATGTGTTAAATTCAGGGCCTAGTGCAAAACCTGATGGACAATAAGGAGCTAGAATTCTTTGAATATGCTATGGGCTCCAAAAAAGAAGATGTGTACGCCTCAGAAGAGGAGGCAATAGAAAAGGTCTATAAAGTCAACCACCCTATGGTTATTATATCACGACCTAGAATTAATGAAGTCGGAGTGCAAATTGCACCAAGGGTCATAATCTAGAAACCTGTAGCTTTTCCCTACAAGGATAGCAAGAAGGTTCCCTGAAATTATGACTGCAACGTGACGATTCTGGGAGAAGAGAACCCAATTAGTGCTTCAGAAGAAGGCCAAGAGATGGGTTTCGACATACGCAGTGGAAGGCGTTATGATCCATCAAATGCAGGAGCTGAGCCTGTTAAAGGAAAGACCCCAATGGCTGAACAAAAGAAGGAAAAGACGGTCAGGCTCAAATCGCCAGTTAACGAGCCAGTAACTGAGAACGAGGCTAGAGAATTTCTGAAATTCTTAAATCATAGCGAGTACAGCGATGTAGAACAGCTACATAAGCAACCGGCTCGCATCTCAGTGCTAGCTTTACTCTTAAGTTCGGAGACACATCGTGACGCGTTAATAAAAGTGCTAAACGAAACTTATGTCGCTAACGATATCTCTGTAAACAAGCTTGACCGCCTAGTTAACAATATAAGTGCCGACAACTTCATCTTCTTCAATGATGATGAGATACCGCCATGGGGCAGGGGATCTACAAAGGCTCTGCACATCACCACCCGCTGCAAAGGGTATACATTGCCAAGGGTGTTAATTGATAATGGATCTGCACTAAATGTCCCACCCCTATCCACCCTGAATAGGTTACTTGTGGATAGCTCTCATAAGAAGACATGTCAAAACATAGTGAGAGCATTCGATGGTACCGAAAGGAGAGTGATGGGAAGGATTGAGATACCCCTCTTGATTGGTCCAAACACATATGAAGTAGATTTCTTGGTAATGGACATTAAGCCTTCCTATAATTGTTTGTTGGAGAGGCCTTAGATTCATACGGTACTGGGCGATGTCGCGTCATCATCAGTGTCGTGGCTAAAGTTGGTAACTGAGGGCCGATTGGTAACAATAAATACGGAAGAAGACATTATTGCATCCGTAACCAGTGATGCGCCATACGTAGGGACAGACGATGAAGCGATAAAATGTTCTTGGTGATCGTTAGAATTTGTGAATGTGACCTTCATCATTGAAGGGAACAAGATCCCGATGCCCAAAATATTCAAAACTACAAGGATGGGCCTACAACTGACAGTCGGTAAATGAGCCTTGCCTGGGAGAAGACTTGGGAAATGCCTACAAGGAAAAGTCGAGGCACCTACGCTGAAGGACAAACGAGACCGCTTTGGTTTAGGATTTAAGCCAGATGCGAGGCAAAGGAAGAAGGAGATGGAGAAGAAACAAGAACGGAGAAGAGCGCGACTGAGCGGGGAAAAGGTCAAGTGGGAACCAATGACCTTTCCCCATATATCCAAGATTTTCGTATCAGGAGGAACTATTCACCCTGAAAGGAAGATGCCAAGAGAAGAGACTGCGGAAGAAATGTTGGGAAACCTGAATATCAACACCATATCTGAAGAAGGAATTTGGGGAGAAAATTTATCAAACATCTGCCCCTATGTACCTGGAAGTGTTTTGAACAACTGGACTGCGAAAGAGATTCCTATAGTTTTTAGAGCCAATACAGAGTAATGTTCAAAACACGCTTATTGCTCTAAGCCTAGGAGCAATAAGAATCCTTTGTGAAATAGGCTTATGTCTAAAATCTTTATTTCAATAAAATGCATCTTTGCGTATCATCTTGAGCAAATATTCTTTTATTCTTTTCATTTCATTCATAATCATACCATACAAATAATTATTCTTTGATTCTTTTGTTCTTTGGATTTTTCTTCATCCCTATAACAGGTCTCCAGATATTAATGATATGAGCGACGCTGCTACTGACTCAGAATCTCCTTTTGAGCAAGATATGTGCACGGAAGATTCTCAAGATTTTGAAAATGATCGAGACTGTAACCTATCTCCTGATTTGTTGAGGATGGTAGAACAAGATGAGAAACAAATCTTGCCTTATAAAGAGTCAGTGGAAATTGTATGCTTAGGAGAGGAAAAAAAGGTGAAGATAGGAGCTTGCGTTACTGCATAGACGAAGCAAGACCTCGTTGAATTACTCCATGAATTTAAGGATGTCTTCACATGGTCATATCAAGACATGCCCATTTTAAGTACTGATATTGTGGTACACCGGCTCCCCATAAAGAAAGAGTGCAAGCCAGTTCAACAGAAGCTCTGAAGGATGAGGCCCGATGTTTTACTGAAAATAAAAGAGGAAGTTAAGAAACAATTCGATGCTGGTTTCTTACGGATGGTTAAATACTCAGAATGGGTAGCCAATATCGTGCTCGTCCCTAAAAAAGATGGGAAAGTACAAATTTGTGTGGACTACAGGGACTTGAATAAAGCCAGCCCGAAAGAAAATTTCCCATTGCTACATATCGACACATTAGTGGACAACACGTCAGGTTATTCACTATTCTCCTTCATGGATGGTTTCTCGAGATACAACCAAATAAAAATGCATCCTGAAGACATGGAGAACACCATATTCGTGACCATGTGGGGAACATTTTGCTATAAGGTGATGCCATTTGGATTAAAAAATACGGGAACAACGTATCAAAGAGCCATGGTAACTTTGTTTCATGATATGATGCACAAAGAAATCGAGGTTTATGTAAACGATATGATCGCAAAGTCCCTAACAGAGAAGGAACATGTACAAGTCTTGAGGAAATTGTTTTTGAGATTGAGGAAATTCTAACTGAAGCTCAATCCAGCGAAATGTACTTTTAGGGTTAGGTTGGGAAAACTGCTAAGATTTGTAGTCAGTGAAAAGGTGATTGAGATCGGACCAGACAAAGTAAAGGCTATATAGTAATTGCTTCCACCATGCACTCAAAAGGAAGTTTGAGGTTTTCTAGGAAGACTAAATTACATTGTCCGGTTCATTTCACAACTAACTGAGAAATGCGACCCCATATTCTGTCTCATTAAGAAACACAACCCAGGCGTTTGGGATGAGGAGTGCCAGAAGACTTTCGATAAGGTCAAACATTACTTGTCTAATGCCCCAGTACTGATGCCACCTAACCTAGATAGGCCGCTGATACTGTACTTGGCAGTATTCGTGAGTTCCATGGGATGAGTACTTGGTCAACATGATGAGTCGGGAAGAAAAGAAAGAGCGATATACTATCTCAGTAAAAAATTCACTGAATGTGAGACAAGATATTCGCCAATCGAGAAGTTATGTTGTACCCTAATTTAGACAACCCGAAGATTGAGTTAGTACATGCTGTACTACACAACTTGGCTCATCTCAAAGCTGGACCCTCTAAAGTACATGATGGAGTCGACTGCTCTAAATGGAAGAATGGCCCGATGGCAAATTCTGCTTTTCGAATTTGACATAGTCTATGTGAACCAGAAGACAGTCAAAGGAAGAACAATAGCAGATTTTCTGGCCAGTAGAGCTCTAAAGGATTACTAGCCTTTGAACTTTGATTTTTCGAATGAAGATCTAATCTATGTTGCAACTACTGAAGAAGATACTCAAGAAGGTCATCCTTGGAAGCTAAACTTCGACGGAGTCTCAAACGCTGTGGGTAACAGAATTGGGGCAGTCCTAGTATCCCCAAACAGAGATCATTATCCCTTCATTAGCAAATTGGATTTTGATTGCACGAACAATATGGCAGAATACGAAGCATGCATCATGGATATCCGTGCAGCCATAGAACGTGAGATCAAAGTGCTAGAGGTAATGTGGATTCTGCACTAGTAATCTATCAACTCAAGGGAGAATGGGAGACAAGAGATCCCAAGTTAATCAAGTATCGAAAGTTGGTTCTTGAGTTAATTGAGGAGTTTGATGACATCACCTTTTATTACCTCCCACGAGATGAAAATCAGATGGCTGATGCCTTGGCTACCTTGGCTTCGATGGTCAAAGTGAACAAACAAGAGGGTGTAAAGCCTATCCAGATGAGTATTTATGAGACTCCAGCTCATTGTTACAACATCAAAGAAGAACAAGAAGAAGAGGACGACCACCCTTGGTACCACGATATACTGCGATATGTGAAGAATCATAAATATCCTGACCAAGCAACTGAGAATGATAAAAAGATGTTGAGAAGACTGGCCAACGACTATGTCTTAGATGGGAAGATCCTATATAAAAGTAGAAAGGATCAGGTGCTACTAAGATGTGTAGATGCTGTCGAGGCTAAGAAAATCTTGGAAGAAGTCCACGAGGGTGTTTGTGGAACACATGCCAATGGTTTTACAATGGCCAGGCAAATCATGAGATTCGGGTATTATTGGTCCACCATGGAAGGAGATTGCATCAGTTATGCCAAGAAATGCCACAAGTGTCAAATTTATGGAGATAAAATTCATGTACCTCACTCATCTCTTCATGTTATGACTTCTCCGTGGCCTTTCTCTATGTGGGGCATGGATGTCATTGGGCCAATTTCACCCAAAGCTTCTAACGGACATCTATTCATCTTCGTGGTCATCGATTACTTTACAAAGTGGGTAGAAGCCGCTTCATATGCCAATGTCACGAAGTCGGTAGTCAGCTAGTTCTTAAAGAAGGAGACCATATGTCGATATGGAATGCCAAAAAGGATCATATCTGACAATGCACTAAATTTGAACAACAACACGATATCAAAAGTCTGCAGTCAGTTTAAGATCAAACACCACAACTCATCACCATATCGCCTAAAAATGAATGGTGCAGTGGAGGCAGCCAATAAGAACATTAAGAAAATCGTGGGGAAAATGACTGAGACTTATAAAGATTGGCATGAGAAGCTACCATTTGCCTTCTATGCTTATCGAACATCTGTCAGGACTTCAACCGGGGCAACGCCTTTCTCTTTAGTTTATGGAATGGAGGCGGTTTTACCCATCGAAGTCGACATTCCTTCTCTCTGAGTTTTGGCAAAATTGAAGTTGGATGAAGAAGAATGGATCCAATCTCGATATGATTAGCTAAACTTGATTGAAGAGAAAATGTTGAAAGACATTTGTCATGGTCAGATGTACCAAAAACGAATGATGCGAGCTTACAACAAAAAGGTTTGTCCTAGAGAATTCCATGAGGGGAACCTAGTATTGAAAAAAATCTTGCCCATACAAGAGGATTTCAGAGGAAAATGGATGCCAAATTCGGAAGGACCTTATGTGGTAAAGAAGGCCTTTTCTGGAGGGGCGTTGATTTTGAATGAGATGGATGGCAAAAGCTTGCCCAATCCTTTGAATTCAGGCTCAGTCAAGAAGTACTTCACCTAAAAAAAAAAGGGAGAGGCCAATGTGAAAACTCGCAAAGGGCGCCTTGAGAACAAAGGGGTTTTGAATTGAAAACCCAGGAAAAGGGCAATTCAAATCTTGATCGAAGATTGAACATGCAATAGTTGAGTCTTCGCAGAAGGAAGAGCGTTACATCTTGAGGCATCAACAAAATACTTTGGATCTTCGAAACACATATCAAGTTCAAAAGGGCCCTCGAGAAGTTAGTGCAAAGAAACTCATGCTAGTGTGAAGAAACTCATGCTATGATATCTGGGGCACCTATTTTCGTCTTATTCACTTTGTATTTAAGCAAATTTGCTATTTTGATTAATCTATTCAATTCGAGCCTTACTCCTAATAAACTTCGATTTTGTCCATTACTACAATCTTTTTCAAGCATTTTTACATTGAAATAGCGATTAATGGACTAATAATATTCAAATAAAAGGATTTTTGCACATTGTTCTGAAAGGTTTTCTAAATAGTACAAGGATATGAAAACAAGACCACTATTCAGAACTAAACAAACTTAAGGGTTGGAAACATTTGAGAAAGAATAGTCTAAATTGTGACTATTTCTTCGGATTTCTTGTAAAAGATACCAGCTGAACAAGAAGGCATGGTAATACATCAGTGATAGAACCTTGGTAAACAGCGAGCAATGATAACCAAAACATTAAAAAGGGATCATTCTCGAATAATGACATTCTGCATTCATACAAATATCATTCATACACATCTAGTTAGGAGTATTTGATTCATCTTGATCATGACATCCTAATCACTAGGCATAAATAGGCCCATGAAACGGATTTTACAGGTCATGTTCCCCAGAGAACGGTGTAACAGATCAGTGAAACCACAAATTCTATACCCCTGAGGTTGCAATGGGACAGATTAAAGTCATCATGGCGGATCTTATCTCCCTGAAGTTACAGTGGAGCAGATTAAAGTCACAAATCTTATCTCCCTGAAGTTGCAGTGGAGCATATTAAATCTATAGATCTTATCTTCCTGAAGTTGCAGTGGAGTAGATCGAAGATAGCAAGTCTTATCTCCCTGAAGTTGCAGTGGAGCAGATTGAAGATAGCAAGTCTTATCTCCCTGAAGTTGCAGTGGAGCAGATTGAAGATAGCAAGTCTTATCTCCCTGAAGTTGCAGTGGAGTAGACTAAAGATAGCATATCTTATTTCCCTGAAGTTGCAGTGGAATAGATCAAAGTTATGAGCTACAAATCTTATCTCCCTGAAGTTATAGTGGAGAAGTCATCGCAACGAATCTTATTTCCCTGAAGTTGCAGTGGAACAGATTAAGGCTACAAATTGCAAATCTTATCTCCCTGAAGTTGCAGTGCAATAGATTGAATATAGCAAATCTTATCTCTCTGAAGTTGCAGTAGAGCAGATTAAAGCTATAAATCTTATCTCCCTGAAGTTGCAGTGGGGCAGATTGAAGATAGCAAATCTTATCTCTTTGAAATTGCAGTAGAGTAGACTAATGCTCTAAATCTCATCTCCTTGAAGTTACACTGGAGTAGATTGAAACGATAAGTCCTATACCTCTGAAGTTGCAGTGGGTCGGATTGAATCTACCGTAGCAAGTCTTATATCCCTGAAGTTGCAGTGGAATAGGCTAAAGCTACAAATTACAAACCTTGTCTCCCTGAAGTTACAATAGATTGAGACTACAAATCTTATCTCCCTGAAGTTACTGTGGAGCAGATTGAAGATAGCAAATCTTATACCCCTGAAGTTGCAGTGGGATAGATTGAGGCTACTTGAAGAAGAGAAGCACCAAAGAAGTCGAGATTCAGAAACCGGGCAAATTTGGTCCTTCTTAAAGGTCTTTGCTCCATCCTCGTTACACGATAATGAGCAAAGAGGGGCAGCTGTAACAAGCCCAATTCGCCCGGGCCCACAAAACAAATAGCAAAGAACCAAAAATAATAAGTCTAAAATAACAGTCCAATCTATTAGAGCCCAAATATAAAAAACAATAGGCTCAATTTACAAAGCCACAACTTAAAATTTTCAGTAAACAAAAAAAAAACCCTAACCCTAGCTTTCTGATGCGCCGCCGCTCCTCCTCGGGCGCACCGCCCGCACCTCGTCCCGAGGCGCCTCGTCTCGAGGCCTGGTTTCCCCCTGGCGCGCATTTTTCGCCATTTCACCAAAACAGCAAGGTTTCTTTCTGTTGACTCGCCCGAACCTGCAAACAGAGAAAAAAGAAGACAGAGACTCGATGGCAGAGGAACAGTGACAATACGAAAGCAAACAGTAAATAAAAGCGATGTAACCGACTCCCAAACTCATTTTCTGGGTTTTTGTGGACTGAAAGACATTGTTTTAGTAAATCAAAACGTTTATTAAAACGATCAAATTACGAGGTGATCCAATCACACCTCATAAAAAAAAGATTGGTGGCGACTCCCATTTTTTTAATTTTCAAACAAAAAGTCGACCTCTTTAAAAAAAAAGGTTTCGACACATATAATTTAAAAAATAAATACATCAATTTATTTTTACATTGCATAAATATAATTATTTATGTATGCAATATATAAATATAAAATGATATTTTATCAATAATTATGTTAATAATATACAAAATTTGGATCAAATCAAAATTCATGTATACAATTGCACATTAAACCATAGTTAATGTATAATTTTGATGTTTATCTCATAAAACTAAAAATTAAAAATAAAAAGAAAAAGGTTAATGTATTGAATCATTTCGGAAACTTATACCTCATTGTAACTATTTTTTTTATCTAATTGATATCTAAATTTGGAAATCATAAATCAATTTGATTTTTTTAGGTACATCACTAACATCATTAAAATATGTTGATTAATAGTATGATAACACATAACAGTCTCACATTTTGACATGTGGTAAAAAAATAAAAATAAAAACTTATAATTTTTGCCATCTGTTAAAATGCAAGGTTATCACGTGTCATTATATTATTGATCGTCAGTGTCACATGAGCGCTACATCAACATATTTTAATAATGTTAGTCAGGTACCTAAAAAAAATAAAATATCAAGTTGACTTATAATTTCTAAATTTGGGTACCAATTAAGTCCAAGAAAAAAAATACTAAATATAAATTATCACATTCAAATACCTAAAACCTAAAATATCTAAATATCTAAATATCAAAAGCATAACTTTTAAATTGTCGTTTTATTTGCGGGATATCAATCATGGTAGTTAATCCCATTTTGGTATTGCTCATATCGACAAAAAAATTTAAGTTTCGCTCCAATGTAAATTCTAGTTGGAACCAGCTATACCGGTACATATCGGTCGAAATATTGTATACTGGTCGGTACAAAAAAATTCAATTTAAAATACATTTTAAATTTAATTTTTTATAATTCATGTTGTTGTTGAATTATGGATTGTTATATGCATAGTTTGGGACAATCTTAGGAAAAGGTACTAAGGGGCCGTTATATTAGGAGTAAGATTGCATTTAACCTCCTTTACTAATAAGAAAAGAAAAAATTAATCCCTGTACGTTAGATCAAAGAGCAAAATGGGCTTTCCGTTAAAAGTTCCATCCATTTCTACAATTAAAAACTGGTCCCTATATGTCAACATGAGGTATAAACGACATGCTATATGTAACTGTCTGGTTATTCCGTTTACCATTGTAACACCTCGATACCGGACTTGATCGCTGTGTCTAAGTTATAAGGTGTCACATTCGTTGCCGGAGCAACTACAATCGATAACATCCAATTTAATGTCAATATACATTTAAATACAAGTAATTCATGCTAATTAAATAATGCATGATCATTTTCGGACCTAATACGAGCCTACGAAAGCTCTTTTATTAACCTGCGGTCGAATTGGATCAAATTGTAAAGGATACAAAATTTCGAATTGACGTCGCGACTTTGGGGGTTTCCACATTGTGACGTGATTCTCTGAATAGGGTTCGTCGTGACCTCGAGGCTACATCGTCGCTGTAGAGGCCCATTTTTGCCCGGCCCCATAAAACAGAATAAAAAATAAATAAATAAAGTCCCGATTTTCTTAACAGTCCATTTACAACTACAAAAACCCCAAAATTACAGACCTAAAAAACGGACCCAAAAATGAGCCTAATACCCGTGGCCCAATACCAGAACTCAATAGCCTACCCGTTACACCCTTTGACCCACTAACAGATCTAAAATAACCCAACAAAGACCAAAACCCGATTAGCCCAAAGAAAACACACCCAGACCCAACCAAGCCCAATGGCCCGGTGACTAAACAGAAACCTAGGGTTTCCAGAAGCTTTCACGCCGCAAGCTTTACCATCAGCCTTTGGTCACGCCGCCGTCAACGCGCCTGAATCCCACCATCTTCGCCGGATTTCTCGTCTTCCGCCTGCAAAAAGGAAAGAAAAGCAACAAGAAATGGCAAGAAACAGCAAGATAAAATCTTTTGTATTTAATTTTGCGATTTATTTTCAAGGCTATATAAAGCCCTAATGAAATCTGTAAAGGGGGAGGAGACACACAGAGAGAAAAAAAATATACAAAAAGAGAGACAAATATTCAGAGATCAATAAAAAAAAAACAACGAAGGTGGTTTTCCTCAGTTACTCTATTCTTTTTATTTTTATCTATTTTTTATACACATAGTACTGTTTTTTTTAAAAAAAATAATAATAACGAAGGTGCAAGTTTACCTTTCAAACGGCGGCGAATATCTTAGATTTGGTCTCCGACCACCACACTTGGTGGCGCGTGAGGCGCGTGGTGGGTGGTAGCCTGGAGGGTTGACCATCGGACTCCCGATGAGTATTGAGAGAATTCTAAAGTTTTTTTTTAAAAAAAAATCGGATACCAAATGATTTTTTTTTCCGAAATTTGACATTTATAATACTTGAAAAACGACGCCGTTTTCTCTTAAGCAAACAAGCGTTGAAACGACGTCGTTTAGCAGTCCAGGATCCGCACGTTGACCCGACCCGGGGAAGATCCGCGCGTTTTCATTAAAATGGCCTAATTGCCATTTCAGTCCTCCCACATTTTTATTATTTTTAAATCTGTTTAATTTAAATTCTTTTTATTTTTAATTTGGCCCCAAAACTCATATTATGTTTCAATTGAATCCACAGGCAGTTTAAAGGCCAAAATCACTACGACGCCGTTTTGGAAAAAGGTTTAATTTCTCAATAAATCCTTGTGGTTTAACGCACGTTTTGATTTAATCCTTTTAATTCGTTTTAATTGTTATTTGACCCCTGTTTTCTTTGTTTTATTTTATTTTTATTATTATATAGTGTATTAAAATATTTTATTATATTATATATTCTATATTATTTTCCTATATTTATTTATTAATATTGTGAAATTCATATATATATATATTATATGTATTATTTTATTATATATTTAATTATTACTATATATATTATTTTACTTGTTTAATAATTTATATTATTATATTATTATTATTTATTATATTATATTTTGTATATTATATATTATTATGTTACATTTATATATTATTTCTAAAACTTTATTTTTATAAAATTTATTTATATTACCTAATCTATTTTATTTATATTGTTTATATTATGTATGTAAATTTATGATTAGTGTATTATATATATTTATTATTTATTATTTTATTTTGTTTAATATTATTTTAATTATATATTATTTTCATATATTAGTTATTATATTATATATTTTAAAAATTTTATACATTGTATAGTATTATATTATATCATATTTTTATTCTTATAAAATATATTTATATTGAAAAACATGTTTCATTTATATTGTTTATATTATATTTTATTTAAAATCATTATATACTATTCTTTTATTTATGCATTGTTTACATTGTTTATATCATATAAGTATGTAATTTTATTTATTTTATTCATTTATTTATTATTAATCTTGCATGAAAATTTTCATATTTATTTAGTAATTTCTATATTTATGGTTTTATGTATATATTTTATTTGCCCATATTCTTTTATTTATTTATTTATGATTGCCATTGTATAGTTATTTATTTATTGTTTTATGAATACATTTTTGTTGTTGCAAAATTACTATATTTTATCTAAAAGTTTTTAAAATAAGGTAATGTTTTGGTATTTAGAACTTCGGGAAATAGTGCCCTAACGTGCTGGGTTGCGATTTTCCGTTTGGCTAAATAACTAAATATCCTTTTAACAAATTTTGTAAATCATGAGATGTTTTTAGTTACGAGGGTTTAAAAAATATCGTGTCCTAACGTGCTGGATGTGATATTTATATTCTTTCGGAACAAAGAAATCTCAAATTTAAAAAAAAAAATAAAAACTTATTCTTGGGAATTCAAAACGTTGTATCCTAACTTACTGGGTGTGATGTTTTGTATCTCGAGGTAAGAATTTTCTAAAAAGATGTATCTAGTTTCGAAGTTATGAGATACTATATCCTAACTTACTGGGTGTGGTATTTTTATTTCTTTGAAATAGGTAAGTCTTGTTTTTTCCTTCCAATAACGGATCTTATTTTAAAACTTTTTAAATCTCAAATATTTGGACATGATTCTATCAATTAGGTACCAATTTTTGGGCGTTATGAGGGTGCTAACCCTTCCTCATACGTAATCGACTCCCGAACCCATTTTCTCGTTTTTCGTAGACCAAAATCAATATTTTAAAATAAAATGTTTTTTAAGGTGATCCAATCACACCTAAGTAAAAAGGGATTGGTGGCGACTCCCATTTTTTTTAAAGTCGATCCCCATTTTCTAAACCGATTTTAAAATGGTTTCGACAGTCGCAACGTGAGCCCTGAATTGATTCTCGTCGCGACTACAACGTACCCCTTGCAATTCAAGAATTTCGATTTGGTACCTAAATGAATCATACCAAAACTTCACCAACAAAATATACACTAATCTTAGGACTTTAATTTCAGTCATTCACCATTAAAGCAAGCCTAAAATACAAGGTTCAAACATTAATACTCATCAATTCACAAAATCAACACATATGTATTTACAACTTAACCATTTGTGATATTAAACAAAATGTCCCTAGGTACATGCCGTAAGGCCAAAATGAAATACACTTGTAATAGGCCCAATTTGCCCGTGTAACACCCCAAACCCGGCCCAAACACCACGACCGGATCTGGCATGTCACTAAGAAGACTTTATAAAACATGTCGCGTTTTGTTTTGTTTTAAAAACATAGTTTTGGCGTTTATACGGGAAAAACTTAATAGGTTGATAAATTGTAAAAGAAATAAATTTTATTTAATGCCTTAATGAATATAAAACTGGAATTTTCCTTTGATTTTTATCATTTCAGTACATGCCTTAGTTTAACCTTTTACGTAGGATTTTAGATGTCCAAAAAACCCGAAAACCCAAAAGAAAACATAAAAGAATTATAATAGCCAGTGGCCTTATTACAATAAAATATAAACCAACTAATAATAGAAAAAATATAAATGAACTGAATAAAGTCTTTTGCAGTATCCGAAATGAACTCATGCATGGCCACCTTGCGCTCCTCTCCAGCCCGGTCCGATGCGCTAAGTGCTACCTGAAAGATGTTAAATAATAGGGTGAGTCGCGAGACTCAGTGTGCAACCCTCGTGCACCATCAGATTGGGCCTTAGCCCCACAGAACATATAACAGAGTATAATATATTAGAAAATATGCAAAGCCCAACCCAATCCTAGGTTTCCATCCGCTACACACCACCCGTACCTGCCATTCACACCATTGGGGATTTCTACAATCAACCCACGCCGCTACACACCATCGATGGCAGTCACGCTGTAGATAGCTGCTCATCGTCAGATCATGGCAATAGCCACTACAACAGATCATGGCATAAGCCACTACAATGCATCATGGCATTAGCCACTACAATGATCATGGCAAAAGCCACTACAACGAAACACTTCCCTTTCATCAATCACCCAACCCCATGCATACATAGAAATTGACACACATATAAAACAAATTATCTCAATGAAACATTCACTTTAGAATGACAGAGATCACTAACACGGTGATTCGCCTTTACCCCTTTTCGGGTTTTCAACACCATGCCTGGTATTTCGGCATTTAACGTAATATACTGTAATATAACGAGTTTGTATGCATACTAATCAAGCAATCTAAATGGTGTGAGAGTGTTACACACACGATTAATCGTAAGACTACCCTCTATGTCGATACCCTCGCTAATCGGCCCATCGCCTCTGTCTACAACTTTGCTCAAAAGCCGAAAAACGCGAATATAAGGCCTCTCCTATATTCGGCCAAGGGTTAGTGTTTACCCGAATCTATACTTTTAGATTAAAAGATCTCCTTACCTAGATCGATTAAATCCCGGAAGTAGTATGATTTGTGTGCTACTGATTTAGAAACCTAGGCGATTGGATCTCCTTCAAATCCTAAAATGCCGCCCATGAAAGATAATACGAGGTTAGTCAACCATCTAGCCATTCGGCTATGATCTCCAAAAGCCAGAAAAGATTGAAAGAATAACATAATCGACACTTACCACTTTAGAAGATTTCGGCTACCCCTTGTAGGAAGATTCGGCAAACACCAGAGAAGAGATCTAAGAATTTTGGCTTTTAAGAAAATCCCGAAAAAGTATGAACAAAAGAAGGCTGATGCGTTTTCGGCTTTTAGAAGAACTGAGTGAAGAGTTTCAGTTTCTAGAAAAAGAAAAGAAGAAAAGAAATCAAGAGAGAAGCTTGGAGGTTTCGGCTAGGAAGAAAAAGAACGGAAAGGATTTCGTCAACTGATAAGGCTTCAAAGGGTTTTGGCTCTTAATGAATGGAAGAAGAGATGAACAAATGGGTAGGGAGAATTCGACTTTTTAGAGAAATCAGCACAAGAGGAAAAGAATGGAAAAGAGAGTGAAGGGAGAGGTTTCGGCTTTTGAAGAAATTAAATAAAAAAATTATAGAGGAGACCGAGGATTTCTACATGAAATAGAAGAAAAGGGTAGGGTTCAAATGCCGAGGTGGTGAGCTATCCCCTATTTATAGAAATTTCTGCACACCTTTAGCCTATACTCAACCGATTTTCCCCTCTCTCCTGTGCTTGATTTTCTACCAACACTAGCCTTCCCGATAGATCCTCATCCTATCCCTTATCCCTATCAAAACACCCATCCAAAAGAGGCTTAATTATCTCCAACTCTTCCCTCCTTTATCACCGTAATTATCCACATATTAAAACAATAAAATCCCTAAAAAATAGCCTTATTGCCGTCCAACCTACTCCTCCTTATAAGTGTCGAATTTGGCCCAAAAACATGGGCTCCAAACGCCACACAAATGGGCCTCTCCCTTGCCTATTGACGCCAACTCCTTCCCTCTTAGTGGCGCCATTTTGCCATCACTACAAGCCCATTTTTCCATTTAAGCTACCAAAACTTTATTTTAAGCCCTAGAGTATCTAAACAGAATATTTAATCAAGGCCTCACCAAGCTTCGAGCCCAATTTGCACCTCTAATTCTCAAATTAACATATTAAACACATCCACACCCTAAACGCATAGGCCCAAAAATTCGTGATGTTACAGCTTCTACCCCTTTAAAGAAATTTCGTCCTCAAAATTTCCAACTAACTATTAATCATACTACCCAAGTCTCACCACTATGCTTTCATTGCGAACCCTAATTCTAAAGCCAAAAGAAACACTTAGGTAATATGATAGAGTATGCACCTAGATTCGCATCCTGAGCGTCCTCGTCCCTTTGTACTCATTCTTCCGATTGACGTTTATCTCGATTAGAAATTTTATGAATTAATAGTTTTCTTCCACTGATTAACCACGAACAGTCTTATGAACAGTAGTTTAAGAGTAGTTCTTTCGAATTCGGAATCACATCCACAAGTTTCAGTCTCAAGTTTGTCTCCTAGTTCTACATACACATACATTCAATCATTTCACATCAACATACAAATAGCATCCACGAACTTACCTTCATCACCTAAGGGTATTTTCGTCATTTTTCGAAATAGGGTTCCTTGGTGATTTTGTGAGAGAAGGGTATTTTGGTAATTTTGCAATCTGGGGGTATTTCGGTTATTTTACAATTCGGGGGTATTTTGGTAATTTTACAAATCAGGGATATTTTGGTCATTTATAAATCAGGGGTAATTTAGTAGTTTTACAAAATAGAGTGGCTGGTCCCTTTCGGGTTTTAGTTATAGATTTTGGCCTGACAACAAATCCTCGTGGCTAGGGCGAACAGTCACTACGCACCAGGTAGGATTCCAGCGAAGAGGAGGTGAGTCACTAGGACTGCTTAAGTACCAGGCTCTTCCGGATCCAATCCTAGACATGCGCATGCCTGTTGCCACACTCTAGTCTTGCGACTTGTCTACAGGTTTGTTCGGTTGGATTAAGTCTTATGCAATTGAGAGTTTTTTAACTAGGCCTAAGGCCCATCAAGCTCTAATTAAAATAATCTACGTCCCTTAAAGCCCATCAAGCCCCCATACATATATAACACACAACGAGTTCAAAATACTTACCTGGCGGACTTGGGCTGGAGACGCAGGTGCCATACCGAGAAACCCTCCTGTGTTATTTATAAACATGCATGTTTTTAAAAACCCAACTTTAGAAAACGTTTTGAGCCTAAAATCCCCAAAGCCGAGTTTTGAACTTGGCTCTGATACCAAATAAATACAAAGCCCGATTGACCCCAAAAAAATTAAAACCTAGCCCACATAAACCCATTACACCAGACAACCTAAAACAGGCCCAAGAGGCCCAAAACTAATTAAAACATTCAGCAAAACAAGAACCCTAGGGCTAACTGACGCTGCTGAGACTTCCACGTGCGCCACAGCCGTCTTCATTGCCGGAAATCATGCCCTTATCGCCCCTGTACATGCCTGCAAAAATGCAATTAACAGTGGAAATCGGGATCTTGTATTTATTATTTTAGGATTGGTTTCGGTTATAAAAACCGAATGTAACTAAACAAAGAGATACAATTTTTTTTACGAATACAAGAAAACCAAAAAGAATCAGCAAAAACGAAAGGTTTCGATTTTGATCTTTTATATTTCTTTATTTCCGAGTCTGTTCTTTTTTTTTTGTTAGCTTTCTTTTCTTTTTTTTTTTCATATACAAAAGTGCTAAATATTTTTTAAAAAAAAAGAAGGAAAATTTTTACCCTTTTTTTTTGAGTTTCGGCCATCGTACGCGGTGGCCGGCGACGGCGGAGGATGGCGGTGGTTCACCGAAAGCCCTGGCCCGAATCTGGGCCCCGTGAGGAGGAAGGGAGAGCATTCTGGAGGCTCTCAAAATTTTTTGTTCTGCTGAAATGAAGAAAATATTTTTTTTTTAAAAAAATTTCAACCTTTATACAACCCTTAAACGGCGTCGTTTAGGGCTAAGTTTAATAGCCCAAAACGGCGCCGTTTTGCCCAGGACCGGTGCGCAGTTGACCCGACCCGAAGGGATCCGCGCGTTTTTTGATTTTTGGGTTATTTACCCTTTTGGCCCTTCCGCATTTTATTTCCTTTTAATTAGGTTTTTTTTTTATTTTTAATTGTGGCCCTATAATTTATTCCGATTTCGATTGGGCCCTTATTTGAAATGACGCCGTTTTGGGGAAAATGCAAAATTGCCTGATTAGTCCCCTGTTTATGGCGCTCGTTCTAATTGAGTCCTTTTCCTTTTTTATTATTTTTGATTTAGCCCCAGAATTGTGTTTTTAGTTTAATTTAGTCTTTTTTGTTTTTTATTTTCGTTATTTTCTCATTAATTTAATAGTAATTGTTATTTTCATGTTATTATTATTATTATTAGTATTATTATTATTACTATTTAATTTTGGTATCATTACCATTATTTTTACAACTTTTTTTATATATGGCAATTACTATTATTATATTCATTTTTTATTATTTTCCTTACTATTAATATCATTATTATTACTATTATTATACTAATTTAGTATTACTATTATTTTACTATCATAATTATTATTTTAATATTACTACTACTATTATTTTTATTTTTAATTAATTTTATAATTATTATTATATTCATTAGTATTTTTATTTTTATTTTTATTATTATCACCATTATTTTTATACATATTATTATTACTATAATTGTATTTATTATTATTATTATCGACATTATTATTGCTATTTTTTACTATTTGTTTATTAATATATTTTATTATTATTATTATTATTATTATTATTATTATTATTTTTACTATTATTATTATTTTATTTTTTAAATTAGCACATGGTATTTATTTATTTATTGATTTACCATTAACTTTTATTTTTGCTATTATTTTCTTTTATTTATTTATCCTTTTTCCCAATTATTTCGTATAGATTGTTGATTTTAAATGTTATTTTATTGTATTATTTCTGCTTCTAATTTTTGTTGTTCATGTTATTACCCTTGTTTCTATCCTATTATGTATTTGTACTATACCCCATCTTCCATTTTACTACAATCAAATCACATGTTACTCGATGCATTAAAATTTTCGTTTTGAAATAAGCAAATATTCTGCGTTCTAAGGTTCGAAAGAAATCGTACCCTAACTTACTGGGTTTCGATTTTTCTCATCGAATCTAAAGAACTAATTATTTTAAATCAAAATTCATATGTTAAAAAAAACTTATTCTCGGGAATTCAAAATATTGTGTCCTAACGTACTGGATATGATATTTTGTTATCTCGAGGTAAGGATCTTAAAAAATAAGGCAATATTTCATGTTTAGAAATTCGAGGAATCGTGCCCTAACGTGCTGGGTTTCGTTTTTTTCGTTTGGCCAAATAACGGAATACCCTTTTAAAATTGTAATGCATGAATTTTGGAAATCAAGAAATGATCTTGGTGTCAAGGGTTTGAAACATCGCATCCTAACGTGCTGGATGTGATATTTCATTCTTTCGGAACAAGAGAATTTCGATATCCAATTCGAATTATCCAAACATTTTCTAAAGGATTCGTGTTTTAAAATCTCTTCCAATTTTCGATATTAGGACATTAATCAATCAATAAGGTACCAATTTTGGGCGTTGCGAGGGTGCTAATCCTTCCTCGTGCGTAACCGACTCCCGGACCTATTTTCTTAAAATTCGTAGACCAAAATGTTTTATAAGGTGACCCAATCACACTTCAAAAAAAAAAAAGATTGGTGGAGACTCCATGTTTTTAAAGTCGATCCCCGTTTAAAAAAAACAAATAAAAAATGGTTTCGACAACACTTTACAAACTTTTTTGAGTCAGAAATGGTAGTCCGGATGTTGACTTCAAGTTCTGGGGGTTTGAGGAATACCTGAACTTGTGCACAGATAAAACAAACCGAACGCTGAACAATAAGGCCCAGTGGTACCTTTATGATTCAAGAAATTATTAATTAGTATAAAAGCATGGCAATAAGTATGTGAACTCAAATTGTAACTTGTATAAGTTTATATAGATATATACATGAAAGTGTGCATATCCTATTAGGTAAGCCCATTTGCTTAACATTTCAACATTATCATCAAAGCTATACTTTTGCTGCGCACCTTTCAATTTCATACATAACAAAGGCATTACTTTAATCAACTTGTCATGATCTATTCCATTACTTACCTTATACTTACCGGTCAATCCGTTTATGGAGTTTATCGACTCGTTCACATTCGTTTCAGCCCCTAAGGCTCGATTCCATTTGCTTTGCATAATAAGATGCATACTTCTCATTTCAAATTCATATATGAACATATTCAAAATCTCAAGCATCATATTAGTTCATTTCAATATAAGTTACCAAACTTATTATTAATGACCCATGTTAACCTAACTCAAATTTCAAGACGAATACACAGAATAGACAACTTGCATCTCAATCTAACACCGCAGTGCATCATCGAATATACCAAAGGAAAGTTATTGGCACACTTAGTGCATCATTGAGCAAGCCAAAGCAATTATACTAACACACGAGGTGCATCATCGAATAAATTGAAGCAATCATGCTTGCATGTAAGTGCATCATCAAATGTTCCAAAGCAAATATACTAGCACGTAAGTGTTGGAAAATCATCGGTGCGACTCCCCCGGCACCCTGAATCGTCACTATTTTGCCAGAATGGGCCTGTCTTGTTCAACTATTGTAGGTTCGATCCAGTCCAATTTCATACACCGAGCCCGATTCAATCAGTTTTAGGTCTTGATCTTGGTTTTTGGTTCTCGGGTCCAATTTTCAAGTTCAAATACCCATTAAGCCAATTGTCTGACTTGAAAATTAATTTCCAAAAATATCATATTCATTTTAATTAATTTGATTAATTTAATTTTACTTGATAAAAATTAAATTTCCCAAAAATCATTGAGATTTTCCAAATTAATTTTCCAAGAAAATTCTTTAATCAAATTCTCTAGTTAAACAAATTCTCAATTAAATTATTTCCAAAGTCGTAGAATTTTCTTCTAACTCAAATGTAGCCCGATCAAGCTTTTATTAAGCTAATGGAAGAACCAGTGAAACATATACAATTAGACTAGAGTAATTGCAATTATGTCTAGAAGCATCGTTCCAATAATTTGCAATTTACTTAACCATTGAGTCAGTCCACAAGAAGTACTATGATTGAAAACTCCTTATTGTATGCTCTTTATGAAAACAATTCATCCAACTGTTTTATCCAATGGCCTTGTCATGTGTGTGTTACCCTTATATGATATCTTTGATTCCTTTGAGTTGAATCCGTTCACTCAATATAATCATATTTTATCTCATTGTCACCATTGTGTCTTCTTAATGATTAATATGATCATTATTAACTAATGACTGTGATAACTTACTTGTTCGAGAACAAGTAACTGTAGCCATGTTCCATACTTATCAATCCACACAATGCCAATGAGAGGATACCATAAACTCTTTAATCAAGCTATGACTTCCATTGTTGCTAGTAAAGCCATGCCATACACAAGTCATGTACCCAACATACTAGTTATCGACTTGATCATATTTAGAGCATAAGCTCCACTTTTATCAAATCACATGAGTTACATACGCATGGTTAGTGACTAACTCAGGATTTAGGTAAGTCATACCATGAATGTCACAAGTGAATCAGTTCACAAACCGATTCAGAATTAATTTAACTTAGGTTCAGTCCAATGTATCATTCTTCCAATGAGTATATCTATATCTCTACTCGTGGAGTTAACTACTCCGATAGCCAAGACTAGCCATCTCCCTAATTGGAATTTTAGACGACATAATAATCCTTCTAAGTATTTAAATCAAATGCTCACTTTGATTCTTTTACGGGATTACAAAATCCCGTTTAGATTATTTACTGAAGTAAGTTGTTTTTCTTGTAATGTGAACGTTCTTACAGTGTCACTTATCATCAATTTGAACTTAGACAATCAATGAGCTAATATTTGCTTGTCACAATTCCTCTATATATGCAAAACATGAAAAACAAAAACACAAAAGATATAATAGTGAAATGTAAAATTAACTTTATCTATTTATTCATCATTCAAATACATAGAAAACAATTACATGTTTACTACAATATGGACACATTTCCCAACAATTTTTGCATCATTGAATATACCGAAGCAATTATACAAGTACATAAGTGTATCATAAAATAAACCGAAACAAATATATTGGCACGTAAATGCATCATCGGCTAAACCGAAGTATAAACATGTACATTTAATAGAGTAACCAATTTCCAATTTCATCACATAGTTCAATTCACATCCCATCATTCTCAATTCAACATCAATTCATCATATAATATAACATAATTCATCTCAATTTCATACAAATTTCCTATATCAGTTAAGTCATACAACTTTCTATTCTATTCAATTTAGTCTTTGTCTCGATATTCAATTTCAACCATAACATTTCAACTTAATAACCATTAACAAATCACCTCAACATTATATAATGCAAAATGTCATGAATATGCAATAATTAGATTGATCTCGGGTCATATAGATACAAATCGAAAGCTCGTGTCACTCGTCGTTGGCTCTCGCATTTCATTTCCCTCTCGACAGTCCTGCATCGTCTTTAGCTACGAATAATAATTTAATAACAACATAATATCAAATTTCATATCAAATCACATTCAAATTCAAAGTCATACATATTTTGCAATTTATTCAATTTAGTCCATAAACCTTTACTCATGAGGGACCTCTTATTTTCTATTCCTACTGAAATTTCATAATAGTTTTGCAATTTTTTAAATTTGATCCCTAATGTATGAAATCAACAATTAAGCTTTACAATTTAATCATTTTTTAAACTAAGCTTAATTTCTTTCAAATTCACACCTAATTCTTCAAGAAAACAATGATAACTTTCTAAAACTTTAACAATTTCACAAATTGGTACATGGGCTAACTAAATCAAGATCCCATGACCTCAAATCTACAAAAATTACAAGAAAAATGACTTAATTGAACTTACCAAATTGATGGTCAAAAGCTTATGATTTTGAAGCTCTTCTTTAGGTTTTTCTTTCTAATATTTTCGATGGTTTAGGGGGCAAGATGACAACTTCCCACTAGTGTTTTCTTTATATACTAACATTAATTTCTTAATTAAGCTTAATTAATCATGATTTATTCTTTAATTAAACTAATTTTGATTAATAAATTAACCTTAAACCATTCATCATTACCGTACACTAAGTAATTGAAAAAATTGGTTTAATAACTATTTTAGTCCTTGGGGTAATTGCTATCTAAGTCCTCAATCCATTTCCTAATTAAAAATTTATAGCGATTAGACTTTTACAATTTAGTCACTGGGCCTTAATTACTCACAATTTCGGCTAAATCGCTTAACCAAATTTTAATTCATTAATATGCTAACTCCATAAATATCCATATTTAATATTTACAGACTCGTTTTATGAAAACGAGGTCTCGAAATTGTATTTTTCGACACCATTGAATTTCAGATCGTTACAGCCACGTCAGTTTTTAATAATAGAAATAGATGAAGTTTTTTTACAAAAATGATTAGTTTCCTCTTTTATCTAACGTATAGGACTAATTTGCTCATTTTTTGAATAAAAGGGGGCAAAATGCAATTTGACTCCTAGTACATGGGTCTCCTTGGTACTTTTACCAATGTTCTTATTGTTTAATTTAGGCTTAATGGCTTATTTGACTCTCCAACTTTACAAAAAAAAAAAAATTCATTTTAGCCCTCCATTTAATTTTTCGTCTTTTTTACCCTTAAACTTGCAATTTTTGTCAACTCACATGGATTGACCACGTACTAAAGAATATTGTTTAATGATGGATTGTATTTGTGAAGCTTATTAAAGAATATTTTACGTAATTGATGAGTATTTTATATTAGGGATTTATTTAATCTCATTAGTTGATATTTATAAATATTTTTTTATATATACATATCAATTTCTTCTTTAAAATAGCAATAAATCCGAAATAGTATAGTGAAACAAACTGGATAGATACATATTAGTACTAATAGAAAAATAGTACATCCATCGTTACGGTACTGACTATCTTACTATCAACAGAAAGGAAAAAAGTTTTATTAGGTTATGAAAAAAAAACATTTTCAAAACTTTAAAAAGAATACTTTAAACTCACCTAATAATTTTTGTATTATGTCTAGGTTATAGATTTAGGCTTCATTTGATTTCTAAAATTAATTTTTATTTTCCTTATTAGAAAATAATTTTTATTTTTATTTTTTAAAAATTGAAAAACAAGTTTGGTAAATAGAAAAAATTATTTTCAACAATAAAAACACGTTTGGTAACTATTTTTCTATAATAGAAACATAGGAAATAAAATAAAAATATATATTTATATAGCAACTAGGGTACCAAATTTAATATTTAAAAAATTGTTGAAAAATATATTTTTACATTTATATGAGTTTGAATATGGGATCATTGATTTAAAGTTAAAAGCACTTGTTATTATTATTATTATTTTTATTTTTACAAAATATTTTTAATGAAAATAACTTTTTATTGTTTTCTAATTTTTACACTTTTTCATTTTTTATAAATCATTTTTAAAATAGTCAACTGAACACGTTTTCTCAAGTGTTCTCAAATTTCTAAGAAAATGAAAACAAAAATGACTTTTATTTCTTAAAACCAAACGGAGCCTTTCAAAATTTCATTATTGACCAAATGATAGCCGTTAAATTCGTTAGGTTGAATTATGCTATTTCCAAAATTTTATGTGAGAAATATATTATCACACATGTAATGACATGTCAACTTGTTATTATACATATTGCTCACATCAAAGCTAGTTATTAGATTCAACCACTGTTGTTTATATTAAAACTAAAATTTAAAATTTGGAAGCATAGATTAAAAATAATCAAATTGGATAGCATGGATTAAATGTACAACTTAACACATAGTACATGATTAATAGCAAAATTTAACCACACAAATTTAATTCTATTGTTTGGATTAGGACAAAAATTTAAAATTTAAAAAATATAAAGTACATAAACTAAAATTGACCAATTAAAATATTAAGATTAAATCTATAATTTACGCATAATTAAGTGAATAATAGTAAATTTTGACTTAAAAAATAACACTTAAAAAAGAGTAGGAGGTACTTTAAAAAAAGAAAAACAAAGGAAAAAGAGTTAAAGTACCTGAAAGGTCCTTCTATTATGGGGACGGGATAAAAAATGGTCCAACTATTATTAAATAAAACAATTTAGTTATTATACTATTTAAAAGAATCAAATAAGTCCAGATTGTACCAGAGTTAACAATTCCTGTATAAAAAATGTATTAAAATTTAAAAGTTATTTTTTAATATCAATTCAATTCCAAATAAAAAATTTCATTTACAAAACCATATAAACTTTAAAAATATTAACTTTGTTAAACAATAAATGTTAAATCTATTCCAATTTGGTCTTGTTAGATTCTTTTTACAAGTACATGGATTAACTTAATCTAATTAATAGTAGAGGGACTAATTTGATCAGGTCCTTATGATAGAGGGACCTTTCAAGTACATTCACCAAGGAAAAAAGGGCTATAGAGCAAAGTCCTCATGGTAAAAACACCTCTCCAATCACTTGAAATTTTGGTATTGAGTAAATTGAGCAACTAAAGACAATTAATAACGTCAATTAATATTTTCCAACAATAGTATATAATTTTGATTAAATAATAACAAATCAAGCTTTCAATGTTGACATATTTTATTTCCTTCCATCATTCCGTATGTCCCATAGATTTCATCCTATAGAATTTTTCTATAACAAATATATATATATATATATATATATATAATTTTTAAAAAATTAAAAAATATAGATCAAAAGCCAAAGATATAAACTTATTATTTAACCACCTGAAACTTTGGAACTTAGCTCTCCTTTCTATGTATGTATATATAAATTGTATATAATGTTAACAGGTTTACCTTGAACTATGATTTTTTTAGCCCATTTGATATCAGACTGTTAGGAATAACGATTAGATAAGCAGAAGTTAGTTAAAAAGGGTTAGTTGTGTAGTAGTTAATAGTTAGTTAATCAGTTGGTTAGTTAGAGTTAGCCAGCTGACTATTACTTTCTAAATTGTATTAAATACTTCTCTCTCTTCATTATTAAAGCAAGTCAGTAACGTACTTACCATGATCTTGATATGGTATCACGAGCTAGGGTTTTTCTTGGGATAGCTCATTCTTTCCCTTCCTCTTTTCTCTTTTTTTTTTCATTTTCTCATGGCAAATGAAACTATACCTATGGGTGATACACCTTGCCATTCGTCTAATGTTGAAGGAGCAGCTCATTCACACGGTCTTAGCAGCACGACTCTACAGACTATTCATTACTTCTCCAAACACGATACAATCAAACTAGGGGAGCACAACTTCTTGTTATGGAAACATAAGATCTTGTTGATTCTTGAAGGCTATGATCTTGAAGGATTTGTGCTTGGTACAACTCCTGTTCCACCTACTCATCTACCTGGACCTGACGGACAGTATGTTGATAACCCTTCGTTTCTGATCCATAAAAAGCAGGATAAATTCCTAGCTTCTTGGTTGCTTTCCACAGTCACAGATGAAGTTCTGGTCCATCTTACATCGACCAAGACCAGTTTTGACATTTGGACTGGAATTGAAAGGAGATTTGGGGCAAAATCCAACGTCAAACTATCGAGCATGCACCATGCACTGTACTCTCTCAAGAAAGGGAGTCTTACTGTTAAAGAGTATTTGACTAAGGTGAAAAATCTCAGCGATAGTCTCAATGCTGTTGGCGGTATGATCACGGAGCAAGAACAAGTGAGCATCATACTGGCTGGTCTTTCACTGGAGTATGAATCTGTCCGTGTGGTTGCCTCCGCCACACCAATGTCTCTCGAGTTGTTAATGGAGATGCTTCTTGATTGTGAAACACGACATTTGGCTTCTCTAACTGAGGTACCCCTGTAAGCTAATCTGGCGTCCCACCAGAAGCAGGATAGTAACGTGAATTCTAAACACACTAATGCTCCTACCTGTTGTCATCAAGAGTATAAAAATGGCCACAGAGGGCAAGGCTGGGGTTGGTCTCGTGGCAGGGCTCGTGGCAGGTCTCGTGGCAATGCCAGTTATGTGGCAAAATCGCCCACCTAGTTTAGACATGCTATTACCAATTTGATGAAACGTTCTCGGGTGCTAGTCCCAACCATTCGATGACAGTTAATTACCATCAAATCCACGATCCGGGAGGTTCCTCTACTGTAACTCCTTGTTCTCATATGTCTCCTGATTGTAGTCCTTCATATCAAGTTACCATCTCCTCTTCGCATCCTTCTCCTTGACAGCCTTCCTCTACCGCTCATGATCAAGCCTGGTATCCAGATTTTGGGGCAACTAATCACATCACCTCTGACATGGCCAATCTCTTAACAGTTTCTCCTTATACAGGTACGAGGCAAGTTTCTATGGGTAATGGTGCTTCTGTTTTAATTGCCAACATAGGCTCATCCAGCATGCAGGCTGGTTCTAGGCTTTTCCGCCTAAAGAATGTACTAGATGTCCCCACTGTGTGCAAGAACTTGCTATCAGTTGGCCAATTTGCCAAGGATAATGCTGTCTATTTTGAATTTCACCCATTACTTTGCTTTGTGAAGGATATTCAAACCAGGAAAACCCTCCTAGTAGGCCACATGCATAATGGTCTCTACAAGTTTGATACATCTAGTCCGGTCTCCAGCAAACATGGTGCATCTTCTCAGCCCAGTTCGACATTATTATACACAACTCAACTTGTACCTTCCCCTACATTATGGCATAGTCGATAAGGTCATCTATGTACCAATGTTCTTATTGATGTTTTGCGTAGTTGTAATGTTCCTTTCAGACGTAGCACTCTATCTACCATTTGTTCAGCTTGCCAGTTAGGCAAAGCTCATAAACTGCCCTTCAGTCCATCAAAAACCTTGTACTCGTTGCCTTTTGAATTAGTGGAATTTGATGTTTGGGGTCCTGCTCATCTAAAATCGAATGGATTTGTTTATTATGTTTCCTTTGTGGACATGCATAGCAGGTACACCTGGGTGTATTTCCTACAGTCCAAGTCAAAGGTCTTCAAGTGTTTTCTCCATTTTCATGCAATGGTTCAAGTTCAATTTGGCTGCTCTATTAAGAGGCTTCAAACCGATTGGGGCTGAATATAGGTCTGTGTCCAAGGAGTTGTCTCGACTTGGTATTCAACATCGGGTCACTTGTCCCCACACTTCCGAGCAGAACGAGGTAGTTGAAAGGAATCATTGACACCTCATTGACATGGGGTTGGCACTTCTCGCACAGGCTTTATTACCCTTGGAATTCTGGTCCCATGCTTTTGCTCAAGCTGTTCACTTGGTAAATAGGCTCCCTACTCCCCTTCTACAGAAGAAAAGCCCTTATGAGGTACTTTACAAAGCTCGACCTGCCTATTCTCATCTAAAGGTTTTTGGTTGTGCTTGCTTTCCCTCATTGAGGCCATATCAGAAGCACAAGCTGCAGTTTTGGTCCAGACAATGCGTGTTTATTGGAGTTGCTACAAATCAGAAGGGTTACAAGTGTCTTGATAAGGATGGCCGCATCTTTGTCTCTCGTCATGTTACATTTGATGAAACACTATTTCCTTTTCAGACTGGTTCCTTCTTACATTCTGGTTCTACTCAATCAGCTCTCTTCATCACAAGTCTAGCCTTCCCATGGTGGTAGCCACAACCCCTTCAACTTATAATTCTTCTGCTCTAGACCAAGTCATCTCCTCTCCTTTGGCAGGATCAATCCAATCCTCTGGTCTACGGTCTCCTAATAGACAATCTAGTCCACCAAGTGCTCATGCAGATTCACCAGCAGCAGCTACTCAGTCTCCTTCTCCTGATCAGGCTGTTACTTCTGTGAATATTCATCCTATGAGAACCCGATCCAAAAATGGCATCTTCAAACCTAAAGTATTTGCCTCATTCTTAACAGAAAAAGAACCCACCTCTATTCTCGAAGCCTTTCAAAGCCCTGCGTGGGCAGCAGCTGCACACAATGAGTATGAGGCATTAATTGCAAATCATACCTGGGATCTTGTTCCCTTACCTGAAGGTCGTAGGGCGTAGGTTGCAAGTGGATCTTCAAAGTCAAACGACATGCTGATGGCTCTTTGGCTCGGTACAAGGGTAGGCTGGTTGTCAAAGGGTATCTTCAAGAGGCAGGTGTTGATTTTCAAGAAACCTTTAGCCCTATGGTCAAACCAACAACCATTCGAGTAGTTCTGGCTGTAGCAGTTTTCATGGGATGGACTCTTCGACAAGTAGACATTAACAATGCCTTCTTGAACGAAGACCTGCAGGAGGAAATATACATGGTGCAACCACCAGGGTTTGAACAATAAGGAGGTGGTGGTCAACAGTTGGTCTGCAGACTGAGAAAAGCACTCTATGGACTTAAGCAGGCACCACGAGCCTGGTTTCACAAGCTCAGGGATTTTCTTGTAACTGCGCAATTTGCTGTTTCAAAAGCTGATAATTCCCTATTCGTTCATCGGTTAGGATCTCAACTAATCTATGTCCTTGTATACTTTGATGACATAATTGTAACTTGGACAGATTCCCAAGCTATAGATCGGTTTGTTAAAGAGCTTGATGTCCAGTTCTCTCTTAAAGACCTGGGAAGGTTGAGTTACTTCCTAAGTATTGAGCTCAGCTATACACCAGATGGGATTTTCCTTAGTCAAAGGAAGTACGTACTTGATCTTCTTACAAGGGCATCCATGGACAAGTCAAATGACTCACCTACGCCCATGACAACAACCTGTCATTTGACAGCTAATGAAGGTACTCCAGTTGAAGATACAAAGTTGTACAGAAGTATAGTTGGTGCCTTACAGTATGTGGTGATTACCAGGCCAGATATAGCATTTTCGGTTAATAAGGTTTGCCAATTCATGCACAAACCATCAGACCTGCACTTTAAAACTATCAAACGAATTTTGCGATATTTGAAAGGGACCTTGGATTATGGCATAAAATTCACTCAGAGTCCAAAATTTCTACTTGAAGGATTCTCAGATGCTAGTTGGGGTTCCGATAGTGATGATCGTCGGTCAACGTCCGGTTACTGTGTTTTTCTTGGAGGAAATCCCGTCTCCTGGAGTTCTAGAAAGCAGCAGGTGGTCTCGCGTTCTACAGCTGAGGCAGAGTATAGAAGCCTTGCTCATATCACTGCTGAGATGGTTTGGATTTAGTCATTGTTTTCTGAATTAAGAGCTTCTACTAAGGGCAAAGCGTTGGTATGGTGTGATAGCTCAGCTGTTGTGGCAGTCGCATGAAATCCTGTAATGCATTCGAAGTTTAAGCACGTTGAACTGGATTTATTCTTCGTGCGAGAGAAAGTTGCCCAAGGATTGTTCCAAGTTGGGCATGTTCCAAGTCATGAACAAATTGCAGATGTGTTGACAAAACCATTATCTGCAGGGCCGTTCCACAAGTTTAGGAATTGGCTCAGGATTATCACTCGTGATGTTGAAGATACAAAAAGAAAGTCGAACAGCACGGGGAATGTTAGGAATAACAATTAGATAAACAGAAGTTAGTTAAAAAGGGTTAGTTGTGTAGTAGTTAATAGTTAGTTAATCAGTTGGTTAGTTAGAGTTAGCCAGCTGACTATTACTTTCTAAATTGTATTAAATACTCCTCTCTCTTCATTAATGAAGCAAGTCAGTAACGTACTTACCATGATCTTGATACAGACTTTAGCCTCAAATGATACCGAGTATTTATAAAAAGGAGATCCTGAAAATGGCTTTCAGATCAAGATGTTGACTATAGAGCAATTTATGGTAATAATAAATTTGCTTAAAGAGGTGAACTTCAAGACACCTACCAATGGCGGCAGTTCTGTAACAATGAAAAGTACTGACGGTATATAGAATTGAAGCGATCTCACTGGACAACAAACAATACTTCTTACGAAGGAAACTCAATTATCCTATAACACTCAACCTGCAATCTCATTAGGGGAAAATGATACTATTTACAAACAAGCCTTGTAGAAGAATGGAAGTGAAACTGGTATTTGTTTATTCATGTATTCAAACAAACCCCATAACTAATATCCACTTCCAGTACCTCCCCCCTTTTTACTTCCCAATTCAATACAAAAACTGCTTTAATGCTGCTTGCAGTTGCCTTCAGAGACACAGGGTAAATTCTTAGATAGAAGGTCGCCCTGCCCCACTCATTACCATCTCTTCTCAGAAACCTGGGTCAAGTAATAAGCAACTACTCTGAAACCATGACTCACAAACTATCAAAGAAGCTGAAGAATGAGTGCTTTATCTGGTGCCAGCGGAGGAAACTGCTTTCAACGAGATAGAAGATATAAGCATTTGGATTTGAGTCAAAATGAATATAGAGGCAGTTTAAGAACCTTGAATTTGTTCTGTACTTTCATTGCAGCTCGATGAATCCCGTGAAAAAAAGCTGTGTTTCTTTTCTTCTCTTCAGGATTCATGCGCATTCTGTCTTCTTCTAGTTCACTTTTCTTTAGAAGAAAGAAAAAAACAGTAGGCAACAGGGGCTGCATCTTATGGCAATTTGATGAACCCTCAGGTTGCTTGGTTTGCAAGTATCAATTATATTAATAGAAGGTCATGTCAAGCATACATGTACATAAAATTAAGAAGAAAAATAAAAAGAATGCTTGAATAAAGTTCTATTCCTAATCGATGAGCTCGTATTCTTTAGAACCATAACCAAAATTTTTAACTGTAAATGAAGAAATAGCATCATAAAACTGCCACAAAGCGTGCATAATTAAAAACAAAGTTAAACAGCTGACTAGTGGACTCCATTTTCCTTTTGCTGAATAAACAAGTAGTTTAATGTAAGGAAGTCAGTTTAATTCCTTCAATTCATAACTTGCAATCGATTCAATATCACTGTTATCTATAATTGGATAGGTTAATCAGAACTGTCTTGTGCAATAGCAGATATTCCAGAGTTACCTTCTACACCGTCACTGTCTACTCTAGATTTGTCTTGAGGAACAAAGGCACACAACGACGCCTTATAAGAATCTGCTTTCTCTTGAAGTTCCAAAGCACGCTCTAGCATCAACTCCACTTCACCCGTCTCAGGCCGTGAATTTCCCTCTCGACAAGTACAGGAATAGGCGATGTCGATGAAGATAAAAAAGCACTCTGTCGCCATCTGCCCCATCAAATATAGATCTATGATACTACAAAGGGTTCCATCTAAATTTGACTGACGGGCCCAATAAGCTAGATGACATTCATTCTCGTTCAAACGCTGGCGATCGATTGGCTTTCTAGCACACAGCACTCCGAATAAAACAATGCATATCTCCAGCCTCTGCTTCCATGGAAGCGGATCATACCCAGAGCCATAGAGATGATCACGTAGTGTCCCATTTCTCATGTATTAATACACAACTATCATCTCGCCCTTATCATTGCAGAACCCTATAAGAGGTACTATATGTTGGTGGTGAAGATGGCAGAGCAACAGCAGTTCAGTTTGGAACTCATTAAATCCTTGTGATGACTCTGGATCCAAGCGTTTGACAGCAGTAATCAAGTTCCCATCATTGAAAAACCCTTTGTACACAATGTTGGTAATGCAAAGAAATTGAAAAAAGAAGAAGAGAGGATACTCTGTTGAATTTTAGTGAAAACTTTATTTGAGTTATTTCCCTGAAGTTCAATAAATTCAATTTTTCATGAGTAATTCTATTTTTCATAAGTACTTGTAGTACAAATTTGTGAGATTATAATTGCATGCTTTTTGAAAATTATAATTCACATTTGTGACAATGAATTTTCCGTTTTTGGATTCCCTTAGAGAAAGTCGACTTTCCTTACTAGAAAGTCTTGATTTTCATCTTGTGTTTGGTTCTTAAATAGAGCTCAATCTTTTATGTATCTGAGAGTTCAATAATAGCATAGAAGACCATTCGCTTGAAAGCTAGAAGGATTTAGACACTAAATCTAAATCCAAAATTAAACAAATCTCCCTAACTCGAAAATACAATTACTAAATTTGGTGAAATTTATTACTATAGATATCACAATCAATGTCTAGTTTTGTGAAAAATTCTAAAATTTCTCTGTGCAAATAAAACTATTTTCCATAACTTGTTTTTCCAACATTTACACCCTTTTTGCTAGATCACAAAAATCTATACTTCGTGCTGGATATTCACTTAGTACTTTCAGCTTAAATTTTTCTTAAAATCCTTCTTTTCATGCTTCCTTTCATGCTCCCTAAGGAAGCTTCACGCTTAAAAGGTCATGTTTGATGGAAAATAACTCCATTCATTCGAATACATATCTCCATTCAAATGGATTTGTGCCAATAGTTGATATGTCATCTTGGGGTCATCAAATATTACGTTTTGAATATTGCAAAAAGCTTTATCAATTTCAAAAATTCTTAATGACAACGATTCTAGAAATGCTTACTATAATGGCAACCATAAATAAAAATAGAACACAACAAGAGAAAAACAACTTCTCTCATCCTTCTGTTCTTTAGATTCTGTTGTTCTGTGAAATTACACAAGAGGAAAATTTTGTCTAAGAGATTGGGTTTTAAGCAAGACCATCTGTGACCCCTCTAATCTTTCATGGGAATTGAATCTAGTGTGGTTTTGTCGGTTTTCTTCCATTTTATTTTTCGATCAACTACTTTTGTTTTTTCAGTTTCAATTCCTTTCAAGAAGAGTAATACTAATTGTGTTCCAACTTATTTCTTCGGGTGTACAAATATTGAAGTACTGTGTTAACCTTTGGAGGCGACGTCCACTACATGATTATGTCGACTAGGACGAATTTGCTTCTAAAACAGTGGTTCTTCCACAACACAGTGATTTCTTTATTTGTTTACACTATGTTTGGTTTCCTATCAGCGCTAACAATTTTATTTTGTAGTAGATATTTCCAACACACAAATCCGAAACCACATACACTGATAATTAAATCTAGATCAAAGTTGTAGGTTTGCAGATTTTATCCCAGCTAGAGAAAATCGGTGGCCTACTTCTTCAGGAAGAGCCAGTCTAGCCAGCTTCTCATCTCCCTCACTTAATTTCAATTTGTATTACCTGTTTCTTTCTTAAAGATACTGAAAAAACTTGAAAGAAAACACAGAGGATCTCCCATGTTTGGAAGCAGATAAGCAGCAAAGGAGTTGGGAGGTGTAACTCTATACTTGATTGCTATTTGAGGTGTTAATATGTCTTTTTATTAGTCCTGTAGTGTGAAATGTACTTTAACGATGGTTGACCCGTTAGGCGGATGTTTGACACTTACCAAGGATGAAGAAAAGACTGACAAATAGGAGAATAACAGAAGAAACAAAAAATGTCTACTTATTTTATTGAAAATTCTAATATCTCAACAGAAACAAGTCTCAATATTAATACAAGAAGTCTTTTCTTAGCATTATTAGTTAAAAAATTTTGTGAGGGTTTAAAGGAAAGTGGTTAGGTGTAAAAAGACCTGCAGCGATAAAAATCAATTTAATGGTTCAACATTGGTGAGTGAAAATTCATACGATGTAAAATTAAAGAGTACAATTCATATTGAAAAGGAGAATGCAGAGAAAGAGAGAACCTATTCAAAAGAGATGAATGAATATGTTTTCACTAATCTTAACTTAAATTTGTCCAGTAGACTTGTTTAATTCTTTTAGGAATTTGTTGATCGCTTGAGAGGAGCGCAATTAAACATTTCCACTTATGATAAAGATTCTTTCTTGTTCGATCAAAGACAAGAGTCGAGTACAAATCTTTTCAAATAAAGAGGGAATGATACATGCACGAATGGAGTGACATTTATTTAATTCAATTCACCATAGCTGACAATTTTCAAGTTAAAAAAATTAGTCAACTTGCGGCGACTTTTTGGATGGGATCCAGACATTTTTAGATTGATATGTCTTCATAGAGTTCGAAGAGATATATCTTAGACTCGAAACACACTTTGAATAACTTGATTTCAAGTTCACAAGCTCAAGTTATTACTGTTTTAATGAAAACTGCACAAACAGAATATCTGGACAGGATTATTATGAGAAATTACGAGTTTCAGGCTTTAATTCGAGTTTAAATCATATTGGGTTTCGATTTTTAGGTTTAATTTTGGCTACATATTGTATCTATTAGATTTTATATTTTTATTGTTTATTTATTTCAAAATTTAAGATTTTTTAAGTATTTTAAGCTGCTTAAAATTTTATATTTTTTAGTTAACAAGAAAGTTATGTAATTAGCTAACCTATACAAAAGCCTATTCATTATTGATTCACATACATCTTGATTAATAAAATTTCAACTCTTTGAGTTATTTCTCTTTGTGAGATTTCTCTATTGTTTATTTAGAAGTAAGTTTTCTTCTTGGTTTTCTCTTTGAAGTCATGGGAGAACTCTTCACCCTCGAATTTATTAAGGTTTAACCCTAAGGGGTTGGTTAGATCTATTGATTGAGTTTGTCGAAAATCTTTTTCAAAAGGTTCAATAAGAAATTTACCTATCTATCTATCTATCTATTATATCCATCGGTTTATTCTATTCATCTTCCACTTTTTAATTTCTATTTTATTTATTTATTGTTTTGAATCTTTATTCTTGTTCTTGAATTTATTCTTTTAGTTTTTTTTTTGTTTTCTTTATTTTCCAAATTTGTTTGATTTTTTTTAGGTCAGATCTGAATCTTTTTCGAGTCGAACAACTCGAATACGATCTTAGTCTATTGCCTTTATCGAATATAATCCATCATGAGTGTGCCCTTTCGAATATGTAAGGCGATCACTAATTATCTAAAATTCAAATAAACCAAAACATTTAAAATAAAAATCAGAAGGTCGTAATCTTATAAAGTATTTATAAAATTCTTATTTTGAAAATAAGCTTCAAGATATGTAGTAAATTAAGAAACCTTAAAATACCACTTAAACTTTTAATGGTCTAGTAGTATTGAAAATCTTAAACTTTGAAATATCTTAGAAAGTTCTTAAAAAATGCAATAATATCTTAAATCATCACTCACCAAACTTTCTATGTTCAAAAGCACAGTCAAAACTTGTAAAAAAAATATTAAAAGAGGAAGTGAGTTTAATTACTCAGTAATTGTCATTTCAGGGTTAAGCATATACGAAAACATTTAGGCCAATATTTTATTGAAAATATATAATTTCAAAATTTTTGGGTAATCTGTAACAAATAATTCAAAGCATATTTCATGTTAAACTATAATAAAGACAAATTAATAAGTTTTAAAATACCGGTAGATAGAAATCACTCTTAATATTGGTGACAAAGATTGAAAACCACAATTAACACCAATGACAGTGGGTCAGAATAAAAACCACAATTCACTCTAATGGCAATGGGTCAAAACCACTATTCGAAACTGGTGGCACGGTTGAATCCAGTCTCTAAGTACAAAATACAAGTTGACATGACCAACATTTAACCCCATTGACAGGGCTGGAACATAACATATTAGAAGCAAATTCAAAATCATGAAAGTTGGATTACCCATAATTTTTCAAATTATACAAAACATCATATAAAAAAAATAATTCAATATTATACTTTCTCAAAACATATTATATATACACCAAAACATAATTTGAGTAACATAAGTATACCAAAAGCACAATCTGATTACTTATTTCTCCAAAAATAATTATACTAGCATGCTTAACCCGATTTTCATAAAGCATGGATACAAATATTATGTATAACGGATATGACATAAAATATTGAAGTCTGATTTTTTTGAGGAATTAAACACCAAAGGAGTATCAAGTCACTTATTTGGTCTACTAAATTGATACCTAAGCAACGATTTTCACAAATCCTCTAGTAGCCTAAAATTTAAGAATAAAACACGAAAATCAGAATTCGAAAATAAATTAGAGGCTCAAAATGTACAACTTTCTGTGGTATTCCCGAGGTATTTCAATTGTGTGAAAATTGTACAATATTTTTTTTAGAAAGAAGAAAATATTTAAATATATATATATTGTAATATTTTAAAAATAAGAAGAAAAATATTGTAACACCCCTAACCCGTGACCGTCGCCGGATTAGCGTTAAGAGGCATTACTAATCTTTTTCGAACATTTCATATCACATCACAACCAAACATAACAATTCACATTCATATAGTCCCTTAAATAGGTCAATGAGACCTTAAACACGTGTTAGAAAGGGGTCGGGACTAAACCGAACACATACGAAACTTTCTGAAATTCAAACATTTTTCTAAGTTACAGAGGTCACACGCCCGTGTGGGTAGGCCGTGTGCCTCACAAGGCTTCGGACACGCCCGTGCGTCCAAGCCGTGGCAAAACAGGGCATACTGATGGAGCTCGAAACTAACTATTATTTCGACAAAGGCAAGCGCACCTATCGAACAGTAGTATAGCTGTGGTGAGTCTAGAATATCGTATCCTGAAAGACCAAGAGTACTAGTATTAACTATCTTTTTATTATCTAGCCTAATAATTAAGGGGATTTATTTTCAATCTAAAATTTACTAACTAATTTAACTAACTATGAACGCGACAGAGAGTAAATTGGGGAAAATACCTTTGGACAACTTATATGAGATAGACAATACCTAAGGAAGAATCCACCTAGACTTCACTTATTACTTTTGATTCATGCGATTTATTCACTTGGCTTAATCAGAAATCCCTAAATTATATTAATACCTCTCTCGAGGCTACTAACAACCGACTCTAGGTTGATTAATTGAAATCTCTTTCTAATTAAAACCCCTATTGTCGCATTAACTCGATCTATGGATTCCCTTATTAGGTTTGACCCTAATCCTATTTTACGCCGCCTCTATGTCTAGGGTTGCAATCAACTCCGCTTAATTGTGTTGATCTACTCTTAAACAGAGACTTTTGCTCCACTGAATAAGCACATTTGACTTGAATCAATAACCTGAATTATCAAAACAAGAATAAGAACTCATAATTAAGAATAAGCACAAGTATTTATCTCATAAATCAAATAATAATAAGATCTGTCTTAGGTTTCATCCCCTTAGATATTTAAGGGATTTAGTTCATACTAAAAGAGGGAAACATCGTAAAAGAGGAAAAACAACAAAACATAAGAAAACCCAAAAAACTCCTAAAGAACTTGATGGGAGATCTTCAGTCTTGATGGAGATCCTTCTCCTAAGCTGTTCCCGACGGCTATCTTGGAGTATTTTCTCCTTCTACTCGGCGTCTATTCGACGTCCTGTCGAGCTCCCCTTTTAGGTTGCCCCCTAGAGTGTTTATATAGGCTTTGAGATGCCTTACTTGGCCCACAAGTATCCTAATCCGAATAGAATTCATCCTGATTTTGACAGGGACACGCCCGTGTGATACGCCCGTGGTGGACTCCTTCGGCCGTGGTCAATTCCGCTCACCACACACGGCCGTGTGATCTGCCCGTGGTCAATAGTCTAGGCCGTGGTTGATCCTGCTTGTGACACACGACCGTGTCCAATGGTCTAGGCCGTGTTGATTTCCTAAGTAGGCCCGTTTTGCCCCTTTTTGTCCCGTTTTCGTCCTTTTCGACTTCCTAAGCTCTACTGAGTATAAAACATGAAATTAAGAGATTAGGAGCATCGAATTCATCAAATTAAATAAAAATTCATCCAAAAGTAAGCTAAGCATGGGGTTAAAATATGTGTAAATTATGGTTTATCAAATATCCCCACACTTAAGCCTTTGCTTGTCCTCAAGCAAAATCCTCAACTCACAATTAAAATTAACTCCCTCAATTCATAATTCTCATCAATAATGTTTCATCATAATTCATAGATAATTCATACATTGATAATTTAATCTAAAAGAGTCCTAAAGATTTAAACAATCTAAGTCACAAATTTTTGTAGCATGAAAACATAGGTATTTCCCCTTATCTAAATAGTTACCTTTGATTCAAAACCTGACAAGGATTGACATCCTCACTAAGGATTCACTCAAATCATTCAAAGTGTTTAAGGTTCAAATTAAGCACTCAAAATTCAAACATGAAAAGTTAATCCCATAGGCTTGCATGAAAATCAAATCTCCACCACTATAAAATGAGATGATACACAAATCAAAAGGTCTTTTAAATGGTTGTAATGGGGCTTGGGTTAAAGGTGTGGATAAAGTCTGAATTAGAGGGTTAGAATCGAGATTGAATCGATAAATTACCTAACTAGAAAAGATGGACTAATACTGATAATTACATCAATTGAAAACTAATAACACGAGCTTCTTCTAAAAATGTATCATTAACTGCTTAAGCTCAAATAACAAAGAACTAATAATGAATAAATTTCCAATTTTTTTTAAGAATAAAAATAAGTATTTACAATAATAAGATAGAATTTAACAACTGGAATAAAAAAAATAGTTAAGCAACTGATCAAATCAAATCTCGATATAAAGGTAGTCAAGAGAAATGGTGATAACAAATACAAAATGGGTTTTGGGTTAATATTAATGGGTGAGTCAAGAAATGGTTGATTAGGTTTCAAATGGGTTCACTAAGGCTTAATTAAACGGGTAGGCTTTTTAGTGGAATAAGTGGGTTAAAGCCTAGGTGACTTTATCATCTCAGTATATCAAATCAAAGGTGTGGTCTCGACATGTATGATCGAAGCAAGTTCTAGAATAACAAATCAATGTTGACACACTCATAATTAAAAAAGTGAGCAAGAAAAGAATATGCTCTAAAAGGCTCAAAATCTCACAAAAATTATGGTTTTTTATGTCAACCTTGTAAATTTCAAACTTCAAAGTAATATTTAAATTTAGGGAAACGACCTAACAAAATTTTAATTCTGAAAATAGACTTATCATGCTTGATTCTCTAATGTCTTAAAGTTTAAATCATCAATGCACAATTAACTATGACTTAATCCAAAACATATCAATGAAAATCATAAATCAAAAGAAATTTCATTCTAATAATAATATGAGAAAATTACTCAGGAACAAGACATAATTTAGGGATTTTCTGGTAATGAAATCAATAACCTCCCCACACTTAAGATGTACATTGTCCTCAATGTACAAAGATATATAATGAAAATATAATAAGAAAATAGATCGCTGTGATGTCAGAGTTTTAAATTTATAAAGATAATGATCAAACCTGTAAACTAACTATGACAACGATTGAGGCAAGCACACCTATCGAACAGTAGTATAGCTTAGGCAAGACCGGATTGTCGAACCCAAAGGAACTAAAAGTACTAATACTAACTTTCTTTCTATTATTTAGCCTAAGAATTAAGCGAATGGTTGTTTAATCTAAATTAATTAACTACTAAACTTAAAGACTCTAAGACAAAGAAGAATGAAATTGGGAAAATAACTTGAGGAAAAACCAATTAATTAAGACGACACCCAAGGAAGAATCCACCTAGACTTCACTTGTTATCTAACTCTGAACTGCATTTATTTATTCATTTGACTTGATCCGTGAGATTCCCTAATTTATATTAAACCCTCTCTCGAGGCGAATAACGTCTAACCCTAGGTTGATTAATTGAAATCTCTTTCTAATTAAAACCCCTAGAATTGCATTAACTCGATCTATGGACTCCCATATTAGGTTTCACCCTAATCCGGCAACGCTTCATCACCCTATCTCTAGGCGCGCGATCAACTCCGCTTAACTATGCTAGATCTACTCTTAGGCAGGGACTTTTGCTCCTCCATCTAAGCACATCCAACTTGAATTAATATCCGCGAAATATCAACACAAGAATTAAGCACACATAATTAAGAACAAATCAAATATTTATCATATAGTTCAGCAAACGATAACAAGATTCATCTAAGTTTCATCCCCCTCAGGTATCTGAGGGTTTAGTTCATAATAATAAAGGAAAACATCTCAAAAGAAAAGATAAAATAAAACATAAGAAATCCCTAAAACCCCCTGAAGGAATTGAAGAGGAGATCCTCCGTCTTGAGTAGAATTCTGGCTTCTTGAGATGGATTAACTGGCTATCCCCGAGCGAATCCCCACAAATCTGCCCTCTCTGGCCTAGCAAGATGCCCTTAGACGGTAGCTTTAGGCTCCCGTCGACTCCCCTTAGACGGTCATACTTAGGGTGTATTTATAGGCTTTTGGAATGTGTTTCTTTTCCCCTAAGTATCCAAATCCGATTGAAATTGCTCTTTTCTGCGGCAGGGACACGGCCATGGCACACGCCCGTGTGAATCGTCTTTAGGCCGTGTTTGAACTTCATTAATGAGGCACGGCCGTGTATTTCACGGCTTAGACCGTGTTCGAGATTATTGAGGAAGCACGACCGTGTGGTCTTGGGCCTAGGTCATGTTGATTTCGTGCTTTGGCCCATTTGGCTCGTTTTAAGCCCGTTTCTTGTTCTTTTCATCCTCCGGTGCTTTCCTAAGTATAAAACATGAAAATAAAGGATTAAGAGCACCTTTTTACATAAAATAAGGGATAATTCATCCAAAAGTATGCTAAATGTGGGCCTAAAATATGTTACTTTTACGGTTTATCAAATACCCCCACACTTAAGCTTTTGCTTGTCCTCAAGCAAAATTCTCAACTTACAATTAAAACGAACTTTCCATGATTCAATATTCCTATCAACAATGTCTCATCATAATTCATAGATAATTTATACATGGATAATTCAACTCAAAGAGCCCTAAAGATTCAAACAATATAAGTCATAGATTTCTAGCACAAAACATAGGTGTTTCCCCTCATCTAAATAGTTACCTCTGATTCAAAACCTACAAGGATTGACATCCTCACAAAAGATTCACTCAAATCACTCGAAGTGTTTAAGGTTCAGAATTAAGCACTCAAACGTCAAACCTGAAAAAGTTAATCCCATAGGCTTGCATGAAAATCAAATCTCCACCACTGTAATATGAAATGATGCACAAATCAAAAGGTCTTTTGAAAGGGTTGTAACGGGGCTTGGGTTAAGGTGTGGATAAAGGCTGAATTAGAGGGTTAGAATTGAGATCGACCTAAAAAATTACCTAACCAGAAACAATGAACTAAATAAAAGTAATTACATCATCTGAAAGCTAATAATACTAATAATATGAGCTTCTTCTTCAATATTTGGAATTCAAACGTATAAGCTCATTTAATCGCAACTAATAATGAATAATGAATATACTTTTGATTTTTTTTAAGAACAAATCATAAATACATAACAAAGGATAAATTACTGAAATAAAAAACATAGTTAGGCTATTAATCAAATCAAATCTCGATATAAGGGTAGTCAAAAGGAATGGTGATAACAAAAACAAAGGGTTTCTGGGTTAAAATTAGTGGGTGAGTCAATAAAAAGGGTTGTTAGGATCAAAGGGGTTCACTAGGGGTTATTTATGAAGGTAGGTTTTTAGTGGAGTAAGTGGGTTAAATCCTAGGTGCCTTTATCATTTCTGTATATCAAATCAAAGGTGTGGTCTCGACATGTATAATCGATGCAAGTTCTAGAATAACAAATCAATGTTGACACACTCATAATAAATAAAGTGAGTAAGAAAAAGAATTTATGCTCTATAAGGCTCAAAATCTCACAAAAATTATGGGTATTTTGATATCAACCTTGTAAATTTCAAACTTCAAAGTAATATTCAAATTCAGGTAGACAACCTAGAAAATTTTTACTTTCTGAAAAATAGACTTATCATGCTTGATTCTCTAGTATCTTAGAATTTAATTATCAATGCACAATTATCAATGACTTAATCTAAAACATATCAATAAAAATCATGAATCATAGAAATTTCATTCTAATGATAATATGAGAAATTTACTTTAAGAAACAAGACATAATTCAGGATTTGAGAATAATGCAAAAAGTTTGGCACCTAATTTCAGGAATTTGAGAATAATGAAAAAAAGTTAGGCACCTTTTTAGGTTGTTCACCCCCCACACTTGAGACGTACATTGTCTTCAATGTACGAAGATATATATATATATATATATATAGATAATTAAGTATAAATTGAAAAGATATGGAGAGAGGTGAAACTTCCTGAATTTTGGATGGATTCCTTGAGTCGGAGGTGACAGATGACTTATGTAGCAGTGAGTTACTCCTAGTGATTTGTTCGTTATTTTTGAGTGTACAATTAAAACTGCAAAGTCATCAGTTTGATGTCTAGGGGGCGAAATTAAACAAGTGTTTGTTAGTAATACTCTAAGGTTAGATAGCCAATGATAATATGAATAAAATAAGGGTATGAAACATAGAAGGCAAAAGAGTTTAAATTAAGACAAATAAAAATTAGAACGAAAGAACTAAAAATAAAGAAAAGAAAACTAAAAATAATGAAAATAAAAGGACTCAGAGGTCCTCATCATCAGCTGGGTCCTGCGGTGGTGTTGGTGAAGAGATGTGGAAGTGATGACAAATCTGTTGGAGGGTGGCCTCGATACCGTCAAAATGTCGAGCTGTGTCAGTGAATTACTAAGTACAGTATTGCTCGAACTGAGTAAGGTGTGCAGAAATGTTCGAAAATGAAGCGGCTGCATGGATGGGCCGCTGGCTCGGGAGTGGTGGCTCCTGTGGTGGTGGGACATCATCAGTAATGTCCTCGGGCTCCTCCTCGTCAGTGGGGAGGGCTAATCGGTATTGAGGAGGATCGGTTCCACATCGACGCTGGACCATCCTCATATGTAGCATTGTCTGGATGCCCTGTGGGGCCATCTGCCCTATCAGTGTGAGTGAGGAGGTTTGTGCGTCGGTGTTTAGGAGCTCGAAATACCGAGCTAAGCATGTGATGTAGGGACCCATATATATGATCCCTCGCCGATGCTGCTCCGTCTGATTTTGAATAGCTCGGGCTATAAAATATGCTAGGTCGAAAACATGTCCGTTTGACATGCACCATAGGTAGTAGGCGTCATGAGTATTGACGACGCCGGTGCTCTCCCGTCGACCTGTCAAAGTATGAGCCAAAATAGCGTGTACGTACCTCAGAGACGATGCCAGGGCCGTCGCTTTTGAGCGACTGGGGTCATAATCGAAGGAGTGGGTAGCTATCTTGTGCCAACATTGAGTGGGGCTGAAATGTATATGGCGATGCAACTCCGAAAGGTCATTCTCTTCTACGAAGTCGTCTGTATAAAGTCCTAAAGCAGCTCTGAATTGCGGCACGTTCAGCTGTCGTATAGTGCCGCCGAGACGGAATTGTATCGTGCTAGGATCATCGTAATGGCTCATCACTGTTTGAAGTTGAAATGTTGAGCAGAGCTCCAAAGTGAGCTCTAGGTATGTGTGCTTGACAATGTTGAAGAATTACTCCCACGGATCAGTGGTTAGGAGGGCCCTTATGTCACTGTCAAGATGGACCTGCTCTAAAGCGGCCCAGTCGATACATCTGCCTGTTCTGAGGGGTCGCGTGCGAAGTAATTTATATCGGTCCTCTTGGATCCCTGGAGGAAATTGGAGGAACGGATGGCGAACTTCGGCGGATGCACTTGCGGCTGATGATCCGGGTCCTTTTCGCTTTTTCGAGCTTGGGGCTGTTGTTCTCTTTCCTCGTGACGACGATATTGTACCTGAAAAATAGTTGATTTTCAAGTAATTTTCTACCAAAATAAAACAAGTAGTTTGATCAATACCCAAAATATTCAAAGTCTACATAAGAACATTTCAACCATGAGTAACCATTTTGACAGTGATTAGTTCTATCTAGTTCTAATTAACTACGTAAACAATGACTAACATATTGAGGGTAGTAATCAAATTAATTCTAAATTTCTAAAGATTAATAAAAATAATAGTAAAAATAGACTAAAATGAAATTGTAATCATATAATAAGTAAATAGATGGGAATGAAATATTGAAAAGTGACCAGTAGTGCTTTCGAGCGTGGCGATGTGTACGGGCGGAGCACGGTCGTGTAACGGTAGCGCACGGACGTGTAACTGTGGCGCACGGTCGTGTGCTGTAAAAATCTGGGTAACACGGCGGTGCAGTGGGCGTGGACTCCTGGTGACACAGTCGTGTCTTCGTTTTTGTATGGGTCTTTGGAAGGAAGGGAGGTGATTTTTATTGATGGTGGCCGGATTAGGGGGTAGTTTTTGAGGGAGAACGGCTAGGGTTGGGGTTTGGGAAGAAATTTGGAGAAAACGGGGTTGTGTTTCTTTAAATAAGAAAAGTGACACGGGAAGAGGCCACGCCCGTGTGTCTGTTATTCAGCCCGTGTTTCTCGCGATTTTCGAACTTGGGCGCGTTTGCGATGTTGCCCCCGCCCGTGTTCCCTGGGCGTGTGCTATTTATGTTCACTTCTCCCACGCCCGTGCTTTAGGTTGCCACGCCCGTGTATATATAGTCAGTGTTTCACACGGTTGGTAGGCACGGGCATGGCTCATGCCCGTGCTTAGTTACTCAGGATAGACCACGGTTGATCAGCACGGGCGTGTCCAGCCCGTGTTTGGCAAGTCAGTATACTCCACAGTTGCTCAGCACGGCCGTGGGGCTATTGTCATAGCCCGTGTTGGGGATAAAAATTGCCTTTGTCGAGCACGGCTATAAGTATGCCCGTGTCTCATCCCATGGCTTCCACACGGCCACGGGCACGCCCGTGTGTAAGGTCGTGTGGTCTAAAACTTGTGCTTTATTGGATTAGTTAATATGAGGTTAAATGCTAAAAATTAAAATTATAATGTTAGTAAAGTTAGTGCTCGGGTTGCCTCCCGAGAAGCGCTTGTTTAAAGTCTTAAGCTAGACTTACCCTGTTTTCATTTCTAAAAGAAGGTTCACGGAGCTGAAGCTCCTCTCTCATATCCCTAAAATCTTCACCATTATAGATTTTGAGTCGGTGACCATTTACCTTAAATGTGCCCTGAGTTGGATGAGTTACCTCGATTGTGCCATAGGGAAAAATTATTTTGATCACGAATGGACCTGACCATCTTGATTTCAGTTTCCCAGGAAACAGTTTAAGCCTTGAGTTGTATAGCAGGACCAAGTCTCCTACTTCGAATTGTTTTGATTTCTTTAGACGAGCATCATGCTGTCGCTTTGTTGCCTCTTTGTATAGTTTTGAGTTGTCGTAGGCATCAGTTCTCCATTTGTCTAGCTCGTTCATCTACATCATTCTTTTCTCTCCTGCAGTTTTAAGATCGTAATTTAAGAATTTTATAGCCCAAAAGGCTTTATGTTCTAACTCGAATGGCAAATGACAACTTTTCCCGTAGACAAGTTTGTATGGGGATGTCCCTAGGGGGTTTTAAATGCTGTTCTATAGGCCCATAGGGCATCATCTACTTTTAATGCCCAATCTTTTCTGTTTGATTCAACCGTTTTTTTGAGAATACGCTTAAGTTCTCGGTTTGCTACTTCAACTTGCCCACTGGTTTGAGGGTGATATGGGGTAGCTATCCTGTGGTGTACTCCATATTTTTTTAAGACCTTATCAAATTAAGTATTACAAAAATGAGTACCCCTATCACTAATGATGGCTCTAGGTGTTCCAAATCGAGAGAACAGTTTCTTGAGAAACTTAACTACAACTCTGGCATCATTGGTAGGTAAGGCTTCGGCTTCTACCCATTTTGACATGTAATCAACTGCTACTAGGATGTACTTATTTCTGAATGAACTAGGGAATGGACCCATAAAATCAATACCCCATATGTCGAATATTTCATATGATAGCATGTATGTTTGAGGCATTTCATCGCGTTTAGAAATATTACCCGTTCTTTGGCATTTATCACATGAAGTGACGTACCTGTTGGCATCTTTAAATAAAGTAGGCCAATAAAAACCTGATTCGAGTATTTTATGTGCTGTCTTAATGCCACTGTAATGTCCTCCTGAAGGTCCTGAATGGCAATGTTCTAGGATCTTGCGTGCTTCTGCCTTTGTAATGCATCTTCGAATTACCTGATCTACACATATATGGAAAAGAAAGGGGTCCTCCCAGAAATAGTTCTTCACATCAGAAAAGAATCGCTTCTTTTGATGATGTGTTAGATTTTTCGATAGAACGTTAGCGGCTAAATAATTCACAATATCTGCAAACCATGGTACCTCAGAGCAGGTTATAAAAAAGAGTTGTTCCTCAGGGAATGAGTCATTTATCTCTCTTTCATCAAGCTCTTCGATATGTGGGTTTTCAAGCCTGGAGAGGTGATCTCACTTTGCAAGGTTTTCAGCCCCTTTTTATCCTGTATTTCCAAATCAAATTCTGTAAAAGTAAAATCCATCTTATGAGTCGAGGTTTTACATCGAGTTTGGTTAAAAGATAACGGAAGAGCGAGTGGTCGTGTAAACGACAACTTTAGATAATACTAAATCTTATCAATTTATCAAATGCAAAGACTACAACTAGTAATTCTTTTTCGGTGGTGGTATAATTTTCTTGTCATGGTGTTAATGTCTTGTTTGGCGTAATAAATCGATCGGAAGTGCTTGTCTCTTCATTGTCCTAAAAAGCGCACCTCTTCGCAAAATCACTTGCATCACACATTAGTTCAAAAGAAAGATTCCAATCGGGGGCACTTATAATTGGGGCATTTACTAACTTCTCTTTAAGGATATTAAATGCATCTAAACATTCCTAATTGAAATTAAAAGGTACATCTTTTTCTAGCAATTTCGTTAGAGGCTTAGCTATTTTAGAAAAATCTTTAATAAATCTTCTATAAAATCCTGCATGTCCTAAAAAGCTTCTAATAGCCTTAACTGAACTGGGAGGATGTAATTTTTCTATGGTTTCGACCTTTGCTTTATCTACCTCGATTCCCTTACTAGAAATTTTATGTCCCAATAAAATTCCTTCTTGCACCATAAAGTGACATTTTTCCCAATTTAAAACAAGATTTGTTTCTTCACATCTCATTAGAACTCGTTTTAAATTTTTAAGGCAAAGATGGAAAGAATTACCGAATACCGAAAAATCGTCCATGAATACCTCCATAATATCTTCCACAAGTTCGTCAAAGATTGCCAACATGCAACGCTGAAAAGTAGCAGGAGCATTACATAATTCAAAAGGCATTCTACGATAAGCAAACGTATCGTATGGGCATGTGAATGTTGTTTTCTCTTGATCTTCAGGTGCTATTGGAATTTGGAAATAACCGGAAAGTCCATATAGGAAGCAATAGTACATATGCCCAGATAACCTTTCTAACATTTGATCAATGAAGGGAAGAGGGAAGTGATCTTTTCTAGTGGCGTCGTTCAGCTTCCTATAATCAATACAGACTCTCCAACCTGTGACTGTTCTGGTGGGAATTAGTTCATTCTTTTCGTTGGCTACCACCGTCATGCCTCCTTTCTTTGGAACAACTCGCACACAGGACTTACCTAATTGCTTTGTCGAAAATAGGATAAATTATTCCAGCATCTAGAAGTTTAATTACCTCGGCTTTCACAACTTCTTTTATGTTGGGATTCAATCGTCTTTGAGGTTGTACACATGGCTTGTATTCCTCTTCCATTAAAATTTTGTGGGTGCAAAACGATGGACTTATTCCCTTAATGTCAGAGATTTTCCAAGCTATGACTCTTTTATGTTCTCTTAGTACCTGTATCAACTCCTCTTTTTCCTTGGGTTCTAATTCTGAAGAGATAATTACTGGTAGCGTAGAATTGTCCCCGAGGAATGCATACTCTAGGTGCTTCAGTAATTGTTTTAATTCTAATTTGGGCGGCTCATCAATGGAGGGTTTTTGTTTTGGTTCGTCATTGACTTTAATGCTCTCTTCTTTCTTATGTCTAGATGAAGATGTATTCAAATTCAGCTCGTCATCTTCATCTTCTTCCCCCTCTTCTTGAGTCAGGCACAGTTCCATCGTGTCATCATGTATAATTTCCTGTAATGAGTTTTGAATGATATAATCAGTGGTATCAACAAAATAACAGGAATCATCTTGTTCTCTAGAATATCGCATGGCGTCATAAGTTTGAAAAATAATTTCTTCCTCGCCTATCTTTAATGCAAGTTTTCTATCACCTACATCGATAACAGCCCTAGCAGTAGCTAAAAAAGGACGCCCTAAAATTAAGGGAACCTCAATGTCCTCATCCATGTCAAGCACAACAAAATCAACAGGGAAAATAAATTTATCAATTTTTACTAAGAAATCTTCGATAACTCCTCTAGGATATTTAATAGATCTATCAGCTAACTGAATACACATCCTAGTGGGTTTTGGTTCCCCCAGATCTAGTTGTTTAAACATTTTATAGGGCATTAAATTAATACTGGCACCTAGATCAGCTAATTCTTTCTTAATATTCAAACTACCAATTAAACATGGAATAGTAAAACTTCCTGGGTCTTTTAATTTGGTTGGTAACTTGTTTTGGAGGATGGCTGAACATTCTTCATTATGCTCAACTGTTGATATTTCTTCGAGCTTCCTTTTATTTGTCAGGAGTTCTTTTAAGAATTTTGCGTACGTCGGCATTTGTAAAATGGCCTCAACAAAGGGTAAGTTAATATGTATTTGTTTAAAGAGTTCAAGAAATTTACCATATTGGGCATCTAATCGGTCTTTCTTTAACTTTGCTGGGTATGGGATTGGTGGTTCACTTTCTTTGCGCACTGGAGTTACATCCTCAACTCCCTCATCCTTTGCTTTGTCATCTTCATGTGGTATTTTCTTCTTTAGTTCGACTAACTCCCTTCCACTTCTTAGTGTAACTGCCTTTGCCTGTTCTATTCTTTTAGAAAAAATCTCTGATCGAATTTCAGAAACCATCTTAGTAAGTTGTCCAACTGTGTTAGTAAGTTGTCCAACTATCTTAGTGAGTTCCCCTACTTGGCTCTCGATCCCTTTAATTGATGCCTGTTGATTCTTAAGGGTGGTCTCAGTGTCTTGGAGACGGTTATCTGTAGCTGCCATGAATTTTGTCAGCATCTCTTCAAGATTCGGTTTCTTCTCCTGTGGATAGGGCTGATTTTGGAAATTTTGAGGAGGTTGTTGTCTTGATTTCCTTGATTACCTTGTCCTCCCCATGAAAAATTTGGGTGGTTCCTCCAACCTGGGTTATAATTATTACTATAAGGATTATTATTGGATTTGAAATTGTTACATATATAGTTCATCTGTTCGTTCTCTGTGCCCGGTTGGTAGGGTGGGTACTCAGGATTTGCCACAGTTCCACTTGCGTCGCACTGCATCACTCGATGTACCTGCGAAGAACACAAACTATCAAGCTTTTTATTCATCATCTCTACCTGTATTGATAGCATGGTTACTGCATCAATGTTGAAAACTCCGGCTGATTTTGTTGGTTTTGTCCTTGTAACCTGCCACTGATAGTTATTCAGTGACATCTCTTCAATAAACTCGTAGGCTGCTTCAGGAGTTCTGTTGTTCAGGGTTCCACCGGCGGCTGAACCAATTAGTTGCCTCGTTGAGGGTTTTACACCATTATAGAAAGTTTGGACTTGGAGCCACAAGGGTAAACCATGGTGCGGACACCTTCTCAAGAGATCCTTGTATCTCTCCCATGTGTCGTATAATGTCTCTAAATCCATCTGCACAAAAGAAGAGATATCAATCCGTAATTTGGCCGTTTTGGCCGGTGGGAAATATTTTAATAAAAAATTTTCGGTCATTTGATCCCATGTGGTGATTGACCGTTGTGGTAACGAGTTTAACCACTGTTTGCCTTTATTCCTTAATGAAAAGGGAAATAACCGAAGCCTTATGGCATCATCAAAAACGCCATTTATTTTGAAGGTATCACAGAACTCTAAAAAATTAGCTATATGAGTGTTTGGGTCTTCGTCCTGCAAACCATCAAATTGAACAAATTGTTAAATCATTTGTATAGTGTTAGGCTTTAATTCAAAATTATTAGCAGCTATAGCAGGCCTAACAATACTTGATTCGGCTCCTGTTAAATGAGGTTTAGCATAATCATACATAGTACGTGGAGCATTATTTTCTGCCACATCTTGGGGTGGTGGATTATTCTCGTCCATCCCTTCAGTAGGATTGGGTTCGCCTTCTCGCTCTTTTTCTGTGTAATTTAGGGCTCGCCTAATTTCTCTACGATTCCTGCGAGCAGTAGCTTCAATATCATTGTCGTATACTAAAAGTCCTCTCGGGTTCCTTCTAGTCATAAACTAGAGGTACCTGGAAGGAAGAAGTAATAGAAGAAGAAAAATTAGCAAATAAAATAAGAAATAAAATTGAATTGCAAAAAAAATAAAAATGGCTAAAGTAATAAAAATAGAGTGTTCTTAATATTTTAGTTCCCCGGCAACGGTGCCAAAAACTTGATCGTTGTGATGTCAGAGTTTTAAATTTATAAAGATAATGATCGAACCTGGAAACTAACTATGACAACGATTGAGGCAAGCGTACCTATCGAACAGTAGTATAGCTTAGGCAAGACCGGATTGTCGAACCCAAAGGAACTAAAAGTACTAATACTAACTTTCTTTCTATTATTTAGCCTAAGAATTAAGCGAATGGTTGTTTAATCTAAATTAATTAACTACTAAACTTAAAGACTCTAAGACAAAGAAGAATGAAATTGGGAAAATAACTTGAGGAAAAACCAATTAATTAAGACGACACCCAAGGAAGAATCCACCTAGACTTCACTTGTTATCTAACTCTGAACCAGACGATTTATTCATTTGACTTGATCCGTGAGATTCCCTAATTTATATTAAACCCTCTCTCGAGGAGAATAACGTCTAACCCTAGGTTGATTAATTGAAATCTCTTTCTAATTAAAACCACTAGAATTGCATTAACTCGATCTATGGACTCCCATATTAGGTTTCACCCTAATCCGGCAACGCTTCGTCACCCTATCTCTAGGCACGCGATCAACTCCGCTTAACTATGCTAGATCTATTCTTAGGCAGGGACTTTTGCTCCTCCACCTAAGCACATCCAGCTTGAATTAATATCTGCGAAATATCAACACAAGAATTAAGCACACATAATTAAGAACAAATCAAATATTTATCATATAGTTCAGCAAACGATAACAAGATTCATCTAAGTTTCATCCCCCTCAGGCATCTGAAGGTTTAGTTCATAATAATAAAGGAAAACATCTCAGAAGAAAGGATAAAACAAAACATAAGAAATCCCTAAAACCCCCTGAAGGAATTGAAGAGGAGATCCTCCGTCTTGAGTAGAATTCCGACTTCTTGAGATGGATCAACTGGCTATCCCCGAGCGAATCCCCACAAATCTGCCCTCTCTGGCCTAGCAAGACGCCCTTAGACGGTAGCTTTAGGCTCCCGTCGACTCCCCTTAGACGGTCATACTTAGGGTGTATTTATAGGCTTTTGGAATGTGTTTCTTTTCCTCTAAGTATCCAAATCCGATTGAAATTGCTCTTTTCTGTGGCAGGGACACGGCCATGGCACACGCCCGTGTGAATCGTCTTTAGGCCATGTTCGGACTTCATTAATGAGGCACGGCCGTGTATTTCATGGCTTAGACCGTGTTCGAGATTATTGAGGAAGCATGGCCGTGTGGTCTTGGGCCCAGGCCGTGTTGATTTCGTGCTTTGGCCCATTTAGCTCGTTTTAAGCCCGTTTCTTGTTCTTTTCATCCTCCGGTGCTTTCCTGAGTATAAAACATGAAAAGAAAGGATTAAGAGCACCTTTTTACATAAAATAAGGGATAATTCATCAAAAAGTATGCTAAATGTGGGCCTAAAATATGTTACTTTTAGTGTTTATCAAAAATCATAAGAGAGGGAGATAAGTGAAACTTCCTGAATTTTTGATGAAATCCATGGAGTAGTTGACGCGGAATTTTAGATATAACAAAGTTGAGTGCATAATCTTGAGCAACTATTAAGAACATAAACACAACTGTGGAAGAATGTTACGGGATTACTCGATTAGGAATAAAACTAAAATAAAGTTCAAAATATAAAAGATAAGTATTTGAAAATATGATAATAAACATAAGGAAAGTAAACTAAAGATAAAAAATAAAAATAAGAATAAAAATAAAGGTAAAGATAAGAATAGGGATTGGGGCACACAGTCAGGGGCCACGCCCGTGTAGAGGTTCCCATGCCCATGTCGATTTGTCAATGTCGACCATGGCCTATGGGCACGGGCGTGTCGCACGCCCGTGCGATTTACTCAGTTTCGACCACGGCCGCATCGCACGGCCGTGGTGTTTTATCGTAGCCCATGTTTAGGGAAAATTCTTGTCCTTGGCCCTCACGGTCTCCTCTACGCCGATGTGCCTACTCGTGGTGTCCACACGGCCACGGCCACGCCCGTGTGCAAGGCCGTGTGGTAGGGAAAACTACGCCTAAAACATGAACGAAAGTGAAAACAAACTAATTAGTAGGGTTAGTTCTCGGGTTGCCTCCCGAGAAGCGCTTGTTTAGAGTCCTAAGCTAGACTTACCTTTCATTCGTATAATCATGGTGGTTTGAGGAGTTGAAACTCCTCATTCCTGCTATCAGTTTTGTTAAAATAAGGTTTTAGACGAGTAATATTTATCTTGAAAGTGCCGAATTTGGAATGAGTTACCTCATCATGCTGCAGTATGGGAAAATATTCAAGATCACGTGAAAGGGGTTGTTCCCTTAGGTTCAGAAGTGGCAACACGAGGATCTGTATTATCCATTAGAACTCGGTCTCCATCCTTAATTTGACTCGTTTTATCTTTAAGCTTGTTTGGTTCATCGTGTACTTTCAATTTCTCCTTAAGCTGTGTTTGCCATTCATCTAGTTCCTCGATCTGGAGCCTTCGTTCCTCATGAACAGTTCTGTTCTCAATATGAAAGCTAGACCATGACTCTGTCATCTTTTCCCGAGGAATTTTCTGCAAAGAAGATTGAACGTTAAGTTTACTTATATTAACAGGATTTGTATCATCTTGATCACTAGATATTCTGATAGAATCACGTGCTTGGAGTTTAATCATGTCATCACCTACACGAAGTGTGAGCTCACCTGTACCAACATCAATTCTTGTTTTAGCAGTTGCTAAAAAGGGTCTTCCTAAAATTAAAGGAATATTATTGTCCTCATCTATGTCTAAAACGAAAAAGTCTACTGGGAATATGAATTTATCAATTTTTACTAGTACATCTTCGATTATACCCTTAGGAACTCTAATAGTCTTATCAGCTAATTGAATGCTCATCCTAGTTTGTTTGGGTTTCCCTAGACCTAGTTGTTTAAACATTTTATAAGGCATAACATTTATGCTTGCCCCTAAATCAGCCAAAGCGTTATTAACAGGTAGACTACCAATTAAGCACGGAATTGTAAAACTCCCTGGATCTTTTAATTTTCGTGGTAGTTTATTTTGTAGAATTGCTGAGCACACTGCGTTTAGCTCCACATGCGACGTATCGTCTAACTTCCGTTTGTTTGTCAAAAGCTCTTTTAAAAATTTCCTTGAATTGGGCATCTGCGAAAGAGCTTCAAGAAACTGTAAGTTAATATGTAATTTTTTTAAAAGTTTAAGAAATTTACCGAATTTTGCATCTGTGCGGTCTTTCTTTGTCGCATTGGGATTGGTACACGAGGTTGGTATTCTGTAATTACCAGTTTTGGTTTATCATGGCTTACCTCAACCTTACCCTTATCTACCATGTTCTCTTGCCTCTATTTTGGTTCATCTAACCCTTCACTATCGTGAATAGTAATGGCGTGAATTTGCTCCTTTGGGTTAGTTTCAGTGTTGCTTGGCAAGTTTCCTTGTGGTCGTTCTGAGATTAGCTTAGCAAGCTGACCTATTTGGTTCTCGAGCCCTTGAATCGATGCTTGCTGATTTTTGAGTGCTGTTTCAGTGTTTTGGAAATGGGTTTCTAACACCGCGATGAATTTCGTTAGCATCTCCTCAAGGTTCGGCTTCTTCTCTTATGGGTAGGGTTATTGTTGAAAGCTTGGAGGGGGTTGTTGTCTTTGAATTCCTTGACCACCCCATGAGAAGTTTGGGTGATTACTCCAACCTGGATTATAATTGTTACTATAGGGGTTATTTTGAGATCTAGAATTATTACCCATATAGTTCATCTGTTTGCTTTCTATGCCAGGGTTGTAGGATGGATATTCTGTATTGTTTGTCCCTCATCCATTTGTATCGCACTGCATTACTGGATGTACCTGCGAAGAACCACACAAACCATCAATTTTCTTATTAAGAAGTTCTACCTGATTTGATAGCATGGTTACTGCGTCGAGGTTGAAAACACTGGCGGCTTTTGTTGGCCTTGTCCTTTTAACCTGCCACTGATAGTTATTCAGTGACATCTCCTCTATAAAATCATATGCCGCTTCAGGGGTCTTGTTATTTAGGGTTCCACCGGCGGCTGAATCAATCAACTGCCTAGTTGAGGGGTTCACACCGTTGTAAAAGGTTTGAACCTGTAGCCACAAAGGTAACCCATGGTGAGGGCATCTCCTTAGTAGATCCTTATATCTCTCCCATGCATCGTAGAGTGTTTCTAGATCCATCTGTACAAAAGAAGAAATATCATTCCTCAACTTAGCCGTTTTAGCCGACGGAAAATATTTTAACAAAAATTTTTGGTCATTTGTTCCCATGTAGTGATTGACCCTCGTGGTAACGAGTTTAACCACTGTTTAGCTTTGGTACTCAACGAGAAGGGAAACAACCGAAGGCGAATGGCATCATCAGAAACGCCATTAATCTTAAAAGTGTCGCAGAATTCCAGAAAATTTACCAAGTGATTGTTTGGATCCTCATCCTGCAAACCATCAAACTGAACAAATTGTTGAATCATCTGTATAGTGTTAGGTTTCAGTTCAAAATTATTCGCAAAGATAAGCAGTCTAACAATACTTGATTCAGTTCTCATTAAAGTAGGTTTAGCATAATCATACATAGTACGAGGAGCAAGATTTTGATTCACCGGATTTGCGGTAACCACAGGAGGTAGCGGATTATTATCAGCCATCTCTTCTGTAGTGTTGGTTTTGTCTTCTTGTTCTTCTTCTATGTATTGTAGGCTTCGCCTTATTTCTCTTCGATTTCTGCGAGCTGTACTTTCAATCTCACTGTCAAAAAGTAATGGTCCTGACGGGTTCCTTCTAGTCATAAACTAAAAGTTCTTGCCAGAAGCAAGGAAAGAAAAAATTAGAAAAGTAAAAAGAAATTAAGTTGCAATAAAATAAAAACTAATGTCTAAAGTAATAAAAATTTAGTGTTCCTAATATCTTAGTCCCCGGCAACGGCGCCAAAAACTTGATGGAGCTTTAAACTAACTATTATTTTGACAAAGGCAAGCGCACCTATCGAACAGTAGTATAGCTGTGGTGAGTCCGGAATATCGTATCCTCAAGGACCAAGAGTAATAGTATTAACTATCTTTTTATTATCTAGCCTAATAATTAAGGGGATTTATTTTCAATCTAAAATTTACTAACTAATTTAACTAACTATGAATGCGACAGAGAGTAAACTGGGGAATATACCTTTGGACAACTTATATGAGATAGACAATACCTAAGGAAGAATCCACCTAGACTTCACTTATTACTTTTGATTCATGCAATTTATTCACTTGGCTTAATCCGTAGAAATCCCTAAATTATATTAATACCTCTCTCGAGGCTACTAACAACTGACTCTAGGTTGATTAATTGAAATCTCTTTCTAATTAAAACCCTTATTGTCGCATTAACTCGATCTATGGATTCCCTTATTAGGTTTGACCCTAATCCGGCAGTATGTAACACCCCTATCCTGTATCCGTCACCGAATTAGGGTTAAAGGTATTACCAAACAGATCGGAAACTTATTCAGAAAATTCATAATATAAATCATCAATCACCATCATCATGTCCCATCTATAGGTCAACAAGACCTTAAACATGCTTTGGAGTAGGTCCGGGACTACGCCAAACTCTTACGGAATTTCTCAGAAATTTAAAACTTTTCTAAGTTATGCAGGACACACACCCGTGTGGGCTGGCCGTGTGCCTCCCACGGACACCAGACACCCCCATGGGTCTTGGCCGTGCCAAAACAGGGTAGGTATACTGACTTTTCCATACGGCCACTAGGCACGCCCGTGTACCATGGCCGTGTGCTCTTAGGCCATATACTGACTAAACCACACGGCTATTAGGCACACTCGTGTGCCACGGCCGTGTGCCCTTAGCTCGCTACTGACTTACACCCACGGTCATCAGGCACGCCCGTGTGGCAAAATAGGCCATTTGCAAGGCCAATATGCCACCCACATAGGGTCAAACCTACAAGCGTATTACCAAAGCAACTCATGCACATTTGGACATCAAAGATATATAAAAAAAACCATCCAATCACTACATTCAAATCCATTTCAATCATACCAATTTACATAACTAAAACTCATGTATACACAAGCATAATTCATCCATATTTACCTTTCATGAACTCATTCTTTTGTTCAAACATATATGCCTATATTTCATCCATAAACTTACCATCAACTTAACCATTTCATATGCTATCAAACCATACTAAAACATTCATCATGTAACATATTCATTATTGCATATTATCAACACATAACTAGCCAAATCACATGGCTAAGTTCATCTCTCAACTTATACAAATTAGCTAGCCTATACATGCCATACTTAGTATATACATTTTCAAAAGATACCAAAATGAGTTTGAGTAGTGTGATGACGATCCTCGACGGTCCCTAGCCTTTAGTAGCTTTGACGATCTATAAAATAGAGCAGATACACACACAGAGTAAGCTTTCAAAAGCTTAGTAAGCTATATACAAATAAATTTATCATAAAATGTATATAACTAAATTGATACAATAACATTAATGGTTCTCATAACAAATTGATCTCATATATTCCTTGGCTCAATTGTTAAGCCATTTCTTGCCACATTCTTCAATTCAAATATCACATATTCACAAGGCTTATTCAAGCATATCTTCATATGAAATCTCATTATTTCTTTGCATATACTCATCATAGTAAGTTCATATATATACTTACCTTTTATACACACATAGTGTATTTTTCAAACGTACCTGAAATAGATGTACAAATCACAGAGTTGTTTATTTCTCAGACTTGCCCGTTGAACCGTTCAGAACTAAATAGGATATTCAGAAAAATCAGAATAGTCATATGTCGTAACCATTTTTTTTTGAAAAATGGGTCGATTTTGGTTTTAAAAAAGACGAAAGTCGCCACCAATCCTTTTGATGAGGTGTGATCGGGTCACCTCGTAAGGCGGTTGTTTTTAATAAACAATTTGATTTATCAAAACAACAATTTTGGTCTACGAAACTCAGAAAATGGGTTCGGGAGTCAGTTACGCACGAGGAAGGATTAGCACCCTCGTAACGCCCAAAATTGGTACCTTATTGATTGATTAATGTCCTAGTATTGAAAATTGGAATAGATGTTAAAATACGAATCCTTTAGAAAATGTTTGGATAATTCAAATTGGATACCGAAATTCTCCTGTTCCGAAAAGATGAAATACCACATTCAGCATGATAGGACATGATGTTTCAAACCCTCGATACCAAGATCATTTCATGATTTCCAAAATTCATACGTTGCAATTTTAAAAGGGTATTCCACTATTTGGCCAAACTAAAAACCGAAACCCAGCACGATTGGGCACGATTTCTCGAGTTTCCAAACATGAAATATTGCCTTATTTAAGAAAACACGGTCGAAACCTCTAAAGGATATTTAGCCATTTGGACGAACGGAAAGTCGAAACCCAGCACGATTGGGCACGATTTCTCGAACTTCCAAACACGAAACATTGCCTTGTTTAAAAACCTTTTTATGAGTTTAGGTAAAAAAGTGGTAACAGAAGAATCGATGTAACCTTTAAAATGGAAAATAGGTTAAAAAGAAAAAATGGTCATACTTAGCGAATAGTGACAAAAATAGTATACACTATAACAAAACCATAAAACAATAATGATAGTAACACGAAAAAATGCAATAATAGTGATAAGACATATTAATAAACAAGTAATAATAAGAACAATATAAAAGGAATAATAATAATGAAAACAACAGTCATAACGTTAATAACAAAAATAAAATAAAAAAATAAATAGATATAATAATAACAATAATAATAATAGTAAAATAAATATGCGTATAATAGCAAAATACGATAATATTGAAATAATAAGAACAATATATTTATAATAGTATTAATCGAAAGTAATAATGCTCATAAAAATATATAAATACCAAAACATGTTAATAATAAATAATAGCAAAAGGTAAAAATAAGATAGTAATAGTAATAATAATAATGATACTAGTAATAAATATAAAATAATAATAATAGTAGTAATAATGATAATTAATGATAAAAAATAATGATAACAATAATAAAAATAAAAATAATAATACTAATAATAATAGTGTAGTAATAATAATAATGGTAATAATACTAATAATAATATGAAATATTAAATGATAATAATAATAATAATAAATAATTAATAGTGATAAAAATAAAAATACTAAATAATAGTAGTGATAATAATTAAATAAATATAAAAAGATAAAATAATGGTAACAATAATAAAATAAGGGTAGTAACGCTAATAATAATAAATAATTGATAAAAATGAAAATATTAAATAATAGAAATTGCAAAATAATAAAAAAAGGGGCTAAATTGAATTTAAAACGGAAGTTTTGGGGCTAATTCGAAATAAAAAATAAAAGGAAAGGACTTATTTGTATGCGCGAAAGAAACGGAGGGACGAAAGAGGTAATCCCCTCCGGCCAAAACGCGCAGCAGCAAAGGGGACCAAATTGCGAACCGGAGTAAATTGTGGGGTCAAATTTGCAAAATAAAAAAACTTAATTAAAAAGGTAAAAAATGCGAAAGGACCAAATAGGCAATTAGACCCATAAGCAAAAACACGCGGATCCTCCGGGCGGGTCGGGTCGACACGCGGATCCTGGGGCCAAAACGACGCTGCGTTTTGGCGTTTAAAACCACCCCAAACGACGTCGTTTTAGGGGCCTATTTAAGGCAAAAAATCTTCAAAAAAAAATCATTTGTTACCTTTTTTTTTTCAAAAAAAAACTGACCATTTTTTCTCTGCGAGTCGAAGAGCTCGTGGGATTCTCGATCCACACCCGACCACACATGACGGCCATTGGTCGCCGTAGCGTACTCATGACTCCACTACGCTAAAAAAAAGTAAAATTTGTATTTTTTTTATATTTCTTTTTTTAAAAAATAATATAGTGATAATATATGCTGAGAAGAAGAAAAAAAGAAATAATTTTCGAAATAAAAAAAATCACCTTTTTTCTCTCTCTTTTGGGTTTTCAGTTCTCCGTTTTAGTGCTATTTTTTGTGTTTTTGAATGTTTGAATCTGTCTCTTGCTTCTATTGATGATCGAAAGAAAAAAGAAAAAGATCCTTTTACAAAGAAATTAATCGGCTTTTATAGCCCGAATTTTTACATTCGTTAAAAATCTGTCATTTCTTCTTTTGTGCAGGTGCTAGTGGTGTAAATGGAGGGCGATGGAAGTGACAAGGGCGGTGGTGGCAGGTGGTCAGAGGACAGACACCCTAGGTGCGACGCACCTAGGGTTTTTTGCTGTTTTATTTTCTTTGCTTTTTTTGTTTATTGGGTTAGGGCTGTTGGTTAAGGGCTATTCGGGTTTGGGTTTTGTAATTGGGGTTTAATTTTGGGCTTGGATTTTGGGCCTTGTTGTTGGTCTGGGCTCCGGGCAGAATTGGCCCATAATAGCTGCCCCTCTTTGCTTGTTGTCGTGTAATGGGAACAAAGCAAAGACTTTAAAGAGGGCCAATTTTGCCTGGTCTTGTAGGGTCTTGACTTCTTTGGTGCTCTTCTTTGTCAGGTAGCCTCGCTCCAATCCACCATATCTCGTTGCTTCGATCCACTCCACTGCAACCTTGAGAGATCAGATTTGTCATTATAGTAGATTTAATCCCACCTACTGCAACTTCAGAGGTGTAGGATTTGTCGCTTTAATTCGCTCCACTGCAACTTCAGGGAGATAAGATCCGATGTCCTCGATCTGCTCCTGCAATCTTCAGGAATGCCAGATCTGCTATCTTCAATCTGCTCCTGTAACAGTCCGGTTTATACCCTAGTCGGAATAGTGGTTTCGGGACCACGAATCCGAGTCCAAATAATATTTTTATATTATTTTTCTGTTCCGTTGATATGTGACTAAGTATGTGTTAAATTTCTGTATGTTAATTTGACCGTTTGTGTGTTGATTGACAAAAAGGATGAAATTGCATTGAATGTGAAATTTTCTTGCTATTTGCTAAAGTACTAATGTGTTGTGGCTTTTAAAAGTTTTGGCCTTAAGTGGTAATTGAACCACTATTTGGTTAGTGGGTGATTCTGGTCAAAAGTGACCTTGTTATTTATGTTATAATTTTTTTTTAATTGGCTAAAAGGGTAAATGAATTATTATGTATGTTATATGTGATAAAAACATGAAAAATGGCCATTCTTATTTCATCTTTTTGACCGAAAACAAGGGGAAGAAGAAAGGGTTTTATTCTTTTAATTTTCTAAGCACATTCCAAGCTTAATTCAAGGTTAGATTTTGATCCGTTTTGATAATTTCTACGTTTTTGTAATCGTTGCTTTGTGCTCTACAAAACCCATGCTTAAATTTTGTAAATTGATGATGATTGTGTGATATGCCATTGATGATATGTTGAGCTTTGTGAAAGTTTAAGGTGTTAAAAGAAAGATTTGAACTAGATGAACATACTTTGTTCTAGAATTTTTGATGAATTTAGCTAATTAGGGCTAAATTGAGAAAATGAGAAATTGAAGGGTTAAATTGTGAAATAAATGAAACATGTGGATTTGTATATGCATAAGAAGAATTCGGCTAAGCACATGTATATTGAAATTTTGTGTATTTGATGATTTTGTGAGATAGGGACTAAAGTGTCGAAATGTGAAAATGTGAGGGCTATTTTGTAAAATGCCCTAAATGTGTGTATGTGGACTAAATTGAATGAAATGATGATTGAATGGATTGAATTTGAATGTGTATAGACCAAGAAAGGAGAGGTTCGGATCGAGATCGAGGCAAAGAGAAAGTGCTCGATTAATCGACCGTTTCGGTATTTTGACATCCGAGGTAAGTTCGAATATAATATATGTTATTAAGATATGTTTTTGTATTATGAAATGAATGTGTATATGTGTATGAAATTGAGATGCTATGTGCAAGATTTAGTTAAGAGCACTAAGTGTGCGATATTGAAATCGAAACAGAAATGAATAGCACTGAGTGTGCAATGTTTTGAAAGATTTGGCTTATAGTATTGGCACTGTGTGTGCGTTACCGAGATAAGTCGGTTAAAAGAATAGGCACTAAGTGTGCGATGACAAATATGCTACGAGCATGTATATAGCACTGAGTGTGCGATCAAATTGAATGAAAATTAAAGGATGATCGGCAAATAATATCGAGCATTGAATAGCTTGGAGGTTTAATAACTATGTGTGGTTAAGGTACGTATTGAACCTTTGTGGTTGATGAGTATAATCGAGCTATGATTGAGGAAATGAGTATTTTAGCTATGGATGAGAAGGCATGAATATGAGATAATAGATCTATGTGATTGTCTATTATATACATTGGTTTAATTTGATATGATAATTTTATTGTATGTCGAACTTACTAAGCTTTAGAAAGCTTACTGTGTGATTTGTTTCTCTGCTTTGCAGTGTCAGTATAGTTAGCTCAGATCGGGGGATCCTCAGCATCTCAGTCACACTATCAGCAATCTATTTTGGGGTATTTTGGAATGATGTACATAATTAAATATGGCATGTATAGGCTGGTCATTTGAATCATGTTTGATATTTGTAAGTAGCCATGAGATGTGGCTAGACATGTGCTAGTTTTAGCAAGAATGGTTTTGGTATATGTGATGCATCTTTTGGTATGGATTATGAGTTGAGAAATTGACTTATGAATGGTAACTTTGTGTTGGTAAAATGCTAGTATGAATTAGTGAAATTGAAAAAGGATGATGTTTGGTAATGAATGAATTATGCTTGTGATGATATGAGTTTTAGTCTTTGAAATTGTCATGGTTGGAATTGGTATTGAATGCATGGTTTGAATGACTATTTTGGTATGTTTTTGGTGGTAATATGTGCATGAGATGTCTTGGTTAATATGGCTTGTAGGTTTGACCCTTATGGATGGCATTTTGGCCTTGTAAACGGCCTATAATGTCACACGATCGAGGCGCACAGGCGTGCCTAAAGACCGTGGTTGAATTGGCAGAATGTAGCTTAGTATCACACGACCTTGACACGGGGGTGTCAGCTAGCCGTGGTATACAAGTCAGTAGCTAGCTAAGAGTACACGGCCATGGCACACGGGCGTGCTTGGTGGCCGTGGTGAGGAGGTCAGTATATGGCTTAGTAGCACACGGCCATGGCACACAGGCGTGCCTAGTGACCGTGTTAGTATAGTCAGTATGTGGACACGGAAGGACACACGGGGGTGTCTAGAAGCCGTGGAGGGCACACGGTCTCCTCCCACGGGCGTGTATCCCTTGAATCTTAGAAGAAAATTTTAAATGCTCGATGATCGCTGTAAATCAGAGTTTTAAAATTTATAAAAGAATGATCGAACCTGGAACTAACTCTGACAACGATTAAAGGCAAGTGCACCTATCGAACAGTAGTATAGTTTAGGCAAGACCGGATTATCGAACCCAAAAGAACTAAAAGTACTAATACTAACTTTCTTTTTATTATTTAGCCTAAAATAAGTGAAGTTTGTTTATTAATCTAAATTAATTAATTACTAAACTAAAGACTCTAAGACAAAGAAGAATGAATTTGGAAAATAACTTGGGAAAAACTCAGTTGATTTAGACGATACCCTAGGAAGAATTCACCTAAACTTCACTTGTTATCTATCCTTTAACCATATGATTTATTTATTTAGTTTGATTCGTAAGACTCCCTAACGTATATTAAACCCTCTCTCGAGGCGAATAACGTCTAACCCTAGGTTAATTAGTGGAACTCTCGTTAAACATATAATAACCCCTAGAATAGCATGAAAATCGATCTATGGATTCCCATATTAGGTTTAACCTAATCCGGCAAAATCTCGTCACCCTATCTCTAGGTGTGCGATCAACTCCGCTTTAATTATGTTGGATCTACTCTTAGGCGTGGTCTATTCCTCCTCCACCTAAGCACATTAAATTTGGATTAAGCTCACATAATTAAGAACAAACTAAGTATTTATCATATAATTCAAATAATCAAATAACAAGATTCATCATAGGTTTCATCCCCTTGGTGCCAAGGTTTAGTTCATAACAATAAAGGAAGACCTCTCAATAGAAAAGATAAAACAAAACATAAGAAATCCCTAAAACCCCTGAAGGAATTGAAGAGGAGATCCTCCGTCTTGAATAGAATTCTGGCTTCTTGAGATGGATCAACTGGCTATCTTCGAGTGATTCCCAAAAATCGACCTTTTCGGCTGCTTGGCTTGGCCTAGCTCGCCGCCCCCTTTCAGCTGGTACCTAAGGTGTATTTATAGGCTTTTGAAACACGTTTCTTTCTCCCTAAGTATCCTTTCTCGAATGAAATTGCTCTTCTCCACGGCAGAGGCACGGCCATGGAACACGCCCGTGTAAATCGTGGTCAGGCCGTGTTCGACACTGTTGAATGAGGCACGACCGTGTAAGTCGTGGTAAGGCCGTGTTCTAGTAGGAATGGTGGCATGGCCGTGTGGCTTGAAGTCCAGGCCATGTTAATTTCGTGGCTTGGCCCAAATTGGTTCGGTTTAAGCCCGTTTCTTGTTCTTTTCGTCATCGGGTGCTTTCCTGAGTATAAGACATGAAAAGAAAGGATTAAAAGCACCTTTTTACATAAATTGGGGCTTAAATCATCCAAAAGCATACTAAATGTGGGCTTAGAATATGTTACTTTTACGGTTTATCAAATACCCCCACACTTAAGCTTTTGCTTGTCCTCAAGCAAAATTCTCAACTTACAATTAAAACGAACTTCCTGTAATTCATACTTCCTATTGATAGTGTCTCATCATAATTCATAGATAATTTATACATGGATAATTCAATTCAAAGTGTCCTAAAAATTCAAACAGTTTAAGTCATAGATTCTGTAGCAAAAAACATAGGTGTTTCCCTTCATCTAAATAATTACTTTTAATTTGAAATCGACAAGGATTGGCATCCTCACAAAAGATTCACTCAAATCACTCAAAGTGTTTAAGGTTCAGAATTTAGGCACTCAAAAGTCAACATGAAGAGTTAATCCCATAGGCTTGCATAAAAATCAAATCTCCACCACTGAAATATGAGATGAGACACAAATCAAAAGGTCTTTAACAGGGTTATAACGGGGCTAGGGTTAAGGTGTGGAATAAGGCTAAATTAGAGGGTTAGAATCGAGATTAAATTGACAAATTACCTAACTAAGAACTAATGAACTAATAATAATTACATCAATTGAAAACTAATAATGCTAACACTACGAGCTTCTTCTTCGATATCTGGGATTCAAGCATATAAGCTCATTTAATCACAACTAATAATGAATAATGAATATGCTTTTGAATATATATATTTTAGAACAAAGCATGAATTCATAACTGAATTAGAAAACATAGTTAGGCTATTAATCAAATCAAATCTCGATATAAGGGTAGTCAAAAAGAATGGTGATAGCAAAAACAAAGGGGTTCTGGGTTAGTATTAGTGGGTGAGTTAATAAATAGGGTTGTTAGGATTAAAAGGGGTTCACTAGGGGTTAGTTATGGAGGTAGGCTTTTTATGGAATTAGTGGGTTCAAACCTAGGTGCCTTTATCATCTCTGTGTTTCAAATCAAAAAAATGTGGTCTCTACATGTATAATCGATGCAAGTTCTAGAATAACAAATCAGTGTTGACATACTCATAATCAATAAAGTGAGCAAGAAAAAGAATATATGCTCTATAAGGCTCAAAAACTCACAAAAATTATGGGTATTTTGATGTCAACCTCGTAAATTTCAAACTTCAAAGTAATATTTAAACTCAGCTCGACCACCTAGAAAATTTTTAATTTCTGAAAAATAGACTTATCATGCTTGATTCTCTAGAATTCTTAGAATTTAATTATCAATGCACAATTATCAATGACTTAATCTAAAACATATCAATAAAAATCATAAATCATCAGAAATTTTATCCTAATTAGTAATATGAGTAAATTACTTAAAAACAAGACTAAATTCAGGGATTTTGCAAAAAGTTTGGAATATCTAAGATTCACCCCCCACACTTAAGATGTACATTGCCCTCAATGTACAAAGATATATAATGACAATTAATATGTAAAATCAAAAGAGAGGGGAGAAAGTGACACTCCCTGAATTGGATGATTTCCTAGAGTTGGCAGTGGTCGTGGTAAAAGATAAGTTGGAGGGCTCGTTTTTGGATGTGGTGGATGCTCACGAGTTCTCAAGGCTAGATGAAGAAATTGGGGAACTCGTGGAGGATTAGCCAGGATTTATTAAGACAAATTTAAAATAAACTAAATATATAATTAAAGAAAATAAAAGTAAAGAAAGAGGAAACAAAAATGTAAACGAAATAAAGCTAAAAAATAAAGGGGCTTGAGAATCCTTATTGGTGTATGGTTCGCGAGGTGGATGTGACTTCTACGGTCACGGAGGTACTAGCGGTGGCAGAAGTGGCGTGATTCCCAAGCAGCCTTTAGCTCCTAAGTCAAAGAAACTAAGATAGAGTAAAATAATTTAAGCGGAAGAGAAGTGCAGATAAGGAAACTTAAGCAGAAGAGAAAAATGAAATAAAAACTAAATAGACTCGAATATTCTTGGCTTGTTGTTCAAATGAAGCTGCCGGCATGAACTCATGTGAATCGGTCTCCTTTCGGGAGATTGGCCTCATACGCTTCTTTGCCATGGATATGATTTTAATGTAGCTCAAGAGTCTAAGGATTTATTAGGAAAAGGAAAAAGGAAAGAGAAAGGAAAGGAAGGAAGAAGGAAAGAAGAAAGAAGTGGGTTAATAAGAGGAAGGAGCAGGGTATGGTGTTTAAATAGACTTTCAGGTTTGGCAGTTTTCCCACGCCCGTGGGTTGAGGGTGTGTCGATTCACACGGCCGCCTCGCACGGCCGTGCTCTAGGGCGTGTTGGTTCCCCACGCTCGTGTTTAGCCTGTGTTTGACAAGTCAGTATATTGGCACGGTTATCCGGCACGGGCGTGTGCAGCCCGTGGTTGGCAAGTCAGTAGCTTCACACGACCGTAGAGCACGACTGTAGAGCACGACCGTGTCACTTTGTCGGTGCCCGTGGGAGAGTGGTTGAGTCCGTGATTGCTAGAAATTAGTTCATTCTGACTTGTACCATCCTGCCATGTTAGTACCAAGATTCTCGAGGTACACACGGCTACGGCCACGGCCATGTGCAAGGCCGTGTGTCCTGGAATTCTGCACCCCTTGTTAGTTTATAACTACGTGTTCAGAAAGAAGAGAAGAAAAGAAAAATAAATTTAAAGCAAAATATGAGAATAAATTATGTTAGTGCTCGGGTTGCCTCCCGAGAAGCGCTCGTTTATAGTCTTAAGCTAGGCTCTCTTCTCGTTTGCATCTTCATGGTGGTTTGAGGAGTTGGAAGTCCTTCCTCATGTTATTATCTATATCCTCGTGAAAAAATTTAAGTCGAGATGCGTTTATAGTAAAAGTACCAAAAATAAGATTACTTACCTCGACTGCTCCGTGTGGAAAAACACTGGTTACCCTAAAAGATAATTTTTTGTTTGTGCTAGGGTCCGGAGGAGATATTTGAGGATATGCCTGATCTAACAGTACCTGGTCCCCTATTTTGAAGTGGTTTGCTGTTCCTATTAGCTCTTTTGGGGGCTCTTTCGATTTTTCCTTGTGTGGTTCTGGTTCTTCGTCGTGTATCCCTAATTTCTCCTTGGAGTGTGTCTTCCACTCGTCTAGATCATCGAACTGAATCCCTCGATCTTCATGAGTTATTTCTTTGTTGGCATGGGGTTTGGGATCGGGTTCAGTTGTATTCTTTGGTGGTGCTTCCTGAAAATAAGAGTTAACAGAATGGTTATTAGTAGAATTTACGTTCTCACCTTGATTACTCGATGTTCTATCCGAGTCGAGAGCCTTGATGGTGACTGTCACATTACCTACACAAAGTATGAGTTCTCCCGCATCAACATCAATTTTAGTCCCGAAGTTGCTAAAAGGGTCTTCCTAAAATTAGGGGATCGAATTATCCTCATCCATGTCTAAGACAACAAAATCTCATCGGGAACACGAATTTGTCTATTTTTACAAGAACATCTTCGATAATACCCCTAGGAATTCTAACAGCTTTATCACCTAATTGAATGCTCATCCTAGTTTGTTTGGGTTTCCTAGACCTAATTGTTTAAACAATTTATAAGGCATGACATTTATGCTTGCCCCTAAATCAGCTAACGCATTATCAACGCTTAGTCTACCAATTAAACATGGAATTGTAAAACTCCTGGATCTTTTAGCTTTTGTGGTAGCCTATTTTGGAGAATTGCTGAGCACTTTGCGTTAAGTTCCACATGTGACGACTCGCCTAACTTCCGTTTGTTTGTCGTGAGCTCTTTTAAAAATTTCCTAGAATCGCATCTGCGATGAGCTTCAAGTAATGGTAAGTTAATATGTAATTTCTTTAAGAGTTTAAGAAAGTTACCGAACTGTTCTTCTATGTCGTCTCTTCTTAATGCCTCAGGGTATGGTACGCGAGGTTGTTACTCCTTGATTACCGATTTTGGCTTGTCTTGTGTTACCTCAACTTCACCTTTTTCTACCTCGTTTCCTTGTGTTGGACTGGTTCGTCTACTTTTTGCTTTCTTGAGTCATTATGGCTTGGATTTGCTCCTTTGGATTAATTTCAAGATTACTCGGTGAGACGCCCTTGCGGTCGTTCGGATAATAGCTTTGCAATTTCTCCGATCGATGGGTAATTTCCGATTGCATTTGTAAGTCCTCCAACTTGGTTCTCGATCTTTTGATCGATGTTTGTTGGGTGTCGAGTGTTACCTCATTTTTTTGAGACGCACTGTGGATGCTATGAATTTTTCAACGTCTCTTCAAGACTCACTTCTTTTCTGTGGATAGGGCTGATTTTGGAAATTTTGAGGAGGTTGTTGTCTTTGATTTCCTTGATTTCCTTGTGCTCCCACGAAAAATTTGGGTGGTTCCTCCAACCTGGATTATAATTATTACTATATGGGTTATTATTGGATCTAAAATTGTTACCTATATAGTTCATCTGCTCGCCTCTCTGTGCCCCGGTTGGTAGGGTGGGTACTCGAGATTCGCCACGCTTCCTTGCTTGCGCCGCATCGCATGATTTGGATGTACTGCGAAGAACACAAACTATCAATTTCCTTATTCATCACTCTATCTCGATTTGATAGCATGGTTATCGCGTCGAGGTTGTAAACTCCATTGTGTTTTGTTGGCCTTGTTCTTGTAACTTGCCACCGATAGTTATTCAAATGACATCTCTTCGATAAACTCGTAGGTCGCCTCGGGAGTTCTATTATTCGGGTTCTACCGGTGGTCGAATCAATTAATTGCCTCGTTGAAGGATTCACACTGTTGTAAAAAGTTTGGACTTGGAGCCACAATGGTAATCCGTGGTGTGGGCATCTCCTCAAGAGATCTTTGTATCTCTCCCATGCATCGTATAATGTCTCTAAATCCATCTGCACAAAAGAAGATATATCATTACGTAACTTGGCCATTTTGGTCGGTGGGAAATATTTTAATAAAAATTTTTCGGTCATTTGTTCCCATGTAGTGATTGACCCTCGTGGTAACGAATTTAACCACTGTTTAGCTTTATTTCTTAGTGAAAAGGGAAATAACCGAAGACGTATGGCATCATCAGAAACGCCATTTATTTTGAAGGTATCGCAGAATTCTAAAAAGTTAGCTATATGAGTGTTTGGATCTTCATCCTGCAAACCATCAAATTGAACAAACTGTTGAATCATTTGTATAGTGTTAGGCTTTAATTCAAAATTATTAGCAGCTATAACAAGCCTAACAATACTAGATTCGGCTCCTGTTAAATGTGGTTTAGCATAATCAAACATAGTACGAGGAGCATTTTGATCCGCCACATCGTTTTGTGGTGGTGGATTATTCTCGTCCATCCCTTCAGTAGGATTGGATCTGTCTTCTCGCTCTCCTTGGTAATTTAGGGCTCGCCTAATTTCTCTGCGATTTCTTCGAGCGTTAGCTTCAATATCACTGTCGTATTCTAAAGGTCCTTTTTTCCTTCTAGTCATAAACTAGAGGTACCTGCTAGGAAAAGAAAGAAAGAAAATTTAGCAAATTTAAAATTAAAACTAAAAATAAAAAAAAATTGCGAAAAATAAAAATAATGGCTAAAGTAATAAAAATAGAGTTTTCTTAATATTTTAGTTCCCCGGCAACGGCGCCAAAAACTTGATCGCTGTAAATCAGAGTTTTAAAATTTATAAAAGAATGATCGAACCTGGAACTAACTCTGACAACGATTAAAGGCAAGTGCACCTATCGAACAGTAGTATAGTTTAGGCAAGACCGGATTATCGAACCCAAAGGAACTAAAAGTACTAATACTAACTTTCTTTTTATTATTTAGCCTAAAATAAGTGAAGTTTGTTTATTAATCTAAATTAATTAATTACTAAACTAAAGACTCTAAGACAAAGAAGAATGAATTTGGAAAATAACTTGGGAAAAACTCAGTTGATTTAGACGATACCCTAGGAAGAATCCACCTAGACTTCACTTGTTATCTATCCTTTAACCATATGATTTATTTACTTAGTTTGATCCGTAAGACTCCCTAACGTATATTAAACCCTCTCTCGAGGCGAATAACGTCTAACCCTAGGTTAATTAGTGGAACTCTCGTTCGCTTATAATAACCCCCTTAGAATAGTAGTAAATCGATCTATGGATTCCCATATTAGGTTTCACCCTAATCCGGCAAAATCTCGTCACCCTATCTCTAGGCGTGCGATCAACTCCGCTTAATTATGTTGGATCTACTCTTAGGCAGGGTCTATTCCTCCTCCACCTAAGCACATTAAATTTGGATTAAGATCACATAATTAAGAACAAACTAAGTATTTATCATATAATTCAAATAATCAAATAACAAGATTCATCATAGGTTTCATCCCCTTTGGGTATCCGAAGGGTTTAGTTCATAACAATAAAGGAAGACATCTCAAGAGAAAAGATAAAACAAAACATAAGAAATCCCTAAAACCCCCTGAAGGAATTGAAGAGGAGATCCTCCGTCTTGAGTAGAATTCCGGCTTCTTGAGATGGATCAACTGGCTATCTTCGAGTGATTCCCACAAATCTGACCTTTTCGGCTTGGCTTCTTAGCCTAGCTCGTCGCCCCCTTTCAGCTGGTACCTAAGGTGTATTTATAGGCTTTTGAAATACGTTTCTTTCTCCCTAAGTATCCTTTCCCGAATGAAATTGCTCTTCTCCACGGCAGAGGCACGGCCATGGAACATGCCCGTGTAAATCGTGGTCAGGCCGTGTTTGACACTGTTGAATGAGGCACGACCATGTAAGTCGTGGTAAGCTCGTGTTCTAGTAGGAATGGTGGCATGGCCGTGTGGCTTGAAGTCCAGGCCGTGTTGATTTCGTGGCTTGGCCCAATTTGGTCCGTTTTAAGCCCGTTTCTCGTTCTTTTCGTCATCGGGTGCTTTCCTGAGTATAAGACATGAAAAGAAAGGATTAAGAGCACCTTTTTACATAAATTGGGGCTTAAATCATCCAAAAGCATACTAAATTTGGGCTTATAATATGTTACTTTTACGATTTATCACTCGAGAATTTCTGTGTGTGTTCGGTTTAGTCCCGACCCCTCTTTAGCATGTGAATTAGGTCTCGTAGACCTTGATGAGGGACACCATGATTGTAATTGAATGTAATTGAAGATGATTGACTTTTTGTCGTAAATTCTAGATGTTAAATGTTCTGATTGATCGGTAATACCTCTTCACCCTGTTCCGGCGATGGTCTCGGGTTAGGGGTGTTACAGCTCCACTACAAACTCAGGGAGACAAGATTTGATGTCTTCGACCTACTCCTGCAACTTCAGGAATGCCAAATCTGCTTTCTTCAATCTGCTCCACTGCAGCTTCAGGGAGACAAGATCTGATGTCTTCGATCTGCTCCTGCAACTTCAGGAATGCCAAATATGCTTTCTTCAATCTGCTCCACTGCAACTTCAAGGAGACAAGATCTGATGTCTTCGATCTGCTCCTGCAACTTCAGGAATACCAAATCCGCTTTCTTCAATCGCTCCACAGCAAACTCGGGAGACAAGATCTGATGACTTCGATCTGCTCCTGCAACTTCAGGAATGCCAGATCTGTTATTTTCGATCTGCTCCTGCAACTTCAGGAATGCAAGACTGCTATCTCCAATCTGCTCCTGCAACTTCAGGAATGCCAGATCTGCTTTCTTTGATCTGCTCCTACAACTTCAGGAATGCCAGATCTATTATCTCCGATCTGCTCCTGCAACTTCAGGAATGCCAGATCTGCTTTCTTCGATCTGCTCTTGCAACTTCAGGAATGCCAGATCTGCTTTCTTTGATCTGTTCCACTGCAACTTCAGGGAGACACGATCTGATGTCTTCTCCTGCAACTTCAGGAATGCCAAATCTGCTATCTTCAATTTGCTCCACTGCAACTTCAGGGAGACGAGACTGCAAGTAATCATTTACCCTACTACATCGTCCTACGACCTGTAGAATGGGTATATGCTTATGCCGGATGATTATGATGCTGTGACTAAAATGAATCAAATACTCCTATCCAACCATGCTATGATATGTGAATGCAAAAATGATATGAGTATGATTCCTATTTAAGGTGTTATCACTCATTTATCCGTCAATGTTTCATCATCGTTCCCCTTGAAGTATTATTTTCTTGCTCAAGCAATTTGCCCTCATGGAAATTTTAAGGCTCATGAACCTTGGGACACGGGTTGTATATCAACCTCAAACCACCCCCCTAGGAATCACAACTTTTCTGTCTGTCCTGATTGCAACTTAAAGGATACAGGACTTATTTCAACTTTGATTCACTCCACCATAATTTAGGGTTTTTTTTTGAATCTTTTTCGTCAAAAATTGTACCATTCTCTGAATGACCTGATGACATTGTTTATCTCAACCCCTTGATTGGACAAAGAATTCAGAGAAATAGTCTCCATCAAGACTCTCCTTTCTCAAATATCTCCAATGGAAATTCTAACAATTGTCTTGTTTCGATTTCTTGTTTTATCTAGAAATTTCCAAAGTAATATGTAGAACTTCTTTTGTGAAATTATTAGTTCATCAATCATTATTTCAATGCAACATGTTTATGAATGATGGGTAACAATAAATTGATTTCAAAGAGAGTTTAAATGAATTATCAAAGATACAAAGAAAATTAACTGGGAACATATCTTTTGAGAAGAAAAAGAACCAAGAGATAGTAAAATGAATAAAACAAAGATCAGATGCCCTAGATATCGCAGATTGGGCTTCTATATACAAACTTCATGAAGACTGCTTTGAGCTTAACATGTGTTTAGAAGACTCAAAGTACTTTGGTGATGCCCTAATATGAAACATACTTCATTTCTTGTTGATTCAAGTGTAGCAAGATCACTGCATGTCCATTCAAAATTTGAGCTGCCCTTTTCGAGTTTTCAACTCAAAACCCCTTTGGTCTCAAGGCGCCCTTTGCGGGTTTTCGTCTTGGCCTCTCTATTTTTTTTAGAAGTCTCAAAGCACCCTTTGCGGGTTTTCACCTTGGCCTCTTCTTCTTCTTCAAGCAAAGTATTTTTTGACTGAATCCGAGTTCACAGGACTGGGTAAGCTTTTCCCATCAATTTCAGTCAGAATCAGTGCACCTCCAGAGAAAGCCTTCTTCACAACATATGGTCCTTCCCAATTCGGCATCCATTTTCCTCTGAAATCCTTTTGTATGGGAAGGATCTTTTTCAGTACAAGGTCCCCCTCGTGAAACTCTCTTGGGCGAACCTTTTTTTCATAGGCTCGTATCATTCGTTTTTGGTACATCTGACCGTGACGAATAGCCCTTAGCCTCTTTTCTTCAATTAAGTTCAACTGATCATATCGAGCCTAGATCCACTCAGCTTCATCCAGCTTTATTTTTGATAAAACTCGAAGAGAAGGTATTTCCACTTCAATAGGTAGAACTGCCTCCATCCCATAGACCAACGAGAAAGTCATTGCCCCAGTAGAGGTTCTGACGGACGTCCGATAAGTATAGAGTGCAAATGGTAATTTTTTATGCCAATCCTTGTATGTCTCAGCCATCTTCCCTACTATCTTCTTGATATTTTTATTGGCCGCTTCCACTGCCCCATTCATTTTTGGACGATACGGAGACGAGTTGTGGTGTTTGATGTTGAATTGACTACAAACCTCCGCTATCGTACTATTGTTCAAGTTCAGTACGTTGTCTGATATGATCCTCTCGGGCATTCCATATCGACAAATGATCTCTTTCTTTAAGAATCGACTAACTGCCGACTTAGTGACGCTAGCATATGAAGCAGCCTCTACCCATTTTATGAAGTAGTCAATGACCACAAAGATGAAACGATGCCCATTCGAAGCCTTTGGTGAGATTGGTCCAATAACATCCATGCCCCACATGGAAAAAGGCCATGGGGAAGTCATAACATGCAAAGGTGACGAAGGTACATGAATTTTGTCTCTATAAATCTGGCATTTATGACATCTTTTGGCAAAATTGATACAATCTCCTTCCATGGTGGACCAATAATACCCAAATCTCATTATCTGTCTGGCCATTGTGAATCCATTAGCATGGGTTCCACAAACGCCCTCGTGAACTTCTTCTAGAATTTTCCTAGCTTCAACAGCATCAACGCATCTCAATAGTACTTGATTTTTTCTCCTTTTGTACAAGATATCCCCATCTAAAACATAGTCAGAAGCCAATCTCCTTAATGTTCTTTTCTCATTCTCAGTTGCATGCTCTGGGTATTCACTATTTTTTATGTATCGCAATACATCATGATACCAAGGGTGGTCATCTCTTTCCTCTTCTTCCAGGTTATAACAATGGGTTGGAACTTCGAAGATACTCATCTAAATGGGTCTTATATCCTCTGGTTTGTTCACTTTGATCATAGAAGCCAGGGTTGCCAAAGCATCTTCCATCTGATTTTCATCACATCTGAGATAATTAAAAGTGATGTCGTCAAATTCCTCAATCAATCCCAAAACTATCTTTCGATAATTGATCAGTTCGGGATCTCTCGTCTCCCATTCACCTTTAAGCTAATAAATCACTAGTGTAGAATCTCCATATACTTCTAGCACTCTGATTTTACGCTCTATAGCTGCTCGAATTCCCATGATGCATGCTTCATATTCTGTCATATTGTTTGTACAATCAAAATCCAATTTGCATGTGAATGGATAATGATCACCACTAGGGGATACCAAGATTGCCCCAATTCTATTTCCCACAGTGTTTGACGCTCCATCGAAATTAAGCTTCCACGGACATTCTTCAGTAGTTGCTACATACATTAACTCCTCATTGGGGAACTCGAAGCTCAAAGGTTCATAATCCTCTAGAGCCCTGCTAGCCAAGAATTCTGCTATTACGCTCCCTTTTATAGCCTTTTGGTTTACATAGGCTATATCAAATTCAGAAAGCAGAATCTACCACCTTGCCATTCTTCCATTCAGAGCAGTTGACTCCATCATATACTTTAATGGGTCAAGCTTTGAAATTAACCAGGTTGTATGATATAGCATGTACCGCCCCAATCTCCGAGTTGTCCAAATCAATGCGCAACACAATTTTTCAATCGGCGAATATCTCATTTCACATTCAGTGAACTTTTTACTGAGATAGTATATCGCCTTTTCTTTTCTTCCTGATTCATCATGTTGACCAAGCACACATCCTATGGAGCTATTGAACACTGACAAATATAGTATCAATGGTCTATCTGGATTAGGCGAAGATAGTACTGGTGCATTTGACAGATACTGTTTGACTTTTTCAAAAGCCCTCTAACATTCTTCGTCCCACACACCTTGGTTGTGTTTCTTAAGAAGACGGAATATGGGATCACATTTTTCAGTTAATTGTGAAATAAACCGAGCAATGTAATTTAATCTCTCAAGAAAGCCTCGAACTTCCTTTTGAGTGCACGGTGGAGGCAACTCTTGTATCGCTTTGACCTTATTTGAGTTAACTTCGATTCCTCTTTCATTGACCACAAAACCCAATAATTTCCCTGACCGAGCTCTGAAAGTACACTTGGCCTGGTTGAGCTTCAATTGAAATTTCCTCAATCTAAAAAACAATTTCTTCAAAACCTCAATGTGTTCCTTTTCTGTTCGAGATTTGGCGATCATATCATCAACATATACTTCAATCTCTTTGTGCATCATGTCATGGAATAAAGTTACCATGGCCCTTTGATATGTTGCCCCTACATTCTTTAGTCCAAATGGAATTACTTTATAACAGAAGGTACTCCACAACGTTATGAAAGTGGTCATCTCCATGTCTTCAAGGTGTATCTTAATCTGGTTGTATCTGGAAAAACCATCCATGAAAGAAAACAGTGAGTATCCCACCGTATTATCCACCAACGTGTCAATATGAGGCAAAGGGAAATTATCCTTTGGGCTGGCTTTATTTAAGTCCCTATAGTCTACACACATCCGGACCTTTCCATCCTTCTTAGGGACTGGAACAATATTGGCAACCCACTCTAAGTATTTGACCACCTGTAGAAAACCAGCATCAAACTGTTTCTTGACTTCCTCTTTTATTTCCAACACCACGTCAGGCCTCATCCTTCGTAGCTTTTGCTGAACCGGATGCATTCTTCTCTTATGGGAAGGTGATGCACTACAATATCAGTACTTAGACCAGGCATATCTCGGTATGACCATGTAAAGACGTCCTTGAATTCCCGTAGTAACTCCACAAGGTCTTGTTTCGTCTCCTCGGCTATGTGCATTCCAATTTTCACCACATTTCTTTCATCTAAAACTATGTTCTCTACCTCCTCTTCATGGGGTAAAATTTGTTTCTCCTCCTGCTTTACCATTCTCAATAAATCTGGAGACAAGTCACAATCTCTGTCATCTTCAAAATCCTGAGATTCCTCTAAATACATGTCTTGCTCAAAATGGACCTCTGGATCTGTAGTATCGTTGCTCATATCATTGATATCTAAGGACCTGTGGTGGGCGCCAAAGAATGTATAAAGAAAAAATGAATTCGAGGATAACTATTCACATGCTATGAATGAGAATAAAAAGAATTGGAATAAAATTAAAAGATCAAAAGAAAAATGAAAGAATATTTTCCTGAATGGATCAAAATGTATTTAATTCAAATAAAGATTTCTGAACATGAGCCTATTTCACAAAAGAGGTCTTATTGTTCCTAGGCTTAAAAACAACAAGTGCGTTCTGAATATTACTCTGTATAATCTCTAAAAACTACAAGAAGTTCATCTGCAGTCCAATTGTCCAAAACGCTTCCAGGTTCATACGGGTGAATGCCCAACAGGTTTTCTTGCTCGGTTTCTTCATCGTGTATGGCATTGATGTGAGGATCTTCATTTTTTGGTAATCCTCTCTCCGGGTGAATTATCCCTCCTGATACAAAGGTCTGGGATATGTGGAGGAATGCCATCAATTCCCACTTGACGTCTTCCCCATTCAACCGTGCCGTTCTCCTCTCTTGCTTTTTCTCTATTTCCCTCTTCCTTTGTTTAGAATCTGGCTTGAAACCTAGGCCAAAACGGTCTCTCTTCTCTTTTGGTACCAGAACTTGAACTTCCCCTTGGAGGTGTCTGCCCAATCCTTTCCCTGGTAGGGCTCCTTTTCCTATCATCATTTGTAAGCCCATCTTCGTGGTTCTGGATATCTTAGGCACCGGAACTTCATTCCCTTCCAAGATGAACGTTGCATTTATGAACTCTAAAGATTGAAAGGAACATTCAGTGGCCTCCTCATTTGTCTCTAAATATGGTGCCTCATTGGTAACAGTCGCTATGATGTCTTCTTCTGCCATCAAATGCTCTCACTATGTTCTGGCATGTTTTCATGTGAGAACTGTCTATAGGCAACCTCTTCAGTGTAGACAACGGTAAGACATTCAAAGTCGATCCATTATCTATTAACACACTTGGCAGAGTGTATCCCTTGCAACGAGTAGTGATGTGCAAAGCCTTTGTCGATCTCATGCCCCCCGGTGGGATTTCATCATCACTGAAGTAAATGAAATTGTCAGCACTTATATTACTAACCAAATGATCCAGTTTGTTGACGGATATACCCTTAGTAACCTAAGTTTCATTCAGCACTTTCATCAGTGCTTTGCGATGCACTTCTGAGCTTAAAAGCAAGGCTAGCACTGATATGCGAGTCGATTGTTTACGCAGTTGCTCCACCATGCTGTACTCACTGTGCTTCAAAAATTTCAAACATTCTTTAGCCTCTTCCTCCTTCACAGGTTCGTTGATAGGGGCGCCAGGTCCTTTCTCTCGTTCAACTGCCATAGTCTTTGATTTCACTGGTTCTGTTCTAACGTTTCCTGGATCGTAACGCTTCGCACTACGTGTGTAGGACCCTTCATTTTGGACCTCCTTGGAAGTGCTAACTGAGCTTTCCACTCCCGGGATTGTCACATTACAGTTGTAATTCCACGGTACCCTTTTGTTATCCCTGTAAGGAAATGAAACATGTTTCTGGATTACAACTTTTGGCACCACTTGTGCTCCGCATTCCGTGTTTCTTGGTCGGGAGATAACAATCCTCAGATAATTGACTTCTTGCTTCGTCAATTCTCCTTCGATTGCATGTATATTTCCTCACTCTAAGCCTTTTTCATAAAAATCCAGTTCCTTGTTTTCCATGAGGCTTTGTACCAGGATCCTAAACTTAACACATTCCTGGATCTTATGCACCTCTGCCTTGTGAAACTCACAGTAGTCCCTTATTCTTCCACATCCTTTCACAGAATCTAAGTTTACCAATCCTCTTCTCATCATTTCTCTCCAAACCATTCTCAACGGGGTTTTCACCTTCGAGATATCCCCCTTGATATTTCTTACGATCTTTTCACTGATCACATTTATCCCCTTATCCCCGTGGTTGGGTAATGCGTTCTCCGCACCAAGTGTATCATCAAGTTTTACAATCCCCATCTTGATGAGCCTCTCGACTACCTTTTAGAAGGCAGTGCAGTTTTCTATTGAAAGCCCCGCTATTCCCGCATGGTAATCATAGTGAGTGTTTGAGTCATACCATTTAGGATATGGGGGCTGCAACGGCTGTAGATAAAATGAGGACACGATGTGCGCATCAAATAAACTTTTGTATAGCTCTTTATACGTCATTGGGATTGGCGTAAATTGGAGCTTTTCAGAATTTTGTCTGGTGCCTGATTCCTGTCTGGTTGACCCTTGTTGCCCAGCTGTAACTACCTTTGGCTGGCTAACAGTGATTGCCTTCGAGTACCCTTTGTTGTATGTACTCACATTATTCACCTCATTGTCCTTTTTCCTAGGAGCAGACCTTCTAGTGGTTTCCCCCGCTTCAATCTTGCCACCCCTTATGGCATTTTCAATCATTTCTCCTGCCATCACTATATCTGCGAAGCTCTTGGTAGCACTTCCTATCATGTGGGTGATAAATAGAGCCTTCAAGGTGTTGATAAAAAGCATTGTAGTCTCCTTTTCTAAGAGTGGTGGCTGAACTTGCATAGCCACCTCCCTCCATCTTTGCGTGTACTACTTGAAGCTTTCATTTGACTTCTTTTCCATATTCTGTAACATGATTCTGTCAGGCGTCATGTCTGTGACATGATTGTACTGCTTCATGAAGGCTTGGGCTAGGTCTCTCCAGGAGCTAATATTAGCACAGCTAAGTTGATTGTACCATCTGGACGCTGCCCCAACTAAACTGTCTTGGAAACAATGAATCAAAAGTTGATCATTGTTTACGTAGCCAGTCATCTGTCTACAGAACATAGTGATGTGGGCTTCCAGACAGCTGGTCTCATTGTATTTCTCGAATTCTGGCATCTTAAATTTATGAGGAAGCACCAAATCTGGAACCAGACTCAAGTCTTTTGCGTCAATACCATGGTGATGATCGATATTTTCCAAAGCCTTGAACTTTTCTTCTAACCATCTACAGCGATCCTCTAACTGCCTAGAGGATTCAGTTTTTGTCCATTCCCTCTCTGCTATATCCAAATCAAGGATGACAGGATTAGCTGGGTTATCTCCTAGGTTGGATCCCGAGCCAGCTTGGAAGTTCATGGGCAGTCTAGCATCAGCTTGCCCTTGTTGAGGCCTGATTGTGACAGATGGCCTTTGGGGATACTCCTCAGGTTGCGTTTGTGCGTGCGGTGGGGTAAAATCTAGAGGAATGCCTTCGCTATCTTCTCCTGTAATAGCCATGGGACCTTTTCCTTTGTCCATTGCCCCGTTCAGCATTTGGGCCATTTGAGCCATCATGTTTCTTTGAGCTTCCAACATTTGGTCTCTCATTTCTTGTTGGAGCTTTGCCAATTGCTCTTGCATCTGGTCTTACATGTCTTTCTGGAATTGTTCAAGTCTTTGATCCATTTTCTTTGTTTTGGCACGTGTACAGTAAGGGTGTTCAGCTTCCAGATTTTTCCTTCTCTTTCTCTCTCTCTATCTGATAATTTCAACTAATTAGGCTCTCTCTATGGTCTTAAATGCATATGATATGATGTAATGCAAATGCATGAATGCAAGGAGGCATCGATTCAGATTTAACTTCATTTTAGAAAACTTTATTAGAAAACAAAATCTTTTACATAAAGCGGACTACAAATATGCTTTAGCCCTACAGCCTAAAGTTTTGATTTTCCCAAACAAAGAGGTTAGCTCTTGACTACGATCCGACTGTAACTCATATCTCACGCTCAGTATATTAGCCTGTGCTGCCAAAGTCTGTAGGTGATCAGCTACCTCCCGAATCTGAACTATTGCTTCACCCATGAGGTAATCCCGATTTCTAACTTGATCATGAGAATGGTGAAGCTCCTCCTTCCAATGCTCTTCTCTTGTTTCAAGAAGCTCAATCTGAAGTTCACAACTGTGTAATGCTGATTCTAATTCTTCAATCCTACTCTTCATTTCCTCGATCTTGTTCAGACTTGATCTTAGTTTGATTTCCGAATTACGACTTCGATGGTGATGAAGAGACCGCCCAAGTTCAGCCACTTTAGCTTTTAATCCCTTTTTCTCTTTTTGGCTTTCTGCCAAATTTTTCTCTAAGGCCTCGTTTCGCGCTTGCATTTCTTGAAACTTCCTCTCCCAACAGTTAGCTTTGGCCTTTTCCTCTTGAATCTCTTGTCGCCACTATTCTAGAGTCTTTCCTGATCCAGCGTTCTTCATCGTCAGACGTATCTTCTTATATTCTGTCTTCAAACTATCTCGATCTTCCTCTATCTTCCACTTTTCTCTTCTTAGTTTCTCGACTTCCATTTTCTGAACATCCGCATCTAAACTTAGGTGCATTTTTTCTTCTTCCAACTTCTCTATCCTCTTTCCAAGCTCTAAACTCATCTTTTCGAAATCTTGTTTCACAATCTCTAACTCTGATGGGACCACTTGCAAGTATTTCTCTCTTGATCGGGCGCCTTCTGGATTCAGCTCGGGGATGTTATCATTAATCCTTCTAATCCTCCATCTACTGTATTCTGGGGTCGTCATTGGTCCTGCGGATAATCTCTTCATCCTACAAATCTGATTCCAAGTAGAAGAAATCTCCTTAACCCTCTTCTTATAATTTCCCCTCTGTATGAGAACTCACACTGAGCTAGTCCATATGTCATTGGTATAAATTGTCTTGATCCATATTGCCTAAGTACAAGCAAAGGGGCATACCCAATGGCTCCCTAAATTCCAAGTAAAGGAACCCAGTCGAAACTCCCACATTGATAAAGGATTTCGTTGGGAACCATCCAAGGAGACCTCCACTCGATGTCTTCTTCTTGAAGGTTTTGAAGGAGCGCCATCCAGCTTTCTTCGGACACGTCTTCTCTCCTTGGTGTAGCTACTATTTCCTTCAACGGTGAGTAATTCTCGGAGAAAACCCGATAAGACACTTTCTCTACCTTCTAGAAATGACTGTGGAACCAAGCCAACAATAACTGCGCGCATCCAATGAACCTGCCTTCACCTGTTCTCCGACATGCATTCAAAGATCTGAGCGTCTCGGCTAAGATCGCAGGCACAAGTGTGACCCATTTGTCTAGTCGGTCGAATAGATCAGTAACTGCTTCATCTACATGTCTTAGAGCTTTAAGGAAGATTACCAAACCATAAATACATAAGGCAAAGACGTCGACCTTCTTCTTTACATCTGGATGTGCTAGGATTAGGTCCATCAAACTCACCCAGGGTATGCACTTACCCTCACCTTTCTCTTAGATTCTGGCTGCAACCCATTGTTCACTCATCCCCGTGGTACTCATTAACTTCTTCACAAAAGTTGGGACATTGGCAGCCCTAAAATAAGTTCTGTCGACTTAGATTCTTGAACAGCGAAGCAAGGTCATATATTCCTCTACCGTGGGTACTAAATCTACTTTCTCGAAAGAGAAACAGCTATATGCAGAATTCCAAAATTGAGTCATTGCTCGGAACAGATACTTATCTACCTTGACGTTGAGCAAGTAAGGTAGATCGCCATAAGTACGATAGAACAACTATTTTGTCTCATCATCCCACTGGGTCCATATCTCCTTCAACTCTTGGAGCTCATTTTGCGTGACACTGATACTAGCAAAGTCCCGAAGTTCCGACACATATCCCTCAGCTATGTTGTCCCCTTTCTCTAATTGCCTTTGCTCTGACCATATGCGGACGGCTGCATTGTCTTCCACTTTATCAAGGAATTTGTTCTCTATAACCAGCTTTCTAACTTAGAAACTGACCGTGAATCGATACCTCTTAAAATATGAAATGACATGCACAAAAATAAAACATAACAAGTTAGTACCGCAGAATAAAATATAAAGCAAGTAAAATAAACAAGCACCTATCTGGGTATCTACTGAGGTTTGACATAGTTCTACTTAGGGTGGGTTCTTATGTTTTCTACGTGTGGTTTAGTTCTAAAGTTCAGGTACCCGAACCAGAAGATTCCTCGATCCTCACCCATTATAGGCTCATACGGACCGAGTTTGGTTCAGGGGAATACATTTCCCTATGGCCATGCGGAAGTGAAAACTTCACGAAGATATAGGTACAGATGTATCCCGGAAGCAATCCACTAGCCCATGCGGAGGTGAAAACCTCACGGAGGCATAGCTTCTCGCTCCCACTTAAGGGTGTGACCACAACGGTCATGCAGTGCCATGCAGAGACATTTTATAAATTAGAACCACATGCAATAAAAAGGATCATAGTTTTTCAAATCATATTTTAAAATTTCAACAAAAGGACATGAAATAATCAATTTTACGGCTTGACTCTCTTATGGTCCCCAGTGGAGTCGCCAAGCTGTCGTAACCATTTTTTTGAAAAACGGGTCGACTTTGGTTTTAAAAAAAAGGGAGTCGCCACCAATCCTTTTGATGAGGTGTGATCGGGTCACCTCGTAAGGCGGTTGTTTTTAATAAACAGTTTGATTTATCAAAACAACAATTTTGGTCTACGAAACTCAAAAAATGGGTTCAGGAGTCAGTTACGCACGAGGAAGGATTAGCACCCTCGCAACGCCCAAAATTGGTACCTTATTGATTGATTAATGTCCTAGTATTGAAAATTGGAATAGATGTTAAAATACGAATCCTTTAGAAAATGTTTGGATAATTCAAATTGGATACCGAAATTCTCCTGTTCTGAAAAGATGAAATACCACATCCAGCACGATAGAACATGATGTTTCAAACCCTCGATACCAAGATCATTTCATGATTTCCAAAATTTATACGTTGCAATTTTAAAAGGGTATTCCACTATTTGGCCAAACTAAAAACCGAAACCCAGCACGATTGGGCACGATTTCTTGAATTTCCAAACATGAAATATTGCATTATTTAAGAAAACACGGTCAAAATCTCTAAAGGATATTTAGCCATTTGGACGAACGGAAATTCGAAACCCAGCACGATTGGGAACGATTTCTCGAACTTCCAAACACGAAACATTACCTTGTTTAAAAACCTTTTTATGAGTTTAGGTAAAAAAGTGGTAACAGAAGAATCGATGTAACCTTTAAAATGAAAAATAGGTTAAAAAGAAAAAATGGTCATACTTAGCGAATAGTGACAAAAATAGTATACACTATAACAAAACCATAAAACAATAATGATAGTAACACGAAAAAATGCAATAATAGTGATAAGACATATTAATAAACAAGTAATAATAAGAACAATATAAAAGGAATAATAATAATGAAAATAGCAATCACAACGTTAATAACAAAAATAAAATAAAAAAATAAATAGATATAATAATAACAATAATAATAATAGTAAAATAAATATGCGTATAATAGCAAAATACGATAATATTGAAATAATAAGAACAATATATTTATAATAGTATTAATCGAAAGTAATAATGCTCATAAAAATATATAAATACCAAAACATGTTAATAATAAATAATAGCAAAAAGGTAAAAATAAGATAGTAATAGTATTAATAATAATGATACTAGTAATAAATATAAAATAATAATAATAGTAGTAATAATGATAATTAATGATAAAAAAAATAATGATAACAAAAATAAAAATAAAAATACTAATAATAATAGTGTAGTAATAATAATATGGTAATAATACTAATACTAATATGAAATATTAAATGATAATAATAATAATAATAATAAATAATTAATAGTGATAAAAATAAAAATACTAAATAATAGTAGTGATAATAATTAAATAAATATAAAAAGATAAAATAATGGTAACAATAATAAAATAAGGGTAGTAACGCTAATAATAATAAATAATTAACCGATTAATAAAAAACCCTAGTTGCCAAGAGTGCTCTCCAGAGAGTCTAGAGAAAACAGCAAGTGTTGTGGCTTAGGATGGCGGAGAATGGTGGTGATGATGGGGCAGCGGACGAGATTTCCCTTCTTGCTGAGGAGATGGTTCAACTGAATGTAAAGGGGTCGATGGTGACTCCAAGTGAGAAGCCTACTCTGATATGTTCAATTTGGACAGGGAAGTTATACAATCCAGAGAGTTTTCGGGCACAGATGAAGAGTATTTGGAAGACAAAGAAGAAGTTTGAGATCCAAACGGTAGGGCAAAATTTATTCTTAATTACTTTTGATTTAGAAGATGATCTCGAGTTAATTCTAGAGGGAAGGCCCTGGTTGTTTCGTAGAAGTTTAATCTTATTTGATAAGTTTGTCCAGCTACAGAAAGAGGCCAAATTAGGCTTATTTCTTCACCTTTCTGGCTAAAGGTTGGTACTTGTTCCCCAGAATTTGATAAAAAAGATCTGCTCCACGCAATAGGTGTTACTTTTGGGGGGGTAATTAGATCTGAGATTAATGATGATTTATGTCGGCTTAGAATTAATCTCGATGTTCAGAAACCTCTTAGGCGTGTCATTTTTGTCTCTATTGATAATGTGAATAAGTCGTGGGTTTCTTTCAAGTATGAAAAATTGCCAGTGTTTTGTTTTGGCTGTGGAAGAATGGGGCATGGCCTTGCTGATTGTCAAGAGTTTAACCCTGCAGAAAAAGAAAAATTCAGAATTAATCCACCTTTTTCATTGGCATTAAAAGCAGAGTCAAGTTTAAGTGGCAGGGAGAGTCTGAAATTTAATGCAATCACAAAAACTGGGAAGGTGCAGTGTTCTTATACAGGAGACATATTACCAAAAAATAGAATAATCTATGACGGCAAGGATACTATGTTTGGGAAGCAGAAAGGTTTAACAGGGGTGAGTAGTTGTGAGGAGCAGTCAAAGGAAGAGAAAGAAGATACTAATTTCATGGCGGAGAGCATGTCAAAAGATAACACCTGTGAAGCAATAGAGCTATCTGTTTCAGGAAAGAGGTCACGATGGAGGAGAGTTGAATCAATTTATAGGGTGGTGAATGGAAAAGGAGACGTGGTTCAAGAAAAGGAAAATATTGCAAGCTGAGTTGGAGAGTGGTAGCGCAGAAGACCAAACAGACGGATTTAAAAGGTTGAAAATGGGAAAAGAGCAGAATGGTGGAGATTCTGTTTTAGTAGAAGATTTTGACACTATGGACAATGAGGATACTTCACATTTGATGAGATCGGCGGGCCAAGAAGAGGCAAGCCGACCGGACGCAATGAAAAGTATAAGTTGGAACGTCCGTGGCTTGGGGAGTACGCGGGCGTCTAGGAGGCTGCGAAGTTTCATAAAGCAACAAAAACCCCAAATGGTCTTCTTAATGGAGACGAAACTTGATGGAAAGCGTATGGAAAAAGTTAGGCGGAGTTGTGGTTTCTTAAACGGAATTGATATTGCAAAAGCAGAGGAACACGTGGAGGTTATGTCTAGCTTGGAAGGAGGAAGTTGAAGTAACATTGAGGAGTTTCTCCAAGAGCCACATTGATGTTTTGGTAAAGGAGGAAAACACTCGATCTGAGAATGGAGATTTACTGAGGTTCTATGGTTCCCAGTATGCTAATAATAAAATTGAATCGTGGAATTTGTTACGAAGATTGGTGAAGATAAATCCCAACCTTGGTTGGTGAGTGGGATTTTAACGAGGTAATGTACTCTTTTGAAAAAATAGGGGTTCCTTAAGAGAGGAGTGGAAGATGGAGGCGTTTAGGGAGACTTTGGAGGAATGTCAACTTGAGGATATTGGTTTCTCGAGCGCTTAGTTTACATGGGAAAGAGGAACTTTGCAGAAAAATAATATAAGGAGAGACTGGACAGGAGGAGTTGCAAATGAGAAGTGGAGACTCTTTTTCCTACAAAGAAACATTCACCACTGCTCATTCAATGTCGGATCATTGCCCGCTTCTTTTGAACACAATCGGTGAGAGAATTTTTGCTAGAAATCCATATTTTAAATTTGAAGCTGGTGGACCACGAGAGTCTGTGGAGGAAACAATTAAAAATTTTGGAATTCACATTCAGTACAATAGTTGAGAAGTTGGAAAAGTTACAAGCGGATCTTAAGGAGTGGGCGAGTTCAATTAAGAAAGGGAAGGAAGGGATGAAGAGGAAGCTGACAGAGGAACTGGAGATGTTACTGGAAAAAGAGAGGAACGATGATACACTAGCAAAGATCATTGATACGAGTCCAACTGAACATGGAGATGGACAGAGATGAAATTTACTGGGAACAAAGGGCAAGAGCTAATTGGTTAAAAGTAGGAGACAAGAATACAGCTTTCTTTCACAATTATGCTTTGTCTCGAAAGAAAAAAACATGATTTCTAGGCTGGAGTTAGGGGGCGGACGAATGACTACTGAAGAAAGTGAGATTAGTGAATCAGCCACTTCTTTTTTTGAAGAGATTTTCATGACAAAAGGAGTTGGGAAATTATCCCATATTTTATCCGGTATTGAGGAACGTATTTCATCAAATATAAATGACGCCTTAGTAGCCACTTTTACAGAAGAAGAAGTGTTTGCAGCCTTAAAAGAGATGGGGCCAACTAAAGCCCCAGGACCTGATGGATTCCCGGCTTTATTTTTCCAGCGTTATTGGCATATAATAGGTGGAGATGTTGCTAATTTTTGTTTGGGAATTTTGAATGATGACCAGAGTTTTGGGCAACTTAATTCGACAGATATTGTGATCATTCCAAAGTTCAAAAATCCTATCAACCTAGCCAATTTTAGACTAATTAGTTTGTGCACGGTTCTGTACAAGATTGTGGCAAAAACGGTTGCTAATAGGCTACAAGGGGTAATAGGGAAGTGCATTGATGAGGCACAAAGTGCATTCGTTCCAGGGCAATTAATTTCTGATAATGTGTTACTGGCGTATGAAATGTTACACACATTTAGGAGAAAGCGGACAGGAACGAAGGGATTTATGGCAGTCAAAGTGGATATGAGTAAAGCCTATGACAGGGTAGAATGGGATTTTATAAAGGAAGTTATGCTGAAGATGGGTTTTGGAAAGAAATGGGTTGACCTGATTTTAAAATGTATTAATACAACATCTTTTGAAGTAAATATCAATGGCAAAAGGGGACGAACTTTCAAGGCTACAAGAGGTTTGCGACAGGGAGACCCACTTAGTCCTTTTCTATTTTTACTATGTAGTGAGGTGTTATCGGCTTTAATAAGGATGGCTTTGAAGGATGGCTTACTAAAAGGAGCTAAGGCAAGTCGTGGAGGACCAGAGCTCACACATCTTCTTTTTGCTGATGATTGCATACTTTTTGGGGAAGCAACAAGGGAGGGAGCAAATCTGATAAAGGGTATTTTAAAGGAATATGAGAGATGTTCTAGCCAGTGTGTAAATTTTAACAAGTCCACAATATTTTACAGTTCAAACACGACAGAAGGAAACAGGGAGGAAGTAGCGGCAGTTTTGGGAATGCGAAACTCAACAGATATGGAGAAGTATCTCAGTCTTCCTAGTGTAGTAGGTCGACGGAAAAAAAAATCTTTTCAAGCTCTTAAAGAAAAGATTCTTTTTAGAATTAAAGGGTGGAGTAATAGATTTCTATCTCAAGGAGGGAAGGAGGTATTTATAAAGTCAATTCTTCAAGCAATTTTGACCTATGCCATGACATGTTTCCTCCTACCTAATTCTTTTTGTAGAGAACTTGAGCAGCTTATGAGTAGGTTTTGGTGGCAAAAAGCTCATGGGAAGAAGGGAATACATTGGTGTCAGTGGCAAGATTTATGTCGATCTAAAGATGAAGGTGGAATGGGTTTTCGTAATATGGCCAAATTTAACCTGGCGTTATTGGCAAAGCAAGGCTGGAGAATTCTGAATAACCCCGATTCGCTAGTGGCAAAAGTTTTTAAAGCAAAGTACTTTCCAAAAGAGAATTTTCTTAATTCAGGACTGAAAACCAATTGCTCGTTTACATGGAAAAGTATTTGGGCAGCTAAGGGTGTACTGATGGATGGTCTATGTTGGAAGGTGGGCAGTGGAAAAGATATCTCGCTTTTTGAATGATGTGTGGATACCAGATTCATATATTTACAGATTATCGCATCATGTTAATAATTTTAGTGACTTTAAAGTTTCTGAATTAATTGAGGCAAGTAGTAGAGAATGGAAAACAGAGGTGATAGGGTCTACCTTTTCGGAGGACATAGCAGCAAAGATTGTGTGTATACCGCTAGCAAAAGAAGCGCACGATGATTTGTTGGCTCAAGTGGGAGAGTCCACGGGAGAGTTCACTGTCCCGAGCGCCTATAAACTATTACAGAATAATGAAATGGATCCTACGGCTTATGCCCTACATAATGTCTACAGGAAGTTTTACAGAAGACTTTGGTCCCTAGAGCTACCTTCTAAAGTAAAAATTACAGTCTGGAAAATTTCGTGGAATTATCTACCTACGAGAGTGAACATGAACTATAGAAGACTGTCTAATATACTTTTCTGCCCCCGTTGTGGACTGGAAGCTGAATCCATGGACCATATTTTTCGGGTTTACCCAGTTTCGATTACAGTATGGGACAAGTTAGATCTCTCGAGTTATCTAGAAGAGTCAGAAAAGGACTTTCTGAGAATGGCTTATCTGGTCTTTGCGCAAATACCCACCGCTTTGCAATGCAGGTTTTTTTGTTGCGCCCTCTGGGCCATCTGAGGTGACAGGAACAAATGTATTCATGAACACGTCCGTAGATTTGGAGTCGAAATAGCAGATTTTGTTAAAAGTTATATTGGAGAATTAAATGGTACACAGGAAATAACAGCAAAAATTCGGTTAGAAGTCAGACGATGGGAACCCCCACCTGGGCAGTGGATTAAAATAAATTTTGGCACGGCTTATGAGGAAACCTTGGGTCAAACGGCATCGGGTATTGTGGCCAAAGATAGGAGTGGATCTGTTTTGCTTTCGTGTACAGTGATTCAGAATCGAGTAGCTTCTGCTTTTGCGGCCGAAGCTCTTGCGTGTAGTATAGCAACCAGAATCGGGGTCGACATGCAATGGGAGAGTATCATCATTGAAGGAGATGCATTAACAGTGATCAAGAAGGGTAGATCAAAGGTACAAGATAAATCAATGATTGGAGCTTATATTCAAGATATACATCAGTTACAGTCACAGATCGGAAAGTGTAGTTTCAAACATGTACCAAGAACAATGAATAGATTAGCCCACCTCATGGCGTGAAACGTCAAGAGAAGGAGAGAAGTGTACACGATTAGAAAGGTTCCGGAGTATGCCGAGAGTCTGAAGAAATTGGAGATGAGGGACGAACCGTTCAAAAGCGAAAATGAGGAGACTGAAGAATGGGAAGGCCGAGGGTAACGGAAGAGCAAAATACAGAGCGATGTGGAGTGTAGAAGGTTGAAAATGGTAGTCTAAACGGTGAATCTAGGGGTACAGGCGGTAGACTATGTTGGGAACTGGTAACGCTGTGAAGACGAAAGTGATGGAAATGAAGGGCTCTGGAGATTAATCTCGGGGTAAACAGGTGTTGGATCAATGAGGGTATTTCGTGGGAGGGGAAAGGGAGAGGTAGCGGATGGGTTTCTTGAAGGGCTAAACAGTTTGAGATGAGAGATGAGTGTAGATAAGTATCTGAGGGTAGTATGCGTGAGGTGGAAATGATAGATCTTCTCTGATTTTCTGAGGGAGTGTTAGAGGGGAAATGATACTGTAAGGCTGAAAGGAAGCAATCAAGTGGCAGATGAACGGCCTACATGGGGAACCGAGAGGGCGTTGGGAAGATAGAGGATGATGGGACCAAACGGTGACCCCTTTTTTTCAGATTGGGCAGATGTCAGAAATAGCCATTAATATGGCTCTAGAGAGTTCCATTTCATTATTAGTTATTTTGACTTTTCTGGGTTGTGAACTGGTGTTTTTTTGTCTGTTTTTTTAAATCTTTTATTCCTTTAGGGCCATCTTTCTTTTTTCTAGTCCGTTTCTTGTTTTGAAGTTGCTTAGGTTTTATGGGCCTTTCTTAAAGTGGTCTTTTTTTTCTTTTTGTAAGCCGTTTTATTTTATAATAAAGCCCAATCAGAATTTGTTTCAAAAAAAAAATAATAAATAATTGATAAAAATGAAAATATTAAATAATAGAAATTGCAAAATAATAAAAAAGGGGCTAAATTGAATTTAAAACAAAATTTTTGGGGCTAATTCGAAATAAAAAATAAAAGGAAAGGACTTATTTGTATGCGCGAAAGAAACGGAGGACGAAAGAGGTAATAAACCCCTCTGGCCAAAACGCGCAGCAGCAAAGGGGACCAAATTGCGAACCGGAGTAAATTGTGGGGTCAAATTTGCAAAATAAAAAAACTTAATTAAAAAGGTAAAAAATTCGGAAGGACCAAATGGGCAATTAGCCCCATAAGCAAAAACACGCGGATCCTCCGAGCGGGTCGGGTCGACACGCGGATCCTGGGGCCAAAACGACGTCATTTTGGGCGTTTAAGGCCAGCCCCAAAACGACGTCGTTTTAGGAGCCTATTTAAGGGAAAAAATCTTCAAAAAAAAATCATTTGTTACCTATTTTTTAAAAAAAAAAAAAACTGACCATTTGTTTTTTTCTCTGCAGGTGCGAGCTCCGGCCGGATTCTCGGTTACCGGACCGTCACGACGGCCGTCGGTCGCTGGCGACGGCTCCATCGTCCACGGCGGCCGGAAAAAGGGTAAAAATTGTATTTTTTTATATTTCTTTTTTTTAAAAAAAAATATAGTGATAATATATGCTGAGAAGAAGAAAAAAAGAAATAATTTTTGAAATAAAAAAAATCACCTTTTTTCTCTCTCTTTTGGGTTTTCAGTTCTCCGTTTTAGTGCTATTTTTTGTGTTTTTGAATGTTTGAATCTGTCTCTTACTTCTATTGATGATCGAAAGAAAAAAGAAAAATATCTTTTTACAAAGAAATTAATCGGCTTTTATAGCCTAAATTTTTACATTCATTAAAAATCTGTCATTTCTTCGTTTGTGCAGGTGCTAGTGGTGCAAATGGAGGGCGGTGGAAGTGACAAGGGCGGTGGTGGCAGGTGGTCAGAGGAAAGACACCCTAGGTGCGGCGCACCTAGGGTTTTTTGCTGTTTTATTTTCTTTGCTTTTTTTGTTTATTGGGTTAGGGCTGTTGGTTAAGGGCCATTCAGGTTTGGGTTTTGTAATTGGGCCTGGATTTTGGGCCTTGTTGTTGGTTTGGACTCCGGGCAGAATTGGCCCATAACATCATACCATGCCAACGTCCCAGACGAGGTCTTACATGTACTCAGATATAGATGCCTCTGTCCCAGATATGGTCTTACACGTAAATCTCATACCGATGCCAATGTCCCAGACATGGTCTTACACGAAATCACCAATCAATGCCAACGTCCCAGACGTGGTCTTACATGATATCACAGAACTGACACCTATGTCATGACATAGCTAATCCTATCTATTCCTAGGTTCACACGGGACTTCTCGGACTTTATCAGTTTATCGACTTATTAGCCAACTCAAATTTCACATACATTCCATCTCAATGGATGACCATAGTATTTCACATATCATATGCATTCAAATAATTCAATGCAAATACATTTATTTGTATATCGACTTACCTCGGATTCGATTAACAGAAACGGATACGGCTACTCGATTACTTTAGCTTTCCCGTGATCTAAGTCCGATTTCTTCGGTTCTTGATCTATACATATTCAGATTCAAACCATTCATTCATCAATTCACTCAATTCAATCCAAATTCACATATTTAGGACAATTTACACTTTAGCCCTCATATTTGCACATTTTATCAATTTAGTCTATTTTTCTCAAAACATCAAATACACAAAATCATCACATACTCATGCTTAGCCGAATGCTTATGAATATCATACAAGCCCATATATTTCATCAAATTCACAATTTAGTCCTTCAAATTGCTATTTTCTCAATTTAGCCCCAATTAGCTAAATTCATCAAAAATTCAAGAACAAAACATGTTCATTAAACACATATCTTTCATTTAACACTATTAAACATCACAAAATTCATATGTTCATTCATGTCACTTTGCAAAATCTTCATCAATTCATAAAATTGAGACATGGGTTTTGTAGAGCAAGAAGCAACGATTACATGTAAACGTAGAAATTATCAAAACCAAGTCAAAACTTACCTTAATTAAGCCAAACCATAGCCGAAACCCTTGAAAGCTTTTGTTCTTTCTTTTTCTTATAATTTCGGTGGTGGGTGAGTTAAAGTGATGAAACCAATGTTTATTTTTACTATATTATAACCTTATAATATATAATATAAATTTTAACTTATAATATTAATATATAAAATCATATATATATAATCATATCATCACCTAATACCGTCCACTATCTAAAATAGTGGCTATTTGCCTTTTAAGGACCTCACACTAATAAAGCCACATCAATTAAGCCATTCAATTAAATAAAAAGCCACTTTCACCAATTATGCAATTTAGGCCTTTGCTCAATTAATCACACAGATGGACAAATTAACTCACAGAAATTTATCACATGCTTAATCACATATCATAGGCACAGAAAATAATATTAAAATAATTTACTGACTCGGATTTGTGATCCCGAAACTACTTTTTCGACTAGGGTATAAACTGGACTGTTACAATTCTCCCCCCTCTTAGGGATTTTCGTCCCCGAAAATCTTACCGTTAAACAGATTCGAATATTGTTGTTTCATTGATTCTTCAGGCTCCCACGTAACCTCTTCTATTCCGTGTCGATGCCACAACACTTTCACTAATGGAATTTTCTTGTTTCGCAATTCTTTCACTTCACGTGCTAAGATACGGATTGGTTCCTCTTCATAAGTCATATCAGATCGGATTTCAATTTCAGACGGAGTAATCACATGAGACGGATCAGAATGGTATCTACGGATCATCGAAACATGGAATACATTATGTATCTTTTCTAGCTCAGAGGGCAACGACAATCTATACGCAACTGGCCTAACTCGTTCAATAACCTCATATGGCCCGATGAACCTCGGACTCAACCTGCCTTTACGTCCGAAACGTAGTACTTTCTTCCACGGAGACTCCTTTAGAAACACTTTGTCACCAATTTCAAATTAAATCTCTTTACGTTTCAAATCTTCATAGGATTTTTGACGATCAGATGCTGCTTTTAAACTATTTCGGATTACTTTCACTTTCTGTTCAGTATCTCTTATCAAATCAACCCCGTGTAGCTTATTTTCACTGAGCTCAATCCAATACAGAGGTGTACGACATTTACGTCTGTACAAAGCTTCATAAGGTGCCATTTTGATGCTCGACTGAAAACTGTTATTATAAGTAAATTCAATCAATGGCAGGTACTGTTCCCACGTACCGTTAAACTCAAGAATGCAGCATCTCAACATATCCTCGAGAATCTGAAAGATCCGTTCGGATTGACCATCCGTTTGCGGATGAAAAGCTGTACTGAAATACAGTTTCGTGCCTAATGCTTCTTGCAATCTCTTCCAGAATCTTGATGTAAGTCGCGGATCTCTATCAGACACAATAGACAATGGCACTCCATGCAATCTCAAAATCTCAGAAATATAAAGCTCGGATAACTTTTCAAGTGAGAAATCAGATCGTACCGGAATAAAATGGGCAGATTTTGTCAATCTATCATCTACGACCCAAATCGCATCTTTCTTTCTCGGAGTTAGGGGCAATCCCGAAATAAAATCCATTGTCACTCTGTCCCATTTCCATTCAGGAATCATAATCGGTTGTAACAAAACAGACGGAACCTGATGTTTAGCTTTTACTTGCTGACAGACCAAGCATTTCGACACATAGTCAGAAATATCTCGTTTCATACCTGACCACCAGTAGTGTTGTTTCAAATCGTGATACACTTTAGTGCTTCCCGGATGAACAGATAAGCGACTACTATGAGCTTCACTCAGAATTAGCTGTAACAACTCAGAGTTTCTCGGAACACAGATACGATCTCAAAATCTCAAGCAATCATCAACAACTCTAAATTCAGAATCAGAATTCGAATCACACTGAGCTCGTTTCGCTAACATTTCGTTGTCAACTTTCTGAGCATCACATATCTGTTGTAAAAACAACGGTTTAGCTTTCAATTCGGCCATTACGGAACTATCATCAGACAGGTCTAACTGAGCATTCAAAGCACGCAATGCAGACAACGATTTCCGACTCAGTGCATCGGGAACGACATTTGCTTTACCCGGGTGATAATCTATTATAAGCTCATAGTCTTTCAACAACTCTAGCCATATTCTTTGTCGCAGATTCAAATCTTTGAGTCATCAGATACTTTAAACTTTTTTGATCCGAAAATACGTGACATTTCTCACCAAACAGATAATGGCGCCAAATATTTAGTGCGAACATAATCGCAGCTAACTCAAGGTCATGTGTCAGATAGTTCTTTTCATGAGGCTTTAACTGTCTTGAGGCATAAGCTATTACTTTGCCTTCTTGCATCAGTACACATCCCAGACCATTTAACGAAGCATCACTGTATATTACAAATTCTTTGCCTGATTCTGGTTGTACTAACACTGGAGCTTCCATTAACAGAGTTTTCAATTGATCAAAGCTTTTCTGACATTTATCAGACCATTCTAATCTCACATCTTTCTGAAGCAATCTGGTCAACGGAGTAGCTATCACTGAAAATCCTTTTACAAACCGACGATAATAACTAGCTAGTCCTAGAAAACTTTGGACTTCAGACACATTCTTCGGAGGTTTCCAATCCAGTATAACAGAGATCTTACTCGGGTCGACTCTTATTCCAGAGGCCGATACAATGTGTCCTGAAAAAGCGACTTCACGCAACTGCAGTCGCATTTGCTGAATTTCGCATACAATTGCTTTTCTCTCAGAGTTTGTAACACGATTTTTAGATGTTCAGCATGTTCAGTTTCATCTCGTGAATAAATCAATATGTCGTCTATGAATACGGCAACAAATCGATCTAAGTACGGTCTGAAGATTCTGTTCATTAAATCCATGAAAATAGCAGGAGCATTCGTCAGTCCAAAAGGCATAACTAAAAACTCATAATGCCCGTACCTCGTTTTGAAGGCAGTTTTCGGAATGTCTGAATCTTTTACTCGCAACTGGTAGTAACCCGATCTCAGATCTATCTTCGAAAACATAGTAGCTCCTTTTAACTGATCAAAAAAATCGTCAATCTTGGGCAACGAATATTTTTTCTTTATAGTCACTTTGTTTAACTGACGGTAATCAATGCACATTCTCATCGTGCCATCTTTCTTTTTCACAAACAGAACAGGAGCACCCCACGGTGAAAAACTCGGTCTAGCGAACCCTCTGTCTGTCAACTCTTGCAACTGAGACTTTAATTCTTTCAACTCTGTTGGTGCCATTCTATACGGAGCTATCGAAATAGGTGTCGTACCAGGCAACAATTCAATTCCAAATTCAACTTCACGAATCGGAGGCAATCCCGACAATTCTTTAGGGAAAACATCAGAGAACTCATAGACTACTGGTACCGATTCAACTTTCTTTTCAGACACTTTCGAATCAATCACATAAGCAAAATATGACTCGTATCCATTTTTCATATAGCTCTGAGCTTTCAATATAGATATTACAGCAGGTAATCCGTTCAAATCATTAGACTCAAATCTGACTGTTTCATCATTCAGACATCTCAAATCAATAGTCTTTCTTTTGTAATTCACAACAGCATCATGTAACGTTAACCAGTCCATTCCCAGAATGATATCAAACTTATCAAACGGTAATAGCATTAGATCAGCAGGAAAACAGATATCCCGAAACATTAACGGATAGTTCTTGCATATTTTATTAAGCAAGACAGTTTTACCTAAGGGGTTCGATACTTGTATAACAAACTCAGTAGACTCTACAGGCAAAGTCTTACTGATTACCAAATTCATGCATATATACAAATGAGTAGAACCAGGGTCTATCAATACAATCACAGAAGTATCATAAAGTGTAAAAGTACCAGTTATAACATCAGGAGATGAAGCTTCCTCATGAGCTCGGATAGCATAAGCTCTGACAGGCGCTCTAGCTTCAGATCTCGCAACAGTGTCTCTAGTAGTTCTTTGAACACCACTGACATTTCTCACATTACGCGAAGGTCTACCTCTCGCTGAAGTATTATCAGATCTCGGGTTCTGAACAGTCTCTGGCTCAGCAGAGTCTGGGCAATCTCGAACAAAATGATCTAACAATCCATATCTGAAGCAAGCCCGATCATTCAATCTACAACTTTTCGGATGTCTTTTTCCACAATGCTTACACTCGGGTCTCTCAGAATGGACATTTCCAACACTTGCTACTGAAGTTGCCGGAGTTTTGAAGCTTATTTGTGATCTAGCTCGATTTATGATTGAATGTCCCACATTATCTCTTGAACGGCTTTGATCATCTCTAAATTTCTTTGAAGCAGGTTGAAATGATCTACTCTGAAATATTTTTCTCGTATCTCTGGCTTCAGACTCAGCTTTTCTTTTATCTTTCCCGAGTGCCTCGGCTTTACATGCTCGATCAACAAGTACCACAAACTCTTTTATCTCTAAAATCCCAACTAACAAGCGGATATCTTCATTAAGACCATCTTCGAATCTTTTGGACATTATAGCTTCAGTTGATACACATTCACGAGCATATTGACTCAGTCTTACGAACTCTTGTTCATATTTCGTAACAGACATTCGGCCTTGTTTCAGTTCCAAAAATTCCTTTCGTTTCTGGTCGATGAATCTCTCACTGATATATTTCTTCCGAAACTCAATCTGAAAGAAGTCCCACGTGACTCGTTCTTTCGGAACAACAAAAGTTAGGGTTTTCCACCACTGATAGGCTACATCCCGTAATAGTAAAACAACACATTTAATACTTTCATCTAGAGTTAAAGACATTTCATCGAATACCCGGATTGTGTTTTCTAACCAGAACTCGTCCTTTTCAGTATTATCATCATTAGTAGCCTTGAACTCTTCAGCGCCATATTTACGGATCTTGTCAACTGGAGGCTTATTCAACAGACTCGGATACATAACCAGTGGCACAACTGTAGTCTGAGGGGGATTAACCGGGGGCGGAGGTTGCGAAATAGTCGGGTTATTTCTCACAAACTGAGTGAACCACTCACTCATCATTTGGAAGAAAGCTTGTTTAGCTTTTCCCCATTGACCACTCGTAGCCGGTCTCGGATCAGAGGGCGTTGTCCCTTCAGCGGGAGCAGGCACATTACTTTTTACGTCATGAGCTACGGCTTTTTTGGAATCCATTACTATACGAAAATCACATTTTACACGTCAGGATTCATCACACTATCACAGTTCAGATATATGGCATGTATAGCTAGACTCAGACACGCTACGTTAGTCCGAGAATCGACTAAACCGTAGCTCTGATACAAAAAAAATGTAACACCCCTATCCCGTATCCGTCACTGGATTAGGGTTAAAGGTATCACCGAACAGATCGGAAACTTATTCAGACAATTCGTAATATAAATCATCAATCACCATCATCATGTCCCATCTATAGGTCAACGAGACCTTAAACATGCTTTAGAGTAGGGCCGGGACTACGCCGAACTCTTACGGAATTTCTCAAAAATTTAAAACTTTTCTAAGTTATGCAGGACACACGCCCGTGTGGGCTGGCCGTGTGCCTCCCACGGACACCAGAAACCCCCATGGGTCTTGGCCGTGTCAAAACAGGGTAGGTATACCGACTTTTCCACACGGCCACTAGGCACGCCCGTGTACCATGGCCGTGTGTTCTTAGGCCATATACTGACTAAACCACACGACTACTAGGCACACCCGCAGTGCCATGGCAGTGCCCTTAGCTCGCATCGACTTACTCCCACGGTCATCAGGCACGCCCGTGTGCCACAACCGTGTGGCAAAATAGGCCATTTGCAAGGCCAATATGCCACCCATATAGGGTCAAACCTACAAGCATATTACCAAAGCAACTCATGCACATTTGGACATCAAAGATATATCAAAACAACCATCCAATCACTACATTCAAATCCATTTCAATCATACCAATTTACATAACTAAAACTCATGTATACACAAGCATAATTCATCCATATTTACCTTTCATGAACTCATTCTTTTGTTCAAACATATATGCCTATATTTCATCTATAAACTTACCATCAACTTAACCATTTCATATGCTATCAAACCATACTAAAACATTCATCATGTAACATATTCATTATTGCATACAACACATAACTAGCCAAATCACATGGCTAAGTTCATCTCTCGACTTATACAAATTAGCTAGCCTATACATGCCATACTTAGTATATACATTTTCAAAAGATACCAAAATGAGTTTGAGTAGTGTGATGACGATCCTCGACGGTCCCGAGCCTTTAGTAGCTTTGACGATCTATAAAACAGAGCAGATACACACACAGAGTAAGCTTTCAAATGCTTAGTAAGCCATATACAAATAAACTTATCATAAAATGTATATAACTAAATTGATACAATAACATTAATGGTCTCATAACAAATTGATCTCATATATTCCTTGGCTCAATTGTTAAGCCATTTCTTACCACATTCTTCAATTCAAATATCACATATTCACAAGGCTTATTCAAGCATATCTTCATATGAAATCTCATTATTTCTTTGCATATACTCATCATAGTAAGTTCATATGATACTTACCTTTTATACACACATAGTGTATTTTTCAAACGTGCACAAAATGTATGTACAAATCACGAGTTGTTTATTTCTCGGACTTGCTGTTGAACCGTTCGTAACTAAATAGGATATTCGTAAAACTCGGAATAGTCATACAATGCCAACATCCTGCATTTGCGAGGTCTTACATGTACTCGAGATATAGATGCCTCTGTCCTGACGGGTCTTACACGAATCAATATGATGCCAATGTCCTAGGCATGGTCTTACACGTAAATCTCATATCGATGCCAACGTCCCGCACGTGTGGTCTTACATGATATCACGAACCGACACACCTATGTCATGACATAGCTAATCCTATCTATTCCTAGGTTCACACGGGACTTCTCGGACTATATCAGTTTATCGACTTATTAGCCAACTCAAATTTCACATATATTCCATCTCAATGGATGACCATAGTATTTCACATATCATATACATTCAAATAATTCAATGCAAATACATTTATTTGTATATCGACTTACCTCGGATTCGATTAATAGAAACGGATACGGCTACTCGATTACTTTAGCTTTCCCGCGATCTAAGTCTGATTTCTTCGGTTCTTGATCTATACATATTCAGATTCAACCCATTCATTCATCAATTCACTCAATTCAATCCAAATTCACATATTTAGGACAATTTACTCTTTAGCCCTCATATTTGCACATTTTATCAATTTAGTCCATTTTTCTCAAAACATCAAATACACAAAATCATCACATACTCATGCTTAGCCGAATGCTTATGAATATCATACAAGCCCATATATTTCATCAAATTCACAATTTAGTCATTCAACAAAACATGTTCATTAAACACATATCTTTCATTTAACACTATTAAACATAAAAAAATCATATGTTCATTCATGTCACTTTGCAAAATCTTCATCAATTCATAAAATTGAGACATGGGTTTTGTAGAGCAAGAAGCAACGATTACAGAAACGTAGAAATTATCAAAAATCGAAGTCAAAACTTACCTTAATTAAGCCAAACCATAGTCGAAACCCTTGAAAGCTTTTGTTCTTTCTTTTTCTTATAATTTCGGTGGTGGATGAGTTAAAGTGATGAAACCAATGTTTATTTTTACTATATTATAACCTTATAATATATAATATAAATTTTAACTTATAATATTAATATATAAAATCATATATATATAATCATATCATCACCTAATACCGTCCACTATCTAAAATAGTGGCTATTTGCCTTTTAAGGACTTCACACTAATAAAGCCACATCAATTAGGCCATTCAATTAAATAAAAAGCCACTTTCACCAATTATGCAATTTAGTCCTTTGCTCAATTAATCACACAGATGGACAAATTAACTCACAGAAATTTATCACATACTTAATCACAAATCATAGGCACAGAAAATAATATTAAAATAATTCACTAACTCAGATTTGTGATCCCAAAACCACTTTTTCGACTAGGGTATGAATCGGACTGTTACACCTTATGTCTAGGGTTGCAATCAACTCCACTTAATTGTGTTGATCTACTCTTAAACAGGGACTTTTTCTCCACTGAATAAGCACATTCGACTTGTATCTATAACCTGAATTATCAAAACAAGAATAAGAACTCACAATTAAGAATAAGCACAAGTATTTATCTCATAAATCAAATAATAATAAGATCTGTCTCAGGTTTCATCCCCTTAGATATTTAAGGGACTTAGTTCATACTAAAAGAGGGAAACATCGTAAAAGAGGAAAAACAACAAAACATAAGAAAACCCAAAAAACTCCTACAGAACTTGATGGGAGATCTTCAGTCTTGATGGAGATCCTTCTCCTAAGCTGTTCCCGACGGCTATCTTGGAGTATTTTCTCCTTCTACTCGGCGTCTATTCGATGTCTTGTCGAGCTCCCCTTTTAGGTTGCCCCCTAGGGTGTTTATATAGGCTTTGAGATGCCTTACTTGGCCCACAAGTATCCTAATCCGAATAGAATTCATCCTGATTTTGGCAGGGACACACCCGTCTGACACGCTCATGGTAGACTCCTTCGGCCGTGGTCAATTCCGCTCGCCACACACGGCCATGTGATCTGACCGTGGTTAATAATGTAGGCCGTGGTTGATCTTGCTCGTGACACACGGCCGTGTCCAATGGTCCAGGCCGTGTTGATTTCCTAAGTAGGCCCGTTTTGCCCCTTTTTGGCCCGTTTCTCATCCTTTTCGACTTCCTAAGCTCTCCTGAGTATAAAACATGAAATTAAGAGATTAGGAGCATCGAATTCATCAAATTCAATCAAAATTCATCCAAAAGTAAGCTAAGCATGGGGTTAAAATATGTGTAAATTATGGTTTATCACATACATACTGACTTGTTCACACGGCCTGAGACACGCCCGTGTGCCTCACCTGTGGTCGACACTGACTTGCACCACACGGCCAGTCACACGCCCGTGTGTCCAGCCTGTGGTCGAGCCTAACTTGTTCCAATTTGCAAACTCGAAAGACACGGTCGAGCCACACGCCCGTGTACTCAACCGTGTGGGCAATTATAAGCCATTTTCAAGGCCAAATTACCATCCACACTTTGAAATCACCTACAAGCTTCAATTCTCATGCATTTATACCTTAATTGGCAACCAAATCATACCAATATATGCACCAATTAATCATCATTTAAATCATCTATTTTCATACTCAATCTTATCTTAAATAAATCCATCTAACATACCAATTTCACAACCTATATCATACAAAACAAGCATCATGTAATTCATATCATAATTCCACATTTAAACCACATTTCTCATCAACTAATTTAAGCATAAAACATACCATAATCATCACTCACTACTTCATACCACATTCATCATTTACATAGCTCACACATAATAACCAAAATCAACTAACTTCCAAGCCATGTCACATGGCAAGATCCAACATCTCAAAATACACCATATCTACTAGCCTATACATGCCATATACCAAATATGTACATCTTTCAAAAGTACCGAAATTGATAGCCGATAGTGTGATTGAGTCGCTGACAATCCCCAGATCCGAGCTAGCTTTACTGACACTGTAAAACAGAGAAACACATCACACAGTAAACTCTAAAGCTTAGTAAGTTCGTAACATAATACATTCAATTTAATAAATCAAATACAATATACAAAGTTAATCCATCACATAGATCAACTCTCAAATATTCACACCATATCATCCGTAGCTAATATACTCACTCCACCATTCATATTTCCATACATAATTTCATCAACCACAAAGGTTCAATACATACCTTAGCCAACACATAATTATTCACCATCCACACTACTCAATGCTAGATATTACATTTCGATCAACCTTTGTTATTCATTTGATTCAATCGCACACTTAGTGCCAATTTCGTCGCCGAAGCATAAATGTCATCGCACACTTTGTGCTTGTACTTTAAACCGAACTTATCTCGGTATCGCACACACAGTGCCAAATCAATAAGCCGAAGCTTCTACTATTTCGCACACACAGTGCTATTCATCTCTGTCTCGATTTCAATTACGCACACTTAGTGCCATCTAATTCAATTCCGCACACAAAATTTATAATCTCATAATCACATATATATTCATTCCATAATACTAAAACATAATTTAACAAAACGTATTATATCCGAACTTACCTCGGACGTCGAAATACTGAAACTAGCCGATCAATCGAGTACTTTGTCTTTGCCTCGATCTCGATCCGAATCTCTCCTTTCTTGGTCTATACATATTCAAATTTAACTCATTCAATCACCAATTCATTCAATTTAGTCCAAACACACATATTTAGGGCATTTTACAAAATAGCCCTCACATTTTCACATTTCGACACTTTAGTCCCTATTTCATAAAATCATCAAATACACAAAATTTTACTACACCATGCTTAGGTCGAATTCTCCTTAGTCTCATACAAGCCCATATATTTCATTTATTTTACATTTTAGTCCCTCAAAATATTATTTCCACAATTTAGTCCAAATTACTCAATTTCACCAAAAACTCAAAGACAAAACATGCTAATCTTTCACATATCTTTCATATTCCATCATCAACTATCACAAAGCTCAAACATTCATCAATGGCATATCTCAAAATCACCATCAATTTCTAAAATTAAAGCATGGGCTAGCTAGAACACTAAGCAACGATCACAAAAACGTAGAAATTATCAAAAACCGAACAAAAATCACATACCAATTGAAGCTTCTCTTGACCGAACCCTAAATAGCCATGAAAGTTCTCTTTTTCTTCTTGATATTCGGTGGAAAGATGAACAAAAATGACTTACATTTTGTTTTGTTTTAATTTTATTAACATTAATACAAATTTTACCATGTTACCCTTAGTTTAAAACATTATAATTCATTCATTTAATGGCCATTTATGTCCATCTCCACTACCAAAGGGCTAATTACCACATAAGGACTTCCCATTTAATAAGCCATGCCAAATAGACACTTCAACAATCAGCACACAGCTTTTGCATTTTATGCGATTAAGTCATTTTTCATAATTCGACACACAAACGATAAAATTTTCACACGAATTTTTCACACATACTCATGCACATATTATAAATGCCAAAAATAATATTAAAATATTTTTCTGACCTTGAATTTGTGGTCCCGAAACCACTATTCCGACTAGGGTTTAAACCGGGCTGTTACAAATATAGTAATAAATTACATACTAAAAATATAAAAATAGAATAGATGAGGATTATTAATTTACAAAATTACAATTTTATATAAAGTTATTAATTGTGTTTTATAAGCTTTTTACCACAAAATTGAGTAGAACAAATTTATTTAAATATATATATGTATAAGAAAATTCAATAAATTAATAAAACTCAGTTTAATATGGCTTTTAACAAAATAATGTATATCCAGATTGAAAATATACTTTAAAACGATTAAAAATCGAAATTTATTGTTTGACTTATAGCCATTCAAATTCATGATTTACTTGATCCTTCGGCCATGTAAAAACATGAATTTAAATATTAAATGTAATATTAAAACTTAAAAAATTGTTTTGTCAAAATTGGTTACCAAAAGTCTAAGTTTCAAAAGTGAAGATATAAGAAATCATCGTATTTTGCGTAGATTTATTTATCTGAGTTAACAATTTCGACTAACCTACTTTAGAGTCTCATATCTTTTAACATAGGACTCATATAATCGAGATAACAATACCAAAGGAAAGTACAAACTTTGCACTATAAAAAAAATAATTTTTTTGAAACAAATAAACACTTAAAGATGGATTTCTATTGCATCAAAGTTAGTTATTCGAAACTGTCAAAACCCCAAAAAAAAATTCAAAAATTATTCTCTTAAATTACTTAACCAAAATGGATGCCACACGTATCATTTTGGTACCATCAATGTCGTCAAAATCTCACCGGAAAGTCACCGGAATTTGGTAAACTATTAAACTAACCCAAATAAATACACGAGTTTTATGAAAAATAGTTTAAGTTCCGTTTTGAAATAAAGAAGGAAATTAAAGAACAATTGAAATATGAGAAGAAATAGAGCAAAATGAATTTTATTTATTGATGTGATATTTATATTGCTTCTCTAAAGTCTATATTTATAGATATAAGAAATATAAATAATATAAAATTCTATTTCTAATTGACATTGAAGTTCTAAAGTATACGAAACTTCTTATTCTGATGGACATCCACTTCTATAATAATAAAATTGTTACTAAGGTTTTTTTTTTCCTCACTTATAAAGCTTTTTCCTCTTAAACATGTTACTTATAGGTAAAAAATACTGCAAACCCCCTTGTACTATACCATAGATTGCATTTTAGCTTTTCTACTAAAAAAATAAATAAATTATCCCCTATATATTAGATGAGTGAGCAAAATAGCTCCTCCATTAAAATTGCACTGTTAAATGTTTGTTCTCTTGTTTATATATAAGGTATAATAACAAAATTAGCCTTCAACCTTTACAAATTTATTCAATTTGACCACAACTATTTTATTGGGAATAAATTAGAAAATTTTGAAACTAATTAGTAATAATTTAAAAAAAAAATCAATTAAGCCCTTTTAAATTTTAAAAAATTATTTAAAACATCATAAAAATTATAAAGAAAATTTATAGAAAAAAGTTATAAAAATTTTAAAATTATAATTTTTTATTAAAAGTAACAATATCAATCCAATAAAAGATTAGGGGTCAAATTTTTTTTTTTTAAAAATCTTATACCATTAGATTTTAGTGGGTCAACATTGTTAATTTTTTATAAAAAATTTATAACTTTTTTTTTATTTTTAAATTTTGTTTATAACTTTTATGATTTTTTTAATAATTTTTAAAATTTAAAAGGGCTTAATTGATTGTTTTAAATTTTTTTACTAATTTCTTTTTGACCCTTTAGTCTTAATAGATTAAATTTTTTTAAATTTACTTCCAATAAAAGAGTAAGGGTCAAATTGAATAAATGTGTAAAGATTGAGGACTAAATTTATTATATACCTTATATGTAAATGCCAAATTTTAATAGAGGAACTATTTTCTTCAGTCATCTAACGAGCTAATTTACCCGATTTTTCAATAGAAAAACTAAAATGCAAAGTTGATAAATATTTGGTTGTTAAAAGACAAATTTCCTTCATGGAAGTGTTGTGTTTGGCGTTGGATTGGGTGTTTTAGAAGCCCAAGCAAGAGAATGCTAAATACAAGGGCTTGCTTCTGGCGGTGAGATTTTTGGCAAACACCTAAAACGATTGAGGCAACGTATGTAGACAAGATCAACATCTAAATTCAATGAGATTTGACAAAAATTTCAAGAAATTAATTGAAATATGTAAAATCAATCCGTGATGGGATTCAAGTTTAAAACAGCCCTTCCTAAGGAATTAGGAAATGTAAGCGTAAAAAAGTAATTACTCTAATAAACTTAATTTTATAAATTAAAAAAAAAAAACTATTTATAGTACCCATATTACTCCTGTTTAATTTGTGTTTATAACTTTTGTATTTAGATTAATTTACATTTGAGTCATCATTAGGTTATTGACTTGTAAAATTAACCCAACCTTAGATCTGATTTATTCAACTCATTAATGAATCCAAAAACACAATCTATCAACTTATTTGTCGCCATACTAATAATTTTCTTATCAACTATCGTCATTCATTGCTGAATTTAAGACCTTGCTTGTTACAACAAAGGAATTCAAGTAGTTGGACAGTTCCAATCAAATGAGCTACAGAATCCATAATCATAACTTCTCAAAAGGAATTAAGGAATCATTGTATGATTATGAATATATTTCATGTATTTCTGCATTTTCTTATGCCATGCTCGTATTTTATATTTTTATAATTTTCGATAAACTCTGTGTTCATTTTTTCCCTTTTATTTTTTATTTTTTATTCTACTGTATTTTTCGACTAATAATACGGCATCTTGCAATGTTTATATCTATGGAAAATTTTAGAATTAAGTTAAAGTTTTAGCTTTATTTGCCTTTTGGAATTTCAATTCCTTACCCAATTAAAAGTGCAGTATCGTTTTCTTTCAACTTCATGATTATGGGTTGGAAAGGCAATGCTAGCTATGCCAACAAATGTTAGAAAATAGTTATGATTGAATCATGTTATATGTGAGTCCAAATTAAATAAACCCTTGAGTGGAATGTTAATCCTAAAGATGTTGAATTTTATTTGTCCCCCCATCATACAACAACTCATATTCCATGGCGAAAAATGTTTTATTCAGAATAATCATCAAGTGATAGGTACAATTATAAAGCATATTGCACTTTTAAAGAATGAACGCATGTTGATATCTTAAAGATAATATTGTTGGAAGGAATAGTATAGATCATAAAACAAACATATGAAAAATACAATAAAAGATATAATAAAAAAGATTACATAGAAGTTCATAACATAAGACTAGAAATCCCATTACACGAGTATTCGTGTGGAAACCACGAATTTAGAACACATATGTGTGCTTAAAAATACCATGCAATAAATAATAAAACGTACGGTTTGAAATTAATTAATCATAATAACACATGAAATATGTATAATATTTAAATAAAAAATATATTAAATTGTGTAAAACGAAATTTAAACACATAAACACATCAATAAATAATACTAAATGCACCACAATTATTTATCATGGTTTTGTCATCAATTGTGAGTTAGTGTCGAGTTGACTTGTGACACCAACTCAATCAACAACATTATCTATATTCTTTATTAAGTGTTTTAATGAGTTGGTGTCACCCTCAACTAAATAAAACTCTTAATAAATAGTATAGATATACAATAACTTGTCATTGTTACTATGAGTAATAATTAGAAGGTGTAATTATGGTTTTAGTCTACTTATATGCTAAAACTTGTAATTTAATTTTTTTTTATTTTAATCTTATATAATTTGACAATTTATTTCTATAATGTTATTAATAGATCTAAATTAATAATATTTTACTTACGTCATTAAAGTTATTCATGATGTGATTTTAGAAAATAATATATTTAAACAGGCTAACATGTAAATTTATTATTGATTAAACATGTTTAATTATATTATAAAAGTTGAGGATCAATTTATATATATCAAATTAAAATAAATGTATTAATCTCGAATTTCATTACAATAAAGGGACTAAAATGAAAATTAAGCTTACTTAGAAACATGATAAAATTAATTATAACTCCATAACAATTCTATTCTTTCATCATGAACTTAATAGTTTCATATTAATATTGTGAGGAGAACTTAGATGAGAATTATTTAGGTCAAACTTGTATAAGTTTTTTATTATTATTAAATTTGATAAAATAAGTATTAAATTTGATATACCTATATTTACATATTTCTCATGCTTGGTCAGATCATCATCACGATGCCACTAAGTATGACATTGTACTTTCAAGGAAATTACACATATTCGTAACTTGAAGATAATATTGTTAGAAGGAACAACCTCTAACCCCGAACATGACAGTAAAACAGACATGAAAAATATAAAAATATAAATATATATAATAAAAAAGATTAGATAGAAGTTCATAACATAAGATTAGAAATCTTATCACACCCGTGTGTGGAAACCATGGATTTAGCATATAGATTTGTGTTTAAAAATAACATATAATAAATAATGAAACGTATGGTTTGGAACCAATTAATCATAATAACAAATTAAATATGTACAATGTTAAAATAAAAAAATAGATTAAATTGCGTAAAACAAAATTTAAATACATCAATACATCATATAAATAACAATAAATGCACTACAATTATATATTATGGTTTTGTCAACAATTGTGAGTTAGTGTCAAGTTGACGCGTGACACAAACTCATTAAAACACTTAAAAAATAGTATAGATATACAACTAATGACGATAATAATTTGTCAGTATTAAAATAAAAATGCATAAAACAAATTAAAATGAAGTTTTAGTTTAGTGGTAAATTTAATGTTTTATTAATCTAATTGATGCGGGTTCAAATCTTAATAGATGCATAATTTAATTGGTTTTTGTTAAAATGAAAAGACTAAAATACCCCCAAATATTATAACTTATTTTAATTGCGAGAGAGCATTTCATAATTTCTTAATTGAATTGATGATTAGATTGTGGGTGACACCAACTTAAATAATAGAGATAAGTGAACTCTAGGCAATAATTCGATGAATGTAATGTAATTTTGAATTTTGGTTGAATAATTGTAAGTTACATGCTCATGTTGCAATCACAATGGAAATCATTGGTACCACGATTAATAATGTAATTACGGTTTTAATTTATTTTTATGCTAAAATTTTTAATTTATTTTTATAATATTATTAATAGAATTAAAATGATAATACTTTACTTACATCATTAAAGTCACTCGTGATTTTAAAAAAAAATAAAAATATTTAATTGATTATAAAAGTTGAGGATGAATTTATGCCAAATTAAAATAGCTTATTAATCTCAAATTTCGGATTAAAATGAAAAATAGGCATACTTAGAAACATGCTAAAATTAATTACAATTCTATTCTTTCATCATCAACTTAATAGTTTCATATTAATATTTTGAAGAGAACTTATTTAGGTCAATTTTGTATAAGTTTCTTGGTATTAAATTTGTTATACCCATATACCATATTCAAATATTTCTCACGCTTGAACATATCGTTAGACCATCATCACGATGCCATCAAGTATAACCATCATATTTCAATTTCCTAAGCTAACTAGCCCGAAGAGAAGCACTTTCCAAGTTAATAGAACAATAAAGCGGTGCTGGGGGACCAATGCATGTATGATTCAGCAGTTTTAACATATCTACTAGTCTTGGATGCTTTGGGTTAGTTAAAAAAAAAAACTCCCAGTTTCTGCTTGAAAATGGGAAGCCCTTAGTTGATGCAGATGAAATTAGCTATAATTGAGAATAAAATTATCTCAATTTACTCAAGAACTACAGTTTACTATTATAAAAATGAAAAGGTATTCCACGGAAGATATTGTCTATAAAATGGAAGTTCTGGAAATATAAACATTTCACCATAATTAGGCAACTCTTCTACCACCTCTTAAGTCTTATCGGTTCACTCATAAATATAAAACATGGTTGAATTATGGGCACTCGTGATGGTCTCTCTTACTAACCAACTTAATATCTCTAACCTCCTTATTGAAGTGGATACCACCTCTGTTATTAGTTTCATCAAGAACATGTATCTGAAAAAATTGTTGCTTCATCTTATTGTGACTGATTGCATGACTTTGCTGAATGACTTCCATCAAACTCGTCTTTTGCACATCTTTAGGAAGGGCCCTAGCTAAAAAACACAACTCTTGCTATGGACAAATGTAATACCGCTAGTATTTCTGTTGTTTATTTTGAATAAGAAAAAGTTCCGAATAATAATCACGGGCCCTAAAGGAATTGAGTGCATTAACTATATGATGAAGTGAGATGAAGAGGGCCACAATGTAACACAACCCACACGTAGTTTTCCTTTCTTTCTTTCATTTGAATGATAGTATCGTATAAATTTATCTATAGAAAGTGCATCAAATACAAATTTATATATATTTTTATTTGTTCATATTGAATTCTAACTAAATCTAAAATCGAATCAGGTCAAACTCTAAAATGGAAACAAATTCTTTCAACATTAACTTAAACCAGATCGAACTTCTTATCATTCAACCCCAACATTCATTATTATATATTTAAATCATTTACTATTTGCTTTTGGAATTTGTAAGCAATCATCGAAACCAAACCAGTTTTCCACATTTCATGATGCAGATATGATCTTCTAACAGCTCGGTTGAATTTATGGTAATAACAAATTATTAACAAAGAGTAAGCTTAACCGATGAGATTTGACAGAATGGTTATCTTCTCGACTTAATATCAAATTGAAGTTGATTCATAGTTTCTCCTTGCAGTCGTTGTAATAGTAATGTTATGCATTCAGGGTAAAGTGGTAAACCAGTCCCAATCAGGGATCGATTATGATAATAATATTCTAGAAGTGAACCCCCCACATGGTTGAAATTTGAAGTTGCAATCTATTCCCATTCCCCCACATTCTTTTTCAAGTAGTCAGCTTATCATCACAACATTGACGACGCTTTTTCACCATTGCCCTACACTGTATTTCACTGCTACTTAATGTCCTATCACAGACTTCAAATTCAGAGCTTCAACATCAACATACGTTCATCTTTCACTTGTTAAAACAAGAATGCAACTGGTTTTTTTCACCATGTCTATAGCTCTTATAGTCATACTTGTTCTACCATTTGTCAGCTCATCTCAACAACATGTGGAATCCATTAATGGCAGCAATACAAACGATAAAGACAACATTCCTAAGGTAATCTATTCATGTTGTTAACTTAGACGCTTTCAATTGATGGAGTTTAATCCTCTTTGGAATCACCTAGTCTGAAGCTTGAGAATTCACACAGGTGAGTCATAAACTGATGTTTGAGATTATATTGCATGGGATTATCCTTTGGGCATCAATGGGGTTTCTGGTGCCTGTTGGGATACTTGCTATTAGAATGTCGAACAAAGAAGAAGAACGTGGGACGAGACATCAAGTTCTTTTCTATGTTCATGCAGTGTCACAGGCAAGTTCATCTTTTACGTTTAGGTATATAATTTATATATGATGCATTATTGGCATATAATTTTGTATATATTGCAATATAATTTATTAATTATGCATAAAATTATATAATATTAATGAATGAAATATTAACTCATATATATTATAATTTGTGTTACAACTAATGGTATCTCAGCTGAGTTGGAAAATGGTAGTATCAAAGCTTAATTTGGATAACCCTTTAGCTTTTTCAATGATAACAAAAGAGAAAGCAAAAAGAGAATTTCTATGTATAAGAAGCGTGATTCGTGGCATTAAGATATATGTCTACCCTCACAGTTTCTTCATATCCAATTAAAACCAAGAAACCTTTAATTATTTGCTTTTAACTTGAGGGTGGCAATAAAAGGGCAATCATTTTACAAATATTTGATTTAATTTTTATGTAAAAATATTTTTATTGAAATGATAAAATTAATTTTTAAAAAATTTTCTCGAATCTATCTTTTGTAGATTTATTTTGGTTTTAAATTAATTTTCATAGTTATTATTATTTTGAAAGGTCATAGTTATTATTTAACAAAAAAAAAAAAACAAAAAACATCATGGTAATCATATTTTTACTTTTTGGGTTTTTTATTTAAATAATACGAAAAAAATTATTTATATAATTGGGATGAGAAAAAAATTATTTATGAGAATGGATTAAAATGAATTGTAAAAAGCGATGTTATCAATCTGTCAAGTGATATCACCTATAAAAAATAATATTTTAATTTAAAAGTCTTGTAATGCTATGTAGGAAGACAACACCCTCTTTAAAAAAATATAAAATTAAAACTCCTGCATAGCGATACCCTTTTATTAAAATATTATTATTTATTTATTTATAAATTATATTAATTATTTTTATTAAAATATTAATTTTTATAAATGGTGTCACCTGATAAGTTGGTGATATCGCTTTTTTACTATTCATTTAAACTCATTTATATAAATAATTTTTCTCCCACCCTAATTTCCTAAATAATTTTTTCCTATTATTTAAATAATAAAATCTAAAAAGTAACAAATAATAATAACTATGAAAATTATTTTAAAACCAAAATAAATGGATTAGATTTTCATATGATAATTTAAATAGTAGAGCTCAATTGATATCCAAAGGTGAATTTAGTTAATTACTTGAATATAATATAAATCTATAAATAGATTAGATATTTATATGATAATTTAAATAGTTGTTGTGAATATTTATAATTCACTTATTGCAATCATAAAAAAATGATTTTTAAAAATAATTTATGATGTATTATTTATAAAATAAAATTATTCACAAGTTACAATATATATAGTATATACATGTAGTTTACTATCATGTGTTTAACCGCTATGAATCATAGCCATTTGGGTAGCATTACGGTAAACATCAACAGTAGGAAAAAACTGAAATCATTAAATTAACATAACTTCTTATTATGATTTGTGATTGTTATTTAAATCGGATGCATAATTATTTAATGATTATTGATATAATCACGGATCAAATTTTTTATAATTTTGAGATTTACAAATATATGATTGTTAAATATTAAGGATGACAGTAAAATTTATGTTGAGCAGATACTTTCTGTACTTCTAGTTACAGTAGGAGCAATCATGTCCATCAAAAACTTCAATAACTCCTTCAACAATCATCACCAAAGACTAGGAGTAGCTTTATATGGTATCATATGGTTGCAAGCTTTAACCGGGGCTCTACGTTCATGCAGGTAAGCCTTCATATATGATTTGCCCTTGTAATTTAGCCCTAAAGCTTTGCTTGGTAGAGTGGTAAAAAAATTGAAAAGATGAAAAATTGAAGGGATAGAAAACATATTTTTTTCTTTTTGTAAGTGTACTTTATGCGAAAGGATGAAAAAATAGAAAGAAAAACAATACATTGCTTGGTAGAGTGAAAAAAGAAAGAAAATAAAATATTTGAAAAACAATAATTTTAAACTTACATACATTTTTATTTCATTTTCTCTCCTCTCATCGTTTCATTTTGGAAGGATTAATTTTCATACATTAGGATGAAAAATGATCATTCCTATTATTTTCTTTCTACTCATTTTTATCACTCTCTTCTCATCCCTTCACTTTTTTACTCAACCAAACACACCCTAAATGAGCTTGCATTTTGGCATATAGAGTGTAAAATTGAAGCATTTATAACGCATTATGTTTAGGGGATCCAAGGGAAGAAGTGCATGGTTTATTGCACATTGGTTACTAGGAACTGCGGTGTCTATTTTAGGTGTAGTCAACATTTACACAGGATTGGGAGCATTGCATGAAAAGACATCAGCAAGCACAAAGCTTTGGACCATACTTTTAACTGCTGAGATTTGTTTGATTGTTTTCATTTATCTGTTTCAAGATAAATGGTCGTATTTACAGTCACAAAAGCAACCATCGTTTGTGCGCCGTGAACCTATAAGACCCTACCTTTTCAGAACAAGTCGTGGATTCAACTACTAAAAAAAGGTTTTGGTTAAAAAATACGTAATGATCACGGGTTAATATCTAATCCATTATTTCCCAATACATGGATCATCATCGTTCATATGTGTAAGGTTCGCTCATGAATTATGTAAATTGAGTTTATGAATGGTGATTAAATTTGTATTGGATAATAATGGATAAAAACAATAATAGAAGGGAGCTTTGGCCGTTGTTACTTGGTAACAATTTTGTTATTTTTTCTCTTCTATATTTTGGATTTTTTTTTTCTTTGGAAGGATTGGTCTTTAGAACATAATAAGACTTGTAAACAGAAATTTCTATCAGACTTTTTATTGAGGGTATTTTGCTGTTGTCTCTATTCATATAAGTTATTATCAGCAAGGAAGGTTGAAATTTACACAGTTCCATTGGGCATGATGGTTAACTTTCACTCGTTTTAACATGTCCTCGGTTTAACTAAATTTATGTTCAACGGATTCTTATAGTGCATGTGTCTAGTATTTGTGTGTTACATAATATAATCTGAAAAAGCTCTTAATTTTTTTTTGAATTTACTGCATTATATATATATATATATCAATACCCATAACTCAAATCAAATCCACGTAAAAATGAATGAGACAACAAAAACTTATCTTTTTTTAAAAAGATGCATATTACAAATACATATACTAAAAGTTATGTGTAAAAAGAACATCAGCTGATGTGTAGTCCCCAAATGAGGCAAACTTGAGAGCAGTGTGATTACAAGACAAGATAGCAGAACAGAGGAAAATGCTCTTTGCCCCAAACCGGTGGATGACCTTCTAGCTACCCTAGACTTTGATTGATGAAAGGGATGGATTTATATATTCGTAGCAGTACTACAATGGGATCAGTCACCGGCCCTGCCTGACTTTGTGCTCATTAGACCTAGTGGAGCACCAGGCTGTGTTATCTCTACTATAAGAATGGCACTAATTCTGTTAACAGATTTAGAAATGGCTTGCATAGATAGACATATGAGTTAAGATCTTCAATAGCAATAGAAGAAGAAACTTTCTATAAACAAACAGAACACTGTGTAGTTCCCATAGACATCAACTAAAAGCACATCTGTTTTGTATCTTCATACTTCAATGGCTATTAAATCCCCAACTGCTGTGCTATCATTGCCAGAAATTTCATCACACTTCATGGCTTTTCATTCTTCAATGTTATTAAGGTGCACAAAATAGTTCATCTTCATACATGACCTCGCTGTGAGGAATTATACTTTTCATTTCAGAGTCTGCTTTCTTCTGCAGTTCCAGTGCATCCTGTAGAGTCGCCTCTACTTCCCCAATGGATGGTCGTTCATCTGCGCTATAAGAGATACAAGACATAGCAATCTCCACATACTTGTTGAAGCACTCTGGGGCTATCCTCCCCTTTAAATATGGATCAATATTGTGATAAATGGTCCCATTCTTGAAACACCAATTTGCCCAGGCAGCCAGAGATCTTTTCTGACCATTTGCTTCAAAGACTGGTGTTTTACCACAAATTACTTCGAGTAAGACAACACCAAATGCATAGACATCAATTTTTCCTGAGAGACTTTCTGAATCAAGGTATCCGAAAGTAGCCATCACATCTAGTGACTCTTTTTTAGTTGAAGCTTTTGACATGCTATGAGGACCTAACCTGGAAAAAAAGAACCCAGAAAGCTTAGGAACCAATTCATGATCTACAAGAATAGTGTTGCTGGTCACAGGGGCGTAGCTAGCGGGGGGGGGGGGGCTGGCATGGGCCCCGGCCCCCCTAAAATGTAAAATTACTATTTTGGCCCTTAGAATTTTTTAAAAATTTTAAATTAGTAAAGGTAAAATTGCACTTTGGCCCCCCCTAAAATTAGAAAAATTCAATTTAATCATTTACAAATTATAAAGATATAAACTATAAAAAATTAAAATTTTATCCGTCCCCTAAAAAAATTTTCTGGCTTCGCCCCTGGCTGGTCACGTTGTGGTGCAGTACTATATACTTTACTCCGGTATGAAGGTAATGTAATCCACACGCTGCACCAATGCAGATTTGTAGCCTCTTTTCCCAGGGAATTGGATTACAACTGATACCATTACCATGGAGACAATCAAAGAGCGACCCATTGCTCAGGTATTCATAAACAAGGATTGTTTCCCCCTTCTCATTGCAGAATCCAATGAGAGATTCAACATTTAAGTGGTTCAGCTGGCTAAGGAATACCACTTCAGTTCGGAACGCACTAAGACTAAATTTCATGCGTCTGATAGCAACTGTAAAGGTCCCATCATCTATAACCCCTTTGTATACAGATCCAAAATTACTTATACCAATAATAAAGCCTTCATCGAAGTTGGCAGTCGCAGCTTTGATCTCTGCTAGTGAAAACTGACGAATGCATAGTTCCTCCGGAAGTGTGGAATTTGGTTGACTCCCCCGTCGCGAAACGAAGCCAAATGCTTTTTTAGAGACTTGAAAGAAATGTGAAAGTGACATTGAAGAAACTTCAATGATGGCAGATGAGAATTGAGGATGGCGATTCACGAGGCTAGCAGAGAATTGGTTAAAATCAAGGTCGTGCTAGGTTTTACCTTACAACATCTGCTCCTTGTAGTGGTTTTATGTTATTCCTTCAAAAATGCACTGACCAACATTAAACCATGCCATTGGTGGCTGCACATCCATCAAACCAGTTTGGGATCAACTGGATACTGTTGGACCTCATCAGATAATATAGACATAGAGGCAAAGTGTTTAGAGCATGATTTTAGTCAACTTGATATTGCAAAATGTACTAAGATTTGTGTTATCCACATTGGGCAATTTCGTATTCTCGCAACAAGTTTGTAAATGAGGGTGTTAGTCAATCGGGTTCAGATATGGTTATCTTAATTAAATCTTATCTGATGGAAGTGGAACTCAAGGCACTGACCAATTTCAGATTACCCTCTGCATCTCTTCGGACTGTGAGTTAGAATCCCCCTTGTGGCCCCTTGTGTTAAAAATAATTTTGATGTTGGATTTCAGCTTGCAACAAATTTATCAGGATTGTAGCTAGAAATCATGAAGGACTGGTTATGGTAGCTTGTGCGTTGAAAAATAGCAACGTATCGGGTTCTTTTGCAGCAACAGATTTAGCGGCAATTCAAGTGCTCCAGTTTGCTTCCGATTTGGGTTTCAATCACGCTGAACTCGAGAGAGAGAGAGAGAGAGCTTGACAATTCTACAGAAGTCGAAAGCTGTAGAAAATAATAGATCCTTAATCAGTGCTTATATCATATTGATGGGAAAATTATTTCAAGACAATTTCATACTTTAAGTTCTCATATATTCAAATATTTGGAAACACTGTAGCTCATTTACTAGCAAAGAAAGGACTCACGGTAAACGAGAATACTTACTAGAAGGAGGAAGCTTCGCCAGACTTGCTATCGCACTTGAGGTTGACCGCCGTGGAGTAGACCCTCCAGATTGAGCACTTAGCAATCGAAAACGACTATGGAATGCTTCGAAAGACGATGATTTCATGGCGAGAATGGATTGCATGTTATTTTTTCATCATAAATCTTCCGATATACAACTATTCATGGAGTTTCGGTGAATTTAGACGAAGCCTTGCTGGATTTCTTTGCGTAATCTAAGGATAGAACTAAAGAGTTCTTTTATTTTGGGTAAATTCACAACTAGTCACTAAACTATAGGTAATTTTTTTGTTTTGGTCATTTAACTAAGAAAAGTTACAGTTTGGTCATTGAATTATTTGAAAGTTTTCATTTAAGCCACTAAACTATTCAAAAGTTTTTATTTAAGTCATTAGACTATTAAGCTTTTTTTTTTTTAAGTTCTACTAACAAATTCCAAGCGACGATTCCGCAACTGATATGGTGGATTAGTCCCCATCGACAAGTAGAAGAACATACCTCAAATCCAAGTTGGTCTAACGATCAATGTTGGAGATCAAAGAAAAAAATTGTTTGAATTTTAGTTCGCAAATTCATAACGTCCAAAATTGTTTCATAAAAAAGAACTGAACTGGAGAAGAGAATGGGAAAGTGAGCTTTCGATTGGTGTAAGTAACGCTAACAGAGAAAGTCATATAGCATCAATTTTAATAGCACAGCGACTTAAATGATATTGAATAGTTTAACGACCAAATTGTAACTTTTTTAATAAGTGATCAAAACGAAAATTTATCCATAGTTTAGTGAGTAATGATGTAATTTACCCTAAATTTTTTCAATTTCTTTAGTTTTTTACGTTTCATTTCTTTAGTTATTTTTCAAACTTTCCAGCTTCTCTCTCGTAAAATTCAACTGGTATTGTTTTTAGAAAAGAAAAATAGTGATACCACTTTCAACATTTAACTAAAATAAAAAAAAAAAATAAACTATATTAATAATCACTAAATTATTAATATTTTTTTACCTAATTATGAAAAGTTACAAAATCGTCACTCTATTATTAGTAAATTTTTCTTTTGGTCACTCAATTATAAAAAGTTACACAAATGATAATCCAACTATTCAATTTTCTCTTTTTTAGTCACCAACTAATTAATAATAGCAACTATTAAAATTGACATAATAGTAAATTTAACTCTTAAAATTTACACATCATGTCAATTTAATCTTGATTCAGAAAAATCTAACCCTCAATATTTACACGGTGTAATTTGATTTTTTTTTTTTGTAATTTTGCTTTTCTTTGTGACCCTTTCACCTAAAAAGCTATAAAAATAAATTTATTAGCTAAATTTGATTGAAAATATACAAAAAACGGAAACACCAAAAAATCCAAGATAATAATTTTCATCTTTTCTCGTTCTTTTAAAATTAACATTCTATGTCACAAAGAAAAGAAAAGAAAAAGACCAAAATACCTAATGTGTAAATGTTGCGGGTTAATTTTTTTTAGAATTAAGACTAAATTGACATAATTTAAAAATGTTGAAGGATAAAGTTGCTATTATGCCAATTTAAAAAGTTGTCACCGTTAGACAACCAATGACCAAAAAAGATAAAATTGAATAGTTGGGTGATCATATTATAACTTATCATGAGTGACAAAAAAAAAAGAAATTTACTAATAATTAGATGACTATTAATGTAATTTACCCAATAAAAAATAGGTAAATTATATATTGAATTCATACCATATAAAACTTAAAATAATGAAAATAAATCATGTCATGAACTATAAATTCATACCATATAAAGCAATCTCAACGTATCGAACATCCAAGAAAAGAAAATTCAAATTTATGTTTCCATGTCGAGTTTTATTTTGACTTATATTTTGTATAAATTATTATAGTATTCAATTTAAAGAAAAAATATGTTGGTATTGTTTTTTTATATATCTAAATTATTATGAATTTATTTCAATTTTTTACGTTGCTTTCCATACATTACATGTAATATTCATTTTATATTTTTATTATTTTTCATATTATTTGCGTATAATTTTAGCTCTGTTGCCAACAAGATCTGATGAGTGGGGCTTTTGATCCCAAATGCAGCGTTTGAATCAGCACTTGGACCAAAAGAGGTGCCCAAAGGGTTTTTTGGTTGAATCAGATTCAACTTAAGGTGTTTGTTACTATAAGAACGAGGCTGAAAGTCCTTAGATTTGATGGGTTTTGTTTTCAGATTTTGATGGTATCCCTTCTTCTCTATTACTTGATTGAAATAGCAACGTCATTTTGCTTCTATCTCTAATATATGTATATATCCCCTCTTCTGTATATGTAAATTTTAGGAGAGTGTGGAAATGGCAGACGCATTTGTTTCAGCTCTTGTGAGTACCATCTTAGCCAACTTGGACTCCTTCTCCCTGAAGGAGATCGACCTTGCTAGGAGCTTCAAAATAGAGCTCGAGGGTTTGGAGAGTACTCTTACTACCATACAAGCTGTTCTCTAAAATGCTGAGGAGAAGCAGTGGAAGAGTGAAGCTATCAAGAATTGGGTTGGAAAACTCAAACAAACAACTTATGATATGGAAGATGTGCTTGACGATTTCAAAGAAGAAGCCACTTGTGTTTTGCTCAAATATGGCACATAAATTTAAGAATGCAAGAGAGAAATTAGATTCCATTGCTGGAGAGAAAAGCAAGTTCCACCTGAGGAAGGGCGTGGGAGAAGCTGAAATTGAGCGGAATGAAGACAGGCAAACCAGCTCCTTTTTGGAAGAATTGGAAGTATTAAGAAGAACAAGTGAGAAGGAGAAGATTGTATATTACTTGGCCATGTGAGTCACTACGGTGGCCTTTCTGTTCATGCAATATGCAGCATGGGAGGTCTTGGAAAGACCACAATTGCTCAATTGGTTTACAACGACAAAAATGTGGAAAAGGCCTTTGATTTGAGAGCTTGGGTGTGCCTATATGATGATTTTGATATAAAAAGGTTGACTAAAGTCATTGTGGAATCCATTCAAGGGAGCCCATATGATATGCAAGAGCTAGATTCCCTACAACCACGTTTACTGGATAAGCTTGTTGGAAAACAATTTTTACTTGTATTAGATGATGTATGGAATGAATAATATGACAAGTGGGATAAACTAAAGCAAGTACTACGGAGTGAACGGAGAGGAAGTATAGTCATTGTCACTACTCGACTAGAGAAAGTTACTCTTAGGACGGCTACAGATCCTTGTCATCACTTAGAGTGTTTGGTAGATGATGATTCTTGGTCCTGGAAATGAGAATGAATGAGGGTAATGTGAACCTGGAAATGATTGGGAGGCAGGTTGTGCAGAGATGCGGAGGAGTACCATTGGCAATTAAGACCATAGAAAGCATTCTGTGCTTCAAAACTCAAGAAAGTGAATGGTTACGTGTCAAAGACAGCGAGATTTGTGATTTGCAAGACGATGCAAAAAGAATCTTAGCTTTGTTGAACTTGAGTTTTGAGCACCTTCCACCAAAGATGAAGCAATGTTTTTCGTTTTGCACAATATATCCAAAAGATTATGTCATGAAAAAAGGCAAGCTTATAGGACTATGGATAGCAAATGGATTTATCCCTTCTGAAGGACCGTTGGATTTGCATGATACAAGTTGTGAAATATTCTTTGAATTGACTCGAAGGTCCTTTTTCCAAAAGGTCAAAAAGGATGTTAATGGAACTGTTACATGTAAAATGCATGATTTAATCCATGACGTTGCAAAATCAATTATGAGACAGGAATGCTACATGATTGAACCCAACATGACGTCGAAAATACTGAAAACTACTCGCCACTTGTTTATTCATAATAGCAGTTCATCAAGAAACATTATGGACTTAAAGAAATTGCAATCGTTGCATTCTTTGATTCTCAGCAACAAGTTCACCTATCATGGTATTGATAGCCACTCTAATCCTTCTCATTTCATTAGTAAACAAAAATATCTGAAGGTGTTGGATTTTGGTTATGGTTTTAGCAATATTGCATTTGAAAATTTGAAATAGCTGAGGTATCTATGCCTTCATGATCGTCATAAAATCCACCTCAATCAACAAGCTCCCTTCATAACTTGCAAACACTAAATGTCCAATATTGTTACAATATTCGAATGTTACCAAAAGGTATGAAGCACTTGAAAAGTATTAGGTATTTGAACCTCAGAAAGTGTGAATCACTATCTTGTATGCGTGTTGGATTGGGACATTTAACATGCTTACACAAGCTTAGCATGTTTGTTGTGGGAAAGGGTAATGGCTGTGGTGGCATTGATGAGTTGAAAAAGTTGGCCCTAGGGGGGAACTAAGCATCACAAGACTATGCAACGTGAAGAGTTCAATCGAAGCTAATTTGATAAAGAAGCAAATTTAAGCTCATTAACCTTATCTTGGCAACTAAAGAGGAAGGAAAGCTCTCATCATCAACACGGAAATGATGAAGAGATTCTTGAGTTCTCCAACCTCATTCAAGTTTGAAGAAGTTATGCATAAAAGATTATCAATGTGTTCAGTTTCATTATTGGATTATGAATCTGCTTCTACCAAACCTTGTTGAAATCTTGTTATTAGGGTGTGGAAAATGTGATCAACTTCCACCTGTAGGGAAATTGTTGGAAAGTGGTCATCCATGCAATGGCAAACATTGAACATAAAGATCCGAACTCACAAAAAGTGGCAAACTCATTACTTTGGCGAACTAAAAATATGAATTGAATTTAAATAGATTACTTGCAAGTAGAGGTGTACATGGGCCGGGCAGCCCGGCGCGGCGCGAAGGCCCGCCCGAAATGTGGGAGGGTTTGGGCAAAAATATAGGCCCGAAAAATGGGCTTGGACAAAAAAATAAGGCCCGTTTAAAAAATGGGCCGGGCTCGGGTAACGCATTTTTAGCCCGGGCCCGGCCCGAATTCACTAAAGGAAAAAAAAAACTATTTTTTTAATATTATTTTCTTATTGTTTTTCTCCTTATTTTGCTACCATTTTACTATTATGTTTCTATTATTTTGTTGTTATTGTTTAGATATTATATAAAACTTATTTTATTGTTAATTTTGTTATTATTTTAAAGACATTTGTTAATTTTGTTATTATTTTAGAGGCATTTGCTTGTTAAGTTGCATCTATTTTAGTGTTATTTAAGTCTACATATTTTTTAAAATTTATTTTCAATTTGTTGAAAAATATTTATTTTGATTTTTTTAGTATTTTTGATGTATTATATATATTTAAAAATTATATAAAATAATATAAAAAATTAACACGGGCGGGCCGGGCCGGGCCCGGGTTTTAGCATTTTTATATAGGCTGGGCTTGGGAAAAATTTTAGGCCCATTTTTTGGGCCCGGCCCGAGCCCAATGAACGGGCCTAAATTTTTAGTTGGGCCCGGCCCGGCCCGGCCCATGTACACCTCTACTTGCAAGTCAAGTTAAACAAAATATATTTTATTTCTAAAAGATTTAGTATTTATTAGTATAATATATTTAGCATATATTAGCATAATACCTTAGTTATTTCTTTCCATATTTAGCATTTTTTTTCTTGTTATAAATACCCATGTTACATTGTTTAATATAGATGAGTAAAAAATAATAAAAACTTGCTAAAATTTTTCTCGTTCCTTCTTTGCAATTCTTTCTTCCTTAGTATTGAAATTCCAACAAGTGGTATTTGAGCTATCTTCTTAAGGGTCTTTGTTATTCTTTCTGTGTTATAAATGGCTTCCGTGAGTTTTTCACCACCTTCACTGTTTGTTTTCAATGGCGAAAATTGTCATATATGTGTTGCTAAGATGAAAATCTACCTACAAGCTTGTAACTTGTAGGAGGTTATGAATATTGATGTTGAGCTAGCACCATTAAAGGACAATGCTACAGTCGTTCAAATTAAACACCACAATGACGAGCGAGCTAAAAGATACAAGGCAATCTCCTGTATAAAGAATGGAATCTCAGATGTCATATTCACACGTATTATGGCCTATGAAACCCCAAAAGAAGCTTGAGATAAGCTAAAGGAGGAGTTTCAAGGTTTTGATAAGACCATACAATAATAACTCATTAATTTCAAAAGAGATTTTGAGAATTTGAAGATGAAAGAGGTTGAAACAGTAAAACAGTATGCAGACAAGATTATGACAGTAGTTAATAACATCAGGTTACTTAGGGAAGAGTTTACAAATAGCAGGGTTGTTGAGAAGGTCATAAAAACCCTTCCTAAGAGGTATCAATCTAAGATTTCATCACTCGAAGACTTAAGGGATCTCTCGATGATCTCTCTTTTAGAGTTAATAAATTCCTTATATGCTTAAGAGCAAAGAAAATCATCAAGGCATTGGGAGCACACATGTAACACCCCTAACCCATATCCATTGCCGGAACAGGGTTACAGAGCATTACCAGACTTTACGGATTAATTACGAACATTTCATAATATTTAATACATATATCATAACTCATTCATATAACACTCATATGGTCCTTTATATGGGCCCTCGAAGCCCCAAATAAGCGTTAGAAATAAATCAAGACTCAACCGGATACTTCGAGAATTTTTTCGCAAAATGTTAAAAATTTTCTTAGAAACAGAGGACACACGCCCGTGTGGTTATACTGTGTGGCTCACATGGCCAGGAGACATGCCCGTGCCTTAGGTCTTGTGGGCATTCGATGTGAGACACACGACCGTGTCCCAACCCGTGTTCTTACCCGTGTAACTCTCTGACTTGTGCCACACGGCCAACCACACGCCCGTGTGCTAGGCCGTGTGCAAAGTACAGAGGTCACACGGCCAAGCCACACGCCCGTGTGCTAGGCAGTGTGTAAAAACCTGGGCATTCTGTTTTGAAATTTCAAGGTGCAGGGGACACACGCCCGAATCACATGCCCACATGCTAGGCCATGTGCCACACACGACCGAGACACACGCCCGTGTCTCTGCCCGTGTTGACGAAAATAGGCCATTTTTCTCACCCTTTATAACTCCAACTTGCACACAACACTCTCATATACTAATATATCTCAACTAAGCAACCAAAACAAGCCAAACATATCCTCAATATGACCTATCATCACCAACACTTCATTTACTTATACTTACCTACTTAACTCAATACATAGATTTATCAAATTCTATTTCTAACTATTTACATACAAACATTTAGGATTCATAACTATATTTTAATCTATTTCATTGTTAAACCAATCCTATACATGCCATATAAACCATAATTTACATAACAAAGTCTATCGGAGCAATTTGGATTGTGTGGCTCGATGTGTTGATCCGGTCCTCCGAACTTCTTGAAAATCTACAAAGAACATTCAATGACATAAGTAAGCTTAATGAAGCTTAGTAAGTTCATTGGCTTTAAAATAAATCTTACCGAACATACTATAATAAATCATTAAACAAGCATGTCACTAACATTTCCTGCCATTCACAATTTCAAATGATAAATTCACTTGATTGAGCTCAATATCAATAACTTCTTAAATTCTATCACATTAATTCCATATAACACTTACCAATCTTTGTCAAATTAGTGAACATCTTACGGATTTGAGTATATTGTTTTCTTGATGCCATAGTCCAACTATGGTCTTACACATATATTGCCATGGCCCTGCCATGGTCTTACACTCATAGTGCCATAACCCAGTTATGGTCTTATCTTCAGGTTGCCATAGCGCAACTATGGTCTTACACACACATATATATATATATATATATATACTGCCATGGTTCAACCATGGTCTTACGTTCACAGTGCCATAACCCAGTTATGGTCTTTTCACTAAAATGCCATAGCCTAGCTATGGTCTTCCATTTAAATATTGCCATGGTCCAACCATGGTCTTATATATCAATTCATCTTATGTCACGGAACGATAGTACTCAATCTTGCGTTCTACGCAATTCGAACATTCAATTCAATTTTCATATTTTTACAATAATCATAATTCAATAACAAAATATAAAAATATTACATTATATCATTCCTAAATTAACAATTAATCATGAAATTTCAACCATATGAACTTACTTGGGCCAATTTGTAGAATTTGTTGTAATTCAGGGACTATTCAGCTAATTTCCCTTTTTTACAATTTTCTTTGGGTTCTTGATCTATAATATAAAATTATTCATTCATTAGCATCTAATTCAACTCTAGTTCACTTCATAATTTATGCCCTTCAATTTTTGAAATTACACATTTACCTTAACTTTTACAATTTTTACAATTTAGTCCCTTATCAGTTAACCTATCAAATAAGAAAATTTTTCTCAATTAACACTTTATCTAAACATTATAAGCTATTTCAAAACCTTTGACAACCAGAATTTAATGTCAAACCCTAATTTTTAATCTTTTTCACAATTAGGTCCTAAAATCAATTTCTATTGAAATTACTTGATAAAATCATCATATAACAAAATTAAAGCTTCAATTCCATGTTAATTCATCATAAACACCCAGAACTCATCAATGGTAACTTTCAAAATTACTCATGAAATCAAAAACTAATGAAATAGACATTTGGACCTAATTGTAAAAGTCTCAAAAACATAAAAATTTCAAGAAATAAACAAAAATTGAACTTACATGCAGTAAAATATGAAATAAGCTTCTTAAGGGTTATTGAATGGTGTTTTTGGCTGAGAATTTAGATGAAATCTCTAGATTTTTCAATTACATCCTATTTTAACTATTAAATTTTATATTATTTCCAATTTTGCCCCTTGTTCACACTAGTTTTTGTGATTTTTCTCTGCCTATGCCGCCCAAGCCATACCCTTTTGGATAATTTGCTCTTTTAATCCTCTCTCATTTAACACTTTAGCTATTTAATCATTTTAGCAAGTTTTGCCCATTTTTCAATTTAGTCCTTTTTAATTAATCAACTATCAAAACGTTAAAATTTTCTAACGAAACTTTAATAATAACTCAATGACACTCCATAAATATTTTTATAAATATTTACGACACGATTTATAAAATCGAGGTCTTCTTACCTCATTTTTGAGACTAATTAATCTAATAATTCTTTTTAAACACAAATCACTAATTCAAAAGTCTTCCTAAAATCATATTTAACTCATAAATAATAAATAATAAAATTTTTGAACTCACTCATCGAATTTAGTGATCTCGAATCACTGTTTCCGACACCACTGAAAATTGGGCTGTTACAACTCTCCCCCTTTAAGAAATTTCATCCTCGAAATTTATTACCTGAGAATAGATTCAGATATTGTGATTTCATATCTTCCTCTGTTTCCTAGTGGAACGGTGAAAATGTGCAAGTGTACACAATCGCAACAAGTAATAAAGTGACAAGTAAATGTCGAGTTATCGTACCCACAGGGACTGTAAAAGACTTATTTATGAAAATGATTTTTTAAACACTTTGGTGAGGAAAAAATATTTGGTTTTGAGAATTGATTAAAAACTAGAAAACAAAATAAAATAGAGTTCTAATGCACGATTTCAAAAGATGATTTTAATCAAGATGATATAATTGTGTTGGATTAATTACATTTCTTAACTTAGAATCATTAAATTCATGCTAATACTTGTTACGAATAAATCACGGCAACTCGGTAATTTGCTAACTTATGAACATACTTACAAATCAAAAATCCATTTATCTCTTGTACATATTCCTATGTCAATTCGACTGATTAAATAGATTTATAAAAATAAACATGTTATTGCACATACATACTTATTAAATTAAACAATCTCTCGCATATTCCTATGTCGATTCAACCGATTAATTCAACCTAATAAGCATATAAAAGACTATGTGAGGTAACAAAGTATCCTTACCTTGAAACAGTTTAATCACAATAATCCTGCAAGTTATGCAAGGCATATGTATCTCCAAATACAATGCTAATTTAATCTTCAGCTACCTTAGAAGAATTAAACATGCACAGATTAAGTATTGTGTCCATTAATTACAATTTCAATGCGTTTAAATAATTAATTCTTTAGTTATCTAAACAATTAAAATTCCAGAGTAACTTAAGCATGATTTTACTTATAATCAAGCATTTTACCGAGGCCTATAACAGTATAAACACAATTTTAATAATTTAAGAGGACGGAATGCAATCAACCCAACACGAATTAAATTCAAGCTAAGATGATTAAATTAACCATTCCAATAGCATAAATATTCATAAACATGTTTTTTCAAAACAACAACGAAATTTAAAGAGATAGGGAACAAGAAGCAAATCCGGTGTTTCTCCGTGGCTTGACTGATTGCTCCGTTCTTCGTTCTCCGTTGTCCTCGGCTATCAAGGTGGCTTATGAACACTCCAATTGCTGCTCCAAATGGCTGATAAAACACATCTTTTCCAAGAGGAGAAATCGGCACAAGAAGGCTTGGTTTGTTATTGGAAATAAAGAGAAAACGGAGAGAAAAGAAGTAAGGAGAGAATGAGAATGTTGAAGGATTTATGGATGCTTTGAATGATCAGCCAAGGGGTGTATTTATAGCTGAATGTGGCAGTTGAAATTTGCTAAAAATAGCAGCCAAAGAGCCACACCTTGGCCGGCCACCTATGTGGCAAAGTTGATGGCTTCAACTTTGCTAAATATGGCTTGGGGCAAGTCTACAAAGCCACTAATTGTGGAGGGGGTTGAATGCAACTTTGACAAGTCTTCAAGGGCTTCTTTGCAAGCCTAATTAATCAGCTAATAGGCTGATTTGGGTCAGCATATGGACGGTTTGGGCTGCCCAATTGGTGGCTGGTTCGGTTCACTGAATTTGGTTCAACCAAATCTTGGTTCAATCTGGCCTTTTTCCATAATTAATTAATAATAATTTATTTAGCCCAAATTGAATTGGGAATAAATTAAAATTAATTAATTTATGATTTAATATTCATAATTGGACCGTCTTGGGCTGGAAATAAATGTGCCTCGATACTTCAAATTGCTTCTCGGGTTTATTCTTCGACGATTATCTGCGAGCCAATTTTTGCTCTTTGTGCGAATCATTTAAAATAGTCAAAATTAATCAAAATTTACTATAAAATTAATTAAAATTCATCATGTTCATATTTTTAACACAATTTAGTTATTTTATAAAAATTGATTATTTTTCGACAAGAATTTAACCGAAACTGCATAAATTTGAGTTAAAAAGGGCATGAAAAAGTATATAAATTTTCGTGTTTCCACACCCCCAAACTTAATTCATTGCTCGTCCCGAGTAATGCACAAAATTGAAAAGAATTTTCTCGGAAACACTTTTGAAAAACTCATTCAAAACAACATTCTTCCCAAAATCATGAAATTATTATACTTATGCTAAAAAAAAAAAAAGAAATTCGATAATTATGCTACTCAAGTATATATATCGTTCAAATTACATCCAACAACTATTATAATAGCAAAATTAGACTAAATGTTTCTTAATAAAGACATGTTAATCCCTACCATTTTGATTTTAATCCCTTATTCAAAATTAAACTGCAATCATTAAGCTTAACTGATGTCTTCATATGTTGAACAGAGCAATTTCTCTCCACTAATGTAGGTAACATTGGAACTTTGAATCAATAGGTCTTTAACAGGGTTGTAACGTGGCTAGGCTTAGGGGTAGGTAAAAGATAGATAATTTTAGGTTTTAAAACCCTAGACTCAGCGTAAAATCGAACCTTCGGAATTTATACCATTGATACACCAACTTTCACATGCTCTTTCGTACATCTATTTTATTTCGAGTGCTCTTTTTTTTTTCAAATCAAATTCGAGCACTTGCTTCATGTACTACAACTTTCGAGCAATTGATATTTCTTTTCAACTCCCCCAAACTTATTTTCAAACGATATTCTGAATAGTACTGAGTCTAGTGTTTGGGACAATTTTAAAGATAATGAAGAGAAAAGTGATGGCTAAATATTGCAAAGGTCCAAATAAAACTAGGCCATATAGTCTCAAAGTTGGGTTTCAAAGGATAATTTTATCAGGGTTGGCTTGAAAGGCTCAAACGGTCCAAACAATAGTTGCCTAAATCATTTTCAATATTCCATGCTTCCTAGGATTTCGCCTCAAGAAATTACTAAGTCAATTCTAAAGACTTAAACTTTCATGCATGCCTAACTTTCCTAAAGAACTAAAAATTTTATGGTATGAATTGCATGCTTTATTAGAAATACATTTCATGTCATTATTAAGCTAACACAACAATTTATTGAAATAATCAAACTTTATTCATACTTAAATTTAGCATACTTAACAAAATTCAAATTTATTGAACAAAAATATATCATATTCATGATTAAAAGAAAAAAAATTTATTCTGAGTGGAAATAATTTCAATTTTCGGTCCCCCCAACTTAAAATGAACAATGTCCTCATTGTTTAAAGTGAATAGATACTATACACCAGGTAAGAGTCTAGAAAAGAGGAGGTGAGTCAATTTGACTGCTTAAGTACCAAGCTCTCTCTAAATCCAATCCTAGACATGTATATATCCATTGCCACACTTTATACTTTATGACTTGTTCATTTTTATTTATGATTTCCACCTCTTTTTTATTTATGCAAAAATAAAAATCATAATAGAACCTAATCCTAAAACATTAAATAACCTAGGAAAGAAAATGAAATAAAGTAAAGATCCCCTTTTTATTTATTTGTAGATCCATCCGACTCATCTTTTCCTTCCTCGACATTAGAGTCCATGGTTCAAGTATAAAGTCCGGAAATTCATGCACAAAAATAAACGAGTTATGAAATATATATTTTAAATGCATCTCTGATTGAGTCATCCCTTATTTTTGAGTATCTCCAAGTATCTTGTTATCGCAACTACATGTGTTGCAAAGATAGCCATTATACCAACTGCTTCACTTCGTGGAATGGTGCTAGATAAAGGGACTCTCACACAAACTTAGGAAATTTGTTAAGGGTGGTTTCAGTTTTGGGCAAGTGGGTGAGTAGCTGAGGGTAAGGTTTAGAGTTGAAGAGGGTGGTAGTTTTAAGGATAGTTTGGGTGCAGTAGTTGGTGACTTCGAATGAAAGTGTTTGGGGTGGTGATTCAGGGAGTTAAGGGCTGCAACATTAAGGGATTAAGTGAGATGCACAATTGGGCTACTTGGGAGTGGTGGTGGAGCAAGGCAAGGGCTATAGGTTTGTGTGGGAAAGGGTTGAATATTTCCCTTCTTAGTAGTGTCTTAAGCCCAATGGCAACTCCTTTTTTGGATCCTAAGCTCCTATACTGAAAAAAAAAACTCAAAGAAATTAGTGCTTGGGTTAAAAATTGACCCTTTATTTAACAAAACAAATACTTAAATTCTTTGGGCTACTTAGAAAAATATTTTTTTTGAAAAATTACATTAAATTAAACTCCCAGGAAAGGCTGGAGGGGTCACAGATGGTTCCGCTTAACTCCTAATCTCTTAGACAGAGTTTTAATTAATGTAATGAAGAAAAGAAAATTTTATCTAAGTCTACCATTTTATTCAAATGATAAAAAAACTAAAAATATAAAATAACGATAGAGAAAGTGAATAGAACTCCCTCCATTTTATTCAGGATCGTCATTGGCTATGGTGGTGTCAAATGGCCATTTGTCATACCAACCATAACCATCTAGGAAGTAATCATATTCTTTCCCATCAAATCTGTCCAACATCTTATTAGGGAAAGAAAATCTGTAATGATCTTTTCTGGTGGCCTTATTTAACTTCCTGTAATTCCTACAAATCCTCGAAGCCGTGACTCGAATATCTGCAATAATCCATCCGACACCCTTCTTATGCTTTTCCAAAACAACAAATGACTCTTCTTCTTGATTCTTGATGAACTCAACTAAAATCATGATAGGTAAAAATGGAGATAAACCCAAACAATCATCATATTTCAAATGAGGAGGCAAAGTCTTGATTCCAATTTGACTGCTCTTCAATCAACACTTTTGGTTGTGCGTACTCTCGAGATAATAACTCTAATGATTCCAGTGGAACTTCCCGAGTGAATCCTTCGCTTTAGCTTCTAACAAAGCCAAACATTCCTCGTCTTCATCATCACTTGGCGAATCACGCTAGCGTAATACATTCTAACGGATCATTTATAGAATTGAGCTCCACTCAGTAGAAGCCGATGATTCCATCTTGAAATAGCGTAACAATCTTCAACTACATCCGGGATTTAGCAAGATCGAAGTCATTAAAAGTCACCTTGTCATCAAAAATTTCTTTCAACCGAGTATCTCGTTCGCTTCGGAATCGTTGAGGATATGGCAATGGTGGAATCTTAGCTTTAACCGCATAACTCTTCCGTGGAAATTTTTCTCGCATCCGACAAGGGTGTTAGATAATTAGAACTAACTGGTTTAGAGTTTACCTCATCAAGAATCACTGAATCTGACTTCTGTGATACAAGAGTTTCAACACTTGGTTGAACTTGCTCGTTGTCTTGAGCTACAACAGGCTTATCTTCAACCTTGACAGTTTTGGGTTCCCATGTATTCCCATTTTGTAAAGTGACGGTTTTGCAATGCTCTTTGCCCGTGCTTCTCAGATTTTTTGTATCACTTGGCCAAATAACTTGGGGTCTGCTTTTGAGCTCATTGGCTAGCTGTCCCACTTGGTTTCCTAAATTCTTCAATGTTGCTGCTTGGCTTTGGATTAGTTCATCATTCTTCGCTATGTACGCCTTTAGCAAATTCTCAAGATTACTTGAAGATTCAGTTGGTGTGGGTTGTTGCACTTGTTGAGAATATTCTAATGGATAATTTGGTCGAAATGGCATAACAGAGTTGCTATGGTCCGCCCATTGATTACTCCATGGAGAAATTGGATGATTCTTCCATGAAGAGTTGTAAAAATTTGATTGTGGACCATTCCAATTCTGATTTCCTATGTAATAATTTGACTCTTGATTCGATGGGCAATTTTCAAAGAAATGGCCATCTCCACAGTATTCACAAGAAATATTCTCGAACTGGTTCGGCTGCTCACCTGACAGATTACCATTGAAACCATTAACAGTTATGTTCTTAAGCATAGAAGACATAGAGGATACCTGGGCTGCCAAAGAAGCAAGTGTGTCTGCTTTATGTACTACTGCTGCTCGTCTTTCTGAGGTTGCTCGGTTGGTTGGCCACTGATAGTTATTGCTGGCAATTCTTTCAATAATCTCGTAAGCATCGTTATAAGACTTAGAAAGAAGGGCTCCATTTGCCGAAGCATCCACCATCATTCTAGTATGAATATTGAGACCAATATAAAAAGTCTCTATTTGAACGCAGTAAGGAATGCCGTGATGAGGGAACTTTCGTAATAACTCCTTAAACCGCTCTCATGCCTCATATAAAGATTCTTCATCAAGTTTCTGAAATGAAGTGATTTCATTTCGGATCTTGGCAGTTAAAGATGGAGGGAAATATTTCATTAAGAAACGTTCAACCAACTCTTGCCATGTAGTTATGGAACCGGACGGTAGGGAGTTTAACCATGCTCGTGCTCTATCTCTTAAGGGGTATGGAAATAATCTCAATCTCAAGGCGTCTTCAGTCACTTTGACTAGTTTAAATGAGTCACTCACTTCCATGAATAGCCGAAGATGAAGATGTGGATCTTCATTAGGAGTCCCACTAAATTGACCCATATTTTGCAACATTTGGAACATGACCGGCTTTAGCTCGAATTGTTGTGCCTCAATTTTGGGTCTCTTAATACTCAGATTGAGCTTGTTGAATAGAGGAATGGCATATTGTTGAATGGCACAATTTCTATCATTGGCAACAATGATCAGATTGTGAGTATTATAAGCGAATGTTCCTCCTGGATTTTGGTTTTAATTTTCGAAATTCATATCTTCGGTCCTTCTTTGGTTCGTTTGCCTTCTCCTTTGTTAGAAAGTCCTTTCAATTTCAGGGTTTACAGGAAGTAAGTCAATAATTTGATCAATACTCATAAACACCTGAAACAAACAAAAAAAATGGAATTAAAATGTAATAGAAAAAAAAATAGACCAAAATGCAAAATTAACAATTTCACAAATAATGTCTTTTAAAACAGTCCCCGGCAACGGCGCCAAAAACTTGGAACGGTGAAAATGTGCAAGTGTACACAATCACAACAAGTAATAAAGTGACAAGTAAATGTCGAGTTATCGTACCCACAGGGACTGTAAAAGACTTATTTATGAAAATGATTTTTTAAACACTTTGGTGAGGAAAAAAAAAATTTGGTTTTGAGAATTGATTAAAAACTAGAAAACAAAACAAAATAAAATAAAATAGAGTTCTAATGCACGATTTCAAAAGATGATTTTAATCAAGATGATATAATTGTGTTGGATTAATTATATTTCTTAACTTAGAATCATTAAATTCATGCTAATACTTGTTACGAATAAATCACGGCAACTCGGTAATTTGCTAACTTATGAACATATTTACAAATCAAAAATCCATTTATCTCTTGTACATATCCCTATGTCAATTCGACCGATTAAACAGATTTATAAAAGTAAACATGTTATTGCACATACATACTTATTAAATTAAACAATCTCTCGCATATTCCTATGTCGATTCAACCGATTAATTCAACCTAATAAGCATATAAAAGACTATGTGAGGTAACAAAGTATCCTTACCTTGAAACAGCTTTAATCACAATAATCCTGCAAGTTATGCAAGGCATATGTATCGCCAATTACAATGCTAATTTAATCTTCACTAACTTAGAAGAATTAAACATGCACAGATTAAGTATTGTGTCCATTAATTACAATTTCAATGCGTTTAAATAATTAATTCTTTAGTTATCTAAACAATTAAAATGCCAGAATAACTTAAGCATGATTTTACTTAATCAAGCATTTTACCGAGGCCTATAACAGTATAAACACAATTTTAATAATTTAAGTGGACGAAATGCAATCAACCCAACACGAATTAAATTCAAGCCAAGCTGATTAAATTAACCATTCCAATAGCATAAATATTCATAAACATGTTTTTCAAAACAACAACGAAATTTAAAGAGATAGGGAACAAGAAGCAAATCCGATGTTTCTCCGTGGCTTGACTGATTGCTCCGTTCTTCGTTCTCCGTTGTCCTCGGCTATCAAGGTGGCTTATGAACACTCCAATTGCTGCTCCAAATGGCTGAGAAAACACCTCTTTTCCAAGAGGAGAAATCGGCACAAGAAGGTTTGGTTTGTTCTTGGAAATAAAGAGAAAATGAAGAGAAAATAAGTGAGGAGAGAATGAGAATGTTGAAGGATTGATGGATGCTTTGAATGATCAGCCAAGGGGTGTATTTATAGCTGAATGTGGCAGCTGAAATTTGCTAAAAATAGCAGCCAAAGAGCCACACCTCAGCCGGCCACCTATGTGGCAAAGTTGATGGCTTCAACTTTGCTAAATATGGCTTGGGGCAAGTCTACAAAGCCACTAATTGTGGAGGGGGTTGAATGCAACTTTGACAAGTCTTCAAGGGCTTCTTTGCAAGCTTAATTAATCAGCTAATAGGCTGATTTGGGTCAGCATATGGACGGTTTGGGCTGCCCAATTGGTGGCTGGTTCGGTTCACTGAATTTGGTTCAACCAAAGCGCGTTCAATCTGGGCTTTTTCCATAATTAATTAATAATAATTTATTTAGCCCAAATTGAATTGGGAATAAATTAAAATTAATTAATTTATGATTTAATATTCATAATTGGACCGTCTTGGGCTGGAAATAAATGTGCCTCGATACTTCAAATTGCTTCTCGGTTTATTCTTCGAGCGATGAATCTGCTTGAGCCAATTTTTGCTCTTTGTGCGAATCATTTAAAATAGTCAAAATTAATCAAAATTTACTATAAAATTAATTAAAATTCATCATGTTCATATTTTTAACACGATTTAGTTATTTTATAAAAATTAATTATTTTCCGAGAAGAATTTAATCGAAACTGCATAAATTTGAGTTAAAAAGGGCATGAAAAAGTATATAAATTTTCGTGTTTCCACCTAGGTTACCTCCTCCAAACCATGACGATGCCATAACACTTTAACTAATGGTACTCGTTTATTTCATAGTTCTTTAACCTCTCGAGCCAAAATCTTCTTCGGTTTTTCTGAATACGTCATATCCGGCCGTATCTCAATTTCACTATGAGGAATCATGTGTAAAGGATCTGATCTGTACCGTCTTAGCATAGGCACATGAAACACATTATGAATCTTCTCAAGTTATAGAAGCAGAGCTAACCGATTAGCCATAGGGCCGATTCCTTCAACTATCTTATACGGTCCGATAAATCTTGGGCTCAGTTTCCTTTTTCTACCAAAACACAATACTTTCTTCCACGGTGAAACTTTTAAGAATACTTGATCACCAACCTCAAATTCTATATCTCTTCTTTTCAAATCTGCATATGATTTCTGACGATCTGAAGTAGCTTTCAAACTGTCCCGAATGATTCGAACTTTTTTTTTTGGTTTCCCTGATCAAATCGACTCCCACTAACTTGGATTCACCCAATTCAGACCAATACAATGGAGTCTTACATTTTCTCCCAAAAGAGCTTCAAATGGTGCCATTTTTATGCTGGAATGATCACTATTATTATAGGCAAATTTGGCCAAAGGTAAATACCTTTCCCAGCTATCTCCAAACTCAAGTATAAAACATCTCAACATATCTTCTAAAATCTAAATCACTCATTCTGAGTGCCCATCAGTCTGAGGATGAAATGTTGTACTGAAATTTAGTTTAGTACCCAGGGCTTCTTGTAGTTTGCTTCAAAACCTCGATGTAAACCTCGAATCTCGATCTAAAATAATAGATGTTGGAACCCCGTGTAATCTTACAATCTCAGACATATATAATTCTGCTAACATCTATAGTGAAAAGTTTGTTCTGACTGGAATAAAATGTGCTCACTTAGTTAATCTATTCACAATTACCCAGAGTGAATCTTTCTTTCTCAGAGTCATAGGTAATCCAGATACAAAATCCGTCGTGACATGCTCCTATTTCCACTCAGGAATCATAAGAGGTTGTAACAAACCTGTGGATACCTGATGTTTTGCTTTTACCTGTTGACAAATCAAACATTTTGCTACAAACTCACAAATTTCTCTTTTCATACCCGGCCACTAATACATCCGTTTCAAATCACAATACATTTCTGTACTACTCGGATGAATGGAATACATGCTACTGTGAGCTTCAGTAAGAATATCATTTTTCAAATCTGAATTATTCGAAACACAAATTCTATTGTGATAATGCAACATACCATTATCATTAATGGTATATTCTGAACTCAAATTATCCCGAACCATCTACTTTTTCAACACTAATTTCGGATCTTTATCTTGCAACTCCCGAATCCGTTGAAGAAACAAAGGTTTTGTTCTCATTTCTGCTATTACAGAACCATCTTCATTAAGAGATAAATGAGCGTTCATCGCCCGAAGTGCAAACAAAGATGATTTTCTACTAAGTGCATCCGCAACCATATTAGCTTTCCTCGGGTGGTAGTCAATAATCAGATCATAATCTTTCAGTAGTTCTAACCACTGTCTTTGTCTCAAATTCAGTTCCTTCTGAGTCATCAAATATTTCAGACTTTTATGATCTGTGTACACATAGCATTTCTCACCGTATAAATAGTGTCCCCAAATTTTCAAAGCAAACACAATTGCAGCCAACTCAAGATCATGTCTAGGATAATTCCTCTCATGCGGTTTTAACTGCCGAGAAGCATAAGCCGCTACTTTTCCTGACTGCATTAAGACATAACTAAATCCATTTAGAGATGCATCACTATATACAACATACGACACACCCGATTCTGGTTGAGTCAAAACCAGAGCTTCTGTTAACATTTTCTTCAACTGATCAAAGCTATGCTGACACTCATCAGACCAAACAAATTCAAAATTTTTCTGTAGTAGTCAAGTCATCAGCAAAGCGATCATCGAAAAGTTCTTGACAAAACGGCGGTAATATCCTACTAAACCCAGAAAACTTCGCACTTCTGTTATATTCTTCAAAACTTTCCAATTCACCACTGCAGATACTTTGCTCGGATCCACTCGAATCCCTTCAGCTAACACAATATGACCCAGAAATCTAACTTCATGAAGCTAGAATTCACATTTACTGAATTTTGCATACAATAGTTTCTCCCTCAAAGTCTGTAACACAATTCTCAAGTGTTGTGCATGCTCGAATTCCGTCTTAGAATAGATCAGTATATCATCAATAAACACAACCATAAATCTATCCAAATATGGTTGAAAAATATGATTCATTAAATCCATAAAAGCAGCAGGAGCATTAGTCAAACCAAAAGGCATTACTAAAAACTCATAATGACCATACTGAGTTCTGAAAGCAGTTTTCGGCACATCACATTCTTTAACTTTCAACTGATAATACCTGGATCTGAGGTCTATCTTCGAAAATATTGCAGTACCTTTTAGTTGGTCAAACAAATCATCAATACGAGGTAAAGGATATTTGTTTTTAATTGTGACCTTGTTCAGCTGTCTGTAATTTATACATAATCTCAAAGAATCGTATTTCTTTTTCACAAATAAGACAGGTGCACCCCAAGGAGACATACTCGGTCAGATGAATCCTTTGTCTACTAACTCTTGCAACTGTGTCTTTAATTCTTTTAATTCAGTCGATGCCATTCTGTAATGTGTTATTGATATCGGAGCTGTTCCCAGAATTACATCAATCACAAACTCAACTTCACGATCAGGTGGTAAACCCGGAAATTCCTCAGCAAACACATCAGTAAACTCATTAAAAATTGGTAAATGTTCTAACTTCAATTCAGAACCCCGAAGTATAAAAAATGTAGGCTAAAAATTCCTCATTACCTTTCCGCATTAATCTCTGAGCTGAAAAAGCTAAAATAATTCTGACTATTTCTTTCGGACTTGCAGATTTAACAGTAATCATCTTTCCTTTCTAACATTTCAAATCAATCCGTTTTTCTCTGCAATTTACTATGGCAACATGTTTCGTCAACCAATATATTCCCAATATAACATTAAATTCCCGAAAATGTAGTAACATCAAATCAGCAGGGAATTCATAGCCTTTCATTTTCAGTGGACAGTCACGACACACTAAATTAACTATTATACTTTGGCCTAATGGATTAATGACTTGAACATCATAATCAGTAGGTTCAACAGACAATTTCTTTTCTGATGCTAATGCAGTGCAAACATAAGAATGTGTAGACCTAGGGTCAATCAATGCATATACAGTAACATCAAAAAGATAGAAAGTACTAGTAATTACATATGGAGCTGTTGCTTCCTCTCTTGCTCGGATAGCATAGGTACGTGCAGGTGCCCTAACCTCTAACCGAGCAGCCGAATCTCTCATACCCGAACGAGCAGCCCCAGTAGCACTACTTTGGCCTGAACGTTTACTTCTTTGAGAAGTGGCTAATTGCTTTTCTTTTTGTTCTCCCTCCTCTTTAAGCAGTTGAGGATAATATCGAATAAAATGATCAGTGGCCCCACATTTATAACAAGCTTATGTCTTTCCTCTACATTCACCTGAGTGATTTTTCCCACAATATTTACATCTAGGCCTGGGAGCATTCTGTACACTACCCACACTAGCTGCAGGTTTAATAGTGACCCCAAAATCCTGTTAAGTCGCCTTATTCTTACTTGATCGTTCCGGCACTGAGGTGGATCGACTGAAATCATCTTTAAACTTTTTAGCTAGAAATGCTAAAAATGATTTGGATGTAGGATTCTTTATTCCTTCTTTCCCGTTGTATTTTTCTATTGTATACCTCTTCTATTTTCTGAGCAGGATCTGACAGAACAACAAATTCCCTTATTTTAGTGCCCTCAATCATCATTCTAATCTCATCATTTAACCCTTTCTCAAATCAAATACACATTTCTTCTTCAGTTGATACAATTTCTCGGGCATATCTGCTGAGGTATACAAATTCCCTTTCGTACTCGACTACTGATCAATTACCTTGTCGCAAGTCAAGAAATTCTCTCTTCTTTTTATCCAAATATCTCTTGCCAACATATTTCTTTTTAAATTCATTCTGGAAAAATTCCCAAGTGATTTTCTCTTTCGGTGCCACAGCCACAATGGTCATCCACCAATTATATGCTTTTTCTTTCAGTAAGGAAACAACACATCTCAAATAATCATCTAGGGAACAAGCCATTTCTTCAAAAACTCTCACTGTATTCTGAAGCCAATATTCAGATTTGGTTGGATCATCATCTATCCTACCCTGAAATTCTTTGGCCCCAAACTTTTTGAGTTTTTCTATCGGAGTACGCTTACTGGATTCAATTACCGGAGGTGCCATTTTTCTTACCCTTTATAACTCCAACTTGCACACAACACTCTCATATACTAATATATCTCAACCAAGCAACCAAAACAAGCTAAACATATCCTCAATATGACCTATCATCACCAACACTTCATTTACTTATACTTACCTACTTAACTCAATACATAGATTTATCAAATTCTATTTCTAACTAACATACAAACATTTAGGATTCATAACTATATTTTAATCTATTTCATTGTTAAACCAACCCTATACATGCCATATAAACCATAATTTATATAACAAAGTCTACCGGAGCAATCTGGATAGTGTGGCTCGATGTGTTGATCCGATCCTCTAAACTTCTTAAAAATCTACCAAGAACATTCAATGACACAAGTAAGCTTAATGAAGCTTAGTAAGTTCATTGGCTTTAAAAATAAATCTTACCGCACATACTATAATAAATCATTAAACAAGTATGTCACTAACATTTCCTGCCATTCACAATTTCAAATGATAAATTCACTTGATTGAGCTCAATATCAATAACTTCTTAAATTCTATCACATTAATTCCATATGACACTTACCAATATTTGTCAAATTAGTGAACGTCTTACGGATTTGAGTACATCATTTTCTTGATGCCATAGTCCAACTATGGTCTTACACATATATTGCCATGGTCTTACACACAGAGTGCCATAACCCAGTTATGGTCTTATGCGCTATGGTCTTACACACATATATATATATACTGCCATGGTCTTTTCACTAAAATGCCATAACCCAGCTATGGTCTTACATTTAAATATTTCCATGGTCCAACCATGGTCTTATCTGTCAATTCATCTTATGTCACGGAACGATAGTACTCAATCCTGCGTTCTACTCAATTTGAACATTCAATTCAATTTTCATATTTTTACAATAATCATAATTCAATAACAAAATATAAAAATATTACATTATATCATTCCTAAACTAACAATTAATCAAGAAAGTTCAACCATATGAACTTACCTGGGCCAATTTGTAGAATTTGTTGTAATTCAGGGACTATTCAGCTAATTTCTCTTTTTCACGATTTTCTTCAGGTTCTTGATCTATAACATAAAATTATTCATTCGTTAGCATCTAATTCACTTCACAATTTTTGCCCTCTAATTTTTGAAATTACACATTTACCCCAATTTTTACAGTTTTTACAATTTAGTCCCTTATCAATTAACCTATCAAATAAGGTAATTTTTCTCAATTCACATTTTATCTAAACACTATAAGCTATTTCACAGCCTTTGACAACCATAATTTAATGTCAAACCCTAAGTTTTAATCTTTTCCACAATTAGGTTCTAAAATCAATTTCTATTGAAATTACTTGATAAAATCATCATATAAAAAAATTAAAGCTTCAATTCCATATTAATTCATCATACACACCCAACACTCATCAATGGTAACTTTCAAAATTACCCATGAAATAAAAAACTAATGAAATAGACATTTGGACCTAATTGTAAAAGTCTCAAAAACATAAAAATTTCAAGAAATAAACAAAAATTAAACTTACATGCAGTAAAATATGAAAATAAGCTTCTTAAGGGTTCTTCAATGGTGTTTTTGGCTGAGAATTTAGATGAAATCTCTAGAATTTTCAATTACATCCTATTTTAACTATTAAATTTTATATTATTTCCAATTTTGCCCCTTGTTCACACTAGTTTTTGTGATTTTTCTCTGCCTATGCTGCCCAAGCCATACCCTTTTGGCTAATTTCCTCTTTTAATCCTCTCTCATTTAACAGTTTAGCTATTTAATAATTTTAGCAAGTTTTGCACCTTTTTCAATTTAGTCCTTTTTAGTTAATCAACTATCAAAACATTAAAATTTTCTGATGAAAATAGGCAAGTATGTCCTAGTTGATAAAGTTTGCAAGAATTTTCCTTTGATGATTTAGGGTTACTATTTTTCGGCAAATTTGATGTTTTTACCGTTTGATGAATTCGATGTGATTCTGGGTATGGATTGGTTGACTCTGCGTGATGCTGTTGTGAACTGTAGACGAAAGACTATTGAATTGAAATGTCAGAATAATGAAATCCTTCGAATTGAATCTGATGAGTCGAGTGGATTACCTGTTGTGATATCGTCGATGTTAGCTCAGAAATATGTGAGAAAAGGTTATGATGCTTACCTTGCGTATGTACTGGATACAAAAGTGTCTGAATCGAATATTGAATCAGTGTCAGTAGTTTGTGAATATCCGGATGTGTTTCCAGAGGAGTTGCCTAGGTTGCCACCGATCAGAAAAGTCGAGTTTGCTATTAAATTAGTACTGGGAACATCACCGATATCAATAGCTTCGTACAGAATGGCTCTGACAGAATTGAAAGAGTTGAATTCTCAATTGCAAGAGTTAACAGATAGAGGTTTTGCACGACCTAGTTTTTCGCCCTGGGGTGCACCAGTGTTATTTGTAAAGAAGAAAGATGGGTCGATGAGATTGTGTATCGACTATCGTCAGCTCAACAAAGTTACAATTAAGAATAAGTATCCGTTGCCGAGAATTAATGATTTGTTTGATCAGTTGAAAGGAACAACGTTATTTTCGAAGATTGATCTAAGATCTGGCTATTATTAGTTACGAGTTAAAGATTCAGATGTACCAAAGACTGCGTTCAGAACAAGGTACAGGCATTATGAATTTCTTGTTATGCCTTTCGGATTAACTAATGCTCCTGCAGTTTTTATAGATTTGATGAATCGAATCTTTAGACTGTATTTGGACAGATTTGTTGTTGTATTCATTGATGACATTCTGATATATTCCTGAGATGAGTCTGAGCATGCTGAACATTTAAGAATTGTATTACAAACATTGAGAGACAAGAAACTGTTTGCTAAATTCAGTAAATTCAAGTTTTGGCTTCGAGAAGTCAGATTTTTGAGGCATATTGTTTCAGCGGAAGGTATTCGAGTTGATCCGAGGAAGATTTTTGCAGTTGTTGACTAGAAACCACCAAGAAACATATCCGAAGTCAGAGGCTTTCTGGGATTAGCTGGCTACTATCGAAGTTTTGTAAAAGGATTCTCGATGATTGCTACACCGATGACTCGATTGCTACAAAAAGATGTGAAGTTTGAATGGTCCAAAAAATGCCAACAAAGTTTTGAACAGTTGAAAGCATTGTTAACTGAAACACCAGTTCTAGTTCAACCTGAGTCGGGTAAAGATTTTTTGATATTCAGCGACGCGTTATTAAACGGTTTGGGATGTGTTTTAATGCAAGAAGGCAAAGTGATAGCTTATGCTTCCAGACAATTGAAATCGCATGAAAAAAATTACCCGACGCACGATTTAGAGTTGGCCGCTATTGTTTTCGCTTTGAAAATTTGGCGACATCATTTATTTGGTGAAAAGTGCCATATCTTTACCGATCATAAGAGTTTGAAGTATTTAATGACACAAAAATATTTGAATATGCGACAACGAAGATGGCTCGAGTTGCTGAAAAATTATGAATTAGTGATTGATTATCATCCAGGGAAAGCGAATGTAGTCGCGGATGCTTTGAGTAGGAAATCTTTATTTGCATTATGAGCAATGATTAGCAGTTAACCTTGTCTGATGATGGTTTGATTTTAGCTGAGTTAAAAGCTAAATCGTTATTTCTTCAGCAAATTTGTGAAGCTCAGAAGTGTGATAATGAATTGCAAGCTAAAAGAATGCAATGCGAGTCGACTACTAATTCAGAGTATCAGATCGGATCCGATGATTGTTTGATGTTCCGAAATAGAGTTTGTGCACCAAAGAATTTCGAGCTTATTCAGAAAATTCTACACGAAGCACACAGTAGATGTTTATCTGTTCATTCGGGGAGTACTAAAATGTACAATGACTTGAAACAATTGTACTGGTGGACGGGTATGAAATGAGACATTTCAGAGTTTGTATCGAAATGTTTAGTTTGTCAACAAGTCAAAGCCGAACATCAAGAGACTTCGGGATTGCTACAACCAGTGATGATACCAGAATGGAAATGGGATAGAGTTACGATGGATTTCGTATCGGGATACCCCTGTCTCTGGAAAAGAAAGATGTTGTTTGGGTTGTCGTTGATCGACTGGCAAAATCTTCACACTTCATTCTGGTACGTACATACTTTTTTCTTGATAGATTAGTTGAGTTGTATATCTCTGAGATCGTTAGATTGCAGGGGTGCCAGTTTCTATTATTTCGGATAGAGACCCAAGGTTTACATCGCGATTTTGGAAGAAATTGCAAGAAACTTTGGGTACGCGGTTGCACTTTAGTACCGCATTTCATCCCCAAACTGACGGTCAGTCTGAGAGAGTAATTCAGATTCTCAAAGATATGCTTCGTTGTTGTGTTTTAGAGCTTGAAGGCAACTGGGAAAAATATTTATTGTTGGTTGAATTCGCGTATAATAATAGTTTTCAATCGAGCATAAAAATGACACCGTATGAAGCATTGTATGGTCGTAAATGTCGAACTCTGTTGTATTGGACCGAGCTTAGTGAGAAAAAGATTCACGGGGTTAATTTGGTTAGAGAGACCGAAGATAAAGTGAAAGTAATTCGCGACAGTTTGAAAGTAGCTTCATATCGACAGAAATCTTACGCGGATTTGAAACGTAAAGGCATTGAATTTCAAATCGACGACAAAGTATTCTTGAAAGTGTCTCTGTGGAAGAAGATTCTTCGATTTGGTCACAAAGGCAAATTGAGTTCGCGATTTGTCGGGCCGTATGAGATTATCGAAAGAGTAGGACAAGTGGCATATCGGCTAGCTTTACCGTCAGAGTTAGAAAAGATTCACAATTTATTTCATGTACCGATGTGGCGTTGTTATAGATCAGATCTGTCACACGTTATTTCTCCGGTAGAGATTGAAATTCATCCTGATATGACGTATAGCGAAGAACCGATCAGAATTTTAGCTCGAGAGGTTAAAGAGTTGAGAAATAAGAACATAGCTTTATTGAAGGTTTTGTGGCAACGTCACGGGGTTAAAGAGGCTATGTGGGAACCCGAGGAAGCTATGAGCAAATAGTACCCTAACCTATTTTCTGGTAAGATTTTCGATGACGAAAATTCCTAAGAGGGGGAGAGTTGTAACAGCCCGTTTTTAGTCAACTCAAAATAGTGATTTCGGGACCACAAGTCTGAGGTCAAAATAATTATATTATTATTATTTTAATGTTTACAGCATGATAGTATGATTGTGTGCAAATTTCGTTAAGAAATTTTATTGTTTGAGTGCTTAATTTGATAAAAAGGACTAAATCGTGTGAAGTGTAAAACTTGAGTTCTATTAGCTAAAGGTGTCTAATAGCTATAGAACCTTAAAGTGGAGGTCCTTATGTTGTAATTAGACCATTGTTAATATGAGTGGACAAAGATGGACATCTTTTTAATGGTTTTAAAGGTTAATGTATAAGGTTAAAAAGTAATTAGATAATTAAATGATAAATTAATAAAACAAACGGCCATTTATTTCATTCATCATCTTCCTAGCTGAAAATTAAGGTTGAAAAAGCCATTGAAATAGCTTTAAGCATTCGGCACCTGGGCCAATTTGTAGAATTTGTTGTAATTTAGGGACTATTCAGCTAATTTCTCTTTTTCACTATTTTCTTCGGGTTCTTAATCTATAATATAAAAATTTTCATTCATTAGCATCTAATTCAATTCTAATTCACTTCACAATTTATGCCCTTCAATTTTTGAAATTACACATTTACCCCAACTTTTACAGTTTTTACAATTTAGTCCCTTATCAATTAACCTATCAAGTAAGCTAATTTTTCTCAATTAACACTTTATCTAAACACTATAAGCTATTTCACAGCCTTTGACAACCAGAATTAATGTCAAACCCTAAGTTTTAATCTTTTTTACAATTAGGTTCTAAAATTAATTTCTATTGAAATTACTTGATAAAATTATCATATAACAAAATTAAAGCTTCAATTCCATGTTAATTCATCATAAACAACCAGCACTCATCAATGGTAACTTTCAAACTTACCCATGAAATCAAAAACTAATGAAATAGACATTTGGACCTAATTGTAAAAGTCTCAAAAACATAAAAAATTCAAGAAATAAAAAAAATTGAAATTACATGCAGTAAAATATGAAAATCAGCTTCTTAAGGGTTCTTCAAAGGTGTTTTTGGCTGAGAATTTAGATGAATCTCTAGAATTTTCAATTACATCCTATTTTAACTATTAAATTTTATATTATTTTCAATTTTGCCCCTTGTTCACACTAGTTTTTTGAATTTTCTCTGCCTATGCTGCCCAAGCCATACCCTTTTGGCTAATTTGATCTTTTAATCCTCTCTCATTTGACAGTTTAGCTATTTAATCATTTTAGCAAGTTTTGCACCTTTTTCAATTTAGTCCTTTTTAATTAATCAACTATCAAAATGTTAAAATTTTATAACGAAAATTTAATACTAACTCAATGACACTCCGTAAATATTCTCGGTTTATAATATCGAGGTCTCGATACCTCGTTTTCAAGACTAATTAATCTAATAATTCTTTTTAAACAAAAATTACTATTTCAAAAGTCTTCCTAAAATCATATTTAACTCATAAATAATAAATAATAAAATTTTCAAACTCACTCGTCAGATTTAGTGATCTCGAATCACTGTTTCTGTAATAGCCCATTTTTAGTTAAATTAGAACAGTAATTTCGGAACCACAAATTCGAGGTCAAAATAATTATTTTATTATTATTTTTATGTTTACAGCATGATAGTATGAGTGTGTGCAAATTTCGTTAAGAAATTTTATTGTTGGAGTGCTTAATTTGATAAAAAGGACTAAATCGCGTAAAGTGTAAAACTTGAGTTCTATTAGCTAAAGGTGTCTAATAGCTATAGAACCTTAAAGTGCAGGTCCTTATGTTGTAATTAGACCATTTTTAATATGAGTGGACAAAGATGGACAACTTTTTAATGGTTTTAAAGGTTAATGTATAAGGTTAATTAAGTAATTAGATAATTAAATGATAAATTAATAAAACAAAAGGCCATTTATTTCATTCATCATCTTCCTAGCTGAAAATTAAGGTTGAAGAAGCCATTTAAATAGCTTGAAGCATTCGGCACCTTCCCTAGCTTGAATGTAAGTGATTTTGACTCGATTTTTAATATTTTTATGTTTTCAGAGTCGTTATAACTTAATCTAGCTAGCCCATGGACTAATTTGCAAAAATGTTAAAGGTTTAGGGTTTTTCCATTGATGAATATGTGTATGTTTTTATGTTTGATGATAGAAATTGTATGGTTGTTGTTAGACAAGGAACATTTGTAAAGTGATTTTTGACAAAATTGTTATTTAGGGATTGAATTGAGAAATGTTGAAATTTTATGGTTAAATTGTGAAATAAATGAAAAATATGGTCTGCTATGGTAATAAGAGAAATTTGGCTATCATGGATAAGGACTTAATTGCATGAATTTGTATTTTTATGAGATAAGGACTAAATTGTAAAGAAATTAAAATATTGGGGAAAAAGTGTAAAGTTGCTATAATGTGTATTTTTGGGCTAAATTGAATAGATTGTTGATTAAATGAGTTAAATTTGATATTATATAGATCAAGAAAAGCGAAATTCAGATTTAGATCGTGGAAAAAATAAGGTTTTGGATTAATTGATCAATTTCATCGTTTTTGCATTTTAGGTAAGTTCGTATGTAATAAGCATTATTATGATTGTGTTTTAAATGCTTTAATATTGAATAAATTTTTAATACGACTGTCGAAACCATTTTTTATCGGGGTTTTAAAAAACGGGAATCGACTTTGAAAATATGGAGTCGCCACCAATCCTTTTTGTTTAGGTGTGATCGGGTCACCTATAAAATAAATTTTGGTCTACGAATTTCCAAAAGAAAATAGGTTCGGGAGTCGGTTACGTGCGAGGAAGGATTAGCACCCTCGCAACGCCCAAAATTGGTACCAAATTGATTAATTGATGTCCTAATGTTGAAAAGTTTGAAACGATTTTGAAATTCTGTTCCTTTTTTTTAAAAAAAAAATAAATAACTTGATTGAATATTGAGATTCCCTTGTTCCGAGGGAATTGAGTATCACATCCAGCACGATTGGATACGACAATCTGAGTCCTCGAATTCAAGATCATCCCCAAAATTCTCCAAGCACGTGTATTGAAAATTTGAAAGGGTATTTGGTTATTTGGACAAACAAAAAAAATCACACCCAGCACGATTGGGCACGATTTCTTCGAATTTCCAAACGCACAAATACGACCTTACTTTGAAAATATGGACCAAATTTGAAAGGATATTCGTTTATTTGGTCAAACAAAAAACCACACCCAGCACGATTGGGCACGATTTCTTCGAATTTCCAAACGCACAAATATTACCTTGTTTTGAAACTTTAAGTAAAAATAATAATTTTAAAGCTTAAATAGTATTAGAACATGACATTTTTGAGTGAATATAATGCTATGGCATAATAACATACAGTGCGAAATGATTATTTACAAGCGAAATGCTACACTATTGAATCGTAAATAACAAATTACAATAACATGATAACAATAATTATAACCTACAATTTCTCTATTAATAGTTGACGAAGACAACACACAAGATATACATAAAATAAGGATAAAATAAAAGCAAATGGTAGGAAAACATCAAATGAAACAATTAGAACAGGGTTATGAAACAAACAATATATCAACAAAATAATATAAGTACGAAGAACATAACTATAGTAAGTAAATCTTTAAGATAATAATATATAAATAAGAATTTAAAATAATTTGTAGAAATAATTTAAACTAACCAATATATATATGAATGTTCAAAGTATATAAATTTAATGTAAATAATATACATAAAAGAAATTAAAATGAAAATAGCTGTAGTAGACAATATAGAATTATTTTTAAAAATAAACTATAATAATAAAACAAGTCAGTGACAAACAAATAAATTAAAACAGATTTAGGACAAAATTTAGAAGTAAAACGAAATTCGGGGTCTAAATACTAAATATTGAAACAACAAAGGGACCTAAATGGAATACGCGCGCAAATAACAGGGGCCAAATGGGTATTTCCCCCGAACTTTTCAAAACGCGTCGTTTCAATACAGACTAAATTGAAATGGCGCATAAATTTCAGGGCCACATTAAATAAATAAAAAACCGAAATAGCACGGCGGCGCAAAGAAGGAGGACTAAACGCGTAAATTACCCATTTAGGGTAAAACGCGCGGATCCCACTATGGATATCGGGTCGGGTCAGTTATTCCTACACGACGTCGTTTCAAGGCTATTAAGATGAGTCTGAACGACGTCGTTTTCTTAATGGCGATTACCCCCTCTTTTAAAGCCAAGTTAAAACAGACAAACCCTAGCTTCCCCTTTTTTGTTCCCCCTTCAGCCGAGGCCACGAATCGATTCTCTACCAACGATCCACCATTCCAATCGGTGGTCGGAGGTGAGAGCTTCGACGTACACTCCTCAAGACGGCTGGAAAGGACTCCGATTTCCTTTGGGCGCGCCTTCGACGAGGGAGACAAAGCTCCGACGACACTGCCCGAAATCAGGTATTCCCTTTCCTTTCCCCTCTTTTATTATCGCAAGTAGAAAAAGAAAGATGGAAAATCAATGGATTCGAAAGAAAAATTCAAAAAATAAGATCGAAAAAAACCTTTTGAATCTCCTTTTTTTTTCTGGTTTCTATTGCTCTTTTTTGTATGCCTGTGCGCGTAAAATACAATGGTGTGTTTCAGCCCTTTAAAGCCGAAAATCCAAAATAAAAATTAAAAACAAAAATCAAAATTACAACTGTTTTCTTTGTTTGTTTGCTGTGTTGTTCGCTCGTTATTTGGTGTAGGTACGGAGGTTGTTGCGGATGGCGGAGGTACGGTGCGCGCAGAAAGGACCACTGACGTGGCGACGCGCGTGTGGGGGCTGTACGCTGGAGGATACGGCGCGCGTGGAGGCGGCTGAAGCGTCACGCGTGGAGGCACGCGCGAGAGAGTCCAAGCGCTGGAGGTTGGGTTGCGGCGCATGGTCTTACTGGCTAGGGTTTCTGTCTAGGTTAGGGTTTGGGTAGTGATTTTGGGCTTGCATTTGGGCCATTGTATTGGGTCTAGAATTGGGTCGTTGGGTTAAATTTTGGGTCTGTAAATGGGTCAAAATTTGGACTGTTTTTTATTGGATTTTATTTTTGGTTTTTTAATTTGGTTATCATTGTTTTTTGGTTTTTGTTTTGGTTTTTTTTTTGTTTGGTTAATGGGCCCGGGCAGATTTGGGCTCCTACTGCTGCCCCTCTTTGCTCATTGTCGTGTAACGGGAATGGAGCAAAGACTTTAAAGAGGGCCAAATTTGCCCGGTCTCACCGAATCTTGACTTCTTGGCGCTTCTTTCCTTCAAGTAGCTTCATTCCATCCCACTGCATCTTCAAGGGCCTAGGAACTAGCACTTCGATTTGCTCCAATATAACTTCAGAGAGAAGAGATTTGTAGCTTCGATCTACTCCACTGAAACTTCGAGAAGATGAGAATTCAGAGAGAAGAGATTCGTAGCTTCGATCTTCCTACTGAAACTTCTCGGAAATAAAGGTGGGTCCTCGATATACTCAGGGAGGAAGGATTTGTAGTTTCGACCTACTCCACTGGGACTTCGAGGTGAAAAGACTTGTATGGCTTCGATCTGCTCCTGCAACTTCAGGATTGCCAGATCTGCTATATTCAACCTGGTCCTGCAACTTCAGGATTGCCAGATTTGCTATCTTCAATCTGCTCCTGCAACTTCAGGATTGCCAGATTTGTTCTCTTCAATCTGCTCCTGCAACTTCAGGATTGCCAGATTTGCTATCTTCAATCTGCTCCCGCAACTTCGGGATTGCCAGATTTGCTATCTTCAATCTGCTCCCGCAACTTCGGGATTGCCAGATTTGTTCTCTTCAATCTGCTCCTGCAACTTCAGGATTGCCAGATTTGCTATCTTCAATCTGCTCCCGCAACTTCGGGATTGCCAGATTTGGTATCTTCAATCTGCTCCCGCAACTTCGGGATTGCCAGATTTGCTATCTTCAATCTGCTCCTGCAACTTCGGGATTGCTAGATTTGCTATCTTCAATCTGCTCCCGCAACTTCGGGATTGCCAGATTTGCTATCTTCAATCTGCTCCCGCAACTTCGGGATTGCCAGATTTGTTCTCTTCAATCTGCTCCTGCAACTTCAGGATTGCCAGATCTACTATCTTCGATCTGCTTCGCTCAGGAAGGCAAGATCTAATGTCTTCGATGTTGTGACGACGTACTCTAGGGGACCTGTCCTGTAAAATTAGTTTTTTGTTTATGCTTATGCAAAATGGTTAGGATGCAATGATCGGAATGAATCTAATGCTCCTAACTAAATGCATTATGGATGACATCTACCTGAATGCAGAATGTCATGAGAATGATTAAGATGCAATGATTCGAATGAATCGAATGCTCCTAACTAAATGTGTCTTACATGAATGCAGGATTTCATGAGAATGATCCTCTTTTTAAACGCCTAGGATTGACATTGCTCATTATTCCTGCAGGTTGTATCACTGATGTAATATCATATCTTCTTGTTCAGCTGGTATTCTCAACAAAAAATTCGAGAAAACGATTATATCTTGCTCAATGAATTTGCCCCATTGTAACGGTGTAGGATCGGAATCTCTTCCCATCTATCCCACTGTGACCTCGAAAGGTAGGATTTGTTTCTTCTTCAATCCATCATAATACTATTCAAAGGCATAAGATCTGTATTATCTTCCATCTATCCCCGTATAACTCGGGGGTATAGGGCCTGTAGCTTGTTCCATCAACTGATCACTCATCGGGTGACCCAACCAGATGTGTATGCATGATGCTTGCGTGAATGCAGAATATCAATTTTTCTCCGGAGAATGATTCCCATTTTACACTCGGGTTAACGATGCCCATTGTTTTGGTAGGATTGCATCACTGATGCAATACCTTGTCATTTTGTTCAATCGCCACTTTTGACCAAAATCCGGAGAGATAATCTCAGTTTAGACTCTTACCCCACCAATATTTCCATCCCTCATACTTGGTGAGTTTTAAACAATAGTCCTGCTTCGATTTCTTGTATTATTCAGAAGCTTCTATAGTAATATGCAAAACTTCTTTTGTGAAAGTGTTATTAGTCCACTAATCGTTATTTCAATGCGAAATGCTTGAAAAAGATCATAACCATGGACAAGAAGGAAATTAATTAGGGGCATAGCTCGAAATAAACAAGTTAAGCAAAGCTAGCAAAATGCAATCAAAGTTTGTATTTTGAAATGAATAAAATAATTAAAGATAGCGAATTCAGAATGGGTAAGATGGAAACTAGGTGCCCCAGATATCGCAGCCTGAGCTTCTCTGTTCCAACTTCTTGAGGACCATTTTAAGCTCAATATGTGTTTAGGGGATCTGAGGTACTTTGTCGATGCCCCAAGTCGTAGCATACTTCTTCATTGTTAATTCAGGCATAGCAAAACTGCTATATGCCCCACTTTTGATCAAAATTTGAGCCGCCCTTTTTGGGTTTTCAACTCAAATCCCCTTTGGCCTCAAAGCGCCCTTTGCGGGTTTTCGCCTTGGCCTCTTCCTTTTTCTTTCTTCTTGATTGAAGTTTTTTTTTCGAGAACTCTTTATTGAATCTGAATTCACCGGATTGGGCATATCCCTGCCATCTATTTTGGTCAGGACAGACTTTTTCTACTATATAAAGTCTTTTCTAGTTTGGCCTCCATTTTTCTCTGAAATCCTTTTATATGTGAAGGATCTTCTTCAATGTCAGGTCCCCCAATGGGAATTTTCTAGGATGAACCTCTTTGTCGCAAACTCGCATCATCTGACTGTAACAGATAACTATTAACTTTTCCTCACAAATTTGATTGATCATATCGGGATTGGATCCATTCTGCCTCATCTAATTTCAGCTCTGAAAGAATTTCGACTCCAATGGGCAAAACCAATAAGAAATGTGTTGCCCCAGTGACAGTCTTGACCAACGTTTGATAAGCATAGAGGGTAAATAGTAACTTCTGTATGCCAATCCTTACAAGTCTCAGTCTTTTTATGATTTTTTGTTTTTCTCTTTTGCTGTATTGATATGTGGCACCTGATCTTTGAACAGACCGCAGACTTTTTGTGCGGTTAAATGTGACCTTTTTGACATTTTTTTTGTTCCAATGACTATCAACTTTGTAATATTGGCATATGAAGCGACTTTTACCATCCTAGTGAAGAAATTGACAACCACGAAGATGAATTGGTGTCAGCCAGAAGCTTCTGATGAGACTGGCCTGATAACATCCATGCCCCACATATAGGAAGTCTTGTTTCTGCATTGAGCCAGGCTTTGATCTTCATCTCCTTCCTTGGCTCGCGACGTAGGATCTGTTTTTCATCCAGTATTAACAAATCAGAAGATATGTTGCAATTTATGTCATCTTCAAAGTCCTGCGATCCCTTAGACCCTTATTTCATTCAAAAAGGGAGTTAGTAACAGTGTCGCTCATGTCATTGATATATGGGTACCTATTGTAGGTACGAAGGCAAATTCCAAAGAATAAATGATCCTAAGGATGATTATTTATACGGTTTGGTCATGAATAAAGAATGAAAGAATATTTTAAAAACCAAAAGAATGCTCAGTATGAGATGTAAAGAATAAAAATATTTGCTCCAAAATATGCATTTTTATTGAAATAAAAACTCTGGACACAAGCCTATTTCACAAAGGAGATCTTATTGCTTCTAGGCTTAAAGCAACAAGTGCGTTTTGTACATTACTCTAGGTAAGCTCTAAATACTACAGGAATTTCTTTCGCAGTCCGATTGTCCAAAACGCTCCCGAGTATATAAAGGCCGATGCTTGGAAAACTTTTATTCCTTAGTTCACTCTTTGGATATGCCATTGGTGTTCTGACTTCCCAATTTCTAGGCTTCTGATGACTTCTTCAAGGAATCGCAACTCTCTTGCCCCATCCTTCAATTTACTGCTTCGTTCAGCTCATCGGGCTTCACAACCCCTATCTTAATAAGCCTTTCCACGACTTTTTTAAAGGCAGTGCAATTTTCTATTGAATGCACCGAAATTCCCGCATGATAATCACATTGGGTATTTGCGTCGTACCACTTGGGGTACGGGGGCTGCAATGGTGTCAGGTAGAAAGGGGACACCACGTGTGTGTCAAACAATCTCTGATATAGCTCTTGGTATGTTATTGGAATAGGAGTGAACTGACGCTTTTCTGTGTTCGTCCTTTGACTAGATTCATTCCTTGAAGGAGTCTGAAGACTAGTAGTTGTCGTCCTTGGTGATCCCATAGTAACTTTCTTTGAATAACCTTTACTATATGCTCCCACATTGTTTACCTTATTTTCTTTCTTTCCTGGGGTTGATCTCCTGGCACTTTCCCCCGTATCTATTTTACCACTCTTTATGGCATTCTCAATCATTTCGCCAGTCATTACGATGTCTGAGAAGCTCTTTGTAGCGCTCCCTAGCATTTGAGTGATAAATGGGGCTTTCAAGGTGTTGATGAAGAGCATAGTGGTTTCTTTCTCTAGAAGAGGTGGCTGGACCTGTATGGCAACCTCTCTCCACCTTTGTGCATATTGCCGAAAACTCTCGCTTGATCTATTCTCCATGTTTTGCAAGGTGATTCTATCAGAGGTCATGTCTGTTACGTGACTGTACTGCTTCATAAATGCCTGTGCTAAATCCCTCCAAGAACTAATTTCGGTACGGCTCAACTGATTGTACCATTTAGATGTCGCTTCTCACTTGATCATCTTGGAAGCAATGGATTAGCAGTTGGTCATTGTTAATATACCCATTCATTCTTCGGCAAAACATAGTTATATGAGCTTCTGGGTAAGTAGTCCCATTGTATTTTTCAAATTCTGGCACCTTGAATTTGTGGGGAAGTATTAGATCTGGCACCAAGCTTAAATCTTTAGCGTCGATTCCATGTTGCCTATCAGCGCTTTCCATGGCCCTAAATTTGTCTTCCAACCATTTGCATCGCTCCTCTAACTTTTTTGGCAATTCAACCCTTGCCCTTTCTCTCTCTGCTGCCTCATCAAAGTCAGGAATAACAGCATTAAATGGATGATCCCCTAAGTTAGAACCCGATCCCGTTTGGAAATTAGCCGGTATCGAAACATCTTCTTAAAATTGTTGAGGTTTAATTGTGATGGATGTCTTTTGTGGATGCACTTCAGGATGTGTCGGGGTAAAACTATTTTCACCAGTGTTAACCATGGGGGTTTTTCCTTTGTCTATGCCTCCCGTCAGTAGCTGAGTTAATTGGTTCATCATATTCTGCAGATTCCATCATCCGATCCATCATATCTTGTTGGATCTTAGCCAACCGCTAACTCTGCATTTGCAAACTAAAGTTTATCATGCATCTCCCTTTGGAGTTGCTCAAGCTTCTCCAATCTCTGATCCATATTTTTCATCTTGGTTCAGGTACCGTAGGGATGTTCGGTTTTGCCGGTGTCCAGGTTAATGCTGAAATAACTTCAACCAATCAGGGTTTTCTCATGAAATCTAATGCATATGATGTAATGTCATGGAAACAGCGTAATGCAAATGATGTAATGCACATGCATGCAATGCAAATGGCGTAATGCAAATGATGTAATGCACATGCCTGAAATGCAATGCAATCAAAACAAAAGAAAACACGTTAGTGCAAGAGAAGTAAACAAGACAGAACACCTGTGCGGGTGACCACTAGGGTTTGGCGTGGTTCTACCTAGGGTAGGTTCCTAGGGTTCACTAAATGTGGTTTGGTTTTAAAGAGAGGGCACCTGAACCAGCAGATTCCTCAATCCTCACCCATTATAGGCTCATATGGATCGAGTTCAGTTCAGGGGAATACATTTCCCTATGGCCATGCGGAGATGAAAATCTCACGAAGCACATAGGTACAGATGTATCCCGGAAGCAGTCCACTAGCCCATGCGGAGGTGAAAACCTCACGAAGGCATAGTTTCTCACTCCCACTTACAGGTGTGACCACAATGGTCATGCAATGCAATGCCATAGTATTTCATGAGACTTGACATTATAGCACAAACAAATGCATCAAAGGAAAAATGATTTTTCAAAACGATTTTCCAAATTTTCAAACAAAAGGACAAAAATTAATCAATTTATGGCCTGACTCTCAACCAGTCCCCAGTGGAGTCGCCAAGCTGTCGAAACCATTTTTTATCGGGGTTTTAAAAAACAGGAATCGACTTTGAAAATATGGAGTCGCAACCAATCCTTTTTGTTTAGGTGTGATCGGGTCACCTATAAAATAAATTTTGGTCTACGAATTTTCAGAAGAAAACATGTTCGGGAGTCGGTTACGTGCGAGGAAGGATTAGCACCCTCGCAACGCCCAAAATTGGTACCAAATTGATTAATTGATGTCCTAATGTTGAAAAGTTTGAAACGATTTTGAAATTCTGTTCCTTTTTTTTTTTAAATTTTAAATAACTTGATTGAATATTGAGATTCCCTTATTCCGAGGGAATAGAGTATCGCATCCAGCGCGATTGGATACGACAATTTGAGTCCTCGAATTCAAGATCATCCCCAAAATTCTCCAAGCACGTGTATTGAAATTTTGAAAGGGTATTTGGTTATTTGGACAAACAAAAAAAACCACACCCAGCACGATTGGGCACGATTTCTTCGAATTTCCAAACGCACAAATACGACCTTACTTTGAAAATATGGACCAAATTTGAAAGGATATTCGTTTATTTGGTCAAACGAAAAACCACACCCAGCACGATTTGGCACGATTTCTTCGAATTTCCAAACGCACAAATATTACCTTGTTTTGAAACTTTAAGTAAAAAGAATAATTTTAAAGCTTAAATAGTATTAGAACATGACATTTTTGAGTGAATATAATGCTATGGCATAATAACATACAGTGCGAAATGATTATTTACAAGCGAAATGCTACACTATTGAATCGTAAATAACAAATTACAATAACATGATAACAATAATTATAACCTACAATTTCTCTATTAATAGTTGACGAAGACAACACACAAGATATACATAAAATAAGGATAAAAATAAAAGCAAATGGTAGGAAAACATCAAATGAAACAATTAGAACAGGGTTATGAAACAAACAATATATCAACAAAATAATATAAGTACGAAGAACATAACTATAGTAAGTAAATCTTTAAGATAATAATATATAAAGAAGAATTTAAAATAATTTGTAGAAATAATTTAAACTAACCAATATATATATGAATGTTCAAAGTATATAAATTTAATGTAAATAATATACATAAAAGAAATTAAAATGAAAATAGCTGTAGTAGACAATATAGAATTATTTTTAAAAATAAACTATAATAATAAAACAAGTCAGTGACAAACAAATAAATTAAAACAGATTTAGGACAAAATTTAGAAGTAAAACGAATGTAACATCCTAAATTTTTGGGCCTATGCGTTTAATGGGTGGATATGTTTAATGTGTTAATTTAAGTGTTAGGGGTCCAAATTGGGCTCAGGCTTAGGTAGAGGCCTTGATTAAAATTATCTGTTTGGGCATTATAGGGTTTAAAAGGGTAGTATCTATGTTTAAAATACCAAAGTGGGCTTGTGGCCCAATCTTAGGAGGTGACGCCACACAAGGGAGTAAGGGGCCCAAATTTAAGTTTCATGGAGCCCAATTCTTTTAATTTAAGTTAGCTAAATTTTGGGCATTAGGATTTGGTGGAGTGGATGGCAACAAGGCTAAAATTTAGGGGTTTTAATGTTTAAAATATGTGGATAATAAGTAGATAAAGGCTATTATTTAAGAATTTATTTTATGTGGATAATAAGCAGATAAAGGCTAAAATTTAGGGATTTTAATGATTAAAATATGTGGATAATATGCTGATAAAGGAGGGAGGAGTTAGAGATAATTAAGTCTCTTTTAGATGAGCTAGTAGATTAAGATAAAGGAGAAAAGATAGGATTTATCTGCAAGGTTAGGTAAGTGCCAAATTTCTATAAATAGGGGAATATCTCTTCAATTTCAAATTTGGGTCTTTCTCTCATTCTTTTCTCTTCTTCTCTGAGTAAAAGCCAAAAACTCCTAAAGTTCCATCTTCTTCTTCATTCTCTCTCGCAAAAGCCAAATCTCTAAGCCTATTCCTCATCTTCACTTTGATTCAAAAGCCAAACTCTTTCCATTCTTTTTCTTCCTAGCCAAATCTTCAAGTCTCTTCCTTGTTTTCTTTTCTTCTTCTCTTTTCTGTCGTAAACCAAACTCCTCACTCAAGTATTTTAAAAGCCAAAGACACATCAGCCTTCTCTTGTTCATACTTTTCCGTAATTTTCCTAAAAGCCAAATCCCTAGATCTCATCTCCTGTGATTGCCGAATTACTTCTGTGGTGCCTACTTGTGCCGAAATCTGAAGGGAACTTTAGTGGAGTCAATCGCATAGATCTCTAAGTTATAGAATCGTGTTACTTTCGGGATTTCAAGGTAAGGGATCTATTAGTTTTAACGTGTAATTTGGGATTTATTAACCTTGGCCAATATTGAAGGGCTAAATCTTCGTGTGATTTTCCTACTTTCGAGCAAGGCTTTACATTGAGGATAATAGATCCGGATAGCAAGGACATCGACTAAGAATATTGGATTTCGCGATAACAGGTGTGTAATACTTCCCCACCATCTAGATCTGATTATTAATGTATGCTCATAAGTTTATATGTTGTGATAAATACCGATATCTCGGTTTAATGTTGGAAACCCGAAAAGGGTGAAGCAAATCACCAGGTCAGTGAATGTTTGACTTTATATGATAAAAGCATATTGATTTTATGACTGCATGGGTTGGGTTGATGAAAGGAGGAAGTTATACGTTATATGTGTAGCGGTTTATACCGTGATCTGTTATATGTTGTAGTGGCTAATGCCGTGATCTGTTATAAGGGCTTCGGCCATAATATGTTGATGAGCAGCATGACTGCCATCTTGGCGTGTAGCGGTGTGGGTCGATTGTAGAAATCCCCAATGGTGTGAATGGCTGATACGGGGGCGTGTAGCGGATGGAAACCTAGGCAAATGGGTTGGGCCTTGCATATTATTTGTTATTTTTTTATAAATGGAATTATTAATCTGTTTTATGGGCCTAAGGCCAAAATCTAGTGGTGCATGAGGGTTGCATACTGAGTCTCGCGACTCACCCTATTAATTAACCTTTCAGGTGATACCTAGTGCTACGGACCGGGCTGGAGAGGAACGCAAGGTGGCCATGCAAAAGACCAACTGGATCCAGCAAAAAGTCTCAAGTTAATACTTTATATTTTTAATTAATGGATTTTAAATCTCGTTGTAATAAGGCTATGGGCCACTAGTTTATGTTTTGTTTTATTTTGGACTTTAATTACTTTCAGTTATTTAAATTCTTATTGAACTAATGTATCTATTTAAATTTGGGTTTTTAATTTATAAAGGCATATTTTATTTAAACTATCAACTATTAAATTTCTCTCGAATAAGAAGATAAACTTTAGAAAAATATTTTTCTGAAAATACGACATGTTCTTCCAAAATTTTCTTAGTGACATACCAGATCCGGTCGTGGTGTTTGGGCCGGGTTTGGGGTGTTACAACGAAATTCGAGGTCTAAATACTAAATATTGAAACAACAAATGGACCTAAATGGAATACGCGCACAAATAACAGGGGCCAAATGGGTATTTCCCCTGAACTTTTCAAAACGTATCGTTCCAATACAGACTAAATTGAAATGGCGCATAAATTTCAGGGCCACATTAAATAAATAAAAAAACCGAAATAGCATGGTGGCGCAAAGAAGGAGGACTAAACGCGTAAATTACCCATTTAGGGTAAAACGCGCGGATCCCACTATGGATATCGGGTCGGGTCGGTTATTCCTACACGACGTTGTTTCAAGGCTATTAAGATGAGTCTGAACGACGTCGTTTTCTTAATGGCGATTACCCCTCTTTTAAAGCCAAGTTAAAATAGACAAACCCTAGCTTCCCCTTTTTTGTTCCCCCTTCAGCCTAGGCCACGAATCAATTCTCTACCAACGATCCACCATTACAATCGGTGGTCGGAGATGAGAGCTTCGACATACACTCCTCAAGACGGCTGGAAAGGACTCCGATTTCCTTTGGGCGCGCCTTCGATGAGGGAGACAAAGCTCCGACGACACTGCCCGAAATCAGGTATTCCCTTTCCTTTCCCCTCTTTTATTATCGCAAGTAGAAAAGGAAAGATGGAAAATCAATGCTACAGACTAGATTCGAAAGAAAAATTCAAAAAATGAGATCGAAAAAAACCTTTTGAATCTCTTTTTTTTTTCTGGTTTCTATTGCTCTTTTTTGTATGCCTGTGCGCGTAAAATACAATGGTGTGTTTCAGCCCTTTAAAGCCAAAAATCCAAAATAAAAATTAAAAACAAAAATCAAAATTACAACTGTTTTCATTGTTTGTTTGCTGTGTTGTTCGCTCGTTATTTGGTGCAGGTACGGAGGTTGTTGCGGATGGCGGAGGTACGGTGCGCGCAGGAAGGACCACTGACATGGCGACGCGGACGTGGGGGCTGTGCGTTGGAGGATACGGTGCGTGTGGAGGCGGCTGAAGCGTCGCGCGTGGAGGCACGCGCGAGAGAGTCCAAGCGCTGGAGGCTGGGTTGCGGCGCATGGTCTTACCGCTAAGGTTTCGCTCTAGGTTAGGGTTTGGGTAGTGATTTTGGGCTTGCATTTGGGCCATTGTATTGGGTCTAGAATTGGGTCGTTGGGTTAAATTTTGGAGTCCAGTAAATGGGTCAAATTTGGACCGCTTTTATTGGATTTTATTTTTGGTTTTTAATTTGGTTATCATTGTTTTTGGGTTTTTGTTTTGGTTTTTTTTTGTTTGGTTAATGGGCCCGGGCAGATTTGGGCTCCTACAACGACCTTGCGGACATATTGAACGATGATTCGGAAAAAGTGAAATCCCGATTGAACCTTAGGAATAGATTAGGATACGAATGACATGTCATTAGGGGTTATGTGATTGGGTGCTGGTCCATACGTCCTACCGGTGGCTGAGTTATCTGGCATGTGTTACGGATTCTCATCAGCTTGTGTGAGCAGCACCGTGTAGCTTCATCATGATCATCAGCTTGTGTGAGCAGACCCATTAATAGCTCGAGAGTGAGCATTATATGTGATATGAGATTGAGATAGCTTCGGCTATATATTTGGAACTTAGGGTGCGAGATTCCCGAGTATCCGATTGTATTCCAAATGGTTCAACGGGTATATTAGAGATGCGGATGAGTATGAGATTGATACGAGATGGTACAGATATGTACTTGAACAGTACTAGCATTGAATCGAAGAAATTGTGATTTCATATCTAACCTTGTGAATAATTTGTGATAGGTTTGTGTATCAATATGAATTATATCATGATATGTTAAATTGCTTAATTTGTGTATGTATGGTAAGATGAGTTTATTATTATACGAACTTACTAAGCTTTATAGCTTACTTTGTTTACTTTTCCATGTTTTATAGTGAATATCGAAGCTAGCTCTGATTTGGGAATCATCGGTGACCTCATCACACTATCAAGCTATCACTTTGGTACTTTTGAATCTATGTATTTTGGTTATATGGCATGTATAGGAGCTTTGGTCATTTTGGTTTATGGTTTGGTAATAAATTTAGCCATTTGAATTGGCTTGTAAATGTTAAGTGTTTGGTCTTGTGTATAGCCATGAGAGTTGGCTTATTTTGTGTATATTTGGTGATGTATATATATGTGTGTGTAAATGCCCTTTGTTATGCATTTGGTAATTGATATACAAATGCTTGTGGTGAATGGTTGATTGTGAATTGGTAATTTGATCATCAAATGTTTGATAAATTGAGATTGGTATGCTTATGGTTTTAGGTAAAATGATGCTTAATTGAAAGTGATCATTAGGGTGAATTATGAATGTGAATTTTTGGTATGAGATTGAATGGTATATTGTGGTATTTGTGTGCCTTGTAGTTGTTGGTATTGAAATGGTATGAATTATGCTTGGTTAAGGTTGGGTGAATGCCTATTTATGCTATTTTTTGTGCAAATTGGTTTGGTGTAGGTGTGTGTTATTTGGGTGAGCAAAATGACTTGGTAAATAGCCTATTTTTGTCCACACGGGCAGAGACACGGGCGTGTGTCTCAGCCGTGTGTGACAAACACACGGCCGTGTGTCCCCTGGTGTTTAATTAGAAATCAAGTCAGTGTGCTCCACACGGCCCAGCACACGGGCGTGTGACTTGGCCGTGTGGCATAAGTCAGTATACCCTATAGGTTTGGCATGGCCTAGCACACGGCTTGGCACTCGGGCGTGTGTGGCCCTTTCGAAGGGAACACGAGCTGGTCACAGGGGCGTGTGGTTGGCCATGTGACCCAAGTCAGAGAGTTACACGGGGTCGAACATGGGCTGGGACACGACCATGTGTTTCCATTTCGAATGTCCATACAGCTTGTGACACGGGTGTGTCTTTGGCCATGTGAGACACATGGTCGGGCCACACGGACGTGTGTCCCTTTTATATTGTAAAATTTTCTAAGTTTTCCAGAAATTTTGTAAGTTATCATTTTAGTCCCGAACCACCCCGAATGCATGTTTAGGGCCTCGTAGACTCGTATTAGGAACAATGTGAATGATTTTGAATGATATTTATTTGAAATTTGAAAATGTATGTGAAATGTATGGTTATTTCCAAACTAAGTCCGGTAATGCTCCGTAACCCTATTCCGACGTTGAATACGGTTGAGGGGTATTACAGTTTTCGACACCACTGAAAATTGGGTTGTTACAGCACAGAAGAAGAAGCACTATAAGCCCTAAGTATTGATGATGTGAACCCCCGAAAACATAAGGGTAAAAAAGGGTGGACAGAGAAGAAAGAGGATAGATGGAGAGATGGTGGCAAGGAAGAAAACCCACCATGCTCTCATTACAAAAAGACAAATCACTTGGAAAGATATTGCTGGTTCAAGCCAGATATTCAATGTAGAAGCTATAAATAATTTGGCCACATAGAGAAGGTATGCAAGAAAAAAGGACGAACCCCTCAACAGAATGTGCAAGCTCAAGCAGCTGAGAGAGATCAAATTCAGGAGGAGCAGGTGTTCACAACCACAAGTTCTGCATAAAAAAATAGAGTCGCAAAAGGTTGGTGGGTCGATAATGGATACACCAACCACATAACCTCAAATGAAAGTATCTTCAGAAAAATTGACAGAAGATGCGATCTTAAGGTGAGGATTGGTAATTGTAACACCCCTAACCTGTATCCGTCGCCGGATTAGGGTTCCGAAGTATTACCGATCAACTAAAATCTTTAAACATCATAACATTCAATAAATTCAAAAATATCATAAACCATTCATTCTCATACATTTCATCCCTAAATTGAGCCCTCGAGGCTCTAAAAATAGCTTGGGAGCAATTCGAGACTAATTTGAAACAAAACAGGAAGCTTAGGAAAAAAAGAAGCAAAATTTGAAAACAGGGGACACACGGCCGTGTGGCCAGGCCATATGGAACCTCCCCAGACCGTGTAACTTTCAAAAAAGGACCCACGACAGCATCCTAGCCTGTGTTCTCACTCGTGTAACTCTCTGATTAGGGCCATACGGCCGTGTCACACGTCTGTGTGCCAGGCCGTGTGTTAGGCCTTGTAACTCATTGACTTGCATATAAAAGAACTCTCAAATGACACACGACCGTGTCGCAAGGCCGTGTGCCTCATACGGTTGAGTCACGCGCCCGTGTCTCAGGCAATGTGTACCCAAAATGATCCATTCCTTACTCAATTTCACTCTCTTATTGCATAGGTACCTATACACTTTCAAAGAAACATTTAGAAGGTGAAATTCAACTTCAAAAAACACTCAAACATGATCACATATATTCATTCAATGTATCATACATTTATCATCATCGACACCTCAATGAAATTCATAAACATTGCTTCCCAACTTTGCAAACATAAACGCATCTTTATTTCCACAACAAACATCCATATCATTACAAGCTTAAGTTAATTCATAGCATATTACTTCATATCATAACCTTTAAAACACATTTAGGTAACAAGTAGGAAATCACAAATCATTCAAGTGCACAACATAACATAACATGTTACTCAAAACAAAGTATTTGACATAACTATACATAGGATCCTAGTACATGCCATATACCAAAATCGAGAAATTAAGTCTACCAAGATTCTTGGATAATGTGATTCCTAGCGTTGACCTGATCTTCTAGCCTTCAAAACGTAATCTACAAAATAAGCAAAATACAGGTAAGCTTTAATGAAGCTTAGTAAGTTCATTCAAAATTTAATAATCCTTTCGAGTCAAACATAGATTTAATCAGTATTAAACATAGATAATTTCATTGAACGTAGCTTATTACAGTAATTAACAACTAATACAGTAATTCAGTATACTCGGTGGACATTACTCGATATGAGTTTTCTTCAGTATGTCTGTAGATTTTCCTCATTCGATTTTCAATCAGTACATCAGTAGGATTTATTCAATTGAGCATCATTCAGTATAACAGTATGAATTGCTCGGTTGTGCTTCATTTGGTACAACGGTATGATTTGCTCGATTGAGCTTCAATTAGTATAACGGTATGATTTGGTTCGATAGAGCGTACTTCTAGTATATTGATAAACCGAAATAGTAACATATTTTAGGCCCAGATTTAGTATGCTTTTGGATGAATTATCCTTTGATTTATGTAAAAATTTGCTTTTAATCCTTTCTTTTCATGTCTTATACTCAGGAAAGCACCCAAGGATAAAAAGAACGAGAAACGGGCTCAAAATAGACCAAAACAGACTAAAGAGGAAATCGACACTGCCTGGACTTGGACCCACATGGTCGTGCCAAGTCAATCATCTAGAACACGGTCTAACCCCAACTCACACGGTCGTGTCTCATTAAAGAAATCCGAACACGGCCTGTCCACGATTTACACGGGCATGCGCCTTGGCCGTGCCTCTGCCGTGGAGAAGAGCAATTTCATTCGGGAAAGGATACTTAGGGAGAAAGAAACGTATTTCAAAAGCCTATAAATACACCCTAAGTATGACCTGAAGAGGGGAGCCCAAAGCCAACGTCTAGGGGCATCGTGCTAGGCCAGAGAAGACAGATTTGTGGGGATTCACTCAGGGATAGCCAGTTGATCCATCTCAAGAAGCCGGAATTCTACTCAAGACGGAGGATCTCTCCTTCAATTCTTTCAGGGAGTTTTAGGGATTTCTTATGTTTTGTTTTATCTTTTCTCTTGAGATGTTTTCCTTTATTGTTATGAACTAAACCTTCGGATACCCGAAGGGGATGAAACCTATGATGAATCTTGTTATTGTTTTCTGAATTATATGATAAATACTTAGTTTGTTCTTAATTATGTGAGCTTAATCCAAATTTAATGTGCTTAGGTGGAGGAGGAATAGACCACCTAAGAGTAGATCCAACATAATTAAGCGGAGTTGATCGCACGCCTAGAGATAGGGTGACGAGATTTTGCCGGATTAGGTGAAACCTAATATGGGAATCCATAGATCGATTTCTTTGTTATTCTAGGGGTTATTATAAGAGAACGAGAGTTCCACTAATTAACCTAGGGTTAGACGTTATTCGCCTCGAGAGAGGGTTTAATATACGTTAGGGAGTCTTACGGATCAAACTAAGTGAATAAATCGTATGGTTCAGTGTTAGATAACAAGTGAAGTCTAGGTGGATTCTTCCTAGGGTATCGTCTAAATCAACTGAGTTTTTCCCAAGTTATTTTCCAAATTCATTCTTCTTTGTCTTAGAGTCTTTAGTTTAGTAGTTAATTAATTTAGATTAATAAACAACTTCACTTATTTTAGGCTAAATAATAAAAAGAAAGTTAGTATTAGAACTTTTAGTTCCTTTGGGTTCGATAATCCGGTCTTGCCTAAGCTATACTACTGTTTGATAGCTGTACTTGCCTTTAATCGTTGTCAGAGTTAGTTTCCAGGTTCGATCATTCTTTTATAAATTTTAAAACTCTGATTTACAGCGATTAAGTTTTTGGCACCGTTGCCGGGGAACTAAAATATTAAGAACGCTCTATTTTTATTACTTTAGCCATTATTTTTTTCTTTCTTTTTCGCAATTTATTTTTATTTTTAGTTTTTATTTTAATTTTACTAAATTCTCTTTCTTTCTTTTCCTAGCAGGTACCTCTAGTTTATGACTAGAAGGAACCCGAGAGGACCTTTAGAATATGACAGTGATATTGAAGCTACCGCTCAGAGAAATCACAGAGAAATTAGGCGAGCCCTACATTACCAAGGAGAGCGACAAGACAGATCCAATCCTACTGAAGGGATAGACGAAAATAATCTTCCACCACAAGATGTGGCAGAAAATAATGCTCCTCGTACTATGTTTGATTATGCTAAACCGCATTTAACAGGAGCCGAATCAAGTATTGTTAGGTCTGCTATAGCTGCTAATAATTTTGAATTAAGCCCTAACACTATACAAATGATTCAACAGTTTGTTCAATTTGATGGTTTACAGGACGAAGATCCAAATGCTCATATAGCTAATTTTTTAGAGTTTTGTGATACCTTCAAAATAAATGGCGTTTCTGATGATGCCATACGACTTCGGTTATTTCCCTTTTCATTAAAGAATAAAGCTAAACAATGGTTAAAATCGTTACCACGGGGGTCAATCACTACATGGGAACAAATGACCGAAAAAATTTTATTAAAATATTTCCCACCGGCCAAAACGGCCAAATTATGTAATAATATATCTTTCTTTGTGTAGACGGATTTAGAGACATTATACGATGCATGGGAGAGATATAAGGATCTCTTGATAAGGTGTCCACACCATGGTTTACCCTTGTGGCTCCAAGTCCAAACTTTCTATAACGGTGTAAACCCCTCAACGAGGCAACTAATCGACTCGGTCACCGGTGGAACCCTGAATAACAGAACTCCTGAGGCAGCCTACGAGTTTATTGAAGAGATGTCGCTGAATAACTATCAGTGGCAAGTTACAAGAACAAGGCCAACAAAAACAAACGGAGTTTACAACCTCGACGCAAAGAACCATGCTATCAAATCGGTAGAGTTGATGAATAAGAAGATTGATAGTTTGTGTTCTTCGCAGGTACATCCAGTCATGCAGTGCGACGCAAGTGGAACTGTGGCAAATCCTGAGTACCCACCCTACCAACTGGGCACAGAGAGCGAACAGATGAACTATATAGGTAACAATTTCAGATCTAATAATAACCCATATAGTAATAATTATAATCCAGGTTGGAGGAACCACCCAAATTTTTCGTGGGGAGGACAAGGAAATCAAGGAAATCAAAGACAACAACCTACTCAAATTTTCCAAAATCAGCCCTACTCGCAAGAAAAGAAGCCGAATCTTGAAGAGACGCTGAACAAATTCATGGCATCAGCAGAGGCCCGCTTCCAAAAGTCTGAGACAACATTAGATAATCAACAAACATCGATCAAAATGATCGAGAGTCAAGTTGGGGAACTTATTAAGTCAATTGAACAACTTACTGAGATGGTTTCTAAAATTCGATCAGCGGTTTTCTCTAAAGAAACAGAAATGTAAAAAAGCGCTTACACTAAGAAGTGGAAAGGAGCTAGTCGAATCGAAAAAAGAATGCCACCGTAGATGACAAAGCAAAGGATACGAGAGTTGGGGATGTAACTCCAAAACGCAAAGAAAGTAAACCACCAATCCCATATCCAGTAAGTAGCTTAAAGAAAGAGCGATTAGACGCCAATACGGTAAGTTTCTTGAACTGCTTAAACAGATACATATTAACTTACCTTTTGTTGAAGCCATTTCACAGATGCCGACGTACGCAAAATTCTTAAAGGAACTCCTAACGAATAAAAGGAAGCTTGAAGAAATATCCATGGTGGAGCTTAATGAAGAATAATCAGCCATCCTCCAAAATAAGCTACCAACAAAATATTAATAAAGCATTAGCTGATCTAGGTGCCAGTATTAATTTAATGCCTTATAAAATGTTTAAACGACTAGATCTTGGGGAACCAAAACCCACTAGGATGAGTATTCAGTTAGCTGATAGATCTATTAAATACCCTAGAGGAGTTATCGAGGATGTCTTGGTAAAAATCGATAAATTTATTTTCCCCGTTGATTTTGTTGTGCTTGACATGGATGAAGACATTGAGGTCCCCTTAATTCTAGGGCGCCCTTTTTAGCTCTTTGCTAGGGTCGTTATTGATGTAGGTGATGGTAAACTTGCATTAAGGATAGGCGATGAGGAAATTATTTTTCAAATTTATGATGCCATGAAATATTCTAGAGAACAAGATGATTCATGTTATTTTGTTGATACCAATGACCATCTCATTCAAAACTCATTACAAGAAATCCTGCATGATAACACGATGGAACTGTGTTTCACTCAAGAAGAGGGGGAAGAAGATGAAGCTTCCGAGCTAAAATTATCATCAAAACAAACGAAAAAAGAAAGCATCAAATTTGATGATGATTTCAAACAAAAACCCTCTGTTGATGAACCACCCAATTTAGAATTAAAACAATTGCCAAAGCACCTAGAGTATGCATTCCTTGGGGAAAATTCTACATTACCAGTAATTATCTCTTCGGAATTAGAACCCAAGGAAAAAGAGGAGTTGATACAGGTACTGAGAGAGCATAAAAAAGCCATAGCTTGGAAAATCTCTGACATTAAGGGAATAAGTCCAACATTTTGCACCCACAAAATTTTAATGGAAGACGAGTACAAGCCACGCGTGCAACCACAAAGACGATTAAATCCCAACGTAAAAGAAGTAGTGAAAGCCGAGGTAATTAAACTTCTAGATGCTGGAATAATTTATCCTATTTCTGACAGCAAGTGGGTAAGTCCTGTGCAGGTTGTCCCAAAGAAAGGAGGTATGACCGTGGTAGCTAACGAAAAGAATGAACTAATTCCTACCAGATGATCCACGAGTTGGAGAGTTTGCATAGATTACAGGAAGCTGAATGGCGCCAGTAGAAAAGATCACTTCCCTTTACCCTTCATTGATCAAATGCTAGAAATGTTATCAGGGCATATGTACTACTACTTCCTAGATGGACTCTCCGGCTATTTCCAAATCCCAATAGCACCGAAGATCAAGAGAAGACAACGTTCACATGCCCATACTGACGCGTTTGCTTATCGTAGAATGCCTTTTGGATTATGTAATGCTCCTGCTACTTTTCAAATGCATGCTAGCAATCTTTGATAAACTCGTGGAAGATATTATGGAGGTATTTATGGATGATTTCTCGGTTCTGGTAATTCTTTCCATCTTTGCCTTAAAAATTTAAAACGAGTTCTAATGAGATGTGAGGAAACAAACCTTGTTTTAAATTGGGAAAAATGTCACTTTATGGTACAAGAGGAATAGTATTAGGACATAAAATTTCTAGTAAAGGGATCGAGGTAGATAAAGCAAAGATTGAAACTATAGAAAAATTACCTCCCCCTAGTTCAGTTAAGGCCATTAGAAGTTTTTTAGGACACGCAGGATTTTATAGAAGATTCATTAAGGATTTTTCTAAAATAGCTAAGCCTTTAAAAAAATTACTAGAAAAAGATGTTCCTTTCAATTTTGATGAGGAATGTTTAGACGCATTCAATATCCTTAAGGATAAACTAATAAATGCTCCAATTATAATTGCACCTGATTGGAATCTACCCTTTTAACTAATGTGTGATGCAAACGATTTCGCAGTAGGTGCAGTTCTGGGACAACGAAGAGGAAAGCATTTTCAGCCAATCTATTATGCTAGCAAGAATTTGACACCCGCACAGGAAAACTACACCACTACGGAGAAAGAACTGCTAGCTGTAGTTTTTGCTTTTGACAAATTTAGACAGTATTTATTATTATCTAAAGTTGTCGTTTTCAATTGACCACTCAAATTTCTTCGTTATCTATTAACTAAACCTGATGCGAACCACGACTCATAAGATGGATCTTACTTTTACAAGAATTTGATTTGGAAATACAGGATAAGAAAGGAGCTGAGAACCTTGCAGCTGATCACCTCTCTAGACTCGAAAACCCCCATATCGAAGAGCTAAATGAAGGAGAGATAAACGATTCATTCCCAAAAGAACAACTCTTTTCGATAACTCATTCTGAGGTACCATGGTTTGCGGATATTGCAAATTATTTAGCTACTAATATCTTACCAAAAAGGCTAACACATCACCAAAAGAAGCGATTCTTTGCTGATGCAAAAAACTATTTTTGGGAAGACCCCTTTCTTTTCCGAATATGTGCAGATCATGTAATTCGAAGATGTGTTACAAGAACAGAAGCAAGCAAAATCATGGAACATTGTCATTCAGGACCATCAAGAGGACACTACAGTGGCATCAAGACATCACATAAAATACTCGAATCAGGTTTTTACTGGCCCACTCTATTTAAGGATGCCAACAGGTACGTTACCTCGTGTGATAAATGCCAGAGAATAGGTAATATTTCTAAACGTGATGAAATGCCCCAAACATATATGCTATCATGCGAAATATTTGATGTATGGGGTATTCATTTTATGGGACCATTCCCTAGTTCATTTGGAAATACATACATCCTAGTAGCAGTTGATTATATGTCAAAATGGGTAGAAGCAGAAGCCTTGCCTACAAATGATGCTAGGGTAGTAGTTAAGTTCCTCAAGAAACTATTCTCTCGATTTGGAACGCCTAGAGCTATCATTAGTGATAGGGGCACTCATTTCTGTAATACTCAATTTGACAAAGTCTTAAAAAAGTATGGAGTACACCACAGGATAGCTACCCCATATCACCCTCAAACCAGTGGGCAAGCTGAAGTAGCAAACCGAGAACTTAAGCGCATCCTAGAAAAGACGGTTGAATCAAATAGAAAAGATTGGGCATTAAAAGTAGATGATGCCTTATGGGCCTATAGAACAAAGATTTAAAACCCCTCTAGGGACATCCCCATACAAACTTGTATATGGGAAAAGTCACATGTCATCTACCATTCGAGTTAGAACACAAAGCTTTTTGGGCCATAAAGTTTTTAAATTTTGATCTTAGCAACTGCAGGAAAGAAAAGAATGATGCGGATGAACAGGCTAGACAAATGGAGAGCTGAGGCCTACGAGAACTCGAAACTATACAAAGAGGCAACTAAGCGACGCCACGACGCTCGTCTAAAGAAGTCGAAACAATTCGAAGTAGGGGACTTGGTCCTACTGTACAACTCAAGGCTTAAATTATTTCCTGGGAAGCTAAAATCGAGATGGTCAGGTCCATTCATGATCAAAACAATTTTTCCATACGGCACAATCTAGGTAACTCACCCCACTAAGGGCACATTCAAGGTAAATGGTCACCGACTAAAAATTTATAATGGTGCAGATTTTAGAGATATGAGAGAGGAGCTTCTGCTCCAGGAACCTTCTTTTAGAATCGAAAACAGGGAAAGTCTAGCTTCAGACTATAAACAAGCGCTTCTCGGGAGGCAACCCGAGCACTAACTTTCCTAACATTATACTTTTAACTGTTTAGCATCTAACTTCATACTAATTAATCTAATAAAGCGCGGGTTTTAGACCACACGCCTTACACACGCGTGCGTGCCCGCGTCACGGAAGCCGTGGATAAACCATAGGCGTGCCAGCGGCCGTGTACGACAAAGAAGAATCTTTTTCCTTAAACACGGGCTGCGATAATATCCCACGCCCGTGCCGACTACCCGTGCGAGGTTACTGACTTATTAAGCACAGACTAAACACGGCCGTGCCTACTAACTGTGTGAGGTTATTGACTTGTTAAGCACGGGAGAAACACGCCCGTGCCACCCAACCGTGTGAGGTTACTGACTTATCAAGCACGGGAGTGTCATAAGCAACACGGGCGTGGCAAATCCACCTAAACGCGCCTAAAATTCGAAATTGCGAAAAACACGGGCGCATAAAAATCAAACACGGGCGTAGCCCCTGCCCGTGCTCGTATCCCTATTTAAGCAACTTTAACCGTCACCCTTTCCCCAAATCAACCCTAAACCAAATTTTAAGCTTCATCCCTCTCAAATCCGGCCACACTCAAACCCTCCACCGCCCCATCAAACCCTCAACCTTCTTTTCTTTCAAGAAAACCACACTAAAACCGTGAACACGCCCGCGCCACCACCGTGTTGCAGGAAAAACACGCCCGTCCCACCACCGTGCTCCTGCAGAAAACCTCACAGCACCACCATGCTCCGCTCGTGTCCAGCCGATTTGCACCATCACGACCCCTGGTTCCCTCCACTACTTCATTTTCTTGACTTAAAGTTTGATAAATTTCATATTATTTCATATTATCTCATTTTGTTTAGTTTTAGTATTAAGCATAAATTATTTTCTTTTAAAATTCATTTTAGAACTTGTTTCAATGTTTCATTTCCCAGGAATGTTTATAGTGAAAATCTTGATTGATAGCTATTTGTCGCTATTTATCGTTGTTAGATCAATTTCATATTGATATTTTGCTAGGTAAAATTAGAATAAGTTGCTCTTAGGTGAATAATCGTATTGAGCATTTAAATATCTTGGGTCCGAGAACAATTATGTATCAACACTACTTAAATATCCATTATTTCGTACAATGTCGTCATCACGAGGAAAAGCGAACCACCACGCCTCTAACGAAGAAAAAGAAAGGGGCCCGGATCGTCCTCAACCAGTGCTTCTTCCTAAATAAGACACCGTCTCCTTCAATTCACTCAAGAAGCTCAGGAAGAATGATATAAGACATTCCGGCAACGACCCCTTGGCACCGGTAGGTACATTGATCGGGACGTCAGGAATGTGCAGTCGGGCTAATGGTGACATTCGGGCCCTCATCTCGACCGAGCCATGGGAGAAATTTTTCTCTATCATTGAGCCCACATATTTGGAACTCACTCTCGAGTTCTGCACCACTTTTACCTTACAAATAGTGATGGCCCAATATGACGACCCAGGCACAGTCTAATTCCGGCTAGGGGGCATGGTGCGTCGACTAAGCGTACCGTAATTCGGCACAGCACTCGGACTCTATACGGAGGAATTTATAGAGGAAAATCCATTCTCCGAGTTAGACCGTCAACTCCACTGCACCCCCCTTTACTGCTGGCGTAGCTTAGCACCCACCACGAATGTCTACGATCCCAGTCGCTCGAAGGCGACAGCCCTTGGCCCACCCCTACGATATATTCACGCCATTCTCGCTCACACCATCACAGGACGACGTGAGAGCACAGGGGTGGTAAACAAGCACGATGTCTACTACCTATCGTGCATGCATGTCGAAGAGCACGCCGACCGGCATACTTCATTGCCTGTGCAATTCAACATCAAACAGAGCTGCACAGAAAGGGGATTTTATCAATGGGGCCCTACATCACACGCTTAGCTCGATATTTCGGGCTCCTAACCATCGGCGAACAAGCCTCCTCACTCACACTGATAGGGCAGATGGCCCCACAGGGTATCCAGACGATGCTACATATGAGGATGATCCAGTGTCGACGTGGAACCGAACCCCCTTAATACCGATTAGCCCTACCCACTGACGAGGAGGAGCCCGAGGACATTACTGATGATGTCCCACTACCACAGGAGCCATTACTCCCGAGCCAGCGGCCCACCCATGCAGCAGCTTCACTTTCGGACATTTCTGCACGCCTTACTCAGTTCGAGCAATACTGTACTCAGCAATTCATTGACACAGCTCGACATTTTGACGGTATTGAGGCCACCCTCCAGCAGATTTGTCATCACTTCCACATCTCTTCACCAACACCACCGCAGGATCCAGCTGATGATGAGGACCTCTGAGTCCTTTTATTTTCCTTATTCTTAGTTTTCTTTATTTTTAGTTCTTTCGTTCTAATTTTTATTTGTCTTAATTTAAACTCTTTTGTCGTATATGTTTCATACCCTTATTTTATTCATATTATTATTGGCTATCCAACCTTAGAATACTACTAACAAACACTGGTTTAATTTTGACCCCTAGACATCTAACTAATGACTTCGCAGCTGGTACACTCAAAAATAACGAACAAATCACTAGGAGTAACTCACTGCTACATAAGTCATCTGTCACCTCTGACTCAAGGAATCCACCCATAATTCAGGAAGTTTAACTTTTCCCCATATCTTATGATTTTAGTATTATTGTGTTATTATCTAACATTGTAAATTGAGGGAAATGTACATCTTGAGTGTGGGGGGTGAACATTATTCTCAAATTTCTGAAATTAGGTGCCAAACTTTTTGCACTATTCTCAAATCCTTGAATTTAGTCTTGTTTGAAAGTAAATTTCTCATATTACTAATTAGGATGAAATTTCTAAAGATTTATGATTTTTATTGATATGTTTTAGACTAAGTCATTGATAATTGTGCATTGATGATTAAATTCTAAGAATACTAGAGAATCAAGCATGATAAGTCTATTTTTCAGAAATTAAAAATTTTCTAGGTTGTCGAACCGAGTTTAAATATTACTTTGAAGTTTGAAATTTACGAGGTTGACATCAAAATACCCATAATTTTTGTGAGATTTTGAGCCTTATAGAGCATAAATTCTTTTTCTTGCTCACTTTATTGATTATGAGTATGTCAACACTGATTTGTTATTCTAGAACTTGCATCGATTATACATGTCGAGACCACACTTTTTGATTTGATATACAGAGATGATAAAGGCACCTAGGATTTAACCCACTTACTCCATAAAAAGCCTACCTTCACAAATTAACCCCTAGTGAACCCCTTTTAATCCTAACAACCCTTTTTATTGACATAACCGCTAATATTAACCCAGAAACCCTTTGTTTTTGTTATCACCATTCCTTTTGACTACCCTTATATCGAGATTTGATTTGATTTGTTGCCTAATTATGAATTTTAGAAATTTACCCCTTATTATGTATTTAGTTTGTTCTTAAAAAAAATCATCAAAAGTATATTCAATATTCATTATTAGTTATGTGATTAAACGAGCTTATACATTTAAATTCCAAATATTGAAGAAGAAGCTCGTATTATTAGTATTATTAGTTTTCGATTGATGTAATTATTAGTTCATTAGTTCGTAGTTAGGTAATTTGTCAATTCAATCTCGATTCTAACCCTCTAATTTAGCCTTATTCCACACCTTAACCCTAGCCCCGTTACAACCCTAACAAAGACCTTTTGATTTGTGTTTCATCTCATATTTCAGTGGTGGAGATTTGATTTTCATGCAAGCCTATGGGATTAACTCTTCATGTTCGACTTTTGAGTGCCTAAATTTTGAACCTTAAACACTTTGAGTGATTTGAGTGAATCTTTTGTGAGGATGTCAATCCTTGTCGATTTCAAATTAAAGGTAATTATTTAGATAAGGGGAGACACCTATGTTTTGTGCTACAAAATCTATGACTTATAATGTTTGAATTTTTAGGACACTTTGAGTCGATTTATCCATGTATAAATTATCTCTGAATTATGATGAGACACTATCAATGACAATTATGAAACATGGAAAGTTCATTTTAATTGTAAGTTGAGAATTTTGCTTGAGGACAAGCAAAAGCTTAAGTGTGGGGGTATTTGATAAACCGAAATAGTAACATATTTTAGGCCCACATTTAGTATGCTTTTGGATGAATTATCCCTTGATTTATGTAAAAAGGTGCTTTTAATCATTTCTTTTCATGTCTTATACTCAGGAAAGCACCCAAGGATAAAAAGAACGAGAAACGGCTCAAAATGGACCAAAACGGACTAAAGAGGAAATCGACACGGCCTGGACTTGGACCCACACGGCCGTGCCAAGTCAATCATCTAGAACACGGTCTAACCTCGACTCACACGACCGTGTCTCATTAAAGAAATCCGAACACGGGCTGTCCACGATTTACACGGGCGTGCGCCATGGCCGTGCCTCTGCCGTGGAGAAGAGCAATTTCATTCGGGAAAGGATACTTAGAGAGAAAGAAACGTATTTCAAAAGCCTATAAATACACCCTAAGTATGACCTGAAGAGGGGAGCCCAAAGCCATCGTCTAGGGGCGTCGTGCTAGGCCAGAGAAGGCAGATTTGTGGGGATTCACTCAGGGATAGCCAGTTGATCCATCTCAAGAAGCCGGAATTCTACTCAAGACGGAGGATCTCTACTTCAATTCCTTCAAGGGGTTTTAGGGATTTCTTATGTTTTGTTTTATCTTTTCTCTTGAGATGTTTTCCTTTATTGTTATGAACTAAACCTTCGGATACTCGAAGGGGATGAAACCTATGATGAATATTGTTATTGTTTTCTGAATTATATGATAAATACTTAGTTTGTTCTTAATTATGTGAGCTTAATCCAAATTTAATGTGCTTAGGTGGAGGAGGAATAGACCCTGCCTAAGAGTAGATCCAACATAATTAAGCGGAGTTGATCGCACGCCTAGAGATAGGGTGACGAGATTTTGCCGGATTAGGGTGAAACCTAATATGAGAATCCATAGATCGATTTACTGCTATTCTATGGGGTTATTATAAGAGAACGAGAGTTCCACTAATTAACCTAGGGTTAGACGTTATTCGCCTCGAGAGAGGGTTTAATATACGTTAGGGAGTCTTACGGATCAAACTAAGTGAATAAATCGTATGGTTCAGTGTTAGATAACAAGTGAAGTCTAGGTGGATTCTTCCTAGGGTATCGTCTAAATCAACTGAGTTTTTCCCAAGTTATTTTCCAAATTCATTCTTCTTTGTCTTAGAGTCTTTAGTTTAGTAGTTAATTAATTTAGATTAATAAACAACTTCACTTATTTTAGGCTAAATAATAAAAAGAAAGTTAGTATTAGTACTTTTAGTTCCTTTGGGTTCGATAATCCGGTCTTGCCTAAGCTATACTATTGTTCGATAGGTGCACTTGCCTTTAATCGTTGTCAGAGTTAGTTTCCAGGTTCGATCATTCTTTTATAAATTTTAAAACTCTGATTTACAGCGATCATATATAATACAATATTAATTAAGAGCATTTTAACAAGAATGTAAGCATTTTAGGAGCATAAATAAACATACGAACTTATTGAATTGATTTGCAGGAGATTCTAGAGTACAAAGACTATTTCGCGATTTTCCCTTTTTCACTATTATTAGCACGTTCTTGATCTAACAATAATAATTTCATTCCACTGAATAGAATAACAACACAATTTGATCATTTCATGCAACTAAGTCCTTTTTGGAAAATTACTTATTTACCCCTTAAGTTTCCATTTTATTCAATTCAGTCCTTAGGCCCTAATCATGCAATTTACTCATTTTCCTAAAACTCATGATACCTAAATATTCTATAACTTCATATTAGTCCCTATTTTCAATAATTTCACCTCAAGTACAAACAATTTATCATTAAATCAATTTAGTCCTTAAACATCAAAATCATAAAAAATCACTTTTCAAAATAATCTAATCTATTAACAAAGTTTCATATTTCATCATAATGTTTAAGAAACAACCTCATTCATCAATGACAACTTTTATAAAATTTAACAATTTCACAAATTGGTCCTCGATTTAGGTAGACCAAACTGATACGAACTCAAAAATATAGAAATTACTAAAAATGGACATCAATACACTTACCAAATCAAAGCTTTAAATCAAAGCTTGAAACCCTAGCATTTTCCTTTCTCTTGCCATGGAGAAGATGAGAAGAAAATGAAAATTTTCTTTTTAATTTAGGTTTAATTTATTATATATAAACTATGGCATTTTTATAAATACTTCAACTTCCTTAATTAAGCTTTAATAAATCATTAATTAAGCCTAATTAAACCACTTAATTAAGCATAACCTCATCAAATCCCACTAACTAATTTCCCATGGGTTAAATTGTCCATTTAGTACCTTTAATTTAACTACTTAACCTTTGTAGTTTTTACAATTCAGTTCTTTTTACTTATTAAACTATCCAAATAATAAAATTTCTCAACCAAAATTTAATATGACTATATAGACCTCATAAATATACTAATTAAATAATATCTACACAGTATTTCGTCAAAATTATGGTCTCGAAACTACTGTTTTCGACACCACTAAAAATCGGGCTATTATAGTAATGGCAAACTCGTAAAGCTAAAGAAAAAGAGGATGTGCTAATCAACACTCCAATAGGTACTAAAATAATTATAGATGTGCTTTTAGTTCCTAAAATAGATCGTAATCTCCTTAGCATTGGTCAATTGATGGAGAAGAAATACACTGTTGCATTCAAAAATAAATGTTGCACTATATTAGATTTATTGGGACAGGAAGTGGTGACAACCTCAATGAATAATAAAAGCTTTGTGCTAGATTGGAACTTTGAGGTTTCAAGAGCCTATACCAGTTCAGTGGATGAATAATATAGTTGGCACAAAAGACAGGGACATGTGAACTATAATTCCCTTAGTCAAGTGTGCAAGTTAAAATCGGTTGAGAAGATGACTAAAGTTAAAGATAAAGATGAAGATGAAGGCTTTGATGATCTTCCTGTTAAAAGCATCACACCTATTGTTGAAACTTATCACAGATGTGGCTTAATAGTATTGGAGCCTACAATTTTTGAAGAAGTTACACGAGAAAGCACTGGAGTTGGCTACAAGATGGTCAAGAAAGAGTGTTGCAAATTGGCCACTCATGCAGCAGCAAGATGAAGTGTGAGCTTGCGAGCTCACAAAAATGCAAGTTGCGAACTCAAAAATAGTGCGAGTTGACAAATGTGCGAGCTATGAACAGGGTAAGATGCAAACTTGCTGATACTCCTACAAAACCTCTTGAGAAGATGAAGTTCGAAAAGCTACGTTATGATATTAGGATTTGTAGCATGGAGGCCAAGGATGAGTGTTAGAAAGTGGTCATCCATGCAATGGCAAACATTGAACGCAAAGATGCGAACTCACAGAAAGTGGCAAGATCATTACTTTTGCAAACTAAAAATACAAATTAAATTTAAAGAGATTGCTTGCAAGTCAAGTTAAACAAAATATATTTTATTTTTAGAAGATTTAGTATTTATTAGTATAATATATTTAGCATTTATTAGCATAATATATTAGCATAAAATCTTAGTTATTTCTTTCTATATTTAGTAGTTTTTTCTTGTTATAAATGCCCATGTTACATTGTTCGATATAGATAAGTGAAAATAATAAAAATCTTAGCAGATAATTTTGTTGCTAAATTTTTCTCGTTTCTTCTTTGCAATTCTTTCTTCCATAGTATCGAAATTCCAACAGAAATTATGCTTCCTTAAGGTCCCTGTTGTTTGAGTCTAAAACATATTGACAATAACTTCTATGGAGATATGGAAAGTCCTTTCTTATCATTAGAGGTTCTCGAAATATGTCGGCCACCATGTTTGGAGGAATTGACAGCAGTGAATGGTAGAGAACATTTTCCTCTCTTAAGTTCAGTCACTATCCTACATTGTCCTAAGTTGGTTAAACTGCAAATGCTTCAATCTGTTAAAAAGCTACATGCTGAGGAAGTCATGTTAGTTTATTCAAATCATGAATGATGACCTCTACTATTCTTACATTTCTCAAGATTGGTGATTTCCATGAGTTAACGAATTTACCGATTGGACTACTTCCAAATCAGAAGCACCTAAATAGGTTGTCGATTGTTTCAGAAAGTCTAATGTCTTTATCTGATATTTCGGATAATCTATCCACCCTTGCATACTTGAATTTTCAAGTTTTCTTCCAACTTGAAAGCTTGTTTGGAGGACTACAAAACCTCAGCTCTTTAGAAACTTCAAATTTAAATTATTGTGATAGCCTTGTATCCTTTCTAGTAAATTGTTTGCAAGACTTATCTCCCCTATCTTCACTGTATATTCTCAATTGTGAGAAATTAACCTCTTTATTTGAGGGGTGCAATATCTAACTTCATTCCGAGATTTGTGGATCAATGGATGTCCAAAGTTAAGCTCATTGTCAAAGAGTATCCAAACAACTTTCTTCTCTTTGATCTCTACGTATTTATGGTTGTGAGGTATTAATTTCTCTCCCAAATGAGATACAACACCTCACCTTGCTTTTAGAATTGAATATTTGGTCATTGCCCCCAGGGATACAAAGCTGGACGGTACTGAAAACGCTGAAGATTGAAGAATGCCCACATTTAGAAAGGCGATATAAAAAATAGATAGGAGAGGATTGGCCCAACATAACCTATATTCCGTCCATTTAAATAGGCAACAAGGTGATTTTGGTTTTCTGCTTTTGAATTTGAATTTTGAATTTTGATTTTGAATAATAATATTCTATTTTTTTAGTAGGTTGAGTTTGAGCAGGCTTTTTTTTTTAAATAAAAAGAAGAGTTCAACTTTTTTTAAGTAATATTACAATTACCAAATCAGAGTGATGAATCATAAAAAGGGATTTGAGTGTTTCATTTTTCTATGTGTGTGTGAGCATAAGGATATCTAAAGATATGCAATATAATTTATGCACGTATGTCATTAAAGGTTTAGATTTGAAGAAATTTTTGGAAGCTACAATTTTGATGAGAGATTTATTATTTTGCCAAGTTAATTATACATTCAGTTGAGAGAGCAATTTCTATCCAGTAAGAACAAACTTCAATTATGGCTACCTAAGGTAGTCAAATATATTCCTAGTCAAATTACGAATCACGGATTAACTTGTCTAATTTACATCAAGAGTTATTCATTCTAAACCTAAAACGAAAAGTCCGTTTCGGATTTCAATATGTTTTGTCAGACTAATAGTTGGTCAAACTATTATCAATGAAAAACAATAATGAATAAATAATCAAATCTCTATTAAAAATAAAAAAAGACATGGAAATATAAAACGTTTAATTAACTAATATGGAATCTATTGCAATCCTAGAAAAGAAATTTTATGGTGAAATTGAAAAGCATCTTAAAATAACAACAATAATTAGACATAGAAAAAGAAAACAAGAAGAATCCATCGATTCTTGATGCGTAAAGACTTTGGCGGCTTCTCCTATTCTCTTTTCAATTTAGGTCTCTTTTTCCCTGTTATAACCCCTAAAAATCACAACTCTTGAAAATTGTTCAGGTATGTGTGTTGCTCCAGCAAATAATCTTTTTGTTGGAGCAAAAAGTTGTCTGTCTGCTTTAGTTGGGGCAGAAAAATATTTCGCTGGAGTAGAGAGTCATCTACCTGCATTCACTGGGGCGAAAACATTTTCGCTGGAGCTGAAATCTGCCTTAATTGCCTATGTCAAACTATGCTTTCCCCACGCTTTGTCAGACTTAAATTAGATATGAACACTCAAAATGAATTTGATTTAACACTAATAATATATAATTAACTAAAATAAAAATAAAACAAAATTCCTAAAATCTACTAAAATTAACTTATAAAATAAACTAAAATCCTACTCAAATAAAATATTCAATTGATTTTTCATTGAATGACTAATTCATCTACTGTACTTTCATGGAAATAGAGGCAAGAAAGCTCTATGGAAAAATCATGGTTCTATTTGATCTTGTTTAAGGGAGAATTAGAATACAGATGTGGGCTAAGTAAATCAATGGGTGGCCGCCTTGGTCCTGTTGAAAATACTAGTGTAAATGAAGACCCGAATAAAAATGATACGGATAAAAACATTCATGATTGTAGTGACAACTCTAGTTATTACAATAAGTTTGATCATTTAGTTGACGTCAAAGACATTCGGAATTTCATTTCTGATTATACCTGTCGAAACCATTTTAAATTTTGGTTTTTAAAAACGGCGATCGACTTTTGAAAACGAAAATGGGAGTCACCATCAATCTTTTTTTACTTAGGTGTGATTGGATCACCTTAAAAAACGTTTTATCTCAAAATACTAATTTTGGTCTACGAAAAAAAATAAGAAAAATAGGTTCGGGAGTCGGTTACGTATGAGGAAGGATTAGCACCCTCATAACGCCCAAAAATTGGTACCCAATCGATAATATCATGTCCTAATGTTGAAACTTAAAAAAAAAATTAAAAAATGAACCTTTTATTTGAAGAAAAACCCAGACTTACCTATCTCAAAGAATAAAACACTATACCCAGTAAGCTAGGATATAGCATCTCATGACTTTGAAACTAAGCACGTCTTTATTTTAGAAAATTCCTGCCTCGAGACGTAGATCGTCGAACCCAGTAATTTAGGGCACAACGATCCGAACTCCCAAGAATAGGTTTTTTTTATTTGAAATTGATAAATCTCAGTTTTAAGAAAGAAGGGATAGGTAATACCTAAAGTTTTACGAGAAAAATCGAACCCAATAAGTTAGGGCAAAATTCTTCTCGAAATCCTTCAAATATCACATATCACCGTATTTTGAAAATCATTTGAAACAAATATTTTGATTTGAAAGGTATTTTATAAACCTGGTTTGAATGAATCATACATTACAACATATATGCCAAATATCAATTTATCATAACTACAAACTATATTAACAACTTCCACTAAATATAAATAATAAGAAAAAATAAATGATTAAAATAATTAAAATATCATGCTGAAACATGCAATTAAAGAATGAAAATAAACGAATATGAAGTATAGTACAGTAAATAACTGAAGATAAAGGTTATAAGATAACATACATACATATAAATAATAATATTTAAAATAATTGTAATAAGTAATATATGTATAATATATAAACTATTAATTATGAAAAGTACACATATAATAGGCAATATAAATAAAATATATTACATAATATAAATAGATTTTTTTTAAAAATATATATATGATATAATATAAAAGTTTTTTTTAAAAAAATAATAAATAATATACGAATTATAAAATAATATATATTATATTAAACCAAATAAATAGCATATAATAATAATTAAACATATAAGAATAATACATGTAAAATATATATATATATAAATTCTATACTATTTTACAAAGTTAATATATAAATAATAAGAATAATATAAAATTTAAATATAATAAAATAATTAAATATATATTTGAATAATTTAAAAATAAAATAAAAAGGTTTTAATTATTCGGGCCTTATTGAATTTTTGAAAAAATGCGGAAGGACTATTGAAGCAATTAGACCATTAACATAAAAAAAACACGCGGATCCTTTTTTACCCGTCGGGTCGGCGCGCGGATCCTGGACCAAACGACGTCGTTTTGGTCATTAACTGACCACACCAAAACGGCGTCGTTCCTTGGGCGTATAAAAACCAATTTTCAGCGAAAAAAATTCATTCCTTCTCAGTTTTTCTTAAAAAAAATTCTGAAAATTCTCTGATGTTCGCCTGGGATTCCGATTGCTAGCCCTTCAGGCCTCCACTCCACGCGCTTCACGCGCTGTCGCCCACGGCGGCGCATAGGTAAAATCTTTACCCTTTTCACTTTTTTTTTGTTTTTATTAACAGTATTACATGCAAAAAAAAAAACGTAGATTAAAAGAACAAAATAAAATTATATTAAATAAAAAATCACCTCGATATAAAGAGAACTCTGTATTCGGTTTCAATATCCCTTTTTCTATTTTTTCTGTTTTTTATATTTCTCTCTGTATTTTGTGTGTTCGTGCCTTTTTTGTATTCTCTGTGTGTGTTTTTACAGGCTTTACATGGGGGTTTTATAACCCAAAAAAAAAAACGAAATAAAAAAGGAAAATACATATTTCCATATTTTGTTTCTTTTCTTTTCTGTTTCATTTTCCTTATTTTGCAAGTCAAGCGAGGATCCTGGTGGCGGAGTGATTCGGGCACGAATCAAGGCGCGATCGAAGGCCGGACGAGGCTGCGGCGCGAAGGCTGGGGGCGCGACGATTGGGTTCCTGCTATTGCGGCGCGACGTTTGGGCTCCTGCTGGGGCGAAGCTGGCGGCGCCTAGGGTTTCAGAAACCCTAGGTCTTCTGATTTCTATTTAATGTCTTGGGCCTTTTGGGCCGTGTGTTTGTTTGGGTCTGGGTTGTTAGGGTATTGGGTCTGGTTTGGGAACTGGGTAGGCAGTTTAGATATTGGGTCTGTAAGTGGGCTCGGGTAATTAAAAATTGGGCTTTGTAAAACTGTAAAAGGACATTTTATTATTTTTTTTATTCTAGTTTGTTTAAGCCCGGGCATAAATGGGCTATTACAATACCTTTTTAATTAAAGATAGTAATCAAGACCGTTATTCTATATATTTTGATAGTGAAAATCAAATTTTTGAGCTTAACAATGAGCATTCGTTTTTGAGTGAATTAGAAAGTTTTTTTTTATAGTTATCATAATTCTAGTTATGTGAATAATGGATCCAAAAATGATGAGCCCCACTATCATTTTAACTTGTATAATAATGATACTAATTATAGTTGGAATAATCACATTAATAGTTGTATAGAGTTATCAATAGGTGTTGAGATAACACTCAAAAATATTCTAAAAAATAACATTTATTTTAGTATAATAATAATAAATACTATATCCATATACAAAAAATTTTATATTGCAATGGTTTATTAATTTTCATTATATAAATTTTGGGAATAACTTAGGATGATCCTAAAAACTAAAATTTTTAGACACCAATAAAATTTTGTCACATCATCAAATTTTAAAAATATGAAGTTATTTTTTCACCAAAAAAAAAATGAAGTTATTATATATTCATCCATATTCAACTTACTCTCCAACTATAGTTTAAAAAAAAAACATAAATAATTAAAATAAAAAAATCAAATAGCATAGAAACTTTAAAATTTACACAATTATTATTACTTAAGATTCAATGCAATATAATTTTTATTTTTAAAAAATGTATAATATGAAATAAAAAATAATTTTAAAAATGAAATTTTGATTATTTTATATATTTAGTTTCTAAATTTTTTATAATTTTAATTTCTAAACAATGGATTTTTAATAACATGACTTTCTTTTTTAATTATCATTTTGTTTTACGAAATTGATAATTTTTTCTAAATTATGGTCTAAGAATTACGAATTATTATTTGAAGATATTTTACATCGTCAAAGGATTGCTTATAGGCTTCTTGACTTTGGGAATGATGGCTTTGATTGATATTCAAAAGACAATGAATAGAGATGGTAGATCATGGAGGAAAATTAAAAATATTTTCTTTTTCCAAATATGATATCGCTTTTATTGATATTGAAAAGACAATTAATAGAAATGGTAGATCATCGAAGAATTTTAAAAATATGTTCTTTTTCTACATCTTTAAGATAAACATAATTTCTTAGTTATGGAATAAGTTATTTACGATAGAGTTGCTTTACTTCGCCAGCACAACGCATAATGACTTAAACTTTGACCAAAATATGAAATAGAAAACAATAGATAAACATAATTTCTTAGGTACGGAAGAAGTTATTTATGATAGAGTTGTTAATTTTATGTATAATAGATTTGGTTTTTCATTTTCATATATGGTAGTAGATTATAAATTTTATGTATAATATGAAATAGAAAACAATTTAAAATGGAAAAAAGAAAAAATTCACTGTCCAAATATTAAATATATAAAAAATTAATAATAATTTATAAAAAAATTAGAAACTAAATATATAAAAATAGAATTTTCATTTATTTTAAATTATTTTCTATTTTATATTATACATTTTTTAAAAATAAAATTTATATTGCATTCAATCTTAATGGTGTACATTTTAAAGTTTCTTTGATTTTTTTATTTTAATTACTTATGTTTTTTTTTTAAAAAATAGAGTTTGTAAATAGGTTAAATATGGATGGGTGTATAATAATAAATTTATGTCTTTAAAATTTGATGATGTGGCAAAATTTTATTGATGCCTAAAAACTTTAATTTTTAGGATGATCCTAATATAAGTTATTCCCTTATATTTATGATAGCGTTTTTTAATATAAATACTTTTTAATATAATTTTAATGTGTTAAAAAAATTATTTTAGCATTTTTTAGTGCATTTAGTATATTATAATTTTTTTTAAAAATAATTTTTAAAAAATCAAATATAGGCAGGCCAGATTGAGCTTACTTTTCTTAAATTAGGTTGGTCTTAGACAAAAAAATAAGCCCATTTTCAAGTATGGTCGTACCCAAAATTAAAAAAATTGACCAAATACCTTGCTCGAATCCGACCCATGAACATCTCTAATAAAAGTATGAAGCATTTTTTAGATGATCAAAATGATTGATTTGACCAAATATACAGGGGAGGTAATTACATATAATAAGAATAAATATATTGGTGTATAAAGTGCATGTACTACAAATAATTAATTTATTAAAAATTACCTTAAAATATTATATAAATGTTAAAGATTTTATTTCTATTTTTCTCTAAATATAAAAGATATATATAATGTATGAAATCAATATCATAGAATTTATTATTCTAACTTAAGTGTAATACTTTTGTTTTACTTGAGAATTAAAATACTATTCATATCTTATTAGGTGGATATTTTTTTCCTTAATTTTTTGGAAGGGTATTAACATGTGCAATTTTTTAACAAGAATAATCAATTAATTAATTAGATAACATTCTGTTAATTTGAGAGTTTGAAGAGAAAGGGAATTTTTTTACATGAGCGACTCTCTTCCTACGGTGGAGTTTGTGGTGAGGGCAAATTTGTCAGGATCCAACAATGGTGTGGGTCGTGTGCCAAAAAAAGTGCAAAGGCGGCTTGACATTTCACCAGAGTCGGAGGATTCGACGGTAGATGGATATGGTCAGCTAGTTGTAGATCCGGGCATAACGAAGGCTTTTTATAAGTCTACATTATTGGGGTCGTATATGAGTCCTATGCAAGATGTCAACATGGATGAGGAATTTGGACTAAAGGATGGTGATATGGTTACGGAAGTGGTTGGTGGTATTCCAACAATTACGTTTTCTGATCGAGGGCATAAGTATATTGAACGCAGGATGGCAAAAATGATTATTGTGAAGCTATTAGGGAAAAGTATGGGGTTTAATGCTTTGCTCAATAAGATTACTTCTCTGTGGTGTCCTAGAAGCCACATTCAACTCATGGATCTTGAGAATGATTACTACTTAGTCAGGTTCAATACTGAAGATGACTACAATAAAGTTGTACTAATTGGTTTACGAGTGATTTTTGGACAGCATCTGACTGTCCGTCTATGGTAAATAGTTTTTTCAACCAATCAATCAGAAGTCGATACTCAATTAGTTTGGGTGAGATTACCTAGATTTCCTGAGGGCTTTTACTTGGATTTCCTTATCTGGGCCATTGGCCAACTACTTTGACCGGTGGTGCAATTGGATGCTCACACCAACAATGTGCAGAGAGGGGGATTTATAAGGATAGAAGTGCTTATAGATTTGAAAAAACCTCTAGTGTCAAAAATCAAAATAAATGGGAGGATACAAAGGATAGAGTATAAATCTTTGCCTACTATTTGTTTTCGGTGTGGCAAGTATGAACATAATAGGACTTTTGTTTGGGGAAGAAAGCTCTAGCGTTGGAGGGTGAGTCGGTGGTTGACAGAGAAGTGGTGGATAAATTGGTGGTTCAAAAGCGTGTGAAATAGGAGGATTCCGACCCCTAGATGCTGGTGGAGCGCCAGTAGGGAGGTGGAGAAAGAGTGAGGGACCGACAAGTAGTGGAAATCAGGGGGCTCAGGACTTGCGGCTCTTGATAGGGTTCAGGATGACGTTGTTGCCATGATTAACAGGGATTTGGATAGGGTTCAGAGAGGGGTCATGATTGACAAAAATCAAGTTGAAGGATTGAGAGCAAATTTGGGTAAGGTGGTTGCAAATGATGATAAAGCTAGCAGGCAATCGGTACAAAAAATTAAAGGGAAGAACATGTTTGTAGCTAGGCCGAGAAATAATGTGAAAATTTTAAGGCCAATTATTCAAGTGTCGTGTAACACCCCTAACCCGTATCCGTCATCGGAACCGAGTTACAGAGTATTACCGGTAAATACAAAACATTTACAAAAATTAATTCTATCATTTACTATTCATTTACCAAAAACATACATAACGTTCCTCAATTGGACCTTCTAGGCCCAAATCGAATATTAAAATTGAGTCGGGACTTAATCGGAATCTCATAAAATTTTTCACAAAGTATACAAAATTTCACTTATGAACAGTACCCACACGCCCGTGTGGTCAGTTCGTGTGACTTAACACGCCCGTGTAGTCTAGGGATACACCCGTGTGACCCTTAGACATGCCCGTGCTTCAGGCTGTGTCTAACTTAAGGTGCTCTCTGACTTGCACACACGACCGTGTCACACGCCCGTGTGCTAGGCCATGTGGTTAAATTAATTTTAGAAAATAGGTGCAAACTTCACACGGTCGTATCGCACGCCCGTGTCTAAGACCGTGTCATCCATACGGCTGAGACACACGCCCGTGTGTTAAATTATGGACATTCTGTTTTGCAAATTTTAGAAGCAGGGGACACACGGCCAGATCACATGCCCATATACCTAGGCCGTGTGTCACACACCGCCTAGACACACGCCCGTGTAGACAAAATAAAGCCATTTCCTAGCCTCATTTCTCACTCAAATTTTCCATTTCTAACAAATATATTCCAGCCAATTTCAAGTAAAATCCAACCATAACATATATTAAAAAGATAAGTGTTTTAGCCACTCCAATGGCTAAGTTATATATATATGTATCATTTACATACCATCATTTAACTACATACCATAATTTAACTTAGTTAGCCTATACATGCCATTAACAAAATAAGATTTTCATTTATACCAAAAATCAAGAAGTTGATAGCGTGATGATAGCTAATAAACCATAAATTATACATATTTTGATCCCATGCTTGGCTTATTTTTGGATGAATTTTCATTAGATTTGGTGAATTCGATGCTCCTAATCCTTTAATTTCATGTTTTATACTCAGGAGAGCTTGGGGAGTCGAAAAGAACGATAAACGGGCTAAAAAGGGGCAAAATGGGCCTACCTGAAATATCAACACAGCCTGGACTAACGCACACGGGCAGACCACTAGGCCGTGTATGACGAGCAGAATCGAACACGGCCTAGACTATCATACACGGTCCGACCACACGGCCCTGTGTGACAAGCAGAATCGAACACGGCCTAAGCTATCGTACACGGGCGTGTCACACGGGCTTGTCCCTGCCGAACCCAAATCTAATTCTATTCGGAAAAGGCTACTTGTGGGAAAACAAAGGTGCTCCAAATCCTATATAAACACCCTAAGGGGGGACCTAAAAAAATACACGGAGTAGAAAGCAAAAAATACTCGAAGACAGCCATCGGGAGCAGCTTGGAAGGATGATCTCCATCAAGACTGAAGATCTCCTATCAATTTCTCTTGAAGTTTTTTGGGTTTTCTTATGTTTTTGTAGTTTTCCTTATTATAAGATGTTTCCCTCTATCAGTATGAACTAAATCCCTTAAATACCTAAGGGGATGAAACCTAAGACGGATCTTATTACTATTTGATTTATAAGATAAATACTTGTTCTTATTCTTAATTGTGAGTTCTTATTCTTGTTTGATAATTCAGGTTATTAATTCAAGTCGAATGTGCTTATTCAGAGGAGCAAAAATCCCTGTTTAAGAGTAGATCAACACAATTAAGCAAAGTTGAATGCAATCCTAGATATAGGACGACGTAAATCTTCCGAATTAGAGTCAAATCTAATAAGGGAATCCATAGATCGAGTTAATGCGACAATAGGGGTTTTAATTAGAAAGATATTTCAATTAATCAACCTAGAGTCAGTTGTTTTTAGTCTTGAAAGAGATATTAACATAAATCAGGGATTTCTACGGATTAAGTCAAGTGAATAAATCGTATGAATCAGAAGTAATAAGTGAAGTCTAGGTGGATTCTTCCTTGGGTATTGCCTCTCTCATAAAGTTGTCTAAAGTATTTTCCCAATTCATTCTCTGTCGTGCTTTTAATTAGTTTTAGTTTAAAAGAAATCACTCCAAATCTTAGGCTAGATAATAAGAAGATAGTAATTACTAGTACTCTTGGTCCTTGTGGATACGATATTTCCGGTCTTACCATAACTATACTATTAAGCGATAGGTGCGCTTGCCTTTATTGTGATCATAGTTAGTTAGAGACACATCAATAGCTTCGACCGATTTCCCGACCTTCTCGAGCTTTGAGCACTATAAAACAGGGAAAATAAACCTAGTAAGCATTATATGCTTAGTAAGCTCGTACAACCAAAATTACACTTACCAATCATATTTAACATCTAAAACATATACAAAGCATATATCCATCAATTTGGCAAATTTGCCTAGTCACAAACATTCAATCAACATGTTAACCATAATATACAATAAGCATAGATGAGCTCATCATGCCATATGAGTATTTTATCCGTTGAATCATTGAATTTTCGATGGATATTTCTAGTAGTACACTCGAGGTGCACAATTCCGTTATCCATCAATTCATATCCAGTAGTACGGTTTAGGTACACTCTCGAGCCACATATCATACAGCAAAATTACCAGTCCAGGCTAAATTCTAGCTGTAGCGCATATACTCTAAGGGCTTTGTCGGATTACCAGTCCAGGCTAAATCCAGTCAATTAGGATTACTAGTCTAGGCTAAATCCTAATTGAAACACATATTCTCAAGAGTCCATTTTCAAAGGATTACCCGTCCAGGTTAAATCCATTCTGCAACACATGCAGTTTTATCAGGGAAATCACATTTATCCAATCGGAATTCAATATTCAAACGGATTTTAACCCTTTTTCAATCATTTTATATCATATACATATTTCATGCTTCTCAATGTTCATGCTTAATGTACATATAATTCACATATCACATTTCATATAATTCAACAATCAAATCAACACATATATTCATGCTTATTTAAGTTATACGAACTTGCCTTGATAATTGTTCGTATCTGCTAATCCGAAACTTTCTCTTTTCCTCGATCTTTCTCTTTGTTTGCTATTTCTGGATCTATATAAATGAATTTAATCATCAATTTAATACTTTTCACATTCAATTGAAGCCAATTCACATTCTAGGCAAAAGTACCATTTTGCCCCTAAACTTTTAATTAATTCAAATTTCGTCCCTAGGCTCGGAAATTGAAATTCATGCAATTTTACTCCTTATTCCATGCCTAATAAAAATTCTAATATGACTTTTACAGCACATGTATTCAAAAAAATTCAGAATTTTTCCATAAATTTCATCACTTTTCAATTTAGTCCCAAAACATGTTTCCATCAAAAATTACTTTGTAAAAGTTGTTCATCTATCAACAACCTTTTAATTTCTACCATAACGATAATACTCTATAATGACATATTTTTATGTATTAATTACACATTTATTTTGAGTATGATCCTACTAATTTGAGCTATTTATGGTTTTTTATCTTATAGGGACTAAATCGAAGGAAAAAGGAAATTTAGGGGCTAAAAGCGTGAATTTAAAGATGAAATGGGCCAACATGCGAAGTAGGAGAAAAGTGGTGCCAGAAATGCAAAGTATGGAAGACTTGGAGGGCAAAATTACAAAGAAGAGATTTTTATAAACACAATACTCTATTTAATTTTTAATTATATTAGGATAATTATTAAAAATTATTATTTAGATTTAGCATTTATCTTTATTTATCTTTAATTATCTTTAATTATTTGTATTTATCTTTTAGAATTTAAGTAGGAATAGACTAGGTTTCCTAGTACTATAAATAGGGGATGGAGTGACACAAATTTCACTCATCTTTTCTGTAAACACTCTCTCCCCCAAAAAGCTTAGCTTTATTTCCCTTCATATTATTTAACAAAAATTCTATTTCCACTACATTTATTTCTTTTTCCCCAAAAATCATGAGCCACTAAACTTATCTAGCCAAAGGTTGTCAAAATTCCCCAAAAGGGTTTATGAGGCTAAGAATCCGCGCTTAGCCTTCTCAACGAGTATTCATCGTTTCTCTACATTACAGGGCTGACGCTTTCGTCCATGTCCCTTAAAAGGTGATCTTTTTAACTTGTGCAAGGAACGACCGCTTTGTATGTTTTGGGAAGGTTGCACAGTCGGTTCGTTAGCTTACTGCGTCAGAGGTTGGAGAGCCCAAGAGACAAAATGGCGTGGCATTCACCATTAAGAAGTGATGATCTAGTATAAGATGGTCCCATAAAAGCGATTGTTGGCTAGAGTCAGGTTCCTCTAAATCGTAAGTCTAAAATCTTGGATCTGGTGGTCGTAGGCGTCCTCTTCCACTATAACTGGCTTATTCTGTTTGAGAAGGATCACCTAAAAGTCGAGGATTGAACCCAAGGCGGATCGAGACAACCGGAGGCTGGAATCTATCAATAAGAAACTCCTTTTTCCTCAACTCTATTTATCTCTGCTATTTTAATTTTAATTTTTGCAATTTCAATTCAACCATAACTTTTAGTTCTGTTTTTATTTTATTTTTTCCAAATCAAAACTTTTAATTCTATTTTTTTTATTTTTTTCCATGTACGCAGGTTTTCTTGGGCACGACTCTGTCCGAGATTTTAAGGAACAAGCATTTGTGCAAATCCGGTCCCTGAGGATTTGACCTTACTTCCCTTATATTATTATTTTTCATTATTTTATAGGGATAGGATATTTTTGGTGCTCTCAACGACCGCATCAAATTTTGGCGCCATTGCCGGGGACTGGTGATAAACCGTAATATATACATATTTTAATCCCACATTTAGCATACTTTTGGATTATTTATTCCCTGAATTGTGGAATTTGGTGCTTCTAATCCTTTAATTTTATGTTTTATATTTAGGAAAGCACCAGAGGATGAAAAGAACAAGAAACGGGCCAAAAACGGACCAAATGGGCCAAAGTAAGAAATTAACACGGCCTGGGGTTTCACCACACGGCCGTGCCTCCCTAGCAGACCCAAACACGGCCTGGCCTCGATTCACACGGGCGTGCTACACGGGCGTGTCCCTGCCGTGACAAAAAGGAATTTCACTCGGATTAGGATACTTAGAGGCTAAGAAACACATTTCGAAGCTTATATAAACACCCTAAGTATAACCTAAAAGGTGCTTTTGGTCAGGGGGCGTCCAGCTAGGCCAAGGAGCCGAACCAGAGAGGTTAGAATTGTGGGATTCACTCGAAGAAAGCCAGTTGATTCATCTCAAGAAGCTGAAGTCCTCAAGACGGATGATCTCTCCTTCAATTCCTTCAAGGGGTTTTAGGGTTTTCTTATGCTTTGTTTCATATTTTCTTCTGAGATGTATTCTTTTATGATTATGAACTAAACTCCTCAGATACCTGAGGGGGATGAAACCTAAGACAGATCTTGTTATTGTTTTCTGAACTATATGATAAATACTTGATTTGTTCTTAATTATGTGTTCTTAATTCTTGTTTTGATATTTTAGGATATTAATTCAAGTATTGATGTGCTTAGGCAGAGGAGGAATAGACCATGTCTAAGAGTAGATCTAGCATAATTAAGCGGAGTTGATCGCAACCCTAGAGATAGGATGACGAAAATCTGCCGGATTAGGGTCAAACCTAATATGGGAGTCTATAGATCTAGTTAATGCAATTCTAGGGGTTTTAATTAGAAAGAGATTTCAATTAATCAACCTAGGGTTAGACGTTAGTAGCCTCGAGAGAGGTATTAATATAAATTAGGGAATCCTACGGATCAAGTCAAGTGAATAAATCGTCTGGTTCAGAGTTAAATAACAAGTGAAGTCTAGGTGGATCTTCCTTGGGTATTGTCTTAATCAATTGGTTTTTCCCAAAAGTATTTTCCCAAATCATTCTCTGTGTCTTAGCATCTTTAGCTTCGTAGTTAGTTAATTTTAGATTAAGTAACAAATCTCTTAAATCCTAGGTTAAATAATAAAAAGAAAATTAGTATTAGTACTTTTGGTTCCTTTGGGTTCGACAATGTAACATCCCGAATTAGGGCCTAGTCAGAATAGTGGTTTGAGACCACAAATCTGAAGTAGAAATAATTATTTTATGACTGTTACGAGGTTTATGATATGTTCGTATGCATGTGTAAAAATTTCATGAAGAAATTTTAGGCATAAAGTGTCCAATTTGACTTTTGGACTAAATTAAATAAGTTGCAAAATATGAGGTCCTAGAAGCTTTAAGTATGAAATAGCTTAGATTATCAATTTGAGGTCTATAATGTGATTGAATTGTTGTGTGAAAATTTCGTTAAGAAATTTTATCGAAAAAGTGTTTAATTTGGTTAGTAGGATTAAATTGTTATAAGTGCGAAGTGTATGTTCTAGATGATAAAGAGTGTAATTGTGATGGGTTTTTAAAGTGAAGGTCCTTATGAAGAAATTAGTCCACTTATAAGTTGATGGAAGATATTTGTTTGGTATTTTTGAAGTTAGTTGAAAAGAACAAGGGCAAATTTGGAAGTTAAGTTAAATAGGTATAATAAGACAAAAATAGTAAAAAGGCACCATTCTTTTCTATTTTCTTCTCCAGCCGATTGTGAGAAAAGAAATGGGCAGCCATGGAGAAAGCCATGTTCGGCCAAGCTTGGGAGCTTGATAGGTGAGTGGTTTTTGCCCCGTTTTTAATGATTTCTACGTTTTCGGAGTCGTGGTAACTCGATTTAGCTATCCCATACCTTCATTTTCAAAAATGTTGAAGTTTGTGAATTTTGTCATGGTTGATTAAGTGTTTATTTTGATGATTAATGGTGGATTATGCATGTTTACGAGTAGAGGAACGCTTTTTATTAAGTGATTTTCGGTGAAAACGAGTAAAACGAGTTAACCGATAAAAGTTGTTATTGTTCATAAGTATGTGTTATAGTAAGAATTTAAAGTTGCTATAGAAGGAAAAAAAATGTTCAGCATGTCATAAAACATAAGAAAAAGGAATAAAGTTTATTTTACGAGCCTAGGGGTAAAAATGTAATTTTTGAAAAGTTAAGGGGCAAAATTATAAATTTTCTATAATTTGATATGTGAATTGAATTGATTAGTGTGTTGATCAAATGTGTTAAATGAGTGTTATTTGACATGTTTGATCAAGAAATTATGAAATTTGGACTAAGATCGGGGAAGAACAAAGTTGTGGGCTAAGTCGAGAAAATTAGCCGTTTTGGCATTCGAGGTAAGTTGGTGTGTTAATAATATGCAATAATGTTGTAATTTATATTTGAAAGCTAAATTAGTGAATTAATTGAATTATGTTGAATTAAATGTTATGAGAAATTATCATTTGAATGGTAAGTACAAATTTAGTAAGTTATTAATCAATCGTGTTGTATAGAACTATCTGTATAGTTGTACTTAAATTTAATGGAAGTATTCATATTGATTTTTGATTTTGCCGAATGTGTCTTTTATGTATGTATATGGTATAATTGAATATGAAGTAGACTTAAATGTCATTGGTATACCCGAATATGTTGTGTATATATATATATCAATGATGTAGTTAAATGTGGTATGGAATTGAGAGTTAAAATTGCAACTGAATGTGATGTATATATATGTCTATGATATAACCGTATGAGATATCGAGTTGAGGAGTGAATATGTTCGAATGTGATACAGATGCGTAGCAAAGATATAATTGAATGTGATGTTGATTATAGAAATGAAATAAGTGAATTTGTATATAGGCAATTGAGATTTAAGTTTTATGTATGTATAAATGAGGAATGATTTGGGAAATCGGATATTGAGCACTAAGTGTGCGAATTTAACATCTGAGCACTAAGTGTGCGAAATCGGATATAGAGCACTAAGTGTGCGAATTTAACATCCGAGCACTAAGTGTGCGAAATCAGATATTGAGCACTAAGTGTGCGAATTTAACATCCGAGCACTAAGTGTGCGAAATCGGATATTGAGCACTAAGTGTGCGAAATCAGATATTGAGCACTAAGTGTGCGAATTTAACATCCGAGCACTAATTGTGCGAAATTGGATATTGAGCACTAAGTGTGCGAATTTAACATCCGAGCACTAAGTGTGCGAAATCGGATATTGAGCACTAAGTGTGCGAGTTTAACTTCCGAGCACTAAGTGTGCGAAATCGGATAAAGATCTTTAAGTGCATAAATTGAACTACGAGCATTAAAGGGAAGGGTAAATGTGAATTTAAAAATTCAATTCGGTAAGTTTCAATGTTATGAGTAATTGTGAATTAGTGTTATCATGAGACAAGTGATTGAATGTGAAAAGGATTTAATCATGTGATAATAATGTGCAAGTGAACATTGTAATTGATGCATTTATATGTGTAAGTGTGAATATGAAATCGTTTGTATAAGTGAAGTGCAGGTATGAAATTAAGTAGGAAATCATATGAACAAATAATACAGGTATGTGTATGAAATTGCTATTGTATGATTTATATGTTGAATAAAGTGTTTGGGTTATGATGCATCAATTGTAATGATGCAAATGAGTGAGATGTGCCTATGATCAAATGATAGTTATATGCTAAGTTATACTATGTTTTTGTGCATATGTGAAAAAAAAATGAAAGTGAATACAAGAAAATCATGAAAAAAGTGAAATTAGCATGAAGACAGTACTGGACAGCAGCAGTTGTGTGAATTTGAAAAATCACCAAAAATGGTGGAAATTGAATTAGAGGTTGAATAAGATATGTAATTAAATAGGAATGAGTCTATTTTCACATAAAAGAAACGGTGTAAACAAAAGAATTTCATATTTTGAGATATTTAAATTTTTGTGAGACTGGTTCAGAATGATTACGTGATCCCCTGTTCTGACTTTGGAAATTCATTAAAAATTGTACAAAAATAATCATAGGATAAAATTTATATTCTTTGATTTATTAATGAGTTTATTTTCAATAGAAATAAACGGTAACATCATTTGAGTTCTGTACAATGAGATAATTAATTTTTAGTGAAGAACGGTCGAAACTGTCAAACAGCAGAACAGGGGAGAATTTAATGAATAAACTGTATTTATTGGCTAAACCAAAAATTCTGAATATTTTATGGTAATAAGATATGTGAGTATATTTTCAGGTAAAATTAACGGATCTTAATTTGGAGTTCCTTAGCTCCATATATTAATAATTTAATGACTGTGATTCGAGAAAATAGCTTAACTAGAATTTGAATAAATAGAAAGAATTTGAAAATAGCATGTTATCGCATTGCTTATTATTTTCATGCGAGCTTACTAAGCGTAAAGCTTACTCCCTCCTTTCCATTTCTTTTAGTTTTGTCAGGTCAGCTCAGGGTTGGAGATCGTCGGAGGCAGCATCACACTATCGAGCCATTATCCTAGGAGTATTGGCATGTGTATGTTAAATGTTTTCAAGTGAGTGGCATGTATAGGGACTTAGTTTTTCTATGATGGATGTAGTTGTGATTAGCCAAATGTGTTGGCTTATATTGATTTTTTTATTATAGCCATGAGATGTGGCTTATATTGATTTTGGCTTGTAAGTCTATTTGTCCATGGTATGTGTTAATGTCTTGCAATGTGGTATAAGTGATTAAATAGATGACAAGGTCAAATGCATGTGTTTGAAAAGTTAAATTTTGGGCAAAATTTGGTAACCCGTTTTTGTATGATTGTGAATGTTTAAGTCTGGTAACGCCTCAAACCCTATCCCGGTGTTGGATACGGGTGAAGGGTGTTACAGACAATCCGGTCTTGCCACTAAACTATACTATTGTTCGATAGGTGCACTTGCCTCAATCGTGGTGATAGTTAGTTTCTAGGCTAGATCATTCATTATATAAATTTTGAGACTCTCGACACTACGATTAAGTTTTTGGCGCTGTTGCCGGGGAACTAAAATATTTAGAACGCTCAATTTTTATTACTTTAGCCATTTTTTTATTTTTTGCAATTTACTTTTATTTTGTTTTTAACATTGCTAATATTCTTTCTTTTATTTGTTACTTGCAGGTACCTCTAGTTTATGACTAGAAGGAACCCGACAGGACCTTTAATTTATGAAAGTGATATTGAAGGTACCATTCGCAGAAATTGTAGAGAAATAAGGTGAAGCTTAAATTACATAGAAGAAGAGCAAGAAGACGAAACCAATACTACTGAAGAGATGGCTGAGAATAATCCGCTACCTCCAGAGGTGGCCGAAAATCATACTCCTCGAACTATGTATGATTATGCTAAACCTAATTTAACAGGAACCGAGTCAAGTATTGTTAGACCTACTATTGCTGCAAATAATTTTGAATTGAAACCTAACACTATACAGATGATACAACAGTTTGTTCAGTTTAATGGTTTGCAGGATGAGGATCCTAACACACACTTAGCGAATTTTCTAGAATTCTGTGATACCTTCAAAATAAATGGCGTTTCTGATGATGCTATCCGTCTTCGGTTGTTTCCCTTTTCCTTGAGGAATAAAGCCAAACAGTGGTTGAATTCTCTTCCACGAGGGTCAATCACTACATGGGAACAAATGACCGAAAATTTTTTATTGAAATATTTTCCGCCGGCTAAAACGGCTAAGTTAAGGAATGATATCTCTTCTTTTGTGCAGATGGATTTAGAGACACTTTATGATGCATGGGAGAGATACAAAGATCTATTAAGAAGGTGCCCACACCATGGATTACCCTTGTGGCTACAAGTCTAAACCTTTTACAATGGAGTAAACCCTTCAACGAGGCAACTAATTGATTCAGCCGCCGGCGGTACCTTGAATAACAAAACTCCTGAAGCGGCCTACGAGTTTATTGAAGAGATGTCACTGAATAATTATCAGTAGCAAGTTACAAGGACAAGGCCAACAAAAGCAGCCGGAGTTTTCAACCTCGACGCAGTGACCATGCTATCAAACCAGGTAGAACTTTTAACTAAAAAGATTGATGGTTTATGTGGTTCTTCGCAGGTACATCCGATAATGCAGTGCGAAACAAGTGGAGGTGTGGCGAATCCTGAGTACCCACCCTACGGACATGGCGTAGAAAACGAGCAATGTTACTATATGGGTAACAATTTCAAATCTCAAAATAACCCTTATAGTAATACTTATAATCCAGGTTGGAGGAACCACCCCAATTTTTCATGGGGTGGTCAAGGAAATCAGAGACAACAACCCCCTCCAAACTTCCAACAACAGTCCTACTCAAAGGAAAAGAAGCCAAACCTTGAGGAGATGCTGATAAAATTCATAGCGGTGTCAGAAACTCGTTTCCAAAACACCGAGACAACACTTAAAAATCAACAAGCATCAATCCAAGGGATCGAGAACCAGTTAGGACAACTTGCTAAGCTGATCTCTGAATGACCACAAGGAAACCTACCAAGCAACACTGAGACTAACCCAAATGAGCAAATTCAAGCCATAACAGCTCATGATACTGTAGGGTTAGATGAGCCCTATTTAAGGCAAGAGAATTTGGTAGAGGAAGGTAAGGTTGAGGTGAATCATGACAAACTAAAACCGGTAATTAAAGAGTACCAACCTCGCATACCATATCCCGAAGCAATGAAGAAAGACAACACAGAGGAACAGTTCGGTAAGTTTCTTAAACTTTTAAAGAAATTACATATTAACTTATCGTTTCTTGAAGCTCTTTCACAGATGCCAGATTCAAGGAAATTTTTAAAAGAGCTTCTGACAAACAAACGAAAGTTAGACGAAGAGTTGCATGTGGAACTAAACGCAATATGCTCAGCAATATTGCAAAATCGACTACCACGAAAATTAAAAGATCCAGGGAGTTTTACAATTCCATGCTTAATTGGTAGTTTATCTGTTGATAATGCTTTGGGTGACTTAGGGGAAAGCATAAATGTTATGCCTTACAAAATGTTTAAACAGCTAGGTGTAGGGAAACCCAAACAAACTAGGATGAGCATTCAATTAGCTGATAAAACTATTAGAATTCCTAGGGGTATAATTGAAGATGTACTCGTGAAAATTGATAAATTCGTATTCCCAGTAGACTTTGTCGTTTTAGACATGGATGAGAACAACACGATCCCTTTAATTTTAGGAAGACCCTTTTTAGCAACTGCTAGAACTAAAATTGACATTGATACAGGTGAACTCATACTTCGTGTAGGTGACGAGACAGTCACTCTTCAAGCTCTTGACTTGACTAGGACATCAAGTAATCAAGGTGAGAAAATTAATTTTATTAATGACCATTCAGTTAAACCTTCTTTTCAAGAAGCACCACAGAACCACACAACTGAGCCAGATCTTAGACATCATAACAACAAAGAAGTAATTCATGAGGATCGAAGGCTTCATATTGATGAACTAGACGAGTGGAAGACACATTTCAAGGAGAAATCAAAATCACACGAAGTAAAACCAAGGGAACCCCTAGATGAGCTTATAGGAACGGCAAATCACTTCAAAATAGAAGATCAGGTATTGTTGAATAAGGGAGACCCCCGAATCACCACATCAAACCTGAATACAAACGAAGAAGTCCCTCTCGAGGTACGCAATGTCTTCCCATACGAAATAGTCGAGGTAAGTAATCCTATATTCGGCATTTTTAAGGTAAACGCTACTCGACTCAAACTTTATCATGATAGCATGAGAAAGGATGTTCAACTCTTCAAACCACCATGATTATGCGAATGACAGGTAAGTCTAGCTTAAGACTTTAAACGAGCGCTTCTCGGGAGGCAACCCGAGCACTAACCCCATTGATTTTTACATTTTTATTTTTACTTTTATTTTTCCTTTTTAAGCACCTAACTATAAAATAACCAAAGTGCAGATTTCCATACCACACGGCCTTGCACACGGCCGTGGCCATGGCCGTGTGGATACTACGAATTTCTGTACTAACATGGCAGAGGTAGTACGAGCCAGTGACGAAAGATCCCCAAATCACGGACGGTTATAAATTGCCACGGCCGTGCGATACAGCCGTGGTCGACACTGTTTTATCAAACATGGGCGTGGTGACCACGAAACGGGCATAGGAGAAACGAACGAAGCACAACACGGCCGTGCGACATGGCTGTGTGACTCAACACGCCCATAGTACACGGGCGTGGGGATGTACCAGATTTGAAACTTCTATTTAAAACACCCCTTGTTCCCTTTCTCACCCACTCCCCATTCCCTTTCTTCCATACCCTTTACACCCCCTCCCTTTTCATTTTCATTCTCCTAACTCTTGATCTAACCATATCCATGTCGAAGAAACGGAAGGACCCTAGCACAGTCTCCCTCTGTGAGACTGATCTACATAAGTTCATGCCGGCCGCTTCATTAACTCGACAGGACAAGGACCCTTGAGTCCATTTAACTTTTCTTTTTATTTCCCCTTCTCATTTATTTTCCTTTTCTTTATTTTTCTTTTACTTAGTTTAATCTATTTTATTTTAGTTTCTTGGTTTTATGTTCTTCAGGCTACTTGGGAATCACACAACAACGACCCTAGTATCTACCTCTACAGGAATGTCTTCCTCCAACGCGACCCGAATATTGTGACCCCATAAAAAAATTCAGGAAGTTTCACTTCTCTCCCTATCTTTTGATTTTCTGGTTATTATCTTTCTTTGTACATTAAGGACAATGTACATCTTAAGTGTGGAGGGGTGAATCTTAAAAGTTCCAAACTTTTTTCATTATTCTCAAATCCCTGAATTATATCTTGTTCTTAAGTAATTTTCTCATATTATGATTAGAATGAAATTTCCTGTGATTTATGATTTTCATTGATATGTTTTGGATTAAGTCATAGCTAATTGTACATTGATAATTTAAACTTTAAGATACTAGAGAATCAAGCATGATAAGTCTATTTTTTCAGAATTAAAAATTTGCTAGGTTGTCTACCTGAATCTAATTATTACCTTGAAGTTTGAAATTTACAAGGATGACATCAAAAGCCATAATTTTTGTGAGATTTTGAGCCTTTTAGAGCATATTCTTTTTTCGTGCTCACTTTATTGATTATGAATGTGTCAACATTGATTTGTTATTCTAGAACTTGCTTCGATTATACATGTCGAGACCACACCGTTGATTTGATATACAGAGATGATAAAGGAACTTAGGATTTAACCCACTTACTCCACTAAAAGCCTACCTTCACAATTAACCCCTAGTGAACCCCTTTGATCCTAACAACCCATTTATTGACTCGCCCACTAATATTAACTCAAAACCCATCTTGTATTTGTTATCACCATTTCTTTTGACACCCTTATATCGAGATTTGATTTTATCGGTTGCTTAATTTTTATTCATTTCAGTAGTTGAATCCATCTTTTATTATATGATTTGTTCTTAAAAAAAATTATTAGGAATCTATTCATTATTACTTCTTTGTTATTGGAGCCTAAACAGTTAAATTCATATCTTTAGAAGAAGCTCGTGTTATTAGTATTGCAAGTTTTCAATTGACGTAATTATTCATTATCAGTTCGTTGTTCTAGTTAGGTAATTTGTCAGGCCAATCTCAATTCTAACCCTCTAATTCAGCCTTTATCAACACCTTTAACCCAAGCCCCATTACAACCCTTTTAAAGACCTTTTGATTTGTGTATCATCTCATATTATAGTGGTGGAAATTTGATTTTCATGCAAGCCTATGGGATTAAATTTTAATGTTTGACTCTTAAGTACTTAATTTTGAACCTTAAACACTTCGAGTGATTTGAGTGAATCTTTAGTGAGGATGTCAACCCTTGTCAGTTTTGAATCAGAGGTAATTACTTAGATGAGGGGAAACACCTATGTTTTCATGCTACAAAAATATATGACTTAGATTGTTTGAATCTTTAGGACTCTTTGAGTTAAATTATAAATATATGAATTATCTATGAATTATGATGAGACATTGTTGATGAGAATTATGAATTGAGGAGGTTCATTTTAATTGTGAGTTGAGAATTTTGCTTGAGGACAAGCAAAAGCTTAAGTGTAGGGGTATTTGATAAACTGTAATATATACATATTTTATTCCCACATTTAGCATACTTTTGGATGATTTATTCCCTGCATTGTGGAATTTGGTGCTTCTAATCCTTTAATTTCATGTTTTATACTTAGAAAAGCACTGGAGGATGAAAAGAACGAGAAACGGGCCAAAAACGGACTAAATGGGCCAAAGTAAGAAATCAACACGGCCTAGGGTTTCACCACACGGCCATGCCTCCCTAGCAGACCCAAACACGGCCTGGCCTCGATTCACACGGGCGTGCTACACGGGCGTGTCCCTGCCGTGACAAAGAGGAATTTCACTCGGATTAGGATACTTAGAGGCGAAGAAACACATTCCGAAGCTTATATAAACACCCTAAGTATAACCTAAAAGGTGCTTTTGGTCAGGGGGCGTCCAGCTAGGCCAAGGAGCCGAGCCAGAGAGGTCGAAATTGTGGGATTCACTCGAAGAAAGCCAGTTGATTCATCTCAAGAAGCCGAAGTCACACTCAAGACGGAGGATCTCTCCTTCAATTCCTTCAGGGGGTTTTAGGGTTTTCTTATGTTTTGTTTCATATTTTCTTCTGAGATGTATTCTTTTATGATTATGAATTAAACTCCTCAGGTACCTGAGGGGGATGAAACCTAAGACAGATCTTGTTATTGTTTTCTGAACTATATGATAAATACTTGATTTGTTCCTAATTATGTGTTCTTAATTCTTGTTTTGATATTTCAGGATATTGATTCAAGTATTGATGTGCTTAGGCAGAGGAGGAATAGACCATGTCTAAGAGTAGATCTAGCATAATTAAGCGGAGTTGATCGCAACCCTAGAGATAAGATGACGAAAATCTGTCAGATTAAGGTCAAACCTAATATGGGAGTCTGTAAATCGAGTTAATGCAATTCTAGGGGTTTTAATTAGAAAGAGATTTCAATTAATCAACCTAGGGTTAGACATTAGTAGCCTCGAGAGAGGTATTAATATAAATTAGGGAATCCTACAGATCAAGTCAAGTGAATAAATTGTCTGGTTCAGAGTTAAATAACAAGTGAAGTCTAGGTGGATTCTTCCTTGGGTATTGTCTTAATCAATTGGCTTTTCCCAAAAGTATTTTCCCAAATTATTCTCTGTGTCTTAGCATCTTTAGCTTAGTAGTTAGTTAATTTTAGATTAAGCAACAAATCTCTTAAATCCTAGGTTAAATAATAAAAAGAAAGTTAGTATTAGTACTTTTGGTTCCTTTGGGTTCGACAATCCGGTCTTGCCACTAAACTATACTACTGTTCAAAAGGTGCACTTGCCTCAATCGTGGTGATAGTTAGTTTCTAGGCTAGATCATTCATTATATAAATTTTAAGACTCTCGACACTACGATCAACTGGTAACGTACTAATCTTGTTTCTTTGTTTCTTATGACCAGATCTTCTCCAGGTATTCTTGCGTTTGATTCAGAAATAGAGAAGACTGCGAGAGCTAATCGAAAGGAGACCAAGTTACGGAAAAATCAGTCAGGAGTGGTTGGGACTCAGAGTGACCCCCCACCAGAAATCGAAGTCGACGACGAAGTTGAGACTAGGGTTAACAAAAACCCTACTCAAACACTTTAAAGTGAAAAAGTAGAAGTCGATTCACTAGAAGAAGTGTTTAACGCTAGGTTAACGAAAACCCGAATCTAGCACCTCAACATATGGCTCAAACGATTCGGCAACTGGCCGAAGCTCCGGCAGAACAACCACTATTGTGCATTGCGTATCCTACTATGGATACTGATTTTGAACTGAAGTCAGGTTTAATCCAGTTACTGCCAACTTTTCGTGGGTTGCAAAACAAAAATCCCCATAAACATCTGAAAGAGTTTCATATGGTTTGCCTTAGCATGAAACCTCAAGGGGTAACTGAGGATCAAATCTAATTGCGTGCTTTCTTTTTTTCCCTAGCAGGTTCTACTAGGGAATGGTTATTTTATCTTCCCCCTGGATCTATTACAACTTCGGCTGATCTTTCTCGTTTGTTTCTCAACAGGTTTTTTCCAGCATCACGTGCAGTTGAGTTACAAAGGGAGATCGTTAAGATAAGGCAAAAAGAATCAGAGTCTCTTTACGACTATTGGGAGTGATTTAAGAAGTTGTGTGCAAGTTGCCCACAACATGGTATAATGGAACAGTCTCTGCTCCAATACTTTTAATTCTGTTTTTATTTTATTTTTTCTAGATTAAAACTTTTAATTCTATTTTTTTTATTTTTTTCTAGGTACGAATGTTTTCTTGGGCACGGCTCTATCCGGGATTTTAAGGAACAAGCATTTGTGCAAATCCGGTTCCTGAGGATTTGACCCTACATCCCTTATACTAGTCTTTTTCATTATTTTATATGGATAGGATATTTTTGGTGCTCTCAACGGCCGCATCACATAATCTTTCAAATTTCAGCATATTCATCAATGGAAATTTTTCTATACTTTGATATCTATTCAAATTAACCCCCCAAATAGAGAAATTAAGCTTTCCCGATCTCAAAAATATAAAAATTACTAAAAACGGGACATAAGAACTTACCAATTTATGCTTGGAAAGCTTGTTTTCTCTCTCCTAGGGTTTCCATGTATTTTTGATGAAGAATATGATATAAAATGATATTAATTTCTATTTTAATCTTTATCATCTTTTAACTATTTCTATTTCCAATTTAGTCCTTGTCCTTTTCCAATTTTTCCATGGATGATTCACCAAAAATATCTACATATTTTCCATTAATGGTCTAATTACCATTTAAGGACCTCAAGTTTTAAATTCCATAGCTATTTAATCCTTATAGCTACTAGAATTTAAATTTGACATTTTATACAATTTAGTCCTTTCTACAATTAAGCACCTAATTGATAAATTTTTCTTATCAAAATTCTCATGCAACCTTTCTACTATATTACTAATCATTTCATAATATTAAAATATTTTATCTTTCCGGCTTGGATTTGTGGTTACGAAACCACTATTCCGACGTCACTGAAATTGAGCTATTACAACTCTCCCCCCTTAAGGATTTTCGTTCTCGAAAATCTTACCAGTAAAGAGATTAGGGTTCTGCTTCCTCATGGTATCCTCTGGTTCCCAAGTAGCTTCTTCAATTCCATGCTTTTGCCAGAGAACATTTACCAATGCTATCTTTTTATTTCTCAGTTCTTTTGTTTCCCGTGCCAGAATCTTGATCGGTTCTTCAGTATGTCATATCAGACTGAATCTCAACTTCTGTCGGAGAAATAATATGTGAAGGATCCGATCGATACCGTCTTAACATTGATACATGAAAAACATTATAAATCTTTTCAAGTTCCGGTGGTAATGCTAGTCGATAAGTAACCGGCCCAATTCTCTCAATAATTTCATAAGGCCCAATAAACCGAGGACTTAGTTTTCCTTTACGACCAAACCGGAGAACTTTCTTCCAGGGTGACACCTTCAAAAATACTTTATCACCAAGCTCAAATTCTATTTCTTTTCTTTTAAGATCAGCATAAGACTTTTGTCTATCAGAGGCTGCTTTCAAACTTTCTCAAATCACCTTCACCTTTTCTTCTGTTTCTCGAATTAAATCAACTCCAAGAATCTTCTTTTTGCTAAGTTCTGTCCAGTACAATGGAGTTCTACATTTCCGACCATACAGAGCTTCATACGGTGCCATTTTAATACTGGACCGATAACTGTTGTTATAAGCAAATTCAATCAAAGGTAAATATTTTTCCCAATTACCTTCAAATTCAAGTACACAACACCGTAACATATCCTCCAAAATCTGTATAACCCGTTCTAACTAGCCAGCTGTCTGAGGATGAAATGCAGTACTAAAATGCAATCGTGTACCCAGTGCCTTTTGTAATTTATTTCAAAATCGGGATGTAATCTAACAATTTCAGAAATAATAGAAACTGGCACCCCATGTAATCTAACAATTTCAGAGACATACAATTCAGCCAATTTATCTAAAGAAAAGTCCATACGTACCGGTATAAAATGTGTTGACTTTGTTAACTGGTCGACAATCACCCAAATAGCATATTTCTTTCTTGGAGTCAATGGTAATCCCAATACAAAATCCATTGTAACTCTTTCCCATTTCCACTCGGGTATAACAACTGGCTGTAATAACCCCGAAGGCACCTAATGCTCAGCTTTCACTTGCTGACATATCAAACATTTGGATACAAATTCAGAAATATCTCTTTTTATTATCGGCCACCAAAACATCTTTTTCAGATCATTATACATTTTATTACTACCGGGATGCACAAACATTGTACCATTGTGAGCTTCATATAAAATATTCTCAGATCAACTCAAATTCTTCTAAGACATACAATCGCCTCAAACAACAAACAACCATCAGACCCCATCTGAAATTCTAAATCAGGATTCAATTCACATTGTTCCGTTTTGCCTGTAACTTCACATCATTCTTCTGAGCTTCACAAATTTGTTGCAAAAATACTGGCCTAACTTTCAACTCAGCCATAATAGAACCATCATCAGAAATAGACAACCGAGTATTTATCGCTCGTAAAGAAAATAAAGATTTTCTGCTCAAAGCATCAGTAACTACATTGGCTTTACCCGGATGATAATCAATCACCAGATCATAATCTTTTAACAGTTCAAGCCACCTGCGTTGTCTTAAGTTCAAGTGTTTCTGTTTCATCAAATACTTCAGACTTTTTTTATCAGTGAAAATATGACATTTTTCACCATACAAGTAATGCCGCCATATTTTCAATGCAAACACAATAGCTGCTAATTCAAGATCGTGTATCGGGCAATTTCTTTCATATGGTTTTAATTGTCTTGAAGCATAGGCAATTACTTTACCTTCTTGCATCAAAACACAACCTAAACCATTTAAAGATGCATCACTATAAATCAAAAATTCTTTACCCGATTCAGGCTATACTAACACAGGTGCTTCAGTCAATAGAACCTTCAACTTGTCAAAACTTTGTTGGCATTTATCAGTCCACTCGAACTTCACATCTTTCTGCAACAGTCGAGTCATCGGAGAGGCCATCATCAAAAACCCTTTGACAAATCTACGATAATACCCAGCTAGACCCAAAAAACTTCTGACTTCTGACACACTCTTTGGTGGATTCCAATTAACAATTGCTGAAACTTTACTCGGGTCTCCCCTAATGCCTTCAGCAGATAGAATATGTCCAATAAATCCAACTTTTCGTAGCCAAAATTCACATTTACTGAACTTGGCATACAACTGCTTCTCCCGTAAGGTTTGTAATACAATTCTCATATGATCAGCATGCTCTTTTTCATCCCTAGAATAGACTAAAATATCATCAATGAATACCACTACAAACCTGTCTAGGTACGGTCTGAAAATTCTGTTCATCAGATCCATAAACACTACCGGTGTATTAGTCAGCTCAAATGGCATCACTAAAAACTCATAGTGACCATACCTGGTTCTAAAAGTTGTTTTTGGAACATCTGAGTCCTTTACCCGTAACTCATAATATCCCGAGCGAAGATCAATTTTTGAAAATACGGTAGCTCCTTTTAACTGATCAAATAAATCATCTATTCTAGGCAACGGGTACTTATTCTTGATTGTAACTTTATTGAGCTGCCTGTAATCAATACATAACCTCATAGATCCATCTTTCTTCTTCACAAATAAAACCGATGCACCCCAAGGTGAAAAACTGGGTCGAGCAAAGCCTCTGTCAATCAATTCTTGCAATTGTGCTTTCAACTCTTTCAACTCAACTGGAGCCATTCTATAAGGTGCTATTGGTATTGGTGTTGTTCCCGGAATAAGATCTATAGAGAACTCTACTTCTCTAACAGGTGGCAACCCAGGTAATTCATCCAGAAACACATTAGGATATTCACACACTACCGGCACTGACTGAATCTTTAACTCAGTTACCTTTGTGTCCAAGACATAAGCAAGGTAAGCATCATATCCTTTTTTGATACATTTAAGCATCATATCCTTTTTTGATACATTTCTGTGCTGTTACAGCTGAAATCACATTAGAAAACCCATCCAATTTATCAGATTCAACATGAAGTAATTCCCCATTTTGGCATTTAAGCACAATGTATTTCTGTTTACAATTCACCATTGCATCATGCTAGGTTAACCAGTCCATTCCCAAGATTACATCAAATTCATCAAAAGGCAGTAACATCAAATCAACTGAAAGCATTTACCCTTTACCATCAATGGACAGTTTTTAAAAACTTTGTCTACCATCACACTTTGACCCAGGGGATTTGAAACTTTCACCACAAATTCAGTGAATTCAACCGGTAAATTTTTAATACATACCAATTTCGTGCATATATATGAGTGTGTGGAACCAGGATCAATTAAAGCAATAATATTGTGCCAAGTAAAGAAAATGTACCAGTAACAACATCTGGAGCAGAAGCATCTTCTCTGGCACGTATAGAATAAGTTCTCGCTGGTGCTCGTGTCTCAGATTTAACCATTGAATCTTTTGTAGCACTTCAGCTACCACCGACATTTGCAGGGTGTCGAGGTGGTCGACTTCTAGAGGCAATATTACTCGGCTTTGGAATCTATTCAACCTCTTTTTCCCTCTCTCTGGACAATCTCTGAGAAAATGATCAAAAGAACCATATCGGTAGCAAGCTCCACTTTTTAGTCGACATTCCCCAAAATGAAATTTATTGCAATAGTTACATTTCGGCTTTGGATTTCCAACACTACCAACACTGGTTACTGATGGGGACAGTGATATCAGGTTAGAGCATTGAGAACTCTGCTCTTTTCCATAATATCTAGCAGATGTGGTAAAACGATCGTGGTATCTCTTTAATTTCTTTGAAGCAGATGATTGGGATTTTCCCATAGATCTCTTACCAAAAATCTGAGCTTCTCTTTTAGCTTTTTTCTTTTCTTTACTTAATTCTTCTGCTTTTAATGCTCGATTAGCCAGTATTACAAATTCTCTTATTTCAAGAATTCCAGTCAACAGCTTAATGTCTTCATTCAGCCCTTCTTCAAATTGTTTGCACATTTCAGCTTTTGTTTGAACCCATTCTTGAGCATATTTACTTAGTCGAACAAATTCTCGTTCATATTCTGACACTGTCATATTCCCTTGTTTGAGTTCTAGGAATTCTTTCCTTTTCTGATCCAGAAATCTCTGACTAATATATTTCTTTCTGAATTCTGCTTGAAAGAACTCCCATGTAATATTTTCTTTCAAAACAACAGAAGTTATAGTTTTCCACCAATAATATAGGCTGTATCTTTCAATAAAGAAACTGCACATTTTAGACAATCTGCTGGTGAACAAGACAATTCATCTAATACCCGGATAGTATTCTCCAGCCAAAACCCAGCCTTTTCAGCATCATCATCTGTAGTAGCTCTGAATTCTTCAGCCCCATATTTTCTGATTTTATCAACAGGAGCCTTACTAAGTTTGGTGACTCAAGACTGTTGTTGTATCTCGTGTCGATTGAGGATCGTGGGAGAAGTTGTTTGAACAATGGGATTTGTTCTTATATATTGTGTGAACCATTCATTTATCATTTGAAAGAATGCAGCTTTACCCTCATCATCTCGGCCCTCAGACTCGGGCCTTCTACTACTAGATGTAGCTCTTTGTACGGAAGCTTGAGCAGTACTCTCAACTTCCTCAGGATCAGCTCTAGCTCGGTCGAAAAACATTTACTATATGAAAAATATATTTAAAATGGTCAGGAGATATCACACTATCAAAATTATATAATGGCATGTATAACTAAACTCATACTTACTACGTTAGTCCGAAAATCGACTAAACCGTAGCTCTGATACCAATAAATGTAACACCCCTAACCCATATCCGTCATCGGAACTGAGTTACAGAGTATTACCGGTAAATACAGAACATTTACAGAATTAATTATATCATTTACTATTCATTTACCGAAAACATACATAACATTCCTCAATTGGACCTTCGAGACCCAAATCGAATATAAAAATTGAATCGGGACTTAATCGGAATCTCATAAAATTTTTCACAAAGTATACAAAATTTCACTTATGAACAGTACCCACACGCCCGTGTGGCCAGTCCGTGTGACTTAACACGCCCGTGTAGTCTAGGGATACACCCGTGTGACCCTTAGACATGCCTGTGCTTCAGGCCGTATCTAACTTAAAGTGCTCTATGACTTGTACACACAGCCGTGTCACACGCCCGTGTGCTAGGCCGTGTGGTTAAATTAATTTTAGAAAATAGGTGCAGACTTCACACGGTCGTATCACACACCCGTGTCTAAGACCGTGTCATCCACACGGCTGAGACACACGCCCGTGTCTCTGCCCGTGTGTTAAATTATAGACATTTTGTTTTGCAAATTTTAGAAGCAGGGGACACACGGCCAGATCACATGCCCATGTACCCAGGTCGTGTGTCACATACCGCCTAGACACACGCCCGTGTGTCTACTTGTGTGGACAAAATAAAGCCATTTCCTAGCCAAATTTCTCACCCAAATTTTCCATTTTTCCTACATCAACACTAACAAATATATTCCAGCCAATTTCAAGTAAAATCCAACCATAACATATATTAAAAACATAAGTGTTTTAGCCACTCCAATGGCTAAGTTATATATATATATATATATATGTATCATTTACATACCATCATTTAACTACGTACCATAATTTAACTTAGTTAGCCTATACATGCCATTAACAAAATAAGATTTTCATTTATACCAAAAATCAAGAAGTTGATAGCGTGATGATAGCTCCGACCAATTTTCCGACCTTCCCGAGCTTTGAGCACTATAAAACAGGAAAAATAAACCTAGTAAGCATTATATGCTTAGTAAGCTCGTATAACCAAAATTACATTTACCAATCATATTTAACATCTAAAACATATACAAAGCATATATCCATCAATTTGGCAAATTTGCCTAGTCACAAACATTCAATCAACATGTTAACCATAATATACAATAAGCATAGATGAGCTCATCCTGCCATATGTGTATTTTATCCATTGAATCATTGAATTTCCGATGGATATTTCTAGTAGTACACTCGAGGTGCACAATTCTATTATCCGTCAATTCATATCCAGTAGTACCGTTTAGGTACACTCTCGAGCCACATATCATATAGCAGAATTACCAGTCCAGGCTAAATTCTAGCTGTAGCACATATACTCTAAGGGCTTTGTCGAATTACCAGTCCAGGCTAAATCCTTATATGACAAAGAATTCCCTATAGAGTCCAATCTGGATTACCAACCCAGGCTAAATCCAGTCAATTAGGATTACCAGTCCAGGCTAAATCCTAATTGAAACACATATTCTCGAGAGTCCATTTTCAAAGGATTACCCGTCCAAGCTAAATCTATTCTGCAACACATGCAGTTTTATCAGGAAAATCACATTTATCCAATCGAAATTCAATATTCAAACGGATTTTAACCCTTTTTCAATCATTTTACACCATATACATATTTCATGCTTTTCAATGTTCATGCTTAATGTACATATAATTCACATATCACATTTCATATAATTCAACAATCAAATCAACACATATATTCATGCTTATTTAAGTTATACGAACTTACCTTGATAATTGTTCGTATCTACTAATCCAAAACTTTCTTTTCCTTGATCTTTCTCTTTGTTTGGTATTTTCGGATCTATATAAATGAATTTAATCATCAATTTAATACTTTTCACATTCAATTGAACCCAATTCACATTCAAGGCAAAAGTACCATTTTGCCCATAAACTTTTAATTAATTCCAATTTCGTCCCTAGGCTCGGAAATTGAAATTCATGCAATTTTACTCCTTATTCCATGCCTAATCAAAATTCTAATATAACTTTTATAGCACATGTATTCAAAAAATTTCAGAATTTTTCCATAAATTTCATCACTTTTCAATTTAGTCCCAAAACATGTTTCCATCAAAAACTACTTTGTAAAAGTTGTTCGTCTATCAACAACCTATCAATTTCTACCATAATCTTTCAAATTCCAGTATATTCATCAATGGAAAATTTTCTATACTTTGATATCTATTCAAATTAACCCCCCAAATAGAGAAATTAAGCTTTCTCGATCTCAAAAATATAAAAATTACTAAAAACGGGACATAAGAACTTATCAATTTATGCTTGGAAAGCTTGTTTTCTCTCTCCTAGGATTTCCATGTATTTTTGATGAAGAATATGATATAAAATGATATTAATTTCTATTTTAATCTTTATCATCTTTTAACTATTTCTATTTCCAATTTAGTCCTTGTCCTTTTCCAATTTTTCCATGGATGATTCACCAAAAATATCTACATATTTTCCATCAATGGTTTAATTACCATTTAAGGACCTCAAGTTTTAAATTCCATAGCTATTTAATCCTTATAGCTACTAGAATTTAAATTTGACATTTTATACAATTTAGTCCTTTCTACAATTAAGCACCTAATTGATAAAATTTTCTTATCAAAATTCTCATGCAAAATTTCTACTATATTACTAATCATTTTATAATATTAAAATATTTTATCTTTCTGGCTCAGATTTGTGGTTACGAAACCACTATTCCGACTTCACTAAAATTGGGCTGTTACATGTTGGGCCATTAGCTAATATGAGGTCTGATGGATTTGAATATGGGTCTAAAATGGGTGGTAAATTTGCTGTAGTGGAAGGAAACAAGGTAGGTGTGCAGCCCGTTATGATCTCAGCCCAATTAAATAAAGAAAAACATGTTGTAGTACGAGTTGTCAATAAGGAGCAAAATAGGGAAGTTTTAGGTAAGGAGAATAGCGTTTTTCTTCTTGGGGAAGGAAGCAAAAATGTTGTCGATAAAAGGTGTCAATGAATTTCAAAGGGAATTATTCGAAAGAAAAAGCCTCTAGATGGATGGATAAAAGAATTATCTCAATCGGTGGAATTGGTGGAGGAGTTCAAAGTATTGTCGGGGAGTTGGATCGAGGACAACCGAATATAGCTCTCATGAAGGACGATATCCCGGATGAAGAAGAGGCTATGAACATTGTAATTGATGATGATACTATAGTAAGTTCTTAAATCAGTACATAAGTCGAGGACTGTTGGTTTTTCTCTCATTTATTTACGGACACGAAATTATTTTTGTGGAATTGTCAAGGAACCGGACATCCCCAGTTTCATAAAATTGTAGCTGAGTATTGGAAAGAATTCAGACCTGATATTATTTGTTTTTGTGAAACTCGTGTAAGTGGCTTTAAAGCAGATGGAATCATTTTGAGGCTTGGTTCTCTAACTCGTTTCGGATAGAGGCTAATGGTTTTTCTAGGGGGTCTTTAGGTGCTTTGGAGTGTCTCAATTTTGGTTGATATTTTGAAGTGTCATTCGTAATTGGTGCATTTCAAAGTTAGTAATGAGCAAGGCTCGGCAAGCTTCTTGTGTTCGTTTGTTTACGCTAGTCCACAAGCAGCAATGAGATGAGAACTTTGACATGTTTTGTATTCTCTTGCAGTATTTATCTCTGAGCCATAGATTGTGGCTAATGACTTTAACTCCATTTTGAATGGTTTAAAGAGGAATGGGGGGCAGTTTCTATGCCTCATGGTTGCAAATGGTTTCAATCATTTTTGTTTAATGGTGGCTTACTTGATTTGGGTGCTTACGGCCTGAAATTTACTTGGAGTAGAGGCATTTATCTCAAAGATTTGATAGGGCAATTGACAATTCAGCTTAGGATTCATTCGTGCCTCGTTGTTTGGTTCTTATTCTTCACCGGCTTAAGTCAGACCATAGACCATTATTTGTGTCCTTTAATCTAGAGCATCAAAGTGGTACTAGACCCTTTCGTTTTATTTTGAGGTGGTTACTTCATGTTGAATTCAAAGCTCTTGTTGATGAGAATTGGAATAATGAGGTGGAGGTGAGAATGAATTTGGAGAAATTTCAATAGATAGTTATTGACTAGAACAATAGGGTATACAGAAATATTTTTGTGCACAAACAACATTTAATCTTTGAGTTACCTCGTGTGAAAAAAATTTAGACTTAAGACCCTCTTTGAAACTACGCAAGCGGGAGTTGGAATTACATCAAGAGATAAAGGATGTTCTTAAGCATGAAGAACTGTTATGGTTCTAGAAATCTAGGTTTGAGTGGCTTTGTAATGGGGACCGGAAAACTAAATATTTCCACAGTCGTATGATGGTAAAAAGGAAACGGAACAGGATTGTAGGGCTAAAAATTGGGACGGATGAGTGGTGTTTCAATGGTAAGGTCCTAAAACTACATGTTGTAATTTTTTTTAAAGAGTTATATACCGTGGATGAACCAGTCAATGGGGTTCTTCTTTGTCATGGGAAGTTTCTTTTGCTTTTATTGATAGAGAATAAGGGTTTGTTGTTGGTTACTTCGGACGAGAAAATTCGTAGATATGTTTTTAATATGAATCCAGTGAAGTCTTCGGGTATTGATGGTTTTCACGCTAAGTTTTATTAGGCGCAATGGGATACAGTGGGGAATTTGATCTGCTCTTTTGTCAGACAGGTGTTGAGTGGGTGCCCGTTGGATTCTAAGGTGAATAGGACTCTACTTGTCTTGTTACCTAATATTGTTGGACCGAAAAGAATTAATCAATTTAGACCTATCAATTTGTGTAATGTGTTGTATAAAATCGTAACTAAGACAATTGTGAATAGGCTTACACCAATGTTGGTTAAGCTTGTTAAATAGAATCAAGTAAGTTTTGTAGCAGGTAGGAACTTTGTGGATAACATTATGGTTGCCAAGGAGGCAATACATTCCATACGAAGTTTTGAGGGTAGAAACTATGATATGGCGTTGAAGATTGACTTAGAAAAGGTTTATGATAGAGTCAGATGGAACTTTCTTCAGGACACCATATTAGAAGCTGGGTTACCATCATTACTGATTGTCATTATTATAAATTGTGTTTCCTCGACCTCACTTCAAGTTCTATGGAATGGTGAGATGATGGAAGAATTCAGACCTATACGTGGACTAAGGCAAAGGGATCCTTTTTCCCCCTATTTATTTGTATTGTGTATGGAGCGGTTGTGGCATTTTATTAGGGAAGTAGTGAGTAGGGGGAGTTCGTCACCTTTGTTTCTGTCAAGGAAAGGCCTGACTTTTTCTCATTTTTTCTTTGTTGATGACCTCATTCTGTTTAGTGAAGCTGATCGGTCACAAGCAGTTCAGATTAAAGAGATTATTAGTTTTTTCTGTTGTTTCTCTGACCAAAAGCTGAATGAGGGTAAATCACAGATATTCTTTTCTCGTAACACACCGAATTAGGTTGTAGGTATTATTTGTAACTAGGTGGGGTTTGAACGTGTGGAGGAACTTGGGGTTTATCTTGGCATGCCTTTATTCCATAAAAGGGTGACGACCAATACATTTGAGTTCTTGATTAATAAGGTTTGTAATAAATTGAATGGATAGGGTGCGAGGAGGCTATCATTGGTAGACCAAATAACATTGGCTAAGTCTATTCTGCTAGCTAGTCCTAACTATTACATGAATTCAGTTCATGTTCCAATAATTGTTTACAATGAGATAGAAAGGATTACATGTAATTTGTTTGGGGGTCTAAGCCAGATGCAAGAAAACCTACGTTGATATCTTGGGAGAACTTTTGTAGGCCATTGGATGTGAGAGGTTTAGGGTTAAGAAGCCTAGCTGAGCAGAACATAATCTTTCTACTTAACTTAGGGTTTTAGTTACTTACCAATACAGAGGCCTTATGGGTACAATTACTAAGGAATAAGTACAATATGCATGGTTTGTTACCCAATTCAATTTCAAGGACTAGGAGTTCTTTCATTTGGCGGTCATTGATGAAGGAATGGCCAGATGTGATAGGTAATGTTTACTAGTCTGTAGGGGATGGTAGACTCATAAACTTCTAGAATGATGTTTAGATTCGACAGCTTGGCCCTATTAGTAACTTTTTTAGGGATGATGGACAACCAGATAATATACTACAAGTGTTTGACATGGTAACGGTTTGTGGTGGTTGGGATTGGGATAGGTTAAGTTATCTGGTGCCTGACAATGTCCTCACACATATTGTGTCTATCTTACCACCATCTGCTGAGGTCAGACCAGATTAGTTAGCTTGGAAATTGACGGCAAAAGATAATTTTTCTAGTTTTGATACTTACAAGAATCTTCATCATTTTTAGGGAGGTAAGTCTTCTAAAATTTAGAACTTGATTTGGAAGTCTAAAGCTCCTCAAAGGGTACGGGTCTTTATATGGCTTCTATGGCAAAACAGATTAATGATAAATGAGGTGCGACAATATTTTGGAATCGAGTTTGCCTACCATTCGGGATTGTTCTTTATCAAAATTTGTTTGGCAAAAAGTAGTCCTGCACTATGCACATGGTATGTTTTTCTCTATGTCACTTCAAGAATGGTTGGTTTGGAATCTGCAGGATGAAGGGAAGTGTGGCAGAGATAATCTTACTTGGCAAACTTTTTTCTCCATTTTATGTTGGTTGTTATGGAAAAATCGTAATCTCTTTAAATTTCTAATAGTAATAATTGTATGCAAGACCTAGCGGATACAGGGTTTACTTGGGCAATAAGTTATAATTAGACTGGTTCGAAATAGGTTACTCTGAATCCATCGATTATGAGGTCTTATTGGTTGCCACCAGAGAGAGGATGGATGAAACTTAACACGAATGCGGCTGTGTCGAGGAATGGTATGTCTGTGTCGATAGGAAGAGTGATTAGAGATGCTGATGCTACTTGGGTATGTGGTTTTTCTATGGCGGTGGGTAAGGAGACGCCTTTTAAATTTGAAGCTGGAGTTGTTTTAGAGGGCCTCCACTTAGCATGGGAAAAAGGATTAAGACAGGTTGAGTTGGAATGCGACAATGCTCTTCTAATGGAATCTCTGTTGGCAGGTGGAGTTGTTAGCAGTTCGATGGCTAAGCTACGTCTATTACATTGTCTCTTAGGCAGGAATTGGAAGGTACATGTTTGTCATATTCCAAGTGCGCATAATGAAGTTGCAAATTATATGGCTAAGTGTGCGAATTTTAGATTTAAAAGTTTATGTGTGTTTGATGAGCCGTCATTATCTGTTTAGAGGTTGTTGTTAGCTAATTGTAACAACCCTTCATGGGCTTAAGTGTTGTTTGATGTAATCGTAGTTTGTTGTTATCTTCTACCAAAAAATTTAATTAATTGTATATAAAAATGGATCATATTTTTGTTGGAAAAATTACTTTTATGGAAACTTTGAGGCATATTCCCAATAGATAAAGGTGGAGAGTTGAATCATAAAATTATGGTTTCATACTCTACTCCATGAGACCTTTACAACGATATATTATATGCTCAAAATGGTTGAGTGATGAATGAGAAATTGATGTTCAAAGTAAGCTACTTGGAAATATTGTTGAGGAAAAGTAAAAGCTTAGATCCCACATTGGTTAAATACCAAGTGTGAGATGTGTTTATATAGGTGAACTCTCTTAAAAAATAATTGAATAACTAAGCTTGTAACATAACCTGACCTAACTAAGCATAATATAGGCGACGCAAAATGTCTTGATTGGTTGGGCCCAAATGTGTTTATTTATATTTTATTTCATATGTTTTTATTTATAATTAATTTATTTTGTTCGGTAACGTGTTTTGTCTAACAATTTTATAACTCACGTCTTATTATTAGCATTTAGCATGTGTTGTAGTCTCACTTAAGGCTAAATAGGTAATATATGTTGATTTTTTTAATTGGTCAAATAGACTTTTTTTTTTCAAGATCTAGGGAAATAGGCCGATTTTGGAGAGAAAGTGTGCGAAAACGTGTTTAGCTAGGCGCGCTTTCTATTGATATGCCAGGGAAAGCTCGTTCAGCTGGATGCATTTTCTTCGGAATTTTCAGAAAACGCTTCTAGTTGGGTGCGCTTTTCTTGACATGTTAGTAGAAAACTCGTCTGGTTGAATCGCTTTCACACACTCTCTTCAAAATCAGTCTATTCATCTAGATCTTAAAAGAATGATTTATTTAATCAATTTAAAAAAATTGACATATTTAACTTATTTAACCCTCACTTAATTGGAAAATAATTTAAACAAAATTTTATAAAATAATTTGTCCTTTCTTTATATGGGAAATGCCATTGCCATTGTTTCTCTCGAATCTCTCACTATTTCCATTTAATACCTAACTCATTTAACGTTCATTTTTTTTCTATATCAGCGTGTTTGTCGGATTTTTTTCAGGGAAATGACTAAACAATAAGAATGGGAATGCTAATATGAAACAACACATGCTATGCTACTGTCCTTGCAGCTTTGGATCATCTGTGAAAATGCTTTTAGTGAGGTTAAATGCAGTTGTAGCTATACGTGTAATTTTTAAAGTTTTTATATTATTTAATTTTTTTCTATTTTAATTAATTATTTTTTATAAAAAATTTAGAGTTTGAGAATAAGTTGAGTTTGAATGAATTAATAAATAATAATAATAATTTTATATCTTTAAAATTTGATGATGTGATGAAATTTTATTAAAATCTAAAAATTTTAATTTTTAAAATCATCTTAATATAAATTATTTCCCAAATTTTGATATATTCAGGTATGAGATTTTTATTTAGTTTTTTTACATTATGCGGATTCATTTAATCATAGCCAGAGTTTGTATTTAGTTTCTATCGGTCCTTAATTTCTTTCTCAATTGCAATCCTCCATGGGAGTTGGATAATAAAATTTGAACAGTAATAAAAATTTCCAATAAAATACAAAGATATAATATATGTATATATATGTACATATATACATCACCCGTTCAACTATATTTACAAAGGAGCCAAAATACAAACGAATACTGAAAAAACCATTTCTCTGTGCAATGGAAATGGGAAAAAAAAAATACAGTCTTCTGATTGTATACAATCTATTAACTAAATATCTGTATTTACGACAAAAACCATATACAGGCAAATTGAAATAGAGGTGAGAGGTAGGCTACCAGCTTTCATATCAATCCAGATAACTCATAGTCATAAATACTCACCTCTTGCCCAATTTCAGAATACACATTATCCAAACCCCCAAAACATTGCTCATCCGCATCAAGCTCTAAAAATGCCTGAAGATCCCCATACACCAATGAACTCTCCCGCTGATTCATTAACATATATTCCGATGAAATATTCGTATCATCCAAAGGCAAAGTCAAACCGTTGCAGGCCCGGAATGACTCAACCGACGCATCAAAGGAGGTTGAATATTCCATGCTACTTTCAGGGTTTCCATGATCATCTTCAACCTCAATAACAGGCACCATTTTCTCAGAAGAAGAAGAAGGTGATGAAACAGTGGGATTGCCAGTGAGCTCCTGAACAAGGCTTTTGAAACTGGAGCTGTCGATGATGTAAACTTTGGGTCGCAACACCTTTATCATACTGTTCATCAATGGCTTCTTGTCGCTACAGCTGGTCTTAGATATTTTCGCTTTCACTTGACTTATTATCTTCTTCCCCATAATTTCAAAGCTTTTTAACTATAATAATATACTTTGGATTCCGGGGCTTCCCATGACCCTATATATATGTGAATTTATATATGAAGTTTTGTGAAATAAAAGATTGAGATGGGGGTGATGATGATGTTAATTCTGTTAATCTAATTTGTTAATAGGAATCCTTGCCCACCCACCAAACCTATATTCAATAAAAAAATCTTTCTTTCTTTTTCTATCGTTTTCACGGAGGAAGTGTGCAAGGGTTTGGATTCACACGATGGGCGTATACGTTTAGATAGATGGTCAATTCAAAGAGTTTTTAGTGGGTAGTTTAAATCTCTAATTAAAATAATTACTTAAGGAATAGGGAATGAATCATGATGTGTATGGTATAGGCATATACGGTAGGAGGGCATGGATGGCACGCAGTCTACTATTCAAACATCGTCTTCTTCTGCTTCCTCTTTCTTCCATTCACATCCCAAACCATGTCATTTATCAACACCAATTATTCCCTAATTAATAATTTTCATGTATCAAACCGGTAATTATAGGATGAATGAAAGAATTTATCACTAAATGTTTACATTTTCATATCAAATACAATATTGTTCACAAGGCGAAGCCAAAATTTTTTTTTAATTTTTAATAGTCTATATCTTTATAATTTTTAAAGGATTAAATTAAATTTTCATAATTTTAGGGGGCCAAGTGTAATTTTACCTTTAATAATTTAAAATATTAAAATTTTTTAAAGAGCCAAAACAATAATTGTCCATTTTAAGGGGGGTCGGGCCCCTGCCAGCCCCCTGGATTCGCATCTAATTGTGCAAAATAATTTATGCCGACATTTAAACCACATGAATTCAAATTTTATTATTTTCTTTCTTTAATATTGTATAAATTTGGCATAATGATTTATTAGGGTCTTCAACTTTTTAGAAAAAAAAATCATTTTAGCTCTTCATTTAATTTATTTAGTCTTTAAACTTGTGTTTTTTTTTTCAAATCACCCCAAAATGAATGGAAAGTTAACATTTTCTAACTTTGCTAATATGGTATACACGTCAAAATTTAATTAAAATTTTAAAATTCAAGAACAAGGAAACAAATATTTTTAAAATAAAAAATCATTTAAATTTTTTAAAAAGTATAAAAAATTAAAAAAATATATTTTTTAAATATTTTTAAATTAAAAAAATAATTAAATGCTAATATGTCATCTACGTGGAAATCCACATATATGTCATTCAACAAAGTTAACAAACCTGAACTTTTTTTTTATACATTTTGGAGTAATTTGACAAAAAATATAAATTTAAAAGTTAAAAAATATGAAAAGTTAAATAGAGGATTAAAATGAGTTATAATAAAATTGAAGGGCAAAAAAATGATTATACCTAAAATATAAGTAGAATTGAGAGCGGGATTAAATCATAAATTTGGAAGTGTATTAAGTTAGGTGATGAAGGAGCAAGAGTATTATCCGCCTTTATAGTCCTCACAATGTGAATTTGATTTACATGTATCAATGTTGATTAAAGTTATGAAATAAGTAGGTATCCATTGCGTAAATACGTAAAAAGAACATTAAAATATATTCTATGATTGCAATTGTAATTTTCAAAGTCCACATCTCATTTTACGTCAAATCAAGATCTTGCAATTTGGCTGTGGCTGTCCTCCATCACATTCCATTTCTTTAACATTCATTAAACTTCATCTCCTTTATTTATTATAATATATTGCATAACAATTTTATTTACTATTTTTGGCGTTTTTTAAATGAAATTTTAAGCATTTGAAATCAATATATTTCATTTCTACTCAAGTTTTAAAATTTCTTTAGTAAAAACAATATAAAACTTCAAAATTCATAATAGAATTTTTATATAAATAAGTAATTTTCCAAAAAAAAATTAATAATTTTATTTCATTTAATTTTTTTGGTCCTATGGTAAAATAAAAAAAATAAATTTCAAAATGTAAATTTTTTATTTAATTCTAATGTATATTTTCTATGTTTTGTATTTTTAAAATATTTATATATTTTTTTTCAAAAATATCCCTATTGTATTTTTTATATTATTGATTTTAATAAATTATTCTTATTTTATAATTACTTTTTAAACTTAAATTTTTTTAATAACCTAATTTTTAAAAAATAAAAAATATATTATTTATCCCAACAAAACACTAATATTTTGAAATGATACACTTCAAAATACTAAAACACCCTAAAAAAGTCACTAAAATATTAAAAAGATTTCGTCTAAAACACACATTCTTAAAAGTTTTCATTCAATTGTCATCCGAATTTATATTAATTTATTTTATATTTTGTTGTTTAATTTTTAATTAGGTAGAATTATTTGGGGGTGAATAGAGTTTCTCACCCCGATGATTGCTATTGTAGTTTTGGGTTACGTGTCAAATCCTTGATCTTGGAATTTGGCTGTGGCTGTCTTGGAAAGTAAAATGGAATGGTTTAACTAATTTAAGCCGCTTTTAAGAAGTTTCAGTGATTTATATAACTGTATTTTTTTTATAGGAATATATTAAGTTCCAGGTTTATTTCACAAAATAATAATAATCATATCTGATGGTTTTTTTATAAAAACAATCTTAAAAAATTAATTAATTATGTAAATTATGTACTTTTTTATTAAACATATAAGTAACTTAAAATCTATCATGAAAGTTAATAGAGCTAAAGAGTTTGGCGCCACCAACATGCCACGTCAGCAACCGGATAAAAAAATTAATTTTTTGGTAGAGTCATGTAAAATGACGTCACTTGTATAAATATTAAAGAAATACTGTCATTTCTAAAAAATGGGGAGCTTTAAAAAAATTTCCTTTTTCTGGTGGACCCAAATAATTTGGCACCACCAATTTCCAATGCCTGCCACGATGATTTTTTTAAATTTGATTTGTGTCCTTTTTTTTTATTTGTCATTTCTTTTAATTTGATTTGTGTCCTCTCTTTTGTTTATTATTTCTTTTTTAAAATTTTAAATGTATAGTCTTTTTTTGTGGATCTATTCTAAATGGCACCATTAGTTCATTTCAAGAATTTTTTTTAAAATATGTTTTTTATATTTAAATTTTTTTAAAAATAATATTTTATTTGGTGGAGCCATTCTAAATAGTGCCACCACTTTTATTACCAGTGTAATTTCTTTTTTAAATGTGTTTTTTTTAAATGGCTCCACCACTTAGTTCTTCAACATATATATATTGAGGTGTTTTTGTAAGAGTTGAACTAGAAGAGAAGAAAAGAGAGAAATTGTTATGTTTAGTAGGAGAGTTTAAAAATTATGTTGATGATGAATAACGCAGTGTTTTTGGTATACGTTCTTTTTTATGGTGAAATTGTAGAAGATGATGTTGGTTGTGTATTTCAAGGTCGGCAAAGAGTAGGGTTGCGATTCAATAAAAATGTGAAGCTAGAAGAAATGAAAAGGAAGATCAGTGCGAAAATAGCTATTCGTTGTGGAAGGGTGACGTTCAGATTATTTTACAAATTTCCAATCTCTACAGATTCGTTGAAATTTTGTGAGATACAACTGTTAGATGATGATGACTTGGGCACTATAATGGAAATATGGTGTTCGACTGGGAGTGAGAACCCCTAACCAATTGAGTTATTTGCTGAGTTAGCGAACTTAGAGCCTGTTAAGAATGTTAGTCCAATAAGTCAACATCGTGGATTTGACTTTGATCTTAATGTCGGATGGACAGATCAGTTAGAATGCGAAGGGACATCGCAGATACCCAAAAATCCAAATTATGGTGGGAGTTCATATAACAACCCTACCATGGGTCCCCGTCTACAAATACATCTGGAGGTGATAATAAGCACCGAGGCAAACGTCAGAGAAATGACCAATAATGGTGAAGATTTTAATCAGGACATTGAAGATTTTAGTGACCTCGATATTGATAAGGTTCCTGATGATATCGACGATGAAGGCCCGGAGGAGGTTGAAGATGCTCAAGGCCCTTCATTCAATAACCCGAGTCGTGGCATTATTTTATGAAATGAACCTAGGGGCGACATGTTGGGCGTAGATCAGATGCAGCGCATGCATCTGAGTTCCCTGAGTACGCCAATATAGTACCTGCTCACAGATTAGCGTCAAATTAGCAGTTGGAAGAGTTGTTCGTTGGGCAACGGTTCGAGAACAAGGCAAACTGTGTGTTTGTCATCAAACAATACAACATGAAGGTGTCAATTGATTACAAGGTTGCCAAGTCTACACCGACATTATATGTTGGGGAATGTTGGAGAGCCGGCGATAGGTGTGGCTAGTGAGTTCAGGCTGCATTTATACAAAGGACTCAACAATGGAAAATACGAAAATTAGAAGGGCGTCATACTGCACTGTTGTACATATGTCTCAAGACCACCGAAAATTGGATGCCAAAAGTATCTGCAACTGCATCATGCCACTAGTGAAAGATAGCTTAACCATTCATGTATTACGAAACATATCAAATGTTATCGGTGGTTGCAATTGTATGTAAGTTGAACTAGAACCGCCCATCTCCGGGTGATATGAACTACTCTGGGACCCCTCATAAAAAGCGTCAACCCATGTGTCTGGGTCGAGCTCCACCATATGTTGATCTTCCTAGTCGTGCTCTGTCATATGTTCATCCTCCTGGTCGAGCTCTATCATAAGTTGACTTCCACGTCTGTAGCCGTGATCCGGTACTATCATAAGTTGTCTATCATATAAATAAACTTGTCATTGAGTCATGTACCACTGCATGTATTCAATCGAAGACTGAAGTCAAACATAAAAGAGTGCATCTCAGGCCGCCTCTCATACCGGGCGCTCTATAGTGCTATATAACGCTGATTTCTATGCTCCAATCTGCTCCATCTTTTCCCCTCATAATCTTACTGTAGACATCAACAAATTGTTGTGGATTGTTCGGCACAAATTGTCTACACCCAAACTGTCGCATGACCCAATCGGCGTTGCACCACTCAATGGTTGAGAAGTTGAGCACCGACATGTTAATGCACCACACATGGGCTTCGGCATGAACCCACTATGGAATAAAGGTTGCAATGTTTGGTGCAGAATACGGCATCCACAAGAACTGCACAATATAACAGAATGAGTCAAGTCACATCACATACTGCAAGTGGATAAGTTAAATTAATGTTACTTAAGTTAAATCAATATATATTACTCTCTCTGGCGGACGCCTCTATCATCTGACTGTATATGATTAATGTTTTGCTCGCACAAATTCTCAAAGACATTGCCCATCTGAAACCGATACAAGCACGTTAGCACTTAAACTTGAGAAAATATTATCCACACTTATGAGTAGTTAAATGTTAAGTATAATTTTGTCTTTACCTATTGGCAAGTGGCCACGAATATGGTTGGTGTCTAACAACCGCTAGAAACGACATCCTGTACAGAGCCCAGGACTGCAACAAACTCACACAATCGGCCATATTACTTACCCCGTGTTTTGTTGCTCGATAAAGCTCACGATACAATATGGCCAACACTACTGATCCCCAGCTGTAAGTACCGGCACGATGGAAATCCTCCAATAGAGGCAAGTACTTTAAGCGGACTCTACTAGACGTGTTGTCTAGCATAAGTACCCCTCGGTCAACTGCATAATATAAGCTTGAGCAATGCACATCACCTCATGCTTAGTGGTAGTGCTTGATAACTCCTTGAAATTTGCTCTCAACCATGCCAATGTCAAGCACTTGAAGTTCCGTTCCCCATCACCAGGGGACCGTCCAAGCAATATGTGGCATACTATTAAAGGTTCCAACACTTTGCTTCGGCTCGTGACCACATCACCGCCAACTCGTAACCCAAGTTGCATTGCGACGTTGTAACACCCCTAACCCGTATCCGTCGCCAGATTAAGGTTACGGGCATTACTTATCCAACCACAAGTTAATGCATTTTTATAAAAACTACTACTTTAATTAATGCATACCAATTCTTACTATCACAAATAAACATGTATATCCTGTTTAATATCAAGACATTAACTAACACATCACAAATAATATTATTAACATCAACTAAAACTAATTGCATTCAAGTAGCTAAACACTATTCATTTGGTCATTTAAAAAAATACTATTGCCGAATATACATGCTTGTCCTTGTTCACTTTATACAATCAAATAACTATGTTTGTTAAATTATATACACACCATTACTAAATGTTTTGCCACAATACAAATATTTGGATCTCATGACCGAAAACACATAAAAATCCAATGAAAATTATGAACTTCAAACTAAAGCAATGTCATAGCCGAATATTACAAGTGAAAATGTTTAAAATTTTAATTAAAATTACATCTCATTCAATTGCCATGCACATGAAGTATGACCTAATCTTTTCATGACTTGTCTTGTAAGTGTATACAAAATGAGCAAGATTATATACGTCAACCAAAATGCACAATATACCTAGAACAAACCAACTCCTTTTTATTTTATTACCTAAATATGACACATATCATGATAAGTAATAACTTTCAAATTAAGCTTATAAATCATGCAAGAAATATTCATCTACAGTATATAAACAATTTACCTTTCATAATCTCCTTAAAACACACTCATGCTATAACAAGTTATAGTATGTCCGAATATGCACAAACATAACCAACATCTCAAGTATATTCAACCAACTCAAGCATATCCAATCAACTCAAACATAAACATAAAGCCATTTTCGTATGGCATTTATATACATTCATATAAAACATCATTTGAGTCAATTTAAAAAAAAACGGTTTAGCCTATACATGCCATAGACTTAAAGTTCATACACAAAAGAGGTACCAAAATATCGACGATAGTGTGATGAGCTTCAACGATGATTCCCGAGCACGAGATGAACACCCAAAAGAGATCTACAATACGGAAACAACCAAGTACAAAGTAAGCTTTCATAGCTTAGTAAGTTTTAAGCATTTAACTCACATATAAGCTTTATCATGATTTAATAATTTATTTCATTTACAACCTCCTTTCCGAATATTCAAACATACAAAAATAGATTTCATAACAACATTATATGCATGTATATATATATCCATACACTACTTTCACATGATAAAATAACCAGCATATGCATCTTTTACTTACCGAATTTCTACTTACATTTCAAGCTACCATCAATCACAAATCGTTATGTAAAATATATACCTCTAGGTTATTTACCTTACCAACCTTAACCACCCGTGCATAACATATGATTGTATACTCGAACAATTTAATATCCTTATCAACATTAATAATAAGAGTCTTTTAAAGAGCATCAAACCTGCATACTTGTTATCAAAATTCAGTAACGTATCGCACACATAGTGCCGTTACTTTGACATTCCGCACACTTAGTGCCAAGTTTCTGTAACGTATCGCACACTTAGTGCCGTTACCTTGACTATTCGCACACATAGTGCCATGTGACCGATTTCACACACTTAGTGCTCGGTTATAAGTTCGCACACTTAGTGCTTTTCGTAAACCTGCTATTCATTCGAATGTACAATTATATATACAAGATCTAATCCACAACTTCACATATAAATACATACATATAGGTATAACTTTATTATTTCATATCCAAGTCTATATCATATTCGGCCAAGACATTATCATGTAACTAACATTTCCTTTGGATATATTCATATCCCAATTTAGTATCTCTCATATCTATTTGCATCATTAACCTATAGATATACATTTCATGCAAATAAATCCAACCTCCAAGCAACCACACATTCGGCTAACTTATACTAAAATTCATTAACACATTCGGCAATATGATATTTAATATACTTACCACCATTTAACTTAGGCATATAATATAGAATAAAATTCGATATAACCCAATTGCTTAAAAACTTACCTCGAAAATCGACGAATTAGGGTTTCCCGGCTATTCGTTCAACTTCGCCTTTCCCGATCCAATCCCGTTTCTTTTTGTTCTTGATCTAAATAATTCCAAATTAAGCTCATTCAAATATAATTTCATTCAATTTAATCCAAAAACACTTAATTATGCAAATTACCATTTTACCCCTGACATTTACCACTTTTGCAATTTAGTCCATATTGCACAAAACACAAAATACACATAATTTGAATTTACTCCTTTAGGGCCGAATGCTTCTCATGCCTATATAAGTCCATACAATCCATTTATTTTGCATTTTAGTCCCTCAACTATTTATTTTTGCAATTTAATCCATAACACTCAAATTCACCAAAATTTCCAATTCAAAACATATTAATTCAAAACATATCCTTAATATTTTACCATCAAACATTACAAAACATAAACATTCATCAATGGCCGAATATCAAATATGCATCAAATTCAAAAATTCTAACATGGGTCGAATAGTATTCAAAGCAACGATCTCAAAAACGTAAAAATTATCAAAAACCGAACAAAGTACATACCTAGATCAAGCAAAATCCAAGGCCGAATGTGCCAAGCTTTCTTCTTTTATTTATTTTGTGTTTTTTGGTCAAAAAGATGAACAAATGCATGGTCTTCTAATTTGTGTTTTATTTTAATTACATAATTTTATAATATTTACCATTTTAACCTTTAATGCCTTATTATAAAAATCATAATAATAAGGTCACTCTTGACCTTATGCCGTCCACTACTATAAGAAATGGGCTATTTGCCCTTTAAGGATTCAACATTAAAAAGCCACTCTCAAATTAGCACTATCACAACTAACCATCAAATTTTCATTTTACGCGATTACGTCCTTTTATTTAATTAAGCACACAAACACTCAAATTTTTATACGAAACTTGCACACATGTTAATTCACACACAATTAACTCAGAAAATAATACTTAAAATTTTTTTTCCGACTCGGATTCGTGGTCCCGAAACCACCATTCTGATTAGGGCTAGAATCGGGCTGCTACAACTCTCCCCCTTAAGGGATTTTCGTCCCCGAAAATCTTACCAATGAATAGGTGTGGATAGCGTTCTTTCATTGATTCCTCGAGTTCCCAGGTTACTTCCTCAACCCCGTGCTTATTCCACATTACTTTAACCAACGAGATTTTCTTGTTTCGTAATTCTTTCACCTCACGAGCTAAGATACGAATCGGTTCTTCTTCATAAGACAAGTCGGGCTGAATCTCAATCTCTGATGGGCTAATCACATGAGAAGGGTCGGATCTGTATCGTCGAAGCATCGATACATGAAAAACATTGTGAATCTTGTCTAGCTCAGATGGCAACATAAGTTTATGCATGCAACCGCCCGACACGTTCGATAAATCTCAATGCGGCCCAATAAATCTCGGACTCAGCTTTCCTTTACGACCAAATCTAAGTATCTTTTTCCACGGCGAGACTTTTAAAAATACTTGGTCACCCACCTGAAACTCTATGTCTTTACGTTTCAAGTCCGCATATGACTTCTGACGATCTGACGCGACTTTTAGACTTTCTCGGATTACTTTTACTTTCTGCTCAGTCTCTCTGATTAAATCAACCTGTTGTATCTTGCTTTCACTTAGCTCGGTCCAATATAGCGGTGTACGACATTTACGACCGTACAAAGCTTCGTAAGGTGCCATTTTGATACTCGATTGAAAGCTATTATTGTACGCAAATTCAATCAAAGGCAAGTATCGTTCCCACGTACCCTCAAACTCAAGAACGCAACATCTCAACATGTCCTCGAGTATTTGAATAACACGTTCGGATTGTCCATCCGACTGAGGGTGAAAAGCAGTATTGAAGTACAATTTAGTACCTAAAGCATCTTGCAGTTTCTTCCAAAACCGCGATGTAAACCTCGGATCTCTATCCGAAACAATAGAAATAGGTACTCCGTGCAATCGTACGATCTGCGATATGTACAACTCAGCTAACTTATCAAGTGAGAAATCCGTACGTACCGGAATAAAATGGGCCGATTTCGTCAATCTATCAATAATAACCCAGATTGAGTCTTTCTTGCTTGATGCCAACGGCAACCCAAATATGAAATCCATCGTGACTCGATCCCATTTCCACTCAGGTATCATAATCGGTTGAAGTAGTCCCGATGGTACCTGATGCTCGGCTTTCACTTGTTGACATATTAAACACTTCGACACCTAGTCTGAAATTTCTCGTTTCATACCTTGCCACCAGTAATGTTGTCTCAGGTCGTTATACATCTTCGTACTACCCGGATGAATCGACAATTTACTATTATGAGCTCCATCACAAATCATTCGAATCAACTCATTGTTCTTAGGCACACATATCTGATTCTTAAACCGTAGACATCCCTCAGCATCTAACTGAAAATCTGAATCAGTACTCGAGCCACATTGACTCATTTTTGCTATTAAGTCATTATCAACCTCTTGAGCTTCGAGGATCTGTTGTACGAGCAGGGGTCTCGCTTACAATTCTGCAATAATCACACCATCATCAGTCATAGCTATATCCGTATTCATTGCACGTAGAGCAAATAGTGACTTTCGGCTAAGTGCATCAGCGACCACATTAGCCTTCCCCGGGTGATAATCAATTACAAGCTCATAGTCCTTTAACAGTTCCAACCATTATCGTTGTCTCAAATTCAGATCCTTCTGAGTCATTAAATACTTTAGACTCTTATGATCAGAGTAAACATGACATTTCTCACCGAATAGATAGTGGCGCCATATTTTCAAAGCAAAAACTATGGCAGCCAATTCAAGATCGTGAGTCGGATAATTCTTTTCGTGCGGCTTTAACTGTCTCGAGGCGTGGCCTACAACTTTACCCTCCTGTATCAAAACACGGCCCAAACCATTTAAAGATGCATCGCTAAAGATAACGAACTCTTTACCCGACTCTGGCTGAACAAGCACTGGAGCTTCTGTTAGCAAGGTTTTTAGCTGATCAAAACTCTTCTAACATCTTTCTGACCACTCGAATTTAACGTCTTTTTGTAATAGCTTTGTCATCGGGGCTGCAATCATAGAAAACCCTTTCACGAAGCGTCTCTAGTATCCGGCAAGTCCCAAAAAACTCCGAACTATAGAAACATTCCGCGGAGGTTTCCAATCAAGTATAGCCGAAACTTTACTTGGGTCAACCCGAATGCCCGATGCTGAAACAACATGCCCTAGGAAGCTAACTTCATTCAACCAAAACTCACATTTGCTGAATTTCGCGTACAACTACTTATCACGCAAAATCTGTAACACAAGTCTCAAATGCTCGGCATGCTTGGTTTCGTCATGCGAATAGATCAGAATGTCATCTATGAATACAACCACAAACCAATCTAGATATGGTCTGAATACCCGATACATCAGATCCATGAAAACAGCAGGGGCATTAGTGAGTCTGAATGGCACCACTAAAAACTCGTAATGGCCGTATCTCATCCGAAAAGTAGTCTTTGGTACATCCGAGTCTCTAACTCGCAACTGATAATAACCTGACGTCAGATCAATTTTTGAGAATACCGAAGCTCCCTTAAGCTGATCAAATAAATCATCGATACGTGGCAATGGATATTTATTCTTTACGGTCAATTTATTGAGTTATCGATAATCGATGCACATTCTCAAAGTTTCGTCCTTCTTTTTCACAAATAGGACTAGCGCACCCCAGAGAGAGAAACTCGGTCGGGCAAAACCTCTATCTGTCAATTCTTACAACTGAGCTTTCAACTCTTTTAATTCGGTTGGTGCCATTCTATATGGAGCTATCGAGATCAGAGTCGTCCTTGGCACTAACTCAATACCAAACTCTACCTCCCGAACAGGTGGCAATCCCGGTAATTCCTCCGAGAACACATCCGGATACTCACAAACAACAGGTACAGATTCAATCTTCTTTTCGGTTACTTTGCTGTCAATCACATACGCAAGATAAGCTTCGCAACCCTTTCTCAAATACTGTCGAGCCAACATCGAAGATATCACAGCTGGTAACCCATTCACATCCGCAGATTTAATTCGAATTATCTCGTTATTCTGACACCTCAAATCAATAGTCTTTCATCTGCAACTCACTACTGCATCATGTACGGTTAACCAATCCATAAAGAGGATAATATCGAACTCATCAAATGGTAGCAACATCAGATTGGCCGGGAAACATGAGTCTCGAATCATTAAAGGGCAATTCTTGCACACTCTATCAACTAGCACACACCGACCCAGAGGGTTCGAAACCCGAATCACAAACTCAGTAGACTCAACAGGTAGAGTCTTACTGGATACTAATGTTTCACACACATAAGAATGAGTTGAACCAGGATCAATCAGAGCAATTACATTAGTATCAAAGAGAGTGAATATACCGGTGATGACATCTGGGGATGAAGCCTCCTCTCTGGCACGAATGGCATAAGCTCTAGCTGGCGCACGGGCCTCTGATCGAATAGCCACATCTGAAGTCCCCCTCTGAGCGCCGCTCCTACCTCCCACATTACGAGATGGTCTACCTCTAGCTGCAGTGCTGTTCGGTCTCGCACTCTGAGCAATACCCTTTTCAGCTGTCTCCGGGCAATCCCGAATAAAATGATCCTGCGAACCACACTTGTAGCAAGTGCGATTGTTAGATTTACCCCAACATTCACCAAAATGCCGTCTACTGCACTGTTGATACTCGGGCTTATTCGGTCGGGTATTGCCAACACTAGGAATCGAGGTAGCCCGTGAACTCACTGGTGGTTGTTCTCGTATAGAGATCCCTGTGTTAGCTTTAGATCGGCTACTATCATTCTTGAATTTCTTTGTTGACGTTTGAGGAAATTTACCCACAGATCTCTTTCGGAAGTCTCTAGCTTCAAACTCGACTTTCCATTTTTCTTTCCCCAGCTCTTCGGCTTTACAAGCTCGCTCAACAAGTACTACGAACTCATTTATTTCAAGTATGCCAACCAGTAGTTTTATATCTTCGTTTAGCCCTTCTTCAAATCTTCAGCACATAGCAGTCTCGGACGAAACACACTCGCGAGCATAGCGACTAAGTCTCAAAAACTTGCGCTCGTACTCGGATACGGTCATACGACCCTGTTTAAGCTCAAGAAATTCCTTGCGGTTGGAGTCTATAAATCACTGGCTGACGTATTCCTTCCGAAACTCTGTCTGAAAGAAGTCCCAGGTAACTCGTTCCTTTGGAACAACCGATAAGAGAGTGTTCCACAAATAGTAGGCAGAATCCCGTAATAAAGATATGGCGCACTTCAGGCACTCATCAGGTGTGCATGATAGTTCATCGAAAACACGAAGGGTATTATCGAGCCAAAATTCAGCTCGCTCAGCATCATCATCATCTTCGACTCTAAACTCTTGAGCCCCGTGTTTTCTAATTCGGTCAACTAGAGGCTTCCTTTCTCTTTCAGGATTAATGATCGGGGGTATCACCGGTACTACAGTGGGAGTGTTCGGATTCAGGGGTTGTTGAACAGCCGGATTGGTCCGGATATATTGGTTGAACCAATCATTCATCATGCTATAGAAGGCTTGTTTAACCCCCTCATCAGGATTACTCGCAGCTGGTCGAGATTCATCCGGCGCGGTCCCTTACGCGGGAACGGGCGCCACACTCTCGACATCGTCAGCTATAGCTCGCTCGGGATCAGGATCCATTTACTATATGAAAGAAGAAAACACATTTCACTGTCAGAAGTCATCACACTATCACATAATAAAATATGGCATGTATAGCTAGACCCGACACGCGCTACGTTAGTCCGAGAACCGACTAAACCGTAGCTCTAATACCAATCAAATGTAACACCCCTAACCCGTATCTGATAAACCGAAATAGTAACATATTTTAATCCCATATTTAGTATGCTTTTGGATGAATTATCCCTTATTTTATGTAATTTGGTGCTCTTAATCCTTTCTTTTCATGTTATATACTCAGGAAAGCACCAGGGGATGAAAAGAATGCAAAACGAGCTTAAAACGGGACAAATGGGCCAAAGCATGAAATCGACACGGCCTGGACCAAAGATCACACGGCCGTGCCTCATTAAAGAAGTTCGAGCACGGCCTGGCCCATGATTTACACGGTCGTGCCTCATTAAAGAAGTCCGAGCATGGCCTGGCCACGATCCACACGGGTGTGTGCCATGGCCGTGTCCCTGTCGCTGGAAAGAGCAATTTCACTCGGATTTGGATGCTTGGAGGCAAAGAAACACACTCCAAAGTCTAATTAAACCCCCAATTAGGAATTGCACTCAAATTAGGATACTTGGAGGCCAAGTAACACATCTCAAAGCCTATATAAACACCCTAGGGGGCAACTTAATCGGGGAGCTCGACAGAAACCCTCTGTCGAGGAGGCCCAAAGCCATCGTCTCAGGGGCGCGTGCTAGCCGGAAGGCGCGATTTGTGGGGATTCACTCAGGGATAGCCAGTTGATTCATCTCGAGAAGCCGAATTCTACTCAAGACGGAGGATCTCCTCTTCAATTCCTTCAAGGGGTTTTAGGGATTTCTTATGTTTTGTTTTATCTTTTCTCTTGAGATGTTTTCCTTTATTGTTACGAACTAAACCCTTCGGATACCCAAAGGGATGAAACCTATGATGAATCTTGTTATTGTTTTCTGAATTATATGATAAAATACTTAGCTTGTTCTTAATTATGTGAGCTTAATCCAAATTTAATGTGCTTAGATGGAGGAGGAATAGACCCTGCCTAAGAGTAGATCCAACATAATTAAGCGGAGTTGATCGCACGCCTAGAGATAGGGTGACGAGATTTTGCTGGATTAGGTTGAAACCTAATATGGGAATCCATAGATCGATTTACTGCTATTCTAGGGGGTTATTATAAGAGAACGAGAGTTCTACTAATTAACCTAGGGTTAGACGTTATTCGCCTCGAGAGAGGGTTTAATATACGTTAGGAGTCTTACTGGATCAAACTAAGTGAATAAATCGTATGGTTCAAAGTTAGATAACAAGTGAAGTCTAGGTAGATTCTTCCTAGGGTATCTCCTAAATCAACCGAGTTTTTCCCAAGTTATTTTCCAAATTCATTCTTCTTTGTCTTAGAGTCTTTAGTTTAGTAGTTAATTAATTTAGATTAATAAACAACTTCACTTATTTTAGGCTAAATAATAAAAAGAAAGTTAGTATTAGTACTTTTAGTTCCTTTGGGTTCGATAATCCGGTCTTGCCTAAGCTATACTACTGTTCGATAGGTGCACTTTCCTCAATCGTTGTCAGAGTTAGTTTCCAGGTTCGATCATTCTTTTTATAAATTTTAAGTCTCTGATTCACAGCGATCAAGTTTTTGGCGCCGTTGTCGGGGAACTAAAATACTAAGAAAGCTTTATTTTTATTACTTTAGCCATTTTTTATTGCAATTTATTTTTATTTTTATTACTTTATTATTTTATTATTTTTTTTCTTTGCTAATTTTTCCTCCATTTGCTTTTGGCAGATAATTTTAGAGAAGATGTCATTGAATAACTATCAGTGGCAAGTTACAAGGACAAGGCCAGCCAAAGCAGCCAGTGTCTTCAACCTCGACGTACACCCAATAATGCAATATGACTCAAATCTAGGAGGCGTGGCGAATCCTGAGTACCCACCCTACGGATATGGTACGGAGAACGAACAAGTCCACTACATGGGTAACTATTCTATATCTCAAAATAATTTTTATGATAACACTTATAATACAGGTTGTAGGTACCATCCCAATTTCTCGTGGGATGATCAAAGTAGCCAAAGGCCGGAACTTCCTCCAAACTTTTAACAACCACCTCACCAACAGGAAGAGGAGTCGAACCTTGAAGAGATGCTGATAAAATTCATGGCAGCTACAGATAACCGTCTCCAAAAAAATGAGACAACACTTAATGACCAACAAGCATCGATCAAAGGGATCGAGAGCCAAGTTGGGGAACTTACTGAGTCAGTTAGGGAACTTACTAAGTCTGTTATACAACTTGCTAAGCTGATCTCAGAACTACCACAAGGAAGCTTGCCAAGCAATACTGAAACTAACCCAAGTGAGCAAAATCAATCCATTTACGATAGTGAAGGGTTAGACGAACCAAACTCAAGGGAAGAACTTGTGGTAAGTGAAGGTAAGGATGAAGTGTGCCATGATATACCAAAACCGGCAATTACAGAGTACCAACCTTGTGTGCCATATCCCGATGCAATAAAGAAAGACCACACAGAGGAAGAAGTCGGTGAATTCACACTTCGTGTAGACGATGAAACAATCACTCTTCAAGCTCTTGACTCAGCTAGGACATCGAGTAATAAAGGTAAGAACGTTAATTCTATTGATAACCATTTGGTTCAACCTTCTTTACAGGAAGCATCACGAAATCACCTAGCTGAGCTAGATCTTAGACCTCGTACCCATAAAGAAATAATTCATGAAGAACTAAGGCTTCAGGTCGATGAATTAGACAAGTGGAAAACACACTTTAAAGAGAAACTACGAATACAGGAAGTGAAACCAAAGGAAACCCCAGACGAGCTTATAGGAACAATAAATCACTTCAAAATAGGGGACCAGGTATTGTTGAATAAGGAAGACCCTCGAATCGCCAATTCAGACCTCAAGATAAACGAAGAAATCACTTTTGAGGTACTTGATGTTTTCCTATACGAGCCAGTCGAGGTAAGAAATCCTAAATTCAGTACTTTTGAGGTAAACACTACTCGACTTAAATTTTACATCAAAAATCAAGTTGATCGCATGAGGAAGGATTTTCACCTCCTCAAACCACCTTGACCATACAAATGAGAGGTAAAGTCTAGCTTAATACTATAAACGAGCGCTTCTCGGGAGGCAACCCGAGCACTAACCCTATTAATTTTTACATTTTTTATTTTACTTTTATTTTTCATTTTAGCACCTAACCATAAACTAACCAAAGTACAGATTTCCATGCTCACACGGCCTTGCACACGGCCGTGGCCGTGGCTGTGGCCGTGTGGAAGCCAGAAGGACAAACCACGGATGTGCTAGTAACCGTGCATGACAAAGAATGATTTCCTTTCCCAACATGGGCTACGATAAAAAGCCACGCCCGTGCCGACTTCCCGTGTGAGGTTACTGACTTATTGAGCACGGGCGAGACACTGCTGTGCCCTACAACCATGCGAGGTTACTGACTTGACGAGCACGGGTTAAACACGTCCGTTCTAAAGGACCGTGTGAAGAATACACGGGCGTGCTATGAGACCCACGGTCGTGGTAAAACACCTAAACGCGCCCAAAATTCAAAATCACGAAAAACACGGACTGATTAAACTCGAACAAGGGCGTGGACCGTATCACTATTTAAATATTTACTTTTATTTCTATTTTTATTTTTATTTTCATTTTTATTTTCATTTTCATTTTTATTTTTATTTTTATTTCCTTTCTTTTATTTTCTTTATTATTTTCTTCTTGTTATTCATTCCATTTAGATTTAGCTTAGGATACAAAAGAAATTAGGATGGCTGCTTCGAGGACTCAACCAGTTCGAGACGCTTCCCCACGCTCACCTCCAATCCTATCCGGTTTCTTTTCATTGGCTTCATCCAAAATTCAGGAAGTTTCCCTTCTCTCCCCATCTTTCGATTTTATGATTATTTTGATATTATCTACCTTTGTACATTGAGGACAATGTACATCTTAAGTGTGGGGGGTTAACTATAGTATTATTTGAAAATCCCTAAATTATGCCTTGTCTTAAAGTAAGTTTCTCATATTAGAATAAAATTTCTGATGATTTATGATTTTTGTTGATGTGTCTTAGATTAAGTCATTGATAATTGTGCATTGATAATTAAATTCTAAGATACTAGAGAATCAAGCATGATAAGTCTATTTTTCAAGAATAAAAATTTTTTTAGGATGTCTACCTGAATTTAAATATTACTTTAAAGTTTGAAATTTACGAGGTTGACATCAAAATACCCATAATTTTTGTGAGATTTTGAGCCTTATAGAGCATAAATTCTTTTTCTTGCTCACTTTATTGATTATGAGTATGTTAACATTGATCTGTTATTCTAGAACTTGCATCGATTATACATGTCGAGACCACATTTTTTTGATTTGATATACAGAGATGATAAAGGCACCTAGGATTTAACCCACTTACTCCACTAAAAACCCACTTCATAATTAACCCCTAGTGAACCTCGTTTAATCCTAACAACCCATTTATTGACTTACCCACTAATATTAACCCAAAACCCTTTTTATTTGTTATCACCATTCTTTTTAACTACCCTTATATCGAGATTTAATTTGATTAGTTGCCTAATTATGATTTTTATTTCAGTAACTTATCCTTTATTATATATTTATTATGTATTTATGATGTTCTTAAAAAAAACGAAGTATATTCATTATTAGTCATGTGATTAAATGAGCTTACACATTTAAATTCCAAATATTGAAGAAAAAGCTCGTGGTATTAGAATTATTAATTTTCAATTAATGTAATTACTTATTATTCAGTTCATTGTTTCTGGTTAGGTAATTTATCAATTCAGTCTCGATTCTAACCCTCTAATTCAGCCTTATTCCACAACTTTAACCCAAGTCCCGTTACAACCCTCTCAAAAGACCTTTTGATCTGTGTTTCATCTCATTATATAGTGGTGGAGATTTGATTTTCATGCAAGCCTATGAGATTAACTTTTCATGTTCGACTTTTGAGCGTTTTTTCCTTAACCTTAAACACTTTGAGTGATTTGAGTGAATCTCTAGTGAGGATGTCAATCCTTGTCGGTTTTGAATTAAAGGTAATTATTTAGATAAGGGGAGACGCCTATATTTTCGAGCTACAAATCTATGACTTAGATTGTTTGAATCCTTAGAACTCTTTGAATTGAATTATCCATGTATAAATTATCTATGAATTATGATGAGACATTGTTGATAGGAATTATGAATTATAGAAAGTTCGTTTTAATTGTAAGTTGAGAATTTTGCTTGAGGACAAGCAAAAGCTTAAGTGTGGGGGTATTTGATAAACCGAAATAGTAACATATTTTAATCCCATATTTAGTATGCTTTTGGATGAATTATCCTTTATTTTATGTAATTTGGTGCTCTTAATCCTTTCTTTTCATGTTATATACTCAGGAAAGCACCAGGGGATGAAAAGAACGCAAAACGGGCTTAAAACGGGACAAATAGGCCAAAGCATGAAATCGACACAGCCTGGACCAAAGATCACACGGTCGTGCCTCATTAAAGAAGTTCGAGCACGGCCTGGCCCATGATTTACACGGCCGTGCCTCATTAAAGAATTCCGAGCACGGCCTGGCCACGATCCACACGGGCGTGTGCCATAGCCGTGTCCCTGTCGCTGGAAAGAGCAATTTCACTCGGATTTGGATGCTTGGAGGCAAAGAAACACACTCCAAAGTCTAATTAAACCCCCAATTAGGAATTGCACTCAAATTAGGATACTTGGAGGCCAAGTAACACATCTCAAAGCCTATATAAACACCCTAAGGGGCAACTTAATCGGGGAGCTCGACAGAAACCCTCTGTCGAGGAGGGCCCAAAGCCATCGTCTAGGGGTGTCGTGCTAGGCCAGAGAAGGCAGATTTGTGGGGATTCACTCAAGGATAACCAGTTGATTCATCTCGAGAAGCCGGAATTCTACTCAAGACGGAAGATCTCCTCTTCAATTCCTTCAGGGGGTTTTAGGGATTTCTTATGTTTTTTTATCTTTTATCTTGAGATGTTTTCCTTTATTGTTATGAACTAAACCCGCTCGATATACCGAGAGGATGAAACCTATGATGAATCTTGTTATTGTTGTCCGAATTATATGATAAATACTTAGTTTGTTTTTAATTATGTGAGCTTAATCCAAATTTAATGTGCTTAGGTGGAGGAGGAATAGACCGCCAAGAGTAGATCCAACATAATTAAGCGGAGTTGATCGCACGCCTAGAGATAGGGTGACGAGATTTTGCCGATTAGGGTGAAACCTAATATGGGAATCCATAGATCGATTTCATCGCTATTCTAGGGGTTATTATAAAAGAATGAGAGTTCCACTAATTAACCTAGGGTTAGACATTATTCGCCTCGAGAGAGGGTTTAATATACGTTAGGGAGTCTTACGGATCAAACTAAGTGAATAAATCGTATGGTTCAGTGTTAGATAACAAGTGAAGTCTAGGTGGATTCTTCCTAGGGTATCTCCTAAATCAACTGAGTTTTTCCCAAGTTATTTTTCAAATTCATTCTTCTTTGTGTTAGAGTCTTTAGTTTAGTAGCTAATTAATTTAGATTAATAAACAACTTCACTTATTTTAGGCTAAATAATAAAAAGAAAGTTAGTATTAGTACTTTTAGTTCCTTTGGGTTTGATAATCCGGTCTTGCCTAAGCTATACTACTGTTCGATAGGTGCACTTGCCTCAACCGTTGTCAGAGTTAGTTTCCAGGTTCGATCATTCTTTTTATAAATTTTAAAGCTCTGATTCACAGCGATCAGTATCCGTCGTCGGATTAGGGTTACGGGCATTACTTATCCAACCACAAGTCAATGCATTTTTATAAAAACTACTACTTTAATTAATGCATACCAATTCTTACTATCACAAATAAACATGTATATCATGTTTAATATCAAGACATTAACTAACACATCACAAATAATATTATTAACATCAACTAAAACTAATTGCATTCAAGTAGCTAAATACTATTCATTTGGTCATTTAAAAAAAATACTATTGCCGAATATACATGCTTGTCCTTGTTCACTTTATACAATCAAATAACTATGTTTGTTCAATTATATACATGATCGCTGTGATGTCAGAGTTTTAAAATTTATAATGAGAATGATCGAACCTGGAAACTAACTATGACAACGATTTGAGGCAAGTGCACCTATCGAACAGTAGTATAGCTTACGCAAGACCGGATTGTCGAACCCAAAGGAACTAAAAGTACTAATACTAACTTTATTTCTATTATTTAGCCTAAAATAAGTGAAGTTGTTTATTAATCTAAATTAACTAATTACTAATCTAAAGACGCAAAGACAAAAAGAATGAATTGGGGAAATACTTGGGAAAAACTCAGTTGTTTAAGATGATACCCTTAGGAAGAATCCACCTAGACTTTACTTGTTATCTAACACCGAACTGCATTTATTTATTCACTTGACTTGATCCGTAGGACTCCCTAATGTACATTAGACCCTCTCTCTGCGAATAACGACTAACCCTAGGTTGATTAATTGAAATCTCTTTCTAATTAAAACCCTAGAATCGCATAAACTCGATCTATGGATTCCCATATTAGGTTTCACCCTAATCCGCAGCAATGCTTCACACACCCTATCTCTAGGCGCGCGAACAACTCCATTGTAATTATGCTAGATCTATGAATAGGCAGGGACTTTTGCTCCACCACCTAAGCACATCATACTTGAATCAATATCCGCGAAATATTAAAACAAGAATTAAGCACACATAATTAAGAACAAATCAAGTATTTATCATATAGTTCAGAAAACAATAACAAGATTCATCTAAGTTTCATCCCCTTCGTATCTCAAGGGTTTAGTTCATAATAATAAAGAAAAACATCTCAGAAGAAAAGATAAAACAAAACATAAGAAATCCCTAAAACCCCCTGAAGGAATTGAAGAGGAGATCCTCCGTCTTGAGTAGAATTCCGGCTTCTTGAGATGGATCAACTGGCTATCCCTTGAGAGTTTCCCACAAATCTGACCTCTTCGGCTCGGCTCCTTGGCCTAGCTAACCGCCCTCTTCTAGGTTATACTTAGGGTCTTTATATAGGCTTTTGAAATAGGTTTCTTTGCCTCTAAGTATCCTTTTCCGAGTGAAATTACTCTCCTCCACGGTAGGGGCACGGCCATGGCATACGCCCGTGTAAATCGTGGCCAGGCCGTGTTGGACTCCGTTAGTAGGCACGGCCGTGTAGATTGACATCAGGCCGTGTTCTAGTATATTTGAGAGGCACGGCCGTGTGGGCTTTAGTCCAGGCCGTGTCGATTTCTTCTTTGGCCCATTTTGGTCCGTTTTGAGCCCGTTTCTCGTTCTTTTTATCCTTGGGTGCTTTCCTGAGTATAAGACATGAAAAGAAATGATTAAGAGCACATTTTTACATAAATCAAGGGATAAATCATCCAAAAGTATGCTAAATGTGGGATTAAAATATGTTACTATTTCGGTTTATCAAATACCCCCACACTTAAGCTTTTGCTTGTCCTCAAGCAAAATTCTCAACTTACAATTAAAACAAACTTTCTATAATTCATAATTCCTATCAACAATAACTTATCATAATTCATAGATAATTTATACATGGATAATTCAATTCAAAGAGTCCTAAGTATTCAAACAATCTAAGTCATAGATTTATAGCTCGAAAATATAGGCGTCTCCCATTATCTAAATAATTACCTTTAATTCAAAACCAACAAGGATTGACATCCTCACTAGAGATTCACTCAAATCACTCAAAGTGTTTAAGGTTCAGGAAAAAGCGCTCAAAAGTCGAACATGAAAAGTTAATCCCATAGGCTTGCCTGAAAATCAAATCTCCACCACTATAATATGAGATGATGCACAAATCAAAAGGTCTTTATCAGGGTTGTAACGTGGCTTGGGTTAAGGTGTGGATAAAGGCTGAATTAGAAGGTTAGAATCGAGATTGAATTGATAAATTACCTAACTAGAAACAATAAACTGAATAATTACATAATGGATTGAAACTTTAAACTAATAATTCGAGCTTCTTCTTCAATATTTGGAATTCAAACGTATAAGCTCACTTAATCACAAAACTAGTAATGAATAACGACTATATTTCGATTTTTTTTTAAGAACGAATCATAAATACATAACAAAGGATAAATTACTGAAATAAAAACATAGCTAGGCTATTAATAAAATCAATTCTCAATATAAGGGTAGTCAAAAGGAATGGGGATAACAAAAACAAAGGGTTTATGGGTTAATATTAGTGGTTATGTCAATAAAAAGGGTTGTTAGGTTTAAACGGGGTTCACTAGGGGTTAATTGTGAAGGTAGGCTTTTAATGGAGTTAGTGGGTTAAAACCTAGGTGCCTTCATCATCTCTGTATATCAAATCAAAGGTGTGGTCTCGATATGTATAAACGAGGCAAGTTCTAGAATAACAAATCAATGTTGACATACTCATAATCAATAAAGTGAGCATGAAAAAAAATATATGCTCTATAAGGCTCAAAATCTCACAAAAATTATGGGTATTTTTGACATCAACGTAAATTTCAAACTTCAAAGTAATATTTAAACTCAGTTCGACAACCTAGCAAATTTTAATTGAAAAAAATTTACTTATCATGCTTGATTCTTTAGTATCTTAAAATTTAATTATCAATGTACAATTATCAATGACTTAATCTAAAACATATCAATAAAAATCATAAATCATTAGAAATTTCATCCTAATTAGTAATATGAGGAATTTACTTAAAAACAAGACTAAATTCAAGATTTTGAGAATAGTGAAAAAAGTTAGGCACGTCTAAGATTCACCCCCCACACTTAAGATGTACATTGCCCTCAATGTACAAAGATAGATAATAACACAATAATACTAAAATCATAAGATATGAGGAGAAGTGAAACTTCCTGAATTATGGATGAAATCCTTGGAGGATGTGGAAAATACGTTGGAGGGGTCGGTCTGGATGACGATCCTGCGCTAGATGAAGAAATTGGGTAGCTCATGCAGGATTAGCCAGGATATAATAATAATAATAATTAAAACTATACTAATTAAAGAATTAAAGAAAAGCAAGCTAAAGTGAAGAAAAATAAAAATTGAAATAAAATTAAAAGAAAAGATGGATGGACCGTAGAGTCCTTATTGTTGGGTGTGATTTCTAAGGCTGGGGATATGGTCGTGGTCGTGGTGTGATTCCCTAGCAGCCTTTAGAACCTGACACTAAGAAACTAAATTGAAATAACCTAAATTAAGCATAAGATAGTCAAAGAGAAGGAAAATAAAGGAGAAGATGAAAGTAAAACAAAAGATAAATGGTCTCAAAGACCCTTGGCTTGTCGAGTGAATGAAGCGACCGGCATGAACTTATATAAATTGGTCTCCCTTGAGGAGACTTTGCTTGGCTTCTTCCGCTTCTTTGGCATTGTTTTGGTGTAGCTCAAGGGTATAGAGAAATGGAGTAGGAAAGAATGAAAAGTTGAAGGTTGAAAGTTAGTAGGGGAAGAGGGAAGGGAGGGGGGTTAAATAGATTTTCAAACCTGGTACAACCCCACGCCCGTGCTCCTTAGGCGTGTTGATTCACACGGCCGCCTCGCACGGCCGTGTGTCTAGGCGTGTTGGTTCACCCACGCCCGGTTTACAGATTGCCACGCCCGTTGGTGATAAATCGTTGTCGCCCACGCCGCGCCGCACGGCCGTGGTGGCTTTGCGCGTCGTTGGGCGGTGGTTGGAGTCCGTGACTTCAAGATTTGATTCTCTCCGACTGCACTCACCTCTGCCATGTTAGTACGGCGATCCAAGGCATCCACACGGCCACGGCCACGGCCGTGTGCTAGGCCGTGTGGCCTGGAAATCTGCACTTTTTGGTTAGTTTAAAGCTAGATACTATAAAGAAAGGATAAAATAGAATAAATAAGAAAAAATAAAAATGTAAAAGTTAATGGGGTTAGTGCTCGGGTTGCCTCCCGAGAAGCACTCATTTATAGTCTTCAGCTAGACTTTCCCTGTTTTCATTTTTTAAAAGAAGGTTCACGGAGCTGAAGCTCCTCTCTCATATCCCTAAAATCTTCACAATTATATATTTTGAGTCGGTGACCATTTACCTTGAATGTGTCATGAGTAGGATGAGTTACCTCGATTGTGCCATAGGGAAAGATTGTTTTAATCATGAATGGACCTGACCATCTTGATTTCAGTTTTCCAGGAAACAATTTAAGCCTTGAATTGTATAGCAGGACCAAGTCCCCTACTTTGAATTGTCTCGATTTCTTCAGACGAGAATCATGGCGTCGCTTTGTTGCCTCCTTGTATAGCTTCGAGTTCTCGTAGGCATCAGCTCTCCATTCGTCTAGCTCGTTCATCTGCATCATTCTTTTCTCTCCTGTAGTTTTAATATCGTAATTCAAAAATTTTATAGCCCAAAGAAGCTTTGTGTTCTAACTCAAATGGTAGATGACAACTTTTCCCGTAGACAAGTTTGTATGGGGATGTTCCTAAAGGGGTTTTAAAGGCTGTTCTATAGGCCCATAAAGCGTCATCTACTTTTATTGCCCAATCTTTCCTATTGGATTCAACTCGCTTTTCTCTAAGATCCGCTTAAGTTCTCGCTTTGCTACTTCTACCCCTTGCACCGGTTTGAGGGTGATATGGGGTAGCTATCCTATGGTGTACTCCATATTTTTAAGACCTTATCAAATTGAGTATTACAAAAATGAGTACCCCTATCACTAATGATGGCTCTAGGTGTTCTGAATCGAGAAAAACAGTTTCTTGAGAAACTTAACTACTACTCTGGCATCATTGGTAGGTAAAGCTTCAGCTTCCACCCATTTTGACATATAATCAACTGCTACTAGGATGTACTTATTTCCGAATGAACTAGGGAATGGACCCATAAAATCAATACCCCATACATCAAATATTTCACAAGATAGCATATATGTTTGAGGCATTTCATCACGTTTAGAAATATTACCTGTTCTTTGGCATTTATCACATGAAGCGACATACCTGTTGGCATCTTTGAATAGAGTGAGCAAATAAAAATCTGATTCGAGTATTTTATGTGATGTCTTAATGCCGCTATAGTGCCTTCCTGAAGGTCCTGAATGGCAATGTTGTAGGATTTTGCCCGCTTCTGTCTTTGTAACGCATCTCCGAATTACCTGATCTGCACAAATGCGAAAAAGAAAGGGGTCCTCCCAGAAATAGTTCTTCACATCAGAAAAGAATCACTTTTTTTGATGATGTGTTAGCTTTTTCTGTAGGATGTTAGCGACTAAATAATTCGCAATATCTGCAAACCATGGTACCTCAGAGCAGGTTATAGAAAAGAGTTGTTCCTCAGGGAATGAGTCGTTTATTTCGCTTTCATCGAGCTCTTCGATATGTGGGTTCTCGAGCACGAGAGGTGATCTGCTGCAAAGGTTTTCAGGCTCCTTTCTTATCCTCAGTATTTCCGTGTCAAATTCTGTAAAAGTAAAATCCATCTTATGAGTCGTGGTTTTGCATCGAGTTTTAGTTAAAAGATAACGAAGAGCGAGTGGTCGATTGTAAACGACAACTTTAGATAATACTAAATATTGTCCAATTTATCAAACGCAAAGACCACAAATAGTAATTCTTTTTCAGTAGTAGTATAATTTTCTTGTGCGCGTCATTAATGTCTTGTCAGGCGTAATAAATCGGTTGGAAGTGCTTGTCTTTTTGTTTGTCCTAAAATCGCACTCTACCGCAAAAATCACTTGCATCACACATTAGTTCAAAAGGAGATTCTAATCGTGGGCAATTATAATTGGGGCGTTTATTAATTTCTCTTTAAGAATATTAAATGCATCTAAACATTCCCGATTAAAATTAAAAGGTACATCTTTTCTAGCAATTTCGTTAGAGGCTTAGCTATTTTAGAAAAACTTTAATAAATCTTCTATAAAATCCTGCATGTCCTAAAAAGCTTCTAATAGCCTTAACTGAACTAAGAGGAGGTAATTTTTCTATGGTTTCGACCTTTGCTTTATCTACCTCGATTCCTTTACTAGAAATTTTATGTCCTAATACAATTCCTCTTGTACCATAAAGTGGCATTTTTCCCAATTTAAGACAAGATTTGTCTCCTCACATCTTATTAGAACTCGTTTTAATTTTTAAGGCAAAGATGGAAAGAATTACCGAATACCGAGAAATCGTCCATAAATACCTCCATAATGTCTTCCACAAGTTCACAAAGATTGCCAACATGCAACGCTGAAAAGTAGCAGGGCATTACATAATCCAAAAGGCATTCTACGATAAGCAAACGTCTCACTGCATGGACATGTGAATGTTGTCTTCTCTTGATCTTCAAAGCTATTGGGATTTGGAAATAGCCGGAGAGTCCATCTAGGAAGCAATAGTACATATGCCCAGATAACCTTTCTAACATTTGATCAATGAAGGGCAAAGGAAAGTGATCTTTTCTAGTGGCGTCGTTCAGCTTCCTGTAATCAATGCAGACTCTCCAACCTTTAACTGTTATAGTGGGAATTAGTTCATTCTTCTCGTTGGCTACCACCGTCATGCCTCCTTTCTTTGGAACAACCTACACAGGACTTTCCCAATTGCTATAAGAAATAGGATAAATTATTCCAGCATCTAGAAGTTTAATTACCTCAGCTTTCACAACTTCTTTTATGTTGGGATTCAATCGTCTTTGAGGTTGCACACATGGCTTGTATTCCTCTTCCATTAAAATTTTGTGGGTGCAAAACGATGGGCTTATTCCCTTAATGTCAGAGATTTTCCAAGCTATGGCTCTTTTATGTTCTCTTAGTACCTGTATCAACTCCTCTTTTTCCTTGGGTTCCAATTCTGAAGAGATAATTACTGGTAGCATAGAATTATCCCCGAGGAATGCATATTCTAAGTGTTTCTAAGAATGCTTTAATTCTAATTTGGGCGGCTCATCAATAGAGGGTTTTTGTTTTAGTTCGTCATTGACTTCAATGCTCTCTTTTTATGTTTGTCTAGATGAAGATGTATTCAGATTCAGCTTGTCAACTTCATCTTCTTCCCCCTCTTCTTGAGTCAGGCACAGTTCCATTGTGTCATCATGTATAATTTCCTGTAAATGAGTTTTGAATGATATGATTAGTAGTATCAACAAAATAACAAGAATCATCTTGTTCTTTAGAATATCGCATGGCATCATAAATTTGAAAAATAATGTCCTCATCGCCTATTCTTAATGCAAGTTTATCGTCACCTACATCGATAATGAACTTAGCAAAGCTAAAAAGGGCGCCCTAAAATTAAGGGAACCTCAATATCCTCATCTATGTCAAGCACAACAAAATCAACAGGGAAAATAAATTTATCAATTTTTACCAAAACATCCTCGATAACTCCTCTAGGATATTTAATTGATCTATCAGCTAATTGAATACTCATTTTAGTGGGTTTTGGTTCCCTAGATCTAGTTGTTTAAACATTTTATAAGGCATTAAATTAATATCGCACCTAGATCACCTAATGCTTTCTTAATATTTAAACTACCAATTAAACAAGGAATAGTAAAACTTCCTGGTCTTTTAATTTGGTTGGTAACTTGTTTTGGAGGATGGTGAACATTCTTCATTAAGCTCCACAGATTGATACTTCTTCAAGATTCCTTTTATTCGTTAGGAGTTCTTTTAAGAATTTTATGTATGTCGGATCTCAGTGAAATGGCTTCAACAAAGGGTAAGTTAATATGTATTTGTTTAAAAAGTTCAAGAAATTTACCGTATTGGGCATCTAATCGATCTTTCTTCAACTTTGTTGGGTATGGGATTGATGGTTTACTTTCTTTGCGTACTGGAGTTACATCCTCAACTCCCTCATCCTTTGCTTTGTCATCTTCATGTGGTATTTTTTTCTTCGGTTCAACTAACTCCTTTCCACTTCTCAGTGTAACTGCCTTTACCTGTTCTATTCCTTTAGAAGAAATCTCTGATCGAATTTCAGAAACTATCTTAGTAAGTTGCCCAACTGACTTAGTAATTTCCCCAACTGACTTAGTAAGTTCTCCAACTTGGGTCTCGATCCCTTTGATCGATGCTTGTTGGGTCTTAAGGGTGGTTTCAGTGTCTTGGAGACGGTTTTCTGTGGATGTCATGAATCTTGTCAGCATCTCTTCAAGGTTCGGCTTCTTCTCCTGTGGATAGGGCTGATTTTGGAAATTTTGAGGAGGTTATTGTCTTTGATTTCCTTGATTTCCTTGTCCTCCCCATGAAAAATTTGGGTGGTTCCTCCAACCTATATTATAATTATTACTATATGGGTTAATATTAGATCTGAAATTGTTACCTATATAGTTCATCTGTTCGCTCTCTGTACCCGGTTGGTAGGGTGGATACTCAAGATTCGCCACGGTTCCACTTACGTCGCACTGCATTACTGGATGTACCTGCGAAGAACACAAACTATCAAGCTTTTTATTCATCATCTCTACTTGTGTTGATAGCATGGTTACTGCATCGAGGTTGAAAACTCCGTCTGATTTTGTTGGTTTTGTCTTTGTAACCTGCCACTGATAGTTATTCAGTGACATCTCTTCAATAAACTCATAGGTCGCTTTTGAGTTCTATTGTTCGTGGTTCCACCGCTGGCTGAATCAATTAGTTGCCTCGTTGAGGGGTTTACACCGTTATAGAAAGTTTGGACTTGGAGCCACAAGGGTAAACCATGGTGCAGACACCTTCTCAAGAGATCCTTATATCTCTCCCATGCATCATATAATGTCTCTAAATCCATCTGCACAAAAGAAGAGATATCATTCCGTAATTTGGCCGTTTTGGCCAGTGGGAAATATTTCAATAAAAAATTTTCGGTCATTTGATCCCATGTAGTGATTGACCCTCGTGGTAACGAAGTTTAACCATTGCTTTGGCTTTATTCCTTAATGAAAAGGGAAATAATCAAGCCTTATGGCATCATCGAAACGCCATTTATTTTGAAGGTATCACGTAACTCTAAAAATTAACTATATGAGTGTTTGGATCTTCGCCCGCAAACCATCAAATTGAACAAATTGTTGAATCATTTGTATAGTGTTAGGCTTTAATTCAAAATTATTAGCAGCTATAGCAGGCCTAACAATACTAGATTCTGCTCCTGTTAAATGAGGTTTAGCATAATCATACATAGTACGCGGGGCATTATTCTCTCCCAATCTTGTGGTGGTGGATTATTTTCGTCCATCCCTTCAGTAGGATTGGATCTGTCTTCTCGCTCTTCTTCTGTGTAATTTAGGGCTCGCCTAATTTCTCTGCGATTTCTACGAGCGGTAGCTTCAATATCACTGTCGTGTACTAGTGGTCCTCTCGGGTTCCTTCTAGTCATAAACTAGAGGTACCTGCTAGGAAAAAGAAAGAAAGAAATTTAGAAAAGTTAAAACTAAGATAAAAAAAATAAAAATAAAAGTAAATTGCAAAAATAAAAAATAATGGCTAAAGTAATAAAGATAGAGCTTTCTTAATATTTTAGTTCCCCGGCAATGGCGCCAAAAACTTGATCACTGTGATGTCAGAGTTTTAAAATTTATAATGAGAATGATCGAACCTGGAAACTAACTATGACAACGATTTGAGGCAAGTGCACCTATCGAACAGTAGTATAGCTTAGGCAAGACCGGATTGTCGAACCCAAAGGAACTAAAAGTACTAATACTAACTTTCTTTCTATTATTTAGCCTAAAATAAGTGAAGTTGTTTATTAATCTAAAAAAACTAATTACTAAGCTAAAGACGCAAAGACAAAAAGAATGAATTGGGGAAATACTTGGGAAAAACTCAGTTGATTAAGATGATACCCTTAGGAAGAATCCACCTAGACTTCACTTGTTATCTAACACTGAACCAAACGATTTATTCACTTGACTTGATCCGTAGGACTCCCTAATGTACCTTAGACCCTCTCTCGAAGCGAATAACGACTAACCCTAGGTTGATTAATTGAAATCTCTTTCTAATTAAAACCCCTAGAATCGCATTAACTCGATCTATGGATTCCCATATTAGGTTTCACCCTAATCCGCACCGCCACACCCTATCTCTAGGCGCGCGAACAACTCCGTTGTAATTATGCTAGATCTATGAATAGGCAGGGACTTTTGCTCCACCACCTAAGCACATCATACTTGAATCAATATCCGCGAAATATTAAAACAAGAATTAAGCACACATAATTAAGAACAAATCAAGTATTTATCATATAGTTCGTAAAACAATAACAAGATTCATCTAAGTTTCATCCCCTTCGGTATCTCAAGGGTTTAGTTCATAATAATAAAGAAAACATCTCGTAAGAAAAGATAAAACAAAACATAAGAAATCCCTAAAACCCCTCAAGGAATTGAAGAGGAGATCTTCTGCCTTGAGTAGTATTCCTCGCTTCTTGAGATGGATCAACTGCTATCCTTGAGAGTTTCCCACAAATCGACCTCTTCTGGCTGGCTCCTTGGCCTAGCTAACCGCCCTCTTCTAGGTTATACTTAGGGTCTTTATATAGGCTTTTGAAATAGGTTTCTTTGCCCCTCAGTATCCTTTTCCGAGTGAAATTACTCTCCTCCACGGCAGGGGCATGGCCATGGCACACGCCCGTGTGAATCGTGGCCAGGCCGTGTTGGACTCCGTTAGTGAGGCACGGCCGTGTAGATCGACATCAGGCCGTGTTCTAGTATATTTGAGAGGCACGACCGCAGTGGGGCTTTAGTCCAGGCCGTGTCGATTTCTTCTTTGGCCCATTTTGGTCCGTTTTGAGCCTGTTTCTTGTTCTTTTTATCCTTGGATGCTTTCCTGAGTATAAGACATGAAAAGAAAGGATTAAGAGCACCTTTTTACATAAATCAAGGGATAAATCATCCAAAAGTATGCTAAATGTGCAATTAAAATATGTTACTATTTCGGTTTATCAATACACACCATTACTAAATGTTTTGCCACAATACAAATCTTTGGATCTCATGACCGAAAACACATAAATATCCAATGAAAATTATGAACTTCAAACTAAAGCAATGTCATAGTCGAATATTACAAGTGAAAATGTTTAAAATTTTAATTAAAATTACATCTCATTCAATTGCCATGCACATGAAGTATGACCTAATCTTTTCATGACTTGTCTTGTAAGTGTATACAAAATGAGCAAGATTATATACGTCAACCAAAATGCACAATATACCTAGAACAAACCAACTCCTTTTTATTTTATTACCTAAATATGACACATATCATGATAAGTAATAACTTTCAAATTAAGCTTATAAATCATGCAAGAAATATTCATCTACAGTATATAAACAATTTACCTTTCATAATCTCCTTAAAACACACTCATGCTATAACAAGTTATAGTATGTCCGAATATGCACAAACATAACCAACATCTCAAGTATATTCAACCAACTCAAGCATATCCAATCAACTCAAACATAAACATAAAGCCATTTTCGTATGGCATTTATATACATTCATATAAAACATCATTTGAGTCAATTTAAAAAAACGGTTTAGCCTATACATGCCATAGACTTAAAGTTCATACACAAAAGAGGTACCAAAATATCGACGATAGTGTGATGAGCTTCAACGATGATTCCCGAGCACGAGATGAACACCCAAAAGAGATCTACAATACAGAAACAACCAAGTACAAAGTAAGCTTTCATAGCTTAGTAAGTTTTAAGCATTTAACTCACATATAAGCTTTATCATGATTTAATAATTTATTTCATTTACAACCTCCTTTCCGAATATTCAAACATACAAAAATAGATTTCATAACAACATTATATGCATGTATATATATATATCCATACACCACTTTCACATGATAAAATAACCAGCATATGCATCTTTTACTTACCGAATTTCTACTTACATTTCAAGCTACCATCAATCACAAATCGTTATGTAAAATACATACCTCTAGGTTATTTACCTTACCAACCTTAACCACCCGTGCATAACATATGATTGTATACTCGAACAATTTAATATCCTTATCAACATTAATAATAAGAGTCTTTTAAATAGCATCAAACCTGCATACTTGTTATCAAAATTCAGTAACGTATCGCACACATAGTGTCGTTACTTTGACATTCCGCACACTTAGTGCCAAGTTTCTGTAACGTATCGCACACTTAGTGTCGTTACCTTGACTATTCGCACACATAGTGCCATGTGAACGATTTCGCACACTTAGTGCTCGGTTATAAGTTCGCACACTTAGTGCTTTTCGTAAACCTGCTATTCGAATGTACAATTATATATACAAGATCTAATCCACAACTTCACATATAAATACATACATATAGGTATAACTTTATTATTTCATATCCAAGTCTATATCATATTCGGCCAAGACATTATCATGTAACTAACATTTCCTTTGGATATATTCATATCCCAATTTAGTATCTCTCATATCTATTTGCATCATTAACCTATAGATATACATTTCATGCAAATAAATCCAACCTCCAAGCAACCACACATTCTCTACTAACTTATACTAAAATTCATTAACACATTCGGCAATATGATATTTAATATACTTACCACCATTTAACTTAGGCATATAATATAGAATAAAATTCGATTTAACCCAATTGCTTAAAAACTTACCTCGAAAATCGACGGATTAGGGTTTCCCGGCTATTCGTTCAACTTCGCCTTTCCCCGATCCAATCCTGTTTCTTTTTGTTCTTGATCTAAATAATTCCAAATTAAGCTCATTCAAATATAATTTCATTCAATTTAAACCAAAAACACTTAATTATACAAATTACCATTTTACCCCTGACATTTACCACTTTTGCAATTTAGTCCCTATTGCACAAAACACAAAATACACATAATTTGAATTTACTCCTTTAGGGCCGAATGCTCCTCATGCCTATATAAGTCCATACAATCCATTTATTTTGCATTTTAGTCCCTCAACTATTTATTTTTGCAATTTAATCCATAACACTCAAATTCACCAAAATTTCCAATTCAAAACATATCCTTAATATTTTACCATCAAACATTACAAAACATAAACATTCATCAATGGCCGAATATCAAAAATGCATCAAATTCAAAAATTCTAACATGGGTCGAATAGTATTCAAAGTAACGATCTCAAAAACGTAAAAATTATAAAAAACCGAACAAATTACATACCTAGATCAAGCAAAATCCAAGGCCGAATGTTCTAAGCTTTCTTCTTTTATTTCTTTTGTGTTTTTCGGTCAAAAAGATGAACAAATGCATGGTCTTCTAATTTTTGTTTTATTTTAATTACATAATTTTATAATATTTATCATTTTAACCTTTAATGACTTATTATAAAAATCATAATAATAAGGTCACTCTTGACCTTATGTCGTCCACTACTATAAGAAATGGGCTATTTGCCCTTTAAGGATTCAACATTAAAAAGCCACTCTCAAATTAGCACTATCACAACTAACCATCAAATTTTCATTTTACGCGATTACGTCCTTTTATTTAATTAAGCACACAAACACTCAAATTTTTATACGAAACTTGCACACATGCTAATTCACACCCAATTAACTCAGAAAATAATACTTAAAAAGTTTTTTTTGACTCGGATTCATGGTCCCGAAACCACCGTTCCGATTAGGGCTAGAATCGGGCTGTTACAGACGTCCTCCAATGTGATAGTGCATTCCTCGCATGACATAATGAAGGTGTGGGTCTCCGAACACCATCACTCAACCAAGGCGGATATTAGGTTTGCCCTCAAGTCAAACCTCCAGATCAATGCGACATCCCCAAATCCCACCAACTGTAAGTATGGCATGATCCGTTCGTCTGGATCGTACTTGGGAAAAAGAAACCGTGACCTTAAAACCCAGTACCCATCATGTATGGTAAAATTTTTATAAAAATATGATAAATCAATTATCTATATAATTTAAACATAAAATTATATATTGAAGAGTATAACTGAAAGCTTGAGAAAACAAAAACAATAACTTATATTATATATACTCTTCGATTCATCTTCACTGTAAGATAATTTTATGTTTAAACATAAAATTAAAAAGTCGGGACATGAAATTACAGTTTAGATACTATTTTTGACAAAAACAAGAACTTACCTAAGTGAGTAAAAATTAAAGCTTGAGAGTTAAATTTGCATTTAAGCCATTTCTTTAATATAAATTATAAAAGTAAAAGTTATATACATATTACATATTTCACACATAATTATAACATGTAAAAGAAAAGTACATATATAAACATCCATATCAAAGCAAACTTTGAGAGATGATCATATATAATGGTCTAACCTTAATCCCAATAAATTTTTGAAAATGCAACGAAATGTTTTTAATCAAACCAACGTAGCAAACATCCATATCAAAGTAAACTTGGCTTAGCAAATATAAACAAGTTACCAATGTTAAATTAAATTGTAAGAGAAGACCATTTGATTAATAATAACACATTCTAATTAGATCCCTGAAAGACTTTTCAAATACACGAGAAACTTGAAAATAATTTAACATAACCATGTTGGACATACTCACACATTCAACACTCATAAAATTAAAGAAATTATATATTTTATTAATTTTTAACATAAAATTAATTTTAAAATATTTTTTATTTAAGTATTTTTTATTTAAATTAAATTAAATGAGTAATAAAATATTATTAAAATGAAAAAAAAGGCTAAAAGGGGCTAAAATGGCTAATAACAGCCCAAAAATGTGATATAAGATATTAAATTTTATTTGTATAAAAAAAATTCAATACATGCAACCAAATAGATAAATGTAGATAAATACATGCAAAACACGTAGAGATCAGTTTCATGCAAAAAAATAGGCTAAAAGGGGCTAATAACAATCAAATAGAGATCTGTTTCATGCAACCAAAATACGTAGAGTAAAATAGCGCTAAGTAAGAAAAAAGAGAAACCAAAACGAAATCTTTTTTTATTTAATTTATAATTAATTTTATTGTTTCATTGGTCCTCGATAAAGTGTGATCCGTGTTTATTCGAGAAGACATTTCGATATCTGTATAATTTTAAAAAAATTACATAAATTAAATATAATTAATTATTATATTACAATAACTACGTTTAATATAATATATGCACATAAAAAAACCTATACATACCTTACTTGTATGTATCAACTTTAAAACAAATAAAACATTTTCTTTTCTTTTTTTTTTTTGCTTTTCTATTTTCTTCCCTTCTTCCTCTTATTATACAAAAAATTTGAAAGGGACCAAAGCCCCACCTTCCTTTTTATAAATAACCCAACGTCTCCTCTTCTCCCCTTTCATTTCTTTTTTTTTTTTTTTAAGTAACAATTATTAAATCCTTGCTAGTCACATCGCTGATGCATATATTTATTTTTAATCCTTTTACTTTTTTTTAAAAATCTCATAGTTAATTTTTTTACAAATAAATCTTTTTCCATTTTTTTTTCAGTCAATTCAACCCCATTTTCTTTATTTTTTTTCCAAACTTTCTTTATTTTTTGGTCTTTTGTTTTTTTATTTTTATTAAAAATGTCTCTTATCAATTTTTCTTTAAAAATGTCCATTTAATTTTCTTGATTTCACATTACATAAATGATTTATATGAAAATTATATTTTACAAAATAATTATCAATTTACATAATTCAAAAAATATATTTTACAAAATATAATTTTACATTTCAAACATTCGGAATAGTTTCACTTATCTTACAATATATAATTTTACAACACGAACAATTTTCTCAATACTAAAAAAAAAATTTAAACGATTTTGTTCAAGACCGACAATATTGTGTCTTACAAACAAAACATAATTAAACAGTTTTGTTCAAAACCGACATCATTCTATCTTACAAATTGAAAAATAAATTGTTTAACCGCAACAATAGCGACTTTCTCGGTGCTATTAAATTGTAGCCCGAATGCTACCGATATTGATGATTTCACACATGTGATTCGATTTAGGATTTCTTAAAATCTTCAAACATCCCATTGACCTAGGGAATCCCAAATAATCTACCCGTTGGTTGCATAACCAATTTGAACCTGTTATCGTCCTACCACAACCAACGGAAACAATTATATAACCAATTTGAACCAGTTACCAAATAAATAATTGGCATCCAAAAATAACCGTTAAATTTACTGGTGTCGGAGCTCCACCGGGTTATCATTAAACAAAACATACCATCAGATTAAAAAAAAAAACACAAATACATAAACATTTCTCATATCTCTCTCATTCATCCTCTAACAAAGTATAAGTACTTTTTTTCCTTCAACTCAAATTGATCTGCCATTGAGGGTTATATATATCAATTTGGTCACGTAAAAAAAATTTGTTCCATCAAATAAAATATTATTTTTAAAAAATTTTAATTTAAAATAAACATATTTAAAAAAAGCCTTGAAATGTATTGGTGGCGCCATTTAGAATGGCTCCACCAAAAAGAATATAGATTTAAAATTTTAAAAAACAAATAATTAAAAAAATTAGAAAAAAAGGACATTGCAAAAAAGTTTAAAAAAGACACTGACAGTATTGGAAACGGGTGGCGCCAAATTATTTGGCTCCACCAGGAAAAGGAATATTTTTTAAAAGTCTACCCCCAATTTTTCAGAAATTGCAGTATTTTCCTGATATTTATACAAATGATGTCATTCTACGTGGCTCTACCCAAAAAAATGACTTTTTTATCATGGTTGCTGACATAGCACGTTGGTGGTGCCAAACTCTTTGACTCCACCAACTTTCACGGTAAATTTTAGGTTATTTATGTGTTTAATAAAAAAAGTGGGTCAATTACGTAATTAATTAATTTTTTGAGTTATTTTTATAAAAAAGCCGATATGATCTATGATTCAAGATTTGTTATATGTAATTTTTATCTAAGTTTATATTTGATTTGATTTTTTAAAAAAGGTTAATGAATAAATTGATAAAGGAAAAGGAATTGGATTATTTTATGGACCCTTCTCACCATATCATTCACAGTCTTTTTCACTAATTTTTTTCATGTTATTGATACATAATTTTGGTAATTTCTTTACCAAAAACCCACAATCTTGAACCTTGAACTCCAAATCTTGAACCCCAAACTTTGAATTCTAAATCTTGAACCCCAAACTCGAATCAAGCTTTAAGGTTTAGGGTTTTAGTTTGGGATTCAAGGTTTGAGATTTGGTGTTTAAGGTTTGTGGTTTGAGTTTGAGTTTGGGGTTTCGAGTTTAAGGTTTACGATTCAGGTTTAAGATTCAAAATTCACAGTTTATTGTTCAAATTTGGGGTTTGAGGTTTAAAGTTTGAGGTTTAACGTTCTAGTTTAAGATTTGAGGTTTAGGGTTCGGGATAAAAATATTACTAAAATTATATATCAATGACAAAAGAGTTTATTAAAATATTATTATATAATTGAAAAAGAACCATAAATAATATGATGAGAATGGTCCGTAAAATAATTTCTCGTCCAAGTGCAATTTAAATATTTCAGTGTGGGGTTTTTTTTTTTTTTTTTTAAAACATAAGATTGTATACTTAATCGTAAAAATTAATTACTCAAAGAAAGCAGTGGTCTGCTACCAAAGTTATAAGTCCACATATAGTTACAAAGGAATTCTATATCATCTAAATCATTCTTTTAAGGGTAAATACACTCATAGTCACTTTTGTTTAGCTCAAGTTATATTTTAGTTATTTATATTTGAAATGTTACGTTTTAGTCACTTACATTATCGTGTTGTAATATTTTAGTCACTGAGCTGTTAATTGTCGTTAACGGTGTAACCGTAAGTTGACATGGCACGTTAAATCTTCATTTCAAATAAAAATTTTAGGTTAAATTATACAATTGGTCATCATATTTTTTTTTTTATTTTAAGCAATTTAATTTTTTTCTTTTATGATTTTTTTTAACTTTTTTTTTTCCATTTTCTTCTATTCTCCCTTTGTTTTCTTACCATTGCTTATAACCAAAACTCATAAACTCATATCATCTGCTAACTATCAGAACCTTTCACCACCACCCATCATCTTCATTTCATCCACTAACACATTTACCACTACCATGACCTCATTCACGACTAACCCAACAATATCATCCCCTCGCCAAATAAACCCATGGTCAAATCAATCAAGAATCCAAGTAAACAACAATTAATAAGCCCTATAAAATCACAGAGAGCCAAAGATTAGACTTGCAACAAAGAAAAAAGTGTAAAAGAGAGAGAGAGAGAGAGAGAGAAATGGAGAAAAAGAGAGGGATTAGATTTAAGTCAAGGGGTTCGAGGTACTCCGACAACTTTCTTGTCGATCCTAACAGTCAGGAAGGAGGTATTGGTGAGGAGGAGCACATATCAGAAAATCGAGCCGATCTAATGACCGATGTTGGAGATTCAATCTTGGGTAGTCCAAAAGTTGAGGATTTTTTTAGATGTTTTCGAAAGGAGGTCGTGGTTATAGTGCAGGTGTTAGTGGATGAAAGAGAATGGAAAAAAAAAAGTTAAATTAACATAAAAGGAAAAAAAATTAAATTGCACAAAATGAAAAAAAAATGGACCAATTATATAATTTAACCTAACATTTTTGTTTGAAATGATGATTTAATATGCCATGTCAGCTTACCGTTACACCATTAATGGCAATTAATAGTTCAGTGATTAAAATGTTACAATACGATAACACAAATGACTAAAACGTAACGTTTCAAACATAAGTGAGTAAAATGTAATATGAGGTAAACAAAAATGACCATGGGTGTAATTTACCCTTCTTTTAATATCCCAATCTATAGAAAGCCTATTGTTAACTCCTCCAATTCTACTCATTGTTTTCCCTAGTAATCTTAGTTTCACTATTTTTTTTTATACTCTTTACAATATCCTCTATTTTTTGCAACCCTTGAAATAATCTTTTCTTTCTTTCTTTCCAAATCCCAAGCAAGTTTCAAAATGAGAGTACTAAGAGACTTTCCTTTTAATCTTTCAAGTGCCCAATGAAACTCTTGGTGCCACCCCATAACATTTCTTTGCAACTGACATAACCTCAGAATCTCCTTCCAGACCACCTTTGAAAAATCACAATCAAAGAAAAGGTGATATCTGCTTTCTTTCTCCCTACCACAGAGAATACAGTTTCCATCAATATTCATTCCATATGAAATCAATTTCTCCTTTGTCAGCAGCCTATCCAATATGGCCATCCACGAGACCAATCTATCCCATAGCACCTTCTCCTTTCTAATTTCTTTCCAATATCTAGAAACAGTAATCCCAGCATCAATTGGTAACTTTAATGCTGTTATAGCAACGCTTCTCATCTTCAATATTTTCCTCCATGTCCAGCTTCCTCCCTTTGTTCCTTGCAACTGCCGAAAGAAACAATCCTTTATAACATAAGCATAAAGCCACGCAATCCATGAAGACCCATGCTTTGTTAAAATGGCTTTAATATGCTGGATTCCAAGACATTAAATCCTTCAGGCCTAAACCCCCCTCTGATTTTGGGAAGCAAATAGAGTCCCAACTAACTCTACCACCCTCCAGTTCCACAGGCTCATCCTTCCCTTTCGAGAAAAATCGTGAACATAATTGATTAATCCTTTGAATAACAGCATTAAGCAAGATAAGCTGTCTACACCAGAAATTCTGTAAACTAAAGATCACAAATTGGATGACTTGTGCTTTCCCTGCATAAGATAAATGCTTAGCTTCCCAACTATGTAATCTTGCAGCAATCCTATCAATTAACGGGGTGCAATCTCTCAAGTAAGCCTTCTATGACAAGTGGAACTCCAAGGTATCTAACACGTAGCTTGCCTATTTTTATACCTGTAACTGCTTGAATTCCATCCAACTCATCTTTTGAGATCCCTGAAGAAAAAATTTCACTCTTTGTTGGATTAAGCTGCAAACCAGAGAATTCATAGAATCTGTAAATACACTCCAAATCCCCAAAAAAGAATCAAAAGCTACCTTGGAAAAGATTAACAAATCATCTGCAAAGCACAGATGAGTTAATTTTATCCTATGACACTGGATGGTGTTGAAAAAGTCTGCAGCATCAAGAAGCTTAGAAAGAATGTTCATGGATAGCACAAAAAATTAAGGGGATAGTGGATCCCCTTGCCTTAACCCTCTAGCACCTTTAAAGTACCCCACTAGTCCCCCATTTCAAGAAATGGAGAACCTAGGTATAGTGATGCAGGTTCTAATCCAATTTAAAGTTTGTTTAGGCATCTCCAATGCAACAAGAACTTCAAGAATAAACTCCCATCTTAAGGAGTCGAATGCTTTCTGTAAATCGATTTTGAGGGCACAACGAGGAGAAAGGGATTACTGTGATTTTGTTGTTCATTAATGATGATCTATTTAAGTTACAGACCTAGTCAATCTCTATGATTAGTTGTTGGAGGTGCCTCTTCTTTAGTTTTTGCCTATTTAAATAATTCTAAGTAGTTGCTGCTAATGAAAGCCGTCTAAAGATGTATTTGCATATGCAGCTAAGGTAGTGCTAATTTTTTCAGGTACACTTATATTTATAACCATGATTTGAACTTCCTTGTTTGTAGATCAGTATGTCTTCCAGTCTCTGTATGAATTTTACAACTTAATGAGGTGCGCATACATTTCCATCAATTATCATTTTAAGGAAACCAATAATATAGTTACTCTGTTTCATCTATGTTCTTCTTGTTCTTATGCTGCTTCTTTATTTTTGTACTTTATCAGACAGTAGGTAGATAATATGCAAACTCACATTAACATTGGCTCCTAGTAGAGTAGCTTTGGGAAATCTTTTGATTTTAGCGTAGTCAATGAATGACACCTTTGGAACATATATTAAGTAATCAAACCGTCCAGATTTAAGACTCTAGTTTCTTGAAAAAATAAAACACTTCCTGTTCGTTTTCGATAGAAAAATTTGGGCAGCTTTACAATGAATGAGATGGTAGGTGTTGATGAAGGGTTGTTGGGCTGTGTCTGCAATTGAGTTATTGTTTGCTTTAAAGGTGAAGGCCTGTCAAGCAGTTTTGTTCTTTGAGAAAGACGTGATGTCATGAGGGGTCTATAAGGTTGTTCAAGCGGTACAGTGAACAATGTGAAGCCAATAAGTATAAACATTGCTCTCTTTAACCACTAAAAATCTTAAATATAGACAATAAAACAGACATAAAAAATAAAAATAAAAATGTGGAAGCCCGCTGATGTCAAACACTCGTAAAAATGCTTTGTAATCCGTGACCTACCTCATCGTTGGCATTCGATCCCATTGAGCATCTCATGCCTACATCAAACCAAAAAAAAGAAGACCAAGATTTGGGACATTTCAGTCAGAAAAGCTTGCTTGCTGCTGGAACTGGCTCATTCATACAACTTTTAGCTCTTCTTTTCTGGATCTCTGAAGTATAGTAACTATATGACTTATAAAATGGCAGAAGGTTAGTTGTTAGCATTTGAAATAGGCATAATATTTTTTTTGCCCTCCAACTTTATAGAAAAAGTGATTTTAGCCTTCATTTAATTTTTCTATCTCTTTTAATACTTTAACTTGTATTTTTGTCAAATCACCCTAATTTTGGATGGAAAAGTTAACTTTTTTTTTTTAAACTTTGTTGATGTGTCATACACGTGAATTGCTACGTAAATGACATGTAAGCATTTAATATTTTTTTTAAAATACTAAAAATTATAATTTTTTAATAATTTTAATGATTTTTAATTTTTAAAAATAATTCTTTTTATTTTTAAAATTTTAAAAAATTATTTAAATGATGATGTGTCAATCATATAACAATAACGTGTATGCAATATCAGTAAAATAAAAAAATGTTAATTTTTCCATTTATTATAAATGATTTGACATAAAGCGTAAATTTAATGACTAAAAAGATAAAAAAAAATAAATGAATGGTTAAAATATTTTTTTTACAAATGCTAGATTGAACAAAATATTTCAGACTATCAATACCATTACCCATAAAGATGCTGGAAAGCTTCTTGCAAAATTTCTTGGTGACTAGTCATTAGGGAGTTGGATTGAAAGTTCTCCATTTCTTTCTAAATCTTTGCTTACCCATATGTTATTTCCTCCAATAACCTTCGTAATTTCAACCATACAAGATTCTAACGTTAAAAACACATTGTTCAAACTCTCTGGTGACAACCTCGTTGAAAAATTTTTCTATAGCCCCACTAGCTCATCAATTGTTGGAGATTCTTGATGCAAAGATTGTATTGCTCAAAAACATCCAAGTTCCAACCCATTTAAATTTGGAGACTGAAAAAACAGCTGTAAATCAAATCCATCTACCATTAATTAAAATCCCAAAAAAAAAGCGATAAATCGAGGTCAATAAACTTTCTCAATACATTTTATCTTAAGGTTCTTCAAAGTCATGACATCAAATCAAACTATAAACAATCAATTAAAAAAGACGGAGGAGAAATATAAATAACATCGTAAGCATATAATAAGATTCTCTTTACTAAATAGTGAGCGACTTTATTTACTTCACCACATGTCTAATGAAAGGACAAGATTCTAAAAGACTATTTCAAAATTAAACTGATGCAGTCGTAAATCAATTAAAAATTCAACAAAGATAAGTGTCTCTATCAATTAATAATATAGTTACGGTGAGTATAGATATCGTTCCCACAAAAACTAAAAGTATTAGTTGTCGAAACCATTTTTAAATGGGTTTATAAAAACGGGGGTCGACTTTAAAAACAAAAATGGGAGTCGCCACCAATCCCTTTTTACTTAGGTGGGATTGGATCACCTTATAAGACGTTTTATTTCAAAATATTGATTTTTGGTCCACAAAATACCAGAAAACAGGTTCGGGAGTCGGTTACGTACGAGGAAGGGTTAGCACCCTCGTAACGCCCAAAAATTGGTACCTAATTGATTAATTAATGTCCTTATGTTGAGAATTTGAAAAAGATTTTAAAATACGAGTTCTTTAGAAAATGTTTAGACAATTCGAATTGGATATCGAAATTCTCCTGTTCCGGAAGAATGAAATATCACATCCAACACGTTAGGGTACGACATTTCAAACTTTAAATGTATATATATATGTATGGTAAAAAAATAAAAATAAAAATTAAAACTTTAAATGATTCGAAAAAGAAATAAAATAAAAATAAAAATATGAACCTCTGTTTATTTCTCTGTATCTATTTGCATGTATTCCCCCCCTCTGTTTTACAAGTTTTTGGGTTTATATAAACCCAAAAATAGATTTAAAAAAAGGAAATACATGTGTTTTGCCATATTTGCTGCTCTTTATTTCCTTTTTGCAGGTGAAGAGCGGATCTCGGCGATGGAGAAGGTGATCCGCGCTGATTGTGGCGTGAAGAGGGGGCTGTTGACTCCTGCGGTGCGAAGAGGGGCTGTTGACTCCTGCGGCGCCTAGGGTTTCAGAAACCCTAAGCTACTGAAAAAATTTTGGGCCCCTTTGGGCCGTGTGTGTTATTGGGCCATTTAGTCAGGTCTGGGTGTAATGGGGTAATGGGTTAGGATTGGGTAGGTGATTGGGTTGTTTAATTGTTTTTTTTTTGGGGGGTTTGTATTGGACTGTTAAAAAAAACATTGTTTATTTATTTTTATTATTTTTTGTTTTTTTGGATTGTGTATGGGCCCGGGCAAAATGGGTTATTACATTAGTAATTACCGTTTTTCTATTATTTAATCGACAAATTAAAGTGATTGATTAAAACTAAAATTAACTAAATTAATTAACTAAAGAACACGACAAAAAACAAATCAGGAAAATAAACGATTAACAACTAAGAAGCGAGACAATACCCAGGAAAGAATCCACCTAGATTTCATCTGTCATTATCAATCTAAAATACGCATTTTTTTTCACTTAATATCTTGATCCGTAGAAATCCCTAAACTTTGCTAATATTCCTCTTTAAGACTAAGAGCAACTGATTCTAGGTTGATTAATTAAAATTTCTTTCTAATTAAAACCCCTAGTATCGCATCAACTCGATCTATGGATTCTTCTATTAGATTTGACTCTAATCAGGTAGATTTATATCGTCATATTTCTAGGATTACATGCAACTCCACTCAATTATCCTAGATCTACTCTTAAATAGGGTCTATTCTTCCTCTGATTCTAGCACATCAAATATGGATTAATAGTCTAGAAATATTAAACCAAGAATTAAGCACACATAATTGAGAACAAGATCCAAGTATTTATTGCGTAAAAATAGAAATCAAATAATAGAATTCATCCTAGGGTTCATCTTCTTAGGTATTTGGAAAACTAGTTCATGATAGCAATTAAAAACATCTCGAAGACAGTATAATCACAAGAAACAAAGAAATTCATAATAAACTTCAAAGAAATCAAAAGGAGATATTCAATCTTGATGGAAATTTGATTCAGAGTCGACTTCAATGGTGTTTTTCGAGTTGTTTTCTTGAATATTCTATGACAGTCCTCTCCCATGTTCTTATCTTTGTCATATATATGTCTTAGAATGCCCAAAAAACCTAAAAATGCATTTTTCCGCGTGTTTGGAGTGCAATTCTCGATTTCCACACGATCTAGCACATGGTCGTGTGGAAGCCCGTGTGGCTTACACGGTCGTGTGCCCATCCCATGTAGGAGAGTCCAGCCTGTGTGGCTCCTGAAATTTACTCCGATTTTCTGATTTTTGCTCATTTTGCTCTCAAATATTCTTCTAAGTATAGAAACATTGATTTAAAGTGTTAATTAGGAGCATAAAATTCACCATTTTATATAAATTAATCATCCAAAAACGCATTAAGAATGAAACTAAAACATATTATTTTTATCACTTATCACAAAAAATCACAAACTAAAAACTAAACTCTGTAATAATTTATGGATATATTTATTCTTGTAAACTTTTAAAAAAAAAAAATCATCCATATCATATAATAAATATAGATTGAATCGATACACCTAATAAATTAAAGGGTAATTAAGATTTATATACCATTAATGTTTTAGCCCAAGGGATAACCTATAACAGCATGCCTTAAAAGAAAAAGAACACCTACAAAATGATAAGCTATAATTAAATGGTAATGAAGATTCACATGCCATCTCTATTATGATAACCTATAAATGATCCTTTTCGTTGTGAGCAACACCAAAATCTTCCACCAATCAAAATAACAGAAAAGCCCATTATTTCAAAAGCAGTGATGATATATCTATAATCTTATCCTGCACCAATATGAAATAAGTGCACTTTTAGGTATGATTAATTAAGTGAAAAAGTGAGGCTAAATTAGCATTATATTTTAAAGTGACTTTTTAGGTTTTCTTTTAGGAAATAGGTTGTTTTTTTGAGTGAGTGTGAAAGCGAGTTCAGTTGGACACGCTTTTCATCAACGATCATTTTTTTTAACGTTGGCAACAGTAAAATTTTTGAAGGACCTCAACTGTAATTTTATTTTTCTTATAAATATCAAGCCATTTTTCATTCTTTTCACTTAAATTCAACTCTCTCCATTCTTTCTAAAGTCTCAATTCTCTCAATTCTCTCAATTTTCTCAAGTTTTGTTCTAAATTTCCTAATATGTTTGTTTAAAAATATTGTAGATTTATTTAATTATTTCGTATATTATTCGTTTCAATTAAATTTTCACGAATGACAACCTCTCTAATTCGTTTCGAAGACAAGTACATTTTCGTCGCTCAAGCGATAATGGTAAGACAAAATTTTAAATTTCGTTATTTTAAATTAAGTTAATTTTAATGTTTTCTATATTTTTTAAATTATTTTAAATTATTTTTTGTCAATATAAATAGGTGGATGATCGTGTTTTGAAGGGGTTCATATATAATTTGCCAAAGGGCCCAATCACCAAAATTTGTGGTTACTTGCAAGACACGGGATTCTTTCATGTGTCTCGTATGCTCGGGGGCAGCAAACTCGATCCTACATTCTTCAACGTGTTGGTGGAAAGATAGAGGCCCGAGACACACTTTTCATCTTCCATGTTGCGAGTGTACAATGACACTCGAGGACGTAACTTTACAACTCGGTTTACCGATGGATGGATCAATTGTCACGGGGTCAGTGATTGTTTCCGGTAAAGAGGACCTTTGCGAGGCATTTTTGGGAAATGTGTCAAATAAATTTTATGGTAGTCGCATAGATATGAAGTGGTTGGAAACCAATTTCAAAGAGCTTCCTACGGACGCACCCGACGTCGTCAAAGAACAATACGCTTAAGCATTCATCCTAAGGTTAATCGGGGGCATTCTAATGCCCGATAAATCTCAAAATTTGGTACACATAAGGTGACTACTACACCTAATCGACTTCAAAGAAAGTGGACGAATGAGTTGGGGATCAGTCATGTTGGCCACATTGTACGGGGAGTTGTATCAGGCAACGAAATCGGATAAGATGTCAATCGGTGGTTGTCTGCTCCTACTGCAGTCATGGGCTTAGTGGCAACTATCATTTCTACATCCCCGAGTGAACGACCCATGTATGTTTCCATTGGCGATAAGGTAAAAATCATTTATTAATAAATATGTAATTTGTATAGTAAATATTGTTTATTTATTATATGTTTGAATTAACATATCGATTGTATAGGTGAAACCATGGACCGAGTTATGTGGGACTACCCGAGCAGCTCGAAGATAATCTAACTATTGTTAGATTAACGCTCAAAGCGCTTTCCTGCCATGTCAGCAGAGAAGCTCACCCAGTTGCATGAGTTTTCTCTAACGTTTTCAAAAAGCCTGAATAAAAGTACCTAATCCAAGCAATGTTTTTTTGCAAATTTTCAGCATATATAAGTGATATTCGATGAAAACACTGATCCTGCAACGAGTTTTCGACCACCAGATTTTTTCCTTTGCAATCTGATCTTTCCCCTACACCTATAAAAGGGGTCTCCCCCTTCATACTCCATCATCCCAAACACATCATCTCCATACTCAATTTTACAATATTTCTCTCTCTTCGTTTTTTTCCTACTTCATTGTTAAAAATTTTCGTCGCTAATATAACTTTCGGTTCGAGATATTCTTGAGTCATCAGTGATGCGATATCGCTCTATCAACGCACACATTTCATATATCCTGCTGAGATGGGACCACTACCTTCGAAACCTATCCCGTGGAAATTGAGATTATTTTAGTTTGTACAATCACGAGTGGAAGTCTACGTAGAGGTCTCGATCCATTACCGTTATGCGATCATGGATCGAATTATAACGGGGGAGCCAGTTGACAGTTGTTACGAGACCACGGGCACAAACTTTTCAGATACCAAGAAATGTTTCCTTATAAAGATCATACAAAAGTTTAAGGGCATAATCACAAGGAAAAATTGTGGGGCTTCCCGCTATAATCGATGTAATTTTTTTCTCCATTTCCACGCAACTGATATCTTTAACCTTTCTTCTTATTCGAAGACCAACATTGTCGTGGGCGCAAAAGGACTCTCAGGCGGATAGCGACTATTATGGTGCAATAAAGGTGATGCTCCTTTCGGGGTGACAACGATTATAGTTAATAAATAACCCATTAATAACTACAACTGCTGTCGTGTCGACCCGAGTTTGACCTCTGCTATATCGAAACATCCGCTCTCCGTCTGAGAGCCCTCTTGTATCCACCTTGGTGTCAGCCTTCTGGTAAGAATGAAAGGTTAAAAATATTGGCTACCTGGAATTAGAGAAAAAAATTATGTGTAAGTATCAATTGATGGCCGTTATGCGGTCACGGATTGGAGTATAATATGGGAGCTATTTGACGATTGTTACGCGACCACGAGCTCAAACTTTTCAGATACCAGGAAATGTTTCCTTACAAATACCATACAAAATTTTAACGGCATAATTATAGGGAAAAATTGTGGGGCTTCCCACTATAATCGACGTAATTTTTTTCTCCATTTTTTATTCGAATGTCAGCATCGCCATGGACGTAGGAGGACTCTCAGGTGAATAGCGACTGTTGCGGTATAGTAAAGGTGATGCTCCTTCCAGGGTGACAATGATTTTCATTATTAAACAACCCATTAATAACTACAATCATTGCCGTGCCGACCTGAGTTTGACTTCTACTATGTCGGAACATCTTCTCTCTACCTGAGAGCCTTCTTATGTCCACCTCGGTGTCAGCCTTCAAATAAAAATGAAAGATTAAAAATATCGGCTACCTGAAATTAGAGAAAAAAATTATGTTGATTACACCTGAAATCCCTCCGCTTTTTCCTATGATTATGACTTCAATCTTATGTATAATATATATAAGGCATCATTTGCGAGTATCTAAAAAGCTTGAACTCGTGACCACATAACGACCGTCAACTATTCCCCGGTTATACTTGAACCCGTGATCGCATCATGGCCACTGACTGCAACCTCCACTTAGTCTTCAACCCATGATCGTATCAAGCACTATTACCCTGAATAATGGTCCTATCCTAGCATGACATATGAAATACATGTGTTCTGAGGCACGTTATCGCATCCACGGCCCCTCAAATTTACCTATAAACTTTCACAGTTTAAACCCTAACAAAAAAAAAAAAACTATCACCCTAACCCTAACAAAAATAACAAAAATAAAAAAATTCTAACCTTAAGAGAAAGTGTGTGAAAGTGTGTCCAACTAAATTGACCTATTTCCCTAATTTTAAAGAAAGTGGTCTAAAAGGCTAAATAATTTTTTTTTGGCAGAGAAGGCTAATTTACCCGAAAAGTGAAGTCTCGAAAAAAAACAAAAGTAAGATAAAAAAAAATAGAAGTAAGATAATGTATATAGTAATAAGGAAAAAAAAGTGAAGACGTAAAATACATTTTTTTTCATTCATTTCTAATTGGAATGAAAAATAGAGAAAGTGAGAAAAGTAAAAGTTAAGGGTACGTTTAATTTCTAAAAATAAAAGGTTACTTTAATTTTTATTGTTTTGGGAAAATAAAAACATATTAAAGAAAATGTGGTTAATTTTTTTAAAAAAAGTTCTTTAAAATGAAAATAAAAATAGAAAAAATTATTTTCTGTTATGAATATCTTATTAAGTGGATGTCCATCAAGATTAAGATAAGTTTTGATGTACTTTAAATTCTAATAGTAATTAGAAGTAGATCTCTACTTCATTTATACTTCTTATGCCTATAAATAGAAACTTTGGAGAAACTTTGTAAATATTTCCATTGATCAGTAAAATACGCTCTCTCATTCTTTTTGTTCATTACTCTCTATTTATTTATTTTATAAACGTTATCAGCACGATTCTCTTTTAATTGTTTTTATCCATAAGTACAAAAATATTCCAAAATTTATTGTTGTCGATTGCCTCCTAAAGCTGCTACTATTTCAATTGAGGCCTACGCACTATGGGTAATCATTAGAGCCTTTAACCTTTCAGGTACACATAAATCTCTAATTTTTATGCCCTTTTATGCATTGAAATTTATATAATTCTTACGTTGATAACGATGATGTTAAAGATCTTCAGGTATATTTTACTATGATTTATTTATTATATCATGTTTATTATGATTGGAGACTAATTATGACAACATGAATAAATAGATTTTGATTTAAAATCCACGCATGTTTGTGATGGTGATTATGAAATAAAAAATCTATTGGGAAGATTATAAGTTCGTACTCGAAGTGAACGCAAGTACAAAAAAAAAATAAACCAATATTATTTCAATATTTGGTAGTGCAAAATTAGTCGAAAGCTCCAGAAGAGCTAATATATTAATATCTTGTGATGGTTAATCCGTTGGTTTTAAAATATATTCATAATGGATCTCATATTGAGATTATGAATGAGGAAAAGATTATATTTCATATGAATCAAAAGAGAATTGAATTATTGAGTACTCTTATAATTAAATTGAATTAACTGTGATTATCTTTGTGATCTTCTTTTGTCATCATCTCCATTAAGGGATTGAAATCAAAATATTTAACTGTGAAAAATCTACTTATGAGCAATAGAATATGATAATTCTATCTAAAGCTCGTTATGGTTGGATGCACCTGAAGTTGCAAGTTTTTTTTAACTGTGAGTATAGCTCTAAAATATTCAGAATAAGTTCTCAATTAAAATTACGTAGAAAAATATTACTAATGAGAACTTACAAGAGAGAAAACTTATGTATGAAAAGTCATTGATCATGTACCTATTGTACACCTGGAAAATAAGATTCACTCTCAACGTTTGCTATTAATAGATTTTGATTGGATTCAAAGTCTACTACTGGAGTTTAATTTACTTACTTCTTGATAAAATCGTCAAGACTCAACGCAAAAAAAAATGGTATATTCCCTGAAGCGAATATTGTATATAATTGTTTGAAAATTATATTTATTTTGTTGACTTAGTGACATTATAGACTTCGCAGTGATTTAGACATTTCTAGTAATAAATGTTACAATGGTACTTATATGTGGATACTGTTAGAATTAAGTGACCCGAATCTTTATTTAAATAAAATACAATGGTAAAATAAAATAAAAGAAGAATTTCTATAGAACTACACTTCTTTTATTTTATTTTAAATAAGGTTTTTAAAACCTTATTAAACTCCATCTATTGAATATTGATTAGAATAAGGAGTTTCAATCTTACTACACTCCTATTAGAATATGGCTTTACAAGCCTATAAATAGACATAGTTTATTCCTCTTGTAAATTGATTCGAATTTGACATAGTGAATTTTCTTCTCCTCTGCCCGTGGTTTTTTTCCGAAAGGGTTTCCACATAAAATCTGTGTGTTCTTTATTTTTGTTTCTCTTTTCTTTGTGATATATTTTTCATTACCGACGTTATATTTTTCACAAATTGGTATCAGAGCTTCCTGGCTTTTTCATCTCGATCACAATAATGGCGTCTTTAAAGTATGAAATTTCGTTGTTGGATCGCAACACCAGATTTGCGTTGTGGCAAATAAAGATGCAGGTAGTTCTTGCACAGATGGATTTAGAGGAAGCCCTACTAGGGGTAGATAAGATGCCTTAGACATTGACAGAGGAAGAGAAAAAGCGCAAGGATTAAAAGGCGTTAACACAGTTACATCTGCATTTGTCTAACAAAATTTTGCAAGATGTGATGAAGGAGAAGACCGCCGCGGCATTATGGAAGAGGCTAGAACAAATATGTATGTCGAAAACTCTAACCAAGAAGTTGCATATAAAGCAACGTCTTTATGCTCATCGTTTGGAGGAAGGTGCGTCAGGCACGAACACTTAACAGATGTTTAAAGAAATTCTCTCAAACTTTGAGGCCATGGAGGTTCGAGATGATAAGGAAGATCTAGGGTTGATTCTACTTTGTTCGTTGCCCCGTCTTATTCAACCTTCGTGAGACACGATTTTATATAGCCGCGAGTCTCTCTCGCTTGATGAGGTTTATGATTCTTTGACCTCGTATGATAAGATGAAGCATCTTGTGGTTAAACCCGACTCTCAGGGAGAGGGCCTCATTGTTCGTGGGAGATAAGATCGGAATGCTGATGATGATCGTGGAAGGACACAGGAACGGAATCCTCGCGATAAATCTAAGGGTAGATCGAAGTCTTCAAACAGAGGTAAAACTTGTAAATTCTGCAAGAAGAAAGGGCACATTAAAACTGAGTGCTATAAGCTACAGAACAAGATTAAAAGAGAAGCTGCGAATCAAAAGGGAAAACAACCAGAAAATTTCGGTGAAGGTGATGTTGTAGAAGACTACAGTGATGGTGAACTTCTAGTAAGTCGCTCACAACAATTCTAAAGTGAGCGAGAGTGGATACTTGATTCGGGTTGCACCTTCCACATGTGTCCCAATCGAGATTGGTTTACAAATTACTAAAAATGTTATCTCAAGGTGTTATTTTGATAGGAAATAATGCTTCGTAAAATCACAGGTGTTGGAACAATTAAAGTTAAGATGTTTGATGGAGTTGTCGAATACTTAGTGACGCATTTACATGTTCCGTAATTAAAGAGAAATTTAATTTCGTTAAGTACTCTTGATTCAAAAGGGTACAAATATACAAATTGAAAGTGGGATTTTGAAGATTTCCAAAGGTTCCTCGTTGTGATGAAAGGGCGAGAGAAAGACTGCAAGTTATATGTTTTGCGAGATTCTCTCATCATTATTGGTGATACATAATTGGTGTCGCTTCCTCTTCCTTGTCGGATGATGATATTACTAAACTTTGGCATATGCGCCTAGGGCATATGAGTGAGAATGGCATGGCAGAATTGAGCAAAAGAGGACTTCTTGATGGGCAAGGAATTTGCAAACTGAAGTTCTATGAGCACTGCATTTTTAGGAAGCAAAAGAGAGTTCGATTCACCAGAGGAATCCATAACACGAAGGAAACGTTGGAGTATATTCATTCTGATCTGTGGGGCCCATCAAGAGTGCCTTCAAGAGGTGGAACTATTTATATGCTAACTTTTATTGATGATTTTTCCAGAAAAGTTTGGGCATTCTTCCTGAAGCAGAAAAGCGATATGTTTTCCGCATTTAAGTATTGGAAAACTATGATTGAAAAACAGACGAGAAAACAAATAAAATACCTCCACACAGATAATGGCTTAGAGTTTTATTCTAATGAGTTTAATAAACTGTGCAAGTCAGAAGGGATCGTGAAACACTTGACAGTTCGTCATACTCCACAGCAAAACGGCATTGCAGAATAAATGAACAAAATGATCATGGAGAAGGTTCGATGTATGTTGTCAAATGCCAACTTACCAAAGTCGTTTTGGGACGAAGCAGCCTCTACTGCATATTTTTTGATCAACCGATCTCCATCCATTGCCATTGAGAAAAAGACACCACAAGAGGTATGGTCTGGTAATCCTGCTAATTATTCTAATTTAAAGATCTTTGGGTGTCCTGCGTATGCTCATGTTGATAATGGAAAATTGGAACCTAGATCCATTAAATGTGTTTTTCTTGGTTATAAAGCTGGTGTAAAAGGATATAAGTTATGGTGTCCTGAAAATAGAAAAGTTGTGATTAGCAGAGATGTTGCTTTTTGATGAAACTGCTATGCTACCTAACTTATCTCTTAAAGACTCTTCCAATAAAGAAAATCAAAAGCGGTGGAGCATCGACAATACAGAGTCAACTCCTCAAGCCAGTACAAAAATTGAGAATAGAGTTGCTTCTTCACCACAATACTCTATCGCCAAAAACATAACTAGAAGAGAAATTAAACCTCCAAAGAAGTATGCCGAGGCTGATCTAGTTGCTTATGCTTTAAATGTGGCCGAAGATATAGATGCAAACCAAGAGCCGTCTAATTATTCTGAGGCGATTAGCTGTGAAGACTCAGAAAAGTGGATGTTTGCTATGCAAGAGGAGATGGAATCACTCCACAAAAATAGAACATAGGATCTTGTGAAACTTCCTAAAGGTAAAAAGGTTGTTCGCTGTAAATGGGTGTTTAAAAAGAAAGAAGGGACTCCAGGAGTTGAAGAACCCAGATATAAAGCAAGGCTTGTTGCAAAGGTTTACAGTCAAATTCCAGGAGTGGACTTCACAAATGTGTTCTCCCCAGTTGTGAAGCATAGTTCAATTCGAGCTTTGCTTGGTATTGTGGCCATGTATGATTTGGAGCTTGAGCAGTTAGATGTAAAAACTGCATTTTTGCATGGAGAACTTGAGGAAGATATTTACATGCAACAACCAAAGGGTTTTACAGTCTCATAAAAAGAGGACTATGTTTACTTGCTGAAAAAGTCCCTTTACGGTTTGAAACAGTCACCAAGACAGTGGTACAAGGGCAAAAGATAAAGGAGAGATAAGAAAGGTCAAAGCCCAACTAAGTGAAGAATTTGAGATGAAAGATTTGGGACCAAAGAAAAAGATACTTTGGTATGGAGATTCTCGATATAGAAAAGCAAGTAAATTGTACCTAAGTCGGAAAGGGTACATTGAGAAAGTTCTTTGCGAGTTCAATATGCAGAGTGCTAAGCCCATTAGTACTCCTTTAGCACCCATTTCGGACTTTCATCGGTTTTGTCTCCACAATCAAATGATGAGATTGAGTACATGTCACATGTTCCATACTCTAGTGCAATGGGATCTCTCATGTATGCTATGGTTTGTTCATGTCCGTGATTTATCATATGCACGATCGGTCACGATTAGCGGATACATGGCGAATCCCAGTAAAGAACATTGGAAAGCGATTCGATGGATTTTAAGATACTTACGAGGTACTACTCGATGTTTGCTTACGCTTGGAAGAACTAGAGATGGAGTCATTGGGTATGTTGATGCTGATTTTGCTTGGAGACCTTGATAGAAGAAGATCTCTCACTTTGGTTATGTCTTTACAATCGGAGGTTGTGCAATCGGTTGAAAAGCTACTTTGCAAACTACAGTTGCTTTGTCTACCACCGAAGCTGAGTACATGGCGATTACTAAGGCTTGTAAAGAAGCTATTTGGTTGAAGAGACTCTTTAGTGAGCTCAATGAAGACCTTCAAATCAAAGACAAGATTTTTTTGCGACAAAGTGAGAGTGTCATCTTCCTTACAAAAGATCAAATGTTTCATGAGAGAACAAAACACATTGATATTCGGTATCATTTTGTTCGTGATATTATTGCTCGTGGTGATATTATTGTGAGCAAAATTAGTACTCATGAAAATCCTGCAGATATGATGACTAAGTCACTTCCTATAACCAAGTTTGAGCATTGCTTAGACTTGGTTGGTGTTCATTGTTGAAGTTAAACCCTTAAGGGGTTTTATGGAAGAGGTGGAGAACTTGTTCGTTGAGAGTTCGCGATGAAGAACTTGTTTATTTAGAATTCGTGTCAAGGTGGAGATTGTTAGAATTAAGTGACCCGAATCCTTATTTAAATAAAATACAATGGTAAAATAAAATAAAAGAAGAATTCCTATAGAACTACACTTCTTTTATTTTATTTTAAATAAGGTTTTTTAAACCTTATTGAACTCCATCTATTGGATATTGATTAGAATAAGGAGTTTCAATCTTACTACACTCCTATTAGAATATGGCTTTACAAGCCTATAAATAGACATAGTCTATTCCTCTTGTAAATTGATTCGAATTCGACATAGTAAATTTTCTTCTCCTCTGCCCGTGGTTTTTTTCCCGAAAGGGTTTCCACGTAAAATCACTGTGTTCTTTATTTTTGTTTCTCTTTTCTTTACGATATATTTGTCATTACCGACGTTATATTTTTCACAGATACAAAGTAAAAGGAATGATAGTAAAACTATCAATTTGTTGCAATTTAATACAATTGAAACGCATGTTAAAGTAAATCGGAAGTTTACTGATACAAATATATTTACTACTTAGTGTGACCAGTTAGACCATCCTGAATCATATATGATATGAAAATTAATTGATAATTCATATGGACAATCATTAAAGAACGAAAAGATTCTTTAATTTAAAGAGTTCTCATTTATTGCTTGTTCTCAATGAAATTTGATTATTAAAAACTCACTAGCTAAAGTTGAGATTTAATGTCCTACATTTCTAAAATGAATATTGGCTCATTCATCCACCATGTGGATAGTGTTGATATTATATGATTTTGGTAAATACATCTACAAAATAATTACATATGTGTTACCAACTTGCAACCTGTCGTTTGCAAGATTGCTTATTTAAATAATTAATTTCAAATCATGCAATTAAGATAATTCATCTTGCTAATACTGATGAGTTTGTATCTCAGTCTTTTATTGATTGAGTTTGAAAAACTTTTGTAAAAGTTTGTTATTTATGCGCATAATGGTTTAGAGAAATTATTGATTGAATGCCTCTGATTAATGTCTAAACCATTACTTATGAGAACTAAACTTCCTATTTCAACATGAATTTATGTTGATTTATGTGTTGTACGCATCAAGCCAATAAGTTATAAATAATCCATATTACAATTGGTTTTCGGTAAAGAGCTAAATATTTCTCATATTTGAACTTTTGTATGTGCGTATATATTCCAATTTATCCACCACAACGCACAAAAATGAATGAATCCTAAAAAAAAGTTGGGAATATATATTAATTACGAGTCTCCTTGTATTATTATATGTTTTAAATATTTTGGAGATTCAATTATAACATGATTTGTGATTACTATTTTGATTCGATAGTTTTTCTATAACAACCCAATTTTCAGTGATGTCAGAAAAAGTGGTTCGAGACCACTAAAATATGACAAGTGAGCTTATAAATTATTATTTAGTATTTATGAGCCAATCGTGAATTTAGGAAGGCTTATGAATTAGTGATTTGTGCTTTAGAAATATTTATCAAATTAATTAGTTTTGAAACTGAGGTATCGAGACCTCGATTTCATAAACCGAGCCGTAAATATTTTTATAAATATTTACGGAGTGTCATTAAGTTAGCATTAAAGTTTCGTTAGGAAATTTTAACCTTTTGATAGTTAATTAATTAAAAAGGATCAAATTAAAAAAAATGCATTCTCGAGACTCAGTTCTCGTAAATCAGATTCGTAAATATTTATTAAAAATATTTACTAAGCTAGTTGTGTAGTTAATTAGGTTTCAGTTAAGTGAATTTGCTTGAATTAAAAGTAATTAAGTATAAGGACTAAATTGCATATAGGGTGAAAGTTGAATTATAGATTAAAGAAAAACTAAAGGGGCTAAATAAGCAATTATGCCATTGCTCATAAATGAGACTGCATAAGGAAGATTTTTTTTTGAATTTAATATATATATAATATATTAAAATATCTTTTTAATTAACATATAAGTATAAATATATATTATATTATATTATATTATATTATATTATATTATATTATATTAAAACAAATAAAGAAAGAATAAATAAATAGAAATAGAAAAAGAAAGCCAAAGCAGAAACGAAACAGAGAAGGAAAGAAAGAAAAGAAAAAGAGAAAGAAAGGAGAAAAAGTTAGGATTTTCAAGGGTTTCAAGCTCAATCGGTTAGTCAATTTAGTCCTTTTTTTGTAATTTTTATGTTTTTGGAATGCCGGTATTAAATACTACCCGACCTATGTCAAAATTTTAGAAATTATTGATTTTTTAAATGTTGTTAATGTTGAATAATTAGAGTATTAGGGATTAAATTGATAGATTTTCTAGTTAGAAAAGGAAAAGGATTGAATTGTAGAATAAATTGTAAATTTTGTGTAATAGGGACTAAATTGTGAAATTTTGAAATTTAGGAATTTATGTGAAAATAGGGAGTTGAATTTAGTCTAAAGTGGAATTTGCATGAAAATAAAGAATTAAATGTGAAGAATAAAAGTTAGTCTCGGTTTAGGGACCAAATTGAAATTTAGGCAAATATTGAGTAAAAATTGAAATTTTCATTATGATTAAATTGTGTTGTATTGATAAATTTTAATTGTTTTAATTCTGTAGCTAACGTCGTACCGGAATCCTCGACAAAAAAAAGGGAAAGATAAAGTCGACGTGGAATAGCTCGGAATTTCTGGTTTATATTTCTATAATTCGAATTTAATAATTAATTGTTGAATTATTACTTAATATGTATGGTAAGTGCATTGAGGTGAGTATTGATATTGATTTTGTGATATTGAATTGAATTGAATGGAATTGGTTTCATGTACATATGTGAATATTTGAATTGGAATGAATATTGGTTGAAATTGAAAAGTGAATTTAATTATTAATTGTTGTATTTTGATTAAATATTATGGTAAGTAATTAAGGAAAGAACTATTTGTATTGTGTTTTACAATTGAAATGGATTGATTGAGAATGTGATGAAATAGATATGAATATGTGATTATTGTGGAATTTGAATATTTGTTATTGAAAAGTGAATTGAATTGTATTGAATTATGAATTTATGTGATTAATTAAAATGTGTATTGATTGGAAACTGAAAAGTGAATTGAATACCCCATTAACTGTATCAGGCTGAGTTGGATATAGTTGGCATGCCATAGGATTGGAAGTGTTCAGGGATACTTCGACCACGAGTCGATGAGACACTGAGTGTCATATTATTACTTCGGATAAATTCGATGAGGTACTGGGTACCAACTTACTTCGGCATGGCCGATGAGACACTATGTATCAATCTATTGCTTCGAATTATCCAACGAGACACTGGGTGCCATACTGGTGTATTTTGGTTGGATCCGTGTATCCGCCAAAGTCCGAATCTTGTTAATAGGGGTAAATAAATGAATTGAATTAAGACATGAAAATGAAATGTATGAACCATGTGTTCATGGAATGGTTATTTTATGATTGAAATCGATGAATGAATTGAAATGTGATTTGAGACACATGATTGTATCATATAGTGAAAGCTATCTGGGATAGCAAATTGATTGAATAGAATGAGTACAAATGTTTTATCTATGAAATGATTATTTGTAAAACTATGTCTACCGTATTGATAAAATGTGTATGTTTATAATATTATTGTAACATCCTAGGAAGGGCCTATGCATTTTTCAGATCAATTGTATGAAATGACAAGTCTTAAGTATTATGAATAAATTTTTGATACTTTTGGAAACCTATAAATGAATGAAAATGAAAATGGAAATGGAAATGGAGATGGAAATGAAAATGGAAATGAAAATGGACATTTTTGGAAACTTAGACATTTTTGGAAACTTAGACATTTTTGGAAACTTAGACATTTTTGGAAACCTAAACATTTTTGGAAATGATCTAAAAATGGAAACTTGAACATTTCGGAAACTTGGATATATGAGATAAATAAAGGAGTTTTATTCACATAAATATGTGAATAATAAGAGATAAATAAGGAGTTTTATTCACATAAATATGTGAATAATAAGAGATAAATAAATGAGTTTTATTCACATAAATATGTGAATAATAAGAGATAAATAAAGGAGTTTTATTCACATAAATATGTGAATAATAAGAGATAAATAAAGGATTATTTTCTAATGAGATAATTAAGGAGATAATTGATGGATTAAAGGCTTTTATCTTTTAAATAAAAGAGATAATATTATCAAAAAGAGGAGTGGTGGCCAAGTAAAGGACTCCTAGGTGATAACTTTGGCTATAAAAGAGGACAGAGGGCTACTCATCAACATTTGCTCCTCTTCCTCTCTACCAAATTCTCCTAGGCAAAACCCCTCTCTGCCGAATTTTCATTAAGCAAAAATCCCTCTCTTTTCTTCTATTTTCTTCTCCGTTTCTCTGTTAAAAGTTGAATCTTTGTGGATTCTAAGAAAGAGGCAATCATCCACAACATCAAAAGGGGATCTTTCGGAAATCTAAGGATCTAAGGTAAGGATTATAAATATAAATATGTGGTTAAAGATTATGATTCACGTTTTCAAAGTTAGATCTAATCTAACACGAAGTTATAGGATTTCAACAGGCTTATAAAGGAATCCTCTTGATTTGGAATCCCATCATAAGGTAAGGGATATTCGGCCAAGGCATAATTTGTTTAAGTGTTTTCCATTATTTCAAAACCGAAAACCGACATGGTTACATACCTAGTATTAGCCGATTTCAAGGAAGAGGAATTCTAGCAATCTGTTGGGACTTGATTAAATCAATTCGGCAACTAGGTAAGTAATTCTACTTCTAGTAGGATTTGGTTTTAAGACCAAATAGGTTTATTTATATGTTTTAATTAATGGTCGAATATAGGAGTGAAAGATCTAGATCGGTGGAGATCGCTCTACTGAAATTCACGGAAACTATTAAGCGAAAAAGGTGTGTACTCTTACTAACTTTCAATAAATTGCATGGCAATCATTAGATATGTAAATATGTAACAAAGATGTGAATGTGGCTAAGCACCACAAATGTGGTAAGGAGTACCAGTCGTTTCCTACTTTTGATAGGATTGTGAATGTGATATATTTTGAACATGTGATTAGTAACATGAATGAAAATTAAGTATGTGAAATATGTTATGAAATAATTGGGGCATTCGGGATATTTGTGGAGGAAGAAAGTGAAGGTGATGACTACGGTCTCACCAACGTAAAGTGGTGACTACGGTCACATAAAGTGAAAAGTGGTAACTTCGGTTACATCCGGTGAATACAGATGTCTAATGACACAACATAAGTGGGCGATGAGCACGTCGATTGCAAATGATCGCCTTCGATGATGGTGTGTAGCGGATGGAGGGTCGACTTAGTAGTCCCCGCGGTGTAGAGGTTGGTGCGGGTGGTGTGTAGCGGATGGACAAATAGGTTTGGATTTGGGTTGCATCATTCTTTATTTTGTATGAACATGATATTGATATGACTTGTATGCTGATTTGTTGGAAATTAGTACTATGTACACATTGAGTCTCAGAGACTCACCCTGCTGGGGAATTATTTTTCGTGATGAGCGGAATGGACCGGGTCGGCGGGAGCTAAAGGTGGCCATGCATCGCTTGAAGAAATTATTTGGAATTTGGACTTTATGAAATTTTAGTACTTTATTTTGGGTTTGAATGATGTAATAAGGCCATAAGGCCCAGTTGGATTTTCTTTATTCTGTTTATTTTTATTTAAATATGATACAAATTATGTTTGATTAAAGATAAGTAAATTTATTTCTTTTAAAATAATAAACCCAAAAATTATTTTGTCACCTTATTTAAGTTGGATTTCCAAAATTTATTAAATAGGTTTCAAATTAAGCCCAACCCAAAACAATTTTTTTAAAATTACACAAATTTTCTCTAAGTCATTTAGAACATTGAAAACCGATTTATTTAAGGAACATACCAGATCCGGTTCAAGCTCGTGGGCGGGTGTGGGGTGTTTCAGATTGTATCGAGCCCGGTTTTAAAACTCTCGGCTGTGGGCTCGAGGCCAAAACGTTTTCAATTCGAGCCCAAATGAATTTCTTTGAAATAAGCGAGTTTTATGGCATGGCACCTAAGTCTCCACCCCATGATCCACCGTAAGTACCTTTAACCATCCGTGTGATTATGTGAATTATGAATTGTAAAAGGGTAGCAAAGGCATGGAACGTAGAATAGTGTGATAGGAACTTGAACCCTAGGATTAGACTACTCAAACACTTGAAACTCATAAGACTTAATGAACTTAACAAACCTATGACTAAGTTATTAAGCTAGGGTGTGGCAACCCCATGACGCATGTCTAGGATTGGATCCGGAAGAGCCTGGTATTTAAGCAGTCCTAGTGACTCACCTCCTCTTCGCAGGTATCCTACCTGGTGCGTAGCTTCGGTTCGCCCTAACTCAGAAGGCTCAGTGGTGTGGCAACCTCTGTGCGCATGTCTAGAAAGGTCGGTGAGAGCTTGGTATTTAAGCAGTCCGCGTGACTCACCTCCTCTTCATTCGAATCCTGCCTGGTGCGTAGCTTTGGTTCACCCTGACCAAGAGGGCTCGGTCATAGGCTAAACACAAAGAATAAAACCCGAAAGGGACTTAGCCGTTTTTCTTTTATAAAAAAAAAAAAAATGTATAACCAAAATTTAGTTTTAAAACTCTTAGAAACTTATGAGAACTATTTTACAACATTTTCTTCTAAAAAAAAAAAAAATACCCTTGGTTTATAAAATGACCAAACCACCCATAGTTTTAACAAAATTTCATTACTTTATCAAATGTTCAAAAAACCCTAATTTGTAAAATATCAAACTATCTTGATTTTGGAAAATTACAAAATTACTCCTAACTTACAAAATTACCAAAACGCACTCGATTTCCAAAATTTTTACAATATCATTGCTTTGAAAAGTGTAACTCTCAAAGGAACCCTCAATGTTTTACAATCTTGGAAAATATCCTAACTTAATAATTTTTACAAATTTACCCCGATTTTTGGAAAATTATCAAAATACTCCGAGATCAAAATTACCGAAATACCCCTCGATTTCAAAATTCTTCCAAAATTTCCCGGAACTTTAGAATTGCCAAAATACTTTCGTCAAAATCACCAGGAACTTTTTATTTTTGAAAATTTACGAAAATACCCACAGTAGGATAAAATTACGAAAATGCCCCAGGTAGTGGAAAAGCAAAATAACGAAAACAACAACAAGAATTACAACGTTTCTTTGAATGAACGAAAGTTCATATTTGTTGATGGATGAATGAATGAATGCAAGATCAGTATGCATGTATGAATACTGAAAGAACCACTCTTAAACTCTTCTTCATAAGATATCATCGCGGGTAATAAGTGAAACAAGAATACTAATACATAAAATTCCTTAATCGGATCTCGTCGATAATGAGCTCAAGAGGACGTGGTCGTCGTGGAAGAGGTAGAGGAAGGATGACCATTAGATCGGGACAAGGTTCGACAATTAGATACCACCACCACCATCACCCCACCGTCAATGTTGAGCGGCGAGCAGCGCTCGCATGAGGGAAGATGCCGTGTCGCAGTGTCTTTGCGAGTTTTGGAATTGGTGGTGGTGCGAGAAACAATTCAGAAATCGTAAGTCCAGTGCTCGAGCGCGCTCCGTGCTAATGGAGCTGAAATGTTTAGAGGAGTATCGGGAGTGGCACCCGATCTGGTGAGTCTTCGTTGGAAGCAAATGAGCGCATCATGGATGAGCTCGACTTGACCCCGAGGAGAAGTTGAAAGGGATGACAAAGACAAGCACGCGATGAAGCGTATCAATGGTGGTTAACCGTTCGGGGCGGTGCCACGGCGGAAGATCGACACAGGAATATGCTAAGGAAGCATTTGAGAAGAAGTATGTGGGAACCGGGTATATAGACGAGCAAAGGAAGGCTTTTCCGGGTTGGTACAAGGAAGTAAGTCACACCACCAATATGAAGCGGAATTCTTGAGGTTGAGCCGATATGCCCGAGGAGTAGTGGCGATCGAGCATGAACAACCGTGTTCGTTTTGAGGACTGGACTTAGGGACGATTTGAGACTTTTGATAGCACCGCATCGGGAGCGGAAATCTCTGCCTTGGTGGAAAAGGCTAAAGTGGTCGAGGGAATTAAGGACGCCACCAAGCGTGTGGCATGAGAAATAAGCCCAAAAGAGGTTTTGGGCCATCTCGAAAAAAGCCACAAGAGGCCTAGAGTTGACAGCCACAAAGTCAACAGCCGGTGCGGCCGCCGGCAATTTCGCCTTGTGAACATTGTGGAAGGAAGCACGGGGAGAGTGTTGGAAAAAGGCGGGACGATGTCTCAAGTGTGGGTCCAAGGACCATATGATTAAGGATTGCCCCAAGCTATTAGATAAGAGCCAACCAAAGCACTCGGAATGCTAACCAGCCGGGTAGAGGCGACAGCACCTCAAAGAGGTCGTGGGTCGGCCAACAGAGGTAGTGGCAGAGGCCGTGGAGCTCGGGGCGAGGTGCGCGCTAACGCCAAGCAAGGCAACCGAGTTTGGTTTACGCGGTTCGCCGGAGGGGAAGAGGGAGACGCGCTGGATGTTATAACCAGAATGCGTTCTTTATTCATGACAAACCCTATTTTGCTCTTATTGATGTGGGCTCAACTCATTCCTATGTTGCATGTAGTGTGGTTGAAACACTAGGCCTAGACTCGAACTTTACGATAGGCGGATAATCGTAGTAAGCCCTTTAGGCCAAACGGTGAGGATAGATAGGATCTTTCGAATGTACCCCTAGAGATTCAGGGAGCGAACTTTCTGGTGACTTAATGGAATTACCCTTCTGAGAGTTTGAGCTTATACTTGGAATGGATTGGCTAGTAGAGCATCGAGCCGTGTTGGATTGTGCGGCTAAACGTATGGAACTAAGAACCCTAAGATGAGGTAGTAGTGATGATCGGAGAAAGGAGGAACTACTTGTCTAACGTAGTTTCGCATCCGAAGGCCGAGAAAATGGTTAAGAAAGGATGTAAGGCATTCTTATCCTTCGTGAGTGCGTTAAGAGGAGAAGAGGAAGGTGTTAAGGGAGTTAGAACAATGAAGGGATTTTGAGGATGTATTTCCTGAGGAGTTGCCCTAATACCCCGATAGAGAAGTGGAATTTGGAATAGATTTGCTACCAGAACAGCTCTCTGTGTCAATCGCTCCCTACCGAATGGCACCAAAGGAGTTAGTGGAGCTCAAGGCTAAAATCCAAGAGTTGTTGGATCGTTAGGTTCATTCGACCAGTGTGTCTCCGTGGGAGCACCGGTTCTCTTTGTGAAGAAGAAGGATGGAACTATGCGGATGTGCATAGATTATCGTCGATTGAACAAACCGACCATCAAGAACAAGTATCCTTTGCCAAGGATAGATGACTTGTTCGACCAACCCAAAAGGGCGATTGTGTTCTCAAAGATCGACTTAAGGTCGGGTATCATCAATCGAAAGTGAAGGAGGCGATATTCATAAGACCGCTTTTAGGACAAGGTACGGTCATTTTGAATTTGTGGTGATGCCGTTTGGGTTGTAACGCGCCGCCGCGCGTTCATGGATATGATGAATAGGGTTTTCTAACCCTACTTGGATAGATTCGTCGTGGTGTTCATCGACGACATTTTGGTGTATTCCAAGACGGAGGAGGAGCACGATGAGCATCTCCGAGTTGTGTTAGAAGTGTTAAGGAAAAGAAGCTTTATGCCAAATTCAAAGAAGTGCGAATTTTGGCTCAAGGAAGTGGCGTTCCTAGGACATGTGGTATCCGCAGGAATAAGAGTGGATCCTAGGAAGATCGAAGCGATGTTGGATTGGAAACCACCTAGGTCGGTGGTTTGAAATCGAAGTTTCTTAGGCTTGGCGAAGCTATTACGTAGGTTAGTGGAAGGATTCTCGTCAATAGCCGCACCTTTGACAAAGTTACTAAGGAAGGAAGTACCGCTTGTGTGGACGGATAAGCAACAGGAGAGCTTTGAAAAGCTTAAAAGGGTGCCGTGAAGCTCAGGTGTTAATTCAAATGAGGCGTAAGGACTTCGTAGTATATTGTGATGCTTCGCACACGTGGTTAGGGCAGTGTGTGCTAATGTAAGAAGGAAAGGTAGTCGCTTATGCATCTCGACACCTAAGGCCGCATGAGGTGAACTACCCAACTCATGACTTGGAACTCGCGGCGGTGGTTTTCGCCCTCAAAGTTTGGAGGCACTACCTTTATGGAGAAAGGTCGATGAATTTACACGGACCACAAAAGCCTTAAGTATTTGTTGACTCGTAAGGAGTTGAACTTGAGGCAACGAAGGTGGGTGGAGTTATTAAAAGATTATGACTGCTCGATAGAATACCATCCGGCAAGGCGAATGTGGTAGCCGACGCCCTAAGTAGGAAGGTTGTGCTCGGATTTAAGGGCTTTGTTCGCTCACTTAAGTTTGTATGATGACGGAAGCTTTGTTGGCGAGTTACAAGTCAAGCCAACTTTGGTGAAGGAGGTGAAAGAGGGACGGTTGGCGGATAAGGACTTAAGTACTAAGTTCAAAGCAAATGCGGCAAGGAGGATTAAAGGATTATGGCGTCAATGATGAAGGAGTCTTGTGCTACAAGGAAAAGGTTTGTATGCCGAGGATAAGGAGTTGAGACAAAGGATTCTTCTGGAAGCGCGTGGTAGTCCTTATGCTATGCATCCCGAGGCATCAAAGTCAGATAGAGATCTAAGGGAACAATTTTGGTGGTCGACTCAAACGAGAGGTGACCGAATTTGTGGGGAAATGTTTGACATGTCGCAAGTAAAGGCTGAACACCAAGTCCCATCGAGATTGCTTCAACCAATTGAGATTCCCCAATGGAAGTGGGAAAGAATTACCATGGACTTAGTTAGTGGGCTTCCCACGCCGCCTACTAAGAAGGACTCGGTATGGGTGATAGTGGACCGTTTGACCAAGTCCGCACATTTTATCCCCGTGAGGATCGACTATTCCCTTCAAAAGTTAGCCAAGTTATATGTGGCGGAGATCGTGAGGCTACACGGTACCGATGTCGATCATCTCGATAGAGACCCAAGGTTTACGTCTCGATTTTGGAAAGCACTTCATCAAGCATTAGGCACTAAGCTAGACTTCACTACGGCTTTTCATCCACAATCGACGGGCAATCCAATGGGTTATACAAGTGTTGGAAGATATGCTAAGAGGTCATGTGTGATGGATTTCCGAGGAAGTTGGGAAGATTACTTGCCTCTAGCCGAGTTCGCCACTACAACAACGTTTATCGTGCAAGCATTCGGATGGCACCATACGGCGCATTGTATGGAAGGAAATGTAGAACACCAACTTGTTGGACCGAGTTAGGAGAACGCCGCGTTTGGGTCCAGAGTTAGTGGCGAAACCGAGGAGAAGGTGGAATTAATTCGCACACGGTTGAAAGAAGCTTCGATGAAGCGTAAGTCGTCACGCAGACCTTAAGAGGAAAGAAATTGAGTTTGAAGTAGGAGACCAAGTGTTTCTAAAGGTCTCACCTTGAAGAAGGTTATGCGGTTCGGTCCGCAAAGGGAAGCTAAGCCCAAGGTTTATAGGGCCCTATCAAATCTTGAAGCAAGTTGGGCGATGGCATACCAATTGGAGTTGCCACGAGTTGCATTAAATGCACGCGTATTTCATGTGTCCATGCTACGTCGCTATCGATCGGATCCGTCTCATGTGGTACTGTTGAAGAAGTGGAGTTAAGGCCGGATCTATCCTACAAAGATGAGCCGATTCGGATCTTGGAGCGTGACGTGAAAGCACTACGAAAGAAGTCGGTGCCTTTAGTCAAGGTGTTATGGCGCAATCATGGATCGGAAGAAGCTTCGTGGGAGCCGAAAGAGACAATGCGACAAAAATACCCTCAATCATTTAGTTAGGAAATTTCGAGGACGAAATTTTATTTAAGGGGTAGAAGCAGTAACATCCTAGGAAGGGCCTATGCATTTTTCTTTCGGATCAATTGTATGAAATGACAAGTCTTAAGTATTATGAATAAATTTTTGATACTTTTGGAAACCTATAAATGAATGAAAATGAAAATGGAAATGGAAATGGAGATGGAAATGAAAATGGAAATGAAAATGGACATTTTTGGAAACTTAGACATTTTGGAAACTTAGACATTTTTGGAAACTTAGACATTTTTGAAACCTAAACATTTTTGGAAATGATCCAAAAATGGAAACTTGAACATTTCGGGAAACTTGGATATATGAGATAAATAAAGGAGTTTTATTCACATAAATATGTGAATAATAAGAGATAAATAAAGGAGTTTTATTCACATAAATATGTGAATAATAAGAGATAAATAAAGGATTATTTTCTAATGAGATAATTAAGGAGATAATTGATAGATTAAAGGCTTTTATCTTTTAAATAAAAGAGATAATATTATCAAAAAGAGGAGTGGTGGCCAAGTAAAGGACTCCTAGGCTGATAACTTTGGCTATAAAAGGAGGACAGGAGGGCTACTCATCAACATTTGCTCCTCTTCCTCTCTGCCAAATTCTCCTAGGCAAAACCCCTCTCTCTGCCGAATTTTCATTAAGCAAAAATCCCTCTCTTTTTCTTCTATTTTCTTCTCCGTTTCTCTTCAAAAATTTGAATCTTTGTGGATTCTAAGAAAGAGGGCAATCATCCACAACATCAAAAGGGGATCTTTCGGAAATCTAAGGATCTAAGGTAAGGATTATAAATATAAATATGTGGTTAAAGATTATGATTCACGTTTTCAAAGTTAGATCTAATCTAACACGGTTATAGGATTTCAACAGGGCTTATAAAGGAATCCTCTTGATTTGGAATCCCATCATAAGGTAAGGGATATTCGGCAAGGCATAATTTGTTTAAGTGTTTTCCATTATTTCAAAAACCGAAAGCGACATGGTTACATACCTAGTATTAGCCGATTTCAAGGAAGAGGAATTCTAGCAATCTGTTGGGACTTGATTAAATCAATTCGGCAACTAGGTAAGTAATTCTACTTCTAGTAGGATTTGGTTTTAAGACCAAATAGGTTTATTTATATGTTTTAATTAATGGCCGAATATAGGAGTGAAAGATCTAGATCGGTAGATCGCTCTACGAGAATTCACGAAACTATTAAGCGAAAAAGGTGTGTACTCTTACTAACTTTCAATAAATTGCATGGCAATCATTAGATATGTAAATATGTAACATATGTGAATGTGGCTAAGCACCACAAATGTGGTAAGGAGTACCAGTGCACGTTTCCTACTTTTGATAGGATTGTGAATGTGATATATTTTGAACATGTGATTAGTAACATGAATGAAAATTAAGTATGTGAAATATGTTATGAAATAATTGGGGCATTCGGGATATTTGTGGAGGAAGAAAGTGAAGGTGATGACTACGGTCTCACCAACGTAAAGTGGTGACTACGGTCACATAAAGTGAAAAGTGGTAACTTCGGTTACATCCAAAGAATACAGATGTCTAATGACACAACATAAGTGGGCGATGAGCACGTCGACCGCAATGATCGCCTTCGATGGTGTGTAGCGGATGGAGGGTCGACTTAGTAGTCCCCGCGTGTAGAGGTTGGTACGGGTGGTGTGTAGCGGATGGACAAATAGGTTTGGATTTGGGTTGCATCATTCTCTTTATTTTGTATGAACATGATATTGATATGACTTGTATGCCTGATTTGTTGGAAATTAGTACTATGTACACATTGAGTCTGTAGAGACTCACCCGTTGGGGAATTATTTTTCGTGTGATGAGTAGTAATGGACCGGGTCGGCGGGGAGCTAAAGGTGGCCATGCATCGCTTGAAGAAATTATTTGGAATTTGGACTTTATGAAATTTTAGTACTTTATTTTGGGTTTGAATGATGTAATAAGGCCATAAGGCCCAGTTGGATTTTCTTTATTCTGTTTATTTTTATTTAAATATGATACAAATTATGTTTGATTAAAGATAAGTAAATTTATTTCTTTTAAAATAATAAACCCAAAAATTATTTTGTCACCTTATTTAAGTTGGATTTCCAAAATTTATTAAATAGGTTTCAAATTAAGCCCAACCCAAAACAATTTTTTTAAAATTACACAAATTTTCTCTAAGTCATTTAGAACATTGAAAACCGATTTATTTAAGGAACATACCAGATCCGGTTCAAGCTCGTGGGCCGGGTGTGGGGTGTTTCAATTATTTTCTCTAAAGTATTCGGATTATAGAAATACCACTGAGTTTTATACTCAGCGTACGCTTTGTTTCCGTGCGCAAGTTAGGTTAAAGTCGAATTGCTGAATTAGCATCCAAGGCTAATCCCGAACTCATTGTGGTGAAGTACATATCTTTTTGGTAATGGCATGTACCTAGGACATTTGTATTTGTCATTTTGAAAAGTGTTGCAAAATATGTTATAAAATGTTATTGAATACATATATATCTATATATAAGTTTATGTACTATATTAAGATTATAAATAGTATGTTATGGTATGAAAATTATATTTGATTTGAATGAAGTAATTTATTGATTGGGATATTATATGAGAAATAATATGTTTGTTAGATAATTATGTAATGTTCATATTTGATTCGAAATGTCCGGTAATACTCCGTAACCTTGTTCCAGCGACGGATATGGGTTAGGGGGTGTTACATTTCCCAACATTAGGGGAGAGAAATAATAACCTGTAATGAGTTAGAGGGGAGAGTAATTTGAACCAGAAGTTCAACAAGTATAACTCATTACAAGTTTCAAATATAAAAGTTCTCATAAAAGAAAATAATTCTTCTAGATGGTTATATAGTAGAGGCAGGTGCTCCAGAAGAGGCCCAAGACATAACTAAAACTCCAAAAGAGATTTAGGTACTTGAAACTGAAGATTAAAATAGTGAAAATAAGAGATCTCGCTAAGCTATGTCAATTCAAGAAAATGTGTAATCGATAATAAAAGTGGTCGACAATGGTTTTGCATGCAATATTATTGTTGAAATAATGAAATAAAAGGAGAATCTTGAATAAATCTATTGAGAAATATAGATATGGAATAGATTGGTCAAAATAAAAAGACACAACTCAAGTACAATTAAATTCGTAGAGTTTTTGGACCAGTAGTCCAAATATCTAAAGGTATAAAGTCAATGATGGTACAAATGAAGTAGTTTTGCAAAAGCAAAATAAAAATATAAAGTTTTTCGCTAAATCCTGGCATTAATTATGAAAAGATATAATTTTTTTTATGGTGGATGCAATAACCTTTAGATATATTATTAAACTAATAATTTATAAAAGATTTAACTTGCATCTAATGGTTATTGTTATAACTTTTTATGAATCACTATATAGTAAAGTTTATATTAAAATCTTTGAAAGATTTAGAATGCCGGAAGCATATTGAAATTCTCAAGAAATTGCTCATTTATATGAACTGAAATAATTTGAACATATGTGGTAAATTTGACATAGTGAATAGTAGTTGAAAGAGGATTATAAAATGATTCAAATTACTTATTTGTGTTTTTGTAAAAGAATCATGATTAAAGTTTATTATAATTATTGTTAAAACTCCTAAAGAGATCAAAATATATTTCCCCAATTTTTTCTCTCACTCATGACTTTCAAAAGAATGGTGATATAAATGCTTAGCAAATACATTCAAATAGTCATTTGAAATACTAGTATTCAAGATTGGATACGTAGAATATGAGAAAGTATATGATATTTTCATGAGGGGGAGTACGCGTTATACTCTTTTTTCCTTAACCAGGGTTTTGCCCCATTGGATTTCCCTGATAAGGTTTTAAATGAGGCAGCATATTATATGTATTATAGATAAGTGTACTATTTTTTCTTCACTGAGAATTTTTTTTGCCACTGGGTTTTTATCTTAGTAAAGTTTTAACGACACATTAACTACCAATGGACATCCAAGGGGGAGTGTTATGAATATCTTATTAAGTGGATGTTTATCAAGATCAGGATAAGTTTTCATGTATTTTAAATTCTAATAGTAATTAGAAGTAGACCTCTACTTCATTTATACTTCTTATACCTATAAATAGATACTTTGGAGAAGCTTTGTAAATATTCTCATTGATCAGTAAAATACGCTCTCTCTTTGCTCTCTCATTCTCTTTGTTATTTACTCTCTATCTATTTATTTTATAACATTTTCATTATTTTCAAAGAAATTTTTTTGAAAAATTGAAAACATTAATTTTAAAATTTAAATAAAATTTATCTTAATTCAAATTCACATAAAAATATTGATTTTTTATTTGATTATATTAGTAAAAATTATTTTTATTTAAAATTATCTTTAGATTAATTACTAATAGTAATCAACATTACTATTTTCATATTTTAATTTTTTATTTAAAAATGTATTTTTATTTTTTAAATAAAAATAAAAATTTGTTTTTAAAATAAAAATAAAGAAATAATTGTTTTCTTAAATTAAAATTGTGCCTAAAGTTTTGGGTTTTTATATGGAATGCTTGAAAATATATTAAATTAATTAAATTAATTTTTTTATTTTCAAAATTTGATATGTTAAATATATTATTGTATATGTAATGTCATGCTCGCATGTTATTTCCATATATTGCTCACAAACAAAAATAATTAATAGATTTAACGACTGACCTTTAAAATAAGATTGAAATTTCAAAATTTTTAAAAAAATATATAACTAAAAATGTTCTGGTTGAAGAACATGGACTAAATCTATAACTTTACGCATAATATTAGAATTTAACCAAACAGATTTAATTGCTACCATTTGGTTAGGACTAAAATTTAAATTTAAAAAAATACAAGGATTAAAATTGACCAATTTGAATAGTATTGAGACTAAAATTGATCAAATTAAAGTACAACTTCTGCAAATCAAGAGGTCTAGTAGCAGGCTTTGAACAAAAAATTGTAAAAATGGTTTTGTATTTTTTAAAATTTTTATTTTTGTAACCTCCCTAACCCGACCCATACATTATGATCGAATCATAAAAGTTACATTAGCCATCGAAATGACCAGTAAAAGGTTCAAGTTTAATAAAAAGTGTTCGATAGTAAAAAGTCTCAAAATTCGTAGAAGGAACCATCGTTTTATAAAACTGAGGAGAACCGTTCTCAAGAAAATAGTTTCGTTTGGTTTCAAAAAGTCACGGTAGATACTTATTACGTTAAGAATCGTTAATTTATTTTTAATTATTTAGTTCAATTTGATTTCGATTCTCAAATTGATAGGAAAATCATATTTCCACCATTATAAAATAATTGAAAGTAAAATCCTGAAAACCTTATTCAAAATTGAGTTTGACGGTAAAAGCATATTGTAGAGCCCAATTTTTGTTGCCCAGGCCCAATACCAAAAAATTAACCAGCAACCAAACAGATCAAAATCCAAAAGTAAAAAACAAGCCCAAATAGCTAGGCCCAATGTTTAACCCTAGCCCACTACCCAAAGCAAAAGAAATACAAGCGAACCCTAGCATCGGTTTGCGCCGCGCCAAGAAGGCCTTTCCACCGTAACGTCGTCGGACGCCACCACCCCCAGACGTCGCCACTCCACCACGCCACGTCGTGAGACGTGCTCGATCACGCACTGCAAACAAGCACCGCATAGGTTGTAAAATAGGCTATAAAAGTCGAAATATCAAATGCAATAGGGATTTTTTTGGGGGGGATAGAGATCCAAGGGCTGTAAGAGGGGAATTTTTTTTAAGAGAAATCAATACAGAATCTGAGCAAATCGACAAGGTTTTGATTTTTTTCCTCTTTTCTTTTTTCCCTTGTTTCTAATCTGTTTATCTTTTTTTCCTCTATTTTCTCTTCGTTTTTCAAACAAAGCCTATATAAATATATATATATAATAGATTTGAAAAAAAAAACTTTTACCTTTCGGGTTTTTCGACCACCGTGCACGGTGGCCGACGGCGGCGGCGTCACGGCGATCCGACGAGTGGACACCAGCCGGCGTTCGGCCGACCGGATGGGGGCAGAGAGAATTTTCAAAGTTTTTTTTTTTTTTGTGTTTTGCGAAAATGAAAAGAATGATAAATTTTTAAAAGAAAATGGCTTTTATACTATATACAATACGACGTCGTTTTGAGATGGGGGTCAGAGGCCAAAACGACGTCGTTTTGGGCCTCTGACCCGCGACCCGACCCGCATGGGGGCAGGATCCACGTGTTTTTATGGAGGGGCTAATTTCGCATTTAGCCCCTCCGCTTTCTCATGGTTTTACAATCAGGTTCTTTTTTTTATTTTCAATTTGGCCCAAAGGTTTCCTCCTCGTTCCAATTGGGTCCTCATTCGACGCACCGTTCCAGAATGCGGGGTTAATTGCTACTTGGGTCCCTCCATGTCTCGCGCTTATTGCAATTTAGCCCTTTATTCTTCTTTTATTTTAAATTTGGCCCCAAAGCTCCTGTTTTGATCCAATTTAGTCCCTCTTCGATTATTTTGTTATTTTACCATTAAATTAATTATTTTTAAATATTTTTTTTACTGTTTTATATTATTATTATCATAATCATATTCTTTCTATTATTATTATTATATATTTTCTTTTTTACTATATATTATTGTTTTTGCTATTATTTTTTTACTAGGACCTTTATTATTATTATATTTACCACTAATATTACTTCTATTTTTACTACTGCTATTATTTTTTTTAGAAATATTATTACTATTGTTTTTTTATTCATACCATTTTATTTTTACTGGTATTATTATTATTATTTTAAATTATTAATATATATTTTTAACCTATTATTATTATTCTCATTATTCTTTTTATTATTATTTGTTTATTAGTATATTTCATAGTTATTATTATCATTGCCTTCTCGTTACTATTTTCTTTTATTTCATTTTGTTTGTTTATTTTACTTTTTTATCGTATTTTATTTCCACCTTTATTATTGTTGTTCATATTCGATCACCGTAATGTTGTTATATAAACTAGCATAGCAACTCGTTTTACATTTTATTTTATTCGATCCATTACAGTTTTTGTTTCAAAACAAGCAAACCCTCCGAGTTCTAAAGTTCGAAAGGAGTCGTACCCTAACTTATTGGGTTTCGATTTCTCTTTTCGAGTCTAAAGAACCTATTACTTTCTTTTTAAAAGTTGAATAAAAACTTATCCTCGAGAATTCAAAATCGTCGTGTCCTAACTCACTGGATGGGACATTTTGTTATCTCGAGATAAGGATTTCAAAAAAAAAAACAAAGGCATTATTTCGTGTTTGGTATTTTGGGAAATTGAGCCCTAACTTATTGGGTTCCGATTTTTCATTAGACCCCAAATAACCGAGTATCCTTCTTAGATTTAAACACATTAATTTTGGAAAGTCAAAGGACAAGCTCAATTTCGTGGATTTGAAATGTCGTACTTAACTTATCAAGGTGACATTTTACTTCCTCGAGATAAGAAGGTCTGATTGCTAATATTTTATTCAAGTTTTTTCTTTTAAAGTAAAAAGAATCGTATTTTAAAATCTTTCAAATTTTCGATGTTAGGACATTAATTAATCAATTAGGTACCAATTATGGGCGTCATGAGGGTGCTAATCCTTCCTCGTGCGTAACCGACTCCCGAACCTGTTTTCTTAAAATTCGTAGACCAAAATGTTTTATAAGGTGGCCCAATCACACTTCAAAAAAGATTGGTGGCGACTCCATTTTCCTTTTTAAAGTCGGCCCGTTTTTCAAACAAAAAAATGGTTTCGACAGCTTGGCGACTCCACTAGGGACCATAAGAGAGTCAAGTCGTAGAATTGATTGATTAATGTCCTTTTAATGAAAATTAAAATCTGATTTTGACTTTTTTCCCATCGCATATGTTTGTTGTGATTTAAGTGTCTAGGATACATTTGCATCATATCGCATGACCGTAGTGGTCACACCTTTAAGTGAGAGTGAGAAGCGACTCATTCGTGAGGTTTTCACCTCCGTGCAGGATAGTGAATCGCTTTCGGGATACATCCGTACCTATGTCTTCGTAAGATTTTCATCTCCGTGCAGCCATAGGGAAATGTATTCCCCTGAACTGAACTCGGTCCATATGAGCCTATAATGGGTAAGGATCGAGGAATCTGCTGGTTCAGGTACCTTTGCTTTAGAGTCAAACCGCATATAGAGAGCCCTAGGAGCTTACCTTAGATAGAGCCACACCAAACCCGAGTGGTCACTCGGACAGGTGTTCTGTGTTGTCTATTTCTCTGGCACTAACGTGTTTTCTTTTTTAACTACATTGCATTTCATCATCATAGAAAGGAGGTGTTGATTCATATTCGATTGCTAAATAGAAGATTTTGTCATAAAGAAATGGATTACTTGATAAAGTGGGTTATAATACGGTCGTTCGAATATAGTCCAGGTAAACAACGAGAGAAGGCTAATAGTCCGCAGAAGAATACAAGACTTTGTCCGAGGATTCAAGCCGACAAAGACTATTCAAGAGTCGTCACGTCCGGATACGAAGAGTCACGGCCTGGATCAAGCAACAAGGAGTTAGAAGAGGTATCTATTGAGAAGGTTCATGGGACACGACCATAACATCTGGATACGAAGGAAAGGATTTGCGTCTTCACCTGGACAATGAGGACGAAGCCGCATATGTAATCCGCTCTATGTAAAGAGATTCATTTTCTAGAAAAGTTCTTCTAATGGAATTGAGTTCGGAATCAATGCTTCTTTTTGCATTCATTCATTTGCATTTATTTCATGCATTTGCATTGCATCGCATCATATGCATCGAATATCCTAAGAGAACCCTATTAACTAGAGATCATGTTATAGTTATCCTGGAACACCGCTATTACACTCGGAAAAAACGAAAGCTATGGATCAAATGATAGAAAAGTTAGAGCAGATGCAGAAGGAGATGCAAGACCAACTGCAAACTCAGATGCAAGAACAGTTGGCTAAAATCCAACAGGACATGATGGATCAAATGCAGGAATCCCAGAGAAGCATGATGAGCCAGTTGACACATTTGTTGACTGGAGGGCATGATAAAGGAAAGGGCCCTATGGGCGATGTCGGAGATGAAAATGAAAATTATGCTTATCCTCCAGGCTTAGCCCCGGTAAACTCCCAAGTCCAACCGCCAAGAGTGTCTGTCAATATCAGACCTCAGTACCAAACTGGTACCTCAGCACCGGCAAACTTTTCGGTAGGCTCGAGCTCCAACCCTAGAGACAATATGGTAAAATCGATAGTCCCTGATTTTGATGATGCAGCAGAAGAGGAAAAGGCAAGGGTGGAACTCCCGAAAGAGTTGGAGGATCGGTGCAAATGGTTAGAGGAGAAGTTCAAAGCATTGGAAAGTGCTGATTACCAATGCGAGGTGGATGCTAAGAAGCTGAGTCTAGTCCCAGATCTGGTACTTCCTCCGAAGTTCAAGATGCCGGAGTTTGAAAAGTACAACGGGACCAGCTGCCCTGAGGCCCATATTACAATGTTCTGTCGGAGAATGACGGGATATGTCAACAACGACCAGTTGTTGATCCACTCGCTTCCGTGATAGTCCGATTGAGCCGTGGCTAAATGGTACAACCCGCTTAAGTCGTCATCAAGTCAAATCGTGGAAAGATTTGGCACAAGCCTTCATGAAGCATTACGGCCATGTGACTGATATAGCGCCCGATAGCATCACTTTGCAAAACATGGAGAAGAAACCAAATGAAAGCTTCAGGCAGTATGCGCAAAGATGGAGAGAGGTCGCCATACAAGTTCAGCCACCACTCCTAGAAAAGGAGACTACAATGCTCTTCATCAATACCTTGAAGGCTCCATTCATCACTCACATGATAGGAAGTACTACTAAGAGCTTTACAGATATACTGCTGGCAGGAGAGATGATTGAAAATGCCATAAGGGGTGGCAAGATTAAAGCAGGGGAAACCACTAAAAGATCTACTCCTAGAAAAAAAGATAACGAGGTGAATAATACGAGTACATACAACAAAGGGTACTCAAAAGCAATTACTGTTAACCAGCCAAAGGTGATCACTGCTGGGCAACAAGAGTCGATGAGACAAGAGTCGGGCACAAGGCAAAACTCTAAAAAGCTCCAATTTACTCCAATCTCAATGACGTATAAGGAGCTATATCAAAGTTTGTTTGACGCACACGTGGTGTCCCCATTTTATTCAAAACCGTTACAACCTCCGTTCCCAAAATTGTATAACGAGAATGCCCAATGCGAGTACCACGCGGGAATAAAGGGTCATTCAATTGAAAATTGCACTACGTTCAAAAAACTGGTTGAAAAGTTCATTAAAATGGGAGTTGTGAAGATCGACGATTCATCAAAACCGGATCACTTTGATGCGACAGTAAATGTGATAATTGAAGGAGGAGACAAGAAAGTTGCGACTCCTTAAGGAGAATGAAATTTCCAAGCCCTTGTATAGTTGGGAGTGTTTTGAATAATGGGATTGTGGAAGAGATCTTTATATTTTTAGAGCTGGTCTATAGTAATGTGCAAAACATGTTTGTTGCCTTAGGCCTAGAGGCAATAAGAACTCTTTTGTGAAATAGGCTTATGTCCAGAATTATCATTTCAATAAAATGCATCTTTTTGAATACATATTCTTTTATTCTTTACATTTCATACTGTACATTCATTTGTTTTTTTTGAATATTCTTTCATGACCATACCAATAATCATCCTTAGAATCATTTATTCTTTGGATTTCTTACCTTCGTACCTGGGTACCCAGATATCAAAGACATGAGCGACGTTGTTACTGACTCCCTTTTTGAACAAGATATGGGTCTAGGGGATCTAAGAACTCTGAGGATAACAGAGATTGTAACCTATCTTATAATTTGTTAAGAATGGTGAAACAAGATGAAAAACAGACCTTACTCTACAAAGGGTCATTGGATATTGCGAGCCTAGGAAAGGAGTGAAGATTGTAGCCTAGCTCATCACAAAAATAAGGCGAGACATTATTGAGTTATCTTCAAAAATTCAAAGATGTTTTCGCACGATCATATCAGGACATACCTGGACTAATAAGATGTGGGCTAAACAAGATGGGGCACTATTGGTCTACCATGAAAAGGGATTGCATCAGTCATACCATAAATACTGAATTGAAGAAGATGAGACTTATGCGACTCTTCTAGTTTCTTCACAGACTTTTCCATATGTGGGGCATGGATATGATGGGGCCAATCTTGTCAAAAGCTTTTAGTCAATATCGACTCATCGGCATAGTTATCGTTTACTTCACTAAGAGGGTGGAAGTAGCTTCATATGCTAATGTTACAAAGTTGAAGTCATTAATTCAAAAAAAATAAAAAAAAAAGGATCAGATGCCAGCAAAGATTGCCATAAAGGATCACTGTACAAAGTCAAAGTTTATAGTTTGTCTAAAAATCAGGCAGCATATCATAGTGCAGCAAAAGCTGCCAAAAGAAAATTCAAAAAGAAAAAATAATAAAATGTGACTAAAAATTGTAAGGATTGTCATAAGTAGCTACCATTTACCCTCTGTCTTATTGAACGTCGGCTAAAACCTTCACTGGGGCAACATCTTACCCATTGATTTATGGAATTGAAGCGTTTTTGCCAATTGAACCTAGTCAAAAAAAAGGTTAAAAGCTATCCATCACAGTCAGATGATGCGAGTTTACGACAAAGAGGTTCATCTTAGAGAATTCCACAAGGAGGAACCTGATGTTGAAACAGATCTTTCTTCTACAAAACGATTTCGGAGGAAAGAATATTCCGAACTGGGAAATACTTTGTGTTGAAAAAGGCCTATTCTGGAGGAGCATTGATGTTGAACGAGACGAATGGCGAAAACTTGCCTAATCCGACGAATTCAGGTTCAAACAAGAAGTATTTTACCTGAAAGGGGAAAGTCCAAGGTAAAAACCCGCAAAGGGCGCCTTGAGTTCAAATTCAAAAAAAAAAAGAGAAAAAGAAAAAGGAGAGGCCAAGGCGAAAACCCGCAAAGGGCGCTTTGAGACCAAAGGGGCTTTGAGTTGAAAACCCGAAAATGGCGGCTCAAATTTTGACCAAAAGTGGGGCATACAGTAGTCTTGCTACGTCTGAATTAACAATAAGGAAGTATGTTACATCTTGGGGCATTGACAAAGTACTTAGGATCTCTTAAACACGTATTGAGCTCAAAATGGTCCTCAAGAAGTTTGAACAGAGAAGCTCGGGCTGCGATATCTGGGGCACCTAACTTCTATCTTATCTATTTTTGAATTCTTTATCTTTGATTACTTTATTCTTTTTTGAGATACACCCAAATCAATTTTCTTTTATTGCCTGGGTTATCTTTGATTAAATTATTTTTCTGAGCTATGCTCTTAACTAATTTCTTTCTCGTCCATTTTTGTGACCTTTTTCAAGCATTTTATATTGAAATAATGATTAATGGACTAAAAACACTTTCATAAAAGGAGTTTCGCATATTACTCTAGAAGCTTCTAAAAAATATGATAATCTGAAGTAGGACTATTGTTTAGAACTCACCGAGCCTAAGGAGATTGGAAACATTGAAAAATGATTATCTTTTCAAATTCTTATTAGATAAGATGATTTCGTTGGTAATACCATATCGGTAAATGACGAACAAGGTAATCTAAGTGTAAAAGGGGATTATTGTCGGAATACCCTGCATACATACATCTGGTCATTATACTCAGGGGATGATATAATAGACCAAGTTGATTACCTCTAAGTGATAAATGAATGTTATTCCCCAGAAGTTGCAGTGGGAGGTGTAAACTTTTATGTCCTAAGGTTTAAGGAAAGGGACTCTGGAATTACTGTTTTTTTGGGTTTTTGTCCAAGATACCAGCTGAACGAGAAAGCATGGTAGCGCATCAGTGATAGAACCTCGATAAACTATGAGCAATGACAACCCATAGGGATCATTATCTCATTTCCAATTAGGAGCGTTTGATTTATGCTGATCATTGTGTCCTAATCGTTTTTCAAAAAAAAAAATCATTTTCATGACATCCTGCATTCATGCAAATGTCATCCCTAATATCATTTAGTTAAGAGCATTAGATTCATTCCAATCATGCGTCCTAATCATCATTTTCATGACATCCTGCATTCATGCAAATGTCATCCCTAATATCATTTAGTTAGGAGCATTAGATTCATTCCGATCATGCGTCCTAATCATCATTTTCATGACATCCTGCATTCATGCAAATGTCACCCCTAATATCATTATTTAGGAGCATTAGATTCATTCCGGTCATGCGTCCTAATCATCATTCTCATGACATTCTGCATTCATGCATTCGAGTATACAGGACATGTCCCTTAGAGGACGGTGTAGCAAACCAAAAATTTCAGATTTTGTTCCCTAGAGAAGGTAGTGGATCAAACTGAAGAATGAAGTCTTCCTGAATATAGAAAGGAAGCCAACTGAAAATTTCAGATTTTGTTCCCTAATGGATCAAACTGAAGAATGAAGTCTTCCTGAAGATAGTAAGGAAGCAAATTGAAAAATTTCAGATTTTGCTCCCTAGAGATGGTAGTGGAGCAAACTGAAGAATTGAAAATTTCAGATTTTGTTCCCTAGTGGATCAAACTGAAGAATGAAGTCTTCCTGAAGATAGTAAGGAATGAAGTCTTCCTGAAGATAGTAAGGAAGCAAATTGAAAATTTCAGATTTTGTTCCCTAGAGATGGTAGCGGAGCAAACTGAAGAATGAAGTCTTCCTGAAGATAGTAAGGAAGCAAATTGAGAAATTCAGATTTTGTTCCCTAGAGATGGTAGTCGAGCAAACTGGAGAATTGAAAATTTCAGATTTTGTTCCCTAGTGGATCAAACTGAAGAATGAAGTCTTCCTGAAGATAGTAATGAAGCAAATTGAAAATTTCGGATTTTGTTCCATAGTGGAGTCGACTAAAGAATGAAGTCTTCCTGAAAATAGTAAGGAAGCAAATTGAAAATTTCCCTGAGCAGGTTAAAATAGCAGATCTGGTATTCTTGAAGTTTCAAGAAGCAGATCGAAAACATCAGATCTTGTTTCCCTGAGTTTGCAGTGGAGCAGATCAAAAGATAGTGAATATTGCCTTCATGAAGTTGAAGCTATCAAACTTACTGAAATCAAGATAAAGTTCTAGTACCGTTCAAGTTAGGAGTGGTGCAGATCAAAAATGGCGAATCTTATCTCCATGTATCGGTAATGGAGCAGATTTAGGCCATTAGCCTTATCTCAACTGAGCAGGAGTGGAGCAGGCTAAAGATAGCAGATCTTATCTCCACTGAGCAGTAGTGGAACAGATCGAAGACGATGGGACTTAATCCCCAAGCGAGGGTAACAGTTGAAAATCTGCAGATCTTATCTCCCTAAGTAAGTGGAGTAGATTGAAATAAAATTCCTATACCCTTGAAGATGCAAAGTGGATGGGAAGCATCAAGAAATCGTGGGCTCAAAGCAAGACCAGGCAAAATTGGCTCTTTTAGAATCTTTGCTTCATTCCTGTTACGACAACAAGCAAAGAGGGGCAAACAGAGAGCTAATTTTTGTTGCCCTGCCCAATACCAAAAAATTAACCAAAGAACCAAACAGATCAAAATCCAAAAGTAAAAACAAGCCCAAATAGCTAGGCCCAATGTTTAACCCTAGCCCACTACCCAAAGCAAAGGAAATACAAGCAGAACCCTAGCATCAATTTGCGCGCGCCAAAGAAGGCCTTCCCACCGCAACGCGGCGGACGCCACCACCCCGAGACGTGCGCCACTCCACCACGCTACGTTAGAGACGTGCTCGATCATGCACCTGCAAACAAGCACCAGACAGTTGTAAAATAGGCTATAAAAGCCGAAACATCAAATGCAATAGGGATTTTTTTTTGGGGATAGAGATCCAAGGGCTGTAAGAGGGGAATTTTTTTTTTAAAAGAAATCAATACAGAATCTGAGCAAATCGACAAGGTTTTGATTTTTTTTCCTCTTTTCTTTTTCCCTTGTTTCTAATCTGTTTATCTTTTTTTCCTCTATTTTTTCAAACAAAGCCTATATAAATATATATATATATAATAGATTTGAAAAAAAAAACTTTTACCTTTCGGGTTTTCCGACCATCGTGCACGGTGGTCGACGGCGGCAGCGTCACGGTGATCCGGCGAGTGGACACCAGCCGGCGTTCGGTCGAACGGATGGGGTGTTTTGCGAAAATGAAAAGAATGAGAAATTTTTAAAAGAAAATGGCTTTTATACTATATACAATACGACGTCGTTTTGAGATGGGGGGTCAGAGGCCAAAATGACGTTGTTTTGGGCCTCTGACCCGCGACCCGACCCGCATGGAGGTAGGATCCGCGTGTTTTTATGGAGGGGCTAATTTCGCATTTAGACCCTCCGCTTTCTCATGGTTATACAATCAGGTTCTTTTTTTTATTTCCAATTTGGCCCAAAGGTTTCCTCCTCGTTCCAATTGGGTCCTCATTCGACGCACCGTTCCAGAATGCGGGGTTAATTGCTACTTGGGTCCCTCCATGTCGCGCGCTTATTGCAATTTAGCCCTTTATTCTTCTTTTATTTTAAATTTGGCCCCAAAGCTCCTGTTTTGATCCAATTTAGTCCCTCTTCGATTATTTTGTTATTTTACCATTAAATTAATTATTTTTAAATATTTTTTTACTGTTTTATATTATTATTATCATAATCATATTCTTTCTATTATTATTATATATTTTCTTTTTTACTATATATTATTGTTTTTGCTATTATTTTTTAACTAGGACCTTTATTATTATTATATTTACCACTAATATTACTTCTATTTTTACTACTGTTATTACTTTTTTTTAGAAATATTATTACTATTGTTTTTTATTAATACCATTTTATTTTTACTGGTACTATTATTATTATTTTAAATTATTAATATATATTTTTAACCTATTATTATTATTCTCATTATTCTTTTTATTATTATTTGTTTATTAGTATATTTCATAGTTATTATTATCATTGCCTTCTCGTTACTATTTTCTTTTATTTCATTTTGTTTGTTTATTTTACTTTTTTATCGTATTTTATTTCCACCTTTATTATTGTTGTTCATATTCGATCAGCGTAATGTTGTTATATAAACTAGCATAGCAACTCGTTTTACATTTTATTTTATTCGATCCATTACAGTTTTCATTTCAAAACAAGCAAACCCTCCGAGTTCTAAAGTTCGAAAGGAGTCGTACCCTAACTTACTGGGTTTCGATTTCTCTTTTCGAGTCTAAAGAACTTATTACTTTATTTTTAAAAGTTGAATAAAAACTTATCCTCGAGAATTCAAAATCGTCGTGTCCTAACTCACTGGATGAGACATTTTGTTATCTCGAGATAAGGATTTCAAAAAAAAAAAACAAAGGCATTATTTCGTGTTTGGTATTTTGGGAAATTGAGCCCTAACTTACTGGGTTCTGATTTTTCATTAGACCCCAAATAACCGAGTATCCTTCTTAGATTTAAACACATTAATTTTGGAAAGTCAAAGGACAAGCTCAATTTCGGGGATTTGAAATGTCGTACCCTAACTTACTGGGCGTGACATTTTACTTCCTCGAGATAAGAAGGTCTGATTGCTAATATTTTATTCAAGTTTTTTTTTTTAAAGTAAAAAGAATCGTATTTTAAAATCTTTCAAATTTTCGATGTTAGGACATTAATTAATCAATTAGGTACCAATTATGGGCGTCATGAGGGTGCTAATCCTTCCTCGTGCGTAACCGACTCCCGAACCTGTTTTCTTAAAATTCGTAGACCAAAATGTTTTATAAGGTGGCCCAATCACACTTCAAAAAAGATTGGTGGCGACTCTATTTTCCTTTTTAAAGTCGGCCCGTTTTCCAAATAAAAAAATAGTTTCGACACATATTATATCAAATCCTCTATTTAAACACCCCATATGAATGTTAAATTCCATGTCACAGTCTGTTTAAAACAATGCAAAGTCCAAAAGAATTAATAAAAGTACGTTTTTAGATGAAAACAAACGACTGCTCCAAATGATGAGTCCGAGCCCTAACCTCAAGAGTTATCTGTAAAGATAAGAAAAACTAAGGGGTGAGGTATAAAACTCAATGTGGTCTTAACACATAAGCAGTAAGCAAATTAAATAATAAATAATAACATACAATTTTGCAATATACAGTACATATCATATTATCAATTTCACGATGATATCAGTATGCAATATGCAGGTTTAATAGTAAAATTTTCCTATCCATCCATCTGCTACACTCCACAGTAAGAATTCCCCAGAACTCATCCAACCTTACACACCATAACAATAGGAGCATAAGCTCGTGTAGATATACCATCAGTAGATCTGCGGATAAACTGCAGTAGATACACGAATAAACCACCAGTAGCACTTCCTCATTCAACAACCCAATCCCAATGCAATTGTAAAGCATACTTTTTATAGATCAATAAACAATGATGATAACAATATGATCATGTGAGTATCATGCAAACAATAACAATTGTAGTTTTAACAGTAGCAGTGAATATACATCAGTAGCAATTTCAGATTTAACACATAATCAAACAGATATGGAAAAAGGGTCTATATTGAGCTTACGAGAACTTTAAACAAGAAGGGTACTGTACAAGGACTAAACTGAAACATTTCACAAAGATTAAGGCAAAATTGTAAAATAGAGGTCACACGACCGTGTGGCGTTGAGGTATATGGTCGTGTGTCCAAGTCGTGTAATTCATTGAGGTCGCGTGATCAGTAAGCAAAATCCCCAACGATAGTTGTCGAAACCATTTTTTTGTTTGGAAAACGGGCTGACTTTAAAAACATGGAGTCGCCACCAATCTTTTTTTGAAGTGCGATTGGGCCACTTTTGAAAATGTTTTGGTCTACGAATTTTAAGAAAACGGGTCCGGGAGTCGGTTTCGCACGAGGAAGGATTAGCACCCTCGCAACGCCCAAAATTGGTACCTTATTGATTGATTAATGTCCTAATATCGAAAATTGGAATAGATTTTAAAATACGAATCCTTTAAAAATGTTCGGGAAATTCGAATTGGATATCGAAATTCTCCTGTTCCGAAAAGATGAAATACCACATCCAGCACGTTAGGACACGATGTTTCAAACCCTCGATACCAAGATCATTTCATGACTTCCAAAATTCATGCATTGCAATTTTAAAAGGGTATTCCATTATTTGGCCAAACGAAAAAAAACCGATACCCAGCACGTTAGGGCATGATTCCTCGAATTTCTAAACATGAAATATTGTCTTATTTTTGAAGTTGAGAAAACACGGTCAAAATTCAAAAAGGATATTTGGTCCTTTGAACGAGCGGAAAATCGAAACCCAGCACATTAGGGCGCAATTTCCTAAACTTCAAAGCACAAAATATTACCTTGTTTTTAATTTTAAAAAAATACGGACACAGTCCTCAAGGGTATTTAGTGATTTGGTCAAACGAAAAACCGAAACCCAGCACGCTAGGGCACGATTCCTCGAATTTCCAACCACCGAATATTGCCTTTATTTGAAAAGAATTATGTATCGAGTAAAATTAATGTAACCTGAATTTGGGAAAATAAGTCGCAACACTGATATACGTAACGAAAATAAAATGGATGAAAACATAAATAACAATACTAGGAGCAAAATAATCAAAGATGAATAAATAAAAGAAAGTTAATAAAACAATGAGTAAACCAAATGGGAATTAACATAAAAAGAGAAATTGATAACAAAGGAAATGAAAGAAAAATGTCGAATAAAAATGTAAGAAACAAAAATATATAAAAAAAGGGTAATAATAAAGAGATATTAGTGATAAAATTAATGAATATAGAAATAAAAGGGGTAAATGTAATATTAAAATAATAAATATAATAATTGAGTAATAATAACAATATTAAAATAATAGTATTAATAAAAAATAGTAGTAGTAAAAGAAAATAAAATTAAACTGATAATAATACTAGATATAATAATAATAATAATATATAATAATAAAAATTAGAGTAAACAATAATATATATAATAATAGTAAACATAATAATAATAATAATATACATAGTAGCAATAACGAAAGTAAAGGTAATATAAATAGTAAAATTAATAAAAATAAAAATAATAAAGCTCAAATAAATTAATTTAATAGCAAAAATAGCAAAAATAATCAAAAGGGGCTAAATTGGATTGAAAACAGAAGCTTTGGGCAAAAATTTTTAAAAAAGGAAGAAATGGGCTAGACTGTAACGAGCTTGAAAAGAGAGGGACCAGATTGGGAAAATTCCCAGGCCCTCTATGCGTTGCATTTCAACGTGGACCAAATTGACACAAACGAAAAATTATGCGGCGAAATTCAAATAAAAAATAAAATGAATAAGCACCAAATTGCAAAACCCCACAGAAGCGGAGGGACCTAGGGCATAAATAGCCCATTCTTGAAAAACACGCGGACCCTCCTTGTGGGTCGGGTCGCGCGGGCTGGATATAAGCAAAACGGTGCTGTTTTGGGGCTATTAAGCTCAGCCCTAAACGACGCCGTTTAGGAGGGGTATAAAAGTTGAACTTTTTTCAAAAATTTCATTCTCCTTCATTTCAAAAAAAAAAAACAGGAGAGCCCCCTTTCCCCTCCAAGCAATTTTCGACAGGCCCTCCGGCGAGGCTCCGGCACCGTCGCCTCCATCGCCGGCCACCGTGTACGGTGGTCGGAATCTTGAAAAAGGTAAGTTTTTTTTTTTTACTTTAATGCTTATATATATATTGTAGTTTTTTAAAAAACAGAAAAATAAATAAAGAAACAACAGTATTTGTTTTCGAATGATAAGAAATAAGAAAAAAAAAGAGAAAAAAAATAAACCTCTATTAATCTATCTCTGATTTTGTACTGATTTCTTTTGATATTCAGTGTGTTTGTATTTGTAAAACTCGCGTGTATGCTTCTATTTCTTCAAAAAAAAAACCCTTGTTACAGCTTTGATTTGGCTTTTTATAGCCTTTTATTTTACAACCAATCTCCTATTTTGTAGAAACGCGATGGAGAGTGCGACGACGTGGAGCAGGCGCAAGACTCGGGGACGCGAGACGTGCGGTGTTGGGATGTCTTGCGGCGGTCTTGGCGAGAAACCAAAGGCTAGGGTTTTTCTTTTTTGTTTTCTGTTTCATTTGGGCTTCGTGGGCCTCGTTTAAGGTTTGGGCTTTGTTAAAAAAATGGGCTATAGACTGTTTAATTTGGATATTTTTATTTGCTGGTTAATTTTTGGTATTGGGCCCGGGCAATCAAAAATTGGGCTCTCTGTTGCCTCTTTGCTCGCTCGTCTGTCGTAACGAGAATGGAGCAAAGACTTTAAGAGGACCAATTTTGCCCGGTCTTACTGAGTCTTGATTTCTTGACACCTTCTTTCTTCAATTAGCCCTGCTTTAACCCACTGCATCTTCAGGGGCACAGGAGTTTTGTTTTAATCTGCTCCGCTACTGCTTATGATTTATAATCTTTAGCTTGTTACCCTACTGCTTAGGGGGTTAAGGCTCACCGTCTTCGATCTACTCCATTCCAGCTCAGCGGAGATAAGATCTGCTTTCTTTTAGCCTGTTACCCTACTGCTTAGGGGATTAAGGCTTGTCGTCTTTGATCTACTCCACTCCTGCTCAGTGAAGATAAGATCTGCTATCTTCAGCCTGTTACCCTACTGCTTAGGGAATTAAGGCTCATCATCTTCAGTCTGTTACCCTATTGCTTAGGGAATTAAGATCTGTAATTTTTGGCCTGTTACCTTACTGTTTAGGGGATTAAGGCTCATCGTCTTTGATCTGTTACCCTACTGCTTAGGGAATTAAGATCTGTAATTTTCGGCCTGTTACCCTACTGCTTAGGGGGTTAAGGCTCATCGTCTTCGATCTGTTACCCTACTGCTTAGGGAATTAAGATCTGTAATTTTCGGCCTGTTACCCTACTGCTTAGGGGGTTAAGGCTCATCGTCTTCGATCTATTACCCTACTGCTTAGGGAATTAAGATCTGTAATTTTTGGCCTGTTACCCTACTGCTTAGGGGGTTAAGGCTCATCGTCTTCGATCTATTACCCTACTGCTTAGGGAATTAAGGTCTGTAATTTGTGGCCTGTTACCCTACTACTTAGGGGGTTAAGGCTCATCCTCTTCGATCTGTTACCCTACTACTTAGGGAATTAAGATCTGTAATTTTTGGCCTGTTACCCTACTGCTTAGGGGGTTAGGGATTACTGTCTTTTGTAACTCCCATCAACTTTGCTACATTGTCCTCTGGGGAACCTACCTGTAGAATTGATTTCATGGGATCTATGCTTATGCCAATATGATTGGGATGTCATGCTCCTAACCAATGTATTGCGAATGAATGAATGAATGCCAAATGTCATGAGCATGATCCAATTTTTAATTTTTGGGTTATCACTGCTCGCTGCTTGTTAGGGTGATACCCCTGACGTATGTCCTTAGTTGAACTTCTAATAGAGAATTTGAAGATGTCGTCACTACTTAGACTCTTATTTCAAGGGTTCCGAGCCCTTTAAGCCTGGTGAGTTCTAAATAATTGTCCTGTTTCGGATTCTTGTATTATTTAGAGATTTGCAGAGTAATATCCAGAACTTCTTTCATGAAAACATTATTAGTTCATTGATCATTATTTCAATATACAATGCTTGAAAAAGATCATAATAATGGACAAGAAAGAATTTAATTAGGAGCATAGCTCTAATCAAATAAGATAGCAAATGCAACAAGAAGGAAATTTACTGGTAGTGTATTTTGAAACGAGCAAATTTAGAATGGGTAAGATGGAAACTAGGTGCCCCAGATATCGCAGCCTGAGCTTCTCTGTTCAAACTTCTTGAGGACCATTTAAGCTCAATATGTGTTTAGGGGATCCGGAGTACTTTGTCGATGCCCCCAAGACGTAACATACTTCCTCATTGCTAATTCCAGCGTAGCAAAACTATTGTATGCCCCATCATAATTTGATCACAATTTGAGCCGCCCTTTTCGGGTTTTTGACTCAAAACCCCTTTGGTCTCAAAGTGCCCTTTGCGGGTTTTCACCTTGGCCTTTTCGTTCTTTTTTTTTCTTTTTTTCGCGGAAAGCCTCAAAGCGCCTTTTGCGGGTTTTCGCCTTGGCCTATCCGGTTTTTTTTTTTTTGCGGAAAGCCTCAAAGTGCCCTTTACAGGTTTTTGCCTTGGCCTATTTCCCTTCTTAAGTGAAGTGTTTCCTGACTGAGTCTGCATTAACTAGGTTTGGCTGACTCTTGCCGTCCGTCTCAACTAGTACCAATGCTCCTCCAGAAAAAGGCCTTCTTTTCAACATAAGGTCCTTCCCAATTAGGCATCCTCTTTCCTCTGAAGTCCTTTTGTATAGGAAGGATATTTTTCAATATCAAGTCTCCTTCATGGACCATTTTGGGGTGGACTTTTTGTTGTAAGCCTGCATCGTTCGCTTCTGGTACATTTGACCATGACAGATGGCTCTTAACCTTTTTCCTCGATCAGATTCAGTTAATCATACCGAGATTGAACCCATTCCGCTTCATCCAACTTCAGCTCTGACAAAATCCGGAAAGAAGGAATTTTAACTTCGATGGGCAAGACTGCCTCCATCCCATAAGCCAATGAGAAAGGTGTTGCCCCGGTGGAGGTCCTGGCCAACATCCGAGAATCATAGAGGGTAAATGGTAACTAGTCTATGCCAATCTTTACAAGTCTCAATTATCTTTCGGAATCTTTTGATTTTTTTTTTTGAATTCGAATTCGGATTTTGAATTTGAATTCGATGACTGTTGACTTTGTAACTTTGGACCCATGAAGCGACCTTCACCCTCTTAGCGAAGCAATTGACAATCACGAAGATGAATTGGTGCCGATTAGATACTTTTGACGAGATCGTCCCCATAACATCTATGCCCCCGTATAGGGGAAGAAAAAATAATGGAGGAATCGCATAAGCCTTGTCTTCCTCAATTTAACGTTCACGGCATAACTGATGCAACCTCCCTTTTATGGTAGACCAGCAGTACCCGAACCTTATAATCGGCCTAGCTATCGAAAAACTTTTAGCATGTGCTTTTTTGAACACTCCATAGCCTCCTCGCGCCTAAGCATATCTTGATACGATCATACAAAGACATCTTTGAATTCTTGGAATAACTCAATGACGTCTCGCTTCGTTTCTGTGGTGGGCAAGACTTCGATCTTCACTCATTTCCTAGACTCGCAATGTCCACTAACCCTTTGTACGGTAGAGTCTATTTCATTTCGTTCTACCATCCTTAACAAATCAAAAGATAAGTTACAATCCCTGCCATCTTCAAAATCCTCAGATCCCTTTAGACCCATATCTCACTCAAAAGGGAGTCAGTAACAGCGTTACTCATGTCGTTGATATCTGGAGACCTATTGTAGGCATGAAAGAATATCTAAAGAATGAATCTAAGAGTGGCTTATTTGTATGACACGATTATGAATGAAATGTGAGAAATAAAAAAATGTATTTTCTAGATATGAAACACAAAAATGCATTTTTTATTGAAAGTAAACATGTTTGAACATGAGCCTATTTCACGAAAGATTCTTATTGTTTCTAGGCTTAAAACAACAAGTGTGTTTTGAACATTACTCTGTGTTAGCTTTAAAAACTACAGGAATTTCCTCCGTAGTCCAGTTGTTCAGAACATTTCCAGGCTCGTTGGGGCGAATGCCCCCTAGATTTCCTTCATGCGATCCCTCTTCGAATACGCCGTTGATGCTCAAGGTTTCCATTATCTCTTCAGCCATCCCTTCACTTGTCATCCCCGGTTTAGGAGGGATAATTCTTTCTGATATGAATGCCTTAGATGTATGGGAAAAAGTCATTGATCCCCATTTGACCTCAGCGCCTTTCTCTACTGACTCTCCTCCTATGGTACCCACGTTTTCTCTTTTAGAAGAGTCAAAGAACTTTGTTATCCATTAACCCCTGCACTAGGGCCTTGAATTCGCTACGTTGCTGGATCTCATGGTCCTTCTTATTATGGAACTCACAGTAGTTCCTCACATCTCGGGATTTGCTCCCCAACTCTTGCAGAACTAACCCTCTTTTTTGCATTTCCTTCCAAACCTCCCTTAATGGGGTTCTTACTTCAGCAACCTTCTGCTTGATTCTTCTCCCTATGTTCTCGACTATCGCGTTTACCCCTTTATCAGTGTGACTGGGTAACGGATTTCCCATACCAAGTGTATCGTTGAACTTTACAACACCCGCTTGGATAAGCCTTTCGACTAGCCTTTTGAAAGGAAAGCAATTTTCTATCGGGTGCCCCACTATCCCCGCATGGTATTCATATTGAGTGCTTGCGTCGTACCATTTAGGATATGGGGGTTGCAACAATTTTGAGTAGACAGGGGCTACAATGTGTACGTCGAACAGAGTTTTATACAACTCCCTATACGTCACGAGTATGGGAGTAAACTAGAATTTTTCGGTATCCTGCCTCGTGTTGGGATCCTGCCTTGGTGAGACATGCTGGCCTGCTGCTACTGCTCTCGGTTGACTGACAGTAATGGGTTTTGGATAACCCGAGCTTACACTACCTACTTCATTTTCTATTTTTTTCGGAGCCGATCTTCTCGTGTTCTCTCCAGCCTCTATTTTCCCACACCTGACCGCATTCTCTATCATTTCGCCGGACATCACTATGTCTGCGAAACTCTTAGTCGTGCTCCCTAACATATGATTGATGAAAGGTGCCTTCAGGGTATTAATGAAGAGCATCGTCATTTCTTTTTCCAGCAGCGGCGGTTGGACTTGTGTAGCGACTTCCCTCCACCTCTGGGCATATTTCCTGAAACTTTCACCCGATTTCTTCTCCATATTTTGTAGCGTGATCCTGTCGGGCGCTATATCAATCACATGGCCATAATGCTTCATGAAGGTCTGTGCTAAATCCTTCCATGATTTGATTTGGGTGCAACTCAGCTGATTGTACCATTTTACTGCAGCCCCAGTCAGACTATCCTGGAAACAGTGAATCAACAACTGGTCGTTGCTGACATATCCCGTCATTCTCCGACAGAACATCGTAATATGGGCCTCAGGGCAGCTGGTCCCGTTATATTTTTTGAATTCTGGCATCTTGAACTTTCGTGGGAGTACCAGATCAGGGACCAAACTCAACTTCTTATCATCTACCTCGCATTAGTAATCAGCACTTTCCAATGCTCTGAACTTCTCCTCCAACCATTTGCACCGATCCTCAAACTCCTTTGGGAGCTCCGCCTTTGCTTTTTCTCCCTCTGTTGCATTATCAAAGTCAGGGACCATTGGTTTATCTTCGGGGTTGGAGCTCGAGCCCATCGGGAAGTTTACCGGTGCTAAGGTACCAGATTGATACTGAGGTCTGATATTGACGGACACTCTTAGTGGTTGTTCTTGGGAATTTGTCGGGGCCAAGCCTGGAGGATAAGCATAATTTTCATTATCATCTTCGATATCGACCATAGGGCCCTTTCCTTTATCATGCCCTCCATTCAACAAATGTGTCAACTGGCTCATCATGCTTCTCTGGGATTCTAGCATTTGATCCCTCATACCCTGTTGGATCTTGGTCAACTGTTCCTGCATCTGAGTTTACAGTTGGTCTTGCATCTCCTTCTGCATGTGCTCTAACCTCTCTAACCTTTGATCCATGACTTGTGTTTTTCTTCGAGTATAGTAGCGATGTTCCAGGGTAGCTATAACACAATCTCTAGTTAATAGGGTTCTTTTATGATAATTGATGCATATGATGTAATGTAATGCAAATACATGAAATGCAATGCAAATGAATGAATGCAAAAAGAAAGAGAGGCGTTGATTCCGAACTCAATTCCATTAGAAGAACTTTTCTAAAAAATGAATCTCTTTACATAAAACGGATTACATATGCAGTTTTGTCCTCATAGTCCAGGTGAAGACACCAATTCTTTTCTTCGTATCCGGATGTTATAGTCGTTTCCCTTGAAATTTCTCAATAGATGCCTCATCTAGCTCCTTGTCGCTTGGTCCAGGCCGTGACTCTTCACTCACTTATCCTCCGCGATGCTCATAAGCTTCTTTAAGAAAATTGAGACGCGATGACTCTCGAATAATCCTTATTGGCTTGAATCCCCGGGTAACGAGGCAAAGTCATGTACTATCAATCTTTTCTCGTTATGTTCACTTGGACTATATTTGGACAAATGTATTATAACCCACTTTATCAAGAAATCCATTTTCTTATGACAAACTCTTCTATTTAGCAATCGAATATGAATCAACACCTTCTTTCTATGATGATGAAATGCAATGTAGTTATAAACAAAAGAAAACACGTTAGTATCATATACAAATGGTAAAAATCAAACACCCATCCAGGTGACTGCTAGGGTTCAACATGGTTCTACCTAAAGTGGGCTCCTAGGGTTCACTCTATGTGGTTTGGTTCTAAAGGAAAAAGGGTACCTGAACCAGCAGATTCCTCAATCCTCACCCATTATAGGCTCATACGGACCGAGTTCAGTTCAGGGGAATACATTTCCCTATGGCTGCACGGAGATGAAAATCTCACGAAGACATAGGTACGGATGTATCCCAAATTCACTATCCTACACGGAGGTGAAAACCTCACGAAGGAGTAGCTTCTCACTCTCACTTAAAAGGTGTGACCACTACGGTCATGCAATATGATGCAAATGTATCCTAGACACTTAAGTCGTAACAAACATATGACGGCACAAACTCATGCAATGAAGGAATCGAAATCAAATTTTAATTTTGATAAAAGGACATTAATCAACCAATTTTACGGCTTGACTCTCTTATAGGTCCCCAGTGGAGTCGCCAAGCTGTCGAAACTATTTTTTTATTTGAAAAACGGGCCGACTTTAAAAACATAAAGTCGCCACCAATCTTTTTTTGAAGTGCGATTGGGCCACTTTTGAAAACGTTTTGGTCTACAAATTTTAAGAAAACGGGTCCGGGAGTCGGTTACGCACGAGGAAGGATTAGCACCCTCGCAACACCCAAAATTGGTACCATATTGATTGATTAATGTCCTAATATCGAAAATTGGAATAGATTTTAAAATACGAATCCTTTAAAAATGTTCGGGTAATTCAAATTGGATATCGAAATTCTCCTGTTCCGAAAAGATGAAATACCACATCCAGCACGTTAGGACACGATGTTTCAAACCCTCGATACCAAGATCATTTCATGACTTCCAAAATTCATGCATTGCAATTTTAAAAGGGTATTCCATTATTTGGCCAAACGAAAAAAAACTGATACCCAGCACGTTAGGGCATGATTCCTCGAATTTCCAAACATGAAATATTGCCTTATTTTTGAAGTTGAGAAAACACGGTCAAAATCCAAAAAGAATATTTGGTCCTTTGAACGAGCGGAAAATCGAAACCCAGCACGTTAGGGCGCAATTTCCTAAACTTCAAAGCACAAAATATTACCTTGTTTTTAATTTTAAAAAAATACGGACACAGTCCTCAAGGGTATTTAGTGATTTGGTCAAACGAAAAACCGAAACCCAGCACGTTAGGGCACGATTCCTTGAATTTCTAACCACCAAATATTGCCTTTATTTGAAAAGAATTATGTATCAAGTAAAATTAATGTAACCTGAATTTGGGAAAATAAGTCGCAACACTGATATACGTAACGGAAATAAAATGGATGAAAACATAAATAACAATACTAGGATCAAAATAATCAAAGATGAATAAATAAAAGAAAGTTAATAAAACAATGAGTAAACCAAATGGGAATTAACATAAAAAAGAGAAATTGATAACAAAGGAAATGAAAGAAAAATGTCGAATAAAACAGAAGAAACAAAAATATATAAAAAAAAGGGTAATAATAAAGAGATATTAGTGATAAAATTAATGAATATAGAAATAAAAAGGGTAAATGTAATATTAAAATAATAAATATAATAATTGAGTAATAATAACAATATTAAAATAATAGTATTAATAAAAAATAGTAGTAGTAAAGTAAATAAAATTATACTGATAATAATACTAGATATAATAATAATAATAATATATAATAATAAAAATTAGAGTAAACAATAATATATATAATAATAGTAAACATAATAATAATATACATAGTAGCAATAACGAAAGTAAAGGTAATATAAATAGTAAAATTAATAATAATAAAAATAATAAAGCTCAAATCAATTAATTTAATAGCAAAAATAGCAAAAATAATCAAAAGGGGCTAAATTGGATTGAAAACAGAAGCTTTGGGCAAAAATTTTTAAAAAAGGAAGATATGGGCTAGACTGTAACGAGCTTGAAAAGAGAGGGACCAGATTGGGAAAATTCCCAGGCCCTCTATGCGTTGCGTTTCAACGTGGACCAAATTGACACAAACGAAAAATTATGCGGCGAAATTCAAATAAAAAATAAAATGAATAAGCACCAAATTGCAAAACCCCACAGAAGCGGAGGGACCTAGGGCATAAATAGCCCATTCTCGAAAAACACGCGGACCCTCTTTGTGGGTCGGGTCGTGCGGGCCGGATATAAGCAAAACGGCGCCGTTTTGATGCTATTAAGCTCAGCCCTAAACGACGCCGTTTAGGAGGGGTATAAAAGTTGAATTTTTTTCAAAAATTTCATTCTCCTTCATTTCAAAAAACAAAAACAGGAGAGCCCCCTTTCCCCTCCAAGCGATTTCCGGCAGGCCCTCCGGCGAGGCTCCGTCGCAGGCCACCGTGTACGGTGGCCGGAATCTTGAAAAAGGTAAGTTTTTTTTTACTTCAATGCTTATATATATATATTGTAGTTTTTTAAAAAAACAGAAAAATAAATAAAGAAACAACAGTATTTGTTTTCGAATGAAAAGAAATAAGAAAAAAAAAAGAGAAAAAAATAAACCTCTATTAATCTATCTCTGATTTTGTACTGATTTCTTTTGATATTCAGTGTGTTTGTATTTGTAAAACTCGCGTGTATGCTTCTATTTCTTCAAAAAAAAAAAAAAAACCCTGTTACAGCTTTGATTTGGCTTTTTATAGCCTTTTATTTTACAACCAATCTCCTATTTTGTAGAAACGTGATGGAGAGTGCGACGACGTGGAGCAAAGCGCAAGACTCGGGGGCGAGATGTGCGCGCGTTGTCATCTTGTTAGCGTGGCGAAAACCAAAGGCTAGGGTTTTTCCTTTTTGTTTTCTGTTCCATTTGGGCTTCGTGGGCCTCGTTTAAGGTTTGGGCTTTGTTAAAAAAAATGGGCTATAGACTGTTTAATTTGGATATTTTTATTTGCTGGTTAATTTTTGGTATTGGGCCCAGGCAATCAAAAATTGGGCTCTACAATAGTCACACGATCATGTGACTGGGCCGTGTAACTAGTTGTGGTCGTGTGACATTGAAAATAAAGTTACAGTAGTTCGTGGCCGTGTTGACCCATCGTGTAGGACACAAGCTCATGTGGTAGACCGTGTGATCCCAAAATACACACACGGTTTGCCACCGACTTTTATAGTTAGGACACACACCTTTCACCACAAGTCCGTTCGGCACTCCACACGCTCAGATCTAATCCGATACCCCTAGATCCAGTCCTTCAAACGACATATTCGCACCAGATACACAAGTTAGTAATCGATATTAAGGCTTTCGACAAAAACCCGAAAGAGATTGATTAAGCAAAACGAAAAGAACAACATAACTCAATTGTACAACCGAAAATCAAGATTTAACCATTGAAATAGATCACACTTACCACTCTACGGCAAAAGATAACGATAGTTTTCGTTAACAGATCTAAACACCAACGGAATCTGAACGAAAGGTGGATGATTCGATAAGGGAAAGGGATTCAGCGATTCAAGGAATGTAAAGAGCAGTAACAATCAATGGTGGTGGATGAATACGGTGGCTATAATGATGCGACAATCAGGAAAAAGAAAGAGAAAGGAAAAGGAAGAAGTTAGAAGAAAAAGTGAAAAGAAGAAGAGAAGGGGAAGAGGGGCGACACAAGGGAAAAAAAATTAGGGAAAAAGAAAAATAGTGGCCAGCCTAGCATAACAAGGTATAGATACCTAGGGTTTCAGCACCAGGGTTAGTCATAGGGAAAATGTGGGAAGGGAGTTTAGGGCTTAGGTTTTTTCTATTGTCTATAACAGACCAATCCCCAACAGTGGCCCAGATATTCACTGAAGCAGCAAAATAAAATAATTTCAATACTAACAAATATATTCTTGAAAAATTTTAACCTGCAATTTGGGGCGTGTCAATTTTAAAATTATCTTATATCATAATATATTTTAGTCATAACTTATTTGACCTTCCAACTTTATAAAAAAATAGTTCTTCATTTAATTTTTCGTTTCTTTTAGCTCTTATTGACGTCATACATGTGAATTGTCAGTAATTGAATAATTTTTAAAAAATCTAAAAAATATTAACACTATTAAAAAATATAAAAATATTTTTAAATTTTTAAAAATTAATTAATTGTTAATTTGGCATACACTTAGATGACATGTCAGCAAAGTTAATAGATGTTAACTTCTCCATCTATATTAAGGTAATTTGATAAATATTACTAACTTAAGAACTAAAAAATATGAAAAATTAAATGAATGACTAAAATAATTTTTTTTAATAAAATTGAAGGGTGAAATAAGTTGATATATTAATTATTGAATTTATGTGACGTGGATGAACTTGTGCCTCTCCCCCAAGCGGCCTGGAGTTTGCCGGCTTTAACTTAGACAAATGCAGACTTGCACCAGCTTTACGAGTCCGCCTGTCGGACCTTACAATTTGTTTCCATTCTTTTTTTCAATTTTTATTTATAAATCAATATTAAAAACACAATATCAATTTTCAATAATTATTTTTAAAAAAACAACACTGTATCAATTTAAAATAGTTTGAAAATGAGATATTAAACATTTAGTTTTAATTTTCCAATAGATTGTTATTTTTATATCGAATCATTTACCACATTCTTTTTTTTTTCTCGATAGCCAATACGAACAATTATTAAGAATTGCAGTAAATAAATTTCTAATATATATATATATATAACTTCATTAATCCTCCATAGTAGAACAAAAATCATATGCATCCTTCCTTAATGATAAGTCAATAAAACAAATTCAACCAAATAAAATTCTAACACACTGTAGTTACATATATATATATATATATATAAAGTTATGATGAGGAAACATTTCCCTGGAAAAAAAATTGAAGAGCAAAACTAGAAAGAATTTTAAAAAATTCCAAAAAAGAAGAATTATAAGGTTACCTTACAATCATCTATTGCGATAGGTAAAATAAAAAGAAAGAAAAAGGGAAGAATGAAAGAAAGAAGAGAAATTAAATGTTGCAGCCGCAGCAAAGATAGAAGAAGCAGAGAGTGGAGACAAGAACCACGGCTTCTACAACATAAAGAACTCTGAATACCAAATTGTCGATTATCTTCACCTGGAAATCAATGGGTTTCTTCCACTTGAACGCTGATGAGAGTTTCCAGCTCTTCTTCTTTACTGACCAATTCTTCATTCCCATCACCATTATTGGAGAAATTCAAGAGCCACCCAATCTCTCTCTCTGACACGGTTGGAGATAAAAACTAGTGCTTAATGAATGTGTATATATATGAGGGTGGGGGTGACAGAATAGGGATCCGATTCGATCACTTTGGTTTGCTCCAAAAAAAAAGAAAAGAAAAGAGAGTCGTTTGCTGGCAAAGGCAGGCAGGCTGGGAAATGGTGGGTAGGGACTATCGAATTTTATTCCTGGTTTGAGGACGGTTCACAACACAACATTATTAAAAAATATTGGGGTAAATTATTTAGATGGTCACTCAATTTTTAGGGTATTTTCATTTTGGTCCTATCAATATTGTCACTTAATTTTTTGGACGTTTTAATCACCTTACAGTTAAATTTCTAATAGCAATTAACTTATACACACCACATCATATTCACGTTTTCGTTTTAGTCACCCAAAAATATCATATTTAAAAATATTAATCGAGATAAAAAATATTAAGGATTAAAATGAAAATGCGGTAGAAGCTGATTTAAAACAGAATTAATTGTTAAATCAGACTTGAATTGTACATATAATTTGGAAAATGGTCATAAAATAAGATGTTATTTTAGAATTTGTGACCTGTGTTTTAGCATTAGTGGATTTTACAAATGGCATTGGCATAAAGTAGTAACAGAATCTATGTATAATGTTTGACCAATTCTAAAGTAAGATGTAACATGGTTTAAAATTTTGGTTAAATGAATATTAAAATTTTAAATTTAAATATAATGTTGGGTTAACACGGTCAAATATTTATTTCGGGGTTTAATTAATGAATTGGATGGATCCAGTGATGAGCCAGCTAATTTCTCTTCTTTTATAACGGCTGAATTACAAAGTGAGATAAATGATGTAACGACTTTAACGTCAACGCTAGATACCAAAGAGCAACCAAACGGTCATGACGTGCTAATGTCCGCTTTTCAATCTGCTGTTTAAAAGGTAGTTTACAACGGCTACAGCAGTAATGACAACTTTTTGGTACACCCAAAATCTATATAACAAAAGGCTTTGTTAAGAAAGCAGATATTAAAGTTGATTGGTGTGTCGCCAGCTCACTTCTTGTTTGGGTTTGGAATGTGTAGGTTGGAGATTGGAGTTTGGTATCACTTTAAGTTTAGTTCATAACATTAATTTTATTTAATGTTGTTCATGTGGGGGTATGGATTCGGAATCCCCCAATGGACGCTCAATCTCTTAATTCTCCCTTAAGATACTAGACACAGAAACTTACAATTGCTGGATTTTTTTTTTATTTTTTATTTTAAATATTAAGTATTTAATATTTTTTTCTTATTCCATTTAATTAACTAATTTTTTCTATTTATATTGTTGAAAATAAAAATCTTCAATCATATATAAATTTTGATATCATTTTCATCTTTTTGAAATATAACTTAAGAGAAGCTAAATTTGAGTGAATTATGAAGGCATAGGAGTTTGTGGTTCTAGACATTCTCCAATCCTTAAGTTGGTAAAAATGGAGGAGAGGAGAAGAAAATCGAAGGAAAAATAGCAAGGTGATAAAGTAGCGGAATGAATTATTAGGAGATGGTTGTACCTTCATGAATTATTAGGAAAAATAGTATAAGGATAAAATTAATTTATTTAATAATAGAATAAAAAAAATTTAATTCAGTCCCTATAATATAAGGACCTCCCAAATACATTAACTAAAAAATAATCGAAGAAAGAATATAAAATTCAATTTGAAGTACAAAAAAACATGAAAAGCACTTCCTTCATGGTTTTATTACATCTCCTGTATATATTAAAGTCATAAAACGCTGAAAATAGAATTGTGAAAATAGCATAATTGAATGCAATGTAAACAACTTGTTATATATATATATATATATATATATATACTAGGGATAAATGAGTTTATACTATATTGATGTAAAATCTTTTCGATACTAAAGAAGATATGTATTAATTATGAGAGTTAGGTGAGATGGTAAGGGTCTCTTCTATCTTAACCAGTGGTCGAGTCGAGGGTTTGATCCTTGTCCCGGGTATGGAACAACTTTAAAACTCGTGACTGGCATCTACCTCTTAATGGACCTATAAAATGCGGAATATTAATTACTAGACTCGCTCCGATAGATATATTGAGAAATAAAAAGAAGAAAGAAGATATGTATTATATAATATGTAATGTTTATAAATTATAATAATAAGCAATAAAAACAATATTAAAACAAAATTAATTAAATTAAAGTGTATATTATAAAAATAAAATTCTTTATACATTGCAAATTTTACGGGAGAAAATTGTTATTGGTAGGGCTTGGATGTTGACAGTTGTGATATCTACAAAAAGGTCATTTCTACCCTATATAATATATATATATATATAAATGTGTTCTTACAAAATATTTCTTTTCACTAAATACTGCTTAAAAGTATTATCTCTTTTTTTCCATATAATTATTTTAATTTAACTTTTAAACAAAACAGATTATTTTAAAAGTATATATAAATATAATTATAAATAATAAATAATATAAAAGGTGACCATATGAAATCAAACCATTAAGCTTATCACCTAGCTAATCTAATCAATCCAAAACATAATTTGCATCTTTATTTTTAACTTTTCTAAGCAGCAAGAAATTAGAGATCATTAACATTATAAACTGCGAACACCTTCTTCATTAATTTTGTATTTATACCATATTTTTATGCTTCATGTCCGATATATTATATATATATATATATTGTTGTATATAAATTTTTTTGGTGAATTATAATAACAGGGCAAAGCCCGAACAATAAATGCGATTAATGCGATTCGAATTCAGGTCACATCTGAGGTGTTGAACACTCTTGACCATCAAACTATCAAACCATCACATGGGTTCGTGTTGTATACAAATTTGATATATTAGGTAATTAGTATTTTCATATCATATCAAGTTATTTTAATTATTTTTTTGTTCATATTTGTATTATCCATAAACCTAATATTCATTCTTTTATTCTCATTCGGATTATTACAAAAACATAAAGGGTCAAATTTTGTGTAATTCAGTATGATTATTATAGTTTTATAGAATGGGAAATGTCTGTCGGAATAGATGGTTTACTTAAAGGAGTCAAATGGTTCACTTTATTTTGTTTGTTATTTTGCATTTGGCTTCGGGCGAAAGCGAAGAAGAAGGCAGCTGGTAGGTGGGAAGTAGTTAGCAGCTGGGAAAGGGACTTATTTGGATAAGATCTTGAATCTTGATTTAAGTTGATTAATTAAAAAAATAAAGTTTAATTTAAGATTTAGCTCCGAAGTATATTTATTTTTTTACTTTGGAGTTTAAAATTTTTTATTATCTCAATTTAGTACTTAAAGTATCAAATTCCTTCATTTTTGGTCTATTTTGTAATCAACTACTGAAAAAAAATTGTAAGGTCACTTCGACCAATAGAAAAGTGCCATGTGGCTTGTTTTTGACCAACGAAAAATGCCAAGTGGCAAATATGTTTATTTAAAATAAAAAGATTAAATTTAAATAAAATTTAAAAATATTAAATATTTAAATATTAGAAAATATTGTTGACTTTGACTGATCATTGATCGACATTGACTTGTCACATGGTGCTATTAGAATACTTCACGTGTCTTCTTTTTTTTAAATTAATATTATATTAATTAAAAATATAAAAAAAATCTTTTTTTTATAAAATTCTAAAATATATAATTATAAATTTTAAAAAGTCAAAATAATATATAAAGTTTGAAAATGGTTATAAAAATTTAAAAAAAAAATTTAAATTTCAAGTAATTGTAAAAAACTTTGAAATTTAAATACCTTGTTAGAATTTTATAAATATATTACTTTTAAACTTTTTAATTATTTTAACATTTTTTATATTTTTGTAATAATATTATTTATTTCAATTATAGTATATTTTCATTGTTTATATTTTTAATGTGCATATACATTTAATAAAAGAAAATATTTTGTTACATAAAACCACCACATGGCACTTTGTGATTGATTATCAATTTTTTTTAATGTCTATAAAAAAAATGAACTAAAAAATGTAACATATGTATACTTTAGGTACCAAATTGGAAGGTGACTGATAATTTAGATATTAAATTAGGATAAAAAAAATTTAAATACCAAAATTGAAAAATAATTATATTTCAAATGTCAAATCGTGAATTAAACCATTAAGGAAATTTATCTCTTTTTTTAGTTGGTATAAAAGAGGTTTATCAAAATTTTTTAAAGCGCTTGATCCGATTTGCAAGATTAAAGAGTAAATTATGGAACATCTCCATTGCTCAAGGGCATCTTTGAATTCCCGATTGATATCAATGTGGTGCATTTAACCTTGTATTTTCAATTATCGTGAAAGCTCATGTTTAGATGAACTGCGATTAGTTCACTACTGGAGCCTCAAATTCTCACCAAAGGTAGGAGGGTTCAATTAATTCATTGGACCCTCATTTTAACAAAGGATAATATGAAGGAAAAAAAGGATAATATCTCATGTTGGAATGCTTAATCCCAAACTTGATTCTTATTAATTGTTGGTGAAAGAAGTAATCAGCTAACATATTAATTAATAATGCTTTAACAGCTAGCATAAATGCCTTGGGTGATCACTGTTTCATTTTTTTTAGGTCTAAAAATGATTTTATTTTTTGTTGCAAGACATGCATTTGACCTCATCTTTTCGTAAATAATTTGGAGAACAAAGCCTTCACAAAAATCTTATTGTAGTTGTTTTAGTCATTTTTTTCTTTTCAATGTGTATTAATATTTTTCTTTTTATTTGTTTTTTAACCTTCGTTTACAGGGTGAAGTTAGAATTTTTTTTTTAAGGGAGATCGGAATTAAATTATATATTGTTACGATAGTAAAAATATAATTTTACCACTTTAATATTTATATATTTATAATTTTTAAATGATTAAATCAAATTTTTATCATTTTTAGGGGGCCAAAGTACACTTTTACCTTTACGTATTTAAATTTTTATAAATTTTAAAGAGGCCTAAATGAAAAAAAAATTATTTTAGGGAGGGGCCCGGCTCATTGATAGTTTCTGTCAAAATTTGTTATTTAATATGTTTATTTTATGTCAATCATATGCCACGTTATACGAGGATAATCTAATCAAAATTTCAAGTTAATAAATTTTGACAGAAAAATATTTACAATTTTAGTGACTAGACTTAAATTTTTAAATAAAAAAAAGTAGAAAGACTTAAATTTTAAGTTTTTAAGTACAAGGATTAAATTCAAATTCTATCAAAGTATAATGATTAATAACATATTTTAACCTTCATTAAATTGTCTTTACCACAGGTGGGTATAATTCACCTTTTCAATATTGTTTTTGGTCAATATTTACGGTTGATCTTTTAGCAGCTAATGTGATATATAAGATAAATAATATAATATTAATAAATAATATATATGGACTATCATGTGATATTACCTTTGACACTATTAATTTTTCCATTCAATTTTGAATAATTTAACAAAAAATAATAGTTTAAGAGCTAAATAAAGCACAAAAAAAACTAAAAAGGCTGAAATAATTTTTTTAGAGTTTATGGGCAAAAATATTATTTTTTATTTATTTAATGAGTCTAAAAAGTTTTTAGTGAAAAATTTAAAAATTTAATAAATTCTTCAACTTAATTTACATTCAATTAAGTCTTCCGTTAAGAGAAATCGACATGAACTAATTTGATAGTGTTAAATCAGAATAAAATGGTTAACAAATCCGTGTAAGGACAACATGTTTGCAAATATAAAAAAATTATAAATATAATAAAAAGTTAGGGAAAATGATAATAAATTATAAAAAATTAAATATATAAAATCATAAAAATATAAAATTACAAATATATGGTAGACAGTGAAAACAACAGTGGGATTGGAGATGTCCAATAAATAAGACATGTGGAGTGCAATTGCAACTAGTGGTTCACACATTTGAGATGGAAGAAATGGTTGTAATCAGGCAAAAGTGTAAGGTTATCATTACTTTTGTAATTAGCTAAGCACACGACACGACACGACATGTATCCAAAAGATCTTTCTTCAAGAGTGTGTACATCAACTTTGGGTAGCTTTTTATGGTTTCCTCATCGAGTCTTGACGGCGACAAAGCTTATGGAATCAATCGTGGTGGTGGTAAGCAAGAGGATCCCAATGAAAACTTCAAACCCATATCCAAATCGACCTACATTGCTGGAGGCGAGAGACTAATGCACTGCTCATTTTGTGGCTGGCATCGGTAATGGGTTATTGTGGATGGTTTCAAGGTTTAAGAAAGTCAATGAAAATGATGAAATTTTTGAGTGATAATTTATGTTCAGATGCCATGTGTTATCTTTTTAAAGGTTCTGTTAATCACACCAATATAATTTAATGGTTAAAATAGTCGATAATGATTATGGACGAGGGATTTAATTTAATTTTTACTTAAAGGTGAGAATTTTAATTTAATTTTTTATTTTTTAGTAAGATTTTTTTTATAAAAATAAACTAGTGCTACTTTATAAAAGTAATAATTTTTTAAAATATGGTGAAGAAGGGTTAGAGAATATATGGGTGAGGAAGAATCTTTACATATGAAATATGCTTTAGTTTTAATATATTAATAAATAAATATTAGTGAATGGAAATGGATCTAAGCTTGTGAATTGTGATGAATGAGCGTCATTTTCTCACCCTGCACATGTGTCTCTCTTCAATCTCGGCGTGCACTCAAAAACATACACACAAATTAAATCAATCAAATCCTCCATTTCTCTTTTTTTCCTTCCTCTTTTTGGTTTAAATCGAAACCCCAGACCCGAAATCAAACCCCCCCCCCCTTTATCCTCCCTTCCCCTAATCTCTCACAGAGATTTTTCTTCGTTTCCTTCTGTATCTCTAGGGTTTTAATTTCTTCTTCATCTTATCGTTCTTTTTTATCTCCTATATCTAGCTAGGTTTTTTTTTTCCTTTTTTCTTTTTGTTACGTCGGTTTTTGTAAATATGGATCGATCCGATGGCAAACTTCACAACAACTTCTCCTCCTTATCTTCCTCAGGTTTATTTCCTCAATTCCTTCTTTTCTTTTTCGATTTTTCCCCGTTACTTAATTAGTTTGATTTTATGATGCGAAAAAATGATGAATTTTGCTTTGAAAGTTCGGATCTTTATTTTTTTCCTTCTTGGGTACCAAACGGGTCTTTACTGTTAACCCCCACTAACTTTATTGTATTTGCTTGATTACGTGTTTATCTTAAACAAAACAAAGGTTTTTTTTTTTATGTTTCTTGCATTTGATGGTTATTAAGCTATATTATGCTGGTTGATCGCATCTACGCTACTGTTTAATTGCTGAATTAGTTAGTGGTTTTGCAGATAATGCGCTTTTTGATGCATCCCAGTATGAATTTTTTGGTCAAAATGCTATGGAAGAAGTGGAGTTGGGGGGTCTAGAAGACGATGAACAGAATGCTCCTGTGTTTGCTTCCCCTGAAGATGATGAGTACCATTTGTTTGATAAGGGAGAGGTTAGATTTCGTTCATTCGGTTATCATTGAGTGGCCAACTCTGGTTTCATTTGTATTGCTTTTCAGCTCCTGCTACTTTTTCATTCCCATGATATCATATTACTTTATTATGACCCTAAACAATAATTTGCATTAGAGTTCTTTATTTGAGCCAAAGTTGTTTCATAACTTAATATGTTTCGAACTTACATTTTGCTCTGTACCTTTTAATCTCAGTTTTACACACTCCACCAGTTAGCAATAAAAAGTTCTATTCTGTGGTCATTTTGGGAATTAGATTTTTAATAAGCAGATTATATCTGTCAAGTTCAAAATTTGAAATTGCTACTTATTTAGTCAGACAATAATTGCGTTTCAAGGTTTTCTCATTGGCATGTATTTTAAATTTTGTTGCCCAGGTGAAAGGAGTTTTGCATTTGTAAACTAGTTACTTTATCTATCTAATTGAACTCTCTCTTCCTGATATGTGATCATTTAATGACGTTAACATGCATGGAACATATTACTACAAATATATGCTTGTAAACACACTATGGTTTTGTTGAATTTTTAAATTATGAATTGGATAAAAAAAATAGTTGCTTAATTGTTGACAATGGATATGTGAAAGCAGACAGATGTACTCAGAAAAAAAAGCTTTAACAGAACATGTGATTCCTATATTTGTATTGTCATGCATCAAGTGCAACAGCTATTATATTAGTTTTTGGTTGCATTTCATTCATCTTGTAAGGATTTTATGTCGTTGTTATCCACACTCTTGTACATTGATCTTATTTTTGCCTTATTTCTAATTTTTAGTTGTTGGTATTGCTGTTCATCCCTTCACCTATATTCAGTAAACGATAACTAGCTAAACTCAAAACTTTGGTTTCAACTTTCTCTACTTTGGATTTTGAAACATGACTATTTCTGATCTGATTTCTGTGTTATTCATTTGCAGGTTGTAGGTTTAGGCTCTTTATCTGATGTGGATGATCTAGCTACTACTTTTGCAAAGGTTGGTTATTTATGTATTTATAAATGTTTGTGGTGGGATGATTTCTGTAGTTGATGTTTCTCACTAACTCTTGTTTATAAGATTTGGTATACTTGTTTCTTGAATTTCTAGTTATCTTTATTTTATATTGATCTTTGTGCTGAAAAAACTGGGATTTTTTTTTTTTTATGTTCCATTGATGTTTGTTATATTTGAAAGTTGTTTATCATGCAACACGGACTTGATTTTGTATTCTATACTGAAGTTTGTCTTATAGGTTACGGTTTACCTTTTGGTTGACAATGTCAATTACGGCTAATTTTGGATCCATGTCTTGATTTTTTGCATTATGAAATGACCAATAGCTAACTCTAGATAAATTAAGATCTTATCAAATATGGCTTGTGATCTGGACTATTACCAGTCATGGCACAAAGATTTAGACATGGAAAAAACTAAAAGAAGATTATTTTATGTGTAGTTTTCTTTTAATGGGAATGATTTTGACATGTTAATAATTCAAAACTAATGATAATCCAAAGTTTTAGGCATTAAAAAAATGTAAAAGAATATTCTTTGATGTGGTTTAGTTGGGATGATCTCATAATCAATGGACTGTTTCTGATATATTCATTGTATTTGAAAGAAATTATTTAATAAGCTTCTGTTATTTCTGTCTACAAATGTTTCACGTCACAAAATTACTTTTTAGATAATAATGACTTTTGTTAGAAAAATGTGGAAAGAAGATGAACCGGATTTTTTTATCACTTCACATTTGGCACTCATAGTTGGGCTGTATAGTATCAAGCTTGCCTTGCAAAGCTATTTCCTTATCCTCGTGTTGTTCTCAATGTTGAGAAGGGGTTTCGTATTTTCTTGTCCCTGTATTCCAGCATGTGCTGGTAATCCTATATGACCTCAATATTGGGAAAGAGAGAGTTGGACCTAAAATTACACTTATTGGAATTGTTGTAGAGAAACATTCGAGCTATGGGAGATTTTGGGGTTTACTGCACAGTTCATCTAACTTGTTGGATAAAACATTAAAATTTAGAAATGGAGTAAGATTGGCTTCTTGGATATATTATGTTCTTACTTTGGGACTCAGTCCAACCTAACTTAGGTGTTGCTCTTGGACTAAGTTTGCAATTTTTTCAATTAAAAGCAAAATTGACTGAAAAATGCGATTGCATTTTCTTTTTTGGTAAATTTGTTTTGAAAAGCATGGATCTTGCATCATGCCCTAGTTCATCGACTATAGCTTTTCTTTCTCTTTTGACCATGTGATGAAAAACAAGGAGAGCACAACTTGCATTAGCAATAAAGAAGAAAGTGAAACTGATTGAAAAAATATCCTGCTGTTGCTTGTTGTATGAGATAATTGCCAACAACAATGTGGACTGCGATAGATTGCTTGACTTTTAGTTCCAGTGATTTGACGTTTAGAGTTCAAGCACTAGCAACCTGGAATATAAAAGAAAAAGAGATAGCGAGGGAGAGATTCATAAAGATATAGTTCCAAAGACTAAAAGTTGTTAAGGTAAATTAAGAGTTGAAGAACCTAGAATTTGAGCAAAGTAGAGCAAGACAATAAATAAAATATCACAGCAAGACACTTATACGTATCGAGATTGATGAAAGGCAGTTAAATAGTGGGTGGAGAGAAGGGAAAGAGAGGGAAAGGAAAGAAAGAGTAAGAAATGTAAAAGGAAGGGGGAGGGGTTGAGGATTCTTCTGTTTGGAGCTGGTGAGGCCCAAAGTCAAGGGTGGCAGGCTAAAGAAAACCTGTCATCTTTGGTGAAACAAGTTGAGCAAGCCCTTCCCCCTTCTTCAAAAAAAAAAAAAAAAAAAAAAAAAAAGAAAGAAAGAAAAGCTGCATGAAGTTATGTTGTCCTAAAGTGCACTTGCTTAACTTACCCTCTTGTTATTGTTCTGATTTTCTTTTTCCTTTCTTGTTGGTTGGATTTTAATATATTTCTCTTTTTTCCCACAGTTGAATAGAGTTGTTACTGGGCCAAGAAATCCAGGAGTTATTGGTGATAGATCTGGATCTTTTTCAAGGGAAAGTGAGTACAATTATGCCATATTTTATGCTATCTTTATTGTAGTTATGATCTGTACTAATGAACGATACTTGAAAGCAATAAAATCTTTTATCTCACTTCTCTGCTTGAAAATCTCCAGAGCAAGGCTCTTACCTTCTTAAATAGTTTCCTGTAGAGCTAGGTTCTAGATTGGTTGATGACTCTTCTTAGTATTTAGAAACGCATATTTGTTTTTCCTGATGTTCTCTTTAAATACTTCTGGTTAGTGTCTCTTATATTTGCCTCTTTTCCTTTTCTGTATTTTGTTTTCATATTTTTCTATAAGCTTTTTGTTGTTTCTTGGACACTGTATTTTGATCTCTTGCTGCAGTTCTGATACTATTGATGATATGCTTTAATGATGCCCTCTGTTCAGATAACTTGGTCTCAGTTTCTTTTACATGTACATGCTTGATACATTGCTGACCTGACTTCCTTCTGCATTTTCTTTTTCAAGGCCATTCAAGCTTTTTGCTTTTATATTTTTCCAATATGTATGCAAGCTTGAATATGTTTGTTCTTGTCCTAAGTCCTAACATGATTTCAGGGTGAATCATGTCTTTTTCTTAAACAAATCTTTATTATTTCTATGAAGGTGGCTAACTGAAAGATAAGTTGAATATGATAATTGCAGTTACTCTACTCAACCTCCTTTATTTACCTAAACTTCTTGTCATTTAAGATAACAGGATAGACTTTCTTATTTATGTAAGATGCATGAGTTGTTAAATAGAAATTCCTAATTGGTTCAGAGCTGTGCCCATTTTTGAGTAATGAATTTGTTGAATTTTATTTATTTCAATGGTGGTAAGTGGTTGATAAACTTTTCTGTTTGAGATTGCTTATGTTTCATGCTGTGAACAAATCTTTTCAGGTTCCTCTGCTGCTGAGTGGGCTCAAGATGGAGAATACGTAAACTGGATGGATCAGCATCTTTTTGATGCAGATGATGCTCAAGATAGCAAGAGATGGTCTTCGCAGCCACAACCATATGCTCGTGTTTCTGACTCAAAGCCTTTGTATAGAACTTCTTCATATCCTGAGCAGCAACCCCAGCTGCATCGTTTCTCAAGTGAACCAATTTTTGGGCCAAAATCGAACTTCATATCTTTCCCTCCTCCTGGTAGCAAATGCCAGCAGTCTTCACCTGCCCACCTCAATATTTCTGCTCTTTCCAGTGGATCTCAGCCGCCCTTCTCTGCAGCAAGCCTCTCTCCATTGTCCAACCCCAGTCTTCATCTGGCTGGTTTATCCCATGGATTGCATTGTGGTGGTAATGTGCCCCAGTTAACATCTCCTGGCCTCTCTTTTAGTAGCAGGTCACATAATCACTGGGTTAACCACTCCGGTCTATTACATGGAGATCATGCTGGTCTTTTGCATAATATGTTGCAACAGCAAATACCTCATCAAAATGGTCTAATTTCCCCACAGTTAATGTCACCACAACAGCAGAGACTGCACCATTCTGTTCAACCATCTTTGGCTCATTTTGCAGCTTTGCAATCTCAGCTGTATAATGCTCATCCTCCATCACATAAATTGATGCTTGGACTAGCCGATCTTAGGGATCAACGAACTAAATCATCACAAAGAAAGAGACAGAGCTCGCGTATTTCCCAGCAAAACTCTGATACTGGTAGCCAGAAAAGTGAGAGTGGGTTGGTGCAATTCAGATCCAAGTATATGTCTGCTGAAGAGATAGAGAGCATTCTTAAGATGCAGCATGCTGCCACACATAGTAATGATCCTTATGTAGATGATTATTACCACCAAGCTTGTCTTGCCAAAAGATCTTTTGGATCCAGGGGTAAACATAATTTTTGTCCATCTCACCTGAAGGATTTACATTCTCGATCCCGTAACAGCGGAGAGCAGCATTTGCATCTACATGCTGATGCACTTGGGAAGGCCCCCCTCTCTTCCATTCGAAGACCTCGTCCCCTGCTTGAAGTTGATCCTCCCTTAGGTTCAGGTGATGGAGGTTCTGAACAGAAAACTGAGAGGCCTTTAGAGGAGGAACCTATGCTTGCAGCTAGAATCACCGTTGAAGATGGTCTGTCTCTTCTTCTTGATGTAGATGATATTGACCGGCTCATACAATTTAGTCAACCCCAAGATGGTGGGATCCAGCTCAGACGGAGGCGGCAGATCCTTCTTGAAGGTATGGCAGCATCACTGCAGCTTGTTGATCCACTTAGCAAAGGTGCGCATGCGGTTAAATGTGTTGCCAAAGATGACATTGTGTTCCTAAGATTAGTCTCTCTTGCAAAGGGCCGTAAGCTGGTCACCAGGTTCCTTCAGCTTCTTATCCCTGGAAGTGAGCTTGTTCGAGTAGTGTGCATGGCGATTTTCCGTCACTTGAGATTCTTGTTTGGTGGTCTTTCTTCTGATCTGGAAGCAGCTGAGACAACTACTAATCTTGCAAAGACTGTTTCTACATGTGTTAATGGTATGGATCTTCGTGCTCTCAGCGCCTGCCTTGTAGCAGTTGTTTGTTCTTCAGAGCAGCCACCACTTAGGCCACTGGGAAGCCCTGCTGGGGATGGTGCTTCTGTTATTCTAAAATCAGTTCTTGAAAGGGCCACTCAACTTTTAAGTTATCCTTCTGGAAATTGCAGCATGCCAAATTATGCTTTCTGGAGGGCGTCATTTGATGAATTTTTCACTCTTCTTACCAAGTATTGCGCGAATAAATATGAGACGATCAAGCAATCAATACAGAACCAGTCTCCAACAATGGAAGTGATTGGTTCAGAGGCAATGAGGCAAGAAATGCCTTGTGAGCTTCTTCGTTCTAGTCTTCCTCACACAAATGAAGCTCAGAGGAAGCTTTTAATGGACTTTTCCCAGCGTTCTGTACCCATGAACGGAGCCAATTCCCATGCTGGGAGTACCAGCCAAATAAACTCTGAATCAGTGAGGGGTTAAGAAAGGGAGCAGGTCAGTGTGAAAAATGTGCACTCGATGGAGTGTGGAATGGGAGAGCAGAAACTAGGGCTGTGTGTCTTACTTGAGGAGTCTGGTTTAAAGGGGCCACCATTATCTTATCTGCAGTTCATTACATTGGACACTCTGCTTCTTGTCCATTGTCAACTTCCAATTGTAATTGTGTAGCTTGCCCCTCACAGCTCTACCCTCCCTTTCCCCCTCTCTTTACTTTTTTTTTTTTTTATTATTTTATATTTTATTGTGTTATTATTATTTTTCTGTGTTTAAAAAAGAAAAAGCCTTGGGAGCGAAGGAATCGAAGATTGGGAAGTTGATGGAACTTACAGTAGTAGCAGTTGTAGAAGTAGCGGAAGAGTGTGTATTAAGTTAATGATGGGAGTTGTGGGGAGCTTTATTTTGGTGCTCTGTTGCGAGACTCCAGTACAAGTGGAAGCGTAGTAGTTTAGAACTTAGAAACAATGTACAGCTTGCTGGTCTTCTTACAGAACCTTTGGAAACTCCTCTTTTTCTTTTTATGTGCTGTTTGGTTACATTAGTTCTGAGGTAGTCTCACAATCGATGATGTCCCACTGTTGCTGTACTTCTTTTGTTTTGGGGGTCTATTTGTTGAAAACTGACTAGTTATTCAAAGGGCCTTCTTCTCTGAGCCATCACAATCCATCCTGTAATAAACTAAAAAGGTCCTTCCCATGTTTAACTTGAATCTACTCTATTGCTTATATTGTTACCTTTTTTTGATATATTTTTAAATTTGTGATTTCTAAATGTCTAATTGAGTCGATGATCCTAATTAATAAATTGATTGAAAAACTAGATATTTTATGTTATATTATAGTCTAAATAAAGGGTAGTTACACCTTTTAATCTTTTATTTAACAAAAATTTTAAGAACTTATCCTCACAATTTTTTGTCATTTACTTAGTTAAAAATTGAAGTTCCAAAGGACTACCTCTGTTTACACATGGGTCATGATTTTTTTTTTTTTTTTTTTTTTTGCGTTTTATACGAAAATGGTAATATTTCAGTTTTGGTCCCTATCTTAATATACTTATATAAAACATGTGGGTAACCTTTTTTTTTTCTCCTTTTCCTCTTGCATTAAAACGGTAAAATTTTAAATTTGGTCTCTATACTCAAATTTAAGGTTGTATAAAAACAATTAAATTTCAATTTTTGTCTTAGTGCAACACCCAAATTTAAGATTTAATCTTTATACTTAAATTTTTTGACAAAATTTGGTTCCTCGAATTTTTATAATGTCATTTATTAGATCAAATATTTTATTTTGATTAAAATGCTTTGATAACATGATTATTTTGCATGATTTCTTGTGTTTAATTCGGTTTATTTCTGAATTAGTCCCTACTAAATTAGTATTTTTATGATTTAATTCTTGTCAGGGATGCAATTGATCAAAAGCAAGATGAAAAGGGCCAAATTGGAAGAAAATCATGGAAATGAGGCCAAATCAAAAAGATGGAGGAAGCCAATGACACATAAATAATTTGACTTTGTAAAAAGCCAAAAATAGAAAATCCTTTTTAAGTTTATTTTAATTTTATTTATCTTTTAATTTTATTATTTTAGATTTTATATTAATTAATTTAGCCTATTTTTAGTAAACCCCATGTATATAAATAGGGGCTTTTTGTTATTTGAAAATCATCAATCAATTAGTTCTTTCCTATTCCTATTTGGAGTTTTATTCCTCTCTTTGTCTTTTCCTATTTCAATTTAGAATAGAATTTCTTTTTTTTTCTTTTCAAGTTGGCGTCAAACATTCTGCCAATTTCCAATCTAATTGTTTGCTTTTCCAAAATTGGTTCAATTACCTTCCAAGTCCCCTTTCCTTTCCAAAAACTCCATCATCCTTCACACCAAGTCCAAACACATTCTACAACCTTCAAGCATGAGTAAAATCATGCCACACTAAACCCCTTTCGACTTTAAGCGGTGTTAACCTCACAAAAACCCGTGAGTTACTGAACCCGAGCTATTTAACCCCTATTTCCAATATTTATTATTTCTCCGGATTAAGAGTATGACTTCGTCAACTCACAAAGTCAAGTCAATGCTAAGTCAAAAAAAAAAAACGTCGTTTGAGTTAGTGTGGCTAGACGTACAGTTGGAATTCCGAAAGGATCGATTGTCTAATTGGTTTTTCGTGAACACATTGGCGTGCCAAGTGGGGATTACTGTTTGGTTTCGTCAAGGGAAGTAGTAACCGGATTTAAATGTCCCAAACGTTTGAGGGCATTAGTTTGAGCTAGGCTCTTCTAGAACGCAAAGCTGCCGGAGTTTTAAATCACGAACGTTTCGTAGGTTGTTTGATCGGTAAGGGTTAGTTATAGGACGTTCCATAACTAATTTACACAAGGAAGAGTTGGTGTCCGAGGTGTCCTTGGTAGCTATAACTAGCTTATTGGAAAAGAGGAGTTCATCTAATTTTGAGGATCGATTCAAAGACGGAAAAACCCGCGCTTAAGGCTGAGCTAAGTTTAATTGATTTTTCTTCAGATTACTTCATTGTTTTTTTTTTTATTTCATCTTTTACTTTTTACGTTTTTTTTCTGTGTTTATTTCAGGTTTCATATTTTATTTCCCCCCCAAACTTCGCGGGCACGACAACTGCCCAGATATAAATCTGGTCGAGATAGAAACAATTTTTAGTAAACCCAGTCTCTGTGGGATCGACCCTACTCCCTATACTGCTTAAATTTGCAAATTAGGTGTAGGTTTATATTGGTGGAATCGACAGCTATCAGTTTTGGCGCCGTTGCCGGGGACTGGCAACACTTACAATTGTTTAAATCGTCTTCATGACCAGATCTTCATCTGGAGATCTCGAATACGACCCAGAGATTGAGAAATCGGCGCGAGCGCGACGAAAAGAGACAGAAGCTCTTAAACGTGCAAGTAAAGCAGGAGTTGAGCTAGGACAAGGGATCCTAGAATCCGATGTTGAAAAGTTGAGCGAAGTAATTCGTGCAGAGGCAATTCGACGTGGGAAACAAGTCGAAGTGATTGAACCTGAGACCGGACCACTTTTTGAAACGAAAGAAGCGAAAGGCAACCCTGGTGAACTAGAAAGGATGGCAAACCAAACCATTCGTCAACTAGCCGCTGCTCCCAACGAGCAAACACCGTTATGCATCAACTATCCAACTGCAGGAACCCCTTTCGAGTTGAAGTCAGGCTTGATTCACCTTTTGCCCACTTTTTGAGGCTTGAAGAACGAAAATCCACACACTAACTTGAGAGAATTCCACATGGTCTGCTCAAGCATGAAGCCTCAGGGAGTAATCGAAGATGAAATCAAACTTCGGGCCTTTCTTTTTTTTTTAGTTGATACAGCAAGAGAATGGTTATTTTACTTACCCCCCGGTTCTATCACAATGTGGGATGACTTATCTCGTGTATTTCTTGACAGATTCTTTCCAACATCGCGAGCAGCTGAACTTAGGAGGGACATAGTGGGAATTCACCAAATGGAGAGTGAATCGCTCTACGACTATTGGGAGCGGTACAAAAAACTGTGTGCAAGTTGTCCTCAACACGGGTTGACCGAACAATCACTTCTTCAGTATTTCTACGAGGGTTTGCTCCCTATGGAAATGAAGATGATTGATGCTGCTAGTGGAGGGGCGCTTGTCAATATGACTCCTCAAAGGGCAAGAGAACTGATATCCACCATGGCGGCAAATTCTCAATAGTATCGGCCAAATTCAGAACCCACAAGACGGGTTAATGGGGTAAACGTTTCATCCTTAGAAGATAAATTGGATAAGTTTACTAATGTTGTTCAATCTTTACTTACAGAAAAGAAGAATCTGACCCAACTGTGTGGAATTTGTACTACGTCTGAACATCCGACGGATTCGTGCCCAATCTTTAACGATAATTCAACGGCACATGTTGATGCTGTTGGAGGTTTTTCGGGACCTCCGCAAAGGCGCTATAATCCTTTCTCGAACACCTACAATCCCGGGTGGAAGGATCATCCCAATTTAAGTTACGGAGCTAACCCCCAATATAATCCATCATACCAACCGAGACCTCTGCAACCACCACAACAACAACCCAAGTCGAGCACATCTCTAGAAGTTGTTGTGGAAAGACTTGCCGCCGATGCTGCAAAATATCAACAGAGGATAGATGCATCAATACAAGAGTTAACTAATCAAGTTAGTAAACTCTCGATGGCAGTTAATCGTTTGGAGTCCCAAGGTAAGCTTCCGTCCCAAACTGAGCATAATCCTCGACACAATGTAAGTGCTATGACGTTAAGGAGTGGGAAGGTTTTAGAACCCGTACCTGGCATGAGTCGTGCTCACGACGCTGGTCGAGATGAGAAGAAACTTGACAAAAAGACTCCTGTGGAGTCAATACCACAAAAATCATTTGCAGTACCACCCCTGTTTCCTGGAAGACTAGTCCAATGCAAGAAGGAGCGAGAAGAGAATGAGATCCTCGACACCTTTCGAAAGGTAGAAATCAACATACCTCTTATTGATGCGATTAAACAAATTCCACGGTATGCAAAATTCTTAAAAGAATTGTGCACAAGTAAGATGAAGCTCTTGGGCAATGAAAAGGTGAGTGTCGGAGAAAATGTCTCCGCTGTTTTACAAAAGAAAATACCACCTAAATGTAAGGACCAAGGTATGTTTTCCATATCTTGCAAAATAGGTAGTGTTAGAATTAAAAAAGCCATGTGTGACTTAGGCGCATCAATTAATGTTATGCCTTTGTCAATTTATAAACTACTTAATGCGGGTCCTTTAAAAGAAACAGGTGTAATTATTCAGCTTGCAGATAGATCCATAGTGCATCCGGAAGGGTGCTGGAGGACGTTATTGTTAAGGTAAACGAGCTGATATTTCCTGCAGACTTCTACATTATCGATATGGAGGATGACAACACGGCCAATTCGTTTGGGATACTTCTTGGGAGACCATTCTTGAGTACCGTGCGAACGAAAATTGACGTTTGGAGTGGAACACTCACCATGGAATTTGATGGTGAAGTGGTTAGGTTTAATGTTTATGAGGATATGGGACATCCCAATGATAAGTTACAAACTGTGCCTTGCAGGAATGTTGATCTTGATGTTAAGCAAGAGGAATTATCGATAATCCAAAAACCAATACGTGAAGCTGTCATGAAAGCCTCGAAATTAGAGCTAAAATCATTTTTAGAACGTACAAGTATTCCGACAGAGAAAAATACAAACTTGAACGAAGAAGCTCAAAGACTCCTCAATCCACTAATGATAGAAGAACCCGGGAAGGGCTCCAAGGATAGTGGAAAAAGGTCGAAACCTTTCTGTAATGACATCCAAGTGCACAAGATGGAGAAATTAATTCTCAATAAGCCAAACGAATAACATTTAAGGTCGTCGAGCTAACGATGTTAAACAAAAGCACTTTTTAGGAGGCAACCCAAATTTCTTTTCATTTATTTAATTTTAAATTTTAGTAAGATTTAGGCTGTAAATAAATAAATTTTTATTTAATTCAGTTGATTTGATGTTTCTAGGAACATAATGTAGATCATGAATTTTTTTAAAAATTGGATAATAGTGATGGCGAGGGCACGGCATGCTAATTTGGTGACAAATAACAGCAGCACTGACGCTGCTGAAGGTGCAAGCCCACCCGACTCGCCTAACGAACGTGTTCGACCATCCCGAGACAGTCAATGCAACAGACGTAGTCGTGCAAACACTATTCTTACCGAAAGTCATCTGTGAGGATTTCTAGACTTTTCGACATCGGAGCATTGAACACGATACGACGCCATCCGACAATGCTCGCTCCCGATCTGTAAGCAAATCGATTTCCCCACTCTTGATCTTTTAAATATTCATGATGTTGTGCTTCATTATTTTGATGCTATTGGTTGGAATTTATTTGCTAATATTATTTGTAATGGATATTATGAATTAGTATATGAATTCTATGCCACATTTAGCTTCGAGATAAATGCATTGCGAACTGTTGAAACACAAAATATTGTATGCTTTCGTTTGCTTGGGAGAGACTTTCGGATGTCAATTTCAGAATTTAACATTGACATGGGTTTCATCGACTCTGATGATATTCAATCTGATTCCTATCATTCTGCTCTGTTAGATATTCCGAGCAACTTTGATGCTCAGCATGTTTATCGTGTTTTAACTAATTCTGATCACCTTTATAATCCGAAGACCACAAAAGACTTATTGCTGCATGAACCTGCTTTGAGATATATACACCGATTTTTGGCATTTAGCTTTTCAGGTAGAAATGACGCATCATCTGCTTTGACTAAAACCGAACTGTTCTTTTTGTGGTGTATGCATTCGGTTTTTAAAGTTAATTTAGGATATTGGTTCGCACAAAATTTTCATGCCGTTTTGCGTTACAACCGTCCACTTATACTTGGATCATTTATCTCAAATTTAGCCTTTCGACTTTTTCAATCTGAAATTGATTTCTCAACTTTCACATATGCATATAGTATGGAAAACCTAGATAAATATTGTTTGACTTCTATGGGATTGCTTGCCGGCAGCCCTACTTCGTGTTATTTTGTTCCTCCAGGTACACGGGCTACTCGCGAAAACATGGTTTTTCGCCAACGTCCACACGTCAATACTAGAGAGCAAGAGGAACAACCTCTATCTGTGGAGACACGTTTAGGCCGAATCGAGGCAAGATTTGGAACAATGGAAAATCAAGTTTCCACAATCCTTGATATCCTGCAAAATCGCTACCCCCAACACCGACAAAATCATTGAAGACACATGGGGAGTACTCTGAACTTTTCATTTTATTTATTATTTGAGCTGCTGTTTTTCTTTTCTATAATATGACACATGCTTGAGGACAAGCTTAGAATAAGTAGGGGGATGAATATAGTAAGTATGCATGGATGGTTGATTGATTTTGGCTGCATGTTTCCCTTTTGCATATGTTCAATCTTGCATTGAATTCATTCAATAGTTTATTTGACATTGAGCCTTTAATCTCATACTTAGTCAACTTGGACAATTGGGCAAATTTTTTTGAATTTAAATGCTCAAGTATATAGATTAGTCGACACTTGTGTTTTAAGGTTGATATATGTAGCTAGATTTTCATGAATTGATTGTTTAAAAAAATATTTGCTTGTGCATGAACAAATAAAAAAAATGAAAAAAAAAATTTAATAAAGGCTCAAGTTATGAGTGAAAGTTTCGAAAACGTGACCGGATTGAGTAACCGGGATGAGGTGCTTGGGTTGTCATCTCATCTCGCGTAAAAAGGTTCGAGTGACAAGTCGATAACTTAATAACATTCCGCTAACAGAGCCTAATGATACTAATAAAGACTGTTTGAACTGAGTAACCGGGATAGGGTGCTTGGGTTGTCATCCTAGTTCGCGTAAAAAGGTTTGACCATGTCTAATTTTTTTTTCTAAAAGTATAGTTAATTAATAATGCCTTGCAATTTATTGGATTCAAACTCAATTTAATGAAATTATCTAGTTCGCATATTTCAAATTTTATGACACTTGTCTTGTTGATTAAACTATATGTTCTGAGCATTTATTTAATTATTTTTGCCTATGTTGCTTACATTGAGTATGGATGCAGAAAAGAGGCTCGATTTTTAATAAATTGTAAAATTAATTTTAATGTTTGAAAGAACAACATGCTTGAGGGCAAGCATGAGATAAGTAGGGGGATTTGATAACATGATTATTTTGCATGATTTCTTGTGTTTAATTTGGTTTATTTCTGAATTAATCCCTACTAAATTAGTATTTTTATGATTTAATTCTTGTCAGGGATGCAATTGATCAAAAGCAAGCTGAAAAGGGCCAAATTGGAAGAAAATCAAGGAAATGGGGCCAAATCAAAAAAATGGAGGAAGCCAAGGACACATAAATAATTTGACTTTGTAAAAAGCCAAAAATAGAAAATCTTATTTTAAGTTTATTTTAATTTTATTTATCTTTTAATTTTATTATTTTAGATTTTATATTAATTAATTTAGCCTATTTTTAGTAAACCCCATGTATATAAACAGGGGCTTTTTGTTATTTGAAAATCATCAATCAATTAGTTCTTTCCTATTCCTATTTGGAGTTTTATTCCTCTCTTTGTCTTTTCCTATTTCAATTTAGAATAGAATTTCTTTTTTTTCTTTTCAAGTTGGCGTCAAACATTCTGCCAATTCCCAATCTAATTGTTTGTTTTTCCAAAATTGGTTCAATTACCTTCCAAGTCCCCTTTCCTTTCCAAAACTCCATCGTCCTTCACACCAAGGCCAAACACATTCTACAACCTTCAAGCATGAGTAAAATCATGCCACACTAAACCCTTTCACTTTTAAGCCGGTGTTAACCCCACAAAAAACCCGTGAGTTACTGAACCCAGCTATTTAACCCCTATTTCCAATATTTATTATTTCTCCGGATTAAGAGTATGACTTCGTCAACTCACAAAGTCAAGTCAATGCTAAGTCAAAAAAGACGTCGTTTGAGTTAGTGTGGCTAGACGTACAGTTGGAATTCCGAAAGGATCGATTGTCTAATTGGTTTTCCGTGAACACATTGGCGTGCCAAGTGGGGATTGCTGTTTGGTTCCGTCAAGGGAAGTAGTAACCGGATTTAAATGTCCCAAACGTTTGAGGGCATTGGTTCGAGCTAGGCTCTTCTAGAACGCAAAGCTGCCGGAATTCTAAATCACGAACGTTTCGTAGGTTGTTCGATCGGTAAGGGTTAGTTATAGGACGTTCCATAACTAATTTACATAAGGAAGAGTTGGTGACCGAGGCGTCCTTGGTAGCTATAACTAGCTTATTGGAAAAGAGGAGTTCATCTAATTTCGAGGATCGGTTCAAAGACGAAAAAACCTGCGCTTAAGGCTGAGCTAAGTTTAATTGATTTTTCTTCAGATTACTTCATTGTTTTTTTTATTTCATCTTTTACTTTTTACGTTTTTTTTCTGTGTTTATTTCAGGTTTCATATTTTATTTCCCCCCAAACTTCATGGCATTTACAACCGCCTGCACATAAATCTGTCGAGATAGAAACAATTTTCATAAACCCAGTCTCAGGGATCGACCCTACTCCCTATACTGCTTAAATTTGCAAATTAGGTGTAGGTTTATATTGGTGGAATCGACAGCCATCATGCTTATGTAACTTTAAGAGTTGTAAAACATTGTTAAAATTATTTGTTAAAATTTAAGAGTTGTAATGAAGCAGTATATATAATTTGGTTGATAATTATCGATAAATTTGGCAAATGGATCATAGTAGGTAACTTTAGGTATAGCCATTTAAAATCTTAAATTTAATAAATGTTCTCAATTGTAATTAAACTATTAATGCTGAATGACATAAATGAAGTGTAAAAGACTTTTATTTATTGTTGAATTCTCTTTATATCAAGAACTCACATTAATTCTATAGGTTTCTTATCTTTAAGATATAAATTTACCTTGATAAAATATAAAATACGAGAATATTTACAGTTTCACTAACCTTTAAGAAGATGAGTCTTTTAAAATCTTTTAAGTATTAGGCCAATCTTAGTAAGCCAAAGTAAGCTCAAATCATCCATAAGAACAACTTAAGTTTAGAGTGTGCTTCTTAGTCATTAGGTTATGACATTTCCCCCCACTTGTTTTAGTAACACTTTCGTTGTATCTTGGTATGGAATAGTCTATATTGTATTGATACTGTCACAATGCCTAAGTCAGTTTCCAGCTAACCTCATTATTAAGAAACCCTTTCCATTGGATCGAGTATTCATGCCTTGACCTGCAATTGTGTTGTCGAACAATTTGATTTTTCAACATACACTTAAAATCTCGACCATAAGAGACATTCACTTCTATTGGTGCTCGTTGTGACTTGTCTCAATCGGGATGCCCTTTATCTTCATGAAAAGGCTTAAGCTTATTGACATGGAACACTAAGTGAACCTTAAGTATCAAAGACATCTCTAATTTGTAACTCACTTTGCCTACTAGTTTTAAAATTTCGAAAGGACCTTTATGTTTCTGCCAAGCCTTAGTAAGCCCACAAGCTACAAGGCTTGTTTGTGTATAAACTACATTCAATGGTCTAGGTAAATCACATTGTGTAGCACTAGAATATCGTTTGAGATGTACCTTCCTTAATGGCTTTACTTTTTTTGATTATTCATGTTGCATCAACACTTCTTTTTGTTTAAATTTTGATGCATAATCCACCTCTCTCATAGGTGGTAGCCTCACTAGTAACTCATTAGACTTCATATTAGTAAAGGATTATTGCACTTCTAACAATTGCAAGGGAGTCTCATCATCGTTATGAATTGCCAAGTTGATGTTTTCACCACTAGAAATACCCTTGGCTAGTTGTATTGCAGATAACGACCTGGCCCAACATTTACATATCGATTTACTGTCAAAACATATTATTGACAAGGATCCAAAATACATATGCAATTCAAGCAGCTACAAAATAAAATAAAATCAATATAAAAAATAAATTGATTAAAAACTAGAATAATCAAGACTAAACCAACCTACCAGATGAAAACTCACATGTGACGATAACACATGATTAAATTGAAGACCCACATACAGAGGCGAAGCCATAATTTTTTTTGGGGGGAATTAAATTGTAATTTTTACTATAGTAAAAATGCAATTTCACCATTTTAATAGTCTATATCTTTATAATTTTTAAAAGATTAAATTAAAAAAATTACCATTTTTAGAGGAGGCCAAAGTGTAACTTTACCTTTACTAATTTAGAATTTAAAAATTTTAAAAGGCCTAAATGAAAAATTTTCTATTTTAGAGGGAGCCTTGGCCCTTGCCAGCCCCCTAGCTACGCCCTTGCCTACATATAACAACTATATATTGTGATGCATTAATAATTTTTTCGTCTTCCCAAAATGCACAAGCCCACAAAATAAATAAATAAATATCAAGCTAAATATGAGATGTGCCGATATTTTTATTTAATTGGCCAAATATGACATTTTTTTTAAATATTTAAGGAAATAGGCCGATTTTGGAGAGAGTGTGTGAAAGCACGTCCAGCTGGGCAACTCGAATGTTGACAAAAAAAAAGCATTGTAAACAATTTCTGTACAAAAAAAAATATGTTAGCAACGTTGAGTCCTTAATGAATCTGTAGCAACCTGTTTTCAGTGGTTTCAGGACCACAATTCTGACGAGTGAATTATTATTTTAATATTTATTTAATGTCTACGAGATTATATTAAGGTCATATTAAAATTTTGTTAAGAAATTTTTATGTTTAAATGTTTAATTAGGTGAAAAGGACTAAATCATAAAAGGTGAAAAAGTTGAGTTTTATTAGTTAAAGAGGTCAAATGGCTATGAAAATGAAACTTAATGAACTTGAATGGTAAATATACCAACTAAAGAGTTAGTGGATGTTTATGGATAGGTTTTATTAAAGTTTTTGGTTAATGATAAGGTTAAAGTAGTAAATTGCTAAATAAAAGAAAAACTAAGTAATAAAACACAAAATAAAGATGGCATCTTCTTCATTTTTGTTTCAAACCCTAAAATAGCCATTGGATAAGAATTCGATCAAGCTTAGCTTGATGCATGTAAGTATATTCAAGTCTCGTTTTTAATGATTTTTATGTTTTTAAATTCGTTTTAGCTTAATCTAGCTAGCCCCGGGGTTAATTTGCAAAATTTGTAAGGATTGAGGGACTTGCCATGGATGTTTTTGAATGTGTTTTTAATTTAGTTGATAGATTATTAATTTTTGTTGTAAAATAAACATGTTTTGTTAAGTGATTTTTGGTGAAATTTTAATTAGGGATTAAATTGTTAAAAGTGTAAATCTATGGGTTTTATTGTGAAATGTTGGTAATAATGGATTGTTTCAAGGTCCCTTGCAACATTGGTTAAGTTGGATTTAGGCTAAAATGAGTTATATGTAAGTTATGTGTTTAAGGACTAAATTGTGAAAAGTTAAAGTATTAGGGGTAATTTTGTAATTTTACCTAAATATGAACTATGGATTAAATTGAATACTAACAGAACTTAATTGAATGAAATTATTTATTTAGATTAAGATAAACCACCATTAGACTTAAATTGAGGAAAAACTAAAGCTTCGAATTAGTTCGACTCTACTACTATTCCCCTAGTTATCGAGGTAAGTTCGTATAAACTATGATCATTTTTTAATGTTAGTTAAATTGACTATTTGCTATACTATTTTAATATAAATGAATCTATATATAAATGTATCCATGCTATAATGAATTAATAGATAACGAGTCCCAGTTGAACCTTAAGAATTCTTAAGATACAAATGACATGTCATCAGAGATTTTTATGTTTCGGGTGCTGGTCTTGAATGTCCTACCTATGGCTAAGGTCTTGCATTTGTTGCGGATTCTCTATAGCTAGTGTGAGTAGCATCATGTAGCTTATATTCTGACCCATAGCTCGTGTGAGTGGGTCCATTTCACACGATGTAAAGGAAAAGTTACTGTTATATGGAAAGACACACTATGTGTGAACATTCCCGAGTATCCGATGTAATTCTAGATGGTTCAGCGGGTAAGAAAAGGAAATGAAATGTTAAGAATGCAAATAGAATGATTCATGATCTTATGATAACATTGATGAGTTAAATGATGTGTTTATATATGATAAACTACATATCTCATGGTTGATTTCATTTGTATCATGGACAAGTGTACTAACTTGTGAGTTTGATGATGTTGTATAGGCTTTTACTAAGCTTATGGCATTGGTAATGATTTATGCTTAATCTATGAATTGTATAAATGACATGGTAAGTTATGTTTAAGTTTTTACGAGCTTACTAAGTACTCGTTGCTTACGTAGTTACTTTCCTTTGTTTTATAGATTATCGGAAGCTCGATCGGTTAGAAGCTCGTCAGAGACTTATCACACTATCCAACAACCATTTTGATAGTTTTTGAGTATTTTAGCCGAGGTTATTAATGGCATGTAGAGGTCTTTTGTAATGGTATTTCATTGATGTGTAATGAGTGTGTTGGTATGCTTAAACTTTTTGAGTTAAGTTTGGTTTGATAAACTTCAATGCTTTACCAAGTTATGTCACTTTGGTCACTTGTAAATGTTTGTATATATATAACCATTTTGGTATGTTTGTGATGACTTGAAAATGGTCATTGTGATGTGTTTTGGTAGGTGTTTGAACTAGGTTATTTGCTTGAGATATGGTCAAATTGTTTGGTTTGATTCATAATGTTTTGATACAATTGTGGTGCCTTTGAATGATATATTGGTTAGATGAATTAGGATGTTTGAAATGGTATGTTTATGTGTATTTGTATGATGTTTAAATCCCTTGCATGTGTGCCCAAATGGTATGAATGATTAGGTATGAATTGAACATGAAATGACTTGATTTTAGATAAATTTTTGGGTTCACACAACCTGATACACGGGCTATCACACAATATTGTGTCATTTTTAGAATTCCATTGATTCAAGTCAATGAGTTACACGGCCTAGCACATGGCCTGCGACACGGCTGTGTAACCCTGCTCAGTGAGTTACATGGGTGAGGACACAGACTGGGACACGACCGTGTGTCCCTTGTTCAAATGTTACACGGCCTGTGCTATGTCACACGGCAGTGTGACTCCTGTTTTCCAATTTTTGCATCTTTTTCTTAAAACTTCTGTTTTGTTTCAAATTAGTCCCGAATTGCTTCTAAGTTATTTTTAGGGCCTCGAAGGCTCGATTTAGGGACCAAATGTCTTTATTTGATATGATTTTGATTGAGATTAATTTATTAAATGATATGATGTTAAATAATTTCCAATTGATCGGTAATGCTCCGTAACCCTAATCCGGCGATGGAGACGGGTTAGGGGTATTATAGAATCCCTCAAATGTTCGCATGTTATTTTCATATGCCCTAGGTTCTTACAATAGCTACATAACCTCTGTTGATTGTCCCTCTCCCGAACAACCATATTGGTGCGTATCCGAGTAGAATTCGAACGACCTTTTGGGAGGTGACACAAGTTGATATTCGGTGCCAACTCGAACGAGGCATTGGACACTGGCGGCCACATACTCTCATCTGGGACAGGTGGGAATTCTGATCTCTATTCATTGTGCATGCATTTCAGTTTGTGCACATCGTTAATATAAGGCGTGTATTGTATTCGTGCATTCACACATGCAACAATTGCATGTGCGCACAGGAATCGAAGTGTCTGGAATCTCAGATAATCGTAGGTCCCTTCTGGTAGGTTAACATGGTATACTGCCTTTGACATTTCTTGGTCGGGTTTAGCATACTCCATGACCCAAAAACTCAGGTTTGGACGCAAGTGACACACTAGATACATAGTGTTTACTCTCTTTGAATTTCGTCTAATTTCTTTCATGACATCCTCGACCCAATTGTTACTGCCCGCTATCTGTCCAGCATATGCCTTAACCCGCTTTGGAAATAAGGCTGCCAAGTGATTGAATGTTTCTTTGACAATCAAGGTTATCCGCAAATGACACGTCCCATTCAATACAAAATTGATGCATTCCGCTAGGTTTGTTTTAATGTGCCCGTATCGTAGACCCTCGTCATACGATTGTGTCCACTGTTCAAATGGTATGTTAGCGAGGTACGCCACACCGTAGCTATTGATGGCGTGCAAGTTATCCAACATTTCATGGAAACAATGTTGGACAAGCTTGTACCCTGTCGAGAAAAGTACACCTATGAATGCAAACAATGAATGAAATATGGTATAGCATGATTGTGGAAATAGTGGCAACTGCATACCCATGTCAATGACTTGTTCTCGCTCACTTTTCGAAGACCATTTTGAGTGGTAGTTGGAGCCGACGTGTGATATATATTACATATGGTGTGTGCGATCCCAAAAGCTACCATGTCGTTTAATAGTGACCAAGATTTCGGGTCCCTTGTCAGAGATGACACATAAGTTAGGCTGGGGGCAAACATGACGACACAATTGACTAAAGAAGAAATCCCAATCATTTTCTTGTTCTCCTGGAGTTATTGCAAATGCTATCAGCAGAATCTTCTGATTACCATCCTCGTCAACGACATCAACAATCGATGCTCATACCTCTTGTACAGCCAGGTGTCGTAAATTTGTACCAAAGACTTGTAGTGCCAGAAAGCTTCTTTGCATTGACCGAAGGTCCAAAAAAATCGATGGAAAACTCTTTTCCCAAGTGCGAGATAGTCATAGAAGTACACTGCGTGCGTTTCCAGATCAATAATGGAACCTGGTACGTACCGATCCAGTACCTGACACCATTTCCACAAATCGTTATGTGACTTGTCCCACCCGTGATGCAATTATCCATAGCCTTTTGTTTTGCGGAACATGCATTATAGTTTGATGGCGTATAATTGTACTGGCTACGGATGTTGGCAATCATCACCTGCACGAGAATCTTGGGACTCGCTTTCGTCATAGGTAAAATTATGTCAGATATCATGTTGGAGTCTAGCCTCGGATGATCTTGACTTACACCTGCAAAGTACGAGTCAAAGTTACGTTATTGGAAAAAATGAAAACCCTTGTCAAATCACATAGAAATATTGGGTGATCGTATCGTGCACGTGCTGCAACACAAGTATGTGGACTGATATACTTTTTTATTATCTACAAGTATGTCTTCTCCCGAAAAGACGCCATGATTTTCCATTGGCACCTCCCATCGTGCATTGCACACTTTTCCTCGAATGTCTTCGAAAGAGATTTTGTGACATGGTAGTTCATGCCGTTCTTGAAGCTGTACTGCTTCAATACAGTAAGAAAAACATCTTTGTTGTGATACTCCATGCCAACTTCTAATACTCGAACATTTGACGATGAACTTGCATGGCCAAGTATTCTGTGTGGGAGTTGCGGGAACTCTAAATCACCCCCAGCGGATAGGTCGACGTTATGCGTGTGGGTCGAAGGTTCATATGCCTTGAATCACTGATTTGGATCCGAAGCATTGTCCGAACCGTCATCGTCAGACCCATAAGGTTTTGACTCAGTTGGAACCTGCTCTGGTTCAGAAAAAATTGCTACTTCTGAACCATTCAGCTTGGACTGTCGAATTGGATTGAGGTCAGATTCAGATTCGTGAACAACCTTTGTTGCCCTTTCGTTCGCGCCTGCATCTTCTTCCTCAGCTGCATCTTGATTTTTCCCTATGATTATGATCTTAATCTTATGTATGGTATATAGAAAGCTTTATTTGCGGGTATCCAAAAAGGTTGAACTTGTAACTGCATAACGACCGTTAATTGACCCCCAGTTATACTCGAACCTGGACCGCATAACAACAGCTGACTAGGACCTCCATTTACAATTTAACTGGTGACTGTATCAAGCACTATCACCCTGAAACTTAACTTCCATAAGATGAGTTTATGATGTAATTGTCCTATCCTGACATGACATATGAAATGTATGTGTTCTGATACATGTTACTGCATCCCTGTCCTCTTTAATCTACCTATAAATTTCACGATTTCACTCTCAAAACTTTAAACCAATAAAAACCCTAATTCCTAAATAAAAAACCCTAAACCTAAAAAAACCCTAAAAAAATCAATGGCCAAGGAGAGTGTGTGTGAAAGTGCGTCCAGCTGGATGTGCTTTTACACACTCTCTCCAAAATCGGTTTATTTTCCTAAATATTTAAAAAAAAAAGCCTATTTGGTCAATTAAAAAATTAGCATACCTATTTAGCCTAAAAATCAACCTAGAACTCATATATTGAATTCGAATTGAAATTAAATAATAAAAATATATTTATTTAAATTTAATTTAAATAAATATGTTAATTTAAAAGTAAAAATTTAATATTTAATTATTATTTAAACAGTAAAACTGATCCAACCAAGTAATATAAGCCTGAAAAAAAAAAACAAACAAACAACAGAATACCATGGTTATCTAACCAGTCCGACCAATACAGAAACCCACCAAGTCTCTGAATTGGAGTCCAGTTTCTACTTCACCCAGGTTCAAGCCCACTAAAATCCAGCAAGATTCTAAAAATGCTAGGGTTTCACTAATTCATACTATATATACCTCATTCTGATTTGTCCTCCTTTCTTAAGTAAGGGCTTTTGCGTGGAGAGAACCGGAGCTACTGTCGTCGTCGTCGTCGCCGCCATGGTGAAGTTTCTGAAATCCAACAAGGCCGTGATCGTCCTCCAAGGCCGATACGCTGGGCGCAAAGCGGTGATCGTTAGATCCTTCGACGATGGAACACGTGACCGCCCCTATGGCCACTGTTTGGTTGCAGGGGTAAAGAAGTACCCGAGCAAGGTCATCCGCAAGGATTCCGCCAAGAAAACAGCAAAGAAGTCGCGCGTCAAGTGCTTCGTCAAGCTCGTCAACTACCAGCACCTGATGCCCACCCGCTACACCCTCGACGTAGACTTGAAAGACGTGGTTACCGTCGATGCACTTCAGACCAAGGACAAGAAAGTGGCGGCTTGCAAGGCGACCAAGGAGAGGTTCGAAGAGAGGTTCAAGACTGGAAAGAACAGGTGGTTCTTTACTAAGCTTAGGTTTTGAGGGTATTTATCTTTATTATAGTATCTTTTTTTGAGAAAGAAAAGTTTGAATTTGGATCTAGTGTTTCAAGCATTTTGAATTTTAAGGACGGATTTTGAATATGTTCCGATGAGATATTTTTATGTGCTCTTTTGTTGTTATATGATGCTATGTTGCTTACTCATTTCTCTTATGATTTTTAATCTCTCAAAAATAGAATCTTCTAATTATAAAATGTTCCAATGTTTTGCCTTTTTTTTTTTGTATTATGGTTGCTGCATTGGAGTTGTTTCTCCTGCCTGAGAAATGGGTATGCTTCAGCTTCAAGATGGAGTTTTGGATTGAAATTTCTTGGATTTTGAAGCTTAATTTCAATTCAGTTCTTCATCAACCATTTACTTGTCATCTAATGGGTGACTATTTGTCTATTTGTTTGTTGGTTTGGCTTTTATTATTGATCTTAAAATTCGCATTGGTCTAGAAATTAAGCTGTAGGTATTAATTGTAACGATAAACCATTAGAATTATCAAGCCTGTTTTTGAAATTTGGAAATTCGTTACCAATTGTTTAGCATAAAAATATACTCTGCTGTTCTATGTTATGGTTTAGAAGTCGGGGTTTGGATTTGTTCATCCTTATTTGTTCCTTGGGGTTCAAAGTAATCATTTGATTCTTGTTCTACCTGGACTAGGTAATGAGTGTTGAATGCGGACATATGACTGACATTAGCTCACTCTATGTTTTCAAGTTTGTCTGATATGTTAGGCATTTTGATGCATACTATAGGAAAAATGAAGAATTGGACTTGTGGGATTCACTTTGCAGTTTTATGGTGCACTTAGAATTCTCTCCTTCTGTAGGATATTTGACTGGTGATCCGATGACAATGATATGGTTTTACACTGTTCATGGTTTTGCTCTATTTGTGTGAAATTGCTGAAAGGACTATTTTAGGGTTGGTTTCATTTTTGGATTTGGGAATGTTGCTATTCTAGTGACAGTGCATAAGTTTCTTAAGCGACCATAGATCTTGGTGCTCTTGCTCGTATTGTTTTTGCATTGGTGATGGTGCGTTTCAATGCTGCATTTTTTGGTGTCATTTTGGTTGATCAAGTTCTGGAGATTCTCGTCTTTGTTGGAAGAATCCCTATCATTGTTTCTTACTTCTAAGGATTGGGAGTGAGTGAAGATCAGTGAGTGGATGGATAATCGAGTCAACTATGCCATTTAGTCGGAGAAAACTCGAAGGAACCTTAGAAAACTCAAAAGAAACGTAAGATATTTTTCTTTGACCGGTAACCAATTGTTTTAGGGCCAGTGCATTGGGACAAAAAACACTTCTGAGATAAAAGTATTGCTACACTTTTGAGTTTTTCAAACATGTTTTTTACCCAAATTTTTTTTTTTTAAAAGCGTTGTTATAGTAGCTCTTAGTCGTTGGTTCATGGTGGAAAGTTCTTTTGCTACAAGTTCACAACCTCGCATGCGATACAATATGTTTATGTAAGATAATTATTCGATACACTTGTTAGTTCAAAAATAGTTCAAAGGATAATACATTTTGTATAAAAATGAATGGAACTTAGTGCATCAACTATTAATGCACTAATTTCTAACAAATGTGTCAATCCATATAATATTTAACTATTGTATCAAATTTTATGACATTTAAAACACGCTAATTTCCTGCTCTACTCTTCCTCCCAGAGAAAGTGAAAGCTTTTGGATAAGGATTATGAGGTTACATGCAAGAGAAGTCTCGTTGGCATTTCTCCTCAAGTAAGAAAGGAGATAAACCAGATTATAAAACGCAATTTGCAGAATGTACCTTGAATGATGACTTGTATATATATGTATATTACCAACCATTTATGACAAACAAGCAAGGGAAGGAATGAAACAAGTTCTTTAGTCATCTTCCTAAATCTAAGCAAGCTAAGAAAAGCATACACAAAATTAAGCTTTTCATTCTGCTCTGCATAGCTTATATGTTTAGACGCAAGCTGCAAAGAAAAACCAATAAACACGAAAAACTTACACTAATAACGCTTTCCTAGAATAACACCGATGATTACGGACACAAAAGCAACACCCAAAATGAACTTTAAGTTGGTCAAGGGCGAAGCAACCTCGTGGTGGGTAGGAGTTGATGAAGAGGATGCAGCTTGCACTGAAGCTGCTTCCAACTTTTTCTTGCTCTTCCGTTTTGATGGTGCTGAAAATGTTAATCCATCAATATCTCTGGATTTCACCTCTACTCCATCCTTCAATTCGGCTGAACTTCCACCACCCTGCAGACACATGATTTAACACATGATTTAGGGGTAAGCAACAACTTTCAGATTTTCACAAGAAAAATGTAGCCAAAATGATCTTGAATAGTGTTATATACTTCTACTCAGAAGAATTTACATGTAGCCACCAATTTTCGTAGCTTTTCTTTCACGGCTTCAGCCAAAGTGTGCATGAAAGAACCGGACTATAAGAGCAGAGGGGAGATTAAAATATGAACTGACCTTCACAGCTACTTGCAGTTTATCTTCCAACTCTTTGACCTTCTTTTCAAGTAGTAATGTTTCCTTATTTTTTGCTTCTAGCTCTTCAAGGCAGCAGTTTAAAGCAGCTTCTCGTTCCGCCTCTTTCTGATTGTTTGACATTCAACAAAGAACAGACAGTTAGTTCCGATTCTTCAGTACTGATAATTTCAAACATCACAATGATGAGAAATCTTAATCTCTTTAAAATTGACGCACTTGTTTATCGATAGCATCTCTATCGCCTAGATCTTGTGCATGGTCAGCCTGTCTTTGGGCAGCTATTTGAACCTACAAGTGACAAACCAATTAGTTAAGAACTAATCATTTGCAAATAATTCGGAAAAGAACTGAAGTCATTTTCCTTGTTTATTAACAGAGTACTATACCTCTTGTTTTAATTGAGTTTCAAGTTTCACCAACTGTTCTTCAAGTTCTTTGGCACGAGTTTGCGTCCCGGAACTCTCTGTGATCTCATCCTTGAGATTTTTAAGCTCCGATATCAGAGATTGTTCTTTTTCTTTTTCATTTTCCAATTGCTCTTGAAGCTGTAATATTGCAGATTGAAGTTCCTTCTTTGTATCCTGATGTGTTTTATTGAGCAGGTTATTCTCCTCCATTAGTGAAGAAATCTGTAACATCAAAAAAAGAGAGAAACAGAGGTACTTTTATATTACAAAAATAGAAAACAATCATAACTAAAATTTCTGACCGAACCTGAGACTGAAATCTCTGCCCTTCAGAAGCTATTTTCTGAGTTAAATCTTCTATAGCCTTCTTTGAAGAGTGAAGTTGATCAGCAGTTTCATCCTTCTCTGCCAGGGCAGCAGCCAGTTTGCCCTCCAAATCACTGAGTTTTGACTCGTATGTGGCGAGTTCCTCAGTCAGCTCCAAATTTGCCTCAGCCAGCCCTCCACTCTCCTTTTCAAAGTGAGATGAATTGGTTTGCAGCTCCTCAACAAGGCTTTCCAGCTGCTTTAGTTTTACAAGAGTCTCTTCCGCCTCAACTTCTCGAGATACAGCAATTCCGGAAGCTTCGTGAGTTTGTTCTTCATAAGTTTTAATTTGGTTTTCAAGCACATTCAACTTTTCAATCAGGTCATTGGCTTCTGATTCTTTCTTGGTGTATTTCTCAATAGCTTCATGTAAACGTGCTTCTGCATCCACAATTCGGGATTCGGCTTGATCTCGATGTTCTAAAGCCTTTGTATGCTGATCCGATAATTCTCTAATTGTGTATACATGAGAAGCAATTTCTTGAGCAGTTACTTCCTTCTCCGAAACTGCCGAATTAAGCAATTCCTGAAGCTCATCAACTCGGCCCTTGAGCTGAATGTTTGTCTGAACTAGAAGTTCGTTCTCCGAGGTAGATTGAAGAGCTTTATTTTCTACTTCCAACATCTCTTTTCTGAGCTGCTCATTTGTGCTTTCCAACGAAGCCAGCTTCTTTAAACTCTGATCCAATTCTTCTTTTAGAGTTGCGGATTGTCCAGATGCTAGAGCAACCTGTTCTTCATAAACTTTTAGCCGATCTTCAAACGATTTAAGTTTCTCAAACAGAGTTTTTGCCTCCGAATCCTTGTTGGTGAAGCTTTCCATCAGTTCTTGGAGCTTAACCTCCGAATCCCTTGATAGAGATTCATGTAATGACTCGAGCTCCGAGTTCCTCGCACTAGCTTGCTCTAATACTTTTACATGTTGCTCTAGTTCCTCTTCAGCAGCTTTAAGCTTTTCCATTACCTCACTTTCTCTCAAACCAGCAGCCTTAAGATCATTTTCAATGCTTTCCAATTTCTGTTGTGTCATATTTAAATCATCCCTCAGTATCTCCACCAGATTTTCTGCTTCAGCAAGCTTTTCACTGGAGCCTCGGGACGCCTCTTCTAACTTTTTCTTCTCATCTGTTGCTAAATTCAAGAACTCCGTCAATTCCTTCTCCTTCTCGTTGGCCATATGCACTGCAATTTCAAGGCTTGATGCTCTAGCTTGAAATGCCTCGAGTTCGCATGTAAGTTCAGATGCCTTATCAGAGTATCTACTGGACTCGGCCTCTGTGTCTCCGCATTTCTTTTCTAATTTGCTTATCTGTTCTTCGAGTTCCTGAATCCGGTATTTCTCAGCTTCAAGTAACAGCTCCAACTCATTGACCTTTTTGTCGGCACCCTCTAATTTGGAATGAGAATTCTGGAACAGATCCTCTAGCTCAAGGCTGCGCTGATGACTCATATTAGCTCGGTCCTCATGTTGAGCACTTCTCTCGGCAGAAACCTTCAACTCCTTCAAGAGCTCTGTATTCTTAATTGTTGACTGGTTTAGAGCTGATTCTAGCAGATTTACCTTCTCCTGATATTCCTGCATTTGTTTGTTTAATAGTTCTTTTTCTTCCTCGACCTCTCCCAATTTGGTAGTAAGTTCAGATATTTTCCCTGAGAATTCCTTCAGCTCTTTCTCGGCTTCAAAGCCTTTTAGTTCTACCAAATTTAGCTGTTGTTCAAGCTCCACAGTTCTCTGCTCAGCCGCTATAAAACGTGCTTCAAGCTCCCTCAGTTTCGATTTTGCAACCTCTGCTGTTTCATTTGATGCCTTAATTATATCCTCTAGCTCAAGATTCTTTTGAGTGGCAGTTGCTGCAGCAACTCCCGATTCGTTATGAAGCTCCTCCAGAGATTTCAGTTTCTGTTCAAGCTCCTGATTATTAGATAGAGCCTGAGACAATAGAGAATCAGTTTTACAGAAATTCTCGTCTGAAAGCTTCAATTTTTCTTCGAGTTCACTGCACGACTCCTTCATCCGTGCTGCATTGCTGCTGATATCCGACATGTCTATTTCTAGAGCTTCTTTTTCTTTTAGCACTTTACTTAATTCTTCTTTCACCACGGAGAGCTGAATTTCTTGATCCTTCATCTTGTTTTTGACCAATTCCCTTGCTTTGACTTCCTCCTCCAATTTTAACTTAATATCTTCGAACTCAGAAACCTTTACTTGAAGATCTTCTTTAGTTGCAGCAAAAATATTCTCAAGCGTTGAGATATTTTCCCTCACTCTAGATTCCGAAGCTTTTTTCAAGTCCAACTCGTTAGCCAATTCACTGATAAGAGCTTCCTTCGAAGCAAGCCTTTGCTCCAAATCCAACACTAGTGATTTAGAAATTGCCAATTCTTCTTGAGCAGCAGAAAGTTCAGCTGTTGTGCTTTGAAGTGCTGCATTAACCTTCTGATTTTCAGCAACCTTCTCATACAGGCCCTCGATTTCTTCCTTTAGGGTGGCCATCTGATCTTCCATTTCTTTTGCACCAAGTTTCGCAGATTCAAGCAATCTCTCAAACTCCAAAGCTCGTTGCATCTCAGACTCAGCATGCAAGCCACTTTGTTTATGCAATTCTTCAAACTTCCGTGCTTCTTCCGCTGAACTCCGCAAATCCTGCTCCAACTCTTGCATCCTCTTTCTTGAGTTTTCAATTTTGATGTTGAGACCATCAAATGCTTCCTTCACTTCAGCGAGTTCCTTTTGTTTTGCCTCTTGAGCTTGGAAAGCCTCTTTCAAATTTGCTAACTCTAAACTGTATCTCTGTTCAGCTTCAATGATCTGCTCCTGCAATTTTTTATTACTGAGATCAAGTTCATCATACTGCTTTCCCACTTCATCCAACTTCTCCTTTGCAAGCAAAGCTTCATCCTTCAGTCTGCTATTTTCTGATTCTAAATCCTTTAATGCTCCTGTCACTCTTTCCAATTCAAGCTCGAGTTCCTTCATCTTTTCTTGGGCTTCAAGTAGTTCTCTACCTGAATTGCTTAAGCTTCTTTCGATGGTAGTTGACTCATCGCCCTGGTTGGGTGAGGGCTTAGAGACATTTGAACCGTCCTTCATATCTAGTGCTTCCTTCTCTACTTTAATGAATTCTCCATCCAAGGCGGTTTCTTCTTCGTCTTTGTTTCCTTCCTTTCCGACCTGTGGCAAGTCTCCATTTGAGGCCCATCATGCCTCAAGCCATAACCATTAGAATGGAATGCACAACCGAGAATCAACTGAACTATTTATGGAAATAATGTATAAATGAACCAAAAATTACCATTTCAAAGTTAGCATGCAGGGGAAATGAGTTTGATTTAAGAGTGAGCGTATTATTATTGCAAATAAAAAACTACTGAAACAGAAACACCCTGCAGAAAACAGAAATACGGTCTTACATTAACAGGCTCGGCAATGTTTTCAGTATCCTTAAGAGCTTCCTTCACTGGGATTTCAGTACTTGCTAGGTTCTCTCCTTCCATAGTTGAATAAAATAAATTCTGGTTTTATCACTTGTTCACCTGTAATCATTGAAGTTCACAGTTCAGAATGAAAAGAGAAGGAGAGAAAACATGTAAATCATGCATTTTTTTAGTCAATTATCAATTCAGTTTGTGTATGCAGAATGAAAAGAAAAGGAGAGACATCATGTATGCATGTAATATTGAATCATATTTGAACAACAATATCATCATATAAGGATAAAATATTATGTTAATCGATGATGATGTTGATATTATTTTTTTTATAGGTTTATACTTTGTGAAGCAAGAGTCTTTAAAAGGGTTCTTTTTTTTTACTTGTAAATTATATGCAAAGCATATAACATTAGAAACTAGTACTAATAAAAAAAACATGTTGATTGAGTCTTGTCATGGGTATTATTGTCAATGTAGGAGGATGTGAGTTCGAGTGCGTTGAAGTATATTATTTTCTTATTTATGAATTGATTTTTAGATATTGTGTCAAAAAGATATTTTTTTATTATTTTACGAACTAAATATTTTGAAATGTTATTCATTTTCTAATAAATAGAAAAGAAAGAGTAGTGGTATTATGGTGTTGAAGGATATAGATAGTTGTAAATTTGAAATGAATGATGTGCAGTTGGTATAAGGAAGATGATGCCATTGTCAATTTGCCACCTAACAACAATAACCATACCACTTAATTAAGGGTTCGCATTGTTTCCATCACATCCCCGTCTAAGGAAATGGCTCTTCTTAAGATTAACCACATTTTTTTGCTATATTTTTCATCATTATATGTTTTAACTTTTTTTATTTTTCAAGGGCCAAAAAAGTGTATATTTATTTTAGTTCCTTCTTTATTATTATTATTATTTTTAACTTTTTGCATGATTACTTTTGTTTTATGTTTTATATGTATATATAATATTATTTTATTATATAATTTTTAGAAGTGTAGTTTCTTTGAAAATATCTAACATTATCAGAATATTTAATAAATTTTAACTTATACATAATTAATTAATGAAAATTATGACTATAAATAATTAAGTAAACAAGTTTTTTTAATATAATTTAGGTAGGTTCTAAAGTTGTTGGCATCAAAGGGTTAAAACTCTACGTCCAAACTTACCCTTTCTCAATTATTTCTAAAATTTGTATGCTTGTTTTGATATAAAAAAAAATATTTTTAACTATAGTATCATTTGATATGTAAAATTTAATAATTTCATATTATTTTTTAACTTATCAAATAGGTAAAAAAATTGATTATTACAAATTTTAATTTAATCTATTCATTTGTTAAATTTCTTCTATTTATGTTTTCATCTCATTCCTAACATTATTTTTTATCCAAAGATATATAATGTTATTAATCTCAATATTATTGTAATTAATCGAAAAAAGTCTAAATTAATCAAGATCAACATTATTTTTGATAAATGAGTTTAAATTTAATGTACAATTTGATATCCTATTAAGTACCTATATTTAGTATAGTTTTTGTTATATAAGATCCAATTATTTTTGACAAAACCAATTGAATGTCACTATGACATTATTGTATGTAAAGGTTTAAGTCTCAAACTTTAAAGGCTCGAGTTTGAGTTCTAATGTTTGCAATTGTAATGTATAGGTTTCCTTCCCACTCTTGTTTGTATATCTTGTATAAGTTTTATTTGATTATTTTTAGATTAATCTAATTTTTATCCGGTTCTTCCGCTCTACATTATATTGAATGAATTCTACACTATAGTTGGTTAAATATATATTTTAAACCAATATATAAATATATATATTAAAAATTAAAAATAACAATAATTAAATGAAAATTAAAAAAAATTATACTGTTTTATTTTTTTTTCAAACTGTTTTTACTCCTTTATAAAAATAAAAGAAATAATTTTTATAAAAAAATAAATCAAAATTATGAAAATATTCTTTGGACCGCGTAAAATATTATAATTTCTTATGAAAAAAAGGAACTTATTAATTATTTTATATATTTATAAATTATTGTATTTATTTAATTTTTGAAATGACATAATCATCATATTATTTATTATTCACGTATTAAATATTCATATGAAAATATTATGCCATTTGATGCAATCAACAATTTTGTAACGAAATTTATATTTATTTTTATATATGTACTTAAAAATTTTAAATACCGGATTGCACGCTAAAAACTAAATTCAAATAGCAGTATTTTTTATTTTTCAGTTTCACTAGTACAAAAATAATATTGTAAGAGGGGCAATGCTAGAACATCATTTTAGGGGAAGCGAATTTTGAATGGTAATTTTTAAGAGGATAAAACTACAATTTTATAATTATATCAACTTATAATTTGTTAATTATTAGGGCTTGAAAGTAACTTATCATTTTGGGAAGGTAAAAGTCACTGCCTGCCTTCGATCAAATTCACCTTGAGTAGAAGATATGTACAACCAACTATAATATGAAATTCAACCAATGCAATCAGAGGAAGGACATGGAAATAGTTAGAATTATTTGAAAAGAACCGGACAAAATCCATACAAGACATATGTACATAGTGGGAGGAAGACCATACATCAGAAATGCAAATAACGAGCCTTGAAAGTCTGATCTTCAACCTTACCAATAGTGTCAAGTTCTTATTAGTGAAATAATAATATATTAACCTAACTAAGGTAAAAGTACTATGAAGGTTCCTATATTAGGAGTGAGATTGTATTTTATCTTTTATACTTAAAAAAAATGATAAATTTATCTATATATATTAAATCAAAGAATAAATTGGTCATTTTGTTAAACATTTCATCCATGGTTGCTATTAAAAATTAATCTTTGTATTTTAACATGATGTACACATGGCACGCCACATGTCATTGTGTGATTATTTTGTCAATCACACCAATTTTTTACAATACAAATAGATAAAAAAAATTGAACAAAAATAATAAATTTACTATTTGATTTAATATATAAACTTATTTATTTATTTTTAGAATAGAAAAAATAAAATACTATATTACTTCTACTACAACGGGACTTTTACCACCAAACTGAGTACAACTCTTTGTTTTCTTTGGAAAGAAAAACTCAATCTTTTCCTACTATTCCAAATTAGAACATCGAAAATAGTGGTCATCGTCAATCATGTGAGGTCAATTAAGTTAGTGGGGCCCAAAAGGGTGCCATCAAATAGGCACCCCATCACTTTAGCTTATTTTTTCTTCTATGTACCAAAGCATATCCGAATCAATTGCTTCTAAAAATAATATAATAAGCCATCGTGACAGCTAATTTTACTAATTCAATAAAGAAGCCCATCCATCCCCCCATCCTTCTCCCTCAATTTCATCTTTTCCATTTTTTTGGATTTCCAATCTTAGGGTTTAAGTATGCTCGATTGTGAGGTTTTTTATGTTTTGAGTTTCCATGAATTAGTAATTGATTTTATTTGAGTACAATAGTTTACGTCTATTAAGATTGATAGTATAATTAATTGAGACTTTAAAAAAAACTATATTTTTAGAATATTTAAATTTTAGTTGTATTTTTATTTTAAAATTTTAGTTCTTGTCATTTGATTTAAAAAATTATTGATATGTTGTGAATAATTTTTTATTAGATTTTAATATGTAACGCTTTAATATTTAAAGTTAGATTTAAAATTTAAATTGAGTAAAAAAATGAAAAATGCTTAAAGACCATTGCTTTATCAAATCAACTTTTTTTTTTTTTTTACTTTTCCTTTATTAAATTTTTTTAAAACTAGATAGATGATTAATTCAACTGATGGATTTGATTTTAATTAGACAAGTTATTAAAAAATAAAAAAAATAAGTTCAATTAAATTTTTTAAGCTCAGTCTTAAAAGGATGACTCAAAAACTAATTCAATTGTTATGTAAATTGATTCTCGATCCCATCCATCTGTCCAACTCAATTCCAATGACCATACCTTTTACCACTGCAACTCTTAATTTATGTTTATGATTTAATCCTTCAACTATACTATTTTTTTAATTTTTTTAATCACTTTAATATTTAAATTATCATTTTCTTATCAGCTTACTCAAAAATTAAAATTTATCAGTAAAAATGTCAAGTGACTAATTTTTTTTTTGTAAAATAGGTGGAAAATATAATTTAAATACAAAAAAATAATAATCGAAAACAGGTAAATTTTAACTTAACCCAAACATTTAAGTCATTAATTCAAGGAATCAACAAGGGTTCCAAGTGGAGTGCAATCAGTCAAACATCGTTTCCAGATAGTCAATTTCATTTTCTAGAAAATAATAAATTAGAAAGGAATTCTATACGTTACATAGTCCTTTGAGATCTAAAACACTTTAAAGTTTTAACCCCTTGGAATTGAAACACTATCTAATGGAAAAACAACAAAAAGGGAAAGAAAAAAAAAAGGAAGAAGAAATTGGTGTTATGAAGAGGATCAAATTCGACACTTATCCAAACAATTGGCGAAAGAATTGCTGTTTTTTCTTTCACTTTCTCTAGAAAAAGGAAAATCATCCGCCAAAAATTATCGAAGCGATGTCTGATCATGATGATCCATCATATATTTGAAATAAACATGCAACAAGGGGAGAAAAAAAGAAAAGAAAACAGAAACATCTAAAGAGATAAGAGAGATTCTTGCCTGATGAGAAAAGTCGGATTGATTTGCTTTGCTTTGGCTTGCCTTACTATTTGTATAATGGTGTTTTCTTTTACTTTGAGAAGCTAAGGGAAAATAATTGCTGAAAAATTCAGAAAGGAGGAAGAGAGGTGAAGTGGAGGTGATGAAAATAAAAAAAATGAAAGACAAAAGAGAATCTTTGATATAAAAAGCAAAGGGCAGCAACACCTTTTTTTTCTTTTTGTACCAAAAGAAATTAATTGGACTAAATTTGAATTAATTTAAAAATTCCTTACTTCAATATTCATTTCCACAAAAGCTAACAAATTCTCTCGTAATGACAATTTCTCCTCTCTAAAAAGTTCCCTTTTCATTGTCGCTGGCGTCATTTTTTCTTCTTCTTAATCGTAAATTTAATTACTAATGTTTCAATGTTTTATCAAAATAGTCCTAATTAAAATTTTGAGCCTTTTTTTTGGTGATTAACCTTTATTTTTTTAAAATTATTTTTTAATAGATTGGATGAAAGTATCGTTAAAAAAGTTAATGGGATGATGTCGAAACCATTTTTTTGAAAACAGGAATCGACTAGGGTTTCGAAAACGAAAATAAAAATGGGAGTTGCCACCGATCTTTATTAGGTGTGATCGGATCACCTTTGTTTTAATAAAACGTCTTGATTTACTAAAACGGTGTTTTTGGTCTACGAATATTCGAGAAAACGGGTTCGGGAGTCGGTTACGTGCGAGGAAGGATTAGCACCCTCGTCACGCCCAAAATCGGTACCAAATTGATCAATTAGTGTCTCAATGTCGAAAGTTGAAAATTTTAAAAAGATTTTAAAAATACGATCTCTTTTTAAAAATATTTGAATTTTCTCGAATTGGATATTAAGATTCTCTCGTTCCGAATGAATAAAATATCACATCCAGCATGTTAGGACACGACAATTTAAATCCTCGAATCCAAGATCATCTCATGACCCGAGATTCATGCATTGAAAATATCAAAAGGATATTCGATTATTTGGCCAAGCGAAAAACCGAAACCCAGCATGTTAGGACACGATTTCTCGGATTCCCAAACATAGAATATTGCCTTATTTTGAAAGCTTTTTTTTGGTAAAATTAATAAAATGTTTAAAAATGATATACATTTGGTAGATTATGTTTTAAAGAAATATTATTTAAAGCGTGAATGGGGTTGTACTCGACGAATAATAGTTATGTGACACAAATTTGGCATAATAATAACATAATACACATAATACATAACATTGGTATCGTTGATCCAAAATATTAATATACATGAATAATAATGATGATGATGGAACAACAATATAAACAATAATAACGATGATGATAATAACAATGATATGGAAATACGGATAAGCAAATTATAATACACATAAAAATGGCAATCACATAGCTTACACTATTTACACACTAATATTAATAATCAAAGACAAATGAATCAAATGATAATATATATATTTTTTAAAAAATAAATAATAAAAAGCAAACTAAAATAAAACAATTGTAAACAAATTTCAAGACGATTTTACAATAAATGAATTTAAGATAATCAACATAAAAAGAAAATCAAAATCGACAATGTACGACCATTTTTTGAAAAATAGCACATATATATATATAAGTTTACAAATAAACATAATACATAAAAAAAACTTCAATACTAAAATCATTCAAAAACAATATATATAAAGTTTAATAAAAATTGTATATAGAAACTCAAAATAAATAATAATGTAATTTTGAAGAAAAATAAACAACTAAACTCTTTAAACATGTCGAAAACCAGATTGAAATCAGAGTAAAAAAACGAGGACCAAAATTGCAATAAACTAAAGTAGAAAAGGAACAGGGGCCATAACGTCACGCGCCTAAACTTGCGGGGACCAAATGGGTGAATAACCCAGTTCATAATGCGCAGCATTTCGCTTGGCTGAGGCACAGATCAAATTAAAAATGCAGCAGAAATAATGGGGCAAATTTGAAAGGAATGAAAAGACCCGATTGCGCGAAATAATAATGTTGAAGGACTAGAAGGGCAATAAACCCTTAATGCCAAAACGCGCGGATCCTCTTTATGGAACGGGTCGGGTTCACTCGGGTAACCTTAAACGACGCTGTTTTGGCACTGGTGACCCTTGGCGAAACTACGTCGTTTCGTTTTCCTTTAAAAGCCCATTTTTCTTTTTCTTTTTTCATTTTACAGACCCGTCTCTTCAAAAAAAAAAATTCTTTCTCCCCTTCGGTATTGACCGATTAGGTTTCCTCCGGCATTCGTCGCACCACTACTCCACCACCGAATCGGTGGCCGGCGATGTCCAAGACCGGACCCTTTTAGCCCCTTTCGAAACTCCCTTTGAAGCCTCGACTTTCGGCGTTTGAAAACAAAAGGGAGAGAGGGCCTTCGGCACCCCTTTCTCGGCCAAGCTCCGACGTCGCGATCGGGGAGTTTCAGTGAGGCTCTTCTCCTTTCCTTTTTACTATTTTTTTATTTGTAAATTTTTTAAAAATAAATGAAATAATAAAGGTAACAGTATTGTATGACAGAAGATGAAAACAGAAAATTTTAAAAAGACAACCTTCTAATGCTTCTTTTTTGCTTTTGATTGCTGAAAGTTCGTAAAAGTTCGTAAAAAAAGAGAGGAAGAAACAAATACAAGATATGTTTCGATTTTTATAACCGATTTGCAAAGATCCCTTTTTGTTTTTTTTTTCTATTTTGTTTTTCTGTCGTTTTGTTTTTTTCATTTTGTTTTCTTTGTTTTGTTTGTCATTTTTTTCCTTGTTTCGGTGTTGTTGCGTGTCTTCTTGTTGTTACAGGTGGTCAGAGGCGTGTGTCGTGGGCTCTTGGTGGCGGCGTGAGAGCGTGAATTCTGCTGGTGCTCGAAGATGAAAGGTCGTGGCGCGCATAGCTCTTGAGGCTAGGGTTTCTGGCTACTGTTTCTTTTTCTGAAATGGGTTGCTACGGATTGGGCTAGGTTAGGGGTAATTGGGTTGTAGTTTGGCTGTTATTGGGCTTCGGGTTTTTTTTGTAAATAGACATTTACAAATGACCGATTTATTTTTGGGCTTATTGCACTCTTTTGGTTTTTTATTTATTTCTGTTTACTTTTGGGTCTTGGATCTGGTTTAATTGCCTTGGGCCAAAATTGGCCTATTACAGCTGCCCCTCTTTGCTCGTTGTCGTGTAACGAGAATGGAGTAAAGACTTTGAAAGGGCCAATTTTGCTTAGTCTCATCGAATCTTGATTTCTTTGGTGCTTCTGTTCTTCGAGTAGCCTCGCTTTGACCCACTGCAACTTCAGGGGTATAAGGTTTGTGGCTTCAATCTGCTCTTCTGCAACTTCAGGGAGATGAGACTTGTGACTTCAACCTGCTCCACTGCAACTTCAGGGATATAAGGTTTGATGTGATCTGCTCTACTGCAACCTCAGAGAGATAAGATCTAATTTATAGCTTTGATCTGTTCAACTGTAACTTCAGGGAAATAAGATTCGCCATCTTTAGTCTATTCCACTACAACTTCAGGGAGATAAGACTTGTATCTTCAACCTGCTCCACTGCAACTTCAGAGGGATAAGGGTTGTCTTCAATCTGCTCTACTGCAACTTCAGAGAGATAAGATTGGCTATCTTCAGTCTGCTCCACTGCAACTTCAGGGAGATAAGACTTGATGTGATCTGCTCTACTGCAACCCCAGAGAGATAAGATCTAATTTATGGCTTCAATCTGTTCCACTGCAACTTCAGGGAAATAAGATTCGCCATCTTTATCCTGCCCCACTGCAACTTCAGAGGGATAAGGTTTGAAGTGCTCGATCTGCTTCGCTGCAACTTCAGGAAGGCAAGATCAGTAATTTGTAGCCTCAATCGATCTTGCTACACCGTCCTTAAGCTGTAAAATCGATTTCTTGGGCCTATGCTTATGTCAAAATAATTAGGATGGCATGATCAGGATGAATCAAATGCTTCTAACTAAATGTGTATGATGTTTGCATGAATGCAAAGAATGTCATTTTGGAATGATCCTCCTTTTTAATGCTTAGGTTGTCATTACTCGTTATTAAGGTATTACACTGCCTTCTTATTCAGTCGGTATCTTTGAGGGTCATAATTTTGGATCATTCTCTCTCAATTGCTCCCAACCTCTGAACCTGGTTAGTTCTGAATAGTGGTTTCGCTTCCGGTTCTTGTAATATTTAGAAGTTTTTAGAGTATTATACGAAACTCCTTTTACTTGAATATTAATAGTCCATTAATCGTTATTTCAATGAAAAATGCTTGAAAAATATTATCACAATGGACAAGATGGAATTTTATTGAGAGTAGAGCTCGAAATGAATAAATTTATCAAAAGATCAAATTTTGACAAAGTACGGAATGAGAATAAGTCAAGATAGCAAATTTAATAAAGAACAAAAATGAATAAATTAATCAAGAATAGCAAATTTTTGCTAAAACAGGAGATGAATAAGATGAAAATAGGTGCCCCAGATATCATAGCATGAGCTTCTCTGCACCAAACTTCTCGAGGACCTTTTGGACTTGATGCGTGCATGGCAGACTTAAAAGACTTCGTTGATGCCCCAAGATGTAGCGTCCCTCCTTCTTGTCAATTCGGGCATAGCAAGACTACGGCGTGCCTCCCCTTTTAATCAAAAATTTGAATTGCCCATTCTTAGGTTTTCAATTCAAAACCCCTTTGGTCTCAAGGTGCCCTTTGCGGGTTTTCACCTTGGCCTCTCCATTTTCTTTTTCGAGCTCAAGACGCCCTTTGCGGGTTTTCACCTTGGCCCCCCCTTTTTTTTGTTTTTAGGCGAAGTATTTCTTGACCGAGTCTAAATTCACAGGATTGGGCAAGCTTTTGCCATCCATCTTAGTCAGAATCAGCGCTCATCCGAATAAGGCTTTCTTTACTACATAAGGTCCTTCCCAATTCGGCATCCATTTTCCTCTGAAGTCCTTCTGTATGGGAAGAATATTTTTCAAAACAAGGTCTCCCTCATGGAATTCTCTAGGACGAACCTTCTTATTATAAGCCCGCATCATTCGCTTTTGGTACATTTGACCATGACGAATAACCTTCAGCCTTTTCTCTTCAATTAGGTTCAGCTGATCATACCGGGATTGAATCCATTCTGCTTCATCCAACTTCAGTTCAGACAAGACTCGAAGGGAAGGGATCTTAACTTTGATAGGAAGTACCGCCTCTATTCCGTAAACCAAGGAGAAAGAAGTTGCCCCGGTAGAGGTTCTGACCGATGTCCGATAAGCATAAAGAGCAAATGGTAACTTTTCGTGCCAATCTCTGTAAGTTTCAGTCATCTTTCCCACGATTTTCTTGATATTCTTATTGGCCGCTTCCACTGCACCATTCATTTTTGGACGATACGGCGATGAGTTGTGGTGTTTGATCTTGAATTGACTGCAGACTTCTGCTATGGTACTATTGTTCAAGTTCAGTGCATTGTCAAATATGATCCTTTCGGGCATCCCATATCGGTATATGATCTCTTTTTTTAAGAACTTGCTGACTGCCGACTTCGTGACGTTTACATATAAAGTGGCTTCTACCCATTTAGTAAAGTAATCAATGACGACAAAGATGAATCGATGCCCATTTAAAGCTTTTGGTGAGATTGTCCCAATGACGTCCATCCCCCACATAGAGAAAGGCTATGGGGAAGTCATGACGTGAAGAGGTGAAGAAGGCACGTGAATCTTGTCTCCGTAAATTTGGCATTTATGGCACTTCTTGGCATAGCTGATGCAGTCTCCTTCCATAGTAGACCAATAATATCTAAATCTCATGATTTGTTTGGCCATTGTAAAACCATTAGCATGCGTTCCACAGACACCCTCATAGAATTCTTCTAGGATTTTCTTAGCTTCAACAGCATCCACGCATCTTAAAAGCACCTGATCCTTCCTTCTTTTATATAGGATTTCTCTATCTAAGACATAGTCACTAGCCAGTCTTCTCAACGTCCTCTTATCGTTCTCGGTTGCTCGGTCGGGGTATTCACGATTCTTCACATATTGTAATATATCGTGATACCAAGGGTGATCATCTTTTTCTTCTTCTTCGTCGATGTTGCAACAATGATCCGGAGCCTCGTAAATACTCATTTATATAGGCTTCACTTCCTCTTGCTTGATTACTCTAATCATAGAGGCTAAGGTAGCCAAGGCGTCAGCCATCTGGTTCTCTTCTCGCGGGAGGTAAAAGAAGATGATGTCATCAAACTCCTTAATTAACTCCAAAACTAGCTTTCGATAATTGATCAACTTGGGATCTCTTGTTTTCCATTCACCTTTAGGCTGATAGATCACTAGCGCAGAATCGCCATATACCTATAACACTTTGATCTTGTGTTCCATGGCCGCACGGATACCCATGATGCATGCTTCATATTCGGCCATGTTATTTGTGTAATTAAAATCCAATTTGCTAGTAAAAGGATAATGATCTCTGTTTAGGGATACTAGGACTGCCCCAATTCCATTTCCCACTGCGTTTGAAGCTCCGTCAAAGTTTAGTTTCCAAGGGTGACCCTCCTTTTGAGTACCTTCTTCAATGATTGCAACATACATTAGGTCTTCATTCGGGAAATTAAAGTTTAATGGCTCGTAATCTTCTAAAGCTCTGCTGGCTAGAAAGTCTGCTATCGCACTTCTTTTTACAGCCTTCTGGTTTACATAGACTATATCGAACTCAGAAAGTATAATCTGCCACCGGGCCATTCTTCCATTCAGAGCAGTTGACTCCATTATACATTTGAGAGGGTCCAGTTTCGAGATGAGCCAATTTGTGTGATACAGCATGTATTGTCTCAATCTTCGGGTCGTCCAAATCAAAGCACAACACAGCTTCTCAACTGGTGAATATCTCGTCTCACACTCAGTGAACTTCTTGCTGAGATAGTATATCACTCTTTCCCTTCTTCCCGACTCATCATGTTGGCCTAGCACGCATCCCATAGAATTTTCAAATACTGCTAAATATAATATCAGTGGTCTATCTGGGCAATGTGGCATCAGTATTGGGGCTTTGGACAAGTAATGCTTAACCTTATCAAAAGCTTCCTGGCACTCCTCATTCCATACACCTGGGTTGTGTTTCCTAAGAAGACGGAATATAGGGTCGCACTTCTCCGTTAGTTGTGTAATGAATCGGGCGATGTAGTTTAATCTTCCTAGGAAACCACGAACTTCTTTTTGAGTGTGCGGTGGAGACAGCTCCTGTATGGCCTTTACTTTATCAGGGTCAATCCCAATTCCTTTTTCACTGACTACAAATCCTAGCAATTTCCCCGACCTAACCCCGAAGGTACATTTTGCTGGATTGAGCTTTAGTTGGAATTTCCTCAACCTTAGGAACAGTTTCCTCAAGACCTGCACATGCTCTTTCTCAGTCCTGGATTTTGCAATCATATCATCCGCATAAACTTCGATCTTCTTGTGCATCATATCATGGAAAAGGTTACCATGGCTCTTTGATATGTTGCTCCCGCATTTTTCGGCCCAAATGGCATTACCTTATAACAAAATATTCCCCACATGGTTACGAATGTGGTCTTCTCCATATCTTCAGGGTGCATCTTAATCTGGTTGTACCCAGAGAAGCCGTCCATGAAAGAGAAAAGTGAATAACCAGTCGTGTTATCCACTAAGGTATCAATGTGAGGTAACGGGAAGTTATCTTTTGGGCTGGCCTTGTTCAAATCCCTATAGTCTATGCACATCCGTACCTTCCCGTCTTTCTTAGGAACGGGTACTATATTGGCTACCCACTCTGAGTACTTAACCACTTGTAGGAAACTGGCATCAAACTGTTTCATGACCTCTTCTTTAATCTTCAACAAAACATCGAGTCTCATCCTTCGGAGCTTCTGTTGAACTGGCTTACACTCCTCCTTTATGGGCAGTTGGTGTACCACGATATCCGTATTTAACCCGAGCATGTCCTGGTATGACCATGCGAAGACATCCTTGAATTCTTGGAGTAACTCAATGAGGTCTCGCTTCGTTTCTACGGCAATGCGAAGACATCCTAAGCTCACAATTTTCATTGACTCTTTATGAGGTAAGATTTGTTTCTCGTCTTGCTCTACCATCCTTAACAAATAAAGAGATATGTTACGCTTCTGGTCATCTTCAAAATCCTGAGAATCCTCCATACTCGCATCTTGCTCAAAAGGAGATCTTGAGTCAGTAACAGCATCACTCATATCATTGATATCTGGGGACCTATTAGAAGGGCGAAGAAAGGTGCAAAACAAAAGAATCTAGGAATGATTATTTGCATGATTGGTTATGAATGAAATATAGAGAATATTTTGGTTATGAGTGAAAAGAATAAAAGAACATTTGCTCGAAAATAATACAAAAAGGTTCATTTTTATTGAAATAAAGATATTTGGACATATGCCTATTTAACAAAATGATTCTTATTGCTCCTAGGATTAGAGCAACAAGTGTGTTTTGAACATTACTCTGAATTTATTCTAAAGGTTACAGGAATCTCTTCCATGGTCCAATTGTTCAGAACACTTCCAGGAGGGTAAGGGCAAATTCCAGATAAATTTCTTTCTTCGGTTCCTTCATCGGATACGGCGTTAATGCTCAAACTCCCTAACATTTCCTCCTCTACTTCTCTTCTTGCCATCCTTTGTTCAGGGCATATGGTTCCTCCCGAAACAAATGTTTTGGATAAATGATGAAACATCATCGGCTTTCATTTGACCTCTTCTCCGCTTAAGCGGGCCCTTCTTCTTTCTTGTTTTTTCTCCACCTCTTTCCTCTTTTGCTTCTCATCTGGCTTGAATCCTAAACTGAAGCGGTCTCATTTTTCTTTCAGCATTGGCACCTCAATCTTTCCTTGAAGGCATTTTCTGAGTCTTTTTCCCGGTAAGGCTCCCTTCCCAACTATCATTTGCATGCCCATCCTCGTGGATTTGGATATTTTGGGCATGAGGATCTTGTTGCCTTCGACGATAAATGTAGCGTTGACAAATTCAAGCGATCGAAAAGAATATTCTATTGCTTCGTTGTCTACCCTTATGTACGGAGCGTCACTGGTAACAGATTCTTTGATATCCTCCTCCGCGTTTATTGTGACCAATCTTCCTTCAGTTACCAATTTTAACTTTTGGTGTAGTGATGACGGCACTGCCCGGTCGAATGAATCCAAGGTCTTCCTAGCAGGCAATTGTAGGAAGGTTTGATGTCCATCACCAAGAAGTCCACTTCGTATGTATTTGGACCAATCTGAAGAGGTATATCGATCCTTCCCATGACCCTTCTTTCGGTGCCATCGAAAGCTTTCACAATATTTTGGCATGTTTTCATGTGGGAGCTATCCACGGGCAACTTGTTAAGTGTGGATAAGGGTAAGACATTCAGGGCCGATCCATTGTCAACTAACACTCCTGGCAATGTATATCCCTTGCAGCGCATAGTTATATGTAGAGCCTTTGTAGATCCCGTTCCCCTAGGAGGTATCTCATCATCATTGAAGAAGATGAAATTGTCGGCACTTATATTGCTGACCAGACGGTCTAGCTTGTTGACAGATATATCATTCGCGACGTATGTTTCATTCAACACTTTCATCAATGCACTACGGTGAGCTTCTGAGCTCATGAGCAAGGCCAGTACCGATATACGAGCCGATTGTTTGTGCAATTGCTCTACAACACTGTACTCGCTGTGCTTTAAGAATTTTAAGAACTCTTTGGCCTCTTTTTCGGTCACTGGCTCATTGACAGGCTATTCGGGTCCCATCGTCTTCTCTTTCTTTTGCTCAACCACCATAGATTTCCCTTTAACCGATTTTGCCTTTGTGTTCGGGGTGTAACGCCTTCTGCTACGTGTAAAGAATCATACATCTTGATCTTCCTCCGAAGTGTTAGTCGGGTTCTCCTCTCCCGGGATCATCACATTACAGTTATAATTCCATGGAACCCTTTTGCTGTCTTTATAAGGGAAAGCTACAGGTTTCTGAATTATGACCCTTGGCATGATTGGTACTGCAGCTTCACTAACCCTTGGTCGCGATATAATTACCAAAGGGTGATTGATCCCGTAGACCTTCTTGGTTGATCCTTCCTCTGACGAGCAGACCTCTCCTTCTTCCGATCTTTCGATCTCTTCATAAAATTCTATTTCTTTATTATCCATGAAATTTTGTACTGTGGCCCTAAACTTGATGCATCCTTGGATGTCATGACCCACCTCGGCGTGGAACTCGCAATATCTTTCTGCTCTTTTGGGTTTTTCTCCCGATTCTTGCATGATTAAACCTCCGTTTATCATTTGTTTCCAAACCCATCTCAGTGGGGTTTTTTTACTTCAGCCAGATCAGTCTTGATTCTTTTGCCTCCACTCTCGCTTATCGCATTTACCCCTTTATCAGAATGATTTGGTAACGGGTTGCCTGCTACGTTAGGTCCTGTGGGGTCATTGAATTTTACTATGCCCATCTTTATAAACCTTTCAACTATCTTTTTGAAGGCGGTGCAGTTCTCAATCGAATGTCCCGCGATTCCCGCATGGTATTCGCATTGAGCGTTTGCGTCATACCATTTTGGGAACGGAGGTTACAGAGGTTTCAGATAGAAAAGGGGCTACCACGTGTGCATCGAACAAATTTTGGTACAATTCCTTATATGTCATAGGAATCGGCGTGAATTGGATTCTTTCCATGTTAGGCATTGGGTTGGAATCTTACCTTGGGGGGCCTTGATGGCTGGTAGTTACTGTCTTTAGCTGATTTACAGTGACGGGTTTTATATAGCCCTTGTTGTACGTGCTCATATTTTTTACCTCGTTGTCCTTTTTTCTCGGGGCTGGTCTCCTAGCGCTTTCCCCCGCATCTATCTTCCTGTTCCAGATTACATTTTCTATCATCTCTCCCGACATCACTATGTCTGAGAAGTTCTTAGTAGCGCTTCCCAACATGTGGTTGATGAATGGAGCCTTCAGTGTGTTGATAAAAAGCATAGTCGTTTCCTTCTCTAGAAGAGGGGGTTGGACTTGTGTAGCTACCTCTCTCCACCTTTGGGCGTATTGTCTGAAGCTCTCACTCGGCTTCTTCTCCATGTTTTGCAATGTTATTCTGTCCGGTGCTATGTCCGTCACGTGGCCATATTGCTTCATAAAAGCCTGTGCCAAATCACTCCATGAATTAATTTGAGCACGGCTTAGCTGGTTGTACCACTTGGCCCCAGATCCGATCAAGCTGTCTTGAAAGTAGTGAATTAACAGCTGATCATTGTTGACATAACCTATCATCTTTCGACAGAACATCGTAATGTGAGCCTCTGGGCAGCTAGTCCCATTATATTTCTTAAACTCCGGAGTCTTGAACTTTGGTGGAAGTATTAGGTCCGGGACCAGGTTCAAGTCTTTAGCATTAACCCCGCCATGGTAGTCTGCGTTCTCCATTGCCTTAAACTTCTCTTCTAACCATCTACATCGGTCTTCAAGTTGTTTAGACACATCTACCCTCGCCTTCTCCGTTTCTGCTAGGTCATCGAGGTCAAGAACGACGGGATTAGTTGGGTGATCTCCCGGATTAGAGCCTGATCCCGTTGGAAAATTTATCAGTGTCCACGCACCGGCTTGGTACTGGGACCTGATGGTGACAGGTACCCTTTGTGGGTATGCATCCGGTTGCGCTTGAGTGTGCATTGAGGTAAAACCCGGAGCGTAGGAAGGTTCTTCATTGTCATTACCAGGATTGGTCACAGGGTTTTTTCCTTTGTCGGGTCCTCCAGCCAATAGCTGAGCTAGCTGGTTCATCATGTTCCTTTGGGATTCGAGCATCTGATCCCTCATATCTTGCTGCATTTTTGCTAATTGTTCTTACATCTGATCTTGCATATCTTTTTGCATCTGTTCTAATCTCTCTAGTCTCTGATCCATTGCTTTCGTTTTGCGACGGGTATTGTAGCAATATGTAATTGGTGGATTTTTGTTGGTTTCCAGGGTAACTGTCATATTTTTAATTAATCAGGGTCTTTTTATGAAATTTAATGCAAATGATGTAATGTAATGCGAATGAGTGAGATGAATGCAAAAAAAAAGACGTTGATTTTGATTCAATTCCATTAGATAAACTTCACTAGAAAACAAATTTCTTTACATAGAGCGGATAATTACATATACGACTTCGCCCTAATACCTAAAGCCTTGACTTTCCTAAGGAGCCAAGCTAAGTTCCGACCTCGATCTGATTCTAACTCGTATTTTAGACTTAATACATCAGCCTGAACTGCCAAGGTTTGTAAATGATCGGCCACCTCTCGAACTTGAGCCACAGCTTCGCCCATAACATAATCCATATCTCTGATCTATTCCTAAGAGCGATGGAGCTGCTCTTTCCAATGTTCATTATTTGCTTCAAGAATTTCAACTCGAATCTTATTATCTCGTAGTGCAGTCTCGAGCTCTTCTATCTTTCCTTTCAGCTCCTCAATCTTGCTTTGGCTGGCTCTTAATTCAATTACCGAGTTGCGACTACGGTGTTGATGCAGTGACCTTTCCAATTCTGCTACTCGGGCTCGTAACCTCTCTTTTTCACTTTGACTTTCCAATAGACTCTTTTTCAAAGCATCCTCCCGTACTCGAGCATCTTGGAACTTCTTTTCCCACTGATCGGCTCTAGTCTTTTCTTCTTTAATTTTCTGGCGCCATTGCTCTGATGTTTTGCCCAAACCAGCTGTTCTGATTGACATGCGCAACTTCTTGTAGTCCGTCTTTAAACTGGCCAAATCTTCTTCGGCCTTATTTTTTCCTTTCCTCAATCTCTCGGCCTCGAACTTGTGGATGCCGACGTCTAATCCTAACTGCATCTTTTCTTTTTCTAACTGCTCTATTTTCTTTCCCAATTCCCGACTCATTTTCTCGAAATCCTGCTTGATAATCTCTAATTCATACGGGATTACTTGTAGTTGCTCCTCTATTGGCCGAGCATTTCCTTGACTTGGCATCGGGATATTGTTATTGATTCTTTTACCCCACCACCAGTCCTACTCGAGGGTCGTCATTGGTCCCGTGGCGAGTCCCTTCATTCTTCGGGTTTGGGTCTACGCACTCGATATCTCACGAACTCTCTTTTTATAATTATCGCCCTTGTATGAAAACTCGCACTGAGCTAACCCATGCGTCGCAGGTATAAACAGCCTTGATCAATACTGCCTCATCACGAGTAATGGAGCGTACCCAACAACTCCCCATATCTCGAGTAAAGGGACTCAGTCAAACTCTCCACACCGATACAAGATCTCGTCAGGAATCATCCACGGAGCTCTCCATTCGACATCTTCAACTTATAAATTCTGGAGAATCGCTATCCATTTCTCTTCAGAAAGGTCTTCCCGCCTTGGTGTAGCCGCTAATTCCTTCAAAGGAGAGTAGTTCTCAGAAAAAACTTTATATGAGACATTTTCTACCTTCCAAAAGTGGCTATGGAACCACGATAGCAAAAGCTGCGGACATCCTATGAACCTCCCTTCGCCCGCTCTCCGGCAAGCATTCAATAATCTGAAAGTTTCGGCTAAGATTGCAGGGACGGGTGTGACTCCCTTGTCAAGTCTATCAAATAGGTCTGAGACCGCTTCCTCTACATACCCTAACACCTTGGGAAAGATGACCAAACCGTAGAAGCTTAAAGCGAAGACGTCAACCCTCTTTTTCATATCAGGATGCGCTAGGATCAAATCCCTCAAATTTTTCCAAGGGATGCACTTACAATCTCCTTTTTGCTTGATCCGGGCTGTAATCCACTGCTCGCTCATTCCTGTAATGTTCATCAGCTTTTTTAAGAACGTCGGCACATTAACAGCTCTCGAATAAGCCTTGTCAGTTTAAATCTTTGGGCAACAGAGCAAGGCTGTGTGCTCTTCTATGGTAGGTACCAAATCCACTTTTCCAAAAGTAAAGCAACTATAAGCGGGGTTCCAAAATTGGGTGATAGCTCAAAATAGGCGCTCGTCCACCTTGATATCAAGCAAATAAGACAAATCACCATAATTACAGTAGAATAGCTGCTTGATCTCGTCGCCCCATGAATCCCATATCTCCTTCAATTCTTGCAGGTTATTCTGAGTCACATTTACGCGGGTGAAATCCCACAACTCTGATTCATATCCCACGGTCAGACTATCTCCTTTCTTTTGTTGTATCATCTCGGACCATATTCGAACGGCCGCATTATCCTCCATTCTATCAAGAAACCCCTTTTCCATGTTAAGCTTTCCTATCTAGTAACCGAACGTGAATCAACACCTTTTTATGATGAAATGCCATGCAATAACAACAAAACACAACAAGTCAGTATCATATACAGAAAAGGAACTCAAAGCAAACAGGAAATAATCAAGCACCTATTCAGGTAACCACTAGGGTTTGCGTGGCTCTTCCTAAGGTGGGCTCTTAAGGTTCACTATATGTGGTTTGGTTCTAAAGAGAGGTACCCGAACCAGCAGATTCCTCGACCCTCACCCATTATAGGTTCATACGGACCGAGTTCAGTTCAGGGGAATACATTTCCCTATAGCTGCACGGAGATGAAAATCTACGAAGACATAGGTACGGATGTATCCTGAAAGTGATCCACTATCCTGCACGGAGGTGAAAACCTCACGAAGGAGTAGCTTCTCACTCCCACTTAAAGGGGTAAGACTAGGGGTGAGCAAAACTCGATTCGATTCGAAAAAATAAAAAATAAATTCGAATTTCGAATTATTCGAATCGAGTTAATCGAGTTAATCGAATCAACTCGAATTTTGAGTTTCGAATTTCGAGTTCGAATCGAGTTGAATTTTTGAATTCGAATAACTCGAATAATTCGAATAAACCGAATATATATATATTTATTTTTTTAAATTTTAAGCTTTTACTTAATTTACTTTAACCCAATTTCCTCAAGCCCAAGCCCAAAGATTTATTTTCCCAAACCCAACCCAATTCCTCCCCCAAATCAAACCCCCAAGCCCCAGCAGCAGCAGCAGGTAACAAATTCCATCGTCTCCACCACTCCAACTCCAAACCCCAAATTAATTTTCTTCTTCTGCTTCGACTCTCTGCTCTCAAATGCGCGCCTTTCTCTAGTAAGTTGTCTAATCTCTTTTTCTACTCTTTAATTCCATTTTTCTTGAGTTTCTCTTCTTCCTGCTTTACTTTCGATGTAGCTTAATTTAACGTTAGATCTGAAATAAGCAATAATCCTGATTAAAATCCTGATTAATATAAGTAATAATCCAAGATTTAGGGAATATATGTTTGGGAACTGCTTTTATTTCAAACTGATTCTATGGGTTAATTTTTGGATCTGTGTCTATGGACAAATAAAATTAGCGTATTAGCGTGAAATGATGTTTGGTTGTAGGGTGGAGCAAAGGCAACTTGCAGTTGAATCTTTTCAGCTTAGCTTCCACTTTGTCTTTGCTGTACATCTCATTTTTCATCTAACTCGGAGGTTTAGACCATCAACATATAGTTGAGATTTTTTTATTATTATTTTTTTAAGTTCTAAACAGCTTTATTAGTAAATCAGATGTCAATTTTATAAAATTTTGAAGAATGATTTAAATCATAATAAAGGAATCCCACTATCCATTAAAAAGTAAAAGAGCAAAAATTTTGGAAGGGATTAAGTAAGCACCAAGACTTTTGAATAGAGAGAAGATAAAAGACTTGGTCAAACAACTCAACTCAATCATTCTGAGCAACCATTGATATAAATTTACAGATATGGAGGAGTAGTGCAAATATATGGGATAATCTTTTTTCATGACAATGCTTCAAAGACATGTTTACTAACCTTACTAGCATCTCTAAGTATATGGGATAATCCAGCTTGCCTTTCATTATTACACAGCTCCTTTATCCAGCTGATTAACATGTCGATTGCCAACATGTGGAAAACCAGACTCCCAAGTAAATTTGACACCACCCATCTCGTAGCCAATAAATGTTGTCATAAATAAAGAGGCCTATACACTATCATCAGGACACCCAGTGCCCAATTTATACTTGCTCAAAACTTGAACCCAAAAAGCATTCCTATTAAAGCCTAATTTTAGCTACATTTTGTTCCCTAAGTTTGCGTGCTGTCAACAAGTTTCCCAACCTATTACATTGGCTACATTGAATATCTGAGAAAATATTCAAAAGCAACAATTGCTATATTGTGTGTTTTAAATAGTGAGTTATTTGGTCAGATAAGGTGTTTAAATGAATTTGTATTTTTAAATACCATTTCATTGTTTGGTTGATATGCAATGTAGAAGTAATCTCACCAAAAGAATTATATTTTAAGAGCATTTTTCTTTGAGTATGTGTATTTCATGATGGAAAGAAAAAAATTACTGATAAATTCTATCGGAGAAAAGTCCTATAGACTATAGAGAAATAAGGAAGATATATAAAATCCCATATATAAATCGGGTTTTATGCTAGCGAGTTGGTGAAGTTGCGCTTCATTACCACTCGTGTTGTGAAACTGCAAGGAAAAGTGAACTTTGCTCAACAAATGATGCATCTATGACTAAACATATTGAACTTTTCAACATTCTCCTTTGAGTACGATTCTTGCGGGAGAGGATTGCCGAAAGAATCCGGGCATTGCAGAAACTTGTTCCTAGCGTTAACAAGGTCAGTTCCTTTTACTTGAGAAATGATGTGTATTTCCAATTTGTTTTTAGGCAATATTCTCTGATTACTTTTTTCTTATATTGGAATTCTTATCATCAAATGAAGGTAGTGCTGTTAACTAGGTTAGCAAGAAAAATGTTTTTAAGATTAACTGGTTTATTTTTAAATTAATATTAGTAATGAGCATGCACAGTAGAGAACTGTAATCTATTGATGCTGTCTGTCACAATCTTATGTGCTTCATCTTGTCATATAACTCATTCAATACTTTTACTAGATGTTTCAAGATTATCAACGCCAACGGTGTTTGAAGCACAAGAAGAAACTTAAACTATTCTATAATGGTTTTTGAACTGATGTGTTATTGTTATTAGTTTGGTTTGTTATTTATTTGGACTCATATTGTTTATTTAGGTTGATGTTGTGTTGCTTTTATTTATTCACTTATTTACTTCAATTTTTTGTTGTATGATCATGTTTAAAAACTTTAAAGAAAATTATTTTTTTGAAAAATTACATAAAAATAAACAACACTAAAGTCATTTTTTTTATATTTAACTCGAACAAATATATTCGATTCGATTCGATTCGAATTTCATCTCACTCGATTCGATTCGAGAAAATCTCAAATTAAGTTAGGATGATAAAATACGATTCGAAAACTCGATTAACTCGAAAATTTTTGATTCGATTCGATTCGATTCGATCGAATGCTCACCCCTAGGTAAGACCAAAATGGTCCCGATGCAATATGATGCGAGACTCAAACCACAATAATTATGAAGTAACAATACGAACAAATGCAATCAAAGAATCGTAATTTTTCAAATTAGGTTTTCAATTTTCGACAATAAGACAAAAAACAACCAATTTTACGGCTCGACTCTCTGTAGCGTCCCCAGTGGAGTCGCCAAGCTGTTGAAACCATTTTTTTGAAAACGGGAATCGACTAGGGTTTCGAAAACGAAAATAAAAATGGGAGTCGCCACCGATCTTTATTAGGTGTGATCAGATCACCTTTGTTTTAATAAAACGTCTTGATTTACTAAAACGGTATTTTTGGTCTACGAATATTCTAGAAAACGGGTTTGGGAGTCGGTTACGTGCGAGGAAGAATTAGCACCCTTGTCACGCCAAAATCGATACCAAATTGATCAATTAGTGTCTCAATGTCGAAAGTTGAAAATTTGAAAAAGATTTTAAAAATACGATCTCTTTTAAAAATATTTGAATTTTCTCGAATTGGATATTAAGATTCTCTCGTTCCGAAGGAATAAAATATCACATCCAGCACGTTAGGACAAGACAATTTAAATCCTCGAATCCAAGATCATCTCATGATTCCCGAGATTCATGCATTGAAAATATCAAAAGGATATTCGATTATTTGGCCAAGCGAAAAACCGAAACCCAGCACGTTAGGGCACGATTTCTCGGATTCCCAAACATAGAATATTGCCTTATTTTGAAAGCCTTTTTTTGGTAAAATTAATAAAATGTTTAAAAATGATATACATTTGGTAGATTATGTTTTAAAGAAACATTATTTAAAGCGTGAATGGGGTTGTACTCGACGAATACTGGTTATGTGACACAAATTTGGCATAATAATAACATAATACACATAATACATAACATTGGTATCGTTGATCCAAAATACTAATATACATGAATAATAATGATGATGATGGAACAACAATATAAACAATAATAACGATGATGATAATAACAATGATATGGAAATACGGATAAGCAAATTATAATACACACAAGAATGGCAATCACATAGCTTACACTATTTACACACTAATATTAATAATCAAAGACAAATGAATCAAATGATAATATATATATTTTTTTTAAAAATAAATAATAAAAAGCAAACTAAAATAAAACAATTGTAAACAAATTTCAAGACGATTTTACAATAAATGAATTTAAGATAATCAACATAAAAAGAAAATCAAAATTGACAATGTACGACCATTTTTTGAAAAATAACACACACACATATATATATATATATATAAGTTTACAAATAAACAGAATACGTAAAAAAAACTTCAATACTAAAATCATTCAAAAACAATATATATAAAGTTTAATAAAAATTGTATATAGAAACTCAAAATAAATAATAATGTAATTTTGAAGAAAAATAAACAACTAAACTCTTTAAACATGTCGAAAACCAGATTGAAATCAGAGTAAAAAAACGAGGACCAAAATTGTAATAAACTAAAGTAGAAAAGGGACAGGGGCCATAACGTCACGCGCCTAAACTTGCGGGGACCAAATGGGTGAATAACCCAGTTCATAATGCGCAGCATTTCGCTTGGCTGAGGAACGGGTCAAATTAAAAATGCAACAGAAATAATGGGGCAAATTTGAAAGGAATGAAAAGACCCGATTACGCGAAATAATAATGTTGAAGGACCAGAAGGGCAATAAACCCTTAATGCCAAAACGCGCGGATCCTCTTTATGGAACGGGTCGGGTTCACTCGGGTCACCTTAAACGATGCCGTTTTGGCGCTGGTGACCCTTGGCGAAACGACGTCGTTTCGTTTTCCTTTAAAAGCCCATTTTTATTTTTATTTTTCATTTTACAGACCCATCTCTTCAAAAAACAAAAAAAAAAAACATTCTTTCTCCCCTTCGGTATTGACCGATTAGGTCTCCTCCGGCGTTCGTCGCACCACCGCGCCACCACCGAATCGGTGGCCTGCGATGTCCAAGACCGGGCCCTTTTAGCCCCTTTCGAAACCCCCTTTGAAGCCTCGACTTTCGGCGTTCGAAAACGAAGGGAGAGAGGGCCTTCGGCACCCCTTTCTCGGCCAAGCTCCGACGACGGAGGGGGAGCACTCCGACGTCGTGATCGGGGAGTTTCGGTGAGGCTCTTGTCCTTTCCTTTTTACTATTTTTTATTTGTAAATTTTTTAAAAAATAAATGAAATAATAAAGGTAACAGTATTGTATGACAAAAGATGAAAACAAAAAATTTTAAAAAGACAACCTTCTAATGCTTCTTTTTTGCTTTTGATTGCTGAAAGTTCGTAAAAGTTCATAAAAAATAGGAAGAAACAAATACAATATATGTTTCGGTTTTTATAACCGATTTGCAAAGATCCCTTTTTGTTTTTTTCTATTTTGTTTTTCTGTCGTTTTGTTTTTTTAATTTTGTTTTCTTTGTTTTGTTTGTCGTTTTTTTCCTTGTTTGGGTTTTGTTGCGTGTCTTCTTGTTGTTGTAGGTGGTCAGAGGCGTGTCAGGGGCTGCTGGTGGCGGTAGCAGCAGAGGCATGGGCTGCTGGTGCTCAGAAGATGAAAGGTCGGCGGCGCATAGCTCTTGAGGCTAGGGTTTCTTGCTACTGTTTCTTTTTCTGAAATGGGCTGCTACGGATTGGGCTAGGTTAGGGGTAATTGGGTTGTAGTTTGGCTGTTATTGGGCTTCGGGTTTGTTTTGTAAATGGACATTTACAAAGGACCGATTTATTTTTGGGCTTATTGCACTATTTTGGGTTTTTTTTCTGTTTATTTTTGGGTCTTGGATCTGGTTTAATTGCCTTGTGCCAAAATTGGCCTATTACAATGATGTAGAATTTCATATGTAGAATACTTTTAATGAGATATAATTTATTAATTAGATAATTACGTTTATTTTATTTAAATTAAGAGTTATTTTTTAAATTTCATGTATGATTTATTTATTTTATTATTTTTCACATGTAATTATCTTATTAGGTTACTTAAGTAATAAATTACATCTCATTAAAAATATTCCACGTATGAAATTTCACATCATTCCGTTAACTTTTTTAACAGTATTTTCATCAAATCTGTTAAAAAAAAAATTTGAAAAAGAGAACAATGGTTGATGGCTAAAAAAAGCTCATAAATACAATTAGGGTCATTTTGACAAAACATGTAAATGTTAGTGGCCAAATTTGTCATTAAACCTTTTTTTTTCCATTTTTTTTGATACAATAACACTTAGACCCATTTTCTTTTTTCTTTGTGGTCTCTGGCTATCCAAATGACAGGAGGCAATGTCACACCCGGCATATAAGGGATCGTGATCAAGGCACGCAAAACAATTCAACGCAATCATTTGAGTTGATTGGGCTTACTTAATCCATCAAGCCTAGCTTAATTCTTGGAACATTATGGAAAACTCATTTACTTGAAGCCTAGTGAATTAGTAGTAAACACTCAAGTAACTTGTATTTTACTACGGTAATTTTGTAATCTTAAAGATAAGATTATTGAGAGTTTAAATTCCTTAAGACTATCTACAATAGCTTTGAATGTGAGACGTTGATGTAATTCAATCTATATCGTTGGATGTAAGGGAGTACAACTATAAATGGAGGTCTTTCCCACCTCATTTTGTATATTGTATCATTGACAATTTGGTAATCAAAGTGAGAGCATTTACTCAAAGCTTTCTTGAGCCTTTCTTTTTTTCTTTCTTGTTTCAATTAGTTGTTTTATAGCACCGATGCCTTAGAGAATTCTCTATGAGATTCTCAAATTCGAGGGTTCAAGCTAACTTAGGAAAATTTGAAGGGAATTCACCGCCTAAGGCCGCATGGTTTGCTATGCTAAAGTTCAGGTTCGTGATAGCTGGTATTAGAGCCAAGTTTATTAAAGTGTTGAGTTGTGATGGCAAACAATAAAGATGATCAAAATAACCTATTATAGACCCATGAGAGGCCCAAGAAAGCTAGTAGTTCATGGGATATGCTGTCAACGATGGATGGTATAGTTGCCAAACTCGAGGAATCCATGGGTGATGTAAAAGAAAGCCTCCAGATGATTGAGCACTACATTGCAGAGTTGGAATCTTTGGGAAATGAGCTCAAGGAATAGATGCAAAAGGCTTTTAACGCTAATGTAAGAGTATGCAGGGGGCTCTCAACTCTACTATAGATACACTGATCCAAAAGGATAATGCTCTTGAAACCATGGTGGAGGCTCTGAAGAAATAGATGGACAAGCTCAAGGGGGAGCTTGTTTTATGCAAAGCATATCGAAAAAATCCGGTTAAGAAAAATAATTTATAGTTATAGCGGAAGTTTAATTAAAACCGAGCCGATTTGTGATATTTATAGTAATAAACTTTTATAAAAAAGTACTTGTGCTTTGTGTAAGATGGATTCGGGTTGATTTTGTCTTTCAAACAAATTGCGTCGAGAGTGGGATCGAGCAACACGATGATGTCCACTAAACTAACTAATAAATTGACCAAGACAAGTGCACCTATAAATTAAATATTATAACTATGGTGAGCACATATATTGTTTCCTTAAGGACTGCAATTACTAGTAATTATTACCTTTTTATTATTTAACCTAATAATTCAAAAGATTTATTAAAATTAAATCAAACTAGCTAAATTAAATAATGAATGCACTAAAGAATGAAACACAAAAACAATCAAGTATCAACCAAGTGACAAAACACTACCTAGGTAAGAAACCACCTAGATTTTATCTATAAAAATCCAAATCTAATTTATGCAATTTATTTTCTTAGCTTTTTTATCCCTAGAAATCCTTAATTTATGCTAATATCTCTTTCGAGCATAAGAGTAACTAACTCTAAGTTAATTAATTGAAATTTCTTTCTAATTAAAACATCTATTTTTGCATTAATTTGCTCTATGGATCCCCCTACTAGATTTGAATCTAATCTGGTAGATTTATGTTGTCCTAATTCTAGGATTACATGCAACTCCATTCAATTATGCAATATCTAATGACAAGAAGGATCTATTCAACCTCAGACTTATGCACATCAAACATAAATTAACACTTTAAAATTGTTAACCCAAAAATAATAAAGCATTCACAATTGAAAGCAAAGAGACGAAAAGTTTATTGCATAAAAATAGAAATCAAACAATAGAATTCATCTTAAGATTTATCTCCTCTAGGTATTAAGAGAAATAGTTTATAATGGCAAGAGTAAACACCAAAAATACAATATAACCACTAGAATAAAAGTCGGAACTTAATTATAAATCATTTGAGCCTTAATTACATATGTCCAATCGGTCTCTCCGCTAACTTGTTGAAATCATAAATGAATTGTGTGTTTGAATAGAAATGAACGGAATGAATAGGAAAAAAGAAATGGGAAACATTCAGAAATGATTATGATTTTTTCTGAAATGGAAAAAAGGAATCATTTGGAAATAAATGTAGGTTTCCAAAATGGAAATGGAAATCATTCTTTTGCAATTCTATATGGATTACTTAAAAATGACCAGAAGAATGAGTTTATGTTTTTTAGCTGTTTTGAAGCTCAAAAATGAAAATAAACCATTTGGTCATAGTGAACATGTTGAGTGGTGAAATGTTAAACATATTTTCTCAGAAATTTTACCAAGAGTAAAATCATCATAATTTTACCGATGATAAAATTAGGATGAGAATTATTTAATATAAAATATTGAAGTTTATTTTGGGAAATAGAAAAAAAAATATTGGGCTGGATTAAATTATAAAGTGTTGGGTTAAAAGTCTAGAAAGCGCATATAATTGGACCTAATACGATGAGAGGCCTGAATCCCCATCATAATACATATGAGGGGAAGCACACCCTATTAGCCCCTCTCTCGCTCTCCTAGTTTGATTAGGAAGTTGTTTTTCTATTTGAAATAAACATTTATAATTCAATAAGGGTTCTACCTTCTCTCCCTATAAATAGATGACACCGGTAAAGCTCTTAACACAACTTTGAAAGGTTGTTACTCTGCCGAAAAATAGAGAGAATTTATTCTCAACTATCAAGTATATATTTCAGAATAGAAATTCTACCAATTTCTATTAAAGAAAAGAAAATTTCTGTTTTCATCCCAAATAAAAGTGAAAAAACTTTTTCTAGTTTTGTGTTTCGATTCAATTGGTTCAAGCCCACATTCGAAGCAGCTCATCGTACAAGAATAATGAAAAAGATCGCTTGGTTGAAAGCTGTGAACAACGAATGTCTGCTAAGCTGAAAACACAAATATGAATTCAATTATGGTTTATTGCTATAAATATCACAAACCGAGTCAGTTTTCAAAATTTTAATTTTCCGTTGTGCAAGAAAATCGTTTTCAAACCAATTTTTTTCCAACAGGAACAGGCTTTGGTTCAGAAAATAATGCAATTTTTGAACCATCAGCCCCGAATTTCCAAATTGGATCGTCATCAGATTCAGTGCCCTCTTCATTCTCAATCCCCCAACATGTCTAGGGTTGGATGTCCCCTCGCCAGTGGAGGCCATAAGGAGTACATCGTTCCTTCTTGTATAGTTGTTGAAACAACCAAAATCACCTATTGATTACCTACCGTTGGAACTTGATGCCATACCCCTATAAGTGTTTTCAATGCAAACCATCGACTGACTGAAGTTCAAATCAAAACCATTAACTAATGTCGTGTCGGGGTCCAATATTCTGGGTTACCGCCAAACCGCCACTGCTGGACATCCTGCCTTCCACTGTTGAAATTTAGGGCTGAAACTGATGAGTGTCTTCCCATTGATGATTCCGGGATATCATAATGGGAACTTTCTAACAAAATAGTGAACCCACAGTACAACTATGTCATTGGACTCTCATCTTGCTTTTTCGTTTCAGCCTTCCAAATTGGAACATATGTCAACCTTCGACCGCTTTCATCTGTGTTTGCAAAATCCGCACGTAACTCGAGTATTGGCAATCCACTAGCAATATTGTCTGGACCATCGCCTCCATTCCCCTTGCACCTTTGATATCGAAAGTATCATATTTGACGGGGTCTATCGAAGCACAAAATTGATATTTTAATGGTGATACTCTCATCTGGATGGATTCGACAATTTTTCACCTAATTCTTACACGGAGCTCCGACAATTTTATGTTCGGGTTGAAAGCCAACCGCGCTATGTTCTCCGATGAAAAAATAACCTCATTGTCGGTGTCGCGGACTTCACCATTGTAATAAACAATAACATTAATTCTTCCACTCATTTCAACGAAATAACCTGTTTCACATGTTGGAAACAAAAACATTATGCAGAAGAATAGAGTTGTAATTATATATGAACAACAAAAATCGAACCTTACTTGATGCAATTACGTGTTTGCTCCAAATTATGCCTTACGAAATGTCTTGCAAACTTCCTCTTCTTGCGATTCTTCATGCAATTTAGTCTGCTCGAAATTGCCTTATGGTACTCAATGCTAAAAGTCATCCATTTATACTGTAGGGGTGAGTGGCAAATGATTCAAAAAGTATTATCACGGGAATCTTGGGATATCTCACGAGTGAATGGGAAGTTTGCAAGCATTGAATTTGGTAGAGGGAAAACGCTCCACGTAAGGCACGTTTTCGGTGATATGTCAAAAAAATTCATTGAAAATGCGCCCAACTAGACGCATTTTCTATGCAATATCAGAAAAATGCACTGAAAGCACACCCAATTGGACGCGTTTTCGGTTGACATGGCACGGAAACCTGTCCAGTTAGGTGTGCTTTCAATGCATTTTTCTGGCATTGCACTAAAAACGTGCCTTACGTGAAGCGTTTTCCCACTACCAATTTCAATTTCTACAAACTTCTCACTCACCCATCAGATATCCTGGGATTCTCGGGATAACATTTTCTGAAAATTTCATATTGACCTCCACTTGTCGTAAACTATGGGTGATCAAAACTCGATTTGATTCGAAAAAATAAAAATAAAACACGAACTACAAGTTAATCAAATTGAGTAATTCGAGTTTCGATTTCAAATCGAATTAAATTTTAATTCAAATATTTTGAATATACAATTGATGTAAATACCCTTTTGGTACCTGTCATTTTTTAAAATTATACAAAATCAGACACTAAATAATTTCAAAATTTAAAAAGTAATATTTATTTTATAACTCAAAAAATTATAAAAAGTAAAAAAAACTAAACCATTATTTCATAAACCCTAAAATCCTAAACTTTATAAAACATAACCTTAAACCCTTAAAAAATTCTAAACCTTAAACCCTAAAACAATTAAAAGAACTAAAACAAATTAAAAAGACCTTAGCCAGCTGGACGCGTTTTCATTTTCTCTCTCCATTTTTGACCTAATTTGGTAAATTTTAGAAAAACTGACCTAATCTGACAATTTTTCAAAAAAGAAGAAGAAGAGGTATTTATGGATAATTCACCCTACAAAGAATGATAAGTTTTGTAAATTAATGATTTTGGTATTTAATTTTTCTCCTGGAAGTTATGTGTAATTTTATTTTATTTTTAAAATTTCAAGTCATGGATTTAGCATCCCTATCACATTCTATTATTGATTTAACAGAAATAGATTCAAATTTTTTTTTTTTGATAATTCGAGTGATTATTTTATAATTTTTTAAAGTCAAATAATTCAATTAAAAACTTACTAATAGTCGAATGATTATTTATGTAGTTTACCTTATATTTATAGATTTTAAGTATATTACAATTATTTATTATATATTATTACAATAATTATAGAGGTTGAAATTATTTTTTATCACGTGATACTTTTAAAGGTTGTTTCTAGACGTAATTTGTCAAATAATTATTAAAAGTTTTTATTTATTATGAAGTATTTTTTTTTTGTCAATTTTTAAAGTATTTGTTGATATGATAAAATAATATGTCAGCATGTGGTACATGTGGCACATTAAATGTTGTCTATTTGTTCCGTCAGATATGTCATCACTTAACAGTAAAAATAAATAAAATTTTTAATAGAATTATCAATTTGACATTGATCCAACGTATAAAGATTAATTTAAGTAAAAAAGATTAAAATATAATGGGATTTTACTTTAGAGAACTTTTAATAATATCCCAGCTTTATCAAGCATATGGAGCTGAATATTCCTTTGATTCGCGATTGAATTAACTTGATTTTTGTTTAAACCACTAATACAAGGACCAAAAATCAGCCAATAAATTTGTTTTAAAAATCTCTTTCTTGCATGCTATAATAACGTTCTTTAGTTTCAGTCCAGAACAAATTTGATTAAAGAATTCCCAAAAACTAATATTTCCTGTTTTACAGATTGTGGTATGAGGTGAAATTCCAAAAATCTCTTCTTTCTTTTTAATATAAGAAATCCAATATTATTTTGATTAATGTAACTAAAAAACACAGAGTCATGGTTGGACACGGCCCATGAAGGCAATGGTATAAATTAAGCTAATAGCCCAAATGCCATCTATGAAACACACATTAAAGAAACAAAAACATTATCCCCAGGCAGTGGTAGACTAGTGGAGTATAGCTTAAAAGTGCAGAAACCAAGTGAGAAAATGGACGGGGTGACGCAATTAGCCCTTCCAGTGCTGGGAATTGTAGCAGCTGCTGCTGCTACCTTTTATGTCGTCAGCTTTTCTGAGCTAAGAGAGGTTTTCTTTTTCTTCCTTTATCTGGCTTGCTTCTTGTTTCATTATCTCGTTTCATTTTTGCTGCAATTTTTTCTTACAGAAATCATTTAGAGATTTAGAAGATTCAGAGTATGAAAAAGGAGGATTCGATTCTTATGTAAGCTCTAGGAAAAGGCGTGCCATAAGAAAAGCGGAGAAGAAGGCCAAAAATTGACTACTTTACCCGTTCCATTAATATTCCAAAAATGCTTTCGCTTTAATTTGTAAAATTTTCAGTAACTTGGTTCGATGTGATTTAGTTTTCAACTTTTAAATTACGAAGAAAGAGTTTATGAGAGAACAAAGGCCCTTGTTGGTTAGCAAACTGCAGTTCATTCAATCCCATTATTGAGCACAAAACACAAGATGAAATGCTCTTTCGTTTGACAAATTTTCATGTAAGAGCGATATCTTCATATCCGTGTTCAGATATGTAGAGAGGCGCCTACGAGTCATTGCACTGTCGCACGTTAAATGGCGACAAGGATCTCAATGGTTTGAAACGCCGCAGTTGCCATATCGATTAGCATTACATTCAAATTTTCCTCAACATGTTTCATGGATCATTCCCTGTGTACGATTTAGAGTGCCCTCCGCCCTAGCTGAATACCCGAAACTGTGATGGAGTTTTGAGAATGGTTACTTTCGCTATTGCTTGAGGCACTTGTATCGGTATCACCATTCAAAGTCCCAAAAATCTTGCACTGTTTTGAAATGGTTTTGAGCAAAAATATCAAATCCTAGAAATGCACCTGAACAATAAGATAAATCGATAGATACGAAAATAGGGATAACAAAACTTGAACAGCAAAAGGTATGGATTTTTTGTTGGACAATGGGTATAGAAATTATGATAATTGCTTTGCTTGTTTTCACCTGCCTCATTATATGAAATTACTATTTATCCTTGTCTATATATAACTATCATAAGGATAAATTTGTAATAATATATTATAGAAAAGCCTATATGTTTTTTTTTTAAAAAGAAGGGTAAATTACATCAACAGTCACCCAACTTTGGGGTAACTGACAAAACAGTCACCTAGATTTCATTCCAATCACTCAACTTTCAGAAAGTAACAAAACAGTCTTTTTTGCCATTTTCCGTCACAGACGTCACGGCAAAGTGGCGTGGCATGTGACGGCGTCCTTGCTGTCAACCTTAAGTCTAGCTGGCCGGTTACTCACCCTTTAACAATTGTAACAGCACCATTTTAGGGTTAAGAAAAAGAAAAAGAAGAAGAAAAAGAAGAGGAGAAGAAGAAGAAGAAGAAGGAGAAGAGGAAAAATGGAGATGCCTCAAGTGATTCCGGTGTATTATTATTGTGAAACCCAACAAGTTGAACACATCTTGGTCCAATGACAACCTGTAGGAGGTTTTTGGGTGTAACAAATTTGGCTCGATTTCAAAACTATGTCGGTTTTTCAGTTGGTTTGATCCGCCATTGACGCCTCGTTCACGAATTGTGTTGTTGGGTCTTCTGAAAAAAATGAGGACATTGGAGGATGCAAGGAGGAGGGAGAGAAGAACCTGGTTTTTGGTGCTTGTATTTGTAACTATGTTGTTTTTTTAAACCTTAAAAATCAAACTTGTTGTTGTTGTTAGCATTGAAAACCACTTATGTTTTCTAATTTTGTTCTTTGGTATATTGTTGGTTATGTTGGTATACATGGTCACTTTGCCTTTGGTATATTGTTGCTTAACATATGTTAAACATGGTCTTTGGTATACATGGCTAACTGTACCATGTTGTTGTTTTTACAAACACTTGAAAATTGAAATGGAATATTTTTGTTGATTACAAATTGTATATTGTTGCTTAACATATGTTATACATGGCTGCTGGTATACATGGCTGCTGGTATACATGGCTGCAAGTATTTTCAGTAACTAAAAGTCAGAACAGCAATACAACACCTTGCAATACCCATTTTCCCTCAGTTTTATGAGCAAACAAACAAGGAAGAATGAGAAACACAATATTACAAGTTCAAAACCACATATGTATTTCTTAATAATCAAAATGCAGAAGATAACAAAAATAGTATGGATAAGAGATAACAGCTGACAAAACACATATGTATTTCTCATATATTAAGGCCAAAACGCCAAACTGTTTACAAAAGGAATTGGGGCAAAATATTGCCAAATTTTCCTACAATTCAACACAAGTGAACAGATGTAAATTGTAGAGAAATTTACAAAAAAATTCAATGACTATATGCCTAAGTTTATCAACAGTAGCAATAGTAATAATAGGCAAATTTACAAAAAAAATTATCTGCCTAAGTTAATAAATCAGTAGCAGGCAAATTTACACATTATCAAAAAGTTAACAAAATGCAGTCTGTTCACATCATCATCAATGGTCTGTCATGGATGACTCTTGAGTAGAAGGCATCCATCTAACGATGGTTGGTCTTCTCTTCAATGGGAGCTTTTCTCTTAGGCGACTTGTTGATGAGTTGGGGCGATGGTAAATCAATTGAGGCGATCTGTTGAGTTGGAGTACTCTCTTGCTTGATTTGGGGTAGCATGTTGCTTTGAGTTGGGACACCAACTTTATGTCTTTTGACCTACAGAACAAGAGAAAATCACAAACAAATTCATAAATGTAGTATACTAAAACTTAAGGTAAATTGCTTACTTTGGAATGTTTTGGCCAACTTCCCTTTGCAACTCCTCTTATTGTGGCCTATTCTTTTGCATTTATCGCACCTCATGTCCACCCCTCTCTTGCTCAACCTTTCTGCTGTTTGTGTTTCATCAGTTCTTTCCTTCTCACCTTAGTAGGTCCGCCAGTGGTCTTCTTAGAGTAGGAGGCAGATTGGCAAAGATGTTTGACAAAGAGGCCCATTGTTTAGGACCCCTTCTTGGACTTATAAAGTGGGAGTAAATTTGAAGCTGGGTTTGCTTGGTGTACCAGGTTTGTACATAGGTCTCTGGGAACTCATCTTTTAGATGAATGATAGCCAATGCATGCATGCAAGGGATGCCAGTGAGATTCCAACTCCTGCAGGAGCGAAAGAACTCTCAACTAAGTCCACCACATGCCGGGCCGCCAGACCACATTCAACCTCGATACTTGTCCCCACCAAAGATGTGATGGAACACACCTAAAAAAACAGATAAAGCATGCTTGCTTACTGAAATAATCACTAAAACAACTTTTTTCAAAGAAGCACCACCAATAAAGATACATACACACCCCTAAAAAAATAGTCACTATATGCATATTATAAAAAAACTCACTTTGCATGCATATTAAAAATAGTTAACACACCAACAATTATCGCATGCATATTAAAGAACAACATGTGACCAAAGAATATGAAGTCGAATAAAGGCAACATGAAGTCGATAATAAAGGCATCAAAAAGATTAAAAATGGTAACTTTACCTCAAGGAATATTTTATGTTTACATCCAAATTTTTCTTGATCTTTGGACACAACATTCCTTTCCATTTGTCGACTTTTTCTTTCTTCTTGACAATAAGCAACATAATCTTGGTCCTTATTGTCTCCATCATGGTCGAATAGGCTTCCTCTTGCTTTCAAAGATCATCCGTCAAGAAACATAAATGATTAGTGAATTGCTAGTGATTAGTAAGAAACATAAAACATAGGGGTTTACCTTGTTAAATGATTCGAAAAGATTATTCACCAACATGTCGAATGGCTCCTAATTGAGAAGTGAGACCTTGACCAGTGAGTAGGGTTCTTCTCCTTCAACCAATCATAAGCTTGCTGATTGGTTTTCCTCATTTCATCCATAGCATCCTCAAAATCCCTTGTAGTGCTTGCTCTGGCAGCTTTTCAAAGCAAATCTTTCAATTCCTTTGTTCGGAAACCAGCCTTCTTGAAATTGGCATGTAGATGTCTAACACAGTGTCTTGTTTCTGCATTAGGAGACAACATACATATTGCTTCTAAAAGTCCCTGCAATTAGAAAAAAAACAGTTTAATTCTTTGACAATCCCTAAATAGAAACAACATAAAAAAAATGAATAAATAGAGTTTTACCTTTTGTTTGTCAGACATGAAAGATATTTGGTACGAGCTCACAATTTCCAAGTCTATTGCAAGCAACAACAAAAACCAAAGCCATGATGCTTGGTTTTCACTTTCCACAGCAGCATATGCAAGAGGATAGATGCCATTATTTGCATCTATCCCAACAGCTGCAAGCAAGTAGCCACCATAGTAGCCCTTCAAGAAACATCCATCTAAACCTACTATCCTCCTACAACCAGCCCTATAGCCATCTTTACATGCATGCGGACAGACGTACATCCTTTGAAACAACCTGTTATCCAGATAACAGATTGTTGTTGTTCCCACATTTTGTGTCCTAACCTCCAACAAATACTCATAAATCTTCTCATATTGAGCCTTATAAGCTCCTTCAATTAATTCCAATGCCCTAAGTTTAGCCCTCCTACATTGGGTTAGTGAGACTATGCAACTCAAATCTCTTTTGACATCTTGTTGTAATGATTTCAGAGAATAATCAAGTTCAGCAATGAATTTTTCCTTATAATGTTCACCTATCCAAGCTGAGGTTACATTCTTATTTTTATATACTTTAGAACAAGTATGGTTAGGGTTTGAACTCCTAATTTGCCAAGTCCGTCAAGTAGGGTCATTAGGGTTTAGTCTAGAAGCCCATATGAACCAAGGACATTTTTCACCAGCACCGCTTTAACCTTTTTAAATCATTTTTGGGAAACTTAATAAAGTAATTGTTCAACCTACCATACTGCTTGACAGCTTCTTTTAGACTGTCCTTAGACTTAAATAACATTTCAACCTTAAATCTAGGATTACTCATGTCAATCTCTAGGTTGAACTCAGGCCAATTTTGGCCATCCGAGTCGATTCATGTGCACTATCTAACCTCCCGTAATCATCACTATCACACGCTTCATCTACTCCTATACCATCCATGTTTAAACCATCTAAACTAACTCCTATATCATCACTATCACTTTCGGATGCATCACTACTGGACACATCACTACTGACACACTACTACGGACATGTCTTCTTCATTCTCATTAAGATTGTCATCAATTAAACTCGCAAACAAAGTACTCATCAATAAAGGCGGACAACATAGATGGACACTTTAACCATTTTTGTCAAACAATAACCAATACAAAATACCCAATAATTTAATACAAACACAACCATTTCTGTCATGCACATGGCAGACAACAACCAATACAAAAATAATTTAATACAAACACAACCATCAGATATACACAACAAACATCAGTTTCATAATGGCATTCATACAATGACAGATACAAACAATAAACATAAGTTTGATAATGACATTACAATGGTAGATATACACAATAAACATCAATCTGATAATGGCAGTGAGTGTTTCAAAATTAAAATCAAAATCGAAAAAGAAATCAAAATCAAAATCAGAATCGAAATTAAAATCGAAATTAAAATCAATTTGATAATGGCATTAATACAATGGCAGATATACACACAATGGAAGATATACACAATAAACATCAATTTGATAATGGCAGTGAGTGTTTCAAAATTGAAATCAAAATCTAAATTAAAATCGAAATCAAAATCAGAATCGAAATTAAAATTAAAACCGAACTAACCCTAAATAACCCTAAATCGAAATAACAGCATTGAAATCCAAAAAATTTAAACCCTAATGCAACAACTTACCCGTTATAGTGGATGTAACAACACCGGTACCTTCTCTTCTATTGCCTATTGTCGCTGACAATCAAATACACTAATGGTTTCTGGTTTCGTCTTCTTTTCTCCCCAAACAAAATCGACAATCGCACCCTAAAACCTTATACCCTGTTAATCGATTATTGAATCGATTTCTAACCCTAAACCCTTTATTAATCGATTCCCAAATCAATTTCAACCCTAAAAAAACCCCAAATCCAAACCAAAATTTCCAGAAACCGATTTTCCTTTTTTTTTCCCAAACCCCCTAAACCCCTAATCTGTCCCTAAACCCAGCCAAATTTTTTCCCTTAACTCGCCCCAAACCCCAAACCCATCAGCCGTCGCCAACGTGGCAAGTTAACTTGCCGCATCAGCTGGTTAACTTGCCACGTCAGCCATTCCGTTAATGACCTAACGGTGAATCGCGTAATCGATGGATCGTTTTTGTAACTTTTCCGTAACGTTAGTGACTGTTTTATTACTTTCTGAAAGTTGAGTGACTGAAATGAAACCTAAGTGACTGTTTTATCAGTTACCCCAAAGTTGGATGACTGTTGGTGTAATTTACCCAAAAAAAATTATGTTCAAATATTTATTTACTCTAAAAAGATTTAAAATATTAGAGATAACGTAGGGTGAGGGGTATATGCATCCTCTATGAAAGTGATAGTATTTTTCAATATTATACATCTATAGTGGAGTAAGACATGTCAACTATGAAGTAATAATAGATTTGAGGACATTTTGCCCCTCCCACTCCTTTGCTTATCCTTAGACCAAAGGTCTTAAGCAGCAGATCTGATAGAACAACTCAAAAAATAAGTGTCATCAATCTCTTTATGCTTGATTGAAGCTTGAAGTACTTCTTCGTACAGGTATAATATCTCAGGGGCAATTATTTAATACATTTTGTACAATCACCTTTCGTATTTGATAAAATATAGATCTAAGTTTGTGTATGATACTAATAGATAGGACCTCATAGAAAAGTATTACGAGGCCTGGTGCATTAGAATCCACTCAAACCGAATCCATTAGTATGAAACAATTCCTTCATTGTTGTGGAATAAGAAACCCTTTTATCGTGTTTGATTTATTTGAGACTATCAGAGCAAGATCCACGTTTTGGGAATACAAGTAGAAAGCAATAACAAAAGTATTTTTAGCTGAACATCGAAACAAAACACACACATAAAGTAAGAGAAAAACAAGAAACAAAGTAAGACTAAAAACAGTTTCTTTATTAAGGCACCAGATATATCTTACAGAAAACATGTCCCGAGTACGAACTCTGCGAATGGCTTTCAGTTCACACGAAGCAGCATACATAATTTTCACCATCATCAATATAACCTATTCACTGTTTCTTCTGCTGAGACTTGAGTTCCTTCACCCTCTCCTCTGTAGCCTTCAACGCTTTCCCATATTTGCTTATTAACTGCAGAGGGTAACGAGTTCAGGGTTATTACAACTCTGCTTAACAACACCTAGAATTGCTATTTCCATATGTCAACCATAGTTATTCATCTTTATGCAGTTTCAGCTTTGATTAAACCAAGAAAGTTGCCTGAGGAAAGTTTCTAGAACATACTATGAAATCTATAGATAATTCAGCAGATAGGGGTAACATCCTTAAAACTTACTTCATCAACCTCTTGAGGAGTAATTATAAAGGGTGGAGACATCATTATGTTGTCACCTGCAACACGTACTAGCAACCCATGCTTCTCACATTGTGCTCCAAAATATGTACCAACCCCTATGGAGGAAATCATCAATAATTTGCTGATAGAGGGAATAACAAAATATGAAATCATCACACTCAATTGCCTTTATATTAAACCAGCAACTCAAATCCGTAATCATGCAGTAAGACAAATTATTAGTGTCCTCTCAAAGAGTGAAGTAGTAAGTAGACAGCAGCCTTAGTAAAAAAAGAGTAAGTAGAGAGAAGAACTTGCCCCATTCAGGAGGGAACGGATCGTTAGGCGACTTCTTGTCTGTAAACTCAGTACCAAGAATCAAGCCGGTACCTCTGATCTGCAAAATCAGAGAAGGATAACAATTTCTGTCTCATTGTTACTACATATTGACTGCATAAAATGGATGTCTCAAATGCCGAATGCACCTCTCCAACAATAGGACTGTCAGAAAAGGATTTTAGACCATCTTGAAACCTCGGTGAAATGCTCTTCACTTTCTCAACAATATTTCTCTCCCTGCAAGGATATGAAATAGACTTCCCTAAGTATCACATGCACTATGAGAACTAACTCGAGTCAGAAAATGTTTTGCAGGTTAATTGATTGAGTAGTGAATGGATGAAAATTGAACCGAGAAACAGATTTATGTAGAAACACTGTTTAACCATATACAACTTGAAGAAATAAGCTTGGTAATGTTTTCATAATGGTATTCTTTGGTTATTATTTTGGTCACTCATTTGCCTTCAAGATAACATGAAGACTTACCCCAAGATACCTGCATTGAATTCAACTACTCCACGAAATAACAGCTATAAACAAGCTTTTCTATTTGCAATCTAGACATTTTGAAATTATGTAATATTTTCTATTTAGTGGAAGGATGGAAACACACCTGTAGAGCTTGAGTGCTTCAATTGCAACAGCACAGGATACAGGGTGCCCAGAGTAGGTGAATCCATGAGAGAAAGTACCTGAAATGAGCCAAATTCGATGAGGGGCTAAAAAAATGAATATACACATGCCCTTCAATGAGTAGTATTAACATACCAAGTTTGTTGCTTTGAGAATAAATGACTTCTGAAACTTCAGGGCTCACCATCACTGCTCCAATGGGCATATATGCTGAAGAAAGAGCCTGCGAAACACAATACCAGCAAATGCTGAAATATGAGAATTATCTCATGGTTAAAGCCTATATAATACTTGAATACTTTCTAGCTTCACCTTTGCTAGTGAAACAAGATCTGGTTTAATATTGTACTTGTCACATCCAAACATCGTCCCAAGCCTTCCAAATGCACAAATAACCTAAAGCAAAACGCAAAAGCATGCTTAAGAACAAAGGTTGGAAAGATTTCTAAGATAGCAAAATCAATATGGATACAGAGATAGTCAAGTACCTCATCGGCGATAAAAAGTATGTCATACTTTTTCACAACAGCTTGTATCTGCATGATATTTGAAGTGTTCTATCAGTAAAAACTGCAGAGAACTTTTGAAAGATACCGCACTAGGAAAAAAAAAATGAAAATTTGCAGTAAATTATTAATGCTTTTGTATGAATCAAACTAAGTTTGCAGTAGCATTGCCTATTTGAATATTCCAGTAAATGAGAAACAGGTTGAAATGTTTATGGTACCAAAAAGCAAAAGAAATAGTTATTTCAAGTGTATAGCAATAATTAGCTATTAAAAGCTCACCTTCTCAAAATAAGTAGCAGGAGGAGGTATAACACCTCCTGCTCCCATAACAGGCTCGGCGATAAATGCAGCAATCTAAGATGAAGAAACTTGCTAGGTCAGCTATACAAACAAACCCCTTCTAGTTGAAAAAAAGATTCCCATTTCGTGTTAAAACATATTAGCTGACATTACCGTCTCTGGACCCTCTTTCAGAATAAGGTTCTCTAAATTGTTGGCTAATCTTGTTGAGAACTCCTCTTCCGTCTCACCTGAGACATAAATAAAGATGAGTATCAATTTGAATGTTCAAAAGTATATCTCAGAAAGATTGGTAAACTTGAAAACCTTCAAGATGATAGCGCCAATAGTGAGGGCAGTCAGTGTGCAACACAAATGGAGCTGGCAGGTCAAACTTTTGATGTAGAGCAGGAAGTCTGTAATGGCAATCTAATAGTTTAAGAACTCAAGGATTTCAAGGATTAAGTATAAACATTTTGAAATATAAAGTAAATTTTACCCAGAAAGACTAGCTGATATCAAAGTTGAACCGTGATATCTGGAGGTATTTAGAGAAAGAGAAAGGATGGTAAGTATTCAAGAAATAGCACAAAGGGAAGCACAGAAGAATAGTATTGATTGAGTAGTTGGATTTTACGATTTTGCTCGAGCAATAAATTTCTTCTTATTTGGTCTTCCAAGTGCATTATTATAATACCAAACGAGCTTCACCTACATTTATATAATTCAGAAAGTTAAACATCGGCAAGCACCAACTTCACTTTTTTAGTTTATACCAATCATCAAATTATACCCATTACTAATATGAACATTCAAAAACGATATTTAAAACACTACTATTAGACTATAATAAACCTGAGTATCATTAGCTTCAGATCCACTGTTTGTAAAGAAGACTTTTGCCATTTTGGTTGCAGTAAAAGTTTCAAGAAGATCCTTTGCAAGATCCTGTAAGATCAATATTTTCCCTCTTTAAACGTGTTTGAAATAACAAACACAAAGGCAATATGAACAATAAAATGCATCATGCAGAACACAACATAACCTTATAAGAAAGAATGGTTCAAAACTAATGCACTAGATGGATGAAACCATGGGATGAAGAACATCGATGAATACCAGTGAAGGTTTCGTCGTACGATTCCAAAAAGAATGGTAAAATGGCAACTTGTTTAATTGAGCAGTTGCAGCTTCCACAAGTCGAGGCTCATTTCCTCCTGCAAGAATTTAGTAAACATAAGAATTCTTCTGCCCTAACATCATAGCATTAGGTTCATTTCCTTCTGTTGCTTAAAAATGCATAAGGTAAACATGAAGATGCAGTGCACATTTAGAAAAGGCATAGAACTGATTTAACAGTTATCCTAGAATGGGAACACCATTGAGAAGTTAAAAGCTCTTAACTCAATTTTATGGTACATATGCAAATGTTTTGACATGCAAGAATAATAAAGAATGCTTGATCCAGATACAGAATGTTCTAAAAGGTGCAAAGTGACATACATTTATCATGCAGGCATATATAATATACTATATTCCTAAACGGTCATCACAGATTACAGTAAAGACTAAGTGCAACTGCATTACTAGCACTATAATTGATGTTAGTCGCAGCCATTAAATTCGAGTTATTATCATTAGTGAATCACAATCTTCAATACAAGCCAAGATGAGAAAGATAAAAAAGGGGCAATGGTTGAGAATATTGAATGAGCCAAGAGATGGTTCTAAAATTACAAGACATCAATACCTAATGCTGTACACCATAGACCAGCGAGAGAATCCAGATACTTTTTCCCATTGGCATCATAAACATAGCTTCCCTATCACAGCAGGAGCAAAGAGGAGCTTTAGAAAAGATGAAACAGCATTTGTTGAGGTGAGTTCATTCACCTAAGCAACAATTTTAAATAAGTAAAAGAAAAACACCTTAGACTCATACCTCAGACTTTTCAATAACCAGGGGATGTAAGTCAGTGGTCTGCCACCCAGCTGTGAATGGAGCCAGCATATCATGCCCCTTAAACCTGAGATGAGGGACATGCATTTTTATATACCCCATATGCATCAATATAACAAGCATCTTCACATAAAAACCGTAAGACATTAACATATATCTTAAAAAATATTCATCAAGTTATGTCTTCAGATATTGTTTTCTACAAGCACAAACTAAGGTACCCATGATAAGAGCAAATGCATGAACAAGTGAGGGACAAACCTATATGAGGTGGGACAGACATGAACAAAGGTTTAAATACCAAGTTACTGATACATAAATTCACATACCCTTTGCCATCCTTTAAATCTGAATCATCTCTCTGCAAAGATGGCTCAGTACTATATAATCTTGCCAGTAATGCACCCTTAAGTGGGCGGTCCATAGAACTTCTGTACGCAGCAGCATTTTTTATATATGAACGAAGCTGTAAATAAGGGAGAAATAAAATCAATATGATGTTTGAGAAATGAATACGAAAACCAAAAGGAAGAAGAAAAATCAAGTGGATGTTGCTCCTCTAGCTTTTGCATGTGTTTATATGTTAAATGACCCAAATCAGGCCTAACCCCTCACTCTGTTAACAGTTCCTGCTCCAAAAATGATATCCCAAGTTCAAATCCCCCAATTCCTATTTTTATCTTCTTTTCAGTATAAAGGATAAGTAACTAAATGGAAAGTTCAGATATCATCCAATTCTTCTTAAATTCTATTTCTATTACAACTAGTTTTCTTATTCAATGCTGTATTGTGATCATTCAAAGGAAAAGGTTTCACATTAATAGATTCACAAAAAAGACATGAAGGTAATAACTGATCCAGAAATACGGGATTAGTGTACAAAATGGCTATGTTAACCATAAATAATACTTATGCAGGTCAGTGGTTTCTCATAAGCCAAACAGAACCTAAAATTATAGTCAATGAAGTTGGAGTCCTGGAAAGAGGTAGTAGATTCAGTAGCATTTCTCAACATTGAATATTCCATTCCATAATTTCCTGAATAAATCTGATCATATAACCTTTTAACATATATCGCTAACAGATAATTAAAAGTTGATCCAAAACAACAAACAAGAAAATTATTGTAATTTTAAATTCCCAGAAAGTATTAAAAGATGATATTCAGTAACTCTCTACAGCATCATGTGACTCATAGAATCCGGAAACCGTATAAAAGTCAGATAAATCAGACAAATAATGACAATGACATAAAGTAAGGAAAAAAATAAAGTAATAAAAGCTTCTTCTTTCTAACTCAGCCAAAAAATTGAGAATTTATAAGTTTTTTAACAAAAATCAGTAGAAATGAAAAAAATGGGTTCTCTTGTCATGAAACCGAACATGTAAGAGAAAAACATGAAGTCTGGGTTTTTTTCTCTGAAGAAAAGGGTCGATAAAACAGTAGAAAAAGGAAAAAAAATGTAGAAGATCATTGAAGAATTTAGAACCTGGGTTTTGAGAGTTGATCGAAGGAGGCTGTTGGGCACCATTCTTTTTTTTTCTTTCTTTATTATCTAAAGTTAAGACAAAAACTTGCAGAGAAGCAAAAGGCCAAAAGGATAGAGTGCTCTGAGAGAGAAATGAAACACTTGAGCACTAATTAAGGTTTGATTTTTCTTATATGAATCCATAAATAAACGAGGACAAATGACAAGTAGGCCACCACCATGAGCAGCCTGTCAAATTAACATGAAGATTCTTTTTTATTTATTTTTTACTATTTCCATTAACTTCCTTGTCAATCTAAGAGTTTTCAAATATCTTCCAAATTTTAAATTATTCTATCACAATTTTTTCTAAATTATACATGTGTATAAAAGTTAAAATATATAATTGATGAGAAGTATATTGTAAAAATTAAAATGATTTTCTTCTTTAAATTAAAATGAATAAATTTAAACTTTAGATTTAATGTTTAATCTATTTACCGATCACAACACCTAATTTTTATCGTGTGATAAATTTTAGGATAAAAATATTTAAATAATTTCTTACTTTAGAACAATATAAAAAAAGTAAGTGTTAGGTTATCAAGATTAAATAATTTGAATTTTACGATAAATATATTTTTCTATATAATTTTTTAAAATAAAAAAATAAATATTGAATATTTAAATTGCTTAACTTTGATAACCTTAATCTTTTATTTTCTATTATGTTGTTAAATTTACTTCTTTTTTTCTTTCAGAAAATTGAGCCTAACTTAAGAGGTTATCTAAATTTTAAATATAAAATTTAAATTTATTCATTTTAATGTAAAAGTTAAAAATCTTGTCATTTTTATTGTAAAAGTTCTGGTTACTACTTATATAAATATTCTTAGTATGTAATAATTAGACAATATAAAATATAAAATATGATTCTTCCCCACTTAATCGTAACATCACATCAAACTTATAAAATTTAAAACAAAATTGATACAATATTTAAACTTATTCATAATCTTTTTCAACTCTTAAATAGAAAGATAATATGTTTCAGCGTACTCAAATCAACATCTGTCAACACCAACAGTTACGCCGATACCATTTAAGGTAAGACACAATCCCCTCTCAATCTTATTGTTGAATGACTTATTAAATTATTATATTTTATATTAACAATAAATGTCACGCTTACGTGGTACTAATATCTTATCCATTAATAATATAGAGAAGGTTTTCAAATAGAAATTGTTATCTTCCAGCGGAAAAAAAAAGGGAAGGGATGAATGAATGAAGAAAGGGAGGCTCATCATTGGAACTTCTCTTCCAAAATAAAAGTGCATCCTTGACGTGTTCTTCATTTGCAAAGTATTTCATATATTAAATAATCCTCTTCTTTTTTCGTTTTGAAAAGTAAAAATATTTTAAACGTGTAGAAATGCTATTTCATCACTTGGCTTTAACAAGTATGGTTTAAAGGGTTCATGACTAGTATATTTAGATTTACGTAGGATTTAATATATTAGGGTAAATAAAAATTTTTATTTTATTATCATGTAATTTTCTATTATGTGTTTAACCGTTATGGATCATAGTCATTTGGTAGTCTTACGATAAATACCGACGATAGGAAATAACTGAAATCATAAAATTAATATAACTTCACATTATGATTTACGATTATTATTTAAATCAGATGCATAAATATTTAATGGTATTGATATAATCACAGATCAAATTTGTTATATTTTTGAGATTTACAAATACATGATTGGTAAATATTAAGGATGACAGTAAACTTTATATTGAGCAAATACTTTTTGTACTTCTGGTTACAGTGGGAGCAATCATGTCCATCAAAAACTTCAATAACTCCTCCAACAATCACCACCAAAGACTAGTGTCAGGGGGCTAGACCTTTCGTCTCGCAATCCGTGCAGCCTTAGGAGATCCGCTCGTCAAAACTCGCCTAAGTCAGCCTTTACACCCAAAAGTGAGGATTCTTTAAGAACTCCTCCAAGGCACTAATTTGTATAGCGGAAGCGATTGTGCCAAAAGAAGCTACAAATGAACAACAGAAAGCCAAAAGAAAGAATGCAGACAAGGTATTTGAGTAAATGCCCAAGAATTCTATTACTCTTAAGAATTCAACATACAATGGATGATTAACAAATGAGGATGAGGCTCTCTATTTATAGTTGAGCTCCCCCAAAATCGACGGTCAAGATCAAAATACATCAACGAACGAGATTAGCCATATCCCTTAATTTAAGGGATTTTCAAGATATGCCATATCAAATCTAATCTAATCTTTACAAGATATGATTCATTCAAGATATGTCATATCAAATCTAATATAATCTTTACAAGATATGATTCATTCTATCTCTATTTATAGTTGCCATATCTTCGTTATCGGGCCAACCAGGCTTCAATCTGACAGGCTTCTCCAATAATTCTTGGAATCAGGCCAGTTCTCGTGGGCTAAATGATCCCCATATAATCGATCGACCTCCATGGGGCGCACCTTGTGCCATGATCACGGGCTTTGTACTTTGGCCCGTGACATTCTCCCCCACCCATTCTCACAACGCCCTCGTTGCGACTTCTGAATGACACTAGCTTGATTCACCTTGGAACTCTCTCGTTGCCTCGGCCTCTTCCTGACTTGTCTTGTGATCGAGTCGTCCCTTCCTTCGGAATCTTTGCCTCGGCTTCCGTCGCCTCTTCACTTGAACCGTTGCACTCGCTGGTACATCTCGTTGGCAAGAAGTATCCGCTCTAACTTGCCCTAATTTTGACTTGTTCCCATTGGAATCCCCTCGATTCTCACATCTTGGCTTCGTTCTGCCCACAGTCCCTCGGCCTCATTGCTTACGAACTTTGAAAGGGCCCCTACGACCTTGCCAAGCCAACAAGTCAGAATTCAAAACACTATCAGAGTGTTTGTAATGTACCTTACTCGTAGCATTTACTCGTTTCGACTGCTTTTGCATCGCTTCTTTCCCCTCGAAGTCTGATGCACAATCCACCTTCCCCAGAGGTGGCGTCTCCACAGTCGACTCAACAGGTCTCATATCAGACTCACGCTCCACTAACTTTTCCGAAGGGGCTTTCGTAGCATTTCGCTCTATCGAGTTAATGTTTCTCCCATACGAAACATCTTCGACTAGTTGGATTGACGACAACACCTTGGTCCCAACCTTCATATCCTGATGCACTAGCACAATAATCTTTGATAACGGACCAGTTACAATATGGATTTCATCGGCCCATGGAAACAAAACTGGCTGAATCCTGTCAAGAAAGTTTAAGCCAAGTACATGATCGTAATCATCTAATTGGATTACCTCAAAGTCTTCCTTGCCTTTCCATTCGCTGATTTGTAACTCCACATTACGAGCTACTCTCACAGTTGGGGCCTCATCAGAATTTACTGTCTTGATCTTCTTATTCGATTTCCTAATCGATAGACCAAGCTTCTTGGCAGCCTTTTCCGATATGAACAAGTCCGATGCTCTCGTATCAATAAGAGCACTCTGCTTCTAACCCGCAATGTTGATGTCCACAAACATCAACCCTCCTCTACCATTCCTTTTTTTAGGAATGAGCACCATCAAATTTACCCTCGATGTCTTTCCCTCGATAGGCTTCGCCTATTCTTTCGGCTCATCTTTCTTTTGGATAGCCGACATCATCGATCTCTTCGGACATTTTCGCAACATGTGTGGTCCTTGACAAAGGAAGCATTTTATCCTCTTCCCCTTGTCCCTTGGGTTGTTAGATCCCCGCTTCACATCTCGTGGTTTCTCATTGCCACTTGTGCTATCAGTACTGTGGCCATCATCGCTATGTCCCTCTTCATCTTCCTCATGGTTTCTCTCACCATTGCCCTTTCCATTGGGCTTAGACGACTCAAACTTGTCTTTCGTTGGACCAAGTTCAACAAAGGACTCTGGTTCGGCCATGGCTACAGTAAGTTCGATGATCCCTTGCCTACGCAACTCATGCTTTGCCCACGGCTTTAACCCATCCTCGAATCAATAGAACGCTTCTTTCTCGCTCAAGTCAGAGATTTGAAGCATCAACTCGCTAAATACCTGAACATACTCCCGAATAGTGCCTTGTTGCGTGAGACGACGCAACTTAGCCCGAGCTTCCTTCTCGGCATACTGTGGGTAAAACTGCTTCTTCAACTCTCTTTGGAACTCCTCCCAAGTCCCAATTGCGTTCACACCACGTTTCTCATCCGTAGACCTACGACGCCACCATAAGAGAGCCACATCAGTAAAATAGATTAAAGCAGTGTTTACCTTAATGGCATCATCCTCGATGCCCATCGCTCGGAAGTATTGCTTCATTTCTCACAAGAAGTTGTCCACGTCTCTTGCGGACCTTGCACCTTTGAACTTCTCCGGTTTGGGAACATCCATTGCTTGTTGCTTCGGCTTTGAAGACAACATCCCATTACTCAAAGTAGCTTTGTAAATCGTAAGCTCCCCCTTAAGCTCTTCAATTTCTTTCTTCATGGCTAACACCATTTCCTCGAGATTCTCATCCTTCTTTGCCAGATTTTCTGTAGTGGAATTAACTAATTCATTCATCTTTTTCGCATTGGCACCGAGAGAATCCAACACAAAATCTCTGAGTTACTCTTTCATTGAGTCAAACCCATCTGTGTGTCCCTCTACTAACTCAAGCGTCTCCTTCATGTTCCCTACGGACTCCTCGAGATTAACACCTCGATCTTCCAAAGCTGTCAGCATGTCCCTCGAGCGACTTGCTTTTCTGACCCTCCCACGGGTCTGCATTGGCTCATTCTGATCAACAACTTCTTTCGACATCCCAACAGTGCCTTCGACCCAATAGCTCGAATACCACTTGTCACGAGGTTAGACCTTTCGTCTCGCAATCCGTGCGACTTTAGGCGATCCGCTCGTCAAAACTCGCCTAAGTCAGCCTTTACACCCAAAAGTGAGGATTCTTTAAGAACTCCTCCAAGGCACTAATTTGTATAGCGGAAGCGATTGTGCCAAAAGAAGCTACAAATGAACAACAGAAAGCCAAAAGAAAGAATGCACACAAGGTGTTTGAGTAAATGCCCAAGAATTCTATTACTCTTAAGAATTGAACATATAATGGATGATTTACAAATGAGGGGGAGGCTCTCTATTTATAGTTGAGCTCCCCCAAAATCGACGGTCAAGATCAAAATACATCAACGGACGAGATTAGTCATATCCCTTAATTTAAGGGATTTTCAAGATATGCCATATCAAATCTAATCTAATCTTTACAAGATATGATTCCCTCTATCTTCTAAGATTAGTTACCAAATTAGCCTAAGTTGCCATATCTTCGTTATCGGGCCAACCAGGCTCCAATCTGACAGGCTTCTCCAACAATTCTTGGAATCGGGCCGATTCTCGTGGGCTAAATGATCCCCATATAATCGATCGACCTCCATGGGGCGCATCTTGTGCCATGATCACGGGCTTTGTACTTTGGCCCGTGACACTAGGGGGAGCTTTATATGGCATCATATGGTTGCAAGCTTTGACTAGAGCTCTACGTTCATGCAGGTAAACCTTCGTTTATGATTTGCCCTTATAATTTAGCCTTAAGGCTTTGTTTGGTAGGGTGAAAAGAAAATTGGAAAGATTGGAAAATTGAAAGAATAAAAAATTCTATAAGTGTATTTGGTGGGAAGTATGGAAAAATAGAAAGAAAAAGTAATTTTCTTTCGATCCATTGTTTGGTAGAGTGAAAAAAGAAAGGAATTGAAACAAAACATTTGAAAAATAAATAATTCAAATAATTTTGAATTAATATACACTTATCTCTCATTTTCTCTCCTTTTATCGTTCCATTTTGGAAGGATTAATTTTTATGTATTAGGATAAAAAATGATCATCCCTCCTATTTTTTTTCCTCTCACTTTTCATCCCAACTAAGCATACTCAAAATTTATTTCTTTCCACTTTTCCACTCTCTTCTCTTATCTCTTCACTTTCCCACTTAACCAAGCACACCCTACATGAGCAACGTAATATTGCATTTTGGCATATAAAGTGTAAAATTGAAGCATATATAACGCATTATGTTAAGGGGATCCAAGGGAGGAAGTGCATGGTTTATTGCACATTGGTTACTAGGAACTGCAGTGTGTATTTTAGGTGTAATCAACATTTACACAGTGTAGAAGGCCCAAATTGCCCGGCCCACTTTACATACCAAATAACAGACCTAATTAACCCAGTAATCAGCCTAAACCTAAATCAATTAGCCCACTATCCTAAACTTTTCCAAGAAACCCTAGCCCCTAGGTGTCCGACCCTTCCACTTGCTCTGCCAACCACCACTTGCCTACACCACTGGTCTTGTCCACCGCCTCCACTTGCACTGCAAGGATTAGAAAAGAAAATGACAAAGAAAAGATTGTAGGAATCGGCTATAAAAGTCGATCTAAACCAATTGTAAATGGGGAGATTTTATTGAATAAGAACAGATTTTTTCAATACAAAAAAATTTTGAACACAAAAATAGAGATTCAAGCAAGGATTCAAAAATAAAAACCAAAGGCAGAGATTCAAACGGGCACACACCCACGAATCAAGACAAAAAGAGCAAAAATCCGATTATTAAATCTCTATAAGCACTGAGTTTTCTATTTTTTGAAGGTGATTTACGTTTTAAAAGCCTCATTCTTTAAGTTTTTTATTTTGTTATCTATTTTATACAAAGAAAAAGGGAGATCGAGTACTTACCTTGGTCCCCTCGTCGCCGGAGAGCCCTTTCAGGTAAGCGCCGGCCATTGGCTCACGACGGCGATGCGGCAGACACCGAGGCCCTAGGCGGGACGAGAGAAGAAGAAAGGAGAGAGAGAGAGAGAAGCTTTAAAGTTTTGGCTTTTTTTTTTCTTCTCGAATCGAGAACGAAATGAAACAGAATAAAATGGGTTTTAAGGTTTTGAGTAAAACGTAGCCGTTTGGTTCAAGGTTATCGCGCATGTCCCTTAAAAGGGATATTTGCGCGATGGATCCTCCCCCATTGCAGCGCCATTCAATCGGCCCCTTTTTGTTATTTTTCCTTTTACTGATTTTACCCTCAAATTTCTTTTGGTTTTCAATAGGGTCCTTAACCCATGGATGCACAAAGAGAATGGGAATACTTTCCCATATGGTCCCTACCCTTTTGCACGCATTTTAAATAAGTCCTTCGAGTAGTTTTATTATTTTTAAAATCTATCCCTTTTACTTTATTTTAACTTCAATCTAGTCCTTTATGTTGTTTATCTGCTTGTTTTAGACTCTAAATTTTATAATAACTTCAATTTAATACCTCGTTCCTTTAATACTAAATTTTCTATATTCTCTATGTATTATTTTCATTATTTCATTTTTATTTTTATTTTTATTTTATTTCATATATGGATAATCTTATTTTTGTTTCCTTATTATTTTTACTTTTAATTCATATTATTTTGAATTTCTTTATTTTATCATTACTGCTATTATTATTTTAGTTTTATTACTAATTCTGTTATTATTATACTTATTTTAGTATTACTCTTATTTATTTACCTTATTGTTATTCGTTCATTAGTACATTGCTTATTATTATTTTTATTACTATCAATACTATTATTATCATTATTTAATATTTCTACTATTATTATTATTATTATTATTATTATTATTATTATTATTATCTTTACTCTATTTTTATTTTGTTCTTTTATTATTATTTCCTTTTACTATCTTCCTTATTGTTATTATTATCACCATTATTTATTTTAATTTTTTTAAAAAAACCTATTATTATACATTTATTATTATTTCTATTATAATTACATTTTCGTTTTGTGTATGTTTACTTGTTATTTTGTCATTAACTAATCATCATCATCATTATTATTATTATTATTATTATTATTGTTATTTTATTTGTCTAATATCTCTATTTTTTAATTTATTTGCTCATTTTTTTATTCAAATGTACGTTTGTCGTTTACTTATAGCTCTTTTTAGTTCGTTTCTTTTTGTTTATTTTGTCTTTATATTTTCGCTTATATCACTTTTATTTTATTATTGCATTCATTTCTGTTATATATATTAACGCCATGATTTATTTTTCATTACCAAATTCGTGTTACATTAAAGACGTTGTTACAAAAATCGATGTTTCGTATTTGGGAATTCGAGAAAATCGTGCCCCAACTTACTGGGTTTCGATTTTTCTCGTTTAATCTAAATAACGGAATATCCTTTTAAAAAATCGCAATACAAGTTTTAAATAAAATGCTCGTTCTCGGAAATTCGAAATGTTGTGCCCTAACTTACTGAACACGATATCTAGATACCCCGAGATAAGTTTTTTTCCAAAAATAAGGCAATATTTCGTATTTGGAAATTCGATAAATCGTGCCCTATCGTGTTGGGTTTCGATTTTCCGTTTGACCAAATAACTAAATATCCTTTTAAAATTTTGTCCATGTTTTTTAAAAAACAAGGCAATGTTTCGTGTTTGGAATTTCGAGAAATCGAGCCCTAACTTACTGGGTTTCGGTTTCTCACTTGACAAATAATCGAATATCCTTTTGATATTTTCAATGCATGAGTCTCGGGAATCATGAGATGATCTTAGATTCGAGGATTTGAATTGTCGTGTCCTATCGTGCTGGATGTGACATTTCATTCCTTCGGAGCGAGAGAATCTTAATATTCAATTCGAGTAAATTCAAATATTTTCTAAAGGATTCGTATTTTAAAATCTTTTCAAATTTTCAACATTAGGACATTAATTAATCAATTTGGTACCAATTTTGGGCGTGACGAGGGTGCTAATCCTTCCTCGTACGTAACCGACTCCTGAGTCCATTTTCTGAGTTTCGTAGACCGGAATCGTTGTTTTGATAAATCAAACTATTTATTAAAAACAACCGTTTTACGAGGTGACCCGATCACACCTCATCAAAAAGGATTGGTGGCGACTCCCAAGTTTTTCGTTTTCATTTTCAAAAATCCAAGTCGACCCCGTTTTTCAAAAAAATGGTTTCGACAGCTTGGCGACTCCGCTGGGGACTATAAAGAGAGTCAGGCCGTAAATTGATTATTTTCTGTCTTTTGTCGGAAATTTGAAAATTCAATTTGAAATTTTGATTTGAAAATTATGATCCTTTTGTTGCATTTGTTTATGTCATTGCATATGATTGTTATTTTCTTGCGCACATTGTATTGCATGACCGTTGTGGTCGCACCTTTGAGTGGGAGTGAGAAACTATGCCTTCGTGAGGTTTTCACCTCCGCATGGGCTAGTGGACTGCTTCCGGAATACATCCGTACCTATGTCTTCGTGAGGTTTTCACCTCCGCATGGCCGTAGGGAAATGTATTCTCCTGAACCGAACTCGATCCGTATGAGCCTATAATGGGTGAGGATCGAGGAATCTGTTGGTTTGGGTACCTTACTTTAGAACCGAACCACATATAGTGAAACCTAAGAGCCCACCTTACGTAGAGCCATGCCAAACCCTAGTGGTTACCTGAATAGGTGCTTTATTTCTTGCTTGCTTTAAGCTGTGTGTAAAATACTGACTTGTTTTATTTTGATTGAATGGCATTTTCATCGCACTTAGTCATATTGCATAATCGCCAGATTTTTACCCTCTTAAGTGAGAGTGAGAAACTATTCCTTCGTGAGGTTTTCATCTCCGTGCAGGATAGTGGATCACTTTCGGAATACATCCGTACCTATGTCTTTGTGAGATTTTCATCTCCGTGCAGCCATAGGGAAATGTATTCCCCTGAACTGAACTCGGTCCATATGAGCCTATAATCGGTGAGGATCGAGGAATCTGCTGGTTCAGGTACCTTTACTCTAGAACCGAACCCCCATATAGCAAGTCTTAAGAACCCACCCTAGGTAGAGCTACTCCGAACCCCTAGTGGTCACCTGGATAGGTACTCTATTTTGTTTATTTCTCCTGTGCTAACATGTTTTCTTCTGTTTTGATTGCATTGCATTACATTGCATCATCATAGAAAGGAGGTGTTGATTAATATTCGATTGCTAAATAGAGGAGTTTGTCATAAGAGAATGAATTTCTTGATAAAATGGATTATAATACGGTCATCTGAATATAGTCCAAGTAAATAATGAGAGAAGGCTGATAGTCCGCAGAAGAATACAAGACTTTGCCCGAGGATTCAAGCCAACAAGGATTATTCAAGATTCGTCACGTATCGACTTTCTTAAAGAAGCTTATGAGCATCGCGAGGGATAGGTGACTGAAAAGTCGCGGCCTGGATCAAACAACAAGAAGCTAGAAGAGGCATCTATTGAGAAAGTTTACGGGGCACGACCATAACATCCGGATACGAAGAAAAGGATTGGTGTTTTCACCTGGACTATGAGGACAAAGCCGTATATACAATCTGTTTTATGTAAAGAAATTTATTTTCTAGAAAAGTTCTTCTAATGGAATTGAATTCATAATCAACGCCTCTCTTTCTTTTTGCATTCATTCCATGCATTTGCATTGCATTTCATGCATTTGCATTACATCATATCACATGCATTAAAATTCGTAGAAGGACCCTAATTAGGTGAAATTATTTCAGTTAATTTAGAAGACATGGAACAAAGGTTGGAGAGATTAGAGCAAAGGCAAATACTGATGCGAGAGCAGTTGGCCAAAATTCAACAGGATATGCGAGACCAAATGAATATGATGTGCCAGTTAACCCAATTACTAGTCGGAGGGCTCAAAAAAAATGAAAGGCCCGGTGGTCAACAATGAGGATGATAATGAAGTCTTCATTTATCCTCCAAGTTCTACTCCAATAGGCGTCTCGGCCCAACCAGACGTGCCTCCGCAGGGGGTACCTGTCATTATCAAACCCCAATGTCAGAGTGATACCTTGGCACTATTAAACTTCCCGATGGGCTCAGGTTTTAACCCGGAGGATGATCAAGCCAAACCGGTGGTACTGACAGAAACAAAAGAAAAAGAAAAGTGGACTTTAAAAGCCCCGAAGAAAAAGGAAAATAAAGCGAATAGTACGAGAAGGTATAACAAGGGCAATTCAGAGTCGATTACAGTAAACCAGCCAAGGACGGTAACTACCAGCTATCAGGTCTCCCCAAGGTAAGAACCCAATTCAAGACCGAACTTAGAGAAACCCCAGTTCACACCTATTCCAACGACGTATAGGGAGTTATACCAGAGCTTATTTAATATGCATGCTGTAGCTCCTCATTACCTGAAACCAATACAACCCCCGTACCCCAAATGGTATGATTCGAACGCTCAATGCGAGTTCCATGTGAGAATAACGGGTCACTCAATCGATAACTGCATTGCATTTAAGAAGTTGGTCGAAAGGTTCATTAAAATGAGAATTGTGAAGTTCGATGATTTTTTAGAACCTGATCATTCTGACGAAGCAGCAAAATGTGATAATTGGAACTGGGATGGGGCAGGAGAGTGCGTTTCCTTGAAAAAGTCCTTAGAAGCCTAGAAATCGGGAAATCAGAACACTAATAACATATCCGAAGAGGGAATCACAGAATAAAAGTTTCCAAGCCCTTACATACATGGAAAATTTTGAACAATGGGACTGTGGAAGGGATCCCTGTATTTTTAGCTAATCTAGAGTAATTTTCAAAACATGCTTGTTGCTTTAAGCCTAGAGGCAATAAGAATCTTTTTGTGAAATAGACTTGTGTCCATAATCTTTATTTTAATAAAATGCATCTTTTTGGGCAAGTATTCTTTCGTTCCTTCTATTTATAGATTCTTTCATTCAAATATTTTTTCATTCTTCATGCATGATCATACCATAAATAATCATCCTTAGAGTCATTTATTCTTTGGAATTTGCCTTCGTACCTACAATAGGTACCCAGATATCAAGACATGAGCGACGCTGTTACTGACTCCCTTTTGAGTTAGATATGGGTCTAGAAGGATCTAAGGATTTTGAAGATGACAGAGATTGTAGCTTATCTTTTGATTTAGGATAGCAGAACAAGATAAGAATAGACTCTACCTTGCAAAGGGTCAGTAGGTGTTGAGAGCTTAGGAAAGGGGAAAATATCGAAGCCTAATTCATCACAGAAATAAGGCGAGACATCATTGAGCTGTTTTCAATAATTCAAAGATGTTTTCGCACAATCATATCAAGGCACACCAGGCTACTGAAACGTGGGTATGCTGTTAAGATTAGTGTTTAAAGAACCCATGTTAATGGTTTTACAATGGCCAGGCTAATCAAGAGGTTCGGGCTACTGGTTTACCGAGAAAGGGGAATTACACCAGTTATGCCCTAAATGCCAGATGGATGAATACAGGACTTATGCGCCTCCTCTATTTCCTCACAGATTCCCTAAATATGGGGCATGGACGTTATCAAACCAATCTCCTCAAAGGCTTTTAGCCAACATCGATTCATATTCATGGTCGTTGGTTATTTCACCAAGAGGGTGAAAGTCGTTTCTTATACAAATCTTATAATATCGACAGTCATCAAACCCCACTCTCAATGTCAAAAAAAAAATAAAAAAAAAACTAGGTGCCAACAAAGAATGCCAGAAGGGACCATACATAATTACACAATGTCAAAGATTTACAGTCTGTTCAAAGATCAGACACCATTCAGTGCAGCAAAGGCAGTCAAAAAAACCATTCAAAATTTTTTTAAAAAAATGACTGAGACTTGTAAAGGTTGGCATAGAGAAGTTACCATTTACCCTCTAGGTTTCTTGAACGTTGGCCAGAACTTTCACCGGGGCATCTTTCTCATTGGTTTATGAAAGGAAAATAATTGTTGGAAGATAAGATTCCTTTTCCCTAAGCTTTGATTGAATTGGATAAAGCAGAACATCTCCAGTAAGCTTGATTGAAAGTATTCATCATGGTCGAATGTACCAAAAACAGATAATACGGGCTTATGACAAAATGGTTCGCCCAAGAGAATTTCATAATGGGGACCTGGCATTATGAAGGATTCTTCTCATACAAAAGGACTTCAGAGGGAAGTAAATACCAAATTTGGAAAAACCTTATGTGGTGAGGAAGACTTGTTCTGGAAGATCATTAACTTTGGCCAAGATGGATGGCAAAGATATGTTCAAGCCAGGGAGTTCAGATTTCATCAGAAAGGATAGGCCAAAGTGAAAACCCGCAAAGGGCGCCTTGAGAGTTTTTCTTAAAAAAAAATAACGAAAAAATGAAATGAAAAATTCAATCAAAAGAAGAAAGAAAAAGGAGAGGCCAAGGCGAAAACTTGCAAAGGGCGCTTTGAGACCAAAAGGGATTTGAGTTGAAAACCCGAAAAGGGCGGCTCAAATTTTGTTCGAAAGTGGGGCATACAGTAGTCTTGCTACGCTTGAATTAACAATGAAAAAAAATTTTACGTCTTGGGGCATCGACAAAGTACTCCGGATCCCCTAAACACATATTGAGCTCAAAATGGTCCTCAAGAAGTTTAAACAGAGAAGCTCAGGCTGCGATATCTGGGGCACCTAGTTTCCATTTTACCCATTTTAAATTTGTTATTTGTGATTATCTCATTCTTTTCAAAATACACTACCAATAAATTTCCTTCATGATTGCATTTGCTAGCTTTGATTAACTTGTTTGCTTCGAGCTATGCTCCCAATCAATTTCCTTCTTGTCCATTGTTATAATCTTTTTCAGGCATTTTGCATTGAAATAACGATTGGTGGACTAATAATACTTTCATAGAAGGAGTTTCGCATATTACTCTAGAATCTTCTGAATAATACAAGAACCTGAAATAGGACTGTTGTTTAGAACTCACCAAGCCTAAGGTTGGGAAATATTGGAGAAAGACGATTATCTCTTTGGACTTTTTATTGGTTGAACAAAAAGACAAGACATTTCATTGGTGATACAACCTCGACGAATAATGAGCAATGTTAACCCATGTGTAAAAGGGGAATCATTCGCGAGAAAAAATGATATTCTGTATCCATGCAAATATCATGCATACACATCTGGTCATGACACCTAGGGAATGGAAGGTGTAGTAGACCAAATTGATTGAATAAGTTACAAATTCTATACCCCTGAGTCGTAGTGGGATGGATTGAAGATGATACAAATTCTATACCCTTGAGTCGCAATGGGATCGATTGAAGATGACACGGACCCTATACCCCCTCCGAATTGTAGTGAGAGGGTCTGAGGATAGTATAAACTTTATGTCCCAGAAGGTACAGTGGAAGAGACTTTAAAACTACAGCGGGGCAAGCTTGCTAAGCAGAATATGATTGTTTCTTTGGGTTTTCTGTCAAGAATAACACCCAAGTAAGAAGACAGGATATTACGTCAAGTGATACAACCTGGAAGAATAACGAGCAATGTCAACCCAAGCAAAAAGGGGATCTTTCTCATGACATTCTGCATTCGTGCAAATGTCATTCATGATATCATTTAGTTAGGAGTATTTGATTCATTCCGATCATTACATCCTAATCACTTTACATTTAAAAAAATAGATCGTTCTTATGACATTCTGCATTCATGCAAATGTCGTCCATAATACATTTGAGTCTACAGGACATGTCCTCCAGAGAACGGTGTAGCAACATCGGTGAATTCCCCAGTCCTATCTACAGGATAGGTCGAAGATTGTAGATCTTGTCGCCCTAAACAGTAGTAGGGCAAGATCGGAGGCAAATCATGTCTCTCTAAACAGTAAGGAAACATGATTTAAGCCACCGTCCTATTGCCCTGACCAGCAGTGGAATAGGTTAAAAATTGTAGATATTGCCGCCCTAAACAGTAGTGGGGCAAAATCGAAGGCAAATCTTGTCTCTCTAAATAATAGGGAAACATGATTCAAGCCACCGTCCTATTGCCCTGACCAGCGTTGGAATAGGTTGAAGATTGTAGATCTTGTCGCCCTAAACAGTAGTGGGGCAAGATCGAAGGCAAATCATGTCTCTCTAAACAGTAAGGAAACATGATTTAAGCCACCGTCCTATTGCCCTGACCAGCAGTGGAATAGGTTAAAGACTATAGATCTTGTCGCCTTAAACAGTAGTGGGGCAAGATCGAAGGCAAATCTTGTCTCTCTAAACAGTAGGGAAACATGATTCAAGCCACCGTCCCTATTGCCACCACCAAAGATGGAATAGGTTAAAGATTGTAGATCTTGTCGCCTAAATAGTAGTGGGGCAAGATCGAAGGCAAATATTGTCTCTCTAAACAGTAAGGAAACATGATTTAAGCCATTGTCCTATTGCCTCGACCAAAGATGGAATAGGTTAAAAATTGTAGATCTTGTCGCCTCTAAACAAAGAGTGGGGCAAGATCAAAGGCAAATCTTGTCTCTCTAAACAAAGAGGAAACATGATTCAAGCCACCGTCCTATTGCCCCGACCAAAGAAGTGGAATAGGTTAAAGATTATAGATCTTGTCGCCTAAATGAAGTGGGGGCAAGATCGAAGGCAAATCTTGTCTCTCTAAACAAGAAGGAAACATGATTTAAGCCACCGTCCTATTGCCCTGACCAGTAGTGGAATAGGTTAAAAGTTGTAGATCTTGTCGCCCTAAACAGTAGTGGGGCAAGATCGAAGGCAAATCTTGTCTCTCTAAACAGTAGGGAAACATGATTCAAGCCACCGTCCTATTGCCCTGACCAGCAGAAGTGGAATAGGTTAAAGATTGTAGATCTTGTCGCCCTAAACAGTAGTGGGGCAAGATTGAAGGCAAATCTTGTCTCTCTAAACAGTAGGGAAACATGATTCAAGCCACCGTCCTATTGCCCTGACCAGCAGTAAAATAGGTTGAAGATTGTAGATCTTGTCGCCCTAAACAGTAGTGGGGCAAGATCGAAGGCAAATCTTGTCTCTCTAAACAGTAAGGAAACATGATTTAAGCCACCGTCCTATTGCCCTGACCAGTAGTGGAATAGGTTAAAAATTGTAGATCTTGTTGCCCTAGACAGTAGTGATACAAGATCGAAGGCAAATCTTGTTTCTCTAAACAGTAATTGAACATGATTTAAGCCATAATCCCATCTCCCCGACCAGCAGTGGAACAGGCTAAATATTGCAAATATTGTTTCCCTGAAATTACAGTGGAACAAGATCAAAACAAACATTATCTCCCTGAAGTTGCAGTGGAGCAGGTTGAAGTCACAAATCTTATCTCCCTGACCAGCAATGGAATAGGCTGAAGATTACAAATCTTATCTCCCTGAAGATGCAGTGGAGCAGACTGAAGACTGTTAATCTTATCTCTCTGAGGTTGCAGTAGAACAGATTGAAGTTATGAATTACAGATCTTACCTCTCTGGAGTAGCAACGAAGTGGATCAAAGCAACAAGATGCGGTGGACGGGAATGAGGCTACATGAAGAATAGGAGCACCGAAGAATCAAGACTCAGCGGAGCCAGGCAAATTTGGACCTTCTTTAGGTCTTTACTCTATTTCCGTTACATGACAATGAGCAAAGAGGGGCAGCTGTAGAAGGCCCAAATTGCCCGGCCCACTTTACATACCAAATAACAGACCTAATTAACCCACTAATCAGCCCAAACCTAAATCAATTAGCCCACTATCCTAAACTTTTCCAAGAAACCCTAGCCCCTTAGGTGTCCGACCCTTCCACTTGCTCTCGCCAACCACCACCGCCTGCACTACGGTCTTGTCCACCGCCTCCACTTGCACTGCAAGGATTAGAAAAGAAAATGACAAGAAAAGATTGTAGGAATCAACTATAAAAGTCGATCTAAACCAATTGTAAAGGGGGAGATTTTATTGAATAAGAACAGCTTTTTTTAATACAAAAAAATTTTGAACACAAAAAACAGAGATTCAAGCAAGGATTCAAAAAATAAAAACCAAAGGCGAGAGATTCAAACGGGCACACACCTACGAATCAAGACAAAAAGAGCAAAAATCCGATTATTAAATCGCTATAAGACTGAGTTTTCTATTTTTCTGAAGGTGATTTACGTTTTAAAAGCCTCATTCTTTAAGTTTTTTTTTTATTTTGTTATCTATTTTATACAAAGAAAAAGGAGATCGAGTACTTACCTTGGTCCCCTCGTCACGGAGAGCCCTTTCCGTGCAAACGCTTGCCATTGGCCCACGACTGGCAGGTGCAGACAGACACCGGAGGCCCTAGGCGGACGAGAGGAAGACGAAAGGGAGAGAGGGGAGAAGCTTTAAAGTTTTGGCTTTTTTTTCTTCTCGAATCGAGAACGAAATGAAACAGAATAAAATGGGTTTTAAGGTTTTGAATAAAACAAATACATTTGGTTCAAGGTTACTGCGCATGTCCCTTAAAAGGGATATTTGCGCGATGGATCCCTCCCCATTACAGCGCCATTCAATCGGCCCCTTTTTGTTATTTTTCCTTTTTACAGATTTTACCCTCAAATTTCTTTGGGTTTTCAATAGGGTCCTTAACCCATGGATGCGCAAAGAGAATGGGAATAATTTCCCATATGGTCCCTACCCTTTTGCGCGCATTTTATATAAGTCCTTCGAGTAGTTTTTTTATTTTTAAAATCTATCCCTTTTACTTTATTTTAACTTCAATCTAGTCCTTTATGTTGTTTATCTGCTTGTTTTAGACTCTAAATTTTATAATAACTTCAATTTAATACCGCGTTCCTTTAATATTAAATTTTCTATATTCTCTATGTATTATTTTCATTATTTCATTATTATTTTATTTCATATATGGATAATCTTATTTTTGTTTCCTTATTATTTTTACTTTTAATTCATATTATTTTGAATTTCTTTATTTTATCATTACTACTATTATTATTTTAGTTTTATTACTATTACCGTTATTATTATACTTATTTTAGTATTAATTTTATTTATTTACCTTATTGTTATTCGTTTATTAGTACATTGCTTATTATTATTTTTATTACTATCAATACTATTATTATCATTATTTAATATTTCTACTACTACTATTATTATTATTATTATTATTATTATTATTATCTTTACTCTATTTTTATTTTGTTCTTTTATTATTATTTCCTTTTACTATCTTCCTTATTGTTATTATTATCACCATTATTTATTTTAAGTTTTTTTTAAAAAAAGCTATTATTATACATTTATTATCATTATTCTTATTATTATTTCTATTATAGTTACATTTTCGTTTTGTGTATGTTTACTTGTTATTTTGTCATTAACTAATCATTATTATTATTATTATTATTATTATTATTATTATTATTGTCATTATTCTATTTGTCTAATATCTCTATTGTTTAATTTATTTGCTCATTTTTTTATTCAAATGTACGCTTTATCGTTTACTTATAGCTCTTTTTAGTTCGTTTTTTTTGTTCATTTTGTCTTTATATTTTCGCTTATATCACTTTTATTTTATTATTGCATTCATTTCTGTTATATATATTAACGCCATGATTTATTTTTCATTACCAAATTCGTGTTACATTAAAGACGTTGTTACAAAAATCGATGTTTCGTATTTGGGAATTTGAGAAAATCGTGCCCCAACTTACTGGGTTTCGATTTTTCTCGTTTAATCTAAATAACGGAATATCCTTTTAAAAAATCGCAATACAAGTTTTAAATAAAATGCTCGTTCTCGGAAATTCGAAATGTTGTGCCCTAACTTACTGGACACGATATCTAGATACCCCGAGATAAGTTTTTTTCCAAAAATAAGGCAATATTTCGTATTTAGAAATTCGATAAATCGTGCCCTATCATGCTGAGTTTCGATTTTTCGTTTGACCAAATAACTAAATATCCTTTTAAAATTCTATCCATGTTTTCTAAAAAACAAGGCAATGTTTCGTGTTTAGAATTTCGAGAAATCGAGCCCTAACTTACTGGGTTCCGGTTTCTCACTTGACAAATAATCGAATATCCTTTTGATATTTTCAATGCATGAGTCTCGGGAATCATGAGATGATCTTGGATTCGAGGATTTAAATTGTCGTGTCCTATCGTGCTGGATGTGACATTTCATTCCTTCGGAGCGAGAGAATCTTAATATTCAATTCGAGTAAATTCAAATATTTTCTAAAGGATTCGTATTTTAAAATCTTTTCAAATTTTCAACATTAGGACATTAATTAATCAATTTGGTACCAATTTTGGGCGTGACGAGGGTGCTAATCCTTCCTCGTACATAACCGACTCTCGAGTCCATTTTCTGAGTTTCGTAGACCGGAATCGTTGTTTTGATAAATCAAACTGTTTATTAAAAACAACCGTTTTACGAGGTGACCCGATCACACCTCATCAAAAAGGATTGGTGGCGACTCCCAAGTTTTTCGTTTTTATTTTCAAAAATCCAAGTCGACCCCGTTTTTCAAAAAAATGGTTTCGACACACAGGATTGGGAGCCTTGCATGAAAAATGGTCGTATTTACAGTCACAAAAACAATCATCGTTTGTGCACTGTGAATCTATAAGATCCTATCCTTTCAAAACAAGAGAATATGGTCATGGAATCAACTACTAAGAAAGGTTTTGTTTAAAAAATATGTCATCATCACATGTTAATATCTAATTCATTATTTTCCAATAAATGTATCATCCCCATTTATATGTATAGGATTCGGTCATGAATGGTGATTAAATTTGTATTGGATACTAATGGATAAAAATAATAATGGAAGGGAGCTTAGCCCAATATTAATTAGTAACAATTCTGTTATTTTTTCTCTTCTATATTTTGGATTTTTTCTTTGGAAGGATTGGTCTTTAGAACATAATAAAACTTGTAAACAAAATTTCTATCAGGCTTTTTATTGAGGGTATTTTGCTGTTATTTCTATTCATACAAGTTATTATCAGCGATGAAGGTTGGAATTTACACAGTTCCATTGGGCATGATAGTTTCACTTGTTTTAACATGTCCCCATTTTAACTAAATTTATGTTTAATGGATTCTTATAGTGCATGTGTCTAATATTTGTGTGTTACATAATATAATCATCAAAATATATAAAAAAGATTTTAATTTTTTTTAGAATTTACCGCATTAAATATATACATATGTATATACTTATTATATATCAATATCCATAACTCAAATTAAATCCACGTAAAAATGAATGATACAACAAAAACTTATCTTTTTAAAAAAAATGCATATTACGAATACATATACTAAAAGCAATGTGTATAGAACATCAGCTGATGTGTACAGCACTTAAAAGTAGTTACAGCTGATGTGTAGTCCCCAAATGAGGCAGTGTGATTACAAGACAAGATAGCAGAACAGAGGAAAATGCTCTTTGCCCCAAACCGGTGGATGACCTTCTAGCTACCCCAGACTTTGATTGATGAAAGGGATGGATTTATATATTCGTAGCAGTACTACAATGGGATCAGTCACCGGCCCTGCCTGACTTTGTGCTCATTAGACCCAGTGGAGCACCATGCTGTGTTATCTCTACTATAAGAAGGGATACGGAGGTCTTCAGAAAGCTCTGTAAGATCTAAAGGAGCATTGAGGCATTAAAAATCAATCAGTGAAAAGGAATGGAAGCAGAAATGTAGGTATTGCAGGTCATTAATTGGGGGCTGGCCTTGCTTTACAAGTGGGAAAAGCACTGTTTAAAGAAGGGAGAGATGTGGATGCTCATTTGTTTACATACATTACCTTTTATTGCACCGGCTATGAGCTTAAGAAATATTGAGATGGTTTTGCGTGGAAGAGACTTAAGTCAGATGCTTCCTTAATGCAGTGAACCCCAGGCCATTAATGATGTGGGTTTCAAGTAGAACTCTTAGGAGCTAAAGAATTAGTTAGGCCATATGTGTAAATATATACGGGGAGAAAACTTCTGTGGGATTGAAAAAATGGGTGTCTCACCTTTAAGTGAATAATAGGTGATTATATCTGTTGCCACCGAGGAAAGTGTTGAAAATTGGTCAACCATGCTGCTTTGATATTTTTGGTTGAAGTGCATGCAGCTTGTAAACATGCTGCTGCACATATGCTTGCTGTAACAGCAATGTTTTTTGTTTAGTTACACTGTAATTAAACTTAGTTGAAAATGAACAAGCTGATGACAGCTTGATACATTTAGGTGTTGAATGACTAGTTTAGGTGGCTTATTTATGTGTACAAGCCATGTTTATCAAGTTACTAGGCTACTTAGTGGTAGTAGGTAGTATTTGGTGATGTATTTGGCTATAAATGTATTGAAAAAATGAGCAAAATGAGCTAAAAGCCACAAGCTCCCTTGGTGCACATTTGTGAGCAAGTAAAAATATTTCTTGCATCTTGCTGCCTTGTACTGTGTCCTGTTTTTCTTCCTTTGCTCTTCCAAAACGCCAACAGAAAGAAATGCAGACAAGGAGAATGAATATGGGCAAGTTGAAGCAATGGTGGTCTGGTTACTTGGATTTCCAGCTGGCAATCGAAACAGGCAAATGAAAACAAACAAACAATTTTTATACATCAACTGACTCAAGCAAATCCGTGAACACAATCGCATGTTCCTTTCCTTAACAAGTAGACAAAAGTCCTGTAATTTGAGAAAAAATTTGGTGTATACATGCTAATGAGAAAGGGCAGTAATTCTGTTAACAAATTTAGAAATGGCATGTATAGATAGATATGTGAGTTAAGATCTTCAATAGCAATAGAAGAAGAAACTTTCTATAAAAAAACAGAACACTGTGTAGTTCCCATAGACATCAACTAAAAGCACATCTGTTTTGTATCTTCATACTTCAATGGCTATTAAATCCCCAACTGCTGTGCTATCATTGCCAGAAATTTTATCACACTTCATGGCTTTTCATTCTTCATTTTCATTAAGGTGCACAAAATAGTTCATCTTCATACATGACCTCGCTGTGAGGAATTATACTTTTCATTTCAGAGTCTGCTTTCTTTTGCAGTTCCAGTGCATCCTGTAGAGTCGACTCTACTTCACCCATGGATGGTCGTTCATCTGCGCTATAAGAGATACAAGACATAGCAATCTCCACATACTTGTTGAAGCACTCTGGGGCTATCCTCCCCTTTAAATATGGATCAATATTGCGATAAATGGTCCCATTCTTGAAACACCAATTTACCCAGGCAGCCAGAGATCTTTTCTGACCATTTGCTTCAAAGACTGGTGTTTTACCACAAATTACTTCGAGTAAGACAACACCAAATGCATAGACATCATTTTTTCCTGACAGATTTTCTGAATCAAAGTATCCGAAAGTAGCCATCACATCTAACGACTCTTTTTTAATTGAAGCTTTTGACATGCTATGAGGCCCTAACCTGCACAGAAAGAACCCAGAAAGCTTAGGAACCAATCCATGATCTAAAAGAATAGTGTTGCTGGTCACGTTGCGGTGCAGTACTCTATACTTTACTCCGGTATGAAGGTAATGTAATCCACGCGCTGCACCAATGCAGATTTGTAGCCTCTTTTCCCAGGCAATTGGACTGCAACTGATACCATTACCATGGAGACAATCAAAGAGCGACCCATTGCTCAGGTATTCATAAACAAGGATTGTTTCCCCCTTCTCATGTCAGAATCCAATGAGAGATTCAACATTTAAGTGGTTCAGCTGGCTAAGGAATACCACTTCAGTTCGGAACGCACTAAGACTAAATTTCATGCGTCTGATAGCAACTGTAAAGGTCCCATCATCTATAACCCCTTTGTATACAGATCCAAAATTACTTATACCAATAATAAAGCCTTCATCGAAGTTGGCAGTCGCAGCTTTGATCTCTGCTAGTGAAAACTGACGAATGCATAGTTCCTCCGGAAGTATGGAATTTGGTTGACTCCCTCGTCGCGAAACGAAGCCAAATGCTTTTTTAGAGACTTGAAAGAAATGTAAAAGTGACATTGAAGAAGTCTGGGTTTTTTTTTTCCCTGAAGAAAAGGGTCGATCAAACAGTAGAAAAAGAAAAAAATGTAGAAGATAATTGAAGAAGTTAGAACCTGGGTTTTGAGAGTTGATCGAAGGAGGCTGTTGGGCACCTTTTTCTTTATTATCTAAAGTGAAGACAAAAACATGCAGAGAAGCAAAAGGCCAAAAGCATAGAGTGCCCTGAGAGAAATGAAACACTTCAGCACTAATTAAGGTTTGATTTTTCTTATATGAATCCATAAATAAACGAGCACAAATGACAAGCAACCTGTCAAATTAGGGTAAAAATAGTAATTTTTGTTTTCCTCATATTATATTTTGGTCATTTACATTTAAAATGTTATATTTTAATCACTTATATTAACATGTTGTAATATTTTAGTCACTAAACTGTTAATTGCCGTTAATGGTGTAACGGTAAACTGACGTGATACGTTAAATCATCATTTTAAACAAAAAATTTAGGTTAAATTATACAATTGGTCTCCATATTTTTTCGTTTTAAGCAATTTAATTTTTTTCTTTATGTCCGTTTAACTTTTCTTTTTTATCTTTATTTTTCATTCTCTTCTGCTTCTCTCTCTATTTTCCTCTATTCTCCATCTCTTTCAACGTAATTTTTCTATGTTTTCCACTTGTTAAAACTTTTTTATGTTTATGAAAAAAGAAAAGGCGAAAGTCTAAACCAAAACAAAACATGCATAGCATATTCTCACCCCACAATTACAAACCCTCATCATCCATCATCGCTTTAATGTTGTATCTCTTAATGATCTAGTCCACAAGCTCGCTTTACTTGAAGACCTCATCAATCGTGACTTATGGTAGTCCACCCTCAACAAAGTTTCCCGAACTCATTCCCTTAACCTCCTAATCAACCCTTACGACCACCTTATCTATCTTACCTACAACATTCTCACCCTCATGAAACTACGTTGTTTCACAGATTCTTCAAACGAGCTCTACACTCTTAATGACTAAAACGACCACCATAGGAAACTTACCCTCAACTTTACCCAAACCAGTTTGGTTCCATGCTCCATTTCTCTCTTCGGTTCATCTATGCTCCCTTTCTCTCTTTGGTTCATCCATGCTCGACTTTCAATCAAGCTTACTTGAAAATATTTAATAAGGTTTAGATCAATTTTATCGTTTGCTTAATTTTATTTGTCAAAAAATAAAAGGAAAGGAACTGAAATGAATAATCTACACGATTCTATAAAAGTTTGGAAACGGAAAAAAATATTTTGAATATAAAGAATTCAATTTATGTTTAGATTTGATTAAGGACATGGTTTTTTATATTTATTAGTTAGATCCAATTTTAGTTTCAAAATTAGGTTATATTCAAATCGAGATTTGATTAAGAATGATTGATATTCGATTTTCAGTTAAATTCAATTCAGGAATCATGTGAAAGAAACAAGAACTTGTTTATTTGGTGGGTAAAGATTCTGTTTCTGCAGTGAAGAATATGACAAAAGAGAAAAATAAAGGGGAAGAAGAAAATGAAAGTAAAGAAATAAAAAGAAAAAAAATAGAAGTATAGGAACTAGTTTTAACAAATGGAAAATATAAAAAAGAACTACGTTAAAAGGAATGAAGAATGGAGGAAAATAGAGAGAGAATGAGAAGAGAATGAAAAAAAAAATTCAAAGAACATAAAGGAAAAATTAAATTGCTCAAAACGAAAAAATAAAGGGACCAATTATATAATTTAACCTAAAATTTTTGTTTGAAATTATGATTTAACATGTCACATCAGCTTACTATTACACCGTTAACGATAATTAACATTCAGTGACTAAGATGTTACAACACGATAACGTAAGTGACTAAAACATAACATTTTAAACATAAGTGACTACAATATAATCTGAGACAAATAAAAATGACTATTTTAATAGTTTATCTGTCAAATTAAGATGAATATTCTGTTTTATTTATTTATTTACTCTTCCCAATAACTTCCTTGTCAATCTAATATTTTTCAAATATCTTCCAAATCCTTATTTGGTTAATTTTTTTAATTATTTAAATTATCCTATCACATTTTTTCTAAATTAAAATATAGTTGATGTTCCAAAAAGTATAAAAAATTAAAACATATAACTGATGATTTTGGGTAAATGACCATAATATACCAAATTTTAAAAAAAATTACAGAAAAGGGTCGAAAAAATAATTATTTACCGGAAAGGGTCATTTCCCCTGAAAACGTGTCAACGTCAGCGCGTTTTCAGGGGATGAATCAGAAAAGCGCGTCCACGAGGGAGCGCTTTGTGCCACATCAACGAAAACGCGCCCTGAGGGCGCGCGCTGATGTGGCAAAAGCGCCCCTCGTGGACGCGCTTTGCCCTCGCAACGGTCGAGATTTTTTTACCGTTGGGCCTCCAACGGTAAAAAAAACCTATAAATACCCCCAACCCTTTTATTTTTTTCACACATTAGTCCTTACTCATTTTTCTCTCAAATTCCTCTCAAATTTCTCTCAAATTCCTTTAAACTTCCTCTCAAATTTCACAATAGTCCTTTAATATTTACAAAAAGCCCTTTTTAAATTTTTTGAAATATTTTTTGATAAATTTAAAAATATTCGATCGTATTAGCAATAGCCGGAGAATTAATTCGTCTCTCTACGATAAACACATCTCCGTCGATCAAATGCAAATAGTAAGTTTTAATTTTAATTTTTCAATACTATTTAAAATTTTTAAGGTTTATGCAATTTTAATTAAATTTTATTTTATAATTTTTAAACAATCAGAGATCGGGTGTTGCAATGCTATATTCGCAATATGCCCGTCCGCCATCGCCGTTTATCGAGAATTACTCGCGGAAGCGGGTTTTTGGCACGTGGCCACGATAGGCCGGGGGTGCAAGTTGGACCCGAAGTTAATCAGTGCGTTGATAGAGAGGTGGAGACCCGAGACGCACACTTTCCATCTTCCATGCGGAGAGTGTACCATCACTCTAGAAGACGTGCAATTGCAATTAGGATTGCCGGTGGATGGGTACGTAGTCACCGGGACCACAATTTTTGGCGATTGGGCCGCCGTATACTACGAGCTTTTGGGTGCTATTTCGGATAACATTTACGGTGGTCGGATCGAGATGGTGGTTACTGAGACACATTCCCGGAGCCAAATAATGATTCAACGGAAATAGAAAAAATACGGTATGCTCGGGCATACATTCTTGAGATGATTGGAGGCTATCTATGCTTGGACTGTCACACGAAACCTCGTACACTGAGATGATCAATGAAACTCGTTGATTTTAGAGCAAAGATGAATTGAGTTGGGGTCCGCCGTGCTAGCAAAATTGTATCGGGAGATGTGCGAGCGACACGCAAATTAATAAAGCGAAAATTGGAGGTTGCCTATCACTCTCACCGCAATCATGGGCGCGGTTTCGATTTCCATTTTTACGTCCTCGAGTCGACCACCCATATACATTCCCACTCATAACGAGGTAAATTTAATATTAGATTTTACAATTATTACGTAGATTTAAAATATAATTGTATGCTAAAAATTTATTTAATTAGGTGGAACCATTCGCGACTTATGTTGGAATACCTACATCGCTTGAAGATATACGGCTTCTACTAGAGCAACGGTCCGGAAGCACAAGTAAGTATTAAATTTTAATTAAATTTCGTAATAAAATAGTCGTTTCATATTTTGTATTTAGTATTTCGTATTTAGTATTTAGTATTTAGTATATAACTAATATTTTTATCATGTTAATATAGTTTGAATGGCACCATACGAGGACCTGTCAATTCGGGCAGTGATTTCGGAGGAGTTCTTTCAAAATCTGAACATTTGGCATGTGAAGGTCCCATTGATCAACTATGCCACCGTGGAGATGCATTAATCAGATCGGGTTCTGCGTCAATTTAGATTCCGACAACCGATTCCCGTGGCACCTGAGGTGCTCGATGATGAGCACAAAGTCGACTTACGGCAGTTGCATACGGATTGGCCAAGATATTGGTCAGCGTATATCGAATTGTGGGAGAACCGGTATGATTATATACCTACTCGGGAATCGATCATCGTTCCTGAGTTAGTGTGCGTGTCAGAATACATGCCATTGTTTCGGATCCATGGCAAACCGTATCTATTGTCGGAAGAGGAGAGGCGACGACAACTTCGTGAACAAAGGGAACGACGGGGCCCTTTAAATCCAAGGAGAAGGGGTGATGAGACAAGACCATCAACAGCGCCGACACAGTCACCGGGCCCATCAACAACGCCCATACAGTCACCAGGCCCAACACTTCAGCCGACGACACCGACATCACAGCCTTTTCAGATTATGCCAGGTGCGTACCCTAGCCCTTATATGTATCCTAACCCTTATATGTTTCCTTTTCCATCCCCACTAAGAGTTGGAATGCATGGCTTGTTTGAGTTCGTTCCCGACTACTCCAACTGGCCAGCCGATCTTGAGGCCGCCGTCGCATGAGGGATCGCACGAGGTGCCGTCGGGGAGCTCTTCCTTTTACCAGTCTCCTTCGCCTTATGGGATTCAGAAACCTCCGCCATTGTTTATGCAAACACCTCCCCAGTCATTATTTTATCAAGGTGGGTCATCCTCCCAACACCCACAACTGACTCCCGCCAGAGGAACTGAATCCCCGCTTTGAGGTTCCACAACCCCGCTGGAAGCTAGAAGAAGGAGGAATCCAGCGCGTAACCGTCGACCACCCCCATGTGGCACTGATTCCGACCGGCACCAACATTGATTCCGACTGCCATTTTTTTTTGTAATTTAGTTTTTATATATTTAATAAAATAAAAGTTGTTTTTTTATTTTTTTTATCGTAATTTAATTTTTATATCTTTGCTAAAATAAAAGTTGTTTATTTTTTTATTGTAATTTAATTTTTATATCTTTAATAAAATAAAAATTGTTTTTTTATATTTTTTTGTAATTTAATTTTTATATCTTTAATGAAATAAAAGTTGTTTATTTTTTTATTGTAATTTAATTTTTATATCTTTGCTAAAATAAAATAAAAGTTGTTTATTTTATTTTTTGTAATTTAATTTTTATATCTTTAATAAAATAAAAGTTGTTAATTTTTTGATTGTAATTTAATTTTTATATCTTTAATAAAATAAAAGTTATTTTTTTTGTAATTTAATTTTTATATATTTAATAAAATAAAAGTTGTTTATTTTTTATTGTAATTTAATTTTTATATCTTTGCTAAAATAAAATAAAAGTTGTTTTTTATTTTTTTGTAATTTATTTTTATATCTTTAATAAAATAAAAGTTTTTTTTTAATTGATTTTTTTTATCTTTAATAAAATAAAAGTTGTTTTTTTAATTTACTTTTTTATTTTTAATAAAATGAAAGTTATTTTTGAATATCCTAATTGTAATTTAATTTTTTATATATTTAATGAAATAAAAAACACATACTTTACTTCTATCATGTCTTTAAATACATCTAAACAAAAATGATACAGACGAAAATGAGACATAACTTTTCAAGCCACCAAGAGACAAAAATGATAAGGAGACTATCAACTATTCCGACTTGGACATGAGCAAGATGTATGGCCTGGGTTCCTATACCATCCGCATAACTTCCGTTGGTTGGCCGTTTCTCGGATATCCATATTGTTGCGTATTCTAGTCGAGCAAGGTCGACCTTTTGGTTTGCGCCACAGTTCTCTATTCGGTAACAGCTTATACGGAGCAAGCAATACAGACGGCCACTTACGTTCATCTGAGACTGGTGGGAATACGTATCTCCACACGTTGTACATGTTTTCTATTTTATACACTTCGTCGACATAACTCATGGGATCCAGACGGAGATTCTGACAAGCCGCAAGTACATGAGCGCATGGGTAACGAAGTGCATCAAATATCCTATAGTCGCAGGTCCTATTTTTCAAGTGTACACGATATTGTCCGCCAACAATACATTGGTTCGGTCTGTCAAACTCCGTCACACGAAACCATAGGTTGCCGCGATCGTGACACACTGTGTGCATGGTGTTGGCCTGTGCCTTCCCATTGTTAATTTCTCGCAATACCTTCGCGCACCCTACATGGCCTCCTTCATTTGGCCTTTATAACTCGCTGCTCGCTTCGAAAATAGTGCCGCTAAACGAAAATATGTCTCTCGCACAACCGATGTTATCGGTAAATGACGCATTCCTTTTAGAACAGAATTTATGCATTCGGCCAGGTTTGAGGTCATATGACCATATCGTAGGCCACTGTCGTATGCTTGTGTCCACTATTCGAAAGGAATATTGCATAGGTAGTTTGCGTCTTCTTTGTTAACTGAGCGCAAACTCGCCAACATCTCGTGAAAACGGTCCTTATGGATCTCGTACCCTGCCAATATAAGTTGATAGCGAATACTACATACCACTCTTCAATTAAGAATAAATTGAATATTACAAACGAAATTATATTAATAGATATTACATACCCATATTGGTCACTTGCCGTCGTTGACTTGTAGATCGATGTTGCCCGTGGTAGTTGGACGCAACATGCCTTAAGCAATATCGATGGTGTGTGCGATGCCATAGGTTTCCCTGTCGCTCTATTACAGCTAGTATTCCAGGGCCCCGATCCGATATAACGTATATATCGAGTTGGGGGCAAACATGCCTCCTTAACCTAGATAGAAAGAAATCCCAGTCATCAGCTGACTCCCCCGGTGTTATTGCAAACGCAATTGGAAGGATTCTCCCACTGTCGTCCTGTGCCACAGCTAGCAATAGTCGATGCGTATATCTACTATACATAAAGGTACCGTCAATTTGAACCAATGGCTTGCAGTATATAAATGCGTCTCGGCATTGCTTAAATGTCTAGAACAGACGCTTGAACACTTGGCATCCACGGAGTAATCGATTGTTGTAGTACGCCGGTTCCGTTTCAAGGTCTGTTATGCCGCTGCTCGACATATCTCTCCAAAGACTGACACCACCGCCACACTTCATTATATGAAGGCCCCCCACCGACCATGCAACTTTTCCAACGCCTTTTGCTTGGCTATCCAAGTCTTCCGGTAAGAGGGCGTGTACCCCAATTGGCTACGAATATTGCCAATTAAGGCCGGCACTGTAGTCTTGGGATCTGCCTTCATCGTCGATATTATTAAGTTAGCCAATATCTCTGAATCCATCTTCGGATGATCTTGTGAAACACCTGTCAATGAAGTACGTTAAATAATGCAACATTACGTAATATTAGTATTATTCAAAAACCTTGAACACCTAGTGATACTGTACCGGCAAGACATGTATGTGGACCGTTGTACTTTTTGATCTCCCACAAGCATGTCCTTTTCCTCAACGAGACCATGATTTTTCATGAACATGTACCGTCTTGCACTGCACACTTGGCCTCGTACTTATCGAGTTTGGATTTAACCATATTATAGTTAACCCCGTTCTTGATGCTATATTGTTTCAATGCACCAAGAAAACTATCCTTGTTGGAAAACTCTTTACCAACTTGTAATTCACCCAAATCCAATGACGAACTTATACGGTCACGCCTTCTGTGTGGTAGTTCAGGAAACTCCAATGCATCGTCTTGAGATAGATCGACATTATGCATGTGGGCTGGAGGCGAGTACGCCCTGAATCACGGATCTTCTTCTTCTTCATCTGAACCCCCTTCAACGTCGGTTGGAACAGGCTCTGATTCAGAAAATAATGCAACTTCTGCACCATCGGGGCCGGGCTCTCGAGGTGGATCCACATCGGACTCATCATCCGACCCACCATCATCTGCAACGAACGAGAGCCCCTCGCCGGTGGATGTCGTGGGGAGTACATTATCCCTTCTTAAACAACTTTCGTAACATTCCCAATCATATGTAGATTTCCAATCACTAGAAGTTGATGACGTTCCCCAATACGTATTACTAGCATCGAACGTCGAAGGAAGGATATGCATGTCCCATCCACCAACCGAGTGTCGTGCAGGGGTTGTGTTTTTCATACTACCACCAAACACGGGCGCTTCTGTATTCTCCCTCCCACTAAATGTGTGTCGGCTTGGGGTCGTGTATTCCCCTCGAACAGCAGTAGATGTTGAAGTCGAAGGAAGATCACTTGGCGATGAAAATTGTACATATACATCAAGATAGGGTGATCCACTGGCAAGATGAGTCTCCACCATTGCCTCCAAGCTCCGAGGACCTTTGATGTCGAATGAGTCATATCTCACGGGATCAACCGAAGCGCAAAATCTATATTTAATAGACTGAACTTTCATTGGCGTTGTTTTGAAGATTTTACGCCTAATTCTTTTGCGGGTTCTCACAAATCTATGTTCCTGTTAAAACCCGGGCCATACTGTGTTCTCCGATAAAAAATAACACCATTTTCTGTCACAAACCTTACCATCGTAGTAAATAATAGCATTAATACGCTTCACTCATCTTCGCTTCTATTTTACTTTTGCCTCAATTTCTATTATGCAACCCGAGAATGAAATTTGGCTGATTTATAGTCTAAGGATTGTCATACTATCAGAGCAAAAGAGCGCCCACGTGGGAGCTTTTTCAAGACTCTTGCTAACGATGCATCCTGCTTGAAGCGCTTTTGGCCACTATTTGTTCGTAAACGCCTTCTCAAAATTATTTTGCCGAGACTCATCAGTAGCAAAAGAGCGTCCACGTGGGAGCTTTTTTCAAGACTTTGCCGACAAAGTGCATCCTGCTTGAAGCGTTTTGACCACTATTTGTTCGAAACGTCTTCAAAATTATTTTGCCGAGACTACTATAGCAAAAGAGCGCCCACGTGGGAGCTTTTTTCAAGCTTCTTTGCCGACAAAGGCATCCTCGCTTGAAGCGTTTTGGCCACTATTTGTTCGTAAACGTCTTCTCAAAATTATTTTGCCGAGACTCAGTAGTAAAAGAGCGTCCACGTGGGAGCTTTTTCAAGATTTTGCGACAAAGGCATCCTGCTTGAAGCGCTTTTGGTCACTATTTGTTCGTAAACGCCTTCTCAAAATTATATTGCCGATACTACTATAAAAAAATTCAAATAATTTTTATTTTACTCGATATATTTTTCCCAAAACCCTAAACTTAAAATTATTCTAATTAATTAACCCTAAAATCTAGTCTATTAATTTTCCCCTAGAAACCCTAAACCCTAAGACCCTAAAAATCCCTAAACTGTAGCCCTAAAACCCTAAAAACTCATACCCTAACACTAAAAACAATTAAAAAGCTCATCGGGGGTGAAGGGCAAAGCGCCCACGCGGAGGAGTGCTTTTGCCACATCAAAGCAAAGTGCGCCTCAAGGACGCAGCTTTTTTGATGTGGCACAAAGCGCTCCCTCGTGGACGCGCTTTTCTGTTTATCCCCTTAAAACGCGCTGACGTGGACGCATTTTCGGGGAAAATGGCCCTTTCCGGTAAATAATTATTTTTTCGGGCCTTTTCCGTAATTTTTTTTAAAAAAAATGGTATATTTAGGTCATTTAGCCGATGATTTTAACCTTTAAATAAAAAACATTTAATTTATTTATAAAAATAAAGACCACAAAAATTTATTATTATTTAAGCGGAAAAAAGAAAAAGGAAGGGATGAATGAATGAAGACCAGTAGTTCTAACTTCCTAAGCCAAGGAATAAACCCCAATACCCACAAGAAACTAACAAGACCAGTAGTTCAACAAGTGAACAAGAGAAACAACAGCAGAGGCAGCAATAACAAGTAGAATCTGAAGAAAACAAAGGCAACATGAGCCTGTAGAGATACCCAAACTCCATCTCCCAAAACCCAATAGGAGAACTTCAGTTTTTTTTTTTCTTTTACCAAGAAACGACAGCTTCGACCAATACACTAGGTTTAGCACAATGTCTTCAAGCCAAGGAAGGGAGGGGTATATGTACTGAGGTTATACAAGGCCCTTGGTTAGAGTAGGTCAAGAATGATAAAAAAAAAAATGGGATTGGGCTGCTCTTGTTTACCGACAAACAAGTTTAATGAACAACCAAGTGAAAATTATTTGAGAAAAAAGAGAGGCTCTGACTTTCCACCTAAGCAACAAACAAATAAACAATCAACTAGTTTCAGTTCATGGTTTAGGATTCGGTTCAAACTATTTACCAATTTCAATTTTATTTGGGGTTTAAAACAAATGCCTAACTGGTGAAAATTTATAAGATTTATTTATTAATAACGTGGAAATTTAAAAAAATGAGTTGGAATGCGAACTTGGATTTCCGTTACTCCTTATATTCATAATGACCAAAATGAAAATAGATTTAAATTTTGATACTTAAAATGTAAATTTTCTATTTTAAGTGTTTAAAATGAAAATTTATGAAAATTTGTAATTATCTGTGTAATTTACTATAAAACAATAATAATTTATTTTGTATAAGTTTTAACATAATCTTTTTATAATTTTATAATTATTTTTTCACATGGTATTAATCAAAATTAAATCATTAAGTATGGTAATTTAATTTATTTTAAACCTAAAAGTGTAGTAGTACCTATCATTGATTCATTGGTTCAAGAAAATAATGCAAGTGACTCATTAAATTCATTAATTGTTGACGTCCCCACCCCAAACCCACTTCCCACTTCCCAAATCTGTAATCTATTATTACCTATTAATAAAAAACAAGACATGACACCCAAAAAAGAAAAAGACAGAAGGAGCACTGTTGCTGTTTTAAGATGTTGAGACGTAATTTTTTTTACTTCAAATTAAAAAAAAAAAAACGAAAGAGAAAAAAATAAAGCAAAGAAAAAAAATAACTTATCTGCAACTGCACACGACCAAACGGAATCTATGGCCACAAATTTGTTAATGTTTTTATTTTTTATTTTTACACGTTCAAAGGCACACCAGATCTCAACTTACCTTGAATCCGTCTAGGTTCAATTTCAATTGAATTTGAGTTAAATTTTAACAAATTAATTAAATTAACTTAATTCCATTTACATCTATATATTTATAATATGTGTAATAGGAAGTCCAAAACAGCTTCTTACCTTCTTTTTCTTTCTATTTTTTTTATAGATAAATTATCAAGCGTTGTTTGCATGTCAAGTTAATGAATTTGATGATTGAAATTGAAAATGTTGTCATCATGTTATTATGAATGAGTTTAAAGATGCTTGAATATTTTTGAAACACGTTTCGAATGTCCCATAATGTTTGAAAATGATATGGTAATATTTTGAGCTAAACTAGGTGATTTTATGGGTATTTTTAGGTCTTGACAAACTTGTTTTAATACAAATGGTCAGATAGATCGATATAAGTAAATTAGTAGCAAAAAAATGAATAGTGCTAGCCAGATGTATCGACACAAGTACCCACTTATACTAATACAATTGAGTCAAACAAGTATCCCTTCCCTGTTTTGAGTTATTTTGAACCCAAAGACCCGAACTTAGTCTTAATCACCTCTGAACACCTAAAACTCATTTAAAAATACTTCTAAAGTGTTTTAAATGACCCTAAGTGATTATGATTAATGTGATGGTCTTGTATGAATTGACTATTTCTCGGGTATTTTTAATAAAACTTGAATAGAAACTAATTCGAATTGCTTCAGCAATGAATGAGATATCTCATATCAGACTCGACAATCAAATTGGGTGTGAGGTATCACATTTCTTCATATAGATAAATATAATATCTAAGGGAAATTTCACCTTTGTATTTGATAAATATAAATCTCAAAATCCTAAGCTAATCTTACTTGGATCACAAATTCTAAGTTTCTCTATAAAGGTTGTATTAGTGTGGATCATGGATTTGCTGTATATAATTCTAATACTATAGGACCTCATTGGCACGTAAGTGCTTTTACTGTTGTGCGAATAAGAAGTGTTTTTATCTTAATACATGTATTTAGTTTATTTGAAGCAATAACAAAAATATTTGTAGCTAAACATCTTTCACAATGTTGGAGAGAGAGTTCAGCAATAGATCGAGAAAAACATAAAAAAAACAGCACACATAAAAAGTAGGAGAAAAACAAGATATCTTACGCAAAACATGTCTTTAGTATGAACTCCCTGAATGGCTTTCAGTTCACATGAAGCAGCATATATAATTTTCACCATCATCAATACAAAACTATTCATTGTTTCTTCTGCCGAGACTTGAGGCTCTCCTCCGTAGCCTTCAACGCTTTCCCGTATATGCTTATTAACTGCAGAGCGTAACGAGTCAAAAGGGTTTATTATTTATTATTACAACTCCGCTTAAAAACACCTAGAGTTGCTATTTCCATATGTCAACCAAGAGAAACAAAGGAGTAGCAAGTTTTCAGTTATTCATCTGTATGTAGTTTTGGCCCTCTACACCACCAATATTTATAGCAATCACGATGAACATGACGTGCTTCAAAATCTATACATAATTCAGCAGATAGAGGTAACATCCTTAAACTTACTTCATCAACCTCTTGAGGAGTAATTATAAGCGGTGGAGACATCATTATGTTGTCGCCTAAAACACGTGTTAGCAACCCATGCTTCTCACATTGTGCTCCAAAATATATAGAATATATAGCAGTCAAAGCTGTGTATTTTCAATTCACTACCTGCGTACTTTATATTCCTTGCTCCTCTAATTACACGTCCTTTTTTTCGGGTCTCTCCCCGTTCTTCTCTAGTCGTCCCCAGGGAATTTTTTTAGGCTAGCAAAATTTAAATTGTAAATTTGCGATAATAAAAATGTAATTCCATCATCTTAATAGTTTATATTTTTATAATTTTTAAATAATTAAATCAAATTTTTATCATTTTAGGGAGGCCAAAGTACAATTTTACATTTACTAATTTAAATCTTTAAAAAATTTATAAGACTTAAATAGAATTTTTTCTATTTTTGGGGGCGGAGCCCTTGCCAACCCCCTAGCCACGCCCTGGTCATCCCCTTTTTCAAAATAATTTTGTGAGTTCTTTTTTTCTAGGTGCATTCTTTTTTTTCCTTTATTTGTGTTGTTTTTTTAGAGTTCTCTTTATTGTGAAAAAAACTGAAAATATATATTTTTTTAAAAGTCGCTTTTCTATCCTCCTTATTACCCCCTTTTTTTACCAGCTCATTATCCCTTTTTTATGCTTTAAAACTCCTATTTTTAACTCCCATAAGGAAGTTAACTAAAAGATTTTTCCATTGCCCACATATGTACATAAATATTATAACTTTGGCCCACGTGTATATATATATTGAGAATATATAGATATATTTTATAATTATGTGCAGTGTGTCTCGCATTTTTCTGACACTTTGCATGTATTTATTGCTGCCCGTGACGCGACGTCGAAGACAAACGCAACCTCTTAAAAAGCAAAGGCGACGTCGTGACGAGAAAGCATGTGACGCCATGATGACGCGACGTATTCCTCAAATAACGCAGCCGCGTTTTGACAGTCAAGCAAGACTCTTTCTCCTAGACGAACTCTAATTACTCCAAGGATATTTTAGTCATATTAGCCCTCTAATCTTAGCCTATTTAAAGGACCATTATAACATTAATAGATGTGAGAAAAAGAGAACTTTTTAATTGAGAGAGGGTTTTGTTTTCAAGATTAGGGATTTGTACATTTAGGTCATTTATTCTTCATCTTGTACTCTCGTTTGTTTTGCTAATTAGTGAAAAGTCGAAGCCTACTTTGCTCATGGTTTTTTTATCCGCTTGGTTATATCGATTAGAGGAGTTTTTCGCATAAATTTGTGTACTTAATCTTCTCTATTCTTTTTTTTTGTTGTTTATTCGGGTTGATTTCCGATAAATTGGTATCAAAGCTTGGTTAGGGTTCCGCAATTGACTCTTTCAAAGATGATGACAACAAAATTCGATATCAAGAAGTTCGATGAAATCAAAAATTTCAATTTGTGGCAAGTTTAGATGACTACAATCCTAGTGCAGAACGACTTAAAGGTCATTACCGATCAAAAGCCTGAAAATTCAGATCAGTCGGAATGGGTTGAGCTTGATGAGAAGGCCTTGTCTACAATTCAGTTGTGCCTCATGAATAATGTGTTGTAGGAGGTGCTTATAGAGAAAAAGACATTTGCTTTATGGAGGAAGTTAGAATCCATGTATATGGCAAAGTCTCCTCTAACTTATCGATTGGTGCTGAAACAATGTTTGTACATATTTTATATGGTCAAATGTGAATCCATTGGGGCTCACATCAGTGAATTTATTACTCTCTTGAATGACATGAAGAATGTCGAGGTTAATATAGATGATGAAGATTAGGCTATGCTATTATTGTGTTATTTCCCCTTCATATAAGACATCCAGGGAGACCCTGATTTACGATAGAGATAAGCTCTCATTCGAGGATGTGAAGGGTAACTTGTTGAGCAAAGAAAAACTCGATAATGATTTGGGTTCAAGTAGCAAGTCGGATCAACAAACCTTCATTTGATTGTAAGAAGTAGACAATAATCTAAGGATTCATATCAGGGCAAGCCTAGGTCGAGATCTAAGTTGAAGAATCAAGACAAAACATGTGGCTACTTCAAAAGGTTCGGTCACATCAGGGCAGAGTGTTATAAGATGCAAAATAAAAACATAAAGGCTACTGAGTGTGACGAGAAAGAGAAGCAGAAGGCTGAGGTAGCTGATGCTAGTGTAGCTGAAAATAAGGGTGATGATTTGTTGCTATTGTATACGGCTGAAAGGTCTAAACTTACATCCGAGTGGGTCCTAAATTCGAGGTGTTCTTACCATATGTGTCCCAACAAGGACTGATTCTCAACATATAGTCTAGTTGAAGGTAGAGTTGTACTTATTGGGAATAATCCACCCTATAAGATAACTGGTATCGGTACCATTTAGATCAGGATGCACAATGAAAGCATCAGGACACTGTCAAATGTCAGGCATGTGCTTGATTTGAAGAAGAATCTCATCTCTTTGGGTATTTTAGACTCAAATGGTTGTGGGATCATCATCGATTCAAACGGTATTAAGATATATCGTGGAGCTCTCGTTTTGATAAGAGGTTAGAAGATCGACAGTCTATATATTCTACAAGGATCAACAATGACTGGTACAATAATAATTTCCTAGTCTATTACGGAGTCGGGCTTGACTCGATTGTGGCATATACAACTTGGTCATATGAGCAAGAAAGGTATGACCATCTTAAGTAAGAGTGGTCTTCTCTCGAGTGCAAGAGTTGGAAAACTAGATTTTTGTGAACACTACGTTTATGGGAAGCAGACACGAGTCAACTTTGATTATGTAGTACACAGCACAAAAGACACTATTTGCTACATTCATTCTGATTTATGGGGTCTAGCTCAAGTCACCTCTAAAAGAGGTAGCAGATATCTCATGACCTTTATTAATTACCACTCTAGGAAGGTTTAGGTCTATTTTCTAAAACATAAGAATGAATTTTTTGGGATTTTTAAACAGTGGAAGACCTTATTGGAGAAGCAGACAGGAAGTCAGTGAAGCGATTGAGTACAGATAATAGACTCGAGTTTTGAACAGTTGAGTTTAATAACTATTACAAATATGAATGAATTGACTAACACTACACAATTTTCAGTACCCCCAACAAAATAGCATTGCAGAAAGGATGAACAGAACTCTACTTGAGAGAGCCTGGTGCATGCTTTTCAATGCAAGCTTAGGAAATGAGTTTTGGGCAAAAGTCGTCAATCTGACTAGCTATTTGGTAAACTGGTCATCACATCGAGCATTGGATGGAAAGATTTTTGAAGAGTTATGGTTAGGTAACCTTCCAAATTACTCTAACCTTAAAGTATTTGGTTGTCCTGCTCATGCATGTGTTAGTGAAGGAAAGCTTGAACCTAAGGTTATGAAATGTATATTTCTTAGTTTTTCTATTAGTGTAAAGGGTTTTAAATTGTGATTCCCTAAAACTAAAAAAAATCATTGTTAGTAGAGCTGTTACTTTTGATGAAATTGTGATGCTTCATTCGAGAAAAGAGTTGATTGTTCTGGTCAACACAGTAAAGTAAAGTGTTTTAAGCAAGGTAGAGCTAAAGCCAAAGCTGGGCCATGCCGCGATGAGGAAGCTCACCACGTCGCAATGAATTTCTTATTTATGTGAGGCTGGAGGTTCTCCAGAGTAATATGAGGTTACTAAAGCCACTTCAGATAAGTTAGAGACTCCATCTGATTCACAAGCATCTCCTACATCTCAACTACGAAATTATCAGCTAGCTAGCGACAGGGAGAGACGAGAGATCAAACCACCACAGAGGTTTTTCCATGAAATCTAGTGGCATATGCTCTAAGCATCTCTAAGAGCATTGATTCAGCTGATCCTTCGAATTACTCTGAGGTTTTTTAGGCTCCTGATTTCAGCAAGTGGCTTGTGGCCATGAAAGAGGAGATGGAGTCCCAGAAAGAGGATTATCGGCTGCAAGTGGGTGTTCAAGAAGAAGGAAGGGTTAAATCCAGGTGACACTACGTATAAGGCAAGGTTGGTCGCAAAGGGTTACAACTAAGTGAAGGGAATTGATTTCCACAATGTTTTATCTCCTGTTGTGAAACATATGTCCATTCGGGCATTACTGACCCTTATTGTATTATACAACCTTGAATTAGAACAGTTAGATGTGAATAATGCATTCTTTCATGGTGATCTGGAATAGGATATTTATATGAAGCAGCCTGAAGGCTTCAGAACTGAAGATAAGGAATATCATGTCTTGCTTCTATGAAAATCATTGTACGACCTGAAATAGTCTCCTTAATAGTGGTATAAGAAATTTGATTCTTTCATGTTAAGCATTGGTTTTGTTCAAAGTAAGTATGACAACTATGTGTATCTGCATCGTATAGATGATGGATCATTTATATTTTTGCTACTTTAAGTTGATGATATATTGATTGCTACTAAGAACTCATCTGAGATTGATAGATTAAAAACCTTGCTTGACTCTAAGTTCGAGATGAAAGATCTTTGTATAATTAAGAAAATTTTAGGGATAGAAATTTCCAAAGATAGACACTGGAATTGATTGTTATCGCAGCAGAGGTACATGGAAAAGATCTTGGAATGGTTTATGATGCAAAATTCAAAGTCAATTAATACTCCTATAGCTGCACACTTCAAACTTTTGACTTAAGAGTCACCACAAGCCGAGGATGAAGAAAAGTACATGTCCAGGGTTCCCTACTCCAGTGCAATCGTTAGTTTGATGTATGCAATTGTCTACACTCGCCCCAATATTTCACATGTTGTTAGTGTTGTGAGTAGATATATGGCTAGACCCGACAAGTTACACTGGTAAACAGTTAAGTGGATTCTCAGGTATTTGAATGGCACATCTAATATTTTTTTAGAGTTCAGGAGAAGTTTAGAGGGTTTAGTTAGCTATATGGACTCAGATTATGCAAGAGATTTAGACCAAATGAGATCTCTCATAGGTTATCTGTTTGCTTTTTAAAACTGTGTTATTAGTTGGAAGGTCACGCCAAAGGCCACTGTGGCGTTATCAACTAGAGAAGTAGAATATATGACGATCACAGAGGCTGTGAAGGAAGCCATTTGGTTGAGAGGTCTATTCGGGGAGCTGGTCAAGAAAGAATAAATGATTGTTGTGTATTGCGATAGTCAAAGTGTTATACATCTCACTAAATATCAGATGCACCACAAGAAGACGAAGCACATAGACATCAGGTATCACTTCATTCGATAGGTGGTTTCTCAAGGGGATGTTCAAACTTCATAAGATTAGCACAGAGAATAATCTAGCTGATATGATAACTAAAAGTCTTCCAATTTCCAAGTTCAAGCACTATTTGGACTTGGTTAGTATGTTGCAAATATCAAGTTGTACTCGTGACGGGGCCTAAAAAAAAGGCATATTAAATACGAGTCAAGATGGAGATTTATGGAGTGTGTCCCACATTTTTCGGACACTTTGCAGGCACTTACAGCTGCCTGTGTCGCAATGTCGAAGACAGACACAACCTATTGAAAAGCAGATGCGACGTCGCGACGAGGAAGCATGTGACTCTTTCTCCCAGACGAACCTTGATTACTCCAAGGATATTTTTGTCATATTGGCCCTCTAATCTTAGCCTATTTAAAGGGCTATTATAACCCTAATAGAGGTGAGAAAATGAAAAAAGAAATAGAACTTTGTATTTGAGAGAGGGTTTTGTTTTCGGGATTAGAGATTTGTACATCTAGGTTAATTTATTCTTCATCTTGTACTCTCGTTTATTTTGCTCATTAGTGAAAATCCAAAACCTACTTTGCCCATGGTTTTTTATCCTCTTGGTCATATCAATTAGAGGAGTTTTTCCACGTAAATTTGTGTGTTTGATCTTCTCTACTCTTTCTTTTCGTTGTTTATTTGGGTTGATTCCCAACAACTTATATGTTAACTTAAAAGTTATTCAACGGTGCATATCTATATATATTATAATTCTATATTATTTTATTATATTAATAAATATTAAAGTATAATTATAATAAATAATAAAAACTATGACATAATAATATACTAAAAGGCATGAAACTCGAACTCAATTTGAGCTTGATCCGGACAAAATATGGTTACTGCAACGTTTAAACAATTAACACGTTAATCTCGTATAACTTAGTAAATACTCAAGGATAATCCTACTATCCTATCCCATTGTTAGTGTTGAGCCCTTTAGTAAGAACTATCCAAGGTTCCATTTAAAGGATTCATTTCTCACTACTGAATATAAGGGTTTAACTTACAAATTAATAATGTATCCCGTTTTTGCCTTAGTTCTTAACATGTTCACACATAAATTCATCCCATGTTCATTTGTTCCTTGTGCAAGCCTTACTTTTTATTTTCAATTTCCTTATTATGGGCATATAAATTAAAAGGGTTTGTTCTTAATTTTATTTCTTATGACTCATAGCTTAATTTAGTGTTAAACACATAATCCTTTAATTTTGTTGGCTTATTTCAAATTTCATTTTTTTCACATTGATTGTGCCCTAGCATGCATGTGCCGGAGCTTAAGAAAATGCAATTGAATATCTGGATGAAGTGCAATATCTACAAGTGTAAATGTCAAATTGTAATATAGTAAATTTACAACGAAATACTGGAAAGTATTCCGAAAATCATACCCAATGGAGGTTTGTTTAAACTAAATTATTAGCAAGAAATAACACACTAACTAAGTCTAAATAGCTATTCACATACTAATCATATTATGATAGAATAATAAATAGATGAATCACAAAATAAAAGTAAAATATATAAAAGCTAAACACCAAAATCACCGTCAATATAGGTAGAGAGAAGGGTGACTCACCTCCATGTTCATGATTAACTTAGATCCAGGATTTTAATAATTAGCTAAAAATTAGCCTAATTAATACCTTTCAGCCTATAACTAGATTAATTGGTCAACTTAATTTACTTATCTTTCGACCTGATAAATTAAATTGGTGCTAAGCAAACTATCCTTTTGGCCTCATATACCTAAATTACTTCTTAAAGTCTTCAATTTTAGGGTTTAATTCACTTAACCTAATCCAACTAACTAGTATCGAAACCCTTTACCCAAGCCAATCACTCCCACTTCAACTTGTTAACCTTCCTAGGGCTTTAGTTCATGGTCATTCTAGATGCAATCTCTCCTACCCGATTATCAAACATTCAAATAAATGTAAATATAAAGAGAAGGAAAAGAATTATCAGAATCCAAAATTCTTGAATCGAAGTTTGGATGGTTGAACCCATTGTTGGATCTGGTGTCCTAAGTGTAGTATTTTCGTCTATATACACTTGTATTTTTTTCAAACAAATTGGTAAAATAATTCACGGATTTCATTAATATACTTTGTACAATTGTCCTCATGTGGTTTTTGCATGCAAAGCAAAATAGAAATAAATGTTGGCTCACTAGTTGTCTAATATTTAAACTAATACTAAGTGGTATTACGTGGTCAAATTGTAATACGGAAAGACAACTTTTATTAGCAGACAAACCTAAACTTGTCCTTAGTTTAATCGAAAATGAGCAAATCAATTGAAAGACTAATATGATGCCTATCAAGTCCAATTGGGGAGATGCTTTATCTTGGACATCGGAGCGGATGAATATCATAATATAGATACATATATGTGATTTACTGGACTGATAATACATCGGACTAGACCCAAGAAGAATGAAAAATGAAAATGACTTGGAAATGAATTTATAATTTTCAAATAAAATGAAGTTAAAAAATGGAAATAAATAATTTGGTCATAATAAATCGTTGAATGTAGAAATATTAAATATATTTTCTCATAGATTCTTTTACGGTAAAGTCGTCATGGTTTTAACGGAATTAGAATTGGGTTGAGAAGATTATTTAATTGGAAATTAATTGAGATATTTATTTTGGGAACAAATGTTGGGTTGGATCGAATTGTATAGTACTAGGTTAAAAGTCCTGAAAATACTTGTAATTGGACCCGATATAGGAGAGGCCCAAAAGCCCCTCGTGTTAAAAGAAAGGGACAACAAACCCTAGTATTATTAACTAGGGTTGTCGCCCCCTATACTTCTAGTTAAATTAGGAATTCGTTTTTCTAGTTGAAATAAACTTCTAAAATTCAATAAGGGTTTTACTTCTTTTCCCTATAAATAGATGGTACCGATAGGGCTGTTTAGACAACTTTAAGATATTGTTACTCTGCCCGAAAATAGTGAGAGTTTATTCTCAAATATTAAATTTTTTTTTCTGGAATAACAATTTTGCCGGTTTCTATTGAGAAAAGATTTTCGTTTTCACACTAAAATAAAGAAAACTATTTCCGGTTCTATGTTTGATTCGAATCGTTCGAGCCCACACTCGAAGCAGTTCGCACTACAATAATAGCGGAGAAGGTCGTTCAGTTAAAATCCAGGAATGACAAAGATCCGTCTAGCCGAAAACAAAGGTGCGATTTCGGTAAAGTGTTTATTGTTATAAATATCACAAACCGGCTCGGTTTTCAATTTTTTTCATTTTCTGTTGTGAAAGAAAATCGTTTTCAAACTAGATTTTTTCCAACACCTATGAATGATGTTGATCTTTGATTTGGCAAAGAAGAAAATAACAAAAAAAAAGTAATTAAAAGAAAAGATAAATGAAATTGATATTAAAATTAACTAATTTTTTTAATAATTGAAACGAATATTGAAATCTACCTAAAACCCTAATTAATCCTATGAAAGAACTTAAAAACAAAAATCAAACCTTCCTAATCTAATCTTATAAGCTAATATTTATAGTGTTTAAGTTGTATGACCAAATTAGGTCAATTACAATCTATGTAACAGGTTAAATAAGATTGTATGAACTAAGGGTGTTCAATCGGTTAACCGACCCGAACTAACATTAACTGAATTAATCGAACTTTTTAAACCCTTAACTGTTAACCAAACTGAAATTTTTTTCAAAAAAAAAATTAATCAAACTGAACTTTTTCGATTAATTCGACCGGTTAACCGAATTAACCGAAATTTATATGTTTTTTTGTTTTTTGGTTAAAACAAGTATAAAACACATCAAAAATTAACCGAATTTAATATATGTAAAATGTATATAAAAAATATAAATTTTCGGTTAATTCGGTTAATTAATCGATTTCAAACCGAATTAACCGTTAACTGAACTTTCAAAAAATTATTAACCGACCCTCGACCTAATTAATTCGGTTAACCAACCAATTAATCGAATTAATTCGGTTCGGTTAATAAATCAATTTTACCCTAAATTTGTACACCACTAGTATGAACAAAAACACCCATTGTAGATATATGGGCCTTGTCGAACCGATGTCGCGACTTCGATGGAAAACTACTTAATCTTCGGGACTAGTTGGAATGTTGCGACTTTGGCTTCCTGATGTCGCAACATCGTTGGCAGTATGCCCCCAAGTTGTAAAAATCAATTTTGATGCTTCTCTAAAAGGGAAAAATCGAGAAGCAAGGGCGGCTACAATTGCCAGGAACAGCAATGGAGATATTGTAGGTAGAACCAACGCGTTGATGCATGTGTCTATAGCATTAGCGGCTGATGCCGAAGCTATGAGGTTGGGCTCCATACTTGCAGCTGATAATAACTGGGAGTCCGTGGAATTTGAATCCAGCAATCTTCAACTGATTCAATGCTTATCGAAAAAGAACCAATGCCCTTGGGAGATTTTTGCAGTTGTTTAAGATATTCTATCTATAGTTTCTAAACTTGAGAGATGCATCGTTTAAGTTTGTCAAAAAGAAACAGTAATAGAGTTGTTGACTAGATCGCAAAAAAACTAGGATTAATTCTTGTCCCTCAAACTGGGTTCAGGTTCCACCTGTGGAACTAGTAACACTCTTGTAATCTGGTTCCTGCTGAATGAATGGTTTGTTGAAAAAAAGAAAGCCAAGGATGAGTCATTAAAATTCAAGCATGCCCTTTATTATCACTTATCAACTATGGTATTAATACTAGAATAAATGCCGGATATGAGTATATGTTTCATACGAATATTTCTTTTCATATCCCACGTCTTTAATATTCATGTCAGAAAACAAAGCGCCGTACATGAATGGTTCAAGTAAAATAAAGAATGATAACATAACTTATGAAGCAATTTCAGTTTGTAACAATTTTACCATGATCTATCTAGCTAATATGCCTTTATCCCGGCTCCAATCATATTATATTATAAACATAGAAGAGTCTGAATTTAGGACACCACTCAAACATATTAACATGCATGTGAGGCTTTAAGTAAATTAATACCTTTATTCAAAGAGTAAAGATTCGATAGTTAAACACAGAAAATGAACCCGGTAGTGGATACAAAAAAGCTGTTATCTAAAGATATGAGATTTCCTCCATGGTGAAAGTAGTGTTTCCTGGAAAGCAGCAGCTCCTAACCATGAACTTTTTCTTGTGCTTCATCCTTATCATCCCTCAGTCCTTTCATTTTGCGTATGCTGAGTTCTCGTATTTTCCATCCCACCTATAATTTGGTTCGGTTGATAGACAAGAAGACAGAAAAAATACAATGAAAGATCAGCTATTTTAGATCCATCCTGATACTAATAAATGACATGAGAGGACTCAGGGTCCCAAAGTGTGGGTATACGTCAATGTAGGTATGTGCCGGAAACAAGTATATTTAATTTCATTTTAGGTTATAGGAGGGTTATATCTCCATCCTCGTATTTATATATACATGTCATAAGCAATATAGGTCATAGTTACCTGCAGTCTTCCTGTTCTGGAACTTTGAGCTCCAAATCCTCTGTAAATGGCTGAAGTACTAGGTCTATCTTCTCATCATCCACTTGATCAAGAATTGGTGGGTCCCACTATAGTAGTTTGACACATGAGAAGTTATGACATGCTTAATGTGAAAAAAGAATCCCCTTAAAAAGTAAGTTACCCACTTATCGGATTTGAAAAGTTCATCCAGTAATAATATGATTGATTACAAATTCTTCCCAAGTTCAAAGTTTTTAACAAGTAAGCAACCAATAAAAATCATAAGTTATTTCACTAAGATTCTAGGCTGACATGCATGGATTAACACATGCAAAGATACATGAAAGCTATATCACTAATTGACCTGAGTTTGAGTTTGAGTTTAATTTGGATATGGATATGTTTTTGAATTGGATAAGTAATTTAATTTTCCAAGTTTTTCCATGTATTTGGAAGATCCTTGAAGTTGGAGGGTCATCCATATGTGTCAAACACAAGTAATTCAAGAAAAGTAAAGAGTTGGAGTAACATAGCATACAAGGATACATTAGTAAAAGAGGGTACCTTTGGAGCATTATCCTTGTCAATGGTGAGGGCTCTGATACCCTTTCAACAAAAAAAGACGCAAATCCATTCATGAGTTAGATAAAGCTCGTTTTGAAGTTTTCGTAAGTGGTTAAACTCAAATTAATTACCTCGTAGACATCTGCAGAGATTGTGGTCTGTAATATATTCATTGTTAGTCGAAATTCTTTCTTCAGGCTTTCAGCCAGAGTTTGCTTCCTCCCTTCACGAATCTAGAAATATTAATCCAACAATTAATGGTTGTGCTTTGTTAACGACCTTTTGGGGTAAAACCAAGTCAACCAGGTGTGCTTTGTTAAGTTGATACCAGTTCCATAGTTCTACAATTTGAAAAAGTTGAAACAAACACTCGTGTGTATAGACATCAGAAAGACTTTGATGGAGTCACTGATCTTGAGTTCGAAATCAAGACAATGCATCAATTTAAACATGAAAAAGATAGATGCTTTTATGTAGACACCATACTGTCAGTAGAAAATGAGATGAACTTCATTCAGCTTTGAAGGGTGGAATGAATTTATTTCGAGTTAGTTGCACTTGAAGCAGAAGCCTCATCCTTTACAAAATTTTAACTTAAATCACTATCAAATGCCTATAAATATAAACCAACTTTCTGCAAACCAGTTAAACATATGAATAAATGGTAGAATAAAGTAAAAAAACTATTACCGATCTCAATGTTATTTTCAATCCTGTTGGCGATGATCTTTTCAACCCTTTCAGTACAGGACCAATCCATTCATTGCCCTCTTTGCTCGCCTCCACTTCCTGTCAGAGAACATTCAAAGAAAGTGAATATCATGAGGAACTTTTCCAATTCAAACTATGTTAATGTTCCTTTCTATGTTGAGAGATTAAAGAAGAAAGAAAAAGAACTTACAAATGATTTTATAATGTCTGCAACAGTATCCTTTGAGAAACATTCATCAATTATCTGCTTCCTGGGGAGTAATAAAAACTATCAGCTTTCACTAATGCTGAGGTCAATGACCTTTCCCAATTCATCTTTTAGTTGACACTTCTGCATCCAAGAATCAAATATAGCTATGTGTTTGATACATGTATGTCCAATTTGCTCTAAGCTTTTTCATGTGTAAAGAGTCCTTGGAGGGTTTTATCCCGTACCCATGTTCAATATGTATCAAACATGTCTGTCGAAGATACTTCAAACAAAATAAAGAGTCAAAGCTACATAGGTTGACACAGGTTTTCTTACTTGTTTAAAATACTGTCTTCATCAAGCTGCACATGCAAAGAAAATTCCTCAATTGTAGCCTTGACAGCGTTTTCATCACCAACGTTCAAGCTAATCAGACGCTTCTCAAGCTCAGGAAGTTTCTGATTACAATAGAAAATAAAACGTTATCATGATATTACTAAATCTAAGGGAAAAAAAGCATAGACAAATTGACAATTTAAAAGGATCAGAAAACACCTCATTAATTTCAATCTACATACACACAATATTTAAAGATGAAAAGCTCAAATTTTAATTCACATTCTTTGAAGGCTCAAATTGATGAGGTGTTTTCAAATTTTAATATGGATAGAGAACATGAGGTTCGTCAAGAAAGTCTTGGAACGAATTTAAAAGATGAAAAGCTCAAATTTTAAGTCAAATTCTTTGTAGACTGAAATTGATGAGGTGTTTTCAAAATTTAATATGGATAGAGAAAATGAAGTTCATCAAAAAAGTCTGAGAACGAATTTGTTAGTAGATTATTGTTCCTTTTATGTATCCTCAACAGTCAAAGTGTTACTAATTTCAGCATGGTTAGCTGATTTCATATCTCCAACTTCTCAATTTTTTAATGAAGTATCTGTATTTGATACCTGTATCTGAGGACATGGTATGAGGATATGATCTTTCAAGACCCTTCAAATACATTAAAAAAAAAAAAAAAATTAAATTGAACATATGTGTATGTGTAGAACACATACTTATGCCCAAGTTCAAGTAATATAGTCATAGACTGTTTAAATTTGCATTAGAGCAAAGTTGGGATCAGCTTCCCACCCAAGCCTCTCCCTATAAATTGTAAAATATATGATACTTCTTGAAGCCAGAAGAAAAAATGGAGATTTTTTTTTTTGTTTGAAGCGGACCCCAGCACTCGTGCCAGGTCATATACTTCTTCATAGAACTTCTTTCCAAAAGTGAATGCTAATAATACAGGATATAAAGAGAAATGTCAAGTAAATCTTTAACGCTTGCAGCAGCAGAAGGCCAAAAGAAAATGGATTAATGTCTGATGAGAATAGATGGAATGTGATCCAAGGTAGGAAATTAAATTATGAAATCAAATTCCTTGAAACAAGCTAGAGTTCAGATTTGTTTGGGTTGTTATTTGTGAATTTGACAGGAGAAGGAACACTTAATACTAATTGTTTCTGTGCACAATAAATCTCACAGCTATTACATAACCATAGTCTATGCTACTCGGGTGTGAATGTCAGAAATATTTATGTATCAGACACGAGTATGTTCAATTCTTTCCATGTTTTTCCATGCATTTCCAAGAATTTCCATGCATTTGAAGAGTCCTTTGAGAGTTATATATCCATATCTATGATGGCTATGTGTTCAAATACTGGTATTTCATGAAAAATAAAGATTCAAATCAACATAGATAACTGAACTCACCTCAAGAGGGACAAAATGGGTTGCTAGTCCAGCTACAACCAATTCCTTACCATTTAACCTAGCCCCGGTTAAAGCTAAATATTCCCCTGCAATGAATGACCAAATAGTCTTAAATAAGCTTCCAAAAAAAGTACCATAACAAAACCAAATACAAATCTATATCTACTTTGGCAAGTCATTCTTACCCAAATGGCCAGGGAGATGGGAAAGCATGTATGAGAAACCACAGTCCACATGAAACCCAATACTTGCTTCTGGTGTTGCAAAGACCTAAGCACAAGCATTCAAAAGTATACCATACAGAAGATTCAGCACATAAATTCAGTAACAGATAAAGGAAAGAAGGTAAGGTTGAAACTTGAAAGTATAGATTTATGTACACAAAATGTCAAGAGAATGACTATATACACACAGTTTTTTCTGTTACAACTGAGAACTTCATCGGGACCATCAATGATGCACCACCTCCCATTGAAATTCCTTGAACAAGAGCAACCTGTCAAACACAATACATCAATTAGACTGGTAGATTTCCACAGTGAGCAGATCTCACATTCAATGAACTCCTTGTGTAATGGTATGAGAATACAGTGTGGAAATAAAAAAACCTGAGTTTTCTTATAGGTATGAATGTGATAACAAAGCCAATACATTCGATAGACCACTTCAAGGCAGGAATCCTCTGTCAGAAGAATAATTCATTACGAATTAAAATTCATAATGTTGTGCACAATTGCACATATATGAGCAGTCATTAGGTGTTATGGAGGAAGTAATAGAATTTAAAACTTATGTTACGAGAACTTCATTATTTTTAAGGTTTTCCAAGTATTTAGAAGATCATATCCCATACCCATATCCGAACAACATAGTTTAAAACATAATAGAATAGAACCAAAAGTCCAATATCAGGATAAGACCGATAGAACATTTACTTGATTTCCTTCCCTCATAGAACATTTTTAAATCTCCACCAGCAGAAAATGCACGCCCGGCTCCCTGAATAAAAGTTACAAACAATATAATTTAGAAATCATGAAAATTGACAGAGAAATCCAGAACTAGGAACCATTAGAAATGACACAATTTAACAACCTTGATCAGTATAAGCTGAGCTTGCTCATCTCTTTCCCATTGTTCTAAGTATTTAGCTAGCAGGGAGACCTGATTGCAGTAAAAGAAACAAGGATTTCAGAAGATTTGACTTGAAGAACATAAAAGAAAGCCCTAAGGCAGTGTTAGTTTAAACATTACATACCACTTTGGATGAGATGACATTCAAATGTCGAGGCCTGTTCAAAGTGATGATTCTTACATGGTCTAATTCCTCTCCAACAACAACCTTAAATTGAGTAAAATAGGGAAAAACATAAGAAGTAGTCTTAAATTAAGGTTTTCAAAAAAAAAAAAAAAACCAAAGAAGTACTTGTAACATTGAATCATTAAAAGGAGATGATTACCAGTTCATCGGGATTAATAACTTCTTTTGCCATTTGATTCGCCGGAACTGATTGTTGAAGTCGAAACCCACAAACTGCACAGAAACAAATAAATAAGTAAAAGAGAGAAGTTGAAGCTTGAAAACAATGAAATTGTAGATATTGTTTAGTTAGAGCAATTAAGTTCATAAATGAAAGGGGAGAGAGGAACATACAAAAGAAAAATTAGTGAAGAAGGAATGGAAGAATATGATATATATATATATATATATAGATAGATAGAGAGAGAGAGAGAGAGAGAGAGAGAGAAAGCAAAGAGTAGTTGGTAATGGCAATGGTAAAGGCAAAGGAGCAAAGGGTGGTGGTTGGTAATGTCAAGAATGGTAAATGCAAAGGACAGCTGTGTGTCATCTCATTCATAAATCATAACACTTCAGCTGTGATTCTTCGTTCTTACCTACCTTCCCTGATTTCGCAGTAGTTGAGTGTTTGTGGGTGATAAACGCGCGCCTACCTCCCTTTCATGCCGTAATTTACACCATGGGAATATTAAATTGGAGCGAAAATTATTTCATATGAAAGTACGAATCTTTTAAAATTTATATATGATAATACTTTTAAAGTAATAAAATTTAGTGTAAATTATACTATTTATTTAGTAAATTTTCGTTCTCTCATTCAACTAAAAAATTTACAATTTTAATATTACAGTTTTTGAAATTGTTTTTTTGTTATAAGTAGCATTTTTTTTTAATTAGTGTAATAATAAATTTAGTTATCAATTTTTATATTTTCTATCAATTTGGTTTTAATTCTATATAAAAATTATAAAAAAAACTCAAAATTATTTAAAAATATAAAATGCTATATAAAAGTTCTAGAAAAATAAAATCTCAAAAATATTGTTGTTGAATAACTAATATGCATGAGAAATAAAAAAAAATTATCAAAATCAAATAACAAATTAAAAACAAAACAAAAAATGTGAGATCATTCACATGCTTCCTCAGTATTTCTTGAAACCAAATTAGTAATATCTTCAAATCAAATTACATGCTCTTAAAGAACATCTAAAACTGATGTCATAGAGGTTTGTCAAATCGATTCTAATGTCAATTTTTAGCCAAAAATTAAAAAAATTTACCACAAAAGTTTCCTTTTTCAGACATAATTCAAAATTTCAATTTATTTAAATTATTTTTCAAATTATAAAAATAAATTAGAATTTGTTGTTTTTTCTTTCTTATAACGAAAATGTTATGTAAAGAAACATAAGGGCTAAAAAATAGAGAACTAATAATTTTAATTAATATTTTTCTTATTTTTTCTATGTGTTTTTAAAGAACGAATCTTGGATATTTCTATAGAGATAATAAAGAGAGAGAATTTGACAATTTAAAAACAATTTTCTCTTCCTTTCTCTCACTTTATCTATTTCCGAAATTTTTATCTACTTTTATTTTTATTTTTATTTTTATTTTTTATTTTTAGAATTTTCTAAATTTTTCAAAAAAAATTATTTTTTTATCATTTTAAATATAATAAGGGCCTAATTGATAGAAAGCATAAAAAAAAGGGGAGAAAAATTGTTATTATACTAATTTAAAAAGTGCCACTTAATAGTTGGGTGACAAAAAAAAATTTAAAAATTTTAGTGACCAAATTGTAACTTTTTAATTATGTAACCAAAATAAAAACGTATTCATAATTTAGTGACTAATAGGGCAATTAACCCTAATATTTATAAAATGGGTTCTCTACCCAAATAATAAAATATATACTAAAGTAGGATAAGCCCCCACTATTTACATATCTAGGCAAATTCAACAGTGTACCATCAGTGCTGCCTGAGCAATCGACGGCACCCCTTTCCTCTACCACCAATCATTGCTTCAATTATCACATTTAAAAAAAAAATGGGTGAAAGCAATTGGCAGCACCAGTATCTGACACCAAAAAAATTGGGTATTTTTATACATGTAAAACAAAAAAAAATATTGGTACCGCCAATGTGTCAGGCGACACCCGAATATCTTAAAATAAATTTTATTTTTTAAAAGTAAAAAAAATTAATTAACGGGTATTGGAACTCGAACTCGTGACCGACGGGTGCATGACGTCAGGCCCGTGCTGCCTAACAACTCCACGGTACCGGCCTAACGACATGCCACCAATGTGACTCGTCAGTCATGACTTCTGTAACAGTCAGATTTTGGGCCTAGTCGGAATAGTGGTTTCGGGGCCACAAATCCGACGAGGAAAAATTTAATATTCTTATATTTTTATGATCTACAGTTTTAATAAATGATTTCGTGAAAATTTCGTTCGAAAATTTTGATGTTTGGGCACTCAATTTAGTCAAAAGGACTAAATTGTAAAAAGTGCAAAACTTGAGTTCTAGAAGCTAGAGGTGTCTAATTGCTATGAAATTTTAAATTGGAGGTCCTTAAAAGGTAATTAGACCATTGGTTAATTTTTTGGACAAAAATGGACATGAAATAGGTGAAATAGAATATTTTTAAGTTAAGGGCATTTTAGTAATTTGGTGATTAAATGAATTAAAAAGCCAAATTAAAAGTCAATTTTTGCTCATCTTCAACCCCTTGGCCGAAATTCACACGAGGAAGACATAGCTAGGGTTTTTCAAGCTTCTAAGCTCGATTGTAAGTCCGTTTTAACCCCGTTTTTAGTGTTCTTTACATTTTTGAAATCCTCGTAGCTCGGTTTACCTATTTCTACCATTATTTTGAGCTAGGGTTTATGTTTAAAAATTTACCCATGGATGACATGCATGTGTTTTGATGTTTTATGGAAAAATATGAAAGTTTGGGGTGTGATAAACAACTTTTACTAAGTGAATTTTGATGAAATTGCATAAAAGGACCTATCTGTAAAAGTTGTAAAATTATGTGTTAAAAAAATGTGATTTATTGAAAAATGTGGGCTTCTATAAGAGGGAATATGAATCGGCTAGGCTTAGGATTTAAGAAAAATAAGTGCTTTTCATTTTACGAGCCTAGGGGCAAAATTGTAAATATGTGAAACTTTAGGGGCAAAAATGTAATTTTGACATAGTGTGATTTTTGGACTAAATTGAATAATTTGAGTATTAAATGAGTTAAATGTGTTATTATAGATCAAGAAAGACGAGGAATTGACCTTGATCGAGGAAAAGAAAAGGTTGTGGACTAAATTGCAAATTCGTCATATTTTCCACCGAGGTAAGTTTGTATGTAAATAATGCATTGTTTGTACTTATGTTTTCATATTTTGATAAATGGTATGAATTGTGGCTGAATATTTGATGTAATTGACAAAATATCGACAAGTGAGAAATTTCCTGGTTGAACCTTAGGAATAAAAATAGATACGAGTGACATGTTCACTAGAAACCTATGTGAAATCTAAGTGAAATAAGTGATCCGGGTGCTGGTCCGTACGTTCTACCGGTGGCTGAGTTATCCAAAGATGTGTTACGAGATACTCGACGACCTTGTGTAAGCAAAGCGACCGTGTAGTTTCACATGACCGATACCTTGTGTGAGCGACCACGAGATTGTGACTATGTGAAACGGGTGCTGGTCTTATAAGTTCTACCAGTGGCTGGGTAATCCGGCATGTGTTGCGGATACCTGACAGCTTGTGTGAGCAGCACTGAGTAGTTACATATGACCAACAGCTTATGTGAGCAGACCCGTGAATGTGATTAGCTCGAGAGCGAGCCTATGTGAAAAGTGTGATATGAAGTATCTTTAGCTACAAGTGTGGCACTTCTGTGCAAATTTCCGTGTATCTGTTATGATTCCGATGCATTCAACGGGAAATGACTAAGTATAAACGAATATGACTAAGTGATAAATAAGTACAGGTATGTGTGTGTCAATTTATGAGCAATGTGCTCAATAGGTGATCGAACTTTGGTAAGTTCGATATGGGGTAAGTATTACTATGAAATTTAATACAAAGAAATTATGAAAGAGTAAAATTTGCAATAAAACAGTTTTGGGACAGCAGCAGGTATGTGTCTTTGAAAAATCACCAAAAATGGTGGAAATTTAATTAGAAGTTGAATATGATATGAAATTAAATTTTATTGAGTCTATTTTCGGATAAAAGAAATGGTGTGTTTAAAGAATTTCATATTCGAGATATTTTAATTTTTGTGAGACAGTATCGTAATGATTTCTAATCCCCTGTTCCGACTTTGGAAAATCACTAAAAATTGTATAAAAATAATTATGGTTTATAATTTATATGCTTAAATTTCTTAATTAGCCTACCTTCAATAGAAACAAACGGGAACATCATCTGAATCCCGTACGAAGAGATAATTAATTTTTAGTGAAGAAGGGTCGAAACTGTCAGTCAGCAGAACAGGGGAGACTTTAAAGAATAAACTGTACTAATTGGATAAACCAAAAATTCTGAAAATTTTATGGTAAGAAGATATATGAGTCTAGTTTCAGGAAAAATTAACTAATCTTAATTTTGAGTTTTGTAGCTCGAGATATAAATAATTTAGTGACTGTGACTCGAGTAGACAACTTAAGATGAACATGAGTAAATGGTGGAACTATGTGTAATTATGATTGCATTATCTTGAGAACATATTTTGAGGATTGTTAAAGGCATGTTAATAAATTTTTTATTATTTACATACTTACTTACTAAGCTATATGCTTACTCCCTTCTCTTTTCTATTGTTTTATAGTGTCACCAAGCTAGCTCGGGATTCGGAGATCGTCGGAGATCCATCCACACTATCAACACTCTTTTGGTATTTTGAAATCAATATTTTGAATTATGGCATGTATAGAGGACTTGGTTATTTTGTTATGTGTCATAATTGATTTGGCCTAAAATTTTGGCCTATGTTATTTGATAGTTTATTTTGTATAAGGCCATTGATGTTGGCTATTATTGATTAAGTTATATGTTTATGATGATGCAATTTATGAGATGCATGACTAGGTTGAATGAGTGTGTGATGAAAATAGAAAAGTTTTAAATTTGGATGTAAATTTTATATCTCGGTTTAGTACGACTGTATGTGTTTTGTTTCGGTAATGCCTCGTACCCTGTTCTGGCGTCGAACATGGGTAAGGGGTGTTACATTTTAGTGGTATCAGAGCTATGGTTTAGTCGGTTCTCGGACTAACATAGTGTGTGTGAAAGTCTAGCTATGCATGCCATAAATATACTCTGATAGTGTGATGACTCCTGACAATTTAAATTGTGTTTTTATATAGTAAATGGATCCCGACCGAGCTGTAGCTGATGACGTAGAGAGTAATGCGCCGGCTCCCGCACAAGGGATCGCGCAAAGGATAGTAGACCAAACACATAGTCGTGAGATGGGGCTCGGAAGCCTTCCTCCATATGATGAATAATTGGTATACAGAATTTGTTCGAGCGAATCCGAATGTTCAACCTCCTCCACCCCCTCCTATTCCCCAACCGGTTCCCGTAGTTCCTCAAGGTACAGAAATGGTAAGACTGACTAAGCCTCCGGTTGATAAGATCCGAAAGTAAGGGGCTAAAGAATTTAGGGCTAACATAGATGATGATCCCGAGAAAGCAGAGTTTTGGCTTGAGAATTCTATTCGGGTATTTGATGAACTTTCTTGCACTCCCGAAGAATGTTTAAACTGTGCTATATCTTTATTGAGAGACTCGGCATATCACTGGTGGAAGACATTGGTATTTGTGGTTCCGAAAGAAAGGGTTACATGAGATTTCTTCCAAGAGGAATTCAGAAAGAAGTACATAAGCCAATGGTTCATTGATAAAAAAATGCAAAGAGTTTCTCGAGTTAAAGCAGGGCCGAATGTCTGTGGCAGAATATGAACGAAAGTTTGTTAGACTCAGTAAATATGCCCAGGAATGTGTGCCTACCGATGCCATTATGTGTAAGAGATTTGAAGATGGGTTGAACGAGGATATTCAGCTGCTAGTTGGGATCTTAGAGTTGAAAGAGTTTGTGGTATTGGTCGATCAAGCTTGTAAAGCTAAAAAGCTGAACAAAGAAAAGATGTGATTGAAGCCAGAGATGCGAGAAAGAGGCCAATGAGTAAGTCATTCCAATCTCAGTCCAAGAAGTCCAAAGAGATGAATCCTCGATTGACTGTTTCAGCTGGGTATTCACATCGAGACCGTGGGAGATCATATTCGGGTTCTAAAACTCAAGCTACTTCAATGGCAAGTGTGGGTAATGTTAGATCCAATAGACCTAAATGTCAGCACTGTGGTAGACGACACCCCGACGAGTGTTATATGGTTAGCCGTGCTTGTTTTAAGTGTGGTTCTCGAGAGCACTATATTAAAGATTGCCCTGAGAAGGTTGAAGAAGGAAAATTTTAGAGTGTTAGATCGGGTAATACTGCCAGCAGAGGTAGACTACCGAGAAATGCTGGAACTGGAGCTAGCAGTAAAAGTATAGCGAAAGATTCAGTTGTGAGGTCAGAAGCAAGAGCACCTGCTAGAGCTTATGCCATACGTGCCCGTGAGGATGCGTCATCTCCCGATGTGATTACTGGTACATTCTCTCTTTATGATACTAATGTTATTGCATTGATTGATCCCGGGTCTACTCATTCCTATGTTTGTGTGAATTTAGTATCTAGTAAGAGTTTGCCTGTTGAACTTATTGAATTTGTGATTAAAGTGTCAAACCATTTAGGCAAATATGTGTTAGTTGATAAGGTTTGCAAGAATTGTCCTTTGATGATTCAAGGTCACTGTTTTCCGGCTAATCTGATGTTATTTCCATTTAATGAGTTTGATATTATTCTGGGTATGGATTGGTTGACATTGCATGATGCCAAGGTAAATTGTAGACAGAAAACCCTTGAGTTGAAATGTGAAAATGGTGAGATGCTTTGGGTTGAAACAGATGAATCAAATAAATTGCCTATGGTGATTTCGCACATGTCTGCTCATAAATACATGAGAAAAGGGTGTGAAGCTTATCTTGCTTATGTGTTGAATACTGAGATGTCTGGGTCAAAGCTTGAATCAGTGCCAGTAGTCTGTGAATTTCCAAATGTGTTTCCAGAAGAATTGCCTGGGTTACCTCCGATTAGAGAGATTGAATTTACCATTGATCTATTGCTTGGGACTGCACCGATCTCGATTGCTCCGTATAGAATGGCTCCGACTGAATTGAAAGAATTAAAAGCTCAGTTGCAAGAGTTGACAGATAAGGGATTTGTGAGACCGAGTTTTTCTCCTTGGGGTGCTCTTGTATTGTTTGTGAAGAAAAAGGACGGATCTATGAGACTTTGTATTGACTATCGACAGCTCAACAAGGTGACCATAAAGAACAAGTATCCGTTGTCGAGAATTGATGATTTATTCGACCATTTGAAAGGGGCGACAATGTTTTCAAAGATCGACTTGAGGTCTGGTTACTATCAGCTTAGAGTTAAAGAGTCAGATGTGCCAAAAACCGCTTTTAGAACGAGGTATGGACATTATGAGTTTCTTGTGATGCCTTTCGGTTTGACAAATGCTCCTGCCATCTTTATGGACTTGATGAATCGCATTTTTCGACCATACCTGGATAAGTTTGTGGTTGTGTTCATAGATGATATTCTGATTTATTCTCGAGATGAGTCCGAGCATGCCGAACACTTGAGAATGGTGTTGCAGATTTTGAGAGAGAAGAAATTGTTTGCTAAATTCAGTAAAAGTGAGTTTTTGGCTTCGTGAAGTCAGATTTTTGGGACATATAGTTTCGGGTGATGGTATTCGGGTTGATCCGGTCAAAATTTCGGCTATTGTTGATTGGAAACCGCCAAAGAATGTATCCAAGGTTAGAAGCTTTTTGGGCTTAGCGGGTATTATAGATGTTTTGTCGAGGGATTCTCGATGATTGCCTCTCCTATGACTAAGTTGTTGCAAAAGAATGTTAAGTTTGAATGGACCGATAAATGTCAGCAAAGTTTCGAGAAGTTGAAAGCACGATTGACTGAAGCACCAGTTTTGGTACAACCTGAGTCGGGAAAAGAGTTTGTTATTTATAGTGATGCATCATTGAATGGTATTGGTTGTGTGTTGATGCAAGAGGGCAAAGTAGTAGCTTATGCCTCGAGACAGCTAAAACTGCATGAGAAGAACTATCCGACGCACGATTTAGAATTGGCCGCCATCGTCTTTGCTTTGAAGATTTGGCATCATTATTTGTATGGTGAGAAATGTCGAATCTTTACCGATCACCAAAGTTTGAAGTATATGATGAATCAAAAGGAATTGAATTTGCGACAACGGAGGTGGCTCGAATTATTGAAAGATTATGAGCTAGTGAATGATTATCATCCGGGGAAAGCGAATGCAGTCGCAGATGCCTTGAGCAGAAAATCCTTGTATGCTTTGAGAGCTATGAGTACGAGTTTGGCTTTGTCTGATGACGGTTCGATTTTGGCCGAGTTGAGGGCTAGACCGTTATTTCATCAGCAAATTTGTGAAGCTCAAAAGAAAGACAGGGAATTGCAAGTGAAAAGAGTTCAGTGTGAATCGGGTAGTGATTCAGATTTTCGAATCGGACCAGATGATTGCTTGATGTTCTGTGATAGGGTATGTGTACCGAAAGATGATGAGTTGATTCGAAAAATTTTACATGAGGCACACAGTGGTTGTTTATCAGTTCATCCGGGTAGTACAAAATTGTATAGTGATTTGAAAAAAATTGTATTGGTGGCCGGGAATGAAAAAAGACATTTCTGAGTTTGTATCAAAGTGTTTGATTTGCCAACAAGTGAAAGCCGAGCATCAGGTGCCTTCGGGTTTACTTCAGCCAATGATGGTTCCCGAGTGGAAATGGGACAGAATCACGATGGATTTTGTGACATGTTTGCCTCTGACTCCGAAAAAGAAAGATGATGTTTGGGTTGTGGTTGGTAGATTGAAGAAATCGGCTCACTTTATACCGGTACGTACCGACTACTCACTTGATAAGTTGGCTGAGTTGTATATTGATGAAATTGTGAGATTGCATGGAGTACCTATGTCTATTATTTCGGATAGAGAACCGAGATTTACTTCAAGGTTTTGGAAAAGTTGCAAGAAGCCTTGGGTACGAAATTGAATTTTAGTACCACGTTTCATCCGCAAACTGATGATTAATCCGAAAGAGTAATTCAAGTTCTTGAAGACATGCTCCGATGTTGTGTTTTACAATTCGAAGGTAGTTGGGAGAAATATCTACCTTTGGTTGAATTTACCTACAACAACAGTTATCAGTCGAGTATACAGATGACACCGTACGAAGCATTATATGGTCGCAAGTGTCGAACTCCTTCGTATTGGACCGAGCTCAGTGAGAAACAGATTCACGGGGTTGATTTAGTTAGAGAAACCGAGCAGAAAGTGAAAGTAATCCGTGATTGTCAGAAAGCTGTTTCAAATCGACAAAAGTCATACGCAGATTTGAAAAGACAAGAAATTGAGTTTCATGTGGGTGATAAAGTGTTTCTGAAAGTATCTCCGTAGAAGAAGATTTTGAGATTTACCTTGGCATCATGCAATGCCAGCCAATCCATACCCAGAATAACATCAAACTCAACTAATGGCAACAATATCATATTAGCCGGAAAACAGTGACCTTGAATCATCAAAGGACAATTCTTGCAAACCTTAACGACTAACACATATTTGCCTAAAGGGTTTGACATTTTAATCACAAATTCAGTAATTTCAACAAGCAAACTCTTACTAGTTACTAAATTCACACAAACATAGGAATGAGTAGACCCGGGATCAATCAATGCAATAATATTAGTATCATAAAGAGAGAATGTACCAGTAATCACATCGGGAGATGACGCATCCTCACGAGCACGTATGGCATAAGCTCTAGCAGGTGCTCTCGCTTTTGACCTCACATCTGAATCTTTCGCTATACTTTTATTGCTAGCTCCAATTCCAATATTTTTCGGTGGTCTACCTCTGCTAGCAGTATTGCCCGGTCTAACACTTTGAAATTTTCCTTCTCCAACCTTCTCAGTGTAATCTTTAATATAGTGCTCTCGAGAACCACACTTAAAACAAGCATGGCTAACCATATAACACTCGTCGGGGTGTCGTCTACCACAATGCTGACATTCAGGTCTATTGGATCTAACATTACCCATACTTGCCATTGAAGTAGCTTGAGTTTTAGAACCCGAATATGATCTCCGACGGTCTCGGTGCGAATACCCAGCTGAAACAGTCAATCGAGGATTCATCTCTTTGGACTTCTTGGACTGAGATTGGAATGACTTACTCATTGGCCTCTTTCTTGCATATCTGGCTTTAATCACAACTTTTCTCTTTTCTTTGTTCAGCTCTTCAGCTTTACAAGCTCGATCGACCAATACCACAAACTCTTTCAACTCTAAGATCCCAACTAGCAGTCAAATATCCTCATTCAACCCATCTTCAAATCTCTTACACATAATGCCCTCGGTAGACACACATTCCTGGGCATATTTACTGAGTCTAACAAACTCTCGTTCATATTCTGCCACAGACATTCGGCCCTGCTTTAACTCGAGAAACTCTTTGCCTTTTTTATCAATGAACCGTTGGCTTATGTACTTCTTTCTGAATTCCTCTTGGAAGAAATCCCATGCAACCCTTTCTTTCGGAACCACATATACCAGTGTCTTCCACTAGTGATATGTCGAGTCCCACAATAAAGATATAGCACACTTTAAACATTCTTCGGGAGTACAAGAAAGTTTATCAAATACCCGAATAGAATTCTCAAGCCAAAACTCTGCTTTCTCGGGATCATCATCTATATTAGCCCTGAATTCTTTAGCCCCTTACTTTCGAATCTTATCAACCGGAGGCTTAGTCAGTCTTACCATTTCTGTACCTTGAGGAACTACGGGAACCGGTTGGGGAATAAGAGGGGGTGAAGGAGGTTGAACATTCGGATTCGCTCAAACAAATTCTGTATACCAATTATTCATCATATGAAGGAAGGCTTCCCGAGCCCCATCTCCCTGACTATGTGTTTCAGGTCTACTATCCACTGGCGCGGTCCCTTGCGCGGGATCCGGCGCATTACTCTCTACGTCATCAGCTACAGCTCGGTCGGGATCCATTTACTATATAAAAACACAATTTAAATTTTCAGGAGTTATCACACTATCAGAGTATATTTATGGCATGTATAGTTAGACTTTCACACACGCTATGTTAGACCGAGAACCGACTAAACCCTAACTCTGATACCACTAAAATGTAACACCCCTTACCTGTGTTCGACACCGGAACGAGGTACGAGGCATTACCGAAACAAAACACATACAGTCGTACTAAACCGAGACATAAAATTTACATCCAAATTTAAAACTTTTCAATTTTCATCACACACTCATTCAACCTAGTCATGCATCTCATAAATTGCACCATCATAAACATATAACTTGATCAATAATAGCCAACATCAATGGCCTTATACAAAATGAACTATCAAATAACATTGGCCAACATTTTAGGCCAAATCAATTATGACACATAACAAAATAACCAAGTCCTCTATACATGCCATAATTCAAAATATTGTTTGCAAAATACCAAAAGAGTGTTGATAGTGTGGATGGATCTCCGACGATCTCCGAATCCCGAGCTAGTTTGGTGACACTATAAAATAAGGGAAAATAGAAGGGAATAAGCATATAGCTTAGTAAGTAAGTATGTAAATAATAAACAATTTATTAACATGCCTTTAACAATCCTCATAATATGTTTTCAAGATAATGCAATCATAATTACACATAGTTCCACCATTTACTCATGTTCATCTTAAGCTGTCTATTCGAGTCACAGTCACTAAATTATTTATATCTTGAGCTAAAGAACTCCATAATAAGATCCGTTAATTTTCCCTAAAACTAGAGTCACATATCTTCTTACCATAAAATTTTTAGAATTTTTGGTTTAGCCAATAAGTACAAATTATTCTTTAAAGTATCCCATGTTCTGCTGACTGACAGTTTCGACCCTTTTTCACTAAAAAATAATTATCTCTTCGTACAAGATTTGGATGATGTTCCCGTTTGTTTCTATTGAAGTAGACTCATTAAGAAATTTAAGCATATAAATTATAAATCATAATTATTTTTATACAATTTTTAGTGATTTTCCAAAGTCGGAATAGGGGATTCCAAAATCATTCTGACCCTATCTCACAAAAATTCAAATATCTCAGAATATGAAATTCTTTCGGTTACACCGTTTCTTTTATGCAAAAATAGACTCAATAAGATTTATTTTCATATATTATTCAACTTCTAATTCAATTTCCACCATTTTTGGTGATTTTTCAAAGACATATAACTGTTGCTGTCCCAAAACTATTTTATTGCAAATTTTACTCTTTCATAATTTCATAATTTCACATTACTCATAAATTCACACACACATACCTGCACTTATTCATCACTTAGTCATATTCGTTTATACTTAGTCATTTCCCGTTGGATGCATCAGAATAATAATGGATACATGGAAATTTGCACATAAGTGCCACACTTGTAGTTAAAGATACTTCATATCACACTTTTCACATAGGCTCGCTCTCGAGCTAATCACATTCACTGTCCGCTTCACACTGGCTTCGGGTCATACGTAACTACTCGGTCTGCTCACACAAGCTGTCAAGTATCCGCAACACATGCCGGATTACCCAACCACTGGTAGAACTTATAAGACCAGCACCCGTTTCACATAGCCACAATCTCGTGTCTGCTCACACAAGCTGTCGGTCAAGACGAAACTACACGGTGCTGCTTACACAAGCTGTCGAGTATCCGTAACACATGCCGGATAACTCAGCCAACGGTAGAACGTACGGTCAAGCACCCGGATCACTTATTTCACTTAGATTTCACATAGGTTTCTAGTGAACATGTCACTCGTAACCATTTTTATTCCTAAGGTTCAACCGTGAAATTTCTCACTTGTCGATATTTTGTCAATTACATCAAATATTCAACCACAATTCATACTATTTATCAAAATATGAAAACGTAAGTAAAAATGATACATTACTTACATACAAACTTACCTCGGTGGAAAATATGACGAATTTGTAATTTAGCCCACAACATTTTCTTTTCCTCGATCAAGGTCAATTCCTCGTCTTTCTTGATCTATAATAACACATTTAACTCATTTAATACTCAAATTATTCAATTTAGTCCAAAAATCACACTATGGAAAATTACATTTTTGCCCCTAAAGTTTCACATATTTACAATTTTACCCCTAGGCTTGTAAAATGAAAAGCACTTATTTTTCTTAAATCCTAAGCTTACCCGATTCATATTCCCTCTTATAGTAGCCCACATTTTTCACTAAATCATATTTTTTTACACATAATTTTACAACTTTTACAGATAGGTCCCTTTATGCAATTTCATCAAAAATCACTTAGTAAAAGTTGTTTATCACACCCCAAACTTTCATATTCTTCCATAAAACATCAAAACACATGCATCTAATCCATGGGTAAATTTTTAAACATTAACCCTAGCTCAAAATAATGGTAGAAATAGGTAAACCGAGCTACGAGGATTTCGAAAATGTAAAGAACACTAAAAACGGGACTAAAACGGACTTACAATTGAGCTTAGAAGCTTGAAAAACCCTAGCTATGTCTTCCTCATGTGAATTTCAGCCAAGGGGTTGAAGATGAGCAAAAATTGACTTTTAATTTGGCTTTTTAATTCATTTAATCACCAAATTACTAAAATGTCATTAACTTAAAAATATTCTATTTCACCTATTTCATGTCCATTTTTGTCCAACAAATTAACCAATGGTCTAATTACCTTTCAAGGACCTCCAATTTAAAATTTCATAGCAATTAGACACCTCTAGCTTCTAGAACTCAAGTTTTGCACTTTTTACAATTTAGTCCTTTTGACTAAATTGAGTGCCCAAACATCAAAATTTTCATGAAATCATTCCGTAAAACTTTAGATCATAAAAATATAAGAATATTAATTTTTTTCTCGTCGAATTTGTTGCCCCGAAACTACTATTCCGACTAGGCCCAAAATCGGGCTGTTACAACTCCAGTTCCAATACCTGTTTAATTTTATTTTTACTTTTTGTTTCAATATTATTATATTATTTTCTTTATTATAAAAGGGGGTTGGTTTGGTCCCCAACCCCCACGGATTGTTCAATTGGAAGGACTTTTTTTTTTTGAAGATTGGTGTGAAAAGTCCCCCGAAAATCAAAGTATAATGTATCTTGTATTTTTTTAAGTTATATTTTAGTAGTAATTTAATTAGGCTAGTATCAAGGCATGTTATTTTTTTTAAAAGGTTAGTATTAATTATTTTATATTTTGTATTTTTTATTATTTATTACAAACATTTGGATGGTCCCTCCTTCCCTCCTCACAGCACAAGGTTCCCCAAAAAAGGTATGTATTTTTTTTCTAATAGTATATAAATAATTAGAATTGTATTAGTTTAGATATTTGTAATATTATATTTAAAAAAAAATTAGAATTGTGTATGCCAATTTTTTAGTGTATGTTTATTAAGATAGGTTTGGTAGTGCATGTTTATTTTAGTAGAATTATTAGAATTGTTAGAATTTTCTATTAAGATAGATTTGTGTTGAAAGTAATATTAAAATTGGTTTGACTATTTTATTTTTTTATAATAATAATTTGTATATTTTAAGATATAAAAATGAATATTATATGTTTTTTTGATTAATTTGATTTTTGTTGATTATGAAAATGGGCTTCGAAAAAAATACTTGTCGTTATTTTTATATTGTTTATTTGTTAAGTCGATGATTAAAATTTTAATTATTTGTACAGATATCGATATGAATTCTTTAATTACTGAAGAAGATCACATAGCAAGGATGATCCAATTGTCGGTAAAAAAATGTTCTAATGTTGCACGTAATTTTCATAATAGTTGCACGTAATTTTTTATTTAATTGTGAGATATTAACCAATTCTGTAATGTAATATGATTAGGACGTGTACCGCGTGTTGAGCCCGCGTGGCCATGGTCCGAGCTATCGGTCGGACGAATGGATTATGTTCTACCTAGATGCCGTGGGATTTAGATCAGCGGCATTAATTTGTGTGTTTGAGTTAAGGGGCGACTTAATTTGGCACTGGTTGAGCGGTGGCGCCCAGAGACGCACACCTTTCATTTCTCGTGTGGGGAATGCACCATCACACTGGAGGATGTCGCAATGTAATTAGGGCTCCCCGTGGACAGTGATGCGGTAACTGATTCACGCCACATAGTAGATCCTACGGCGCTTTACTATGACTTGCTTTGATGCTCTCCCGATGATGGTACAACTAAATGTACGGGTTTAAAATTTTCGTGGCTGAAGGCAAATTTTGAAACATTATCTAATTATGCAACCGAGAGGGAGAAGAAGTCCGCTGCTCGGGCCTATTACTGTAGCTTATAGGGGGTAATTATGCCGGATTCCAATAATAATAGAGTCCACTTGATGTACCTGCCCTTACTAATTGATTTGCGACGTACCCGTTCCTACAACTAGGGTTCAACAGTACTAGCGACGTTGTATCGTGAGCTTTGCCGAAGGACAAAGCACAAAACACAAGATATAGGTGGCTATCTGATACTGCTATAATCCTGGGCGTTATACAATATGTCATTTCTAGCATCAGTGGGTCACAAAGTACATGTGTTCCTACTTGTGAATAGGTAAAAAAAATTGAAACTTGGATCAAGATTTTTTTATTATTATAAAAATATGTTCTTACGAGTTTGGTTTATATTTTTAGATGGTATACTTGTCCGAATATCGGGAAGTCAGAAACACCCATTGTATACTGACAGATGATCGAGGCGTACACCGGGGATGGGGTAATTTTTTTCATAAAATTAAATTATATTAATGTCATGTAATTAGTTTATTTATTTAATTATGTTGTTATTAGTATTTTAATCATGTGTTTAATTGTTCAATTCGAGTGGATGTCGTATAGTGCGCCGGACGTTGCTTTCGTCATTCCTCCGTCTGCTAGTGTCCACGCACTCGTGTGGTGTGTTAACGCACTCGTGATCAATTTTCAAATGGTGGAGTGGTACGCCAGGGATCGAGTGCTTCATTAATTCGGGTGCCGTTAACATATTTTGGACGTTCCTATACATTTGGGCGCTGATGTCCACGGAATTGACAAAAAGGGGAAACATGCAAAGAATTGGGAATTAGAGCATCAACCAAATATTGTGTTGTGGAACACCCGGTTGGAGAGAAGACCTCATTCGGAATCATGTTTTCCTGATTTCACTCCCTTAAGGGACTACCAGCAGTGGTACATGCGGAATGGGTTGCACTACTTATATTGTGGCAAATTGATAGTAGTCTATCCATATATACAACGACGAGGTCCCCTACAAAGACGACCTCGTTAGCCGTATCCTCTTCTACCACCCAAGTCGACACTTTCATTGTCATACACACACTCGACTGATAGTTCCTATCATCCAAATTTAGGGAGGTTGCAGCTTTGCCCCGGAGTACTCGGGTTAGGCAATACACCCGAAGATGGGTGGTTGCAATTCTTCCTATCAGAAACTGAGCTCACCAATGATGTTTAACATATTTAACCCATTGTAACCCCAGTACTACACCTCTCCCGAGCAAACTTTTGGGACACACGATTTCTTGAGTTTACTCAGTACACCTCGAGGATCGCCTATGGGTGATAGGAATGTCAGTTTGAGTAAGATGGACATTAATCGTCGGAAGCACCCACAACGTGAAAGAAAGCCACCACAACGATAAACCCCACAGACAACTCCATCAAACCATAATTTTTTATGGTTTTAATTCAGATTATTCTAATGTTCAATTTATTTAAAGTTTATAAATTTATTTCATTATAAAGTTTGTCTAATGTTAATGAAATGATTGATATATTTTTAAGTATACGTGCCCATCAAGTTCATGTAAATATACGTGACAATCAAGTTCATGCAAATATGTTACAAGTTCATGCAAATATACATAACAATCAAGTTCATGCAGATATATGTAAATAATTGAAGTTAATACATGAATGGAAATTCAATACAAAATAGGATACATAAATTTACATTCCAATCAACTGAAACGATTGTCCCTGGTTCGATTATGACATATTGATTTGCACATGCCACAATGTTTAGTGTCGACTTTCTCCTCATGTCCATGTCATTTCTTATCCAAGTGACATGTGGGCGACCTCTGAGCTTCCTCCGCAGACTGCAATCTGGGACTATCTCAAAAGTCGGCGAAGGAGCTTCCCACGTTGACACAACCCACATTATTGGGAACTCATTTCCCTAAATACATAATGTGCGTTCCAGTGTGTACACCTTATCGATATATTGTTCGACATTGATGGAGGCATCAGCGCCTGCTACAATGACATGCGCACATGGGTAATGAAGTTTCTGAAATTTCTCACAGTCGCACCACTTGTTTAGGAGATCAACTTCGTATGACCTAGGCGTGATACCCGACCGACAATTGACGGTCTCTATCACACGAAAGGTTTCAAAATGACGATAATATAATTGAAAGTTCATGGTCCTTGCTCTCCGGCCATTGACCTCCATTGCCTTCCTAACCGCCTCGACATAGAAGTACCCCGCATTCATCTGATTTACTTGTTTGAGCCTCATTCTCGACATCAATGTTGCAAGTCGGTAGAAAGAAGCTGAGAAAACAGATGAAATTGAGAGATGTCGTGTATGCCTCAAAACTGCGTTAATAGTCTCTACCAGGTTGGTGGTCATATGACCATATCGCGAACTTTCATAAAAAAATTGAACCCATTGCTAAGGCTCCATGCTCACAAACCACTCCTGTAATATAGTTTGGGTTTGACCTTGCATATCAGCCTGAAGATCAGCTAGTTTCCGTCTAAACATATGTGGTTCCAGCTCGTACCCTGGACCGTCAAAACATGTTATGTGTTGTTTCACAGACTCTAAACATATTTTAAAAAATGAAACAGATAATTACCCATCTTCACAACTTGTTTGTCCTAATCCGCATTTTTGAATTCGTTATGGAAATTCATCGCAATGTGTCTGATGCAGTTGACGGATCTCCGCGGAACACCCGAACGCCTAATCACGATAATTAGCCCATTTGATCTATCGAAATTGATACAAACATTGTCCTGAGTGACAACATACCTTCGCAAGTTCATCAGGAAAAATTCCTACAACTTCATGTTCTTTTCCTCAACAATGACAAAGGTTATCAATAGCAAGTTTCGGTTCCCGTTTTGTGCAACCGTAATGAGGAGTATCTACGTATATTTCCTATACAATCAGGTATCATCTACCTACACAAGTGACTTACAGTAGGGAAAGACCCTAATGTATGGATCAAATGTCTAAAATATTCGATGAATGGTTTTTTTTCCTCAGATGTAGTTGGTCGTCCCGGTTGTAATAAGGCAACGCCTTCAACTTAATGACAGCCCTAGAACGTACTCCCGCATTGCGGCTATCCACCATTGGAGTTTGTTGTACGACGTATCCCAATCTTCGTACAACTGATCCATGGCCATTTGTTTAGCCACCTATACCTTCCAGTACAAAACTCAATACTGGAACCATTCTTGCATTTCGACAATCAACACTGATATAGGAATCGTGGGCATGTCCTTAACCATTGACAAGATGCAGTTGCAAATGGTTTTTGAATCAAGCTTGCGGTGGTCATATGTCATACGTGCAATAGGGCATGTATGAAGCCTAACATATTTTCGTATCTCCCACTGTTGGGACATCTAAATAAATGTAACTCGTACCCACCACCTGCACCCTTCTGTCAACTTCCAACACTCACCAACATAGACCGTCAGTTTAGAGTCAACCACTTTGTAGTCTATAGACACCTTCATACTATAGCAATTGATGGCATTGATACACTCGTCTTTGCTCGTGAATCTTTGACCCACGAACAACTCTTTTGATTCAGGATCTACTAACATCAGGTCAGCAAGTATATTGCCTGAGTACTTGGGGAACTTGAAAACATATGCCGCATCGAGATCGACAATCGATATATGGTCCATGGGATCATTGCGTATGACAATGCCATGACTCGATTTTTTGACCGAAGAGGCGTGATCATTTCCATCATTTGCTCCTTCATCGTCGATATCATCCAGGACATCGTTTATTATCTGATCACCTTCATAATCAGAACAACCATTATTGTCAGATCCATCTTCACCATGTGCATCATTTCGGTAACGACTAGATGTATCTGTAAAGGAACATGGTTTGGATTTTGGGCCCATGTCGATGTGGCTCCACCACCGTACTGATGTGAACATCCAACGTTGAGATTGATGTCAAAATTGCGCACAGATGACCTCCTATCGACGGGTTCTCTGGGAACCTCTGTACACGGGTTTTCAACTCCATACTGTTGACTTAATGGAGTTACATTTTCAACGGGCTCCGCATCGACTAACTCAGCAAACAATTGAATCGATTCAGTGTTCACCTTCCTTGACGGGCAATACCGTGCGACCATTGTCTCGGTGATCGTGTCCAAACTAACTATGACAATGAATAAGGCAAGCGCACCTATCGTTCGGTAGTATAGCTATGGCAAGACCGAAAATATCGTATCCTCAAGGACCAATAGTACTAGTAGTTACTGTCTTTTTATTATTTAGCCTAAGTATTAAGAGAATCGATGTTTAATTAACTAATTACTAAACTAAGGATGCTAAAACACAGAGAGTGAATTGGGAAAATACTTGTGGGAAAACCAGTTGATTAAGATAATACAGAGAAGAATCCACCTAGACTTCACTTGTTACTTAACTCTGAACCAGACGATTTATTCACTTGACTTGATCCGTAGGATTCCCTAATTTATATTAATACCTCTTTCGAGGCTACTAACGTCTAACCCTAGGTTGATTAATTGAAATATCTTTCTAATTAAAACCCCTAGTGTTGCATTAACTCGATTTATGGACTCCCATATTAGGTTTGACCCTAATCCGGCAGATTTTCGTCATCATATCTCTAGGGTTGCGATCAACTCCGCTTAAATATGCTAGATCTATTCTTAAATAGGGACTTTTGCTCCACTGCCTAAGAACATCAATACTTGAATCAATATCTTGAAATATTAAAACAAGAATTAAGAACACATAATTAAGAACAAATCAAGTATTTATCATATAGTTCAGAAAACAATAACAAGATCCGTCTTAGGTTTCATCCCCTCGTATTTGAGGGTTTAGTTCATGTTTAATAAAGAATACATCTCAAAAGAAAGTAAATAACAAAACATAAGAAAAACCCTAAAACCCCCTGAAGGAAATTGAAGGAAGATATTCCGTCTTGAGCGTGATTCCGACTTCTGAGATGAATCAACTGGCTTTCTTGGAGTAATTCCCTGTGTTCAGCCCTCTCTGGCTTCACTCCCGTTAAAAGCCCTGACAGAAGGCTTCTGTCGAACTCCCCCTTTAGGTTGCCCTCTAGGGTGTTTAAATAGGCTTTCGGGATGCCTTACTTGGCCCACAAGTATCCTAATCCGAATGGAATTAAAACAGGTCAAGGCAGGGGCACGCCCGTATGAGTTGAGCCCAGGCTGTGTTTGGGCCTGCTAAGGTGGCACGGCCGTGTGGTGAACTCCAGGCCGTGTGAATTTCTTACTTTGGCCCATTTTCTTCGTTTTCGGCCCGTTTCTCGTTCTTTTCATCCTTCGATGCTCTCCTAAGTATAAAACATGAAATTAAAGGATTAGGAGCATCAAATTTCACAATTCAAGGGATTAAATCATCCAAAAGTATGCTAAATATGGGATTAAAATATGTATATATTACGGTTTATCAAATACCCCCACACTTAAGCATTTACTTGTCCTCAAGCAAAATTCTCAACTCACAATTAAAATCGAATTTCCTCAATTCATAATCTTCATCAATAATGTTTCATCATAATTCATAGGTAATTCATACATTGATAATTTAACCAGAAGGTTCCTAAAGATTCAAACAATCAAAGTCATAGTTTTTATAGTACGAAGAATAGGTGTTTCCCCTTACCTAAATAATCACTTTTTAATTCAAAATCAACAAAAATTGACATCCTCACTAAAGGTTCACTCAAATCACTCAAGGTGTTTAAGGTTCAAAAATAAGCACTCAAGAGTCAAACATGAAAAGTTAATCCCATAGGCTTGCATGAAAATCAAATCTCCACCACTGTAAAATGATATGATACACAAATCAAAAGGTCTTTAAAAGGGGTTGTAACGGGGTTTGGGTTAAATGTGTGGATAAAGGCTGAATTAGAGGGTTAGTATCGAGACTGAATTGATAATTTACTTAACTAGAAAACTAACTAAAATTTAAATAATTACATCAATTAAGAATTCATTACTAATAATACGAGCTTCTTCTCAGAATGTACAATTAACTGCTTAAGCTCTAATAACAAAGAAGTAATAATGAATAGATTCCCAGAATTTTTTTTTTAAAAACAAATCAAACAATAATAATAAGATAGAATTTAACAACTGAAATAAAGAAAATAGTTAAGCAACCAATCAAATCAAATCTCAATATAGGGGTAGTCAAGAGAAATGGTGAAAACAAATACAAAGTGGGTTTTGGGTTGATATTAATGGGTGAGTCAAGAAATGGTTTGTTAGTCTCAAAGGGGTTCACTAAGGGTTAATTAAATAGGTAGGCTTTTTAGTGGAAAAAGTGGGTTAAAACCTAGGTGTCTTTATCATCTCTGTATATCAAATCAAAAGTGTGGTCTCGACATGTATAATCGAAGCAAGTTCCAGAATAACAAATCAATGTTGACATACTCATAATCAATAAAGTGAGCACGAAAAATGTATGCTCTAAAAGGCTCAAAATCTCACAGAAATTATGGTTTTTGATGTCAACCTTGTAAATTTCAAACTTCAAGGTAATAATTAGATTCAGGTAGACAACCTAACAAATTTTTAATTCTGAAAATAAACTCATCATGCTTGATTCTCTAGTCTCCTAAAGTTTAAATCATCACTGCACAATTAACTATGACTTAATCCAAAACATATCAATGAAAATCATAAATCAAAAGAAATTTCATTCTAACAATAATATGAGAAAATTACTTAAGAATAAGACATAATTCAGGGATTTTCAAATAATACTGTAGTTAACCCCCCCACACTTAAGATGTACATTGTCCTCAATGTACAAAGATAGATAATAGCAATATAGTAATAAAATCATAAGATAGGGAGAGAAGTGAAACTTCCTGAATTTTGGATGGAGTCAATGAAAAGAAACGGTAAAGTTGGAGAGAGGTGAAGGTGAGGATGATACTCCGGTGGTGGTGTGGTCGTTCATTAACAGCCCATTGAACCTAAATTAAAGAAATGAAAATATAATAATATAAATTAAAGACGAGAAAGATGAAAGAAAAGAAATTAAAAATGAAAATAAGAGAAAAAGAAAAAATAAATGAACTCAAAGGTCCCACGGGCGTGTAGAGGATCACACGCCCGTGTTCTTTAGTCAGTGTCGACCACGGCCGCATCACACGACCATGGTGTTTTATCGCAGCCCGTGTTTTTGGGAAAAGTTTTGCCCTGTTTCCACACGGCCACGGCCACGCCCGTGTGCAAGGCCGTGTGGGTAGGGAAACCTGCGCTTAAAATTTTGGTTAGTTTTTTTTTTTTAGATGCTAAAATTTGAAAAATATGGACGTTAGTGGGGTTAGTGCTCGGGTTGCCTCCCGAGAAGCGCTCGTTTAAAGTCTTGAGCTAGACTTACCTATTATTTGCATAATGGTTGTTTGAGGAGCATATTACAGGGCATGACATTAATACTTGCCCCTAAATCAGCCAAAGCATGGTTAACATTTAAACTACCAATTAAACAAGGAATAGTAAAACTCCCTGGATCTTTCAATTTTGTTGGTAGTTTATTTTGGAGAATAGCTGAGCATTCCTCGTTAAGTTCCACTGTTGATAGCTCTTCAAACTTCCTTTTATTTGTTAAAAGCTCTTTTAAGAATTTTGCGTACGTAGGCATCTGCGAAATAGCTTCAACAAAAGGTACGTTAATATGTAATTGTTTAAAGAGTTCGAGAAACTTATCGAATTGTGCGTTCATGCGGTCTTTCTTCAACTTTGCTGGATATGGGATCGGTGGGTTATACTCTTTAGGTTCCGGTATTACATTCTCGTTTACTTCCTCACCTTTTTCCTTATTATTTTCTCGTGTCATCTTCTTTTCAGCTTCAACCAACCCCTTTCCACTCCTTAGTGTAACTGCCTTCACATGTTCTTTTGGGTTGGTGTTACTATGTAAGTTACCTGGTTGCCTTTCGGAAACTATCTTGACTAATTGTCCAATTTGATTCTCAATCTTTTGAATTGATTCTTGCTGATTTTTAAGCGCTGTTTCAGTGTTTTGGAAACGTGTTTCTGACACCGAGATAAATTTCGTTAGCATCTCCTCAAGGTTCGGCTTCTTCTCCTGCTGGTAAGGTGGTTGTTGAAAACCTGGAGAAAGTTGCGGTCTTTGATTACCTTGACCACCCCACGAGAAATTGGGATGGTACCTCCAACCTGTATTATAAGTGTTACTATAAAGATTATTTTGAGGTCTAGAATAGTTACCCATATAGTTGACTTGTTCGTTCTCTGTGCTAGGGTTGTAGGATAGATATTCTGTGTTGTTCACCCCTCCTCCATTTGTATCGTACTGTATTACCGGATATACCTGTGTAGAACCATACAAACCATCAATTTTTTTTATTTAAAAGCTCTACCTGGTTAAATAACATGGTGACCGCGTCAAGGTTGAAAACACCGGCTGCTTTATTAGGCTTTGTCCTTATGACTTGCCACTGATAATTATTCAGTGACATCTCTTCGGTTTGAGCGGTATGTACTATTTCACTGTCAAAAATCAAGGGTCCTGGCGAGTTTCTTCTAGTCATAAACTAGAGATACCTATCAGAAACAAGGAAAAAGAAAAATTAGCAAATAAGAAATAAAATAAAAATTAATTGCAAAAATAAATATGGCTAAAGTAATAAAAATCAAGTGTTCTTAATATCTTAGTCCCCAGCAACGGCGCCAAAAACTTGATCGTGTCCAAACTAACTATGACAACGAATAAGGCAAGCGCACCTATCGTTCGGTAGTATAGCTATGGCAAGACCGGAAATACCGTATCCTCAAGGACCAATAGTACTAGTAGTTACTGTCTTTTTATTATTTAGCCTAAGTATTAAGAGAATCGATGTTTAATTAACTAATTACTAAACTAAGGATGCTAAAACACAGAGAGTGAATTGGGAAAATACTTGTGGGAAAACCAGTTGATTAAGACAATACCCGAGGAAGAATCCACCTAGACTTCACTTGTTACTTAACTCTGAACCAGACGATTTATTCACTTGACTTGATCCGTAGGATTCCCTAATTTATATTAATACCTCTTTCGAGGCTACTAACGTCTAACCCTAGGTTGATTAATTGAAATCTCTTTCTAATTAAAACCCCTAGTGTCGCATTAACTCGATCTATGGACTCCCATATTAGGTTTGACCCTAATCCGGTAGATTTTCGTCATCCTATCTCTAGGGTTACGATCAACTCCGCTTAACTATGCTAGATCTACTCTTAAACAGGGACTTTTGCTCCACTGCCTAAGCACATCAATACTTGAATCAATATCCTGAAATATTAAAACAAGAATTAAGAACACATAATTATGAACAAATCAAGTATTTATCATATAGTTCAGAAAACAATAACAAGATCCATCTTAGGTTTCATCCCTCTCAGGTATTTGAGGGGTTTAGTTCATGTTTAATAAAGAATACATCTCAAAAGAAAGTAAATAACAAAACATAAGAAAAACCCTAAAACCCATATTCTGTCTTGAGCGTGATTCCGGCTTCTGAGATGAATCAACTGGCTTTCTTGGAGTAATTCCCTGTGTTCAGCCCTCTCTGGCTTCGCTCCCGTCAAAAGCCCTGACAAAAGGCTTCTGTCGAACTCCCCCTTTAGGTTGCCCTCTAGGGTGTTTAAATAGGCTTTCGGGATGCCTTACTTGGCCCACAAGTATCCTAATCCGAATGGAATTAAAACAGGTCAATGCAGGGGCACGCCCGTGTGGAACGCCCGTGTGAGTCGAGCCCAGGCCGTGTTCGGGCCTGCTAAGGTGGCACGGCCGTGTGGTGAACCCCAGGCCGTGCGAATTTCTTACTTTGGCCCACTTTCTCCATTTTCGGCCTGTTTCTCGTTCTTTTCATCCTCTGATGCTCTCCTAAGTATAAAACATGAAATTAAAGGATTAGGAGCATCAAATTCCACAATTCAAGGGATTAAATCATCCAAAAGTATGCTAAATGTGGGATTAAAATATGTATATATTACGGTTTATCACTCGGCGTCATCATCGTCTAAAAGTTCCATCTTGGTAAATTTGATAGGATTTGACGAAACTAGAAATTTGTAGAATAGTTTCGTCATCCTCCTTTCACAACGTCGGGAAATTTTTGCACTAACCTTCTCTTTCATATCACCGATGAACACATTCCTATGGAACCTCATTCTGATTTTCTGGCGAGTTTCAAAATACAACCAATGGTACCATCGAAATGAATGGCTGCAAAAAATTGATTCTCCATTCATTTTCCAAAATTGCAAAAATACAATCAAACTTATCTTAATAAACAAACACTACAAAATAAGCATACACAATTAGTACTAATCTTAACACTAAATACATTTTTAACACAAATAAACTACTACTAAAAAAATAACTATTTATACTACTAAAAAAATAACTTTAACACTAAATATACTACTAAAAAAATAACCTTAACACTTTCAACACTAACCTTTTCTTCTTATTTTCCGGAGGGGGTGTTGGTTTTTTTTTTCCTTTCGGTGACTGATCTGAGGGAGGTTGGGGGACTAAACCAATCCCCTTTTATAATCATCATAATATTTTTTTATATTATTAATAATTTTTTAAACAAAAAGTACAATTTTTTTTAAATAATCGAGTCTTGGAACTTGGACCCGTGACCGATAGGTCACATTGGTGGCAAGCCGTCAGGTTGATACCGTCGGGCTGTCAGGCAGCACCGGCCTAACGGCCTGCCACCAATGTGACCTGTCAATCACGGGTTTGGGTTCCAATACTCGTTTAATTAATTTTTTTTACTTTAAAAAATCATTTTAAAATATCCGGGTGTCGCCTGACACATCGGCGGTCTTATAAAAATATTTTTTTCTGTTTTACATGTATAAAAATACCTAATATTTTTTGGTGTCAGATACTGGTGCTGCCGATTGCTCAGGCAGCATCGGTGGTACACTGTTGAATTTGCCTAGATATGTATATAATGGGGGGCTTATCCTATTTTAGTATATATTTTATTATTTTATACTATTTGAGTAAAAAAACCTATAAAATACTTTAAATAAAATAATAATACAAATATGATATAGGAAAAAAAGGGTACATTATATTTCTTTTTCGATGTTTAGGAAGTGGGTAGTTCAGACTCAAAAGTCTTTTCATTAGTTGGATGAGTTGAATCAAATTATTTAAATAAATAAGTAATTTAAATATTAAATAAATATTAAGTATAATACATCTATACTATTATTTAAGACTCTTATTGAGTTAGTTTTACGAGTTAACCAGACCCTAACTTAGTTAAGAGAAGTACCAAAATAATTATTCAACTACAAGTAGACATGATATTAATTTAATATATCTTATAATTGAGTTGGTGTCACGAGTTAATCGGACACTAACTCGGTTAAGGGAAATACTAAAATAAGTTATTCGACCACAAGTAAACATGATATTAATATAGTATGTATCTTAAAACATTTTTCATAGTATTGCTATTGCAATAGCACATTTGAATTATGAAAAGTTTAACAAGTTCTCATTAGTAATATGCTCCCACATTATTTTAATTGATAACTTATCCTAAATATTGCAAAGTTATACTTACTCACACTTTTAAAATCTTGCAAACAGAGACGAAGTCAGAAATTTTTTTTAGGGGGCTAAAATTAAATTGTATATTTTTACGATAGTAAAAATGCAATTTCACTATTTTAGTATCTATATCTTTATATTTTTAAAGGATTAAATCAAAATTTTTTATCGTTTTTAGGGGGCAAATTGTAATTTTACATTTACTAGTTTAATTTTTTTATAAATCTTAAAGGGGCCTAAATTGAAATTTTCTATTTTAGGGGGGACTGGAGCCCCTGGTTACGCCCTTGCTTGCAACTTGCATCCAATCATAACAAGTTTTAGATAGAATTATTATATTCCGATGATCATATATTTCTTTTAAATTGTTGGATATTCAAATGAATATTTGATAGTAAAATATTTTACTTTATATGAGGAGGAGACAAAAATAGATGATAACAAATGATCACAATCAATTCTATTTTTCATATAAAATTTATCTCAGTTATCATTATAATACAAAGTTAAAAATATTGACAATACGATAGAATTTCAATATATATCAAATTCAAATATACCACAAAATTGTATATGGCTGAAGATTAGCCACCATATTTCACAAGTGACAAAAAAAAATTAAAGGATCAAGTAATATAAATTACTAAAAATAATAAACTTTATGCTATTTTCTTCGACATATCAAATTAAAATTTCAACATGGAAACTTTAAACATAATAGTCTAAATATTACACATAATAATTGAATATTTCTCTATCTTTATCAAATCGGGAAAATATTCATAACAATCATAATTCATACCAAATCTAATCTAAAAAATGAACATATCAAGTATATTATACTTCCTCTTTATTGTTTTCTTATTTTCTTTCCAGATGCAAACAAATATATTCATAATTTTACCAAGGTTTTAGATTAAAAACGATAATTACTTAAAAGAGCACAAGTTAAAATATTTCTTCTCTTTCTCCTGTTTTAGCGGCAATTGATTTTATAAAGTTATTGACAGAAAACAAAAAGAGTAAATAAAGTAAAGGTGTTGATAGGTGGAGTTAGATTCGAGATGGGTTTTAATAAAATATTAGGCCCGTTTGATAAATCAAATCGAAAATTATGTTTAAATTTTTGTCCAAGTTTAGCCTTGATAAAAATGCTAAAACTTGAGTTCAGTTCGGCTCGCCCGTATTAAAATTTTTTATATAAAAATTAGAAAAACATAATAAATCAAAAACACTACAAACATTAAAATAAATGTTTCCCAACAAATTAAAAAAAAGTCTTTATACTTAAATAACACTAAGATAAGTGCGACTTAACAAGCAATGCCTCTAAAATAATAGTAAAATTAACAATAAAATAAAAGTTATACAATATTCAAACGATAACAATAAAATATTAGTAATATAATAGTGAAATGGCAGCAAAACAACAGTAAAATAACATTTTTTTTACAAATTCGGGCCGGACCCGAGCAAAATAAAAATCTTACCCTAGACTCGACCCGTTTCTAAATAGGTCTTATTTTTTTGTCCAAACCCATTTTTTAACTTATATTTTTCTCAAAATCTCGCACTAATGGACATTCACTTTATAATAATAAAATGTTTATAACAAAAGTAAACTTAATTAAATTTATGGATATAATTTCTTTTTTGAATTTTTAAAATTAATTGTTGAAAATTTTATAAATTAATTTTAATTTTTTTTATATAATTAGGATCATTTTGACATGATATATGAATATTAAGGACTAATATTTTTCAAGTTCTAAACTGACACGATGTGATTATTTTGTATCTTTCATAATTGGATGATAAAAGATATTAATAGGTGGATAATTATAAATATAGTTTATTTTTATTATTTTTTAATATGATCATCTTTACAATAATAATGTTTAAGCTATTGACATAGTTAATCTCACAAATCAACTCAATTAAAAAATGACTATACGCTTTTTCTTCTTATAAAGCAATAAATATAATTATGAGAGTGTTTTTTTGAATCTTTTTACACGATTTTAACCAAAAATGAATTTAAACAAATATTTGGAATTTGAATTTAATGTTAGAAAAAATTGTGGTGCAAGAAAATAATATAAAATATAGACTTAAAGCGTGACTGTTTTTAAGACTTTTATTTTGCTGGTAGGATACAATATTTCTTAAAACAACAAAACATAATAATAAAAAATATAGGCACATTCTATCTCAAAGAAAATGTCATTTGACATAAGTTATGTTATTCCATAACATATAATTTTTTAGAAAAATTATGTTTTATTCATTATAAGTCTTTTATGAAAATTGTTTATTTGAATATATTTATTCATATGCAAAGAAAATAATAATCATTATAATTTTTATTGAAATAAAAAATAATCATTATATATAAAAAAAATTATTTGCAAGTCAATGCACTTCTTTTGAAGTTACAAACAACAATACATAAAATTCAATAAGTCAACTTATCCAATAGATTACATATCTAACTCGATTATGTATTCTATTTAAATTATTTATACTTTATATATGTTAATAATATGAGATTACTTTTAACATTTAAGACACCTTCTTTCAAAACCAAAACCTTATTTATCCTTTAAATAATTTCAAGTATAAGAAATATATATATATATATATATTCATTCATATCATAATTTTATCATAAGAGTAAACTATGTTGGAAGTCACCTAACTATTAGTAAGTTGTTTTGGTCATTTAATTATAAAAATGTACAAAATGATCACCAAATTATTCAAAATTTTTTTAATCATTTGCGATTAAATGATGGAAAGTTGACGTGAGCTTTTCAAATTAGTATAATAACAAATTTAACTCTCAATATTTATACATTGTTCCATTTTAGTCTTGATTTTAAAAAATAAAATAAACTGTCAATGTTTACACATTGTGTGATCTGATCATTTTGCAGTTTTACTCTTCTCTGTGACCCTTACCAATATTGTCCTTTTCTGTGATTTAATTTAAAAAAATGAACAACAAAAAGAAACATAATAACCCAAAAATTGAAAGAATAGCCAATTTAATTGTTCGAAAAAAAAAAATACTTCGTTAATTCAATCCAATTGTAAGTCTAACATTTAAAAAACAATAATTTTTTTGGACTTTGATTCGCTTTATCAATGGCGGTCAACTTAAGCTAACAAAAAAGAATTAATTATCATTGAAACATACCAAGTTCTTAGTTATTTGGAGTATAAGAAAAGTAATATATTTGAAGATTGTCTAGTTTAATTATAAAATGATTTTTTTATATTTGCTTTTATTTCTAATTTACATATCATGTATTAAATTATATTTTCATGTAAAAATAAGATAATTTTATAATGTGTAAACATTGAGAATTAAATTTTTAAAAATTAAGACTAAATTGATACAATATGTAAACATTATAAGCTAAATTTATTTTTATGTCAGTTTTAAAAGTTGCCACATTAATCTTCTCCCTAACCATTTAACATCAAGTAATTAAAAATAAAAGGTTAAAATATGTCACAAATCTTTGTATTTTTTGAAAATTAGGAATTTAATTTTTGTACTTTTATTTCATGGAATTTAATTTATCTACTTTTTAGATTTTAAAATTCAGGTCTAACTTTTAACCTTGTTCATTTTTTTTTAAAATTAAAATTAAAATTAATTACAAAGTTTTTTTTAATTACATGCCTAGCAAGTAAATATTTTTTTATTTAAAAAATATCACAACAACCGATTTTTTTAAAAAAAACATTAACAATATTAATAGTAAAAATTAAAAATTAAGATCTTTTCATTTTTGCATTAAAGTTTAGACCTAAATATTAAAGTTCCCAATTTTCTATTTGGTACCTAAAATTCCCAAATTCCACAATCCTGAAAAATTTCTAAAACTCTCTGGCTCATTTCACTCTGCAATCTCTCGCTTAATCCACACCATCGCCGAGTTTGCTCCCCTTTAGCCATCAATTCTCCTCCATTTTCTTTTTTTCTTCTGTTTCGTAGTCAAAACTTAAACTGCAATCTTAAACGAGCGATATATATATTTATTTATTCTCCAGCACCTTGCTTCTTCTGGTGTATGTAATTTTCTTTTTCTTCAGTTTGTTGAGAATATGTTTTTACCCTAATTTTAGTTTTCTTTTGAATTGTGAATATACTGTTCATTAACATTTCTTGCTTCCACGTCTGAATTTGTGACAGTTCAATCAATATAGTTCTAGGGTTATCGGTCTTCTTAGTTTTCTTAGTATTCTGTTCTTTCTTTTCTTTTTTTCCCCCCTTTTGAATGCTGTTTTTTTTCGAACGAAGTTTATTTTCGATTACTTTGTTTGACTTACTTGCTTTTGATATACATTTTTTTTTTCCTTTCACCAAGTACGGGTCAAATTTAAGCATGCTAATCGAACCAATAACCTAAATATTGCGTGATAGGTTTATAATTCGGGGTAGCTTAGTTATGACCAAATGCATTCTCATTGTTACTGACATTAGGTTTGTAAAAGTTGTACTTATTTTGGGTCTTTACCAGGTACCACTGGATTATCTGTTGGAAAGTGGATTTTCTCATGAAAGTAGGGAGGTAGCTACCATTTGGTAATCATGATAAAGATTGGGGAAAACCAAAATGCAATTAGTAATATGGTGGATTGCAGAGATGCCATGCCTTGTAATGATGGAGTAAATGAAAATATGGTTGATATTGTGGATGCAACAGCACGTAGTAGAGATAGTGGGATAGTTGATACCTCTAAAAGGGCTGTTGTCGGATTTGAAGGGGATGCAGAATTTGAGCCACATAATGGCATCGAATTTGAGTCACACGAGGCAGCATATTCGTTTTATCAGGAATATGCCAAGTCCATGGGATTTACTACCTCAATTAAAAACAGTAGGCGTTCAAAGAAATCTAAGGAATTTATTGATGCTAAATTTGCATGTTCCAGATATGGAGTCACGCCAGAATCAGACGTGGGTAGCAGTAGAAGATCAAGTGTAAAAAAGACAGACTGTAAAGCCAGTATGCATGTGAAAAGAAGGCCGGATGGGAAGTGGATTATTCATGAATTTGTCAAGGAGCATAATCATGAACTTTTGCCAGCCCTTGCTTATCATTTTCGAATCTATCGGAATGTAAAATTGGCTGAAAAGAACAATATTGACATTCTAAATGCTGTTAGTGAACGGACGAGAAAGATGTATGTTGAGATGTCTAGACAGTCTGGTGGATATCAAAATGTAAACATGCTTCAGAGTGACATAAAAAATCAGTTTGATAAGGGTAGGCACTTGGTTGTGGATGAGGGAGATGCCCAAATTATGCTGGAATATTTTAAGCGTATCAAGAAGGAGAACCCTGACTTCTTCTATGCAATAGATTTAAACGAGGAGCAACGGTTGAGAAATTTGTTTTGGGTTGATGCTAAAAGCAGGAACGACTATCCAAGTTTCAATGACGTGGTTTCTTTTGATACCACTTATGTGAAATTCAATGAGAAATTACCATTTGCACCATTTGTTGGGGTTAACCATCACTTCCAGTCTATGTTACTTGGATGTGCATTGCTTGCTGATGAAACTAAGCCCACATTTGTTTGGCTAATGAAGACATGGCTTAGAGCAATGGGTGGACAAGCTCCCAAAGTTATAATTACTGACCAAGACAAAGAATTGAAGGCTGCAGTCGAAGCGGTCTTCCCAAACACGCGCCATTGCTTTGCTCTTTGGCATATTTTAGAAAAGATTCCCAAATCTCTAGCACATGTAATTGGGCCACATGAAAACTTTTTGCCTAAATTCAACAAATGCATTTTCAAATCTTGGACTGATGAAGAGTTTGATATGCGATGGTGGAAAATGATAACTCGATTTGAACTCCAAGATGATGAGTGGGTTCAATCATTGTATGAAGACCGCAAAAGATGGGTACCTGCTTTCATGGACAATGTCTTTCTTGCTGGAATGTCTACAAGTCAGCGTTCTGAAAGTATGAACTCCTTCTTTGATAAATATATCCATAAGAAAATTACTCTGAAAGAGTTTGTGAAACAGTATGGGGCTATTCTGCAAAATAGATATGAAGAGGAAGCTGTTGCTGATTTTGATACCTGGCAGAAACAGCCAGCACTAAGATCTCCATCGCCATGGGAAAAACAGATGTCAATTGTTTATACACATGCAATATTCAAAAGATTCCAAGTTGAAGTCTTGGGTGTTGTTGGTTGCCATCCCAAAAGGGAAAATGAAAATCAAGGAACTATACCGTTTAGAGTTCAAGACTGTGAAAAGGATGAAAATTTTATGGTAATATGGAATGAGGAAAAGTCAGAGGTTTCTTGTAGCTGTCGCCTGTTTGAATACAGAGGTTTTCTTTGTCGGCATGCAATGATTGTTCTCCAAATGTGTGGTCGCACAAGTATCCCTCCTCGTTATATATTGAAGAGGTGGACTAAGGATGCTAAGAGTGGGCAATCAACAACTGAAGGAACAGACCGAGTGCAAACAAGGGTGCAACGATACAATGATTTGTGCAAACACGCAATTGAACTGAGTGAGGAAGGATCATTGTCTGAAGAGAGTTATAACATTGCTTTTTGTGTATTGGTAGAGGCTTTGAAAAATTGTGTCAATGTTAACAACTCTTGTATCAGTGCGGTAGAATCTACTGGCCATGCTCAAGGTCTTCGTGAAGCAGAAGAAAAAAATCAAGGGAGTCTTGCTTCAAAATCAAGTAAAAAAAAGAGCACAAACAGGAAACGGAAGGTTAGTTGTGAAATTGGAAAGTTTGTTGATGTGTATAGGTTTTAATGTTGTTACTCTTGCCACTAGTCCCCAAGCAAAAAAATGCAATCATTCAAGAAAGGAGTTTTATGTTTCAGGGGCAATCAGAGCCAGCTCTCATGTTTGTTGATACCCAGGACAGCTTGCAGCCAATGGTTTGTCCTAGCTTAACTCTTTTTACATGATGGATGTCATAGTTTCTTTCTTGTTGCATTGTTATTGGTCTGTGAAATTATTTTAGTAACATTATTCATTGCATGTTGTACACTTCATCTATTTTCATTTTACAAAAGAAGTTTATAGCTTCATTCTAGTTGCGTTGTAATGTAAACGTTCTATACTATGGTGCATTGGGCTGTGAAAATGACTATATTAACTTTATTCTTTGTGTCGTGTTAACTTTATCTACTGTCTTTTAATAAAGAACTTACTATAAATTATGGACAGTGATGTTAAGTGGTAGTCATAATGGGTTAAACTTTGTACTATTGAATTTTACTGAAAAATGAAGTATTGAAAATGATTCTGCATCTGATTCTTCCTGCAGTTTGGTGTGGATTCTCATAATAAGTTAATGTGGCTTTGTGTTATTTTGTCTTTATCTGTGTAGGAGAACCTGAGCTCAGATGGGATAACTCTTAATGGCTACTATGGTGCACAACAGAATGTGCAAGGACTGGTATTTCATATTTTACTAATTTGAAAACCTATGGAGATTTCTAAAACTGTTGTAGTTTTAGCAACGATTTTAAATTGGGGTAATTGCAGGTACAGTTAAACTTGATGGAACCACCTCATGATGGTTATTATGTTAATCAGCAAAGCATGCAGGGTCTTGTAAGTTTTGCTTGCCTTATAACCATAATAATCAGTTAGAGAAAAATGACAATAGCAAACCCAACCAAACAGCTTCCCAACACAAATGAAATCATTACCCCAATAGATTTGAGAAGTTTAACATCCTGAACTTGGTCTAATCTGAATCCAGGCACCACAATCTATCCAGCATTGCCCGGATTGGCTAAAATGAACATGATGATCTAATCTTTTTGGGTTGCATTTGTAGGGACAGTTGAACTCTATGGCACCCGGCCATGACAGTTTTTTTGGCACTCAACAAAGCATGCATGGTCTGGTATGAAATTTTGTAATGCCATTTTGTTGATGACTTTGGTTATGTTAAAATGGTTATGACAATAAAAGTTTCTTTATTGTGCTTTCTCATGTAGGGACAATTGGATTATCGGCCTTCAGCTAGTTTCACTTATGCTTTGCAGGTTTGTTTGGAAAACATTTGTCAGATAAAATTGTTGAGCTGGCATCTGTTATTGAATATTTGTATTCCCCTATTATTGCAGGATGAGTCCCAATTGAGGTCAACACAATTGCATGGTGGTGTCTCAAGACATCCATGATGAAGAGACAACGTAATGGTACCTGGACTTGCCTCTTGGGACATTTGACATTAGAGTCGGGGGGCTGTATATAGTAATAGGAAAATTGAATCCACAATACAGTATATTCTCTGTTATTCACTTCTGCTAATTTCGTCGAACTCTAAACTAAAATATAAGGCATCCGACAGTTTCATATGGGACATTGTGGGCTGAAATTTGGGTTGCTTTTGTCTTTGCTAATTCTGATATGCTTCTGCCCAAAAGTTCTGGAGAACTAAAGCACGACTTGCATTTTTACTTGTCGCTTTTAACAGCAATGACAATGATTTGAGAGCAGTTGGAGCAGGCTGGATTCTTTTCCTAAACCTCTTTCATAGTTATAACTTTCTAAACTAAAATATAAGGCATCCGACAGTTTCATATGGGACATTGTGGGCTGAAATTTGGGTTGCTTTTGTCTTTGCTAATTCTGATATGCTTCTGCCCAAAAGTTCTGGAGAACTAAAGCACGACTTGCATTTTTACTTGTCGCTTTTAACAGCAATGACAATGATTTGAGAGCAGTTGGAGCAGGCTGGATTCTTTTCCTAAACCTCTTTCATAGTTATAACTTTCTAAGGTTTTATCGCAAATGGAAATCCCAAATAAGCAATGCTGCTTTTAGATATTAACTTCTCACCTTTATATGCAGTGGAATTTGCTAACATTTTCCTGAGACTTCATGCTTATAAAATCTGTTTCATGTTTAATGTTGTATGCACTTCTTAGCCCTGCCCCAGCCTATTTTTTTAAAGCCCTATTGTATTTTTTAGTGGACCTTAGTAGAATGTTTTAACCTACTATCTTTATTTGTGGAAGGGATCTTTGAATGTAGCATTTTATTGAAATGACTGGTCCTATTGAGTGAGATATATTTGAGGGGGGAAAGGAAAAGCTCAAATTGCTGTCACAGTTGACAACAGGTAAATGTAATATGTTAATGTAGCTTCCTCTTGAGAGCTTACATTAAGATTTTCACCATGATGATTATTAGTGTTGTTTTGGGTGTGTTCTTTTTCTAGGTGAGATTTGTCATTCTTACTACCACCTTAATTGCCAGCGGATGGGCTCATTACCAAGGATATTTTTTTAAAAACTAATTATTATATATCATGTATTTACTTTTATCAGTCTCCATTTCATTTCTTAGATCCGTTGAGCATGTGTCACTTGCTTAAAACTTTAGTATTGCAAATTACACGTCTTTAGGTGATTTTTTTACTCTAAATTTGTCTAAGTTAGCTTAATTCTTGCAAAAGTGAGAATTCTTGTAGAAAATTTTTAAGGCACCGAAATATAGTGGAAGCAAACTCGAAACAGAAAAGGGACGAAGAACAGAAAAGCTAAGTTAAAGGAAAAATAGCGCATACTAAATATTTAAGTAAATGCTCTTAAATATATTTACAACTATTAATGGAAAGATTATAAATAAGGGGGAAAATTTTTATTTATGGTTGAGTTTCTTAAAAAATAACGGTATAGATTGAGTTAACATCGATGGTCAAGATTAGAGCTTATCTACAATTGAGAGTCTTTAAGGGATTTAAACTTTATACAATATTGTCCTTTTATAATTTACATTATTTATCCTGGTAACTCTAGGTTTACTGGAGTATTTTACTGGGCCGCCAAGGTTTCAAGTAGATGGGTTTTTCCATATATTTCACGAGTTGGGCTAGTTTAATTGGCTTAAATGAGCTTTATTTCATCAATTAACCTCTACTGGACACTCTTTGCACATTAGTTAATGGGCTTAAATTCGCGGCTCGTGACATTCTCCCCCATCCATTCTCGTAACACCCTTGTTGTGTTATCGGAGTGACACTTGTTTGACTCGCCTCAGAACTTTCTCGATGTCTCGATCGATTTTTGACTAGCTTTTCTATCAGGTGGTTTTGCCTCTCGGAACATTTGCCTTGGCTTCTATCATCTTCTAACTCAAATTGTTATGCTCTTTTTTGGTACATTTTGTTTGCCAGAGCCCGTCGTTCTTACTTGCCCACATTATGACTTGCCTCGGTCGGGATCCCCTTGATTCACACTAATAGGCTTCGACGTGCCCATATTGAATATTGGGTTAACCTTGAGTTTTCCCGCCAACTTCGGTTTGTAAGCCCCTTGGCTTACCCGCTTCAAAACACTGAAAGGTTCTTTTTGTCATTGCTAAGCCAACAGTAAGTCAAAATGAAAAACATTAGAAAAGTGTTTAGGATGTACCTCACTCACAGAATTTACTCGTCTCAAATGCCCAGTTTACATCACTGCTTTTTCCCCAAAGTCTGATGCACAACCCACCTCTCTCATAGGTGGTAGCCCCATTAATAACTCAACAGGCTTCCTATTGATTTGCCGTACCTCTAGCATTTCCAAAAGGGTCTCCTTAGTACTCTGAACTACTAAGTCAATATTCCTACCACTCAAAACATCTTTGACTAGTTAGATTGCCGACAATACCATGGTTCTGCCCTTCTCATCACGTCTCACCGGCACCATGCATTGTCATTGATGAGTACCTAAGATACATATGCAATTGACAAAAGGAATAAACATAGCATCAATCCAGTCAAGGAAATTCAAGCCAAGAACGAAATCATAATCATCTAGATGAATTGCCTTAAAGTTTTCCTTACCTTTTCCACTCACCGATTTGTAGCTCCACTCATCGTGCTATTTTCACAGTTGGGATCTCTTCAGTATTTATCGAATTGATCTTCTTAGTCGGTTTTCTAACTACGAGGCCAAGTTTACCCATTGCTTTTTATGAAATGAACAGATCAGATGCCCCCGTATCAACAAGAGCAATCCTTCTTTGGCTTGCGATGTTGATGTCCACAAACAACAACCCTTTCTACTTGCGATCCCTCATTGCCTTAGCAAAACTGAGTATCATTGACCCAAGCTTCAAAGGATATAAGAGCCTAATTTTCAGTGGTGTCGGAAACAGTGATTCAAGATCACTAAATCTGATGAGTAAGTTGAAAATTTAATAAATTAATATTTGTGAGTCAAATGTGATATTAGAAATATTTTTAAATTAGTGAATTTTGTGAATTAAAAGAATTTATTAGGTAAATTGAGTCGAAAACGAGGTATCGAGACCTCGAATTCATAAACCGAGAGTATTTATGGAGTGTCATTGAGTTAGTATTAAATTTTTGTTAGAAAATTTTAACGTTTTGATAGTTAATTAATTCAAAAGGACTAAATTGAAAAAGGTACAAAATTTATTAAATTGTGATTAAATAGCTCAAGAAGTGAATAAGAAGGATTTAAATGGCAATTAGGCCTAAAAGTATATAGGTTGGACGGTATGGGCATGAAAATAGGTAAGAAAATAAAATGAAATAAGGGCAAAATTGGAAATTTTGCAAATTAAACAAATAAAACAAAGACCAAATTGAAAAATCTAGACATTTCTTCATATTTCTTCAGCTAAAAAAAGGCCATAGCAAGTCTCTTAAGCTGGTTTTTCATATTCTTGCACCATACCAAGAGCTCAAAGAAAGTCATGGAAAAGAGAAAATAGTTGATTAGTCCTTAAATTTTCTACAAATTCTACAGATTGACCCAGGTAAGTTCATATGGTTGAATTTTATGATTGATTGCTAAAATTAGAGATTATATAATGTATTATTTCATATCTTTTTTATGGAATCATGATTATTGTGATAAAATGAAAATCGAAATAGAAGTTCAAATTGAGTAGAACGCAAGATTGAGTACGATCGTTCTGTGATCAGTGATGAACTGATGGATAAGACCATGGTTGGACCATGGCAAAGTGTGGAATGTAAGACCATAGCTGGTCTATAGCATTTCAGTGAAAAGACCATAACTGGATTATGGCATTGTAAACGTAAGACCATGGTTGGACCATGGTAGTATATGTGTGTACGTGTAAGACTATAGCTGAGCTATGGCTTCGTAATAAAGTGAAAGACCATATTGGGGCTATGGTATTATGATATGTGCAAGACTATGGCAAGGCCATGGAAATATATGTGTAAGACCATAGTTGGGCTATGTCATTAAGCAAATGATGTACTCAAATCCGTAAGACGTTCTCTAATTTGACAAGAATTGGTAAGTGTTATATGAACTAAAGTGATAAATTTAATTAGTTGTGATATTGAGCTCAATCAAGTATATTCATCATTTGAGATTGTGATTGGCAGGGAATATTAATGAAATGCTCTATTTAATGTTTTGTTATTTCTTGTTCAATAAGATTTATTTTAAAGCCCATGAACTTACTAAGCTTTCATAAGCTTACTTTTATGTGTTAAATGTTCATTGTAGATTAACAAGAGTTCGGAGGATCGGATCAACACAACGGGCCACACTATCCAGATTTCACCGGTAGATTTTGTAATACAACTTACGGTTTATTTTGTTAACACTGTTAAAATTCATCTATTTATTTTTTTGGTATGATATTTTGAAACAAAAAAAAAAAAACTCACTTGGTATCCATATAATAAAAAAAATGACATTGTAAATTGTAATGGATATGAATTAGGTGTTCACAATTTTTAAAAATTCACATCAACATTTTAATTAGAATAAAATATTTAAGCTAACTAATGATATTATAAAAGTTGAGGTACCGAATTATGACAAAACTAAAATATAAAGATTAAAATTTAAATTTAAATAAAGGATTAAAATTGAAATATAAATCTTTGAATATAATCTGAAAAAAGTAAGAGGGATTAGAATTAAATTTAGTGATTAAAAAAACAATTTACGTTGGACGGGTGTGATATATATATATGTTCAAATATAAAGTGGTATAGATATGTAAGAAATTATTTAATTGAACATACATTTCCACTCTTTGGCGCTCCTTAAGTCTTCTATTTTCATTGTCGGGTTCTAGGAATTAAAAAGAAAAAGAAAGGTCTAACTTTGAAATTTCAATGGAGTGAATGAAAAGTGTATGGTCTATCCATATTGAAACATTTTATATTCACTAATTTTTATTTACTTTTCATATTATTTATATTTTCAAACATAATGTACGGATATATTTATCTAAACAAAAATATATTTTTAATATATATATATAAACAAATTTGTTACATGTATATTTATTCATGAAAATTTTTAAAATTCCTCCATATTGAATGCTTAGAGACCATCTAACGAATCTTTCAATCTCAAAAGGAGAAGATAACAGGTAATCAGATGTGATTTTAGATGTAGAGTTTATTTGTATGATAAGATAATTTAATTATGCACGCCGGATTAATTTTGGTTTAATAGTTGAAATTATTAATATATAGGAATGATTGTCATTAATAAATTTTTAAATGAGTGTAATTATATTTTAATGGTAAAAATAAATCAAATCCAATAATTCTTTTAAAAAAAAAAAAAAAACAAGATTTAAATAAGAAAAAGAAGAAGGAACGTAGGATGTTTCCTGTTTCCACATAGTAGAAAGGTTTTATTACATGTTTGAAGACCGACGAGCAAGCCCAAAGTCTTCCATTTCCACCAAACAAAATAAATAAATTAAGAGGTCATAAGCTGACGTGGTTATTGAATGGATGACGTCATCATGATAAGCAATTTGTTTTGCTGCCTTCGACGAAACTATCCCCACTTCCAGAACGTCTGTTTCCGCCAAACATTTCTTCCGCCATTTCCCCCACGTGCCCATCTCACGTGCCCTTCTTGTTGAAACAATCTTTTAACCAAAATCAACGGCCCTGATTTCCCCAATATTCTCCCATTGACCACCTTCCTGGCCACCATAAATACCTTCCACTTAAGCTCTCTTCTTTCCCTTCTTACAAAAGAGAAAAGAAAAATATTTCTCCTATATTTTTATCTGCTTTTTTGCGCCCTGGACATGAGTGAGACCATGTCTACTCCCACTGACTGGCCGCAGTTTTACGATCATGCTCTTTCTAACCAGGAAATACCGAACCGCGTTCGTGTTTTGACGTCCGAATCGGTGTTCGGCGACCAAGGTTCCGACACCGCCGTCCTCACCACTCCAACTGTCACCTCCAGCAGCGCTCCCGTGAGCTTGTTAGGGTCGGGACGAGGTGGTGGTTCAAGCGGTGGTCATTTGAGCCCCGAAGGGCGCGTCGGGAAGCCAGTCCGAAGACGATCAAGGGCTTCGAGGCGAACCCCTACTACCTTGCTCAACACGGATACCACCAATTTCCGAGCCATGGTTCAACAATTCACTGGCGGTCCCAGTGCTCCTTTCGCAGGGGGAGCTCCTCACCATGGCGGGCCAAATTTCGGGTTCGGGTTCGGAACCTGTCCTCAACCCCATAATAGTAACCCTAATAACCCTCTTATGCTTCCTCCCACCGGTTTTCACTTGCAATATCAACAACAACAGCAGCAGCATCAAGATCAATTAATTCACCACCAAAACCAGCCGTTGATGTTTTCATTGAACAGCAATGATAATAACCCAGCGCCGGGGGAGCTTTTTTTTCAAAGACTAGGTGTTGGTGGTGGTGTGAACATGCAAGGGTCGGATGTTTCGTCACAGGTTCCACCCTCTAGAACATCAACTTCGTCATCCAATGACAATAGGAGTAACCCTGGGCTCATGTTTTGAGATTAATGAGAGTGACATAAAGCAGAATGTTAGGTACTGACTTGTCTTAGGGAGAAATTAAACATTGACCAATGTAAATATTTTCCCTTTTTTTTTTTTCTTTCTCTCTTTTCTTTTTATGCCAATCCAATTCCAAACGTTTGGAGTGGGAGGGTTTTAATTTATAGCGATTAAATTAAATGGGGGTGAAGGATTCTTGTTTTCAAAAACCAGGGGCCTACTACTATGGTAAACCCAGTTTCAGCAATTTTATAATATTAGCTATCTAGTTTTTCATGTTTTCTTCTTCCTTTTGAAAAATAAATGAAAAGTCTGCTGTGGTTGTACGTGTGAAAGTAAGCTTTTCCGGCGAGAATGCATGTTCTTTAATTGCATTATTATATCAATTTCAAATAGGATGTGACTCAAAAGAAAACGTGATCAATTTCTTAAAATCCTGTATTTTAAAGACGATGCTAAGTACAAAGTATACATATGTTGAAAGGAATAATACAAACTGATGTTGCAAAATACGATTTACATTACTTCTTTTGTCGAACAAAACAAAAAATACGACATATATTTATAAATTGTCATTACTAGTTTTGAAAAGAAATCTTTTAGAATATTATAATGTCCATTTATTTTAAATAGGATCATTTTTAAATTAATTAAAAAAATACATATGGCTTTTGGTCTTTCCAATCTTACCATTTCAATATGATTGTTGGAAATATTATTATCCAGAAAGTTTTACAATATTTAATAGACAATGGTATGATTAAATTTTCAAATAATTACATTAAAACCTTTAATATATTTCACACTTTGTGTAATTATTTACCACGTCGTGATGAAAATTTTTTATTCCACAAATAAGTTGAGATTTTATTACATATTAATCGATAAGGTTTTTTGAATTAATCGATAACATTTGAATTCACATTTGAATTAATCGATAAGGTCTTTTGATAAAACTTATTGTACGAATACATTTGAAAAATAGCTTGCATGTTAACTTAAAATTGTGAAGATGTACAATTCACATTTTTTTTAATTACATTATGGGTATAAATTCAAATGTATTCATATATTGTATATATATATTACTCGAAATTATTTTAACATTAAATTTTGATATTAATGAAAAACTATACTGAAAATGAATATTTATAACATATTTACGTAATGATATGACTTGTTAGAAAGGAAAAAAAAAATTGTACAGTAAAATATTTAAAGGTAAACTATATGGTTAGTCATCCAACTTTCATAAATTTTATTTTTGACACTGAAAATAGAAATTTTACATTTTAGGCATTACCGCTAACAACCATTATCACTTTGGTCATCCACAGTTAATTTGTGGTTAGGCAATGTTATTTTACACTTATTTTAATCCCACAACTTTAATAAATTTTCATTTATCACTTATTTTTTTGTTTTCTACTCCTTACATTAACAAAAATAAAAAATAAAAAACCTAGTTGATATAATATATATTTAATACGAACTCATTAATATAAGATTGATGCTTTGATAACACTATCAAATTAGTTTGAAATTTAGAAAGCAATTTAAAATTTGAGCCGACATATAATATAATTAACTCATAAAAATAATGTAGCAAATGTAGGGTTTAAAAAGAAAACATAGCAAATGTAAATTCTACGTAGTTCATAACCAATATTTATATGTATCAAATTAAAAAATATATAATTTTTTTTGTATAAAATTAAATCAATAAATTATTTTTTAAATTCAATAAAATTATGCACTAAACGAAAAAAAAAAACTAGTTAAATGATTCTAATTAATATTTAGAGTAAATTACACTCAATGTCAAAATTATTAGTAGATTTATGGTTTGGTCACTCAACTTTAAAAAATTACAAAATGATCATTAAATTATTCGAAAATTTTCATTTAAGTCACTAGGCTGTTAAAATCGTTTTGTATGGTCTTCTCTGCTTGCATCGCCTGTACTAATTGAAACCTCTCATTTTCATTTTTTACAGTTTAGTTTTTTTTTTTTATGAAATAACTTTGAGCATTCAAAATTTATGAACCAAAACCCAAATAGTTTTTTTCTTTGACCTACAACAATGATGGTTAGATCGACTCGGATATATTCTTTTACTCATCAATGGATATTGATTCACTGCCCTAATTGTCAGATTGTCGCTTAGAGTTTACTAGTTTGGACTTTAAAAGAAGCATAATAATCTGATGACTTAAATAAAAAATTTCGAATGGTTTAATAATTTAAAATAAAAGCTTTTAAATAATTTAATAACCGTTAAAATTAAATAATTAAAACGTAAACTTATTATAGACATGATGAAGCAACTGTATAAAAGAATAAAGGAAAAAGGTACATGAGAAATCAAAATTGAAGGAAAAAGACACAAGTGAGAGTGAAATGAGATGGGAAGAGGGGGTGAACCAAAGCGTGAAATGGGACCCAATTGACGTCAAAAGCAGAAATTGGAATTGACAAAGTCAAATTTAGGCTAAGCTTTACAAATTTTGAAAAATAAATAATGAGAAATAAAAAGAGGGATTCACTACATTATATTCAAATTAAGTGCTTAAATGGTAAAAGAAGCATGATTAAGCTGCACCTTAATTTCAACATTACTACAGTGACTATGTCATGTCATTTGTCAGGCACGTATATTTATACAAATACATAAATGGCGCCGCTCGGTCAAACCTCTGTCTCATTAGAAAAATATTAATTTTAAGACAAGTAATTAAATTAGAAGAATATGTTAATTTTAAAAGTAATTAAATATTTCATGATATTTTAAAATAATTAATTAAAATATTTAACATATAAAAATATTTAAAATATTATACACCACAATGTAGATGAAAAAACAATGATATTTGAAATATTTTACATATAAAAATAATAATGATATTTGACATAATTATTTAATTTTATAATATTAGAAATCACCATGCCCATAATATAGGTGGAGAAAATAAATATTTGATAAATAAAATTTATATATAAAAAAATATAAAAATTAGTTGATATTTTTAAAAAATAAAAATTATTTAACATAATGATAAATAAATAAAAATTATTTTTATTATATAATTACATATTTATTTTTTGATTTTATAAATAAAAGTGTTATTAGTTAAAAATAAAAAACTTGAAAATAATATATTTATTAATTAGAAATTAAAAAAAATTGAAACAATATGAAATAAAAAAAATACAAATGAGCTTAGAAAAGGAATCAAACTTGGGACTCAATGATGAAATTACTATTATTTAGCTATCTAACTAGAGGAGCTAATGCATTAAAAATATTAATTAAAAATAAGAAAAATGTTTAAAGCAACATGAAATAAAAAAAAATACAAAAGTGAGTAGGAGAGAAATCAAACCTGAGACTAAAGAACAAAACTACTAACATTTAACCTTCTGATAAAAGAAACTGATGTGACAAAATAAAACGCGTTTTGTAGAAAACGTTTTCAGAAAGCGACGCCCCAAGGGCGTGCTTTCAGCTGAAAACACTTCCTGCAGGATGCTTTTTATGTTTCTCTCTTCAAAATCGATTTATTTTTCTAAATATGAAAAAAATCGACCTATTTTCCTAAATATTTTTAAAAAAATCGCCATATATATAAAATTTACCCAATTAAATTATTACAATGCATGGATGGAAAAAACATAAAAAATTATTTGGATTAAAATTCATACATATACAATTACGCATGATAAATTTGGGAATCAAGTGAACGCAATTGAGTATGATGAAATTTTAATTTGAGGACTAATGACTCAAAAAGTAAAAAATTTGCCAACCATGCTAAATTTTTGTTGGGAAGAAAAATATTATTTAGTAAAATATTAATAAGTGTATTTAATAATATTGGTTGATCAAAATTATGGTCTCGAAACTACTGAAAAACAGGCTATTACATAGTCCATGTATGTTATATTAAAGAGAAAACTAGTTCTTTTTATTAAAAATTTCATCTATTTCTTTTGTTAAAAAGTTAGCATTGCTAATAGAATAACTAAATAATTACACGTAGCGTGCCACGTATGCTTCATTTTGAAATATAGTGGTTAATTTTTAACATTAGAAATTGATGAAATTTTTAATAGGAGGGCCATTTTGCTCTTTAGTCTAATGTACATGGACTAATTTACCTATTTTTTGAGTAGAGAGGAAAAAAAGCAATCTAACTCTTAGTACAATGACTTTTATGGTACTTTTACCACACTTAGTCTTATATTTTTGACTTAGTCCATAATCTCTATCTATAGAGAAAATCACAAGAGTCATACTTGAATAAGAAGCAAAATAATGATATTTTAATAGAAAACATTTAGTCGAACTAGGACTATAAGGGATGGACCACGCACCCTTTTTGGGATCCCTGTGTGTCACCCATCCTATAACAAAAAGATCTATTTGGGTATTTTCCTGTACTGGGTTTAATTTATATATGTTATTTAGCCTTTAAATCAACATATAATTTTACGAATCCAATAATGACGTGGGTGAAAAAAATATTGTATAACAAATATATATTTATTAAAATTTTATTGAGCATTAAATGGTAAAATTGAATATTTTAAATTTATAGGTTGTTGGTTAAAACTTCACTGAACTTATTTGCACTGTAACAGTCCGGTTTAGACCCTAGTCGGAATAGTAGTTTTGGGACCACAAATCCGAGTCAGTAAAATATTTTAATGTTATTTTCTGTGCCGTTGATATGTGATTAAGTACGTGTTAAATTTCCGTATGAGAAATTGTCCGTCTGTGTGTTTAATTTGATAAAAGGATTAAATTGCATTGAATGCAAAATCTGCATGCTTTATGAAAAGACACCTATTTGAGATGGTTTTTAAATAAGGAGGTCTTATGAGGCAATTATGCCAATATTTAGATAGTGGATGGATAAAGGACATTAATGCCCTTAATGTTTATATGTATATATGTTTAGTAAAAGGTTAGTATAGTAAATAGATTAATAATATGATTATTAATCAAACAAAAGGCTAAATAATAAGCCATTTCATCCATCTTATTGCCGAAAAATCAAGAAAAGAGAAAGAAAGAAGAACACTTAGGTTTCGGTTGATTTTGAGCTTGATTAAGGTATGTTTTGACTTTGGTTTTTGATGATTTTTATGTTTTTGAGATTATTGCTTAGTCTATTATCAAGCCCATGTTGTAATTTGAAAATTTTATAATGTTTATGAGATGTGTCATTGATGAAATGGTGAGCTTGGTGATGAGTAGGGGTGTTAAATGAAAGATATGTGTTTAATGAACATGTTTTGTTCTTGAATTTTTGGTGAATTTAGCTAATTAGGGCTAAATTGTGAAAATATTATTTTGGAGGGCTAAATTGTGAATTTGATGAAAAATATGGACTTGTATGGGGAGTTTCGGCTATGCATGTGTGTGAACAAATTTTGTATATTTGATGTTTTGAGAAAAATAAACTAAATTGATAAAATGTGCAAATGTGAAGCCTAAGTTGCAAATTGCCCTAAATGTGTATTCTTGGATTGAATTGAATGATCTAGTGAATAAATGGATTAAATTTGAATATGTATAGATCAAGAACCGAGGAAAACAGACTTAGATTGCGGGAAGCGAAAGTAGTCGAATAACCGAATCCGATCAACCATCCGAATCCGAGGTAAGTCAATATACAAATAAATGTATTTGTATTAAACTATTTTTGTATTTATGGAATATGAATTTCCATGAACATCCATTGTGATGGAATGTATATAAAATAATAGTTACGAATAAGTCGACAAGTTGATAATGTTCGAGAAGTCCCGTTTGAACCTAGGAATAGATAGGAAGTACGTATGTCATGACATAGGTGTCCGTTATGTGATATCATGTAAGACCACGTCTGGGACGTTGGCATCGATATGAGACTTACGTGTAAGACCATGTCTGGGACATTGGCATCGTATTTGATTCGTGTAAGACCCTGTCTGGGACAGTGGCATTGATATCCGAGTACATGTAAGACCTCGTCTGGGACGTAGGCATTGTACGACTATTCCGAGCACTCTGAGTATCCTATTAGATTCCGAACGGTTCAACGGGCAAGCCCGAGAAATGAACGACTATGTGAGTTGTACATCTGTTTCAGGTACGTTGATACGTATGCTTTGTATAAGCATGAAAGGTGAGTAAATATGTGCATTGATGCAAAGAAACATTTGAGATATATGTGTGTTTGAGATATGAGCAAATGAGATATTTGTGATATGGTGAATTGGTAAGAAATGGCAAATCAAGTGAGCCAAAGAGATTATTTATGTGCTTGTAAAGATGATATGTTAATGAATTCAAATGGCTATGCTTATGAATGATTTATGCTAAGTTTATTTGTATATGGCTTACTAAGCTTTTGGAAAGCTTACTCTGTGTGTGTGTTTACTTTGTAACAGATCGTCAAAGCTACTGAAGGCTCGGGGACCGTCGAGGATCGTCATCACACTACTCAAACTTGTTTGGTACTTTTGAAATGTGTATATAGCTAAATATGACATGTATAGGCTAGTCATTTTGGATTATGTTTGAAATGTGTATAAATAGCCATGAGATGTGGCTAGATAAATGTTGGTATTATGTATGAGTGAGTATGACATATGATTGATGATTTGGTATGGCTTGATAGCTAATGATATGGCCAAAGCAATGGTAAGCATATGAATGCATTATGAGCATGCATGTTTGAGCAAAGGAATGATTAAAAGAAAGGTAAATGTAGATGAATCATGTTTGAATGTATATGTGTTTTAGTTATGCAAATTTGCATGAAAGGAAATGAGGTTGGATGTAAAGATTTGTTGATTAATTTGGCATGTCTTGAATTGTCAATTGTGTATGATATGAATTGGTATATTGCTTGTAGGTATGACCCTAATGTGGGTGGCATTATGGCCTTGCAAATGGCCTGTTTTGCTTACAAGACCATGGCACACGGGCGTGCCTAGTAGCCGTGTGGATAAGTCAGTAGCTAGCCTAATTTTACACGGCCATGGCACACGGGCGTGTCTGGTGGCCGTGTGGACAAGTCAGTAGGTATGCTCTGTTTTGGCACGGCCTGGACACATGGGTGTGTCTGGTGGTCGTGTGAGGCACACAGCCTGACTGCACGGGCGTGTGACCTTTACAGTATTGAAAAATGTTGAAAACTTTGGAAAATTTTCTAAGTGTTCGGTTTAGTCCCGACCCTATTCTAAAGCATGATTAAGGTCTCGTTGACCTATAAAAGGGACACTTTGATGCAATTGATGATTTGTTTTATGAAATGACTGTAAAGTTTTCTGATCTGTCCGGTAACGCCTTTAACCCTAATCCGGCGACGGATACGGGTTAGGGGTGTTACATGCACCTAGCTGGTTCTTAATTTATTTTGGACCTAGTTGGTACTTGTACTTGTATTCTGTCAACCAGGTTGGTACCACATGATAACCAATATGGTAGTATCACATGACAACCTCTCAATATACAACGTGGCAACATAAATTAAAAAAAATAGAAAATCTTAAAAATAAATAAATTGATAAATAAAATATAAATTTATAAAAAAAATTATAATATATATTTTAAAAACTTATAATCTTATATAAATATATAAAAGAACTAAAAAGCACATCTAAAATGAAGCTAGACAAATACATTTGAATTTAGAAAACCACCTCTCTAGATTTATTCTTGATATAAATTTTTTTATATTTTTTATTAATTTATATATTTTAAAATTTTATATATTTTTAATTTCATAATAATAATATAAATAATATTTATAAAAAATAAAAAATATATAAAATTACTAAAAAAATAGAATGAACCTGGACAAATGGCAAATTCATTCTTGGTGCGAAAAAAATTATTTTTAATTAATTTATATATTTTAAAAGTTTTTTTAAATTTTTTTTAATTTATGTTTGACACATGGTGTGTTAGAGTGCCACGTGCACCACAGGATTGGCTAGAAGTGCCATATTACCATAAACTAATGATGTTAATATGAAGGTACCAATCTAATTGATAAAATATAAGTTCAGGTATTAATTGGGTCCAAAAATAAAATTAAAGACCAATTAAATAGAAATAAACAAGTTGAAGGGACCATAATATAATTTACTTTTTAAAATGAATACATATATGCTTTTTGACATTTTTCAATTTAACTGGGTATAGTTTCACTCTCGATATCAATTTAATAAAAAACTTAAATAATAATATTGATTCAATTATGACAAAGTTAATTATTGATATAACAATGGCTTCTAAATTCACACACAAAATTGAAAACCTGACACAATTTTCATTTAAATGGATTTTAAAAAACGTGTTTTATTGTATTGATTTTGTTTATAGATTTTTTGTGATTATTCTGGATGAGCTAACTTTTATTGAGGGCCAAAATGAGAGAAACCCACCTAACATGGCCCAATTACTAGTTCCAAAAGCCTACAACACCATTAAGAGTAAAGGGTCCAAAACAATAAAACGTCCAGATTCACCAACAAACCAATAGAAACTATTTTTTTTTTTATCATACATTTTAATTCCATATTTTTCGAATTAGGGTGATTTTTCATGAAATATGTTCTGGATTTGATTCAGTTTTGAAGACAAATATGTCATTTGTCCCCTAATCATATAACCTATCACCGTTGCAACCTTCAATATGAAGATAAATAAAGACGAACAAGTTGCACATACAATCCTCATATGGATAATCTGCTCATGATTTACCAGTACATCAATCGGCACTGTATCTCTCCAACCTACCTAAATTCCCCTAGAAAATCCTTTCGCCTTAATACTCCTTCACTATTTTGTTAGATCTAGGGTGTCTCCAACCTTGAGTGTTCTAAACTATAGCAGTAAAATTCATCAATAATCAAGAAGATGGATTAACGAGCTTTATTGAGCAATGCCCAAGCTGCCTTCATTGTCAAGTCTCTGCCCATTCTATTGCCTTATAGAGTTTGGACTTGAAGCCCCTTTACAATCGCCTCCATCACTTCTCTAAGTGACACATTCTGGTTCACGTCGAGCCTTACCTTGACTCCTTTCCCTTTCACCTCTTTACGAATTTGTCACAGCTTATCTTTATTCTTGTATGGCGGAATGACCATCACAGATCCGTCTGGTGCACCCTTCATCTTTTCCTCACAATCCAAGTTGCTATCGACTGCCATAATATTTGCGTTGGAAGTTTCTTCAACTGACACCACCATATGTCTCTCTTGATTCAAGCTAGTCTCCACACGTGAGACTTTGAATTGCAGTAAAGAAAGCCTTAGGAGAGTTTTCTTTAATAGATAAAAGGCCTTCAGATTCTTTGATTAAGGCCGTTTCATAGAGTGGACTATCCATTAGTTGATGTTGGGTTCCATTCTAGGCCAGTTCACTACTTGTTATTCAAATTGACCTTTATTAAACAATTCTTTTCTTTGACCCAATTCACAAACTGGCTATGTGGTCAAACTTCTTATACCTGAAATTAAATCTACATTATTCCATTGCACCTTATTCAGCACTTCAAATCTGGAACAACCATTTCTTCCCACCTTGATTAGAGGTTTCCATGTTTGACCCTTTCCTGATTTGCTTTCATACCCTCCTTTCCACCACCACCATCCAAGAGCGATAGCTCTTTGTATAAGCGGTTGTCTCACCTCCTCTGTCGCCACTATTTCTGCATTAGCTCTCACTGCGTACCAATAGGTAAATTTCTTCATGGCCACATCAATCGTACTTAAAGCATATATTAGGGAGTGATTCGTATTCCACTAGTTGGAGATGACTCTCAATCCTGATCTATGAAATTGGTGGCTTCCTCAAATCCATACAAGTTGTCGTAAGCATGAATCTCCCCCTTACACCACTATCATTATTATTATCAATCTTGATCTCTTTTCTACTATATGGTCGACCGCGCATAATAAACTCTTTTTATACAATTCCCCTAATAAAATAAATAATTATATTTAAACCACCACATTGAACAGATAAGGTTGAGACATAAAAAAAATTTTAAGTCCAAGACCCGACGACCAGATATTGTCCAAAAATAACCTATGGCACCTATAACTTATATAGAGGTGATCATGAGTTGGGCTACCCAGTCCGGCCCGATGGCCCGCCCAAAAAATGGGGGGGTTCGAGTAAAAATATAGGCCCGAAATATGGGTTTGGGCAAAAAAATGAGGCCCGTTTAGAAAACAGGCCGGGCCCCGGGCAGAACTTTTTTGGCTCGGGCCCGACCGGCCCAGCCCAATGTATATATTAAATTTAAATATATATTTTTTATTTTAATTAAATATACTTTTAAGGTGGGCTTTAATCATTTCCCCCTTCGTTAAGCACATTTTATAGTTTTTTTTGGGCCTTAAAATTAAATAAAAGAGGTATTCCATTTGACCACATTCAATGAGACAAAAGGGAAAAAGCCAAAGCTGTCTGAGTGTCTGACTTTAGATTTGAGTTTAGCTTAGCTCTGTTTTCTTTAAAAAAAAAAAGGAGTTTAGATTTGCGACAGAAAGAGCATAGCAAAGAAGCTAAAGAGTGAAGCGAAGAAGACCCAAACCGGATCCCAATTACTCACCTCTTGTTCATTGTAAGAGTTTTTTGCTTTTCTCTGTTAATAATCATGTTTTTTTTTTTTTTTGAAAATTTGTAGTTTTTTAGCAGCTTTTGTTGAGTTAAAATCATAGGAAAGGAAACTTACTGCCTTGTTTGTTTTTCCTTTTTTGGGTGTCCCAAGTTGAGAATTAATGCTAGAACAAGAGTCAGACTTGAAGTCTTGAACAAACCTTTATCTTTATCTTTTCCAGTTTGATCTTTTTACTTAACCATTTTTACCTTCAAAAAATCGAGCGAATCTGGCGGTCTTTCAAACATCCAAGTTGCCACTTTTTAGCTATTTTGAATCTTGAACATCTTTTGGGGATTTGTTTGATAACAGCTGTTTGAGGCAATCTGTTTGGTTTCTTGTCGATAGCCATGGTTTTTTTCTTTTGGGGAGAGATTTGAAAGGGAAAAAAATAAAGAAAGAAAGAAAGTAAAGAGCTTTTAGAGAGTTGGTGTGTGAAAGAGTGAAGGGGGGTTAAAAGGGGTATATATGGATGAAATTGTAAGAGAAAACATAGCCATGTGGGGGATTAAAGGACTTGACTTTGTGGGCGTGTAGTTTTTCTTTTAGGGCCTAGCTTGTGAGTTCTGTACTTATCAAAGGAGATTACATCAATTTCTTAATTACATATTTACATCATTCTTAAATCATATTTATATTTTGATGAATAAATGTAACCTCTTTTAAGGCCAAGCACTTCGACTGTTGAAGAATTTTATATTTTATATTTTTAGTTTTTAATTTTATTTTGGTTGTATTGTATGTCTTTGTTTTAATTATGTATACGTGATTATTGAGTCGATGGATAAAAATCACTCGTTTAAAGGTATAATTTATTTGGATTTTAAATTTAGTCTAAACTCTAAACCCCTATTATGTAATTAAAGATGTTCAGGGCCGGATCGGATCGAATCCATAAATGGTATTAACATCATACATAGGTGTTCAGGCTCGACTCATACTAAAATATGAACCTCATTTACTAAATTTATCAATATTTATAATTAATTGACCTATACTTAATTATGATCACTTTGTATGTTTGAAAGGGCAAACCCCCTATTAGGATTATAGTTATACACCCCCTTTGTTGCCTTCCCTAAAGACATTGCATCACTAACTCAATTAATAATTGGTCTAATTTAATTGACATAATTCGATAATATTAGGATAACACCTCATTTGGCTTTGCTCCTCCCAAACAACATCATGGTCCCTCTTTCTATTTTATACATTACTTAAAATTAATTAGATTATTAATAATTAAAAAATATATTCTACATTCTATTCTTAAATTTTAAACATTTTAGTCAACTTTAGTGTGCTCAAATTAAATTATTTTGATGATATATTGCGTTAGGTAGCTAGGTTTGTTGTGCTCAAATTAAATTATTTTGATGATCCAAATCAAGTTGTAATAAACTCAAAGATACCAATCTGTACCAGTTTAAAAATTTATTATTGATGATTCATATCTATACAATAATTTTCTTAATGACTTTGTTTTGGTCAAGTTTAATTAATTGAAAGTTGAAACCACTTGTCCACTTCAGTGTGACTAATGCATTGATAATTATCTTTTGGTTTATTTGGATTTCAAGACTTGAGTTTTTAAGACTATGGCTAGTTCGAACACTCCTATACCTGTGGACGATGGGTTTAATGAGTATGAAAGTGCTCTCAAACGTCAAAAGTCTACCACTTCAAAGGTGTGGGATGAAATGACAAAGCTTGAATGCGAGAATAAAAATGAACTGAAGGCATAATGTAATCATTGTAAGACTATCTTCTCTGCTAAATCTTCTAGTGGAACCTCTCATTTAAGACGTCATCTAAATAGCTGTTTGAAAAAAGTTAATAAGGACATCACTCAATACACCATAGCCACTCAACCATCATTAGGAGGTGTTCCATCCATAAAAAACTATAAGTTTGATGCTGATGAGTGTCGTCAAGCTATTTCTACTTTTCTTGTGTGTGGCAAGCATTCATTTAGGACAGTTGAAGAACCAGGATTTAGATACATGATGAGAATTGCTAGTCCTAATTTTAAGAATATAAGTAGACATACAACTGCTAGGGATGTCCTAATGTATTATGCAAAAGAGAGAGACCGTGTTAAAGAAGAGTTGGCTAAAGCACCTGGTTTAATTTGTCTAACTTCCTATAATTGGAACTCGGAGCATACTAATGATGAATATATTTGCATTACTGCTCATTGGGTTGACAAAGATTGGAAGCTACAAAAGAGAATCATAAGGTTTAGAGCTTTATTTCCTCCGTATGATGGTTTGAACATAGCGGATGAACTTGTTTTATGTTTATCTCAATGGGGTATAGATAAGAAAATTTTTAGCATCACTTTGGATAATGCTTCTTATAATGATGTTATGGTTTCTTGTCTTAAAAATCGTTTTCATGCAAACCTAGCTATTTTGTGTGATGGTGCTTTTTTTCAAGTTAGATGTTGTGCACATGTATTGAATCTTATAGTTAAAGCTGGTTTGGAACTTGCTGATGATGTTGTTGGTAAGATTCGAAATGGAATTAGGTACATAAAAAAGTCGGGAATTCGTAGGAAAAGATTTTATGATGTGGCCGACAAAAGTTTTCATTTGAATGTGACCAAAAAGTTGCGTCAAGATGTGTGTGTGGGATGGAATTCTACTTATTTGATGCTTGAATCTTCTCTTTACTATAAAGATGTGCTAGATTATTGGGGCCAACGGGATAAAGATTATCAAATGTTTGCACTTTCTAACGAGGAGTGGAGAAATATTGCTATTCTTTGCAAATTTTTGAAAGTCTTTTATGATGTGACTGTGTTTTTTCTGGTTCTAATTATCCAACGGCTAATCTTTATTTTAGAGGGGTTTGGAAGGTTCACAAGGTCTTGCTTGATACAGTTAAAGGTCCTTATTCGTTTTTAACTCCAATGGTTAAGCAAATGCAAGAGAAATTTAATAAATATTGGGCTGAGTATTCGTTGATATTGTCATGTACTGCAATTTTAGATCCTCGTTACAAGTTGAATTATGTGCAGTATTGCTTTACTACAATTTATGGTATTCATGCTTCAGATTTTGTTGAAACCATTCTTAGCAATCTTAGACTATTGTTTGACGAGTATGTTAAGAAATCCAAATCCACGTCTTCCTCTTTCGCTGGGAGTTCTGATGTTTCGGATAAAAATCCTGTTGATTCTAGTTTGGATGAACACAATGTTTATAGTGCTGATTTTGGTGGAGATTTTGATGAGAGTGATGATTATAAACGGTATTTAAATGAATCTAGCACTAGGAGTGAAAAGTCACAGTTGGACATTTATTTGGAAGAACCGGAGCTTGAGTTGAATAGTCAAATAGATGTTTTAGATTATTGGAGCAAAAGTTCAGTTCGATACAATGAGCTTTCATTATTGGCTCGTGATCTTTTGGCAATTCCAATATTGACTGTAGCTTCCGAATCGGCTTTTAGCATGGGTAAGAAAGTTATCACACATTTGAGAAGTTCACTTAAGCCAAAAACGGTTCAAGCCGTTGTTTGCTTGGATGATTGGATGCGAGCTAAGGGATTTTCAACAGGTAATTATTATTCTCATTTTATTGTTGTAATTTTATATTATTTTTTATCAATTTGATTATCTAATTATTTATTCTTATTTCATGTTAGAAATTGGTTGCAAGAATGATGATGACATGAGGACGATGAGGACGATGAGGATGATGTTTCTTCGATTGCTTTTTAGGTTACCTTCCTTTCTAATTGTTGAAAATTTAATTTAGCTTACAATTTATAGCTTGTTATAAAATTAAATATGTTGATTGGTTAATGTATAGATATTCTGGTTGGTTGATTATATTTTGTAGGTTTTTTATGCTATTTTGGTGTTGTTGGTGATGTTATTTTTTGTGTTGTTTGATGCTATTTTTTGTGCTATTTTTATGTTGTTTGGTGTTGTTTTGTTGCTGTTTTGGTGCTGTTATAGGTACATGTTTGACATGAATATAAGCTTTCCCCTATACTATACAACAAAGGTCATATTCTCACAATCTTCTTTGACATGAATATGTTAGGCAAAAAAATGTAGACTAATCCATTTATGGTGCAAATGTCATGGTTTAATTAAAACTAACATGAAACATTTTAAGTGGTATTTCTTTGGGTAGAATATGCAAATGTCATGGTTCTATTGTTTCTTATATTTTTCCTTTTAATGGTACCCCTGTTCCAGATATGGAGAATTTCTCTTCATGGGGATCAGTGTGGGGATGGAGATTCAGTTGATATTGGCAGTCAACCGAAGGACTTGAGCCTTGCCCTTCATGGTGGTGTTTTATTGTTCTTTTGCATAATCTAAGACTTTCTATCACAACTTGTATGAGATTAGTAAATATTTAAATTACTTTTTCCCTAAGAAAATATGCAAGTAAAATGATGCAATATTAAAACTGATTTTGTTGCTTTGTTTTATTTTAACTTCAAGGGATTAATTGGAACTCTAGTACATAGATTTAGGATATTTTAAACTGACTAGGCTATTTTATATTAATGCTTTTTTTTTTCAAGGACTGGTGCATTAGGTTATATTTGTTATCTTCCGTTTGCTTAAATGTAGATAGTTTCTATAACCTAATACAAATAATTAGAGGGCCAAATAAAATTATAATAATCTAGTCTAAGTATATAAGCAAAACACATGCTAATGTTACCAATGCAAAAAGGTAGTGGGGGAAAAAACCCCGAAATTTGAGTCCAACGTCTCTAAAACTACGAGCCAAAATATTTCATGACTAACAGCAATATTTCTTTTTTAATAGTGGAAGTCTCTGTCCATGATAATGAGACCATACTGGTCAAGAAAAAAAAGACAACAAACAGCCTGATCCTCATTAAAAATTAAAAACTACACCAAATTAAACCTTGATACTGTTTTGGTGGTGTTTTATTGTTCTTTTGCAACTATTTTATTTTGGTGCTACTTGCTTTGGTTACAACATAATTTATGTTGCCTGTTGTTGTTTTTAATATTATTTCGATATTGTAAAACTTTTATTTTATTATTAATTTGGTTATTGTAGAAGGCCCAATCTGCCCGGGCCCATTTTACAACCCAAATTATCCAAAACCCGGGGCCCAAGTCAGATTGCCCACTAAGACCTAACCATCAGACCCAAACATCAACTAAGCCCAAACCCAAATAGCCTAATACCTAAAACAGAAAAACAAAAAGAAAAAACCCTAGCCACTTGCTCTGCCTCTTCTGACACACCGCCAGTCTGCCAAAGTCTGCCACCGCCACTGGCCACTGCTCAGCACCGCCCAAAGGACCTGCAAGAATTAAAAATAGAAGTGACAATCAACAAGTTGTAAATGGCTATAAAAAGCCATATAATCCGATTGTAAGGGGAGATGATTATGGAATAAGAAACAGATTGATGAAATAAAAAAGGAGAGCAAAAAAAATCCCCAATCAACAAGCAAAGAACAGAAGCCTTAAAAATTAGGAGAAAGAATACGAATCGCAAAGAACCCTAAGGTCAATATATCTCTATTGCTTTTCTTATTTTTGTTCTCTTTCGAATCTATCAACACCTATTCATTTATTTTCTTTTTAAAAAATCAGCGCATATATATATATATATATATAAATATACCAAGTTTAAAAAAAAATTTACCTCGCACACTGCAGAGTATGTGCGATCGCGCGACGGACGACGCGGCGGAGCGCTGAATTCCCATCAGCGCTCAAACCTGCAGAGAAAAAAAGAAGAAAGGGTCAGTTTTTTTTTAAAAGAAAGAGACGAAGTGATTTTTTTTCCAGAATTTTGGGCTTTAAATAGCCTCCCAAAATGACGTCGTTTTGGGGCTGGCCTTAAACGCCCAAAACGACGTCGTTTTGGCATGACCCGACCCGATCCGACCCGCTCCAACCTCAGGATCCGCGTGTTTTTGAAAAGGGGGAATTTGCGCGCGCAGTCCTTCTGCCTTTTTCTATGTTTGCAATCAAGTTTTATTTTTTGTTAATTTGGCCCATTAATTTTTTAAATTTATATTTTGATCCCCCCTCATGCTGCGCGTTTTGGGCGGGGGAATTTTTCTCTTTTGGTCCCTCCATTCCTTTTGCGTACTGCAATTGGGTCCTTTTACTCTTGTTTATCCCTGATTTGGCCCCAAAACTTTGTTTTTAATTTGATTTTAGTCCTTTTAGTATTTTGACTATTTTATATCAATTATTTTTATCATTATTCTCTATATATTTTTTGTTATAATAATATATTATTCATACCAATGTGTTATTATTTTTATTTTAATACTATTGTATTATTACTATTAATATTATTAGTATCATTTTTATTACTATTATTTTTTTATATATATTTCACTTATTTATAATCTTTATACAACTTCAAACTCTATATTTCTTAATTAATATTATTATTATTTTCTACCTTATTATTATTATTATTATTATTATTATTATTGTTATTACTATTATTATATCATTATTTTTATATATATCTATATATTTATTATTATTACTATTTATTATTATTAAGCAACATTATTATTTCTTTACCATCATTATTGATATTTATATTATTATTATTACTATACTTATATTTATATTTATTTTCTTGGTTTAAAACTATAATATTATTATGTTTATTACTATTATTTTCAATATTATTATATCTATCGTCATTTACCATTTTATTTTAATATTATTTTTACATTATTTTTACTCTTTGTACTTACTATTATATCTATTTTACCTATTATTATCGATTTTATTTCTGATATCATTACTACATTGTATTCGTTTTTTATACGTATTATTATTATAATTATTATTTATTAAATTGCCTATCATTATCATTCTATTATATTTTTGCTACTATTGCTAATATACTACTATCATCGTTAATTAACATATTACTTTCATTTTATCATTATCTATATTATCATTTTCTACTTTATCATCATTATTAATTTATTAGCATCACTCGTATTAGTGTATTACTCGAATTTCATATCATTATTTCATTATCATTATTCCTTTCACGCGCGTAATTACTTGTCACGCTAATCTTTCTCGATGCATCAGGTTTTTTAAAATAACCAATATTTCGTATTAAAGATTCGAGGAAATCGAGCCCTAACTTATTGGGTTCCGGTTTTCCTCATTCAATCTGAATAACGGAATATCCCTTTTAAATCGCAATACAAGATTTGAATAAAATACTTGTTCTTGGAAATTCGAAATGTTGTGCCCTAACTTACTGGATACGATATTTAGATACCCCGAGATAAGTTTTTTTTAAAATAAAGGCAATATTCCGTATTTGGAATTTCGAGAAATCGAGCTCTAACTTACTGAGTTCCGGTTTCTCATTTGACAAATAACGGAATATCCTCCTCGAACTTAAATCCGGGTTTTAAAATCAAAAGACAAGCTCAGTTTCGGGAACCCAAAGTGTCATGCCCTAACTTACTGGGTATGACGTTTTATCTCTTCGAAATAAGAGGGTCTTATCATCCATTTCGATTTATTCAAGTTTTAAAAATAAAAGAGGATCGTATTTTCAAAATTTTTTTCAGATTTTCAACATTAGGACATGATTTTATCAATTAGGTACCAATTTTGGGCGTTAAGAGGGTGCTAATCCTTCCTCGTACGTAACTGACTCCCGAACCCGCTTTTTTTTTAATTTCGCAGGCCAAAATTAATATTTAAAAAAAAATGTTTTAAGGTGATCCAATCACACCTAAGCAAAAAGGGATTGGTGGCGACTCCCAAGTTTTTCGTTTTCATTTTCAAAAATCCAAAAGTCGACCCCGTTTTCCAAAAAATGGTTACTACAGCTTGGCGACTCCACTGGGGACTGGTTGAGAGTCAGGCCATAGATTGATTAATTTTTGTCCTTTTGATTGAAAATTTGGAAAATTGTCTTGAAAATTCATGTTTCTTTTAATGCATTTCTGATGCTATAATTGTAATAATGTCAAGTCTCATAAATTACTTTGGCATTGCATTGCATGATCGTTGTGGTCGCACCTTAAGTGGGAGCGAGAAGCTATACCTTCGTGAGGTTTTCACCTCCGCATGGGCTAGTGGATTGCTTTTGGGATACATCTGTACCTATGTCTTCGTGAAGTTTTCACTTCCGCATGGCCATAGGGAAATGTATTCCCCTGAACCGAACTCGGTCCGTATGAACCTATAATGGGTGAGGATCGAGGAATCTGCTGGTTCGGGTACCTGAACTTTAGAGCTAAACCACACATAGAAAACATAAGAACCCACCCTAAGTAGAACTATGTCAAACCTTAATAGTTACCCAGATAGGTTTTTGTTGATTTTACTTGCTTTATATTTCATTCTGCGGTACTAACTTGTTATGTTTTATTTTTTGTGCATGTCATTTCATATTTTAAGAGGTATCGATTCACGGTCAGTTTCTAAGTTAGAAAGCTGGTTATGGAGAACGAATTCTTTGATAAAGTGGAAGACAATGCAGCCGCCCGCATATGGTCAGACCAAATGCAATTAGAGAAAGGGGACAGCTTAGCTGAGGGGTATGTGTCGGAACTACGGGATTTTGCTAGTATCAGTGTCACGCAAAATGAACTCTAGGAGTTGAAAAAAATATGGACCTAGTGGGATGATGAGGCAAAGTAGTTGTTCTATCGTACTTATGGCGATCTACCTTACTTGCTCGACGTTAAGGTAGATAAGTATCTGTTCCGAGCAATGACTCAATTTTGGAATTCTGCTTATAGCTGTTTCTCTTTCGGGAAAGTAGATTTAGTGCCCACGGTGGAGGAATATACGACCTTACTTCGCTGTTCAAGGATCCAAGTTGACAAAGCTTATTCTAGGGCTGCTAATGTCCCAACTTTTGTGAAGAATTTAATGAATATCACGGGGATGAGTGAGCAGTGGGTCTCAGCCAGAATTCAGAAGAAAGACAGAGGTAAATGCATACCTTGGGTGAGTTTGAGGGACCTGATCCTAACACATCCCGATGTAAAGAAGAAGATTGACGCCTTTGCCTTATGTATTTACGGTTTGGTAATCTTCCCTAAAGCTCTAAGACATGTAGATGAAGCAGTTACTGATTTATTCGGTCGACTAGACAAAGGGGTCACGCCTGTGCCTGCGATCTTAGCCGAGACGTTCAGATCTTTGAATGTATGTAGGAGAACAGGTGAAGGCAGGTTCATTGGATGCACGCAGTTGTTGTTGGCTTGGTTCCATAGTCATTTCTAGAAGGTGGAGAAAGTGTCTTATCGGGTTTTCTCTGAGAATTACTCTCCGTTGAAAGAGATAGTAGCTACACCAAGAAGAGAAGACGTGTCCGAGGAAAGCTGGATGGCGCTCCTTCAAAATCTTCAAGAAGAAGACATCGAGTGAAGGGCTCATTGGATGGTTCCTGATGAAATCCTTTATCAATGTGGGAGTTTCGACTGGGTTCCTTTACTTGGAATTTAGGGAGCCATTGGGTATGCCCATTTACTTGTACTGAGGCAGTATGGTTCAAGACAGTTTGTACCAACGACATATGGGCTGGCTCAATGTGAGTTCTCATACAGAGGGGAAAGCTATAAGAAGAGGGTTAAGGAGATTTCTAGTGCATGGAATCAGATTCGTAGAATGAAGAGATTATCTGCAGGCCTAGTGACGACCTTAGAATACAGTGGATGGAGAATTAGAAGGATTAATGATAACATCCCCGAGCCGAATCTAGAAGGAGGCCGATCAAGAGAAGAATGCTTGTAAGTGGTCTCATTGGAGTTAGAGATTGTGAAGTAAGATTTCGAAAGGATGAGTTCAGAGCTTGGAAAGAGGATAGAGAAGTTGGAAGAAGAAAAAATGCACCTAAGATTAGACGCGGATGTTCAGAAATTGGAGGCCGAGAAACTAAGAAAAGAAAAGTGGAAGATAGAGGAAGATCGAGATAGTTTGAAGACAGAATATAAGAAGATACATCTGCCGATGAAGAACGCTGGATTGGGAAAGACTCCGGAACAGTGGCAACAGGAGATTCGAGAGGAAAAGGCCAAAGCTAACTGTTGGGAGAGGAAGTTTCAAGAAATGCAAGCGCGAAACGAGGCCTTAGAGAAGAATTTGGCAGAAAGCCAAAAAGAGAAAAATGAATTAAAAGCTAGAGTGGCTGAACTTGGGCGGTCTCTTCATCACCATTGAAGTCGTAATTCTAAAAATAAACTAAAATCAAGTCTGAACAAGATCGAGGAAATGAAGGGTAAGATTGAAGAATTAGAATCAGCATTGCACAGTTGTGAACTTTGGATTGAGCTTCTTGAAACAACAGAAGAGTATTGGAAGGAGGAGCTTCACCATTCTCATGATCAAGTTAGAAATCAGGATTACCTCATGGGTGAAGCAATAGTTCAGATTCGGGAGGTAGCTGATCACCTACAGACTTTGGCAGCACAGGCTGATATATTGAGCGTGAAATATGAGCTACAGTCGGATCGTAGTCAAGAGCTAACCTCTTTGTTTGGGAAAATCAAAACTTTAGGCCGTAGGGCGAAAGCATATTTGTAGTCCGTTTTATGTAAAGGATTTTGTTTTCTAATAAAGTTTTCTAAAATGAAGTTAAATCTGAATCGATGCCTTCTTTTTGCATTCATGCATTTGCATTACATCATACCATATGCATTTAAGTCCATAAAGAGAGCCTAATTAGTTGAAATTATCAGAGAGAGAGAAAAAAGAGAAGAGAAAATTTGAAAGCTGAACACCGTTACGGTACACGTGCCAAAACAAAGAAAATGGATCAAATACTTGAACAATTCTAGAAAGACATGCAAGACCAGATGCAAGAGCAATTGATAAAGCTCCAACAAGAAATGAGAGACCAAATGTTGGAAGCTCAAAGGAACATGATGGCTCAAATGGCCCAGATGCTGAACGGGGCAATGGACAAAGGAAAAGGTCCCATGGCTATTACAGGAGAAGATAGCGAAGGCATTCCTCCGGGTTTTACCCCACCACACGCACAAACACAACCTGAGGAGTATCGCCAAAGGCCATCTGTCACGATCAGGCATCAACAAGGGCAAGCTGATGCTAGACAGCCCATGAACTTCCAAGTTGGCTCAAGATCCAACCCAGGAGATAACCCAGCTAATCCTGTCATCCCTGATTTAGATATAGCAGAGAGGGAATGGACAAAAATTGAATCCTCTAGGCAGTTAGAGGATCGCTGTAGATGGTTGGAAGAAAAGTTCAAGGCTTTGGAAAATGTCGATCTTCACCATGGTATTGACGCGAAAGACTTGAGTTTGGTTCCTGATTTGGTGCTTTCTCATAAATTTAAGATGCCAGAATTCGAGAAATACAATGGGACCAGCTGTCCGGAAGCCTACATCACTATGTTCTGTAGACGGATGACTGGCTACGTGAACAATGATCAACTTTTGATTCATTGTTTCCAAGACAGTTTAGTGGGGGCAGCGTCCAGATGGTACAATCAACTTAGCCGTGCTAATATTAGCTCCTGGAGAGACCTAGCCCAAGCCTTCATGAAGTAGTACAATCATGTCATAGACATGACGCCTGACAGAATCATGTTACAGAACATGGAAAAGAAGTCGAATGAAAGCTTCAGGCAGTACGCGCAAAGATGGAGGGAGGTTGCTATGCAAGTTCAGCCGCCGCTCTTAGAAAAAGAGACTACAATGCTTTTTATCAACACCTTGAAGGCTCCATTTATCATCCACATGATAGGAAGTACTACCAAGAGCTTTGCGGATATAGTGATGGCAGGAGAAATGATTGAAAATGCCATAAGGGGTGGCAAGATTGAAGCGGGGGAAACCACTAGAAGGTCTGCTCCTAGGAAAAAGGACAATGAGGTGAATAACGCGAGTACATACAACAAAGGGTACTCGAAGGCCATCACTGTTAGCCAGCCAAAGGTAGTTACAACTGGGCAACAAGGGCCGACCAGACAGTAATCAGGCACCAGACAAAATTTTGAAAAGCTCCAATTTATGCCAATCCCAATGACGTATAAAGAGCTATACCAAAGTTTATTTGACGCGCACGTCGTGTCCCCATTTTATCTACAACCATTGCAGCCCCCATATCATAAGTGGTATGACTCAAACGCTCACTGTGATTACCATGCGGGAATATCGGGGCATTCAATAGAAAACTGTACTGCCTTCAAAAAGGTAGTCGAGAGACTCATCAAGATGAGAATTGTAAAATTTGATGATACACCTAGTACGGAGAACCCATTACCTAACCATGGGGACAAGGAGATAAATACGATTGATGAGAAGGTCGTAAGAAATATCAAGGAAGATATCTCAGAGATGAAAACCCCGCTGAGAATGATTTAAAAAAAATGATGAGAAGAAGATTGGTAGAATCAGATCATGTGGAAGAATGTGAAGGACTAAAGGACTACTGTGAGTTCCACAAAACAGAGGGGCATGAGATCTAGAAATGTGTTGAGTTTAGGATCTTGGTGCAAAGCCTCATGGATAATAAAGAAGTGGAATTTTAAGGTTCAGAGGAAGGAAACATATGCATAACGGAGGGAGAGTTGACAAACCAAAAAGTTAACTATCCGAGGATTATTATTTCCCGACCGAGAAGCATAAAAGGCGGAGCACAAATTACGCCTAAAATCGTAATCCAGAAACCTGTTTCCTTTCCTTACAAGGATAACAAAATGGTACCATGGAATTACGACTGTAATGTGACAATACTGGGAGTGGAAAGCTCAGTTAGCACTTCCGAGGATGTCCAAAATGAAGGTTCCTACACACGTAGTGGGAAGCATTACGATTCAGGAAACGTTAAAGCAGAACCAGTGAAATCAAAGACTATGGCAGTTGAACGAGAGAAAGGACCTGGGGTCCTTATCAACGAACCTGTGAAGGAGGAAGAGGCTAAAGAATTTTTGAAATTCTTGAAGCACAGTGAGTACAGCGTGGTGGAACAACTGCGTAAAAAACCGGCTCGCATATCAGTGCTAGCCTTACTTTTAAGCTCAGAAGTGCATCGCGAAGCACTGATGAAAGTGCTGAATGAAACTTATGTTACTAAGGATATATCCGTCAACAAACTGGATCGTCTGGTTAGTAACATAAGTCTTGTCGACAATTTCATTTACTTCAGTGATGATGAAATCCCACCGGGGGGTATGGGGTCAACAAAGGCTTTGTACATCACTACTCGTTGCAAGGGATACACTCTATCAAGTGTGTTAATAGATAATGGATCGGCTTTGAATGTCTTACCGTTGTCTACACTGAAGAGGTTGCCTATAGATAGTTCTCACATGAAAACATGTCAGAACATAGTGAGAGCATTTGATGGCACTGAAAGAGGAGTGATGGGAAGAATTGACATACCATTATGGATCGGGCCTAACACATATGAAGTCGAATTTCTGGTAATGGATATCAAACTCTCCTACAACTGCTTGTTGGGAAGGCCCTGGATTCATTCGGCGGGGGCAGTGCCCTCATCGCTGCACCAAAAACTGAAACTTGTAACAGAGAATCGGCTGGTAACTATAAACGCAGAAGAAGACATCATAGCGACTGTTACCAATGAGGCGCCATATTTAGAGACAAATAAGGAGGTCACTGAATGTTCCTTTCAATCTTTAGAGTTCGTAAATGCAACGTTCATCTTGGAAGGGAATAAAGTTCCAGTGCCTAAGATATACAAAACCACGAGGATGAGCTTACAAATGATGATAGGGAAATGAGCCCTACCAGGGAAAGGATTGGGCAGACACCTCCAAGGGGAAGTTCGAGTTCCAGTACTGAAAGAGAAGAGAGACCGTTTTGGCCTAGGTTTCAGGCCAGATGCTAAACGAAGAAAGAGGGAAATAGAGAAAAAGCAGGAGAGAAGAACGACACGATTGAATGGGGAAGACGTCAAGTGGGAATCGATGACATTCCCCCACATATCCCAGACCTTTGTATCAGGAGGGATAATTCACCCGGAGAGAGGATTATCGAAAAATGAAGATCTTCACATCAATGCCATACATGATGAAGAAACTGAGCAAGGAAACCTGTTGGGCATTCGCCCGTATGAACCTGGAAGCGTTTTGGACAATTGGACTGCAGAGGAACTTCCTATAGTTTTTAGAGATTATACAGAGTAATATTCATAACGCACTTGTTGTTTTTAAGCCTAGGAACAATAAGATCTCTTTTGTGAAATAGGCTCATGTTCAGAAATCTTTATTTGAATGAAATACATTTTGATCCATTCAGGAAAATATTCTTTCATTTTTCTTTTGATCTTTTAATTTTATTCCAATTCTTTTTATTCTCATTCATAGCATGTGAATAGTTGTCCTCGAATTCATTTGTTCTTTATACATTCTTTGGTGCCCACCACAGGTCCCTAGATATCAATGATATGAGCAACGATACTACAGATCCAGAGGTCCATTTTGAGCAAGACATGTGTTTAGAGGAATCTCAGGATTTTGAAGGTGATAGAGATTGTGACTTGTCTCCAGATTTGTTGAGAATGGTAAAGCAGGAGGAGAAACAAATTTTACCCCATGAAAAGGAGGTAGAGAACATAGTTTTAGAGGAAGGAAAGGTGGTGAAAATTGGAACGCGCATAGCCGAGGAGGCGAAACAAGACCTTGTAGAGTTACTACGGAAATTCAAGGACGTCTTTGCATGGTCATACCGAGATATGCCTGGTCTAAGTACTGATATTGTAGTGCATCGCCTTCCCATAAGAGAAGAATGCAAGCCGGTTCAGCAAAAGCTACGAAGGATGAGGCCTGACGTGGTGTTGAAAATAAAAGAGGAAGTCAAGAAACAGTTTGATGTTGGTTTTCTACAGGTGGTCAAATACTCAGAGTGGGTTGCCAATATTGTTCCTGTCCCTAAGAAAGATGGAAAGGTCCAGATGTGTGTAGACTATAGGGACTTAAATAAAGCCAGCCCAAAGGACAATTTCCCTTTGCCTCATATTGACACGTTGGTGGATAATACAACGGGATACTCATTGTTTTCTTTCATGGATGGTTTTTCCGGATACAATCAGATCAAGATGCACCCTGAGGATATGGAGAAAACCACTTTCATAAAGTTGTGGGGTACCTTTTGTTATAAGGTAATGCCCTTCGGGCTAAAGAATGCAGGGGCAACGTATCAAAGGGCCATGGTAACTATATTTCATGACATGATGCACAAAGAGATTGAAGTATATGTTGATGATATGATCGCCAAATCTCGAACAGAAAAGGAACACATTGATGTTTTGAAGAAATTGTTCTTAAGATTGAGAAAATTTCAATTGAAGATCAACCCGGCCAAGTGTACTTTTGGAGCTCGGTCAGAAAAATTACTGGGTTTTGTGGTCAGCGAAAGAGGAATCGAAGTTGACTCAAATAAGGTCAAAGCAATACAAGAGTTGCCTCCACCGCGCACTCAAAAGGAAGTTCGGGGTTTTCTTGGAAGATTGAATTATATTGCTCGATTTATTTCACAATTAACTGAAAAATGTGATCCCATATTCCGTCTTCTCAAGAAACACAACCAAGGTGTATGGGACGAGGAATACCAGAAGGCTTTTGACAAAGTCAAACAGTATCTGTCAAATACACCAGTACTGTCTCCGTCCAATCCAGATAGACCATTGATACTGTATCTATCAGTGTTCAATAACTCCATGGGATGTGTGCTCAGACAACACGATGAGTCAGGAAGAAAAGAAAAGGCGATATACTATCTCAGTAAAAAGTTCACCGAATGTGAAATGAGATATTTGCCGATTGAGAAGTTGTGTTGCGCCTTGATTTGGACAACCCAGAGATTGAGGCAGTATATGTTATATCATACAACCTGGTTAATTTCGAAGCTTGATCTGTTAAAGTATATGATGGAGTCAACTGTTTTAAATGGAAGGATGGCAAGGTGGCAGATTCTGCTTTCTGAATTTGATATAGTCTATGTAAAACAAAAGGCTATAAAAGGGAGCGCAATAGCAGAATTCTTGGCTAGCAGGGCTTTAAAGGATTATGAACCTTTAAGCTTTGAATTTCCCAATGAGGAGTTAATGTATGTAGCAACTACCGAAGAAAGTCCGTTGAAGCTATATTTTAATGGAGCGTCAAATGCTGTGGGAAATGGAATTGGGGCAATCTTGGTATCCCCTAGTGGTGATCATTATCCATTCACATGCAAATTGGATTTTGATTGCACAAACAATATGGCAGAGTATGAAGCACGCATCATGGGAATTCGAGCAGCTATAGAGCGTAAAATCAGAGTGCTAGAAGTATATGGAGATTTTGCACTAGTGATTCACCAGCTTAAAGGTGAATGGGAGACGAGAGATCCCAAACTGATCAATTATCGAAAGATAGTCTTGGGATTGATTGAGGAGTTTGACGACATCACTTTTAATTATCTCCCACGTGATGAAAATCAGATGGCAGATGCTTTGGCAACCCTGGCTTCTATGATCAAAATGAACAAACCAGAGGATATGAGACCCATTCAGATGAGTATTTTCGAAGTTCCAGCTCATTGTTATAACCTAGAAGAAGAGGAAAAAGATGACCACCCTTGTTATCATGATGTATTGCGATACGTAAAAAATCGTAAATAACCAGAGCATGCAACTGAGAATGAGAAAAGAACATTAAGAAGATTGGCTTCTGACTATGTTTTAGATGGGGATATCTTGTACAAAAGGAGAAAAGATCAAGTACTATTGAGATGCGTTGATGCTGTTGAAGCTAGGAAAATCCTAGAAGAAGTTCATGAAGGCGTTTGTGGAACCCATACTAATGGATTCACAATGGCCAGACAGATAATGAGATTTGGATATTATTGGTCCACCATGGAAGGAGATTGTATCAATTTTGCCAAAAGATGTCATAAATGCCAGATTTATGGAGACAAAATTCATGTGACTCCGTCATCGTTGCATGTTATGACTTCCCCATGGCCTTTTTCCATATGGGGCATGGATGTCATTGGACCAATCTCACCGAAAGCTTCGAATGGGCACCGTTTCATCTTTGTGGTCATTGACTACTTCACAAAATGGGTAGAGCTGCTTCGTATGCTAGCGTTACTAAGTCAGCAGTTGGTCGGTTCCTGAAAAAGGAGATCATTTGTCGGTATGGAATGCCTGAGAGGATCATACCAGACAACGCACTGAACTTGAACAATAGTACGATAGCGGAAGTTTGCAGTAAATTCAACATCAAACACCACAACTCGTCTCCGTATCATCCAAAAATGAATGGGGCAGTAGAAGCGGCCAATAAAAATATCAAGAGGATAATAGAGAAAATGACTGAGACGTATAAGGATTGGCACGAGAAATTACCATTTGCACTCTATGCTTATCGAACGTCCGTCAGAACCTCTACTGGGGCAATGCCTTTCTCGTTGGTCTATGGGATGGAGGCAGTTCTACCTATTGAAGTGGAAATACCTTCTCTTCGAGTTTTATCAGAAATAAAGCTGGATGAAGCTGAGTGGATCCAGGCTCGATATGATCAGTTGAACTTAATTGAAGAAAAGAGGCTAAGGGCTATTCGTCACGGTCAGATGTACCAAAAACGAATGATGCGAGCCTATGACAAAAAAGTTCGCCCAAAAGAGTTTCATGAGGGGGACCTTGTACTGAAAAAGATCCTTCTCATATAAAAGGATTTCAGAGGAAAATGGATGCCGAATTGGGAAGGACCATATGTGGTGAAGAAGGCTTTCTCTGGAGGTACACTGATTCTGACTGAAATGGATGGGAAAAGCTTACCCAATCCTGTGAACTCGGATTTAGTCAAAAAATACTTTGCTTGAAAAAGAAGAAGAGGCCAAGCTGAAAACCCACAAAGGGCGCTTTGAGACTTCTAAAAAAAAATGGAGAGGCCAAGACGAAAACCCACAAAGGGCGCCTTGAGACCAAAGGGGTTTTGAGTTGAAAACTCGAAAATGGCAGCTCAAATTTTGAATGGACATGTAGTGATCTTGCTACACTTGAATCAACAAGAAATGAAGTATGTTGCATATTGGGGCATCAACAAAGTACTTTGAGTCTTCTAAACACATGTTAAGCTCAAAGCAGTCTTCATGAAGTTTGTATATAGAAGCCCAATCTGCGATATCTAGGGCATCTGATCTTTGTTTTATTCATTTTACTATCTCTGGGTTCTTTTTCTTCTCAAAAGATATGTTCCCAGTTAATTTTCTTCGTATCTTTGATAATTCATTTAAACTCTCTTTGAAATCAATTTATTGTTACCCATCATTCATAAACATGTTGCATTGAAATAATGATTGATGAACTAATAATTTCACAAAAGAAATTCTACATATTACTTTGGAAATTTCTAGATAAAACAAGAAACCGAAACAGGACAATTGTTAGAATTTCCATTGGAGATATTTGAGAAAGGAGAGTCTTGATGGAGACTATTTCTCTGAATTCTTTGTCTAATCAAGGGGTTGAGATAAACAATGTCATCAAGTCATTCGGAGAATGGTACGATAGACCAATTCTTGACGAAAAAGATTCAAAAAAACCCTAAATTATGGTGGAATGAATCAAAGTTGAAACAAGTCCTGTATCCTTTAAGTTGCAATAAGGACGGACAGAAAAGTTGTGATTCCTAGGGGGATGGTTTGAGGTTGATATACGACCCGTGTCCCAAGGTTCATGAGCTCTAAAATTTCCATAAGGGCAAATTGTTTGAGCAAGAAAATGATACTTTTAGGGGAACGAAGATGAAACCTTGACGGATAAATGAGTGATAACACCTTGAATAGGAATCATACTCATATCATTTTTGCATTCACATATCATAGCATGGTTGGATAGGAGTATTTGATTCATTTCGGTTACAGCATCCTAATCATCCGGCATAAGCATATACCTATTCTACAGGTCGTAGGACGATGTAGTAGGGTAAATGATTACTTGCAGTCTTGTCTCCCTGAAGTTGCAGTGGAACATATTGAAGATAGCAGATTTGGCATTCCTGAAGTTGCAGGAGCAGATCGAAGACATCAGATCTTGTCTCCCTGAGTTTGCAGGAGCAGATCGAAGATAGCAGATCTGGCATTCCTGAAGTTGCAGGAGCAGATCAGAGATAGCATATCTGGCATTCCTGAAGTTGCAGGAACAGATCGAAGATAGCAGATCTGTCATTCCTGAAGTTGCAGGAGCAGATCGAAAATAACAGATCTGGCATTTCTGAAGTCGCAGAAGCAGATCGAAGACATCAAATCTTGTCTCCCTGAGTTTGCGATGGAAGCGATTGAAGACATCGATCCGCATTCCCGAAGTTGCGGGAGCGGATCGAAGACATTGAATCTTGTCTCCCCGAGTTTGCGCAGTGGAAGCGATTGAAGATAACGATCCGGCATTCCCGAAGTTGCGGGAGCGGATCGAAGATATCGATCTTGTCTCCCCGAATTTGTAGTGGAGCAGATTGAAGATAGCGGATCGACATTTCCGAGTTGCGGAGCGGATCGAAGACATCGATCTTGTCTCCCCGAAGTTGCGATGGAGCGGTGAATAAAGCAGATTTGGCATTCATGAAGTTGCGGAGCGGTCGAAGACATCAGATCTTGTCTCCCTGAGTTTGCAGTGGAGCAGATTGAAAATAGCAGATTTGGCATTCCTGAAGTTGCAGGAAGCAGATCGAATACATCGAGTCTTATCTCCCTGAAGTTGCAGCGGAGCAAACAGAAGACAGTTAATCCTATCTCCCTGAATTTGTAGTGGAGTGGATTAAAACGAAAAATCCTATACCTCTGAAGTTGCAGTTGGTGGGATTAAATCTACTGTAACTACAAATCTCATCTTTCAAAGTTGCAGTGAAATGGATCAAAGCAACAAGATACGGTGGACTAGAACGAGGCTACCTGAAGAAAGAGAGAACCAAAAAAGCCAAAATTCGGCAAGACCGGGCAAGCTGGGCCCTTTTAAAGTCTTTGCTCTGTTCCCGTTACACGACAACGAGCAAAGAGGGGCAGCTGTAGAAGGCCCAATCTGCCCGGGCCCATTTTACAACCCAAATTACCCAAAACCCGGGGCTAGAGTCAGATGGCCCACTAAGACCTAACCATCAGACCCAAACATCAACTAAGCCCAAACCCAAATAGCCTAATACCTAAAACAGAAAAACAAAAAGAAAAAACCCTAGCCACTTGCTCTGCCTAGCCACCGCCCCTCTTCTGACACACCGCCAGTATGCCAAAGTCTGCCACCGCCACTGGCCACTACACAGCACCGCCCAAAGCACCTGCAAGAATTAAAAATAGAAGTGACAATCAACAAGTTGTAAATGGCTATAAAAAGCCATATAATTCGGTTGTAAGGGGAGATGATTATGGAATAAGAAACAGATTGATGAAATAAAAAAAGAGAGCAAAAAAATCCCCAATCAACAAGCAAAGAACAGAAGCCTTAAAAATTAGGAGAAAGAATATGAATCGCAAAGAACCCTAAGGTCAATATATCTCTATTGCTTTTCTTATTTTTGTTCTCTTTCGAATCTATCAACACCTATTCATTTATTTTCTTTTTAAAAAATCAGCGCATATATATATATATATATATAAATATACCAAGTTTTAAAATATATATATATATTTACTTTACTACGTGACGAGCAGCGGGCGGAGGAGCGCTGAAATTCCCATCGCGCTCAAACTGCGCAGAGGAAAAAAGAAGAAAGGGTCAGTTTTTTTTAAAAGAAAGAGACGAAGTGATTTTTTTTTTCCAGAATTTTGGGCTTTAAATAGCCTCCCAAAACGACGCCGTTTTGGGGCTGGCCTTAAACGCCCAAAACGACGTCGTTTTGGCATGACCCGACCCGATCCGACCCGCTCCAACCTCAGGATCCGCGTGTTTTTGAAAAGGGGGAATTTGCGCGCGCGGTCCTTCCGCCTTTTTCTATGTTTGCAATCAAGTTTTATTTTTTGTTAATTCGGCCCATTAATTTTTTAAATTTATATTTTGATCCCCCTCATGCTGCGCGTTTTGGGCGGGGGAATTTTGCTCTTTTGGTCCCTCCATTCCTTTTGCGTACTGCAATTGGGTCCTTTTACTCTTGTTTATCCCTGATTTGGCCCCAAAACTTTGTTTTTAATTTGATTTTAGTCCTTTTAGTATTTTGACTATTTTATATCAATTATTTTTATCATTATTCTCTATATTTTTTTGTTATAATAATATATTATTCATACCAATGTGTTATTATTTTTATTTTAATACTATTGTATTATTACTATTAAATTATTAGTATCATTTTTATTACTATTATTATATTTTTTTTATATATTTCACTTATTTATAATCTTTATACAACTTCAAACTTTATATTTCTTAATTAATATTATTATTATTTTCTACCTTATTATTATTATTATTATTATTATTGTTTTACTATTATTATATCATTATTTTTATATATATCTATATATTTATTATTATTACTATTTATTATTATTAAGCAACATTATTATTTCTTTACCATCATTATTGATATTTATATTATTATTACTATACTTATATTTATATTTATTTTCTTGGTTTAAAACTATAATATTATTATGTTTATTACTATTATTTTCAATATTATTATATCTATCGTCATTTACCATTTTATTTTAATATTATTATTACATTATTTTTACTCTTTGTACTTACTATTATATCTATTTTACCTATTATTATCGATTTTATTTCTGATATCATTACTATATTGTATTCGTTTTTTATACGTATTATTATTATAATTATTATTTATTATATTGCCTATCATTATCATTCTATTATATTTTTGCTACTATTGCTAATATACTACTATCATCGTTAATTAACATATTACTTTCATTTTATCATTATCTATATTATCATTTTCTACTTTATCATCATTATTAATTTATTAGCATCACTCGTATTAGTGTATTATTCGAATTTCATATAATTATTTCATTATCATTATTCTTTTCACACGCGTAATTACTTGTCACGCTAATCTTTCTCGATGCATCAGGTTTTTTAAAATAACCGATATTTCGTATTAAAGATTCGAGGAAATCGAGCCCTAACTTATTGGGTTCCGGTTTTCCTCATTCAATCTGAATAACAGAATATCCCTTTTAAATCGCAATACAAGATTTGAATAAAATACTTGTTCTCGGAAATTCGAAATGTTGTGCCCTAACTTACTGGATACGATATTTAGATACCCCGAGATAAGTTTTTTTTTAAAATAAAGGCAATATTCCGTATTTGGAATTTCGAGAAATCGAGCTCTAACTTACTGAGTTCCGATTTCTCATTTGACAAATAACGGAATATCCTCCTCGAACTTAAATCCGGGTTTTAAAATCAAAAGACAAGCTCAATTTCGGGAACCCAAAGTGTCATGCCCTAACTTACTGGGTATGACGTTTTATCTCTTCGAAATAAGAGGGTCTTATCATCCATTTCGATTTATTCAAGTTTTAAAAATAAAAGAGGATCGTATTTTCGAATTTTTTTTAGATTTTCAACATTAGGACATGATTTTATCAATTAGGTACCAATTTTGGGCGTTACGAGGGTGCTAATCCTTCCTCGTACGTAACTGACTCCCGAACCCGCTTTTTTTGAATTTCGCAGGCCAAAATTAATATTAAAAAAAAACGTTTTAAGGTGATCCAATCACACCTAAGCAAAAAGGGATTGGTGGCGACTCCCAAGTTTTTCGTTTTCATTTTCAAAAATCCAGAAGTCGACCCCGTTTTCCAAAAAATGGTTACTACAGTTATTATTTTAATTCTAATTTGTTTCAATTTTAATATAACCACTTTTTATTATATTTTCAATTTGTATATTGTTTTAAGAATTGTTTTAGTCTCATTTTTATTTGTTTTTTTTGTTTTAATATTTTTTTAAATTTTTTATTTAATGAAAAAAGTTAAAAAAAATTTAAACCGGGACGGGCTTAGCTTTTTTTTTGGGTTGGGCTTGGACAAATTTTCAAGCCCCATATTTCGGGCCGGGCCGGGCTCGGGCATAGAAAACGGGCCTAAATTTTTTTCTAGGCCTGACCCGAACTCGGCCCGGCCCGGCCCATGATCACCTCTACCTATAACAACACCTTCGTATAATCCTCCACATGCTTTAAATTTCACCATGCAATGAACATTCTCTAGTTTGACCGATTGGAGTGTATTAATGGATGTACAGACTTGCATAAAGTTCATTCAACAATATACTAAAACCAATATTCTTTCTATGTATTCTGGTTACAATTGTTTTCTCCATAAATGATTTCTCTCTAAAAGCCTAATTGAAGGTTAATTTACCCCTTTATTACCTCATCTTCAAGCAAATTAAAACCATTCTCATCCTTAGAATTCTACCTACTGTTCCAACGATTTAGCAACAATGGCCTTTCGTGTGATTCATAACTACATCGTTGCCATCTAAAGGATCTTCCTCCCTTGACCGGAGGTTTTCAAATGTTGGATTATCATTTTTGTTTGAAAGAGCGTCTTCAAAGCTTTTGCCTATTTTTAGGACCTTTAATTCATGAGATGATGTTAATATTATGGGCTTGTGTCAAATAAACAATAACTAAAAAACTATTTCTAGTTAAAAAGTAGTAACAACTATTATTAATGATTGTGTAGGGATAAACTCGGTTAAGCAACGAGCAAATAAAATAATGAAGAAATTGAAAAGACCGAACATAATAAAATCTATGAAAAATTAAATCCATAAATAAGATCCCAAAATCACAAGTTTATTATTTCCACCAAATCTTCATTTATTTATTTTTAATTCATTTATAAATATTTGATATAGAATCTAATTTAATTAAAAGTAGGAAACAAGAATACATAATTAAAAGCTATTTTAATTGTGAAGTGTGTGACGAAAGAAGCATGAAAAGGAATTGAACAAAATAAGATTATATAAAAACAGTAAGTGTTGTGTTTTACTTTTGATACTACAAAAATAGAAGCGAAAGAAGCGCGTATTCGGAGGCGTAAATGGAAGCCCCCACACCTAACCAGTCATCCCAATTATATTTACCACACTTAATGAATTCATCTGATAAAATTTGTCCTTTTTATTTTCTAATTTCTAACATCTCCACCATGAACAACGATAACAACACCCATAATCCCGACTCCGAGCGCCCTCTCCGCGTCTACGCTGATGGGATCTACGATCTTTTCCACTTCGGCCATGCTCGCTCCCTCGAACAAGCCAAGAAATCGTCTGTTTGCCTCCCTCATCTCTTTCTTAACTTAATGTTTAATCTGTATATTTTTCTGGGCATCTTTGGAAATTCCTACTGATTAATGGGTGTCTATAAAAAATTTTCGTCACTGCCTTTTCTTCTGATTTTCTTTTCCTTTTTTGAAGTTGTTTGGCATTTTGTTTCCTGTGAAAGATATTTGTTTATTTGCAGCAGAAATAATATTTTTTTTTTTGAAACTTTTAGGTTTCCCAATACATATTTATTGGTTGGATGTTGCAATGATGAAACAACCCACAAGTATAAAGGTAAAACTGTTATGACCGAAGCAGAGCGCTATGAATCCCTTCTCCATTGCAGGTTTTACTTCTATTTTTATAACTCTCAACTTGTTCTAGTTATTGTATTGAAATCACCCGTGATGCTTGTTTTGAAGAATATTTCAGTTGTAAATCTTTTGAAATCAAAAGGAAATAGTGAATGTGAAGCACAATTTTAATCAATTTATCTTTCTGCAGTTGAAGGAAGTGATATTGTCTTATTTGTTATTCATTTCTCATAGGTGGGTTGATGAAGTCATTCCTGATGCACCGTGGGTGATCAATCAAGAATTTCTTGATGCATACAATATTGACTATGTGGCTCATGATTCCCTTCCGTAAGGATAGACAATGCTTGCTTTGACACTAATTTATTCATGGTGAATGCTGCATTGTTAAGAAAGATATAGAAACAAAACTACTCTATATTTGTTTTACATTGCACATCTAAGACTTTTAGTTGCCGAAAAACATATAAATACTTGCCATTCATTTGTTCATGTAGTCTTTATACTTTGCCATAAATCCTTTTTACAGCTATGCTGATGCCAGTGGAGCTGCGAATGATGTGTATGAGTTTGTGAGTTAATTGAGACGCTTATTTGTACTTATAACAATTGGTGCTTTTTTAAACTGTGTTATATTAAAGTGGGCTCTTGTTCCTAGGTTAAAGCTGCCGGAAAGTTCAAGGAAACTCAACGAACCGAAGGGATTTCAACGTCAGATATTATAATGAGAATTATTAAAGATTATAACCAGTATGTGATACGTAACTTGGACCGTGGATATTCGAGGAAAGATCTTGGAGTTAGCTTTGTAAAGGTACGGTATTGAATGATCCCTTGTGAAAATGGAACTTTACCTTGAGGTACAATCTAGAAAAAGAATAAAGAAAAAGTATATGGATGCTATGCGGGAAATGTCCAAATCACAACAGTGTTCACCCTTTTTATTATCAGTGTTTCTTTGTTGATGTTCCTACAGGAAAAGAGATTGAGAGTGAACATGAGATTGAAGAAACTACGTGAAAAAGTAAAGGAACACCAAGAAAGGGTAGGAGAAAAGGTATGGCCCCTCATGCCATCACTATCTTGTTCAACTATTTTTCACTCTAATGCTTAATGATTTAGATCTACAAGTTCATTGGAAGGTAAATGCATACATTTTAGAACTTAATGGGGTGGTGGACGTACTTGAAATTCTTCTTGTCTTAAGTTTTCTTGACAGTTTTCCCATGATACTTTTAGCATTTTTAGCACAATTTTTTTTCTTTTAAGCTTTCCTTGGTTTTATGGAGCACGTGCATACACAGCATGCTGACGTGAAGTTTTAAACAATTCTTAATTTGGTTCCCAATCAGAGGCACACTGGGAGTGTTGTCTTATCATTTATGACTGGACCCCAATCTTTATGCCTCGTTAGTAGGAATATTATTTTTTGAACACGTTAAGTTAGCAATAAAATAATTTCATTTTTTTATAGTTTTTAATCACTCATTTAATTTGTTTTTAGAAAAAAGGAAATAATTTTTTTTACTAATTTTGAAGTGTTTTTTATTAGATTTTTACTCATTTTTCTAATTTTAAGTTTAAATTTGCACTAATTATTTTTTATGTTATGACATTATTTTACTATTTATGTAATAATTAAATTTTTTCATGAGAAAAAACCAAGGACTAGCAAAAATAGCTTGGTCCTACTGTTCTCAACTTGTCATTGGTACTATCATGCACGTTGTTATCATGTGTATTTGCGGTTTATGTTTGTGTGGTGAGATTAAGGAGTTGTTTTAACGAAAGTAATCCATGAATCAAAAAACAAGCATTTATACATGGTAACAATCACCTGAAAAATAGCCATTCATCTTAAAAAACTGGGTCTAGGTAGAAGCTAGCTAGCTTTAGAACAGTTTTTCAAATCCATTTGCCTTGGGTGGCTTAGTACAATTGTTAGATTTACCTCATGATTCATATCTTCATGATATTTGTACTTCTGTTGCATATGGTTGTCCATTTAGGTGACTAGATTGTCTAGTTGGAGACATAGCCTTAAGATCCAAAATATATGGAGATCAAGTGCATTTAGAATTTAGATGATGGTATTTCATATGAAACGCAGGGTTATGTTCTATTGTTTATATATCCAATTTCTTCACTTCCTTTGCTCGATCATATTGGCTTAGTTATAAATCCTAGTATTTTGCAGTTTTGGCTCTCACCATTGCTGATATTCACCACAAATGACCATTATAACATTCATTACATCCATAACTGCAGAAAGCTTGATGTGACCACAATGTAAATCCCTTACATCCCCTGGTTCAATGTTCCCATAAAAGATTATAGAAGTTATGGAATATGATATTTAAGGTTTTCTAGCAACAAAACTATACCGCAGTTTTACGAGTTGAGGAAGATTCATATTTTAGGTTGTGTCACCTAATGCTTCAGTTTGTTATATATTTATATATATATATATATTGCGTGTGTGTATTTTATAAGCTTGAATGCCTATATGTATATCCTACCTAGTCGTGTTTGTTGCCAGGTGCTATTTGCCTGGACCTGCCATGGTTTTTCGGTTCTAGGTTGTGTGTTTAAGCTTGAAAATCCCCTTTTAGTTATTCTTAATCTTCTCATAAAGTTAAGGCAATTCACTAATATTTACCCGAAAATACTTGCAGATACAAACTGTTGCTATGCATCGTAACGAGTGGGTGGGAAACGCTGACCGCTGGGTTGCCGGATGTAATGAGTTGGTGGAAAATGCTGATCGCTGGCTTGCCGGATTTCTTGAGGTGTTCGAAGAAGGTTTCCACAAAATGGTGAGCAAATCTAATGAAATCAATGTTTATAGTAATGACAATTGCATGCATATAAAAAAATTACTAAGGGAGTTTTTTCAGGGCGCTGCAATCAGAGAACGAATAGCAGAACATTTGATGAGGCAACAATCATGGGATTCTGCATTTTTGCTGGAACTTAGTGATGAAGATGAAAATGAGGAATATTATTATGATGAAGATGAAGATGAAGATGAAGATGAAGCTGACGGTGATAATGATAATGATAATGAGGAATACTATGACGACGATGAATATTATGACCAGAAAGACGAGGAAAAATGAAAAAAAGGAAGAAGAAAAAGAAGAAGAAACAAACAAACTATTGCTTCTCCAGTTTACCTACTGTAGGGTTTGAGTGGAAAAGCTTCAACCTGTAACTTTGTTTATTCATGTCATACCTGAAAATGTTGTTCCCATTGATGCTTCTTTTTGCCTTGGTAAGATGCAAGGGCTTGTACAACTTTCTTTTTATCACTGTGTAGGAGGTTTTTGAAGAAAAATTTATAGTTCGGGGAGATATAAGATGTTGCAAATATTCAAATTCTGACTTTTAATTTTTTTTAAATGATGGTATGAATTAATTGGATTAAATTTTGGATTTATAAGAAAGTTTTTCTTTTATCATCATGTTTTATTTTGTGGTGAGTTTGAACGATTGGATACCTTCCTCGGTCTCATAAGTTTGTCTCAATTTTTGTCAGTTCAAATATTCAATTTAAATCAAAAATATTTTTAAATTAAATTTTAATTAAAAATAACGTTGATTGGATCTTAGCTTGATTGATACGGGTGTTGTTACTAATATAGGAAGACGCGGGTTTGAAAACGTTAAAGTGTATTATTTTTCTATTTATGAGTTGCGAGCAGTATAATGAGATTCTTTAAAAAAAACTTAAAATATATAAAATAATAGCTAAAATATATATTTTAATAATAAAATGAGTTTTTTGGAGGGCCAAATTAGTCTGAAAACGGGCATGAGCTTAAAAAATATTTTGAAATTAGGTTTCTACCCGACCTGAACCAATTCATAAGGATGAAATTATATAATTTATTGAATTTTTTAAGACGTAAATTTATATCCAAACTTAAAAAGGATTAATTTGTTAATATGCTGTTGAAGTGGTTTATAAGCTAAATTGATGGTGCTTGAATCCTTGGTTTGAAACAGTCAAAGGTGATTGGACTGTGTTAGCTAGTAGGGGAAGTCCCTCCAACACAAGAAATGATCATTTAAAAGTAAAACATGTACATATGAATCTTTTTCCATGTCAGCTGCAAACATTAACTTCATCTCTCCCAAATCCTTTAATTCTATTGCACCATATTTACAACTTCTTAGCTCTTTTGTTATGTTGGTTGTTTCATGGACATTCTCATACTTTAAATAATTCATTGATTCCATCTAATGTGGACTACAATGACTGACCAAAGGATTGGAAGAATTAGAGGATCTTCGATACATGAGTTTGTTCTCAAATTTTACATTTTTTTATATTCTACAGGACTTATATAATGTAGAAGCGAAACTCGTCGTGTAATCTTCCCAACAACTTTGTGCAAGCTTTTCCTTTTTGGTCCATAAAAAAACAAGCAATGGGAGAGGTGGAGCTGACAAATATTGGCATGTTTTAGTTTTATTGATTAGTCAGTATCCCATCTTCATTCTTTCTACTAATGCTTTCACCTACTTCTTTTCATAATGTAATTTTATCTCAATGTTTAATATATTTTTTTGTTCAATCTAATTTACCCAAATCCAATTTTGAAGGAGAAAATTAAATAATGTGTTAGCCAAGTTATAATGGTCTTTTAAGAAAAGATATTATGCACTAGATAAGGGTCATGGGCATTGGAAAGAGCCTATTTCAAGCCCATGATTATTATTCTTTCATTAAAAACTAATGATTCCATAAACTCATTATTATGCATTAAAAAGTAAAGGAAAAAAGATAACCATCACCTAAAAACCATACACATGTTTCAATATCTTTATCTTTTTCTTCTTTTGAATTAGAAAACTCAAACTCATTTTTGGAAACGCAATTAGTTTGACTAATCTTTAAAATCATCATAGGCTATAACCAGGGAATTGGGAATTGCCCCTTGGCTAAATGCTAAAATTTTCTTTTAGCCCCTCTCATAATTTATAACATTTAGTTTAATTTTTTTTTATAAATTTTTAACTTTTATAAATTTTTATAATTTTTTATTATCCTTGACTTCACCTGTATATCAATTTAAGGTTAACCGATCCAATTGGTTAGATTAATTGGTTCAGAAGAGAAATTAAATAATAAAACAAATCACTTTGATACTAAATAAATAGTACGTAGAACATATATGATTCAATAAATATAATAAATTATTTTGATTTATATAGAGTGGTAATTAAAACTTAGACATTTATTTGACATGGATTCAAACTGCATTACCTCAATCTCTTATATCAATATTCTATCAATAAGTAAATAAATAGAAATAAATATTCAAATCCTAAAAGAATAGTTTAATATATTATCGAATTCAACAAAGTATTTGTTCTCAATTGAATGATTAATCCCATTTTTTTTTAAAAAAATGATTATAAGGGATCAAAAGAGATAATAAATTCATAATCTTTGAACTCTAGTGATATCAAGTTGGAGGTTAAAATTTGGATTCTCATATTAGGTCTCAGAAAGGGTAGAATTTATAGTGAGGATTGAAACGATTTGATTTTTATTATTTTAACTTTACATTTGTCAATTACAATGTGCCTATTACCAATTAGAGGCTGTCACTAATTTCTTCTTCATATATCCAAGACCAAAATAATAATTTATTATTGTTACATCCATGAGAGTAGGATTGACTAAGAGTTGGTTTTTTGTAAAGGCTACAGACCTCAAAACAAAGAAAGAATTGTAGGGGCGCAAAAGCTTAAGTAATACAACACTCACCAATACTTAAGTCGATAAAAAAAATGGTGATCAGAATTTAAAAGAGTATCTTAGATTTTTTAGCTCTTTCTTTTTATGAAAACCTTCCACCTTTTATCATTTCGCCTCTTGTTGTCTCTATCATCATTACTCTTGAGGATGTATAGACCTATGTGTGGTTGGTTAGAGTGTGAGCCCTTAATCTAACAAGACTATGCCTCCAGCTTCTTTGTTGGTTCTGTTACCTAATTATCATCAGTTGTCATTGTTGTGTTTAGATAGTTACTTGTTGCCCTATTTTTTTTCTTGGTTATTTGAGCCTAGAGTCTACATTCTCAACTTGTATAACGATATGTCCCTTTTAGGTTTGAGACATGTTATAAAGTGACTCGACGAAAATCTAATAGAGAAAAGAAAGAGATTTATTAGTTTCATTTTGGTAATTAAAGGTTTAAGCTTGTTAAGAGAGGAGTGAGTTGGAAAAGGATTGAATTATTTAATTGTGTTGCGTCCCCTAAGAAATGGTGTGTCCTCTAAGGGACTAAACTTTACACATTAATGTGAATAAGTTTAAAGGAAATCAAGTTATTTGACTACTATGTTCTATCCCTTAAGGGATTAGGTCTTCTAAAGTACTTAGCTCTATTGATAAGTGGAGCAATTTTGGAGAAGTTATGTTATTTTGACTATGTTATATTCTCTAAGGGATTAGATCCTTTGAGGAACTTAGCTCTATTGATTCGATGGGAGAAAATTTTGGAACTATGTTTAAGGGATTAACTCTTATGAGGGAATTATCTCTACCAAAAGGATACATGGAGAAAGAAGGTATTGATTACGAGGAAGCCTTCTTTCTAGTAGTGATGCTCAAATCCATCTGTATTATATTATCCATTGCGACGAGTCTCGATTACAAGATTTGGCAAATGGATGTCAAGACAATATTTTTGAATGACCATTTAAAGAAAGCATCCACATAATGCAACCTACCAGATATATAGCTAAAGGAAACGAGCAAAAAGTTTGCAAATTGTTAAGGTCTATATATGGACTTAAGCAGGTATCTGACTCATGGAATTAAAGATTTGATCCAAAAAATTTTTATTTGAGCAAAATGTTGATGAACTTGTCATTTATAAACATATTGTGAAATGTGATCTTTCTAGTTTTATATGTTAATGACATACTACTCATCGATGAACGTTTTGATATGGTCGATTTGAAGAAAGGTACACAATCATCTGTATCGAGCTTTCATATTTTTTTAAAAGAACTGTCCAAAGACAACGAAAGAAAAATAGCATAGGAGAAATGTTCCCTATGTTTTAGCAGTAGGAAGTCTCATGTGTGATGTTATCACGCATCTAGATATATGTTTTGCAACAGGATTTTTGAGTCGATATTAGACGAATCTTGGTCCAAGACACTAGAAAACAATTAAGCAAATACTCAAGTATTTACGAAGAACAAGAGATTATATGCTAGTATATTTTGGAGGGGGTTTAACTCTCATTAGATATACTAATTTTAACTTCCAAACATGTTGGGATTTGAGGAAATCGATATCTAGTTATGTTTTTTTGTCCTAAACAGTGGAGCCATAGTGTGGAGAAGTGTCAAGCAGAGTTATATTGTTGACTCCATTATAAAGTGTAACAACCCGTTTTTAGTGGTACTGAAAATGGTGGTTTCAGAACCCTATTTACTAATGATGGAGTCAGTAAGTTTTAATATTTAAAATCTATTAGTCTATTATAGTGTTATATGAAATTCTAGTTTGTTGATTTGATTAATTGGATAACTTATTTTAATACAGGGATGAAATCATAAATTTGGTAAAAGTCAACCACTATGAATTTCTTTTGCTAGTGGTAATATGATAATCATTTAGGGACCAAATTGATAATTCAACCAATTTCATAGTTACTGGTCGGACAGGTGTTGGTTGTTACATTACCTGTAACGATGCTAATCCTAATTAATAAATTAGATTAGACATATATATTATAGCTTAGTGAATGAAAAGAAATACTTCATTATTCTCTTCTTCATCCTTTCCATCACCATTTTTCTTCCCTGTTAGGTTAAGAAAAACTTGTCCAAGCTTTGTGTTCTTGCATGGTAAGCTAATTCAAGTCTATTTTGCTTGAATTTGATGTTTTTGAATTTATCGTGCTTCAATCTAGCTAATAGTGGTGTTTATTTTCAAAACTATTAAAGACTTCTTGAGATTACCATTGTTGAATGCTTGGCATTCGTGATGTTAAATGTTTAGACTAGATGAAAAGCTATGATAAAGGGTCACTTGGTAGAATTAGAAATTTGTTAGTTTCGAATAATAGTTAAAATAGAGACATTTCGAAATCAACTTAAGATTTCTATAAAACGTTGTTATAAAGGGATTGATTGTTTAAGTGGTAGGTTTAAAGGAAGCTAGAGCAATGGAAATGAACTGACTTATGTGTTTCATAAGCTGATGAATGATGTCGGTTAATAAAAATTGAATTGAAATTACGTTATAGATCAAAATTTGAATCTTCTAAGAGAAGACCGCGAAAAAGGAAAAGTTGTTGAGTAAACTTTAGTGTGGCGTGTGATAAATTCATACAATACGAACATTATTTAGCTATCTTTTCATCTTGTTCTTAAATTGTATAATTGAAAATTGATAAGTAGTTGGTTGCAAAATATAAATATAGAAGAAATATCGAGTTATGTATGAAGGAATGTGAATGAAATTACAGAATGACAGCATCCCGATAAACTAGTAAAAGACTCATACACATGGTCACATGTTATTTCTTGATGATTACGAACTCTAGCATTTTTTGCAGACTCGAATATACATATGACACAGATTTAGTCTAGACTTGTAATCTGATGTTATTTCAAAGGTTTAGCATTTTAAAGGTTTAGCTTGGACTTGTAACCTTCCATGTATATATAGTCCTGGACAGGTTTTCATTATGTCGATAAAGGTTTATCCTAAACAGGTAACCTGACACCTCTGTATGTGATTAACTCGAATGAGCCTCTGACGTCAGTTCTTTTATAGTGTTCATCGGGTAATATAAAGCATGTGAAATGTGAATTTACAAGTTAAGAAATTGGAGAATATGAAAGAATTCATTTCTATAATGAGAGTCCGCATCAACAACAGGGTTGAGATTGGATTAGATATGAAGAATGGTATTGTATTGAGTTGTTTACTTAGGATATCATTTACAGTGTTCATTGGGTAATATAAAGCATGTGAAATGTGAATATCAAAGAATATCAAAGAATTAATTTCTATAATGGGAGTCCACATCAACAATAGGGTTGAGATTAGATTAGATATGAAGAAGGGCATTGTATTGAGTTGCTTACTCAAGATATCATTTGTAATGAAATATATGCACCCACCTTGTTGGCGAATTATGTTGGCGAGTAGGTAAACAATATTTGCATTTTAAATTATCATAATATTGTTATGCCAGGTAAGTAACTATCGAATTTTTGTGGGCTCACTAAGTATTCTGAATATTTTGTCTTGTAGATTTTGTAACATTGAGAGCTCGTTGATTGGATCAGTAAGAAGGTCACACTATCCGCCAAACGTTGGGGTAGACTCCTGATTTAATTGAGTTGGTCTAAGTGACATGTATATGAATGTTAGGTTATTTGCAAATAATCTGGTTAATCCTTGAAAGGAATTACGTTAAGTTCTATGATGTATGATAATAAATTGAAGTTTTGTTTTGTTATGTTTCGCGTCTTACATTCTACGGAACCTATCGTAATTTAGGGTGTCGGCATAATAGGTCATTAACACTTAGAAATGTGTTAAAAGCAATTCTTTTTATTAAATTAATCCTAAGTCCTAAATACTGAAGTGCAATATTAAATACTAAATTGGCTAGAAAGCAAGCTCCTTAAGTGCGAAATTAACCCGAACTAGCTACTACATTTAATGAAAGGTCACTTTCCTTGAGTTCGACGGTGGTCATCTCTTTTGATCGATGACTTGCATTCAAAGAACATACAAAGGCTGATCTTGAAGCTCAACAGAAACATCTTTTTTTGCCTTTATTTCCTTTCGTACAATCCTCTTTGATGTGATCACAACTACCAAATTTGTAAAAAATAATAAGCAACCCTTCATATTGTACACCTTGTCTATGGACATCAATCCCAATAGAGAAAGTAAGTGTTTATTTAGATAAAAAATAATGAACATCCTCGCAAACCTTCATCTATTCCCTTTTTTGGTTTTGTAATTTATTTCAACCACTTTACCTAGAAACGTTGCAACAGCCCTTACCAAGCTCTTAGAGTAGTAATTTTAAGAAAAACAGAGCAATCTTACCCAAATAGCCATCTTGGATGAATGACTATCCCTAGTGGAAAAATCTCTACTCTATGGTTGAACTTTAAGGTAATGGCCATAAATCATCCATGGACCACCTATCAGAGCTTTGTTATAGTCTTGAGATGATGAGAATTTCACTAAATAATAATTATTGTTAAGATCCACAAGTTGGATGCGACTTATAGCGCTCCGCGACGACTTAATTCTTCCAAGAAATGCTTTGTATCTAATCTTTTGACCAAGTAATCTTATAATAATTGCACTCCCATGTTTTTATCAATTAGCTTGTGCACTCATTTGGAGAAACAAATCTTAGGATAATGGACCCTTTGTAGAAACCTTAACATCTCCTTCACGCAAAGTTATATCCTCTTCATCAAACAAAATATCTATGGTTCCATTTCTCAGCATTAGACATCATGGTATCCTTGAAGGCCTTTTAAAACCGCTCAAATCAACCTTCACTTGTTCCCTAAGCGACACAATACCATCTTCTTTGTTCTGAACCTTCTTGGTTTCTCTTTTTAATTCAGATGGCAGCAGTTATCATGGCCGCTCAAGACTAATTACGGTAGGGATAGAGACATCAACTATGTTCTTAGTACACTCAAGGTCATACTGGTTAAGTCTAAATAATTATATTTCATTGGTTGGTTGATCTTTCGATTGAACATGCTCTCAGTGGTTAAGATCCTATAAGGTCAAGGCTTCTTTAGGAACAACATTGACTGAAGTTGTATATTGATCCGAACTTATGAGACTTTGACAATATGGTCCTACAATGTCGATTATGAATGAACGACAAAAGTTATGTTCCTCAACGATGATACAATCATCTAGAATAGGTGTCTCCATACAATGTAGTTGTAGCTACTAAGGGAGAATATAAAAAGCTTTAATAACATACATGCGTTGGGTTTACATTATTAGATTTAATAAAAGCTAGATTCAAAATTAGGTAAGAGGGAGTTAGTTGCAATGGTAGGATTTATGGCTTTCCATTCGATTATCATAGACGACACCAAATGTTTACGTCCTTGAGTGGAGGATGGGCTAAGAGATGGTTCTCAGGTTGGTAAAGGCTTTAGGCCTATAAAACAAAGGAAGAATTATGAAGTGTCAAAACTTGTGCTCCTTTATGCTTTTTGATTCTTAAGTTAGTGAAAGGATGGTGATGAAAGCTTAGAAGAATATCTTGGGTTTTCTCGATCACAGAGATACTATCTTTTATGAAACTTTTCTCTCTTTATCTTTTTGTCCATTGTTGTCTCTATTATTGTTACTCTTGAGAATGTATAAGGGCTAATGTGTTGTCTCTATTATTGCTGCTCTTGAGAATGCATAGGGGCCAATGTGTGGTTGGTTGGAATGTTTTTCCTTGATTTGACCTAACTATCCCTCTAATATCTTTATTGGTTCTTCCTCTTAATTATTAGGATTTTTATAAAAATGACCTAAAACTTTTGATTATTTACGAAAATAACCCACCCTGAAAATCATGTATGTAAATGACTCATTTTGAACAGTAAACCTTGATGTCGTCGTTGCCATTGGCGACACCACCCCTCACAATCACCCAATGATTGGCCCATGAAATTAAAAAAAAATGATTTCTTTGAGTGTTGTCGTTGACATTGGTGGCACTAGTATCAATACACATACCCACTCATTTAAAATACATGCATTCCTTGCAAAAAAAGAAGAAGAGGAAAATATATTTTTTTAATAAGTGCTGCCAATGAAAAGGGCGACACCAGTGTTTTTTTAAAATAGTATTTTTGGGGTCGTCATTGCTCTTGGCAACACTATTTATGGTTGTTTAGAACCCTAAAAATTCGATATAGCTTGAATTACAAAGAAAGGAGCAAAGCTAAAGAGAAGAGTAGAACGAAAGCAGAAACAATGAACGAAGAATGGAGGTTCCAAGAGTGAAAGTCACGTTGAATATTATAACTGCTCTTGAACTTGAACCAGCTTGATCTTCCATGAAACAATGAAAAAAAAACTGAAACCGTAAAAAAAAGGGAAAACTATTGAAACAAGGGAGAATAAACATGGGATGAATGCAATAGATAAATAAGAGGAAGATGAAAAGGTAAAGAGGAAAGAAGTTAAAGCAAAGGGGAGGGAAAGGGATGCACTTTGGAAAGGAAAGAAAACAGAGAAGCAAATACCTTAATTAATTGTCAATTGTTAGCAACTTTCATTTTTTTTATTAATTAATTTCATCTTCACCTTTTCATCTTCTTTCTCTGTTGCATTCATCCCCTCTTTCTTCTCCCTACCCTTTCATCTTCTTCCTCCATCCTCTGTCATCATTATGCCTCTCTCATCCCCACATCATTAATTTGTTTTCTTCCCTTCATTTTTTTTTTCCGATTTCATTCTCTTTTCTCTAGTTTTCTTTCATCTTCTCTTCCCCTCTTTTCTCTCTTTCTCTTCTTTAAAGATTTAATAATCCAACTCCAAATCTCATTTTGCAAGCAAGCAAGCGCCCCTTCATATGATTCGACCGACCCATTGCTTCCCGATCTCCTTTTTTTGTTTCACTCAACCAATGATCCACCTTGTTGCCGTTGCATCCACTGCAAAGCATATTTCCTCTAAGGCTTCAATTCCATCTTCTTCTTCTTTTCATTTCAGCCTCACCTTTTTAAAAAAAAATATCAGACGGGTACCGCCAAGGGTAACGGCGGTACCAATCAACACTCATTTTTTCAAAATAAAAACACTAGCGCCGCCAATGGCAACAATGACACCCATTAAAATATATATTTTTTCTTTTTTCCCTAGAATATCAATATTTTTAAGCGGGTTTACAAATACACATACTAGTGTTGTTATGTCAACGGCGGCACCCAAAAAAAATATTTTTTAATTTCACGGGCCAATCATTGGGTGATTGTGATGGGTGGTGCCGCCAATGGCAATGGCAGCATCGAAGTTTGTTGTTCAAAACTGATCATTTACATACATGATTTTTAGGGTGAATCATTTTCATAAATAATAAAAAATATTGGGTATTTTTATAATAATAAAAAAGCCATTATTGTCTAGTGTTGTTAATAAATTTTAGCAATTATAAATTACATGTAGTTTTGTGTTTATAAATTGGGACTTTTGGGTTATTGGCTTCCTTGAGTATGAGGTTTGCATTCTCATCCTGTATAATAGTAATTATTACTGTGATTTTTATTGATTATGTTTTGTAGCTTTGATTTTGAGTTTTGTGTAAAATCATTAATGAGTTCCAAGCATGCGGCATCCCACTAATGAAACGTTTGGATAACTTTATCAGTACACACCAAAATCATATCATTTAATCCCATTTAAATTTTTAAAATTAACTTTCCTAGGTTTAGTCTTTTCCCCAACCCACTTTCTTTTAAAAATATGCATATTATATGTTATACATTGATAAAGGGGATTTTAAAGTGAAGATGTTGTCACATGTTTATAGTTGACATATTTAAAAGATAAGAAACAAATAAGATATATAGTAGCTTCATAATCAGCAGCTTGTGAAATTAAGAACAAATTGCTATTAGTGTATAAGATGATAATATGCATGGCAATAATTGGATTTTATGTTTATAAAAAAAAATATAATTATATTTTTTATGTACGTAAAATTTTGTATAGACTAATATTTTTCATTCTATATTTAACTAATGAAATTCGAAAAAATATATTTAATGAATTTATTTTGAACAAGTAATTATGATTTTTTAAAAATACTTAAAACTCATAATAATCTGTATGAATAAAGATATAAAATGAAACAGACGAAAATCATGTAAAAGTTAAACAAAGTTAGGGCATAAAAAATCTAAAAATGGATAGTTGAAGGTGATGGTAAAAAGGTAGTGGTATACGTAATCCTATGAAAGAGAGGTGGGGGTGGGAGCCACTGAAACCGCAATTGCATGTTAGTCGTCGTATGTAGGGGTGAGCAAAATTCGATTCGATTCGATTCGAAAAAATCGAAAAAAAATTCGAATTTCGAATTATTTGAATCGAGTTAATCGAGTTAATCGAATCAACTCGAATTTTGAGTTTCGAATTTCGAGTTCGAATCGAGTTGAATTTTCGAATTCGAATAACTCGAATAATTCGAATAAACCGAATATAAATTATATATATATTTTAAAAAAATTTAGACTTTTTTTACCGACCCATTTCCCCAAGCCCGTCACACTCATTCACCCATTTTTTCCCCAAATCCCAATCCCCAACCCGATTCCTCCCCCCAAATCAAACCCCCAAATCAAAAAAAGAAGTTCTCATCTTCTCCAGACTCCAATCGTGCACTGCAGATTGCCAGATTCTTCCCTGGCTTTACTTCTCGTTCTCGTTCTCGTTCTCGTTCTCGTTCATTTCAAAACCTTGCATCTATTTTCTGTTCTCGTTCGATCTCAATCTCAAATTTTCTACATCGCGCTTAAGATCAGGTAAAAGCTTTATTCATTTCAAAGCTTTCGGGGTTTCAAACTTGAGCCTTTGTTTCCATTTTTTCGCGATTATGTTATCAAGTTTACTTTGGTTCCGTTGGTTGTAAAATGAGGAAATGAATGATTAATGAAAGTGCTGCTGAGCATAACATTTCTCCGGCTCATTATACAAATTTATGGTTTATTAAGCAGCATTTGGATGTTTTTTCGTTTCATTGTTAGATTAAAAACACTAAATTTTTTTCTCTCGCTCGTGATTCGGGTTTTATTTGAGCAACAAAGCTCCAATACTCTCGACCACGTTATATTCAATGGCGGTGCGTTATTTGCCTACTACTAAATTCATCATCGATTGGTTAGATTTTTTTTATTTATTTATGCATTTGGTTTGAAGTTTTCTTTTGGTTACCGGTTGGGTGAATGTGATAGATTGAAAAAATTCTTAAAGATGACGCTAGTGAAGAGAAGGGGGAGCGTGCCAGGGGCTTTTGAGTTCATGGTCTCAGTATCAAAACTTTGGGCTTTCCTTTGCATTGCATTTTGGATTCTTAAGTACTTTTCCTGTTCTTTAGGACTCAATGAAGTGAATGATCTTTGTGAGTTCAAAATTTCCCAACCTTATGAAGGTTTATATTTGAAGTTTCAAGAGATAATGACTTGGGATTTTTGCTGCTCATGATATGATACGTTTACTCTTCATTAGATTAGATATCCTTTTTGCCGTAGCCTCGAACCAGAAGCGAAAAGAACAATAGGCTTGAATCAGAGAGTTATAGCCTACATTGAAGAAAGCTAGAAAATGAAAGGTTATTGTTTCTAGTATTTCAATATATTTTCGATTAATTTGCATAGTATTTTAGCAAATTTGATTAATCGATATTTTTTTTTGAATTAGTTAATAGAAAATCAAAATTCTTTCAAATCTTCTTTCAATTTGATTGAAATAAATTTATTTATACAACAAATTCAAGGGACACGGAATTTTTCCCAATTACTTTCTTTTCAAACATGGATAAGAATAAGGTGAGGTTAAAATATTACGAAGAAAAATACAAATTGTCATAATGTATCATGTTAAAATTAAAATGAAGTAAATTTAAGACTTTTGTTTACTGGAAAGTCATTTATTTTTGCTATTGTGGTGAGTCTTAGTCTCAACATTAACCAAAAGTATTTTATTTTAATCATTAGTGATTGCAGCAAATGTTTACTTGCAGATGAGTGATCCAAAGCGAGATTGTTCAACTCAAAGTTCACAAAATTCTTCCCCAAGTAGAGATGATCAAACAACAACCAAGGAAAATGTTCAAAAAGATTACTCCAAGGGCAAAGCTTTGTTGGAACCATTTCACCAAGTATGTGACTAAAGAGGGGAGAAGAGAGCAAGGTGCAATGCATGTGATGTTACTTACACCATGGAAACAACTTCGGGTTCTACAACAAATTTGAATAACCATTTGAAAACATGCCTAAAAAGACCTCGAGTAATACTTCGATTCAAGCAATCGAATTAACATTTGTGAATGTTAGCCAAGAAACAACGGATTTATCAACTTGGGTGTTTGATAAAGATGCTATTAGAAAAGCATTGGTTCGTATGATAATTGTGGACGAACTACCTTTTAAAATTGTAGAGGGAGAGGGTTTTAAATACTTTCTTTCTATAGCATGCCCACGTTTTAGTCTTCCATCTCGTTGGACAATTAGAAGGGATTGTCTTGATTTATTTAACTCCATGAAGAGTGTGATGAAGAATTGTTTTGAAAAAGATATAAGTAGAGTTTGTTTGACGACGCAGACACTTGGACTTCATTGCGAGGATATCTTACATGGTTTTAAAAGCACATTGGGTGGATGATGAGTGGAGGTTGCAAAAAAGAATTATAATTTTTGCCCAATATCCGCTCATAGAGGTGAAAGCATAGGTCAAGCTATTGAAAAATGTCTTGAGATTGGGGGATTGAGAGGGTCTTCACTATTATCGTTGATAATGCATCCGCCAATAGTGTTGCCATTGAATATTTGAGAAAGAAATTGAATCATCGAAATGCTTCATTGCAAATGGAAGATTTATTCATATGAGATGTGTTGCACACATTCTTAATCTCATTGTGCAATACGGTATTAGATAAGGATGTTTCGTGTCCGTGGATCGAGTTAGAGGTGCTGTGAGGTATATAAGAGCATCACCATCGAGGTTGATAAAATTCAACCAACGGGTAAAAGAAGAAATGATAGATAGTAAGGCTCAATTGTGTTTAGATGTGCCTACTAGATGGAACTCAACATATATGATGTTAAAGGTGGCGAAAAATATGAGCGTGCATTTGAATCATATATGCGTGATGACCATAATTTTTTTTCTTGACCTTACTCACTGGAGATGGAGTTCCTACATTTGATGATTGGGAAATTGTTCAAGAGTTATAAAAGTATTAGAGCCTTTTTATCATCTCACACTGAAGGTGTCCGGATCTTTGCATGTTACCTCTCATTCACTTTTTGAAGTATTGACGGATGTGCATTGTCTTTTTGATGGGTGGCAAAATTGTGGAGATCTAGACATAGTTTCTATGACTTCCAAAATGAGAGATAAATATAATAAGTATTGGGGTGAAGGAAACAAGATCAACATGCTAGTTTACTTGGCGGTCATCTTTGATCCACGATGTAAAATGAGTTTTTTGGACTTTGGGGTCAACTTGCTTTTTCCTAATGTTGCTAATGACATTATGAAAATGATTGATAAAGAATTGTATTGCTTGTTCAACGAGTATTCTTCTAATGCCGGGAGAATTCAACAGTTTGAAGGTAGATCTAGTTCTTCGACAAATCTTTATAGTTAAATGGAAATAGATCAGTCAGAAATGAATACGGGCTTGGCCAAACAAAAATACCTTCAGAAGAAGAAACAAGTTGGATTAGAAAGCAAATCTGAGTTGGATAGATATTTGGGTGAGGATGAAGAAGTAAACAATTCAAGTTCATTTGATTTATCATTGTGGTGGAAAATGAACAAATCCTAGATTCCCTATTCTTTCACAAATGACTCGAGATATTCTTGCTACTCCTATTTCAACAGCTTGCCTCGGAAAGTGCATTTAGCACGGTGGACGTGTTCTTGATAGTTTTAGAAGTTCTCTAACTCCTCTCATGGTCGAGGCTTTGGTTTGCACACAAGATTGGCTTCGAAATCTAATGATGCCATCAATCTTGAAGATTATGTTGATGAACTTCAAACCATGGAAGATGGTAATATATAAATTTTAATTTATAAAATAAGCTTTTGTGTTATTTATATAATTATATTAGTAAGCATAATTTAACTAACACTTTTGTTTTTAAATTTGCTAGACTTGTCAAAAATACTCAAGATCAAGAAGGTAATATACTTAGCATTAGTTTATAAAGTTAAATGTTTATTTAATTTTTTTGCAAACATTTTTATCATTTAACTAACTCATTCAATACTTTTACTAGATGTTTCAAGATTATCAATGCCAACGGTGCTTGAAGCACAAGAAGAAACTTAAACTATTCTATAATGGTTTTTGAACTGATGTGTCATTGTTATTAGTTTGGTTTGGTTTGTTGTTGTTGTTGGTTAATTGGACTTTTATTGTGTTCTTTTTTTTTGTTTGTTTGGACTGGTGTAGGTTTCTATTACATTTTGGACTTTTACTTATATTTTTTTTATTATAATGTTGTTGTTTACATCGACTCATGTTGTTTACTTGGACTAATGTTATTTACTTGGATTTTTACTTATGTTTTTTATTATAATCTTGTTGTATTGTTTTTGTTGTTTATTTGGACCCATATTGTTTATTTAGGTTGATGTTGTGTTGCTTTTATTTATTCACTTATTTACTTCAATTTTTTGTTGTATGATCATGTTTAAAAACTTTAAAGAAAATTATTTTTTGAAAAATTACATAAAAATAAACAACACTAAAGTCATTTTTTTAAAATTTAACTCGAACAAATATATTCGATTCGACTCGATTCGAATTTCGTTTCACTCGACTCGATTCGAGAAAATTTCAAATTAAGTTAGGATGATAAAATACGATTCGAAAACTCGATTAACTCGAAAATTTTTTATTCGATTCGATTCGATTCGATCGAATGCTCACCCCTAGTCGTTTGTTTATTAGAGTGAGACAACAATGTCTGTTTGGTCATAGTCCTAACACTGCGTGGTTCAGAGGGGGGCATGGGATGGGCAGAAGACTTGGAATTTGATGCCAATTCACACCAGACACATGATTAGTTGTGGCTGGGCGCCATCTTATTTGACCAATCCTACATTACTACACTCAAACTATGGGTGTAAAGGATAGGGATAGGAATAATATAAAACAAAGCATTTTCTATTTGGTTGATTATTGTCTCTTGCAATCACATTATTATTTTTAATATTCTCTCTTTAAAAAGGAGATATATATATATATATTTTATATTAAAAATAAATGTGAACAGTTTATTTTTTGGGTTAAAATTCCTACAGGATTGACCCCGCAGATTCCATTACTGCAATTAGACTTGTATCAAAAATTCGTCTTGATGAAAAGTGAAAGCAGAAAATAAAAAGCTCCACCCTATTAGTATGCGTAGCTGTGCTTCTCGACTTTTACATTTTCATGATTGCCTAAAGTATGTATTTATTATATTCTTTAGTTTTTTTTTACCCACCTTAACCAATTAAAAAAATGATACATAGCATTTTTATTTTAAAAAATATTTTATATTAAATGTATATACACACTAAAAGATATAAAAAATAGAAAATAAATATATAAAAATTTATAAATATATACAAAATCTAGAAAAATTATATGAATTGTAAAAAAATTATAAAAATAAAATTTACAATAATTTAAAAAAATAGTTGAAATTAATAATATTGTTACAAAATATGTAAAAATTATAAAAAAGGTTTAAAATTAAAATTTATTTATAAAATTCTAAAAAGTAATTAAATTTCTTCTTCTTCTTTTGCAGTTACTTTCTTTTCTTTTTTTAATTTGTATAACAATTTTCAATTTTTATAAATTATTTTAACTTTTTAAAATTTACAATTATACATTTTAGAATTTTATAAAAAAATTAATTTTTAAATTTTTTAAAAATTTATATATTATATATGATTTTTAATCAATATAATAAATAGTATTAAAAATTTTAAAAAAGACACATGCCGTATTCTAATAGCGCTATGTGGCGGGTCAACCAACGCCGGTCCATAGTCGGTCAAAATAAAAAATATTTTTAAATATTTAAATATTTAACATTATAATTTTTTATTTTAAAATTTAAAATTTAAAATTTTTATTTTAAATAAACTTAATTGCCACGTAACATTTTCATTGACCAAAACATGCTACCACTCGGGTACGCTAAATTTGAATTGATATCAAGTACATGTAGATGGTATATCCCGCAAATTTAGGCTCCCAGCCGAAGTGATATTTTAACAATAAAATATTTTAAAAAATAATTTGGGTTTCATTTTGAAACCCTAGTAGGTAATTACAACATTATCACTTAATCGCTAAATCACAACAATATTAACTAATTCATCATTTTAACATAAGAATTTAAAAAAATACAATGATTATTTTCAAAATAAAATATATTTTACTTAATTATGTTAAAACTTAGTTAACATGATACATGAGTTAATCTATTATACTTCTAAAACCATTTAATAAGGTAATTTAACTCTCTTAGTATTTTTTTATATTATTAATTAAAAATGTATTTACTTTTTTATAATCTAAATTATATTATAATACCTAAATTAGAAATTTAAAATAACATAAAATTGATTAAAAAATAAATATATTGTCAATCATAATTTTCCAATAAGCTTTTTAAAAACATTTTTTTTATGACCAAATTTTTGAAAAAAATAAAATTTATGACCAAATTTTTAGAATACATATTTTTGAAAATTTAACTCTTTTTTTTTGCAATTTTTTTAAAATTTAAATACCTTTTTAAAATTTTATAATTTTTTCAATTTTTAAATAATATTTATTTTTAAAATTCATATTTACATATTTTAGAATTTTATCAGTTGTTTTAATTCTTTAAAACTTTTTTTGAATTATTTGTATATTATATAATATTTTTTACTTTTTTAATCAATATATTATATATAATTTTAAATTTTAAAATAAAAGTGACGTGGTACATTTTAATAGCGCAACGTAGACATTTAATAGTTGGTCAATATATTTATTTTAAATAAATCTATTTGCCGTGTGATACATTTTGATTGGTTGGATGTGCCACGTGGCAATTGGTTATTTTAACATTGTTACAAATAAAAGTGTTAAATTGGATAACGAAATAATAGTTTAAATATCAATCCGAGACAAAAAAAAAGGGGCATAATTCAAAGCCCAAATTGAGCATTAAACCTTTTAATAATAATTAAAAATTATTAAAATTATTTTTTAAAAATTAACATTTATATTAAATATTGTTTTAAATAGTATTTAATAAACTAAAATAATATAATAAAATAACATTAAAATAATAACATTATTGAAATTATATTTATATTAAATAGTATATTATAAGTTAAAATAATTTTTATGTTGAATAAAAAAATATGAATTATTAGAATCTAATATTATATATATATATATATATACACATATATAAAAGTACATAGACATTTAGGAAATTCTAGTTCACATGATGGCATATAGTATATTTCTTTGAGTTACACATAAGCATTTTGACTAAATTAATGATGTGGGTCCTCTTGGTTTAAATTACATATATTGCCTAAAATTAAATAATAATAATAAATTATTATCTTGATATAATGTTTAAAATTACTCATAATCTCTGATCAATCTTTAAATAAGAGGATTAATGTGCATCAACATGCTCAATCTCAAGTCCTCCTATACTAGCAATAATATCGATGTCAACCGAGTTAAGACTTAATTGATAAAATAAATCTATTATTTAATTAAGTAAGATATATGTAATAAATATATGTTAAAATATTTTTTACAATATTTATTAACATATTTTATTTTTTAATAATAATGTAAACATTAAACTCTTTGCAATCAAAATTAATAATAAAATTTTAAAAAATGTTTTCAAACTTTAAAATAGTTTGAAATAAAAGTTTAAACTATAAAAATTAAAAATTCTTTAAAACATAATAAAAAATATATATTTCCTATTAAATTTAAATTGTTTAGCATACAAATAAAAAGAATTTTTAATATGTTATTTTTATGAAATCCTTTATTTTTTTTTAAAAATCTTAGTTTTCATTTTTTATTTTTTATTTCGAATTTATATAAGGTATAAATCTATTCCATATAAAAAGTATGACCCTATTAAATATATTTTCGATATTAAATATAATAAATTTGTGCATTGCACTAAATATATTTACTCTCTCACTTTCTTCATATTTCAATTTTTTTTTTAAAAAAATTGTTACAAATAATTAACTTTTTCTCTAAATATGTAAAATTCTCCTTTCTTTATTATTTTAACTAATTCATTTCAGATTGTATTTTATTAATTGATATTTCAACTCTTTTTTTCTTTTTCTTTTTTGTAAAAAAAAGTATGAGTTGATTATACAATTTAAAATATATGTAAATTATAACTAGTACAAATGTTTCAAACATACTTCTTATTGTTAAAAAAATCCAATATATTAATTTTGAATCATTAAAATATACAATGCAATGTTATCTCTCTTTTTTTATTCGAATTTTCAAAAATAAAAAAAAAAAAAATCTAAAATCTAAAATTTTTAATTTTTAATTTTGAAATTTGAAATTTGAAATTCTTATCTCATTAAATTTGAAATATTTATTAAAATATTAACAATACAAAATTTAATTATTTTCAAATTTTATTATAAAATTTTAAAAAAACTGCCAAATTTGTTTGATAAACCTTTGAAAAATAAATTTGAAAGTGGAATTTATTAATTCATTTTATGAAAGCGACAATACAATTTGGGGGGAAAAAAACAAGAAGCACCCATCTTAGGTAACGAAGGACAAGCTCCATATAAACATAACAAAGGCTTCATCCATAGCATCAAATAAACATTATGACATGTCGGCAATTGACTCTATCACAACTCAAGCAAGACATATTTAGAGTGATTACAAGCACTTAATATGATAAGAAAATCAGTCTCGGATGGTCCAAAGTGGCGGGAAAAAATCGGCAAAAGAACCGAGCTTCCACCAAACTAGAAAAGACGGTGACAAGACCATCACTAAAATCACTTGCAAAAGTAAGACTTCATGCATAAGCAAAACTAAAAAGCATGTTACAAGAGTAGATAAAAATTTCTAAAAGTGAAGACTTATTAAACAATGGAAAACAAACAAATAAAACTTAATACAATATGAGTCCAAACCAACTCATGAAATCATTTATTATTTTTAAAAAAAATCTTAAAACAAAAATAAATTAAGAAGCCGACAAAGAGCCACCCACTTTCTAAGAGAATTTGTTAGTGGCTAGTTTTTCAACAACGACAGACACTGTCATCTGTCCATCACAACTTGTGAAGACAATAAAGATACCTACAAAATAGATCTGTAAATTGAAAAAAAGAGAGCATAGAGTGAATAAGTACAAAAAAGAAAAAGAAAAAGAGGTTGGTGGGAGAAAAAAAGGGGCAAATGATAGCCAACCCAAAGGTTGGTACCGTCGTTAGGCAAAACAAAAGAAAAGAAGCAAATTATGGAAAAAGAGAAAATCCTTAAAATTCTACATCAATAAAAAATTAATATTTTGAATGATTTAATTTTTTCCGCATGTTTGATAATCCAAAATAAAAATATTCCTACAATTTTTTTTATTACAAAAACTATGAAAAATGATAAGTAGATAAAAACTACTTATCACTTAATAGAGAATATTTTTAATTAATTCAATTTTATTTTAATATTATATTATTCTATACAAACTTATGTTTAAAAATTAATTTTTGTTAGAATAAAGTGAAAATTTATAAATTAAAGGTGAAATGTAACATATAATTTTTTATAATTAAATATATATATTTATCAAATAATCTAAAAAATTATATATTTCATAATAATAAATTATTTCACTTATTTCGAGAAAAACTAATATTCAACATGAAGGTGTCAAACTTTTTATACTATTGCCGATGAGACTGCTTCAAACTATACAAAGACTTTTGTAAGAGACAAACATGATCTTCTTTACCTTCAATTTTGAAGCCTTCAGGTTGTTGCATGTAGATGCCCTCTTTAAGGTCACTGTGAAGGAAAGCAGTATTTACATTTAACTGCTCTAACTCAAGATTATTTGATGCAAAAAGGGCCAAAAGTGCCCGAATGGATGTATGTGAAACACCCCAAACCCGGCCCACGAGATTTGCCCAGATTTGGTATGTTCCTCAAGTAAACTGGTTTCAAAATTCTTTCGTTACCTAGAGAAAACTTGTGCGATTTTGAAAAAAAACATTGTTTGGGTTGGGCTTGTGTTGAAAACGAATTCAATTCTTTATATTAAAAAGTTTACTTAAACTTTAATAGGTAAAACTCATAATCATAATAAATAGAAATAAATGGAAAACAATTCAACTATGGCCTTATGGCCTTATTACATCAAATAATTTCCAAGTAATTCAAGTACTTAAATAGAAATAGTAGTTCATAAAATAAAAACTTCATGTTAAGCATGGCCACCACAAGTTCTCGCCATCCCTGGTCCATCACTGCTCATCACCAAACATGGTCCCACAACGGGTGAGTCAAATGTGACTCAATGTGTATACAAACACTAAATCAAAATAGAATCGAGGCATACAAATGTTACACATTCATATCATAGCATACAAATTATGATGCATTCCCAAACCCAAACCTAATAAGCCATCCGCTACACTCCCCGTACCAACCTTTGTACACCGTGGGACTACTAAGTCGACCCTCCTTCCGCTACACTCCATATCGCGGTCTTAGGTCACCGCGTTTGTGGTCTTAGGTCACCACATTCGAGATATCGCGGTCTTAGGTCACCGCATTCGATTCATCGTGGTCTTAGGTCACCACATTCGAGATACCACGGTCTTAGGTCACCGTGTTCGTGGTGGTCTTAGGTCACCACATTCACTTCCCTTTCAAACAAACCCATATGCCCCATATAATAATGATATGCATAAATATGCGAGAGTTCACATTCTTATCATATTCTCATGTTACTAATGACCTTTTTCATATTCTTTGTAGAAGTAGGAAACGTGCACAGTACTTAGTACCATAACATGGTACCCTAGCCACTTTCATATTCTTAATATCACATATTTTAATAAAACAGGCCATGAAACATATTAAGAAGTAGTGTGGGGTACACACTGATTTGCTTAACCACTTCATCGAAATCCCAAATCGATCTATCGCCTTAGATCTCAAGTTCCTACAATTGATTAATCACTTAGTATTTAGCACAAAGCCTATTCAAGCTAGAAAACCAAATCCTAGTAGGATTTGTATTCTTAAAGCTTACCTTGGTGTCAATTTGATGATTTAATCAAATCCCGAAACTCGTATTTTTCCCTTTGAAATCGGCTAGTCACTAAATCCCTTGAATTGGTTAGTTTTCGGCTTAAAACACATAATAATAGATCTACTACTAAAATAGGCCTTGGCCGAATTTACCTTTGTTCTTACCTTCCAAATCTTAAATTCCGAATTGGATCATTGCTTTTTATTCTTTGTCGAAATCCCTATGTACCCATGTTAGATCCAATCTAACATTAAATCATAATAATATAGCTTATGGCCGAATGGTATTCATAACTTACCTTAGATCTTAGAAGTTCAAAGATACCTTCTTGCGGTTGACAATTTCTTAAATCCAAAAACACCCTTCCATAACTCGGCCAAAATCCATAATAGAGATTAGTCCCTAAATTTTAGATAGGTTTAAAATATAAAAGAATTGAAACCAAACTTTGGATCTTACCCTTTTAAGAAATCGGTAGCACCCTTGTTAAAAGCCCCTTAAAGAATCGGCCTTGATGACTAGATGATAAAGTTTCGGCTTTTGGGATTTAATGGAGAAGTCGACTAGAGGTTCTCTTGGGGTATTTGGTTTCCACGAAAAATAAGGAAAAGAAACTTGAGAATTTTGGCAATGGTGGACTATAGATTCGGCTTGACAAAAGAAAAAGAGAAGAGAAGAGAAGAGAGCACTTTCGAAATTTGGCAGAGAGAGGAGGAGGAAGAAAAATTGATGAGTAGCCCTATTTCCTTCCTTTTATAGCCGAAACTACTCCTCGAATCCCTTACTTGGCCACCACTCTTCTTTATTTGATAGCTTTATCTCTTAATTTAAAATAATTAGAGAACAATCCTTTATTATCTCTTCAAAAATAATCCAAATTAAATCCCTTATTTATCACCTTATTAATCGAATATTAAAGAGAATAAAACTCCTCCTTTCTAGAAGACTTGTGCCGTCCACCTCGAGAGCTTCCGAAGCAAAACTAAAACTTCTTTTATTTGCTTCCCAAGTGACTCGAACCTGTGCCCAACACCTTGCATGTGGCGCCATTTCCAGAGGCCCTAAGTGGCATATTCAGCCACTTTTCCAAGCTTTGTTTGTGTGTCAAATTTCACAAACTTTTTCTTTTAAGGCCACCTTGCCTTAATTTCCTTTTTAAACTTTAAAACTCGACATTTCTAAGTCATTTCTAAGTTTCCAAAAATTTTCGTTCGGCTCAGAAACTTGACATTTTCTTACATTTCCAAGTTTCCAGAAATGTGCACTTTCCTATTTTGAATCATTTCCAAATCATTTCCATCCATTTCCATACATTTTCAGGTTTCCAAAATTGTTCAAAATTTATTCTTAGTACATAAAACATGTTACTTCATACAATTAAACCGAAAATGCATAGGCCCTTTCCAGGATGTTACAATTCTACCCCCCTTAAAATAATTTCGTCCTCGAAATTTTCTAACTAAAATAATTGAGGGTATTGTTGTCGCATTGCTTCTTCTGGTTCCCACGAAGCTTCTTCCGATCCATGATTGTGCCATAACACCTTGACTAGAGGAACTGACTTCCTCCGTAGCACTTTCACATCACGTTCCAATATCCGAATCGGCTCTTCCTCGTTGGATAAGTCTGGCCTTAGCTCTACTTCTTCGACAGGTACCACGTGAGACGGATCCGATCGGTAACGACGTAGCATGGATACATGGAATACGTCGTGCATCTGCCGCAACTCTGGTGGCAACTCCAATTGGTATGCCATCGCTCCAACTCGCTTCCGATTGCTCGATAGGGCCTATAAAACCTTGGGCTTAACTTCCCGCTGCGATCAGAACCTCATTACCTTTTTCCAAGGCAAGACTTTCGAAACACTTGGTCTCCCACTTCAAACTCTATTTCCTTCCGCTTAAGGTCTGCGTCGACGACTTACGCCTATCGAGGCTTCCTTTAACCGCGTGCTCGAATCATCTCAACCTTCTCTTGATTTGCCACTAACTCGGACCCAAAACTCGACGTTCTCCTAACTCACCCAACAAGTAGGAGTTCTACACTTCCGACCATACAATGCTTCATATGGTGCCATCCGAATGCTAGCCTCGATAGTTTGTTGTTGTAGGCGAACTCACTAAAGGCAAATAGTCTTCCCAACTTCCTCGAAATCCATCACACACCTCTCAACATATCCTCCAACACTTGTATAACTCGTTCGTCGCATCGCCGTCGATTGTGGATGAAAAGCCGTAGTGAAGTCCAACTTAGTGCCTAAAGCTTGATGAAGTGCCCTCCAACCGAGGCGTAAACCTTGGGTCTCTGCTCGGAGATGATCGATCTTGGTACACCATGTAACCTCACAATTTCCGCCACATATAACTTAGCCACTTTCAAGAGAATAGTCAACTCTTCTGCAGGGATGAAGTGCGCGGACTTAGTCAAACGATCCACTATCACCCATACCGAGTCCTTCTTAGTAGGCGTAAGGGGAAGCCCACTAACGAAATCCATGGTAATTCTCTCCCACTTCCATTGCGGAATCTCGATTGGTTGAAGCAATCCTGATGGAACTTGGTGCTCACCTTAACTTGGCGACACGTCAAACATTTCCCCACAAATTCGAGTCACTTCTTGCTTAAGATCAGACCACCAAAATTGTTCCCTTCGATCTCTGTACAGCTTAATGCCTCCGGGATGCATAGCATAAGGGCTACTATGCGCCTCCCGAAGAATCCTTTGTCTTAACTTCTTGTCCTTAGGCATACATGCCTTTCACTTGAAGCACAATACTCCCTCATCATTAACACTATAATCCTCTAACTCTCCGTTCCGTACTTGTTGTAACTTAACACTTAGATCCTTATCAACCAACTGTCCCTCTTTCACCTCCTTCACCATGTGGGCTTGACTTGCAACTCGCGCCAACAAAGCTTCCATCATCGTACAAACTTAAGTGAGCGAACATAGCCCTTAGATCTCGACACAACCTTCCGACTTAGGGCATCGGCTACCACATTCGCCTTGCCCTGATGATATTCTATCGAACGATCGTAGTCCTTCAACAACTCCACCCACCTTCGTTGCCTCAAGTTCAACTCCTTCGAGTCAACAGATACTTAAGGCTCTTGTGGTCCGTGTGTAGATCACCGACCTTTCTCCATAGAGGTAGAGCCTCCAAACCTTAAGGGCGAAACCACCGCTTTGCGCCCAAGTCATGAGTTGGGTAGTTAACCTCATGAGGCTTTAGTTGTCGAGACGCATAAGCGACTACTTTTCCTTCTTGCATTAGCACACTTCCTAATCCCGTATGCGAAGCGTCACAAGACACCACAAAATCCTTCCCGCCTCCGGTTGATTAACACTTGAGCCTCCGTCAACACCTTCTTAAGGTTGTCAAAGCTCTTCTCATTTGCTTATCGGACCATTCAAAGGGTACTTCCTTCCTTAGTAACTTTGTCAAAGCGCGACTATTGACGAGAATCCTTCTACGAACCTTCTGTAATAGCCTGCCAAACCTAAGAAACTTCGAATCTCAGCCACGGACCTAGGTGGTTTCCAATCCAACACTGCTTTGATCTTCCTAGGATCCACTCTTAATCCTTCTGTGGATACCACATGCCCTAAGAATGCCACCTCCTTAAGCCAAAATCCACACTTGCCGAATTTGGCATAGAGCTTCTTCTCCTTAACACTTGTAGCACCACTCGGAGATGTTCATCATGCTCCTCTTCGGACTTAGAATACACCAAAATATCGTCGATGAACACAACGACGAACCTATCTAAGTAGGTTGAAAAACTCGGTTCATCATATCCATGAACGCGGGTGGGCGTTTGTCAATCCAAACGGCATCACCACAAACTCAAAACGGCCGTATCTTGTCCTAAAAGCGGTCTTATGGATATCTGCCTCCTTCACCTTCAATCGGTGATATCCCGACCTTAAGTCTATCTTTGAGAATATCATGCCCCCTTCACCGATCGAACAAGTCATCGATCCTTGGCAAAGGATACTTGTTCTTGATGGTCACTTATTCAATCGACGGTAATCTATGCACATACGCATAGTTCCGTCCTCTTCTTCTTTACAAACAGAGCGGTGCTCCCCATGGAGACACACTGGGTCGTATGAACCCACGATCCAACAACTCTTGGATTTGAGCCTTGAGCTCAACTAACTCTTTTAGGCGCCATTCGGTATGGAGCGATTGACACAGAGCTGCTCCTGGTAGTAAGTCTATTCCAAACTCCACCACCCTATCTCGGGGTATTCACAGTAATTCCTCCGAAAATACATCTTCAAAGCCTTTCACCGTTCTAACTCCACGACACCTTCTTCCTTTCCATCTAACGCACTTACGAAGGCTAAGAACGCCTTGCACCCTTTCTTAACCATTTTCTCGACCTTCAACGCTAAAACTACGTTGGACGGTAGTTTCTTCTCTCTCCGATCATTACTACTACTTCGTCCTCCGGGTCCTTAGTTCTATTCGCTTAGCCGCACAATCCAACACGGCTCGGTGCTATACTAGCCACCCATTCCAAGTATAAGTTCAAACTCCCGAAAAGTAGTTCCATTAAATCACCCAAAGTTCACTCCTCAATCTCTGAGGTACATTCCGAAAGATCTTATCCACCACTACGCTTAGGCCTAATGGGCTTACTACGATCATCCGCCTATCGGAAGGTTCGAGTCTAGGCCTAGTGTTTCCACTACACTACATGCAACATAGGAATGGGTCGAGCCCACATCAATTAGAGAAAAATAGGGCTTGTCAAAAATAAAGAACGCATCTCTGGTTATAACGTCCGTGGCGTCTCCATCTTCCTCCACGAACCGCATAAACCAAACTCGGTTGCCTTGCCTTAGCATTAGCAAAGACATCCGCCTTTGTGTTCCACGGCCTCTGCCCAAAGACCATTACCTCTCATTACTCGAACCACGACCTCGTTGAGGCTGCGGTCCTCCTCTACCACCGACTAACATTCCGAGTGTTGGTCGGCTTTCATCCGATTGCTTAGGACAATCCTTGATCACATGGTCCTTGGACCCACATCTAAAACATCCTCCTGCTTTCTTCCAAAGACTCTCCTAAGTGCTTCTTTCCACACACATCACAAGGTCGATCATGCCTTCCGAACCAACTTGCGACCTCGCGGCCCATCAACTCTAGGCCTCTTATGAACCTTTCCGGACGCTCCAAAACCTCTTTTGGGCCTATTCCTATCCATAGCCCGCTTTGTAGAATCCTTGATTCCTCAACCACCTTAGCCTTTTCTACCAAAGCGAAAAACTCCCGCTCACGATGCGGTGCTATCAACAGATCTCGAGATCATCCCTTAGCCCGTCCCTCAAAATAGACACAACATATGCTCATGCTCGGTTGCCACTACTCCTCGAGCATATCGGCTCAACCTCGTGAATTTAGCCTCATACTCCGCCACGGACTTGTTCACTTGAACCACCCCCGAAATGCCTTCCTTTGCTCATTAGTATACCTGGTTCCCACATACTTCTTCTTACGAAATGCTTCCTTAACATATTCCTGTGTCGGATCCTCACCGTGGCACCATCCCGAATATCAACCACCACTCGATACGCTTCATCGCGTAATGATGCCACCATTCCTTTAACTTCTCCTCGGGGTCAAGTCAAGCTCATCCATGATGCGCTCTGTTGCTTCCAACCAAGATTTCTCGGTGACCGGGTGCCACACCCGATACTCCACGAAACATTTCGGCTCCATTAGCTCGGAGCCGCTCGAGCACGCACTTATGGGTTCCCGAATTTCCTCCCCACACTACCCACCAACTCCAAAACTCGCAACACACCTGCGACACAAAGATCATCCCCCCGTCCGAGCTTGCTGCTCCAACACCAACAAATGGGGGTAGTGGTGGCGGTGGTATCTCATTGTCAGACCCTTGACCCGATCTAACAGGTTCTGACACCGTCATCCTTCCTCTACCTCGTCCACAACGACCACGTCCTCTAGAGCTCATTTCTAATGTCGTGATCTGATTAAGAAGTTTTATGAATTAATCTTTGTTTCACTTGATTACCCGCGAAGAAATTTTATGAAAAGAGTTTTAGGAGTGGTTCTTTCGTATGCACACAGTCTTTCCATTCATTCATCCATACATCCATCAAACAATCATGAACTCTCGTTCATTCAAAGAAAGGTTGTAGTTTTCATTGTTATTATTTTTTTTTCTTCCACTACCTAGGGGTATTTTCGTAATTCTGTCTTACAGGGGTATTTTCATAATTTTTCAAAAGGAAAAAGTTCCTTGGTGATTTTGTCATAAAGTATTTTGGTATTTTTAAATTTCTGGGGTATTTTGAAAAATTTTGAAATCCAGGGGTATTTCGGTGATTTTGGACCTCGGGGTATTTTGGTGATTTTTTTTTTCCAAGCCGGGTAAATTTGTAAAATCTTATAAATCAGGGATATTTCAAAGGTTGCAAAACTTTGAGGGTTCTTTTTGAGAATTGTACTTTTAAAACGGTGATGTTGCGAAAATTTTAGAAATTAGGGTCATTTTGGTAATTTTATAAGTTAGGGGCAATTTTATAAACCAAGATTTCACCGAATCGGGTGCCACACCCGATACTCCACGAAAACATTTCGGCTCCATTAGCTCGGAGCCGCTCGAGCCTGCACTTATGGGTTCCCGAATTTCCTCCCGCACTGACCACCAACTCCAAAACTCGCAAACACACTGCGACGATACGATCATCATCCCCTCCTTGCTTGTCGCTCAACACCAACAAATGGGGGTAGTGGTGGCGGTGGTATCTCATTGTCGCACCCTTGACCCGATCTAACGAGTTCGACACCGCCATCCTTCCTCTACCTCGTCCCACGGCGACCACGTCCTCTGAGCTCATTTCTAATGTCGTGATCTGATTAAGAAGTTTTATGAATTAATCTTTGTTTCACTTGATTACCCATGCGAAGAAATTTTATGAAAAGAGTTTTAGGAGTGGTTCTTTCGTATGCACACATGCAGTCTTTCCATTCATTCATCCATACATCCATCAAACAATCATGAACTCTCGTTCATTCAAAGAAAGGTTGTAGTTTTCATTGTTATTGTTTTTTTTCTTCCACTACCCAGGGGTATTTTCGTAATTCTGTCCTACAGGGGTATTTTCATAATTTTTCAAAAGGAAAAAGTTCCTTGGTGATTTTGTCATAAAGTATTTTGGTATTTTTAAATTTCTGGGGTATTTTGAAAAATTTTGAAATCCAGGGGTATTTCGATTTTGGACCTCGGGGTATTTTGGTGATTTTTTTTTCCAAGCCGGGTAAATTTGTAAAATCTTATAAATCAGGGATATTTCAAAGGTTGCAAAACTTTGAGGGTTCTTTTGAGAATTGTACTTTTTAAAACGGTGATGTTGCTAAAAATTTTAGAAATCGAGGTCATTTTGGTAATTTTATAAGTTAGGGCAATTTTGAAATTTCCAAAATTCAAGGTATTTTTGATAATTTGCAAATTAGGGTTTTGAACATTGATAAAATAATGAAATTTTGGCAAAATCATTGGGTAGTTGGTCATTTTATAAACCAAGGGTATTTTGGTAATTTTACCACTAGGGGCATTTTTGTATAAATCGAAATCTTTCGGAAAATTTTGTAAAGATGGTTTTCATGAATTTAGAAGAAAGTTTTAAGAGTTCTAAAACTAGGGTTTTGTTGTTTTTATAAAAACACGGCTAATTCCTTTTCGGGTTTTAGTTATTGTGTTTAGCTTTATGACCAAGTCCTCTTGGTCGGGGTGAACCAAAGCTACGCACAAGGTAGGATTCGAGTGGAGAGGAGGTGAGTCACGCGGATCGCTTAAATACCAAGCTCCCACCGAAACCATTCCTAGACATGCGCATGAGGGTTGCCACACCTCTCGAGCCCTCCGGGTTAGGGTGAATCGAAGCTACGCACTGTAGGATTCTGCGAAGAGGAGGTGAGTCACTAAGATCGCTTAAATACCGAGTGCTCTTCCGGATCCAATCCTAGACATGCGCATGTGGGGGTTACCACACCCTAACTTAGTGACTTAGCCATGGGTTTGTTTAACGTTCCTTAAGTCTTATGTGTTTGTGTTTGAGTAGACTAGTCCTAGGTTTCAAGTTCCTATCATGCTATTCTACGTTCCATTCCTTTTCTACCCTTCTAATATTCATTACACATAATCACACAAATAGTTAGGGGTACTTACCGGTGGATCATGGTCGGAGACTTTAGGTGCCATGCTAGAAAACTCGCTTGTTTCATAAAATATTTTCAAAAAAAAAAAAAACATTTGGGTTCGCTTTGAAAATGTTTTGGGCCTTGGCCCACAAAGCCGAGAGTTTTAAACTGGGCTCGATACTAAATCAAAACACCCCAAACCCGCCCACGAGATTTGCCCAGATTTGGTATGTTCCTCAAGTAAACCGGTTTCAAAATTCTTTCGTTACCTAGAGAAAACTTGTGCGATTTTGAAAAAAAACATTGTTTAGGTTGGGCTTGTGTTGAAAACGAATTCAATTCTTTATATTAAAAAGTTTACTTAAACTTTAATAGGTAAAACTCATAATCATAATAAATAGAAATAAATGGAAAACAATTCAACTATGGCCTTATGACCTTATTACATCAAATAATTTCCAAGTAATTCAAGTACTTAAATAGAAATAGTAGTTCATAAAATAAAAACTTCATGTTGAGCATGGCCACCACAACTTCACGTTGTCCTGGGTCCATCACTGCTTCATCACCTCAAACATGGTCCCACAACGGGGTGAGTCAAACAGACTCAATGTGTACACAAACACTAAATCAAAATAGAATCAGGCATACAAATGTTACGCATGCATATCATAGCATACAAATTATGATGCATTCCCAAACCCAAACCTAATAAGCCATCCGCTACACTCCCCGCACTAACTTTGTACACATCGTGGGGACTACTAAGTCGACCCTCCTTCCGCTTACACTCTATATCGCGGTCTTAGGTCACCGTTTCAGACATCGTGGTCTTAGGTCACCACATTCGGATACCACGGTCTTAGGTCACCGTGTTCGTGGTCTTAGGTCACCACATTCACTTCCCTTTCAAACAAACCCATATGCCCCATATAATAATGATATGCATAAATATGCGAGTTCACATTCTTATCATATTCTCATGTTACTAATGACCTTTTTCATATTCTTTGTAGAAGTAGGAAACGTGCACAGTACTTAGTACCATAACATGGTACCCTAGCCACTTTCATATTCTTAATATCACATATTTTAATAAAACAGGCCATGAAACATATTAAGAAGTAGTGTGGGTACACACTGCTTTTGCTTAACCACTTCACCGAAATCCCAAATCTGATCTCGCCTTAGATCTCAAGTTCCTACAATTGATTAATCACTTACTATTTAGCACAAAGCCTATTCGGCTAGAAAACCAAATCCTAGTAGGATTTGTATTCTTAAAGCTTACCTTGGTGTCGATTTGATGATTTAATCAAATCCTAGAAACTCGTATTTTTCCCCTTTGAAATCATCTAGTCACTAAATCCCTTGAATTGGTTAGTTTTCGGCTTAAAACACATAATAATAGATCTACTACTAAAATAGGCCTTGGCCGAATTTACCTTTGTTCTTACCTTCCAAATCTTAAATCCCGAATTGGATCCTTGCTTCTTTATTGCTGTCGAAATCCCTATGTACCCATGTTAGATCCAATCTAACATTAAATCATAATAATATAGCTTATGGCCGAATGGTATTCATAACTTACCTTAGATCTTAGAAGTTCCGAAAGATACCTTCCTGCAGTTGACAATTTCTTAAATCCCGAAAACACCCTTCCATAACTCGGCCAAAATCCATAATAGAGATTAGTCCCTAAATTTTAGATAGGTTTAAAATATAAAAGAATTGAAACTAAACTTTGGATCTTACCCTTTTTAAGAAATCGGTAGCACCCTTGTTAAAAGCCCCTTAAAGAATCGGCCTTGATGACTAGATGATAAAGTTTCGGCTTTTGGGATTTAATGGAGAAGTCGACTAGAGGTTCTCTTGGGGTATTTTGTTTCCACGAAAATAAGGAAAAGAAACTTGAGAATTTTGGCAATGGTGGACTATAGATTCGGCTTGACAAAAGAAAAGAGAAGAGAAGAGAGAGAGAGCACTCGAGAAATTCGGCGAGAGAGAGGAGGAGGAAGAAAAATTGATGAGTAGTCCTATTTCCTTCCTTTTATAGCCAGAAACTACTCCTCGTAATCCCTTACTTGGCCACCACTCTTCTTTATTTGATAGCTTTATCTCTTAATTTAAAATAATTAGAGAATAATCCTTTATTATCTCTTCAAAAATAATCCAAATTAAATCCCTTATTTATCACCTTATTAATCGAATATTAAAGAGAATAAAACTCCTCCTTTCTAGAAGACTTGTGCCGTCCACCTCGTGAGCTTCTCGGAAGCAAAAATAAAACTTCTTTTATTTGCTTCCCAAGTGACTCGAACCTGTGCCCAACACCTTGCATGTGGCGCCATTTCCAGAGGCCCTAAGTGGCATCTTGAGCCACTTTTCCAAGCCTGTTTGTGTGTCAAATTTCACAAACTTTTTCTTTTAAGGCCACATTGCCTTAATTTCCTCTTTTAAACTTTAAAACTCGACATTTCTAAGTCATTTCTAAGTTTCCAAAAATTTTCGTTCGGCTCTGTAAACTTGACATTTTCTTACATTTCCAAGTTTCCAGAAATGTGCACTTTCCTATTTTGAATCATTTCCAAATCATTTCCATCCATTTCCATACATTTTCAGGTTTCCAAAATTGTTCAAAATTTATTCTTAGTACATAAAACATGTTACTTCGTACAATTAAACCGAAAATGCATAGGCCCTTTCCAGGATGTTACAGTATGTTTCACTACGGGAGAGAAAACATCATGAAAATCAACTCTCCCCCTCTACAACAAAACAGTCCTAAGATGACACTTTTGGGGTGACACTTTCCTAAGTGTTGGGATAGACTGATCAACAAACGCTTTGGCCAACTCTTTGTATAAGGGTTGGGATATGCATGCCTAAGGTAACGCTTAAATAAGAGTTGGCTTTGTCTAGTCCTAAGATGACACTTTTGGGGCGACACTTTCCTAAGTGTTAATACACAGTTAAACCAAAACCCAATATCGACTATAACTCAAATCAAGCACTACCGCTTACCCCAACACTTCAGTCGATTAGCTACTATCCCGCAGGAGTAGAGTCACGAACTTCTTGATTCGTTGTTGCCCAAAACAACAGTAACCCCAATCAATCATTGGAAAAAAACACAAGTTACCGAAAAGCAAAGCTTCACTTATCGAAACGTGCGATGAAAACAGGAATAACAAAAACAGAGGTGTGACAGCCAATAAACAGGAATCGAAACCAAAAGGAAGAAAAGAAAAGGGAAACGACAGAGGAACAGGATTCCAACGTCAGTTTTCTTAGGATGAGGGAGAAAATTTTGAAAAAAAAAAAGATACCCCTTTCTGATAACCCCCAAATCCCATATTTTTCTCCCACTAACCCCCACTCTCAGTCTTTCAATACAATCGGAACTCTTTCAGTCAAACGAGCAAAAATAAATTCCCTCGCTCACGCGGGGATTCGAACACAGGACCTCCAACACATCCACACCCCTACCACTCGAACCAACAGGCTCATTCTGATATGAATTTACAGGCAATCTAATATAAGCCCACTGAACAGAGATAGGGCTTAATTCCAAAAATGACCAAAATTTGCTAAAGGTAGGGCTTGAACTTGGAACCTCACACACACACCCAGAACACTTAATCACTAAAGAAGATACACAGTTGTGTCAGATTTTACAGAAGCAAAAATAAATTATCTAGGGCGTTACAGTTTCTAAGAACCAATTTTTATTGAGAACAAGCAACAAATGAGAATTCTTTAAATTAAAGAATCTTCTGGTTATTTAATGGATGTCTATATGAATTCTCAATTAATTTTCGCATCATATACGATCCAGGATAGTCTAACTGGTCACGCCAAGTAGTAAACGCATTTGTGTTAGTAAACTTCTGGTTTACTTTAACATGTTTTTCAATTGTACTAAATTGTAACAAATTGATAATTTTATTATCATTCCTTTTAATTTGTATCCACATATAAGTACTATTGTGACATTTACTGTTGAAAATGTCTAAATCAATGTGAAGTCTATAATGCCACCAAGTCAATAAATATAATTTCCAAATAATTATATGCAATATTCGCTTCAGGGAATATGCCAAAATCTTCAAATGCCCAAAAATCTATTAATAGCAAACTTTGAAAGTGGATCTTATTTTCCATGTGTATAACAGGTACATAACCAATGACTTTTTATACATAAGTTTTCTCTCTTGCAAGTTCTCATCAGTAATATTTTACCACGTAATTTTAATTGAGAACTTATTCTGAATACTGTAGAGTTATACTCACAGTTTTTAAAAAATACTTGCAACTTTAGGTGCATCCAACCATAATAAGCTTTAGATAGAATTATCATATTGTATTGCTCATGAGTAGATCTTTTACAGTCAAATATATTGCTTTCAACCCTTTAATAGGGATGATGACAAAAGAATATCATAAATATTATGAATTAATAACTCAATCCCCTTTTTTTATTCATATGAAATATAATATTTTCCTCATTCACAATCTCAATATGAGATCCATTACAAGTAACTTTTAAAAGTAATGCATTAACCATCACAAATTTTGTGCTTTTTAGATAGTGATATATTAGCTCTTCTGGAGCTTTCAACTAATTTTGTATTATCAAATATTGGAATAATATTTGTTTGTTTCAGTACCAAATAAGATAAATATTTTCTATCTGTAATGATAGAATATTAACAGAAACAAAATATTCGAGCATACTCTTTCATATCACAATGATAATATAAGTTATCTTTACCCTTTGAAAAGTTATCTTGAGAACTCTCATTGTTCTCTTATTTATTAGTATGTTCCCACTTTTAGTGGTCCATGAGTATATCTTTGATTTTCTTTATGTTTACATTCACTTCGGGGAATGCAACAAATCTAGTAGGACGGACTTATAAACATCCCAATAGATTCTTTATTTCATAATCACCATCGCAAACATGCGTGAGATTTCAAATCAAAATCTATCTATGCATGTTGTCATGATTAGTCTCCAATTATAATAAACAATAAATAAAACATAGTAAAATATACCTAAAGATCTTTAACATCATCATCATCACTAGAAGGTATGAAATAGTTCAAAAATATTCTTGATTTCATATAGATAACGGTATCAAATCTTTCAACATCCTTAAGAACAAAAAGTAAAATAAGTTAATCAAAACAATGATAACATATAATGAAAGAATAATGAAAAATAATAATCAGATATGAAACATTAAATAAAAGAAACTTCCTGTAAAAACTTTGCATCTTGCCGTCAAAGGAATTGAAAATCATGGAGGACAAATTTGATCGTCGATAAAAGGAATTGTCACTTTGAGCAAGATCGTGCTGATAATGTGTTATAAAATAAAGAGAGATGGAGAAAATGAAGAATAAAGAAAATATGAAAGCAATAGAGAATGTACTTTATTGATCAAAAGGGATGATTACAATGCTTCATCAGAGTCCCTATTTATAGGTATAAGAAGTATAAAAGAAGTAGAGATCTAATTCTAATAACTATTAGAATTTAAAGTACATTAAAACTTTATCTTAATCATGATGGACATCCACTTAATAAGATATTCATAACATAAAGAAGTATTTTTGAAACTAAAAAAACTAACCTAAAACTCAAAATTTATTAAAATACTCATGCTTGTTACTTTATATTACATATGTATTAAATTATACATATTAAATTATTAATTAAGGATGAAAATTAAATATATTTATTAAGATGTATTAAGAAAGTATAAAAAATAAGGATAGACATTATATAAAGTATATATATGATTAAAAAATATATTAAATTATTAATTAAGGATAAAAAAGTTAAGATAAATTATTGATTTTTAATTAAGAATAAAAATTACATGATAATAATTAAAGAAATTATATTATTTGTAATTGAAAGTCTTGGGATACTTTTGTTAAATTAATCAATAATTTTATAACAAATAACAAATCATATTTTTCCTCTTGATTTTCAGCCTTTTCCTCCTGAACAGATTTAAATCCAACTAAAAATACTGAAAATCAAGAGGAAAAATCTGATTTCTTTTATCTTTTATAACATATCATATACAAACAAAATGATATAATAGTCAACTGATAATATCAGCTACACTTATGGTTTACAAAAGTCCACATTAATAGAAAAATTAAATAAAATGTTATACTAAAAAAGTGAAATATAAAAAGAAAAACGGCCTTAAGAAACAAGTAGGTCCTGGATATAGCATTGTTTAAGCTAAAGCTAAGCTTGGTCCTCTCTAGTTTGTTTTATTATTATTTTTTTTCCCAAGGGAATTGGCCCTCTCCACTTTACAATCACTGCTATATATTTTAATGAAAATCAAAATTTGTAAGAATGAATTAGGGTTCCAAAATTTACATATTAGAATATAATACTTTTGGTTTGTGTTTCAAAGTAAACAAGTTGGAACATTAAAAAAATAGAATTGACTAACGATTTGAACTACCTCATCTCAGATTCTCTTTTCTTCACAACCACTAAAACAATCAATACCCTTTCTTTTTTTTTTCGGATAAAACCAAAACATATATATATATATATATATGATGGAGAATAAGATTACATATGTAATTTCTGAAAATTGAAAATAGAAGTTTTAGAAATTTATACAGAATTAAGGTTGGTTTGGTTTTAGTTGGTTGGTGCATGAAATTAAGATTTGGTTCATGCAATTCGATTGTTCTCAGCTGTAGCATTCATAAGCCTCTTAATGAAAAGCTTCATCACCTTTATATAAAGCTATCAAGATAATCTCTTTATTTCTAGTCTATATTCTTGTTATTTTGGTTTGGATTTTGTTGACGATCATGGGGTGATGAAACTGATATTAGGCATCTTTTATGTTCTTAAACTTTATGTCAATAATACCTTTCTTGAGCACAAGCCACGCACATGTAACATATATCGACATTCTAATTTAATTGACTCCATTAAAGCATGACTTGGACAGTGTGAATGCTTTAAATCTTCTTATTTAACTCCTTCTATGTCGACACTATTTCGACATCTCTCAGCATCTCCAAGTCTTCACGGAAATCTCTCATTTCACCATTTTTATTAGGAAACCCTTTTTTTTTTTAATTATTGAAATATTAACTCCTTGATTTACGATTTCACTGCCATCATAAATTTAATCTTCATTTCTGCTCTCATCCTACCATCACCTAATACCTTCAAATTTGCAATTAATTGTTTCTTCAAATTAAGAAAATAATCTTTTATTCTGTTTTTTACTATTTATCTTTTAGGGTTTATTTAAGGGAAAAAAAAAAAAAAAGAGTTATTAGTTGTAATATTGCATATATATTTCTTTAGTTGATTTTTCCAAATCAGACTTTTATGTAGCCAAACCAAAACCTGCTGTTTGGAAGTCCATATCATGGGGCCTTAATGATTTCAGATTTCATGTTTTCTTTCCCTTAACTAGGTATCAAATCTTTACAGGTTTCGGCTTCCATCTCTAAACAATCTCTATCCTCTCCATTATCAGAGATATATATATATATATATTCACTCCCTCTCCCATCTTCAATATTCAAACTTTGAAACTCTTCACTGAGCTTCTCAATTGGGTTGGGCTCTGTTTTCAGCTGCAGCCATGATCAACTTCAAACAACCTCAGCTTTTGACCTTTTTTTGCTGCTTTTTAATCCTGATTCCTTCCCTAGTACAAGGGGAATGTACCTGTGAACCAGAAGATGAAGATCGCAATAAGTCTCTAGCGCTTAAATATAAGATGGCTGCTATAGCCTCCATCCTCGTTGCGGGAGCCATCGGTGTTTGCTTCCCTCTGCTCGGGAAAGTCATCGAGGCTTTACGTCCCGATAAAAATCTTTTTTTCTTAATCAAAGCTTTCGCCGCCGGTGTGATATTGTCCACCGGCTTCATCCATGTTCTTCCGGATGCCACTGAAAGCTTAACATCTCCTCGCCTCAATGAGAATCCTTGGGGAAAGTTTCCGTTCGCCGGACTGTTGGCTATGACGGCGGCCATTGGCACATTGATGGTTGATGTGTTTGCTACATCTCATTACACCAAATCTAACCTTCACAAAACCCAACAGAACCACGAGGGTGATGAAGAGAAAACAGAGCAAACCGAAAATCATCTGCATGTTCATACTCATGCCACCCATGGCCATTCTCACGGTTCTGTTTCTATGCTTGAGCGTGCAGATTCAGCTCAGCTCCTTCGGCATCGAGTAGTATCTCAGGTAAATTTATTTCATCAATCGTGATTTTGGTTTTTGTTATTTTTTCTATATTTTCTGTAACTGTTTGTCTGATTGATGTTCAAAGGTATTGGAATTGGGCATAGTGGTGCACTCTGTGATCATAGGGATATCGTTGGGTGCTTCAGAAAGTCCAAAGACTATAAAACCTTTGGTGGCAGCACTCACCTTTCATCAGTTCTTCGAAGGCATGGGACTTGGTGGATGCATTTCTCAGGTAAATTCAAACCCATGCTTAAGACCTACTCTTTGTCAGGAGTTTGTTGTATTCATTAGCATTGAATGGTTTTTTAAAGGCTAAATTCAAGGGTCGATCGGTTGCAATCATGTCACTGTTTTTCTCGCTGACAACACCAGTAGGAATCGCTATAGGAATAGCAATAACAAATGCATACGATGAGAACAGCCCAACGGCACTGATTGTGGAAGGATTATTGAACGCGGCATCATCTGGGATCTTAATATACATGGCGTTGGTGGATCTTCTAGCCGCTGATTTCATGAACCCAAAGTTACAAAACAATGGAATACTTCAAGTTGGAGCCAGTGTTTCTCTTCTCCTCGGGGCTGGTCTTATGTCTCTCTTGGCTATTTGGGCTTAAATTCGGGGGGGTTTGCTTTGGTTGCTTTTACACAAAAACATAGTATATGGAAGCAAGAAGTTTATATGTATGTTTATAGAATCACAAGCTTTTCTATTTTTAATTGCAAAATTAGCTTCGTATGCACTAACCAAATACCAGGAATTTTGAAACGTGTTTGTTAGGGCGAGTTGGGGGCATGATGTGATTTTCTATGTCCTCATTAACTAAAAGTCTCCGCCCAAAGAAATTTATAAGAATGTCAGTTTCTATAATCCAAATAGAAAACTCTGCTACCTTATACTTGGTACATTTCCATTATATTCATCCATCAACTTAATACCCAATCCAATTTTAGTTTCTTCTGTTTATTTTTTTTATAAAATAATTATTTGAGAGTAATTAATATCAATTGAAAAGATTTCAACACCATTTTTTTCACTTTAGTCCACATGTTATTGTTAATAAATAAATTAAAAGGTGAATGACGAATATCTTTTTGTTAAGTTTGAAGTTAGGTGTTTTTTTGTATGAAACTCAAGTTATGATCTATTAGCCGGGTGATCACTTTTTTTTAAGATTAGTGTGAGTTTAAATTTTCATTTTATCAAAAAATATTACATCATTTTTCTTTAATTACTAAATTATTATACATTAATGATGTGATTGAAAAAAAATTATATAATAAAAATATTTATAAAAATAATTGAATAAAAAAATGAGTGGGGCTTTAGTTATAGATGTTAAAAATCATATTGTTTTTAGTTTAAATCTATCTTGCCTCTAATTTTTTAGATTTTATATAATAATATAAAAATAAATAAACACCCTTATAATAATATTTTTTTACTTTAAAAATAATAATTTTTTGGTAATTTTATAGAAAATAAATATCCTTATAATAATATATTTACTAAAGAATAAAAACTGTTAGACCCGTCCTTGTTCTACGCCACATCAGGTGGGACCTTAATATTTTATTATATGAGTGTCATAATAAATATTTATTTTATTTATTATTTACATAAAATAAAATTATGAAAGTCAACATTTGAATTTATAGTAAAATAAAAAGAAATAGCATCTATATATCATTAATTTTGAGCTGGGCGTGGAGAAGACGAAAACCTTTCAACCTCTATTTCTTAATTTGTATATGTTGACATTCTTTCATCGGAAGGGAAAATTATGGTTTTAAATCCTTATAAAGAAATTCAGGTATCCTTTCATATTAAAAAATATATATTTGTAATTAGTTACTCGGGATAAATTTCAAAACTATGGTTTAATATGTAATTGTATATATGAATTTTAATTTTGTGCAATTTTTTCATGATATTTTGATTTGATCCAATTCTGGTAAATTATTAATACAATTATTGTTATTACATCATTTTATGTTTATATATTGCATATAACAATAATTATATTTATCCAATATAAAAATAAATTGATGTATTTATTTTTTTAAATATATATGATAAACCAAAATTAAATTTTCAAGTATATATTTGAACTATAATTAGAATTTCAAATTTTTAATTACACCAAATTAAAATTTATATATGCAATTACACATTAAATCAAAGTTTATGGATAATCTTAAAATTTATTCCTATTAAAAATCTCTTTAATCACATTGCCCCATAGATTGGGTTATACATTCAATTCCAAAAAAATGACACAAATACGACATTAGAACAAGATGTGAAACTTAAAAGTAGTAAATGATATATTAAACCTTAAAAGCATTTAAATTTAAAGTAAAAATATATTGAGTTTCCAAATAGATAAGATGGGTGATAAACTTTAGAAAGAACAGAGATATTTGGGAGCACGTGGAAGTCCAAGGGACCTTTGATAAGTTGTACAAGGGTGGATGCTAATTTGCTAAGCCCCTGTTTTGTGTCTAACATTTAGGATAATCCGGTTTTTACCTTAAATAATACAAAAAATAAAATTAATAATTGAAATAACATGCCCATTAAATTATTTATTAAAATGGTATAATTTTATTGGTGTCGTCTGTTAAATTGGCGGTATTGAACTTAAATATAATGATCTAAAGTATTCAGGTGTCACCAATTCCTATCCGGGCATGCTATTTTAATTATTTATTTTATTTTATTTTATATTATTTAAGTAAAAAGGTCGGATAAGGAATCCCCAATCTAATGCCAAGCCCTTTTTTGCATGTGTGTTTTCAGACGGAATTAACATTCATTCTGGTCCGGGAAGGGAAAACAGGGAACTGTCAAACCATTCATTTCCAGTCCACTTTTCTTTCGCATAGGTCTCACTTAAAAATCATGAAGATGGGTAGTGCTTATCGAACTGTAACCCTTTAAAAGCATTGATGACTTTGCTCTTATTTCTGAGGATCCATGAGCAGTGTGCAGTGTACAAAGTTAAAAAGTGGCGCCTCTGAGTTTGTCAGCGCAATTTCATTGTTTATTTAAAAAAGAAAAATTGGAATTTCATTGAAAACGATTGTAAAAAATTATAAATTATAGTGAAATGAAAGGTGGAGGAGAGCAGAGAAAGACCTGAGAAAGTAGACAGATGCAGAGAAGCAATTGACTCAAATGTTTTTAAAAGTTATCTGCAAATTCCTGAAATGGATGATGGCTTGTTCTCCAATTATTTTTGTTAATATTTTTTTATTATTGCAAAAATGAATTTAGAAATTTTATTTAAGAGGACAGATAAAATTATACAATGTTGGAAGGGTTAAAAGTTATAATTTTTGTGTTAAAATGTTAAAATTACATTATTACTTTTTTTTTATATATATATATATATAAAAAAATCATTAAATATCATATATTTCCTATCTAAACAATAAATATAAGGGAATAACTTACATAAAAATATCCTAAAAACGAAGCTTTTTAGGCACTAATAATTTTTTTCCACATCATCAAATTTTAAAAACATGAAATTGTTATTTTACATCTATCCATAGAGAAATTATTTTATGGACCCTTCCCACCACATTATTTATAGTCCATTTCTAATTATTTAATTACATTTAAATAATTTTTTCATGTCGTTGACACATGATTTTGATAATCCCGAACCCTGAATCAAAAATATAAAACCCTAAACCTAAACCTCGAACTCGTAACCCAAAACTATTGAACCTTGAACATTGAACTCGAATCCTAAACCCTTGAACCATAAATCTGAACCCTAAACTCAAAATCTGTGAACCTTAAACTCCAAATTCATAAACCCTAAATCTTAAATCTTAAAGCTTAATCTTTAAATCTCAAACTCAAACCCTAAACCTCGAGGCTCAATGTTTAAGGTTCAAGATTCGAGGTTCTGGGTTCAAGGTAAAATAATTACCAAAATTATGTGTCAATGACATGAAAAAAATTGCACAAAATTATTATTATTTTAAATTGGTTGCACAAAAATAAAAAATATTAACTTATGGAAAAAATAAAATGATTAAAATTTGTAAAAGAAGAAAAGATTAGTTTATAATTTAAAAAATTAATTATTTTAAGTAATTTAATTAAAGTTAAATTAAGTTGGAGAAGACATTAGATACAAATGAGTGTATAATAATATTTTGTTATATTTAAAATTTAAAGACATGACATTATTTTATTGGTGCCTAAAAACTATACTTTTTAAGATGATCCTAATATAATTTATTGTAGATTAAAAGGTGGGATTTTATTTTTACTCTTGTGTAAAAATAGTTCCAATTGTTTAGTTTTTTGGGGAAAGAAAATGCACCAAAACATGAGGCATCTAAGAGTAAAATTAAATTATTTGAAAAAGTTAGATATTGTTTGATAAATTAAAAAGAATAATTGTTCGAGAAATATGATGAAAATTTAAGACAATTATGAAATATAATTAGATTATTTGATAAATATAAAATATTTTAGTTTACATTTGAATATTTCATCTTATTTCAAACAAAATTAAAGTTTATTTCATTTTAGAATTCATGTACCCATGTATCTTTATTTAATAAGTATATTTATAGTGCTCATTTATTTATATAAACTCTAAAATATTAACGTATTGGTATCATTATATTATATCATTCATATCATGTTGATTTTATTATTTGTGGCAACTAATATTTATCATTGATGCTTGCCTCAATCGTTCGCCGGACTGTTGGCTATGACGGCGGCCATTGGCGCATTGATGGTTGATGTGTTTGCTACATCTCATTACACCAAATCTAACCTTCACAAAACCCAACAGAAACACGAGGGTGATGAAGAGAAAACAGAGCAAACCGAAAATCATCTGCATGTTCATACTCATGCCACCCATGGCCATTCTCACGGTTCTGTTTCTATGCTTGAGCGTGCAGATCCAGCTCAGCTCCTTCGGCATCGAGTAGTATCTCAGGTAAATTTTATTTCATCAATCGTGATTTTAGTTTTTGTTATTTTTTCTATATTTTCTGTAACTGTTTGTCTGATTGATGTTCAAAGGTATTGGAATTGGGCATAGTGGTGCACTCTGTGATCATAGGGATATCATTGGGTGCCTCAGAAAGTCCAAAGACTATAAAACCTTTGGTGGCAGCACTCACCTTTCATCAGTTCTTCGAAGGCATGGGACTTGGCGGATGCATTTCTCATGTAAATTCAAACCCATGCGTAAGACCTACTCTTTGTCAGGAGTTTGTTGTATTCATTAGCATTGAATGGTTTTTTAAAGGCTAAATTCATGAAATTCATGCAATGCAATGCAATGCAAATAAGGTTTGGTTTTAGTTGGTTCATGCAATTCTTGTACTGAATTTGATTGTTTATTAGCATGCACCCTGTTCTCAGCTGTAGCATTCATAAGCCTCTTAATGAAGAGCTATCAAGATAATCTCTTTATTTCTAGTCTATATTCTTGTTATTTTGGTTTGGATTTTAGCTTACCTATTTTCTTCCAAACAAACCAATATGTCTAAATTTTCAGGTATTAATAGTGTATTAGATGATATTATGAAATTTTGAACATCCAGGAATTTTGGATGCATGATTACAAATACCCATTCAAATTAAAAGAGATGTAGGATTACATTACGATTGTGTTCAACAACATAAAAAAGGCCTAATATCATTTTCATCACCCCATAATAAAAAACATTTATAAAATAGCACCATTTCTTTATATATATTGCAATATTGCTTAGTTGACTTTTCCAAATCAGACTTTTTATGTAGCCAAACCAAATTGGTTGGAGTGAATGTACGTTCCCTCTTATTCATTTATTTGATTGAAAGTAATATTCATTTAATGGAATGTCCATTCCTTCTTCCAGTAATAGTTATTCAACCTTATATGACAAAACAAAATTGATTTTCATATCAGTCTTTTAAAAATTGGATTCAAAAAATATAAAAATAAAATATTTGAATATAATTTAATATAAAATATTTTATTTCAAAATAAAATATTTTAATATAAAAATAATTATATTAAGAATGTTATTAAATTATATTAAAATATAATTAAATTATTATCTTTATTTTATTAAATTAGTTAATAATGATCATATTAAATTATTTCATTTCAATGAACCAAAAGTGTACATGAACCAAACATGCTGCCGTTAATGATTTCGGATTTCATGATTTCTTTCCCTTTACTTGTATTTCCATCTCTAAACAATCTCTATCGTCTCCACTTGTCATATATATATATATATTCACTCCCTCTCCCATCTTCAATATTCAAACTTCGAAACTCTTCACGGAGTCTCTCAATTGGGTTGGGCTCTATTTTCAGTTGCAGCTATGATCAACTTCAAACAACCTCAGGTTTTGACTTTTTTTTTGCTGCTTTTTAATCCCGATTCCTTCCCTAGTTCAAGGGGAATGAACCTGTGAACCAGAAGATGAAGATCGCAATAAGTCTCTAGCGCTTAAATATAAGATAGACGTTATAACCTCCATCCTCGTTGCGGGAGCCATCGGTGTTTGCTTCCCTCTGCTCGGGAAAGTCATCGAGGTTTTACGTCCCGATAAAAAAAAATTTCTTCATCAAAGCTTTCGTTGTCGGTGTGATGTTGTCCACCGGGTTCATCCATGTTCTTCCGGATGCCACTGAAAGCTTAAAATCTCCTTGCCTCAATAAGAATTCTTAGGGAAAGTTTACGTTTCCCGGACGGTTTGCTAGGGATTTAAATAGCAATCGGGTATTCCAAACCAAACAAAATCACAACACAATCACAAAAATCTCTAAACAAAATCTTACTTGCACTTTCAGAAATTCATAATTTTCAAGTAAGTACCTGAATTTTTTTTGATTCTTGATTCTTGTTTCTTTTTGTTGTAACATGCAAATATTGTTATAACATGGAGAGTGCCCGAGAAGTAGTTGATAGAGATAAGAGCAAAAGAAGAGTATTAGTGTCTTGAATCTGCAAAGATGTTCTTTGGGTTAGGGATGGGAAATCGTTTTGGAGAAAGGGAAAGGTTTTGGAAGGATCTAGATTAGTGCTTTGAATGAGTTTTAAAAATATTTGAGTTTCAGGAGGTTATGCATTTACTGATGACTGTTGAGAGTTAAGGCTTTTGAGTTTTTTCTACCATTTGTTTTTCATATTATAGGATTTTTATTTTTATTTTTTTTGGACTTGTGGATTCCTATTTGGTTTTTGTTGGGTTTGGGGTCTATTTTAATTTTTGTTTTTTGGCCTCTAGATTCCCTCTCTGCTGCCCATTCTCTATATCTAACAAAACCATCCTACAACTAAAATACATACTTCAATAACAATATGGCAGTATGCACCTTTTTCCTCATTATATAGTACATTAATTCAAAAGAATGCAATTTATCTAACCCTAAACTATTTTTAGCAAAAAATTATAATGAATATTAACATTGAAGCTTTGCATTTAAAAAACCTATAAAACGCACATAGCGATTTCTTTTGCCCCAATCACAAATATTACGGTTTATACAGTAACTTAGTCTGCTATGGAGCAGTTAGTTAGAGTTAGTTGGTGAGCTAAGTTGTTAGCTGGTAGGTTAGCTTAGGCTAGATTGTATTGCTTTGTAATTATTTTTAAGGTTTCTTTTCTCTAATAAAAAGTTTCAACTATATTTTTTTAAAAAAAAAAAAAAGAGGAAGGGGGTTGGGGCTTGAGGCTTGAGGGGATTTGGAGAACTTTTATTTTAATTTTTAATTTTTGGGTTTTGGGTGACTAGATAATAATGAGTTATGGTGTGTTGTTTTTTTTTTAAAAAAATTATGTATTATGCAATAAATTTAATTTTTCAATGTTATTAATGTTTATTTTTTTTGTATTATATTTTTGATAATATAAGTAATGAATTGCTTATATTTCTAAATATAATTTTATATTTCTTATATATAAATAAAAATAAAGCATGTCACCACGTGAAGAGTTCCCGACTAAAGGATTGGAGGGTGCACCAAGTAATGATACTGGTTGGCACTTTGGAACTCTAGTGCCAAATACAGAAGGAAATGTCGTATGTAAACTTTGTGGTGAAGTTGTGAAAGGAGGAATAACACGATTTAAAGAGCTCATTGCTTATAAAACCGGCAATGTTGCACCATGTCCTAATGTTACTGGTATGTGTTATTTTATTATTATTTTTAAATATTATTGTAAATTTATCAATAAAGATTATACATAATTTATAATAATATAAAGTGTGAATTATATTAACAGGTGTCATTAAAGAAAGTATGATAAATATATTGAAAGAAAGCAACACAAAGAAAATAGACAAAAAGAGGATAACAGATGAATTCTTATCTCAATTAAGAGTAGAGGAGGATGAACACGAGGAATTCATTGATAAGGTTTCTGCTATAAGGCAAGCAATTTGAGAAAGTATCCAATCACAACACGAGTGGCATAGAAGGGAAGAATTCAGACGAAATACTAGTGATTGGAGTAACATTTATAAAGAAGGGCGATCTTCTCATGGATCAGCTAGAGAATATCATGGAGAAAGAACAAGTAAATACATCCCAAGTGAGTCTGAGTTTACCTTAAGGGGAGCTATACATGAATTGGATAGAAGCAAAAGCTCAAAGCAACCAAAGATCAGTGACTCTTTTTTAAAGACTTTACGCAGGAATATAGGTGAAGCGGTATCTAAATTTTTAATATATGAGTGACTTCTTTTTCAATTAGTAAGCTCTCCATGGTTGTATAACTTAATTCAAGTGTCAATAGAAGTTGGATAAGGTGTAAAGATCCCAACACCTTATAAGGTTTCAGATGTGTATTTGGAGTCAAAGCATCAATGAGTTCGTGATTGGGTAAATAGACTAAAGACTCATTGGAAAGAATTATGTGCAACTCTAATGTGTGATGGTTGGACCAACAATTTGAATCAAATGCACATAATTAATTTCCTTGTTTATTGCAATAAAGGAACCATTTTTTGGAAATCTATGGATGTCTTGAATGTTCGTAGTAGAGATGCTGAATTCTACTACAATTTGTTAGATTCAGTTGTAGAAGAAATTGGAGAAAGTTACATTGTTCAAATAGTGACTGATAATGAGACAGCAATGAAAGTCGCTGGAAAAAAATTAATGTTGAAAAGAAAGCATCTGTATGGACCTCATGTGCAGCTCATTATTTAGATTTATGCCTTGAAGATATTGAGAAAAAGCCCAGTGTAACAAAAGTGTTAGATGAGGCAAAGAAAGTGACTTGCTTTATATACAATCACATTTGGACTGTTGATTTGATGGAGAAATATACACAAGGGAAGCAAATACTTCGGCCCGCTCTTACTCGATTTACAACTTATTTCATTCAACTTGAAGAGATAACAAGGCAAAAGCAAGGTCTGAGAGAAATGTTTAATTCAAAGGTTAGTATTTTATAATTAGTTAATATAATTACTTAAATATAGCAACCTTTAATGATTTTATTAGTTTCAAATAATTTAAATTATATTATTTTAAAAATTTTCTTATGAATATATAGGAATTTAAAGAATCAAAATGGGGACAGCAAAAGTCAGGGCTTGCTTATGAAGTCAAAAAAGTTGTTTTGAGAAAAGATTTTTGGAAAAAAGCCAATGCCTCATAAAAGTTTATGAGCCCCTGGTAAAACTATTGAGACTTGTGGATGGTGATGAAAAACCAACAATGGGCTTTATTTATGAGGCTATTGATAGAGCTAAACAAGTAATTCAACAAGATTGTCAATATTTCACCGAGTACGAAAAGATTATTGACAATAGATGGAATTTTATGCATTCCGACTTGCATTCAGCTGGTAAGATAAAATGTTTCATATAATTAAGAATTATTTTTATATTTTATTATTTTAAGCTTTAGATTATTATTTTTTGATGATATTCTTATAAATTATGCTTAGGTTATTTTCTCAATCTTCAATTTCAATTTGGGATGGAACATTCTGAGAATGTACTAACAGAAACATTAGAAGGTAGAAGATCAGTAATTGAAAGATTAGAACATTCTCTTGATACTCAAGTCAAAATGGTTAATCAGGTTAGATTCAAGTACTAGTATTTGTAACTTAGTTACATAATTTGAAATGGAATTATTTTTTCCATTTTTACTCTATGTTTTATTTATGCAGTTGTTACTATTTAGAGATAAACATGAAACATTTGGTACTCCACAAGCACAAAGAGCTTGGAAGCAAATGAATCAAGGTAAATAGTTAATTAAATTATTTAATTTAATTTATATTATTTAATCATATTGTACATTTTGAAGTTATTTTGAAACTTAAATAATATTATGCAGCTGAGTAGTGGATAATATACGGCACATGTGTTCCTAAGTTACAAAAATTAGCAATTAAAGTGCTTAGTCAAACAACTTCTACATCAAATTGGGAACGAAATTGGAGCACATTTAGTTATATTCACACCAATGCAAGAAATAGGTTGAAGTATAAAAAACTTGAGAAACTAGTGTTTACCTACTATAATATGAGGCTTCAAATAAGGCATAAAAAAAAAGAGCATTGATGATATAAACGCTAGTTTTAATCCTATCAGCCTTGATCTTATCTTTGAAGATGTTGATCTACTATCAGAATGGCTTCAAGAGAAAGAGAATCATTGTTAGATGGTGAAAATGTTGGTATGTTGCCTGTGGATACCTCTGATGATGAAATGAATGTTGATCAATCTCAACAACAAAATTTGTCTCATTCAAGTTCTAGTGGAATGCCAAGTCAGAGTGGCGATGGACTCGATGGTAATGGTTTAAGTCCAATTGATGACGATGATGGACATAGTGGTGATAGAGGTGAAATTAGGTCTTCTAGTCGGTATGGAGGAGAATATGGGGTTGATACCACTAGTAGACATTTCTGTGATAGATCAGAATCTGATGGAAATATGTTTCCTAAACCTAGGAGAGATAGAAGTGAACCTAGAGCTCCATCAAAAAGGAAAAGGCAAGAAGCATACTTCTGTAGGCTCTTCATCTGGTAGGAGACCGAGTTCTAGTAACCTTGGGTGTAGTGATTCATCTACTAGCACTCAAGGTTTTTATCCGCCAGAACAACCTTTATATTTTGAACCTTCACATGGTTATCCACAACCATATGGTTATTATCCATCATTTCCTAATTATGACTGTAGCGACCTAAAATTTGGTACTGGCGCTAATTGAGAAAATTATTGAACATTTGAAAACAGAGTTTCGATTTTATTAAAAAAGGGAGTCGCCACCGATCTTTTTTCTAGGTGTGATCGGACACCTAATAAATCCTCTTTTTTAAAAGAAAAATTATTTTTTGAATTTTCTTAAAAAAAAGGGCCGAGTTTAGGTCTACGTCAAAATTCCAGAGAAAAATAGGGTTCGGGAGTCGGTTACGCGCGAGGAAGGTATCAGCACCCTCGCGACGCCCAAAATTGGTATATCGTTAAACGCGTGTTGTCTTAATTTTCACAAATACGAGTTCAATTTAATATTTAATCGTGATCTGATTGAAACACGAGAATTTTTAAAAACACGAAAATTTTGAAACTCTAGAATTTTTTAAAACCCGAGAATTTTTGAAAACACAAAAATTTTGAAACTTGAGAAATTTTTAAAACCCGAGAATTTTTCAAAACACGAAAATTTTGAAACACGAGAATTCTTGAAAACACGAAAATTTTTTGAAACTCGAGAATTTTTTAAAACACGAAAACTTTTGAAAACACATTTTTTTTTAAAAAAAATTACATATTATCATATTATATGCATTTTAAAAACGAAATTTTGATAATTTAAAAATAACCACAAAAATAATCATTTTATTTTAAAAACCCGAGAATTTTTTTATTTTTTAAAAGGGCATATCGTATTTAACACGAACCAATAATATTCACCCAACATAGCGATGAAATCAACGACTTAGTGTCAAACCGATTCGTTGCTTTTAAAAAAAAAAAAAAAAAGAACTTATTAAAAATTAAAATTTATAACTAAAATCACACAATAATACTTCAAAAAAAAAGTTAAAAATGCTAAATTAATTAAAATGAAACAACATTTAAATAGATGGATTAAAAATGGATTGAGAGTGTACCAAAGCCCAAAGTTATAGGCTTGGGCTGCTGAAATTTGGGCCTTTGTTGGGCTTGTACACCTTTGCCCTTTTTCTCTTAATTTGGGCCTGCTCTTTTTCTTTTTGATGATGGGTCATTCTGCGTCGGGCTTGGGCTCTTTGGGGTCTCCACGGCCTCGGACGGGTCAGGTCGACCAGTTATTTATTGTTTTCTTTTATTATTATTTTCTTTTTTTTTTTTTTCTTTTTTTTTTTTTTTTTTTTCCTTCTTTCTTTCTTCTCTTCTTCTTCTTCTTTCTTCTTCTTCTTCCTTTTCTTCTTCTTCTCCAACCGCCAACCTGCCGTTGACGTCTCAGTCTCCTCTGCCGGTGGTGAGATGCTCCCCTTTCTCTTCTTCTTTCTCTCTTTTTCTTCTCTTCTTTTTCTTTCTCTTTTTTTTCTTCCTCTTTTTCATGGGTTGTGGTTACTTGAAATTTTTTTATGGGGTTTCTTTTCTTTTATAGTGTTGCTTTTACAGTATTAGGTGGCTAGGGAAAGGAGGCCATCCCTTAGGCCTGGTCGGAAAAAATGCAGGGGTGGGTGCGCGAAATCCGCCGGATTGTTGGGGATTTTCTGACAGAAGGACTGAATTGCAAACACAGCAAAATTGGTGAGGTCAAAGTGTAATTTTAAGAAAGATAAGGGGTCAAAATGTAATTTTAGAAAAGTTTAGGGGTCAAAAGGTAATTTTTGAAAAGATAAGGGGTCAAATTGTAATTTTAGAAAAGTTAAAGGGTCAAAATGTAATTTTGATTTTTTTTGTATTTTTTAATTTTAATTTTGAAATTAAACACGAAATCAAGCCTGACAAAAGTTAGTGTTTACAGCTGCCCCTCTTTGCTCATCGCTGTGAAACAGGGATAGAGCAAAGACTTAAAAGCACTAAATTTTGTTCGATTGTCCAATCTTTATTCTTTATTTTTTATTGAAAAACAGAAATCGAAAATAGCTCGGCATGCGACACGAAGCCCAACTCACCTCTCGGATTATGAGTTGATATTTGAAAAGCAAAAATTGAAAATACATCAGCGTATGACCTGAGGCTCAACTCACCTCTCGCAATATGAGTTGATTTTTTTGAAAAACAGAAATTAAAAATACCTCAGTGTGTGACACGATGCTCAACTCACCTCTCACAATATGAGTTGATTTTTTTTTAAAAAAAAATAGAAATTGAAAAATACCTCAGCGTGTGACCCGAGGCTCAACTCACCTCTCGCAATATGAGTTGATTTTAAAAAAAAACAGAAATTGAAAAATACCTCGGCGTGTGATCCGAGGCTCAACTCACCTCTCGCAGTATGAGTTGATTTTTTTGAAAAACAGAAATTGAAAAATACCTCGGCCTGTGATCCGAGGCTCAACTCACCTCTCGCATTATGAGTTGACTTTTTGGAAAAATTGAAATTGAAAAACAGAAATTGAAAATACCTCGGCATGTGACCCGAGGCTCAACTTACCTCTCGCATTATGAGTTGATTTTTTGGAAAAATTGCAATTGAATTTTTTTTTTCAAAATATCATAATTTCAAAACATATCATCTGGTGGAACTCGGATGTCTTCTTTTTCCTTGATTCAGTACAGCTATCATCAACACCTGTTGCTCTGCTGGAGTACCTGTATATGTCATGCGTGATGTTATCATGATATGCACGTGTTTGTCTTAAATGCTTTCATGCCTACATGATTATGCCATGCGCATTGGGCTTGTTTGTCATATATCCCTTTTAAATTCGATTTTAAGTGATGACTGCATTCATTGCTTGAATCTTGACTTTCTTTTCAGGTTTTGTACCCGTCCTCAAGCTTTACGAGTAATCTGCGTTTCTTGTATATCACCCTTTTACCCCCTGTTGAACTTTGTCCTTGCTTTGAGTCTCTTGTACTTACCAAATTCTCATCCGGGTAATGCTCAACATTCTTTTTGTTTAGAGTATGTCATTTCACTATTTATTATTTAAATGAACCAAACATGATATGCTTGACAATGGCACAGTAGGTACGAAAGAAATACCTCACATTCATATTTATTTCAAAAGCAGCAAGCAAAGAAAATTGACAAGGAATAGTTCAATAAAGAGAACATTATAAAGAAAGGAAAGCAGATTCAATTGTCACAAATGCTCTAGATATCCAACGCATGAACTTCTCCACGTTTCTTCATCCTGGATCTTTTCGAGCAAAGCTTCTTGTGTAGAAGATTTCGAGCTTCCGAGAATGCTTCAAATATTGTAATCTCGCCATTTGACTCCCTGTTCAAATCGTCTTGCTCCTTATGTCCAAACCCCCTTCATTAGGACGCCCTTTCAGGTTTTCATCCTAATCTTTTTTGTTTATCAAGACGCCCTTTTCGGGTTTTCATCTTGATCTTTTTTTTTTCTTTTCTCTTTTTTTTTTTTACTTTTTCTTATCAAGATGCCCTTTTCGGGTTTTCATCTTGATCTCTTTTTTTTAGGCATAATATTTCTTCGCAGCATCTGAGTTCACTGGATTTGGTACCTCCTTCCCATCCATCTCAGTGAGAATCAAAGCTCCACCCGAGAAGGCTTTCTTTACGACATATGGCCCTTCCCAATTTGGTGCCCATTTTCCTCGAAAGTCTTTTTGTATTGGGAGAATCTTTCTCAGTACGATTTCTCCCTTGCGGAACTCTCTTGGCCGCACTTTCTTGTCATGGGCCGTGATCATTCTCTTCTGGTACATCTGTCCATGACAGATTGCCTTCAAGCGTTTTTCTTCGATAAGATTTAGCTGGTCATATCGAGCTCGAACCCATTCTGATTCCTCTAGTTTCGACTCCATTAAGACTCGTAGAGAGGGGATCTCAACTTCGATGGGCAGCACAGCTTCCATTCCATAGACCAGAGAGAAAGGAGTTGCTCCCGTAGATGTCCGCACAGATGTGCGATATGCATACAAAGCGAATGGTAGCTTCTCGTGCCAGTCTTTATATGTCTCGGTCATTTTCCCTATAATCCTCTTAATATTTTTGTTGGCCGCTTCTACAGCTCCGTTCATCTTTGGGCGATAGGGTGAGAAATTATGATGCTTTATTTGAAATTGCTCGCACACTTCTTTCATCATCTTGTTGTTCAAATTTAAAGCGTTATCTGAAATTATTCTCTCAGGCAAACCGTATCGACATATGATCTCTTTTTTTAAGAACCTGCAAACTGCAGTCTTCGTCACATTAGCAAACGAAGCAGCTTCTATCTATTTTGTAAAGTAATCTATAACCACAAAAATGAATAGGTGCCCATTAGAAGCCTTTGGGGAAATTGGCCCTATAACATCCATGCCCCACATAGAAAAAGGCCACGGAGAAGTCATGGCATGAAGGGGAGAAGGGGCTACATGAATTTTATCGCCGTAAACTTGACATTTGTGGCACTTTCGTGCGTAACTAATGCAGTCGTTTTCCATCGTCAGCCAGTAATAACCGAGTCTCATAATCTGCCTAGCCATAGTGAAACCATTGGCATGCGTCCCACAAATTCCTTCATGGACATCTTCAAGTATTTTTCTAGCTTCAATAGCACCCACACATCTCAGAAGCACTTGATCTTTTCCTCTTTTGTACATGATATCCCCATCAAGGACAAAACCCACTGCCATTCTTCTGATTGTTCTTTTGTCGTTCTCATTTGCTTGCTCGGGATACCTTTGATTCTTGATATATTCTAAGATATCATGGAACCATGGCAGTCCATCTGCCTCTTTTTCAATGCTAAAACAATGTGTAGGGACCTCATATATGCTCATTTGGAGAGGCATTATTTCCGTTTCTCTGTTTGCTTTGAACATTGAAGCCAAAGTGGCCAGGGCATCAGCCAATTGGTTTTCTTCTTGTGGGAAGTAATTAAAAGTCACTTCTTTGAATTCTTTAATCAGTTCTGCAACCAGATCGCGATATTTAACTAATTTCGAATCTCTCACTTCCCAATCTCCACGGATTTGGTAAATCACCAACGCTGAGTCCCCGTACACCTCTAAGATTTCGATGTTTCGTTCAATAGCTGCACGAAGTCCCATGATGCAAACCTCATATTCTGCTACGTTATTGGTACAGAAGAAATTTAATCTGGCAGTGAGTGGATAATGGTTCCCTTCTGGTGACACTAAGACTGCTCCAATCCCATGCCTCAATGCATTCGATGCACCATCAAAGCTCATCTTCCATGATTTCTCTTTTGACGACTCACACTCTTTTCCTGTAATATACATCAAATCTTCGTCTGGGAAATCAAATCTCAATGGCTCGTATTCTTCCGTTGTTCGAGTTGCTAAGAAGTCAGCTATTGCGCTCCCCTTTATCGACTTTTGACTCACATATACGATGTCGTACTCCGATAGTAAGATCTGCCATCGTGCCATTCTTCCTGAGAGTGGAGGTGATTCCATCATGTACTTTATTGGGTCCAGCTTTGAAATTAACCACGTCGTATGATAGAACACATATTGTCTGAGCCTTCGAACTACCCAGACCAAAGCACAACAGAATTTTTCAATTGACGGGTACTTTGCTTCATACTCTGTGAACTTCTTGCTGAGGTAGTAAATCGCCCTTTCTCTTTTCCCTGACTCATCATGTTGCCCCAGTACGCAACCCATTGAGTTTTCGAACACAGTCAGATACAATATTAACGGTCTTCTGGGAGTTGGCGGTACTAGCACCGGGGGGCTCGACAAATACTATTTTATCTTGTCAAAAGCTACTTGACACTCCTCATTCCATTCTCCAGGATTGTGTTTCCGAAGGATTCAAAAAATTGGGTCACACTGGTTGGTAAGTTGATCAATGAACCGAGCGATGTAGTTTAACCTCCCTAAAAATCCTCTGACTTCTTTTTGTATGCGCGGAGGTGGTAATTCTTGTATGGCTTTTATCTTATCTGGATCAACCTCAATACCTCTCTCACTGACAATGAAGCCTAGTAATTTTCTCGAAGTAGCCCCAAACGTACACTTGGCTGGATTAAGCTTCAGCTGGAACTTTCTTAGTCTTTCAAACAACTTCCTGAGGTTCCCAACATGCTCTCTTTCCCCCCGAGATTTGGCAATCATATCATCGACATAGACTTTTATTTCTTTGTGCATCATGTCATGGAATAGCATCACCATTGCCCTCTGATATGTTGCCCTAGCATTCTTCAATCCGAATGGCATCACCTTATAGCAGAACGTTCCCTACATTGTTACGAAGGTAGTTTTCTCCATATCCTCGGGAGCCATCTTGATCTGATTATAACCCGAGAAACCATCAATGAAAGAAAATAAAGAATGTTTTACTGTATTATCCACCAACGTATCAATGTATGGTAAAGGAGAATTATCCTTAGGGCTTGCTCGATTCAGATCGCGATAATCTACGTACATTCGCACCTTTCCGTCTTTCTTTGGTACCGGGACTATATTAGCTACCCATTCTGGATATTTAGAGACTTGTAAGAAGCCAGCATCAAATTGTTTCTTGACTTCTTCTTTTATCTTTAACAGTATTTCAGGTCTCATTCATCTTAGCTTCTGTTGAATGGGTTTGCATTCTGGTTTCAGTAGGAGTCTATGGACCACTACATCCCCGTTTAACCCTGGCATGTCCTGATACGACCATGCAAATACATCTTTGTACTCATGAAGCAAAGCGATCAAATCATGTTTGGTATTCTCTGAAATGGAGGTCCCAATCTTCACTTCCTACCTCTTTTCTTCATTTCCCAAGTTCACTGTCTCAACAGATTCTTTATGGGGTAGAATTTGTTTATCTTCTTGTTCTATCATTCTTAGTAAGTCAGGAGACGAGACATAATCTTCAGCATTTTCCTCAGCTTCGAATTCTCCTAAACAAATAGCTTTCTCGAAATCGATTTCAAGACTTGTAACGGGATTGCTCATGTCGTTGACATCTGAGCACCTAAAAGGTGAATGAAAAAGAAAACTATAGAGGAGCATCAAGGTATCAACAAACATAATGTTATGGCATGATATGAGATACATGTAAGGACAAGCTATGAGAATGGGGAATAATTATGAAGTTAATGAGAATGAAAAGACCATGACAAAATGCATCTCTATTAATGTTCATTTAAATAATAAAGAGCAAACATAAGCTCTTACAAAAGAATCCCACTATTACTTAGGGGCACACAAAAAAAGAGAGTTAACATTGAGCATTACTCTGGAGAGGACTCAGAAACTACAAGAAGATCCACAACAGTCCAATTGTTCTAAACAAATCTTGGAGGACAATGGTGTATCATTGAAACATCTTTAATTGCATCATCTCCTTTGTCAATAACATTTATACTGACGTTCTAAAGACCCCTTTTAATCAATAACAGCGTGCTTCGTGAATCATCTCGCCCTAGGTACATCATTTCTGCAGATGTAAATATTTTTGACAAAGGAGGATACGTTATGAGCTCCCATTCCAATTCCTGACCTGAGGCTCTTGCAATCCTCCTTTCTTGATCTTTATGCAACAGTTTTTTTCTTTTTCGTATATCCGGCTTGAACCCTAAACCATATCGAGCCTTGTGGTGTACCAGTTTTAGTGCTCAGTGAATGATTAAGGTGATATGCACATGCAAATGAATGGATGAATGAATAAATGACAAATGAATGTTAGTAATGAATAAATATGCAAGAATTTTGGTGTTGATTTCAAGATAGCCCCATACTTAGGCATTTCATTAATCAAAAGAGTCCATTACAAAACGTTTTGCCATCTCTGATTTAACAGTTACACAAATTTCCTAGCCACATCGCCTTGTTTCTTTACTCGTTCTAGGAACTCCGACATGCTTAAACTTTGGCTCGGGATCATATCTCCCTGATTGAAAGTGAAACATTGGTAAGCTGGGTCCCAGAATCGAACCATGGCTTGAATCAATCTGTTCGCTCACGTTGACAAATGCATCAAGTGAGCTATATCCACAGCATTTACTTTTTCGGTGAAGATGCCCCTAGTGTCCAGGTCCCACTGTTTCCAAATTCTAGTCAAGTCTTCGAGGTTATTCCGATGAGCATTCGTAGTCACATGCTCGGGAAGATTGGAGTTACATCCTTCCTTTAAACTGTCCCCTTTTACTTTCTGGGTTTTCAAAGACCAGTCTTGAACCACGGCATTTTTCTCGGCTACTTATGTAATTGACTCCTCCATCAGAAACCCGTTTTTGGCAACCAATCTCTAATCAACACCTTCCTAACAAGATGCCTATGATGCATGATGAAAAATAAAAATGAAGACAAATAACCTTGGTTAGTAATCACAACAAATATAAATGAAGAAAAACTATGGAAAATCTAACAAATTAAGCTATTCAATCGTGCATTTTGGTGAAACCGACCTACTTTATTTTATTTTTTTTTTGTTTTTACATTCATCATGCTTTGCAAAATAAACTTACCTCACATGCTCATCAGATAATCTACCCGATCCAATTTTATTAAACAGACCTAATTCTCTTGCAAAAACAAATATAAATGTAAAAGAAAAAAAAGTAAGAGGCGTTTCTCCCATGTACTTATTTGGGTGACTATTCGACGGACGAAGTTTCGGCATGGCTCTAATCGGGTGGCTCATACGGTTCATTATATGCAGTTTCGGTTCTAAAAAGGTACTCGAATTGTCCGCATCGTCGCCTACTAAGGCTAGTCACGAGCCTCGGTTATCGCCCATCATAGGCTCATGAGCTCAATTCGAGGATTACATTTACTTATGCCTATGCGGAGGACAAGTTAACTCACGAAAGCATAAGTCATATGTAACCGGAAGTATTCACTAGCTTTGTGCGGAGGAGGGACGAGTTAACTCACGAAGGCATAGCGTTTACTTCCACTTAAGCGGACGGAGCCCTGTAGAGAGAGCTCATGTTATGCAAAAATGCAAGTGCACTGCGTGTGTGGGAGAAACTCACAAACCTTTTCGTTTTATTTTAAAACTAAAAAAACTAAAACCGTACAAACTTAGAGTGAAAAACAAAAAAGATAAAACAAGTTAGAAAAATATTTATAACATGATGCAAATGCATGACTTTTCAAAAAAACAAAATTTAAGGATCACGACTAAATATTAATTTAAACAAGGAGTTTCGAAAATTTTGACAACAAGTGTTTAATCCCAGACTCGACTCTCAAAAAAAAGTCCCCAGTGGAGTCGCCAGCTGTAGCGACCTAAAATTTGGTACTGGCCCTAATTGAGAAAATTATTGAACATTTGTAAACAGAGTTTCGATTTTATTAAAAAAGGGAGTCGCCACCGATCTTTTTTCTAGGTGTGATCGGACACCTAATAAATCCTATTTTTTAAAAGAAATTTTTTTTTTTGAATTTTCTTAAAAAAAAAGGGCCGAGTTTAGGTCTACGTCAAAATTCCAGAGAAAAATAGGGTTCGGGAGTCGGTTACGCGCGAGGAAGGTATTAGCACCCTCGCGACGCCCAAAATTGGTATATCGTTAAACGCGTGTTGTCTTAATTTTCACAAATACGAGTTCAATTTAATATTTAATCGTGATCTGATTGAAACACGAGAATTTTTAAAAACACGAAAATTTTTGAAAACACGAAAATTTTGAAACTCTAGAATTTTTTAAAACCCGAGAATTTTTGAAAACACAAAAATTTTGAAACTCGAGAAATTTTTAAAACCCGAGAATTTTTCAAAACACGAAAATTTTGAAACACGAGAATTCTTGAAAACACGAAAATTTTTTGAAACTCGAGAATTTTTTAAAACACGAAAACTTTTGAAAACACATTTTTTTAAAAAAAATTACATATTATCATATTATATGCATTTTAAAAACGAAATTTTGATAATTTAAAAATAAACACAAAAATAATCATTTTATTTTAAAAACCCGAGAATTTTTTTTATTTTTTTAAAAGGGCATATCGTATTTAACACGAACCAATAATATTCACCCAACATAGCGATGAAATCAACGACTTAGTGTCAAACCGATTCGTTGCTTTTAAAAAAAAAAAAAGAACTTATTAAAAATTAAAATTTATAACTAAAATCACACAATAATACTTCAAAAAAAAAGTTAAAAATGCTAAATTAATTAAAATGAAACAACATTTAAATAGATGGATTAAAAAATGGATTGAGAGTGTACCAAAGCCCAAAGTTATAGGCTTGGGCTGCTGAAATTTGGGCCTTTGTTGGGCTTGTACACCTTTGCCCTTTTTTCTCTTAATTTGGGCCTGCTCTTTTTCTTTTTGATGATGGGCTGTTGCGTCGGGCTTGGGCCTGCTGGGGGTCTCCACGGGTCGGACGGGTCAGGTCGACCCGGTTATTTATTGTTTTCTTTTATTATTATTTTCTTTTTTCCTTTTTTTTTTCTTTTTTTTTTCTTTCTTTTTTTCCTTCTTTCTTCTTCTCCTTCTTCTTCTTTCTTCTTCTTCTTCCTTCTTCTTCTTCTCCAACCGCCGCCGTTGACGTCTCCGTCTCCTCTGCCGGTGGTGAGATGCTCCCCTCTTCTCTTCTTCTTTTCTCTCTTTTTCTCTTCTTTTTCTTTCTCTTTTTTTTTTCTTCCTCTTTTTCATGGGTTGTGGTTACTTGAAATTTTTTTTTATGGGGTTTCTTCTCTTTTATAGTGTTGCTTTTACAGGTATTAGGTGGCTAGGGGGAAGGGAGGCCATCCCTTAGGCCGGTGGCCGGAAAATCTGGGGTTGGGTGCGCGAAATCCGCCGAATTGTTGGGGATTTTCTGACAGAAGGACTGAATTGCAAACACAGAAAAATAGGCAAGGTCAAAGTGTAATTTTAAGAAAGATAAGGGGTCAAAATGTAATTTTAGAAAAGTTTAGGGATCAAAAGATAATTTTGGAAAAGATAAAGGGGTCAAAATGTAATTTTAGAAAAGTTAAAGGGTCAAAATGTAATTTTTATTTTTTAATTTTAATTTTGAAATTAAACACGAAATCGAGCCGGACAAAATTTAGTGTTTACAATGACGTGTCATATCAGCCTCAAATGCATCCTCGACCACTAATATATCACTCACCTCCACCTCTCATGTATCCAACTCCTCAAATATATCCTCCATATCAATTATATGAAAACCAATGTGAAAATGTTACTTTATATATAAATATATATATATATATATATTTGGACAAAAGGCCAAGAGAATCAAGTCAAGAACGCTCTCAAAGTGAAGGTGAAGGATTTGATCCTCCTCCTCATTCCACTAATTGGTGAAAACTAAATCGTACCACTATCACTATTTGTAAGGTATGTTTCTTTTTAAAGAAAACTTTTGTTAATGTTTTTAATTTTAATGATATTAAAACATTTAAAATATATCTTTAGATAAATGATAGGAGTATATTTTATGAAAAGATAATTAAGAATTGAAGCATGTTAAATTATATATGAAGGTAGAATGAGAGTGAGAATGTGGTAGGAAATAGGAATAATTAATGAGAATCTATACATTTATCTATTCCTTTTTTGCTTTTGTAGCATAGGATGTTTTGATATATTCACCATCTTCAAAGCTGTCAAGAAATTTTGAAGACCACTCTCATGTATGAATTTTCAATTATTCTATCTATAAAAACTTTCAAACTTATTAAATATGAAGAATGTTTAATATTTCCTATTTTTTTACTTTGTTATTAGTTTATATAATATTTTTAGAAAATTCGTAAATAAATATGAGAATAATCAATGATAGTAAAAATTGTGTTATCATATTAATAAAAGTTCATAAGTGTTAGAAGACACCCTAAAAATCATTAAAAGTGATTTTTTATAATTATAATTATAATTATTATGTTTTACAATAAGTTGTGCAAATTTTAAAAAAAAAACCACGACCATGATATCCATAGTGATCCGTTATGTTCGCAACAGCGATGAACATAACACGACCGAAAACGCGGCCGCAACTACAATTTAAATCCCTGTTGATGGCTGTGACGGCTGCCAGTGGCACGGTTGATGTGTTTGCTACATCTCATTACACCAAATCTCACATTCACAAAACCCAAGAGAGCCACGAGGGTGATGAAGAGAAAACAAAGCAAACCGAAAATCATCTGTATGTTCATACTCCTGACAACATCAGCAGGAATTGCTATAGGAATAGCAATAACAAATGCATACGATGAGAACAGCCCAACTTCACTGATTGTGGAAGGATTATTGAACGCGGCATCATCTGGGATCTTAATATACATGGCGTTGGTGGATCTTCTAGCCGCTGATTTCATGAATCCAAAGTTACAAAACAATGGAATACTTCAAGTTGGAGCCAGTGTTTTCTCTTCTCCTTGGGGCTGGTCTTATGTCTCTCTCGGCTATTTGGGCTTAAAGTTTCCAAGAAAAAAGAAGTTCCAATTAAAGGATTAGACCATATGAAAGCAAGGAATTAAGCTCTATTTATCACAAGTTTTTCTATTTTTAATATTTTAATATTTTTGTACTTTGGCAATATTAGCTTCTTATGCGCTAACCAAATAGCAGAATCCCCAAGGCATTCTTTTATATATATATATATATATATATATATATATAACCCTTAATTTAGTACTGCATGTCATGTAGCAAACATGTTTAGTTTAAAAATTATACAAATACGATAATAGAAAAAAGAATGTTAAATGATATATTAAAGCTTAAAAGCATTTAAATTTAAAGTAGAAATATGTTTAGTTTACATGTATGTGTATGGGGGATTGAGTTTCCATGGGTGATAAACTTGAGACAGAATAGAGATATCTGGGAGCACGTGAAAGTGCACTGACCTTTGATAAGTTGTATGAGGGTGGATACTAATTTGCTAAGTCCATGTACATTTAGGATAATCCCCAATCTAATGCCAAACCCTTTTGTGTGTGATTTCAGACGGAATTAAACATTCATTCTGGTCCGGGAAGGGAAAACAGGTCTCTGTCAAACCATTCATTTCCAGTTGAAAGATTTTTTTAAAAAAAATTCTATTATTTTATGAATAATAATTTGAGACCATTGGCACAGGACATCTCAATTTCTGGATTGCACTAAAGCTGTAGCTATTTTATAGTTACTTTGAATTCTGAAATATCCCAAAATTCGATTTCTCTTAAATTCTTGAGAATATAAAATTAATATTGGAAGAGTTTGCCTACTGCAATCCAATTTGACGAAGGGTAGTGCTTTTTGAGACTTGTACTTGTAGCCCTTTAAGAGCATTGATGAGATTTAGTTCTGAGGATCTATGAAATAAATAAATAAAAGTCATTGCTTGAAAATTTTGAAAGTTATTGCAATGCAACTACAAGGTAGCTTCTCATCACCTTTGAAACAAAAATATATCATCTTTTCCAGGAAGCTTGCAAATTCAATGCTTCACATGGATGATGGTTGCATTGTCTTCCAATTTTGTATCAGCCATTAAATAATATATATTTTCTATTCAAACAATATATATATATATATATATATAAGGTCACTAATCTATTAATAAGATTATATTTTAGTTATTAAACTATTTGAAAGTTTTAATGTAAGTCATTGGGATGTTAAATCACTATTATATAGTCTTTTTCTATTTGCATCGTCTGCACCAATTAAAAGCTCTTCTTTTCTACAATTCAATTTTTTCACGAAATTACTTTAAACGTCATGAATCTGCAAACAAAAATCCAAACAACTTTGTTGTCCAATCGAATCAACTTGAATCTAAGGTATGTTCTTCTACTCGTTGATTAGTACTAATACACTATATCAATCATCGAATCGTTGCTTAGAGCTCGCTAACCGAACTTTTAAAAAGAAAAAAACCTAACAACCCTGTGAATTAAATAAAAACTTCTTAATAGTTCAGTGGCTAAATTAAAATTTTAAAATAGTTCAATGACCATTTTGTAATTTTTTTAAAGTTGAGTGACTAAAACATAAACTTATTAAATTAAGTAAAATTTACCCTTAACATAATATGGATATCAAACTTTTAGATTAAAAGGTTTGTTTTTCTATAATCTTAGTACAAAATAATTCCAATCTCTGAGTTTTGCTTAACCCCAACAGTTTATTCGCGACATTGATATTTCACAACGATGGAACTAAAAATTAAATTCAGGTATTCTTACAGTCACAGTTTTAAAAGATGAGCATACAACAAGTTTTGAGTTTTGAATTTGTATCTCTGCAATATGTTGCAAAGCATAGAAACGACATGGCAACGAAGATAATTGTCTTCTTACCAATGTTTGTTTTTTCTACATAGATACAGTGTTCAAATTAACACTTCAGGTTCCTTGGGTAAAAACCAAAAAAAAAAAAAAACACAAACTAGAAAGTACAACTGAAAAACAGGCTTGCAAGTTATGATAAAAACGCTTTTGTAACACTACCGCTTGCCTTGTCCATAGTTCACAACAACTTCGCCAAATCCATTTATTAAGACCAAATAAAAATCATCTTTTGGACTTCCCTCAGCAACTGTTGGCACAATGTCAGAAAAATGATAGATGAAACTGATTGTTACTAACGAACACTTAGAAGGGGCTTCATATCTTTGAAAGAGCACATGATTATACGAGAACGAGTGCGACATATAAATCACCCATTACCCTTTGTCAATGGCATACACATCACAGGAAGCTGAACCATTAATTCAGCCTTCCTCCCAATCTACATCATCCTCATCATCTCCAGATTCTTCTGCTTCCACATTCAAATCATTGACCTTATAACTCTCAGTTGTATTGCCTGAAACACACCAACATCTTCATCATGATGAACTTATAACTAGTTGGACACATTTTGTATTAAAAATAATACATGGAGCATTAGAATTGAACTTGAATCAACTTGCATATATAACTAATATCGAAAGGTAATAGGAAATTTCAAGTTGAACTATTGCAAGTTATTTCTATCATTGCTTGACACACTTTGAATGGCAATAAAACTCGTAAAAAATGCACATGGAGATGAATTAAATGTTTCAACAGGGGGGTGGCTGACAAACTTTCCCCCACCAGTAGGCATAATGCATAATCCTATTGTAATATGTATCTATGGATATAGAACTGATTGGGGATAACACCATAATAGGCAGTGAACCAACTACGAAAATAACTATCCAATTAATTATGCACACCTTAAATAGCACAAATATGAGACTTTTGTGGCCAGAAGAATGCAAAACTTTCTTAGAGTTAGAAAAATAATGATGTTTTCGGGTCATTCTACACTTGGCATGTCACAGATATTCCCACAATACGAATCCTTTATGTTTTAGATATTAATTAGTATGATTATTAGCAAGCAGCAATTCTAGTGCAATCAAAATATGATGCCACCAATTAAACTGAGAATTTGCACCCACAATAAGTACTACTCCCTCTTTCTTATCGGATGTCCACTTTTATGTATTTTGTTCCTTGCTTCCCCAGTTTTAACCATAAAGTAACTCAAAAGCTGGATACTGGCTCACCCAAAATTGTATTTCAATGAAAGGCAACACAGGAGAAAGGCGAACATACAACTTGAAACAAAAAGTACTACACTATTTATTATAGATTAGGGTACCATATCTTGGTATGTATGTTGTTGATATTTAAGAATTGAATTTAATTAAAAATGTAAGAGAACAATAAACACTGAAGTTTAAATAAATAGTAGATTAGGTTTCCACTCTATACATATGATACTCTGATTTGTATATAAAATATGAGAATAGGTATACGAAAATATGAATTACAATGGAACACAGGAAAAGGGAATTAAATTATATTGATGGCTTGTAAAACTTTGGAAATGGCTGAATGTATTCTATATTCGGCACAGTAAGTTCTCTGGCAAGGTTTTAATATCTTTTTGCATGTTAAATATTCTTTTAAATGTTTCATAAGAACGGATAAGCATGACTACAAGTTTAAGTAATTTGAACAATTAATTCTGAACAGTTTTCATAGTCATCAAAGAGAAACCAAGTTATATTCCGAATACAAAAGAAAAACTGGCACTTACCAGCAACAGGAGCTTCTTCCCAATCAATATCATCTTCTCCCTCATTGTCATCACGTTTAGCTTTCATACCAACTTGACGATTGGAAGAGTCAGAAAGACCAGTGGCTAGAGGAATGTCCGATAATTCTTGTTGTTTCTTAGCAGCTTCTTCTAGTTCTTGTTGTTTCTTATACAAAGCAGCATAATAAGCTTTAAGATACTCGTCCTGTAATACAACAGGAAAGAAATTCTTGTAAGTTAAACTGGATGGCATGGACAGAAAGAAGGAAAGAATAATAATACATCTCATTATACATACCTGTATCTTCTTCTTATCATCATTTTCAACAGTGGACTTTTTGTCATCTGAAAATTCTGGTTGTGCTGAGCTGCCATCTGGCTTTGACTCTTGCTTGACCTCTCCACGTTGTTCCTTCGTCAGGTTCATACCTTGCTTTATCATCCAAGGTGGCAAAACTTTCAGGGATGTACTAGCACTTTCAGACTTGACATCTTCCTTGCCATCAAGACCAGAAAAGGCAACTTCAACCTGCCAGGCAAGCCCAAAAAGCTTTAAAAATAATTGTTTATGGTAAAATATCCAACATTTGAAATTAAGAAATGCATGGTGAACACTGTAGAGGAGAATCTCCAGTAAAAGTAAAAAGAATATAAAATCCACACTTCAAGAAACAATACTAACCGCTGAGCATTAAAAATAAACGGATTGTTTGGTTTAATAACAATGATTTATGACAGTAATAAAACTCAACTGACTATTCAGTATAGTGGTGGTCTACGTGGAAATCTGTTTCAGCATAAATGGTTGGTTATATAAGCAGCAAGGGCTTACTAGCTTTCATAAAGGCACCAGGTGCAATAGTTAAGTTAGAATGTTGCATGAAAATTCATGAATATTTCATTTAAGATTTTGGGACATTTTGAACCTCCAAGAATTGTGGATGCATGACTGCAAATACCCATTCAAATGAAAAGAGATCCAGGAAATTAAACTACAATAATTCAGGCTGAAGAAATATGCCCAAGTCTAGCATCAATATTCCATGACTATTAGTAACAGGGACTTAAGTGGCAGTGTCAAAATCGTGTTTTCGGTCATGCTGCTGTTATCGTGATTGCGGATGTAATAGATATTATCGCGGTCATTACCATCATTGCAGTCATGAACTTTTTTCAAATTTGCACAATTTCTTATAAAACATAAAAATAGTTCTAAGCATGAAACTTTATTGTTAATTATTTTTAAAGTGCTAATAACATTTTATAGTATTTTATTTATATGTTAAAAATATTCACAAACAAATCAAGAAAATAAGAAACGAAGCTATTTGACTAAACCTAGATAAGATTAGAAGAAAAGTAGATGTAGTTTCAAGCCAGGATGATCAAAGACTCTTATTGTTAAACAAGAGGGAAGTTGGAAACGTAGAGAGAGGAGAAAAATCAGAGGTTTGTTACGTTCTGTCTCATTTGTGCAGTTCCTTTATCTTTTCTTAACTTTTTTCCTTTCCTTTGTTGTGCAGATATAGTCACTAGCCTGCTCTTCCTTTCTCACCTCGTCTCATCCCAATCTCATTGTTCAAGAGAAGAGTTCTTTCTAAAAGTAACAAGATAGCGGGAATAGCGGCTGTTAAAGCCGCAATTTTCCGTTAGGCTGCTTTTCGCGGCCGTGATTGGCTGTTTTTGCTGTGAAAATATTCACACCGCTATTTGAGCTTTTATCTGTGGCAGATGGTGCCGCCACCGCAAAATAGCAACCACTATTCTATGATGCCATCGCTACTTGAAACCCACCTCACAAAGAACAAAGAGAAATACAGTTTACGTAAACTCTTACCTTTGTCTCCCCAAGAAATGGCATAGGTGTGCCACCATAACCCTGAGAATTTTTGGAAGGATCATTAGAACCAGAATCACCATTTACAGCACGCCCAGCAGCACTTGCTCGAGCTTCCCATGCTTGGAGACTTCCAAATTCTGGAATAGGCATATCTTTTACTCTGTTGAGTTGTTCCATTAATGGTTTAAGCTGTACCTGCAGTCATTTCATTGTGTCAAATGTCAATTTCAAAAAATGGCATGCAAAATGTACACAATGGAAAGAATGAAGTCAAAAAGGCTTGGATATTTCTATAAACATATACACAAAACAAATATATAGGGAAATAAGTTAAAACGAAATGGAGTTTGAAGGACTGATATGATGATCAAAATTGGCTATCACAGCTATTTGCAAGTAAATTTTGGTACAGTGAAAGAGATCAACAATCTAAGGACAGGACAGTTGTGCAAGCCCATCTCCCTCATCCCCCCAGGAGGTAGTCAATATCCACGTCAAGATTTTATCTATATTTAATTTTTTTCACGCTTTAAGCTTAACCGTCTCTAGCTGTCTGATAGTAAGATCAACATTGACAGAAAGAAATGAAGTGCATGCTAGCACTGAACTGAGGCTTATGGAATGACATTTAACACAGTAATCTTCAAGCTACTTTTTTCTGAAGTCATCAATGTTTAGTTTCAGGTTAGGTAGTCACTCTTGTCTTCAAAATGCATAGCTGCCACTACTCTAGCCGTCTTTCGAACAGAAACAAGAAGAAAATCACATTTGCGACTTCATTCAGCTTTGAATGTAATGCCGTTCAGGTCTACCAACTCCCACTGGGACTTCTAATGCTAGGTCATGAACTCCCCCAATAGACTAGCAATCTAACCTCTACAAAAGTGTGCAACATTAGAAAGGGGAGAAGGTTGCATTCCTTAGTTCATATCTTTCCAACAGGGCTTTATCTGGAGTGTTTGAACTTCTATCAGTACAAAGGTGTTCAGGATAGTTCTAGTTCTAGTGACTAGGATAGGGCAATTTGCAAACCTCCTTCAGGATTTTTCTCTCTACAACTCGTATGGCTCAAGATGCAATTAATAAGAGATTGAAGAAGTAACTTGTTGCATGAAGGGAATAACAATCTAGGGGCCAATGAGTGATGCCGTCAGAAGTTAATGAAGTACTTGAAAACACGAAGTTAGAGAAAAATATCATTTGATGAGGTACAAAAAATGAGTTTAAATATCACCCGATCAGCTGAGAATGAGAATGATGTAAGACAGTGAAGGTAAGTTATCCAGAAAGTGAGAATTGCAGGAGCAGTAGTACGTCACCATTGTTCCAAATGCTAGGTAGCATAGAAGCAGGCAATTAAAACTTGATAAGATGCTTTTGCAGGAAACATCTTCTGAAGTTTATCACAGAGGAAAGGCTTTTGTTTGGAAGATATTTGGAGTGGAAAATGTAGGGGGAGGATTGAAGTGAAAGGTGAATTCACTGATTTATTCAGGTGGAAGATATGGAAACTTCAAAGTTCTGCTCTTTAGTTAGTGTCTATTAAGGTACGGCAATGATCAACTATTTCTTTATATCAAATATAAAGTCAAGAATATTACATAAACATCATTAAGAAGTGCAGACATAAAGTTTTCCGACTACATAGTGGAGCACCAGACTACAAACATTAAGTTTAAATCATTAGCACAAAGGGAATTAGCATTTCAATATTACAGAAATCTCAGTTACAGTTGACAAAGTCCAAACCATGTAAAGCCACAATCACAGGTCAACCAGACAATTTGCTATTGAATTATGCTCATATGCAAATCATTTGGGCGTAAAGGAAGTGATAAAATACAAAACTTAGATAGCATAAACACAATGAAAAAAAGAATCAACAAAGTTTTAATAGGAAAGATTAATTAGCAGAAACTAGAATCATTTGCTTTGCATACAAAGCAAAGCTTGATGCTTGCGGCCTTTGTTCCACCACTTTGAGCAACTAGCTTTCAAGGAAATACAAAAGCTACGCTTCTAGATTTATGTTCACTTACTAGCTCAAAGCTTTAGTAGCTTTAAAAATGCATTAAGAAAATGGGGGCCTGAATGATCACTGCCATCTGATGTGGCAGAATCAACCAGTAAAAACTAGAACAGAACATTTCATGATAGGCAAAGCAAACTTCAAGACACAGAAACTGTTCCTCTATCCCCCAGCAAATTGATAAAATAACGTGTTTCCTATACTATATAGACATAACAGCCTATCATCTTTATGGGCTTCATTGAGAAGAAATTATTATTTTGATAACTATGTTCTTTTTTCCTTTTAAGAAGAATTCAAGAAAAACACATCCCTTCATAATCAGAAGCCATGGGCAAGGTACTAAGCCGAATTAGAATGGACCTCACTGATTTGCCCAATGTTAATATTTCAACCTCTAATCAAGTCCCAATGACATCCAAAGAATTTAGGGCTGGTAAAAAGGGATCTTACTTAAATTACATCCTTTTTATAATATGTCTTGAAAAATGTTGTAAACATACTATACTATTTTGTTAATTTATGATAAAAGGGATTAACTTTCTAATTTTAATAGATTCACATTCTAGATCAAGCACAAATGAATATGCTTTATAAGGCAATAAATAGGAACTTTAAAGAGAAAAATTACCTCCATTTTCTGAAGCATGTCCTTCAACTTTTCACGCCGTCGTCGTCGTGCATTGTCATCTCCATCTCCTACATCTTGCGCGGCTAACTTGTCACTCTCTGCCACCAATTCTCCATTACATCTTTCACAGTGAAAATATTCATCCTCCAAAGAAACTAATCTCAATGCATCCAAAGCATTGTATCTGAAAACATGGTAACAGGACACCTTCAATTTTTCAATGCTACTAATTCACTAGACAAATATACTTTTCAAACAACCCAAGGAAAGAAAAAAGAGGAGGAGGACAAAAGAGAGAAGCAATGGCAGAAACCTTTTCCCACAGCCAGGGCAGACATACTCCTGAACAGTATTCTTGTCCTCAAGTTCATCCTTTATTTTTTTCTTCATACGATGCATTCTATACCTAACAACATCATATATCTAAAAAAACACATTGCTTAGTCAGAATCAGCTCTGGACATAATAAAACGGATTGAGAAAAAGGCAAAAGAGATTTTATGAAGGCAGTCATAACCATATGGCATAGGCATATAGTTTTTGTTTTGTATTGGTATGTACCAAAACCAGTGTGTTTTGGCTACCTTTTATCTGTACTTTTAATATTTTTCACATATATATAGCTCATTATTTAATGCTCTAATTAAACATGAAAATACACTTCCACTTCATACATCTGTGCAGAGAAATTCAAATATAAAATTTTAAAATCATAAATATTTATTATGCAAAAATTCTAAACATAAAATAAATATAAAAAGAAGGTAAATCGTTACTAATCAAGTTCAATAGCATGATTTAATGAACATATCTGAATGAACATATTTTCTAGTATGGGGTCATATGGCTGGAACAGACTGATACAGAGCAGTAAAGACTTGTACAAAAAACTAAAAGAGTACATAGCTGGTAAAATAGCAAACTTTTGCCAAATCAGGTCAGTACTGACCGAAACCACTGATACCAGTTAAGTACCATATGAATAGCTCTAGGGCTTGTGCCTTTTCTATCTAGTCCATTATTAATAAATCAATCTATGCATATTAGAATTGGAGAAATAAAGAATGGAATAAATAGAAGTAGTAACCTGTGCATAGTCTAGACAACAGTAAGAGTGAGTGTGCAGTTTAATCTTCTCCTCTCCCTCTTTCCCACCCATTTGAGTATCAGCCGTCGCAGCAACTGCAGCACTATAAATCTTTGCCCCTTTAGCCGTCTGTGACCAAATCGAACATAAGTATGCAAGCAAAAACAAAAAGGTTCAATAATCACAACCAAAAACTGTTCCAACAATTAATGAAACATATAAAATGCAAATGGAAACCAGACTTTTTGGTCACTGACACCATCACTATGCCTCAATTCTATGTGAAAATAAGAAACAATTGAAGACAGAAAACAAAGGAAAAGAAAGAGAGCTTCAATCATTTGATATGCACAGTAATTGTTCTAGATTAATAGAGAATAGAGAATTGTAGTATTTGTTCTAAATTAATAGAGAATAGGAAAACAATGATTAACTAACAGATACAGAAGGAATACTTACTGACAAAACCACAAAGAGTGACAACTAAGAAAACATTATTCCAAAGGAAGAGAAAAGAAAAGGCGCTATAGCAGTCTGACCTCTCTTCTATGATCACGGGTGACTAATTTTTCTTCCTCAAATAGCCGTAAAATCCTCCGAAGTTGCTTTGAATGGAGTTTCAACTCCTTTGCCAAATCTTCTTCCCTAACCCATTGTCTCCTGGAAATGAAAGCAAGCAAAAAAGAGAATGTGCCTTAGAAATTGTAAGCCTGAAGCCAGCATGATTATTGCATGCAACCAGAACATATTTGCAAGCAGGCATAATAAGTTCTTGGAAATAAACATATTTGCCATCCTATTGAAAGACGTCTTATTGAAGTGGGAAAAAACCACTTGCCAAAGTAGTCAACTCAGTTTCAACATATTATACCAATTACAAAATAGCTCCAATACTAAAATTCAATGCTACCTTCCCATTTCTCCAGCAAACAAAACCAGTTCTCTTTTACACGCTATCAAATGCAAAACAATTTTTAAGTCTTCCATGAATAAAGGATAAAGAATCAGTACCTTGTAAGAGCATCAAGAACTACAACAGCAATTCCTCTATTATCCCCTCGACCAGTCTTTGGTTGATTATCTCCTTTTGTTGTCACGTCATCATAAAACGCCCGAGCAGCAAGTTTAACCAACCTGATTTCCCAATTACGATATCAATAAATAATTACATAGGCAAAATTTACAAAACCCAGTTTGGAGAAACCCTCTATGGCCCTGATTTAAAGTAAAAGAAAAGGCAACCTGTTAAATGGCTCGATGCTCATATTGTTAAGCGATTGGTGTTAAACAACTTCCTCGTAATTTTCCAAACTAATTTGCATCACACAATATGCTTCCGCAAGAAGAACTGCATCATCACATAATTAAAGTAAAAAAAATTATTGGTTTCCAGATCTAGAGTGATGGAGTTAGAAAGAAAGGATGGGGCTGGTAGTAAATAAAGCACGGGTCGAGGGATAAGCAGTGGAGCAGAATTTGGAGAAAACCCAGATTGCGCTTTTTGCAAAGACAGACAGAGTACAAGCAATGAGTTCATAGTATCAAAGATTGGAGAACTACCTGTTGGAAAGATGATTGAGGCAAAAATTGATAGAAAAAGGTGAGCCAAAGAGTAAAGAAAACAGCGTTCAGCAAGTAAGCGTAGCGGAGCTTTTCTTGGAGAACCAAACGATATGTGCGCGATGATGTGCCTGCAAAGAAGAAGGCGTGTCTGCGCTAGTTTACACACTTGCCTTCATAAATATTATATATTAGTATTCTTTTTCCATAAATTATTATGTTTGGTTCATACTTAATAGAATGGGATAACTTGTTAAGTAGATTCATTTTGGTATCTTTACTATCTCTTTTTTCACTTTCATATTTAAATTTGATAATTAGATCTATTTTTGTCCCTAAACTTGAAAAGTATAAATATTTGATGAGTTGGCACTCTAAGATTACACCACATCATCACTTGAGAATTAAAAAAATCATATAAAATTTGCAGTGATTACGTGATACAATCTTAAAGTATCACATACAGTATTTTGATAACCGATCAGATCATTGGTTTTGGATTCAATCGATTTGATCGGTTCAACTACTACACCAAATATAATTAAATAAATAATTAAAAATAATTTTTTTATTAAACTAATTCAACTTGTTTAACAATTGATTTTTGTCCCAGTTTCGTGTAGATTCTAATTCAATTGGTTCAACTGCTTTGTTCGGACTAATATACCTATCGGTTCTCGATTCAATTAGTCCGACTAACCAATCTAATCCTATTTCAAGAACATTGGTCGCATAATCAAATCTTAACATAATCTTAAAGACCAAAATAAATCTAATTACCAAGTTTAAGGACAAAAAATTATAATATCCCTAATATAATATATATTGGTTAAAGATATATTATTTGGAGTTTCTTTGATGAAGTTAAAAACTATAAGGGTTTTTGTTTGAGTGTGTTTTTTTGGTATTATAAATTATAGTTGTAATCGGGATGCTATAAGGATGTTAACTATATGAAAATTATTTTACAATATTTTATATATATATGATTAAAATATCATAATTTGATATAAATGTAAAAAAATTAAATCAACAGAAAATTAATATTTTTAATGATTTAATTTTTTTATATATATTCGATAATCTAAAATAAAACAATTTGATAGATTTTTTTTCTATAAAAAAAGTGTAGAAAATAATAAATAGATAAGAACGACTTATCACTTAATGGAGAATATTTTTAATTAATTAAATTTATTCATTTTAATATTATATTATTTTTATAAAAACTTTACTTTTAAAATTTGATTTTTGTTTAGGATAAAGTGAAATATTTAAAATTTAAGGATAAAATGTAAAATATATATATTTTTTTATAATTAAAAATCTAATTATATTTCATAATTAATTTTAAGTAATATTTAATATTTAATTTTTCAATTGAAGGAGATCATAATTTACAAGATTATCCTTACTGATGAAAAGAATATTTTCAATAATATTTATTATTAAGATAGGTTTGCGTTAATTGTGTAATAATAGAAAATATTAATTAATAAATTTTAAAATGATCAATTTAAGTTATAATTTTTATTGACACAAATATGTTTCATTATTCTACAATTAAATAGAGTATTTAATATTTTATTTTTCTTTCAAGTAACATATAAATGTACATGTTTTAAATATAACCAATCACGCATGCATTTAGAAGTGTGGGAGGAGAAAGTAAATATTTGGATCCTTTGATTTTTGCATATTATGATTCATTCATCAAAAAGAATTGAGTGTTAAAATTAGAAAACCAAGAATTAATTAAAAATATATTTTAAGAGTATTTAAGTCTTTATTTCTTTTATTAAAATCCAATTTTATCTAGTTTTTCTTGCTAAAAAAATTTCTTTTATTTTTCCTTTCTATATTTAAATATCTATATAAATTAAAAACTATTATATAATTAAATATTTATTATTTCACTATATGTATTATGGGTATTCATATATAATTAAATAATAATACTTATTTATAGTTTTTTTCTATACAATGTTTACCACTATCCATAATCCCTCCAACCTTTAAATAAAACGATAAAAACACTCACATGCGCTCAAGTTGTCGAAGCCAACCGAATTAAGACTCATGCGGTAATATTATTTATAGTTACATATTTATGTTATCGTTAAAAAATTCAACCATACACAATAAAGTTATACCTCATAAAAGAATGCACAATCCTATAAATTTGTGTAGGTATCCAATGACTATCACAATCATATCATGAATCCAATATATGAGTGTGAATGTTTTAATTATATATAATGTTGCATAAAATAAGAAAAAAACTTTAATTTGAGTGGATTAAACATAAGATATGATTGGATATTGAGTACCCAAAGAATCAAATTAGAAAATGGAAATCTCGCCACACTTTAACCACGTGTTGTGAATATAACTTAAATTTTGGGAAGTCATAAAATCCATATATTGTCAAATTAATTAGAATATAAAGTTATAATCTTATATCACATTGATTTAAATTGACTACACCATTCAATCTCATTTACATAAAAAAAAACAGTTACAAATTTCAATATATATTAAACAAAATTGTTTTTCTTTATATTTTATCACACACATTAACTCAATTTGTTAAAAACATTAAATTTTTTAAGGGTTGATATGTAGTTTGCAGGGGCGAAGCCAGGACAATTTTTTAGGGGGGCCGGATGAAATTTTAATTTTTTATAGTTTATATCTTTCTAATTTGTAAAGGATTAAATTGAATTTTTATAATTTTAGGGGGCCAAAGTGTAATTTTACCTTTACTAATTTAAAATTTTAAAAAATTTCAATAGCCTAAATAGCAATTTTGCCTTTTAGGGGGGGCCGGGGCCCATGCCAGCCCCCCTGGCTTCGCCCCTGGTAGTTTGCCCTCTAAATTTATCTAAAATTACCTAGTTGGTATATGAACTTGTCCAAAAAGTATCTAGTTGATACTTAAACTTGTCTAAAATATGTTACTTCTTTAAAAATCAATTTATACTTTTAAAATATTTTTAATTTTTAAATTTATGTTTGTCACATGTCATACTAAGAAGCTATCACATGCCACTATAAAATTAGCCATCATGCCATGTCAATACAAACTAATGGTGTTAGGGCAGAAGTATCATCCTGAGTAATGGAATACAAGTTCAAGTACCAACTATGTATTTTTGGACAAATTCAAAGAACAAACTACATATGAACCTATTTCATAAACAACCTATATTTTAACAAATTAATCCATATGTATATATATGTGTAAGTTAATATACTTTAATTCTACATAATTTCATCTTACTTTTACAACATTATAAGCTAGTCCAAACTAGGCTCTTAAAATCAATTTTAACAGAACTAGTAACTAATCCCAACATTGAAGTATTGAACAAACTTATATAAGCAAAAAATCTCAAATATCCTTCATCATGAGACATATAATTGTCATTATATATAAGAACAAAAATTCCAACAGTAGTGATTAATATTGACATAATAAAGGTAAGTGAATCAATAAAGTAGCTAAACTCGAAAGAAAAATCATTATTGATGGTTCAAGACCATACATATTGATAGGTAGAACTTCCATTGATTTGCTGAATAGACAGATCGATTGAAAAAATCATAACTATACTTAATAATAAAATATTGGGAAAAGCCCACATATGACGAAGACTTTTTGTTGCCGTCGGAAAAAGTAGGAGTTCCGTTCCTATTAAAATAGGAATGGTTGTAGGGCCTTCTCTATCAGCATCACTTATACCAATCGAAAGTTCCCGTTCCTCTTCTTTTCTACAATTCAATTTTTTTCATGAAATATTTTTAAATGTCACGAATCTATGAACCAAAATCTAAGCAATTTTTTTCTCCGATCTTTAACACAGACCATCAAACCGGCTTGGATTTAAAGTATGTTTTTCTACTCGTCAATGGGTGATCCACCATACCAATCATCGATTTGTCGCTTAGAGCTTGTTAGCCAAACCTTTTTTTTTTTTTAATTTAACAATTCAGTGACTTAAATAAAAACTTTTGAATAATTTAGTGATCATTTTGTAGCTTTTTAAAGTTGAGTGATTAAAACGTAAATTCACCAAAAGGTTGGTTACATGGGGTAAAGTTTACCCTTTAGAAAAAATTACAATCAAACAACTTAATTCAATAAAGAAATCAAAATGCTGTGGAAATGAAAGCAAGGTTAAGGAAAAAGGTGGAAGCTGCAGTTGATATGCTCATGTCACCAAAATGCTAGATTTGATTAGAGTTGAAATGAATGTATCGAATAAGAATACAAGCATGCTGGAGGAATATTGCATGCCTTTATCTTTTAAACTCTAAAACAATGAACAATAATTCATATATGTGAATCTCTCAAATAGTTTGGGATCTTCATGTGGACCGTCGATTCTTTCTTCTTCTTCTTGAAATGCTTCGATGCAGCTTTCAGCATCTTGCTCCACCCCTGTATATGGTACACACCACAAAATCATCAGAGCAAATAAAAAAAAAACAACAGCATCTTACTCTGTTTTTCGCTGTCATTTCCATTATAACAATGAAGGATGAAAAAACAAATAGCAGTTTACCCTGGTAAAAATGGGGGCACAGCTGCCCTTGACAGGAGTTGGAGAAAACTCAGAGGCCATGTTCTTCCTTTTCTTGTTTTTGTTTCTCAAAAGATTGAGACTAATGTTGAAAGCAGCGCTGGCTATCTTCTTCTTGATGTGGTTGGGTCTGAGCTGCTTGGCACTGCAATTGCTTTTCTCCATTTTCAATCCAAACCCGAACCCGAACTCATCATCGGAAGCGAGGTTCCGAGGTGTGATGATGGGACCAAACTCCAAATCTGCAGGGCTGTAAGGGCGGGGGACCAAAGGAGACCAAAGCGTGCTTTGGGTGTAGTCGAAATCGAAAGCAGAGTTGTCTGGGAACTTGCAAAGAAGCTCCCTTGACATCAACGGCTCCAAATACTCCACCACTTTGGCTGAAGCCATGATCAAACTCTCTTGCTCCTCTTTCTCATTCATGGTTGGATTTTGCATTTACAACTTCTTTTTTAAAAGGAATGTCGTGTTTTTATTTTCTGGTTCTTCAGAGCATATGAAGCAGAAGAAGCAGGAACAAGACATAAAAAAAAGCTCAAAAAAGTAACCGTTGCAAGGACTTTTGTCCGATTGTCCCCACTAAACATTTTAGCCCTTTTTTTTTTTTTTACAATGATATGCCTCAATTATCCCTTCATTTTATTCTCTTTCCCGTTCTACCCTCGATGTTGTTTTCTTTTTAGTTTGTGGATGGAGGTTAAAATTATCAAGAGAATTCCTTATATTGTATTTCGGTTTTTTCACTGAAAAAAGAATAAATTAATTTTTATACATTTTAAAATATAAAAATTATTTTCTCTATTAAAATTTATCTAATAAAGGATTACGTGAAACATAATTACTAATTTCATCACTAAATTATAGTTAAAATATTATTTTGATTTTTTAAAAAAATTCTTAATAATAATTTTAAAAGATTTTAAATGTACCTATTCCAATAAAATCATTGTTTTGTTACTGTTGAAATATAATCAAACTAAATAAACAACAAAACTTAAAACTTAGAAATTGTTAAACCCAATAACTTAAAAGATTAAAGCTTCTTAGGGTACTAAACAATAAAATCTTCAAAAAGGAAAAGTTTGTAAGAGATAAGGGGATGCGAAAATGAGTAATCAAAATCTTATAACAATGATTACACACCATCAAGAGATACAAAAGTATAAAAGATGTGAAAATGAGTATTCACTAAAGTAGAAGAAAGTAAACATTAAATATATATTTTTTTATGTACCTTTTAGTTGAAAGCATGGGCGATGAAGATGAAACTGAGCATTAACAAAAGCATTAGAAATTTGAAAGTGAGTAATCAAAATTTTTAGTTGATTTATTTTTTTGCTTCAATCAAGTTTTTATTTATTTATTGTTTCAATAAAGCTTGTGAAATCTTTTTGATTCTTCTAGGTTTTGTATAATAGAGAAAAAAGTCTTATAAAAAGATGATGGTTTTTGGGTTTCGAGCTGAAAGTTTGATAAAAAGAAATAAGATTTTTTAATTTTTTTTTACATTTTGTACATATATATTTTGAATTTTAAAAAAAATTTATTTATAATTTTTATTTTTAAAATGTTTTAACCTAATTGTTAATATTTTTAATAATATATATTTTTTATTTTTTAGAACTGTTGTTAAGAAAAATTTAAAAAAATTAAAATGATATCTTAGTTACAGTTTAGGGATAAGAATAAAAATTAACCATTTAAATTAATTTCTCATATCATCATTTAATAGAGGAACAAAATGATAGATTTCTTAAATTTGTTTTACCACTCCTATGCAATATACATGATAAATCTGGACGTTGAATAATAGATATGACTTACAATAAAATAATAATTATTTTCATATAATAATAGAGAGAACTTAAATTGGTTTGGGCAAAAAAAGGGTAGCCATTAATGAAGGAGGTGTGCCTAGTCTTTTTACATATACATATATGTTAACGTGGCGGTTGGTCCAGGCTACAAACATTTATGGCCTGCAAAATTAGAGTTATGTGTTCGGTGACGCGGGGTAAGAGGTATTTCAATGAAATAATGGAGGGGTTTAGTGTAGGAGTATTTATAATTTGGTTAAAATTGAATTAATTGATTTAATTTAATTAATTGATGGTGATCGAATTTAGTTCGGTCGAAGGTCAGTTAATAATTTTTTAAAATTTTTTATCGATTAATTTAGTTCAAAATCTAGTAATTAATCGAATTAATCAATTAACTGAAATAAGTAATATATATTATATACAATTGTTAACTTTTTGTTTAATTATTAACTTTCAAGATTTATATAGTGTTTCTGTTAATAATAATTAAGAAAAACCCTAATTTTTTTTCTCCAAGTAATTTGCTTCTTATATTTTGTTTTGCTCAGTGACGATGCCAGCCTTCGGGCTGGTTATCGCCCGCCTTTTTCCTCTCCATCAACCATTTCTTTCTTTATTTTTCTTATTCACTGCACATGTCTTCTTTCTTTTTAGTTTGTAGATTTATTTTGTGGGTATTTTTGTTGTCTTCACAAGTTGTGATGGACAAATGACGATGTCTGTCGTTCGCTAAAACTCTACCGGCCACCAGTAGTTTTTCTTGGAAAGTCGATGACTTTTTGTCAACTTCTTAATCTATTTTTTTAGAGTATTTTAGAATAATAAATTATTTCACGTGTCGATTTAGACCCGTGTTGTCTTAAGTTTTATATGTTTTTTGTTTGTTTTTCCAATGTTTAATAAGTCTTTAGTTTTAGAAGTTTTTGTCTGCTTTTATAGCACATTTTTTAGACTTGCTTATACATGTAATAGTAGTTTTACAAGTGATTTTAGGGATGGTTTTATTTTCATCATCTCTAGTTCGGTGAATGCTCGATTCTTTTGTCGATTTCTTCTCGCCGCTTTGGACCATCTGGGGTTGATTTCCTTATCGTATTAAGTGCTTGCAATCACTCCAGATATGTCGTATTTCAGTTGTGACAAAGCCAATTGTCAACGTCTTATAATGTTCTATTGATGTTAAAACTAAAGCCTTTGTTATGTTGATGGAGCTTGTTCTTCACCATCTATGACAAGTGTTTACTATTTTTTTCTCTGAATTGTATGGTTCCATTCATTGAATGAATGAATTTACCTTTAAAAAAAAAAGATTTATGTAGCACTTCTAATATCTTATTTGTTGTTTTCACATTCATTTAAAGTTTTTTAAACTATTTAAGAAAATGAACATTAGTAATGTATTTTTTTATATGTTTTATATTTATTTTAATCAAAAGACAAAAAATATATAAATTTTTGACTGAATTAACCAAAATATTTCAGTTCAATTAATGCATTTAAAAAAAACTTCGGTTCAATTAATAATTAAAAAAATTTACCTTTCGAATAATTCAATTCGAATATTAACCAAACCGATTGTTTCAACACCCGTAATAAATATATTAGTGGGGATAGGCTTACCTCAATATTTATGTTGGGAGCTCTTTGATTGGTTTGAGTTAGTATCTTTGGTTTAGCAGGATTGTATCTGTTCATCTTATTTTTTTGACCAATCACAAATTTTATTGTTTGGCTAATACTTACCTCTTGTCCAACTCAAGTTTTTCATTTTATTTTTATGTTAAAGAATTTTAATTTTTAAATTTTAAATTTTAGTAAATATATATCTTTTAGTACAGTTATGTGGTTTTTCTTTATATATTTCTAAACATAAATAACTTAATTTGTAATCTTTATATTATATTATAATATAATATATTTAATTTTCGTATGATATAAAATATTTATAAAATAAAAAATAACATATTATAAAAGTGAATATGAGTCGGGTTGAATTTGATATTTGAATATTGAAGCCTAAATGTTAAGATTTGTGCCCTTGGTGTAGTGATTTCATTATGACTATACTTGTAATTTATTTGAAATGATTGAATAAAAAAACTACTACATGCTCATTTAGCTAATTTTTATATGAATGTCCTCGATGGTTTTTGTATTAGAAGCAAAAGTTAACTAATTAATTATCTCAGGTTTAACCAATAATAAGATGTATTATATGGATGAATTATAATGTGAGAAAATAAATTATATTAGTAGTTATCTAATTTGTCCGTAGTTCGTAAAATCGTATTGAGCAAATGATTCAAATTTTAGGGGACAATTATGTTGTCTATAAGTCCAATTGGGAGATAATTTATCTTGGCTATTGGAGTTGGTTTCATTCCTAAAATAAAGATGTAATGATTCGGTTTTCAATAGTGTTGAAAAATTAAGTTTTAAACTAAATATATTGAATTGAGTTGAATAGAAAATTAAAATAGAATACTTATATGTGGAGGTTAAATTATTAAGTGTTATTTAATTAAAAGGGTTAATAAAAATAGTAGAAATACTAAATTGGTTAGTGATTAAAATGCAAAATTAAACTAAGTTCATACTAACATATATAATTGATGAGACATGATTAATTACTAATGGTGTCATCATTCTCCACTAATTAATGTTAATCTTATTAAGCCATTTGAGTAGTAATTAATTGATTATCTAATTACCTCTCTATATGTGTGTGTAAAGTAAACGGGAGAGAGAAGATTATATCTTTCTATTCTGTTTCACCGTCCACCAAGAAAAGAAAGAAACAAATTTTCCTTCTTCAATTGGAAAAAAATGGTGAGTTGTATTTTCAATTTTAGTTACATTATTGATAGATAATAAAAAGTCCATATAATGAATCCATGAATTAATAGGTTTTAAGTTGAGTTTTCATTGTTAGGAAGCTTTTAGACCTTTGATGTGAATAGATTAAGTTCATGCATGAATGGAGTTGGTTAAATTTAAGGAAGAGCATTTCAAAATGTGGTGGGTGATAGTGAGTTGAGTTTAAATTATTTGATAATTTATGTGTTATTAAGGATTAAATTTTGAGGTTTGGTATTAAATAATCGTAACTTGAGATCCCGTACTATAATTATAAAATCAGAGTTAGAATTGTTCGGGTAAATTGTGAGACATGAGCAATTCAAATATTAAGATTCTAATGAATCAAATTGTAAAATATGTATTCATAATTGAATTGATGTCTATGTTTTTGTTGATTGTAAATTAATGTCGTTTCTATGATTGGATTTATCATACGTAGTTAAAGATGACACTAAAATCTCGAAGACGAAAGAAAAGAGAAAGCGACGAACAATTAGATTTTTCAGGTTGTGCTAACTTAATTTAACTCTATTATTTGATTTCATTAAGTAAGTAGATTTAATGAATGATTAATAATGAAAGGTATGTAAATGTGTGTATATATATTGTCATGTTTAAATAGCAAGTGAATGGTAACAAGTAAGCTCATGTAATGGTTTATAATCAAGGTGAGCATAAGTGTGTCATGCCGTGTTGAATTGGAATTTAAATGATATTGATAATGGAATTCATTTATATTATTATATGCTAGTGACTTTGATGATGTTATTGAAACAAGGTAAGTACATATATGCATGTTTGAGATATGAATTGGTAATGGAGATGTAATGAAAGATATATGCATAAATGTTAGCATTGAGTATAAATCATTATATAGTTTTCCTAGAGCATTGGGTGTTCGTGGGAATGTATTGATAGTTCTTCAAAGCACTAGGTGTTCGTGAGAATGTATAATTAGCTCTAGAGCACTGGGTGTCTATGGAAACTAACGCTAGCTTCAGAGCCTTGGGAGTCCATGAGCATATATTGATATAATGATCCTCGTATCTAATCGTGACTAGAAATTAGTTAATAAAGGCCACAAGTATGGAAAATTTCAATTGGTTTTTTGGTTTACGCCGTATTTTGAAATTGAATACATATGTTAAAGTGATGAGTGATGTCATGCGAATTGTAAATTATAAACCTGAGGCTGATGATGTTACGAAAACAAATGGATATATATTTGATCAATAATGTTATTATAAAATGTTGTAGGCAATATAGAATGAAATCGTGATGATATTGCATTTTAGTGTGATGTTAGATATGGTGGTGTACGACTTTAAAAGCACATAGAGATGATGGTATGCATGGTTTAAATCAAATACGAAATTCCATAGGCAAGCATTACATGTTGAATTTGGGACAAAGATGCTTATTATAAGCATGTTTATATATGAATTATAATTAGTTTATAAGCTATATTTGATCATGCATTGTTATCAATTTATGTTAGCACTATTGAGTATACATTACTCAATGCACGGTTTATCATTTATGTGCTCATGTTTCAACAAAGCTTAGTAGATTAAGTTGAAAGCATCTAAGACTTAGCAATTTAGCTCGGACCAAGTTGTACGTATTTTGTATGTATATAGTAAATAACATGTACCTGGAAAGAGTCTTATGGTTTAATACTAATTTTGTTGGTTTTGGTAACATGACTCATAGTATTTAAGTGATGCATTTTAATGCCTGGTTAGTGGAAAATGATGCATGATTATAGGTGTTTAATGATGCAATTTACCTTGTTATGTTGTAGTGCATGAAATGCTATGTTTGAGTAATGATTGAATAGGCTATCATGTGATATATTGTTGAAATTGTGTGTGGTATAAGTTTGATTAAGTTAGGGATGTTTTCGCTATGGTTTGAAAACATTAAAATGTGCATATTAGGTTATTTAACTATTAAGTTTCGAGATCGCAAGAGCATGTAATGATAATTGAATTATTTTTAAGTCTTTACACTATTAGTTCTAGACGTTCTTTAGGGATATAAAATTTAACTTGAAGATATTATTAATTTGGTTTTGAGAAATATTGATGAAGCATGTAATGATCTATCTTTTTTTTATAAAAGATTTGTTCTATTTTTAATTTATTATTAGATTGTATTGAATGATAATTTCTTTATTTCTCATACATACTAATTCTTCAACACATTTTCAAGATTTTTTTTCTAGAATTTTTCTAGAATTTTTTTTTTATTTTAAAAATAATTTTAAGATTTTTTTATAATTTTTATATAGAACTAGAGTTAAATTGATAAAAAAATTATAAAAATTGAGGAATAATAATATTATACCAATTAAAAAATGCCACACCAACAGATAATTACAGAAGGTTTAGTAATTGTAATTTTTTTAATTAGGTGAATTTCCCCATTAATATTACTGGATTCTTTTATGAACTTTCGATGTGATTTGACTAAGGACACCTAATAGTTAGGGTTTTATATATAGCCCAAGATTAAGAAAACCCTAGAAAGAGGGCAGTCTCAATTCTTAATACATCCCCTTCCCGTCTTCAGCCGGAGGTGCTCCTCCGCCTTTACTATTTTCGTTTCTTCTTCCCATCTGTCTTTTCGGTTTCTTATAATAATTTGATAATTTTTGTTCTGTTTTTTGCATTGAAATGACAGGTAAGTCATGGTTAAGCATAACAACGTTGTGCCAAATGGGCACTTCAAAAAGCACTGGCAGAACTATGTGAAAACCTGGTTCAATCAGCCAGCAAGAAAGGCTAGAAGAAGGATTGGTGAGTTTTCTTTTCTGTGTTGCCTTTCTTAAGAGCGATGATGTTTGTGTGAGTGGCTTAAATTTGTGTAATCGAGGGTTTTGGGGACGTTTCCAGCAAGGCAAAAGAAGGCGGTAAGGATCTTTCCAAGACCAACTTCTGGACCTCTTCGCCCAATCGTCCATGGCCAAACTTTGAAGTACAACATGAAGTTGAGAGCTGGCAAGGGTTTCACTCTTGAAGAGCTTAAGGTATGACGTTCTATTTTCTCAATTTCTTTCATACACTTTTTGGGGCTTATTTTTTAGATGTCTTTTTCTTGTTCTAAAATTGATCTATCAGGGTTCAGGTTTTCTATTTTTATTCTTATATAAACGCATAGATTTGTGGATTAGACTCTTAATGAATTTGGTTTTAATTGTTATATCGATTGAATGCTTTGGTACTCTGCCTGTGATTGATAACCAAGTTTGGATATTAGTTAGCGACAATCAAGTTTAAAATTAAGAATCAAAATGAGAAAAAAAGGGCATGGATTTCTTTTGGGGCTTTTATAAATGTCTAGATCTTTTCTTATAGTTGATTTCATCAGATAATGTTGATTTACTTTGTATGTTCTTGTGTCTATTCAGGCTGCTTGTATTTCAAAGAAACTTGCACCTACCATTGGTATTGCAGTCGATCACCGTCGTAAGAACAAATCCCTTGAAGGTCTTCAAGCCAATGTTCAGAGGCTTAAGACTTACAAGGCCAAACTTGTTGTCTTCCCGAGACGAGCTCGCAAGTTTAAGGTGAATTTTAAGTTTCCTATTTGCTGTGAGAAATTGTTAAATCCTTGCTGTTGTTTCTTCTAATTGTTGTTTGTTCTGTGTGATGGTATAGGTTGGTGATTCTACTGCTGAGGAGCTTGCAACTGCAACCCAAGTCCAGGGATCATACATGCCTATTTCTCGCGAGAAGCCTTCCGTGGAGCTTGTGAAGGTCACAGAGGAGATGAAGTCATTCAAGGCCTATAACAAGCTCCGCGTGGAACGTACGAATGAACGACACATTGGTGCCCGATTGAAGAAAGCTGCTGAGGCTGAGAAGGAAGACAAGAAGTAAGGTTGCTTTCTTTGAGGACTATGTTTTGGTATTTGACTTGTTAAAGACATTAGTTTTTGTTTTCGGATTGTCAGGTGAGTTTAAAGCCAGCTTTAGTTATCTTTTCATATTTTGTTCAAAATCCTGTTTTTGAGCCATTTTTTTTTATTGAGAAGTTTCTTCCAACTCCTTAACATGGTATCGGCGTTATGAAACTAAAAATGGTGGCAAGTTGTTTAATTTTGTTCTGATAACTTGGTTATGGCTATTTGGTTTATTGTTTTATTGCTGTACCTTATGCGGAAAGGTGATTGCATTAACCAATTGGTCAAATTCAATTTGAAATTATGCGTTCCTGTCATTCTTAAGTCGTAATTAAATAACAAAAATGTCACGAGATATCACTCCCCGCGGCGATTAAACGGCCCGGAGGCTGCTGATAAATAGCAAAATAGCTAGTAGAAAATGTAAAATATGATTTTGAGGGATTTGGAAAGTTGCTTCCTAATGTCGCCACTGCATCTGTACACTGATTAACCACCTTAAACGTGTGTTTTAACTGATAATGCTGAAGCTGATTAATCTGAGTCCTGCATTCATAAACCAAGGTATATAATAATGGGTTAGAGACACGTCAATTTTGATTTAGACTAATGACACTCGTAGCATTGATATCTATAATTAAGCTAGAGATATTGGTCTCCTTAGCAAGTTTAAGGCCATACTAAAGCACCCAAAGTTCAGATTGTGCACGTTGCATAGGGATTGTGCCCATAAGCCTCAATAACCCAATCACCATCACTGTCTCCAATTTTCATACCAGCTCTAGCTTAGTCAGGATTAGTGATGGCAGAGCCATCAATATTAGGTTTTAACTACCTAGGGTGGCGGTTGCCATTTAATCCTGATAATAACCTGAGGGGGTCCAGACATGGCAAAAATTCCACAGCCTTGCTCGTAGTTGGCTGGACTACTCACTGTGGTCATTTTGGTTTTTTGAAGATTCTTGCATTTTAAGGCAAGCAAGATTTGCCAAATAATAAAGGAGAAAAAGACTTTCCATGGCACTTTGTGAACATGATGCCAGGCTTTTGGAGCTAAGTTCCACGCCATCCATTCCTTAAAATTGAGATGATTCGATGGAGTGGTTAAGTTCGTAGGCGAAGCTGTTGACCACCACTGCTGCGAGCAATCCTTTAATACATGAGCAAATACTCCTGTTGTTCACAAAAATGGACAAGTAGGTAAATTTATACATAATACAGGACAGATAGCAAAATTTTACCTATAAGATTTATAGTAATATATAATACTATAACATAAGCATTAAAAAAAATGACTATATATAAAATTTTAATGAATGAAAAATACATAAAATTACTAAATATTAGATTAAATATAAAATAAAATTTTTAAAAAATAAAATAAAATAGACTTAAGATGAATTTAGACAAAATTTTAAGTGCATATTTCAAATCGACCCGAGTTTGAATAAACATAAAATTTATTAACAACATGCTTAATTCTAACTTGAATATTGCCTATAACACCTCTAATCGTGAGCTATGCTTGTTACTGTCGGCTCCAGTAACTCACAAATCTGTACTTTTCGAATCATATTTGGTTTCACTTCATAATGTCTACTGCACAGGTTTTGCTAAGTGCTGAAGCTAGAAATGAAGAGAAATAGACCTCAACCTCAGGTGGGCAGCTTTTCAATTTAGAAGTTCGTTTATATGATTGTTATATGCATACTCGCCTCACGATCTATGAGATGCTTTGTGAGCTTAAATTACATACGAGAATAAGATCTTATCAACCCAAATTCCGTCAATCCTTAACGTTGTGGATTAAGAGTAAGGCAAACATTGTAACACATGTTATAATAACCACACTCCTAACAATGACACAATACTTATCATTCCTACATCCATTTATCTATCGTTCTAACAAGATAATTTATATTTAGGTGGAGATTGACTAACTTTAAGAATCGAGATATTTCTCTTTTCCTCTCATTCTCACGAACTTTCTCACCTATGAAATAACTCTTTCTTCTTCTTCCCTAACTCTAACTCCACTCGCTAATTAAACCATCGCCGCAATCCCAACTTGGTAGCAACAAAAATCTATATTTAATACACCTGTAATATAGTGGTTAAACTATAGGACACCATTTGGTCAAAATATAGCTTTTTTTATTTACTTTTAATATAATTTATTGATTATATATACACTCATACAGATATATAAATGGATAATTTTTACCACCTAAAATCTAGATTAATAATTTATAACTTATAATCATGTTGATTTTAGCATGTGTTGATACCAATTCGCATTTTCTTAAAAGGGTTCAAAATGTGGATCGGAAGTAATCCGATCACTTTGTTTGTTCTCTTAGATTGAACCTTGACGTAGTTTATATTTTTAATTTTTTATTCTAAACTTTTATTATACTTAATTATTACATAACAATCAGCTAAGATTGTATAAAAAGAGGTAGTAAAATATTAAAATAAAATATACGAAATAATGTTAAATAATTACAATAGAAGATTTTCTAATTTTTATTTTGACGAATCACCGACAACCTTTTTTTGTATTTTGGTTTTAATAGGACAAAGAAGTAAGAAGGTTGGGATTTATGAAAACAATTACAAAGCCCATTGTTTAGTGTTCAAACCCTAAGACTAGATGAGATGTTATCTGTCCGTGGGTGGGGTATGGGCTGCTGCAGCCTCTGTCCTCCATACGGCTTACGTACCAATTATTAACAAATTTATCTCTCTTTTTAACAATATATATATATATATATATATATATATACTTTTCTCACCCTCACTAATTTTTTTTTTAAAAATTAATCATTATTTTTTAAAACAATAGTTATGTTATAAATAAAAATAAATCATAATTTTTTAAAATATGTTATAAATAAGGGAGAGTATAAGAGAAAAGACAACACTCTATTATATTTTTTCAAAATCTATATTTATAAACATAAGAAATATAAATTATATACAATTTAATCTTATTGAACATTAAAGTTCTAATTTATGTCAAACTCTTTTTATCCCAATGGACATCCACTTCTATGATAATAAAATATTTATAACACTCTCCTTTGGATGTTCATTGATAGATAATGTGTATTGTTAAAACCTTACTAAAATAAAAATCCCGTGAGAAAAATAAATCTTAGGAATGAAAAATAATACATATATCTATAATTCACACAATATGAAGTTTACTAGAAAAATCCAATGGGACAAAACCTAATGGAAAAAGTGACAACACTATATAATATCTCATATTCTACGTATTCAATATTTAATATTAGCTTTTTCAAATTATTACTTGAATGAATTTGATAAATGCTTATATTATCAGTTTTTTTAAAGTTACGAGTGAGACATAATTTTGGGTAAATATATTTTGATTTCTTCAGGAGTTTCAACAATAATCATAGTAAACTTTAACAATGATCCTTTTATACATGCGCATGTTAGATCATTATACAATCTTCTTTCAACTATTATTCACTGAGTCAAATTTACCACATATGTTCAAATCATTTTAATTTTTATAAATAATTACTCAAACGTATAAAACAATTTCCCAAGAATTTCTATATGTTTTCAGCATTCTAAATCCTTCAAAGGTTATCATTAGATGCTTGTCAAATTTTCATGCACTGTCAAACAAATGAGATATATAAAAATTTTTGCATCCACCGCAAAAGAACATCTTTTCAAAATCAATGTCAAAACTTAGTGAAAATTTTCATATTTCTTAATTCATTTTTGCAAAACTACTCATTTTGTGCCCTCATTGGTTTTCTACTTTTAAACGTTTAGACTATTGGCCCAGAAACTTCATGAATGTAATTATACTTGAAGTCGTCTTTCTATTTTAGTTAACTTATTCCATGTCTATATTTCTCAACAAATTTATTCAAGATCTTATTTTTCTTTTATTATCTCAATATTATTATTCCATGCAAAACCGTTTTCAACAACTTTCTATTTCGATTCCATATTTTCTCATATTGACATAACTTATCGAGATCTATTTACTTTAATTATTTCCACATTTAATTTCAGGTACTTGAATCACTTTTGAAATTTTAATAATTAGTCATGTCTAAGGACTCTTCTAGAGCACTTTCCTTTCCTCCACTATATGATCATTTTGATTTATTATTTTCTTTTACGAGAATTTTTATCTTTTGAACAAATCAATTTATCATGCTTCAGGCATGCAATACTTTCTATCTATTTTAACAGATTATCCAACTGAGATTTTGATTCAAATAAAAACACTAGTTGGTATATAACACTTGATTATTCTCATCAGGGCAATAAATGCATCTAGTGGTTAACTTGCAATAAAGTGAATTATTCTTTTGAACTATTAGTTTAAATTACTTTCTACGAGGACCTAAATAATGATAATTCATTTCAAATTCACTTCATCTAACTATTATTTCTCTCCCCCTAATATTGGGAAAACTATCAAAATTAAAGTTGTGATCACCAAATCATGTCATAATTGAATCTCCAATTCGATCAGAACATCTAATAACATAAGGAGACTAATAATTAATATGTTCCCAACTTTCTTTGAATGCCCATTTTGTGCATTGTGGTGGAGCAAGTTGAACATACATCACACATTCAAAACTTTTAAAATGGGTTGTATTTGGCTATTGACCAAAAGTCAATTGTAATGAGAAGTATTTATCATAATTTATTGGCATGATGCGAACAAATGCCGATTCATGTAAAATATCATATCCTTATACATATATACAAAAAAGTTTTGTTCTCAAAAGATATGGTTTAGCTACTCACTGAAGGCATTAAATTATTAATTCTACTAAAACATTTTATACACATAAACATCAGACTTTGCGATACTTACTTGTACCGAATATCTAGCATACAATAATAATTGAAAGCCTGAGTAATAAATTGACAAACATTAGCAAAATTTGTCTCGATTGCATAATCTAAAAATTTTGTTCTTAAACTAATCTCGCAAACAACAGATTGCGATTTAATAACTCACATGTGATTATCTTGTAGATGCATCTACCAAAATCATATCATAACATCCACTTGTTGGATAAATAGATCCATATTTCTTTAAAAAATGGAAAAGATTCAATCTCAACTTTTGCTAGTGAGGTTCTATAATAATCTTCTTTGGGAACAAAGAACACCTGAGAAATCTTTAAAATGAAGAATCTCTAGATTCTTTAATAAATATCTATGTAAATTTTCATTTGTTGCATCATTATTGATCAGGATGGTTTAACCGATCATGCCAACTAATTAATATATTTGGTCTAGTTTACTATACATGTAATTAGTCATACCAATATAGAGTATAAACTAGAGAAAAATATAGATAATTTCACATACTAGCATTGTATCGAAGAATTCATAAATTATGTTTAAGTTATTAGGTATATTTAAATTGTCGTGAAATTATTGTGTTTAATTTGCTTGGATTTTTTATTTAATTACTTTTGTTAATTTACAATTATATATTGTTATTTATAAATAAATTTGATTTAAAATTAATTTTTTTGTTTGAATTTATATTGTTTTGCAGATTTGAATTCAAATTTTTGTAGATTTGAAAATCCGAAAGATAGTGATATTTAATTTGGATTTGGATAGTAATACTCGCATACTTTGCTAATTCGGGTTTTCAAATATATTTACAGATTCATTTAATTAAAAAATGACAGATATCCGATCCGTATTTTCAACCTAATGGTAAACGACCTTAATAAGAATATAAATATAAATAATTTTAATTTTAATAAAATAATATGGTTTTTTGAGTACATATATTATAATTTATAAATGGAAAAAGAGAATGATGATAACTTAAATTCATGATTTACGAATAAAAAAGTTTTAAGCAGTACTACTTTCTTTTTTGGGTACATTTAACCATGACTCGTTTTAAACTCTTAACAAATAATAATAATATGATCTCTGCTTCAAAATTATACGCTTTGACTACGTCATTTATATAAAAGGAAAATTTGAATACAGTGCAGCTGATTTTGACAAAGAGATATAGAGCCAAAATTATGAACATCAGATTTTGGACTTTAGTCCGATGGTCCCATTCTTGGGCAATTGACCCATAAATACCAAAAAATAAAAAAATTTACGGAAAAGGGCCGGAATTGGGAAAAATTACGGAAAAGGGCCGAATCCCCCAAAAACGCGGCCACGTAAGCGCGGGGGGCGGGGACCAAAAGCGCGCCTGCTTTGGGCGCTTTTGTCCACGCCATCCAAAAACGCCCCACGTGGACGCGCTTTGCCGACGTGGACAAAAACGCCTCCAAAGCGGGAGCGTTTTTGGTCCCAACGATCAAATTTTTTTGACCGTTGGCTCCCAACTGATCGAGAAAAAAACTATAAACCCCCACCCTTTATTCTTCACATTTCAATCCTTTCTCAATATTCTCTCAATTTTCTCTCAATTTTCTCTCAATTTTCTCTCAAGGTCCTTGAAATTAACGCTCAAATTTCAAAATAGTCCTTTACTATTTACTTAAAAGCCCTTAATTTTTTTTTAAGATATTTTTATCGGAAAATTTTAAAGCCGATTACAATGGCCGGGGAATTACTTCGCCTAGGCGAGAAGCACATTGCCGTCGAGCAAATAAAAATGGTAAGTTTTAATTTTAATTTTGAAATATTATTTAATTTTTATCCAATTATGTAATTTTAATTAATTTTGAATTTTATGATTTTTAAACGATCAGTAGATCGGGTGTTGGAATGTTATATTCGCAACATGCATGATCCCCATCGCCGCCAGTAACTTTTCTAACGCCTTCTTGGCTATCCAAGCCTTTCTCAGAAGAGGGCGTGTACCCCAATTGGCTACGAATCACGCCAATTAAGGTCGGCACCGTAGTATTTGGATCGGCCTTCAACATCGGGATTATCATGTCAGCCAACATCTCTGAATCCATCCTCGGATGATCTTGTGTTACACCTGTCAACGAAGTCGTTAAACAATGCAATATTACATATTATTACTTTGTTATTCAAATCACCAACACATAGTGATACTTTATGCATCGGCAAGACATGTATGTCGACCTTTGTACTTTTTAATCTCCCACAACCCTGTCTTTTTCTTCAACGACGCCATGATTTTCCATTGACATGTGCCATCTTGCACTGCACACTTCGCCTCGAACTTATCGAGCTTCGATTTAACCACCGTGTAGTTAACCCCGTTCTTAATGTCAGATTGTTTCAATGCAACAAGAAAATTATTCTTGTTCGCAAACCGTTACCAACTTTTAATTCGTCGGAATCAAACGATGTATCTGCATTTGCGGTCACGCGTCCGGTGTGTTAGTTCGAAACTCCAATGCATCATCATGAGATAGATCGACATTATGCATGTGGGCCGAGGCGAGTACGCCTGAATAGCGGATCTTCTTCTTCTTCGTCTGAACCGCCTCAACGTCTTCAGTACAATTGGACGGGCTCCGGTTGAGAAAATAATCCAACTTCTCGCGCGTCGGGCCCCGCCTCTCGAGGTGGATCCACATCGGATTCATCGTCCGACCCTCCATAACCCGCAACAAACGAGGGCCCTCGCGGTGGATGTCGTCGAGAGTTCATCATCCCTCCTTAAACATCTTTCGCATGCAGATTCCAATCGTATGTGGATTGCCAACCACTAGAACTTGCCGACGTCCCCAAGACGCGTTTTCTATCATCGGACGTCGATCGACGGATATGCATGTCCCATCCACCAACCGAGTGTCGTGTAGGGGTTATGTTTTCCATACTACGACCGCACACGGGCACTTCGTGTTTGGCCTCCCACTTACAGTGTCGTCGCTTGGGGGTCGTGTATTCCCCTCGAACGGCAGCATACATGTCGAGGTCGCAGCAAGATCACTTAGAGATGAAAATTCTACATATACCTCCATATAGGGTGATCCATCGCAATATGAGTCTCCACCATTGCCTCAAAGCCCCGAGCACCTTTGATGTCGAACGACTCATATCTCACCGATCAACCGAAGCGCAAAACCTATACTTAATACACTCGAACTTTCATTGGCGTTGTTCCAAATATTTTACGCCTAATTCTTTTGCGGTTCAACCAAATCGATGTTCCGATTAAAACTCGATCGCGCTTGTGTTCTCCGATAAGAAAACAACGCCATTTTCTGTCACGAACTTCACCGTCGTAGTAAATAACGGCGATTAATACGCTTCACTCATTTTCAATTTTTTCCTTTGCCTCAATTTCCCTTTACGCCAACCGAGAATGAATTTTCACCGATTTATAGCCTAATTTTGCCGAGGCTATCAGAGCAAAGGCGCCCACGCGGGCGTTTTTCATTACGCATCGCCGACGATGCGCCTGTTTGGAAGCGCGGCCATCGCTTATTCGTAAACGCCCTCAAAATTATTTCTCCGTGACTCATCAGAGCAAAAACGCTGCCCACGCGAAGCGTTTTCCGTAACGCATCTTTGCTTTTGGCGGTGTTTGTTCGTAAACGCCCTCAAAATTATTTCTCCGTAGACTCATCGTAGCAAAAACGCGCCCACGGCGCGTTTTCCGAAACGCATCTTTGCTTTTGGCCGGTGTTTGTTCGTAAACGCCCTCAAAATTATTTCTCCGTGAGACTCATCAGAGCAAAAACGCGTCCCACGCGAAGCGTTTTCCGAACGCATGCCGCTTTTGGCCGGTGTTTGTTCGTAAACGTCTCTCAAAATTATTTTGCCGGAGACTATTGGGCCAAAAACTTCAACACGGTAGTAAGGACCAAAACGCCTCCTGCCGAAGCGCTTTTTGTCCACGCCATCCAAAAACGCTCCCACGTGGACGCGCTTTGATGATGGACAAAAACGCTTCGGCGGCGCGCTTGTCCCCGCCCCCAAAACGCGCTTTACGTGGCGCGTTTTTGGGGGATTCGGCCCTTTTCCGTAATTTTTCCCAATTCCGGCCCTTTTCCGTAAATTTTTTTTATTTTTTGGTATTTATGGGTCAATTGCCCCCCATTCTTGATTTTACTCCCAAAATTCATCATCAATATATTGACTCAATACTTAAAACCTCCATTGATATTTATTAACAGCAGCTGGAAAATCAATGAATGAAATATTGAGAATATTTCTTTTTCATTCCGGTTTTGGATAGCCACTGATAAAATATGTCCCCTCCAGGATATGAAAAAGAGTTACTCTGTTGGATTTAAGTTACAACACTGACAATGCTTTTAATCTGATGCTGTTTATTGAAGTTGCTTATGTATCATAATATTTTTGTTATAGGTATTTTAAAAAGAACAGTCTAATTTATTAATAAGATATAGTATCAGTATATTATATAGATCCCTTACGTAGTGTACTGGACTGTTTGTTTGTACTTGTTTGGGCGACAATGGAACATGGCTCAGTGGCCTAATCGGGCAAGGGCTCCCGCTCTCGTACGTATTACTTAAGGGTATGTGAAAGAAAAAAAAAGGGAATATATTGCGGGTGACATTGAGGACTGGACATGTGGTTGCGAATGTGAAATCGATTGTTTGTAATCTTATGCAAAAAGAGATTTTTTTTTTTTTTTTTTTTTGAGGAAAAGAAAAATCAAATGCAAGTAGCAAATCACGGGTCCGACACTCCAACTGGGTACTAGGAGTTAAAAAATGTCCTCAATCAAGCATGTGGTTTCTCCATTCCCTTCTCCTTCAAAATTCGTGCCATACAATATATAAATCGGAATATTATCCCTTGTTGGTAATGAAATCAGCATAAAAGTTGGGTCTAGATTTTGCAAAGTTGGAGGTTGTGAGTAATCTCACTTCATCAAAGTCAAGGCTCTAATAAATTATCAGGAAATATGCTAATTTGCATGATGGATACACCTCGCCTTCCTTTTGTCTGCACACTGCATGATGGATCTATAAATGAATCATTTGGATGAAGCTGGGAAAATGAACTAAGCTCTCTTTTAAGCAGGGAGGAAAGTAGCAAGTTCAGTGATGGGGAACTATAGTTTACCCAATCTCATTGTCCTGCTTCTGAACTTGGGAGCTTTGCTTACTTCTTTTGCTTGTCCTGAATGTCCCCGTCCAACTCCTCCACCCAACTGTCCTCCAACTTTCCCACCCAAACATCCTCCCGTTGTGAAGCCCCCATTTCACCCCAAACCACCAAAACATCCGCCTCATCATCCTCCCAACCCTCCCGTCGTAAAACCTCCTCATGTACCCAAACATCCTGTCGTTAATCCCCCACCACCTCACTATCCTAAACCCCCAGTCATTTCACCACCACCAAAGCCTCCCGTCTACCCCAGTCCTCCTATTGTAAAGCCGCCAGCGCCAAAGCCTCCCGTCTACCCCAGTCCTCCCATTGTGAAGCCGCCAGTTCCAAAGCCTCCTGTATACCCAAATCCTCCCATTGTGAAGCCGCCAACACCAACCCCTCCTGTATACCCAAGTCCTCCCATTGTGAAACCGCCAACACCAACGCCTCCTGTATACCCAAGTCCTCCCGTTGTGAAGCCACCTCCAGCGGAGACCCCTTGTCCACCACCACCACCTGTGCTATATCCACCACCCCCGGCACAGCAAACATGCCCCATTGACACTCTCAAGCTAGGCGCATGTGTTGATGTGTTAGGTGGCTTAGTGCACATTGGTATCGGCAGCAGCGCCAAGGACACATGTTGCCCAGTACTTCAAGGGTTGCTAGACTTGGATGCTGCTATCTGTCTTTGTACCACAATCAAGGCCAAGCTTTTAAACATCAATATCATAATACCAATTGGCCTTCAGGTCCTCATCGACTGTGGCAAGACTCCACCTCCAGGATTCCAGTGTCCAGGATAAGGATAGTACCCCTTTTTGGACAATAACATCATGTTCATCTCATGACAAGAAGTTAAAATTGTCGAAAATTTCGAGTTTCCCCGTAAAGACATATTGAGGCATGACAAGATGTGCTAATGTATTTCTTAGTAAGTAGTACTGTTCCTAGTTCCTAGGGAGGATTTGTGCTTCCAAGTTTTCTATTATGTTTTTAATTTGATTTAATCACCGCTTAGATTTGTGATGCTGTTTTCTCTTTCAATGTTATTTCGATGATACAATTAAGTGTCCAAAAATAGGCATTCTATAAAGTCCCATGTTTAAAATTAAATTTCATATGTAAATGCCCTAAGGGCTCATTACTGTAAGTGCCCGAAGGGCTTCTTTCAATTACACACGTCCCAACTCATGATGGTAAAATTTCAGTTTTTATCCTTTTATTATGTTCACATTTGGGATTTAGAACTTATATTTTAATTTAACATATTGTGGTCTTTTACGTTTGCAATTATATTAGTTAGTCCAAATAGTTGATGTCTTTAATTATGTTGGTTAAAATGATATGAATTTTTAACACATTTCTAACACACGTACACACAAAAAACCTATTTTTGGCATGATAAGTTGGGATGTGTATTTTTAAGAGAAATTCGGCCTCAACATCTTTACTGGAAAAATTAAGGATGTCAACTATTTTAATTAACTAATAATATTATAAAAATACATAAATCAAATTAAAGAATAAATTTTAAATTTTAAATTTAAATATAACAAAAGGACCATAACCATAATTTGACCTAAAATAAAATTTGCGTGATTTGATTTAATAAGAAGTTTGATGTATTTTTTTTTTAAATATTTTTAATTTAATTGATTCAAGTGATTAACTAGTTTGTATTAATAATATCTTTTTAGTTAAAGTCTAAAATGTTATAATCCACGTGGCAGAAAACGATTGGAGGGGCACCAAAAAGGGCAGAAGAATTTTGTTCAAACAAGACAAGGTCAATTCATAATTTGCAGCAAGTCCTGGCCAAGTCACTTTTTAACCTACCTGACATTGTTATATCAATCGAGAGCTCAAGCTCAAAGCCCAAGACAATCAACAGGTTAGAAGGCCCAAATCCCACAAATACATACGAATAATAGATAACAAGAAGTTGTTAAAACCTAGCAATGACACTTGAGGATAGTCAGTTAACAGACTAAACAAAGAGGTTGAAGGCAGAATCTTGACGGATCAAGGACAAATGCCACATATCTAAAAACAATCAAAGCATCAAAGACATCGCGATTACTCTACTATTTCTCGTATTTTGAGATAAGCATTAGAGCGTCCTAGAGCATAAGTTCCAAGACAACCATTGTTCATCCTTTATCTTCTAGTCCCCAAACGTCTACAAGCCTTCAACCAAGATGTTAACAACAACAAAACATAGTAACTAGTATTTATATAACCTTTTTTTTTTATAATTGTATAAAGTAAAACTTATTTTTTAAAATTTTAATAAGATATTATAACCTAATATATTAATAAGGCATAAATATATAATAGGAGTATATATATATATATACATCCTTAGGGTTAATTATATTAAACATACTCAAATTATAGTTAAAATTTTAAAATGTTTTGATTAAGTCCTCAAAGTTTCAATATTGTATCAATGGGTTCTTCCATCAACCTAATGTTTGATTAACCATTAAATGCCAACTTGGATCTGACATGTAGCATGTTTAAAACACGTGGATTAAATTTTAACACTCTAGATCCAAGTAATTCATGTCATATGTATAAACATGTTTAAAATTTGATCCAAGTGTATTAAATATGCTTTACATCATATTTAAGCTAACATTTAATACTAAAAAATGATGACTAGGCTGAATTAAAAACATGATTGATGCAATATTAATACTAAAACAACTCAATTAGAATGTAGACTATAATTTGGGGACATATAATTAATCCTATCCCCCTTATTCAAATCTCTTCACTTATTTATATCATATCCAATAATATTATCATTAATTTAAGATAATCTTTTAACTTTTTTTTTATAAATCAAGTAATAATTTAAAATTTACCCATTTTTTATTTGGAGTTGTATTCTAAAAAATAAAACAACTAGCAAAAGCCCAAATTATGAATATTAAAAAAAAATGCTCTCAGATTAAAAAGATAAATTAAAAAAGAAAGCGTGAATAATAGAAACTGAACAATTGAGAGTGGTATTAGGTAGAACTCATCCATCGCTTCAAACCTAATCAGTCAAAACCATTTTAATTCCATTCTTTCATTTAATTGAATCCCAAGTTTTAGTTAATTCACCAAAAATGTTCACTTCATATCCGCTTCCTGAGATTGAATTCTAAGAATCACTTGCTACTAGTGTTCACCGTAATATTTCGCAACGAGGGAAAATGGACTACACTATCCGTTAAACAGCGACCAACCAGACAGCATTTGTAGGACCTTTCCACCATTCTTTCTTCTCCGTGGAAAGCGTCCTCTTCATCGTCAATAATACTCAGATTTGCTAGATTCTCCTCCATGAAAAAGATTCTGAGGGACCAACCAATACCAAGAACAAAAGGGAGAAAAACAATTAAGCGAAAGCCGACAAAAGAAAACTGATCGCTAGAGAAAAGATTTCAAGTGAAAAAGAAAAAGACGTGCCAAAAGGCAGACAGAGAAAAACGTGCCAAACGGCAGACCGATTTCCCACACTATTTTATTTTTAAATATAAAGCATGACTTGGAATATATATGTAAATGTTTTGGTCTATAAAAGATTGCGGGCCGAGTTAAGCCAGTCGGTATAAACCAACCCATTTCCTCCAATGCCGAAACGAGGAAATGTATATTGGTACAAATAGAGCCCAAAAACTAACAAGGACTAATTTATAATTTTCTTCCTTAAACAAAAAAAATAGTTGAAATGTTTTCATATAAATGTTGGGATTATGTGTTTGAGTTTATTATAATTGTATATAAATGTTAATTTTGCATACATTTTCATTTCATCATACACATTAAACATTAATTTATTAGGCTTATTGTAGAAATAATTTGTATTTAGAAAAGAAAAAGGGGGGAATGGGAATATCAAAGATGAAAAAAAAAAAAAAAAAAAGAGGGCGAATCTTGCAACGGTTGCGTGACGAAATGTATATCATAAATATTGATGAACCCCAAAGCAAACTACTACTCATAATAACCTGATGGCCATGGCCATGGATGGATCTTCTCCCTCCATCCTCTCTTGCGCTGTCCACTGTCATTTCCTGCCTTTTTGGACCATTTCTTCGTAGACAATTCAATTATTTTATTTGATGTAATTAAAAAACTTGCAACCACATATATTAAAAAATCGAAAACTAAAGATGTGAGTGTAATTCTATGCTAAACCAACATTGAAAGTATTATAATGGATCCTAACAACTGATCTCAAACTTTGCTCAATATATAGTATAGTGTAGTTAATGCATCTTGTACTCTTCGTTGGTTTGCTGACTAGTGAAATTTTCTTTATCTGTGTTTTTTATCCTCTTTGAAGGAGTTTTTCACGTAAATATTTATATATTTTATCTTCTCTAATTTTTTATTTCGTTGTTTATTCGGGTCGATCCCCAACAATATAAATTAATTTTCGGTGCAACCAATCTGTGTAATAACAACCATGAAGGTTATGACCTTGTATGAACAAGTTTGAAAGCAATATTAAACATAATATAGGGTGGTCCTTGGATGCACATATGCTTACGACAAAATGATAATCTTAAAAAAAGAAAAAGAAACCTAACAATTTTATGAAGATTTGAAGTGTTTTGTTACCCATGAAAAGAGTGGGTCACAACTCGCAGTCGCAGGCATTGATGAATAAAGAGACATGCGAGAAAAGAAAGTTGTACATAATTAATTGATAAATGGTTATGTAATGTAGGACTGGAGTGGGATTTTTAGATGCATGCTTTTGGCAAACCCAGTAAGAAAATGGATCAATCAAATGCTTTCCCCACTCAATTTAAACATAAGGATGTGTGCTACATGCCCCATGTGCATCTCTCTTTCTTCAATGTTTTTAATATTAATAATACCTTCAAAGCATTTTATAAAAAAATAGATCCAATCAATAGTTTAAGTTTAAGTTTATTTGCTCCCAATATTATCTAAGAATTCCAGTTACAAAATTTTAAATTGAACCCACAGTTTGCTTTCTTTTTCTAATTTTTTTTTTACTAAAATTTTTAATTTTTAACATTGTTCATGTGGCAATTCATATGATAGTTCATGTGCACATCATGCTAACATAATATCATTTATCGTATATGTCACGTTAACAAATAATACAAAAATTATAAAAATTAAAAATATAAAATTTTGAAATAATAGCATAGAGTTAATATGGATTGTCATGTAAGTTGTCATATTTTAAAAAAAATTAACATTTTAGTTAGTATTCTCGTTAAGAAAACATCATTTTCACTCTTTTTCAAAAAAAAAATGATAGTCTAAGTTGATTCTTTTAAAAAAATTAAGAATAAAATTTAACTAAAAAAAAATCAAACTAATTAAGAATTAAATTTGACAAGTAGAACTATTATTTATAAATGAATGAGATTTAAAATAAAAAATCATCCACTGAAATAGATGGGCCAATGCTTTTAAAAAGACTTAATTGAAAGGGATTAAAGTTAATGGGTATGTATAGGGTTTAAGGTTAATTTAGAGAACAAAAAATTAAAGTGTTAAAAGGAAAAGTAAAATCTGAAATTTTCTAGTTTAGAGGCACATCAAACTTGGGATCTAAAAGCATTTTGTTGAAAACTTGGAACACTGATCAACTTAGTTTGATACAAGAAGAGTAATATGATTAAAGGAGCAGAATTCATTTAACAATCCAATCCAATTATGTTGATGGTATGAGTAAAAAGTAGAATGTTTCTGAAAATTTTATATAAAAATGGGTAAACTATTTAATTCCTCAATTTTCTGTTGGGTAGTATAAGTAATTTTGAAGCTCTACTTTTGCAGAGTGCAGCAAATGTTGTGGCTGAAAAAGGTGAATCTGAGGATGGGAAGCGTGAGAAAGGCAAAGCTAAAAGTGGAGAATATACATACATCAAAATCAACAACAAAATAAAATAAAAAACCTATGGGGTCAATCTGTAGGTAGGACAGGTTATTCTTTTAACATCCTAAGTGTCGCAATCTGTACGATAATGATCCAACCATCCTAATTTTATACAATTTCATTTTTTATAACTTTATCCCTTAACTTTTTTGGGCCTCTTCTAATCTTGATTTCACTACATGAAGCTATGTAATCATTGTTATTTTAAGATTTGGATTGAGATAAATGATTATCATTTTGATTCCATATAAAAAAACTTAATTTTTTTTTTTTATTTCAATTCCAGTTTTCACAAACTATTAGGTCTCAAGACTCCTTGATTTGGTTTGAGCTCTTTCATATTTTGGTTTTGTGAAAATTTTGATTTAGGGGTTTTGGTTTGTGTGAATTGCTCTCTCCATTTCTCAAAATGGATTGTGCTTGGTGTTTACAGGTTTTTAAAGTTAATGGTCTTTTATGAACTTTAGTCGAATTTGGAGGTGGGAGGTCATCGCTTAGCCTCAACTAGGGCTTTTGTCAATTTGTTTGACACACAAATCAAAAGGGTTTGTTGTATGATTTATGCTTTGTTATGGACGTTGAAATCTAGTGTTTTAGTGTAGTTTTTCGTCATATGTAATACTAATTTTTCAAATAGATTGTTTTAATAAAATTCCATCATTCGCATTAATATCTTTTGTATTTGTCCTCAACAATTTTTTGCACACAAAACAAAATAAATAAGCAAATATTAGCTCATTGATTACCTAATATTAAGTTGCATTATGTGGTCGGATCATAATGCAAGAAGACAACAATTGAGCAAATTGATTAAAATACTATTATGTCGTCTATTAAGTCCAAGTGGGAGATACCTTGTCTTGGATATCGGAGCAAATAACTTCCAAAAGATAGAGACATAGATGTGATTGTTTGGACTAACAATACATCGAACTGGACCCAAGCAGAATAAATCCTAGATTCGTTTATGATTTTATTCATTTGTGACATTCATACTGTGACTTACCTCAATACTGAGTATGTGACAGACTATGTGTGCGTAACTCGTATACTTTGATGTATTGAAAGCTTAAGTTCAATTGGTTATAGAGCCAACAGCTGGTATGTTGGGTATACGATTTCCATATGACATAACTTCACTTATGATAGTGGAATTCATAGCCCAAGTAAAGGGTAAATGGTATCATCTCATTAGCATTACATGACAAATGAAAAATTAACATAGTTATAATTCATTTGTCTAGAATGAATGATTTAATTACTACATATTAGTAATTGACTTTTCCACGAAGGAAAATGTAACGGTTACTATGAGATAAAATATGATCAGGTTGGGTGAACAAATCTAACCCAAAGAGATTAATGATATCCTACTAGGGTAATACATATATGACAAGGCTATTGGATGAGCATTTGATAAGTAGCTTTTGTGATGGTATATAATAGGGAGAGCTTAGTCATGGTACTTTAGTGGAATAACTCCATGACTAAATAATCTTGTAATTACTAGACGAAAACTTGAAACTTAATTACAAATTATTTGAGCCCTAATTATATATGTTCAGTCAGGCTCTCCGCTAGCTCGGTATAACTTTGATGGCTTGCATTTAAATTGATGAGATAAAAAAATGAAAATGACAAATTAGAGAAATATATTGCATGTACCACTATTATCAATGAATGCATTTTCTCGTTGTGAGCAAGAGATGGCTTAGAGATTAGATTTTTTTTAAAAAATATTATTTAATTGATTATCATTAAATAATTAAAATTCGAAGTGAAAATTAAATTAATTAGTCATCGCAGTTTTATTGAACAAGAAAATTAAATTTATTTACTCAGGTTCTGGTACGATAAAGTTGTCATGACTTTAATGGAATTTAAATTAGGTTGAGAAAATAATTTAATTGAGTGAATTAATTAAATTTATTTTAAATAAATAATATTTTGGGAATAGAAAGCAAGTTATTGAGTTGGCAAAATTATATATGTTGGTTTAAAAACTAGATAACACATATAATTGAACATGATATAATAAAAGACCCAATAAGCCCGGAATACATAGGATAGGCGGCACACAAAATTCCCAAAAGGGGTGTGTGCTGTTCACCCCTAATAGTCCTAGTAGGACTATATGTTTTCTCTATAAATAAAGACCATTGGCTAGGTCAAATTGGCACCATACTAAGCGTCAACACTCTGTCAAATTTCAATAAGATATATTCTTCCAAATAAATTCTAATTTTGAAGAAGAGTTTTTTTTTAGATTTCTAGCCTTTGAGAGTTATCAATATTCCCACTGAATATCAATAGAAAGTTTTTATAGTGTTCATCGGTTCATGAATTAAAGTATACGAGTCATGCATACATAGTCCGTCATTCACTTAGGATTTAGGTATGCCACACTATGAACGTAACAAGTGAATAAAACAATAAATGGATTCAGGATCTATTCTTCTTGGATCCAGTTCGATGTATTGTCAGTCTAGCCAATCACATCTATGTTTCTATCTTCTTGGAGTCATCTGCTCCGATGCCCAAGGCAAAACATCTCCCTAATTGGACTTGATAGACGACATATTGGTCTTTAAATCGGTTTGCTCATTTCTTATTAGACTAAGGACATGTTTAGGTTCGTCTACTAATATAAGTTGTCTTTCCGTGTTACAATTCGACAACGTAATACCGCTTAATATTAGTTTAAATATTAGACAACCAGTGAGCAGCATTTGCTTCTATTTTGCTTTGCGTGCAAAAACCACATGAGGATAATCATACAAACTATATTAATGTAATCAATGAATTTGTTTTATTAATCAATCTGTTTGAAAAAATTACAAGTTTACAAATTAATATACTACGCTCAGGGTACCAAATCCAACAGAGATTACTAAAACCCTAAAGCAAATGCACCCAAGTAAGTCACATGAACCTAGCTATATGCCTGCTTTAATATACCAACATTATTGGCATATTATTAAAAGTGATGTCATTTATGCTTGGGGGGTTTCAACGAAGAAAATTCCTTGGCTAGTTGCAACTAGAGCTGTACATGGGCCGGGCTACCTGGCCCGGCCCGAAGGCCCGCCCGAAAAATAGGAGGGTTCGGGTAAAAATATAGGCTCGAAAAATGGGCTTGGGCAAAAAAATGAGGCCCGTTTAAAAAATGGGCCGGGCCTCGGGTATGATTTTTTTGGCCCGGCCCGGCCCGAAATATTTTAGTATTATTTTTTTTATTAATAAAATTTTAACTTTAGAACATGTGTTTATTTTATTCCATATTTAATTTCTTTAAAATTGAATTTTTGAGAATATGAAAAAAATATTAATAAATTAAGCTAAACAAATTAAGTATCTATTTTCGTAAAGTACAAAATTAAATGGTAGAATAGTATCATTATGAGATTCAAAGTAGAAAATAAGCATCTATTTTCTTTAAATGTATTTGATTCATTATTTTTATTTTTTATTTAATAAAATAAAAAAAATACGGGCCGGGCCGGGCCGGGCTCGGGCTTACCAATTCCATGTCGGGCCGGGCTTGGGCAATTTTTCAGGCCCATATTTCGGGCCGGGCCGGGCCCGGGCCTACAAAACGAGCCTAAATTTTTAGTTGGGTCCGGCCCGAGCCCGGCCCGGCCCGGCCCATGTACACCTCTAGTTGCAACTACACTTATATTAGCCATATCTTAAAAGCCTATTCCTAAACAAATATCCTAGCTTTGATTGATTAGTTTATACAATATAATATTGTTGAGGGGGGTCGACTCCTTTGGGAGAAGTCTCCAAAGTGTCGTCCATCGGGCATTCGATTATGCTCTAAGCAATTGAATATATTGTCTTGAGCCTAGGATGGTCTAAGTTTTGTCTCCCAACTCCGCGGAGAGCCCCGTGGGTTCACAGAATAGGAGCATCTTGGTTAGTGGAGAGAGTATGTACTTGAAGGATGTGTAGATAATTAATTGTGAAGAATGCACGCATACTGAATATAACCACCAACCAAGGAATAAGTAGCCTTTTCAAGGAGACATAGGTGCTTCCACTCTATGAACCCTCGGGGTTCTCCATAGATTCGGGAGACAAAACTCAAACCATACTAGACCTGGGACAATACCTTCGATTGTTGAGGGCCTAGTCGACGACCCAACGAACGACACTTCGGAAACTTCTCCCGAAGTACTCAGCCCCCTCAAAAAATATATAACATAATCTCCAAAGTTTTGACCAATCATTTGAAGACTATTTTATATGTTCGCGTGAGCAAGAACCATAGTCTGTTTGTTCATAATTGTTTGATAGCAGATAATGTTGGTGTTGCTTATGAATTTTTAAGGTTTTTCTATCAAAATATGTCAACCAAACATGGAAAGTTACATTGGTCTACCAAATGCAAGCTAAGTTGCAACTAAAGTTATATCTGGCCTATGTAATTGGCACTAACATGGCCAATGAGATCACGTACCATCCTTATTTATGCCCAGGGATATGTGGTGGTAGTGTTTGCCCTAGAAAAATTAGGTAACTGTGAGTCTTCTTATATTTTACTAGAATTTCCAATACCTAGTTTCCAACCCACCCAATCTATAATCAAATTTGGTGTCCCAAACATTCTTTCAAGTTAAAAAAGGATTCTTTCCCAAATATGCTTCTTGAAAGTCCAAGGCAAGTAGAGTAGGAATCCTCCACCTATGTTTGCTTAGCTCCTTTAACTGTACACACCCCTCGGCATTGTATCCAACTAGTGCCCCTTTTGATTTTACTATGTCTCCATCAGTAGCTACTAATAATCTTAGTAGTCTCAACTATAAAGGACTTGAGTAATTGAAAATAATCCATAGAAATAAGTGGGGATGACTTGTGAAATTGCCTTAATAAAGATTTCCTTACCCCTACTGGATAGGCTTCTAATGCTCCAAGTTATGATTTTAGCTCTCAGCTTATACAATAGTATATGAAAAGTTCTTCTTGTGTTCCTTTCTACTATGGTTGGTAAATCTAAGCATTTCTCAAGGGCACTGGTTTGTTGAACCTCTAGTTTCCTTTTGACATTAACTTCTGCCCTTAGTGTTGTATTAGAACTAAAAAAGACCTCAGATTTATCAAAATCAACTTGTTGATCTAAACAAGTTGTATAAGACTAAATAATCCTTTTAATTCTTGTTGCCCTTACTAAAGTAACGTCTTCGAAAATAAAACTATCATTAGCAAAAAACTAGATGTGTCTCATAGTCCATTCTTCCTTACTTGTATACCTTAAATTCTTTTATCCCCGTCGCTTTTTTTTTTAATAATGCAAAAAAAAAAATTATTCACTACAAAATAAAAATAGAAACGATGAAAGCGGATCTCTTTGGCGAAGACCTTTCCCTAACTGAAAGCTATTGGTACGGTATCCATTAACCACCACAGTTAAGATACTAAGGTGACACATCTCATAGCGAATCTAACCTAGTTGTTTGCAAAACCTTTTTGTGCATGTTATCCAAAAATCTCCATTCTACTGGGTTAGCGCAAATAAACCATCCCTCTTTCTTTGTTTTTCATAGCATGCATCATTTCAAAAGCCACTAACACATTATCAAAGATTAGTTTTCATGATATAAAAGCACTTTACGCCTCAATAATACAATCACAGATGGCATACCTTAGTCTATTAACCAAAACCTTTGAAATTATTTTTTTATAAAACATTATAAAGACTTATAGGATGAAATTGGCTAATAAACTTAGGATTCTTGATCTTAGGAATAAGAACAATATTTATAGAGTAAATATCAGGCAAATCCCTTCCTTCATTAAACACAGCCAAGCAAAAATTTATAACCCCACTTTCAACTAAATGTCAATAGTTCTTGTGAAAATAAAATAGAATGTCGGTAATGACAATATATTGCAAAGAAAAGAGAAATAAAATAAAGAACACACAGATTTTACGTGGAAACCCTTTCAGAAAAAAAAACCACGGGCAGAGAAGAAGAAAATTCACTATGTCGAATTCGAATTAATTACAAGAGGAATAGACTATGTCCATTTATAGGCTTGTAAAGCCATATTCTAATATGAGTGTAGTAAGATTGAAACACCTTATTCTAATCAATATCAAATAGATGGAGTTTAATATTGTTTAAAAAACCTTATTCTAAAATAAAATAAAAGAAATGTAGTTCTATAGGGATTTTTCTTTTATTTTATTTTACCACTGTATTTTATTTAAATAAGGATTCGGATCACTTAATTCTAACAATCTCCACCTTGACACGAATTCTCAATGAACAAGTTCTTCATCGCGAACTCTCAACGAACAAGTTCTCCACCTCTTCCATAAAACCCCTTAAGGGTTTAATTTCAACAATGAACACCAACCAAGTCTAAGCAATGCTCAAACTTGGTTATAAGAAGTGACTTAGTCATCATATCTGCAGGATTTTCATGAGTACTAATTTTGCTCACAACAATATCACCACGAGCAATAATATCACGAACAAAATGATACCGAACATCAATGTGTTTTGTTCTCTCATGAAACATTTGATCTTTTAAGGAAGATGATGCACTCTGATCATCACAAAATCTTGTCTTTGATTTGAAGGTCTTCATTGAGCTCACTAAAGAGTCCCTTCAACCAAATAGCTTCTTTACAAGCCTCGAATTGCCATGTACTCGGCTTGATGGTAGACAAAGCGATCAGTAGTTTACAAAGTAGCTTTCCAACGATTGCACAACCTCCGATTGTAAAGAAATAACCAGGTGAGAGATCTTATTCTATCAAGGTTTCAAAGAAAAATCAGCATCAACATACCCAATGACTCCATCTCTAGTTCTTCCAAATCAGTAACCAAACATCGGTAGTACCTCGTAAGTATCTTAAAATCCACTAAACCGCTTTCCAATGTTCTTTACCGGATTCGCCATGTATCGCTAATCGCATTGATCGCATATGATAAATCTGCGCGTGAACAAACCATAGCATACATGAGAGATCCCACTGTACTAGAGTATAGAACATGTGACATGTACTCAATCTCATCATCTGATTGTGGAGACAAAGTCGATGAAAGTCTGAAATGGGCTGCTAAAGGAGTACTAACAGGCTTAGCACTCTGCATATTGAACCTGCAAAAAAATTTCTCAATGTACCCCTTCTGACTTAGGTACAATTTACTTGCTTTTCTATCTCTGAGAATCTCCACACCAAGTATCTTCTTTGCTGGTCCCAAATCTTTCATCTCAAATTCTTCACTTAGTTGGGCTTTGACCTTTCTTATCTCTCCTTTATTTTTTACTGCTATCAACATGTCATCAACATAAAGAAGTAGATACACAAAAGAACCATCACTGTTTTCTTAAAGTAAACACAACTGTCAAAGCTATTTCTTTTGAAATCATGAGAAGTCATAAAGGAATCAAACCTCTTGTACCACTTTGTCTTGGTAGTTTTTTCAAACCGTAAAGGGACTTTTTCTAGCAAAGAAACATAGTCCTCTTTTTGGGGATCATAAAACCCTCTGGTTGTTGCATGTAAATATCCTCCTCAAGTTCTCCATGCAAAAATGCAGTTTTTACATCTAATTGCTCAAGCTCTAAATCATGCATGGCCACAATACCAAGCAAAGCTCGAATCGAACTATGCTTTACAACTGGGGAGAACACATTTGTGAAGTCCACTCACGGAATTTGATCAGAACCCTTTGCAACAAGCCTTGCTTTATATCTGGGTTCTTCAACTCCTGGAGTCCCTTCTTTCTTTTTAAACACCCATTTACAGCGAAAAACCTTTTTACCTTTAGGAAGTTTCACAAGATCCCATGTTCTATTTTTGTGGAGTGATTTCATCTCCTCTTGCATAGCAAACATCCACTTTTCTGAGTCTTCATAGCTAACCGCCTCATAATAATTAGATGGCTCTTGGTTTGTATCTATATCTTTAGCCACATTTAAAGCATAAGTAACTAGATCAGCCTCGGTATACTTTTTTGGAGGTTTAATTTCTCTTCTAGTTCTGTTTTTGGCGATAGAGTATTGTGGTGAAGAAGCAACTCTATTCTCAATTTTTGTACTGGCTTGAGGAGTCGACTTTGTATTAATCTGATGCTCCACCTGCTTTTGATTTTCTTTATTGAAAGAGTATTTAAGAGATAAGTTAGGTAGCATAGCAGTTTCATCAAAAACAACATCTTTGCTAATCACAACTTTTCTATTTTCAGGACACAATAACCTATACCCTTTTACACCAGCTTTATAACCAAGAAAAACACATTTAATGTATCTCGGTTCCAATTTTCCATTATCAACATGAGCATACGCAGGATACCCAAAGATCTTTAAATCAGAATAATTAGTAGGATTACCAGACCATACCTCTTGTGGAGTTTTTTTCTCAATGGCAACGGATGGAGATCGGTTGATCAAAAAACATGCAGTAGAGGCTGCTTATGCCCAAAACGACTTTGGTAAGTTGGCATTTGACAACATACATTGAACCTTCTCCATGATCGTTCTGTTCATTCGTTCTACAATGTCGTTTTTCTGTGGAGTATGACGAACTGTTAAGTGTCTCATGATCCTTTCTGACTTGCACAATCTATTAAACTCATCAGAATAGAACTCTAAGCCATTGTCTGTGCGGAGGTATTTTATTTATTTTCCCATCTGTTTTTCAATCATAATTTCTTAAGACTTAAATGCGAAAAACACATCACTTTTCTGCTTCAAGAAGAACGCCCAAACTTTTCTGGAAAAATTATCAGTAAAAGTTAGCATATAATTAGCTCCACCTCTCGAAGGCACTCTGGATGGCCCCCACAGATCAGAATGAATATACTCCAATATTTCCTTCGTGTTATGGATTATTCTAGTGAATCGAGCTCTCTTTTGCTTCCCAAAAACACAGTACTCACAGAACTTCAGTTTGCAAATTCCTTGCCCATCAAGAATTCCTCTTTTGCTCAATTTTGCCATACCATTCTCACTCGTATGCCCTAGGCGCATATGCCAAAGTTTAGTAATATCATCATCTGACAAGGAAGATGAAGCGACAGCTGCATCACTAGTAACAGTAGAACCCTACAAAAAATATAACTTGGCAGTCTTTCTCTGTCTTTTCATCACAACGAGGGAACCTGTGGAAATCTTCAAAACCCCACTTTCAGCTGTGTATTTATGCCCTTTTGAATCAGGAGTACTTAACGAAATTAAATTTCTCTTCAATTTTGGAACATGTCGTACGTCACTAAGTATTCTGAAAACTCCATCAAACATCTTAACTTTAATTGTTCCAACACCTGTGATTTTACATGAAGCATTATTTCCCATCAAAACAACACCTTCAGACACTGTTTCGTAAGTTGTAAACCAATCCTGATTGGGACTCATGTGGAAACACCTTCAGACACTGTTTCGTAAGTTGTAAACCAATCCCAATTGGGACTCATGTGGAAGGTGCAATCCGAATTAAGGGTCCACTCATCGCTCACTTTAGAATTGTTGACAGAAGCGACTAGAAGTTCACCATCGCTGTAGTCTTCTACAACATCAGCTTCACTGGAATTTTCTGGTTGTTTTCCCTTTTGATTCGCAGCCTCCCTTTTAATCTTGTTCTGTAACTTATAGCACTCAGATTTAATGTGCCTTTTCTTTTTGCAGAAGTTACAAGTTTTACCTCTATTTAAAGACTTCGATCTACCCTTAGATTTACCGCGAGGATTTCGTTCCTGTGTCCTTCCACGATCATCATCAGTATCCCGATCTTGTCTCCCACGAACAATGAGACCCTCTCCCTGAGAGTCAGGTTTAACCACAATATGCTTCATCTTATCATACGAGGTCAAAGAATTATAAACCTCATCAACTGTGAGAGACTCGCGGCTATATAAAATCGTGTCTCTAAAGGTTGAATAAGACGGGGGCAACGAACAAAGTAGAATCAACCCTAGATCTTCCTTATCATACTGAACCTCCATGGCCTCTAAGTTTAAGAGAATTTCTTTAAACACTGTTAAGTGTTCGTGTACAGATGCACCTTCATTCAAACGATGAGCATAAAGACGCTGCTTCATATGCAACTTGCTTGTTAGAGTTTTCGACATACATATTTGTTTCAGCCTCTTCCATAATGCAGCGGCGGTCTTCTCATTCATCACATCCTGCAAAATTTCGTTAGACAAATGCAGATGTAACTGTGTTAACGCCTTTCGATCCTTGGCTTCTTCTCTTCCTCCGTTAATGTCGAAGGCATCTTATCTACCCCTAGCAGGGCTTCCTCTAAGTCCATCTGTGCAAGAACTGCATGCATCTTTATCTGCCACAACGCGAATCTGGTGTTGCGATCCAACAGCGAAATTTCATACTTCAAAGACGCCATTACCGTGATCGAGATGAACAACCCGGAAGCTCTGATACCAATTTGTGAAAATAAAATAGAATGTCAGTAATGACAATATATCGCAAAGAAAAGAGAAATAAAATAAAGAACACACAGATTTTACGTGGAAACCCTTTCGGGAAAAAAACCACGGGAAGAGGAGAAGAAAATTCACTATGTCGAATTCGAATTAATTACTAGAGGAATAGACTATGTCTATTTATGGCTTGTAAAGCCATATTCTAATATGAGTGTAGTAAGATTGAAACACTTTATTCTAATCAATATCAAATAGATGGAGTTTAATAAGGTTTAAAAAACCTTATTCTAAAATAAAATAAAAGAAGTGTAGTTCTATAGGGATTTTTTTTTATTTTATTTTACCATTGTATTTTATTTAAATAAGGATTCGGGTCACTTAATTCTAACAGTTCTAAAAAAGCATTGTAGGCATACTGTCGAGTCCAAGAGGTTTTGGTGGGATGCATATTTTGAAGGCAGCCACCGCCTCGTCTTCTTAGAAGGATGAAGTCAAGTAGTTATCCATTTCTTCGATTACTTTGCTTGATACCCCATCTAGAACTTATGTAGAACTAGACTATACTTGTGAGGTGAACAAATTTTGAAAATAGTCTAGAGCAATTTGCATAAATTCTTCGTCTTCAAAATCTTTGATCATGTTATTATGTTGATGCTTTGTAGGTATATTTGTATAATTGAACCAAAATCAAATTTTCATCTATATATTAAATAAAAATTAAATTTATATTTATACAATTGCACCAAAATAAAATTTTAAAATCACATTCTAGATCAAATCAAAATTTAATGTAATTTTAAGATTTATTTGAAATTTTGTTGTTTCCATATTTATTATTAATATTCATTACAGTTAATTAAAACAATATTTTGTTACATTTAAATTTTAAGGCAAAACAAAAGACTTTGGTCCGTACGTCCCCTTCCCAATTCCGACCACTAATTTTGGAACAAAAAACACATACAAGTTGACCCCATTCTGACTTCTTCCGACCTCCGTTGCCTCCCTCTCCTTCTTCTCCCCTGTCATTTTCCTTCTCTACGCTACTATCACTTATTTTAATTATTATTACATGGTCCTGGTTTAATGTCTTTTCGATTTGTTGTCGCCATTTCCATTTGTTGAGCTAAACTATTATATATTGGCCTCTCTTGGATCTCATTCATTCAGCTTTAAAATATAAATTCTTCTAAATGCATAATTAATAAATTCACGTACGTCCACCGTCTGTCCCTCCTTCCCTCCATTCTCTCTTAAAGACTTATGAGCTTGTTTTTCAGGGTATTTTCTTTTTTGTGTTTGATTCAGCAATGGCTTACCAGTACCAGCCATGTTTTTTCCTTCTTCTTTTTCTGCTGTTTTCTGTCAATGCGTCTGTTCTAGCATTTCAGCAACGACCCAAGATCAGCGCCGTTGATCTGGCGGCGCTGTCAGCCATCAAAGACAGTCTGACAGACATTCCAGGCTCAAGATTCTTCTCCACTTGGGACTTCACCGCACCAGATCCTTGCTCCTCATTCACCGGCGTCACCTGCGGTTTCAACGACCGAGTCACCATTCTGTCGCTCGGCACTGGCCTTTCCGACTCGCCTGGCCTCGCTGGCTCCCTCTCCCCTGCTCTTTCCAACCTTACCCAGCTAACCCAACTCGTCCTCTTCCCTGGACTCGTCACCGGTCCCATCCCTCCCCAACTGGGTCAACTCAGTAGTCTTCGAGTCATTTCCTTGACCAACAACCGCTTAACAGGACCCATACCACCCTCCTTTTCTACTCTCCCCTTCTTGCACACTCTGGATCTGAGTTCAAACCGGCTCACCGGGTCCATCCCGCCAAGCCTCACGAAGCTTCCATCTTTAAAAGTTATGGTGTTGAGCTGGAACGAGTTAACAGGGGAGTTACCCAGAACAGTGTCGGCGCAGTTATTACACTTGGATTTGAAGAAGAACAAGATCAGCGGACCGTTGCCAAGGTTACCGTCAACTGTCCGTTACTTGTCAGTGTCGGAGAACTGGATGTGGGGCCCACTCAAGGCCCTGGAATCGCTATCCGAGTTAGTGTACCTGGACGTTAGCATGAACCAATTCAGTGGGCCCATCCCGTCTTCACTCTTCTTAAACCCCTCCCTCACTTCACTGTTTTTGCAACGGAACAATTTATCGGGTGGCCTCCCATCATCAATCAAGATGGACCCCACCTTCCAATCCTACGGCGGCCAGGGATCCATCGTGGACTTGAGCCATAACTTCATCACGGGGGATATAACCCCCTTCTTGGCTGGGGTGGAGACTCTCTTCTTGAACAATAACCATCTCACTGGGTCTGTACCTGAGGAGTACGTGAAAAGCGTGTACGACGGCACCACCAAAACTTTGTATTTGCAGCATAACTATCTATCCGGATTCCCATTACCTCAAGGTTCCACTCTGCCTGATACCGTCTCCTTGTGCTTGTCCTATAATTGCATGGTGCCGCCCGTTGGGATATCAGCCTGCCCGGCCAGTGCCGGAAGCCAGCCCTCCAGGCCGCAATCGCAATGTTCCGTATTCACCCATCGTGGCTCCACCAACTGACATCAGGATAAGGTGGATATGGTTATACGTTTCACATTACTAGAAGCAATATTAGAGTGTGTGTAACTTATATTACTACCATATAGTTTTTTTTTTTTTAAATTTATATAATTTGTTTTAAGGATGAGTTATATAAACAGTGAAAAACAAAGGTTTTATTAGCAGCCCTGCTTCTCTCATACTTAATCCCTCCCCATCCCTCAATGTAATCGTATTTTATTTGGGTTTACTTTTTTTTTTTTTTTTATAAATTTTGACTTGACTTGTTAATAATTCATAGTTTTTAAAATACTTATTTTGTAATTTGATATTAATTTCATACGAAAATTTAATAAATTCCGTTGCTATGATTAATCATCAGTCACTGTGTGAGGGAGTTTTAGAAACCACTGAGTGGGTGCTGCGCACTGTCCATATCATTCACCACTCTTTTAACATCTCTTGCAACTTGCAATCTAATTTGTAACCAATTACAATTATAGTTATAACATAAAAATAAAATTTTCAATCTATCTTTTTGTTCAATTATAATAAATAAACTTCTTTGAATCCCATATGATAGTTTGATAGTCAAAGGTGTTCACCAACCTATGTGTGACTTGGGTTCGAGTTGTGTTTGTTGTTCGAGCTTTACCCTATTATTATAATTTACCAAAAAAAAATTAAAATTCTTTTTTCATCCTACCAAACTTTAAAATTATATATATATATATATATTACATTGAATGTGACAAAAGTTAGTTTTAATTATTTAAAAGAATAAAAAGACCTAAATACTTGACTTTTATTTCCCTTTTAATTATATATATATATAATGCTAATATCATTTGACTTGAGGAGTCACTAAAAGCTTTGATAAATAAATAAAGAAAATAAAAACTTGAAAAAACAAGCAACAGAAATGAGTTGTAAAAGAGAAATATAGGTTTTATATAATTAAAAATTGTATGTGGAACCAATGATCTGCTTTTACCAAAACCAACAATAATTTAGTTCAAAAAGGAAGAGAAAGTAATTAGTGAGAAAAGGGGACAATGACATAAGCGAAGGAGAGGGAGACAAGGGGGCCAACCCTCCAAACTTTGAAACCAATCCATAAATTTAGAATCACCGGATAATTCTACTCAAAAAAATATTTAAAATTTGAGTTAATCGAGCCAGTTCAAATAAGTAATTCGAGTTCGAGTCGAGTTAAATTTTAAAATTCTAATCATTTGAATAACAAATTGGTGTAAATACCTATTTTGTCCTTGTCAAATTTTTTTTTTAAATAATCTCATTATAGACAATATCTAGAACTACCCATAGCCCATCCCCAACCCATAAATAGGAAGATAATACGTTTCAGTACACTCGAATCCACAACCTCCTGCATTGACAACAATGGCCATGCCAATCGAGTTAATACTCAATCAATGATCCCTTTCAATTTTGAAAATGAGCAAATTGGTTTTTCTCAACAAAAATTACAAAAAAAAAATTAAAATAATTCAAAATAAATTTAAAAATTTAAAAATTATATATTTTTTAAAAAATTTAAAAATTTTCTAAGAAAATTAAAATTAAAATTTTAGTATCTAAATACTTTAATTAATGATCCAAGTTTATCATACTAAAGTATCTTCTTCTTCTTCTTCTTCTTCTTCTTTTTTTTTGCTTTGAATTATTTTTTAAATATATATGGTTTCAAATTTATGTACTCTAATATGGAATTAGTTATACTGTAACAAGATTTTAATTTAATATGTGTAATTTTTTAATTTAACTCGGACAATTTCACTTGATTCGACTCAACTCATTTTTCATTTCGCTCGACTCGATTCGAAAAAAAATTTAAATCAAGTTAGAATGATAAAATAAGACTTGCCAACTCGATTAACTCAAAGATTTTTCACTCGATTCAATCGAATACTCACTCTTAGATGAGAGGGGATTGCGTTTCCCTAACTTTCAAACCTCAATATATTTATTTTTTGAATATTATAATCTGAATGAATAATATTGAATATGTTAAATATTATGTGAAAATAAACTTAGATTAGTATATTTTAATTCTTTATATATAAGTAAGACAGAGAAATTCAAATGTGAATTGTAACGTGTAAATATTTTGAAACCAAAATCCATTTTGAATGAATATTAATTATAGTTATTTGGAGGGGCGAATTTAGAGGCAGGCAGAGCTCGGCCCTTCTGAAATGGAAATTTTTTCATTTTGGCCTTTTAAAATTTTAAAAGTTTTAAATTAGTAAAAGTAAAATTACACTTTAATCCTCTTTAAAAATGATAAAATTTTTATTTAATCCTTTAAAAATTATATATTTACTATCGTATAAATTAAAATTTAATTTCGGCCACCTAAAAAGAATTTCTAACTTCACCCTTGATTATTTGAATATATTAATTTTAATTATAAATGTGGTATATGAAATCCTCAAATTATTTTGGTAATCCATTGTTGGGTTTCAACAAATTTATGAATGCATGGGCCTAACCATTGCAGCCTATACAAATACAATTTGGTTAAGGCCTCGTTTGCTGCTGTAAAACTAGAAGTAGCAACTCCATTAACATCCCACTTTCCTCTTTTTTATATTATACTTTAATTTAATTATTTCAGATATTTTTAAATTTTGATATAAAACTTAGATTATCAATATGAAGACTTTACGAATTTTAAGTGAATCTACGTGATAATTTTTTCGATGAAATTAATTCTTTTATTTATTAAATGTATTAATTTAATATCTATTAAAAAATTCAAATAATGTCAAATTTCAATACAAATAACATTTATTAATTTAAAAATGTCATTATTATTTAAAAATTATATTTCAAAATCTTTTATCAATTAAATATTTTATTTAGAGTTAAATTATAAATGAAAAAAAAAATATTTATTTAATTCTTTTTAATAGAATAAAGATTAGATTAATACATTTAATTGTGAAAGGAGATTTTTGTCATGTTAGTTACTTTTCTCATAATTTTCAAAGATAAATCTCAAAATTATATATGAATTTTTATTTAATGTGCAATTGTATACATGAACTTTAATTTAATGCAATTATACATGTGAAACTTTAATTGTGGCTCAAATATATATTTGAAACTTTAATTTTGATTTAATCATACACGTTTAAAAAAATAAATACATCAATTTATTTTTATATTTATCACATAAAATGATATTATATCAATAATTGTGTTAATAACTTACAAGAATTGGATCAAATCAAAAGCTCGCGTACAAAATTACACATTAAACCATAGTTCATATATAGTTTTGAGATTTAACCCTAATTTACTTCGATTTGAGCGCTTTTAAACTAAATAAAATTGAATATTTTAAATAAGCAATTTAATAATTAATTTTATTTTTAAACAATAATCAAATAATTACAAATTAGTAAATATGGATTATAATCTTATTTATTTATCAAGTATTACAAAGTACATATGAATAACACAGCTTCAACATAGACGCGATGCGGGAAGAGTAGACTCATCTAAACGATACGCACACACAGACATTTTAACAGATTCACAATATTATTATTAATAATAAGCTACCGTTAGGCTCTGAACTATGTGTAAATTACAGGAAAAAGTAAGCACCCACATTCACATGATTTTACAACACGAGTGAGTTCCCTATCACCTTAACACCAGAAAACAATGAAAGCCTAACTTATACAACATATGCAATATGAAAATACAACCTTCAAAGAAAAATAAAAAATATTCAACCACTAAGTCTCAAATCCATTCCTTGGGATTCATGCACGCATCTAATAGTTTCCACTCTTCACTTCCTTCTTCTGGTTTCTGTATGTCCAACACAAATTATATATTTTGGCAGTTACAGTTATGGCTTCTCATTAACATAAATCAGTCAACATTATTTGCAAATAATGGGAATTTTTTTTCCTTGGAGGGAGGGGAAAAAGGAAAATGAGGGAAGAAAGCTTACATGATCGTATTCCCACCGTGCTGTTAAAGGGAGAGAGACGAGAATACTTTCAATTCGACCTCCAGTCTTCAGTCCAAACGTTGTACCCCGATCATATACCTTTTATTAACAAATCAAATTAAGTTGATCAAGAGATGTCTACAAAGTCAAAATCTCTCCAGTTTAGTTATAGGTAGATATGATACCAAGTTGAATTCAATGTAGCGGCCCCTTCGCAATTGTTGCCATGCCTTGTGGCTCTCAGTGAATGGTGTATTCTTCCTTTTCTCTACAATGGGTACGTATGCAGGAACCACGGAATTCGCACATTCTGCAAATAGATAGCATTAGAGAAATTGAAGGCCAATTGGAATCACTATTTATATGTGGCTAACACCCAATGATTAATCTCCTTCCTGGGTATACCAGTGGCAAATGAAAGAAGCATCTCTTGATCATAGTCATTTAGATCATCAAAAAATATTCCCCCAAGCCCTCGTCTCTCATCTCGATGCTACATAGAGCAAAAGCAGACATAAAGATTTAACAATCTCATCCATGATATGGAGGAGAAAATTGTAAACGTATGGTATTAGTCTGTGAAAAAAACTGACTATATATAATAGCTTTCAGAACAAATATATGATCACCACACAGGCTAGGCTACTGATATCACTCAAAGTTAAATGTCTATCATACTGTAGATGACTGTTTTCAGATAGAAACATATCCAAATTGATACACTTTTTGCACTGAATTTTAAAATATGATATAATATCTGACTCCATGTCCTTTTACATTAAATAAAAAGTAAAAAAGATCAACAATATCAATCTTAAAATAAAAAAATAAAAGTAAAGAAATCAAAACCCTTAGATTATGGCAAACAATATTCATCGTCAGATATCTATTGAAGGAAAACATTATCTCTAGTGGGACAGAAGAAGAATTCAAGAACATCGTTTCAGTAAACATAAAATTAACACCAACCAAATCAAGAACGAATAAAGGCAAAATGTTTTAGTAAATATTTTGAACATACTGTGAAACATATAGTTGTTAGTTCAAAGGTGACAAGCACAGCTTAGGGTAGGTATTATGCATGCACTTATAAGTTCAAACTTCAAAGTGGGCTTTATGCTTGTTAAAAAATACAAAACAATATTTCTTATGCCCGTGAATAAGTTAGTAAAAGCAGGGCAAAAGTGAGTTTATGTAAGTTGGATTGACAGGCAATTCAAGTCAAAAGAATGCACATAACATTATGGTTTCGATGGATGAGTACCCTGAGTGCCATAAACCAGAATTGTCCATCATTATTGTGGTCTTTTCATAAGGAGCTCTTTCTGGACAGAACCTGAACACATCCATCCTTCGACTAAAGGCTGACCAAATACCATCGATGTTGTTGAAAGGACAAGCTGAAATCTAGACCCTTAAATTGCCTAGTGCGTAAGGCAAAAAAGAAGCACTCACCCTAGTGAAGTAAACCTCTAGTATATAAAAAGTTAAATACATATACAACGAAATTCCATTTATTACATATAATAAGCCTGAATATGTAATTTGAAATTTTATTCCAGAATTTGCTTCATCACACTCTTAATACTTTGCTGCCAACCCAAACATAAAGTAAAATCATCACAGAGAAAAACATACATATATCTTCAAATTCTATACACACAATTATAAAACTCAGAAAATAAATGAGAAATGCATATAACACCAAAAAGGTCTGGCAAGATAATACCTTAATGTAAAAGTAGTCGTCGCACCATTTTTTGAATCGAGGATAAAAGGATGGATCAAATTTGTCACATGCCTTTTTTTGTATCTACAAAAGAAGGCCAATGTTTTTTTTTATTGAAAAAGAAGGCCAACGTTAGCAAAAGAACAACCGGCAAAATATTTCATTTATTCAAATACTATTTTACAAGGATATAACTAATTTTAACACACACATACACTGGTATTTATAGAACATTGTAGTTATCTTTAGACCGACATGTGCAGTGCATTGACAGTTTTAAACATTTGTCTCCGGTCTACCAATCAATCTATAACCCATATATATATATATATATATCAAATCCATGTGCTTTAAGGTAAATCCATATATATCAAATTTAGAGAAATCTTAAAATAAGAAGGTTCTTTTCAAATCCCTTCTTTGATAAAATCAATACTTTACTTTCTCAAAGTGAGACAACTAGAATTAGAACTAATTTAATTGCTTGAGCTCCTCCATATCTTAATAGTGCCAAATGCAGAAGTCTGAAGCTTTATTGGTTGGTAAAATAGAGAAAACTTTTGCCACGAGAACAAGAAACTCATGATTTTTTTTTTTTTTTTTGAAAAGAAAATTCTTTTGAAAAGAAAAAGACATAAGAAATAAAGAATTGAAATTCAACTCACTGAATGGAAGTGCTTGACATCCTCCTCAAAGATGTAAGATGGAGTCAAATCAGTTCCACCCCCAAACCACCATTGCCTTGGAGCTCCAGGAGCATCTGCAAATTTTCAAGTCACTGACTAAACTTAAACCACTTATCTTTGAAGCACGAAAGAGACTAATGTAGAGAATAATCACAAAGTATCGGGAATGCAACTAAAGAAAATCAAGGCAATTTGAAAATTTTTTAATCAAGGAACTTTGTTTTTTTTTTTTTTTTTTTTTGGGGATATTGGGGACCTACCTCATTTTGGTTTATGAAAACAAGTACCAAAGCAAACCACAAAGCATAATATTCATCACTATCGAATAGCAAACAAGTAGAGAATAAAATTTTTGCTTGATTAATATGCTGATGGTAACTCAAGTCTAAGCTAATGGGATTATTGGGAGCCATTTCCAGGAACCAGATTACAACATAAACTGGCCAAACTCTGATGAACTCAGAGAACTCATTACAAAGATCCTCCTATCACCTTGTTGATAAAGGAGGATACAATATATCAGCTGAGAATTCAAATATTTGTGTCATGCTAGTAGATTTTCTCAGTGTCATAATGTTCAAAGCAGTTTAAATTTATATCACTTTTTGACAAGCTAATAATTTTTATTATATAGATTTTGATATTTTCATGTTTCCAACATTTAAACTACCATTTTAGCATTCCCAAATCAACAACTTTAACAAATAACTATGGATAAAGTAAGTACCTTTGGGAGCATCTGTTTCGAAATATCTGTAGTTAAAATGCAGCGTGGGAGCAAAGGGGTTCTTGGGATGCAAAACCTGAAAAGGGGAGAAAACCAGAATGTTATAATTATCAGCAATTTCTTTTTGCTATGGAATTGCACCAAAACATTGAGGCAAAGAAAAGAAATTCAAAAAGTTACTAAATACCGAGCTGATCCCAGCAGCGAAAAAGGGAACGGGACCGGGCTTCTGATCAGTGACATTAGCCTTGGCAGCTCGATAAGCTTCAGAGGGCATAACTCCGTAAACAACAGAGATATTGACACCAGCCTTTTCGAAAACGTCACCGTCTTGCAACACTCGACTAATTCCTCCACCGCCTCCGGGCCTCGTCCACGCGTCCTCCTTGAACTTCCCCACTCCGTCGACAGCCTCGAGGGCGCCGCAGACGCTTTCCTGCACCTCCATTATCATGCGCTGGAAGCGGGACCTGACGGAACCGTCATCTAGGCCGTCGGTTTCACGGAGGAAAGAGTGGGGGCGGTGGGAGATGAGAGTTTCTTTCTCGATGGAAACGGCGGAGCATGTCATGAGTCTGCGGGTGGGAGTGAAATTGGTAAGCCTGGTGAAGGGGAAGGATGGGCAGAAGCCTAATTGGGTTTTCTTGGGAGAAGAGTAAGAAGAAAGTGGGAAGAGAAATAGGGAAGAAGAAGAAGAGAGAGCGGCTGTGGGAGGTGGCGGCATTGCAAAGGATGAAAACGCCAAAAACGCAAACAAAAACTTAAAAAAGAACACTTATGATGAATTGGGAACAAAAATCAGTTGGAGTTAGAACGAGAGAGAGATCATATGAAAAGGGAAAAGCGTAGGAGTCGGCCCACAGTGTGCGAATGGTTCCGCCATTGGTATTTTAGAGTTACTCTACTGATTTAGTCAAAACCCACCACCCTCCCCAAACAAACAAACCATCCATTGGATTTCATTTTTCGCCAATTTTGTCAACGCTTGACTCATCTCTCTCTTTTTTATATTACCATCTAAACTTCTTACTTAATAATTTATTTTATATTATATTTTAAACTTTTTTTTGCTTAATAACTTATTTTTATTCAATTATTGCATTTTCGTCTTTCAAATTTAATTCTCACAATTGTTTTTTTTTTATTCACTCAACCTATAAATTGGTATTTAAAATTTTTTATTTGGGTACTTAATTTTTTTTTATCACAACGGGTACTTAAACTATTTTTTTCCAAGTTAATACATCAATTAGTCAAATTGTTATATTTTTAGTTAAACCGTTAAGTTTTTAAAAGTGTCTTAACCTATAAATTGGTGCCTAAAATATGTTTTTTTTTCTCATTTTCATACTTAATAATGGGGTTTTTACTAAAAAATATAAAAAAAATACTAAAATGGTATGTTGCTAAAATTAAGTATCAAAATGGTACATTTAGATTGGTGGAGGGTGGTGCATAGGCGGCACCACTCTCATTTTCTGACCGAAAACACTAAAAAATAAAATAAAATAATGGTGACACTATACAATAAATATATATATATATATATATATATATATTATTTTTGTAGTGGAGGGTGTCAGATAGGCGGCACCAGTTGTGCCTATCTAATAGATGGCACACCCAGTATATTTCCTCCCACTCTCCTATCCGGCTTGTATCAGTTTGGAAAAAAATTTAACAGAACAAGAGAGGGAGAAGAGAAGAAAGGAAGAATAAAGAATAAAGAAAAGGTAATTTTCTTTATTGTTATTTTCAAATATAATAGATTATGATAAGAAAAAAATATTTTGTTAGTATTATATAGTTTGTTTAGTGTTATTTTTATGTTTTGTTTTAAAGTTATTTTGTTTATTGTGATTTGTTAGTAAGTTTTGTGTTTAGATTATTGAGAATGTTATATTGTAAAAAATTTTAGGGTAAATTACACCAACGGTCACCCAACTTTGGGGTAATCGACAAAAACAGTCACCTAGGTTTCATTTCATCACACTCAACTTTCAAAAGTTACAAAACAGTCACTAATTAACATTCTGGGTTAGGTGTTAACGGAATTGCCGACGTGGCAAGTTAACCACCGATGTGGCAAGTTAACTTGCCACGTTGGTGAAGCAAGACTCCATTTTCCTCTTCTTCTTCTTCTTCTTCTTCTTCTTCTTCTTCTTCTTCTTTTTTTTTTTTCTTCTTCTTCTCAAAGAAAAACAAGTACCCAAGCACACACCTTTTTCTTTTCCTACTCTCAAAGATGACAACTTTTCATCATTAAAGCTCAAGGCCTTGTTTTGATAAATGAGTTTCAGTCCCATATCTTGAGTATGAAAATGATTTTCAAATCTGGGTACTTCTCATTTTTTTTTACAAACCCGACAAACATTTGTTTTTGTATGTATTAACTTGTAGGTTTTTACCGCAGATCTTACAATGGTCTGAGACTCTTGAGTAAAGCTATTTTTTCTTTTGTTGGGGGGTCTTTATAAAGGGTAGAAAATGGCTTATAGCTTAGAGCAAAGGTTTTGGTGTCAGCGAGTTTTAAGGTTTGGGTTTGCATTTGTATGTGTGTGTTTGGGTGGTTACATTGTTGGTCCGACATCACTATTCTGGCGTTTGAAGGACAAGTCAAGACCTCAGGTCTCATGTCTTCCTTGTGTTTGTGATTGCTCCTCCCATACAGATGACTTTTTTCTAACACCAGGTTTGTTTTTATCTGATCATTTGTCTTTCATTTCACTCCACCATGTCCTTCATTTGCATGTTCAGTATATTCATATTTGGATATGGTTATAAGAATGCTATATATGTGTGTGTGATATGAGTTGCTGGATTTGTAAGCCGTCCATTACTCAGTTTTATAGCATAGTAGGTTGACAGTAACAATTAATCCAGTTAATTAGCATTGTTTTGATAGAACTAAGGTATCTCCATATCTACTTTTTTTTTTCTGGGGGTTTGTGGTTGCCTCTCTCAACAAAGTTGTTTTCAAGTTTTGAACACCTTTCAGGGTTAATTAGCATTTTGGGAACACCTTTACCATTGAGGACTATTGAAATTCTGTATTGAAGGCCTATAGAAAACGCTTCCCCGCTAAGTTCACGAGCTTCTTCTTCCACATGCTTCTTCAATGCTAATGAAGTTCCCTCCTTCTCACAATAAAAAAAAGCCAAAATTATAAAAAATTTCAAACAAATAAAGGATAATCAATTTAATTGCTAAGGTTAATCTTATTTTTCAATCTTTCAGCTAAGAATCCCGAAAATTCAATTTTAAATTCCTTCCACTTTCTACAACTCAACAAGAGAAATAGAGAAAGAAAAAAGCAAGGGAGTGAAGTCGAAAAACATCACCTTAGGGTTGCCACGGGTACAGAGGTCGGCGAGTATACAGTTTAGCGCTTCGAAGCTTCCGCCGGCGGGACCAGATGCGGCCAGTCCACAAAAGCGAAGGCTCTTGAACCCTTCTCCACTGTACTCGTTCTCTCTTTAATTAAAGAAGAAGAAGAAGAAGAAGAAGAAGAAGAGGAAAATGAAGCTGCTTTACCAACGTGGTAAGTTAACTTGCCACATCAGCTGGTTAACTTGCCACGTCAGCAATTCTTTTAACACCCTAACGGTAACTGTTAATTAGTGACTGTTTTGTAACTTTTCGAAAGTTGAGTGACTGGAATGAAACCTAGGTGACTGTTTTGTCAGTTACCTCAAAGTTGGGTGACTGTTGGTGTAATTTACCCAAAATTTTAATATATATTTGAAAGTTTTTATGTTAGTAACTATTATAAAATATAAAATAATTGTTAGTTAGTGATAAAAACAGGAAAAAATAGATAAATACTGAAAATATTTTTGGCATAGATATTGTTAGAAATGGCAATAAATTTGATATCGTTAGAAATAGACTATTATCATTCATTAAATTTTTTAAGTAAGTATTTTTATGCTATTCGAAATTATTTTGAGATTATTTTGTTAATTTTTTTAACAGATTGAGTATTGAAGATGGATAATCAGTTTTTCATATGCGTTTATTTCGATGGAATCATCTTGACAATAACCGTTGGATGTATATTTGAATGTCGGCAACAAATAGCAATGAGATTTAATAGAAATGTCTCGTTAGATGATATGAAGGGAAGGATTAACGCAAAAATTGTTAGACGTTGTGGGAGAAGGGTCTCGAAACTTTTCTAAAAGTTTCCAGTTTCGACAAATCCCATCAAATTCACCGAAATAGAACTTGTAGATGACGAAGACGTGGAGACAATGATCGCTCTTTACTGTGGGAATCAGAGTGACAAAAATACACCGATTCACTTATTTGCTGAGTTAGCCAGTATGGAGCAAAATGAAAGTCTCACTGCATATGGTGAAGAACATGGAGCTCAAGAACCGTGCATAGTGGCTCCAATATCGTATGTTGATAGTGAATCGACTATATGCAGGATCGATATCGATCTTAATGTTACACCCAATATTGATGTGGTTGGTGATGATGGATACGATAGTAGTGATCCTTGTGATCAAGAGGTCGATAGTGATAGTGATCCCGATATGGACGAGGTCCCCGATGATATTGACGACGAAGACGTGAATGACGATGGAAACATTAACGCGTCTTCAGTCGGGAACCAGATTCGATGTATTGTGATACACAATAATCTTAGGCCACACATGTCGCTCATAAACCCCGACACGGCGCACGTAGTCGAGTTTCTAGAGTACCCTAAAATATTTCCTGCTGACCGGCTGGCCGTAAATTCCGATCCTAAGGAGTTGTTTGTTGGCCAGAGATTCGAAAGTAAGGAAGAGTGCGTATTTGCTATTAAGCAGTATAGCATGAATATATCAATGGATTACAAAGTCGCAGTGTCTATACCAACATTATATATTGGGGAGTGTTGGAAGTCGACGGAAGGCTGCAATTGGCGGGTACGAGCTGCATTTATTCAAAATTTCCAGATGTGGGAGATACGAAAATTTGTTGGGCCTCACACATGCACATTAACACGTATGATAGAAGATCATCGAAAACTTGATTCCAAAAATATCTGTATGTGTATCATGCCAATGGTGAAAGACATGCCGACTATTAAAGTTTCAGTACTGATTGTCGAAATGCAGGCACGATTCCAGTATTGAGTATCATACCGAAAGGCGTGGATAGCTTAATAGATGGCAATGGAGCAATTGTACGGGGATTTTGATGCATCGTATAATTAGCTACAGGGATGGATAGCCGCTATGCGAGAGTACGTACCGGGGACTGTTATTGAGTTACAGAAACGACCTTATTACGGCCTGGATAACCATCTACAACCGGGAAAAAGAATTTTCCATCGGATGTTCTGGACGTTTGATCCATGTGTACACGCATTTCCCACTGCAAGCCGTTTGTGCAAGTAGATGGAACTTGGCTATATGGAAAATACACACAGATCCTTCTTACGGTTGCTCAAGACGGCAACAAGAATGCTCCCAATAGCATTTGCCATCGTAGATAAGGAGAACATGGAATCGTGGGAATTCTTCCTTACCAACCTGCGGAGGTATGTTATTAGCAACGACAATATTTGCATCATCTCCGATAGAAGAAAATGATTAATTGCCGCCATTAGGCGTTTCGGTGTGCCATGGAGATCCGTTTACTGCATCTGACACATCGCGACTAACTTATATCAAGATTACAAGAATGCAGACTGGCGAAGACAAGTTGTGAGAATGGGTAAAGGATAACCTTATCTTTTCAATATAAGTATCCATGTTTTAGTGCAATACTGTAACTTATCTTTCCTTAATACATATATAGCATACGAGCTAGAGCCACATATTTTCTGCCAAAGAATGACTCGACTTAAGAGTGACATGGAGGGTCAAACGAACACATCTTTCCGGCAGTGGTTAGGTACCATGGAGCCGTGGCAATGGGCTCAAAGTTTTGATGAGGGCTTTCGTTATGGTAAAATGACCACAAACTTGGTGGAAGGGATTAACGTTGTGTTATTGAAAACACAACATCTTCCAATTTCATCTGTCTTCTCGGCTACATTCTACAGGTTGGCTACCTTGATGCTAAGAATGGGTCAGCAACAAGTCAACTAGATGGAGGCGAGTCACGTGTTTGTCGAAGATGTCAGGGATGCAATGGTTGTAAACCATCGGATGGCGAGATCGATGAATGTAGAAGTATATTCATGACGTCTTAAAACGTTTCGAGTTACGGAGACCATCGGTCGTCAACCTGGTATACCACCTAGGTCCTATTAAGTTGATCTCCAGAACAGACGGTGCGATTGCAGGAGGTTCTAAACACGTCATTATCCATGTGCGCATGTCGTGACAGCGTGTGCTAAAGTCTCATTCAATGTTGAACAATTTGTCGATGATGTGTACACACTCGAGCGCACGTTGCGTGTCTGGGAGTATGAGTTCCCTGTCCTACTTGACCTATCTACGTGGGAGGTACCTCCGACGACTTTCGAGCTTGTCCCAAATAGAGGGTTGCGTAGGAATCCGAAATCATCCAGAATCCGTAATGAAATGGACATTAGGGAGAAATCCGACGGTAAGCGTTGTGGATTATATAGATTAGCTGGTCATAATCGGAGTAAATGCCCGTAGCAAAACTATCATGTTGGACAATCGTCACGATCGGGTAGGAATTGAGCTTATGTAATTTTATATTACAAAGTTTGTTCCAATTTTTAATGTTGTAATGTATTTAATTTATATAAAAAAAATTTATATTACAAAGTTTGTTCCAATTAGATTAATGTTGTAATGTATTTAATTTATATAACAAAATTTATATTACAAAGTTTGTTCCAATTAGATTATGGTTGTAATGTATTTAATTTATATAACAAAATTTATATTACAAAACTAAGTTTGTTACAAGTTTTAGTGTTTTAATGTTGTAATGTTGCAATTAATCTAATTTATGACCACAAATTTTGTTCCAATTTTTAAAGTTCCAATTAATCTAATTAAATATATACAAAGATTGTCTTTTTCTTGATTTATATATTTTTAGAATAAAAAAGTACAAACTTTGTAATATCAAAACTGCAAGAAACCTCTAAAATTGATGGTTTGATGGTGTGGTCCTAGGGGTATATTTCTACCGGGGTTGACATTCACGTTGTGGGTGATTGCGGCGATCAACATCCTCTTCAGTTGCTGGTGGGGGTGTGCGAAACATGGAAGAAAAATCATATGCCCCGAAAGTCATCGATGAACTTGAGTCGGGAGGAGTGCTATACTGCGGTGGATACCGGTAGGAGGAGTGCTGTACTGTGGTGGATATGGGCTGAGAGGAGTGCTGTACTACAATGGATACAGTCTGGAAGGAGTGCTGCACTGCGATGAATATGACCTAAAGATATCAAACCCGGAATGGTATCCGTGTCCTGACGAGCCCGAGAAATAATCATTGATCGACAAATCCGAATGGTAAGAACTATCAGCCGAATGCATATGCGATCGCTCGGACTCAGCTTCAGCTGTGGCTCGGGCTCGGGATTTGGCTCTAGCTCCGGCTCGGCCTCAATATCGGCCACTGGCTCGTATGCCCCAGGTTCGACTGCCCACCAAGTAAATATGGCTTTCCCGTTGATAAACCATAATTTATACATATTTTGACCCCATGCTTGGCTTATTTTTGGATGAATTTTCATTAGATTTGATGCATTCGATGCTCCTAATCCTTTAATTTCATGTTTTACACTCAGGAGAGCTTAGGGAGTCGAAAAAACGAGAAACGGGCCAAAAAGGGACAAAATGGGCCTACCTCAGAAATCAACACGGCCTGGACTATCGCACACGGGCGTGTCCATGCCGAACCCAAGTCTAATTCTATTCGGAAAAGATTACTTGTGGGCTAAGAAAGGTGCTCCAAAGCTTATATAAACACTCGAGGGGAGAACCTGAGAGGGGGAAGAGTAGAAAGTAGAGAATACTCGAAGACAACCATTGGGAGCAGCTTGGAAGAAGGATCCCCATCAAGACTGAAGATCTCTTATCAATTTCTCTTGAAGTTTTTGGGTTTTCCTTATTTTTTGTAGTTTTCCTTATTTTAAGATGTTTCCCTCTATCAGTATGAACTAAACTCCCTAAATACCTAGGGAGGATGAAACCTAGATGAATTTTATTATTTAATAAGTCCGAATTACTTAATAAATACTTATTCTTGTTCTTAATTATGTGTTCTTAATCCTTGTTTTAATGTTTTCAGGAATATTAATTCAAGATTGATGTGCTTATTCAGTGGAGCAAAAGTCCCTGTTTAAGAGTAGATCCATCACAATTAAGCGGAGTTAATTGCAACCCTAGAAATAGGGTGATATAAATCTGTCGGATTAGAGTCAAATCTAATAAGAGAATCCATAGATCGAGTTAATGCGACGATAGGGGTTTTAATTAGAAAGAGATTTCAATTAATCAACCTAGAGTCAGTTGTTTTTAGTCTCAAAAGAGATATTAACATAATTTAGGGATTTCTACGGATCAAGTCAAGTGAATAAATCATTTAATTCAGAGTCAAAATAATAAGTGAAGTCTAGGTGGATTCTTCCTTAGGTATTGTCTTTATTCATTGGTTTATTCGATTACTTTCTTCACTCTCTGTTGCGTTCATAGTAAATTAGTAAGTTAAATTTTAGATTAAAATAAATCCCCTTAATTATTAGGCTAAATAATAAAAAGATAGTTATTACTAGTAATTTTAGTCCTTGAGGATACGATATTCCAGACTCATCAAAGCTATACTACTGTTCGATAGGTGCGCTTGCCTTTGTCAAAATATTAGTTAGTTTCGAGCCCCATCAAGTTTTTGGCGCCGCTGCCGGGGACTAAGATATTAGGAACGCTTAATTTTTATTACTTTAGCCATTTTTATTTTTATTGCAATTTATTTGTGTTTTTATTTTAATTTACTAACTATTCTTTTATTTGCTTCTGGCAGGTATTTTTAGTTTATGACTAGAAGGAACCCGTCAAGACCCCTACTATTTGATAGCGAAATCGAAAGCACAGCTCGCAGAAATCGTAGAGAAATAAGGCGAAGTCTACATTATATGGAGGTAGAGCAAGAGGACGATACCAATATTACCGAGGAGATGGCTGAAAATCAAAATAATCCGCTACCTCCTGTGGTTGCCGCGAATCTGGTGAATCAAAATCCTGCTCCTCGTACTATGTACGATTATGCTAAGCCCAATTTAACTGGGGTTGAGTCGAGTATTGTTAGACCTACTATTGCTGCAAATAATTTTGAACTGAAACCTAACACTATTCAAATGATTCAACAGTTTGTTCAGTTTGATGGTTTGCAGGATGAGGACCCAAATACTCATTTGACCAACTTTCTAGAATTTTGCGACACTTTCAAGATTAATGGCATTTCTGATGATGCCATTCGCCTTCGGTTATTTTCTTTTTCATTAAGGAATAAAGCTAAACAGTGGTTGAACTCGTTACCACGAGGTTCCATCACTACTTGGGAACAAATGACCGAAAAGTTTTTATTAAAATATTTTCCGCCGGTTAAAATGGCAAAGTTGAGGAATGATATCTCTTCTTTTGTGAAGATGGATTTAGAAACTCTTTACGATACTTGGGAAAGGTATAAGGACTTATTGAGAAGGTGCCTTCACCATGGGTTACCTCTATGGCTACAGGTTCAAACTTTCTACAACGGTTTGAACCCCTCAACTAGGCAACTGATCGATGCAGCCGCCGGCGGTACCCTAAATAACAAAACACCTGAGGAGGCTTATGAGTTTATAGAGGAGATGCCACTGAATAACTATCTGTGGCAAGTCATAAGGACAAAGCCGATGAAAGCAGCTGATGTTTTTAACGTTGACGCGGTCACCATGCTACCAAACCAGGTAGATCTCTTAAATAAGAAAATTGATGGTTTGTATGGTTATTCGCAGGTACATCCAGTGATGCAATACAACACAAATGGAGGAGGGATGAACACCACATAATATCCATCTTACAACCCGAGCATAGAGAATGAGCAAGTCCACTATATGGGTAATAATTCTAGACCTCAGAATAATCCCTATAGTAACACTTATAATGCAGGTTGGAGGAACCATCCCAATTTCTCATGGGGTGGTCAAGGAAATTAGAGACCACAACCCCCTCCAGGCTTTCAACAACAACCCTACACTCAGGAGAAGAAGCCAAACCTTGAAGAGATGCTAACAAAATTTATTTTGGTGTCAGAAACCCGCTTCTAAAACACCGAAACAACACTAAAAAATCAACAAGCATCGATTCAATGGCTTGAGAATCAAATCGGTCAATTGGAAAAGATGATTTCAGAATGACCACAAGGTAGCTTGCCAAGCAACACCGAAACTAACCCAAGGGAGCAACTTCATGCCATTACTGTTCGAGATGAAGAAGGGTTAGCTGAATTTGAATCTGAACCGAGGCGAGAAACTGTGGTAAGCAATGGTAAGGTTGAGATAAGCCACAACGAACAAAGACCGGTAAGTAAGGAGTATACACCTCATGTGCCATATCTCAACGCGATAAAGAAAGACCGCACAAATGAACAATTTGGTAAATTTCTTAAACTTTTGAAAAAATTGCATATTAACTTACCGTTTATTGAAGCTCTTTCGCAGATGCCCAAATCAGTTAAATTTTTAAAGGAGCTTTTGGCAAACAAACGGAAGTTAGATGATTTGTCGCACGTGGAGCTAAATGTAGTGTGCTCAGCTATCTTACAAAATAAACTACCCAACAAATTGAAAGATCCAGGGAGTTTTACTATTCCTTGTTTAATTGGTAGTTTAAATGTAAATAATGCTTTAGCTGATTTAGGGGCAAGTATTAATGTCACGCCTTACAAAATGTTTAAACAGCTAGGTCTTGGGAAACCCAAATAAACTAGGATGAGCATTCAATTAGTAGATAAAACCATTAGATTTCCCAGGGGTATTGTTGAAGATGTACTCGTAAAAATTGATAAATTCATATTCCCAGTTGACTTTGTTGTCCTAGACATGGATGAGGATAGTGATGTCCCTTTAATTTTAGGACGCCCCTTTCTAGCAACTGCTAGAACTATCATTGATGTTGGTACAGGTGAACTCACACTTCGTGTAGGTGATGATACGACCACGCTCCAAGCTCGTGATTCAGTTAAGACATCAAGTAATAAAGACGATTCTATAAATCTTGTTAATCATGGGACTCAACCTTCTTTACAGGAAACTCTTTCGAAAAACACAAATGAGCCACGTTCTGGTTCATGCGCCAACAATGGAACCATCCATGAAAGACAAATGCTACAGATAGATGAACTAGATGAATGGCAGACTTATGTCAAAGAGGAACAGAAGCAACACCATGTCGAGCTTAAGGATAGAACCAATCAATTTAAGTTTGGGGACCAGTCGAGCAGGAGAGAGGAGTTTCAACTCCTCAAACCACTATGACCAAGTGAATGAGAGGTAAGTCGAGCTTAGACTCTAAATAAGCGCTTCTCGGGAGGCAACCCGAGCACTAACCTTACTAATTAGTTTATTTTTACTTCTTTTCATGTTTAAATACAGGTTTTTGACCCACACGGCCTGGACACATGGGCGTGTCCTTGGTCATATGGAAACATGACTAAAATTTTCCCAAAAATCGACAAAGACAATGATCGTTATGTCAGAGTCTTAAAATTTATATAATGAATGATCTAGCCTAGAAACTAACTGTGACAATGATTGAGGCAAGCACACCTATCGAACAGTAGTATAGTTTAGTGGCAATACCGGAATGTCGAACCCAAAGGAACCAAAAGTACTAATACTAACTTTCTTTCTATTATTTAGCCTAAGAATTGAAGTGAATTATTGTTTAATCTAAAATCAACTAACTACTAAGCTAAAGACGCTAAGACAAAGAGAATGAATTGGGGAAATACTTGTGGCAAAAACCAATTGATTAAGACAATACCCAAGGAGGAATCCACCTAGACTTCACTTGTTATTTAACTCTGAACCAGACGATTTATTCACTTGACCTGATTCGTAGGATTCTCTAATGTATATTAATACCTCCGTCGAGTTTACTAACGTCTAACCCTAGGTTGATTAATTGAAATCTGTTTCTAATTAAAACCCCTAGAATTGCATTAACTCAATCTATGGACTCCCATATTAGGTTTGACCCTAATCCGACAGATTTTCGTCATCCTATGTCTAGGGTTGCGATCAACTCCGCTTAACTATGCTAGATCTACTCTTAGATAGGGACTTTTGCTCCACTGCCTAATCACATCAATACTTGAATCAATACCCTGAAATATCAATGCAAGAATTAAGAACACATAATTAAGAACAAATCAAGTATTTATCATATAGTTCAGAAAACAATAACAAGATCCGTCTTAGGTTTCATCCCCCTTAGGTATCTGAGGGTTTAGTTCATAATAATAAAAGAATACATCTCAGAAGAAAAGATAAAACAAAACATAAGAAAACCCTAAAACCCCCTGAAGGAATTGAAGGAGAGATCCGCCGTCTTGAGTATGATTTCGGTTTCTTGAGATGAATCAACTGGCTTTCTTCGAGTAAATCCCACGATTCTGACCTCTCTGGCTCAGCTCCTTGGCCTAGCTGAACACCCCCTAAAAGTTGGCCTTTAGGGTGTTTATATAGGCTTTTGGAATGGCTTTCTTTACCTCTAAGTACCCTATTCCGAGTGAAATTCCTCTTTGTCACGGCAGGGACACGCTTGTGTGGCACGCCCGTGTGAATCGACTTCAGGCCGTGTTTGAGCCTGCTAAAGGGGCACGGCCGTGTGCTTTGGGCCCAGGCCATGTTGATTTCCTACTTTGGCCCATTTGGCCCGTTTTAAGCCTATTTTCTGTTATTTTCATCCTCCTATGCTGTTCTAAGTATAAAACATGAAATTAAAGGATTAAGAGCACCAAATTCCCTAATTCGAGGGATAAATCATCCAAAAGCATGCTAAATGTGGAGATAAAATATGTTACTATTACGGTTTATTAGACACGGTCTTAAATTAATCCACACGAGCGTGTGGTAGGTCACACGGGCGTGGGAGAAGCGAAGGATGATATACATGGTGTAACACCCCTAACCCGAGACCGTCACCGGAATAGAGTTAAGAGGCATTACCAGAAAATTGGAACTTTTCACATCCATTTCATGAGACAAAGTCAATAATCAAATAAACATACTCAAATATAAGCATATAGTCCCTTATCTAGGTCTACGAGACCTTATACTCGTGTTAGAAAGAGGTCGGGACTAAACCGAACACTTACAAAAGTTTTCAGAATTTCAAACATTCTTCAAAACTGTTGAGGTCACACGCCTGTGCAAACAGGCCGTGTACCTCACACGACTACCAGACACACCCATGTGTCCAGGCCGTGTCAAAACAGAGCATGCATACTGACTTATCCCCACGGCCACTAAACACGCCCGTGTGCCATGGCCGTGTGTTACTAGGCTAGGTACTGACTTGATCACACAGCCACCATGCACGCCCGTGGGCCTCAGCCGTGTACCCTGTCCAGACACAACTAAAAGTGATCCTTAAACCACACGGCAGAGACACACGCCCGTGTCTCTTAGCCATGTATGCAAAATAGGCCATTTGCAAGGCCAATTTTCCACCCACACAAAGCTCAACCAACAAGCTTCAATACAATACCAATTCATGCTTTTAAATGCATTCAAACATACCATTTCATGCACCAAATAATCATCAACATTACCATCTACTTCCATGCCTAATATCATCACAATAAGTCTATTCAAAGTAACAATTGTATATATCAAATTATATATATATCAAGCATTATGTAACTCATGCCACAATTCATCTTCAAACCACATCTTTCATAATCCACAAAGTCATGAAATATACCACATTCATAGCTCATTCATAAATTCTACATCATTCAACTTCCAAGCCAAATCACATGGCAAGGATTAAATATTTCAAGACATATCATAACTTCTAGCCTATACATGCCATATTTCAACTATATACATCTTTCCAATAGTACCAAAATAGCTTGCCGATAGCGTGATAGAGATGCTGACGATTCCCGGATCCGAGCTAACTTTACTGATACTGTAAAACAGAGAAACAATCACACAGTAAGCTTTCAAAAGCTTAGTAAGTTCGAAATACAATACAATTAAGTCATTGAATCAAATCAATGTACACATTGAACCATCACATAGATAATTTATCAATGTCACACAAATTCAACCATATCCAATACTCACATAGCATCCCATTCATCTACTTTAAATTTCATCAACCACATAGGTATCATACATACCTTTGCCAACACATAGTTAGTCACCAACAATGCTACTCACCACTCGACTTTACATTTCGATCAACATTTGCTATTCTCTTGCTTTATTCGCACACTTAGTGCCAACTTATAGACAAACATAATTGTCATCGCACACTTAGTGCCAATACATTAAATCGAGTTTATATCGGTATCACACACATAGTGCCAATTCAATAAGCCGAAGCTTCTATCATCTCACACACACAGTGCCAATCATCTCTATTCCGTTTCTAATTTCGCACACTTAGTGCCCTCTAATTCAATTCAGCACATAGCATTTCTAATCTCATAGTTATATAGATAATCATTCAATCCACATCACATAGAACATAAATTAACAACTTGTACTATATCCGAACTTACCTCGGATGTCGAAATACCAAAACGGTCGATTAATCGAGCACTTTATCTTTGCCTCGATCTCGATCCGAACCTCTTCTCTCTTGGTCTATAAACATTCAAATTCAATCCATTCAATCACCAAATCATTCATTTTAGTCCAAACACACATATTTAGGGCATTTTACATAATAGCCCTCACATTTTCACATTTCGACACTTTAATCCTTAATTCACAAAATCACGAAATACACATGATTTCCTTTCACCCATGCCTAGCCAAATTCTCTTTATATTCACACAAGTCTACACATCTTATTTATTTCACATTTTAGTCCCTCAATTTACACTTTTCACAATTTAGCCCAAAATACTCAATTTCACCAAAAATTCAAATACAAACTATGTTAACCCAACACCAAGCTTTCATATTTCACCAACTAACATCACAAAGCTCACATGTTCTTCAATGGCACATCTCATAAAAATCATCAATTCTTTAAATTACAACATGGGCTTGATAGTAGACTAAGCAACAATCTCAAAAACATAAAAATCATCAAAAACCAAAGTCAAAACATACCTTAATCAAGCAAATCCCTAGCCGAAAATCACAAAATCTCAAACCCTCCTATTCTTTTCTTATTTCGGTTGATAGAAAACAAAGATGAGCACTTTCTAGCTTTTGTTTTATTTTAATGTCATCTTATTTCATGTTTACTAATTTGCCCTTAATGAATCATCCATTTAATTAACAAATATTAGGCCATTTATGTGCATCTACCATCCACTAATTCTAATAATGGACTAATTGCCTCATAAGGCCTCCACATTATAAAAACAACAGCACTTAGGTACTTATAAATCAGCACACAGCTTTTACACTTTACGCGATTAAGTCCTTTCTCTTAATTCGGCACACAGTCGATAAAATTACCACACAGAATTTTCACACAGGCTATATCACATATAATCAACACCAAAAATAAAATTAAAATATTATTCCGACCTCAGATTTGTGGTCTCAAAACCACTATTCTGACTAGGGTCTGAATCGGGCTGTTACACATGGCCGTGCGACTCGGCCGTGTGAACCATACAGCCTGGACACATGGGCGTGTCCGAGGCCGTATGAAGACTGGGCTATTTTTTTTCCCACGACGAACACGGGTTGAAAACAAGCCACACCCTCACACAACTGTGTCACCCCATAAAAACCCTAACCCCTTTTCTCTTTTCTTATTTTGTCTTCTTGTTTTATCTTATTTTTTTATTTTTATTTTATTTGTCTTTTATGTTTCTTATTATCTTTTAAAGACTTGTCTAATATATTTTGAACTATATTTTAGTTATAATGGTTGTTCCTAATCGAGTAATCCTTTAATCTTCTCTACCAGTTGTGTTTTTTTCTTAATAGCTTGCTCAGAATAATGCACTACATTTAGCCCTCTCTACGATTCCGCTAGTCACTAATTTGATGACTTCATCCAAACTTCAGGGCAGTCTCACTTCTCTCCCTCTCTTATGATATTCTACTTATACTGTCATTACATATATTCATACATTGAGGACAATGTATATCTTAAGTGTGGGGAGGTTATTTATATGATTATTAGAAAATGCCTGAATTATGTCTTGTATTCAAGTAATTTTCTCATTTTACTATTAGAATGAATTCTTATCGATTTGTGATTTTTATTGATATGTTTTAGATTAAATTCATAGGTAATTGTGCATTGATTGTTTAAACTTTAAGACATTAGAGAATCAAGCATGATAAGTCTATTTTCAGAATAAAAAAAATTGCTAGGTTGTTTCCCTAAATTTAAATATTACCTTGAAGTTTGAGATTTACGAGATTGACATCAAAAACTATAATTTTTGTGAGATTTTGAGCCTTTAGAGCATACACTTTTCTTACTTACTTTATTATTGGTTATGAATGTGTCAATATTGATTTGTTATTCTAGAACTTGCTTCGATTATACATATTGAGATCACACCTTTGATTTGATATACTGAGATGATAAAGGCACCTAGGTTTTAACCCACTTACCCCAAAAAGCCTACCTCATAATTAACCCCTAGTGAACCCCTTTGATCCTAATAAACCGTTTCTTGATACACCCTTAATATTAACCCAAAACTCATTCTTTTTTATTCATTAAGAATTTTCACTATTGTATTAACCCCTTTTTGTCGAGATTTGATTTGATCAGTTGCCTAACAATGTTCTCTATTTCAGTTGTTAAATTCTTTCGTATTACTGTACGTAAAAAAAAGTTTCATGTTATTTAAGCCTAAACGGTTAATTTCACACTTGAGAAGAAGCTTGTGCTACTATTGATAGGTTTTCAATTATTGTAATTATTCAGTATTAGTTTATTTTTCTAGTTAGGTAAATTGTCAATTCAATCTCAATTCTAACCGTCTAATTCAGCCTTTATAATCCAAGCCCCGTTACAACCCTTTTTAAGACCTTTTGATTTGTGTATCATCTCATATTATAGTTGTGGAGATTTGATTTTCATGCAAGCCTATGGTAATAACTTTTCATGTTTGACTTTTGAGTGCTTAATTTGAACCTTAAACACGTTGAGTGATTTGAGTGAATCTTTAGTGAGGATGTCAATTCTTGTCAGTTTTGAATTAAAGGTGATTATTTAGGTAAGGGGAAACACCTATGTTTTTGTGCTATAAAAATTCGTGACTTAAATTGTTTGAATCTTTAGGACTCTTTTAGTTAAATTATCAATGTATGAATTATCTATGAATTATGATAAAACATTATTGATGAGAATTATGAATTGAGGAATTTTATTTTGATTGTGAGTTGAGGATTTTGCTTGAGGACAAGTAAAGGCTTAAGTGTGGGGATATTTGATAAACCATAATTTATACATATTTTGACCCCATGCTTGGCTTATTTTTGGATGAATTTTCATTAGATTTGATGAATTCGATGCTCCTAATCCTTTAATTTCATGTTTTACACTCAGGAGAGCTTTGGGAGTCGAAAAGAACGAGAAACGGGCCAAAAAGGGACAAAATGGGCCTACCTCGAGAAAATCAACACGTCTGGACTATCGCACCTTTCGCAGACACACACGGGCGTGTGTGACGAGCAAAATCGAACACGGCCTAAGCTATCGCACACGGGCGTGTCCATGCCAAACCCAAGTCTAATTCTATTCGGAAAAGATTACTTGTGGGCTAAGAAAGGTGCTCCAAAGCTTATATAAACACCCGAGGGGAGAACCTGAGAGGGGGAAGAGTAGAAAGTAGAAAATACTCGAAGACAGCCATTGGGAGCAGCTTGGAAGAAGGATCCCCATCAAGACTGAAGATCTCCTATCAATTTCTCTTGAAGTTTTTGGGTTTTCTTATGTTTTGTAGTTTTCCTTATTTTAAGATGTTTTCCTCTATCAGTATGAACTAAACTCCCTAAATACCTAGGGAGGATGAAACCTAGATGAATTTTATTATTTAATAAGTCCGAATTACTTAATAAATACTTATTCTTGTTCTTAATTATGTGTTCTTAATCCTTGTTTTAATGTTTTCAGGAATATTAATTCAAGATTGATGTGCTTATTCAGTGGAGCAAAAGTCTCTGTTTAAGAGTAGATCCATCATAATTAAGCGGAGTTGATTGCAACCCTAGAAATAGGGCGACATAAATCTGCCAGATTAGAGTCAAATCTAATAAGGGAATCCATAGATCGAGTTAATGCGACGATAGGGGTTTTAATTAGAAAGAGATTTCAATTAATCAACCTAGAGTCGGCTGTTTTTAGTCTCGAAAGAGATATTAACATAATTTAGGGATTTCTACGGATCAAGTCAAGTGAATAAATCATTTAATTCAGTGTCAGAATAATAAGTGAAGTCTAGGTGGATTCTTCCTTAGGTATTGTCTTTATTCATTGGTTTATTCGATTATTTTCTTCACTCTCTGTTGCGTTCATAGTAAATTAGTTAGTTAAATTTTAGATTAAAATAAATCCCCTTAATTATTAGGCTAAGTAATAAAAAGATAGTTATTACTAGTAATTTTAGTCCTTGAGGATACGATATTCCGGACTCATTAAAGCTATACTACTGTTCGATAGATGCGCTTGCCTTTGTCGAAATATTAGTTAGTTTCGAGCCCCATCACCCGTACTAGAGTACCATTGTATGTACTCTAATGATGGTTGTAAATCAGAAGAAATATCCATCTGAGGTCTCCACACCATCCGATTATCCCACACTGCAATATATTTCCAGTGTACAACCCCCCAATTATTTCCATGTTGTCCTCTCTTGTTGATCAAGTGAATCTTCCCCACCTGCATTGGCGGATCCGTGATATACTAGATGCAACCAAACTGTCAGAGTACTCGATCCCCGTTATACCACTCGACTGTCTGGAAATTGATAATTGGTGCGTTAATGTACCACATGTGAGAATAAATGTGGGCAGACGAGGGTATAACAGTCGCAATTTCTAGTCTTCGATACGGCATCCAAATAAACTGCACGATTAATAATATGGTTAAAATTTAACACGGTTCGAGTAAGGTATACAAAGTAATTACATGTCACGAATATTGGAATAGCTTATCCTTTCCCTGGCATGTTGTTCAATCATTAGACGATATATCGGGATAGTGTACGACCTCCCGATACCCAGATAAAAACTCCATCTATGAAAACAAATTTCAAGTAAATATAGTATCGTTAGAATAGTATCATTATAAAGAAATTGTCAATTAATAACAAGTTAAATTTTATCACCTGTTCACTAGTGGAAATACGTATGGTTGGTACCTAACCGATGCCAAGAATGGCATCCGATAAAGAGCCCATGACTGCAACAATACAAGGCATTCGCCTATGTCTACGGCATCAGGCTTTTTCGTCCGGCAAAGCTCACGATACAACATAGCCAGAACTGCGGAACCCTAACTATATGAGCGAACATTCTGCAAATTAGCTAATAGGGGTAAATACATCAAATGAACCCTATTGTTGTTCGCATCGGGCATCAGTACACCCCCTATAATATGCATAATGTACACTCGAGCTGTGTGCATCACCTCATGCTCAGTGGCATTAATTGATAAATGTTCAAAATTGGCTTTCAGCCATGAAAATTTCAAACCCGTAAAATTGGACTCAACATCAGCGGGCAAGACTCCTAGTAGGCTATAACAAAGGGCAGCCGGCTCAGCTATCGCACTTACGCCCGTTACCGCACTACCACAGATTGGGAGCCCAAGTTGCAATGCAACATCCTCTAGAGTGACAGTGCACTCCCCACACTGCAAATGAAAAGTGTGGGTCTCCGGACGCCAATGCTCGACCAATGCGGATATTAAATCGTACCACAAATTAAATGTCTGGATCAATGCTGTTGACCCGAATCCAACTAACTCCAAGTATGTCATCAGTCATTCATCCGGGAAATATCCTAAACCATTCACCCGACCCCTTAATGCGCGGTACGGGCCTTGACAGTGGTAAATTATAGAAAATAGTTATAATAACATAATTTATTTTCGTAAATTACGTAGATCTTTTTTTAAGGGAACCCGTGATTAACAAATAACAATATATTACCATATTATTAACTGTGTTTGATATGTCATCATTGTTCTTAATCAATGGAGCCATTGTGATACCTGCAATTTCATAACAAATTTCGATTATTAATTTCAAAGTTTTATGGATTTTAAATATTTATAAAAATACCTAAATTTTATATATTGCTTTTAATTACAAAAAAACCCCAAACAGCTTTTTCCACATCATATTTTTTGCTATACTACATTAACAAAATAAATATATCTTATAAATTCCAACTCAAACTCCAACTCAATGGTCCCATTCAGAAATTCTATCCCAATGGTTTAATCTTTTACCTACATAAAAAATAAAATTTTTATATTAAAATACTAAAAATAATATGCCAATAAAAAAATTTAAAAAAACATAACATAAACGATATACAATAAATACGAATATTATTATTATTTTAAAAATGATAATAAGTAAATTTTTATATTAAAATACTAAAAATAAATACCAATAAAATAATATAACAAAAACATAACATAAACGATACATAATAAATACAACTATTTTTATTATTATTTTAAAATGATAATAAGTAAACATTTTTGGTTTAAAATATAATATATATAATAACATGCCAACTTAATTATTTTCAAAAAATATAATTTTTTTTCATAGAAGTTCAAAAGGAATTTCATTTTTAATATTTATAAAAAACATAAAATAAAATTTAAAAATATAAACTCTTATTCTCAATTATAAAATCTTAAAAAATTACAACATATAAACTAATTCCTAATTTATCTCATAAATTCCAAATTTCATATCAATAGTCTCATCTTTTACCTACATAAAAAAATATTAAAATAATCAAAATAATAACATGCCAAATAAATTTCATAAAAAAAATATATCTAATCAAACCTAAAACACACATAACAAATAAATTGCATAGAATAATAAAACATTCTTTGTATATAATATAAATAGGCTTTTTTACTTCAATAAACATTAAATTAAAAATAAATTAAATTATGAATGAATAAAAATATAAAATAAATACAAACATACCTTAATAGCTATTTTTAACCAAATAATACCTTACAAAAATAAATTTAAAAATTAAATCCGAATTAAATCAACAATAATAACAACAAAAACAAACTAAATTAACATTAATCTATTAATTTATAACAAAAAAATACCTTTTCTTTTCTATTTTTTTTCCTTCTCTTTCTCATTCCCCCTCTCTATTCTCTTTCTCTTTTTTTCTTTCTTTTTCCCTTCCCTTCCTGCCTTCCTCTTCTCCTTCTTCTTCTTCTTCTCTTCTCTTTCCCTTTCTTCTCCTTCACCCACCAGCAGAAATGAAATTGGGGACCATTATAAGGTCCCCAAACACACAAAAAACAAACTAACTTAGCATGCAATCATCCCATCCATTGCTAAAGTGGTGCCGCTTGCGCCAGCTCCTCCACCAGTGCAGTCTCTTCCCTAGGCGGGACATGTGTCCTGTCTCGTCATGTCGCCATTATTTTATTTTATTTTATTTTTATTATTTTCCGTCAGAAAATGAGGGTGGTGCCGCCTATGCAACACCCTCCACCCATCTAAATGTACCATTTTGGTACTTAATTTTAGCAGCATATCATTTTGGTTTTTTTTTTCAGTAAAAAACCCTTAAATAATTTAAAAATAAAAATAAATATATATTTAAAATAGAGAAAATTGCTTTAACTATTTTTTAACTTGGTTTAATCGGTGTGTATCGGTTCGCGAGTCAATTGGTTCAACCCTCACCTTCTTACTAATACTCCATTGGTTCCCGATCCAATAGGTCTAGTTTTGAAAACATTGGTTTTGATCAATGAATTAACTTTTTCTATCCCATCAAGTAGAGCAAGTAGGCAATTAAGTTCAACAACAGAATTAATTGCTAGCGTCACGATCTCGGAACGGTAAATTTTGAGTATTGTTGGTATTGCTAAACATTATAAAGGAGAAAAAAAAGAGAAAATAAAAAAATAAAGAGAAAACAATTTGTCACCAAAGTAGCAACTTGGGGAAAAAAGATAGGTTAGGTATCACTTGTGACAAAAAATTTAGATACCAAAATGAAAAGAAAAGGTATAATTTAAGTACCAATTTGTGGGTTAAGCCTTTTATATATTAAACCATCTCAATACTTACAACTATTCTGATCGATTTGGATACTTTTGCCTCAACCCCCACATCATTAGGTATTGAATGTAGATTTTGTTAAGTATGACTCCTATTTCAGTCAAATTTGAGAAATAATCTTCTAGTTAAACTCTGTTTATTTGTTTCAATCAAATATTGATTAGTTTAGATTAGTTTATTATTATTTGACCTATGAATTTAGCCTATAAATAGGCTCTTTTACAACTTTAGAAAATACACCCATTAGATATTAGAACTCATAACACATTTAGAGAATTTTTTGTTTACGTTTTGAGGGTTTTTTATTTTCGGGTTTTCGAGGTTTAGTTTTTATCTCCATCTTTTGTACTCTTCGTTCTTTTGCCATTTTAGTAAAATTATCTTTGCCCGTGGTTTTTTATCCTCTTTGGAGGGGTTTTTCCACGTTAAATTTGTATGTTCAATTTCTCAATTTATTCCGCTATTTTTTTACTTGTTGCTTAATCGGGTCGATCCTAACAAGTGGTATCAGAACTAGTTCAATTTTCATAGATCAGCCCATTCAGAGATGGCAACAACAAGGTTTGAAATTGAGAAATTCGATGGTGAGACAAATTTCAATCTGTGGCAAGTTCGGATGATGGCAATTCTAGTTCAAACCGGCTTGGAAAAGGTTGTTACCGGGGAAAAGCCTGAGAATCTAAATCAAACAGAATGGGAAGAGCTTGATGAAAAGGCCTTATCTGCAATCTAGTTGTGCCTCGCGAATACGGTATTGCAAGAGGTATTGATGGAGAAAACCTCATCCGTCTTGTGGAAAAGGTTAGAAACTCTTTATGCGACTAAGTCTCTAGCTAATCGTTTAGTGTTGAAACAACGTCTATTTACGTTTCGCATGAACAAAGGTGAGCTTCTTAGAGATCACATCAGCCAATTCATTACTCTTTTAAATGATTTAAAGAATGTTGATGCTCATATTGACTATGAAGATCAGGCTATGCTATTATTGTGCTCTTTACCCCCTTCATACAAGTCTTTCAGGGAGACCTTGATTTATGGCAGAGAAAAATTCTCGTTCGAAGATGTGAAGGGTCATTTTTTGAGTAGAGACAAACTCGACAATGAGTTTGGTTTGGATAGCAAGGCAGATAAGCAAGCTTCCGTTTTGGTAGCATCAAAGAAACGAGACAAAAGGTGTCGCTATTGTAAAAAGTTAGGTCACGTCAAAGCAGATTGTTATAAACTGTGAAATAAAAGAGCTACTGAGAGTAACGAGAAAGATGTAGCTGGTGCTAATTTGGCCGATAAAAGCGGTGATGATTTCTTGTTAGTGTCAATGAGCGATAACTCCAAGCTCACGTCTGAGTGGATCCTAGATTCGGGATGTTCTTTCCACATGTGCCCCAATAGAGAATGGTTCTCTACATACAGTTCGGTTGAAGGTGGAGTTGTGCGTGTAACACCCCAAACCCGGCCCAAACGCTACAACCGGATCTGGTATGTCACTTAAGAGATTTTACATAACATGTCACATTTTGGAAAACAATTACTAGGTTTACACCTTTATTTCGAAAGCTTAATAATTAATTAAAGTATAAAATATTAAGTAACCAATTATCTTGGTAGATTTTATATAAAAACTGAAATTTCATGCAGGTCTTAACTTAATTGAAAACGTAAAACTTAAAACCCAGTAATACAAGCCCAACAAAATCCCAAAACATAAATGGTAGTCTAGTGGCTCATGGCCTTATTACAAGGAAATTTGAACCCATTAATTAAATGAAAATAAAAAAAAATTAGACTAAGTCTTTTTGCTGAATTCTCAAAGCTCTGTCGTATGGCCACCTTGCTCTCCTCTCCAGCTCGGTCCAATGCCCTAAGTGTCACCTGAGATGGTTAAAATTAAAGGGTGAGTTGCGAGACTCAGTGTGCAACCCTCATGCACCATTAGATTTGGGCTTTAGCCTCATAAAACAGAATAATCAAAATATAAGTAACAAAAATAATATACAAAGCCCAACCCATATCCTAGGTGTCTATCCGCTACACACCCCCGTACCAGCCATTCACACCATTGGAGATTTCTACAATCAACCCACACCGCTACACGCCTTGATGGCAGTCGTGCTGCTCATCATCAGATCATGGTCGTAGCCACTACAACAAATCACGGCAGAAGCCGCTACAACAGATCACGATAAGGAACCCCTACAACAGATCACGGTAAAAACCGCTACAATATATAACTTCCTCCTCTCATCAAACCCAACCCATGCAATCACATAAAATCAGTATACTTATAACATTTAATCAGATCATTTACTAACCTGGTGATTTGCTTTACCCTCTTTTGGGTTCCGTCAATATCTGCATGGGGTTTTGGCATTTAACAAAACATGTAATACTTATTTTCATATATGAATCAAACAGATCTAGATGGTGTGGAGAATTACACACCTGATATTGCGAAGTCCAATATTCTTAGTCGATGTCCTTGCTATCTGGATCTATTATCCTCAATCTATAGCCTTGCTTAAAAGCCGGAACAATTGCGAAAATAGGCCTCTCCTATATTCGGCCATGGTTAGTATTCTACCCAATTTTATATATTTGAATAACAAATATTCTTACCTTAAAATCTCGAAATTGGAGACTTATGATTTTCGGCTTTTAGATCTAGTCGACTAAGCTTCCTTCAAATCCCGAATTGCCCCCCATCATAAAACCATTAAACTATTAGCTTTTGGCTTTTGCCTTTCAAAAACCGGGAATAGATCATGAGAACTAATAAAAAATCAACACTTACCTTAGCATAGGAGATTCGGCTAGCACTAGAGAGAGGATTTGGCAATGCCCATGGAAGATTTAAATGCCGAAAGTACAGAACTAATTCTCAAATAGGATGAGTAGAAGAAAAAAACTATGGATGCTTCGGCTTTCTAGAGAAATCGGCACAAGAAGGAAAAAGTGGAGAAGAGTTTCACTTTTAAAGAAATTGGAGAAAAGAAATTGGAGAGGAGAGGCTAGGAATTTCGGCACAATGGGAGAGAAATTTACGGTTTTCAGTGTCGAGAATCAAGGAGCTAGCCCCTAATTTATAGATATTTTGGCACCTACTGCTAAAAACCAAAAACGCCCTTAAAATTCAAGCTAAAAGAGAGGAGAAATTCGGCACCCTCCTTGCCATGCAGTAGCCGAATTTTACACTCCTCTAGGTGGTGGATTTTCGGCCAACACTTCCCTTGAAGATAAGCTCCTAACTTTTCTCCTTTTTATCTATGATATTATCACTTAAAAATCCACATAAAATCTCCTATTTTATAGCCTTGTAGCCGTCCACCTCTACTAATCCCTAATGCCAAATTTAACTCACTTAAATTAAAAGATTTGAGTCTCATTAAACTTAATACTTGGGCCCCTAATTCCTTATGTGTGGTGTCACCCTCTCTTCATTTAAAGTGCCGAATTTGGCCTAAAACATGGGCTCCTTGCGACCCAAAACTTGTTCCTTTTTAACTGTTAATGATGCCACTTTAATCTGGGCCTTTTTGCCTAATTCTAAGCCCAAATTTAGACCCCTATCAATTAAATTAACATAGTAAACCTATCCCTACACTAAATGTATAGGCCCGTAAATTTAGGATGTTACAGTGCGCATGGGAAACGATTCATCTAGTAAGGTAATTGGTATTGGTACTGTTAAAATTAGGATACACAATGGGACGATTAGGACACTCTCAGATGTATGTACCTGATTTACGAAAGAATCTCATCTCATTGAGTATTTTAGACTTGAAAGGATGCAGAAGCAACATCGAGTCGAGCGGCATTAAAGTATCTCGTGGAGCTCTCGTTTTGTTAAAAGGTAAAAGAACTGGCAGTCTTTATATTCTGGAAGGTTCTACAGTGACCGGTGAAATCGGACGTCCCTCGTCCGTTACAGAGTCGAAGTCAACTCATTTGGAGTGGAGGCAACTTAGTCATAGGAGGGAAGAAGGTATGACCGTTTCATTGAAGAGAGGTTCTCTTTTAGATGCAGGTTTTGAAAAGTTAGGGCACTGTGTTCGTGAAAATCAAACTCGGGTTAGTTTTGATTTGGCAGTGTACAAGTCGAAGGCTAGAAGTCTTCCAGTTTCTAAGCACAGATTCGACTCAGTTAATTCTCTACATGGTTCAAGATAGGCTCATGGCGGGCTTTAGCAAAGATGGCTTTGTGGAAATATGAGTCAAGGTGGAGATTTGTTAAGTATGACTTATATTTCAGTCAAATTTGAGAAATAATCTTCTAGTTAAACTCTGTTTGTTTGTTTCAATCAAACACTAATTAGTTTAGATTATTTTATTATTATTTGACCTATGAATTTAGCCTATAAATAGGCTCTTTTACAACTTTAGAAAATACATCCATTAGATATTAGAACTCATAACACATTTAGAGAATTTTGTGTTTACGTTTTGAGAGTTTTTTGTTTTCAAGTTTTCAGGGTTTAGTTTTTATCTCCATCTTTTGTACTCTTCGTTCTTTTGCCATTATAGTAAAATTATCTTTGCTCATGATTTTTTATCCTCTTTGGAGGGGTTTTTTCACGTTAAATTTGTGTGTTCAATTTCTCAATTTATTCCGCTATTTTTTTTACTTGTTGCTTAATCGGGTCGATCCTAACAGATTTGTTTCCGAAAGATTCCTAACATAACATGATTTCCACTATTGGGATATTATCTTGATCTCAAGCCTAATGGATGTGGATGTCTTTTTCTTCATAGAACTTAAGATTGACCTCGACACTATAAGTGTGGAGGTTATTGTCGGATTTCCGCTACACCTTCCTCTATAAATGCATTTCAAACATTTTAAATTGAAACATTTAATAAATGTCTATCAAATTATTTCGTTAAACCTAATCAAGTTTGAATCCTTTGTTAGTTGAAGATTTCGACTTGACTCTAAATTTAATCGAAATCAACTTGACTCTTTTGATTTAGATGCCTTCAGTGAGCATTGTCTTTTGTAAGTGTAAGCATTTTTTTAAAATAAAAAAAAAACCTCTACACTAACTGTAAATAAGGTTAATACAGTTTTAATAAAAATTATTTAGGGTTAATCTAAATGATGCTATTGAAAGTGTTAGTTAATTTGTGTACTGATTAGGATGTTGATGTTATGATTTATTGTTTATAAAATGTAATGTAATTTAAATGCTATATTAACTTTCTTTTGAATTTCCTTAAAAAAGTAAATAAATAATTTTAATTTATTTTTTAGCAATATTTTCTCATATTTGATACATCATATTGAATAAAATAAAAATTATAAAATTAAACAAACAAATTATATAGAATCTAATATAATTAAACAAACACATGGTAAAAACCTATATGATCATACGTTCGATGGCAGGCGGATTCAATAGCACTACTTAACCAAATATTGAGCTTAATCTTGATCTTCATTGAGGTAGAAAAAAATAAACTCATCACCTAAGTGTCTCATCAGTGAGTAATAATGTAATAAATTCGAAGAAAATATTCAAGATGACATCTTTTCATTATTTTAACTTATATATTAGGATTAGTAATTACTTAATTTGGTTTAATTAAAATTAAGTAAACTTAATTAACTTAAACCATCATTAACTTAATACAAGTGGAATCTTCCATCATCAAGCACTAACATATATTTCAAAATGGTTTAATTTCCATTTTGAACCTTTGGTTAATTGCAATTTAAATCCTTAAGTTTTTGGTCAATTAAAAACCTATAGCAATAAGTTTTTTACAATTTAGTTCTTGTACCCTAATTAAGCAATTAATTTAACAAATTACTGAACCAAACTTTAATAAATTATTATGCTAACTCTATAAATATTTCTATTTAATATTTACGGATTTGGTTTACGGAAATAAGGTTCCAAAATCGCCTTTTTCAGTACCACTAAAAATTGGGTTGTTACATGATATCATTTACCATTTATTGCGCTATGAATTCCGCTATTGTAAATGAAGCTATGCCATGTAAAAGTCATATACCCAACGTACCAACTTCCAACTCTAATATTAATTGAACTCAGGCTTTCAGTACGTCAAAGTATTTGAGTCAAGTATGTGCATGCATAGTCAATCACTTTCTCAAGATTTAGGTAAGCCACACTATGAATGTCACAAGTGAATAAATCTATAAAAATCTAGGACTTAATTCAACTTGGGTCCTATCTAATGTATTGTCACTCCAGAGAATCACATGTATGTCTCTATATTCTGAGAGTCATCCATTTTGATATCCAAGACAATGTATCTTCTCAATATAATTTAACAGGCGACATAATAGCCTTTGAATCAATTTGCTCAATTTTGATTATTTAGACTATGGACTATTTAAATTAACTACTAATATAAGTAGTCTTCTCGCATTATGATCCGACCACATAATGCAACTTAATATAAGTTAAACGTTAAGTAATCAATGAGTCAATATTTGCTTGCTTATTTTGCTTTGCGTGTAAAAACCATTAAGGACAAATACAAACAATAATAATGTAAATGCTGGAATTTTATTAAACTAATCTGTTCGAAAAATTACAAGGGCATATGAAGAAAAACTACACTAAAGGCACTAGATCACAACAATCTCCCACTTACCCTAGTGAAGTAAATGAATATATTATAACACCCCTCGCCGACCCTATCGTCGGGTCCGAGTTATGGAATACTAAATTTGTTTTCGGATCAACTAGAGTAAAAAAACACAATATATAATATTTTACACATGCAGTTAAACATCAATCACAATCAATTTATAATAAACAATCAATTCTGTGTCTTAATCGAGCTTACGAAAGCTCTTTTGTCAACCCGAACTCAAAATAGGACCAAATTGCAAAGTTTTAAAAGTTCAGGGTCGACTTCGTGATGTCATCCCTTCCATGTCATGATGTCGTCAAACAATTTTTCACGTCGCAACCTCAGGCCACTTGATGTTGCGGCGTTACATAGTGTCGGTTGACATTGCGACGAGGAAAGATACTCGTCGAGACGGGGACCCTGTTTTTGGTAAAAATGAACCATTATGTACCTATTCCAAGTTTCCAACAACAACCATTCAACATATATACCACATACCAATTTCATTTGAATCAAAACATACCAAATGAGTTCAAACATACAATTTCAACTTCATATCAAACATTCCACACCTATTCATCAATTAAACTTAACAATTCAATGTCATGGAATACATATCAACCAAGATATCCAAATTCCAAACCTTACCTATGCCATACCAATTTGAAAAATACCATTTCACCTTATCTTCATACATTTATGTTCATTTTATCAACACGAACCAAATCAACCATTCAACAATACATATCTCAAGCATACCAATCAAACATACCATTTCAACTAAGCATCATTTTAGCCATTCTACTTACCTCATTTCACCATCTTAAATATACCAAGTTCCTTTCCAAAGACATCAAACATTGCTTAGGTATGCATTACTAGTTCATATACTTTGCTTAACTTTCAAAACTCAACATTTGCCATAATCATCCCAAACCTTTTAATTCACCATAACTTGTATACACTAGAGTAACATAAAGATATTATATATATAAATATATACACACACGCCAAAATCCCAGACTCAAAAAGACCAAATAGCTACCGACTCAGTAATTGTGTGAGCTCCGAGACAACCCGACTTGACATGTTCTGCAATGTGACAATCTATAAGGAAAAGGGAAAACAAACTAGGTAAACATATAAAATGCTTAGTAAGTTCATAGGCATTAAACAAAACTTACCTTATCTTTCAATTAAATGCAATAAGCTACCATAATTTTGGCATAATTTGGCTAGACATGGCAAATCACAACATCAACAAGGTGAGCATTAGTTTAAAATGAATCCACATATAAAACCACAAGTGTTCAATATGCCAACTCATGACACATTAGATAAAAATTTCAAGCTCATTCAATCAAGAGATAATATAATCACATACATGTCTAAAACATTATTACAATTACATTGTTCATAATCAATTCAACATTTATCTTTTTAACAAGTTCATTCCATTTCATTTGAATTTCTCATTTCCACCTTAATCGTTTCGCCCGATGAAATCTAGTAAACGGGCTCGGATACACATGTATCTACACCACACCAGTTACTCATCTGATCTAAATATATATACATGTTAGGTTACTTGTCCGGGCTAAACCTGTAAAACGACATCAAGTTACTCGTTTGAGCTAAACCTATGTCACATGTATTTATAAGTCGACAACAAATGCTGGATCTCAGTAATATCTGTAATCAATCCTATATAAGCGCTCACAAGACCCTTTTAGCATGCCAATTGTATCCTAACATTTACTAAGTTCACATGGACATCTTTAACACATGTAAACATTTCTTTTCAATTTAGTCTAATTCTAGCCTTTTGAACCAATTCACAACCAAACACATATATAATTACAAATCAAATATACAACAACCTATATAAAAAAAATATCATATGAACTTACCTAATCAAAACAAAAAACAAGTTGAATCTTCAGGGACTAATCAACAATTTTAACTTTTCTTCGATTATCTACGATTTGATTCAATTCTTGATCTATACAATTATTCTATTCAATTTATCAATACGAAACATTTATACATTATGTAATGACATGTATGAACCTATATAATCTTATTTTTGATACCCTTAAAGTTTTACATTTTATTCAATTTAGTCCCTGACATCAAAATAACCATATCTTTTAATTTTGAGCCTCGATTTCAAAACCAACTTCAATTACATCCTTTAGAGACCCTCTACTATCTATTTATACCAAAATTTTACAAAAAAATTGGATTTTATTCACTTTAGTCCTTATGTACAAAACTATCAAGTAAATGTTACAATCTAGTCTTTTTTCATAATCTAAGCTTAAAATCTATCAATTTAACACCAATTTATTCAAGAAATAAACAATTAAAACTTTGAAATTTTTTTAAATTAGTACATGAGCTAGCTAAATCAAGCTCCCATGACCTCAAAAACATAAAAAATTACAAGAAAAATACTTGAAAATACCTTAAAATTGAGGACCAAAAGTTTAAAGCTTTGAAACCCTTTTATCCCTTTTTTTTTTTCTTAGGTTGGATGGTTGAAGAAGAAAAAGATGAACATCTCGACTTGAATTTGTTATATATACTTAAATTAAAATTGTAATCACCTAATTAAATTAACTTAATCCATCATTAACAATTATAAGTGGAATCTTTCATCATCAAGCATTAATTCATAATAAAAAATGGTTTAATTATCATTTTGGACCTTTGACTAATTTCACTTTAATTCCCTAAGTCTTTGGCTAATTAAAAACTTATAGCGATAAGACTTTTACAATTCAGTCCTTATACCTTAATAATCAATTAATTCAGCAATTAATTTCACATTGTATAACATTAGCCCCCCTTGGCCAAATTGTATTGCATATAATTCACCCCCTTTAAGCCTAGGGGTGTGCAAATTTTAGGTAAAACCAAATTAATTTGGTTACTGACCGAATTTGGTTAATCGATCAGTTAATAGACCGAATTTGGTTAATCGATTGGTTAACCGAATTAATTCAGTTGGGGTCGGTCAATAATTTATTGGAAGTTCAGTTAATGGTTAATTCGGTTCAAAATCGATTAATTAACCGAAAATTTATATTTTTTATATACATTTTACATATATTAAATTCGGTTAATTTTTTATATGTTTTAACAAAAAAAAACAAAAAAACATTTAAATTTCGGTTAATTTGGTTAAATGACTGAATTAACTGAAATAGTTCGGTTCGGTCAATTTGTTTTTGAAAAAATTTCAGTTCGATTAATGGTTAAGGGTTTAAAAGGGTCAATTAATTTGGTTAATGGTAGTTCAGGTTGGTTAACCGATTGAACACCCTTACTTAAGCCATAAGGTTATACTTTGTATTAACAAAGTATTTTTCAATTTTTAATTATATAACTTGAATAATAATAAAATATTAATGCGTGATTGACCTTGAAAGACTAAGCTTAGAGGCCCAATATGGACTTTAAAGCCAAATTACAGAATTAATCGATTTGGCCCATACCCATACATATTAGGTTAGTGACTTTTTTATGTTAAAAAAAAGGTGGTTTGAATTTAGAAGTTTCACCCCCTTGGACTAAAATCCTGGATCCATTCCTGTTTCTGTTCAATGTGTTTTGTTCGTTTATGATTTCTCGTTTTCTTAGTATTAGCTATTGTCACATTGTCATCGCAATACAATGTAATAGTTTTCTCCATACCAGGAATGACTTCGAGATCCGTAAGGAACTTCCGAAGTCAAATTGCTTCTTTTGTTACTTCAAAAGCAACCACATATTTGACCTCCAAAGTGGAGCCAACAATACAACTTTGCTCGACACTTCATCATACCATGGCTCTGTTGTCTACGACAAAAACACAACACGACGTCAATTTCCACGAATCTAGATACATTTGGAAGTCAAAGCTTGTATATCCAATGAGAGTTAAGTCCCCTCCAGAATATACTAACATATAATCTCTCATTCTCCGTAAATATTTGAGTATGTGCTTAACAAATTGCAGGTGTTTTAGACCAGGGTTTACCTGATATAGACTTACCAATCGTACTACCAAACAAATATTTGGACGCGTGCATAACATTGCATACATGAGACTTCCTACTACCAAAGAATAGAAAACCTTTCTCATATGCTCACTTTCTTCCGTTGTCTTGGGACAGTTCTCTAAAAAAAGATGGAAGCTAATACAGAAGGTTGTGTACCTTTCTTTGAATCAACTATAACAAAATATTACAACATCTTGTTTTAAAGTTTGTGATAAAACCATCACTTTGTTCTTTTAATCCTTAAGGATTTTATGGGTTCTACAAGTTCTCACATTAGATTGAATTTCATAAAATCTATCTCACATTGAATTACATTTCATAAAATCTATCTCTACATTGCTTCATCAAATTTGAAATAAAGAATTTTGTGATAACACATGCATCCAAGAATTGGAATACGAATTTGAATTCTTTGATTTATTTCGAATTAAAAAAAATTCTATTGCAAACCAAACATGAGATGATTTTTTTTTTATTCCATTATCGCTTTTTTCTTTAAAAAATAAGGATATTTCAAAATGAATTCTTAAACTGTGCTATTTCAATATTACATGGTTTTGATGGGGTGGACATGAATACTTTTAGATGACTTTTTTTCTCTATTAATAGATTCATGATGTAACATGATTCATATCATTATACATACATGATATGGCATTACCTTGATATGGATATCTTGAATCTCGTATAGATCAGTTTTGACTTCAAGCTTTATGGATGTTGAATTCCTCACCAAATTTTCGCTATCCTTTTTCCTCCAACACCTTAAATATACCCAAACGTTTAACTTTTTCAATTAAACCTTGAATCATTTAAATTGAAATATTTGGTAAATGCCAACCAAATTATTTTCATCAAACCTAGTTAAGTTTGAATCTTTGTCTAGAGAAGGATTTCGATCCAACTCTAATACTTATTTGAAAACCTTCTTTTTTTTTAAAAAAAAAAAAAAAGAAAAAACTTTATCCACCTTCAGCATTTAAAATGTTTATCCAAATATGTAAAACATCATTCATGTCTTGTACTAGTAAGACATAACTTTGACTGCAATGGAAAATTCTAGTCTTCCTATCACCATGTATTGCCTGATTCAAGTCTCAATCACACCATCTATCATCAAACACGGCAAAGCAAGGGTACAGACAAGTGACAAACATGGGTATCATCCGCTATTTAGGGACCTTCCTTATGTTAAAAAACACAAAAAGTACACAACTAAAATTATTCGCAAAATATTTGAGGAGATGATTACCAACTAAACTTTTTTGGTCTTCCACCTTAATAGTCATCACCTCTCGATATAACTTCTTTGCAGGTTGGCCGCAGTAGGATGGTGTGTTCAAACTGAGAAACATAGCTGCCCTTGATGTCGCAGAGAGGAGGATACGGCTGCAACAACAGAAAAGGATGATTATAGATATCGGCTGAATCTTCATAGAAAATTACAAGTTTTACATTTCGGGTATATACCAATATAAGAGGAATGTGTTTGGACTGATTTGTTATGCCATTTATACCAGATGTCCACCCCAATTCAATTACTATTACTATTATTATTATTAGCTTTACTGACAACCGCTATTCAACGCCTCAAAAAGGTCAGAATCACATTCAGAAAGTTTTACAATGGCCTACCATATTAGCATGGCCTCTATCAAGATGTTTTCGGTAAGAAATTGAAACAAGAGGGCAAAACCAAAAATTTAATTAAAAAAAAAAAAAACACAGTTGATAACAATAGCAAGAAGATACCTGAACAATGCCAACATCACATAAATTCTTCAATGCCATTAGATATTTAGTCTCTCCCAAACGATCTAAATACCGTCTACAGAAGGCCAATGTTGAAAAATTCTTGTTTATTGTAGCTAGTAGTTGCTTGGCTCTAGGCAACCTCAGTGGAATGTGTCCCGCATCAAAGTTTTTCATATAATGGCTGCACTCTAGATCTTCTCTGACATACCCTTTCCCTGCACCCAAAAAAACAAAGGCTGGTTAGATCAATGTAGGTAATCCACACAATCTACCATCTAATATGTAAAAAGATTCAGTTTCTCATATGTTGAAGATGAGATATATTACCAGTAGAAGCAAAGGTTTCAATGGCATAAAATTCACCCTCTTCCATTTTTGTTTGCTCCCCTCCTTTCACAATAGGAACTGATTTTCCAGCATGTATCTGATAGGGCCCAATGCTGTGCCCATTCAAATTCCGTATACTTTTCACTGCCAAAGACATTCAAATCCCTTAAGAAAAGGTCATATAAAGACATTCAAATCCCTTATGAAAAGGTCATATAAAGACGCGTATAAGGACATACTATTTACTAAATATGGACTTCTGTCTGCACAGCGTATGGGTAAACAATTTTCATTTCTCTATTAGACCCATATCTGTTTGAAAGAATTTCGGCAATTTGAACTATATGCAGTTCTCAGAGAAGAAGGATTAAAAATAATGTTGTTACTTGCCATTGGGAGTCCAGAACAAGAAATGCTTGTTGAAAACTGTATCAAATCATACCAATCAAATGAAACTACCGATTCTAGTTAATGTCCGCCACATACATAATCATTAAGTCTTTTGATGTCAACTTAATGAAAAAGGAAGAATATCAAATATTATTCTAAATTTACTCAAAAGACTACATATCCAAGGAAACTACAATTATTGCAAATTTTGTCGTGCAGACATTTGCTTTGACGACTGCTCTAAATAGGAGCCCACTTGTTAAAATTGACAGTTATAAACATCAAATAACCAAAAACGCAAAAATTAATTTTTTGCAGAGGTAATAAAACAAACCTACATTCTTTCAATAAGAATAAACTACCTTACTGGTCAGTTATCAGAAGCACAAGAGTAAATACAATTAGCACTGTAGCAGCATTTTTCCCATAATAATTCTTATTTAAAAATACATATGTTCTCCTGAATTTCTTACCTTGAAACACCTTCCCATTTATTTCAACCTCATATGATTCCATCACCTCTTGAATTGCAGCACCAATATCACAAAGACGGACATCGATACCAGCTTCCTGAACAATTAAATAACCATCAAAGATATAATAAAGATTTTAGTGAAATTAGTGAATCTAATTTTAAAGAGAAGAACCTCAAAAGGCAACAAGACTCCAACCATATTAAATACCCATCCAACAAATTCAACAAGAACAAAAAGTAGATAATAATTTAAATGTGGAATCTAAAACAAACAAGGACACTTTTGTTTTGAGATTGATGAACTCCTAGGAAAGAAAGATGTCTGAGGGAAAAGGTACACCACAGTTGGCTGTCTTCCACTAACTACAAGAAAGAGAAGAAAAGAAAGCACCAAGTATAACAAGGTATGTTGCTTCAACTTCATTTTTCTTTAGGTACCTGTGCCTAGCACAAATATGCGGTGCATGTTTGGAGAGAAGTACGAGGATATAACCCTCCAACAACACTCTAAATATTATATATAGAAAAGATTTATTAAAATATTGAACATACCTTTGTCAGGCACTGTACCTAAAGTCCAAGTGACATAAATAACAAGAAGATCCTTTCATCTACATTTTCAATTGGCATATTTTTATATACATATTTGAGAGAAAGGTTCAACTGCACCAACATCAATCTTGTCCTTGTAGTCCTCTTAGAATCCTACCCGACTATATCAGACAAAATCACAAACTTGTTCTAGCATGGCTTTCCCCTTATTACTGATTCTCCCCTAACAGAACCACGTCTGGACTTTATGACTAGAAAAACATACAAGAACATTTATATAAAGACTGTAATAGCAAGAAAGTAAAAAAGACAAAGGGAAATCTGTTCTCTCATCAAATATGCATATTTAATAGGATCCAGTACCTTGATGCCTGTATTGGTTGCTTCACGAGAAGCTTCAAGAAGCGGATCATACATAGGATTAAACGCCACTGTAAAGGCACAATCAACTATATTCCCTGCAAAGCCAAGAACTCACGTTTTGAAAACATCTCCAGCTCAAAAGCTAGTTATATCGTAACACATGTTGAAATTATACATCTATACAGAAATAGAGTGGACCATAAAGTGTACAAGATGGAGCAACAATAATATTACCATCAATATGAGTTCCAAAATCTAACTTCATCACATCATCATACTCGAGCACAGTCTTGTCTCCAGAATTAGGCGTCCAGTGAGCAGCGACCCTAACAGGGCAAAAGGTTGAACACGGATACAATCAATTACAGATAAGTATATTCATCAAATGTCAAAGAAAAAACTAACCAATTCAGTGAGCATCCAGTAGGAAATGCAATCCCTGCTTGCAAACCATTCTCTGAAATGAGCTTGCGAACTGTGTTCTCCAAGGTCTCACATAGATCAGTCATTAACATTCCAGGTTTCAAAATACTTCTGATGTATTTCCGAACCTGAGGATGAATAGTAGCGATTACAGAAAACCAGTAACAAAAGTCCCCAAAGCCAAACTCACCATTTTGAATAATAGTCATATTTATGCCATACAGCATCAACTTATGTGGATACAAGACAATACAAACCTGACGATGGACTTCAGCTGCTTGTCGCACTGCATTATATTTTGGCTTTTCAAATCGCTCTAAGTCTCTCTTCTCCTCAGAGGTAGTCCTCCACACATTACTACAAAGCAATAAAAACAATAAAGGTTCAAGCTTTACATGGACAAATATAAGAATATGTACCTCAAACTGGAACAAATCTATTACAGGCAATCATAAAATGAAAATGTAGACAAACTATGTAGCATAAAATAAGGAAACATTATATACATTCATGTGCTATTTATATTCTAAAGCAAGAAAAAGTATTTTCTTTCTCAATAATATCCAGACATAGTTACCTTCTCAGTTAAAATACATCAAAAAATATTTTACTTTCACAACTTAAGACAACTTAGAGATTTTCTATTTTTTACACATAAATGAAACTACAACAAAAAGCAATCATCAAAGACAATGGAAGACATGAATGACCTCCCAGGAATATCTTGTTACAAGCCACTCCTATTTTTATTTTGATTTCAAAAGAACAAGGACATGCACTTAAGAGATCTCTTAAGCTTTAGGAAATAACGAAATATATACTTGCATCTAAACATTGTTTCAAGAATATGGCTCGACTCACTCATCCTTGTACTGTTGAATTTCACCCTCAGGAAACTCCCTGGACGGAAAAAGCTCAACAACGGGAATAGATGGAGGATCAGTCTGCTTCAAGGGCTCCTTCTTTTTTCTGTGGGTTAAAGAACATGATATCATCAAACTCTCAACTAAACATCTTCAATAAGAAAACAACTAACCAAGCTAGAAACAAGTACTCACTTGCTTTTATTTTTCTTCTTTTTCTTTTTGGCAACTTCTGCTAGTAAACAATTTAAAAATGCAGAAAAGTGCATATATTAGCAAGACCGCAATCAGGACCATCGAAATAAGAAGCCTTCAAGATGAGCACTATCATCTTAATGAAAAACAGTATCTCAAAACAAAATTAAATGGATTTGGAGTTGAAAGTTGGAGAGAGATAGAAGCAACGACCACAAAGTGGACATCTAACATTATCAGCCGCATGATAATCTTACAATGTACAAAATGACTTACATATGTCTACTAGGTGAGGCAAATACAAATAACATTTAGAAGAGTAATTAAAGCTAAGTTCCTAGACTACAAACCTATATTGCAAAATAGAAACAATAAATACAAAAGCACCAAGACAAAAGGTAAAGGAAAACTTACAATAAATATAAACACCCCAACACTAATAGGAAACTTAAAAACTACTTAGCATTCAACCTAGAGGTGGCAATTTGGCATCCAAGTCAGGTTGGGGTGTTTTAGTTTTGGATGAGATTTAGACTTCTAATTTTCGAGTCATTTTCATGTTTGAATCATTCCAACTCCATCTCATGGTTGGATTCTGGTTCGCTTGTTTCATTTTAGGTTAATTTGGGTGGGTATTGGGGTGGTTTGTGCAGGTTTCTAGGTTCTGGTCAACTTTTGCCACATTTCACATTGTATGGGAATAATGATCATGTTCAAGTTTGGGTTATTTCTAGTTAGGATAAGATCTGGGCCATTGCCTAGTCCTATAGCTTCAAGTCAAATGGATTTAGGTTCAAGTGAGAAAAAATATTCAAATACAGTTTTGCCACCTCTACAAGGAAAAAAAAATGCTTGAGGTGTAAGACACTCGGCTGAACGACATGATGTGCTAAGGTAAATAACCAAGTATACAATAAGCAAGCAAAAAGTATTTATAGTTGATGAACTTAAAAATATGCAGTTTAGGGGTTCTTGGCATTATCTACCTTTAATTGTCTTCAAATTCTTTTGCTTTGATTCAATTTCTTAAAATTGAAAGCACCTTTGGTTATTAAACATTTGCTGCAAACTTCTAGGGATCTCAAAACTATGAAGTGCAGATTACAGGACAAGCAGCAGCATGCAAATTATATGACAATCTAAAGAACTATTGACCAAACAATAATCACCTGTCACCCCATCTTCATCTTTTTGCATAGATGAAGAGTTTTCGGAGACCTCATCAGTGCCATTCGAAATCTCTAATTTCTCAATGCCATTTGAAGCCTCCGACTCCTCATTTTCTCCCACACGAACTTCATTATTCATGAATTCAGTGGCCATCACTGAATACCCTGTTTGCACAAAACGTCATCAATACAAAATCCACATTATTAAAGCAATATAAGGATCACCCAGGTTCCCAATTTTAAACATACCATTCGCAATAGGAACGACAACTTAACGCTTATGCATAAATAAGCTGCATACGTCTCCATCTACAGCGTAAACATTTCTATTTTCTACCAGCAGTAGCTCAAAAAAAGCTACCATTTTCATTTCATCCTAAATATTTCTAGAAATTAGTTCACTACGAAGCATGGATAGGGCCAATATCCCCAAAACATTATAGAAACCCCAAGAAATGTATCCGACACAGTTGGGTACGAGAAGAAAAGGTCAGACATGTCTTAGACAAGAGATCAAGGATGAAAAAAGTATAAACCCAATTTTTTATTCCATGAATTGAAACAAATTACAGGTTAATTATAACAGATGATTTAAAAGAAAAGAAAGAAAGAAAGAAGGAAAGAAAATAATTAGATTATGTAAAACGAGAGAGAGCTTACAGAGAAATCATTACCTTTCGATCGGTCTAAACAAAGCAAAGCTCTGTAATTTTATCCCTTCCAAGTGTATATATACTACGGAAATGGATGAAAATCCCCTTTGCAGAAGCAAGCGAAGCAATATCAACGGGAGCAGACCTAGCAACTTACCATACGATAGCCCCAAAAAATTAACTAAAATATAATATAAATTAGGTTTTATTTGTAAGTCAGAATATGATCTCGTTTTGCGAGATTTAATTATTATTATTAATTAATTAAATATTATAGTAAAATATAGGAATAAATATCAAAATTATCATTAACAACTTTAATGTCATCAAATTTTAATTTTAATTTATTCATACATATTTAAAAAAATAAATATATCAAATTATATTATATTAAATAAATATAATTATTTCTATATACAATATATAAACATAAAATGATATTATATAAATAATTTATGAGAATTGGATCAAATCAAAATTTCATGTATAAAGTTATACAAATTCAAACTTCATGTATACAATTGTTCATTAGACCAAAGTTCATTTATAATTTTTAGATTTATCCCTAAAATATAAATCATATCTATCATCTATAATATATAATCAATAATTATACATGTTCATGAGCCGGACTACCTGTTCATGCACGAAGAGCTATAGAATTTAAGTAAAAATATTAAATTTAAGAAACGAATTTAGATAAAAAAGATTAAACCCACTTTAGTAAAATTTATGTAAAAATTTTTACATTTCTTGTGGTATCTTTTGAGAAAAGAGGAAGAAGAAACCTATATATTTGGACTTGTGCAATTAAACAAAATGATTAAAAATTAACTAATAAATTTGTAAATATTTTTTAACAATTAAAAATGTAAGTTTATGTAATAATAAATCCAATTATGAGTAATTTAAAAGATTAATAAAGTAAAATTCAAATTCTTAAGGGACTCACCTAGTAGTTAATATTGACATGCCATACATTGTAGAAATCCAAAACACCCTTGCATGTCCAAATATTCAATATCTAAGCATTTTCTAAAGTTGAAGTTTCTAGGCTGAAAACTCATCGATTCAAATTAGGGATCTTTGCTATTCCTTTTTTTTTTTTTTTTGAAAATTGCTATTCCATTTTATTTTTTTGGTGAAAAGAAAATGCATCAATTACATAAAAGTACTATTGTCCTTATCTTCTTGTAACAATTCTAATATTTCCTTGGGAGCTTCCTCAAGGACCTGTAAAGATGATTTCCAATTCAGACTGAGCTTAACAAGCCGGTCTGCCACCAGGTTTCGATCTCTTGGTATATGAAGAATTCTCCATTGGCCTTCCGAATTCATAATCCGCTTGGTCCTTCTGAGCACTGTAATTTCTGGCTCTTTCATATCCATAGCATTCAGAGCTTGGACTACTTCGAGATTATCGGTCTGAATTAAGGCCCGTCTATACCCTTTGTTAAGAAGCAACAGTATCCCATCATGGATACTCCAAACTTCGGCCTCAAAAGAAGTGCAAACACCTAAGAAGCGACCAAATCCCATAATCCAATTTCCATCCTTATCTCGTATCACACCTCCTGTAGCTGCATGACCGGTATCTCTCGTCACCGCACCATCAGTGGATAGAAGTACCCATGTGTTCTCAGGAATGCTAACAAGGTTCTTGTGGGAAGCATTACTTTTATACCCACTAAGGCTTAATTCAAACTGGCGAGCCCAGCTAATGGAGACTTTCACCACTTCAATTGCCGACCAAGAGATATTCTGAAAAATAAAGAGGTTCCTATTCTTCCAGATACGCCAAGCAATTAATCCAAAGAGGCTCGACCAAGTGACTCCACTATCTTGCAATCTCTCATGACAACTAAGATTAGAAGAAAACCAAACCTGAAAAGAGTCAAAAAAGAACCTTTGCGTAGATTGATTTGGAATCACGTGCATCCACACATCCTTTGCTGCGGGGCAATCCTGAAGAACATGGGCCATATCCTCGAACTCATACCCACAGACCGCGCAAGCATTACTCTGACCGATACCTCTCCTCATACGCTCAGTATTTGTGAGGAGTTTTTGTTTAGCTGCAAGCCATAGAAAAAACCTCACTCTTTGTGGGCCCTGATATCTCCAGATATTCTTCCAATTGTCATCTCTAGTATTCCAAGTGTTTTCTTTTAGGGTCCAGAACGCACTACGAATCGAAAATACTCCTGTTGTCGATTGAGCCCATATCACCTTATTCGATCCTGCATCAGGGTGAGGAGGGGGAATGCTGATGATCCTATCAATCACATCTTCGGGCAGCCATACACGAAGTAATTCCAGATTCCAGCCACCATCCGAGTTAACCAAATCCCTAACAACACGGTTTAAATCAAGGTTAGAGAAAGATGGAATTTTCGAAATAAGAGGGCCCATACCTGGAATCCAAGGATCCTTCCAGCATCGAACACTTGCACCATCTCTAATTGCCCAAGCCAAGTTTTCACGAAGTATTGGCCATATCTTGGCAAGAGACTTCCATAAATGCGAGCATTGACTTCTATTGATAGAGTCTGGTATCTGCTCCTTCCAACCATATTTTGCCCTAAGGACACGAACCCATAAAGCACTACTTTTCGAGACTAACCCAAAACCAATCTTCATAAGAAAGGACATGTTCTGATCATTCAAATGACGAAAACCAAGTCCACCTCGAGATCGTGGATGGCAAATAGAATCCCACCCCACTAAAGACATCTTAGGATGACCCTCTGCGCAACCCCATATAAACTGTCTAACCAATCTTTCAATTTCTGCACAGACACCTTTAGGTATCAACATCGACTGCATAAAATAGTTAGGGATGGAAATAAGAACAGACTGAGCCAAAGTGACTCTTCCTGCTATAGATAATTTCCTCGCGTCCCAACTGTTAAGCTTACGTCTTACCTTGTCCACCACAAAACTGAATGTACTTTTGGTAACCCTACTATGTAGGAGAGGGACTCCTAAATACAAGCCAAGATTTTGAACTTCCTGAAAACCAAACAAATTAACAAACTGATCACGATCCCTATTATCAATACCTTTAGAAAAGTAGATGTTGCTTTTCTTAGTACTAACTCTGTGCCCCGATATTTCACAAAACTGATCTAAAATATTCTTCAATAAGCGGGCTTGATCTAATTGAGCTTTACAAAAATCACCAGTCATCAAGAAAAAATATGAGAGATTGCTGGTCCCGACCTTGAAAGCTGAATAGGTTTCCACCTACCAATGTCAATATTAGATTTTATAATATGACCCAACCAATCCATGCAAAGCACAAATAAGTAAGGCGAAAGAGGACACCCCTGACGGATTCCTCTGGTAGGCATAAATTTATGGGTTGGTACTCCATTCCAAAGGATTTGCATAGAAGAGGAAGAAATTGCTGACATAATCACTTTCTTCAAAAATTCAGGCACTCCAACAGCCTCCAAGGATGCTCTTATAAACTCCCAGCTAACTCTGTCATATGCTTTCTCCAAGTCCAACTTGATGGCCATCCAATTTTTCCCATTTCTTTTGGAACGCATAGAATGTAGGACTTCTTGAGCAAGGATGATATTATCAGTTATGTTTCGACCAGCTATGAACCCAGCCTATTCCTGTGAAATGATATTAGGAAAACCAACTTAAAACAGTTAGCGATCACTTTCATAACCAATTTATACATAACCGAACATAAGCTTATAGGACGAAACTGACTAAATTCCTCCGGGCATTCCTTCTTAGGGATTAAGACAATCAAAGTATTATTCAATTCCTGTTCAATCGGTTTCCCATAGAAAACTCCTTTCACCCAATTGTAAATATCATTTCCAAGAATATCCCACTGACTTTGAAAGAAATGAGCATGAAATCCATCACTCCCGGGCGCTTTTAACGGTGCCATGTCAAACAAAGCCCTTTTAATTTCTTCATAAGTGATTTCTCCCTCCAAAAACTTTATTTCTGATGGCTTCAATCTCGGAAAACTAATATTGGGTAGGTCTCCCTTGTTTTGAGATACTTCACCATAAAGATTTGCAAAAAACCTCACTGCTTCAGACCGAAGAATATTCTGATTAGAACACCACTCACCATTTCTGACACGTAAGCTTAGAATACGATTGAATTTTCTTCTTTTGATCGTACGACTATGAAAAAATTTTGTGTTTATGTCCCCCAGATGAAGCCAGTCACACCTCGCCTTTTGACGCCAGAGCAACTCTTCATGATTAAGAACATTTTCCAACTCATCCCGAATTTCCATCTCTTGTTCAGCTAAGTAGCTAGAATCATTTTGATCTAAAGCCCTTTGAATATTGTGAAGAGATTGCATAAGTTTCCGCTTGCGAGAACCCAGAAAACCGTATACATTCTTGTTCTAATCTTTGGCATGAAATGTAAAATTACTCAGAGAATCAGCCATATTCCCCTCGTAGTTCCACTTTTCTTTGACAAATGAAGAAAAGTTATGATGTTTGGTCCAACCGGCTAAAACTCTGAAAGGTCTTCTTTTAGCCAGATTCATATAAGTTCTTGTGTACAACAAAATAGGACGATGGTCTAATTTGATACGTGGGAGATTCGACACTAAGCAATGAGGAAAAGAGGCCATCCATGCGTCATTTGCTAGTGCTCGATCAAGTCTGACAGAGGTACCACCTCTCTGCCAAGTGAAATTAGGACCGCTGAATCCCAAATCCTGCAATTCACAAGAGTCAATAAAATTACCAAATAAATTACATCTTTTACCTATGGTATGAGGACTTCGCTTATCCTCAGGAGCTAGGATTGCATTGAAGTCTCCCATTACAATCCAAGGTATCGATTTAGGAGGCATCACAGATTTTAGCACATCCCAAAGGTTTTTACGTTTAGACCTGTCTGGATTACCATAAACAAAGGTAAGAAAAAAATTGTTATTAGAAACGTGATCATTAACAAGGAGGAAAATAAATTGAGGATGATTATGGATAATTTGAATCCGCACAGAGCCCTTCCATCCTACCCATATTCCTCCTGAAAACCCAACAGCTTCGATACGGTGAGACAAATTGAAACCCAATTGTTCAATAATGTAATTTGCTTTTTTACCATTTACTCTCGGTTCTAATAAACAAACGATGTCAGGATGGTATTCCGCATTATACTCACGAAATGCTCGAATAAATTTTCTACTAGCACATCCTTGACAGTTCCATGAAAAAATCTTCAAATTTAAAGTCATTAAAAATTTATAAAAAAAAATATTTTATAAAAAACTTATAAAAATAAGCCAAGCACTTAGAATCTGAAACAGTCATAATAACAAAAATAAAACATGTCTTACTGTTCAGGGATTTTACTCCCTTTCTGTGTCTCTTCATCTCTAGAAGAGCTACTCGAAGCAGGTAAGTCTTTAATTAAGTTTGTGATATTTTTGGCCAATTGATTCATCGATTCCCTTAACAGGACTTGTTGGCTTCCAATATTTTTGAATCTGCTACTGCTGCTTGGGTGCGTTTTGTTGAGTTTCTTTGTAATATTCCTGCCTTTAGTCTTCATGCACTTCCCATGACCGGTCAACATTGTCCGTTTCAAGCCCGTCTCGTTCTTTGAATTCTGGGTAATTTTCCTTTCTTTTTTATATTCCATAAACACCACTGCCGTGTGCTTATCGGCGTCGAGTCTACCCACCTCCACAGCCTCTTCCACCATCAAAGTACCTTTCTTGTTTATTTCATGGTTTGCATGCTCCACCGACATATCTTCTTCCCCAGAAACTGAGCCATCTGTTTCCTTCTGCCTTCGACATTCTGTCTCCCCCAAATTTCCTGCGTTGCTGGAGCCACCGTGTTTGTTAATTTGGGCCAGTTCGCTTTGCCCAGTAGAGACCACCACGGGTTGGGTCTGTTTAGAAGAGAAACTCGCATGGCCCAAATTATTAGAGCCCAAGTTAAGACCCACAGTTGATCCCTTATTGAAGGTGAGCTCGGTACCCTCACCTACCCCAATTTTAGGCCCCGTCACTTTGAATTTTCCTTTGAATTTTGGGTCCCCATCTTGCCTGCCGTTATCCAACTTACTGTTTCCTTTGTTATTTTGATTGTAGTAATAAAATCCTTGCCTTTAATACGCCTGTAACTTATTGAATCGCTATTATTAATTTCATGAATTAATTCACCGTTATTTAGCACATTAAAACGGAAACCTTCCTTCTCTTTTCCAAAATTTCCATAAACTTGTTGATTATTGTCCCTAATTTTCCGTCTTGGCCTCTTTTCAACTAGCATCCAGGGCCCGTAAATTTCTCCTTCCTTTACTTGTTCATCCTCGATCACAAAATCATTTTTCGGTGACTTTTCTGACGTAGCTACTTCCTTTGGCATGGCGGTTTTAGAATTTCTAAAGGAGCAGTTATTCTTCACATGACCGTACCTCCCACAGTGGAAGCAAATGGTCGGCAAAGATTCATATTCTACCCTTTGTGTACGTCCATTGACAAGGATTTGGGATACCAGTGGCTTCTCCAAATTAATGTAGACTGCCATTTGAGCAAACCTGCCTCTTACTCTACTGTCTGTGTTCAGATCCATCTTAACAACCTTTCCAACCATTTCTCCTATTTCGGCCAAAATTTTGTGTTTATCTGAGATATCCGGTAGTCCAGAAAACGAATCCACGCCATTCTCAGATTCGGATAAGCTTGGGATGGATCAAATTCCATCGTCCATGGTTGCACCTGATTAAATATTGGCCAAAAATTGTCCAAGGGCCTTCAGAAAGAGCCTTCTCACAATCTAACTTATTCTGGAATTTTACGAGAAAATATCCATTCTCTATATCCATCATGTGTATAGGTGCTGATGGCTTCCACATGCTATGAATTTTATTCTGCAAAACAGAAAAACCAATGTTACGACCCAATAATTTTAAGACTACTGTATTATCCATACCTTGGATCAGGATTTGATTGATCCTTTCCGAGAAAGAGATAGAGGGTACTCCATTAACAAAGGATTTCAAGATATCTCCTTCTAAAATATCGAACTCCTCCTTTTCATTCGATTCTAAGGAACCAGCCTTAGAAGAATTTCCACAAGCTTATCCCGCCAAGAGATTGTTAGATTCGTTGTCAGATCAATCACCATATCATTTTGCATATTATCATCTTTATCCCTAAATCTGACCTTTTTTGGGATTAAGTCATCCCCAAGAATAGTTTCAGAATTTTCATTTCCACAGAGAGAAGAAATCATACTGTTTTTTTAATATTGCTATTCCATTTTAATCCAACGAAATTTAATTATTCGGTTAACCGGTTATTTTGATCATCCATTAATAAAATTAACCAATTTATTAAATTAACAAAAAAATCAATATTTGAATATTATTTTTTATTATCAATTAAACTTGAGTTTTTATACTATCTTTTTATTTGCTTTATACTTTAATTAGTTTCTTATCTTGTATGATGTATTAATTAAAAAATAATTTTTAAAATTCGCCACTTTCGTTAATAAAATGATTAAAAATAAAAATTATGTAAATTTGAATGCTTAATTTTTTAGTCTTCGTTTATTATAAATCAGATATCATATTTTTTATATGTATGATATTAGTTTAACAAAAAAAAAAATTAAGTATCAGATTTTAAATGTAATTCTATATAAGTTAATACTAATATATACCAGATATGTATATATTCACGTTAAAAGTTATAGTTATTACACTCATTTGTAATTGTAAAATTTTAAATAATTTAATTCATATACGAACCAAAAAGAATGTTATTTAAAGGTATCGTGTCTAGCATACTTTATAGAACTTTTTTAATAATAATACTACCATATTTTAATCACAATTAATTACATTAATTTGAAAACATTCCTAAAAAATTCTATAAACTAAATTTTATAAGTTCTTTTTTAAAAAAACACATTTACGTTTTTAGTATATATGATTGGAAACATTTACATTTTTAGTATATGTAATTGTTCTAAGTAGCGAATATGAGGATAACCTTGTAAGGGAGCTTTGCCGAAAGAAAAGGAAAGATCGCGCTGCAACATCTGGTGACATGGACAATATTGTTACAATCCTTGCTGTGGTTCATTCTCCCCCTGGTTCTCCTCCTGGATCTCTACCTCCACCAAGACCACTTATAGGAGATACTCTTGGTTTGATTGTTGATCATGGTCCTCCTAGAGGTTCAATGAGATTTATGTCTACTGGTGGTGAGACACACGTTGTTCTCGTGGCGTGAGCACCTAAGTATGCAAAAATTTTCCTATTGCCCTATTGAGGTAAGCAAGCGATGGAGAGAATCAATTCTTTGAATCTTTCCCACGCCTCGTACAAATACTCATCATCCAATTGTTGGAAAGTGGTTATCTCATTTTGCAATTCTGCGTTCTTGCTTGGTGGAATTCTCAAAAACCTTTCTGCTAATTCTTGCCATGTAGAAATTGAAATTGGTGGCAACGAATTCAGCCATACTCGTGCTCGATCCCACAATAAGTATGGAAACAGTTTCAACCTTAATGCATCTTCAGTCACACCAACTATCTTAAACGAATCACTCACCTTCATGAATAATCGAAGGTGAATATATGGATCTTCTGTGGGCATACCGCTGAACTGGCCCACCGTTTGGAGCATTTGAAACATCACTAGTTTCAATTCGAATAGGGGTGCCTCGATATCCGGCCTCTTAATTCTCGGATTTAACTCATTGAAGAGTGGCACAACGTATTGTCTACTGGCACGATCGCTATCATCAGCAATAAGGATTGGATTGTGCACATGATTGACTCTATTACCTTGTACATCATTTTGATTTACAAGGTCCATCTCGGTTTGTCTTTGAGCTACTTTCTCACGTCTTCTCTGTCTAAATGTCCGCTCAGTTTCAGGGTCTATAGGTAATAGATCGATGATTCGATCTATGCTCATAAACACCTAATAAATAAATCACAAATAAAGAATAAAGAATAAAGAATAAATTAGTAATGTTAGAAATTAAATAAAAACCAAACTACAAAAAATAATTTCACAAAGAATGATTAAGGCAACAGTCCTCGACAACAACGCCAAAAACTTGCAACAGGATTTTTGTGCAAGTGTACACAGTCATTCAAGTAATAAGTAAGTAAAATGAGTTATCGTCTCCACAAGGACTGTGTACGTTAATCAATTATTTGCAAAATTATAAGTTAACAATTTGGTGATAAAAATGCAATAATTTGAGTGATGATGATTAAACTAGATTAATTTAACTAAATGTAAGATTGATACCTAATGCAATTTTAAACTAAGTATGCAAAATTATCTAAATGTATGAATGGATTTTAGCAATAGAAACACAACTTCAACAATAAATAACAAGTATAGGCTAGGATAATTACATTAATAAAATCAATTCATTTCCATCTTTCTTAACAATGTTCGGAAAATATTCCATGGTAACTTGATCTTTCATGAGTTTGGAAACCAAATTAAGTCATTTCGAAATCTTTTACTTAGTGAAATATGCATTTTATTGATCATATTAAACTAAGAGTTTCTTAGTATTTATGTGAGGTAACAGTGACAAATTAAGTTTGAAACAATTTAATCACATAAACCTAAAAACTATGCAAGATAATAGAGCTAATTAAAGTTATTATGAACCTTCAATTTAGTCGGGTTTAATTATCTAAATTAAGCATGCACTTTTCAATTATTGCGTCTACTTGTCATCATTTGTTTAGGATCGCTCAGCTAATCTAAATGCATTCAATCACGTATGAATGAAATACATATTGATTTTAATTGAAAACATGATCGACTAAGGCACAAACACTTTAAACATGATTAAAACAAATATTATTGAATTAACGCAATCATCCTAGCTAAAGAATTAAGCTATCATTGTTGATGAAAAAAATCATAAAACACATCACATACATAATTAAATTAAACAACTAGTAAGGAAAGAGTAAACTCTATTTCAATTCAGCAACCTTTTGAATGTGGATTGAAAGTGTTCCACTGATCTACCCGTTGCTCTTTTGCTAATGGTTCCTCAAGGTGGCCGGCCAAGAGGTGATATTTTCAAGGCTCTTATTGGCTAAAATGGAAGGGCTATGCGTAGGAAAAAGAGAGCATGTAACACCCCAAACCCGGCCTAGACGTTATGGCCGAATCTGGCGATGTCACATGGTAGTGTGTTAGAAAACTGTAACTTTGCTTAAAACATTTTCAGTTTAGAAATCCTCATTATTATTTTTTCTAACTCTAAAATCGTGATTCTAATTCAGTCGTTAGTTTTCAAAACATTATACGTTGCGGAAGCTTTTTAAACAGTTTGTATCATTGTGGGTATTTGCTAAAACACATGCATTTCTTTTAAAAACCCGTGTTTTACCTACTTCTAGCAGATATAACAGAAAAAAATATAAAATCTAAATTTTAGGTAAAAATCGATAGAGGCCATTATTACAGAAAAATACCCCAAAATAAAACTAAAAATCGAAAATAAGTATCAAATAGCAAAAGGAGTCGTGTGGCCACCACTGAGTCCTCCGCCGCATCAGTCCGCTTATGTCTCGGGATTACCTGTACATATTAAACAAAAGGGTGAGTTTACGTAAACTCAGTGTGTAATCCTCATGCAATCAAACAAACAATAACACATAGTCTCAGTTTGGCCCAAGCCCTTTTCAATCTCAAAATCAGTATCAATTTGGGCCTTAGCAATCACAGTACAGTAACAGTAACAGATATACAATCAGAAAATCCTACCCAACCCGCCTCTACACTCCATCTCCGTCCAACCCTACACTCCATGTGGGGATATATTCGACCTACCCATCCTTACACTCCAGGTAGTACCGGTTACGGCACTAAACAGTAGTTTGCAGCTGAGCTACCAGTAAGTAGGCTCGAAGCCTTTCAGTACACTTCCTCCAATCAATATCAATCCCCAACCCAATGCAATGCATCATACAGTTATGTTATGCCCAATCATGGTATATCACATTTATACAGTGCAGTAAAAATAGCATGCTCAATATACAGTCATTCAGTTAGGAGTCTAGGTAATCTTACCGACCCTATAGTAGGTTCACAGTCGTCTCGGGCGACCCGTGCAACCTTAGCAATAAATCAGTGAAAATGGGCTCACACCCCATGTTGTCTGCCCGTGTGGACCCACACGCCCGTGTGGCCCACATGGCCCAAATTGGCCTTGGCCGTATGGATCATACGGCCTGGCTCAGAATTCCACACGCTCGTGTGGCCCACACGGCCCAATTGGTCGAGCTTGTGTCTCGCACACGACCTTGCTTGGCCGTCACACGACCGTGTCGCCTGCGCACGACCTGGCTCGTCGATCATACGGCCGTGTTGCGGCTTATAGCCTTACACACGGCCTACCACACGGGCTACCACACGCCCGTGTGGCGTCGACAGAGAGCTTTTTTTCTTTTCATCGAGACGCATTTTTTCGGGAACACACATGTATCATTTTCGATGTAAAAGTAACTCCAAGCAATCCCGAACCTAAAATTGATTAATATTTCACTCCATTAATCACTTAGTCATTGAACTAGAACTGAACCCGAATTGAGATACCCATCCTTAAAGCGCCGAAAGCTTACCCCAACACCTCGAATCAGTCGACTATAAATCAGTACTAGAAGAACCACGATCCTTGCAATACGTTGCTGTCAAAACATCAATAACCCCCAATCAAATACTTAGCAATCACAACTTACAAAGCACAAAACTTACTTTTCGAAACATGTGAGACTATGTTGCGCAATTATGAAGATTAAGAACGAAGTTGAAAAGAGGAAGGGAAGGAAAAAGGTAGATTTCAGCAAAAAGGGAGGGGGAACCAAGAGAAAATTCGGCAGAATTGGGGAAAGCAAAATGTCAGAAATACTGAATTTGGGGGAGAGAAAAAGAATATTATTTTGATAACTACCCAATTATCATTATACTCCTAAAATCACTCCTACAATTCCCGCTGCACACAACTACTACAGAATTTCGGCTAAATCGAAATACCTCCAGTCCACAGAGCAAAAATAGACTCCCTTGCTCGTGCAGGGATTTAAACACAAGACCACCAACATATTAACACTCCACTTAACTACCAGACCAGCAGGCCCATTCTGATATAATTTTACAAACAATCAAATAAAAGCCTACTAACCAAGGATAGAGCTTATTCATAAAAATGCCAAATTTACCCAAGTTGTGACTTGAACTTGGGACCTCTGACGCACACCCAGAACACATAACTACTGAAGCAGATAGACATTGTGTGTCAATTTTACAAAAGCTGAAATTAAGAAAATTGGGGCGTTACAGAGCATGAGAGGGAATGAGAGAATGAATGATGTTTGTGAAAATGAAGGATGAGAGATGTGAGGGATGTTTTGAGAGGTGAGAGTAGTGTGGTATTTATAGGTGAGGTCGAGAGTGAAGTTTACTAAAAATAGGGATTAGAATATAACACCCCTAACCCGTATCCGTCGTCGGACTAAGGTTAAGAGGCCGTTACCAGACATATCGGATCATATCACAAACATTCCACTAACATCAAATATTCACAAACATTCCATAGCGAAATATACATTCATTATCAAATAATATTCATTAACATACATAATGTCCCTTAAATAGGTCTATTAGACCTTAAACATGCTTTAGAGAAGGTTCGGGACTAAACCGGTCACATTTGAAAACTTTAGGAATCACTTAAAATTTTCAAGCATTCAGGGATCACACGCCCGTGTGAACAGGCCGTGTGCCTCACACGGCCACCAAACACGCCCATGTCACAAGCCGTATGAAAATAGGGCATACATTCTGACTTGCACCACACGGCCGAGGATACGCCTGTGTGCCAAGCCGTGTAAAATCTAGAAGGGTTACTGACTTGGGTAACACGGCCAGCCACACGCCCATGTGCCAGCCCGTGTGCCACACACGGCCGGTAAACACGCCCATGTGTCAAGGCCGTGCCAAACCTGTAGGGTATACTGACTTAATTCGAAGGGCTGCCCCAGGGGACATACGACCGTGTACCACAACCATGTGTCACACACGGTCAAGCCACACGGCCGTATGCTCGACCGTGTGGAGTGAAAATAGGCTTGGTTGAAGCCACATTTCTCACCCTTCTCAAGCATACCTAAAACACCACATTTCATGCCATTTCAATACATTAATAAGCAGCCAAACTATGCTATCTCCTGCACCAAACTTACAATACCAATTCTGTCCATTTCATCAACTCAAACCAATACTATTTGTACATTCAAACACATACCAAACTAGCATGATTCATTCCTCATTACTCACCTATTCAATCATATACCAAAATACATATCATACTCATTAATACAACCTATTTCAATATGTATTTTTACTACCATCAATCACACTCAAAGCTTGACTCATAAATCATCTATTAGCCATTCACTTATCAAGTCTAAAATCATGCTTTTCATAAATAAATACTCATCATATACCAAATGACCAAATGATCAACTTGAATCATCACCAACTGTAATGGCTTGAATTTTTAGTGGTGTCGGAATGGTGATTCGAGGTCACTAAATCCGACAAGTGAGTAGAAAATATTATTAATTTAGTGAGTATAAGTTAAATGTGAAGTTAGGAAAAAAATTTGAAATAGTGAATAGTGTACTAGAAATAAATATTAAAATAATTAGAATCAAAAATGAGGTATCGAGATCTCGGAGATTTTTAATCGAGCCATAAATATTTTTATAAATATTTATGGAGTGTTAATAAGTTAGTATTAAAGTTTCGTCAATAAATTTTAAAGTTCCGATAGTTAATTGAGCAAAAAGAACTAAATTGTAACAAATGCAAAATTATGGGAAATGATTAAATAGCTTAAATGATAAAAGAAAGAGGGCTTAAAAGGGAAATAGACCCAAGGTCTATTTGGGTTGGACGGCAAGGGCATGAAATCAGCAAGAAAATAAGTAGAATTAAGGGCAAAATTGAAATATTGCAAAATTTACTTAATAAAGCTAGGATTAAAGTGGAATTATCTAGATTTCTCTTTATTTTTCTGCATTCTCATCAGCAAAAACACCATAGAAGGGTTTCCTTAAGCTGGTTTTTCATATTTTTACTGCAAATCAAGAACCCGAAGCAAGTCGAGGAAAAGAAAAAGTAGCTGATTAGTCCCTGAACTTTCACAAATTCTGCAAATCGACCCAGGTAAGTTCATATGGCTGAAATTTAATGATTAAATGTTAATTTCATGAATTATATAATGTATGATGAGATATATTTGTTGATGAATTGAGAATAAAATAACAATACGAAAATCGAATAAATAATCAAATTGAGCGGAACGTCGGATTTGAGTACTTCGGATCAGTGACAAGTGATAAGTAGTAGCTTCAGCTACACTTATCTGATCAGTGACAAGTGACAAGTGATAAGTGGTAGCTTCAGCTACACTTATCTGATCAGTGACAAGTGACAAGTGATAAGTGGTAGCTTCAGCTACACTTATCTGATCAGTGATAAGTGACAAGTGATAAATGTGATCCGTGTAAGACCGTGGCAGGGCTATGGCTTCGAAAAGTGATAAGTGATCATACGTAAGACCATAGTTATACTATGGCAATGTGGAAGTGAAGTACTCAAATTTTCCATAACCGTTCCCTAATTTGATTAAGGATGGTAAGTGACAAATGGGCCCAAAGGAGTTAAAGTAAATAGATAAGTGGTAGTGAGTTTATACAAGGGGATTCACCAATGATTGTGGTTGACAGGTGAACTTAGTAATTGTGTATAATGCATAAGTGTATGAATGTTTGGTAAGATTTATATTTTATGCCTATGAACTTACTAAGTTTCTATAAGCTTACTTGAGTGTATTCAATGTCTCATGTAGATTGACGTGAAAATATACAGAGGATCGGATCAACACTGAGGATCACACTATCCAGATTATCTCCAGTAGTTTTTGTAAATTTCCTTTTTGATTTATATGGCATGTACATGGTTTGATGATTATATAAATACCAAAACTTGTTTAATGAATAGGTATTAAAGTAAAGAGTGATGAATATGCTAAATAGTATAATTATAATAGAAGTATGATTTGGTATCAAATTGATTGAATTAGGTTGATCTCGGTTTTAAAATTGCAGGGAAGATTGGATATTTATAAAGGGACTATATTGAGTTCGTAAAAGTAATAATAATAATAATTTGGTAAACTTTGGTAATGCCTCGTACCCTATTCCGGTGACGAATATGGGTAGGGGGTGTTACATTTAGTGGTATCAAAGCCCGTTTAGCCAGTTCTCGGAACATTTGTGATGTATAAAGTGTTTAGAAATACATGCCATATAAATCTGTGATAGTGTGATGTGTATGATCCGATCTAATATTTCTTATTTTTATAGATACTCTCCAATTATAAAGATGTTAGATAGACTTGAAAGTACTGAGCAGAACAGTAGAATACAAATTTCTGAACAAGCAACAAGCAGTGATGTTTCGATTTCCCTAATGCGAGAGTAAGAATTAAAGAATATGATTTATGGGATTATGAATCAGTGGTATACTGAAACGATGCAAGAAAGAAATCAGGCTCAGCCACCTCCTCCCACCACTGCTCCATCAGTGGTACCCTCGGTTGCTCCTCCACCTCCTACAATGACTGAATTCAGTAAGCGTTCTCCATTGGAAAGGCTTAGAAAACTTGGAGCCGAAGAATTTCGGGGAAGGACTGATGATGACCCCGTCAAAGCTGAATACTGGTTACAGAGTTTGATAAGAATTTTTAAAGAAATGGCTTGCTCACCAGATGATTATTTGAGATGTGTTGTGTCCCTATTGAAAGAAGAAGCTTATAGTTGGTGGGAAACGATTGAGGCTGTGGTACTGGCAGAGAAAATTTCTTGGGAATTTTTCCAAAATGAATTTAAGAAGAAATATGTGGGCGCATTTGGTATTTGGATAAAAGAAAAGGGAATTCCTTGACCTACTGTAGGAAATAAGTCATGGGTCGAATACGAAAGAGAATTTGTCTACCTCAGCAGATATGCCTGAAACATTGTACCTACTGAAGAAGAAATGTGTATCAGATTTGAAGAAGGGTTAAATTATGAGATTAGAATGATGATTGTAGGCAATGAAATACGGGAGTTCGTTGTTTTGTCAGACCATGCTCAAAAGCTCGAAGAAGTATATAACAGAAAAATGCAGCGGGATCGGAAAAGAAAAGAGTCATTCAAAAGAGGTGCTTTTAAGTCATTTTCATATTTGCCGGTGAAGAAATCTAGAGAAGAAATTAGTAGAACTACATCAGTGCCAGGAAGATCGGGTAGAGGTAGATCAAGACAATCTGATTTCCGGGTATTCGATAGACCTGCAGCAAGTGTGAGCAGTGTTCAAAATACACCCCGGCCTAAGTGTCAATATTGTGGAAGAAATCATTTTGGTGAATGCAAGACTAAGATGGGGGCTTGTAACACCCCAAACCCGACCTAGACGTTATGACCGGATCTGACGTGTCACATCAAAGTGTTGATTTAAAAACTGGTCTTATCGATGAAAGTTTGTGACTAAAGTTTTAAATCCCTTTTAACTAATCGCTATTGAAAATGTTGGTGTTGTAAAATCAAAACTTGTTGCCCAATTATTGGTCCCATCATTTGTTACAAGTTTATTACTCTGAATTAAAAACCGTAGAAGCTTTTCTAATTGTAAACCTTAAAATTTGAAATGCGTGATTTTCTTTGAAAACCATTAATATTTTGAAAAACCCGTTTTTCCTAATCTAGCAGGTAGAAATAAGAAGTTAAAACCAAATAAAAGCTAAACCTCAAATGGCCTTATTACATAATCAAACCTAAGTATAAATTAAAAATATTTAAGTCTCAAGCGGAAAATCAGTGTTCACGTGGCCACCTCCGGGTCCCTCGCGGCTCCAAATCGATCAAGGCTGGGGATTACCTGTACAGTTAAAAGAAAGGGTGAGTTTGCGAAAACTCAGTGTGTAATCCCCTCTCAGTCAAATAACAATCGGTGCAAGCGAAATGCAGATGGGCTCGAGCCTATCTACAAGAATCGATCACCTGGGCTTTAGCCCTATACAATATGTAGATCGATCCAGGCTTTAGCCCTATACAAGAGTGATGTGGGTCTAAGCCCAAAATAATAACAGTACAAGATGCGAAATGAGATGCAACCCAACCCAATCCAGCCAACACACCACCCGTACTAGCCAACACAGCATGTGGGGACTAAGTCGACCCACCCAACCAACACACCAATATCGCAACATAGCTGCTAATAGTAACGCAGCAAGGCTGCTAACAACAGTAATCATGGCCCAGCCACTAAGATCAGAATACATGGCGAAGCCACTAGAACAATAAAAACGTGGCAGAACCACTAGTACAATACTTCCTCCAAATCAGAATCCCACCCCAATACAGAATGTCGTGTCATAAATATTACGTGTGTGTAGTATGTCATACTCATAACCAGTCATATAGATATCATATACATATCAATTAAACTACCACTAGGGGTATAGTGGTCATTTTACCTGTTAGGGGTAAAACGGTAATTTTACCCCTCAGGGGTATTTTGGTCATTTAACTATTTTTTGGGTATTGGTACAGATGACGACCATTAAAAGGTCTACAGTCATCTCGAATGACTCAGATAACCTATCTGGCCCCAAACAGTGTAATTGAGCCCAAGGTCCATGATAAACCGAAATAGTAACATATTTTAGGCCCACATTTAGTATGCTTTTGGATGAATTATCCCTTGATTTATGTAAAAAGGTGCTCTTAATCCTTTCTTTTCATGTCTTATACTCAGGAAAGCACCCAAGGATAAAAAGAACGAGAAACGGGCTTAAAATGGGATAAATGGACCAAAGAGGAAATCGACACGGCCTGAACTTGGACCCACACGGCCGTGCCAAGCCAATCATCTAGAACATGGTCTAAACCCCGACTCACACGGCCGTGTCTCATTAAAGAAATCCGAACACGGCTGGCCACGATTCACACGGGCGTGTGCCATGGCCGTGCCTCTGCCGTGGAGAAGAGCAATTTCATTCAGGAAAGGATACTTAGGGAGAAAGAAACGTATTTCAAAAGCCTATAAATACACCCTAAGTATGACCTAACAGGGGGAGCCCAAAGCCATCGTCTAGGGGCGTTGTGTTAGGCCAGAGAAGGCAGATTTGTGGGGATTCACTCAGGGATAGCCAGTTGATTCGTCTCAAGAAGCCAGAATTATACTCAAGATGGCGAATCTCTCCTTCAATTCCTTCAGGCGGTGTTAGGGATTTCTTATGTTTTGTTTTATCTTTTCTCTTGAGATGTTTTCCTTTATTGTTATGAACTAAACCCTTCGGATACCCGAAGGGGGTGAAACCTATGATGAATCTTGTTATTGTTTTCTGAATTATATGATAAATACTTAGTTTGTTCTTAATTATGTGAGCTTAATCCAAATCTAATGTGCTTAGGTGGAGGAGGAATAGACCCTGCCTAAGAGTAGATCCAACATAATTAAGCGGAGTTGATCGCACGCCTAGAGATAGGGTGACGAGATTTTGCCGGATTAGGGTGAAACCTAATATGGGAATCCATAGATCGATTTACTGCTATTCTAGGGGGTTATTATAAGAGAACGAGAGTTCCACTAATTAACCTAGGGTTAGACGTTATTCGCCTCGAGAGAGGGTTTAATATACGTTAGGGAGTCTTACGGATCAAACTAAGTGAATAAATCGTATGGTTCAATGTTAGATAACAAGTGAAGTCTAGGTGGATTCTTCCTAGGGTATCATCTAAATCAACTGAGTTTTTCCCAAGTTATTTTCCAAATTCATTCTTCTTTGTCTTAGAGTCTTTAGTTTAGTAGTTAATTAATTTAGATTAGATAAACAATCTCTCTTTATTTTTAGGCTAGATAATAAAAAGAAAGTTAGTATTAGTACTTTTAGTTCCTTTGGGTTCGATAATCCGGTCTTGCCTAAACTATACTACTGTTCGATAGGTGCACTTGCCTCAATCGTTGTCAGAGTTAGTTTTCAGGTTCAATAATTCTTTTTATAAATTTTAAAACTCTGATTCACAGCGATCAGTCCATTACACGGCTCAAGTGGGCCCACAAGCTCGTGTGGCCCGTCCAGCCCAAATTTCGTCACGGCTATATGAACTTCACAGCCCAATCCATTATTATTCACTTACCGTAGATTTTTCCCATGTGGGGCCTATGAGCCTATTGGGCCCACATGGCCCATCTCGGCCCAATGAGGCCCATGACGACCCAAGCCCACAAGAACGCTCGTGGTAGCCTCTACAGTCTATCGCCAACGATTTGTGGGCTCGGTTTACCATACGAGCGTTCGCACGGTCGTGAGCCCTCAGATGCCGAAGTTTCTGCTTTTTAGCTTTTGCCGATTAACAGTAACACAGGGCTGTGAATACACACCATTGTCCATCGTTTTAACAGTAACAATACTGGGTGTATAATTACACACCTTTTAGCGACCACTTCCGAAATTCCAATAGCACCAACCTAGATTCAATCCAAAAATTCAATCAGTCCTTAAATCGTTAATAAGATTCACAAACCCTGAATCTCTACACTACCCTTACCACTAACCTTGGTAAACATGAGTATAGCCTTTACCCCTAAAATCGCTTGGCTAGACTCCCACAATTGTTGATTTACCACTCACTGCATAACAACAAATCCCATTAGAGGGTTGATTAAGGAAGTAGTTTACACCCATAACAATAACTTGAGCAAGACAGAGAACACTTACCGAATCCCTCAGAACCGAAAGCTGACTTAAAGGAGCGGCACACGAGGGTGGGGTATTGCAATCGATCTAAGAGGATAAACCGAAAAAAGATCATTAAATAGTAACAACGATAATCTTAAAAGGGAAAATCGCAAAGTAACAAGAATAACCCAGTCACTTACCCCAATATTCGGCTTGTCAGAGTTTTAGAAGATGTGAGGATGAGGCAAGGTATTCGGCTATTACTTAAGAAGAGAGGAACATAAAAACTTAATTCGATTTAGCCCAAAGGGAAGGAGAAGAATGCTAAATCGGCAGAGAGAAAATGTGAAGGAGGAAGAAAAGCTTCAAAGGAGAACTCGGCACTTGGTGTTTATGTTTCGGCAATTGTGAACAACAGTTGAGAAATAAGGTTGAAAAGAGAAAGACCCGAATGGTCAAAAATGCTGCACGAGATGCCACAAAGAGAGTAAATCCCGAAACGTAAAAAAAGAAAAACCCGAAATAACAGAGAGGATAGTCGACTTCTACACTCTCACAAAAATGCCAAAAATGCACCAAATGAAAACTCTTAGCCGAATTCCCCTACTCAACCTTCCCCATTCGACTATGACTCCCTTCACATCCCAATTCCCTAAAAATCTCCACCAATTTATCCTAGATTTACTCCTAACCCCCCATTCAAATCCGTTCAAATTCTGATGACCAATTCTCCAACCACCTCTGCAGAGTTTGAATCAAACTCTACCTCTCACGCCACAGAGACATAAAATAAAACCCCCCTTTTTGCATGCCATGGGATTCGAACCCACTCCCTCTTAAATGCCCCAGCACACCACTTTCCACCACAACACAAGATCTCTTGTGTCCCAAAACAAACACAACTTAATATATGCCCTTTAAGCTAACATCCAGGTTTCCAAAAGAGCAAAAAAAATCAAAATTTTGCCAAAGGCCATACTTGAACCCAGGCTTCCTAAAATTCCCAAAACATGCCCAGATTACCTAACCCACAAGCAACCATGGTATTTACTTCCAAGCTTGCAAAAACAACGACCCTAAATTTTTGGGTCGTTACAACTCTACCCCCTTAAAAAGAAATTTCGGCCTCGAAATTTACCTGGTCAGAATAGGTGAGGATATTGTTGTTGCATCGCCTCCTCAGGCTCCCACGTGGCTTCTTCGGTACTGTGATTACGCAAAAGCACCTTGACCAAAGGAACAGATTTCCTCCTTAATACCTTAACATCACGATCCAGTATCTGCACCGGTTCTTCCTCAAAAGTCAGATCAGGTCTAACCTCAATCTCCTCCACCTGCACTATATGTGAGGGATCAGAGCGGTATCGCCTCAGCCTGGAGACGTGAAACACATCATGTATCCTGTTTAACTCAGGAGGCAACTCAAGTTGATAGGCGACCGGTCCCACACGCTTTAATATTCGGTAAGGTCCGATGAATCTAGGGCTCAATTTGCCTTTCTGTCCAAATCTCAGAATCTTCTTCCATGGTGAGACCTTCAAAAAGACATAATCTCCCACAGAGTACTCTATCTCTTTACGCTTTAAATCTGCATACAACTTCTGCCTATTAGATGTTTCTTTTAACTGATCTCGAATCAACTTTGCTTTTTCTTCGGTTTCATAAAATAACTCTGGCCCCAAAACTCGCCGCTCACCAAGTTCTGTCCAATAGGTAGGGGTGCGACACCTACGACCGTATAACGCCTCGTACGGTGCCATCTGAATAATATATTGGTAGCTGTTGTTATATGCGAACTCTGCTAGCGGCAAGTAGTCTTCCCAACTGCCTTTGAAATCAATTACACAGCTTCTTAACATGTCCTCGAATATCTGAAGCACTCTCTCTGACTGACCGTCAGTCTGAGGATGAAATGCAGTACTGAAGTCCAACATTGTACCCAAAGCCTCGTGTAACTTTCCAGAATCGAGATGTGAATTTAGGATCTCTGTCCAAAATGATAGAAACTGCTACCCCATGCAGTCTCACAATCTCAGCCACGTATGACTTAGCCAACTTTTGCAGCGAATAATCAGTGCGAACCGGTATAAAGTGGGCAGATTTAGTCAGGCGGTCAACAATAACCCATACCGAGTCCTTCTTAGTCGGCATTAAGGGTAGCCCACTTACAAAATCCATGGTTACCCTCTCCCACTTCCAGAGTGGAATCTTTACTGGCTGCAGTAACCCAGAAGGCAGTTGGTGCTCAGCCTTAACTTGCTGGCATGTCAGACACTTACCCACGAAATCAGTAACCTCGCGCTTAATCCCTGGCCACCAGTACAGTTCACGCAGATCTCGATACAACTTGTTTCCACCAGGATGCATAGCATAAGGACTGCTATGGGCCTCCTGTAGGATAGACTGCCTCAGATCAGAATCTATCGGTATACAAACTCTCCCACGGAAACATAGTACTCCCTCACTATTTAGCCCAAAATCTGTAGTCTCCCCCTTCTCAACCAATCAGAAACGAGAAACCAACGATTCATCCAACAACTATTTCTCCTTAATTTGATCAATCCAGGTCGGTCTCACTTGGAGTTTAGCCAACAAATTACCATCTTCAAACAGGCTGAGACGAGCAAACATTGCTCTCAAATCAGATACAACCCTACGGCTCAGTGCATCGGCTACTACGTTAGCTTTGCCAAGATGGTACTCAATCGAGCAATCATAATCCTTAAGCAACTCTATCCATCTTCGTTGCCTAAGATTTAACTCCTTCTGAGTAAGGAGGTACTTAAGGCTTTTTTGATCTGTGTAAATAATAGACTTCTCACCGTATAAGTAATACCTCCAAATCTTCAGTGTGAATACCACCGCAGCTAACTCCAAGTCGTGAGTGGGGTAATTCACCTCGTGAGGCTTAAGCTGACGAGACGCGTAAGGAACCACCTTACCCTCTTACATCAATACACAACCCAATCCAGTGTGCGACGCATCACTGTAGACAATGAATTCCTTCCCAGACTCTGGCTGTATTAACACAGGGGCTTCAGTTAGAGCTTTCTTCAGTTTCTCAAAACTCTCTTGCTGCTTATTGTTCCAATTAAAGGTACCTCTTTCTGCAAAGAACTCGATCAGAGCAAAGAATCGGTGAAAACCCTCAACAAAACGTCTGTAATACCCAACCAGACCCAGAAAGCTTCGAATCTCAGATACAGTCTTTGGTGGTTTCCAATTCAATACAGCTTCAATTTTTCGAGGATCAACCCTAATCCCCTCGGCAGACACCACGTGACCTAGAAATGTCACTTCTCACAACCAGAACTCACACTTGCTAAACTTTGCGTATAGCTTCTTTTCCCTCAAAATTTGTAAAATAATTCGAAGATGTGTATCATGATCCTCTTCGGTTCTGGAATACACCAGGATGTCGTCTATAAACACAACTACGAACTGATCCAAATAGGGCTGGAATACTCGGTTCATCATATCCATGAAAGTAGTTGGTGCATTCGTCAACCCAAACGGCATCACTAGAAACTCGTAATGACCATAATGAGTCCTAAATGCAGTCTTATACACATCCGCCTCCTTAACCTTTAGCTGATGGTATTGAAAATCTATCTTGGAGAAAACCGAAGCTCCTCGCAGCTGATCAAACAGATCATCTATCCTCGGTAAAGGGTACTTGTTGTTAATAGTCAATTTGTTTAGTTGACGATAATCGATGCACATGCGCATGGATCCATCCTTCTTCTTCATGAATAACACTGGTGCTCCCCATGGAGACACACTCGGCCGAATGAATCCTCGGTCCAGTAGCTCTTGAGTTTAAGCCTTTAACTCTACCAGCTCCTTCGGTGCCATCCTATAAGGGGCGATGGACACCGGAGCTATTTCTAGTAGGAGCTCGATACCGAATTCGACCTCACGATTTGGGGGCAACCTAGGAAGCTCTTCAGGAAATACATACGAAAACTCCTTAACAGTTTTGACATCTCCAAGAGAAGGACCCTTAGAATCAGAACTGCTGACATAAGCTAAAAACGTCTCGCAACCCTTGCGAACCAGTTTCTCAGCCTTTAATGCTGAGATTACGTTAGACAGATAATCTCTTCGCTCCCCTAACACAACCACCTCCTCATCCTCAGTAGACTTCAACACCATACGCTTAGCAGCACAATCTAAATTCGCACGGTGTTTCACTAGCCAATCCATACCCAATATAAGATCGAATTCACCAAACGACAATTCCATCAAATCCGCTGGAAAGACAACCCCTTGGACCTCTAGGGGCACGTATCTGAACAACTTATTCACCCTAACCGACTGTCCCAGTGGACTTAACACAGTCATCTCACTATCAGTAACTTCAAACTGAAAACCCAGCGTCCCAGACACAGTGCATGCAACATACGAGTGTGTAAACCCAATGTCAATTAAATCAGTGTATGGTATATTATAAATTAGGAACGTACCAGTTATGACGTCAGGGGCGTCGCCATCCTCTCGGCGACGAGTAGCATAGACCAAAGCTGGCTGTCTCGCCTCAGTGTTACCAGCACCTCTGCCCGGTGCTCCACGTCCTCTTCCCAAACCATTTTCCTCTCGGGCCTGACCACAGCCCTCGGTGGCTGCTGACCACCTCTCCCTCGCTGAACATGGCCCTGACCTGTGGCTTGCATCTGAACAGGCCTCTGAGTACAGTTCTTAACCTGATGATCCATTGACCCACATCTGAAACACGCCCCAATTCGTTTCCAGCACTCACCCTGGTGAGCTCTCCCACAATCTGCGCAAGGCTGCGGTCAAAACATAGTAACAGAAACTGCTTGGACTGACCCATCAAATCTGGCCTTCTTTATAGGCCTTCCAGAAGAACTCGAGGGCCCTGAATCCCTTTTAAATCTACCCTTATCTTTCTAGCGATTCTGGCGCTCAGAGCGCTTCACATCCTCAACAATTTTTGCTTTCTCAACAAGGGCAGCAAAGTCTCGCTCCCTCTGCGGAGCTATCAGCACTAGGGGTGTTCAGTCGGTTAACCGACCTGAAATAACATTAACCGAATTAACCGACCTTTCAAAATTTTTAACCGTTAACCGAACATAAATTTTTTCAAAAAAATTAACCGAACCGAAATTTTTTCGGTTAATTCGGTCGGTTAACCGAATTAACCGAAAATTATATGTTTTTTATTTTTTGGTAAAAATTAACCGAATTAACCGAATTAACCGAATTACCCGAATTAACTGAATTACCTGAATTACTCGAAATGAATCACTACATAATTAAAAAGATTACATAATTTTAGTTTTAATTTTAGAATTTTATTTTTATTTATTAAATTATTTGTAATTTTTATGATTGGGTTGGATTGGGTAATTGGGTTGGGTTGGATACTTGGGTTTGGATTGGGTTTAGGTGAATAGTGGGCCTATTTATATATTATAATTTTATTTATTAATTTTTTCAGTTAAACCAAAAAAATTCGGTTAACCGACCAGTTTCAAACCTAATTAACCGTTAACTGAAAAATCAAAAAATAATTAACTGACCACCGATCGAAAAAATTCGGTTAACCTGCCGATTAATCGAATTTGGTCGGTTAACTGAATTTTTTCTATTTTACCCGAATTTTGCACACCCCTAATCAGCACACGTAACTCATCCCGGAGGCCATCTTCGAACCGCACACAACGTTCATACTCAGTTGCGACTATACCACGAGCATAACGACTCAACCGTAAGAATTCTGCCTCATATACTGTCACTGTCTTATTCCCCTGGGTCAGGCTCAAAAATTCCTTTCTTCGGGCGTCCACATAACTTGCGCCCACATACTTCCCTTGAAAGGCCGTCTTGAAGAAATCCCACGTCAAACTGTCGGCCTGCGTACCCTCTCTCACAGTGAGCCACCACTGGTATGCCTCGTCTCGCAGTAAGGACACTGCTCCCTTTAATTTCTGTTCCACAGTACAGTCAAGGTCATCTATTATCCGCTCATTAGCCTCTAACCAATACTCTGCCACATTCGGGGCTATACCAGAAACACCCCTGAAGATTTCCGCTCCATTAGACCGAAGTCGCTCAGAAATTGACCCTCGGCCTACTGATCCAGTACTCGCTTCAACAACCCTTTCAAGAACCCGTAGCATTGCTTGGGATAAAGCATCATCCCCAACTGCTCAGTCATGGGACCTTGTCTCCATTTCTAGTGAGGCTGGTGCCTTCCTAGCAGGCATGTGACCCGATGCTGAAGACCCAGCCCTAGTACCTCGGCCTCTACCGCGGCCTCGTGTACCCCTTCTACGAGTACCTCTTGTATTCATATCGATACAACGTATTTTCTATTTTAAAAGTCTTATGAATCAGTTCATAATTCCAATAAATATTAACGGATGTTTTATGATAATCAGAATTTAAAGTTTTTATTTTCACCGATCGAGATATCCCACTACAGTTTTCACCGTTCGAGATATCCCACGAAGATGGATAGAGTTGCTTAAGTGACTAATAATGGATTGGGCTGTGAAGTTCGTATAGCCGTGACAAAATTTAGGCTGAACGGGCCACACGAGCGTGTGGGCCCACTTGGGCCGAGTAATGGACCTTGGGCTCAATTACACTGTTTTGGGCCATATAGGTTATCTGAGTCGTTCGAGACATCTGTAGACCTTTTAGGGGTCGTCATCTGTGCTGAGACCCCAAAAGTAGTTAAATGACCAAAATGCCCCTTAGGGGTGAAATTACCGTTTTACCCCTAACCGACGAAATGACCATTATACCCCTAGTGGTAGTTTAATTTATGTGTATATGATATCTATATGATTGGTTATGAATATGACATACTGCACACATGTAATATTTATGACACGACATTCTGCATTGGGGCTGGGATTCTGATTTGGAGGAAGTACTGTACTTGTGGCTCTACCACATTTTTATTATTCTTCTGGTATTCGCCACGTATTCTGATCTTAGTGGCTGGGCTATGATTACTGTTGTTAGCAGCTTTGCTACGTTACTATTAGCAGCTATGCTGCGATATTGGTGTGTTGGCTGGGTGGGTCGACTTAGTCCCCACATGGTGTGTTGGTTGGTACGGGTGGTGTGTTGGTTGGATTGGGTTGGGTTGCATCTGCTCATGTCTTCATTATTATTTTGGGCTTAGACCCACATCACTCAGTATAGGGCTAAAGCCTGCATCGATCTGATTCTTGTATAGGGCTTAGGCCCGATCTGCTCTGCTTGCACCGATTGTTATTTGACTGCTAGGGGATTACACACTGAGTTTTCGCAAACTCACCATTTCTTTTAACTGTACAGGTAATCCCCAGCCTTAATCGATTTGGAGCTGCGAGGGACCCGGAGGTGGCCACATGAACACAGATTTTTTGCTTGAGACTTAAATATTTTTAATTTATACTTGGGTTTGATTATGTAATAAGGCCATTTGAGGTTTAACTTTTATTTGGTTTTAACTTCTTACTTCTACCTGCTAGATTAGGAAAAACGAGTTTTTCAAAATAATAACTATTTTCAAAGAAAATCACGCATTTCAAATTTTAAGGTTTATAATTAGAAAAGCTTTCGCGATTTTTAATTCAGAGTAATAATCTGGTAACAAGTGATATGACCAATAATTGGTCAACAAGTTTTGATTTTACAACACCAACGTTTTCAATAGCAATTAGTTTTAAAAGGGATTTAAAACTTTAGTCATGAACTTTCATCGACAAGATCGGTTTTCAAATCAACACTTCGATGTGACACATCAGATCCGGTCGTAATGTCTAAGTCGGGTTTAGGGTGTTACACACATGGCCCATCTCGGTCCAATAAGGCCCATTACGACCCAAGCCCACTAGAACGCTCGTGGTGGCCTCTACAGTCTGTCGCTGATGATTTGTGAGCTCAGTTTACCATACGAGCATTCGCACACTCGTAAGCCCTCGGATGCCATAGTTTCTACTTTTTGACTTTTTCCGATTCACACTAACACATGGGTGTGAATACACACCATTGTCCATCGTTTTAACAGTAACAATACTGGGTCTATGATTACACACCTTTTAGCGACCACTTGTGAAATTCCAACAGCACCAACCTAGATTCAATCCAAAAATTCAATCAGTCCTTAAATCGTTAATAAGATTCACAAACCCTGAATCTCTACACTGCCCTTACCACTAACCTTGGTAAACAGAAGTATAGCCTTTACCCCTAAAATCGCTTGGCTAGACTCCCACAATTGTTGATTTACCACTCACTGCATAACAACAAATCCCATTAGAGGGCTGATTAAGGATGTAGTTTACACCCATCATAATAACTTGAGCAAGATAGAGAACACTTACCGAATCTCTCAGAACCGAAAGCTGACTTAAAGGAGCGACACACGAGGCTGGGGTATTGCGTTCGATCTAAGAGGATAAACCGAAAGAAGATCATTGAATAGTAACAACGATAATTCTAAAAGGGAAAATCGCAAAGTAACAAGAATAACCCAGTCACTTACCCCAATATTCGGCTTGTCAGAGTTTTAGAAGCTGTGAGGAGGAGGCAAGGTATTCGGCTATTACTTAAGAAGAGAGGAACATAAGAACTTAATTCGATTTAGCCCAAAGGGAAGGAGAAGAATGCCAAATCGGTAGAGAGAAAATGTGAAGGAGGAAGAAAAGCTTCAAGGGAGAACTCAGCACTTGGTGTTTATGTTTCGGCAATTGTGGACAACAGTTGAGAAATAAGGTTGAAAAGAGAAAGACCCGAATGGTCAAAAATGCTGCACGAGACGCCACAAAGAGAGTAAATCTCGAAACGCAAAAAAGAAAAACCCAAAATAACAGAGAGGATAGTCGGCTTCTACACTCTCACAAAAATGCCGAAAATACACCAAATTAAAACTCTTAGCCGAATTCCCCTACTCAAGCTTCCCCATTCGGCTATGACTCCCTTCACATCCCAATTCCCTAAAAATCTCCACTGATTTCTCCTAGATTTACTCCAAACCCCCATTCAAATCCGTTCAAATTCTGATGACCAATTCTCCAACCACCTCTGCAGAGTTTGAATACAACTCCACCTTTCACGCCACAGAGACATAAAATAAAACCCCCATTTTTGCATGCCGTGGGATTCGAACCCACTCCCTCTTAAATGCCCCAACATGCCACTTACCACCACAACACAAGATCTCTTGTGTCACAAAACAAACACAACTTAATATATGCCCTTTAAGCTAACATCCAGGTTTCCAAAAGAGCAAAAAAAATCAAAATTTTGCCAAAGGCCATACTTGAACCCAGGCTTCCAAAAATCCCCAAAACATGCCCAGATTACCTGACCCACAAGCAACCATGATATTTATGTCTAAGCTTGCAAAAATAATGACCCTAATTTTTTGGGGCGTTACAGGGCTTGTTATAAATGTGAGGCTACTGATCATCTTATTCGAGATTGTCCACAGCTGCAAAAAGATGAAGAGGAACAGAAAGAGATAAAGAGAACCACACCCTAAAGAAGTAGATGTTCGGGCCAGAGCAGTACTACAAGGACTACCCGTTCGGGTATGAGAGAATCAGTTTTTCGATCAGAGAATAGAGCACCAGCACATACCTACGCCATTCGAGCAAGGGAAGAGGCTACGGCTCCTGATGTAATTGCTGGTACTTTCTATCTTTATAATGTTACTGTTTATGCATTGATAGACCCTGGATCTACTCATTCATATATTTGCGCTATGCTAGCATCTGAAAAGAAATTATCTGTTGAGTCCACTGAATTTGATATACAAGTCACTAACCCATTAGGTCAAAGTGTAATAGTTAATTTGATATGTCATAATTGTCCACTGAAAGTGAAAAGCTATGAATTCCCCGCTGATTTGATGTTGTTACCCTTTCAGGAATTTGATATTATTTTGGGGATGGACTGGTTAATGAAACATGATGCGGTAGTGAATTGTCATGATAAACAGATCAGTTTGAAATGTCAAACAGAGGATGTAATCTCAGTTGGGTCTGAAATATGGGTGATACAGTCAGAATTATTTTAGCTCTCTCTTCTCAGAGGTTATTACGGAAAGGCAACGAAGCATTCTTGGCCTATTTTCTTAATACCCGGGGTTCTGATTTAAAGCTCGAACAAGTGCCAGTGGTGAATGAATTTCATGATGTGTTCCCTGAAGAGTTACCCGGTTTACCACCTGATAGAGAAGTTGAATTTGTAATTGATGTAATTCCCGGAACAACTCCTATCTCAGTGAAACCGTACAGAATGGCTCCAGCAGAATTAAGAGAGTTGAAGACGCAGTTGCAGGAGTTATTAGATAAAGGGTTCATCAGACCGAGTATGTCACCCTAGGGTGCACCTGTCTTATTTGTGAAAAAGAAGGATGGTTCTTTGAGACCGTGTATAGATTACAGGCAGTTAAACAAGGTAACGGTAAAGAATAAATATCTTTGCCTCGTATTAATGATCTATTTGATCAGTTGAAAGGTGCTGCAGTATTTTCAAATATAGACCTTTGATCCGGGTATTATCAGTTGAAAGTTAAAGAGTATGATGTGCCAAAAACTGCCATTCGAACCCAGTATAGTCACTATGAATTTTTGGTGATGCCATTTGGTTTAACAAATGCTCCTGCTGCCTTTATGGATTTGATGAATCAAATTTTTCAGTTATATTTGGATAAATTTGTGGTTGTGTTTATTGAAGATATATTGATTTATTCAAAGACAGAGTCCGAACATGCACAACATTTAAGGATTATATTACAGATTTTGCGGGAGAAACAGTTGTATGCGAAATTCAGCAAATGTGAATTTTGGCTCCATGAAGTTGCATTTTTTGGTCAAATTGTATCAGCTGATGGAATCAGAGTGGACCCAAGTAAGGTAGCGGTAGTGATAAATTGAAAAGTTCCGAAGAATGTTACTGAAGTACGGAGTTTTCTAGGACTGGCAGGTTATTATCGTCGATTTGTCAAAGATTTCTCAAGGATTACCTTACCGTTAACTCGATTACTACAAAAAAATGTTGAATTTATATGGTCAGGTGAATGTCAGCAGAGTTTCGATCAATTGAAAAAGATGTTGACAGAGGCTCCAGTGTTGACTCAACCAGAATCGGGTGTACCGTTTATGGTATATAGTGATGCATCTCTGAATGGTTTGGGCTGTGTACTTATGCAGTCAGGCAAAATGGTGGCATATGCTTCTCGGCAACTGAAACCGCACGAGAAGAATTATCCTACACATGATTTGTAATTGACAGCGATCGTGTTTGCTTTGAAGATATGAAGACATTACTTATATGGTGAGAAATGTTACGTGTATACTGATCATAAAAGCTTGAAGTATTTAATGAATCAGAAAGAGTTAAATCTGAGACAAAGACGATGGTTAGAGTTGCTGAAAGATTATGATCTTGTCATTGACTATCACCCAGGGAAAGCAAATTTCGTAGCAGATGCACTTAGTCGGAAATCATCATTATTTGCATTACGGGCATTGAATACTCATTTATCTATTAATGAAGATGGTTCTGTACTAGCATAATTAAAAGCTAAACTTGTGTTCTTTCAACGGATTCGAGAGTTACAAGATGAAGACCCAAAATTAATGTCGAAACGACAGATGGTTCAAGATGAGTTAAGCTCAGAATACTCCATTGATGAAAATGGTATGTTATATTTTCGTAATAAAATATGTGTTTCAAATAACTTAGACTTGAAAAATGATATTTTATCAGAGGCTCACAGTAGTATGCGTTCTATTCACCCGGGTAGTACGAAAATGTATTGTGATTTGAAGAAAATGTATTGGTGGCCCAGAATGAAACGGGAAATTTGTGAGTATGTAGCAAGATGTTTAATTTGTCAGCAGGTGAAAGCCGAGCATCAAATGCCGACAGGGTTGTTACAGCCCATTATGATTCCAGAGTGAAAATGGGAACATGTCACGATGGATTTTGTATCCAGATTACCAGTAACTCCGAAGAAGAAAGATTCAATCTGGGTGATTATTGATCGGTTAACTAAATCAGCACATTTTATTCCAGTCAGAATAGATTATCCACTTGAAAAGTTAGCGGAGTTATATGTGTCAGAGATAGTGAGGTTACATGGGGTGCCAACATCTATTATTTCATATCGAGATCCGAGATTTACCTCGAGATTTTGGGGTAAATTACAAGAAGCTTTGGGCACCAAATTAAATTTCAAAGATGACTTTTCATCCCTGACATGATCGGCGATCGGAGCGAGTGATTCAGATTTTAGAAGATATGTTAAGGTGTTGTATACTTGAGTTTGGTGGCAGCTGGGAAAGGTATTTACCTTTAGTCGAATTTGCTTATAATAATAGTTATCAAACTAGTATTAAAATGGCACCGTTTGAAGCTCTATATGGAAGAAAGTGTAGAACTCCATTATATTGGTCTGAATTAAGTAAATCGAAACTAGTGGGAGTGGACTTGATTCGGAAAACTGAAGAAAAAGTTTGTATTATTTGAGATTGTTTAAAAGCTGCCTCCGATCGGTAAAAATCATATGCAGATTCGAAGAGAAGGGATATAGAGTTTAATGTGGGTGATCGTGTATTTTTGAAAGTGTCACCTGGAAGAAAGTTTTGCGGTTCGGCAGAAGGGGAAAACTCAGCCCACGATTTATCGGGCTGTATGAAATCATTGAAAGAATCGATCCGGTAGCTTATAGATTGGCTTTGCCCCCGGAGCTTGAAAAGATTCATAATGTATTTCATGTGTCTATGTTGAGACGGTACAAATCAGATCCATCACATGCAATTCCTCATACGAAAATAGAGCTCCAACCCGACATGACTTATTCAGAGGAACCGGTGAAAATTCTAGCTCGAGATGTTAAAGAGTTAAGGAATAAACGTGTACCACTAGTTAAAGTGTTATGGAATTGACATGGATTGGAGGAGGCAACCTGGGAGACGGAGGAATTGATGAGATTTCAGTATCCGGATTTATTTACATGTACAAAATTTCGAGGACGAAATTTCCTAAAAGGGGGGAGAGTTGTAATGGCCTGAATTTTTAGTGGTGCCGGAATAGTGATTCGAGGTCACTAAATCCGACAAGTGAGTAGAAAATATTATTAATTTAGTGAGTATAAGTTAAATGTGAAGTTAGGAAAAAATTTTGAAATAGTGAATAGTGTACTAGAAATAAAAATTAAAATAATTAGAATCAAAAACGAGGTATCGAGACCTCAGAGATTTTTAATCGAGCCATAAATATTTTTATAAATATTTATGGAGTGTTAATAAGTTAGTATTAAAGTTTCGTCAATAAATTTTAAAGTTCCGATAGTTAATTGAACAAAAAGGACTAAATTGTAACAAATGCAAAATTATGAGAAATGATTAAATAGCTTAAATGATAAAAGAAAGAGGGCTTAAAAGGAAAATAGACCCAAGGTCTATTTGGGTTGGACGGCAAGGGCATGAAATCAACAAGAAAATAAGGAGAATTAAGGGCAAAATTGGAGTATTACAAAATTTACTTAATAAAGCTAGGATTAAAGTGGAATTATCTAGATTTCTCTTTATTTTTCTGCATTCTCATCAGCAAAAACACCATAGAAGGGTTTCCTTAAGCTGGTTTTTCATATTTTTACTGCAAATCGAGAAACCGAAGCAAGCTGAGGAAAAGAAAAAGTAGCTGATTAGTCCCTGAACTTTCACAAATTCTGCAAATCGACCCAGGTAAGTTCATATGGCTGAAATTTAATGATTAAATGTTAATTTCATGAATTATGTAATGTATGATGAGATATATTTTTTGATGAATTGAGAATAAAATAACAATGCGAAAACTGAATAAATGATCAAATTGAGCGGAACGTCAGATTTGAGTACTTCTGATCAGTGACAAGTGATAAGTAGTAGCTTCAGCTACACTTATCTGATCAGTGACAAGTGACAAGTGATAAGTGGTAGCTTCAGCTACACTTATCTGATCAGTGATAAGTGACAAGTGATAAATGTGATCTGTGTAAGACCGTGGCAGGGCTATGGCTTCGGAAAGTGATAAGTGATCATACGTAAGACCATAGTTATACTATGGAAAAGTGGAAGTGAAGTACTCAAATTTTCCGTAACCGTTCCCTAATTTGATTAAGGATGGTAAGTGACAAATGGGCCCAAAGGAGTTAAAGTAAATGGATAAGTGGTAGTGAGTTTATACAAGGGGATTCACCAATGATTGTGGTTGACAGGTGAACTTAGTAATTGTGTATAATGCATAAGTGTATGAATGTTTGGTAAGATTTATATTTTATGCCTATGAACTTACTAAGTTTCTATAAGCTTACTTGAGTGTATTCAATGTTTCATGTAGATTGACGTGAAAATATACGGAGGATCGGATCAACACTGAGGATCACACTATCCAGATTATCTCCGGTAGTTTTTGTAAATTTCCTTTTTGATTTATATGGCATGTACATGGTTTGATGATTATATAAATACCAAAACTTGTTTAATGAATAGGTATTAAATTAAAGAGTGATGAATATGCTAAATAGTATAATTATAATAGAAGTATGATTTGGTATCAAATTGATTGAATTAGGTTGATCTCGGTTTTAAAATTGCAGGAAAGATTGGATATTTATAAAGGGACTATATTGAGTTCGTAAAATAAATAAATAAATAAATAATAATAATTTGGTAAACTTTGGTAATGCCTCGTACCCTATTCCGGTGATGAATACGGGTAGGGGGTGTTACACCAACCATACCAAATTATGTCACTACACAAGGCAAATTACACATCAAACACAAGTCATTAATAAGCCATATAAATGGCCAAATACATTTCCAACCATAATATCAAATACCATAGCCTATACATGCCATATAACCAAGTCATAAAGGGAATAAATACCGAAATCATTAGCCAGATAGTGTGATGCGATCTCCGTCGACTTCCAACCCGAGCGAACAGCCGAATCACTATAAAACATAGAAAAACAACACAAAGTAAGTTATAAAGCTTAGTAAGCTCGTATCTTAATAAACTTAACATAACAAATAATTTCAATTCAATGTCATAAGCATAATATGCTATCTCACATGCCATAACACAACTTATCTCAAGTTTATAACCAGATTTCATATCACCATTCAATAATATACTTACTTACTTACTTACTTACTAACTTTAGCTTTCACAAGTTTATTCAATTTGATTCTCATATAACATTCAATTCTCACTTTCATATAACCAAATGAGCACATTTTGGGAAATAACATATTTAATCATATATATTTCTCATATGAACCACATATCATCACTTATACCCAAATTCACCTTTCATTCATATAGTATCAGACAATTTCACATATGCCACTTTATAGATCACATTTTATTCTTTTGTTCCTGTTTCATTTGCACATATTCACATTTCATTTGCATATACATCACATAACATTATTTGCACATATATACTTACCTTTCATTATCAAATATTGTATACATTTCAACGTACCTGAATCGGAATGTCATTCACTTAATCACTTATTTCTCAGAACGCCCGTTGAACCGTTCGGAATCAATAAGGATACTCGGATAGCTTAGAAAGCCCGTACAATGCCAACGTCCCAGACGTGGTCTTACATGTAATCAAATATCGATGCCACTGTCCTAGACAGGGTCTTACATGAAATCATATACAATGCCGATGTCCCAGACATGGTCTTACACGTAATCTCTAATCGATGCCAGTGTCCAAGACACGGTCTTACACGATATCTCAAATCGTTGCCAACGTCCCAGACGTGTTCTTACACGAAATCATATCTCAGAATCCTATTTCATGACATATGTATCCTCTACTATTCCTAGAGTTCGTACGGGGCTTTTCGGATGTCGTCACGTTATCGAAACTTTCTTGTATTCATATATTTTGCTTCTCGAACAATTCAATTTCATAATAACATATATATAACTTATTCAAAATACATACATTTGCATTACCATTCGACATTGAATTCAATCATACAAATAATATGCATTTATAACATGATTTTGTAATGTCTATTAAAATACGAACTTACCTCGTTCGTAGTAATGACAAATTAAGTCGACTAATCCGATATTTTGACTTTCCCTCGATCTAGATCCGAATTCTGATTTTACCAATCTAATTAATATCAAAATTAACTTACTTATTCAATATTTCATTCAATTTTCATCCAAGAACATATAAATGGGCAATTTGCATTTTAGCCCCTAACATTTCACATTTTTGCAATTTTAGTCCCTAATTCAAAATAATACCAAATATTCAAAATTTCACTATGCCCATGTTAGGCCGAATGCTCCATAAATCCTTAACAGCCCTTTAATTCAATTTATTTCACATTTAAGCCCCTAAACTTTCAAATTTCACAAATAAATCCCGAATTTGGATTTTTATCAAAAAATCACTTAATTAAACATGATAATCAAACATCAAAGATTTATTTTTCATCATCAAACTACAAATTCATCACATTATCAACAATGGTAAATCTCAAATTTATCATCAGTTCTGAAAATTAAAGTATGGGCTAAGTAATATTCGAAGCAACGATCTCAAAAACGTAAAAATTATCGAAAACCGAGCAAAACACATACCCGAATTAAGCTTCAAGAGTGCTGAATATAAAAGCTTCATCCATGGCTTCTTTTTCTTCAACATTCGGCCATAAGATGAATGATAATGGCCATTTTATGTTTTACTTTATTTTATTACATTTTATTATACATTTACCATATTAACATTAAAATAATAATATGAAAACCATACAATGGTTGTCCACTACCGTCCATGCAATATTAAATGGCCAAATTATCACACAAGGACCCCACATTATAAAAGCCATAACAATATAGCACTTTAACAATTAGCAAGTCACAAATATAACACTTTAACAATATAGCACTCAGTGGTATTTCTATAATCCGAATATTTAAAGACAAGATAATATAATATGCATATTTTAATTATAAGCACATTTGAATATTTAAGACTGTCTAAACCAATTTTATTTTGTTTGAAAAATGGTGTCGACTTGAAAAAACAAAAGTGGAGTCGCCACCGATCTTTTATTCGAGGTGTGATCGGGCCACCTTGAAATTGAAAACTTTAATAAAACTTTGGTTTATTAAAAACATATTTTGGTCTACAAAAACTCAAGAAAATAGGTTCGGGAGTCGGTTACGTACGAGGAAGGGTTAGCACCCTCGTAGCGCCCAAAATTGGTACCTAATTGATTATTTAATGTCTTAATACCAAAAATTTGAAAAGATTCTAGATTACGATCCGTTTGCTTAAGATACATTTGGACAGAATCATATTGGATGCCAAAACTTCTTATTTCATATTGGGTAAAATGATAACTAGGTGCCCCAGATATCGTAGCCTGAGCTTCTCTGTTCAAACTTCTTGAGTACCATTTTAAGCTTGATATGCGTTTAGGGGATCCGGAGTACTTTGTCGATGCCCCAAGACGTAGCATACTTCTTCATTGTTAATCCAGGCATAGCAAGACTGCTGTATGCCCCACTTTTGATCAAAATTTGAGCCGCCCTTTTCGGGTTTTCAACTCAAATCCCCTTTGGTCTCAAAGCGCCCTTTACGGGTTTTCACCTTGACCTCTCCTTTTTCTTCTTTTTTCTTTCTTTTCTTTTTTTTTGAAAAACTTTTTATTGGATCTGAATTCACCGGATTTGGCAGGTCCTTGCCATCTATCGATATCCATGCTTCCCAGAACAGGCCTTCTTTGCTGTATAAGGTCCTTCCCAGTTTGGCATCCACTTTCTTCTGAAGTCCCTTTTGCATGGGAAAAATCTTCTTCAAAGCTCTATCATGAAATTTTCTAGGGCGAACCTTTTTTGTTGTAAGCTCGCATCATCTGACCGTGACAGATAGTTTTTAACATTTTCTCTTCAAATTCAACTAATCATATCGGGATTAAATCCATTCTACCTCTTCCAATCTTGAGTTCTGACAAGACTCGAAAAGAATGTCGACTTTAATAGACAAAATGTTTTTATTCCACAAACTAAGACATTGCCCCTGCGAAGGTCTTAGCCAATGTTTGATAAGCATGGATGGTAAATGTGACTTCTTTATGCCAATTCTTACAAGTCTAGGTCATCTTCCTAATAATCCTTGTTTCATTGTTTTTTTTTCACACTGGCTGCCTTTGCTGCACTGTGATGTGGCACCTGATCTTTGAACAGACCGCAAACTTTTGACATTGTGCGGTTAAATATGATCTTTTCAATATTTTTTTCGGTATTCTTTTTTTCTTTTTCCTTTTTTGTTCTGATGACTATCCACTTTGTAATATTGGCACATGAAGCGACTTTTACCATCTTAGTGAAGTAACCGACATCCACGAAAATGAATCGATGATGGCTAGAAGCTTTTGATGAGAATGGCTTGGTAACATCCATGCCTCACATATAGGAAATCTTATTTCTGCATTGAGCTAAGCTTTGATCTTCATCTCCTTCCTTGGCTCGCGACGTAGGATCTGTTTTTCATCCAGTATTAACAAATTAGAAGATATGTTACAATTTCTATCATCTTCAAAGTCTTGAGATCCCTTAGACCCATATTTCATTTAAAAAGGGAGTCAGTAATAGCGTCGCCCATGTCATTGATATCTGGGGACCCATTGCGGGTACGAAGGTAAATTCCAAAAATGATTATTTGTATGGTATGATAAAGAATGAAAGAATATCTAAATAGTAATCCAAAGTACGAAAGAATCTATAAATAGAAAGAATGGAAAAATATTTGCTCAAAAAGATGCATTTCATTGAAATAAGGATTCTGAACACAAGCCTATTTCACAAAATGACTCTTATTACTTCTAGACTGAAAGCAATAAGCATGTTTTGAATATTACTCTAGATTAGCCTTAAAAATACACGTCTCTTCCAGAGTCCTATTGTTCAAAACACTCTCAAGTATATAAAGGCCGATGCTTGGAAAACTTTTATTCCTTGGTTCACTCTTTGGATATGCCATTGGTGTTCTGACTTCCCGATTTCTAGGCTTCTGATGACTTCTTTAAGGAATCACAACTCTTTTGCCCCCTCTTTCAATTATCGCAAACTACTGCTCCGGTCGACTCATCGAACTTCAAAACCCCTATTTTAATAAGCCTCTCCACCAATTTTTTAAATGCAATGCAGTTATCGATTGAGTGACCCGTTATTCCCGCGTGATACTCGCATTGAGCATTCGAATCATACCATTTGGGGTATAGGGGTTGTATTGGTTCCATGTAATGAGGAGCCACCATATGTGCATCAAATAGGCTTTGATACAACTCCCTATATGTCATTGGAATTGGTGTAAACTGGAGTTGCTTTGCACTAGATTCTTGTTTTGATGAGCCCTGATGACCAGTGGTCACAGCCCTTGGTTGATTTGCAGTGACTGATTTGGAACGCTTGCTCAAGCTGTTCACTTTATTTTCCCTATTTCTCGGGGCTGATCTTTTGACACCTTCTCCTGCCTCTATCCTTCCATTTTTTATGGCATTCTCAATCATTTCTCCAGTCATTACGATGTCCGAGAAGCTCTTCGTAGCGCTCCCTAGCATATGAGTGATAAACGGGGCCTTCAGTGTATTAATAAAGAGCATTGTGGTCTTTTTCTCCAGAAGTGGTGGTTGGACTTGGATGGCAACCTCTCTCCACCGCTGCGCATACTGTCTAAAACTTTCATTCGCCCTTTTCTCCATGTTTTGAAGAGTAATCCTATCGGGAGTCATGTCTGTCACATGACTGTACTGCTTCATAAACGCTTGAACCAAATCTCTCCATGAACCAATTCTGGCACGACTCAACTGGTTATACCATTTAGCCTCGGCTCCCACCAGGCTATCCTGGAAGCAATGAATCAGTAGTTGGTCATTGTTAATGTATCCCGTCATTCTTCTACAAAACATGGTAATATGAGCCTCGGGGCAACTTGTCCCATTATACTTATCAAATTCAGGCATTTTGAACTTGTATGGGAGCACCAAGTCTGGGACCAAGCTTAAATCTTTGGCGTCAATTTCGTAACAGTTATCAGCATTTTTGATCGCTTTAAACTTCTCCTCCAGCCATTTGCACCGTTCTTCTAATTGCTTTTGTGATTCTGTCATTTCTCTTTCCTCTTCTACCACTTCATCCAAATCAGGAACAATTGGATTATTTGAATTATTGCCAGGGTTAGAGCCTGAGCCAACCTGAAAGTTCATTAGTATCGAGGCTCTGACCTGAAACTGTTATGGCCTGATAGTAATAGATGATCTTTGTGGATTTATACCGAGCTGTGCTTGTATATATGGTGGCGTAAAACCAGAGGGATATCGAGGATACTCAGTATTCTCCTCAACATTAACCATGGGGCTCTTTCCTTCATCCATAAGCCCATTCAACAGCTGCGTCATCTGATAACAGCTGCGTCATCTGATTCATTTGAGTCATCATATTTTTCTGTAATTCCATCATCCGGTCCATCATATCTTGCTGGATTTTAGCCAGCTACTCCTACATTTGCAGTTGAAGTTTATCTTGCATCTCTATTCGGAGTTGTTCAAGCCTTTCTAATCTCTGATCCATATCTTTCGTCTTGGTTCGGGTACCGTAAGGATGTTTGGTTTTGTTGGTGTCCAAGTTAATGTTGAAATAATTTCAATCAATCAGGGTTTTCTCATGAAATCTAATGCACGTGATGTAATGCAATGTGAATGCATGAAATGAATGCAAAAAGGTGTCGGTTCTGATTCAATTTCCTTTAGAAAACTTTACTAGAGGGAAAAATTCTTTACATGAAACGAATTACAAATATACGGACAACCGCATTGTCTTCCATTTTATCAAGAAATTCGTTCTCAATGCCAAGCTCTCTAATTTAGTAATTGAACATGCATAAACCCTCTTTCAAATATGAAATGACATGTAATGCAATCATAGCCAAAACAAAACGAAACACATTAGTACAAAGTAAAAACAAGCAAAAAGGAAACAAATAGAGCACTTATTCGGATGGCCATTATGGTTTATCGCGACACTATCTAGGGTGGGCTCTTAAGGCCTTTTACATGCGGTTTGAGTTCTAAAGTTGAGGTACCCGAACCAGCAGATTTCTCGATCCTCACCCATTATAGGTTCATACGGACCGAGTTCAGTTCAGGGGAATACATTTCCCTATGGCTGCACGGAGATAAAATCTCACGAAGACATAGGTACGGATGTATCCCGAAGGCGATCCACTATCTTGCACGGAGGTGAAAACCTCACGAAAGAGTAGCTTCTCACTCCCACTTAGAAGGGTAAAACCAAAATGGTCTTTATGCAATATGATGCGAGACTCAAACCACAGTAATCATAACAATACGAACAAATACAATAATAGGATCGTAATTTTTCAAATCGGATTTTCAAATTTCGATAACAAGACAGAAAATAATCAATTTTACGGCTTGACTCTCTTATTGGTTCCCCAGTGGAGTCGCCAAGCTGTCGAAACCAATTTTGTTTTGTTTGAAAAATGGTGTCGACTTGAAAAAATGAAAGTGGAGTAGCCACCGATCTTTTATTCGAGGTGTGATCGGGCCACCTTGAAATTGAAAACTTTAATAAAACTTTGGTTTATTAAAAACATATTTTGGTCTACAAAAACTCAAGAAAACAGGTTCGGGAGTTGGTTACGTACGAGGAAGGGTTAGCACCCTCGTAGCGCCCAAAATTGGTACCTAATTGATTATTTAATGTCTTAATGCCGAAAATTTTAAAAGATTCTATATTACGATCCGTTTGCTTAAGATACATTTGGACAGAATCATATTGGATGCCAAAACTTCTTATTTCGAAGAAATAAAATGTCGTACTCAGTAAGTTAGGGTACAACATCTTATATTCTCGGAATTAAATTTATCCTTTGATTTTTTTAAACCACGTAATAAAGATTGAGAAGGGTATTCGGTTATTTGGGCTTTATGAAAAATTGGAACCCAGTAAGTTAGGGCACAATTTCTTAAAATTCCCGAATACGAAATATTGCCTTTCTTTGAAATTCTTACCCCGAGATAATAAAATGTCACATCCAGTGAGTTAGGACGCAACATCTCAAATTCTCGAGGATAAGTTTTTATTCAAAATGTTTTGATTTAGAAACGGAAAGGAGACTCGGTTGCAAGGATTTAACAAGAGAAATCGGAACCCAGTAAGTTAGGGCACGATTTTCTCGAAGTGTCCAAACGCGAGCATTGCCTTATTTAAAAAAACTTTTAAATAAGCGATTTTAAAAAATGACTCAAAATGCTTTTATTGAACCACTATTCGATAACGAGAAATAAATATAACATCGAGCATGGAAAAATAATATGTGAATACTATTTTGTACAAATGGATGACAAGAATAATAATATGAACATACAATTCAAAATATACAAAGACAATGATCTCACAATTCCTATTTTGAAAATACCAACATTGTTAAACAAGAAATAACGAAAGCTAAAAATATGGCTAATTAAAAAAACGAATTAAAATAGAATATGGCAATTCTTCAAATGTGAATGAATAAAATAATAATATAAATGAATTTGAAAATAAATATTATATACAAAGAAAATTAAAATAAATAATATACAAAATAACATATTAATCTACATGAATAATATATGAAATAGAAACCTAATATAAATAATTTACATATGAAAATAATAATGCATGAAGGTTTTCGAAATAAACAAAAATATATAATGAAATATGGACTTAAGAGTAAATAAATTATATAATTAATAAATTTAAAATATACCTATACATATAAATAGATTTAAAAGAAAATATATATATGAGAATAATATGAAATCCATAATGTATACAAAATAAAATAATTTTAACACTTATTATATATGTATGTATAAATTAATAATATACAAGAGTATTTAAACAAATATTTAAAACAAAGTAATATAAAAAGGAATTGTAAAAAATATATAAATGAAAATATCAAAACAGTGTAAAATGAATGAAATAGTTCAAAACCTCATATATTAAAACAATATTTTTTTAAAATGAATAATTTATAACAAAATAAAAAAAAGCATAATGAAAACCTAAAAAGACTTAATTGAAAATAAAACAAAATTAAAAGAGTAATTTTTAAATAAATAAAGTCGTGAAAACAGGATCTAGGACCTAAATAGAATGCGCCTAAATAACCGAGGATTTAAAATGAAATTTAACCAAAAATCTGAACGCAACGTATAAGCATGTATTGATTTGAAATGGCGCTCAAATTTCATGAAAAATTTAAAAACAAAGAAAATGTATAACGGATTTAATCGAATAGCAGTACGAAACAAAGGGACCAAACGCGCAAATTATCCATTACTGCGGAAACACGTGGATCCTATGGATATTAGGGTCGAGTCATCGGGTTGCTGTGAAACGATGCCGTTTCATATGCTAACCCTCACCGCTTAAAACATTGCCGTTTTAGTCATACATATAAACCGAAAATTTGCCCTAACAACTTCATTCCGCCCACCATCTTCTTAAAACAGATTTCAGAAAACCCTTTTCTTTCTCCAAACTCTTCCACCTTTCTGCCTTCTCAGTCGACCCAGGGGTTTCATCGGCGCCTAAAGCACCTCCGCCACCGTCATGGTTTTAACCGGATCCCCTAGGATCCGTCAACTCTTGGGTCAAAGAAGAAAACGTTGGCTAGATCGACAACAGATAAGAAAAAAAAACTTCTTCTTTCGTATAATTTTTTTATGTAACAACTGAAAATCAAAGAAAATAAGAACTAAATTTCCCAGAAAAGCGAGATCTAAAATCACCATTGAAACACCCCAAACCCGGCCCACGAGCCCCGACCGGATTTGGCATGTTCCTCGAGTAAAACATTTCAAATCTTGTTTGTCAATTTGGAAAATGTGGTCATTTTGAAGAGGAATCGTTAGGTGTTGGGTTCAAGTTGAAAATGGTGTCTTTTTTTTTTGAAGTCCATATTAAAACAATATTTTCGTATTTGAAAACTATAAGTTAGAAGAAACTGTCGAATTTTAGGGTTTAACATTAAGTTGAAAATCGTTGGTATTTAGGTGTCAAAACATTGAACATTTATTTTAAAGATGAGTTATTTAACCTTCGAGTTAATAAGAATCGTATCGTAATAAAAATTTAGAGAGCAAGCATAAAACAATGGTAATAATAGGGCCTTATTACATCAATAGCAAAACCCGAAATAAATCCAAAACTTAATAGGAAAATCCAAATTAGAAGAAAACACTGAAATGAGCATGGCCACCACCTAGTCCTCGCCGACCCGGGTCCAAAGCACTCGAGTATCACCTGAAAAAGATATCCCACGAAGGGTGAGTCAACAGACTCAATTTGTAACAACTATCACGAACTCCCAAACGATTTAGGCATATCAACCACATATAACAGATATAAGTAATGATGCAATCCCGAACCCAAACCTAAATAACCATCCTCTACACATCACCCGTACCAGCCAATCGCACCGTGGGGATTACTAAATCGACCCTCCATCCACTACACATCGCCGAAGCGATCGCCGCATTTACATGCACATCGCCCTTATAAATTGTGGCATAGCCACGAGATAATGTGACAAAGTCACCAGATATTAATATGTGACCGTAGTCACCAGATAACAATATGTGACATAAGTCACCACATTCAGATTACGTGACATGAGTCACCGGATATTATGGTAAAAACCACCAGATCACTTCCCCTTTTCAATATCACCCGTATGCCCCATGCGTCATACAAACATGCGAAATAATGCAATTTACCTTATTTCACATTCGTAATAAATTCTCATATGTGTCATGTTCAATATTCATAATATTATTAATGAGCGTTAATGGATAACGACTGAATCCTCCGTACCATTGAATGGTACCTTTAGCCATTCTTTCATATTTTCATTAACACATATATTAATATTAATACCATAGATCTATTAGGAATTAGTGTAGGGCTACACACCTGGTTACTATCGTATTCACCAAATCCCGAAAGTCTACCAAAACAGTTGTACTCCTCCCTAAAAATCATAGTTAGAATCGTCCCAACATTAACACTTAATATGACCTTGGCCGAATATTCATATTCACTTACCTTGCGATCTAAATCCCAAAATTGTCACTTGTTTGAGGTATCTGTCGAAATTCCTATAAGCATATGTTAGATTCGATTCTAACACTTAATAAACACTATAAATGGCCTTCGGCCTAATGATTACATTCGCTACCTTAGATCTTAAAATCCCGAAAGATCTCCTCTCTTGAAGTCACTCTGATGAGAAATCTCAAAACCTCCTTCATAGTTTCTACCAAAGAACGATAAAAGGAAATTAGATTTCACTTTCTGGCTAAAAGAAAAAGGAAGGAAATCGAATATCATTTGATCTTACCCCTACTACAGAAATCGACTGCACCCTTGCTTGAACCCACAGAGATATTCGGCTATGTAGGCTAGGTGTAGATCAATTGGTTTCGGCTTTTGGGGTTTAATGAATAATCGGCTAGGAATCACTTGTGCATTCAGCCTTTGATTGAGTTCGTAAAAAGAAGAAGAGAAAAGGGTTAAACTTGCCGCGATTTAGTCTAGATGACAAGAAAAAGGTTCGGCCAACTTAAAAGAGAAAAGAAGAGATGCTCAGAAGAATTCGGTAATGGTGATCTTTTGATTGAAGAGGTTGCGGCAATAGTGATCTTTGGGGAGGGATTTCGGCTAGCACATGTTAAAAGAAAAAGAAGAGAAAGTGATAGGTGTTGGAGAGAAAGGAGTAAACGAAAGAGAGGCTAAATGTTTTTATGAAATTCGGCTACTCCTCCCTACTACCTTAGCCGAAAATCACCTCAAGAGAGTCCCTAGGCCGGCCAACACTCTTCCCCCCTATCGCCTCCTTATTATTCTCGTACTTTCTCTCTTCTTTACCTACTCAAAATAATTCAAATAAACCAATAATTATCTCCCTACCTTAGCCGAATTTTGAATGCATTTGACTTGATCAAATGCTCATCTATCAAGTGTCCCATTGCCGTCCACCACTGCTCATCCTTGCAGCAAAATAAAACTCCTATTTGCTTCCCTTGCTGCTCGAACCTAGGCCCTTTTACACTGCTTGTGGCGTCACTTACTAAGGCTTTAAGTGGCGCCTCCTTGCCACTTTAACAAGCCCATTTTTATGTCTAATTTCCCCCACAAATTCTCTTAAGGCCTATCAAGCTTAGCTCCACTTCAAGACTTAAAATCTGATAATTCCTAAGACATTCACCTACACTCTAAAGTTCTCAAAATTCATAAAAACACATTCAAAACACACATAGGCATACTAGCACATGCAAAAATGCACAAGCCCTAAATCCTGGATATTACAGTTCTACCTCCTTAAAATAATTTCGACCTCGAAATTACCTGGCTAAAATAAGTGAGGGTATTGCTGTCGCATTGCTTCTTCCGGCTCCCACGAAGCTTCTTCCGATCCATGATTACGCCTTAATACCTTGACCAGAGGAACTGATTTCCTTCGCAACACTTTCACATCCCGTTCCAAAATCTGAACCGGCTCCTCCTCGTAGGACAAATCTGGCCTCAGTTCCACCTCCTCAACCGGTACTACATGAGTCGGATCCGATCGATAACGACGTAGCATAGAAACGTGGAATACATCGTGCATCTGTCTCAACTCCGAAGGCAACTCTAACTGGTATGCCACTGGTCCAACTCGCTTCACTACCCGATAAGGTCCTATAAACCTGGGACTTAATTTCCCTTTGCGACCAAATCTCATCACCTTCTTCCATGGCGAAACTTTAATAAACACCTGATCTCCCACAGCAAACTCTATTTCCTTCCGCTTAAGATCTGCGTACGACTTTTGCCTATCAGATGCTTCCTTCAATCGTGTCTGAATTACCCTAACCTTCTCTTTAGATTCTGCCACAATTTTTGGACCCAAAACTTGTCGTTCCCCCAATTCTGTCCAACACGTAGGAGTGCGACACTTCCGTCCATACAGCGCTTCATACGGTGCCATCCGAATACTGGCTTGATAGCTGTTATTATATGCAAACTCCGCTAAAGGAAAATATTCTTCCCAACTTCCTTTGAAGTCTATCACACAGCCCCTCAACATATCTTCCAACACTTGGATCACTCGCTCAGATTGACCGTCTGACTGTGGATGAAATGCCATAGTAAAATCCAATCTGGTGCCTAAAACTTGATGTAGTGCTTTCCAAAACCGAGACGTAAATCTTGGATCCCTGTCTGAAATAATCAAAACCGGTACTCCATACAATCTCACAATTTCTGCCACATACAACTTCGCCAACTTCTGCAAAGAATAATCAACCCGCACTGGTATGAAATGCGCGGACTTTGTCAATCGATCCACTATCACCCATACCGAGTCCTTCTTAGTAGGCGTAAGGGGAAGCTCACTAACGAAGTCCATGGTGATTCTCTCCCACTTCCATTGCGGAATCTTTATCGGTACCGAAGCAATCCGATGACGAACTTGATGTTCAAATTTAACTTGGCGACACGTTAAGCACTTCCCTACAAATTCTCGTAACTTCCCGCTTAAGACCAGGCCACCAAAACTGCTCCCTTAGATCTCTATACAACTTACTACCTCCAGGATGCATAACATAAGGGCTACTATGCGATTCCTGAAGAATTCTCCGTCTTAACTCCTCGTTCTTCTGGTATACAGACCTTACCCTTGAAACACAATACTCCATCGTTGTTAACACCATAATCCTCTAGCCGCCCATTCTGCACTTACCGTAACTTAGCACTTAAATCATCATCCGCCAACCGTCCTTTTTCACCTCATTCACCATGACGGCTTGACTCGCAACTCGCCAAAGAAACTTCCATCGTCATACAAGCTAAGCTGTGCAAACATCGCCCTCAGATCTGACACTACTTTCCGACTTAGGGCATCTGCTACCACATTTGCCTTGCCCGAGTGATACTCTATGGAACAATCATAGTCCTTTAATAACTCCACCCACCTTCGCTATCTCAGGTTCAGCTCTTTCTGGGTCAGCAAATACTTAAGGCTCTTGTGGTCTGTGTAAATCACTGACCTTTCTCCATATAGGTAATGCCTCCATACCTTAAGAGCAAAGACCACCGCCGCCAATTCCAAGTCATGCGTTGGATAGTTAACCTCATGTGGCCTTAATTGTCGAGACGCATAAGCGACTACCTTCCCGTCTTGCATCAAAACACATCCTAATCCTGTATGAGAAGCGTCACAATACACCACGAAATCCTTCCCCGCCTCAAAGTTGAATCAAAACCGAGCTTCACCAAAACCTCTTAAGCTTCTCAAAGCTCTCTTGTTGCCTATCTGTCCATACGAAAGGTACCTCCTTTCTCAACAACTTCACAAAGGAGCAACTATTGATGAGAACCCTTCCACGAACCTTCCAGTAGTAGCTCGCCAATCCCAAGAAACTACGTGCCTCACCACAGCACTTAGGTGGTGTCCAGTCTAGCACCGCCTCAATCTTCCTAGGATCCACCCTTATCCCTTCTCGCACACTACATGCCCTAAGAACGCAATCTTCCTTAAGCCAAAATTCACACTTGCTGAATTTGGCATATAGCTTCTTTTCCCTTAACACTTGCAACACTATCCGGAGATGCTCGTCATGTTCTTCCTTAGACTTGGAATACACTAGGATGTCGTCGATGAACACAACGACGAATCGATCCAAGTAGGGTTGAAAAACCCAGTTCATCATATCCATGAACGCGGCTGGGTCGTTTGTCAATCCGAACGGCATTACCACAAACTCATAATGGCCGTATCTTGTCTGGAAAGCTATCTTATGGATATCCACCTCCTTCACCTTAAGCTGATGATATCCCGACCGTAAATCTATCTTTGAAAATACCGCGGCCCCCTTTAGCTGATCGAACAAGTCGTCTATCCTTGGCAACGGGTACTTGTTCTTGATGGTCAACTTATTCAACTGACGATAATCTATGCACATACGCATAGTTCCGTCTTTCTTCTTCACAAACAGAACCGGTGCTCCCCACGGAGACACACTGGGTCGAATAAACCCACGATCAAGCAATTTCTGAATTTGAGCCTTGAGCTCAACCAACTCCTTCGGTGCCATTCTATACGGAGCAATAGATACTGGCGCCGTTCCAGGCAACAAGTCAATTTCGAACTCCACCTCCCTGTCAGGGGGTATTCCAGGTAACTCCTCTGGGAAAACATCCACAAATTCCCTTACTGTTCTAACTCCACTAACTCCCTCTTCTTTTGCATCCAACGCACTAACGAAGGTCAAAATGCCTTGCACCCTTTCCGCACCATCTTATCGACCTTTAATGCGAAACTACGTTAGACAAATAGTTTCTTCTTTCTCCTATCATAATTATCTCCTCATCCTCCGGGGTCCTTAACTCCATTCGCTTAGCCGCGCAATCCAACTTAGCCCGATGTTCCACTAGCCAATCCATGCCAAGAATGAGATCAAATTCTCTGAAGGGTAGTTCCATCAAGTCGGCAGGGAATACCACTCCCTGAATCTCTAGAGGTACATTGCGAAATATCCTATTCACCACTACAGTTTGACCTAACAGGCTTACTACAGTCATCTCCCTACTAGATAGTTCAGATGCTATGCCTAGCGTTTCGACTACTCTACATGCAACATACGAGTGGGTCAAGCCAACATCAATTAAAGCAAAGTAAGGCTTATCAGCTATAAGGAACATACCGGTTATGACGTCCGGTGCGTCTCCATCCTCCCTCCGGCAAACTGCATACACCAGACCCGACTGTCTTGCCTCCGTATTACCAACACCTCTGCCCGGTGTTTCCCGTCCTCTTCCTGAACCATTACCTCTGCCAATCGGACCACGACCCCACGGTGGCTGCGGTCCACCTCTCCCCGCCTGATTAGCACCCTGACCTGTCGGTCGGCCCCCGTCTGTTTTCATGGGACAGTCCCTAATCATGTGTTCTTTGGACCCACACTTAAAGCATCCCCCTGTCTTCTTCCAACACTCTCCTAGGTGCATCTTCCCACACTGAGTACAAGTACAGTCTCGCCCTCCCAGTAGCAACTCTCACGACCTCGTGGCCCATCAACTCTCTATCTCTTTTGAACATTCCCGGATGACCCTGATGCTCCAAAACCTCTCCTTTGCCTGTTCCTATCCATATTCTGTCTCACAGATTCCTTAACTCCTTCGGCTGCCTTAGCCTTTTCTACCAACACGGCAAACTCCCGCTCCTGTTGTGGCACTATCAACAATCTCAGGTCATCCCTCAGTCCGTCCTCAAATCGGACACATCGTTCATGCTCCGTAGCCACGATTCCTCGAGCATACCGGCCCAACCTTAAGAATTCTGCCTCGTACTCCGCTACGGACTTATTCCCTTGAACCAACCTCAGAAATGCCTTCCTCTGCGCATCAATATAGCTAGTCCCAATATACTTCTTCTGATATGCCGCCTTAAAATTCTCCCAAGTAAGATCCTCAGTTATAGCACCATCCCGAACTGTGAGCCACCATTGATATGACTCATCGTGAAGTAGCGACACCACTCCCTTCAGTTTCTCCTCAGCAGTCAGATCCAACTCGTCCATAATCTGCTCCGTCGCCTCCAACCAAATAACTTGGGAAAAACTCAATTGATTTAGATGATACCCTAGGAAGAATCCACCTAGACTTCACTTGTTATCTAACATTGAACCATACGATTTATTCACTTAGTTTGATCCGTAAGACTCCCTAACGTATATTAAACCCTCTCTCGAGGCGAATAACATCTAACCCTAGGTTAATTAGTGGAACTCTCATTCTCTTATAATAACCTCCTAGAATAGCAGTAAATCGATCTATGGATTCCCAAATTAGGTTTCACCCTAATCCGGTAAAATCTCGTCACTCTATCTCTAGGCGTGCGATCAACTCCGCTTAATTATATTGGATCTACTCTTAGGCAGGGTCTATTCCTCCTCCACCTAAGCATATTAAATTTGGATTAAGCTCACATAATTAAGAACAAACTAAGTATTTATCATATAATTTAGAAAATAATAACAAGATTCATCATAGGTTTCACCCCTTCAGTATCTCTCGAGGGTTTAGTTCATAACTAAATAAGAAAACATCTCAAGAGAAAAGATAAAACAAAACATAAGAAATCCCTAAAACTCCCTGAAGGAATTGAAGGAGAGATCCGCCGTCTTGAGTAGAATCCCGGCTTCTTGAGATGGATCAACTGGCTATCTTTGAGTGATTCCCACAACTCTGACCTTTCCGGCTTGGCTCCTTGGCCTAGCTAACCGCCCCGGACAAAAGCCCTGGCAGAAGGCTTCTGCCGAACTCCCCATTAAGTTGCCCCCTAGGGTGTTTATATAAGCTTTGAGATGTGTTACTTGGCCTCCAAGTATCCTAATTTGAGTGCAATTCCTATTTGGGAGTTTAATTAGAATTTGGAGTGTAATTCTTTGCCTCCAAGCATCCAAATCCGAGTAAAACTCCTCTTGGCCGCGGCAGGGACACGGCCTTGGCACACGCCCGTGTAAGTCGTGGCCAGGCTGTGTTGGGTCGACTAGTGAGGCACGACTGTGTGAATTGTGGTCCAGGCCGTGTTCGAGATCTTTAAGGAGTCACAGCCGTGTGATCTTTGGTCCAGGCCGTGTCGATTTCATGCTTTGGCCCATTTGTCTCGTTTTAAGCCCATTTTGCGTTCTTTTCATCCCTTGGTGCTTTCCTGAGTATATAACATGAAAAGAAAGGATTAAGAGCACCAAATTATATAAAATAAGGGATAATTCATCCAAAAGCATACTAAATGTGGGATTAAAATATGTTACTTTTACGGTTTATCAAATACCCCCACACTTAAGCTTTTACTTGTCCTCAAGCAAAATTCTCAACTCATAAATTAAACGAACTTCCCTTGCTTCATAATATTCATCAATAGTGTTTCATCATAATTCAGAGATAATTCATACATGGATAATTTGACTCAAAGAGTCCTAAAGATTCAAACAATCTAAGTCATAGATTTTGTAGCTCGAAAATATAGGTGTCTCCCCTTATCTAAATAATTACCTTTAATTCAAAATCAACAAGGACTGACATCCTCACTAGAGATTCACTCAAATCACTCAAAGTGTTTAAGGTTCAAAATTTAGGCACTCAAAAGTCGAACATGAAAAGTTAATCCCATAGGCTTGCCTGAAAATCAAGTCTCCACCACTATAATATGAGATAAAACACAAATCATAAGGTCTTTAACAGGGTTGTAACGGGGCTTAGGTTAAGGGTGTGGATATAGGCTGAATTAAAAGGTTAGAATCGAGATTGAATTGATAAATTACCTAACTAGAAAAAATGAACTGATAAATAAATAATTACAAGAATTGAAACTTTGAAACTAATAATACGAGCTTCTTCTTCAATATTTGGAATTCAAACGTATAAGCTCACTTAATCACATAACTAATAAAAACTAATAATGAATATACTTCGTTTTTTTTAAAGAACAAACTAAGTAATAATAAAGAACTTTAACAACTGAAATATAGAACATAGTTAGGCAACTGCTCAAAATCGAATCTCGACAAAAAGGGAGTCAAGGAATGGTGATACAAATATACAAAGGTTTTTGGGTTAATATTAGTGGGTGAGTCAATAAAAAGGGTTGTTAGGATTGAAAAGGGGTTCACTAGGGGTTAATTGTGAAGGTAGGCTTTTTAATGGAGTTAGTGGGTTAAAACTTAAATGCCTTAATCATCTCTGTGTATCAAATCATAGGTGTGGTCTCGATATGCATAAACGAGGCAAGTTCTAGAATAACAAATCAATGTTGACACACTCATAATCAATAAAGTGAGCAAGAAAAAGAATATATGCTCTATAAGGCTCAAAATCTCACAAAAATTATGGGTATTTTGATGTCAACCTCGTAAATTTCAAACTTCAAAGTAATATTCAAAATTAGGTAGACAACCTAGAAAAATTTTTAATTTTTGAAAAATAGACTTATCATGCCTGATTCTCTAGTATTCTTAGAATTTAACTATCAATGCACAATTATCAATGACTTAATCTAAAACATATCGATAAAAATCATAAATCATGGAAATTTCATCCTAATTATAATATGTGAAACTTACTTTAAGACAAGGCATAATTCAGGGATTTTCAAATAATACTATAGTTAACCCCCCCACACTTAAGATGTACATTGTCCTCAATGTACAAAGGTAGATAATATCAAAATAATCATAAAATCGTAAGATGGGGAGAGAAGTGAAACTTCCTGAATTTTGAATGAAGCCAATGAAAACAAACCGGATAGGATTGGAGGTGAGCGTAGGGAAGCGTCTCGAACTGGTTGAGTCCTCGAAGTAGCCATCCTAATTTTTTTTTGTATCCTAAGCTAAATCTAAATGGAATGAATAATAAGAAGAAAATAATAAAGAAAATAAAAGAAAAGAAATAAAAATAAAAATAAAAATAAAAATAAAAATAAAAATGAAAATAAAAATAGAAATAAAAATAGAAAAGTAAATATTTAAATAGTGATATGGTCCATGCCCTTGTTCGAGTTTAATCAGCCCGTGTTTTTCGTGATTTTGAATTTTGGGCACGTTTAGGTGTTTTACCACGACCGTGGGTCTCGTAACACGCCCGTGTATTCTTCACACGGTCCTTAAGAACGGGCGTGTTTAACCCGTACTCGTCAAGTCAGTAACCTCGCACGGTTGTAAGGCACAGCCGTGTCTCGCCCGTGCTCAATAAGTCAGTAACCTCACACGGGAAGTCGGCATGGGCGTGGCTTTTTATCGCAGCCCGTGTTGGGAAAAGAAATCATTCTTTGTCATGCACGGTTACTAGCACGTCCGTGGTTTATCCTTCTGACTTCCACACGGCCACGGCCACGGCTGTGTGCAAAGCCGTGTGAGCATGGAAATCTGTACTTTGGTTAGCTTATGGTTAGGTGCTAAAATGAAAACTAAAAGTAAAATAAAAAATGTAAAAATTAATAGGGTTAGTGCTCGGGTTGCCCCCCGAGAAGCGCTCGTTTAAAGTCTTGAGCTAGACTTTACCTGTTATTTGTATGGTCAAGGAGGTTTGAGGAGGTGAAAATCATTTCTCATGCGATCAACTCGATTTTTGATATAAAGTTTAAGTCGAGTAGTGTTTACCTCAAAAGTGCTGAATTTTGGATTGCTTACCTCGACTGTCCCTTATAGGAAGGCATTTAGTACCTCAAAAGTGATTTCTTCGTTTGTCTTTAGGTCTGAATTGGCGATTCGAGGGTCTTCCTTATTCATCAATACTTGATCCCCTATTTTGAAGTGATTTGTTGTTCCCATCGACTTGTCTAGGGGTTCCTTCGATTTTTCTTCGTGTGGTTTCGGTTTCTCTTTAAAGTGTGTCTTCCACTCTTCTAGTTTGTCGACCTTAAGGCTTCGTTCCTCATATAATTCTTCTTTATTGGCACGAGGTCTATGATTCGGCTCAGGTTTTTTGGCTTCGTGGTGTTTCCTGTGATGAAAGTTGAACAAATTTGTTATCAACTGAATTTACTTTCTTACCTTCATCAGTCAATATTCTGGTCGAGTCAAGAGCTTGTAGACTGATTGATTCGTCACCTATATGAAGAATGAGTTCTCCTGTACCAACATCAATTTTAGTCCTGGCAGTTGCTAGAAAAAGTCTTCCTAGAATTAAAGTAATTAGTTTGTCCTCATCCATGTCTAAAACAAAAAAGTCTATTGGGAATACGAATTTATCAATTTTGATTAGAACATTTTCTATTATACCCCTAGGAATTCTGATAGTTTTATCAGTTAATTGAATGCTCATCCTAGTTTGCCTGGGTTTCCCTAGACCTAGTTGTTTAAAAATTTTATAAGGCATAACATTGACTCTTGTCCCTAAATCAGCTAAAGCATTATCAATAGATAAACTACCAATTAGACATGGAATTGGAAAACTCCCTGGATCTTTTAATTTTCGTGGCAATTTATTTTGTAGAATTGCTGAGCACATTGCGTTTAGCTCCACATGCGATGCCTCGTCTAGCTTTCGTTTGTTTGTCAAAAGCTCTTTTAAAAATTTTCTATAATCGAGTATCTGCGAAAGAGCTTCGAGAAACGATAAGTTAATATGTAATTTCTTTAAAAGTTTAAGAAACTTACCAAACTATTCCTCTGTGTTGTCCTTCTTCATTGCTTCGGAATATTGTAGACGAGGTTGGTACTCTGTAATTGCCGATTTTGGTATTTCATGGCTCACCTCAACCTTACCTTCACTTACCACAGGTTCTTCCCTTGGGTTTGGTTCATCTAACCCTTCACTATCATGAGCTGTTGCGGCTTGAATTTGCTCCTTTGGGTTAGATTCAGTGTTGCTTGGTAAGATACCTTGTGGTATTTCTGAGATTAGCTTAGCAAGTTGCTCAATTGACTTAGTAAGTTGCCCTAACTGGTTCTTGATCCCTTGAATTGATGCTTCTTAATCTTTGAGTTCTGTCTCGGTGTTTTGGAAACGTGTTTCTGTCACCACTATAAATTTTGTCAGCATCTCCTCAAGGATCGACTCCTCTTCCTGTTGGTGAGGTGGTTGTTGAAAATTGGGAGGAAGTTCCTGTCTTTGGCTACTTTGATCATCCCATGAGAAATTGGGATGGTACCTCCAACCTGCATTATAAGTGTCATTATAAAAATTATTTTGAGGTCTAGAATAGTTACCCATATAGTGGACTTGTTCGTTCTCCATGCCATATCCGTAGGGTGGGTACTCAGGATTCGCCACGCCTCCTGGATTCGAGTCATATTGCATTACCGGGTGTACCTGCGTAGAACCATACCAACCGTCAAATTTTTTATTTAAAAGCTCTACCTGGTTAGATAACATGGTGACCGCATCGAGGTTGAAAACATCAGCTGCTTTTGTTGGCGTTGTCCTCATAACTTGCCACTGATAGTTATTTAGCGCCATCTCCTCTATAAACTATAATTATCTGCCAAAAGAAAATAAAAGAAAAATTAGCAAAGTAAAAAAAATAATAAATAATAATAATAATAATAATAATAATGGTTAAAGTAATAAAAATTAAGCGTTCTTAATATTTTAGTTCCCCGGCAACGGCGCCAAAAACTTGATCGCTGTGAATCAGAGTTTTAAAATTTATAAAAAGAATGATCGAACCTGAAAACTAACTCTGACAATGATTGAGACAAGTGCACCTATCGAACGGTAGTATAGCTTAGGCAAGACCGGATTATCGAACCCAAAGAAACTAAAAGTACTAATACTAACTTTCTTCTTATTATCTAGCCTAAAAATAAAGAGAGATTGTTTATCTAATCTAAATTAATTAACTACTAAACTAAAGACTCTAAGAAAAAGAAGAATGAATTTGGAAAATAACTTGGGAAAAAACTCAGTTGATTTAGATGATACCCTAGGAAGAATCCACCTAGACTTCACTTGTTATCTAACACTGAACCATACAATTTATTCACTTAGTTTGATCCGTAAGACTCCCTAACGTATATTAAACCCTCTCTCGAGGCGAATAACGTCTAACCCTAGGTTAATTAGTGGAACTCTCGTTCTCTTATAATAACCCCCTAGAATAGCAGTAAATCGATCTATGGATTCCCATATTAGGTTTCACCCTAATCCGGCAAAATCTCGTCACCCTATCTCTAGGCGTGCGATCAACTCGCTAATTATGTTGGATCTACTCTTAGGCGTGGTCTATTCCTCCTCCACCTAAGCACATTAAATTTGGATTAAGCTCACATAATTAAGAACAAACTAAGTATTTATCATATAATTTAGAAAATAATAACAAGATTCATCACAGGTTTCATCCCCTTCAGGTATCTGAGGGGTTTAGTTTATAACTAAATAAGAAAACATCTCAAGAGAAAAGATAAAACAAAACATAAGAAATCCCTAAAACTCCCTGAAGGAATTGAAGGAGAGATCCGCCGTCTTGAGTAGAATCCCGGCTTCTTGAGATGGATCAACTGGCTATCTTCGAGTGATTCCCACAACTCTGACCTTTCCGGCTTGGCTCCTTGGCCTAGCTAACCGCCCCGGACAAAAGCCCTGGCAGAAGGCTTCTGCCGAACTCCCCATTAAGTTACCCCCTAGGGTGTTTATATAGGCTTTGAGATGTGTTACTTGGCCTCCAAGTATCCTAATTTGAGTGCAATTCCTATTTGGGAGTTTAATTAGACTTTGGAGTGTAATTCTTTGCCTCCAAGCATCTAAATCCGAGTAAAACTCCTCTTGGCCGCGGCAGGGACACGGCCTTGGCACACGCCCGTGTAAATCGTGGCCAGGCCGTGTTGGGTCGACTAGTGAGGCACGGCCGTGTGAATCGTGGTCCAGGCCGTGTTCAAGATCTTTAAGGAGGCACGACCGTGTGATCTTTGGTCCAGGCTGTGTCGATTTCATGCTTTGGCCCATTTGTCCCGTTTTAAGCCCGTTTTGCGTTCTTTTCATCCCTTGGTGCTTTCCTGAGTATATAACATGAAAAGAAAGGATTAAGAGCACCAAATTATATAAAGTAAGGGATAATTCATCCAAAAGCATACTAAATGTGGGATTAAAATATGTTACTTTTACGATTTATCAGTTTGTCATGTTGAGATGATAATGTATCTTATGATGAGAAATGATTATAAATGTTTCGGAATATCCGGTAACGCCTCTTAACCCTATTTCGGTGATGGTTACAGGTTAGGGGTGTTACATTTTATTGGTATCAGAGCTACAGTTTAGTCGATTCTCGGACTAACGTAGCGTGTGTGAGTCTAGCTATACATGCCATATTTATAAACTGGGATAGTGTGATGATTCCTGACAATTGAAATGTGTTTTCGTATAGTAAATGAATCCCGATCGAGCTATAGCTGATGATGTGGAAAGTAATGTACCCACTCCTGCTCAGGGGACAGCGTCGGCTGATTCTAGGCCGGTTTCGAGTTGTCATGAGAGTGAGGCTAAGCAAGGCTTCTATCAAATGATGAACGATTGGTTTACTCAATATATCCGGATGAATTCGGCTGTTCCACAACCATCTCCCACACCGATTCCTCCTCAAATACCTGTTATGCCATAAGTTTTTGATCCAGTACGAATGAATAAGCCACTAGTTGATAAAATCAAGGAACACGGGGCCGAAGAATTCAGAGCCACTGTTGATGATGATGCTGAGCGAGCTGAATTCTGGCTTGATAATACGATCCGTGTGTTTGATGAACTATCCTGTACCCCTGACGAGTGTATTAAATGTGTTGTATCCTTGCTTCGAGATTTCGCGTATCATTGGTGGAATACACTGATATCCGTAGTTCCGAGAGAACGGGTTACCTGAGAGTTCTCTCAGACTGAATTCCGTAAGAAATATATCAGTCAGAGATTTATCGACCAAAAGCGCAAAGAATTTCTCGAGTTAAAATAGGGTCGTATGACCGTAACAGAATATGAGCGAGAATTTGTGAGATTGAGCAGATATGCCTAGGAGTGTGTTTCGACTGAAGCAATAATATGTAAAAGATTTGAAGACGGGCTGAATGAAGACATCAAGCTGTTAGTCGGGATTCTTGTAATAAAATAGTTTTTCGTACTTGTTAAACGAGCCTGCAAAGCTAAAAAGCTCGGGAAAGAGAAAAGAAAAGCTGGCTATGAAGCCAGAGATGCACGTAAGAGATTCTCAAGTAAGTTTTTCCAATTGGCATCAAAGAAATTTTGAGATGACTATAGCCGTTCAAAGGCTACTTCGGGTTATTCTAGACGGGATCGAGATAGACCACCTGTGAGCTCGAAAGCTACCTCAGTAGATAGTGTTGGTAACATCAGACCAAATCAACCGGAGTGTAAATATTGTGGTAAACGACATCCCGGCAATCGTAGATTGAATGATTGGGCCTATTTTAAATGTGGATCATTAGATCATTTTATTCGTGATTGCCCTGAGTTGGTTGAGCAAGACATGAAACAGAATATGAGGTCGAGTAACACGACAACTTGAGGTAGACCACCCGAAAATACGGGTAATGTGAGTAGCAGTCAGAGAGGAACGAAAGACACAGCTATTAGATCTGAGGCTCGTGCACCTGCCAGAGCTTATGTTATCCGTGCTCGTGAAGAAACTTCGTCTCCAGATGTGATTACTGGTATTTTCACTCTCTATGACACTAGTGTTGTTGTATTGATTGATCTTGGTTTGACTCATTATTATGTATGTGAGACTTTAGTATCCAGTAAGACTTTGCCTGTAGAGTCTACTGAATTTGTGATTAGAGTATCGAACCCCTTAGGTCGGTGTGTTTTGGTTGATAAATTATGTAAGAATTGTCCGTTGATGATTCGAGATTCATGTTTTTTGGCTGATTTGATGTTGTTTCCATTCGACGAGTTTGATATAATTCTGGGTATGGATTGGTTAACCTTGCACGATGCTATTGTGAATTGCAAACGGAAGACTATTGATCTGCGAAGTCAGAATGATGAGATTATTTATGTAACACCCTAAAATTTGAGTATCGATTATTGCATGTTTTGGTGTTTAGATTATGTAGGAAAAATTTTCTTATTTCTTTTTGTGCCTACTATAGTTCGGAAGAAGAGTATATAGAATTATTCGGTATGAAATATTTTTTAGTTTGAGAATTTATTGAAGTGAAGCAGTGGCATTGACACTTAAGTTGAATTAAGTGTTAAATAGTAGCATAAGATGAGTATATGGCAAAGTGGTGTTGGCGCATGAGTTAGTGCATGAGGGAGAAGGTTCGAATCCCTTGTTTAGCATCTAGATGAATTTTATTTTTAATTTTTCTGCACATGTATAGCAAGTGTCGGCCAAGTGCATATATGGTAAGTGTTGACCTTGTTATTTTTAGTTAGTATATCAAAGGATTAAGGAAATTGTTTGTAACATCCCGAAATTGGGCCTAGTAGGATTGGGCCCAATGGGCCTTATTTTAAAATTTTTGAGAACGGCATTAATGCAAGTTAGACTTATTAGGTAAGTTATTTTGGAAGGTTAGAGGGCTTCTATGAAGTCCCGGGATCAAATATTAGCTTTGGGGAAATTTTGGTTTTAGGTGAAAAAAAAAACCCTGGAAGTTGGTAGGTAGGCCTTAAGAATAAAATGTGGGGAAAAATGACACAAGTGGAGTGTGTGGTGTAGTGGCAAAGTGACGCCACTTAAGAGGCAAGGGAGTGACGCCACAAGGAAGGAAGGAGGTCCAAGGTTCAAGTCTTGGCTTTTGCATTTTGGTTTTCTTTTTACTTGGACCTCAGAATTTGGCTATAGATTTATATTTAGTTGCGCATGGTTTAAGACACAAGAGGAGCTTGTGGCCAAGTGGCTAGCAGCGTGGATTATGTTGCAAGGGAGCCTGGGTTCGAATCTCATGAGAAGCAAGGGAGTATTTATTTTGCGGTCCTGGACGGGAGGAGTTTCATTGAATTTAAACTCTACTGACGAAGGGATCCCACATCGGAAAGATACAAAGAAGGAAGGTGAAGAGCTAGCTATATAAAGAGCATTCCAGGAGGAGGGTTGAGACACCTTGGAAGGCGTTTGGGCACAGGAGTGGTCGGAGCGCGGATTAACACCGAGTCTTATCGGTGTGTAACTCTCTACTCTCTGTTGTAGAGCGGCAAATGCCGGTGCCGGTCCACGGCAATAGTAGCCACACGAGCGTGCGGCGCGCGTGTGGGGCTTCGGCGCGATAGTTGAGGCCATAAGTAGTATTCTTGTGGGTTGGGGCCGCTTGGGCGCGATGGGCGAAGTGGGCCCAATGGGCCGTGGGCCCTTATGAGTAAATTGTGCGATTGTGTAGTATATAGTGAACTAGACTAGGTGGAATTTATATACATGGCTAGATTTGTGCTAGGTGGGCCACACGAGCGTGTGGGCCCCAATGGGCCTGAATCGAGTTTTAGGCCCAATCGTCCCAAGACGACCGGAAATGGTAGCCGAGTCGCTCGGGGTGACATTTGGGCCTTTGGGAAAGGCCATTGTAGGTGCAAAATTACAAAATTGCCCTTGGTGGGTAAATTACCAAAATACCCACTCAAGGGTATATTACGAAAATACCCTTAGTGGGTACATTCTTGAAATACCACCAAGGGTAAATTACGAAAATGCCCTTGGTGGGTAAATTACCAATATACCCTTAGTGGGTAAATTACTAAAATTCCTTTGGTAGGTAAAATTACTGTTATACCCTTTAGAGGTTGATTAGGGTGATTATGTTGTTTTATGTCTATCCGATTATGATGGTAATTCATGTTATACTTATATTTGATATATGTCTAGCATACATGACATAACTGCATACACGAATTATTATGTCATATTGCATGGGTATGATGAGAGGAGGGGGAATATGATATCCGTGTCTTTGGGACACCAGTGGTTTGGCACCACCACGGTGGTTTGGTACCACAGTTGATTATTGTGACTTTGGGTCACGTGAGGTTTGGCACCTCGCGTCTCGTCCCCAGTTGGCTTAGCACCACAAAGGGTTGGCCCCACGATTGATTATACGGGATTGACGCCAGTGATTTGGTATCACACGATGGGTTGGCCCCATCATTGGATTCGTGACTTCGGTCACCAGGGGATTTGGTATCACATTCGTGTCTTTGGGACACCAGAGGTTTGGCACCTCATAGCGTCTCGTCCCCGTGGCTTAGCACCACAAAGGGTGGCCCCACACCGATTATACTGATTGACGCCAGGTGATTTGGTATCACACGATGGGTTGGCCCCATCATTAGATTATTCGTGACTTTGGGTCACCAAAGGTTTGGCACCACAATTATGGATATCGTGACTTTGGGTCACCAGTGGTTTGGCACCACCAGTGGTTTGGTACCACACGGGGTAGAGAAAGGAGCATTGGATGGCTAGGTTTGGGTGCATGATATGCATATTTTCATATGAAATTGTGTAAGGGCCTGTTGGATGGGGATTTACACACCGAGTCTCGATGACTCACCCCTTAGTTAAATTTTGCGTGTAATCATTAGATCGCGGATTTGGGAGCCGAGGTGGACTCGTGGAGGCCATACATATGTTCACTCGTAAATTCGTTTCTTTTATTTGGACTTATTTTTATTTGAGTTTTTGTTATGTAATAAGGCCTTGGGTATTTTATTTGGTTTCACTTTTCAATTTGCTTATTGCTTATTATTAAATGATCAATATGGGATTTTCCTAAAATGATAATAAAACATTTCTTATTCAAAATTACTTAAACTCGATTTCTCACCACAACTATAAAGAATATGAGCTTTTAACGAATGCACGCTTTTAGACATTCCTTTCATGTGACATGCCGATCTAGGTTAAGTAACGTTTAGGCCGGGTTTGGGGTGTTACATTATTAATTTATGGAAGGGAATCAAGAAAATATGGAAAGATATGGAGACATAGGGCAAGTATCAAGGAAAGTGTTTTGGAAATAAAATCATGGCCATTTGACCATGCATTGGGACTGACAATATGGTCTAGGGGAGCCAATTTTTGGTGTTAGTTTGGCTAGGATTTGAAGTCTCTTTTTGGTCATTCTTAGTTTTGTGCATAGTTTTGCAAATTCTCTCAACCTCTCTCCCTTGGCCGAATTTGATCCTTGGTAAGCCTTGATTTTTTTGACCATTTGGTCATTATTGCACATCATTTGGTATTCTTTTTGTGCCTTTTTCTCATTAGTGCCGAAATCACCTACATCAAAAGACCATTCCTTTCTTTTCTCTCCTTTTCTCCATTGCCGAATGTGCCTTGATCTTAAACTCATCTCTTTCTTTCTCTTTTGTTTTCTTTGAAAACCGAATTATCATCATCCCTATTCTCTTATTTTGATTTATTTTCAATCAATACTTTCTCCTTTAATCTCTTCATGGCCGAATGTTAGTGTACCTTAACCAAACCATTTTCTCTTTTTTTCTTTGATTCTTCATAGCCGAATATCTCTCTATTCATAAGCAATATTCTCAATCGTTTCTTTTCAACAGTGGAAAATAGGTAAGGGTTCTTTTTGTCTTCGATTAGTTTATAGTATTGGCCGAATATGGATGGTGGTTTGAAGGCTTTCTTAGATCAAAATAAACGTTCATTCTATTAACGTTTATTTTTGTTATACTTTAGTGCGATAACGGAAGATTGAAAATCAAGAGGTCGTGTGTGACATAGTACGCTTGGATCGATTACCCTTGTGGAACAAGAATATTTGTGGTAAGGAAATCTTGTTCTCAAAGCCTTTAGTCATAATCGATATATATATATATATATATATATATATATATATGATTAGGATGTGCTAACGATCTTTGTCTTTGAAGACAAACAAGATAGGGAAAAAGCGGGCCGTATATAGTGTTCGGAAGAAGGGTGGTACCATTAATCCCCTAAGTATAAACAAAGGATCAGACGACAATGCAGGATTTCCACCGGTTGTGGACGTTCATCCGAGGAGAATCAATTGTTTGAAGTAGTTCGTACTCCAACCATTATTTGTTCGTGGATTTGATTCGGTTAACGAACCATCAATCGGGGAAAAACCACAAGTGGAAGTAGTTCAAAAATCTGAGGGTAAATTTTAGATCGTTATGTTTAGATCGGTTTTATTATTAGATTATAATGATCATAAGTTATCGTGATATGTATAGGTGTTGACGAGCGGGAAAGTTTAGTTCTCACCATAACCAGGTGTGTAACTTCACACTCATCTTTCGGGTTAGATACTAAACAGTAAGTATTATGATAAATCGTAAAAATGGCAAAATCGAAATTTATGTGATAATTAACACGTTTGTGTAAATGCATGAAAACGGTTAAAGTTGGAAAAATTGCTAGATCGATAAATTGGGCCGAAAAACTGCTAGATCGATAAATTGGGCCGAAAAACTGCTAGATTGTTAAATTGGGCCGAAAAACTGCTAGATTGTTAAATTGGGCCGAAAAACTGCTAGATCGATAAATTGGGTCAAAAGACTGCTAGATCGCTAAATGGGCCAAAAACCTTCTAGTTTGACATTTGGGCCTAAGTTTCGCTAGATTGCTAAATGGGCTAAATACTATTTTGTTTAATGGACCCAAATGAAAAGTTTAATTAAAAACTCATTTGTATTATGGATTACTTGATAAATAATTTATGATTAAAGTTTGTTATTCATACATAATTGCATGGGATGGGATACATGATGAAGAGAAGTAAGGCTGTGGGCCATGAATCTAGTTCGGTGGCTCGCCACAAATTTTGGCTTAATGCCTCTAGTTCGGTGACTATGTCACAATCTAGTTCGATGAGTGCACTACAATATTATCAAAAAGGCTTAATGCCTACGATTGGTGTGTTTGGCGGGGTGGGTTGACTTGATCCCACACAGTGTCTTTGGTTGGTACCGGGTGTGTAGCGGATGGAAATTAGGCTTGGTTGGGAAATTCATTTTTACATGCATTATAATTATTTTATCTCATGCTATATTGTTTAAATCAATTTGGGCTCAAGCCCAAATTAATGCCTTGATGGTCCGCCCAATAATGGTGGTAAGTGAGTTACACACTCGAGTTCTTTGTAACTCACCCCGCTTTATTATCCATCTCGGTAATGGAAATTGACGTGGACTTGGGCCTGGGATGACATGGTGGAGGCCATACTACGAGCTTGGGTTTTATAAACTATGAACTCTATTTAAGTTACTTATTTTATTTTGGGTATGTTGTAATAAGGCCTCTAATTATATTTTTATGGATTTTTATGTGTGGATGGATTTAATTTTATTTTAAGACTCTTAATATGGGCGTATGTTAAAATCTATAAAGTTTTCTTAAAAATATTGTGTTTTATAACAATTTTGGACACCTACATTACTTTTCAATTTCTTTCAAATTCTTTTAAAACTACGTTAAGGTTTTGCATTTCTGATTACTTAAATCATTAGAGAAATTTTGGATGTTCGTTCGGTGTGACAAACCAAATCTCGTCTTAACGCATAGACCTGGTTTGGGGTGTTACAATTTAGATTGAGTCTAATGATCTGAATGGTTTACCAGCAGTGATATCTTCGACACTAGCTCAGAAATATGTGAGAAAGGGTTGTGAAGCTTACTTTGCTTATGTGCTCGACTCTAAAGTGACCGAAAAGAAGATTGAATCAGTACCAATTGTGTATGAGTATCCGGATGTATTTCCTGAAGAATTATCGGGTTTTCCACCAATTTGAGAACTAGAGTTTGGTATTGAGTTAGTGCCGGGGATGACTCCGATATCGATAGCTCCGTACAGAATGGCACCGACCGAATTAAAAAAGTTAAAGTCCCAGTTGCAAGAATTGACTGATAGAAGATTTGCACGACCGAGTTTCTCACCTTGGGGTGCTCCAGTTTTGTTTGTGAAAAAGAAAGATGGCACGATGAGAATGTGTATTAATTACCGTCAGTTAGACAAAGTGACTATTAAGAACAAATATCCTCTGCCCAAAATCGATGATTTGTTTGATCAGTTGAAAGGTGCTGCTGTGTTTTCTAAGATAGATTTGAGATCGGGTTACTGTCAGTTGTGAGTTAAAGACTCCGATGTGCCAAAAACTGCTTTCCGAATGAGGTACAGACATTATGAGTTTTTGGTTATGCCTTTCGGACTTACTAATGCACCTGCTATTTTTATGGATTTAATGAATCAGATCTTCAGACAGTATTTGGATCGATTTATGGTTGTGTTCATAGATGACATATTGATCTATTCTCGTGATGAATCCGAGCACGCTGAACATTTGAGATTAGTGCTACAGACTTTACGTGATAAGCAGTTATATGCGAAGTTTAGTAAATGTGAGTTCTGGTTATGAGAAGTCAGTTTTCTGGGACATATCGTGTCAGCTGCGGGGATACGAGTTGATCCGAGCAAGATTTCAACAATTTTAGATTGGAAACCTCCGAGAAATGTGTCAGAAGTTCACAATTTTCTGGGATTAGCGGGATATTATAGACAGTTTGTAAAAGGCTTCTCTATGATTGCAACCCCGATGAAGCGATTACTTCAAAAAGATGTTAAGTTTGAGTGGTCAGAAAAGTGCCAAAAAAGTTTCGATCAGTTGAAAGCTTTGTTGACCGAAGCTCCATTGCTAGTTCAGCCAGAATCGGGTAAAGAATTCGTTATCTATAGTGATGCATCTTTGAACGGTTTAGGCTGTGTTTTGATGCAGGAAGGCAAAGTCATAGCTTATGCCTCGAGACAGTTAAAGCCACATGAAAAGAACTATTCGACACATGATTTAGAATTAGCAGCTATTATGTTTGCATTAAAAATATGGTGCCACTATCTGTTTGGTGAAAAATGTCACGTTTATTCCGATCATAAAATTTTAAAATATTTGATGACTCAGAAAGATCTGAATTTACGACAGCAAAGATGGTTAGAGTTGTTAAAAGATTATGAACTTGTGATTGACTACCATCCGGGAAAGGCTAATGTTGTTGCTGATGCTTAGAGTCAGAAATCGTTGTTTGTTTTACGAGCGATGAATACTTAGTTGACCTTATCAGATGATGGTTCGCTAGTAGCTGAGTTGAAAGCGAAACCGTTATTTATTCAGCAAATTTGTGAGGCTCAGAAAGTTGATAATGAATTGATAGCAAAACGGGTTCAATGTGATGTGAATATTGATTCAGAATTTTGAGTTGATACTGATTTGAGGTTTAAAAATCGAATATGTGTCCAAGAAATTCAGAGTTGATTTAGATAATTTTGAATGAAGCTCATAGCAGTCGGTTATCTGTTCAGCCGGGTAGTACATAACTGTATAATGATTTGAAATAGCTCTACTGGCGGCCTGGTATGAAACGAGATATTTCTGATTTTGTTTTGAGATGTTTGATCTTTCAGCAAGTCAAAGCTGAGCATCAGGTACCATCTGGGTTACTTCAGCCGATTATGATACCTGAGTGGAAATGAGACAGAGTCACGATGGATTTTGTATCAAGTTTTCCTTTGTCATCGAGTAAGAAAGATGCAATCTGGGTTAGTGTGGATAGATTGACTAGATCGGCTCATTTTGTTTTGGTTCACACGGATTATTCACTTGATAAACTTGCTGAGTTGTATATTTCTCAGATTGTGAGATTACATGGAGTGCCTATTTCTGTTGTTTCGGATAGAGATCCGAGGTTCACATCATAGTTTTGGAAGAAACTGCAAGATGCATTAGGTACGAAACTACACTTTAGCACTACTTTCCTTCCGCAGACAGATGGTCAGTCCGAACGATTCATTCAGATACTTGATGATATGTTAAGATGTTGCATTCTTGAGTTTGAAGGTACATGGGAACGATACTTGCCACTGATTGAATTTGCATATAATAATAGCTTCCAATCGAATATCAAAATGGCACCTTATGAGGCTTTGTGCAGTCACAAATGTCGAACACCATTGTATTGGACTGAGCTCAGTGAGAATAAGATACACGGGGTTGATCTGATCAAAGAGACTGAACAAAAGGTGAAAGGGATTCGTGATAGTTGGAAAGCCACGTCAGATCGTCAGAAGTCGTATGCAGATTTGAAACGTAAAGATATTGAGTTTCAGATCGGGGACAAAGTGTTTTTGAAAGTCTCACCGTGGAAGAAAATACTTCGATTCGGTCGTAAAGGCAAATTGAGTCCAAGATTCGTTGGGCTGTATGAGATTATTAAGCGTATCGGGCCGGTTGCTTACAGATTGTTGTTACCACCTGAGTTAGAAAAGATTCATAATGTATTTCATGTTTCGATGCTTCGACGATATCGATCTGACCCATCACATGTGATTTCCCCGTCTGAGATTGAGATTTGATCCGATATGACATATGAAGAAGAACCGATTCAGATTTTAGATCGCGAAATGAAAGAATTGAGAAATAAGAAAATTTCTTTAGTAAAAGTCTTATGGCATCGACACGGGGTTGACGAAGCTACGTGGGAGCCCGAAGATGCTATGAGAGAATGTTACCCAAACCTATTCACCGGTAAGATTTTCGGGGACGAAAATCTCTAAGGGGGAGAATTGTAACAGTTCGGTTTAGACCCTAGTCGGAATAGTAGTTTTGGGACCACAAATCTGAGTCAGAAAAATATTTTAATATTATTTTTGGTGTCTACAGCATGTTAATTTATGTGTGTGAAGGTTTCGTGTGAAATTTTTATTGTTTGTGTGCTCGATTTAATTAAAAGGACTAAATCGCGTAAAATGCAAATGTGGCTTTCTATTTTTTAAAGTACTAATTTGCTATGGTTTATTAATTTTTAAGTCCTTAAAATGAAATTTAGCCATTATACAAGGAAGTGGATGATAATGGACATTAATGACCTTATATATATATGTTTTATATGTTAATTATAAAGGTTAGTATGGTAATTTAGTAAATTAATGTAATAAAATAAAACAAAACATTAAAATGCCATGCAATTGTGTTCATCTTAGCCGAAACTTGTAAGAAAAAGAAAAGAAAAAGAGTTTTAAGGGTTCGGTCACGTTCAAGCTAAATTAATGTAAGTGTTTTGCTCGGTTTTTGATAATTTTTACGTTTTTGAGATAGTTACTTCGAGTACTAGCTAGCCCATGCTTGAATTTTTGAAATTGATGATGTATTCATGAAATGCCATTGATGATAGTTTGTGGTTTTTGTTGTTTGATGATGGAAAATAAAAGATATGTGATAGATCAATATAATTTGTCTTTGGATTTTTGATGAATTTGAGTAATTTGGGCTAAATTATGAAAATAATAAATTAAGGGACTAAAATGTGAAATAAATGAAATGTGTGGACTTATATGAGCTTAATGAACAATCGGCTAAGCTATAGTGTGGTCAAATTTTGAATATTTTGTATTTTTTGAAATAAGGACTAATTTGTGAAAAATGTGAAATGTCAGGGGCAAAAGTGTAAATTGCCCATTTATGTGTTTTTGGATGAATTTGATTGAATATATGATTAAATAAGTTAAATTTGTATTAATTTAGATCAAGAAAAGAGGAAATCAGAATTAGATCGGGGAAAAACTAAAGTTGTCGAATAATCGTTTCGGTCCGTCTGTCTTTGTCGAGGTAAGTTCATAAGTAAATAAATGTTGTTAAATTTTATTGTATCTATTTTAATAATGCTGAATTGAATTATTATTTGTGTAAATGAATATTCTGAAATGAATTGAGCATGGGAGCAATATTTACGAGCCTGCAATGATCGAGATACGACGTCCGAAAGTCCCGTACGAACCTTAGGAATAGTTAGGATACATATGTCATGACATAGGATTCCGATACGTGTTTTCGTGTAAGACCACGTCTCGGACGTTGGCATCAACTTGTGTTTACATGTAAGACCATGTCTGGGATATTGGCATCGTATTTGATTCGTGTAAGACCCTGTCTGGGACAGTGGCATCGATATGTGATTACATGTAAGATCACGTCTGGGACGTTGGCATTGTACGAGCCTTCCGATTATCCGAGTATCCTCATTAATTCCGAATGGTTCAACGGGCATTGTTGAGATGAGATTAGATGTGAAAAACGAATTAAAGGATTCAGGTATGTGCTTTATGGTATGTATATGTAAACACGGAAAGTATATGTTTATGATGAAAACATGAATTGAACATGGTAGAAGATAAATCTATATGTGCTTATGAGTATATGTGAGTTTGAAAGTTGATGTTATATTGCTAATGTGAATGTGATAATATTTGAGTTGTAAACATATTAATTGCATAATTGGTTAATGTTTATGTGATTTTGGTTAGTTGATTTAAATGCAAATGTATATTTGTTCATTATTTGCTTATGACTTACTAAGCTATGAAAGCTTACTTTGTGTGTGTGTTTGTTTGATTGTTTTATAGATTATTAAAGCTACGAGAAGATCGGGGATCATCGAGGATCACCATCACACTATCGAACTATCTTTTGGTACCTTTTGAAGTTGTATATATTGAAGTATGGCATGTATAGGCTAGAGTATTTGGATGATGTTTTGAGTTGTGTAAATATAGCCATGTGATATGGCTTGGTAATGAATATGTTTATGAATGAGTAGTTCAAGCTATTTGATGCATGATTTGGTATGGTTTTATGTGCATAATGTTAGATTAATGAAATGATACATAAATAGGTGAGTTCATGGTTGGTTTAGATAAAGTATTAGTAATATGTTTAAAAGAAAGTTGATGTTTTGAATTGGTATATTTGAGTAGGAATTGTATATGCAAATGTATGATATGATTAAGGGTCAAATTTTGCATGTTTTGATATGTTTTGAATGCTTTGGTAGTATGAATTTAAGATGGTTTGATGTTGTAGGTGTGACCCAAAGTGTGGGTGGCAAATTAGCCTTGCAAATGGCCTATATTTGCCCACACGATTGAGCACACGGGCGTGTGGCTCGACCGTGTCTTTTAAGTTTGCAAATTGAAACAAGTCGACTACTCAGACACAGCCGGACACACAGCATGTGATTGGGTCAGAACACCCCATACCCGAGTCCGAGGCTTAGGCCGGATACGAGAAGTTACTATGCTTGAACTTGCTAAATCAAGTACTTATGGGCTATAAAATTTCGTTCTGAATTAAGAACTTATCTTTCTTAATCAACTTGTACTTTTCATGGGCCTACGAGGCCTTAAACTCATGTCTGTAAACTTTCAGAACTCAATCGAAAATTTTTCATTGAAACAGGGGTCACATGCCCATGTGAGTTGGGACACGCCCGTGTAAACTTGAGACACGCCCATGTCTCCTAACAGTGCTTAAAACTCGAGCTTACCGCCAAACTTCACATGGCCATGGAACGCCCGTGGTCCTGGCCCGTGTGAAAAACCTTAGCATTCTGACTTATAACACACGACCATGGCATGCCCGTGGACTTAGACCGTGTACTACAACTTGATATTCTGACTTAAGGTGCAATGGTGCAGGGTACACACGGCTTAGACACACGCCTGCAGTGTCCCGACCGTGTGTGGGCACTTAGAGGCTATTTACCAAGCCAATTGCCACCCTGAAATCAAGAGCAAATTCATACTATCTCAACAACTCAATTCACTACAACTTTAATGAACAATACAACATGCTCCATTGATATCAATAACATACATACTTAGTCAATCTTGGCCAATCATTTAGCCATTTACAAAAGAATAATAATAAACTTGATAGCCCATGCTTTTGCCCTTTCTAAGATATATACTCAAAATGAAATAGTTCCTATACATGCCGTACTTAATAAAAACAACTTGCCTATACCAAAATAGCGGTTGATAGTGTGATTCGAGCTTCGACTTCAACGATCCACAAGTTAGCTTGGCAGGACTACATAGAAAGAAATAATAAAAGACGTAAGCATTTAGCTTAGTAAGTTTGCATAATGCACATAGCAACATACTTGCTTAATATAAACCATTTGACATAAACAATGGCATCATAAATTTCAGCTATAAAGCTTACTTACTCATACTTGATTCTTACATATCTCATGAAACTTACGAGTCTCATACTTGAGAGGTAAACAATGTACCTGTATCACTTGATCACATTGGTCAGCATACTTTAACATAATAATCATAATCTCTGATTCATCATTCATAACATGAATAATACTTATTTTCACTTGATAATAACTTTGCTTACTTAACTTTCTTGTTATTTCATTTGAGCTTAACTCGTTTGCCCGATGAATTTATATGAATAACCGAGGATACTAAATCTCATCTAAATTTCGAGGCCATGACTTAACATGGACTTATACGAAGTCTTTCTTGTTCTCACCAATGCCATGCCTTAACTTGGACTTATATGGGATCTCTTTCTCTTGATAACTTTTCAATGCCAAGCTTGCCTTGGACTTACATGATAATTTACTCAATGCCAAGCTTGCCTTGGACTTACATGATAACTTATTCAATGCCAAGCTTGCCTTGGACTTACATGATAGCTTGCTTGCTTGCCGATGCCATGCCTCGGCTTGGTCTTATACGAACTTTCTTGTTTCATGTGGTAGATCGAGTATCCTAAGTTACTCAACTTCAATCGGGGCTTTCTCATGCTTGATCTCATTAATTTCTTTGTTTAACATAACATTGAACATCTTTCATAATAACATTATAGATTATACTAAGCAATTTAACGATATAAATCATAAAGCTTAGAAATCATACAAACTTACCTCAATATACAAAATGTATGTAGATATGCAATTTAGTCCTCGATTTTGTCCTTGCCTCGGTTTCGATCCGAGCTTCGTTTTTCTTGATCTATAGTCATAAATAGATCATTTAATACCCACATTGACTAAATTGACTCTTAACTCATACTTTGGAAAAATTACTATTTTGCCCCTATACTTTCTCATTTTTGCACTTTTGCCCCAAGGCTCGTAAAATAATTTTCATTCAACTTTCTTAGACTACATGCTTAGCTGATTCATTTTCTCTACTATAGCCATTATCAATTCTCATTATTTCTAATAGGTATGACTAATTTCAAAACTTTTACAAACTAGTCCCTATACTCATTTTTCATGAAATTCACTTAGAAAAAGATGTTTATCTAACATCAAACTCTCATAAACTTCCATAAAACATCATTTAGCATGCATTTCATTCATGGGTAGATTTTTGAACATGCATCTTAGCTCATTTTATAGCTAAAAATAGCTAATTCATAATACGAGGACTTCAAAAACACGAAGAATATTAAAATCGGGACTAAGATGAACTTACTAGCAAGCTTGAAAGATGAGCAAACCCTAGCTATGGTTTCTTTGAAAATTTCGGAAATGAGGAAGAAGATGATAATGATTTTTGTCATCTTTTTCCTTTATTAATCATTTAATAGGTATATGACCAAAATGCCCTTCTCTTAAAAATATCACCATTTACTAACTCATGTCCAATTTTGTCCAAAAATTATGATTTGGGAAAATTGCTATTTAAGGACTTATAATTGCTATTCTAGAGCTATTTCATACAAAATGCTTCGAAACTCACATTTTACAACTTTTGCAATTTGGTCCTTTTGACCATTCAACTTCAATTTAGCAAAATTGCTTCATGAAACTTTCACACTAACATGAAAACATGGCATGAACCTTAAAAACTCATAAATTCACCTCGAATTCATGGTCTCGCACCACTATTCGACTAGGCCCTAAATCGGTCATTATAATTCTCCCCTTAGGGATTTTCGTCCCAAAAATCTTACCAAAGAAAAGGTTTGGGTACTGGTTTCTCATACTCTCTTCTAGTTCCCATGTGGCTTCTTCTATTCCATGTCTTTGCCACAATACTTTCACTAAGGCAATACTTTTCTTTCTTAGCTGCTTCACTTCCCGAGCTAATATCTTGACTGGTTCTTCACCATAAGTCATGTCGGGATGAATCTCTACCTCTGACTGGGGAATTACATGCGAAGGGTCTGATCGGTAGCGTCTTAACATTGACACGTGAAATACATCATGTATCTTTTCTAACTCTGATGGCAAAGCCATCAGTAAGCTACAGCCCAAGTTTCTCAGTAATCTCATACGGTCCAATAAAACGTGGACTCAACTTGCCTTTTCGGCCAAATCTGAGAACTTTTCTCCAAGGTGACACTTTCAAGAATACTTTATATCCAACTTGATACTCTATCTCTTTTCTTTTTAAATCCGAGTAGGATTTCTGTCTGTCTGAAGCAGCTTTTAAGCACTCTCGTATCACTCTTACTTTCTCTTGACTTTCTCTAACCAAATCAACCCCTGAATTTGGTTTTCTTTGAGTTCACCCAAAATAAAGCGTTACGCATTTACGCCCAAATAAAGCCTCATAAGGCGCCATCTTTAAACTCGATCAAAAACTATTATTGTAGGCAAACTCTACTAATGGGAGAAACTTTTCCCAACCGCCTCTAATTCAAGAATACAACATCCGAGCATATCCTCGAGTACTTGAATTAACCTCTGGATTGACCGTCAGTTTGAGGATGAAAAGCGGTACTAAAGTTCAACTTTGTACCTAGGGCGTCTTGCAACTTCTTCCAAAATCTGGATGTGAATCTCGGATCTCTATTCGATGTGATTGACATAGGAACTCCGTGAAGTTTTACTATTTCTGAAACGTACAAGTCTGCCAACTTGTCAAGTGAGTAATCAACTCGTACAGGTATAAAATGGGCTGATTTCGTGAGTCTATCAACTACAACCCATACGACATCTTTCTTGCTCGGAGATAGTGGTAAACCCGTTACAAAATCCATAGTAATACGGTCCTACTTCCACTCCGGAACTAAAATGGGTTGAAGCAAACCCGAAGGTACTTGGTGTTCCGCCTTTACTTGCTGACAAATCAAGCATTTGGAAACAAAATCTGAAATATCTTTCTTTATTCTCGGCCACCAATACTGTTGCTTCAAGTCATTATACATCTTGGTACTACTCGGATGTACAGATAAACATCTATTATGGGCCTCATGTAAAATTTTTTGAATAAGTTCTTCTTTTCTCGGTACACAAACTCTATCTTTGAACATCAAACTTCCATTGGGACTAATTCGAAAGTCAGACTCAACATCTGTCTCGCACTGATCTCTCTGAACTTGCAATTTACTATCCTCTTTTTGGGCTTCAATGATCTCTTGGAGGAAAATTGGTCTAGCTCTCAACTCAGCTAGAATAGAACCATCGTCGGATAAAGTCATCCATGAATTCATTGCCCTTAATGCAAATAAGGACTTTCTGCTTAAAGCATCGGCGACAACATTTGCCTTTCCTGGATAGTAGTCAATGACTAAGTCATAGTCTTTTATCAACTCTAACCATCTCCTTTGCCTTAAATTCAACTCTTTCTGCGTCATCAAGTACTTCAGACTTTTGTGATCGGTGAAGATCCGACATCTCTCACCATATAGATGATGCCTCCATATCTTCACTGCGAAGACTATGGCAGCTAACTCTAAGTCGTGCGTCGGATAATTCTTCTCATGAGGCTTTAACTATCTTGAGGCATAAGCAATCACTTTGCCTTCTTGCATAAGTACACAGCCTAATCCATTTAAGGATGCATCGCTATAAACTATGAAATCTTTCCCCGTCTCAGGTTGTACTAAAACTGGAGCTTCAGTCAATAATGCTTTCAATTTTTCGAAACTTTGTTGGCATATTTCTGTCCACTCGAACTTCACATTTTTCTCAGAATAACTTCGTCATCTGGGCCGCAATCATGGAAAACCCCTTGACAAATCATCTATAATAGCCAATAGGCCTAGGAAACTTCTAACCTTAGAGATATTCCTTGGTGGTTTCCAATCCGTAATAGCCGAGATCTTACTTGGGTCTACTCAACCCCTTCTCCCGAGACAATATGCCCTGAAATCCTACTTCATTGAGCCAAAACTCACTTTTACTTGAACTTGGCATACAACCGATTTTCTCAAAGAATCAGAAAACTATCTCAGAGGTGCTCAAATGCTCATTCTCATCTCGAGAATAAACCAGTATGTCGTCAATAAAAATGACTACAAACTTGTCGAGGTATGGTCTGAAGATGCGATTCATTAAGTCCATGAATACTGCAGGAGCATTGGTCAAACCAAAAGGCATGACTAAAAATTCATAATGCCCATACCTTGTTTAAAAAGCAGTCTTGGATACATCTGACTCCTTTACTCTTAACTTGTAATACCCCGATCTCAAGTCTATCTTAGAGAACACGGTGGCTCCTTTCAATTGATCGAACAAATCATCGATCCTTGGCAATGGGTACTTGTTCTTTATTGTCACTTTATTAAGCTGACGGTAATCTATGCACAATCTCATAGTGCCATCCTTCTTTTTCACAAATAAAACTGGAGCACCCCAGGGAGAACAACTTGACCTCGCAAAGCCTTTGTCTGTTAACTCTTGCAACAAAGATCTTCAACTCTTTCAACTCCGTTGGAGCCATTCTATAAGGAGTAATAGATATTGGTACAAAGATCGGGAGCTAGCTCAATCTTGAACTCAACTTCTCCGATTGGAGGTAATCCCGGTAATTCTTTTGGAAAAACATCCATGTGCTCACATACTATCTGCATGCGGACTCAATCTTTAACTCTGTTTCTTTATCATTCATCACAAAGGCCAAATATGCCTCATACCCCTTTCTTATAAATCTCTGTGTGCTGTCATATGAGAAATCAATACCAAAGAATCCACTTTTTCATCCGATTCTATATAGAGGATATCCCCATTCTCACATCTCATTTTAATGTATTTCTTCCCACAATTAACTATTACATAATGGGTAGTTAACCAGTCCATACCGAGAATGAGATCAAACTCGTCAAATGGTAACAACATAAGGTTTGCTTTAAAACAATGATCTCTAATCATTAATGGACATTCTCTACATACTTCATTCACTAACATACTCTTGCCTAAAGGATTAGACACTCTAATCACAAATTCTGTAAACTCTATAGGCATACTCAAATCGGATACCAATTTCATACAAATGTAAGAGTGTGTAGATCCGGGATCTATTAAAGCAATAACTTTAACATCATAAAGAGAAAAGGTACCCGTGATAACATCATGGGAAGATGCCTCTTCGCGAGCGTGAATGGCATAAGTCCGTGCAGGCGCCCACCCTCGGGTCTCGCAGCCTGCTCTCTAGGGTTACCTCTTCCTCTTACCCCACTTCCAGGGTTTCTCTACGGTCTTCCTCTGACCATGCTCCCGGATCTCAGGTTCTGAGCTCTCTCTTCTTTCATTGTCTCTGGACAATCCTTTATGTAGTGGTCTTGGGAACCACATCTAAAACATGCATTTTCGTGCGCTCGGCATTCTCCAAGATGACGTCTGCACACTGTGGGGCATTCGGGTCTTTCAGATTGAAAGTTCCCCACACTAGCGATCAAGTAGTCAGGCTTTATTTCCGAATCTCATTTACTCTTGTCTTTCTTTGAAAACCCGATGGAAGTAGCTGATCGGGTAGGTAAATCTCTTGACTTCTTGGATGAGGGTTGGAATGACTTATTCCACTGTCTCTTTCTAGAGTCACGAGACTCAATTTCAGACTTTCTCTTCTCTTTTACTAGCTCTTCGACTTTACAAGCTCTCTCCACTAGCACAACAAATTCTTTCAATTCTAGTACAGCAACAAATAGTTTGATGTCCTCATTTAGCCCATCTTCAAATCTTTTGCTCATGATTGCCTCGGTGGACACGCATTCTCGAGCGTATTTGCTGAGTCACACAAACTCACGCTCATAATCGGTCACAGACATCTTGCCTTGCTTTACCTCTAAAAATTCTTTTCTTTTCTGATCTACAATTCTTTGACTGATATACTTTTTCTTGAACTCTTCTTGGAAGAATTCCCATGTGATCTTCTCCCTTGGTACCATTGATACAAGGGTGTTCCACCATTGATAGGCAGAATCTCTTAAAAGGGAGACTACACACTTCATGCTTTCCTCAGGTGTGCATGATAGCTCATTAAATACCCTGATGGTGTTTTCTAACCAAAACTCGGCTTTTTCTGGATCATCTTCTCTTTTACTCGGGATTCTTCTCGCCCCATGTTTCTGATCCTATCAACTGGAGGTTTCTCTCTCTTACCACCTCTACTACTTGAGGGGCTACCGGAATAGGTTGTGGAACAGGTGGGGTGGAGGGGTTGTACATTTGGGTTTATACGAACGAACTCTGAATACCACGTATTCATCATGTGGAGGAAGGCTTCTCTAGCCCCTTCTCCTCCTTCTTGACTCACCGTAGTGCGTCTATTCTCATTCTTGTTCGGCACCGTCCCTTCAATGGAGTCGTGGATTACTTTCTACGTCATCCACCATATCTCTTTCAGGATCCATTTACTATATATATAAACATAATTTAAGTCGTCAGGATTCGTCACACTATCATTATAAAAATATTCTTACATATGGCATATATAGCTAGACTCGTGCTCATGCTACGTTAGTCCTAGAATCGACTAAACCGTAGCTCTGATACCACTAAATATAACACCCCATACCCGAGTTCGAGGCTTAGGCTGGATACGAGAAGTTACTATGCTTGAACTTGCTAAATCAAGTACTTACGGGCTATAAAATTTTGTTCCGAATTAAGAACTTATCTTTCTTAATCAACTTGTACTTTTCATGGGCCTACGAGGCCTTAAACTCATGTCTGTAAACTTTCGGAACTCAATCGAAAACTTTTCATTAAAACAGGGGTCACACGCCCATGTGAGTTGGGACACGCCCGCGTAAACCTGAGACACGCTCATGTCTCCTAACCATGCTTAAAACTCGAGCTTACTGCCAAACTTCACACGGCCATGGAACGCCCGTGGTCCTGGCCCGTGTGAAAAACCTTAGCATTCTGACTTATAACACACGGCCATGGCACGCCCGTGGACTTAGACCGTGTACTACAACTTGATATTCGACTTAAGGTGCAATGGTGCGAGGGTACACACGGCTTAGACACACGCCTGTGTGTCCGACTGTAGGTGGGCACTTAGAGGCTATTTACCAAGCCAATTGCCACCCTGAAATCAAGAGCAAATTCATACTATCTCAACAACTCAATTCACTACAACTTTAATGAACAATACAATATGCTCCATTGATATCAATAACATAAATACTTAGTCAATCTTGGCCAATCATTTAGCCATTTACAAAAGAATAATAATAAACTTGATAGCCCATGCTTTTGCCCTTTCTAAGATATATACTCAAAATGAAATGTTTCCTATACATGCCATACTTAATAAAAATAACTTGGCTATACCAAAATAGCGGTTGATAGTGTGATTCGAGCTCCGACTTCAACGATCCACAAGTTAGCTTGGCGGGACTACATAGAAAGAAATAATAAAAGACGTAAGCATTTAGCTTAGTAAGTTTGCATAATGCACATAGCAACATACTTGCTTAATATAAACCATTTGAGATAAACAATGGCATCATAAATTTCAGCTATAAAGCTTACTTACTCATACTTGATTCTTACATATCTCATGAAACTTAGTAGTCTCATACTTGAGAGGTAAACAATGTACCTGTATCACTTGATCACATTGATCAGCATACTTTAACATAATAATCATAATCTCTGATTCATCATTCATAACATGAATAATACTCATTTTCACTTGATAATAACTTTGCTTACTTAACTTTCTTGTTATTTCATTTGAGCTTAACTTGTTTGCCCGATGAATTTATATGAATAACCGAGGATACTAAATCTCATCTAAATTTCGAGGCCATGACTTAACATGGACTTATACGAAGTCTTTCTTGTTCTCACCAATTCCATGCCTTAACATGGACTTATATGGGATCTCTTTCTCTTGATAACTTTTCAATGCCAAGCTTGCGTTGGACTTACATGATAATTTACTCAATGCCAAGCTTGCCTTGGACTTACATGATAACTTATTCAATGCCAAGCTTGCCTTGGAATTACATGATAGCTTGCTTGCTTGTCGATGCCATGCCTCGGCTTGGTCTTATACGGACTTTCTTGTTTCATGTGGTAGATCGAGTATCCTAAGTTACTCAACTTCAATCGGGGCTTTCTCATGCTTGATCTCATTAATTTCTTTGTTTAACATAACATTGAACATCTTTCATAATAACATTATACATTATACTAAGCAATTTAATGATATAAATCATAAAGCTTAGAAATCATACAAACTTACCTCAATATACAAAATGTATGTAGATATGCAATTTAGTCCTTGATTTTGTCCTTGCCTCGGTTTCGATCTGGGCTTCATTTTTCTTGATCTATAGTCATAAATAGATCATTTAATACTCACATTGACTAAATTGACTCTTAACTCATACTTTGGCAAAATTACTATTTTGCCCCTATACTTTCTCATTTTTGCACTTTTGCCCCAAGGCTCGTAAAATAATTTTCATTCAACTTTCTTAGACTACATGCTTATCTGATTCATTTTCTCTACTATAGCCATTATCAATTCTCATTATTTCTAATAGGTATGACTAATTTCAAAACTTTTACAAACTAGTCCCTATGCTCATTTTTCATGAAATTCACTTAGAAAAAGATGTTTATCTAACATCAAACTCTCATAAACTTCCATAAAACATCATTTAGCATGCATGTCATTCATGGGTAGATTTTTGAACATGCATCTTAGCTCATTTTATAGCTAAAAATAGCTAATTCATAATACGAGGACTTCAAAAACACGAAGAATATTAAAATCGGGACTAAGATGAACTTACTAGCAAGCTTGAAAGATGAGCAAACCCTAGCTATGGTTTCTTTGAATATTTCGGCAATGAGGAAGAAGATGATAATGATTTTTGTCATCTTTTTCCTTTATTAATCATTTAATAGGTAAATGACCAAAATGCCCTTCTCTTAAAAATATCACCATTTACTAACTCATGTCCAATTTTGTCCAAATTATTTGCGAAAATTGCTATTTAAGGACTTATAATTGCTATTCTAGAGCTATTTCATACAAAATGCTTCTAGAAACTCACATTTTACAACTTTTGCAATTTGGTCCTTTTTGACCATTCAACTTCAATTTAGCAAAATTGCTTCATGAAACTTTCACACTAACATGAAAACATGGCATGAACCTTAAAAACTCATAAATTCACCTCAGATTCGTGGTCTCGCACCACTATTCCGACTAGGCCCTAAATCAGGCTGTTACACTGGCCGTGTGAAATAAGTCAGTGTCGACCACGGGCTAAGCATACGGGCGTGTCTTCGGCCGTGTGGACTAGTCAGTATGTATGTCCTGTTTTGCCACGGCTTTGACACAGGGGTGTGTCTGAGGCCTTGTGAGGCACACGGCCTACCCACACGGGCGTGTGACCTCTGTATCTTTGAAAAATGTTTGATTTTTAGAAAAAATTTGTATGTGCTTGGTTTAGTCCCGACCCTTTTCTAATGCATGTTTAAGGTCTCGTAGACCTATTTAAGGGACTCTATGAATATGGTTTGTCATGTTAAGATGATAATGTACCTTATGATGTGAAATGATTATAAATGTTTCGGAATGTCCGGTAACGCCTCTTAACCTTATTCCGGTGATTGTTACGGGTTAGAGGTGTTAGACAGATGGTCAATCTGAGCATGTAATTCAAATACTCGAGGATATGCTCTTCTATTGCATTTTAGAGTTTAAAGGTAGCTGGGAAAAAATTCTTTCGTTAGTTGAATTTGCATATAACAATAGTTACCAGTCGAGTATTAAAATGGCACCGTATGAAGCCTTGTATGGTCGGAAATGTAAAACTCCTTTATATTGGAAAAAATTAAGAGAAAGCTTTTTGTGTAGCTAACATTCCGACCCACAGCTCGTGTGAGCATTAATGAAAAGGAAATGTTACAATTACATGAAAAGACACACTATGTGTGAGCATTCCCGAGTATCTAATGAAATTCTAGATGGTTCAAAGGGTAAGTAAAGGTTAATAGAAAGGCATGTATACAAATTGATGATTGTTCATAGTCTTATGAAAAGGTAAATTTGGTGAATACAAATAGATTGAAAAGGGAACTAAATATAAATATGTGATGAATAGTATGTATATGGAAATTTATTCATGATATGTTCCATGATATGGTTGAAGTTATATGAATTATGTATGAACTTACTAACTTGTGAGTTTGGTGGTGTAAATAGGAGTTTATTAAGCTTATTAGTATGTTAATGATGTTATGCATAATTTATAAATTGAGTTTAAAAAGGTAAGTTTATGTTTAAGTTTATACGAACTTACTAAACACTCGTTGTTTATGTAGTTGTTTTTCTTTATTTTATAGATCATCGGAAGCTCGAACGATTAGAATTTAGTCAGAGACCTATCACACTATCTCGCGAACACTTTGGTAGTTTTGGTTAATTTGAACTATGGTTATAAATGGTATGTATAGGGTTTAATGCCATCTATACTTCTGTTGCGTTTTGGTTACTCTTGTAAATGGTTATATGCATATATGGTATGGTTGGTTTGTACATGTTAAAAACTATATGAAAACGGTCATTTTGGTATGCTTATTTTGAATGGTGAAATGAGTTGATAATGGTTGACATTAAGTAGCTATTTTATCTAAGTTTTGTGATTAAGAAATGGTATTATAGCTTTGTTCTTAATTGATTTTGTTTTGGTATGAAATAAGGTGCCTCTGAATGGCATATTGGTTAAAAGATTTAGGTTGATTGAATTGGTATGTTTATGAATGTTTGAAGGTGTTTAGGTCTATTGATTGTATGTACAAATAGAGTAGCTTGTTGGGCAAGGTTTGGCTTTGTAATGCCTTGTTTTAGGGGTTGATTATGGAGCACACGAGTTGTCACACGACCGTGTGCCACACACGGTCGTGTATCTTAAATTTTTTAGGTACAGGTTATACATGGTCTAAGACACAGTCTACCACACGGCAGCGTCTCCCAAAACAATTTCAAGCACGGTCTGGCACACGGCCTGCTACACGGCTGTGTGACCCAACATCGAATACACACGCGGGCTGCGACATGGCCGTGTGACCCTATTTTGAATATACACACGGGCAGACACACGGGCTGGGACACGGCCATGTGGCCCTACTTCGAGCACGAGCGGACACACGGGCTGGAACACAGCCGTGTGACCCTAGTTTCTAAATTTTTCAACTTTTTCCTAAATTTTATGATTTGTATTAAATTAGTCTCGAATTGTTCTCGAACTGTTTCTAGGGCCTCAAAGGCTCGATTATGTTTGCTAGGTTTGTAATGAGTTTTTGGTAATTAATATTAAATGACATTATTGATCTGTTTTGAAATTAATTGTTCTGATTTGTCCGGTAATGTTTCGTAACCCTAATCCGGTGACTGAGATGGGATAGGGGTGTTACAGTTATAAATCTTCCTGGAACTGACATAGATTGATTCTAAAAAATAGTAGATAGCAAGACCTTCACTAGTTAGCCAACACATTTGCCACAATTTTATACATCATGTCATAGAGAGATATTACTCTAAGGTATTTGAGAGAATTCAACTTGCTTACGTTAGGAATAAGGACTATAAGAGTGTTTGTTAATGACGCAAGAAATTTACTTGATTGCAACCTTCCTGTGCAAGCAGCTACAACATCGTCACCAATTAAATTTCAAAATTTCTGGAAAAAAGTAGTGTAGGGCCCAAAATTTGCCCGGGGCCCATTAACCAATCCATTAAACCATAAAAATAACAAAAGTCTTTTAAACAGTCCAGAAACAGTTTTTTACAAACCCAAAAGGATTACAATGACCCAAAAGTTTAACAGCAGGTCCAATAGACACAATACACGGCCCAATGTCTAACCTAGCCCAAATTACTAAAAAAAAAAGGAAACCTTAGGGTTCCCCTTTTTGCGCCTGACCTCCAAATAGCAGAAGCTTCCAGCGCCGTCACGTCCGCGCGTCGGCCTCCGTACACCTCCACGTCACCACGCGCACCCTCGTAGCCTCCAACAAGACACGGCCTGCATGCGCGCCACGCCCACGCCTCCGTCACGCCTCCCGTTCGCACTGCAAATCGATTTAAAACAACAAAGAAATGCGAAAGAAAACAGTTGTATTTTTACATTATTTTCATTTTTATTTCGATTTTCGGCTTTTAAAAGCCCGAAATCAACCACTGTAACAGGAGATTCTTCACAATTTTTTCGAACGCACATAGAATACAATAATAAGAAAACCGAGAAATGGAGAAACAAAAAAAAAAAGTTTCTTTTCCGATTTCATCTTCTTCTTGTTTTTTTAAAATATTTCGGTAGCATTCCTTTTTCTCTCTATTTCTACACGCGAATAAAATAAAAAGAAGAGAACTTACCTTCAAGGTCGAATCGACGGTGCGCTTTCTTCGTTTAATCGAACGAAGGTGGTCGTCGTGGTTAGCATTCGAGTCCGCCTGAAAAGAGGGTAGTCGGTCGAGATGGAATCGCCCACCGATCGCGCCGATTACATATGGCGGCGCGAAAGTGGCCGGATTGTTTTTCCTTTTGCGGCTGAGGAAGAAAGTAGAGGGTATTACGGTTCTGATTAAAACAAGTGTTAATTCATTTTTAAATTCTATTTTTAACTCATTAAAGAAACAGCACCGTTTAGGAGGGTCTAGGATCCGCGCGTCATCCCGCTTTATGACCCGGATCCGCGCCTTTCTGCTTTAAAAGGGTTATTTACGCAATTGATCCCTATATTCTCTGATTCTTTTGCAATTTCGTCCTATTCGAACACAGCGTTTTAGCTAGTCAGAATATTTACCGGTTTAATCCTCAATTATTTGTGCATATTTTAATTCAGCCCTGTAATTTTGTTCTAATTTTAATACAGTCCTTTAATTATTTAATTAATTATTTTTTTATTGATTTCTTTAATTATTCTTTTAATTAATATTTAATATTAAATATGTTAAATTGTTTTAGCTATTATTTATTTTTATATGATATTTTCATTAATTCTATATATATTTATATATATATTATTTATATTAAATTATGTATATATTATTGATTTTATGTTATTTTATATATATATCTGTTATGTATATAATTTATTTCTTCTAAATTATATTTACTTATTTTATACATGGTTATATATTATTATTATTCTTATATGAATGTTATTTTATATCAAGTTTCTTTTATTTATCTATGTATATATCACTTAAATTGATACATATTATGTGCTTATTATTTTTAAATATGCTATATTTTAGTTTAATTCATTTTCAATTAGTTATGTTTTTTAGCTTTCGTTATTTCTTAATTAATAATGTTGGTATGTTCAAAATAAAAATTGTGAGATTATTGATTGTACATATATTGAATTGTATGAGCATAATATTTTGTCAACCATTTGTATAAAGATCGTATTCACCTATTATTATTTCATGTTCGATGTTATATTTTTGTTTCTCATTATCAAAAAATGATTAAATAAAATGTGTTTCGAGCCAATTTTAAATTGCATATTTGAAAATTTTCAAAATAAGGCAATGTTTGTACGTTTGGAAATTCGAAGAAATCGTGCCCAATCGTGCTGGGTGTGGTTTTTTGTTTGACCAAATAAACGAATATCCTTTCAAATTTTGTCCATATTTTCAAAATAAGGTAATATTTGTGTGTTTGGAAACTCGAAGAAATCGTGCCCAATCGTGCTGGGTGTGGTTTTTTGTTTGACCAAATAAACGAATATCCTTTCAAATTTTGCCCATATTTTCAAAATAAGGTAATATTTGTGCGTTTGGAAATTTGAAGAAATTGTGCCCAATCGTGCTGGGTTGTGGCTTTTTGTTTGTCCAAATAACCAAATACCCTTTCAAAATTTCAATACATGTGCTTGGAGAATTTTGGAGATGATCTTGAATTCGAAGACTCAGATTATCGTATCCAATCGTGCTGGATGTGATACTCTATTCCTTCGGAACAAGGGAATCTCAATATTCAATCAAGTTATTTAAAGTTATAGGAAAAAAAGGAACATAATTTCAAAATCATTTCAAACTTTTCAACATTAGGACATCAATTACTCAATTTGGTACCAATTTTGGGTGTTGCGAGGGTGCTAATCCTTCCTCGTACGTAACCGACTCCCGAACCCGTTTTCTTCTTGAAATTCGCAAACCAAAATTTATTTTATAGGTGACCCGATCACACCTAAACAAAAGGATCGGTGGCGACTCCATATTTTTTAAAGTCGATTCCTGTTTTTCAAAACACGAGAAAAAATGGTTTCGACAAGTAGGATTCAGACCATCTGGACCATTGAAGGCATAAAAAATATGGCTTGTCTAAGTTCATCTGCCACAAAGGGTGCCATCACAATATTATTATGCGCTTTTGTCACCCTAGCTTCTACTAACCAGCACATAGTTTTCAACACCTCTGTCGAACAAATTACTAAAATAATCCCTCACCACACTAGAAAGGTCGGTACAATCTCTTTCCCATTATATGTTGGTTCATTTGGAAATGTTGCAATGCGTTTGTGTTTTAAGATTCAAACATCAGTTGTAAAGAAGTGATTATGACGAGCTTTGTCCTAGTTAAAGTGTTTCGTGGAGGAACTTTCGTTGGTGGATATCAAAACAAGGGTGGGCTGGTTCACGTAGAGTAACAATAGAGAGGGATCGGCTCTTGTGAAGGAACGGCTTCATAGATTCATGGTCTCCGGAGACGTCATTGAAGAGATGCCTTTCTTAGAGACTAGAGTGGTGCGTCAATCCAAGTTGGATCATGACGCTATTCTTTTTTATACGTTCGGGGGTAAACCGAGGGAGAGTGGCTCCTACCATAAGCATTGGTTTAGATATGACATATGCTGGGCTAAAGGCAGAGGGGCCAAAGACATTATCAATAACATTTGGTCTAAGTCGGATAGCAGCTTCATCGACAAAATTGAGGAAGTCAAGAATTTGCTTGGTCCATGGCAATTTAAACGCATTAAGGAGTTGAGGAAGAAGATCAGCATCCTCGACAAGTCTATAAGTCGGTTGATGGACAGCCCGAGCAACACGAATACGGCGAGGCACACACACATACACACACACACACCCTAGTTTTGATATCCACCAACGAAAGTTCCTCCACGAAACACACACACACACACACATACACACACAGAAGGCATGACCCGTTGTGGAGATGGAGAAATGGGGAGAGGAAGAGGTGGCAGTGGGTGCGGAGGTTGTTGGCGCTGAGCGAAATCTCGTCAAATTCGACTTCACCAAAACCATTGTCTCACCACAATCCCTATTACCCGAACCCCAATCCTCCCATCCCTTACCCCAACCCAACCTATAATAGCTCCCAAGTTACAACAATAACACGAGGGGAGTGGGAGTTGAGTTTGATCTTTGCTGGACACAAGTTGTATGTAACAGCCACAGCAGCTGAGGTACTTTTAAGTTTTGGAGATAAATGGGATTTGTTTAAGCAATTAAATTAACTCATGTATATTTTGATTTGTATCTACTTATATCTTCTTTTTATAATTTTCTATGTAGTTTTAAGAATTTAATTTCTTTTAAAAGATTTATCATTTTTATCATTTTTTATATACATTCATCGTCAAAATTGGTAGAAAGTATAAAAGTTCAAGGACTAGATATATTAGGTTAAACTATTTTTTTGTGTCATCATTCATTTTATAGTTTGAGTCAAATCCTATTCAGACTAGGATGATATTCAAGTAAAATCTTCCCAATAATGATGATTCTAGGATTCGAACTTCGTCCAAATACTTGGAGATAGAAATTTAGTCTTTGTACTTTCATTTTTAAAAATTTAATTCCTTTATTTTTCAGATTTCAAAATTTAGGATCAATTGTTAATATGGTTAATTTTTTATTTAGATCAAGTTCATTAAATTAATTTTTTAATTACATGGTTATTAAGTGAGTATTTTATATTTCAAAATATCATATCAACAAATTTAATAATATTAGTAGTTGAACTTAAATTTTGAAATCTTAAAAGTAAATGAACTAAATTAATAAAAATTAAAGTATAATGACTAAATTTCAAAGTTTTAAAAAGTACAACAACTTGTTACATATATTAATCAATTTATTACTATACTAGTGTCACACACTGGGATGATAAAAAACAATCTTAATGACGTTAACGATGAAATTGTAACCCTAGTTAACTAACCAAAACGAAACATTGGACAACATTGGGTGGGTACCGGTGCAATTTACTCTAATGTTTATAGCAATAGAGGGAAAAAGCAAACTGGCTTGAGATATGTATAATTTGATTTTTGAAGTTTGTTCTTTAACGAAAAAAAAAAAAAAAAAAAAACACTAAAGGGCATGCCCTTCTTTCTAAATAAACATATATAAATATATAAAAGAATGGAAGATGATCATCTTGGTTTCTTCTAATTTGCAGTGAAACTGGAATTATTGGTGATTTTATTGTTGCTGTTGCTAGTAGTAGTGGCATTGTTGGCACTGCTGTTAGTGACAGACGTGAGGTTGGCAGTGGCAGCATTGTCATTAGGGACGGCGGCGTTGTTTGGTTGAGAACTCCCAATAATAGAAGTGATAGCTGCGGCTAACGCAGCGGTGAAGTTAGGATCCGCCGCAATGGCAGCAGTGGCAGCGTTTACAGTTTCAGCAAGTGAAATTTGCAGTTGCTGATGACCCACATCTCCAGACATTTGCAGACCGGAGAACTTGGATTGGGTGTGAAGTGCTTGACCAAAAATTTGTGGCAGTAATGAAGCTGCAGGGGAATTGGCAAGATTTTGGGGTGGATTGGGAAATGGGACCTGGAACTGGCCTGGGGTCAGCCTGGGGGACTGTAAAGGGTTTGGGGTCTGGGTTAGGTCCAAGGTAACAGTGGGGAATGGGGCTGAAGCTGATATAGTAGCCATGCTAGAGGAACATGGCAGGATAGTTCTTGTAAGAAAATTGGAGTTCATTAGTCCATCGGCACTCGACATCGAACCCGATAGCAGCATTCGTGCCGCGGATGAAGTCGTGGAAGCCATCGCCATTGCAGCTGGAGGCAAAGGGTGGTTGTGATTTCCTTCATATGTTGTAATAAGGATTGTTCTATCTTCTGCGCATCTTTGAACCTGTCCACAATATTCAACATTCATTCATTAATTATATATTATTCCCCATCGCCATCACTGTTCTTCAAAACTATACCTGTTTTCTAACGGGACAACCAGCGGCCATGGTACAGCGGTAATATGCGCGAGGACATGGATTTCCTTTGGCCATTTTCTGTCCATACTTTCTCCACTGACATCCATCCGTGATCTTTATAGATTTCAATAAATACATAAAAATCCAATCTCTAACACCATACATATATATAAAACCAAAATCATGAATTTGGAGCCACATACGTACCATGGTTGCCTCCGATCTAGCTCGAACTGAAACTCTTGCTTTTCTCATGGTAGCCTCGGTTTGATCAACGTTTTTGGAAGAATTAAACCTGGGGACCTTATTAGCAACCCAACCTTGGCCTTGGGACCCTTGATCCGGGCTATCTTCGCTACTGTCACGCTTTCTCAGTCCAAATCCCTTGGAGGCTATCTCCGATCCCAAATGGTCCGACGAAGACAACGAAGGTTCGTCGATATCGACAGCGGGTAGACGAAGGTCCATAAACTGTCTTGGGCTTGGCACCATCAATCCTCCACTTGATTTCTTAATTTGTTTCATTTGATCTTGTTCTTCGGCTTTTGCATCGGGTGGTTGTTGCATGAGGGTGACCAGATGCATCTGCACCGTGTTGTAATTGCTTGTTACCTGGCTCAACATCTCGCGTAACCTTTGGTTCTCGGTGTTCATTCGTTCCACTTCAGCTTGTAAAACAGCTACCTAAACAAAACCCCCAATGTTTCTTTTAACACAACAAAATTTCCCTATCCTTAGAATAAATCATCACTTGACTCACCTCGTCTTTAGCTCGTTTATCCTCCGTGTTACAATGTATACCATCATTGGATATATCGCTACTAGTAGTCGTAGTTAACAGATTTAAACCAGTCTGAAAATCAAGAACCAATGTATTTGTAATTCATCATTTCATCAAAAAAAAAAAAAAAAAAAAGCTGCAGCGCTAGCAACAAAGAAATGGAATGGAAGGGTTGACTGACGTTGACGTTAAGCTGAAGCTTAGTCCGATCGGCAGAGTCTTTGATGTCGGAATCGGAGGTGTGGATGAGATTACCATCATCGTCGTCGTTGTCGTCCTCCTCCTCCACCTCCTCATCATCGATATCATCAACAAGCTTATTACTCCTTTGAGCGAAAAAATCCATTTCACCGACGATCTTCAGTTTATCATCATCATTATCGACAACAACATCATCATCAGATGGTAAAAAGGAAGGGTCTTGATCATGGCAACAGTTGAAGTTAACAGGGAACTGAATGGTAGGCGGAGTTGTAGCATCCATGGCATTAACAAGAAAAAGGGCGCAGTTGTGGTGGGGTTTAGTAGTGAGTTGAGACTGAGTCAGGAAAGCAATGGGGACAGTTGGGTCGTGAAGGAGGGGATCTAAATCAATAGAGAATCCACTGGGGTTTGGCCATAAATCAAGAGAGAGAGAAGTCTTTGAGCGGTGCAACGGACCCGGCAATAGAAAAGGAAGTTCCACACTTAACAAGACGACCAAATACTAGTATTATGCCACCAAAGCCCCACTACTGTAACAATGCCTAACTACATCTAGTTTATATCGTTATATTATTTATCACTTCCAAGATATTTGGAAGTATTGCTTTTTTATTTTTTATTTTTTTAATTAATATAATTGTTTTTTTTTCAAAATTATTATACCTATTAATAACCTTTTTACTATTAAAATTATATTAAATTATATTTACGAAATTATGTCACCCCATTAAAAAAAATACTATTCTAGTTTAGGCTATTCGTAAATTTGGAATTTAGTCTCTATATTTTTATTTTTATAAATTTAGTCTCTACTTTTCATATTTCAAAATCCAGGTCTATTTGTACTAATTTCATGACCAGCTTTGCACTTAAGATTAGATGATAGATTGTATTTTTCTTTCATGTTCATTTCATGGTGCATTTTTGGGGTTCGAGATTGTTCCTCCCAATAATATCAACTTAAAGGTTTGAGTTTTATAATTCTTTTTTTTTGAAAAATAGAACATCGATAATGTCAATGTATCGCAAAGAAAAAGAAAGAAAGAATAAAAAACACACAGATTTTTACGTGAAAACCCTTTCGGGAAAAAACCACAGGCAGAAGAGAAGATAATTCACTATGTCGAATTCGAATAATTACAAGAGGAGTAGACTATGTTTATTTATAGGTGTGTAAAACCATATTCTAATCAAAATAAAATAGAAGTAATGCAGTAAGATTAAAACACCTTATTCATATCAACATTAAACAGAGGAAGTATATTTCTATTCGAACTTCTCTTGCACACTTGTATTTTACCACTTGTATTTTATTTTATCATGAATTTGGGTCACATCTCTAACATCTCCACCTTGACACGAATTCTTCAACAAACAAGTTCTTCATCGCGAACTCTCAATGAACAAGTACTCCACCTCTTCCATAAAACCCCTTAAGGGTTTAACTACAACAATGAACACCAACCAAGTCTAAGCAATGCTCAAACTTGGTTATGGGAAGTGACTTAGACATCATATCTCCAGGATTTTCATGAGTACTAATTTTGCTCACAACAATATCACCACGAGCAATTATATCACGAACAAAATGATATCGAACATCAATGTGCTTTGTTCTCTCATGAAACATTTGATCTTTTGTAAGGAAGATGACACTTTGACTGTCACAAAATACTGTACTGATTTGAAGGTCTTCATTGAGTTCATTAAAGAGTCCCTTCAACCAAAAGGCTTCTTTACAGCCTCAGTAATTGTTATGTACTCAGTTTCAGAGATAGACAAAGTGACTGTAGTTTGCAAAGTGGCTTTCCAACTGATTGCACGACTTCCGATTATAAAGACATAACCTGTGAGAGATCTTTTTCTATCAAGGTCTCCAGCAAAATCAGCATCAACATACCCAATGACTCCATCTCTAGTTCTTCTAAACTGTAAGCAAACATCAATAGTACCTCGTAAGTATCTTAAATTCCACTGAACTGCTTTCCAGTGTTCTTAACCGAGATTCACCTTGTATCTGCTAACTACACTGACTGCATATGATAAATCTGGACGTGAACAAACCATAGCATACATAAGAGATCCCACTGCACTAGAATATGGAACATGTGACATGTACTCAATCTCATCATTTGATTATGGAGACAAAGCGATCAAAGTCTGAAATGGGCTGCTAAATGAGTACTAATAGGCTTAACACTCTACATATTGAAACTGCAAAGAACTTTCTCAATGTACCCCTTCTGACTTAGGTACAATTTACTTGCTTTTCTATCTCTGAGAATCTCCATACCAAGTATCTTCTTTGTTGGTCCCAAATCTTTCATATCAAATTCTTAACTAAGCTGGGTTTTGACCTTTCTTATCTCTCGTTTATCTTTCGCTACTGTCAACATGTCATCAACATAGAGGAGTAGGTACACAAAAGAGCCATCACTGTGTTTCTTAAAGTAAACACAACTGTCAAAGCTACTTCTTTTGAAATCATGAGAAGTCATAAAGGAATCAAACTTGTACCACTGTCTTGGTGACTATTTCAAACCGTAAAAGGACTTTTTCAACAAGCAAACATAGTCTTCTTTTTCTGAGACTGTAAAACCCTCTGGTTGTTGCATGTAAATATCCTCCTCAAGTTCTCTATGCAAAAATGCAGTTTTTACTTCTAACTGCTCAAGCTCTGAATCATGCATGGTCACATACCAAGCAAAGCTCGAACCGAACTATGCTTCACAACTAGGGAGAACGCATCTGTGAAGTCCACTCTTGAAATTTAACTGTAACCCTTTGCAACAAGCTTTGCTTTATATCTTGGTTCTTCAACTCCTAGAGTCCCTTCTTTCTTTTTAAACACCCATTTACAACGAACAGTTTTTTTGCCTTTAGGAAGTTTCACAAGATCCCATGTTCTAATTTTGAGGAGTGATTTCATCTCCTCTTGCATAACAAACATCCACTTTTCCGAATCTTCACAGCTAACCACCTCAGAATAAGTAGATGGTTCTTGGTTTGCATCTATATCTTTAGCCACATTTAAAGCATAAGCAACTAGATTAGCCTCGGCATGCCTCTTTGGAGGTTTAATCTCTCTTCTAGTTCTGTTTTTGGTGATAGAGTATTGTGGTGAAGAAGCAACTCTATTATGAATTTTTGTACTGGTTTGAGGAGTCGACTCTGTTGTGGATTCTGGATTAATCTGATGCTCCACCTACTTTTGCTGTTCTTTATTGGAAGAGCCTTTAAGAGATAAGTTAGGTAGCATAGCAGTTTCATAAAAAAAAACATCTCTGCTAATAAAAAATTTTCTATTTTCAGGACACCATAACTTATACCCTTTTACACCAGCTTTATAACCAAATAAAACACATTTAATGGATCTCGGTTCCAATTTTCCATTACCAACACGAGCATACGCAGAACACCCAAAGATCTTTAAATCAGAATAATCAGCAGGATTACCAGACCATACCTCTTGTGGAGTCTTTTTCTCAATGGCAACGGATGAAGATCGGTTGATAAAAAAACATGCAGTAAAGGCTGCTTTGGCCCAAAATGACTTTGGTAAGTTGGCATTCGACAACATACATCGAACCTTCTCCATGATCGTTCTGTTCATTCGTTCTGCAACACCGTTTTGCTATGGAGTATGACGAACTGTCAAGTGTCTCACGATCCCTTCTGACTTGCACAGTTCATTAAACTCATCAGAACAGAACTCTAAGCTATTGTCTTTACGGAAGTGTTATATTTGTTTTCCCGTATGTTTTTCAATCATACTTTTCCAAGACTTAAATGCGAAAAATACATCGCTTTTCTGCTTCAGAAAAAAAGCCCAAACTTTTCTAGAAAAATCATCAATAAGTGTTAGCATATAATTAGCTCCACCTCTCGAAGGCACTCTGGATGGCCCCCACAGATCAGAATGAATATACTCCAATGTTCCCTTCGTGTTATGGATTCCTCTAGTGAATCGAACTCTCTTTTGCTTCCCAAAAACACAGTGCTCACAAAATTTCAGTTTGTGAATTTCTTGCCCATCAAGAAGTCCTCTTTTGCTCAATATTGCCATGCCATTCTCAATCATATGCCCTAGGAGCATATGCCAAAGTCTAGTAATATCATTATCTGACAAGGAAGAGGAAGCGACAGCTGCATCACCAGTAACTATAGAACATTGCAAAACATATAACTTGACAGTCTTTCTCTGCCCTTTTATCACAACGAGGGAACCTTTAGAAATCTTTAAAACCCCACTTTCAGCTGTGTATTTGTACCCTTTTGAATCAAAAGTACTCAACGAAATCAAATTTCTCTTCAATTCTGGAACATGTTGCATGTCACTAATTTTTGAGTTAGAGGTGCTGTCGAAAAGTGCTTTTCAACCCAAAAGTAAAAGTAGTTTTTTTAGCTTTTGCTTTTGGTAAAAGTGCTTTTAGGAATAAATGACAATTTTAACCCTTATAATGTATTTTATATAATATTTATATGGTGTATGTAATTATTTTCTTATTAAAATTTATTATATATATATATAATATTATATGTTTAAATTTTTATTGGTCATATTTTATTATTTAAAATATAGTTTATATGTTCGAGTTAAATTTTATGAATAATTAATATTAATTGCTTAAAAATATTTAAAATTTATATTTCATATATTAAAATATTAAAAACAAATTATAATAAATTATTTTTTATATTCTTACTAAGATATCATAATATTAACTAATTTGAACATTATTTAAATGTATATTTATTACTTTATAACACAATGTCTAAAATGGACATTTTATTTATCAAAAGTACTTTTTGACAGCAATACTAAACACTTAAATCTTAGACCAAACTTTTCAAAAGTACTTCTCAAAATCACTTTTCCACAACACTTCTCAAAAGCAATGCTAAACTAGCCTTAAGTGTTCTGACATGTAACACCCCTAACCCACGTCCGTCGCCGGATTAGAGTTACGAGGCATTACTTATCCAATCACAAGTCCCCGCACTCAAATGAATCTTATTACAATAATTAATACATAATCAAAACATGCTATTATAAACAAATAAGTTACCACCAAACATTATCACAAGCATCTTTAAAACCAATTCCATTCAAATAGCAAAATCACTATTCACTAGGTCATTTAAAAGCAAAGGCCGAATAGGTATAGTGCACTTATTCATTCATTCTATTGCTATTATCATCCATACATTCAAACATATATCATTCCTGAACATATACATTACTTCCGATCATTTCAATATCACATACAATTATATCATTGTCCTATCTACTCATCTCACAATCGAATATACCATAAATAAAAATATCAAACCAACTTATTTATCTCAAAAATTTCTTATCACATTCGGCTATGTTCATTACATATATATATATATATATCTTCCATAATATGCACATCTAACAAGATATTACATCTATGATTTAACCATTTATAACACATGGCGGAATATAATATATATCTCAAAGGGAGAATCTAAGTTCCAAACTAAAACAAATCATGGTCGAATATCTACAAATAAGTACACATTAAATTGCTCATTAATATATCACTTTTGATAATCACATACACAAAAATGTGACATATTCCATTCATGTCTAGTCACATTGGCACATTCAAATAATTATGCCACAAACATTTTTATGAACCCAATGTCTTTTACCATATTCAACCAATTCCATGAGCTCAAAAATTCTCATATAACATATTATGAAATAACTTTCAAACTAGGCTTTTAATAAATATACTAATATACTCAAATAATAATTCCATATTTAAACATGATCAAACCAACTCAAACATTGTAACACCCTGATTTAGGGGTTATACGTTTGGAGCATAACTCGAGCATTTAGTAGGCTATGGTCATGTTGGGAGAATTTTTAGGGGCTAGGTAATTCGGATATAATTCGAGTGATTGGAAGGGTTTTGGGTGTTTTTGGATGTGGTTTAGAAGTTTAAGAATGCTCGGATTGAAGGGGAAAGGCTTAGGAAAATTTTAATTTTTGGGGTTAAGGAATGGAGCTGGGCTTTAGAGGTTTTAAAAGAATTAATTGGGCGTTTTAGGTACATGAAAGGCATTGGCAGAGTGGTTATGCGCTGCTTGGGGGCTTTGGAAGGTGGCGCCTATGGGGCTTGGGTTCGAGTCCAAGCGGCAGAAGAATTTCTCGCTTTAATTTTGCGTCAAGGGACTGGGCTAAGTAGGCCTTAAAATTAAATGGGTAGGTTTGATGGACATGGAAGTCCAGTGGCGAGTGGCTCTTAGGCGCTACTTAGCGCGCTGGAGGAGAAGAGAGCACGGGTTCGAGGGTGGAGCTGCATTTGGGTGTTTTTGTTTTGCTTTTTGGTGATGGGCTGAAGAAGGTAGGTGTTAAGAATAATTATTGGGGGCTTTTAGCATAAAAATCAAGGTGGCCCAAGTGGCATGGGCGCTACTTAGCAGCAGGGTTCCCCCAGGTCCTGTGTTCGAATCCTGGGGGCTGTAGGTGGATTGGTTTTATTTTTGTTGTTTGCCGATTGGGGGTATTGGACAAACACATGGGGAGGGCTTCAAATGGATAAAGATTAAGATTAATTTTGGTTTTAATTCTACCAAGGAGAATTATTAGATTATTCTTTTTTTTTTTTTTTTTAGTTGATAAAGGTATAGAATAAGAAGGGAATTTGAATTAGAATAAAAGAGGTTTTGGTGGTGTTGGAATTAATTTGGAGTGATAAGGGTGGGTTTTGGTTTTGATAATTGTAAGAGTATTTTTAATTAGTTAAGATTAGTAAATAGAGATAATGGTGGTGATGGATTATTTATTATTATTTATTAATTAGATTAAGTGGACCTATTATTATTATTTTTTTTTAAATAATAATGGGATAATATGAGCATTATTATTGGATTTTTATTTGGTTAATATTAAGAGTTTTTTTTTAGGATTATTATAGGAGATAATCAAGGATATTATGAAGATTAAAAGAATTATTATTGGATTATTAGGGAAGTGTTCAAGTGGGATTAAATTAGTGAGGTGTTGGCCAAATTTTGGAGACTTCAAGGGGGGTTGGCCAAATACTATAAGTAGGGGAGGGGGGAGTGCTAGTTGTTCATCAAGTCTTTTGCCTCTCCCTCTTGGTGTGCCGATTTCTCCTTTGGCCTTTGTAGCCAAGTATTTCTTTTGTTTTCTTTTAGTCCCTTGATAGCCGAAATCCTTAGCCCTCCATCTCTCTTCTACTTTATCAAGTTTGAAGCCGAACCGGTGAGGTGTAGTGCTGTCGACATTTAGAGCTTGTAGCCAGCGCCAAGGAGTCTAAAGGAAGGTCTCGAATTGTTTGGACTCATCAAGGGGCAAATCGACAAAAGTACTGAGGAGCCTTTGAGATTTAAGATCGTTTGATGTAAGTAGTTAAATTGTAGTTGTTAAGCTTGAGATTTTGTATTATGGTGTTTAACCAAAGGGTTCTAATTAAGTGATTACGATGGACGTGGGTTCGAGTACCGATCAAGGTGGGCAAGGGAAAGTCCCCATCCCAAAGTTCAAGAAGAGATCCGTTTACTGCTGTTCGAGATTGGCCACGGTGTGGGCCAACAAAGAAGAAACGTTAGGCGTAAAGTCGTAGTTTCGCTAGACGATAGCATCGAGGATCGAGTCTAGAACTCCTAGTGATAAGGTGTGTAGTTAGCCATTGTTTCCGGATTTTGCGTGATAAATGTCTATTTTATATGTATGCTAACCAAATCATGGATAAATGTGAAAATGGTACCCTTAAGGGGTATGAAGATGATCGAGTTAGTAGCAAAGTTTGTAAATATGTGATCACCGATTTTATTATGTGAGTATGCCTATGATTGTGTTTAATATGTACATGCACCACCTTATCATCATTTTATGTTACATGTGCATGGGTGGGTTTTGAAAGAAGATGCGGGTGTACTTGAGTACGTGGTTGATGTCGACTTTGTGCTACATCGTGGATTGGCGCCGATCGAGGTCGCGTTGTGGATCTTTGCGATTTAGTTCGCGTGGTTACCTTGATTGATATGGGCTTTATGCCATATCGTGGCTTGATGGATTACTGTGTGCTCCATCGTGGTTTGATGTTGGCTATACGCTACATCGTGGATGGCATTGGTTGCCTTTTTGGAGGGAAAAGGAGAGGGTGACTCGATAGTCCCCTGGTGTGTGGTAGGCTGGATAAGGGGGTGTGTAGCGGATGGACCCTAGGTTGGGTTGGGAATCATGCTGCATTATTTTTGTGATAATATGGAAATGGGCCAAGCCCAATATGACATGTGGATAGGTATGTTTTGGAAACATACGTGGAAATGGGCCAAGCCCAGTTGATAAGTGGTTTATTGAGAAATGGGCCTAGCCCAGTGTTTGAGCATGATTTGAATGTGGGCCAAGCCCAGATTGTGGTAAATGTTAAAGTGAATATATATATATGTTACTTGTTGCATTTGATAATTGGGATATTATGTGGCTAGCATGTGGGTGGATTTCAGTGGTTAACTTACACACTGAGTCTGTATGACTCACCCAACTGTTTAAACATCGCAGGAGTCATGATTGATCGGACCGGGTTGGAGTGGATACAAGGTGGCCCATGCAGAAACAGATTTTCATGCAGAAGTAGACGTTTTGAATATTTTTATTTGAAGCTTTTTAATTCAAAGTACTTGGTTTATTTATTTGATGTAATAAGGGTCACTTTTGATTAAAGTACGCTATTTATAGTTGTTAAAGGTTATAACGTATTTAGCAATATTCTTACAAAAGAGTTATATTATAGTAAATTATAATAAAGTTTTAATTCATCCCAAGCATATATTATTTAATAATTTTAAATGGACATGACTTTACCGAAGATAATAAATTTTCATGTTTTAAATTCTAAGTAAAGAAACATATTTTCACTAACATAACAGTTCGATTAAGTAGTGAATAGGCCGGTTTGGGGTTATTCTGATTTGAGTATCGAGCCAGTTCAAAACTCGGCTTTGAGGGTTTTGGGCCCAAAAATATTTTGAAAATGGGCTTTTCAAAAATGTGGGTTTTTATGAAATATTTTTTTAGGTTATTCTGGCATGGCACCTGTGTCTCCGACCCACAGTCCACCAGGTAAGTACTTTGGACTTTTGAAGTGATTTGTTTATATGAATTGTTATGGGTTTATTTGGGCTCGTAGAATAGAATGTTAGGGCTATTGGACCCTAGGACTAGTCTACTCAAACATATGCATAAGACTTAAAGACTATTAACAAACCTGTGATTAAGTCGCCGAGTTAAGGTGTGGTAACCATTGTGCGCATGTCTAGGAGTGGATCCGGAAGAGCTTGGTACTTAAGCAGTCCTCGTGACTCACCTCCTCTTGTTTGGAATCCTACAGTGCGTAGCTAGCTACGGTTCACCTTAACCAAGAGGACTTGTTCATAGGCTAAACCAATTATTAAAACCCGAAAGGGATTTGCCTCACTGTTTTAAAGTCCTTAGTTTTAAAATTTCTAAAAAAATACCCCTGTAGGAAAATGACGAAATTACCCCTGGGTAGGGAAGGAAACTTGATTGCTCGAAAGAACTACTCTCGGAAACTTCATTGCATAAAATTGCTCGTGGATAAAATAGTGAAACAATAATTTCTAATGCATAAAACTTTTTAAACAGATTAAATCACGACGATAGAGATGAGTTCTAGGGGACGCGGTAGAGGTAGAATGGCCGCGATCGGGCCAGGTTAGGAGTCCGCCATGGGTCGAGAAGGTGAAGTGCCGCCAGCAGTGGTCGCGGAGGAGCAAGACCGCACAGAGAAGATGATGCGATGTCGCGGGCCATGTTACGAATTTTAGAGCGTGTAGCGAGGAGCTAGTAGAGGAAATGGAACTCGAAAATCGGTGTCGGAAAGGCTTAGATTGAGCGGAGCCGAGATCTTTAGAGGAATATCTGGAGTAGCTCGAACGTAGCGGAGTATTGGCTAGAAGCGATCGAAAGAATCATGGACGATTTGGACCGCACCAATGAAGAAAAGTCGAAGGGTCTTTGTTTAGTTGCTTAGCGCCGGCTTATCGTTGGTGGCTCATTTGTCAAGCAAAGTGTACCAGCAGGTCGGCGAGATTGGGACTTCTTTAAGGTTAAGTTTGAAGGAAAGTACGTAGGAGCCGATTACTTGGACTCGCAAAGGAAAGCGTTTCTAAATCTAGTACAAGGAAGTAAGTCGATAGCTGAGTCTGAAGCGGAATTCGTGCGACTTAGTCGGTATGCTAAGGGAATTGTGGCCACCGATTATGAGAGGTGCGTCCGGTTTGAAGACGGATTGCGAGATGAACTTGAATGGTGATTGCTCGCAGAGGGAGAGAGACTTCAGCGGTGCTAGTGGAGAAAGCTCGGATCATTGAAGAGGTTAAGAAGACTATAAGGAGAACCGAAAGGAATAGGAGCGAGAATAAGAGAAATATTGGACCGTCGGTATCGCTTGATAATGTCCGAAAAAGACCAAGGACCGAGAACCCAGTAAGTGTACTTGTACCAATGGATCGGAATCATTCTTGTGTTCGATGTGGAAGACCTCACACGAGGAGAGTGTTGGGGAAATAGTAAAGAATGCTTTCGGTGCGGATCTAAGGCACATTTAGTTAAGAATTGTCCTCAAGCGACGAGGGTCGTGGTTCAAGTCATGGAAGGAATGGTTCTAGTCAGAGTCAACCAAGGATGTGATATTAGGTAAGCTCCTTTGCGTTGGTACATGCTTTAATTACTTGGTTTGATTACGATTTAGCCTTTTCTGTGTTGCTAAGAGAGGTGTTTGAATTTTTTTAGCATGAACTTAGGGACCGTGTCGGGAAGTTTGATAGAGTAAGATCAGTCTGCGCAGCAGAGGCGTAGAATAGCGAATTATGATTGTTCGGTTATAAGTAATTTCGAGGACGAAATTATTTTAAGGAGGGTAGAATTGTAACACCCTGATTTAGGGGTTATGCGTTTGGAGCATAACTCGAGCATTTAGTAGGCTATGGTCATGTTGGGAGAATTTTTAGGGGCTAGGTAATTCGGATATAATTCGAGTGATTGGAAGGGTTTTGGGTGTTTTTGGATGTGGTTTAGAAGTTTAAGAATGCTCGGATTGAAGGGGAAAGGCTTAGGAAAATTTTAATTTTTGGGGTTAAGGAATGGAGCTGGGCTTTAGAGGTTTTAAAAGAATTAATTGGGCGTTTTAGGCACATGAAAGGCATTAGCGAGTGGTTATGCGCCGCTGCTTGGGGCTTTTGGAAGGTGGCGCCTATGGGGCTTGGGTTCGAGTCCAAGCAAAGAATTTCTCGTTTTAATTTTGCGTCAAGGGATTGGGCTAAGTAGGCCTTAAAATTAAATGGGTAGGTTTGATGGACATGGAAGTCCAAAGGCGAGTGGCTCTTAGGCGCTACTTAGGCGCTTGGAGGAGAAGAGAGCACGGGTTCGAGGCCGGAGCCGCATTTGGGCGTTTTGTTTTGCTTTTTGGTGATGGGTTTGAAGAAGGTAGGTGTTAAGAATAATTATTGGGGGCTTTTAGCATAAAAATCAAGGTGGCCCAAGTGGCACAGGCGCTACTTAGTGAGGTTCCCCCAGTCCCGTGTTCGAATCTCAAAATTTGTAGGTGGATTGGTTTTATTTTTGTTGTTTGCTTAGATTGGGGGTATTGGACAACACATGGGGAGGGGCTTCAAATGGATAAAGATTAAGATTAATTTTGGTTTTAATTAATTTGAAGGAGAATTATTAGATTATTATTCTTTTTTTTTTTTTTTTTTTTTTAGTTGATAAAGGTATAGAATAAGAAGGGAATTTGAATTAGAATAAAAGAGGTTTTGGTGGTGTTGGAATTAACTGGAGTGATAAGGGTGGGTTTTGGTTTTGATAATTGTAAGAGTATTTTTAATTAGTTAAGATTAGTAAATAGAGATAATGGTGGTGATGGATTATTTATTATTATTTATTAATTAGATTAAGTGGACCTATTATTATTATTTTTTTAAATAATAATGGGATAATATGAGCATTATTATTGGATTTTTATTTGGTTAATATTAAGAGTTTTTTTTTAGGATTATTATAGGAGATAATCAAGGATATTATGAAGATTAAAAGAATTATTATTGGATTATTAGGAAGTGTTCAAGTGGGATTAAATTAGTGAGGTGTTGGCCAAATTTTGGAGACTTCAAGGGGTTGGCGAATACTATAAGTAGGGGAGGGGGAGTGCTAGTTGTTCATCAAGTCTTTTGCCTCTCCCTCTTGGTGTGCTTGGATTTCTCCTTTGGCCTTTGTAGCCAAGTATTTCTTTTGTTTTCTTTTAGTCCCTTGATAGCCGAAATCCTTAGCCCTCCATCTCTCTTCTACTTTATCAAGTTTGAAGCCGAACCGGTGAGGTGTAGTGTCTTTGTCGACATTTAGAGCTTGTAGCCGCGCCAAGGAGTCTAAAGGAAGGTCTCGAATTGTTTGGACTCATCAAGGGCAAATCGACAAAAGTACTGAGAGGAGCCTTTGAGATTTAAGATCGTTTGATGAAGTAGTTAAATTGTAGTTGTTCGCTTGAGATTTTGTATTATGGTGTTTAACCAAAGGGTTCTAATTAAGTGATTACGATGGACGTGGGTTCGAGTACCCGGTCAAGGTGGGCAAGGGAAAGTCCCCATCCCAAAGTTCAAGAAGAGATCCGTTTACATTGTTCGAGATTGGCCACGGTGTGTGGGCCAACAAAGAAGAAACGTTAGTTAGCCGTCGTGGTTTAAGCTAGACGATAGCATCGAGGATCGAGTCTAGAACTCCTAGTGATAAGGTGTGTAGTTAGCCATTGTTTCCGAGGATTTGCGTGATAAATGTCTATTTTATATGTATGCTAACCAAAGGCGATAAATGTGAAAATGGTACCCTTAAGGGGTATGAAGATGATCAGGTTAGTAGCAAAGTTTGTAAATATGTGATCACTGATTTTATTATGTGAGTATGCCTATGATTGTGTTTAATATGTACATGCACCACCTTATCATCATTTTATGTTACATGTGCATGGGTGGGTTTTGAAAGAAGATGCGGGTGTACTTCGAGTGCGTGGTTGATGTCGACTTTGTGCTACATCGTGGATTGGCGCCGATCCGAGGTCGCGTTGTGGATCTTTGCGATTTAGTTCGCGTGGTTACCTTGATTGATATGGGCTTTATGCCATATCGTGGCTTGATGGATTGCTGTGTGCTCCATCGTGGTTTGATGTTGGCTATACGCTACATCGTGGATGGCATTGGTTGCCTTTTTGGAGGGAAAAGGAGAGGGTGACTCGATAGTCCCCGGTGTGTGGTAGGTCGATAAGGGGGTGTGTAGCGGATGGACCCTAGGTTGGGTTGGGAATCATGCAAAGATTATTTTTGTGATAATATGGAAATGGGCCAAGCCCAATATGACATGTGGATAGGTATGTTTTGGAAACATACGTGGAAATGGGCCAAGCCCAGTTGATAAGTGGTTTATTGAGAAATGGGCCTAGCCAGGTGTTTGAGCATGATTTGAATGTGGGCCAAGCCCGTTGTGGTAAATGTTAAAGTGAATATATATATATGTTACTTGTTGCATTTGATAATTGGGATATTATGTGGCTAGCATGTGGGTGGATTTCAGTGGTTAACTTACACACTGAGTCTGTATGACTCACCCAACTGTTTAAACATCGCAGGAGTCATGATTGATCGGACCGGGTTGGAGTGGATACAAGGTGGCCCATGCGAAAAGATTTTCATGCGTAGTAGACGTTTTGAATATTTTTATTTGAAGCTTTTTAATTCAAAGTACTTGGTTTATTTATTTGATGTAATAAGGGTCACTTTTGATTAAAGTACGCTATTTATAGTTGTTAAAGGTTATAACGTATTTAGCAATATTCTTACAAAAGAGTTATATTATAGTAAATTATAATAAAGTTTTAATTCATCCCAAGCATATATTATTTAATAATTTTAAATGGACATGACTTTACCGAAGATAATAAATTTTCATGTTTTAAATTCTAAGTAAAGAAACATATTTTCACTAACATAACCAGATTCGGTCGTAGTGAATAGGCCGGGTTTGGGGTTGTTACAAACATAAAAGCATAGCCATTTTCGCATGGCATATACATATATATAAATACCATTCGAACACAACCCAAGAAATATTGCCTATACATGCCATATGTTTCAAAAGGGGTACTACTTATAGAATACCGAAGAGAGATGATAGTGCGAATGACTTTGACGAAGATCCCCGAGCACGAGCTAGCCTTCAAGATCTATACAATACTCAAACAACATACATACGGTAAGCTAATATAGCTTAGTAAGTTTTAAGCAATGGTAAAAATTATACAACTAATCAATAAAAAAATTAATTAATCCAATATGAGCAATAATGAATTCATAAGTACAAATATGCATAACTTGTCACCATTCAACAACCACCATATCTAATAGATCTCAAAACCGAATACTCAAGTACTATTTATCCATTTCGAATAAGCTCAAAGTTTAACATTCACATCTCATTTCTATATTTTCGTAACAAAAGTAACTTACCTCACTAGTACCTGGTTATTAAGCTATCATGCAACCCTTACTCATGTATCACTTCTCGTTTATCTCCCTTCATCAGTTTATGTCCCAGAAGTCTCTGTAATCCCGCACACATAGTGCAAATTACGTAACGTATCGCACACTTAGTGCCATTATGTGAGAAAGAGCACACACACAGTGCCATTTAATAGTAATGTATCGCACACTTAGTGCCATTACTTATTATTCCGCACACACAGTGCCATTTAACAGTAATGTATCGCACACTTAGTGCCATTACTTATTATTCCGCACACACAGTTCCATTTAACAGTAATGTATCGCACACTTAGTGCCATTACTTATTATTTCGCACACACAGTGCCATTTAACAGACCCTTCCATTGCTCTTCAAAACATATATAATTCCATTCTCAATTATACATACTCAATTTACCTTTTTCAAATACCAACACATTCGGCGTACACACGTTACATATATCTAGCCATAGCATACATGTATTTTTCAACATCTCCATTTGCCTTTTTCATTTACCATTACATTCGGCAAACTCAATATACACATATATTTATTCATAGCATACATCCATCTCTCATTTCATAATCATATATAACTACCTCTTTATAAATGCTTATACTCATGTAACTCATTTAATCAACAATTACATATATATATTTTTATACACATCAACTTAACATTTGGCTATTATAAATACATTTCATTTCCTCTCATGATACATTCGGCAATAGGGGAATTATCAAGCTTATAATTTATTTTCATATGCACATTAGTATATAATCAATTTCATTTCATCCAACTGCTTAAAAACTTATCTCGAAAATCGACGAATTAGGGTTTCTCGGCTACTCGTTCAATTTCGCCTTTCCCCGGTCCAACTTCGTGACTTTATGTTCTTGATCTAATTAAATTCCAAATTTAAGCTTATTTAATATATTTTCATTCAATTTAATACAAAAATCACATAAATGGGCAAATTACCATTTTACCCCTGACATTTACAACTTTTACAATTTAGTCCCTATTGCACAAAACACAAAAATACACATAATTTGATTTTATTCCTCTAGGGCCAAATACTACCCATGCCCATACAAAACTATACAATTCATTTATTTCACATTTGGACCCTTCAATTTACAAATTTCTCAATTTAGTCCTATTTACTCAAAATTATCAAAATTTCCAATACAAAACATGTTAATCTAAAACATATCTTTAAAACAAAATCATCAAACATCAAAAATCTCAAGCCTTCATCAATGGCCGAACATCACTCATGCATCAATAACAAAAATTATAACATGGGTCGAATAGTATTCGAAGCAACGATCTCAAAAACGTAAAAATTATCAAAAACTGAGCTAAAACTCACCTTGAATCAAGTTAATCCATGGCCGAACTTAGCTTGGATCTTCTTGTTTTTGTTTCTCCTTATTTCGGCACCAAGAACAAAAAGATGGACTTGCAAATTGTTTTTCTCTTTTTGTTTTATTATAATGCATTTTTAATGTTTATTTTATCATTAATATATTTTAACATATAAAACAATTATACATTATATATATATTAAGTCACATTGCCGTCCACTACTCTTATATAAAGGTCAAATTGCATCTTTAATACTCATGCAAAAGAATACAACTCACTTTAGCCACCTAATTTAATAAATGGCTATTTTTACAACTTACGCGATTTAGCCCTTGTCGTTAAATTGAACACATAAATGGTCAAATTAATTCACGAAGATTTTTGTACATGCACACCCATGAATCATAGTCACCCATGAATCGGGCTGTTACAACTCTCCCCCCTTAAGGGATTTTCGTCCCCGAAAATCTTATCAATGAATAAGTGTAGGTAACGTTCTTTTATTGATTCTTCAGTTTCCCAGGTTGCTTCCTCAACCCCGTGCTTATGCCACATTACTTTAACCAACGAGATTTTCTTATTTCGTAACTCTTTCACTTCATGAGCTAGAATACGAATCGGTTCTTCCTCATAAGTCAAGTCGGGCTGAAACTCAATCTCTGATGGGCTAATCACATGAGAAGGATCAGATCTGTATCGTTGGAGCATCGATACATGGAAGACATTATGAATCTTGTCTAACTAGGATTGAAACATAAGTCTATACGCAACCGGCCCGATACGCTCAATAACTTCATACGGCCCAATAAATCTCAGACTCAGCTTTCCTTTACGGCCAAATCTAAATATCTTTTTCCACAGCGAGACTTTCAAAAATACTCGGTCGCCCACCTGAAACTCTATATCTTTACGTTTCAAGTCCGCATACGACTTCTGACGATCTGAGGCGGCTTTCAAACTTTCTCGGATTACTTTTACTTTCTACTCAGTCTCTCTGATAAAATCAACCCCGTGTATCTTGCCTTCACTTAGCTCAGTCCAATATAGAGGTGTACGACATTTATGACCGTACAAAGCTTCATATGGTGCCATTTTCATACTCGATTGATAGTTGTTATTATACGTAAATTCAATCAAAGGCAAGTATCGTTCCCATGTCCCCTCAAACTCAAGAGCGCAACATCTCAACATCTCCTCGAGTATTTGAATAACACGTTCGGATTGACCATCTGGCTGAGGGTGAAAAGCCTTACTGAAATGCAATTTGGTACCTAAAGCATCTTGCAGTTTCTTCCAAAACAGTGATGTAAACCGCGGGTATCTATCCGAAACAATAGAAATAGGTACTCCGTGCAATCGTACGATCTGCGATTTGTACAACTCAGCTAACTTATCAAGTGAGAAATCCATACGTACCTGAATAAAATGGGTCGATTTCGTCAATCTATCAACAATAACTCAGATTGAGTCTTTCTTACTCGGCGTCAACGACAAACCCGATACGAAATCCATCGTGACTCTATCCCACTTCCACTCAGGTATCATAATCGGTTGGAGTAGTCCCGATGGCACCTGATACTCGGCTTTTACTTGTTGACATACTAAACACTTCGACACATAGTCTGAAATGTCTCGTTTCATACCATGCCACCAGTAATGCTGTTTCAGGTCGTTATACATTTTCGTGCTACCCAGATGAATCGACAATCTACTATTATAAGCTTCGTCACAAATCATTCGAATCAATTCAGGGTTCTTAGGTACACATATCCGATTCTTAAACCGTAGACATCCCTCAGCATCTATTTGAAAATCTGAATCCGTACTCGAGCCACAATGACTCCTTTTTACTTTTAAATCATCATCAACCACTTGAGCTTCATGAAACTGTTGTACAAATAGTGGTCTTGCCTTCAATTTTGCAATGATCACACCATCATCGGTCATAGCTATACCCACATTCATTGCACGTAGAGCAAATAGTGACTTTCGACTAAGTGCATCAGCAACCACATTAGCCTTCCTCGGGTGATAGTCAATCACAAGCTCGTAGTCTTTTAACAGTTCCAACCATCTACGCTATCTCAAATTTAGATCCTTCTGAGTCATTAAATACTTTAGACTCTTGTGATCCGAATAAACGTGGCATTTCTCACCGAATAGATAGTGACGCTATATTTTTAAAGCAAAAACTATAGCGGCCAACTCAAGGTCGTGCGTCGGATAATTCCTCTCGTGTGGTTTCAATTGTCTCAAAGCATAAGCTACAACTTTCCCCTCTTGCATCAAAACACAACCCAGTCCATTTAAGGATGCATTGCTGAAAATAAAAAAACTCCTTACCCGACTCTGGCTGAACCAACACTGGAGCATTCCGTTAGCAAAGTTTTTAGCTGATCAAAACTCTTCTGGCACCTGTCTGACCACTCGAATTTAATGTCTTTCTGTAATAGCTTTGTCATCAGGGCTGCTATCATAGAAAACCCTTTCACGAAGCGTCTATAATATCCGGCAAGTCCCAGAAAGCTACGTACCTTAGAAACATTCCGTGGAGGTTTCCAATCCAGTATAGCCGAGATTTTACTCGGGTCAACCCGAATGCCTGATGCTGAAATAACATGCCCTAGGAAGCTAACTTCATTCAACCAAAACTCACATTTGCTGAATTTTGCGTATAACTACTTATCACGTAAAATCTGTAACACCAGTCTCAAATGCTCAACATGCTCGATTTCGTCACGTGAATAGATCAATATGTCATCTATGAATACAACCACAAACAAATCTAGATACGGTCTAAATACTCGATTCATCAGATCCATGAAAATAGCAGGGCATTAGTGTGTCCAAACGGCATCACTAAGAACTCGTAATGGCTGTATCTCGTCCGAAAAGTAGTTTTTGGTATATCCGAGTCCCTAACTCGTAACTGATAATAACCTGATCTCAGATCAATTTTCGAGAACACTGAGGCTCCCTTAAGCTGATCGAATAAATCATCAATACGTGGCAACGGATATTTATTCTTTACAGTCACCTTATTGAGTTGTCGATAGTCGATGTACATTCTCAAAGTTCCGTCCTTCTTTTTCACAAATAGGACAAGCGCACCCCAGGGAGAGAAACTCGGTCGGGCGAAACCTTTATCTGTCAATTCTTGCAACTGAGCCTTCAACTCTTTTAATTCGGTCGTTGCCATTTTATACGGAGCTATCGAAATTGGAGTTGTCCCTGGCATTAGCTTAATACCAAACTCTACCTCCCGAACGGGTGGCAATCCCGGCAATTCCTCTGGAACACATCCGGATACTCACCAACAACCGGTACAGATTCAATCTTCTTTTCGGTTACCTTGCTGCCATTCACATACGCAAGATAAGCTTCGCAACCCCTTTCTCAAATACTGTCGAGCCAACATCGAAGATATCACAGCTGGTAGCCCATTCAAATCCGCAGATTCAATTCAAATTATCTCATTATTCTGGCACCTCAAATCAATAGTTTTTCATCTGTAATTCATTACTGCGTCGTGTACCGTCAACCAATCCATACCGAGGATAATATCGAACTCGTCAAATGGTAGTAACATCAGATCGGCCGGAAAACATGAGTATCGAATCATTAAAGGGCAATTCTTGCACACTTTATCAACTAGCACACACCGACTCAAGGGGTTCGAAACCCGAATCAGAAACTCAGTAGACTCAACAGGTAGAGTCTTACTGGATACTAATGTTTCACACACATATGAATGGGTTGAGCCGGGATCAATCAAAGCAGTTACACTTGTATCAAAGAGAGTGAAAATACCGGTAATGACATCTGGAGATGAAACCTCCTCTCTGGCACGAATGGCATAAGCTCTAGCCGGTGCACAGGCCTCTGATCGAATAGCCTCATCTGACGTCCCCCTCTGAGCGCCACTCCTACCTCCCATATTACGAGATGGTCTACCTCTAGCTGTAGTGCTGCTCGGTCTCGCGCTCTGAACAATGCCTTTTTTAGCTGTCTCCGGGCAATCCCGAACGAAATGATCATGCGAACCACACTTGTAACAAGTGCGATTATTAGATTTACCCGAACACTCACCAAATTGCCGTCTACCACACTGCTGACACTCTGGCTTACTCGGGCAGGTATTGCCAACACTAGCAACTGATGTAGCCCGAGAACTCACTGGTGGTCATTCTTGTATAAAGATTCCTGTGTTAGGTTTGGACCGACTACCATCATTCTTGAACTTCTTTGTTGACGCTTGAAGAAATTTACCTGCAGATCTCTTTCGGAAGTCTCTAGCTTCAAATTTGGCTTTCCTCTTTTCTTTCCCTAGCTCTTCGGCTTTACAAGCTCGCTCAACAAGTACTACGAACTCGTTTATTTCAAGGATGCCAACCAGAAGCTTTATATCTTCGTTTAAACCTTCTTCGAATATCCGGCACATAGCAGCCTCAGATGAAGCACATTCACGAGCATAGCGACTAAGTCTCACAAACTTGCGCTCGTATTCAGATACGGTCATACGACCTTGCTTAAGCTCGAGAAATTCTTTACATTTAGAGTCTATAAATCGCTGACTTATGTATTTCTTACGAAATTCCATCTGAAAGAAGTCCCAGGTAACTCTCTCCTTCAGAACAACTGATACAAGATTATTCTACCAATAGTAGGCAGAATCCCGTACTAATGATATGGCACACTTCAGGCATTCATCGGGTGTGCAAGACAGCTCATCAAAAACACGAATAGTATTATCGAGCCAAAATTAAGCTCGCTTAGCATCATCATCATCTTCGGCTCTAAATTCTTGAGCCCTGTGTTTTCTAATGCGGTCAATCGGAGGCTTGCTTACTCTCTTAGGATTTACGATCGGGGTTACCACCGGTACTACAGGGGGAGTGTTCTGATTCAGGGGATGTTGAACAGCCGGATTGGTTCGAATATATTGGCTGAACCAATCATTCATCATGCTATAAAAGGCTTGTTTAGCCCCCTCATCGGGATTACTCGCAGCTGGTCGAGATTCCTCCGGCGCGGTCCCTTGCGCGAGAGAAGGCGCCACGCTCTCGACATCGTCAGCTATAGCTCGATTGGGATCAGGATCCATTTACGATATGAAAGAAATAAACACATTTCACTGTCAGAAGTCATCACACTATCACATTATAAAATATGGCATGTATAGCTAGACTCCCACACGCTACGTTAGTCCGAGAACCGACAAAACCGTAGCTCAAATATCAATCAAATGTAACACCCCTAACCCATGTCCGTCACCGGATTAGGGTTACGAGGCATTACTTATCCAATCACAAGTCCCCGCACTCAAATGAATCTTATTACAATAATTAATACATAATCAAAACATGCTATTATAAACAAATAAGTTACCACCAAACATTATCACTAGCATCTTTAAAACCAATTCCATTCAAATAGCAAAATCACTATTCACTAGGTCATTTAAAAGCAAAGGCCGAATAGGTATAGTGCACTTATTCATTCATTCTGTTGCTATTATCATCCATACATTCAAACATATATCATTCCTGAACATATACATTACTTCCGATCATTTCAATATCACATACAATTATATCATTGTCCTATCTACTCATCTCACAATCGAATATACCATAAATAAAAATATCAAACCAACTTATTTATCTCAAAAATTTCTTATCACATTCGGCTATGTTCATTACATATATATATATCTTCCATAATATGCACATCTAACAAGATATTACATATATGATTTAACCATTTATAACACATGGCCGAATAAAATATATATCTCAAAGGGAGAATCTAAGCTCCAAACTAAAACAAATCATGGTCGAATATCTACAAATAAGTACACATTAAATTGCTCATTAATATATCACTTTTGATAATCACATACACAAAAATGTGACATATTCCATTCATGTCTAGTCACATTGGCACATTCAAATAATTATGCCACAAACATTTTTATCAACCCAATGTCTTTTACCATATTCAACCAATTCCATGAGCTCAAAAATTCTCATATAACATATTATGAAATAACTTTCAAACTAGGCTTTTAATAAATATACTAATATACTCAAATAATAATTCCATATTTAAACATGATCAAACCAACTCAAACATAAAAGCATAGCCATTTTCGCATGGCATATACATATATATAAATACCATTAGAACACAACCCAAGAAATATTGCCTATACATGCCATATGTTTCAAAAGGGGTACTACTTATAGAATACCGAAGATAGATGATAGTGCGAATGACTTTGACGAAGATCCCCGAGCACGAGCTAGCCTTCAAGATCTATACAATAGTCAAACAACACACATACGGGAAGCTAATATAGCTTAGTAAGTTTTAAGCAATGGTAAAAATTATACAACTAATCAATAAACAATTTAATTAATTCAATATGAGCAATAATGAATTCATAAGTACAAATATGCATAACTTGTCACCATTCAACAACCACCATATCTAATAGATCTCAAAACCGAATACTCAAGTACTATTTATCCATTTCAAATAAGCTCAAAGTTTAACATTCACATCTAATTTCTATATTTTTGTAACAAAAGTAACTTACCTCACTAGTACCTGGTTATTAAGCTATCATGCAACACTTACTCATGTATCACTTCTCGTTTATCTCCCTTCATCAGTTTATGTCCCCGAAGTCTCTGTAATCCCACACACATAGTGCAAATTACGTAACGTATCGCACACTTAGTGCCGTTACGTGAGAAAGAGCATACACACAGTGCCATTTAACAGTAATGTATCGCACACTTAGTGCCATTACTTATTATTCCGCACACACAGTGCCATTTAATAGTAATGTATCGCACACTTAGTGCCATCACTTATTATTCCGTACACACAGTGCCATTTAACAGTAATGTATCGCACACTTAGTGCCATTACTTATTATTTCGCACACACATTGCCATTTAACAGACCCTTCCATTGCTCTTCAAAACATATATAATTCCATTCTCAATTATACATACTCAATTTACCTTTTTCAAATACCAACACATTCGGCGTACACACGTTACATATATCTAGCCATAGCATACATGTATTTTTCAACATCTCCATTTGCGTTTTTCACTTACCATTACATTCGGCAAACTCAATATACACATATATTTATTCATAGCATACATCCATCTCTCATTTCATAATCATATATAACTACCTCTTTATAAATGCTTATACTCATGTAACTCATTTAATCAACAATTACATATATATATTTTTATACACATCAACTTAACATTTGGCTATTATAAATACATTTCATTTCCTCTTATGATACATTCGGCAATAGGGGAATTATCAAGCTTATAATTTATTTTCATATGCACATTAGTATATAATCAATTCCATTTCATCCAACTGCTTAAAAACTTACCTCGGAAATCGACGAATTAGGGTTTCCCGGCTACTCGTTCAATTTCGCCTTTCCCCGGTCCAACTCCGTGACTTTATGTTCTTGATCTAATTAAATTCCAAATTTAAGCTTATTTAATATATTTTCATTCAATTTAATACAAAAATCACATAAATGGGCAAATTACCATTTTACCCCTGACATTTACAACTTTTACAATTTAGTCCCTATTGCACAAAACACAAAAATACACATAATTTGAATTTATTCCTCTAGGGCCGAATACTACCCATTCCCATACAAAACTATACAATTCATTTGTTTCACATTTGGACCCTTCAATTTACCAATTTCTTAATTTAGTCCTATTTACTCAAAATTATCAAAATTTCCAATACAAAACATGTTAATCTAAAACATATCTTTAAAACAAAATCATCAAACATAAAAAATCTCAAGCCTTCATCAATGGCTAAACATCACTCATGCATTAATAACAAAAATTATAACATGGGCCGAATAGTATTCGAAGCAACGATCTCAAAAACGTAAAAATTATCAAAAACTGAGCTAAAACTCACCTTGAATCAAGCTAATCCATGGCCGAACTTAGCTTGGATTTTCTTGTTTTTGTGTCTCCTTATTTTGGCACCAAGAACAAAAAGATGGTCATGCAAATTGTTTTTCTCTTTTTGTTTTATTATAATGCCTTTTTAATGTTTATTTTATCATTAATATATTTTAACATATAAAACAATTATACATTATATATATTAAGTCACATTGCCGTCCGCTACTCTTATATAAAGGTAAAATTGCATCTTTAATACTCATGCAAAAGAATACAACTCACTTTAGCCACCTAATTTAATAAATGGCTATTTTTACAACTTACGCGATTTAGCCCTTTTCGTTAAATTGAACACATAAACGGTCAAATTAATTCACGAAGATTTTTGCACATGCACACCCATGAATCATAGTCACCAAATATAATATAAAAATATTCTATTGACTCGGATTTATGGTCTCGAAGCCACTATTTCCGATTAGGGTCAAACTCAGGCTGTTATATGACAACTCCGTCAAACATATTAAATTTAATCGTTCCAACACCTACGATTTTACACGAAGCATTATTTCCCATCAAAACACCACCTTCAGACACTTTTTCGTAAGTTGTAAACCAATCCCGATTGAGACTCATGTGGAAGATGCAGCCGAATCAAGGATCCACTCCTCGCTCACTTTAGAATTGTTGACAGAAGTGACTAGAAGTTCACCATCACTGTAGTCTTCTACAACATCAGCTTCATCGGATTTTTCTGGTTGTTTGCTCTTTTGATTCGTAGCCTCCTTTTTTTTTATCTTGTTATGCAGCTTAAAACACTCAGATTTAATGTGCTCCTTCTTCTTACAGAAGTTTCAAGTTTTACCTCTGTTTGAAGACTTCGATCTTCCCTTAGATTTACCACGAGGATTCCTTTCCAGTGTCTCTCCACGATCATCATCAACATTCTGGTCTTGTCTCCCATGAACACTGAGACCCTCTCCCTGAGAGTCGGGTTTAACTACAAGATGCTTCATCTTATCATAGAGGTCAAAGAATCATAAACCTCATCAACTGTGAGAGACTCGCGGCTATAAAAAATCGTGTCTCTAAAGGTTGAATAAGATGGGGGCAATGAAAAAAGCAGAATTAACCCTAGATCTTCTTTATCATACTAAACCTCCATAGCCGCAAGGTCCGAGAGAATTTCTTTAAACACTGTTAAATGTTCGAGCACAGACGCACTGTAACGCCCCAAAATTTTAATTTTTAATTTCGTGTATGTGTGACACACAATGTCTATCTGCTTCAGTGGTCATGTGTTCTGGGTGTATGTGAAAGGTCCCAAGTTCAAGCCTTACTTGGGCAAATTTTGGTATTTTTTATAAATAAAGCCTTAACCTTGTGCAAAGAGCTTAAGTTTAATTGTTGGTAAGTTTATATCAGAATGGGCCTGCTGGTCTGGTGGTTAAGTGGAGTGTTGGAGGTCCTGTGTTCAATTCACTGTGATAGCGTGGAGACAATATTTTTACTCTAATTTCGGGTAAGAGTTGTGATGGGGCAAAATTCTGAGTAGTTGTGTTTTAGTGGGTTAATAGGGAGTGATTTTAGGAGATAATTGGGGAGAGGTTATCAAAAAATAATCTGATTATCTTTTTGTTGCAAAAAAAAAAGAGAGAGTAGAGTTTTGGTTTTCTCTCCAATTCCCCAAACTTTTTCTGACATTTTCTTCTTCTTCTTTTTTTACCCTCCTCTTTCGATTCTTTCCCTTAGTTGCTGCCGATATTTCCATTATTTTTTTCCCCTTCCGTTTCTTTCTCTTTTTTTTTTCCAATTGATTCGGTTGTTCATCATTGGTTGCGCGTGTTCGGTAAGTAACGGTTTTGTCTATTGTTAATCGTTCTTGGTTAATCTCTAAAAGGGGGATTCCTTTTTGGTGTTCAGGAGTTAATCAAGGGGCTGGTGGTTTTGAATCGACACCGTGATTGTGCAAAGTCGTGGTTACTCAAGCGAGGTAGTGGTTTTGTTAGGTTTTTAGTCGAGTTCCTTCCAAAATTAGTTGATTAAAAATGAATTAAGTGATTAATTTGAAGATATGTTGGTCGATTTTTAGGTTCTAGAGGCTTAGAAGTGCTTACGCATCAGAAACGATACCAGGTATGTACCCAAAACGTAGAAAACGGGATTCGACGAAAAGCCGAAATTGCTTGCTATTGAGAAATAAGAGAAAATGATGCGAAAAATTGTAGAGAAAGGAAATAAGGGTGTTATAAACTTGGAAATCAACATTTTGCACTAAAATAGTTTTGGACAGCAACAGTAGTCTAACTTTGAAAAATCATTAAAAATAGTAGGAATTGATTGAGGTTGAATAAAATATGAAATTAAATCTTATTGAGTCTAGTTTTTCATGGAAGAAACAGTGTAAGAAATTTAATTTTAAATCATGAGATATAATAAATTTTGTTAGACAAGGTCAGAATGATTTTGGGTTCCCCTGTTCTAACTTAGGAAAATCATCAAAAATTTTAAAAAAATAATTAGGGGCTTAAATTTATAAGTTTAAATCCTTAATGATTCTATTTTCAAGAGAAATAAACGGAAACATCATCAAAATTTCGTACTAAGATAAAAATAATTTTTAGTAAGGAAAGGATGATGCTGTCAAACAGCAGAATAGGGATAACTTTAAAGATTTTACTGTACTTATTTGATAAATTATAAATTCTGAAAATTTTATGGTAGAAAGGTATTTGAGTCTAGTTTCAAAAACATCAAGCGGATCTTAATTTGGAATTCTATAGCTCAAGATATAAATAATTTAGTGATAATGACTCAAGTAGACAGCTTTGAATGAACATATAAGTAAGTAGTGAAAACATGTATGAGTATTGAGCTAGCATGGGTTACTTTAAAAATCGATCACACGGCCAAGGCCAATTTGGGCCGAGTGGGCCACACGGTCTTGTGGGACCACACGGGTAGATCACATGGGCGTGTGGGCCTATTTTTACCAAAATGTTTTTAAGGTTGCACGGGTCGCCGAAGTCGACTGTGAACCTACTGTAGGGTCGGTAAGCACTACTTAGACCCCTAAATGTGTGAAATTGACGAAATGATATCTGTATGGGCATGTTAATATCTGAACTGAATATATGTACTGAAATTGCTTAATAGCATGTCATCTATTATGTGTTGCATTGCATTGGGTTAGGGGTTGTTATTCGGAGGAAGTGTATTGAAAGGCTTTAAGCCTAATTTACTGGCAGCTCAGCTGTAAACTACTATATTGTGCCTCATTCGGTACTACTTGGAGTGTAGGGATGGGTGGGTTGATTATATCCCCACATGGAGTGTAGGGTTGGACGAAATGGTGTGTAGAGGCTGGTTAGGTAGGATTTTGCTCTTGCATAATCTGTATCTTTGCTCTCAAAAGCGTGATGGCTAAGACCCTACTGCATTTTGACACTTACTGAGATGGGCTAAGGTCCAAACTGTCACTGATACTGAAAAGGGCTTAGGCCCAAGACTGTTCAACTGTGCACTGTGAATACTGATTGTTTGTTTGTTTCTGGGAGATTACACATTGAGTTTACGTAAACTCACCCTTTTTGTTTAATGTGCACAGGTAATCCCCATGCTTAGACGGATCGGTGTGACGGAGGACTCAGCAGTGACCACAGTAATTTTTAGACATCATGGTTTTCAATTTACGATTTATGATTTGATTATTATTGATTATTTGGGTTATAATTTAAGGACCCTCTAGGACTTTGGTTTTAAATTTGAGATTTTATTTATTTTTTTTACTTTATGGATTTATACCTGCTGGTCGTAGGAAATTCGGTTTTCAAAAAGTTGAAGTAATTTCTAAACGCATGATCACCTAGGCTGTTTTATTAAAGCTTCCGCAACGAGGGATGTTTCAAAACAAATGTTTTAAATGAATAAAGACGACTTCCTAAGTTCTAACAAAGGTTTACTAAATAGAATAACATGGAATGTTTTCATCGTAACAACGAGGTTTCAAAAACACTATCGTGTGACATTGCTAGATACGGCCATAACGTCTAGGCCGGGTTTGGGGTGTTTGATCGCTGTGAAGTCAGAGTTTTAAAATTTATAAAGATATTGATCGAACCTGGAAACTAACTATTACAATGATTGAGGCAAGTGCACCTATCGAACAGTAGTATAGCTTAGGCAAGACCGGATTGTCGAACCCAAAGGAACTAAAAGTACTAATACTAACTTTCTTTCTATTATTTAGCCTAAAATAAGTAAAGTTGTTTATTAATCTAAGTTAACTAATTACTAAGCTAAAGATGCAAAGACAAAAAGAATGAATTGGGGAAATACTTGGGAAAAACTCAGTTGATTAAGATGATACCCTTAGGAAGAATCCACCTAGACTTCACTTGTTATCTAACACTGAACCAGACGATTTATTCACTTGACTTGATCCGTAGGACTCTCTAATTTATATTAAACCCTCTCTCGAGGCAAATAACGTCTAACCCTAGGTTAATTAATTAAAATCTCTTTCCCATTAATAACCCCCTAGAATAGCAGTAAATCGATCTATGGACATCCCATATTAGGTTTCACCCTAATCCAGCAAAATATCGTCACCCTATCTCTAGGCGTGCGATCAACTCCGATTAATTATGCTAGATCTACTCTTAAGTAGGGACTTTTGCTCCACCACCTAAGCACATTCAACTTGAATTAATATCCGCGAAATATCAACACAAGAATTAAGCACACATAATTAAGAACAAATCAAGTATTTATCATATAGTTCAGGAAACAATAACAAGATTCATCTAGGTTTCATCCTCTTCAGGTATCTGAAGGGTTTAGTTCATAACAGTAAAGAAAAACATCTTAGAAGAAAAGATAAAACAAAACATAAGAAATCCCTAAAACTCCCTGAAGGAATTGAAGAAGAAATCCTCCGTCTTGAGTAGAATTCTGGCTTCTTGAGATGGATCAACTGCTATCCCTGAGTGAATCCCCACAAATCTGCCTTCTCTGGCCTAGCAAGATGCCCCTAAACGATGGCTTTGGGCCCCCCTTTTTAGGTCATACTTAGGGTGTATTTATAGGCTTTTGAAATAGGTTTCTTTGCCCCTAAGTATCCTTTCCTGAATGAAATTGCTCTTCTCCACGACAGAGGCACGGCCATGGCACACGCCCGTGTGAATCGTGGCCAGGCCGTGTTCGAACTTCTAATGAGGACACGTTCGTGTAGATCGATATCAGGCCGTGTTCTAATGTATTGAGGAGGCACGGCCGTGTGGGCTTTAGTCCAGGCCGTGTCAATTTCATGCTTTGGCCCATTTGTCCCGTTTTAAGCCCGTTTTGCGTTCTTTTCACCCCCTGGTGCTTTCTTGAGTATATATCATGAAAAGAAAGGATTAAGAGCACCAAATTACATAATATAAGGGATAATTCATCCAAAAGCATACTAAATGCGGGATTAAAATATGTTACTATTTTGGTTTATCAAATACCCCCACACTTAAGCTTTTGCTTGTCCTCAAGCAAAATTCTCAACTTACAATTAAAACGAACTTTCTATAATTCATAATAGTCATTGATAATGTTTCATCATAATTCAGAGATAATTCATACATGGATAATTCAACTCAAAGAGTCCTAAAAATTCAAACAGTCTAAGTCATACATTTGTAGCACAAAACATAGGTGTTTCCCTTCATCTAAACAATTACCTCTGATTTAAAATCGATAAGGACTGACATCCTCACTTAAAGATTCACTCAAATCACTCAAAGTGTTTAAGGTTCAAAATTAGGCACTCAAAAGTCAAACATGAAGAGTTAATCCCATAGGCTTGCATGAGAATCAAATCTCCACCACTAAAATATGAGATGAAACACAAATCAAAAGGTCTTTGAAAGGGTTGTAACGGGGCTTGGGTTAAAGGTGTGGAATAAGGCTAAATTAGAGGGTTAAAATCGAGACTGAATTGACAAATTACCTAACCAGAAACAATGAACTGAATAATAAGTAATTACATTAATTGAAAATTAATAATTCTAATACTACGAGCTTTTTCTTCAATATTTGGAATTTAAATGTGTAAGCTCATTTAATCAAAAAGCTAATAATGAATATATTTCGATTTTTTTTCATAAGTACATAATAAATACATAATATAGGATAAATTACTGAAATAAAAATCATAGTTAGGCAACTAATCAAAATCAACTCTCGATATAGGGGTAGTTAAAGAGGATGGTGAAAACAAATAAAAAGGGTTTTGGGTTAATATTAGCGGGTAAGTCAATAAATGGGTTGTTAGGATTAAACGGGGTTCACTAGGGGTTAATTATGAAGGTAGGCTTTTTAATGGAGTAAGTGGGTTAGATCCTAGGTGCCTTTATCATCTCTGTATATCAAATCAAAAAGTGTGGTCTCGACATGTATAATCGATGCAAGTTCTAAAATAACAAATCAGTGTTGAAATACTCATAATCAATAAAGTGAGCAAGAAAACGAATTTATGCTCTATAAGGCTCAAAATCTCACAAAAATTATAGGTATTTTGATGTCAACCTCGTAAATTTCAAAATTTAAAGTAATATTTAAATTCAGGTAGACAACCTAGAAAATTTTTAATTCTGAAAAATAGACTTATCATGCTTGATTCTCTAGTATTCTTAATCATCAATGCACAATTATCAATGGCTTAATCTAAAACATATCGATAAAAATCATAAATCATGGAAATTTCATCCTAATTAGTAATATGAGGAATTTACTCAAAAATAAGACTAAATTCAGGGATTTTGAGAACAATGCAAAAAGTTTGGCACCTAATTAAAAAACTAGGCGCCTTTTTAGGTTGTTCACCCCCCCACACTTAAGATGTACATTGCCCTCACTGTACAAAGTTAGATAATATAAATGTAATGTTCAAATCAGAAGATATGGGGATAAGTGAAACTCCCTGAATTATGTTTGAAATCCTTGAGTTGGATGAACGATATGTTAGAGGGGTCGTTCTGGGTGGTGATCCTGCGCTAGATGAAGAAATTGGGTAGCTCATGCAGGATTAGCCAGGGATTATTAAGACACAATTAAAATAAACTAAATATATAATTAAGGACAAGGAAGATAAAGAGAAAGTAAACATAAAGTAAAATAAAGTAAAAAGAAAAGATGGATGGACCGAGGGGTCCTTATTGTTGGATGGTTTGCGAGGTGGGTGTGACCTCTAAGGCTGCGGAGGTGAGGGTGGTGGCGGAATTGGCGTGATTCCCTAGCAGCCTTTAGAACCTAAAATTAAGAAACTAAGATAAAATAAACTAGATTAAGCATAAGAGTGTTAAATAGAAGGAAAATAAAGGAGGAGATAAAAATAAAAGAATAGATAATTGGTCTCAAAGACCCTTGGCTTGGCGGGTGATTGAAGCGGCCAGCATGAACTTATATGTATCGGTCTCCATGAGGGAGACTGTGCTTGGCTTCTTCTGCTTCTTTGGCATTGTTTTGGTGTAGCTCAAGGGTATAGAGAAAAGGAAAATGAAAAGTTGAAGGTTGAAAGTTAGTAGGGGAAGAGGGTAGGGAGGGGGGATTAAATAGATTTTCAAACCTGGTACCATCCAACGCCCGTGTGTCTTAGGCGTGTCAATTCACACGACCGAGTCACACGGCCGTGTGTCTAGGCGTGTTGGTTCTCTCCTGCCCATTTTGTAGATTGCCACGCTCGTTGGTGATAAGTCAGTATCGTCCACGGCCGCGTCGCACGGTCGTGGCATTCTGTCGGTGCTCGTGGGGCGGTGGTTGGAGTCCGTGACTTCGAAGAATTGATTCTCTCTGACTCGTACCACCTCTGTCATGTCAGTACGGTGATCCGAGGCATCCACACGGCCACGGCCACGGCCGTGTGCTAGGCCGTGTGGCCTGGAAATCTGCACTTTTGGTTAGTTTAAAGCTAGATACTATAAAGAAAGGATAAAATAGAATAAATAAGAAAAATAAAAATGTAAAAGTTAATGGAGTTAGTGCTCGGGTTGCCTCTCGAGAAGCGCTCGTTTATAGTATTAAGCTAGACTTTCCTCTCGTTTGCATCTTCAGGGTGGTTTGAGAAGTTGGAAGTCCTTCCTCATGCTATCAGTTTTATCCTCGTGAAAAAGTTTAACTCGAGATTCGTTTACAGTAAAAGTACCAAAAATAGGATTACTTACCTCGACTGTTCTGTATGGGAAAATACTGGTTACCCTAAAAGGTATTTCTTTATTTGTGTTAGGGTCCGGAGGAGATATTCGAGGATCTGCCTTATCCAACAATACCTGGTCTCCTATTTTGAGGTGGTTTGTTTCGTGGAGTGGTTCTGGTTCTGCTTTGTGTATTTCTAATTTCTCCTTGAAGTGCGTCTTCCACTCGTCCAGATCATCGAATTGAATCCCTCGTTTCTCATGAGTTATTTCTTTGTTAACACTGGGTCTAGGATTGGGTTCAGTTGTATTCTTTTGTGGGGCTTCCTGAAAAGAAGGGTTAACCGAATGGTTATTAGTAGAATTTACGTTCTCACCTTGATTACTCGATGTTCTGACTGAGTCGAGAGCCTTGAGAGTGGCTGTCTCGTTACCTACACGAAGTATGAGTTCTCCTGCATCAATATCAATTTTAGTTCTGGCAGTTGCTAAAAAGGGTCTTCCTAAAATTAAGGGAATCGAATTATCCTCATCCATGTCTAAGACAACGAAATCTACTGGGAAAATGAATTTGTCAATTTTTACAAGAACATCTTCGATAATACCCCTAGGAATTCTAACAGTTTTATCAGCTAATTGAATGCTCATCCTAGTTTGCTTGGGTTTCCCTAGTCCTAATTGTTTAAAAAATTTATAAGGCATGACATTTATGCTTGCCCCTAAATCAGCTAACGCATTATCAACAGTTAGTCTACCAATTAAACATGGAATTGTAAAACTCCCTGGACCTTTTAGCTTTTGTGGTAGTCTATTCTGTAACATTACTGAGCATACTGCGTTTAATTCCACATGTGGATCCTCGTCTAATTTGCGTTTGTTCGTAAAGAGATGTTTTAAAAATCTCCTCGAATCTGGCATCTGTGAAAGAGCTTCAAGTAGTGGTAAGTTAATATGTAATTTCTTTAAAAGTTTAAGAAACTTACCGAACTATTCCTCTGTGTCGTCTCTCGTTAATGCTTCGGGATATGGTATGCGAGGTTGATACTATTTGATTACTGATAAACCGTAAAAGTAACATATTTTAATCCCACATTTAGCATACTTTTGGATGAATTATCCTTTATTTTATGTAAAAAGGTGCTCTTAATCCTTTCTTTTCATGTTTTATACTCAGGAAAGCACCAGGGGATAAAAAGAACGCAAAACGGGCTTAAAACGAGACAAATGGGCCAAAGCATGAAATCGACACGGCCTGGACCAAAGATCACACGGCCGTGCCTCCTTAAAGATCTTGAACACGGCTTGGACCACGATTTACACGGCCGTGCCTCATCAACGAAGTCCACACGGTCTGGCCACGATTCACACGGGCGTGTGCGGGCCGTGCCTGCCCATGCCAAGAGGGAGTTTTACTCGATTTGGATGCTTGGAGGCAAAGAAACACACTCCAAAGTCTAATTAAACCCCTAATTAGGAATTGCACTCAAATTAGGATACTTGGAGGCCAAGTAACACATCTCAAAGCCTATATAAACACCCTAGGGGGCAACTTAATCGGGGAGTTCGGCAGAAGCCTTCTGCCAGGGCTTTTTCCAGGGGGCCCAAAGCCATCGTTTAGGGGCATCTTTCTAGGCCAGAGAGGGCATATTTGTGGGGATTCACTCAGGGATAGCTAGTTGATCCATCTCTAGAAGCCGGAATTCTACTCAAGATGGAGGATCTCCTCTTCAATTCCTTCAAGGAGTTTTAGGGATTTCTTATGTTTTGTGTTATCTTTTCTTCTGAGATGTTTTCTTTTGTTACTATGAACTAAACCCTTAAGATACCTGAAGGGGATGAAACCTAGATGAATCTTGTTATTGTTTTCTGAACTATATGGTAAATACTTGATTTGTTCTTAATTATGTGTGCTTAATTCTTGTGTTGGTATTTTGCGGATATTAATTCAAGTCGAATGTGCTTAGGTGGTGGAGCAAAAGTCCTTGCTTAAGAGTAGATCTAGCATAATTAAGCAGAGTTGATCGCACGCCTAGAGATAGGGTGACGAAATTTTGCCGGATTAGGGTGAAACCTAATATGGGAATCCATAGATTGATTTACTGCTATTCTAGGGGGTTATTATTCGAGAAAGAGATTTCCGTTAATTAACCTAGGATTAGACGTTATTCGCCTTGAGAGAGGGTTTAATATACGTTAGGGAGTCCTACGGATCAAGTAAAGTGAATAAATCGTCTGGTTCAGTGTTAGATAACAAGTGAAGTCTAGGTGGATTCTTCCTTGGGTGTCGTCTTAATCAACTGAGTTTTTCCCAAGTTATTCTCCCAATTTCATTCTTCTTTGTCTTAGAATTTTTAGTTTAATAGTTAGTTAGTTTAGATTAATAAACAACTTCACTTATTTTAGGCTAAATAATAAAAAGAAAGTTAGTATTAGTACTTTTAGTTCCTTTGGGTTCGACAATCCGGTCTTGCCTAAGCTATACTAATGTTCGATAGGTGCACTTGCCTCAATCGTTGTCATAGTTAGTTTCCAAGTTCGATCATTCTCTTTATAAATTTTAAAACTCTGACTTCACAGCGATCAAGTTTTTGACGCCGTTGCCGGGGAACTAAAATATTAAGAAAACTCTATTTTTATTACTTTAGCCATTTTTTATTGTAATTTATTTTCATTATTATTATTATTATTATTATTTTTACTTTGCTAATTTTTCCTCCATTTGCTTTTGGCAGATAATTTTAGTTTTTAGAGAAGATGGCACTGAATAATTATCAGTGGCAAGCGATGAGGACAATTCCTACTAAAGCAGCCAGTGCCTTCAACCTCGACGTGGTCACCAGGTTATCTAATCAGTTAGAGATGATGAATAAAAAAATTGATGGTTTGAATAGTCTCTCGCAGGTACACCCAAAAATACAATATGATTCGAATTTAGGAGGTGTGGCGAATCCTGAGTACCCACTCTACGGATATGGCATGGAAAACGAGCAAGCTCAATATACAGGTAACTATTCTAGACCTCAAAATAATTTTTATAGTGACACTTATAATGCAGGTTGGAGGTACCATCCTAATTTCTCGTGGGATGATCAATGTAGCCAAGGACCGGAACCTCTTTCAAATTTTCAACAACCACTTTACCAACAGGAAGAGGAGTCGAACCTCGAGGAGATGCTGATAAAATTCATGGCAGCCACAGATAACCGTCTCCAAGACACTGAAACCACCCTTAAGACCCAACAAGCATCGATCAAAGGGATCGAGAGCCAAGTTAGGTGTAACATCCCAAAATTTGGAATTTTAATTGTTGCATTATTGCTTGTGTTAAGCTAGATAAAATATTAATGGTGTATGTTCAGGGGTTCTGAGAAGGCTCGGGTTTATTTAGGCCCTAGTAAAATTTTTTGTGTTTAAGTCTATTAAGGAGAGATGGTAAGTAGCTTCAAGGCTTATAGAAATAAATGAGTAATGTGCTTGCAAAAAAATGAGCTATTGGTAAAAAGGATATGGTGCCACATGATGGACTTTGAGGGAGGAGGTTCAAATCACATAATGTGTAAATTTTGACAATTTTTTTTGTATTATTTCCCTAAGTGTCGGCCAAGCTAGCAAATAAGGCATGGTGGACTTTTTAATTTTGGCAAGGTGGCTAAGGAAATTAGGAAAGGATGAAGGTGGGGAAAGAAATCAAAAGAAAAGGGAAAGTATAGGGAACATGTTGGCCTTTTTCAAGGGAGGTGTTTTGGAAAGTCTTGGTTGGCAAATGTTTGACCTTTTTCCCAAGGTATGTACGGTTTAGGTGAGGGGGGAAGTATAGCAGAATTTTGCTTTGCCTTTTGGTAGAAACCTAAGTTTTTGTTTTGGCCAAAATTCTTTAGTATCAATTTGTGTCTTTTTCTCCAAAATTTTCTTCTCCTTGCCGAAACTCCAAGTTGCTAGTGAACATATTTTCTTTTTCATTTCTTCTTATTGCCGAATGTACCAAACCATTGAGACCAAATCATTCTCTCTTATCATCTCTTGAAAACCGAAACTAGTTAGCACCCATTCTCTCCCTTTCTTTTCTTTTAATCATCTTTTCAATCCTTCTTCCATTTCTTAAAAGAAAAACTTCATCTTGATCAAATCCTTTTCTTTTATTCATTCTCTCCATAACCGAATTTAATAGCAACTTATCTCTCCACTATCTCTTATTCCTTCGTGTTTGGACACTATCTTCTTGACGAATCGTATTCTAGTGGGAGGCCGAACATCACTCTAGTCTTAAGTTGAACGGTGAACATTGGATCCAATATCGATATTGGACTAAATCACTCGATCTATCGACTTGTGATCATACGATTCTAGTGCAATATCGAACCGAAAGGGATAGCGATTGGAGATCGCAAAAGGAGCGGATTTGCGATCCCTACTCCTAAATTCAAACGAAGGGCAGTGTCGGCGGTTCGGGATTTTCCACCGGGTTGTGGATCTTCATCCGGAGAAAATAGACAAATCGTGGTCGTTCACGATTCCAAGGGTGTCGACGAGCAAGAAGGCTTAGTACTTACCGTAATCAGGTGTGTAATCTCACACCGTTTTCCATGGGTTTAAGATTTATATCATATTGGTAGTAAATCGCTTGACTAAAATCGTATTATGGTATAACCGGGAAAATTGGCCTAAATCTCACTATTTTGATAAAATTGACAAAATCAGAATTAACACCGTGAAATTTACGAAAATGCCCCTAATGGGCCAAATTGATATATTACTTAATGGGCCAAATTGATATATTGCTTAATGGGCCGAATTGATATATTGCTTAATGGGCCAAATTGATATATTACTTAATGGGCCGATTTGATATATTGCTTAATGGGCCGAATTGATATATTGCTTAATAGGCCGATTTGATAAATTGCCTTAAAGGGCTGATTTGTAAACTGTTAATGGGCTAAACTTTTGTCTGAATTAATTATTGTTTTTATATTTGTAAATATCATGATTTGCTATGTATGATGCATCTACATGAATTTGCATGGGTTGGGAAATGTTGAAGAGAAGAAATTCTGGTGGCACTGCCACAAATATGTTTGATAATATGATACTTTGAGATTCTGGTGGCTTGCCCACAATTAATTTTTTTATAAAATGCATAATGCCTGCGATTGGTGTGTTGGCGAGGTGGGTTGACTTGATCCCCACAGGTGTGATGGATGGTACGGGTGGTGTGTAGCAGATGGATTATTAGGATGGTTTGGGTTTGCATTACATTGATATGTTATGATTGATACATTATATTGTAAAAAGGGGCTTAGGCCCAAAATATTGATAAATGAGTTTCAGGCCCAGTGGACAACGGTGAGGGGGTTATGCACTGAGTTCTAGTAACTCACCCCGTTTCCTTATTTTCTTTCAGGTAATGCTCAGTGATGGGGACTTGGGCCACGGATGACTCAGTGGAGGCCATACTACGAAAACGATTTTATTTGGACTTTGGATTCCTTTTTAGTATACTTAATTACTTTACTATTTTGAGTTAAGATTGTAATAAGGCCTCTGGATTATTTTTATTTTGTTTTGTGTTTGACGTATTTATATTTTGCTCTATATACTTTAAATGAAATTTTTTTCTAAAAACTTAAATAAAGATTTTCTAAAATGGATTATTCAAACGGATTTTTTAAAAGCTTATATGAATATTTTAAATTCGGGAAGTTTTTCTCAAATTTTCATCAATGTTTTCAATAATCACGGTTGAAAAATCAAATTTATCGTTTTATCAAGCAAATTTCGAAGACAGTGATATATTTTAAATTTATCCAAATTGAAACTTGTTTTTCTTGATTTTACCAAACCTATTTTATATACGAAAGAAAAGAACTTAAATGTATTTTTCTCATGTGACATGTCAGATCTGGCCTTAACGCTTGGGCCGGGTTTGGGGTGTTACATTTTATGGTATCAGAGCCCAGTTCAAAACTCGGCTGTGGTTTGGGTTCAAAAACGTTTTCCAAAACTGTTTGAATTTAAAAAAAATGCATGTTTTAAAAGAAGTATTGCACCACGGGTATCCGGCACCAAGTCAAGTAAGTATATGTTATTGTTGTATGATTATTGTGAAATGACTGTAGGAATACTCTAGAACTTTTAAGTTTTAGGTATTGAAACTATAGAGATTGAGACTTTAGGATGCGTTCACGAAAACGACTTTACTTTTTATACTTCATAAAATATTGTTTTATAAACACTGAAATAATATACTGATTCATAAGACTCTTAATCAGATTAGATCGAATTAGCCAATATGAGCACTAGAGGATGTGGACGCGGTAGACGTAGCCGTGGTAGAGGCCGAGGCGCTAGAGTTATGTCTGAGGCGTCGGGACATGTGCCAGAAATGGACGCACCTGCTTCACCTGTGACTGAAACTGGGTCACATGATCGTATGAGAGAGGACGACGCTCTGTCCCAAGCAATGTTGCGAGTCTTGGAAAGGGTTGCTGGGGCAAGAACTAGGCCAACAGCTCGTGGGTCAATTTCGGAACGACTCAGATTGAATGGTGCTGAGGTTTTTAGGGGTATCTCGGGTGTAGCCCCAAATGTAGCGGAGTACTAGCTTGAGGCTGTGGAGCGGATCATGGACGATCTGGATTGCACCGCCGAACAGAAACTGAAAAGAGCTGTGTCCTTGTTGAGAAACGAGGCGTATCAATGGTGGCTCACTGTTCAGGAAGGCACTCAGGTCGATCGTATCACCTGGGATTTCTTTAAAACGGCATTCCAGAAAAAGTATGCCGGGGCTAGCTATGTGGATGCCCGAAGGAAGGAATTCCTAAGTCTGGTCCAAAGAGGTAAGACTGTGGTAGCTTACGAGGCAGAATTTCTACGTCTGAGTAGATATGCCCGTAGAATAGTACAGACTGATTACGAACGCTGTGTGTGTTTTGAGGACGGGTTGCGTGATGAGTTGCGGGTACTGATAGCCCCACAAAAGGAGAGAAATTTTGCCACACTGGTGGAGAAAGCCAAGATAGTTGAAGAGGCTAAGCACTCGGAGTGGCAAAACCGAGACAAGGATAGGGGTAGGAACAAGAGGGACTTTAGGTACTCAGGTCCTGCTAGAGGGTTTCTGAAGAGGCCCAAGAATGAGGAGCCAGCTCGAGCTAGAGTAACAGCTGCTACCAATCAGATACAGCCATGTGCGGATTACGGAAAATGACACCTGGGTGAATGCTGGAAGAGAACCGGTGGTTGTTTCAAATGTGGTTCCAAGGACCATCAGCTTAAAAATTGCCCTCAATAGACTGTTCAGACTTAAAATGTTCGTAACTATGATGCATAGCCAGCTGGAGGCGCTCAGCAGCCATCGAGAGGCCGTGGGCCAGGTCGAGGTGGTAATGGCGTAGGACGAGGTCAGGGTGCACTGGGTAGAGGTACTGGTAATAGGGGTAATCCGGAGGCGAGGCAGCCAGGGTTGGTCTATGCGGTTAGACGCCAAGATGATGGCAATGCACCTGATGTAATAACCGGTCCGTTCTTCATATCTGATGTACTTGTTACTACTTTGATAGATATCAGATCCACCTATTCGTATGTTACATGTGCTGTATCTGGAAATCTGAACATTAGATTTGAGATTTCTGCTAGAGAGACAACGGTAATTAGTCCTTTAGGACAGTCAGTGATTGTAAAGAAATTGTTTAGAGATGTGCCCTTAGAAATTCAGGGAGAAATATTTTTGGCGGATTTGATGGAACTGCTATTCGGCGAGTTCAACTTTATTTTGGGCATGGGCTGGTTGGTGAAACACCGTGCGAACTTGGATTGTGCTGCAAAGCAGATGTTATTAAGAATTTTGGAAGATAAGGAAGTGATGGTGATAGGTGAAAGGAGAAACTATCTGTCTAATGTGGTATCTTCTTTAAAGGCAGAAAAGTTGGTGCGAAAGGGGTGTGGAGCATTCCTATCCTTCATTGGTGCTTTGGATACCAAGGAATTATTGGTGAAAGTGTTAGAATGGTGAAAGAGTTTTCTGACGTCTTTCTCAAGGAACTCTCGGGTTTGCCTCCGAATCGGGAAGTAGAGTTTGGCATTGAGTTATTGCCAGGAACGGCTCTGGTGTCTATTGCTCCTTATAGAATGGCGCCGAAGGAGTTAGCAGAGCTTAAAGCTCAAATTCAGGAGTTGTTGGATCGGGGATTCATTCGACCGAGTGTGTCACCGGTGGGAGCGCCGGTCTTGTTCGTCAAGAAGAAGGATGGGTCGATGCGTATGTACATCGATTATAGACAATTGAATAAGTTGACGATCAAGAATAGGTATCCGTTGCCGAGAATCGACGATTTGTTTGATCAACTGCGAGGAGCTTCGGTTTTCTCGAAGATAGATTTGAGATCGGGTTATCAGCGACTTAAGGTCAAGGAGGCGGATATTCATAAGACTGCATTTCGAACTCGTTATGGGCATTATGAAATCTTGGTGATGCCGTTTGGGTTGACTAATGCACCAGCTGCATTTATGGACATGATGAACCGGGTCTTCCAACCATATTTATATCGGTTTGTAGTGGTGTTCATAGATGACATCTTGGTATACTCGAAGAATGAAGAAGAGCACGATTCGCATCTGCGAGTAGTATTGCAGATATTGCAGGAAAAGCAACTTTATGCCAAATTCAGTAAGTGTGAATTTTGGCTGAAGGAAGTGACCTTTTTGGGGCATGTTGTGTCTGCCGAAGGAATAAGAGTTGATCCCCAGACGGTAGAGGCTGTGTTGGATTGGAAACCACCGAAGTCAGTGGCCGATATTCGGAGTTTCCTAGGGTTGGCTGGTTATTATAGGCGTTTTGTTGAAGGGTTTTCGTTGATTGCTGCACCCCTAACTAAGCTGTTGCGCAAGGGAGTATCATTTATGTGGTCAGAGCAGCAGCAAGAGAGCTTTGAGAAATTGAAGAAGATTCTGACGGAAGCGCTAGTATTGATTCAACCTGAGGCTGGAAAAGAGTTTATTGTTTACTGTGATGCGTCACACACGGGCCTCGGATGTGTGTTGATGCAAGGTGGAAAGGTGGTGGCTTATGCATCTCGTTAGTTAAGGCCGCACGAAGTGAATTATCCCACTCATGATTTGGAGTTGGCTGCAGTGGTGTGTGCTTTGAAGATTTGGAGACACTATCTGTACGGTGAGAAGTCGATCATCTATACGGATCATAAGAGTCTAAAGTACCTCCTTACCCAAAAGGAGTTGAACTTAAGACAGCGGAGGTGGATAGAACTGTTGAAAGATTATGACTTTTCAATTGAGTATCATCCCGGAAAGGCTAACGTTGTGGCAGATGCGTTGAGTCGTAAGGTGATATCGGATTTGAGAGTGATGTTGTAACATCCTAAAAATATCAGAGTATCATCTTGTTATTGTGTTAGCTCGAATATGATTGTTATTGTGTGCTTAGTATATTTGTGTGAAGGCTTGGAAATATTAACTAAGCTAGAATAAATTTTAGTGTGGAAATTTAGTGAAGAGGATTAAGTAAACTTAACACTTAAGTTAATTTAAGTGTTAAATTTAGAACAAGAGGAGTTAGTGGCAAGATGGTTAGGATGCTTGAAGGGTTGCTTGAGGTAAGAAGTTCGAGTAGCATGATTAACTTTTTGGGAGACATTATTTTCATCCTAGTATTTATGGACGGTCAACCTTTATTTATGATAGGTTGGACTCTCAACTTTAGAAAGTTGAATATTGGTTTAAGGAAAGCATGAAATTGGGGATAAGAATCTTAAGGTTATGGAAGGTTGGGGAGACATAAGGCTTGGCTTAAGGAAGATGTTTTGGAAACTTTTTCAAGGCTTTAGTGCATGTATGTGGACGGCATGTGTGGCTAGGGGGTGGCGAATGATGTTAGGAAGCTTGGGGGATAGTTGGCCAATTTTAGTTTTTGTGCATCTTTTGCATTTGTTTTTCTCTCCAAAACTCCCTATTTGGCCGAATGTATCTTATGCATTTTGTGCAAATTTTGCTTTTGGTTTAGCCTTCATTTTGTTTGAACCAAAAATGTTATTTCCTTTCTCTCATCTTTGCTCTTAAAACCGAAACCTCACTTGGCTTTTGTGCATTTTCTTTTTGGCAAATAAGTGTTTGGCCGAATCTCTCTCTCACATATCTCTCTTTTCTTCTTTTGATATTGATTCATAATCACATTTTCTTTTTTACTCTCTCTTGGCCGAATCGTTCTCCTTCTCAAGTTCCATTTCTTTTTCATCCATTTCCATTCTATTTCTCTTTTCTTTTTTACTTCACCATAGCCGAATCTTCTTCCTCTCTTTTGGGGTTATTTTGGCCGAATATTCAAGGGTAGATCCTCTTTGGTTTTCTTCAATCGGTTTTGAAAAAAAGGGTAAGTGTTCATGGCCGTTTTTCCTTCTTTTCTTTCTCCTTTCTAAGTCGTTTTCTTATGGATAAAGGCCGAATCCTTGGGAATTTGTTTGCAAGGTTCTAACCATTATTTAGGAACCGATTTTTCCTTTAGGCTCTTTGGGACGTTGGAAGCAATCGATCTAAGCCATTCCATTAGCAATCGAAGTTTGTAAGTCAAGTGGTAAGATTCATGTCGATTCATTATTCTTTTTGAGGATAAAAACTAAGGCTATTGGGATTAAGATGTGATGTTGGCCGAATGGATTGTTGCTTATAGTTTTGTGGTTTGGCCGAATGTAGGACAAGGTGATCTAGTGCGGTAGATCAGATCTTCGGAAGTTAGTCTTTGCGTTAGTGAAAGGTGTGTACCTTACACACTTTATAACTCGATATATATATATATGTGTGTGTGTGTGTTAATAACTATTCATGTTGTTAAAGCCGAAAACTATGAGATCTTGAAATAATACCTTGATGGGTATGAGCAAGGATACGGGTAAGTCCGTTTCGATATGATGTTGATATATGTTGTTAATATCACGATCTACGATATATATTGGTTTTATGTTTACATCAAAGTATAATGACATGATTTGTTATCTATTGCATTGGTATGGGCGATATGAGAGGAGGGGGAAGATTGATATCCGTGTCTTTGGGACACCGGAGGTTTGGCACCTCATAGCGACTGTCTCTCGCTGGTTTCACACCACCGTGGGTTGGCCCCACATTTGATGTATTGGGATCGTCGCGGTGATTTGGTATCACACGTGGGTTGGCCCCACAACTTGATTATTCGTGACTTTGGGTCACCAAAGATTTGGCATCACATTATTGGATATCGTGACTTTGGGTCACCGGTGGTTTGGCACCACCAAAGGGGTTTGGTACCACACGGGGTAGAAAAGGAGTTTTGGATGGCTAGGTTGGGTGCATTATATATATATATATTGCTTGGTTATAATTTGTGTAAGTATGTGGCATTTACCCGGGAGAGGGAATATGCACTTGAGTCTTGGTGACTCACCTTCTCCTTTACTTTTTAGGTAATTCGTAAATTCGCGGATGAGGAGCCGGATGAACTCGAGAGGCCATGCAATAAAATTTGGTTTTACATGAACTTCCATTTGGGTACTTTATTTTAATTGCGTTTTCATCTTTTATGGATTTGTAATAAGGCCTCTTTAATTATATTTTTGGATTATTTATATGCTTTGGATTTGTTTTAAATATGGCTTATAAATTACATGGTTGATATAATAATTTGAGCACCAAGTTTTCTAAACTACTAAACGCGATGGTTTTAAAAACGTTACCATCGGGTAACATAAATCAATTGATAATATTTAACAACTTAAGTATTTTTGATAACTCATACTATTTTCCAAAACTCCGCCTTCCAAATTTCTATTAGATACGGTTTTCAACCTAATTGCTTTAGTTTCTTTTCAAATTTATAAAAGTTTTACAAATCTAAGCTGCAACTAAGTTTTAAAGATTTATTTTCGGGATTTCAAAGTAAATTATCAGTTATTTATTTATTTATTTATTATACACCTGTTTTCTACGAACTTAGAACAACAAAGAGTTTTTCACTAAAATTTAATCGGTAACTCGTTTTTCCTCAAAACGTTTTCCCCTGTGACATGCCACATTCGGTCGTGGCGTATTGACCGGGTTTGGGGTGTTACAAATTGGTATCAGAGCCAAGTTCAAAAGCTCGGCTGTGGGCCCAAGGCCCAAAATGATTTAAAGTATGATCTTAAATTTTTTTTGTTATATGGTTGGAAAGGCATGGCACCGAGTCTCCGGCACCGATCCACCCGGGTAAGTACTTTAAACTATTGATCTTGATGATATGATGATGTTAGTATGATTGATTAGTAGTAGAAACTACTCTAGAGACCCAAACTATAGGTTGAATGTACTCGCTGAAACAACTTCTTATTAAAATTATTCATAAAAGCGTGTTTTAAAGAAAGTGAAATAATGACTAATGCATAACACTTTTAAATCGATAAGTCGAGACTTTAGACATGAGTACTCGAGGTCGGGTCGTATACTTCGTGGACACGGTCGTGGTAGGATGGTCGTGTCCGAGCCAGTGAGGTCCGGTCAAGGATCCAAAATGAGGTACCACTACCCCCACCACCAGGTTTGGAGTTGAGCATCGTGGATCAAACGGGGATGACGCAGTTGTCTCGTGCGATGCCGCAAGTTCTTGAGAGGGTAGCCGGAATAGGTGGAGGCGCGGGAATTCAAAAATCCGTATCTGAGCGACTCAGAGCCAATGGAGTGAGGTATTTCGAGGTGTTTCGTGTGTGGCTCGATCTGACGGCTGCAGTATTGGTTAGAGGCGACGGAACGAATCATGGATGACTTGGATATGAATGCTGAGGAAAAGCTGAAAGGGATAGTGGCGCTTCTTCTGGGATGAGTCATATCGGTGGTGGCTCACGATGCGAATAGTCTTTGCGGCGGAGGATCTCACTTGGGATTATTTTAAGGCGCGTATCGAAAAAAATATGTTGGGTCTAGTTACATTGATGCACAGCGTAAGGTATTTCGAGTTTGGTCCAGGAAGTAAGTCCGTATTAGAATATGAGGCATAATTTTTAAGATTGAGCCGGATCTTTGGAGGTATCGTGGGTTCGAACACGAGCGAGCGTGTCCGGTTCGAGGATGGATTGAGGGACGAATCGAGATTACCGATTGCTCCACATCGTCAGAGCGAGAGTTTGTCTGCGCTATTTGAAAAGACTAAGATAGCGAAGGGATAAAGGAATCGTGAAAGCAGAGGCACGACAAGAATAAACATAAGAAAGTTTTGGATCATCCGGGTCACCGGTAATTCTCGTAAGAGGGTTAGGCGCAGTGGGCCGAATCAACTGGGAGGCCTCATATCGCTAATCGTGGGACCAAAGACAAAGGTAACCGATGTGGAAAATCTCATTGGGGCAAATGTTGGACCGGAGGGAAAGGATGTTTTGAGTGTGGCTCATTGGATCATCGTGTGAGGATTGTCCACGTAAGCTAGCCAGAATCGACCGAGGGTCAAGGTCGTGCTCGATTCGAAATGAGGGACCGCCACCGTAGAGAGTCGTGGTAATGGTAGAGGAGGTAATGGTTCTAGTCGAGGCCGCGGAGCATCCGGCGAGAGGTGCTGGCAACACCGAGGCAAGACACCGGCTGGTTTGGTGTATGCAGAAGAGGCGTCGAGAGGAGGGAGATGCACCTGACGCCATAATCGGTACGTTCTTAATCTTTGGTGAACCATATCTTCGCTTTGATAGATGTGGGTTCGACACATTCGTATGTTGCTAGTAACATAGTAGAGACTATGAATCTAGACTCGAGACTACTTCTAGGAAGATGATCGTACTTAGCCCTCCGGGTCACTCTGTAGAAGTAAATAAGTCAGTATAGAGATGTATCCCTAGAACTCCAAGGGGTAATGTTTGTAGTCGATCCGATGGAACCGCTGCTTTGAGGAGTTCGATCCGATTCTTGGGATGGACTGGTTGGTCAAGTATCAAGCAAGTTTGGATTGCGCCGCTAAGCGCATGGTTTTAAAGACAAATTGAGGGCAAAGAGGTGGTTATGATAGGTAATAGAAGAGATTATCTATCCAACGTGGTATCTGCGTTGAAAGTCGTTAAGTTGGTCGGGAAGGGTGTGAGGCATTTGTGGTTCATGTGTGTGCGTTGGAGGCTAAGGAGTCTCATCGTGGGGAATGTCCGAACGGTAAAGGAATATGTTGACGTATTTCCGGAAGAACTTCCGGGATTGCCTCCGATCGTGAAGTTGAATTTGGTATAGATCATTACCCGAATCGCGCCGTGTCTATTGCTCCGTATAGGATGGCACCGAAGGAATTAGGGAATTGAAGGCTCAAATTCAAGAGTTGTTGGATCGAGGTTTTATCCGACCAAGTGTTTCGCCTTGGGAGCACCGGTACTTTTTGTCAAGAAGAAGGATGGATCGATGCGGATGTGTATAAACTATCGCCGCTTGAATAAGTCGACGATCAAAAACAAGTATCCTTTGCCGAGGATAGATGACTTGTTTGATCACCTTAAGGGGGCGGCGATTTTCTCAAGATTGATTTAAGGTCCGGATATCATCACCGAAGGTGAAAGAGGTCGATATCCATAAGACGACATTTCGCACTCGGTATGGGCACTACGAGTTTACGTAATGCCGCTTTGGATTGACTAACGCGCCAAAGCAAAGATTCATGGACATGATGAATCGGGTATTCCGGTAGTTTTGGACCAGTTTGTTATGGTATTTATAGACGATATTTTGGTATACTCCAAGTCGAGGAGGAGCATGATGCGCATTTATGAGTAGTGTTGTAGATTTTGAGGAAAAGCACTTTATGCAAAATTTAGTAAGTGCGAGTTTTGGCTTAGGAGGTGACTTTCTTGGGTCACGTAGTATCACCGAGGGGATTAGAGTGGATCCTCGAAAGATTGAGGCGGTGTTGGATTGGAAGCCGCCTAAGTCGGTGGGTGTTTGGATTCGGAGTTTCCTAGGTCTCAGCGGGTATTACCAAAGATTTGTGGAAGGATTTTCTTTGATAGCAAAGACCTATGACTAAGTTATTGAGGAAAGGAATTCCATTTGTGTGGACCGAGAAGCGTTGAAGGAAGTTTTGACAAGTTGAAGAAGATTCTCGATCAAGCTCTCGGTTTGATTCAACTCGAGGCGGTGCAAGGAATTCACTACCATCGTGATGCATCACATACCGGTTTGGGATGTGTCTTGATGCAGAAGGGAAGGTAGTGGCTTATGCATCTCGACAGATTGAGACCACATGAAGTTAACTATCCGACGCATGACTTGGAATTAGCCGCAGCGGTGGTTTTTGCTTTGAAGATTTGGAGACACTATTTGTATGGAGAGAAGTCGATAGTCTACACGGATCACAAGAGTCTTAAGTATCTTTTGACTCGTAAGGATTTGAACTTGAGGCGGCGTAGATGGATGGAGTTGTTGAAGGACTACGATCGTTCGATTGAGTATCATCCGGGCAAGGCTAACGTGGTGGCGCACGCCGTTGAGCCGAAAGGTTGTATCGGACTTAAGATCGATGTTTGCTCATCTTAGCTTATATGACGATGGGAGTCTTTTGGTTTGGATTGCAAGTCAAGCCGACTTGGTTAGAGCGCGATCAAGGAGAAACAAATTAGAGGATGATGGTTTGAATGATCGGAGGTTACTGAGTTCGAAATGGTGGTTTAGAGGATTATAGTTTGTCCAAGGATGGAGTATTATGTTTTAAAGGAAGAGCTTGTATGCCAAAGGATGTTGAGTTGAGACAAAGGATTCTTCGACGCACATAGCAGCCCATACGCTATGCATCCCGGAGGTAGCAAGATGTATCGGGATTTAAGAGAGCGCTTTTGGTGGCAGTGTCCAAGCGTGAGGTAACGAAGTTTGTGGGTAAATGTCCGACGTGTCGCCAGGTCAAGACAGAACATCGGGCTTGCCGTCTGGGTTACTTCAAATAGGTGAAGATTCCACAGATGGAAGTGGGAAAGGATCACTATGGACTTTGTCGCGGGATTACCCCTTACGCCAAGTAAGAAGGACTCGGTTTGGGTGATTGTGGATCGTCCGACTAAGTCGACTCATTTTATTCCTGTAAGGGTGGATTACTCGCCTGAAGTTAGCTAAGTTGTATGTGGCGGAGATAGTAAGGTTGCACGGTGTACCAAAGTGTCGATCATCTCGCATGCAGATCCTAGATTTACGTCAAGGTTTTGGATAGCGTTACATCGGGCTTTAGGTACGCGGTTGGATTTTAGTATCGCATTTCATCCACAATCGACGGGCAATGGAAAGAGTTATACTGATTTTAGAGGATATGTTGAGAGGTTGTGTATTGGACTTCAGAGGTACCGGGAAGAGTTTTATCATTAGCGAGTTCGCATACAACAATAGTTATCGAGCAAGCATTAAGATGGCACCATATGAGGCGTTATGCGGTAGGGAGGTGTCGCACACCTACATGCTGGACCGAGTTGAGTGAGCGTCAAATGTTAGGACCAGAGTTGGTTGCAGAAACCGAAGATAAGGTAAAGTTGATTCAAGCTCGGTTGAAGGAAGCTTCAGATAGGCAGAAGTCATATGCCGATCTCAAGCGGAGGGATATAGAATTTTCCGTGGGTGACAAAGTTTTTCTAAAAGTCTCGCCATGGAAGAAAGTGTTAAGATTTGGGAGAAAAGGCAAGTTAAGTCCAAGGTATATTGGGCCGTATAAGGTGTTGAGACGAGTGGGACCAGTAGCCTATCAGCTCGAGTTGCCATCAGAGCTGAGTTAGATTCACGATGTGTTCCATGTCTCCATGCTTAGACGCTATCGTTCTGATCCATCGCATGTTGTGGAAGTAGAGGAAATAGAGGTGAGTCCAGATCTGACGGTAGAAGAAGAGCCTGTGCAGATTCTAGACCGAGATGTGAAAGTTTTGCGTAGGAAGTCAGTTCCTTTAGTGAAGGTTTTATGGCGGAACCATGGCGTAGAAGAAGCTACGTGGGAACCGGAGGATGTGATGAGGCAGCGGTTTCCTCAACTCTTTTGAGCAGGTAATTTCGAGGACGAAAATTTCTTAAGGGGGTAGAATTGTAACATCCTAAAAATATCCGAGTATCATCTTGTTATTGTGTTAGCTCGGATATGATTTTTATTGTGTGCTTAGTATATTTGTGTGAAGGTTTGGAAATATTAACTAAGCTAGAATAAATTTTAGTGTGGAAATTTAGTGAAGAGGATTAAGTAAACTTAACACTTAAGTTAATTTAAGTGTTAAATTTAGAACAAGAGGAGTTAGTGGCAAGATGGTTAGGATGCTTGAAGGGTTGCTTGAGGTAAGAAGTTCGAGTAGCATGATTAACTTTTTGGGAGACATTATTTTCATCCTAGTATTTATGGACGGTCAACCTTTATTTATGATAGGTTGGACTCTCAACTTTTGGAAAGTTGAATATTGGTTTAAGGAAAGCATGAAATTGGGGATAAGAATCTTAAGGTTATGGAAGGTTGGGGAGACATAAGGCTTGGCTTAAGGAAGATGTTTTGGAAACTTTTTCAAGGCTTTAGTGCATGTATGTGGACGGCATGTGTGGCTAGGGGGGTGGCCGAACGATGTTAGGAAGCTTGGGGGGGATAGTTGGCCAATTTTAGTTTTTGTGCATCTTTTTGCATTTGTTTTTCCTCTCCAAAAACTCCCTCTTTGGCCGAACGCATCTTATGCATTTTGTGCAAATTTTGCTTTTGGTTTAGCCTTCATTTTGTTTGAACCAAAAATGTTATTTCCTTTCTCTCATCTTTGCTCTTGAAATCGAAACCTCACTTGGCTTTTGTGTATTTTCTTTTTGGCAAATAAGTGTTTGGCCAAATCTATCTCACACATATCTCTCTTTTCTTCTTTTGATATTGATTCATAATCACATTTTCTTTTTACTCTCTCTTGGTCGAATCCTTCTCCTTCTCAAGTTCCATTTCTTTTTCATCCATTTCCATTCTATTTCTCTTTTCTTTTTTACTTCACCATAGCCGAATCTTCTTCCTCTCTTTTGGGGTTATTTTGGCCAAATATTCAAGGGTTGATCCTCTTTGGTTTTCTTCAATCGGTTTTGAAAAAAAGGGTAAGTGTTCATGGCCGTTTTTCTTTCTTTTCTTTCTCCTTTCTAAGTCGTTTTCTTGTGGACAAAGGCCGAATCCTTGGGCATTTGTTTGCAAGGTTCTAACCATTATTTAGGAACCGATTTTTCCTTTAGGCTCTTTGGGACGTTGGAAGCAATCGATCTAAGCCATTCCATTAGCAATCGAAGTTGGTAAGTCAAGTGGTAAGATTCATGTCGATTCATTATTCTTTTTGAGGATAAAAACTAAGGCTATTGGGATTAAGATGTGATGTTGGCCGAATGGATTGTTGCTTATAGTTTTGTGGTTTGGCCGAATGTAGGACAAGGTGATCTAGTGCGGTAGATCGGATCTTCGGAAGTTAGTCTTTGCGTTAGTGAAAGGTGTGTACCTTACACACTTTATAACTCGATATATATATATATATATATATATGTGTGTGTGTTAATAACTATTCATGTTGTTAAAGCCGAAAACTATGAGATCTTGAAATAATACCTTGATGGGTATGAGCAAGGATACGGGTAAGTCCGTTTCGATATGATGTTGATATATGTTGTTAATATCACGATCTACGATATATATTGGTTTTATGTTTATATCAAAGTATAATGACATGATTTGTTATCTATTGCATTGGTATGGGCGATATGAGAGGAGGGGGAAGATTGATATCCGTGTCTTTAGGACACCGAGGTTTGGCACCTCCAAAGGGTTTGGTACCAAATATTTCGTGTTTTTGGGACACCGCAGGTTTGGCACCTCATAGCGACTGCCTCGGTGGTTTCACACCACCGTGGGTTGGCCCCACATTTGATGTATTGGGATCGCCGCCATGATTTGGTATCACACGTGGGTTGGCCCCACAACTTGATTATTCCCGACTTTGGGTCACCAAAGTGATTTGGCATCACATTATTGGATATCGTGACTTTAGGTCACCAGGTGGTTTGGCACCACCAAAGGGTTTGGTACCACACGGGTAGAAAAGGAGTTTTGGATGGCTAGGTTGGGTGCATTATATATATATATTGCTTGGTTATAATTTGTGTAAGTATGTGGCATTTACCCGAGAGGGAATATGCACTGAGTCTTGGTGACTCACCTTCTCCTTACTTTTTCGTAATTCGTAAATTCGCGGATGAGGAGCCTGATGAACTCGAGGAGGCCATGCAATAAAATTTGGTTTTACATGAACTTCCATTTGGGTACTTTATTTTAATTCGTTTTCATCTTTTTATGGATTTGTAATAAGGCCTCTTTATTTATATTTTTGGATTATTTATATGCTTTGGATTTGTTTTAAATATGACTTATAAATTACATGGTTGATATAATAATTTGAGCACCAAGTTTTCTAAACTACTAAACGCGATGGTTTTTAAAACGTTACCATCGGGTAACATAAATCAATTGATAATATTTAACAACTTAAGTATTTTTGATAACTCATACTATTTTCCAAAACTCCAGTTTCCAAATTTCTATTAGATACAGTTTTCAACCTAATTGCTTTAGTTTCTTTTCAAATTTATAAAAGTTTTACAAATCTAAGCTGCAACTAAGTTTTAAAGATTTATTTTCGAGATTTCAAAGTAAATTATCAGTTTTTTATTTATTTATTTATTATACACCTGTTTTCTACGAACTTAGAACAACAAAGAGTTTTTCACTAAAATTTAATCGGTAACTCTTTTTTCCTCAAAACGTTTTCCCCTGTGACATACCACATTCGGTCGTGGCGTATTGATCGAGTTTGGCGGATTTTTTAAAAGCTTATATGAATATTTTAAATTCGGGAATTTTTTCTCAAATTTTCATCAATGTTTTCAATAATCACGGTTGAAAAATCAAATTTATCGTTTTATCAAGCAAATTTCGAAGACAGTGATATATTTTAAATTTATCCAAATTGAAACTTGTTTTTCTTGATTTTACCAAACCTATTTTATATACGAAAGAAAAGAACTTAAATGTATTTTTCTCATGTGACATGTCAGATCTGGCCTTAACGCTTGGGCCGGGTTTGGGGTGTTACATTAGGGAAGTCACTAAGTCAGTTGAGGAAGTTTCTAAGTCAGTTGAGGAAGTTTCTAAGTCAGTTATACAACTTGCTAAGCTGATCTCAGAACTACCACAAGGAAGCTTGCCAAGCAATATTGAAACTAACCCGAGAGAGCAAAATCAAGCCATTTACGATAGTGAAGGGTTAGACGAACCAAACCCAAGGGAAGAACCTGTGGTAAGTGAAGGTAAGGTTGAAGTGTGCCATGATATACCAAAACCGACAATTACAGAGTACCAACCTCGTGTGCCATATCCCGATGCAATAAAGAAAGACCGCACAGAGGAAGAATTCGGTGAATTCACACTTCGTGTAGACGACGAAACAATCACTCTTCAAGCTCTTGGCTCAGCTAGGACATCGAGTAATAAAGGTACGAACGTTAATTCTATTGATAACCATTTGGTTCAACCTTCTTTACAGGAAGCATCACAAAATCACCTAGCTAAGCAGATCTTAGATCTCGTACCCATAAAGAAATAATTCATGAAGGACTAAGGCTTCAAGGCGATGAACTAGACGAGTGGAAAACACACTTTAAAGAGAAACTAGGAATACACGAAGTGAAACCGAAGGAAACCCCAGACGAGCTAATAGGAATAACAAATCACTTCAAAATAGGGGATCAAGTATTGTTGAATAAGGAAGACCCTCGAATCACCAATTCAGACCTCAGGACAAATGAAGAAATCACTTTTGAGGTACTTAATGTCTTCCTATACGGCACATTCAAGGTAAGCAATCCTAAATTCAACACTTTTGAGGTAAACACTACTCGACTTAAATCATTTATCAAATACCGAATTGATCGCATGAGAATTGATTTTCACCTCCTCAAACCACCATGACCATACGAATGAGAGCTAAAGTCTAGCTTAAGACTATAAACGAGTGCTTCTCGGGAGGCAACCCGAGTACTAACCCCATTAATTTTTACATTTTTTTAATTCTTCTTTTACTTTTATTTTCCCTTTTTAGCACCTAACTATAAACTAACCAAAGTGCAGATTTTCAGACCACACGGCCTTACACACGTCCATGGCTGTGGCCGTGTGGCCACCACAGGAAGGTACAAGGGCGGGGGCAACCACCAGATCCATAATTTTTATTTAACCCCCTTCTTCCTTTTTCTTTTCCAGTTGTTTTTCTTTTTTTTTCATTTTCCATTATTTACTTTTATTTTATTTTTATTTTTATTATTCCTTTTAATTTTCTTTTATTTTCTTTATTATTTTCTTCTTATTATTCATTCCATTTAGATTTAGCTTAGGATACCATAAAACCAGTCTGGCTGCTTCGAGGATTCAAATTCAAACGGTTCGAGACGCTTCCCCTCGTTCACCTCAAATTCCTATCCAGTTTCTTTTCATTAACTGCATCCAAAATTCAGAAAGTTCCACTTCTCTCCCTATCTTATGATTTTATGATTATTTTGATATTATCTATCTTTGTACATTGAGGACAATGTACATCTTAAGTGTGGCGGGGGGGTTAACTATAACATTATTTGAAAATCCCTAAATTATATCTTGTTTCTAAAGTAAGTTTCTCATATTATGATTAGAATGAAATTTTCTTTGATTTATGATTTTTATTGATATGTTTTAGATTAAGTCATTGATAATTGTGCATTGATAATTAAATTCTAAGAATACTAGAGAATCAAGCATGATAAGTCTATTTTTCAAGAATTAAAATTTTTTTAGGATGTCTACCTAAATTTAAATATTACTTTGAAGTTTTAAATTTACGAGGTTGACATCAAAACACCCATAATTTTTGTGAGATTTTGAGCCTTATAAGAGCATATATCTTTTTCTTGCTCACTTTATTGATTATGAGTGTGTCAACATTGAACTGTTCTTCTAGAACTTGCCTCGATTATACATGTCGAGACCACACCTTTGATTTGATATACAGAGATGATTAAGGCACCTAGGTTTTAACCCACTTACTCCGTAAAAAGCCTACCTTCACAATTAATCCCTAGTGAACCCCTTTTAATCCTAGCAACCCTTTTTATTGACATAACTACTAATATTAATCCAAAACCCTTTGTTTTTGTTATCACCATTCCTTTTAACTACCCTTATATCGAGATTTGATTTGATTAATAGCCTAACTATGTTTTTATTTCAGTAATTTATCTTTTGTCATGTATATTTGATTCGTTCTTAAAAAAAAAAAAACGAAGTAGATTCATTATTAGTCATGTGATTAATTAAGCTTACACATTTAAATTCCAAATATTGAAGAAGAAGCTCGTATTATTAGTTTCAAAGTTTCAATTCATGTAATTATTTATTTATCAGTTTATTTTTTCTAGTTAGGTAATTTGTCAATTCAATCTCGATTCTAACCCTCTAATTCAGCCTTTATCCACACATTAACCCTAGCCCCGTTACAACCCTGACAAAGACCTTTTGATTTGTGCATCATCTCATATTACAGTGGTGGAGATTTGATTTTCAGGCAAGCCTATGGGATTAACTTTTCATGTTCAACTTTTGAGCGCTTTTTCCTGAACCTTAAACACTTTGAGTGATTTGAGTGAGCCTCTAGTGAGGATGTCAATCCTTGTAGGTTTTGAATCAGAGGTAATTATTTAGATGAGGGGAAAACACCTATGTTTTGTGCTACAAATGTATGACTTAGATTGTTTGAATCTTTAGGGCTCTTTGAGTTAAATTATACATGTATAAATTATCTATGAATTATGATGAGACATTGTTGATAGGAATATTGAATCATGGAAAGTTCGTTTTAATTGTAAGTTGAAAATTTTGCTTGAGGACAAGCAAAAGCTTAAGTGTGGGGGTATTTGATAAGCCGTAAAAGTAACATGTTTTAATCCCACATTTAGAATACTTTTGGATGAATTATCCCTTATTTTATGTAAAAATGTGCTCTTAATCCTTTATTTTCATGTTTTATACTCAGGAAAGCACCAGGGGATGAAAAGAACGCAATACAGGCTTAAAACGAGATAAATGGGCCAAAGCATGAAATCGACACGGCCTGGACCAAAGATCACACGGCCGTGCCTCCTTAAAGATCTCGAACACGGCTTGGACCACGATTTACACGGTCGTGCCTCATCAAAGAAGTCCACACGGTTTGGCCACGATTCACACGGGCGTGTGCCAGAGGCCGTGCCCTGCCGCGGCCAACAGGAGTTTTACTCGGATTTGGATGCTTAGAGGCAAAGAGACACAATCCAAAGTCTAATTAAACCCCCAATTAGGAATTGCACTCAAATTAGGATACTTGGAGGCCAAGTAATACATCTCAAAGCCTATATAAACACCCTAGAGGGCAACTTAATCAGGAGTTCGCAGGCCTTCTCGCGGTGGCTTTTTCGTGGGGCCCAAAGCCATCGTTTAGGGGCGTCTTGCTAGGCCAGAGAGGGCAGATTTGTGGGGTGATCACTGTGAATCAGAGTTTTAAAATTTATAAAAAGAATGATCGAGCCTGAAAACTAACTCTGACAATGATTGAGGCAAGTGCACCTATCGAATAGTAGTATAGCTTAGGCAAGACCGAATTATCGAACCCCAAGGAACTAAAAGTACTAATACTAACTTTATTTTTATTATTTAACCTAAAAATAAAGAGAGGTTGTTTATCTAATCTAAATTAATTAACTACTAAACTAAAGACTCTAAGACAAAGAAGAATGAATTTGGAAAATAACTTGGGAAAAACTCAGTTGATTTAGATAATACCCTAGGAAGAATCCACCTAGACTTCACTTGTTATCTAACACTGAACCATACGATTTATTCACTTAGTTTGATCCGTAAGACTCCCTAACGTATATTAAACCTTCTCTCGAGGCGAATAACGTCTAACCCTAGGTTAATTAGTGGAACTCTCGTTCTCTTATAATAACCCCCTAGAATAGCAGTAAATCGATCTATGGACTCCCATATTAAGTTTCACCTTAATTCGGCAAAATCTCGTCACCCTATCTCTAGGCGTGCGATCAACTCCGCTTAATTATGTTGGATCTACTCTTAGGCAGGGTCTATTCCTCCTCCACCTAAGCACATTAAATTTGGATTAAGCTCACATAATTAAGAACAAACTAAGTATTTATCATATAATTCGGAAAATAATAACAAGATTCATCATAGGTTTCATCTCTTCTGCATCCAAGGGTTTAGTTCATAACAATAAAGGAAAACATCTTAAGAGAAAAGATAAAACAAAACATAAGAAATCCTTAAAACCCTCTGAAGGAATTGAAGGAGAGATTCTCCGTCTTGAGTATAATTCTGGCTTCTTGAGATGGATCAACTGGCTATCCCTGAGTGAATCCCCATAAATCTGCCTTCTCTGGCCTAGCACGGTGCCCCTAGACGATGGCTTTTGGGTTCCCCCTTTTAGGTCATACTTAGGGTGTATTTATAGGCTTTTGAAATACGTTTCTTTCTCCCTAAGTATCCTTTCCTGAATGAAATTGCTCTTCTCCACGGCAGGAGAGGCACGCCATGGCGCACGCCCGTGAATCGTGGCCAGCCGTGTTCGGATTTCTTTAATGAGACACGACCGCAGTGAGTCGGGGTTAGACCGTGTTCTAGATGATTGACTTGGCACGCCATGTAGGTCCAAGTCCAGCCGTGTCGATTTCCTCTTTTGCCTGCTTTTGGTCCGCTTTGAGCCCGCTTTCGCTCTTTTTATCCTTGGGTGCTTTCCCGAGTATAAGACATGAAAAGAAAGGATTAAGAGCACCTTTTTACATAAATCAAGGGATAAATCATCCAAAAGCATACTAAATGTGGGATTAAAATATGTTACTATTTCGGTTTATCAAATACCCCCACACTTAAGCTTTTGCCTGTCCTCAAGCAAAATTCTCAACTTACAATTAAAACGAACTTTCTATAATTCATAATTCCTATAAACAATGTTTCATCATAATTCATAGATAATTTATACATGGATAATTCAATTCAAAGAGTTCTAAAAATTCAAACAATCTAAGTCATAGAATTTGTAGCTCGAAAATTTAGGTGTCTCCCCTTATCTAAATAATTGCCTTTAATTCAAAATCGACAAGGATTGACATCCTCACTAGAGATTCACTCAAATCACTCAAAGTGTTTAAGGTTCAAAATTTAGGCACTCAAAAGTCAAGCATGAAGAGTTAATCCCATAGGCTTGCATGAAAATCAAATCTCCACCACTGAAATATGAGATGAAACACAAATCAAAAGGTCTTTGTTAGGGCTGTAACAGGGCTAGGGTTAAGGTGTGGAATAAGGCTGAATTAGAAGGTTAGAATCGAGATTGAATTGATAAGTTACCTATCTAGAAAAATGAACGGATAAATAATTACATGAATTGAAACTTTGAAACTAATAATACGAGCTTCTTCTTCAATATTTGGAATTCAAACGTATAAGCTCACTTAATCACATAACTGATAAAACTAATAATGGATATACTTCGTTTTTTTAGTACATAATAAATACATAATAAAGGATAAATTACTAAAATTCATAATTAGGAAACTAATCAGATCAAATCTCGATATAGGGGTAGTTAGAAAGAATGGTGATAACAATTACAAAGGGTTTTGGGTTAATATTAGTGGGTGAGTCAATAAATAGGGTTGTTAGGATTAAAAGGGGTTCACTAGGGGTTAATTTGTGAAGGTAGGCTTTTAATGGAGTTAATGGGTTAAAACCTAGGTACCTTTATCATCTCTGTATATCAAATCAAAAGTGTGGTCTCGACAAGTATAATCGATGCAAGTTCTAGAATAACAAATCAGTGGTGACATACTCATAATCAATAAAGTGAGCAAGAAAAAGAATTTATGCTCTATAAGGCTCAAAATCTCACAAAAATTATGGGTATTTTGACGTCAACCTTGTAAATTTCAAACTTCAAGGTAATATTTAAACTCAGTTTGACAACCTAGCAAATTTTTAATTTCTGAAAAATAGACTTATCATGCTTGATTCTCTAGTATTCTTCAATTTTAATCATCAATGCACAATTATCAATGACTTATTCTAAAACATATCAATAAAAATCATAAATCATCAGAAATTTCATCCTAATTAGTAATATGAGTAAATTACTTAAAAACAAGACTAAATTCAGGGATTTTGAGAATAATGAAAGAAGTTTGGTACTACGTATAAGATTCACCCCCAACACTTAAGATGTACATTGCCCTCAATGTACAAAGATAGATAATATCATTATAAAATCATAAGATATGGGAAGAAGTGAAACTCCCTGAATTTTTGGATGGCATCCTTGTATGATGGTGTGGGAACTTGACTTATTGAGATAACTGTGTAGAAACGATGTTTCGTTCCTTGAGTGATAAATTAAATCTGTTTGTTCTGCGAAGTTATCAGTTAGATGTCGTGGGGCGGTTTTAAGCAAGTGTTTGTTAGCAGGATTCTATGGTTAGATATCCAATAAAAACATGAATAAAGTTATGAAATATAAAAGTCAAAAAAGTTTAAATTAAAACAACAGAATCAAAAATAAAGAAAAGAAAACAAAAATATGTAGGGACTCAAAGTTCTCATCATCACCGGTCATTGGTTGAGGCGCGATGAGATATGGAAGTGCTGGCATATCTCTGTTAGAGGTGGCCTCCAACCTATCAAATCGCCGAGTGTTGTCAACGTAATCTTCGGGTCTAGGCGCGCGCGAGATATCCGCCAATGAAGTTGCTGTATGGGATGGCCGCTGGCTCGAAATCGGTGCCTTCTGTGATGGTGGTAGGATGTCCTCGGGCTCCCTCCCGTCTGTGTGTGTCACTAATCGGTACTGAGGAGGGTCGGTCCCCCGACGATATTGAATCATCCTCATGTGTAGAATTGTCTGGATGCCCTGAGGTATCATCTGTCCCATCAATGTGAGTGAAGAGATTTGTGCATCTGTGTTGAGAAGACCAAAGTGTCGAGCCAGTCGTGTTATGTATGGCCCCATTGATAAAATCCCTTTCCTGTGCGGCTCTGTCTGATGCTGAATTGCACAGGTGATGAAGTATACCAGGTCGAAAACGTGCCCTTTTGACATGCACGATAGGTAGTAGACATCGTGCTTATTTACCACACCTGTGCTTTCACGTCGTCCCGTGATGGTGTGAGCGAGAATGGCGTGAATATACCGTAGGGGTGGGCTGGCGGTCGCCGCCTTCGAGCGATCGGGTCGTGAGACATTCGTGGTGGTGCTAAGCCGCACCAAAGCAGCAGCGGGGGTGCAATGGAGTTGACGGTCTAACTCGGAGAGTGGATTGTCTGCTATAAACTCCTTCGTATAGAGTCCGAGTGCTGTGCCGAATTGTGGTACGCCACCGATGTACCATGCCCCTAACCGAATTGGACCGCGCTCGGTCGTCATATTGGGCCATCACTGTTTGTAAGGTAAAAGTGGTGTAGAACTCGAGAGTGAGTTCCAAATATGTGGGCTCGATGATAGAGAAAAATTTCTCCCATGGCTCGGTCGAGATGAGGGCCCGAATGTTGGCTACTAGCCCGACTGCTTCCACAAATGTCTACCAATGCACCTACCGATGCCAAGGGTCGCGCGTAATGTCTTATATCATTATTCCCGAGCTTCTTGAGTGAATTGAAGGAGACGGTGTCTTATTTCGGAAGAAGCACTGGTTGAGGACGATCCGGGCCCCTTTCTTTTCTTTATTGGGGCGGCCGTGGTTCGTTTTCCTCGTGATGACAACATTTGTACCTGAAATAATGGATATTCAAGTAGTGTTGGTACCAAATTGTCCTCTGGACCCAAGATATTTAAATGCTCAATACGATTATTCACCTAAGAGCAACTTATTCTAATTTTACCTAGCAAAATATCATTATGAAATTGATCCAACAACGATAAATAGCGACAAATAGCTGTAACATCCCCAAACCCGGCCCATTCACCACGACCGAATCTGGTTATGTTAGTAAAATTTACTTAACTTAGAGAAAAATTTAGTGAAACTTGTTAACTTCTGAAAATCCATGTTTATTTAATATTGTATGAGAAAAACTTTGATATCTCATAAATATTATAAAATGCCCAAAAGTGAACTTTAATGAATATATATGGCTAATTTTGAATAAATAAGTTGTCAACATAAATTCGTTTCCACTTAGTAATTTAATATAATCCAAACATAATTTAAAATAATAATTAAATAACTCCCAAAGTAAATAAAAATCAAAGGGCCTTATAACATCAATGTTTAAAAGATCTAGTATTTAATATAAATAAATTTAAACTCTTCTTTCTGCATGGGCCACCACGTGTCCTCTCCGATCCCGGTCCAATCTACGCATCACCCGAAATGGTTAGAAAATAAAGAGTGAGTCCACTGACTCAGTGCATAACCACAACACATATTTCCATCCGTATGGGCTTGGCCCATACCCACACACCATCGAAACAAATCATGCAAGAATGCATCTCACCCCAACCTACTATCCAACCGTGACACCAACCTTAGCGGACTCGCGCTAAGGCCGTGGCTAACCCACCACCGATCACATCGTGATCCATAAATCTTACCTCGGCAATCTCGCTGCTCGAGGCCGTGGCTGAGCCACCGATCAACCCAAGTGATCACAATATCGCAATCTGCCTACGGTGATGCACATAGCAATCAACCGCCGAGATGGGCACCTAGCCAACACCTCCCTTGAGGTAGCACAAAGCTAACCCTCAAGCGCTAATGTAGCCTCGAGCTAACATTAGACCACGTACATCATGTGTACACTTCTTCCTCCACCGAATCAATCCACCTCCCATATATGTATGAAAAAGGTAATATGTCAGATCATAACAAAAGAGAAGGCATCTCATGTTAAATACCAAATCATGTATTTATCACAAATAATTTCATACAAAAGACTTTACTCACCTGACATATGGTTACCCAAAATAACCATTCACCACACAAGCCATCACATTCGGCAACCACACATCACATATATGTAAACACATTAACAAACCAACAATCGTAGAAATAGTGCGATGATTACGCACCTGCTAAGGCACAAACGATTAAATCCCGAAAAGGTCTCCTACGTTAGGTTCTTCTCCCCCCTACAATCGGCCTTAACACAATATCGAGAGAACACCTAGGGGCCATTCGGCCAAGGCAAAAATATCAAAGACTAAGACCATTCACCCAAAACATAAATCCCAAAATAAATAAGGGCTATTGCACTTTACCTTAATAACCACTCACTTATGTCCTAACAAAGAATCGGTCAACACAAGAGTAAGGTTCTGGCTTCAGGACTTGTAACCAAAATGGAGAAAATAGGAGAACAAAAGATTCGGCAAGGCTCCTTAGATGGGTTGGGATATTCAAAGAATGGTAGTTTTCTATGGATGGCTACAGCTTTAAGCAAGGTTTAAAAGAAAAGGTGAGAAGGAAGAGGGATATAGGTTCATAAAAGGTTAAGCCCTCTGCTACTTTCTGGCTACAAAGAAATAAGATGAAAAAGGGGTTTGCTTGGACTAACTTTCGGCAATGGACAAGGGAAAATAAATAAAAACAAAGGGAAGAAATTTTTGGTAAGGGAGAAAGCAAATGGTGAATGAAAATGAGCACCTCCCCTCCCCCTATTTATACTATACGGCCTAGCTCCAACCTCCCACAAAAATCCCACTATTTGCTCCTACAATTCCTCCCCAACACCCATTCAAAAGTTTGAATGAGTCAAACCTCTTCCTAGCCAAAATTTAAAAAAAAGACCAAGTCTTTCTCCATCTTTTAAGCATCCAAAAGCTGCCCAACTCCTTACCTCATTGACGCAAAAACAAAGGCCAAAGTGCTGCCTTAGCAGCTCGAACACTGGCCCCTTCCCTTGCACCCGAGGCGCCACTTCCCCAAGCTCTTAGTGGCGCCTCCTTGCCACTTTACTAGCTCAATTCTTATGTCTATTTCCCCAAATAATTCTCTTAAGACACCCATCGCCAAGCTCCCTTTTTGCACTTAAAAATCCAAAATTTTCTAAAGTCTTCCCCTTGAGTCCAAACATTCTTACCACCTCTCAAACACATCCAAGCATACCCAAAACCTACTAGAACATGAATTATACCCAACATGCATAGCCCCTAAACCAGGGTGTTACAATAGCTCTCAATCAAGATTTTCACTATAAACATTCTTGGGAAATGAAACATTGAAACAAGTTCTTAAATTGAATTTTAAAAGAAAATAATTTATGCTTAATACTAAAACTAAACAAAATGAAATAATATGAAATAATATGAAATTTATCAAACTTTAAGTCAAGAAAATAAAGTAGTGGAGGGAACCAGGGGTCGTGATGGTGCAAATCGGTTGGACACGAGCGGAGCACGGTGGTGCTGTGAGGTTTTCTGTAGGCGCACGGTGGTGGCACAGGCGTGTTTTTCCTGCAGCACGGTGGTGGCACGGGCGTGTTCACGGTTTTAGTGTGGTTTTCTTGAAAGAAAAGAAGGTTGAGGGTTTTGATGGGACGGTGGAGGGTTTGAATGTGGCCAGATTTGAGAGGGATGAAGCTTAAAATTTGGTTTAGGGTTGATTTGGGGGAAGGGTGACGGTTAAAGTTACTTAAATAGGGATACGAGCACGGGCAGGGGCCACGCCCGTGTTTGATTTTTATGCGCCCGTGTTTTTCGCGATTTCGAATTTTAGGCGCGTTCAGGTAAATTTGCCACGGCCGTGTTGCTTATGACACGCCCGTGCTTGATAAGTCAGTAACCTCACACGGTTGGGTGGCACGGGCGTGTTTCTCCCGTGCTTAACAAGTCAGTAACCTTGATAAACTGTAAAAGTAACATATTTTAATCCCACATTTAGTATACTTTTGGATGAATTATCCCTTCTTTTATATAATTTGGTGCTCTTAATCCTTTCTTTTCATGTTATATACTCAGGAAAGCACCAAGGGATGAAAAGAATGCAAAATAAACTTAAAACGGGACAAATGGGCCAAAGCATGAAATCGACACGGCCTGGACCAAAGATCACACGGCCGTGCCTCCTTAAAGATCTTGAACACGGCCTGGACCATGATTTACATGGCCGTGCCTCATCAATGAAGTCCACACAGCCTGACCACGATTCACACAGGCGTGTGCCATGGTCGTGCCCCTGCCGCGGCCAAGAGGAGTTTTACTCGGATTTGGATGCTTGGAGGCAAAGAAACACACTCCAAAGTCTAATTAAACCCCTAATTAGGAATTACACTCAAATTAGGATACTTGGAGGCCAAGCAAGGCATCTCAAAGCCTATATAAACACCCTAGGGGGCAACTTATTTGGGGAGTTTGACAGAAACCCTCTGTAGGGGGAGTCGACGGGAGCCCAAAGCCATCGTATAGGGGCACCGTGCTAGGCCAGAGAAGGCAGATTTGTGGGGATTCACTCAGGGATAGCCAGTTGATCCATCTCAAGAAGCCAGAATTATACTCAAGACAGAGGATCTCTCCTTCAATTCCTTCAGGGGGTTTTAGGGATTTCTTATGTTTTGTTTTATCTTTTCTCTTGAGATGTTTTCCTTTATTTTTATGAACTAAACCCTTCGGATACCCGAAGGGGATGAAACCTATGATGAATCTTGTAATTGTTTTCTGAATTATATGATAAATACTTAGTTTGTTCTTAATTATGTGAGCTTAATCCAAATCTAATGTGCTTAGGTGGAGGAGGAATAGACCCTGCCTAAGAGTAGATCCAACATAATTAAGCGGAGTTGATCGCACGCCTAGAGATAGGGTGACAAGATTTTGCCGAATTAGGGTGAAACCAAATATGGGAATCCATAGATCGATTTACTGCTATTCTAGGGGGTTATTATAAGAGAACGAGAGTTCCACTAATTAACCTAGGGTTAGACGTTATTCGCCTCGAGAGAGGGTTTAATATACATTAGGGAGTCTTACGGATCAAACTAAGTGAATAAATCGTATGGTTCAGTGTTAGATAACAAGTGAAGTCTAGGTGGATTCTTCCCAGGGTATCATCTAAATCAACTGAGTTTTTCCCAAGTTATTTTCCAAATTCATTCTTTTTTGTCTTAGAGTCTTTAGTTTAGTAGTTAATTAATTTACATTAGATAAACAATCTCTCTTTATTTTTAGGTTAAATAATAAAAATAAAGTTAGTATTAGTACTTTTAGTTCCTTTGGGTTCGATAATCCGGTCTTGCCTAAGCTATACTACTGTTCGATAGGTGCACTTGCCTCAATTGTTGTCAGAGTTAGTTTCCAGGTTTGATCATTCTTTTTATAAATTTTAAAACTCTAATTCACAGCGATCAAGTTTTTGGCTCCATTGCCGGGGAACTAAAATATTAAGAAAGCTCTATTTTTATTACTTTAGCCATTTTTTTCTACAATTTATTTTTATTTTTATTTTTATTTTTAATTTGCTAATTTTTCCTCCATTTGCTTTTGGCAGATAATTTTAGTTTTTAGAGAAGATGTCATTGAATAACTATCAGTGGCAAGTTACAAGGACAAGGCCAGCCAAAGCAGCCAGTGTCTTCAACTTTGACGTACACCCAATAATGCAATGTGACTCAAATCTAGGAGGCGTGGCGAATCCTGAGTACCCACCCTACGGATATGGCATGGAGAACGAACAAGGCCACTACATGGGTAACTATTCTAGACCTCAAAATAATTTTTATGATAACACTTATAATGCAGGATGGAGGTACCATCCCAATTTCTCGTGGGATGATCAAAGTAGCCAAAGACTGAAACTTTGTAACACCCTAAACTCGGACAGGACACCACGTCCGAATCTGGTATGTTACGGGGAAAGACATTTTTGAGTGATCAGATTTTTCGTTTAAAAGCGGGGTGAAAACATAGTGAATTTGAGGAAAATTGGAGTAGGCTTGTTTGATTAGATTTTGAAAACTTATCCAAAGTATATAGTTAAAAACGAGTTGGTTTCATTTAGTAATTCCAATAGTTTCTTAGTGCTATTTTAAAACATTTTTGACTTAGTAGAAAATCGAGTTTGATTTAAAAATCATTTGAGTTTACTTTATAACAAAACATAGTGAGATACCCAATGGTATAGTTTAAAACACATTGCGTTATAGTTTTGAAAACATTATCCTTCCAAATTTTTAGTAAAATTTCATACCAAGTTATTTGTTAAGCAGGTTAAGAATCTAATTAAACCATAACCATCATAAAACATAAATCAAAGGCCTTTTACAAATCCAAACTAAAACCCAACTAAAAGTAAATAAGTAAAAGTACCCAAATTGAATAGTCTGAGCAAAACTTTTATTAAAGCATGGCATGTGCACCCCGAGTCCATCCTGGCTCCATGTCCGTGTCTACGAGTCACCTGAAATATCAAAGGAGAGGGTGAGTCGAATGACTCAAATGTATAAATCCCGCCCCCCGATAACACAACATGCTAACACACATCATACATAGCAACATAATTAATGCAACCCGATCCTAACCATCCGTGACGCTTTTCTACCCCGTGTGGTACCAAACCACCGGTGGTGCTAAACCACCGTGACATATAGTCACAATGTGTTACTAAAACACCGTGTCCCAAAGACACAATATCCATCAATGTGGTGCCAAACCACCGGTGTCCCAAAGACACGCTTGTGCTACCCAAGCACCGGTGACCGAAGTCACAAATCCAATGATGGGGCCAACCCATCGTGTAATACCCAATCACTAGCGCACGATCCCCATATCTCATGTAGGGCCAACCCACGGTGGTGTCAAACCACGTGGACGAGTCGCAATGAGGTGCCCAACCTCTCGTGTCCCAAAGACACAAATGTGGTACTAAACCACCGGTGACCGTAGTCACAATAATCGAATGATGGGGCCAACCCATCGTGGTGATACCCAATCACTAGCAGATTTATCCCATATCTCATGTGGGGCCAACCCACGGTGGTGTTAACCACGTGGACGAGTCGCAATGAGGTGCCAAACCTCCGAGGTGCCAAACCTCCGTGACCCAAAGTCACAAAGTGTGTTACCAAAACACTGGTGCTCACAAGCACAAAATATCACCGCTCCCTCCACTCATATCACCCATCAACATACCATACTCATGTAATCATGCATATCATACAAATCATGCATATCATGCTAATATGCCTAACCTCATATCCCATGTCACATATATCCATAGCCATGGTATCATATAGATCATCAAAAACTCATAACAATAATAATACCGACTTACCCGAGTCCAAGATCATACCCATTAGGTATCATATCAATCATCACCTGTTTCATTAATTATCACACAAAGTTATCAATCATATTACTAAACGGAAGTGTGTTAGTTTACACACCTGTAATACGAGTCTAAAATCCCAACGAAACGATCTAAATCCCTCGAGTACTAGCTCCTACAATCGGCCAAACATAAGGGTTAGGCATCCCTAACATTCGCCAACATCAATTAACCAAAGGGGTTAATATCGAACCCTTACCTTTATATTAGATTTGATTTCCTACCAAATCTTGAACTAAGCAATGGTTCTCCTTTAACAATCGGCCACCCCTAAAAAGAGAACAGTTAAAACACTTGAAGCCTTATCTTATTGAAATCCAAAAGAATAGACTAACAGATAATCTTCTTACCACCACCTATCAAATGGTTAAGCAAAGGTAGAAAGTTCCACTTGATCGCTTCAAGTCCCCTTTGTCCTATGATGCAATCGGTTCCCACATAAGAGATAACACTCATCAATAGTTGTCATATACAACTCTTAACAAAACCCAAATCGATAGAGTACGAGTGAGAAAAGAAAGAAAATATTCGGCTAGCACTTACCTCAATCACCAACCCTTAATCGCCAACGTAAACACCACTAGAAGAGGGGATAGATTCGGTCAAGGCTTCCAAAGAAAGAAGAAAGAAAACGGCTTTAAGTGTTTATCACCTCTAGCATTCGGCTTGAGTGGAAGAGAAAGAAAAGAAGTGTGAGAAAATGTAGTTTCGCAATGGCAATTGAGAAAGGGAGAAATGGATGGAATGAAAGTAGTTTCGGTTTGCCAAAAGAAGAAATGAGAAGAGAGTTTTGAAGGATGGGTTTCGGCTAAATGGTATGGAAAAGGGAAAACGAAAATTAGAAGAACAAGGTAAGATGATTTCGGCTTAACTCAAAATGAAAGAAAGAAGAAGAGTGGGGAGGGGCATTCTGGCTAGCCAACACAAGATGTAGAAAACCACCTACAAAATTCGGCAATAGAGTTGCTTGGGATTTCGGTTTCAAGAAAAAAAAAAAAAGTGGAAGAGTTTTACTTGAAATTCGGTTTAGGAAATTGACAAAAGAAAAAGAATTCTGCTTACCACCTTTGACCGAAACCAACCAAAATGCTAAAGTGGAATTCGCACTCCTCCACAACACACTACCAAGCCGTCCCCTTCCCCATACCTCTCCAAAAATTCGCCACAACCCTCCAAAGACTCCCAACCACTCATTCAAACATGCATGACCAAGTCACCCTCCTACAAATGCTCTCCACCTTTCATTTGAAAAGTATGACTTGGTCCAAGGTAGAATTTCACTAGCCTTCTACCTCTCCTCCATGCCGTCCCAAAATGTAGCCAAAATGAGGAATTCGCAGCTCGAACACTAGACCTCCACTCCATGTAGATGACGCCACACCAAGCTCCCCCATGTAGCGCATGCTTTGCCACTAAGCTAGCTCCTTACTTGTGCAACAAAACAACAAATTATTTTCTTAAACCCCAGCTTCCTCAGCTCCCTTCACCTAGCACCCAAAAACCAAAATTTTCCTACCTACCCAGGCACACTCCTAGCCCACAATTAAGCCCCTAAAACACCGAAATAGCAACACAGCACACTAAACACATGCAACAACAAAATAGCCCTTAACCCGGGATATTACAGTTCTACCCCCCTTAAAAATAATTTCGGCCTCGAAATTACCTGGTCAAAAGAGTTGCGGGTATTGCTGTCTCATCATATCCTCGGGTTCCCACGTAGCTTCTTCTACGCCATGATTCCGCCAAAGTACCTTAACCAAAGGCACAGACTTTCTACGCAGAACCTTCACATCCCGATCAAGAATCGCACGTGTTCCTCCTCCATAGACAAGTCCGGATTCACCTCGATCTCTTCCATCGCTACCACATGTGACGGATCTCGAACGATACCTCCAAGCATCGAAGCGTGAAATACGTCGTGAATCGACTAAGCTCACGCAACTCAAGCTGATACGCCATCGCCCAACTCGTCTCAAAACCTTATACGCCCAATAAACCTCGGACTTAGCTTGCCTTTCCTTCCGAACCTCAACACCTTCTTCCAAGGCGAGACCTTCAGAAAACTCGATCCCCTACAAAGAAACTCTATGTCTCTTCGCTTAAGATCGGCATAAGACTTCTGCCGGTCCGAAGCTTCCTTCAATCTAGCTTGAATCAACTTAACCTTGTCTTCGGTCTCCGCAACCAACTCGGGTCCCAACAACTGACGTTCTCCTAACTCCGTCCAACACGTAGGTGAGCGACATTTCCTACCATACAACGCCTCATACGGTGCCATCTTGATGCTCGCTTGGTAACTGTTGTTGTAGGCAAACTCAGCTAATGGCAAAAACTCCTCCCAACTACCCCTGAAATCCAGGACACAACCTCTCAGCATATCCTCTAAGATCTAAATAACCCTTTCTGATTGACCGCCGATCAGCGGGTGAAAAGCCGTCTGAAATCCAAACGCGTACCCAAAGCCTGATGCAACGCTTTCCAAAACCTTGACGTAAATCTGGGATCCCTATCCGAGATTATCGAAACTGGCACACCATGCAACCTTACTATCTCTGACACATATAGCTTCGCTAGCTTCTGAAGTGAGTAGTCAACCCTCACCGGAATAAAGTGAGCTGATTTAGTCAGTCGATCCACCACTACCCAAACTGAATCCTTCTTGTTTGGCATAAGCGTAACCCACCGACGAAATCCATGGTTATCCTTTCCCACTTCCACCGAGGAATCTTCACAGTGAAGCAAACCCGACGGCAATCGATGCTCGGCCTTGACTCACGACAAGTCGACACTTCCCAACAAACTCTGTCACTCTTTCTTCAAGCCAGTGCCACCAAAATCGCTCTCTAAGATCCCTATACATCTTGCTTCCTCCAGATGCATAGCATAAGGACTGCTATGTGCGTCTGAAGAATCTTCTCGCTCACTCAACATCTTTAGGCACACAAGCCTTACCTCAAAACACAACACCTCATCACTAGACAAGTCAGTAACCCTCCAAACCACCATTCTCGCACTTGCAACCTTCGCGCCCTCGTAACCTCATCCTCTAACTGTTTTCTCTCGATCTGCTCAACCCAAGTAGGCTTAACTCTGCAGCTTCGCGAGAATACTCCCGCGCCATACAAACTCAAGTGGGCAAACAATGCTCTTAAGTCCAAACAACCTTACGGCTCAACGCGTCGGCCACCACCACGTTAGCCTTGCCCGGATGATACTCAATCGAATAGTCATAATCTTTCAAGAACTCAACCCATCTCGCGCGCCTCAAATTCAAATCCTTCCGAGTCGAGAGATACTTCAGACTCTTATGGTCGGTGTAGACTATAGATCTCTCTCCGCACAAGTAGTGCCTCCAAATCTTTAAGGCGAAGACTACACCGCTAGCTCCAAATCGTCGTCGGATAGTTGACCTCATGTGACCTCACTGCCGAGAAGCGTAAGCCACAACCTTACCTTCTTGCATCAAAGACACAACCCAAACCCGTATGTGATGCGTCACAATACACTGTGAATTCCTTACCACCTCAAAGTTGTATCAAAACCGAGCCTCGGTCAAAATCTTTTTAACTTATCGGCTTTTCTCATTGCTTCTCGACCCATACAAACGGAACTTCTTTCCTCAAAGAACTTGGTCATCGGCGCCGCTATCAACGAAAAACCCTCAACAAACCTTCGGTAGTATCCGGCCAAACCTAAAACTCCGAATCTCACCCACCGACTTAGGCGGCTTCCAATCCAAAATCGCCTCAATCTTACGAGGATCTACTCAATCCCCTCACCGACACTACATGACCCAAGAAAGTCACTTCCTAAGCCGAACTCACACTTACCGAACTTAGCATAGAGCCGCTTTTCCTCAAAATCGCAAACACCACTCGCAAATGCTTATCATGCTCTTCCTCTGCCCTGAGTACACCAAGATGTCGTCTATGAAAACCACGACGAACTGATCCAGATCATCGTTGAAACACCCTATTCATCATATCCATAAACGCCGCCGGTCGTTAGTCAACCCGAACGGCATTACGTAAATTGTGAGTGCCCATACCGAGTCCAAACGCTGCTTTTATGGATATCGCCCTCCTTAACTCTTAACAGTCCTCTCGGTTCCTTCTAGTCATAAACTAGAGGTACCGCTAGGAAAAGAAATAAACAAAATTTAGCAAATTTAAAATTAAAACTAAAAATAAAAATAAATTGCGAAAAATAAAAATAATGGCTAAAGTAATAAAAATAGAGCTGTCTTAATATTTTAGTTCCCTGGCAACGGCGCCAAAAACTTGATCGCTGTTTAAAATTTATAAAAAGAATGATCGAACCTGAAAACTAACTCTGACAACGATTGAGGAAAGTACACCTATCGAACAGTAGTATAACTTAGGCAAGACCGAATTATTGAACCGAAAGGAACTAAAAGTACTAATACTAACTTTCTTTTTATTATTTAACCTAAAAATAAAGAGAGATTGTTTATCTAATCTAAATTAATTAACTACTAAACTAAAGACTCTAAGACAAAGAAGAATGAATTTGGAAAATAACTTGGGAAAAACTCAGTTGATTTAGATGATACCCTAGGAAGAATCCACCTAGACTTCACTTGTTATCTAACACTGAACCATACGATTTATTCACTTAGTTTGATCCGTAAGACTCCTTAAGTATATTAAACCCTCTCTCGAGGCGAATAACGTCTAACCCTAGGTTAATTAGTGGAACTTTCGTTCTCTTATAATAACCCCTTAGAATAGCAGTAAATCGATCTATGGACTCCCATATTAGGTTTCACCCTAATCCGACAAAATCTCGTCACCCTTTCTCTAGGTGTGCGATCAACTCCGCTTAATTATGTTGGATCTACTCTTAGGCAGGGTCTATTCCTCCTCCACCTAAGCACATTAATTTTGGATTAAGCTCACATAATTAAGAACAAACTAAGTATTTATCATATAATTCTGAAAATAATAACAAGATTCATCATAGGTTTCATCTCTTCTGCATCCGAGAAGGGTTTAGTTCATAACAATAAAGGAAAACATCTCAAGAGAAAATATAAAACAAAACATAAGAAATCCCTAAAACCCCTGAAGGAATTGAAGGAGAGATCCTCCGTCTTGAGTATAATTCTGGCTTCTAAAGATGGATCAACTGGCTATCCCTGAGTGAATCCCCACAAATCGCCTTCTGCCTAGCACGACGCCCCTAGACGATGGCTTTTGGGCTCCCCTTTTAGGTCATACTTAGGGTGTATTTATAGGCTTTTTGAAATACGTTTTTTCTCCCTAAGTATCCTTTCCCGATGAAATTACTCTTCTCCACGGTAGACGCACGGCCATGGCGCACGCCCGTGTGAATCGTGGCCAGGCCGTGTTTGGATTTCTTTAATGAGACACGGTCGTGTGAGTCAGGGTTAGACCGTGTTCTAGATGATTGACTTGGCACGGCCGTGTCGGTCCAAGTCTAGGCCGTGCCAATTTCCTCTTTGGCCCGTTTTGGTCCGTTTTGAGCTCGTTTCTCGTTCTTTTTATCATTGGGTGCTTTCCTAAGTATAAGACATGAAAAGAAAGAATTAAGAGCACCTTTTTACATAAATCAAGGGATAAATCATCCAAAAGCATACTAAATATGGGATTAAAATATGTTACTATTTCGGTTTATCATGGGGATTCACTCAGGGATAGCCAATTTATCCATCTCTAGAAGCCGGAATTCTACTCAAGACGGAGGATCTCCTCTTCAATTCCTTCAAGGAGTTTTAGGGATTTCTTCTGTTTTGTGTTATCTTTTCTTCTGAGATGTTTTCTTTTGTTACTACGAACTAAACCCTTCAGATACCTGAAGGGGATGAAACCTAGATGAATCTTGTTATTGTTTTCTGAACTATATGATAAATACTTGATTTGTTCTTAATTATGTGTGCTTAATTCTTGTGTTGATATTTCGTGGATATTAATTCAAGTCGAATGTGCTTAGGTGGTGGAGCAAAAGTCCCTGCTTAAGAGTAGATCTAGCATAATTAAGCGGAGTTGATCGCACGCCTAGAGATAGGGTGACAAGATTTTTTCGGATTAGGGTGAAACCTAATATGGGAATCCATAGATCGATTTACTGCTATTCTAGGGGGTTATTATTCGAGAAAGATATTTCCATTAATTAACCTAGGATTAGACGTTATTCGCCTCGAGAGAGGGTTTAATATACATTAGGGAGTCCTACGGATCAAGTCAAGTGAATAAATCGTCTGGTTCAGTGTTAGATAACAAGTGAAGTCTAGGTGGATTCTTCATTGGGTGTCGTCTTAATCAACTGAGTTTTTCCCAAGTTATTCTCCCAATTTCATTCTTCTTTGTCTTAGAATTTTTAGTTTAATAGTTAATTAATTTAGATTAATAAACAACTTCACTTATTTTAGGCTAAATAATAAAAAGAAAGTTAGTATTAGTACTTTTAGTTCCTTTGGGTTCGACAATCTGGTCTTGCCTAAGCTATACTACTGTTCGATAGGTGCACTTGCCTCAATCGGTGTCATAGTTAGTTTCCAGGTTCGATCATTCTCTTTATAAATTTTAAAACTCTGACTTCACAGTGATCAAGTTTTTGGCGCCGTTGCCGGGGAACTAAAATATTAAGAAAACTCTATTTTTATTACTTTAGCCTTTTTTTATTGCAATTTATTTTCATTATTATTATTATTATTTTTACTTTGTGTAACACCCCAAACCCGGTCAATACGCCACGACCGAATCTGGTATGTCACTAAGGAAAATATTTTTGAAAGAATCAGATTAACAATTAAATTTTGTGAAAAACTCTTTGAAATTCTTTATTTGTCGAAAATAAGTTAAAACTGAGATTTACTTTGAATTACATAAAACTTAAAAACTTAGTTGATGAATCATAGGATAGAAAACATTTATACCTTGTTAAGATAATTTGAAATATCACTTTGAAAATCCGTTTGCAATTGAGTATAGAAACTTGAATTTTGGAAATCACTTAATTTGTTGAAAACAATTAACTTGTAATTTTTCTATCGAACTATTCATATTACCCGATGGTAAGATTTTTAAAACCATTGCGAGTTTTTAGTTTAGAAAACTTTGAGCTCAATTATTAGATTAACCAAGTGACATGCTTAAACAGGTTTAGAATAAATCTCAAAGCATATAAATAATCCAAAACCATAATTAAACAGGCCTTATTACAAATCCATAAAATATGAAAACCAAATTAAAATAAAGTACCCAAATGGAAGTTCATGTAAAACCAAACTTTATTGCATGGCCTCCTCGAGTTCATCCGGCTCCAAATCCGCGATCTCACGATTCACCTGAAAATATAAGGGAGAAGGTGAGTCACCAAGACTCAGTGCATATTCTCTCTCCCGGGTAAATACCACATACTTACACAAATTATAACAAAGCAACATATATGTATAATGCACCCAACCTAGCCATCCATAACTCCTTTTCTACCCCCGTGTGGTACCAAACCACCGGTGGTGCCAAACCACTGTGTCCAAAGACACAAATGTGATACCAAATCACCGGTGACCGTAGTCACGAATAATCCATCTGTGGGGCCAACCCACGTGTGATACCAAATCACCGGCGCATTTATCCCATATCTCATAAGTGGGGCCAACCCACGGTGGAATTAACCACGTGGACAAGTCGCTATGAGGTGCCAAACCTCTGGTGTCCGAAGACACGAATGTGATACCAAATCACCGGGTGGTGCCAAACCACCGTGTCCAAGACACGAATCATCAATTTTCCCCCTCCTCTCATATTGCCCATACCAATGCAATAGATAAACAAATCATGTCAATAAACTTTGGTATGTATCCCATAACAAATATATCATAAATCGTAGATCATGATTTCAATCCACATGTATTAACAACATATTGAAACGGACTTACCCGAATCTTCATTCATACCATCATGGTATCATATCCAGATCTCATCGATTTACCCACTTTCATAATATGATTAGTTATAACACACAAATATACATATATAAACCAAGTTATAAAGTGTGTAAGATACACACCTTTCACCAACGCAATACTAAAATCCAAGGATCCGCTCTACCGCACTAGATCACCTTGCCCCTACATTCGGCCAATACTTAAAGCATTACTATAGACCATTCGGCCAACCACAATCCTTATCCACCATAGCCTTTGGCTTCACATCCATTAAAGAATAATGAATCGACAAGATTTCTTACCACTTGACTTACCAACCTTTGATCGCTAGAGAAAACTTAGGTCGATTGCTTCCGAAGTCCCAAAAAGCCTAAATGAATAATCGATTCCTATAATGGTTAGAACCTTGCTAACAATGCCCAAAGATTCGGCTTTTGTCCACAAGAAAATGACTTAGAAAAGAGAAAAGAAATAATAATAAAATCGGCCATGAACACTTACCTATTATCCAATTCGATTGAAGAAAAACCAAAAGAATCTACCCTTGAAAATTCAGCCAAAACAAAACAATAAGAGAAAGAGAAGTTTTGGCAAAATGATTAAATAGTCAAAGAAATTCGGCTATGGTTGATTTGTAATAACAAAAAGGATTCGATTAAAGTGGAGAAAGAGAAAGGAAAAAAGAAGAAGATGGAAGAGATTTCATGGGAGAGGAATGTTTATGGCTTTGAACAAAAATGAAAGAAAGTAAAGAGAGATGGAGAGAAGGAAGTTTCTGGCCAAGAGAAAGTAGGAGAAATATGGGTTGAACAAGTATGTAAGAATGGGAAAGATGTTGTGAAAAAAAGAAATTCGCCAAGCACAAAGATTGTTTCTGGTTTTGATACACTTTGATGCACTAGGGAGAAACTTGTAAAAACTAGAAAGGATTTTCGGTTATGACACAAAAACAATTATTGAAGGCCAAAACAACACCTAAAACTCACCTTATGACCAAGACTGTAACACCCCAAACCCGGCCTAAACGTTACGACCGAATCTGGCATGTCACATGAAAGGAATGTCTAAAAACTGTGCATTCGTTAAAAAGCTCATATTCTTTATAGTTGTGGTGAGAAATCGAGTTTAAGTAATTTTGAATAAGAAATGGTTTATTATCATTTTAGGAAAATCCCATATTGATCATTTATTAATAAGCAATAAACAAATTGAAAGCTGAAACCAAATAAAATACCCAAGGCCTTATTACATAACAAAAACTCAAAAATAAGTCCAAATAAAAGAAACGAATTTACGAGTAAACATATGTATGGCCTCCACGAGTCCACCTCAGCTCCCAAATTCCCGATCTAATGATTACCTGCAAAATTTAACTAAGGGGTGAGTCATCGAGACTCAGTGTGTAAATCCCCATCCAACAGGCCCTTACACAATTTCATATGAAAATATGCATATCATGCACCCAAACCTAGCCATCCAATGCTCCTTTCTCTACCCCGTGTGGTACCAAACCACTGGTGGTGCCAAACCACTGGTGACTTAAAGTCACAATATCCGTCAATACATGTGGTGCCAAACCACCGGTGGTGCCAAACCACCGGTGACCAAAGTCACAAAGCAAATGATGGGGCCAACCCATCGTGTGATACCAAATCACCGGCGTCAATCCCATAATGTAAATCGTGGGGCCAACCCACCGTGGTGCTAAGCCACCGGGGCGAGGCGCTATGAGGTGCCAAACCTCTGCGAGGTGCCAAACCTCTGGTGACCGTAGTCACAATGTGGTACCAAACCACCGGTGCCCGCCGACACGAATATCACCGCTCTCCACTCATATAACCCATGCAATATGACATAATAATTCGTGTATGCGGTATGTCATGTATGCTAGACATATATCAAATATAAGTATAACACGAATTACCATCATAATCGATAGACATAAAACAACATAATCACCCTAATCAACCTCTAAGGGTATAACCGTAATTTTACCTACCAAGGGCATTTTCGTAATTTACCCACCAAGGGTATATCGATAATTTACCCACCAAGGGCATTTTCGTAATTTACCCACCAAGGGTATATCGGTAATTTACCCACCAAGGGCATTTTCGTAATTTACCCTTCAGGGATATTTTGGTAATTTACCCACTAAGGGTATTTCAGTAATTTCGTACCTGGAATGGCCTTTCTAAAGGCCCAGTGTCGCCCCGAGCGACCCAACTACCATTTTTGGTCGAAATGGACTATTGGGCCTAAAGCCCAATTTTGGCCCATCTGGGCCCACACGCCGTGTGGCCCACCTAACACAAATCTAGCCACGCTTATGAGATTCACCTGGTCTAGTTCACTATATACTACACCATCATACATTTTACTATATTGGGCCCACGGGCCCATTGGGCCCTTTCGCCCATCGCGCCCAAGCACCCAACCCACAAGAATACTACTGATGGCCTCAACTATCGCGTCGAAGCCCCACACGTGCGTTCGCACGCTCGTGTGGCTACTATTGCCGTGATCGACACTTCGGCATTTGCCGCTCTACAGCTAGAGTAGAGAGAGTTACACACCGATAGGACTCTGGTGTTAATCCGCGCTCCGACCACTCCTGTGCCCAAACGCCTTCCAAGGTGTGTCAACCCTCCTCCTGGAATGCTCTTTATATAGCTAGCACTTCACCTTCCTTCTTTGTATCTTTCCGATGTGGGATCCCTTCGTCGAGAGTTTAAATTCAATCAAACTCTTGCCGTCCGCATCATGTAAAATAAATACTCCCTTGCTTCTCATGAGATTCGAACCTGTGCTCCTTTGCAACATAATCCACGCCACAGCCACTTGGCCACAAGCTCCTCTTGTGTCTTAAACCATGCGCAACTAAATATAAATCTATAGCCAAATTCCGAGGTCCAAGTAAAAGAAAACCAAAATGCAAAAGCCAAGACTTGAACCTTGGACCTCCTTCCTTCCTTGTGGCGTCACTCCTTGCCTCTAAGTGGCGTCACTTTGCCACTACACCACACCCCCACTTGTGTCATTTTTCCCACATTTTATTCTTAAGGCCTACTCCGCCAACTTCCAGGTTTTTTTCACCTAAAACCAAAATTTCCCCAAAGCTAATATTTGATCCCGGGACTTCATAGAAGCCCTCTAACCTTCCAAAATAACTTACCTAATAAGTCTAACTTGCATTAATGCCGTTCTCAAAAATTTTAAATCAAGGCCCATTGGGCCCAATCCTACTAGGCCCAATTTCGGGATGTTACAAATCTACCCTCCTTAAAGAAATTTCGTCCTCGAAATTTCCAACTACAGGAACATTCGTACCACCTAACCTACAACGCTGTGCTCACGCTGCGCACTCTGATTCCAATAACCCTAATATACTTTTAACTAGAATTTAGAAATCCTACACATACTAAAAAAACCTAACCATTAAAGCGCATAAATATTTCAGACGCAATCAACTCTATATCCGAACATCACATCCAACCCAAACACACAGAAAATACAGCATATAACAAAGCAAAGTATCAGAAAACTTACAGTGCGGATTGGTGCCAGAGACTCGGGTGCCATATTTCAAAAAAAAAAACAGATATATATTTTTCTAAACCATTTTCCAAACCATCTTTTGAAAACATTTTTTTAAACCCAAACCCACAAATAGAGTTTTTGAACCTAGGCTCTGATACCATAATTGTAACACCCCAAACCCGGCCTAAACGTTACGACCGAATCTGGCATGTCACATGAAAGGAATGTCTAAAAACTGTGCATTCGTGAAAAAGCTCATATTCTTTATAGTTGTGGTGAGAAATCGAGTTTAAGTAATTTTGAATAAGAAATGGTTTATTATCATTTTAGGAAAATCCCATATTGATCATTTATTAATAAGCAATAAACAAATTGAAAGCTGAAACCAAATAAAATACCCAAGGCCTTATTACATAACAAAAACTCAAAAAATAAGTCCAAATAAAAGAAACGAATTTACGAGTAAACATATGTATGGCCTCCACGAGTCCACCTCAGCTCCCAAATCCGCGATCTAATGATTACCTGCAAAATTTAACTAAGGGGTGAGTCATCGAGACTCAGTGTGTAAATCCCCATCCAACAGGCCCTTACACAATTTCATATGAAAATATGCATATCATGCACCCAAACCTAGCCATCCAATGCTCCTTTCTCTACCCCGTGTGGTACCAAACCACCGTGGTGGTGCCAAACCACCGTGACTTAAAGTCACAATATCCGTCAATACATGTGGTGCCAAACCACTGTGGTGCTAAACCACCGGTGACCAAAGTCACAAAGCAAATGATGGGGCCAACCCATCGTGTGATACCAAATCACCGGCGTCAATCCCATAATGTAAATCGTGGGGCCAACCCACTTGTGGTGCTAAGCCACCGGGACGAGGACGCTATGAGGTGCCAAACCTCCGAGGTGCCAAACCTCTGGTGACCGTAGTCACAATGTGGTACAAAACCACCGGTGCCCGCTCGACACGAATATCACCGCCCCTCCACTCATATAACCCATGCAATATGACATAATAATTGTGTATGCAGATGTCATGTATGCTAGACATATATAAAATATAAGTATAACATGAATTACCATCATAATCGATAGACATAAAACAACATAATCACCCTAATCAACCTCTAAGGGTATAACCGTAATTTTACCTACCAAGGGCATTTTCGTAATTTACCCACCAAGGGTATATCGGTAATTTACCCACCAAGGGCATTTTCGTAATTTACCCTTCAGGGATATTTTGGTAATTTACCCACTAAGGGTATTTCAGTAATTTCGTACCTGGAATGGCCTTTCTAAAGGCCCAAATGTCGCCCGAGCGACCCAACTACCATTTTTGGTCGAAATGGACTATTGGGCCTAAAGCCCAATTTCGGCCCATTCGGGCCCACACGCTCGTGTGGCCCACCTAACACAAATCTAGCCACGTTTATGAGATTCACCTGGTCTAGTTCACTATATACTACACCATCATACATTTTACTATATTGGGCCCACGGGCCCATTGGGCCCCTTCGCCCATCGCGCCCCAAGCAAAATTTCCCAACCCACAAGAATACTACATGATGGCCTCAACTATCGCGTCGAAGCCCCACACGTGTGTTCGCGCGCTCGTGTGGCTACTATTGCCGTGATCGGCACTTCGGCATTTGCCGCCTCTGACCTAGAGTAGAGAGAGTTACACACCGATAGGACTCGTGTTAATCCGCCGCCCGACCACTCCTGTGCCCAAACGCCTTCCAAGGTGTGTCAACCCTCCTCCCGGAATGCTCTTTATATAGCTAGCACTTCACCTTCCTTCTTTGTATCTTTCCGATGTGGGATCCCTTCACAAGAGAGAGTTTAAATTCAATCAAAACTCTTGCCGTCCGCATCGCAAAATAAATACTCCCTTGCTTCTCATGAGATTCGAACCTGTGCTCCCTTGCAACATAATCCACGCTGCTAGCCACTTGGCCACAAGCTCCTCTTGTGTCTTAAACCATGCGCAACTAAATATAAATCTATAGCCAAATTCCGAGGTCCAAGTAAAAGAAAACCAAAATGCAAAAGCCAAGACTTGAACCTTGGACCTCCTTCCTTCCTTGTGGCGTCACTCCCTTGCCTCTAAGTGGCGTCACTTTGCCACTACACCACACCTCCACTTGTGTCATTTTTCCCCACATTTTATTCTTAAGGCCTACCGCCAACTTCCAGGTTTTTTTCACCTAAAACCAAAATTTCCCCAAAGCTAATATTTGATCCCGGGACTTCATAGAAGCCCTCTAACCTTCCAAAATAACTTACCTAATAAGTCTAACTTGCATTAATGCCGTTCTCAAAAATTTTAAATCAAGGCCCATTGGGCCCAATCCTACTAGGTCCAATTTCGGGATGTTACAAAGACACATTCGGCTATAGGAGTGTTTGAGGAGAGAAAAGAAATTGGTGATCATAAACTTAGGAGAAATGGCCAACTAGCTACTAACCTACCAAAGCTACCAACAAAAATCGGTCAAGCCCTCCCCTAGACCAAGATGCCGTCCACATACATGCACTAAAGGCCTAGAATTACTTTCCAAAACATTTTCCTACAACCAAGCCTTATGTCTCCCCAACCTTCCATAACCTTAAGATTCTTATCCCCTATTTCATGCTTTCCTTAATCCAAAATTCAACTTACCAAAAACTTAAGGTCCAACCTATCATAAACATAGGTTGACCGTCCATAAATGCTAGAACACAAAATAAAGTCTTCAAAAATGCTTTCCATGATACTCGAACCTCTAACCTCAAGCCACCTTTCAAGCTCATTAACCAACTTGCCACTTACTCCTCTTGTGCTTTAATCTAACACTTAAATTAACTTAAGTGTCAAGCTCACTTAATCCACTTCATTAAATAAACCATACTAAAAATTTTTCTAACTTCCTAAATAAAATCAAGCCTTCATAAGACTATGCTAACACACAAAATTCATACCCGAGCCAACACAACTAATACTCAAATTTTGGGATGTTACAATTCTACCCCCCTTAAGAAAATTTCGTCCTCGAAATTACCCGATCAAAAGAGTTGAGGGTACTGCTGCCTCATCGCATCCTCCGGTTCCCACGTAGCTTCTTCCACGCCATGATTCCTCCATAACACCTTCACTAAAGGAACGGACTTCCTACGTAAAACTTTCACATCTCGATCTAGAATCTGCACAGGTTCTTCTTCTACCGTCAGATCTGGACTCACCTCTATTTCCTCTACTGCCACAACATGCGATGGATCAGAACGATAGCGTTTAAGCATGGAGACATGGAACACATCGTGAATCGACTCGCCTCCGCAACTCAAGCCGATAAGCTCATCGGGTCCCACTCGTCTCAACACCTTAAATGGCCCAATAAACCTTGGACTTAACTTGCCTTTTCTCCCAAATCTTAACACTTTCTTCCATGGCGAGACCTTCGAAAAAACTTTGTCACCCACGGCAAACTCTATATCCTCCGCTTGAGATCGGCATATGACTTCGCCTATCCGGCTTCCTTCGACGAGCCCAATCATCTTAACCTTATCCTCGCCTCGCAACCAACTCGGTCCTAACATCCGACGCTCACCCAACTCTGTCCAACATGTAGTCGTATGACACCTCCTACCATACAACGCCTCATATGGTGCCATCTTAATGCTTGCTTGGTAACTATTGTTGTATGCGAACTCAGCTAATGGTAAAAACTCTTCCCAGCTGCCTCTAAAGTCCAATGCACAACCTCTCAACATATCTTCTAAAATCTGAATAACTCTTTCCGACTGCCCGTCAGACTGTGGATGAAATGCGGTACTAAAATCCAACCGCGCACCTAAAGCCCGATGTAACGCTCTCCAAAACCTCGACGTAAATCTAGGATCTCTGCATGCGAGATGATCGACACTCGTACACCGCATAACCTCACTATCTCTCGCCACATACAACTTAGCTAACCTCACAGGCGAATAATCCATCCTTACCGGAATGAAATGAGCTGACTTAGTCAGACGATCCACAATCACCCAAATTGAATCCTTCTTACTAGGTGTAAGAGGTAATCCACTGACAAAGTCCATAGTGATCCTTTCCCACTTCCACTGTGGAATCTTCATCGGGTGAAGTAACCCGAGACGGTGAATCGATGCTCGCTTTGACTGGCGACGACACGCCGACATTTACCCACAAACTCGCCACCTCACGCTTCAAACACGCCACCAAAATCGCTCTCTCTAAATCCCGATACATCTTGCTTCCTCCAGATGCATAGCATATGGGTCATTATGTGCATCCCGAAGAATCCTTTGCCTCAACTCAACATCCTTCGGCATACAAGCTCTCCCTTTAAAACACAAGACTCCATCGCGACAAACTATATTCCTTAAAACCTCCATTCTGAACCCGCAACCTCCGATCATTTAAACCATCATCCTCTAACTTTGCTTCTCCTTGATTTGCTCTAACCAAGTCGGCTTGACTTGCGATTCAACCAAAAGACTCCCATCGTCATATAAGCTAAGACGAGCAAACATCGATCTTAAGTCGAGACACAACCTTACGGCTCAACGCGTCCGCCACTACGTTAGCCTTGCCCGATGGTACTCAATCGCATACGTCGTAGTCCTTCAACAACTCAATCCATCAACGCCGCCTTAAGTTCAAGTCCTTCCGAGTCAAAAGGTACTTAAGACTCTTGTGATCCGTGTAGACTATCGACTTCTCTCCGCACAAATAATGTCTCCATATCTTCAAAGCAAAAACCACAGCACTAATTCCAAGTCATGCGCCGGATAATTGACCTCATGTGGTCTCAATCAGCCGAGATGCATAAGCCACTACCTTCCCTTTCTGCATCAAACACATCCCAAACCAAGATGTGATGCATCACAAGAAACCGTGGAATTCCTTGCACGCCTCGGGTTGAATCAAACCGAGCTTCATCAGAATCTTCTTCAACTTGTTGAAACTTTCTTCTTTGCTTCTCGGTCCACACAAATGGAACTCCTTTCCTCAATAACTTGTTCATAGGTGCTTGCTATCAAAGAAAATCCTTCTACAAATCTTCGATAATACCCCGCTGCACCTAGAAAACTCCGATCTCGACCATCGACTTAGGCGGCTTCCAATCCAACACCGCCTCAATCTTCCGAGGATCCACTCTAATCCCCTCACCGATACTACGTGACCCAAGAAAGTCACCCCCTAAGCCGTAACTCGCACTTACTAAATTTGGCGTGCGATACCGCTTTTCCCTCGAGAATCGCAACACTACTACTGCAAATGCGCATCATGCTCCTCCTCGACTTTGAGTATACCAAAATATCGTCTATAAATACCATAACAAACCGATCCAAAACTGTTGGAATACCCGATTCATCATATCCATGAATGCTTTGCCGGTAGCGTTAGTCAACCCAAATGGCATCACCGAAACTCGTAGTGCCTATACCGAGTGCGAAAAGTCATCTTATGGATATCGACCTCTTTCACCTTTAGGTGATGATATCCGCACCTTAAATCAATCTTGGAAAACCGCTGCCCCTTAAGTTGGTCAAACAAGTCATCTATCCTCGGCAAAGGATATTTGTTTTTGATCATCAGCTTATTCAACTGGCGGTAGTCTATACACATCCGCATCGTACCATCCTTCTTCTTGACAAAAAGTACCGGCGCTCCCCAAGGCGAAACACTTGGTCGAATGAAACCTCGATCCAACAACTCCTGAATCTGAGCCTTTAATTCCATCAATTCCTTCGGTGCCATCCTATACGGAGCTATAGACACTGGCGCCGTTCCAGGTAACAGATCTATACTAAATTCAACTTCACGGTCCGGAGGTAGTCCCGGAAGTTCTTCAGGAAATACGTCAACATATTCCTTTACCGTGCGGACATTCCCCACTTTAGACTCCTTAGCCTCCAACGCACACACATGAACCACAAATGCCTCACAGCCCTTCCTAACCAACTTCACAGCTTTCAACGCAGATACCACGTTGGATAGATAATCTCTTCTATTACCTATCATGACCACCTCTTCGCCCTCAACTGTCTTCAAAACCATGCGCTTAGCAGCGCAATCCAAACTTGCTTGGTACTTGACCAACCAATCCATCCCCAGAATCAGATCGAACTCCTCAAATGGCAATTCCATCGGATCGCTTCACGAACACTACCCCTTGGAGTTCTAGGGGCACATCTCTATACTGACTTATTTACTTCTACAGAGTGACCTAGAGGACTAAGTCTTTGTCATCTTCCTAGAAGTAGTCTCAGAGTCTAGATTCATAGCCTCTACTATGTTACGGCAACATACGAATGTGTCGAACCCACATCTATCAAAGCAAAGATATGGTTCACCAAAGATTAAGAACGCATCGGTTATGACGTCCGGTGCTTCGCCTCCTCTCGGACGCCTCATTGCATACACCAAACCAGGTGTCTTGCCTCGGTGTTGCCAAGCACCTCGCCAAATGCTCCGCGGCCTCGACGCGAACCATTACCTCCTCTACCATTACCACGACCTCTCTCGTGGTGGCGGTCCTCATTTCTCGAATCGAACACGACCTTGACCCTCCGATCGATTCCTCGGCTAGCTTACGTGGGCGATCTCTCACACGATGATCCAAATGAGCCACACTCGAAACATCCTTTCCTCCGGTCCAACATTCGCCCCAATGATATTTCCCACATCGGTTACACCGCGGCTTGGTCCTTGATTAGCGCAATAGGCCTCCCAGCATCGATTCGCCCACTTTGCCTAGCCCTCTTTTGAGAATTACCGGTGATCCCGATGATCCGTAACCTCTCTTATGCTTATTCCGGTCGTAACTCGCCTTGCGATTCCTTGATTCCTTCGGCTATCTTAGCCTTTTCAACCAAAGCAAGAAACTCGCCTCCCGATGTGGAGCAATCAAAAATCTCACTCGTCCCTCAAACCATCTTCGAATCGAACACATCGCTCGTGTTCGATGCCACAATACCTCCAAAGATACCGGCTCGCTCTTAAAAATTCTCGCCTCATATTCGACTACGCACTTACTACCTTAGATCAAACTCGTAAATGCCTTACGCCGCACATCAATGTAATTAGACCGAACGTATTTCCGCGATACGCTTGAAATAATCCCAAGTGAGATCCTCCACTGCGCAAAGACCATTCATGCATCGGAGCCACCACCGATATGACTCATCCCGAAGAAGCGTACGATCCCTTTCAGCTTTTCCTCGGCATTCGGATCCAAATCATTCATGATTCGCCCGTCGCCTCTAGCCAATATTCACCGCGACCGAGCTACGCCGAAACACCTCGAAACACCTCCGCTCCATTGGATCGAGTCATTCGATACTGATTTCCGAACTCCTGCGCTTCCACCTATTCCAAATACCCTCTCAGAACTCGCAAAGATCGCTCGAGACATCTGCGTCATCCTCGCTTGATCCTGTTGCTCAACTCCAACTGCTGGTGGTGGGGTAGTGGTACCTCATTTTCGGATCCTTGACCGGACCTCACCGCCTCGCATACGCCCATCCTACCCCGACCACGCCCACGAATCATACGACCTCGACCACGAGTACTCATATCTAAAGTCTCGACTTATCCGATTTAAAAGCGTTATGCATTAGTAATTATTCCACTTTCTTTAAAGCACCGTTTTATGAATAATTTTAATAAGAAATTGTTTCGCGAGTACATTCAACCTATAGTTTGGGTCTTTAGAGTAGTTCCTACTACTATACAGTCATGCCAACAACATCATATCATATCATCAAAATCAACAGTTTGATGTACTTACTGTATGGATTGATGTCTGAGACTCGGGGCCATGCCTTTCCAACCATATAATTTTCAACAAAAACATTTTAAAATCCATTCTTTAAAACATTTTGGGCCTCGGGCCTACAGCCGAGCTTTTAAACTTGGCTCTGATACCAATTTGTAACACCACAAACCCGATCAATACGCCACGACCGAATCTGGTATGTCACTAAGGAAAATATTTTTGAAAGAATCGGATTAACAATTAAATTTTGTGAAAAACTCTTTGAAATTCTTTATTTGTCGAAAATAAGTTAAAACGAGATTTACTTTGAATTACATAAAACTTAAAAACTTAGTTGATGAATCATAGGATAGAAAACATTTATACCTTGTTAAGATAATTTGAAATATCACTTTGAAAATCCGTTTGCAATTGAGTATAGAAACTTGAATTTTGGAAATCACTTAATTTGTTGAAAACACTTAACTTGTAATTTTTCTATCGAACTATTCATATTACCCGAAGGTAAGATTTTTAAAACCATTGCGAGTTTTTAGTTTAGAAAACTTTGAGCTCAATTATTAGATTAACAAAGTGACATGCTTAAACAGGTTTAGAATAAATCTCAAAGCATATAAATAATCCAAAACCATAATTAAACAGGCCTTATTACAAATCCATAAAATATGAAAACCAAATTAAAATAAAGTACCCAAATGGAAGTTCATGTAAAACCAAACTTTCTTCCATGGCCTCCTCGAGTTCATCCGGCTCCAAATCCGCGATCTCACGATTCACCTGAAAATATAAGGGAAAGGTGAGTCACCAAGACTCAAAGGCATATTCCCTCTCCCGGTAAATACCACATACTTACACAAATTATAACAAAGCAACATATATGTATAATGCACCCAACCTAGCCATCCATAACTCCTTTTCTACCCCGTGTGGTACCAAACCACTGGTGGTGCCAAACCACTGGTGTCCAAAGACACAAATGTGATACCAAATCACTGGTGACCGTAGTCACGAATAATCCATCTGTGGGGCCAACCCACGTGTGATACCAAATCACCGCGCATTTATCCCATATCTCATAAGTGGGGCCAACCCACGGTGGAATTAACCACGGGGACAAGTCGCTATGAGGTGCCAAACCTCCGTGTCCAAGAAACGAATGTGATACCAAATCACCGGTGGTGCCAAACCACCGTGTCCAAGACACGAATCATCAATTTCCCCCTCCTCTCATATTGCCCATACCAATGCAATAGATAAACAAATCATGTCAATAAACTTTGATATGTATCCCATAAAAAATATATCATAAATCGTAGATCATGATTTCAATCCACATGTATTAACAACATATTGAAACGGACTTACCCGAATCTTCATTCATACCATCATGGTATCATATCCAGATCTCATCGATTTACCCACTTTCATAATATGATTAGTTATAACACACAAATATACATATATAAACCAAGTTATAAAGTGTGTAAGATACACACCTTTTACCAACGCAATACTAAAATCCAAGGATCCGCTCTACCGCACTAGATCACCTTGCCCCTACATTCGGCCAATACTTAAAGCATTACTATAGACCATTCGACCAACCACAATCCTTATCCACCATAGCCTTTGGCTTTACATCCATTAAAGAATAATGAATCGACAAGATTTCTTACCACTTGACTTACCAACCTTTGATCGCTAGAGAAAACTTAGGTCGATTGCTTCCGAAGTCCCAAAAAGCCTAAATGAATAATTGATTCCTATAATGGTTAGAACCTTGCTAACAATACCCAAAGATTCGGCTTTTGTCCACAAGAAAATGACTTAGAAAAGAGAAAAGAAATAATAATAAAATCGGCCATGAACACTTACCTATTATCCAATTCGATTGAAGAAAAACCAAAAGAATCTACCCTTGAAAATTCAGCCAAAACAAAATAATAAGAGAAAGGGAAGTTTTGGCAAAATGATTAAATAGTCAAAGAAATTCGGCTATGGTTGATTTGTAATAACAAAAAGGATTCGATTAAAGTGGAGAAAGAGAAAGGAAAAAGGAAGAAGATGGAAGAGATTTCGATGGGAGAGGAATGTTTATGGCTTTGAACAAAAATGAAAGAAAGTAAAGAGAGATGGAGAGAAGGAAGTTTCGGCCAAGAGAAAGTAGGAGAAATATGGGTCGAACAAGTATGTAAGAATGGGAAAGATGTTGTGAAAAAAAAAGAAATTCGGCCAAGCACAAAGATTGTTTCGGTTTTGATACACTTTGATGCACTAGGGAGAAACTTGCAAAAACTAGAAAGGATTTTCGGTTATGACACAAAAACAATTATTGAAGGCCAAAACAACACCTAAAACTCACCTTATGACCAAGACACATTCGGCTATAGGAGTGTTTGAGGAGAGAAAAGAAATTGGTGATCATAAACTTAGGAGAAATGGCCAACTAGCTACTAACCTACAAAAGCTACCAACAAAAATCGATCAAGCCCTCCCCTAGACCAAGATGCCGTCCACATACATGCACTAAAGGCCTAGAATTACTTTCCAAAACATTTTCCTACAACCAAGCCTTATGTCTCCCCAACCTTCCATAACCTTAAGATTCTTATCCCCTATTTCATGCTTTCCTTAATCCAAAATTCAACTTACCAAAAACTTAAGGTCCAACCTATCATAAACATAGGTTGACCGTCCATTAATGCTAGAACACAAAATAAAGTCTTCAAAAATGCTTTCCATGATACTCGAACCTCTAACCTCAAGCCACCTTTCAAGCTCATTAACCAACTTGCCACTTACTCCTCTTGTGCTTTAATCTAACACTTAAATTAACTTAAGTGTCAAGCTCACTTAATCCACTTCATTAAATAAACCATACTAAAAATTTTTCTAACTTCCTAAATAAAATCAAGCCTTCATAAGACTATGCTAACACACAAAATTCATACCCAAGCCAACACAACTAATACTCAAATTTTGGGATGTTACACTTTGCTAATTTTTCCTCCATTTGCTTTTGGTAGATAATTTTAGTTTTTAGAGAAGATGGCACTGAATAATTATCAGTGGCAAGCGATGAGGACAATTCCTACTAAAGCAGCCAGTGCCTTTAACCTCGACGTGGTCACCAGGTTATCTAATCAGTTAGAGATGATGAATAAAAAAATTGATGGTTTGAATAGTCTCTCGCAGGTACACCCAAAAATACAATATGATTCAAATTTAGGAGGTGTGGCGAATCCTGAGTACCCACTCTACGGATATGGCATGGAAAACGAGCAAGCTCAATATACGGGTAACTATTCTAGACCTCAAAATATTTTTTATAGTGACACTTATAATGCAGGTTGGAGGTACCATCCTAATTTCTCGTGGGATGATCAAAGTAGCCAAGGACCGGAACCTCCTTCAAATTTTCAACAACCACTTTACCAACAGGAAGAGGAGTCGAACCTCGAGGAGATGCTGATAAAATTCATGGCAGCCACAGATAACCGTCTCCAAGACACTGAAACCACCCTTAAGACCCAACAAGAATCGATCAAAGGGATCGAGAGCCAAGTTAGGGAAGTCACTAAGTCAGTCGAGGAAGTTTCTAAGTTAGTTGAGGAAGTTTCTAAGTCAGTTATACAACTTGCTAAGCTGATCTTAGAACTACCACAAGGAAGCTTGCCAAGCAATACTGAAACTAACCCGAGAGAGAAAAATCAAGCCATTTACGATAGTGAAGGGTTAGACGAACCAAACCCAAGGGAATAACCTGTGGTAAGTGAAGGTAAGGTTGAAGTATGCCATGATATACCAAAACTGGCAATTACAGAGTACCAACCTCGTGTGCCATATCCCGATGCAATAAAGAAAGACCACACAGAGGAAGAATTCGGTGAATTCACACTTCATGTAGACGACGAAACAATCACTCCTCAAGCTCTTGGCTCAGCTAGGACATCGAGTAATAAAGGTACGAACGTTAATTCTATTGATAACCATTTGGTTCAACCTTCTTTACAGGAAGAATCACGAAATCACCTAGCTAAGCTAGATCTTAGATCTCCTACCCATAAAGAAATAATTCATGAAGGACTAAGGCTTCAGGGCGATGAACTAGACGAGTGGAAAACATATTTTAAAGAGAAACTAGGAATACACGAAGTGAAACCGAAGGAAACCCCAGACGAGCTAATAGGAATAACAAATCACTTCAAAATAGGGAATCAGGTATTGTTGAATAAGGAAGACCCTCGAATCACCAATTCAGACCTCAAGACAAACGAAGAAATCACTTTTGAGGTACTTAATGTCTTCCTATACGGCACATTCGAGGTAAGCAATCCTAAATTCAACACTTTTGAGGTAAACACTACTCGACTTAAACCATTTATGAAAAACCAAATTGATCGCATGAGAAAGGATTTTCACCTCCTCAAACCACCATGACCATACGAATGAGAGGTAAAGTCTAGCTTAAGACTATAAACGAGCGCTTTTCGGGAGGAAAGCCGAGCACTAACCCCATTAATTTTTACATTTTTTTAATTCTTCTTTTACTTTTATTTTCCCTTTTTAGCACCTAACTATAAACTAACCAAAGTGCAGATTTCCAGAGCACACGGCCTTACACACGGTCGTGGCCGTGGTCGTGTGGCCACCACAGGAAGGTACAAGGGCGGGGGCAACCACCAGATCCATAATTTTTATTTAACCCCCTTTTTCCTTTTTCTTTTCCAGTTGTTTTTCTTTTTTTTTCATTTTCCATTATTTACTTTTATTTTTATTTTTATTATTCCTTTTAATTTTCTTTTATTTTCTTTATTATTTTCTTCTTATTATTCATTCCATTTAGATTTAGCTTAGGATACAATAAAACCAGTCTGGCTGCTTCGAGGATTCAAATTCAAACGGTTCGAGACGCTTCTCCATGTTCACCTCAAATTCCTATCCAGTTTCTTTTCATTAACTACATCCAAAATTCAGGAAGTTCCACTTCTCTCCCTATCTTATGATTTTATGATTATTTTGATATTATCTATCTTTGTACATTGAGGACAATGTACATCTTAAGTGTGGGGGGTTAACTATAGCATTATTTGAAAATCCCTGAATTATATCTTGTTTCTAAAGTAAGTTTCTCATATTATGATTAGAATGAAATTTCCTTTGATTTATGATTTTTATTGATATGTTTTAGATTAAGTCATTGATAATTGTGCATTGATAATTAAATTCTAAGAATACTAGAGAATCAGGCATGATAAGTCTATTTTTCAAGAATTAAAATTTTTTTAGGATGTCTACCTCAATTTAAATATTACTTTGAAGTTTGAAATTTACGAGGTTGACATCAAAACACCCATAATTTTTGTGAGATTTTGAGCCTTATAAGAGCATATATTCTTTTTCTTGCTCACTTTATTGGTTATGAGTGTGTCAACATTGAGCCGTTATTCTAGAACTTGCCTCGATTATACATGTCAATACCACACCTTTGATTTGATATACAGAGATGATTAAGGCACCTAGGTTTTAACCCACTTACTCCGTAAAAAGCCTACCTTCACAATTAACCCCTAGTGAACCCCTTTTAATCCTAACAACCCTTTTTATTGACATAACCACTAATATTAATCCAAAACCCTTTGTTTTTGTTATCACCATTCCTTTTGACTACCCTTATATCGAGATTTGATTTGATTAATAACCTAACTATGTTTTTATTTTAGTAATTTATCTTTTGTTATGTATATTTGATTTGTTCTTAAAAAAAACGAAGTAGATTCATTATTAGTCATGTGATTAATTGAGCTTACACATTTAAATTCCAAATATTGAAGAAGAAGCTTGTATTATTAGTTTCAAAGTTTCAATTCATGTAATTATTTATTTATCAGTTCATTTTTTCTAGTTAGGTAATTTGTCAATTCAATCTCGATTCTAACCCTCTAATTTAGCCTTTATCCACACCTTAACCCTAGCCTCGTTACAACCCTAACAAATACCTTTTGATTTGTGCATCATCTCATATTACAGTGGTGGAGATTTGATTTTCAGGCAAGCCTATGGGATTAACTTTTCATGTTCAACTTTTGAGCGCTTTTTCCTGAACCTTAAACACTTTGAGTGATTTGAGTGAACCTCTAGTGAGGATGTCAATCCTTGTAGGTTTTGAATCAGAGGTAATTATTTAGATGAGGGGAAAACACATATGTTTTGTGCTACAAATGTATGACTTAGATTGTTTGAATCTTTAGGGCTCTTTGAGTTAAATTATCCATGTATAAATTATCTATGAATTATGATGAGACATTGTTGATAGGAATATTGAATCATGGAAAGTTCGTTTTAATTGTAAGTTGAGAATTTTGCTTGAGGACAAGCAAAAGCTTAAGTGTGGGGGTATTTGATAAACCGTAAAAGTAACATATTTTAATCCCACATTTAGCATACTTTTGGATGAATTATCCCTTATTTTATGTAAAAAGGTGCTCTTAATCCTTTCTTTTCATGTTTTATACTCAGGAAAGCACTAGGGGATGAAAAGAATGCAAAACGGGCTTAAAACAGGACAAATGGGCCAAAGCATGAAATCGACACGGCCTGGACCAAAGATCACACGGTCGTGCCTCCTTAAAGATCTCGAACACGGCTTGGACCACGATTTACATGGCCGTGCCTCATCAACGAAGTCTACACGGTCTGGCCACGATTCACACGGGCGTGTGCGGCCGCCGTGTGTCTGTCGCGCCAAGAGGAGTTTTACTCGATTTGGATGCTTGGAGGCAAAGAAACACACTCCAAAGTCTAATTAAACCCCCAATTAGGAATTGCACTCAAATTAGGATACTTGGAGGCCAAGTAACACATCTCAAAGCCTATATAAACACCCTAGGGGGCAACTTAATCGTAGAGTTCGGTAGAAGCCTTCTGCCAGGGCTTTTTCCAGGGGGCCCAAAGCCATCGTTTAGGGGCGTCTTGCTAGGCCAGAGAGGGCAGATTTGTGGGGATTCACTCAGGGATAGCCAGTTGATCCATCTCTAGAAGCTGGAATTCTACTCAAGACGGAGGATCTCTTCTTCAATTCCTTCAGGGAGTTTTAGGGATTTTTTATGTTTTGTGTTATCTTTTCTTCTGAGATGTTTTCTTTTGTTACTATGAACTAAACCCTTCAGATACCTGAAGGGGATGAAACCTAGATGAATCTTGTTATTGTTTTCTGAACTATATGATAAATACTTGATTTGTTCTTAATTATGTGTGCTTAATTCTTGTATTGATATTTCACGGATATTAATTCAAGTCGAATATGCTTAGGTGGTGGAGTAAAAGTCCCTGCTTAAGAGTAGATCTAGCATAATTAAGCGGAGTTGATCACACGCCTAGAGATAGGGTGACGAGATTTTGTCGGATTAAGGTGAAACCTAATATGGGAATCCATAGATCGATTTACTGCTATTCTAGGGGGTTATTATTCGAGAAAGAGATTTCTGTTAATTAACCTAGGATTAGACGTTATTTGCCTCGAGAGAGGGTTTAATATACGTTAGTGAGTCCTACGGATCAAGTCAAGTGAATAAATCGTCTGGTTCAGTGTTAGATAACAAGTAAAGTCTAAGTGGATTCTTCCTTGGGTGTCGTCTTAATCAACTGAGTTTTTCCCAAGTTATTCTCCCAATTTCATTCTTCTTTGTCTTAGAATTTTTAGTTTAATAGTTAGTTAATTTAGATTAATAAACAACTTCACTTATTTTAGGCTAAATAATAAAAAGAAAGTTAGTATTAGTACTTTTAGTTCCTTTGGGTTCGACAATCCGGTCTTGCCTAAGCTATACTACTGTTCGATAGGTGCACTTGCCTCAATCGTTATCATAGTTAGTTTCCAGATTTGATCATTCTCTTTATAAATTTTAAAACTCTGACTTCATAGCGATCAATTACCGGTTTTGGTTTTTCTTGTGTTACCTCAACTTTACCTTTTTCTACCTCATTTCCTTGTATTGGGCTGGGTTCGTCTAATCCTTCACTTTCTTGAGCTGTTATGGCTTGGATTTGCTCCTTTGGATTAATCTCAGTGTTGCTTGGTAGACGCCCTTGCGATCGTTCAGACATCAGCTTCGCGAGTTGTCCAACTGACTTAGAAACTTCCTCAACTGACTTAGTGACTTCCCTAACTTGACTCTCGATCCCTTTGATCGATGCTTGTTGGGTCTTAAGGGTGGTTTCAGTGTCTTGGAGACGGTTTTCTATGGATGCCATGAATCTTGTCAACATCTCTTCGAGGTTCGGCTTCTTCTCCTGTGGATAGGGCTGATTTTGGAAATTCTGAGGAGGTTGTTGTCTTTGATTTCCTTGATTTCCTTGACCTCCCCACGAAAAATTTAGGTGGTTCCTCCAACCTGGATTATAATTATTACTATAAGGATTATTATTAGATCTTAAATTTTTACCTATATAGTTCATCTATTCACTTTCTGTGCCCGGTTGGTAGGGTAGGTACTCAGGATTCGCCACGGTTCCACTTGCATCGCACTATATTACTGGATGTACCTGCGAAGAACACAAACTATCAACCTTTTTATTCATCATCTCTACCTGTGTTGATAGAATGGTTACTGCATCTATGTTGAAAACTCCGGCTGATTTTGTTGGTTTGGTCCTTGTAACCTGCCACTGATAGTTATTCAGTGACATCTCTTCAATAAACTCGTAAGCTGCTTCAGGACTTCTATTGTTCAGGGTTCCACCGGCGGCTGAATCAATTAGTTGCCTTGTTGAGGGGTTTACACCGTTATAGAAAGTTTGGACTTGAAGCCACAAAGGTAACCCGTGGTGTGGGCACCTTCTCAAGAGATCCTTATATCTCTCCCATGCGTCATATAATGTCTCTAAATCCATCTGCACAAAAGAAGAGATATCATTCCGTAATTTGGCCATTTTGGCCGGTGGGAAATATTTTAATAAATATTTTTCAGTCATTTGATCCCATGTAGTGATTGACCCTCGTGGTAACGAGTTTAACCACTGTTTGGCTTTATTCCTTAATGAAAAGGGAAATAACCGAAGCCTTATGGCATCATCGTAAACGCCATTTATTTTGAAGGTATCACGTAACTCTAAAAATTAGCTATATGAGTGTTTGGATCTTCGTCCTGCAAACCATCAAATTGAACAAATTGTTGAATCATTTGTATAGTGTTAGGCTTTAATTCAAAATTATTAGCAGCTATAGCAGGCCTAACAATACTAGATTCGGCTCCTGTAAAATGAGGTTTAGCATAATCATACATAGTACGCGGAGCATTATTTTCTGCCACATCTTGTGGTGGTAGATTATTTTCGTCCATCCTTTCAGTAGGATTGGATCTGTCTTCTCGCTCTTCTTCTTGGTAATTTAGGGCTCGCCTAATTTCTCTGCGATTTCTACGAGCGGTAGCTTCAATATCACTGTCGTATATTAGTGGTTCTTTCGAGTTTCTTCTAGTCATATACTAGAGGTACCTGCTAGAAAAGGAAAGAAAGAAAAATTTAGCAAAGTTAAAATTTAAACTTAAAAAATAAAAGTAAATTGCAGAAAATAAAAAATAATGGCTAAAGTAATAAAAATAGAGCTTTCTTAATATTTTAGTTCCCCGGCAACGGCGCCAAAAACTTGATCGCTGTGAAGTCAGAGTTTTAAAATTTATAAAGATAATGATCGAACCTGGAAACAAACTATGACAACGATTGAGGCAAGTGCACCTATCGAAAAGTAGTATAGTTTAGGCAAGACCGGATTGTCGAACCCAAAGGAACTAAAATTACTAATACTAACTTTCTTTCCATTATTTAGCCTAAAATAAGTAAAGTTGTTTATTAATCAAAATTAACTAATTACTAAGCTAAAGATGCAAAGACAAAAAGAATGAATTGGGGAAATACTTGGGAAAAACTCAGTTGATTAAGACGATACCTTTAGGAAGAATCCACCTAGACTTCACTTGTTATCTAACACTGAACCAAACGGTTTATTCACTTGACTTGATCCGTAGGACTCCCTAATTTATATTAAACCCTCTCTCGAAGTGAATAACGTCTAACCCTAGTTTAATTAATTGAAATCTCTTTCCCATTAATAACCCCCTAGAATAGCAGTAAATCGATCTATGGACATCCCATATTAGGTTTCACCCTAATTCGGCAAAATCTCGTCACCCTATCTCTAGGCGTGCGATCAACTCTGCTTAATTATGCTAGATCTACTCTTAAGTAGAGACTTTTGCTCCACCACCTAAGCACATTCAAATTGAATTAATATCCGCGAAATATCAACACAAGAATTAAGCACACATAATTAAGAACAAATCAAGTATTTATCATATAGTTCAGAAAATAATAACAAGATTCATCTAGGTTTCATCCCCTTCAGGTATCTGAAGGGTTTAGTTCATAACAGTAAAGAAAAACATCTCAGAACAAAAGATAAAACAAAACATAAGAAATCCCTAAAACTCCCTGAAGGAATTGAAGAAGAAATCCTCCGTCTTGAGTAGAATTTCGGCTTCTTGAGATGGATCAACTGGCTATCCCTGAGTGAATCCCCACAAATCTGCCTTCTCTGGCCTAGCAAGAAGCCCCTAAACGATGGCTTTAGGCCCCCTTTTTAGGTCATACTTAAGGTGTATTTATAGGCTTTTGAAATAGGTTTCTTTGCCCCTAAGTATCCTTTCCCGAATGAAATTGCTCTTCTCCACAGCAGAGGCACGACCATGGCACACGCCCGTGTGAATTGTGGCCAGGCCGTGTTCGGACTTCTAATGAGGACACGTCCGTGTAGATCGATATCAGGCCGTGTTCTAATGTATTGAGGAGGCACAACTATGTGGGCTTTTGTAACATCCTCAAATAGGGGTTAGTGCATTTGAATTGCTTTGCATGAGTTTGGACTATTGTGTTATTAATTGAGGTGTTCTGGGGGCTAGTTATAAGCCAAAGGTAGGCCCGAGTCAGAGGAAAATGCTTGTTTTTAAGTTTTAGTAAGGGGAGCCGAGGAGCTAGGAGCTAAGTGTAATTCGTGGAAAATTTAAGCACACGAATTGCCTTGGTAAAGTGGCAAGGAGGCGCCACTTGGGGCCTTGAGGTGACGCCACATGCGGGAAGGGAGAGCTCAGTTCGAGCAAAGAAATCTCATTTTCTCGCTTAGCATTTTGACGCCAAGGGGAGGAGTTGTGCTCAAAGACAAACTCACGAGATAAACTTGGAATAAGTCAAATTAATTTAAATGGGTGGCAAGGAGAAAATTTAGGAGCTTGACTAATTCAAACTCATTTGAATTAGTGGCCGTGAGAAGCTTGGAGCAGCTTGTCAAATTTGAACTCTGTTTGAAGAGGAGTAATCGGTTGGGAAGTCGAGTATGGGGTTGCCAAATTTCTTAGTGGTTAGGTGATCATTTTCGGCTAGCTTGGAGGGCCTCATTCTTTGTTTTGTGTCAAGCCAAAAACCCTTTGAGCCTTGCCGATTTCTCTCTAGTGCACCATATCAAAGTAAAATCCAAATCCCTTTTTGTTTTTAGCATCCATCGAGATCTCTTGTATGCACCTAGCCAATCCACACAAGAACCATTTGGAAACTCTCTTTTCCCTTTGAAACTGAAACCTCACTTGACATCTTCTTCTCTTCTCTTTTTCGGCAATTAAGGTGCTTGGCCGAACCTCTCTTTCTCCCATCTTTCTTTTTCTTCTTTTCATAACTGCTCAAAACCACATCTTCTTCTCTTCTTTCTTTTTGCCGAAACCCCTTAGTCCCTTTTTCTTTAAGCCTAAGCCGAATACCATTTATATCTCTTCTGTTTCTCTTCTTTTTTGTTTTAGCCGAATGTTATTTGCTTTCCTCTTCTATTAACCATACTCTATTGCCGAAATCTCCTTATTTTTTTTTGTCTATTTTGGCCGAATATCACTCAAGCCTAGATCTCTTTTGGTTTTTCTCCAATCGGTTTTGGAAGGGGGTAAGTGTTTATGGCTGAATTTCTTTTGTTTCATTTCTCTTCTCTCTGTCGACTCTCATGGAAGCAGAAGTCGAATTTCGGCATTTGATAACAAGATTACTAATCACCTTTGAAAACTGATTTCTTTTAGGATCTCCGGGATTCTGAAGCAGTAGATCTGAGCCATCTATTCTCTGTCAATCGATTTCTTCAAGTCTGTGGTAAGGATCCATGACGATTAAATCATTCTTTAAGTTGTTTGTAAAGCCGAAGGCTATTGAGACTAAGTTTTGTTGTTGGTCGATTGTAGGGGGAGGATCAGTCTCGCATATTTTGGTGTTGTGATTAGTATTCAGAGAGCATTAAGGTAAGGTTTGGGGTTCCATGCGTTAACCCTTTGAGACTTATTGGTATGGCCGAATGGCCTTGTTAATGGTTGTGGTTTGGCCGAATGTAGGACACGGGATCTAGTGCAGTAGATCGGGTCTTTGGGATTCAATGATTGCGTTAGTAATGTGTGTAAACGCTACACACTTTATTATTAGTTTAACGATGCTTATTATGTTATTGTATAACCCCGGTATTAGTGACTTTGCCTTGCAAAGATAAGCTTGGATTCTGGTAAGTCCCTTATTATGTGATTTACGATATATATATCTATGTCATCATGTTCTGCTAAATGCTATGTAATTTATGTTTTGCATGACCATTCGATATTATGACACGTATGTGATAAACATGATGATGGGTTGATGAGAGGAGGGGGAATGACTTATTTGGACTGTCACCAGTGGTTTTGACCACAAGATGGGTTGGTCCCATCAGTTGATTTGTGACTACGGTCAGTAGTGGTTTTGACCACACTATTGATATGATTTGTGACTAAGTCCCGATGGTTTTGACCACCAAAGTGGTTTTGACCACACGATTGATATTTGTGACTACGGTCACCAAAGTGGTTTTGACCACACATGGATTATTATGACTCGTCCCGGTGGTTTGGTACCACGTTGGTTGGCCCCACATGATATTACGGGATTGTCATCGGTGGTTTTGACCACACGATGGGTTGGCCCTATCATTGATATATATGTATTTGTGACTTCGGTCACGAAAGTGGTTTTGACCACACACGGTAGTTAAAGGAGATTGGATGGTTAGGTTATGGGTTGCATGATTTGCATGTTTTGCTAATGATCCGTAAAGTGGTTGAATTATCGGGTTGGGGATTTATACACCGAGTCTTGGTGACTCACCCTTCCCTTACATTTTGCGGATGAGGCATAGATCGCGGATATGAAGCCGGGAGGACTCGGGGTGGCCATGCAGATTTGTTTTCGGGTTTTCGACTTTAACTTATTATTTCGGTTTATTTGATTTTCACTAAATTTGGTTTTGGTTTTGTAATAAGGCCGCTAAGTTTATTTTGGTTTTATTTTCACTTGATTTTATTCTCTTTATAAATTACATGTTGGGTTTATGGATATGATAAAATTAACCTAGAAAAGCAAGGTTTTCTAAACTATATCTCTTCGGGTTTTCAAACGTTACCATCGGGTAACAACGATCATAACATAATCGAGGTAACCCGGATGATTTTACAAACTCTAAATCTTTCTCTCAACTTCAAAGGCATATGGATAAACTCTCCACACAACCGCTTTTAGTCAAAATCAAACGTTTTTCTAACTTTGGTATTAACAAATGGGTTTCCAAACATGAGTTTTCCCAAATTTCTTAACACCTATAAGACAATCTTAACATCACCTACTACTAAGTTTTTACTGATACGATAAAAGGGTTTTATAAAATCTAACCTAGTAACTTGTGTTTCCAAAAATGTTTTCACTCAGTAGCACGCCGATTCGATCGTGGTGTGTTGACCGAGTTTGGGGTGTTACAATTTTGGTATCGAGCTGTGTTTCAACAGCTCTACTGTGGGGCCCGAGGCCCAAAAATGTTTTATAAAGGATTATGGAAGGCTTTTATAGAAAAATACGATGGTGAAAGCATGGCACCGAGTCTCCTAGATCAATCCGCCCACGTAAGTACCCCAAACTATTGCTTGTGATGATATGATTGTATGGTTATGATGATGACATGATTGAGTAGTAATAGGAACTACTTTAGAGACATAAACTATAGGATGATGTGTACTCCCAGAAACAACCCCTTATTAAAACTTCTCGAAAATCGTGCTCTAAAAGACAAAGGGAACAAAAGTCTAACGCACAAAACTTTTAATCAGCTTGAATATACCGGTAGATATGAGTGCACGTGGACGTGGGCGTAACACTCGTGGACGAGGTAGGGGTAGGATGACAGTCTCGGAACCGGTAGGGTCCGGACATGGGTCAGAAAATGAGGTACCACCGTCGCCAGCTGTGGGCGCGGAATATCAGGATCAGACGGGTGGTAATGACGCAGTGTCACAGGCTGTGCTGCGAGTGCTGGAGAGGGTTGCGAGTGCAGGAGTAGGAAATGGAGCTCGAAAATCTGTGACCGAGTGACTCAAGGCTAATGGTGCAGAGGTATTTAGAGGTGTATCTGGTGTGGCACCTAGTACAGCAGAATATTGGTTGGAGGCGACGAAACACATCATGGATGATCTGGATTTTTTAGTTGAGGAAAAGCTGAAGGGCATAGTATCTCTACTGCGAGATGAGTCGTATCAGTGGTGGCTCACAGTTAGGGATAGAGCGATAGCAGATGACCTCACTTGGGAGTTCTTTAGGCGACCTATCGGAGGAAGTACATAGGGGCTAGCTATGTTGATGCGCAGCGTAGAGCTTTCTTGAGCTTGGTCCAGGTAATAAACCGTAGCGTAATAATATGAGGCGAAATTTCTTGGTTGAGTCGGTATGCACGGGGTATTGTGGGCACAGAGCATGAGCGTTGTGTCAGATTTGAGGATGGGCTGAGGGACGAGCTGCGGATGATAATTGCCCCACAGCAGGAATGAGAATTTGCCGTTCTAGTGGAAAAAGCTAAGGTTGTTGAAGGGGTAAAACAGTCTATAAGGCGGAATCAGGATAGGGGTTGGAATAAGAGGAGTTCTGGATCATCTGGGTTTTCTGGGAACCAGAAAAAAAGGGTTAGATATAGTGGGCTGAATCAAGCTGCTAGGCCTGCTGCTGCTAATACTCAGTGGCCGCCGCGGTGTGCTCGATACGGAAAGTCTCACACGGGAGAATGTTGGACTGGTAACAGGGGATGTTTTGAGTGTGGATCGATAGGGCATTGAGTTAGGGATTGTCTGCAGAGATCAGCTAGGCTGCAGTCTGAGGATCAGAACCGTGCACAGTTTAGGAGGGATAATCAACAGCCCCAGAGAGGCCGTGGTTCAGTCAGGGGAGGTAATGGCTCTGGTAGGGGTCGTGGAGCATCGGGCAGAGGTGCAGGTGGTACAAAGGCGAGACAGCCTGGGTTGGTCTATGCAGCGAGGCGTCGAGAGGAGGGCGACGCACCGGACGTCATAACCGGTACGTTCTTAATTTTTGGAGTACCTTATAATACTTTAATTGATGTTGGTTCGACGCACTCGTACGTTGCTAGTAGCATAGTAGAAACTATGAACTTAGACTCTGAGATTACTTCTAGGAAGATGACTGTGATAAGCCCTCTAGGTCACTCTGTAGAAGTAAGTAAACTATATAGGGATGTACCTCTAGAACTTCAAGGGGTCGTGCTTCTGGCTGACTTGATGGAACTGTCGTTTTGGGAGTTCGATCTGATTCTAGGGATGGATTGGCTAGTTAAGTATCAAGCTAGTTTGGATTGCGCGGCTAAGCGCATGGTGTTGAAGACCATGGAAGGTTTTGAGGTGGTGATGATAGGTAATAGGAGAGATTACTTATCTAATGTTATCTCTGCATCAAGGTCGAGAAAATGGTTAGAAAGGGTTGTGAATCATTTTTGGTGCATGTTTGTGCTTTGGAAGTTAAAGATGCAAATTGTGAAGAATGTCCGAATCAGTAGGGGAATTTGTCGATGTTTTTCCGCAGGAACTCCGGCATACCTCCCGACCGTGAGGTTGAGTTTGGTATAGACTTGTTACCCGGAACTGCGCCAGTATCTATTGCTCCATATAGGATGGCGCCGAAAGAATTAGTGGAGTTAAAGGCTCAGATTCAGGAGTTGTTGGACAGAGGTTTCATCCGACCGAGTGTATCACCTTGGGGAGCTCCAGTGCTTTTTGTTAAAAAGAAGGATGGTACGATGCGGATGTGTATAGACTACCGCCAGCTGAACAAGTTGACAATCAAGAACAAGTATCCGTTGCCCAGGATTGATGACTTGTTTGATCAACTCAAGGGTGCATCGGTTTTCTCTAAGATCGACCTTAGGTCGGGGTATCATCAGCTCAAGGTGAAGGAGGCTGATATTCATAAGACGGCATTTCGTACTCGGTATGGGCACTACGAGTTTTTGGTAATGCCTTTTGGTTTGACCAACGCTACCGGCAAAAAGATTCATGGAAATGATGAATCGGGTGTTTCAGCCGTATTTGGATCGATTCGTCGTAGTGTTTATAGATGACATTTTGGTGTACTCAAAATCTGAGGAGGATCATGACGCGCATCTTCGGGTAGTTCTTCAAGTTCTGAGGGAAAAGCAGTTATACGCCAAGTTTAGTAAGTGCGAGTTTTGGCTTAAGGAGGTAACTTTCTTGGGTCATGTGGTATCAGCTGAGGGAATTAGGGTGGATCCTCGTAAGATTAAGGCGGTATTGGATTGGAAACCACCCAAGTTGGTTGCGAAGATTCGGAGTTTTCTGGGTTTAGCAGGATATTACAGGAGGTTCGTGGAAGGTTTCTCTTTGATCGCAGCACCGTTGACTAAGTTGTTGAGGAAAGGGGTTCCGTTTGTGTGGACGGAGAAACACAGCAAGAGAGTTTCGACAAGTTGAAGAAGATTCTCGATCAAGCTCCGTCGATTCACTGAGGCAGAAAGGAATTCATCATTTTATTATGATGCATCACATACCGGCTTAGGTGTGTGCCTTTGATGCAAAGTGGAAAAGTGGTAGCGTATGCATCTAGGCGGTTGAGGCCTCATGAAGGTAACTATCCGACGCATGAGTTAGAATTAGCTGCAGTGGTTTTCGCCTTGAAGATTTGGAGGCATTACTTGTATGGGGAGAAGTCGATAGTGTATACGGATCATAAGAGTCCGAAGTACCTCTTGACTCGTAAGGATTTAAACTTGAGGCGTGAAGGTGGATAGAGTTGTTGAAGGACTACGATTGCTCGATTGAGTACCATCCGAGTAAGGCTAACGTAGTGCTTGCAGATGCGTTGAGCCATAAGGTGGTAGGCGACTTGCGGCGATGTTTGCTCACCTCGGTCTTTATGATGATGGAAGTCTTTTGGCGAATTGCAAGTAAAGCCGTCTTGGATTGATCGAGTTAAGGAGAAACAAATGACGATGATGAGGTTTTGAGTGCTCGGAGGTTACAAGTGCGGGATGGTGAATCTGAGGGGTACAACTTGGATAGTGATGGAGTCTCGCAATTTCGGGGAAGGTATGTATGCCTAAGGATATTGAATTGAGACAATGGATTCTTCAGAAGCTCATAGCAGCCCATACGCTATGCATCCCGGAGGCGATAAGATGTATCGTGATTTGAGGAACAATTACGTGGCCGTCTTAAGCGGGAAGTGGCGAGTTTGTAAGCAAGTGTTTGACATGCCAAAGTTAGTTAAGGTGAGCATCAATTACCATCACTACCGCTGCAAACAGAAAGATTCCACAAAGGAAGTGGGAAAGGATTACGATGGATTTTGTCGGTGGGCTTCCCTCACGCCTAGCAAGAAGGACTCGGTTTGGGTTATAGTGGATCGTTTGACTAATTCACTCACTTCATACTTTGGTAAGGGTTGATTATTCGCTCGTGAGTTAGCCAAGTTGTATGTGGCAGAGATAGTACGGTTGCATGGAGTACCTGTGTCAATTATTTCGGATAGGGATCCCAGGTTCACGTCGAGGTTTTGGAAAGCTTTGCATCAGGCTTTGGGCACAAGGTTGGATTTTAGCACGGCTTTTCATCCCCAGTCGGATGGACAGTCTGAAAGAGAAATCCAGATTCTGGAAGATATGTTAAGGGGCTGTGTTCTGGATTTCAGCGGTAATTGGGAGGAGTATCTACCTTTGGCGGAGTTCGCTTATAACAATAGTTATCAAGCGAGTATTCAGATGGTACCATATGAGGCACTATACGGGCAGAAATGTCGTACTCCGACGTGTTGGACAGAACTGGGTGAACGGCAGATGTTGGGTCCGGAGTTGGTGGCTGAAACAGAGGATAAGGTTAAGATAATTCGAGCTCGTCTTAAGGAAGCGTCAGACAGGCAGAAGTCTTACGCCAATCTTAAGCGTAGGGATATTGAGTATGCATTAGGTGATAAGGTCTTTCTGAAGGTATCGCCTTGGAAGAAAGTATTGAGATTTGGTCGGAAGGGCAAGCTAAGCCCTAGGTTCATCGGGCCATATACAGTGTTGAAGCGAGTGGGACCGGTAGCTTATCGCCTTGAGTTGCCAAAAAATTGAGTCGATTCATGACGCGTCTTTCATGTTTCAATGCTTAGGCGCTATCGATCAGATCCGTCCCATGTGGTACCAGTTGAGGAGATAGAGGTGAGCCCTGATTTGTCTTTCGAGGAAGAATCGGTACAGATTTTGGATCGGGATGTCAAAGTTCTGCGTAGGAAGTCAGTACCCCTGGTGAAGGTATTATGGCAGAACCATGGCACGGAGGAGGCCACGTGGGAACCGGAGGATGTGATGAGACAGTAATACCCTCAACCCTTTTGATCAGGTAATTTTGAGGCCGAAATTATTTTTAAGGGGGGTAGAACTATAACATCCTCAAATAGGGGTTAGTGTATTTGAATTGCTTTGCATGAGTTTGGACTATTGTGTTATTAATTGAGGTGTTCTGGGGGCTAGTTATGAGCCAAAGGTAGGCCCGAGCTGTAGGAAAATGCTTGTTTTTAAGTTTTAGTAAGGGGAGCTGAGGGAGCTAGGAGCTAAGTGTAATTCGTGGAAAATTTAAGCACACGAATTGCCTTGGTAAAGTGGCAAGTAGGCGCCACTTGGGGCCTTGAGGGTGACGCCTCATGCAGGGAAGGGAGAGCTCAGGTTCGAGCAGCAGAAATCTCATTTTCTGCTTAGCATTTTGACGCCAAGGGGGAGGAGTTGTGCTTAGCACAAACTCTGTCAGATAAGCTTGGAATAAGTCAAATTAATTTAAATGGGTGGCAAGGAGAAAATTTAGGAGCTTGACTAATTCAAACTCATTTGAATTAGTGGCCAGGAGAAGCTTGGAGCAGTTGCCAAAATTTGAACTCCTGTTTGAAGAGGAGTAATCGGTTAGGAAGCTGAGTAGGGGGTTGCCGAAATTTCTTAGTGGTTAGGTGATCATTTTCGGCTAGCTTGGAGGGCCTCATTCTTTGTTTTGTGTCAAGCCAAAAAACCCTTTGAGCCTTGCCGATTTCTCCCTAGTGCACCATATCAAAGTAAAAGTCGAAATCCCTTTTTGTTTTTAGCATCTGTCGAGATCTCTTGTATGCACCTAGCCGAATCCACACAAGAACCATTTGGAAACTCTCTTTTCCCCTTTGAAACCGAAACCTCACTTGACATCTTCTTCTCTTCTCTTTTTCGACAATTAAGGTGCTTGGTCGAACCTCTCTTTCTCCCATCTTTCTTTTTCTTCTTTTCATAACTGCTCAAAACCACATCTTCTTCTCTTCTTTCTTTTTGCCAAAACCCCTTAGTCCCTTTTTCTTTAAGCCTAAGCCGAATACCATTTATATCTCTTCCGTTTCTCTTCTTTTTTGTTTTAGCCGAATGTTATTTGCTTTCCTCTTCTATTAACCATACTCTATTGCCGAAATCTCCTTGTTTTCTTCTTGTCTATTTTGGCCGAATATCACTCAAGCCTAGATTTCTTTTGGTTTTTCTCCAATCGGTTTTGGAAGGGGGTAAGTGTTCATGGCCGAATTTCTTTTGTTTCATTTCTCTTCTCTCTGTCGACTCTCATGGAAGCAGAAGTCGAATTTCGGCATTTGATAACAAGATTACTAATCACCTTTGAAAACCGATTTCTTTTAGGATCTCCGGATTCTCGGGCGAGAGATCCGAGCCATCTATTCTCTGTCAATCGATTTCTTCAAGTCTGTGGTAAGGATCCATGACGATTAAATCATTCTTTAAGTTGTTTGTAAAGCCGAAGGCTATTGAGACTAAGTTTTGTTGTTGGTCGATTGTAGGGGGAGGATCAGTCTCGCATATTTTGGTGTTGTGATTAGTATTCAGAGAGCATTAAGGTAAGGTTTGGGGTTCCATGCGTTAACCCTTCGAGACTTATTGGTATGGCCGAATGGCCTTGTTAATGGTTGTGGTTTGGCCGAATGTAGGACACGGGATCTAGTGCAGTAGATCGGGTCTTTGGGATTCAGTGATTGCGTTAGTAACAAGTGTGTAAACGCTTACACACTTTATTAGTTTAACGATGCTTATTATGTTACTGTATAACCCCTGGTATTAGTGACTTTGCCTTGCAGCATAAGCTTGGATTCTGGGTAAGTCCTTTATTATGTGATTTACGATATATATATTTATGTCATCATGTTCTGCTAAATGCTATGTAATTTATGTTTTGCATGACCATTCGATATTATGACACGTATGTGATAAACATGATGATGGGTTGATGAGAGAAGGGGGAATGACTTATTTGGACTGTCACCAGTGGTTTTGACCACAAGATGGGTTGGCCCTATCAGTTGATTTGTGACTACGGTCACTAGTGGTTTTGACCACACTATTGATATGATTTGTGACTAAGTCCCAGTGGTTTTGACCACCAGTGGTTTTGACCACACGATTGATATTTGTGACTACGGTCACCAGTGGTTTTGACCACACATGGATTATTATGACTCGTCCCAGGTGGTTTGGTACCACGAAGGGTTGGCCCCACATGATATTACGGGATTGTCATCAGTGGTTTTGACCACACGATGGGTTGGCCCCATCATTGATATATATGTATTTTTGACTTCGGTCACCAGTGGTTTTGACCACACGGGGTAGTTAAAGGAGATTGGATGGTTAGGTTATGGGTTGCATGATTTGCATGTTTTGCTAATGATGCGTGTAAGTGGTTGAATTATCGGGTTGGGGATTTATACATCGAGTCTTGGTGACTCACCCTTCCCTTACATTTTGCGTATGAGGCATAGATCGCGGATATGAAGCCGGGGAGGACTCGGGGTGGCCATGCAGATTTGTTTTCGAGTTTTCGACTTTAACTTATTATTTCGGTTTATTTGATTTTCCCTAAATTTGGTTTTGGTTTTGTAATAAGGCCGCTAAGTTTATTTTGGTTTTATTTTCACTTGATTTTATTCTGCTTATAAATTACATGTTGGGTTTATGGATATGATAAAATTAACCTTAGAAAAAGCAAGGTTTTCTAAACTATATCTCTTCGGGTTTTCAAACGTTACCATCGGGTAACAACGATCATAACATAATCAGAGGTAACCTGGATGATTTTACAAACTCTAAATCTTTCTCTCAACTTCAAAGGCATATGGATAAACTCTCCATACAACCGTTTTTAGTCAAAATCAAACGTTTTTCTAACTTTGGTATTAACAAATGGGTTTCCAAACATGAGTTTTCCCAAATTTCTTAACACCTATAAGACAATCTTAACATCACCTACTACTAAGTTTTTACCAGTATACGATAAAAGGGTTTTATAAAATCTAACCGTAATTTGTGTTTCCAAAATGTTTTCACCCGTAGCACGCCGATTCGGTCGTGGTGTGTTGACCGGGTTTGGGGTGTTACAGCTTTTAGTCCAGCCGTGTCGATTTCATGCTTTGGCCCATTTGTCCCGTTTTAAGCCAGTTTTGCGGTTCTTTTCATCCCCTGGTGCTTTCTTGAGTATATATCATGAAAAGAAAGGATTAAGAGAACCAAATTACATAATATAAGGGATAATTCATCCAAAAGCATACTAAATGCGGGATTAAAATATGTTACTATTTTGGTTTATCAGTGTTACACGCACCTTTCTCCAAACGATGAGTATAAAGACGCTACTTCATATGTAGCTTGCTGGTTGGAGTTTTTGACATACATAGCTGCTCCAGCCTCTTCCATAATGCAGCGGCAGTTTTCTCCTTCATCACATCCTACAAAATTTCGTTAGAAAATGTAGATGTAATTGCGTCAAAGCCTTTCAATCCTTACGCTTCTTCTCTTCATCTGTCAATGTCGAAGGCATCTTATCTATCCCTAGAAGGGTATCCTCTAGTATTCATCTGTGCAAGAACTGTCTTTATCTTAATCCACCACAACGCGAATCTGGTGTTGCGATCCAACAGCGGAATTTCATACTTCAGTTACGCCATTACCGTGATCGAGATAAGCAACCCGGAAAGCTCTGATACCAATTTGTGAAAAATAGAATGTCGATAATGATAATGTATCGCAAAGAAAAAATAAAAAAAATAAAGAACACGTATATTTTTATGTGGAAACTCTTTCGGGGAAAAATCACGGGCAGAAGAGAAGATAATTCACTATGTCGAATTCGAATGATTACAAGAGGAGTAGTCTATGTATATTTGTAAGTGTGTAAAACCATATTCTAATCAAAATAAAATAAAAGTAATGCAGTAAGGTTAAAACACCTTATTCAAATCAACATTAAACAGAGGAAGTATACTTCTATTCGAGCTTCTCTTGCACACTGGTATTTTACCACTTGTATTTTATTTTATCGTGAATTTGGGTCACATCTCTAACACTTTCAATAATTACTATTTTATAATTAAATCATAAGATATTTAACAATCCCATATACTTATGACAAAAAGATAATTAAAATATGAGATCTATTTGATATTGATTAGAATAAAGTGATTCAACTACACTGCTTCTATTTGACTTTGATTAGAATAAGGTTTTTCAATCTTTAAATAGATGTAATCGCAACTCCTCTTGTATTATTCAATTTTCAACACTAGTGAATTTTCTTCTCCTCTGCCTGTAGGTTTTTCCCGAAAGGGTTTATACGTAAAATTTGTGTGTTTTTATTTTTCTTTTTTATTGCTTTGTGATCGTTCTATATTGCCATTATCAACGTTCAATTTTACAAAAAAAAAGATTTTCATTTCAAATTTTATGTTATATTTATTTATTATATAATTATATAATAAATAAATATTCTTTATTTCTCTTTAAAATAAGACTAGAATATATTCTCTTCATGTTTTTATGTATTCAAAACCTACAAAATTTCAATTCATTAGTCAATAAAAGCAGCTAATTTAAAATATTTAAATTAATTAGTTATTTAATTATTTATTTTAAATTCTTTAATATTATAATTTACTTTTTCATAATTTAATAAAGAAAATAAGAGTTGATACACAAATTGGGCTTGAGTAATTGACGAGGTGACCGCTTCCGGACGTACCAACATCTAGAGTGTAAATCCTGCAACCAAATATAATCGTTAGGTGGTTTCTGCAAGTATACGGGTCAGGTTGTAATATAGATTTATACAACAAAGTATTGGAGTACTCCGAGGATCGTACCCAAGGGAGGCGAGACGAAACTAATTCTAACTTTTGCGTTAATAGATCTAATTAGTAATTTAATTAAGCTATATTACGACGAATCCTAAAGTGACAGAAAATCATATTTTATAAAATAATTAAAAAGAATAAAAATAAAGAAAGGAAAACAATTTACAGATTTTATTAATTCTAAGGATAGAAGACTAACTCGCTTCGGTGGTCATAACTAACTCATGTTTCGGGTTCTAACCAATAAACTAGTCATTAACCTAGCAGGATCTCTCGATCTTCCACTAAACTAATAAGTTGACAAGAACTACTTATCTCTCAACCTCATAGTCCAGACCAGATTGGGGTAAGGTGTTCACGGATAAACAATACCAATTTTGGGTTCATTCCTACTTATATGACTTCCTAGGGTCGTCAAGCCTAGGGTTTTAAGTTCTTTCTATCCCAACCAGATGATCCGCTAAGAAACCCTACATAGAAGTTAATTACTTCCACGTTTACTCGTTAATCTCCCATTAATGGATTAGTTTCCCATGGATCTAATAAACATCATAAACTAGATTAAAAAGATAAACATAAATAATAGATCAAGCAAAGAGTTTAAGAAGAATAATGATACATTGATAATAGCACGAACAACAATCCACAAAGAGTTGATTGTTCCACGAAAGTATAATTACAATAAGAAAAGAAACCTAATTACAAAGCAAACTAAAGAGAAACTAAAAATAAAAACAAAATGAAAGTCATAAACTAAAACTTGAATAAAAACTAATTATGACATGTTTTAACCTGTCTATTTATAGGCTTAGAGTTGATCGTCGTCCATTGACCTAATTCGGCTGACATTTTTGCATTAAAGTTTATTGTGTGGACCAAAGCGCCTTTGGTTCATTATTTTTGTAACACCCTAGAACCCGGCCTAGAAGTTTAGACCGAATCCCGGAGGTTACATTGATCACTAAAGTGATCCGAAAGTAATTTTTACAATACGAACTGTTAAAATATCATTTTGAATGCAGCTGCTAAGCTCGAACTAAACCGCTTAACCATTTAGGATTCAAAATAGAAAATTTTAAATACGTTAAAAACATTCGAAAGTATAAATCCGTAGTATAAAAAATTTAGTCCAAAACAAAAATTATACCACCGTTCGTATAAAACATTTACAAACCAGAAACAGCTTACTAAAATAAGAATTGAAGAAAACTTATTAGCTTGTTTCAAAACATATCACTTCGAGACCCCCCGACATACCGAGTCTAGCTTCAGAATACGAGAGTACCTGAAAAGGGGAAAAACTAAGGGGGTGAGCTACACGAGCTCAGTGTGAGTCCGAAGCAGAAAAAAGCAAAAGACGGAGTGATTCAACATATAGTTCACTAAAGCATATGATTACAAATCACAAAAGAATACCTCATACGACAGACCAATAAGATGAAATTTTTCATTAACGAAACGATCACATTTATAATATCATTCCAAACACATATGTACCCATTCGCAACAAATTATTCAAAACATTTTTTTAGTGTGCTAATGATCATTCAAACTTACATAAATTTAGATGCGTAAAATATGCGACAAACAAAAATCCCACCCAACCATCCGAACACCTTTTCATCCCCCCTGCACACCACATAAGGGCTACAGAAGGCCCATCCACCCTGCACACCATATAGAACCATTGAAGGTTCAACCACCCTACACACTATGTAAATCGAACTAAGCCACTTGAGTAAAGGTATACAGCTGAGCTGGTAAACGGTTAGTATAGTACGATAAACCTCTATACAAAAGATTACAGTTAAAACTGCCCAAATCACTATTCTCTTCGCAACTAAACCCAAAATTTTATGCAGATGCATGTATGCAACAAATCACTAACAAACTTACAAGCAACAATGATTCATACTCAGTCGATCTGATTCAAGTTAATACACTTGTACACATTTAAAATATACGAACAAGAAAGTATCTCACATTAACACAATTTTCAATTAACTAAACTTATCTCACACAAACACAACCACACACTTGAATCCAAGTTATTACAGAGTCCAAACACAATACCGAAGCTGAACCGAGGATCAATTTTCACAGAAATACTAATCGAGTCAAAATATGGCACAGAGAAAAAATCTATGAAATAGGGCCACACGGCCATGTGCCCCGACAGTGTGGAAGTGCCTAGGCCATGTTGTAACATCCTAAATTTTTGGGCCTATGCATTTAATGGGTGAATATGTGTAATGAGTTAATTTGAGCATTAGGGGTCTAAATTGGGCTCAGGATTGGGCTGAAGCCTTAGTTAAATTTTTGTTTGGGCACTATAGGGTTTAAAGGTGGTATTTGAGTTTAAAATAGCAAAATGGGCTTGTGGCCCAAAGGGTCGATGGCGCCACTTAGGGAGCAAGGAGGTGACGCCACACAAGGGAGTAAGGGGCCCAAATTTAAGTTACATGGAGCCCAACTCTTTTAATTTAAGTTAGCTAAATTTCGGCATTAGGGTTAGGTAGAGTGGACGGCAACAAGGCTCAAAAATAGGGGGATTTATGTGAATGGGATAATGTAGATAATATAGTTGGTAATATGGAAGAAAAAAAAAGGAGAAAAGATAGGAGCCATCTACAAGGCTAGGAGTTGGCCGAAATTCCATCACCTAGAGAAGTGAAGAAATCGGTTTCTTTATGGCAAAGGGGGTGCCGAATTTTCCCTTTTTATTTGATTAATTTTTAGTTATCAGGAATGGCACTTTCAGTTTTTCATATGTGAGTGCCGAAATTTCTATAAATAGGGAGGGTTCTCTTCTTTATTTTTTGGCATTTAGGGTTTCCACCTTTTCTTTCTCTTCTTTCTTCTAAAAGCCGAAAACCCCATTATTCTTTTCTCTTCTTTCTCCTAAAAGCCAAAAACTCCATTATTCTCTTCTTTCTTCTAAAAGCCGAAAACTCCATTATTCTCTTCTCTTCTTTCTTCTAAAAAGTCGAAAGCCAAAAACTCCATTATTCTTTTCTCTTCTTTCTTCTAAAAGCCGAATCTCTATAGAGTTCTTCGAATCATCTTCTCTTCCTGATTTTTCGCAAAAAGCCGGAATCCTCTAGGAGTAGCTGAATCTTCTCTAGTAAGATCTCTTAGATCTAAAAGCCGGAAACACTAGTTCCTGAATCTCATATCACTTTTCAGGATTTCAAGGAAGATAGCGGTGGTGTTGGCTACGGATAGCATCGACTTAGAGGGTCTCGTTCTAACGGTAATCAGGTGTGTAGATCTCTAACACACTAATTAATCTGTACTAAATATATGTTATGGGCTAAAAGCCAAAAAAGGTCAGATAGTAATCTGTACTAAATATATGTTATGGGCTAAAAGCAGAAAAAGGTCAGATAGTAATCAGTACTAAATATATATTATGGGCTAAAAGCCGAGAAAAAGGTCAGATATAGACAGTCGGATTACCCAAAAAGGGTAGGCAAGGGATGCAGTGCGTAATCATAGAAACTTCTCTATGTGTATCGATATATGTGATAGATCGTGAACTTTTAGGTAGTATATTGTTTTGATTCTGCATGTATGTATGCATGGGATGGGATTGATATGATGAAGGGAAGAGAAGGTCGCATAGCGATCGGTGGCTTTGCCACATAGGTCACATAGTGATCGGTCTTTATGACAGTAGCTCACCACCAAAATACTACGATGTATTATTAAGGTCGCATGGCGATCGGTGGCTTTGCCACATACGTCCACATGATGATCGGTCTTTAAGACAGCAAAAGATAGTCACGTCGATATGGTGTGTAGCGGTTGGAGGGTTGATTGTAGAAATCCCCAAGGTGGGATGGTTGGTACGGGTTGGTGTGTAGAGGATGGATTTCTAGGCTGGGATGGGCCATGATGCATATATAGTTACCCTTGTATACGGGCCAAGGCCATAATGTGTTTGTGGGCCAAGCCTTTGATGTGTTTTCGGGATTTACACACTGAGTCTTGGTGACTCACCCTATTATTTTTTTCCTAACCTTTCAGATGAGAAGTAGATCATGGACAAGGGAGCCGAGGCGGACTCGAGGGGCCATCAAGTTATTTAATTTCATAGACTATTTCGATTTTTTTATTTAAGTTATAATTTTTGGGATTAATTATGTAATAAGGCCCAGGGCTTAGGTTATCATTTTCTTTATTTTATTTGCTGATGTTTACAGTTTAAAATTTATGTTCAAGGACTTAAGTCTCAAAAAGTAATAAAATGGGTTTTCCAAACATGTTCAACGTAAAAACAAATGTTTCCAACAAATATCTTATTTTTACCAAATGCCTAAGTAAAGAAACTGAGATTTTCTAAAATCAAATTAAGTAAAGTTTTTAACAATAAACCCCGTAGCATACCAGATCTGGTCGTAGCGTTTGGGTCGAGTTTGGGGTTTACATTTTGGTATCAGAGCCCAGTTTAAAATTCGGGTTGTGAAATGGGTCTAGTACTGTTTAAAAGTTGATAAGAATTTGGAAATTTTTGGGTTGAGAAATGGCCTTCGAGTCTACCGGCACCCGATCCACGCAGGTAAGTATTCTAAACTTTTGGATGTGATATGTATGTTGGGCTTGATGGGCTTGATGGACGTAGGCTAGTATATTAGACATTGATGGACTTTAGGCTTAGTTTAAACAACTCTCTAAATTCATAAGATTTAATCCAACCAAACAAACCTGTGAACAAGTCGCGAGATTAGGGTGTGGCAACAGGCATACGCATGTCTAAGATTGGATTCAGGGAGAGCTTGGTATTTAAGCAGTCCTAGTGACTCACCTCCTCTTCGCTAGAATCCTACCTGGTGCGTAGTGACTGTTCACCTTAGTCATGAGGACTTGTTGACGGGCCAAAATCTATAATTAAAACCCGAAAGGGACCAGCCACACTATTTCGCAACCAAAATACCCCCAAGTTTTGTAAAATTTCAAAAATACACTTGATTTGTGAAAATTTCCAAACAACCGTGATTTTATAAAATACCCATGTTTTGTAAATTTACCCGAAAACCCTTAGATTTACAAATTGACCCGGTTTGAAAAATTAAATTTTCCAAAATACCCCTGCTAAAAAAAACGAAAACAACAACACCAAGATACCCTATTTTGATAAAATCACCAAGACACTTTATTTTGGAAAATACCCTGTAGGGTAAAACTACGGAAATACCCCTGGGTAGAGGAATGACGGAAAAAAATAAAAAAATAAAAAAAATAAAAAACCTTATGCGATGAATGTGTGTGCATGGATGCTACTTGTGTGATTGATGTATGCGGGTTGATGTATGTGGTTTCTAGAATTAGGAGATAAACTTGAGACTGAAACTGTAGATGGGTTCGAATTCGAAAGAACCACTCTTAAAACTACTTTCCAAAAGATTGTTCGTGGTTAATAAGTGAAAGAAATTAATAGTTCATAAAATTTCTAATTCAGATACTAGAAGAATTGACGATGAGCGCTAGGAGAGGAAGAAAAGGCCGCGGAAGTATTAGGATTGATGTGCTGACTCAGCTAGTTAGGGAGGTACTGAAGGAGGTTAAAGAAATCGGTGAAACATTTCGGGTTGGGTGCGTGGACTGTAAGAAAAAAGAGATCGTAGTTTTCTAGGGTTGCAGTCTCGTTCTGTGAAGCATGTTAAGGTACGTCCAAACTTTTGGGTTTACGAATATTGCAGAAGGCGTTATCCGGGTGAATGTTAGAGGAAGTCAGGAACGTGTTTAAGATGCGGGTTTGAGGAGCATAAGGCTCGGGATTATTCAATCACCATTAAGTCGGGTATGTTTTGTGTGGATGCTATATTTTTGGGTATAGAAACTGTATGCGTGCAATGGTTGTATATTATTAAATTAGAGTCGCAATGAAAGCATAGTGGTGAGACTTGGGTAGTACGATTAGTAGTTAGTTGGAAATTTCGAGGACGAAATTTCTCTAAGGGGTAGAACTGTAACATCCTGAAATTTTTGGGCCTATGCATTTAATGGGTGAATATGTGTAATGAGTTAATTTGAGCATTAGGGGTCCAAATTGGGCTCGAGGATTGGGTGAAGCCTTAGTTAAATTTTTGTTTGGGCACTATAGGGTTTAAAAGGTGGTATCTGAGTTTAAAATAGCAAAATGGGCTTGTGGCCTCAGTGGTCGATGGCGCCCCTTAGGGAGCAAGGAGGTGACGCCACACAAGGGAGTAAGGGGCCCAAATTTAAGTTACATGGAGCCCAACTCTTTTAATTTAAGTTAGCTAAATTTCAGCATTAGGGTTAGGTAGAGTGGATGGCAACAAGGCTCAAAAATAGGAGGATTTATGTGAATGGGATAATGTAGATAATATAGTTGGTAATATGGAAGAAAAAAAAATGAGAAAAGATAGGAGCCATCTACAAGGCTAGGAGTTGGCTGAAATTCCATCACCTAGAGAAGTGAAGAAATCGGTTTCTTTATGGCAAAGGGGGTGCTGAATTTTCCCTTTTTATTTGATTAATTTTTAGTTATCAGGAAGGGCACTTTCGGTTTTTCATAGGTGAGTGCCAAAATTTCTATAAATAGGGAGAGTTCTCTTCTTTATTTTTCGGCATTTAGGGTTTTTACCTTTTCTTTCTCTTCTTTCTTCTAAAAGCCGAAAACCCCATTATTCTTTTCTCTTCTTTCTCCTAAAAGCCGAAAACTCCATTATTCTCTTCTTTCTTCTAAAAGCCAAAAACTCCATTATTCTCTTCTCTTCTTTCTTCTAAAAAGCCAAAAGCCAAAAACTCCATTATTCTTTTCTCTTCTTTCTTCTAAAAGCCGAATCTCTATAGATTTCTTCGAATCATCTTCTCTTCCTGATTTTTCGCAAAAAGCCGGAATCCTCTGGGAGTAGCCGAATCTTCTCTAGTAAGATCTCTTAGATCTAAAAGCCGGAAACACTAGTTCCTGAATCTCATATCACTTTTCGAGATTTCAAGGAAGATAGCGGTGGTGTTGGCTACGGATAGCGTCGACTTAGAGAGTCTCGTTCTAACGGTAATCAGGTGTGTAGATCTCTAACACACTAATTAATCTGTACTAAATATATGTTATGGGCTAAAAGCCGGCAAAAGGCTGTATAGTAATATGTACTAAATATATGTTATGGGCTAAAAGCCGAAAAAAGGCTGTATAGTAATCTGTACTAAATATATATTATGGGCTAAAAGCCTAAAAAGGTCAGTATAGACAGTCGGATTACCCAAAAGGGTAGGCAAGGGATGCCAGTGCGTAATCATAGAAACTTCTCTATGTGTATCGATGTATGTGATAGACTCAGAACTTTTAGGTAGTATATTGTTTTGATTCTGCATGTATGTATGCATGGGATGGGATTGATATGATGAAGGGGAAGAAGGTCGCATAGCGATCGGTGGCTTTGCCACATAGGTCACATAGTGATCGGTCTTTATGACAGTGCACTCGGTTGTCAAAATACTACGATGTATTATTAAGGTCGCATGGCGATCGGTGGCTTTGCCACATAGGTCACACATGATCGGTCTTTAAGACGAGGCGACAACACTTGTCGATATGATGTGTAGCGGTTGGAGGGTTGATTGTAGAAATCCCCAAGGTGTGATGGTTGGTACGGGTTGGCGTGTAGAGGATGGATTTCTAGGCTGGGATGGGCCATGATGCATATATAGTTACCCTTGTATACGGGCCAAGGCCATAATGTGTTTGTGGGCCAAGCCTTTGATGTGTTTTCGGGATTTACACACTGAGTCTTGGTGACTCACCCTATTATTTTTTTCCTAACCTTTCAGATGATCAGTAGATCGTGGACAAGGGAGCCGAGGCGGACTCAAGGGGCCATCAAGTTATTTAATTTCATAGACTATTTCGGTTTTTTTTATTTAAGTTATAATTTTTGGGATTAATTATGTAATAAGACCCAAGGCTTAGGTTATCGTTTTCTTTATTTTATTTGCTGATGTGTACAATTTAAAATTTATGTTCAAGGACTTAAGTCTCAAAAATTAATAAAATGGGTTTTCCAAACATGTTCAACGTAAAAACAAAGGTTTCCAACAAATATCTTATTTTTACCAAATGCCTAAGTAAAGAAACTGAGATTTTCTAAAATCAAATTAAGTAAAGTTTTTAACAATAAACCCCGTAGCATACCAGATCTGGTCGTAGCGTTTGGGCCAGGTTTGGGGTGTTACACATGTGAAGGTTTACACGCCCATTTGGGAGAGGCACACACCCGTGTGAGAGGAAGCACACGGTCGTGCGGCTATGACACATGCCCGTGTGACCGAGTTACATGGTCGTGTGAGTAGCTCGTGTAACTCACTGTCCAAAAGTGCCAAAATTAAGTGCAGAGTAGACATGCCCGTGTGGAAATCTCACATACTTCCGTGGCTAAGGGACACGGCCGTATGACCAAGGCACACGTCCGAGTCAAAATCGACAAAAATCTCAAAAACAGCCACACGGCCGTGTGGCACCAAAATTCGTCCAAATCCCTAGATTCCAATTGCACACGGCCGTGTGGACCACCCGTGTGCAGAAAATGCCTGTGTGGCCACACGTGTGGTCATGGAAACACCCTAAATCAGCCTGAAAATCGTGAATTAGCAACCACAATGCAATGCCTAATTACTAAGGGTTCGAAAACACACCTGAATGACGCTCCTTGACGCACCCACGACCGACTGAAACGCTTCAATTCCACCAATACTGAAAACTAGAGAACCTATAACACCCCCAACTCGTATCCCTCGCCAGAACCGGGTTACGGAGCATTACCTGAGTTTACAGATCAAACAGACATAAATTTCAAACATTTCGTATCATATAATTTTCAGGTAAGAACTAATTAAACTCATATAAATTTTCCTTTATTCGAGCCTTCGAGGCCCAAAATACGCGTTAGAAACAAGTCAAGACAAATTCGGAAAATAAGAGAATTTTTTAAAAATATTAAAAATTTTCAAAGCTGTAGGGTTCACACGGCCATATGGCCAGAATGTACCTTAAATAACAAGTTTACCATTCCCTGCAAGCTTGGACATTAAGAAATTCAAAAATAATTCGTTTAACCGGTTCAAAACACAATCAAACATATTCAAAACATATTAAAATAATCATCCTAGGTGCCTAACCAATGTACCCTCATTGGTACCACATTTATATCATCAATTTATATTATCAAAACATCATTCAAATTCAAATTATAAACATACCTAATTTAATCCATTTTACCTAGTTTATGAATATTTAAACATCAATTTAACATGCCATAATAAAACTTCAAAAACAAACACATGTTTATATGTATATACCAAACCAATATTAAATTTATAACCTCATTTACATTTAATCCACAAAATAACTATTATTTAGACACCCTAGGTACATTGTAACATCCCAAACCCGGCCCAAACATTACGACCGAATTTGGTTTGCTACAGAGAAAACAATTTGAGAACCATTTTAAAACCGATTTAAGTTTTGTCGAAAATCTTTCAACTTCAAGTCTCTTGTTAAAAACCATACTTAGTGTTATTTAAAAATATTTATTAAGTCGAGTTGTTTATAGTTTTCAAATGTACCCGACGGTACTTTAAAACATTTTTCGTTTGATTTGGAAAAAAACATGTGAACTCATTATTAACATAATTAAATAGTTTAAACAAATATTCAAAGCATGTAACAATAATAAAATAATTCTAGGAGGCCTTATTACAACTCAATTAAAACAAAACCAACCATAAAAATAAGATAAAACAAAATCCAAGTTCATCTATTAAAATGTCCATTTGCATGGCCACCTCGAGTCCATCCGGCTCCATCTCCGCGATCTACTCATCCGCAAAATGTTAAGGGAAAGGGGTGAGTCACCAAGACTCGATGTGTAATCCCCACCCGGTAAGATAACTCATACACAAGTCATTAATAAACATGCACATGCAACCCAACCTAACCATCCATACTCCTTTTCTACCCCGTGGTCAAAACCACTGGTGGTCAAAACCACCGATGACTTAGAGTCACAAATCGATGATGGGGCCAACCCATCGTGTGGTCAAAACCACGATGTGATCCATAGTTCATCCCCCTCCTCTCATCAATCCCACCATCACATGCTTACACATCAAATTTCATATATCATGTCATAGTATTAAACATCATGTGATGGCATGCAAACATATAAAAATTACAAGTTAGGGGACTTACTGAAATCCATGTTTAAGCCCACAAGCATATCATAGATCACCACCAAAATTTATACTCAAGACAATAATATAGCAAGTTTATTAATAAAGTGTGTAAAGAGTTTACACATCTACTTCTATCGAATTCCTAGATCCCAAGATCCGATCTACGTCGCTAGATCTCTTGTCCTATAATCGACCAAAAAGCATGGTTAGGGACTTAGGCCTATTCGGCCAAACCAAATATTTAAAAGGGTTCTCCTTTTGAACCCGAATCCTTACCCGAGTGCCTTTGAATAACTACTCCAGCGTTACGCTTTCCTATTAATCGGCAACCTTATGTTAGTAATCTTGGCTTAAACACTAACTAAATAACTTGCTTAAATTAGATCTTACCATTACTTACCAAAATCAAATATTAGAGATCGGGGCACAATCGATCGCTTTACGTTTCCTACGTGCCTAGAAGAGATCGATTACCAAAAGTGTTTAGGAGCCCTCTGCCGAATCAATACTTTATTCTTGTAAAAAGTCGATGAACATGAGTGAAAAGAACAATAGATATTCGGCCAAGATTCTCACCTTCTTAAATCGTTTGCCAAGGAAGATTCAAGGAGATCTATCCTACTCCAATATTCGGCCAAGATGGGTTCAAGGAAGGAAGAGAGATTCGGCACACAAGTGAAAAGTAGATTCGGCTATAGTTTAACAAAAGGGGAAGAAGAGAGTTCGGCTAGTGTGGAAAAGAGAAGAAAAGGAGAGGGATTCGGCAAAGAGTTTTATGAAAGAAAAATAAAAGAAAGAGAGTGATGAGGGGATAAGTGGTTCGGCCAAGAATTAAGAGAGGAAAGGTGAAAGCAAAAGGGGTTTTTGATTTTGAGAGAGAATAAAAGGAAAAAAAATGTTAGCCGAATTTGTCAGGTAAAAGACTAGAAAAGAATTCGGCTCCCCCCTTCACATAATCTCCATGCCGTCCACTCTACTCCAACAAGGAGTTTAAAATTCGCCAATTACCTTGAATTGGTCTTGACCACACCTTTGAAGATATTCAAAATAATTTGAATTACTCACCTACCTATTTTTCCTCTGTCAACTACTAAGGATTTAATCAATTAAATCTACTTAAATAAAAAGAAAATCCTTATATTATCATCATTATCCCTTATTATCCCATCAAATAAATAAAAAAACAAAGAATCCATGTGCTTGCCAAACTCAGTAGAATGCAAAACAAGGAACCAAAGACCCATGTGCCGTCCACTGCCTGCCCAGCTGCTGCAAAATAAAAGAAAAACCACCCGCTGCCCATAGGTCTCGAACATGGGACCTGTTAGAACCCATGCAGCCAAGTAACGCCCCAGGCCACTTGGGCCAGGCGTTGTTTTGTGATACAAACGCGCCATAATTTCTTTTAGGCCTTCCCTCCTTAGTTCCCTTCTAACGCTAAAATAGAAAAAGATAAAATCCCCACTTCTTTGCCGGTTGAACGCAGACCTACTACCGCATGACCCTCTCTTCCACGTCCCTAGCCACCTCTTTCACCCGACTTCCATGCCAATTTACCCCACCATTTATTTATAAGACCTCCCGGGCCGTTTACCCAAAAATTAAAAATGCCAAACGCCGCTCCAAAGAAATTCAAACATGCGCCCAACAACCTCCAAGCCTCTAAGTAGCACACGCTAGCCACTTAGCCAACCCACTTTCATGTCCATACCTAGCCCCAAAATTCTTTAAAGCTTCCTTGCTAACTCCAACGCCCCAAAAAAAAAATTGAAACGCCACTTGCTGCCATCGTGCCTCGAACCCAGGCCCTTGCAACCCCCCTTAAACGCACCCAGCCAATTGAACCAAGCCTATTCCTTGTGCCACATTTTCCCAAATTTTTACTTAACCCCTATCTCGCCTAGCTTCCTCCTTTTAGACACTTAAAAGAAATTTTTAACACTAGGTCAAGCCTAACTCGGGGTTAATTCTAGACCCTTAAATATGTCAAATAAATCCTAGAATTTTAACCCATCAAGTACACACATGGGAAATTAGCTAAGTTACAAACAACCCCTAATTTATTTTTAAGGCCTTCCTGCCCTATTTCCCCTTTATACCCTAAAAATCAAAAATTTTCCAAAGCCTTTCCCTTTCATCCAAGCATTCTTAGAACCTCTAAAACTCATCCAAGCACTCCCAAAACCTACTAACACTTGATTTATACCCAATATGCACAAAATTCCCTAAACCGGTGTTACAATTCTACCCCCTTAAAAATAATTTCGTCCTCGAAATTACTTATTATCGCTCAATCGTGCATCCTTAACTCGTCATCCTACGTTACTGCTGCGCACTCTGATCTTAAAGAACTATCATACTTTCTACACATTCCCTACGTTCATAATCCAGGTTCCATACTCTTTACTAGCAATCATAAGAATGAACTAACGTAACCATAACCAGGACAATTGAGGGTATTCCAAAAATAAGAAACTTACCCGTTGTCATGTCTGGCACATCTTCCTCCTCACGACAGCCAACTGCATAAACCAACCTTGGTTGCCTCGCCTCTGCACCTACAGCACCTCGGCCACGCCCGTTACCATTTGCATTACCTCTAGCTGCACCTCGACCCCTCTGTGGTGGTCCTTCATTTCTAACCTGAGCACGGTTCTGACCCTCTGGTTGATTCCTAGCTAACTTCCGAGGACAATCCCTTACACGGTGATCGAACGATCCACACTCAAAGCACCCTCGATTACCACTCCAACACTCACCCTTGTGAGGCTTGCCACACCGAGCACATTGTGGCGGCCATTGGGTATTGGCAGCAGCAGGGCTAGAAGTTTGATCCGACCCATCAAACCTCGTCCTCTTCTGTTCATTACCCAAGAACCTTGAAGGTTCCGAGCTTCTCTTATTCCAATTCCGTTCTTGGTTCCGCTTTACGGATCGTCTTACTCCTCAAAACTTTAGACTTCTCCACAAGAACAAAGAAACTCGTTCTGTTGTGGAGCTATCATCATCCTCGGCTCATCTCTCACCCCATCCTCGAATCTAACACACGGCGTTCATGCTCTGTACCCACAATACCACGAGCATACCTACTCAACCGAAGGAATTCGGCCTCATACTCCGCCATCTGTCTTATTGCCTTGAGCGAGTTCAAGAAAGCCTTCCATTGTGCATCTACATAGCTAGTTCCGATATATTTCTTTTGATAGGCATCCTTGAAAAATTCCCAGGTGAGGTTTTCTGCCACCGTTCCATCCCTTACAGTGAGCCACCACTGATATGACTCATCCCGAAGCAAAGAAATTATACCCTTTAATTTCTCCTCGGTTGTAAAATCTATGTCATCCATGATCCTTTCCGTTGCTTCCAACCGATGACTGCACCGTCTTGGGTGCCACTCCGGAAACTCCCCTAAATACTTCTGCTCCGTTAGCCCGGAGTCGTTCAACCACAGATTTACGGGCTCCTGCACCCGCGCCAGCCTCAGCAACTCGTTCCAATACCCGTAATACAGCTTGAGATACGACATCATCACCACCCGTCTGATCTTGAAATTCGGTTTCCGCCACGGCAGATCCGGCGTCTCATTTCCGCAGACCGTGACCAGACCTTGCGGGCTCAGGCAAGGTCATCCTACCCCTTCCACGGCCACGCGGCGGCGTCCACGACCTCTTGAACTCATTCTAACGATTGCGTTTATCTGCTTAAGAATTTTATGGATTAGTACGTGTTTCACTTTGGTTATCCGCGACGAAATTTTATGAAAAGAGTTTAGTAGAAATTCTTTCGATCAATCAAAGGTTTAAGTCCTCCATCCTAGTTTACACAGAAGAGCACATCCATTCCCTAATATCTTTCATCCTTATTCACTCATCCCAGGGGTAGTTTCGTCTTTTCCTACTGAGGGTGTTTTCGTAATTTCCAAAGTCGTGGTATTATTTATTGTGTTTGGCCTATGACCGAGTCCTCTTGGTTAGGGTGAACCGAAGCTACGCACTGGTAGGAATCCCGCGAAGAGGAGGTGAGTCACGGGACCGCTAAGTACCAAGCTCTTCCGGATCCAATCCTAGACATGCGCACCAAGGTTACCACACCCTAACTCGGCGACTTGGTCGTAGGTTTGTTTAATTAGGCTTTTAAAGTCTTATGTCTTTGTTTGGGGTAACTAGTCCTAAAGTTTAAAGCACTTATCATACTATCTACGTTCCATGCTTCCTACCCTTCTACAGAAAATAATTCATCTGAAGTTAGAGGTACTTACAGGCGGATAGGTGCTGGAGACTCGGTGCCATCTTTGTTCAAAACCCAAAAACAATTCAAAAGGCCTACCAAAATATTTTTGGGCCTTGGGCCCCACAAGAGCTTTGAACTGGGCTCGATACCAATTTGTAACATCCCAAACCCGCCCAAACATTACGACCGAATTTGGTTTGCTACAGAAAAACAATTTGAGAACCATTTTAAAACCGATTTAAGTTTTGTCGAAAATCTTTCAACTTCAAGTCTCTTGTTAAAAACCATACTTAGTGTTGTTTAAAAATATTTATTAAGTCGAGTTGTTTATAGTTTTCAAATGTACCCGACGGTACTTTTAAAACATTTTTCGTTTGATTTGGAAAAAACATGTGAACTCATTATTAACATAATTAAATAGTTTAAACAAATATTCAAAGCATGTAACAATAATAAAATAATTCTAGGAGGCCTTATTACAACTCAATTAAAACAAAACCAACCATAAAAATAAGATAAAACAAAATCCAAGTTCATCTATTAAAATGTCCATTTGCATGGCCACCTCGAGTCCATCCGGCTCCATCTCCGCGATCTACTCATCTCGCAAAATGTTAAGGGAAAGGGGTGAGTCACCAAGACTCGATGTGTAATCCCCACCCGGTAAGATAACTCATACACAAGTCATTAATAAACATGCACATGCAACCCAACCTAACCATCCATACTCCTTTTCTACCCCGTGTGGTCAAAACCACTGGTGGTCAAAACCACCGATGACTTAGAGTCACAAATCGATGATGGGGCCAACCCATCGTGTGGTCAAAACCACGATGACATCCATAGTTCATCCCCTCCTCTCATCAATCCCACCATCACATGCTTACACATCAAATTTCATATATCATGTCATAGTATTAAACATCATGTGATGGCATGCAAACATATAAAAATTACAAGTTAGGGGACTTACACGAAATCCATGTTTAAGCCCACAAGCATATCATAGATCACCACCAAAATTATACTCAAGACAATAATATAGCAAGTTTATTAATAAAGTGTGTAAAGAGTTTACACACCTACTTCTATCGGAATTCCTAGATCCCGAAGATCCGATCTACGTCGCTAGATCTCTTGTCCTATAATCGACCAAAAAGCATGGTTAGGGACTTAGGCCTATTCGGCCAAACCAAATATTTAAAAGGGTTCTCCTTTTGAACCCGAATCCTTACCCGAGTGCCTTTGAATAACTACTCCAAGCGTTCTGCTTTCCTATTAATCAGCAACCTTATGTTAGTAATCTTGGCTTAAACACTAACTAAATAACTTGCTTAAATTAGATCTTACCATTACTTACCAAAATCAAATATTAGAGATCGGGGCTGAATCGATCGCTTTACGCTTCCTACGTGCCTAGAAGAGATCGATTACCAAAAGTGTTTAGGAGCCCCTCCGCCAAATCAATACTTTATTCTTGTAAAAGTCGATGCAGAACATGAGTGAAAAGAACAATAGATATTTGGCCAAGATTCTCACCTTCTTAAATCGTTTGCCAAGGAAGATTCAAGGAGATCTATCCTACTCCAATATTCGGCCAAGATGGGTTCAAGGAAGGAAGAGAGATTCGGCACACAAGTGAAAAGTAGATTCGGCTATAGTTTAACAAAAGGGGAAGAAGAGAGTTCGGCTAGTGTGGAAAAGAGAAGAAAAGGAGAGGGATTCGGCAAAGAGTTTTATGAAAGAAAAATAAAAGAAAGAGAGGGATGAGGGGATAAGTGGTTCGGCCAAGAATTAAGAGAGGAAAGGTGAAAGCAAAAGGGGTTTTTGATTTTGAGAGAGAATAAAAGGAAAAAAAAATGTTAGCCGAATTTGTCAGGTAAAAGACTAGAAAAGAATTCGGCTCCCCCCTTCACATAATCTCCATGCCGTCCACTCTACTCCAACAAGGAGTTTAAAATTCAGCAATTACCTTGAATTGCTCTTGACCACACCTTTGAAGATATTCAAAATAATTTGAATTACTCACCTACCTATTTTTCCTCTCATCAACTACTAAGGATTTAATCAATTAAATCTACTTAAATAAAAAGAAAATCCTTATATTATCATCATTATCCCTTATTATCCCATCAAATAAATAAAAAAACAAAGAATCCATGTGCTTGCCAAACTCAACCGAATGCAAAACAAGGAACCAAAGACCCATGTGCCGCCCATCGCTCGCCCAAAACGCAAAAATAAAAGAAAAACCACCACGCCCATAGGTCTCGAACATGGGACTGTTAGAACCCATGCGACCAAGTAACGCCTGAGCCACTTGGGCGAGCGTTGTTTTGTGATACAAACGCGCCATAATTTCTTTTAGGCCTTCCTCCTTAGTTCCCTTCTAACGCTAAAACAGAAAAAGATAAAATCCCCACTTCTTTGCTTCGGTTCGACGCAGGACCTACTACCGCACCCTCTCTTCCACGTCCCTAGCCACCTCTTTCAGCCCGACTTCCATGCCAATTTACCCCACCATTTATTTATAAGACCTCCCCAGGCCGTTTACCCAAAAATTAAAAATGCCAAACGCTGCTCCAGCAGCTCAAACATGCGCCCAACAACCTCCAAGCCTCTAAGTAGCACACGCTAGCCACTTAGCCAACCCACTTTCATGTCCATACCTAGCCCCCAAAATTCTTTAAAGCTTCCCTTGCTAACTCCAACGCCCCAAAAAAAAAATTGAAACGCCACTTGCTGCCATCGTGCCTCGAACCCAGGCCCTTGCAACCCCCCTTAAACGCACCCAGCCAATTGAACCAAGCCTATTCCTTGTGCCACATTTTCCCAAATTTTTACTTAACCCCTATCTCGCCTAGCTTCCTCCTTTTAGACACTTAAAAGAAATTTTTAACACTAGGTCAAGCCTAACTCGGGGTTAATTCTAGACCCTTAAATATGTCAAATAAATCCTAGAATTTTAACCCATCAAGTACACACATGGGAAATTAGCTAAGTTACAAACAACCCCTAATTTATTTTTAAGGCCTTCCCCCTTATTTCCCTTTATACCCTAAAAATCAAAAATTTTCCAAAGCCTTTCCCTTTCATCCAAGCATTCTTAGAACCTCTAAAACTCATCCAAGCACTCCCAAAACCTACTAACACTTGATTTATACCCAATATGCACAACCCCTAAACCAGGGGTGTTACAATTCTACCCCTTAAAAATAATTTCGTCCTCGAAATTACTTATTATCGCTCAATCGTGCATCCTTAACTCGTCATCCTACGTTATCGCTGCGCACTCTGATCTTAAAGAACTATCATACTTTCTACACATTCCCTACGTTCATAATCGGGTTCCATACTCTTTACTAGCAATCATAAGAATGAACTAACGTAACCATAACCGTGACAATTGAGGGTATTCCAAAATAAGAAACTTACCCGTTGTCATGTCTGGCACATCTTCCTCCTCACGACAGCCAACTGCATAAACCAACCTTGGTTGCCTCGCCTCTGCACCTACAGCACCTCGGCCACGCCCGTTACCATTTGCATTACCTCTAGCTGCACCTCGACCCTCCGTGGTGGTCCTTCATTTCTAACCCGAGCACGGTTCTGACCCTCTGGTTGATTCCTAGCTAACTTCCGAGGACAATCCCTTACACGGTGATCGAACGATCCACACTCAAAGCACCCTCGATTACCACTCCAACACTCACCCTTGTGAGGCTTGCCACACCGAGCACATTGTGGCGGCCATTGGGTATTGGCGTGGCGGGGCTAGAAGTTTGATCCGACCCATCAAACCTCGTCCTCTTCTGCTTCATTACCCAAGAACCTTGAAGGTTCCGAGCTTCTCTTATTCCAATTCCGTTCTTGGTTCCGCTTTTTACTGGATCGTCTTACTCCTCAAGAACTTTAGACTTCTCCACAAGAACAAAGAAACTCGTTCTGTTGTGGAGCTATCATCATCCTCGGCTCATCTCTCACCCCATCCTCGAATCTAACACAGCGTTCATGCTCGGTACCCACAATACCACGAGCATACCTACTCAACCAGAAGGAATTCGGCCTCATACTCCGCCACTGTCTTATTGCCTTGAGCCAGGGTTCAAGAAAGCCTTCCACTTGTGCATCTACATAGCTAGTTCCGATATATTTCTTTTGATAGGCATCCTTGAAAAATTCCCAGTGAGGTTTTCTCCACTGTTCCATCCCTTACACGATGAGCCACCACCGATATGACTCATCCCGAAGCAAAGAAATTATACCCTTTAATTTCTCCTCGGTTGTAAAATCTATGTCATCCATGATCCTTTCCGTTGCTTCCAACCATTTTCTCTGCATCTTGGGTGCCACTCCGAAACTCCCTAAATACTTGTGCTCCGTTAGCCCGAGTCATTCAACCACAGATTTACGGGCTCCTGCACCGCGCCCAAATTTCTCAAAGAACTCGCTCCAATACCCGTAATACAAACTTGAGATACGACATCATCACCACCGTCCGATCTTGAAATTCGGTTTCCGGCCACGGCAGATCCGACGTCTCATTTCCAGACCGTGACCAGCACCTTGCTGGCTCCGGCAAGGTCATCCTACCCTTCCACGGCCACGCGGCGGGCGTCCCACGACCTCTTGAACTCATTCTAACGATTGCGTTTATCCGCTTAAGAATTTTATGGATTAGTACGTGTTTCACTTTGGTTATCCGCGACGAAATTTTATGAAAAGAGTTTAGTAGAAATTCTTTCGATCAATCAAAGGTTTAAGTCCTCCATCCTAGTTTACACAGTAAGAGCACATCCATTTCCTAATATCTTTCATCCTTATTCACTCATCCCGTGGGTAGTTTCGTCTTTTCCCTCTGCTGGGGTGTTTTCGTAATTTCCAAAGTCAGGGTATTATTTATTGTGTTTGGCCTATGACCGAGTCCTCTTGGTTAGGGTGAACCGAAGCTACGCACCAGGTAGGAATCCCGCGAAGAGGAGGTGAGTCACGGGGACTGCTTAAGTACCAAGCTCTTCCGGATCCAATCCTAGACATGCGCACCAAGGTTACCACACCCTAACTCGGCGACTTGGTCGTAGGTTTGTTTAATTAGGCTTTTAAAGTCTTATGTCTTTGTTTGGGGTAACTAGTCCTAAAGTTTAAAGCACTTATCATACTATCTACGTTCCATGCTTCCTACCCTTCTACAGAAAATAATTCATACAGAAGTTAGAGGTACTTACCTGGGCGGATAGGTGCCGGAGACTCGGTGCCATGCTGTTCAAAACCCAAAAACAATTCAAAAAGGCCTACCAAAATATTTTTGGGCCTTGGGCCTACACAGGGAGCTTTGAACTGGGCTCGATACCAAATTGTAACATCCCAAACCCGGCCCAAACATTACGACCGAATTTGGTTTGCTACAGAGAAAACAATTTGAGAACCATTTTAAAACCGATTTAAGTTTTGTCGAAAATCTTTCAACTTCAAGTCTCTTGTTAAAAACCATACTTAGTGTTGTTTAAAAATATTTATTAAGTCGAGTTGTTTATAGTTTTCAAATGTACCAAACGGTACTTTTTAAAACATTTTTCGTTTGATTTGGAAAAAACATGTGAACTCATTATTAACATAATTAAATAGTTTAAACAAATATTCAAAGCATGTAACAATAATAAAATAATTCTAGGAGGCCTTATTACAACTCAATTAAAACAAAACCAACCATAAAAATAAGATAAAACAAAATCCAAGTTCATCTATTAAAATGTCCACTGCATGGCCACCTCGAGTCCATCCGGCTCCATCTCCGCGATCTACTCATCTGCAAAATGTTAAGGGAAAGGGGTGAGTCACCAAGACTCAGTGTGTAATCCCCCACCCGGTAAGATAACTCATACACAAGTCATTAATAAACATGCACATGCAACCCAACCTAACCATCCATACTCCTTTTCTACCCCGTGTGGTCAAAACCACTGGTGGTCAAAACCACTGATGACTTAGAGTCACAAATCTGATGATGGGGCCAACCCATCGTGTGGTCAAAACCACTGATGACAGTCCATAGTTCATCCCCCCTCCTCTCATCAATCCCACCATCACATGCTTACACATCAAATTTCATATATCATGTCATAGTATTAAACATCATGTGATGGCATGCAAACATATAAAAATTACAAGTTAGGGGACTTACCTGAAATCCATGTTTAAGCCCACAAGCATATCATAGATCACCACCAAAATTTATACTCAAGACAATAATATAGCAAGTTTATTAATAAAGTGTGTAAAGAGTTTACACACCTACTTCTACCGGAATTCCTAGATCCCGAAGATCCGATCTACGTCGCTAGATCTCTTGTCCTATAATCGACCAAAAAGCATGGTTAGGGACTTAGGCCTATTCGGCCAAACCAAATATTTAAAAGGGTTCTCCTTTTGAACCCGAATCCTTACCCGAGTGCCTTTGAATAACTACTCCAAGCGTTCTGCTTTCCTATTAATCGGCAGCCTTATGTTAGTAATCTTCGGCTTAAACACTAACTAAATAACTTGCTTAAATTAGATCTTACCATTACTTACCAAAATCAAATATTAGAGATCGGGCCCAGAATCGATCGCTTTTACGCTTCCTACGTACCTAGAAGAGATCGATTACCAAAAGTGTTTAGGAGCCCCTCTGCACAAATCAATACTTTATTCTTGTAAAAAGTCGACAGAACATGAGTGAAAAGAACAATAGATATTCGGCCAAGATTCTCACCTTCTTAAATCGTTTGCCAAGGAAGATTCAAGGAGATCTATCCTACTCCAATATTCGGCCAAGATGGGTTCAAGGAAGGAAGAGAGATTCGGCACACAAGTGAAAAGTAGATTCGGCTATAGTTTAACAAAAGGGGAAGAAGAGAGTTCGGCTAGTGTTGAAAAGAGAAGAAAAGGAGAGGGATTCGGCAAAGAGTTTTATGAAAGAAAAATAAAAGAAAGAGAGGGATGAGGGGATAAGTGGTTCGGCCAAGAATTAAGAGAGGAAAGGTGAAAGCAAAAGGGGTTTTTGATTTTGAGAGAGAATAAAAGGAAAAAAAAATGTTAGCCGAATTTGTCAGGTAAAAGACTAGAAAAGAATTCGGCTCCCCCCTTCACATAATCTCCATGCCGTCCACTCTACTCCAACAAGGAGTTTAAAATTCGGCAATTACCTTGAATTGGTCTTGACCACACCTTTGAAGATATTCAAAATAATTTGAATTACTCACCTACCTATTTTTCCTCTGTCAACTACTAAGGATTTAATCAATTAAATTTACTTAAATAAAAAGAAAATCCTTATATTAACATCATTATCCCTTATTATCCCATCAAATAAATAAAAAAAACAAAGAATCCATGTGCTTGCCAAACTCCAGCCGAATGCAAAAACAAGGAACCAAAGACCCATGTGCCGTCCACTGCTGCTGCCAATTCTTTGCAAAAATAAAAGAAAACCATCCATTTGCCCATAGGTCTCGAACATGGGACTGTTAGAACCCATGCAGCCAAGTAACGCCCCAGGCCACTTGGGCCAGGCGTTGTTTTGTGATACAAACGCGCCATAATTTCTTTTAGGACTTCCCTCCTTAGTTCCCTTCTAACGCTAAAACAGAAAAAGATAAAATCCCCACTTTGCTTCGGTTCGAATGCGGGACCTACTACCGCACCCTCTCTTCCACGTCCCTAGCCACCTCTTTCACCCCGACTTCCATGCCAATTTACCCCACCATTTATTTATAAGACCTCCCGGGCCGTTTACCCAAAAATTAAAAATGCCAAACGCCGCTCCAAAGAAATTTCAAACATGCGCCCAACAACCTCCAAGCCTCTAAGTAGCACACGCTAGCCACTTAGCCAACCCACTTTCATGTCCATACCTAGCCCCCAAAATTCTTTAAAGCTTCCCTTGCTAACTCCAACGCCCCAAAAAAAAAAATTGAAACGCCACTTGTCGCCATCGTGCCTCGAACCCAGGCCCTTGCAACCCCCCTTAAACGCACCCAGCCAATTGAACCAAGCCTATTCCTTGTGCCACATTTTCCCAAATTTTTACTTAACCCCTATCTCGCCTAGCTTCCTCCTTTTAGACACTTAAAAGAAATTTTTAACACTGGTTCAAGCCTAACTCGGGGTTAATTCTAGACCCTTAAATATGTCAAATAAATCCTAGAATTTTAACCCATCAAGTACACACATGGGAAATTAGCTAAGTTACAAACAACCCCTAATTTATTTTTAAGGCCTTCCTGCCCTATTTCCCCTTTATACCCTAAAAATCAAAAATTTTCCAAAGCCTTTCCCTTTCATCCAAGCATTCTTAGAACCTCTAAAACTCATCCAAGCACTCCCAAAAACCTACTAACACTTGATTTATACCCAATATGCACAGCCCCTAAACCAGGGTGTTACATACATGCCTACACAAAAGGATAAACATCATCACATTTGAGATCGGGATTTTTGTTGGATGCTGAATCGGCGATCAAAAGTTAAGTACCTAACCTGCGCACGGAAAATAAAACCGTACGCTGAGTAGAACTCAGTGGTATTTCTATAATTCGAATAATTAGAGACAATAGATTACAAATGTATAATTGAAATATAAACACATATTAATATTTAAAAATCATCACAACTACCATATGCCAACTCTTTGAATTCATACATGATAGCATATCATAATTCATTTGTTTCACAATATCCCAATTCTCATACTTGCTATATAAATAACTTTTCATAATTTAATTCACATTTCATTCAAACAATGGCATTATCCATTTCATATTCAATTCATGAGTATATAACTCATATATTCCATGTATTTACAACATATTTCATATTCTATTTTCAATTCACTATATCACTTTCATTTCTCATACCATGCCGTTTCAATATCAATTATAGAAATTTATTATTTATTTACCCCTATTAACACGAATCAGACTCGAACGGATAGACGGAACCAACCAAACACACCAGTTTGGCACCCAGTGCCTCATCGGATAATTCGAAGTAGTAAATTGACACCCTGTGTCTCATCGGTTAAACCGAAGTAAATTGGCACCTAGTGCCTCATCGAATAAATATGAAGTGATAAATTGACAGCCAGTGTCTCATCGACTCGAAGTCGAAGAAGTCCCTGAACTCATCCAATCTTATGGCATGCCATCTATATCCAACTCAGCCCGATACAGTTAATAGGGTTTAATTTCACTTTCCAAATACAACCAATATTCAATTATCATATTTGCACATATAGATATATTCATTTCAATTCAATAATCAATATATTCATAATATATATCAATTCAATCCATTCAATCAACTTTAATTCAATTCAATGTCAAAGTACCAAATACTCTCCTCAACACTTACCATATGCATTAAATAAAAAAAAAACAACAATTAATAACTAGTTTCGGATTATAGAAACACAAATAAGAAATTCCGAGCTATTCGACGTCAACTTTATCTTTCCCCTTTTTGGTCGAGGATTCCAGTACGACGTTAGCTACGGAATTAAAACAATTAAAATTCATCAATACAGCACAAGTCAATTTCATATTGAATATTTTAATTTTTACTCAACATTTGCCTAATATTCAATTTAGTCCCTAAATCGAGACTAACTTTATTTATTCACATTTAATTCTATATTTTCATTCAATTTCCACTTTAAACTAAATTTAGCTCCCAATTTTTACTTAAATCCCTAAATTTTGAATTTTCACAATTTAGTCCTTATTACTCAAAATTTACAATTTATTTTACAATTCAATCCTTTTTCATTTCTAACTTAAAAATCTATCGATTTAATCCCTAATACTAAAATTATTCAACATAGACAACACTTAAAAACTCAATAATTTCTAAAATTTCGACATGGGTCGGGTAGTATTTAACATCGAGATTCCAAAAACACAAAATTTACAAGAAAAAGGGACTAAATTGACTAACCAATTGAACTTGGAAACTTTGAAACCCTAAAACCCTTCGTCTCCTTCTTTCTCCCTTTTCTTTCTTTTTCTTTCTGTTTCGTTTTGGTTTTCTATTCCTTTTTCTTTCTTTTTCTTTTATTTATTTGTTTTATCATTATTATAACAATAATATATATACTTAAATAATAAGTTACATATTATAATATATATTTTAACTTAAAATATTATAATAATTTCACGCTTATGCCGCCTCATTTATAAAATAAGACAAAATTGCTTCTTTAGTCCTTGTAATTTTTCTTTAATCTATAATTGAACTTTCACCCTATATGCAATTTAGTTCTTATACCTAATTACTCTTAATTCTTGCAAATTCACTTAACCAAAACCTAATTAACTACACAACTAGCTTAGTAAATATTTTTTTTAAAAATATGTACGAGTCCAATTTACGATAATGGAGTCTCGAAAATGCACTTTTCGACACTCGTAACTATCGGGTCGTTACAGAACCAACACACTAATTTATAGCTAATCCAAAACAATACAGACGAGACCACTACGGATCAATCTAGAACTCAGAAAAGACAACAAACCCAAACTAGAACTTATAAAACAGTAGAGAACGTAACACAAAATAGGTGTTAATAGAATGGATTTTCAGAAGAAAATATTCAATTTTGAAATTGGGAGAAAGAAAACAAGAACATGAAGTAGAAAGGAAAAAGAGAGAAGAAAACAAAAAACAGAAAACGTAGGATGAAAAACAAAACGTGCAACTTTTGTGGAATTTTCTATTTCCAAAACAAAATTAGAATAAAAAAATATATAAATATTTTAGCAACTAAAAAACAAATCTAAAATAAATCACTCCCCCAAACTCATTTGAGGATTCGAACCCAGAACCCAGAGGTAAACTAATACACATCCAACCACCGAACCAGCAGGCTCATTTTGACATGAAAATGCAAAAATGAACCGAATCGTTCGACCTACTCACTGACCCTCATTACAAACCTCAAAACTTCTATACCAAAAAATTCAGGGTGTTACAATTTCTCCTCATCACGTCGGTGTTGTGACACCCTCTAGCCTATGTTGCGAAACTGATGGCAGTTTACAAGCTAAGGTTGGATTACAGGGCTGTGTCACAACACTGGAGGTAGTTTGCTCCTTTTGAGTGCTCTGTTCACTATGTTACGACATTGATACTCCGTGTTGCAACATCACATCCAGTCTCCTATTCCTATGCCTCTAAATGGTGTCCTGCACACTTACCAAATATGTTAGCTTACCTTTAGGTCTATTTTGGCCCTTAAGGTCATATGAATGGCTCACATTACTAAATAATGAAAACTAAATAGAAACATAGCTAAATTGCTTTTATATGAGCTCTTTAAGTACAAAAAATGGTTTAATCTGCTACAACGAATTGTGGCTGATCATACTCCCCCACACTTAAGTCATTGTTTGTCCTTAAGAAAGAAAACATAAAAACAAAAAATATAAAAGACGATCATTGAGCAAGTATGATACAAAGATTAGTTTTGGAGTGATCTTAAGTACACATAATTCTAGCATGATATGTAAGCGACTTACCACTCTCAACTTCAAACACCTAAGTTCAGTATATTACAAAGTATATAAGTAACAAGGTCCTCAAATATATTTATCCATCAAGAAATCATACATGTAATTTGATTATCCTAGCATAATACAAACAATTATTATTGCAATCACTCAATACAATGTCCGTTCATAAATAGATTTACTTAGGTCACATAGGACTTTTCAACTTGTAAAGTTTTGAGGCTTAAGGTTGGTATGGAATTCAAGAACAAGGAGCATCAAAACAATTTTAAGCATGAAATTAGTTTAGCACATCGTATTGTCCTCTATTCGCCCCCTTTAGTAACCCTTTCCCGCTCACCGCCTTATCTCTTCATCTCTCACATTCCTTATTTCTCCATGTAGGAAGTCACAATGTAATATTAGTAACTATGGTTAGCTTACGAGTTTTTGTGCACTAATTACTAAGTTTTCTAGTTTTGCGACCTTATTTTTGGGTCACTTTTGACTTTTTCAATACTTTCACTCACAATGCTTTTTCATTGTTCTAGTAATTTTTCCACTCGTTTTCACTTTTTCTGAATTTTTCTTTTGTTTGCACATTTTTAACTTAACCTATATCACTAGATCACACTGTTTTTTCCTATTTCACTTTGATTTTTCAAAACCACCATTATGTCTCTACCTATCCCTCAATACGTATGGCCTAACATCTAATTTCGTGCAATTCAAGGACCAAAGAAAAAATATAACTACAAATTGCATTTTGGTTTCAAGTTTTACATGAAGGTTCATCAAGAAGAGTTTTCTAGCTCAAATATAGGTATTAAAGATTGATGAATAAGGTTCACTTTTTTGCTCTAGGTTATACCAAACAATGCCTTAGGTCATTACTAACAAAATAGGAATAACTTTCTCAATGCTAAAAAAAAAAAACAATTTTTATTAAGACCAACAATATTGTGTTTTACAAACAAAACATAATTAAATGATTTGTTCAAAATCGACATCATTCTATCTTAAAAATTGAAAAATAAATTGTTTAACCACAACAAGAGCGACTTTCTCGGTGTTATTAAATTCTAGCCTGAATGCTATTGATATTGATGATCTCATCCATGCAGTTCGATTTAGGATTCCTTAAAACCTTCAGACATCCCATTGGCCTAGAGAATCTCAAATAATCCACCCGTTGGTTGCATAACTAATTTGAACCTGTTATCGTCCTACCACAACCAACTGAAACACTTACATAACCAATTTGAACCCGTTACCAAATAAATAATTGGCATCCGAAATAATCATTAAATTTACCGGTATCGGAGCTCCATTGGATTATCATTAAACAAAACATACCTTCAAATTAAAAAAAAAAACAAATACATAAGAAAAACGTTTCTCATATCTTTCTCATTCATACTCTAACAAAGTATAAGTAATTTTTTTTTTCCTTCAACTCAGATTGATCTGCCATTGAGGGTTATATATACCAATTTGGTCATGCCAAAGATAATGGCTCCACCAAATAAAATATTATTTTTAAAAAATTTTAAACTAAAAAAATAGTTTAAAAAAAAAGCCTTGAATGTACTGGTGGCACCATTTAGAATGGCTCCACCAAAAAGAATATAGATTTAAAGTTAAAAAAAAAACAAATAATAAAAAAATTTTAAAAAAAGGACACTGCAAAAAGGTTTAATAAAGACACTGGCGTAGCATTGGATGTAACGCCCCAATTTTTCCTAATTTTGGATTTTGTAATTTTGTGACAAAAATCCGTATCTGCTTCAGTGGTTAAGTGTTCTGGGAGTGTCTGAAAAGTCTAGGGTTTGAGCCATATCTTGCGTAAATTTTAATGTTTTTCTAATTTAAGCCTTAACTAGGTTCAGTAGGCCTAGCTTTAGGTGTTGGTAAAATTATATCAGAATGGGCCTGCTGGTCTGGTGGATAAGTGGAGTGTAAAGGTTGTTGGAGGTCTGGGGTTCGAATCACAATGCGCGGCGGGGAAATATTTTTGCTGCTAGTGTCGTGTAGGAGTTTGAGTTTTAGTTAAATGCTGATAGTGGAGTGGTTGAGGGAGAAAATTAAGGAGAGTGGATGGGGGAGAATTTGATCAGTTGGTTTGGCTTGCAAAATTCGGCTATCTCCCTCTCCCTCTCAATTTGCTGTTCAATTTTCTTTCTCAAAACCCCTGCCGAAATTTTACTGCTCTCCCTCCTAGGCCGATTCTTCCTTCCTTCAATCGTTTCGGTAATACATATTTGGGACGCGCTTTCTGTAAGTTGTGGGTTGGATTATCTTAGCTATTTTTTTAAATGTTTAAGGTTTTAAAAGGGGTTTGTTGTGCTTAGGAGAATTTATGAGGCTGGAATCAACGTGATGTTGATTTGACTCGATGTAATGACCGGTTTGGTAGCGGTAAGTCAACTCTACGTTGTTGGGATTAATCGATTTAGACTCGTTTTTGGGTTCTAAAAGTTGGAATATTCTGATTATAGGTGCTGGTGATCTTGGGATTGCGTAGGCAGCAAAAATGAACCAGGTGTGTACCCGAAAATGCAGAAAATGAGGTTTTAACAAAAGCTAAAAACCTTACTGTCGACGCCACACGGGCGTGTGGTCGCCCGTGTGGTAGACCGTGTGTAAGACTGTAAGTCACCACATGGTCGTGTGATCGACGAGCCCGGCCATGTGTAAGACACGGGCCCGACCAATTGGGCCGAGTGGGCCATACCGGTGTGTGGAATTCTGGGCCAGGCCGTGTAATCCACAAGGCCAAGGCCAATTTGGGTCGTGTGGGCCACACGAGTGTGTGGGCCCACACGGGCGGGCCACATGAGCGTGTGAGCCCATTTTTCTGAAAAACTCTGTAAGGTTGCACAGGTTGCCCAAGTCGATTGTGGACCTACCATAGGGTCGGTAAGCAATATTTAGACCCCTAAATGAATGATCTGTCTGTCTGATTTCTATACTAAGCATGTATACTGATATGAATATATGAGTTTTAATTGCATAATAGTATGTCATTTTTGTATGTTGCATTGCATTGGGGTGGGTTGATTATGATTGGAGGAAGTATCTAAAAGGCTCTTAAGCATGTTATCTGGTAGCTCAGCTGTAAATTTCTGAATATGTGCCGCATTCGGTACAACATGGTGTGTAGGGCTGGGTGGGTTGATTTTATCCCCACATGGTGTGTGGGGTTGGACGGAGTTGGTGTGTAGAGGCTGGTGGGTAGGACTCTATTTTTTGCATATTCCGTCTAAAATGGGCTAAGCCCTGTAATATGTCTGAATCTGTATCTGAGTGGGCTAGGGTCGACACCGTTCTGTAATGGGCACAGACCCAAACTGTGAATTTATGTATGTTTTCTAATATTACTGTGTGCATGTTTTCTATGGGGATTACACACTGAGTTTGCAAAAACTCACCCTTTTCTATTTAATCTGTTCAGGTAATCCCCAGCAGTAGACGGATCGGTGCAGCGGAGGACTCGGTGGTGACCACGGTTCTGGATACTTATTTATGGTTTATTTTTAATTCTACTTTGGTTATATTTGGGTAAATTTTATGTAATAAGGCCTTTCGGATTTTAGTTTAAAACTTGGGATGATTATTTCATAAACTGCTAGCAATAGGACAAGATGCGAGTTTTCAAAATAAACAAAGGTTTTATCAAAATACGTACGACCTCGCAAATCGTTTTAAAAGCTTCCGCAAAGTATAAAGTTTTGAAAATGAACAATGAATATATAAATGAAACGTTTCGACGATAGCCTAAGATACATTAAAATGGTCTTAACGCAGTTACGTTTTCTAAAGCACTATCATGTGACATCGCAAGATTCGGCCATAATGTCCAGGCCGGGTTTGGGGTGTTACATTGGAAACTGGTGGGGCCAAATTATTTGGCTCCACCAGAAAAATGAATATTTTTAAAAGCCTCCAATTTTTCAGAAATTGCAGTATTTCCTTGGTATTCATACAGGTGGCTCCATTCTACATGGCTCCACCAAAAAAATGAATTTTTTATCCCGGTTGTTGGCGTGGCACGTTGGTGGTGCCAAACTCTTTTGCTCCACCAACTTTCATTATAGATTTTAGGTTATTTACGTGTTTAATAAAAAAAGTGGATCATTTACGTAATTAATCAATTTTTTGTGTTATTTTAATAAAAAAGCCTTTTTTTCCTACATGAAACTCAAATACCCATAAATGGAAAATGTTTATAGTTTCAAATTTTAAAGACAAATTGAGAAGTAGATAAAAAAGAATAGAAAAGTACTCTTTTTTTTTTGTCAAGAAAAGCAAAGTATTTTTCTTTCAATGTAAATTCATCTTCTACATTGTTATCATTATCAATCATACAAATATAAATTACAGTTTTTTTTTGAAGAAATGAACCTTATGTTTGGAAATGTGTGCATATTGTAGTAATCATGTAACTATTTTCTATTTGTTTGAACGATGAATAAATAAATAAAGTTAATTTCACATTTCACTATTATGTCTTTTGTATTTATGTCTTTTATATTTTGCATGTATAGCGAAATTGTGACAAGAAAATATTAGCTCAATGATTGTCTTAAGTTCAAATTTGAGATAAGTGGCATTGTAAAGAACGTTTACATTGTGAGAAAGACAATTTACTTCCGTAGATAATCTAAATGAGTCCGTAATCCTGTAAAAGAATCAAAGTGAGCATTTGATTCAAAATACTGAGATGGATTATTATGTCGTCTAAAATTCCAATTAGGGAGATGGCTAGTCTTGGCTATCAGAGCAGTTGACTCCACGAGTAGAGATATTGATGTATTCATTGGTAGAATGATACATTGGACTGGACCCAAGATGAATTAATTCTGAATCCATTTGTGAATTAATTCACTTGTGACGTTCATGGTGTGATTTACCTAAATCATGAGTTAGCCACTGACTATGCGTATGCAACTCATGTGCTTTGATATAAGTGGAGGCTTATACTCTAAAGATGATCGATCCTATAGCCAGTAAGTTGGGTACATGACTTGTGATAAACCGTAAAAGTAACATATTCTAAGCCCACATTTAGTATGCTTTTGGATGATTTAAGCTATAATTTGTGTAAAAAGGTGCTCTTAATCCTTTCTTTTCATGTCTCATACTCAGGAAGGCACCTGATGACGAAAAGAACGAGAAACGGGCTAAAAATAGACCAAGTTGGGACAAGCCACAAAATCAGCACGGCCTGGACTTCAAGCCACACGGCCGTGCCACCATTCCTACTAGAACACGGCCTTACCACGACTTACACGGCCGTGCCTCATTCAACAGTTTTGAACACGGCCTGGCCACGATTTACACAGGCGTGTGCCATGGCCGTGCCTCTGCCGTGGAGAAGAGAAATTCCATTCGGGAAAGGATACTTAGGGAGAAAGAAACGTGTTTCAAAAGCCTATAAATACACCCTAGGTACCAGCTGAAAGGGGGCGGAAAGCTAGGCTAAAAAGCCAAGCCAGAAATGTCAGATTTGTGGAAATCACTCGAAGATAGCCAGTTGATCCATCTCAAGAAGCCAGAATTCTACTCAAGACGGAGGATCTCCTTTTCAATTCCTTCAGGGCGTTTTAGGGATTTCTTATGTTTTGTTTTATCTTTTCTCTTGAGATGTTTTTCTTTATTATTATGAACTAAACCTTCAAATACCCGAATGGGATGAAACCTATGATGAATCTTGTTATTTGATTTTTGAATTATATGATAATAACTTAGTTTGTTCTTAATTGTGTGAACTTAATCCAAATCTAATGTGCTTAGGTGGAGGAGGAATAGACCCTGCCTAAGAGTAGATCCAACATAATTAAGCGGAGTTGATCGCACGCCTAGAGATAGGGTGACGAGATTTTGCCGGATTAGGGTAAAACCTAATATGGGAGTCCACAGATCGATTTACTGTTATTCTAGAGGGTTATTATAAGCGAACGAGAGTTCCACTAATTAACCTATGGTTAGACATTATTCGCCTCGAGAGAGGGTTTAATATATGTTAGGGAGTCTCACGGATCAAACTAAGTAAATAAATCGTATGGTTCAAGGTTAGATAACAAGTGAAGTCTAGGTGGATTTTTCCTAAGGGTATCGCTTGAGTCAACTGAGTTTTTCCAAAAGTTATTTCCTGAATTCATTCTTTTTTGTCTTTGCGTCTTAGCTTAGTAAGTAGATTAGTTTCAGTTTAACAACCATCACTTTATATTAAGGCTAAATAATAGAAAGACGGTGAGTATTAGTACTTTTAGTTCCTTTGGGTTTGATAATCCGGTCTTGCCTAAGCTATACTACTGTTCGATAAGTGCACTTGCCTCAATCGTTGTCAGAGTTAGTTTCCAGGTTCGATCATTCTTTTATAAATTTTAAAACTCTGATTTACAGTGATCAACTTGTGTATGGCATGACTTTACTAGCAACAGTGGAATTCATAGCTCAATTAAAAAGTTAATGATATCCTTTCATTGGCATTGTGTGGATTGATAAATATGGAACGTGGCCACGGGTTACTTGTTCTCGAACTAGCAATTTATCAAAGTCATATGTTGATAATGTTCATATTAATCATTAATAAGACATAATGGTGACAATGAGATTAAATAATATTGAACTGAGTGAACGGATTTAACTCAAAGGAATCAAGGATATCATATGATAGTTCTCAGCCTTGAGAAACACAAATTCGTTCTTGACGAAACGTGCCCTCTTGAAGCTTAGCCCAAAGTGAGAAATCACTGGAGAGATTCTAACTTAATTTTTTGATGTTATATGTTAGCGAGCATGAGTAGTGTACTGCAAAAGCAACATGAGAATTTCTGTACTGCCAAAGAGATCATGAAAAATTTGGAGGATTTACTCAGAGACCAAGTCGCATTGGCTCGATAATCTACTATTACAAATTTGATGAATTCTCAATGAAAAGTGGCACTCCGGTCAAAGAACATATGTTTAAACTTATGGGATTCTTTGCGGAAGCAAAGGACAATGGGGCTAAACTAGACATGAACACTCAAATTGAAATAGTGTTCAAATCTTTAACCAAGGAGTTTGCTGGTAACAATGCACTTAACTTGACTTAGCTTATGAAGGAATTAAAATCCTATGAGTTGATTTTGAATGGTGGTAAGCCAATTCAGGAGAAACTTGAGGCAAACTTAGCTATGGCTTACGGTTTGAAGTATATCATGCTTTAGGCTAGTTAAAATGTTAATTATGTATGATTAGGGGTCCTTAGAAGGCACGAGATTGAGTTGGGCCTTAGCAAAATTTTTGTGTTTGAGCACTTTAAGGAGAGAAGGTAAGTAGCATCAATGCTTAAGGAAATAGGTGTGTATTTTGCTAGCATAAGTGAGCATATGGCAAGGAGGTTATGTCGTCAAGTGGAGAGCATGGAGGGAAGGGGTTCAAAACCCATCTTTTGCAAATTTTGGATTTTTGTTTTTTGTAATCCTATCCCAAGTGTCGGCCATGGTCCTATTTATGGTAAGGGAGAATTTTTATTGATGGAAAGGAGGCTAAGGAATATGGTAAGGAGGAAGATAAGGGAAAAAGAAGGAAAGAAATGAAAGAGAAGGAAAGAGAAGGGAACATGTTGGCCTATAATGTGGAAGATGTTTTGGAAAGAGTTTTTGGTCAATTTTGATCATTTTGGTAAAAGGATACACGGTTTTGGGAGGGGTCTTGGTAGCCGAATTTTGCATTAGTCTTTTGGCAAATTTCGGGTGCTTGTATGGCTTGTTTCTTTTAGCATTTTTTTTGGTGTTCTCTTTCTCCAATTTCTTCCCTCATTGCCGAAACTCCAAAGCCAAAAGTGAGCATCTCTTTTTCCTTTTTTTTGCCGAAACCATCTAGCCATTGTGTCTAATTTATTTTGCTCATTTCCCTTTTGATAGCCAGAACTAGTTAAACACTCTTTCTCCATCCTTTCTTTTCTTTTTCACAAATTCTTCAACCTTTCTTTCTTCTTCTTTAACCCATATTCTCATAGCCGAATCTTCTTGTTCATTTTATTTTATCCATAGCCGAACCTTTCAACCCTTAATCTCTCATTCACAATTTCTTTCTCATTTGTGTTGACACCCTCTTCTTCGATCAAATCGGTAAGTGGTTTCTTTTTCTCTTTTCATTTTTCCTTTCTTTCTAGCCGAATAAGTTTCTATCACTATTCGGTTGTGTATCTTGTTTCTAAACCGAAATGGTGTTTCCTCCTACTCCTTCACATCTTAATCATCCTCTTTTTCGTAGTATTCTAAGTGGGTGGCCGAATATCATCCTAGCCGATTCAATTCTAGCCTTAAGTCAATCGAAGGAAATCGGATTCAATATCGTTAAGGTAAGGAGTTTCTTTATGGATTATTTGATATCGGTCATTATTCGATTAGTTGCTAAACGGAATATGTAACACCCCAAACCCGGCCTAGAAGTTAGGCCCGAATCTGGAATGTCACATTAAAAGGCGCACTTCAAAACAATTTACTAGTTAACCATTTAAGGCCCAAAAGCCCAAAGCCCAAAAGATTATTTCGAAAACCATATTAACACTTTAATAATTTTATGAAATTTCTTAAGTGGGCAGTTGAAACAATAATAATAATAAACCCAAAATTCAAAGTCAAATAGGAGTTACATGGCCTTATTACAATCCAATGAAAAAACAAAGTATTTAAACAGAATCATTTGAATAAATTAAAACATTTGAACAACTTGTAGTGTGGCCATCTCTGAGTCCTCTCCCTCATCGAGCCGCCTATTCAGGAATACCTAAAACATTTAAAATTAAGGGTGTGAGTTTCGAAACTCAGTGTGTACAACCCTTGGCAATCAAATCACATACAAATATTCACATTGGGCCTAAGCCCTAACAAAATCGGTGGTCTTGAGTGTAATATCCTGGGTTAGGGGCTATTTTGTTATGGCATTGTTTGCATGTTATTGGCCTGCTATGTTGTTGTTTTTGATGTTTTGAGGCTTAGTTGTAAGCTAGGTGTAAGCCTGAGAGGTAGGAAAAATTTCAGTTTTTAGGCTTAGGTGAGATGAGTGAAGAAGTCAAGGGTTAATAAGTATTCTTTGGTGAATTTTAGCACAAGAAAGGAGTCAGGTGGAGTGGCAAGCTAGGCGCCACTAAGAGCTTGGATTGGCGTCACTTGCGGGAGGAGAGAGGTCATGTGTTCAAGCCGCAGAATGCCCACTTTTTGCTTCCATTTTGACGGTATGGAGGAGGAGAAGTTGTTGGCGCTTCAAACTCATGTCATAGACCAAGTCAACCCACTTGAATGGTGGGTGGAGAGTGAATTTAGGAGGGAGACTTGTTCAAAATGATTTGAATGGGTGGTTATGAGTGTTTGGGGAAGTGATGGCCGAATATTGGAGAGATTTTTGGGGGAGTGGACGACTTGGTAGTGTGGGAATGGGGGTGCCAAATTCACTTGGTATTTTGGGTGTTTTCGGTCAAAAATAATTTGTAAGCCAAATTCTCCTTTTGTCAAAAAGCTAGCCGAATTTTCTTCCAAAGTAAGTCTCTCATTTTACTTCTTGAAACCTAAGACCAAACTCCTATAGCTTGCCGAAAGTTGCTTGTTTTCTTTGTGTATTCTTTGTTAGCCGAATGCTCTTGAGCCTTCAAACTTTAATCTCTGTTATTCACTTTGGCCAGAACCCTCCCACTTCTTTTACTTGTTATTCATTTGTGTTGAGCCGAAACTAGCTTCTCTCTTTCTCTCATACTCTCTTTTTCTTCTCTCAATACCCTCTTGCCGAAACTCTATTCCCATTTCACACTTTCTTTCTTTCTTTCTTTCTTTTTTCTCTCATTCAAAGCCGAACATAGGTGTGTTAAACACCTTGGCGAATCCTCTTTTCTTTTGCTTAATGTGTTAGCCGAATTTCCCTCTCTCTCTAGTGGTGTTCATCTTGGCCGAATTCTAGAGGAGTGTTAATCTTGTTGGGGTTGGTTTTCAATCGATTGGAGTTAGGTAAGTGCTTGGCCGAATGGCCATTTCTCCTCTCTCTTGTGCTTTATCGTTTTGGTTTGGTTAAGAGCCGATTTTGGGTTCGGTTGAAAGGAGTTAATCTTTTGTTAATCATTGCGTTATAGGGCCTTTGGATTTTGGAAGCAAGCAAGAGGAGTCGTCTTTCTCTCGTTAATCGTTGGTAAGTGGTGGCAAGAGTTGATGTTATCAAGTCTATTCTCTTAGTTCTCGTTTAGTCAAGTTACAGGAGATTAATATTTCTTCTTAATAGGGTGTGCCGTTTGCTTTAGGAGGAACCATTGTTGGTTCGGTTTGGTAGAAAATCAAATCAAGTGTAAGGTAAGGGTTAAGCGTTAACCCTCTTGATTTATTTGGTTTTGGCCGAATGGTATAAGTGACTAATCTATGTTTGGCCGATCATAGGAGCAAGGTATTCGAGGGCCTTAGATCGGTTCGTTGAGTTTAAAGCTTGTGTTTGAACAGTGTGTAAATTAACACACCGTATAATGAGTAATATGTTTAATAAACCCGATTGCCTTTGTAAGACCAAAAGCGGTATGATGATCGATATGATACCCGATGGGGTATGTACACGGATTCGGGTAAGTCCGTTTCATTACGAGATCTGTAGTGATATATGATATCATAATTTATGGTGTATGTATTATGAGATGCCATATTAAGCATGTGAGTATGATTGCATGAATTGCACGATTTGCATTAGTATGATATGTTATTGGGTGATGTGAGAGGAGGGGGAATATGATATCCGTGTCTTTGGGACACCGAGAGGTTTGGCACCTCCAAAGGTTTGGTACCACAGATTGATTATTGTGACTTTGGGTCACGGAGGTTTGGCACCTCGGCGTCGTCCCAGTGGCTTAGTACCACAAAGGGGTTGGCCCCACAGATGATAATACGGATTGACGCCAGGTGATTTGGTATCACACGATGGGTTGGCCCCATCATTGGAATCGTGACTTCGGTCACCAAAGTGATTTGGTATCACATTCGTGTCTTTGGGACACCGTGAGGTTTGGCACCTCATAGCGTCTCGTCCCAGTGGCTTCGTACCACAGTGGGTTGGCCCCACAGATGATAATACGGGATTGACGCCAGTGATTTGGTATCACTCGATGGGTTGGCCCCATCATTTGGATTCTTCGTGACTTTGGGTCACCAGTGGTTTGGCACCACACTTATTGATATCGTGACTTTGGGTCACCAGTGGTTTGGCATAACCAGTGGTTTGGTACCACACGGGGTAGAGAAAGGAGAATGGATGGCTAGGATTGGGTGCATTACTTGTATTGCTATGTACGGTGTGTGTTAGCTTGTTGCATTAATCGGGAGGGGGATTTATGCACTGAGTCTCGCGACTCACCTTCTCCCTTATCATTTCAGGTAACACTTAGATTGCGGACATGGAGTCGGGGTGGGCTCGAGGTGCTCATGCCATGAATAAATACGGATTTGCTCTGACTTTTAAATTTGGTACTTTAATTCTATTTATTTCCATTTGGGTTTTATTTGGATTGTAAAAGGCCTTTTAAACTTATGTTTTTGTTATTTACATGCTTAAATTGGATTTCTAATATGCCTTTACAAATTAATGGGTAAAACCTAATAAAACTTGGAAAGATAAGGTTTTCAAACTACAACACGATAGGTTTTAAACTTTATCATTGGGTATCACGCGGTAATCTAAAATGAATGAAACTCAAACGTATTTCCAAACTCAAGATTTTTTTTCCACACTAATTTCATAATGTTTTAAGCAACTAAAGAAATTACTTGGATTTTAAATTGGTATGAAATTGTTTTACTTATGGATTCAACCAAGTTTCAAAAATTTCGGGTTTGTAAAATGCGCCATCGGTTTTAAAACAATCATGCCCAAAGTTTTAACTATGGCAAGGAGTTTTCTCAAAACGAACTATAATCGGTAACTTGTTCTCTTCAAACAATTTTCCTCTGTGACAAACCAGATTCGGTCGTGGTGTGTTGACCGGGTTTGGGGTGTTACAATTGTGGTATCAGAGCTAAGTTCAAAGGCTCGGCTGTGGGCCTGAGGCCCAAAGTGTTTTAAATATGGGTTTTAAATGTTTTATTTTAAATGCATAGTTTGAAAGGCATGGCACCGAGTCTCCGGCACCAATCCGCCCAGGTAAGTACCCCTTACTATTGCTTGTGATTTTTTTTGGATGAGATGTGATGACTAGCAATAGTAGGTTACCTTAGAAACTGAAACTGATAGGACTGTGTGGATTTGCGAAAACAAAACTTCTGTAATAAACAATATTCATAAGACTTTGCTTTTAAAAGACAAAGGAATAATTATCGATGCATAAAACTTCTAAATCGAGATAAGTCGAGTTTTAGTCATGAGCGCACGAGGTGGACGTGGTCGTAATACACGTGGGCGTGGTCGTGGTAGGATGACGAGTTTACCCCGTAGGATCTGGTCGAAGTCGAAAAATGAGATACGGCATACCACCACCGGTGGAGGTGGTGAGTTTCGAGATCGGGCCGGGGATGACACGATGTCGCGCAGCGATGCCGCGAGTTTCAGGAAGGGTAGCCGGAGTAGGTGGAGGCGCAGGAGTTCGTAAATCGTGCTGGAGCGGCTTCGAGCAAGCGGGTGAAGTATTCCGAGGTGTTTCGTGTTGCTCCCAAAGATGGCCGAGTATTGGCCGAGGCGACGGAGCGGATCATGGATGATCTGGACTGACACCGAGGAGAAGTCAAGGGCATAGTATCGCTTCTTCGAGATGAGTCATACCAGTGGTGGCTCACGGTTCGGGACAGATGTTGCGATGAGAGGATCTTACTTGGGATTATTTTAGGTCGCTTATCGAAAAAGTACATTGGAGCTAGTTACGTCGGCGCAGCAATAAAAGCATTTCGAGGCTAGTTCAAGGGAGTAAGTCCGTGGCCGGAGTATGAGGCAGAGTTCCTGAGGCTGAGTCGGTATGCTACGGGCATTGTGGCCACTGAACACGAGAGGTGTGTTCGATTCGAGGATGGTCTGAGGGATGAATTAAGGTTGCTGATTACTCCACAAATAGGAGCGTGAGTTTGCTTTGTCCCGTTGAGAAGGCTAAGGTAGCCGAGGGGTTAAAGAGTCTGTGAGGCAAAACTTGGATAGGAACAGACATAAGAGGAGTTTTGGATCTTCTGGGTCGTCAGGTAATCCTCAAAAAAGGGCTAGACAGAGTGGGCTGAATCAGGCTGGTAGGTTTGTTGCTACTAATCAGGAACCGCCGCAGTGTAATCGTTGTGGGAAATCTTATTGGGGAGGATCTTTGGACCGGTGGAAAAGGATGTTTCGAGTTTGGCTCTTGGATCACCGCGTGAGGGACCGTCCCGTAAGTTGGCTAGGATTCACCCGAGGGTCGTGGCCGCATCGTACTCGATTCGAAATAATGGACCGCCACCGCAGAGGGGTCGTGGTAATAGCAGAGGAGGTAATGGTTCTGGACGGGGCCGCGGAGCACCGGGCAGAGGTGTAGGTAGTTCTGAGGCCAGACAGCCTGGGTTAGTGTATGCAGCGAGGCGCCGAGAGGAGGGCGACGCACCGGACGTCATAACCGGTATATTTTTGATCTTTGGTTCTCCATATATTGCCTTGATTGATTTGGGTTCAACGTATTCTTACGTTGCTAGTAGCATAGTTGAGACCATGGACTTAGATTCTGAAACTACTTCTAGGCAGATGACAGTAATTAGCCCTCTAGGTCATTCTGTAGTTGTAGATAAGCTGTATAGAGATGTACCCCTAGAACTCCAAGGGGTAGTGTTTGTTGTCGATCTAATGGAACGCCATTTGGGGAGTTCGATTTGATCCTTGGAATGGACCGGTTGGTTAAGTACCGGCGAGGTTGGATTGCGCGCTAAGCGCATGGTTCTAAAGACGTCTAAGGGTGATGAAGTGGTGACGATAGGTAATAGGAGAGATTACTTATCCAATGTGGTATCCGCTCCGAAAGTCGAAGATGGTCGAGAAAGAAATTTGCGCGGCGTATGTGGTTCATGTGTATGCCTTGGAGGCTAAAGAGTCCATTGTAGAGAAGGTTCGGACGCTTAGGAATTTGCTTGATGTGTTTCTGATGAGCTTAGGGTTTGCCACCAGATCGAGAGTTGAATTCGGTATAGACTTGTTACCCGAGGCGGTACTGTGTCTATAGCACCGTCTTCAATGGCACCAAAGGAATTGGTGGAGCTAAAGGCTCAAATTCGTGAGCTCTTGGATAGGGGTTTATTCGACCAAGTGTTTCACCTTGGGGGAGCGCCAATACTCTTTGTCAAGAAGAAAGATGGTACGATGCGGATGTGTATAGACTACCGTCGGTTGAATAAGTGACGATTAAAAACAAGTATCCGCTGCCACGGATAGATGACTTGTTTGATCACCGAAGGTGTGCAATGGTATTCTCGAAGATCGATTTAAGGTCCGGTTATCATCAACTTAAGGTGAAGGGGTTGATGTCCACAAGACGGCATTCGAACTCGGTATGGGCATTACGAGTTCCTAGTGATGCCATTTGGGTTGACCAACGCTACGCGGCGTTCATGGACTTAATGAATAGGGTATTTCAAAGATGATTGGATCAATTTGTGGTGGTGTTCATAGACGACATATTGGTTTATTCAAAGACGGAGGAGGAGCACGATATGCATTTGCGTACTGCTTTACAAGTCTTTGAGGAGAAGCGCTTATATGCCAAATTCGATGAAGTGCGAATTTTGGCTTAGGGAGGTGGCTTTCTTAGGTCACGTGGTGTCGTGAAGGGATTAGAGTAGACCTCGCAAGGTGGAAGCAGATGTTGGATTGGAAACCGCCTAGGTCGAAGTGCGTAAATCAAGTTTTCGGGTCTAGCAGTACTATCGAAGGTTTGTGGAAGGGTTCTCCTTAATCGCAGCACCGTTGACTAAGTTACTAAGGAAAGGTGTTCCATTTGTATGGTCGGAGAAGCAACAAGAAAGTTTTGATAAGCTAAGGAAGATTCTGACGGAAGCTCCGGTTTTGGTACAACCTGAGGCGGGGAAGTTGTTTACGGTTTACTGTGACGCGTCCCATACTGGTCTGGGATGTGTGTTGATGCAGGAAGGGAAGGTAGTAGCCTATGCATCCCGTCAGTTAAGACCGCATGAGGTTAACTACCCAACGCACGACTTGGAGCTAGCAGCTGTAGTCTTCGCTCTGAAAATATGGAGACATTATCTGTATGGGGAGAAGTCAATAGTCTACACGGATCACAAAAGTTTGAGGTATCTTCTGACTCAGAAGGATCTAAACCTGAGACAGCGTCGATGGATTGAACTGTTAAAGGACTACGACTGTTCAATTGAGTACCATCCGGGTAAGGCTAACGTGGTGGCTGACGCGTTGAGCCGGAAGGTCGTGACGGATTTAAGAGCGATGTTTGCTCGGTTGAGTCTATATGACGATGGAAGTCTTTTGGCAGAGCTTCAGGTTAAGCCAACCTGGATTGGGGAGATTAAGGAAAAGCAGTTAGTGGACGAAGGGTTGAATGCGAAGAGGGTGCAAGTTCAGGATGGTGGTTTAGAAGGGTACAGTCTGTCTAGTGATGGAGTGCTATGTTTTCAAGGGCGAACTTGTATGCCAAAGGACGTAGAATTAAGGCGAAGAATTCTCCAAGATGCACATAGCAGCCCATATGCTATGCATCCTGGAGGTAGCAAGATGTATAAGGATCTCGAGAGCGATTTTGGTGGCGGTGCGAAGAGGGTAGCGACAGTTTGTAGGGAAGTGTCCGACATGCTAGCGAGTCAAGGCCGAACATCGATTGCCGTCGGGGTTGCTTGACCGATGAGGATTCCGCGATGGAAGTGGAAAAGGATAACCATGGATTTCGTCGGTGGATTACCGCTTACGCCAAGCAAAAAGGATTCGGTTTGGGTAATTGTGGACCGATCGACTTCAAATCACTCACTTCATTCCGGTGAGGGTTGACTACTCACTTGAAGTTGGCGAAGCTATATGTGTCGAGAGATAGTGAGGTCGCACGGTGTGCGATGTCGATCATCTCGGATAGGGACCCCGATTTACGTCAAGGTTCTCGGAAAGCATTGCATCGAGCTCTGGACGCAGCGTTTGGATTTCAAAGCACGGCTTTTCACCCGCAATCGACGGGCGGTTGGAAAGGGTTATTCGGATCTTAGAGGACATGCCGAGAGGTTGTGTTCGGACTTGAGGGTAGTTGGGACGAGTTTACGCCATTAGCCGAGTTCGCCTACAACAATAGTTACCAAGCAAGCATTAAGATGGCACCATACGAGGCGTTGTATGGTAGGAAGTGTCGCTCACCTACATGTTGGACTCGAGTTGGGTGAACGCCAGATTGTTGGGACCAGAGTTGGTTGCCGAGACCGAAGACAAGGTTAAGTTGATTCGAGCTCGATTGCAGAAGCTTGCACCGGCCGAAGTCTTATGCCGATCTCAAGCGGGGAGATATAGAATTTCTTTGTGGGGATCAAGTTTTTCAAGGTCTCGCCATGGAAGAAAGTATTGAGGTTCGGAAGGAAAGGCAAGCTAAGTCCGAGGTTTATTGATCCGTATAAGGTTCTGAGACGAGTGGGACCAGTAGCTTACCAGCCTTGAGTTGCCAGCAGAGCTAAGCCGCATTCTGACGTATTTCACGCTTCGATGCTTGGCGTTATCGCTTCGGATCCATCACATGTCGTAGCAGTAGAAGAGATCGAGGTAAATCCAGACTTGACCATGGAGGAAGAGCCTGTGCAGATTCTAGATCGGGACGTGAAAGTTTTGCGTAAGAAGTTTGTGCCTTTGGTAAAAGTGCTATGGCGGAATCATGGCGTGGAAGAAGCTACGTGGGAACCCGAGGATATGATGAGACAGCAATACCCGCAACTCTTCTGATCAGGTAATTTCGAGGTTGAAATTATTTTAAGGGGGGTAGAACTGTAATATCCTGGGTTAGGGGCTATTTTGTTATGGCATTGTTTGCATGTTATTGGCCTGCTATGTTGTTGTTTTTGATGTTTTGAGGCTTAGTTGTAAGCTAGGTGTAAGCTTTGAGAGGTAGGAAAAATTTCGCTTTTAGGCTTAGGTGAGAGGAGTCAAGAAGTCAAGGGTTAATAAGTATTCTTTGGTGAATTTTAGCACAAGAAAGGAGCTGGTGGAGTGGCAAGCTAGGCGCCACTAAGAGCTTGGATTGGCGCCACTTGCGGGAGAGGAGAGGTCCTGTGTTCAAGCTGCAGAATGCCCACTTTTTGCTTCCATTTTGACGGCATGGAGGAGAAGAAGTTGTTGGCGCTTCAAACTCACATAGACTAAGTCAACCCACTTGAATGGTGGGTGGAGAGTGAATTTAGGAGGGATACTTGGTCAAAATGATTTGAATGGGTGGTTGTGAGTGTTTGGGGAAGTGATGGCGAATATTAGAGAGATTTTTGGGGGAGTGGACGGCTTGGTAGTGTGGGAATGGGGGTGCCAAATTCACTTGGTATTTTGGGTGTTTTCGGTCAAAAATAATTTGTAAGCCAAATTCTCCTTTTGTCAAAAAGCTAGCCGAATTTTCTTCCAAAGTAAGTCTCTCATTTTTACTTCTTGAAACCGGAAGACCAAACTCCTATAGCTTGCCGAAAGTTGCTTGTTTTCTTTGTGTATTCTTTGTTAGCCAAATGCTCTTGAGCCTTCAAACTTTAATCTCTGTTATTCACTTTGGCCGAACCCTCCCACTTCTTTTACTTGTTGTTCATTTGTGTTGAGCCGAAACTAGCTTCTCTCTTTCTCTCATACTCCCTTTTTCTTCTCTCAATACCCTCTTGCCGAAACTCTATTCCCATTTCACACTTTCTTTCTTTCTTTCTTTCTTTCTTTCTTTCTTTTTTCTCTCACTCAAAGCCGAACATAGGTGTGTTAAACACCTTGGCCGAATCCTCTTTTCTTTTGCTTAATGTGTTAGCCGAATTTCCCCTCTCTCCTAGTGGTGTTCATCTTGGCCGAATTCTAGAGGAGTGTTAATCTTGTTGGGGTTTGTTTTCAATCGATTGGAGTTAGGTAAGTGCTTGGCCGAATGGCCATTTCTCCTCTCTCTTGTGCTTTATCGTTTTGGTTTGGTTAAGAGCCGATTTTGGGTTCGGTTGAAAGGAGTTAATCTTTTGTTAATCATTGCGTTATAGGGCCTTTGGATTTTGGAAGCAAGCAAGAGGAGTCGTCTTTCTCTGTTAATCGTTGGTAAGTGGTGGCAAGAGTTGATGTTATCAAGTCTATTCTCTTAGTTCTCGTTTAGTCAAGTTACAGGAGATTAATATTTCTTCTTAATAGGGTGTGCCGTTTGCTTTAGGAGGAACCATTGTTGGTTCGGGTTTGGTAGAAAATCAAATCAAGTGTAAGGTAAGGGTTAAGCGTTAACCCTCTTGATTTATTTGGTTTTGGCCGAATGGTATAAGTGACTAATCTATGTTTGGCCGATCATAGGAGCAAGGTATTCGAGGGCCTTAGATCGATTCGTTGAGTTTAAAGCTTGTGTTTGAACAGGTGTGTAAATTAACACACTGTATACTGAGTAATATGTTTAATAAACCTGATTGCCTTTGTAAGACCAAAACGGTATGATGACTGATATGATACCCGATGGGGTATGTACACGGATTCGGGTAAGTCCGTTTCATTACGAGATCTGTAGTGATATATGATATCATAATTTATGGTGTATGTATTATGAGATGCCATATTAAGCATGTGAGTATGATTGCATGAATTGCACGATTTGCATTAGTATGATATGTTATTGGGTGATCTGAGAGGAGGGGGAATATGATATCCGTGTCTTTGGGACACCGAGGTTTGGCACCTCCAAAGTGGTTTGGTACCACAGATTGATTATTGTGACTTTGGGTCACCAGAGGTTTGGCACCTCAGCGTCTCGTCCCAGTGGCTTAGTACCACAGTGGGTTGGCCCCACAGATGATAATACGGGATTGACGCCAGTGATTTGGTATCACACGATGGGTTGGCCCCATCATTGGAATCGTGACTTTGGTCACCAGTGATTTGGTATCACATTCGTGTCTTTGGGACACCAGAGGTTTGGCACCTCATAGCGTCTCGTCCCAGTGGCTTCGTACCACAGTGGGTTGGCCCCACAGATGATAATACGGGATTGACGCCAGTGATTTGGTATCACACGATGGGTTGGCCCCATCATTTGGATTCTTCGTGACTTTGGGTCACCAGTGGTTTGGCACCACCAGTGGTTTGGTACCACACGGGGTAGAGAAAGGAGAATGGATGGCTAGGATTGGGTGCATTACTTGTATTTCTATGTACGGTGTGTGTTAGCTTGTTGCATTAATCGGGAGGGGGATTTATGCACTGAGCCTCGCGACTCACCTTCTCCCTTATCATTTCAGGTAACACTTAGATTGCGGACATGGAGCCGGGGTGGACTCGAGGTGCTCATACCATGAATAAATACGGATTTGCTCTGACTTTTAAACTTGGTACTTTAATTCTATTTATTTCCATTTGGGTTTTATTTGGATTGTAAAAGGCCTTTTAAACTTATGTTTTTGTTATTTACATGCTAAAATTGGATTTCTAATATGCCTTTACAAATTAATGGGTAAAACCTAATAAAACTTGGAAAGATAAGGTTTTCAAACTACAACACGATAGGTTTTAAACTTTATCATCGGGTATCATGCGGTAATCTAAAATGAATGAAACTCAAACGTATTTCCAAACTCAAGATTTTTTTTCCACACTAATTTCATAATGTTTTAAGCAACTAAAGAAATTACTTGGATTTTAAATTGGTATGAAATTGTTTTACTTATGGATTCAACCAAGTTTCAAAAATTCCGGGTTTGTAAAATGCGCCATCGGTTTTAAAACAATCATGCCCAAAGTTTTAACTATGGCAAGGAGTTTTCTCAAAACGAACTATAATCGGTAACTTATTCTCTTCAAACAATTTTCCTCTGTGACAAACCAGATTCGGTCGTGGTGTGTTGATCGGGTTTGGGGTGTTACATTGGGCCTTAGCCCACAGTGACCTCATATCATATCATACCGTATCATTTATAAAGAGATAATGCAAAACCCACCCCAAAAATCCATCCGCTAAACACACCATTTCCCTTCCAACCTTATGACTCATGTGGGGAATTCTAGCTCGACCCACCCCTCCGCTACACACCAAGGGTAGCCCGGTTGCGGTACTACCGAACGTTGCAGCAAAGCTGCTTAATCACATACATTGGGCTTAAAGCCTCCGGTGGATCCATACCATACGGCCATGCGATCCTAAAATATTGACACAGAGTCATCAATATATATATGTTAGGCACATAGCCACGGTAAATATGATTGGCACAAAGCCATAATAATAGCACAAAGCCTTCGATATTGGCACAAAGCCATAATTACGACACAAAGCCTTTGATATTGGCACAAAGCCCATAATTACGGCACAAAGCCCATATTAATGGCACACAGCCCTCGGTAACATTATCGGTGTAGCATGGCTACTCGGTGGCTAAAAAGCCTGTGGTGGATCTATACCATATGGCTATGCGATCCCGGATCCATACCATACGGCCATACGATCCTCAAATCTTCCTCCGTACCATAATTCCCACCCATATGCATCCTAAGCAGAATATCATATGAATGCATCAAACACAAAAGTAACATCCACAAACCCATATTCATCACATAGGGTATTTTCGTCATTTCACTACCTGTGGGTATTTTCAGTAATTCTACCCTACAGTGGGTATTTTGGTAATTTGGAAAATTAAGGGTATCTTGGTAATTTTACAAATAGGGGTATTTTAGTAATTTTATAATATAAGGGTATTTTAGTAATTTTCCAACATAAGGGTATTTTAGTAATTTTCCAACATAAGGGTATTTTAGTAATTTTCCAATATAAGGGTATTTTAGTAATTTTCCAATATAAGGGTATTTTAGTCCCTCTCGGGTTTTAGTTATAAACTTTGGCCCATAAACAAGTCCTCGCGGTTAAAGTGAACAAACACTATGCACTAGGTAGGATCTCAGAAAAGAGGAGGTGGGTCACTCGGACCGCTTAAATACCACGCTCTCACTAGATCCAATCCTAGACATGCATATGTCGGTTACCACGCTCTAACTAATCTACTTGTCTACAGGCATGTTTAATTAACTTAAGTCTTATGAAATTGAAGAGTTGTTCAAACTAGGCCTAAGTCCATAACCCTAGCATATCCGCTTACGTCCCCATAAAGCCCATCAAACCCAAATTACAACCTTACAGCCCATTAGGCCCAAATCTTATCATATGACCTATTTGGCCCAAAACATATCCAGATCATGTATCATGCAAGACTAATTCAATTCGTATAAAAACCAAACCATTCCATCAAACTTAGCCTCAGGGCCCACTGGGCCCATTTAGCCACTTTCGGCTTTTCGGCATTGCCGATATCGTGTGTGTGTTGTGTTTGTACACACCTGATGACTGTGACGTGCTATCCTATCCTTAGCCTTGATCCTACAACCAACCAACCTTCAATCAACCACTCATAATTAATCAAAAATATTTACTCAAAAGCCAAACCTTACTGTAACCTTACCGTGCCCACAGGTTTTTAATGGCCCTTCCTTAGTCGCTAATCACAAGTGTACCCTAGATCCTTGCTAACGATCCTACCACACTAGCGATCTCTCAACCTTACCCTTGTTAATACAAGATCCACGACAATGAGAAATTAGATCGCCTTCTGGCTTTCAACAAAACGCGTTTCTAAGGGAGTTAACAGAATACTTACCGAATCCAACCTTAGATCCTGCAAACCTACCAAACGAGATTCACTTTTTTAACCTTGACTGAGAGTAGATACCAACTGATTTGTGATAGATAAAAACAACAAAGATTCGGCACTAATGTGGGATTTCGGCAAGAGAAGATGATGGTAATTCGGCAATAGAAAAGTTTGGCTAAGAGAGAATTCGGCAAAAAGGAACGATAGATTTTCGGCAATAGAAGAATTCAGCAACAGATGAATAGAATGAGGGGGAGAAAAGAAAAGATCAAATGTGCTTGTGTGAGGGTAACTACAGGATATTCGGTAAAGAAAAGAAAGACTAACTTATTTGCAAAACTCTCCAAATGCCGAAAGCCACAATGAAAATTCGTAATACCCCCTAAAAGACCCAAAAACGGCACTCATTTACCCTCCTAAGCCGAATTTATACACTTACCACTTCCCACAACGGCACCAACTCTTCACACTTCTCAGCTCCTAACTTTTCTCCCTGATAACTCCTCAATCTCATCCTAAATTTTCTCTAAGATAAGCTCCTTTATCCCTTCCTTAATTTTCTCTCATGAACACTCCCTTTTAGAGTCCCCTCCAACGCCAACTCCTTCTGTCCAGGCACAAAAATAAAACTCCTTAATTTTCCCTTCCTAGGCCTCGAACCTTGGACCTCCTTAACTGCTTCACACGCCACCTCATATTCCCTATATGACGCCACTTTCTACTGGACTACAAGCCCATTTGTGTCCTATCTTCTCTTAATCTGCTTATGAGGCCTCATGTTTGGGACTAGGGTCCACTAAGTGAGAAAAATAAATTTTTCCCTAAGGTCACCCCTAACTCTAAGGCTTCAATTAATCCTGATACTATCTTAATAATATTCTAAGTGATACTTATATCTCAAAAATTTTAGACGCTCCCATTCCCGAGGCCCATTGGGCCCAATTCTTCTAGGCCCAAATTCGGGATGTTACAAATCTGCCCCCTTAAAGAAATTTCGTCCTCGAAATTTCCAACTATAGGTACAGTCACACATCCTAACCTACCACACTTCGCTCTCGCTGCGCACTCTGATTTAAGAATTTTATGAAATTAGTACTTAGTTCCACTTGTTTAGGGCACATGTCTTATGTAAGTAACAACAATTTCTTAGAGTTATTCCGCGGTCGAGAATCCACTACAGGCTTAAGTTTCCTACGGGCCTTAGTCTCTAAAAACCTATTTTTAACATAGTTCATTAATTTAAGCAATTGTAGTACAGAGAACTTACTTGGCTCGACGTCGAGGGCTCGGTGAACCACACTTTAAGAATCCTACAAAAACTTCTTAATATACTTGTTTTAAAAACCCAAAACATAAGGCCCATTTCACAGCCCGAGTTTTGCAACTTGACTCTGATACCACTAAATGTAACACCCCAAACCCGGCCTAAAGTTAGGCCCAAATCTGGAATGTCACATTAAAGGCGCACTTCAAAGCAATTTACTAGTTAACCATTTAAGGCCCAAAAGCCCAAAGCCCAAAAGATTATTTCGAAAACAATATTAACAATAATAATAATAAACCCAAAATTCAAAGTCAAATAGGAGTTACATGGACTTATTACAATCCAATGAAAAAACAAAGTATTTAAACAGAATCATTTGAATAAATTAAAACATTTGAACAACTTGTAGTGTGGCCATCTCAGAGTCCTCTCTCTCGTCGAGCCGCCTATTTAGGAATACCTGAAACATTTAAAATTAAGGGTGTGAGTTTCGAAACTCGGTGTGTACAACCCTTGGCAATCAAATCACATACAAATATTCACATTGGGCCTAAGCCCTAACAAAATCGATGGTATTGGGCCTTAGCCCACAGTGACCTCATATCATATCATACCGTATCATTTATAAATAGATAATGCAAAACCCACCCCAAAAATCCATCCACTAAACACACCATTTCCCTTCCAACCTTATGACTCCTGTGGGGAATTCTAGCTCGACCCACCCCTTCGCTACACACCAAGGGTAGCCCGGTTGCCATGTGATTATCAACGTTGCAAAAAAAGCCGCTTAATCACATACATTGGGCTTAAAGCCTCCGGTGGATCCATACCATACGGCTATGCGATCCTGGATCCATACCATACGGCCATGTGATCCTCAAATATTGACACAGAGTCATCAATATATATATGTTAAGCACATAGCCACGGTAAATATGATTGGCACAAAGCCATAATAATAGTACAAAGCCTTTGGTATTGGCACAAAGCCATAATTACGGCACAAAGCCTTTGATATTGGCATAAAGCCCATAATTACGGCACGAAGCCCATATTAATGGCACACAGCCCTCGGTAACATTATCGGTGCAGCATGGCTACTCGGTGGCTAAAAAGCCTGTGTTGGATCCATACCATACGGCTATGCGATCCCGGATCCATACCATACGGCTATGCGATCCTCAAATCTTCCTCCGTACCATAATTCCCACCCATATGCATCCTAAGCAGAATTTCATATGAATGCATCAAATACAAAAGTAACATCCACAAACCCATATTCATCACATAGGGGTATTTTCGTCATTTCACTACCCAGGGGTATTTTCGTAATTCTACCCTACAGGGGTATTTTGGTAATTTGGCAAATTAGGGGTATCTTGGTAATTTTACAAACAGGGGTATTTTAGTAATTTTATAATATAAGGGTATTTTAGTAATTTTACAATATAAGGGTATTTTAGTAATTTTCCAACATAAGGGTATTTTAGTAATTTTCCAATATAATGGTATTTTAGTCCCTCTCGGGTTTTAGTTATAAAATTTGGCCCATAAACAAGTCCTCGCGGTTAAAGTGAACAAAAACTATGCACCAGGTAGGATTTCAGAAAAGAGAAGGTGGGTCACTCGGACCGCTTAAATACCAAGCTCTCACTAGATCCAATCCTAGACATGCATATGTCGGTTACCACACTCTAACTAATCGACTTGTCTACAGGCATGTTTAATTAACTTAAGTCTTATGAAATTGAAGAGTTGTTCAAACTAGGCCTAAGTCCATAACCCTAGCATATCCGCTTACGTCCCCATAAAGCCCATCAAACCCAAATTACAACCTTACGGCCCATTAGGCCCAAATCTTATCATATGACCTATTTGGCCCAAAACATATCCGCATCATGTATCATGCAAGACTAATTCAATTCGTATAACAACCAAACCATTCCATCAAACTTAGCCTCGTGGCCCACCGCCCATTTAGCTACTTTCGCTTTCTGTATTGCCGATATCGTGTGTGTGTTGTGTTTGTACACACCTGATGACTGCGACGTGCAATCCTATCCTTAGCCTTGATCCTACAACCAACCAACCTTCAATCAACCACTTATAATTAATCAAAAATATTTACTCAAAAGTCGAAACCTTATCAGAATCCTTTACCGTACCCCACGGGTTTTAATGGCCCTTCCTTAGTCGCTAATCACAAGTGTACCCTAGATCCTTGCTAACGATCCTACCACACTAGCGATCTCTCGAACCTTACCCTTGTTAATACAAGATCCACGACAATGATGAGAAATTAGATCGCCTTCTGGCTTTCAACAAAATGTACTAAGGGAGTTAATGAATACTTACCAATCCAACCTTAGATCCTGCGGCATACCAAACGAGATTCGCTTTTTAACCTTGACTGAGAGTAGATACCAACTGATTTGTGATAGAGAAAAACAACAAAGATTCGGCATAAATGTGGGATTTTAGCAAGATAAGATGATGGTAATTCGGCAATAGAAAAGTTTGGCTAAGAGAGAGTTCGGGAAAAAGGAATGATGGTTTTTCGGCAATGGAAGAATTCGGCAACAGATGAATAGAATGAGGGGGAGAAAAGAAAAGATCAAATGTTCTTGTGTGAGGGTAACTACAGGATATTCGGTAAAGAAAAGAAAGACTAACTTATTTGCAAAACTCTCCAAATGCCGAAAGCCACAATGAAAATTCGTAATACCCCCTAAAAGACCCAAAAACGGCACTCATTTACCCTCCTAAGCCGAATTTATACACTTACCACTTCCCACAACGGCACCAACTCTTCACACTTCTCAGCTCCTAACTTTTCTCCCTGATAACTCCTCAATCTCATCCTAAATTTTCTCTAAGATAAGCTCCTTTATCCCTTCCTTAATTTTCTCTCATGAACACTCCCTTTTAGAGTCCCCTCCAACGCCAACTCCTTCTGTCCAGGCACAAAAATAAAACTCCTTAATTTTCCCTTCCTAGGCCTCGAACCTTGGACCTCCTTAGCTGCTTCACACGCCACCTCATATTCCCTATATGACGCCACTTTCCACTGGACTACAAGCCCATTTGTGTCCTATCTTCTCTTAATCTGCTTATGAGGCCTCATGTTTGGGACTAGGGTCCACTAAGTGAGAAAAATAAATTTTTCCCTAAGGTCACCCCTAACTCTAAGGCTTCAATTAATCCTGATACTATCTTAATAATATTCTAAGTGATACTTATATCTCAAAAATTTTAGACGCTCCCATTCCCAAGGCCCATTGGGCCCAATTCTTCTAGGCCCAAATTCGGGATGTTACAGAATAATAGTTTGGACTAAATGGTTATTTTAGGGTCTAAATCGTTCGTTCTTATTCACTCGTGGATCCTTCGAAAATAGTGGTAAGCCTACTCCTATCACTAAAACAACTACTTTCTCTCATAGTAGTTTTCTAATCGAGATTTTTCCTATGGAGGCAAGTAGAACCGATTTGAAAGGAAAAGCGATTGGAGAACACAAAAGGAGTGGATTTTCTATTCCTACTCCTAAGTTCAAGCGCAGAGCGGTATCGGCGGTTTGAGATTTTCCACCGGGTTGTGGACCATCATCCGGTGAAAATAGACAAATCGTGGTCGTTCACGATACTAAGAGTAAGCAATTCATTAGATCGTCTGATTTAGTTTTGGATTAATAAAATCTCATTTGTTGGTTAATCTAGTGTAATGGTGATTTAGGTGCCGACGATCAAGAAGGTTTAGTACTTACCGTAATCAGGTGTGTAATCTCACACCGTAATCCCGTAGATTCATGATTAGATATCACGCTGGAAAATAGATCGTTATTATTTATATGGCTAAAAATCGTAATATTGCACAAATTGTGAAATTTGATTAAATTACATTATTACTATAAACTTGTCAAAATTGGTATTAAAATTGTTAAAATTACGAAAATGCCCCTATGGGCTGATTTACGAAAATGCCCCTATGGGCCGATTTACGAAAATGCCCCTATCGTGGTCGTTCACGATACTAAGAGTAAGCAATTCATTAGATCGTCTGATTTAGTTTTGGATTAATAAAATCTCGTTTGTTGGTTAATCGAGTGTAATGGTGATTTAGGTGCCGACGATCAAGAAGGTTTAGTCCTTACCGTAATCAGGTGTGTAATCTCACACCGTAATCCCGTAGATTCATGATTAGATATCACGTTGGAAAATAGATCGTTATTATTTATATGGATAAAAATCGTAATATTGCACAAATCGAGAAATTTGCTTAAATTACATTATTACTATAAACTTGTCAAAATTGGTATTAAAATTGTTAAAATTACGAAAATGCCCCTATGGGCTGATTTACGAAAATGCCCCTATGGGCCGATTTACGAAAATGCCCCTATGGGTCAATTTACTAGAATGCCTTAATGGGCCGAATTACAAAATGCTATAATGGGTCGATGCACTGTAATAAATTATTGGATTAATAATGGTTGTACATATATGTGGTTATTATGCTTTATTATGTATGTTGCATGTTACATATTGCATGGGTTGGGAAAAATTGTATGAAGAGCAGTGTAGCCTGGTGGCATTGCCACAAAATATCACTTATGATTTCAGTAGCTTGGCCACAATAAACAAATATATTATAAATGGCAACTTGCCTGCGAATTGGTGTGAGCGGCGGGGTGGGTTGACTTGATCCCCACAGGTGTGATTGGCTGGTCGGGGGTGTGATGGATGGATGGGTTGGGTTACATTCATATCATTTTAATATTGTTATGTAAATGGGCTTAAGCCCAAGTTATTGCTAAATGGATTCAGGCCCAGTGGATGTCGGTAAGGGGATTATGCACTGAGTTCTTGTAACTCACTCCTCCCTACTTAATCCTTGTAGGTAATGCTCAGTGAGGTGGACTTGGGCCATGGATGACTCGGTGTAGGCCATACTTCAGAAATGGTGTTTTTGAACTTTAAATTTCTATTTCTGTTTACTTTATTACTTTTACTATTTTGGGTTTTTAAGTTGTAATAAGGCCTCTGGAATATTTTACTTTGCTTTATGTTTGACGTACTTATTATTTTGCTTGATTTATTAAATGGATTTTATAACAAACTTTTACAAATAATTTAACTCTGATTCTCTTTCAAATTACCAAAGTCATTTTCAAAAGTCACGATTTTAAAGTTCAATAGTTTGATTTTCTATTCATCAATCAACCTCTCACAAATAGTTGCATTTTATGAAGAATTTATCTCCAAACTTGTTTTCTTAACCATAAACAAATAACACTTGTTTTAGTACGAATCACAAGGTTTTTATACGTCTTCCTTATGTGACATGTCAGATCCGATCGTAATGTATGGGTCGGGTTTGGGGTGTTACATTTTATAGTATCAGAGCCCGGTTGCAAAACTCGACTGTGGTTTGGGTTCTAAAGCGTTTTCCAAAGCTGTTTAAAATTTTAAATTATAAATGCATGATCTAAAGGAAGTATGGCACCACGAGTATCCGGCACCAAGTCAAGTAAGTTTATGTTTTCATTTTATGATTATTGTGGTATGACTGTAGAAATACTCTAGAACTTTTAACTTTAGAAGCTGAAACTATAGAGATTGAGACCTTAGGATACGTTTTACGAAAACGACTTTACTTCCTATACTTCATAAAACATTTTTTAATAAACATTGAATAATATACTGATTCATAAGACTTGTAATCAGATTAAATCGATTTAGTAAACATGAGCGCTAGAGGATGTGGACGCGGTAGACGTGGCCGTGGTAGAGGCCGAGGTGCTAGAGTTATATCGGAGGCATCGGGACATATGTCGGAAATGGACGCCCCTGCGTCACTTGTGACTGAAGCTGGGTCACACGAACGAATGAGAGAGGACGACGCTCTGTCCCAAGCAATGTTACGAGTTCTAGAAAGGGTTGCTAGGGCAAGAACTGGGTCGGCAGCTCGTGGGTCGGTATTTGAACGACTCAGATCGAATGGGGCTGAAGTTTTTAGGGGTATTTTGGGTGTAGCCCCTAGTGTAGCGGAGTACTGGCTTGAGGCAGTGGAGCGGATTATGGACGACCTGGATTGCACCGGTGAGCAGAAGTTGAAAAGAGCTATGTCATTGCTAAGAGACGAGGCGTATCAGTGGTGGCTCACTATTCGGGAAGGCACTCAGGCTGATCGTATTACCTGGGAATTCTTCAAGACAGCATTCTAGGGGAAATATGTCGGGGCTAGCTATGTGGATGCCCGAAGGAAGAAATTCCTGAATCTGGTCCAAGGAGGTAAATCTGTGGCTGCATATGAGGTGGATTTTCTGCGTCTGAGTCGGTATGCCCGAGGAATAGTCCATTTTGAGGACGAGTTACGTGATGAGTTACGGGTACTGATTGCCCCACAGAAGGAGAGGAATTTTGCCACACTTGTGGAAAAAGCTAAAATAGCTAAGGAGGTTAAGCACTCAGAACGGAAAAATCGAGACAAGGATAGGGGCAGGATCATGAGAGACTCTGGGTACTCAGGTCCTGCTAGAGGGTTTCAAAAAAGGCCCAGGAACTAGGAGCCAGCTCGAGTAAGAGTTCAAGCTACTACTAATCAGTTACAGCCTTGCGTGGATTGTGGGAAACTTCACTCGAGAGAATGCTGGAAGAGAACTGGTGGTTGTTTCAGATGTGGATCCAAGGACCATCGGTTTAAGGATTGCCCTCGAAAGCCTGATCAAACTCAGGAAGTTTATAACAGATTTGTGCAGCCGGCTGGAGGCGATCAGTAGCCGTTGAGAGGCCGTGGGCCAGGTCGAGGTGGTAATAGTGTAGGATGAGGTCAGGGTGCACCAGGAAGAGGTACCGGTAATAGGGGTAACACGGAGGGGAGGCAGCCATGGTTGGTCTATGCGGTCAGACGTCGAGAGGACGGCAATGCACCGAACGTCATAACCGGTACGTTCTTCATAGCTGATGTACCTGTTACTGCTTTGATAGATATTGGATCCACCCATTCGTATGTTGATTGTGCTGTGTCTGAAACTTTGAACATTAGATCTGAGATTACTGCTAGAGAAACAATGGTGATTAGCCCTTTAGGGCAGTCAGTGGTAGTAAATAAGTTGTTTAGGGATGTACCCTTAGAAATTCAAGGGGAAGTATTTTTGGCGGATTTGATGGAACTACCATTTGGCGAGTTCAATCTTATTTTGGGCATGGATTGGCTGGTTAAACACCGTGTGAACTTGGACTGTGCTGCAAAGTAGATGGTACTAAGAACTTCAGAGGATAAGGAAGTGATGATGATAGGTTAAAGAAGAAACTATCTGTCCAATGTGGAATCAGTTTTAAAGGCAAAAAAGTTGGTGCGAAAGGGGTGTGGAGCATTCTTAGCCTTTATCAGTGCTTTGGATGCCAAAGAATTGTCGGTAGAAAGTGTTAGAACGATGAAAGAGTTTTCAGACGTTTTTCCCAAGGAGCTTCCAAGATTACCACCGGAACGGGAGGTGGAGTTTGGCATTGAGCTACTGCCAGGGATGGCTCCGGTGTCCATTGATCCTTATAGAATGGCACCAAAGGAGTTAGCGGAGCTTAAGGCTCAAATTCAGGAGTTGTTGGATCGTAAATTTATTCGACCAAGTTTATCACCATGGGGAGCGTCGGTCTTGTTCCTTAAGAAAAAGGATGGATCGATGCGTATGTGCATCGATTATAAACAATTGAATAAGTTGACGATCAAGAACAAGTATCTGTTACCGAGATCGATGATCTGTTCGATCAGCTGCGAGGAGCTTCAGTTTTCTCGAAGATAGACTTGAGATCGAGATATCACCAGCTTAAGGTCAATGAGGCAGATATTCATAAGATTGCATTCCGAACTCATTATGGGCATTACGAGTTCTTAGTGATGCCGTTCGGGTTGACTAATGCACCAGCTGCATTTATGGACATGATGAACCGAGTCTTCCAACCCTATCTAGATCGGTTTGTGGTTGTGTTCATAGATGACATCCTGGTGTACTCAAAGATTGAAGAAGAACATGATTCGCATCTACGGGTAGTATTGCAAATTTTAAGGGAGAAGCAACTGTATGCCAAATTCAGTAAGTGGGAATTTTGGATGAAGGAAGTGACCTTTTTGGGGCATGTTGTGTCTGCCGAAGAAATTAGAGTTGATCCCCGAAAGGTCAAAGCTGTGTTGGACTGGAAGCCACCGAAGTCGATGCGGCGAAATTCGAGTTTTCTAGGTTTGGCTGGGTATTACAGGCGCTTCGTTGAGGGGTTTTCGTTGATTGCTGCACCCCTAACTAAGCTGTTGCGTAAATGAGTACCGTTTTTGTGGTCAGATAAGAAGCAAGAGAGCTTTGAGAAATTGAAGAAGATTCTGACAGAAGCACCAGTATTGATTCCACCTGAGGCTGGTAAGGAGTTTATTGTTTATTATGATGCGTCACACACGGGCTTGGGATGTGTGTTGATTCAAGGGGGAAAAGTGGTGGCTTATGCATCTCGTCAATTAAGGCCGCATGAGGTGAATTATCCCACTCATGATTTGGAGTTAGCCGCAGTGGTGTTTGCTCTAAAGATTTGGAGACACTATCTGTACGGTGAAAAGTCGATTATCTATACAGATCATAAGAGTCTGGAGTACCTCCTTACCCAGAAGGAGTTGAACTTAAGACAGCAGAGGTGGATAGAACTGTTGAAAGATTATGACTTCTCAATCGAGTATCATCCAGGAAAGGCTAACGTGGTGGCAGATGCGTTAAGTCGTAAGGTGATATCGGATTTGATAGCGATGTTCGCTCATCTCAGCCTGTATGAAGATGGTAGCCTGTTAGCCAAACTTCAGGTGAAGCCTGCATGGGTAAGCCAGATTAAGGAAAATCAGTTGATTGATGAAGCGTTGGGTTCTCGACTTCTGCAAGTGGAAGGTGATGAGATAGGGGATTTTGGATTGAATAGTGATGGAGTATTGTGTTTCCGCGGAAGAGTTTGTATACCCAAGGATTCGAAATTGAGACAAATGATTCTGCGTGTGGCGCATAGTAGCCGATATGCTATGCACCCCGGGGGAAACAAAATGTACCGAGACCTCCTTGAGCAGTATTGGTGGCCAGGGTTGAAACGGGAGGTTACCGACTTCGTGAGCAAGTGCTTGACATGTCAGCAGGTAAAGGCGGAACATCAACTGCCGTCAGGGTTGCTACAACCGGTGAAAATTCCATTATGGAAATGGGAAAGGATAACGATGGGTTTTGTTAGTGGGTTACCCTTAACGCCTACTAAGAAAGATTCAGTATGGGTTATAGTGGATCGGTTAACGAAGACTGCTCATTTCCTACCTATTCGTACGGATTATTCGTTGCAGAAGTTGGCCAAGTTGTATGTAGCAGAGATTGTGAGGTTACATGGGGTACCAGTGTCTATCATATCGCATGTGATCCTAGGTTCACATCACTGATTTCGAAGGCTTTATATGAAGCTTTGGGTACAAGGCTAAATTTCAGCACGGCGTTTCATCTGCAGACTGATGGTTAGTCGGAGAGGGTTATCCAGATTTTAGAAGACATGTTAAGAGGCTGTGAGATCGATTTCAGGGGTAGTTGGGAAGATTTTCTACCATTGGCAGAGTTTGCATACAACAACAGCTATCAATCCAGTATCCAGATGGCACCCTACGAGGCATTGTATGGACGTAGGTGTCGTACTCCTACTTGCTGGACTGAGCTAGGAGAGCGATAGTTATTGGGTCCTGATTTGATCTCGAAGACGGAGGAAAAAGTTAAGGTAATTCAGGCTCGTTTAAAAGAAGCTTCAGACAGACAGAAATCGTACGTGAATCTGAAGCGTAAGGATATAGAGTTTGCGGTGGGAGATCAAGTCTTTCTGAAGGTCTCACCTTGGAAGAAGATCTTAAGATTTGGACGGAAGGGCAAGTTAAGCCCTAGGTTCATCGGACCATATTGTATACTGAAGCGTGTTGGGCCAGTGGCTTATCAGCTGGAGTTACCTCCGGAGTTAAGTCAGATACATAGTGTATTTCATGTCTCGATGTTAAGGCGTTATTGCTCGGATCCATCTCATATCGTACCAGTGGAGGAAGTCGATATAAGACCTGACTTGTCTTTTGAAGAGGAGCCAGTGCAGATTTTAGATTGAAATGTTAAGGTGCTAAGAAGGAAGTCGGTTCCGTTAGACAAAGTTTTATGGCGTAATCACGGGACAGAGGAAGCTACATGGGAGCCAGAAGACATAATTCGGCAACAATATCCTCATCTCTTCTAATCAGGTAAATTTTGAGGCCGAAATTTCTTTAAGGGGGTAGAATTGTAACATCTTGAAATTCGAAATTTTACGTTTTGAAGTATATCATGCTTTAGGCTAGTTAAAAATGTTAATTGTGTATGATTAGGGGTCCTTAGAAGGCACGGGATTGAGTTGGGCCTTAGCAAAATTTTTGTGTTTGAGCACTTTAAGGAGAGAAGGTAAGTGGCATCAATGCTTAAGGAAATAGGTGTTTATTTTGCTAGCATAAGTGAGCATATGGCAAGGAGGTTATGGCGCCAAGTGGAGAGCATGGAGGGAAGGGGTTCAAAAACCATCTTTTACAAATTTTGGATTTTTTTTTGTACTCCTATCCCAAGTGTCGGCCATTGTCCTAATTATGGTAAGGGGGACTTTTTATTGATGGAAATGAGGCTAAGGAATATGGTAAGGAGGAAGATAAGGGAAAAAGAAGGAAAGAAATGAAAGAGAAGGAAAGAGAAGGGAACATGTTGGCCTATAATGTGGAAGATGTTTTGAAAAGAGTTTTTGGTCAATTTTGATCATTTTGGTAAAAGGATACACGGTTTTGGGAGGGGTCTTGGTAGCCGAATTTTGCATTAGTCTTTTGGCAAATTTTGGGTGCTTGTATGGCTTGTTTCTTTTAGCATTTTTTTTGGTGTTCTCTTTCTCAAATTTCTTCCCTCATTGCCGAAACTCCAAAGCCAAAAGTGAGCATCTCTTTTTCCTTTGTTTTGCCGAAACCATCTAGCCATTGTGTCCAATTTATTTTGCTCATTTCCCTTTTGATAGCCGAAACTAGTTAAGCACTCTTTCTCCATCCTTTCTTTTCTTTTTCACAAATTCTTCAACCTTTATTTATTCTTCTTTAACCCATATTCTCATAGCCGAATTGTAACACCCCAAACCCGGACCAAACACCACGACCGAATCTGGCATGTCACTAAGAAGACTTGATAAAACATGTCGCGTTTTGTTTTGTTTTAAAAACATAGTTTTGGCGTTTATACGGGAAAAACTTATTAGGTTGATAAATTGTAAAAGAAATAAATTTTATTTAATGCCCTAATGAATATAAAACTGGAATTTTCCTTTGATTTTTATCATTTCAGTACATGCCTTAGTTTAACCCTTTACGTAGGATTTTAGATGTCCAAAAACCCGAAAACCCAAAAGAAAACATAAAAGAATTATAATAACCGGTGGCCTTATTACAATAAAATATAAACCAACTAATTAAAATATTAAAAATAATTAAACTAGTAAAGTCTTTTGCTGAATCAAAATAATCCCTCGCATGGCCACCTTGCGCTCCTCTCCAACCCGGTCCGATGCACTAGGTGCTACCTGAAAGATGTTAAATAATAGGGTGAGTCGCGAGACTCAGTGTGCAACCCTCATGCACCATCAGATTGGGCCTTAGCCCCACAAAACAGATAGCAGAATATAATATATTAGAAAATATGCAAAGCCCAACCCAATCCTAGGTTTCCATCCGCTACACACCACCCTTACCTACCAATCACACCATTGGGGATTTCTACAATCAACCCACACCGCTACACACCATCGATGGCAGTCATGCTGCAGATAGCTGCTCATCATCAAATCATGGAAATAGCCACTACAACAGATCATGGCATAAGCCACTACAACAGATCATGGCATAAGCCACTACAACAGATCATGGCAAAAGCCACTACAACAGATCATGGCAAAAGCCACTACAACAGAACACTTCCCCTTTCATCAATCACCCAACCCCATGCAATCACAGAAATTGGCATACATATAAAGCATATCTTCTCAGCAGAAACATTCTCTTTAGAATGACAGAGATCACTAACCTGGTGATTCGCCTTCACCCTCCTCGGGTTTTCACAGCCATGCCGATATTTCGGCATTTAACAGAATATACAGAATATAACAGGTTTGTATGCATACTAATCAAGCAATCTAAATGGTGTGAGAGTGTTACACACCTGATTGATGTGTAAGACTACCCTCTATATCGATACCCTCGCTAATCGGATCAACTGCCCTCTGCCTACAACTTTGCTCAAAAGCCGAAAGAACGCGAATATAAGGCCTCTCCTACATTCGGCCAAGGGTTAGTGTTTACCCGAATCTATACTTTTAGATTAATAGATCTCCTTACCTAGATCGATTAAATCTTGGAAGTAGTATGATTTGTGTGCTACTGATTTAGAAACCTAGGCGATTGGATCTCCTTCAAATCCCGGAATGCCGCCCATGAAAGATAATACGAGGTTAGTCAACCATCTAGCCATTCGGCTATGGTCTCCAAAAGCCAGAAAAGATTGAAAGAATAACATAATCGACACTTACCACTTCAGAAGATTTTGGCTACCCCTTGTAGGAAGATTCGGCAAACACCGATAAGAGATCTAAGAATTTTGGCTTTTAAGAAAATCCCAAAAAGTATGAACAAAAGAAGGTGATGCGTTTTAGCTTTTAGAAGAACTGAGAGTGAAGAGTTTCGGTTTCTAGAAAAGAAAAGAAGAAAAGAAATCAAGAGAGAAGCTTGGAGATTTCAATTAGGAAGAAAAAGAATGGAAAGGATTTCACAACTCGATAAGGCTTCAAAGGGTTTCTGCTTCTTAATGAATAGAAGAAGAGATGAACAAATGGGTAGGGAGAATTCAGCTTTTTAGAGAAATCAAAGACAAGAGGAAAAGAATGGAAAAGAGAGTGGAGGGAGAGGTTTCGGCTTTTGAAGAAATTAAAGAAAAGAAATTGTAGAGGAAGACTGAGGATTTCGGCACAGGAAGAGAAGAAAAGGGTAGGGTTCAAATGCCGGAATTGATGAGCTATCCCCCCCTATTTATAGAAATTTCGGCACACCTTTAGCCTATACTCAACCGATTTTTCCCCCCTCTCCTGTGTTTGATTTTTGGCCAACACTAGCCTTCCTGATAGATCCTCATCGTATCCCTTATCCCTATCAAAACACCCATCCAAAAGAGGCTTAATTATCTCCAACTCTTCCCTCCTTTATCAGCTTTAATTATCCATATATTAAAACAATAAAATCCCCTAAATAATAGCCTTGTTGCCGTCCAACCTACTCCTCCTTATAAGTGTCGAGTTTGGCCCAAAAACATGGGCTCCAAATGGCCACAAATTGGGCCTCTCCCCTTGCCTATTGACGCCAACTCCCTCCCCCCTTAGTGGCGCCATTTTGCCACTGGGCTACAAGCCCATTTTGCCACTTAAGCTACCAAAACTTTATTTTAAGCCCTAGAGTATCTAAACAGAATATTTAATCAAGGCCTCAGCCCAAGCCTGAGCCTAATTTGCACCTCTAATTCTCAAATTAACACATTAAACGCATCCACGCCCTAAACGCATAGGCCCAAAAATTCAGGATGTTACAGTTCTACCCTCCTTAAAGAAATTTCGTCCTCGAAATTTCCAACTAACTAGTAATCATACTACCTAAGTCTCACCACTATGCTTTCACTGCGCACTCTAATTCTAAAGCCAAAATAAACACTTAGTATACTATGGTAGAGTACACACCGGTATTCGCATCTAGAGCATCCTCGTCCCCCTGGCGACGTGCTGCATAGACCAAAGCTGGCTGCCTCGTCTCAGCATAACCTGCACCTCCACGACCATGTCCTATGCCATTGCCACCAGTGACTTGACCACGGCCCCTTGGTGGTTGTTGACCTCCTCTCCCAACTTGATCGTAACCTCGCCCACCGGGTCGCACTGATCCTTCGTGGATGATCCTTTATCATATGATCCATAGACCCACACCTGAAGCATCCACCAGTTCTCCTTCTGCACTCCCCATAATGTACCTTCCTACATGAAGGACATGATTGATTCTGACCCGTCAGAGCACGAGCTGGCCCATCAGACCTAGGCCTTTTCTGAAAACTCCCAGATGATCCCGACGGCCTAAAATTCCTCTTATTCCTATTCCTATCCTTAACCTTATTCTGTTTCTCAGTCCGCTTAACCTCCTCAAATATCTTAGCTTTCTCAACCAAAATCGCAAAGTCCCTTTCCCGCTGCGGTGCTACTAACACCCTCAGCTCATCCCTTAGTCCATCCTCGAACCGTACACAGCGCTCATAGTCAGTCGCCATAATCCCTCGGGCGTAACGGCTCAATCGCAGAAACTCTGCCTCGTATTCAGATACAGACTTACTTCCTTACACCAAATTTAGGAATGCCTTCCTCTGTGCATCCACTTAGCTGGACCCAACGTACTTTCCCTGAAATGACTCCTTAAATAAATCCCAGTCTATTCGGTGTGCGACAGTACCCTCCTTTACCGTGAGCCACCACTGGTAAGCCTCGTCCCGAAGAAGAGACACGACCCCTTTCAACTTCTCCTCTACCGTGAAGTCCAGGTCATCCATTATGCGCTCAGTCGCTTCTAACCAGTACTCAGCTGTGTTAGGGGCTACGCCAGAAACACCCCTAAACATCTCCGCTCCATTGGCTCGGAGTCGTTCCGACACAGATTTCCGGGCTCCTGAACCCGTGCCTGCCCCAGCAACTCTTTCGAGGACCCGCAACATCGCCTGAGATACTACATCATCTCCGGGTGCCTGATCCTGAAATTCTCCCTCTACAGCCGGCAGGTCCGGCGTCTCGTCTCCTAACCCGTGGCCAGACCCTACTGGCTCTGCCACGGTCCTCCTGCCCCTACCACGACCACGCGACGGATGACCTCGACCCCTTGTACTCATTCTTCCGATTGACGTTAATCTGATTAAAAATTTTATGAATCATTAATTTTCTTCCACTGATTATCCACGAACAGTCTTATGAATAGTAGTTTTAAGAGTAGTTCTTTCGAATTCGCAACTATAACTACAATTGAGTCTCAAGTTCACATCTCCTAGTTCTAGGAAGCACACACATACAATCATCAACCACCACATACAAGTAGCATTCACAAACTTACGTTTATCCTGTAGGGGTATCTTTGCCATTTCACTACCCAGGGGTATTTTCGTAATTTATCCTACAGGGGCGTAATTTTCCAAAATTGGGTTCCTTGATGATTTCGTGAAACAAAGGTATTTTGATAGTTTTTGCAATCTAGGGGTATTTTGGTCATCTTACAAATTAGGGAATTTGGCCATTTTACAAATCAGGGGTAATTTGGTAATTTTACAAATCAGGGATATTTTGGTCATTTATAAATCAGGGGTAATTTAGTAGTTTTACAAAATGGAATGGCTGGTCCCTTTCGGGTTTTAAATTATTAATTTTGGCCCGTCAACAAATCCTTGTGGCTAGGGAAAACAGTCACTACGCACCAGGTAGGATTCCAGCGAAGAGGAGGTGAGTCACTAGGGATCGCTAAGTACCAAGCTCTCCTGAATCCAATCCTAGACATGCGTATGCTTGTTGCCACACCCTAGTCTTGTGACTTGTTTACAGGTTTGTTCGGTTGAATTAAGTCTTATGGAATTGAAGAGTTGTTTAACTAGGCCTAAGGTCCATCAAGCTCTAACTAGAATAATCTACGTCCCTTAAAGCCCATCAAGCCCACATATATATATAACACACAAAGTGAGTTCTCGAATACTTACCCATGGACTTGGGCCGAGACGCAGTGCCATGCCGAGAAAACCCTCCTGTGTTATCTATAAACATGCATGTTTTCAAAACCCAACTTTAGAAAAGGTTTTGAGCCCAAAACCCCAAAGCTGAGTTTTGAACCGGGCTCTGATACCAATTTGTAACACCCCAAACCCGGCCTAAACACCACGACCAGATCTGGCATGTCACTAAGAAGACTTTATAAAACATGTCGCATTTTGTTTTATTTTAAAAATATAGTTTTGGCGTTTATACGGGAAAAACTTATTTCGTTGATAAATTGTAAAAGAAATAAATTTTATTTAATGCCTTAATGAATATAAAACTGGAATTTTCCTTTGATTTTTATCATTTCAGTACATGCCTTAGTTCAACCCTTTACGTAGGATTTTAGATGTCCAAAAACCCAAAAACCCAAAAGAAAACATAAAAAAATTATCATAACCGGTGGCCTTATTACAATAAAATATAAACCAACTAATTAAAATATTAAAAATAATTAAACTAGTAAAGTCTTTTGCTGAATCAAAATAATCCCTCGCATGACCACCTTGCGCTCCTCTCTAACCCGGTCCGATGCACTAGGTGCTACCTGAAAGATGTTAAATAATAGGGTGAGTCGCGAGACTCAGTGTGCAACTCTCGTGCACCATCAGATTGGGCCTTAGCCCCACAGAACAGATAGAAGAATATAATATATCAAAAAATATGCAAAGCCCAACCCAATCCTAGGTTTCCATCTGCTACACACCACCCTTACCTGCCAATCACACCATTGGGGATTTCTACAATCAATCCACACTGCTACACATCATCGATGGCAGTCATGCTGCAGATAGCTGCTTATCGTCAGATCGTGGCAATAGCCACTACAACAGATCATGGCATAAGCCACTACAACAGATCATGGCATAAGCCACTACAATAGATCATGGCAAAAGCCACTACAACAGATCATGGCAAAAGCCACTACAACAGAACACTTCCCCTTTCATCAATCACCCAACCCCATGCAATCACAGAAATTGGCATACATATAAAGCACATCTTCTCAGCAGAAACATTCTCTTTAGAATGATAGAGATCACTAACCTGGTGATTCGCCTTCACCCTTCTCGGGTTTTCACAGCCATGCCGGTATTTCGGCATTTAACAGAATATACAGAATATAACAGGTTTGTATGCATACTAATCAAGCAATCTAAATGGTGTGAGAGTGTTACACACCTGATTGATGTGTAAGACTACCCTCTATATCGATACCCTCGCTAATCGGATCAACTGCCCTCTGCCTACAACTTTGCTCAAAAGCCGAAAGAACGCAAATATAAGGCCTCTCCTACATTCGGCCAAGGGTTAGTGTTTACCCGAATCTATACTTTTAGATTAACAGATCTCCTTACCTAGATCGATTAAATCCCGGAAGTAGTATGATTTGTGTGCTACTGATTTAGAAACCTAGGCGATTGGATCTCCTTCAAATCCTGGAATGCCGCCCATGAAAGATAATTCGAGGTTAGTCAACCATCTAGCCATTCGGCTATGGTCTCCAAAAGCCGAAAAAGATTGGAAGAATAACATAATCGACACTTACCACTTCAGAAGATTTCGGCTACCCCTTGTAGGAAGATTCGGCAAACACCAGAGAAGAGATCTAAGAATTTCAGCTTTTAAGAAAATCCCGAAAAAGTATGAACAAAAGAAGGCTGATGCGTTTTCGGCTTTTAGAAGAACTGAGTGAGGAGTTTCGGTTTCTAGAAAAAGAAAAGAAGAAAAGAAATCAAGAGAGAAGCTTGGAGATTTCGGCTAGGAAGAAAAAGAATGGAAAGGATTTCGTTAACTGATAAGGCTTCAAAGGGTTTCGGTTCTTAATGAATGGAAGAAGAGATGAACAAATGGGTAGGGAGAATTCGGCTTTTTAGAGAAATCAGCACAAGAGGAAAAGAATGGAAAAGAGAGTGAAGGGAGAGGTTTCGGCTTTTGAAGAAATTAAAGAAAAGAAATTGTAGAGGAAGACTGAGGATTTCGGTATAGGAAGAGAAGAAAAGGGAAGGTTCAAATGCCGGAATTGATGAGCTACCCCCCTATTTATAGAAATTTCGGCACACCTTTAACCTATACTCAACCGATTTTCCCCGCTCTCCTGTGTTTGATTTTTGGCCAACACTAGCCTTCCTGATAGATCCTCATCCTATCCCTTACCCCTATCAAAACACCCATCAAAAAAAGGCTTAATTATCTCCAACTCTTCCCTCCTTTATCAGCTTTAATTATCCACATATTAAAACAATAAAATCCCCTAAATAATAGCCTTGTTGTCGTCCAACCTACTCCTCCTTATAAGTGTCAAATTTGGCCCAAAAACATGGGCTCCAAACGGCCACAAATTGGGCCTCTCCCCTTGCCTATTGACGCCAACTCCCTTCCCCCTTAGTGGCGCCATTTTGCCACTGGGCTACAAGCCCATTTTGCCACTTAAGCTACCAAAACTTTATTTTAAGCCCTAGAGTATCTAAACAGAATATTTACTCAAGGCCTCAGCCCAAGCCTGAGCCTTATTTGCACCTCTAATTCTCAAATTAACACATTAAACGCATCCACGCCCTAAACACATAGGCCCAAAAATTCAGGATGTTACAGTTCTACCCTCCATAAAGAAATTTCGTCCTCGAAATTTCCAACTAACTAGTAATCATACTACCTAAGTCTCACCACTATGCTTTCGCTGCGCACTCTAATTCTAAAGCCAAAATAAACACTTAGTATACTATGGTAGAGTACGCACCGGTATTCGCATCTAGAGCATCCTCGTCCCCCTAGCGATGTGCTGCATAGACCAAAGCTGGCTGCCTCGTCTCAGCATAACCTGCACCTCCACGACCATGTCCTGTGCCATTGCCACCATTGACTTGACCACGGCCCCTTGGTGGTTGTTGACCTCCTCTCCCAACCTGATCAGAACCTCGTCCAGCTGGCTACACCTGATCCTTCTGTGGATAGTCCTTTATCATATGATCCATAGACCCACACCTGAAGCATCCACCAATTCTCCTTCTGCACTCCCCATAATGTACCTTCCCACACGAAGGACATGATCGATTCTCGACCCGTCGTGAGCACGACACTGCCCATCGACCTAGGCCTTTCTCGAAAACTCCCGGATGATCCCGACGGCCCAAAATTCCTCTTATTCCCATTCCTATCCTTATCCTTATTCTCGCTTTCTCACCGCTTAACCTCCTCGATATCTTAGCTTTCTCAACCAAAATTGCAAAGTCCCTTTCCGCCATGGTGCTACTAATACCCTCACTCATCCCTTAGTCCATCCTCGAACCGTACACAGCGCTTATAGTCAGTCACCACAATCCCTCGGGCGTAACGGCTCAACCGCAAAAACTCTACCTCGTATTCAGATACAAACTTACTTCCTTGCACTAAATGTAGGAATGCCTTCCTCTGTGCATCCACTTAGCTGGCCCCAACGTACTTTCCCTGAAATGACTCCTTAAATAAATCCTAGTCTATCCGGTCTGCGGTAGTACCCTCCTTTATCGTGAGCCACCACTGGTAAGCCTCGTCCCGAAGAAGAGACACGACCCCTTTCAACTTCTCCTCCACCGTGAAGTCCAGGTCATCCATTATGCGCCGATCGCTTCTAACCAAGATGCTCACCGTGTTAGGGGCTACACTGTAAACACCCTAAACATCTCCGCTCCGTTGGCTCGGAGTCGCTTCGACACAGATTTCTGGGCTCCACGAACCTGCGCGCTCGCCCAAAGAATCTCTTTCGAGGACCCGCAACATCGCCTGAGATACTACATCATCTCCGGGCACCTGATCCCGAAATTCTCCCTCTACAGCCGGCAGGTCCGGCGTCTCATCTCTTAACCCCGGCCGCACTCTCTGCTCTCGACACGGCCCTCCCGCCCTACCACGACCACGCGGCGGACGACCTCGACCCCTTGTACTCATTCTTCCGATTGACGTTTATCTGATTAAAAATTTTATGAATCACTAATTTTCTTCCACTGATTATCCACGAACAGTCTTATGAATAGTAGTTTTAAGAGTAGTTCTTTCGAATTCGCAACTATAACTATAATTCAGTCTCAAGTTCACATCTCCTAGTTCTCTGAAGCACACACATACAATCATCAACCACCACATACAAGTAGCATTCACGAACTTACGTTTATCCTGTAGGGGTATCTTTGCCATTTCACTACCCAGGGGTATTTTCGTAATTTATCCTACAGGGGCGTAATTTCCCAAAATGGGGTTCCTTGATGATTTCGTAAAACAAAGGTATTTTGATTGTTTTTGCAATCCAGAGGTATTTTGGTCATCTTACAAATCAGGGTATTTTGGCCATTTTACGAATCAGGGGTAATTTGGTAATTTTACAAATCAGGGATATTTTAGTCATTTATAAATCAGGGGTAATTTAGTAGTTTTACAAAATGCAATGGCTGGTCCCTTTCGGGTTTTAAATTATTAATTTTGGCCCGTCAACAAATCCTCGTGGCTAGGTGAATAGTACAACGCACTGCAGGGATTCCAAATAAGAGGAGGTGAGTCACTAGGATCGCTAAGTACCAAGCTCTCCTCGAATCCAATCCTAGACATGCGTATGCTTGTTGCAACACCCTAGTCTTGTGACTTGTTTACAGGTTTTTTCGGTTGAATTAAGTCTTATGGAATTGAAGAGTTGTTTAACTAGGCCTAAGGTCCATCAAGCTCTAACTAGAATAATCTACGTCCCTTAAAGCCCATCAAGCCCACATATATATATATATAACACACAAAGTGAGTTCTCAATACTTATCTCATGGACTTGGGCCGAGACGCAGTGCCGTGTCTTGAGAAAACCCTCCTGTGTTATCTATAAACATGCATGTTTTCAAAAACCCAACTTTAGAAAATGTTTTGAGCCCAAAACCCCAAAGCCGAGTTTTGAACCGGGCTCTGATACCAATTTGTAACACCCCAAACCCGACCCAAACACCACGACCGGATCTGGCATGTCACTAAGAAGACTTTATAAAACATGTCGCGTTTTGTTTTGTTTTAAAAACATAGTTTTGGCGTTTATACAGGAAAAACTTATTTGGTTGATAAATTGTAAAAGAAATAAATTTTATTTAATGCCTTAATGAATATAAAACTGGAATTTTCCTTTGATTTTTATCATTTCAGTACATGCCTTAGTTTAACCCTTTACGTAGGATTTTAGATGTCCAAAAACCCGAAAACCCAAAAGAAAACATAAAAGAATTATAATAACCGGTAGCCTAATTACAATAAAATATAAACCAACTAATTAAAATATTAAAAATAATTAAACTAGTAAAGTCTTTTGCTGAATCAAAATAATCCCTCGCATGGCCACCTTGCGCTCCTCTCCAACCCGGTCCGATGCACTAGGTGCTACCTGAAAGATGTTAAATAATAGGGTGAGTCGTGAGACTCAGTGTGCAACCCTCGTGCACCATCAGATTGGGCCTTAGCCCCAAAGAACAGATAGCAGAATATAATATATCAAAAAATATGCAAAGCCCAACCCAATCCTAGGTTTCCATCCGCTACACACCACCCTTACCTGCCAATCACACCATTGGGGATTTCTACAATCAACCCACACTGCTATACACCACCGATGGCACTCATGCTGCAGATAGTCGCTCATCGCCGATCGTGGCAATAGCCACTACAATGCATCATGGCATAAGCCACTACAATGCATCATGGCAAAAGCCACTACAATGTAACACTTCCTTTCATCAATCACCCAACCCCATGCAATCACGTAGAATTGGCATACATATAAAGCATATCTTCTCAGTAGAAACATTCTCTTTAGAATGACAGAGATCACTAACCTGGTGATTCGCCTTTACCCTTCTCGGGTTTTCACAGCCATGCCGGTATTTTGGCATTTAACAGAATATACAGAATATAACAGTTATCAAACCAAATAACTACTCCATGCTTCAAACTGAAATAGTAAATAAAAAGCTTAAAACTTCTCACTCTGATGAGGGGTACCTATGACATTTAAGACTTGGTCATATTAACTAAGAAAGAATCACTAGACTCGTGAAAGATGGTCCCTTAAGTATGCTTAAGGAAGTTAGTGTTCCACAATGTGAATTTTGCTTGAAAGGTAAAATGACTAAGAGGTCTTTTAATGCGAAAGGTACAAGGGCCAACCAACCTTTAGAACTTATGCACACTGATGTATATGATCCCATGAGCATCAGTGCCCGAGGAAGTTACGATTATTATGTGACATTTTTTGACGACTATTCTCGATATAGATATATGTATCTAATGCACCACAAAAGTGAAACATTTGGAAAATTTTAAGAGTTTTGTATGGAAGTGGAAAAGCAATTAGGTTTATCCATAAATAATTTTCGGTCTAACTGAGGTGGGGAATATTTGCCTAATGAGTTCTTAGGATACCTCGTAGAGAATGAGATTGTATCTCAATTGACTGCGCTGGGCACTCCACAGTAGACTAGCGTAGCTGAGAGAAGGAATAGAACCTTGCTTGACATGGTTCGTTCAATGTTAAGCTATTCACAATTTTCTACTTCCTTCTAGGGATATGTGATACAAACAACTTGCTATATTATGAATGATGTGCCAACCAAGTCTTCTTGTAAGACACCTTATGAAATATGGCATGCAAAGAAACTCGCTCTAAATCACTTTAGAATATGGGGTTGTCCAACACACGTTCTGGATAAGGATGTAAAGAAGTTGGATGCACGGACAAAATTGTGCATTTTTATAGGATATCCAAAAGGAACAAATGGAGGATTATTCTAAAATCTAAAAGATAATACAATTAAAGTTTCTACTCATGCTACTTTCCTTAAGGAAAGCTACATGAATAAATTTAATCCTCGAAGTAAACTGGTACTTGAGGTACTTTCGGGAGTGGTAGAACAATCACCAAGTTCAATTCTCAAGAAAGTTGTAGAAAGACCTGCAAATGATCAACAACATAGGGGAATCTATCGTAGTGGGAGAGTTTCTAAGAAACTGGATTTCATCATGGTAGTATTTATAATACGAAAGCCAATCATGAAGATGATGATCCATTCATTTACGATGAGGCTATAGAGGACGTTGATTCCAAGCTCTGGAAACAGAAAAAGAGAAATACGAAAGGAAATGTGGAAACACACAAAGCTAGACTTGTAGGGAAATGCTACACATAGAAATAATGCAACAATTACAATGAGACCTTCTCTTTGATAGCCATTTTCAAGTCTATCCGCATACACTTATCCATTACCGTTGCTCTCAATTACGAGATCTTGCAAATGGATGTCAAGATAGCTTTCTTGAATGGCTATCTTGATGAGACCATTTACATGGCTCATCCCACTGACTATGTTATCAAAGGAAATGAGCAGAAAGTTTGCAAATTGCTAAGATCCATTTATAGAATGAAGCAGGTATCCTGCTTATGGAATAAAAGATTTGATCAAACAATCAAGACTTTTGGATTTGAGAAAAACACTAATGAACCTTGTCTTTATAAGCATATAAAGGACAAAAAGGTGGTCTTCCTCGTTTTGTATGTCGATGATATTCTACTTATCGAAAATGATGTAGGAGAATTGTCATCGATTAAACTGTGGTTAGCTCAACAGTTTAGCATGAAGGACTTGGGTGAAGCTAGTTATATTCTTGGAATTCAAATCCTTAGGGATCAAAAGAATAAAACGATTGCATTATCTCAAGCTTCATACATCGATAAGGTACTGGAACATTTTGCAATGACCAATGCAAAGCCAGGCGTTTAGCCTACTACATCAAGTTTTCATATTTCTTTATATAACTACCCTAAGACAATGGAAGAAAGAGAGAATATGAGTAAGGTTCCCTATGCTTCGGTAGTTGGAAGCCTTATGTATGGGATGTTTTCCACACGTTGAGATATCTGCTTCACAGTAGGAATGGTTAGTCAATATCAGGCGAATCCAGGTCTCAAGCATTGGCAAGCTATAAAGCATATATTAAGGTATCTTAAAAGAACCAGGGATTATATGCTTGTGTATTCTGGGGAGGACCTTACGCCTATTGGATACACAAAATCAAACTTCTAAACATGTAAAGATTCAAGGAAATCGACGTCGAAAAATGTATTCGTTCTAAGCCGTGGAGCCATAGTATGGAAGAGTGTAAAACAAACTTGCACTGTTGACTCTACTATAAAGATCGCTTATGCGGCTGCTTTTAAGGCAACAAAAGAAATAATATGGCTTCGAAAGTTCTTAACTAAACTTGAATTTATTCCTGGTATGGAAAAAGCTATAACACTATATTGTGATAATAGTGCTGCAATAGTAAATACCAAGGAAATGAGAAGTCACAAGAGAACGAAAGACATTGATCAGAAGTATCACTTGAGACGAGAGGCAGTAGCCAAAGGAATTGTAGAAGTGATGAAAGTATCTTCTGAAAATAACCTTATGGATCAGTTTACTAAGACTCTTGTAACTAGGAGTTTTAACAAACACGTCAAGAATATTGGAATGCGAAACATGACACATTTACTTCACTAGGGCAAGTGAGAGATTGTTGGGAAATGTTCCCATATTGTAGTAAACATGTAACTATTTTCTATTTATTTGAACGATGAATAAATAAATAAAGTTAATTTCACATTTCACTATTATGTCTTTTGTATTTATGTCTTTTATATTTTGCATGCATAGTGAAATTGTGACAAGCTAATATTAGCTTAATGATTGTTTAAAGTTCAAACTGAAGACAACTTACTTCAGTAGTTAATCTAAATGAGTCTGTAATCCCGTAAAAGAATCAAAGTAAGCATTTGATTCAAATGCTGAGAAGGATTATTATGTTGTCTACAATTCTAATTTGGGAGATGGCTAGTCTTGGCTATAGGAGCAGTTGACTCCACAAGTAGAGATCTAGATGTATTCATTGGTAGAATGATACATTGGACTGGACCCAAGATGAATTAATTATAAATATATTTGTGAATTAATTTAACTGTGACGTTCATGGCGTAATTTACCTAAATCTTGAGTTAGTCACTGACCATGCGTATGCAACTTGTAACAACCCAATTTCAGTGAAGTCGGAGTAGTGGTTTCGTAACCACAAATTCGAGCCGGAAAGATAAAATATTTTAATATTATGAAATGATTAGTAACGTGATAGAAAGATTGCATGAGAATTTTGATAAGAAAATTTTATCAATTAGGTGCTTAATTGTAGAAAGGACTAAATTGCATAAAATGTCAAATTTGAATTCTAGTAGCTATAAGGATTAAATAGCTATGGAATTCAAAACTTGAGGTCCTTAAATGGTAATTAGACCATTGATGCAAAATATGTAGATATTTTTGGTGAATCATCCATGGAAAATTAGAAAAGGTTAAAGACTAAATTGGAAATGAAAAAATTATAAAGATGATAATTAAATTAAAATGAAATATCATCATTTTATATCATCTTCTTCAACCTAAAATACATGAAAACCCTAGGAGAGATAAAACAAGCTTTCCAAGCATAAATTGGTAAGTTCCTATGTCCCGTTTTTAGTAATTTTTATATTTTTGAGATCGGGAAATATTAATTTCTCTATTTGGGGGGTTAATTTGAATAGATATCAAAGTATAGAAAATTTTCCATGGATGAACATGCTGAAATTTAAAATTTTATAGTAGAAAATGAAAAGTTGTTGATAGATAAACAACTTTTACAAATGGAAATTTGATGAAAATTTGATTTAGGGACTAAATTCAAAAATGGTAAAACCCATGGAAAATTCTAAAATTTTTAGAATACATGTGCTGTAAAAGTTATATTAGGATTTTTATTAGGCTTGGAATAAGGATTAAATTGCATGAATTTCAATTTTCGAGCCTAGGGATGAAATTGGAATTAATCAAAAGTATAGGGGCAAAATGGTACTTTTGCCTAGATTGCAAATTGAGTTCAAGAGAATATGAAATGGATTGAATTGATGATTAAATTCATTTATATAGATCTGGAAGTACCAAACAAAGAGCTAGATCGAGGAAAGGAAAATGTTTCGAATTAGTAGATTTTAGTTACGAACAAATATCAAGGTAAGTTCGTATAACTTAAATGAGCATAAAAATGTGTTTGTTTTGAATGCTATATTACATTGAATATGTTGTATGAAATTGTATGTATGAAATGTATGAAAAATTTAATGGATGGAATGATATATGATGGAAAATTTATTGATAAAGGGTAAAATTTCGTATGAATATTGAATTCCGATGGATAAATGTGATTTCCCTGATAAAACTGCATGTGTTGCAGAATGGATTTAGCCCCAGACGAGTAATCCGAAATGAGCCTCTCGAGTATAAGTTTCAATTAGGATTTAGCCTGTACTGGTAATCCTAATTGATTGGATTTAGCCTGGATTGGTAATCCAGAATGAACTCTATAAGGAATTCTTTGTCATATAAAGGATTTAGCCTGGGCTGGTAATTTGACAAAGCCCTTAGAGTATATGTAACAGCTAGAATTTAGACTGGACTGGTAATTCTACTGTGTGATATGTGGCTCGAGAGTGTACCTATAAGGTACTATTGGATATGAATTGACGGATAATGAAATTGTACACCTTGAGTGTACTACTTGAAGTATCCATCGAAAATTCAAAGATTCAACGGATAAAGTGTATACTGTAATATGAGAAACACAAGATGGAATGTGAATATAGCATGATGAACTCATCTAAGCATATTGGCATTTTATAACTAACATGTTGGTTGAGTATGTGTGAATAGGTAAATTACCAAATAGTTGGAAAAGCATGTTTTGCATGGTTACTATATTGAACGTAATGGGTAAGATTAATTTATGCTATACGAGCTTACTAAGCATAATATGCTTACTAGGTTTTATTTTCCCATTTTTATAGTGCTCAAAGCTCGTGAAGGTTAGAGATTGGTCGGAGCAAATCATCACACTATCAAATTGTCCTTTTGGTATAAATGAAAATCTTATTTTGTTAATGGCATGTATAGGCTAAATAAATAAAATTATGGTATGTAAATGATGAATGAAATTTAGCCATTGGAATGACTAATATACTTATGTTTTGATATATGTCATGGTTGAATCAACACATTAACTAAAATGATAAGTATGAACATCTAATTTTGCAAAATATGTAAGTTACATAAAGATAAGTCATTAAACACAAATATATGATGAAATGTATTAATTTGAATGATAGTAGTTGACTTGAATTATATTTGTGATTGGTTGGATTATACTTGTAAATACTGATGTAGGGAAATAGAAAATTTGGGTGAGAAATGAGGCTAGGAAATGGCCTTATTTTGTCCACACGGGTAGACACACAGGCATGTGTCTAGGCCGTGTGTCACACACAGCTTGGTACATGGTCATGTTGTCTGGCCGTGTGTCCCCTGCACTTTAATTTTGAAAAAACAGAATGCTCAGAATTAAGCACACGGGCAGAGACACGGGCGTGTGTCTTAGCCATGTGGGTGACACGGCCTTGGACACGGGCGTGTGACATGGCGTGTGAAACCTACACCTAATTCGAATTAAATTAATTAACCACACAGCTTAGCACACGGGCGTGTGGCATGGCCGTGTGGCGCAAGTCAGAGAGCAACTTAAATTGGACACGACCTGAAGCACGTGCGTTGATCACTGTGAAGTCAGAGTTTTAAATTTATAAAGATAATGATCGAACCTGGAAACTAACTATGACAACGATTGAGGCAAGTGCACCTATCGAACAGTAGTATAGTTAAGGCAAGACCGGAATGTCGAACCCAAAGGAACTAAAAGTACTAATACTAACTTTCTTTCTATTATTTAGCCTAAGAATTAAGCGAATGGTTTATTAATCTAAATTAATTAACTACTAAACTTAAAGACTCTAAGACAAAGAAGAATGAAATTGGGAGAATACTTGAGGAAAAACCAATTAATTAAGATGACACCCAAGGAAGAATCCACCTAGACTTCACTTGTTATCTAACTCTAAACCAGACGATTTATTCATTTGACTTGATCCGTAGGATTCCCTAATTTATATTAAACCCTCTCTCGAGGCGAATAACGTCTAACCCCCAGTCGATACATCTGCCTGTTCCGAGGGGTCGCGTGCGAAGTATTTTATATCAGTCCTCTTGGATCCCTGGAGGAAATTGGAGGAATGGGTGGCGGACTTCGGCGGATGCACTTGCGGTTGATGATCCGGGTCCTTTTCGCTTTTTTGAGCTTGAGGCTGTTGTTCTCTTTCCTCGGGACGATGACATTTTACCTGCGAGTATGAGTTATTCAAGTAATATTTCTATCACAATAAAGCAAGTAGTTTGATCAATACCCAAAATATTCAAAGTCTAAATACGAACATTTCAACCATGAGTAACCAGTGATTAGTTCTATCTAGTTCTAATTAACTATGTAAACAATGACTAACATATTGAGGGTAGTAATCAAATTAATTCTAAATTTCTAAAGATTAATAAAAATAATAGTAAAATAGACTAAAATGAAATTGTAATCATATAATAAGTAAATAGATGGTAATGAAATATTGAAAAGTGACCAGTAGTGCCTTCGAGCGTGGCGATGTGTACGGGCGGAGCACAGTCGTGTAACGGTGGCACACGGGCATGTAACTGTGGCACACGTTTGTGTGCTGTAAAAAATCTGGGTAACACGGCGGTGCAGCGGGCGTGGACTCTGCTAACACAGGCGTGGCTTCAGATTTTTGTGTTTATGGGAAAGGGAGAGGGTTGAGGAGGTGGTGGGAGGCAATGGGGCTGAGTTTTGTGAGAGATGGCCGGAATGGGGGTAGGGATTTTGGGAGAAATCGGTTTAGGGTTATGATATTTGGGGAAGATGACTGTCATGTTCTATATATAGGGGATCAGACACGGGTAGGGGACACGCCCGTGCTCGATTTTTTTCAGCCCGTACTTTTTGCAATTTTCAAATTTTGGGTGCGATCGGGTGCTTGGCCACGGCTGTGGTTAAAGTGACACGCCCGTTTTTGACAAGTCAGTATAGTCCACGGTTGATCAGCACGGGCGTGTCCAGCCCGTGTTTGGCAAGTCAGTATACTCCACGGTTGCTCAGCACAGGCGTGGGGCTATTGTCATAGCCCGTGTTGGGGATAAAAATCGCCTTTGTCGAGCACGGCTATAAGTACGCCCATGTCTCATCCCATGGCTTCCACACGGCCACGGGCACGCCCGTGTGTAAGGCCGTGTGGTCTAAAACCTGCGTTTTATTAGATTAGTTAATATGGGATTAAATGCTAAAAATTAAAATTATAATGTTAGTAAAGTTAGTGCTCGGGTTGCCTCCCGAGAAGCACTCGTTTAAAGTCTTAAGCTAGACTTACCCTGTTTTCATTTCTAAAAGAAGGTTCACGGAGCTGAAGCTCATCTCTCATATCCCTAAAATCTTCACCATTATAGATTTTGAGTCGGTGACCATTTACCTTAAATGTGCCCTGAGTTGGATGAGTTACCTCGATTGTGCCGTAGGGAAAATTTATTTTGATCACGAATGGACCTGACCATCTTGATTTCAGTTTCCCAGGAAACAGTTTAAGCCTTGAGTTGTATAGCAGGACCAAGTCTCCTACTTCGAATTGTTTTGATTTCTTTAGACGAGCATCATGTCGTCGCTTTGTTGCCTCCTTGTATAGTTTTGAGTTCTCGTAGGCATCAGTTCTCCATTCGTCTAGCTCGTTCATCTGTATCATTCTTTTCTCTCCAGCAGTTTTAAGATCGTAATTTAAGAATTTTATAGCCCAAAAGGCTTTATGTTCTAACCCGAATGGCAAATGAAAACTTTTCCCGTAGACAAGTTTGTATGGGGATGTCCCTAGGGGGGTCTTAAATGCTGTTCTATAGGCCCATAGGGCATCATCTACTTTTAATGCCCAATCTTTTCTGCTTGATTCAACCATTTTTTTGAGAATACGCTTAAGTTCTCGGTTTGCTACTTCAACTTGCCCACTGGTTTGAGGGTGATATGGGGTAGCTATCCTGTGGTGTACTCCATATTTTTTTAAGACCTTATCAAATTGAGTATTACAAAAATGAGTACCCCTATCACTAATGATGGCTCTAGGTGTTCCAAATCGAGAGAACAGTTTCTTGAAAAACTTAACTACTACTCTGGCATCATTGGTAGGTAAGGCTTCGGCTTCTACCCATTTTGACATGTAATCAACTGCTACTAGGATGTACTTATTTCCGAATGAACTAGGGAATGGACCCATAAAATCAATACCCCATATGTCGAATATTTCATATGCTAGCATGTATGTTTGAGGCATTTCATCGCGTTTAGAAATATTACCTGTTCTTTGGCATTTATCACATGAAGTGACGTACCTGTTGGCATCTTTAAATAAAGTAGGCCAATAAAAACCTGATTCGAGTATTTTATGTGCTGTCTTAATGCCGCTGTAATGTCCTCCTGAAGGTCCTGAATGGCAATGTTCCAAGATCTTGCGTGCTTCTGCCTTTGTAACGCATCTTCGAATTACTTGATCTGCACATATACGGAAAAGAAAGGGGTCCTCCCAGAAATAGTTCTTCACATCAGAAAAGAATCGCTTCTTTTGATGATGTGTTAGCTTTTTCGGTAGAACGTTAGCGGCTAAATAATTCGCAATATCTGCAAACCATGGTACCTCGGAGCAGGTTATAGAAAAGAGTTGTTCGTCAGGGAATGAGTCGTTTATCTCTCTTTCATCAAGATCTTCAATATGTGGGTTTTCAAGCCTGGAGAGGTGATCTGCTGCAAGGTTTTCAGCTCTCTTTTTATCTTGTATTTCCAAATCAAATTCCTGTAAAAGTAAAATCTATCTTATGAGTCGAGGTTTTGCATCAGGTTTAGTTAAAAGATAACGAAAAGCAGAGTGATCAGTGTAAACGACAACTTTAGATAATACTAAATATTGTCTGAATTTATCAAATGCAAAGACTACAGCTAGTAATTCTTTTTCAGTGGTGGTATAATTTTCTTGTGCGGCTATTAATGCCTTGCTGGCGTAATAAATCGACTGGAAGTGCTTGTTTCTTCGCTGTCCTAAAACTGCACCTACTGCAAAATCACTTGCATCACACATTAATTCAAAAGGAAGATTCCAATCGGGGGCAATTATAATCGAGGCATTTACTAACTTCTCTTTAAGGATATTAAATGCATCTAAACATTCCTGATTGAAATTAAAAGGTACATCTTTTTCTAGCAATTTTGTTAGAGGCTTAGCTATTTTAGAAAAATCTTTAATAAATCTTCTTTAAAATCCTGCATGTCCTAAAAAGCTTCTAATAGCCTTAACTGAACTAGGAGGAGGTAATTTTTCTATGGTTTCGACCTTTGCTTTATCTACCTCGATTCCCTTACTAGAAATTTTATGTCCCAATACAATTCCTTCTTGCACCATAAAGTGACATTTTTCCCAATTTAAAACAAGGTTTGTTTCTTCATATCTCATTAGAACTCGTTTTAAATTTTTAAGGAAAAGATGGAAAGAATTACCGAATACCGAAAAATCATCCATGAATACCTCCATAATGTCTTCCACAAGTTCGTCAAAGATTGCCAACATGCAACGCTGAAAAGTAGCAGGAGCATTACATAATCCAAAAGGCATTCTACAATAAGAAAACGTACCGTATGGGCATGTGAATGTTGTTTTCTCTTGATCTTCAGGTGCTATTGGAATTTGGAAATAACCGAAAAGTCCATCTAGGAAGCAATAGTACATATGCCCAGATAACCTTTCTAACATTTGATCAATGAAGGGCGAGGAGGAAGTGATCTTTTCTAGTGGCGCTGCGTTCACCTTCCTATAATCAATGCAGACTCTCCAACCCGTGGATCGCTCGGTGGGAATTAGTTCATTCTTTTCGTTGGCTACCACCATCATGCCTCCTTTCTTTGGAACAACTCGCACAGACTTACCCAATTGCTTTGTCGAAATAGGATAAATTATTCCAAATCTAGAAGTTTAATTACCTCGGCTTTCACAACTTCTTTTACGTTGGGATTCAATCGTCGTTGAGGTTGTACACATGGCTTGTATTCCTCTTCCATTAGAATTTTGTGGGTGCAAAACGATGGGTTTATCCCCTTAATGTCAGAGATTTTCCATTCTATGGCTCTTTTATGTTATCTTAGTACCTGTATCAGCTCCTCTTTTTCCTTGGGTTCTAATTCTGAAGAGATAATTACCGGTAGGGTAGAGTTGTCCCCGAGGAATGCATACTCTAGGTGCTTCGATAATTGTTTTAATTCTAATTTAGGCGGCTCATCAATGGAGGGTTTTTGTTTTGGATCGTCATTGACTTTAATGCTCTCTTCTTTCGTATATCTAGATGAAGATGTATTCAAATTCAGCTCGTCATCTTCATCTTCTTCCCCCTCTTCTTGAGTCAGACACAGTTCCATCGTGTCATCATGTATAATTTCCTGTAATGAGTTTTGAATGATATGATCAGTGGTATCAACAAAATAACAGGAATCATCTTGTTCTCTAGAATATCGCATGGTGTCATAAATTTGAAAAATAATTTCCTCCTCGCCTATCCTTAATGCAAGTTTTCCATCACCTACATCGATAACAGCCCTAGCAGTAGCTAAAAGAGGATGCCCTAAAATTAAGGGAACCTCAATGTCCTCATCCATGTCAAGCACAACAAAATCAACAGGGAAAATGAATTTATCAATTTTTACTAAGACATCTTCGATAACTCCTCTAGGATATTTAATAGATCTATCAGCTAATTGAATACACATCCTAGTGGGTTTCGGTTCCCCCAGATCTAGTTGTTTAAACATTTTATAAGGCATTAAATTAATACTGGCACCTAGATCAGCTAATGCTTTCTCAATATTCAAACTACCAATTAAACATGGAATAGTAAAACTTCCTGGGTCTTTTAATTTGGTTGGTAACTTGTTTTGAAGGATGGCTGGACATTCTTCATTAAGTTCCACTATTGATACTTCTTCAAGCTTCCTTTTATTCGTCAGGAGTTCTTTTAAGAATTTTGCGTATGTCGGCATCTGTGAAATGGCTTCAACAAAGGGTAAGTTATTATGTATTTGTTTAAAGAGTTTAAGAAATTTACCGTATTGAGCATCTAATCGGTCTTTCTTCAACTTTGCTGGGTATGAGCTTGGTGGTTTACTTTCTTTGCGCACTGGAGTTACATCCTTACCTCCCTCATCCTTTGCTTTGTCATCTTCATGTGGTATTTTTTCCTTTGGTTCGACTAACTCCTTTCCACTTCTCAGTGTAACCACCTTTACCTGTTCTGTTCCTTTAGAAAAAATCTCTGATCGAATTTCAGAAACCATCTTAGTAAGTTGTCCAACTGACTTCGTAAGTTCCCCAACTTGGTTCTCGATCACTTTGATCGATGCTTGTTGATTATCAAGCGTTGTCTCAGTTGTTTGGAGACGGGTATCTGTGGCTACTATGAATTGTGTCAGCATCTCTTCAAGGTTCGGCTTCTTTTCCTATGGATAGGGCTGATTTTGGAAATTTTGAGGAGGTTGTTGTCTTTGAATTCCTTGATTTCCTTGACCTCCCCATGAAAAATTTGGGTGGTTCCTCCAACCTGGATTATAAGTATTACTATAAGAGTTATTATTAGATCTGAAATTATTACCTATATAGTTCATCTGTTCGCTTTCTGTGCCCGGTTGGTAGGGTGGGTACTCAGGATTCACCACAATTCCACTTGCGTCGCATTTGCATTCATCGGATGTACTGCGAAGAACACAAACTATCAAGCTTTTTATTCATCATCTCTACCTGTGTTGATAGCATGGTTACTGCGTCGAGGTTGAAAACTCCGGCTGATTTTGTTGGTTTTGTCCTTGTAACCTGCCACTGATAGTTATTCAGTGACATCTCTTCAATAAACTCGTAGGCTGCTTCAGGAGTTCTGTTGTTTAGGGTTCCACCGACGGCTGAATTCAATTAGTTGCCTCGTTGAGGGGTTTACACCGTTATAGAAAGTTTGGACTTGGAGCCACAAGGGTAAACCATGGTGCGGACACCTTCTCAAGAGATCCTTGTATCTCTCCCATGCGTCGTATAATGTCTCTAAATCCATCTACACAAAAGGAGAGATATCATTCCGTAATTTGGTCGTTTTGGCCGGTGGGAAATATTTTAATAAAAAATTTTCGGTCATTTGATCCCATGTGGTGATTGACCCTCGTGGTAACAAGTTTAACCACTGTTTGGCTTTATTCCTTAATGAAAAGGGAAATAACTGAAGCCTTATGGCATCATCAAAAATGCCATTTATTTTGAAGGTATCACAGAACTCTAAAAAATTAGCTATATGAGTGTTTGGATCTTCGTCCTGCAAACCATCAAATTGAACAAATTGTTGAATCATTTGTATAGTGTTAGGCTTTAATTCAAAATTATTAGCAGCTATAGCAGGCCTAACAATACTAGATTCGGCTCCTGTTAAATGAGGTTTAGCATAATCATACATAGTACGCGGAGCATTATTTTCTGCCACATCTTGTGGTGGTGGATTATTCTCGTCCATCCCATCAGTAGGATTGGATTCATCTTCTCGCTCTTTTTCTGTGTAATTTAGGGCTCGCCTAATTTCTCTGCGATTTCTTCGAGCGGTAGCTTCAATATCACTGTTGTATACTATAGGTCCTCTCAGGTTCCTTCTAGTCATAAACTAGAGGTACCTAGAAGGAAGAAGTAATAAAAGAAGAAAAATTAGCAAATAGAATAAGAAATAAAATTGAATAAAAAATGGCTAAAGTAATAAAAATAGAGTGTTCTTAATATTTTAGTTCCCCGGCAACGGTGCCAAAAACTTGATCACTGTGAAGTTAGAGTTTTAAATTTATAAAGATAATAATCGAACCTGAAAACTAACTATGACAACGATTGAGACAAGTGCACCTATCGAACAGTAGTATAGTTAAGGCTAGACCGAAATGTCGAACCCAAAGGAACTAAAAGTACTAATACTAACTTTCTTTCTATTATTTAGCCTAAGAATTAAGCGAATGGTTGATTAATCTAAATTAATTAACTACTAAACTTAAAGACTCTAAGACAAAGAAGAATGAAATTGGGAGAATACTTGAGGAAAAACCAATTAATTAAGACGACACCCAAGGACGAATCCACCTAGACTTCACTTGTTATCTAACTCTGAACCAAACGATTTATTCATTTGACTTGATCCGTAGGATTCCCTAATTTATATTAAACCCTCTCTCGAGGCGAATAACGTCTAACCCTAGGTTGGTTAATTGAAATCTCTTTCTAATTAAAACCCCTAGAATTGCATCAACTCGATCTATGGACTCCCATATTAGGTTTCACCCTAATCCGTCAACGCTTCGTCACCCTATCTCTAGGCGCGCGATCAACTCCGCTTAACTATGCTAGATCTACTCTTAGGAAGGGACTTTTGCTCCTCCACCTAAGCACATCCAACTTGAATTAATATCCGCGAAATATCAACACAAGAATTAAGCACACATAATTAAGAACAAGTCAAATATTTATCATATAGTTCAGCAAACAATAACAAGATTCATCTAAGTTTCATCCCCCTCAGGTATCTGAGGGGTTTAGTTCATAACAATAAAAGAAAACATCTCAGAAGAAAAGATAAAACAAAACATAAGAAATCCCTAAAACCCCCTGAAGGAATTGAAGAGGAGATCCTCCGCCTTGAGTAGAATTCCGGCTTCTTGAGATGGATCAACTGGCTATCCCTTAGTGAATTCCCCACAAATTTGCCTTCTCTGGCCTAGCAAGATGCCCTTAGACGGTAGCTTTAGGCTCCTGTCGACTCCCCTGTCGACTCTCCTGTCGACTCTCCTTATACGGTCATACTTAGGGTGTATTTATAGGCTTTTAGAATGTGTTTCTTTGCCCCTAAGTATCCAAATCCGATTGAAATTGCTCTTTTCTGCGGCAGGGACACGGCCATGGCACACGCCCGTGTGAATCGTCTTTGGGCCGTGTTCGGACTTCATTAATGAGGCACGGCCGTGTGGTCTTGGGCCCAGGCCATGTTGATTTCGTGATATGGCCAATTTGGCTCGTTTTAAGCCCGTTTCTTGTTCTTTTCATCCTCCGGTGCTTCCCTGAGTATAAAACATGAAAAGAAAGGATTAAGAGCACCTTTTTACATAAAATGAGGGATAATTCATCCAAAAGTATGCTAAATGTGGGATTAAAATATGTTACTTTTACGGTTTATCAAGCGTGTCTAAGGGTCACACGGGCGTGTCCTTTGGACCACACGGGCGTGTGAACCCTACACCATGGAAAATTTTTAAAATGTCACGAAAAATTCTTAAAGTTTTCGATTAAGTCCCGACTCGATTCTAATGTACGTATTAGGCCTCGAGGGTACATTTAAGGGACGTCCTGAACAATCTCGGTTAATGAATAGTGATTTACATGATTTATCTAAAACTATTCTGAAATGCTCTGGTAACGCTCTGTAACCCTGTTCAGGTGATGGATACGGGTTAGGGATGTTACACAACTCATGTGCTTTGATATAAGTGGAGGCTTATGCTCTAAAGATGATCGAACCCATAACCGGTATGTTGGGTACATGACTTGTGCATGGCATGACTTTACTAGAAATAATGGAATTTATAGCTCAATTAAAGAGTTAATGATATCCTCTCATTGACATTGTGTGGATTGATAAATATGAAACGTGGCCACAAGTTGCTTGTTCCTGAACGAGCAATTTATCACAGTCATTTGTTGAGAATGGTCATATTAATCATTAATAAGACACAAAAGTGACAATGAGATAAAATAGAATTGTATTGAGTGAACGTGTTTAACTCAAAGGAATCAAGGATATCATATGAGGGTAACACACGTATGACGAGGTCATTGGACAAAGTAGTTGGATGAATTGCTTTCGTAAATAGTATACAATAAGGAGTTTTCAATCATGGTACTTCTTGTGGACTGACTCCATAATTAAGTAAATTGCGAATTATTAAAACGATGCTTTTGGACATAATTGCAATCACTAGAGCCTAATTGTATATGTTCAATTGGTCCCTCCGCTAGCTCAACAAAAGCTCGACTGGACTGCATTTGTATCAGAAGAAAATTCTACGACTTTGGGAATAATTTAATTGAGTCGATTTATTCTATATGGAATTAAATTAGGTGGTCGTAAAAATTGTTCAACTAGAGAATTTGATTAAAGAATTTTCTTGAAAAATTAATTTTGAAAATCTCGGTGATTTTTGGAAAAATTAATTTTGATTAAGTAAAATTAAATTAATAAAATCAATTAAAATTAATATGATATTTTTGGAAGTTAATGTTCAATCATACAATTGGTCCAATGGCTAATTGAACTTGAAAATTGTACATGAGATTGTAAATTGGGCCCGGGAGCCCATGTAGCATCCTAAAATTTGGAATTTTATGTGTTGCATTATTTCTTGCGTTAGGCTAGTTAAAAATATTAATTGTGTATGTTTAAGGGGTCCTAAGAAGGCTCGGGGCTGAATTGGGCTTTAGTAAAATTTTTGTGTTTAAGCACTTTAAGGAGAGAGGGTAAATGGCATCAATGCTTATGGAAATAAGTGAGTAAATTGCTAGCATAAATGAGCATATGGTAAAGAGGATGTGGCATCACATGATGGGCTTTAAGGGAGGAGGTTCGAATCCCACTTGATGCAAATTTTGACTATTTTTTTTGTGTTATTCATCCATAGTGTCGGTCATAGATGTATTTAAGGCAAGGAAGACTTTTTAATTTTGGAAAGGTGGCTAAGGAAATAAGGTAAGGATGAGGGTAAGGAAAGAAATGAAAGAAAAGGAGCAAGAAGAGGGATATGTTGGCCGGTTTTGGGGAGAATGTTTTGGAAAGTTTTTATGGTCAATTTTTGATCCTTTTGGTATGGTATACACGGTTTGGGAAGGGTCTTGGGAGTAGCCGAATTTTCTTTAGTCTTTTGGTAGAATTTTGGTGCTTGTTAGGCCTAATTTCTTTTAGCATTCTTTTGTGCTCTTTTCTTCAACTTCTTCTCTCATTGCCGAAACTTCAAGCCAATAGTGGCTATTTTTCTTTTTTTTTCTTCTTCTTTGTCTTGCCGAAATCACCTAGCCATTGTGACCAAATTATTTTCACTCATCTTCCCTTTGAAAACCGAAACTAGTTAAGCACTCCTTCTCCATCTTTCTTTTATTTTTCACAAAATTCTTCAACCCTTCTTTCTTCTTCTCTAATCCATACTTTCATAGCCAAAATTTCTTGTTCATTTTCTCCATAACCGAACCTTGATTATCTTCTCTTCCTCATCATACAAGTTGGATTTTTCTTTCTTGATTAAACCGGGTAAGTGTTTTATTCAAATCCTTTCAATTTTTTCTCCTTAGCCGAATGAATATTCCTCATCATTTGGTTATTTCATATTATTTCCAAACTGAAATGGTGTTTTCCCACACTCCCTCATATTTTGATAATATTCTATTTGTAGTACTTTAGTGGATTGGCCGAATATCACATCTTAGCCGAATCACTTCTAGTCTTGTGCCCAATCGATCGAAGTGGATCTATTATTGTCAAGGTAAGAGATTTCTTCAAGGTTCAATATCTTAATACTTGGTTATTCCGCTTAAACTGATTGATGATTATGTATACACATTTATCCTAGGGACTATATCAATTGTTGATCTTTCAGAAATAGAGGTAAGCCGAATCTTATCCCTAAACGATTACTTTCGTTCATAGTAATAGTTTTCTAACCGAGATCTTTTCAATGGAGGCAAATGATACCGAATCGAAATGAAAAGCAATTGGAGAACTCAAAAGGAGTGGATTTGCGGTTCCTACTCCTAAGTTCAAATGAAGGGCGGTATCGGTGATTCGAGATTTTCCACCGAGTTGTGGACCATCATCCGGTGAGAATCGACAAATCGTGGTCGTTCACGATTTAGAGAGTAAGTATTTTAGATCGATGATTTAGATTTAGATTAATAAAAATCTCATTCATTAGATTAATCGAGTATTATGTTGTCATAGGTGCCGACGATCAAGAGAGTTTAATACTTACCGTAATCAGGTGTGTAATCTCACCAAAATCCCGTAAATCTGTGTTTTAGCATCATGTTAGAAATATAGATCATTGTTGCTTAAAAACTCAAAATCGGTAAAATAGTATGAATCGAGTAATTTGCCTAAACATCGTAAATACTGAGATTTGTCAAATTAGGGATTATTTGTAAAATTACGAAAATGCCCCTAAGTTCCAAATTAGAAAATGCCCCTATGAGCCGAATCACAGAAATGCCCCTAAAGGGCCAATTTGCTAGAATGCCTTAATGGGCCGTATTGCTTAAAAATCCTTAAAAGTGCCGAGTTATGAAAATACCCTTATGGGCCAAATTACAAAAATGCCCCTATGGGCCGATTTGATAGATTGCCCTAATGGGCCAAACTACAAAGTGTGATAATGGGCCGGTTTATCGTATCAAATCTCTGGATTAATGATTGTTGTTTATATTTAAAATTATTATGTTTTATAATATATGTTGCATTACATAATTTTCGCAAGGGATGGGAAAAATGTTGAAGAGAAGTGTAACCCGGTGGCTTTGCCAAAAAAATGTTTGTTAATATGTTTCACTATGATTCCAATGGCTTGGCCACAATCAAATTATAATATAAATGACAACTTGCCTGCGATTGGTGTGTTTGGCGGGGTGGGTTGACTTGATCCCCACAGATGTCATGGGATGGTACGGGTGGTGTGTAGCGGATGGATATCTAGGATGGGTTGGGTTGCATACATTCATACATTTGCTTCATTTTAAGATTTTTATGTAAAAGGGCTTAGGCCCATGATATTGCTATATGGGTTCAGGCCCAGTGGATGACGGCAAGGGGATTTCACACTGAGTTCTTGTAACTCACTCCCCCTTTTTCTTAACCCTTGTAGGTAATGCTCAGTGAAGTGGACTTGGGCCATGGATGACCCGGTGGAGGCCATACTTCAGTAATTGTGTTATTGAACTTTAGATTTCTATTTCCGCTTATTTTACTACTCTTACTATTTTGGGTTTTTATGTTGTAATAAGGTCTCTGGAATATTTTATTTTAGCTTTATGTTTGTCGTACTTACTATTTTGCTTGAATGATTTTAAATGGGAATTTTTCTAAAACTTAAATAAAGGTTTTCCAAAATAGATTAACAAATGGATTTCATAACAAACTTTTACAAATATTTTAACTTGGAAAGTTTTTCTCGAACTATCAACGATATTTTCAAAAGTTACGATTTATAAAGATTTTTAGTTCAAATTATCGATTTATCAAACAACCTTCGAGGTTAGTAGTACTTTATCAAATATTTCAAATCAACTTATTTTCTCAATTATAACTAAACAATATCTATATTAGTACGAATAAAAAGGATTTAACATGTTTTTCTCATGTGACATGTCAGATCCGGTCTTAACGCATGGGCCGGGTTTGGGGTGTTACATTTTATGGTATCAGAGCCTGGTTGCAAAACTCGGGTTTGTGGTTTGGGTTAAAACACGCCAAAAAGCCGTTTAAATTTTAAATTATACTTGTATTTTCTAAAGGAAGTATGGCACCACGGGTATCCGGCACCAAGTCAAGTAAGTATATGTTATCATTTTATGATTATGATTATTGTGTTATGACTATAGAAATACTCTAGAACTTTTTAGTTTTAGGAGCTGAAACTATAGAGATTGAGACTATAGGATGCGTTTTGTGAAAACGACTTTACTCCCTATACTTCATAAAATATTGTTTAATAAACACTGAAATGGTATACTGATTCATAAGACTCTTAATCAGAATAAATTGAATTAGCAAATATGAGTGTTAGAAGACGTGGACGCGATAGACGTGGCCGTGGTAGTGGCCGTGGTAGAGGCCGTGGCGCTAGAGTTGTATCTGAGGCATATGGACATATGCCGGAAATGGACGCACCTGCGTCACCTGTGACTGAAGCTGGGTCACACGATCGTATGAGAGAGGACAACGCTCTGTCCCAAGCAATGTTGCGAGTTCTGGAAAGGGTTGCTGGGGCAAGAATTGGGTCAGCAGCTCGTGGGTCAATATCGGAGTGACTTAGATCGAATAGAGCTGAAGTTTTTAAGGGTATATCGGGTGTAGCCCCAAACGTAGCGGAGTACTGGCTTGAGGCGGTGGAGCGGATCATGGACGATTTGGATTGCACCACCGAGTAGAAACTGAAAGGAGTGGTGTCTTTACTGAGGGACGAGGCGTACCAGTGGTGGCTCACTGTGCGGGAAGGCATTCAGGCCGATCGCATTACCTGGGAATTCTTTAAAATTGCATTTCAAAGAAAATATGTCGGGGCTAGCTATGTGGATGCCTGAAGGAAGGAATTCCTGAATCTGGTCCAAGGAGGTAAATCTGTGGCAGCATATAAGGTGGAATTTTTGCATCTGAGTCGGTATGCCCGGGGAATAGTACTGACTGACTACGAACGCTGTGTGTATTTTGAGGACGAGTTGCGTGATGAGTTGCGGGTACTGATAGCCCCACAGAAGGAGAGGAATTTTGCCACACTGGTGGAGAAAGCAAAGATAGCTGAAGAAGCTAAACACTCGGAGCGGCAGAACCGAGACAAGGATAGGGGCAAGAGTAAGAGAGGCTCTGGGTACTCAGGTCCTGCTAGAGGTTTTCAGAAGAGGCCCAGGAATGAAGAGCCAGCTCAAACGAGAATACAAGCTGCTACCAATCGATTCATGACCACATGCGGATTGTGGGAAACTCCACTTGGGTGAATGCTGGAAGACAACCGGTGGTTGTTTCAAATGTGGTTCCAAGGACCATCGACTTAGAGATTGCCCTCGACTGCCTGCTCAGACTCAGGTTATTCGTAACAATGATGCGCAGCCAGCTAGAGGCGCTCAACAGCCGCCAAGAGGCCGTGGGCCAGGTCGAGGTGGTAATGGAGTAGGACGAGGTCAGGGTGCACTGGGTAGAGGTACTGGTAATAGGGGTAACACGGAGACGAGACAGCCAGGGTTGGTTTATGCGATCAGACGTCGAGAGGATGGCGATGCACCTGATGTCATAACCATTATGTTTTTCATAGCTGATGTACATGTTACTACTTGAATAGATATTGGATCCACCCATTCGTATGTTGCTTGTGTTGTGTCTGGAACCTTAAACATTAGATCTGAGATTACTGCTAGAGAAACAACTATGATTAGCCCTTTAGGACAGACGGAGGTAGTGAATAAGTTATTTAGGGATGTACCCTTAGAAGTTCAGGGGGAAATATTTCTGGCGGATTTGATGGAACTGCCATTCGGCGAGTTCGACCTTATTTTGGGCATGGACTGGTTGGTTAAACACCGTGCGAACTTAGATTGTGCTGCAAAACAGATGGTGCTAAGAACTTCGGAGGATAAGGAAGTGATGATGATAGGTGAAAGAAGAAACTATCTGTCTAATGTGGTATCTGCTTTAAAGGCAGAAAAGTTGGTGCGAAAGGGGTGTGGAGCGTTCTTAGCCTTTATCAGTGATTTGGATGCCAAAGAGTTGACGATAGAAAGTGTCAGAACAGTGAAAGAGTTTTCGGACGTCTTTCTCGAGGAGCTTTCAGGATTGCCTCCGGATCGGGAGGTAGAGTTTGGCATTGAGCTGTTGCCAGGAACGGCTCCGATGTCCATTGCTCCTTATAGAATGGCGCCGAAGGAGTTAGCGGAGCTTAAAGCTCAGATTCAGGAGTTGTTGGATCGCGGATTCATTCGACCAAGTGTGTCACCGTGGAGAGCGCCGGTCTTGTTTGTTAAGAAGAAGGATGGGTCGATGCGTATCTGCATCGATTATAGGAAATTGAATAAGTTGACGATCAAGAACAAGTATCCGTTGCCGAGAATCAATGATCTGTTCGATCAGCTACGAGGAGCTTCGATTTTCTCGAAGATAGACTTGAGATCGGGTTATCACCAGCTTAAGGTCAAGGAGGCAGATATTCATAAGACTGCGTTTTGAACTCGTTATGGGCATTACGAGTTCTTGGTGATGTCGTTCGGGTTGACAAATGCACTAGCTGCATTTATGGACATGATGAACCGAGTCTTCCAACCCTATTTAGACCGGTTCGTGGTGGTGTTCATAGATGATATCTTGGTGTATTCGAAGACTGAAGAAGAGCATGATTCGCATCTACGAGTTGTGTTGCAGATATTAAGAGAAAATCAACTTTTTGCCAAATTCAGTAAGTGTGAATTTTGGCTGAAGGAGGTGACCTTCTTGGGGCATGTTGTGTCTGCCGAAGGAATTAGAGTTGATCCCCGAAAAGTCGAGACTGTATTGGATTGGAAGCCACCAAAGTCAGTGGCTAAAATTCGGAGTTTTCTAGGCTTGGCTGGGTATTATAGGCATTTTGTGGAGGGGTTTTTGTTGATTGCTACGCCCCTAACTAAGCTGTTGCGTAAGGGAGTACCGTTTGTGTGGTCAGATAAGCAACAAGAGAGCTTTGAGAAATTGAAGAAGATACTGACAGAAGCACCAATATTGATTCAACCTGAGGCTGGTAAGGAGTTTACTGTTTATTGTGATGCGTCACACACGGGCTTGGGATGTGTACTGATGCAAGGGAGAAAAGTGGTGGCTTATACATCTCGCCAATTAAGGCCGCATGAAGTTAACTATCCCACTCATGATTTGGAGTTTGCTACAGTGGTGTTTGCTCTAAAAATTTGGAGACATTATCTGTACGGAGAGAAGTCGACTATTTATATGGATCATAAGAGTTTGAAGTACCTCCTTACCCAGAAGGAGTTCAACTTAAGACAACGGAGGTGGATTGAGATATTGAAGGATTATGACCTCTCAATCGAGTATCATCCTGAAAAGGCTAACGTAGTGGCAGATGCGTTGAGTCGTAAGGTGATATCAGATTTGAGAGAGATGTTCGCTTATCTCAGTCTTTATGAAGATGGTAGCCTGTTAGCCGAACATCAGGTAAAGCCCGCATGGGTAAGTCGACAGGAGAAGCGGTTAATAGATGAAAGGTTGGGTTCCTTACTTCGGCAAATGGAAGGTGGTGAGATAGGGGATTTTGGATTGAATAGTGACGGAGTATTGTGTTTCCGCGAAAGAGTTTGTATGCCCAAGGATTCGGAATTGAGGCAAGTGATTTTGCGTGAGGCGCATAGTAGTCCATATTCTATGCACCCTTGGGCAAATAAGATGTACCGAGACCTCCGTGAGCAGTATTGGTGGCCAGGGTTGAAACGGGAGGTTACTGATTTCATGAGTAAGTGCTTAACATGTCAGCAAGTGAAGGCGGAACATTAATTGCCGTCAGGGTTGCTTCAACCGGTGAAAATTCCATTATGGAAATGGGAAAGGATAACGATGGACTTTGTTAGTGGATTACCCTTAATGCCTACTAAGAAAGATTCAGTATGGGTTATAGTAGATCGGTTAACGAAGACTACTCATTTCCTACCTGTTCGTATGGATTATTCATTGCAGAAGTTGGCCAAGTTGTATGTAGCAGAGATCGTGAGGTTACATGGGGTACCAGTGTCTATTATATCGAACAGGGACCCTAGGTTTACATCACGGTTTTGGAAGGCTTTACATGAAGCTTTGGGTACAAGGTTAAATTTCACATGGCGTTTCATCCGCAATCAGATGGTCAGTCGGAGAGAGTGATCCAGATTCTAGAAGATATGTTAAGAGGTTGTGTGATCGATTTCAGGGGTAGTTGGGAAGATTTCCTACCGTTGGCAGAGTTTGCTTACAACAACAGCTACCAATCCAGTATCCAGATGGCACCCTACGAGGGGTTCTATGGTCGTAGGTGTCATACTCCTACTTGTTGGACTGAGCTGGGGGAGCGACAGTTGTTGGGTCCTGATTTGATTTCGGAGACGAAGGAAAAAGTTAAGGTAATTCGGGAATGGTTAAAAGAAGCGTCGGACAGACAGAAATCGTACGCGAACCTGAAGCGTAAGGATATAGAATTCGCGGTGGGTGATCAGGTCTTTCTGAAGGTCTCACCTTGGAAAAAGATCTTTAGATTTGGACAGAAGGGCAAGTTGAGCCCTAGGTTCATCGGACCTTACCGGGTACTGAAGCGTGTTGGACCAGTGGCTTATCAACTTGAGTTACCTCAGGAGTTAAGTCAGATACATAGTGTATTCCATGTATCGATGTTAAGGCGTTATTGTTCGAATCCATCTCATGTTGTACTGGTGGAGGAAGTTGAATTGAGACTTGACTTGTCTTTTGAAGAGGAGCCAGTACAGATTTTAGATCGAAACGTTAAGGTGCTGAGAAGGAAGTCGGTACCATTAGTCAAAGTTCTATGGCATAATCACGAATCAGATGAGGCTACATAGGAGCCAGAGGACGCGATTCGGCAACAATATCCTCATCTCTTTTAATCAGGTAAATTTCGAGGCTGAAATTTCTTTAAGGGGGTAGAATTGTAACATCCTAAAATTTAGAATTTTATGTGTTGCATTATTTCTTCTTGTCGAGGCTAGTTAAAAATATTAATTGTGTATGTTTAAGGGGTCCTAAGAAGGCTCTTTGAATTGGGCTTTAGTAAAATTTTTGTGTTTAAGCACTTTAAGGAGAGAGGGTAAATGGCATCAATGCTTATGGAAATAAGTGAGTAAATTGCTAGCATAAATGAGCATATGGTAAAGAGGATGTGGCGTCACATGAAGGGCTTTAAGGGAGGAGGTTCGAATCCCACTTGATGCAAATTTTGACTATTTTTTTTTGTGTTATTCATCCATAGTGTCGGTCATAGATGTATTTAAGACAAGGAAGACTTTTTAATTTTGGAAAGGTGGCTAAGGAAATAAGGTAAGGATGAGGGTAAGGAAAGAAATGAAAGAAAATGAGCAAGAAGGGGGATATGTTGGCCGATTTTGGGGAGAATGTTTTGGAAAGTTTTTATGGTCAATTTTTGATCCTTTTGGTATGGTATACACGGTTTGGGAAGGGTCTTGGGAGTAGCCGAATTTTCTTTAGTCTTTTGGTAGAATTTTGGTGCTTGTTAGGCCTAATTTCTTTTAGCATTCTTTTGTGCTCTTTTCTTCAGCTTCTTCTCTCATTGCCGAAACTTCAAACCAATAGTGGGTATTTTTCTTTTTTTTTCTTTTTCTTTGTCTTGCCGAAATCCCAAATTATTTTCACTCATCTTCCCTTTGAAAACCGAAACTAGTTAAGCACTCCTTCTCCATCTTTCTTTTCTTTTTCACAAAATTCTTCAACCCTTCTTTCTTCTTCTCTAATCCATACTTTCGTAGTCAAAATTTCTTGTTCATCTTCTCCATAACCGAACCTTGATTATCTTCTCTTCCTCATCATACAAGTTGGATTTTTCTTTCTTGATTAAACCGGGTAAGTGTTTTATTCAAATCCTTTCAATTTTTTCTCCTTAGCCGAATGAATATTCCTCATCATTTGGTTATTTCATATTGTTTCTAAACCGAAATGGTGTTTTCCCACACTCCCTCATATTTTGATAATCTTCTATTTGTAGTACTTTAGTGGATTGGCCGAAAATCACATCTTAGCCGAATCACTTCTAGTCTTGTGCCCAATCGATCGAAGTGGATCTATTATTGTCAAGGTAAGAGATTTGTTCAAGGTTCAATATCTCAATACTTGGTTATTCCGCTTAAACGGATTGATGATTATGTATACACGTTTGTCCTAGGGACTATATCAATCGTTGATCTTTCGGAAATAGAGGTACGCCGAATCTTATCCCTAAACGATTACTTTTGTTCATAGTAATAGTTTTCTAACCGAGATCTTTTCAATGGAGGAAAACGATACCAAATCGAAATGAAAATCGATTGGAGAACTCAAAAGGAGTGGATTTGCGATTCCTACTCCTAAGTTCAAACGAAGGGCGGTATCAGCGATTCAAGATTTTCCACCGGGTTGTGGACCATCATCCGGTGAGAATCGACAAATCGTGGTCGTTCACGATTTAGAGAGTAAGTATTTTAGATCGATGATTTAGATTTAGATTAATAAAAAACTCGTTCATTAGATTAATCGAGTATTATGTTGTCATAGGTGCCGACAATCAAGAGAGTTTAACACTTACCGTAATCAGGTGTGTAATCTCACCGAAATCCCGTAAATCTGTGTTTTAGGATCATATTAGAAATATCGATCCTTGTTGCTTAAAAAATCAAAATTGATAAAGTGGTATGAATCGAGTAATTTGCCTAAACATCGTAAATACTGAGATTAAACATCGTAAATACTGAGATTTGTCAAATTAGGGATTGTTTGTAAAATTACGAAAATGCCCCTAAGTTTTGAATTACGAAAATGCCCCTATGAGCCGGATCACGAAAATGCCCCTAAAGGGCCAATTTGCTAGAATGCCTTAATGGGCCGTATTGCTTAAAAATCCTTAAAAGTGCCGAGTTACGAAAATACCCTTATGGGCTGAATTACGAAAATGCCCCTATGGGCCGATTTGATAGATTGCCCTAATGGGCCGAACTAAAAAGTGTGATAATGGGCCGATTTATCGTATCAAATCTCTGGATTAATGATTATTGTTTATATTTGAAATTATTATGTTTTATAATATATGTTGCATTACATAATTTTCGCAAGGGATGGGAAAAATGTTGAAGAGAAGTGTAACCCGGTGGCTTTGCCAAAAAAATGTTTGTTAATATGTTTCACTATGATTCCGATGGCTTGGCCACAATCAAATTATAATATAAATGGCAACTTGCCTGCGATTGGTGTGTTTGGCGGGGTGGGTTGACTTGATCCCCACAGGTGTCATGGGATGGTACGGGTGGTGTGTAGCGGATGGATATCTAGGATGGGTTGGGTTGCATACATTCATACATTTGCTTCATTTTAAGAGTTTTATGTAAAAGGGCTTAGGCCCATGATATTGTTATATGGGTTCAGGCCCAGTGGATGACGGTAAGGGGATTTCACACTGAGTTCTTGTAACTCACTCCCCCCTTTTCTTAACCCTTGTAGGTAATGCTCAGTGAAGTGGACTTGGGCCATGGATGACCCGGTGGAGGCCATACTTCAGTAATTGTGTTATTGAACTTTAGATTTCTATTTCCGCTTATTTTACTACTCTTACTATTTTGGGTTTTTATGTTGTAATAAGGTCTCTGGAATATTTTATTTTAGCTTTATGTTTGTCGTACTTACTATTTTGCTTGAATGATTTTAAATGGGAATTTTTCTAAAACTTAAATAAAGGTTTTCCAAAATAGATTAACAAATGGATTTCATAACAAACTTTTACAAATATTTTAACTTGGAAAGTTTTTCTCGAACTATCAACGATATTTTCAAAAGTTACGATTTATAAAGATTTTTAGTTCAAATTATCGATTTATCAAACAACCTTCGAGGTTAGTAGTACTTTATCAAATATTTCAAATCAACTCGTTTTCTCAATTATAACTAAACAATATCTATATTAGTACGAATAAAAAGGATTTAACATGTTTTTCTCATGTGACATGCCAGATTCGGTCTTAACGCATGGTCTGGGTTTGGGGTGTTACAGCCCAAAACCGAGACCAAGACCCAAAAACTTGTCGAATTGGGCCTGGTATGTGAAACTATAATAGCCCAATTTTGGGGCTAGTCAGAACAGTGGTTTCAGAACCACTAATCCAAGGCCGGAGAAATTATTTTTAATATTATTTTATGTGTTATAGCATGATTATATGAGTGCGTGAAAATTTTGGTGAAATAATTTTAGTGATTACTTGCTTAATTTTGAAAAAGGACTAAATCGCATAAAGTGTAAAAGTTTTGTTCTACAAGCTAAAGCTGTTAAATAGCTATGGAACACTAAATTAGAGGTCATTATTGAGTAAATAGACCAATAAAATTATGGTGGCTGGACATGGAATTTTTAATTGGAGACAAAGTCATAAAATGGTCAAAATTAGGTGACATTAGGTGACTTGTTTAATAAAAAAATAAAACAAAAAGAGAGGAGGCTATCATCTTCTCTTCACCGCCAAAATTCTCAGCAAAAAAGGGGGGTTTTGAGAGCTCAAATTTCAGCCAGGCTTTTCTCTTGCAAGTAAGTGATTTTGGTGATTGTTTTTGTTAATTTTTGTGTTTTTGGAACCCCTATAGCTTAATCTAGCTAATGAGGGGACTATTTTGCAAAATGGTTGAGAGTCAAGGGTCTTGCCATGAGAGTATTTATGTTGTTTGCTGAATTTTTATGAAATAAAATGAAACTTGGTTGTTTAATAAACAACTTTTGTGAAAGGATTTTTCATGAAAACACCTAAAAGGACCATTTTGTGAAGTATATAAAATAGGTTGTAAATGTGTGAAATAATTGAAAATTGTGAGTTACTATAAGAGTAATAAAGGTTCGGCTAGGCTTGTTAAAGGAGGAAATTTGATTAAAATTATTTTACGAGCCTAGGGGCAAAATCATAATTATGTGAAAGTCTAGGGGAAAATTGTAATTTTGCCCAGGTATGAATTATAGATTGTCTTGATTAATGTAGTGATTGAATAAGTGAATTTGTCATTATAGATCAAGAAAAACAGAGTCCGGACCCAAACCAGGGGAAAACTAAGCTATTGGACTAAATCGAACTAGTCGCCCATATTTTGTATACCGAGGTAAGTTGTACGTAAATAATACAACTTTATTGTTATTATGTATTGAACAATTAATATGGCATAAAGTGTTTGATTATTGTTGTGAATATGCATGATGATAATTGATGTGGTAAAAACTCCCGGTTGAACCTTAAGAATAGATTGGATATCCATGCCATGACATTTGGGTGATATGTGTGCTAGTGTAAGACCATGTCTGGGATGTGGCATCGGCCACATTATGAGAGCCAGTGTAAGACCATGTTTGGGACATGGCATCGGCATTGATATGAGAGCTTGTGTAAGACCATGTCTGGGACATGGCATCGGTATTGATATGAGAGCTAGTGTAAGACCATGTCTGGGACATGGCATCGGCCTTGATATGTGAGCCAGTCTAAGACCATTTCTAGGACATGGCATCAGCATTGATATGAGAGCTAGTGTAAGACCATGTCTGGGACATGGCATCGGCCTCGATATGTGAGCCAGTGTAAGACCATGTTTGAGACATGGCATCGGCATCGTACTCTTTTGTGTGAGGCTTGTCGGGTATCCTTTGGTATTCCAACTGGTTCAACGGGTAATTTAAAGCTTGTGTCAACAGTGAGAAAAGTTACGACTATGTTGTAAGTGATACATGTACCTACACAAAATTCATGAGAAATGAGCTCGGTTTATGTTGTATGATTAGTAAGGATTGTAACATCCAGATTTAGGGCCTAGTCAGAATAGTGGTGCGAGAACATAAATCCGAGGCATAAGTATGAGTTTTTGAGGTCTATGCCATGTTTTCATGCTAGTGTGAAAGTTTCATGAAGCAATTTTGTTAAATTGCGGTTGAACTGTCCAAAAGGACTAAATTGCAAAAGTTACAAAATGTGAGATTCTAGAAGCTATTTGTGTGAAATTGCTTTAGAATATCAATTAGAAGTCCTTAATGAGTAATTTTCACAATTTCTAATTTTTGAACAAATTTGGGCATGGATGAGTTAAATTAGGAAGTTTGTCAAAAAGGGTATTTTGGTCATTTGACAATTAAATGATTAAAATAGGAGAAAAGATGACAAAATTCATTCATCTTCTTCTCGAAGGCTGCCGAAAATTTGAGAGAAGCCATTGTTAGGGCTCTTCAAATTTTCAAGCTAGCTAGTAAGTGTATTCTAGCCCGTTTTTGATATTCTTCGTATTTTTGAAGTCCTAGTAGCATGAGTAAGCTATTTTTAGCTATATGATGAGCTAAAATGGATGTTAAAAAATGTACCCATGTATGACATGCATGTATTTTGATGTTTTATGGAAGAATATGAAAGCTTGATGTTGTAGAAACATCTTTTTCTAAGTGAATTCCATGAAAAATGCATGTAGGGACTAGTTTGTGAAAGTCTTGAGTTTGGTCATACATGTGAGAATTAGTGAGAAATGATGATAGATTTAATTGAGTAAGTGATTCGGCTAAGCATGAAAGGCTAGAAAGTTGAATAAAAATCACTTTACGGGCCTTGGGGCAAAAGTGTAAATATAAGAAAGATTAGGGGCAAAATGGGGATTTGGCTAAAGTATGAGATAAAGGTCAATTTAGTCAATGTGTGTATTGAATGTGTTGATTTTTCATTATAGATCAAGAAAGACGAAGCCCGGATCGAAACCGAGGCAGGGGCAAGGTCGTGGACTAAATTGCACATCTCTATACTTTTTGAGTACCGAGGTAAGTTTACGTATAAACAATGCATTATGCGTATACTTTGTAAATGCTAGCTAGAGTATAGCATGGTTGAGAACCTATATGGTTCATGTGGAATGAATGAGTTATTTATAGTGAACAAACGAATGAATGAACTACAAAGTAGATATGTGAATGTGTAGTGATAATGCTTGATGGTAAGCTAAGTGCGATGCTACCCCAATACTTAGCAATGATGAGCTGGACTATGTGCGATGCTATCGCTAAGTATATTGTTTAGTGGGCTAAGTGCGAGACCACTATGATTACCTTATTGGTAGGCTAAGTGTGATACTACCTTATTGTATCAATTGTGGTAGGCTAAGTGCGAAACCACCGAGAGAGTAGCTGTGTGGATGTATTAGTGGGTAGTGTAGATGTGTGGATGTGTTATTGTGAAATAAAGATGTGTTGTATATTGTGTAAATGCGATATTGAATGCAGGGGTGCATGTCAATGGTTATGAGTATGTGACTTATGATGTGTTGGAAATATGGTAAGGGATAGAAAGAGTAAGCATAGTTGTGAATTACTTATGTTAGTATAATGCTAATTGTTGTTTAGCTTATATTATGATGATTAATTGTTTATGTGAAAACTCATTAAGCTCAAAGCTTACTCCCTTTCTTTTCCCTTGTCTTATAGAGTAATAGAGTTGAATCGAGATACGTGGATCAATTGGAAGATCGCCCACACTATCAGCACACTCTGGTACATTGGATTAAATGTTTTGTATATGGCATGTATAGGGGCTAGACAAGTTAGTGATTTTTGTTTGTAAATGGCTAAGTTATGTTGGCCTTTAGATGGATAATCTATTTTGTATAATGCCATAGTTGTTGGCTATTTTATTATATGAAAAGATGTAGTTATCCATGTAAGATTGTGTTTCAAATTGAGTTGATTATGGATGTGTTGAATGAGTACATGTTGTGTATGCTAGAGGTGTGAGAAGAGGCATGACAAATAGCTTTGTTCTTCTCTATGTGGGTAGACACACGGGCATGTGTCTACACCATGTGTGACATACGGTCAGCCCATGGGCATGCGACTTGGCCGTGTGTCCCCTGTATCTTAGTATTTTAAGTCAGAATAGACCACGGACTAGTCACAGGGGCGTGTGCCTAGGACGTGTGAGTTATTCAGTGTTGGCCACGGGCTAGCCACACGGGCGTATGTCTAGACTTTAAGCCCGTGTGAAGTAGTCAGTGTGCACCACGGGTGGTGAACACGGGCGTTTGACCTAGCCATGGGACTTTGGCAGAATGGTTGAGTTTTGTGCACGAGTTATGGACATGGGCGTGTGTGACTACACACGGGCGTGTATCATCTAGCACGGGCGTGTAGTCCCTGTCTAGATGGAGAAAATTTTTAAGATAGTAAGAGTTTTCGATATGGTCTCGAGAGCCCTCGTGTGTTTGAGTAAGGCCTCTTAACTCAAAAATGTGGTTGTCGTGGTGACTTAAGGAGAGTAGTCACGTTGAGCCTAAGTGGCGATCAAATAGTTTTAATCCGGTAATGCCTCGGACCCGGTTCCGGTAGGGATTACGGGTAAGGGGTGTTACAAGGTTGAAAATGAGTAAGTTATGCCTTTAATCATTTGAGAATTATGTGCAAGTTTATAATGTGTTATGAGTATAATAATGCATTGTAATTTTTGTTACTTATTTACATGCGACTTACTAAGCTTTATGCTTACTCCCTCTCTTTTCCATTTTCTTAGTGCCGCCAAGCTAGCTCGAGGATCAATAGACGTCGGAGGCATCGATCACACTATCAATTGAAGCATTTGGTATAGTTAGCCTTATTATTTTAAGTATGGCATGTATAGGGACTGGGTCTTTTTGTTAAGTGTCATATTGTTTTGCCCATATGTGTTGGCTTGTCATGAAGATGATCCATTTTGTCTAAGGCCATGGATAAAGGCTAATTTTTGTTGTTGATTTATACAAATGATGGTGTTTTTCATGATTGAGCAAATTGCATGGTTGAGTATTTGGTATATTAATGCATGAATGAGTAGGTTGCATGATTGAATTGATAAAGTTTGTGATGAGTTTTGCATGTGAATGAAGTATAGTGGCCTTGATGCGTGGATGTCTTGGTTGTGGCTGATTTAGTCATGTGTTTATGTGAGAATTGGTTTTGCTTGGTGTGGTTTAGGTTGGTACAAGCAAGGGTGGCAAAAAGGCTTGGTAGATAGCCTTATTTTGTCCACACGGGTAGACACACGGGCGTGTGTCTAGGCCGTGTGTGATACAGGTCCTGCCCTATGGGCGTGTAGTCTGGCCGTGTGTCCTCTGCACCTTAAGTTGGCAAAATAGAATACCCAGTAGTAACCACACAGGCTGAGGCACGGCCGTGTGGAAGACACGGCCATTGTACATGGGCATGTGCCCAGGCTGTGTGAAGTCTGCACCTTGAATGTGAAATTAAATTCACCACATGGCCTAGCACATGGGCGTGTGAATTGGCCGTGTGACCTTATTGGGTTGATGACGTCAGAAACAGAATGTCAAGGTTTTTACACACGGGCTGAGACACAGGCGTGTGAGGGACACTGGCCACGGATACGGGCGTGTGCCAGGCTGTGTGAAAACCCCTGTAGGTTTGAATTGAGAAATAAATCCACACGGGCAAGGGACACGGGCGTGTCCCTATATGCTTAGGCCGTGTGAGTTACACAGTCCTTCAACATGGCCAAGTTATTAGGTCAGACGGGCGTTTCACCCTTCCATACGGGCGTGTGCCCCTATTTTTAGTGACATTTTCCAAAGTTTTTCTAAAGAACTCGGTTTGGTCCCGAACCGTTTCTAAAGTCTGTTTTGGGCATCGTAGGCTCATATTATGGATTTTAAGACAAAGTTTGAAAAGTTTTAAATTTGAACGAACTTTTATGATCCGGAAATGTATGTTAGTATGTGTTTAAGTTAGGTAACGCCTAGTACCCTGTTCCAGTGTCAAACACGAGTAAGGGGTGTTACATTTAGTGGTATCAGAGCTATGGTTTAGTCGATTCTTGGACTAACCTAGCATGAGTACGAGTCTAGCTATACATGCCATATATGTGATATGATAGTGTGACAACTCCGGACGAATTTAAATTCTATTTTTATATAGAAAATGGATCCTGACAGAGCAATTGCAGATGATGTCGAAAGTAATGCGCCGGCTCCCGCGGAAGGGACCGCGCCAGTCGAAAGTTGGCCTGTGACACTGAGTTAGGGCGGAGGGGCTAGAGAAGCCTTTCTCCATATGATGAATGCTTGGTATTCAAAGTTTGTTCGTGCAAACCCGAGCGCTCCACCTCCTCTACCCCCTCCATTCCCTCAGCCTGCCCCTACAGCTCCCCAAGTAGTGGAAATGATTAGAAGGGAAAAACCTCCAGTAGACAGAATTTAAAAGCAAGGGGCCGAGGAATTTCGAGCGAATATAGATGATGACCCAGAAAGGGCAGAGTTCTGGCTAGAAAATACCATTAGGGTATTCGATGAATTGTCTTGCACACCTGAGGAGTGCATGAAGTGTGTTGTGTCACTCCTGCGAGACTCGGCCTACCAATGGTGGAACACCCTTGTGTCGGTTGTACCAAGGGAAAGGATTACATGGGAGTTTTTCCAAGAGGAATTTCATAAAAAGTATATTAGCCAAAGGTTTATAGACAAGAAAAGGAAGGAATTTCTTGAACTAAAGCAAGGCCGAATGATGGTAACAGAGTATGAGCGTGAGTTCGTGAGGCTCAGCAAATACGCTCGAGAGTGTGTATCTACCGAAGCCATCATGTGTAAGAGATTTGAGGATGGATTGAACGAAGGCATTTGACTTTTGGTTGGCATCCTAGAGTTAAAAGAATTTGTGGTGCTCGTTGAAAGAGCTTGCAAGGCTGAGGAATTGGCCAAAGAGAAAAGGAAAGCTAATATTGAGTCTTGTGACTCAAAGAAAAGACAATTGGGAAATCGTTTCAGTCCTCATCCAAGAAATTAAGAGAGTTCACTACTCGATCCAATGCTTCAGTTGGCATCCTAGAGTTAAAAGAATTTGTGGTGCTCGTTGAAAGAGCTTGCAAGGCTGAGGAATTGGCCAAAGAGAAAAGGAAAGCTAATATTGAGTCTTGTGACTCAAAGAAAAGACAATTGGGAAATCGTTTCAGTCCTCATCCAAGAAATCAAGAGAGTTCACTACTCGATCCAATGCTTCAGTTGGATTCTCGAACAGAAATAAGAATAAGCAGTACACGGTGTCTAAAGCTCAAACCACTTCTATCGCGAGTGTTGGTAGTGCTCGATTGAATAGACCAGAATGTTCATAGTGCGGTAGACGTCATTTCGGTGAGTGCCGAGGAAATGAAAGAGGTTGTTTCAAATGTGGGTCACTAGACCATTTTATTCGTAGAGTTCCCGAGATGGTCGAGAAAGATAGAGATCAAGGTGTGAGATCGGGTAACGCTCCTTCTAGGAGTAGACCGCAAAAGAACCCGAAAAGTAGGGCTAACAGTAGATGTGCGCCTAGAGATTCCGTTGTGACGTCTGAGGGCTGAGTGCCTGCAAGGACTTATGCCATTCGCGCTCACGAAGAGGCATCGCCACCGGATGTGATTACGAGTACTTCTTCTCTTCACGATACTTCTGTGTTACTTTGATTGATCCGGGGTCTACCCATTCGTATGCTTGTCTGAAATTGGTGTCTAGCATGAATATGCCTGTTGAGTCTACAGAATTTGTGATAAAATTGTCAAACCCGTTAGGCAAGCATGTGATAGTTGACAAAGTGTGTAGAAACTATCCTTTGATGATTAGAGGTCATTGTTTTCTGGCTAACCTCATGCTACTACCGTTTGATTAATTTGACCTAATTCTTGGCATGGATTGGTTGACTGTTCATAATGTGTTAGTAAACTGTGGTAGTAATTTTATTGAACTGAAATGTGAAAATGGGGATATTATTCAGGTTGAATCAGGTGAACCGGATAGCTTACCTGTACTGATTTCTTATATGACTGCTAAAAAATACATGAGAAAAGGATATGAGTCCTATCTTGCATTTGTGTTTAATACCCAAGAGTCGGAAGTAAAGATTGAGTCAGTGCCTGTGGTATGTGAGTACCTGGATGTGTTTCTGGAAGAGTTGCCTAGATTGCCTCCAACTAGGGAAGTCGAGTTTGGTATTGAGTTGGTCCCTGCTACGGCACCTATTTCAGTTGCCCCATATAGGATGGAACCGTTGGAGTTTAAAGAGTTGAAGGTTCAGCTACAAGAGTTAACGGATAAGGGTTTTGCAAGACCGAGCTATTCTTCGTGGGGTGCTCCGGTACTTTTTTTGAAAAAGAAAGACGGGTCGATGAGGTTATGTATAGACTACAGACAGCTCAACAAGGTGACTGTGAAGAACAAGTATCCTTTGCCAAGGATCGATGATCTGTTTGACCAGTTGAAAGGAGCCACAGTGTTTTTGATGTGTCTCTAACTAACTATGACCACAATAAAGGCAAGCGCACCTATCGTTTAATAGTATAGTTATGGTAAGACCGGTAATATCGTATCCACAAGGACCGAGAGTACTAGTAATTACTATCTTCTTATTATCTAGCCTAAAAATTAGAGTGATTTCTTTGTTAAACTAAAACTAATTAATTAAAACACGACAAAGAATGAATTAGGAAAATACTTTTAGACAACTTATGTGATGGAGACAATACCTAAGGAAGAATCCGCCTAGACTTAACTTATTACTTTTGATTCATATGATTTATTCACTTGACTTAATCCGTAGAAATCCCTGATTTATGTTAATATCTCTTTCAAGACTAAAAACAACTGACTCTAGGTTGATTAATTGAAATCTCTTTCTAATTAAAACTCCTATTTTCGCATTAACTCGATCTATGGATTCCCTTATTAGATTTGACTCTAATCTGGCAGATTTTTGTCGCCCTATTTCTAGGGTTGCAATCAACTCTGATTAATTGTGTTGATCTACTCTTAAACAGGGACTTTTGCTCCACTGAATAAGCACATTCGACTTGAATCAATAACCTGAATTATCAAAACAAGAATAAGAACTCACAATTAAGAATAAGAACAAGTATTTATCTTATAAATCAAATAATAACAAGATTCATCTTAGGTTTCATCCCCTTAGGTATTTAAGGGATTTAGTTCATACTGATATAGGGAAACATCATAGAATAGGAAAAAAAAACATAAGAAAACCCAAAAACTTCTAAAGAACTTGATGGGAGATCTTTAGTCTTGATGGAGATCCTTCTTCTGAACTGCTCCCAATGGCTGTCTTCGAGTATTTTCTACCTTCTACTCTACGCTCCCTTTAGGGTCACCCCTAGGGTGTTTATATAGGCTTTGGAACACCTTTCTTGGCCCACAAGTAACCTTTTTTGGATAGAATTAAACTTAGGTACGGCAGGGACACGCCCGTGCTCGATAGCCTTAGGCCGTGCTCACTTCTGCTCACCACACTTGGCCGTGGGGTCTATCCGTGTACGTTGATCCAGGCCGTGTTTGATTTTGCTCGCAACACACGGCCGTGTTTGATAGCCCAGGCTGTGTTGGTTTCTAAGGTAGGCCCATTTTGCCCCTTTTTGGCCCATTTCTTGTTCTTTTCGACTCCCTAAGCTCTCCTGAATGTAAAACATGAAATTAAGGGATTAGGAGCATCGAATTCATCAAATCTAATAAGAATTCATCCAAAAGTAAGCCAAGCATGGGGTTAAAATATGTATAAATTATGGTTTATCAAATATCCCCACACTTAAGCGTTTGCTTGTCCTCAAGCAAAATCCTTAACTCACACTAAGAATTAACTTCCTCAATTCATAATTCTCATCAATAATGTCTCATCATAATTCATAGATAATTTATACATTGATAATTTCACTAAAAGAGTACTGAAGATTCAAACAATCCAAGTCACAATTTTTTGTAGCATGAAAACATAGGTGTTTCCCCTTACCTAAATAATTACCTTTGATTCAAAATCGACAAGATACGACATCCTCACTAAAGATTCACTCATATCACTCATAGTGTTTAAGGTTCAAAAATTAAGCACTCAAAAGTCAAACATGAAAAGTTATTACCATAGGCTTGCATGAAAATCAAATCTCCACCACTATAAAATGAGATGATACACAAATCAAAAGGTCTTTAAAGGGTTGTAATGGGGCTTGGGTTAAAGGTGTGGATAAAGGCTGAAGGAGGAGGTTAAAATCGAGATCGAATTGACAATTTACCTAACTAGGAAAATGGACTAACACTGAATAATTACATCAATTGAAAACTTAATACTAATAACACGAGCTTCTTCTCAAAATGTGAAATTAACTGATTAAGCTCAAATAATAAAGAACTAATAATGAACTTTTTTTTAAGAATAAGAACAAGTACATGATATAAGATAAATTTAACCATTGAAATAAAGAATGTAGTTAGGCAATTGATCAAATCAAATCTCGACAAAAGGGGAGTCAAGAAAAATGGGGATAACAAATCAAATAACTGGGTTTCGGGTTAATATTAGTGGTATCTCAAGAAACGATTGATTAGGCTTCAGAGGGGTTCACTAGGGGTTAATTATGAAGGTAGGCTATTTATGGAGTAAGTGGGTTGGATCCTAGGTGCCTTTATCATCTTAGTATATCAAATCAAAGGTGTGGTCTTGGCATGTATAATCAAAGCAAGTTCTAGAATAACAAATCAATATTGACACACTCATAATCAATAAAGTGAGCAAGAAAAGAATATGCTCTAAAAGGCTCAAAATCTCACACAAATTATGGTTTTTGATGTCAACCCTGCAAATTTCAAACTTCAAAGTAATATTTAAATTTAGGGAAACAACCTATTAATATTTTTTATTATGAAAATAGACTTATCATGCTTGATTCTCTAATATCTTATAGTTTAAACCATCAATGCACAATTATCTATGACTTAAACTGAAACATATCAATGAAAATCATAAATCAATAGAAGTTTCATTCTAATAGTAATATGAGAAAATTACTTAAGAACAAGGCATAATTCAGTATTTTTGACACCTCCCCACACTTAAGATGTACATTGTCCTCAATGTACAAAGATAAATAGTGACAATATAGTAAGAAAATCATAAGAGAGGGAGAGAAGTGAAACTTCCTGAATTTTGGATGGAGTCAAAGAAAAGAAACGGTGTAGAGTTGGGCAGGGGTAGTGGATACTCTGGTGGTGGTGGGGTCGTTCCGTAATAGCCCCTTGAACCTAAATTAAAGAAATCAAGATATAATAATACAAATTAAAGACGAGAAAGATAAAAGGAAAGAGTTTAAAAATGAAAATAAGAGAAAAAGAAAAAATAAATGGACTCAAAGGTCCTTGTCTTGTCGAATTAATGAAGCGGCCGGCATGAACTTATGTGGAGTGGTCACGTATGGGGATACCGTGCTAGTAGCCTTTCACTTTTTTGACACAGAGATGGTGACTTTGGTCTTGTCACTAGTATTGGTCATGGTGTAAGGATGGTGGTTGGTGTGGTGGCGGTGTAAAAAAGGAATAAGGGAAAGGGGGAAAGGAAAATGAATGGAGGAGATAATGGGAAAAGAAAGGGGTGTGATGGCTAAGGTTTGGGAGAAGAAAAATTGGGGAAGAAAGTGAATAGAAGAAGGGGGTTTAAATAGAAATCGTGGCATCTGGTCGCTGCCCACGCCCGTGTGCCCTGGGCGTGTTAGGTCACACGGCCGTAGCGTACGGCCATGTTGTGTTTCGTTCATTTCTCCTACGGTCGTGTAGAGGTTTCCACGCCCATGTTGATTAATCAGTGTCGACCACGGCCTACGAACACGGGTGTGTCGCACACCCGTGTTACTTTTTCAGTGTCGACCACGGCCGAATTGCACGACCGCGGCATTTTATAGCAGCCCATGTTTTGGGAAAATTGTTGTCCTTGGTTCGTATGGTCTCTGCCACACCGATGTGTGTATTCGTGGTGTCCACACGGCCAAGGCCACGCCTGTGTGCGAGTCCATGTGGTAGGGAAACCTGCGCTTTATTAATTTGGTTAGTTTTTAGTTAGGTGCTAAAAATAAAAAAAAATATGAAAATTAAAGGGGTTAGTACTCGGGTTGCCTCCCGAGAAGCGTTCGTTTAAAGTCTTAAGCTAGACTTACCTTTTATTCGCATAATCATGGTGGTTTGAGGAGTTGAAACTCCTCATTCTTGCTATCAATTGTATTAAAATACAGTTTTAGACGAGTAAGATTTACCTTGAAGATGCCAATTTGAGAATGAGTTACCTCGACTGTACCGTATGGGAAAGTTTTAAGTACCGTGAAAGGAGTTATTCCATTAGGTTTAGAAGTGGCAACACGAGGATCTGTATTATCCATTAGAACTCAGTCTCCAACTTTGAAGTAGTTTGCTTCGTCTTTAGGTTCGTTATGGAGTTGCCTCGATTTATTTCTTTGTTGGCACGAGGTCTAGGATATGGCTCAGTTGTGCAATTTCGTGGCGCTTCCTGAAAAGAATGTTGAACCAAATGGTCATTAATAGATTTTATGTTCTCACCTTTATTACTCGATGTCCTAGCCGAGTCAAGAGCCTGAAGAGTGATCGTTTCATCACTTACACAAAGTGTCAGTTCACCTGTACCAACATCAATTTTGGTTTTAGCATTTGCTAAAAAGGGTCTTCCTAAAATTAAAGGTGCGTTACTGTCCTCATCCATGTCTAGAACAACAAAGTCTACTGGGAATATAAATTTATCAATTTTTACTAGTACATCTTCAATTATACCCCTATGAACTCTAATAGCTTTATCAGCCAATTGAATGCTCATCCTAGTTTGTTTGGGTTTCCCAAGACCTAGTTGTTTAAACATTGTATAAGCCATAACATTTATGCTTGCCCCTAAATTTGCTAAAGCATTATTAATAGATAAACCACCAATTAAGCAAGGAATCGTAAAACTCCCTGGATCTTTTAATTTGCGGGGTAGTTTATTCTGTAGAATTGCTGAGCACACATCATTTAGCTCCACATGCGACGCTTCATCTAGCTTCTGTTTGTTTGATAAGAGCTCTTTTAGAAATTTTGCTGAATTGGGCATCTGCGAAAGAGCTTCAATTAACGGTAAGTTAATATGTAATTTCTTTAGAAGTTTAAGAAATGTACCAAATTATTCATCTGTGCGGTCTTTCTTCGTCGCATTGGGGTATGGTACATGAGGTTTGTACTCTGTACTTACTGATTTCGGTTTTTCATGGCTTACCTCAACCTTACCTTTATCTACCACGTTCTCTTGCCTCTGTTTTGGTTCGTCTAACCCTTCACTATCGTGAACAGTAATGGCGTGAATTTGCTCTTTTGGGTTAGTTTCAGTGTTACTTGGCAGGCTGCCTTGTGGTCGTTCAGAGATCAGCTTGGCAAGTTGACCTATTTGGTTTTCGAGTCCTTGAATCGATGCTTGTTAGTTTTTGAGAGCGGTTTTGGTATTCTAGAAATGCATTTCTGACACCGAGATGAATTTAGTAAGCATCTCCTCAAGGTTCGGCTTTTTCTCTTGTGGGTAGGGTTGTTGTTGAAAGCTTGAAGGGGGTTGTTGTCTCTAATTTCCTTGACCACCCCACGAGAAATTTGGGTGGTTCCTCCAACCTGGATTATAAGTGTTACTATAAGGGTTATTTTGAGGTCTAGAATTAGTACCCATATAGTTCATCTGTTCGCTTTCTATGCCAGAGTTGTAGGATGGATATTCTGTATTGCTCATTCCTCCTCCATTCGTATTGCACTGCATCACTGGATGTACCTGTGAAGAACCACATAAACCATCAATTTTTTTACTTAGAAGCTCTACATGGTTTGATAGCATTATCACTGCGTCGAGGTTGAAAACTCTGGTGGCTTTTGTTGGCTTCATCCTCATAACTTACCACTGATAGTTATTCAGTGATAGCTCTTCAATAAATTCGTAAGCCGCTTCAGGAGTTTTTTTATTCAAGGTTCCACCGGCGGCTGCATCTATCAGTTGCCTAGTTGAGGGGTTCAAACCGTTGTAAAAGGTTTGAACTTGTAACCATAGAGGTAACCTATGGTGTGGGCACCTTCTCAACAAATCCTTGTATCTCTCCCATGCGTCGTAAAACGTTTCTAAATCCATCTGCTCAAAAGAAGAGATATCATTCCTCAATTTAGCTGTTTTAGCCGGCAGAAAGTATTTAATAAAAAATTTCGGTCATCTGTTCCCATGTAGTGATTGATCCACGTGGTAACGAGTTCAACCACTATTTAGCTTTGTTCCTTAACGAGAAAGGGAACAACCAAAGGCAAATGGCATCATCAGAAACGCCATTAATCTTGAAAGTGTCGTAGAATTTCAGAAAATTTGCCAAGTGATTGTTTGGATCCTCATCCTGCAAACCATCAAACTGAACAAACTGATGAATCATCTGAATAGTGTTAGGTTTCAGTTCAAAATTATTTGCAGCAATAGCAGGTCTAACAATACTTGATTCAGTTCCTGTTAGATTAGGTTTAGCATAACCATACATAGTACGAGGAGCAGGATTTTGATTCACCGGGTTTGCGGCAACCACAGGAGATAGTGGATTATTATTAGCCATCTCTTCTGTAGTGTTAGTTTCTTCTTCTTGCTCTTCTTCTATGTATTGTAGACTTCGCCTTATTTCTCTTCGGTTTCTGCGAGCTGTACTTTCAATCTCACTGTCAAAAAGTAATGGTCCTGATGGGTTCCTTCTAGTCATAAACTAAAAGTTCCTGCCAGAAGCAAAGAAAAAATTAGTGAATAGAAATAAAAAAAAATTGCAAATAAAAGTAAATAAAATGGCTAAAGTAAAAAAAATTTAGTGTTCCTAATATCTTAGTCCCCGGCAATGGCGCCAAAAACTTGATGTGTCTCGAACTAACTATGACCACAATAAAGGAAAGCGCACCTATCGTTTAATAGTATAGTTATGGTAAGACAGGTAATATCGTATCCACAAGGACCAAGAGTACTAGTAATTACTATCTTCTTATTATTTAGCCTAAAAATTGGACTGATTTATTTTTTTAAACTAAAACTAATTAATTAAAACACGACAAAGAATGAATTAGGAAAATACTTTTAGACAACTTATGTGATGGAGACAATACCTAAGGAAGAATCCACCTAGACTTCACTTATTACTTTTGATTCATATGATTTATTCACTTGACTTAATCCGTAGAAATCCATTATTTATGTTAATATCTCTTTCAAGACTAAAAACAACTGACTCTAGGTTGATTTATTGAAATCTCTTTCTAATTAAAACCCATATTGTCGTATTAACTCAATCTATGGATTCCCTTATTAGATTTGACTCTTATCCGACAGATTTTTGTCGCCCTATTTCTAGGGTTGCAATCAACTCCGCTTAATTGTGTTGATCTACTCTTAAACAGGGACTTTTGCTCCACTGAATAAGCACATTCGACTTGAATCAATAACCTAAATTATCAAAACAATAATAAGAACTCACAATTAAGAATAAGAACAAGTATTTATCTTATAAATCAAATAATATCAAGATTCGTCTTAGGTTTCATCCCCTTAGGTATTTAAGGGATTTAGTTCATACTGATAGAGGGAAACATGATAGAATAGGAAAAACAACAAAACATAAGAAAACCCAAAAACTTCTAAAGAACTTGATAGGATATCTTCAGTCTTGATGGAGATCCTTCTTCCGAGCTGCTCCCGATGGCTGTCTTCGAGTATTTTCTACCTTCTACTCTGTGTTTCCTTTAGGGCCACCCCCTAGGGTGTTTATATAGGCTTTGGAACACCTTTCTTGGCCCACAAGTAACCTTTTTCGAATAGAATTAAACTTAGGTATAGCAGGGACACGCCCGTGCTCGATAGCCTTAGGTCGTGCTCGCTTCTGCTCGCCACACACGGCCGTGGGGTCTGTCTGTGTATGTTGATCCAGGCCGTGTTTGATTCTGCTCGCAACACACGACCGTGCTAGATAGCCCAGGCCGTGTTGGTTTTTATGTAATAGCCCGAATTAGACTCTAGTCGGAACAGTGGTTTCGGGACCACAAATCCGAGGTCGTAAAAATATTTTAATATTATTTTTGGTGTTGATTATATGTGTTATAACCTGTGTGAAAATTTTGTGTGATAATTTTATCGACTGTGTGTCAAATTGTGAGAAAGGACTTAATCGCATAAAGTGTAAAAACTAAGTGCTGATTTATAAGTACCTAAGTGTTGTTGGCTTTTTAAGGTGGAAGCCTTATGTTGTTATTAACTCATTTATATGGTTAGTGGGTGGCAAGGGACAAGCATGCCCTTATTGTATATATATGTACATATATGTTTGGTAAAAGGATAATATAGTAAATATATTAATAATATGTTTATTAATCTAATAAAAGACTAAAATAAGATGAATATGTTCATCTTTGTCCACCGAAAACACAAAAAGAAAGAAAGGAAAAACTTTATGATATTCAGCCATTCTATTTCTTGATTGAGACCAAGAAAAGAGAGGTTCGGATCAAGATTGAGGCAAAGATAAAGTGCTCGATTCACCGACCATTTTGATAGTTCAACGTCCGAGGTAAGTTCAAACATAATACAAACATTTTGTTATGTTAAATGGTATGAAATGAATGTTATAATGATATTGAAATGTGGATGCTATGTGAGAGTTGAGTTTGAGTTATGTGGCACTAAGTATGCGTATTCAAAAACGTGATCGAGATGATCAGCACTGTGTGTGCGAAATAATATAAGCTTTGACTTTGTGGTTGGCACTGTGTGTGCGATACCGATTGAAGAGCGGTTTGATGTAAATGCACTATGTGTGCGATGATAATTAAGCTTCGGCTAAATATCGGGGCACTAAGTGTGCGATTGAATCAAAGAAGAGACGGAAGTTGATCGAAAGGGAAAAGTGAGTATTGAGTAGCAAATGTAATTGACTACTAGGTGTTGGCTAAGGTACGCTCGGAACCTATGTGGTTGATGAATCTATGAATGAGATTATGAATTGTTAAATGAGCATTTTAGTTTTGGATGGCATGATATATATGTATATGTGAAATAATCTATGTGATGATTTGTTTTATTATAATGTATTATGTTACGAACTTACTAAGCTTTGAAAGCTTACTATGTGATTTGTTTCTCTGCTTTGTAGTGTCAGTAAAGCTTGCTCGAATCCAGGAATCGTCAACATCTCAATCACACTATCGGTAATCTATTTTGGTACTTTTGGGAAAGATGTACATAGTTGAAATATGGCATGTATAGGCTAGTTTTGTAAGACATGTTCGAGATGTGTAAATAGTCTTGTGATGTGGCTAGATGTGTGTTGGCTTTAAACATGTATGGCTTAGATATATGATGCATATTTTGGTATAGCTTGTGGGTAAAGAAAATGTCTTATGAATGGTAATCTTAGTGATGGTATGATGCTAGTATGATTTAGTGAATTTGGGGGTGAATCATGTTTGGTATTGAATGTGTTCAAGTTGTGTAATTTAGTCCTAAGTTGACATGTTTAGAAATGAGATTATATGAGATGATATGTTGATCACTTGACATGAAAATTGGTTTCCAATTTGTGTGTGGAAGTATGCTTAAATGTGATTGTAGGTTTGACCCTTGTGTGGGTGGAAAATTGGCCTTGCGAATGGCTTGTTTTGTCTACACGATTATGACACACGGGTGTGTTTAATGACCGTGGGGTAAAGTCAGTAGCTAGCTTAGTTGTACACGGCCATGGCACACGGGCGTGCTTGGTAGCCGTGTGGAGAAGTCAAAATGCTTGCTCCTTTTTGGCACGGCTTAGACACATGGGGGTGTCTGGTGACCGTGTGGGGCACACGGCCTGGTTACACGGGTGTGTGACCTCAACAGACTTGGTGAATATTTGAAATTTTTAAATCTTTCGTAAGTGTTCGGTTTAGTCTCGACCCTATTCTAGCATGTGTTTAAGGTCTTATAGACCTCAATAAGGGACCATATGGTTGATAATGAGTATAGTTGATGGATAAATGACTTAGTGTCGTGAAATGGTTGTGTAATGATTCGATTGATCGGTAACGCCTCTTAACCCTATTTCAACGACAGTTTTGGGTTAGGGGTGTTACATTTTATTGGTATCAGAGCTACGGTTTAGTCGATTCTCGGACTAACGTAGCATGTGTGAGTCTAGGTATACATGCCATATATGAAATTGCGATAATGTGATGAATACTGACAGTTGAAAATGTGTTTTATTATAGTAATGGATCCCGATCGAGCAGTTACTGACGATGTAGAGAGTAACGCGCCTGCTCTCACTCAAGGGATATCACCGGCCATATCTAGGCCGAATGAAAGTAGTGAGGGAGGAGAGGCTAAGAAAGCCTTCTTCCGTATGATGAGTGAGTGGTTTTTGGAATTAGTTCGAACAAATTCGGCTGCTCCACAACCTCCACCCCCACAAGTAACTATTTGCCACAAGTGATAGATTCGATTCGATTGAATAAACCTCCTGTGGATAAGATCCGGAAGTATGGGGCCGAAGAGTTTAGGGCCACAGTTGATGACGATGTCGAGCGGGCCGAGTTTTAGCTCAAAAATACAATTTGAGTATTCGATGAAATGTCGTTGACTCCTGATGAGTGTATTAAGTGTGCAGTTTCATTGTTGAGAGATACAGCCTATAATTGGTGGAAAACATTGATTTTCGTGGTTCCAAGAGAGAGAATCACTTGGGACTTCTTTCAAGTTGAGTTCAGAAAGAAGTATATCAGTCAACGCTTCATTGATCAGAAATGTAAATAGTTTTTAGAGCTGAAATAGGGCCATTTGTCGATTCATCGAGTGCAGTGAGAATTTGTGAGACTGAGCCAGTATGTACGGGAATGTGTTTCGACCGAAGCCACTATCTGTAAACGCTTCATAGAAGGGTTGAACGAGGATATTTAGTTATTGGTTGGGATACTTGATATAAATGAATTTGTTATGTTAGTTGAAAGAGCTTGTAAAGCCGAGGAGCTCAGTAAAGAAAAAAAGATAGCTGATTCTGAAGCTCGTGATGAAAGAAAAAGATCGATGAGTAAGTTTTCTCAACCTTCGATGAAGAGATTCAGAGATGCAAGCAACCGATCAAATGCTTCATTTATGCATCCGAATAGAGATCGCGCAAGACTAAGTATTGGTTCGAGAACTCAAGCTCCAATGGAATCAAGTGTCGGTAGTGCCAAAAGCAACAAACATGAGTGTAGACAGTGTGGAAGGCGACATGTGGGAGAATGCTGGGGCAAGTACAAAAATAGAGTTTGTTATAAATGTGGATCCCGAGATCATTTTATTTGAGATTTCCCAAAGATGGTCAAAGAGGAAAATGTTCTGAATGAAAGACCGAGTAATGTGACGGCTAGAGGTAGACCACCCAAGAACACCGTAAAATGTGAGTGGAAGCCAAAGGGGACTACTGACACACATTTGTGAGGTCGAAGCGAGAGCACTGCGCCCGAGCTTATACTATACGTGCACGAGAGGAAGCATCATCTCCGGGCGTCATCTCGGTACTTTCACTTTATTTGATCATCGATGCCATTGCATTGATAGATCCGAGATCTACTCATTCATATGTGTGTGTGAATCTAGTATCAAGTAAAACTCTACTTGTTGAGTCTCATCGAATTTGTGATTAGAGTATCGAATCCCTTAGGCAAGTGTGTTTTGGTGGATAAGGTGTGCAAGAATTGTCCATTGATGTTTCGGGATGTTTGTTTTCCAGTTAATTTGATGTTACTACCATTCGATGAGTTTAACATAATTCTGGGTATGATTGGCTTACTCTACATAACGCCATCGTGAATTGTAAAAGAAAGAGTATTGAGTTGAAAAGTCAGAATGGTGAGCTAGTTCGAATAGAACCCAATGATATGAAAGGACTACCAGGTGTTGTATCTGCAATGAAAGCTATGAACTATGTGAAAAAGGGTTGTGAAGCTTATTTGGCATACGTGATTGATACAAAAGTGTTGGAAAAGAAAGTTGAATCTGTGCCTGTGGTATGTGAGCTTCCAGATGTGTTTCCTGAAGAGTTACCGAGATTACCTCCAATTCGGGAAGTCAAATTTGGTATTAAATTAGTGCCGGGGACCACTCCTATTTCGATAGCTCCGTATAGAGTGGCACCAACAGAATTGAAAGAGTTAAAGTCTAAGTTGCAGGAGTTGACTGACAGAGGATTTGGACGATCGAGTTTCTCACCCTGAGGAGCTCCTGTGTTATTTGTGAAAAATAAAGATGGAACTATGAGAATGTGTATTAATTATCGATAGTTTAACAAAGTAACGATAAAGAACAAATATCCGTTGCCTCATATTGATGATTTGTTTGATCAGCTGAGAGGAGCTACAGTGTTTTCAAAGATAGATTTGAGATCAGGTTACTATCAGTTAAGAGTTAAAGAATCCGATGTGCCGAAAACTACTTTCAGAACGAGGTACGGACATTACAAATTCTTAGTGATGCCTTTCGGACTAACAAATGCTCCTGCAGTGTTTATGGATCTGATGAATCGGATATTCAGACTGTATTTGGATCGCTTTGTAGTAGTGTTCATTGATGATATTTTGATCTATTCATGTGATGAGATGCAGCATGCCGAGCATTTTAGAACTGTGCTACAAACTCTGCGTGAGAAACAGTTGTATGCTAAGTTTAGTAAATGTGAATTTTGGTTGCGTGAAGTTGGTCTTCTGGGGCATATTATGTCAGCTGCCGGGATACGAGTTGATCCTAGTAAAATCTCTGCTATATTAGAATAGAAGCCTCCGAGAAATGTGTCTGAAGTCCGTAATTTTCTGGGACTAGCGGGATATTATAGACGGTTTGTGAAAGGCTTCTCGATGATTGCGACTCCATTGACAAAGTTGCTACAGAAAGATGTTAGATTCGAGTGGTTAGAAAAATTCCATCAGAGTTTTGAACAATTGAAAGTGTTGTTGACAGAAGCACCAGTGTTGGTTCAACCTGAATCGGGCAAAGAATTCATAGTTTACAGTGATGCCTCATTGAATGGTTTGGGTTGTGTGCTAATGCAAGAAGGTAAAGTCATTGCTTATGCTTCGAGGCAACTAAAGCCGCATGAAAAGAACTACCCAACGCACGACCTTGAATTGGCCGTGATTTTGTTCGCATTGAAAATATGGCGTCATTATTTATTTGGTGAGAAATGTCATATCTTTACAGATCACAAGAGTTTGAAGTACTTGATGACTCAGAAAGAATTGAATTTGCGATAGAGAAGATGGTTAGAGTTGTTGAAAGATTATGAACTTGTGATAGATTACCACCCGGGTAAAGCTAATGTTGTAGCTGATGCTTTGAGCCGAAAGTCCATATGTGCTTTGCGAGCAATGAATGATCAGAAAGATCTGTGTGATGATAGTGTGGTTATGGCCGAGTTGAAAATAAAGTCGATGTTTGTACATCAGATTTGTGATGCTCAGAAAAGTAATGTTGAAATGATGGCTAAACGAACTCAATGTGAACCGAATGCTGAATCAGAATTTCGAGTTGATAGTGATGATTGTTTGAGATTTAGAGTTCGGATTTGTATTCTGAGAAATTTAGAGTTGATTCAAGCGATTCTAAAAGAGGCTCATAATAGTCGATTAACTGTACATCCTGGGAGTACGAAAATGTATAATGATCTGAAACAGTTTTATTGGTGGCATGGTATAAAACGAGACATCTCTGACTTTGTGTCGAAATGTTTAATTTGTCAGCAAGTTAAAGCCGAACATCAGGTTTCGTCTGGATTGTTGCAACCGATTATGATTCCTGAGTGGAAATGGGAAAGGATCACGATGGACTTTGTGTCGGGATTGCCTTTATCTCCGGGAAAGAAAGATACAATCTGGGTGATAGTTGATAGATTGACGAAATCAGCTCATTTTGTTCCGGTGAGAATAGATTATTCACTTGATAAATTGGCTGAATTGTATGATGCTGAGATTTTGAGATTGCATGGGGTGCCACTATCTATTGTGTTAGACAGAGATCCGAGATTTACCTCACGATTTTGGAAGAAATTGCAAGAGGCTTTAGGCACAAAATTACATTTCAGTAATGCGTTTCATCCGCAAACGGATGGTCAGTCCGAGCGATTCATTTAGATTCTTGAAGATATCTTGAGATGTTGTATACTTGAGTTTGAGACTACGTGGGAAAAACATTTACCGTTGATTGAATTTGCGTACAACAATAGTTTTCAATCTAGCATTAAAATGGCACCGTATGAGGCTCTTTATGGTCGAAAATGTCGAACTCCATTGTATTGGACTGAGCTAAGTGAGAATAAAATTCATGGGGTTGATCTTATAAAAGAGACTGAGCAAAAAGTGAAAGTGATACGTGACAGTTTGAAAGTGGCTTCAGATCGTCAAAAGTCTTATGTAGATTTGAAACGAAAAGATATTGATTTTGAGGTGGGTGATAAAGTGTTTTTGAAAGTATCTCCGTGGAAGAAGATACTTCGATTTGGCCGGAAGGGCAAGTTGAGTCCGAGGTTCATTGGACCGTATGAGATTATTGAACGAGTTGGCCCGGTTGCTTACAAATTGATGTTGCCACCTGAGTTAGAAAAGATTCATAACGTGTTTCATGTGTCAATGCTTCGACGGTACAGATCAGACCCGTCTCATGTGATTGCTCCTACTGAGGTTGAGATCCATTCAGACTTGTTGTATAGTGAAGAACCGATCCAAATTTTGGCACGAGAGACCAAAGAATTGAGAAATAACAAAATCTTTTTAGTGAAAGTATTGTGGCACAAGCACGGAATTGAAGAGGCTACGTGGGAGCCTGAGAATGTTATGAGAGAGCAATATCCACAGCTATTTACCGGTAAGATTTTCGGGGACAAAAATCCCTAAAGGGAGAGAGTTGTAATAGCCCGAATTAGACCCGAATTGGAACAGTGGTTTCGGGACCACAAATCTGAGGTCGTAAAAATATTTTAATATTATTTTTGGTGTTGATTATATGTGTTATAACCTGTGTGAAAATTCTGTGTGATAATTTTATCGACTGTGTGTCAAATTGTGAGAAAGGACTTAATCGCATAAAGTGTAAAAGCTAAGTGTTGATTTATAAGTACCTAAGTGTTGTTGGCTTTTTAAGGTGGAAGCCTTATGTTGTTATTAATTCATTCATATGGTTAGTGGGTGGCAAGGGACAAGCATGCCCTTATTGTATATATATGTACATATATGTTTGGTAAAAGGATAATATAATAAATATATTAATAATATGTTTATTAATCTAATAAAAGACTAAAATAAGATGAATATGTTCATCTTTGTCCACCGAAAACACAAAAAGAAAGAAAGGAAAAACTTTTTGATATTCGGCCATTCTATTTCTTGATTGAGACCAAGAAAGGAGAGGTTCGGATCGAGATCGAGGCAAAGATAAAGTGCTCGATTGACTGACCGTTTCGATAGTTCAACGTCCACGGTAAGTTCGGACATAATACGAACATTTAGTTATGTTAAATTTTATGAAATGAATGTTATAATGATATTGAAATGTGGATGCTATGTGAGAGTTGAGTTTGAGTTATGTGGCACTAAGTGTGCGTATTCGAAAACATGATCGAGATGATCAGCACTGTGTGTGCGAAATAATATAAGCTTCGACTTTGTGGTTGGCACTGGGTGTGCAATACCGATTGAAGAGCGGTTTGATGTAAATGCACTATGTATGCGATGATAATTAAGCTTCGGCTAAATATCGGGGCACTAAGTGTGCGATTGAAACAAAGAAGAGACGGAAGTTGATCGAAAGGGAAAAGTGAGTATTGAGTGGCAAATGTAATTGACTACTAGGTGTTGGCTAAGGTACGCTCAGAACCTATGTGGTTGATGAATCTATGAATGAGATTATGAATTGTTAAATGAGCATTTTAGTTTTGGATGGCATGATATATATGTATATGTGAAATAATCTGTGTGATGATTTGTTTTATTATAATGTATTATGTTACGAACTTACTAAGCTTTGAAAGCTTACTGTGTGATTTGTTTCTCTGCTTTGCAGTGTCAGTAAAGCTTGCTCGGATCCGGGAATCGTCAGCATCTCAATCAGACTATCGGCAATCTATTTTGGTACTTTTGGGAAAGATGTACATAGTTGAAATATGGCATGTATAGGCTAGTTTTGTAAGACATGTTCGAGATGTGTAAATAGCCTTGTGGTGTGGCTAGATGTGTGTTGGCTTTAAACATGTATGGCTTTGATATATGATGCATATTTTGGTATAGCTTGTGGGTAAAGAAAATGTCTTATGAATGGTAATCTTAGTGATGGTATGATGCTAGTATGATTTAGTGAATTTGGGGATGAATCATGTTTGGTATTGAATGTGTTCAAGTTGTGTAATTTAGTTCCTAAGTTGACATGTTTAGAAATGAGATTATATGAGATGATATGTTGATCACTTGACATGAAAATTGGTTGCCAATTTGTGTGTCGAAGTATGCTTAAATATGCTTGTAGGTTTGACCCTTGTGTGGGTGGCAAATTGGCCTTGCAAATGGCCTGTTTTGCCTACACGGTTATGACACACGGGCGTGTTTAATGACCGTGGGGTAAAGTCAGTAGCTAGCTTAGTTGTAAACGGCCATTACACATGGGCGTGCCTAGTCGCTGTGTGAATAAGTCAGTATGTGGCTTAAGGGCACACGGCCTGAGCACACGGGCGTGCTTGGTGGCCGTGTGGAGAAGTCAGAATGCTTGCTCTGTTTTGGCATGGGGGTGTCTGGTGACTGTGTGGGGCACACGGCCTGGTTACACGGACGTGTGACCTCAACAGACTTGGTGAATATTTGAAATTTTGAAAACTTTTGTAAGTGCTCGGTTTAGTCCCGACCCTATTCTAGCATGTGTTTAAGGTCTTATAGACCTCAATAAGGGACCATATGGTTGATAATGAGTATAGTTGATGGATGAATGACTTAGTGTCGTGAAATGGTTGTGTAATGATTCGATTGATCGGTATTCCGGCGATAGTTTCGGGTTAGGGGTGTTACATTCTAAGGTAGGCCCATTTTGCCCCTTTTTGGCCCGTTTCTTGTTCTTTTCGACTCCCTAAGCTCTCCTAAATGTAAAACATGAAATTAAGGGATTAGGAGCATCGAATTCATCAAATCTAATGAGAATTCATCCAAAAGTAAGCCAAGCATGGGGTTAAAATATGTATAAATTATGGTTTATCAGTTTTATAAGATAGACTTAAGGTCTGGTTATTACCAGCTAAGAGTTAAGAAGCAAGATGTATCGAAAACCGCATTTCAGACGAGGTACAGGCACTATGAGTTCCTTATCATGCCCTTTGGCTTAACAAATGCTCCCACCGTGTTTATGGATTTAATGAATCGTATTTTTTGACCGTACTTGGATAAGTTCGTTGTTGTTTTTATTGATGATATATTAATTTATTCTCGTGATGAGAGTGAGCACGCGGAGCATTTGAGAACTATTTTGAAGACTTTAAGAGATAAACAGTTGTATGCCAAGTTTAGTAAAAGTGGGTTTTGGCTCCGAGGGGTTGGATTCTTAGGACACATCGTGTCGGGTGATGGAATTAGAGTTGACCCACGTTAGATCTCGTCTATTGTTGAGTGGAAACCACCAAGGAATGTATCAGAGATTAGAAGCTTTCTAGCCTTAGCGGGTTACTACAGACGATTTGTTAAAGGATTCTCCATGATTGCTACTCCGATGACGAGGTTGGTACAGAAAGATGTCAAGTTTGAATGGACGGAAAAATGCCAACAGTGTTTTGAGAAACTAAAGGCGTTGTTGACTGAAGCTCCAATTTTAGTGCAACCAGAACCGGGAAAAGAATTTGTAGTGTATAGCGATGCATCCTTGAATGGATTGGGATGCGTGCTCATACAAGAAGGCAAAGTAATAGCATATGCCTCGAGACAACTGAAGCCGCATGAGAAAAACTATCTGACTCACGACTTAGAGTTAGCCGCCATAGTGTTCGCACTAAAGATTTGGAGACACCATTTGTATGGTGAGAGATGCCGAGTATTCACCGACCATAAAAGTCTAAAGTATTTGATGACTCAAAAGGAACTGAACCTTCGCCAACGGAGATGGCTAGAGCTCATAAAAGATTACGAACTGGTGATCGACTGTCACCCAGGGAAGGCAAACGTCATCGCCGATGCTTTGAATAGGAAGTCATTGTTTGCCTTGATGGCTATGAACACTCAGTTGTTAGTAACCGATGATGGTTCGATTTTAACCGAGTTGAGAGCAAAAAAATGTTTTTTCAAGTGATCTGCGAAGCTCAGAAAGGTGATAAAGAATTGCAAGCTAAGATAACTCATTGCGAGATGAGTATTGAATCAGATTTTTGGATTTGTTCTGACGGTTGTTTAATGTTCCGAGACAGGGTCTGTGTACCGAAAGATGATGAACTTATTCGAAAGATTTCACATGAGGTGCATAGCAGTTGTATGTCTATCCATTCGGGTAGTGTGAAAATGTACAATGACTTGAAGAAAATGTATTGGTGGTCGGGAATAAAGAGAGACATTTCAGAGTTTGTCTCTAAGTGCCTAATTTGTCAGCAAGTGAAAGCCGAACACCTAGTACCTTCGGGTTTACTTCAGCCTGTGATGGTTCCCGAATGGAAATGGGACCGTATTACTATGGATTTAGTGTCCGGGTTGCCTTGGACACCAAGGAAGAAAGATGCCGTATGGGTTGTGGTTGATAGGCTAACAAATTCAGCTCATTTTATACCGGTGCGTATGGATTATCCGCTTGAAAAATTGGCTGATTTGTATGTTTTCAAAATTGTGAGACTCCACGGAGTGCCCTTGTCAATTATTTCAGGTAGAGATCCGAGGTTTACCTCGCGGTTTTAGAAAAAGTTACAAGAAGCTTTAGGGACAAAGTTGAATTTTAGCACGGCTTTCCATCCGCAAACCGACGGTCAGTCGGAGAGAGTAATTCAGATTCTTGAAGACATGTTATGGTGTTGTGTCCTTGAATTCCAAGGCAGTTGGGAAAAGTATTTACCGCTGGTAGAGTTTGCCTACAACAATAGCTATCAGTCGAGTTTGAAAATGGCGCCTTATGAGTCTTTATATGGGCGTAAGTGTGAATGCCCTTGTATTGGACCGAACTCAGAGAAAATCAGATTCACGGGGTTGACTTAGTCAAAGAGACCAAAGAGAAAGTAAAGGTAATTCGTGACTGTTTGAAGGCCGCTTCGGATAGACAGAAATCCTACGTGGATTTGAAACGAAATGAAATTGAGTTTCAAGTCGGTGATAAGGTGTTTTTGAAAGTATCCCTGTGGAAGAAAGTCCTCAGATTCGGAAAGAAAGGAAAATTAAATCCACGTTTTATTGGACCTTATAAGGTGACTGAGAGAATTAGACCGGTAGCTTATCGACTAGCCTTGCCATCTGAGTTAGAGAAGATCCACAATGTTTTCCATGTGTTGATGTTGCGCCGTTACCGTTCTGACCCTTCGCACGTTCTTTCACCAATAGAGGTTGAGATTTGATCAGACATGACTTATGGTGAAGAGCCGGTTAAGATCTTGGCCCGAGAGGTCAAGCAATTGAGAAATAAAAGTATAGCACTCGTGAAAATACAATGGCATAGACATGGGGTTGAAGAGGCCACATGGGAGCCCGAGGAGACTATGAGAGATCAATACCCAAACCTTTTCACTAGTAAGATTTTCAGGGACGAAAATCCCTAAGGGGGGAGAATTGTAACAGCCCGATTTTAGGGCTAGTCGAAATAGTGGTTTCAGAACACCTAATCCGAGGCCGGAGAAACTATTATTAATATTATTTTATGTGTTATAGCATGATTATATGAGTACATGAAAATTTTGGTGAAATAATTTTAGTGATTACTTGCTTAATTTCGAAAAGGACTAAATCGCATAAAGTGCGAAAGTTTTGTTCTACAAGCTAAAGGTGTTAAATAGCTATGGATCACTAAAGTAGAGGTCATTATTGAGTAAATAGACCAATAAAATTATGGTGGTTGGACATGGAATTTTTTAATTCGAGACAAAGTCATAAAATGGTCGGTCAAAATTAGGTGACATTAAGTGACTTGTTTAATAAAAAAATAAAACAAAAAGAGAGGAGGTTATCATCTTCTCTTCACCACTGAAATTCTCAGCAAAAAAGGGGGGTTTTGAGAGCTCAAATTTCAACCAAGCTTTTCTCTTGCAAGTAAGTGATTTTGGTGGTTGTTTTTGTTAATTTTTGTGTTTTTGGAACCCCTATAGCTTAATCTAGCTAATGAGGGGACTATTTTGCAAAATGGTTGAGATTCTAGGGTATTGCCATGAGAGTATTTATATTGTTTGCTGAAATTTTATGAAATAAAATGAAACTTGGTTGTTTAATAAACAACTTTTGTGAAAGGATTTTTCATGAAAACACCTAAAAGGACCATTTTGTGAAGTTTATAAAATAGGTTGTAAATGTATGAAATAATTGAAAATTATGAGTTGCTATAAGAGTAATAAAGGTCTGGCTAGGCTTGTTAAAGGAGGAAATTTGATTAAAATCATTTTACGAGCCTAGGGGCAAAATTGTAATTATGTGAAAGCCTAAGGGCAAAATGGAAATTTTTCCCAGGTATGAATTATATATTGTCTTGATTAATGTAGTGATTGAATAAGTCAATTTGTCATTATAGATAAAAAAAACGGAGTCCGAACCCAAACGGGGGGGAAAACTAAGATATTGGACTAAATCGAACTAGTCGCCCATATTTTGTATACCGAGGTAAGTTGTATGTAACACCCCTTACCCATATCCGACACCGGAACAGGGTACGAGGCATTTCCTTACTTAAAAACATGCATACAAACATTTTCGGGTAATGAAATTTCGTTCATATTTAAAACTTTTCAATCTTCATCTTAAAGACCTTAATATGAGCCTACGATGCCCAAAACACACTTTAGAAATTGTTCAGGACCAAACCGAGTTCTTTAGAAAAATTTGGAAATGTCACTAAAAATAGGGGCATACGCCCGTGTTGAAGGGCGACACGTCCGTGCAACCTAATAACATGGCCATGTTGAAGGACCATGTAACTCACACGACCTAAGCATATAAGGACACACCCGTGTCCCATGTCCGTGTGGATTTATTTCTCAATTCGAACCTACAGGGGTTTTCAAACAGCCTGGCACACGCCCGTGTCCCTCACACGGCCATGACACGCCCGTTTCTTGTCCCGTGTGCAAAAACCTTGACATTCTATTTTTGACGTCATCCTTTATTTAGGGTCACACGGCCAAGGCACACGCCCGTGTTCTTAGGCTGTGTGGCAAATTAAATTCCTAAATTCAAGTGCAGGCCTCACACAGCCTGGGCATATGCCCATTTCCTATGACCGTGTCATCCACACGGTTGAGACACACAGCCGTGCCTCAGCCCATGTGGTTACTACTGGGCATTCTATTTTACCAAATTAAGGTGCAGGAAGACACACGGCCCGACTACACACCCTTGGGCCAAACCGTGTGTCGCACACGGCCTAGAAACACACCCATGTGTCTACCCGTGTGGACAAAAACAAGGCTATTTATGTAATACCCCAAATCGACCCAGACATTACGGGCAAATCTGGCAATATCACATTGAAGTGTTTTTCGAAAACATCGTTTCTTTAGAAAATCTATGCTTATTGTTAAACCTCGTTTATGTATCTTAACATGAATTTAGGGTATCTTGTTCTTTTAAAACTTAAGTTATTTTAGTAGAACGTTGATCATATTAGTTTGTTACTATAATTTAAACCAAGTTTGATATGGAAGCTTTTCTTATAAGTTAAGAAAACGTGGTGTTTTGAAAACCAATTATCTTTTGAAAAAAAAACGCGTTCTACTACTACTCAGTTGTGAATTAAAATAAGTAAAATCCCCAAATTTAAAAGTTAAAATAATTAAAGAGGCCTTATTATATAACGAAAACCCAAATTAAATTTATAGAAAATAAACTCAAAATATATAAATATGTGCGGTTGTGTGGCCACCTCCGAATCCCTCACAGCACCGATACGCCTAAGACTGGGGATTACCTGTACAGATAAACAGAGAGGTGAGTCTACGAAAACTCAGTGTGTAACCCCATGCCAGTAAATAGCCAATCATGCCATAGGCAAGTACAGTTTGGGCCTAAGCCCAAATCAATAACAGTTCAAATCTGTTGGGCCTTAGCCCATTACAGTATCAGTATCAGTGTGGGCTTTAGCCCATAACAGTATCAGTGTTAGTTTAAGCATGTAATCAGAAATCCTACCCATCCAGCCTCTACACTCCACTCCGTCCAGCCCAACACTCCATGTAGGGATAAAATCACCCACCCATCCCTACACTCCAAAAATTAGCACCGGTTGCGACACTAAACAGTATTTGCAGCAGAGCTGCCAGTACAGTACACTTCCTCCAATCATAATAATCCCATCCCATGTAACATATCACACATGAATGCAACATACATATATATATCATGGCATGCTCATATATGGTCATACATAACTTAGGGGCATAACAGTCATTTTACCATAGGCGCATAATAGTCATTTTATCAGTTTAGGGTCTAGGTGTACTTACCAACCCATCAGTAGGTCCACAGTCATCTCGGGCGACCCATGCAACCTTAACAGTCAAACAGTGCAAATGGGCCCAAGCCCTATAATACGGGCACATGTGGCCCCGCACGCTCGTGTGGCCCACTTAGCCCAAAAAATGGGCTCGGCCATGTAATTTACACAGCTTGGCCCAAAATTATCCACACGTTTGTGCAGTTTACCCTGTGGGGCCCACAAGCCCATTGGGCCCACACAACCCACTTCGGCCCAACTTGGCCCAAAATAGCCCAAGACCACGAAATCGCTCACGGTGGCCTCGGTAGTCTAACGCCCACATTTTATGCATTCAGTTTACCACACGAGCGAGCGCACGCTCCTGTAGCATCAATGTCATACTTTTTAGCTTTTGTCGGCTTACGATTCGGGCAGTGTTTCACACTTTTCGACATTTCACCGATACCTTTTATTAGAGTACTGTTACACACCTGGATCCGAAAAGAAGCGCAGACAGTCCTCGATCACTCCAGAACCTATGTTCACCATACATTCAGTTACTCACATAACAATTTAATTTAAAACGAACCCAAATCAATATAAAAATCCACTTAATCACCAGCCACTTACCTTGATTGAACAACCGAATCCCTACACACTTCACTCACTGGAAAACGATGATCACTAGAACTCGGGGTTATTACTTGCAATCCAATTGAAACCCCTTATTAACAAGTATCTACAAGCATGATTTAAGCCAAGACGAATATCAACTTACTGAAAGTAACAAACCGTAGACTAGCAATGAACACTAAATCGGCAGAGATCAAAGAAAAAATTGGCACAGTGAGGGTAGAGGAAGAGAGAATCGGCCATGAAGAACAACAACAAGCGTCGTAATTATTTGGAAAATAAAGGAAGAAGAGGTAAGGAAGGGAAGAGGGTGTATTCGGCCATTAGTAAGAAAAAGGAGAAAAGGGAAGATGAGAAGAAGAGAAAAGGGTATGTTCGGCCAACACAAGCAGGGTGTTAGGAGGAGAAGTCCAAAACGGTAGAGGAGACTAGGAGAATGTGGCGACAGAAAGGGAGAAAAAGGAAAACGGTTTAGGGGAGGAGAGGTTTCGGCAGAGGGAAAAGGAAGAAGAAGAAAAAAGATGCAAAAAGGGGAGGAGAGGTTTCAACAGAGGGAAGTTTCGGCAGAGGAAAAACAAAGCAGAACCAAAAATGAGAAAGCACCCCTCTAGCCGAATTCTTGAGTGCCTCAGAGTCCCAATTCGGCACACCACTCCCTCTCTCCTCTCTTCCCTTGATTTTCTCCTCAAAACCCTCCTCAAATCACTCCACCTGATCACCTCTTTCCCTCAACCACTCAATTCGAATTCACCTCAACCACTTCAGTGTTTCAGTCAAACTCCACCACCTCCACGGCACAACAGCAAAATAACACTCCTTTGCCTTCAGCAAGATTCGAACCTTAGACCACTTGCATAGATAACACGCCACCTACCCCCTAGACCAGCAAGCTCCTTATATCATGCTTTACCCACATTTATTTAAAAGCCTACTAACCAAAGGCAAGGGTTCTATTCCCCAAAAACCAAAATTTTGTACAAGCCCAGGCTCGAACCCAGGACTTTTCAGACACTCCCAAACACACCCAAATCATTTAGCCACTAAAGCAGATAGGTATTTATGTTAAAAACATGCAAAAATAAATACTTAAGTTTTGGGGCGTTACAATTTACCCAATCCTTTTTGCCACCCTTACTTGCACCATCTTAAACCACATAAAATAACCTACTCATTCATGCATTAATATACCAATAACTCAACCATGCAACTTGCATATTCATGAAAAACATCATCATTTGCATAAAATAATGACAAGTATTAGCCATCACCCATGGCTTTATACAAAATGAATCAATCTCTCAAAATAAGCCAACACATTTGGCTATAACAATATGACACTTGACAAAAGACTAAGTCCCTGTACATGCCATACTAAAAAAATGATAAATCTAACTATACCAAATGCTTCAATTGATAGTGTGATCGATGCCTCCGACGTCTGTTGATCCCTGAGCTAGCTTGACGTCATTATAAGAAAAAACAAAGGAGAGAGAGTAAGCATAAAGCTTAGTAAGTCGCATGTAAATAATTAACAACAATTACCGTGCATTATCATACTCATAACATATTATAAACTTGCACATAATTCTCATATAATCAAAGGCGTAACTTACTCATATTCATCCATACTAATTATACAACACAATTCAAGCTCGTTTCTCATGAATTTCATGTAGGTACCTATATCACTTACAACATAGTAGTAACTTTTCTCACTTTTGACTAAAACTTTAAAATTACCCGTTGAACCAGTTGGAATACCAAAGGATACCCGACAAGCCTTACACAAGAGGGTACTGATAAACTGAAATAGTAACATATTCTAAGCCCACATTTAGTATGCTTTTGGATGATTTAAGCCCCGATTTATGTAAAAGGGTGCTCTTAATCCTTTCTTTTCATGTCATATACTCAGGAAAGCACCAGGGGATGAAAAGAACGCAAAACGGGCTTAAAACGAGACAAAATGGGCAAAAGCATAAAATCGACACGGCTTAGACCAAAGATCACACGGCTGTGCCTCACTGATCATCTAGAACACGGTCCAACCCCGACTCACACGGCCGTGTCTCATTAAAGGAATCCGAACACAGCCTGTCCACGATTTACACGGGCGTGCGCCATGGCCGTGCCTCTGCCGTGGAGAAGAGCAATTTCATTCGGGAAAGGATACTGAGGGAGAAAGAAACGTATTTCAAAAGCCTATAAATACACCCTAAGTATGACCTGAAAAGGGGGGCCCAAAGCCATCGTTTAGGGGCGTCGTGCTAAGCTAGAGAAGGCAGATTTGTGGGGATTCACTCAGGGATAGCCAGTTGATTCATCTCGAGAAGCCAGAATTCTACTCAAGACAGAGGATCTCCTCTTCAATTCCTTCAGGGGGTTTTAGGGATTTCTTACGTTTTTTTTATCTTTTCTCTTGAGATGTTTTCCTTTATTGTTATGAACTAAACCCTTCGGATACCCGAACGGGATGAAACCTATGATGAATCTTGTTATTTGATTATTTGAATTATATGATAAATACTTAGTTTGTTCTTAATTATGTGAGCTTAATCCAAATTTAATGTGCTTAGGTGGAGGAGGAATAGACCCTGCCTAAGAGTAGATCCAACATAATTAAGCGGAGTTGATCGCATGCCTAGAGATAGGGTGACGAGATTTTGCCGGATTAGGGTGAAACCTAATATGGGAATCCATAGATCGATTTACTGCTATTCTAGGGGGTTATTATAAGCGAACGAGAGTTCCACTAATTAACCTAGGGTTAGACGTTATTCGCCTCGAGAGAGGGTTTAATATACGTTAGGGAGTCTTACGGATCAAACTAAGTAAATAAAATCATATGGTTCAGTGATAGATAAGAAGTGAAGTCTAGGTGGATTCTTCCTAGGGTATTGTCGAAATCAATTGAGTTTTTCCAAATTTATTTTCCAAATTCATTCTTCTTTGTCTTAGAGTCTTTAGTTTAGTAGTTAATTAATTTAGATTAATAAACAAACTTCACTTATTATAGGCTAAATAATAAAAAGAAAGTTAGTATTAGTACTTTTAGTTCATTTGGGTTCGATAATCCAGTCTTGCCTAAACTATACTACGGTTCGATAGGTGCACTTGCCTTTAATCGTTGTCAGAGTTAGTTTCCAGGTTTGATCATTCTTTTATAAATTTTAAAACTCTGATTTACAGCGATCAAGGTTTTGGCGCCATTGCCGGGGAACTAAAATATTAAGAAAACTCTATTTTTATTACTTTAGCCATTATTTTTATTTTTCACAATTTACTTTTATTTTTAGTTTTAATTTTAAATTTGCTAAATTTTCTTTCTTTCTTTCCCTAGCAGGTACCTCTAGTTTATGACTAGAAGGAACCCGAGAGGACCTTTAGAATACGACAGTGATATTGAAGCTACCGTTCGAAGAAATCGCAGAGAAATTAGGCGAGCCCTAAATTACCAAGGAGAGCGAGAAGACAGATCCAATCCTACTGAAGGGATGGACGAAAATAATCTTCCACCACAAGATGTGGGAGAAAATAATGCTCCTCGTACTATGTTTGATTATGCTAAACCTCATTTAACAGGAGCCGAATCTAGTATTGTTAGGCTCATATAGTCGCTAATAATTTTGAATTAAAGCCTAACACTATACAAATGATTCAACAGTTTGTTCAATTTGATGGTTTACAGGACGAAGATCCAAACGCTCATATAGCTAATTTTTTAGAGTTCTGTGATACCTTCAAAATAAATGGCATTTCTGATGATGCCATACGTCTTCGGTTATTTCTCTTTTCATTAAAGAATAAAGCTAAACAGTGGTTAAACTCGTTACCACGAGGGTCAATCACTACATGGGAATAAATAACCAAAAATTTTTTATTAAAGTATTTCCCACCGGCCAAAATGACCAAATTACGTAATGATATATCTTCCTTTGTGCAGATGGATTTAGAGACATTATACGATGCATGGGAGAGATATAAGGATCTCTTGAGGCGATGCCCACACCACGGCTTACCATTGTGGCTCCAAGTCCAAACTTTTTATAACGGTGTGAACCCCTCAACGAGACAACTAATCGACTCAGCCGCCGGTGGAACTTTGAACAATAGAACTCCTGAGGCAGCCTACGAGTTTATTGAAGAGATGTCACTGAATAACTATCAGTGGCAAGTTACAAGAACAAGGCCAACAAAAACAGTCGGAGTTTACAACCTCGACGCAGTAACCATGCTATCAAATTAGGTAGAGTTGATGAATAAGAAGATTGATAGTTTGTTTTCTTCGCAAGTACATCCAGTCATGCAGTGCGACACAAGTGGAACTGTGGCGAATCTTGAGTACCCACCCTACCAACCGGGCACAAAGAGTGAACAGATGAACTATATAGGTAACAATTTCAGATCTAATAATAATCCATATAGTAATAATTATAATCCAGGTTGGAGGAACCACCTAAATTTTTCGTGGGGAGGACAAGGAAATCAAAGACAACAACCTCCTCAAAATTTCCAAAATCAGCCCTATCCACAGGAAAAGAAGTCGAATCTTGAAGAGACGTTGAACAAATTCATAGCATCCACAGAAGCCCGTCTCCAAAAAAATGAGGTAACACTCGACACCTAACAAACATCGATCAAAAAGATCGAAAACCAAGTGGGAGGACTTACAAAGGCAATCGGGGAAATTACTCAGTCAGTCGGAGAAATTGCAAAGCTATTTTCTGAACGACCGCAAGGGCGTCTACCGAGTAATACTGAAATTAATCCAAATGAGCAAATCCAAGCCATAACAGCTCAAGAAAGCGAAGAAGTAGGCGAACCCAGTCCAACACAAGAAAACAAGGTAGAAAAAGGTAAAGTAGAGGTAACACAAGACAAGCCAAAATCGGTAATTAAGGAGTACCAACCTCGCGTACCTTACCCCGAGGCATTAAGAAGAGACGACACAGAAGAACAGTTCGGTAAGTTTCTTAAACTTTTAAAGAAATTACATATTAACTTACCATTACTTGAAGCTCTTTCGCAGATGCCAGATTCTAGGAAATTTTTAAAAGAGCTTCTGACAAACAAACGGAAGTTAGACAAGTCATCACATGTGGAACTTAACGCAAAGTGCTCAGCAATTCTCCAAAATAGGCTACCACAAAAGCTAAAAGATCCAGGGAGTTTTACAATTCCATGTTTAATTGGTAGACTAACTGTTGATAATGTGTTAGCTGATTTAGGGGCAAGCATTAATGTCATGCCTTACAAATTGTTTAAACAATTAGGTCTAGGGAAACCCAAACAAACTAGGATGAGCATTCAATTAGCTGATAAAACTGTTAGAATTCCTAAGGGTATTATCAATGATGTTCTTGTAAAAATTGACAAATTCGTTTTCCCAGTAGATTTTGTTGTCTTAGACATGGATGAGGATAATTCGATCCCCTTAATTTTAGGAAGACCCTTTTTAGCGACTGCCAGGACTAAAATTGATGTTGATGTAGGAGAACTCATACTTTGTGTAGGTAATGAGACGGTCACCCTCAAGGCTCTTGATTCGGCTAGAACATCGAGCAATCAAGGTGAGAACGTAAATTCTACCGATACCCATTCGATTAACTCTTATTTTTAGGAAGCATCACCAAACAGTACAACTGAACTCGATCCTAAACCCCATGGCAACAAAAAAATAACTCATAAAGATCAAGGGATTCAGTTCGATGATCTAGACGAGTGAAAGACACACTTCAAGGAGAAATTAGGGATACATGACGAAGAACCAGAACCACACGAGATAAAACCGAAGGAGCCCCCAAAAGAGCTAATAGGAACAACAAATCACTTCAAAATAGGGGACTAAGTAATTTTAGATCAGGTAAATCCTCGAATATCTCCTCCGGACCCTAGCACAAACAAAGAAATATCTTTTAGGGTAACCAGTGTTTTCCCACATAGAACAGTTGAGGTAAGTAATCCTATTTTTGGTACTTTTACTATAAACACATCTCGACTTAAATTTTTTCACAAAGACACAAATGATAGCATGAGGAAGGGCTTCCAGCTCCTCAAACCACCTTGACAAAACAAACGAGAGGAGAGCCTAGCTTAAGACTATAAATGAGCGCTTCTCGGGAGGCAACCCGAGCACTAACATAATTTATTTTCATATTTTGCTTTAAATTTATTTTTTTCTTTTCTTTCTGAACACTTAGTTATAAACTAACAAGGGGTGTAGAATTCCAGGACACACGGCCTTACACACGGCCGTGGCCGTGGCCGTGTGGACCATAAGAATCCCCATACTAATATAGCAGAGGCCGTGCGAATTAATTACAACCACTTTTCGACCTTACGGATCCAACCACTACACCACGGGCACTGACAAAGGGGCACGCCCGTGCCCCATAACCATGTGCAGCTACTGACTTTCCAACCACGGGAAGAACACGCCCGTGCCCCATAACCATGTGAAGCTACTGACTATCCAACCACGGGAAGAACACGCCCGTGCGAAGCTACTGACTTGCCACCACGGGCAGAACACGCCCGTGTCTTCCAACCGTGGTCAACTTGAAAACAAACGTAGAGAATCAACACACCCTGCGACACGACCGTGCGATGCGGCCGTGTGAATCGCCACACCCTCAACCCACGGGCGTGGTAAATTTCCAGACTTGAGACTCTATTTAAATACCATGCCCCTCTCCTTTCTCTCCTTACCTGCACCTCTTCTTCTTCTTCCTTTCTTTCTTTTCTCCCTTTTTGTTTCTTTTTCCTTTTCCTAATAAATCCTCAGACTCTTGAGCTACAACAAAATCATATCCATGGCAAAGAAGCGCAAAAGGCCAATCTCCTCAAAGGAGACCGATTCACCTGAGTTCATGCCGGCAGCTTCATCCAAACAACAAGCCAAGCGTCTTTGAGACCAATTATCTGTTCTTTTATTTTTATCTTCTCCTTTATTTTTTTTTATCTTTACTTCTCTTCTACTTAATTTAGTTTATTTTGTTTTAGTTTCTTGTTTTTAGGTTCTTAAGGCTGCTTGGGAATCACGCCACCACCACCACCATAACCTCAGCCTTAGAAATCACACCCAACAATAAAGACCTCCCAGTCCATTCATCTTTTCTTTTAATTTTAGTTTTCTTCTTAGTCTCCTTCTTTTTATCTTTCTTGTCTTTAATTACATTATTAGTATAGTTTTAATATTACTCTAGATGTCTTGGCTAATTCTCCACGAGCCTCCCAATTTCTTCATCTAGCGTAGGTTCGTCATCCAGACGACCCATCACCACCCCCAAAGGCACAATCTCCTCTCAAGGAATCATCCGAAAATTAAGGAAGTTTTCACTTATCCCCATATCTGATGATTTTATTACAAGGTTATTATATATCTTTGTACATTGAGGGCAATGTACATCTCAAGTGTGGGGGGTGAACAACCTAAAAAGATACCTAACTCAAAGCCTGAATTAAGCCTTGTCTTAAAGTAAATTACTCATATTACTAATTAGGATGAAATTTCTGATGATTTATGATTTTTATTGATATGTTTTAGATTAAGTCATTGGTAATTGTGCATTGATAATTAAATTCTAAGAATACTAGAGAATCAAGCATGATAAGTCTATTTTCCAGAAATTAAAAAAAAATTTCTAGGTTGTCGAACTAAGTTTAAATATTATCTTGAAGTTTGAAATTTACGAGGTTGACATCAAAATACCCATAAATTTTGTGAGTTTTTGAGCCTTATAGAGCATATATTCTTTTTCTTGCTCACTTTATTGATTATGAGTATGTCAACACTGATTTCTTATTCTAGAACTTGCATCGACTATACATGTCGAGACCACATTTTTTTGATTTGATACACAGAGATGATAAAGGCACCTAGGATTTAACCCACTTACTCCATTAAAAAGCCTACCTTCATAATTAACCCTTAGTGAACCCCGCTTAATCCTAACACCCTATTTATTGACATAACCACTAATATTAACCTAACCCCTTTGTTTTTGTTATCACCATTCCTTTTGACTACCCTTATATCGAGATTTGATTTGATTAGTTGCCTAATTATGAACTTTAGTAATTTATCCCTTATTAAGTATATAGTTTGTTCTTAAAAAAAACGAAGTATATCCATTATTCATTATTAGTTATGTGATTAAATGAGCTTATACATAAATTCCAAATATCGAAGAAGAAGCTCGTATTATTATTAGTTTTCAATTGATGTAATTATTATTATTAGTTCATTAGTTCTTAGTTAGGTAATTTGTCGATTCAATCTCGATTCTAACCCTCTAATTCAGCCTTACTCCACACCTTAACCCTAGCCCCGTTACAACCCTAACAAAGACCTTCTGATTTGTGTTTCATCTCATATTTCAGTGGTGGAGTTTTGATTTTCATGCAAGCCTATGGGATTAACTCTTCATGTTTGACTTCTTGAGTGCCTAAATTTTGAACCTTAAACACTTTGAGTGATTTGAGTGAATCTTTAGTGAGGATGTCAATCCTTGTCGATTTCGAATCAGAGGTAATTATTTAGATAAGGGGAGACACCTATGTTTTCGAGCTACAAAATCTATGACTTATACTGTTTGAATTTTTAGGACACTTTGAATTGAATTATCCATGTATAAATTATCTCTGAATTATGATGAGACACTATCAATAGGAATTATGAATTACAGGAAGTTCGTTTTAATCGTAGTTGAGAATTTTGCTTGAGGACAAGCAAAAGCTTAAGTGTGGGGGTATTTGATAAACCGAAATAGTAACATATTCTAAGCACACATTTAGTATGCTTTTGGATTATTTAAGCCCCGATTTATGTAAAAAGGTGCTCTTAATCCTTTCTTTTCATGTCTTATACTTAGGAAAGCACCAGGGGATGAAAAGAACGCAAAACGGGCTTAAAATGGGACAAAATGGGCCAAAGCATGAAATCGACACGGCCTGGACCAAAGATCACACGGCCGTGCCTCACTGATCATCTAGAACACGGTCCAACCCTGACTCACACGGCCGTGTCTCATTAAAGGAATCTGAACACGGCCTGTCCACGATTTACACGGGCGTGCGCCATGGTCGTGCCTCTGTCGTGGAGAAGAGCAATTTCATTCGGGAAAGGATACTTAGGGAGAAAGAAACGTATTTTAAAAGCCTATAAATACACCCTAAGTATGACCTGAAAAGGGGGGCCCAAAGCCATCATTTAGGGGCGTCGTGCTAAGGCAGAGAAGGCAGATTTGTGGGGATTCACTTAGGGATAGCCAGTTGATTCATCTCGAGAAGACGAAATTCTACTCAAGATGGAGGATCTCCTTTTCAATTCCTTCAGGGGGTTTTAGGGATTTCTTATGTTTTGTTTTATCTTTTCTCTTGAGATGTTTTCCTTTATTGTTATGAACTAAACCCTTCGGATACAGAAGGGATGAAACCTATGATGAATCTTGTTATTTGATTATTTGAATTATATGATAAATACTTAGTTTGTTCTTAATTATGTGAGCTTAATCCAAATTTAATGTGCTTAGGTGGAGGAGGAATAGACCCTGCCTAAGAGTAGATCCAACATAATTAACCGGAGTTGATCGCACGCCTAGAGATAGGGTGACGAGATTTTGCCGAATTAGGGTGAAACCTAATATGGGAATCCATAGATCGATTTATTGCTATTCTAGGGGGTTATTATAAGCGAACGAGAGTTCCACTAATTAACCTAGGGTTAGACATTATTCGCCTCGAGAGAGGGTTTAATATACGTTAGGGAGTCTTACGGATCAAACTAAGTAAATAAAATCATATGGTTCAGTGATAGATAAGAAGTGAAGTCTAGGTGGATTCTTCCTAGGGTATCGTCGAAATCAATTGTGTTTTCCAAAGTTATTTTCCAAAATCATTCTTCTTTGTTTTAGAGTCTTTAGTTTAGTAGTTAATTAATTTAGATTAATAAACAAACTTCACTTATTATAGGCTAAATAATAAAAAGAAAGTTAGTATTAGTACTTTTAGTTCCTTTTGGTTTGATAATCCGGTCTTACCTAAACTATACTATGGTTCGATAGGTGGACTTGCCTTTAATCGTTGTCAGAGTTAGTTTCCAGGTTTGATCATTCTTTTATAAATTTTAAAACTCTGATTTACAGCGATCAGGTACGAAGCTGATGCCATGTCCCAAACATGGTCTTACACTGGCTCACATGTCGAGGCCGATGCCATATCCCAGACATGGTCTTACACTAGCTCTCATCTCCATGCCGATGCCATGTCCCAGACATGGTCTTATACTGGCTCTCATAATGTGGCTGATGCCATGTCCCAGACATGGTCTTACACTAGCACACATATCAACGCCGATGCCATGTCCCATATATGGTCTTACACTAGCGCACATATCAACACCGATGCCATGTCCTAGACATGGTCTTAAACTAATGCACATATGAACGCCGATGCCATGTCCCAGACATGGTCTTACACTAGCGCACATATCACTCGAATTTCATGGCTTGGATATCTAATCTATTCCTAAGGTTCAACTGGGAGTATACCACATCAACTTTCGTCATGCATATTCATAGCAATAAATTAAAATTTTTATGAAATATCAATTGTTTAATGCATAATATCAATAACGTTGTATTATTTACGTACAACTTACCTCGATATACAAAATATGGGCGACTTGTTCGATTTAGTCCAATAATTTAATTTTCCCCCAGTCTAAGTTCGGAATCTATTTTTCTTAATCTATAATGATAAAATTCACTCATTTAATCATCACATAAATCAAGACATTCCAAAATTCCTACTTTGGCAAAATTACCATTTTGCCCCTAAACTTTCACAAAATTATGATTTTGCCCCTAGGCTCGTAAAACGATTTTCATCAAATTTTTCACTACCCAAGCCCAGCTGAACCTTTATTAAGCTTATAGTAATTCAAAATTTCAATTATTTCACACATTTACCACCTATTTTACAACATTTACAAAAAAGGTCCTTTTTAGGTGTTTTCATGAAAATCACTTAAAAAAAGTTGTTTATTTAACAACCAAGATTCATTTTATTCCATAAAAATTCAGCAAATAACACTAATGCTCTCATGGAAAAACCCTAGACTTTCAACCATAATGCAAAATAGTCCCCTCATTAGCTAGATTAAGCTACAAGGGTTCCTAAAACACAAAAATCAACAAAAATGATCATCAAAATGACTTACTTGCAAGAGATAAGCTTGGCTGAAATTTTGAGCTCTCAAAACCCTTAAGTTTGCTGAAAATTTCGGTGGTAGGGAGGAATATGAAGAGATGATATCTTTTTCTCTTTATTTTATTTTTATTTCATCAATTAAGTCACCTAATGTCACCAACTTTGACCAATTTTCATTTCTTTGTCCCCTATGGCCGGCCATCACGCTTATAAGGGCATATTTGCACATTAAGGACCTTTAATTTAAGGTTCTCTAGCTATTTAACACTTTTAGCTTGTAGAACAAAACTATCACAATTTATGCGATTTAGTTCTTTTTTGAAATTAAGCAAGTAATCACTAAAATTAATTCACCAAAATTTTTATGCACTCATATAATCATGCTATAACACATATAATAATATTAAAAATAATTTCTCAGGCCTCGGGTTAGTGGTTCCAAAAGCACTATTTCGACTAGCCCCAAAATTGGGCTATTACAATTCTCCCCCTTAGAGATTTTTGTCCCCAAAAATCTTACCAGTGAAAAGGTTTGGGTATTGATCTCTCGTAGTCTCCTCGAGCTCCCATGTGGCCTCTTCAACCCCATGTCTATGCCATAGTACTTTCACAAGTGCTATACTTTTATTTCTCAATTGCTTGACCTCTCGGGCCAAGATCTTAACTGGCTCTTCGCCATAGGTCATGTCTGAACAAATCTCAACCTCTATTGGTGAAATTACATGTGATGGGTCAGAATGGTAACGGCGCAACATAGAAACATGGGATACATTGCGAATCTTCTCTAACTCAGACGGTAAAGCTAATCGGTATGCTACCAGTCCAATTCTCTCAGTTACCTCATATGGCCCAATAAAACGTGGACTTAATTTGCTTTTCCTACTAAATCTGAGGACTTTCTTCCATGGGGATACTTTCAAAAATATCTTATCACCGACTTGAAACTCAATCTCTTTTCGTTTCAATTCCGCGTAGGATTTCTGTCTATCCGAAGCGGCCTTCAAACAACCACGAATCACTTTTACTTTTTCTTCTGTTTCTCTGACTAAATCAACCCCGTGTATCTGATTTTCTCTGAGTTCGATCCAATACAAGGGCGTTCGGCATTTACGCCCATACAAAGCCTCATAAGGCGCCATTTTTAAACTCGACTGATAACTATTGTTGTAGGCAAACTCTACCAACGGTAAGTACCTTTCCCAACTGCCTTGAAACACAAGAACACAACAACACAACATATCTTCAAGAATCTGAATTACTCTTTCCGACTGACCGTCGGTTTGTGGATGGAAAGCAGTACTAAAATTTAGTTTCGTCCCCAACACTTCTTGCAACTTTTTCCAAAACCGAGATGTAAACTTCTGATCTCTATCCAAAATTGTAATATCCTGGATTATGGCTTATGCATTAATACTAAATTAGATGATGTAGCATGCTTATGAATATTCTGAATGTGTTCTATGAATTTTTGTGAACCTTAGTGTATAGTTAAATGCCTTATAAATTATTGGATTTTTAAGTTTAAAAGGGGAGCTAAGCTTGATAAGGCCTTAAGGAAATTTGTAAGGGAAATATGACACGAAATGGGCTTGTCTAAGTGGCTTGGAGGCGCCACTTAAAGCCCGGTGAAAGTGACGCCATATGCGATGCAAGGAGGTCTTGAGTTCGAGCCACAAGGAAAGCAATAAGGGAATTTTATTTTTGGCAATGGGAAGGTGATGGACGGCATGGGAAGACTAGATGGATGAGGATTTGACTTGGATAATTCCTTATAAAAATTCGGCTAAATAGATAGATAAATGTAGATTTATTTTATTTATTTTGAATAAATAAAGATAAGAGATAAAGTAGGAGAAAAGGAAGGGATGTGATAGGGGAAGAAGAGTTGGCCGTGTAGGGGGATCTTGGGGTGATATTTTCGGCAAACAAGAATATTGATGGGATTAGTTCTAGATTTTGCCAAATCTAAAAGAAAAGAATGGAAATCAAATGACATTTGGTCTTTAACTTCTCTATAGAAATAGACAGCACCTTGCCTAACACCCCAGAGGGATTCGGCTTTGAAGAATACTAAGGAGATTTGGCTTTTGATTGAGTTGGAGAAAGAGGAAGAGAAAAGAGTTGAGCAATTTGGCAAATGAAATTTCGGCTAGCACAAGGTGTACTTTCGGCTTTGACAAAATAAATGAAGAAGAGAAAGTTTGGTAAGAAATTCGGCAGAGGCACAAATGAGAAGAAAAGAAGCAAATGGTCTCACTCTCCTCCCTTTTTCCCGAAAATATCACCCCAAGATCCCCCTACACGGCCAACTCTTCTTCCCCTATCACATCCCTTCCTTTTCTCCTACTTTATCTCTTTTCTTTATTTATTCAAAATAAATAAAATAAATCTACATTTATCTATCTATTTAGCCGAATTTTTATAAGGAATTATCCAAGTCAAATCCTCATCCATCTAGTCTTCCCATGCCGTCCATCACCTTCCCATTGCCAAAAATAAAATTCCCTTATTGCTTTCCTTGTGGCTCGAACTCAAGTCCTCCTTGCACTGCAAATGGCGTCACTTTCCTGGGCTTTAAGTGGCGCCTCCAAGCCACTTAGACAAGCCCATTTCTGTGTCATATTTCCCTTACAAATTTCCTTAAGGCCTTATCAAGCTTAGCTCCCCTTTTAAACTTAAAAATCCAATAATTTCTAAGGCATTTAACTATACACTAAGGTTCACAAAAATTCATAGAACACATTCAGAATATTCATAAGCATGCTACATCATCTAATTTAGTATTAATGCATAAGCCATAATCCGAGATATTACGCTTCTACCCCTTAAAATAATTTCGACCTCGAAATTACCTCGCTAAAATAAGTGAGGGTATTCTTTGTCGCATTGCTTCTTCCGGCTCCCACGAAGCTTCTTCCGATCCGTGATTACGCCATAACACTTTGACCAAAGGAACTGACTTCCTTTGCAACACTTTCACATCTCGTTCCAAGATCTGAATCGGCTCTTCCTCGTAGGACAAATCCGGCCTTAATTCCACCTCTTCAACCGAACTACATGAGATGGATCTAATCGATAACGACGTAGCATAGAAACATGGAATACGTCGTGCATGCTGCTTCAACTCCAATGGGCAACTCTAATCGGTATGCCATGGTCCCACTCGCTTCAATACCTGATAGGGCCCTATAAACCTTGGACTTAACTTCCCTTTCCGACCAAATCTCATCACCTTCTTCCAAGGCGATACCTTAAGAAACACTTGATCTCCCACATCAAATTCTATTTCTTTCCTCTTAAGATCTGCGTACGACTTCTGCCTGTCAGATGCCTCCTTCAACCGTGCGTGAATTATCTCAACTTTCCCTTCAGATTCTGCCACAATCTCTGGACCAAAAACTCGTCGTTCCCCCAATTCCGTCCAACACGTAGGAGTGCGACACTTCCGTCCATACAACGCTTCATACGGTGCCATCCGTATACTGGCTTGATAGCTGTTGTTGTATGCAAATTCCGCTAACGGCAAATATTCTTCCCAGCTTCCTCTGAAGTCTAACACACAGCCTCTCAGCATATCTTCCATCACTTGGATCACTCGTTCAGACTGACCGTCCGACTGTGGATGAAAAGCTATAGTGAAATCCAATTTAGTGCCCAAAGCCTGATGTAGAGCCTTCCAAAACCGAGACGTAAACCTTGGATCCCTATCGAGATAATTGACACTGGCACTCCATGCAACCTCACAATTTCTGCCACATATAACTTTGCTAACTTCTGCAAAGAATAATCAACTCTTACCGGAATGAAGTGCGCGGACTTGGTCAACCGGTCCACTATCACCCATACCGAGTCCTTCTTAGTAGGCGTAAGGGGAAACCCACTAACGAAGTCCATGGTAATTCTCTCCCACTTCCACTGCGAAATCATTATCGGTTGAAGCAATCTTGACGAACTTGGTGTTCACCTTAAACTTGCGACACGTTAAGCACTTGCCGACAAATTCAGTAACTTCCTTCTTCGACTGTGCCACCAAAACTGTTCCCTTAGATCCTGCACACATTTAGTACCTCCGGGATGCATAGCATAGGGGCTACCATGCGATTCCTGAAGAATCCTCTGCCTTAACTCCTTGTTCCTCGGCATACAGACCTTACCCTTAAAACACAACACTCCTTCGTTATTAATACCATAATCTTCCAACTCTCCACTCTGCACTTGCTGCAACTTAGCACTTAAGTCCTCATCCACTAACTGACTTTCCTTTACCTCATTCAACCATGACGGCTTAACTTGCAACTCGCCAACAGACTTCCATCGTCATACAAGCTCGGATGTGCAAACATTGCCCTCGTAGTCGACACCACTTTCCCGACTTAAGGCATCCGCCACTACATTCGCCTTTACCCGATGATACTCTATGGAACAATCATAATCCTTCGCAATTCCACCCACCTTCGCTGTCTCAAGTTCACTCCTTACGAGTCAACAGATACTTAAGACTCTTGTGGTCCGTGTAGATCACCGACTTTTCTTCATAAAGGTAGTGCCTCCACACCTTAAGAGCAAAGACCACCGCCGCTTGCCCCAAGTCATGCGTCGGGTAGTTAACCTCATGTGGCCTCGGTTGTCGAGATGCATAAGCTAAAACCTTCCCGCCCCTGCATTAGAACACATCCTAATCTCGTGTGAGAAGCATCACAAGACACCACAAAGTCCTTCCCTCGCCTCATTGAATCAAACTGGAGCTTGACCAAAACTCTCTTAAGCTTCTCAAAGCTCTCCTGTTGCCTATCTGTCCAAACGAAAGGTACCTCCTTTCTCAACAACTTTGTCAATGGTGCGGCTATTGAAGAAAATCCTTCCACAAACCTTCTGTAGTAGCCTGCCAATCCCAAGAAACTTCGAATCTCAGCCACAGACTTAGGTGGTTTCCAATCTAGTACTGCCTCAATATTCTTAGGGTCCACCCTTATTCCTTCTGCAGACACCACATGCCCTAAGAATGCAACCTCCTTAAGCCAAAACTCGCACTTGCTGAATTTGGCATATAGCTTCTTCTCCCTTAACACTTGCAACACTTTCCGAAGATGCTCGTCATGTTCTTCCTCAGACTTGGAGTATACTAGGATATCGTCGATGAACACAACGACGAACTGATCCAAGTAGGGTTGAAAAACCCGGTTCATCATATCCATGAATGCGACTGGGGCGTTCGTCAAACCGAATGGCATCACTACGAACTCATAATGTTCGTATCTTGTCCGAAAAGCCGTCTTATGGATATCCGCTTCCTTCACCTTAAGCTGATGATATCCAGACCTTAGGTCTATCTTTGAGAATACCGTTGCCCCCTTAAACTGATCGAACAAGTCGTCTATCCTTGGCAAAGGGTACTTGTTCTTGATGGTCAGCTTATTCAACTGACGATAATCTATGCACATACGCATAGTCCCATCTTTCTTCTTCACAAACAAGACCGGTGCTCCCCATGGAGACACACTGGGTCGAATGAACCCACGATCAAGCAACTCTTGGATTTGAGCCTTGAGCTCAACCAACTCCTTCGGTGCCATTCTATACGGAGCGATAGATACTGGCGCCATTCCAGGCAGCAAGTCAATTCCAAACTCCACCTCCCTGTCCGGGGTATTCCAGGTAACTCCTCCGGAAAGACATCCACAAACTCCTTTACTGTCCTAACTCCACTAACTCCCCCTTCTTTGGCATCCAACGCCCTAACTTAAGTCAGAAATGCCTTGCACCCTTTCCGAACCATTTTGTCAGCCCTTAAGGCAGAGACTACGTTAGACAAGTAGTTTCTTCTTTCTCCTATCATAATTATCGCCTCATTCTCCGGCGTCTTTAACTCCATTCGTTTAGCTGCACAATCTAATATAGCTCGGTGTTCTACTAGCCAGTCCATGCCAAGTATGAGGTCAAATTCTCCGAAGGGAAGTTCCATTAAGTCGGCAGAAAATATCACTCCCTGAATTTCTAGAGGTACACTCCGGAAGATCTTATTCACCACTATAGTTTGACCTAGTGGGCTCACTACAGTCATCTCCTTATCAGATAGTTCAGAGGCTATGCCTAGTGTTTCAACTACACTACTTGCAACATAAGAATGGGTCGAGCCCACATCAATCAAAGCAAAATAAGGCTTGCCAGATATAACGAACGTACCGGTTATGACGTCCGGTGCGTCTCCATCCTCCCTTCGACGAACCGCATACACTAGACCCGACTGTCTTGCCTCTGTATTACCAACACCTCTGCCAGGTGTTCCACGTCCTCTTCCAAAACCATTACCTCTACCATTCGGACCACGACCTCGCTGAGGCTGCTGTCCACCTCTACCAGCCTGATTACCATTATGCCCTGTTGGTCAGCCCCCGTCTATCTTTATCGGACAGTCCTTAATCATGTGATCCTTGGACCCACACTTGAAACATCCCCCTGTCTTCTTCCAACACTCTCTTAGGTGCCTCTTCCCACACTGATCACAAGTACGATACTGCCCTCTTGTACCAGTTTGCTGACCTCGCGGCCCATCAACTCTAGGCCTCTTTTGCACGTTTCCAGATGACCCTGCTGGTCCAAATCCTCTTTTCTGCCTATTCCGATCAGAGTTCTGCCTTACAGAGTCCTTAACTCTTTCAGCCACTTTGGCCTTCTCCACTAATACGGCAAATTCCCGCTCCTGCAGCGGTGGGGCTATCGCAATCTTAGGTCATCTCTCACCGTCCCTCAACCGGACACACTGCTCATGCTCCGTAGCCACTATCCTTCGAGCATAACGACTCACGTTTTAAGAATTCAAATTCGTACTCGACGCGGATTTGTTCCTTAAACCAGCCCCGAAATGATTTCCTTTGCGCATCAATATAATCGGTACCAACATACTTCTTCCGATACGCCGCCTTAACATATTCCCAAGTGAGATCCTCACCGTGGCACCATCCCGAATCGTGAGCCACCATTGATAGGCTTCGTCGCGAAGTAGTGCCACTATTTCTTTCGCCTCCTTAGCTTATTCAATCGAGCTCGTCCATAATTCGCTCGGTTGCCTCTAACCAATACTCACCGTCTCGGGTGCCACACCGTGATACACCACGAAACACCTCACCCCATTGGCTCGGAGTCGCCGGTGCAGATTTCCGAGCTCCCATACCTCCACCGCTCCGACCACCATCTCAAGCACTCGCAGCATTGCTGCGATCGCATCATCCCCGTCCGATCTTGCTTTGCTCAACACCAACGGTGGTGGTGGGGTGGTGGTACCTCATTTTCGGACCCTTGTCCAGACCTAACGGGTTCCGACACGGTCATTCTGCCTCTACCACATCCTCTCACATTACGACCACGTCCCCTAGAACTCATGTCTACGATCGCACTTTAACTGATTAAGAAATTTTTATGCATTAGTATTTTGTTCCACTTTGTTTATCCGCAAGAAATTTTATGAAAGAAGTTTAGAAGTAGTTCTTTCGATCGATCAAAGTTTCAAGTCTTCTATCCTAATTTAAAGGAGCACATTCATTCAACACACATTCATCATTCAAACATTTTCGTCCTATTCCTATCCTGTGGGTATTTTCGTCATTTCACCTACTGAGGGTATTTTGGTAATAAATCGGGGTTAATTTAAAAATTTGTAAATCAGGGGTAATTTAGTAAATTTTCCAATTCAGGGTTCCTTGGTGATTTTATGAAATAAGGGTATTTCGATAATTTTGAAATCCGGGGGTATTTCGATAATTTTTTTTTTCAAACTAGGGTGGCTGGTCCCTTTCGGGTTTTAATTATAGGGTTTACCCCATCAACGAGTCCTCATAACTAGGGTGAATAGTCACCACGCACCAGGTAGGATTCCCGCGAAGAGGAGGTGAGTCGCTAGGACTGCTTAAATACCAAGCTCTCCCTGAATCCACTCCTAGGCATGCGTCTGCCTATTGCCACACCCTAACTCGACTAAGGTGAACAGTCATCTGCGCACTGCAGGATTCCAGCGAAGAGGAGGTGAGTCACTAGGATCGCTTAAATACCAAGCTCTTCCGATCCAATCCTAGACATGCGTCACTGCGGTTGCACCCTAGTCTTGTGGCTCGTTAACGGGTTTGTTTAGTGAAATTAAGTCTTATGAAAATTTAAGAATTGGTTTAAACTAAGCCTATAGTCCATCGAGTCTATTTAAACTAGTCTCACGTCCCATAAAGCCCATAAAGCCCACATGTATATCACACAATGGTTTAGGGTACTTACAGCGGACTTGGGTCGAGACGCAAGCCATCTTTGAGCTAACAGACTTGTTATCCTTTAAAAAACATATATGTTTCAAAAGCCCATTCTTAGAAAACGTTTTGAGCCCAAAAACCCCAGATCTGAGTTTTGAACCGGGCTCTGATACCAAACTGAAACACCCCAAACCCGGCCCACGAGCCCAGACCGGATCTGGTATGTTCCTCGAGTAGAATGTTTTAATATCATGTTCATTACTTGGAAAATTTGGGGTGGTTTTATAAAAATACCGAGTTGTTTTGGGGTTAATCTTTAATTCGAAAATCATTTGTGTAGGTGTCTAAACATTTAAAATTTATTTTTTTAGTAAACCATTTAACCTTGATCAAATTGTAATAAAATCAAATAAAAATGCATGCATAAACAGTTTCATACTAGTGGCCTTATTACATCAAAGCAAAACCCAAAATAAATTTGAAATACTAGAAACAAATAAACAGTCCAAAATAAAATAAATTACATGCTGAGCATGGCCACCATCAGTGCTCCGTACCGACCGGTCCATCACTTGAGTGTCACTGAAAAATATTCCCCAGCGGGTGAGTCAAACAGACTCAATGTGTACGACCAACACTAAATCCCAATAATTTAGGCATATCGGTTCATACATGTGCATATAATTAAATAATAAAATGATGCAAACCCGAACCCAAACCTAGATGCCATCCGCTACACATCACCCGTACCAACCTACACACCGTGGGGACTACTAAGTCAACCCTCCATCCGCTACACATCATCGAAGGCAGTCGCTGCAGTCGACGTGCTCATCGCCCTTATAAATTTGTGGCATAGCCACGGATAATATATTTTTGTGTCATGAGACACCACATTGAATAACGTGACATAAGTCACCACATTCAGACATTGTGGTATAAAACCACCAAATTCACTTCCCCTTTCATAATCACCCATATGCCCCATGTCATACAAACATGCATTATCATGCCAAGTTCTTTACTCAAATTCTTATAATTTCACATAGGTGCCATAACAGATATTTATCATATTCTACTCATAGTAGGAGTAGGAAAACGTACCTGAGTACTTTGTACCATTGCATGGTACCTTAGCCACATTTTACATATTCTTATTACACATTTATTAACACATAGCCATAAATCTATTAAGGCTTAGAGTGGGGTACACACCTGTTATACTTAGCGAGTTTATAGAAATCCCGAACAACCCGATCTAGCGCTTTAGATCTTTAATTCCTATATTCGGCCAACCCTAAATGTGTTAGTAAAAAGCCATTCGGCTAACACTCAATCACTTTATAAGTTAGTTTCGGCTTTTAAACATTTAAGAAATAGATCGGAATCCCTAACTATGGCCTTGGCCGAATGTACATATGTACTTACCTTGCGAATCTTAAATCCCGAAAAGTGCTACTTGGTTATGAAGGTGTCGAAATACCTATAGACATAGGTTAGATTTAATTCTACTTTAAATCACATAAAAATGGCCTATGGCCGAATATCACATAACTTTACTTTGGATATTGAAATCTCGAATAATCTTCCTTATAGTCGACTACACTGAAAATCCCGAAAGATCCTTCCAAATTTCGGCAAACAAGAATATTGATGGGATTAGTTCTAGATTTCGCCAAATCTAAAAGAAAAGAATGGAAATCAAATGACATTTGGTCTTTACCTTCTCTATAGAAATCGACAAAGACCTTGCCTAACACCCCGAGGATTCGGCTTTGAAGAATACTAAGGAGATTTGGCTTTTGATTGAGTTGGAGAAAGAAGAAGAGAAAAGAGTTGAGCAATTTGGCAAATGAAATTTCGGCTAGCACAAGGTGTACTTTTGGCTTTGACAAAATAAATGAAGAAGAGAAAGTTTGCTAAGAAATTCGGTAGAGGCACAAATGAGAAGAAAATAAGCAAATGGTCTCACTCTCCTCCCTTTTTGTCGAAATTTCTTGTTTGCCGAAATTTGAAAGGATCTTTCGGGATTTTCAGTGTAGTCGACTATAAGGAGGATTATTCGGGATTTCAATATCCAAGGTACAGTTATGTGATATTCAGCCATAGGCCATTTTTATGTGATTTAAAGTAGAATTAAATCTAACCTATGCCTATAGGTATTTCGACACCTTCATAACCAAGTAGCACTTTTCGGGATTTAAGATTCGCAAGGTAAGTACATATGTACATTCGGCCAAGGCCATAGTTAGGGATTCTGATCTGTTTCTTAAATGTTTAAAAGCCGAAACTAACTTATGAAGTGATTGAGTGTTAGCCGAATGGCTTTTTACTAACACATTTAGGGTTGGCCGAATATAGGAATTAAAGATCTAAAGCGCTAGATCGGGTTGTTCGGGATTTCTATAAACTCGCTAAGTATAACAGGTGTGTACCCCACTCTAAGCCTTAATAGATTTATGGCTATGTGTTAATAAATGTGTAATAAGAATATGTAAAATGTGGCTAAGGTACCATGCAATGGTACAAAGTACTCAGGTACATTTTCCTACTCCTACTATGAGTAGAATATGATAAATATCTGTTATGGCACCTATGTGAAATTATAAGAATTTGAGTAAAGAACTTGGCATGATAATGCATGTTTGTATGACATGGGGCATATGGGTGATTATGAAAGGGGAAGTGAATTTGGTGGTTTTATACCACAATGTCTGAATGTGGTGACTTATGTCACGTTATCTGAATGTGGTGTCTCATGACACAAAAATATATTATCTGGTGGCTATGCCACAAATTTATAAGGGCGATGAGCGCGATCGCAAGCTGACGCTTCGATGATGTGTAGCGGATGGAGGGTTGACTTAGTAGTCCCCACGGTGTGCGGTTGGTACAGTGATGTGTAGCGGATGGCATCTAGGTTTGGGTTCGGGTTTGCATCATTTTATTTTTAATTATATGCACATGTATGAACCGATATGCCTAAATTATTGGGATTTAGTGTTGGTGTACACATTGAGTCTGTTTGACTCACCCCTGTTGGGGAATATTTTTCAGGTGACACTCGGTGATGGATCGGTCGGCGGAGCACAAGTGGTGGCCATGCTCAACATGCAATTTATTTTATTTTGGACCTGTTTATTTGTTTCTAGTATTTCAATTTATTTTGGGTTTTGCTTTGATGTAATAAGGCCACTAGTATGAAATCATTTAAGCATGCATTTTTATTTGATTTTATTACAATTCGATCAAGGTTAAATGGTTTACTAAAAAAATAAATTTTAAATGTTTAGACACCTACACAAACGATTTTCAAATTAAAGATTAACCCCAAAACAACTCGGTATTTTTATAAAACCACCCCAAATTTTCCAAGTAATAAACATGAAATTAAAACATTCTACTCGAGGAACATACCAGATCCGGTCTGGGCTCGTGGGCCGGGTTTGTGGTGTTTCAAAAATTATCAATAAAGGTACTGATAAACCGTAAAAGTAACATATTTTAGGCCCATATTTAGCACGCTTTTGGATGATTTATCCTTTTATTTATGTAAAAAGGTGCTCTTAATCCTTTCTTTTCATGTTTTATACTCAGGAAAGCACCGGAGGATGAAAAGAACAAGAAACGGGCTTAAAACAAGCCAAATGGGCCAAAGCACGAAATCAACATGGCCTGGGCCAAAGACCACATGGCCGTGCTTCCTCAATAATCTCGAACACGGTCTAAGCCATGAAATACACAGCCGTGCCTCATTAATGAAGTCCGAACACAGCCTAAAGACGATTCACACGGGCGTGTGCATGGTCGTGTCCCTGTCACGGAAAAGAGCAATTTCAATCGAATTTGGATACTTAGGGGCAAAGAAACACATTCCAAAAGCCTATAAATACACCCTAAGTATGACCTAAAAGAGGAGTCGACGGGGGCCTAAAGCTACCGTCTAGGGGCGTCTTGCTAGGCCAGAGAAGGCAGATTTGTGGGAATTCACTCGGGGATAGCCAGTTGATCCATATCAAGATGCCGGAATTCTACTCAAGACGGAGGATCTCCTCTTCAATTCCTTCAGGGGGTTTTAGGGATTTCTTATGTTTTGTTTTATCTTTTCTTCTGAGATGTTTTCTTTTATTATTATGAACTAAACCCTCAGATACCTGAGGGGGATGAAACTTAGATGATTCTTGTTATCGTTTGCTGAACTATATGATAAATATTTAACTTGTTCTTAATTATGCGTTCTTAATTCTTGTGTTGATATTTCGCGGATATTGATTCAAGTTTGATGTGCTTAGGTGGAGGAGCAAAAGTCCCTGCCTAAGAGTAGATCTAGCATAGTTAAGCGGAGTTGATCGCGTGCCTAGAGATAGGGTGACGAGGCGTTGCCGGATTAGGGTGAAACCTAATATGGGAGTCCATAGATCGAGTTAATGCAATTCTAGGGGTTTTAATTAGAAACAGATTTCAATTAATCAACCTAGGGTTAGACGTTATTCGCCTCGAGAGAGGGTTTAATATAAATTAGGGAATCTCACGGATCAAGTCAAATGAATAAATCGTCTGGTTCAGAGATAGATAACAAGTGAAGTCTAGGTTGATTCTTCCTTGGGTGTCGTCTTAATTAATTGGTTTTTCCTCAAGTTATTCCCCCAATTTCATTCTTCTTTGTCTTAGAGTCTTTAGTTTAGTAGTTAATTAATTTAGATTAAACAACCATTCGCTTAATTCTTAGGCTAAATAATAGAAGGAAAGTTAGTATTAGTACTTTTAGTTCCTTTGGGTTCGACAATCCGGTCTTGCCTTAACTATACTATTGTTCGATAGGTGCGCTTGCCTCAATCGTTGTCATAGTTAGTTTCCAGGTTCGATCATTCTCATTATAAATTTTAAAACTCTGACATCACAGCGATCAAGTTTTTTGCGCCGTTGCCAAGGAACTAAAATATTAAGAACACTCTATTTTTATTACTTGAGCCATTTTTATTTTTTTGCAATTCAATTTTATTTATTATTTTATTTGCTAATTTTTCTTCTTTTATTACTTCTTCCTTCCAAGTACTTCTAGTTTATGACTAGAAGGAACCCGAGAGGACCACTAGTATACGACAATGATATTGAAGCTACCGCTGGCAGGAATCGCAGAGAAATTAGGCGAGCCCTAAATTACACAGAAAAAGAGCGAGAAGACGAATCCAATCCTACTGAAGGGATGGACGAGAATAATCCACCACCCCAAGATGTGGCAGAAAATAATGCTCTACGTACTATGTATGATTATGCTAAACCTCATTTAACAGGAGCCGAATCAAGTATTGTTAGGCCTGCTATTGTAACACCCCAAACCCGGTCTATGCATTAAGGCCAAATTTGACATGTCACACGGAAAGGAATATACATCTAGTCTTTTTAAAGATTTTAAGAAATCGGATTTTCAAAACATCTTTAACGTGAAGTTTAATGAAAATTAAGGTTGATTGATAAATCAAACAATTTGAGACGTAAGAATTTATAAATTGAAACTTAAAAGAAATTAAAATAATATTTCGAGAAAATTTAATAGAGTTCGAAAATAATCTTGAAAACAAATTTTGAAGAACGTTATTAACAGGCAATTTTGCGAGTTAAAATATTTAAGAATGAAAACCCTTTATGCATGTTTATTTTAAGAAAAACATTTATTTCTATTTTTAGAAAAGAAACCCCACTTAAGTATTTAAAGCGTATTATAAAATCCATCCACAAGTAAAACATCCATAAAAAAAATTAACCAGAGGCCTTATTACAGCTTAACTTAAATAGTAAAAATAATAAAAAGTACTTAAAAAGAAATCTGGAAAGTAAATAACCCATTATTCGTAGTATGGCCTCCACTGAGTCGTCCCCGCCCCAAGTCTCCATCACCGATCATTACCGAGGAGAGTAAGCAAAAGCAGGTGAGTTACTTAGAACTCGGTGTGTAATTCACTTACCACTTTCACTGGGCCAAAATTCAATTAAGCATTTATTGGGCCAAAGCCCATTACAATCATAGCATTATATCATATATATAACATTCATGTGTTATGCAATTTCCCAACCAAACCTAGTTTTCCATCTGCTACACACCGCCTGTACCAACCAACACACCTGTGGGGAGCTTTAGTCACCCACCCCGCCAACACACGAAACTGGGCATTAAGCCATATATCAAACTGGGCATTAAGCCATATATCAATTTGTGGACAAGCCACCAAAATTTTGTAGCAAAAAGCTACTGAACTTCTCTTCACAAATATCCCAACCCATGCAATCATGTATATAATATGCATAACAATCCATTCATATAATTATTCTAATATAAGGCCTATTATAAAAATTATTGCAATCTGGTCCATTACACATTTTGGCCTATATAATTTCATATCACACTTGGCCCATTTATCAAATATCACATATGGCACATTTATCAAATATAACTTATGGCCCATTTATCAAATATCACATATGGCCCATTTTTCAAATATCACATATGGCCCATTTATCACATATCACATATGGCCCATTTATCACATATCATATTTGGCCTATTTATCACATATCACATTTGGCCCATTTATCACATATTCACACAAGGCCCACTCAGTCACTTTTATCGTGTAACACCCCAAACCCGGCCCAAACATTACGACCGAATTTGGTATGTCACAGAGAAAACCATTTTGAAAATCCCTTTAGCCGATTTGAGTTTTGATGAAAACATCTTATTTTCAATTATCTCGTTAAATAAAACATTTGTGTGTATGAAGAAACAAAAATTAACTTAGTTGTTTAAAAATTATATTAAATCAGGTTGTTACCGATTTCAGACATACCCGATGGCATAGAAAAAAAAACCATTTACGTTTGAATTTAAGAAAACATGTATAACCATTTTAAAGTCACTAAGTAATTTAAACAAATTATCCAAAACATGCAAAGTAATAAAAATAATCTTAGGAGGCCTTATTACAACTTGAGCAAATGAAACCAGGAATAAGTAAAAATAATTCAAGTCCATTTAAACCAATATTTCCACTGCATGGCCACCTCGAGTCCATCCGGCTCCTCATCCGCAATCTACGAGTCACCTGAAAAATGTTAAAGGAGAAGGTGAGTCACCAAGACTCAATGTGTAACCCTTCCCCGATTTAGTGCAACAACATACACAATTTATAACAAATTAACATGCACTAAACCATGCACCCAACCTAGCTATCCAAACACCTTTCTCTACCCAGTGTGGTACCAAACCACTGGTGGTGCCAAACCACTGGTGACTTAAAGTCACGAAATCCGTCATATTGTGGTGCCAAACCACTGGTGACCCGAAGTCACAAATAGTAATGATGGGGCCAACCCATCGTGTGATGCCAAATCACTGGCGTCAATCCCATAATGTAAATTGTGGGGCCAACCCACTGTGGTGCTAAGCCACTGGGACGAGACGCTATGAGGTGCCAAACCTCTGGAGGTGCCAAACCTCTGCTGACCGTAGTCACAATGTGGTACCAAACCACTGGTGTCCGTCGACACGAATATCAGTTCCCCCTCCACTCATATATCCCACATCAATCCATGATATACAACAGATTTCATGCCAACATATATTTAAATCACATATACCAAATATGCCATGCTTCCCAAAAGCATCAAATAGTAACTCATATTGACAGAGACTTACCTGGATCATCGCTTATACCGTTACGGTATTAAATCCAAAGCTACATAAACCAGATTTAGCATATACAACATTTAGCACAGTTAATTAATCATAAAGTGTGTATGTACACACCTGTCACCAACGTTATCCCTAAATCCCGGAGAAACCAATCGGCCCCACTAGCCTTCCTTACCCTATATTCGGCCATACACAAGGGTTAGTGACATGGCCTATTCGGCCAAACCAAATAAATCTAAAGGGTCATCTCCTGAACCCGAATCCTTACCTACACGCTTGAGTACTAACTTCGGCACACGGTATGCGATTCTGCTTCGCTTCCTACAATCGGCCATCATTAAAGTTTATAGCCTTCGGCTTTGAATACTTAAAAGTTTAATCTATGAAAATCAATCCTTACCACCACTTACCAACCGATTGATAACGAATGAAGGCTTGGTTTTGAAGATCTCAAAATCCCGGAGCACCTAGACAGATTCGGTTTCAACAAGTAATTAGCACCCTTGCTCACAAGTGCCAAAATCGGCTCTTATTCCTTTAGAAGTCGACAAGAACAAGAGAAACAAAATAAGGCATTCGGCTTTGACCACTTACCCACCTTATGAACCGATTGGAGAAAAGACTAGAGGAGGTCACCTTTGCTTGATATTCGGCCAAGACTACACCAAATAGAGGAAAGAAATTTGGCAAGGTGGTAGGGAGTAGGTTCGGCTAGAGGAAGAAAATAATGGGAAAAAGGGAGATGGGGTTTCGGTTTTGAGAAGATGAGGAAGAAAAAGAGAGGGAAAGAGTGTAGGTGTTTCGGCTAAGGGTCAAAAAGAATAAGAGAGGTAGATGGCAAATGGTATTTTCGGTTTGAGAGAGAATGAAAAGGAAGAACAAAAGATGACAAATGAGCCGAAAGTTATGAGGAAGAGGCTAAGAAAATTCGGCACTAACCCCTATGCTTGCCGTCCACTCCTATCAACAAGGAGTTCAAATTTTCAGCAATTTCCTTGAATTTCTCTTGACCAATCGTTTGAAGATATTCAAAATAATTTGAATAAATTAAAAGCCTAAATTTTCTCCTTGGAATTAATCAAATAAAATCCATTTAAAACCAAATAATATCCTTATTATCCCTTATCATTTAAAAGAGTTTAAAATGAGAAAATCTCTCCCCCTATGCCGTCCCAATTAAGAGCAAAAGAGGAATTTCATGACTCGAACACAAGCTCCCTTGTTCTCCTGTATGGCGTCAACTCCAACTCTTAAGTGGCCTCCTTTGCCACTATTCCAAGGCCATTTCTGTGTCAAATAATCCCTCATTTATTCTTGTAACCCCTACTTACTAAGGCTCCCTATCTTTAAAGCTTACAAATAAAATTTTCTACTACTCAGACCTGCTCTAGACTTACAACTAAGTCTTGAAACATCTCAAACAACGACACCACAGCCCAAACACAAGCAAAACAATGCAATCTAAAATTAACCCCCAATTTAGGATGTTACAGTTCTACCCCCTTAAAATAATTTCGTCCTCGAAATTACTTACTATCGTCCAATCGTGCATCCTTAACTCATCACACTACGCTACTGTTGCGCACTCTGATCTTAAATAACTATCATACTTTCTGGACACATTCTCTAAGTTCATAATCCAAGTTCCATACACTTTACTAGCAACATAAGAACGAACTAACGTAACCACAACCAAGACAATTGAGGGTATTTCGGAAATAAGAAACTTACCCGTTGTCATATCTGGCACATCTTCCTCCTCGCGACGGCCAACTGCATAAACCATCCTTGGTTGCCTCACTTCGCACCTTCAAAGACCTCGGCCACGCCCGTTACCATTATCATTACCTCTAGCGCACCTCGACCCTCTCGTGGTTGCTTGGCCATCCCTCCCGAATTGACCACGTCCTTGATCCTCGGCTTGAGTCCTAGCCAACTTCCGCGAACAATCCCTTACCCGGTGCTCCATTGATCCACACTCAAAGCACCCTCTACTTCCACCCAAACATTCTCCCGAGTGGGATTTCCCGCATCTAGCACACTGAGGTGGCCACTGAGCAGGCTTTGTGGCTCTTTTTGGTTCCCCAAATCTAGCCCTCTTCTCCACATTACTGCCCGATCCAGGCGATCCAAAGCCTCTCTTCTGTTTATTCTTTTCGTGATTCTGTCTTACAGACTCCTTGACCCCTTCGGTTACCTTAGCCTTTTCTACCAGAACAGCAAACTCACGCTCCTGCTGTAGAGCAATCAGCAACCTTAAATCATCCCTAAGTCCGTCTTCAAAGTGGACGCACCGTTCATGTTCAGTAGCCACGATGCCTCTAGCATATCGACTCACCTTAAGAACTCTGCCTCATACTCGAGATATCTCGACTTATTTCCTTGTACCAATCCCAAAAAGGCTTTCCTCTGAGCATCAGTGTAGCTGGTGCCCACATACTTCTTCTGATAAGCAGTTTTGAAATACTCCCAAGTAAGAACATCTGCCGTAGCACCATCTCGAACCGTGAGCCACCACTGATATGACTCATCCTTTAGAAGCGACACCGCTCCTTTTAGCTTCTCCTCATTTGTCAGATCGAGATCGTCCATGATTCTCTCGGTCGATTCTAACCAATATTCTCGCCAGACTTTGGTGCCACTCCGATACACCGGAATACTTCCGCTCCGTTGATCGGAGTCGCCGCATGCACTTCCGAGCTCCCGAATTTCCTCCCGCACCAGCTACCAACTCTAGAACTCGCAGCACAGCCTGCGATACAGCGTCATCCCCCGTTTGGGCTTGTTGTTCAACGCCCACAGCTGGGGGTGGTGGTGGCGGTGGTGCCTCATTGTCCGATCCTTGACCTGACCTAACGGGTTTCGACATGGTGATCCTGCCTCTACCGCGTCCACGACGGCCACGTCCTCTAGATCTCATTCTAACTATTGCGCTTTAATCTGATTTAAGGAATTTTCATGGATTAGTACTTGTTTCACTTGGTTATCCGCGAAGAAATTTTATGAAAAGTTCAATAGAGATTCTTTCGATCAATCAAAGTTTTAAGTCCTCTATCCTAGTTTACACAGAAGGTACATCCATTCCCTAATACCTTTCATACTTACTCACTCCTCCCAGGGATAGTTTCGTATTTTTCCTACTGAGGGTATTTTCGTAATTTCCAAAGTCGTGGTATTATTTATTGTGTTTGGCCTATGACCGAGTCCTCTTGGTTAGGGTGAACCGGCTTACGCACTGCAGGGAATCCTCGCGAAGAGGAGGTGAGTCACGAGGGACTCGCTTAAGTACCAAGCTCTTCCGATCCAATCTTAGACATGCGCACAAGGGGTTACCACACCCCCTAACTCTGCGCGACTTGGTCGTAGGTTTGTTTAATTAGTCATTTAAAATCTTATGTCTTTTGTTGGAGTGGGCTAGTCCTAAAGTTCAAACACCAATCATATTATCTACCTACCCTTCTACTAATAGTTCATACAGTCGGAAGTACTTACAGGCGGATTGGTGCCGGAGACTCGGTGCCATGCTTGTTCAAAACCATTATTACTTCAAGAAGGCCTACTAAAAACATTTTGGGCCTTGGGCCCCCACAGCTGAGTTTTGAACTGGGCTCTGATACCAATTTTGTAACACCCCAAACCCGGCCCAAACATAATGACCGAATTTGGTATGTCACAGAGAAAACCATTTTGAAAATCCCTTTAGCCGATTTGGGTTTTGATGAAAACATCTTATTTTCAATTATCTCGTTAAATAAAACATTTGTGTGTATGAAGAAACAAAACTTAACTTAGTTGTTTAAAAATTATATTAAATCAGGTTGTTACCGATTTCAGACATACCCGATGGCATAGAAAAAAAAACCATTTACGTTTGAATTTAAGAAAACATGTATAACCATTTTAAAGTCACTAAGTAATTTAAACAAATTATCCAAAACATGCAAAGTAATAAAAATAATCTTAGGAGGCCTTATTACAACTTGAGCAAATGAAACCAGGAATAAGTAAAAATAATTCAAGTCCATTTAAATCAATATTTCCACTGCATGGCCACCTCGAGTCCATCCGGCTCCTCATCCGCAATCTACGAGTCACCTGAAAAATGTTAAAGGAGAAGGTGAGTCACCAAGACTCAATGTGTAACCCTTCCCCGATTTAGTGCAACAACATACACAATTTATAACAAATTAACATGCACTAAACCATGCACCCAACCTAGCCATCCAAACACCTTTCTCTACCCAGTGTAGTACCAAACCACTGGTGGTGCCAAACCACTGGTGACTTAAAGTCACGAAATCCGTCATATTGTGGTGCCAAACCACTGGTGACCCGAAGTCACAAATAGTAATGATGGGGCCAACCCATCGTGTGATGCCAAATCACTGGCGTCAATCCCATAATATAAACTGTGGGGCCAACCCACTGTGGTGCTAAGCCACTGGGACGAGACGCTATGAGGTGCCAAACCTTTGGAGGTGCCAAACCTCTGGTGACCGTAGTCACAATGTGGTACCAAACCACTGGTGTCCGTCGACACGAATATCGCCTCCCCCTCCACTCATATATCCCACACCAATCCATGATATACAAATGATTTCATGCCAACATATATTTAAATCACATATACCAAATATGCCATGCTTCCCAAAAGCATCAAATAGTAACTCATATTGACAGAGACTTACGGATCATCGCTATACCGCTTCTGGTATTAAATCCAAAGCTACATAAACCGATTTAGCATATACAACATTTAGCACGCTTAATTAATCATAAAGTGTGTATGTACACACTGTCACCAACGTTATCCCTAAATCCCGAGAAACCAATCGGCCCCACTAGCCTTCCTTACCCTATATTCGGCCATACACAAGGGTTAGTGACATGGCCTATTCGGCCAAACCAAATAAATCTAAAGGGTCATCTCCTGAACCCAAATCCTTACCTACACGCTTGAGTACTAACTTCGGCACACGGTATGAGATTCTGCTTCGCTTCCTACAATCGGCCATCATTAAAGTTTATAGCCTTCGGCTTTGAATACTTAAAAGTTTAATCTATGAAAATCGATCCTTACCACCACTTACCAACCGATTGATAACGAATGAAGGCTTGGTTTTAAAGATCTCAAAATCCCGGAGCACCTAGACAGATTCGGTTTCAACAAGTAATTAGCACCCTTGCTCACAAGTGCCGAAATCGGCTCTTATTCCTTTAGAAGTCGATAAGAACAAGAGAAAAAAAATAAGGCATTCGGCTTTGACCACTTACCCACCTTATGAACCGATTGGAGAAAAGACTAGAGGAGGTCACCTTTGCTTGATATTCGGCCAAGACTACACCAAATAGAGGAAAGAAATTCGGCAAGGTGGTAGGGAGTAGGTTCGGCTAGAGGAAGAAAATAATGGGAAAAAGGGAGATGGGGTTTCGGTTTTGAGAAGATGAGGAAGAAAAAGAGAGGGAAAGAGGGTAGGTGTTTCAAGGCTAAGGGTCAAAAAGAATAAGAGAGGTAGATGGCAAATGGTATTTTCTGGTTTGAGAGAGAATGAAAAGGAAGAACAAAAGATGACAAATAAGCCAAAAGTTATGAGGAAGAGGCTAAGAAAATTCGGCACTAACCCCTATGCTTGCCATCCACTCCTATCAACAAGGAGTTCAAATTTTCAGCAATTTCCTTGAATTGCTCTTGACCAATCGTTTGAAGATATTCAAAATAATTTGAATAAATTAAAAGCCTAAATTTTCTCCTTGGAATTAATCAAATAAAATCCATTTAAAACCAAATAATATCCTCATTATCCCTTATCATTTAAAAGAGTTTAAAATGAGAAAATCTCTCCCCTATGCCGTCCCAATTAAGAGCAAAAGAGGAATTTCATGACTCGAACACAAGCTCCCCTTGTTCTCCCCGTGGCGTCAACTCCAACTCTTAAGTGGCCTCCCTTTTGCCACTATTCCAAGGCCATTTCTGTGTCAAATAATCCCTCATTTATTCTTGTAACCCCTACTTACTAAGGCTCCCTATCTTTAAAGCTTACAAATAAAATTTTCTACTACTCAGACCTGCTCTAGACTTACAACTAAGTCTTGAAACATCTCAAACAACGACACCACAGCCCAAACACAAGCAAAACAATGCAATCTAAAATTAACCCCCAATTTAGGATGTTACATATCGATTTAACCCATTAAGGGCAAATTTCAAAATTTTCACGGTCTTAATACCGATTTCATATTTTTTACCATTAAAGTGATAAATATACTAATTTATCCTATTTCACTAACTTGTGATTTAATCTAACGATTAATACGATATAGTTATCCAACCCACGAGATATGGTGTGAGATTACACACCTGATTACGGTGAGCACTACACTTTCTTGATCGTCAACACCTAGAATATTTTTTACGCTCGATTAGAAAAATAAACGCGATCTAATAAAGCTACTCTAAAGAAACGATCTAAGATTTACCCTCGAAATTGTGAATAACTACGATTTGTCGATTTTCCCCGGTTGATGGTCCACAACCTATTGGAAAACCCCAAACAGCTAATAGCTCAGAACTGCGAACAACCTCGAATAATTGATTTTCACCAGAGAAGGGTCCACAACCCGGTGGAAAGTCTCGAATTGTCGAAACAGCCCTACGCTTGAATCTAGGAGTTGGGATCGTCAATCCACTGCTTTTTATATCACCACTAGGTTTCCCTTTCAATACATTACTACGAGCCTCCATTCGTTAGATCTTTAATAAATCAATAATCTATTAAAGTATGGACTTAACAAAGTGATATAGGTACCACAAGTTCCGAGTTATCCACGAATAAATCCCTATATATAAGAATCGGTTATTCCTTTTCATACTGTTAATTATCTTAATAAATAAAGGATGATCGTGAAAACCGTGAAGAACTCTCACCTTGAAGGTTTTTGGTCCGAATTCTAGCGATTACGAGATAACTTCGAGGAAATGGTAATTCGGCCTTTCTCTATTTCACTATAAAGACGAAAAAGATTTGTCTAAGAGAGGGATAGATGATGATATTTTCGGTCAAAAAGACCCTCCCAAGCCAATATGTAGATTCGGAAAAAAGGAAAAGAAAATAAAGAATTAAAGAGGGTTCTTACCGACCGATCAAAACGTGAGTAGAAAGAATGATTGCGAAGAATATATATATATATATGAAGAGAAAGATTCGGCTAAGGAGATGATCATTGACATTCGGCCATGGTGAAGAATTAGGGAGAGAGATGTTTAAGAATTTTTTTTTATAAGTAGTAAAGAAGATAAGATGTTTATGTTTCGGTTTTCAAGGATGGAGAATGAACAAAGAAGAAGTTTTGAGATTGGTGTTCATTCGACCAAGGAAGAAAGGTATTGAAAAAATATGTCCCTCAAGGTTGTAAGATTTTGGCACAAAAATGAGAGAGTTTAGGGAGAAAAAGGATGGTACCAAAATGGTCAAAAAAAATGAAATGGCCAAAAGAAAACAAAAGCTTTACCTATTGCTTATGACAAAATCGGCTAGGGAGAGAAGTTTTGGAGAAAAAGAAAATAGTGCACAAAATTGCTAAATAAATTTGACCAACTAGCTCCTAATCCCTATCAATATCCGGCCAACCCCTCTAGCCCCAAAAACCGACCAAGTTCATGGCCAAGAGAGTCAACCTTTGCCAACTTTTCTATCCATAACACATTCCACAAATTAAGCCATTTGTTCCCTTACTTGCCTTATCCTATTGATTCCTTTCCTCAACTTCAATGTTTCCTTAATCCATTTAGCCCCTTACCATAAAAATTAAAAGTCCAACATACCAAAAATAAAGCTTGGCCGACACTTAATAGGAGAGTGCAAAAATTTAAGTCACAAAAATGCATACCAAGGGATTCGAACCTCTCCCCTCAAGACAATACATGTGGCGCATATCCTCTTTACTAATTGCTCAATTATGCTTAGATTCTTACTCAAAAATTTCCATATGTTATAAATCCACTGACTCCCTTTCTTTAAAGTACCAAAGCTAGAAATTTTCACTAATTCCAATTAAATCCCAAGCCTTCTCAGGACCTCCTTGACAAACAAAATTAATAATCTAACAAGCTTAATCACCAATTTAATGTAACTCATACAAAACTCAAATTTTAGGATGTTACAGCTATAGCTGCTAATAATTTCGAATTAAAGCCTAACGCTATACAAATGATTCAACAATTTGTTCAATTTGATGGTTTACAGGACGAAGACCCAAACACTCATATAGCTAATTTTTTAGATTTCTGTGATTCCTTCAAAATAAAAGGTGTTTCTGATGATGCCATAAGGCTTCGGTCATTTCCCTTTTCATTAAGGAATAAAGCCAAACAGTGATTAAACTCGTTACCACGAGGGTCAATCACCACATGGGATCAAATGACCGAAAATTTTTTATTGAAATATTTCCCACCGGCCAAAACGACCAAATTATTGAATGATATCTCTTCTTTTGTGCAGATGGATTTAGAGACATTATACGATGCATGGGAGAGATACAAGGATCTCTTGAGAAGGTGTCCGCACCATGGTTTACCTTTGTGGCTTCAAGTCCAAACTTTCTACAACGGTGTAAACCCCTCAACGAGGCAACTAATTGATTCAGTCGCCGGTGGAACCCTGAACAACAGAACTCCTAAAGCAGCCTACTAGTTTATTGAAGAGATGTCACTGAATAATTATCAGTGGCAGGTTACAAGGACAAAACCAACAAAATCAGCCAAATTTTTCAACATCGATGCAGTAACTATGCTATCAACACAGGTAGAGATGATGAATAAAAAGCTTGATAGTTTGTGTTATTCGCAGGTACATCCAGTGATGCAGTGCGATGGAAGTGGAACTGTGGCGAATCCTGAGTACCCACCCTACCAACCGAGCACAGAGAACGAATAGATGAACTATATTGGTAACAATTTCAGATCCAATAATAATTCTTATAGTAATAATTATAATCCAGGTTGGAAAAACCACCCAAATTTTTCATGGGGAGGGCAAGGAAATCAAGGAAATCAAAGACAACAACCTCCTCAAAATTTCCAAAATCAGCCCTATCCACAGGAGAAGAAGCCGAACCTTGAAGAGATGTTGACAAAATTCATGGCAACTGTATAACCGTCTCCAAGACACTGAGACCACCCTTAAGAATCAACAGGCATCAATTAAAGGGATCGAGAGCCAAGTCGGGGAACTTACTAAGACAGTTGGACAACTTACCAACACAGTTGGACAACTTACTAATACAGTTGGACAACTTACTAAGATGGTTTTTGAAATTCGACCAGAGATTTTTTCTAAAAGAATAGAACAGGCAAAGGCAGTTACACTGAGAAGTGAAAGGGAGTTAGTCGAACCAAAGAAGAAAATACCACATGAAGATGACAAAGCAAAGGATGAGGGAGTTGAGGATGTAACTCTAGTGCGCAAAGAAAGTAAACCACCAATCCCATACCCAGCAAAGTTAAAGAAAGACCGATTAGATGCCCAATACGGTAAATTTATTGAACTCTTTAAACAAATACATATTAACTTACCCTTTGTTGAGGCCATTCCACAGATGCCGAAGTACGCAAAATTCTTAAAAGAACTCCTGACGAATAAAAGGAAGCTCGAAGAAATATCAACAGTGGAGCTTAATGAAGAGTGTTCACCCATCCTCCAAAACAAGTTACCAACCAAATTAAAAGACCCAGGAAGTTTTACTCTTCCATGTTTAATTGGTAGTTTAAATATTAAGAAAGCATTAGCTGATCTAGGTGCTAGTATTAACTTAATGCCTTATAAAATGTTTAAACAACTAGATCTGGGGGAACCAAAACCCACTAGGATGTGTATTCAGGTAGCTGATAGATCTATTAAATATCCTAGAGGAGTTATCGAAGATGTCTTAGTAAAAATTGATAAATTTATTTTCCCTATTGATTTTGTTGTGCTTGACATGGATGAGGACATTGAGGTTCCCTTAATTTTAGGGCATCCTTTTTTAGCTACTGCTAGGGCTGTTATCGATGTAGGTGATGGAAAACTTGCATTAAGGATAGGCGAGGAGGAAATTATTTTTCAAATTTATGACGCCATGCGATATTCTAGAGAACAAGTTGATTCCTGTTATTTTGTTGATACCACTGATCATATCATTCAAAACTCATTACAGGAAATTATACATGATGACGAGCTAAATTTGAATACATCTTCATCTAGACATACGAAAGAAGAGAGCATTAAAGTCAATGACGAACCAAAACAAAAACCCTCCATTGATGAGCCACCCAAATTAGAATTAAAACAATCACCGAAGCACCTAGAGTATGCATTCCTCGGGGACAATTCTACGCTACCGGTAATTATCTCTTCAGAATTAGAACCCAAGGAAAAAGAAGAGCTGATACAGGTAATAAGAAAACATAAAAGAGCCATAGCTTGGAAAATATCTGACATTAAGGAAATAAGCCCATCGTTTTGCACCCACAAAATTTTAATGGAAGAGGAATACAAGCCATGTGTACAACCTCAAAGACAATTGAATCCCAAAGTAAAAGAAGTTGTGAAAGCTGAGGTAATTAAACTTCTAGATGCTTGGAATAATTTATCCTATTTCGATGACAAAGAATTGGGTAAGTCCTGTGCAGGTTGTTCCAAAGAAAGGAGGCATGACGGTGGTAGCCAACGAGAAGAATGAACTAATTCCCACCAGAACAGTCACAGGTTGGAGAGTCTGCAATTATTATAGGAAACTGAACGACGCTACTAGAAAAGATCACTTCCCTCTGCCCTTCATTGATCAAATGTTAGAAAGTTTATCTGGGCATATGTACTATTGCTTCCTAGATGGACTTTCCGGTTATTTCCAAATTCCAATAGCACCTGAAGATCAAGAGAAAACAACATTCACATGCCCATACGGTACGTTTTCTTATCGTAGAATGTCTTTTGGATTATGTAATGCTCCTGCTACTTTTTAGCGTTGCATGTTGGCAATCTTTGACGAACTTGTGGAAGACATTATGGAGGTATTCATGGACAATTTTTCGGTATTCAGTAATTCTTTCCATCTTTGCCTTAAAAATTTAAAACGAGTTCTAATGAGATGTGAAGAAACAAACCTTGTTTTAAATTGGGAAAAATGTCACTTTATGGTGCAAGAAGGAATTGTATTGGGACATAAAATTTCTAGTAAGGGAATCGAGGTAGATAAAGCAAAGGTCGAAACCATAGAAAAATTACCTCCTCCTAGTTTAGTTAGGGCTATTAGAAGCTTTTTAGGACATGCAGGATTTTATAGAAGATTTATTAAAGATTTTTCTAAAATAGCTAAGCCTCTAACAAAATTGCTAGAAAAAGATGTACCTTTTAACTTCAATTAGGAATGTTTAGATGCATTTAATATTTTTAAAGATAAGATAGTAAATGCCCCAATTATAATTGCCCCCGATTGGAATCTTCCTTTTGAACTAATGTGTGATGCAAGTGATTTTACAGTAGGTGCAGTTTTAGGACAGCGAAGAGACAAGCACTTCCAATCGATTTATTACGCCAAAGAAGATATTAACAACAAAGACAAGAAAAAAATTATACCACCACCAAAAAGAATTACTAGTCGTGGTCTTTGCATTTGATAAATTCGCATGATATTTAGTATTATCTAAAGTTATCGTTTACACTGACCACTCCGCTCTTCGTTATCTTTTAACCAAACCTGATGCAAAACCTCAACTCATAAGATGGAATTTACTTTTACATGAATTTGATTTGGAAATACAAGATAAGAAGGGAGCTGAAAACCTTGCAGCAGATCACCTCTTTAGGCTTGAGAACCCGCACATCGAAGTACTTGATGAAAGAGAGATAAACGACTCATTCCCTGAGGAACAACTCTTTTCTATAACCTGCTCCAAGGTACCATGGTTTGCAGATATTGCGAATTATTTAGCCGCTAACGTCCTACCGAAAAAGCTAACACATCATCAAAAGAAGCGATTCTTTTCTGATGTGAAGAACTACTTCTTGGAGGACCCTTTTCTTTTCCGTATATGTGCAGATCGGGTAATTCAAAGATGCGTTACACAGGCAGAAGCACGCAAGATCCTAGAACATTGCCATTCAGGACCTTCAGGAGGACATTACAGCGGCATTAAGACAGCACATAAAATACTCAAATCAGGTTTTTATTGGCCTACTTTATTTAAAGATGCCAACAAGTACGTCACTTCATGTGATAAATGCCAAAGAACAGGTAATATTTCTAAACGCGATGAAATGCCTCAAACATACATGCTATCATATGAAATATTCGACATATGGGATATTAATTTTATGGGTCCATTCCCTAGTTCATTCAGAAATAAGTACATCCTAGTAGCAGTTGATTACATGTCAAAATGGGTAGAAGCTGAAGCCTTACCTACCAATGATGCCAGAGTAGTAGTTAAGTTTCTCAAGAAACTGTTTTCTCGATTTGGAACACCTAGAGCCATCATTAGTGATAAGGGTACTCATTTTTGTAATACTCAATTTGATAAGGTCTTAAAAAAAATGGAGTACACCACAGGATAGCTACCCCATATCACCCTCAAACCAGTGGGCAAGTTGAAGTAGCAAACTGAGAACTTAAGCGTATTCTCGAAAAAATGTGTAACATCCCAAAATTGGGCCTAGTAGGATTGGGCCCATTTGGCCTTGAGCGTAGAAGCGTTTTAAAAATTTTTGAGAATAAGAGAACGACTTTATTTCAAGTTGGACTCATTAGGAAGGTGATTTTGGAAAGTTACGAGATTCTATGAAGGCTCGGGGTTGAATTGGGCCCTAGTAAAAATTTGGTGTTTAAGCCTATTTAGGAGAAATAGTAAGTGGCATTAAGGCTTATGGAAATAAGAGAGTAATTTGCTTGCATAAATGAGCTATTGGTAAAGTGGTTATGGTGCCACATGTAGTACCTTGAGGGAAGAGGTTCGAATCACTTTGTGTGCAAATTTTGACTTATATTTTTGCACCCTTTTCTTAAGTGTCGGCCAAGAGGCATTCATGGTAAGGTTGACTTCATTATTTTGGTAAGGTGGCTATATGAATAAGGCAAGGTTGAAGTTGGGGAAAGGAATCAAGGGAAATAGGAAAGAAAGGGGGACATGAGGCTTATTTCGTGGGTGATGTTTTGGAAAGCTTGGGTGGCCAAACTCTTATCCTAGGGGGGATGCATGTGGACTGTTTTGGGGAGAATAGGTAGCTGAATTTTTAGTTGGCATTTGGTAAAGACTTAGTAGTTTTTTGGCAAAAATTCCCTTTGGCAACTTTGTGTCATTTCTTCCAATTTGCAACCCTCCTTGCTTTAAACATATTAGCACAATAGTGCATTGTTTCTCTCTTTTGTTTGGTCATATACTCATTTTCTTTCCACCTTCCTTGATAGCCGAATTCTCCTTTGCCTTTTGATTGAATTTTTTGTGCTTGTTAGGCCAAAACCTTTCTCTTTGCACTATTTGGTATTCTCCAAATTTCTTTCTACCTTGTGCCGAAATTACAAGCCACTAAAGAACATATTCTCTTCTTTTCTTTCTTCTTGTTGCCGAATGTACCCAAACCATTGAGACCAAAATTTGTTCATTCACCTCTTATTTATCATTTTCCAAGTGGGTTGACATTCTTTCTTCGATTAAATCGGTATGTGAATTCTTTTCTATGATCATATTCTTTTCTCTTTAGCCGAATAAGTATTTATCACTATTCAGTTCTAAATCTTGATTGTAACCGAAAATGGTGTTATCCTCCACTTCTTCATGTCTTAATCACTCTCTTTTCGTAGTGCTTTAAGTAGGAGACCATGTATTGTTCTAGCCGAAGTCAAACGGTGGAAATTAGATCCAATACCGATAAGGTAAGGGGGTTCATTTTTGGATTTTTCGTTATATCTCTATTTGGCTAAGTTGCAAATCGGATTGAAGTTTAGACTAATCGACTATATGTTTTAGGGACAAATCAGTCAATATATTTCTACCTTCGGATATAGTGGTAAGTGATTCAAGTGTAAGTGATACGAAATCTTTTGGAAATCCGAGGCTAACTTTTGGTTGGTATTGTTCTAGGTCATCGACGAGTGGTTCGTTAGGAAATCAAAATCAGGTGTGTAATCCCGTATCTTCCGTATACATATCTGAACTGGTGTGTAATCTCACATGTAACATCCTAAATTTTTGGGCCTTTGCGTTTAATGGGTGGATATGTTTAATGTGTTAATTTAAGTATTAGGGGTCCAAATTGGGCTCAGGTTTGGGGCGAGGCTGTAGTTAAAATTCTTGTTTGAACACTTTAATGGAAAGCTTGATAAGTTAGGGCATACCAGATATTAGCTATGTTTTAAAACACAAATGGGCTTGTGGCCCGGTAGTCAGTAGCGCCACTTAGAGAGCAAGGGGGTGACGCCACACAAGGGAGTAAGGGGCCAAAATTCAAGTTTCTTGGAGCCCAACTCTTTTAATTTAAGTTAGCTAATTTTTGGCATTTAATTAAGTGGAGTTGGACGGCAACAAGGCTTAAAAATAGGAGGATTTAGGTGAAGGGGATAATGCTAATATTATAGTTGATAACATGGAAGATAAGGGAGGAAATTTAGGATCTGATCTGTTGATCACAGTGGTGGCTGAATTTCAAACTCTGAGGGGGAGGAGAAATCGGTTTCTGATATGGCTAAGGGGTGCCAAAATTTCCCTTACTAATTAACTGGTTTTAGTTGTCAAAAGAGGGCAATTCCGGCTTTCGGTAAGTAGGAGTGCCGAAACTTTAAATAGTTAGGGGAGGGTTCTTTTCTTTATTTTCGGCATTTAGGGTTTCTATCTTTTGTTTCTCTTCTTCTCTGAGTAAAAGCCGAAAACTCCATTGTTCTTTTCTCTTCTTTCTTCTAAAAGCCGAAACTTCATAATCCTTCCTCTATATTCTTTTGATCCTTGCTAAGGCCGAAACCACCCCTAGTCTGCCAAAATTCTCTTTTCCTCTTCCTGTCGATTTCTTTATTAAAAGCCGAATCATCATAGACTTCTTTGAATCATCTTCACTTCGACTTTACTTAAAAAAGCCGAAATCTCCTAAGAGTAGCCGAATCTCCTCTATTAAGGTAGGTGTCGACTCTTGTTATTTCTTAAGATCTCTTTCAGTTTTTAGGAGTCAAGGCCGAATGGCCACTTGGTTTGTTAAGGCTGTCGATTGAGGCTAATACTTTCTCTCTTTTTGCGTTTTGGGCGGCATTCCGAGATTTGAAGGAAACTTGATCGTCTAGATCTAAAAGCCAGAAGTCGCTAGTCTCTAATTTCGGGATTTTAAGGTAAGGGGGATCTCTTTAGATTTACATTAGATTTGCTAACACATTTGAGATCTTAACCATATGTTATGGTTTAACAACCCTATTTCGTTATAGTAGTTCGACAAGGACTTTTGATGGAATCGAATATGGATCGTGCAAAGGAGAGGATTGGGTCCAGAAACCCAATCCCTAAGTTTAAGAAACGCGGTGTGTCGTCGGTTCGAGATTGGCCACCGGGTTGTGGACCGGCTTCACGAACAACACCTTAGGCGGATATAGCGCTTGTGTCGACTACGGATAGTGTCGACATAGGAAGCATCATTTTATCGGAATCGTGTGTGTAGATCTCTATCACACTCGCTTAACTTTGTTTATATACAAGTGTTATGGGCTAAAAGTTTGGAAAAGTAGACTGTATGAGCAATGTCGTGTTACCCAAAAAGGGTAGGAAATGGATGCAGTGCGTAATCATAGAAATCTCTATGTGTATCGATAAATGTATATATGAAAGCTTGTTCTCTTAAAGATGGTATGATGTTTTCAATTTTTCATGTGTGTATGCATGGGGTGGGATTATGATAATGAAGGGAAGTGCATAATAGGTCACATGGTGATCGGTGGTTAGACCACAAATTCAAATGTTAGGTCACATAGTGATCGGTGGCTATGCCACGTTTAATGATTCTGATTAATAGGAATAGGCGATGCTGGTATCGTTATGGTATGTAGCGGATGGAGGGTTGATTGTAGAAATCCCGAGGTGTGATGGTTGGTACGGGTTGGTGTGTAGAGGATGGAATTCTAGGTTGGGTTGGGCTGTTCATCATTTATTATTTATCATGTAAATATGATTGTTGCCTTTATGTATGGGCCAGGGCTCATAATGTGTTTGTGGGCCTCAGGTCGTTGTGTGTTTCAGAATTTATACACTGAGTCTTGGTGACTCACCCTTTTATTTTTCCTACCCTTTCAGATGAGCAGTAGATCGTGGACATGGGTGCCGAGACGGACTCGAGGGGCCATCAAGTTATTTAATTTCATAGACTATTTCGATTTTTTTTATTTAAGTTATAATTTTTGGGATTAATTATGTAATGAGGCCCAGGGCTTAGGTTATCATTTTCTTTATTTTATTTGCTGATGTTTACAGTTTAAAATTTATGTTCAAGGACTTAAGTCTCAAAAAGTAATAAAATGGGTTTTCCAAACATGTTCAACGTAAAAACAAAGGTTTCCAACAAATATCTTATTTTTACCAAATGCCTAAGTAAAGAAACTGAGATTTTCTAAAATCAATTTAAGTAAAGTTTTTAACAATAAACCCCGTAGCATACCAGATCTGGTCGTAGCGTTTGGGCCGAGTTTGGGGTGTTACATTTTGGTATCAGAGCCCAGTTCAAAACTCGGGCTGTGAAATGGGTCTAGTAGTGATTTGAAAACTTGTTGAGAATTTGAGAAAAGTTTGGGATGAAGATATGGCCTTCGAGTCTACCGGCACCCGATCCACGCAGGTATGTATTCTAAACTTTAGGATGTGATATGTATGTTGGGCTTGATGGGCTTGATGGACGTAGGCTAGTATATTAGACAATTGATGGACTTTAGGCTTAGTTTAAACAACTCTCTAAATTCATAAGATTTAATCCAACCAAACAAACCTGTGAACAAGTCGCGAGATTAGGGTATGGCAAAAGGCATACGCATGTCTAGGATTGGATCCAGGGAGAGCTTGGTATTTAAGCAGTCCTAGTGACTCACCTCCTTTCCGCTGGAATCCTACCTCGTGCGTAGTGACTGTTCACCCTAGTCATGAGGACTTGTTGACGGGCCAAAATCTATAACTAAAACTCGAAAGGGACCAGCCATTCTATTTTGTAAAATTACTAAATTACCCCTGATTTATAAATGACCAAAATATCCCTGATTTGTAAAATTACCAAAATACCCCCGGATTGTAAAATTACCGAAATACCCCCGGATTGCAAAATTATCAAAATACCTTCTTTCACAAAATCACCAAGGAACCCTATTTCAAAAAATTACGAAAATACCACTGTAGGATAAATTACAAAAATACCCCTGGGTAGTGAAACGACGAAAATACCCTTAGGTGATGAATGTAAGTTCGTGGATGCTACTTGTATGTTGATGTTAAATGATTGAATGTATGTGCTTCCTAGAACTAGAAGATGCAGACTTGAGACTGAATTGTAGATATAATTGCGAATTCCAAAGAACTACTCTTAAAACTACTATTCATAAGACTGTTCGTGGTTAATCGGCGGAAGAAAACTAATAATTCATAAAATTTCTAGTCAGATAAACGCGAATCGGTAGAATGAGTACAAGAGGTCGTGGACGTCCGCCGCGTGGTCATGGTAGGGGTAGGATGACGGTGTCAGAACCAGTAGGGTCTAGCCATGGATCTGGAAACGAGATGTCGGTACCACCAGCTGCGGATGAGGAATTTCAGGACCAGACGGCTGGAGATGATGCGGTATCTCAGGCGATGTAAAGGGTTCTGAGGAGGCTACGTGGGAACCAGAGGAAGCGATACGGCAGCAATACCCCCATCTTTTCTGACCAGGTAATTTCGAGGACGAAATTTCTTTTAAGGGGGTAGAATTGTAACATCCTGAATTTTTGGGCCTGTGCGTTTAATGGGTGGATATGTTTAATGTGTTAATTTAAGTATTAGGGGTCCAAATTGGGCTCAGGTTTGGGGTGAGGCTGTAGTTAAAATTCTTGTTTGAACACTTTAGTGGAAAGCTTGATAAGTTAGGGCATAACAGATATTAGCTATGTTTTAAAACACAAATGGGCTTGTGGCTCGGTGGTCAGTAGCGCCACTTAGAGAGCAAGGGGGTGACGCCACACAAGGGAGTAAGGGGCCCAAATTCAAGTTTCTTTGAGCCCAACTCTTTTAATTTAAGTTAGCTAATTTTCAGCAATTAATTAAGTGAAGTTGGACGGCAACAAGGCTTAAAAATAGGAGGATTTAGGTGAAGGGGATAATGCTGATATTATAGTTGATAACATGGAAGATAAGGGAGGAAATTTAGGATCTGATCTGTTGATCACAGTGGTGGCCGAATTTCAAACTCTGACGGGGATGAGAAATCAGTTTCTGATATGGCTAAGGGGTGCCGAAATTTCCCTTACTAATTAACTGGTTTTAGTTGTCAAAAGAGGGCAATTCTGGCTTTTGGTAAGTAGGAGTGCCGAAACTTTAAATAGTTGGGGGAGGGTTCTTTTCTTTATTTTCGGCATTTAGGGTTTCTATCTTTTCTTTCTCTTCTTCTCTGAGTAAAAGCCAAAAACTCCATTGTTCTTTTCTCTTCTTTCTTCTAAAAGCCGAAACCTCATAATCCTTCCTCTATATTCTTTTGATCCTTGCTAAGGCCGAAACCACCCCTAGTCTGCCGAAATTCTCTTTTCCTCTTCCTGCCAATTTCTTTATTAAAAGCCGAATCATCATAGACTTCTTTGAATCATCTTACTTCCTGACTTTCGCAAAAAGCCGAAATCTCCTAAGAGTAGCCGAATCTCCTCTATTAAGGTAGGTGTCGACTCTTGTTATTTCTTAAGATCTCTTTCAGTTTTTAGGAGTCAAGGCCGAATGGCCACTTAGTTTGTTAAGGCTGTCGATTGAGGCTAATACTTTCTATCTTTTTGCGTTTTGGGTGGCATTTCGAGATTTGAAGGAAACCTGATCGTCTAGATCTAAAAGCCGGAAGTCGTTAGTCTCTAATTTCAGGATTTTAAGGTAAGGGGGTTCTCTTTAGATTTCCGTTAGATTTGCTAACACATTTGAGATCTTAACCATATGTTATGGTTTAACAACCCTATTTTGTTATAGTAGTTCTGACAAGGACTTTTGATGGAATCGAATATGGATCAGGCAAAGAAGAGGATTGGGTCTTTAAACCCAATCCCTAAGTTTAAGAAACGTGCGGTGTCAGCGGTTCGAGATTGGCCACCGGGTTGTGGACCGACTTCTGAACAACACCTTAAGCAGATAGCAGTTGTGTCGACTACGGATAGCGTCGACATAGGAAGTATCGTTTTATCGATAATCAGGTGTGTAGATCTCTATCACACTACTTAACCTGTTTATATACAAGTGTTATGGGCTAAAAGCCGGAAAAGTAGACTGTATGAATAGTCGTGTTACCCAAAAAGGGTAGGCAATGGATGCCAGGTACGTAATCATAGAAATCTCTATGTGTATCGATAAATGTATATATGAAAGCCTGTTCTCTTAAAGATGGTATGATGTTTTCAATTTTTCATGTGTGTATGCATGGGGTGGGATTATGATAATGAATGGGAAGTGCATAATAGGTCACATGGTGATCGGTGGTTAGACCACAAATTCAAATGTTAGGTCACATAGTGATCGGTGGCTATGCCACGTTTAATGATTCCTGATTAATAGGAATAGGCAGTACGGCTGTCGTTATGGTGTGTAGCGGATGGAGGGTTGATTGTAGAAATCCCCGAGGTGTGATGGTTGGTACGGGTTGGTGTGTAGAGGATGGAATTCTAGGTTGGGTTGGGCTATTCATCATTTATTATTTATCATGTAAATATGATTGTTGCCTTTATGTATGGGCCAGGGCTCATAATGTGTTTGTGGGCCTCAGGTCATTGTGTGTTTCGGGATTTATACACTGAGTCTTGGTGACTCACCCTTTTATTTTTCCTACTCTTTCAGATGAGCAGTAGATCGTGGACATGGGTGCCGAGACGGACTCGATGGGCCATCAAGTTATTTAATTTCATAGACTATTTCGGTTTTTTTTAATTTAAGTTATAATTTTTGGGATTAATTATGTAATGAGGCCCAGGGCTTAGGTTATCGTTTTCTTTATTTTATTTGCTGATGTTTACAGTTTAAAATTTATGTTCAAGAACTTAAGTCTCAAAAAGTAATAAAATGGGTTTTTCAAACATGTTCAACGTGAAAACAAAGGTTTCCAACAAATATCTTATTTTAACCAAATGCCTAAGTAAAGAAACTGAGATTTTCTAAAATCAATTTAAGTAAAGTTTTTAACAATAAACCCCGTAGCATACCAGATCTGGTCGTAGCGTTTGGGTCGGGTTTGGGGTGTTACATCACACTTCTCTGAAAGTTTGTATGAAATATTCTGTGAATCGGTCAAAATACCGCAGAAAACTGAAAATCGGCATCTGTGATCACTCGGGCATGCGCATGATCGTAGTGGTAATCGTATGTTGTAATAAAACAGTTTCGGTCAGAAACAGTGACGTGTATTTGAAAAATCAAAAAAATAGGAGAAAAGGAATTACAAAGGGAATAAGATATCATATTAAAGCTTACTGTGTCTATTTTAATATGGAAGAAACGGAGAAGGAAAATAATTTTTATATTCTGAGATATGTTAATTTGAGTGAGACTGGTTCTGAATCGCTTCGTGGTTCCCTGATCTGTCTTGGAAAAATCGTATAAAATTGTACAAAGTGAATTATGAGTTATAGTTTATATGTACAGATTCCTTAGTGAGTCTGTTTTCAATAAAAACAAGTGGGAGCAACATATAAAAATTGTACAGTGAGATATTGAATTTTGGGTAAGAGAGGTCAGAATCGTTGGTCAGTGAAACAAGGGAATCTTTAAGGAATAAACTGTACTAAATGGCTAAGTCAAAAATTCTGGAAAAATTGTAGTAAGAAGATATATGAGTCTAGTCTAAAGGAAAATTTACGGAGTTAGATTTCGAGATTCCTAACTCAAGTTATAGTCAATTTAGTTAGTACAACGCAGATGGAAAGTTTCGATTTTTATGCTCCACATTAGTAGTTAAGACTAGGTTGCGAAATTTCCAAAATACCCTTAGGTTGTGAAATTACCGAATTACCCTTATTGGGTAAATTATTGAAATTATAAAAATGCCCCTATGGGTTGAAATTACGAAAATGCCCTTATGGGTCAAAATTACGAAAATGCCCCTAAAGGGCTGAATTACGAAATTGTTATATGGGCCAATCTGATATTTTGATAAATGGGCAAATCTGATATTTTGATAAATGGGCCAATCTGATATTTTGCTATATGGGCCGATCTGATATTTTGCTATATGGGCCAATCTGATATTTTGATAAATAGATCGATCTGATATTTTGCTATATGGGCCAATCTGATATTTTGCTTAATGGGCCAAATCTGATATTTTGTTTAATGGGCCTTTTGAATAATTGTTGTAATGGGCCATAATTTTGTAATAAATATCTGAATAAATTGTTGTGAATGGCTATACATTATATACATGATTTGCATGGGATGGGATAATGATGAAGAGAAGTTCTGGTAGCTCTGCTACATAATTCTGGTGGCTCTGCCACAAATATGAAAAATGGCGATGCCATGTAAATTCTGTTAATCTGGTGGCTTGTCAACAAATTTGATATAAATGGCTTAATGCCTACGTTTGGTGTGTTGGCGGGGTGGGTGACTAAAGCTCCCCACAGGTGTGCTGGTTGGTACGGGTGGTATGTAGCGGATGGAAAACTAGGTTTAGTTTGGGAATTGTATATCATATGCATATTATATTTGATACATTATTGTTGTGGTAAATGGGCTTAGGCCCAAAATATTGCTAATTGGGTTCCGGCCCAATGAATAACGGTAAGGGGATTTCACACTGAGTTCTTGTAACTCACCCCCCTTTCTCTTAACCCTTGTAGGTAATGCTTGATGATATGGACTTGGGCTATGGATGACTCGAGGGAGGCCATACTTCGGAAATGGTTTATTTGGACTTTAGACTTCTTTCTCGTTTATTTTATTACTTTACTATTTTGGGTTAAATGTTGTAATAAGGCCTCTGAACTATTTTTATTTTTGCTTTTTGGTTGGGATGTTTTTATTATTTTTCTTAAATGGTTTAAAAAAGGGGATTTTCTAAAAACTTAAACAATGGTTTCCAAAATCGATTAACAAATGGATTTCAAAATAAACTTTTACAAATATTTTTAACACGGATATTTTCTCTCGAACTATTAACGATATTTTTAAAAGACTTGGATTCTCTTTCGAATTTTCAACGTCATTTTCAAAAGTCACGGTTTTATAAGATCATTAGTTTCGATTATCGATTTATCAAACAACCTCTCAAAATACTTGTATTTTATCTACGTTTCATAACATTTTCAAAATGCTTCGCAACTCTATTTATAAACGTCACATTTTCGTAAATTGTTTATTTCAAATATGCTTCATAAACGAAAAGGTTTTTTAAAGATTATTATGTTTTCAAGTAGTTAACAATTGCTTAAGTGTTTTTGGTTTTAACAAAGAGGTTGTATTTCTCAAGCAAGTTTTTAATAATCGCAAAGATGGTTTTTACTTCCATGTGACACACTGCATTCGGCCCTAACTTCTAGCCGAGTTTGGGGTGTTACATTTTATGGTATCGAGCCCAGGTTGCAAAACTCGGCGTGGTTTGGGTTCAAAAGCGTTTTCCAAAGCTGTTTAGAATTTTGATTTATAAATATATGTTCTAACGGAAGTATGGCACCACGAGTATCCGGCACCAAGTCAAGTAAGTATTTGTTTTCTGATTATTGTGTTAGTACTGTAGTAAGAAAATTCCACAAAATAGAATACTCTAGAACTTTTAGTCTTAGGAGTGAAACTATAGAGATTGAGACTATAGGATGCGTACTACGAAAACAACTTTACTTCCTATACTCCATAAGACATTGTTTAATAAATATTAGAACTATAGACTGATTCATAAGACTCATAATAAGATTAAATCGACTTAGTGAACATGAACGCTAGAAGATGTGGACGCGGTAGACGTGGACGTGCTAGAGGCTGAGGTGCTAGGACTAGATCTTTAGCATCAGGGCGTGTGCCCGAAAGAGAGGAGTTGGCATCGCCAGTGGCTGAGACGGGATCTCATGATCGAGCTGGGGTTAATGAGCTGACTCAGATAGTTAAGAAGGTATTGAAGGAGGTTAAGGAGATCAGCGAAGCACTTCGAGTTGGGTCTGTGGACTGTAAGAAGAAAAGAGATCGCGATTCTTTAGGGCCGCAGTCTCGTTCCGTGAAGCATGTCAAGGCACGACCAAACTTTTCGGCTTGTGATTATTGCGGAAGGCGTTATCCGGGAGAATGCCGGAGGAGGTTAGGAGCATGCTTGAGATGCGAGTCTAAGGAGCATAAGGCTCGAGATTGTTTCATTACCATCAAGTCCGGTATGTTTTGGTTGGACGTGTAATATCCTAAAATTTGAGTATCTGTTGTGTTGGTTTGGGTATGAATTTTGTGTGTTAGCATAGTCTTATGAAGGCTTGATTTTATTTATGAAGCTAGAATAAATTTTAGTATGGTTTATTTAATGAAGTGGATTAAGTGAGCTTGACACTTAAGTTAATTTAAGTGTTAAATTAAAGCACAAGAGGAGTAAGTGGCAAGATGGTTAAGGAGCTTGAAAGGTTGTTTGAGGTTAGAGGTTCGAGTAGCATGTTTAGCATTTTGAAGGTTTATTTTTGAATCCTAGCATTTATGGACGGTCAACCTTTGTTTATGATAGGTTGGACTCTTAATTTTGGTAAGTTGAATTTTGGTTTAAGGAAAGCTTGAAATTGGGGATAAGAATCTTAAGGTTATGGAAGGTTATCTTAAAGTTATGGTATTATGAGGGGACAAAAGGCATGGAATATGGAGGATGTTTTGGAAACTTTATTCAAGGCTTTAGTGCATGTATGTGGACGGCATGTATGGATAGGGGGTGGCCGAATGTAATAGGTAGTTTGGGGGGGAATATTGGCCAATTTTTGTCATTTGAACATCTTTTTGCATTTTTGTTTTCCCTCTCCAAAAACTCTTTCTTTGGCCGAATGTCATTGTGCATTTTGTGCAAATTTAGCTTTTGTTTTAGCTCTTATTTTGTTGAACCAAAAATGCTATTTCCTTTCTTTCATCTTTGCTTTTGAAACCAAAACTTCATTTTGGTATTTTTGCACTTTTCTTTTAGGCAAAATAGGTGTTGGCCGAATCTCATCTCTCCCACATCTCTCTTTTCTTTTCTTTTTGACATTTGTTCATAATCACATTTTCTTTTACACTCTCTTGGCCGAATATTTCTCCACCTGAAATACCATTTCTTTTTCATTTGTTCAAAGATAAAAACATCTACTTCCATTCTATTTTTCTTTTCTTTTTTCACTTCACCATAGCCGAATCTTCTACTTCTTTTTAGTATTATTTTTGGTCGAATATTCAAGGGTAGACTCTCCTTGGTTTTATTCTATCGATTTTGGATAAAAAGGGGTAAGTGTTCATGGACGTTTTTCTTTCTTTTCTTTCTCAGTTTCTATGATGTTTTCTTGTGGACAAAGGCCGAACCTTTGGGCATTGTTTTGCAAGGTTCTAACCATTTTTTTAGGATTCGATTATTCTCTTAGGCTCATTGGGATTTCGGAAGCAATCGATTTAAGCCATTCCTTTAGCAAATCGAAGTTGGTAAGTCAAGTGGTAAGGATTCTATACTCTTAAAGTTGGTTGAGGAAGCCTAAGGTTATTTGGATTAAGATATGTTGTTGGCCGAATGGTTTTCATTAAAATATTGTGATATGGCCGATTGTAGGACAAAGTGATCTAGTGCGGTAGATCGGATCATCGGATTTTAGTATTGCTTTGGTGAAAGGTGTGTATCTTACACACTTTATAACTTGGTTTATATATGTATATTTGTGTGTTATATAACTAATCATATTATGAAAGTGGGTAAATCGATGAGATCTGGATATGATACCATGATGGTATGAATGAGGATTTGGGCAAGTCCGTTTCAATATGTTGTTAATACATGTGGATTGAAATCATGATCTACGATTTATGATATATTCGTTATGAGATACATATCAAAGTTTATTGACATGATTTGTCTATCTATCGCATTGGTATGGGCAATATGAGAGGAGGGGGAAGATTGATATCGTGTCTTCGGACACCAGAGTTTTGGTACCTCCAGTGATTTGGTATCGCATTCGTGTCTTCGGACACCAGAGGTTTGGCACCTCATAGCGACTCGTCCCTGTGGTTAATACCACCGTGGGTTGGCCCCACTTTTGAGATATGGGATTGTCGCCAGTGATTTGGTATCACATGTGGGTTGGCCCCACAACTTGATGATTCGTGTCTTCGGACACCGCTGGTTTGGCACCACCGGTGATTTGGTATCACATTCGTGTCTTCGGACACCGAGGTTTGGCACCTCATAGCGACTCGTCCACGTGGTTAATACCACCGTGGGTTGGCCCCACTTTTGAGATATGGGATTGTCGCCATGATTTGGTATCACACGTGGGTTGGCCCCACGAGATGGATTATTTGTGACTTTGGTCACCAAAGATTTGGTATCACATTTATATCGTGACTTCTGGTCACCGGTGGTTTGGCACCACCAGTGGTTTGGTACCACACGGGTAGAAAAGGAGTTATGGATGGCTAGGTTGGGTGCATTATACATATATGTTGCTTTGTTATAATTTGTGTAAGTATGTGGTATTTACAGGAGAGGAATATGCACTGAGTCTTGGTGACTCACCTTCTCCCTTATATTTTCAGTGATTCGTGAGATCGCGGATATGGAGCCTGATGGACTCGAGGAGGCCATGCAATAAAATTTGGTTTTACATGAACTTCCATTTGGGTACTTTATTTTAATTTGGTTTTCATATTTTATGGATTTGTAATGAGGCTGTTTAATTATGTTTTGGATTATTTTTATGTTTTGAATATATTTAAAATATGGCTTATAAATTACTTGGTTAATCTAAAAATTGAGCTCAAAGTTTTGTAAACTAAAAACTCGCAATGGTTTTAAAAATCTTACCATCGGGTAATATGAATAGTTCGATAGAAAAATTACAAGTTAAGTGTTTTCAACAAATTAAGTGATTTCCAAAATTCAAGTTTCTATACTCAATTGCAAGCGGATTTTCAAAGTGATATTTCAAATTTTCTTAAAAAGATATAAATGTTTTCTATCCTATGATTTATCAACTAAGTTTTAAAGTTTTATGTAATTCAAAGTAAATCTCGCTTTAACTTATTTTCGACAAATAAAGAATTTCAAAGAGTTTTTCACAAAATTTAATTGTTAATTCGATTCTTTCAAAAATATTTTCCTTAGTGACATACCGTTTCGATCGTGGCGTATTGACCGGTTTGGGGTGTTACAAATTGGTATCGAGCCAAGTTCAAAAGCTCACTTTGTGGGCCCGAGGCCCAAAATGTTTTAAAGAATGGATTTTAAAATGTTTTTGTTGAAAATTATATGGTTGGAAAGGCATGGCCCCGAGTCTCCGACATCAATCCATACAGTAAGTACTTCAAATCTGTTGATTTTGATGATATGATATGATGATGTTGGCATGATCAGTATAGTAGTAGGAACTACTCTAGAGACCCAAACTATAGGTTGAATGTTCTCATGAAACAATTTCTTATTAAAATTATTCATAAAACTGTGCTTTAAAGAAAGTGGAATATTGACTAATGCATAACGCTTTTAAATCAGATAAGTCGAGACTTTAGACATGAGTACTCGTGGTCGAGGTCGTATTACTCCTGGACATGGTCAGGGTAGGATGGCTGTGTCTGAGCCAGTGAGGTCCGGTCAAGGATCCGAAAGTGAGGTACCACTACCCCCACCACCAGCAGTTGGAGTTGAGCAACAGGATCAAACGGGGGATGACGCAGTGTCTCGAGCGATCTTTGCGAGTTCTTGAAAGGGTAGCCGAATAGGTGGAGGCACGGGAGTTCGTAAATCAGTATCGGAGCGACTCCGATCCAATGGAGTGGAGGTATTTCGAGGTGTTTCAGGCGTAGCTCCCAGTGCGGCTGAATATTGGATAGAGGCGACAGAGCGAATCATGGATGACTTGGATTTGAGTGCTGAGGACAAGCTCAAAGGAATCGTATCGCTTCTTCGGGATGAGTCATATCGGTGGTGGCTCACAAAGATGCAGATGGTGCTTTGCAAATGGAGGATCTCACTTGGGATTATTTCAAGGCGTAACAGTCGGTGGAAATACGTTGGGTCTAATTACATTGATGTGTAGCGTAAGGCATTCCTGAGTTTGATCCAAGGTAGTAAGTCTGTGTCAGAATATGAGGCAGAATTTTTAAGACTGAGCCGGTATGCTAGAGGTATTGTGGCATCGGAGCACGAGCGATGTGTTCGATTCGAAGATAGTTTGAGGGACGAGCTGAGATTGCTGATTGCTCCACATCAGGAGTGAGAGTTTGCTGCTTTGGTTGAAAAGGCTAAGATAGCCGAAGGAATCAAGGAATCTGCAAGGCAGAGTTACGATCGAAACAAGCATAAGAGAGGTTACGGATCATCGGGATCAACCGGTAATTCTCAAAAGAGGGCTAGGCAAAGTGGGCTGAATCAGTCTGGGAGGCCTGTTACTGCTAATCAGGGACCAGCACGGTGTAACCGATGTGGGAAATTTCATTAGGGCGAATGTTGGACCGGAGGGAAAGGATGTTTCGAGTGTGGCTCGCTGGATCATCGTGTGAGAGACTGTCCATGTAAGCTAGCCAGGAATCAGTCCGAGGGTCAAGGTCGTGCTCGTTCGAAATGAGGGACCGCCACCACAGAGAGGTCGTGGTAGTGGTAGAGGAGGTAATGGTTCTCGTCGAGGCCGAGGAGCGCCCGCGCGGTGCTGCAATATCTTGAAGCAAGACGGCTGGTTTGGTGTATCTTTGCGAGACGTCGAGAGGAGGCGACGCACCGGGCGTCCATAACCTGTGCGTTCTTAATCTTTGGTTAACCATATCTTTGCTTTGATAGATGTGGGTTCGACACATTCGTATGTTGCCGATAACATAGTAGAGACTATGAATCTAGACTCGAGACTACTTCTAGGAAGATGACAAAGATGCTTAGCCCTCTGGGTCACTCAGAGAAGTAAATAAGTGACGATCAAAAACAAGTATCTTTTGCCGAGGATAGATGACTTGTTTGATCACTTAAGGGAAACGCGATTTTCTCAAGATTGATTTAAGGTCCGGATATCATCACTAAAAGGTGAAAGAAGTGATATCCATAAGACGACTTTTCGCACTCGGTATGGGCACTACGAGTTTACGGTGATGCCGTTTGGGTTGACTAACGCGCCATTTGCATTTATGGATATGATTAATCGAGTATTCCAGCGAGTTTTTAGACCAGTTTGTTGTGGTATTTATAGACGTTATTTTGGTATACTCAAAGTCGAGGAGGAGCATGATGCGCATTTGCGAGTAGTGTTGCAGATTCGAGGAAAAGCAAACATCACGCCAAATTTAGTAAGTGCGAGTTCGGCTTAGGAGGTGACTTTCTTGGGTCACGAGTATCACCGGTGAGGGATTAGAGTGGATCCTCGGAAGATTGAGGCGATGTTGGATTGGAAGCCGCCTAAGTCGGTGGTGAGAGATTCGGAGTTTTCTAGGTGCAGCGGGATATTACCAAGATTTGTAGAGGATTTTCTTTGATAGCAAAGACCTATGACCAAGTTATTGAGGAAAGGAGTTCCATTTGTGTGGACCGAGAAGCGACAAGGAAGTTTCGACAAGTTGAAGAAGATTCTGATCAAGCTCGGTTTTGATTCAACTTTGAGGCGAGCAAGGAATCACACTTTCTTCGTGATGCATCACATCTTGGTTTGGGATGTGTCTTTGATGCAGAGAAGGAAGGTAGTGGCTTATGCATCTCGGCAGTTGAGACCACATGAGGTTAATTATTCGACCCATGACTTGGAATTAGCTGCTGTGGTTTTTGCTTTGAAGATATGGAGACATTATTTGTATGGAGAGAAGTCGATAGTCTACACGGATCACAAGAGTCTTAAGTATCTTTTGACTCAGAAGGATTTGAACTTAAGGCAGCGTAGATGGATTGAGTTGTTGAAGGACTACGACTGTTCGATTGAGTACCATCCGGGCAAGGCTAACGTAGTGGCGGACGCGTTGAGCCGTAAGGTTGTGTCTGACTTAAGATCGATGTTTGCTCGTCTTAGCTTATATGACGATGGGAGTCTTTTGGCTGAACTGCAAGTCAAGCCGACTTGGTTAGAGCAAATCAAGGAGAAGCAGTTAGAGGATGATGGTTTAAATGATCGGAGGTTGCGGGTTCAGAACGGAGGTTTAGAGGAATATAGTTTGTCCAGCGATGGAGTACTGTGTTTTAAAGGGAGAGCTTGTATGCCGAAGGATGTTGAGTTGAGGCAAAGGATTCTTCGGGATGCACATAACAGCCCATATGCTATGCATCCTGGAGGAACCAAGATGTATCGGGATTTAAGAGAGCGCGATTTTGGTGGCCAAGTCCAGGCGTGAGGTAACGAGTTTGTGGGTAAATGTCGGCGTGTCGGTCAAGTCGAGCGAGCATCGCCATCGTCTGGGTTACTTCACCCAATAAAGATTCCACGATGGAAGTGGGAAAGGATCACTATGGACTTTGTCGATGGATTACCTCTTACACCTAGTAAGAAGGATTCATTTGGGTGATTGTGGATCGTCGACTAAGTCAGCTCATTTCATTCCGGTAAGGATGGATTATTCGCTTTAGAGGTTAGCTAAGTTGTATGTAGCGGAGATAGTGAGGTTGCACGGTGTGCGGTGTCGATCATCTCGGATAGAGATCCTAGATTTACATCGAGGTTTTGGAGAGCGTTACATCGGGCTTTGGAGTGCGCGGTTGGATTTCGATGCGCATTTCATCCACGATCGGCCAGGCGATCGGAAAGGGTTATTCAGATTTTAGAGGATATGCTGAGAGGATGTGTTTTGGACTTTCGAGGCAGCTGGGAAGAGTTTTTGCCGTTAGCTGAGTTCACATACAACAATAGTTACCAAGCAAGCATTAAGATGGCACCATATGAGGCGTTGTATCGTAGGAGGTGTCGCACGCCTACATGTTGGACAGAGTTGGGTGAGCGTCAGATGTTAGGACCAGAGTTGGTTGCAGAGACTGAGGATAAGGTTAAGATGATTCAGGCTCGTCTGAAGGAAACTTCGGATAGGCAGAAGTCATATGCCGATCTCAAGCGGAGGGATATAGAGTTTGCCGTGGGTGACAAAGTTTTTCTGAAGGTCTCGCCATGGAAGAAAGTGTTAAGATTTGGGAGAAAAGGCAAGTTAAGTCCAAGGTTAATTGGACCGTATAAGGTGTTGAGACGAGTGGGACCAGTAGCCTATCAGCTCGAGTTGCCATCAGAGCTGAGTCAGATTCACGATGTGTTCCATGTCTCTATGCTTAGACGCTATCATTCTGATCCATCGCATGTTGTGGCAATAGAGGAAATAGAGGTGAGCCCAGATCTGACAGTAGAAGAAGAACCTGTGCAGATTCTAGATCGAGATGTGAAAGTTTTGCGTAGGAAGTCCGTTCCTTTAGTGAAGGTTTTATGGAGGAATCATGGCGTGGAAGAAGCTACGTGGGAACTGGAGGATGCGTTGAGGCAGCAGTACCCTCAACTCTTTTGAGCAGGTAATTTCGAGGACGAAATTGTTTTTTAGGAGGGTAGAATTGTAATATCCTAAAATTTGAGTATCTGTTGTGTTGGTTTGGGTATGAATTTTGTGTGTTAGTATAGTCTTATGAAGGCTTGATTTTATTTAGGAAGCTAGAATAAATTTTAGTATGGTTTATTTAATGAAGTGGATTAAGTGAGCTTGACACTTAAGTTAATTTAAGTGTTAAATTAAAGCACAAGAGGAGTAAGTGGCAAGATGGTTAAGGAGCTTGAAAGGTTGTTTGAGGTTAGAGGTTCGAGTAGCATGTTTAGCATTTTGAAGGTTTATTTTTGAATCCTAGCATTTATGGACGGTCAACCTTTGTTTATGATAGGTTGGACTCTTAATTTTGGTAAGTTGAATTTTGGTTTAAGAAAAGCTTGAAATTGGGGATAAGAATCTTAAGGTTATGGAAGGTTATCTTAAAGTTATGGTATTATGAGGGGACAAAAGGCATGGAATATGGAGGATGTTTTGGAAACTTTATTCAAGGCTTTAGTGCATGTATGTGGACGGCATGTATGGCTAGGGGGGTGGCCGAATGTAATAGGTAGTTTGGGGGGGGGGAATATTGGCCAATTATTGTCATTTGAACATCTTTTTGCATTTTTGTTTTCCCTCTCCAAAAACTCTTTCTTTGGCCGAATGTCATTGTGCATTTTGTGCAAATTTAGCTTTTGTTTTAGCTCTTATTTTGTTGAACCAAAAATGCTATTTCCTTTCTTTCATCTTTTCTTTTGAAACCAAAACTTCATTTTGGTATTTTTGCACTTTTCTTTTAGGCAAAATAGGTGTTGGCGAATCTCATCTCTCCCACATCTCTCTTTTCTTTTCTTTTGACATTTGTTCATAATCACATTTTCTTTTACACTCTCTTGGCCGAATATTTCTCCACCTCAAATACCATTTCTTTTTCATTTGTTCAAAGATAAAAACATCTACTTCCATTCTATTTTTCTTTTCTTTTTTCACTTCACCATAGCCGAATCTTCTACTTCCTTTTAGTATTATTTTTGGCCGAATATTCAAGGGTAGACTCTCCTTGGTTTTCTTCTATCGATTTTGGATAAAAAGGGGTAAGTGTTCATGGACGTTTTTCTTTCTTTTCTTTCTCGTTTCTATGATGTTTTCTTGTGGACAAAGGCCGAACCTTTGGGCATTGTTTTGCAAGGTTCTAACCATTTTTTTAGGATTCGATTATTCTCTTAGGCTCATTGGGATTTCGGAAGCAATCGATTTAAGCCATTCCTTTAGCAAATCGAAGTTGGTAAGTCAAGTGGTAAGGATTCTATACTCTTAAAGTTGGTTGAGGAAGCCTAAGGTTATTTGGATTAAGATATGTTGTTGGTAGAATGGTTTTCATTAAAATATTGTGATATGGCCGATTGTAGGACAAAGTGATCTAGTGCGGTAGATCGGATCATCGGATTTTAGTATTGCTTTGGTGAAAGGTGTGTATCTTACACACTTTATAACTTAGTTTATATATGTATATTTGTGTGTTATATAACTAATCATATTATGAAAGTGGGTAAATCGATGAGATCTGGATATGATACCATGATGGTATGAATGAGGATTCGAACAAGTCCGTTTCAATATGTTGTTAATACATGTGGATTGAAATCATGATCTACGATTTATGATATATTCGTTATGAGATACATATCAAAGTTTATTGACATGATTTGTCTATCTATTGCATTGGTATGGGCAATATGAGAGGAGGAAAAGATTGATATCGTGTCTTCGGACACGGAGGTTTGGTACCTCCAGGTGATTTGGTATCACATTCGTGTCTTCGGACACGGAGGTTTGGCACCTCATAGCGACTGCGTCCACTGTGGTTAATACCACCGTGGGTTGGCCCCACTTTTGAGATATGGGATTGTCACCAGGTGATTTGGTATCACCGCGTGGGTTGGCCCCACAACTTGATGATTCGTGTATTCGGACACGGTGGTTTGGCACCACCGGTGATTTGGTATCACATTCGTGTCTTCGGACACGGAGGTTTGGCACCTCATAGCGACTCGTCCACATGGTTAATACCACCGTGGGTTGGCCCCACTTTTGAGATATGGGATTGTCGCGGTGATTTGGTATCACACGTGGGTTGGCCCCACGGATGGATTATTTGTGACTTTGGTCACGGTGGTTTAGCACCACCAAAGGTTTGGTACCACACGGGGTAGAAAAGGAGTTATGGATGGCTAGGTTGGGTGCATTATACATATATGTTGCTTTGTTATAATTTGTGTAAGTATGTGGTATTTACAGGAGAGGGAATATGCACTTTGAGTCTTGGTGACTCACCTTCTCCCTTATATTTTCAGTGTGATTCGTGAGATCGCGGATATGGGCCGGATGGACTCGAGGAGGCCATGCAATAAAATTTGGTTTTACATGAACTTCCATTTGGGTACTTTATTTTAATTTGGTTTTCATATTTTATGGATTTGTAATGAGGCTGTTTAATTATGTTTTGGATTATTTTTATGTTTTGAATATATTTAAAATATGGCTTATAAATTACTTGGTTAATCTAAAAATTGAGCTCAAAGTTTTCTAAACTAAAAACTCATAATGGTTTTAAAAATCTTACCATCGGGTAATATGAATAGTTCGATAGAAAAATTACAAGTTAAGTGTTTTCAACAAATTAAGTGATTTCCAAAATTCAAGTTTCTATACTCAATTGCAAGCAGATTTTCAAAGTGATATTTCAAATTTTCTTAAAAGATATAAATGTTTTCTATCCTATGATTTATCAACTAAGTTTTAAAGTTTTATGTAATTCAAAGTAAATCTCGCTTTTAACTTATTTTACGACAAATAAAGAATTTCAAAGAGTTTTTCACAAAATTTAATTGTTAATTCGATTCTTTCAAAAATATTTTCCTTAGTGACATACCAGATTCGGTCGTGGCGTATTGACCGGGTTTGGGGTGTTACAGGACGTGATGATTGAATGTAGAAAATTCTAAGTATAAGTGGTAGATAACTGCTTGCTTCTGTGACTAGATGTTTGGTTGTGTGAAAAAGGATTCAAGATTTTGTTAAAGGTACATTGTGGTTATTAAGATCAGAGTGCGCAGCGAAAGCATAATGGTGTGATTTGAGCGGTGCGTTTAGTAGTTGGATGGAAATTTCGAGGACGAAATTTCTTTAAGGAGGGTAGAATTGTAACATCCCAAAATTGGGCCTAGTAGGATTGGGCTCATTGGGCCTTGAGCGTAGAAGCGTTTTAAAAATTTTTGAGAATAAGAGAACGACATTATTTCAAGTTGGACTCATTAGGAAGGTGATTTTGGAAAGTTACGGGATTCTATGAAGGCTCGGGGTTGAATTGGGCCCTAGTAAAAATTTGGTGTTCAAGCCTATTTAGGACAAATAGTAAGTGGCATTAAGGCTTATGGAAATGTGAGAGTAATTTGCTTGCATAAATGAGCTATTGGTAAAGTGGTTATGGCGCCACATGTAGTACCTTGAGGGAAGAGGTTCGAATCACTTTGTGTGCAAATTTTGACTTATATTTTTTGCACCCTTTCCTCAAGTGTCGGCCAAGAGGCATTCATGGCAAGGTTGACTTCATTATTTTGGTAAGGTGGCTATATGAATAAAGCAAGTTTGAAGTTGGGGAAAGGAATCAAGGGAAATAGGAAAGAAAGGGGGACATGAGGCTTATTTCGTGGGTGATGTTTTGGAAAGCTTGGGTGGCCAAACTCTTATCCTAGGGGGGATGCATGTGGACGGTTTTGGGGAGAATAGGTAGCTGAATTTTTATTTGGCTTTTGGTAAAGACTTAGTAGTGTTTTGGCAAAAATTCCCTTTGGCAACTTTGTGTCATTTCTTCCAATTTGCAACCCTCCTTGCCGAAACATATTAGCACAATAGTGCATTGTTTCTCTCTTTTGTTTGGTCACATACTCATTTTCTTTCCACCTTCCTTGATAGCCGAATTCTCCTTTGCCTTTTGATTAAATTTTTGGTGCTTATTAGGCCAAAACCTTTCTCTTTGCACTATTTGGTATTCTCCAAATTTCGTTCTACCTTGTGCCGAAATTACAAGCCACTAAAGAACATATTCTCTTCTTTTCTTTCTTCTTGTTGCCGAATGTACCCAAACCATTGAGACCAAAATTTGTTCATTCACCTCTTCTTTATCATTTTCTCAAGTGGGTTGACATTCTTTCTTTGATTAAATCGGTAAGTGAATTCTTTTCTATGATCATATTATTTTCTCTTTAGCCGAATAAGTATTTATCACTATTCGGTTGTAAATCGTGATCGTAACCGAAAATGGTGTTATCCTCCACTTCTTCATGTCTTAATCACTCTCTTTTCGTAGTGCTTTAAGTGGGAGACCGTGTATTGTTCTAGCCGAAGTCAAACGGTGGAAATTGGATCCAATATCGATAAGGTAAGGGGGTTCATTTTTGGATTTTTCGTTATATCTCTATTTGGCGATGTTGCAAATCGGATTGAAGTTTCGACTAATCGACTATATGTTTTAGGGACAAATCACTCGATATATTTCTACCTTCAGATATAGTGGTAAGTGATTCAAGTGTAAGTGATACGAAATCTTTTGGAAATCTGAGGCTAACTTTTGGTTGGTATTGTTCTAGGTAATCGACGAGTGGTTCGTTAGGAAATCAAAATCAGGTGTGTAATCCCGTATCTTCCGTATACATATCTGAACTGGTGTGTAATCTCACACTTCTCTAAAAATTTGTATGAAATATTCTATGAATCGGTCAAAATACCGAAGAAAACCGAAAACCGGCATCCGTGATCACTCGGGCATGCGCATGATCGTAGTGGTAATCATATGTTGTAATAAAACAGTTTCGGTCAGAAACAGTGACGTGTATTTGAAAAATCACAAAAAATAGTAGAAAAAGAATTACAAAAGGAATAAGATATCAGATTAAAGCTTACTGTGTCTATTTTAATATGGAAGATATGGAGAAGGAAAAGGATTTTTATATTCTGAGATATGTTAATTTCAGTGAGACTGGTTCTGAATGACTTCGTGGTTCCCTAATCTGTCTTGGAAAAATTGTATAAAATTGTACAAAGTGAATTATGAGTTATAGTTTATATGTACAGATTCCTTAGTGAGTCTATTTTCAATAGAAATAAGTGGGAGAAACATATGAAAACTGTACCGTGAGATATTTGAATTTTGGGTAAGAGAGGTCAGAATCATTGGTCAGTGAAACAAGGGAATTTTTAAGGAATAAACTGTACTAAATGGCTAATTCAAAAATTCTGGAAAAATTGTAGTAAGAATATATATGAGTCTAGTCTCAAGGAAAATTTACGGAGTTAGATTTCGAGATTCCTAACTCAAGTTATAGTCAATTTAGTTAGTACGACGCAGATGAAAAGTTTCGATTTTTATGCTCCACATTAGTAGTTAAGACTAGGTTGCGAAATTTCCAAAATACCCTTAGGTTGCGAAATTATCGAATTACCCTTAGTGGGTAAATTATCGAAATTACGAAAATGCCCCTATGGGTTGAAATTACGAAAATGCCCCTATGGGTCGAAATTACGAAAATGCCCCTAAAGGGCCGAATTACGAAATTGTTATATTGGCCAATCTGATATTTTGATAAATGGGCTGATCTGATATTTTGCTATATGGGCCAATCTAATAATTTGATAAATGGGCCGATCTGATATTTTGCTATATGGGCCAATCTGATATTTTGCTAAATGGGCCAAATCTGATATTTTGTTTAATAGGCCTTTTGAATAATTGTTGTAATGGGCCATAATTTTGTAATAAATATCTGAATAAATTGTTGTGAATGGCTATGCATTATATACATGATTTGCATGGGATGGGATAATGATGAAGAGAAGTTCTGGTAGCTCTGCTACATAATTCTAGTGGCTCTGCCACAAATATGAAAAATGGTGATGCCATGTAAATTATGTTAATCTGGTGGCTTGTCCACAAATTTGATATAAATGGCTTAATGCCTACGTTTGGTGTGTTGGCGGGGTGGGTGACTAAAGCTCCCCACGGGTGTCTTTGGTTGAATGCGGGTGGTGTGTAGCGGATGGAAAACTAGGTTTGGTTTGGGAATTGCATATCATATGCATATTATATTTGATACATTATTGTTGTTGTAAATGGGCTTAGGCCCAAAATATTGCTAATTGGGTTCCGGCCCAATGAATAACGGTAAGGGGATTTCACACTGAGTTCTTGTAACTCACCCCCCTTTCTCTTAACCCTTGTAGGTAATGCTTGATGATATCGACTTGGGCTATGGATGACTCAAGGGAGGCCATACTTTAGAAATGGTTTATTTGGACTTTAGACTTCTTTCTCGTTTATTTTATTACTTTACTATTTTGGGTTAAATGTTGTAATAAGGCCTCTAAACTATTTTTATTTTTGCTTTTTGGTTGGGATGTTTTTATTATTTTTCTTAAATGGTTTAAAAAGGGGAATTTTCTAAAAACTTAAACAATGGTTTCCAAAATCGATTAACAAATGGATTTCAAAATAAACTTTTACAAATATTTTTAACACGGATATTTTCTCTCGAACTATTAACGATATTTTCAAAAGACTTGGATTCTCTTTCGAATTTTCAACGTCGTTTTCAAAAGTCACGGTTTTGTAAGATCATTAGTTTCGATTATCGATTTATCAAACCACCTCTCAAAATACTTGTATTTTATCTATGTTTCCGCAACGTTTTCAAAATGCTTCTGCAACTCTATTTATAAACGTCACATTTTCGTAAATTGTTTATTTCAAACATGCTTCCGCAAACAAAAAGGTTTTTTAAAGATTATTATGTTTTCAAGTAGTTAACAATTGCTTAAGTGTTTTTGGTTTTAACAAAGAGGCTGTATTTCTCAAGCAAGTTTTTAATAATCGCAAAGATGGTTTTTACTTCCATGTGACACACCAGATTCAGGCCTAACTTCTAGGCCGAGTTTGGGGTGTTACAAAATGGTTGAATCAAACAGAAAAGATTGGGCATTAAAAGTAGATGATGCCCTATGGGCCTATAGAACAGCATTTAAAACCCCCTAGGGACATCCCCATACAAACTTGTCTACGGGAAAAGTTGTCATTTGCCATTCGAGTTAGAACATAAAGCCTTTTGGGCTATAAAATTCTTAAATTACGATCTTAAAACTGCAGGAGAGAAAAGAATGATGCAGATGAATGAGCTAGACGAATGGAGAGCGATGCCTACGAGAACTCGAGAACTATACAATGAGGCAACAAAGCGGCGGTATGATGCTCGTCTAAAGAAATCAAAACAATTCAAGTAGGGGACTTGGTCTGCTATACAACTCAAGGCTTAAAAGCTGTTTCTGAAACTAAAATCAAGATAGTCGAGTCCATTCGTGATCAAAACAATTTTTCCCTATGGCACAATCGAGGTAACTCATCCAACTTAGGGTACATTTAAGGTAAATGGTCACTGACTCAAAATCTATAATGGTGAAGATTTAAGGAATATGAGAGAGGAGCTTCAGCTCCGTGAACCTTCTTTTAGAAATGAAAAAAGGGTAAGTCTAGCTTAAGACTTTAAACGAGCGCTTCTCATGAGGCAACCCGAGCACTAACTTTTAACATTATAATTTTAATTGTTAGCATCTAACTCCATATTATCTAATCCAATAAAGCACAGGTTTTAAGACCACACGGCCTTACGCACGGGTGTGCCTGTGGTCGTGTGGAAGCCACAGGACAAAACATGATTGCTGTGAAGTCAGAGTTTTAAATTTATAAAGATAATGATTGAACCTGGAAACTAACTATGACAACGATTTGAGGCAAGAGCACCTATCGAACAGTAGTATAGCTTAGGCAAGACCGGATAATCGAACCCAAAGGAACTAAAAGTACTAATACTAACTTTCTTTCTATTATTTAGCCTAAGAATTAAGCGAATGGTTGTTTAATCTAAATTAATTAACTACTAAACTTAAAGACTCTAAGACAAACAAGAATTGTAACATCCTGAAATAATGGGCCTTTGTGTTTAATATGTTGTTATCTCTAATGTGTTAATTAGAGTGTTTAAGGGGTTCAGACTGGGCTCAGGGTTGGGCCAAGCCCTTAGTCAAATTTATCTGTTGGGACACTTTAGTGGAAAGCCTGACAAGATAAGGCTTAAAGATGTTATCTGTGTTTTAAGTCAAAAATGGGTTTGTGGCCCAGTGGCAAAGTGGCACCACATAGAGAGCAGGGAGGTGGCGTCAACTGGGGAGGCCCAAATTCAAGTTGCATGAAGCCCAATCCTTTTAATTAAATTTTAGATCATTTTAGGCATTTAAATGAATAGAGAGGGATGACAATAAGGCTTAAAAATAGGAAGATTTACTCGAGTGGATAATACTGATAATATGGTAGATAAAGGGAGGAAGAGGTGGTGTGATCTAGGTTTCTTTTGGAGATGTGATCAGGTAGATAAGGGAGGAAATTTAGGATTTATCTGCTGATCAACAGTGGTGGCCGAATTTCAACCTCTTGGAGGGAGGAGGAATCGGTTTTAATATGGCAAGGGGTGCCGAAATTTCCCTTGATTAGTAGCTCAATTTTAAGTTATCAAAAGGGGCATTTTCGGTTTTAGGAAGTAGGTGCCGAAATTTTGTGATTAAGTGGGGGAATATCTTTTTTATTTTCGGTATTAGGGTTTATTCTCATTCTTTTCTCTCATTCTCTGCTTAAGCCGAAATACCTAGTCATATGCTCTCATCTCCACTTTTATGCAAAAGCTGAAATCTCATTGTTTTCATCTCCATAGCCGAATCTTCATAGATCTCTTGAGATCATCTTTCTTTTTGATCTTCTCAAAAGCCGAAATCTTCTAGGAGTTGTCGAATTCTCTGTAAAGGTAGGTGCCGATTTTTTCTGTTCCATTCTTTTTCTCTTTCAATTTTTAGAAGACAAAGCTGAAAGGCTAATAAATTGTTGGTTTATTGTGTTATTGTGTTGGGCGACATATCGGGAATCGAAGTAGATCGTCTAGATCTAAAAGCCGGAAATCGCTAGGCTCTAAACTCCATCTCTTTCGGGATTTCAAGGTAAGGGGTTCTCTTTAGATTCTCGTTAGATTCGCTATCGTAATTGTAATCTTAACCATATGTTATGATGGTAGCAACTGAAAAGGGTCTTTTGGATGGAATCAAATATCAATCAGGTAAAGGAGGGGATTGGATCTGTTAAACCAATCCCTAAGTTTAAGAAACGAGCAGTGTCAGCAGTTTGGGATTGGCCACCGAGTTGTGGACCAGCGTCAGAACAAAATCTTAGACAGTTAGCAGTCGTATCGGTTTCTGATAGTGTCGACATAGAAGGTCTCGTCTTGACTGTAATCAGGTGTGTAGATCTCTATAACACTAATTAATCTGTATATATATGCTATGGGCTAAAAGCCGGAAAAAGGCTGTATGGACAGTCGTGTTACCCAAAAAGGGTAGGCAAAGGATGTCAGGTACGTAACCATAGAAACTTCTCTATGTGTGTATCGATGCATGTAAAAACTTGTGATCTTTTAGGTAGTATACTATTTTGAATTTGCATGGATGTATGCATGGGATAGGGTTAATACGATGAAGGGGAAGAGCATGTTAATAGGTCACTAGGTGATCTGTGGTTAAACCACGAACTGTAAAATTAGGTCACAATAGTGATCGGTGGCTAAGCCACATTAAATTTATTCCTGATTGTTAGGAATAGGCAGCATGACTGTCGATATGGTATGTAGCGGTTGGTGGGTTGATTGTAGAAATCCCCAAGGTGTGTTGGTTGGTACGGGCTAGTGTGTAGAGGATGGATTTCTAGGTTGGGTTGGGCCATGTTGCATGTAAATATACACTGTTGCCATTGTGTATGGGCCAAGGCCCATAATGTGTTTGTGGGCCTAAAGCCTTTTATGTGTTTTCGGGATTTGCACTGCTGAGTCTTGGTGACTCACCCCTTTATTTTTCCCGACTTTTCGGATGAGCGATAGATCGTGGACATGGGAGCTGAGGCGGACTCGAGGGGCCATCAAGTTTTATTTTATTTATTTTCATGAACTATTTTGGGTTTTCCTTTAAGTTTTAATTTCGGGACTATTTATGTAATAAGGCCCCATGGCTTAGGTTATCGCTTCATATTTGTTAATGTTTACAGTTTAAAAATTTATGTTTAAGGACTTAAGTCGTAAAAAGTAATACAATGGGTTTTCCAAACACGTTCAAAGAAAAGCAAAGGTTTTCTTCAAATATCACTTATTTTAGCGAATACCTAAATAAACAAACTGAATTTCCAAAAACCATTCAAGAGAAGTTTTTAACGTTAAACCCCATAGCATACCAGATCTGGTCGTAATGTTTGGGCCGGGTTTGGGGTGTTACATTTTGGTATCAGAGCCTAGTTTCAAAACTCGGGCTGTGAAATGGGTCCAGTAGTAGTTTATAAATTGGTAAAATACTTTGGGTTGAGATATGGCCTTCGAGTCTACCGGCACCCGATCCACGCAGGTAAGTATTCTAACTCTTGATGTGATATGCATGTTGGGTTGATGGGCTTTATGGACGTAGACTAGCATGTTAGGAATTATTGGACTTTAGGCCTAGTTTAAACAATTCTTTAAATTCATAAAACTTAATCTAACTAAGCATGTCCGTAAACCAGTCGCTGGGTTAGGGTGTGGCAACAGGCATGCGCATGTCTAGGATTGGATTCAGGGAGAGCTTGGTATTTAAGCGGTCCTAGTGACTCACCTCCTCTTCATTTGGAAACCTGCAGTGCGTAGTATTTGTTCACTTTAGCCACGAGGACTTTTTGACGGGCCAAAATTTATAATTAAAACTCGAAAGGGACCAGCCACCCTATTTCACAAAATTACTAAAAATACCCCCTAGTTTTGTAAAAATTTCTGAAATACCCTTGATTTGTGAAAATTTCCCAGAATACCCCAAATTTGTAAAATTACCAAAATCTGTGAATTACCGAAAAACCCCCAGTTGGCAAAAATACCAAAAATACCCATGTTTTGTAAATTTACCCGAAAACCCCTAGATCTACAAAAAGTACCCGGTTTGCCAAAATTAAATCTCCCAAAATACCCCTACTTTACAAAAAAAATATCAAAATATCCCTATTTTGAAAAATCACCAAGGTACCCTATTTTGTGTAATTACGAAAAATACCCTGTAGGAAAGAACTACGAAAATACCCCTGGGTAGTGAAATGACGAAAATACCCTTATGTGATGAATGTGGGTTCATGGATGCTACTTGTATGTTGATGAATGATGGTTGAATGTATGTGGAACTAGGAGATATAAACTTGTGACTGAAACCCGTAGAGATAATTTTGAATTCGAAAGAACTACTCTTAAAACTAATGTCCATAAGATTGTTCGTGGTTAATCAGTGGAAGAAATTAATAATTCATAAAATTTCTAATCAGATAAACACGGATCGGTAGAATGAGTACAAGGGGTCGTGGACGTCCTGCGCATGGCCGTGGTAGGGGTAGGATGGTTGTGTCTGAACTAGTAGGATCTGGTTATGGGTCTGGAAACGAGATGCCAGTACCACCAGTGTGTGAGGTGGAATTTCGAGGACCGGGCGGCGGAGATGATGCGGTATCCCGCGATGTTAAGGGTTTTAGAGAGGGTTCTTTGGAGCGAGCATGGGCACAGGAGCCCGGAAATCTGTGTCGAAGTGACTTAGGGTTAATGGGGCAGAAGTGTTTAGGGGAATTTCTGGAATAGCCTCGAGTACAGCTGAGTACTAGTTGGAGGCGGTTGAGCGATTAATGGATGATCTTGATTTCACGGAAGAGGAAAAACTGATAGGGGTTGTATCTCTTCTACGGGACGAAGCTTATCAATGGTGGCTTACAGTTAAGGATGGTGCGGTGGTGGCCGTATCACACAGGATCTCTTCAAAATGGCGTTTGAGTAAATACATTGGGACAAGTTATGTGGATGCGCAGCGTAGAGCATTTCTGAATGCGGTGCAAGGAAGTAGGTCGGTGGTGCTGCGTCTGAGCGAATTCTTACGCCTTAGCCGTTATGCTCGAGGAATGGTGGCCCACAGACCATGAACGTTGTGTTTGATTTGAAGATGGTCCGAGGATGATTTGCGTGTATTGATAGCTCCACAGTGGGAGAGGGAATTTGCTATGCTTGTGGAAAAATTTAAGATAGCTGAGGGGGTGAAACGGACAGAGAAACTAAATCGGGATAGAGATAGGGGTGGAAGTAAGAGGAATTTTGGATCGTCGAGGGTGGTGGCGTACTCGAGAAAAGGCCTAGGTCAGACGGGCCGAGGTGGAAGGAGAGACCTGCTGCTGCTAGTCAGACACAGAAGTGTGCTCGATGTGGTAAATTCCATGTAGGTGAGTGTTGGGCGGGCAGTGGGAAATGCTTTAGGTGTGGATCTACGGACCACCAAGTTAGAAACTGTCCCGCGACAACGGGCGATGAAGGGCTCACGGGCCAAGGAATGCACAACCGGGAAGAGGTGGTCGGCCGACCACGAGAGAGGTCGTGGTCGGCCCGAGGTGGTAACGGTTCGGTCGGGGCCGTGGAGCACCAAGCCAAGGGCGAGAAACACTAAGGCGAGGCAGTCGGGGTTAGTCTATCTTTGCGGACATCGAGAGGAGGTGGCCTTGCCGGATGTTATAACCGATGCGTTTTAATTTACTGTTTGCCTTATCGCGCCTTGATTGATATTGGTTCGATGCACTCTTATGTTGCTAGTGCTATAGCGGGAACTTTGAACTTAGATTATGAGACTTCTTCTAGGGAGAGGACTGTAGTGAGCCCTCTAGGACAAACTGTAGTGGTAAACAAACTGTATAGGGATGTACCCCTTGAAGTTTAAGGGGTAGCTTTTTGGGCTGATCTGATGGAATTGCCGTTTGGGGAGTTCGATTTGATCTTAGGAATGGATTGGTTAGTGAAGTATCAAGTGAATTTGGACTGTGCAGCCAAGCGTATGGTGTTAAAAACTCCCAAGGGTGGTGAAGTGTTGGTGATAGGTGAAAGGGGGAACTGTTTGTCAAATGTGGTGTCTACCTTAAGGGCAGAAAGGATGGTGAGGAAAGGATGCGAGGCAATTCTAATGTTTGTTCGGGCTTTGGAAGCCAAGGAACGAACTGTCGGGGATGTTAGGACGGTGAAGAAATTTCTAGATGTTTTCCCAGAAGAGCTCCCGGGATTACCCCCAGATCGTGAAGTGGAGTTTGGTATCGATCTTCTTTCGCGAACAGCACCAATATCTATCGCTCCGTATAGGATGGCGCCAAAGGAGTTGGTGGAATTGAAAGCTCAGATCCAAGAGTTGCTGGATAGAGGGTTTATCCGACCGAGTGTGTCGCCTTGGGGAGCGCCGGTGTTATTCGTTAAGAAGAAGGATGGATCAATGCGTATGTGCATTGACTATCGCCAATTGAATAAGTTGACCATCAAGAACAAATACCGTTGTCGAGGATCGATGACTTGTTCGATCGGTTGAAGGAGCCTCGATCTTTTCAAAAATAGATCCGAGGTCGAGGTACCATCGACTTAAGGTCAAAGAGGCGGATATTCATAAGGCGGCTTTTAGGACTCGCTATGGTCACTATGAATTCATGGTGATGCCATTTGGGTTGACTAACGCACCAGCAAAGCATTTATGGATATGATGAACCGAGTATTTCAACCCTACTTAGATCGGTTTATCGTGGTATTTATAGATGATATTACGGTTTATTCAAAATCGGAGGAGGAGCATGATTCACATCTTGGGTGGTTCTCTGATTACGAGGAGAAGCGATTATATGCCAAATTCGGTAAGTGTGAATTTTGGCTAAGAGAAGTTACGTTTACAGGTCACGTTGTGTCGACGGAGGGGATTAGAGTTGACCCTCGAAAAATTGAAGCGATGTTGGATTGGAAGCCGCCTAGGTGCGTGGCGGAAATTCGGAGTTTTCTTGAGTGCAGCGGGTACTACCGAAGGTTTCTTTGAAGGATTTTCTTTAATTGCGGCACCATTGACTAAGTTATTACGGAAAGGGGTTCCGTTCGTTTGGTCTAATAAGCGACAAGAGAGTTTTGAGAAGTTAAAAAGGATTTTGACGGAGGCTCCGATGTTGAATCAGCCGGAGGCTGGAAAGGAGTTTGTGATTTACTGTGATGCTTCACACACGGGACTAGGATGCGTGTTGATGCAAGGTGGAAAGGTGGTTGCGTACGCATCTCGACAGTTAAGACCGCACGAATCAAATTATCCCACACATGATTTGGAATTGGCGGCAGTGGTTTTTGCCCTGAAGATCTGGAGGCATTATCTGTACGGGGAAAAATCTGTTATTTACACTGATCATAAGAGCTTAAAATACTTGTTGACCCAGAAGGAGTTGAATCTAAGGCAAAGGAGGTGGATCGAGTTGTTAAAAGATTATGACTGCTCGATCGAGTACCATTCGGGTAAAGCTAACATGGTGGTGGATGCCTTGAGTCGAAAAGTAATCTCTGACTTGAGAGCAATGTTTGCTCACCTTAGTCTATATGATGATGGGAGTTTATTAGCTGAACTCCAAGTGAAACCCTCTTGGGTCAGTCAGGTTAAGGAGAAACAACAGACTGACGAGTTGCTAAAGGAAAAGCTTCCGGTAGGATCAAGTGAAGGATCGACAGAATTTAAGATGAATGAGGAAGGGCTATTATGTTTTCAAGGGAGAGTGTGTATGCCGAAAGATCCTGAGTTGAGGCATAAGATTTTGCAAGAAGCGCATGGTAGTCCATACGCTATGCACCCTGGAGGAAGTAAGATGTATCGAGATTTGCGAGATCAGTTCTGGTGGCCGAGTTTGAAGTGAGAGGTGACTGAATTTGTGGGAAAGTGTTTGACTGTCGGCGGTAAAGCGAACATCGATTACCATCAGGGTTGTTGCAGCCGGTGAAGATTCCACAATGGAAGTGGGAAAGGATCACGATGGACTTTGTTAGTGGGCTACCCCTTACGCCTACTAAGAAAGATTCGGTCTGGGTGATTGTTGATCGCTTGACGAAGTCTGCTCATTTCATACCAGTACGTGTTGATTACTCTCTACAGAAATTGGCTAAGCTATACATAGCGGAGGTAGTGAGGTTGCATGGGGTACCAGTATCAATCATATCGGACAGGGACCCTAGGTTCACCTCACGATTTTGGAAGGCGTTGCATCGGGCGTTGGAGTGCGAAGTTGGATTTGATCTGGCGTTTCATCCTCAGACCGATGGACAGTCTGAGCGGGTAATTCAGATCTTGGAGGACATGTTGAGAGGATGTGTCATTGATTTCAGGGGTAGTTGGGAAGAGTTCTTACCGTTGGCGGAGTTTGCGTACAACAATAGCTACCAGTCAAGTATTCAGATGGCGCCCTATGAAGCATTGTATAGGCGGAGGTGTCGTACTCCTACCTGTTGGACGGAATTAGGGGAACGTCGAATTTTGGGTCCAGAATTGGTTACCGAGACAGAGGAGAAGGTAGAGTTAATTCGGGGTCGATTAAAGGAAGTGTCGATCGAAGCGAAGTCCTATCTTGACACGAAGCATAAGGACATAGAATTTGCGATGGGTGACAAGGTGTTCTTGAAGGTGTCGTCATGGAAGAAATGCGAGGTTGGACGGAAAGGTAAATTAAGTCCCAGTTTATCGGACCTTATCGGGTGTTGAAACGAGTGGGACCAGTAGCTTATCAGCTAGAGTTACCTTCTGAGCTAAGCCATATTCACGATGTATTCCCCGTCTCTATGTTAAGACGTTACCATTCGGATCCATCTCATGTGGTGTCTGTGGAAGAAATCGAAGTAAGACCCGATTTATCCTTTGAAGAGGAGCCAGTGGAAATCCTGGATCGTAATGTCAAAGTATTGCGGAGAAAGACGATTCCGTTGGTTAAGGTTCTGTGGCGGAATCACGGTTATGAGGAGGCTACTTGGGAACCGGAGGAAGCGATGCGGTAGCAATACCCGCATCTATTCTGATCAGGTAATTTCGAGGCCGAAATTTCTTTAAGGGGGGTAGAACTGTAACATCCTGAAATAATGGGCCTTTGTGTTTAATATGTTGTTATCTCTAATGTGTTAATTAAAGTGTTTAAGGGGTTCAGACTGGGCTCAGGGTTGGGCCGAGCCCTTAGTCAAATTTATCTATTGGGACACTTTAGTGGAAAGCCTGACAAGATAAGGCTTAAAGATGTTATCTGTGTTTTAAGTCACAAATGGGTTTGTGGCCCAATGGCAAAGTGGCGCCACATAGAGAGCAGGGAGGTGGCGTCAACTGGGGAGGCCCAAATTCAAGTTGCATGAAGCCCAATCCTTTTAATTAAATTTTAGCTAATTTTCGGCATTTAAATGAATAGAGAGGGACGGCAATAAGGCTTAAAAATAGGAAGATTTACTCGAGTGGATAATATTGATAATATGGCAGATAAAGGGAGGAAGAGGTAGTGTGATCTAAGTTTCTTTTGGAGATGTGATCAGGTAGATAAGGGAGGAAATTTAGGACTTATATGCTGATCAACAGTGGTGGCCAAATTTCCACCTCTTGGAGGGAGGAGGAATCGGTTTTAATATGGCAAGGGGTGCCGAAATTTCCCTTGATTAGTAGCTCAATTTTAAGTTATCAAAAGGGGCATTTTCGGTTTTAGGAAGTAGGTACCAAAATTTTGTGATTAAGTGGGGGAATATCATTTTTATTTTCGTCATTAGGGTTTATTCTCATTCTTTTCTCTCATTTTCTGCTTAAGCCGAAATCCCTAGTCCTAGGCTCTCATCTCCACTTTTATGCAAAAGCCGAAATCTCATTGTTTTCATCTCCATAGCCAAATCTTCATAGATCTCTTGAGATCATCTTTCTTTTTGATCTTCTCAAAAGCCGAAATCTTCTAGGAGTTGCCGAATTCTCTGTAAAGGTAGGAGTCGATTTCTTCTGTTCCATTCTTTTTCTCTTTCGGTTTTTAGAAGACAAAGCCAAAAGGCTAATGAATTGTTAGTTTATTGTGTTATTGTGTTGGGCGACATATTGGGAATCGAAGTAGATCGTCTAGATCTAAAAGCCGGAAATCGCTAGGCTCTAAACTCCATCTCTTTCGGGATTTCAAGGTAAGGGGTTCTCTTTAGATTCTCGTTAGATTCGCTATCGTAATTGTAATCTTAACCATATGTTATGATGGTAGCAACTGAAAAGGGTCTTTTGGATGGAATCAAATATTGATCAGGTAAAGGAGGGGATTGGATCTGTTAAGCCAATCCCTAAGTTTAAGAAACGAGCGGTGTCAGCAGTTCGAGATTAGCCACCGGGTTGTGGACTGGCGTCAGAACAAAATCTTAGACAGTTAGCAGTCGCATCGGTTTCTGATAGTGTCGACATAGAAGGTCTCGTCTTGACTGTAATCAGGTGTGTAGATCTCTATAACAATAATTAATCTGTATATATATGCTATGGGCTAAAAGCTAGAAAAAGGCTGTATGGACAGTCGTGTTACCCAAAAAGGGTAGGCAAAGGATGCCAGGTACGTAACCATAGAAACTTCTCTATGTGTGTATCGATGCATGTAAAAACCTGTGATCTTTTAGGTAGTATACTGTTTTGAATTTGCATGGATGTATGCATGGGATAGGGTTAATACGATGAAGGGGAAGAGCATGTTAATAGGTCACTAGGTGATCGGTGGTTAAACCACGAACTGTAAAATTAGGTCACAATAGTGATCGGTGACTAAGCCACGTTAAATTTATTCCTGATTGTTTGGAATAGGCAGCATGACTGTCGATATGGTGTGTAGCGGTTGGTGGGTTGATTGTAGAAATCCCCAAGGTGTATTGGTTGGTATGGGCTGGTGTGTAGAGGATGGATTTCTAGGTTGGGTTGGGCCATGTTGCATGTAAATATATACTGTTGCCATTGTGTATGGGCCAAGGCCCATAATGTGTGTGTGGGCCTAAAGCCTTTTATGTGTTTTCGGGATTTGCACACTGAGTCTTGGTGACTCACCCCTTTATTTTTCCCTGACTTTTCAGATGAACAGTAGATCGTGGACATGGGAGCCGAGGCGGACTCGAGGGGCCATCAAGTTTTATTTTATTTATTTTCATGAACTATTTTGGGTTTTCCTTTAAGTTTTAATTTCGGTACTATTTATGTAATAAGGCCCCATGGCTTAGGTTATCGCTTTTATATTTGTTAATATTTACAGTTTAAAAATTTATGTTTAAGGACTTAAGTCATAAAAAGTAATACAATGGGTTTTCCAAACACGTTCAAAGAAAAGCAAAGGTTTTCTTCAAATATCACTTATTCTAGCGAATACCTAAATAAACAAACTGAATTTCCAAAAACCATTCAAGAGAAGTTTTTAACGTTAAACCCCGTAGCATACCAGATCTGGTCGTAACGTTTGGGCCGGGTTTGGGGTGTTACAAGAATGAATTTGGGAGAATAACTTGAGGAAAAACCAATTAATTAAGACGACACCCAAGGAAGAATCCACCTAGACTTCACTTGTTATCTAACTCTGAACCAGACGATTTATTCATTTGACTTGATTCGTAGGATTCCCTAATTTATATTAAACCCTCTCTCGAGGCGAATAACGTCTAACCCTAGGTTGATTAATTGAAATCTCTTTCTAATTAAAACCCCTAGAATTGCATTAACTCGATCTATAGACTCTCATATTAGGTTTCACCCTAATCTGGCAACGCTTCGTCACCCTATCTCTAGGCGCGCAATCAACTCCGCTTAACTATGCTAGATCTACTCCTAGGCAGGGACTTTTGCTCCTCCACCTAAGCACATCCAACTTGAATTAATATTCGCGAAATATCAACACAAGAATTAAGCACACATAATTAAGAACAAATCAAATATTTATCATATAGTTCAGCAAACGATAACAAGATTCATCTAAGTTTCATCCCCCTCAGGTATCTGAGGGTTTAGTTCATAATAATAAAAGAAAACATCTCAGAAGAAAAGATAAAACAAAACATAAGAAATCCCTAAAACCCTCTGAAGGAATTGCAGAGGAGATCCTCCGTCTTGAGTAGAATTTCGGCTTCTTGAGATGGATCAACTGGCTATCCCTTAGCGAATTCCCACAAATCTGCCTTCTCTAGCCTAGCAAGACGCCCTTAGACGGTAGCTTTAGGCTCCCGTCGACTCCCTCTTTTAAGTCATACTTAGGGTGTATTTATAGGCTTTTGGAATGTGTTTCTTTGCCCCTAAGTATCCAAATCCGATTGAAATTACTCTTTTCTGCGGCAGGGACACTGCCATGGCACACGCCCGTGCGAATCGCCTTTGGGTCGTGTTCGGACTTCATTAATGAGGCACGGCCGTGTATTTCATGGCTCAGACCGTGTTCGATACTATTGAGGACGCACGACCATTTGGTCTTGGGCCCAGGCCGTGTGGATTTCGTGCTTTGGCCCATTTGGCTTGTTTTAAGCCTGTTTCTTGTTCTTTTCATCCTCCGGTGCTTTCCTGAGTATAAAACATGAAAAGAAAGTATTAAGAGCACCTTTTTACATAAAATAAGGGATAAATCATCCAAAAGTATGCTAAATGTGGGCCTAAAATATGTTACTTTTACGGTTTATCAAATACCCCCACACTTAAGCTTTTGCTTATCCTCAAGCAAAATTCTCAACTTATAATTAAAACGAACTTTCCTTGATTCAATATTCCTATCAGCAATGTCTCATCATAATTCATAGATAATTTATACATGGATAATTTAACTCAAAGAGTCCTAAAGATTCAAACAATATAAGTCATAGATTTGTGGCACAAAACATAGGTGTTTCCCCTCATCTAAATAATTACCTCTGATCCAAAACCTACAAGGATTGACATCCTCACAAAAGATTCACTCAAATCACTCAAGTGTGTTTAAGGTTGAAATTAAGCACTCAAATGTCAAACCTGAAAAGTTTATCCCATAGGCTTGCATGAAAATCAAATCTTCACCACTGTAATATGAAATGATGCACAAATCAAAAGGTCTTTAACAGGGTTGTAATGGGGCTTGGGTTAAAGGTGTGGATAAAGGCTGAATTAGAGGGTTAGAATCGAGATCGAATTTGAAAAATTACCTAACCAGAAATAATGAACTAAATAAAAGTAATTACATCAGCTGAAAACTAATAATACTAATAATACGAGCTTCTTCTTCAATATTTGCAATTCAAATGTATAAGCTCATTTAATCACAAAACTAATAATGAATAATGAATATACTTTTGATTTTTTTTAAGAACAAATCATATATATACATAACAAAGGACGAATTACTAAAATAAGAAACATAGTTAGGCTATTAATCAAATCAAATCTCGATATAAGGGTAGTCAAAAGGAATGGTGATAACAAAAACAAAGGGTTTCTGGGTTAAAATTAGCGGGTGAGTCAATAAAAAGGGTTGTTAGGATCAAAGGGGTTCACTAGGGGTTAATTATGAAGGTAGGCTTTTAGTAGAGTAAGTGGGTTAGATCCTAGGTGCCTTTATCATCTCTGTATATCAAATCAAAAAGTGTGGTCTCGACATGTATAATCGATGCAAGTTCTAGAATAATAGTTCAATGTTGACACACTCATAATCAATAAAGTGAGCAAGAAAAAGAATTTATGCTCTATAAGGATCAAAATCTCACAAAAATTATGGGTATTTTGATATCAACCTCGTAAATTTCAAACTTCAAAGTAACATTCAAATCCAGGTAGACAACCTAGAAAATTTTTAATTTCTAAAAAATAGACTTATCATGCTTGATTCTCTAGTATTCTTAGAATTTAATTATCAATGCACAATTATCAATGACTTAATCTAAAACATATCAATAAAAATCATGAATCATAGAAATTTCAATCTAATGATAATATGAGAAATTTACTTTAAGAAACAAGACATAATTCAGGATTTGAGAATAATGCAAAAAGTTTGGCGCCTAATTTCAAAAATTTTAGAATAATGAAAAAAAGTTAGGCACCTTTTTAGGTTGTTCACCCCCCCACACTTAAGATGTATATTGCCCTCAATGTACAAAGTTAGATAATAACACAATAATACTAAAATCATAAGATATGGGGAGAAGTGAAACTTCCTGAATTTTGGATGGATTCCTTGAGTCGGAGGTGAAAGATAAGTTGGAGGGGCCGGTCTGGATGACGATCCTGCACTAGATGAAGAAATTGGGTAGCTCGTGGAGGATTAGCTAGGATATAATAATAATAATAATTAAAACTATACTAATTAAATAATTAAAGAATAGCAAGCTAAAGTGGAGAAAAATAAAGATGAAACTAAAATTAAAAGAAAAGATTAATGGACCGTAGAGTACTTATTGTTGGGTGTGATTTCTAAGGCTAGGGATATGGTGGTGGTCGTGGTGTGATTCCCTAGCAGCCTTTAGAACCTAAAATTAAGAAACTAAGATAAAATAAGTTAAATTAAGCAGAAGAGAAGTAAAGATAAGGAAATTGAAGCAAAAGAGAAGAACGAAATAAAAACTAAGTGGCCTCAAATATCCTTGGCTCGTCTAATGATTGAAGCGGCCGGCATGAACTTATATGTATCGATCTCCTTGAGGGAGACTATGCTTGTTTCCTTCCACTTCTTCGTCATGGCCAAAAGATTGAGAAGAATGCTATAAAAATGAAGAATGCTAAGAATGTATGGTGTATAAGGGTGCAAGGGAAGAAGAAGGGTGAAAATTAGGTGAGAAGAGGGAGGGGTGGGTGGTTTAAATAGAGTTTTCAAGTCAGGTGCAACCCCACGCCCGTGTACCGTGGGCGTGCTACGTCACACGGCCACATCGGACGGCCGTGGTGGGCTTTGTTTGTTTCTCCCACGCCCATGCTCAGGTCGCCACGCCCGTTGGTGCTAAGTCAGTGTCGTCCACGGCCGCGTCGCACGGCCGTGGCATTTTTTCGGTGCCCGTGGGTTGGTGGTTGGAGTCCGTGACTCAAAGATTTGATTCCTTCTGACTTGTACCCTCTCTGCCGTGTCAGTAGAGCGATTCTGTACCTCCACACAGCCATGGCCACGGCCGTGTGGCCTGCAAATCTGCACTTTTGGTTAGTTTAAAGTTAGTTACTATAAAGAAAAGATAAAGTAGACAAAATAAAATGTAAAAGTTAATGGGGTTAGTATTCGGGTTGCCTCCTGAGAAGCGCTCGTTTATAGTCTTAAGCTAGACTCTCCTCTCATTTGTATGTTCATGGTGGTTTGAGGAGTTGAAACTCCTTCTTCATGCTATCGGTTTCATTATCATGATAGTATTTAAGTCGAGATGCGTTGATATTGAAAGTGCCAAAGATAGGATTACTTACCTCGACTGTTCCGTATGGAAAAACACGGATTACCCTAAACAGTATTTCTTTGTTTGTGTTAGGGTCAGGGGGAGATATTCGAGGGTCAGTTTTTTTATCAATACCTGATCTCCGATTTTGAATTTGTTTGATTCGTGGAGTGGCTCTGGTTCTACTTCGTGTATTCCTAATTTCCCATTGAAATGCATCTTCCACTCGTCTAGATCATCGATCTAAATCCCTTGTTCTTCGTGTGTTATTTCTTTGTTGGCACATGGTATAGAATTGGGTTCAGTTGTATTCTTTCCTGGTGTTTCCTGAAAAGAAGGGTTAACCGAATGGTTATCAATAGAATTTGTTTTCTCACCTTGGTTACTCGATGTTCTAGCCGAATCAAGAGCTTTGAGAGTGACTCTCGATTACCTACACGTAGTATGAGTTCTCCCGCATCAATATCAATTTTAGTCCTGGAAGTTGCTAAAAATGGTCTTCCTAAGATTAAGGGGATACTATTGTCCTCATCCATGTCTAAAACGACAAAGTCTACTGGGAATACGAATTTTTCAACTTTTACGAGTACATCTTCGATTATACCCCTAGGAATTCTAACAGTTTTATCAGCTAATTGAATGCTCATCCTAGTTTGCTTGGGTTTCCCTAGACCTAGTTGTTTAAACAATTTATAAGGCATGACATTTATGCTTGCCCCTAGATCAGCTAACGCATTATCAATAGATAAACTACCAATTAAGCATGGAATTGTAAAACTCCCTGGATCTTTTAATTTCTGTGGTAGTTTATTTTGCAAGATTACCGAGCACATTGTGTTTAGTTCCACGTGTGATGCCTCGTCTATCCTTCGTTTGTTCGTCAAAAGTTCTTTTAAAAATTTTCTAGAATCTGGCATCTGTGAAAGAGCTTCAAGTAACGGTAAGTTAATATGTAATGTCTTTAAAAGTTTAAGAAACTTATCGAACTGTTTCTCTGTTTCGTCTCTCCTTAATGCTTCGGGATATGGTATGCGAGGTTGGTACTCTTTGATTACCGGTTTTGGCTTATTATTACTTACCTCAACTTTACCTTCTTTGACCTTATCCTCTTGCCTTGAATTGGGCTTGTCTAACCCTTCACTCTCTTGAGCTGATATGGATAGGATTTACTCCTTTGGGTTAATCACAGTGTTGCTTGGTAGACGCCCTTGCGGTCGTTCGAAAATTATCTTTGTAAGCTATCCAACTGTGTTAGTAAGTTGTCCAACTGTCTTAGTGAGTTCCCTGACTTGGCTCTCGATCCCTTTAATTGATTCCTGTTGATTCTTAAGGGTGGTCTCAGTGTCTTGGAGATAGTTATCTGTAGCTGCCATGAATTTTGTCAGCATCTCTTCAAGGTTCGGCTTCTTCTCCTGTGGATAGGGCTGATTTTGGAAATTTTGAGGAGGTTGTTGTCTTTGATTTCCTTGATTTCCTTGTCCTCCCCATGAAAAATTTGGATGGTTCCTCCAACCTGGACTATAACTATTACTATAAGGATTATTATTGGATCTGAAATTGTTACCTATATAGTTCATCTGTTCGTTCTCTATGCTCGGTTGGTAGGGTGGGTACTCAGGATTTGCCACAGTTCCACTTGCGTCGCATTGCATTACTGGATGTACCTACGAAGAACACAAACTATCAAGCTTTTTATTCATCATCTCTACCTGTGTTGATAGCATGGTTACTGCATCGATGTTGAAAACTCCGGCTGATTTTGTTGGTTTTGCCCTTGTAACCTGCGACTGAAAGTTATTTAGTGACATCTCTTCAATAAAATCGTAGGCTACTTCAGGAGTTCTATTGTTCAGGGTTCCACCGACGGCTGAATCAGTTAGTAATAAAATTGAATTTGCAAAAAAAATAGAAATGGCTAAAGTAATAAAAATAGAGCTTTCTTAATATTTTAGTTCCCCGGCAACGGTGCCAAAAACTTGATCGCTGTGAAGTTAGAGTTTTAAATTTATAAAGATAATAATCGAACTTGGAAACTAACTATGACAACGATTTGAGGCAAGCGCACCTATCGAACAGTAGTATAGCTTAGGCAAGACCAGATTGTCGAACCCAAAGGAACTAAAAGTACTAATACTAACTTTCTTTCTATTATTTAGCCTAAGAATTAAGCGAATGGTTGTTTAATCTAAATTAATTAACTACTAAACTTAAAGACTCTAAGACAAAGAAGAATGAATTTGGGAGAATAACTGGAGGAAAACCCAATTAATTAAGACGACACCCAAGAAGAATCCACCTAGACTTCACTAGTTATCTAACTCTGAACCAGATGATTTATTCGTTTGACTTGATCCGTAGGATTCCCTAATTTATGTTAAACCCTCTCTCGAGGCGAATAACGTCTAACCCTAGGTTGATTAATTGAAATCTCTTTCTAATTAAAACCCCTAGAATTACATTAACTCGATCTATGGACTCCCATATTAGGTTTCACCCTAATCCGGCAACGCTTCGTCACCCTATCTCTAGGCGTGCGATCAACTCCGCTTAACTATGCTAGATCTACTCCTAGGCAGGGACTTTTGCTCCTCCACCTAAGCACATCCAACTTGAATTAATATCCATGAAATATCAACACAAGAATTAAGCACACATAATTAAGAACAAATCAAATATTTATCATATAGTTCAAATAAACGATAACAAGATTCATCTAAGTTTCATCCCCTCGTGTATCCGAGGGTTTAGTTCATAATAATAAAAGAAAACATCTCGTAAGAAAAGATAAAACAAAACATAAGAAATCCCTAAAACCCCCTGAAGGAATTCAAGAGGAGATCATCCGTCTTGAGTAGAATTCCGGCTTCTTGAGATGGATCAACTGGCTATCCCTTAGCGAATTCCCACAAATCTGCCTTCTCTGGCCTAGCAAAATGCCCTTAAACGGTAGCTTTAGGCTCCCGTCGACTCCCCTGTCGACTCCCCCTTTTAAGTCATACTTAGGGTGTATTTATAGGCTTTTGGAATGTGTTTCTTTGCCCCTAAGTATCCAAATCCGATTGAAATTGCTCTTTTCTGCGGCAGGGACACGTCCATGGCACACGCCCGTGTGAATTGTCTTTGGGCTGTGTTCGGACTTCATTAATGAGGCACGACCGTGTATTTCATGGCTCAGACTGTGTTCAAGACTATTGAGGAGGCACGGCCGTGTGGTCTTGGGCCCAGGCCGTGTGGATTTCGTGATTTGGCCCATTTGGCTCGTTTTAAGCCCGTTTCTTATTCTTTTCATCCTCCGGTGCTTTCCTGAGTATAAAACATGAAATGAAAGGATTAAGAGCACCTTTTTACATAAAATAAGGGATAAATCATCAGAAAGTATGCTAAATGTGGGCCTAAAATATGTTACTTTTACGGTTTATCAAAACACGGGCGTATTTATAGCCGTGCTCGACAAAGGCGACTTTGATCCCCAACACGGTCTACAACAATAGCCCTAGGCCCGTGCGGAGCAACCGTGGACTATACTGACTTGCCAAACATGGGCTGGACACGCCCGTGCTGAGCAACCGTGTGAAACACTGACTATATATACACGGGCGTGGCAACCTAAAGCACGGGCATGGGAGAAGTGAACATAAATAGCACATGCCCAGGGAACACGGGCGGGGGCAACATCGGAAACGCGCCCAAGTTTGAAAATCGCGAAAAACACGGGCTGAATAACAGACACACGGGCGTGGCCTCTTCCTGTGTCACTTTTCTTATTTAAAGAAACACAACCCTGTTTTCCCCAAATTTCTTCCCAAACCCCAACCCTAGCCGTTCTCCCTCAAAAACTACCCCCTAATCCGGCCACCATCAACAAAAATTACCCCCATTCGACTCCCATAACTCCTTCACCTCCCTTCCTTTCCAAGACCCATACAAAAACGAAGACACGACCGTGTTACCAGGAGTCCACGCCCACTGCACCGCCGTGTTACCAAGATTTTTACAGCACACGACCGTGCACCACCATTACACGACCATGCGCCACTGTTACACGACCGTGCTCCGCCCGTACACATCGCCACGCTCGAAAGCACTACTGGTCACCTTTCAATATCTCATTCCCATCTATTTACTTATTATATGATTACAATTTCATTTTGTTTAGTCTCTTTTTACTATTATTTTTATTTATTATTAAACTAATCTTTAGAATTTTAGAATTATTTTGATTACTACCCTCAATATGTTAGTTATTGTTTACGTAGTTAATTAGAACTAGATAGAACTAATCACTGTCAAAATGGTTACTCATGGTTGAAATGTTCTTATTTAGACTTTGAATATTTTGGGTATTGATCAAACTACTTGATTTATTTTGGTAGAAAATTACTTGAAAATCAACTATTTTTTAGGTACAATGTCGTCGTCACGAGGAAAACGAACCACGGCCGCTCCCACTAAGAAAAGAAAGGGACCCGGCTCGTCCTCAGCCAGTGCCTCTTCCGAAGTGCGACACTGCTTCCTCTAATTTACTCAGGAAGCCCAGAAGGAACTGTAACATCCCCAAACCCGGCCCATTCACTACGACCGAATCTGGTTATGTTAAAGCGGAAAAGACGGTGGAAAAATCTATTTAACTTAGAAAAATTTAGTAAAACTTGCTACCTTTAGAAAAATCCATGTTTATTTAAACTTATGAGTAAAACTTTGTTATTAAAAAAATACTCATACTAAAAGATTAATATATACAAGCCAAATTGAATAAGTAGGTTAGAACAATATAATCATCTTCACATAGTGTTTCAAATTCCTCAAACCATAATAAATACTAATAAAGTAATAACTAAAATAAATAAGAGTCAAAAGGCCTTTATTACATATTCTATTTAAAACGAAATACTTAAAGTAAGCCTAAAACGTTTAAACTCTTCCTTCTGCATGGGCCACCATGTGTCCTCTCCGAACCCGATCCAACTACGCGTCACCTGAAATGGTTAATGAAAAGAGTGAGTCCACTGACTCAGTGCATAACCACAACACATATTTCCATCCGTATGGGCTTGGCCCATACCCACACAGCCATCGAAACAAATCATGCAAGAATGCATCTCAGCCCAACCTACTATCCAACCGTGACACCAACCTTAGCAGACTCCCTGCCTAAGGCCGTGGATAAACCACCACTGATCACATCGTGATCCATCCCCTTACCTTGGCAATTCACTGCACAAGGCCGTGGCTGAGCCACCGATCAACCAATCGTGATCCCAATATCAAAATCCGCCTCACGGTGACGCACATAGCCATCAACCGCCGAGATGGGCACCGAGCCACACCTCCTTGAGGTAGCACAAAGCTAGCCTTCAAGCGCTAATGTAGCTCGAGAGCTATCATTAGACCACGTACATCCTGTGTACACTTCTTCCTTCTTCAATCCAATCCCATGCCCATGTGTCAATAAATCATGCAAGAATATCATATAGAATGAGTATTTATCACTTATCACTACCACATTGTACATATATAAATGTATATCAAGATTAACTTACCATCACCAAGCATTTCATCACTTATGCCATTATAAACGGCTATTACACATAATACACATATAAACATGTTAGCAAACCAAACCACATAAATAGTGCGATGATTACGCACCTAAATGATACCAAAACCAAACGCTAACGCTATACGCTTCTCTCGCACTGCACTAACGGACTTACAAAAGGTTCCCAAATGATAGGCTCTTCTTCCCTACAATCGGCCTTGGCATAAAAACAATGAACACTTAGCCATTCGGCCAAGACAAAAACTATAGCACAAAGAAAACTAACACGCCCTACCTTGCTAATCAACCTTTAAGGGTAAAATCGTAATTTTACCTACTAAGGGCATTTTCGTAATTTACCCACCAAGGGTATATCGGTAATTTCGACCGGAATGGCCTTTCTAAAGGCCCAAAGGTCGCCCGAGCGACCCAACTACCATTTCTCGGTCGAAATGGACTATTGGGCCTAAAGCCCAATTTCTCGCCCATTCGCCCCCACACGCTCGTGTGGCCCACCTAACACAAATCTAGCCACGTATATAAGTTCCACCTAGTCTAGTTCACTATATACTACACAATCGCACAATTTACTCATAAGGGCCCACGGGCCCATTGGGCCCACTTCGCCCATCACGGCCCAAGCAAAACCAACCCACAAGAATAATACCGATGGCCTCAACTATCGCGTCGAAGCCCCACACGTGCGCGCGCGCGCGCTCGTGTAACTACTATGGCCGTGGACCGCACTTCGGCATTTGCCGCTCTACAACTAGAGTAGAGAGAGTTACACACACGATAGGACTCGGGTGTTAATCCGCGCTCCGACCACTCCCGTGCCCAAACGCCTCCAAGATGTGTTTACTCTCCTCCTAGGATGCTCCTTATATAGCTAGCACTTCACCTTCCTTCTTTGTATCTTTCCGATGTGGGATCCTTCACAAGAGAGTTTAAATTCAATCAAACTCTTCCCGTCCTGCATCATAAATAAATACTCCCTTGCTTCTCATGAGATTCAACCTGTGCTCCCTTGCAACATAATCCACGCCAAGTAGCCAATTGGCCACAAGCTCCTCTTGTGTCTTAAACCATGCGCAACTAAATATAAACTATAGCCAAATTCTCGAGGTCCAAGTAAAAAGAAAACCAAAATGCAAAAGCCAAGACTTGAACCTTGGACCTCCTTCCTTCCCTTGTGGCGTCACCCCTTGTCTCTTAAGTGGCGTCACTTTGCCACTACACCACACACTCCACTTGTGTCATTTTTCCCCACATTTTATTCTTAAGGCCTACCGCCAACTTCCAGGTTTTTTTTTCACCTAAAACCAAAATTTCCCAAAGCTAATATTTGATCCCGGACTTCATAGAAGCCTTCTAACCTTCCAAAATCACTTATCCAATAGGTCCAACTTGCATTTAAGCCGGTCTCTTGTTCTCCAAAAATTTAAACGCTACTACGCCTAAGGCCCATTGGGCTCAATTCTCCTAGGCCCAATTCCTTTTACCCTAAAAATCTAAATTTTCCAAAGCCTTCCCTTCTCATCCCAACATTCTTAGAGCCTCTAAAACTCAACCAAGCACTCCCAAAACCTACTAACACTTGATTTATACCCCATATGCACAAATTCTCTAAACCAGTGGTGTTACAATTCTACCCTCCTTAAAATAATTTCGTCCTCGAAATTACTTGTCTAAACTATCACCCACTCAAATTCTCTCACTACGCTTATCGCACAACTCGATCTCCAAGAGCTAACATACTTTACGAGCAACAAAACAAACAAATACCAAAATCGCCTCTACCACGTCCACGAGAAGTACGACCACGCCCCTAGAACTCATATCTAGCGTCGCGATTTAATCTGATTAAAAGTTTTATGCATTAGAAATTTTGTTCCACCGCTTAATCCACGAGCAAATTTTATGAACAGTTTCGGAAGTCGTTCTTTCGAGCAATCAAAGTTTCGATTCTAAAGTAATCCACTATTGCAATCATCCGATCACATCAATAACTCACAAGCAATAGTAAGGGTACTTACCTAGTGGACTTCTGGTCCTGAGGTACAAAGCCATGCCACCTAACCTGAAAACCTTTCATAAAAACCCATTTTGAAACGTTTTGGGCCCAAAACCTCAAAGCCGAGTTTTGAACCGGCTCGATACTAAATCAGAACATCCCCAAACCCGCCCATTCACTACACGAACAATCACTGTTATGTTAAAGCGGAAAAGACGGTGGAAAAATCTATTTAACTTAGAAAAATTTAGTAAAACTTGCTACCTTTTGAAAAATCCATGTTTATTTAAACTTATGAGTAAAACTTTGTTATTAAAAAATACTCATACTAAAAGATTAATATATACAAGCCAAATTGAATAAGTAGGTTAGAACAATATAATCATCTTCACATAGTGTTTCAAATTCCTCAAACCATAATAAATACTAATAAAGTAATAACTAAAATAAATAAGAGTCAAAAGGCCTTTATTACATATTCTATTTAAAACGAAATACTTAAAGTAAGCCTAAAACGTTTAAACTCTTCCTTCTCGCATGGGCCACCATGTGTCCTCTCCGAACCCGATCCAACTACGCCACACCAAATGGTTAATGAAAAGAGTGAGTCCACCGACTCGATGCATAACCACAACACATATTTCCATCCGTATGGGCTTGGCCCATACCCACACAACCATCGAAACAAATCATGCAAGAATGCATCTCACCAACCTACTATCCAACCGTGACACCAACCTTAGCGGACTCACGCCTAAGGCCGTGGATAAACCACCACCGATCACATCGTGATCCATCCCCTTACCTTGGCAATTCACTGCACAAGGCCGTGGCTGAGCCACCGTCAACCAATCGTGATCCCGATATCAAAATCCGTCTCACGGTGACGCACATAGCCATCAACCGCCGAGATGGGCACCGAGCCACACCTCCTTGAGGGTAGCACAAAGCTAGCCTTCAAGCGCTAATGTAGCCTGAGCTATCATTAGACCACGTACATCCTGTGTACACTTCTTCCTTCTTCAATCCAATCCCATGCCCATGTGTCAATAAATCATGCAAGAATATCATATAGAATGAGTATTTATCACTTATCACTACCACATTGTACATATATAAATGTATATCAAGATTAACTTACCATCACCAATACTCATCACTTATGCCATTATAAACGGCTATTACACATAATACACATATAAACATGTTAGCAAACCAAACCACGTAAATAGTGCGATGATTACGCACCTAAATGATACCAAAACCCAAACGCTACTTCGCCTTCGCACTGCATGAACTAACGGACTTACAAAAGGTTCCCAAATGATGTGCTCTTCTTCCCTACAATCGGCCTTGGCATAAAAACAATGAACACTTAGGCCATTCGGCCAAGACAAAAACTATAGCACAAAGAAAACTAACACGCCTTACCTTGCTAATCAACCTTTAAGGGTAAAATCGTAATTTTACCTACTAAGGGCATTTTCGTAATTTACCCACCAAGGGTATATCGGTAATTTCAGACCGGAATGGCCTTTCTAAAGGCCCGTGTCGCCTTGAAGCGACCCAACTACCATTTCTCGGTCGAATGGACTATTGGGCCTAAAGCCCAATTTCGGCCCATTCGCCCCACGCGCTCGTGTGGCCCACCTAACACAAATCTAGCCACGTATATAAGTTCCACCTAGTCTAGTTCACTATATACTACACAATCGCACAATTTACTCATAAGGGCCCACGGGCCCATTGGGCCCACTTCGCCCATCACGCCCAAGCAAAATTTCAACCCACAAGAATACTACACGATGGCCTCAACTATCGCGTCGAAGCCCCACACGTGCAGCGCCGCACGCTCGTGGTTACTATGGCCGTGACCGCACTTCGGCATTTGCCGCTCTACAACTAGAGTAGAGAGAGTTACACACCGATAGGACTCTGGTGTTAATCCGCGCCCGACCACTCCTGTGCCCAAACGCCCTCCAAGATGTGTTTACTCTCCTCCTAGGATGCTCCTTATATAGCTAGCACTTCACCTTTCTTCTTTGTATCTTTCCGATGTGGGATCCTTTCGTCGATAGAGTTTAAATTCAATCAAACTCTTCCCGTCCGCATCATAAAATAAATACTCCCTTGCTTCTCATGAGATTCGAACCTGTGCTCCCTTGCAACATAATCCACGCCGCTAGCCACTTGGCCACAAGCTCCTCTTGTGTCTTAAACCATGCGCAACTAAATATAAACTATAGCCAAATTCTGAGGTCCAAGTAAAAAAAAACCAAAATGCAAAAGCCAAGACTTGAACCTTGGACCTCCTTCCTTCCCTTGTGGCGTCACCCCTTGTCTCTTAAGTGGCGTCCACTTTGCCACTACACCACACACTCCACTTGTGTCATTTTTCCCCACATTTTATTCTTAAGGCCTACCTCGCCAACTTCCAGGGGTTTTTTCACCTAAAACCAAAATTTCCCCAAAGCTAATATTTGATCCCGGGACTTCATAGAAGCCTTCTAACCTTCCAAAATCACTTATCCAATAGGTCCAACTTGCATTTAAGCCGGTCTCTTGTTCTCCAAAAATTTAAACGCTACTACGCCTAAGGCCCATTGGGCTCAGTTCTCCTAGGCCCAATTCCTTTTTACCCTAAAAATCTAAATTTTCCAAAGCCTTCCTTCTCATCCCAACATTCTTAGAGCCTCTAAAACTCAACCAAGCACTCCCAAAACCTACTAACACTTGATTTATACCCCATATGCACACCCCTAAACCAGTGGTGTTACAATTCTACCCTCCTTAAAATAATTTCGTCCTCGAAATTACTTGTCTAAACTATCACCCAATTCTCTCCACTACGCTATCGCTGCGCACTCTGATCTCCAAGAGCTAACATACTTTACGAGCAACAAAACAAACAATCACCAAAACGCCTCTACCACGTCCACGAAGAAGTAATGACCACGCCCCTAGAACTCATATCTAGCGTCGCGATTTAACTGATTAAAAGTTTTATGCATTAGAAATTTTGTTCCACTGCTTAATCCACGAGCAAATTTTATGAACAGTAAGTTTCGGAAGTCGTTCTTTCGAGCAATCAAAGTTTCAGATTCTAAAGTAATCCACTATTGCAATCATCCGATCACATCAATAACTCACAAGCAATAGTAAGGGTACTTACCTAGTGGACTTCGGTCGAGGTACAGTGCCATGCCACCTAACTCGAAAACCTTTCATAAAACCCATTTTGAAACGTTTTTGGGCCCAAAACCCTCAAAGCCTAGTTTTGAACCGGCTCGATATTAAATCAGAACATCCCCAAACCCGCCCATTCACTACCAATTTAACTGGTTATGTTAAAGCGGAAAAGACGGTGGAAAAATCTATTTAACTTAGAAAAATTTAGTAAAACTTGCTACCTTTTGAAAAATCCATGTTTATTTAAACTTATGAGTAAAACTTTGTTATTAAAAAATACTCATACTAAAAGATTAATATATACAAGCCAAATTGAATAAGTAGGTTAGAACAATATAATCATCTTCACATAGTGTTTCAAATTCCTCAAACCATAATAAATACTAATAAAGTAATAACTAAAATAAATAAGAGTCAAAAGGCCTTTATTACATATTCTATTTAAAACGAAATACTTAAAGTAAGCCTAAAACGTTTAAACTCTTCCTTACTCGCATGGGCCACCATGTGTCCTCTCCGAACCCGATCCAACTACGCGTCACTGAAATGGTTAATGAAAAGAGTGAGTCCACCGACTCAGATGCATAACCACAACACATATTTCCATCCGTATGGGCTTGGCCCATACCCACACGACCATCGAAACAAATCATGCAAGAATGCATCTCACCAACCTACTATCCAACCGCGACACCAACCTTAGCGGACTCCTCGCCTAAGGCCGTGGATAAACCACCACCACGATCACATCGTGATCCATCCCCTTACCTTGGCAATTGGCTTGCACAAGGCCGTGGCTGAGCCACCGATCAACCAATCGTGATCCCGATATCAAAATCCGTCTACGGTGACGCACATAGCCATCAACCGCCGAGATGGGCACCGAGCCACACCTCCCTTGAGGTAGCACAAAGCTAGCCTTCAAGCGCTAATGTAGCTTTGAGCTATCATTAGACCACGTACATCCTGTGTACACTTCTTCCTTCTTCAATCCAATCCCATGCCCATGTGTCAATAAATCATGCAAGAATATCATATAGAATGAGTATTTATCACTTATCACTACCACATTGTACATATATAAATGTATATCAAGATTAACTTACCATCACCAGTTACTCATCACTTATGCCATTATAAACGGCTATTACACATAATACACATATAAACATGTTAGCAAACCAAACCACGAAATAGTGCGATGATTACGCACCTAAATGATACCAAAACCCAAACGCTTCTGCATTCGCTTCGCACTGCAGACTAACGGACTTACAAAAGGTTCCCAAATGACAGGCTCTTCTTCCCTACAATCGGCCTTGGCATAAAAACAATGAACACTTAGGCCATTCGGCCAAGACAAAAACTATAGCACAAAGAAAACTAACACGCCCTACCTTGCTAATCAACCTTTAAGGGTAAAATCGTAATTTTACCTACTAAGGGCATTTTCGTAATTTACCCACCAAGGGTATATCGGTAATTTCGCACCGGAATGGCCTTTCTAAAGGCCCGATGTCGCCCGAAGCGACCCAACTACCATTTCTCGTCGAAATGGACTATTGGGCCTAAAGCCCACCCCCGGCCCACTCGGGCCCACACGCCTCGTGTGGCCCACCTAACACAAATCTAGCCACGTATATAAGTTCCACCTAGTCTAGTTCACTATATACTACACAATCGCACAATTTACTCATAAGGGCCCACGGGCCCATTGGGCCCACTTCGCCCATCACGGCCCAAGCAAAAATTTCAACCCACAAGAATACTACACGATGGCCTCAACTATCGCGTCGAAGCCCCACACGTGCGCTCGCATGCGCTCGTGGTAACTACTATGGCCGTGGACAAGCACTTCGGCATTTGCCGCTCTACAACTAGAGTAGAGAGTTACACACCTGATAGGACTCGGTGTTAATCCGTGCTCACCACTCCTCGTGCCCAAACGCCTCCAAGATGTGTTTACTCTCCTCCTAGGATGCTCCTTATATAGCTAGCACTTCACCTTCCTTCTTTGTATCTTTCCGATGTGGGATCCTTCGTCAGTAGAGTTTAAATTCAATCTGAAACTCTTCCCGTCTGCAGCCCTAGAAATAAATACTCCCTTGCTTCTCATGAGATTCGAACCTGTGCTCCTTGCAACATAATCCACGCCTAGCCACTTGGCCACAAGCTCCTCTTGTGTCTTAAACCATGCGCAACTAAATATAAACTATAGCCAAATTCTGAGGTCCAAGTAAAAAGAAAACCAAAATGCAAAAGCCAAGACTTGAACCTTGGACCTCCTTCCTTCCCTTGTGGCGTCACCCCTTGTCTCTTAAGTGGCGTCACTTTGCCACTACACCACACACTCCACTTGTGTCATTTTTCCCACATTTTATTCTTAAGGCCTACACGCCAACTTCCAGGGTTTTTTTCACCTAAAACCAAAATTTCCCCAAAGCTAATATTTGATCTCGGGACTTCATAGAAGCCTTCTAACCTTCCAAAATCACTTATCCAATAGGTCCAACTTGCATTTAAGCCTGGTCTCTTGTTCTCCAAAAATTTAAACGCTACTACGCCTAAGGCCCATTGGGCTCAATTCTCCTAGGCCCAATTCCTTTTTACCCTAAAAATCTAAATTTTCCAAAGCCTTCCCTTCTCATCCCAACATTCTTAGAGCCTCTAAAACTCAACCAAGCACTCCCAAAAACCTACTAACACTTGATTTATACCCCATATGCACAGCCCCTAAACCAGGGTGTTACAGGAACAATACAAGGCTTTTCGAGCACGACCTCTCGGCACCGGTAGGTGCATTGACTGGAACGCTTTGGAACAGGTCGGGCTAGTGGACGATATCTGAGCACTTCTCTCAACCGAACCATGGGAACAATTTTTCTCCATCATCGAGCCCCCATTTTTGGAACTCACCCTAGAGTTTTGCGCCACTTTTACCCTATAGACAGTGATGGCGTGCTACGATGACCCAAGCACAATTCAATTCTGGCTAGGGGGCACGGTACGATGTCTGAGCGTACCACAATTCGAGACGGCACTCAGACTCTATACAAATGAGTTTGTAGCAGAAAATCCATTCTCCGAGTTAAACCGCCAGTTCCACTGTACTCCCATTGGCTGTTGGCACAGCTTAGCCCCCAACACGGGCATCTACGACCCTAGTCGCTCCAAGGCGACAGCCCTTGCCCCATCCTTGCGGTACATCCACCCCATTTTAGCACACACCATTACGGGTCGACGTGAGAGCACCGGCGTGGTAAATACACATGACGTCTACTACTTATCGTGCATGTTAAACGGGCACGTTTTTTTCCTCGCCTACTTCATAGCTCGTGCGATTCAGCACCAAACGGAGTGGTACAGAAAGGGGATTCTATTGATGGGGCCATACATCACCCGGCTGGCTAGACACTTTGGCCTCCTCAACACCGAGACTCAGACCTCCTCCCTAACTCTGATCGGCCAGATGGTACCTCAGGGCATCCAAACGATGTTACACATGAGGATGATTAAATATCGTCATGGGACCAACCCTTTTCAGTACCGATTAGCCATCTCTCTTGACGATGAGGAGCCCGAGGACATTACTGACGATGTCCCACAGAAGGCACCAATCCCGAGCCAGCAGTCCATCCATGCAGCAGCTTCACTTTTAGACATTTCTGCACGTCTTACTCAGTTCGAGCAATCATCAGACTCAAGAATTCACCGACCACACTCAACATTTTGACGATATCGAGGCCACCCTCCAAAGAAATTTGTCATCACTAACATCTCTTCACCAACACCACCGGAGACCACCGGTGATGATGAGGACCTCTGAGTCCTTTTATTTTCCTTATTTTTAGTTTTTTTTTTAGTTCTTTCGTTCTAATTTTTATTTGTCTTAATTTAAACTCTTTTGCCTTCTATGTTTCATACCCTTATTTTATTCATATTATCATTGGCTATCTAACCTTAGAGTATTACTAACAAACACTTGTTTAATTCCGCCCCCTAGACATCTAACTGATGACTTCGCAGTTTCAATGGTACACTCAAAAATAACGAACAAATCACTAGGAGTAACTCACTGCTACATAAGTCATCTGTCACCTCCGACTCAAGGAATCCATCCATAATTCAGGAAGTTTCACTTCTCTCCATATCTCTTGAATTTCTACTTAATTGTTTATATATCTAACTTTGTACATTGAGGGCAATGTACATCTTAAGTGTGGGGGGTGAACAACCTAAAAAAGTGCCTAACTTTTTTTCATTATTCTCAAATTCCTGAAATTAGGTACCAAACTTTTTGCATTATTCTCAAATCCTGAATTATGTCTTGTTTCTTAAAGTAAGTTTCTCATATTATCATTAGAATGAAATTCATATGATTCATGATCTTTATTGATATGTTTTAGATTAAGTCGTTGATAATTGTGCATTGATAATTAAATTCTAAGAATACTAGAGAATCAAGCATGATAAGTCTATTTTTCAGAAATTAAAAATTTTCTAGGTTGTCTACCTGAGTTTGAATATTACTTTGAAGTTTGAAATTTACGAGGCTGACGTCAAAAACCCATAATTTTTGTGAGATTTTGAGCCTTATAGAGCATATATTCTTTTTCTTGCTCACTTTTTGATTATGAGTGTGTCAACATTGAATTGTTATTCTAGAACTTGCATCGATTATACATGTCGAGACCACACCTTTGATTTGATATACAGAAATGATAAAGGCACCTAGGATTTAACCCACTTACTCCACTAAAAACCTACCTTCATAATTAACCCCTAGTGAACCCCTTTGATCCTAACAACCCTTTTTATTGACTCACCCACTAATTTTAACCCGAAACCCTTTTGTTTTTGTTATCACCATTCCTTTTGACTACCCTTATATCGAGATTTGATTTTATTAATAGCCTAACTATGTTTTTTTTTTTTAGTAATTTATCCTTTGTTATGTATTTATGATTTGTTCTTAAAAAAAATTCAAACATTATTCATTATTAGTTTGTGATTAAATGAGCTTATACGTTTGAATTCCAAATATTGAAGGAGAAGCTCGTATTATTAGTATTATTAGCTTTCAGTTGATGTAATTACTTTTATTTAGTTCATTGTTTCTGGTTAGGTAAATTTTCAGTTCGATCTCGATTCTAACCCTCTAATTCAGCCTTTATCCACACCTTAACCCAAGCCCCGTTACAACCCTTTCAAAGACCTTTTGATTTGTGCATCATTTCATATTACAGTGGTGGAGATTTGATTTTCATGCAAGCCTATGGGATTAACTTTTCAGGTTTGACATTTGAGTGCTTAATTTCAACCTTAAACACTTGAGTGATTTGAGTGAATCTTTTGTGAGGATGTCAATCCTTGTAGGTTTTGAATCAGAGGTAATTATTTAGATGAGGGGAAAACACCTATGTTTTGTGCTACAAATGTATGACTTAGATTGTTTGAATCTTTAGAACCCTTTGAGTTAAATTATCCATGTATAAATTATCTATGAATTATGATGAGACATGGTTGACAGGAATATTGAATCATGGAAAGTTCGTTTTAATTGTAAGTTGAGAATTTTGCTTGAGGACAAGCAAAAGCTTAAGTGTGGGGGTATTTGATAAACCGTAAAAGTAACATATTTTAAGCCCACATTTAGCATGCTTTTGGATGATTTATCCTTTGATTTATGTAAAAAGGTGCTCTTAATCCTTTCTTTTCATGTTTTATACTCAGGAAAGCACTGGAGGATGAAAAGAATAAGAAACGGGCTTAAAACGAGCCAAATAGGCCAAAGCACGAAATCAACACGGCCTGGGTCCAAGACCACACGGCCGTGATTCCTCCATAATCTCGAACACGGTCTAAGCCTCAAAATACACGGCCGTGCCTCATTAATGAAGTCCGAACATGGCCTAAAGATGATTCACACGGCTTGTGCCATGGCCGTGTCCCTGCCGTGGAAAAGAGCAATTTCAATCGGATTTGGATACTTAGAGGCAATTCCCTAAGTATGACCTAAAAGAGGAGTCAACGGAGGCCTAAAGATACCGTCTAGGGGCGTCTTGCTAGGCCAGGGAAGGCAGATTTGTGGGAATGCACTCGGGGATAGCCAGTTGATCCATCTCAAGAAGCCGAAATTCTACTCAAGATGGAGGATCTCCTCTTCAATTCCTTCAGGGGGTTTTAGGGATTTCTTATGTTTTGTTGTATCTTTTCTTCTGATATTTTTTCTTTTATTGTTATGAACTAAACCCTCGGATACCGAGGGGATGAAACTTAGATGAATCTTGTTATCGTTTCTTTGAACTATATGATAAATATTTGACTTGTTCTTAATTATGTGTTCTTAATTCTTGTGTTGATATTTCATGGATATTGATTCAAGTTTGATGTGCTTAGGTGGAGGAGCAAAAGTCCCCGCCTAAGAGTAGATCTAGCACGCTTAAGCGGAGTTGATCGCGCGCCTAGAGAGAGATAGGGTGACGAGGCGTTGCTGATTAGGGTGAAACCTAATATGGGAGTCTATAGATCGAGTTAATGCAATTCTAGGGTTTTAATTAGAAACAGATTTCAATTAATCAACCTAGGGTTAGGCGTTATTCGCCTCGAGAGAGGTTTAATATAAATTAGGGAATCTCACGGATCAAGTCAAATGAATAAATCGTCTGCAGTTCGAGATAGATAACAAGTGAAGTCTAGGTGGATTCTTCCTTGGGTGTCGTCTTAATTAATTGGTTTTTCCTCAAGTTGTTCCCCCAATTTCATTCTTCTTTGTCTTAGAGTCTTTAGTTTAGTAGTTAATTAATTTAGATTAAACAACCATTCGCTTAATTCTTAGGCTAAATAATAGAAAGAAAGTTAGTATTAGTACTTTTAGTTCCTTTGGGTTCGACAATCCGGTCTTGCCTTAACTATACTACTGTTCAATAGGTGCGCTTGCCTCAATCGTTGTCATAGTTAGTTTCCAGGTTCGATCATTCTCATTATAAATTTTAAAACTCTGACATCACAGCGATCAGGTACCCCGTGAAGTTTTACAATTTTAAAAACATACAAATCGGCCAATTTCTCAAGTGGATAATCGGTACGCACCGGTATAAAATGAGCCGACTTAGTCAGCCTGTCAACCACAACCCACACAGCATCTTTCTTCTTCGGCGTCAACGGCAATCCAGACACAAAATCCATGGTAATACTATCCCATTTCCATTCGGGAACCATCACGGGCTGAAGTAAACCCGAAGGTACTTGGTGTTCGGCTTTCACTTGATGACAAATTAAACACTTAGAGACAAACTCTGAGATGTCTCTTTTCATTCCCGACCACCAATACATTTTCTTCAAGTCATTATTCATTTTCACACTACCCGGATGGATAGACATGCAACTGCTATGTGCCTCATGCAAAATCTTCTGAATAAGCTCGTCAATTTTGGGTACACAAATTCTATCTCAAAACATTAAACAACCATCTAAACCAATCCGAAAGTCTGATTCTATACCCATCTCGCACTGAATTATTTTAGCTTGCATTCCTTTCTCACGTTTCTGAGCTTCGCAGATTTCTTGCAAAAACATTGGTTTCTCTCTCAACTCGGCTAAAATCGAACCATCGTCGGTTACTAACAACTGAGTGTTCAAAGCCGTCAAGGCAAACAATGACTTCCTACTCAAAGCATCGGTGACCACATTCGCCTTTCCAGGGTGATAGTCAATTATTAACTCATAATCCTTTATCAACTCTAACCATCTCTGTTGCCGTAGGTTTAAGTCCTTTTGAGTCATCAAATACTTTAGACTTTTATGGTCGGTGAATACTTGGCATTTCTCGCCATACAAATGGTGTCTCCAAATCTTCAGTGCCAACACTATGGCGGCCAGTTCTAAATCGTGAGTCGGATAGTTTTTCTCATGTGGCTTCAGCTGTCTCGAGGCATAAGCTATTCCCTTGCATTCTTGCATAAGCACACACCCCAATCCATTTAACGATGCATCGCTATACACTACAAATTCCTTTCCCGATTTCGGTTGCTATGAAACTGGGGCTTCTGTCAACAATGCTTTTAGTTCCTCAAAACTCTATTGACACTTCTCTGTCCATTCGAACTTAACATCTTTTTGTAGCAACCTCGTCATCGGTGTAGCAATCATGGAGAATCCTTTAACAAACCGTCTATAGTATCCTGCTAAGCCCAAAAAGCTTCTAATCTCTGACACATTCCTTGGTGATTTCCAATCAACGATAGTCGATATCTTACTCAGATCAACTCTAATTCCAACACCCGACACAATGTGTCCTAAAAATCCGACTTCTCGGAGCCAAAATTCATTTTTGCTAAATTTAGCATACAACTGCTTATCTCTTAAAGTCTGCAAAACAGTTCTCAAATGCTCCACGTGCTCACTCTCATAACGAGAATAAATTAATATATCATCGATAAAAAACAACAATGAACTTATCTAAGTACAGTTAGAAAATGCGATTCATTAAATCCATAAACACGGTGGGAGCATTTGTTAAGCCAAAGGGCATGACAAGGAACTCATAATGGCCATACCTTGTCTGAAATGTAGTTTTCGGTACATCTTGTTCCTTAACTCTCAGCTGGTAATAACCGGACCTTAGGTCTATCTTAGAAAACACTGTGGCTCCCTTCAATTGGTCAAACAAATCGTTGATCCTTGGTAAAGGATACTTGTTCTTAACTGTAACCTTGTTGAGCTGTCGGTAGTCTATACATAATCTCATCGACCCATCTTTCTTTTTCACAAAAAGTACTGGAGCACTCCACGGAGAATAACTCGATCTCGTAAAACCCTTATCCGTTAACTCTTGTAGCTATACCTTCAGCTCGTTTAACTCCAATGGTGCCATCCTATACGAGGCAACTAAAATAAGTGTCGTACCAGGGACTAACTTGATACCAAACTCGACTTCCCTAATTGGAGGCAATCCAGGTAACTCCTCCGGAAACACGTCTAGGTACTCACATACCACAGGCATTGACTCAATCTTTACTTTCGACTCTTAGGTATTCAACATAAATGAAAGATAGGACTCATACCCTTTTCTCATGTATTTCTTAGCAGTTATAGAAGAAATCAGTACAGGTAAGCTATCCGATTCACCTGATTCAACCCGAAAAATGTCCCTATTTTCACTTTTTAGTTCAATAAATTTTCCTCTACAATTTACTATCACATCATGAGCAATTATTCAATCCATACCAAGAATCACGTCAAATTCATCAAATGGCAACAACATGAGGTTAGCCGAAAAATAATGACCTCTAATTGTCAAGGGACAATTTCTACATATTCGATCAGCTAACACATGCTTGCCTAATTGGTTTGACACTTTTATCACGAATTCGGTAGACTCAACATGTATATTCATACTAAACACCAACTTCATACAAACATATGAATGGGTAGACCCCGAATCAATCAACGCAACAACAGAGATTTCATGAAGAGAAAAAGTACCCGTTATCACATCTGGGGGTGATGCCTCTTCGCGAGCACGAGTGGCATATGTCCTTTCAGGAGCTATACCCTCTGATCTCACAGTGGTATCTCTAGGCGCACCTCTACTTCTAGCCCCACTTCCCGAGTTCTTCTGTGGTCTACCTCTAGAAGGAGCATTACTCGCTCGCACATCTTGCTTTCTGTCTTTTTCATCCATCTCAGGACAGTTTCGAATAAAATGGTCTAGTGACCCATATTTGAAACAGCCCCTTTCATTTCCTTGGCATTCACCGAAGTGATGTCTACCACACTTTGAGCATTCTGGTCTATTAGGTCGGGCACTACCAACACTCACAATTGAAGTGGTCTGAGCCTTAGACGCAGTGTACTGCTTATTCTTATTTCTGTTCAAGAATCCAACTGAAGCATTGGATCGAGTAGTGAACTCTCGTAATTTCTTGGATGAGGACTGAAACAATTTCCCCAATGGTATTTTCTTTGAGTCACGAGACTCAATATCAGCTTTTCTTTTCTCTTTGGCCAATTCCTCTCCCTTACAAGCTCTTTCAATGAGCACCACAAACTCCCTTAACTCAAAGATGCCAACAAATAATCGGATGTCTTCGTTCAATCTGTCCTCAAATCTCTTGCACATGATGGCTTCAGTGGATACGCACTCCCGAGCGTATTTGCTGAGCCTCACGAACTCACACTCACACTCCATTATTGTCATTCGGCCTTGCTTCAATTCTAGAAATCCCTTCCTTTTCTGGTCTATAAACCTCTGGCTAATATACTTTTTACGGAACTATTCCTGAAAGAATTCCCAAGTTATCCTTTCCCTTGGTACAATCGACACAAGGGTGTTCCACCATTGGTAGGCTGAGTCTCGCAGGAGTGACACAACACACTTCATGCACTCACCAGATGTGCAAGATAACTCATCGAATACCCTAATGGTATTTTCTAGCTAGAATTCTTCTCTCTCTGGGTCATCATCTATATTCGCTCTAAATTCCTCAGCCTCTTGTTTCCAAATTCTGTCTACCAGAGGTTTTTCTCTTCTAATCGTTTCCACTACTTGGGGAGCTGTAGGGGCAGGCTGGGGAATTAGAGAGGGTGGAGGAGGTGGAGCGTTCGGGTTTGCACAAACAAACTCTGAACACTAAACATTCATCATATAGAGGAAGGCTTCTCTAGCCCCTCCGCCCTGACTTTGTAACACCCCAAACCCGGCCCATTCGTTACGACCGAATTTGAAATGCCACTGCGGAAAACGTTTGGAGACTGATTTCACTCTTGGGAAAAACATTAAAATTTTTTTTGTCTTTAATAAAACATTGTGTATTTGAAATTTTAAGTGAAACTTTAATATATGTATTCTGAGTAAATAAGTTGCTAAAAACAAAATCATTTTCATATAGTAATTTAATTAAATCAAGCCATAATAAAAATAATAACAAATATTATAAGGCCCTTATTACAACCAATACTTAAACAAAGTACATAATATTAAAATGCATAAAATAATGAAAACATCTTCTTCTGCATGGGCCACCTCGTATCCTCTCCAACCCGGTCCGAGCATCATGCATCACCTGTAAGGTTTAATAAAATATTGGGTGAGTCTAACAGACTCAGTGTGTAATTAATCCACTGAATTCCACCCACATGTTAACCACATAATTACCCACATGTCAGATATTAATGCAACATTATTTACATGAGTTCACTTATTGGGCTTGGCCCATATTCACATCAATAGAGTTCACATATTGGGCTTGGCCCATAACCATATTACATTCTTATAATAGTGTAATTAACCACATGTTTCCACATACTGGGCTTGGCCCATTACCACATTGAATCCACTTCGCATACTGGGCTTGGCCCATTTCACATTAATCCACATCACATATTGGGCTTGGCCCATTTCCACATATATTCACATGCAAAGTTATGCAATTATGAAGCCCAACCCAGCCTAGGGTCCATCCTCTACACACCCCTTATCCAAATTTACCACACACCAGGGGATTATTAAATCACCCTCACCTTTTTACTCCAATATGGCAACAAATGCCGTCCACGCGAACTTAATCGCAAATAATCCACAACGCGACCTCGATCGGCGCCAATCCATGATGTAGCCGAAGCTATCATCAAAACCACGATGAGCACAAAGCCATCATTAACCACGATATGGCACATAGCCTATATCAACCACGTACTCGAAGTACACCCTCTCCTTCATTCATATCATATCCCACCCATGCACATGCAACATGTAATAGTGACATAAAAATAAATGCATGCACATGTCATTAAGGCAGACAATCATATTTCCATAGGCATAGTTACATTCACATCGGCACTTTCACATTCTTATCAACAGATAACACTAACCTGATTATCGATATACCCCTTTTTAGGGTAATTACCACCTAACTACCACTGCACTGGTTAGCACATAAATCACACATGCAATTATAGCAAGAACCCGAAAAACGGTGGGTTAACCACACACCTGATGACTTGGAGTTCAATACTATCGATCCTGATGCTATCACTAAGTGACACTACGGCTATCTGCCTATTTTCCTACTCTGCTGGCTGCCCACCCACGGCCTGGTGGCCAATCCCGAACAATGAGACGGCTCTCCTTTTAAACTTGGGGATAGGGGCTACTCCTTTACCTTCTTGACTAACACTCGAATCCATCGACAACACTTAATCAGCATCAAACGGTTAATCATCCATATTATAATCTAACATAACGAATCCAAGGCTTATCGAATAATCTTACCCAAAACGAATAGAAATCCGAAAGTTCCTCTTAACCAACGCCAATTTGTCCCTATTCCATCATAGTCAAATCGGTCACACTTATAAGACAAAATATGGCCTTAGGCCGAAACTACAATGGCTTACCTTGCTGTAGTCGAATCATTATAAGCTTCTTTAACGGTCCCTAACGTCGACACACAAAAGAAATGCATTAATATGGCCCTAAGCCCATTCGGCCATTCCTAGAAATCAAGGTCCTACCCTTGATTTCGGCACCACCAAGAAGAGAAAAGAAAGCCGATTATGAAAGGTGAAAACACTTACCACTACACGTTACTTGAAGAGGCTAGAAGAAAGACTCACACTAACGCTTTTGGCTCTTAAGTCTTGCGACAAGAAGAGAGAATGAGGCCACTATGGAATTCGGCTATGGCTTCTAAATGGCAAGGGGTTATTCGGCTATCCAAGAAAATATGTAGAATGAAAGTTGAAGAAAAGAGAAAGAATAGGGAGAAGAAGTGAGAAGCAATTCGGCTCAAAGAGAGAATTAGAGGAACAATTTTCTGCCAAGGAAAATAAAATGAAGAAAAGAATAGTTAAAGGATGGTCACCCCTATTTATACTACTTACATTCGGCACTCCTACCTCCTCTCAAATTCCACTTCCTTCTCCTATAATAACTCTTGAACACATATTCAAAATATATAAAATAAATCTATAATTATCTTCTATTTATCAACTTAAAATAAATCCACCTTAAATAATAGAATAAAAATTATCCATCATTAATCCCTCTTAAATCATCTCTTATCTACCTATAAAAGAATAATCTAAATAAAAATAAATTAACAATTATCTACTACTTATCTAGCCGAAATTTAATAGGAGAATTAGAATCCTCCTCCAATTGGAAGTCCCAAGTGTCGCCCATCACTTCTTCTTCTTTCCTCAGCCAAAAGCCAAAATTAAAACACCCAATCACGCTCCCGCGCCTTGAACTCGGGACTGCTTTGAGCTTCACTTCAGAGATAACGCCCACCACTCTGCCAAGATGCCTCCTTGTGATATAATTCACCCTGAAATTCTTTTAACACCTCTTTCCCGAGCTCCCCTTGTCCTAACGCCAAAGCAAAATAAAAACACGCCCATACCGCCAACGGATTCGAACCAAAGCCCTTGTTGCCGCAAGCCGCATATAGCGCTCCAAGCCACTCTGCCGTGGCGGTTTTATGACATAAACCCGCCACAAATTACCCTTAAGGCCTCCTGGCCTTGCTCCCTTCCGCACGCAAAAGAAATGTCTCTGATGCGCCCCGCGTTACTCGAACCTCTTCCCCCCTGCACTCCCTTTTGACGCAGGCCTCCAAGCCCCTAAAGTAGCGTCCCAAGCCACTTTACTAAGCCCAAGTTCATGTCCATAACCTTCTACAATTTTCCTTTAAGGCCTCCACCGCCTAGCTTCTCCTTTTAAGCACTCAAAACAAAATTTTCCTAAGACACTCCCTTTTTATCCTAGAGTTTTAAAAACCCTTAAAACATCACCAACCCCACTTAAAGCCTACTAACACTTGAGTTATGCTCCAAACACACAACCCCTAATTTAGGATGTTACAGTTCTACCCTCCTTAAAATAATTTCGTCCTCGAAATTACTTACTAACGATCATCCGTACATCCTGACTTACCCCACTTACTCCACTGCTGCGCACTCTGATCTTAAAGAACTATTATACTTCCTAGGCACATTCATTCATCAACAAGAACACATTCATTCAGTGGTATCTACCACACACATTCACTATGCGGACATTTCTGCCCGTTCCTATCCCAGGGGTATTTTCGTCATTTGTCCTACAGGGGTATTTTGGTAATAAATCAGGGTCACTTCGAATTTTTTTTTTTACAAATCAAAGGTATTTCAGAATTGACAAAACCTCGGGGGTTATCTTGAAAATTTGTTTTCCAAATCAGAGGTGTTGCAAAAATTTTAGAGATCGGGGTTATTTCGGTAATTTTGGAAGTTAGGGACATTTTCGTAAATTCTCCAAGTCAGGATATCTTGATATTTGTAAAACATAAGTTTTTGGTATTTTTGTAAAGTAGAAATATTTTAGCAAAAGTCGAGGGTATTTTAGTAATTTACAATACAGGGGCATTTTTGTAATTTTGCAAATCGGAGATATTTTGGAAAAATTTTCACAATAGTCCTTTACTACAATTAAAAGGGTAATTTAGGGATTTTAAAACTAGGAATTTTATAAAACTGCATGGCTAGTCCCTTTCGGGTTTTAATTATCGGGTTTAGCCCGTGAATAAGTCCTCTTGGTTAGGGTGAACCGTAGCTACGCACTGCAGTATTCGAGTAAAGAGGAGGTGAGTCGCTAGGGCCGCTTAAGTACCAAGCTCTTCACTGAATACCAATCCTAGACATGCATAATGGTTGCCACACCTTAACTCAAGGCAACTTACTTCACAGGTTTGTTTAATAGTCCCTAAGTCTTATGCATGTGTTTGAGTAGCCCAGTCCTAGGGTTCAACAGATCCTAGTTCACTAATCTACGTCCCCTTCATACTTATAACATTCACATACACATTTCACTTCATGAGTCAAGGGTACTTACCGAGTGGATCATGGTCGGAGATCTGAGTGCCATGCCGAATAACTCGAAAAATAATTCATAAAACCCATATTTTGAAAAAGCCCATTTAAAAAAATGTTTTGGACCCAAAACCCTCAAAGCCGAGTTTTGAACCGGGCTCTGATACCAAACTGTAACACCCCAAACCCAGCCCATTCGTTACAACCGAATTTGAAATGCCACTGCAGAAAACGTTTGGAGACTGATTTCACTCTTGGGAAAAACATTAAAAATTTTTTGTCTTTAATAAAACATTGTGTATTTGAAATTTTAAGTGAAACTTTAATATATGTATTTTGAGTAAATAAGTTGCTAAAAACAAAATCATTTTCATATAGTAATTTAATTAAATCAAGCCATAATAAAAATAATAACAAATATTATAAGGCCCTTATTACAACCAATACTTAAACAAAGTACATAATATTAAAATGCATAAAATAATGAAAACATCTTCTTCTCGCATGGGCCACCTCGTATCCTCTCCAACCCGGTCCGAGCATCATGCATCACCGTAAGGTTTAATAAAATATTGGGTGAGTCTAATGCACTCGGTGTGTAATTAATCCACTTTGAATTCCACCCACATGTTAACCACATAATTACCCACATGTCAGATATTAATGCAACATTATTTACATGAGTTCACTTATTGGGCTTGGCCCATATTCACATCAATAGAGTTCACATATTGGGCTTGGCCCATAACCATATTACATTCTTATAATAGTGTAATTAACCACATGTTTCCACATACTGGGCTTGGCCCATTACCACATTGAATCCACTTCGCATACTGGGCTTGGCCCATTTCACATTAATCCACATCACATATTGGGCTTGGCCCATTTCCACATATATTCACATGCAAAGTTATGCAATTATGAAGCCCAACCCAGCCTAGGGTCCATCCTCTACACACCCCCTTATCCAGCCTACCACACACCAGGGGATTATTAAATCACCCTCACCTTTTTACTCCAATATGGCAACAAATGCCGTCCACGCGAACTTAATCGCAAATAATCCACAACGCGACCTCAGTCAGCGCCAATCCACGATGTAGCCGAAGCTATGATCAAAACCACGATGAGCACAAAGCCATCATTAACCACGATATGGCACATAGCCTATATCAACCACGTACTCGAAGTACACCTGTCCTTCATTCATATCATATCCCACCCATGCACATGCAACATGTAATAGTGACATAAAAATAAATGCATGCACATGTCATTAAGGCGGATAATCATATTTCCATAGGCATAGTTACATTCACATCGGCACTTTCACATTCTTATCAACAGATAACACTAACTTTGATTATCGATATACCCCTTTTTTAGGTAATTACCACCTAACTACCATTTGCAGACCGGTTAGCACATAAATCACACATGCAATTATAGCAAGAACTCGAAAAACGGTGGGTTAACCACACACTGATGACTTGGAGTTCAATACTATCGATCTGATGCTATCACTAAGTGACACTACGGCTATCCGCCTATTTTCCCGCTTCTCTGCTGCCGCCCACAGCGGCCGGTGGCCAATCCCGAACCACGAGACAGCTCTCCTTTTAAACTTGGGGATAGGGCTACTCCTTTACCTTCTTGACTAACACTCGAATCCATCGACAACACTTAATCAAAGATCAAACGGTTAATCATCCATATTATAATCTAACATAATGAATCCAAGGGCTTATCGAATAATCTTACCCAAAACGAATAGAAATCCCGAAAGTTCCTCTTAACCACTGTCAATTTGTCCCTATTCCATCATAGTCAAATCGGTCACACTTATAAGACAAAATATGGCCTTAGGCCGAAACTACAATGGCTTACCTTGCTGTAGTCGAATCATTATAAGCTTCTTTAACAAATCCCTAACGTCGACACACAAAAAGAAATGCATTAATATGGCCCTAAGCCCATTCGGCCATTCCTAGAAATCAAGGTCCTACCCTTGATTTCGGCACCACCAAGAAGAGAAAAGAAAGCCGATTATGAAAGGTGAAAACACTTACCACTACACGTTACTTGAAGAGGCTAGAAGAAAGACTCACACTAACGCTTTCGGCTCTTAAGTCTTGCGACAAGAAGAGAGAATGAGGCCACTATGGAATTCGGCTATGGATTCTAAATGGCAAGGGATTATTCGGCTATCCAAGAAAATATGTAGAATGAAAGTTGAAGAAAAGAGAAAGAATAGGAGAAGAAGTGAGAAGCAATTACCTCAAAGAGAGAATTAGAGGAACAAATTTCTCGCCAAGGAAAATAAAATGAAGAAAAGAATAGTTAAAGGATGGTCACCCCTATTTATACTACTTACATTCGGCACTCCTACCTCCTCTCAAATTCCACTTCCTTCTCCTATAATAACTCTTGAACACATATTCAAAATATATAAAATAAATCTATAATTATCTTCTATTTATCAACTTAAAATAAATCCACCTTAATTAATAGAATAAAAATTATCCATCATTAATCCCTCTTAAATCATCTCTTATCTACCTATAAAAGAATAATCTAAATAAAAATAAATTAACAATTATCTACTACTTATCTAGCCGAAATTTAATAGGAGAATTAGAATCCTCCTCCAATTGGAAGTCCCAAGTGTCGTCCACTGCTTCCTTCTTTCCTGGCGCCAAAAGCCAAAATTAAAACACCCAACTGCTGCTCCTACGCCTTGAACCCGAGACCTGCTGGAGCTTCACTGCAGATAACGCCCCAGCCACTCTGCCAAGACGCCTCCTTGTGATATAATTCACCCTGAAATTCTTTTAACACCTCTTTCCCAAGCTCCCCCTTGTCCTAACGCCAAAGCAAAATAAAAACACGCCCATGCCGCCAACGGGATTCGAACCAAAGCCCTTGTTGCCGCAAGCCGTATATAGCGCTCCAAGCCACTCTGCCGTGGCAGTTTTTATGACATAAACCCGCCACAAATTACCCTTAAGGCCTCTCTGGCCTTGCTCCCCTTCCAAACGCCAAAAAGAAATGTCTCTGATGCGCCCCGCGTTACTCGAACCTCTTCCCCCCTGCACTCCCTTTTGACGCAGGCCTCCAAGCCCCTAAAGTGGCGTCCCAAGCCACTTTACTAAGCCCAAGTTCATGTCCTTAACCTTCTACAATTTTCCTTTAAGGCCTCCACCGCCTAGCTTCTCCTTTTAAGCACTTAAAACAAAATTTTCCTAAGACACTCCCTTTTTATCCTAGAGTTTTAACAACCCTTAAAACATCACCAACCCCACTTAAAGCCTACTAACACTTGAGTTATGCTCCAAACACACAACCTTTAATTTAGGATGTTACAGTTTTAATGTCACGGGTCCACTTTCGACTGGCGCGGTCCCTTCTACGGGAGTCGCCATATTACTTTCAACATCATCCGCCACTACCCCGTCAGGATCCATTTACTATATAAAAACACATTTTAAATTGTCAGGAGTTGTCACACTATCATAGTTCATATATGGCATGTATAGCTAGACTCGTACACACGCTAAGTTAGTCCGAGAATCGACTAAACTATAGCTCTGATACCATTAAATGTAACACCCTTACCCGTATCTAAATCTGACACAGGGTACGAGGCGTTACCTTACTTAAAAATATGCATGCAAACATTTTTGGGTTATGAAATTTAGGTCAAATTTAAACCTTTTCAATCTTCATCTTAAAGACCTTAATATGAGCCTACGAGGCCTAAAACACACTTTAGAAACTGTTCGGGACCAAATTGAGTTCTTTAGAAAACTTTGGAAAATGTCACTAAAAACAGGGGCACACGCCTGTGTGGAAGGGCGACACACTCGTGTAGAAGGGCGACACGCCCGTGTAACCTAATAACATGGCCATGTTGAAGGACCATGTAACTCACATGGCCTAAGCATATAAGGACACACCCGTGTCCCATGTCCGTGCGAATTTATTTCTCAATTCGAACCTACAGGGATTTTCACATGGCCTGGCACATGCCCGTGTCCATGGCCCGTGTCCCTCACATGGCTATGACACACCCGTGTCTTGTCCTGTGTGTAAAAACCTTGACATTCTGTTTCTGACGTCATCCTTTATTTAGGGTCACACGGCCAAGGCACACACACGTGTCCTTAGGCCGTGTGGCGAATTAAATTCCTAAATTCAAGTACAGGCTTCACACGGCCTGGGAATATACCCATGTCCTATGACCGTGTCATCCACATGGTTGAGACACACGGCCGTGCCTCAGCCCATGTGGTTACTATTGGGTATTCTGTTTTACCAAAATAGGGTGCAGGGAAACACAAATCCTGACTACACGCCCGTGGGGCAAATCGTGTGTCGCACACGGCCTAGACACACGCCCATGTGTCTACCCGTATGTAGGGGTGTGCAAAATTTGGGTAAAACCAAAAAAATTCGGTTATTCGACAAGATTCGGTTAATAGGTCGGTTAACCGAATTTTTTCGGTCGGGGGTCAGTTAATTATTTTGTGATTTTTTGGTTAACGGTTAATTCGGTTTGAAACCGGCCGGTTAACCGAATTTTTTCGGTTTAACCAAAAAAATAATAAATAAAATTATAATATATAAGTAGGCCCACTATTCACCTAAATCCAATCCCTAAACCCAATCCAAACCCAAGTATCCAACCCAACCCAATTACCCAATCCAACCCAATCATAAAAATTACAAATAATTTAATAAATAAAAATAAAATTCTAAAATTAAAACTAAAATTATGTAATCTTTTTAATTATGTAGTGATTCATTTCGGGTAATTGGAGTAATTCGGTTAATTCGGGTAATTCGGGTAATTTGGTTAATTCGGGTAATTCGGGTAATTCGGGTAATTTGGTTAATTTGGTTAATTCGGTTAATTTTTAACCAAAAATAAAAAAATATATAATTTTCGGTTTGTCAAAACCATTTTTAAGTTTTTATAAAAATGGGGGTCAACTTTAAAAAATAAAAACGAGAGTCGCCACCAATCCCTTTTTACTTAGGTGTGATTGGATCACCTTATAAAATGCTTTATTTCAAAACATTGATTTTGGTCTACGAAATACAAGAAAACGGGTTCGAGTCGGTTCACGTCGCATTTAGGAAGGGTTAGCTCCTCATGCGCGCCCAAAGTTTGGTACCTAATTGATAATTTCATGTCCTAATGTCGAAATTTAAAAATTTAAAATACGATCCTTTTATTTGAAAGAAAGCTAAGACTTACATATCTCAAAGAAATAAAATGCTATACCCAATAAGTTAGGATGTAACATCTCATGACTTCGAAACTAGGCTCGCCTTTATTTGTAGAAAATTCTTACCTCGAGACACAAAACAACATATCCAATAAGTTAGGATACAACGTTTTGAATTTTTGAGAATAAGTTTTGATTTGAAGTTTATGGGTTAAAAAAAAATATTTGATACCTTAAGTTCCAAGAGAAAAATTAAAACCCAGTGAGTTAGGGTATAGTTTTTCCCGAAGTCCTCAAATATCATGTATCACTATATTAAAACTTTTAAATAAAATGCGACGATTTTACAAAGTGTTCTTTTTTATAAAAGAAAGTTCGAGTAAGATATTGCATTAATATGTTATAACATACATACCAAATAGCAATTTATCATAACTACGAATCATATTAACAATTACTACTAATGGATAATTAAAGAATAATATAACATTAATAGACAGATAAAAAAACTATGCTAAAGCAATAATAAACGAATGAAAGCAAATAAATGGACAAATATGAGATATAAAATAAGCAGCACAATAAAAAAAATATTCAAGAAATGATTCTAAATTCCATAAACAAGATCAAATAAAAAATAAATAAATGGTATATTTAAACGCTGAATGAATATTATGACACACAATAAAAAAATAAAAAAGAATATGACAATTTTGAAAACGATCTAATATATATAAAAAACGATATTTTAAATAAATAATATAAAAACTTAGAGTATATGAAAAATATAAGAATACTTATACCAAATTTAATAATTTAGTACATATATGAACATAAACGATAATATAAGATGAAAACGATTATAAGTAAATAGTACATAAAAATTTAAAATAGAAATATATATATAATACAAGAATCATAAAAACTAAATATATATAATATAAACAATATAAATAATATATGTTATACGATATAAATAAATTTTATACAAAATAAAATTTTAAAAATAATATATGATATAATATACTAATATATATATTATACAAACATTAAGAAAACATATAACATAATAATTAATATACAAATTATAAAATAATAAGTAATATATAAATAATATTAAATAAAATAACCTAGTATAAATGACAAATAGTTAATAATTTAATACATATGTGTAATACTAAATAATTAAAAATAAAAGTGAAAGTAAAAATAAATAAAAATAATTGAAGAAACAGGGATCAAATTAAAATAAATAAAAAAACTAAGGAAAAAAATATAAAAAGGATGATATCGAATTGCGCTACAAACTGTAGGGACCTAATGGGCAATTATGCCCTGTCTCCTAGACGGTGCCGTTCTGTCATCAATCTTTAATTAGCTCGTGGGATCGAATTGAAACAGCAACAAAATTTCGAGGCCGAATTAAAAAATAAAAAGAAATTAAATTGAACTAAATGAAATTGCAGAAGGACCAAAGAGGAAAATTGCCCTTTTATATAAAACGTGCGGATCCTCCCCGGGTTTTCGGGTCAACACGCGGATCCCAGCCCTGAACGACGTTGTTTTGTGCTTATTAGCTTAAGCAAAAACGGCATCGTTTCTTCATTGCTATATAAGTTAAAAATCGGCCAAAAAAATCATTTTAACACCCTTTAAAAAAACAAATGAGAGCTCCTTAAACTCTCTCCCCCTTCGGTCTGAGGCCAGAATCCGGTCTAGGTTCCGACGACGGGCTGCCACACGCGCCGCCATAGACGGCGGCCGGAGAGTCAAATCTCCTCGTTTTGAAGCCGAAACACAGGTAGTCCTCTTCCTTGTTTATATTTTTTTCATATTTGTATATGTATACCAGAAAATGACATAGATCGAAAAGAAAAATAAATAAATAAATAAACAAATTAAAATAAACAAAAATCACCTCTGTTATTCTTTGTATTTTTTTTTGTATATTTCTTGCTTGTATGTGTGTTTTTGTTTCACAGATTACATCGGGTTTTTATAACTCCCCCCCCCAAAAAATAAGTACAGATTCTATTTTGCCTTATTTGCTGCCTCTGTTGTGGCTTCTTTCCTGTTGCAGGTCGAACAGCGAGAAACGCGACGGCGATAGGGTGCGACTCGCGCTAACTGCGGCGCGACTGGTGGCCGCGGCTCGAGGGTTCGTGCTGGGCGCTGGCGGCGCCTAGGGTTTCAGAAACCCTAGGCTTCTGAAACTGTTTAGTTTTTGGGCCTTTTTGGGCCGCATGGGTTTTGGGTTTTAATAATGGCTCTGTGGGTGTAATTGGGTCACTGGTGGTGTTTGGGCTTGGGCTTGGGTTTTAAACCCGTTTATTGTAAAAAAACTGATGGACTTTTGTATTTATTTATTTATTCTTTTGTTTTTTTATTGCTGATATGGGCCCGGGCAATAATGGGATACTACAGCTGCCCCTCTTTGCTCATTGTCGTGTAACGAGAATAGAGCAAAGACGATAAAAGGACCCATTTTGCCCGGTCTTGCCGAGTCTTGACTTCTTGGTCCTCATCTTCTCCAAATAGCTTCCAACCCAACTGCAACTTCAGGAGTATTGGAACTGCCACTTTTAGAAGTATTGAACTATAAGTCTGACGACTTCAATCTGCTTCGCTGCAACTTTAGGAAGGCAATATCTGCTATCTTTAGTCTGCTCCGCTACAAACTCAGGGATGCCAGACGGGTATCTTCGATCTACTTCGTTGCAATCTCAGGAAAGCCAGATATGCTATTTTTAGTCTGCTCCAATATAACTTCAGGGAAAGACGGTGATATCTTCGATCCGCTTTCATCGCAACTTCAGAATGCCGATCTTCTATTTTAATGCGCCACGCTAACTCGGGGATGCCGATTGGTATCTTCGATCCGCTTTCATCGCAAACTCGGGAAGACAGATCTTCTATCCTCAATCGCTCCCATCGCAAACTCGGGGATGCCGCATCGATGTCTTCGATCTGCTTCACTGCAACTTCAAGAATGCCAGATCTGCTATTTTAATCTACTCCACTGCAAACTCAGGGATGCAAGATTGGTATCTTCGATCCACTTTGCTGCAAACTCAGGAAGACAAGATCTGCTATCCTCAATCGCTTCCATCGCAAACTCGGGGATGCGGTGATGTCTTTGATTTGCTTCACTGCAACTTTAGGAATGCCAGATATGCTATTTTAATCTGCTCCACTGCAAACTCAGGGATGCTAGATTGGTATCTTCGATCCGCTTCGCTGCAAACTCAGGAAGACAAGATTTGCTATCCTCAATCTGCTCCACTGCAAACTCAGGGATGCCAGACTGATGTCTTCGATCTGCTTCACTACAACTTCAGGAATGCCAGATCTGCTATTTTAATATGCTCCATTGCAAACTCAGGGATGCCAGATCTGCAACTTTAGGTGCGCTTGCCTCAAATCATTGTCATAGTTAGTTTCTAGGTTTGATTATTATCTTTATAAATTTTAAAACTCTGACATCACAGCGATCATATTGAAATAAAAATTTCAGACACGAGCCTATTTCACAAAAGGATTCTTATTGCCTCTAGGCTTAAGGCAACAATCGTGTTTTGAATATTACTCTAGATTAGCTCTAAAAAATATAAGGATCTCTTCCACAGTCCTATTGTTCAAAATACTCCCAAGTATGTAAGGGCAGACGCTTGGAAAATCCAGTTCTTTCTTCAGATACGTCGTTAATATTTAGATTTCCCAATATCAGGTCTTGCACTAAAGCCCTGAACTCGATGCATTCTTGACTCTCATATATCTCACCCCTAGAGGGATCATTGAATTTGACAATACCCATTTTGACAAGTCTTTCGATCATCTTTTGAAAGCGGTGCAGTTTTCGATCGAGTGTCCTGTGATTCCCGCATGGTATTCGCATTGAGCGTTTGTGTCGTACCATTTAGGGTATGGAGGTTGTATAGGTTTTAGTAGAAAGGGGATACTACATGTGCATCAAGCAAAATTTGGTACAGCTCTCTATACGTGATTGGGATGGGTGAGAATTGGGATTTTTTTGAGTTCGGTCTTGGATTGGGTTCTTGCCCTAAGGAGACCTGATGGCTAGTAGTTGATCGGCCTATGGTATTCGATTTTGAATAATCCTTGCTATACATGCTCGTGTTATTCGCCTCATTTTCTTTTTTCTTCTGGGCCCTTAAAGTATTAACTTGGGAGCTCCAATCTCGCTTTTTCCTTTTGTAACGGTCTTCACATTGTTTCGGGATCTCCACACTAGCCTGCCTTATTTCTTCTATACTAGCCAGATCAATGACAATGGGATTGTGATAAACCGTAGAAGTAACATATTTTAATCCCACATTTAGCATACTTTTGGATGATTTATCCCTTGATTTATGTAAAAAGGTGCTCTTAATCCTTTCTTTTCATGTTTTATACTCAGGAAAGCACCGGAGAATGGAAAGAACGAGAAACAGGCTCAAAACTGACCAAACTGGGCCAAAGTGAAAATTGACACGGCCTGGACTTGAGCCAACACGGCCGTGTCTCCTTGATAGACTAGAACACGACCTGATAACGATTTACACAGGCGTGTCACCTTATTAAAAGTCCAAACACGGCCTAAAGACGATTCACACGGGCGTGTGCCATGGCCGTGTCCCTGTCGTGGAGAAGAGTAATTTAACTCGGAAAAGGATACTTAGGGGCAAAGAAACCTATTTCAAAAGCCTATATAAACACCCTAAGTATAACCTAGAAGAGGGCGGTGAGCTAGGCCAAGGAGCCGAGCCGAAAAGGTCAGATTTGTGGGATTCACTCGAGGATAGCCAGTTGATCCATCTCAAGAAGCTGGAATTCTACTCAAGACGGCGGATCTCTCATTCAATTCCTTCAGGGGGTTTTAGGGATTTCTTATGTTTTGTTTTATCTTTTCTTCTGAGATGTTTTCTTTTATTATTATGAACTAAACCCTTCAGATACCTGAAGGGGATGAAACTTAGATGAATCTTGTTATCGTTTGCTAAACTATATGATAAATACTTGATTTGTTCTTAATTATGTGTTTTTAATTCTTTTGTTGATATTTTCGGGATATTGATTCAAGTTTGATGTGCTTAGGTGGAGGAGCAAAAGTCCCTGCTTAAGAGTAGATCTAGCATAATTAAGCGGAGTTGATCATGCGCCTAGAGATAGGGTGACGAGATTTTGCCGGATTAGGGTGAAACCTAATATGGGAGTCCATAGATCGAGTTAATGTACTTCTAGGGGTTTTAATTAGAAAGAGATTTCAATTAATCAACCTAGGGTTAGACGTTATTCGCTTGAGAGAGGGGTTTAATATACATTAGGAGTCTTACGGATCAAGTCAAGTGAATAAATCGTCTGCAGTTGAGAGTTAGATAACAAGTGAAGTCTAGGTGGATTCTTCCTAAAGGGTATCGTCCTAATCAACCGAGTTTTTCCAACAATATTTCCCCAATTCATTCTTTTTGTCTTTGCATCTTTAGCTTAGTAGTTAGTTAAATTTAGATTAAATAACAACTTCACTTATTTTAGGCTAGATAATAAAAAGAAAGTTAGTATTAGTACTTTTGGTTCCTTTGGGTTCGACAATCCAGTCTTGCCTAAGCTATACTACTGTTCGATAGGTGCACTTGCCTCAATCATTGTTATAGTTAGTTCCGAGTTCGATCATTATAAATTTAAAACTCAAAATCAACGATCAAGTTTTTGGCGCCATGTTTTGGAACTAAAATATTAAGAAAGCTCTATTTTTATTACTTTAGCCATTATTTTCCGCAATTTACTTTTATTTTTATTTTTATTTTTGTTTTGTTTTCAACTTTGCTAAATTTTCTTTCTTTCTTTTCCTAGCAGGTACCTCTAGTTTATGACTAGAAGGAACCCGAGAGGACCACTAGTATACGACAGTGATATTGAAGCTACCGCTCGCAGGAATTGCAGAGAAATTAGGCGAGCCCTTAATTACACAGAAAAAGAGCGAGAAGGCAGATCCAATCCTACTGAAAGGATGGACGAGAATAATCCACCACCACAAGATGTGGCAGAAAATAATGCTCTGCGTACTATGTATGATTATGCAAAACCTCATTCAACAGGAGCAGAATCAAGTATTGTTAGGCCTGCTATAGCTGCTAATAATTTTGAATTAAAGCCTAACACTATACAAATGAGTCAATAATTTGTTCAATTTGATGGTTTACAGGACGAAGACCCAAATACTCATATAGCTAATTTTTTAGAGTTCTGTGATACCTTCAAAATAAATAGCGTTTCTGATGACGCCATAAGGCTTCGGTTATTTCCTTTTTCATTAAGGAATAAAACCAAACAGTGGTTAAACTCGTTACCACGAGGGTCAATCACCACATGGGATCAAATGACCGAAATTTTTTTATTAAAATATTTCCCACCAGCCAAAACGGCCAAATTATGGAATGATATCTTTTCTTTTGTATAGATGGATTTAGAGACATTATACGATGCATGGGAGAGATACAAGGATCTCTTGAGAAGGTGTTCGCACCATGGTTTACCCTTGTGGTTCCAAGTCCAAACTTTCTATAAAGGTGTAAACCCCTCAACGAGGCAACTAATTGATTCAGTCGCCGGTGGAACCCTGAACAACAGAACTCCTAAAGCAGCCTACAAGTTTATTGAAGAGATGTCAGTGAATAACTATCAGTGGCAGGTTACAAGGACAAAACCAACAAAATCAGTAGGAGTTTTCAACCTCGACGCAAAGAACCATGCTATCAACACGTAGAGATGATGAATAAAAAGCTTGATAGTTTGTGCTCTTCGCAGGTACATCTAGTGATGCAGTGCGAAGCAAGTGGAACTGTGGGGAATCCTGAGTACCCATCCTACCAACCGGGCACAGAAAGTGAATAGATGAACTATATAGGTAATAATTTCAGATCTAATAATAACTCTTATAGTAATACTTATAATCCAGGTTGGAGGAACCACCCAAATTTTTCATGGGGAGGTCAAGGAAATAAGGAAATCAAAGACAACAACCTCCTCAAAATTTCCAAAATCAGCTCTATCCACAGGAAAAGAGGCCGAACCTTGAAGAGATGCTGACAAAATTCATGACAGCCACAGATAACCATCTCCAAGACACTGAAACCACCCTTAGGAATCAACAGGCATATATTAAGGGGATCGAAAGTCAAGTTGGGGAACTTACTAAGACAGTGGGACAACTTGCAAAGTTAATTTCCGCGACCGCAAGGGCGTCTACCAAGCAACACTGAGATTAACCCAAAGGAGCAAATCCAAGCCATAACAGCTCATGATAGTATAGGGTTAGATGAACCCAATCCAGTACAAGAAAACGAGGTAGAGAAAGGTAAAGTTGAGGTAACATAAGAAAAGCCAAAACCGGTAATAAAAAAGTACCAACCTCGCATTCCTTATCCTGAAGCAATGAAGAGAGACGATACAGAGGAACAGTTCGGTAAGTTTCTTAAACTTTTAAAGAAATTACATATTAACTTACCGCTACTTGAAGCTCTTTCGCAGATGCCAGATTCAAGAAAATTTTTAAAAGAGCTTTTGACGAACAAGCGAAGGATAGACGAGGCATCACACGTGGAACTAAACGCAATGTGCTCGGTAATCTTGCAAAATAAACTACCACAGAAATTAAAAGATCCAGGGAGTTTTACGATTCCATGTTTAATTGGTAGTTTACCTATTGATAATGCGTTAGCTGATCTAGGGGCAAGCATAAATGTCATGCCTAATAAATTGTTTAAACAACTAGGTCTAGGGAAACCCAAACAAACTAGGATGAGCATCCAACTAGCTGATAAAACTGTTAGAATTCCTTGGGGTATAATCGAAGATGTACTCGTAAAAGTTGAAAAATTCGTATTCCCAGTAGACTTTATCGTTTTAGACATGGATGAGGACAATAGTATCCCCTTAATCTTAGGAAGACCATTTTTAGCAACTGCTAGAACAAAAATTAATGTTGGTACAGGAGAACTCATACTTCATGTAGGTGACGAATCGATCAGTTTACGAGCTCTAGACTCGGCCAGGACAACAATTGATGAAAGTGAGAAAGTAAATTCAATTGATAACCAAGTTGTTCAACTTTCACCACAGGAAACACCACAAGGTTACAAACCTGAGCCGAATCATGGACCCCATGAAAGCAAAGAAGAATTACATAAGGAACGAAGCCTTAGGGTCGACAAATTAGAAGAGTGGAAAACACAATTCAAAGAAGAACCGGAACCACACGAAGTAAAACCGAAGGAGCCCCCAGAAGAGCTCATAGGAACAACAAACCACTTCAAAATCGGAGATCAAGTATTGATTGATAAAGTAGACCCTCGAATATCTCCTCCTGGCCCTAACACTAATAAAGAAATCCTATTTAGGGTAATCAGTGTTTTCCCATACGGAACAGTCGAGGTAATTAATCTTACTTTTGGTACTTTCAATATAAACGCATCTCGCCTTGAACAATATTATGATAATGAAACTGATAGCATGAGGAAGGACTTTCAACTCCTAAAACCACCCTGATTTTTGCAAATACAAGGAAAGTCTAGCTTAAGACTTTAAATGAGTGCTTCTCGGGAGGCAACCCGAGCACTAACCCTAATTACTTTCGTATTTGTTTTCATTTTATTTCCTTTTCTTCTCTTAGTCTTAAACACCTAGTATTAAACTAACCAAAAGTGCAGATTTCAAATTACCACACGACCTTGCACACGCGTGTAGTCGTGGCCGTGTGGAAGTCTGAGAATCTCCGTACTGACAATGGCAGAAGAGGTACAAGTCAGAAAGAATCAAATCTTCAAGTCACGGACTCCAACCACCACCCCACGGGCACCGACAACCGTGCAACGCGGTCATGGACGACACTGACTTATCACCAACGGGCGTGACAATCTGTAAAATGGGCGTGGGAGACATGAACGATGCTCAACACGGCCCTGCGATACGGCCGTGGTCGACATTGGTAGTTTACACACGGGCGTGGCAACCAGAACATTGGCGTGGGAGAAACGATACGATGCATAACACGGCTGTGCAAGGTGGCCGTGTGAATCAACACGCCCCTGGTACACGGGTGTGGGATTGCACCAGGCCTGAAAATCTATTTAAACCCCCTTCCATCTCTTCCCTTACTCACTTTCCTACTCTCTATCCCCTTTATTCCTCCCCATTATCAAGATTTCTTCCCCCCTTCTCTATACTCTTGAGCTACACCAAAACCATGTCAAAGAAGCGAAAGAAGCCAAGCACAGTCTCCTCATGGAGACCGATCTATATAAGTTCATGCCAGCTGCTTCAAATATTCGACAAGCCAAGGGTCTTTGAGACCATTTAAATTTTCTTCTTCTTTACTCTTCTCCTTTATTTTCCTTCTCTTTAACACTCTTATGCTTAATTTAGTTTATTTTATCTTAGTTTCTTAATTTTAGGTTCTAAAGGCTGCTAGGGAATCACACCGGAACCGCGACCACCAACTCACCGCAGCCTTAGAAATCACGCCCACCTCGCGAACCATCCAACAATAAGGACTCTACGGTCCATCTATCTTTTCCTTTAATTTTATATTATTTTTTATTTTTCTTCACTTTAGCTTGCTTTTCTTTAATTATTTAATTAGTATAGTTTTAATTATTATTATTATATCCTGGCTAATCCTCCATGAGCTACCCAATTTCTTCATCTAGCACAGGATCGTCATAAAGAACGACCCCTCCAACTTATCTTTCACCTCCAACACAAGGATTTCATCCATAATTCAGGGAGTTTCACTTTTCTCCGTATCTTTTGAGTTTATACGTAATTGTCTCTCTATATATTTTTGTACATTGAGGGCAATGTACATCTTAAGTGTGGGGGTGAACAACCTAAAAAGGTGCCTAACTTTTTCCATTATTCTCAAATTCCTGAAATTAGGTGCCAAAATTTTTGCATTATTCTCAAATCCCTGAATTATGCCTTGTCTTAAAATAAGTTTCTCATATTATCATTAGAATGAAATTCCTATGATTCATGATCTTTATTGGTATGTTTTAGATTAAGTCATTGATAATTGTGCATTGATAATTAAATTCTAAGATACTAGAGAATCAAGCATGATAAGTCTATATTTTAGAATTAAATTTTTTTTTTCTAGGTTGTTGACCTGAATTTGAATATTACTTTGAAATTTGAAATTTACGAGGTTGATATCAAAATACCCATAATTTTTGTGAGATTTTGAGACTTATAGAGCATATATTCTTTTTCTTGCTCACTTTTTGATTATGAGTGTGTCAACATTGAACTGTTATTCTAGAACTTGCCTCGATTATACATGTCGAGACCACACTTTTTGATTTGATATACAGAGATGATAAAGGCACCTAGGATCTAACCCACTTACTCCACTAAAAGCCTACCTTCATAATTAACCCCTAGTGAACACCTTTGATCCTAACAACCCTTTTTATTGACTCACCCGCTAATTTTAACCCAGAAACCCTTTGTTTTTGTTATCACCATTCCTTTAGACTACCCTTATATCGAGATTTGATTTGATTAATAGCCTAACTAGCTTCTTATTTTAGTGAACCCCTTTGATCCTAACAACCCTTTTTATTAACTCACCCGCTAATATTAACCCAAAACCCTTTGTATTTGTTATCACCATTTTTGACTACCCTTTTTGTCGAGATTTGATTTTGAGCAGTTGCCTGACTATGTTCTATATTTCAGTTGTTAAAGTTCTTTCTTATTATTATGATTTGTTCTTAAAAAAAAATCAAAGTATATTCATTATTAGTTATGTGATTAAGTGAGCTTATGCATCTAAATTCCAATTGTTGAAAAAGAAGCTCGTATTAGTAGTAGTATTATTATTACAAGTTTTCAAATTGATGTAATTATTTATCAGTTCATTGTTTCTAGTTAGGTAATTTTTCAGGTCGATCTCGATTCTAACCCTCTAATTCAGCCTTTATCCACACCTTAACCCAAGCCCCGTTACAACCCTTTCAAAGACCTTTTGATTTGTGCATCATCTCATATTACAGTGGTGGAGATTTGATTTTCATGCAAGCCTATGGGATTAACTTTTCAGGTTTGACATTTGAGTGCTTAATTCTAAACTTTAAACACTTCGAGTGATTTGAGTGAATCTTTTGTGAGGATGACAATCCTTGTAGGTTTTGGATCAGAGGTAATTATTTAGATGAGGGGAAACACCTATGTTTTGTGCTACAAATGTATGACTTATATTGTTTGAATCTTTAGGACTCTTTGAGTTAAATTATCCATGTATAAATTATCTATAAATTATGACGAGACATTGTTGATAGGAATATTGAATCATGGAAAGTTCGTTTTAATTGTAAGTTGAGAATTTTGCTTGAGGACAAGAAAAAGCTTAAGTGTGGGGGTATGTGATAAACCGTAAAAGTAACATATTTTAATCCCACATTTAGCATACTTTTGGATGATTTATCCCTTGATTTATGTAAAAAGGTGCTCTTAATCCTTTCTTTTCATGTTTTATACTCAGGAAAGCATCAGAGGATGGAAAGAACGAGAAACGGGCTCAAAACGGACCAAATTGGGCCAAAGTGAAAATCGACACTATAACATCCCAAAATTGGGCCAAGTAGAATTAGACCTATTGGGCCCATTGGACCTTGATCGTAGAAGTGCTTTAAAATTTATGGGAATTTGAGAACGGCATTATTTCAAGTTGGACTTATTAGGAGGGTGATTTTGGGAAGTTACGAGGCTTCTAGGAAGTTCCGGGTTCAAGTTAGGCTATAGGTAAATTTTATGTTTTAGCACTTTAAGGAGATATAGTAAGTGACCTCAATGTTTATGGAATTAAATGAGTAATGTGCTAGCATAATTGAGCATATGGCAAAGAGGTTATGGCATTAAGTGAAGAGTATGGAGGGAAGAGGTTCAAATCCCATAATGTGCAAATTTTGACAATTATTTTTGTATTCTTTCCCTAAGTGTCGGCCAAGCTAGTAAATAAGGCAAGTTGGACTTTTAATTTTGGCAAGGTGGCTAAGGATATTAGGAAAGGATGAAGGTAGGAAAGAAATCAAAAGAAAAGGCAAGTATAGGGAACATGTTGGCCCAAAGAGAGGAAAATTTTTGGAATGTTTTTGATGGCCAAAATGTTTGACCTTTTGGTTTGGTATACACGGTTTTGAGGGGGTAAAGGGAGTGCCAAAATCCTTTAGGCATTTTGTAAGTTTTAGTGTTTGAGAGGTTACTTTTCTTCTTAGCCTTTTTGGTGATTTTTATTTTTTCCAATTCCTTTCCTCTTGGCGGAAACCTTCTAGCACATTTGGGCAATTTTCTTTCTCTTTTGTTGGTCGAAACATTCATCTCTTGCATCACCTTCCCTTGATAGCCGAACCATCTAGCATCCATCCATCACCCATTCTTTTCTTTTAACCATTTCTTCAATCTTTCCTCTTCTCTAAAATCGACATCACTTTAAGATCACATCTTCTTGTTTGATTTTCTTCCAAAGCCGAATCTAGTATCATTCCATCTCTTCACTACTTCTTTTCTTTTTGCCTTGGACAATCTCTTCCTGATCGAGTTGGTAAGTGACTTGTCATCCATCTTTTCATTTCATTTTTAGCCGAATATATGAGTTCATCATTTTCGGTTACTCTACTTTGTTTCTCTATCAAAATATCTCTCTCCATCACTTTCATGTTGTGATCAATATCTTCTTTCGTAGTGATCTTAGTGGGTGGCCGAATATCATTCTAGCCATAAGTCAAGTGGTGGAAATCGAATCCATTATCAACAAGGTAAGGAGTTCTTTATGGATTATTTGATATCGTTCAATATTCGATTGGTTGCTAAATGGATTAATAGTTTGGACTAATCGGTCACTATAGGAACCAAATTGCCTGATCACCTATCCCTCGTAATAAGAGACTCGGATTGTTGGTAAGTGATATAGATTGTTAATCAATCGCAATACTTGGTTGAAGTTGTATTTTGGGCTTTGGACTAATTGTTGACCGATTGTACCTTTAGGTGCCACGGAGAGTATCGTGTTACGAATTCCGAATAAGGTGTGTAATCCCGTACCCTACCGAATACATGTTTAAAATGGTGGTAATCTCATATCTCTCTGAAAGTTTGCATGAAATGTTCTGTGATTTGGTCGAAATTGAAATACCCCAAACCCGGCCCACGAGATTTGCCCAGATTTGGTATGTTCCTCAAGTAAACCGGTTTCAAAATTCTTTCGTTACCTAGAGAAAACTTGTACGATTTTAAAAAAAAAAAACATTGTTTGGTTTGGGCTTGTGTTGAAAACGAATTCAATTCTTTATATTAAAAATTTTACTTAAACTATAATAGGTAAAACTCATAATCATCATAAATAGAAATAAATGGAAAACAATTCAACTATGGCCTTATGGCCTTATTACATCAAATAATTTCCAAGTAATTCAAGTACTTAAATAGAAATAGTAGTTCATAAAATAAAAACTTCATGTTGAGCATGGCCACCACAAGTTCTGCCGTCCCGGTCCATCACTGTTCATCACCTGAAACATGACTCAATGTGTACACGACACTAAGTCATAATAGAATCAGGCATACAGTTGTTACACATTCATATCATAGCATACAAATTATGATGCATTCCCAAACCCAAACCTAATTAGCCATCCGCTACACTCCCCCGTACCAACCTGCACACCGTGGGGACTACTAAGTTGACCCTCCTTCCGCTACACTCCATATCACGGTCTTAGGTCACCGCATTCGTTGTCTTAGGTCGCCACGTTCAGACATCGTGGTCTTAGGTCACCACTTTCAGACATCGTGGTCTTAGGTCACCACTTTCGATATCACGGTCTTAGGTCACCGTGTTCGTGGTCTTAAGTCACCACATTCACTTCCCCTTTCAAACAAACCCATATGCCCCATATAATGATGATATGCATAAATATGCCAGAGTTCACATTCTTATCATATTCTCATGTTACTAATGACCTTTTCATATTCTTTGTAGAAGTAGGAAACGTGCACGAGTACTTAGTACCATAGCATGGTACCCTAGCCACTTTCATATTCTTAATATCACATATTTTAATAAAACAGGCCATGAAACATATTAAGAAGTAGTGTGGGGTACACACCGATTTGCTTAACCACTTCACTCGAAATCCCAAAATCGATCTATCGCCTTAGATCTCAAGTTCCTACAATTGATTAATCACTTACTATTTAGCACAAAGCCTATTCGGCTTAGAAAACCAAATCCTAGTAGGATTTGTATTCTTAAAGCTTACCTTGGTGTCGATCCGATGATTTAATCAAATCCGAAACTCGTATTTTTCCCTTCGAAATCGGCTAGTCACTAAATCCCTTGAATTGGTTAGTTTTCGCTTAAAACACATAATAATAGATCTACTACTAAAATAGGCCTTGCCGAATTTACTTTTGTTCTTACCTTCCAAATCTTAAATCCCGAATTGGATCCTTGCTTCTTTATTGCTTTGTCGAAATCCTATGTACCCATGTTAGATCCAATCTAACATTAAATCATAATAATATAGCTTATGGCCGAATGGTATTCATAACTTACCTTAGATCTTAGAAGTTCCGAAAGATACCTTCTTGTAGTTGACAATTTCTTAAATCCCAAAAACACCCTTCCATAACTCCTACCAAAATCCATAATAAAGATTAGTCCCTAAATTTTAGATAGGTTTAAAATATAAAAGAATTGAAACCAAACTTTGGATCTTACCCTTTTTAAGAAATCGGTAGCACCCTTGTTAAAAGCCCCTTAATGAATCACGCCTTGATGACTAGATGATAAAGTTTCGGCTTTTGGGATTTAATGGAGAAGTCGACGAGAGGTTCTCTTGGGGTATTTGGTTTCCACGAAAATAAGGAAAAGAAACTTGAGAATTTTTGCAATGGTGGACTATAGATTCGGCTTGACAAAAGAAAAGAGAAGAGAAGAGAGGAGAGCACTCGAAAATTCTAGAGAGAGAGAGAGGAGGAAGAAAAATTGATGAGTAGCCCTATTTCCTTCCTTTTATAGCCAAAACTACTCCTCAGAATCCCTTACTTGGCCACCACTCTTCTTTATTTGATAGCTTTATCTCTTAATTTAAAATAATTAGAGAATAATCCTTTATTATCTCTTCAAAAATAATCCAAATTAAATCCCTTATTTATCACCTTATTAATCGAATATTAAAGAGAATAAAACTCCTCCTTTCTAGAAGGCTTGTGCCGTCCACCTCGAGAGCTTCCGGAAGCAAAAATAAAACTTCTTTTATTTGCTTCCCAAGTGACTCAAACCTGTGCCCAACACCTTGCATGTGGCGCCATTTCCAGAGGCCCTAAGTGGCATCTTCAGCCACTTTTCCAAGCCTTGTTTGTGTGTCAAATTTCACAAACTTTTTTAAGGCCACCTTGCCTTAATTTCCTCTTTTAAACTTTAAAACTCGACATTTCTAAGTCATTTCTAAGTTTCCAAAAATTTTCGTTCGGCTCTACCAGAACTTGACATTTTCTTACATTTCCAAGTTTCCAGAAATGTGCACTTTCCTATTTTGAATCATTTCCAAATCATTTCCATCCATTTCCAAGTTTCCAAAAATGTTCACTTTCCATTTTTTTAACTTAACATTTCCATACATTTTCGTGTTTCCAAAATTGTTCAAAATTTATTCTTAGTACATAAAACATGTTACTTCGCACAATTAAACCGAAAATGCATAGGCCCTTTCCGTGATGTTACAATTCTACCCCCTTAAAATAATTTCGTCCTCAAAATTTTCTAACTAAAATAATTGAGGGTATTGTTGTCGCATTGCCTCTTCTCGGTTCCCACGAAGCTTCTTCCGATCCATGATTACGCCATAACACCTTGACTAGAGGAACCGACTTCCTCTGTGGCACTTTCACATCACGTTCCAATATCCGACCGGCTCTTCCTCGTAGGATAAGTCCGCCTTAGCTCTACTTCTTCGACAGTACCACATGAGACGGATCCGATCGGTAACGACGTAGCATGGATACATGGAATACGTCGTGCATCTGCGCGCAACTCGTGGCAACTCCAATTGGTATGCCATCGCTCCAACTCGCCAAGATTACTCGATAGGGCCCTATAAACCTTGGGCTTAACTTCCCTTGCGACCAAACCTCATTACCTTTTTTCAAGGCGAGACTTTCGAAACACTTGGTCTCCCACTTCAAACTCTATTTCCTTCGCGCTTAAGGTCAAGCGTCGACTTACGCCTATCGAGGCTTTCTTTAACCGTGCTCGAATCATCTCAACCTTCTCTTGATTTGCCACTAACTCGGACCCAAAACTCGGCGTTCTCCTAACTCGACCCAACAAGTAGGAGTTCTACACTTCCGACCATACAATGCTTCATATGGTGCCATCCGAATGCTAGCTTTGATAGTTGTGTGTTGTAGGCGAACTCACTAATGGCAAATAGTCTTCCCAACTTCCTCGAAATCCATCACCACGACCTCTCAACATATCCTCCAACACTTGTATAACTCGTTCATTGCCCGTCGATTGTGGATGAAAAGCCGTAGTGAAGTCCAACTTAGTGCCTAAAGCTTGATGAAGTGCCCTCCAACCAGAGACGTAAACCTTGGGTCTCGCGGAAATGATCGATCTTTGGTACACCATGTAACCTCACAATTTCCGCCACATATAACTTAGCCAGCTTTTGAAGAGAATAGTCAACTCTTACCGGGATGAAGTGCGCGGACTTAGTTAAACGGTCCACTATCACCCATACCGAGTCCTTCTTAGTAGGCGTAAGGGGAAGCCCACTAACGAAATCCATGGTAAGTCTCTCCCACTTCCATTGCGGAATCTCGATTGGTTGAAGCAATCCTGATGGAACTTGGTGTTCAGCCTTAACTTGCTGACACGTCAAACATTTCCCCACAAATTCAGTCACTTCTTGCTTAAGATCAGACCACCAAAATTGTTCCCTTAGATCTCATGCGACAATGCCTCCGGGATGCATAGCATAAGGGCTACTATGCGCCTCCAAGAATCCTTTGTCTTAACTCCTTGTCCTTAGGCATACATGCCTTTCCCTTGAAGCACAATACTCCCTCATCATTAACACTATAATCCTCTAACTCTCCGTTCTGCACTTGTTGTAACTTAACACTTAGATCCTTATCAACCAAGCGTCCCTCTTTCACCTCCTTCACCATGTGGGCTTGACTTGTAACTCGCCAACAAAGCTTCCATCATCGTACAAACTTAAGTGAGCGAACATAGCCCTTAGATCCGACACAACCTTTCTCGACTTAGGGCATCGGCTACCACATTCGCCTTGCCCTGATGATATTCTATCGAACGATCGTAGTCCTTCAACAACTCCACCCACCTTCGTTGCCTCAAGTTCAACTCCTTCCGAGTCAACAGATATGCTAAGGCTCTTGTGGTCCGTGTAGATCACCGACCTTTCTCCATAGAGGTAGTGCCTCCAACCCTTAAGGGCGAAAACCACTGCTGCCAGTTCCAAGTCATGAGTTGGGTAGTTAACCTCATGAGGCCTTAGTTGCCGAGACGCATAAGCGACTACTTTTCCTTCTTGCATTAGAACACATCCTAATTCCGTATGCGAAGTGTCACAGTACACCACAAAATCCTTCCCAGCCTCCGGCTGAATTAACACTGGAGCCTCTGTCAACACCTTCTTGAGCTTCTTAAAGCTCTGCTGTTGCTCATCTGTCCATACAAAGGGTACTTCCTTCCTCAATAACTTTGTCAAAGGCGCGGCTATTGACGAGAACCCTTCTACAAACCTCCTGTAATAGCCTGCCAAACCTAAGAAACTTCGAATCTCAACCACGGACCTAGGTGGTTTCCAATCCAACACTGCTTCGATCTTCCTAGGATCCACCCTTATTCCCTCTGCGGATACCACATGTCCTAAGAATGCCACCTCCTTAAGCCAAAATTCACACTTGCTGAATTTGGCATAGAGCTTCTTCTAACTTAACACTTGTAGCACCACTCAGAGATGTTCATCATGCTCCTCTTCAGACTTAGAATACACCAAAATATCGTCGATGAACACAACGACGAACCTATCCAAGTAGGGTTGAAAGACCCGGTTCATCATATCCATGAACGCGGCTGGAGCGTTCGTCAACCCAAACGGCATTACTACAAACTCATAATGGCCGTATCTTGTCCTAAAGGCGGTCTTATGGATATCCGCCTCCTTTACCTTCAACCGATGATATCCCGACCGTAGATCTATCTTGGCTCACAATGCCCCCGCTTTGGGTGATCGAACAAGTCGTCTATCCTTGGCAAAGGATACTTGTTCTTAATAATGGTCACTTTATTCAACTGACGGTAATCTATGCACATACGCATAGTTCCGTCCTTCTTCTTACAAATGCAATCGGTGCTCCCCATGGAGACACACTGGGGGTCGTATGAACCCACGATCCAACAACTCTTGGATTTGAGCCTTGAGCTCAACTAACTCCTTTAGCGCCATTTGGTATGGAGCGATTGACACAGGAGCTGTTCCCGTAGTAAGTCTATTCCAAACTCCACCTCCCTATCTGGGGTATTCACAGTAATTCCTCCGTAAATACATCTTCAAAGTCTTTCACCGTTCTAACTCCACTGGCACCTTCTTCCTTTCCACCTAACGCACTTACGAAGGCTAAGAACACCTTGCACCCTTTCTTAACCATTTTCTCGCCTTCAACGCCGAAACTACTGCTGGGCCGGTGTAGTTTCTTCTCTCTCCGATCATTACTACTACTTCATCCTCCGGGGTCCTTAGTTCCATTCGTTTAGCCGCACAATCCAACACGGCTCGGTGCTCTACTAGCCAGTCCATTCCAAGTATAAGTTCAAACTTCCCAAAACATTTCGGCTCCATTAGCTCGGAGCCGCTCAGTACGAACTTACGGGTTCCCGAATTTCCTCCCCGCACGACCACCAACTCCAAAACTCGCGGCCGACGACTGCGACACGGATCATCATCCGTCTGAGCTTGCTGCTCAACACCAACAAATGGGGGGTGGTGGTGGCGGTGGTATCTCATTGTCGGACCCTTGACCCGATCTAACGGGTTCGACACCGTCATCCTTCCTCTACCTGCGTCCCACGGCGACCCACGTCCTCTAAAGCTCATTTCTAACGTCGTGATCCGATTAAGAAGTTTTATGAATTAGTCTTTGTTTCACTTGATTACCCGCGAAAAATTTTATGAAAAGAGTTTTAGGAGTGGTTCTTTCGTATGCACACAGTCTTTCCATTCATTCATCCATACATCCATCAAACAATCATGAACTCTCGTTCATTCGGAGAAAGGTTGCGCTTTCATTGTTATTGTTTTTTTCTTCCACTACCCGGGGTATTTTTCGCACTAATCACATCCCTCTGGGGTATTTTCGTAATTTTTCAAAAGGAAAAAGTTCCTTGGTGATTTTGTCATAAATTATTTTGGTATTTTTAAATTTTTGGGGTATTTTGAAAATTTTTGAAATCCAGGGGTATTTCGGTGATTTTGGACCTCGGGGGTATTTTGGTGATTTTTTCCAAGCCGGGGTAAATTTGTAAAATCTTATAAATCAGGGATATTTCAAAATTTGCAAAACATTGAGGGTTCTTTTTGAGAATTTTACTTTTCAAAACGGTGATGTTGCAAAAATTTTGGAAATCAGTGTCATTTTGGTAATTTTATAAGTTAGGGGCAATTTTGAAATTTCCAAAATTCAAGGTATTTTTGATAATTTGCAAATTAGGGTTTTTGAAAATTGATAAAATAATGAAATTTTGGCAAAACTGTTGGGTAGTTGGTCATTTTATAAACCAAGGGTATTTTGGTAATTTTACCACTAGGGGCATTTTTGTATAAATCAGAAATCTTTCGGAAAATTTTGTAAAGATGGTTTTCATGAATTTAGAAGAAAGTTTTAAGAGTTCTAAAACTAGGGTTTTGTTGTTTTTATAAAAACACGGCTAATTCCCTTTAGGGTTATAGTTATTGTGTTTAGCCTATGACCAGAGTCCTCTTGGTCGTGGTGAACCAAAGCTACGCACTGAGGCGGGATCGAGTGGAGAGGAGGTGAGTCACGTGGGTCGCTTAAATACCAAGCTCCCACCAAACCATTCCTGAGACATGCGCACGCAGGTTGCCACACCTCACGAGCCCTCTAGGTTAGGGTGAACCGAAGCTACGCACTGGTGGGATTCTGCGAAGAGGAGGTGAGTCATTAGGGCTGCTTAAATACCGTGCTCTTCCGGATCCAATCCTGAACATGCGCCTGCGGGGTTACCACACCCCAACTTAGTGACTTAGCCATGGGTTTGTTTAACGTTCCTTAAGTCTTATGTGTTTGTGTTTGAGTAGACTAGTCCTAGGGTTCAAGTTCCTATCATGCTATTCTACGTTCCATTCCTTTTCTACCCTTCTAATATTCATTACACATAATCACACAAATAGTTAGGGTACTTACAGTGGATCATGGTCGGAGACTTTAGGTGCCATGCCGAAAAACCCTTGTTTCATAAAATATTTTCAAAAAAACTCATTTGGGCTCGCTTTGAAAACGTTTTGGGCCTTGGCCCACAAAAGCCGAGAGTTTTAAAGCTGGCTCGATACCAAATCGAAACACCCCAAACCCGGCCACGAGATTTGCCCAGATTTGGTATGTTCCTCAAGTAAACCGGTTTCAAAATTCTTTCGTTACCTAGAGAAAACTTGTGCGATTTAAAAAAAAAAAACATTGTTTGGGTTGGGCTTGTGTTGAAAACAATTCAATTCTTTATATTAAAATTTTTACTTAAACTTTAATAGGTAAAACTCATAATCATAATAAATAGAAATAAATGGAAAACAATTCAACTATGGCCTTATGGCCTTATTACATCAAATAATTTCCAAGTAATTCAAGTACTTAAATAGAAATAGTAGTTCATAAAATAAAAACTTCATGTTGAGCATGGCCACCACAAGTTCTGTAGTCCCGGTCCATCACTTTATCATCACCAAACATGGTCCCTAGCAACTGGTGAGTCAAAGCGGACTCAATGTGTACCACGACACTAAGTCATAATAGAATCGGGCATACAAGTTGTTACACATTCATATCATAGCATACAAATTATGATGCATTCCCAAACCCAAACCTAATTAGCCATCCGCTACACTCCCCGTACCAACTTTGCTGCACACCGTGGGGACTACTAAGTCGACCCTCCTTCCGCTACACTCCATATCGCGGTCTTAGGTCACCGCGATTCGTGGTCTTAGTTTGCCACGTTCAGATTCATCGTGGTCTTAGGTCACCACTTTCGATTCTTCGTGGTCTTAGGTCACCACTTTCGGATATCACGGTCTTAGGTCACCGTGTTCGTGGTCTTAAGTCACCACATTCACTTCCCCTTTCAAACAAACCCATATGCCCCATATAATGATGATATGCATAAATATGCGGAGTTCACATTCTTATCATATTCTCATGTTACTAATGACCTTTTCATATTCTTTGTAGAAGTAGGAAACGTGCACAGTACTTAGTACCATAACATGGTACCCTAGCCACTTTCATATTCTTAATATCACATATTTTAATAAAACAGGCCATGAAACATATTAAGAAGTAGTGTGGGGTACACACTGATTTGCTTAACCACTTCACTTGAAATCCCAAATCGATCTCATGCCTTAGATCTCAAGTTCCTACAATTGATTAATCACTTACTATTTAGCACAAAGCCTATTCGGCTAGAAAACCAAATCCTAGTAGGATTTGTATTCTTAAAGCTTACCTTGGTGTCGATTTGATGATTTAATCAAATCCCGAAACTCGTATTTTCCCCTTTGAAATCGGCTAGTCACTAAATCCCTTGATTTGGTTAGTTTTCGCTTTAAACACATAATAATAGATCTACTACTAAAATAGGCCTTGGCCGAATTTACCTTTGTTCTTACCTTCCAAATCTTAAATCCCGAATTGGATCCTTGCTTCTTTATTGTTTGTGTCGAAATCCCTATGTAACCATGTTAGATCCAATCTAACATTAAATCATAATAATATAGCTTATGGTCGAATGGTATTCATAACTTACCTTAGATCTTAGAAGTTCAGAAAGATACCTTCTTGTAGTTGACAATTTCTTAAATCTAAAACACCCTTCCATAACTCGGCCAAAATCCATAATAGAGATTAGTCCCTAAATTTTAGATAGGTTTAAAATATAAAAGAATTGAAACCAAACTTTGGATCTTACCCTTTTTAAGAAATCGGTAGCACCCTTGTTAAAAGCCCCTTAAAGAATCGGCCTTGATGACTAGATGATAAAGTTTTGGCTTTTGGGATTTAATGGAGAAGTCGACTAGAGGTTCTGTAACATCCTAAAAATATTAGAGTATCATCTTGTTATCTGTATTAGCTCGGATATGATTGTTATTGTGTGCTTAGTATATTTGTGTGAAGGCTTGGAAATATTAGCTAAGCTAGAATAATTTTTAGTGTGGAAAATTTAGTGAAGTGGATTAAGTGAGCTTGACACTTAAGTTAATTTAAGTGTTAAATTAAAGCACATGAGGAGTTAGTGGCATAGTGGATAAGGAGCTTGAAAGGTTGCTTGAGGGAAGTGGTTCGAGTAGCATGGAAAGCATATTGAGGATTTTATTTTTTGTACATCCTAGCATTAAGTGTCGGTCAACTATATATATGGATAAGATGGACAATTTTATTTTTATGGCAAGAAGACTTAAGGTTATGGTAAGCATGAAATAAGGGATAGAATTGCTAGATTTTGGGGATAAAATTTCTTCAACTTTGGGAATGTAGAGGATTTCAAGGCTTGGCTTAAGGGAGATGCTTTGGAAACTATTCCAAGGCCTTTAGTGCATGTATGTGGACAGCATGTATGGCTAGGGGGGTGGCCGAATATTGATAGGAGGTTTGGGGAAGGATAGTTGGCCAACTTTAGCATTTGTGCACCTTTTGGCATTTGTTTCTTTTCTCTCCAAAAACTCCTTCTTTGGCCGAATGTACCTAGGCATTTTTGTGCAAATTTGCTTTGGATTTTAGCTCTCATTTTTGTGTTGAACCAAATACCATTCTCTTTCTCTCATTTTTCCTTTTGAAACCGAAACTACATTTGAACTTTGTGCATTTTTGTGCACTTTTCTTCTTTGGTAAAATAGGTGTTGGCCGAATCTCTTAATCCCATTTTCTCTTTTTTTTTTCTTTTGAATATTGTTCAAAATCACAACATTTTTTTTACTTTCTTCTTGGCCGAATCTCTTTCTTCCCCTTTCCCCTTGATTTTTCTTTCATTAGTTGCTAAAGCCGAATCATCCTTCTTCCCTTTTCATTTTTTTTTCTCTTTTCTTCTTTGCCATACTAATTCTTCATCTCTTTTGAGCCAAATATCAATTGTTTTCTTTCAAAATCATAGCCGAAACTCTCACATCCTATTTGATTTGTCTTGGCCGAATTTCTTCAAGGGTAGGACTTCATTTGGTTTTCTTCAAACGGTTTTGGAAGATAGGTAAGTGTTATGGCCATTTTTCCTTAGTTTTTTTTATTGTTTCTATGTTGTTCCTCTTGTGGACAAAGGCCGAATTTTGGACAATTTTTGTAAGATTCTAATCATTCTTAGAAACCAATTTCTTTTAGGCTCCTCGGGACGTTGGAAGCAATCAATCTAAGCCTCGTTTCTTTGTCAAATCGTTTTGGGTAAGCTTTAGGTAAGACTTGGTATTTCAAGTGATAACTCATTGGGATTTAGTGGTATGGCCGAATGGCCTTTGTTTATAATTTAAATATTGGTCGATTGTAGGATAAGGTGATCTAGTGCGGTAGATCGGTCTTGATTTTAGTACTTGCGGTAGTGTCGGTGTGTACCTTACACCCCTTATAACTTCGGTTATGTATATGTATATATAATTTCAATTTACTAATCATATTATCAAAGTGGAAAACGAAGAGATCTTGATATGATACTATGATGGTATGAATGAGGATTCGGTAAGTCCGTTTCTATATGTTGTTAATACATGTGGATTGAAATCATGATCTACGATTTATGATATATTTGTTATGTGTTTCATAATAAAGTATGTTGACATGATTTGTACAAATGTTGCATTGGTATGGGCAATATGAGAGGAGGGGGAAGATTGATATTCGTGTCTTCGGACACCGGAGGTTTGGCACCTCCAAAGGTGATTTGGTATCACATTTGTGTCTTTGGGAGACCGGAGGTTTGGCACCTCATGCGACTGGTCGTCCACGTGGATTAACACCACCGTAGGTTGGCCTCACTTTTAAGATATGGGATTGTCGCCAGTGATTTGGTATCACAAGTGGGTTGGCCCCACAACTTGATTATTTGTGACTTTGGGTCACCAGGTGATTTGGTATCACAATATTGAATATCGTGACTTTGGTCACGGTGGTTTAGCACCACCAAAGGGTTTGGTACCACACGGGTAGAAAAGGAGTTATGGATGGCTAGGTTGGGTGCATCATATATATATATATATTGCTTGGTTATAATTTGTGTAAGCATGTGGTATTTACCCGGGAGAGGGAATATGCACTGAGTCTTGGTGACTCAGCTTCTCCCTTACTTTTTCGGAGTAATTCGTAAATTCGCGGATGAGGAGCCTGATGAACTCGAGGAGGCCATGCATTAAAATTTGGTTTTACATGAACTTCCATTTGGGTACTTTATTTTAATTTGTTTTCATCTTTTTATGGATTTGTAATAAGGCCTCTTTAATTATGTTTTTGGATTATTTATATGCTTTGGATTTGTTTTAAATATGGCTTATAAATTACATGGTTGATATAATAATTTGAGCACCAAGTTTTCTAAACTACAAAACGCGATGGTTTTTAAAACGTTATCATCGGGTAACATAAATCAATTGATAGTATTTAACAACTTAAGTATTTTTGATAACTCATACTATTTTCCAAAACTCCAGTTTCCAAATTTCTATTAGACACGGTTTTCAACCTAATCGCTTTAGTTTCTTTTCAATTTATAAAAGGTTTACAAATCTAAGCTGCAACTAAGTTTTAAAGATTTATTTTCGGGATTTCAAAGTAAATTATCAGTTTTAATTTATTATACACTCGATTTTCTACGAACTTAGAACAACAAAAAGTTTTTTTACTAAAATTTAATCGTTAACTCTATTTTCTTTGAAACGTTTTCCATCGTGGCATGCCAGATTCGGTCATGGCGTATTAACCGGGTTTGGGGTGTTACAGGTTCTCTTGGGGTATTTGGTTTCCACGAAAATAAGGAAAAGAAACTTGAGAATTTTGGCAATGGTGGACTATAGATTCGGCTTGACAAAAGAAAAAGAGAGAAGAGAAGAGAGGAGAGCACTTTCGAAATTCGGCGAGAGAGAGAAGAGGAAGAAAAATTGATGAGTAGCCCTATTTCCTTCCTTTTATAGCCGAAACTACTCCTCAGAATCCCTTACTTGGCCACCACTCTTCTTTATTTGATAGCTTTATCTCTTAATTTAAAATAATTAGAGAATAATCATTTATTATCTCTTCAAAAATAATCCAAATTAAATCCCTTATTTATCACCTTATTAATTGAATATTAAAGAGAATAAAACTCCTCCTTTCTAGAAGGCTTGTGCCGTCCACCTCGAGAGCTTCCGGAAGCAAAAATAAAACTTCTTTTATTTGCTTCCCAAGTGACTCGAACCAGGTCCAACACCTTGCATGTGGCGCCATTTCCGAGAGGCCCTAAGCGGCATCTTGAGGCCACTTTTCCAAGCTGTTTGTGTGTCAAATTTCACAAACTTTTTCTTTTAAGGCCACATTGCCTTAATTTCTTCTTTTAAACTTTAAAACTCGACATTTCTAAGTCATTTCTAAGTTTCCAAAAATTTTCGTTCGACTCAGAAACTTGACATTTTCTTACATTTCCAAGTTTCCAGAAATGTGCACTTTCCTATTTTGAATCATTTCCAAATCATTTCCATCCATTTCCAAGTTTCTAAAAATGTTCACTTTCCATTTTTTTTAACTTAACATTTCCATACATTTTCAGGTTTCCAAAATTGTTCAAAATTTATTTTTAGTACATAAAACATGTTACTTCGTACAATTAAACCGAAAATGCATAGGCCCTTTCCAGGATGTTATAGAAATACCGAAGGAAATCGGAAACCGGCATCCGTGACCAATCGGGCGTACGTATTTTAGTAGTGGTAACCATATTTTACAATGAAACAGTTTGGTCAACAGCAGTGACGTGATTTTGAAAAATCACGAAAAATAGGATAAAGGGAATTAGAAAGTGAAAAAGATATCAGATTAAAGATTACTGTGTCTATTTTCATATGAAAAAACAGAGGTGGAAGAGGAATTTTATATTCTGTGATATTTTAAATTTAGTGGGACTGCTCTGATTGACTTCGTGGTTCCATGATCTGTCTTAGAAAAATCATTTAAAATTGTAAAAAGTTAATTATGAGTTATAATTTATATGTATAGATTCCTTAGTGAGCCTATTTTCAATAGAAACAAGTGGGAGCAACATATGAAAACTGTACAGTTAAATATTTGAATTTCGGGTAAGAGAGGTCAGAACCGTTCGTCAATGAAACAAGGGAAACTTTAAGGAATAAAATGTACTAAATGGTTAAGCCAAAAATTCTGGAAAAATTTTAGTAAAAATATATATGAGTCTAGTTTCAAGAAAAATTTACGGATTTAAATTTTGAGTTTCCTAACTCGAGTTATAGTCAATTTAGTCAGTATGACGCAGATGGACAGTTTCAATTTTTTTTAAGCCTCACATTAGTAGTTAAGTCTAGGTTGTCGAATTACCAAAATACCCTTGGAGGGTAAATTACCGAAATACCCCTAGGTTGCGAGATTACCGAATTACCCTTAGTGGGTAAAATTACCGATTTACCGAAATGTCCTTATGGACCGATTTACCGAAATGCCCCTATGGGCCGAATTGATAGAATGCCTTAGTGGGCTGAATTACAAAGCTCAATAATGGGCCGTTTCATCGTATTAAATTACTAGACTAATGGTTGTTATACATGTGGATATTTTATGTTGTTATGTGTATTGCATCATCACATATTGCATGGGATGGGAAAACTTGAATGAAGAGAAGTATAGACCGGTGGCATTGCCACAAAATCTGATATGGGCTATGTGCCAATTTAAATATGGCTTTGTGTCATCGTGATTAAGGTCATGTGTCTTGATTATATTACCGTATATGATACTCGGTGGTTAAGCCACAAAATTATTATAAATGGCGACTTGTCCGCAAATTGAGAGAGGCGGCGGGGTGGGTTGACTTGATCCCCACAGGGAGAGATCGGTTGAGTACGGGGAAGAGACTGGTTGGATGGGTTGGGTTGCATACATTTGCTTCGTATATATATGTTCTGTTATGAAAGTGGGTTCCGGCCCAAGATGTTGCTATATGGGTTCAGGCCAAGTGGATGACGGTAAGGATTTCACATTGAGTTCTAGTAACTCACCCTTCCTTTTTAATATCTGTAGGTAATGCTCCGTAATGAGGACTTGGGCCCATGGATGACTTTGGTGGAGGCCATAATTCAAAAAAAAATGGTGTTATTGAATTTTAAATTTCTATTTTCGTTTATTTTATTATTTTGCTATTTTGGTTTAAGTTGTAATAAGGCCTCAGGGGATATGTTTTAAATTGCTTTATGTTTAGTCGTACTCATTATATTACTTGAATTGTTTTAACAGGATTTTCTAAAATCATAAATATGGTTTTCAAAAAATTGATCAACAAATGGATTTTTAAACAAACTTGTACAAATAATTTAACTTGAATTTTTCCTACAAATTATCAACGATATTTTCAAAAGTCACGGTTTCAAAGTTCACTACCTTGATTGTTGACTCATCAATCAATCTCTCAAAAATACTTGTATTTTATCTACGTTTCATAACGATTTCAAAATACTACGCAACTCTATTTCTAAACATCACATTTTTGTAAAATGTTTATTTTAAATATGCTTTCGCCACCAGAAAGATTTTTAAAAGATAATTACGTTTTCAAGTAGTTAACAATTGCTTAAGTGTTTTGGGTTTTAACAAAGAGGCTGTAATTCTCAAACAAGTTTTTTTTCCATGTGACACGCCAGATTCGGGCCTAACTTCTAGGCCGGGTTTGGGGTGTTACATTTTATGGTATCAGAGCCCGATTACAAAAATCGGCTGTGGTTTGGGTTCAAAAGTGTTTTCAAAGCTGATTAAGAATTTTAATTTATAAAAACATGTTCTAAAGGAAGTATGGCACCACGGGTATCCGGCACCAAGTCAAGTAAGTATGTGTTTTTATTTTATGATTATTGTGTTAGTACTGTAGTAGGAAAATTCCACAAAATAGAATGCTATAGAACTTTTAGTTTTAGGAGCTGAAACTATAGAGATTGAGCCTTTAGGATACGTCTTGCAAAAACAACTTAACTTCCTATACTCCATAAAATATTGTTTAATAAACACTGATTCATAAGACTTTTAATCAGATTAAATTGATTTAGCAAATATGAGCGCTAGAGGACGTGGACGCGGTAGACGTGGCCGTGGTAGAGGCCGTGACGCTAGAGTTGTATCTGAGGCATCGAGACATATGCCAGAAATGGACATTCTTGCGTCACCCGTGACTGAAGCTGGGTCACACGATCGTACGAGAGAGGACGACGCACTGTCCCAAGCAATGTTGCAAGTTTTGGAAAGGGTTGCTGGAGCCAGAACTGGGCCAGCAGCTCGTGGGTCGATATTGGAACGACTCAGATCGAATGGAGCTGAGGTTTTTAGGGGTATCTCGGGTGTAGCCCCAAATGTAGCGGAGTACTGGCTTGAGGCGGTGGAGCGAATCATGGACGATTTGGATTGCACCTTCGAGCAGAAAATGAAAGGAGTGGTGTCTTTGCTCAAAGACGAGGCGTATCAGTGGTGGCTCACTGTTCGGGAAGGCACTCAGGCCGATCGCATTACCTGAGAATTCTTCAAGACTGTATTTCAAGGAAAGTATGTCGGGGCTAGCGATGTGGATGCCCGAAGGAAGGAATTCCTGAATCTGGTCCAAGGAGGTAAATCTGTGGCGACATATGAGCGGAAATTTCTGCGTGCGTCGGGTATGCCCGGGAATAGTGCTGACCGATTATGAACGCTGTAATGCGTTTTGAGGGCGGGTTGCGTGATGAGTTGCGGTGCGATAGCCCCACGTAGGAGAGAAATTTTGCCACATTGGTGGAGAAAGCCAAAATAGCGGAGAAGGTTAAACACTCGGAGAGGTAAAACCGAGACAAGGATAGGGGCAGGAACAAGAGAGACTCTGGGTACTCAGGTCCTGCTAGAGGTTTTCAGAAAAGGGCTAAAAATGAGGGACCAGTTCGAGCGGGTGCTCCAGTTGCTACTAATCAGATACAGCCTTGTGCTGATTGTGGGAGACTTCACTCGGGTGAATGTCGAAAGAGAACCGGTGGTTGTTTCAGATGTGGTTCCAAGGACCATCGGTTTAGAGATTGCCCTCGACAACCTGCTCATACTCAAGATGATTGTAACGATGTTGCGCAGTAAACTAGAGGCGCTCAACAGCCGCCGAAAGGTCATGGGCCAGGTCGAGGTGGTAATGGCATCATCCGAGAGAATGCTGGAGGAGGTCAGGAGCATGCTTGAGATGCGGGTCTAAGGAGCATAAGGCTCGGGATTGTTTCATCACCATCAAGTCAGGTATTTTTTGGTTGGACATGATGATTGAATGTAGAAAATTTTAGGTATAAGTGGTAGATGACTGTTTGCTTCTGTGGTTAGATGTTTGGTTGCGTGAAAGAGGATTCAAGATTATGTTAAAAGTACATTGGTGTTATTAAGATCAGAGTGCACAGCGAAAGCATAGTGGTGTGATTTGAGCGATGCGTTTAGTAGTTGGTTGGAAATTTCGAGGACAAAATTTCTTTAAGGGGGTAAAATTGTAACATCCCAAAATTGGGCCTAGTAGAATTGGACCTATTGGGCCCATTGGACCTTGAGCGTAGAAGCGTTTTAAAATTTATGGGAATTTGAGAACGACATTATTTCAAGTTGGACTTATTAGGAGGGTGATTTTGGGAAGTTACGAGGCTTCTAGGAAGTTCCGGATTCAAGTTAGGCTATAGGTAAATTTTATGTTTTAGCACTTTAAGGAGATATAGTAAGTGACCTCAATGTTTATGGAATTAAATGAGTAATGTGCTAGCATAATTGAGCATATGGCAAAGAGGTTATGGCATTAAGTGAAGAGTATGGAGGGAAGAGGTTCAAATCCCATAATGTGCAAAATTTGACAATTATTTTTGTATTCTTTCCCTAAGTGTCGGCCAAGCTAGTAAATAAGGCAATGTAACACCCCAAACCCGGCCCATACGCCACGGTCGAATTTAGAATGCCACTGCGGAAAACGTTTGAAAAATATTTTGGCTTAGAGTGAAAACATAAAAATTTATTGTCTTTAATAAAACATTGTATATTTATAAATCCAAATAAAATCAAGTTGTTACAAATTCTTCGATTTGAAATTTTAACATATAACTTTAAGATATGAGTTGCAAAAAAAAAAAATATATAACATATCCAAATAATAAAAATTGTCAATCCACTTTAAAACATAATAATAAACTTCAAAACTTTTTAAGTAGCCCTTATTACAATAACCAAATATTCGCAAATTCTAAAAATATGTATAATATATATAAAATAAGGAAAATAACTTCTGCATGGGCCACATCGTATCCACTCCAACTCGGTCCAAGCTTTATGCATCACCTGTAAGGTTTGAGAAAAATTGGGTGAGTCAACAGACTCAGTGTATAGTTAATACACATGTCCCTACATATGGGCTTGGCCCATATCCACACAGTCCACATACAAAATTATGCAAAATGAAGCCCAACCCAACCTAGTTCCATCCATTACACCAACCTCGGACACCCGCCGCCCAAGGCCGTGGCTAATCCACCGATCACCTAAGTGATCCCACATAACTTACCTCGCGGACTTGCTGCTCAAGGCCGTGGCTAAGCCACCGATCACATAAGTGATCCCACATATCAATTAATCAACGGTGATGCACACACTATCAACCGCCGAGATGGGCACCTAGCCAACACCTCCTTTGATGAAGCACATAGCTAACATCAAGCGCCAATGTAGCACAAGGCTAACATCGGACCACGTACATAAAGTACACCCTTTCCTTCGATAGTCACATCCCAAGTCCCATGCATATATATATGTGTATCATGGAAACATATCACTTGAACAATAATGCATCACATGCCATCACATTTCATATATTCATCAATGATCATTTAATATCGTAATTCATCGACTGAGTATTCGATCACCCACCACGGTATTCACAATCTTAGCCCTTAATTCGGCTACCATTAACATCAAATCACATATACATAAATATAACACATACACACAATCAAGAGAGACGGTCACGATAACTACGCACCTTTTTGGCACAATCGGCTAAAACCCGAGATCACACGCGTTTGCACCTAAAAGTCTCACAAAATCCCTAAATGGAACCATATTAGTTTCGGCCTCTACACCAAAAAGCATTAGAAAGTGGCCTTTGCCCTCAAGAAAACGACATAGAAAAGAGAAAGGAAATCGACCATGAACACTTACCTATCTTCAAAAAACCGATTGAAGAAAACCAAATGAATGCCTTCCCTTGATGATATTCGGCCAAAACAATACTAAAAGGAAGTGGGAAGTTTCGGCAATATGGTTAAAAGGTGAAGGGAATTTTGGCTATGGTTGATTTGTAATAACAAAAGGATTTGACTAGAGTGGAGAAAGAGAAAAGAAAGAAATTGCAATAGAGAGGAATGTTTTCTGGTTTTGAGCAAAAGTGGAAGAAAGAAAAAGACAAAAGGAGGGAAGGAAGGTTCGGCTAACCACTAAAGATGAAAAAGAGATAAAGAGAAAAGAGTTGGTTTTAGGCTACAAAGAAAATAAAATATGAGAGAGACTCAAATGAATATTCGGCGAAATGCCTAAAAGAAAATTCGGTAAACCACAATGGTCCTTTCTGGCTTTGACACTAAACAAGAAAGCAATGCCAAAACTAAAACAAAAATTATACCAAAAGCCCAAGACACAATCGGCTAAGGAGGAAGATTTTGGAGAGGAAAAGAAAAATGCAAAAGATGTACAAAGTGCTACCCGAATTCCTATCAACATTCGGCCAACACCCCTAGACACCCATACCGTCCACATTCATGTCAAACTTTCTACACAAAACTTTCCATAGCATAACACCTTACAACATGCCTTATGTTCTCACATCAACCTTTAATCAAATGATTTCTGTAACACCCTGGGTTTAGGGGTTATGCGTTCGTGCAAAAATCGAGTGATAGTAGGCTTGGAGTATGGTTGGACATGTTTTAAGGGTTTCGGGAACTTTAAATTATAAGGGAATGCTTTGGAAAAAAAATTGGATTTAAGTGTAAAAAGGGGAAACTGGGCAAGAAGGCCTTAAAACAATTTTGTGGAGTTTAGGACACAAGAAAGGAATTGGCAAAGTGGCTTGGGCGCTAAGTGCAAAGGGAGTGCCAAGGGGGAAGGGGTTCGAATAACATGGGAAGCAGTTGGGCTTTTATTTTTTTTTTAGCGTTAAAGGAAGGGACTAAGGAAGTAGGGCTTAAGAGAATATTGTGGGCGTTGGTGGACAAGAAAGATGGGCTGGTAAAGTGGCTGGGGCGTTGTAAGGAGGGCTTGGGGCAGGTCGTGAGTTCAAGGCGCAAGGGAAATAGAATTTTGGATATTTATTTTGCAAGCTGGCGTTGGAGATGGAGAGGGCTTAAAAGAAAATGGGGCGAATTTATATCACAAAAAGCGCTTTGGCCGAATGGCCTAGGGCGCTACCTGCAGCATGGGTTCTAGCAGGTCCCATGTTCGAGACCTATGGGCAGCAGTCTGGGTGTTTTATTTTGGTTTTATTTTGCAGCAGTTTGGAGAGGCAGTGGACGGCACATGGGAGCTTCAAATGGATAAAGATTAAGCTGCTGTTGTTTAGTTCTTTTAGAATTCGGCTGGAAGGTAAGTGATAAGGGTTGGGTTATTTTAATTATTTTAGATAGTGGTAGGATAATTGTAGGATTATTTTATTTAGTTTAATTAGTAAATAGGAGTTGTTATTGGTTTATTTTGATTGTGATAAGTATGGGATAAAATAAGAATTTTAATAGGGATTAGATGGTGGCAAATTGTAGGACTCTTGGGGGGTTTGTTTTATTTATTTTGAATGTAGGATAAGGGATAAATAAGGCTTATTTATTTATTTATTTGAATGGATTGGGAGGAGTAAAGTAAGGGGAGTTGGCTAATTCAAATTGGTTTGAATTAGTGGCCATAAGTGATGGCCGAATCTTGGTTTCTTCAGTGGGAGGAGTGGCCGAATTCTATAAATAGGGGGTAGAGTGCCAAAAATTATTCTTTTAGTCTCTTGCCGAAAATTAGTATTTGTGTCTCCTAAATTCTCGCTAGTAGCCGAATGTTCACTTGAACCCCCTAAACCTCATTTTGTCTACTTCTATTTCTTTTGTTCTTAGCCAATTATTCACCCTTCCATATCTCTTTTCTTTTTATTGTGTTAAGCCGAAACCTTACCCTCCTAAACATTCCCTATTCACTTTGTTCTCCATTTTAATTGTTGACCGAATACCAACATTCTCCCTCTCATTTCTTTTGATTTCTTTCATCGCTTTGCAAGCCAATCTCTCCCTTTATTGCCGAAATCTCCCTTTTCTATTTGTCTTCATCTTGGCCGAATAGTAGAGTGGTGCTGATCTCCTTGGGGTGTCTCTTTCAATCGTTGGAAAAGGATTTGACGGGGTTGGAGGAGTAATCGGATTCAAGATATTTTGGTAAGGAAATATTTAAATTAGTTCGGTGTTTAGACTTATAACTCGGGTTTAACCGGTTTATCCGATTAAGCGTTTTGATGGAGGCCAATACCAGTCAAAGGAGGACAAGGGAAAGTCCCTATCCCAAAGTTTAAGAAAAGAGTCATCTCGTGATTCGGGATTGGCCACCGGTGTGTGGGCGAAAGAATGAAAAGCTATAGGCGGATAGCCGTAGTCTCGCTTAGCGATAGCGTCGAGGATCGAGAGTCTAGAACTCCAAGTAATAAGGTGTGTAGTTAGCCATTGTTTCCGGTTTTGTGTGATATCTGCTTATGTTATATGCTTTCTAATAAGTGCAGATGGTAAAAGTGTGATAGATACCTAAAAGGGTATGACGATGATCGTAAGTAGCACATTGTAAATATTGATGTCATTTATTTAAATATGAGTGTATGCCTATATTTGTGAATGACATGCACATGCATCATGTTGTGTAACACCCCAAACCCGGTCAAGACACCACGACCGAATCTGGTATGTTACGAGGAAAACGTATTTGAGAAGTTGGGTTTTCGTTTAAAAACTTGATGAAAATTTTGTGAAAAGTTTTGAGCGTGTAGAAATCTTGGGCATGATTGTTGAAAACTTCATGCGTCATTTTGAAAACTCGTAGAGATTTGGAAACTTAATCAATTAAGAAGTTAAACAAGTTTATTTCATTTAGAAATTCAAGTTGCTTCTTGATGTTACTCAAACATTTAGACTTAGTAGGAAATCGAGTTTAGGTTTGAAAATCATTTGAGTTTCCTTGATACCAAATCATAGTGTGATACCCGATGGTATAGTTTATGACACATTGCGTTATAGTTTTGAAACCATTGTCCTTCCAAGTTTTTAGCAAATTTTAACTCAATTAATTTGTTAAGGCATATTAGAAAGCTACTTTAAGCATAAACATAGTAAAACCTAATTTAAAGGCCATTTACAACCCAAAATAAAACCAAATAGTAATAAATAAGCTAAAGTACCAAATTTTGTAAAGTCTGAGCAAATCTTTATTAAAGCATGGCATGAGCACCTCGAGTCCATCCCGGCTCCATGTCCGCGTCTAAGTGTCACTGAAATGTCAAAGGAGAGGGTGAGTCGCAAGACTCGGTGCATAAATCCCACTCCCGATAATACAACATGCTAACACACATCATATCATAGCAACATAATCAATGCACCCGATCCTAACCATCCATATCACCTTTCTACCCCATGTGGTACCAAACCACTTTGGTGGTGCCAAACCACCGGGTGACCCAAAGTCACGATATCCATAAGTGTGGTGCCAAACCACTGGTGACCCAAAGTCACGAATAATCCAATGATGGGGCCAACCCATCGCGTGATACCAAATCACTAGCGACAATCCCGTATCTCATAAGTGGGGCCAACCCACGGTGGTGTTAACCACAGGGACGAGTCGCAATGAGGTGCCAAACCTCTGGTGTCCCAAAGACACAGTGTGATACCAAATCACTGGTGACCGCAGTCACAAATCCGATGATGGGGCCAACCCATCGTGTGATACCAAATCACTGGCGTCAATCCCGTAATATCAACCGTGGGGCCAACCCACCGTGGTGCTAAGCCACTGGGACGAGACGCTGAGGTGCCAAACCTCTGGTGACCCAAAGTCACAAAATATCATCTGTGGTACCAAACCACTGGAGGTGCCAAACCTCTGGTGTCCCAAAGACACAGTGTCCCAAAGACACGGATATCATATTCCCCCTCCTCTCATATCACCCACACATGTCATACTAATGCAAATGATATAAAACATGCAATCATGCTAACATGCTCAAATGGCATCTCATGGTATTTACATCATAAAACATGTTATCACATATATCACTACTGAGATCTCGTAATGAAACGGACTTCCCGTATCCGTGCTTATACCCCATCGGGTACCAAATCCATCAATCATATTGTTTCACTTTAATAAGTAATCAGGTTATTAATCATATTACTAAAACAGTGTGTTAGTTTACACACACAAATAGCGAAGGTTTTAATCCTAAGAACCAGGTCTAAGACCCTCGATCCTTTTGCTCCTAAAAACAATCGACCAACCATGGGTTAATCACTTAAACCATTCGGCCATAACCATATAAACCAAAGGGTATATCGATTAACCCTTACCTTGCAAACGTTTGGTTTCCTACCAAACCCGAACCAACAATGGTTCCTCTTTTAACAATCGGCACACCCTATTAAAAAGAACGATTAATCCTTTGTCACCCTTGACTTAATCGAAACCAAAAGATTGAACTAATAAAATAATACCAATCACTTACCCCTTACTTACCAATCGGTCACTCGCAATCAGGCTTCAATTGATCGCTTCACTGATCACCACCACAATCCAAGGCCCTAGCAGGAAAGCGGTTCAACACAAAAGATTAACCCCTTCAACACATGCCCAAAATCGGCTATTAACCAACCCACAATCAATAGAGACAAGAGAGGGAAAATGGCCATTTGGCCACCCACTTACCTTGTTCAATGATTGAACAACCAACCAAGATCAACCCTTCACCGATATTCGGCCAGAGAGAGCTACTAGGAGAGAGGGGAGATTCGGCCTAAGCCAAGAAAGAAAGCGCAAGAAAAAGATGAGAAAGGGAGGGGTTGATATTCGGCTAAAATGAGAACAAATGAAAGGAGGAAATTTCGGCAGCACAAGGGAGGGATTCGGCTAGATGTTTAACACTCCTATTATCGGCTTTGAATGGAAAAAGAAAGAGAATGTGAAATGAGAAAGAAGTTTCGGCAAAAGGGTAATTGAGAAGAAGAGAGGTGGATGGGATGAAGGTACTTTCGGTTTTGATAAGGTGTTTTGGAGAATATAATTTCGGCTACCAATGCTTCTAATGGAATAAAGAAATTATGAGGAGAAAGGGTAATAGTTTCGGCTCAACACAAATGAAAAGAAAGTGGGAGAGAAGAGAACATTCGGCTGCTAGGTGACTGAACTTTCGGTTTCCACAGAGAAAAATGAAAGAAAACTCTTTTAGAATTTCGGCTTTGGTATGACAAAAGGAGGAATTTGGCTTGCCAAGATGTTGACCGAAAACACCAAAATGCCAAAAGAATTTCGCAAACCTCTCCTACTCCCTACCAAAACCGGCCACTCACTCCCCACACACCCCAATATTCGGCCACTACCTCCAATCACTCACAACCACCCAATTCAAACTAGTTTGAACTAGTCTTCTCCTAAATTCACTCTCCACCCCTCATTTGAATGAGTTGACAAAGTCCATGGTAGAGTTTGAACTACCAACAACTCCTCCTCCTCCATGCCACAAAATGGAAGCCAAAATGGGGATTTTCGCAGCTTGAACACAGGACCTCTCCCCCTGCAGATGACGCCACACTCAAGCCCCAAGTGACGCATGCCTTGCCACTATGCTAGCTCCTCTTTTGTGCAACAAAACACCAAATAAAACCCTTAAACCCCACTCCTTGACTCCTCACACCTAAAGCTCAAAAACTAAAATTTTCCCACCTACTCAGGGCATACCCCTAGCCTACAAGTAAGCCCCTAAGACACCAAAACAAAGAACATAGCAAGCTCCTAACATGCAAATTATGCCATAACAAAAATAGCCCCTAACCCGGGATATTACAGCTTCTACCCCACTTAAAATAATTTCGACCTCGAAATTACAGTCGAAAAAAGTTGAGGGTATTCTTTGTCTCATCATATCCTCGGGTTCCCACGTAGCTTCTTCTACGCCATGATTCCGCCAAAGTACCTTAACCAAAGGCACGGACTTCTTACGCAGAACCTTCACATCCCGATCTAGAATCGCATGCGAGTTCTTCCTCCGTGGTCAAATCTGAATTTACCTCGATCTCTTCCACTCGCTACCACATGCGATGGATCCGAAAGATAACGCCAAGCATCGAAACATGGAAAGCGTCGTGGATCGACTTAGCTCTGCAACTCAAGGCGATACGCCATCGGTCCCACTCGTCTCAATACCTTATACGGCCCAATAAACCTCGGACTTAGCTTGCCTTTCTTTCCGAACCTCACAACCTTCTTCCATGGCGAGACCTTGGAAAAACTTGATCCCCACGAGAAAACTCTATGTCTCTCCGCTTAAGATCGGCATAAGACTTGCCAGGTCCGAAGCTTCCTTCAACCGAGCTGAATCAACTTAACCTTGTCTTCGGTCTCGGCAAGAACCAACTCGGGTCCTAACAATCGGCGTTCACCTAACTCCGTCCAACACGTAGGTGATCGACACTTCCTACCATACAACGCCTCATATGGTGCCATCTTGATGCTCGCTGGTAGTAATCGTTGTTGTAGGCAAACTCATTAATGGTAGAAACTCCTCCCAACTACCTCTAAAATCCGAACACAACCCCTCGGCATATCCTCCAAGATCTGAATAACCCTTTCCGATTGTCCGTCGGACTACGGGTGAAAAGCCGTCTTTGAAATCCAACCGCGTACCCGAGCTCGATGCAACGCTTTCCGAACCTTGACGTAAATCGGGATCCCTATCCGAGATGATCGATCTTTGGCACACCGTGCAACCTCACTATCTCTCGAAACATACAACCGCCGCCAACCTCTGAATCGAGTAGTCAACCTCACCGGAATGAAATGAGCTGATTTAGTCGATCGATCCACAATTACCCAAAGCCCAGATCCTTCTTGCTTGGCGTAAGCGGTAACTCCACCGAAAATCCATGGTTATCCTTTCCCACTTCCATCGAGGAATCTTCACAGTGAAAGCAACCACGGCGGCAAATCGATGTTCGACCTTGACCTGTTGACATGTCGACACTTCCCAACAAACTCTGTCACTTCTTTCTTGAGACTAGGCCACCAAAAGCGCTCTCTGAGATCCCTATACATCTTACTACCTCCGGGATGCATAGCATAAGGGTGCATATGTGCATCTGAAGAATCCTCCGCCTCGACTCAACATCCTTGGGCATACAAGCTTTACCTTGAAAACACAAAGACACCCCATCACTAGACAAACTATAACCCTCCAAACCACCATCCTGTACACTGCAACCTCTGCGCACTCAAAACCTCATCCTCTAATCTGTTTCTCTCGATCCGCTCAACCCAAGTAGGCTTAACTCGCAACTCTGCGAGAATACTTACGTCGTCATACAAACTCAAGTGGGCAAACATTGCTCTTAAGTCCGAAACAACCTTACGGCTCAACGCGTGCGCCACCACGTTAGCCTTGCCCTGATGATACTCAATCGAGCAGATCGTAATCTTTCAAAACTCAACCCATCTATGCTTGCCTCAAATTCAAATCCTTCGAGTCAAGAGGTACTTGGACTCTTATGATCGGTGTAGACTATTGATCTCTCCGCATTACAAGTAGTGCCTCCAAATCTTCAACGCAAAGACTACACCGCTAACTCCAGATCGTGCGTCGGATAGTTGACCTCATGTGGCCTCACCGGCCGAGATGCGTAAGCCACAACCTTACCTTCCTGCATCAGCACACAACCCAACCCCGTATGTGATGCATCGCAGTAGACCGTGAATTCCTTACCAGCCTTAGGTTGAATCAAAACCGGAGCTTCTGTTAGAATCTTCTTAAGCTTGTCGAAACTCTCCTGCTGTTTCTCAGTCCAAACAAACGGAACCTCTTTCCTTAACAACTTGGTCATTGGTGCTGCAATCAACGAGAAACCCTCTACAAACCTTCGGTAGTATCCTGCCAAACCCAGAAAACTCCGAATCTCAGCCACTGACTTAGGCGGTTTCCAATCCAAAACTGCCTCAATTTTCCGAGGATCCACTCTAATCCCCTCAGCTGACACTACATGTCCCAAGAAAGTCACTTCTCTAAGCCAGAACTCGCACTTACTGAACTTAGCATAAAGCTGCTTCTCCCTCAAAATCTGCAGTACCACACGCAAATGCGCATCATGCTCTTCTTACGTTCTTGAATACACGGGATGTCGTCAATAAAAACTACCACGAACCGGTCCAGATCTTCAATTTGAAACACCCTATTAATCATATCCATGAATCTTTGCCGCCATAGCGTTAGTCAACCCGAACGGCATTACGTAAATTCGTAGTGCCCATACCGAGTCCAAACGCCGTTTGTCTTGTGAATATCCGCTTCTTTCACCTTTAATCGGTGATACCTGACCTCGTGTCAATCTTAGAAAATACCGCTGCACCCTTGGTGATCAAACAAGTCATCTATCCGTGGCAGCGGATTCTTGTTTTGATCGTCGATTTATTCACCAAGCGGTAATCTATGCACATCCGCATTGTACCATCTTTCTTCTTAACAAAGAGTACCGCGCACACCACGGGAAAACACTTGGCCCGATAAAACCTCGGTCCAACAACTCTTGGATCCGAGCCTTAAGCTCCACCAATTCCTTTGGCGCCATCCTATACGGAGCAATAGACACCGGCGCAGATTCCGGCAATGAGATCTATCCCGAACTCTACCTCACGATCCGGCAAACCCGAAAGTTCTTACGAAACACATCAACAAATTCCTTAATCTTTCTCGGACTTTTTCTCACAAAGCAGACTCTTTAGCCTCCAAGGCATACACATGAACCACATACGCTTTCACGACCTTTCTCACCATCTTCTCGCGCTTTAGAGCGGATACCACATTAGATAAGTAATTCCTCCTATTACCTATCATAGCCACTTCATTACCCTCAGACGTCTTTAGAACCATGCGCTTAGCCGCGCAATCCAACTTCGCCTGGTACTTAACCAACCAATCCATCCCAAGAATCAAATCGAACTCCCCAAATGGCGGTTCCATCGGATCGCGAGAAACACTACCCCTTGGAGTTCTAGGGGTACATCTCTAAAAACTTATCTACTACTACAGAGTGACCTAAAGGGGCTAATTACAGTCATCTGCCTAGAAGATATCTCAGAGTCTAAGTCCATGGTCTCTACTATACTACTAGCCATGTAAGAATGCGTCGAACCCACATCAATCAAAGCGATAAAGGAGAACCAAAGATCAAGAACGTGCAGGGTTATGACGTCCGGTGCGTCGCCTCTCCTCGGCGCCTTTGCTTTGCATACACTAACCCAGTATGCAGCGTCGAACTACCCGCACCCGCCCGATGCTCCACGGCCCGACGAGATCCATTACTACCTCTCGCCATTACCACGGCCTCTGCGGTGGCGGTACATTATTCTGGATCGAGTGCGGCCCGACTCTCGGGCGAATCACAGCCAACTTACGCGGGCGGTCCCTCACGCAATGATCCAGAGAACCACACTCAAAACAACCTTTTCCACCGGTCCAGCCCGCCTCCCCAATGATATCTCCCACAATGGTTACACCGCGGCGGTCCCTCGACTAGCGAAAGAACAACCCTACCGCATCATCGATTCGCCCACTGCTGTCAGCCCTTTTTCGAGGATTACCCGACGCGATCCGTAAGACCCAAAGCTCCTCTTATGCTGCTCTGTCCATGCCCCGCCTCACGGACTCCTTAACACCCTCGGCTACCTTAGCCTTCTCAACCAGACAAAGAAACTCACGCTCCTGGCGAGGAGCAATCAGCGACCTCAACTCGTCTCTCGGACCATCCTCGAAACGAACACACCTCTCGTGTTCGGTGAGCCACAATACCCCTAGCATACCGGCTCGGCTTCAAGAACTCACCTCGTACTCGAAAATAGACTTACTCCCTGGACTAGCCTCAAAAATGCTTTTTCCATTGCGGCGTCGATGTAGCTAGCTCCAATGTACTTTTTCTCGGTAGGCGACCTAAAATAATCCCATGTCGGATCCTCTGCCGCCACACTGTCCCCGAACCGTGAGCCACCACCGGTATGACTCATCCCGAAGAAGCGATACTATGCCCTTCACTTCTCTTTAGCGATCAAGTCCGATCATCCATGATCCGCTCTGTCGCCTCCAAATAATACTCGGCGATCTTTGGAGCAACACCGAAACACCTCGAAAGAATTCAGCCCCATTTGCTCAAGTCGCTCGAGCACGATTTCCTAGCTCCCGCACCACCACCTACTCCAACTACCCTTCCAACACTCGCGGATCGCTCGTGACACCAACTGCGTCATCGGTCGATCTTGAAACTCACCACCTCCACCGTGGCGGCACGGTATCTCATTTTCGACCCCTCGGCCACCCTACGGGTTCGGAAACCGTCATCCTACCTACCACGACCTCGTCCCACGACCACGTCCACCTCTAGCGCTCATGACTAAATTCTCTACGTGCTCCGATTTAGGAGTTTTATGCATCGATATTTATTCCACTGTTTTAAAGCAAAGTCTTATGAATAGTAAAGAAGCTTTGTTTTGCGAGTTCACGAATCCTATCGATTTGGTTTCTAAAGTAATCCACTATTGCAATCATCCAATCACATCAATAAATCACAAGCAATAGTAAGTGGGTACTTACCGGGCGGACTGGTGCTGGGAGACTCGGTGTCATGCCTTTCAAACCATTTATTTCAAACAAAACACTTAAAAGCAGACTTTTGAAAACATTTTGGGCCTCGGGCCCACAAAGTAGCCCTTTAAACTTGGCTCGATATACCACAATTGTAACACCCCAAACCCGGTCAAGACACCACGACCGAATCGGTATGTTACGAGGAAAACGTATTTGAGAAGTTGGGTTTTCGTTTAAAAACTTGATGAAAATTTTGTGAAAAGTTTTGAGCGTGTAGAAATCTTGGGCATGATTGTTGAAAACTTCATGCGTCATTTTGAAAACTTCGGAGATTTGGAAACTTAATCAATTAAGAAGTTAAACAAGTTTATTTCATTTAGAAATTCAAGTTGCTTCTTGATGTTACTCAAACATTTAGACTTAGTAGGAAATCGAGTTTAGGTTTGAAAATCATTTGAGTTTCCTTGATACCAAATCATAGTATGATACCCGATGGTATAGTTTATGACACATTGCGTTATAGTTTTGAAACCGTTGTCCTTCCAAGTTTTTAGCAAATTTTAACTCAATTAATTTGTTAAGGCATATTAGAAAGCTACTTTAAGCATAAACATAGTAAAACCTAATTTAAAGGCCATTTACAACCCAAAATAAAACCAAATAGTAATAAATAAGCTAAAGTACCAAATTTTGTAAAGTCTGAGCAAATCTTTATTAAAGCATGGCATGAGCACCTCGAGTCCATCCCGGCTCCATGTCCGCGTCTAAGTATCACCTGAAATGTCAAAGGAGAGGGTGAGTCGCAAGACTCGGTGCATAAATCCCACTCCCGATAATACAACATGCTAACACACATCATATCATAGCAACATAATCAATGCACCCGATCCTAACCATCCATATCACCTTTCTACCCCGTGTGGTACCAAACCACCGGTGGTGCCAAACCACCGTGACCCAAAGTCACGATATCCATAAGTGTGGTGCCAAACCACCGGTGACCCAAAGTCACGAATAATCCAATGATGGGGCCAACCCATCGCGTGATACCAAATCACTAGCGACAATCCCGTATCTCATAAGTGGGGCCAACCCGGGTGGTGTTAACCACGAGGACGAAGTCGCATGAGGTGCCAAACCTCTGCGGTGTCCCAAAGACACGATGTGATACCAAATCACCGGTGACCGCGATCCACAAATCCGATGATGGGGCCAACCCATCGTGTGATACCAAATCACTTTGGCGTCAATCCCGTAATATCAACCGTGGGGGCCAACCCACCGTGGTGCTAAGCCAGCTGGGGACGAGACGCCGAGGTGCCAAACCTCTGTGACCCAAAGTCACAAAATATCATCTCGTGGTACCAAACCACCGGGAGGTGCCAAACCTCACGGTGTCCCAAAGACACACAGTGTCCCAAAGACACGGATATCATATTCCCCCTCCTCTCATATCACCCACACATGTCATACTAATGCAAATGATATAAAACATGCAATCATGCTAACATGCTCAAATGGCATCTCATGGTATTTACATCATAAAACATGTTATCACATATATCACTACAGATCTCGTAAATGAAACGGACTTACCCGTATCCGTGCTTATACCCCATCGGTACCAAATCCATCAATCATATTGTTTCACTTTAATAAGTAATCGTGTTATTAATCATATTACTAAGCAGTGTGTTTAGTTTACACACGAAATAGCGAAGGTTTTAATCCTAAGAACCAGGTCTAAGACCCTCGATCCTTTTGCTCCTAAAAACAATCGACCAACCATGGGTTAATCACTTAAACCATTCGGCCATAACCATATAAACCAAAGGGTATATCGAATAACCCTTACCTTGCAAAAGTTTTGTTTCCTACCAAACCCGAACCAACAATGGTTCCTCTTTTAACAATCCGCACACCCTATTAAAAAGAACAGTTAATCTTTTGTCACCCTTGACTTAATCGAAACCAAAAGATTTAACTAATAAAATAATACCAATCACTTACCCCTTACTTACCAATCGGTCACTCGCAGTCAATTCTGCTTCACCTGATCACCACCACAATCCAAGGCCCTAGCAGGAAAACGGTTCAACACAAAAGATTAACCCCCCTTCAACACATGCCCAAAATCGGCTATTAACCAACCCACAATCAATAGAGACAAGAGAGGGGAAAATGGCCATTCGGCCACCCACTTACCTTGTTCAATGATTGAACAACCAACCAAGATCAACCCTTCACTGATATTCGGCCAAGAGAGAGCTACTAGGAGAGAGGGGAGATTCGGCCTAAGCCAAGAAAGAAAGCGCAAGAAAAAGATGAGAAAGGGATGGGTTGATATTCGGCTAAAATGAGAACAAATGAAAGGAGGAAATTTCGGCAGCACAAGGGAGGGATTCGGCTAGATGTTTAACACTCCTATTATCGATTTTGAATGGAAAAAGAAAAGAGAATGTGAAATGAGAAAGAAGTTTCGGCAAAGGGTAATTGAGAAGAAGAGAGGTGGATGGGATGAAGGTACTTTCGGTTTTGATAAGGTGTTTTGGAGAATATAATTTCGGCTACCAATGCTTCTAATGAAAGAAAGAAATTATGAGGAGAAAGGGTAATAGTTTCGGCTCAACACAAATGAAAAGAAAGTGGGAGAGAAGAGAACATTCGGCTGCTAGGTGACTGAACTTTCGGTTTCCACAGAGAAAAATGAAAGAAAACTCTTTTAGAATTTCGGCTTTGGTATGACAAAAGGAGGAATTTGGCTTGCCAAGATGTTGACCGAAAACACCAAAATGCCAAAAAGAATTTCGGCAAACCTCTCCTACTCCCTACCAAAACCGGCCACTCACTCCCCACACACCCCAATATTCGGCCACTACCTCCAATCACTCACAACCACCCAATTCAAACTAGTTTGAACTAGTCTTCTCCTAAATTCACTCTCCACCCCTCCTTTGAATGAGTTGACAAAGTCCATGGTAGAGTTTGAACTACCAACAACTCCTCCTCCTCCATGCCGTCAAAATGGAAGCCAAAATGGGGATTTTCGCAGCTTGAACACAGGACCTCTCCCCCCTGCAGATGACGCCACACTCAAGCCCCAAGTGACGCATGCCTTGCCACTATGCTAGCTCCTCTTTTGTGCAACAAAACACCAAATAAAACCCTTAAACCCCAGCTCCTTCAGCTCCTCACACCTAAAGCTCAAAAACTAAAATTTTCCCACCTACTCAGGCATACCCCTAGCCTACAAGTAAGCCCCTAAGACACCAAAACAGCAACATAGCAAGCTCCTAACATGCAAATTATGCCATAACAAAAATAGCCCCTAACCCGGGATATTACATGTTGTCGTTATATCATGTTACATGTGCATGGGTGGGTTATGAAAGAAGGATCGGGTGTACTTCGAGTACGTGGTTGATGTCAGCTTTGTGCTACATCGTGGATTGGCGCTGGCTGAGGTCGCGTTGTGGATCTTTGCGATTTAGTTCGCGTGGTTACCTTGATTGATATCGGCTCTATGCCATATCGTGGCTTGATGGATTGCTGTGTGCTCCATCGTGGTTTGATGTTAGCTATACGCTACATCGTGGATGGCATTGGTTGCCTTTTTGGAGGGAAAAGGAGAGGGTGACTCGATAGTCCCCTGGTGTGTGGTAGGCTAGATAAGGGGGTGTGTAGCGGATGGACCTTAGGATTGGGTTGGGTTTCATGTTGCATTGTTCCGTTGTGAAATGATATGGAAATGGGCCATGCCCAATATGACATGTGGAAAGGTATGTTTTGAGAACATACGTGGAAATGGGCCAAGCCCGATCGATGGATTGATGAGAAAAGGGCCTAGCCGGTGCTTGAATATGATTTGATTGTGGGCCAAGCCAGTTGTGGTAATGTTTAAATGATTATATTTACATGCTGCATTTTATAATTGGGTTGATTTGTGGCTAACATGTGGGTGGATATCGGTGGTTTAATTACACACTGAGTCCGTGTGACTCACCCAACTTTTTAAACATCGCAGGTGAGTCGTGATTAATGGACCGGGTTGGAGTAGATACAAAGGTGGCCATGCGAATGCGATTTTCATGTAAGTAGATGTTTTACTTGTTTAGTTAATTAATAATGATTTTTGTATTATCCGTATTTTGGGAATTTATTTGATGTAATAAGGGCCACTTTTGATTTAAAGTACTCTATTTATGGTTGTTGAAGTTTATGTTTACTTAGAAGTATTTTTACAAATGATTTATATTATAATAACTTATAATAAAGTTTTAATTCGGATATTTTATATCAAGCTTATATTATTTAATAGATTTTAATTGGACATGGTTTCCAAAAGATCACAGATTCTAAAGTTTTATTTTAAGTCAAAACAAATTTTCAACCGTTTTTCAGTAGTGACATACCGGATCCATTCGGGGCTTGTGGGCGGTTTGGGGTGTTACATTTTGGTACCAGAGCCCGGTTCAAAACTCGGCTTTGAGGGTTTTGGGCCCAAAAACATTTTCAAATGGGCTTTTCAAAAATATGGATTTTTAGGAAATATTTTCGAGTTATTCTCGGCATGGCACTGTACCTCCTACCAGAAGTCCACTGGTAAGTACTTGGACTTCAAGTGAATTGTGTATATGAGCTATATGGGCTTTTTATGGGCTCGTAGATTAGAACATTAGGGCTATTGAACCCTAGGACTAGTCTACTCAAACACATGCATAAGACTTAAGGTTACTAAACAAATCAGAAGTAAGTCGCCCAGGTTAAGGTGTGGCAACCATCAGACGCATGTCTAGGATTGGTATTCAATGAGAGCTTGGTACTTAAGCAGTCCTAGCGACTCACCTCCTCTTTACTCGAATCCTACCTGGTGCGTAGCTACGGTTCACCTAACCAAGAGGACTCGTTCATAGGCTAAACCGATTATTAAAACCCGAAAGGGATTAGCCTTATTATTTTAAAACCCTTAGTTTTAAAATTTCCAAAATTTACCCCTTTGGGTTTGTAAACTCTAAATTTGATTTTGAAAGATGTTTTCTCGATTTACAAAATTACCAAAAATACCCCTGTAGGAAAATGACGAAAATACCCCTGGGGTAAAAACGGGCAGAAATGTCTGGATAGTGAATGTGGGTGGTAGATACCACCGAATGTGCCTCTACTGAGGAAGGAATGTGGCTTCATTGGGAAATGAAGGTGTCGCTAGTGATGAATGTGTTCTTGTTGATGAATGGATGTGTCCTTATGGATGAATGTGATATTCTGAAATAGAATAGGGAACTTGAACTGAAAATTTGTGTGATCGAAAGAATCTCTATTACACTCTCCTCCTAAAATTTCTTCGCGGATAACCAAGTGAAACAAATACTAATGTATAAAACTTTTTTTTAATCAGATTAAATCGCGATGTTGGAAGGGGATGTGTTAGATTTGTTAAGATCAGAGTGCGCAGCATAAGCGTAGTACGGTGAGTTAGGATGTACGATTATTCGTTAGTAAGTAATTTCGGGGCGAAATTATTTTTAAGGGGGTAGAATTGTAACACCACAGGTTCGGGGTTATGCGTTAGTGCAAAAATCGAGTGATAGTAGGCTTGGAGTATGGTTGGACATGTTTTAAGGGTTTCGAACTTTAAATTATAAGGGAATGCTTTGGAAAAAAATTGGATTTAAGTGTAAAAGGGGAAAGCTGGGCAAGAAGGCCTTAAAACAATTTTGTGGAGTTTAGGACACAAGAAAGGAATTGGCAAAGTGGCTTGGGCGCTAAGTGCAAAGGGAGTGCCAAGGGGGAAGGGGTTCGAATAACATGGGAAGCAGTTGGGCTTTTATTTTATTTTTTAGCATTAAAGGAAGGGACTAAGGAAGTAGGGCTTAAGAGAATATTGTGGGCGTTGGTGGACAAGAAAGATGGGCTGGTAAAGTGGTTTGGGGCGTTGTAAGGAGGGCTTAGGGGCGGTCATGAGTTCAAGGCGCAAGGAAACAAATTTTGGATATTTATTTTGCAAGTCAGCGTTAGAGATGGAGAGGGCTTAAAAGAAAATGGGGCGAATTTATATCACAAAAAGCGCTTTGGCCGAATGGCCTAGGGCGCTACCTGCAGCATGGGTTCTAGCGGGTCCCATGTTCGAGACCTATGGGCGCGATGCAGGTGTTTTATTTTGGTTTTATTTTGCAGCGGTTTGGAGAGGCGATGGGCGGCACATGGGAGCTTCAAATGGATAAAGATTAAGTCTGCTTTGTTGTTTAGTTCTTTTAGAATTAATTTGGAAGGTAAGTGATAAGGGTTGGGTTATTTTAATTATTTTAGATAGTGGTAGGATAATTGTAGGATTATTTTATTTAGTTTAATTAGTAAATAGGAGTTGTTATTGGTTTATTTTGATTGTGATAAGTATGGGATAAAATAAGAATTTTAATAGGGATTAGATGGTGGAAAATTGTAGGACTCTTGGGGGGTTTGTTTTATTTATTTTGAATGTAGGATAAGGGATAAATAAGGCTTATTTATTTATTTATTTGAATGGATTGGGAGGAGTAAAGTAAGGGAGTTGGCTAATTCAAATTGGTTTGAATTAGTGGCCATAAGTGATGGCCGAATCTTGGTTTCTTCAGGTGGGAGGAGTGGCCGAATTCTATAAATAGGGGAGGGTAGAGTGCCGAAATTATTCTTTTAGTCTCTTGCCGAAAATTAGTATTTGTGTCTCCTAAATTGCGCTAGTAGCCGAATGTTCACTTGAACCCCTAAACCTCATTTTGTCTACTTCTATTTCTTTTGTTCTTAAATGAATTATTCACCCTTCCATATCTCTTTTCTTTTTATTGTGTTAAGTCAAAACCTTACCCTCCTAAACATTCCCTATTCACTTTGTTCTCCATTTTAATTGTTGACCAGAATACCAACATTCTCCTCTCATTTCTTTTGATTTCTTTCATCGCTTTGCAAGCCAAATCTCTCCTTTTATTGCCGAAATCTCCCTTTTCTATTTGTCTTCATCTTGGCGAATAGTAGAGTGGTGCTGATCTCCTTGGGGTGTCTCTTTCAATCGTTGGAAAAGGATTTGACGGGTTGGAGGAGTAACTTGGGATTCAAGATATTTTGGTAAGGAAATATTTAAATTAGTTCGGTGTTTAGACTTATAACTCGGGGTTTAACTAGTTTATCTGATTAAGCATTTTGATGGAGGCCAATACCAGGTCAAGGAGGACAAGGGAAAGTCCCTATCCCAAAGTTTAAGAAAAGAGCTGTCTCGTTGGTTCGGGATTGGCCACCAGGTGTGGGCGACAAGAATGAAAGCTATAGGCGGATAGCCGTAGTCTCGCTTAGCGATAGCGTCGAGGATCGAGTCTAGAACTCCAAGTAATAAGGTGTTTAGTTAGCCATTGTTTCCGGGTTTTGTGTGATATCTCGCTTATGTTATATGCTTACTAATAAGTGCGATGGTAAAAGTGTGATAGATACCCTAAAAGGGGTATGGCGATGATCGGAGTAAGTAGCACATTGTAAATATTGATGTCATTTATTTAAATATGAGTGTATGCCTATATTTGTGAATGACATGCACATGCATCATGTTGTCGTTATATCATGTTACATGTGCATGGGTGGGTTATGAAAGAAGGACCGGGTGTGTACTTAGTGCGTGGTTGATGTCGACTTTGTGCTACATCGTGGATTGGCGCGATCGAGGTCGCGTTGTGGATCTTTGCGATTTAGTTCGCGTGGTTACCTTGATTGATATCGGCTCTATGCCATATCGTGGCTTGATGGATTGCCGTGTGCTCCATCGTGGTTTGATGTTAGCTATACGCTACATCGTGGATGGCATTGGTTGCCTTTTTGGAGGGAAAGGAGAGGGTGACTCGATAGTCCCCGGTGTGTGGTAGGTTTGGATAAGGGGGTGTGTGTAGCGGATGGACCTTAGGATTGGGTTGGGTTTCATGTTGCATTGTTCCGTTGTGAAATGATATGGAAATGGGCCATGCCCAATATGACATGTGAAAGGTATGTTTTGAGAACATACGTGGAAATGGGCCAAGCCAGTGATCGGTGGATTGATGAGAAAAGGGCCTAGCCCAATGCTTGAATATGATTTGATTGTGGGCCAAGCCCGTTGTGGTAATGTTTAAATGATTATATTTACATGCTGCATTTTATAATTGGGTTGATTTGTGGCTAACATGTGGGTGGATATCGGTGGTTTAATTACACACGAGTGCAGGTGACTCACCCAACTTTTTAAACATCGCGGTGAGTCGTGATTAATGGACCGGGTTGGAGTAGATACAAAGGTGGCCATGCATGATGATTTTCATGCAGTAGATGTTTTACTTGTTTAGTTAATTAATAATGATTTTTGTATTATCCGTATTTTGGGAATTTATTTGATGTAATAAGGGCCACTTTTGATTTAAAGTACTCTATTTATGGTTGTTGAAGTTTATGTTTACTTAGAAGTATTTTTACAAATGATTTATATTATAATAACTTATAATAAAGTTTTAATTCGGATATTTTATATCAAGCTTATATTATTTAATAGATTTTAATTGGACATGGTTTCCAAAAGATCACAGATTCTAAAGTTTTATTTTAAGTCAAAACAAATTTTCAACCGTTTTTCCGTAGTGACATACCAGATCCGGTCAGGGCTTGTGGGCCGGGTTTGGGGTGTTACAATTTCTTTCCCAAACATCAAGCTTACCTAAACTATCATTCAACTTACCATAAAAATATAAAGTCAAACCTACCAAAGCCTCCAACAAAAACGGTCAACCCTCCCCCTAGACCAAAATGCCGTCCACATACATGGACTAATGGCCATAGAAGAGTTTCCAAAACATCACCCCATACTTCAAGCCTTATGTCCCCTTATCCTACCATAACTTTAAGATTCTTATCCCCTAATTCAAGCTTTCCTTAAACCAATATTCAACTTACCAAAAACTTAAAGTCCAACCTATCATAATTAGAGTTTGACCGTCCATCAATGCTAGGATACAAAAATAAAGTCTTCAAAATGCTTTCCAAGCAACTCGAACCACTTCCCTCAAGCAACCTTTCAAGCTCCTTATCCACTATGCTACTAACTCCTCTTGTGATAGAATTTAACACTTAAATTAACTTAAGTGTCAAGTTCACTTAATCCACTTCATTAAATAAACCATACTAAAAATTATTCTATCTTCCTAAATAGAATCAAGCCTTCACAAGACTATGCTAACACACAAAAAAAAAAATTCATACCTGAATTAATACTAAAGCCCAAGGCCCAATCTTACTAAGCCCAATTTCGGGATGTTACAATTCTACCCTCCTAAAAAAATAATTTCGTCCTCGAAATTACTTACTAACGAACAATCGTACATCCTATCTCACCACACTATGCTCTAGTGCGCACTCTGATCTCAATAAAATTAACATATTTCTATGCACGGTCTCTAAGTTCACACTCAGGGTTCCATCCACTTCACTAGCAACACAAATACGAACTAGCTCTTATAACAAACAAGGCAATAAAGGGTATTCCAAACGTAAGAAACTTACCCGTTGTCACATCTGGCACATCACTATCCTCCCTCTGACGAACTGCATACACCAGACCTGGCTGTCTTGCCTCAGTGGTACCATTACCTCGGCCTGGTGCTCCACGACCTCGGCCAAAACCATTTCCTCCATGGTTCAGACCATGACCCCTCGTCGCTTGCTGACCACCTCTGCCCGGCTGCTCATAACCCCGCCTTACATCCGAGCCCTATTCGGATCCTGAGGACAGTCTTTAATCAAATGGGACTTACACTTACATCTAAAACACTCCCGATTCCGGTTCCAGCACTCGCTAACATGATACCGTCCACACTGAGCACACGAACGGTCCGGATTTCCAGTAGTTGGCTTAGAAACACGAGCAGAATTCTCAACCCTCGGTCTTTTCTGAAGGCTCTCAGACGATTCTGACGGTCCAAAACTCCTCTTATCCGGATCCTATCCATATCTCTGCTTACCCCTACGAGTCCTTAATCCTCTCGGCTACCTTAGCCTTCTCTACCAACGCAGCGAACTCCGTTCTTGGTGTGGAGCTATCAACAACCTCAGGTCATCCCTTAATCCGTCCTCAAGCCGGACACAACGTTCATGCTCCGTAGCAACTACTCCTCGAGCATATCGGCTTAACCTTAAGAATTCCGCCTCGTACTCATTCTGGACTTGTTCCCTTGAACGAGTCCCGAAATGCCTTTCTCTGCGCATCAATATAATGAGTCCCCACATACTTCTTCTGATACGCCGCCTTAACATACTCCCAAGTGAGATCCTCAGCTGTAGCACCATCCCGTACCGTGAGCCACCACTGATACGGCTCGTCGCGAAGTAGCGCCACCATTTCCTTGACTTTTCTTCAGCATTTAGATCCAAATCATCCATGATTCGCTCCGTCGCCTCTAACCAATACTCTGCCGTACTGGGTGCCACACCAGATACCCCACGGAACACCTCAGCTCCATTGGCTCGGAGTCGCTCGGGTACGGACTTTCTAGCTCTCATATTTCCACCTGCTCCAGCCACCATCTCAAGAATTCGCGATCTTGCTTGCGACACGCATCATCCCCCCCGTCTCGATCTCATTGCTCAACACCAAAAGTCGGTGGTGGTGGTGGTACCTCATTCTCGGACCCTTGACTGATCTAATCTAACGGGTTCCGTCTGACCATCCTGCCTCGACCACGTCCACGATGACCACGTCCCCTAGAGCTTATTTCTAACGTCGCGTCTTAATCTTTTTAAAAAAAGGTTTTATGCATTAGTACTTTTTGTTCCACTGTTTATCCGCGAACAGTTTTATGAAAAGAAGTTTAATAGTGGTTCTTTCGATCAATCAAAGTTTTCATCTTAAGTTCACTATTCTAATTCAAAGAATCACATCCACCTTCATCCACAACATTCAACACATCATTATAGGTATTTCGACCATTCCCGACCCAGGGTAATTTAAATCATTTTCCTACAAAGGTATTTTCGTAATAAATCGAGTGTATTTCGAAAAATTCTCAAGTCTAAAAGGATTTTATAAATCAGAGGGGTAATTTGGTAAATTTAAAACAAAGATCTTTATAAAACAGTATGGCTAGTCCCTTTCGGGTTTTAGTTATTGGGTATAACCCGTGAATAGGTCCTCTTGGTTAAGGTGAACCGTAGCTACGCACCAGGTAGGATTCGAGTAAAGAGGAGGTGAGTCACTCGGACTGCTTAAATACCAAGCTCTTACTGAATCCACTCCTAGACATGTGCACAATGGTTGCCACACCCTAGCTCGGCGACTTAGTCACAGGTTTGTTCAATTGTTCTTTAAGTCTTATGCATGTGTTTGAGTGCACTAGCCCTACGGTCCAATAGTCCTAATATTCTAATCTACGAGCCCAAATAAGCCCATAACATTCACATATATAAATCACTTCAATAGTCAGAGGTACTTACCTAGTGGACTTCGGGTTGGAGATACAGGTGCCACGCCAAAATACCTGAAATAAAAGTCCATATTTTGAAAAGCCCATTTTGAAAACTGTTTTTGGACCCAAAATCCACAAAGCCGAGTTTTGAACCGAGCTCGATACTGTCTGTAACACCCCAAACCCGGCCCATACGCCACGGCCGAATTTAGAATGCCACTGCGGAAAACGTTTGAAAAATATTTTGGCTTAGAGTGAAAACATAAAAATTTATTGTCTTTAATAAAACATTGTATATTTATAAATCCAAATAAAATCAAGTTGTTACAAATTCTTCGATTTGAAATTTTAACATATATCTTTAAGATATGAGTTGCAAAAAAAAAATATATATAACATATCCAAATAATAAAAATTGTCAATCCACTTTAAAACATAATAATAAACTTCAAAACTTTTTAAGTGGCCCTTATTACAATAACCAAATATTCGCAAATTCTAAAAATATGTATAATATATATAAAATAAGGAAAATAACTTCATGGGCCACCTCGTATCTACTCCAACTCGGTCCAAGCTTTATGCATCACTGTAAGGTTTGAGAAAAATTGGGTGAGTCAACAGACTCAGTGCATAGTTAATACACATGTCCCTACATATGGGCTTGGCCCATATCCACACAGTCCACATACAAAATTATGCAAAATGAAGCCCAACCCAACCTAGTTCCATCCATTACACCAACCTCGGCACACATTGTCGCCCAAGGCCGTGGCTAATCCACCGATCACCTAAGTGATCCCACATAACTTACCTCGGCAGACTTGTTTGCTCAAGGCCGTGGCTAAGCCACCGATCACATAAGTGATCCCACATATCAATTAATCCACGGTGATGCACACGGCTATCAACCGCCGAGATGGGCACCTAGCCAACACCTCCTTGATGAAGCACATAGCTAACATCAAGCGCCAATGTAGCACAAGGCTAACATCGGACCACGTACATAAAGTACACCCTTTCCTTCGATAGTCACATCCCAAGTCCCATGCATATATATATGTGTATCATGGAAACATATCACTTGAACAATAATGCATCACATGCCATCACATTTCATATATTCATCAATGATCATTTAATATCGTAATTCAACGACCTGAGTATTCGATCACCCACCACAGTATTCACAATCTTAGCCCTTAATTCGGCTACCATTAACATCAAATCACATATACATAAATATAACACATACACACAATCAAGAGACAGTGCGATAACTACGCACCTTTTTGGCACAGTCGGCTAAAACCCGAGATCACACGTTTGCACCTAAAAGTCTACCGAAATCCCTAAATGGAACCATATTAGTTTCGGCCTCTACATCAAAAAGCATTAGAAAGTGGCCTTTGCCCTCAAGAAAACGACATAGAAAAGAGAAAGGAAATACGACCATGAACACTTACCTATCTTCCAAAACCGATTGAAGAAAACCAAATGAATGCCTTCCCTTGATGATATTCGGCAAAACAATACTAAAAGGAAGTGGGAAGTTTCGGCAATATGGTTAAAAGGTGAAGGAATTTCGCTATGGTTGATTTGTAATAACAAAAGGATTTGACTAGAGTGGAGAAAGAGAAAAAGAAAGAAATTGCAATAGGAGAGGAATGTTTTCGGTTTTGAGCAAAAGTGGAAGAAAGAAAAAGAGAAAAGGAGGGAAGGAAGGTTCGGCTAACCACTAAAGATGAAAAAGATATAAAGAGAAAAGAGTTGGTTTTAGGCTACAAAGAAAATAAAATATGAGAGAGACTCAAATGAATATTCGGCCAAATGCCTAAAAGAAAATTCGGTAAACCACAATGGTCCTTTCGGCTTTGACACTAAACAAGAAAGCAATGCCAAAACTAAAACAAAAATTATACCAAAAGCCTAAGACACAATCGGCTAAGGAGGAAGATTTTGGAGAGGAAAAGAAAATGCAAAAGATGTACAAAGTGCTACCCAAATTCCTATCAACATTCGCCCAACACCCTAGACACCCATACCGTCCACATTCATGTCAAACTTTCTCTGAAAAACTTTCCATAGCATAACACCTTACAACATGCCTTATGTTCTCACATCAACCTTTAATCAAATGATTTCTTTCCCAAACATCAAGCTTACCTAAACTATCATTCAACTTACCATAAAAATATAAAGTCAAACCTACCAAAGCCTCCAACAAAAGCGGTCAACCCTCCCCTAGACCAAAATGCCGTCCACATACATGGACTAATGGCCATAGAAGAGTTTCCAAAACATCACCCCATACTTCAAGCCTTATGTCCCCTTATCCTACCATAACTTTAAGATTCTTATCCCCTAATTCAAGCTTTCCTTAAACCAATATTCAACTTACCAAAAACTTAAAGTCCAACCTATCATAATTAGAGTTTGACCGTCCATCAATGCTAGGATACAAAAATAAAGTCTTCAAAATGCTTTCCAAGCAACTCGAACCACTTCCCTCAAGCAACCTTTCAAGCTCCTTATCCACTATGCTACTAACTCCTCTTGTGATAGAATTTAACACTTAAATTAACTTAAGTGTCAAGTTCACTTAATCCACTTCATTAAATAAACCATACTAAAAATTATTCTATCTTCCTAAATAGAATCAAGCCTTCACAAGACTATGCTAACACACAAAAAAAAATTCATACCTGAATTAATACTAAAGCCCAAGGCCCAATCTTACTAAGCCCAATTTCGGGATGTTACAGGCAAGTTGGACTTTTTAATTTTGGCAAGGTGGCTAAGGATATTAGGAAAGGATGAAGGTAGGGAAAGAAATCAAAAGAAAAGGCAAGTATAGGGAACATGTTGGCTCAAAGAGAGGAAAATGTTTTGGAATGTTTTTGATGGCCAAAATGTTTGACTTTTTTGGTTTGGTATACACGGTTTTGAGGGGGGTAAAGGGGAGTGCCGAAAATCCTTTAGGAATTTTGTAAGTTTTAGTGTTTGAGAGGTTACTTTTCTTCTTAGCCTTTTTGGTGATTTTTATTTTTTCCAATTCCTTTCCTCTTGGCCGAAACCTCCTAGCACATTTGTGCAATTTTCTTTCTCTTTTGTTGGTCGAAACATTCATCTCTTGCATCACCTTCCCTTGATAGCCGAACCATCTAGCATCCATCCATCACCCATTCTTTTCTTTTAACCATTTCTTCAATCTTTCCTCTTCTCTAAAATCGGCATCACTTTAAGATCACATCTTCTTGTTTGATTTTCTTCCAAAGCCGAATCTAGTATCATTCCATCTCTTCACTACTTCTTTTCTTTTTACCTTGGACAATCTCTTCCTGATCGAGTTGGTAAGTGACTTATCATCCATCTTTTCATTTCATTTTTAGCCGAATATTTGAGTTAATCATTTTCGGTTACTCTACTTTGTTTCTCTATTGAAATATCTCTCTCCATCACTTTCATGTTGTGATCAATATCTTCTTTCGTAGTGATCTTAGTGGGTGGCCGAATATCATTCTAGTCATAAGTCAAGTGGTGGAAATTGAATCCATCATCAACAAGGTAAGGAGTTCTTTATGGATTATTTGATATCGTTCATTATTCGATTGGTTGCTAAATGGATTAATGGTTTGGACTAATCGGTCACTATAGGAACCAAATCGCCCGATCACCTATCCCTCGTAATAAGAGACTCGGATTGTTGGTAAGTGATATAGATTGTTAATCAATCGAAATACTTGGTTGAAGTTGTATTTTGGGCTTCGGACTAATTGTTGACCCATTGTACCTTTAGGTGCCGCGGAGAGTATCGTGTTACGAATTCCGAATAAGGTGTATAATCCCGTACCCTACCGAATACATGTTTGAAATGGTGGTAATCTCATATCTCTCTGAAAGTTTGCATGAAATGTTCTGTTATTTGGTCGAAATACCGAAGGAAATCGGAAACCGGCATCCGTGACCACTCGGGCGTACGTATTTTAGTAGTGGTAACCATATTTTGCAATGAAACAGTTTGGTCAGCAGCAGTGACGTGATTTTGAAAAATCATGAAAAATAGGATAAAGGGAATTAAAAAGTGAAAAAGATATCAGATTAAATATTACTGTGTCTATTTTTATATGAAAGAAAAAGAGGTGGAAGAGGAATTTTATATTCTATGATATTTTAAATTTAGTGGGACTGGAACTGATTGACTTCGTGGTTCCCTGATCTGTCTTAGAAAAATCATTTAAAATTGTAAAAAGTGAATTATGAGTTATAATTTATATGTATAGATTCCTTAGTGAGCCTATTTTCAATAGAAACAAGTGGGAGCAACATATGAAAACTGTACAGTTAAATATTTGAATTTCGGGTAAGAGAGGTCAGAACCGTTCATCAGTGAAACAAGGGAAACTTTAAGAAATAAACTGCACTAAATGGTTAAGTCAAAAATTCTTGAAAAATTTTAGTAAGAAGATATATGAGTCTAGTTTCAAGGAAAATTTACGGATTTAAATTTTGAGTTTCCTAAATCGAGTTATAGTCAATTTAGTCAGTATGACGCAGATGGACAGTTTCAATTTTTTTAAGCCTCACATTAGTAGTTAAGTCTAGGTTGCCGAATTACCAAAATACCCTTGGAGGGTAAATTACCGAAATACCCCTGGGTTGCGAGATTACTGAATTACCCTTAGTGGGTAAAATTACCGATTTATCAAAATGTCCTTATGGACCGATTTACTGAAATGCCCCTATGGGCCGAATTGATAGAATGCCTTAGTGGGCTGAACTACAAAGCTCAATAATGGGCCGATTCATCGTATTCAATTACTAGACTAATGGTTGTTATACATGTGGATATTTTATGTTGTTATGTGTATTGCATCATCACATATTGCATGGGATGGGAAAACTTGAATGAAGAGAAGTATAGACCGGTGGCATTGCCACAAATTCTGATATGGGCTATGTGCCAATTGAAATATGGCTTTGTGCCATCGTGATTAAGGTTGTGTGCCGATTATATTACCGTATATGATACTCTGGTGGTTAAGCCACAAAATTATTATAAATGGCAGCTTGTCTACAAATTGGAGAGACTGGCGGGGTGGGTTGACTTGATCCCCACAGGAGAGACTGGTTGGTACTGGGGAGAGATTGGTTGGATGGGTTGGGTTGCATACATTTGCTTCATATATATATGTTCCGTTATGAAAGTGGGCTCCGGCCCAAGATGTTGCTATATGGGTTCAGGCCCAGTGGATGACAGTAAGGGATTTCACACTGAGTTCTCGTAACTCACCCCTCCTTTTTAATCTCTATAGGTAATGCTCCGTAATGAGGACTTGGGCCCATGGATGACTCGGTGGAGGCCATAATTCAAAAAAATGGTGTTATTGAATTTTAAATTTCTATTTCCGTTTATTTTATTATTTTGCTATTTTGGTTTAAGTTGTAATAAGGCCTCTGGGATATATTTTAAATTGCTTTATGTTTAGTCATACTCATTATATTGCTTGAATTGTTTTAACGGGGATTTTCTAAAATCATAAATATGGTTTTCAAAAAAATTGATCAACAAATGGATTTTTAAACAAACTTGTACAAATAATTTAACTTGAATTTTTCCTACAAATTATCAACGATATTTTCAAAAGTCACAGTTTCAAAGTTCACTACCTTGATTATTGACTCATCAATCAATCTCTCAAAAATACTTGTATTTTATCTATGTTTCCACAACGATTTCAAAATGCTTCTGCAACTCTAGTTCTAAACATCACATTTTTGTAAAATGTTTATTTCAAATATGCTTTCGCCACCAAAAAGGTTTTTAAAAGATAATTACGTTTTCAAGTAGTTAACAATTGCTTAAGTGTTTTGGGTTTTAACAAAGAGGCTGTAATTCTATAACAAGTTTTTTTTCCATGTGACACGCCAGATTCGAGCCTAACTTCTAGGCCGGGTTTGGGGTGTTACAGACACGGCCTGGACTTGATCCAACACGGCCGTGTCTCCTTGATAGACTAGAACATGGCCTGATAATGATTTACACGGGCGTGTCACCTCATTAAAAGTCCGAACACGACCTAAAGACAATTCACACGGGCGTGTGCCATGGCCGTGTCCCTGTCATGGAGAAGAGCAATTTCACTCGAAAAAGGATACTTAGGGGCAAATAAACCTATTTCAAAAGCCTATATAAACACCCTAAGTATACCCTAGAAGAGGGCGGTGAGCTAGGCCAAGGAGCCGAGCCAAAAAGGTCAGATTTGTGGGATTCACTCGAGGATAGTCAGTTGATCCATCTCAAGAAGCCGGAATTCTACTCAAGACGGCGGATCTCTCGTTCAATTCCTTCAGGGGGTTTTAGGGTTTTGTTATGTTTTGTTTTATCTTTTCTTCTGAGATGATTTCTTGTTATGTTTTGTTTTATCTTTTCTCTCGTTCAATTCCTACTTAGATGAATCTTGTTATCGTTTGCTGAACTATATGATAAATACTTGATTTGTTCTTAATTATGTGTTCTTAATTCTTGTGTTGATATTTCCGGGATATTGATTCAAGTTTGATGTGCTTAGGTGGAGGAGCAAAGTCCCTCGCTAAGAGTAGATCTAGCATAATTAAGCGGAGTTGATCGCGCGCCTAGAGATAGGGTGACGAGATTTTGCGGATTAGGGTGAAACCAAATATGGGAGTCCATAGATCGAGTTAATGCAATTCTAGGGGTTTTAATTAGAAAGAGATTTCAATTAATCACCTAGGGTTAGACGTTATTCGCTTCAAGAGAGGGTTTAATATACATTAGGGTCTCTACGGATCAAGTCAAGTGAATAAATCATCTGGTTGATTTAGATAACAAGTGAAGTCTAGGTGGATTCTTCCTAAGGTATATCGTCCTAATCAACCGAGTTTTTCCAACGATGATTTCCTAATTCATTCTTTTTGTCTTTGCGTCTTTAGCTTAGTAGTTAGTTAAATTTAGATTAAATAATGATCGTTGTATTTCAGAGTTTTAAATTTATAATGATCGATCCTGGAACTAACTATAACAACGATTGAAGCAAGTGCACCTATCGAACAGTAGTATAGCTTAGGCAAGACCGGATTGTCGAACCCAAAGGAACTAAAAGTACTAATACTAACTTTCTTTCTATTATTTAGCCTAAAATAAGTGAAATTGTTTATTAATCTAAATTAACTAATTACTAAGCTAAAGACGCAAAGACAAAAAGAATGAATTGGGGAAATACTTGGGCAAAACTCAGTAGATTAAAACGATACGCTTAGGAAGAATCCACCTAGACTTCACTTGTTATCTAACACTGAACCAGAGGATTTATTCACTTGACTTGATCCGTAGGACTCCCTAATTTATATTAAACCATCTCTCGAGGCGAATAATGTCTAACCCTAGGTTGATTAATTGAAATCTCTTTCTAATTAAAACCCCTAGAATCGCATTAACTCGATCTATGGATTCCTATATTAGGTTTCACCCTAATCTGGCAAAATTTCGTCACCCTATGTCTAGGCGCGCGAACAACTCAGCTGTAATTATGCTAGATCTATGAATAGGCAGGGACTTTTGCTCCACCACCTAAGCACATCATACTTGAGTCAATATCCGCGAAATATTAAAACAAGAATTAAGCACACATAATTAAGAACAAATCAAATATTTATCATATAGTTCAGAAAATAATAACAAGATTCATCTAGGTTTCATCCCCCCTCAGGTATCTGAAGGGTTTAGTTCATAATAATAAAGAAAAACATCTCAGAAGAAAAGATAAAACAAAACATAATAAATCCCTAAAACTCCCTGAAGGAATTGAAGGAGAGATCCTCCGTCTTGAGTAGAATTCCGGCTTCTGGAGATGGATCAACTGGCTATCCCTTGAGTGTTTCCCACAAATCTGACCTTTTCGGCTCGGCTCCTTAGCCTAGCTAATCGCCCCTAAACGGTAGCTTTAGGCTCCCGTCGACTCCCCGAATAAGTTGCCCCCTAGGGTGTTTATATAGCCTTTGAGATGCCTTACTTGGCCTCCAAGTACCCTAATTCAAATAGGATTCCTATTTGGGTGTTTGAATAGGCTTTGGAATGTGTTTCTTTGCCTCCAAGTATCCAAATCCGAGTAAAACTCCTCTTGGCCGCGGCAGGGACACGCCCATGGCACACGCCCATGTAATTCGTGGCCAGGCCATGTTCGAGTCTATTGAATGAGGCACGGTCGTGTGGTCTTGGGCCCAGGCCGTGTGGATTTCGTGATATGGCCTATTTACTCCGTTTTGGGCTCGTTTTCCGTTCTTTCCATCATTGGGTGCTCTCCAGAGTATAAAACATGAAAACAAAGGATTAAGAGCATTAATTTACACAATTCAAGGCTTAAATCATCCAAAAGCGTGCTAAATGTGGGCCTAAAATATGTTACTTTTACAGTTTATCACATACCCCCACACTTAAGCTTTTGCTTGTCCTCAAGCAAAATTCTCAACTTACAATTAAAACGAACTTTCCATGATTCAATATTCCTATCAACAATGTCTCATCATAATTCATAGATAATTTATACATGGATAATTTAACTCAAAGGGTCCTAAAGATTCAAGCAATGTAAGTCATACATTTGTAGCACAAAAACATAGGTGTTTCCCCTCATCTAAATAGTTACCTCTGATCCAAAACCTACAAGGATTGACATCCTCACAAAAGATTCACTCAAATCACTCGAAGTGTTTAAGGTTCAGAATTAAGCACTCAAATGTCAAACTTGAAAAGTTAATCCCATAGGCTTGCATGAAAATCAAATCTTCACCACTGTAATATGAGATGATGCACAAATCAAAAGGTCTTTGAAAGGGTTGTAACGGGGCTTGGGTTAAGGTGTGGATAAAGGTTGAATTAGAGGGTTAGAATCGAGATTGACCTGAAAAATTACCTAACTAGAAAAAATGAACTGATAAATAAATAATTACATGAATTGAAACTTTGAAACTAATAATACGAGCTTCTTCTTCAATAAATAGACTTCAACTGTATAAGCTTGATTTTCATCATACTAATACTGAATATACTTCGATGTTTTTTTTAAACAAATCATAATAAAGAACTTTAACAACTGAAATAAAGAACATAGTTAGGCAACTGATCAAATCGAATCTCGACCAAAAAGGGTAGTCAAGAAGAATGGTGATAACAAATACGAAGGGTTTTGGGTTAATATTAGTGGGTGAGTCAATAAAAAGGGTTGTTAGGATTAAAAGGGGTTCACTAGGGGTTAATTGTGAAGGTAGGCTTTTAATGGAGTTAGTGGGTTAAAACCTAGATGCCTTAATCATCTCTGCATATCAAATCATAGGTGTGGTCTCGATATGTATAAACGAGGCAAGTTCTAGAATAACAAATCAATGTTGACATACTCATAATCAATAAAGTGAGCATGAAAAAGAATATATGCTCTATAAGGCTCAAAAACTCACAAAAATTATGGGTATTTTTGACATCAACCTCGTAAATTTCAAACTTCAAAGTAATATTTAAACTCAGTTCGACAACCTAGCAAATTTTAATTGAAAAAAAATGGACTTATCATGCTTGATTCTTTAGTATCTTAAAATTTAATTATCAATGCACAATTATCAATGACTTAATCTAAAACATATCAATAAAATCATAAATCATTAGAAATTTCATCCTAATTAGTAATATGAGGAATTTACTTAAAAATAAGACTAAATTCAGGATTTTGATAATAATGCAAAAAAAGTTAGGCACGTCTAAGATTCATCCCCCCACACTTAAGATGTACATTGCCCTCAATGTACAAAGCTAGATATATAGACAATAATACTAAAATCATAAGATACGGGGAGAAGTGAAATTTCCTGAATTTTGGATGGATTCCTTGAGTCGGAGGTGAAAGATAAGTTGGAGGGGCCGGTCTGGATGGCGATCCTGCGCTAGATGAAGAAATTGGGTAGCTCATGGAGAATTAGCCAAGATAATTAAAACTATACTAACTAAATAATTAAAGAAAAGCAAGCTAACGTGAAGAGAAGTAAAAATTGAAATAAAATTGAAAGAAAAGATGGATGGACCGTAGAGTCCTTATTGTTGTGTGTGATTTCTAAGGTTGGGGATATGGTGGTGGTCGTGGTGTGATTCCCTAGCAGCCTTTAGAACCTAAAATCAAGAAACTAAAGTAAAATAAGTTAAATTAAGTAGAAGAGAAGTAAAGATAAGGAAATTGAAGCAAAAGAGAAAAACGAAATAAAAACTAAATGGCCTCAAATATCCTTGGCTCATCGAGTGATTGAAGCGGCCGGCATGAACTTATGTAGATCGGTCTCCGTGAGGGAGACTGTGCTTGGCTTCTTCCGCTTCTTTGGCATTGTTTTGGTGTAGCTCAAGGGTATAGAGAAAAGGGGTAGGAAAAAAATGAAAAGTTGAAGGTTGAAAGTTAGTAGGAGAAGAGGGAAGGGAGGGGGGTTAAATAGATTTTTAAACCTGGTACAATCCCACGCCCGTGCTTCTTAGGCGTGTCGATTCACACGGCCGCCTCACACGGCCGTGTGTCTAGGTGTGTTGGTTCACCCACGCCCGTTTTACAGATTGCCACGCCCGTTGGTGATAAGTCAGTGTCGTCCACGGCCGCGTCGCACGATCGTGGCATTCTGTCGATGCCCGTGGGGCGGTGGTTGGAGTCCGTGACTTCGAAGATTTGATTCTCTCTGACTCGTACCACCTCTGCCATGTCAGTACGGCGATCCGGGGCATCCACACGGCCACAGCCACGACCGTGTGCTAGGCCGTGTGGCCTAGAAATCTACACCTTTTGGTTAGTTTAAAGCTAGATACTATAAAGAAAGGATAAAATAGAATAAATAAGAAAAAATAAAAATGTAAAAGTTAATGGGGTTAGTGCTCAGGTTGCCTCCCGAGAAGCACTCGTTTATAGTCTTAAGCTAGACTCTCCTCTCATTTGTATGTTCATGGTGGTTTGAGGAGTTGAAAGTCCTTCCTCATGCTATCGGTTTCATTATCATGATAGTATTTAAGTCGAGACGTGTTTATATTGAAAGTGCCAAAGAAAGGATTACTTACCTCAACTATTCCGTATGGAAAAACACTGATTACCCTAAACGGTATTTCTTTATTTGTGTTAGGGTCAGGAGGAGATATTCGAGGGTCAGTTTTTCCTATCAATACCTGATCTCCGATTTTGAATTTTTTTACTTCGTGGAGTGGCTCTGGTTCTGCTTCGTGTATTCCTAATTTTTTCTTGAAGTACGTCTTCCACTCGTCTAGCTCATCGATCTGAATCCTTCGATCTTCATGAACTACTTCCTTGTTAGCATGGTTTTAGGATCAGGTTTAGTTGTATTCTTTTGTGGTGTTTCCAGAAAATAAGGGTTAACCGAATGGTTATTAGTAGAATTTATGTTCTCACCTTGATTACTCGATGTTCTGGCTGAGTCGAGAGCCTTGAGGGTGACCGTCTCATTACCTACACGAAGTATGAGTTCTCCTGCATCAATATCAATTTTAGTCCTGGCAGTTGCTAAAAAGTGTCTTCCTAAAATTAAGGGAATCGAATTATCCTCATCCATGTCTAAGACAACAAAATCTACTGGGAAAACGAATTTGTCAATTTTTACAAGAACATCTTCGATAATACCCTTAGGAATTCTAACAGTTTTATCAGCTAATTGAATGCTCATCCTAGTTTGTTTGGGTTTCCCTAGACCTAATTGTTTAAACAATTTATAAGGCATTACATTTATGCTTGCCCCTAAATTAGCTAACGCATTATCAACGGTTAGTCTACCAATTAAACATGGAATTGTAAAACTCCCTAGATCTTTTAGCTTTTGTGGTAGTCTATTCTGTAACATTGCTGAGCATACTGCGTTTAATTCCACATGTGGATCTTTGTCTAATTTGTGTTTGTTCGTCAAGAGATGTTTTAAAAATTTCCTCGAATCTGGCATCTGTGAAAGAGCTTCAAGTAGCGGTAAGTTAATATGTAATTTCTTTAAAAGTTTAAGAAACTTACCGAACTATTCCTCTGTGTCGTCTCTCGTTAATGCTTCGGGATATGGTATGCGAGGTTGGTACTCCTTGATTACCGTTTTTGGTTTTTCTTGTGTTACCTCAACTTTACCTTTTTCTACATCGTTTCCTTGTATTGGAATGGGTTCGTCTAATCCTTCACTTTCTTGAGCTGTAATGGCTTGGATTTGCTCCTTTGGATTAATCTCAGTTTTGCTTGGTAGACGCCCTTGCGATCGTTCAGACATCAGCTTCGCGAGTTGTCCAACTGACTTAGGAACTTCCTCAAATGACTTAGTGACTTCCCTAACTTGGCTCTCGATCCCTTTGATCGATGCTTGTTGGGTCTTAAGGGTGGTTTCAGTGTCTTTGAGACAGTTTTCTGTGGATGCTATGAATCTTGTCAGCATCTCTTCAAGGTTCGGCTTCTTCTCCTGTGGATAGGGCTGATTTTGGAAATTTTGAGGAGGTTGTTGTCTTTGATTTCCTTAATTTCCTTGACCTCCACACGAAAAATTTGGGTGGTTCCTCCAACCTGGGTTATAATTATTACTATATGGGTTATTATTAGATCTGAAATTGTTACCTATATAGTTTATCTATTCACTCTCTCTGCCCGGTTGGTAGGGTGGGTACTCAGGATTCGCCACGGTTCCACTTGCGTCGCACTGCATTACTGGATGTACCTACAAAGAACACAAACTATCAAGCTTTTTATTCATCATCTCTACCTGTGTTGATAGCATGGTTACTGTATCAATGTTGAAAACTCCGACTGATTTTGTTGGTTTTGTCCTCGTAACCTGCCACTGATAGTTATTCAATGACATCTCTTCAATAAACTCGTAAGCTGCTTCAGAGTTCTATTGTTTAGGGTTCCACCGACGGCTGAATCAATTAGTTGCCTCATTGAGGGGTTTACACCGTTATAGAAAGTTTGGACTTGGAGCCACAAGGGTAAACCATGGTGCGGACACCTTCTCAAGAGATCCTTATATCTCTCTCATGCGTCATATAATGTCTCTAAATCCATCTGCACAAAAGAAGAGATATCATTCTGTAATTTGGCCGTTTTGCCCGGTGGGAAATATTTTAATAAAAAATTTTCGGTCATTTGATCCCATGTAGTGATTGACCCTCGTGGTAACGAGTTTAACCACTATTTGGTTTCATTCCTTAATGAAAAGAGAAATAATCGAAGCCTTATGGCATCATCAGAAACGCCATTTATTTTGAAGGTATCACAGAACTCTAAAAAATTAGATATATGAATGTTTGGATCTTCATCCTGTAAACCATCAAATTGAACAAATTGTTGAATCATTTGTATAGTGTTAGGCTTTAATTCAACATTATTAGCAGCTATAGCAGCCTAACTATACTAGCTATAGCAGCATTATTTTCTGCCACATCTTGTGGTGGTGGATTATTTTCGTCCATCCCTTCAGTAGGATTGGATTCGTCTTCTCGCTCTTTTTCTGTGTAATTTAGGGCTCGCCTAATTTCTCTGCGATTTCTACGAGCGGTAGCTTCAATATCACTATCGTATACTAAAGGTCCTCTCGGGTTCCTTCTAGTCATAAACTAGAGGTACCTGCTAGGAAAAGAAAGAAAGAAAATTTAGCAAAGTTAAAATTTAAACTTAAAAATAAAAGTAAATTACAGAAAATAAAAAATAATGGCTAAAGTAATAAAAATAGAGCTTTCTTAATATTTTAGCTCCCCGGCAACGGTGCCAAAAACTTGATCGTTGTATTTCAGAGTTTTAAATTTATAATGATCGATCCTGGAACTAACTATAACAATGATTGAGGCAAGTGCACCTATCGAACAGTAGTATAGCTTAGGCAAGACCGGATTGTCGAACCCAAAGGAACTAAAAGTACTAATACTAACGTTCTTTCTATTATTTAGCCTAAAATAAGTGAAGTTGTTTATTAATCTAAATTAACTAATTACTAAGCTAAGGACGCAAAGACAAAAAGAATGAATTGGTGAAATACTTGGGAAAAACTCAGTTGATTAAGACGATACCCTTAGGAAGAATCCACCTAGACTTCACTTGTTATCTAACACTGAACCAGACGATTTATTCACTTGACTTGATCCGTAGGACTCCCTAATTTATATTAAACCCTCTCTCAAGGCGAATAACGTCTAACCTTAGGTTGATTAATTGAAATCTCTTTCTAATTAAAACCCCTAGAATCGCATTAACTCGATCTATGGATTCCCATATTAGGTTTCACCCTAATCCGGCAAAATTTCATCACCCTATCTCTAGGCGCGCGAAAAACTCTGCTGTAATTATGCTAGATCTATGAATAGGCAGGGACTTTTGCTCCACCACCTAAGCACATCATACTTGAATCAATATTCGCAAAATATTAAAACAAGAATTAAGCACACATAATTAAGAACAAATCAAGTATTTATCATATCGTTCAGAAAATAATAACAAGATTCATCTAGGTTTCATCCCCCCTTAGGTATCTGAAGGGTTAGTTCATAATAATAAACAAAAACATCTCAGAAGAAAAGATAAAACAAAACATAAGAAATCCCTAAAACTCCCTGAAGGAATTGAAGGAGAGATCTTCCGTCTTGAGTAGAATTTCGGCTTCTGGAGATGGATCAACTGGCTATCCCTTGAGTGTTTCCCACAAATCTGACCTTTTCGGCTCGGCTCCTTGGCCTAGCTAACCGCCCCTAAATGGTAGCTTTAGGCTCCCGTCGACTCCCCGAATAAGTTTCCCCCTATGGTGTTTATATAGGCTTTGAGATACCTTACTTGGCCTCCAAGTATCCTAATTCAAATAGGATTCCTATTTGGGTGTTTGAATAGGCTTTGGAATGTGTTTCTTTGCCTCCAAGTATCCAAATCCGAGTAAAACTCCTCTTGGCCGCGACAGGGACACGCCCATGGCACACACCCGTGTAATTCGTGGCCAGGTCGTGTTCGAGTCTGTTGAATAAGGAACGGTCATGTGGTCTTGGGCCCAGGCCGTGTGGATTTCGTGATATGGCCCATTTACTCTGTTTTGGGCCCGTTTTCTGTTCTTTCCATCATTGGGTGCTCTCCAGAGTATAAAACATGAAAGCAAAGGATTAAGAGCACCAATTTACACAATTCAAGGCTTAAATCATCCAAAAGCGTGCTAAATGTGGGCCTAAAATATGTTACTTTTACGGTTCATCAAATAACAACTTCACTTATTTTAGGCTAGATAATAAAAAGAAAGTTAGTATTAGTACTTTTGGTTCCTTTGGGTTCGACAATCTGGTCTTGCCTAAGCTATACTACTGTTCGATAGGTGCACTTGCCTCAATCGTTGTTATAGTTAGTTCCAGGTTCGATCATTTTAAATTTAAAACTCTGAAATCAACGATCAGATTGGTTGTGTTACCCCCCGAATTGGGACCTGAGCCTATCGAGTAATTTATTGGTGCCGACATACTGACCTGATGCTGTTGGGGTCTGATAGTAACGGGTACCCCTTTTGGATGTGCGTCTGGTTGAGTCTGGATGCTTATTGGGGTAAAACCTGGGGGATAGACGAGGTCTTCATTATCATCCCCACTGTTGACTACTAGGCCTTTCCTCTCTTCAAGCCCTTCAACTAGTAAATGACTTAACTGGCCAATCACATTCTTTTGGAATTCTCGCATATCTTGTTGAATTTTGGTCAATTGCTCTTGCATCTGTATTTGCCTTTGCTCTAATCTCTCCAACCTTTGTTCCATGTTTTCCAGGGTAACTGAAATAATTTTAACTAATTAGGGTCTTTTTGTAAAAGTCTAATGCAAATGATGCAATGTAATGCAAATGCATGAATGCAAAAAGGCATCGATTCAGATTCAATTTCATTTAGAAAACTTTATTAGAAAACAAAATCCTTTACATAAAATGGGCTACAAATATGCCTTTGCCCTAAGGCCCAGAGTTTTGATTTTCCCAAACCATAAGGCTAGCTCTTGACCACGATCTGACTGTAGCTCATATTTCGTGCTCAATGTATCAGCCTGTACTGCCAAAGTCTATAGGTGATCAGCTACCTCTCGAATCTGGACTATTGCTTCACCCATGAGATAATCCCGATTTCTAACTTGATCATGAGAATGATAGAGCTCTTCCTTCCAATGCCATTCTCTTGCTTCAAGATGCTCAATCCGGAGTTCACAGTTCTGCAATGCCGATTCTAATTTTTTGATCTTGCCCTTCATTTCCTCAATATTATTCTGATAAATCGTAATATATACATATTTTAATCCCACATTTAGCCTACTTTTGGGTGATTTATTCCCTGAATTGTGGAATTTGGTGCTTCTAATCCTTTAATTTCATGTTTTATCTTAGGAAGGCACCGGAGGATGGAGAGAATGAGAAACGGGCCGAAAAAGGAGGAAATGGGCCAAAGTAAGAAATCAACACGGCCTGGGGTTTCACCACACAGCCGTGCCTCCCTAGCAGACCCAACCACGGTCTACAATTCGATTCACACGGGCGTGTTGCACGGGCATGTCCCTGCCGTGGCAAAGAGGGATTCCACTCGAAATAGGGTACTTAGAGGAAAAGAAAGGCATTCCAAAAGCCTATATAAACACCCTAAAGGCTTTTGGTCAAGGGGCGTCCAGCTAGGCCAAGAAGCCAAGCCAGAGAGGTCAGAATTGTGGGATTTACTTGAGGAAAGCCACTTGATTCATCTCAAGAAGCCAAAATCATACTCAAGACGGCAGATCTCTCCTTCAATTCCTTCAGGGGGTTTTAGGGTTTTCTTATGTTTTGTTTTATCTTTTCTTCTGAGATGTATTATTTTATTATTATGAACTAAACCCCTCAGATACTTGAGGGGGATAAAACCTAAGACGGATCTTGTTATTTTTTCTGAACTATATGATAAATACTTGATTTGTTCTTAATTATGTGTTCTTAATTCTTGTTTTGATATTTCAGGATATTGATTCAAGTATTGATGTGCTTAGGCAGAGGAGGAATAGACCCTGCCTAAGAGTAGATCTAGCATAATTAAGCGAAATTGATCGCAACCCTAGAGATAGGATGACGAAAATCTGCTAGATAAGGGTCAAACCTAATATGGGAGTCCATAGATCGAGTTAATGCAATCCTAGGGGTTTTAATTAGAAAAAGATTTCAATTAATCAACCTAGGGTTAGACGTTAATAGCCTCGAGAGAGGTATTAATATAAATTAGGGAATCCTACGGATCAGGTTAAGTGAATAAATCGTCTGGTTCAGAGTTAGATAACAAGTGAAGTCTAGGTGGATTCCTCCTTGGGTATTGTCTTAATCAATTGGTTTTTCCCACAAGTATTTCCCCAATTCATTCTCTTTTTCTTAGCGTCTTTAGCTTAGTAGTTAGTTAATTTTAAATTAAACAATAATTCAATTCAATTATTAGGCTAAATAATAGAAAGAAAGTTAGTATAACTACTTTTGGTTCCTTTGGGTTCGACATTCTGGTCTTGCCACTAAACTATGCTACTGTTCGATAGGTGCGCTTGCCTCAATCGTTGTCACAGTTAGTTTCTAGGCTAGATCATTCATTATATAAATTTTTAAGACTTTGACATACAATCATGTTCAGACTTGACTTCAGCTCGTTTGTAGAATTACGGCTTTGATAGTGGTGAAGAGACCGTCCCAGTTCAATCACTTTAGCCTTTAATCCACATTTCTCCTTTTGGCTCTCTGCCAAACTCCTTTCTAGGGCCTCATTTCGCATCTGCATCTCTTGGAATTTCCTCTCCCAATGGTCAGCTTTGGCCTTTTCCTCCTGAACCTCTTGTTGCCACCATTCCGAAGTCTTCCCCAATCCGGCATTTTTCATTGATAGACGCAGCTTCTTATACTCGATCTTTAGGCTGTCCAGGTCTTCCTCGACCCTTTTCTTCCCCTTTCTTAACTTATCAGCCTCCAGTTTCTGAACATCCACGTCTAACCTCAGGTACATCTTTTCTTCTTCCAATTTCTCTATCCTCTTTCCAAACTCTGAACTCATCTTTTCAAAATCTTGTTTTATGATCTCTAATTCTGATGGGACCACTTGCAAGCATTCCTCTCTTGATCGGGCGCCTTCTGGATTCAGCTCAGGAATGTTATCATTAATCCCTCTAATCTTTCACCCACCGTATTCTGGGGTCGTCATTGGGCCCGCGGATAATCTATTCATCCTACGAATCTGATTCAAAGCACCAGAAATCTCCTTAACCCTCTTCTTATAGTTTTCCCCTCTGTATGAAAACTCACATTGAGCCAGCCCCTATGTCATTGGTACAAACTGTCTTGACCCATATTGCCTCAGTACGAGCAAAGGAGCATACCCAACGGCTCTGCAAATTCCAAGTAAAGGAACCCAGTCAAAGCTCTCACACCGATAAAGGATTTCACCGGGAATCATCCAAGGAGCCCTCCACTCGATGTCTTTCTCTTGAAGGTTTTTAAGGAATACCATCCAGTTTTCCTCGAACAAGTCCTCTCTCCTAGGTGTAGCCACTATCTCTTTCAACGGAGAGTAATTCTCAGAGAAAACCCGATAAGAAACTTTCTCCACTTTCCATAACTGACTGTGGAACCAGGTTAATAACAATTGTGCGCATCCAATGAACCTGCCTTCACCTGCTCTCCGACATGCATTCAAAGATCCGAACGTTTCGACTAAGATTGCAGGTACAGGTGTGACCCCTTTGTCAATTCAATCGAATAAATCAGTAACCGTTTCATCTACATGTCTTAGAGCTTTAGGGAAGATTACCAAACCATAAATACTCATGCAAAAGACGTCAATCTTCTTCTTTACATCTAGATGTGCTAGAATCAGGTCCCTCAAACTCACCCAAGGTATGCATTTACCCTCACCTTTCTCTTGAATTCTGGCTGTGACCTACTGTTCACTCATCCCCGTGATATTCATTAACTTCTTCACAAAAGTTGGGACATTAACAGCCCTAGAATAAGCTTTGTTGACTTGAATCCTTGAACAGCAAAGCAAGGTTGTATATTCCTCCACCGTGGGCACTAAATCTACTTTCCCGAAAGAGAAACAGCTATAAGCAGAATTCCAAAACTGAGTCATAGCCCGGAACAGATGCTTATCTACCTTGACGTCGAGCAAGTAAGGTAGATTGCCATAATTACGATAAAACAGCTTCTTTGCCTCATCATCCCACTGGGTCCATACTCCTTTTAACTCCTGGAGCTCATTTTGCGTGACACTAATACGAGCAAAGTCCCGTAGTTTCGACACATACCCCTCAGCTAAGCTATCCCCTTTCTCTAATTGCGTTTGCTTTGACCACATACGGACGGCTGCATTGTCTTCCACTTTATCAAGGAATTCGTTCTCCATAACCAGCTTTCTAACTTAGAAACTGACCGTGAATCGATACCTCTTAAAATATGAAATGACATGCACAAAAATTAAAACACAACAAGTTAGTACCATGGAATAAAATATAAAGCAAGTAAAATAAACAAATATCTGGGTAACTACTAAGGTTTGGCATAGTTCTACTTAGGGTAAGTCCTTATGTTTTCTACGTGTGGTTTAGCTCTAAAGTTGAGGTACCCGAACCAGCAGATTCCTCGATCCTCACCCATTATAAGCTCATACGAACCGAGTTTGATTCAGGGGAACACATTTCCCTATGGCCATGCGAAAGTGAAAACTTCACGAAGACATAGGTACAGATGTATCCCGGAAGCAATCCACTAGCCCATGCGGAGGTGAAAACCTCACGAAGGCATAGCTTCTCGCTCCCACTTAAGGGTACGACCACAACGGTCATGCAATGCAATGCAGAGATATTTTATAAAAATAGAACCACAGGCAATAAAAAGGATCATGGTTTTTCAAATCAAATTTTTAAATTTGGACAAAAGGACAAGAAATAATCAATTTTACGGCTTGACTCTCTTATTGTCCCTAGCGGAGTCGCCAAGCTGTCGAAACCATTTTTAAGTTTTTATAAAAATAGGGGTCGACTTTAAAAAATAAAAACGGGAGTCGCCACCAATCCCTTTTTACTTAGGTGCGATTGGACCACCTTATAAAACGCTTTATTTCAAAACATTGATTTTGGTCTACGAAATACAAGAAAACGGGTTCGTGAGTCGGTTACGTACGAGGAAGGGTTAGCACACTCGTAATGCCCAAAGTTTGGTACCTAATTGATAATTTCATGTCCTAATGTTGAAATTTAAAAATTTAAAATGCGATCCTTTTATTTGAAAGAAAGCCAAGACTTACCTATCTCAAAGAAATAAAATGTTATACCCAATAAGTTAGGATGTAACATCTCATGACTTCGAAACTAGGCTCACCTTTATTTGTAGAAAATTCTTACCTCGAGACACAAAACAACATATCCAATAAGTTTGGATACATTAATGTTTTGAATTTTCGAGAATAAGTTTTGATTTGAAGTTTATGGGTTAAAAAAAATATTTGATACCTTAAGTTCCACGAGAAAAATTAAAACCCAGTGAGTTAGGGTATAGTTTTTCCCGAAGTCCTCAAATATCATGTATCACTATATTAAAACTTTTAAATAAAATGCGACGATTTTACAAAGTGTTTTTTTTATAAAAGAAAGTTCGAGTAAGATATTGCATTAATACGTTATAACATACATACCAAATAGCAATTTATCATAACTACGAATCATATTAACAATTACTACTAATGGATAATTAAAGAATAATATAACATGAATAGACAGATAAAAGAACTATGCTAAAGCAATAATAAACGAATGAAAGCAAATAAATGGACAAATATGAGATATAAAATAAGCAGCGAAATAAAAAAAAATTCAAGAAATGATTCTAAATTCCATAAACAAGATCAAATAAAAAAATAAATAAATGGTATATTTAAACGCTGAATGAATATTATGACACACAATAAAAAAATAAAAAAGAATATGACAATTTTGAAAACGATCTAATATATATAAAAACGATATTTTAAATAAATAATATAAAAACTTAGAGTATATGAAAAATATAAGAATACTTATACCAAATTTAATAATTTAGTACATATATGAACATAAACGATAATATACGATGAAAACGATTATAAGTAAATAGTACATAAAAATTTAAAATAGAAATATATATATAATACAATAATCATAAAAACTAAATATATATAATATAAACAATATAAATAATATATGTTATACGATATAAATAAATTTTATACAAAATAAAATTTTAAAAATAATATATGATATAATATAATAATATATATATTATACAAACATTAAAAAAACATAGAACATAATAACTAATATACAAATTATAAAATAATATGTAATATATAAATAATATTAAATAAAATAACCTAGTATAAATGACAAATAGTTAATAATTTAATACATATGTGTAATACTAAATAATTAAAAATAAAAGTGAAAGTAAAAATAAATAAAAGGAATTGAAGAAACGGGGATCAAATTAAAATAAAAAAAATAAAACTAAGGAAAAAAATGTAAAAAGGATGATATCGAAGTGCGCTACAAACTGTAGGGATCTAATGGGCAATTATGCCCAGTCTCCTAGACGGTGCCGTTCTGTCATCAATCTTTAATTAGCCCGTGGGACCGAATTGAAACAGCAACAAAATTTCGAGGCCGAATTAAAAAATAAAAAGAAATTAAATTGAACTAAATGAAATTGCAGAAGGACCAAAGAGGCAAATTGCCCTTTTATAAAAAACGCGCGGATCCTCCCCAGGTTTTCGGGTCAACACGCAGATCCCAGCCCTGAACGTCGTCGTTTTGTGCTTATTAGCTTAAGCAAAAACGGCGTCATTTCTTCTTTGCTATATAAGTTAAAAATCGGCCAAAAAAATCATTTTAACACCCTTTAAAAAAAACGAGAGCTCCAAAAAATCTCTTCCCCTTCGGTCTGAAGCCAGAATCCAGCCTAGGTTCCGGCGACGGGCCGCCACACACGCCGCCATTGACGGCGGCCGGAGAGTCAAATCTCCTCGTTTTGAAGCCGAAACACTGGTAGTCCTCTTCCTTGTTTATATTTTTTTAATATTTGTATATGTATACCAGAAAATGACATAGATCAAAAAGAAAATAAATAAATAAATAAACAAATTAAAATAAACAAAAATCACCTCTGTTATTCTTTGTATTTTTTTGTATATTTCTTGCTTGTATGTGTGTTTTTGTTTCACAGATTACATCGGGTTTTTATAACCCTAAAAAAAATAAGTACAGATTCTATTTTGCCCTATTTGCTGCCTCTGTTGTGGCTTCTTTCCTTTGCAGTCGAATAAACAGAAACGCTTGGCGGCGATAGGTGCGACTCATATGTAATCGCGCGCGATGGTGGCCGCGCGCGAGGGTTCGTCTTGGAAATGGCAATGCTTAGGGTTTCAGAAACCGTAGGCTTCTGAAATTGTTTAGTTTTTGGGCCCTTTTGGGTCGCATGGGTTTTGGGTTTTAATTCGGCCTCTATGGGTGTAATTGGGTTACTGGTGGTGTTTGGGCTTGGGTTTTAAACCCGTTTATTGTAAAAAAAAAATAGATGGACTTTTGTATTTATTTATTTATCTTTTATTTTTTTATTGCCGATATGGGCCCGGTTAATTTTTTTGAAAAAATTTTGGTTCGGTTAACGGTTAAAAATTTTGAAAGGTCGGTTAATTCGGTTAATGTTATTTCGGGTCGATTAACCGACTGAACACCCCTACCCGTATGGACAAAAACAAGGCTATTTACCAAGTCCTTTCTGCCACCCTTACTTGCACCATCTTAAACCACATCAAATAACCTACTCATTCATGCATTAATATACCAATTACTCAACCATGCAACTTGCACATTCATGAAAAACATCATCATTTGCATAAAATAACGACAAGTATTAGCCATCATCCATGGCCTTATACAAAATAAATCAATCTCTCAAAATAAGCCAACACCTTTGGCCATAATAATATGACACTTGACAAAAGACTAAGTCCCTATACATGCCATACTAAAAAATGATAAATCTAACTATACCAAATGCTTCAATTGATAGTGTGATCGATGCCTCCGACGTCTGTTGACCCCTGAGCTAGCTTGACGGCACTATAAGAAAATGGAAAGGAGAGAGAGTAAGCATAAAGCTTAGTAAGTCACATGTAAATAATTAACAACAATTACCGTGCATTATCATACTCATAACATATTATAAACTTGCACATAATTCTCATATAATCAAAGGCATAACTTACTCATATTCATCCATACTAATCATACAACACAATTCGAGCTCGTTTCTCATGAATTTCATGTAGGTACATGTATCACTTACAACATAGTAGTAACTTTTCTCACTTTTGACTCAAACTTTAAAATTACCCGTTGAACCAGTTGGAATACCAAAGGATACCCGACAAGCCTCACACAAGAGGGTACGAAGCTAATGCCATGTCCCAAACATGGTCTTACACTGGCTCACATGTCAAGGCCGATGCCATGTCCCAGACATGGTCTTACACTGGCTCTCATAATGTGGCTGATGCCATGTCCCAGACATGGTCTTACACTAGCGCACATATCAACGCCGATGCCATGTCCCAGACATGGCCTTACACTAGTGCACTGTAACATCCTGAATTTTTGGGCCTATGCATTTAATGGTGAATATGTGTAATGAGTTAATTTGAGCATTAGGGGTCCAAATTAGGCTCAAGATTGGGCTGAAGCCTTAGTTAAATTTTTGTTTGGGCACTATAGGGTTTAAAAGGTGGTATCTGAGTTTAAAATATCAAAATGGGCTTGTGGCCCAGTGGTCAGTGGCGCCACTTAGGGAGCAAGGAGGTGACACCACACAAGGGAGTAAGGGGCCCAAATTTAAGTTACATGGAGCCCAACTCTTTTAATTTAAGTTAGCTAAATTTCGGCATTAGGTTTAGGTAGAGTGGACGGCAACAAGGCTAAAAAATAGGAGGATTTATGTGAATGGGATAATGTAGATAATATAGTTGATAATATGGAAGGAAAAAAAAGGAGAAAAGATAGGAGCTATCTACAAGGCTAGGTGTAACACCCTAAAATTCGAGTATCGATTATTGCATGATTTGGTGTTTAGATTATGAAGGAAAATTTTCTTATTATTTTTTCGTGTTTATTATAGTCCTGAAGAAGAATTAGAATTATTCGGGGATGGAATAATTTTTAGTTTTTAAAATTTATTGAAGTGGAGCAAGTGGCATTGACAAATAAGTTAATTAATGTGTCAAAGTGTAGCATAAGATGAGTATATGGCAAAGTGGTGTTGGCGCATGAGTTAGTGCATGAGGGAGAAGGTTCGAATCCCTTGTTTAGCATCTAGATGAATTTTTATTTTTAATTTTTCTGCACATGTATAGCAAGTGTCGGCCAAGTGCATATATGGTAAGTGTTGACCTTGTTATTTTTAGTTAGTATATCAAAGGATTAAGGAAATTGTTAACTTATGGAAGGGAATCAAGAAATTAAGGAAAGATGTGAAGATATGGGGCAAGTATCAAGGAAAAGGTTATGGAAATAAAATCATGGCCATTTGACCATGCATAGGGACTGCAATATGGTCTAGGGGGCCGAATTTTTGGTGTTAGTTTGGCTAGGATTTGAAGTCTCTTTTTGGTCATTCTTAGTTTTGTGCATAGTTTTGCAAATTCTCTCAACCTCTCTCCCTTGGCCGAATTTGATCCTTGGTAAGCCTTGATTATTTTGACCATTTGGTCATTATTGCACATCATTTGGTATTCTTTTTGTGCCTTTTTCTCATTAGTGCCGAAATCACCTACATCAAAAGACCATTCCTTTCTTTTCTCTCCTTTTCCATTGCCGAATGTGCCTTGATCTTAAACTCATCTCTTTCTTTCTCTTTTGTTTTCTTTGAAAACCGAATTATCATCATCCCTATTCTCTTATATTGATTTCTTTTCAATCAATACTTTCTCCTTTAATCTCTTCATGGCCGAATGTTAGTGTACCTTAACCGAACCATTTTCTTTTTTTTCTTTGATTCTTCATAGCCGAATATCTCTCTATTCATAAGCAACATTCTCAATCGCTTCTTTTCAACCGTGGAAAATAGGTAAGGGTTCTTTTTCGTCTTCGATTAGTTTATAGTATTTGGCCGAATATTGATGGTGGTTTGAAGGCTTTCTTAGATCAAAATAAACGCTCATTCTATTAACGCTTATTTTTGTTATACTTTAGTGCGATAACGGAAGATTGGAAATCAAGAGGTCGTGTGTGACATAGAATGCTTGGATCGATTTCCTTGTGGAACAAGAATATTTGTGGTAAGGAAATCTCGTTCTCAAAGCCTTTAGTCATAATCGATATATATATATATGATTAGGACGTGCTAACGATCTTTGTCTTTGAAGACAATCAAGATAGGGAAGAAACGGGCCGTATATAGTGTTCGGAAGAAGGGTGGTACCATTAATCCCCTAAGTATAAACAAAGGATCAGACAAAGAATCCGTGATTTCCCACCGGTTGTGGACGTTCATCCGAGGAGAATCAATTGTTTGAAGTAGTTCGTATCTCCGAACCATTATTTGTTCGTGGATTTGATTCGGTTAACGAACCATCAATCGGGAGAAACCGCAAGTGGAAGTAGTTCAAAAATCCGAGGGTAAATTTAAGATCGTTATGTTTAGATCGGTTTTATTATTAGATTATAATGATCATAAGTTATCGTGATATGTATAGGTGTTGATTTGAGCGGGAAAGTCTAGTTCTCACCATAACCAGGTGTGTAACTTCACACTTATCTTTCGGGTTAGATACTAAACGAAGAAGTATTATGATAAATCGTAAAAATGGCAAAATCGAAATTTATGTGATAATTAACACTTTTGTGTAAATGCATGAAAACGGTTAAAGTCGCAAAAATTACTAGATCGATAAATTGAGCCGAAATATTTCTAGATCGATAAATTGAACCGAAATATTGCTAGATCGATAAATTGAGCCGAAATATTGCTAGATCGATAAATTGAGTCGAAATACTGCTAGATTGTTAAATTGGGCCGAAAGACTGCTAGATCGATAAATTGGGCCATAAAACTGCTAGATCGATAATATGGGCCAAAGTTTGCTAGATCGCTAATGGGCCAAAAACCCTCTAGTTCGAGATATGGCCAAAGTTTAATACTATATTGTTAATAGGCCCAAATGAAAGGTTTTATTAAAAACTCATTTGTATTATGGGTTACTTGATAAATCATTTATGATTAAAGTTTGTTATTCATACATAAATGCATGGGATGGGATTTGAGGAAGAGAAGAAAGGCTTGTGGCCACGTATCTAGTTCGGTGGCTCTGCCACAAAATTTGGCTTAATGCCTCTAGTTCGGTGACTATGTCACAATCTAGTTCGGTAGTGCACTACAATATTATTTAAAAGGCTAAATGCCTACGATTGGTGTGTTTGGCGGGTGGGTTGATCTGGATCCCCACAGTGTGTGGTTGGTACGGGGTGTGTAGCGGATGGAAATTAGGCTTGGTTGGGAAATTCATTTTACATGCATTTTAATATATTTTATTTCATTTTATATTGTTAAAGTTTGTAATTGGGCTCAAACCCAAATTAATGCCTTGATGGTCTGGCCCAATAATGGTGGTAAGTGAGTTACACACTGAGTTCTTTGTAACTCACCCCGCTTTATTATCCATCTCGGGTAATGGAAATTGATGTGGACTTGGGCCGGGATGACATGGTGGAGGCCATACTACGAGCGTGGGTTTTATAAACTATGAACTTTATTTAAGTTACTTATTTTAATTACTATTTTGGGTATGTTGTAATAAGGCCTCTAATTATGTTTTTATGGATTGTTTTTATGTGTGGATGGATTTAACTTTATTTTTAGACTGTTAATATGGGCTTATGTTAAATCTATAAAGTTTCTTAAAAATATTGTGTTTTATAACAATTTTGGACACCTAAATTACTTTTCAAATTTTTTTTTTAAAACTGCGTTAAGGTTTTGACTAATATATATATAAGATTTCAACCAAGTATTTTTCTTAATTCATAATCATTGTACTTAGTTTTTATTAAACCTTATTTCTAAAGGCTTTGCATTACTGTTTTACTTAAATCATTAGAGAAATTTTGGATGTTCGTTCGGTGTGACAAACCAAATCTCGTCTTAACGCATAGACCTGGTTTGGGGTGTTACACTAGGAGTTGGCCGAAATTCCATCACCTAGAGAAGTGAAGAAATCGGTTTCTTTATGGAAAAGGGGGTGCCGAATTTTCCCTTTTTATTTGATTAATTTTTAGTTATCAAGAAGGGCACTTTCGGTTTTTCATAGGTAAGTGCCGAAATTTCTATAAATAGGGAGGGTTCTCTTCTTTATATTTTGGCATTTAGGGTTTCCACCTTTTCTTTCTCTTCTTTCTTCTAAAAGCCGAAAGTCGAAAACTCCATTATTCCTTTCTCTTCTTTCTCCTAAAAGCCAAAAACTCCATTATTCTTTTCTTTCTTCTAAAAGCCGAAAGCCGAAAACTCCATTATTCCTTTGTCTTCTTTCTTCTAAAAGTCGAAAACTCCATTATTCTCTTCTTTCTTTTAAAAGCCGAAAACTCCATTATTCTCTTCTCTTCTTTCTTTTAAAAAGCCGAAAGCCGAAAACTCCATTATTCTTTTCTCTTTTTTCTTCTAAAAGCCGAATCTCTATAGATTTCTTCAATCATCTTCTCTTCCCGATTTTTGCAAAAGCCGTAATCCTCTCGGGAGTAGCCGAATCTTCTCTAGTAAGATCTCTTAGATCTAAAAGCCTAAACACTAGTTCCCGAATCTCATATCACTTTTCGGGACTTCAAGGCAGATAAGCGGTGGTGTTGGCTACGGATAGCGTCGCTAGAGGGTCTCGTTCTAACGGTAATCAGTGTGTAGATCTCTAACACACTAGTAATCTGTACTAAATATATGTTATGGGCTAAAAGCCAAAAAAGGTCAGATAGTAATCAGTACTAAATATATGTTATGGGCTAAAACCAGAAAAAGTCAGTATAGTAATCAGTACTAAATATATGTTATGGGCTAAAAGCCTAAAAAGGTCAGATAGTAATTTGTACTAAATATATGTTATGGGCTAAAAGCCTAAAAAGGTCAGATAGTAATCAGTACTAAATATATGTTATGGGCTAAAAGCCGAAAAAATGCTATATAGACAGTCGAATTACACAAAAAGGGTAGGCAAGGGATGCCAGTGCACGTAATCATAGAAACTTCTCTATGTGTATCGATGTATGTGATAGACTCAGAACTTTTAGGTAGTATGTTGTTTTGATTCTCGCATGTATGCATGCATGGGATGGGATTGATATGATGAAGGGGAAGAAGGTCGCATAGCGATCGGTGGCTTTGCCACATAGGTCACATAGTGATCGGTCTTTATGACAGACCAATTGTCAAAATACTACGATGTATTATTAAGGTCGCATGGCGATCGGTGGCTTTGCAACATAGGTCACACAAAGGATCGGTCTTTAAGATAGGCAAGACAAACTGGCCGATATGGTGTGTAGCGGTTGGAGGGTTGATTGTAGAAATCCCCAAGGTGTGATGGTTGGTACGGGTTGGTGTGTAGAGGATGGATTTCTAGGCTGGGATGGGCCATGATGCATATATAGTTACCCTTGTATACGGGCCAAGGCCATAATGTGTTTGTGGGCCAAGCCTTTGATGTGTTTTCGGGATTTACACACTGAGTCTTGGTGACTCACCCTATTATTTTTCCCTAACTTTGCAGATGAGCAGTAGATCGTGGACATGGGAGCAAAGGCGGACTCGAGGGGCCATCAAGTTTTTATTCCTATAGATTATTTCGGTTTTTCCTTAAGTTTTTAATTTTGGAAACATTTATGTAATAAGGCCCATAGTTTATACTCACTACTTAGTTTTTAATATTTGCAACTTATGGAACTTTGTCAAAGGTTTTATTATTCAAAATAATAATAATACAAGGTTTTTTTTTTTCAAAAGTCACTTGTTTATTCGAATTTTGCCTAATAACTTATGATTTACTAAAACCAACTTAGCAAAAGTTTTCAACGTACTACCCGTAGCATACCAGATCTGGTCAAAAATTATGGGCCGGGTTTGGGGTGTTACACGCACATATCAACATCGATGCCATGTCCCAGACATGGTCTTACACTAGCGCACATATCAACGCCGATGCCATGTCCTAAACATGGGCTTACACTAACGCACATATCACTCGAATGTCATGGCTTGGATATCCAAACTATTCCTAAGGTTCAACCGGGAGTATAATTCATAGCAATAATTTAAACGTTTTATGCAATATCAATTTTTTAATGCATAATATCAATAACGTTGTATTATTTACATACAACTTACCTCGATATACAAAATATGGGCGACTTGTTCCATTTAGTCCAATAATTTGATTTCCCGCGGTTTAAGTCCGGACTCCATTTTTCTTGATCTATAATGATAAAATTCACTCATTTAATCATCACATAAATTAAGGCATTCCAAAATTCCTATTTTGGAAAAATTACCATTTTGCCCCTAAACTTTCACAAAATTAAAATTTTTCCCCTATGCTCGTAAAACAATTTTCATCAAATTTCTTCACTGCCCAAGCCTAGCCGAACCTTTATCAAGCTTATAGTAATTAATAATTCCAATTATTTCACACATTTACCACCTATTTTACAACCTTTACAAAAATGTCCTTTTTAAGTGTTTTCATGAAAATCACTTAACAAAAGTTGTTTATTTAACAACCAAGATTCATTTTATTCCACAAAAATTTAGAAAACAACACTAATTCTCTCATGGAAAAACCCTAGACTTTCAACCATAATGCAAAATAGTCCCCTCATTAGCTAGATTAAGCTACAAGGGTTCCAAAAACACAAAAATCAACAAAATTGATCATCAAAATGACTTACTTGCAAGAGATAAGCTTGGCTAAAATTTTGAGCTCCCAAAACCCTTAAGTTTGCTGAAAATTTCGGTGGTAGGGAGAGATGATATCTTTTTCTCTTTATTTTATTTTTATTTCATCAATTAAGTCACCTAATGTCACCAACTTTGACCAATTTTCATTTCTTTGTCCCCTATGACCGGCCATTACTCTTATAAGGGCATATTTACACATTTAGAACCTCTAATTTAAGGTTCTCTAGCTATTTAACACATTTAGCTTGTAGAACAAAACTTTCACAATTTATGTGATTTAGTCCTTTTTCGAAATTAAGCAAGTAATCACTAAAATTAATTCACCAAAATTTTCATGCACTCATATAATCATGCTATAACACATAAAATAATATTAACAATAATTTCTACGACCTCAGATTAGTGGTTCTGAAACCACTGTTCCGACTAGCCCCAAAATCGGGCTGTTACATTGTACGTAAATAATACAACTTTATTGTTATTATGTTTTGAACAATTAATATGGCATAAAGTGTTTGATTATTGTTGTAAATATGCATTATGAGAATTTATGTAGCAAAAAATCCTGGTTGAACCTTAGGAATAGATTGGATATCCATGCCATGACATTTGGGTGATATGTGTGCTAGTGTAAGACCATGTCTGGGACATGGCATCGGCCACATTATGAGAGCCAGTGTAAGACCATGTCTGGGACATGGCATCGGCGTTGATATGAGAGCTAGTGCAAGACCATGTCTGGGATATGGCATCGACCTTGATATGTGAGCCAGTGTAAGACCATGTCTGAGACATGGCATCGGCATTGATATGAGAGGTAGTGTAAGACCATGTCTGAGACATGGCATCGGCCTTGATATGTGAGCTAGTGTACGACCATGTCTGGGACATGGCATCGACATTGATATGAGAGCTAGTGTAAGACCATGTCTGGGATATGGCATCGGCCTCGATATGTGAGCAGTGTAAGACCATGTCTAGGACATGACATTGACATTGTACCCTTTTGTGTGAGGCTTGTCGAGTATCCTTTGGTATTCCAACTGGTTCAACGGGTAATTTAAAGCTTGTCTCAACAGTGAGAAAAGTTACGACTATGTTGTAAGTGATACAGGTACCTACACGAAATTCATGAGAAATGAGCTAGATTTATGTTGTATGATTAGTAAGGATGAAAATGAGTAAGTTATGCCTTTAATCATTTGAGAATTATGTGCAAGTTTATAATATGTTATGAGTATGATAATGCATGGTAATTTTTGTTAATTATTTACACGCGACTTACTAAGCTTTATGCTTACTCCCTCTCTTTTCCATTTTCTTATAGTGCCGCCAAGCTAGCTCGAGGATCAACAGACTTCGGAGGCATCGATCACACTATAAATTGAAGCATTTGGTATAGTTGGCCTTATTATTTTAAGTATGGCATGTATAGGGACTGGGTCTTTTTGTTAAGTTTCATATTGTTTTGGCCATATGTGTTAGCTTGTCATGAAATTTATCCATTTTGTCTAAGGCCATGGATAATGGCTAATATTTGTTGTTGATTTATGCAAATGATGATGTTTTTCATGATTGAGCAAATCGCATGGTTGAGTATTTGGTATATTAATGCAGGAATGAGTAGGTTTCATGATTGAATTGATAAAGTATGCGACGAGTTTTGCATGTGAATGAAGTATAGTGGCTTTGATGTGTGGATGTCTTGGTTGTGGCTGATTTAGTCATGTGTTTATGTGAGAATTGGTTTTGTTTGGTGTGGTTTAGGTTGGTACAAGAAAGGGTGGCAAAAAGGCTTGGTAGATAGTCTTATTTTGTCCACACGGGTAGACACACGAGTGTGTGTCTAGGCCGTGTGTGATACACGGCCTACCCTATGGGTGTGTAGTCTGGCCATGTGACCTCTGCACCTTAAGTTGCAAAATAGAATGCCCAGTAGTAACCACACGGGCTGAGGCACGACCATGTGTCTTAACCGTGTGGAAGACACGGCCATTGTACATAGGCATGTGCCTAGGCCGTGTGAAGTCTGCACCTTGAACGTGAAATTAAATTCACCACACGACCTAGCACACGGGCGTGTGCCTTGGCCGTGTGACCTTATTGGGTTGATGACGTCAGAAACAGAATGTCAAGGTTTTTTCACACGGGCGTGTGAGGGACACGGGCCATGGATACGGACGTGTGCCAGGCCGTGTGAAAACCCCTGTAGGTTCGAATTAAGAAATAAATCCACACGGGAAAGGGACCAGGCGTGTCCCTATATGTTTAGGCTGTGTGAGTTACACGGTCCTTCAACATGGCCATGTTATTAGGTCACATGGGCGTGTCGCCCTTCTACAAGGGCGTGTGCCCCTATTTTTAGTTACATTTTCGAAAGTTTTTCTAAAGAACTCGATTTGGTCCCGAACCGTTTCTAAAGTGTGTTTTGGGCCTCGTAGGCTCATATTAGGGATTTCAAGACAAAGTTTGAAAATTTTTTAATTTGAACAAACTTTTATGACCCGGAAATGTATGTTAGTATGTGTTTAAGTTAGGTAACGCCTCGTACCCTGTTCCGGCGTCAAACACGAGTAAGGGGTGTTACATTAATCGGGCCGACAGTCCAACCGGCGGCTAGACCGAATAGGTCGGGTCATCATTGACCCAGACCGAACTGACTCGGGGTGTCGTAAGGGTGTCACACCTGTATCATCGGACACGGCGGTCCCGATGGCCGGCGACAGTTGGTCATGGTGGTTGAGCAGTGGAAGAGTTACACTCCTACTGGGACTCTACCAGAGAATTTGATTTTAGATCAATTATTCCAGAAATAATATTATTTTAATAGTTTAATATTAAATTAAATTTAATACTTATCTTAACATTATTTTATTAATCTAATATTAAATTGATCATCTTAATATTAAATTTAATTTAATGTTTATTTAAGAAAAACATTCTATTATTTTGATAAGATTTAATATTAAATTTAATCTAATATTTATCTTGATAAATATTATATTAATTTAATATTAAAGTGATTAAGTTTAATCGTAGTTAAACTCTTTAAACTTTCCTTATATAAAGATAGCCTTGGATCATTATTTACACACACTTGAATTCAAGAGAAAGTTGTAGAGAGAAAATTCTCTGAAGAGATTATTCTAGAAAATTTCTAGAGATATTTTTTCTAGTTTACAACTTAACCCAAAAGTTTAGAGAAATTGAAAAATTACCAAACTAGTAACCCACACTCGGCAGACGTGAGCTTGAGGATAGCGGAGAAGACTACTCAGTCGAAGAGCTCATCCTGGATGAATCAAAAAGGTAAATTTTTTATTAAGTGTTTATTACTTTAGATATCACAAAGAGACACGTCTAAGGGTACGTCTCGAGCCTAAAAAGAGGAACGTGTCGTATGCCTACCACAGTAGGCCCTTAGCACATCACATTAGGGAACCATGCCTTATAAATATGAGAGAAGTGCTCCCTAAAGAGGGGAGACTAAGAGAGCACCTCAACAACCATCATTTTTTGGATAAACTTCTTACATATACCTAGCAATCACATTTAAAACAAACATTAGGTAAAGATTCGTACTCAACCCTTTTGACCCGACCATCAATAAAGATCTTAAAGATCAGTAACTTGTTCATGTCAAGGAAAATGTAACACCCCAAACCCGGCCCAAACGCTACGACCAGATCTGGTATGCTACGGGGTTTATTGTAAAAGTGTAACAACCCAAACCCAGCCCAAACACTATGGCCGAATCCGAGTTGCTACAGTGGAAAAGATTTTGGAAAACCTTACCTAGAGTTTATTTAAAAGTTAATTCAACCAAGTTATTATAGAATATCGAGTGTGCCCGATGGCACTATGAAAACATTTTCGTGTTAATTTGGGAAAACATGTGACTTTAATTTAATATTGGTAATCATAGTTTAAAACAATTATTCGACATATGAAGAATAACAAAACAAAAAAAAAAATATATCAGGAGGCCTTATTACATCCAAATAAACTAAAAACCGGAAATAAAATTTATCATAACTAAAATTAAAGTTCATTTAATTTAAATCCACCGCATGGCCACCTCGAGTCCAACCGGCTCCTCAACCGCCATCTACGAGTCACCTGAAAAATGTTAAAGGAGAAGGTGAGTCACCAAGACTCAGTATGTAACCCTTCCCCCGTTTTAAAGACATTTCCATACACAACATATAACAGCTTAATATGCGTAATATTATGTACCCCAACCTAGCCAACCAAACGCCATCGTTTCTACCCCATTGTGGTACCAAACCACCGGTGGTGCCAAACCACCGTGACATATAGTCACGATGTGTTACCAAAACACCGTGTCCGTAGACACGAATCGATTGATGGGGCCAACCCATCGTGTGATACCAAATCACCGCGCATTTATCCCATATCTCAAGTGGGGCCAACCCACGGTGGTGTTAACCACGTGGACGAGTCGCTATGAGGTACCAAACCTCTGGAGGTACCAAACCTCTGTGACCGTAGTCACAAGTGTGTTACCAAAACATCGGGTGCCCGTCGGCACGAACATTACTGCCCCTCCTCTCATCAACCCGTATCAAATAATCACGATATTCATGCCATCATATTTTCAATCATATATAACAAATTTATCATTAGTCATAAACAACACCTCATGCTTTCCAAAAGCATCATAAAAATCACATAATCAATCGTGACTTACCCGATCCTTGCTTATACCATTCATGGTATTAAACCCAAATCTACATAGATCAAAGAGCACACACAATAGTTCTATTACAATTAGTTAATTATAAGTGTGTATGTACACACTGTCACCACCGAATCGTCTAAATCCTAAAAAGAGATGTTGGTCACCACAGCTTCTCTCTGCACCTATATTCGGCCAACATAGGATTAGTACTATGGCCTACTCGGCCAAACCAAATATTTAAAAAGGGTTCTCCTTTTGAACCCGAATCCTTACCTGAGTGCCTTTAAATAATTACTCCAAGCGTTCTGCTTCCCTAATAATCGGCAACCTTATGTTAGTAATCTTCGGCTTAATCACTAACTAAATAACTTGCTCAAATTAGATCTTACCTACTCGCTTTGAATACTAGCTTCAGCACCCGAATCACGAATCTGGTTCACAAACTATAATCAGTCATTGAACAATGTCAATCGCCTTCGGCTTTTAATCACTTAAAATAATAATCCATTAACAATTCCATTTAATCCTATTGGTTTATCACCTCTTCAAGATAACAATAAAATAAATTAATATTATCCACCTCACTCCAGCCGAATTTGAGAGTCCAAATTGAATCCATTCACGCCAGCAGCATCAAAATAAAATGAAACAAATAAAAACTCAAAGTGCAGCCCCTGGGGTTTGAACCAGCGTCCCCAAGCAGCAGCACCTTTAAGCGCCCCAACCAACTCTTCTAGCCCGCCTTTCATGCCATAAAGCCCCCTTATTTATTTTTAAATCCTGCCTTCTTCAAATTTCATCACCACATAACAAAATAAAAATGCCAAAATGCCGCTCCAGTGCCCTCGAAACCGCGCCCCTCTCTCCCCTCCAAATCTAAGTGACGCAGCTAGCCACTCCGCCAATTGGACTTTCATGTCCACCAAGCCACACCATTAATTTTTAAGGCATACTTAGCCCAGTCCCTTGACGCACAAAAATAAAACAAAATTGCTGCCCCAGCAGCTCGAACCCTTGCTCCCCTAGGCGTCACCTTCCAAAGCCCCCAAGCAGCGCCTCCACGCCACTTTGCCAGATCCTTTCTTGCATTTTAAACTCCCCCAATTTATTTTTAAGGCCTTCCTGCCATATTTCCCCTTTATACCCTAAAAATCAAAAATTTTCCAAAGCCTTTCCCTTTCATCCAAGCATTCTTAGAACCTCTAAAACTCATCCAAGCACTCCCAAAAACCTACTAACACTTGATTTATACCCAATAAGCACAGCCCCTAAACCAGGGTGTTACAAAAAGTTTGCTTTAACGGTTTTTGAAAATCTCAATTTCTTTACTTAGGCATTTGTTAAAAATAGGATATCTGATGAAAACCTTTGCTTTTTCTTTGAACGTGTTCGGAAAACCTATTTTATTACTTTTTATGTTTTAAGTCCTTGAACATAAATTTATAAACTGTAAACACTGTCAAATATAAAGCGATAACCTAAACCATAGGGCCTTATTACATAAATAGTTCCAAAATTAAAACTTAAAGAAAACCGAAAATAATTCATGAAAATAAATAAAATAAAACTTGATGGCCCTCGAGTCCACCTCGCTCCCCGCCCCACGATCTACATCGCTCATCCGAAAAGTCGTGAAAATAAAAGGGTGAGTCACCAAGACTCAAAGTGTGCAAATCCCGAAAACACATAAAAGGCTTGAGGCCCACAAACACATTATGGGCCTTGGCCCATACACAATGGCAACAAAACATATGTATGCTACATGGCCCATCCCAGCCTAGAAATCCATCCTCTACACACCAACCCGTACCAACCATCACACCTTGGGGATTTCTACAATCAACCCACCAACCGCTACACACCATATCGATGGACATGCCGCTATTCCTAATAATCGTGAATGAATTTAACGTGGCTTAGCCACCGATCACTATTGTGACCTAACATTTCAATTCATGGTTTAACCACCGATCACCAAGTGACCTATTATCATGCTCTTCCCCCTTAGTCATATTAATCCCATCCCATGCGTACATTCATGCAAAATCAAACAATATACCACTTAAGGATTTACAATTTAGCACATTCATCGATACACATAGAGAAGTTTCTATGATCACATACCTGGCATCCATTGCCTACCCTTTTTGGGTAACACGACTGTTCATACAGCCAATTTTTTCGGCTTTTAGCCCATAACATATGTATATATACAGGTTAAGTAGTGTGATAGAGATCTACACACCTGATTACGATTAAGACGACACTTTCTATGTCGACACTATCATTAGCCGATACGACTACTATCTGTCTACTATTCTGCTCCGAAGCCGGTCCATAACCCGGCGACCAATCCTGAACCGCCGACACTGTTCATTTCTTGAACTTTGGGGCTGGGACCACAGATCCAACCCCTTTCTTTGATTTGCTGACATTCGAGTCCATGAATGACCTTGGTCAGAAGGTACTATGATGATTGCTTAACGAAACATTAGGTTAAGGCATGAATAACGAAAAAGAACCGGATTGATCAACTTAAGGAGAATCGAAATCCTTACCTTGAAATCCCGAAAATAATATGGTTCAAATGCTACCAATTTCTGGCTTAGAAACCTAGGGGACTAAATCTCCTTCAAATCCCAGAATGCCACCAAAGAAAAAAACACGAGATCAGGGAAAATGTCAAACTAAGGATGGCCCTAACCACCATCTAGCCATTCAGCTATGGTTTAAAAAACTGAAAAAGAAAGGAAGCAGAAGAAATCGGCACTCACCTTTAACACCAACAGATTCGGCTTCTCCTAACAGAGGGGGTTCGGCTTTATGAAGAGATCAAATGGGGTTTATGATTTCGGCCTTTAGAAAGAACTAATCGAGGGGGAAGAACAATATCAAACGTAAAGAAGTGATAGGAACAGTATAAGAAGGATTTTGCCAAGGCTAGGGAAGATTCGGCTATGGCAGACAAGTGTGAAAAGAAAGAATGCTTAAGGGAATTTTCGGCTTTTGGCAGGAAAAGAGAAGAAGAAGAAGAAGAACCCTTAGTTGCCAAAATTAGAAGGAGAAAAGAAGAGAAAAAAAATAAAAATAAAACTATGCCCTAGTAAATAATGAAAATTTGGCACCCCTTAGCCTTATTCCCCCTTGTCCCTAGAGTCCAACTTTCAGCCACCACCTACTCTCAAATCCTTAACCCACGTTTTTCTTTTATCTTCATCATCCTATCTTCTGACTTAATCCACACTCACTCATGCAGAATCCCAGCCAAAACCACCTCTCATACTCCTCCATTCATCAACCTCCTTATCTGCCATATTATCTACATTATCCCATTCATTAAATTTCCCTATTTTTAAGCCCTATTGTCGTCCAACCTGGTCCTCTTTTAAGTGCCGAAAATGGCCCAAATACATGGGCCCCAAGCGGCCAAAAACTTGAGCCTCTTCACCTGCTAATGACGCCACCTCATAGCTCCTTTGCAGTGCCCCCCCACTACTGGACCACAAGCCCACTTTGTAATTTAACCCACAGATACCATCTTTTAAACCCTATAGTGTCCAAACAGAAAATTTAACCAAGACCTCGGCCCGATCCCGAGCCCATACTGGACCCCTAACACTCATACTAACATAACCACATACTAAACGCAAAGGCCCAATATTTCAGGATGTTACAGTTCTACCCCCTTAAAGAAATTTTGACCTCGAAATTACCTGGTCAGAAAAGATGAGGGTATTGCTACCGCATCGCTTCTTCCGGTTCCCAAGTAGCCTCCTCAGCACTGTGATTCCGCCATAGAACCTTAACCAACGAAACCTTCTTTCTCTGCAATACTTTGACATCACGATCCAGGATTTCCACTGACTCCTCTTCAAAGGATAAATCGGGTCTTACTTCGATTTCTTCCACTGGCACCACATGAGATGGATCCGAACGGTAACGTCTTAACATAGAGACGTGGAAAACATTGTGAGTCTGACTTAGCTCAGAAGGTAGTTCTAGCTCATAAGCTACTGGTTCTACTTGTTTCAACACCCGATAAGGTCCGATAAATCTGGGACTTAATTTACCTTTCCGTCCGAACCTCAGTACTTTCTTCCATGGCGATACCTTCAAGAACACCTTGTCACCCACTGCAAATTCTATGTCCTTACGCTTCAGGTCAGCATCGGACTTCTGTCTGTCTGACGCTTCCTTCAGTCGAGCCCGAATCACCTCAACCTTCTCCTCTGTCTCGGTAACCAACTCCGGACCCAAAATCCAACATTCTCCTAATTCTGTCCAACAGGTAGGTGTACGACACCTCCGCCCGTACAATGCTTCATAGGGCGCCATCTGAATACTTGACTGGTAGCTATTGTTGTACGCAAACTCCGCCAACGGTAAGAGCTCTTCCCAACTACCCCTGAAGTCAATGACACATCCTCTCAACATGTCCTCTAAGATTTGGATTACCCGCTCGCGATCGCCCATCGATGCGAGGATGAAACGCCGTACTGAAATCCAACTCCGTACCCAACGCTTGATGCAATGCCTTCCAAAATCGTGAGGTGAACCTAGGGTTCCTGTCCGATATGATTGATACTGGTACCCCATGCAACCTCACTACCTCTGCTATGTATAGCTTAGCCAATTTCTGCAGAGTAATCGACACGCATCGTATGAAATGAGCGACTTTCGTCAAGCGGTCAACAATCACCTGCATCGAATCTTTTTAGTAGGCATGAGGGGTAGCCCACTAACAAAGTCCATTGTGATCCTTTCCTACTTCCATTGTGGAATCTTCACCTACCGGAACAACCCCGATGGTAATCGATGTTCCGCCTTTACTCGACGACAGTCAAACACTTCCCCACAAATTCGGTCACCTCTCGCTTCAAACCCGGCCACGGGCCGATCTCGCAGATCTCGATACATCTTACTTCCTCTAGGGTGCATAGCGTATGGACTACCATGCGCTTCTTGCAAAATCTTATGCCTCAACTCAGGATCTTTCGGCATACACACTCTCCCTTGAAAACATAATAGCCCTTCCTCGTTCACACCAAATTATGTTGATCCTTCACTTGATCCTACTGGAAACTTCTCCTTTAGCAACTCGTCAGTCTGCTGTTTCTCCTTAACCTGACTGACCCAAGAGGGTTTCACTTGGAGTTTAGCTAATAAACTCCCATCATCATATAGACTAAGGTGAGCAACCATTGCTCTCAAGTCAGAGATTACTTTACGACTCAAGGAATCTGCCACCACGTTAACTTTACCCGGATGGTACTCGATCGAGCAGTCATAGTCCTTTAGCAACTCGATCCACCTCTTTTGCCTTAGATTCAACTCCTTCTGGGTCAAAAGGTATTTTAGGCTCTTGTGATCAGTATAAATGACAGATTTCTCCCCGTATAGATAATGTCTCCAGATCTTCAGGGCAAAAACCACTGCCACCAATTCCAAATCATGTATGGGATATCTTCCTTCGTGCGGTCTTAACTGCCGAGATGCGTACGCCACAACCTTTCCACCTTACATCAACACGCATCCTAGTCCCGTGTGTGAAGCATCACAGTAAATCACGAACTCCTTTCCACCTCTCCGTTGAATCAACACCGAGCCTCCGTTAAAATCCTTTTAACTTCTCAAAACTCTCTTATCGCTTATTAGACCAAACAAACGGAACCCTTTCCGTAACAACTTAGTCAATGGTGCCGCAATTAAAGAAAATCCCTCAACAAACCTTCTGTAATACCCGGCCAAACCAAGGAAACTCTAAATTTCTGCTACCGACTTAGGCTGCTTCCAATCCAACACCGCTTCAATCTTCCGAGGGTCAACCCTAATCTCCTCTGCCGACACAATGTGACCTAGAAAAGTAGCCTCCCTTAGCCAAAATTCGCACTTACTGAATTTGGCATACAACTACTTCTCCTCGAATCTGCGCAAACCACCCGAAGATGTGAATCGTGCTCCTCTTCTGATTTTGAATAAACCAGAATATCATCTATGAATACCACGACAAACCGATCCAAGTAGGGTTGAAATACTCGGTTCATCATATCCATAAATGTTGCTGGTGCGTTAGTCAACCCAAATGGCATCACCATGAATTCGTAGTGTCTATAGCGAGTCCTAAAAGCCGTCTTATGAATATTTGCCTCTAACCAATACTCAGCTGTACTCGGGGCTATACCAGAAATTCCCCTAAACATCTCTGCCCCATTGGCTCTAAGCCGCTCTGACATAGATTTCCGGGCTCTTATGCCCATGCCTGCCCCAGCAACCCTCTCTAAGACCCTTAACATCGCCTGAGATACCGCATCATCTCTAGATGTCTGGTTCTGAAATTCCCCCTCCACAGCGGGTGGTATCGGCATCTCGTTTCCAGACCCATGGCCAGACCCTACTGGTTCTGACACAGCCATCCTACCTCTCCCACGGCCACGCGGCGGACGTCCACGACCCCTTGTACTTATTCTACCGATTCGCGTTTATCTGATTAGAAATTTTATGAATTATTAATTTATTCCACTGATTAACCATGAACAATCTTATGGACAGTAGTTTTAAGAGTAATTCTTTCGATTTCGAAATTATATCTACAGGTTTCAGTCTCAAGTTTATATCTCCTAGTTCCACATGCATTCAACCATCATACATCAACATACAAGTAGCATCCATAACCCACATTCATCACATAAGGGTGTTTTCATCACTACCTAGGGGTATTTTCGTAGTTCTTTCCTATAGGGTATTTTGGTAATTTGGCAAAATAAGGGTATCTTAGAAATTTTGTAAAACAGGGGTATTTTGGTACTTTTTCGTAAAGCAGGGGTATTTCGGGAGATTTAATTTTGGAAAACCGGGTACCTTTTGTAGATCTAGGGGTTTTCGGGTAAATTTACAAAACATGGGTATTTTTGGTATTTTTGCCAACCGGGGGTTTTTTGGTAATTTCACAGATTTTGGGTAATTTTATAAATTTGGGGTATTCTGGGAAATTTTCACAAATTAAGGGTATTTCGGAAATTTTACAAAACTAGGGGGTATTTTTAGTAATTTTGCAAAATAGGGTGGCTAGTCCCTTCCGGGTTTTAGTTATAAATTTTGGCCCGTCAACAAGTCCTCGTGGCTAAAGTGAAAAGTCACTACGTACCAGGTAGGATTCCAACGAAGAGGAGGTGAGTCACTAGGACTGCTTAAATACCAAGCTCTCCCTAAATCCAATCCTAGACATGCGCATGCCTGTTGCCACACCCTAACCCAGTGACTGGTTTACGGACATGTTTAGTTAGATTAAGTTTTATGAATTTAAAGAATTGTTTGAACTAGGCCTAAAGTCCATTAATTCCTATCATACTAGTCTACGTCCAAGAAGCCCATTAACCCAACATGCATATCACATCAAGAGTTAGAATACTTACCTGCGTGGATCGGGTGCCGGTAGACTCGAAGGCCATATCTCAACCACAACATTTTACCAATTTGTAAACTACTACTGGACCCATTTCACAGCCCGAGTTTTGCAACTGGGCTCTGATATCAAAATGTAACACCCCAAACCCGGCCCAAACGCTACGACCAGATCTGGTATGCTACGGCGTTTATTGTAAAACTTTGCTTTAACGGTTTTTGAAAATCTCAGTTTCTTTACTTAGGCATTTGTTAAAAATAGGATATCTGATGAAAACCTTTGCTTTTTCTTTGAACGTGTTCGAAAAACCTATTTTATTATTTTTTATGTTTTAAGTCCTTGAACATAAATTTATAAACTGTAAACACTATCAAATATAAAGCGATAACCTAAACCATAGGGCCTTATTACATAAATAGTTCCAAAATTAAAACTTAAAGAAAACCGAAAATAATTCATGAAAATAAATAAAATAAAACTTGATGGCCCCTCGAGTCTGCCTCGGCTCCCCTGTCCACGATCTACTGCTCATATGAAAAGTCAGGGAAAATAAAAGGGTGAGTCACCAAGACTCAGTGTGCAAATCCCGAAAACACATAAAAGGCTTGAGGCCCACAAACACATTATGGGCCTCGGCCCATACACAATGGCAACAAAACATATGTATGCTACATGGCCCATCCCAGCCTAGAAATCCATCCTCTACACACCAGCCTGTACCAACCACCACACCTTGGGGATTTCTACAATCAACCCACCAACCGTTACACACCACATCGACAGACATGCTGCCTATTCCTAATAATCAGGAATGAATTTAATGTGGCTTAGCCACCGATCACTATTGTGACCTAACATTTCAATTCGTGGTTTAACCACCGATCACCAAGTGACCTATTATCATGCTCTTCCCCCTTAGTCATATTAATCCCATCCCATGCGTACATTCATGCAAAATCAAACAATATACCACTTAAGGATTTACAATTTAGCACATTCATCGATACACATAGAGAAGTTTCTATGATCACGTACCTGGCATCCATTGCCTACCCTTTTTGGGTAACACGACTGTTCATACAGCCAATTTTTTCGGCTTTTAGCCCATAACATATGTATATATACAGGTTAAGAAGTGTGATAGAGATCTACACACCTGATTACGGTTAAGACGACACTTTCTATGTCGAATTAGCTGATACGACTGCTATCTGTCTACTATTCTGCTCTGAAGTCGGTCCACAACCCGGTGGCCAATCCCGAACCGCCGACACCACTCGTTTCTTAAACTTTGGGGCTGGGACCACAAATCTAACCCCTTCCTTTGATTTGTTGACATTCGAGTCCATGAATGACCTTGGTCAGAAGGTACTATGATGATTGCTTAACGAAACATTAGGTTAAGGCAAGAATAACAAAAAAGAACCCGATTGATCAACTTAAGGAGAATCGAAATCCTTACCTTGAAATCTCGAAAATAATATGGTTCGAATGATACCGATTTCTGGCTTAGAAACCTAGGCGACTAGATCTCCTTCAAATCCTGAAATGTCGCCAAAAAAAAAGACACGAGATCAGGGAAAACGTCAAACTAAGGATGGCCCTAACCACTATTTAGCCATTCGGCTATGGTCTCAAAAACCAAAAAAGAAAGGAAGTAGAAGAAATCGGCACTCACCTTTAACACCAACAGATTCGGCTTCTCCTAACAGAGGGGGTTCGGCTTTATGAAGAGATCAAATGGGGTTTATGATTTCGGCCTTTAGAAAGAACTAATCGAGGGGGAAGAACAATATCAAATGTAAAGAAGTGATAGGAACAGTATAAGAAGGATTTTGCCAAGGCTAGAAGCGATTCTGGCTATGCCGCACAAGTGTGAAAAGAAAGAATGCTTAAGGGAATTTTCTGGCTTTTGGCGGGAAAGAGAAGAAGAAGAAGAAGAACCCTTAGTTGCCGAAATTAGAAGGAGAAAAGAAGAGAAGGAAAATAAAAATAAAACTATGCCCTAGGAAATAATGAAAATTCGGCACCCTCTTAGCCTTATCAAACCGATTTCTCCCCTTGTCCCTAGAGTCCAACTTTCGGCCACCACCTACTCTCAAATCCTTAACCCACGTTTTTCTCTTATCTTCATCATCCTATCTTCTGAATTAATCCACACTCACTCATGCAGAATCCCAGCCGAAACCACCTCTCACACTCCTCCCTTCATCAACCTCCTTATCCGCCACATTATCTACATTATCCCATTCATTAAATTTCCATATCTTTAAGCCCTATTGTCGTCCAACCTACTCCTCTTTTAAGTGCCAAAAATGGCCCAAATACATGGGCCCCAAGCGGCCAAAAACTTGAGCCTCTTCACCTGCTAATGACACCACCTTATAGCTCCTTTGCAGCGCCCCCCGCTACTGGACCACAAGCCCACTTTGTAATTTAACCCACAGATACCATCTTTTAAACCCTATAGTGTCCAAACAAAAAATTTAACCAAGACCTCGGCCCAATCCCGAGCCCATACTGGACCCCTAACACTTATACTAACATAACCACATACTAAACGCAAAGGCCCAATATTTCAGGATGTTACAGAAAACCTCCATTTTTGCAAAATTTTCACTTGTACCACTATCCATGTAATTATCTAACTTAGGGCCCCTTTGGATGGGCGGTGTGTTTACCTATAATTTGTTGGAAAATCGGGTTCAGAAAACACAGCGAAAAATAAGTATAGGGAAAAACCAGAGTTTTAAATTTTTTTTTCCAAAAACAAGAACTTGGTTGTGATATCTAAAGTAATAAACACTTATTGAAAATTTTACCTTTTCGATTCGTTTATGATGAACGCTTCGACCGAATAGTATTATCACATCTTAAAAATCGAGCTAGAAGAAATTGGGTTAGTGAACTGAGAGTTGTCACTCCTTGACTTTTAAGTTTATGTTTGTATGTTTATATAAAAGATTGAGTAATTACCCTATAGGTAAAAAGTTATTGAAATTGTCCTTGAGACCTAAGTTTGATTCCTTCCTTGCATCTTTATTTTTTTTCAGCTTATTTTTGCTTTCTAAAACCTAGTTTCTGTTCAAGCCTCTTTAACCTAGTATATTTGCTAAGTTTTATTAAGTTTCAATATTCTTTTATTCATTTTCACTCTTTCATTTTCGTCTCTTACTTTTCCCCTCACCTTTTCTCTATCCATTTTTTTCATTCTTTCACCATTGTTGCCGCCACTCACTACATCTTTCTGCTCACTCTTTTTACTTCTTTGTTGTGTCGCTTATTGCTCTTCCATTTTTACCATTGATGTCACCTTTTTATTCATTATTTTTCCCTATTTTAGAAACCTCTTTGCTACCATTTTCTTCTCTTTGTCACCTATTTGTAGCCTATTCCTCTCTTTTTTTACTGCTGTTAATTTTTTTCATTACCGCAACCTTTTTGATATTTTTTCCCTTATTTTTTTTCTTTTAAAATTAGCCCCTAATCTTTTCGTTTAAGTGTGCATCCAATCTTGTCTACTTTTTCATATCGAATCTAGAAATTTGAAGAGCATAAGTGCTAATTTTTGTCCAAATCTAGTGTCGTATTTTCCTTTGATATTTCTCTGTTTTGGCTGAATGTCTCTAAGACCATAGCTGATTTTTCCTTTGCTCATTTTTTATGTTATTGTGTCGTAGAAATCAATCTAAACACCCTGGATTAGCAGTGACAATAAAATTAGTTTACATCTTCGTTTCGTAACAAATCAATATAAGTATTGTTCACCGAAGTTGGATCTGAAATGTCGCTTGTGAATCACCGTTTGGTTGAACCCTATAGGGGTATTCCAAGGTTGATTTTGAGTTTGTTTAATCATATTAAGTGCAGATCCAATCTAGGGTAATCTAGATCTATAGTAGGGAAGTGCGGACTTTTACGGATTAGTACTATAGATTTGCGGTTTTAAGGTGTGGGACTTAATTATTTGTAAACTGTGTATGTGTGACTTAAATAATGTTATTTGTGTATGTTCTAACCATAATTCTTTTGGTAGCCAAAAACATGATGGCTATTTTGGGGCTTGGTCGAATGTAAAGGTGGTTGTCTAATTAGTCAATTGTGAAATGTTGGTTGTGTTTACTTACATGCCCACTGTTCTACCTCATTGTATGCTTGATAAGCATGTGGTTATTTTTTGTATCTTTTGTTTGCATGAATGTAAAGCATGCAACTGTTCTGAATTATTGATCTCATGATATGACTTACTTCTATACTGCATCGTATTTGATTCTGTTATTTTGGTAAAAATGACATTATGCATTGCATCGGGATTAGGTTGATCGGAGACAGAGGAGATCTGTAGAGTTCTGGCGGTATATCCATGATTTATTAGAGTTTTGGTGGTAAATCTGTAATTTTGGAGTTTTGTTCAGAGTTCTGGTGATTCGTTCGCATATTGTTCTGGCGGTTCGTCCGCAACACTATTCTGGTGGTTTAGCCACAAAATCTGACTAGTAGTATAACTGCAATTATTTTTCGTTATCGGTGGTTTAACCAAAATGAGCTAAGGCTTCTTATGATATGGTGTGTATGGTTGGATATGGTGTGTAGCGGATGGATGAGTAGGAAAACTGCATTGAAATTCATGTACATGTGCATAAATTTTGGGATATTGTACACACTGATAATACGGTGATTTGTGATATTGTTGTATCTGATATTTCTTTGTTCATAAATGATTTTATAGTCTTTAGTACACTATTTATGTAATGAATAGAAAGTCAGTGGTGCCCAAAGATCCAGTTTTAGAATCTCATTTCCATAAATTGAGTCTGTAAATATTAATATTTAATATTTAAGAGGCTAGTATAAAAATATATTAAAGTTTGGTCTAGTAATTTTGCCGAATTAATAGTTAATTGTGGTGCAAGGACTAAATCATAAAAAAATCTTTAAAATTTAATTCCTATAGAATTATAATTAAATCAAAGGCCTAAAATGGCAATTAGACATTTCTATAATCTAGTGGACGGTAAGTGAGTTGTTACTTAAAAATAAAAAGAAAAAAAGAAAAAGAAAAAGTAAGAAAGAAATATAAAATAAATAATAAAATTTTTATAATATAAAAAAAACATATTTTAGTGGAAAGATGACCTTCTCCATCTTTCCACATGCAATTTAGAAGAGAAGAAATAGGGGAAAATAAACGTTAGGGTCTCCAAGCTTTAATCAACAAATTGGTTAGTGCAATTTAGTCTTTTTCTTGTAATTTTTATGTTTTTGAGATCGTAGAAGATAAATCTAGTTGACCCATGTGTTAATTTACAAAAGTGTTAAGCTTTTAAAAAGTTTTCATTGATGATTTCTTGAATTTTTTGATGTTAAATTGATAGATTTTAAATTTAGATGTGAAAAAGGACTAGATTATAGAGTTTAGTTGTTAGTTGTTTCATATAAGGACTGAAGTGATTTATTAGTAAGTTGTTATGAGATTTCGATAAAAATATATAGCAAAGAGTTTATAGAGGATGGGATTGAAATTGAATTGTAAAATGAAGCTCAAATTTGAAAGATATGACTATTTCGGTTTTACGGACTAAATTGAATAAAATGTAAAAGTTTAGGGGACTTTTAGAAAATGAAATTAAACTGATACATGCTTATAATAGGATGATATGAGATGTTTTGAATTGATAAATTGAACTGAATTATTTTATAGATCAAGAATTGAACCAAATCGAGGCTAGTAGCAGAAAAGTAAAAATTGTCGAATAGTCCTTAAAAGCTCATTTGGTTGTTGTTTTGCCAGGTAAGTTCATATGGAACTTACTAAGTTAATTCATATTATGATTTTATTTCTATAAATTGAACTATTATATTCGTTACATATTTATTTTGTTTTGCAAAGTATGATACCGAGGTAAATTGAAAATGATTATTTGAGTTTAAAATGTTATGTTTGAGATTGATTATCGAACTAGAGGACTAATTTGAACAAAAATAAGAACTTTTGTAACTTATTGATTATATGTGACATCAAATTTGGTTGGAATGTAGTATGTTATATAATGAAATGAGAAAAACTTACATAATCAAATCATGGAAGAGCAAAATGTTTCACTAAACACTTTATGAATAGCGATGGTAGTACAACTTTGAAAATTCAGCAAAAATTGTAGGAATCAAGTTAGGTGTTGAATCAAATATGAAATTAAATCTTATTGAGGCTAGTTTTGCATAAAAGCAACAGTGAAAGAAATTATTTCAGGTTCCTTTGTTCTAACTTTGAAAATTCATTATAAATTGTACAAAAAAATTTAGGAGATTAAATTTATATGCCTAAAGTAGTATTGAGTCTATTTTCAAAGGAAACAAACCAAAACATAATATGAGACTTGTACGTAAAGATATTTAATTTTTAGTGAAGAAGATGCGAAGCTACCTAGTAGCAGAATAGGGGAGGTTTTTAAAAAAATGGTATTAATCTACTTTGAAATAAATTCTGAAATTTTTATGGAAAAAAGTTCATTGAGTCTAGTTTCAAAAATAACAAGTGGATCTTAATTTAAAATTTTGTAGGTCCAGATATAAATAATTTAGTGAATACTACTCAAGAAGATAACTTTGTTAAAGTTTATGCATAAATAGTGAAAGGATAATTCATGCTGCATAAAAGCATGTCATACTAAGGCTAAACATTCTTGTACAAATACATGTAAATAAATGAAGTGGAATGGAGAGGAAGAGGAGGAAAAATAATAGAAGAATTATAAAATGAATTAATTGTAACACCCCAAACCCGGTCTATGCGTTAAGACCAAATTTGACATGTCACACGGAAAGGAATATACATCTAGTTTTTTTAAAGATTTTAAGAAATCGGATTTTCCAAAACATCTTGACGTGAATTTTATTGAAAACTAAGGTTGATTGATAACTCAAACAATTTGAGTCATAAGAATTTATAAATTGAAACTTACAAGAAGTTAAAATAATATTTCGAGAAAATTTAATAGAGTTCGAAAATAATTTTGAAAACAAAATTTTGAAGAACGTCGTTAATGCATAATTTTAAGAGTAAAAATATTTAAGAATGAAAACCCTTTTTGCATATTTATTTTAAGAAAAACATTTATTTTTATTTTTAGAAAAGAACCCCACATAAGTATTTAAAGCGTATTATAATATCCATCCACAAGTAAAACATCCATAAAAATTTAACCAGAGGCCTTATTACAGCTTAACTTAAATAGTAAAAATAATAAATGTACTTAAAAAGAAATCCGGAATGTAAATGTAACACCCCAAACCCGGTCTGTTCGTTAAGACCAGATTTGACATGTCACACGAAATGATCATATGTAAAGTCTCTTAAAGGTTTGTAGAAAACGGATTTTAAAAAAAAATAAAGATGTTGAAAAGGTGTTTATTGAAAACCGAGGTTGATTGTTAAATTTAATAATTTAAGACGTAAGAGTTTATATTTTGAAAAATAAAATACTTGATTCAATATCCCGAGAAATGTAAAAGAGTTCAAAAGAAATTTTTGAAAACAAGATTTTTAAAAGAGTTGTTACAGAAAAATGTTACCGAGTTAAAATTAACTAAGAATGAAATCCTTTTCGTACGTTTATTTATGAAAAACGTTTGTTTCTATTTTTAGAAAAGAAATCCCATTTAAGTATTTAAAACGTAATATAAAATCCATCCATAAGTAAAACATCCATAAAAATTTAACCAGAGGCCTTATTACATCACAACTTAAAAGCAAATATTAAAAAGTACTTTAAAGAAATCCGAAGTTTAATTAACCCATTAATCATAGTATGGCCTCCACTGAGTCGTCCCCAGCCCAAGCCTCCGTCACTAATCATTACCTGGAAAGGGTAAAGAAAACGGGATGAGTTACTTAGAACTCAATGTGTAACTCACTTACCATAGTCCACTGAACCAAAACCATTTAAGCATTTATTTGGGCCTGAGCCCATTACAAATATAACAATTTAACATGTATAGAATGCATGTGATATGCAATTTCCCAAAACCAATCCTAAGTTTCCATCCGCTACACACCACCCGTACTCAACCAAAGACACCTGTGGGGGGGCTTTAGTCACCCACCCCGCTAACACACCAAATCGGCATTAAGCCATATATCAAATCCGGGCACGGCCATATTTCAAATCGGGCACGGCCATCGTAATTTTTGTAGCAAAGCTACCAGTAACTTCTCTTCATCCAAAAGCCCAACCCATGCAATCATGTATATAATATGCATAACAATCCATTCTTATAATTATTCCAACATAAGGTTCATTATAAAACTTATCACAAACTGGCCCATTTCACATTTTGGCCCACATAATCTCATATCATATTTGGCCCTTTTAGCAGTCATCACGTATGGCCCATTTATCAAAATCACATATGGCCCATCTATCAAAATCACATATGGCCCAATAAGTCACTTTTATCTATTTAGCCCATTAAGGGCAATTTCGTAATTTTCATAATCTTGATACCAATTTCATAGTTTTTACTATTAAAGTGTTAAAATATACCATTTTACCCGATTTCACCAACTTTGTGAATTTAATCTAACATTATTACGATGTGGTTATCTAACCCGCGAGATATGGTGTGAGATTACACACCTGATTACGGTGAACACTATACTTTCCTGATCGTCAACACCTAAAAACGTTATAACGCTCGATTAGAACACTAACACTTAAAATAAATCTATGCTAATGTAAGCGGTCAAGATTTTTACCCTCGGAATCTCGAATAACTACTATTTATCGGTTCTCCCCGGTTGACGGTTCACAACCCGTTGGAAAATCCCGAATAGCTAATGGCTCAGAACTACGAACAACCTCGAATAACTGGTTTTCACCAGATGAGGGTCCACAACCCGGTGGAAAATCTCGGATTGCCGAAACAGCCCTTCGCTTGAATCTAGTGGGAATAGCGAATCTACCCCTCTTCCGATCACTATTCACCACCCGTTTTGACCCTATCTTGCTTGCCTCCATTGACATAAGAATATTAGTCCAACTATAATTTCGAAAATTAAGACGATTGATTTTAAGGGGCGAAATCGGCTTACCACGAAATCCTTACGTTCAAAGGATGAAAATCAAGCGATAGCGTTCCTAAGATAAAATCGATTAGTAAACCCCCATCATTAACGAAATAATGAGTAATGTGGAATTCCTTGATAAAAACCCTTACCTTAAAACTTTGGACCGAATCCTAGCGATTCACGATGATTTCGGACACTCCAAATTTTCGGCCTTCCACTAAGTTTCTAAGATAGAGAAAAGATTCGAGTGAGTCATGGTATAATGATGATATCGATCCAAAAGACCATCCCACACCAACATGAAATTTGGGCACAAAGGAAAAAAGGAAAACAAGAATACTAGAGTATTATATTAGCCACTTACCGAGCGATTAAAGTGTGAGAAGAAAAGAAGGAAATGGTTTGAGAAGAAGATAAATGTTGTAAAATATTCGGCTATGAAGAGAAAAAATTTGAAGGAGATGGTGTTAGCAACATTCGGCCATGGAGGAAAAGAAAAGGAGAAAATGTTGAATAAATTTTGTAAGAAGAAGGAGATGAAATAAAGGTATAGGACAATTAGGTGTTTTGGTTTTGTTCATTTCAAGAATAGAAGATGAACAAAGAGAGAGGTTTGAGACTAGAGAGCATTCGGCAATGGAGGAAGAAAAGAAAGAGAAAATGGCCTTCAAGGTTTTGGTGTTTTTCGGCACTAGGGGAAATGACTTGAGAGAATAGGCAAATTTAGACCAAAATGGTCAAAATGGAATGACCAAAAGAAAAACGAAAGATGCTTACCTAATGCTCAATGTGCATTCGGCTAGGAGAGAAAAGATGAAGAGAAAATGTTTTGAGAGAAAGCAAAAATGACCCAAAAAGAAATATGCCCAACAAGCACCTATCCTTACTCAAAAGTCTTCAAAAATTCTCGCCACCCCCTTAGCCCCCTAAAACCGCCCAAGTACATGGACACCAAAGTCAAAGTTTGGCCACTCCAAACTTTCCAAAACACATTCCTTAAAATGTGCCTTGTGTTCCCCTACATACCATACTCTCATGATTCCCTACCTTAAGTTCAATTCTTGCCTTAATCCATTAGCCACCTTACCATAAACTAAAAGTCCAACTTTCCAAAAATAAAGCTTGGCCGACACATGCTAGATGAGTGCAAAAATTAAAAAATTTCTCATGCATAACAAGGGATTCGAACCTCTTCCCTCTAAGTATGCTTATGGCGTCAACTCCTCTTTACTACTAGCTCATCTTATGCTAACTTTTGCCACTTAATTTCCTTAAACATCAAGGTTACTTGTTCCACTTCAATAAAGTTCTATTTACCAAAATTTATTCCAAAATCCAATTAAATCCCGAACCTTCTCGTGACTATTTTAACATACACATAGGATAAATAAACTAGTGAGCACCAAAGTAATGTAACATATAAAAATTCAAATTTTAGGATGTTACAATTCTACCCCTTAAAGAAAATTTCGTCCTCAAAATTTACTCGTTAAAAGAGGTGAGGGTATTGTTGCCGAATTGCATCCTCAGGCTCCCACGTAGCTTCCTCCGCTCCGTGATTATGCCATAGAACCTTAACCAATGATACTCGACTTCTTTCTTAGCACCTTAACATCACGATCTAAAATTTTCACTGGTTCCTCCTCGAAAGACAAGTCAGGCCTTAACTCAACCTCCTCTATCGGTACTATATGAGACGGATCCGATCGGTAACGCCTTAACATTGAGACGTGAAAATGCTATGAATCGACTCGCCTCGAGGTAATTCAAGCCGATAAGCCACCGGTCCTACACGCTTCAACACACGATACGGTCCGATGAACCTAGGGCTCAACTTGCCCTTCCTTCCAAACTCAAGATCTTCTTCCAAGGTGAGACCTTTAGAAAGACCCGATCTCCCACCACAAACTCAATATCCTTACGCTTCAGATCCGCATACGATTTCTGTCTATCTGAAGCTTCCTTTAACCGAGCTCGAATTACCTTTACATTTTCTTCCGTTTCGACGATATCGATTCGGGACCCAATAACCGCTGCGTTCACCCAATTCACTCCAACAAGTAGGAGTACGACACCTACGACCATCCAATGCCTCGTAGGGTGCAATCTGAATGCTTGACTGATAGCTATTGTTATATGCAAACTCTGCCAACGGTAGATAATCCTCCCAACTACCTCTGAAGTCAATCACACAACCCCTTAACATGTCTTCCAAAATCTGGATTACTCTTTCCGAGTGTCCATCTGACTGAGGGTGAAAAGCCGTACTGAAGTTTAACTTTGTTCCCAGAGCCTCATGTAAAGCTTTCCAAAACTGTGATGTAAACCTAGGGTCCCTGTCCGAAATAATAGACACTGGTACCCCATGCAACCTCACGATCTCTAATACATACAACTTAGCCAACTTCTGCATCGAGTAATCCATACGAACTGGTAGAAAATGGGCAGTCTTCGTCAATCGATCCACTATTACCCAGACGGAATCCTTCTTAGTAGGTGATAAGGGTAACCCACTAACAAAATCCATCGTTATCCGTTCCCACTTCCATAATGGAATCTTCAACGGTTGTAGCAATCCCGACGGCGATGTTCCGCCTTCACTTGTTGACAAGTCAAGCACCTACTCACAAAATCTGTAACCTCTCGCTTCAATCCTGGCCACCAATACTGCTCCCGTAGATCTCAATACATCTTACTTCCTCCGGGGTGCATAGCATAAGGGCTACTATGCGCCTCACGCAGAATCATTTGCCTCAAATCTGAATCCATGGGCATACAAACTCTTCCGTGAAAACACAGCACTCCATCCTTATTCATTCCAAAATCCCCTATTACACCACTTTCCACTTGTTGAACTAAGGGACCCAACTTTTCATCTGATATTTGCTTCTCCTTAATCTGACCCAACCACACAGGCTTCACCTGAAGTTCGGCTAGAAGACTACCATCTCCATACAGACTGAGATGAGTGAACATCGCTCTCAAATCCGATATTACCTTATGACTCAACGCGTCTGCTACCACGTTAGCCTTTCCAGGATGATACTCGATTGAGAGATCATAATCCTTTAACAGCTCTATCCATCTCCGCTGTCTTAAGTTCAACCCTTTTTGGGTAAGGAGGTACTTTAAACTCTTATGGTACGTATAAATGATCGACTTCTCACCATAGAGATAATGCCTCCAAATTTTTAAAGTAAAAACCACCGCAGCCAACTCCAAATCATGGGTAGGATAGTTGACTTCGTGCAGCCTCAACTGACGAGATGCATAAGCTACCACTTTTCCACCTTGCATCAACACACATCCCAAGCCCGTGTGTGACGCATCGCAGTAAACAATGAACTCTTTTCCAGCCTCAAGTTGAATTAGTACTGGTGCTTCCGTCAAAATCTTCTTCAATTTCTCGAAACTCTCTTGTTGTTTAGTCGCCTACACAAACGGTACTCCCTTTCGCAATGCTTTAGTTAGAGTGCAACGATCAACGAAAACCATCAACAAAGCATCTATAATAGCCACCAAACCTAGGAAACTCCGAATTTCACCCACGACTTCGGTGGTTTCCAATCCAACACACCTCTACCTTCCGAGGATCAACTCGATTCCTTCCTGGCCAACACAACATGTCCCAAGAAAGTCACTTCTTTCAGCCAAAATTCACACTTACTGAATTTGGCATAAAGTTGCTTTTCTCGCAGTATTTGCAATACTATGCGCAAATATGAGTCATGCTCTTCTTCATTCCTCGAGTATACAAGATATCATCTATGAACACCACTACAAACCGGTCTAAGTAGGGTTGAAAGACTCAGTTCATCATGTCCATAAATGTAGTTGGTGCATTGGTCAAATCAAACGGCATCACCAAAAACTCATAATGTCCATAACGAGTTCGGAATGCCATTTTATGAACATCTGCCTCCTTAACCTTGAGTTGATGATAACCCGATCTCAAATCTATCTTGGAGAAAACTGAAGCTCCTCTTAACTGATCAAACAGGTCATCGATTCTCGGCAATGGATACCTATTCTTGATTGTCAATTTATTCAACTGCCTATAATCAATCCACATACGCATCGACCCATCCTTCTTTTTGACAAACAAAACTGGTGCTCCCCACGGAGACACACTCGGTCGAATAAATCCCCGATCCAACAATTCTTGAATTTAAGCTTTAAGCTCTGCTAACTCCTTCGGCGCCATTCTATAAGGAGTAATAGACACCGGAGCCGTTCCGGGCAAAAGCTCAATGCCAAACTCTACTTCCCGGTCTGGAGGTAGACCCGGAAGTTCTTCAGGGAAGACATCTAGAAATTCTTTCACCGTTCTAACACCTTCCACTGACAATTCCTTGGCATCCAAAGCACTAATGAAGGCTAGGAACGCTCCATACCCTTTTCGCACAAACTTTTCTGCCTTTAAAGCAGATACCACATTTGCTAAATAATTTCTCCGTTCGCCTATCATCACAACTTCCTTATCTTCCAAGGTCCTTATCGACATCTATTTTGCAGCACAATCCAAATGCGCACGGTGCTTCACCAACCAATCCATGCCCAAAATAAGGTCGAACTCGCCGAAAGGCAGTTCCATCAAATCCGCCAAAAATACTTCTCTTTGAATTTTTAAAGGCACGTCTCTATACAATTTATTCAGAATCACAGACTGTCCTAAAGGACTAATTACCGTCATCTCTCTATCGGTAATCTGAGATCTAATATTCAGATTTCCTGATATAGCACTAGCAACATACGAGTGGGTAGACCTGATATCTATCAAAGCAGTAATAGGTACATCAAAGATGAAGAACATACCGGTTATCACATCAAGTGCATCGCCATCCTCCCGACGCCTGACCGCATAGACTAACCCTGGTTGTCTCGCCTCCGCATTACCTCTGAAGCCATTACCTCTACCCAGTGCACCTTGACCTCGACTAGTGCCATTACCACCACGACCTGGTCCACGGCCCCTCGGTGGCTGCTGAGCACCTCTAGCTGACTGTGCATCAGGGTTACGAGCTTCTTGAGTTGGAGCAGTCCGTCGAGGACAATTCTTAAGCTGATGGTCCTTAGAACCACATTTAAAATAACCACCGGTTCTCTTCCAAAGATTCCCGAGTGTCGCCTTCCATGATCAAAACACGCTTGAATCGATTGGTAGCGCAGTGCTCTAACCGAGCCGCTCATCATTTCGGGCCTCTTTTGGAACCTTTTAGCGGAACCCGAGTACTTAAAGTCCTCTTGCCTCTCGCTATTTTCTCGCCTCCGACGCTTACGAGTTCTTAGCCTCTTCAATGATTTTGGCTTTCTCCACGAGCTTGGCAAAAGTCTTTTCTTATTGTGGGGCTATCAGTACCCGCAACTCATCATTCAGCCCATCCTCAAAACGTACACATCGCTCATGATCGGTTGGCACTATCGTCCGAGCATAACGACTCAAGCGTAGAAATTCGCTCAGTAAGTCGCCACCGTCTTATTTCCTTGAACCAGTTCAGGAATTCCTTCCTCCGGGAATCCACATAACTTGCCCCGACATACTTTCCTTGGAATTCAATTTTGAAGAAATCCCAAGTAACATGTTCAGCCTGAGCGCCTTCTCGAACAGTAAGCCACCATTGATACGCCTCGTCCCTCAACAAGGACACAGCTCCTCTCGCCGCTTTCGGTGGTGCATTCCAAATCATCCATGATCCGCTCCACTGCCTCTAGCCAATACTTCGCTACATTTGGAGCTACACCTGAGACACCCCTAAAACCATCGGCACCACTTGATTTAAGTCGTTCTGATATTGATCCACGAGCTGTTGGCCCAGTTCTAGCCCCAGCAACCCTTTCTAGGACAATTAGGTGTTTCGGTTTTGGTTCATTTCAAGAATAGAAGATGAAAAAAGAGAGAGGTTTGAGACTAGAGAGCATTCGGCAATGGAGGAAGAAAAGAAAAGAGAAAATGGCCTTCAAGGTTTTGGTGTTTTCGGCACTAGGGGAAATGACTTGAGAGAATAGGCAAATTTAGACCAAAATGGTCAAAATGGAATGACCAAAAGAAAAACGAAAGATGCTTACCTAATGTTCAATGTGCATTCGGCTCGGGAGAGAAAAGATGAAGAGAAAATGTTTTGAGAGAAAGCAAAAATGACCCAAAAAGAAATATGCCCAACAAGCACCTATCCTTACTCAAAAGTCTTCAAAAATTCGGCCACCCCCTTAGCCCTTAAAACCGTCCAAGTACATGGACACCAAAGTTAAAGTTTGGCCATTCCAAACTTTCTAAAACACATTCCTTAAAATGTGCCTTGTGTTCCCCCTACATACCATAATCTCATGATTCCCTACCTTAAGTTCAATTCTTGCCTTAATCCATTAGCCACCTTACCATAAACTAAAAGTCCAACTTTCCAACAATAAAGCTTGGCCGACACATGCTAGATGAGTGCAAAAATTTAAAAAATTTCTCATGCATAACAAGGGATTCGAACCTCTTTCCTCTAAGTATGCTTATGGCGTCAACTCCTCTTTACTACTAGGTCATCTTATGCTAACTTTTGCCACTTAATTTCCTTAAACATCAAGGTTACTTGTTCAACTTCAATAAAGTTCTATTTACCAAAATTTATTCCAAAATCCAATTAAATCCTGAACCTTCTCAGGACTATTTTAACACACACATAGGATAAATAAACTAACTGAGCACCAAAGTAATGTCACATATAAAAATTCAAATTTTAGGATGTTACAGTAAATAACCCATTATTCGTAGTATGGCCTCCACTGAGTCGTCCCCGGCCCAAGTCTCCATCACTGATCATTACCTGAGGAGGGTAAGGAAAACAGGGGTGAGTTACTTAGAACTCAGTGTGTAATTCATTTACCATTGTCCGCTGGGCCGAAATCCAATTAAGCAATTATTGGGCCAAAGCCCATTTACAAATATGACAAAATAGCATGCATAGAATGAATGTGATATGCAATTCCCAAACCAAACCTAATTTCCATCCGCTACACACCACTCGTACCAACCAGCACACCTGTGGGGAGCTTTAGCCACCCACCCCGCCAACACACCAAACTGGGCATTAAGCCATATATCAAAATGGGCATTAAGCCATATATCAAACTAGGCATTAAGCCATATATCAATTTTGTGGACAAGCCACCAGAATTTTGTAGCAAAGCTACCAGAACTTCTCTTCGTCAAATATCCCAACCCATGCAATCATGTATATAATATGCATAACAATCCATTCATATAATTATTCTAACATAAGGCCTATTATAAAAATTATTGCAATCTGGCCCATTACACATTTTGGCCTATATAATCTCATAACACACTTGGCCCATTTATCAAATATCACATATGGCCCATTTTTCAAATATCACATATGGCCCATTTATCAAATATCACATATGGCCCATTTTTCAAATATCACATATGGCCCATTTTTCAAATATCACATATGGCCCATTTATCAAATATCACATACGGCCCATTTATCAAATATCACATATGGCCCATTCAGTCACTTTTATCGATTTAGCCCATTAAGGGCAAATTTTGTAATTTTCACGGTCTTAATACCGATTTCATAGTTTTTTTACCATTAAAGTGATAAATATACTATTTTACCCGATTTCACTAACTTGTGATTCAATCCAACGATTAATATGATATAGTTATCCAACCTACGAGATATGGTGTGAGATTACACACCTGATTATGGTGAGCACTACACTTTCTTGATCGTCAACACCTAGAATATTTTTAACGCTCGATTAGATCATTAACACTTATAGTAATTTATTCTAAGATAAACAGTCTAGGATTTTTACCCTCAGAATCGCGAATAACTACGATTTGTCGATTTTCCCCGGTTGACGGTCCATAACCCGTTGGAAAACCACGAACAGCTAATGGCTCAGAACTATGAACAACCTCGAATAGTTGATTCTCACCGGATGAGGGTCCACAACCCGGTGGAAAATCTCGGATTGTCGAAATAGCCCTTCGTTTGAATTTATAGGGAATAGCGAATTCGCTCCTTTTCTGATCACTATTCACCACTCCTTTTGATTCGATCTTATTTGCCTCCATTGACAAAAGAATATTAGTCCAAACTAATACTTCGTTATTAAAACGATTGGTCTTAATGAGCGAAATCGGCTTACCACGAATCCTTACATTCAAAGGATGAAAAATAAGCGATAGAGTCCCTTAAAGTTTTGGACCGAATCCTAGCGATACACGATGATTTCAGACACTCCAAGTTTCGGCCTTCCACTAAGTTTCTATGATAAAGAAAAGATTTGAATGAGATATGGTATGATGATGGTCTCGATCCAAAAAGGCCATCCCATACCAACATGTAAATTCGGCACCAAAAAAAAAAAGAAAATAACAATACCAAAGTATTGTACTAGCCACTTACCGATTGATCAAAGTGTGAGTAGAAAGAAAGAAATGATTGAGACGGAGATAAGTGTGGTAGAAGATTTGGCTATGAAGAAAAAATTGAAGGGGATGGTGTTTAGGTTTCGGTTCTTTTCAAGAATGGAAGATGAACAAAGAGAAGGGTTTGAGGCTAGTGTGCATTCGGCAAGGGTGAAAAAGAAAAGCAAAGAAAAGAGAAAATGGCCTTCCAAGGTTTTGGTGATTTCAGCACTTAGGAGGAAAAGGTTTGAAGAGAAAAGGAGCAATAAGACCGAAATGGTCAAAAATATGAAATGACTAAAAGAATAACAAAAGATGTTTACCTATTGTTCAAAGTGCATTCGGCTAAGGAGAGGAAATGGAGAGAAAAGTGTTGGAGAAACAAAACAAAAATGACCAAAAGCCAAAGTGACCAACTAGCTACCAAAGGCCATCAAAATTTCGGTCACTCCCCCCTAGCCCCTAAAACCGTCCAAGTACATGGCCACAAAGTCAAAGTTTGGCCACTCCATACCTTGTTATGTGCCTTGTGTTCCCCCTACATACCTTATTCATATGATTCCCTTCCTTAAGTTTACACTTGCCTTTTCTCTTAGCCACCTTACCATAAAAATTAAAGTCCAACCTACCATAAATACTAGGCTTGACCGACACTATGAGGAAAAAAATAAAATTCACATGCACATTAAGGGATTCGAACCTCTTCCCTCAAGGAACACACATGGCTCCATATCCCCTTTACTACTTGCTCAACTTATGTTAACTTATACCTCTTAATTACCTTAAGCTATAAGGTCACTTGTTCCACTTCATTAAAATAATAATTTCCAAAAAATATATCAAATCTAAATAAATCCCGAACCTTCTCAGGACTATTTTAACACACACATAGGATGGATAAACTAGCTGAGCACCAAAATAATGCAACATATAAAAATTCAAATTTTAGGATGTTACATTAATTGTTGATTATGATAGATCGAATCATATTGGTGTGAACTTAATTGATTATTGAGATAGAGGATTAAATTGAATAAAAGTGAAAATATTGAAACTAAATGAAATGGTGAAATTGGTTTGGAATTGAGACGGCATGCTATGATATGTATGAAATGATATCATGAGTGATGAATTGATGATATTCATATTGATAGAATGAGAATTAAACTTATAAGGGATTTGGATAAATGATTACCTTATTAACTACTCGGGCAGAGTTATTTCGACTATGTATCGATGAGCATTGGGCACATTTTAGTTCAAACGTTCCGATGAGTGTTGGGCACAACATTTAATTCAATCATACTGATGAGCGCTGGGCATAAACTAATTACTTCAGACGTTCCAATGAGGCACTAGGTGCCAAATGGTTACTTCGACTATGTGTCGATGAGTGCTGGGCACAACTTTTACTTTGGTCATACCGATGAGCGCTGGACGCAATCTATTTTCTTCAAAAATTGTCCGATAAGACATCGAGTGCCAAATTGGGGTGTTGGTTGAATTTATGTATCCGTTTGTGTCCGAGTCAAGTTAATAGGGATTTAATATGTAAAAATTTATAATGATAATGAAAAGAATTGTTAATGTGGAAGAAATTTGTAAACTGGATTTATAAGTCTGGAGGATTGGTACGAAATTGTGACGAATTCAACAATTCAGTTTGGGAAATAGCCTGTTAATATGATATATTCCTAATTAGTTATTTGTTCATATTTAAGATGATTCATAAGACACATTTATCAAGAGATATTGTGTGTTGATGATGAATTGAATTGTGATTTTGAAATTGAATGTGAATATCTATTGGATTGAATTGTAATGAAATCATTGTCATACAATAAGAGCAGTGTATGATATGTAATTGAAAATAATTACAGGATATGATATGTGAAAAATGGATGGTTCCGTCGTGCGTGATATTATGATTGAAATTGAAAACTTGAAAATGAAATGAAATAGATTGACAGTAAAATTGTAATCGACCCATTTTGCCCGGGCCCGTTCCATTCAGAATAAACTAGAATAAAAACAAAAAAATAAATGAAATACCAAATGTCCATTTTTAAAGTCCAGATTACATAGGCCCAAGTGCACTCATGGCCCGAATGACAAAACAGACTACCCAAACCCAAATTACAAAACCCATTACACCCGGTGGCCCAAGTACACCCAGACCTAAACTAATGCAGCCCAAAAGGGCCCAAATGCTAAGCAGAATTAGGAGACCTAGGGTTTTCTGGGAAAACCCTCGCGCCGTAAGCAGCCCCGACACCAGCCTGTCCTCGAACCGCAATCAGCTCGCAAATGGTGCTCCGTCGCCTGTTTCCCCGTCGGTCGCCTGCAAAAAGGAAAGAAAAAAGTAGTAAAAATGGCAAATATGTATTTCCTTTTTAATTTTTTGGGTTATAAAAACCCCGAAATAATCATAATGAGGACACAATATGAGACACACAGAAAGAATAGAAAAATATTCACAAAAATACAGAGAATACAATATACGATTTCTTTTACAGAGGTGATTTCCTATTTTTTTTTATTCGCGTCATTTTATATTCTTTTTTTTTATTCATGCATATTTTACACAAAATAGCACTAAAATAAAAAGGGCGATAAAACTACCTTCGAAACGAAGAGATCGACTCTCAGGCCACGACTACGGCGCGCGTGCAGTTAGGTCCATGAGTCCGATGACCAGACTCCGGCAGAGGAAAGGAGGGCTTTTGAGAGAATTTTCGGAGTTTTTTTTTTAAAAAACTGGGGGCAAATGATTTTTTTTGTCTAAAAATGACTTATATAGGCTACTGGAACGGCATCGTTTTGGGGGTTACCTTTAAAGGCCAAAACAACGTCGTTTAAAGGCCTTAGATCCGCGCGTTGACCCGAAAACCCGAAGAGGATCCGCCCGTTTTTGTTAAAAGGTTTAATTTCCATTTTAGTCTTTCCGCAATTTTATTATTTTTAATTTCGTTTAATTTAAATTTTTTATTATTTTTTTAATTCGGCCCTAAATGTTTGTTCATATTTCAATTTAGTCCATTGGGCTATTTAAGGGCTGGTAACGGAACGGCGCCGTTTAGGAGATGGGGCATAATTGCCCAATAGGTCCCTGCATTTTGGCGCGCGTTCCAATATCATCCTTTTTGCATTTTAACCTTAATTTTTTTTTATTTTAATTTAATCCTTACTCATTTGATTTTTTTATTCTTTTTATTTTCATTTTATTCTTATTTTTAATTATTATATATATATATATATGTTGTATATTATTTTTAAAAATTTATATATTAGTTATTATATTATATTTTTATTTTATATATTATACATTATTATATTATATTTTACATATAACTTTTAAATTATTTTATCCTTAATGTTGCATATAATTTTGTATAATATATTGCTTATTCTTAAATATGTAGTTTTATATGTATTAGATTATTATAAATATATTTTTATTTAAAGTTATGAATCTTTATTTATTTCAAAACGTATTTTATTTATTATCTCAAAATATATATACTAAGTTTTTTTTTGCAATATTTATTTATTATTTAGTATATGTCATTGCATTAAAAGTTTAATCTTGCATGAGAAGTTTTCATATTTATTTAGTAGTTTTTTTTATTATTTCGTCATTTATTGCTTTATATATTCTATTTGTTCACACTCTTTCATTTATTTGTGATTGCTTTAGTGTAGTTATTTTTATTAGTCGTTATTTTATATTATTATTTCTTTTATTGTCTATATTAATCTGAAATGTTAGTATATCATGATCGCTTTTGGTATTTATGTTTGATGATGTATTAATGCGATATTTTCACATGGATCATCGTTTAAAATAAAATACATTTTGCAAAATTACTATATTTTATCTAAAGTTTTTTTAAAATAAGGCAATGTTTTGTATTTAGAAATTCGGGGAATAGTACCCTAACGTGTTGGGTTTCGATTTTCCGTTTGGCTAAATAACTAAATATCCTTTTAATAAAATTTTGTAAATCATGAGATGATTTTGGTTATGAGGGTTTAAAATATCATGTCCTAACGTGCTGGATGTGATGTTTATATTCTATCGGAACAAAGAAATCTCAAATTTTAACTCAAATTGTTCAAGTTTTCTTAAAGAAATCATGTTTTCAAATTTTTTCGAATTTTCGACATTAGGACAATAATTAATCAATCCGGTACCAATTTTGGGCATTATGAGGGTGCTAATCCTTCCTCGTATGTAACCGACTCCCGAACCTGTTTTCTTAAATTTCGTAGATTAAAATCAATGTTTTTGAAATAAAATGTTTTAAAAAGTGATCCGATCACACCTAAGCAAAAGGATTGGTGGCGACTCCATTTTTGTTTTTTTAAAGTCGACCCCGTTTTCTAAAATATAAAAATGGTTTCGACAGCTTGGCGACTCCGCTGGGGAACAATAGGAGAGTCAAGCCGTAAAATTGATTATTTCTTGTCCTTTTGTCCAAATTTAAAAAGTCTAATTTGAAAAACAATGATCCTTTTTTATTGCATGTGGTTCTATTTTATAAAATATCTGTAACGTCCTCGAAAGGGCCTATGCATTTTCAGTTTAATTGTACGAAATGACAAGTCTTAAGCACTATGAATAAATTTTTGGTATTTTTGGAATTCTAGAAATGCATAGAAATGGAAATGAACATTTTTGGAAACCTGAACATTTTTGGAAACTTGAACATTTTTGCAAACCTAAACATTTTTGGAAATGTTTCAAAAATGGAAAGTGAACATTTCGGGAAACCTGGAAATGTAAGAAAAATGGCAAGTTACAGAGCCGATCGAAAATTTTAGGAAACTTAGAAATAATCGAGAAATGCCAAGTTTTAAAGTTTAAAATAGGAAATTAAGGCAAGGGGGCCTTAAAAGAAAAAGTTGGTAAAATTTGACACACAAACGGGCTAGGAAAAGTGGCCTGAAGATGGCACTTATGGCTTATGGAAATGGCGCCATGTGCAAGAGGCATGAGCACAGGTTCGAGTCACAAGGGAAGCAAATAAATGAAGTTTTATTTTTGCTTCCTGTGCTAAGGGGTGGACGGCAATTGTTTCTAGAAAAGGGAGGTGTTTTATTTCCATTAATATTGCTTAATAAGGTGATAAATAAAAGCTTTTTAATTTAGATTATTTAGAAGAGATAATAATGGATTTAACACTTTTATTTTTAAATAAAGGAGATAATATTATCATAAGAGGAGTAGTGGCCAAGCAAGGGACTCTCCTATTGATAATTTCGGCTAAAGAAGGAGAGTTAAAGGCTATTCTCTCATCTTTTCTAAGCTTTGCCGAAAATTCCATAGCAAAACCCCTCTGCGAATTTTCTATTCATCTTTTACTCCTCTCTTTTCTTCATCTGTCAAGCCAAGCCCTTTTCTTTTGATCCCTGACTAAAACCTCATAGCCGAATCTCTGTGGCTCTAGGCAAGGAAGCAATCGGTCAAAGCATTAAAGGTAAGGTTAAGCATCATTCAAGTTCTTTTTCTTTTCTATTTGCCGAAAGAGAAGGGTCTAATCCCTATTACTCGCTTTTATGGCCGAATCTACAAGGGGTTTATCAAGTTTCTACAACTTCAATACAAGGAGGAATCTTCCGGGATTCAAGGATCTAAGGTAAGATATACACATATTTGGTCAAAAGTTATGGATTATATGTGAGATTAAAATTAACATATAATTATAGGGATTTCGACAGACATACAAGGCAAGGATTGTTTTCAGGAATTGGAAATTGCCAGGTAAGTGTATAGATCTAATCGGCCAAGGGTTACTTTGGTATCTAAAAGTATTTCCTTTTCTTTCCAAAAGTCAGAAACTGATGAAAATACATGTTTTTGGTGGCTAGCCAAATTTAAGGGAGGAATACCACAATTTCGGGATTTAATCAATTCGGCAACAAGGTAAGTAATACAAATCCTACTAGGATTTGGTTTTTAAGCCAAATAGGTTTGTTAATATGTTTTAATAATTGGCCGTATATAGGAGTTAAAGATCTAGATCGGTAGATCGTTCTTCGCGATTTCAAGGAATCTATTAAGCGAATCAGGTGTGTACTCACACTAATTTTCAATATATTATGGCAATAATTATTTTAATATATGAATATGCATAAGAATGAGAATGTGGCTAGGTACCACAAATGTGGTAAAGAATACCTGTGCACGTTTCCTATTTTTGATAGGATTACGAATGTGATATATTTTGAACATGTGAATAGTAACATGAATGAGAAAATAAGTATGTTGTGCATGATAAAATATGTGGGGCATTTCGGGCTATATGTGAAAGGGGAAGAAGGTGTTGACTTCGGTCTCACCAACGGAATATGGTGACTACGGTCACAAAATTTGAATATGGTAACTTCGGTTACATTATCTGAATTTGGTAACTTCGGTTACATTATTTGAATATGGTGTCTAATGACACAAATTATATGGACGATGAGCACGCCGATCGCAAATGACTACCTTCGATGGTGTGTAGCGGATGGAGGGTTGACTTAGTAGTCCCCACGGTGTGATTGGCAGGTACGGGTGGTGTGTAGCGGATGGACAAATAGGCTTGGGTTTGGGTTGCATCATTTTTTTTATGAATATGTCTTTGATATGAACATGTATGCCTGAATTGTTGAATGTTAGTTTGTGTACACATTGAGTCTCATTGACTCACCCGCTGGGGAATATTTTTCAGAGATGATCAAGAATGGACCGGGTCGGCAGGAGCTAAAGGTGGCCATGCATAGCAAGGAAAGACTTTTATTATTTGGGATCATTATTTATATTAAGTACTTAAATTTTATTATTTTTGGGTTTTGATTGATGTAATAAGGCCATAAGGCCCAAGTGAATTTCTTTATTTTTTTTTTTTGCTTTACTATTAGATATTATGTCACGAACTAATTTGGATGTAAGTAAGTACAAAATTATTTTTCTTAAAAATGAACTCAAAAATTCTTTTGTCACCTTAATTAAATTGGATTTATAAAATTAAATAAATGGGTTTTTAATCTAAGCCCAACCCAAAACGAAATTTTTCTGAAAATACACAAATTTTCTCTAGGAAACAAAGAATTTTGAAACCGGTTTACTTAAGGAACATACCAGATCCGGTTCAGGCTCGTGGGCCGGGTGTGGGGTGTTTCAATATCGCTGCATTGCATTGCATGACCGTTGTGGTCGTACCTTTAAGTGGGAGCGATAAGTGATAAACCGAAATAGTAACATGTTTTAGACCCACATTTAGCATGCTTTTGGGTGATTTAAGCCTTGAATTGTGTAATTTGGTGCTCTTAATCCTTTGTTTTCATGTTTTATACTCAGGAAAGCACCAGAGGATGAAAAGAACGAGAAACGGGCTTAAAACAGACCAAATAGCCCAAATCACGAAATCAACACGGCCTGGGTCCATGCAACACGGTCGTGCCTCCCTAATCAGACCTGAACACGGCCTGGCCATGATTCACACGGGCGTGTGCCAAGGGCGTGTCCCTGCCGTGGAGAAGAGGAATTTCACTCAGATTTGGATACTTAGGGGTAAAGAAACACATTCTAAAAGCCTATATAAACACCCTAAAGGCCAACTTTCAAGGGGGTCCAGCTAGGCCAAGGAGCCGAGCCAGAAAGATCAGATTTGTGGAGATTATTCGAAGGATAGCCAGTTGATTCATCTCAAGATGCCGGAGTTATACTCAAGACGGAGGATCTCTCTTCAATACCTTCAGGGGGTTTTAGAGTTTTTCTTATGTTTTGTTTTACCTTTTCTTTTGAGATGTATTTTGTTATCATTATGAACTAAACCCTCAAATACCTGAGGGGGATGAAACTTAGATGAATCTTGTTATCGTTTGCTGAACTATATGATAAATATTTGACTTGTTCTTAATTATGTGTTCTTAATTCTTGCATTGATATTTCGCGAATATTAATTCAAGTTTGATGTGCTTAGGTGGAGGAGCAAAAGTCCCTGCCTAAGAGTAGATCTAGCATAATTAAGCGGAGTTGATCGCATGCCTAGACATAGGGTGACGAGATTTTGCCGGATTAGTGTGAAACCTAATATGGGAGTCCATAGATCGAGTTAATGCAATCTTAGGGGTTTTAATTATAAAGAGATTTCAATTAATCAACCTAGGATTAGACGTTAGTAGCCTCGACGGAGGTATTAATATAACTTAGGGAATCTTACGGATCAAGTCAAATGAATAAATCGGCTGGTTCAGAGTTAGATAACAAGTGAAGTCTAGGTGGATTCTTCCTTGGGTATTGTTTTAATAAATTGGTTTTCCCACAAGTATTTCCTCAATTTCATTCTTTTTTGTCTCATTATCTTTAGCTTAGTAGTTAGTTAATTTTCTAGATTAAACCGATTCACTTCAATTTTAAGGCTAAATAATAAAAAGAAGGTTAGTATTAGTACTTTCGGTTCCTTTGGGTTCGACAATCCGGTCTTGCCACTAAGCTATACTACTGTTCGATAGGTACACTTGCCTCAATCGTTGTCATAGTTAGTTTTTAGGCTCGATCATTCTCATTATAAATTTTAAGACTGTGACACACCGATCAAGAAGCTATGCCTTCGTGAGGTTTTCACCTCCGCATGGGCTAGTGGATTGCTTCCGGGATACATCTGTACCTATGTCTCCGTGAAGTTTTCACTTCCGCATGGCCATAGGGAAATGTATTCCCCTTAACTGAACTAGGTTCGTATGAGCCTATAATGGGTGAGGATCGAGGAATCTGCTGGTTCAGGTACCTCAACTTTAGAGTTAAATCACACGTAAAAAACATAAGGACTCACCCTAAGTAGAATTATGCCAAGCCTTAGTATTTACCCAAATAGGTGTTTGTTATTTTATTTGCTTTATATTTTATCTCATAATACTAACTTGTTGTGCTTTATTTTTCTGGTGCATGTCATTTCATATTTTAGAGAGGTATCGATTCACTGTCAGTTTCTAAGTTAGAAAGCTGGTTATGGAGAACGAGTTCCTTGATAAAGTGGGAGACAATGCAGCCGTTCGCACATGGTCAGAGCAAACACAATTAGAGAAAGGGAATAGCTTAGCCGACGGGTATGTGTTTGAACTATGGGATTTTACTCGTATTAGTATCACGCAAAATGAGTTCCAAGAGTTGAAAGAAATATGGACCCATTGGGATGATGAGGTAAAGCAGTTGTTCTATCGTAATTATGGCGATCTACCCTACTTGCTCGACATCAAGGTAGATAAGCATCTATTCCGAGCTATGACTCAGTTTTGGAACTCTGATTATAGCTGGTTCACTTTCAAAAAAGTAGATTTAGTGCCCACGGTGGAGGAATATACAACCTTGCTTCGCTGTTCGATGGTCCAAGTCGACAAAGCTTATTTTAGGGCTGCCAATATCCCAACTTTTGTGAAAAAGTTAATGAGTATCACGGGGATGAGTGAACAGTGGGTTGCAGCTAGAATCCAAGAGAAAGGTGAGGGTAAATGCATACCTTGGGTGAGTTTGAGAGACTTGATCCTAGCACACCCAGATGTAAAGAAGAAGATCGACGCCTTTGCCTTATGTATTTTCCCTAAAGCTCTAAGACATATAGGTGAAGCAGTTACTGATTTATTTGACTGACTTAACAAATGGGTCACACCTGTACCTGCGATCTTAACCAAGATGTTTAGATCTTTGAATGCATGTCGGAGAGTTGGTGAAGGTAGATTCGTTGGATGCGCACAGTTATTGTTGGTTTGGTTTCACAGTCATTTTTGGAGGGTTGACAAGGTTCCTTATCGAGTGTTCTTTGAAAGTTATTTCCCTTTAAAGGAGGCCATAACTACGACAAGGAGGGACGATATATCAGAGCAAAGGTGGATGGAAATTCTTCAAAACCTCTGAGAGGAAGATGTTGAGTGGAAAGCCCCTTGGATGGTTCCCGACGAAGTCCATTATCAGTGTGGAAATTTTTATTGGGTACCTCTGCCTAGAATCTGGGGAGCTATTGGATATGCACCGTTGCTCATACTAAGGCAATACAAAGTAAGACAGTTCATACTGGCGACATATGGGTTAGCTCAAAGTGAATTCTCATATAAGAGGGATAATTATAAGAAAAAAATTTGAGAGATTTCTGAGGCTTGGAAGCGGGCTCACTGTATGAAGATATTGACTGGAGGACCAATGACAACCCTGGAATACAAGGAGTGGTCGAGCAAAAGGATCAATGATAACATCCCTGGGCCAAGCTTGGAGGGTGCTCGATCGATGAAGGAGTATTTACAAGTGGTCCCATCAGAGTTAGAGATTATAAAGCAAGACTTCGAGAGGCAAAGTTTAGAGCTTAGAAAGAGGATAGAGAAGTTGAAAGAAGAAAAAAATACACCTAAGATTAGATGCGGATGTTCAGAAACTGGAGGCCGAAAAATTAAGAAAAGAAAAGAGGAAGATGGAGGAAGATCGAGATAGTTTGAAGACAGAATATAAGAAGATACGTCTGATGATGAAGAACACTGGATTGGGAAAGACTTTGGAACAATGGCAACAGGAGATTCAAGAGGAAAAGGCCAAAGCTAACCATTAGGAGAGGAAGTTTCAAGAAATGCAAGCGCGAAACGAGGCCTTAGAGAAGAGTTTGGCAGAAAGTCGAAATGAAAAAGGAGAATTAAAAGCTAGAGTGGCTGAACTTGGGCGGTCTCTTCATCACTATCGAAGTCATAATTTTGAGATCGAGCTAAAATCAAGTCTAAACAAGATCGAGGAAATGAAGGGTAAGATTGAAGAGTTAGAATCAGTATTACACATTTGTGAACTTCGGATCGAGCTTCTTGAAACAAGAGAAGGGCGTTGGAAGGAAGAGCTTCACCATTCTCATGATCAAATTCGAAATAGGGATTATCTCATGGGTGAAGCCATAGTTCAGATTCGAGAGGTAGCTGATCATTTACAGACTTTGGCAGTACAGGCTGATACGTTGAGCATGAAGTATGAGCTACAGTCCAATCGTAGCCAAGAGCTAGCTTCATTGCTTAGGAAAGTTAAGACCTTGGGCCTTAGGGCGAAAGCATATTTGTAGTCCGTTTTATGTAAAGGATTTTGTTTTCTAATAAAGTTTTCTAGAATGAAGTTGAATCTGAATCGATGCCTTCTTTTTCTTTTTTCTTTTTTCTTTTTTGCATTTATGCATTTGCATTACATCACATCATATGCATTTAAGTCTATAGAGAGAGTCTAATTAGTTGAAATTAATACAGAGAGAGAGAGAGGAGGAAAATCTGGAAATTGAACACCATTACGGTACACGTGCCAAGACAAAGAAAATAGATCAAAGACTCAAACAATTTCAGAGAGACATGCAAGAGCAATTGGCAAAGCTCCAACAAGAAATGAGAGACCAAATATTAGAAGCTCAAAGGAGCATGATGGCTCAAATGGCCCAGATGCTGAACGGGGCGATGGACAAAGGAAAAGGTCCCATGGCTATTGCTGGAGAAGATAGCGAAGGCATTCCCCCAGGTTTTACCCCACCACATGCACAAACACAGCCTGAAGAGTATCCCTAAAGGCCATCTGTCACGATTAGGCCTCAACAAGGGCAAGCTGATACTAGACCGCCCATGAACTTCAAAGTTGGCTCAGGATCTAACCCAGGAGATAACCCTGCTAATCCCGTTATCCTTGATTTAGATATAGCAGAGAGGGAAGGGACAAGAACTGAATCCTCGAGGCAGTTAGAGGATTGCTATAGATGGTTGGAGGAAAAGTTCAAGGCTTCGGAAAATATCGATCATCACCATGGTATTGACGTAAAAGACTTGAGTTTGGTTCCAGATTTGGTGCTTCCTCATAAATTTAAGATGCCAGAATTTGAGAAGTACAATGGGACTAGCTGCCCTAAAGCCCACATCACTATGTTCTGTAGACGGATGACTGGCTACATAAGAAATGATCAACTTTTGATTCATTGTTTCCAAGACAATTTAGTGGGGGCAGCATCCAAGTGGTACAACCAACTCAGCCGTGCTAGGATTAGCTCTTGGAGAGACCTAGCCCAAGCCTTTATGAAGCAATACAATCATGTCACGGACATGACGCCTGACAGAATCACCTTACAAAACATGGAAAAGAAGTCAAATGAAAGCTTCAGGCAATACGCGCAAAGATGAAGGGAAGTTTCCATGCAAGTTCAACCACCTCTCCTAGAGAAGGAAACCACCATGCTTTTTATCAACACCCTGAAAGCTCCATTCATCACCCACATGATAGGAAGTACTACCAAGAGTTTTACGGATATAGTGATGGCAGGAGAAATGATCGAAAATGCCATAAGGGGTATCAAGATTAAAGCGGGGGAAACCACTAAAAAAACTGCTCTTAGGAAAAAGGACAATGAGGTGAATAATACGAGTACATACAACCAAGGGTACTCGAAGGCAATCACTGTTAGCCAGCCAAAGGTAGTTACGGCTAGGCAACAAGGGTCGACCAGACAAGAATCAGGCGCAAAGCAAAATTCTGAAAAGCTCCAATTTACGCCAATCTCAATGACGTATAAGGAGCTATATCAAAGTTTATTTGACGCGCATGTGGTGTCCCCGTTTTATCTAAAACTGCTAGCAGCCCCCATATCCTAAATGGTATGACTCAAACGCTCTCTATGATTACCATGCGGGAATACCAAGGCATTCAATAGAAAATTGCACTGCCTTTAAAAAGGTAGTCGAGAGGCTCATCAAGATGGGGATTGTAAAATTTGATGATACACCTAGTGCAGAGAACCCGTTACCTAACCATGGGGATAAGGGAATAAACACAATTGGCAGAAATGCCATGAGAAAGATTGAGGAGGATATTGCGAAGGTAAAAACCACGTTGAGAATGGTCTGGAGGTAAGAAGAGGACTGATATTATCCGATTCTAAGGAAGGATGTGAAGAAATAAGGGACTACTGTGAGTTCCACAGAGCAAAAGGACATGAGATCCAGGGATGCATTGAGTTCAGGGTCTTGGTCCAAAGCCTTATGGATAATAAGGAATTAGATTTTTAGGAAGAAGGCTTAGAGGGAGGAAACATACATGCAACCGAAGAAGAATTGACTAAGCAAAAAGTCAATTATCCGAGGATCATTATCTCTCGACCAAGAAACATGGAAGGCGGAACATAAGTGGCGCCAAAAGTTGTAATCCAGGAGCCTGTTTCCTTTCCTTATAAGGATAACAAAATGGTACCTTGGAATTACGATTGTAACGTGACAATACCGGGAGTGGAAAGCTCAGTCGACGCTTCTGAGAAGGTTCAAAATGAAGGGTCCTACACACGTAGTGGAAGGCGTTACGATTCAGGAAACGTTAGAATAGAACCAGTGAAGTTAAAGACTGCGGTAGTTCAACGAGAGAAAGGACCTGAGGCCCTTATCAATGAACCAGTTAAAGAAGAAGAGGCTAAAGAATTTCTGAAATTCTTAAAACATAGTGAATACAGTGTGGTAGAACAACTGCGTAAACAACCGGCTCGCATATCAGTGCTGGCATTGCTTTTAAGTTCAGAAGTGCATCGTGAGGCATTGATGAAAGTGCTAAATGAAACTCATGTTACTAAGGATATATCTATCAATAAACTTGACCGATTGGTTAGTAATATAAGTGCTGACAATTTCATTTACTTCAGTGATGATAAAATTCCACCGGGGGGCATGGGATCGACAAAGGCTTTGCATATCACTACTCGTTGCAAGGGATACACTATGCCAAGTGAGTTAATAGATAATGGATCGACTTTGAATGTCTTACCATTTTCTACACTGAAAAGATTGCCTATAGACAGTTCTCACATGAAGACATGCCAGAACATAGTGAGAGCATTTGACGGCACTGAAAGAAGAGTGATGGGAAGGATTGATATACCATTGCTAATTGGGCCAAACACATATGAAGTGGATTTTTTGGTAATGGATATCAAGCCATCCTACAATTGCTTGTTGGGAAGGCCTTGGATTCATTCGGCGGGGGTAGTGCCCTCATCGCTGCACCAAAAATTGAAGCTGGTGACAGAAGGTCGGCTAGTTACCGTAAACACGAAAGAAGACATCATAGCAACTATTACCAACGACGCACCATATGTAGAGGCAAATGAAGAGGCCACTGAGTGTTCATTTCGATCCTTGGAATTCGTAAACGCAACATTCATTTTGGAAGGGAATGAAGTTCCGGTGCCTAAGATATCCAAGACCACGAGGATGGGCTTACAAATGATGGTGGGGAAGGGAGCCCTACCAGGAAGAGGATTGGGCAGATATCTTCAAGGAGAGATTCAAGTCCCACCATGAAAGAGAAAAGAGACCGCTCCCAAGCCAGATGCCAGACAAAGGAAAAGGGAAATAGAGAAGAAGCAAAAGAGAATAAGGGCACGGCTGAATGGGGAAAAAGTCGAGTGAGAATCAATGACATTCCCTTACATATCCCAGACCTTTGTATCAGGAGGGATAATCGACCCGGAGAGAGGATTATTGGAAAAAGAAAATCTTCATATCAATGCCATACACGAGGAGGGAATTGGACAAAGAAACCTGTTGGGCATTCGCCCTTATGAACCTGGAAGCGTTTTGAACAATTAGACTGCAGAGGAACTTCCTATAGTATTTAGAGATTGCACAGAGTAATGTTCAGAACATTCTTATTGTTTTAAAGCCTAGAAACAATAAGATTTCATTTGTGAAATAGGCTCATGTTCAGACATTGTTGTTTCAATAAAATACATCTTTGATAATTAACTCGAGCAAATATTCTTTCATTTTTTATTCTTTTGATCTTCTAATTTCATTCCAAATTCTTTTATTCTCATTCATACCATATAAATAGTGGTTCTCGAATTCATTTTTTCTTTGTATATTCTTTTGTGCCTACCACAGGTCCCTAGATATCAATGACACGAGCAACAATATTACAGATTCAGAGGTCCATTTTGAGCAAGACATGTGTTTAGAAGAATCTCAAGATTTTGAAGGTGACAGAGATTGTGACTTATCTCCGGATCTGCTAAGAATGGTAAAGCAAGAGGAGAAACAAATTTTACCTCATGAAGAGGATGTAGAGAACATAGCCTTAGAGGAAGGAAAGGCGGTGAAAATTGGAACGCGTATAGCCGAAGAGACGAAATAAGACCTTGTTGAGTTACTACGGGAATTCAAAGACATCTTTTCATGGTCATATCAAGATATGCCTGGGCTAAGTACTGATATTGTAGTGCATTGCCTTCCCATAAGAGAAGAGTGCAAGCCAGTTCAACAAAAGCTATGAAGGATGAGGCTTGATGTAGTGTTGAAAATAAATGAGGAAGTCAAGAAACAGTTTGATGCTGGTTTTCTACAAGTGGTCAAATATTCAGAGTGGGTTGCCAACATTATTCCTGTCCCTAAGAAAGATGGAAAGGTCCAGATGTGTGTAGATTATAGGGACTTAAATAAAGCCAGCCCAAAGGACAATTTCCCTTTGTCGCATATTGACACGTTGGTGGATAATACGGCAAGATACTCATTGTTTTCTTTCATAGATGGTTTTTCGGGATACAATCAGATCAAGATGCACCCTGAGGATATGGAGAAAACTACCTTCATAACATTGTGGGGTACCTTTTGTTATAAGGTAATGCCATTCGGACTAAAGAATGCTGGAGCAACATATCAAAGGGCCATGGTAACCTTGTTCCATGACATGATGCACAAAGAGATTGAAGTATATGTTGATGATATGATCGCTAAGTCTCGAACAGAAAAGGAACACATTGAGGCTTTGAAAAAATTATTTTTGAGGTTGAGAAAATTTCAATTGAAGCTCAACCCGGTAAAGTGTACTTTCGGAGCTCGGTCAGGGAAATTACTAGGTTTTATGGTCAGCGAGAGAGGAATCAAAGTTGACTCAAATAAGGTCAAAGCAATACAAGAATTGCCTCTACCACGCACTCAAAAGGAAGTCCGAGGCTTTCTTGGAAGATTAAATTACAATTCTCAGTTTATTTCACAATTAACCGAGAAATGTAATCCCATATTTCGTCTTCTCAAGAAACACAACCAAGGTGTATGGGATGAGGAATGCCAGAGAGCTTTTGACAAAGTCAAGCAATATTTGTCAAATGCACCAATACTATCTCCGCCTAATCCAGATAGACCATTGATACTGTATTTGTCAGTATTCAATAACTCCATGGGATGTGTGATTGGTCAACATGATGAGTCAGGAAGAAAAGAAAAGGCGATATACTATCTCAGTAAAAAGTTCACTGAATGTGAAATGAGATATTCGTCGATTGAAAATTTGTGTTCTGCCTTGATATGGACAACTCAAAGATTGAGGCAGTACATGCTATATCATACAATCTGGTTAATTTCAAAGCTTGATCCGTTAAAATATATGATGGAGTCAACTGCTTAGAAAGAAGGATGGCAAGGTGGCAGATTTTGCTGTCTGAATTCGATATAGTCTATGTGAACCAAAAGGCTATAAAAGGGAGCGCAATAGCAGAATTCCTGGCTAGCAGAGCTTTAGAGGATTATGAACCTTTGAGCTTTGACTTCCCCAATGAAGAGCTAATGTATGTGGAAACTACTGAAGAATGTCCGTGGAAGCTAAATTTTGATGGGGTATCTAATGCTATGGGAAATAGAATTGGGGCGATCTTGGCATCCCCTAGTGGTGATCATTATCCATTCACATGCAAATTGGATTTTGATTGCACAAACAACATGGCGGAGTATGAAGCATGCATCATGAGAATTCGAGTAGCTGTAGAGCGTAAAATCAGAGTGCTAGAAGTTTATGGAGATTCTACCTTAGTAATCTACCAGCTTAAAGGAGAATGGGAGACAAGAGATCCCAAACTAAGGGATTACCAAAAAATAGTTCTGGGATTGATTGAGAAGTTCGATGAAATTACTTTTAATTATCTCCCACGTGATGAAAACTAGATGGCGGATGCTTTGGCAACCCTGGCTTCTATGATCAAAGTAAACAGACCAGAGGACATAAGACCTATTCAGATGAGTATTTTCGAAGTTCCAGCTCATTGTTATAACCTGGAAGAGGAGGAAAAAGATGACTACCATTGGTATCATGATATATTGCGATACGTAAAAAATCGTGAATACCCGGAGCATGCAACTGAGAATGATAAAAGGACGTTAAAAAAATTGGCCTCTGACTATGTTTTAGATGGGGATATCCTTTACAAAAAGAGAAAAGATCAAGTATTATTGAGATGCGTTGATGCTGTTGAAGCTAGGAAAATCCTGGAGGAAGTTCATGAGGGCGTTTGTGGAACACACGCTAATGGATTCACAATGGCTAGGCAGATAATAAGGTTTGGATATTATTGGTCCATCATGGAAGGAGATTATATCAACTATGCCAAAAGATGTCATAAATGCCAGATCTATGGAGACAAAATTCATGTACCACCGTCACCTTTGCATGTTATGACTTCTCCATGGCCTTTTTCCATGTTGGGCATGGATGTCATTGGGCCGATCTCACCGAAAGCTTCGAATGGGCATCGATTCATCTTTGTGGTAATTGACTACTTCACGAAATGGGTAGAGGCTGCTTCCTACGCTAGCGTTACTAAATCAGCAGTTAGTCGGTTCTTGAAGAAGCAGATCATTTGTCGATATGGGATGCCTAAGAAGATCATATTAGACAATGCGCTGAACTTGAACAATAGCACGATAGCAGAAATTTTTAGTCAATTCGGGATCAAACACCACAACTCGTCTCCATATCGTCCAAAAATGAATGGGGCAGTGGAAGCGACCAACAAAAATATTAAGAAGATAGTAGGGAAAATGACGGAGACTTATAAGGATTGGCATGAGAAGTTGCCATTTGCACTCTATGCTTATCGAACGTCCGTTAGAACCACTGCTGGGGCAACTCCTTTTTCGTTGGTCTATGGGATGGAGGCAGTTCTACCTATTGAAGTGGAAATACCTTCTCTTCGAGTTTTGTCAGAAATAAAGTTGGACGAAGCTGAATGGATCCAGGCTCGATATGATCAGTTGAACTTAATTGAAGAAAAGAGGCTAAGGGCTATTCGTCACGGTCAGATGTACCAAAAATGAATGATGCGAGCCCAAGAGAGTTTCACGAGGGGTACCTTGTACTGAAAAAGATCATTCCCATACAAAAGGATTTCAGAGGAAAATGGATGCCGAATTGGGAAGGACCATATGTGGTGAAGAAAGCTTTCTCTGGAGGTGCACTGATTCTGACTGAAATGGACGGGAAAAGCTTACCTAATCCTATGAACTCGGATTCAGTCAAAAAGTATTTTACTTAAAAGGGAGAAGAGGCCAAGGTGAAAACCCGCAAAGGGCGCTTTGAGACTTCAAAAAAAAAAGAGGAGAGGCCAAGGTGAAAACCCGCAAAGGGTGCCTCGAGACCAAAGGGATTTTGAGTTGAAAACCCGAAAAGGGCGGCTCAAATTTTGAATGGACATGCAGTGATCTTGCTATACTTGAATCAATAAGAAATGAAGTATGTTGCATATTGGGGCATCAACAAAGTACTTTGGGTCTTCTAAACATATGTTAAGCTCAGAGCAGTCTTCATGAAGTTTGTAAATAGGAGCCCAATCTGCGATATCTAGGGCACTTGATCTTTGTCCTATTTATTTTACTATCTTTGGATTTTTTTCTCAAAGATATGTTCCCAGTAAATTTCCTTTGTATTTTTTATAATTCATTTAACTCTCTCTGAAATCAATTTATTTTTTACACATTATTCATAAGCATGTTGCCTTGAAATAATGATTGATGAACTAATAATTTCGCAAAAGAAGTTCTACATATTACTTTGGAAATTTCTAGATAAAACAAGAAACTGAAACAGGACAATTGTTTAGAATTTCCATGTACATAGATTGGAGATATTTTAGAAAGAAGACTCTTGATGGAGACTATTTCTCTGAATTCTTTGTCCAATTAAGTGGTTGTGACAAAGATAAACAATGTCATCGAGTCATTCGGAGAATGGTATGATAGACCATTTTTTTTACGGGAAAAGATCCAAAAACCCTAAATTGTGGTGGAATAAATCGAAGTTGAAACAAGTCCTGTATCCTTAAGTTGCAATAAGAACAGACAGAAAAAGTTTTGATTCCTGGGGGGTTGGTTTGAAGTTGATATATGACTCGTGTCCCAAGTTTCAAGAGGAATGAGCCCTAAAATTTCCATAGGGGCAAATTGTTTGAGCAAGAAAATGATACTTCAAGGGGAACAAAGATGAAACCTTGACGGATAAATGAGTGATAACACATTGAATAGGAATCATACTCATATCATTTTTGCATTCACATATCATAGCATGGCTGAATAAGAGCATTTGATTCATTTCAGTCACAGCATCCTAATCATTCGGCATAAGCATATACCCATTCTACAGGTCATAGGACGATGTATTAGGGTAAATGATTACTTTCAGCCTTGTCTCCCTGAAGTTGCAGCGGAGTAGACTGAAGACAACAGATCTTACCTTCCTGACGTTGTAGGAAGAAGATCGAAGACGTTAGCTTTAGCTCTCTAAATTTGCGGTAGAGCAAGTGATCGCTGTAAATCAGAGTTTTAAAATTTATAAAAGAATGATCGAACCTGGAAACTAACTCTGACAACGATTAAAGGAAAGTGCACCTATCGAACAGTAGTATAGTTTAGGCAAGACCGGATTGTCGAACTCAAAGGAACTAAAAGTACTAATACTCACCGTCTTTTTATTATTTAGCCTTAATATAAAGTGATGGTTGTTTAAACTAAAACTAATCTACTTACTAAGCTAAGACACAAAGACAAAAAGAATGAATTCGGGAAATAACTTTTGGGAAAACTCAGTTGACTCAAGCGATACCCTTAGGAAGAATCCACCTAGACTTCACTTGTTGTAATATCCTAGATTTAGGGGTTATGCGTTTATGCATAATTCAAGTGATAATGGGCTTAGTGTGTGTATGGATATGTTTTAAAGGTTTTTAGAATTTTAGAATGTAAGGGAATGCCTTAAAAAAATATTAGATTTTTATTCTTAGAAGGGGAGCTAAGCAAAATTGGCCTTAAGAAAATTAGTTTGAGGTTTTAATCACAATAAGTCAATTGGTAAAGTGGCAAGTGGAGTGTGGAGTGTATTAATGGTCTTAGGTTCGAATCCCATGGATGACAATAAGGTGACTTTTATTTTTGCATTGTATGGCATGTGTTGGTCAACTCTAATTAAGATAAGGTTGGACTTTATCATTTATGGATAGTAGACTAATGGAAAAAAAAAAGGGCAAGTTGATAGTTAAGGTATGGAATCAAGGTGTTATGGTATGATAAGGGGACATAAGGCTTGGATTAAGGGATGAGGTTTTGGAAAGTTTGGCATGACCAACTTGTCCATGAATGTGGACGGCATTATGGATAAGGAGGACTAATTTTTATGGCAAGATGGTTAGTAGTTTAGGTAAGCTTGAATTTGGGGAAAAGAATTATTTTGATTAAGGAATGATGAGGGAACACAAGGCATAATGTAAGGTTATTGCTATGGAAAGTTTTGTGTGGAAAACTTTGGCTTTGGAGTTCATGAACTTGGGCGGTATTAGGGGCTAGGGGGGATGGCTGAAATTTTTGGTTAGCTTTTGGTATGGTATGGTGCTAGTTTTTGGTAGAATTAAGTGATAGATGAGCACATCTTTCTTTTGGCTATTTTGTGTTTCTCTCTAATCTTTTTCTCCTCTTAGCCGAATGTATTTTGGCCAAAAGGTAACCATTTTATTTTCTTTTGGCCATTTGAGTTTTGACCATTTTGGTTTTTAGTTGTTCTTTCTCCCCAAGTCCATTCCTTCTTCTTTCTCTTTTTTTTTTTTGTGACCGAAACTACAAAACCATCAAAGACCATTTCTTCTCTTTTTCCCTTATTGCCGAACACACTTTGACTCAAAGTTCTTCCTTGATTCATCTTCTATTCTTGAGAACCCGAAACCCAAACTCCTCATTTCTATTCTTCTTTTCCTCTTTGTTTTCCACAAGAGACTTTCAACATTATTCTCTCCCTAATTCTTCACCATAGCCGAATCTTCTACTTCCTTTTAGTATTATTTTTGGCCGAATATTCAAGGGTAGACTCTCCTTGGTTTTCTTCTATCGATTTTGGATAAAAGGGTAAGTGTTCATGGACGTTTTTCTTTCTTTTCTTTCTCGTTTCTATGATGTTTTCTTGTGGACAAAGGCCGAACCTTTGGGCATTGTTTTGCAAGGTTCTAACCATTTTTTTTAGGATTCGATTATTCTCTTAGGCTCATTGGGATTTCGAAGCAATCGATTTAAGCCATTCCTTTAGCAAATCAAGTGATTTTGGGGTAATCAAGAATGGGTTCGAAAGAGCAGCTTAATAGTGTTTGGAAGAGGGGTGGTTCTGCTTATACCTCAAATTTCAAACGAAGAAGTCGTGTCGGCAGCTCGAGACTTTCCACCGGGTTGTGGACCCTTTGCCGGTAAGATCGATTATTTGAAGTCGTGACGCACTCTGAGCCATTGTTTGTTCGTGGTTTTTCATCGGGTTATGAACCATCAATTGGAGTGAAATCGCATATAGTTGTTGTTCGGGATTCCGAGGTAAGGATTTAGATTACTTATCAATTGTATAGTTTTATGAATGTTAGTGTTCTAATCAAGAGTGATAAATATTTAGGTATCGACGAGCGGGAAAGTATAGTTCTCATCATTATCAAAAGCGTAGTTATCGCCTTCGTCTCTTGATTGTGTGTATGTGTTATATTTATGTATATGTGATATGATGTTAATGGTAGCCGAATTAAGGGCTAAGATTGTGAATACCCGTGGTGGTGATCGAATACTCGTGTCAATGAATTACGATATTAAATGATCATTGATGAATATATGAAATGTGATGGCATGTGATGCATTATTGTTCAAGTGATATGTTGCCATGATACATATATATATGCATGGGACTTGGGATGTGACTATCGAAGGAAAGGTGTACTTTATGTACGTGGTCCGATGTTAGCCTTGTGCTACATTGGCGCTTGATGTTAGCTATGTGCTTCATCAAGGAGGTGTTGGCTAGGTGCCCATCTCGGCGGTTGATAGCCGTGTGCATCACCGTGGATTAATTGATATGTGGGATCACTTATGTGATCGGTGGCTTAGCCACGGCCTTGAGCGACAAGTCTGCGCGAGGTAAGTTATGTGGGATCACTTAGGTGATCGGTGGATTAGCCACGGCCTTGGGCGGCGGGTGTGCCGAGGTTGGTGTAATGGATGGAACTAGGTTGGGTTGGGCTTCATTTTGCATAATTTTGTATGTGGATCAGTGTGGATATGGGCCAAGCCCATATGTGGGGACATGTGTAATAACTATGCACTGAGTCCAGTGTGACTCACCCAATTTTTCTCAAACCTTACAGGTGATGCATAAAGCTTGGACCGAGTTGGAGTGGATACGAGGTGGCCCATGCAAAAGTTATTTTCCTTATTTTATATTATATATATATTTTCTTAATTTTCGAATATTTGGTTATTGTAATAAGGGCCATTTAAAGGTTTTGAAGTTTATTATTATGTTTTAAAGTGGATTGACTATTTTTATTATTTGGATATGTTTTATTTTTAGCAACTCATATCTTAAAGATATATGTTAAAATTACAAATCGAAGGATTTGTAACAACTTGATTTTATTTGGATTTATAAATATACAATGTTTTATTAAAGACAATAACTTTTTTTTTATGTTTTCACTCTAAGTCAAAATATTTTTTTCAAACGTTTTCCGCAGTGGCATTCTAAATTCGGCCGTGGCGTATGGGCCGGGTTTGGGGTGTTACACTTGTTATCTAACCTTGAACCATATGATTTATTTACTTAGTTTGATCCGTGAGACTCCCTAACGTATATTAAACCCTCTCTCGAAGCGAATAACGTCTAACCCTAGGTTAACTAGTGGAAATCTCTTTCTCTTATAGTAACCCCCTAGAATAGCAGTAAATCGATCTGTGGACTCCCATATTAGGTTTCACCTTAATCCGGCAAAATCTCGTCACCCTATCTCTAGGCATGCGATCAACTCCGCTTAATTACGTTGGATCTACTCTTAGGCATGGTCTATTTCTCCTCCACCTAAGCACATTAGATTTGGATTAAGTTCACACAATTAAGAACAAACTAAGTTATTATCATATAATTCAAATAATCAAATAACAAGATTCATCATAGGTTTCATCCTCTTCGGGTATCCGAAGGTTTAGTTCGTAATAATAAAAGAAAACATCTCAAGAGAAAAGATAAAACAAAACATAAGAAATCCCTAAAACTCCCTGAAGGAATTGAAGGAGAGATCCGCCGTCTTGAGTAGAATTCCGGCTTCTTGAGATGGATCAACTGGCTATCTTCGAATGATTCCCACAAATCTGACCTTTTCGGCTTGGCTTCTTGGCCTAGCTCATCGCCCCTAGACGATGGCTTTGGGCTCCCCCGTTTCAGGTCATACTTAGGGTGTATTTATAGGCTTTTGAAATACGTTTCTTTCTCCTTAAGTATCCTTTCCCGAATGAAATTGCTCTTCTCCACGGCAGAGGCACGACCATGGCGCACGCCCGTGTAAATCGTGGCCAGGCCGTGTTTGGATTTCTTTAATGAGACACGGCCGTGTGAGTCGGGGTTAGACCGTGTTCTAGATGATTGACTTGGCACGGCCGTGTGGGTCCAAGTCCAGGCCGTGTCGATTTCCTCTTTGGTCCGTTTTTGCCCGTTTTGAGCCTATTTCTCGTTCTTTTTATCCTTGGGTGCTTTCCTGAGTATAAGGCATGAAAAGAAAGGATTAAGAGCACCTTTTTTACATAAATCAAGGGATAATTCATCCAAAAGCATACTAAATGTGGGCCTAAAATATGTTACTATTTCGGTTTATCAGCAAGCTAAAAGACAGCAGATCTGGCATTCCTGAAATTGCAGGAAGCAAATCGAAGACATCAGAACTTATCTCCCTGAGTTTGCAGTGGAGCAGATCGAAAAATAGCAGATTTGGCATTCCTGAAGTTGCAAGAAACAGATCAAAAACATCAGTCTTGTCTCCCTGAAGTCGCAGTGGAATAGATTGAAAATGACAGATCTTGTCTTCCTGAAGTTGCAGTAAGAAGATCAAAGACGTTAGCCTTGGCTCTCTGAATTTGCGGTAGAGCAAGCTAAAAGCCAGCAGATCTGGCATTCCTGAAGTTGCAGAAAGCAGATCGAAGACATCAGATCTTATATCCCTGAGTTTTTATTGGAGCAGGTCGGAAAATAGTAGATTTGGCATTCTTGAAGTTGCAGGAAACATATCAAAAACATCAGTCTTGTCTCCCTGAGTTTGCAGTGGAGCGGACTAAAAAATAGCAAGGTCTGGCATTCCTGAAGTTGCAGTGAAGCAGATCGAAGATACTAGTCTGACCTCCCTGAAGTTGTAGTGGAGCAGATTAAAAGATAGCGGATACTGCCTTCCTGAAGTTGCAGTGAAACAGATTGAAGCCATCAGGCTTATTGAAATCAAGATGAAGTTCCAATACCGTTGAAGTTGCAGTGGAGTTGGAAGCCATTTGAAGAGGACGAGGACCAAGAAGTTAAGGCTCGGCAAAATCGGGCAAAATTGGTCCTTTTATAGTCTTTGCTCCATTCTCGTTACACGACAATGAGCAAAGAGGGGCAGCTGTAATCGGCCCATTTTGCCCGGGCCCGTTCCATTCAGAATAAACCAGAATAAAAATAAAAAAATAAATAAAATACCAAATGTCCATTTTTAAAGTCCAGATTACATAGGCCCAAGTGCACTCATGGCCCGAATGACAAAACAGACTACCCAAACCCAAATTACAAAACCCATTACACCCGGTGGCCCAAGTACACCCAGACCCAAACTAATGCAGCCCAAAAGGGCCCAAATGCTAAGCAGAATTAAGAGACCTAGGCCCAAATGTTTGTTCATATTTCAATTTAGTCCATTGGGCTATTTAAGGGCTGGTAACGGAACGGCGCCGTTTAGGAGATGGGGCATAATTGCCCAATAGGTCCCTGCATTTTGGCGCGCGTTCCAATATCATCCTTTTTGCATTTTAACCTTAAATTTTTTTATTATTTTAATTTAATCCTTACTCATTTGATTTTTTTATTCTTTTTATTTTCATTTTATTCTTATTTTTAATTATTATATATATATTGTATATTATTTTTAAAAATTTATATATTAGTTATTATATTATATTTTTATTTTATATATTATACATTATTATATTATATTTTACATATAACTTTTAAATTATTTTATCTTTAATGTTGCATATAATTTTGTATAATATATTGCTTATTCTTAAATATGTAGTTTTATATGTAGTAGATTATTATAAATATGTTTTTATTTAAAGTTATGAATCTTTATTTATTTCAAAACGTATTTTATTTATTATCTCAAAATATATATACTATTTTTTTTGCAATATTTATTTATTATTTGGTATATGTCATTTCATGAAAAGTTTAATCATGCATGAGAAGTTTTCATATTTATTTAGTAGTGTTTTTAATGATTTCGTCATTTATTGCTTTATATATTCTATTTATTCACACTCTTTCATTTATTTGTGATTGTTTTAGTGTAGTTATTTTTATTAGTCGTTATTTTATATTATTATTTCTTTTATTGTCTATATTAATCTGAAATGTTAGTATATCATGATCGCTTTTGGTATTTATGTTTGATGATGTATTAATGCGATATTTTCACATGGATCATCATTTAAAATAAAATACATTTTGCAAAATTACTATATTTTATCTAAAGGTTTTTTAAAATAAGGCAATGTTTTGTATTTAGAAATTCGGGGAATAGTGCCCTAACGTGCTGGGTTTCAATTTTCCGTTTGGCTAAATAACTAAATATCCTTTTAATAAAATTTTGTAAATCATGAGATGATTTTGGTTACGAGGGTTTAAAATATCATGTCCTAACGTGCTGGATGTGATGTTTATATTCTTTCGGAACAAAGAAATCTCAAATTTTAACTCAAATTGTTCAAGTTTTTTTAAAGAAATCATGTTTTCAAATTTTTTCAAACTTTCGACATTAGGACAATAATTAATCAATCCGGTACCAATTTTGGGCATTATGAGGGTGCTAATCCTTCCTCGTATGTAACCGACTCCCGAACCCGTTTTCCTAAATTTCGTAGATTAACATCAATGTTTTTGAAATAAAATGTTTTAAAAGGTGATCCGATCACACCTAAGCAAAAGGATTGGTGGAGACTCCATTTTTGTTTTTTTTTTAAAGTCGACCCCGTTTTCTAAAATATAAAAATGGTTTCGACAAAAATAATGTAATGAAATGAGTTATGTGAAATTAGTATGAGTTTGCAACTTGATAAAAGATATCGAAATAAAATAGTATAATGTTATGACATAAATTGTGCATATATATGTGGATCATGACAACGGAAATATGTGAACTTTTGTGTGAATAAATTGGAAATGAGCCCTAGGGGAGGCTGAAATGATTATGAATGAGTCGAGTGACTTAGAAAAGAGACTTTAATGGTTTATTGTTGTGAAATGGACATGGAATTGATTGTTATAATGTTTAGAAAATAAATGTTTGATTCATGATTGGTATTGAATTTTAAAAAGGCTTTACGATAGGTTTTGGCATGTAAATGGAATTGATCACTTCTATTGCAATGCTAAATAAATTGGTTTTCCACTTGATATGGATACATACTAGTTGGATGTTACAATTTTCTTAACTTGCAATTTTGTTATGTGAATCATAGAAATACTACTGAGTTCCATTGCTCAACATACGGTTTGTTTTTCGTGCGTAGGTTAGGTATAATTCAAGATATTTGAACTACGACTTCAACATCCAGTCAAGAATCCCAAACTCATCAATATTTTTATATTTCATTTTTATTCTAAGTTGGCACGTACCAAGTTGAGTCTAGTTTGGTTTGTTCTTAAGTGAGTACTCCTGTTGAATTTGGTATCATATGATGGATGTTTGGTCCCTATTCAACCTCAAATTTGTTCTTAGAGCTTTTGTAAGCTCGTATAAATCCCGTGAATGGTTGGTTATTGTGATTAATGTTCATTTTATTCAATTAAATCTTACAATGGTTTAAAGTTTAATAAAATTGATCGTAGTCGCTCCGGTGATGAATGTGTCATCCTGTAGCTCGAACTCGGCGATCAGGTTGGGTGTAGGGTGTTACAGTTTATTTTTTATTAATCTCACACTGAGCCTTCATAAACTCACCCCTTTAGTTCTTAGGTTATGCTCGAGACTAGGACCGGACCTGGCATGCGGATGACTTTTCAGACATCAGACTGTTTTATTTATATCGAATTATTTTCTTTATAAGTTTTCACTGGTTTTGGACTGTAAAATTATTATTTGGATTGTAGCTTGGTAGTTTTTGGGTTGGGATTTTTATGCATGCATTATTCTCCCAAGTTGCTCGAACTTAATAACTAATAATTGCATGCTATTCGACTTAAGTAAAATTTGACATTATTACTAATTTTCCGCTGCATTGGTTTACAACGAGTTCTACAAAATAAAGCGATTACACAATGGTTTTACTAAAACATTACTCTTAACAGTAAAATGAATCCTAAAGTATAAACGGCCTAAAAAATGAAGGTTTTAACCTGACTTAAAGTAACATTCACAGTTTTCTTAAGATAAGATTAGTTGGTTGGTCTTCTTAGCCATTCTGATCACTAATGTAGCCTTCTCAATCTGGCCATAATGTCCAGGTCAAGTTAGGGAGGTTACAAGTCTTCCCTGCTATCCTCAAGCTCACGTCTACCGAGTGTCGGCTCGTTTCGAATCAAAAAAATTTTCACAAAAGTACAAGTAGGGTAATTTTGTAATTTCACTAAACTTTAGGGTCAAGTTGTAAATAAGAAAAATATCTCTAGAAATCTTTCGAAATAGTTTCTTCAGAGAATTTTTTTCTCTAGATTTTTCTCTTGAATTCAAATGTGTGTAAAATAATGACCCATAACTCTCTTTATATAGGGAGAGTTTAAAGAGTTCAACTATAATTAAACTTAACCACTTTAATATTAAATTAATATAAAACTTATCAAGATAAATATTATATTAAATCTAATATTAAATGTATTAAACTAAAAGAATATTTATCTATAAGAAAAGTATTAAATTAAATTTAATATTAATTTTATTAAAATAATATTATTTTTGGAATAGTTGATCTGAAATCAAATTAACTGGTAGAGCCCCAGTAGGAGTGTAATTCTTCTACTGCTCAACCATCAAAGAACCGTCGACACCGCCGTGTCCAGTTGTATCTCAGGTACGACACCCTTATGGCACCCTGAACCGGTTCTGTAACACCCTTTACCCGGGTTCTACGCCGAAACCGGGCTCGAGACGTTACCGTACTAAAGCCTCATGGTCGCCACTTAGGCTAATCGTAAATACTCTCATTAGTCACCTCAATCACCTCATTCTCGACTTACGAGGCCTCACCCATACACACGAGGGCTCTTGAGACTAATCCAGAACTTTTACGATTCTTAAAATTTTCTCTTCAAATACAGGGCTCACATGCCCGTGTAGAACGAGACACGCCCGTGTGTAGACACACACGCCCATGTTCAACAACCGTGCTTAAAAACCCAAGCATTCTGGCAAATGCCCCACGGTTAAGGCACACGCCCATGCGGTTTGGGAACACGCCCGTGTACTCTATTACATGTCCGTGCCTTCAACCCGTGGTCGACACTGACTAATCACACACGATTTTGACACACCCGTGGGCCTAAACCGTGTGCTATACTGACTTATTCAACACGGCCTAGGCACACGCCCATGTGCTGGCCATGCGTATCACATGACTTGAACAAACGGTCGTGTGATCAGCCCGTGGTCTATTCTGACTTAAGGTACTAAGGTGCAGGGTGCACACGGCCTAGACACACGCCCGTGTGTCTATCCGTGTGGGCACTTAGAAGCTATCTTACCAAGCTTTTTACTACTCTTGTTTGCATACATTCATATACTACTTCAAAACATTCTCAATCATCCATTAGAACACATGAATTAATACACTTAATCCTTAAAGAGTTAAGGTTTTCATCCCATACACTAGGGAGAAATTTATCAAATACATTTACAACCAACTCTAGGTTCTCTTAGGCCAATACAATTTGGCTACATCAATTAGGACTTAATCAACCTTAAAATAATCCCTATACATGCCATGATTCATAAGGACTTGATACCTCATACCAAGTGTCTGATCGATAGTGTGAAAGCATCTCCGGCGGTCTCCAACCCGAGCTAGTTAATATAACCTATAAGAGATGAGAAAAGTAAAGGAGTAAGCAATAATGCTTAGTAAGCTCATCTGCAATAAGTGTCAACATTGATATTCATTGTATACTTAGTTACATAGTATCATGAAGAGTTTCTCTCATAAACTCATGGTTACTTACTCAACTATTCTTGAAACTTACTCATTCAACCTCTTACCACATTCTTACCATGTCACAAGCCAATTGCTCGTTTAATTAGCATACATTCCTGCATTGATCACCACATGATCATATAAAACAACACATCAAGCATTTTCAATAAGTCGCTCATACTACTAATATCTCGGTGGTTACGCACTTAGCCCACCATTGAATCTCTTACAGGTGGTATCGCATACACCCCACCAATCATTTATACCTAAGGTGATTTCGCACTTAGCTCACCAATCATTTATATCTATGGTGATTTCGCACTTAGCTCACTGAGTCATTTATAAGCGATGGTATCGCACATAGCCCATCAATTAATAATCAATCAGGTGATAACGCACACAGCCCACTAATAAATAATACAGTTGATGGTATCGCACACAGTCCATCACCACCATCAATAAGGTGATATCGCACATAGTTCATCGTTATTTACATTCATGGATAATAATCCACAAGTATATCTCTATTTCAAATGTTCATTCGAGAACATTCTCACATGTTTCTATTCTTACTTAACTTTCTACGATACTGTTCTCATTCACACAAAGGCATCAACTACACAAACACCACTAGGGGTTCATCATATAATGAATTCATCTCAATTCAGTTCTACACATACTTGTGTTACTCATGGTACAACCAATACATTGAATCATGCGAATTATTAAATAACTCTCTTGAGTCTCATGCACATAGTTCTCATCGTCATCATACCCCAATTGGGTCTTACATACATTAACATATCGATGCCATGTCCCTGACATGGTCTTTTACTAATTCTTACCCCGAGGCCGTATTCCAATATGGTCTTTGTAACACCCTAACCCCGGCCTAGAAGTTAGGCCCGAATCTGGAATGTCACATTAAAGGCACACTTCAAAACAATTTACTAGTTAACCATTTAAGGCCCAAAAGCCCAAAACAAAAGATTATTTCGAAAACCATATTAACACTTTAATAATTTTATGAAATTTCTTAAGTGGGCAGTTGAAACAATAATAATAATAAACCCAAAATTCAAAGTCAAATAGGAGTTACATGGCCTTATTACAATCCAATGAAAAAACAAAGTATTTAAACAGAATCATTTGAACAAACTAAAACATTTGAACAACTTGTAGTGTGGCCATCTCCGAGTTCTCTCCCTCGTCGAGCCGCCTATTCAGGATTACCTGAAACATTTAAAATTAAGGGTGTGAGTTTCGAAACTCAGTGTGTACAACCCTTGGTGTAACACCCTGAATTAGGGGTTATTTGTAATTTAAATATTTTCCCATGTGTGTGCTTGAAGAATTAAATTCTAGAAGTATTAAGCATGTTCTAGGGCCTAGAGCTAACCCCCGAGCTAGGTCGGACTTGGAACTAAAAATTTCTTTTAAGTATCTTAAATGAGGAAGCTAGGAGATACGGGTAAATTTGAAATTTGGGAGAAACATGTCACGAAATAAGGCAAGTAGCAAAGTGGTAACCTAGCGCCTTAAGAGTTGGAGGAGAGAATGGCGCAGTCGCAGCTTTAGTGGGTCGGAGCAGCGTTTTGCATTTTATTTTCTATATATGCGGTGATGGGCTTAAGTAGGAAGGCCTTATAATTAAATAAAGGAGGTTTGTGACACGAAAGTTAGGTTCGGTGAAGTGGCAAGGGGCGTGGCTTAAGGGCCTTGGTATGAGGTCTCGGGTTCGAGACATGAAGGAAGCAAGGAGTTTTATTTTGGGCTTTTTGCTTTAAAAGAAAGAGGGCTGAGAAGAAGGTCTTATAAATAATTGGTGAGGGTTTCGGACAAGAAAGTCAGCTTGGTGGAGTGGCTTGGGGCGCCACTTAAGGGTCTTGGTGAATGGACTCGAGTTCGAGTCGGGATGGAAGCACAAGGTATGTTTATTTTTGTTGCTGGCGTCAAAACAAGGGGGAGCCACGGAAGGAGCCTTTAAAAGGGATTGTAGGGAGTTTATATCACAAAAAAACACTTTGGCCGAGTGGCCTGGGGCGTTACCTGCACGCTGGTTCCAGCAGATCCCATGTTCGAGTAACGTGGGCAGCATATGGGAGATTTATTTTTTTTGCATGCTGGCGTGAAGGGAGTTGGCCTGCACATGGGCAAATGGGAAGATAAGGATAAGCTTAAGCATTTTTTTTGAATTAGAATTCGGCTGGAGTGGGGGGGATAGATATGAGTTGTTTATTTTCTTTTTATTTTTATTTTGAAAAGGTGATAAAAGATAGGATGAGGGGATAATTGATGTGTTTTTTTATTATTTTTAAATAGGTGTCAAGAGGAAATATAGGCACTTGGATTATTCAAATTATTTTCAAATGGTTGGCTAGGAGTGTTTCAAGGAAATTGATGGAATTTTAAACTCCTTAGAGTGGAGTGGGCTGGCAAGGCAATTGGGGAGGATAATGCCAAATTTTCTTGGCCTTTTCTTCATAATTTCGGCTAGTACATCTTTTTGTTTTTCTTATTTTTCTTCTCAAAACCTTAGCCAAAAACACCTATTCCACTCTTTCTTCATTCTCTTGTTCCACTCAAATCGAATCCTAAGCACCATAAATTGATTTTTCCTTCTTTTCTATAGCCGAATATACTCCTCTTTGGTGTGCCGAATCTCCCCTTGTGCATTGCCTAAATTACTCAAAAATTTCAGCCTTCCATCTTGTGTTAGCCGATTCTCTTAGGGGCATCAAATTTTCTCTTGGAGTTCTTCAAGTAGCATAGTTTGGTGCCGAATATTGGTGTGACTTGTCGAATCCATCTTTAAGGGAGGCCATAACCAGTTGTAGGGAGCTTTTGAGATTTAAGGATTATTCGGCCAAGGCTAATAAAGGCTTACGGGATTTCGAATTATTTTGGTAAGTGATGGTAAGATTCGGCCTTGGACCATAGTTCGATTTTTGAGCGCTAGTGATTCTTCTGGATCTCTAGTTTAGCCATTTGGTTAATAGATCTAAGAATTCATATGTTGACCGATTGTAGGAAGAAACAACGTCTCGGGATTTCGCTAGTATATTCGGGATTGCTAGTAAATAGGTGTGTAAGATCTCTATACACACTTCATTAATTTACATGTCATTATTATTTGCCTTAGATCTTTTGGTTGTGGTTAGTTTGTGGCATAATCATGGATTTCGTAAGTCCCCTAACTTGTAATTTTTATATGTTTGCATGCCATCACATGATGTTTAATACTATGACATGATATATGAAATTTGATGTGTAAGCATGTGATGGTGGGATTGATGAGAGGAGGGGGATGAATTATGGATCATGTCGTCGGTGGTTTTGACCACAAGATGGGTTGGCCCCATCAGATTATTGTGACCTATGGTCATCGGTGGTTTTGACCACAACGATTGATTATTTGCGACTAAGTCCCGGTGGTTTGGTACCACCAGTGGTTTTGACCATATTTGATATATTGTGACCTATGGTCATCGGTGGTTTTGACCACACGATGGGTTGGCCCCATCATCCGATTTGTGACTCTAAGTCATCGCCGGTTTTGACCACCGGTGGTTTTGACCACACCGGGGTAGAAAAGGAGTATGGATGGTTAGGTTGGGTTGCATGTGCATGTTTATTAATGACTTGTGTATGAGTTATCTTACCGGGTGGGGATTACACACTTTGAGTCTTGGTGACTCACCCCTTCCTTAACATTTTGCGATGGGTAGATCGCGGAGATGGAGTGGATGGACTCGAGGTGGCCATGCGGGAAATTTTAATTAGACGAACTTGGACTTTGTTTATTTTATTTAATGTTGGTTTATTTTAATTAAGTTGTAGTAAGGCCTAGACATAATTTTATTATTCTATGTTTGGATTAATTTGTTAAACTATTTTATAACATTAAATTAAGTACACGTGGTTTCTAAAATTTTAAATCGCAAAAATGTTTTATCGTGCCATCGGGCACATCCGATTCGCTACAATCTGGCTTAATAAATATTTTAAAATAAACCTAAGTATGGATTTTATACACCTCAAATGTTTCAAACAAAATAACCATCTTTTACCAAAAAGATAATTCGACTTAAAAAGATTTTCAAAGATGTTTTCTCTGTAGCACACCAAATTCGGTCGTAGTGTTTGGGCCGGGTTTGGGGTGTTACAAATTGGTATCAGAGCCCAGTTCAAAGCTCGGCTGTGGGGGCCCAAGGCCCAAAAATATTTTGGTAGGCCTTTTTGAATTGTTTTTGGGTTTTGAACAGCATGGCACCGAGTCTCCGGCACCTATCCGCCCAGGTAAGTACCTCTAACTTCTATATGAATTATTATCTGTAGAAGGGTATGGTATGGAACGTAGATAGTATGATTAAGTGGTTGAACACTAGGATTAGTTTACCCCAAACAGAGTACATAAGACTTTAAGTGCCTAATTAAACAAACCTACGACCAAGTCACTGAGTTAGGGTGTGGTAACCCTGGTGCGCATGTCTAGGATTGGATCCTAAAGAGCTTGGTATTTAAGCGATCCTCGTGACTCACCTCCTCTTCATGGGATTCCTACAGTGCGTAGCTTCCGGTTCACCCTAACCAAAAGGACTCGGTCATAGGCCAAACACAATAAATAATACCCTGACTTTGGAAATTACGAAAACACCTCTGTAGGAAAAAGACGAAACTACCCCGGGGGTAGGGAATGATCAGAAATGCCCAAAGTGGTGAAGTGAATGTTGTGGATGAATATGAATGTGATTCTCTGAATTAGATTAGTAAACTTGAACTGAAACTTTGTTCGATCGAAAGAACCACTTCTAGAAATTCTTTTCATAAAATTGTTCGCGGTTAAACAGTGGAACAAATACTAATGCATAAAACTTTTTAATCAGATTAAATCGCGACGTTAGAAATGAGTTCTAGGGTATGTGTTAGATTTGTTAAGATCAGTCTGCAGACATAAGCGTAGTACGGTGAGTTAGGATGTACGATTATTCGTTAGTAAGTAATTTCGAGGACGAAATTATTTTAAGGGGGTAGAATTGTAACACCCTGAATTAGGGGTTATTTATAATTTAAATATTTTCCCATGTGTGTGCTTGAAGAATTAAATTCTAGAAGTATTAAGCATGTTCTAGGGCCTAGAGCTAACCCCGAGCTAGGTCGGACTTGGAACTAAAAATTTCTTTTAAGTATCTTAAATGAGGAAGCTAGGAGATAGGGGTAAATTTGAAATTTGGGAGAAACATGTCACGAAAATAAGGCAAGAGCAAAGTGGTAACCTAGCGCCCTTAAGAGTTGGAGGAGAGAATGGGCGCAGTCGCATTTGAGTGGTGGAGCAAATGCGTTTGCATTTTATTTTCTATATATGCAGTGATGGGCTTAAGTAGGAAGGCCTTATAATTAAATAAAGGAGGTTTGTGACACGAAATTTAGGTTCGGTGAAGTGGCAGGGGCGTGGCTTAAGGGCCTTGGTATGAGGTCTCGGGTTCGAGACATGAAGGAAGCAAGGAGTTTTTATTTTGGGCTTTTGCGTTAGAAGAAAGAGGGCTGAGAAGAAGGTCTTATAAATAATTGGTGAGGGTTTCGGACAAGAAAGTCACTTGGTGGAGTGGCTTGGGGCGCCACTTAAGGTCTTGGCAAATGGACTCGAGTTCGAGTCGGGATGGAAGCACAAGGTATGTTTATTTTTGTTGTTGGGCGTCAAAACAAGGGGGAGCCACGGAAGGAGCCTTTAAAAGGGATTGTAGGAGTTTATATCACAAAACGCTTTGGCCGAGTGGCACAGGGCGTTACACGGACGCTTGTTCCAGCAGATCCCATGTTCGAGTAACGTAGGCGGCATATGGGAGATTTATTTTTTTGGCATGTCTTTGGCGTGAAGGGAGTTGGCTCGCACATGGGCAAATGGGAAGATAAGGATAAGCTTAAGCATTTTTTTGAATTAGAATTCTTTGGAGTGGGGGGATAGATATGAGTTGTTTATTTTTTTTTATTTTTATTTTGAAAAGGTGATAAAAGATAGGATGAGGGGATAATTGATGTGTTTTTTTTATTATTTTTGAATAGGTGTCAAGAGGAAATATAGGCACTTGGATTATTCAAATTATTTTCAAATGGTTGGCTAGGAGTGTTTCAAGGAAATTGATGGAATTTTAAACTCCTTAGAGTGGAGTGGACGGCAAGGCAATTGGGGAGAGGGATAATGCCGAATTTTCTTGGCCTTTTTCTTCATAATTTCGGCTAGTACATCTTTTTGTTTTTCTCCTTTTTCTTCTCAAAAACCTTAGCCTAAACACCTATTCCACTCTTTTTTCATTCTCTTGTTCCACTCAAATCGAATCCTAAGCAGCCATAAATTGATTTTTCCTTCTTTTCTATAGCCGAATATACTCCTCTTTGGTGTGCCGAATCTCCCCTTGTGCATTGCCTAAATTACTCAAAAATTTCAGCCTTCCATCTTGTGTTAGCCGATTCTCTTAGGGTCACAAATTTTCTCTTGGAGTTCTTCAAGTAGCATAGTTTGGTGCCGAATATTGGTGTGACTTGTCGAATCCATCTTTAAGGAGGCCATAACCAGGTTGTAGGGAGCTTTCGGGATTTAAGGATTATTCACCAAGGCTAATAAAGGCTTACGGGATTTCAATTATTTTGGTAAGTGATGGTAAGATTCGGCCTTGGACCGTAGTTCGATTTTTGAGCGCTAGTGATTCTTCTGGGATCTCTAGTTTAGCCATTTGGTTAATAGATCTAAGAATTCATATGTTGACCGATTGTAGGAAGAAACAACGCCTTGGGATTTCGCTAGTATATTCGGGATTGCTAGTAAATAGGTGTGTAAGATCTCTATACACACTTCATTAATTTACATGTCATTATTATTTGCCTTAGATCTTTTGGTTGTGGTTAGTTTGTGGCATAATCATGGATTTCGGTGTAAGTCCCTAACTTGTAATTTTTATATGTTTGCATGCCATCACATGATGTTTAATACTATGACATGATATATGAAATTTGATGTGTAAGCATGTGATGGTGGGATTGATGAGAGGAGGGGATGAATTATGGATATCGTCGGTGGTTTTGACCACAAGATGGGTTGGCCCCATCAGATTATTGTGACCTATGGTCATCGGTGGTTTTGACCACAACGATTGATTATTTGCGACTAAGTCCCGGTGGTTTGGTACCACCAGTGGTTTTGACCACATTTGATATATTGTGACCTATGGTCATCGGTGGTTTTGACCACACGATGGGTTAGCCCCATCATCCGATTTGTGACTCTAAGTCATCGTTGGTTTTGACCACCGGTGGTTTTGACCACACCAGGGGTAGAAAAGGAGTATGGATGGTTAGGTTGGGTTGCATGTGCATGTTTATTAATGACTTGTGTATGAGTTATCTTACCGGGTGGGGGATTACACACTGAGTCTTGGTGACTCACCCCTTCCCTTAACATTTTGCAGTTGGGTAGATCGCGGAGATGGAGCTGGATGGACTCGAGGTGGCCATGCAGTGGAAATTTTAATTAGACGAACTTGGACTTTGTTTATTTGATTTAATGTTGGTTTATTTTAATTAAGTTGTAGTAAGGCCTAGACATAATTTTATTATTCTATGTTTGGATTAATTTGTTAAACTATTTTCTAACATTAAATTAAGTACACTTGGTTTCTAAAATTTTAAATCGCAAAAATGTTTTATCGTGCCATCGGGCACATCTGAATTGGCTACAATCTGGCTAAATAAATATTTTAAAATAAACCTAAGTATGGATTTTATACACCTCAGATGTTTCAAACAAAATAACCATCTTTTACCAAAAAGATAATTCGACTTAAAAGGATTTTCAAAGATGTTTTCTCTGTAGCACACCAAATTCGGTCGTAGTGTTTGGGCCGGGTTTGGGGTGTTACACTTGGCAATCAAATCACATACAAATATTCACATTGGGCCTAAGCCCTAACAAAATCGGTGGTCTTGGGCCTTAGCCCACAATGACCTCATATCATTTCATATCGTATCATTTATAAACAGATAATGCAAAACCCACCCTAAAAATCCATCCGCTAAACACACCATTTCCCTTCCAACCTTATGACTCCTGTGGGGAATTCTAGCTCGACCCACCCTTTCGCTACACACCATGGGTAGCCCGTTGCCATGTGATACTACAAACGTTGCAGCAAAGCTGCTAATCATATATTGGGCTTAAAGCCTTCTGTGGATCCATACCATACGGCCATGCGATCCTGGATCCATACCATACGGCCATGCGATCCTCAAATGTTGACACAGAGTCATCAATATATATATGTTAGGCACATAGCCATGGTAAATATGATTGGCACAAAGCCATAATAACAGCACAAAGCCTTCGGTATTGGCACAAAGCCCATAATTACGGCACAAAGCCTTTGGTATTGGCACAAAGCCTATAATTATGGCACGGCCCCATATTAATGGCACACATCCCTCGGTAACATTATCGGTGCAAAGATGGTCGCTCGGTGGCTAAAAAGCCTGTGGTGGATCCATACCATACGGCTATGCGATCCCTGATCCATACAATACTGACCATGCGATCCTCAAATCTTCCTCCGTACCATAATTCCCACCCATATGCATCCTAAGCGAATATCATATGAATGCATCAAACACAAAAGTAACATCCACGAACCCATATTCATCACATAGGGTATTTTCGTCATTTCACTACCTGTGGTATTTTCGTAATTCTACCCTATAGGGGTATTTTGGTAATTTGGCAAATTAGGGGTATCTTGGTAATTTTATAAACAGGGGTATTTTAGTAATTTTATAATATAAGGGTATTTTAGTAATTTTACAATATAAGGGTATTTTAGTAATTTTCCAACATAAGGGTATTTTAGTAATTTTCCAATATAAGGGTATTTTAGTAATTTTCCAATATAAGGGTATTTTAGTCCCTCTCGGGTTTTAGTTATAAACTTTGGCCCATAAACAAGTCCTCACGGTTAAAGTGAACAAACACTATGCACCAGGTAGGATCTCAGAAAAGAGGAGGTGGGTCACTCGGACCGCTTAAATACCAAGCTCTCACTAGATCCAATCCTAGACATGCATATGTTGGTTACCACACTCTAACTAATCAAATTGTCTCCAGGCATGTTTAATTAACTTAAGTATTATGAAATTGAAGAGTTGTTCAAACTAGGCCTAAGTCCATAACCCTAGCATATCCGCTTACGTCCCCATAAAGCCCATCAAACCCAAATTACAACCTTACGGCCCATTAGGCCCAAATATTATCATATAACCTATTTGGCCCAAAACATATCCATATCATGTATCATGCAAGACTAATTCAATTCGTATAACAACCAAACCATTCCATCAAACTTAGCCTCAGGGCCCACCGGGCCCATTTAGCCACTTTCGACTTTTCGGTATTGCCGATATCGTGTGTGTGTTGTGTTTGTACACACCTGATGATTACGACGTGCTATCCTATCCTTAGCCTTGATCCTACAACCAACCAACCTTCAATCAACCACTCATAATTAATCAAAAATATTTACTCAAAAGCCGAAACCTTATCGTAACCTTACCGTGTGCCCACGGGTTTTAATGGCCCTTCCTTAGCTGCTAATCACAAGTGTACCCTAGATCCTTGCTAACGATCCTACCACACTAGCGATCTCTGAACCTTACCCTTGTTAATACAAGATCCACGACAATGAGAAATTAGATCGCCCTTCGGCTTTCAACAAAACGTACTAAGGGGAGTTAATAGAATACTTACCGAATCCAACCTTAGATCCTGCGGCCTACCAAATGAGATTCGGCTTTTAACCTTGACTGAGAGTAGATACCAACTGATTTGTGATAGAGAAAAACAACAAAGATTTGGCACTAATGTGGGATTTCGGCAAGAGAAGATGATGGTAATTCGGCAATAGAAAAGTTTGGCTAAGAGAGAATTCAGAAAAAAAGGAATGATGGTTTTTTCGGCAATGGAAGAATTCGGCAACAGATGAATAGAATAAGGGGGAGAAAAGAAAAGATCAAATGTGCTTGTGTGAGGGTAACTACAGGATATTCGGTAAAGAAAAGAAAGACTAACTTATTTGCAAAACTCTCCAAATGCCGAAAGCCTCAATGAAAATTCGTAATACCCCCTAAAATACCCAAAAACGGCACTCATTTACCCTCCTAAGCCGAATTTATACACTTCCCACTTCCCACAATGGCACCAACTCTTCACACTTCTCAACTCCTAACTTTTCTCCCTGATAACTCCTCAATCTCATCCTAAATTTTCTCTAAGATAAGCTCCTTTATCCCTTCCTTAATTTTCTCTCATGAACACTTCCTTCAGAGCTCACATCCAACGCCACTACTAACCATCTAGAAGGCAAAAATTAAATCCCCAACAAAATACCATGCCACTACTCGAACCTTGGACTTATTCAGCTTTCACACACGTCACCTTATAGCTCCCAAGTGACGCCACTTTCCACTGGACCACAAGCCCATTTGTGTCTTATTTTCTCTTAATCTACTTAAGAGGCCTACTGACTGAAGTCACAGTTCCCTTGGGGCTAAAACCAAAATATTTCCTGTACCTTTACTTGATCTCAGGACTTCTCCAACACCCCTAGACACTCCAAATTCATTAACCCTCAGAGCCCACATACCAATTTTTTTCATTTTCTCGCTCACTTAAAAAAAAATTCTGAGATCCAAAGCCCAAAGCCCAATTCTTCTAGGCCCAAATTCAGGGCGTTACAATTCTTCCCCCCTTAAAGAAATTTCGTCCTCAAAATTTCCAACTAACAGGGTGGTCATGTATCAACTACCCCACCACGCTATCATTGCAAGACTCGACCCTAATAATTTTAATACATACCCAAAACATCCACCTATCGCAACCATTCTCAAACATACGCAGAATAAGTACCAAATTCTGATTCAAATGTTTACAAAGCCCTAACACTTCCACGGCCTCGGTTGCGGCCTCTTCCTCCCCTTCTAGCGCTCATCGTTGATTCTCGTATTATCCGAATTAGGAATTTTATAAAGTTAGTACATAGTTCCACTTGTTTAGGGCACATGTCTTATGTAAGTAACAACAATTTTCCTAAAGTTATTCCGCGGTCGAGAATCCACTACAGGCTTAGGTTCCCTATGGGCTTTAATCTCTAAGAGCCTATTTTAAAGTAGCCCAATATCTACACAGTTCAACAATTCAAACAATAACATAAAAATTTACCTGGCTCGACGTCAAGGGCTCGATGAACCACACTTCAAGAATCCTGCAAAAACTTCTTAATCTACTTGTTTTAAAAACCCAAAACATAAGGCCCATTTCACAGCCTGAGCTTTACAACTGGGCTCTGATACCACTAAATGTAACACCCCAACCCCGGCCTAGAAGTTAGGCCCGAATCTGGAATGTCACATTAAAGGCGCACTTCAAAACAATTTACTAGTTAACCATTTAAGGCCCAAAAGCCCAAAACAAAAGATTATTTCGAAAACCATATTAACACTTTAATAATTTTATGAAATTTCTTAAGTGGGCAGTTGAAATAATAATAATAATAATAATAAACCCAAAATTCAAAGTCAAATAGGAGTTACATGGCCTTATTACAATCCAATGAAAAAATAAAGTATTTAAACAGAATCATTTGAATAAACTAAAACAATTGAACAACTTGTAGTGTGGCCATCTCCGAGTCCTCTCCCTCGTCGAGCCGCCTATTTAGGATTACCTGAAACATTTAAAATTAAGGGTGTGAGTTTCGAAACTCAGTGTGTACAACCCTTGGCAATCAAATCACATACAAATATTCACATTGGGCCTAAGCCCTAACAAAATCGGTGGTCTTGGGCCTTAGCCCACAATGACCTCATATCATATCATATCGTATCATTTATAAACAGATAATGCAAAACCCACCCCAAAAATCCATCCGCTAAACACACCATTTCCCTTCCAACCTTATGACTCCTGTGGGGAATTCTAGCTCGACCCACCCCTCCGCTACACACCATGGGTAGCCCAGTTGCAGTACTATCGAACGTTGCAGCAAAGCTGCTAATCATATATTGGGCTTAAAGCCTTCTGTGGATCCATACCATACGACCATGCGATCCTGGATCCATACCATACGGCCATGCGATCCTCAAATGTTGACACAGAGTCATCAATATATATATGTTAGGCACATAGCCATGGTAAATATGATTGGCACAAAGCCATAATAACAACACAAAGCCTTCGGTATTGGCACAAAGCCCATAATTATGGCACAAAGCCTTCGGTATTGACACAAAGCCCATAATTACGGCACGAAGCCCATATTAATGGCACACAGCCCTCCGGTAACATTATCGGTGCAAAGATGGTCGCTCGGTGGCTAAAAAGCCCGTGGTGGATCCATACCATACGGCTATGCGATCCCGGATCCATACCATACGGCCATGCGATCCTCAAATCTTCCTCCGTACCATAATTCCCACCCATATGCATCCTAAGCAGAATATCATATGAATGCATCAAACACAAAAGTAACATCCACGAACCCATATTCATCACATAGGGGTATTTTTGTCATTTCACTACCCAGGGGTATTTTCGTAATTCTACCCTACAAGGGTATTTTGGTAATTTGGCAAATTAGGGGTATCTTGGTAATTTTACAAACAGGGGTATTTTAGTAATTTTACAGTATAAGGGTATTTTAGTAATTTTACAATATAAGGGTATTTTAGTAATTTTCCAACATAAGGGTATTTTAGTAATTTTCCAATATAAGGGTATTTTAGTAATTTTAGTAATTTTCCAATAAAAGGGTATTTTAGTAATTTTCCAATATAAGGGTATTTTAGTAATTTTTCAATATAAGGGTATTTTAGTCCCTCTCGGGTTTTAGTTATAAACTTTGGCCCATAAACAAGTCCTCACTAAGAAAAGTGAACAAACACTATGCACCGTGTAGGATCTCGAGAAAAGAGGAGGTGGGTCACTCTGACCGCTTAAATACCAAGCTCTCACTAGATCCAATCCTAGACATGCATATGTCGATTACCACACTCTAACTAATCGACTTGCCTCCGTGCATGTTTAATTAACTTAAGTCTTATGAAATTGAAGAGTTGTTCAAACTAGGCCTAAGTCCATAACCCTAGCATATCCGCTTACGCCCCATAAATCCCATCAAACCCAAATTACAACCTTACGGCCCATTAGGCCCAAATCTTATCATATGACCTATTTGGCCCAAAACATATCCGCATCATGTATCATGCAAGACTAATTCAATTCGTATAACAACCAAACCATTCCATCAAACTTAGCCTCGGGCCCACCGCCCATTTAGCCACTTTCGCTTTTCTGATTGCCGATATCGTGTGTGTGTTGTGTTTGTACACACCTGATGACTGCGACGTGCTATCCTATCCTTAGCCTTGATCCTACAACCAACCAACCTTCAATCAACCACTCATAATTAATCAAAAATATTTACTCAAAAGCCGAAACCTTACCAGAACCTTACCGTGCCCACAGTGTTTTAATGGCCCTTCCTTAGTCGCTAATCACAAGTGTACCCTAGATCCTTGCTAACGATCCTACCACACTAGCGATCTCTGAACCTTACCCTTGTTAATACAAGATCCACGACAATGAGAAATTAGATCGCCCTTCGGCTTTCAACAAAACGTACTAAGGGGAGTTAACAGAATACTTACCGAATCCAACCTTAGATCCTGCGGCCTACCAAACGAGATTCGGCTTTTAACCTTGACTGAGAGTAGATACCAACTGATTTGTGATAGAGAAAAACAACAAAGATTCGGCACTAATGTGGGATTTTGGCAAGAGAAGATGATGGTAATTCGGCAATAGAAAAGTTTGGCTAAGAGAGAATTCGAAAAAAAGGAATGATGGTTTTTTTGATAATGGAAGAATTTGGAAACAGATGAATAGAATGAGGGGGAGAAAAGAAAAGATCAAATGTGCTTGTGTGAGAGTAACTACAGGATATTCGGTAAAGAAAAGAAAGACTAACTTATTTGCAAAACTCTCCAAATGCCGAAAGCCTCAATAAAAATTCGTAATACCCCCTAAAAGACCCAAAAACGGCACTCATTTACCCTCCTAAGCCGAATTTATACACTTCCTACTTCCCATAACGGCACCAACTCTTCACACTTCTCAGCTCCTAACTTTTCTCCCTGATAACTCCTCAATCTCATCCTAAATTTTCTCTAAGATAAGCTCATTTATCCCTTCCTTAATTTTCTCTCATGAACACTTCCTTCAGAGTTCACATCTAACGCCACTACTAACCATCTAGAAGGAAAAAATAAAATCCCCAACAAAATACCATGCCACTACTCGAACCTTGGACTTCTTCAGCTTTCACACACGTCACCTTATAGCTCCCAAGTGACGCCACTTTCCACTGGACCACAAGCCCATTTGTGTCCTATTTTCTCTTAATCTACTTAAGAGGCCTACTGACTGAAGTCACAGTTCCCTTGGGGCTAAAACCAAAATATTTCCTGTACCTTTACTTGATCTCAAGACTTCTCCAACACCCCTAGACACTCCAAATTCATTAACCCTCAGAGCTCACATACCAATTTTTTTCATTTTCTCGCTCACTTAAAAAAAAATTATGAGATCCAAAGCCCAAAGCCCAATTCTTCTAGGCCCAAATTCAGGGCGTTACAGTCTTACTCGAGACTTTAACCATCGTCCTATCATGCTATACACCTTTCCCATTACTCTAAATTCAATTCCATTCACATCTCATCAAGAGACATTTCATACATTCATATAATAATATACATTCCATACAACATTGGAATGCTAAATAAGCTCATACATAATTGCAACATTCGCACATGAACTTACCTCGATGTCGAAAGAGCCAAAAAGGACTTTTTACCCACATTTCTCTTTTCATCCGTTCTAGGTCCGAAACTCATTTTCTTTGATCTAGAACAATGAAATTTACTGATTTAATCTCTTATAAATCATGATATACCATAATTTAAACTTTAGGCAAAAATGACTATTTTGCCCCTACACTTTGGCAAAATTACCATTTTGCCCCTAGGCTCGTAAATAAATTTTCATCACATTTTTTGTAACATCTCGTAAATAAATTTTCATCACATTTTTTGTAACATCCTGAATTAATGGGCGTTTGCGTTTAATGTGCTGTGATGTTTATGTTATCTCTAATGTGTGTAATTAGGGTGTTTAAGGGGTCCAGATTGGGCTCAGGAATTGGGCCGAGGCCTTAATCGAATTTTCTGTTTGGACACTCTAGTGGAAAGTCAGTTAGGATAGGGCTTAAAAGATGTTATCTGTGTTATAAAATACAAAATGGGCTTGTAGTCCAATGGGTAGTGGCGCTACACAAGGGAGCTATAAGGTGGCGTCAACTGAGGAGGCCCAAGTTCGAGTCGCATGAAGCCCAATTATTCTAATTAAATAAGTTAATTTTTGGCATTTAAGTGGGTAAAGTGGGACGAAAATGTAACACCCCAAACCCGGACAAGACACCACGCCCGAATCTGGTATGTTACGGGGAAGAACGTCTTTGAGTGACCAGTTTTTTTTTTTCATTTAGAGGTGGGGTGAAAACATAGTGAATTTGAGGAAAGTTGAGTAGGCTTGTTTGGTTAGATTTTGAAAACTTATCCAAGTATATAGTTAAAACGAGTTGATTTCATTTTAGTACTTCCAATAGTTTCTTAGTGCCGTTTTGAAACCTTCTAGACTTAGTAGCAAATCGAGTTTGATTTAAAAATCATTTGAGTTTATTGAATAACGAAACATAGCGAGATACCCGATGGTATAGTTTAAAACACATTGCGATATAATTTTGAAAACGTTGTCTTTCCAAGTTTTAGTAGAATTTCATGCCAAGTTATTTGTTAAGCGTTGAGAATCTAATTAATACGCACTCCATCAAAAACATAATTTAGAGGCCTTTACAAATCCAAATTAAAACCCAAATAAAAGTAATTAAACTAAAGTACCCAAATGATAGAGTTGGAGTAAAACTTTATTAAGCATGGCATGAGCACCCCGAGTCCGTCCCTGCCCATGTCCGCACTCTACGAGTCACCCGAAATGTCAAAGGAGAGGGTGAGTCGAGTGACTCAGTGCATAAATCCCGCTCCCGATGAAACAACATGCTAACACACATCATACATAGCAACATAATTAATGCAACCCGATCCTAACCATCCGTATCTCCTTTTTCTACCCCATGTGGTACCAAACCACCGGTGGTGCTAAACCACCGTGACATATAGTCACAATGTGTTACTAAAACACTGGTGTCCCAAAGACACAATGTGCTACCTAAGCACCGTGACCGTAGTCACGATAATCGAATGATGGGGCCAACCCATCGTGTGATACCCAATCACTAGCAGACGATCCAGATCTCATGTGGGGCCAACCCACGGTGGTGTTAACCACGGGGACAAGTCGCAATGAGGTGCCCAACCTCTGGTGTCCCAAAGACACAAATGTGCTACCAAAGCACCGTGACCGTAGTCACAATAATCGAATGATGGGGCCAACCCATCGCGTGTGATACCCAATCACTAGCGCATTTCGATCCCATATCTCAAAGTGGGGCCAACCCACGGTGGTGTTAACCACAGGGACAAGTCGCAATGAGGTGCCCAACCTCCGTGTCCCAAAGACACAAATGTGCTACCAAAGCACTGGTGACCCAAAGTCACAAGGTGTGTTACTAAACACACTGGTGCTCACAAAGACAAAAATATCATGCTCCTCCACTCATATCACCCATCAACATACCATACTCATGTAATCATGCATATCATACAAGTCATGCATATCATGCTAATATGTTTGACTCATGCCCCATATCACATACATACATAGTCATGATACCATATAGATCATCAAGAATCTAGTAACAATACCGACTTACCCTGATAGGCACACATACCCCATTTGGGTATCCAATGATCCATCATATCACATAGTTTTTATTAGGCAACTGTGTTTAATAACAATATTACTAAGCATAGTGTGTTAGTTTACACACCGTAAATCGCAAGTCTAAATCCCAAAGACCCCGTCTAAATCCCTCGATCAACTTGCTCCTAGAATCGGCCAAACCAGGGATTAGTAACCAAGACCATTCGGCTATGACCAATTAAACCAAAGGGTGTATCGCTTAATCCTTACCTTGCGGATGGTTTGGTTTCCTACCAAACCTCGAACCAACAAAGTGGTTATTCTTTAACAATCGGCACACCCTATTAAGACAAATAGTTAATCACCAAACACCTTTAACTTAACCGAAATCTAAGGATTGAACTCACAATAATATACCAATTACTTACCCCTAACTTACCAATCGGTCACTCACAATCAAGGCTTCAATTGATCACACACCCGATCACCACCACAATCCAAGGCCCTAGCAGAAAAAAGCGGTGCAACACAAAAGATTAACCCCTTCAACACATGCCCAAGATCGGCTATGAACCAAACCACAATCAATAGAGAACAGGAGAGGGGAAAATGGCCATTCGGCCACCCACTTACCTTGTTCAATGATTGAACACCCACCAATTCCACCCTACACTGATATTCGGCCAAGAGAGCTACAAGGGAGAAGAGAGATTTGGCCTTGGCCACAAAGAAAACGCAAGCAAAAGATGAGGAAAAAGATTGATATTCGGCCAAAATAAGAACACGGGCTAGAAGGAAATTTCGGCTACCACCAAGAGAGGGTTCGGCTAAAATCTTAAAATGAAGCAAAATAAAAGATATGTTCAAGAAGAAGAGAAACGGCCAAGGTTCAGAGAGGAAAAGAAAAGGTGCACAAGGGTAGATGCTTTTCGGCTTAAGAAGAAAGGAATGGAGAAGGTATTTTTGGGAGGGTAAGATTCGCCACCACTGCTTTCAAGAAGAGAAAAAGAATGTTGGAGAGGAGAGTTCAGTTTAACACAATTAAGCAAAAGAAGAAGAAATGGGGTTGAACATTCGCCACACACAAGAATTAAGGAAAAGAATGCAAATTTCTAAAAGGCTATAGGGATTTGGTCATTTAGTTTGAAGAAATGAGAGAAACTCTTGAAGCTTGGGGTTGTTTTGACAAAAGAAGAAAATGTTGGCTTCAAAATGCCTTTTGGCCGAAAATGCACAAAGTGAGAAGTGCATTTCTACACACCACACTTCCCATCACCAAGCCGCCCACACTCCCCCAAACCTCACCAACATTCGGCCATATCCCCTAATTCACTCCCAACCACAAATTCAAATGTGTTTACCAAGTCTTCCTCCTAAAATCCCTCTCCACCCTCCATTTGAATGTGAAGACTTGGTCCAAGGTAGAATCCAAATTGCTCTCAACCTCTTCCTCCATGCCGTCCCAAAAATAAGTGACAAAATGGAGACTCTACAGCTCGAACACTGACCTCCTCACCAAGATGACGCCACACCAAGCTCCCAAGTGACGCGTGCCTTGCCACTTTGCCACTCTTCATTTGTGCTAAGAAATACCAGAAATAAATTAAAAACCCCACTTCCTCAACTCCCTTCACTTAACACTCAAAACCAAAATTTTCCCATACACTTAGGCATACCCCTAGTCTACAATTAAGCCCCCAAGACACCAAAATAGCCACACAAAGACACTAAACACATGCAAAAACATGCAACAACAAAAACAAATTTTCTAACCCAGGATATTACGGTTCTACCCTCTTAAAATAATTTCGACCTCGAAATTACCCGATCGTAAGAGTTGCGGGTATTGCTGTCTCATCATATCCTCGGGTTCCCACGCCGCTTCTTCCACGCCATGATTCCGCCAAAGAACCTTAACCAAAGGCACGCACTTCTTACGCAGTAACCTTCACATCTCGATCAAGAATCGCACGTGTTCCTCCTCCTGGTCAAATCTGGATTTACCTCGATCTCTTCCATCACTATTACATGCGACGGATCTGAACGATAACGTCCAAGCATCGAAACGTGAAAAACGCCATGAATCGACTCACTCTGCTGGCAACTCAAGTTGATACGCCATCGTCCAACTTCGCCTCAATACCTTATACGGTCCAATAAATCTCGGGCTTAGCTTGCCTTTCTTCCCGAACCTCAACACCTTTTTCCAAGGCGAGACCTTCAGAACACTCGATCCCCACAAAATAACTCTATATCTCTTCGCTTAAGATCGGCATAAGACTTCTGCCGGTCCAAGCTTCCTTCGATCTAGATCAATCGACTTAACCTTGTCTTCGGTCTCAAGAAACCAACTCGGGTCCCAACAACCGACGTTCACCTAATTCCGCCCAACACGTAGGTGAGCGACATTTCCTACCATACAACGCCTCATACGGTGCCATCTTGATGCTCGCTTGGTAATCGTTGTTGTAGGCAAACTCACCTAATGGTAGAAACTCCTCCCAACTACCTCAAAATCCAAGATACAACCTCTCAAAGATATCCTCTAAGATCCGAATGACCCTTTCGATTGCCCGCCGATCATGGGTGAAAAGCCGTCTTTGAAATCCAAACGAGTACCCAGAGCTTGATGCGGTGCTTTCCGAACCTTGACGTGAATCTAGGATCCCTATCCGAGATTATCGAAATCGCACGCCGTGCAACCTCACTATCTCGACACATACAGCTTTGCTAGCTTCAAGTGAGTAGTCAACCCTCACCGAATAAAGTGAGTGATTCATCGACGATCCACCACTACCCAAATCGAATCTTTCTTGCTTGGCGTAAGCGGTAACCCACCGACGAAATCCATGGTTATCCTTTCCCACTTCCACCGAGGAATCTTCACAGTCAAGCAAACCCGACGCAAGAATCGATGTTCAAATTTGACCTGCGACAAGTCAAACACTTCCCAACAAACTCACACCTCCTTCTTCAAGCCAGCCACCAAAATCGCTCTCTAAGATCCCTATACATCTTGCTACCCCGGGATGCATAGCATGAGGATCGCTATAAAGGCCCCAAGAATCTTCTCCTCGACTCAACATCTTTAGGCATACAAGCCTTACCACGAAAACACGTAACCTCGTCACTAGACAGTGTAACCATCCAAACCACCATTCTCAAGCACTTGTAACCTTCGCGCACTCGTAACCTCATCCAATAATCGCTTTCTCTCGATCTGCTCAACCCAAGTAGGCTTAACTCGCAACTCGCCGTAATACTCCCGCCGCCATACAAACTCAAATGGGCAAACATCGCTCTTAAGTCCGAAACAACCTTGCGGCTCAACGCGTGCGCCACCACGTTAGCCTTGCCCGGATGGTACTCAATCGAATAATCGTAATCTTTCGAAGAACTCAACCCATCTGCGCACGCCTCAAATTCAAATCCTTCCGAGTCGATATACTTCAAACTCTTGTGATCCGTGTAGACTATCGATCTCTCTCCGTACAAGTAGTGCCTCCAAATCTTTAAAGCGAAGACCACACCGCTAGCTCCAAATCGTGTGTCGGATAGTTGACCTCATGTGGCCTCACCGCCGAGAAGCGTAAGCCACCACCTTACCTTCTTACATCAAAGACACAACCCAAGCCCGTATGTGACGCTGTCGCAATAGATCGTGAATTCCTTACCACCTCGGGTTGAATTAGAACCGAGCCTCGGTCAAAATCTTCCTTAACTTGTCGAAGCTTTCTGCTGCTTTCCCACCCATACAAAAGGAACCTCTTTCCTCAAGAACTTGGTCATCTACACGCTATCAACGAAAACCTCAACAAACCTTCGGTGAGTACCCGGCCAAACCAGAAAACTCAATCTCAAATGCATCGACTTAGGCGGCTTCCAATCCAAAATCGCTCAATCTTACGAGGATCTACTCGAATCCCTCACCACACTACATGACCCAAGAAAGTCACTTCTCTAAGCCGTAACTCGCACTTATCGAACTTAGCATAGAGTCGCTTTTCCCTCAAAATCGCAACACACCACTCGCAAATGCTTATCATGCTCTTCCTCCGTCCTGAGTACACCAAGATGTCGCTCTATGAAAACCACGACGAATCGATCCAGATCATTCTTTGAAACACCCTATTCATCATGTCCATAAACGCTGCGCGGTCGTTAGTCAACCCGAATGGCATTACTAGAAATTCGTAGTGCCCATACCGAGTCCGAAACGCCGCTTTATGGATATCCGCCTCTTTAACCTTTAATCGGTGATACCTGACCTCAAGTCGATCTTCGAAAATACCGCGCACTCCTTCAAATGATCAAACAAGTCATCTATCCGTGGCAACGGATACTTGTTTTTAATCGCACTTGTTCAATCAAGCGGTAGTCTATACACATCCGCATCGTGCCATCTTTCTTCTTGACAAAGAGTACCGCGCTCCACTTCACGCAAAACACTTGGCCTAATAAAACCTCGATCCAATAACTCCCGGATCTCGAGCCTTAAGCTCCACCAACTCCTTTGGCGCCATCCTATACGGAGCAATAGACACCGGCGCAGATTCGGCAATGTGATCAATCCCGAACTCCACCTCGCGATCCGGCGGAAACCCGAAGCTCCTCGGAAAAACATCGAGAAACTCCTTAACTGCATTTAACCTTCTCCACAGCAGACTCCTTAACCTCCAAGGCATACAGATGAACTACATACGCTTCACAGCCTTTCCTGGACCATCTTCTCTGCTTTCAAAGCAGATACCACATTTGATAAGTAATCTCTCCTATTACCTATCATAGCCACCTCTTCACCCTCGACCGCCTTAAGAACCATGCGCTTGGCGCGCAATCCAACCTCGCGCTCGGTACTTGACCAACCAATCCATCCCAAGAATCGATTGAACTCCCAAACGGCAGCTCCATCGGATCGCAGAAGAAACACTACCCCTTGGAGTTCTAAGGGTACCTCTCTAAACAAAGCTTTATCGACTACTACTACAGAGTGACCTAGAGGGCTAATCACGGTCCATCCGCCTAGAAGATATCTCGAGTCTAAATCCATGGTCTCTACTATACTATCGGCAACATAAGAGTGCGTTGAACCCACATCAATCAAAGCGATATAAGGAGAACCAAAAATCAAAAACGCACTCTGCGGTTATGACGTCCGGTGCGTCGCCTCTCCTCTCGCGCCTCGCAAAGATACACTAATCCAGTCGTCTAGCATCGAGCTACTACGCACCTCCTCCCCGGTGCTCCACGGCCCGACTGAACCATTACCACCTCTCGCCATTACCACGGCCCCTCTGCGGTGGCGGTCCACTACCTCTCGAACCGATTACGGCCCGACTCTCGATCAATCCTAGCCAACCTACGCGGACAGGTCCCTCACACGGTGCTCCAGAGAACCACACTCGAAGCAACCTTTTCCTCCACCCAAAGAAACCACCCCAATGAGATTTCCCACACCGATCACATCATGCGGCGGTCCTCGCCTAGCAGAAGAACAAACCTAGCAGTGGTTCGTCCCACTCGGTCTAGCCCTCTTCTCATGGATTACCCGACGCACCCGTAAGACCCAAAACTCCTCTTATGTCTATTTCTCGTCCATGCCTTGTCTCACCGACTCCTTAACCCCTCGGCCACCTTAGCCTTCTCAACTAAGACAAATAACTCAAGCTCTGGCCGAGGAGCAATCGCACTCAAGTCGCCTCGCAGCCATCCTCGAAACGAACACACCTCTCATGCTCGGTGGCCACAATGCCTCGGCATACCTACTCACCAGAACTCACCTGCACTCGCAAGAATGATTTACTCCTGTGCATAAGCCTCGGAAAAGCCTTCACTGGGAGTCAATATAACTAGCTCCGATGTACTTCTTTTGATATGCACCACAAAATAATCCCATGTTAGATCCTCTTTGCCGCCACACTGCTCTCGAACCGTGAGCCACCACCGATATGACTCATCCCGGAAGTGATACGATGCCCTTCGGCTTCTCTTCACACCCAGTCCAGATCGTCCCATGATCCGCCGGGCGCCTCCAACCAATATTCAGCAAAGGCTTTGGAGCAACACCGAAACACCTCGGAAGAATTCGGCCCCATTGGCCCGAAGTCGCCAGAATGATTTCCTAACTCTGCATTACCACCAACACCAGCCACTCTCTCAACACTCGCGCAGATCGCTCGTGACATCTGCGTCGTCCCATCGATCTTGGAACTCACCACCTCCACCGGTGGCGGAACCGGATCTCATTTTCTCGAACCCCGACTGCATCCTACGGGCTCGAAAACCGCATCCTACCACGACCTCGTCCACGACCACGCCCACCTCTAGCGCTCATGACTAATCTTTCTACGTGTCGATTAAGAATTTTTATGCATCGAAGATTTATTCCACTTGTTAAAAAGCAAGTCTTATGAATATTTAGGAGGATTTGTTCTCGCGAGTTCACGTAATCCTATCGCTTTCAATCTCTAAGTAGTATACTATTGCTATTCATCAAATCATATCACATCCAATCAATTCACAAGCAACAAGATGCGGGTACTTACTCGGCGAATCGGTGTGCAGGAGACTCTGGTGCCATGCCTTTCAAACCTTACTTTAAGAATAAAACTAACAAAATAATCTTTGAAAACATTTTGGGCCTCGTGCCCACAAACAGCTTTTGAACTTAGCTCGATACCACAATTGTAACACCCCAAACCCTGACAAGACACCACGCCCGAATCTGGTATGTTACGGGGAAGAACGTCTTTGAGTGACCAGTTTTTTTTTTTCGTTTAGAGGTGGGGTGAAAACATAGTGAATTTGAGGAAAGTTGAGTAGGCTTGTTTGGTTAGATTTTGAAAACTTATCCAAGTATATAGTTAAAACGAGTTGATTTCATTTTAGTACTTCCAATAGTTTCTTAGTGCCGTTTTGAAACCTTCTAGACTTAGTAGCAAATCGAGTTTGATTTAAAAATCATTTGAGTTTATTGAATAACGAAACATAGCGAGATACCCGATGGTATAGTTTAAAACACATTGCGATATAATTTTGAAAACGTTGTCTTTCCAAGTTTTAGTAGAATTTCATGCCAAGTTATTTGTTAAGCAGGTTGAGAATCTAATTAATACGTACCCATCAAAAACATAATTTAGAGGCCTTTTACAAATCCAAATTAAAACCCAAATAAAAGTAATTAAACTAAAGTACCCAAATGATAGAGTTGGAGTAAAACTTTATTAAGCATGGCATGAGCACCCCGAGTCCGTCCCGGCTCCATGTCCGCGCCTACGAGTCACCTGAAATGTCAAAGGAGAGGGTGAGTCGAGTGACTCAGTGCATAAATCCCGCTCCCGATGAAACAACATGCTAACACACATCATACATAGCAACATAATTAATGCAACCCGATCCTAACCATCCGTATCTCCTTTTTCTACCCCATGTGGTACCAAACCACCGGTGGTGCCAAACCACCGGTGACATATAGTCACAATGTGTTACTAAAACACCGGTGTCCCAAAGACACAATGTGCTACCCAAGCACGGTGACCGTAGTCACGATAATCGAATGATGGGGCCAACCCATCGTGTGATACCCAATCACTAGCGCATTTCCATCCTGTATCTCATGTGGGGCCAACCCACGGTGGTGTTAACCACAGGGACAAGTCGCAATGAGGTGCCCAACCTCTGGTGTCCCAAAGACACAAATGTGCTACCAAAGCACTGGTGACCGTAGTCACAATAATCGAATGATGGGGCCAACCCATCGTGTGATACCCAATCACTAGCAGACGATCCCATATCTCAAAGTGGGGCCAACCCACGGTGGTGTTAACCACAGGGACAAGTCGCAATGAGGTGCCCAACCTCCGTGTCCCAAAGACACAAATGTGCTACCAAAGCACCGGTGACCCAAAGTCACAAGGTGTGTTACCAAAACACTTTGGTGCTCACAAGACAAAATATCATGCTCCCTCCACTCATATCACCCATCAACATACCATACTCATGTAATCATGCATATCATACAAGTCATGCATATCATGCTAATATGTTTGACTCATGCCCCATATCACATACATACATAGTCATGATACCATATAGATCATCAGTAATCTAGTAACAATACTGACTTACCCGGATACGCACACATACCCCATTTGGGTATCCAATGATCCATCATACTGTCATAATTTTTATTAGGCAACCAGGTTTAATAACAATATTACTAAGCATAGTGTGTTAGTTTACACACTGGTAAATCGCAAGTCTAAATCCCAAAGACCCGCCTAAATCCCTCGATCAACTTGCTCCTAGAATCGGCCAAACCAGGGATTAGTAACCAAGACCATTCGGCTATGACCAATTAAACCAAAGGGTGTATCGCTTAATCCTTACCTTGCAGATGGTTTGGTTTCCTACCAAACCTCGAACCAACAAAGGGTTATTCTTTAACAATCGGCACACCCTATTAAGACAAATAGTTAATCACCAAACACCTTTAACTTAACCGAAATCTAAGGATTGAACTCACAATAATATACCAATTACTTACCCCTAACTTACCAATCGGTCACTCACAGTCAAGGCTTCAATTGACTGCTACACCCGATCACCACCACAATCCAAGGCCCTAGCAGGAAAACGGTGCAACACAAAAGATTAACCCCCTTCAACACATGCCCAAGATCGGCTATGAACCAAACCACAATCAATAGAGAACAGGAGAGGGGAAAATGGCCATTCGGCCACCCACTTACCTTGTTCAATGATTGAACACCCACCAATTCCACCCTACACTGATATTCGGCCAAGAGAGCTACAAGGGAGAAGAGAGATTTGGCCTTGGCCACAAAGAAAACGCAAGCAAAAGATGAGGAAAAAGATTGATATTCGGCCAAAATAAGAACACGGGCTAGAAGGAAATTTCTGGCTACCACCAAGAGAGGTTCTGGCTAAAATCTTAAAATGAAGCAAAATAAAAGATATGTTCAAGAAGAAGAGAAACGGCCAAGGTTCAGAGAGGAAAAGAAAAGGTGCACAAGGGTAGATGCTTTTCGGCTTAAGAAGAAAGGAATGGAGAAGGTATTTTTGGGAGGGTAAGATTCGCCACCACTGCTTTCAAGAAGAGAAAAAGAATGTTGGAGAGGAGAGAGTTCGGTTTAACACAATTAAGCAAAAGAAGAAGAAATGGGGTTGAACATTCGCCACACACAAGAATTAAGGAAAAGAATGCAAATTTCGGCAAGGCTATAGGGATTTGGTCATTTAGTTTGAAGAAATGAGAGAAACTCTTGAAGCTTGGGGTTGTTTTGACAAAAGAAGAAAATGTTGGCTTCAAAATGCCTTTTGGCCGAAAATGCACAAAGTGAGAAGTGCATTTCACACCACACTTCCCATCACCAAGCCGTCCACACTCCCCCCCAAACCTCACCAACATTCGGCCATATCCCCTAATTCACTCCCAACCACAAATTCAAATGTGTTTACCAAGTCTTCCTCCTAAAATCCCTCTCCACCCTCCATTTGAATGTGAAGACTTGGTCCAAGGTAGAATCCAAATTGCTCTCAACCTCTTCCTCCATGCCGTCCAAAAATAAGTGACAAAATGGAGACTCTACAGCTCGAACACTGGACCTCCCTCACCTGAAGATGACGCCACACCAAGCTCCCAAGTGACGCGTGCCTTGCCACTTTGCCAGCTCTTCATTTGTGCTAAGAAATACCAGAAATAAATTAAAAACCCCAGCTTCCTCAACTCCCTTCACTTAACACTCAAAAACCAAAATTTTCCCATACACTTAGGCATACCCCTAGTCTACAATTAAGCCCCCAAGACACCAAAATAGCCACACAGCACACTAAACACATGCAAAAACATGCAACAACAAAACAGCCCCTAACCCAGGATATTACAGAAAATGAGGCTTGAAAATAGGAGGATTTATTTGTTTGGATAATGTGGATAATATGGCTGATAATGTGGCAGATAAAGGAAGGAAGAGGTGGTGTTATCTGGGGCACCTTTGGATGAGAGATCAGATAATGATCAGGGACGAAATTTAGGATTTATCTACTAGTCACAGTGGTGGCCGAAATTCCAACACTAAGGGGGGGAATCGGTTTTAATATGGCTAAGGGATGCCGAAATTTCCCTTGATTAGTAGCTTAGTTTTAGTTTTAAAAGGGGGCATTTTCGTTTTTAGGAGTAGGTGCCAAAATTTTGTGTTTAAGTGAGGGGAATACCTTTTATTTTCTGGCATTAGGGTTTTATTCTTCCATTCTCTTCTTCAATTCCTAGATTTGGGTTTTCTCTCATTCTTTTCTCTCATTCTCTGCTTAATCCAAAATCCCTAATCCTATTCTCTCATCTCCACTTTTAGGCAAAAGCCAAAATTCCATTGTTTTCTCTGCTTTCATCTTCATAGCCGAATACCCTTGTCTATTCCTTTCTCTTTGCCGATTTCTTCATCAAAGCCGAATCTTCATAGATCTCTTGAGATCATCTTTTCTTTTTGATCTTTTCAAAAGCCGAAATTCTCTAGAAGTTGCCGAATTCCCTGTGTTAAGGTAAGTGCCGAATTCTTCCTTCACTTCTTCTCTTTCGGTTTTTAGAGGCCAAAGCCGAAAGGCTAATTGATGTGGCAAGGTTATCCCTTGAGTAACGTTTTGATTGTTCTTGTGTTCACATCTTGGGGCGACATTTCGGGAAATCAGGTATATCGAATCATTTAGATTCCAAAAGCCGAAAACCGCTAGTCTCTAAGTCCCATACCTCTTTTCGGGATTTTAAGGTAAAGGGTTCTCTTTAGATTCTCGTTAGATTTGCTATCGTAATTGTGATCTTAACCATATGTTATGATGGTAGCAAATGATACGGTCTTTTGATGGAATCAAATATCGATCAGGCGAAGGAGGGGATTGGATCTGTTAAACCAATCCCTAAGTTTAAGAAACGAACGGTGTCGTGAGTTCGGGGTCGCCACCGGTTGTGGACCGGCTTGAGAACAAAACCAAAAGCGATTAGCGATCATATCGACTACCGATAGTGTTGACATAGAAAGTATCATCTTGATCAGAATCAGTGTGTAGATCTCTATCACACTAATTAATCATACTATATATGTTATGGGCTAAATGCCAGAAAAAGGCTATATGGACAGTCGTATTACCCGAAAAGGGTAGGCAAGGGATGCCAGGTACGTAATCATAGAAACTTCTCTATGTGTATCGATGTATGTGATAGACTGTGATCTTTTAGGTTGTATATTATTTTGCTTCGCATGGATGTATGCATGGGATGGGGTTGATATGATGAAGGGGAAGAGCATGTTAAATGGTCACCTAATGATAGGTGGTTAAACCACGATATGTACACTTAGGTCACAATAGTGATCGGTGGCTCTGCCACACTTGATTATAAGGTCACACGGTGTTGATCGGTGGCTCGCCACACGGTGGATTATAAGGTCACACGGTGATCGGTGGCTCTGCCACGGTGGACTATAAGGTCACATGGTGATCGGCATTATAACCGATAAAGATGACTATCGATATGGTGTGTAGCGGTTGGTGGGTTGATTGTAGAAATCCCGAGGTGTGATGGTGGTACGGGCCGTGTGTAGAGGATGGACTTTTAGGTTGGGTTGGGCCATGCAAGCATGTGATTATTTTGTTGCCATTGTGTATGGGCCAAGGCCCATAATGTGTTTGTGGGCCTCAAGCCTTTTATGTGTTTTCGGATTTGCACACCGAGTCTTGGTGACTCACCCCTTTATTTTCCCGACTTTTCGGATGAGCGAGTAGATCGTGGACATGGGAGCCGAGGCGGACTCGAGAGGGCCATCAAGTCTTATATTTTCATAGACTATTTTCAGCTTTCCTTTAAGTTTTCAATTTTGAGACTATTTATGTAATAAGGCTCCATAGCTTAGGTTTAAATTATACTTGTTAATGTCTTTATTCTATTTTTTTTTTTAAAATTTAACTTTATGTTCAAAGACTTATCTATAAGAAGTAATAATATGGGATTTTCAAACACGTTCAAAGAAAAAGCAAAGGTTTTCTTCAAATATCACTTATTTTAGCGAATACCTAAATAAACAAACTGAATTTCCGAAAATCATCCAAGTGAAGTTTTTAACGTTAAACCCCGTAGCATACCAGATCTGGTCGTAGCATTTGGGCCGGGTTTGGGGTGTTACATTTTCTTGTTAAACAAGTCTAGCTGAACATTTTATACTCTTACAACTATCCACAATTCCATCTATTTCATGCCTTTATGAACAATTTACAACTTTTGCATTTTAGTCTCAAATAGGTGTTTTCATGAAAACATCTTTCACAAAAGTTGTTTCTCATCATTCTATCATTCATTTTCTTCCATAAAACTCATCAAACAACATGAACTCTATCATGGCAAGTCCCTAGACTTTCAACCATTTTGCAAACTAGTCCCCTCTTTAGAAAGCTTAAGCTTTGGGGACTCCAAAAGTACAATTTTTATCAAGAAAGATCATCAAAATCACTTACTTGTGAGGAGAATTGCTTGCTGAAATTTTAAGCTTCAAAAACCCCTCCCATGGCTGCTATTTTCGGTGGAAGAAGAGAAGAAATAAAAAATATGATAGCTTTTGCTTATTTCCTCTCTTTTTTTATTCATTTGTCAACTAATATCACCAACTTTTGACCAAAATTTAATGCTCTTGTCCCCTTAACTTTCTATGGCCGGCCAACACATTTAACAAGGCCAAATTGCACATTTGGGACCTCTAATTAATATTCTATGACTATTTGGCACCTCTAGCAATTAAAATAGAACTTTCGCACTTTATGCGATTTAGTCCTTTTTCACAATTTAGCTAGAATTTGCTAAAATTAAGGCACCAAAATTTCCATGCATCCTTATAAACATGTTATATCACATAACATATCATGAAAATAATTTTCTTTAACCACGAATTAGTGATTTCGAGATCACTATTCTGACTAGCCCCTAAATCGGGCTATTACAGGTTCGACTTTTGCTGGTTCGGTTCGAGCCAGTGACATCCCAATCAGTCTGGTCTAGCCACCGGTTGCACCTTCAGCTTGGTTTTACATACCGGGCCCGGTTCAACCAGTTTTGGGTCTCGATCTCGATTTTTGGTTCTCGAGCCCAATTTTCAATCTCAAGTCCAATTTTCAAGTTCAATTATTCATTGGGCTAATTGTCTGACTTGAAAATTAATTTCCAAATATATCATATTAATTTTAATTAATTTGATTAATTTAATTTTACTTTAACAAAATTAATTTTCCCAAAAATCACTTAGATTTTCCAAATTAAATTTTTAAGAAAATTCTTTAATCAAATTCTCTAGTTGAACAATTCTCACGACCGCCTAATTTAATTCCACGTCGAATAAATCGACTCAATTAAGTTATTTCTAAAGTCGTACAATTTTCTTTTGATTCAAATGTAGTTCGATTGAGTTTTTATTGAGCTAGAGGAGAGACCAATCAGACATATACAATTAGGCTCGAGTAATTGTAATTGCCAGAAGCATCGTTCCAATAATTTACAATTTACTTAATCATAGAGTCAGTCCACAAGAAGTACCATGATTGAAAACTCCTTATTGTATACTCTTTACGAAAGTAATTCATCCAACTGCTTTGCACAATGACCTTGTCATGTGTGTGTTACCCTCATACGATATCCTTGATTCATTTGAGTTAAATCCGTTCACTCAATACAATCCTATTTTATCTCATTTTCACCGTTGTGTCTTCTTAATGATTAATATGATCACTGTCAACAAATGAAAATCATAAATTGATTTTTCGAGAACAAGCAACCCGTGACCACATCATATTTATCAATCCACATTGCTAATGAAAGGATATCGTTAACTCTTTAATCGAATTATAAATTCCATTGTTGCTAGTAAAGTCATGTCATACACAAGTCATTTACCCAACATACCGACTATGGATTCAACCATCTTTAGAGTATAAGCCTCCACTTATATCAAAGCACATGAGTTATAAACGCATAGTCAGTGACTAACTCAGGATTTAGGTAAATCACACCATAAATGTCATAAGTGAATTAATTCACAAACGAATTCAGAATTAATTCATCTTAGGTCCAATCTAATATATCATTCTTGTAATAGGCCAATTTAGCCCGGGCCCATAAAAAAATAATAAACCCAAAATAATAAAACAAAGTCCAAGTCCAGTCCAAAATATATCATTTGGCCCGATCGGAATGGCCCATTACTTGAAAAGATTGAATGTCCATCTACAAGCTTGACGTATATGGAAACACAATCTTCAAGGATATGCAATCTTAGATATGATATGCAAATATTAGATATGATATGTGTAACACCCCAAACCCGGCCTAAACGTTACGACCGAATCTGGCATGTCACATGAAAGGAATGTCTAAAAACTGTGCATTCGTTAAAAAGCTCATATTCTTTATAGTTGTGGTGAGAAATCGAGTTTAAGAAATTTTGAATAAGAAATGGTTTATTATCATTTTAAGAAAATCCCATATTGATCATTTAATAATAAGCAATAAATAAATTGAAAGCTGAAACCAAATAAAATACCCAAGGCCTTATTACATAACAAAAACTCAAATAAAAATAAGTCCAAATAAAAGAAACGAATTTACGAGTAAACATATGTATGGCCTCCACGAGTCCACCTCAGCTCCCAAATCCGCGATCTAATGATTACCTGCAAAATTTAACTAAGGGGTGAGTCATCGAGACTCAGTGTGTAAATCCCCATCCAACAGGCCCTTACACAATTTCATATGAAAATATGCATATCATGCACCCAAACCTAGCCATCCGCAACTCCTTTTTCTACCCCGTGTGGTACCAAACCACTTTGGTGGTGCTAAACCACCGTGACTTAAAGTCACAATATCCGTCAATACATGTGGTGCCAAACCACCGTGACTTAAAGTCACAATATCCGTCAATACATGTGGTGCCAAACCACTTTGGTGGTGCTAAACCACTTTGGTGACCCAAGTCACAAAGCAAATGATGGGGCCAACCCATCGTGTGATACCAAATCATTGGCGATTTCGATCCCATATCTCAAAAGTGGGGCCAACCCACGATGGTATTAACCACGGGGACGAGTCGCTATGAGGTGCCAAACCTCTGAGGTGCCAAACCTCCGTGATCGTAGTCACAATGTGGTACCAAACCACCGGTGCCCGTCGACACGAATATCACTTTGCCCCCACTCATATAACCCATGCAATATGACATAATAATTGTGTATGCAGATGTCATGTATGCTGACATATATCAAATATAAGTATAACATGAATTACCATCATAATCGATAGACATAAAACAACATAATCACCCTAATCAACCTCTAAGGGTATAACCGTAATTTTACCTACCAAGGGCATTTTCGTAATTTACCCACCAAGGGTATATCGGTAATTTACCCACCAAGGGCATTTTCGTAATTTACCCACCAAGGGCATTTTCGTAATTTACCCACCAAGGGTATATCAGTAATTTTGCACCTACAATGGCCTTTCCCAAAGGCCCAAATGTCGCCCCAGCAACAACTCAATTTACCATTTCCTGGTCGTGCTTAGGACAATTGGGCCTAAAACTCGATTCTGGCCCATTCGGACCCCACACGCTTCGTGTGGCCCACCTAGCACAAATCTAGCCATGTATATAAGTTCCACCTAGTCTAGTTCACTATATTCTACACAATCGCACAATTTACTCATATGGGCCCACGGGCCCATTGGGCCCACTTCGCCCATCGCGCCCAAAATTTCCAACCCACAAGAATACTACGATGGCCTCAACTATCGCGTGAAAGCCCTACACGTGCGTTCGCACGCTCGTGTGGCTACTATTGCCGTGGACCGACTTCTCCGGCATTTGCCGCTCTACAACTAGAGTAGAGAGAGTTACACACCCGATAGGACTCGTGTTAATCCGCGCCCGACCACTCCTCAGGCCCAAACGCCTTCCAAGGTGTGTCAACCCTCCTCCCGGAATGCTCTTTATATAGCTAGCTCTTCACCTTCCTTCTTTGTATCTTTCCGATGTGGGATCCCTTCACAAGAGAGAGTTTAAATTCAACTAAAACTCTTCTCGTCCGCACCATGCAAATAAATACTCCCTTGCTTCTCATGAGATTCGAACCTGTGCTCCTTGCAACATATAATCCACGCTAGCCACTTGGCCACAAGCTCCTCTTGTGTCTTAAACCATGCGCGACTAAATATAAATCTATAGCCAAATTCCGAGGTCCAAGTAAAAAGAAAACCAAAATGCAAAAGCCAAGACTTGAACCTTGGACCTCCTTCCTTCCTTATGGCGTCACCCCTTGTCTCTTAAGTGGCGTCACTTTGCCACTACACCACACACTCCACTTGTGTCATTTTTCCCCACATTTTATTCTTAAGGCCTACTCCACAACTTCCAGGTTTTTTTTCACCTAAAACCAAAATTTCCCCAAAGCTAATATTTGATCCCGGACTTCATGAAGCCCTCTAACCTTCCAAAATAACTTACCTAATAAGTCTAACTTGCATTAATGCCGTTCTCAAAAATTTTAAATCAAGGCCCATTGGGCCCAATCCTACTAGGCCCAATTTCGGGATGTTACAAATCTACCCTCCTTAAAGAAATTTCGTCCTCGAAATTTCCAACTACAGGAACATTCGTACCACCTAACCTACAACGCTGTGCTCACGCTGCGCACTCTGATTCCAATAACCCTAATATACTTTTAACTAGAATTTAGAAATCCTACACATACTAAAAAAACCTAACCATTAAAGCAGACAAATATTTCGTAAGCAATCAACTCTATATCCGAACATCACATCCAACCCAAACACACGAAATAGATATTCAAAATACAAAGATATAACAAAGCAAAGTATCAGGAAACTTACAGTGCGGATTGGTGCCAGAGACTCGGGTGCCATATTTCAAAAAAAAAAAAATAGATATATATTTTTCTAAACCATTTTCCAAACCATCTTTTGAAAACATTTTTTGAACCCAAACCCACAGTCGAGTTTTTGAACCTAGGCACTCGATACCATAATTGTAACACCCCAAACCCTACCTAAATGTTACGACCCTAACTGCATGTCACATGAAAGGAATGTCTAAAAACTGCATGCATTCGTTAAAAAGCTCATATTCTTTATAGTTGTGGTGAGAAATCGAGTTTAAGAAATTTTGAATAAGAAATGGTTTATTATCATTTTAAGAAAATCCCATATTGATCATTTAATAATAAGCAATAAACAAATTGAAAGTCAAAACCAAATAAAATACCCAAGGCCTTATTACATAATAAAAACTCAAATAAAAATAAGTCCAAATAAAAGAAACAAATTTACGAGTAAACATATGTATGGCCTCCACGAGTCCACCTCGGCTCCCAAATCATGATCTAATGATTACCTCGCAAAATTTAACTAAGGGGTGAGTCATCGAGACTCGGTGTGTAAATCCCCATCCAACAGTGCCCTTACACAATTTCATATGAAAATATGCATATCATGCACCCAAACCTAGCCATCCGCAACTCCTTTTTCTACCCTGTGTGGTACCAAACCACCGGTGGTGCCAAACCACCGTGACTTAAAGTCACAATATCCGTCAATACATGTGGTGCCAAACCACCGGTGACTTAAAGTCACAATATCCGTCAATACATGTGGTGCCAAACCACTGGTGGTGCTAAACCACTTTGGTGACCCGAAGTCACAAAGCAAATGATGGGGCCAACCCATCATGTGATACCAAATCACCGGCGACGATCCCATATCTCAAAAGTGGGGCCAACCCACGGTGGTATTAACCACGTGGGACGAGTCGCTATGAGGTGCCAAACCTCTGGAGGTGCTAAACCTCTGTGACCGTAGTCACAATGTGGTACCAAACCACCGGTGCCCGTCGACACGAATATCACCGCCTCCACTCATATAACCCATGCAATATGACATAATAATTACGTGTATATGCAGATGTCATGTATGCTAGACATATATCAAATATAAGTATAACATGAATTACCATCATAATCGATAGACATAAAACAACATAATCACCCTAATCAACCTCTAAGGGTATAACCGTAATTTTACCTACCAAGGGCATTTTCGTAATTTACCCACCAAGGGTATATCGGTAATTTACCCACCATGGGCATTTTCGTAATTTACCCACCAAGGGCATTTTCGTAATTTACCCACCAAGGGTATATCAGTAATTTTGCACCTACAATGGCCTTTCTCAAAGGCCCAAATGTCGCCCAGCGACTCAAATTACCATTTCCTGGTCGTCTTCGGACAATTGGGCCTAAAACTCGATTCTGGCCCATTCGGGCCCACACGCTCGTGTGGCCCACCTAGCACAAATCTAGCCATGTATATAAGTTCCACCTAGTCTAGTTCACTATATTCTACACAATCGCACAATTTACTCATAAGGGCCCACGGGCCCATTGGGCCCACTTCGCCCATCGCGCCTGCAAAATTTCCAACCCACAAGAATACTACGATGGCCTCAACTATCGCTCGTCGAAGCCCTACACGTGCGTTCGCACGCGCGTGTGTGGCTACTATTGCCGTGGACCGCAGACTTCGGCATTTGCCGCTCTACAACTAGAGTAGAGAGAGTTACACACCCGATAGGGACTCGTGTTAATCCGCGCTCCGACCACTCCTGTGCCCAAACGCCTTCCAAGGTGTGTCAACCCTCCTCCCGGAATGCTCTTTATATAGCTAGCTCTTCACCTTCCTTCTTTGTATCTTTCCGATGTGGGATCCTTCACGTCGAAGAGTTTAAATTCAACTAAAACTCTTCTCGCCTAGACCATAAAATAAATACTCCCTTGCTTCTCATGAGATTCGAACCCGTGCTCCTTGCAACATAATCCACGCCGCTAGCCACTTGGCCACAAGCTCCTCTTGTGTCTTAAACCATGCGCGACTAAATATAAATCTATAGCCAAATTCTGAGGTCCAAGTAAAAAGAAAACCAAAATGCAAAAGCCAAGACTTGAACCTTGGACCTCCTTCCTTCCTTATGGCATCACCCCCTTGTCTCTTAAGTTGCGTCACTTTGCCACTACACCACACACTCCACTTGTGTCATTTTTCCCCACATTTTATTCTTAAGGCCTACCTGCCAACTTCCAGGGTTTTTTTTTCACCTAAAACCAAAATTTCCCCAAAGCTAATATTTGATCCCGGGACTTCATAGAAGCCCTCTAACCTTCCAAAATAACTTACCTAATAAGTCTAACTTGCATTAATGCCGTTCTCAAAAAATTTTAAATCAAGGCCCATTGGGCCCAATCCTACTAGGCCCAATTTCGGGATGTTACAATATGCAATCCTAGAAGATATGATATGCAATCTTAGATATGATATGCAAATCTTAGATATGATATGCAATCCTAGAAGATATGGTATGCAATCTTAGAAGATATGATTTTGTAATCTTAGAGATTTAATTTGTAGATACCTTTTAATCTTAGTCGTTGATGTAATTGATCTGTACCGTTGGATTTGGGGAGGCTCGACTATAAATAGAGGCCTCTCCCTTCATTGTAAAGGACTTGAATTTTGAGTAATAAAAAATTCTTGAGAGCATTCACTCAAATTTCTCTCTCTTTTACGTTCTTATTTTCTGTGGCTTGTTACTATTTTGTTCTTCGCTCATCTTCGTTTCTTTTTGAGTTGCTTCCATTCGAGTTAGATTTTGGTGGAGGAATTTCATTGAGTCCACATATTGCGGGAGTTAGGTTGACTTATGTGTTTTTTTAATTTTTTTTTTATTTATCCATTTAATTGCTTAATCATAATTTATTCATTTATTTTAATTATTTTAAACTTGTTTTTCTTTTTTTGATTTTCCCTATTTACGTTAAATTGTTTTATCATATATATTATTATTTTTATTTGTTATATATTATCTATATATTATATATTATTTAACTTTAATCATATTATGTATTATTTGAAAATTTGTATGTTGTACATCATCTAAATCGTTTTATTATTAAGGCAAAATTTTCCATATATTATTTAAAATATGTATATTATCTATTTTTAAATGGTATATTATATACTTATTATAAGTTATCCCTTATAAATTTTTATTCAAAGTTTTTATATTATTTATTTAAATATATTTATTTATTTTATTATGTATATATTAACTATTTTAGATTTTGCCATATCGTTTTTTATTTTTTTTATTTCATTTTTCTAAAAATTGTTATAATATTCATTAATTGTTTTGAGTATATTATTTACCTTATATTATTATTATTTTTTTATTTGAATTTAATCTTGTGAATAAATTTTTTTCCTTAATTTTTTTCATAGATTCTTTTAAAATTGCTATTATCTACTCTATATTTTTTATTTTGATTGTTCATTTTAAAAAAAAAAAATTGAATCCATTATCTTTGTTTACCTTAACATTATTATTATTGCTTGTCATTCTTTTACTTAATTGTTTATGTAAGTGCTAATTGTTAATATAATCAGTAACTTTAGTAAATTGCACTTTTTTGTAATAACTTAATGTTACTTTTTTTTCAAATCTTTGTTTAAAAATATCTATCTTCTTTAATTACCACATTTTATCCAAAAGTTTTTCTTAAATAAGGCAATGTTTTGTGTTTAGAAATTCGGGAAATAGTGCCCTAACGTGCTGGGTTTCGATTTTCCGTTTGACTAAATAACTAAATATCCTTTTAATGAATTTTGTAAATCATGAGATGATTTTGGTTACGATGGTTTAAAACATCATGTCCTAACGTGCTGGATGTGATGTTTGTATTCTTTCGGAACAAAGGAATCTCAAGTTCCAACTCAAATTGTTCAAGTTTTTAAAGAAATCATGTTTTCAAATCTTTTCGAATTTTTGACATTAGGACAATAACTAATCAATTCGGTACCAATTTTGGGCGTTACGAGGGTGCTAATCCTTCCTCGTACATAACCGACTCCCGAACCCGTTTTCTTGAATTTCGTAGGCTAAAATCAATATTTTGAAATAAAACGTTTTATAAGGTGATCCAATCACACCTAAGCAAAAAGGGATTGGTGGCGACTCCCGTTTTTGTTTTTTTTTAAAGTCGATCCCTGTTTTTTCAAAAAAAAAAATGTTTCGACAATTCTTTCAATGAATACATCTATATCTCTACCCATGAAGTCAACTACTCCGATAGTCAAGACTAGTCATCTCTCCAATTGGAATTGTAAACGACATAATAATTCTTCTAAGTATTTGAATCAAATGCTCACTTTGATTCTTTTACGAGACTATAGTCTTGTTTATATTATCTACAGAAGTAAGTTGTCTTTCTCGCAATGTAAATGTTCTTACAGTGCCACTTATCATCAGTTTGAATTTAAACAATCAATGATCTAATATTTGCTTGTCACAATTTTGATATGCATGCAAAACATGAAATACAGAAACACAGAAGACATAATAGTAAAATATGAAATTAATTTTATTTATTTATTCCTCGTTCAAATACATAGAAAAAACAATTACATGTTTACTACAATAAGGGTATATTTCTCAACAGATTAGTGTAAAAATAACGGTGTCAGTAATATTAGTTATTGTAGCGATACTGTAACGTGAGACAAAAAAAATCTAAATACACCGTACTAAAGATAAATGTCCATCCAAAGAGATCCTTAATCACTCTAGAAATCGCTAAAAGAATGCTTTTTTATACATACAACCTGGAAGCCAAATCCAAGCTCAACTTCTTCTTTTTTTATCTTATGTTGGTCAGGAAACAAATGAAATTGCCTATTGAGTTGTCAGGAACTCTAAAGGCTATTTGACCAAAATGACCCAAAAAATAAAATAATTACACAAATGACCCAAGTTCAAAAATAATAACCCAAATAACCTTAAATGAACATTAAATTTTGGTGGGGGACTTAAATGGCCGAAACTACCTCAATTTTTGTCCCAATCATCACCTAATAATTTTTTCATGTGTTAAAATAATATTTTTTGGGGCTGGGGGACCTAAATGGCCGACACCCTCATATTTTTTTCCACCCGTATCATACTAGTATACTTTACACCAATATTTGAAAAGAAAAATTGGGGATAGGGGACCTTAATGGTCGGCACCACTTTTACACATAAAAAATAATAAATTTTTTGGGTGCTGGCCAACTAATAGCCGACACCCACTTTATCAGATAAAAAAATTTGGTTGGGGGTACTAGATGGCCGGCTTCAGCTTTTTCAGGGACCAAAATTTTTTTTTCGTGTGTTGGGACACTAATGGTCGGCATTGATCGCTGTGAAGTCAGAGTTTTAAAATTTATAAAGATAATGATCGAACCTGGAAACTAACTATGACAACGATTGAGGCAAGTGCACCTATTGAACAGTAGTATAGCTTAGGCAAGACCGGATTGTCGAACCTAAAGGAACTAAAAGTACTAATACTAACTTTCTTTCTATTATTTAGCCTAAAATAAGTGAAGTTGTTTATTAATCTAAATTAACTAATTACTAAGCCAAAGACGCAAAGACAAAAAGAATGAATTGGAGAAATACTTGGGAAAAACTCATTTGATTAAGACGATACCCTTAGGAAGAATCCACCTATACTTCACTTGTTATCTAACACTGAACCAGACGATTTATTCACTTGACTTGATCCGTAGGACTCCCTAACATATATTAAACCCTCTCTCGAGGCGAATAACGTCTAACCCTAGGTTAATTAATTGAAATCTCTTTCCCATTAATAACCCCTAGAATAGCAATAAAATCGATCTATGGACATCCCATATTAGGTTTCACCCTAATCCGGCAAAATCTCGTCACCCTATCTCTAGGCGCGCGATCAACTCCGCTTAATTATGCTAGATCTACTCTTAAGCAGGGACTTTTGCTCCACCACCTAAGCACATTCAACTTGAATTAATATCCGCAAAATATCAACACAAGAATTAAGCACACATAATTAAGAACAAATCAAGTATTTATCATATAGTTCAAAAACAATAACAAGATTCATCTAGGTTTCATCCTTCTGTGTATCTCAAGGGTTTAGTTCATAACAATAAAAGAAAACATCTCAGAAGAAAAGATAAAACAAAACATAAGAAATCCCTAAAAGCCCCTGAAGGAATTGCAGAGGAGATCCTCCGTCTTGAGTAGAATTCTGGCTTCTTGAGATGGATCAACTGGCTATCCCTTGAGAGTTTCCCACAAATCTGACCTTTTCGGCTCGGCTCCTTGGCCTAGCTGACCGCCCGTCGACTCCCCCTTTTAGGTCATACTTAGGGTGTATTTATAGGCTTTTGGAATGTGTTTCTTTGCCCCTAAGTATCCAAATCCGAGTGAAATTACTCTCCTCCACGACAGGGGCACGGCCATGGCACACGCCCATGTGAATCGTGGCCAGGTCATGTTGGACTCCGTTAATGAGGCACGGCCGTGTAAATCGTGGTCCAGGCCGTGTCAATTTTTTCCTTGGCCCATTTTGGTCCGTTTTGAGCCCGTTTCTCGTTCTTTTATTCTTGGGTGCTTTCCTGAGTATAAGACATGAAAAGAAAGGATTAAGAGCACCTTTTTACATAAATCAAGGGATAAATCATCCAAAAGTATGCTAAATGTGGGATTAAAATATGTTACTATTTCGGTTTATTAAATACCCCCACACTTAAGCTTTTGCTTGTCCTCAAGCAAAATTCTCAACTTACAATTAAAACAAACTTTCAATAATTCATAATTCCTATCAACAATGTCTTATCATAATTCATAGATAATTTATACATGGATAATTCAATTCAAAGAGTCCTAAGGATTCAAACAATCTAAGTCATAGTTTTGTAGCTCGAAAATATAGGCGTCTCCCCTTATCTAAATAATTACCTTTAATTCAAAACCGACAAGGATTGACATCCTCACTAGAGATTTACTCAAATCACTCAAGGTGTTTAAGGTTCAGGAAAAAGCACTCAAAAGTCAAACATGAAAGGTTAATCCCGTAGGCTTGCCTGAAAATCAAATCTCCACCACTATAATATGAGATGATGCACAAATCAAAAGGTCTTTAATTAGGGGTGTAACTGGGCTTGGGTTAAGGTGTGGATAAAGGCTGAATTAGAGGGTTAGAATCGAGATTGAATTGACAAATTACCTAACTAGAAAAAAATGAACTGATAAATAAATAATTACATGAATTGAAACTTTGAAACTAATAATACGAGCTTCTTCTTCAATATTTGGAATTTAAACGTATAAGCTCACTTAATCACATAACTAATAAAACTAATAATGAATATACTTCATTTTTTTTAAGAACAAATCAAGTAATAATAAAGAACTTTAACAACTGAAATATTGAACATAGTTAGGCAACTGCTCAAAATCAAATCTCGACAAAAAGGGAGTCAAGGAATGGTGATAACAAATATACAAAGGGTTTCTGGGTTAATATTAGCGGTTATGTCAATAAAAAGGGTTGTTAGGATTAAAAGGGGTTCACTAGGGGTTAATTGTGAAGGTAGGCTTTTAGTGGAGTAAGTGGGTTAAATCCTAGGCGCCTTAATCATCTCTGTATATCAAATCATAGGTGTGATCTCGATATGTATAAACGAGGCAAGTTCTAGAATAACAAATCAATGTTGACATACTCATAATCAATAAAGTGAGCATGAAAAAGAATATATGCTCTATAAGGCTCAAAATCTCACAAAAATTATGGGTATTTTGACATCAACCTCGTAAATTTCAAACTTCAAAGTAATATTTAAACTCAGTTCGACAACCTAGACAATTTTTTAATTTCTGAAAAATAGACTTATCATGCTTGATTCTCTAGTATTCTTAGAATTTAATTATCAATGCACAATTATCAATGACTTAATCTAAAACATATCAATAAAAATCTTAAATCATTAGAAATTTCATCCTAATTAGTAATATGAGGAATTTACTTAAAAACAAGACTAAATTCAAGATTTTGAGAACAATGCAAAAAGTTTGGTACCTAATTTCAGAAATTTGAGAATAATGAAAAATGTTAGGCACCTTTTTAGGTTGTTCACCCCCCCACACTTAAGATGTACATTGCCCTCAATGTACAAAGTTAGATAATACAATAATACTAAAATCATAAGATATGGAGAGAAGTGAAACTCCCTGAATTTTGGATGGATTCCTTGAGTCGAAGGTGAAAGATAAGTTGGAGGGCCGGTCTGGATGACGCTCCTGCGCTAGATGAAGAAATTGGGTATCTCATGGAGGATTAGCCAGGATATGATAATAATAATTAAAACTATACTAATTAAATAATTAAAGAAAAACAAGCTAGAGTGAAGAAAAATAATGATGAAACTAAAATTAAAAGAAAATATGGATGGACCGTAGAGTCCTTATTGTTGGGTGTGCTTTTTAAGGCTGAGGATATGGTAGTGGTCGTGGCATGATTCCCTAGCAGCCTTTAGAACCTAAAATTTAAAAAAACTAAGATAAAATAAACTAAATTGAGCATAAGAGTGTTAAAGAGAAGGAAAATAAAGGAGAAGATAAAAATAAAAGAACAGATAATTAGTCTCAAAGACTCTTGGCTTGGCGAGTGATTGAAGCGGCCGGCATGAACTTATATGTATCGGTCTCCATGAGGGAGACTGTGCTTGGCTTCTTCCACTTCTTTGGCATTGTTTTGGTGTAGCTCAAGGGTTTAGAGAAGAGGGGTAGGAAAGAAAATAAAAAGTTGAAGGTTGAAAGTTAGTAGGAGAAGAGGGAAGGGAGGGGGGATTAAATAGATTTTCAAACCTGGTACCATCCCACGCCCATGCTCCTTGGGCGTGTCGATTCACACGGCCGCCTCGCACGGCCGTGTGTCTAGGTGTGTTGGTTCACCCATGTAACACCCCAAACCCGGCCCAAACACTACGACCGGATCTGGCATGTCACTAAGAAGACTTTTATAAACCATGTCGCGTTTTTTTTTGTTTTAAAAACATAGTTTTGGCATTTATACGGGAAAAACTTGATAGGTTGATAAATTGTAAAAGAAATAAATTTTATTTAATGCCTTAATGAATATAAAACTGAAATTTTCCTTTGATTTTTATCATTTCAGTACATGCCTTAGTTTAACCTTTTGCGTAGGAATTTAGATGTCCAAAAACTCGAAAACCCAAAAAAAAACATAAAAGAATTATAATAATCGGTGGCCTTATTACAATAAAATATAAACCAACTAATTAAAAATATTAAAAATAATTAAACTAGTAAAGTCTTTTGCTGAATCAAAATAATCCCTCGCATGGCTACCTTGCGCTCCTCTCCAACCCGGTCCAATGCACTAGGTGCTACTTGAAAGATGTTAATTAATTGGGTGAGTCGCGAGACTCAGTGTGCAACCCTCGTGCACCATCAGATTGGGCCTTAGCCCCACAAGCAACGAGATAACGGTATAATATATCGAAAATATGCAAAGCCCAACCTAATCCTAGGTTTCCATCCGCTACACACCACCCTTACCTGCCAATCACACCATTGTGGATTTCTACAATCAACCCACACCGCTACACACCATCGATGGTAGTCAGGCTGCAGATAGCTGCTCATCGTCAGATCATGGCAATAGCCCGTACAACAGATCATTGCAAAAGCCACTACAACAGATCATGGCAAAAGCTACTACAACAGATCATGGCAAAAGCCACTACAACAGATCATGGCAAAAGCCACTACAACAGAACACTTCCCCTTTCATCAATCACCCAACCCCATGCATACATAGAAATTGGCATACATATAAAGCATATCTTCTTAGCAGAAACATTCACTTTAGAATGACAGAGATCACTAACCTGGTGATTCGCCTTTACCCTTCTCGGGTTTTCAACAGCCATGCCGATATTTCGGCATTTAACAGAATATACTGAATATAACAGGTTTGTATGCATACTAATCAAGCAATCTAAATGGTGTGAGAGTGTTACACACCTGATTGATGTGTAAGACTACCCTCTATGTCGATACCCTCGCTAATCGGATCTACTGCCCTCTGTCTATAACTTTGCTCAAAAGCCGGAAGAACGCGAAGATAAGGCCTCTCCTATATTCGGCCAAGACTTAATATTTGCTTAGATTTACACGCTTAGTTGGATAGATCTCCTTACCTAGTTCGATTAAATCCCGAAAAGTAGTATGATTTGTGTGCTACTGATTTAGAAACCTATGCGACTAGATCTTCTTCAAATCCCGGAATGCCGCCCATGAAAGAAAATACGAGATTAGTCAACCATCTAGCCATTCGGCTAAGATCTCTAAAAGCCGGAAAAGAATACACAAATCGACATTTACCTCTACAGATGATTCCGGCTACCCCCTTGCAGAAAGATTCGGCAATCCCAGAAGAAGAGATCTAAGAATTTTGGCTAAAGGAGTAAATGGAAGTGTGGTTTCGACTTTTAGTGGATGGAAAAAGATGAACAAATGGGTAGGGAGAATTCAGCTGGCACTCAAAAGAAAATAGAAAAGAGAGGAGAGAAAATAAAATAATCAAAAGAGAGTTTCCCGAAAAGAAAACCCTCAAAATTTCAGCATTCCCACACTTAAACACCCAACCGAAATTTCTCACCTCAATAAGCATCCTACATTCGGCCAACACTAGCCTCCTGGATTAACTCCTCATCTTTTCCCTTATCCTTATCAGAACACCAACCCAAAAGTGTCCTACATTCCACCACTACCTCCCTCTTTTATCAGCTTATTATCCACATATTAAAACATTAAAAATCCCTATTTTCTAGCCTTGATGCCGTCCTCCCCTTCACTCCCATTTAAGTGCCGAATTTGGCCCAACTTTATGGGCTCCAAACGGCCACAAATTGGGCCTCTCCCCTTGCCTATTGACGCCACCTATAACTCCCTTCTTCTCACCCCATGTTTCTTTGGGCCATAACCCAGTATGTCATTTAAACTACCAGGAATTTATTTTAAGCCCTAAAGTGACTAAACAGAATATTTAATCAAGGCTTCAGCCCAAACTGGAGCCCAATCTGAACCCCTAACTCTTAAATTAACACATTAAACGTATCCACCCAATAAACGCACAGGCCCAAAAATTCAGGATGTTACAGTTCTACCCCTTAAAAAAAATTTTCGTCCCTCGAAATTTCCAACTAACTATTAATCATACCACTCAAGTCTCACCACTATGCTTCCACTGCGAACTCTAATTCTAAAGCCAAAAGAAACACTTAGGATAATATGATAGAGTGCACGCACTGCATACACTCGCATCTGAGCGCCCTCGTCCCTTTGTACTCATTCTACCAATTCGCGTTTATCTCGATTAGAAATTTTATGAATTATTAGTTTTCTTCCACCGATTAACCACGAATGATCTTATGAATAGTAGTTTTAAGAGTAGTTCTTTCTGATTCGCAATTATATCTACAATTCAGTCTCAAGTCCGCATCTTCTAGTTCTAGGAAGCACATACATCCAACCATCACACATCAACATACAGACAACATCCACAAACCCACATTTAACACATAGGGTATTTTCGTCATTTTACTACCCAGGGGTATTTTCGTAATTTTATCCTACAGGGTATTTTCGTAGTTTTTCGAAATAGGGTTCCTTGGTGATTTTGTGAAAGAAGGGTATTTTGGTAATTTTGCAATCCGGGGGTATATTGGTAATTTTACAATCTGGGGGTATATTGGTAATTTTACAAATCCGGGGGTATATTGGTAATTTTACAAATCAGGGATATTTTGGTCACTTATAAATCAGGGGTAATTTAGTAATTTTACAAAATAGGATGGCTGGTCCTTTTTGGGTTTTAGTTATAAATTTTGGCCCGTCAACAAGTCCTCGTGGCTAAGGTGAACAGTCACTACGCACCAGGTAGGATTCTAGCGAAGAGGAGGTGAGTCACTAGGACTGCTTAAGTACCAAGCTCTTCCGGATCCAATCCTAGACATGCGCATGCCTGTTGCCACACCCTAGTCTTGTGACCTGGCCACAGGGTTTGTTCGGTTGGATTAAGTCTTATGCAATTGAGAGTTGTTTAACTAGGCCTAAGGTCCATCAAGCTCTAATTAAAATAATCTACGTCCCTTAAAGCCTATCAAGCCCACATATATATATATATATATATATATATAAACACAGTGAGTTCTGAATACTTACCTGGCGGACTTGGGCTGGAGACGCAGGTGCCATGCCGAGAAAACCATCCTGTGTTATTTATAAACATGCATGTTTTCAAAAACCCAACTTTAGAAAACGTTTTGAGCCTAACACCCCAAAGCCGAGTTTTGAACCGGGCTCTGATACCAATTTGTAACACCCCAAACCCGGCCCAAACACCACGACCGGATCTGGCATGTCACTAAGAAGACTTTATAAACCATGTCGCATTTTGTTTTGTTTTAAAAACATAGTTTTGGCGTTTATACGGGAAAAACTTGATAGGTTGATAAATTGTAAAAGAAATAAATTTTATTTAATGCCTTAATGAATATAAAACTTGTAACACCCCAAACCCGGCCCAAACACCACGACCGGATCTGGTATGTCACTAAGAAAATTTTGGAAGAACATGTCGTATTTTCAGAAAAATATTTTTTTCTAAAGTTTATCTTCTTATTCGAGAGAAATTTAATAGTTGATAGTTTAAATAAAATATGCATTTATAAATTAAAAACCCAAATTTAAATAGATGCATTAGTTCAATAAGAATTTAAATAACTAAAAGTAATTAAAGCCCAAAATAAAACAAAACATAAACTAGTGGCCCATAGCCTTATTACAACGAGATTTAAAATCCATTAATTAAAAATATAAAGTATTAACTTGAGACTTTTTGCTGGATCCAGTTGGTCTTTTGCATGGCCACCTTGCGTTCCTCTCGGCCCTGGTCCAAGCACTAGGTATCACCTGAAAGGTTAATTAATAGGGTGAGTCGCGAGACTCAGTGTGCAACCCTCATGCACCACTAGATTTTGGCCTTAGGCCCATAAAACAGATTAATAATTCCATTTATAAAAAAATAACAAATAATATGCAAGGCCCAACCCGTTTTCCTAGGTTTCCATCCGCTACACGCCCCCATACCAGCCATTCACACCATTGGGGATTTCTACAATCGACCCACACCACTACACGCCAAGATGGCGGTCATGCTGCTCATCAACATATTATGGCCGAAGCCCTTATAATGAATCACGGCATTAGCTGCTACAACATATAATGATCACTGCGGTATAAACCGCTACACATATAACGTATAACTTCCTCCTTTCATCAACCCAACCCATGCAATCATAAAATCAATATGCTTTTATCATATAAAGTCAAACATTCATCGACTGGTGATTTGTTTCACCCTTTTCGGTTTCCAACATTAAACCGAGATATCGGTATTTATCACAACATATAAACTTATGAGCATACATTAATAATCTGATCTAGATGGTGGGAAGTATTACACACTGTTATCACGAAGAACTAAACTCTTAATCGGTATCCTTGCTATCCTGGATTTATAACTTGGTTCAACCAAAAGCCGAGAAAATCACGAAAAATTGACCTCCCCTATAATCGGCCAAAGGTTAGTAAATCCCGAATTTTCACACTAAAATCAATAGATCTCCTTACCTTGAAATCCCGAAATTAGAGACTAACGATTTTCGGCTTTTAGATCTAGACGACCAAGTTTCCTTCAAATCCTAATGCCGCCAACATAGAACCATTAAACTATTAGCTTTTCGACTTTTGCCTTTTAAAAACCGAAATAGAACGTGAGAGCTTAACGTAAGTCGACGCTTACCTTAACATGGGGATTCGACTAGCACTAGAGAGAAGATTCGGCAATGCCAAAGGAAAAGATTAAATGCCTAAGAATAGAACTATTCTCACAAATGGGATGAGTAGAGAAAGACTATGGAGATTTCGGCTTTTTGAGAAATCACTCAAGAGAAAAAAATGGAGAAGAGAGTGAAAGGAGATGTTTCGGCTTTTGAAGAAATTGAAGAAAAGAAATTGTAGAGGAAAGGCTAAGAATTTTGGCACAAAGAATGAAGAGGAAATTAGGGTTTAAATGCCGAGAATCAATGAGATATCCCCTATTTATAGAAATTTCGGCACTTACCTAACCTTGCGAGATAAATCCTATCTTTTCTCCTTTATCTTAATCTACTAGCTCATCTAAAAGAGACTTAATTATCTCTAACTCCTCCCTCCTTTATCAGCATATTATCCACATATTTTAATCATTAAAATCCTAAATTTTAGCCTTTATCCACTTATTATCCACATAAAATAAATTCCTAAATAATAGCCTTTATCTGCTTATTATCCACATATTTTAAACATTAAAACCCCTAAATTTTAGCCTTGTTGCCATCCACTCCACCTAATCCTAATGCCCAAAATTTAGCTAACTTAAATTAAAGAATTGGGCTCCATGAAACTTAAATTTGGGCCCCTTACTGCCTTGTGTGGCGTCACCTCCTAAGATTGGGCCACAAGCCCACTTTGGTATTTTAAACATAGATACTACCTTTTAAACCATATAATGCCCAAACATATAATTTTAATCAAGGCCTCTACCTAAGCCTGAGCCCAATTTGGACCCCTAACACTTAAATTAACACATTAAACATATCCACCCATTAAACGCATAGGCCCAAAAATTCAGGATGTTATAAAACTAAAATTTTCCTTTGATTTTTATCATTTCAGTACATGCCTTAGTTTAACCTTTTGCGTAGGATTTTAGATGTCCAAAAACCCGAAAACCCAAAAAAAAAACATAAAAGAATTATAATAACCGGTGGCCTTATTACAATAAAATATAAACCAACTAATTAAAAATATTAAAAATAATTAAACTAGTAAAGTCTTTTGCTGAATCAAAATAATCCCTCGCATGGCCACCTTGCGCTCCTCTCCAACCCGGTCCAATGCACTAGGTGCTATCTGAAAGATGTTAATTAATAGGGTGAGTCGCGAGACTCAGTGTGCAACCCTCGTGCACCATCAGTTGGGCCTTAGCCCCACCAGCAGATAACAGAGTATAATATATCGAAAAATATGCAAAGCCCAACCCAATCCTAGGTTTCCATCCGCTACACACCACCCTTACCTACCAATCACACCATTGGGGATTTCTACAATCAACCCACACCGCTACACACCATCGATGGCAGTCATGCTGCAGATAGCTGCTCATCGTCAGATCATGGCAATAGCCACTACAATAGATCATGACAAAAGCCACTACAACAGATCATGGCAAAAGCCACTACAATAGATCATGGCAAAAGCCACTACAACAGAACACTTCCCCTTTCATCAATCACCCAACCCCATGCATACATAGAAATTGGCATACATATAAAGCATATCTTCTCAGTAGAAACATTCACTTTAGAATGACAGAGATCACTAACTGGTGATTCGCCTTTACCCTTCTCGAGTTTTCAAACGACCATGTCGGTATTTCGCATTTAACGTAGATATACTTGAATATAACAAGTTTGTATGCATACTAATCAAGCAATCTAAATGGTGTGAGAGTGTTACACACCTGATTGATGTGTAAGACTACCCTCTATGTCGATACCCTCGCTAATTGGATCTACTGCCCTCTGTCTACAACTTTGCTCAAAAGCTGGAAGAACGCGAAAATAAGGCCTCTCCTATATTCGGCCAAGACTTAATATTTGCTTAGATTTACACGCTTAGTTGGATAGATCTCCTTACCTAGTTTGATTAAATCTCGGAAATTAGTATGATTTGTGTGCTACTGATTTAGAAACCTATGCGACTAGATCTTCTTCAAATCCTGAAATGCCGCCCATGAAAGAAAATACGAGATTAGTCAACCATCTAGCCATTCGGCTAAGATCTCTAAAAGCCAGAAAAGAATACACAAATCGACATTTACCTCTACAGATGATTTCGGCTACCCCCTTGCAGAAAGATTCGACAATCCCAGAAGAAGAGATCTAAGAATTTCAGCTAAAGGAGCAAATAGAAGTGTGGTTTCGGCTTTTAGTGGATGGAAAAAGATGAACAAATGGGTAGGGAGAATTCGGCTGGCACTCAAAAGAAAATAGAAAAGAGAGGAGAGAAAATAAAATAATCAAAAGAGAGTTTCCCGAAAAGAAAACCCTCAAAATTTTGGCATTCCCACACTTAAACACTCAACCAAAATTTCTCACCTCAATAAGCATCCTACATTCGGCCAACACTAGCCTCCTGGATTAACTCCTCATCTTTTCCCTTATCCTTATCAGAACACCTACCCAAAAGTGTCCTACATTCCACCACTACCTCATCAGCTTATTATCCACATACTAAAACATTAAAAATCCCTATTTTCTAGCCTTGATGATGTCCCCCCCTTCACTCCCATTTAAGTTCCGAATTTGGCCCAACTTTATGGGCTCCAAATGGCCACAAATTGGGCCTCTCCCCTTGCCTATTGACGCCACCTATAACTCCCTTCTTCTGCGCCCCATGCTGTTGGGCCACAACCCAGTATGTCATTTAAACTACCAGGAATTTATTTTAAGCCCTAAAGTGACTAAACAGAATATTTAATCAAGGCCGCAGCCCGAACCGGAGCCCAATCTGAACCCCTAACTCTTAAATTAACACATTAAACGCATCCACCCAATAAACGCTCAGGCGCAAAAATTCAAGATGTTACAACCCACGCTCGTTTTACAAATTGCCACGCTCACTGGTGATAAGTCAGTGTCGTCCACGGCCGCGTCGTATGGCCATGGCAATCTGTCGGTGCTCGTGGGGCAGTTGTTGGAGTCCGTGACTTTGAAGAATTGATTCTCTCTGACTTGTACAACCTCTGCCATGTGTAACATCCTGAATTTATGGGCTTGTGCATTTTGTGTGCTTAAAATATTAATTTGAGAGTTTGAGGTACAAATGGGGCTCAAATTGGGCTGAGGCCTTGTTTTAAATATTTTGTCCAGACACTATAGGGGTTTAAAAATTGAAGTTTTAGTAGTTTAATAAGCATTTTGGGCTTGTGGCCCAGAGGAAATGGTGCTACTAGGAGGAAGAGGAGTTGGCGTCACTTGTGCATGAGGAAGGCCCAAATTATGGTTGCTTGAAGCCCAAGTTTTAGGGCTAAAATTTGGCATTTAAATGAGCAAGGGGGGGACGACACAAGGCTAAATTTTAGGGATTTTAATGTGTGGATAATAAGCAGATAAAGGCTATTTTTAAGGAGATAATAGATCAAAGATAGGAGCCATCTTTAAGTGTTTAATGCTAGCCGAAACTTTGAAGAATTTGAAATGAAAGGGGCATTCAGTTTGGCTTAAGGTGTATTTGCCGAAATTGCTAGCAAGTTCTCATTATTCTTCTCTTTTCTCTGCCGAAATTCCTACTCCATTCTTGCTCTTCTCTCTTTTCTTTTTCTGACAGAAAACAAAGCTCTTGAAGTCTCAATTGCCGAAACCCTACTATTCTTTTCTTTTGGCCGAATCTCTCTACCCATTCCTTGCTTTTATTTTTCCAATTCTTTGTTCTTCTAAAAGCCGAAATCACTAAGATCTCACCTCCTAAAGTTGTCGAATCTTCTTTAGTGGAGCTTGTTTGTGCCGAATTTTGAAGGAAGCAATAGGTAAGTGTTGATTTCGGGATTTTAATGTTTTTTTCTGCTTTTCAAAGTCCCTAGCCGAATGGCTATTTAGAAACTAATCTCTTATTTCTCTCTTATTTTCGGCATTCTGGGATCTGAAGAGGAGTCAATCGCGTAGATCTCTAGGTCATAAGTTTAGTAATACTTGAATCGTGGTACTTTCGGGATTTCAAGGTAAGGGAATCTATTGATTTTAGTGTGTAAGATCGGGTAAAACACTAACCATGGCCAATTATAGGAGAGGCCCTATTGTCACATCTTTTCAACTTTTCGAGCAAAGTTGTAGATCGGTTTAGCAAGGGTATCGACATTAATCAGGTGTGTAACTTCTCACACCATTAGATTGAATGCTATTATGTATATATATATAAGTATAAATCTGTTATACTCTGTTAAATGCCGAAATCCCGGCATAACATTTGAAAACCCGAGAAGGGTAAAGGATAAATATCAGGTTAGTGTTTTCTGCCATTCTTCAGTGAATGTTTCTATTAAAAAGATATGTTTTGCATGTCGATTTCTATGTATGCCCAGGGTTGGGTGATTGATAAAAAGGGGAAGTGATCTGTTCTGGTGGCTTATGCCATTTCAGCCTGGTGACTCTGTCACAACTCTATTTTTGGTGGCTTCTGTCATTTCAGCCTGGTGACTCTGTCACAACTCTGACGATGAGCAGCTAACTGCAGCATGACTGCCATCGATGGTATGTAGCGGTGTGGGTTGATTGTAGAAATCCCCAATGGTGTGATTGGCAGGTAAGGGTGGTGTGTAGCGGATGGAAACCTAGGATTGGGTTGGGTTTTTTTTTATGTATGTTATCTCTGATATTATGTTCTATATTCTGATCTGTGGGCTAAGGCCCAGCCTGATGGTGCATGAGGGTTGCACACTGAGTCTCGCGACTCGCCCTATTATTTTTAACAAATTTCAGGTAGCACTTAGTGAATCGGACCGGGCTAGAGAGGAGAGCAAGGTGGCCATGCAAAAGAAAATTTGGATTCGGCAAAAAGGCTTTAATTTATTATTCTATATTTTTATTTAATGGGTTTTGAATCTCATTGTAATAAGGCCACGGGCCACTAGACTATTATATTCTATTTTGGGTTTTAGTTTGGGCTTTTATTACTGATAGACATTTAAATTTTAATTAAACTAGGCATGTATTAAGGTTTTGGTTTTTAATTCACGAAAACAACAAATGAACTTTAAATCTTACTTAAACTTATCAAGTTATTAAGTTTTGCCCAAATTTCGACATCTTTTACAAAAATCTCCTGAGTGACATACCAAATCCGGTTGTAGTGTTTGGGCCGATTTTGGGGTGTTACAAGTTTGTATCAAAGCCCGGTTCAAAACTCAGCTTTGGGGTTTTTAGGCTCAAAACGTTTTCTAAAGATGGGTTTTTGAAACATGCATAACAGGTTTGTTAGCTCGGCATGACACCTGCGTCTCCGGCCCAAGTCCGCCAGGTAAGTATTCTGAACTCATTGTGTGTTATATGTATGTGGGCTTGATGGGCTTTATGGGACGTAGATTAGTTAGATTAGAACTTGAGGGACTCTAGGCCTAGCTGAAACAACTCTTAAAATCTCATAAGACTTAACTTCACTAAACAAACCCGTGAACGAGCCGCAAGACTAGGGTGTGGTAACAGGCATATGCATGTCTAGGATTGGATCCTAAGAGTCCGGTATTTAAGCAAATCTAGTGACTCACCTCCTCTTCGTTGGAATCCTACAGTGCGTAGTGACTGCTCACCTTAGCCGAAGTTAGGGTGTGGCAACGGGCATACTCATGTCTAGGAGTGGATTCGGGGAGAGCTTGGTATTTAAGCGATCCTAGGGACTCACCTCCTCTTCGCTAGAATCCTACACGGTGTGTAGTATTTATCACACCTAATCATGAGGACTTGTTGACAAAGCTAAACCTTATAATTAAAACTTGGAAGGACCACCACCTTATTTTTACAAATTGCTAAAACACCCTTACTTCAAAAACAAATACCAAGATACTCATGATTTACAAATACACCCCGATTTACAAAGTCAACGAAATTTTCCTTAGCAAAGAAAAACTCACACAACACACGACAACAAACCCACAAACACCTGAACACTATTGTTATTCCTCTGAAATCAAATTCTCCAAGACACCCCTGTTTAAAAAAAACCCTAGATGTCAGAATTATCGAAATACCCCTGTATGCCAAAATTACCGAAATACCCCTGTGTTGCAAAATTACCAAAATACCCTTATTTCAAAAAATCACCAAGGAACCTTTTTTTGGAAAATTACAAAAATACCCCTGTAGGATAAAATGACGAAAATACCCCTGGGTAGTGAAACAATGAAAACACCTTTATTTGATGAATGTAAGTTCATGGATGATCCTTTGTATGTTAATTGAGTGTATGTGTTTCCTAGAACTAGAGGGTACGAACATGAGACTAAATTATGAATTCGAATTCGAAAGAACTACCCTTAAAACTGCTATTCATAAGATTGTTCATGGTTAATCAGTGGAAAGAATTAATGATTCATAAAATTCTTAATCAGATAAACGTCGATCTAAAGAATGAGTACAAGAGGTAGAGGACGTCCGCCGCGTGGACGCGGTAAGGGTAGGAGGACCGTGTCAGAGCCGGTAGGGTCTGGCCACGGGTCAGGAAATAAGATGCCGGATCTGCCGGCTGTAGAAGGAGAATTTTGGGATGAGGCACCCAGAGATGATGCTGTATCTCAGGCGATGTTGAGGGTTTTAGAGAGGGTTGCTGGAGTAGGCATGGGCACAGGAGCCCAAAAATGCATCTTGGCGGAGCGGCTTAGGGCCAATGGGCGAGTAGTGTTTAGGGAGTTTACGGCGTGAGCCCCTAACACACCGAGTATTGGATGGAAGCAACTGAGCGCATAATGGATGATTTAGATTTCACGGGGGAGGAGAAGTTGAAGGGGGTCGTGTCTCTTCTTCGAGACGAGGCTTACCAGTGGTGGCTCACGGTAAAGGAGGGTACTGCTACAGAGCGGATTGATTGGGATTTCTTTAAGGAGTCATTCCAAGGAAATTATGTTGGGGCCAGCTATGTGGATGCACAGAGGAAGGCATTTCTGAATTTGGTGCAGGGAAGTAAATCTGTGGCTGAATATGAGGCGGAGTTCCTGCGCTTGAGCCGATACGCTCGAGGAATGGTAGCAACCGAGTATGAACATTGTGTTCGGTTCGAGGATTGATTACGGAATGAGTTAAGGGTTTTGACAGCACCGCAGAGAGAGAGAGATTTTTCCGTTCTGGTGGAGAAGGTTAAGATAGCTTAGGAGGTAAAACGGACTGAAAGACAAGAAAGAGATAAGGAGCCGGGAAGGAATAAGAGAAATTTGGGGCCGGTAGGAGCATCTGGGAATTCACAGAAAAGGCCTAGGTCTGATGGGCTAGCTCGTGCTCCGACACCTACTAGGGGGAACCAGAATCGATTATGTAATTGGTGCGGGAAAGCACATTCTGGGGAGTGTAGAAGAAGAACGAGTGGATATTTTAGGTGTGGATCCACGGAGCATATGATTAAGGACTGTCCACAGAAGGATCAAGTGCAGCCAGCCGGACGAGGTTCTGATCAGGATGGGAGAGGTGGTCAGCCAGTACAGAGGGGTCGTGGCGCAGCCAGAGGTGGAAATGGATTCGGTCGGGGTCGTGGAGCACCTGGTAGGGGTGTAGGTAATGTAGATGCGAGGCAGCCGGGTCTAGTTTATGCAGCTCGCCGACGGGAGGATGGTGACGCACCAGATGTTATAACCGGTATGTTTGTTATAACCGGTATGTTTTTGATTTTTTATAAACCATTTCTTGCCTTGATTGATATTGGGTCAACCCACTCCTATGTTGCATGTTCAGTATCTGAGACCCTAAGTATAGACTCTGAAATAACCACTAGGAAGATGACTGTGGTTAGTCCCCTGGGACAATCTAGGGTAGTGGACAAGCTATTTAAGGATGTACCGTTAGAAACTCAAGGGGTAGTGTTTCCGATAGATTTAACGGAATTGCCATTTGGAGAGTTTGATCTTATTTTAGAAATGGATTGGTTTATTAAGCATCGTGCCAAGTTGGATTGTGAGACCAAGCGTGTGGTGTTGAATACCCCGGAAGGCGGGGAGGTGGTTGTGTTAGGAGAAAGAAGGAACTATTTATCCAACGTAGTATCAGAATTGAAGGCTGTTAAGATGATTCGGAAAGGATACAGCGCATTCTTAGCTTTTATTAGTGCGTTGGATGCTAAGGAGGTGACTGTCGATGAGGTTCGAACAGTCAAGGATTTCGCGGATGTCTTTCCGAAGGAGTTGCCAGGATTACCCCCGGATCGCGAGGTAGAGTTTGGAATAGAGCTACTTCCGGGTACGACTTCGGTATCCATTGCTCCTTATCGAATGGCACCGAAGGAGTTGGTGGAACTCAAAGCTCAGATCCAGGAGCTTTTGGATCGAGGATTTATTCGACCGAGTATGTCTCCATGGGGAGCGTCGGTCCTATTTGTGAAAAAGAAGGATGGATCCATGCGTATGTGCATGGACTATCGTCAACTGAATAAGTTGACGGTTAAGAACAAGTACCCATTGCCAAGAATTGACGACCTGTTCAATCAGCTTAAAGGAGCTTCGGTCTTTTCAAAGATTGATCTAAGGTCGGGTTATCATCAGTTAAAGGTGAAGGAAGGGGACATTCATAAGATGGCGTTTCGAACACGTTACGGTCATTATGAATTCTTGGTAATGCCGTTCGGTTTGACGAACGCGCCAGCAGCATTTATGGATATGATGAACCGGGTGTTTCAGCCATACCTTGATCGATTCGTGGTAGTGTTCATCGATGATATTTTGGTTTACTCCAAGTCCGAGGAGGAGCATGATGCACACCTTCGTGTGGTGTTACAAATTTTGAGGGAGAAGCAGCTGTACGCAAAGTTCAGTAAGTGTGAGTTCTGGCTGAAGGAAGTGACTTTCTTAGGGCATGTAGTTTTCGTGGAGTGGATTAAGGTAGACCCTCGGAAGATAGAAGCTGTATTAGATTGGAAGCCGCCGAAGTCTGTGGTGGAAATCCGAAGTTTCTTGGGATTGGCAGGGTATTACAGGAGGTTTGTTGAGGTGTTCTTTGCAATAGCGGCACCTTTAACTAAGTTGTTAAGGAAGGGAGTATTGTTTGTATGGACTGACAAACAACAGGAGAGCTTTGAGAAGCTGAAGAAGTTTCTGACGGAAGCACCAGTGTTAATTTAGCCAGAGACGGGAAAGGAATTTACTATTTATTGTGATGCGTCACACACAGGGTTAGGGTGTGTGTTGATGCAAGATGGAAAAGTTGTTGCATATGCGTCTCGACAGTTGAGACTGCATGAGTTGAACTACCCTACGCATGATTTGGAATTGGCGGCGGTAGTGTTTGCTCTGAAGATTTGGAGGCACTACCTGTACGGGGAGAAGTCGGTAATTTACACTGACCATAAAAGTTTAAAGTATCTCCTTACCCAGAAGGAGTTAAATTTAAGACAACGTAGGTGGATCGAGCTCCTGAAGGACTATGATTGCTCGATCAAATACCATCCGGGTAAGGCGGATGTGGTGGCGAATCGCGTTAAGTCGTAAGGTAGTATCCCGAACTAAGGGCGATGTTCGCTCATCTTAGTCAGTATGAGGATGGTAGTTTGGTAGCTGAACTTCAAGTAAGACCTATGTGGACAAGACAGATCAAGGAGAAGCAACTTTTGGATGATGTTTTGGGTGCTCGAATCCGAAAAGTGCAGAATGGTGAAGGAGAGGACTATAGTTTGAATGGTGATGGAATTCTGTGTTTTCGTAAGAAAGTTTGTATGCCAAAGGATGTGGAGTTAAGACAGATGATTCTTCAGAGGTGCATAGTAGTCCTTACGCTATGCATCCCGGAGGGGTTAAGATGTACCGTGATTTGCGGAACAATTACGTGGCGTGTTTGAAGCAAGAGGTAACGGAATTTGTAGGAAGTGTTTGACATGTCAGCAAGTGAAGGCGGAACACCAGTTGCCTTCGGGGTTGTTGCAACCAGTGAAGATTCCGCAGTGGAAATGGGAGAGAATCACGATGGATTTTGTTAGTGGGCTACCCCTCACGCCCACTGAGAAGGATTCAATTTGGGTAGTTGTGGATCGGCTGATAAAGTCTGCTCACTTTATACCGGTTCGGGTCGACTATCCTCTACAGAGGTTGGCTAAGTTGTACGTGGCCGAGGTTGTGAGACTACATGGTGTACCGATATCGATCATATCAGATAGGGACCCTAGGTTCACGTCACGATTCTGGAAGGCTCTTCATCAGGCAATGGGAACTAGGTTAGACTTTAGTATCGCTTTTCACCCACAGACTAATGGTCAGTCTGAGAGGGTAATTCAGATCTTGGAGGATATGCTAAGGGGTTGCATCATAGATTTTAGGGGTAGTTGGGAGGAGTATTTACCTTTGGCAGAATTCGCGTACAATAATAGTTATCAAGCTAGTATTCAGATGGCGCCGTACGCAGCGTTATATGGAAGGAAATGTCGTACCCCCACTTGTTGGACGGAGTTGGGTGAACGTTAGGTGTTGGGTCCAGAGCTAGTCTCAGAAATGGAAGAGAAAGTTAAGTTAATACGGGCTCGGTTGAAGGAAGCGTCTAATCGGCAGAAGTCTTATACGGATCTAAAGCGAAAGGAGATGGAATTCGCAGTAGGAGACCAAGTCTTCTTGAAGGTATCTCCGTGGAAGAAGGTAATGAGGTTTGGACGAAAGGGTAAGTTAAGTCCTCGGTTTATTGGGCCTTATCAGGTACTGGAACGTGTGGGCCCAGTAGCTTATCGTTTGGAGTTACCTTCGGAGTTAGAGTAGATACATGACGTGTTTCATGTCTCGATGCTGAGACGTTATCATTCTGATCCATCGCATGTAGTGCCGGTGGAGGAGATTGAAGTAAGGCCAGATTTATCCTTTGAGGAGGAACCAGTGCAAATCTTGGATCGAGATGTAAAAGTGTTGAGAAGTAAGTCCGTCCCTTTGGTCAAGGTTTTATGGCAAAATCATGGTGCAAAAGAGGCGACGTGGGAGCCAGAGGATGTTATGCGACAACAGTATCCCCATCTCTTTTGATCAGGTAAATTTCGAGGCCGAAATTTATTTTAAGGGGGGTAAAACTGTAACATCCTAAATTTATGGGCTTGTGCATTTTGTGTGCTTAAAATATTAATTTGAGAGTTTGAGGTACAAATGGGGCTCAAATTGGGCTGAGGCCTTGTTTTAAATATTTTGTCCAGACACTCTAGGGGTTTAAATTGAAGTTTTAGTAGTTTAATAAGCATTTTGGGCTTGTGGCCCAGAGGAAATGGTGCTACTAGGAGGAAGAGGAGTTGGCGTCACTTGTGCATGAGGAAGGCCCAAATTATGGTTGCTTGAAGCCCAAGTTTTAGGGCTAAAATTTGGCATTTAAATGAGCAAGGGGGGACGGCACAAGGCTAAATTTTAGGGATTTTAATGTGTGGATAATAAGCAGATAAAGGCTATTTTTAAGGAGATAATAGATCAAAGATAGGAGCCATGTTTAAGTGTTTAATGCTAGCCGAAACTTTGAAGAATTTGAAAAGAAAGGGGCATTCGGTTTGGCTTAAGGTGTATGTGCCGAAATTGCTAGCAAGTTCTCATTATTCTTCTCTTTTCTCTGCAAATTCCTACTCCATTCTTGCTCTTCTCTCTTTTCTTTTCTCGACAAAAACAAAGCTCTTGAAGTCTCAATTGCCGACCCTGCTATTCTTTTCTTTTGGCCGAATCTCTCTACCCATTCCTTGCTTTTATTTTTCCAATTCTTTGTTCTTCTAAAAGCCGAAATCACTAAGATCTCACCTCCTAAAGTTGCCGAATCTTCTTTAGTGGAGCTTGTTTGTGCCGAATTTTGAAGGAAGCAATAGGTAAGTGTTGATTTCGAGATTTCAATGTTTTTTTTCGGCTTTTCAAAGTCCCTAGCCGAATGGCTATTTAGAAACTAATCTCTTATTTCTCTCTTATTTTCGGCATTCTGGGATCTGAATAGGAGTCAATCGCGTAGATCTCTAAGTCATAAGTTCGGTAGTACTTGAATCGTGGTACTTTCGGGATTTCAAGGTAAGGGAATCTATTGATTTTAGTGTGTAAGATCGGGTAAAACACTAACCATGGCCAATTATAGGAGAGGCCCTATTGTCACATCTTTTCGGCTTTTCGAGCAAAGTTGTAGATCGGTTTAGGAAGGGTATCGACATTAATCAGGTGTGTAACTTCTCACACCATTAGATTGAATGCTATTATGTATATATATATATATAAGTATAAATCTGCTATACTCTGTTAAATGCCAAAATCCCGGCATAACGTTTGAAAACCCGAGAAGGGTAAAGGATAAATATCAGGTTAGTGTTTTCTGCCATTTATCAGTGAATGTTTCTGTTAAAAAGATATGTTTTGCATGTCGATTTCTATGTATGCTCGGGGTTGGGTGATTGATAAAAAGGGGAAGTGATCTGCTCGGTGGCTTATGCCATTTCAGCCTGGTGACTCTGTCACAACTCTGTTTCTGGTAGCTTCTGCCATTTCAGCCTGGTGACTCTATCACAACTCTGACGATGAGCAGCTAACTACAGCATGACTGCCATCGATGGTGTGTAGCGGTGTGGGTTGACTGTAGAAATCCCCAATGGTGTGATTGGCAGGTAAGGGTGGTGTGTAGCGGATGGAAACCTAGGATTGGGTTGGGTTTTTTTTATGTATGTTATCTCTGATATTATGTTCTATATTCTGATCTGTGGGCTAAGGCCCAGTCTGATGGGGCACGAGGGTTGCACACTGAGTCTCACAACTCACCCTATTATTTTTAACAATTTTCAGGTAGCACTTAGTGCATCGGACCGGGCTGGAGAGGAGAGCAAGGTGGCCATGCAAAAGAACATTTGGATTCGGTAAAAAGGCTTTAATTTATTATTTTCTATTTTTATTTAATGGGTTTTGAATCTCGTTGTAATAAGGCCACGGGCCACTAGACTATTATACTCTGTTTTGGGTTTTAGTTTGGGCTTTTATTTCTGATAGACATTTAAATTTTAATTAAACTAAGGCATGTATTAAGATTTTGGTTTTTAATTCACGAAAACAACAAATGAACTTTAAATCTTACTTAAACTTATCAAGTTATTAAGTTTTGCCCAAATTTCGACATCTTTTACAAAAATCTCCTGAGTGACATACCAAATCCGGTTGTAGTGTTTGGGCCGGGTTTGGGGTGTTACACCATGTCAGTACGACGATCCGGGACATCCACACGGCCACGGCCACGGCCGTGTGCTAGGCCGTGTGGCCTACGAATCTGCACTTTTTGGTTAGTTTAAAGCTAGATACTATAAAGAAAGGGTAAAATAGAATAAATAAGAAAAATAAAAATGTAAAAGTTAATGGGGTTAGTGCTCGGGTTGCCTCCCGAGAAGCGCTGCGTTATAGTCTTAAGCTAGACTTTCCTTTCGTTTGCATCATCGTAGTAGTTTGAGGAGTTGGAAGTCCTTCCTCATGCTATCGCTTTATCCTCGTGAAAAAGTTCAAGTCGAGATGCGTTTATAGTAAAAGTACCAAAAATAGGATTACTTACCTCGATCGTTCGTATGGGAAAACACTGTTACCCTAAAAGGTATTTCTTTGTTTGTGTTAGGGTCCAGAGGAGATATTCGAGGATCTGCCTTATCTAACAATACCTGATCTCCTATTTTGAAGTGGTTTGTTGTTCCTATGAGCTCTTCTGAGGGCTCCTTCAGTTTTACCTTGTATGGTTCCGGTTCTTCATCGTGTAACCCTAATTTTTCCTTGAAGTGCGTCTTCCACTCGTCTAGCTCATCGATCTTAATCCCTTATTTTTTGTGAGCTAATTCTTTGTTAACACTGGGTTTAGGATTGGGTTCAGTTGTATTCTTTTGTGGTGCTTCCTGAAAAGAAGTGTTAACCGAATGGTTATTAGTAGAATTTACATTCTCACCTTGATTACTCGATGTTCTGGCTGAGTCGAGAGCCTTGAGGGTGACTGTCTCGTTACCTACACGAAGTATGAGTTCTCCTGCATCAACATCAATTTTAGTCCTGGCAGTTGTTAAAAAGGGTCTTCCTAAAATCAGGGGAATCGAATTATCCTCATCCATATCTAAGACAACGAAATCTACTGGGAAAACGAATTTGTCAATTTTTACAAGAATATCTTCGATAATACCCCTAGGGATTCTAACAGTTTTATCTGCTAATTGAATGCTCATCCTAGTTTGCTTGGGTTTCCCTAGACCTAGTTGTTTAAACAATTTATAAGGCATGACATTTATGCTTGCCCCTAGATCGACTAACGCATTATCAATAGATAAACTACCAATTAAGCATGGAATTGTAAAACTCCTGGATCTTTTAATTTCCGTGGTAGTTTATTTTGCAAGATTGCCGAGAGCGATTGCGTTTAGTTCCACGTGTGATGCCTCGTCTATCCTTCGCTTGTTCGTCAAAAGTTCTCTTAAAATTTTCTAGAATCGGCATCCGTGAAAAGAGCTTCAAGTAATGGTAAGTTAATATGTAATTTCTTTAAAAGTTTAAGAAACTTACCGAATCATTCTCTCCGTGTCGCCTCTCATTAATGCTTGGGATATGGTATGCGAGGTTGGTACTCCTTGATTACCGATTTTGGTTTTTCTTGTGTTACCTCAACTTTACCTTTTTCTACCTTGTTTCCTTGTATTGGACTGGGTTCGTCTAATCCTTCACTTTCTTGAGCTGTTATGGCTTGGATTTGCTCCTTTGGATTAATCTTAGTGTTGCTTGGTAGACGCCCTTGCGGTCATTCGGAAATTATTTTTGCAAGTTCTCCAACTGTGTTAGTAAGTTGTCCCACTGTCTTAGAAACTTCCTCAACTGACTTAGTGACTTCCCTAACTTGGCTCTCGATCCCTTTGATCGATGCTTGTTGGGTCTTAAGGGTGGTTTCAGTGTCTTGGAGCGCGTTTACAGGATGCCATGAATCTTGTCGACATCTCTTCAAGGTTCGGCTTCTTCTCCCGTGGATAGGGTGATTTTGGAAATTCGAGGAGGTTGTTGTCTTTGATTTCCTTGATTTCCTTGACCTCCCCACGAAAAATTTGGGTGGTTCCTCCAACACAGGTTATAATTATTACTATATGGGTTATTATTAGATCTGAAATTATTTCCTATATAGTTCATCCGCTTCACTTTCGTGTCCGGTTGGTAGGTCAGGTACTCGTGATTCGCCACGGTTCCACTTACGCCGCATCGCATTCATCGGGATGTACTGCGAAGAACACAAACTATCAAGCTTTTTATTTATCATCTCTACCTGTGTTGATAGCATGGTTACTGCATCCATGTTGAAAACTCCGGCTGATTTTGTTGGTTTGGTCCTTGTAACCTGCCACTGATAGTTATTTGGTGACATCTCTTCAATAAACTCATAAGCTGTTTCAGGAGTTCTATTTTTCAGGGTTCCACCGGTGGCTGAATCAATTAGTTGCCTCGTTGAGGGGTTTACACCATTATAAAAAGTTTGGACTTGGAGCCACAAGGGTAAACCATGGTGCGGACACATTCTCAAGAGATCCTTGTATCTCTCCCATGCATTATATAATGTCTCTAAATCCATCTGCACAAAATAAGAGATATCATTCCGTAATTTGGCCGTTTTGGTCGGTGGGAAATATTTCAATAAAAAATTTTCGGTCATTTGGTCCCATGTAGTGATTGACCCTCGTGGTAACGAGTTTAACCACTATTTGGCTTTATTCCTTAATGAAAAGGGAAATAACTGAAGCCGTATGGCATCATCAGAAATGCCATTTATTTTAAAGGTATCACAGAACTCTAAAAAATTAGCTATATGAGTGTTTGGATCTTCGTCCTTGTAATATCCTGAATTAATGGGCTTATGCGTTTAATGTGTAGACATGTTTAATGTGTTAATTTGATAATTAGAGGTCCAGATTGGGCTCAAGGATTGGGCCGAGGCTTTGACTAAACATTCTGTTTAGACACTCTAGGGCTTAAAATATAGTAGTTATTGTTTAAGTTAGCGAATTGGGCTTGTGGCCTAGTCACAAGGGGCGTAGAAAAGGGGGGAGCTTTAAGTGACGTTTTGGGCAGGTGAGGAGGCCCAAGTGTGGCCGCATGGGGCCCAAGAAATTGGGCCAATTTCAGCACTTAAAAGGGAGCAAGGGAGGGGACGGCAACAAGGCTAAAATTTAGGGACTTTTAATGTTTTATTTAAGTGGATAATGAGCAAAAAAAAAGGGAAGGAGTGGTGTGATATAGGACTCTTTTGGATGTGAGTTCTGATAAGGATAAGGGAAAAAGATGAGAGCTATCCTTTGGGTTGCAGAGTTGGCCGAAAATCAAACAAAAGAGAGGGGGAGAATCGGTTTAGAATGGCAAGGGGTGTGCCGAAAGTTTGAAGGCCATCTCATTTGCTTTCTTTTCTCATCTTTTCTCTTCCAAAAGCCAAAAATCACCACCTCCCTCACCCTTTCTTTTCTTCTTTGAAATTCCCCCTAGCCGAATCTTCTGATCCCCATTGTTATTCTTCTTCCATTCACTAAAAGCCAAAACTACGCTCTTGTTTGGTTCTTGTAGCCAGCAAACGCATCAAGATATCTCTCTTGTTCATCTTTCTGGGATTTTCTTAAAAGTCGAAATCCCTAGATCTCATCTCCTGTGATTGCCGAATTTCCTCTGTGGTGTCTGCTTGTGTCGAATCTTAAAGGAAACTGAAGGTAAGTGTCGATTCGCGTGATTCAATCTTTTCCCAATTTTTAGAGACCCTAGCCGAATGGCTATATAGAGATTGATCTTGTGTTTTTTCTTTCTTTTGCGGCATTCCGGGATTTGAAGGAGATCCAATCGCCTAAGGTTTTAAATCAGTAGCACTCGAATCACCCTACTTTAGGGGTCTAATCGGTATAGGGGAAACTTCAACCTCGCGTTCTTCCGGCTTTTGAGCAAAGTTGTAGACAAAGGGTAGTAGATCTGATTAGCGAGGGTATCGACATAGAGGGTAGTCCTACGTACTTATCAGGTGTGTAACATTCTCACATCAATTAGATTGCTTGATTAGTATGCATATAAACCTGTTATATTCTATTAAATGCCGAAATATTGGCATGGCTGTTGAAAACCCGTGGTGGGTAAAGGCGAATCACCAGGTTAGTGATTTCTGTCATTCTTAATTGAATGTCTCCGTTAACATGATATGATATGTATACCGATTTCTATGTTGCACGAAATTTGGGTAATTGATAAAAGGGAAGTGTTCTGCTCGGTGGCTCGCCATGATGCATTGTAGTGGCTCGCCACGATCCGCTTCAGTGACTATGTCACAAATCTGACGATGAGCAGCTAACTGCAGCATGACTGCCATCGATGGTGTGTAGCGACGTGGGTTGATTGTAGAAATCCCCAATGGTGTGATTGGCAGGTAAATGGTGGTGTGTAGCGGGTGGATCTAGGATTGGGATGGGCTTTGCATAATTCCTGTTGTATGATATTATGTTATTCTGTTCTGTGGGCTAAGGCCCAATCTGATGGTGCATGAGGGTTGCACACTGAGTCTCGTGACTCACTCTATTGTTTAACATTTTTCAGGTAACACCTAGTGCATAGGACCGGGCTGGAGAGGAGCGCAAGGTGGCAATGCATGGATTTTATTTTTTTTTCCCTTAGTATTTTCAATTTATCTGGTTTTATATTTTATTGTAATAAGGCCACTGGCTACTGTTTATTGGTTTTATGCTTCGGTTTTCGGGTTTCCATGCATTTAGATTCTATGATTAATTGAAATTAAGGCATGTGTTTAAATACTAGAACTCAAAGGCAAAATTTTGGTTTTATTCATTAAGGCATTAATTAAATTTTATTTCTTTTACTTAATTTTCAAATTATTAAGTTTTCCCGATAAACGTTTAAACTATGTTTTTTTAAAAATAATAATAATAATAGATGCGACAAGTTTTTCTAAAATCTTCTTAGTGACATGCCGGATCCGGTCGGGGTGTTTGGGCCGGGTTTGGGGTGTTACAAATTAGTATCAGAGCCAAGTTCAAAACTCGGCTTTGGGGTTTGGGCTCAAAACGTTTTTTAAAGATAGGTTTTGGAAACATGCATTTTTATTAATAATACAGGATGGTTTTCTCGGCATGGCACCTGCGTCTCCAGCCCAAGTCCGCCAGGTAAGTATTCAGAACTCACTGTGTGTTATATATGTATGTGGGCTTGATGGGCTTTAAGGGACGTAGATTATTCTAGTTAGAGCTTGATGGACCTTAGGGCTAGTTAAACAATTCTTCAATTCCATAAGACTTAATCCAACCGAACAAACCTGTAAACAAGTCACAAGACTAGGGTGTGGCAACAGGCATACGCATGTCTAGGATTGGATTCAGGGAGAGCTTGGTACTTAAGCAGTCCTAGTGACTCACCTCCTCTTTCCCGGAATCCTACCAGTGCATAGTGATTGCTCACCCTAGCCACGAGGATTTGTTGTCGTGCCAAAATCTATAACTAAAACCCGAAAAGGATCAGCCACCTTATTTTCACAAAATTACTAAAATGTCCTAGTTCTATAAAAATTTACCAAAACGCCCTTGGTTTAAAAAATAACCAAAACGCCATTGGTTTGAAAAGAAAATTACCAAAACGCCCTTGATTTGGAAATTAACAAAATTTGCAAAATTATCGAAATACCCCTGGTTTAAAAAATTTCTGAAATACCTTCGGTTTACCAAATTATCAAAAATACCCCTACTTCACGAAATTACCAAAATACCCTTATTTTGAAAATTACCAAGATACCCATGATTTGCATGTATACCCCCAGATTTACGGAAATACCCCGATTTACAAAGTCAACAGATTTAAAAAAAACACACATACAACACACAACAACAACCCAAAAACCACAAACACCTGAACGCCACTATTATTCTTTTGAAATCAAATTTTCCAGAATACCCCTGTTTTTTTTTTAAATTATATATATATCCCTTTCTTTCAAAAATCCCCCAAGATACTTTATTACAAAGAAACCTTGTAGGATAAAATTACGGGAAAACCCCTGGGTAGTAAAATGACGAAAATACCCTATGTGTTGAATGTGGGTTCGTGGATGTTGTCTGTATGTTGATGTGTGATGGTTGGATGTATGTGGTTCCTAGAAATAGGAGACAAACTTGAGACTGAAACTTGTGGATGTGATTTTGAATTCGAAAGAACTACTCTTAAACTACTGTTTATAAGACTGTTCGTGGTTAATCAGTGGAAATAACTAATAATTCATAAAATTTCTAATCAGATAAACGTGAATCGGTAGAATGAGAACAAGGGGTCGTGGACGTCCACCGCGAGGTCGTGGTAGGGGTAGGATGACTGTGTCAGAGCCAGCAGGGTCTGGCCACAGATCAGGAAACGAGATACCGAATATGCCGGCTGTGGAGGGAGAATTACGGGACCAGGTGCCCAGAGATGATGCGGTATCTCAAGCGATGTTGCGGGTCCTCGAAAGAGTTACTGGGGCAGGCACGGGTTCAGAAGCTCAAAAATCTGTGTCGGAACGACTCCGAGCCAACGGAGCAGAGATGTTTAGGGGTGTTTCTGGCGTAGCCCCTAATACAGCTGAGTATTGGTTAGAGGCAAGTGAGCGTATAATGGATGACCTTGACTTCACTGTAGAGGAGAAGTTGAAAGGGGTCGTGTCTCTTCTTCGAGACGAGGCTTATCAGTGGTGGGTCACGGTAAAGGAGGGTACTGCCGCAGACCAGATTGACTGGGATTTCTTTAAGAAGTCATTTCAGGGAAAGTACGTTGGGGCCAGCTATATGGATGCACAGAGGAAGGCATTCCTGAACTTGGTACATGGAAGTAAGTCTGTATCTGAATACGAGGCAGAGTTTCTGCGGTTGAGCCATTACGCTCGAGGGATTTTAGCGACTGACTATGAGCGATGTGTACGGTTCGAAGAAGGACTAAGGGATGAGTTGAGGGTGTTGGTAGCACCGCAGCGAGAAAGGGACTTTGTGGTCCTGGTCGAGAAAGCTAAAATATCTGAAGAGGTGAAGCGGACTGATAAGAAAAATAAGGATAAAGATCGAAACAGGAATAAGAGGAATTTTAGGCCGTCAGGATCATCTGGGAATTTTCAGAAAAGGCCTAGGTTTGATGGGCCAGCTCGTGCTTCGACGGGTCAGAATCGATCATGTCCTTCGTGTGGGAAGGTGCATTATGGAGAGTGCAGGAGGAGAACTGGTGGATGCTTCAGGTGTGGGTCTCTGGACCATATGGTGAAAGACTGTCCACAATTTGGATCGTGCTGACCCGGTGGGACGAGGTTCCGATCGGAGTTAGGAGGGTGGTCGACCATTACCAAGGGTCGTGGCCCGGTCGAGAGGAGGAAATGGGTGCAGTCGGGGTCATGGAGCACCTGGTAGGGGTGCAGTCAATGTAGACGCGAGACAGCCGGGTCTGGTTTATGCAGCTCACCGACGGGAGGATGGTGACGCACCGGACGTCATAACCGAACGCGTTTCTTATAGCTGGTAATCTATTTCTTACTTTGATTGATATTGGATCAACCCACTCTTACGTTGCATGCTCGATATCCGAGACCCTAAGTATAGACTCAAACAATTTCTAGGAAGATGATCGTGATTAGTCCTTTAGGACAATCTAGGGTAGTGGACAAACCGTTTAGGAACGCATTACCTTTAGAGACGCAAGGGGTAGTGTTCTGGCGGACTTAATGGAATTACCGCTTGGAGAGTTTGATCTTATCTTAGGAATGGATTGGTTGTGAAACATCGTGCTAAGTTGGATTGTGAGACTAAGCGCATGGTGTTGAGTACTCGGAAGGCGGGGGTGGTTGTGTTAGGAGAAAGAAGGAATTACTTGTCCAACGTGAGTGTCCGCATTAAAAGTCATTAAGATAATTCGGAAGGATGTAATGCGTTTCTAGCTTTTATCGATGCTTTGATGTTTGATGAGGTGACTGTCGATGAGGTTCAAATACCAAAAGATTTCGCAGAGATGTCTTTCTGAAGAATTGCCCGGATTACCCCGGATCGCGAAGTGGAGTTTGGAATAGAGCTACTTAAGATGCGGCCTCGTGTCTATTGCTCCGTATAGAATGGCACCGAAGGAGTTGGTGTAACTCAAAGCTCAAATCCAGGAACTATTGGATCGTGGTTTTATCCGACCGAGTGTGTCTCCGTGGGGAGCCCCGGTCCTGTTTGTAAAGAAGAAGGACGGATCCATGCGTATGTGCATGGACTACCGTCAACTAAATAAGTTGACGATTAAGAATAAGTACCCACTGCCAATAATCGACGACCTGTTCGATCAACTCAAATGAGCTTCGATTTTTCTAAGATTGACTTAAGGTCGGGATATCATCAGTTAAGGGTAAAGGAAGGAGACATTCATAAGACGACATTTCGAACTCGGTACGGTCATTATGAGTTCTTGGTGATGCCCTTCGGGTTAACGAATGCACCAGCAGCATTTATGGATATGATGAACCGGGTGTTTAACCATACCTTGATCGGTTTGTGGTGGTGTTCATCGATGATATCCTGGTTTACTCCAAGTCCGAGGAGGAGCATGACGCACATCTTCGTGTGGTGTTACAAATTCTGAGAGAGAAGCAGTTGTACGCAAAGTTCAGTAAGTGTGAGTTCTGGCTAAAGGAAGTGACTTTCTTGGGGCATGTAGTTTCCGCAGAGGGAATTAGGGTGGACCCTCGGAAGATAGAAGCCGTATTGGATTGGAAACTGTCGAAGTCTGTGGCAGAGATTCGAAGTTTCTTGGGATTGGCCGGGTATTACAGAAAGTTCGTTGAGGGGTTCTCAGTAATAGCGACACATTTAACTAAGTTGTTGAGGAAGGGAACCCCATTTGTATGGACCGACAAACAGTAGGAAAGCTTTGAGAAGCTGAAGAGAATCTTGACGGAAGCACCAGTGTTAATTCAGTCAGAGGCGGGAAAAGAATTTACCGTCTACTGTGATGCGTCACACACGGGTTTAGGATGTGTGTTGATGCAAGATGGAAAAGTTGTTGCATATGCGTCTCGACAGTTGAGACCGCATGAATTGAACTACCCTACGCACGATTTAGAATTGGCGGCGGTAGTGTTCGCTCTGAAGATTTGGAGGCACTACCTGTATGGGGAGAAGTCGGTTATTTACACAGACCATTAGAGCCTGAAGTATCTCCTTACCCAGAAGGAGTTGAATATGAACGTAGGTGGATTGAGCTCTTGAAGGACTATGATTGCTCAATCGAATATCATCCGGGTAAGGCTAACGTGGTGGCGGATGCGCTGAGTAGGAAGGCGATAGCAGATTTGAGGGCAATGTTTGCTCATCTTAGCCTGTATGAGGATGGAAGTTTGGTAGCTGAACTCCAAGTAAGACCTATGTGGACAAGTCGGATCAAAGAGAAGCAGCTTCTAGACGATGTCTTGAGTGCTCGACTCCAGCAAGTGCAAAGTGGTGAAGGAGAGGACTATAGTTTGAATGGTGATGGGGTTCTATGTTTTCGTGAGAGAATTTGTATGCCAAAGGATGTTGAGTTAAGGCAGATGATTCTGCGGGAGGCGCATAGTAGTCCATACGCTATGCATCCTGGAGGGGTGAAGATGTATCGAGATTTGCGAGAGTAATTCTGGTGGCAAGGTCTGAAGCGAGAGGTAACAGAATTCGTGGGTAAATGTTTGACGTGTCAGCAGGTAAAGGTAGAACACCAGTTGCCCTCGGGATTGTTGCAGCCGGTGAAAATTCCGCAGTGGAAATGGAAAAGAATCACGATGGATTTTGTTAGTGGGTTACCTCTTACGCCCACTAAGAAGGATTCAGTTTGGGTGATTGTTGATCGGTTGGCGAAGTCTGCTCACTCCATACCGGTTCGTGTTGACTATTCTTCTCTGCAAAGGTTGGCTAAGCCGCATGTGGTCGTGGTGAGGTTGTGAGACTACATGGTGTACCTGTGTCGATCATATCGGATAGAGACCCTAGGTTCACATCACGATTCTGGAAGGCTCTGCATCAGGCAATGGGAACAAGGTTAGACTTTAGTACCGCTTTCCATCCGCAGACTGATGGTCAGTCTGAGAGGGTAATTCAGATTTTGGAGGATATGTTAAGAGGTTGCATCATTGATTTCAGGGGTAGTTGGGAGGAGTATTTACCTCTGGCAGAATTCGCGTACAATAACAGCTACCAATCTAGTATTCAGATGGTGCCCTATGAGGCGTTATACGGACGGAGGTGTCGTACTCCTACTTGTTGGACAGAGTTGGGTGAACGTCAAGTGTTGGGTCCAGAACTAGTCTCGGAGACGGAAGAAAAATTTAGGTTAATTCGGGCTCGGTTGAAGGAAGTGTCTGATCGGCAGAAATCTTATGCGGATCTAAAACGTAAGGAGTTGGAATTTGCAGTGGGAGATTAAGTCTTTTTGAAAGTGTCGCCGTGGAAAAAAGTGATGAGGTTTGGACGTAAGGGCAAGCTAAGTCCCCGGTTTATTGGACCTTATCGGGTGCTAGAACGTGTGGGCCCAGTGGGGTATCGATTAGAGTTGCCTTCAGAGTTGGAGCAGATACATGACGTGTTTCATGTCTCGATGCTAAGACATTATCGTTCCGATCCATCGCACATTGTGCCGGTGGAAGAGATTAAAGTAAGGCCAGACTTGTCTTTTGAGGAGGAGCCAGTGCAAATCTTGGAGCGAGACGTAAAAGTGCTGAGAAGGAAGTCCGTCCCTTTGGTCAAGGTTTTGTGGCGAAACTATGGTGCAGAGGAAGCGACATGGGAACCAGAGAATGTTATGCGACAACAGTATCCCCATCTCTACTGATCAGGTAAATTTTGAGGCCGAAATTTATTTTAAGGGGGTAGAACTGTAATATCCCGAATTAATGGGCTTATGCGTTTAATGTGTAGACATGTTTAATGTGTTAATTTGAGAATTAGAGGTCCAGTTGGGCTCAAGGATTGGGTAGAGGCTTTGACTAAACATTCTGTTTAGACACTCTAGGGGCTTAAAATATAGTAGTTATTGTTTAAGTTAGCAAATTGGGCTTGTGGCCCGGTCACAAGGGGCGCAGAAAAGGGGGAGCTTTAAGTGACGTTTTGGGCAGGTGAGGAGGCCCAAGTGTGGCCACATGGGGCCCAAGAAATTGGGCCAATTTACGACACTTAAAAGGAGCAAGGAGGGACAGACAACAAGGCTAAAATTTAGGGACTTTTAATGTTTTATTTAAGTGGATAATGAGTAGAAAAAAAGGGAAGGAGTGGTGTGATGTAGGACTCTTTTGGATGTGAGTTCTGATAAGGATAAGGGAAAAAGATGAGAGCTATCCTTTGGGTTGCAGAGTTGGCCGAAAATCAAACACAAGAGAGGGGGGAGAATCGGTTTAGTATGGCAAGGGGTGTGCCGAAAGTTTCAAGTCCATCTCATTTGCTTTATTTTCTCAACTTTTCTCTTCCAAAAGTCGAAAATCACCACCTCCCTCACCCTTTATTTTCTTCTTTGAAATTCCCCCTAGCCGAATCTTCTGATCCCCATTGTTATTCTTTTTCCATTCACTAAAAGCCGAAACTACGCTCTTGTTTGGTTCTTGTAGCTGAAAACGCATCAGTATCTCTCTTGTTCATCTTTCTGGGATTTTCTTAAAAGTCGAAATCCCTAGATCTCATCTCCTGTGATTGCCGAATTTCCTCTGTGGTGTCTGCTTGTGCCGAATCTTAAAGGAAACTGAAGGTAAGTGTCGATTAGCGTGATTCAATCTTTTCCCGATTTTTAGAGACCCTAGCCGAATGGCTATATGGAGACTGATCTTGTGTTTTTTCTTTCTTTCGCGGCATTCCGGGATTTGAAGGAGATCCAATGGCCTAAGGTTTTAAATCAGTAGCACTCGAATCACCCTATTTCAGGGGTCTAATCGGTATAGGGGAAACCTCAACCTCGCGTTCTTCCGGCTTTTGAGCAAAGTTGTAGACAAAGGGTAGTAGATCCGATTAGCGAGGGTATCGACATAGAGGGTAGTCTTACATATTTATCAGGTGTGTAACATTCTCACATCATTTAGATTGCTTGATTAGTATGCATATAAACCTGTTATATTCTGTTAAATGTCGAAATATTGGCATAGCTGTTGAAAACCCGTGGTGGGTAAAGGCGAATCACCAGGTTAGTGATTTCTGTCATTCTTAATTGAATGTCTCCGTTAACATGATATGATATGTATGCCGATTTCTATGTTGCACGAAATTTGGGTGATTGATAAAAGGGGAAGTGTTCTGCTTTAGTGGCTCTGCCCACGATCTGCTTCTGTGACTATGTCACAAATCGGCGATGAGCGACTAAGCTGCGACATGATGACGCCATCGATGGTGTGTAGCGGCGTGGGTTGATTGTAGAAATCCCCAATGGTGTGATTGGCAGGTAAAGGGTGGTGTGTAGCGGATGGATCTAGGATTGGGATGGGCTTTGCATAATTCCTGTTGTATGATATTCTGTTATTCTATTCTGTGGGCTAAGGCCCAATCTGATGGTGCATGAGGGTTGCACACTAAGTCTCGTGACTCACCCTGTTGTTTAACATTTTTCAGGTAACACCTAGTGCATAGGACCGGGCTGGAGAGGAGCGCAAGGTGGCCATGCATGGATTCATTTTGATTCAATAAAAGATGTTGATTTTATTATTTTTTCCCCTTAGTATTTTCAATTTATCTGGTTTTATATTTTATCGTAATAAGGCCACTGGCTACTGTTTATTGGTTTTATGCTTCGATTTTTGGGTTTCCATGCATTTAGATTCTATGATTAATTGAAATTAAGGCATGTGTTTAAATACTAGAACTCAGAGGCATAATTTCGGTTTTATTCATTAAGGCATTAATTAAAATTTATTTCTTTTTCTTAATTTTCAAATTATTAAGTTTTCCCGATAAACGTTTAAACTATGTTTTTAAAAAAAATAATAATAATAGATGCGACAAGTTTTTCTAAAATCTTCTTAGTGACATGCCGGATCCGGTCGGGGTGTTTGGGCCGGGTTTGGGGTGTTACAGTCCTGCAAACCATCAAATTGAACAAATTGTTGAATCATTTATATAGTGTTAGGCTTTAATTCAAAATTATTAGCAGCTATAGCCGGCCTAACAATACTAGATGCGGCTCCTGTTAAATGAGGTTTAGCATAATCATACATAGTATGCGGAGCATTATTTTCTGCCATATCTTGTGGTGGTAGATTATTCTCGTCCATCCCTTCAGTAGGATTGGATCTGTCTTCTCGCTCTTCTTCTTGGTAATTTAGGGCTCGCCTAATTTTTCTGCGATTTCTACGAGCGGTAGCTTCAATATCACTGTCGTATACTAGTGGTTCTCTCGGGTTCCTTCTAGTCATAAGCTAGAGGTACCTGCTAGGAAAAAGAAAGAAAGAAAATTTTAACAAAGTTAAATTTTAAACTTAAAAATAAAAGTAAACTGCAGAAAATAAAAAAAATAATGGCTAAAGTAATAAAAATAGAGCTTTCTTAATACTTTAGTTCCCCGGCAACAGCGCCAAAAACTTGATCGCTGTGAAGTCAGAGTTTTAAAATTTATAAAGATAATGATCGAACCTGGAAACTAACTATGACAACAATTGAGGCAAGTGCACCTATCGAACAGTAGTATAGCTTAGGCAAGACCGAATTGTCGAACCCAAAGGAACTAAAAGTATTAATACTAACTTTCTTTCTATTATTTAGCCTAAAATAAGTGAAGTTGTTTATTAATCTAAATTAACTAATTACTAAGCCAAAGACGCAAATACAAAAAGAATGAATTGGAGAAATACTTGGGAAAAACTCAGTTGATTAAGACGATACCCTTAGGAAGAATCCACCTAGACTTCACTTGTTATCTAACATCGAAACTGCATTTACGATTTATTCACTTGACTTGATCCGTAGGACTCCTAACGTATATTAAACCCTCTCTCGAGGCGAATAACGTCTAACCCTAGGTTAATTAATTGAAATATCTTTCCCATTAATAACCCCCTAGAATAGCAGTAAATCGATCTATGGACATCCCATATTAGGTTTCACCCTAATCCGGCAAAATCTCATTACCCTATCTCTAGGCGCGCGATCAACTTCGCTTAATTATGCTAGATAAACTCTTAAGCAGGGACTTTTGCTCCACCACCTAAGCACATTCAACTTGAATTAATATCCGCGAAATATCAACACAAGAATTAAGCACACATAATTAAGAACAAATCAAGTATTTATCATATAGTTCAGAAAACAATAACAAGATTCATCTAGGTTTCATCCCCTTCAGGTATCTGAAGGGTTTAGTTCATACCGATAAAAGAAAACATCTCAAAAGAAAAGATAAAACAAAACATAAGAAATCCCTAAAACCCCCTGAAGGAATTGAAGAGGAGATCCTCCGTCTTGAGTAGAATTTCAGCTTCTTGAGATGGATCAACTGGCTATCCCTTGAGAGTTTCCCACAAATCTGACATTTTCGGCTCGGCTCCTTGGCCTAGCTGACCGCCCGTCGACTCCCCCTTTTAGGTCATACTTAGGGTGTATTTATAGGCTTTTGGAATGTGTTTCTTTGCCCCTAAGTATCCAAATCCGAGTGAAATTACTCTCCTCCACGGCAGGGGCACGGCCATGGCACACGCCCGTGTGAATCGTGGCCAGGTCGTGTTGGACTCCGTTAATGAGGCACGGCCGTGTAAATCGTGGTCCAGGCCGTGTTCTAGTATATTTAAGGAGGCACGGCCGTGTGAGCTTTAGTCCAGGCCGTGTCGATTTCTTCCTTGGCCTATTTTGGTCCGTTTTGAGCCCGTTTCTCGTTCTTTTTATTATTGGGTGCTTTCCTGAATATAAGACATGAAAAGAAAGGATTAAGAGCACCTTTTTACATAAATCAAAGGATAAATCATCCAAAAGTATGCTAAATGTGGGATTAAAATATGTTACTATTTCGGTTTATCAAGCATCCTTGTACCAGATCTGAGAAAAAAAATTTGGGTGTTGGGACACTGATGGCCGGCACCCACTTAGTACCAGATTTAAAAAAAAAAATTGGGTCAGGGGAAGTAGATGTCCAACACCACTATACCCTAGTTAAAAAAAAAAATTGAGGTGCAGGCACACTAATAGCCAGCACCTCAGTACCAAATTTTAAAAAAATATTTTTTTTTTTGGGTGTTGAACATTGATGGACGGCACCCCTTCAATATATAGAGTTGTTTTCTCTTCCATTTGAGCTTTTTTTTGGGCATTTTTCAGTTGAAATCCAATATTAGTGTTTCGTTTGTTGGGGAGGAAGCAAAAATTGCTGAAAATGAGTTCCCAAATTTTGTTAGTTTATGTTCATTTTGATGGAGAAATGATAAATACAGTTGAAAAAGGTTTTGTTTTTCAAAGTCAGAAAAATAGCTACCCAATAAAAGAAATAGATGTTGAGACTGCTTTACAAATTTCTGATTTCAACAGATTCGCTTAAGTTCACGAAAATGGAACTTGAAGATGATGATGATCTAGGGACAATGATAGCAATTTATTGCCCCCCGGAGATGGAAAACTCTAGCCCACTTGAGTTGTTTGCAAAGATAGCTGAACTGGAACCTGTTCAAGTTGTAATTCCAGTAAGTCAGCATTCTAGAATTGATTTTTATCTTAATGTTTGCTGGGAAGATTAGTCGGTTTGTGGACAACCATTACAAACTCTCGAAAATCCAAAATACAATGGATGTTCATATAACATCCCAATATCATGTCATCGTCTAGAGATTCATCCGAAGCTGTTTGCCACCATAGAAGATGGTGAGGAAGGGTCCGATAATGAAGAGCAGTCTGAGCATGATATTGAATATTTGAGTGAAGATGTACATCCCCATTCGATCGGGAACATAGGATCCGATATAGTTATCCGTAATAATCCAGGGGCCTTCATGATTGATGTAGATCCTGATGCGGCGCTTATGCGTGAGTTTTTTGAATATCCAGATATAGTGTCAGCTCACTTACTGGATGAATAATCAAAAGCCGGAAAGTTATTCGTATGAAAACAATTCGATAACAAGAAAGACTGCTTACATGCAATAAAGCAGTATAGCTTAAAACTCTCTGCCGACTATAAAGTCACGAAGTCAACACAGTCTTTATATGTTGGAGAATGTTGGAAAGCCTCAAGTGGCTGTAACTAGTATGTTCAAGTTGCATTAATACAGCTGTAACATCCTGAATTTTTGGGCCTATGCGTTTAGGGTGTGGATGTGTTTAATGTGTTAATTTGAGAATTAGAGGTGCAAATTGGGCTCAGGCTTGGGCTGAGGCCTTGATTAAATATTCTGTTTAGATACTCTAGGGCTTAAAAAAAAATTTTGGTAGCTTAAATGGCAAAATGGGCTTGTAGCCCAGTGGCAAAATGGCACCACTAAGAGGGAAGGGAGTTGGCGTCAATAAGCAAGGGGAGAGGCCCAATTTGTGGCCGTTTGGAGCCCCTGTTTTTGGGCCAAATTCGACCCTTATAAGGAGGAGTAGGTTGGACGGCAACAAGGCTATTATTTAGGGGATTTTATTGTTTTAATATGTGGATAATTGTAGCTGATAAAGGAGGGAAGAGTTGGAGATAATTAAGCCTCTTTTGGATGGGTGTTTTGATAGGGATAAGGGATAGGATGAGGATCTATCAGAAGGCTAGTGTTGGCGAAAATCAAACACGGGAGAGGGGAAAAATCGATTGAGTATAGGCTAAAGGTGTACAAAATTTCTATAAATAGGGGATAGCTCATCAATTCCTAGCATTTGAACCCTACCCTTTTCTTCTCTTCCCATGCCGAAATCCTCAGTCTCCTCTACAATTTCTTTTCTTTAATTTCTTCATGAGCCAAACCTCTCCCTTCACTCTCCTTTCCATTCTTTTCCTCTTGTCTTGATTTCTCTAAAAAGCCGAATTCTCCCTACCCATTTGTTCATCTCTTCTTCCATTCATTAAGAACCAAAACCCTTTGAAGCCTTATCGATTGACGAAATCCTTTCCATTCTTTTTCTTCCTAGCCAAATCTCTAAGCTTCTCTCTTAATTTCTTTTCTTCTTTTCTTTTCTAGAACCCAAAACTCTTCACTCGGTTCTTCTTAAAGCCAAAACGCATCACCCTTCTTTTTGTCCATACTTTTTCGGATTTTCTTAAAAGCCAAATTCTTAGATCTCTTCTCTGGTGTTTGCCGAATCTTCCTACAAGGGTAGCCAAATCTTACAAGTGGTAAGTGTCGATTATGTTATTCTTTCAATCTTTTCCGACTTTTGGAGACCATAGCCGAATGGCTAGATGGTTGACTAACCTCGTATTATCTTTCATGGGCGACATTAAGGATTTGAAGGAGATCCAATCGCCTAGGTAGCACACAAATCATACTACTTCCGGATTTAATCGATGCAGGTAAGGAGATCTGTTAATCTAAAAGTATAGATTCGGGTAAACACTAACCCTTGGCCGAATATAGGAGAGGCCTTATATTCGCGTTTTTTCGGCTTTTGAGCAAAGGTGTAGACAGAGGGCAGTAGATCCGATTAGCGAGGGTATCGACATAGAGGGTAGTCTTACACATCAATCAGATGTGTAACACTCTCACACCATTTATATTGCTTGATTAGTATGCATACAAACCTATTATATTCTGTATATTCTGTTAAATGCTGAAATACCGGCATGGCTGTTGAAAACCCGGAAATGGGTAAAGGCGAATCACCAGGTTAGTGATCTCTGTCATTCTAAAGTGAATGTTTCTATTGAGATGATTTGTTTTATATGTGTGCCAATTTCTATGTATGCATGGGGTTGGGTGATTGATAAAAGGGGAAGTGTTCTGTTGTAGCGGCTTTTGTCGTGACCTGTTGTAGTGGCTTTTGCCATGATCTGTTGTAGTGGCTAATGCCATGATCTGTTGTAGTGGCTTATGCCATGATCTGTTGTAGTGGCTATTGCCATGATCTGACGATGAGCAGCTATCTGCAGCGTGACTGCTATCGATGGTGTGTAGCGGTGTGGGTTGATTGTAGAAATCCCCAATGGTGTGATTGGCAGGTAAGGGTGGTGTGTAGCGGATGGAAACCTAGGATTGGGTTGGGCTTTGCATATTTTCTGATATATTATACTCATTATCTCGCTGGGGGCTAAGGCCCAATCTGATGGTGCACGAGGGTTGCACACACCGAGTCTCGCGACTCACCCTATTATTTAACATCTTTCAGGTAGCACCTAGTGCATCGGACCGGGTTGGAGAGGAGCGTAAGGTGGCCATGCGAGAGAGTATTTGGATTCAGCAAAGGACTTTTCATTATTCAGTTATTTTAATATTTTTTTTATTAGAGGATTTTAAATTTCAATGTAATAAGGCCATGGGCCACTAGACTCATATTTATTCTGGGTTTCATGTTGGGTTTTAATTATTAGACTTTTAAATTTCATGTTAAAATTAAGCTAAGGCATGTAACAACTTAGTTTTTTTTTCTAATTCACCAAGGTATCATTTGAACTTACATTTTATACAGAATATTAAATTACTAAGTCTTTCCGATTAAAATGATTAAACCTGAAAAATATTTTCCGAAATTGCGACATCTTTTAAAATCTCCCTAAGTGACATGCCAGATCCGGTCATGGTGTTTGGGCCGGGTTTGGGGTGTTACAAATTGGTATCAGAGCCCGATTCAAAACTCAGCTCTGGGGGTTTTTGGGCTCAAAACGTTTTCTAAAGTTGGGTTTTCGAAACATGCATATTTATACAGTGCATTTAGCTCAAAGATGGCACTGCGCCTCCGACCCCAAGTCCGCTGTAAGTATTCAACCATTGTGTGATATAATATATGTGGGCTTGATGGGCTTTATGGGACGTAGATTAGTTAGATTAGAACTTGATGGACTTTAGGCCTAGCTGAAACAACTCTTAAAATCTTATAAGACTTAACTTCACTAAACAAACCCGTGAACGAGCCATGAAGACTAGGGTGTGGTAACAGTGCATACGCATGTCTAGGATTGGATCCGGAAGAGCACAGTATTTAAGCGATCCTAGTGACTCACCTCCTCTTCACTTTGGAATCCTGCAGTGCGTGCGTAGTGACTGTTCACCTTAGCCAAGTTAGGGTGTGGCAATGGGCATACGCATGTCTAGGAGTGGATTCGAGGAGAGCTTGGTACTTAGCGATCCCCAGCGACTCACCTCCTCTTCACTAGAATCCTACAGTGCGTGGTGACTATTCACCCTAGTTACGAGGACTTGTTGATGGGCTAAACCTTATAATTAAAACCCGAAAGGGACCAACCACCCTAGCTTGAAAAAAAGAAAGAAAATTTCTCAAGTTTTGCAAAATTTTGAAATACGTTTGATTTGTGAAAACTACCAACCAAACCATGAATTTGTAAAATACTTATGTTTTGAAAATTTACCCAAAAATCTCATGTTTATAAGAGTAACTTGGACCATGAAACTAGATTTTTCCCCAAAGTACCCTGTTTTGAAAAAAAAATCAAAATATTCCTGGTTTGTACAATTACCAAATTACCCCTGATTTGCAAAATTACCAAATTACCCCTGATTTGCAAAATTACCGAAATACCCCCGGATTTCAAAATTACCGAAATACCCCCAGATTTTAAAATTACCGAAATACCCCCGAATTTTAAAATTACCAAAATACCCCCAGATTGTAAAATTACCAGAATACCCTCACTTCACGAAATCAACAAGGAACTTTATTATGAACAATTATAAAAATACCCCTGGGTAGTGAATCAACGAAAACACCTTTACGTGAAAAATGTAAGTGCTTGGATGATTTTTGTATGATGTATGTGCTTTATTTTAGTTAGAGGTTACAAACTTGAGACTGTATTGTGAATGCAAATTCGAAAGAACCACTCTTAAAACTATTATTCATAAGACTGTTAGTGGTTAACTAGTGAAAGAAAACTAATAATCCATAAAATTCTTAATCAGATAAACGCGAATCAGAAGAATGAGTACAAGGGGACGAGGACGCTCTAGATGCGAATACCGGTACGTACTCTATCATATTATCCTAAGTGTTTCTTTTGGCTTTAGAATTAGAGTTCGTAGCGGAAGCATAGTGGTGAGACTTGGGTAGTACGATTAATAGTTAATTGGAAATTTCGAGGACGAAATTTCTTTAAGAGGGTAGAACGTAAACATCCTCGAATTTTTGCGCCTATGCGTTTAGGGTGTAGATGTGTTTAATGTGTTAATTTGAGAATTAGAGGTGCAAATTGGGCTCAGGCTTGGGCTGAGGCCTTGATTAAATATTCTATTTAGATACTCTAGGGCTTAAAATAAAGTTTTGGTAGCTTAAATGGCAAAATGGGCTTGTAGCCCAGTGGCAAAATGGTGCCACTAAGAGGGAAGGGAGTTGGCATCATTAGGCAATGGGAGAGGCCCAATTTGTGGCCGTTTGGAGCCCCTATTTTTGGGCCAAATTCGACCCTTATAAGGAGGAGTAGGTTGGACGGAAACAAGGCTATTATTTAGGGGATTTTATTGTTTTAATATGTGGATAATTAGAGTTGATAAAGGAGGGAAGAGTTGGAGATAATTAAGCCTCTTTTGGATGGGTGTTTTGATAGGGATAAGGGATAGGATGAGGATCTATCAGGAAGGCTAGTGTTGGCTGAAAATCAAACACGGGAGAGGGGGGAAAAATCAATTGAGTATAGGCTAAAGGTGTGCCGAAATTTCTATAAATAGGGGGGGATAGCTCATCAATTCCGGCATTTGAACCCTACCCTTTTCTTCTCTTCCCCCGTGCCAAAATCCTCGCTCCCTCTACAATTTCTTTTCTTTAATTTCTTCAAGAGCCAAAACCTCTCCCTTCACTCTCCTTTCCATTCTTTTCCTCTTGTGCTGATTTCTCTAAAAAGTCGAATTCTCCCTACCCATTTGTTCATCTCTTCTTCCATTCATTAAGAACCGAAAACCCTTTGAAGCCTTATCAGTTGACGAAATCCTTTCCATTCTTTTTCTTCCTAGCCGAAATCTCCAAGCTTCTCTCTTGATTTCTTTTCTTCTTTTCTTTTTCTAGAAACCAAACTCTTCACTCCAGTTCTTCTAAAAGCCAAAAATGCATCAGCCTTCTTTTGTTCATACTTTTTCGGGATTTTCTTAAAAGCTGAAATTCTTAGATCTCTTCTCTGGTGTTTTTCGAATCTTCCTACAAGAGGTAGCCGAAACCTTCTGAAGTGGTAAGTGTCGATTATGTTATTCTTTCAATCTTTTCCGGCTTTTGGAGACCATAGCTGAATGGCTAGATGGTTGACTAACCTCGTATTATCTTTCATGGGCGGCATTCTGGGATTTGAAGGAGATTCAATCGCCTAGGTAGCACACAAATCATACTACTTTCGGGATTTAATCGATCTAGGTAAGGAGATCTGTTAATCTAAAAGTATAGATTCGGTAAATACTAACCCTTGGCCGAATATAGGAGAGGCCCTATATTCGCGTTTTTCCGGCTTTTGAGCAAAGTTGTAGACAGAGGGCAGTAGATCCGATTAGCGAGGGTATCGACATAGAGGGTAGTCTTACACATCAATCGGTGTGTAACACTCTCACACCATTTAGATTGCTTGATTAGTATGCATACAAACTGTTATATTCTCAGTATATTACGTTAAATGCCGAAATACCATGCATGGTCGTTAAAAACCCGAAAAGGGGTAAAGGCGAATCACCAGGTTAGTGATCTCTGTCATTCTAAAGTGAATGTTTCAGTTGAGATGATTCGTTTTATATGTGTGCCAATTTCTATGTATGCATGGGGTTGGGTGATTGATGAAAGGGGAAGTGTTCTCTTTGTAGCGGCTTTGCCGTGACTGTTGTAGTGGCTTTTGCCATGATGCATTGTAGTGGCTAATGCCATGATGCTGTTGTAGTGGCTAATGCCATGATCTCGTTGTAGTGGCTTATGCCATGATGCATTGTAGTGGCTATTACCATGATCCGACGACGAGCGACTATTCTCAGCTGCGGTGGATCGCCATCGATGGTGTGTAGCGGCGTGGGTTGATTGTAGAAATCCTCAATGGTTTGGTTGGCAGGTAAGGGTGGTGTGTAGCGGATGGAAACCTAGGATTGGGTTGGGCTTTGCATATTTTCTGATATATTATACTCTGTTATCTATTCTGTAGGGCTAAGGCCCAACTGATGGTGCACGAGGTTGCACACCGAGTCTCGACTCACCCTATTATTTAACATCTTTCAGGTAGCACCTAGTGCATCGGACCGGGTTGGAGAGGAGCGCAAGGTGGCCATGCGAGAGAGTATTTGGATTCAGCAAAGGACTTTTCATTATTCAGTTATTTTAATATTTTTTTTATTAGAGGATTTTAAATTTCAATGTAATAAGGCCATGGGCCACTAGACTCATATTTATTCTGGGTTTCTTGTTGGGTTTTAAATTTCATGTTAAAATTAAGCTAAGGCATGTAACAACTTAGTTTTTTTTTCTAATTCACCAAGGTATCATTTGAACTTAAATTTTATACAGAATATTAAATTACTAAGTCTTTCCGGTTAAAATGATTAAACCTGAAAAATATTTTCTGAAATTGCGACATCTTTTAAAATCTCCCTAAGTGACATGCCAGATCCGGTCATGGTGTTTGGGCCGGGTTTGGGGTGTTACAACAGCAAACCCAAATGTGGACAATAAGGAAAATAGAAGGTCCTCACACTTGCACGGTTGCTTGTATATCGTAAGACCATCTAAAATTGGATGCAAAAACAATATGTAACTGCATCATCTTGTTGGTGAAAGATAGTCCCACCATCCCTGTATCGACTCTTATTGCGGACATGCAAGCTCGGTTCAAATACAAGGTTTCTTACAGAAAGGCATGGTGGGCAAAACAAATGGCGATGAAGCAGTTGTACGGTGATTGGGATTCGTCATACAATGAACTTCAAGGGTGGATAACCGCGATGCGGGAGTATGTGCCAGAAATGGTAACTGATTTGCAAACACTATCATATAAAGGCCCGGACAGCTAGATAGAGTTGGGCAAACAGGTTTTCCACTGATTGTTTTGGATGTTCTATCCGTGTGTTAGAGCCTTTCCTCACTGCAAGCCGATGGTGCAGGTGGAAGGAACATGGTTGTACGAGTTATACATGCAAATACTTCTGATTGCAGTTGCACAAGACGGGAACCGCAATGTACTTCCTATCATTTTTGCCATCATGGAGAGTAAGAACTTTGAGTATTGGGAATTTTTCTTGTCAAATCTGCGGACACACGTTGTCAGACAAGACAATATTTGCCTCATATCGGACAGATCGAAGGGATTAGTTGCTGTGGTAAGGCATTTAGGGGTTTCGTGGAGGTCCATTTATTGTATCCGGCACATCGCATCAAATTTCCAAAGAGAGTATAAAAATAAAGAATGGTGTAGAGAAATCATGAAAATGGGTAAAAAAACACTGTTCCAAAATTGATTTGTATATTTTCAAGATTTATAAGTTTGTAATTCTAAATTTATTTTTTATAAATCTGTAATTGTTTAATTGTTTTATAAATTATTCGTTTTAAACACAGGGTACGAGTTAGAACCACGATGATTCAAGCAAAGGTTTGTAAGGCTTAAAGCTCAGATGAATTCATTACTCGAAAATTGTCGTCTTCGGCAGTGGTTGGGTAGAATGGAGAACTAGCAATGGAGTCAAAGTTTTGATGATGGGTTTCAGTATGGTCACATGACGACCAACCTCGTAGAGGCGGTTCACACGGTCTTGAGGTGTACACGTTATCTGCCAATTTTGACTATTTTCTCGGCAACATTCTATAGGCCGGCGACGTTGATGCCAAGGATGGGTTAGAGACAAGTAAAATAGATGGAGGCCGCACACGTCTACGTTGAGGGCGTCCGAAACGCAATGAAAGTAAACGCGCATAGGGCGTGGAGTATGAACGTAGAACTGTATTCGCGCGACTTGGAAACATTTTGGATTCAAGAGTATGTAGGCTGTCGCTCGGGTCTTCCGCCCAGGTCGTACGCTGTTGATCTACGAAACAAGCATTGCGAGTACAGGAAGTTCCGGACTCTTCGATATCCGTGTGCACATGTTAATGCAGCATGTGCACATGCAAAGCTAGACATCAAACATTTCAGAGACGAGGTCTACACGCTGCAATGCACATTGCGTATTTGGGGGAACAAATTTCCCGTAATGCCGAATGTCTCGAATTGGGAAGTTCTGTCGCTTGATTTCGATATGCTGCCGGACCGCAGTCTTTGTAAACATCCTAAAGGTCGACCACAATCGACAAGGATTCAAAATGACATGGATATTAGGAAAACGGACGAACCCAAATAGTGCACGGTCTGCCGAACACCCAATCAAAACCGATCAACTTGCCCACATCATGTTTATGTTCGCGGTCAATCTTCCCGTAATGTCGGATTGGAAGACGTCGAATTGGACGAGTCTTTTTTTATTATTTCATGATTATTGTAAAAAAAATTATTATTAAAAAATTGTGTGAAATAAATAAATAAATTATTCAATTATCCAATTATTAAATAAATAAATTATTCAATTATTATACAGTGTAAAGTAAATAAATTAAATAAATAAATTATTAAGTTATTATATAGTGTAAAATAAATGTTTTAAATAAATAAATTATTAAATTATTAAATAGTGTAAAGTAAAATAATTAAATAAATAAATTATTCAATTATTATATAGTACAAAATAAATGTTTTAAATAAATAAATTATTAAGTTATTATATAGTGTAAAGTAAATAAATTAAATAAATAAATTATTCAATTATTATAATTTAATACATTTCAATTAAAAATTATTATTATATAGTGTAAAGCAAATAAATTATTCATTTTAAAGATTAAATAAAAAAATAATTTAATACATTTCAATTAAGTAAATAAATTAATAAATTATTCTGAATTCTCCAGAGGAAAGAGGACCACTTGGTTTTTTTTTTTTTGGCTTATTTTTTTCCCAACTAGGATTGAGAAATTCGTAGGGTCCACAAGTAGAGGAAAACAAAAAACGAACTAGAAAATGAAATGAAATTATTAATTTTAATTTAAAAAAATCAATTTTAAAATCAAATAATTAAAGTTTAACTTAATAGTTATAGTTTAAATTAAAAATTAATTGAATTTCTTATTTTTAATTAATGGAAATAAATTTAATATTTAATTGAAAAAAGAAAAGAAAAAAAAAAGAAAAATGGAAGGGGAAGTGGAAGTGGAAGGGAATGGCCGATGTTAGGCCTGGCAGGCCTGCTGTGTAAAGCCCAAGCCAAAGCCCTAGAATCGACCTAGATTGGCCAAGTAATAGTCGGCTTTAGGCCAAGCTAAAATGGCAATTAGATGGCCGACTTCATGCTTGATGTGTCAGTAGGGCCGCAATCCATTGGTGGCCGGCGTTAGGCCTGCATCGATGTCACCCGACGAGCATGGGTCACGATGCTCTCATGTCTATTTTTTTTTCATCTTTTCCTCATAATCGCTCACCCTCCAATAGTTCCCCCAATATAAAACCCCCTTTTGGACCCCAACCTTCCCACCATCGTAAGTTTCACCGTTGACCACCGCTGAACGCCATCGACCACCGCCTTTCACGGGATTTTTTTCCCCAATTTTTTTCGGTACTTTAAATATTTAAGTAACTAAAAAGTTTCCATCAAAATTAAAGGTTTTTCAGTTATTATTTTATGTTTAACATCGTTCCTGATAATTTCTTCGATTTTGTCACAGATATCAGAATGGCAGATAATTCTCTTGTGAAACATGACAACCATATTGCTAAATTTGTTCGCAATACGATCAAATATTCATTAATTTATACAAATATTCACTAATTGATAAAATTTTGTTGTTTAAACGATAATTAAAACTTATTATTTTAACTATTTCCCCATGAACGATACCGGGTTGTCAGACCTCGACTTCATGATCCGAGATATTTTTTGGATCGAAGGTGCTATCGTATTTGGATTTTGTGGGGTTTGGGGTAGCCGCTTACATTCAAATTGCTGACCTACGGGTTGAATTAATATCAGCCCTGGTTGAACGATGGCCCCTCGAGACACACACATTCCACCTCTCGTGTGGGGAGGCAACAATCACACTGGAAGATGTAGCAGTCATATTAGGGCTGTCTATCAATGGATAAGCTTTAGCCAGGCCTAGAAAATTGTTCGATCCGTGGGGCACTTACAGTCGATTATAGGAAGAGTGCCCCTTGATGATGAAGGAGGAAAACTAATCGAGCTGAAATTTGCTTAGTTAAGAGCTAACTTCGAGTATCTCCGGAACAATCCAACACATATGACCATTATCTACGCTACTAGAGCGTTCATTCTGCAACTCATAAGGGGATATTAATGCCGAACGTAAATTAAAATAAGGTCCACATCATGTACCTCCCCCTACTAGAAGACCTGGCCCAAGCCGGTAACTACAGTTAAGGCTCCGCAGTACTGGCGTGTTTATATCGCGAGCTTTGTCGAGCGACAAAGCCATCTACAAAGACTATGGGCGGTTGCTACCTGCTACTGCAGTCGTGGGCCTTATCATTTTTGGCAGATGTGAGCCACCAATCATTTTCCTGACCACTTGTAAATAGGTGATTTAACATTCGACTATATCTTTCGTTTCTTAATTTTATAGTATGGTACTTTTGCATGAAAAGAATAATAATAGAAAATATTCACGTGTATTTTAGATGGGCGACGGTACCAAGAATTGGGCGGTCTTACATCGTGCTCGTATACCACCAAATGATATAGACTCACTTTGGGGATAAGGTAAAATATGCTTCTAAACTCTTCTCTAGATACATTTTTTTTGCAAAATAAATTAAACTTAGCTAAAAAACTTTGCTCTATAATGTGCAATTTCTCTGGATGTCATATTCGAACCTAAAATTTATGCCACTCATACCATCATGGGTACACGATCAGCAAACTCTGTTTATAACAAACATGCCCTTGATTAATTTTCATATGGTCAAGTGGCATGCCGCGGATCGGGTTTTATGACAGTTTAATTGCATGCAACCCATCCCGGACCCTCCACATATATTAGGAGAAATACACGGGATTGACAAAAAGGGGAGGGACCACATAAATTGGGTGAACCAACACGCTTTGTATATATTTCTATAGAACGCCTGATATGAGAGTCGACCCCCTTATTTGTCTCGGACACAAGGTTCATTCCTTCGCGCGAGTATGCAAAATGGTACTTCGAAAACGGGTTGCCTTACATTTACCAGGGTCAATACATGTTGATCCCAGAACACGTGCAACCGGAATCTACTTGATGGCGTAGGATCGAAACATGACTGCCTCGTAATCGAGTTACACCATTCGGAAACACAGATTCTGTCTCCAACACCGATCTCGAGCCCGACTATGAAGCATCTGAAGAAACCTCGCATACCCCCCATCCGAATCCTCCTTCGTTCGCGGAGATATTTGGTGAAAACCCTAAGCCTTAACATTCGGCACACTCCGGATCGTCATCATACCACTCGAAGCTCCATCAACAATCACCTACAGATAACATTGAGGATATTTTTGGCTTGACACCTCCAATATCGCAATACCCCAACACCCCCGCTAATGGGGTATACGATTATACATCTTTCTTCAATACACTGGAAGAGACACCGGAGGTCAACTCAAGCAACTATCAAACACCTCAACAAACTGCACACCCTTGCCGACAGAGGCACCCCGAATGTTATACGCTAGAGCCGGGGACGTCGTCGAGATCTACACAGTTTTGATTTTTTTAAATATTTATTCTGTAATTTTTCTACAAACATGAAAATTTTGGATTTTTTATCGTAATTATCAAGTTGGCATAGTACAAATTATTAAGTCAAAAATATATAATTCGAACAAATAATATTATGCAAATAATAATATAAGAAAATACGAATATTCTACAAAACTAATTTACGAAAATATATATAATTTATATACGAAAATATAAAATTTAACCAATAAATAATGATTAAAATATTTTTACAGCACCCCAAAATAATACAAACATTTTAGAATAATTTATTTACTAAAATATAAAATTCAACCAACAAATAATACAGACTAAAATTGATTTACAGATACAAAAATAATATGAACATTTTGAATAGTAGTTTCTCCACAGTTAGTCGTATTCTGCTTGAATCAGGTCTACATTACATTTTAGTAATGTAGACCTTGATTGCCCGCCATATTCTTTAACCGTAACCAATTTACACAGTTCACCATCTATGGCGGAAGAAGCCATCCGACCGTTAACGATGTAACATTTGCGGTTCACGTGATAGTATATAATTCAACCCAGAAATTCAGTTGTACACTTCCAAACACTCCTATCTGCAGCCCACTACATCCCACCCATTTGATGATAAACTACCAAAATCAATATCCACATTTGATAGTACACTCTCATTTTGTGGTGCGCTTAACAAGTTTTTTTCTAACCAACTACAATATCACATCCCAACTAAGTGGGTGCCGGCAATCAGTGTCCCAGCATCCAATTTTTTTTCAAATCTGGTACAAGGGTGTCAACCATCAGTGTCCTAGCACCAAATTTTTTTCTCAAATCTGGTACAAGGATGCTGGCCATCAGTGTCCCATCATACAAAAAAATATTCTCGATCCTCGAAAAAGCTGAAGCCGGCCATCTATTACCCCCAACCCAATAAGTGTTGGCCAGCACAAAAAAAATTATTTTTTTTATGTGTAAAAGTGGTGCCGGCCATCAAGGTCCTCCAGCCCAAATTTTTTTTTTCAAATATTGGTGTAAAGTATACCAATATGATACGGGTAAAAAAAATATGAGGGTGCCGGCCATTTAGATCCCCTAACCCCAAAAAATATTATTTTAACACCTGAAAAATTAAGTGATGATTGGGACAAAACTTGAGGTAGTGCCGACCATTTAAGTCTCCCACTCAAATTTATTGTTTATTTTAAATTATTTAAATAATTATTTTTTAACTTGAGTTATTTATGTAATTATTTTTTTGAGTGATCTTAGTCAAATAGCCAAATTCTAGATTAAGTAAGTTGTTGTTTAAATGACTGGGTGACACCTTCACCCCATGTGTTTTTGAATGGTTGGGTGACTCGCTCACCATTTCAACAAAAAGTTGATTTTCTATATATAGTCAATCAACCCAACTGCTACGGAAAAGACGAATAGGAAAAGTTAAGTTTTCTGTTAAAAAAAAAGAAAAAAGAAAATAAATTTTGTAGTAGCCAATCAGCTCTAATGCTATTGCTATGAAAAAGACAAGTCACGAATCAACCTCATTGCTTTGGAAAGTGTAAATAGGCCGCAAAGATCATGTCCACCAATAAAGTGATGAAACACACAATCTGATCTTATCTCATCTCCGATGGCTAACGTTTGGCTATTTGGCTTTTTCTTCTTTTGTTATTTGTGTGGTTAAAAAAGACATTGAATTCAACTTAGATATGAAGATGCCTTTCTTCCCCGAATGAAATGAGATTATGATATTTAGATTTTAACATTTTAATATCCATAACCTCACTCACATTATAAAATAGTATTAAGATGTTATAATATAAAGTATAATCTTATTACGATTCATTTCTTAAACTATTTTAAATTACAAGCATAATTTTAAATTTTGATCAAATGTACTTTTTGTTTTTATTATTTTAATCAAGTTAACTTTTTTTCTTAAATAAAGTTTAAGATTAATTAAAAACAAAAAAAAACATTTATTCTTAATAGTGAACCATTATGATTATTATATTTTATTTAATAATTTATTTATTAATATATTAATTATGGGTACAATTATAATTATGGTTGGTGTTGTAATTACTTTTCATGAATTGTAATAAAAAGTAAAAATTAAATAAAAAAACATAATTTTACGGAAATTGAGACTAAAAAATATTAAAGAAATTAAACCTATTAAAAAATTCTATAACAAGGACAATTAAGTAAAATGTGATTTTAAGTAATCTTAGTGTAACCTTCCAAACCTGGCCTAAATGTTATGACCAAATCCCGAAGGTTACATTAGCCACCGAAATGGCTAAGTAAAAATGTCTGATTGAAAAATCATTATTTTGTTTGATTTTTCGAAAAACTTAGCTTGGTCGCATAAGGGTTGCTAAAAACACTGGTTTGTTAGGTCATCTATTGTTAACTTCAATTTATTAAAAGGTCGTGTCGTTTGAAATAAAACTCAGCTGATTTTGTTGAAAAACCCTTTTAAAACCCTTGTTTTACCGTTACACGACAAAAAAAGTATTGCATTTGATTTTCATAGAAAAATCCGTATTTTTAAGTCATATTAAGTCAGTTTTAAAATTTGTTCAGTTTTCATAAAAAAACTCATGCATCCAAAATCCAAGTTAAAAATGTATCATACCACAGTCCATACTTAGATAAAAATTATAGTCCCAAAATAATAATACCATAGTAAATAAAGTAACATCTAGAATACTTTATTAGGTAAAAATACGAGATGAGACCTCCATACGAATCCGACCCTAGTCTTGAGGGTTATCTGTAAGGAGTAAATTAATGGGGTGAGCTTTTAAAAGCTCAGTGTGAGTCTAAGCAATATAAGCATTCAATCAGTCAAATAGGCACACAATTATTATAACATTTCAAACAATTTATCATGGCATTACAACATATGAATAAGGCATGCTCAATAATATAGTGCAATAATCCTTACCCAACCATCCTCTACACACCACGAGTTCCCTAGAGTCCATCATCCGAACTCCAAAACAGTAAGAGTCGAAGCTCAATATGGTTAAAACTACCAAGAATAAATGCGCGATAAAGCGCCAAGAAATGAAATAAATCACCCAATCTCCTCGATACTCTAGTGTAGTGTACTAAAAATAATATTGCTGACTTTAAATGCCGTTGGTACTCCATGGAACTCCTCTTTCGACCACAAATACTCACTCTATGCAGATGCAATATGTCATACAATCGGTAAGCACATCATGCTTTAGTAACTATTTCAGTACAATGGCATGTTTAACATGCAAGTCAATATTCGGTGTCGATGTATGCTTTGCATGTTTTTCATTTAACGGTAACGATTGCATGCTCACATGGTTTCATATAGTCAATATCAATCATGGCATAAGACATGCATCTTAATCAGTGTTTCAAAATCTAGCAAGCTATAAATGCACCCAATTCAAAATTTCATCACCCAAACAAGACCTTTAATAAACAAGCTTTCTAATTAATTACATAACTTGCTTGGCACACCACTTATTTGCACACCACTTATTTGCACTTAGGCCATTCGGCCAAACCAAAACCAACAAGAAAATTTATCATTTAAATATATATTATATGATTTTTCAAGTTAATTAGACATAGGGGAAGATTCACACCTATTAGCGCTAATCCAAATTCTATCACTTTCTCACAACTCTTACACTTGAGATCTAGATAGCTCCCACTCAAGTCTATACCCAATAAAGTTTTAATCATTAATAATCAGCCCCCTTTTGCCCTCATAGGGTTTGGCCAAGCAACAAATTTTAACCAAAAACTTCATATCTGAAGTGGAAAATTAATGCTTACCTTAACTAACTTATGAAGACTTTGAAAATAGTCTTCCCAATGCTACGACTGATCCGTATGGTTTGGATCTAGATTTTGAACATTCAAACACCAAAGAAAAGGTAACTTGTAAGATTTGGCCATGCCAAAAATCAATCAGCCATATCACAATATGAAAATAAGAGAAAAAATTTATATCTGAAAAAATTAAAGTAAAATTTATGCACTTACTCTACTTGCTCAGATCTGTGACGACAGAAAAAATAACGAAGAGTAGTGGAAAAGAATCAAAATGGTGGCAACAACAAAGATGGTGGCTTACTGGGACAACAATAATGGAGGAGAAAAAGGGCCGCAAAGGTGCGGTAATGGCAGTAAAAAATAGCTAAGTAAAATAGGAGGCAAGGGAAGTTGATGATCAATGGGACGGCACACAAAGAAAGAAAATGAAGAAAAAATTCAGAGAAATAGTGAGGAAAAAGGGAGGGGACGACAAAGGGAATCAGAAAGTGGGAAAATTTATGACAAATGGGAGTAAAAATAATATTTATAGCTAGGTTAAACTAAGGGCCAACAGCTAGGGTTTTCTGGGCAAAAAATCAGTAAATAAAAATTATACGAACGAGGAGAATCAAACTCGGGTTTCAAGTTCAAATTCATTAACTCCTAACCACTAACCAGTAACTAATTTTTTCTATAATTTTACAACATTTTCAATTAGAAATTTCAGATGTAACAACTCTCCCTTAAAAGAAATTTTAGCATCGAAATTTACTTGATTTGAACTGGTGAAGATACTGTTGACGAATCGAGTCCTCCGACTCCCAAATGGCTTCATCGGTGTCATAGTTTCGCCAAAGAACTTCAACTAATGAGATATGTTTTCTTCTAAGAAATTTTACCTCTCTGTCCAAAATTTGCATAGGCTTCTCCTCAAAGGACAAGCCTGGTCTAACCTCAATCTATTCAATCGAGATAATGTAAGAAGGGTCTGATCGGTACCGTCTCAACATCGACACATAGAACACGTCATGAATGCGGTCCAGCTCGGGAGGCAACTCAAGCTGATAAGTCACCAGTCCAATTCTCTTAAGAATCCGATAAGGTCCAATAAACCTAGGGCTTAACTTGTCCTTTCGCCCAAACCTCAATACCTTTTCCCACAGAGATACTTTCAAGAAAACCCAATAGCCAACACTGAACTTAAATTCCTTCTGCTTCAGATTGGTATAGGACTTCTTCCTATCCTAAGCCGCTTTCAAACTATCCCAAATTAGTTTGACAGTACCCTCGGCCTCTTGAACCAACTCCAAACCCATAACTTTTCTCTCGCCCAACTCAGTCCAACACAAAAGAGTGCGACACCTACAACCATACAAAGACTCATAAGGTTCCATCTATATACTGGATTGAAAATTATTGTTGTAAGCGACTACAACTAACAATAGATGCTCTTTCCAACTACCCCAAAACTCAATCACATAACTCCTTAACATATCCTCCAAAACCTGGATAACCCGTTCGGACTGTCCATCTTTCTGCGGATAGAATACCGTACTAAAATCTAACTGAATACCCAGTGTCTCATAAAGCTTCTTCCAGAATCGAGATGTGAAACGTGGATCCCGATTTGAAATAATTGACACAGGAACCCTATGCAATCTTAATATTTCGAAGATATAAAGCTTAGTAGTTAGTGTGAACTGATAGGAAGTGAGCCAACTTTGTCAATCTATCAATAATAACCCATATCAAATCCTTCTTAGTAAGTGTTAAAGGCAACCCACTAATGAAGTCGATAGTGACTTTCTCTCAATTCCCCTACGAAATTCTAATTGGCTACAACAACCCAGAAGGAAACTGATGCTCAGCCTTTACTTGCTGACAAGTTAAGCACTTAAATACAAAATATGTCACCTCCCGCTTCAGTTCGGGCCATTAATACAACTCCTTCAAGTCCCGATACACTTTATTACCCTCAGAATACATAGCATAAGGGCTACTATGCACTTCCCGAAGGATGGACTCTCTAAAATTTGGATCATTTGACACACATTATGTTTCTTTAAAACACATCATACCTTAAAACTTCAACCCGAAATCCTCAGGCTTACAATATCAATCTATTTAAATCGAGGCAACAAGGATACATCTAAAGGTTGCTTAACCTTAATCTCACTTACCCACTTAGGCTTAACTTGCAACTCAGCCAAAAGACTACCATCCTCATACGAACTCAATCTTGAGAACATAGCCTTAAGCTTAGTCATTGATCTTCTATTTAGAGCATTAGCCATAACATTGGATTTACCAGGATGATACTCTATAATATAGTCATAGTCCTTTTATAGCTCAATCCATCTTCGTTCTCTTAAATTTAACTCCTTCTAGGTGAGGAGACATTTGAGACTTTTGTGATTTGTGCAGATAGTACACTTCTCACCATAAAGGTAATGTCTCTATATCTTCATAGAAAACACTACATTCGCCAACTCCATATCACGAGTCAAATAATTACACTTACGTGGCTTAAGCTGTCTCAAAGCATAAGCTACCATTTCACCATCTTGCATCAATACACAACTGAGATTGGTGTGAGATGCGTCATTGTATATAACATAGTCTTTCCCAGATTTCGGCTGAATTAAAACTGGAGCTTGAGCCAACACGAATTTCAACTTCTCAAAGATGGCTTGATGATCATCTAACCACTTAAAAGGTGTGTTCTTCCTCAATAGCTTAGTTAATGGAGCAGCTATCAAGGAGAAACCCTCACCAAACCTCTGATAGTACCCTGCCAAACCAAAGAAGCTTCGAATCTCTGAAACACTCTTAGGTTGCTCCCATTCCAGAATGTTTTCTATCTTTTTCAGATCCACACAGATACCCTTAATAGATACCATATGACCCAAAACCATTACCTCTTTCAGCCAAAACTCGTACTTACTCAATTTAGCAAAAAGCTTCTTCTCACGAAGAATTTGCAGCTGAAACATTCGTAAAGCCGAAAGGCATAACTAGGAATTTGAAATGGCCGTACCGAGTCCTAAATGTAGTTTTAGGCACATTGATTCCTTCAATTTAAACTGGTTGCCCCTGGAAACTATTCAAATAGATCATCAATCCTAGGCGGAGGATACTTATTCTTCGCTGTCAACTTGTCCAACTGCCTATAATCAATGGACAATCTCAGAAAACCATCATTCTTCTTAACAAAAATAACCGAAGTGCCCCATGGCGAAACACCAAGTCTTATGAAATCGCAATCCAAGAGCTCTTGAAGTTAGATCTTTAACTCTTTGAGTTCTTCCGGTACCATACGGTAGAAAGTAATGTACACCGGTGTTGTTCCAAGCAACAACTCAATTCCAAACTCAACCTCACGACCGGAGGTAACCTTGGAAGTTCCTAGAGAAAAACTTCTGAAAACTCCTTAATAGTTCAAATATTCTCCACAGCTGGACTAGTAACACTTGCATCTCGGACATAGGCTAGAAATGCCTTACACCATTTTCAGACCAATTTCTCTGCTATCATAACAGAGATCGCATTTGATAGATAATCCCGACGCTCCCCAACCATGACGATCTATTTACCATAAGAAGTTTTCAATGTTACCCTCTTAGTAGCACAGTCTGATTTGACTTAATGTTCAACCAACCAATCCATACCCAATATCAAGTCAAATTCGTCAAATTTGTCAAATGGCAGTTCCATCAAATTAGCCCAAAAAATTGCCTATTGAACTTCAAACGAGCACCTTTTATAAATCTTATCTACTACCACAAATTGTGTTAAAGGGATGACTATATTAACAATACTAGCAGTATTTTCTACCCCAATTCCCAATTTTTTTATATACATTATATGCAATATATGAGTGAATAGATCCAATGTCAACTAAAGCAAAGTAATGTAGAGAATGGATAGTGAAGGTACCTGTTATGACATCGGTCGTATCTCAGTCCTCTCGGCACCTTGCAGCATAAACTAGAACAGGCTAGATAGCCTCTTTTCTGTTTGTACCTTGAACCGATGCTCGCTGGCCCTGCCTATCATTACCATTCCTATTCGAACCACGACCCTTCTGAGGTATCGACCCAACCCTCAAATTTTGTACCTTATTTTGTATCGGAGCTTGCATCTGATTAACCTGGCGAGAATAGTCCTTAACTCGGTACTCAATCGAACCATAACCCAAACATGCACCCAACCTCTTCCAACACTCTTCCAGATAGAGCTTATCACAGAACCTACACAATAGAATCCCACCAACCCCAGTACCTACGGTTGCATTACTCTATTATGGCCTGACTTCTCTGGCCTGGTTCATAGGTTGCAGATTTGGGCTAGTGGAACCAAACTCCTTCTTATTCTGAACACTTACTTTATCCCTCTTTTCGCGCTTAACCTCTTCAACAATTTTAGCCTTCTCAACTAAGTTCTCAAATACTCTCTCTTGATGCGGGGCCACTTGAATTTTCATATCATACCTAAGGCCCTCCTCAAAATGCAGACTCTTGTCCTTTTGAGTTGCCATCATACCTGGAGCATAGCAGTTCAAACTCATAAATTCTACCTCATATTCTGACTCAGACATGTCCCCTTACTTGAGTTTAATAAACTCCAACTGATGGGCCTCTATATACCTTGTACCCACATATTTCTTTTGAAAGGCCTCTTGGAAATAAGTCCAAGTAATGCGCTCAGCCATGGTACCCCTAACTAATGATTACCACCAACAATAAGCTTCATCCCTTAGCAAGGACACAACACCCTTAAGCTTCTATTCTGGAGTGCAATCCATATCTTCTAGAATTCTCTCGGTAGTTCCATCCAATATTCGGCCACTGTAGGGGTTATTCCAGAAACACCCCTAAACAACTCAGCCCCATTAGATCGGAGCAATTTAGTAGTGGGCCCACAATTCTCAACACCAGTTTGGGCCCTAGTGACCCTTTGTAATACCCTTAACATTGCTTAGGATACAACATCATCCCCAATTCCTTGATTATTGCCCTCACTGACAGGCGTTTCAGTAGTTTCACTAGTATCAAGATTGGAATTTTTTTCCAGAGAGGATGACTCAGCCTAAACCACTCGACGACGCCCCCACAACCTCACATTCCACAGGCTCATGTTCCATGGGTACTCATTATACCATCTCATTTTACGTTTTTTAGATCTCATCTACAGTTTCATAAAGACATAAACACTAGATATTTTCTATTTCTAAAGTCTTAAAATTTTGTTCAATTCAATCCTAGTGTTTGTCTACAGTGTGATATTAATTGTACTTAATGAAGTCGGCGTCGAAGTCTTGGAGTTTAAGAATTTTTTTTTTGGAAAACTTTTCAAATAAAACATTGTGGCAAGTTTTTCCCCAAAATACCACTTTCGAAAAACTGCATGCAGACTCAGTTTCTTTGAGGCTGAGTTACTAACTTGGGCTCTAATACCACCAAATGTAACCTTCCAAACCCAACCTAAATGTTATTAGGTAAAAATCTTATATGAGACCTCGTACGCCAAATCCGACCCCAGTCCTAATAGTTATTTGTAAGGAGTAAATTAGGGGCGAGTCTAAGTAATATAAGCATTCAATTAGTCAAATAGGCACACAATTATTATAACATTTCAAACAATTTATCATGGCATTACAACATATGAATATGGCATGCTCAATGATACGGTGCAATAATCCTACCCAACCATCCTCTGCATACCGCGAGTTCCCTATAACCCGTCATTTGAACTCCAAAATTGTACGAGCCGAAGCTCGATGTGGTTAAAACCACCGGTAACAGTATGCAGATAAAACTGCCAGTAGAATGCTATAAATCGCCCAATCTCCTTGGTACTCTGGTGTAGTGCACTGATAACAATATTGCGAACTTTAAATGCTGCCAGTACTCCACGGAATTCCTCCGTCAACTAAAAATACCCACCCCATACAGATGAAATATGTCATACAATCGATAAGCACATCATGCTTTCAGTAATTGTTCCAGTACAATAGCATGTTTAACATACAAGTCAATATTCGATGTCGGTATGTGTCTTACATACTTTTCATTTAACGGCAATGATGGCATGCTAACATGGTTTCATACAGTCAATGTCAATTATGGCATAAACCATGCACCTCAATCAGTGTTTCAAAATCTAGCATGCTATACATACATTCAATTCACAATTTCATCACCCAAATAGGACCTTTAACAGATAGACTTTCTAATTGTTTACGTACCTTGCTCGGCACCTCACTTATTTGCACTTAGGTCATTCGGCCAAACCAAAACCAACAAGCAAATTTACCATTTAAGTATATATTATATGACTTTCAAGTTAAGTAGGCATAGGGGAAGATCCACACATTTTAGCGCTAATCTGAAATCTATAGCTTTCTCGTAACACTTAAGCTTGAGATCTAGATAGCTCCCACTCAGATCTGTACCCAATAAAGTTTTAATCATTAACAATCAGCCCCCTATTGCCCCCATAGGGTTCAGCCAAGCAACAAATTTTAATTGAAAACTTCATATTTGAAGTGGAAAATTAAAGCGTACCTTAATTGACTTATGATGACTTTGCAAACAGTCTTCCCAACGCTCTGGCTGATCCATATGGTTTGGATCTAGATCTTGAACATTCAAACACTGAAGAAAAGGTAACTTGAAGGATTCGACCATGCCAAAAATCATCGGCCATATTAAAATATGAAAAGAAGAAAAAAAATTAGATCTGAAAGAATTAAAGTGAAAATTCTTCACTTACTCTACTTGCTAAGAACCGTGACGACAAAAAAAAACCGATGAGTAGAGGAAGAGAATAAAAAAGGTGGCAACGACAAATATGGTGACTTACTGGGACGGCAAAAATGGAGGAGAAAGGGGGCTACAAAGGTGCGATAATGGCAATAAAAAAAACAACAAAATAAAATATGAGGCAAGGGAAGTTGATGATCAATGGGGCGGCACAAAGAGGAAGAAAATGAAGAAAAAATTCAGAGAAACAGTGAGGGAAAATGGAGGGGACGACAAGGGGAAGCAGAAAGTGGGAAAATTATGACAAATAGGAGTAAAAATAATATTTATAGCTAGGTTAAACTAGGGGCGACACCTAGACTTTTCTGGGCAAAAATTCAATAAATAAAAATTATACAAGAAAGAGGAATTGAACTTGGGTTTCAATTTGAAATTCACTAACTCTTAACCATTAGACCAATAAATCATTTTTGTTATAATTTTACAACATTTTTAATTAGAAATTCAGGATGCGACACTTAGATTCAGTCAATCGTGAATCTTACATTCCAACCAAATAAACCAAACAAGTAATCCCACATTCCACCCGTAATTTTACATTCTCATAATCCTATTACAGAACGTAATTTAATATTTGGCGAATCAAACACACCCAAAATGATATGGTAGAAGAATCTATATGATAATTTAATTTATACACGAAAAATCATTTAAATTAATTATTTATTTCGTATTTTAAAAAAATAAAATAATGATATATATAATTGTTATAATTTTTCAATAATTATTGTAATATTTTATCACCCATAATGAATCTAGACAAATATATCTCCGAATTTAAATAAACTTTTGGACATCCATTTGTCTACCTTTATTATGAATTTTATTAATTTGTTAAATAATATTTTAGATTTTTTAATCTTTAATTTTTTGCTAATGTGGTATGCCACATCAGTATACTTATCCATGTGATGTGGCACAAGTTAGCTTCTCATGGAATTAATTTTTTGATATTTTACTTAAGATCATTTTGACCCTTTAGCCAAAATAATTTTTTTTTTAAGATTCTTTTATAAATTTCTTAAATTACTCATAGAATTTAAAGGCTTAACCCTCAAATTAGTACCTAAACTTCAACGCTTGCTTTCTCAACCTGACAGGATTGAAAAAAGTTCTTTCATTGATCAAAACTAGTGTTCTCAAAATCGGACTAGACCGGTCGGTTGGATCAAGAATCAATTGAGGTACTGGTTCGAAGATAGAGGGTTGAACTGATTGATCTGTGAACCGATAAAAACCAATTGAACCAAGCTAAAAAAAATCGATTGAATCAATTTTCTCTATATTAAAATATTTTTATGATTTTTTTAATAATTTATTTGATCGAACCAAACGAATCAATCAAACCAGAAACTAGTGGCCATACTAGTTTAGTCATCAGTCGAGTTCTAAAAACCTTAATCAAAACCATGAAGCCAAAATGCTCAAACTTGTAGAAGAAGCAAAAATATAAGAGGAAGAAGGAAGAAAAAGAAAAAGAATATATATATGTCTATATATAAAGAAAAAATAATACATTTTTGTCTTTTTCTGCCCCGAATTTAATTGGTTATCTTTTTTAAATATATTTAATAGTTGAATTAATAAGGTACCAATTTAGGGGAAGAAAAGTTTAGGTACCACCTTTAGTAAAAAAAAATGTTTAAATACTAAAATTGAAAAATGAAATAATTTAAGTACCAATTTATAGAATAAAGTATTTTTTAAACTTTAACTAATGAAATTAAAGAAGGGATAAACTATACATAAGGTTACTAAACTAATAGTAAGTTTACGTTTTGGTCACTTAACTTCAAAAAGTTACAAAATAGTCATTAAATCATTCAAAAGCTTTCACTTAAGTCACCGAGTTATTCAAAAGTTGTTATTTAAGTCATTGGGCTGTTAAGTTTATTTTTTAAAAGTCTAACTAGTGAATTCAAAGCGACGATTTGATGATCGGTATGATAGATCAGTGTCCATTGACGAATAGAAGAACATATCTTAGATCTAAGTTAGTCTAACAATTAATGTCGAAGATCAGAAAAGAAAGTTGTTTGGATTTTGATTTGCAAATTCACGATGTTCAAAATTGTTTTATGGAAAAAAAAAACACTTGAATTGTAGAAGCGAAGGGGGAGGACTGTGTTCAATTAGTGTAGGTGATTTTAACAGTCCAATTACTTAAACTAAAACTTTTAAATAGTTCAATAATCATTTTGTAACTTTTTGAAGTTAAGTGACCAAAACGTATATTTATTATAATTTAATGACATTAAATGTAGTCTAATATTAAAATATTAGGGGTGTTTGGTAAACAGAGTTTTGGGTCTTCTTTTAGCTGATTTGGGCACAAATTGAGGATTGGGTAGTCAAACCCTCTAATTATAGTGTTTGGTGAATAGAGGTTTGTAAGAGCTTGTTGAACTAAAACCTCCAAAACAAAAAAGGTAGATATGTACAATTTTTTTCCACATCTGATTGTGAATGAAATATGTGGAATGACATATCTGACCATGCTTGCTAAAAGATTATTCCATTTGCCACATGCTCTCAAACATAATATTAATCTATTTCTTAAATATTTATGCACTCTTAATTTATTTTCAATTTACTTGTGTAAAATGATTTCTTATGCAACTTTACATTAATTGAAATATGCTACTTGACAAATTTATTCAGAGTGTGACATAATTATCACTAATTTACATGCTAAGAACATAACATAATTATCACCAAGAATATAGTTTACAATTATATTGATACATTATTAATATTTATCAATTTTCACAATGTTAATATTTGCAAATAAGGAACTTAAGAAATTTGTTTATTTAAAATTTCAAAAATATTCACTAATTAATTTTCATAATGGATATTTTAATTCCTTGGTAATAGTATTTTATTTCAATAATTTTACTCAATAAAGACTAAAGTATTATAAACAAATAAATATTTAATAATAAAATATGTCATGCTCTTATTTGTTATTTTACACATATCAATTTTCAACTATTAATTAAACTTTATTTATCACTTTTAAATAATTAATTAATAGAATCAATTAATTAAATCAGTTAATAAAATCAATTGATCAAACTGTTCGCTACAACCGCTATTAAACAATTTCAAACCTATCTTAATATTTAGGTACACTCAAACTCGTAAGAATGGAATTGCCAGAATAAGTAGAACAACGATGCGGGGTACCCAAGTCGGCTAAAGTAATCTCGACACACGTCTTAATCTAATATTGTGCCAATTTTATTATTTGTCGTATTTTGTCGGTAACGTCAATTGCAGAAAACATCACTGCTTATCTCATTTCTTTAATTTCTTTTATCATAGAAAAGGGGAACAAAAATAAAACCAACACAACAAATGCAGCCTATAATTCCTCTGTTCTTTTAAAAGGCAAAGCTTCTTTAAAATCGAAATAGCGAAGTTATTTAGGAAATTAATTACTATTCAATTTTATTTTATTTTAATTGCTTATTTTTAATTTTATTAAATTTTACCAATTAAAAATAATTATAATGTTGAATGTTTCTTTTATAAAAATATAGATAAAAAGTTTAATAAACATTTAATTTTGTATGGTATATCTTATAATATTAATCTATATGTTTATGCGCAATATATAAATATTATTACTTACCAAAATACATATATCACATCGTTGTAAAAAGTTCTTTCATATGTCTATTCTCACGTCGTCAAATATGGTGCGTGGAATCGAGTAATTTTAAGGATGTAATTTGGATCGTAAATTCACATATTTGTGAATATCAAATTTAAATTTTATGAATTTGAATGTTAAAATAACTATTCCCTTTTAGATATTCATTATTCGAGTGTATTGATTACAAAATATTTGCTTCCAAACTCAATATATTTTATACATAGAAGCTAGCTTTTACCATTAATACTTGACTTAAACTTTAATTATAATTTACACAAATTAATAAATAACATAATAAAAATAAGTTTTAAAATTAAATATATTTATTTTTATCAAATAATATTTTCTTTGACATCTTATTCTCTTAAATATTATGTAGCTTCTTTTAAATTATATTCCTTCCATAAACGCTAGTGAATAATGAGATGGGATCATAGAATCACTAAATTTGCGCATATCTTCTTTATTTTTTTAATCAACTCAATTAATTAAATTAAAATAAATAAATAAAAATTAAATAATATTTATATAATTAAAATAAATATTATAATATAAATTGTTTTATAACGTGACATAATTATATTTATTACATATCATACTATAAAAATATATATACATACATGTTTAGCTAGATATAATATATCAATTTGTTATATATAAGAAAATTATGAAGGCATAATATTTAATATACAATTATGTTATTACAAGTGCATTATTTTATTATATGCAGCTTAAACCATAAATATGTAATAATTTTATGATAAATTATATTATATACAATTATCGTTATATAATTAAGATCTATCATGAATTATATGCAATCCTATATACAACTATGTTATTATAATGTATATTTTTATATTAATGATATGTGAGCTTAAATCTTAAATGTGTAACTAACTTTATGGTAGATTATAACATATACTATTAGCATTATATAATTAGTGTATATTATTAATGATATGTAACACTATATACAATTATTATATTATAATATTCATTTTTATATTAATGATATTGAAGCCTAAACTCTAAACGTGCTAACTTTATGCTAAATTATAATATATACAATTAGCATTATATAATTAAGGTTAAGTAATTAAGTTATTTGGGATTGTTATGAAACTTATAATTTATTTGGAGTTCTTATGTTTAAGTTGTTAGGTATATTTAATGTATTGTGAAATTGTTATGTTCAGTTTGTTTGGATTGTTATTTCACTACTTTAGTTAATTTGCATTTATTTTTTGTTAATTTTGAATTATTTAAAATTATTTTTTGTTAATTATGAATTATTTAAAATTATTTTTTTGATTTTATATTATTTTATAGATTCGGGTATCCGATGGATAATGATATTTAATTCATATTTAAATTTGGATTGTAAAACTCAAATAATTTGCGTATTAATTTTTTTACAGGTTTGTGGATTCAGATTCAAATAATCCAAAAAAAACAAATATTCGAATTTATTGGGGATCAACCTCCATAACCAACAAACAAGAAAATGGAGAAAAACAAGCACAAATATTTTACATGGAAAACTCCTTTGAAAAGGAAAACAACCACGGGTAAAGAAGGCTTCAGATTTTCACTAAATGAGTAAACAAACAAGAGTACAATATGGAGAAAATAAGCCTAAATGTACTAAATGTACAAACCCAAACCCCAAAAACAAAGTCCTAAATCGTGAAAAAAATTCTCTCCATAGTTACCACGAAACTCTCACCAAAACTCATATGCGACTACATCTTGTCACCTTTAAGAAAAACCTTGCTGATTGGCATGTCTAAATCAAGGTTACAAAGGCCTTTTAAATAAGCTCAATATTAAGGGCTAAAACAAATAAAATAACCCTAAAGTAATCAAAGTCCAACTAGGAGAAGAGGTCCTGTTGAGCTATACAAAACGTGGTTCCATAACATCCAGAACCGTTGTGACGTCGTGACGTGTCGACTCTCCTTGTCAAGGCGTCATCGCCATGTCCATTGCCAAAAACCGTCGCGTTGTCCCGACATTGGGGACTTCCTTGTCCCGATGCCAGGCCTGTTTTGGCCCTTCTTCGGTTGCTCATCGATTCTCGTCTAAGGTGTCTGCAATATGTTCGATAAATGCAAGACACACCCCACATAGTTGCTGCCATTCATAATAGCTTTTGCCATGTTCGATTCAAGTCATTTCGAGTTCATAATTTTTGGGTCATTTTTAAAATTTTAAAATATTTTGAGTTCGGACATTTTAGGATTCTAAGTATTTTCGGGCTTGGATTTTTTCTCAAGTTCATATATTACTGGTTAACCTGTTTCAAGTTTGGGTTTGGTTTATATTTGTTTACATTAAAGTGTAATCTTTTAATTATATTTTTATTAAAATTTATATTTATCCTTATTAGTTTTAAGCATGAAAATTATATAACATTAATCTTTTATATAAAATTAATTATTTGGTTACAGACACATGTGTAATGGCCCATTTTTGCCCGGGCTGGAATAAATCAAAATAAAAAATAAAACTAGTGTTTATTTTAAACAGTCCAATTACATTAACCCAAATATACCCAAACTCAAAACCAATAACACTACCGTGGCCCAGTTACACCCTAGCCCAATAACCCATTACCAACAGATTACCTCTAACCTAAAACAGTCTACCCGATTAGCCCACTTACAACTGAGACCCGAAAACACCAACAGACCCTAATCAGACCCAAGCCAAACACGGCCCAATGGCCCAAACTTGTTTCCAGAAATTGGAAACCCCAAAACCTAGGGTTTCTTAGGCGCTGCAGCACCCCAATCGCCGCAGTATCCCAACAGTCACGCCTTTTGCGCCGCAGCCACCAGAATCCCCCTTTGCGCCGCAAGCCTCGCCATCATCAGGCCCCGATTTGCGCGTGGATCACGCCCCATCACCGCCGCATTCTTCTCGTTTACCTGCAAAAGAAGAAAGAAACACCAGTAGATCGCAGTAAACATGGAAATCATTTTATTTCTTTTTTTTTTCAAAAGGCTATAAAAGCCTGTGAAAAACCTGTAAAAAAGGACACACGGGGAAAATAGACACAAAAACATAGAGATTTTTAGAGAAAAAAGATACATATACAGGCACAATATACTGTCAGAGAGATTATAAAAATAAAATACTTCGATTTCTCAGAGGTGATTTCTTATTCTATTTATTTCTTGTTTTATTTTTATTATATATATATTTTTGCGTATATAACCATCGTGAAAAAGGATAAAAAGGAGTACCTTTCGAAAGACGGGGAAAAATCAGAATTTTTAAAGCCTCCGGCCACCAGCCACGGAGGCGCGTGTGGCGCGTGGCGTAGAAATCCGACGGACGGAGCTCAGGCGAGGAGACGATCATTTCAGAGAATTTTTCGAAGTTTTTTTTAAAAAAAAACAAACCAAATGATTTTTTTTAATAAAACCGATATTTATAAATTGTAACATCCTGAATTTTTGGGCCTATGCATTTAGTGGGTGAATATGTGTAATGAGTTAATTTGAGCATTAGGGGTCTAAATTGGGCTCAGGATTGGGCTGAAGCCTTAGTTAAATTTTTGTTTGGGCACTATAGGGTTTAAAAGGTGGTATTTGAGTTTAAAATATCAAAATGGGCTTGTGGCCCAGTGGTCAGTGGCGCCACTTAGGGAGCAAGGAGGTGACGCCACACAAGGGAGTAAGGGGCCCAAATTTAAGTTACATGGAGCCCAACTTTTTTAATTTAAGTTAGCTAAATTTCGGCATTAGGGTTAGGTAGAGTGGACGGCAACAAGGCTCAAAAATAGGAGGATTTATGTGAATGGGATAATGTAGATAATATAGTTGATAATATGGAAGAAAAAAAAAAGGGAGAAAAGATAGGAGCTATCTACAAGGCTAGGAGTTGGCCGAAATTCCATCACCTAGAGAAGTGAAGAAATCGGTTTCTTTATGGAAAAGGGGGTGCCGAATTTTCCCTTTTTATTTGATTAATTTTTAGTTATCAGGAAGGGCACTTTCGGTTTTTCATAGGTAAGTGCCGAAATTTTTATAAATAGGGAGGGTTCTCTTCTTTATTTTTCAGCATTTAGGGTTTCCACCTTTTCTTTCTCTTCTTTCTTCTAAAAGCCGAAAACCCCATTATTTTTTTATCTTCTTTCTCCTAAAAGCCAAAAACTCCATTATTCTCTTCTTTCTTCTAAAAGCCGAAAACTTTATTATTCTCTTCTTTCTTCTAAAAGCCGAAAACTCCATTATTCTCTTCTCTTCTTTCTTCTAAAAAGCCGAAAGCCGAAAACTCCATTATTCTTTTCTCTTCTTTCTTCTAAAAGCCGAATCTCTATAAATTTCTTCGAATCATCTTCTCTTCCTAATTTTTCGCAAAAATCCGGAATCCTCTGGGAGTAGCCGAATCTTCTCTAGTAAGATCTCTTAGATCTAAAAGCCGGAAAACACTAGTTCCTGAATCTCATATCACTTTTCGAGATTTCAAGGCGGATAAGCGGTGGTGTTGGCTACGGATAGCGTCGACTTAGAGGGTCTCGTTCTAACAGATGTCTGGTGTGTAGATCTCTAACACACTAGTAATCTGATCTTGAATATATGTTATGGGCTAAAAGCCTAAAAAGGTCAGTATAATAATCAGACTAAATATATGTTATGGGCTAAAAAGCGGGAAAAAGTCAGATAGACAGTCGGATTACCCAAAAAGGGTAGGCAAGGGATGCAGTGCGTAATCATAGAAACTTCTCTATGTATCGATGTATGTGATAGACTGTGAACTTTTAGGTAGTATATTGTTTTGATTCTGCATATATGTATGCATGGGATGGGATTGATATGATGAAAGGGAAGAAGGTCGCATAGCGATCGGTGGCTTTGCCACATAGGTCACATAGTGATCGGTCTTTATGACAAGCAGCTCAGCTGTCGAAATACTACGATGTATTATTAAGGTCGCATGGCGATCGGTGGCTTTGCCACATAGGTCACATAGTGATCGGTCTTTAAGAAAGGCAGCATAGCTGTCGATATGGTGTGTAGCGGTTGGAAGGTTGATTGTAGAAATCCCCAAGGTGTGATGGTTGGTACGGGTTGGTGTGTAGAGGATGGATTTCTAGGCTGGGATGGGTCATGATGCATATATAGTTACCCTTGTATACGGGCCAATGCCATAATGTGTTTGTGGGCCAAGCCTTTGATGTGTTTTCGGGATTTACACACTGAGTCTTGGTGACTCACCCTATTATTTTTCCCTAACTGCGGATGAGCGTGAGATCGTGGACATGGGAGCAAAGGCGGACTTGAGGGCCATCAAGTTTTTATTCCTATAGATTATTTTGGTTTTTCCTTAAGTTTTTAATTTTGGAAACATTTATGTAATAAGGCCCCATAGTTTATACTCACTACTTAGTTTTTAATATTTGCAACTTATGGAACTTTGTCAAAGGTTTTATTATTCAAAATAATAATAATACAAGGTTTTCTTTTCAAAAGTCACTTGTTTATTCGAATTTTGCCTAATAACTTATGATTTACTAAAACCAACTTAGCAAAAGTTTTCAACGTACAACCCGTAGCATACCAGATCTGGTCGAAACTTATAGGCCGGGTTTGGGGTGTTACATAAATGAAGAGAAATAGCGCCGTTTTGATAAAGCTTGACCCGCGCGTTGACCTGGACCCGAACAAGGATCCGCGTGTTTTTGAAAATGGGAAAATTATCCCTTTAGTCCCTCCGCATAATTTCAGTTTTGTAATTAAGTCCGTTTATATCCTTTTATTTATAATTTGACCCCTTTATATCTGTTTTTATTATTATTTAATCCTGGTTTCTTTATTTTTCAAACCTTTTTTTTGTTTTTTTTCTTTAAAATTATTATATTATTATATTGAAATATTTTAAAATTTTTATTTTAAATTATTTGTATATTAATTTATTAATAATATAAATTTATATATATTTTTTATTATCTTTATATTTAATTATTATTATATATATTATTTTACTTGTTTAATAATTTATATATTATTATTATTTTTTTATTATGTTATATTTTGTATATTATATATTATTATGTTACATTTGTATTATTTCTAAAACTTTATTTTTATAAAATTTATTTATATTATCTAATCTATTCTATTTATATTATTTATTTATAATTAGTGTATTATATATATATTTATTATTTATTATTTTACTTTGCTTAATATTATTATATATTATTTTCATATATTAGTTATTATATTATATATTTTAAAAAATTTTATACATTGTATAGTATTATATTATATCATATTTTTATCTTTATAAAATATATTTATATTGAAAAACATGTTTCATTTACATTATTTATATTTTATTTTATTTAAAATCATTATATACTATTCCTTTTATTTATGCATTGTTTACATTGTTTATATCATATAAGTATGTAATTTTATTTATTTATTTTATTTGTTTATTATTAATCTTGCTAGAAAATTTTCATATTCATTTAGTAATTTCTATTTTGATATTTATGGTTTTATGTATATATTTTATTCGCTCATATTCTTTTATTTATTTATTTATGATGGCCATTGTATAGTTATTTATTTATTGTTTTATAAATACATTTTTTTTTTGCAAAATTACTATATTAAGGCAATGTTTTGATATTTAGAAATTCGGGAAATAGTGCCCTAACGTGCTGGGTTGCGATTTTCCGTTTGGCTAAATAACTAAATATCCTTTTAACAAGTTTTATAAATCATGAGAGGATTTTGATTACGAAGGTTTTAAAATATCGTGTCCTAACGTGTTGGATGTGATGTTTATATTCTTTCGGAACAAAGAAATCTCAAGTTTTAAATAAAAAAACCTTATTCTTGGGAATTCAAAACGTTGTATCCTAACTTATTGGGTGTGATGTTTTGTATCTTGAGGTAAGAATTTTCTAAAATAAAGATGCACCTAGCTTCAAAGTTATAAAATGCTGTATCCTAACTTATTGGGTGTGGTATTTTTATTTCTTTGAAATAGGTAGGTCTTGGTTTTCCTTCTAATAAAGGATCTTATTTTAAACTTTTTAAATTTCAAACATTTGGACATGATTTTATTAATTAGGTACCAATTTTTGGGCGTTATGAGGGTGCTAACCCTTCCTCATACGTAACCGACTCCCGAATCCGTTTTTTCGTTTTTCGTAGACCAAAATCAAATGTTTTAAAATGAAACATTTTACAAGGTGATCCAATCACACCTAAGTAAAAAAGGATTGGTGGTGACTCCCGTTTTTGTTTTTAAAGTCGATCCCCATTTTTCAAAACTCAATTTTTAAAATGGTTTCGACAGCTAGGCGACTCCACTGGGGACCAATAAGAGAGTCAAGCCGTAAAATTGATAGTTTCATATCCTCATGTCTGAATTTAAAAATCTGATTTTAAAATGATCATTTATATTTGCATGTGGTTCAAAATATTTATGCATTGCACTGCATGACCATTACGGTCACACCCTTAAGTGGGAGCGAGAAGCTATGCTTTCGTGAGGTTTTCACCTCCGCATGGTCTAGTTGATTGCTTCCGGAATACATCTGTACTTATGTCTTCGTGAAGTTTTCACTTCCGCATGGCCATAGGGAAATGTATTCCCCTGAACCGAACTCGGTCCATATGAGCCTATAATGGGTGAGGATCAAAGAATCTGCTGGTTCGGGTACCTCAACTTTAGAGCTAAACCACACGTAGAGAACATAGGAACCCACCCTAGGTAGAACTATGTCAAACCCTAGTGGTCACCCTGATAGGTTCTATGTTATTTATTTTTCCTATACTAACGGGTTTTCTTTTGTTTTGATTGCATTGCATTCATATCATAGAAAAGAGGTGTTGATTTCAAATTCAATTACTAAATAGAAAAGTTTGTCATAAGAAAACGAGTTTTTTGATAAAGTGGATTATAATACGGTCTTGTCCGAATATAGTCTAAGTGAACACAACAAGAGAGGACTTATAGCCGGCGAAGGAATACAAGACTTTATTATCCGAGGATTCAAGCTGACAAAGACTAATCGAGAATCACCACTTCTCAATTTTCTTGAAGAAGCTAACGAGTATTATGGAGCAGTGAGTCGCGTCCCAGATCAAGCAAAAAGGAGCTAGAGGAAGCATCTATTAAAAGTTTGCAAGACTTGACTTTTGCGAAGAAGGGATTCATGTTTTCACTTGGACTATGAGGATAAGGTCGTGTATGCGATCCGTTTTATGTAAAGAAATTTGCTTTCTAGAAAAGTTTTTCTAATGTAACTGAATTCAGAATCAACGCCTCTCTCTCTTTGCATTCATGCATTTGCATTCAAGTCTATTGTAACACCCCAAACCCGGCCCAAACGTTACGACCAGATCTGGTATGCTACGATTTTAAGGTTAGAAACTTTACTTGGAATGATTCTGAAAAACTTAGTCGTTTTTGTAGATAATCTTTAAATAGGTGGCACTGGTAGAAAATCTTTGAAATTTTATTTTTTTTTCTAAAACAAGTGTTATTTTAAATAATGTGTGAAAATCCCATTTTTATTTCTTTTAATCATAAGTCTTTGATCATGAATGAAAAAAAAAACATAAACATTGACAAGTATCAACTTATAACCTAAGCGATGGAGGCCTTATTACATCAAATAATTCCAAAATTTAAACTTAAAATAAAATGAAAATTTAATAAATAAAAGACTTGTTGGCCCCACGAGTCCGCCTCGGCTCCTTTGTCCACGATCTACTGCTCATCTGCAAAGTTAGGGAAAAATAATAGGGTGAGTCACCAAGACTCAGTGTGTAAATCCCGAAAACACATCAAAGGCTTGGCCCACAAACACATTATGGCCTTGCCCGTATACAAGGGTAACTATATATGCATCATGGCCCATCCCAGCCTAGAAATCCATCCTCTACACACCAACCCGTACTAACCATCACACCTTGGGGATTTCTACAATCAACCCTCCAACCGCTACACACCATATCGATAATTTGTCTTTGCTTTGTCTTAAAGACCGATCATCTGTGTGACCTATGTGGCAAAGCCACCGATTGCCATGCGACCTTAATAATACATCGTAGCATTTCGACAGCTGAGCTGCCTGTCATAAAGACCGATCACTATGTGACCTATGTGGCAAAGCCACCGATCGCTATGCGACCTTCTTCCCTTTCATCATATCAATCCCATCCCATGCATACATACATGCAGAATCAAAACAATATACTACCTAAAAGTTCACAGTCTATCACATACATCGATACACATAGAGAAGTTTCTATGATTATGTACCTGGCATCCCTTGCCTACCCTTTTTGCTTGCGATGGGATTCGAACTCAGGCTCCCCCGTAACTTAATCCACGCCACTAGCCACTAGGCCACAAGCTCCTCTTTTTGATATTTTAAACTCAGATACCACCTTTTAAACCCTATAGTGCCCAAACAAAAATTTAACTAAGGCTTCAGCCCAATCCTGAGCCCAATTTGCACCTCAAATTCTCAAATTAATACTTTAATCATATCTACACATTAAACGCATAAGCCCAAAAATTCAAGATGTTACAGTTCTACCCCCCTTAAAGAAATTTCGTCCTCAAAATTTCCAACTAACTATCAATCATACTACCCAAGTCTCACCACTATGCTTCCGCTGTGAACTCTAATTCTAAAGCCAAAAGAAACACTTGGGATAATATGATAGAGTACGCACCGGTATTCACATCTGGAGCGTCCTCGTCCTTGTCCCCTTGCACTCATTCTTCCGATTGACGTTTATCTGGTTAGAAATTTTATGAATTAATAGTTTTCTTCCACTGATTAACCACGAACAGTCTTATGAACAGTAGTTTAAGAGTAGTTCTTTCGAATTCGAAATTACATCTACAAGTTTTAGTCTCAAGTTCACATGTTCTAGTCCTAAGAAGCACATACGTCCAATCATCAACCATCCACATACAAGTAGCATTCACGAACTTACATTCATCATGTAGGGGTGTCTTCATCGTTTCACTACCCAGGGGTATTTTCGTGATTTATCCTACAGGGGTTTTTTCCGTAATTTTTCGAAATAGGGTTCCTTGGTGATTTTGTGAAAGAAGGGTATTTTGGTAATTTTGTAATTTGGGGGTATTTCGATAATTTTGCAATCCGGGGGTATTTCGGTAATTTTACAAATTAAGGATATTTTGGTTATTTATAAATTAGGGGTAATTTAGTAGTTTTACAAAATAGAGTGGCTGGTCCCTTTCGGGTTTTAGTTATAAATTTTGGCAGTCAACAAGTCCTCATGACTAAGGTGAACAGTCCACTACGCACTGTGCAGGTAGGATCCCAAATAAGAGGAGGTGAGTCACTAGGGCTCGCTTAATTACCAAGCTCTCCTCGAATCCAATCCTAGACATGCGTATGCTGTTGCCACACCCTATCTCGTGACTTGTTCACATGTTTGTTTGGTTGGATTAAATCTTATGAATTTAGAGAGTTGTTTAAACTAAGCCTAAAGTCCATCAATGTCTAATATATTAGCCTACGCCCACCAAGCCCATCAAGCCCACATACATATCACATCCAAAATTTTAGAATACTTACTGCGTGGATCGGTGCTTGGTGAGACTCGAAGGCCATATCTTCTTCCGATTTTTTCTCAATTTCACATAAATTTTCAAAACACTACTAGACCTATTTCACACTCCGAGTTTTGAACTGGGCTCGATATAAAATGTAACACCCCAAACCCTACTAAACGTTACGACCAGATCTGGTATGCTACGGTTTTAAGGTTAGAAACTTTACTTGGAATGATTCTAAAAAACTTAGTCATTTTTGTAGATAATCTTTAAATAGGTGGCACTGGTAGAAAATCTTTGAAATTTTTTTTTCTAAAACAAGTGTTATTTTAAATAATATGTGAAAATCCCATTTTTATTTCTTTTAATCATAAGTCTTTGATCATTAATGAAAAAAAACATAAACATTGACAAGTATCAACTTATAACCTAAGCGATGGAGGCCTTATTACATCAAATAATTCCAAAATTTAAACTTAAAATAAAATGGAAATTTAATAAATAAAAGACTTGTTGGCCCCACGAGTCCGCCTCGGCTCCCTTGTCCACGATCTACTGCTCATCTGCAAAGTTAGGGAAAAATAATAGGGTGAGTCACCAAGACTCAGTGTGTAAATCCCGAAAACACATCAAAGGCTTGGCCCACAAACACATTATGGCCTTGGCCCGTATACAAGGGTAACTATATATGCATCATGGCCCATCCCAGCCTAGAAATCCATCCTCTACTTTCCAACCCGTACCAACCATCACACCTTGAGGATTTCTACAATCAACCCTCCAACCGCTACACACCATATCGACAGCTGTGCTGCCTGTCTTAAAGACCGATCATTGTGTGACCTATGTGGCAAAGCCACCGATCACCATGCGACCTTAATAATACATCGTAGCATTTCGACAAATGAGTCGTCATTATAAAAGACCGATCACTATGTGACCTATGTGGAAAAGCCACCGATCGCTATGCGACCTTCTTCCCCTTCATCATATCAATCCCATCCCATGCATACATACATGCAGAATCAAAATAATATACTACCTAAAAGTTCACAGTCTATCACATACATCGATACACATAGAGAAGTTTCTATGATTACGTACCTGGCATCCCTTGCCTACCCTTTTTTGCTTGCGATGGGATTCGAACTCAGGCTCCCCCGTAACTTAATCCACGCCGCTAGCCACTAGGCCACAAGCTCCTCTTTTTGATATTTTAAACTCAGATACCACCTTTCAAACCCTATAGTGCCCAAACAAAAATATAACTAAGGCTTCAGCCCAATCCTGTGCCCAATTTGCACCTCAAATTCTCAAATTAATACTTTAATCATATCTACACATTAAATGCATAATCCCAAAAATAATCTGTACTAAATATATGTTATGGGCTAAAAGCCAGAAAAAGGCTATATAGTAATCTGTACTAAATATATGTTATGGGCTAAAAACCGAAAAAATGCTGTATAGTAATCTGTACTAAATATATGTTATGGGCTAAAAGCCGGAAAAAGGCTGTATAGACAGTCGAATTACCCAAAAAGGGTAGGCAAGGGATGCTAGGTACGTAATCATAGAAACTTCTCTATGTGTATCGATGTATGTGATAGACTGTGAACTTTTAGGTAGTATATTGTTTTGATTCTGCATGTATGTATGCATGGGATGGGATTAATATGATGAAGGGGAAGAAGGTCGCATAGCGATCGGTGGCTTTGCCACATAGGTCACATAGTGATCGGTTTTTATGACAAAGTGACTCAATTGTGTCGAAAATGCTACGATGTATTATTAAGGTCGCATGGCGATCGGTGGCTTTGCCACATAGGTCACACAATGATCGGTCTTTAAGACAGCAAAGACAAATTGGTCGATATGGTGTGTAGCGGTTGGAGGGTTGATTGTAGAAATCCCCAAGGTGTGATGGTTGGTACGGATTGGTGTGTAGAGGATGGATTTCTAGGCTGGGATGGGTCATGATGCATATATAGTTACCCTTGTATACGGGCCAAGGCCATAATGTGTTTGGGGGCCAAGCCTTTGATGTGTTTTCGGGATTTACACACTGAGTCTTGGTGACTCACCCTATTATTTTTCCCTAACTTTGCAGATGAGCAGTAGATCATGGACATGGGAGCAAAGGCAGACTCGAGGGGCCATCAAGTTTTTATTCCTATAGATTATTTCAGTTTTTCCTTAAGTTTTTAATTTTGGAAACATTTATGTAATAAGGCCCCATAGTTTATACTCACTACTTAGTCTTTAATATTTGCAACTTATGGAACTTTGTCAAAGGTTTTATTATTCAAAATAATAATAATACAAGGTTTTCTTTTCAAAAGTCACTTGTTTATTCAAATTTTGCCTAATAACTTATGATTTACTAAAACTAACTTAGCAAAAGTTTTCAACGTACAACCCGTAGCATACCAGATCTGGTCAAAACTTATGGGCCGGGTTTGGGGTGTTACGTCTATAGAGAGAGTCTAATTAGTTTAAATTATAGGAGAGAGAGAGAAAGAAAATCTGGAACCTGAACACCTTTACGGTACAAGAGCTAAGTCAAGGAAAATGGACCAGAGAATGGAGCAATTCCAAAGAGATATGCAGAACCAGATGCAGGAACAGATAGCCAAGCTCCAGCAAGAGATGAGGGACCAGCTATTGGAGGCCCAAAAGAACTTGATGGCCCAAATGGCCCAGATGATGAGTGGGATAATAGACAAGGGAAAGGGTCCCATAGTCAATGCTGAAGACAATGAGGATTTCCCTAGGGGATTCACTCCACCACATGTGCAAACACAACCTGAGGAATATCCCAGGAGGCCACCTGTCACAATTAGGCCTCAGCAAGGGTAAGCTGACACTGAAGTGCCCATGAATTTTCAAGTTGGCGCAGGAGCCAACCCAGGAGATAACCCTACTAACCCCGTTATTCCTGATTTGGATATAGCAGAAAGGGAAGGGATGAGAATCGAATCTTCAAGGAAGTTGGAGGATCGTTGTAGATGGTTGGAAGAAAAGTTCCAGGCTTTGGAAAACACTGATTATCACCATGGTATGGATGCAAAAGACTTGAGTTTGGTTCCAGATTTGGTGCTTTCTCATAAGTTCAAGATGCCAGAGTTTGAGAAGTATAATGGAACTAGTTGCCCTGAAGCCCACATCACTATGTTTTGTAGACGGATGACTGGCTACGTGAATAATGATCAACTTCTGATTCATTGTTTCCAAGACAGTTTGGTAGGGGCAGCGTCTAGATGGTACAATCAGCTCAGCCGTGCTAACATTAGTTCTTAGAGAGACTTGGCCCAAGCCTTCATGAGGCAGTACAATCATGTCACAGACATGACGCCTGACCGAATCATGTTGCAAAACATGGAAAAGAAATCAAACGAGAGTTTTAGGTAATACGCACAAAGATGGAGGGAAGTTGCCATGCAAGTTCAACCGCCTCTCTTGGAAAAGGAAACCATCATGCTGTTTATCAACACTTTAAAGGCACCTTTTATCACCCATATGATAGGAAGCACCACTAAAAGCTTTGCGGATATAGTCATGGCGGGTGAAATGATAGAAAATACCATAAGGGGTGGCAAGATTGAAGCGGCAGAAACTACTAGAAGGTCTACCCCTAAGAAAAAGGATGACGAGGTGAATAATGCGAGTACATACAACAAAGGGTACTCAAAGGTAGTCACTGTTAGCCAACCAAAAGTGGTTACGGCTGGGCAACAAGGGTCGACGAGACAAGAATCAGGCCCTAGATAAAATTCTGAAAAGCTCCAATTTACGCCAATTCCAATGACATATCAGGAGCTATATCAGACTTTATTAGAGGCACGTGTAGTGTCCCCATATTATCTGTGGTCGTTACAACCCCCATATCCTAAATGGTATGACTCCAACGTTCAATGTGATTACCACGCAGGAGTAACGGGACATTCAATAGAAAATTGCACTACCTTCAAAAAGGTAGTTGAGAGACTTCTTAAGATGGGAGTTGTCAAGATTGATGACGCACCCAGTGTGGAGAACCCATTACCCAATCATGGAGACAAAAAAGTTGTGATCCCTTGAAGAAATCGAAAGCGAAGAGGGAATCAGAGAACGAAGTTTCCAAGCCCTTGTATATTGGGGAATGTTTTGAATAATGGGACTGTGGAGGAGATCCCTGTATTTTTAGAAGCTGATCTATAGTAATGTGCAAAACATGCTTGTTACCTTAAGCCTAGAGGCAATAAAAACTCTTTTGTGAAATAGTCTTGTGTCCAGAACTTTATTTCAATAAAATGCATTTTTAAGCAAATGTTCTTTTATTCTTTCCATTTCATATTGTACATTTTTTGTTTTACAATATTCTTTCATTCTTTATTCATGACCATACAAATAACTGTTCTTTGAATTATTTATTCTTTTGAAATATTCTTTCGAACCTATACTAGGTCTCCAGATATCAACGACATGAGCGACGTTGTTACTGACTCCCTTTTTGAATGAGATATGGGTCTAGGGGATCTCAGGACTTTGAAGACGACAAAGATTGTAGCATGTCTTCTGACTTGTTAAGAATGGTTTAGCAAGATGAAAAATAGACCTTACTTAACAAAGGGCCAGCAGAAATTATGGGCCTAGAAAAGGGGTGAAGATCGAAGCCCAGCTTACCATAGAAATAATGCAAGACATTATTGAGTTATTTTGCACGATCATATCAGGACATGCCTGGGATACTAAGATGCGTGCTAAACATGAGGATCGGGCACGATCTACATAGAAAGTTAGCTATGCCGTATTTAAGGAGACAAGATTCATGTGCCTTCTCCATTTCATCACAAATTTTCCATATGTGGGGGCATGGATATTATGGGGCCAATCTCGCCAAACGCTTCTAGTTGACATTAATTTACCGTCATGGTCGTCGTCTACTTCACTAAGAAGGTGGAAGTAGCTTCATATGCCAAAGTCGACAGTCATCAAATTCCAAAAAAAAAAAAGAAGAAGAAGAAGAAGAAGAAGAATAAAGGAAAGGATCAAATGCTAGCACAGAATGCATAACTTTACAAAGTCAAAGTTTACAGTTTGTCCAAAGATCAGGCAGCATATCACTGTATAACAAAAGTTTCAAAAAAAAAGGTGACTTAGACTTGTAAGGATTGGCATAAGGAGCTACCGTTACCTTCCGTCTTATTAAATTTCGGCTAGAATCTTCGCTGAGAGCAACGTCTTACCCGTTCGTTTATGGAAATGAAGCATTTTGCTAATTGAACTTAGTTGAAGAAAAGGTTAAAGTTATGACAAAGAGGTTCATCCTAGAGAATTCCACAAGGGGAACCTGATGTTGAAACATATTTTTCTTCTACAAAACGATTTTAGAGGAAAGCATATGCCAAAATGGGAAGGTCTTATGTAGTGCCTGTTCTAGAGGAGCATTGATATTGATCGAAACAAATGGCGAAGACTTGCCTAATCCGGCGAGTTCAGGTTCAAACAAGAAGTATTTCACCTGAAAAGGGAAGGTCCAAGGTGAAAACTCGCAAAGGGTACCTTGAGTAAAAAAAAAAAAACAAAGGAGAGGCCAAGGCGAAAACCCGCAAAGGGCGCTTTGAGACCAAAGGGGCTTTGAGTCGAAAACCCAGAAAGGGCGGCTCAAATTTTGAATAAAAATGGGGCATACAGTAGTCTTGCTACGTCTGAATTAGTAAAGAGGAAGTATGTCACGTCTTGGGGCATCGACAAAGTACTCCGGATCCCCTAAACACATATTGAGCTTAAAATGGTCCTCAAGAAGTTGGAACAAAGAAGCTCAGGTTGCGATATCTGGGGCACCTAGCTTCTATCCTACCCATTTTGGATTCCTCATCTTTGATTGCTTTATTCTTTTGAGATACACCCAAATCAATTTTCTTTTATTTCCTGGGATATCTTTGATTAAATTATTTTTTCTGAGCTATGCTCCTGAACAATTTCTTTCTCGTCCATTCTCGTGTTCTTTTTCAAGCATTTATATTGAAATAATGATTAATGGATTAAAAAAACTTTCATAAAAGGAGTTTCGTATATTACTCTGGAAGCTTCTAAATAATATGAGAATCTGAAACAGGACTATTGTTCAGAACTCACCAAGCCTAAGTGATTGGAAACATTGGAAAATGGTTATCTCTTCGGATTCTTATTGGATAAGACAATTTCGTTGGTGATACCATATCGGTAAATGACGAATAACGTCAAGCCAAGTGTAAAAGGGGATCATTGTCGGGAGACCCTGCATTCATATAAATTTCAGATTTATACACCTAGGGAATGGTGAAAAATGATACAAGTTCTGTACCTCTGAGTGGTAATAGATTGGATGGAAGAAGTCAAATGTTATTACAAAGAGGAGGCACAAACTTCATATCCCAAGGTTCAAGCGAGTGGACTCAGAATTACCACGGGGCAAAATAATGAAGCAAGAAAATGATACTTCAAGGGGGAACTAAGATGAAACCTTGACAGATAAATGAGTGATAATGCCTTAAGCGGGAATCATACTCATATCATTTTTACATTCATAGCATGTCTAATTAGGAGCATTTGAGGCATTTCAATCAAGGCATCCTAATTATTGGACATAATCATATACCCATTCTACAAAAGTTATGTCCTTTAAAAGACAATGTAGTAAGGTCGAAGATAGCCAATCTGGCATTCCCGAGCTTTGCGAGCTGCATTGAAGATGGCGATCCGCATTCCCGAGCTTTGCGGGAAAGCAAATTGAAGATAGCAAATCTGGCATTCCCGAGCTTTGCAGAGCGCATTGAAGATAGCCAATCGGCATTCCCGAGCTTTGCGAGAAGCGATTGAAGATAGCCAATCGGCATTCCCGAGCTTTGCGAAGCGATTGAAGATAGCGAATCAAGGCGTTCTCGAGCTTTGCGAAGCTGATTGAAGATAGCAAATTTGGCATTCCCGAGCTTTGCAGAAGCGATTGAAGATAGTGAATCGGCATTCCTGAGCTTTGCAGTAAGCAGATTGAATATAGCGAATCTGGCATTCCGGAGCTTTGCAGGAAGCAGATTGAAGATAGCGAATCTGACATTCCTGAGCTTTGCAGGAAGCAGATTGACGATAGTAAATCTGGCATTCCTGAGCTTTGCAGGAAGCAGATTAAAGATAGCAAATCTGGCTTTCCTGAGCTTTGCAGGAAGCAGATTGAAGATAGCAAATCTGGCATTCCTGAGCTTTGCAGGAAGCAGATTAAAGATAGCAAATCTGGCATTCTTGAGCTTTGCAGGAAGTAGATTGAAAAGTAGCAGATCTGGCAATTCCTGAGTTTGCAGGAAGCAGATTGAAGACATCAGTCTGGTGATCCCTGAGTTTGTAGGGATCAGATTTAAAATATCAGATCTGGTCTCCCTGAGTTTGCAATGGAGCAGATCAAAAGATAGTGGATACTGCCTTCATGAAGTTGAAGCTAGCAGACTTACTGAAATCAAGATGAAGTTCCAATACCATTGAAGTTACGATAGAGTTGGAAGCCGTTTGAAGAAGGCGAGGATCAAGAAGTTGGAGCTCGGCCAAAACCGGGCAAAATTAGTCCTTTATAGTCTTTGCTCTATTCTCGTTTCACAACAATGAGCAAAGAGGGGCAGCTGTAATGGCCCATTTTTGCCCGGGCTAGAATAAATCAAAATAAAAAATAAAACTAGTGTTTATTTTAAACAGTCCAATTACATTAACCTAAATATACCCAAACTCAAAACCAATAACACTACCGTGGCCCAGTTACACCCTAGCCCAATAACCCATTACCAACAGATTACCTCTAACCTAAAACAGTCTACCCGATTAGCCCACTTACAACTGAGACCCAAAACACCAACAGCACTCCTAATCGGACCTGCTAAACACGGCCCAATGGCCCAAACTTGTTTCCAGAAATTGGAAACCCCAAACCCTAGGGTTTCTTAGGCGCCGCAGCACCCCAATCGCCACAGTATCCCAACAGTCACGCCTTTCGCGCCGCAGCCACCAGAATCCCCCTTTGCGCCGCAAGCCTCGCCATCATCAGGCCCCGATTCGCGCGTGGATCACTCCCCATCACCGCCGCATTCTTCTCGTTTACCTGCAAAAGAAGAAAGAAACACCAGTAGATCACAGTAAACATGGAAATCATTTTATTACTATTTTTTTTCAAAAGGCTATAAAAGCCTGTGAAAAACCTGTAAAAAAGGACACACGGGGAAAAATAGACACAAAAATAGAGAGATTTTTAGAGAAAAAAGATACATATACAGGCACAATATACTGTCAGAGAGATTAGAAAAATAAAACACTTCGATTTCTCAGAGGTGATTTCTTATTCTATTTATTTCTTGTTTCATTTTTATTATATATATATATATTTGCGTATATAACCATCGTGAAAAAGGATAAAAAGGAGTACCTTTCGAAAGACGGGGAAAAATCAGAATTTTAAAGCCTCCTACCACCGCCACGGAGGCGCGCGCGTGGTGGCGTGTGGCGCAGAAAAACGGACTTTGACTGAGCTCAAAGCGAGAGACAATCATTGAGAATTTTTAGGAGTTTTTTTAAAAAAAAACAAACCAAATGATTTTTTTAATAAAACCGATATTTATAAATGAAGAGAAACGGCGCCGTTTTGATAAAGCTTGACTACAAGCCTTGAATTCAACAAGGATCCGCGTGTTTTTGAAAATGGGAAAATTATCCCTTTAGTCCCTCCGCATAATTTCAGTTTTGTAATTAAGTCCGCTTTATATCCTTTTATTTATAATTTGACCCTTTATATATCTGCTTTTTATTATTATTTAATCTGGTTTCTTTATTTTTCAAACCTTTTTTGTTTTTTTCTTTTAAAATTATTATATTATTATATTGTAATATTTTAAAATTTTTATTTTAAATTATTTGTATATTAATTTATTAATAATATAAATTTATATATATATATTTTTTATTATCTTTATATTTATTTATTATATATATTATTTTACTTGTTTAATAATTTATATATTATTATTATTTTTTTATTATTATGTTATAGTTTGTATATTATATATTATTATGTTACATTTGTATTATTTCTAAAACTTTATTTTTTATAAAATTTATTTATATTATCTAATCTATTTTATTTATATTATTTATTTATAATTAGTGTATTATATATATATATATATTTATTATTTATTATTTTATTTTGCTTAATATTATTATATATTATTTTCATATATTAGTTATTATATTATAAATTTTATACATTGTATAGTATTATATTATATCATATTTTTATCTTTATAAAATATATTTATATTGAAAAACATGTTTCATTTACATTATTTATATTATATTTTATTTAAAATCATTATATACTATTCCTTTTATTTATACATTGTTTACATTGTTTATATCATATAAGTATGTAATTTTATTTATTTATTTTATTTGTTTATTATTAATCTTGCATGAAAATTTTCATATTCATTTAGTAATTTCTATTTTGATATTTATGGTTTTATGTATATATTTTATTCGCCCATATTCTTTTTGTCGAAACCATTTTAAAATCGAGTTTTAAAAAACGGGGATCGACTTTAAAAACAAAATGGGAGTCGCCACCAATCCCTTTTTACTTAGGTGTGATTGGATCACCTTGTAAAACCTTTTATTTTAAAACATTTAATTTTGGTCTACGAAAAACAAGAAAACGGGTTCGGGAGTCGGTTACGTACGAGGAAGGGTTAGCATCCTCGTAACGCCCAAAAATTGGTACCTAATCGATAAAATCATGTCCAAATGTTTGAAGTTTAAAAGTCTTTAAAAATATGATTTCTTAAAAAAACTTTGAGCCATTTAAGTTAAAACTTGAGATTTCTTTGTTCCGAGAGAATATAAACATCACATCCAGTACGTTAGGACACGATATTTAAGAACCTTCGTAATCAAAATCATCTCATGATTTACAAAACTTGTAAAAGGGTATTTAGTTATTTAGCCAAACGAAAAATCGCAACCCAGTACGTTAGGGCACTATTTCCCGAATTTCTAAATACCAAAGCATTGCCTTATTTTAAAAACTTTTAAAAATATAATAGTTTTGCAAAAAAAAAATGGATTTTACTTTAAACAATAACCATGTAACAACATTGCATTTATATACTATCAACATATATATTAGAAGCAATTATTAACATTTAATATAAACAATATAAAATACAACTAAAATAACTACACTAGGGTAATCATAAAATAATAAATAAATAAAAGGGTATTGTATAAACAAATAAAATATATAAAGCAATATACATAAAACAATAAAAAATACTAAATACTAAATATATAATTTAATACATATAAAAGATAATACATAATAATATATATAATAATATATATACAAAAATAAAAATTTTAGAAAATAATATATGATATAATATAATACTATGTAATATAAAAAATTTAAAAAAATATATAATATAGTATATAAAAAATAATATGTAATGAAAATAATTTTGAGCTAAATAAAATAATAAATAATGAAAATATATGTATATATGTAGTACATTAATTATAAAATTATAATATAAACAATATAAATAAAATAAATTAGATAATATAAATAAATTTTATATAAAATAAAGCTTTAGAAATAATATATATAATTTAATACTATATAATATACAAAATATAATATAATAAATAATAAAAATATATAATAAAATATAAATTATTAAACAAGTAAAATAATAATTAAAATAATAATCAAATATATAAATAATACATACAATATATATATATAAATTAATTAATTAAATATAAAAAATAATATAGAATATTTTAATGTGATAAAACTATAAATTATAATATAAAATAATAAAATAAAATAAAAAGGATAAAAATAAAATTAAAATAAAGAAACAGGGGTTAAAAAGCAATTAAAACAGATTAAAAGGACTAAATTAAAACTTCTATTAAATTACAGGGGTTAAAACAGAAATTAAGCCAAATTCAAAAACTACGACGTTTTAATCTCACCCTTTAAAGAGCCCGAGGGACTAAATTAAAAGATAATTAAACTTTTAGGGCCAAATTTGAAATATAAAAAAATGAAGTTAAATGGAATAAAAAAATAAAAACTGTGGAAGGACTAAAATGGTAACTATACCATTAATAAGAAATGCGCGGATCCTACCCGGGTATCCGGGTCGACGCGCGGATCTTATAAGGCAAAACAACGTCGTTTTCCTTTACTTATAAAAATCAATTTTATTTCAGAAAAACCATTTGAACATCGAGTTTAAAAAAAAACTTTGAAAGTTCTCTGAAATCCATCCAGGCTTTCGATCGTCTGTTCTCTGGCCCATGCCTCAACGCGCCTCACGCGCCTCCGGCAACGGTGGTCAAAGGCCTAAAACCTCGTCCCAAAAGGTAGTTTTCTCGCCTCTTATTTATTATCCTAGTACTACTTTAAAAAATATGCACGAATGAAAAATAAAATAAAATAGGAAATAATCACCTCGTTTTAAAAATATCCTGTTTCGATCTCTTTTTATTTCTCAATGTATTTTGTATCTATTTTCTTCTACAGTGTCTCGTGTCTTTTCAGATTATAAAATAATCGGCTTTTATAGCCTTGAAAAATTAAAATAAAAAGGAAAACTATATTCTTGCTATTCTCGCTTCAATTCTTCCCTTTTCAGCGGTGACGGCGGACGCGGGCGGTGATAGGGTAGCTCGCGTTGATGGCGGCGCGATTTGCGGCCGGACGAGGGCATGAGGAGTGATCGATGGCCGAACGAGGATCGCGCGCGACGATCGGTCTGGTGCGAGGTGCGGCGCGAGGGTTTCTGAAACCCTAAGTTGCCGAGGCTCGTTTTAAGTTTGGGCCCTTTTGGGCGGTTTAGGTTCTCGGGTCTGCATTTAGGTTTTGGGTAATGGGTTATTAGTCCGTAGGGTAGGTCTAGTTTAGGTTTAAGTTTGGGTTCGTATTGGGTCAAATGGTTTGTAAATGGACTGAAAAAAAACATTTATTTATTTTGTTTATCTTTTCTGAACGGGCCCGGGCAAAAATGGGCCATTACAGCTGCCCCACTTTGTTCATTGTCGTGTAACGAGAATAGAGCAAAGACTATAAAAGGACCAATTTTGCCCGGTCTTGGCCGAGCCTCGACTTCTTGATCCTCGCTTTCTTCAAATGGCTTCCAACTTTACTGCAACTTCAACGGTATTGGAACTTCATCTTGATTTCAGTAAGTCTGCTAGCTTTATTCTGTTTCTTGCAATTTCTAGAATGCCAAATTGATGTCTTTGATCTGCTTCCTGCAAACTCCGGAATTGCCTGATCTGCTATCTTCAATCTGATCCCTGCAAACACAGGGATCACCAAACTGATGTCTTTGATCTGCTTCTTGCAAACTTAGGAATTGCCAGATCTACTATTTTCAATCTGCTTCCTGCAAAGCTCAGGAATGCCAGATTTGCTATCTTCAATCTGCTTCCTGCAAAGCTCAGGAATGCCAGATTTGCTATCTTCAATCTGCTTCCTGCAAAGCTCAGGAATGCCAGATTGCTTATCTTCAATCTGCTTCCTGCAAAGCTTAGGAATGCCAGATTCGTTATCTTCAATCTGCTTCCTGTAAAGCTCATGAATGCCAGATTGGCTATCTTCAATCTGCTTCCTGCAAAGCTCAGGAATGCCAGATTTGCTATCTTCAATCTGCTCGCAAAAAGCTCGTGAATGCCAGATCGCCATCTTCAATCGCTTCTCGCAAAGCTCGGGAATGCCAGATCCGCCATCTTCAATCGCTTCTGCAAAGCTCAGAATGCCGATTTTCCATCTTCAATCTGCTTCGCAAAGCTCGGAATGCCGATTTGCTATCTTCAATCGCTTCCGCAAAGCTCGGGAATGCCGATTTGCTATCTTCAATCTGCTTCTTGCAAAGCTCAGGAATGCCAGATTGGCTATCTTCAATCTGCTTCCTGCAAAGCTCAGGAATGCCAGATTAGCTATCTTCAATCTGCTTCCTGCAAAGCTCAGGAATGCCAGATTGGCTATCTTCAATCTGCTTCCTGCAAAGCTCGGGAATGCCGATTGGCTATCTTCAATCTGCTTCGCAAAGCTCGTGAATGCCGATTGGCTATCTTCAATCGCCTCGCAAAGCTCGGGAATGCCAGATTTGCTATCTTCAATCTGCTTCCTGCAAAGCTCAGGAATGCCAGATTGGCTATCTTCGACCTTACTACATTGTCTTTTAAAGGACATAACCTGTAGAATGGGTATATGATTATGTCTAATAATTAGGATGCCTTGATTGAAATGCCTCAAATGCTCTTAATTAGACATGCTATGAATGTAAAAATGATATGAGTATGATTCCCGCTTAAGGTATTATCACTCATTTATCTGTCAAGGTTTCATCTTAGTTCCCCCTTGAAGTATCATTTTCTTGCTCAAATATTTTGCCCTGTGGTAATTCTGAGTCCACTCCACTTGAACCTTGGGATATGAAGTTTGTGCATCCTACTGTAATAACATTTGACTTCTTCCATCCAATCTATTACCACTCAGAGGTACAGAACTTGTATCGTTTTTCACCATTCCCTAGGTGTATAAATCTGAAATTTATATGAATGCAGGGTCTCCCGACAATGATCCCCTTTCACACTTGGCTTGACGTTATTCGTCATTTGCCGATATGGTATCACCAACGAAATTGTCTTATCCAATAAGAATCGGAAGAGATAATCATTTTCTGATATTTTCAATCCCTTAGGCTTGGTGAGTCCTGAACAATAGTCCTATTTCAGATTCTCATATTATTTAGAAGCTTCCAGAGTAATATACGAAACTCCTTTTATGAAAGTGTTTTTAATCCATTAATCATTATTTCAATATAAATGCTTGAAAAAGAACACGAGAATGGACGAGAAAGAAATTGTTCAAGAGCATAGCTCAGAAAAAAAATTTAATCAAAGATAACCCAGGAAATAAAAGAAAATTGATTTGGGTGTATCTCAAAAGAATAAAGTAATCAAAGATAAGGAATCCAAAATGGGTAGGATAGAAGCTAAGTGCCCAAGATATCGCAGCCTGAGCTTCTTTGTTCCAACTTCTTGAGGACCATTTTAAGCTCAATATGTGTTTAGGGGATCCGGAGTACTCTGTCAATGCCCCAAGATGTGACATACTTCCTCTTTACTAATTCAGACGTAGCAAGACTACTGTATGCTGCACTTTTATTCAAAATTTGAGCCACCCTTTTTGGGTTTTCAACTCAAAGCCCCTTTGGTCTCAAAGCGCCCTTTGCGGGTTTTCGTCTTGGCCTCTCCTTTGTCTTTTTTTTTTACCTCAAGGTACCATTTGCGAGTTTTCACCTTGGACCTTCCCCTTTCAGATGAAATACTTCTTGTTTGAACCTGAATTCGCCGGATTAGGCAAGTCTTTGCCATTTATTTTGGTCAATATCAATGCTCCTCTAGAACAGGCACTACATTAGACCTTCCCAGTTTGGCATATGCTTTCCTCTAAAATTGTTTTGTAGAAGAAAAATATGTTTCAACATCAGGTTCCCCTTGTGGAATTCTCTAGGATGAACCTCTTTGTCATAACTTTAACCTTTTCTTCAACTAAGTTCAATTAGCAAAATGCTTCATTTCCATAAACCAACGGGTAAGACATTGCTCCCAGCGAAGATTCTGGCCGACATTTAATAAGGCAGAAGGTAACGGTAGCTTCTTATGCCAATCCTTACAAGTCTAAGTCACCCTTTTTTTTGAAACTTTTGCTATGCAGTGATACACTACCTGATCTTTGGACAAACTGTAAACTTTGACTTTGTACAGTTATGCATTCTGTGTTGGCATCTGATCCTTTTTTTTTGAATTTGATGACTATCAACTTTGCAATTGGTAGACGACGACCATAACGAAGAATCGATGTCAACTAAAAGTATTTAACGAGATTGGCCTCATAATATCCATGCCCCCACATATGGAAATTTTGGGAAGAAGTGAAGAAAACGGATAAATCTTATCTCCTTAAATACAACATTTGCGGTACAATTGAAGCAATCTCCCTTTTGTGGTAGACCAACAGTGCCCCATCCTCTTGTTTAGCCTGCGTCTTATCAGTGTAGGTAAGTCCTGATATGATCGTGCGAAAATATCTTTGAATTGTAGAAAATAACTCAATAATATCTCACTTTATTTCTGTGGTGAGCTAGGCTTCGATCTTCATTCCTTTCCTAGGCTCGCAATATCCATTGACCCTATGTAAGGTGAGGTCTGTTTTTCATCTTGTTAAACCATTCTTAACAAGTCAGAAGATATGTCACAAACTCTGTCATCTTCAAAATCCTGAGATCCCCTAAACCCATATCTTGTTCAAAAAGGGAGTCAGTAACAATGTCGCTCATGATGTTGATATCTGGATACCTAAGCATGAAGGCAAGAAATCCAAAGAATAAATGATTCTAAGGATGATTACTTGTATGGTAATGAATAAAGAATGAAAGAGTAAAAAATGTATAGTAGAAAGAAGAATATGTACTCAAAAGATGCATTTTATTGAAATGAGAATTTAGGACACAAGCCTATTTCACAAAAGGGGTCTTATTGCCTCTAGGCTTAAGGCAACAAGCATGTTTTGCACATTACTCTAGATTAGCCCTAAAAGTACAGGGATTTCTTCTACACTCTCATTATTCAAAACACTCCCAAGTACACAAGGGCTTGTAAACTTCGTTCTCTAATTCCCTCTTCGCTTTCGATTTCTTTAAGGGATCACAATTTTCTTGTCTCCATGATTGGGTAATGGGTTCTCCACACTGGGTGTATCATCAATCTTGACAACTCCCATCTTAAGAAGACTCTCAACTACCTTTTTGAAGGCAGTGCAATTTTCTATTGAATGCCCCGTTACTCCTGCGTGGTAATCACATTGAACGTTAGAGTCATACCATTTAGGATATGGGGGTTGTAACGGCCGCAGATAATATGGGGACACTACACGTGCCTCTAATAAAGTCTGATATAGCTCCTGATATGTCATTGGAATTGGCGTAAATTGGAGCTTTTCAGAATTTTGTCTAGAGCTTGATTCTTGTCTCGTCGACCGTTGTTGCCCAGCCGTAACCATTTTCGGTTGGCTAACAATGACTACCTTTGAGTACCCTTTGTTGTATGTACTCGCATTATTCACCTCGTCATCCTTTTTCCTAGGGGTAGACCTTCTAGTAGTTTCTCCCGCTTCAATCTTGCCACCCCTTATGGCATTTTCTATCATTTCACCCACCATGACTATATCCGCAAAGCTTTTAGTAGTACTTCCTATCATATGAGTGATGAATGGAGCCTTTAAAGTGTTGATAAACAACATGGTGGTTTCCTTTTCCAGGAAAGGTGGTTGAACTTGCATGGCAATTTCCCTCTATCTTTGTGCGTATTACCTGAAACTCTCGTTTGATTTCTTTTCCATGTTTTGTAAAGTGATTCTGTCAGGCGTCATATCTGTGACATGATTGTATTGCTTCATGAAGGCTTGAGCTAAGTCTCTCCAAGAGCTAATGTTGGCACGGCTAAGTTGATTGTACCACCTAATGCTGCCCCCACTAAGTTGTCTTGGAAGTAATGAATCAAGAGTTGATCATTGTTCACGTAGCTAGTCATGCATCTGCAAAACATAGTGATGTGGGCTTCAGGGCAACTAGTCCCCTTATACTTCTCAAATTCCGGCATCTTGAATTTATGAGGAAGTAACAGATCCGGGACCAAACTCAAGTCCTTTGCGTCTATACCATGATAATGGTCGGCATTTTCCAAAGTCTCGAATTTTTCTTCCAACTATTTGCAGTGATCCTCTAATTGCCTTGAGGATTCAGTTCTTATCCCTTCTCCCTCTGTCATGTCTAAGTCAGGGACAACAAGATTAGCTGGGTTGTCTCCTGGGTTGGATCCCATACCAACTTGAAAATTCGTAGGCATTCCAGTGTCAGCTTGCCCTTGCTGAGGCCTTATTGTGACAGGTGGCCTTCTGGGATATTCTTCATGTTGAGCTTGCACATGTGTTGGAGCGAATCCTCTAGGGAAATCCTCATTATCCTTAGCATTGACTATAGGACCATTTCCCTTATCCATTATTCCACTCATCATCTGGGCCATTTGGGCCATCATGTTCTTTTGGGCCTCCAATAGCTGGTCTCTCATCTCCTGTTGGAGTTTTTCCATCTGTTCCTGCATCTGGTCTTGCATGTCTCTTTGGAATTGCTCCATTCTCTGATCCATTTTCCTTGATTTAGCTCGTGTACCGTAGGGGTGTTCAACTTCCAGATTTTCTTTCTCTTTTTCTCTCTTCTCTCTTTCTGTTATAATTTCAACTAATTAGACTATCTCTATAGACTTAAATGCATATGATGTGATGTAATGCAAATGCATGAATGTAAAGAAAGAGAGGCGTTGACTTTGAATTTAGTTACATTAGAAAAACTTTACTAGAAAATAAATTTCTTTACACAAAACGATTGCATACACGGCCTTGTCTTCACAGTCCAAGTGAAAACATCAATCCCCTTCTTCGCAAAAGTCAAATCTTGCAAACTTCTAATAGATACCTCATCTAGCTCCTATTGCTTGATTTGGACCGCAACTCCTGTTCACTTGTTAGCCTCTTCAAGAAAGTCGAGATGTGGTAATTTTTGAATAGTCTTCGTCAACTTGAATCCTTGGGTGATAAGGTCTTGTATTCCTTCACGAACTATCAGTCTTCTCTCGTTGTATTCACTTGGACTATATTCGGACGACCGTATTATAATCCACTTTATCAAAAAAATCCATTTTCTTATGACCAACTTTTCTATTTAGCAATCGAATTTGAAATCAACACCTCTTTTCTATGATGTGAATACAATGCAATTAAAACAAAATAAAATACGTTAGCACAAGGAAAAAAATAACATAGAACATTTATCTGGATGATCACTAGGGTTTGTCATAGTTCTACCTAAGGTGAGTTCTTAGGGTTCACTATATGCGGTTTAGTTCTAAAGTTGAGGTACCCGAACCAGCAAATTCCTCGATCCTCACCCATTATAGGCTCATATGGATCGAGTTCAGTTCAGGGGAATACATTTCCCTATGGCTATGCGAGGTGAAAACCTCACGAAGACATAGGTACGGATGTATCCCTAAGCAAATCCACTAGCCCTCATGGAGGTGAAAACCTCACGAAAGCATAGTTTCTCACTCCCACTTAAGGGTGTGACCACAATGGTCATGCAATGCAATGCAAAGATATTTTATACAAACAGAATCGCATGCAAATAAAAAGGACCATAATTTTTAAACCAGATTTTTAAACTCAGACATAAGGACATGAAGCTATCAATTTTACGGCTTGACTCTCTTATGGTCCCCAGCAGAGTCGCCAAGCTGTCGAAACCATTTTAAAATCGGGTTTTAAAAAACGGGGATCGACTTTAAAAACAAAATGGGAGTCGCCACCAATCCCTTTTTACTTAGGTGTGATTGGATCACCTTGTAAAATGTTTTATTTTAAAACATTTAATTTTGGTCTACGAAAAATAAGAAAACGGGTTCGGGAGTCGGTTACGTACGAGGAAGGGTTAGCATCCTCGTAATGCCCAAAAATTGGTACCTAATCGATAAAATCATGTCCAAATGTTTGAAGTTTAAAAGTATTTAAAAATATGATTTCTTAAAAAAACTTTGAGCCATTTAAGTTAAAACTTGAGATTTCTTTGTTCCGAGGGAATATAAACATCACATCCAGTACGTTAGGACACGATATATAAGAACCTTCGTAATCAAAATCATCTCATGATTTACAAAACTTGTAAAAGGGTATTTAGTTATTTAGCCAAACAGAAAATCGCAACCCAAAGACGTTAGGGCACTATTCCCCAATTTCTAAATACCAAAGCATTGCCTTATTTTAAAAACTTTTAAAAATATAATAGTTTTGCAAAAAAAAAAATGGATTTTACTTTAAACAATAACCATGTAACAACATTGCATTTATATACTATCGACATACATATTAGAAGCAATTATTAACATTTAATATAAACAATATAAAATACAACTAAAATAACTACACTAGGGTAATCATAAAATAATAAATAAATAAAAGGGTATTGTATAAACAAATAAAATATATAAAGCAATATACATAAAACAATAAAAATACTAAATAATAAATATATAATTTAATACATATAAAAGATAATACATAATAATATATATAATATTATATATACAAAAATAAAAATTTTAGAAAATAATATATGATATAATATAATACTATGTAATATAAAAATATAAAAAAATATATAATATAGTATATAAAAATAATATGTAATGAAAATAATTTTGAGCTAAATAAAAATAATAAATAATGAAAATATATGTATATATATGTAGTACATTAATTATAAAATTATAATATAAACAATATAAATAAAATAAATTAGATAATATAAATAAATTTTATATAAAATAAAGCTTTAGAAATAATATATATAATATAATACTATATAATATACAAAATATAATATAATAAATAATAAAAATATATAATAAAATATAAATTATTAAAAAAGTAAAATAATAATTAAAATAATAATCAAATATATAAATAATACATATAATATATATATAAATTAATTAATTAATTAAATATAAAAAATAATATAGAATATTTTAATGTGATAAAACTATTAATTATAATATAAAATAATAAAATAAAATAAAAAGGATAAAAATAAAATTAAAATAAAGAAACAGGGGTTAAAAAGCAATTAAAACAGATTAAAAGGACTAAATTAAAACTTCTATTAAATTACAGGGGTTAAAACAGAAATTAAGCCAAATTTAAAAACTACGACATTTTAATCTCAACCTTTAAAGAGCCCGAGGGACTAAATTGAAAGATAATTAAACTTTTAGGGCCAAATTTAAAATATAAAAAAATGAAGTTAAACGGAATAAAAAAATATAAAATATGGAAGGACTAAAATGGTAATTATACCATTAATAAGAAATGCGCTGATCTTACCCGGGTATTCGGGTCGACGCGCGGATCTTATAAGGCAAAACGACGTCGTTTTCCTTTACTTATAAAAATCAATTTTATTTCAGAAAAACCATTTGAACACCAAGTTTTTAAAAAAAAAAACTTTGAAAGTTCTCTGAAATCCATCCAGGCTTCCGATCGTCTGTTCTCTGGGCCATGCCTCAACGCGCCTCACGCGCCTCCGGCAACGGTGGCCGGAGGCCTAAAACCTCGTCCCAAAAGGTAGTTTTCTCGCCTCTTATTTATTATCCTAGTACTACTTTAAAAAATATGCACGAATGAAAAATAAAATAAAATAGGAAATAATCACCTCGGTTTTAAAAATATCTTGTTTCGATCTCTTTTTATTTCTCAATGTATTTTGTATCTATTTTCTTCTGTGTCTCTGTGTCTTTTTCGTATTACAAAATAATCGGCTTTTATAGCCTTGAAAAATGAAAATAAAAAAGGAAAACTATATTCTTGCTATTCTACTTCGATTCTTCCCTTTTCTGTGCAGGTGACGAGGACGCGGCGGTGATGGGGTAGCTCGCGTTGATGGCGGCGCGATTTTCGGCTGGACGAGGGCATCAGGAGTGATCGATTGCCGAACGAGGATTGCGGCGCGACAATCGGTCTGGGTGCGAGGCTGCGGCGCGAGGGTTTCCTGGAAACCCTAAGATGCTGAGACTGTTTTAAGTTTGGGCCCTTTTGGGCCGGTTTAGGTTCCGGGTCCGCTTAGGGTTTGGGTAATGGGTTATTAGTCTGGTAGGGTAGGTCTAGTTTGGGTTTAAGTTTGGGTTCTGGTATTGGGTCAAATGGTTTGTAAATGGACTGAAAAAAAATATTTGTTTATTTTGTTTTTCTTTTCTGAACGGGCCCGGGCAAAAATGGGCCATTACACTTTTATTTATTTATTTATGATGGCCATTGTATAGTTATTTATTTATTGTTTTATAAATACATTTTTTTTTTTGCAAAATTACTATATTAAGGCAATGTTTTGGTATTTAGAAATTCGGGAAATAGTGCCCTAACGTGCTGGGTTGCGATTTTCCGTTTGGCTAAATAACTAAATATCCTTTTAACAAGTTTTATAAATCATGAGAGGATTTTGATTACGAAGGTTTTAAAATATCGTGTCCTAACATGTTGGATGTGATGTTTATATTCTTTCGGAACAAAGAAATCTCAAGTTTTAAATAAAAAAAAACCTTATTCTTGGGAATTCAAAACGTTGTATCCTAACTTATTGGGTGTGATGTTTTGTATCTTGAGGTAAGAATTTTCTAAAATAAAGATGCACCTAGCTTCAAAGTTATAAAATGCTGTATCCTAACTTATTAGGTGTGGTATTTTTATTTCTTTGAAATAGGTAAGTCTTGGTTTTCCTTCTAATAAAGGATCTTATTTTAAACTTTTTAAATTTCAAACATTTGGACATGATTTTATTAATTAGGTACCAATTTTTGGGCGTTATGAGGGTGCTAACCCTTCCTCATACGTAACCGACTCCCGAATCCGTTTTTTCGTTTTCCGTAGACCAAAATCAAATGTTTTAAAATGAAACATTTTACAAGGTGATCCAATCACACCTGAGTAAAAAAGGATTGGTGGCGACTCCCGTTTTTGTTTTTAAAGTCGATCCCCATTTTTCAAAACTCAATTTTTAAAATGGTTTCGACAACATGGCCATAATAGTGTCCCTGGATATTGTGCATTGATTGGTGTTGAGATCATTGTATGAGATGTGTTTGATTAATCAAATGGAATAGTTGATTAAAAGCATAGTCTACCATGCAATTTCGATTAACTTTAATATGTTTTCACTAAATGAAGGTTCAATCATAAGACACTTTCATTTATGCAACTGATTTCCAAGATTATTAAAATCTAGAATATTTTGAAAATGGGGGATGTAAAGGCCCAAATTTGCCCGGGCCCAATAACAAAAATAACAACAAAAATTAAACAGTCCATTAACAGCCCAAATGGCCCAATAATACAAAAAGACCCTAAAGCCCAATTAGCCGAAAACTAAACCAATTTTCAGCAAAAAGAAAAAAACCCTAGTAGCCGCATGCCTCCACCAGGAGCAAAAAAACAACAAAAATGTAAAAATCAGGCTATAAAGCCGAAAAAAATCCATTTGTAAGGGGAGAGCATTTTTTGAAATACAAAAAAAAAAAAAAAAAGAGGCAATCCAAATATTAAGGTTGTTGTTCTTCTCTACTATTTTTGCTTTTAATATTTTTTTTACTTTTAAAAGAAAAAACTAAATAAAAAAGGGAGGTGAGGCTTACCGGAGTCGTTCGATCTTCTCCCCTCTCGGCATTTCTGGGCATTTTCTAAAAAAAACTAACACTAGATCCAGGTTCTAGGGGTCGAAAGGAGGAAAAGAGGATTTTTTGGGCTTTTTTCGGCCACCGCAGACGACGGCGCCGTCGCCGACGGCTGGAGCATGGCCGGAACTCGAGCCAGGGAGAGAGAGAATTGAAAGGATTTTATTCTGTGAAAAATATAAATGTCGGTAATGACAATATATATCGCAAAGAAAAAGAAACAAAAATAAAGAACACACAGATTTTACGTGGAAACCCTTTCGGGAAAAAACCACGGGCAGAGGAGAAGAAAATTCACTATGTCGAATTCGAATCTATTACAAGAGGAATAGACTATGTCTATTTATAGGCTTGTAAAACCTAATTCTAATCAAAGTAAAAATATATTATGCTAATAAATGCTAAATATATTATACTCATAAATACTAAATCTTCTAGAAAGAAGATATATTTTGTTTAACTTGACTTGCAAGCAATATCTTAGAATTTGGGTCACACAACTCTAACAATCTCCACCTTGACACGAATTCTCAACAAACAAGTTCTTCATCGCGAACTCTCAACGAACAAGTTCTCCACCTCTTCCATAAAACCCCTTAAGGGTTTAACTTCAACAATGAACACCAACCAAATCTAAGCAATGCTCAAACTTGGTTATAGGAAGTGACTTAGTCATCATATCTGCAGGATTTTCATGAGTACTAATTTTGCTCACAACAATATCACTACGAGCAATAATATCACAAACCAAACTATGCTTCACAACTGGGGAGAACACATCTATGAAGTCCACTCCTAGAATTTGACTGTAACCCTTTACAACAAGCCTTGCTTTATATCTGGGTTCTTCAACTCCTGGAGTCCCTTCTTTCTTTTTAAACACCCATTTACAGCGAACAACCTTTTTACCTTTAGGAAGTTTCACAAGATCCCATGTTCTGTTTTTATGGAGTGATTCCATCTCCTCTTGCATAGCAAACATCCACTTTTCTCGAGTCTTCACAAACTAACCGCCTCGTAATAATTAGACGGCTCTTGGTTTGCATCTATATCTTCGCCACATTTAAAGCATAAGCAGCTAGATCAGCCTCGGCATACTTCTTTGGAGGTTTAATTTCTCTTCTAATTCTATTTTTGGCGATAGAGTATTGTGGTGAAGAAGCAACTCTATTCTCAATTTTTGTACTGACTTGAGGAGTCGACTCTATATTAATCTGATGCTCCAAACGCTTTTGATTTTCTTTATTGGAAGAGTCTTTAAGAGATAAGTTAGGTAGCATAGCGCTAGCAGTTTCATCAAAAACAACATCTCTGCTAATCACAACTTTTCTATTTTCAGACACCATAACTTATACCCTTTTACACCAGCTTTATAACCAAGAAAAACACATTTAATAGATCTCGGTTCCAATTTTCCATTATCAACATGAGCATACGCAGGACACCCAAAGATCTTTAAATCAGAATAATTAGCAGGATTACCAGACCATACCTCTTGTGGAGTCTTTTTCTCAATGGCAATGGATGGAGATCGGTTGATCAAAAAACATGCAGTTGTAACATCCTAAAATTGGGGTTATTTGGGATTGAATTATTTTTTTCTCGTGTTTGAATTGCTGTGGTATTAATTGTGGTGTAGTAAGGCTTAATTAGGGGTCTTGAGTAGGCTCGGAATAGTGGAAAAATATTTTTATAAGCTTTAAAAGTGGGGAGCCTTAGTAAGTAGGGGTTACAAGGATAAATAAGGGATGAATTGACACAGAAATGGCCTTGGAAAAGTGGCAAAAGGGAGGCCACTTAAGAGCTGGAGTTGACGCCATCAAGGGAGCAAGGGGAGCTTGTGTTCGAGTCGCGGAAACCCCTCTTTTTTCTCTTAATTGGGACGGCATAGGGGGGGCGAGATTTTCTCTCTTCAAACTCTTTTTGATAATAAGGATAATGTGGATGATATTAGCTTTTAATTGGATTTTTTATTTGATTAATTCCAAGGAGAAAATATAGGCATTTGAGTATTCAAATTATTTTGAATATTTTTAAACAATTGGTCAAGAGCAATTCAAGGAGTTGCCAAATTTTTGAACTCCTTGATTGATAGGAGTGGACGGCAAGTATAGGGGGAGAGTGCCAAAATCCTTCATTTGATTCCCAAACTCTCTCATCTTCTATCTTTTCTTTTTCTCTTTTCCATCCTCTCCAAAACCGAAAACTCCCATTAACACCTTTCTCTCCTTTTTGTTTTGCTGAAACATCAAAATCTCCTCTACTCTCTTCTTTGCCGAAACTCTATCTCCCTTTTAACCATTATTTTTCTCTATTTTAGCCGAATCTAGTTCCTATCTATGTGCCGAAATCTCTTCCTTTCTATTAAACTCACCTTGGCCGAATACTAAGTGTGGTGTTGATCTCTTTGGATGTTCCTTTCCAATCGGTTGGAGGAGGTAGGTGGGTTTGGCTGAATGCTTATGACTTCTTTTCCCTATTCTTGTCGACTTTGATAAAGGTAAGAGTTGGTTTCGGCAATTGTTGTTAAGGGTGCTAATCACATGTTGAAACTGATTTGGTATAGGGCCTTCGGGATTTAGAAGCGAGCAAGTGAGACCATCATCTTTGATCGAATTCGGTGCAAGTGAGGGTAAGGTCTATTTTAGTGTTCAAAAGCCAAGGCTATTGTTTAGAATATTGTTGATTGACCGATTGTAGTTTGGTGAAGCGTATCGTGTATGTGTGTCGTGGCTAGTATTCAAAAGCGTGTAGGTAAGGATTCGTGTTTAAGAGATGCCCTTTAGATTTATTGGGTTTGGCCGAATAGGCCAAAATCCCTAACTTCCATGTTTGGCCGAATATAGGGGCAAGGAAAGCTAGGGTGGCCGATTGTCTCTTTGGATTTAGAGTTATCACTAGAATCAGTGTGTACATACACACTTTATGATTAATTAACTCGTAAGCTAAATGTTTGTGTATGCTAAATCTGATTTATGTAGCTTTGGATTTAATACCATAACGGTATAAGCGATGATTCGTAAGCCCCTGTCCGTATGAGTTTACTATTTGATGCTTTTGGAAAGCATGGCATATTTGGTATATGCGATTTAAATACATGTTGGCATGAATTCTGTTATGCATGTCTTGACTTATGTGGGTTAAACGAGTGGAGGGGAAGTGATATTCATGTCGACGGACACCGCTGGTTTGGTACCACATTGTGACTACTGGTCACCGAGAGGTTTGGCACCTCCGCAGGTTTGGCACCTCATAGCGTCTCGTCCCAGTTGGCTTCGCACCACAGTGGGTTGGCCCCATAGTTTACATTATGGGATTGACGCCAGTGATTTGGTATCACACGATGGGTTGGCCCCATCATTTGATTTGTGACTTCGAGTCACCAAGTGGTTTGGCACCACCAGGTGGTTTGGCACCACCAAAGGTTTGGTACCACACGGGGTAGAAAGGTGTTTGGATGGCTAGGTTGGGTGCATGGTTTAGTGCATCTTAATTTGTTATAAATTGTGTATGTTGTTGCACTAAATAGGGAAAGGTTACACATTGAGTCTTGGTGACTCACCTTCTCCTTTAACATTTTTCAGTGACTCGTATATCGCGGATGAGGAGCCTGATGGACTCGAGAGTGGCCATGCAAAGGGAATGTGATTAAACGGACTTTGAATTATTTTCATTTATTTTGGATTTACATGTTCAAGTTGTAATAAGGCCTCCTAAGATTTTTATTTTGCTTACTTTACATATTTTGGATAATTTGTTTTAAGTGGTTAATGACTTAAAAATGGGTACACACGTTTTCTTAAATTTAACGCAAAATGTTTTATTGTGCCATCGGGTACATTCAAAATCGGTAAATAACCTGACTTAATAGATCTTTAAATATAACTAAGTGCGGTTTCTTCACACACCTAAATAGTTTTAACAAAACAATATAAAATGAGATGTTTTCACCCAAACTTAAGCGACTAAAGGAATTTTTACAAAAATGTTTTCCTCTGTAACATACCAAATTCGATCGTAATGTTTGGGCCAGGTTTGGGATGTTACAAAATTGGTATCAGAGCCCAGTTCAAAGCTCGGTTTTGGGGGCCCAAGGCCCAAAATGTTTTGGTAGGCCTTTTTGGAATTATTTTTAGGTTTTTGAACAAAGATGGCACCGAAGTTTCCTAACCAATCCGCCTGTAAGTACTTCCAACTTCTTTGTGAACTATTACTTGAAGAAAGGGTAGGTATGGGACGTAGCTAGTATGATAAGTGTGTGAACCTTAGGACTAGTCTACCCCAACAAATACATAAGACTTAAAAGCCTAATTAAACAAACCTACGACCAAGTCGCCGAGTTAGGTGTGGTAACCTCAGTGCGCATGTCTAGGATTGGATCCTAAGAGCTTGGTATTTAAGCAAATCCTCATGACTTACCTCCTCTTTGCAGAATCCTACCTGTGCGTAGCTTCGGTTCACCCTAACCAAGAGGACTCCTGTCATAGGCTAAACATACTAAATAAAACCCGAAAGGGATTAGCCATGTTTTATGAAAACCGTAATTTTAAAATCATTAAAATATCTCTTTAAAATAGTAGGACAAATTTATTCTTGGAGAATTTCAAAATATTCTTGGCTTATCAAAATTTCCAAAATGCCCCTAGTGACAAAATTACGAAAATACCCCTGTAAGAAAATGACGAAAATACCCCTGGGATAGAAACGGATAGAAATGCCCGAAGAGTGAATAGGTATGAAAAGTATTAGGGAATGGATGTGCTCTTCTGTGTAAACTAGGATAGAGAACTTAAAACTTGGATTGATCGAAAGAATCCCTATTCAACTTTTCATAAAATTTCTTCGTGAGTAACCAAGTGGAACAATTACTAATCCATAAAAATTTCTTAACCAAATTAAAGCGCGATAGTTAGAATGAGCTCTAGAGGACGTGGCCGTCGTGGACGCGGTAGGGGCAGGATGACCGTGTCAGAACCTGTTAGGTCGGGTCAAGGGTCGAAAAATGAGGTACCATCACCACCACCACCTCCAACTTTTGGAGCCGAGGATCGAGATCGCATGACGGTGTGGCGATGATCGCAAGTCAGTATTACGAGTTCTTGAGATGGTGGTGGGGCTAGTGGAGGTATGGGAGCTCGTAAATCTATTCTCGGCGACTCGATCCAACGAAACCGAGGTATTCCGGGAGTGTCGGGCGTGGCACCCAGCGCGCGCGAATCATCGGTTAGAATCGATCGAGAGAATCATGGACGATCTCGACCGACAGATGAGGAGAAGCCGAAAGAGCGGTGTCGCTTCTAAAGGATGAGTCATATCGGTGGTGGCTCACCGCTCGAGATGGTGCTACGCAGATGATCTTACTTGGGAGTATTTTAAAACCGCTTATCGGTTAGAAGTATGTGGGCACCAAATACACCGATGCTCGTAGGAAAGCCTTTTGGGATTGGTACAAGGAAATAAGTCGATGATCTCGAGTATGAGGCGTAGTTCTTAAGGTGAGTCGATATGCTAGAGGCATCGTGGCTACCGAACATAAACGCTGCGTCCGCTTTGAAGACGGACTTAGAGATGAGTTAAGGTTGTTTGATTGCTCCACAGCAGGAGCGTGAGTTTGCCGTCTTTGGTGGAAAAGGCTAAGGTAGCCGAAGAGTCAAGGAGTCCGTGAAACGAACTATGATAGGAACAAGCGTAAGAGAGGCTTTGGGTCGCCCGGGGTCGTGTGGTAATGTTCGTAGAAAGGGCTAGGCAGAGTGGGCCAAATCAGCGGAAGGCCCATGGCTACTAATCGTAAATCGCCCAGTGTAATCGCTGTGGAAAATCACATTGGGGAGGTTGTTGGACCGGTGAGAAGGGTTGCTTTGAATGTGGGTCGTTGGATCACTGTGTAAGGGATTGTCCTCGGAAGTTAGCCAAGAATCACCGTAGGGGCAAAACCGCACTCGTGGATAGAACTATGGGACCACGCAGGGGTCGTGGTAATGGTAGAGGAGGCAATGGTCCTAATCGAGGTCGCGAATTCAAGGCAGAGGCGCAGACAACACAGAGGCAAGGTAGCCTGGCTTAGTCTATGCAGCGAGGCGTCGCGAGGAGGGTGACGCACCGGATGTCATAACCGGTACGTTCCTAATTTTTGGTCTCCCATATGTTGCATTAATAGATGTGGGTTCGACGCATTCATACGTTGCTAGTAGTGTGGTAGAGACTGTGAACCTAGACTTTGAAACTGGTTCTAAGGAGATGACTGTAATTAGCCCTCTAGGAAACTCTGTAGTTGTAAGCAAGCTATATAGGGATGTACCCCTAGAACTCCAAGGGGTCGTGTTTATGGCTGATCTGTGGAACTGCCATTTGGGGAGTTCGATTTGATTCTTGGAATGGATTGGTTGGTTAAGTATCAAGCAAGGTTGGATTGTGCTGCTAAGCGTATGGTTCTTAAGATGGCTGAAGGTGATGAGGTGGTCATGATAGGTAATAGAAGAGATTACCTATCCAACGTGGTGTCGGCCTTGAAGGCTGAGAAGATGGTCGAAAAGGGTTGTGAGGCATTTCTGGTTCGAATATGTGCCTTGGAGGCTAAGGAGTCAGCAGTTGAGAAGGTTCGAACGGTAGAAGAGTTCGCTGATGTGTTTCCAGAAGAACTTCCGGGTCTGCCTCCGGATCGGGAAGTTGAATTTGGTATAGACTTGTTACCCTAACGACGCCGTGTCTATAGCACCCTACCGAATGGCACCAAAGGAATTGGTGGAGCTGAAGGCTCAAATTCAGGAGCTTTTGGATCGAGGGTTTACCCGACCAAGTATATCTCCGTGGGGAGCACCTGTGCTATTTTTCAAGAAGAAAGACGGTTCAATGCGGATGTGTATCGACTACCGCCAATTAAACAAGTTAACGATCAAAAACAAGTATCCGCTGCCTCGGATCGATGACTTGTTTGACCAATTAAAGGGTGCGCGGTTTTCAAGATAGATCTTAGGTCGTTATCATCAACTTAAGGTGAAGGAGGTGGATGTGCACAAGACGCGGCATTCCGCACTTCGGAATGGGCATTACGAGTTTTGGTGATGCCATTTGGGTTGACCAACGACCGCTGCAGCATTCATGGACTTAATGAATAGGGTGTTTCAGCAGTACTTGGATCAATTTGTCATGGTGTTTATAGACGACATATTGGTTTATTCAAAGACAGAGGATGAGCATGATATGCATTTGCGTATAGTTCTACAAGTATTGAGGGAGAAGCAGTTATATGCCAAATTCAGTAAGTGCGAATTTTGGCTTAGGGAGGTGGCTTTCTTAGGTCACATGGTATCAGCTGAAGGGATTAGAGTGGACCATCGCAAGGTTGAAGCGGTATTGGATTGGAAACCGCCTAGGTCAGTAGCAAAAATTCAAAGTTTTCTAGGTCTGGCAGGGTACTATCGAAGATTTGTGGAAGGGTTCTCTCTAATCGCAGCTACAATTGACTAAGTTATTAAGGAAAGGAGTTCCATTTGTTTGGTCGAGAAACAAAGAAGAAAGTTTTGATAAGCTAAGGAAGATTCTCGACTAAGCTCCAGCCTGCATACAACTGAGGCAAGAAAATTGTTCACGGTTTATTGTGATGCATCCCATACTGGTTTGGGATGTGTGTTGATGCAGAAAGGGAAGGTAGTGGCCTATGCATCCCGTCAGCTAAGACCGCATGAGGTTAACTATCCAACTCACGACTTGGAGTTAGCGGCAGTAGTCTTCACTTTGAAAGTATGGAGACATTACTTATATGGGGAGAAGTCGATGGTCTACACGGATCACAAAAGTCTGAGGTATCTTTTGACTCAGAAAGACTTGAATTTGAGGCAGGGTCGATGGATTGAACTGTTAAAGGATTACGACTGTTCAATTGAATACCATCCGGGCAAGGCTAACGTGGTGGCTGACGCGTTGAGCCGGAAGGTCGTGACAGACTTAAGAGCGATGTTTGCTCACCTCAGTCTATACGATGATGGAAGTCTTTTGGCAGAACTTCAAGTTAAGCCAACCTGGATCGAGGAGATTAAGGAAAAGCAATTGGTGGATGATAGTTTGAATGCAAGGAGGTTGCAAGCTCAAGATAGTGAGTTAGAAGGGTATAGTTTGACCAGTGATGGTGTACTATGTTTTCAAGGGCGGCCTTGTATGCCGAAGGATGAGGAGTTGAGGCAAAGAATTCTTCAAGATGCACATAGCAGCCCATATGCTATGCATCCTGGAGGTAGCAAGATGTATGGAGATTTACGGAAGCAGTTTTACTGGCCAGGGTTGAAGCGTGAGGTAACTGAATTCGTCGGAAAGTGTCTGACGTGTCAGCAGGTTAAGGCTGAACATCAGTTACCATCAGGGTTACTTCAACCAGTGAAGATTCCGCAGTGGAAATGGGAGAGGATTACTATGGACTTTGTCGATGGCTACCCCTCACGCCCAAAGCAAGAAGGACGCAGCTTTGGGTGATTGTGGACCGTCGACCAAATCACTCACTTCATACCGGTGAGAGTGGATTACTCACTTGAAGCTAGCTAAGCTCGTATGTGTCGAAAATAGTGAGGTTGCATGGAGTGCCGTATCAACCATCTCGGATAGGGATCCCGATTTACGCTGAGGTTCGAAAGCGTTGCATCAAGCTTTGGGTACACGATTGATTTCGATCTGACTTTCCATCCACAATCGACGGCAATCGGAAAGGGTTATACAGATTTTGGAGGATATACTAAGAGGATGCGTTTTGGATTTGGTGGTAGTTGGGAGGAGTATCTACCATTGGCGTAATTCGCTTATAATAATAGTTATCAAGCAAGTATTCAAATGGCACCGCACGAAAGCAATCGTATGGACGAAAATGCCGCACTCAGACGTGTTGGACGAGTTGGGTGAACGACAAGTTCGGGTCCAGAGTTGGTGACGTAAACCAAGATAAAGTTAAGGTGATTCGCTCGTCTCAAGGAGGCATCGACAGCGTAAGTCTTATGCGATCTTAAGCGTAAAGAAATGGAATATGCGGTAGGAGATAAAGTCTTCCTGAAAGTGTCACCTTGGAAGAAGGTGTAGAGATTTGGGCAAAAGGGAAGCTAAGCCCAAGGTTCATTGGCCCATATACGATGTTGAAGCGAGTGGGACGATGAGCTTATCACCTCATCGCCAGACTGAGTCGATTCATGACGCCTTTCATGTGTCGATGCTTAGACGGTATCGGTCGATCCATCATACGCTGTGCCCTGTGGCGTAGATTGAGGTAAACTCGCACTTATCTTTCGAGGAAGAACCAGCCGAGATCCTAGATCGAGATGTCAAGGTTCTGCATGAAGGAAATCAAGTACCTTTGGTGAAAGTGCTATGGTGAAACCATGGTGCAGAGGAAGCTACGTGGGAACCCGAGGATGTGATGCGACAGCAATACCCCCACCTCTTCTAATCAAGGTAATTTCGAGGCCGAAATTATTTTTAAGGGGGTAGAACTGTAACATCCTAAAATTGGGGTTATTTGGGATTGAATTGTTTTTTTCTCGTGTTTGAATTGCTGTGGTATTAATTGTGGTGTAGTAAGGCTTAATTAGGGGTCTTGAGTAGGCTCAGAATAGTGGAAAAATATTTTTATAAGCTTTAAAAGTGGGGAGCCTTAGTAAGTAGGGGTTACAAGGATAAATGAGGGATGAATTGACACAGAAATGGCCTTGGAAAAGTGGCAAAAGGGAGGCCACTTAAGAGCTGGAGTTGACGCCATCAAGGGAGCAAGGGGAGCTTGTGTTCGAGTCGCGAAACCCCTCTTTTGCTCTTAATTGGGACGGCATAGGGGGGAGAGATTTTCTCTCTTCAAACTCTTTTTGATAATAAGGATAATGTGGATAATATCAGCTTTTAATTGGATTTTTTATTTGATTAATTCCAAGGAGAAAATATAGGCATTTGAGTATTCAAATTATTTTGAATATTTTTAAACAATTGGTCAAGAGCAATTCAAGGAGTTGCCGAATTTTTGAACTCCTTGATTGATAGGAGTGGACGGCAAGTATAGGGGGAGAGTGCCAAAATCCTTCATTTGATTCCCAAACTCTCTCATCTTCTATCTTTTCTTTTTCTCTTTTCCATCCTCTCCAAAACTGAAAACTCCCATTAACACCTTTCTCTCCTTTTTGTTTTGCTGAAACATCAAAATCTCCTCTACTCTCTTCTTTGCCGAAACTCTATCTCCCTTTTAACCATTATTTTTCTCTATTTTAGCCGAATCTAGTTCCTATCTATGTGCCGAAATCTCTTCCTTTCTATTAAACTCACCTTGGCCGAATACTAAGTGTGGTGTTGATCTCTTTGGATGTTCCTTTCCAATCGGTTGGAGGAGGTAGGTGGGTTTGGCTGAATGCCTATGACTTCTTTTCCCTATTCTTGTCGACTTTGATAAAGGTAAGAGTTGGTTTCGGCAATTGTTGTTAAGGGTGCTAATCACATGTTGAAACCGATTTGGTATAGGGCCTTCGGGATTTGGAAGCGAGCAAGTGAGACCATCATCTTTGATCGAATTCGGTAAGTGAGGGTAAGGTCTATTTTAGTGTTCAAAAGCCGAAGGCTATTGTTTAGAATATTGTTGATTGACCGATTGTAGTTTGGTGAAGCAGATTCGTGTATCGTGTGCTGTGGCTAGTATTCAAAAGCGTGTAGGTAAGGATTCAGGTTTAAGAGATGCCCTTTAGATTTATTGGGTTTGGCCGAATAGGCCAAAATCCCTAACTTCCATGTTTGGCCAATATAGGGCAAGGAAAGCTAGGTGGCCGATTGTCTCTTTGGATTTAGAGTTATCACTAGAATCGTGTGTGTACATACACACTTTATGATTAATTAACTGTGCTAAATGTTTGTGTATGCTAAATCTGATTTATGTAGCTTTGGATTTAATACCATAACGGTATAAGCGATGATTCAGGTAAGCCCCTGTCCGTATGAGTTTACTATTTGATGCTTTTGGAAAGCATGGCATATTTGGTATATGCGATTTAAATACATGTTGGCATGAATTCTGTTATGCATGTCTTGACTTATGTGGGTTAAACGGGTGGAGGGGGAAGTGATATTCGTGTCGACGGACACCAGTGGTTTGGTAGCACATTGTGACTACGGTCACCAGAGGTTTGGCACCTCCAGAGGTTTGGCACCTCATAGCGTCTCATTCCCAGTGGCTTCGCACCACAGTGGGTTGGCCCCACAGTTTACATTATGGGATTGACGCCAGTGATTTGGTATCACACGATGGGTTGGCCCCATCATTTGATTTGTGACTTCGAGTCACCAGTGGTTTGGCACCACCAGTGGTTTGGCACCACAATATGACGGATTTCGTGACTATAAGTCACCAGTGGTTTGGCACCACCAGTGGTTTGGTACCACACGGGGTAGAGAAAGGTGTTTGGATGGCTAGGTTGGGTGCATGGTTTAGTGCATCTTAATTTGTTATAAATTGTGTATGTTGTTGCACTAAATAGGGGAAGGGTTACACATTGAGTCTTGGTGACTCACCTTCTCCTTTAACATTTTTCAGGTGACTCGTAGATCGCAGATGAGGAGCCGGATGGACTCGAGGTGGCCATGCAGTGGGAATGTGATTAAACGGACTTTGAATTATTTTCATTTATTTTGGATTTACATGTTCAAGTTGTAATAAGGCCTCCTAAGATTTTTATTTTGCTTACTTTACATATTTTGGATAATTTGTTTTAAGTGGTTAATGACTTAAAAATGGGTACACACGTTTTCTTAAATTTAACGCAAAAATGTTTTATTGTGCCATCGGTACATTCAAAATCGGTAACAACCCGACTTAATAGATCTTTAAATATAACTAAGTGCGGTTTCTTCACACACCTAAATGGTTTTAACAAAACAATATAAAATGAGATGTTTTCACCCAAACTTAAGCGGCTAAAGGAATTTTTACAAAAATGTTTTCCTCTCAGAACATACCAAATTCGGTCGTAATGTTTGGGCTGGGTTTGGGGTGTTACAAAGAAGAGAGGTCATTTTTCCGCCAAAATGACTTTGGTAAGTTGGCATTTGACAACATACATCAAACTTTCTCCATGATCATTCTGTTCATTCGCTCGCAACGCTGTTTTGTTGTGGAGTAGGACGAATCGTCAAGTGTCTCACGATCCTTCCGACTTGCACAATTTATTAAACTCACTGAACAAAACTCTAAGCCATTGTCTCAGCAGAGGTATTTTATTTGTTTTCTCCGTCGCTTTTCAATCATAGTTTCCAAGACTTAAATGCGGAAAACACATCGCTTTTCTCGCTTGTGAAGAATGCCCAAACTTTTCTAGAAAAATCATCAATAAAAGTTAGCATATAATTAGCTCCACCTCTTGAAGGCACTCTTGATGGCCCCCACAGATCGAATGAATATACTCCAACATTTCCTTCGTGTTATGGATTCCTCTAGTGAATCGAACTCTCTTTGCTTCCCAAAAACGCAGTTGCTCACGTAACTTCAGGTTTGCAAATTCCTTGCCCATCAAGAAGTCCTCTTTTGCTCAATTCTCCATGCCATTCTCACTCATATGCCCTAGGCGCATATGCCAAATTTTAGTAATATCATCATCCGACAAGGAAGATGAAGCGGCAGCTTGCATCACCAATAACAATAGAACCACATAAAACATATAACTTGGCGCTCTTTCTCACTTTTTCATCACAAAGAGGAACCTTTGGAAATCTTCAAAATCCCACTTTTAGTCAGTGTATTTGTACCCTTTTGAATCAAGAGTACTTAACAAAATTAAATTTCTCTTCAATTCTCGGAACATGTCGTACGTGCGTCGCTAAGTATTCGACAACTCTATCAAACATCTTAACTTTAATTGTTCCAATACCGCGATTTTACACGAAGCACTATTTCCCATCAAAACAACACCTTCGCATAATGCTTTAGTAAGTTGTAAACCAATCCCGATTGGGACTCATGTGAAAGGTGCACTGAATCAAGTATCCACTCTCGCTCACTTTAGAATTGTTGACGTGCGACTAGAAGTTCACCATCGCCGTAGTCTTCTACAACATCGCCTTCACCGTAATTTTCTCGGTTGTTTTCCCTTTGATTCGTAGCCTCCTTTTAATCTTGTTCTCAGTAGCTTATAGCACTCGATTTAATGTGCCCTTTCTTCTTGCGTAAGTTGCAAGTTTTACCTCTGTTTGAAGACTTGATCTACCCTTAGATTTACCGCGAGGATTTCGTTTCCGTGTCCTTCCACGATCATCATCAGCATTCCGATCTTGTCTCCCATGAACAATAAGACCTTCTCCTTGAGAGTCGGGTTTAACCACAAGTTGCTTCATCTTATCATACGAGGTCAAAGAATCATAAACCTCATCAACTGTGAGAGACTCACGGCTATATAAAATCGTGTCTCTGAAGGTTGAATACGACGGGGGCAACAAACAAAGTAGAATCAACCCTAGATCTTTCTTATCATACTGAACCTCCATTGCCTCCAAGTTTGAGAGAATTTGTTTAAACACTGTTAAGTGTTCGTGCACAGATGCACCTTCCTCCAAACGATGAGCATAAAGACGTTGCTTCATATGCAACTTGCTGGTTAGAGTTTTCGACATACATATTTGTTCTAGCCTCTTCCATAATGCAGCGACGGTCTTCTCCTTTATCACATCCTGTAAAATTTCGTTAGACAAATGCAGATGTAACTGTGTTAATACCTTTCGATCCTTGCACTTCTTCTCTTCCTCCGTCAATGTCGAAGGCATCTTATCTACCCCTAGCAGGGCTTCCTCTAAATCCATCTGTGCAAGAACTGCATGCATCTTTATCTGCCATAACACGAATCTGGTGTTGCGATCCAATAGCGGAATTTCATACTTCAAAGACGTCATTACCGTAATCGAGATGAAAAACCCGGAAGCTCTGATACCAATTTGTGAAAAATATAAATGTCGGTAATGATAATATATATCGCAAAGAAAAAGAAACAAAAATAAAGAACACACAGATTTTACGTGGAAACCCTTTCGGGAAAAAACCACGGGCAGAGGAGAAGAAAATTCACTATGTCGAATTCGAATCTATTACAAGAGGAATAGACTATGTATATTTATAGGCTTGTAAAACCTAATTCTAATCAAAGTAAAAATATATTATGCTAATAAATGCTAAATATATTATACTCATAAATACTAAATCTTCTAGAAAGAAGATATATTTTGTTTAACTTGACTTGCAAGCAATATCTTAAAATTTAGGTCACACAACTCTAACATATTCAGTTTTTTTTAGAAAAGGAGAGAAATGAAGTTTTTTAGCAAAATTTTGGCTTATATAATGAATGGAAACTGTAACAGCCCGATTTTGACCCTAATCGGAACGGTGGTTTCGGGACCACGAAACTGTATTAAAATTTGATCGTTTTGGTGCTTAATTGTGAAAAAAAAGGGCTTAATCGCGTAAAATGAAAATTTGATGGTTAAATGAGATAGTGCTTAATTGATGTTGTCTTAATAAATTGGAGGCTTTAAATAGCAAATTTACCATAAAAAAATGAGTAGTGGCCGGTTGGTAATGCATGTAATAGTGATTTGATTTGTTTGTTTTATTTTATAATATAATGTTATAATTTAATATTTGTTAAATATTATATTTGGTAAAAGATGAAAGTGTTCATCTTCTTTACTTCTTTTTGGCCGAAACTAAGAGAAAGAAGAGAAAGTTTAAGCTTGAAACTTTCGGCCCTTGCATGCTTGATTAAGGTATGTAATTGAGTTCGGTTTTGATAATTTTTACATTTTTGAGATCGTTGCTTTGAATACTAGCTAGCCCAAGTTGGAATTTTTGAATTTGATGATGTATTCATGAAATTGCATTGTTGATAGCTTGATGAAATTGGTGTTTAGTGAAGGAAAATAAATATAGGATGTTAGGTTGTTAAGTTTAATTAAGGCATTTTTGATAGAAATGTCTAAATAGGATTAAATTGTGAAATTTGTAAATTGAGGGGTCAAAATGTGAAATAAATGAAATAAATGGGCTTTTATGAACACTATGAAAATTCGGTCAAACATGGGTACCTTGAAATTTTGAGTATTTTGTGTTTTGTGGAATAAGGACTAAATGGTAAAAATTGTAAATGTTAGGGGTAAAATAGTAATTTGCCCATTTATGTGTTTTTGGATTAAATTGAATGAAAATATGTTTGAATGAGCTAAATTTTAAATTTATTAGATCAAGAACAAAAAGGATCGGGATTGGATCGGGGAAAAGCGAAGTTAGTCGAATAGTCAGAAAATATAGTCCGTCGATACTCGAGGTAAGTTTTTAAGCAATTGAGTTGAATTGGATTTATTTATAATGGTGTACATGAATTTAATGTGATATCTATAGATGTGAATAGTATAGCCGAATGTGAGGTATGTATATATGCCATTGGTACACCCGAATGGATGTTGATTATTGAGATAGAAATAAGCTAATTTGTATATTTATAGTTGAGGTTTAATTCTTATCTGTGTGTCTATATAAATGTATAACAAGATTGAGAAATGCACTAAGTGTGCGAATTTAAAATACCGAGCACTAAGTGTGCGAAATCAGTTACTATGCACTAAGTGTGCGAATTGAATTACCGAGCACTATGTGTGCGAAATCGGTCAATGAGCACTAAGCGTGCGAAGTTAATTATCGAGCACTATGTGTGCGAAATCGATTAATGAGTAATAAGGGTACGAGTTAATTTTCAATTCAAAGATCAAATTTGGTAAGTATTGAAACTACGAGAAGTGGTATTTGAAATCAAGAGTAAGTGATTATTTGTGGATTGGATGGAATGTTTCTTTTAGATGTAGAGTTTGGATAATATAAATTGAGATGTTCAAATGTTTACAAAATCATATTGATTGTTATATGAATTACAAAATGTGATTCAGATATGTGGAATTTTGGTATGAGATATATGTTTGAATAGTTTGGAACTTGAATATACGGATAATGCATGGGAATGAAATATTTATATTAGGTTCGTCTTGAAATTGAGAGATACGAAATGTTTTTTTGTGGTTGCACAAGTAAATGAGTAGTTGATGGATCTTTGTCTATTAATTTTTTGTTAAATTTATAATATAATGATATAATGCATTGTTGTCACGAAATTGCTTATAACTTACTAAGCTACGATGGCTTACTGTATGTGTTTAATTGTATTGTTTTATAGATTTTGGAGACAAGTTACGAGCTCGGGGATCATCGTCAAAGTCTATCACACTATCTACTAACTTTGGTATTTTACAAGCTGAATTTTTGAAACTATGGCATGTATAGGCTGGGTTATATTTTGAAATGATTGTTTTGGGTTATGTATATGTATATATTATGCCATGCGAAAATGGCTAAATATTAATACTTACGACTTATGCGAATTTGGTCATGGTGTTGGCTTATTATGGAAGCATATTTTATAGTGTAATTATGCTTGTGTTTGGTAGTATGGTTGATAATGATGTTATTCAGATATGTACTTGATTAAGTGTTTAGCTCATTTTAGAAGTATATCATATAGTATATTATGTGTGATGGATGTTCTTATGACTCGATTTAAATGTTAAGGTAGTTGATGAATGTGATTTTGATTGAGCATGGCTTTATAAACTATGGATGAAAATATCATTGTTTGTTAGTTGGTCATATTGATACGGTTTGAAATGATAAGGGATGCTATGATTCATGAAAGATTTAATGGATACTTGGGTTGGTATAATGTGTAATAATATTAAGGCTAATTTGATAGCCGAATATGTGATAAGTGAATTGGTTGTTTATAAGAATTTTTTGGTATAATGTTTAGGCATATTATTTGACTTGTAAACCAGATATGCTATCAATTATCATTTGTGACCGAAAATGATTAATGATATTATAGTGAAAGGTGTATAAATTAGTAAGTATAAGATTATATTGGACCATTTAGTAATGTTTGCTATTGTCGTATAAATAAATGTTGTAAAATATATACTTGGTTTATGAAATGAAATATGCTTGTTTATTAATTAAGTATTCGAAAATCATGCTTGTAGTATTTGTATGTTTCGAACTTTATGTCTATTAAGTATAAGTAGTTTAGCTTTGATGCATGTTTGTTGGATTCAAAATTTGATTAAATAAATGATAAATATATGTTTGAACTGTTTGAACTTTGAAGCATGGATTGTTTATGTATTATTAGTAATAAAGCACGAATGGATTTTTGTTAGTTAAGTGACCTATATATGATAAAATGATTTATATGAGCGTGTTGAACTGAGTTATATCAGATAATGCCTCGTAACCTTAATCCGGCGACGGATATGGGTTAGGGGTGTTACAGAAATGGCGCCGTTTTGAGAGTCATTTTCGAAGGCCAAAATGACGTTGTTTTGAGCCTCCGACCCGAGACTCGACCCGCAGGCTAAGGATTCTCGTGTTTCTTTGAAAAAGGGGCTATTTGCGCGCGCGGTCCATCCGCTTTTGCGGCGCATTGCAATTCTGCCCTTGTTTGTTTTTTATTTTATTTTTTTTTTAATCTTGCCCAGCAGTTTCACATTTGCTTCATTTTGGCCCATATTGAAACGCTGCGCATAGGGCTTGGGAATAATTTCTCATCCAGTCCTTGCAGTTTCACAAGCGTTTCATTTTGGTCCTCCGTTCAGCCTTTTTCTTTTATTTATTTTTAATTTTTCCTTTTGACTTTATTTTAATTTCGATTTCATCCTTTATTTAGTTAATTTCAATGTGTTTATATTTTTGTTTATTTTTATTTATTTATTTGTTTTATTATTTATTTGTCTTTTTGTTATATTTAAATTTATTTTCACCTAATATTTTATTTATCTATTATTTATATTTATTATATTTATTTTTTTATTTGTTCATTTACCTTTAATTATTTAAATTTAATATTACATATATTTATGTTACTTATCTATTATTATTTAAATACTTATATTTATTTGTTTTACCCATTCATTTATTCTTTTTATTTTTTTAATGTTTGATGTTACTCATTATTTATTTCATTTATATATTTATCCTTCTTTCATTTTTCAAAATATTGGACACTATTTTCATTCCTTTCATTTTTGTATTACCTTATTTGTTTTACTATTAAAATTGTGAATCAAGAATTCTATTAAGTATAACAATTATCGTTTTAATATTTTCCTGTATAGTCATTTTATACCATCATTATATCATGTATAGTCGTTTTAATATTAAGTTTAGATACAATCGGTTTTTATACTATATCTCAAAAAAAAATAAGTATACATCATTTTGAATTTTACTCTTGCATTCATTCAATTTTTTCTTAAATAGGCAATGTTTCGTATTTTGAAATTCGAGAAATCGTACCCTAACTTACTGGGTTTCGATTTTTCTCGTCGAGTCTAAAGAACCAATTATTTTTTTTAAATCAAAGCGTATAAGTTAAATAAAAGCTTATTCTCGGGAATTCAAAAATGTTGTGTCCTAACTCACTGGATGTGACATTTTGTTATCTCGAGGTAAGGATTTCTAAAAATAAAGGCAATATTCGGTTTTGGAATTTTGAGAAATTGTGCCCTAACTTACTGGGGTTCCGATTTTTCATTTGACCCAAATAACCGAATATCCTTCTTAAACTTAAATGCATGAGTTTTAAAAGTCAAAAGACAAGCTTAGTTTCGAGAATTTGAAATGTCGTATCCTAACTCATTGGGCTTGACATTTTAATTCTTCGAAATAAGGGGGTCTTAGCATTCAATTTAATTTATTCAAGCTTTCTTTTAAATAAAGAGGATCGTATTTTAAAATCTTTTCAAGTTTTTGACAGTAAGACATAAATTAATCAATTAGGTACCAATTTTGGGCATTACGAGGGTGCTAATCCTTCCTCGTGCGTAACTGACTCCCGAACCCGTTTTCTCGAACTTTGTCGGCCAAAATCATTGTTTTAATAAATCAAAATGTTTTAATGATCAATCTCAAGGTGATCCGATCACACCTCGAAAAAATATTGGTGGCGACTCCATTTTCGTTTTCAAAGTCAACCCTATTTTTTCAAAAAATTTGGTTTCGACAGCTTGGCGACTCCGCTGGGGAACAATAAGAGAGTCAAGCCGTAAAATTGATTATTTTCTATCTTGTTGTCAAAAAATTGAAAATCTGATTTGAAAATTACGATCCTTTTATTGCATTTGTTTGTGTTATTTCATGTGATTGTTGTGGTTTGAGTCTCGTAGAATATTTTCGCATCATATTGCATAAGGACCGTTTGGTCTTACCTCTTTTGTAACACCCCAAACCCGGTCAATACGCCATGACCGAATCTGGCATGCCACGAAGGAAAACGTTTTGAAGAAAAACAAGTTAACGATAAAATTTTAGTGAAAAACTTTTTATTATTCTAAATTCGTAAAAAAAAATTAAGTTGAAAACTGATATTTTACTTTGCAATTCCAGTAAATAGATTTTTAAAACTTAGTCGCAAATTAGATTCGTAAAACCATTTATAAATTAAAGAGAAACTAAAGCAATTAGGTTGAAAATCGTATCTAATAGAAATTTGGAAACTTAAGTTTTGTAAAATAGTTTGAGTTATCGAAAATACTTAAGTTGTTAAAAATTATCAATTTATTTAGGTTACCCGATGGTAACGTTTTAAAAACTATCGCGCTTTGTATTTTAGAAAACTTTGTTCACATATCATTAAATCAATCATGTAATTTGCAAGTTATTCCTAAAACAAATCCAAAGCATACAAATAATCCAAAAACATAATTTAAGAGGCCTTATTACAAACCCATAAAAATGAAAACCAAATTAAAATCAAGTACCCAAATGGAAGTTCATGTAAAACCAAATTTCATTGCATGGCCTCCTCGAGTTCATCCGGCTCCTCATCCGCGAATTTACGAATTACCTGAAAAAGTAAGGGAGAAGGTGAGTCACCAAGACTCAGTGCATATTCCCTCTCTCGGGTAAATACCACATACTTACACAAATTATAACCAAGCAATATATATATTATGCACCCAACTTAGCCATCCGTAACTCATTTTTCTACCCCGTGTGGTACCAAACCACCGGGTGGTGCCAAACCACCGTGACCAAAGTCACAAATAATCAAGTTGTGGGGCCAACCCACTTGTGATACCAAATCACCGGCGACAATCCCATATCTCAAAAGTGGGGCCAACCCACGGTGGTGTTAATCCACGGGGGCGAGTCGCTATGAGGTGCCAAACCTCTAGTGTCCCAAAGACACAAATGTGATACCAAATCACTTTGGTGACCAAAGTCACGAATAATCAAGTTGTGGGGCCAACCCACGTGTGATACCAAATCACCGGCGACAATCCCATATCTCAAAAGTGGGGCCAACCCACGGTGGTGTTAATCCACGAGGGACGAAGTCGCTATGAGGTGCCAAACCTCTGGTGTCCCAAAGACACAAATGTGATACCAAATCACCGGAGGTGCCAAACCTCTCGGTGTCCAAGACACGAATATCAATCTTCCCCTCCTCTCATATTGCCCATACCAATGCAATAGATAAACAAATCATGTCAATATACTTTGATATGAACATATAACCAATACATATCGTAGATCGTGATATTAAACAACATATAGCAACATCATATCGAAACGGACTTACTGTATCCTTGCTCATACCCATCAAGGTATCATATCAATATCTCATAGTTTCGGCTTTAACAACTTGAATAGTTATTTAACACACATATATATATATATAAACCAAGTTATAAAGTGTGTAAGATACACACCTTTCACTAACGCAAATACTAACTTCCGAGACCCGATCTACCTCACTAGATCACCTTGTCCTACATTCGCCCAAACCACAAGATTATAAGCAAAACCATTCGGCCAACATCACATCTTAATCCCAATAGCCTTTGGCTTTTCAACCATTAAAAGAATGATGAATCGACAAGAATCCTTACCACTTGACTTACAAACTTTGATTGCTAGAGAAGTAAGGCTTAGATCAAATGCTTCCAAAGTCCCAAAGAGCCTATAAGAATAATCGGTTCCTAATAATAGTTAGAACCTTGCAACAAATGTCCATAGGTTCGACCTTTGACCACAAGAAAATGACATAGAAAAGAGAAAGAAATGAAGGAAAAACGGTCATGAACACTTACCCTTTTCCAAAACCGATTGAAGAAAACCCAAAATGAATGCCTACCCTTGATGATATTCGGTCAAGACAAATCAAAAAGGAAATGGGAAGTTTCGGCAATATGGTTAAATGGTGAAGGGATTTTCGGCTATGTTTTGAAAAGAAGAAAGCAATTGATTAGAGACTAAAAAGAAATGAAGTACGTGAGTAGAAAAGAGAATAAAAATAAGAGAGGGAGGATTCGGCTTAAGCAACAATGGAAGAAAAGAAAAGAGAGTTTGGGGAAGAAAGAGGTTCGGCCAAAAGAAAGTAAAACCAATTTGCAAGTGTTAATATATATGTGAAGAAAAGAATAGGAAGATGAGAACCAAAAGAGGTTCTTTTCGGTTACAAAGAATTTAAAAGATGAGAGGGAGGTTCCAAATGAGTTTCGGCCAAATGCCTAAGAGGAAAAATCAACAACACCTAATGGCATTCAGCTATGGTTCACTTTGGTGCACAAGAGAGAAGAATTGGTGAGGTTCTAAAGGGATTTTTGATATGACTCAAAACAAGAAATGTAAGCATTCCTAACTAACCGAAAATGACCACCATCCAAAAGAAATTTTGGCACCAACTAGCTACCAACAAGACCAAGATTCGGTCACTCCCCCTAGCCACACATGCCGTCCACATTCATGGACTAATGGCCTAAGAAAAGTTTCCAAAACATTTTCCATCATCCAAGCCTTGAAATCCTCTACATTCCCAAAGTTGAAGGAATTTTATCCCCAAAATCTAGTAATTCTATCCCTTATTTCATGCTTACCATAACCTTAAGTCTTCTTGCCAAAAAAAAAAGAAAATTGTCCATCTTATCCATATGTATAGTTGACCGACACTTAATGCTAGGATGTACAAAAATAAAATCCTCAATATGCTTTCCATGCTACTCGAACCACTTCCCTCAAGCAACCTTTCAAGCTCCTTATCCACTATGCCACTAACTCCTCATGTGCTTTAATTTAACACTTAAATTATCTTAAGTGTCAAGCTCACTTAATCCACTTCACTAAATTTTCCACACTAAAAATTATTCTAGCTTAGCTAATATTTCCAAGCCTTCACACAAATATACTAAGCACACAATAACAATCATATCCGAGCTAACACAAATAACAAGATGATACTCTAATATTTTTAGGATGTTACATCTTTTAAGTGGGAGTGAGAAGCTACTCCTTCGTGAGGTTTTCACCTCTGTACAGGATAGTGGATCGCTTTCGGGATACATCTGTACCTATGTCTTCGTGAGATTTTCATCTCCGTGCAGCCATAGGAAAATGTATTCCCCTGAACTGAACTCAGTCCGCATGAGCCTATAATGGGTGAAGATCGAGGAATCTTCTGGTTCAGGTACCTCAACTTTAGAACCAAACCGCATGTAGAAGACCCTAAGAGCCCACCCTAGATAGTACTGCGGGAAACCCTAGCGGTTACCCAGATAGGTGCTTAATTCTCTTTTATTTACTTTGAGTTTTGTTTTTGTATGTTGTACTGACTTATTTTGTTTTTGCTATGTTTGCATGTCATTTCATATTCGAAAGAGTGTCGATTCAAGTTCGATTACTAAATTAGAGAGCTTGTCATGGAGAACGAATTTCTTGATATAGTGGAAGATAATGCGGCTGTCCGTATGTGGTCAGAGAAAACGCAATTAGAGAAAGGGGATAGTCTAGTCGAGGGGTACACGTCAGAATTATAGGACTACACCCGTATCAGCGTGACGCAAAAATATGGAATCAGTGGAATGATGAGACCAAGCAGTTGTTCTACTATAATTATGGGGATTTGCCGTATCTACTCGACATCAAGGTAGACGAGCATTTATTCCGGGCCCTCGCTCAGTATTGGAACCCTGCATACAGTTGTTTTACCTTTGGGAGGGTAGATTTAGTGCCCACCGTGGAAGAATATACAGCCCTACTGCGTTGTCCAAAGGTTCAAGTCGATAAAGCTTATTCCAGAGCCGCTTATGTCCCGACCTTTTGGAAGAAATTGATGAACATTACAGGAATGAGCGAACAGTGGATTACAACTAGGATCAAGCAAAAAGGTGAGTGTAAGTGCATCCCATGGAAGAATTTGAGAGATTTGATTCTAGCGCATCCTGATACGAAAAAGTGAGTCGATGTGTTTGCTTTGAGCATCTACGGACTAATGATCTTCCCTAGGGCATTAGGGTATGTAGATGAAGCGGTCTCAGATCTCTTTGATCGACTTGATAAAGGGGTCACACCTGTTCCTGCAATTTTGGCCGAGACATTTGGATCTTTGAATGCATGTAGGAGGGTCAGTGAGGGCAGATTTATAGGGTGCACGCAGTTGTTGTTAGCTTGGTTCCACAGTCATTTCTGGAAGGTAGATAAGGTTTCTTATCGGGTTTTCTCCAGGAACTACTCCTCATTAAAGGAGATAGTAGCCACGCCAATAAGGGATGACATATCAGAGGACGACTGGATAGCGCTCCTCTAAAATCTCCAGGAAGAAGACGTCGAGTGGAGAGCTCCTTGGTTGATTCCCGACGAAATTCTTTACCGATGTGGGATTTTTGACTGGGTCCTTTTGCTTGGGATTTGGGGAGCCGTTGGGTATGCTTCTTTGCTCGTATTGAGGTAATACAGATCAAGACAGTTCATACCAGCAACACATGGGCTAGCCCAATGTAAGTTTTCATACAGGGGAGATAACTACAAGAAAAGGGTAAAAGAGATTTCTAACACTTGGAATCAGACTCGTCGAATAAAAAGGATGGCCGTAGGTTCAATGACGACTCTTGAGTAAAGTGGATGGTGGAGTAAAAGAATTAATGATAATATCCCCGGGCCAAATTTAGAAGGCACTCGACCGATGGAAGAGTACTTACAAGTGGTCCCGTCAGAACTAAAAATCATAAAGCAAGACTTCGAGAGGAGGAATTTGGAACTTGAAAAGAAGATAGAACAATTGGAGGAAGAAAAGATGCATTTAAGGTTAGATGCTAATGTTCAAAAGCTAGAGGCCGAGAAATTAAAGAAAGAAAAGAATAAAGCTGAGGAAGACTTGGATAGTTTGAAGACAGATTACAAGAAATTGTGTCTATCGATGAGAACCGCCGGATTGGGAAAAACGTCAGAACAATGGCGACAAGAGATCAAAGAAGAAAGGACCAAAGCCGATCGGTGGGAGAGAAAATTCCAGGAGGCTCAGGCACAGAAATAGGCCCTAAAAAGGAGTTTGCTAGAAACCCAAAATAACAAAAGAGAATTAAAGGCTAGAGTGGCAGAACTTGAAAAATTACTTCATCAGCATAGAAATAGTAATTCTGCGATTGAGTTGAGGGCAAGTTTGAACAAGATTGAAGAAATGAAAGGAAAAATAGAAGAACTAGAGTCTGCATTACAAAACTGTGAGCTCCGGGTAGAGGTTCTTGATGTAAGTGAGGAACGTTGGAAGGAACAGCTTCACCATTCTCAGAATCAAGTTAGGAATAGAGATTACATTATGGGCGAGGCCGTGGCTCAGATTCGGGAGGTAGCCGATCATTTACAGACCTTGGCAATCCAGGCTGACATGTTAAGCGTGAAGTATGAGCTAGAATCAGATCTAGGTCAAGAGTTAGCTTCGTTGCTTAGGAAAGTTAAAACTTTGAGCATTAGGGCAAAGCCATATTTGTAATCTGTTTTATGTAAAGAATTTTGTTTTCTAGTAAAGTTTTCTAAATGAAATTGAACCAGAATCAACGCCTTTTTGCATTCATTTCATGCATTCGCATTACATCACATCATATGCATTTAAATTTCATGGAAAGACCCTAATTGGTTAAAATCATTTCAGAGTTAATCTGGAAACCAACAAAAACTTACCAACTAAACATCATTACGGTACCCGAGCAAAGACAAAAGACATGGATCAAAGATTGGAAAGACTTGAACAACTTTAAAAAGAGATGCAAGATCAACTACAATTGCAAATGCAAGAGCAATTGGCTAAAATCCAGCAAGACATGATGGACCGAATGTTGGAGTCCCAAAAAAATATGATGACTCAGTTGACCCAACTGTTGACTGGAGGAATAGATAAAGGAAAGGGCCCCATGGTTAATGCAAGAGAAGATAATGAGGAACCTCTCTATCCTCCGGGTTTTACTCCAACAAATACACAGACACAACCTGAGGTGTACCCTTGAAGAAAATTCGTCACGATTAAGCCTCAACAATTTCAGGATGGTGTTTCGGTACCAATAAACTTTCAAGCTGGATCAGGTTCTAACCCAAGGGATAACCCAACTAATCCTGTTATCCCTGACCTTGATGAAGTGGCAGAAAAGGAAAAAGCAAGGGTGGAACTGCCAAAACAACTCGAAGATCGGTACAGGTGGTTAGAGGAAAAACTCAGAGCAATGGAGAATGTTGATTACCATTGCGGGGTTGACGCCAAAGATCTGAGTTTAGTCTCAGATCTAGTACTCCCGCCGAAATTCAAGACTCCAGAATTTGAAAAGTATAATGGGACTAGTTGTCTTGAAGCTCACATCACGATGTTCTGTCGAAGGATGATAGGGTATGTTAATAATGACCAACTATTTATCCACTGCTTCCAAGACAGCTTGATTGGGTCGGCTGCCAAATTGTACAACCAGCTGAGCCATGCCAAAATCCACTCATGGAAGGACTTAGCATAGGCTTTCATGAAGCAATATAGCCATATAACAGACATGACACCGGCGAATTACAACTGCAGAATATGGAAAAAAAAGCAAAGTGAGAGCTTCAGACAATATGCCCAGAGATGGAGAGAGGTGGCCACGCAAGTCCAACCACCTCTTCTGGAAAAAGAAACGACGATGCTTTTCATTAATACTCTGAAAGCCCCGTTCATTAACCATATGTTAGGAAGCGCTACCATGAGGTTCTCAGATATGGTAATACCCGGCGAGATGATTGAAAATGCCGTAAGGAGTGGGAAGATAGACGCAAGGGAAAGTACCAAAAGGTCAGCCCTGAATAAAAATGACAATGAAGTGGATAACACGAGCATGTTTAGTAAAGGGTATCCCAAGCCAATCACTATGGGCCAGCCGAGGGCCGTAACCACCAGCCGTCAAGGCCCTTCAAGGCAAGAATCCAACTCGAGGCTGAACTCAGAAAAACTCTAGTTCACTCCCATCCCCATGATGTATAGGGAGTTATACCAAAATATGTTTGATGCCCATGTGGTATCTCCGTTGTACTCTGAACCTATGCAGCATCCGTTTCCCAAATGGTACGACGCAAATGCCCAATGCGAGTACCACGCAGGAATCACGGGAAACTCGATAGAAAACTGTACCACTTTCAAAAAATTAATTAAAAGGCTCATCTGAATGGGCATTGTGAAATTTGGCAATCTGTCTGGTGTAGAAAATTTGTTACCCAACCATGCTGATAATGGGGTAAATGCGATAATCGAGAATACGGGGAAGAGAATCAAAAAGAATATTGCAGAAGTAAATACCCCCATTGAAATGGGTTTTGAAACAAATGATAGACATGGGATTAATCATTCAGAATTCGGAGGAGACACCCAAAGGGATGAGGAGCTACTGTGAATTCCATGCTGAAGAAGGTCATGAAATCCAAGAGTGCACTGAATTCAAAGCTTTGGTGCAGAGCCTAATGGATAATAAAGAGTTTGAATTCCTTGAAGAAGTCAAAGGCTGAAAGGAATGTTGGGAAATCTGAACATTAACACCGTATCTGAAGAGGGAGCCGGAGAAGAGAATTCATCAGGCATTTGCCCTTGCGTACCTGGTAATGTTTTGAACGATGGGACTGCTGAAGAGATCCCTGTATTTTTTAAAGCCAATTTGGAGTAATGTCCAAAACATGCTTATTGCTTTAAGCCTAGGAGCAATAGGAATTCTTTTGTGAAATAGGCTTATGTCAAGTATCTTTATTTCAATAAAATGCATCTTTGTTTCTCACTTCAAGCAAATATTATTTTATTGTTTCCATTTCATTCATAATCATACCACACAAGTAAATATTCTTAGATTCTTTTGTTCTTCGAATCTTCCTTCGTCCCTATAACAGGTCTCCAGATATCAATAATATGAGCGGCACTACTATTGACTCAGAACCTCCTTTTGAGCAAGATATGTGTCCAGAGGAACCTCAGGATTTTGAAGATAACTGAGACTGTAGCTCATTTCTTGATGGTAGAACAAGATGAGAAACAGATCCCACCTTACAAAGAATCAGGGGAATCTATGGCCTTTCTATATGTGGGGCATGGATGTTAGTGGGCCGATCATGCCGAAAGCTTCTAACAAGTATCGACTCATCTTTGTGGTCGTCGATTACTTCACCAAGTGAGCAGAAGCTTCTTCATACGCCAATGTCACAAAGACAACAGTCAGCAAATTCTATGTTGGTATGGAATTCCAAAAAAAGGGATCATATCTGACGATGCATTAAATTTGAACAATAGCGCGACATCAGAAGTTTGTAGTCTGTTCAAGATTAAACACCGTATCGCCCCAAAATGAACGGTAAAAAAATGATGAGGGATCGCCGGGAAAATGATTGAGACCTATGAAGATTGGCATCTGTGCTAGTCAAATGTCTGTTAGGACCCCCACCGGGGCAACGCTTTTCTCATTATAGAATGGAGGCGACTTTGCCAATTGAAGTCGAGATTTATTCCCTCCGAGTTTTTCTAGAGTTGAAGTTGGATAAAACAGATCTAATTTCGATATGATCAAGTAAACCTGATTGAAGAAAAGAGGTTGAAAGCTATCCGAGATTACGACGAAAAGGTTCATCCCAGAGAATTCCATGAGGAGGACTTAGTTTTGAAAATGATCCTTCATATACAAAAGGACTTCAAAAGAAAGTGGATACCAAATTGGGAAGGACCTTATGTGGTAAAGAAGGCCTTCTTTGAAGGAGCATTGATATCAACTGACATGGATGGCAAGACTCTGCCCAATCCAGTGATTCTGATCCAATCAAGAACTACTAGACTAAAAAAAAGGGAAAAAAAAGAAAAAGGAGAGGCTAGGGCAAAAACCCGCAAAGGGCGCCTTGAGACCAAAGAGGGTTTTGAATTGAAAACCTAGGAAAGGGCAATTCAAATTTTGATCGAAGGTAGGGCATGCGGTAGTCTTGTCTTCTCCAAATTAACAAGAAGGAAGGATGCTACATCTTGGGGCATCAACAAAGTACTCCAGTTCTTCTAAACACATATCAAGTTCAAGGGATCCTCAAGAAGTTTTGTGCAGAGAAGCTCATGTTGAGATATCTGGGGCACCTATTTTCACCTTATTCATTTTGAATCTTAGCAAAATTTGCTATCTTGATTAATTCATTTTCGAGCTTTGCTCCCAATAAAATTTCATCTTGTCCATTGTGATAATCTTTTTCAAGCATTTTTCATTGAAATAATGATTATTGGACTAATAATACTCAAGCAAAAGAATTTTTTCATATTACTTTGGACGCTTCTAAATAGTACGAGGACCTGAAACAGGACCATTAGTCAGAACTGACCAAATTCATGAGTTAAAAACATTTGAGAAAGAATAGTCCAAATTATGACTATTTATTCAGATCTTCTGTCAAAGATACCTGCTACAGAAGAAGGCATGGTAGCATATCAGTGATAGAACCTTGATGAATAACGAGCAATGACAACCTAAGCATTAAAAGGGGATCATTCTCGAAAAATGGCATTCTTCATTCATGCAAACGTCATTCGAACATGAGCGTTTAATTCATTCCGATCATGACTTCCTAATCATTTGCCACAAAGATAGGCCCATGAAATGAATTTTACAGGTCGTGTTACCTAGAGAATGGTGCAATAGACCAATGAAGTTACAAGTCTTATCTCCCTGAAGTTGCAGTGGAACATATCGAAGCTATAAATTACAGATCTTATCTTTCTAAAGTTGCAATAGAGCAGATCATGGCAAACTTATCTCCCTGAAGTTGCAGTGGAGTAGGTTGAAGTTACAAACCTTATCTCCCTGAAGATGCAGTGGAGCAGGTTGAAGTTACAAGTCTTATCTCCCTGAAGTTGCAGTGGAGCAGACTGAAGATAGCGAATCTTACTTCCCTGAAGTTGCAGTGGAACAAATTGAAGCTATAAATTACAGATCTTATCTCTTTGAAGTTGCAATAGATCAAATCATGATAAACCTTATCTCCCTGAAGATGCAGTGGAGCAGGTTGAAGTTACAAGTCTTATCTCCCTGAAGTTGCAGTGGAGCAGACTGAAGATAACGAATCTTATTTCCCTAAAGTTACAATGGAACAGATTGAAGCTATAAATTACAGATCTTATCTCTCTGAAGTTGCAGTAGAGCAGATCATAGAAAACCTTATCTCCCTGAAGTTGTAGTGGAGTAGGTTGAAGTTACAAGTCTTATCTCTCTGAAGTTGCAGTGGAGCAGACTAAAGATAGCAAATCTAATTTCCCTGAAGTTGCAGTGGAACAGATTAAAGCTACGAGTTGCAAGTTCTATACCTCTGAAGTTGTAGTAGGTCGGATCAAATCTATCATGGCAAACCTTATCTCCCTGAAGTTGCAGTGGAGCAGACTGAAGATAGCTAATCTTATTTCCCTGAAGTTGCAGTGGAACAGATTAAAGCTACGAGTTGCAAGTCTATACCTCTGAAGTTGCAGTAGGTCGGATCAAATCTATCATGGTGAATCTTATCTCCCTGAAGTTGCAGTGGAGCAGATTGAAGCTACAAGTCTAATCTCCCTAAAGTGGATCGAAACACTAATTCCTATGCCCATGAAGTTTCAGTGAGTTGAAACGAGACTACTTGAAGAAGATGAGTACCAAGAAGTCGAGATTCTGTAAGACCAAGCAAATTTGGCCCCTTTTAAAGTCTTTGTTTCATTCCCGTTACACGACAATGAGCAAAGAGGGGCAGCTGTAGAGGCCCAAATTTCCCGGGCCTAATAACAAAAATAACAACAAAAATTAAATAGTCCACAGTCCATTAGCAGCCTAAATGGCCCAATAATACAAAAAGACCCTAAAGCCCAATTAGCCTAAAAATAAACCAATTTTCAGCAAAAAGAAAAAAAAAACCTAACAGCCGCATGCCTCCACTACCGCACGCCACATCAGCACCACCGTACAGCCTCCGTACATGTAAACCAAGCAAAAGAGAACAGCACAGCAGGAGCAAAAAAACAACGAAAGTGTAAAAATTAGGCTATAAAGCCGAAAAAAATCCATTTGTAAGGGGAGAGCATTTTTTGAAATACAAAAAAAAAACAGAGGCAATCCAAATATTAAGGTTGTTGTTCTTCTCTATTATTTTCACTTTTAATATTATTTTTTTTTACTTTTAAAAGAAAAAAAGAAATAAAAAAGGGAGGTGAGGCTTACCGGAGTCGTTCGATCTTCTCCCCTCTCGGCATTTCTGGGCATTTTCTAAAAAAAACTAACCCTAGATCCGGGTTCTAGGGGTCGAAATGAGGAAAAGAGGATTTTTTGGACTTTTTCCACCACATCAATCGAATCAGCCATCGCCATCGCCGTGCCCTTGACAGCCGAGCATGGCCGGAACTCGGGCCAGGGAGAGAGAGAATTGAGAGGATTTTATTCAGTTTTTTTTTTTTGAAAAAGAGAGAAATGAAGTTTTTTAGATAAATTTTGGCTTATATAATGAATGGAAATGGCGCCATTTTGAGAGACATTTTTGGAGGCCAAAACGACGTCGTTTTGAGCCTCTGACCCGAGACCCGACCCACAGGCTAAGGATCTGCGTGTTTCTTTGAAAAAGGGGCTATTTGCGCGCACGGTCCCTCCGCTTTTGCGGCACATCGCAATTCTGCCATTGTTTGTTTTTTATTTTATTTCATTTTTTTAATCTTGCCCAGCAGTTTCACATTTGCTTCATTTTGGCCCATATTGAAACGCTGCGCATAGGGCTTGGGAATAATTTCTAATCCAGTCCTTGCAGTTTCACGCGCGTTTCATTTTGGTCCTCCGTTCAGCCTTTTTCTTTTATTTATTTATAATTTGTCCTTTTGACTTTATTTTAATTTCGATTTCATCCTTTATTTAGTTAATTTCAGTGTGTTAATATTTTCATTTATTTATTTTTATTTGTTTGTTTGTTTTATTATTTATTTGTCTTTTTGTTATATTTGAATTTATTTTCACCTAATATTTTATATATCTATTATTTATATTTATTATATTTATTTGTTTATTTGTTCATTTACCTTTAATTATTTAAATTTAATATTACATATATTTATGTTACTTATCTATTATTATTTAAATACTTATATTTATTTGTTTTACCCATTCATTTATTCTTTTTATTTTTTTAATGTTTGATGTTACTCATTATTTATTTTATTTATTTATTTATCCTTCTTTCATTTTTGAAAATATTGGACACTATTTTCATTCCTTTCATTTTTGTATTACCTTATTTGTTTTACTATTAAAATTGTGAATCAAGAATTCTATTAAGTATAACAATTATCATTTTAATATTTTCCTGTATAGTCATTTTGTACCATCATTATATCATGTATAGTCGTTTTAATATTAAGTTTAGATACAATCAGTTTTTATACTATATCTCAAACAAAATAAGTATACATCATTTTGAATGTTACTCTTGCATTCATTCAATTTTTTTTTTAAATAGGCAATGTTTCGTATTTTGAAATTCGAGAAATCGTACCCTAACTTACTGAGTTTCGATTTTTCTCGTTGAGTCTAAAGAACCAATTATTATTTTTTAAATCAAAGCGTATAAGTTAAATAAAAGCTTATTCTCGGGAATTCAAAAATGTTGTGTCCTAACTAACTGGATGTGACATTTTGTTATCTCGAGGTAAGGATTTCTAAAAATAAATGCAATATTCTGTATTTAGATTTTGAGAAATTGTGCCCTAACTTACTGGGTTTCGATTTTTCATTTGACCCAAATAACCAAATATCCTTCTTAAACTTAAATGCATGAGTTTTAAAAGTCAAAAGACAAGTTTAGTTTCGAGAATTTGAAATGTCGTATCCTAACTCATTGGGCTTGACATTTTACTTCTTCGAAATAAGAGGGTCTTAGCATTCAATTTAATTTATTCAAGTTTTCTTTTAAATAAATAGGATCGTATTTTAAAATCTTTTCAAGTTTTCGACAGTAAGACATAAATTAATCAATTAGGTACCAATTTTGGGCGTTACGAGGGTGCTAATCCTTCCTCGTGCGTAACCGACTCCCGAACCCGTTTTCTCGAACTTTGTAGGCCAAAATCATTGTTTTAATAAATCAAAATGTTTTAATGATCAATCTCAAGGTGATCCGATCACACCTCGAAAAAAGATTGGTGGCGACTCCATTTTCGTTTTCAAAGTCGACCCTGTTTTTTCAAAAAAAATTGGTTTCGACAGGGGAGATTGTTGGAACATTTTCAAAATACATATAATGTTCCAATAGTTGCAAATTAAAAGTTATAAGTAACGAAGAATTATCACATTTCATAGTGATAAATTATGTCTTTTAAATTCAAAAAATTACGTCACTTTATTTTTAACAATGAATCATAATTATTCAAGGAGACATCTATTGAATAATTATGTCTACTATTAGAAGATGTGACTATTCATTTAGATAGTTGTGTTCGTATGAAGAGACATGCGAGCTCCTATAAATAGGAGCCAACTTTTATTTGTCTGATGCACCAGGAAAACACATAAAAAATGTCTTTTTATTCTCTTGCCATCTTTTATATTCTTAGATTGTTCTATTAATAATTACTGTACAAATTTTTTATAGAAATTTATATCCTTGTTATACTTTGTTAAATGCTCAACGGATTGTTTTTGTCAGTGCAAAACGTAGACTATAAGACCCCTCACCCGATCCGGTTGTTAGACCCGAGCTATAGGATGCTACAACAGTTAACGGAGCAAATCACATACATTTTCAACTTTAAACATTCAATTAAACAATAAAAAGAATTCATAATCCATGCATAATATGGTTTACAAACAAATCTGAATATCAATCGAGCTTATGAAAGCTCTTAAACCAACTAGGGAACAAATAAAGACTTAATTGAGAACTTAACAAAAAGTATAGAAATTTCTACAAACAAGGGTCACACGGCCGTGTACCCAAGCCGTGTGATAAATTGTGACTGTGTGGAAAAGAAGTTGCACGGCCATGTAACTCACTGAAGCTGTGTGGACCTAAATGCAAAAATTCATCAAAATCACATGGTCGTGTTGTAACACCCCAAACCCGGCCTGGGCGTTATGGCCGAATCTGGCGATGTCACATGGTAGTGTGTTAGAAAACTGTAGCTTGTGTTGGAAAACCGTAACTTTTCTTAAAACGTTTTCCGTTTAGAATTCCTCATTATCTTTTATTAATTCTAAAATCGTGATTCTTATTCAGTCGTTAGTTTTCAAAACGTTATACGTTGCAGAAGCTTTTTAAACAGTTTGTGTCCTTGTGGATATTTTGCTAAAACACATGCATTTATTTTAAAAACTCGTATTTTACCTACCTCTAGCAGATGTAAAACATAATACAAATATAAAACCCAAATTTTAAGCAAAAATCCATAGATGCCTTTATTACAGCAAAATACCCCAAATTAAACTTTGAAAACCTAATTAAAGACGAAACAGTGAAAAAGGGTCGTGTGGCCACCGTTGAGTCCTCTGCCGCTCCTATCCGCTTAAGTCTGGGGATTACCTGTACAGATAAAATAGAAGGGTGAGTTTATGAAAACTCGGTGTGTAATCCCCATATAAACAAGCGCATGTAATGCAATCATAGTCCGGCCTAAGCCCATCTCGATGCATGGGCTGGGGCTTCAGTTAGGGCCTTAGCCCATTTCAATACAGAAAAAGTCATGCATTTGGGCCCCTGGCCCATTACAGTATCAATATTCAAGATCTGAATGTATATACAAGATATCAAATCCTACCCCGCCAGCCTTTACATTCCAACTCCGTCCAACCCTACACTCCATGTGGGGATGTAATCAACCCACCCATCCCTACACTCTAAAAAGTACCAAATGCGGCACTAGAAAGTAGTTTGCAGCTGAGCTGCCAGTAATTTAGGCTCGAGGCCTTTCAGTACACTTCCTCCGAACAGTATAACCCCCACCCCAATGCAATGCAATATACATATATGACATGCTAAAACATAATATCATGCATAAAATCAGGGCATAGAGTATCAAATCAGTAGGGAATCATCATGCTTAACCGTATCAGTCATACAGTCATTTCAGTCAATTAGGTGTCTAAGTAAGCTTACCGACCCTACAGTAGGTCCACAGTCGACTCGGGCGACCCGTGCAACCTTAGCAATCAAACAGTGAAAATGAGCCCACAAGCCCATAATGTTTGCCCATGTAGCCCACACGGCCCAAAATGGCCTTGGCCATATAGATCACACGGCCTAGCCGAATAATCCCACACGCCTGTGTAGTTCACCCGTGTGGGCCCACACGCCCGTGTGGCCTACACGGCCCAATTTGGTCCGGCCCGTGTATCGCACACGGCCAGCCTCGTCGATCACACACCCGTGTTCGGTCACACGGCCTACTACATGGGCGGCCGCACGCCCGTGTGGCATCGACAATCACATTTTTCGGTTTTTCACTGATTTCCAGTTTCATAGTTGTGTTTACACACCTGTTATGGTTTCACAACAAAACACTTTCGAGCTCAGTAGTTCCTAAAATTGATCATTCACTTTAATCGTTAGTCTCAACTCATGAAAGCACAACAAAACAAAACCGAATATACTTCCATTTCAAACGCACGATACCTACCTTGAAACTCCGAATGAATATGCTAAAACTCCACAGAAGAGGGACCTCAATCAAAACGATTCCTTACTGTCAAGACGATAGTAACATCTAATCAACATTTAATTTAGGCACAAATCAAAGTGTCGAAGTTTTACTTACCAGAATAGCGATAAGAACCAAACCACGAGAATGATCAACTATAGGAAATCAGTATAACAGAGTGGAGGAAACAAGAATCAGCAATATGAAGGGGAAGGGATGAAAAGAAGAAGAATCGACCTAAGGATCAACAATTTGGTAGCAACCAACAGGAACAGAAAGGAGGTGACAGCAAGGAGAAGAAAAAAAGATGGGTAAGAAAGTGTGCAAAACCAAAAAAAGAACAAAAAAAGAAGTAGCAAAAATTCACTAGCAATATTCAGCAGAGAAAGGAGAATAGTTGACAGAAAATTAAGAGAAAACAAAAGCTGAAGTCGAATTTTGGGAAAGGAATTAGTTTCGGCACAACTATTGATCACTTCCTTTGATCCACTCTTCAAAACTCTCCTACTATTCTTCCACAAACCGTCCACCTTCCCACTACACATCAAATTCCTTATTTTCCTCCACCAATCCCATAACTACTGAAATTCCCTTCATTATCCTCCTAAAAATCGGCCACAACATCCCCACACTCCTCAAATACTGTAATTTGGTCAAACTACAACACTCATACAAGACAAGCAAAGAAAAATAAATCCCCTTTATCGCGCAGAGATTCGAACCTCAGACCTCTAGCCACTTAACACTCCACTTAACCACCAGACCAGCAGGCCCATTTTGACATATTTTACCAACATTTATTTATAAGCTTACTGATTAGAGATAGGGGTTTATTCATTTAAAAACAAAAATTTGCCCAAGCTAATGCTTGAACTTGGGACCTCTCAGACACTTAACCACTGAAACAGACATACAATTGTGTCACAAACATACGAAAATAAATATATAAGAGATTTTTAAGGTGATACACGTGTGGCTGGACCGTGTAACAGAATGAAACCGTGTGAAAATTAGATGACCAATTCAATAGTGCTTACACGGGCGTGTGGCAAACCTGTGTGACAATCAGGAACCGCGCGGTACACATGCTTCCTAATTTCTAAAGAGCACACGATTATGTCACTAGCCCGTGTGTGACACACAACTGTGTGTCAAACCGTGTGGTGCAAAAATAAGTCACTAAATGCATAACACAACTCAACCATTAAAAGGGAGCCTAAAATGCATATTTTAACCAACCTATACATGTTCAAAACATGCACATTTCATGCCAAAATAAAACTTATAACATCCGTCACACCTTTTTTACATTAAATTTTTAAATTTAAAGGAGAGTTTGGAGTTAATTGAATAATATGGTAAGTTCGTGGGCTCTACTGGAAAACTTGGAAATATTGGTGGCTGATTGACAATTAGTTGAGTTTCAATACTGGTTCAATTAAGTTGGAACCGACTAGTTTCTTAGTGGGAGACAGAATGATTGCTAATGAGTGGCTTAATTGGAGCTTTGAGTACCGTGAAAGAAGGTTTATATATATAGGTATAAGAAGTCTTGTGCGAGAAATGGTGTAACAACCCATTTTCAGTGAAATCAGAACAGTGGTTTCAGAACTACAAATCAAATAAGTAAATTATTGTTTTATTACTATTTTAGTTTTTACGGGATTTTATTAAGTTCGTATTAAAATTTCGTTAAAAAATTTTGATGTTTAAATAGTTAATTAAGTGAAAAAGACTAAATCGTAAAAAGTGTAAAAGTTAAGTTCCATTAGTTAAAAGGGTCCAATAGCTATGAAATTTTAAACCAAGAGACTTGAATGGTAAATAAACCATTCAATAAATTAGTGGATATGCATGGCATGGTTTTAATGAAATTTTGTTAGTTTTTAAAGGTTAATTGAAGAATTTGATAATTAATTGAAAAAGTTAAAGAATTAAAAGATGAAAAAGGCTATCATCTTTCTTATTTCCTTCATCCATAGCCAAAATTCACCATTAAAGGGGAAGACAAGTTTGGTCAAGCTATTTCTTTGAATGTAAGTGTATACAAGTCCTATTTTTAATTATTTTTATGTTTTTGAGTCCGTTTTAGCTTAATCTAGCTAGTCCGAAGATCAATTTGTAAAACTGTTAAAGGCTGAAAGTTATGCCATGAATTTTCTTGGATTTTTTTTATTTTTAATGATATATTATGAATTTTTTTGAAAAATAAACAAGTTTTACAAAGTGATTTTTGATGCAATTTGGAATTAGGGACTGATTTGTTAAATGTATAAATTCTAGGGTTTTATTGTGAAATGATGATAAATTTGGGTTTTTTAAAGGTCCCTTGCATGTTTGGTTAACATGGATTTTGATTAAAATGGTTAGATTTTAAGTTATTAGTCTAAGGACTAAATTGTGAAAAAGTTAAACTGTTAGGGGCAAAATAGTAATTTTGCATAAATATGAAATCTGGATTGAATTGAATGTTTGAGGTTAATTGAAGTACTTAATTGAATATAATTATCTACTTAGATCAAGATAAACCACATACGGACCTAGATCGAGGAAAAGAAAAAGCTACGGATTAGCTCGATTTACCTTCACGTCCCTAGTTGTCGAGGTAAGTTCGTATAAATAGTAGTCGTATTAATGACATTTCAAATTTTATGTTATTATGTTATTTATAATTTGAATTGATCGATGTATAAATAAATCAATGCAATGACGGTTATCGAGTCCCGGATGAACCTTAGGAATTCGTAGGATACAAATGATATGTCATTAGGGATTTCATGTTTCGGGTGTTGGTATTAAAAGTCCTACCAATGACTGAGGTCCTACATTTGTTGCGGATACTCCATAGCTCGTGTGAGTAGTATTGTGTAGCTTACATTCCGACCCACAACTCATGTGAGCAAGCCCATTTCGCAGCTCGTGTAAGCAATGATGTAAAGGAAAGGTTACGGTTATGTAAAGGAACACTTCATGTGAGCTTTCCCAAGTATCCGATGTAATTCTAGATGGTTCAACGGGTATGAAAAGGAAATCAAATGGTAAGTGTTCAAATGAAAGGTATCATTAATTTATGAAAAGGAATGGTGATCTAAATGATGTGAATACATGTATGAATTACTTGTTTATGGATGAATTCATTTGAACCATGTACAAATGTATTAACTTGTGAATTTGATGATGTTGTATAGGCATTATGCCAAACTTATGGTTTTAGTTGGTATTATACTTATGATTTTTACATTATGCAAATGAAATGGTAAGTTGTGTTTAAGTTATACGAGCTTACTAAGCATTAATTGCTTATGTAGTTTCTTTCCTATGTTTTATAGATTATCGAAAGCTTGATCGGTTTGGAAGCTCGTCAGAGATCTATCACACTATCCAGCATAAATATCGGTAGTTTTTGAATGTTTTGGCCAAGGTTATAATGACATGTATAGGTTGAATTGTAATGCCATTTTATTGAATGATTAGTTGGTGAATTGGCATGTGTAAGTTAACTTTGTTGGTACCATTTGATGCCTTGCTAGATGGTGTCATTTTGGTTATCTTATGATACATGTTTTGAATGGCTTATATGGTATGCTTTGAATTGGTATGATTATGTCAAGTTATGGAATGTTTTAGATAGTATTGAACTAGAATTTGATGTTTTAAATTTGGTAAAATTAACATGTTTAGGTAAGTGTTGATGATTGCATTTGATGTGCTTTTGAATGGCATATTGGTTAGTTGAGTTAGGATTTTTGGAATGGCAATATATATATGTTTTGATAGAGTTTTGGTGCCTTGAAAATGTGCACGAAAGACCTAAATGTTCATGCATGAAATGGTATAGGAAATGGATTGATTTTAGGCAAATTTGGGTCCACACGGCCTGAGACACGAGTGTGTGACTCAACCGTGTGGGCACACAGCCTGGCGACACGGCCGTGTGTCATATGAGAGTTCCTTTGTATGCAAGTCAATGAGTTACACGGCCTAGCATACGGCCTGGCACACGGGTGTGTAGGGCAACTCAGAGAGTTCAATGCAAAGCACAAATCGAAACTTAAACGCTTACCCTCTCTCATATCCAGCAATACAAGTACTTAAATCAGTAGAAAATCTTGATATGCAATCCCCTCACCTAAGAAGAGAACCAACTGAACCCTCAAAAACAAAATTGGACAAAACAAGCAGAACAATTTTAGTTTTAACAAATAACGAACGAGAGCGAACATTAGCATAAATTCGACAACAAACTTACGTTGTTAACCTTTCTGTCAAAACAACGAAATATGCAATCTCTTAGACAAAGCCAGTTGCGGAGTTATCAGAAAGAAAAAAGAAAAAGAACCAAAAGAAGAAGAAGAATAAACGCTTTTAAAAAAAAGTTTTTGAAAAGGAGTTTAGTTATTTTAAAATAAAACAACTAAAATAAAATAGAACAATTTCACACGGCAGCATAAAAAAACATTTTTCTTATCGCTTTCGCAAGGACTTAAACACGAGAGTAAAGAGTACACAAAAACTTAACCACTAAATCATTAGGCTCATTGTTAACATTAATTGGTCGAAGATATTACTTATGCCAGATGATCAGGGATAGAGGTTAAGACAAAATTAACAAAAATTCCAAAGAAGAGATTTGAACACAATACCTCAGGCACATATTCAAAACACTTAACTACTAAATCAAATCAAATTGTTTTGCAAAATTTTCAAAATCCTAACTCAAAATCAAGACATAACCACTCTTGGTTTTGTTAGCTCAATTTCTTCTAACTCGGTTTTTGAGATGTTACATTTACAATTTTTTTTAAATATATAAATTTTGGAATTTTTATAAATATTTTGAATTTTAAAATTTATTTTGAATTTTTTTTAATTTTTATAAAGAGAGACCAATTTGCTCATTTTCAAACTTAACATGGACTAAAAGGGTATTTACACCAATCTGTTATTCAAATTATTCGAATTGTAAAATTTAACTTGATTCAAACTTGAAACTCGAATTACTTATTCGAGTTGACTCAAATAATTCAAATAACTCAATTCAATTAACTCGGAATTCAAATTTTTTTAATTTTTTTCAAATAGAATCGAGTTTTGCTCATCCCTATTAACAATAGAGAAAAAGAAATAGCAAGTGAACTAACACTAAAAATGATAAAAACAAGCAAATTTCAAATAAAGTATAATTAATTCAAGAAACTATAAAATGAAATAAAAACTAATCTAAATGCTAAAATTACCTCCTAAAATACTATAAAACCTATACTAAAATAACTCTAAATATAAGAGTAATCAAAAAACAAAAGCAAAAATAATTTGAATAAAATTGGGGATGACAATGAAGCAGGATAGGGTGGATGTTGCCAGATCACTACCACTCCATAGTTGGCATGTTTTGCTACATCACCTATCTCGCTCCACTATGGATGTGTAATCTTGAAAATCGCTACCACTTCCATGGGTTGTTGGATACATCCATTCTGGCTCTGCACCACCATGGTTCAATTTAATTTTTGCTAGTTATTTTTATTATTTTCATTTTTAAAGGCAAATAAATATTAAACATAATTATTCATTAAAATATATAAATGTAAAACATATGAATTTTTCAATAACATATTTTTATAATTTTACTATTTTAATAGTTATAAATATATAAGGGTAAAATAATATTTTTCATGTAGTGGAGCGAAATAGGGCGAGGTAATCAATTACAATAATCTCTCATTGTCTAAATAAATTTTGCTCTGCCTCACTCCACATACACTTTTCAAAAAAAAAAATCTTTCCTAGCAAATTGATTTGATATTCATCGAATGGTTCGAATCTAGACCTAATCATGGGTCGAGTTACCCGGCCCGGCCTGAAGGTCCGGCCGAAATGTGGGAGGGTTTGGGCAAAAATATAGCCCGAAAATAGGCTTGGACAAAAAAATAAGGCCCTTTTTTTAAACGGGCCTTGCCTCGGGTAAGGCATTTTTGGCCTGGGCTCGGCCCGGCCCGGCCCGAATTCACTAAATGACAAAAAAAATCTGCTCTTTTTTTTTATATTTTTGAATGTTATTTTCTCCCTATTTTGCTACCATTTTACTATTATGTTGCTACTATTTATTGTTATTGTTTGGATATTGTATAAAACTTATTTTATTGTTATTTTTATTATTATTTTAAAGGCATTTGTTAATTTTGTTATTATTTTAGAGGCATTTGCTTGTTAAGTTGTATTTATCTTAGTGTTATTTAAGTCTACATATTTTTTAAAATTTATTTTCAATTTGTTAGGAATTATTTATTTTGATGTATTATATTATTTAAAAATAATATAAAAATTAATACAGGAGGGCCGGATCGGGCCTGGGTTTTAACATTTTTATCCGGGTCGGGCTTGAGCAAAATTTTAGGCCCATTTTTGGGCCGGAGCGGGCCTGGACCTAGTAAATGGGCCTGAATTTTTAATTAAGCCTGACCCGGCCCGAACCCGACCCGACCCATGAGCACCTCTATTCAAATCTCGTCTTCCCTAAATATAATACTAAGATAAAAAATAAAGGAGAAAGAACTCAAAATTTAGGAAACGATACCATAGAGCTTTTGTATGATAACCACACTTCCTCTAAAGCTACTATTCCCTTGGTATAATATATATCAAAAATTAATTTTTAATTATTTTATTAAAATATTAGAATAAAAATTAATACTGAGAAAAATAAAATAAAATTAATAATTAAAGTTTCTATAAAATTATTTAACTAAAATTTGATTAATTTTTTTAATATTAATTTAGGGTTGAAGTTTAGATTAATATTGGATTTGAGTTTTTAAATGTTTGGAATTTTTTTGTTAAGTTCGAGCATTGTTTAAAGTTAGATCCATTTTAATTTTCAACCACTTCGAATTCATATATTCTAAATTTGAAAATTTAAACTTTTTGATAGGTTAGTCTTCAATCTTTTTAAGTAGATTTTGAGTTTAGATTGATTTAACTACCTCTTTTCAATTAAATTTTGAGTCCTCTTTTCAATCTTTTCAAGTAGATTTTGAGTTTACCACTTGTAGCCAAGTAAAGGTGTGTTTATACATAGTAGGGACTAAATTGTAAGAATTTTGAAATTATGATTTTATGATGAAATTTAGATAGTTATGTCTAAGTTTGGTTGAAATTTGAGTAGAAATAAAGTATGAATTGAGATAGAAAAGTAAGTGAATTTAGTTAAGACTAAATTGAAATTAAAGTAGAAAATTGAATAGAAATTCAATTAATTAGATATAAATTAGTAGTGTATTAATGATTATGAAATTATCTTAATTTTTCGTAGCTAATATCGCACCCGAGGCATCCACGAAGAAAGGAAAGGAGAAGATCATCGAGGAGTAATCGCGAATTTCAGGTTTGTATTACTATAATTTAAACTACTAATTATTAAATGTTATATTTAAATTAATGTATATGGTAAGTAAAATTTTAAGGTAAGTATCAATATTGAAATGAATTAAATTGATATGAAGTACGATTATGTATAGATATTTGATAGTATATTGATTGGAAGGTGGAAAATTGTATTGAAGTGAATTGTGATTAAATTGAGAATGATTTGAATGGAAAATATGAGAAAGTGATTGAACTAAAATATGAAAATTTAATACCCTATTAACTAGTCGGGCTGAGTCGGATATAGTTGGCATGCCATAGGATTGAAAGAATTTGGGAATTTTTCGGCTTGGCCGAGGAGACACTGAAGTCACTATATTTCTTCGAACTATCCGAAGAGGCACTGAGTGTCGTTCTGATGTGTTTGGGTGGATTATTCTGGTGTGTTTGGTTGGATTATTTCGGTGTGTTTGGTTGGAATCCTTGTATCTGCCAAGGTACGAGTCTTATTAATAGGGGTAAGCAAATGAAAGATAAAACGAATGAAATTGATCGATTGATTTATTGAAGAAATGAGAAAGTTGAAATTGTGAATTGAATGGAGACTGAAAACGAAAGACATGAACCAAAGGTTCATGAGATGATTTAATGCAGTTTGATGATATGTGATATTAATTTGATTAATTGAAAATTTGAAAGTTAAAGTATGAATTAATATATATATATAAATAAATAAATAAATTATTATATGTTTGATATTTATATGTTTATACATTATTATTTGTTCTTATAGTTTGAATTATGGTAATACCACTGAGTATATGCATACTCAAATGTCATTTGTTGTTTCGTGCAGTCGAGAGAAGTCATAGGTCCTGGTTCAGCATCTAGATCAATCCCGACTTCAGAGACAATTTGGTGATGTAATCCCTCTTTTGGTAAAAGTGGCATGTACTTAGGTATTGTATAAATTATGTACTTAAATTTTGAAACTTTGGTTGTAAAATGATGTCTAATATGGGTTATAAGTATGAAATGAATTAGTACATATTCGGTAAAATGTGGCATGAAACTAAAATGGGAAATGAATGAAATTATTAGTTCAATTAAAAAGTTATTTATGAGTGATCAAGTAGATAAATTGATAAATTAATGTTGTAGGCATAGTTAGGTATGTTTGAGTGTGGAAATGTATGGTTTGTTACATTGGTTGCAAATTGGTTGTGGTTTGAAAATTTGCAGGGAAGGCTAGATGTTTATAAAGGGATTATATTGAGTTCAAAAAAAAAATCGGAGTACTCGAACTAGTCTCGTTCCACTTTTAATACGTGTTTTGGGCCTCGAGGGTCCATTACAGGAACTTAATGATTAAATTATATTATGTATGTTAATTTATGAATTATTCGTAAATTGTCCGATATGTTCGGTAATGCTTCATAACTCTGTTCTGGCGACGGTTTAGGGTTAGGGGGTGTTACACATTGTGTATAGAAACTTATAATATATATTAACCTTCTAACTTTTACCTTATAATTTGACACAAACAAATAATAATGAGAAATAATTTTTATTAATGTTTTTATATATTTTATAGATAAAGTCAGATTTATATTATTAAATTAAGGACAAAACAAATTAAAAAAGAAAAGCATATCCAAGCTTGGCGGGCGTCACTCAGTTTATAAAAGTAGAAGAAAGGTAGGAAGCGAGCAGATAACACCCATAAGTGCTTGTAGGTATATGAATGGCGAATGAAATCCCCTTCCCCTTATATCACAAAAATGCTCGTAAAAACACTATCCAAAGAGCACTCGATACCACACTCTTATTCCTTCTCATTTCCCTCCTCTTCTATCGTCTCCTCTCTCTTAAAACCCATGGATTTGTCTGGCTCCTTGCTTTCTTATGCGAGTCATGGTTCACTTTCTTTTGGTTTCTCATTGTCAACGCCAAATGGAATCCTGTGGATATCAAAACCTACCCACAGAACCTTGAAACAAGGTATTGCAAACAAACCAGCCAAAGATTAATTATGTATTATTGCTTATAAGTGGCTCATAGACGTAGTTCATATAATTTGTTGTCAGGTTTCCGGAGCTTCCCGCGGTAGACATGTTCGTTACTACCGCAGATCCGGTGCGAGAACCGCCTATTATGACCGTCAACACTGTTCTCTCTTTGCTGGCCGTCGACTATCCAGCGGACAAGCTAGCTTGCTATGTATCCGACGACGGTTGCTCCGCTCTCACCTTTTATTCTCTGGTGGAATCTTCCAAGTTTGCTAAGCTTTGGGTTCCGTTTTGTAAGAAGTACAAAGTACAAGTTAGAGCTCCCTTTAGATACTTCTTGGAGGATCCTATATCCGTATCCACTCCGAATTTGGAATTCAAAGAGGAGTGGGAGAAGATTAAGGTAAGTGCGTAATTCCAAAATTGGGGGAGGGAGATAAACCACTTATCTTAAAACATGGTATTCCATATATTTTTGTTATACGATTATTATAATTTATATATATTTATAATTTATATTTTATTATATAATAATCAGACCCGGGATCCGACCCGAGTCCGACCTGGTATGATGAAAAAAGACAGACTTCAGACCATTTGGGGGGTCCTCCTAATCTCTCTGCTTCTTCACCCTCGTCCTACCTTGACATTTCTCTTCCCATCTCTCCATTTCTGTTGATAAATTGTATCAACAATTTTATTTGGTGTAGGCTGAGTATGAACACCTCTGCCTTAAAATAAAGGAAGCAAGCCGAAAATCAGCTCCATGTAATCTAACTCACGACTTTGCTGTTTTCGCCAACATTGAAACCGGTAACCATCCAACCATAATCAAGGTAACTCATTTATGTTTCAACAGAGGCAAATGTTGTATATTTTTATGATTAAAATGGAAACAAAATATGATATGGTTAAGAATTGTGTTGTTGTAGATAATAGGCGAGAATTGTGAGGAAGACGTGCCGCATTTGGTTTATATTTCCAGAGAGAAACGGCCAAAATATCCACATCATTTCAAAGCTGGGGCTATGAACGTTCTGGTAATGCTTTGAATGCACACTCTTTTGGTCGGACCATTCTTCACTCATACTTTCGTCCAGAATATTCCATTTCTTAAAAATAAGAAAAATAAAATGTTAGAAATATTTTAATTTATAATTATTTTATTAAAATTAAAGCTACCAAATGAGTTTTACTAATAAATTTAGTAATCAAAAATAGTAATTGGACTTAAATTTTAAAATCTAAAAGATAAAAGACTAAATTTTTAAAAATAAAACTACAAATATTAAATATAAAACCTATGACATATTTCAAAGTACAAATATTAACTCATATTTCATTTAATTTCTTCTTGAAATTATCTAGGAATATAATAAACAAATTCAAGATTATATATTAAATTTAATTTAATGTGTAATTTAATACATAAATTTTAATATGAAACTTTAATTATGATTTAAATGTACAATTATATTTTAATTTTGATCCAGTCATACACATTTAAATATATAAATACTTCAATTTATTTTATATTAAATTAATATAATTATTTATGTGTGTAATATATAAACATAAAATTACGTTATACCAATAATTATGTTGATAATTTGTAAAAATTAGATCAAATTAAAATTTTATGTATAAAATTATACAAAATTAAAGTTCATATATAAAATAACACATTAATTTTTTTTTGAAATTTATCTCTAATTGAAATTATTATGTGAAAAAAAAATCTTTAATGACGTTATTTAGAGACGGGCGGTGTAAGTAAAATCTCCTAAACTATCATATCTATCTATCTATATATATATATATATATATATTCTCAATGGTCGGTTTTAATGTTAATTTTTGTAAATGATTATTTTATACCTCATAAAATCTTAATCTTAATTATTATATAAAAGAATTTATTTTCCTTGACTAAAAACAAGTCAAGTGGGATTAAAAATTAATATATATATATATATATATATGTAAACTTATTTATTTTAATGGGATTGAATTGATAATAATGTGAAAAACAGAGTAGAGTGTCAGGGTTGATGACGAATGCGCCGTTCATGCTGAACGTAGACTGTGATATGTTTGTGAACAATCCACAAGTGGTTCGTCAAGCATTGTGTCAGCTTGTTGGCCGTGAGAGCGAAAGAGACATGGGATTTATCCAGTATCCTCAGTGTTTCTACAATGCCACTAAGGACGATCCGTATGGCAACCAGATGGTGGTTTTGATGGAAGTAGTCATCATTACTTTTACTTTTACATTTACATGCATATATATACTTTGTTTTTGTCATTAACTTTGCATGTATGTATTAGTATATAGGGCGTGGATTAGCAGGACTCCAAGGACCTCCATATTGCGGAACAGGATGTTTCCATAGACGAAAAGTCATCTATGGTGTATGGCCTGATAACGCTGCATCAATTAACGGTAATATTCCTTTTTTAATTCAATCCTATTTTATTTCATATTGTGCTCACATACATTATACATGTTAAAATTTTAAATTTTTTGGACTTACAATACAACTGATATTGTTTCCCTATTATGCTCACATGAAAGTTACTTTGAGTATCTGTCAAAAAAAAAAAATTACTTTGAGTATAGTTTTATTGTTAATTCTTTAAATAATTAATCACAAAATTTATGAAATTCTTTTAAATTTTATAAAATTGTAAATAGATTTCCTTTTTTTTTTATTTTACTTGTTAAGTTTTTGGTTGGTGTCACGGATTAATTTAATATCAATTTAGTTAATAAATTATTTAAAAATTAACAAATATTTTTTTAAAAAAAATTATTTAAAAATATATAATTTAAATCTAATTTTTTAAAAAAAAAAACATAAATGTTAGAGCTTCTTTTATTTTTTTTAAAGAAAAAAGTTTTACAATTACAAATAACATGTAAATTATATTCAAACAACTACATAAATAAGTTCTCAAAATTTTATTATTTCAACCAAAGCTTCATAAGATTTTTTTTTCTATAATTTTTTATAAACATATTTTTACCTAATTTTTTCACTCACATCATAAATAAATTTCTTTTCTTATCTTTTTCGGGAGAAGTTTTCGAAGTGTCATTTGTCAAGTAGTCGATTGGACCTCCAACAATGGAAGGAATTATCCTTAGGTCATGCTAAGATTTTGTCTCTCGCCTACATTGAAAGTCATATACAGTTTACGGAAGGTGAAGCACCTCGAGGCAATGGGCAATCCGTGGGCGCATAACCACCCACTAAGAGGACATAAGCATCTCACACTTGGTGGAGTTTGAACCCTTAACCTATGGCATGTGGTGACTACATCTCATAAGTTAAAAGGTTCCCTCGAAGTACTTTTCTTCTGTAAATTGTACAGCTCTCGACGAAGGTAAAAGATAAAACTCGTGCACGACTTGAGAATAATACCTTCAGTTGGTGGTTCGATCGACTGTGTGAGAGAAACTTTAAAACTAATCGCTAACTACCAACAAATCTTTTTAATTAGCAATATATTTTCTATTTACGAATACTCTGAAATGAAATAGGTTCCGAACCATTATCGATCTTCTCTTGAAGAAGTTTCAATATATATATATTACTAAAAAAGCCTTAAAACTCCAATGGTAATTAAAATTATAAAGAACATATGCATAATCGCTTATTCTGTTTTATCACAAAAAAAATTAGCAGATTATGAAGCGATGAAAGAGTTCGGGAAATCAGAAGAGTTTCTGGAATCAGCAACTCATGCACTGAAAGGCGAAAAGGGGATTCGAAAAAGCATTTCAGATTATCTCGAGGCATCGTTCCAAGTTGCAGCTTGCGACTACGAATTTGGTTCCAGCTGGGGAACAAAGGTTAGTCGAAAAAAACCCTAAGAAAATATTTACATTTAAGCATCAACTTTGTGTATTAATTTGATTACTTTTTACATTTCAGTTTGGATGGATATATGGATCCATGACAGAAGATATCTTAACTGGCTTAAATATTCATAAGAAAGGGTGGAAATCCAACTTCCATTTCCTAGACCCACCGGCCTTTTTAGGATGTGCGCCAACCGGTGGCCCAGCAGTGATGACTCAACAGAAAAGGTGGGCAACTGGCCTGCTTGAAATCCTTGTTAGCAAAAGCAACCCCATAGTTTTCACCTTGACCGGAAACCTCCAGTTCAGGTTGTACTTATTCTACATCTATTTGCTTTCTTGGGGGCTTACCTCTGTTCCTGAGCTATGCTATGCTGCTCTGCCTGCATATTGCATCATTGCTAACTCGCATTTCTTGCCCAAGGTGAGGATAAAATCTGTTGGATACTATGTTTGTGTGTTTCCAACAATTCATCATTAACAAGATATTGACGATTAATGCAGGTCCAGGACCCGGCTATATTAATTCCAGTGGCCATTTTTGTGACTTACAACATGCTGACGCTCAGGGAATACTTGAAAGTAGACCTGTCTTTCCGAGCATGGTGGAATAACATGAGAATGGCAAGAATTACAGCGATTTCGGCGTATCTATTTGGAGTTCTACCTGTCGTTCTTAAACTCTTAGGTTTGTCTGATACAGTTTTCGAAGTTACGCAAAAAGATGACGAAGCTTCCGAAGATGAAGATGACGACGAAATAAACGGTACCGCAAAGTTTACATTCGATGAGTCACCGATTTTTGTACCGTGCACGACCCTTTTGCTGTTGCACCTCACGGCACTGCTTTCCCTTTGCTTAGGGTTGCGACCATTAGTTCATAAAGATGGGCAAGGGTCAGGGGTAGGGCTCGGTGAGGTTTTGTGTAGCCTATGGGTGGTGCTATGCTTTCGACCATTCATGAAAGGGTTGTTTAGAAGAGGAAAATATGGGATTCCTTCCTCCACCATATTCAAGTCAACTTCTTTGGCGTTAGTTTTAGTTTGTTTGGGTACAGCCTCATGGGCTTGAGACTTTGGATTATTAAAATCATAAAGCGTATGTTGTAAAAGAAATAATGGTATGAAATCGTGTTTGACTATCAACGAATTTATTTATTATATTGCTTAAATTGTTAACATCATGCATTTTGGTATATCATTGTTTGTAGCAACAGAGGACGAAGATTGCTGCTATTGCACTTTGGTATTTTTGCTTAAATATTCATATTTAAGGTATAATACATACAAACAAATAGTTACAAGACAAATTACATTTTTAAGGATTGAAAAAGTAGTTACAAATATGAACATAAATTGTAAAATATGTTAGTACAAATTTCTAGTGAGGAAAATCTCAAACATACGAACAGAACTCGAATAGAAAATAAAGAAATAGGATAAGGTTCCAAGACGTGTATCAAGCCACTATCTTTAAGGTTATATTCGCCCCCACCTATATTCGGTGTGCAAAAGAATTTCAAGCAAATTAACCTCGAGGATACAATGAAACCAATGATTATTTGCGTTTTGCACTGACGAGAATAATCCACTAAGCACTGAGCAATAAATCACAAGAAACTCAATTTCTATAAAAAAATTTTGCAGTAACTCTTTATAGAATAATCTAATAATATTAGAAAATGAGGAAGGATAGAAAAAAACATTTAACTTGTTGGTGTGATTTCCAAATGAAATATCATTCCTATTTATAGGAATTTTCATATCTCTTCATAGAGACATTTTTCAATAGGTGTCTTTCTGAATAATAATGTCTTTAAAAAAATACATAATTATTCATTTAATATTATAACTATTCAAATAATATTATTTGAATAGTTATAATTATTTTTCAAAAAATCAAAAGATATAACTTTTGACCAATGACCAAAAGATTTATCTTTTGATTAATTACACCCATTCATTTATAGTTATTGGAACAATATAAATATTTGAAAATGTTTCAACAATCTCCCCCTATTTTCAAAATATTTTAGATTTTGATATTCTTGGAAATCAATTTGCATAAAAAAAGGTGTCTTACGATTGAACCTTCACTTAGTGAAAATATGTTAAAGTTAATCGAAATTACATGGTAGACTAAACTTTGAACCAACTATTCCATTTGATTAACCGAACACATCTCACACAATGATTTCAACATGGGTCAATGCATAGTATCTAGGGACACTATTATGGACATGTGTCTGTGTCTTCTTTTCATGAGTGCTATCAGAGCCAAGCCCTTGAGCTCCTAGAAGTGGCCACACTTCCACTCACATAGGTAGATCCCATCAAGAGTGTTCTCGTAATTATAACACTCTAACATATTTATGTTATGGGTCCATTAAAAGTACATTACTCATCCTTCTCTTATCATTACGGGTACCTAACACTTTAATCTTAGGATGGATTTATTTATAGTGCCAACAGTCACATACTAATGATGTACTTTGTCTCATTGAACTCAAGACATGACGTTATACTAAGCGTTGAGTCGAGTTTCCATCATGGGTGACTCTAATTAATGGGCTTGAGTCTCATCCTTTTTGAGGTCTTTTTTATTGCATCTCTAGCAAGACTTTTTGTCAAAGGATCCGTCAAATTTTCACTTGACCTCACATAATTAATAGTGATCACTCCATCAAATATTAATTGTCGGACATAGCTATGTCTTAATCCAATGTGTCTAGACTTTCCATTATATACTTGGCTATATGCCTTTGCTAAAGTAGCCTCACTATCACAACGGATAGAAATAGGCGAAATTGGCTTAGGCCATAAAGGTACATCATAAAGCAAATTTCTTAACCATTCTACTTCTTTATATGCAGCCACTAATACAATAAATTCTACTGCCATGGTGGAATCAGTAATACATGTTTATTTCTTAAACCCCAAGAAATGACTCATCCACCAAGAATGAAGATCCATCCACTAGTAGATGCATGATCTTCCAAACTTGTAATCCAACTAGCATTCAAATACCCTTCTAAAACTAGAGGATATCCATTATAACACAATCCATAGTTAATAGTTTTCTTTAAGTACCTAAGTACTCTATTCAAAGCTTGCCAATGCAAACTACTTGGGTTACTTGTACACCTACTCAATTTTTCAACAGCATATGCAATATCTGGTCTTGTACAAGTCATTATGTATTTAAGACAACCAAGTAGACTTGCATATTTCAATTGATCAATTTTCCTACCAGTATTAGATACTAATTTTATTTGAGGATCCATGGGTGTAGATGCTGGTATACAATTGAAAAGATCAAACTTTTTAAGCACATTTTCAATGTAATGTGATTATGATAAAGCTATAGTGCTTTCCTCTCGGGTTATTTTAATCTCAAGAATAACATCTGCTACACCCATATACTTTATAGCAAAGTTGTTTGACAATAATTTCTTTATGTTTTCTATTTGTTCCAAATTTGTGCCAAAAATGAGCATGTCATCTACGTATAAGCAAATTATGACACATTTTCCATTTTCAAATTTGTTATATATGCACTTATCGGATTCATTTATTTTATAGCCATTAGCTAAAACAACATTGTCAAACTTTTGGTGACATTTCTTTGGTGCTTGTTTAAGTCCATATAGAGATTTAACAAACTTACATACCTTATGCTCCTATTCTGGAACAACAAATCCTTCCGGTTGTTCCATGTACACTTCCTCTTCCAATTCAACATTTAAAAATGCAGTTTTAACATCCATTTGGTGAACAACCAAATTATATATTGAGGTAAGTGATATTAAGAGTCTAAGTGTAGCAATTCTTGCTACTAGAGCATAGGTATCAAAGTAATAAATACATTGTTTTTGTGTAAAACTTTTGGCTACCAACCTTGTTTTAAATTTATCAATGGTTCTATCGACCTTCATTTTCCTTTTGAAGATCCATTTACAACCTATTGCTTTTGGAACCCGATGGAAGATCAACTAAGATCCAAGTTTGATTTCCCATTATTGAACCCATCTCATCATTTATTGCTTCTTTTCGAAAAGCAAAGTCTTGAGATTTCATTGCCTATTCAAATGTAATAGGATTATATTTCATATTATAACAATAAGGTATCTTATTGCATATACTTTCACCTTTTCCTTCTACAAGAAACATAATGAAATCTAGTCCAAAATCTTTGACTTTTTTATCATTTTACTTCTTCTTAATTCTTGACAAGATTCATCATTATTATCAATTTGTTCCAATGGAATCTCATTCTCATTTGAAGAATGAATCAATTGTTGTGGCTTTAATTGTCTTGAAATAGAATTAAATCTATTTTCATCAAAAATAGCATATCTTGATTCAATAACAATATTAATTGAAATTGAATCATTTGGTTCAATTACCATAAACCTATATGCCTTGCAATTATGTGCATATCCTATAAATATGCATTCAATTCCTCTTTCACCTAACCTTTTACGTTTAGGTTTTGGAACTTTGACAATAACTCTACAGCCCCAAACTTTTAAATAATTAAATTTTGGTTTCCTTTTCTTCTATTGTTCATAGGGGGTTATTTTAGTTTCCTTATTAAGAACTTTGTTCAATATAGGACAAGCTATCAGAACAGCTTCTCCCCAAAAACCTTGTCCAAGACTTGAATATGATAACATTGAATTTACCATTTCAGTCAAGACTCTATTTTTCCTTTTAGCTACACCATTTTGTTGTGGTGTGTAAGAGGCTGAAACTTAATGGATAATCCTAGTGGATTCAAAATAACTTGGATTATAGTATTATCCACCTCTATCCGATCTTAAGTACTTGATAAATGATTCACACTGAAGTTCAACTTCATATTTATAAACTTTAAATTTATCAAGCGTTCCATATTTTGAATGCAATATATATACATATCCACCTAATGTAGGAGTATTATGTATGTCACATAAATCACTATGTATCAAACCAAGCAACTTTGTTTTCCTTTTAAACTTAGGGAAAGGGTTTCTTGTAATTTTAGTCAACATACATGCATTGTATTTTTCAATATTATTATTAAAAATAGGAATTAAATCTAACTTATGCATGTCATTTAATTTTCTATAATTCAAATGACCTAATCTATAATGCCATAAACAAGAAGATTCAACCATATAATTAGAAATAGTATTTTTATTCTTATTAATAATATTGAGTTTGAACATGCTCTCATACATATATCATTTCCCTACAAAAATTCCTTCCTTAGACAAAATAAACTTATCTGCCTCAAAAACAAGTTTGAAACCAAATTTATTCAACAGACTTCCAGACACTAAATTCTTCCTAACTTCTGGTACATAAAGTACATCATTCAAGGTTAAAACCTTTCTAGAAATGAATTGTAGTTCAACAGACCCTATGCCTTTGATTGTTCCGGTGGAAGATGTAACACCCCTAACTCGCATCTGTCGTCGAAATAAGGTTACAAAGCATTACTGTACAGACAGAACCTTAAAACATACATTGATATAAACATGATATAAATTGTTTATTCGCGTACAAATCATCCCTAAATCAAATCCTCGAGGCCTTAAAAATACATTAGAAAAAAACTGTGACCAAATTGGAAACAATCAAAAAGTATAAGAAAAAGTTAAAAAAATTAGACTGCAGGGGTTACACGGCCGTATGACCACACGACTGAGACACACGCCCGTGTCTCAGGCTGTGTAACAATCGAAATAGGGACACATGGCCGTGTCTCAACCCGTGTCCTCACCCGTGTAACTCTCTGAGTTGGGTCACACGGCCAAGCCACACGCCTGTGTGCCAGGCCATATGCTAGGCCATGTAACAGCCTGACTTGCATGCATTAAAACCTACAAGGGATACGCAACCGTGTCGTCTGGCTGAGTGTCACACACGGCTGAGTCACACGCCCGTGTCTCAGGCCGTGTGGACATGAATTTGCCCAAAAACAAGCCATTTCAATCAACCTTCTAAAGGCCTTTATAACACCTGATCAAAGCATCAAAACATAACCAAAACCAACATGAAATGACCAATTCAAAAGTTCAAAACCATTCAAGCAATATGCCATACAAGACACCTCATTTGTAAACATACAAACTTACCAAAAACATGCATATGTTGATCACATTTCTACTACCAAGCATAACTCAGCTTTTACCAAATCATATATCAAATATGATTACTAACACTTTAACATAACTTACCATTTGAGCCATACCTATCATACATCATTAGTACTAAAATGACACAAACTAACCAACATCAAATGGTACCAAAACAACTTCTACATGCCAAAATAACCTCTTATGTATACATGGCATCAAAACACAAACATATTTAGTTATTATTTACACATTCATCAAACACCATTTTATAACATCCTAAATACGTTTCAACCTCAAATTCAACTACCTAAGTTTATAAATGCCACTATCCTAGGAGATACAAAAACTACCAATGTCGTTGGATAGTGTGAGCTGAAGGTTTGATCCGTCTAAAGTGTCAGCAGTAATGATCTACAAAACAATCCACAAGAATGAATAAGCTTATAGAGCTTAGTAAGAACGTAACTTATCATTTAATCTGACAATAAATTAAATACGATTCACATATTAATTAATTCAGAATTACCGAAGTCTAAATAAGGTACAAAAGTATATCCAGACAATCAGGGGCATGTATGTGCAATTCAAGGGTATCGAAGTACAAACAGGGGCACGTATGTGCAATTTAGGGGTACCGATGTAACATCTAGAATTAATGGGCCTATGCGTTTAATGTGTAAATTTGAGTGTTAGGAGTCCAAGTTGGGCTCAGGTTTGGGCTGAGGCCTTGGTTAAATTCTCTGTTTGGGCACTATAGGGTTTAAAAGGTGGTATCTGTGTTTAAAATACCAAAGTGGGCTTGTGGCCCAATGTTAAGTGGCGCTGCAAGGAGCTAGAGGGTGGCGTCACTAGTAGATGGAAAGAGAGCCCAAGTGTTGGCCGCATGGAGCCCATGTATTTGGGCCATTTTCGGCAATTAAAGGGGGGCTAGTTGGGACGGCAATGGGGCTAGGAAATAGGTGGATTAAATGACATGGATAATGGGGATAATGAGCTGATAAAGGAAGGAAGAGGTGGTGTTATCTAGGATTTTTCTGAAGGTGTGAATGGATTAAGATAGAGGAGAAAAGATAGGAATTATCTCACGAGTGCAAAGTTGGCGAATTTCCATCTCTTGGAGGGGTGCCAAATTTCCCTACTATTGGGTTAGTTGTTAGTTAGCAGGAAGAAGGCACTTTCGGTTTTTGATAGGTAAGTGCCAAATTCTCTATAAATAGGGGTATCTCTTCAATTTCGGCATTTGAACCCCATTCTTTTAAAGCTTTTCTCTCATTCTCTGCCAAAGCCGAAATCTCTAAATCCCATTCTCTCATCTTCACTTTTATGCAAAAAGCCGAAACTCTCGATTTTAATTCTCTTCTCCATTCTTTTTCTATAAGCCAAATATTCATTGTTCTTTTCTTTTTCTCTTTTGCCGATCTCTTCACTAAAAGCCGAATCTACATAGATATCTTCCTATCATCTTCTCTTTTTGATCTTCTCAAAAGCCGAAATCTTCTAGGAGTAGCCGAATCTCCTGTGATAGGGTAAGTGCCGATCTTTTTCTCTTCACTATTCTCTTTCGATTTTTGGAAGTTAAAGCCGAAAGGCTATTGAGATTGGTAAGGTTGATGTTTGATTAATGGTTTGATGTTTTCTTGTTGGGCAACATCGGGAATCGAAGTAGATCGTTTAGATCTAAAAGCCGGAAACTACTAGTCTCTGAGTCTCAATCTTCTTCTGGGATTTCAAGGTAAGGGGTTCTCTTTAGATTTCCATTAGGTTCATTCATCGTATTTATAATCTTAGCTTTATGATAAGGATTAACAACCATATGTTGTGATGGTAGCAACTGATAAGATCTTTTAATGGAATCAAATATCGATCAGGCGAAGGGGGGATTGGATCTGTCAAACCAATCCCTAAGTTTAAGAAACGAGCGGTGTCAGCAGTTCAGGATTGGCCACCGGGTTGTGGACCGGCTTCTGAACAACACCTTAGACAGATAGTAGTTGTGTCAGCTACGGATAGCGTCGACATAGAAAGTATCGTTTTATCGGTAAACAGGTGTGTAGATCTCTAACACACTAGTTATCTGTAATATGTATATTGTGGGCTAAAAAGCCGTAAAGAGAGGTAGTAGACAGAGAATAAAACCCAAAAGGGTTAGGAAAAGGATGCCAGTGCACGTAATCATAGAAATCTCTCTATGGGTATCGATACATATGAAAGCTGTGCTCTCTTAAAGATGGTATGATGTTTTCAATTTTTGATGTGTGTATGCATGGGGTGGGATTATGATAATGAAGGGAAGAGCATGGTAGGTCACTTGGTGATCGGTGGTTAAACCACGAATTCAAATGTTAGGTCACATAGTGATCGGTGGCAAAAAGCACACTTAAATGATTCCCGATTAATAGGAATAGGCGATGCACGGTACATCGATATGGTGTGTAGCGGTTGGAGGGTTGATTGTAGAGATCCCCGAGGTGTGTTGGCTGGTACGGGTTGGTGTGTAGAGGATGGACTTTTAGGATGGGTTGGGCCATTTACCATTCATCATTTAATTTGTCTGTGTGATTGTTGCCGTAACGTATAGGCCAAGGCCCATAATGTGTTTGTGGGCCTCAGGTCGTTGTGTGTTTCGGGATTTATACACTGATTCTTGGTGACTCAACCTTTCATTTTTCTCTACTCTTTCAGATGAGCAGTAGATCGTGGTCATGGGAGCCGAGGCGGACTCGAGAGGCCATCACACCATTTAATTTCTTAAACTATTTTCGGTTTTTCTTTATGTTTGAATTTGGGACTATTCTTTTGTAATAAGGCCTCCCTAGCTTAGTGTTTTGATTTATATTTGATGATGTTTACATTTATAAATGTATGTTCGAAGCTTTATTTATAAAAAGAAATAAAAATGGGATTTTCAAACAAGTAATTTGTATAGAAGAAATAAAAATATTACAAAGGTTTTCTTCAAATAACACTTATTTAACGAATACTTCTACAAATCAACCGAGATTTCAAATCCTTTCAAAGCGAAGTTTTTAAACTTTAAGCCGTAACATACCAGATCCGGTCGTGGCGTTTGGGCCGGGTTTGGGGTGTTACAATCGAAGTACAAACAGGGGCACATATGCGCAATTCATCATTAATCTTCTAAAAACTTATTAATTAAAGCATCATAGTATAAGTGCGCAAATAAAAATTTGTTACGTATTAAAAAAAATACGAACTTACCTCGATAATTAGAGCGTAGAAACAGAATCGACTAATCCGAGGCTTTAGCTTTTCCCCGATCTAAATCCGTTCTTGGTCTATCTTGATCTAAATAGAAAATTTTAATTCATTTAATAACCCTAGCATTCAATTTAGTTCACATTTCATATTTTTGCAAAATTACCATTTTCCCCTAACATTTTAACTTTTCACAATATAGTCTTTAAGCTCATAAATTGAAATCTAAGCATTTTCACCCTTTTCTCAAGCTAGCTGGTTTTTCCAGAGATCTATATCACCTCATATAAACCATCATTTCACATATTTACCATGAACTTTCATTATTTTTACAAACAAGTCCCTAAATGTCATTTTTATTCAAAACAAAACTAGTTTATTTATCAATAAGGACTCATAATCTTCCATTAAACATAAAAATCATACAAGAAAATTCATGGAAAAACCCTAAATATTTAACAATTTTACAAATTGATCCCCGGGCTAGCTAGATTAAGCTACAATGATCTCGAAAACATAAAAATAATTAAAAGCGGGATCAAAAATCACTTACATGCACCACCTAAGCTTGTAGAATCAAGAAACCCTAATAATAGCTTTTTCTCCTTCAAATTTTGGTGGTTTTAGTGTAACAGCTCGATTTTGACCCTAATCGGAACGGTGGTTTCGGGACCACGAAATCTGAGTCAAAAAAATATTTTAATATTATTTTCTATGTTCATTATGTGTGAATTGGTGTGTGTGAAATTTTCGTATTAAAATTTGATCGTTTTGGTGCTTAATTGTGAAAAATGGCTTAATCGCGTAAAATAAAAATTTGATGGTTAAATGAGATAGTGCTTAATTGATGTTGTCTTAATAAATTGGAGGCTTTAAATAGCAAATTTACCATAAAAAATGAGTAGTGGCCGGTTGGTAATGCATGTAATAGTGATTTGATTTGATTTGTTTGTTTTATTTTATAATATAATGTTATAATTTAATATATGTTAAATATTATATTTGGTAAAAAGATGAAAGTGTTCATCTTCTTTATTTCTTTTTGACCGAAACTAAGAGAAAGAAGAGAAAGTTTAAGCTTGAAACTTTCGGCCCTTGCATGCTTGATTAAGGTATGTAATTGAGTTCGGTTTTTGATAATTTTTACGTTTTTGAGATCGTTGCTTTGAATACTAGCTAGCCCAAGTTGGAATTTTCGAATTTGATGATGTATTCATGAAATGCCATTGTTGATAGCTTGATGAAAATTGGTGTTTAGTGAAGGAAAATAAATATAGGATGTTAGATTGTTAAGTTTAATTAAGGCATTTTTTATAGAAATGTCTAAATAGGATTAAATTGTGAAATTTGTAAATTGAGGGGTCAAAATGAGAAATAAATGAAATATATGGGCTTTTATGAACACTATGAAAATTCGGTCAAACATGGGTACCTTGAAATTTTGAGTATTTTGTGTTTTGTGCAATAGGGACTAAATTGTAAAAATTATAAATGTCAGGGGTAAAATAGTAATTTTCCAATTTATGTGTTTTTGGATTAAATTGAATGAAAATATTTTTGAATGAGCTAAATTTGAAATTTATTAGATCAAGTACAAAAAGGATCGGGATTGGATTGGGGAAAGGCGAAGTTAGTCGAATAGTCGGAAAATATAGTCCGTCGATACTCGAGGTAAGTTTTTAAGCAATTGAGTTGAATTGGATTTATTTATAATTGTGCACATAAATTTAATGTGATATCTATAGATGTGAATAGTATAGCCGAATGTGAGGTATGTATATATGCCATTGGTACACCCGAATGGGATGTTGATTATTGAGATCGAAATAAGCTAATTTGTATATTTATAGTTGAGGTTTAATTCTTATGCGTGTGTCTATATAAATGTATAACAAGATTGAGAAATGCACTAAGTGTGCGAATTAAAAATACCGAGCACTAAGTGTGCGAAATCGATTACTATGCACTAAGTGTACGAATTGAATTACCGAGCACTATGTGTGCGAAATCGGTCAATGAGCACTAAGTGTGCGAAGTTAATTATCGAGCACTATGTGTGCGAAATCGATTAATGAGTAATAAGTGCGAGTTAGTTAATTTTCAATTCAAAGATCAAATTTGGTAAGTATTGAAACTACGAGAAGTGGTATTTGAAATCAAGAGTAAGTGATTATTTGTGGAATGGATGGAATGTTTCTTTTAGATGTACAATTTGGATAATATAAATTGAGATGTGCAAATGTTTACAAAATCATATTGATTGTTATATGAATTACAAAATGTGATTCAGATATGTGGAATTTTGGTATAAGATATATGTTTGAATAGTTTGGAACTTGAATATACAGATAATGCATGGGAATGAAATATTTATATTAGGTTCGTCTTGAAATTAAGAGATACGAAATGTTTTTGTGGTTGCACAAGTAAATGAGTAGTTGATGGATCATTGTCTATTAAATTTTTGTTAAATTTATGATATAATGATATAATGCATTGTTGTCACGAAATTGCTTATAACTTACTAAGCTATGATAGCTTACTGTATGTGTTTAATTGTATTGTTTTATAGATTTTGGAGACAAGTTACGAGCTCGGGGATCATCGTCAATGTCTATCACACTATCTACTAACTTTGGTATTTTACAAGCTGAATTTTGAAACTATGGCATGTATAGGCTGGGTTATATTTTGAAATGATTGTTTTGGGTTATGTATATGTATATATTATGCCATGCGAAAATGGCTAAATATTAATACTTAGGACTTATGCGAATTTGGTCATGGTGTTGGCTTATTATGGAAGTATATTTTATAGTGTAATTATGCTTGTGTTTGGTAGTATGGTTGATAATGATGTTATTCAGATATGTACTTGATTAAGTATTTAGCTCATTTTAGAAGTATATCCTATAGTATATTATGTGTGATGGATGTTCTTATGACTCGATTTAAATGTTGAGGTAGTTGATGAATGTGACTTTGATTGAGCGTGGCTTTATAAACTATGGATGAAATTATCATTGTTTGTTAGTTGGTCATATTGATACGGTTTGAAATGATAAGGGATGCTATGATTCATGAAAGATTTAATGGATACTTGGGTTGGTATAATGTGTAATAATATTAAGGCTAATTTGATAGCCGAATATGTGATAACTGAATTGGTTGTTTATAAGAAATTTTGGTATGATGTTTAGGCATATTATTTGACTTGTAAACCAGATATGCTATCAATTATCATTTGTGACCAAAAATGATTAATGATATTATAGTGAAAGGTGTATAAATTAGTAAGTATAAGATTATATTGGACCATTTAGTAATGTTTGCTATTGTCGTATAAATAAATGTTGTAAAATATATATACTTGGTTAATGAAATGAAATATGCTTGTTTATTAATTAGGTATTCGAAAATCATGCTTGTAGTATTTGTATGTTTCGAACTTTATGTCTATTAAGTATAAGTAGTTTAGCTTTGATGCATGTTAGTTGGATTCAAAATTTGATTAAATAAATGATAAATATATGTTTGAATTTTGAAGCATGGATTGTTTATGTATTATTAGTAATAAAGCATGAATGGATTTTTGTTAGTTAAGTGATCTTTATATGATAAAATGATTTATATGAGCGTGTTGAACTGATTTATGTCAGGTAATGCCTCGTAACCTCAATCCGGCGACGGATACGGGTTAGGGGTGTTACATTTAGCATTCGGAGAAGATGAACATATTTTGTTTTATTTAATTTTAACTTATTTACTCATTTACCTTTTTACCCTTTAAAAACATTCAAAATTTCAAATAAACCTTGCCATGAATATCCACTAACCACTCAAATGGTCTAATTACCATCTAAGTCCTTTCACTTTAAAGTTTCATAACCATTAGACACCTTTAACTAATAGAATTCTACTTTTGTACTTTTTACGATTTAGTCCTTTTTTATGTAATTAAGCATGCAAACGTTAAAATTTCTTAACGAAATTTTAATATGATCTTACTAATATCCCATAGATATTAAAATAATAATAAAATAATAATTTACTCATCGTATTTGTGGTCCCAAAATCACTGTTTCGATTTCACTGAAAATGGGCTGTTACAGAAGAATTTCCTGTGTACAAGACATTGCCATTTTCACATTGTGTGAAATTTTTGAACATGCTTTTGTATTTTCACACATGTTTGGTTACTCCGGTATCAATCTACCATGCATTATCATCTTGTGCCATATTAATTTCAGATACCATTGCAATAAACTTTTTCGTTATTATCAACTTTAGAAGATGATTTCTTCTTTAAAAATCGATATTCATTCTTGAAATGTCCCAGCTTACCACAATGATAGAATGAGCCCTTTTGTTTCTTTTTTAACTTAGGTGTTCTATCAGTCTATTTGAACTTTCTCTTGAATGGTTTAGTAGTCTGTACTTCCTCCGTAACATGAACTTTGACATTTTCAGAATTTAGGTTCTTATCTTGCTTTCAATATTCTTCTTCAATACAAAGATGATTTGCCAAAGCCTTAAGTGTAACAGCCCGGTTTAGACCCTAGTCAGAACAGTGGTTTCGGGACCACAAATCTGAGTCAAAAAATATTTTAATATTATTTTCTGTGTTTACAGCATGATATGTGATATGTGTGAAAATTTCGTGTGAAAATTTTATCGATTGGTTAGTTAATTTGATAAAAAGGACTAAATCGCATAAAATGTAAAGTGGCTTTCTAATTGTTAAAGGTGTTTAATGGCTATTAAATGGAAATGTGGAGCACTTGCATGTCAATTATACCATTTATAATAGTGGTGGACAATATTGGACAAGGTTAGGTGAATTTTCATATTATTTCATTAAAGTTAATTTGGTAAAAAGTAAAATAACATGAAATAAAATAAAATAAAAAATTAAAATGGCCATGCATTCATCTTTCTTGGCCTAAACTTTAGAAGAAAATAAAGCTTTGAATATTCGGCACCTTTGGAAGCTTGATTCGGGTATGTGTTTTGCTCAGTTTTTGATAATTTTTACGTTTTTGAGATCGTTGCTTTGTGTTTTAGCTAGCCCATGTTTGAATTTTTGAATTGGTTGTATATTTTTTGATTTTCCATTGAAGAGAGCTTGTTGTTTTTGTTGTTTGATGATGAAAAATAAATATATGTTGTTAGATTATCAAGTTTAATTAAGTGATTTTTAGTAAAAATGCCTATTTGGGATTAAATTGTGAATTTTGTAAATTGAGGGGTTAAAATGTGAAATAAATGAAAGAAATGGACTCCTAGGGACCTTAGTGAAATTCATCCAACCATGGGTGTGGTGAAATTTTGAATATTTTGTGTTTTATGAAATAGGGACTAAATTGTAAAAAATGTAAAATGTTAGTGGCAAAAGTGCAATTTGCCCATTTATGTGTTTTTGGATAAATTTGAATGAATATATGATTAAATAATTCAAATGTGTATTAATTTAGATCAAGAAAAGAGGAAATCGGATTTGGATCGGGGGAAATCTAAAGTTGTTGAATAGTCGCTCCAGTCTGTTCGTATTTGTCTGAGGTAAGTTCATAAGTAAATAAATGTTGTTAAATTCAATTGTATATATATTATTTGTGCCGAATTGAATTATTACTTGTATATATATGTTCAAGCCGAATTTGTATAAGTATGGGAGAAGTATTTAGAAGCCTGAATCGATCGAGTTACGACGTCCGAAAGCCCCGCACAAACCTTAGGAATAGTTAGGATACATATGTCATGACATAGGATTCCGATATGTGATTTCATGTAAGACCACGTCTGGGACGTTGGCATCGACTTGTGATTTACGTGTAAGACCATGTCTGGGACATCAGCATCGTATTTGATTCGTGTAAGACCTTGTCTGGGACAGTGGCATCGACATGTAATTACATGTAAGACCACGTCTGAGACCTTGGCATTGTACGAGCTTTTTGACTATCCTAGTATCCTTATTGATTTCGAATGGTTCAACGGGCAATATCAAGTTAAGATCGAATGTGAAATTGAGCTAAAAAGTCAGGTATGTGCTAAGTTAAATGATTGGAAAAGTAAGGTAAGTATATACTTGAGATGAATATATGAAATATGCATTATGAAAGTGAGAATTATATATGCTTGTGAATATATGTGTATTCGGCCAAGTAAATATATTTTGATATTTTTCATTGATGGTATATGAGTTTCAAGCATGGAAAATGTGTATTTGATTAAAGATTGCTTGATTCGGCCTAGTTGATTTAATGCTAATGTTCACTTGATTATTATTTGCTTATGACTTACTAAGCTATTCAAGCTTACTGTGTGAGTGTTTGTTCATTGTTTTATAGATTTTGAAAGCCAGTTACGAGCTCGGGGATTTTCAAAGAAATCTGTCACACTATCGATCACTATTTCGGTATCTTTAAATCTTGAATTTTGAACCTATGGCATGTATAGTGATGGAGCTCGAAACTAACTATTATTTCGACAAAGGCAAGCGCACCTATCGAACAGTAGTATAGCTGTGGTGAGTCCGGAATATCGTATCCTCAAGGACCAAGAGTACTAGTATTAACTATCTTTTTATTATCTAGCCTGATAATTAAGGGGATTTGTTTTTAACCTAAAATCTATTAACTAATTTAACTAACTATGAACGCGACAGAGAGTAAATTGGGGAAAATACTTTTGGACAACTTATATGAGATAGACAATACCTAAGGAAGAATCCACCTAGACTTCACTTATTACTTTTGATTCATGCGATTTATTCACTTGGCTTAATCCGTAGAAATCCCTAAATTATATTAATACCTCTCTCGAGGCTACTAACAACTGACTCTAGGTTGATTAATTGAAATCTCTTTCTAATTAAAACCCCTATTGTCGCATTAACTCGATCTATGGATTCCCTTATTAGGTTTGACCCTAATCCGACAGATTTTCGTCGTCCTATCTCTAGGGTTGCGATCAACTCCACTTAATTGTGTTGATCTACTCTTAGACAGGGACTTTTGCTCCACTGAATAAGCACATTCGACTTGAATCAATAACCTGAATTATCAAAACAAGAATAAGAACTCACAATTAAGAATAAGCACAAGTATTTATCTCATAAATCAAATAATAATAAGATTCATCTAGGTTTCATCCTCCCTCGGTATTTAGAGAGTTTAGTTCATACTAGAAGAGGAAAACATCATAAAAGAGGAAAAACAAAAAAACATAAGAAAACCCAAAAAAACTCCTAAAGAACTTGATGGGAGATCTTCAGTCTTGATGGAGATCCTTCTCCTAAGCTGTTCCCGACGGCTGTCTTAGAGTATTTTCTCCTTCTACTCGGTGTCTATTCAATGTCCTGTCAAGCTCTCCTTTTAGGTTGCCCCCTAGGGTGTTTATATAGGCTTTGAGATGCCTTACTTGGCCCACAAGTATCCTAATCCGAATAGAATTCATCTTGATTTCGGCAGGGACATGCCCATGTGACACGCCCTTGGTGGACTCCCTTGACCGTGGTCGATCCTGCTCGCCACACACGGTCATGTGATATGCCCGTGGTCGATAGTCCAGGCCGTGGTTGATCCTTGCTCGAAACACACGGCCGTGTCCAATGGTCCAGGCCGTGTTGATTTCTAGGTAGGCCCATTTTGCCCCTTTTTGGCCCGTTTCTCGTTCCTTTCGACTCCCTAAGCTCTCCTAAGACTAAAACATGAAATTAAGAGATTAGGAGCATCGAATTCATCAAATTCAATCAGAATTCATCCAAAAGTAAGCTTAAGCATGGCGTTAAAATATGTGTAAATTATGGTTTATCAAATACCCCCACACTTAAGCCTTTGCTTGTCCTCAAGCAAAATCCTCAACTCACAATTAAAATTAACTTCCTCAATTCATAATTTTCATCAATAATGTCTTATCATAATTCATAGATAATTCATACATTGATAACTTAACTTAAAGAGTCTTAAAGATTCAAACAATCTAAGTCACAAATTTTTGTAGCATGAAAACATAGGTGTTTCCCCTTACCTAAATAATTACTTTTGATTCAAAACCGTCAAGAATTAACATCCTCACTAAAGATTCACTCAAATCACTCAAAGTGTTTAAGGTTCAAATTAAGCACTCAAAAGTCAAACATGAAAAGTTAATCCCATAGGCTTACATGAAAATCAAATCTCCGCCACTATAAAATGAGATGATACACAAATCAAAAGGTCTTTAAAAAGGGTTGTAATGGGGCTTGGGTTAAAGGTGTGGATAAAGGTTGAATTAGAGGGTTAAAAATCGAGATTGAATTGACAATTTATCTAACTAGAAAAATAAACTAATACTGAATAGTTACATCAATTGAAACTTATCAATAATATCGAGCTTCTTTTCAAAATATGAGATTCTCCGCTTAAGCTCAGATAACATGGAACTAATAGTAATATATATTTCAATTTTTTTTAAGAATAAGTACATCCAAATAATAATAAAGAACTTTTAACAACTGAAATAGAGAACATAGTTAGGCAACTGCTCAAATCAAATCTCGACAAAAAGGGTTAAAACAAGAAGGAAAAATTCTCAATGAATCAAAAAGAATGGGTCTTGGGTTAATATTAATGGGTGAGTCAATAAACGGTTTATTAGTCTCAAAGGGGTTCACTAGGGGTTAATTATGAAGGTGGGCTTTTTATGGAGTAAGTGGGTTAGATCCTAGGTGCCTTTATCATCTCTGTATATCAAATCAAAAGTGTGGTCTCGACATGTATAATCGAAGCAAGTTCTGGAATAACAAATCAATGTTGACACACTCATAATCAATAAAGTGAGCACAAAAAATGTATGCTCTAAAGGCTCAAAATCTCACAAAAATTATGGTTTTTGATGTCAACCTTGCAAATTTCAAACTTCAAAGTAATATTTAAATTTAGGGAAACAACCTAGCAGATTTTTAATTCTGAATATAGACTTATCATGCTTGATTCTCTAATGTCTTAAAGTTTAAACCATCAATGCACAATTACCTATGACTTAATCCGAAGCATATCAATGATAATCATAAATTAATAGAAGTTTCATTCTAATAGTAATATGAGAAAATTACTTAAGAATAAGACATAATTCAGGGATTTTCAAATAATATTGTAGTTAACCCCCCCACACACTTAAGATGTACATTGTCCTCAATGTACAAAGATAGATAATAGCAATATAGTAATAAAATCATAAGATAGGGAGAGAAGTGAAACTTTCTGAATTTTGGATGGAGTCAATGAAAAGAAACGGTAAAGTTGGAGAGAGGTGAAGGTGGGGAGGATACTCCGGTGGTGGTGTGGTCGTTCGTTAACAGCCCCTTGAACCTAAATTAAAGAAATCAAAATATAATAATATAAATTAAAGACGAGAAAGATAAAAGAAAAGAAATTAAAAATGAAAATAAGAGAAAAGGAAAAAAATGGACTCAAAGGTCCCACGGCGTGTCGCACGCCCGTAAATTTCTCGATTTAACCACGATCAGATAAATCGCATTGCCGTGGCGTTTTATTGCAGCCTGTGTTTTGGGATAAGTTTTGTCCTGTTTCCACACGGCCACGGCCACACCCATGTGCAAGGCCATGTGGGTAGGGAAACCTGCGCCTAAAAATTTGGTTAGGTTTTAGTTAGATGCTAAAATTCGAAAATATGGACGTTAGTGGGGTTAGTGCTCAGGTTGCCTCCCGAGAAGCACTCGTTTAAAGTCTTAAGCTAGACTTACCTGTCATTCGCATAACCATGGTGGTTTGAGCAGTCGAAACTCCTTTTTCTTATTATCAATTCTATCAACATATGGTTTGATTCGGGTAATATTTACCTTAAAAGTGCCGAAATTAGAATGAGTTAACTCGACCGTTCCGTATGGGAAGACTTTAAGTATTGTAAAAGGAGTCGCACCGTTTGTATTAACCTTTGAAGTGGCTATTCGAGGGTCGGTTATATCTAACAGTACCTGATCCCCGATCTGAAATTTGTATGTCTCATCTTTAAGTTTGACATGGTTTTGCTTTGGTTCTTCGTGTTTTTTCGGTTTTTCCTTTACGTGTGTTTGCCATTCATCTAGTTCATCAATTTGTAACCTTCGTTCCTCATGAACAGTTGTATTCTCAGTATGAACACGAGATCCTAGCTCTGTTATCTTTTCCTGAGAGATTTCATGTAAAGAAGATTGAACGTTAAGTTTATTTATATTAACAGGACTTGTATTCTCTTGATCGTTAGATATTCTATCAGAATCACGTGCTTTGAGTTTAATCATGTCATCACCTACACGAAGTGTTACTTCCCCTGTATCAGCATCGATAATGGTCCTAGCATTTGCTAAAAAGGGCCGTCCTAATATTAAAGGAACATTATTGTAACACCCTTAACCCACATCTGTCGCCGGATGAGGGTTTCAAGACATTACTATACATAGCAAAGACCATAACGAAATAATTACTGTGTATATGTATATAATTGCAACCAAACACTTAACTAAAAATGATTTAATTTCATGGGTTATTAAACAAATATGCTCTCAACTTAAACATATTCAATCAAATACATGCATATAAGTATATACTTATATCATCTATAAAAAAAATCACTATTCATTTGGTCATTTTAGAAGCAAGGTCGAATATGCATATGATGTTATATTTATTTTACCAACAATGCACTAAACGTTTTAGGCTAAATAAACTCATATTCAAATATTTCATGGATACCATGACCGAATCTATAAAATGGACATACTACAATATGATCATTATTATAACACATCCAATAGTCACCTATGTAAAGTATAACATAGTTATCTCATAACTTAACATAACATGTAAGTATATATGTAAATATATATATATACACATAAGTTCATCCTCCATTCGAAACATACTATAAGTCTCACTCAAACCATACTCATGCATTCATAGATAACATATATATAATATCATGGTATAAACTTCCAAAATAAGCTTACCACAAAACCGAACATACACAAACATTATCATCATGATCAACAATTTAAAACTAACCCAACCTCAAACATGGAAGTAAAGCCATTTTCGCATGGCATTTTATACATCAAATTAAAAATAAACTCAAAAGAGTAGTATAGCCTATACATGCCATTGTTCCAAAAAGTTCAACTTATAAAAAGGGTACCAAAGATAATTGATAGTGTGATTGACTTTGACGATGATCCCCGAGCTCAGACGTAGACTTCAAAATCTATAAAATAGTCAAATGAACACATACAGTAAGCTAACATAGCTTAGTAAGTTATAAGCAATGGTAAAATATTCAATTAATCATTATACAAATTAAATCAATCAAACATAATCATCAACGAACTCATAACCGTAAATATACGTCATATCACCATTCAATAACTACCATAGTTAGTAATCTCAGAACCGAATACTCATATATCCTCATTCCATCTCAAACAAACTCAATAAATTAATAATCACAATTCATTTATTTAGTTTCATAAACAAGAATGACTTACCTCATTAGTGCTAAATTATTCAACTATCATGCATCACTTACCTGTTTATTTCCTCCCGTTTATCACCATTCATTAGTTGATATCCTTGAAGGATCTATAAACCCGCACACATAATGCAAATCATGTAACGTATCGCACACTTAGTGCCGTTACTTTGACAGAGTGCACACATAATGCCATTTGCTTGAAATGTATCGCACACTTAGTGCCATTACTTATTTTCCGCACACTTAGTGCCAGACAACCGATTTCGCACACACAGTGCTCGGTATTTAAGCTCGCACACATAGTGCCCCTTAACCGATCTCATTTTTTTATTCATATATACATATATATATGTACATGTTCAAAACAACTTATTCCTCCCACTCAATACCATCATATTCGGCAATATTCAAAACACATATATATATATCCACCTATTCAAATACAACCATTTCTCCTATCATTTCCACATTTAACTTTCTCTTAATACATATATATATATTCATCCAACTCAAAGGATCAAAACTTATATATATATATATATACCAACCTTACATTCGGCCAATACATATTTAATTCATTATCACATTCGGCACTATGAAATTAAACACACTTACTACCATTTAACATATGCACATTAATATAAACTAAAATTCAATTCAACCCGATTGCTTAAAAACTTACCTCGGAAATCGACGGATTAGATTTTCCCGGCTATTCGTTCAACTTCGCTTTTCCCCGATCCAATCCCGATTCTTTTTGTTCTTGATCTAAATAATTTCAAATTAAGCTCATTTAACATTTTTCTCATTCAATTTAATCCGAAAACACATAATCGAGCAAATTACAATTTTACCCCTGATATTTACAATTTTTACAATTTAGTCCCTATTGCATAAAACACAAAATACTCAAAATCTAGCCATACTTCTTTAGGGCCGAATCTTCATCATCCCATAACAAGCTCATACAATTCATTTATTTTGCATTTTAATCCTTCAAAAATTTATTTTTGCAATTTAATCCAAATCACTAAATTTCATCCAAAATTCAAGAACAACACTTGCTAATTTATCACATATAATTTATATTTCATCATCAAACAACAAAAATATCAAGCTTCCTTCAATGGCATCACACAAAATAATCATCATAATCAAAAATTAAAACATGGGTTTTGTTCATTTCTTAGCAATGATCTCAAAAACGTAAAAATTATCAAAAACTAAAACCGAATCATACCTTAATCAAGCTTGAGAAGTGCCGAAACCCTTGAAGTTTTTCTCTATTCTTTTCTCTTTTTAGTTTCGGTCAAATGAATAAAAAAGATGAGCATGCAACCTTTTTCCTTGTTTTTGTTTTATTATAATATGTTTTTAATATATAATTTATCATTAATATAAATTTAACATATAAAACAAACATATAAATATATTATAAAGGCACATTGCCGTCCACTATACTAATAAAAAGGGGTATTTGCAACATAAAACCTCCTCTTTAAAAAGACACATTAATTAAGCCACTCAATTACATAAAAAGCTACTTTTACCACTTATACAATTTAGTCCTTTTTCTTAAATTGAACACACAAACAGACAAATTAACCCATGATATTTTAACACATGCTCAAACATATATCATAGATATCAAATATAATATAAAAATATTTTTCTAACTCGGATTCGTGGTCCCGAAACCACCGTTCCGATTAGGGCCAAAATCGGACTGTTAGAACTCTCCCCCCTTAAGGATTTTCGTCCTCGAAAATCTTACCGGTGAATAAGTTTGGGTATCGTTCTTTCATCGAATCCTCAAGCTCCCAAGTTGCTTCTTCGATCCCGTGCTTATGCCACAGTACTTTCACCAACGATATTTTCTTACTACGCAACTCTTTCACTTCGCGAGCCAAAATACGAATCGGTTCTTCCTCATAAGTCAAATCAAACTGTATCTCAATCTCTGACGGACTAATTACATGAGAAGGATCGGATCTATATCGTCGAAGTATCAAAACATGGAAAACATTGTCGATCTTTTCTAACTCAGGTGGTAACATCAACCTATACGCAACCGGCCCGATACGCTCAATAATCTCGTACGGCCCAATAAATCTCGGACTCAGTTTTCCCTTGCGACCAAACCTAAGTATTTTCTTCCACAGCGAGACTTTCAAAAATACTCGATCACCAATTTGAAACTCTATATCTTTACGTTTCAAATTCGCATAAGATTTCTGACGGTCTGACGCTGCTTTCAAACTTTCGTGGATCACTTTTATCTTCTGTTCAGTCTCTTTGATTAGATCAACCCCGTGTATCTTGCTTTCACTTAGTTCGGTCCAATACAAAGGTGTACGACATTTACGACTGTACAAAGCCTCGTATGGTGCCATTTTGATACTCGATTGAAAGCTATTATTGTATGCAAATTCAATCAAAGGCAAGTATCGTTCCCACGTACCCTCGAACTCAAGAACACAACATCTCAACATATCCTCGAGTATTTGAATAATAAGTTCGGATTGACCATCCGTCTGAGGGTGAAAAGCAGTACTGAAATGCAATTTAGTACCTAGAGCATCTTGCAGTTTCTTCCAAAACCGTGATGTAAATTTTGGATCTCTATCCGAAACAATAGAAATAGGTACTCCGTGCAATCGTACAATCTGTGAGATGTACAACTCAGCTAGCTTATCAAGTGAGAAATCCGCACAGACCAGAATAAAGTGAGTTGACTTCGTCAATCTATCAACAATAACCCAGATTGCATCTTTCTTGCTCGGTGTCAACGGTAACCCAGATACAAAATCCATCGTGACTCGATCCCATTTCCACTCGGGTATCATAATTGGTTGAAGTAACCCAGATGGCACTTGATGCTCTGCTGTTACTTGTTGACATATTAAACACTTTGACACATAGTCCGAAATATCTCGTTTCATACCGTGCCACCAATAATGTTGTCTCAAATCATTATACATCTTTGTACTACCCGGGTGAATAGATAATCTACTATTATGAGCTTCATTACAAATCATTTGAATCAACTCAAGATTCTTTGGCACACATATTCGGTTTCTGAACCGTAGGCATCCCTCAGCATTAATCTGAAATTCTGAATCAGTATTTGAACCACAATGATTCTTTTTTGCTAATAAATCATTATCAACCTTTTGAGCTTCAAAAATCTGTTGAACGAATGACGGTCTCGCTTTCATCTCTGCAATAATCGTACCATCATCAGTCATAGTTATATCCGCATTCATTGCTCGTAGAGCAAAAAGTGATTTTCGGCTTAGTGCATCAGCAACCACATTAGCCTTTCTCGGGTGATAATCGATCACGAGCTCATAGTCTTTTAATAATTCCAACCACCGTCGCTGTCTTAAATTCAGATCTTTCTGAATCATTAAGTATTTTAGACTCTTGTGATCGAAATAGACATGACATTTTTCACCAAATAGATAGTGACGCCATATTTTCAAAGAAAAGACTATGGCAGCCAACTCGAGATCATGTGTCGGATAGTTCTTTTTGTGCGGCTTCAACTGTCTCGAGGCGTAGGTGTAACACCCCAAACCCGGCCCATACACTACTACCGGATCTGGTATGTCACTAAGGAATTTATAAAATTGTCACACTTTGGAAAACGAGTATCATGTTTAATCATTTTAACCGGAAAGACTTAGTAATTTAATATTCTGTATAAAATGTAGATTCAAATGATACCTTGGTGAATTAGGAAAAAAAACTAAGTTGTTACATGCCTTAGCTAAATTTTAACATGAAATTTAAAAGTCCAATAATAAAAACCCAACATGAAACCCAAAATAAATATGAGTCTAGTGGCCCATGGCCTTATTACATTGAAACTTAAAATCCTCTTAATAAAAAATAATAATAAAATAACTGAATAATAAAAAGCCTTTTGCTGAATCCAAATACTCTCTCGCATGGCCATCTTACGCTCCTCTCCAGCCCGGTCCGATGCGCTAAGTGCTACCTGAAAGATGTTAAATAATATGGTGAGTCGCGAGACTCAGTGTGCACCCTCATGCACCATTAGATTTGGGCCTTAGCCCCACAGAACATATATCAGAATATATTATAACAGAAATTATGCAAAGCCCAACCCAACTCCTAGGTTTCCAACCGCTACACACCACCCTTACCTGCCAATCACACCATTGGGGATTTCTACAATCAACCCACACCGCTACACACCATCGATGGCAGTCATGCTGCAGTTAGCTACTCATCGTCAAATCGTAAAAGAGTCACCAGGCTGAAATGGCATAAGCCACTGTGAAAATGAGTTGTGACAGAGTCACCAGGTGAAATGGCATAAGCCACTGAAATGCGAGTTGTGACAGAGTCACCAGGTGAAATGGCATAAGCCACTGCAATGAAACACTTCCCCTTTTCATCAATTACCCTACCCCAAGCATACATAGAAATTTACATGCAAAACATATCTTTTAACAAAACATTCATCAAGAATGGCAAAAAGCACTAACCTGATATTTAGCCTTTACCCTTCTCGGGTTTTCAAACATTATGCCAGGATTTCGGCATTTAACAGAGTATAGTAGATTTATTACACATATACATATATATATATATATATAAACAATCTAATGGTGTGAGAAGTTACACACTTGGTTACCGTTAGGACGACACTCTCTATGTCGACACTATCGTAAGTCGCTAAAACTCGCTATCTGCCTAAGATTTTGTTCGGATGCCGGTCCACAACCTCATCGCCAATCCCGAATCACGACACCGCCGCTTTTTAAACTTAGGGATTGGTTTTATAGATCCAATCCTCCTTTGTCTGAACCATATTTGATTCCATCGAGGGACCTTATCAGTTGCTACCATCGTAACATGTGGTTGTTGATCCATAACATAGGGTTAAGATTACGAATACGATAATCTAACGTAACGAAAATCTGGAGAAAACTACCTTACCTTAAAATCTCGAAAAGAGGTATGATACTTAGAGACTAATGATTTTCGGCTTTTAGATCTAGACGATCAGGTCTCCTTCAAATCCCGGAATGCCGCCCAACATAGCACCATTAAACTATTAATTTTTCGACTTTTGCCTTTCAAGAACCGAAATAGAATATGAGATCTAATGTGTCGACACTTACCTTAGTATAGGGAATTCGGCTAGCACTTGGAGAGAAGATTCAGTAATGTCAAAGAAAAAGATTTAAATGCCGGAAGAACTAATTCTCAACTAGGATGAATAAAGAAAACCTATGGAGATTTCGGCCTTTTAGAGAAATCGGCTCAAAGGGAAAAAGAATGAAGAAGAGGTTTCGACTTTTGAAGAAATTGAAGAAAAGAAATTGGAGAGGGAGAGACTAAGAATTTCGGCACAATGGAAGGAGAAGAAATTAGGGTTTAAATGTCGAATCAATGAGATATCCTCCCTATTTATAGAAATTTCTACACATATTGTTCAAAAACGAAAACGCCCTTCCTGATAACTAAAAGTCAAGCTAAAAGAAAAGGGAAAATTTGGTACCCATATATACTAAAATAAATAAATAAATAAATAGAATAAACCTACACTCCCTAATCAACTCAAACTTATCACTAATTAAATTCCTTTATTATCTTAAAAATTTATCCTCATCAAAAAGTCTTTTTATTTAGCCCAAAAATTCAATTTGAATTTCATTCAAATAGCTTCCCGAACAATGACCATCTTTTGGCATTTTGGTCCAATTCAAATACCTTCCCACGCCAGCAACAAAATTTCAAGCTATTGCGCACAAGGCAACTCAAACCCGAGACCTCCAAGCACAACCACACGCTACCAGCCACTGCACTAGAACCATTCTTGTGATATATTCCGTTGTCAACTTCTTTTAAAGTATACTTTCCAAATGACGAATCATCCTATGAAATCCAAAAATATTAACCAACACCCAGTTCGAACCTCCGCCTCTTTTCACTATGAGGCACGTCCCTTGCCATCTGCGCCACCCGTTTCATTTGAGTCATAATTCCTTCCCAATTAATTATCAACCTTTATTCTGCGGCTCCGAGTTTACTTAAAAACCCAACATTTCGCTGTACGCGACTAGAACCTTGTTCCCCTACTACTCCTAACGCTTTGCCATCTTTGGGCAAGCGCTTCCTTGTGTCATGAAACAGCCCCAACTAATTATAAGGCCTAAACTCGCCTTCATACTATCATATGCGCAATAAAAATTTTTGCCATACCCAAGACTTGAACCTTTGACCTCCAACTTATTCACAACGCCCCAAGCCACTGACCACCTACTTCTTTGTGATATCTTTTAACCCAACAATATTTTAAAAGCCTTATGACTACCACCAACCTCCCTAAAAAAACAACATTTTTGCTAAAGCCCTAGATCGAGCCTAGGACTTTTCCAACACTACCAACCCTTCCTAAACCTCCTAAAAATTAAACTAAACATGCAATAATATTTTTTTAAAACACAATGTCCATTCAAACTTTTCATGATAAAATAATTTATTTCTGCTTTGAATAATATTTTTAGAAAAAATAACTATTTAAATGCATTAGTGACATTATAAAAGTAGAGGGACAAACTGTGTAAAAATAAAGCATATAAATCAAATCCCCAAATTTTAGCATAATCTAGGGGTCAATTAAAAATTGACCATTATCTTATTTTAGCATAAACCACATATTAATTTTTTTAGTACATTCAAATTATATATACTCATATTGTATATTAACGAAAATTTAACGATAGAAATTGATATTATAAAAAAATATAAGAACTAAATTATATTAAAATATAAAAATTAAATCGAGAATAATAGAAAAATTAATATTTCTAAATTATAACTTCGCTCATCACACTCGATAACATAAATAAAATAATTAATTATATGACAAGGACAAAGTTATGGAAAATATTTGATAAATTGATGCATAAATTGACTACATAGAGTTTAATATTATGCCACATTAAATTTTATTATAATTCAGTTAATATATTTAAAAGGGAGGAAAAATTAGTAAACAATAATTACAAGTTTTTTTTTAACGACAAAAATCCATTCTCTCGACACACGAACCCACTTATTCTAGGCCCAAATTCAGGGTGTTACAATTCTACCCCCTTAAAGAAATTTCGTCCTCGAAATTTCCAACTAACTATTAATCATACTACCCAAGTCTCACCACTATGCTTCCGCTGCGAACTCTAATTCTAAAGCCAAAAGAAACACTTAGTATACTATGGTAGAGTACGCACCGGTATTCGCATCTAGAGCATCCTCGTCCCCTTGTACTCATTCTTCCGATTGACGTTTATCTGATTAGAAATTTTTATGAACTAGTAGTTTTCTTCCACTGATTAACCACGAACAGTCTTATGAACAGTAGTTTAAGAGTAGTTCTTTCGAATTCGGAATCACATCCACGAACCTACATTCTTTGTGTAGGGGTATTTTCGTCATTTCACTACCCAGGGGTATTTTCGTAATTTATCCTACAGGGGTATCTTCAGAATTTTCCAAAAGAAATAGGGTTCCGTGGTGATTTCGTGAAATAGGGGTATTTTTGTAATTTTGTAAACCAAGGGTACATTGGCCATTTTTTTTCAAATCAGGGGTATTCTGGAAAATTTGTACAAATCAAGGGTACTTTTCAAAATTTTACCAAAACTAAGGGGGTATTTATTTTATTTTTTTAAACAGGGGTATCTTAGAGAATTTGATTTCAAAAGAATACTAGTGGCGTTCAAGTGTTTGTGGTTTTTGATTGATGTTGTGTGTCGTACGTTTTTTTTTTAAAAAACCATTGACTTTGTAAATCGGGGTATTTCCGTAAATCTGGGGGTATATTTGCAAATCATAGGTACCTTGGTAATTTTCAAAATTTAGCAATTTTGTGAAAATAGAGCGGCTGGTCCCTTTCGGGTTTTAGTTATGGATTTTGGCCCACAACAAATCCTCGCGGCTAGGGTGAATAAATACTACGCACTGTAGGATTCCAAATAAGAGGAGGTGAGTCACCAGGATCGCTAAGTACCGTGCTCTTCCGGATCCAATCCTAGACATGCGCATGCTCATGTTGCCACACCTAGTCTTGCGACTCGTTCACGTGTTTGTTTAGTGAAATTAAGTCTTATGAGATTGAAGGAGTTGTTTCAAATAAGCCTAGAGTCCATCAAGTTCTAATCTAGATAGTCTACGTCCCATAAAGCCCACATATATATATATATATATCACACAACGAGTTCGTAATACTTACAGCGGACTTGAGCCGGAGACGCAGTGCCATGGTGAGAAAACCCTCCTGTATGATTTATAAATATACATGTGTAAAAAAAAAAAACCTATTTTTAGAAAACGTTTTGAGCCCAAAACCCCCAAAGCCGAGTTTTTGAACTGGCTCGATACCAATTTGTAACACCCCAAACCCGACCCATACACTACTACTAGGATCGGTATGTCACTAAGGAATTTTATAAAATTGTCACACTTTGGAAAACGAGTATCATGTTTAATCATTTTAACCGGAAAGACTTAGTAATTTAATATTCTGTATAAAATGTAGATTCAAATGATACCTTGGTGAATTAGGAAAAAAAAAAACTAAGTTGTTACATGCCTTAGCTAAATTTTAACATGAAATTTAAAAGTCCAATAATAAAAACCCAACATGAAACCCAAAATAAATATGAGTCTAGTGGCCCATGGCCTTATTACATTGAAACTTAAAATCCTCTTAATAAAAAAAAATAACTGAATAATAAAAAGCCTTTTGCTGAATCCAAATACTCTCTCGCATGGCCACCTTGCGCTCCTCTCCAGCCCGGTCTGATGCGCTAAGTGCTACCTGAAAGATGTTAAATAATAGGGTGAGTCGCGAGACTCAGTGTGCACCCTCATGCACCATTAGATTTGGGCCTTAACCCCACAGAACATATATCAGAATATATTATAACAAAAATTATGCAAAGCCCAACCCAACTCCTAGGTTTCCAACCGATACACACCACCCTTACCTGCCAATCACACCATTGGGGATTTCTACAATCAACCCACACCGCTACACACCATCGATGGCAGTCATGCTGCAGTTAGCTGCTCAACATCAAATCGTGACAGAGTCACCAGGCTGAAATGGCATAAGCCACCAGAACAGAACACTTCCCCCTTTTCATCAATTACCCTACCCCGAGCATACATAGAAATTTACATGCAAAACATATCTTTTTAACAGAAACATTCACTGAAGAAAGGCAGAAAGCACTAACCTAATATTTAGCCTTTACCCTTCTCGGGTTTTCAAACGTTATGCCGGGATTTCGGCATTTAACAGAGTATAGCAGACTTATTACACATATACATATATATATAAACAATCTAATGGTGTGAGAAGTTGCACACCTGGTTACCGTTAGGACGACACTCTCTATGTCGACACTATCAGAAGCTGCTAAAACTACTATCTGTCTAAGATTTTGTTCGGATGCCGGTCCACAACCTACTGGCCAATCCCAAACTGCTGACACTGCTCACTTTTTAAACTTAGGGATTGGTTTTACAGATCCAATCCCCTCCTTTGCCTGAACCATATTTGATTCCATCGAGGGACCTTATCAGTTGCTACCATCGTAACATGTGGTTGTTGATCCATAACATAGGGTTAAGATTACGAATACGATAATCTAACGTAATGAAAATCTAGAGAAAACTACCTTACCTTAAAATCCTGAAAAGAGGTATGATACTTAGAGACTAACGATTTTCGGCTTTTAGATCTAGACGATCAGGTCTCCTTCAAATCCCAGAATACCGCCCAACATAGCACCATTAAACTATTAGTTTTTCGACTTTTGCCTTTCAAGAACCGGAAATAGAATATGAGATCTAATGTGTTTCCACACTTACCTTAGTATAGGGAATTCGGCTAGCACTTGGAGAGAAGATTCAGTAATGTCAAAGAAAAAGATTTAATGCCGGAAGAACTAATTCTCAACTAGGATGAATAAAGAAAAACTATGGAGATTTCGTCCTTTTAGAGAAATCAGCTCAAAGGGAAAAAGAATGGAGAAGAGGTTTCGGCTTTTGAAGAAATTGAAGAAAATGAATTGAAGAGGGAGAGACTAAGAATTTCGGCACAATGGAAGGAGAAGAAATTAGGGTTTAAATGTCAGAATCAATGAGATATCCTCCCCTATTTATAGAAATTTCGGCACCTATTGTTCAAACCCGAAAATGCCCTTCCTGATAACTAAAAGTCAAGCTAAAAGAAAAGGGAAAATTCAGTACCCATATATACTAAAATAAATAAATAAATAGAATAAACCTACACTCCCTAATCAACTCAAACTTATCACTAATTAAATTCCTTTCTTATCTTAAAATTTTATCCTCATCAAAAAGTCCTTTTATTTAGCCCAAAAATTCAATTTGAATTTCATTCAAATAGCTTCCCTAACAAAGCAATGACCATCTTTTGGCATTTTGGTCCAATTCAAATACCTTCCCACGCCAAAGAAAAAAATTTCAAGCTATTGCGCACAAGGCAACTCGAACCCGAGACCTCCAAGCACAACGACACGCTACCACCATCGCACTGAACCATTCTTGTGATATATTCCGTTGTCAACTTCTTTTAAAGTATACTTTCCAATGACCGAATCATCCTAAGAAATCCAAAATACTTTCCAAATGACCGAATCATCCTAAGAAATCCAAAAATATTAACCGACACCCAGATTCGAACCTCCGCCCTTTTCACTATGAGGCACGCCCCTTGCCACTCTGCGCCACCCGTTTCATTTGAGTTATAATTCCTTCCCAATTAATTATCAACCTTTATTCCGTGCTCCAGTTTACTTTAAAAAACCCAACATTTCACAAGACAACGCAACTAGAACCTTGTTCCCCTACTACTCCTAACTCCTTTGCCATCACAAAGCGTTTCCTTGTGTCATGAAACAGCCCTTAACTAATTATAAGGCCTAAACTCGCCTTTATACTATCATATGCGCAATAAAAATTTTTGCCATACCCAAGACTTGAACCTTTGACCTCCAACTTATTCACAACGCCCCAAGCCACTGGACCACCTCGCTTCTTTGTGATATCTTTTAACCCAACAATATTTTAAAAGCCTTATGACAACCACCAACCTCCCTAAAAACAACATTTTTGCTAAAGCCCTAGATCGAGCCTAGGACTTTTCCAACACTACCAACCCTTCCTAAACCTCCTAAAAATTAAACTAAACATGCAATAATATTTTTTTAAAAGACAATGTCCATTCAAACTTTTCATGATAAAATAATTTATTTCTGCTTGAATAATATTTTTAGAAAAATTAACTATTTAAATGCATTAGTGACATTATAAAAGTAGAGGACAAACTGTAAAAGTAAAGCATATAAATCAAATCCCCAAATTTTAGCATAATCTAGGGGTCAATTAAAAATTGACCATTATCTTATTTTAGTATAAACCACATATTAATTTTTTTAGTACATTCAAATTATATATACTCATATTGTATATTAACGAAAATTTAACGATAGAAATTGATATTATAAAAAAAAATATAAGAACTAAATTATATTAAAATATAAAAATTAAATCGAGAATAATAGAAAAATTAATATTTCTAAATTATAACTTCGTTCATCACACTGATAACATAAATAAAATAATTAATTATATGACAAGGACAAAGTTATGGAAAATATTTGATAAATTGATGCACAAATTGACTACATAGAGTTTAATATTATGCCACATTAAATTTTATTATAATTCAGTTAATATATTTAAAAGGGAGGAAAAATTAGTAAACAATAATTACAAGTTTTTTTTTTTAAACACAAAAATCCATTCTCTCGACACACGAACCCACTTATTCTAGGCCCAAATTCAGGGTGTTACAGTAGGCTACAACTTTACCCTCCTGCATCAAAACACAGCCCAAACCATTTAAGGATGCATCGCTGAAGATAACGAACTCTTTACCTGACTCTGGCTGAACAAGCACTGGAGCTTCCGATAACAAGGTTTTTAGCTGATCAAAACTCTTTTGATACCTCTCTGACCAATCGAATTTAACGTCTTTCTGTAACAGCTTTGTCATCGAAGCTGGAATCATAGAAAACCCTTTCACAAAGCGTCTATAGTACCCGGCAAGACCCAGAAAACTCCGAACTTCAGAAACATTTCGCGGAGGTTTCCAATCAAGTATAGCCGAAATTTTACTCGGTCAACCCGAATGCCCGATGTCAAACAACATGCCCTGTGAAACCGACTTCGCTTCAACCAAAACTCACATTCTGAATTTCGCGTACATAACCGCTATCCCGCAAAAAATCAGTAACACAAGTCTCAAGTGTTCAGCATGCTCGGTTTCGTCACGCGAATAGATCAAAATATCATCTATGAATACAACCACTAATCGATCCAGATAGGGTCTGAATACCCGATTTATCAAATCCATGAAAATAGCAGGGGCATTAGTGAGTCCGAACGGCATCACCAAAAACTCGTAATGGTCGTATCTCGTCCGGTAAAGTGGTCTTAGGTACATCTGAGTCTCTAACTCGCAGCTGATAATAACCTGATCTCAGATCGATTTTCGAAAATACTGAATCCCCCTTTAGCTGATCAAATAAATCATCGATACGTGGCAACGGATATTTATTCTTTATAGTTACTTTATTGAGTTGTCGATAGTCGATGCACATTCTCAAAGTTCCGTCTTTCTTTTTCACAAATAGAACTGGCGCACCCCAGGGAGAGAAACTCGGTCGAGCAAAACCTCTATCTGTCAATTCTTGCAATTGAGCTTACAACTCTTTTAATTCGGTCGGTGCCATTCTACACGGAGCTATCGAGATCGGGGTCGTCCCTGGCACTAACTCAATACCAAACTCTACCTCCCGAACAGGTGGCAATCCCGGCAATTCCTCCGGGAACACATCCGGATACTCACATACAACTGGTACAGATTCTATCTTCTTTTCGGTTACTTTACTATCGATCACATAAGCAAAGTAAGCTTCGCAACCCTTTCTCAAATACTTTCGAGCCAACATCGAAGATATCACTGCTGGTAGCCCATTCAAATCTGCAGATTCAATTCGAATTATCTCATTATTCTGACACCGCAGATCAATAGTCTTTCGTCTACAATTTACTACTGCATCGTGCACAGTTAACCAATCTATACCAAGGATAATATCGAACTCATCAAATGGTAATAACATCAAATCAGCCGAAAAACATGAATCTTGAATCATTAAAGGGCAATTCTTGCACACTCTATCAACTAGCACACGCCGACCCAAGGGGTTCGAAACCCAAATCACAAACTCAGTAGACTCAACAGGTAGAGTCTTACTGGATACTAATGTTTCACACACGTAGGAATGGGTTGAACCGGGATCAGTCAGAGCAATTACACTAGTATTAAGGAGAGTAAATATACCGGTGATAACATCTGGAGATGAAGCTTCCTCTCTGGCACGAATGGCATAGGCTCTAGCTCGCACACGAGCCTCTGATCGAATAGCTGTATCCGAAGCCCCTCTCTGAGTTCCGCTCCTACCTCCCACATTTCAGGATAGTCTATCTCTAGATGCAGTACCGCTCGGTCTTGCACTCTGAGCATTGTCTTTTCAGTTATCTCCGAGCAATCCCGAATGAAATAATCCTGTGAACCACACTTGTAGCAAGCTCGGTTGTTGGGTTTGCCCCAACATTCACCAAAATGTCGTCTACCACACTGCTGACACTCGGGTTTATTTGGTCGAGTATTACCGACACTAGCAATCGAGGTAGCTCGTGAACTCACTAGTGGTCGTTCTCGTATAGAGATCCCTGTATTAGCTTTGGATCGGCTGCTGTCATTTTTGAACTTCTTTGATGATGGTTGAGGAAATTTACCCGCTGATCTCTTACGGAAATCTCTAGCTTCAAACTCAGCTTTTCGTTTTTCTTTCCCCAGCTCTTCGGCTTTACAAGCTCGCTCAACAAGTACCACAAACTCATTTATTTCAAGTATGCCAACCAGTAGTTTTATATCTTCGTTTAACCCTTCTTCAAATCTTCTGCACATAGCAGCCTCAGATGAAACACACTCACGGGCGTATCGGCTAAGTCTTACAAACTTACGCTCATACTCAGATACGGTCATACGATCCTGTTTAAGCTCGAGAAATTCCTTGCGTTTCAAATCTATGAATCGGGTGATGTATTTCTTACGAAAACTCATCTCGAAAAAGTCCTAAGTAACTCGCCCTTTGGAACAACCGATACGAGAGTGTTCCACCAATAGTAGGCGTAATCCCGTAATAAAGATATAGCACATCTCGTGCACTCATCAAAGCGCATGTGAGAGTTCATCAAAAACACGAATTGTATTATCGAGCCAAAATTCAGCTCGTTCAGTATCATCATCATCTTCGGCTCTAAACTCTTGAGCCCCGTATTTTCTAATTCTGTTGACCGGAGGCTTATTTATTCTCTCAGGGTTAATGGTCGGGGGTACCACCGGTGCTACAGGTAGAGTATTCAAATTCGGGGATTGTTGAACAGTCAGATTGGTCCGAATGTATTGATTGAACCAATCATTCATTATACTAAAGAAGGCTTGTTTAGCCCCCTCATCAGGATTACTCGTAGCTGGTCGAGATTCATCCGACGCGATCCCTTGCGCGGGAACAGGTGCCACACTCTCGACATCATCGGCTACGACTCGCTCGGGATCAGGATCCATTTACTATACGAAAGAGGGAAAACACATTTCACTGTCAGAAGTCATCACACTATCACAGTATAAAATATGGCATGTATAGATAGACTCACACGCGCTACGTTAGTCCGAGAACCGACGAAACCATAGCTCTGATACCAATTAAAATGTAACACCCTTAACTCACATCTGTCACCGGATGAGGGTTTCAAGATATTACTATACATAGCAAAGACCATAACGAAATAATTACTGTGTATATGTATATAATTGCAACCAAACACTTAACTAAAAATGATTTAATTTCATGGGTTATTAAACAAATATGCTCTCAACTTAAACATATTCAATCAAATACATGCATATAAGTATATACTTATATCATCTATAAAAAAATCACTATTCATTTGGTCATTTTAGAAGCAAGGCTGAATATGCATATGATGTTATATTCATTTTACCAACAATGCACTAAACGTTTTAGGCTAAATAAACTCATATTCAAATATTTCATGGATACCATGACCGAATCTATAAAATGGATATACTACAAAATGATCATTATTATAACACATCCAATAGTCACCTAGTAAAGTATAACATAGTTATCTCATAACTTAACATAACATGTAAGTATATATGTAAATATATATATATACACATAAGTTCATCCTCCATTCGAAACATACTATAAGTCTCACTCAAACCATACTCATGCATTCATAGATAACATATATATATAATATCATGGTATAAACTTCCAAAATAAGCTTACCACAAAACCGAACATACACAAACATTATCATCATGATCAACAATTTAAAACTAACCCAACCTCAAACATGGAAGTAAAGCCATTTTCGCATGGCATTTTATACATCAAATTCAAAATAAACTCAAAAGAGTAGTATAGCCTATACATGCCATTGTTCCAAAAAGTTCAACTTATAAAAAGGGTACCAAAGATAATTGATAGTGTGATTGACTTTGACGATGATCCCCGAGCTCGAACGTAGACTTCAAAATCTATAAAATAGTCAAATGAACACATACAGTAAGCTAACATAGCTTAGTAAGTTATAAGCAATGGTAAAATATTCAATTAACCATTATACAAATTAAATCAATCAAACATAATCATCAACGAACTCATAACCGTAAATATACGTCATATCACCATTCAATAACTACCATAGTTAGTAATCTCAGAATCGAATACTCATATATCCTCATTCCATCTCAAACCAACTCAATAAATTAATAATCACAATTCATTTCTTTAGTTTCATAAACAAGAATGACTTACCTCATTAGTGCTAAATTATTCAACTATCATGCATCACTTACCTGTTTATTTCCTCTCGTTTATCACCATTTATTAGTTGATATCCTTGAAGGATCTATAAACCCGCACACATAATGCAAATCATGTAACGTATTGCACACTTAGTGCCGTTACTTTGACAGAGTGCACACATACTGCCATTTGCTTGTAATGTATCGCACACTTAGTGCCATTACTTGTAATGTATCGCACACTTAGTGCCATTACTTATTTTCCGCACACTTAGTGCCAGACAACTGATTTTGCACACACAAAGGTTTCGGTATTTAAGCTCGCACACATAGTGCCCTTAACCGATCTCTCATTTTTTTATTCATATATACACATATATATGTACATGTTCAAAACAACTTATTCCTCCCACTCAACACACCATATTCGGCAATATTCAAAACACACATATATATATATCCACCTATTCAAATACAACCATTTCTCCTATCATTTCCACATTTAACTTTCTCTTAATACATATATATATATATATTCATCCAACTCAAAGGATCAAAACTTATATATATATATATACCAACCTTACATTCGGCCAATACATATTTAATTCATTATCACATTCGGCACTATGAAATTAAACACACTTACTACCATTTAATATATGCACATTAATATAAACTAAAATTCAATTCAACCCGATTGCTTAAAAACTTACCTCAGAAATCGACGGATTAGATTTTCCCGGCTATTCGCTCAACTTCGCTTTCCCGATCCAATCCCGATTCTTTTGTTCTTGATCTAAATAATTTAAAATTAAGCTCATTTAACATTTTTCTCATTCAATTTAATCCGAAAACACATAAGCCAGCAAATTACAATTTTACCCCTGATATTTACAATTTTTACAATTTAGTCCCTATTGCATAAAACACAAAATACTCAAAATCTAGCCATACTTATTCAGGGCCGAATCTTCATCATCCCATAACAAGCTCATACAATTCATTTATTTTGCATTTTAATCCTTCAAAAATTTATTTTTGCAATTTAATCCAAATCACTAAATTTCATCCAAAATTCAAGAACAACACTTGCTAATTTATCACATATAATTTATATTTCATCATCAAACAACAAAAATATCAAGCTTCCTTCAATGGCATCACACAAAATCATCATCATAATCAAAAATTAAAACATGGGTTTTGTTCATTTCTAAGCAACGATCTCAAAAACGTAAAAATTATCAAAAACTAAAACCGAATCATACCTTAATCAAGCTTGAGAAGTGTCGAAACCCTTGAAGTTTTTCTCTATTCTTTTCTCTTTTTAGTTTCGGTCAAATGAATAAAAAAGATGAGCATGCAACCTTTTTCCTTGTTTTTGTTTTATTATAATATGTTTTTAATATATAATTTATCATTAATATAAATTTAACATATAAAACAAACATATAAATATATTATAAAGGCACATTGCCGTCCACTATACTAATGAAAAGGGGTATTTGCAACATAAAACCTCCTCTTTAAAAAGACACATTAATTAAGCCACTCAATTACATAAAAAGCTACTTTTACCACTTATACAATTTAGTCTTTTTTCTTAAATTGAACACACAAACAGACAAATTAACCCACGATATTTTAACACATGCTCAAACATATATCATAGATATCAAATGTAATATAAAAATATTTTTCTAACTCGGATTCGTGGTCCTGAAACCACCGTTCCGATTAGGGCCAAAATCAGACTATTACAACTATTGTCCTCATCCATGTCTAAAACAACAAAGTCTACTGGGAATATGAATTTATCAATTTTCACTGGTACATTTTCGATTATACCCCTAGGAACTCTAATAGTTTTATCTGCGAGTTGAATACTCATCCTAGTTTGTTTGGGTTTCCCTAGACCTAGATATTTAAACATTTTATAAGGCATAACATTAATACTCTCCCCTAAATCAGCCAAAGCATTATTAATATCTAAACTACCAATTAAGCATGGAATTGTAAAACTCCCTGGATCTTTTAACTTTCTTGGTAGTTTATTTTGTAGAATTGCTGAGCACACTATGTTTAGCTCCACATGCGATGCCCCGTCTAGCTTCCGTTTGTTTGTCAAAAGCTCTTTTAAAATTTTCCTTGAATTGGGCATCTGCGAAAGAGCTTCAAGAAACGGTAAGTTAATATGTAATTTTTTAAGAGTTTAAGAAATTTACCGAATTGTTCATCTGTGCGGTCTTTCTTTGTCGCATTGGGGTATGGCACACGAGGTTGGTACTCTGTAATTATCAGTTTTGGTTTATCATGGCTTACCTCAACCTTACCTTCATCCACCACGATCTCTTGCCTCGAGGTTGGTTCGTCTAACCCTTCACTTTTGTGAGCAGTTATGGCATGAAGTTGCTCCTTTGGGTTAGTTTCAGTGTTGCTTGGCAAGGTACCTTGTGGTCGTTCTGAGATCAGCTTAACAAGCTGACCTATTTGGTTCTCGAGCCCCTAGATTGATGCTTGCTGGTTTTTGAGTGATGTTTCGGTGTTTTGAAAATGGGTTTCTGACACCGCGATGAATTTTGTTAGCATCTCCTCAAGGTTCGACTTCTTCTCTTGTGGGTAAAGTTCTTGTTGAAAGCCTGGAGGGGGTTGCTGTCTCTGATTTCCTTGACCATCCTACGAGAAATTAGGATGGTTCCTCCAACCTGGATTATAATTGTTACTATAGGGGTTATTTTGAGATCTAAAATTATTACCCATATAGTTCATATGCTCGCTTTCTACGCCAGGGTTGTAGGGTGGGTATTCTGTATTGTTCGTCCCTCCTCTATTTGTATCGTACTGCATCATTGGATGTACCTGCGAAGAACCATACAAACCATCAATTTTCTTATTAAGGAGTTCTACCTGGTTTGATAGCATGGTCACTGCGTCGAGGTTGAAAACACTGGCGGCATTTGTTGGCCTTGTCCTTGTAACTTGCCACTGATAGTTATTCAGTGACATCTCATCTATAAACTCATAAGCCGCCTCAGGGGTTTTGTTATTTAGGGTTCCACCGGCGGCTGAATCAATTAACTTCCTAGTTAAGAGGTTCACACCGTTGCAAAAGGTTTGAACCTGTAGCCACAAGAGTAACCCATGGTGAGGGCACCTCCTTAGTAGATCCTTATATCTCTCCTATGCATCGTAGAGTGTTTCTAGATCCATCTGCACAAAAGAAGAAATATCATTCCTCAACTTAGCCGTTTTAGCCGGCAAAAAATATTTTAACAAAAAATTTTCGGTCATTTGTTCCCATGTAGTGATTGATCCTCGTGGTAACGAGTTTAACCACTGTTTAGCTTTGTTCCTCAGTGAAAAGGGAAACAACCGAAGGTGAATGGCATCATCAAAAATGTCATTAATCTTGAAAGTGTCGCAAAACTCAAGAAAATTTGCCAAGTGGATGTTTGGATCCTCATCCTGCAAACCATCAAACTGAACAAATTGCTGGATCATCTGTATAGTGTTAGGTTTCAATTCAAAATTATTTGTAGCAATAGTAGGTCTAACAATACTTGATTCAGTCCTTGTTAAAGTAGGTTTAGCATAATCATACATAGTTCGAGGAACAGGATTTTGATTCACCAGGTTTGCGGCAACCACAGGAGGTAGCAGATTATTATCAGCCATCTCTTTGGTAGTGTTGGTATCGTCCTCTTGCTCTTCTTCTATGTACTGTAGGCTTCGCCTTATTTTCCTACGATTTCTGCGAACGGTACTTTCTATATCACTGTCAAAAATCAAAGGTCCTGACGGGTTCCTCCTAGTCATAAACTAGAATTACCTGCCAGAAGCAAATAAAAGAAAAATTAGCAAAGTTAAAAATAAAATAAATATAAATTGAAAATAAATAAAATGGATAAAGTAATAAAAATTTAGTTTTCCTAATATCTTAGTCCCTTCAAGAACTACGCCAAAAACTTGATGGAGCTCAAACTAACTATTATTTCGACAAAGGCAAGCGCACCTATCGAACAAAGAGTATAGCTATGGTGAGTCCTAATATCGTATCCTCAAGGACCAAGAGTACTAGTATTAACTATCTTTCTATTATCTAGCCTAATAATTAAGGGGATTTATTTTTAATCTAAAATCTATTAACTAATTTAACTAACTATGAACGCAACAGAGAGTAAATTGGGGAAAATACTTTTGGACAACTTATATGAGATGGACAATACCTAAGGAAGAATCCACCTAGACTTCACTTATTACTTTTGATTCATGCGATTTATTCGCTTGGCTTAATCTGTAGAAATCCCTAAATTATATTAATACCTCTCTCGAGGCTACTAACAACTGATTCTAGGTTGATTAATTGAATTCTCTTTCTAATTAAAACCCCTATTGTCGCATTAACTCGATCTATGGATTCCCTTATTAGGTTTGACCCTAATCTGGCAGATTTTCGTCGCCCTATCTCTAGGGTTGCGATCAACTCCGCTTAATTGTGTTGATCTACTCTTAGACAGGGACTTTTGCTCCACTGAATAAGCACATTCGACTTGAATCAATAACCTGAATTATCAAAACAAGAATAAGAACTCACAATTAAGAATAAGCACAAGAATTTATCTCATAAATCAAATAATAATAAGATTCATCTAGGTTTCATCCTCCCTCGGTATGTAGGGAGTTTAGTTCATACTAGAAGAGGAAAACATCATAAAAGAGGAAAAACAACAAAACATAAGAAAACCCAAAAAACTCCTAAAGAACTTGATGGGAGATCTTCAGGTCTTGATGGAGATCCTTCTCTAAGCCGCTCTCCGACTACTGCCTTGGAGTATTTTCTCCTTCTACTCGGCGTCTATTCGACGTCCTGTCGAGCTCTCCTTTTAGGTTGCCCCCTAGGGTGTTTATATAGGCTTTGAGATGCCTTACTTGGCCCACAAGTATCCTAATCCGAATAGAATTCATCTTGATTTCTACAGGACACGCCTGCAGTGACACGCCCGTGGTGGACTCCCTTGATCGTGGTCGATCTCGCCGCCACACACGACGCGTGTGATATGCCCGTGGTCGATAGTCCAGGCCTTGTTTGATCCTTGCTCGAAACACACGGCCGTGTCCAATGGTCCGGGCCGTGTTGATTTCCTAGGTAGGCTTATTTTGCCCCTTTTTGGCCCATTTCTCGTTCTTTTCGACTCCCTAAGCTCTCCTGAGTGTAAAACATGAAATTAAGAGATTAGGAGCATCGAATTCATTAAATTCAATCAGAATTCATCCAAAAGTAAGCTTAAGCATGGGGTTAAAATATGTGTAAATTATGGTTTATCATATAGTCTAGTATTTGTTTTGGTTGGATTTGAGTTTGTAATTGTTAAAGCCATACGAAAATGGCTAGAAATGATGTTTAAGCTTAGGTGATTTCGGTTATGATATATATATGTGTGTGATGTGCTTGGTATTATTTGCAATTATGGTTTGATATATTAGTTGAGTAATATGCATGTTATATGTGAGTGATGTGTTTGGAATATGCTTAAGGTTTAAAGTAATGTTATGTAAACCTCATGATTATTTATTGGGTAAATTTGATATATGTGGTTGAAGAATATATTTAGGTTATGAATAATTAATGATTTATTATTGAGATGCATAATTTGTAACATGAATTGGTTTGAACATTTCTTGTAAGGTATTTATGTATTCGATTATGAAATGAAATATATAGGTGATGGTTTAAAGCTATTTATAATTTGGCCATGGTATTTAAATCTTAAGATCAAGTGTTTAGTTATATGTTAATATTGGATTTGTGGTGTTGGACATATGTGAACTAAGTTAGGCTATGAAAATTGGATTAAGAAATGTGGTTTTTGTGTCGATTTGAAATGGCATGCTTAAATGGGTAATTTGGTTTAAAAATGATAATGTAAGTGTATATGTATATATGGTTAAGGCACTGGAACTATAATGATAAGCATGAGATTTAGTTTATAGCATATTTATATAAATATATTATGTATTGAATGTTATATAGGATAACCGAATATGAAATAATTCAGCTTGGTTGTGTGAATGAAATTTTGGCACGAATTAAAGCATATAAAATTAGCATATGAATTATGTGTACTCTTAGTTGTTATTTGTGCTTAAAATGGTTTAAGATAACAAGGTCATATGCGCATGGTTTTGTGATTAGGAAAGAAGTATGTTTAGTCTTAAATTATGTTAGTTTAAATGTAACCAATGCCGCATAAGTGAGTGATACTTAAGTTGTGTTATGGTTTATATTGTTTGGGTATAAACGCGCACTATGTTTGCTAAAAATCAACAATATATTCGGTCATAATGTATAATAACCAAGGTTGCATTTTTGTGTGGATGTTAATTGGTTTTAATATGTGAACATGCTTAGATTATGAAATGTTATGTTTGATAATCAACTTATGAAAAATAGTTTCTATATGTCTGGTATATGTTGTAAATATCTGTTTTGAACTGTGCTATGTCCAGTAATGGCTCGTAACCCTAACCTGACGACGGATATAGGCTAGGGGTGTTACATTAAGAGATATTTCATCTTTCTTATGTTTTAGACTTCTTTTAAAGTATTTCTAAGATGGAAGAAGTTTGTCTATTATAGAGGATAAAACAATCATTTCATCCATTTTCATATTATATTGCTTGAATTGATTCAACATTTTTTCAATATAATGAAATTGTTCAATAATAGAACAACCATCAACTATTTGATAACTATTGAAATAACTGACAAGAAATTTCTTACTTGTATCATCTTTGGTCATGTATCTTGTCTCCAAATTGTCTCATAATTCCTTAGTGGTGACCTCCTTTTGGTAGGTGTTGAACAAACCATTCAATATATGGCCTATGCACATGTAATCAGCATCCCATTTTTGCTTTTCTTGGGTTGCAGCAACAGATTCGTTTTCATTCTCTTCCGGTCATGGTGTATCTAAAACATAGGCAATCTTCAAAGTTGTTAATAAGAAGCGCATCTTTTTCTACCATCGTCGGAAATTGCCACCATCAAAATGATCAAATTTGATAAAGTTGGAAGCCAACTCCCTTAGTGTTCCACTTTTATGTGTTGTGGTAGTCATCATAAATTATAACCTTAAAATTGTTAGTACAAATCTCCGATGAGGAAAATCTCGAACACACGAACGAAACTCGAATAGAAAATGAAGAAATAGAATTAGGCTCCAAGGCGTGTATCAAGCCACTATCTTTATGGTTATATTCGTCCCCACCCATATTTGGTGTGCAAAAGAGTTTCAAGCAAATTAACCTCGAGGATACAATGAAACCAATGACTATTTGCGTTTTGCATTGACGAGAATAGTTCACTAAGCACTGAGCAATGAATAACAATAAACTCAATTTCTACAAAGAATTTTTACAGTAACTCTTTATAGAACAATCTAATAATATTAGAAAATGAGGAAGGAAAGAAAGAACTTTTAGAACTTGTTGGTGTGATTTCCAAATGAAATCTCATTCCTATTTATAGAAATTTTCATATCTCTTCATAGAGATATATTTCAATAAGTGTCTTTCTGAATAATAATATCTTTAAAAAAATGCATAATTATTCAGTTAATATTATAACTATTCAAATAATATTGTTTGAATAGTTATAAATCTTTTTCAAAAAATCAAATGATATAACTTTTGACCAATGACCAAAAGATTTATCTTTTGATTAATTACACCCATTCATTTATAGTTATTGGAACACTATAAATATTTGAAAATGTTCCAACAAAGAAAACACAAAAATATTAAAATATATATAATATTTAATCTTGAATGCAAATATCAAATTTGGATATTTGTAGAAAGCATAATAAAGTAATGGCTAAATTTTGCTATTACTCCTTGTACTTTACAAAAGTTGTAGATTTAATCATTGTACTTTTAATTTGGTCATTTTCAATCTATCTACTTTTCAATTTTTAAAATTTCAGTTCTCACCAAACAATAACTATTAAATTTATTAAGTTTTGTTATTTACAAAATTTGGTAGGGAAAACATGTTATCATATATCTAATGTCATGTTAGCTTGTTACTTTCACATATTACTCACTAAAAAGCTAGTTAATAAATTAACTATTATCATTTGCGTCAAGATTGGAATTTTAAAATTCAAAAAGTATAGGAACTTGGAATGATCCAATTGGAGAATATAGACTAAATCTACAACTGTACGCATAGTACAAGACTAGTAATTAAAGTTAACCAAATGGAATTAACTATTACCATTTGATTTAGGATTAAAATTCAAAATTTTAAAAGTATAGGGACTAAAATTGACTAGTTCAAAAAGTAAATAGACTAAAATTGATGAAATTAAAGTACACAGACTAAATTCATAGTTTTTATAAAGTAAAAGGACTAATAGCAGAATTTAACCTAAAGTAATTTATTAATTGTAATTGTTTTAAATTTTGGTTGGCTAAAGTTGGTACGCGGCCCAAAGTTTGACATTGTCGACAATAGATTTTTTGTTCCTTGGCGTTGTTGTTGTTGCCATAACAGTTTGCTACTTCGTTCCCATTCGCATTCCCACTCCCACAGATTCATTTTGATGAAAGATTGACGAACCCACCCGCAAATTTTCGACTGTCGAAGAACCGTTGAATAAAAACAAAATGCATGGTTAGGATTTGACATTTTACCGACTACTGCATCAAATTGCTTCAGTCTTGATTTGGTTTCCAGTTAGACTCTGAGATAGAAGAGATGGCAGTGAACCAGACGGCGGCGTTGAAGGTGGGGTTGTGTCTATTGGGCCTCTGTTTATTCGGCTACATAGTGGGTCCACCTCTGTATTGGCATTTCATGGAAGGATTAGTAGCCGTCAGCCACACTTCCAACACTTGCCCACCTTGCCTTTGCGATTGCTCTTCTCAGCCTCTTCTCACAATCCCTGAAGGTATTCCCAGATCTGGCTCGATCTCATCTCCTCCTTTCTTGTTTCCGTTTCATATATATTGGATTTGATCAGTTTCACAAACCTCAAAATCATGTTGTAGTAGTAAACTATAATCTGAAATGAGTGCTTTATGCGCTTCCTGCCCAATTTATTTACACTTGGAGGGAGATCCTATGATTTCCCCTCTTTTTTTGTTCATCGGATGGTCAATTAGTTACTGCCTAATTTTAATTTACAATAGATGAGTTTTGCAATATTATGATAACCCATTACTCCTTTGTTAATTCTAGGAAGTATTTATTCTTCGTGCGAATTTTCCCCCAAAGGCATAATATTTTCACTTAGCATTTTTATCAATGTTGTTTCTGTTGTCAAATAATAGAACACCATATCCTTGGCTATGGGGTTTTGCTTGGTAGTTATGCAGCTAATTATTGAAAGTTGAAACTCATGCCTGTTTTATGTATGCTTACATGCATGGCAAGCTGTTGTTAGCCTTTCTTTCTATTATGTTTGTTGCTTTGTATTAGCATTCTCTATGCTACTTGCCCTGCAAAGTTCCAAGTTTCCATTTTTATTAAAGATGGCAATCGGGTATTTGGAAATGTTAGTTATCTGATCTTTGGCAATTTTGCCCAGCAAAATTAAGCTAATTTTATGGTTCTATCTTTAATTAATGCAGGACTGAGCAATGCTTCCTTTACAGGTCAGTTTCCTGTTTCTTTGTCATGGATGGATGTATTTATTGGAATATGGGACTAAGTAACTTAATACAAAGAAATTTAACATTTGTTTTTCTATGCCTTTTAGATTACCTCTAATTTTAGCATGACAGCAGCCTTCTCTGCTGGGTTTTTTCACCATTGTTGCTGCTATCGCTTTCATTTAGGTGTCAACTTTATTTTAACAGATGTTATGCCTTATATGATGCGATATGAGACAAATATATTCCATAGTTTTTCTTATCCTTCTGTTTTTGTGCCGTTATACTCTCTAATCACATGATTTCCCTAAGCCACCCCCCCGTCAATAATGATTGATTGCTAATCTCATGATTTTCACTTTTGTTTTCTCTTCAATAATGATTGATTGCTAATGTAAGAATGTTTTTTTTTTTTTTTTTTTCACCATGATGCTGCTATCTAACAATTGCATAACCGAGCCATGTTTTTAAGATTGATTGCAGATGACTGATATTGTGAAATAACACTTACATAAGATAAAGTAGTAACTCTGGCTTTGGTATGCAGGATGAACTGCTTTGGTTGGGATTGCTTGATAATTGATGTTGTGGTATTTTTTTATCCGAGAGTAATTTGGATGTGAATGTAACATTAAATGTAATAACCCTCTGTATTGCATTGACAAAAACCACTGCCTTCATCTAGCAAATGATTTCATTTCAGGGTGATATTGGTGATTTTGGGTTTTATTTATGTTTTGATATGGCTGGTTCCTTGAAGGTTGAATGTGAATATTTTGCAGATTGTGCAAAGCATGATCCAGTGGTAAATGAGGATACAGAAAAGCACTTTGCAGAACTTTTGACAGAAGAACTGAAGCTAAGAGAAGCCGAAGCTTTGGAAAGTCAGCAACGTGCTGACATGGCATTACTCGAGGCTAAGAAGTTAGCATCACAGTATCAAAAGGAAGCGGACAAATGCAATTCGGGTATGGAGACGTGCGAAGAAGCAAGGGAGAAAGCTGAAGAAGCACTGTCGGCTCAAATGAAATTGACAGCAATGTGGGAAATAAGAGCTCGTCAGAAAGGGTGGAGAGAAAAGGTCGCCAAATCTAATGCGCAGACACAAGGTAACCTCCAGTTTGTCTAAACCATCCACCATGGCCTGATAGGAAGAAAATTAGTAGAAAACGTATTTCTTTCCTTCTTTTCTTTGCCACTGTTCAGTGCTTTGCGACATGTTCTGTCGGTTCTGGACCGCGAAGCTGAATTTTATAGTCATCATGAATTTCAGAGTTAATCCTATAGGCAGTCTAATTTAACATTGTGGTAAACATTATATTTGATAATTTTGGATACGATATATAAGAAAAACGATTAAAATACAGCATGATATGAACATCTAAATGTGTCAAAGGGATATACTGATTACCATATCTAGTAAAATATGATTTATTTCTAAGATAAACTAATTCACTCTAAAACTACTCTTTATTGTAATTTCTCATCAATAACTCATGCTTCATTCTAACGATCATTTTTTTTTTTTTATGGATTTTCACTAGCGTTGATGATGCAAATTAATCATTATTCATTCCAATATATTTGAAGAAAGGAACATTTGTTCAGAGAAAATATAGTATATATTCTCTGCTCCTATCTAATTTATCATCAATTTGCCTTCTCAACGGCTGTTATTTTACCAGAATCCCCACTGATTGAATCATACCTTTGAAACATGCGAGCTACAATTAATGAAGCTGACATTGTCACAAAATCCTTTGCCGCACATTGCTTGTTAGACTCAGTCGGTGATCCGGTCTGCGGCCCATTCGACCAGAACAAGTAATTCAGTAATTCTTTCCCTTTCCCCACGAACCGGTCCGGTTTAAAACTCTCTGGTTCATCAAAAACATTACTGTCCCTCATGGCCAAAGGCTGATAACCACAAAGCAACTCACCTTTTTTTATGTCGAAAGCCGAGTCATGAGAAGCGAGTTGAAAATCCTTCCTAGCTCGTGCGTACTGAAGTTGAACCGGTGGGTTCATACGCAGCGTCTCATAAACAACTGAGTTCACCAGCTCCATGTCTTTCAACGAGTCAAAACTCAAACCAGATGAGGACGACCCACATACTTGTTTCACTTCGTCTCTTAACCTAGCCTGTAATCCAGTTTTATCACTTGCTATGTTGCCGATCAATGTGGGTAAAAAGAGGGAGAAACCACCGAAGGCATTGAACCCAAGAGTGAATATCAAGTTGTTGATGGAGTCGGATGCGGAAAGACCGAACTCCTGTTCACCGCGCTGAACAACTTCTTTACCGTGCTGCTCAATGAAGCTATAGAGCTTTTGGTAGCCCCCACTTACGAGGGCGGAAGGGTAAGTGTAGGAGTGAAGAAATATCTCAACCAGGGGCTGAAAAGCTAGGACAGGGACGGTGGGGAGGAGTTGGAGGCCGAGCCATAAGTTGATGGTCAAGGGACCAGAATTGGCAACGGCGGGGTCGAGGGCAGGGTCAGCTCCGAGGAGGGACTTGCTGAGGAAGTAGAAGAGGAAGGTTTGGAGGTGTGAGAAGAAAGATGAGGTGCCGTTGGTGGAGATTTCGGATTCAACGGTGTCGAAGAATTTGTCGAGGTTGGCTTGGAGTTCGGCCACCCACACCTTGGAGCTCCGCTTCAGGATGTCTAGGGAAAAGTTCTTCAGCTGTTGAATTCAAACACCGGATATTGCAATCTCAGTAACATGCAAAGTTGATCTAATGTCTAACCTTGCCTTGCCCATTTGATATATTTTTAGATATATGAAAAGTTCTCTTGTGCTTTTTTTAGATATATATTTTTAATATTTTATTGTACTCGTATAAGATACTTGTCAATTCCGAATCTTATTTGTAGAATTTTAAAACTTCACTAATAATAGGGTAAATTACACCTATGGTCATTTTTGTTTATATCAGATTACATTTTAATCACTTATATTTGAAATGTCAAGTTTTAGTCACTTATGTTATCGTGTTATAACATTTTAGTCATTGAGCCCTTAATTACCGTTAAGGGTATAATGGTAAGTTGAAGTGAATTATCATTTCAAACGAAAAATTTAGGTTAAATTATACAATTGGTCCCCATATTTTTTTTGTTTTTAGTAATTTAATTTTTTCTTTTATGTTCTTTAACTCTTTTTTTCCCACTCTCTTCTGCTTCTCCCTCTATTTTCCTATTTTCTCCATTTCTTTTAACGTATAAGAAGTCAAATTAGTAGTAAAGAAAGAAGCAGGAAGTCGAAAGTCATTATTACCTATAACCAAAACTCATAAACCCATACCATCTGTTAATTATCAAAAATCCTCCACCACCACTCATCATCTTCATTTTATCCACTAACACATTTACTATTACCATGACTTCCTTTCGAAAACATCTCAAAAAATTCCCAACTTTTAGACTACCCAAGATTGAATCTCCATCATCGACCATTAGATTGACTCTATTTTTTTGTATGTGCTCCTCCTCACCAATATCTCATTCCTAACTGTTAAGATCGACAAGAAAGTTGCCGGAGTACCTCAAATCTCTTGACCTAAATCTAACCCCTCTTTTTCTCCATTTCTCTCTTTTTTTTTTCACACTCTTTTTCTTTGTTACAAGTCTAATCTTTGACTCCGTGATTTTTGGAGGCTTATTAATTGTTGTTTACTTGGATTCTTAATTAATTTGAATATGGGTTTATTTGGTGAAGATTAATTGTATAATTTAACTTAAAATTTTTGTTTGAAATGAAGATTTAACGTGCTATGTCAGCTTAAGATTATACTATTAATGACAATTAACGGCTTAGCGATTATAATGTTACAGCCTTCAATCATACCTCATTTTTTAACCTTTTTCTATTCCAAATGGTTACATCATAAATAAATAACTTTTTTATATAATGATTGACCTTTTTTCCGTAGGTTTTATATTTTAAGTGATTAAATTTTTTTAAATTTTAACAAAATTAATTATTATAAATATTAGAAGTCAGAAATTTGAAATTTAATTTTGAGGGGGACAATTGTACTAAATTATCTAAAAAAAGGTTAATTTCATGGAATATGTTCTTGGTTTAACATTTAAAAATCAAATTCTTTTTAAATCGGTCGCCGTAAATTTGTATAATTTCATTTTTAAAGTTTCCCTTCTTTCAATTTATTTATTTTTTTTATTTTTTTTTTTGTGAATAAATGAGTACATATTTAGGCAATTAAAAAGAAGTAGCATGTATAATGATTGTGTTTAAACTTTAGAAAAGTTCAACTGTGAGATGATTACTAAAATAAAATAGATTCATAACAAATGGAGTTTAAAATAATGTATCCTTCATGCACCGTTTACAGTCAGATACAGCTTTTAATCCATAACGTATAATTAGATTTAAGTTATAAATAAAAATCTAAAATTTATTTTTAGACTGCCATTTTAACATATGGATACCTCTATATGTAGAGAATTATCAAAATCCCCACACATTTACCTAAAATTTAGCATCAATACATCATTACCACTTTCCTTCAGAATTAGAAAACGTATATGGGGAGAGATTTTAGGTTAAATAAAATTGTCTGAATTATGTCTGATATCGTAATCTCATCATGAAGGAGATGGAGAAGGCATCAATGAGAATCGTAACACAAAGGTCAGATTCTAAGAAATAGGTGATGACCTTGGGGAAAATATGGTGGTTGATTTTGTCCCGGTGTTCAGAACCTCTTGGAAGGGAGAGCTGTTGGTTCTTCTGCTTCTCCTATGACTTTGGAAGGTTGTACTGATGAGGAATTTGATTTTGAAGATGGTGATATATCAAGATCTACTGTCAATGGAATCCTGACCATTGATTTCTCTGAACGAATTCAGAAGCTACTGGTTAAGGACATGGAATCGACAGTTGTGGTTAAATTGCTGGGGCGCAACATAGGGTACGGAGTCCTTTTGAATCAGATTTCTAGTCTCTGGAAACATTCCCAACCGTTCCACCTCATGGATGTAGAGAATGGATACTATTTGGTAGATTTCAAAACAAAAAAGACAATGAAATGGTTTTGACGCAGGGTCCATGGGTTGTGTTCAGTCATTACCTTATCGTTCAGCCATTGTCGATGGATTTTAATCCTTTAAAACCCTTCCCAAGCATGGTTCTGGCCTGGATCCGCTTTCCTGGGTTACTGGTGTTCCTGTACAAGTGGCGAGTTTTAGAAGAAATAAAAAATTTGGTTGGAAAAGTAGCTAAACTTGACATAAAAATCGACAATGGAGCGAGGGGTAGATTCGCTAGAATGGCAGTTTTTATGGACTTAGAGAAACCGTTCACCTCTCAATTTTTGGTTAATGGGAAAGTTCAAAGAGTTGAGTTTGAAGCTTTACCAGCTGTTTGCTTCACCTGTGATCGTTATGGTTATTTGAAAGACCTTTGTCCTTCTACCTTAATAGATCGAAATATAGACGTTGATAAAGGAAGGGTCTCCGATTCGTTGGACAAGGAATCCAATTCGACGGCGATAGGGGAATCATTTGGGCCATGGATGATCGTTGAACGGAAATATAGGCGGAATCAGGTTGGCGCTCGATCTCAAAAGGCGAAAATTATGGTTACGAGATTGGAAGGGTCTAGATTTGAAGCCTTGAATTCACTGGAGGTAATTTCTGTTAAAAAGGGGGAAAGGTGAATCTGCTACTTTGGGGGCTAAGTTCCAGCAAAGACCTTTTATAAAAAATTTAAAGGGTAAAGGAAAAGGGCCGAGAATTGGGTCGTCTGATGGAGAAATGAAAGACAGTAAAGATATGGGCCAATCACCTGTAATGAGGATCAACGAGCTGAGGGGCAATTTTCCATTTGAGAAGGACGGGCTTGGGACTGGAAATGTTGGTGAGGGCTTGGATAAATCGGTTGGGCATGTGGGGGCTGTGAGTAGTCCACTGCAGCTGGAGATTCAAAATAGTTTGGATGTCCCTTTTCAAAAGCATGCTGGACAGGCCTGGGGTCATTCGACCGAGAGGGAACCAGCAGGTATTAATATTCTTAAAAATGCTTCTCCTACTATTCCATTTGATAATTCCTCTATGCATATTAATCCTACTTTTGAAAGCCCTATAGAGACAATGGTGGACTTGAATGCAGAATTCCTAGACCCTAATAGGCATTCAACAGTTACATTTAAAGAAAATTTTGACCTTATTCCTTGTCCTTAAGGAATAAGGTCAAAGATGGGGCATTGTCTTGTGAAAAATCCCATTGCTAATGCCAAAAAGGTTGTTTCTGGTGGTAAATGAGTGAAAGGCCATCTTGGCAAAATCATTAACATATCGATTAAAAGCCGTGGGGGACACTTTAAAATTGTTGGTAGTTCTTGTTTTCCACTCCTTAAAGCTATGAATTCCATGGCAAAAATTCTTAGCACTCAAATGGAGTTGGTAAAGGAAAATACAAATGTTCTTAATGTCAGTGCTGATTCACTAGATGCCTCCTAATGGTTGTTCTCTTCTACCCTTTTAATATTTTTTTTTTTATGAATTTTACGATTTTTGGTTGGAATTGTCAGGGTTGTGCAAGCTTGAAGTTTCTTCGTGTTGTTTATGAATATAATAGGGAACACAGACCGAATTTGATTGGCCTTTTAGAAACAAGGGTCAGTGGTAGCAAAGCTGACTCGATCATTGCAAAACTTGGATTCCAGTATTCACATTGGGTAGAGGCTATCAGATTTTCAGGTGGTATTTAGATTGGGTGGAGGGACTCGGTGTCTGTTGAGGTCCTCAAAAGTCATCCTCAGTTCATTCTAGTTAAGATTGTTGGCAACATGTTCAGATGACCATTTTATGTCATCTTCGTTTATGGTAGTCATGATAGTCGGAAACAGAGATTTCTTTGAGGAGCTTTGCAAGGACTTGTTCCATTTGATGGGTCTTCATGGTTGGCAATTAGGGATTTTAACGCCATTTTGTCTCCTTCTAAAAAAATGGGGGCGAAGCATGGGGAAAAAGTGTCCACTATTTGGGGATTTCATATATTTGTCTAAATTGCATGATTGGGTTTCAATGGACTGCATTTACTTGGCAGAGAGGTGGGGCTGATGAGAGATTGGATAGGGTTATCTGTAATGATGATTGGATTTTTACTTTTTCGAACTCCATTGTGACGCACTTACCTCGTCTTAAGTCTGATCATAGGCCATTGTGTTTATCTTTGAGGCCTGAATGTCACATTTCAAGGGTAGGTTTGTAGCAGGTTGGATTGAGCACCCAGCTTTCTGAAATTTTGTTAAAGAAAATGGGAGGACCTAGAAAACATGATTTTGGTGTACTCAGAATTTATAGAGCATGTCAAAAAATGGAACAAGAAGGTGTATGGGCATATTATTTCTTGTAAGAGGTATTTGACTAGGAAACTAAATAATATTTAAGATACACTGGAAAAAAGGAATCAACCTACCTTAGCCAGGTCAAAATTGAAGTTAGAGAGGAACTTGAAAGTGTTTTGCATAATGAGGAGATCATTTAGCGCCAAAAGGCTAGGTGTGACTGGTTGTTACTTGGTGGTCGTAATACTAATTTCTTTCATAGGCATACTTTGAGAAGTAAGAAACAAAACATAATTTCTACACTGAAGAATGAGTCGGGAGAGTGGATTTTAGATGAAGAACAATTGAAAATTAAGGCGGTTAATTTTTATACAAGGTTGTATAGGGAACAACCGGGTTTAATGAGTGGTTTGCCTCCAAATGCATTCTCGTGCCTTAGTGATAGAGATTTGGATGTTTTTAACAAAGAAATTTCAGATAAGGAAATTAAATCTGTTGTTTTTTACATGACCCCGTTGAAGGCCCCAAGGAGTAATGGTTATCATGCCCTATTCTATCAAAGTCAGTAGGATCATGTAGATGCCTCTATCTGTAAGTGGATTAAAGGGGTTTTCTTTGGGGGAGTATTGATTCGGATTTGAATAACTCGCTTATCATGCTCATCCCTAAGGTTCATAATCCAGAAACTTTCTCTAACTTCTGGCAAATCAGTCTATGCTCTATTCTTTACAAATTGGTTATGAAAATTATTGTAAACCGGTTCAAAATGGTATTCCTGAAAATCATTGCTCCTGAACAGACTGGGTTTGTAGTAGGCAAGAACATCACCGACAATACCATTATCTCCCAAGAGGTTATTCACTCTATGTAAAGTAATCAGAAGCATAGGAAATGGATGGCGATTAAAATTGATCTGGAGAAGGCATATGATCTTGTGCGAAGAGAATTCATTGATGCCTCCCTTCAAGCCACATGTATTCCTAATTTTCTCCGAAATGTTATTATGTCTGCTATTTCTAGTTCCACTATGCAGGTTTTATGGAATGGAGTTCCAACACGGAAATTTCGGCCATGTAGAGGTGTTTGCCAGGGGTGTCCGTTGTCTCCTTACTTGTTTATTCTATTTATGGAAAGGTTGGGTCATAATATTCGCTCAGCCATTGATCCTGGTAGTTAGACTCCCATTCGCCTTGCTCGTACAGGTCCACCTTTGTCCCATATCCTTTTTGTAGATGATTTGATTATTTTTGGACATGCGGAAGAGTCTCAAGCCAGGGTTATTAAGAATATTTTTTTATCAGCTTTGTTGTTTTTTGGGTTACCAGATCAACATGCAAAACACTAATATTTTCTTTTCCAAATGAGTTGATGGTAGCCTTAGGAGACGTCTAAGTAGAAGCTTCGGATTCCAGGAAGTGAGTAACTTGGGCTTTTATCTTGGTGTTCCTCTTCTTCATGAGAAGGTCTCTAACAAGATTATGAGATTTGTTGTGAAAATGGTTCGTAATAAATTGTCTAGCTAGGATGTCAAACAACTTTCTTTAGCTGGTAGGGTGACCTTGGCTCAGTCGATTTTGCTCTCAATCCCGAGTTACTTTATGCAAACTATGCTAATTCCTAAAGGCCTTTGTGATGAGATTGAGCGCATAGTCCAGCAATTTATATGGGGCTCCTATAATGGTGGTAAGAAGATGGCTTTAGTTAGTTGGGACTCAATGTGCCAACCTAAATCAAATGAGGTTTGGGGTTGTGACATTTGAAAGAGCATAACTCTTCTTTTATGATGAAGATCGGTTTTAATATCGTCTGAAACTCTAAGGCTCTTTGGGTTAGGATCCTACGGATGGGGTTCAAAAAGGTTTACTTGAGACTTTATCAAGAGGAAATTGTTCTTTTTTATGGAGATCTCTCTCTAAGGTTTGGCCCCTCTTACGCGAAAATTTAATATGGTCTGTTGAAGATGGGAGTTGTATTAACTGCTGACGATATCCTTGGATCCCAAATTCTGAACCATTGTTTAAATAGGTACCTTCCATTGCTAATCTTAATATGGACTACCCTCTTAGAGGCATGGTCACTAAAGATGGTTCGTGAAATTTGAAGCTATTTCGTCTTTGGGTTTCTGAAAAGGTCATTACTAGGATCATAGGCGTCCCACCACCTCATCCATCTTCTAAACCTGATAAAATTATCTGGCAAGGCACTACGAATGGTTCCTTTTCTCTAAAAAATGCCTATGGTAAGTTACAAGAAGGTGTTTTGAACTTAAAAGATTCGATTTGGCAACTTCCATAGAAGTTTCAAGGACCTCAACGTGTTAGATTCTTTATCTAGCTTGCCCTTAAACGACGTTTGCTTACGAATGCGAAAAGGGTAAGGAGATGAGTTGGTGATGATAGTACGTGTGGTCTTTGTGGTCAGGATTTCGAAGAGGTTTTACATGTCCTGAGTGACTGTCCCGCGGCTAGAGAAATTTGGAACAAATTCATTCCAAGAGAAAGGTTATCTAGCTTCTACTCCGGAACATTATTCAAATGGATGTCAGGTAATCTTCAAAATAATTAGTATCCCATTTTGGGTGGGGTTTTTTGGCCGTGTCTATTTGGAATTATTTCTTGGCGCATTTGGAAGAACCATAACATGTTTATGTTTCAAGGCATCTCTTGGAGCACTGATGAAATTCTCAAAGTTTCCTTTAGCTGGGCTAGACAGTACGCTTTAATTTCAAACCTTCTTCCTCACAAAAAGTTCAACTCTGGTGGTAGTTCTCAACTTTCTTGTAACTGGGTGTGCTTGAACATGGATAGTTTGGTTTGAGTCGAGGAGGGTTTCGCTGTGACTGGTGATTTATTGAGGGATTATAACAAAGGATGGATGTTCGGTTTTGGTAGATATTTAGGAAATTGCACAATTTCAGAGGGTCAGCTATGGGGTATATTGGATAGTATGAAGCTTATTTTTTATCGTTGTTTAGAAGAAGTCTTAATTCAAACAGATTGCCTTGAAGTCGTTAATGCTATTCAGGAGGGCTCTATTAGAGATTCCAATTCTGCCTTGATCAGAAAAATTCATCAGCTCTTGGGAAATTTTAAATATTGGAAGATTCAACATATTCCTAAGAAAGAAAATATTTTTGTGAACAATCTTGTTAAGATGATGTGGGACAGAAGAATCGGGTTAAGATTATTTGAAGACTCTCCCTTGAAAAAACTAGTTTAACTTAGTTTTATTGTTATTTTTTCAAAAAAAAAGACATATATACCTTTATTAGTATTTGTTTATCTTTGCTAAATTCATTATTTTTATCCCAATACTAGCAATGATTGCTTGCTGCTGTTCCGGTCTTTCTCTGTATTCCAAACCGTGCTTTTTTTTTCTTTTTTTTTTTACAAAGGAATAAAATAAAAAAAATTAATTAAGGTTAAAATATGCTGTTACTCCCTCTATTTTGACAATATTTGAGATCTAATTTTTATATTTAAAAGTTAATTTTGTTTTTTATTTAAAGATCTTAATCCAGTTATTAAAATTGTAAGTATTTTTATTAAAATTGTCAACTTAAAATTTTGATTAAGTTATCCTCATATAATATAGTATATAATTGACAAAAAAATAAACATGTTAAATTAATAAATTTTAATAGAACTTATAAGAGAATAATAATGATTAGAAATTAAAAAAAAATAGAAAGATTGAAATTATAAGTTTTAAAGTAAAAAGACCAAATCTCACATTTTAACCAATCAATTAATAATACTTTTCATGTTATTAATGAATTAAATCAACGTGTTTTGTTGGAAGTATTATTTCAGTTTTCCTGCCTTGTCTATTTCTCTTTGAACTTTATTTCTCTCAGAATTTTCCTAAGATCCAAACAGGATAAAGAGAATCCATCTAGATCTAGTGTTTTAATTTGTACGTAGAAGAAAGTAAAGGACTGGACAAGCCATAAATATGTGGTCCCCTTACAGCAACCACTCCTTTGGTCCTCCCGCAGTGGGGGCGTCCTAAAAACAGCCTAAGCTTTTTGTTGTTTTTAATCGCAAGTAATTTTTTTCTTCTTTTACAAAATCGGTACGGAAAAAACACTTTCAAAGGGAAAATGATTCATAGTTAAGAAGAATCATCCCTTCTCTTTTCTTTAATTATTATTAAATAAATATATTTAGCAGAGTCAAAACCTGATCTTCAAATATTTAAAAAACTCTCTGCTTACTTGTGTTTTTTTTTTCCTTTTATATAAAAAAAATTGAAAAAAAAAAACCCAGAATCATGGAAGAAACTGTTGAATCAGGTAGAGTTTTTCAGTGAATATTGAAGGGAGAAAAAATGAGAAAAGCAAGCGTACCTGGGCATGTTTAGGCTCAGAGGTATCGAGATAAGCACAAACCCTAGTATTTCCGGTGTAGCCGACGCTAGGCATGAAATCCCCTACCAGAACATCTTTTTTCTCCACGATTTCCATGTCGAAAAGATGAGCGAATGATTTGCAGTCAACAATGGCGATGACGTTGGGGTTCACTCGCAGGAAGAAAGGGAAACTTGGGGGAACGTTGGTACGGAAAACCGTGCTCTTGTGCTTCTCCATTCTCGACCGGAAGAAGGTGTCTGGTCCTTGGAACCAAAAGTAGTCTAGACGGTCGGATATCGGTCCTACCAAAGGCCACCCGTAGGATCCTGGTATTGTACGGAGTGGGAGGTTGCTTGCTTGCCTTGATGAAGATGGTGATGATGGTGTTGACAGTGACTGAGTTGCCAACGGCGAAGAAGAAGATGATGGTGTTGACGATGACGATGACGGTGGCATATTCATCATTCTGCTCATCATCATGGTTGCCGTTGCCATGGCCATGGAGCAGTAGCTAGAGTGTTTACACTGTCTCTTTTATTCTCCACAATTCTGCCTCTACAGGATTAGCTTACCTTGTAAGTAGGGAAATGACTAAATTTGGATGGGATACATCATGAGCTTCTCGGAAATTTTGGAAAATTAAGTAAGAAGGTTTTGTTTGGATAATGGGAAAAAAGAGGGAGAAAAAAATCAGAGGTTATAATGACATGGTGTTTATAATGAGATTTCTTGGATTTATATACACTATTCAACCTCTTGTAATAATTGCATAGATTCATTTTACACCCATACTTTGCTAGTGAATGCTTTTAGGTTGCAAGTGACTCACATTTTTATTTCTAAGAATTTATTATTCTTACTTTTTAATTTTAAAAATTTAAGTCTAATTATTAACACGATAAAATTCTCTTAATAAATTTATTGACACTATATTTTAATATAAAAAATATCCACTTGTTAATTATGTAATATAAAAATGACATTATAATGAATTTAAATTTAATAAAAGAATTTTAATAGTATTAATAATTTAACTTATATTTTTAAATTTGAAAAGCAAAAGGGCTAAATTCATGGGTAAATTACCAAAAAATACCTTTTTTTTTTCAAAATTTACGGAAAAGGACATGTTTTCCAATTATTTACCGGAATGGGCCATTTTTCCCAGCAACGCGTCCACGTCGCGTAGCTGGTCGGGGATGCAAGAGAAAGCGTCCCCCGAGGGCGTTTTTACGCCACATCGCCAAAAATTGCGTCCTTGAGGGTGCGCTTTACTGATGTGGCAAAAACGCTCCCTCAGGGACGCGTTTTGCCTGCTTCCAACGGTCATATTTTTTTGACCGTTGGAGGCAAAAACTATAAACCCCCCCACCCTTTCATTTTTTTCACACAAAGGTCCTTACTCAATTTTCTCTCAAATTTCTCTCAAATTCCTTTAAAGTTCCTCTCAAATTTCACAAAAGTCCTTTAATTTTTACAAAAAGCCCTGTTTAAAAGTTTTTTGAAATATTTTTTTTTAAATTTAAAAATATTCGATCGTATTAACAATGGTAGAAGAATTAATTCGTCTCGACAATAAACACATCTCCGTCGATCAAATGACAATGGTAAGTTATAATTTTAATTTTTCAATACTATTTAATATTTTTAGGTTTATGCAATTTTAATTAATTTTTATTTTATAATTTTTAAACGATGCAGAGATCGGGTGTTGCAATGCTATATTCGCAATATGTCCGTCCGCCATCGCCGTTGATCGAGAATTACTGCGGAAGCGGGTTTTGGCACGTGGCCACGATAGTAGGGGTGCAAGTTGGACCCGGCTAATCGGTGCGTTGATAGAGAGGTGGAGACCCGAGAGCGCACACTTTCCATCTTCCATGCGGAGAGTGTACTATCACTCGGAAGACGTGCATTTGCAATTGGGATTGCCGGTGGATGGGCTGCGATCCACCGGATGCAGAATCTTCGGTGATTGGGGAGCCGTATGCTACGAGCTTTTGGGTGCTATTCGGATAACATTAACGGAGGTCGGATCGAGATGGGTCGGTTACGAGACACATTCCCGAGCCGGATAATGATTCGACCGAATTAGAAAGAATACGGTATGCTCGGGCATACATTCTTGAGATGATTGGAGGCTATCTATGCTTGGACTTGTCACGAAACCTCGTACATCCGAGATGGTTCTTGAAACTCGTTGATTTTAGAGCAAATGGTGAATTAAGTTGAAGGGTCCGCCGTGCTAGCAAAATTGTATTGGGAGATGTGCGGGCGACGCGACCGAATAAAGTGAAAATCGGAGGTTGCCTATCACTACTGCAATCATTGGCACGGTTTCGCTTTCTATTTTTACGTCCTCGAGTGGACCACCCATATACATTCATACTCATAACGAGGTAAATTTAATATTAGATTTTACAATTATTACGTAGATTTAAAATATAATTGTATGCTAAAAATTTATTTAATTAGGTGGAACCATTCAATGAGTTATGTTGGAATACCTACCTGCTTTGAAGATATACTGGCTTCTATTAGAGCAACGATTCGGTCGGAAGCACAAGTAAGTATTAAATAAAATATATTTTCGTAATAAAATAGTCGTTTTGTATTTCGTATTTCGTATTTCATATTTAGTATTTAGTATTTAGTATTTAGTATTTAGTATATAACTAATATTTTTATCATGTTAATATAGTTTGAATGGACACCATACGAGGATCCGTCAATTCAGGCAGTAATTCTGGATGAGTTCTTTCAAAATCCGAACATTTGGCAAGTGAAGGTCCCATTGGTCAACTATGCCACCGTGGAGATGCACCAGTTAGATCGGGTTCTGTGTCAATTTGGATTCCGACAACTGATTCCCGTGGCACCTGAGGTGCTCGATGATGAGCACAAAGTCGACTTACAGCAGTTGCATACGGATTGGCCAAGATTTTGGTCAGCATATATCGAATTGTGGGAAAACCAGTATGATTATATACCTACTCGGGAACCGATCATCGATCCTGAGTTAGCGTGCGTACCGGAATACATGCCATGGTTTAAGATCCATGGCAAGCCGTATTTATTGTCAGAAGAGGAGAGGCGACGGCAACTTCGTGTACAAAGGGAATGACGGGGCCCTTTAAATCCAAGGAGAAGGGATGATGGGACGGGCCCATCAACAGCGTCGACACAATCACCGGTCTATCAACAAATACCACACATCCACCGCGCCTAACACTTCAAAATTGACGACACCCCACATCACGCCTTTTTCTCGATTATGCGCGGTGCGTATCCTAACCCTTATATGTTTCCTTTTCCCGATCCTATGGCGAGTTGGAATGCATGGCCTTGCTTCGAGTCCGTTCGACTACTCGAGTGGACCGCCGATCTATAGGTCGCCGTCGCATGAGGGATCGTGACGCGGCGCCGTCAGTGAGCTCTTCTTTTTACCAATCTCCGATGCCTTATGGGATTCAAACACCTCCGCCATGTGTGATGCAAACACCTCCGCATTCATTATTTTATCAAGGTGGGTCATCCTCCCAACACCCACCACTGCACTCCCACCGGAGGAACTGTAATCCTCACTGGAAGTCGGAACAAGGAGAAATCCAAATAGCGTAAATCAAGTCGACCACACCCATGTGGCACCGATTCCGACCACCCCCACATTGATTTTTTTAATATATTTGTATAAACTTTTTTATATTGTTTCATTTATTAAAATAAAAGTTGTTTTTTTATTTTTTTATTGTAATTTATTTTTTATATCTTTAATAAAATAAAAGTTGTTTTTTATTTTTTTATTGTAATTTATTTTTTATATCTTTAATAAAATAAAAGTTGTTTTTTTATTTTTTTTATTGTAATTTACTTTTTATATCTTTAATAAAATAAAAGTTGTTTTTTTATTTTTTTATTGTTATTTATTTTTTATATCTTTAATAAAATAAAAGTTGTTTTTTTCTTTTTTTATTGTAAATTATTTTTTATATCTTTAATAAAATAAAAGTTGTTTTTTATTTTTTTATTGTAATTTATTTTTTATATATTTAATAAAATAAAAGTTGTTTTTTTTATTTTTTATTGTAATTTATTTTTTATATCTTTAATAAAATAAAAGTTATTTTTTATTTTTTATTGTAATTTATTTTTAATATTTTTAATAAAATAAAAGTTGTTTTTTTATTTTTTTTATTGTAATTTATTTTTTAATATTTTTAATAAAATAAAAGCTGTTTTTAAGGGTAGAAGGATCTAGAAACTAAGAAGAAATGGATGAATTAGGACTAAATTGAATAAGTGAAAAGGTATGAGGGGTTAATTTGTAATTTTATCAAGATGGGTGTTGACCCAATGTAGGAATTTTGAAGGATCGTAAGGGGCAAAATAATCATTTAGCAAGAAAGATAATTTTGAAGAATACTGATGATGGTGATATTTTAGATTAATTGAATAACTTTTTTTTGTTTTGCAACTTAGTCCTTCTACAAAAGTTCACCATTTTCATCAAGAAATTAAAAGAATTTTCATAGCCATCAAGAGACAAAAATGATAAGGAGACTATCAGCTCCGATTTGGACATGAGCGAGATGTATGGCCTGGGTTCCTACACCATCCGCATAACTTCCGTTGGTTGGCTATTTCTCGGATATCCATATTGTTGCGTATTCTAATCGAGCAAGGTCGACCCTTTGGTTTCGCGACGCGATTCTCTCATCCGTAACAAATTTAAACGGAGCAAGCGATACAAACGGCCACTTACGTTCATCTGGTACTGGTGGGAATACGTGTCTCCACACGTTGTACATGTATTCTATTTTGTACACTTCGTCGACATAGCTCATGGGATCAAGACGGAGATTCTGACAAGCTGCAATTACATGAGCGCATGGATAATGAAGTGCGTCAAATATCCCACAGTCGCAGGTCCTATTTCTCAAGTGTACACGATATTGCCCGCCAAGAATACCTTGGTTCGGTCTATCAAACTCCGTCATACGAAACCATAGGTTGTCGCGATCGTGACATACTGTGTGCATGGTGTTGGCCCGTACCTTCGCATTGTTAATTTCTCGCAATACCTTCGCGCACCATACATGGCCTCCCTGCATTTGGCCTTTATAACTCGCTGCTCGCTTCGAAAATAGTGCCGCTAAATAAAAATATGTCTCTCGCACAATCGATGTTATCGGCAAATGACGTGTTCCTTTTAGAACAGAATTTATGCATTCAGCCAAGTTTGAGGTCATATGACCATATCGTAGGCCACCGTCGTATGCTTGTGTCCACTGTTCGAAAGGTATGTTGCATAGGTAGTTTGCGCCTTCTTCGTTAACTGAGCGCAAAATCGCCAACATCTCGTGAAAACAGTCCTTATTGATCTCGTACCCTGCCAATATAAATTGATAGTGAATATTACATACCACTATTCATTTAAGAATAAATTGAATATTACAAACGAAATTATATTAATAGATATTACATACCCATGTTGGTCACTTGCCGTCGTTCACTTGTAGATCGATGTTGCCCGTGGTAGTTGGACGAAACATGCCTTAGGCAATATCGATGATGTGTGCGATGCCATAGGCTTCCCTGTTGCTCTATTGCGGCTAGTATTCCAGGGCCTCGATCCGATATAACGCATATATTAGGTTGGGGGCAGACATGCCTTCTTAACCTAGATAGAAAGAAATCTCAATCATCAGCTGACTCCCCCGGTGTTATTGCAAACACAATTGGAAGGATTCTCCCACTGCCATCCTGTGCCACAGCTAGCAATAGCCGATGCGTATATCTACCATACATAAAGGTACTGTCAATTTGTACCAATGGCTTGCAGTATAGAAATGCGTCCCGACATTGCTTAAATGTCCAGAACAGACGCTTGAACACTTGGCATCCACGGAGCAATCTAGCGTTGTAATACGCAGGTACCGTTTCAAGGTCTGTTATGCTGCCTGGGACATATCTCTCCAGCACCTGACACCACTGCCACACTTCATTATATGAAGCGTCCCACCGACCATGCAACTTTTCCAACGCCTTCTGCTTAGCTATCCAAGTCTTGCGGTAAGAGGGCATGTACCCCAATTGGCTACGAATATTGGCAATTAAGACCGGCACTGAAGTCTTGGGATCCGCCTTCATCGTCGGTATTATTAAGCTAGCCAACATATCTGAATCCATCTTGGGATGATCTTGTGAAACACCTGTCAACGAAGTACGTTAAATAATGCGACATTACGTTATATCAATATTATTTAAAAACCCTAAACACCTAGTGATACTGTACCGGCAAGACATGTATGTGGACCTTTGTACTTTTTAATCTCCCACAAGCCTGTCCTTTTCCTCAACGAGGCCATGATTTTCCATGAATATGTACCGTCTTGCACTCACACTTGGCCTCGTACTTATCGAGTTTGGATTTAACAACGTTATAGTTAACCCCGTTCTCGATGCTATATTGTTTCAATGCACCAAGAAAACTATCCTTGTTGGAAAACTCTTTACCAACTTCTAATTCACCCGAATCCAACAACGAACTTGTACAGTCACGCCTTCTGTGTGGTAGTTCAGGAAACTCCAACGCATCGTCTTGAGATAGATCGATATTATGCATGTGGGCTGGAGGCGAGTACGCCCTGAATCGCAGATCTTCTTCTTCTTTATCTAAATCCCCTTCAAAATCTTCAGGTATGGTTGGAATAGGCACCGGTTCAGAAAATAATGCAACTTCTGCACCATCGGTGTAACAGCCCAATTTTGACCCTAATCAGAACGATGGTTTCGGGACCACGAATCCGGTATAGAAAAATATTTTAATTATTAATTTGATATCTATTCTATGTGGTTAAGCATGTGATAAAATATTGTTTATTAATTTGTGTATTTGGGTGATTAATTTAAGTGAAAGGACTAAATTGAGTAAGTAAGAAAAATGGCTATTATATTAATAAGTGGCCAAATTTAATAGTTTTCTTTTAATATAAGGACTTGAGTGGAAAATTTACCTTAATGATGAGATAATGGACGGCATTGACTTGTGAAATTAGTGGGGGAAGTGTTAAATTATATTTTAAGTGTAGTAAGTGGGTTGAAATAATATATTATAATTAGATAACATTAAAATAAGAAAAACATGATAGCATAGGAATTATCATCATCTTCTTCTCACTTTTACCGAAACAAAAAGAAGATAGGAAAGGAATAAGCTTTCAACATTCGGCTATTTGCATGGTTAATTAAGGTGAGAGTTCGAATTTGATTTTTTATAATTTTAGCATTTTTGAGGTTGTTACCATGATATATATATATATAGCCCATACCCGAATTTTTGATTTGGTTGTGTAAAGTGAATGTTGCCATGGATGAAAACTTGATGTGTGGGTAGTTAATGATAGAATAGAATAAAAGCATGTTAGATTAGCAAGATCTTTCTTTAAAATCTTATTGGAACTTAGTATAGGGATGATTTCGTGAAAAAGGAAATTTTTGAAAGGGCTAAATAGCAAGATTTATGGAAGAAATGAGTGGTTAGGGTGTACATGAACATTCGACCCTTTAAATGTGAAGTCAAATTCTTGCTATTTTGCATTTTTAAGCCATAAGGACTAGGTTGTAAGCATGGTAAATATTGGGGGTAAAATAGTAAATTTTATAATTATGTATTTATGGACTAAATTGAATGAAAATGTAATTGAATGAGCTCAATTGGAAATTATTTAGATCAAGAACAAAAGATACGGGATTGGATCGGGAAAAAGCGAAATCGCAGTAGCGGAAACCTTAATTCGACAATTTCCAAGGTAAGTTTTAAGTAGTTGGATGAATTGAATTCAATTTGTATACTATTGTTCATATGATTATAAAATGTAGATATTTTGATCTCCTAATTGCCGAATGCATCATGAAATAAATGGGATGGATATATAATGTCCGAATATGAGTTGGTATATGTGAGTAAATATGTGAAATTATTGAAAATTTGAATTGGTTAAATATATGTGTTTGTGTTAAAGAATAGATATGTTTATAAATGGAAGTGGAAAATGAGAAGAGATGATAAATAAAAAAAATTGTATTTATTTGTGAATGAAAAGGGGTGAAATTGACGAATGAAATGGTAATGGAAGATGAAATCGAATTGTTAATAAATGTATATATATTATGAACATTGCTAGGTAAATTGAGTAAATGCCGAATGTGTTAGTACTTGGATAAGATAAATTGTGAATGTATTAAATAGTAATGGCACTATGTGTGCGATACATTACTATAAAAAGGCACTATGTGTGCGGATTAAATAGTAATGGCACTATGTGTGCGATACACTACTACAAAAAGGTACTATGTGTACGGATTAAATAGTAATGGCACTATGTGTGCGATGCATTACTACAATAAGGCACTATGTGTGCGGATTAAATAGTAATGGCACTATGTGTGCGATACATTACTATAAAAAGGCACTATGTGTGCGGATTAAATACTAATGGCACTATGTGTGCGATACATTACTGTTGAATGGTACTTTGTGTACTCTTACTCCAGTAACGACACTATGTGTGTGTTACGTTACAAAAAATGTACTGTGTGTACGGAGTTACCGAGACTTTGAAGACATAAGCTATTGAATGTAGAATAATGAAAAACGATACATGAATATGTAATGCAAGGTAGTTTAATGGACAGGTATTAGTGAGGTAAGTTTTATTAGTTAAGTGAATATAGATCTGGGATGTGATTATTAAACCTTGAACTTGTTTTAAAGAGGAGTATTTGATACTTGAATATATGATAATTGAGCTTTATGTTAGACACGATAGATGATGAATGGTGATTTAAATTGTACTTGTACTTATGAATTCAGTATTGATCATATTGGAGGAATTTAATTATTTAATGTTTAATTGCATAGATTGTACCATTGCTTAAAACTTACTAAGCTATATTAGCTTCTTTGTGTATGTGTTTGTTTGACTATGGTATAGATTTTGGAAGCTAGCTCGTACTCGGGGATTCTTCGTCGAAGTCATTCGCACTATCATCTATTTTCGGTATTCTATAAGTTGTACCTTTTGAAACATATGGCATGTATAGACAATATTTCTTGGGTCATGTTCGAATGATAATTATATATATATGTATATGCCATGCGAAAATGGCTATGCTTTTACATTTGAGTTGGTTTGATCATGTTTTATATATGGAATTATTATTATTTGAGTACTTTAGTATATTTATTAAAGAGCCTAGTTGAAAGTTATTCCATAATAAGTTATATGTGAATTTTTGAGCTCGTAGGTTTGGTTGAATATGGTATAAGACATTGAGTTGATAAAACGTTTGTGGTATAATTATTTGAATGTGTCAATTTGCTAGATATGAATCGAATAGGTCACTTTTTTTATGTATTCAATTATTAAAGGTGAATAATGTTAATGAACAATTTAATGTGTACTTATTTATAGATGTTCAACCATGATTGTTTAGTTTGAAGCTTAGATTCTCCCTTAGATATATATGTATTATATTCGGCCATGAGCTATATATATGGTTAATTCATAGATGTAAAGTCTTGACAAGATGTGCTTAACAAGAATTACTTATATATATATATGTGTGTGTGTTTGAATGTATGGATGTTAATAGCAATAGAATAAATGAATAAGTACATTATACCTATTCGACTTTTACTTGGGAATGACCTATTGAATAGTGATATACAAGTTGATTATATTTAGTCATTAGTAAATGTTTTGATATTGATGGAATATACATGACTGTTGGTGATAGTATAAATTGGTATACAATTATCAATGTGAAAGCTTTTATAAGTGAAATGACCTATGTTTGGTTTAGTAATGCCCGTAACCCTAATCCGGCGATGAATACGGGTTAGGAGTGTTACATTTGATTGGTATCAGAGCTACGGTTTAGTCAATTCTCGGACTAACTTAGCGCGTGTGAGTCTAGCTATACATGCCATATTTTTTATAACGTGATAGTGTGATGACTTTTGACAGTGAAATGTGTTTATTTCTTTCATATAGTAAATGGATCTTGATCCCGAGCGAGCTCTAGCCGATGATGTCGAGAGTGTGGCGCCTGCTCCCGTGTCAGGGACCGCGCCGGAGGAATCTCGACCAACTGTGAGTAATCCTGAAGAGGAGGCTAAACAAGTCTTCTATAGCATGATGAATGATTGTTTCAGACAATACATACGAACCAATCCGGTTGTTCAACCACCCCTGAATCTGAATACTTCCCCTGTTGTACTGGTAGTACCCCTGACTGTAAATCTTAAGAGAGCAAGTAAACCCCCAGTTGACCGAATTAGAAAACACGGGGCTCAAGAGTTTAGAGCCGAAGACGATGATGATGCTGAGCAAGCTGAATTTTGGCTCGATAATACCATTCGTGTCTTTGATGAGCTATCATGCACACCTGATGAGTGCCTGAAGTGTGCCATATCATTATTACGGGATTACGCCTACTATTGGTGGAATGCACTGCGTATCGATTGTTACGAAAGAAAGGGTTACGTGGGACTTCTTTCGCATGCAATTTACGTAAGAAGTATATAAGCCAAAGACTTCATAGATTCTAAGCGCAAAGAATTTCTTGAGCTTAAACAGGTCGTATGACCGTATCGAGATCAAGCGCAGCGCAAGTTTGTGCGACTTAGTCGCTACGCTCGTGAGTGTGTCTCGTCGGAGGCTGCTATGTGTCGGAGATTTGAAGAAGGCTTAAATGAAGATATAAAACTTTTGGTTGGTATTCTTGAAATAAACGAGTTCGTAGTGCTGGTTGAGCGAGCTTGTAAAGCCGAGGAACTAGGGAAAGAAAAGCGAAAGGCCGAAACAGAAGCTAAAGACTTCTGAAAGAGATCTGCGGGTAAATTTCCTCAAATGTCAACAAAGAAGTTCAAGAATGAAGGTAGCCGGTCCAAACCTAACACAGGGATCTCTATACAAGAACGACCACCAGTGAGTTCTCGGACTACATCAGTTGCTAGTGTTGGCAATACCCGGCCGAATAGGCCTGAGTGTCAACAGTGTGGTAGACGGCATTTCAGCGAATGTTGGGGTAAATCTAATAATCGTACTTGTTATAAATGTGGTTCGCTGGATCATTTCGTTCGGGATTGTCCAGAAGCCGCTGAAAATGGGATTTCTCAGAGTGCGAGATCGAGCTGCACTACAGCTAGAGGTAGACCGTCGTGTTGGGGGAGGTAGGAGTGGTGCACAGAGGGGGACTACAGATGCGGCTATTCGATCAGAGGCCCGTGCACCAGCTCGAGCTTATGCTATTCATACCAGAGAGGAGGCTTCATCTCCAGATGTCATTACCAGTATTTTCACTCTCTTTGATACTAGTGTTATTGCCCTGATTGATCCCGATTCAACTCATTCGTATGTATGTGAAACATTAGTATCCAGCAAGACTCTACCTGTTGAGTCTACTGAGTTTATAATTCGGGTTTCGAACCCTCTAGGTCGGTGTGTGTTCGTTGATAGGGTGTGTAAGAATTGTCCTTTAATGATTCGAGACTCGTATTTTTCGGCTGATCTGATGTTGCTACCATTTGATGAGTTCGATGTTATCCTCGGTATGGATTGGTTGACCGCATACGACGATGCAATGAGTGAATTGCGCATTTAAAGACTATTGATTTGAGATGCCAGAATAACGAAATAATCTAAATTGAGTCTGTAGATTTGAATGGGGTACCGGCTGTGATATCTTCGATGTTGGCACGATAGTATTTGAGAAAGGGTTTCGAAGCTTATCTTGCATATGTGATTGATAGCAAAGTAACCAAAAAGAAGATTGAATCTGTACCGGTTGTAAGTGAGTATCCAGATGTGTTTCCGGAGGAATTACTGGGACTGCCACCAATTCGTGAGGTAGAATTTAGTATTGAGCTAGTGCCAGGGACCACTCCGATTTCGATAGCTCCGTATAGAATGGCACCGACTGAATTAAAAGAATTGAAGGCTCAGTTGCAAGAATTGACAGATAGAGGTTTCGCCCAACCGAGTTTCTCTCCCTGGGGTGCGCCCGTTTTATTTGTGAAAAAGAATGACGGAACTTTGAGAATGTGCATTGATTATCGACAACTTAATAAGATGACCATAAAGAATAAATACCCGTTGCCGCGTATCGACGATTTATTTGATCAGCTTAAGGGAGCCTCGGTGTTCTCGAAAATTGACTTGAGGTCAGGATATTATCAGTTGTGAGTTAGGGATTCAGATATACCGAAGACTGCTTTTCGGATGAGATATGGTCATTATGAGTTCTTGGTGATGCCGTTTGGGCTCACTAATACCCTTGTGGTTTTTATGGATCTGATGAATTGGGTATTTAGACCGTATCTAGATCGGTTTGTAGTTGTATTCATAGATGACATACTGATCTATTCACGAGACGAAACTGAGCATGCTGAGCATTTGAGGCTAGTGTTACAGATTTTGCGTGATAAGTAATTGTACACAAAATTCAGTAAATGTGAGTTTTGGTTGAATGAAATTAGCTTCTTGGGGCATGTTGTTTCCGCATCGGGTATTCGGGTTGACCCGAGTAAAATCTAGGCTATTTTGGATTGGAAACCCCCGCGGAATGTTTCTGAGGTTCGTAGCTTTCTGGGACTTGCCGGATATTATAGACGCTTCGTGAAAGGGTTTTCTATGATAGCAACCCCGATGACAAAGCTATTACAAAAAGATGTTAAATTCGAGTGGTCAGACAGGTGTCAAAAGAGTTTTGATCAGTTGAAGACTTTGCTAACGGAAGCTCCAGTATTGGTTCAGCCAGAGTCGGGTAAAGAGTTCGTTATTTTCAGCGATGCATCCTTAAATGGGTTGGGTTGTGTATTGATGCATGAGGGTAAAGTTGTAGCCTACGCTTCGAGACAGTTGAAGCCGCACGAGAGGAATTATCCGACGCACGACCTTGAGTTGGCCGCTATAGTTTTTACTTTGAAAATATGGCGTCACTATCTATTCGGTGAGAAATGCCACATCTATTCAGATCATAAGAGTCTTAAGTATTTAATGACTTAGAAGGATCTGAATTTGAGGCAACGACGATGGTTAGAACTGTTGAAAGACTACGAGCTCATGATTGATTATCACCCGGGAAAGGCTAACGTGGTTGCCGATGCACTTAGCCGAAAGTCACTATTTGCTATACGCGCAATGAATGCTGATATAGCTATGACCGATGATGGTGTGATCATTACAGAATTGAAGGCGAGATCATTGTTTGTGCAGCAGATTCGAGAAGCTCAAGGGTTTGATAATGATTTAAAAGTAAAAAGGAGTCATTGTGGCTCGGGTGTGGATTCAGATATTCAGTTAGATGCTGAAGGATGTCTATGGTTCAAGAATCGGATGTGTGTGCCTAAAAATCCTGAATTGATTCGAATGATTTGTGATTAAGCTCAAAATAGTAGATTTTCAATTCATCCGGGTAGCACGAAGATGTATAACGACTTGAAACAACACTATTGGTGGCATGGTATGAAACGAGACATCTCCGAATATGTGTCTAAGTGTCTAGTATGCCAACAAGTGAAAGCTGAGCATCAAATGCCATCGGGATTACTTCAGCCGATTATGATACCTGAGTGGAAGTGGGATCGAGTCACAATAGACTTTGTATCGGGTTTGTCGTTGACGCCGAGTAAGAAAGATTCAATTTGGGTTATTATTGATAGATTGACGAAATCGGCCCATTTTATTCCGGTACGTACTGATTTCTCACCTGATAGGTTAGCTGAGTTGTACATATCGCAGATCGTACGATTACACGGGGTACCTATTTCTATCATTTCGGATAGGGATCCGAGGTTTACATCGCGGTTTTGAAAGAAACTGCAAGATGCTCTAGGTACCAGATTGTATTTCAGCACTGCTTTTCACCCTCAGTCGGATGGTCAATCCGAACGTGTTATTCAGATACTCGAGGATATGTTGAGATGTTGCATTCTTGAGTTTGAGGGTACGTGGGAATGATACTTACCTTTGATTGAATTTGCATACAATAACAGCTTTCAATCAAGTAACAAAATGGCACCCTATGAAGCTTTGTACGGTCGTAAATGTCGTACACCTCTATATTGGACCGAGCTCAGTGAAGGCAAGATACACGGGGTTGATTTAATCAGAGAGACGGAGTAGAAAGTTAAAATAATTCGAGTGTAACACCCTAAATTAGGGGTTGTTTGTAACTTAGATAATTTCCCATGTGTGTGCCTGAAGAATAAATTTTATGATTTATTTGGCGTATTTTAGGGTCTAGAATTAAACCCGAGTTAGGCTTGATCTAGTGTTAGAATATTTTTTTTAGTACCATAAAGGAGGGAGCTAGAGGAGAGAAGGCTTTAATAAAATTGTTGGGAGAGTTGTGACACAAAGTAGGCCTTGGCAAAGTGGCTACAAGGTGTCACTTAAGGTGAAAGCAACGCCCGACAGGGGCACAGGTTCAAGGCACTAGCAGTAGCAAGGGGCGTTTTAATTTTTGGGTTAAGCGTTACAAATGGAAGAAGGCTTTAAAAAGAGTGGGGCGACTTTAAGACACAAAGAACTCGTTGGTCAAGTGGCTAGCGTCGTCACTTAGGCGCTGGAGGAGAGAAAGGGCGCATGTTCGAGTGCTTTGAAGCGGCGTTCGGTATTTTTAATTTTTGGGTAAACGGCACGGGAGGTCTTATAGTTAAATGGTGGGGTAAATGGGCAAGAAAGTCGGTGGAAGAGTTGGCAAGGGCGTGGAATAAAGGGCTCACTGCTGCGAGAGGTCTTTGGTTCAAGCAAAAGAGCGACACCTTGTTTTCTTTTTTTTTCTCAAAGTCGGCGTGAAAGGAGATGGCTTTGCACATGGTTCCTTGATTGCATTCGGCTGGAGGGAATTGATGGGCACATGGTCTTGTTTTGTTTTTATTTATTTATTATTATTAGATAATAAGATAATAAGAGATAATATGAGCATTTCAAATTGGATTATTTATTTGTTTAACTCTATAGATACTAGAAGATAAAAGGGATATTATTTGGATTATTAATTGAGTATTGGGATTAATTCAAGTTATTTTGAATTAAATCAAAGTAGTGGCCAGGGAGCAATTTGTGGTATTTGCCGAATTTGGAACTCTTCAAAGGGGAGAAGTGGACGGCAGTTTAGGTGGAAGGGGGCCGAATACTTTTAGTCTTCTTGATAATTTCGGCTAGCATCTTTTTATTTTTTCAAACTCTCTCAAACAAAAACTGAAAACCATTCTCCTTTTCTTAGATTTTTGCCGAAATTCCTACTCACTCTCATCTCCCATTTCTTTTATCTCTTTTCTTTCCTCTAAGATACCGAAATCACCATTGCTATCTTCTCTTCTCTTCCTTGAACCGAAACTCTTTTCTACTCTCTCCTGGCCGAATCCCCAACCTTTTTCTTCTCTTTTTTTCTTAGTTGGCCGAACATACTCCTTAGCCATAGCCGAATTTTCTTCTCGCATACTTTGTGAAGTCTTGGCCAAATATTGAAGCAAGGGGTGCCGGATCTCGAGGTATCTGATTCAAGTTCCATTCTCGGTCAAGCAATTTTGGTAAGGATCAATGAATTTAGTTAATATTCGTTTTAAGCCGAAGGCTACTAACCTAAGGTTGCCGATTATTAGGGAAGCAGAAACGCTTGGAGTATAGTGGCTTGGGTTCAAAGACGTTCGGGTAATGTTTTGGGTTCACAAGGAACCCTTTTCAATTGTATTGGTTTGACCGAATAGGCCATGGTACTAACCCATGTATTTGGCCGAATAGGCCTAAGTCCCTAACCATGCTTTTTGGTCGATTATAGGACAAGAGATCTAGCGACGTAGATCGGATCTTCGGGATCTAGGAATTCCGGTAGAAGTAGGTGTGTAAAAACTCATTACACACTTTATTAATTTACATGATTACTGTTATTGTTAGTCACTCTTGTGGTAATGTTTGCTTATGGCTAAGCATGGATTCTGGGTAAGTCCCCTAACTTGCGATTGTTGATATATGATTTGCATGCCATCACATGATGCTAAATGTTATGCCATGATATATGATAATTGATATATAAGCATGTGATGGTGGGATTAATGAGAGGAGGGGGATGATTTTATGGATCGTCGTCGGTGGTTTTGACCACAAGATGGGTTGGCCCCATCGATTATTGTGACCTATGGTCATCAGTGGTTTTGACCACAACGATTGATTATTTGCGACTAAGTCCCAGTGGTTTGGTACCACCAGTGGTTTTGACCACATTTGATATATTGTGACCTATGGTCATCAGTGGTTTTGACCACACGATGGGTTGGCCCCATCATCAGATTTGTGACTCTAAGTCATCAGTGGTTTTGACCACCAGTGGTTTTGACCACACGGGGTAGAAAAGGAGTATGGATGGTTAGGTTGGGTTGCATGTGCATGTGCATGTTTATTAATGACTTGTGTATGAGTTATCTTACCGGGTGGGGGATTACACACTGAGTCTTGGTGACTCACCCCTTTCCCTTAACATTTTGCAGATGAGTAGATCGCGGAGATGGAGCCGGATGGACTCGAGGTGGCCATGCAGTGGACATTTTAATAGATGAACTTGGATTTTATTTTATCTTATTTTTATGGTTGGTTTTGTTTTAATTGAGTTGTAATAAGGCCTCCTAAAATTATTTTATTATTGTTACATGCTTTGAATATTTGTTTAAACTATTTAATTATGTTAATAATGAGTTCACATGTTTTTCCAAATCAAACGAAAAATGTTTTAAAGTACCATCGGGTACATTTGAAAACTATAAACAACTCGACTTAATAAATATTTTTAAACAACACTAAGTATGGTTTTTAACAAGAGACTTGAAGTTAAAAGATTTTCGACAAAACTTAAATCGGTTTTGAAATGGTTCTCAAATTGTTTTCTCTGTAGCAAACCAAATTCGGTCGTAATGTTTGGGCCGGGTTTGGGATGTTACAAATTGGTATCAGAGCCCAGTTCAAAGCTCGGCGGTGGGGGGGCCCAAGGCCCAAAAATTTTTTGGTAGGCCTTTTTGGAATGTTTTGAATTGTTTTGGGTTTTGAATGGCATGGCAACCGAGTCTCCGGCACCTATCCGCCCAGGTAAGTACTCCTAACTTCTGTATGAATTATTTTCTGTAGAAGGGTAGGAAGCATGGAACGTAGATAGTATGATAAGTGCTTTAAACTTTAGGACTAGTTACCCCAAACAAAGACATAAGACTTTAAAAGCCTAATTAAACAAACCTACGACCAAGTCGCCGAGAGTTAGGGTGTGGTAACCTTGGTGCGCATGTCTAGGATTGGATCCTAAGAGCTTGGTACTTAGCGATCCCGTGACTCACCTCCTCTTCGCGGGATTCCTACCTGTGCGTAGCTTTGGTTCACCCTAACCAAGAGGACTCGGTCATAGGCCAAACACAATAAATAATACCACGACTTTGGAAATTACGAAAACACCCACAGTAGGAAAAAGACGAAACTACCCACAGGATGAGTGAATAAGGATGAAAGATACTAGGAAATGGATGTGCTCTTACTGTGTAAAAACTAGGATGGAGGACTTAAACCTTTGATTGATCGAAAGAATTTCTACTAAACTCTTTTCATAAAATTTCGTCGCGGATAACCAAAGTGAAACACGTACTAATCCATAAAATTCTTAAGCGGATAAACGCAATCGTTAGAATGAGTTCAAGAGGTCGTGGGCGTCCGCCGCGTGGCCGTGGAAGGGTAGGATGACCTTGTCGGAGCCGACAAAGTCCGGTCACGGTGCAGAAATGAGGCGTCGGATCTGCCGTGGCGTGGCGAATCAATTTCAAGATCGGGCGGGTGGTGATGATGTCGTATCTCAAGTCAGATTACGGGTATTGGAGCGAGTTCTTTGAGGTGCACGGGTGTAGGAGCCCGTAAATCACGTGGTTGAGCGACTCGGGCTAACGGAGTAGAAGTATTTAGGGAGTTTCGGAGTGGCACCCAATGCGGTGAAGTCTTGGTTGGAAGCAACGGAAAGGATCATGGATGACATAGATTTTACAAATCGAGGAGAAATTAAAGGTATAATTTCTTTGCTTCGGATGAGTCATATCGGTGGTGGCTCACTGTAAGGGATGGAACAGTGGCGAAAAACCTCACACAGGAATTTTTCAAGGATGCCTATCAAAAGAAATATATCGAACTAGCTATGTAGATGCACAATGGAAGGCTTTCTTGAACTGGCTCGAGGCAATAAGGCGATGGCGGAGTATGAGGCCGAATTCCTTCGGTTGAGTAGGTATGCTCGTGGTATTGTGGGTACCGAGCATGAACGCTGTGTTAGATTCGAGGATGGGGTGAGAGATGAGTGAGGATGATGATAGCTCCACAACAGAGGACGAGAGTTTCTTTGTTCTTGTGGAGAAGTCTAAAGTTTCTTGAGGAGTAAGACAGTCAGTAAAAAGCGGAACCAAGAACGGAATTGGAATAAGAGAAGCTCGGAACCTTCAAGGTTCTTGGGTAATGAACAGAAGAGGACGAGGTTTGATGGGTTGGATCAAACTGCTAGGCCTGCTGCTGCCAATACCCAATGGCCGCCACAATGTGCTCGGTGTGGCAAGCCTCACAAGGGTGAGTGTTGGAGTGGTAATCGAGGGTGCTTTGAGTGTGGATCGTTCGATCACCGTGTGAGGATTGTCCTCGGAAGTTAGCTAGGAATCAACCGGAGAGTCGAAACCGTGCTCGGGTTAGAAATGAAGGACCACCACGGAGGGGGTCGAGTGCGGCTAGAGGTAATGCAAATGGTAGCGGCGTGGCCGAGGTGCTTTGTAGGTGCAGAGGCGAGGCAACCAAGGTTGGTTTATGCAGTTGGCTGTCGTGAGGAGGAAGATGTGCGAGACATAACAACGGGTAAGTTTCTTATTTCCAGAATACCCTCAATTGTCTTGGTTATGGTTACGTTAGTTCATTTTTATGATTCTTTGGTAAAGAGTATGGAACTGGATTATGAGCGTAGGGAATGTGTAGAAAGTATGATAGTTCTTTAAGATCGAGTGCGCAAAGGCGATAACGTGAGGATGACGAGTTAAGGATGCACGATTGAGCGATAATAAGCAATTTCGAGGACGAAATTATTTTTAAGGGGGTAGAATTGTAACACCCTAAATTAGGGTTGTTTGTAACTTAGATAATTTCCCATGTGTGTGCTGAAGAATAAATTTTATGATTTATTTGGCGTATTTTAGGGTCTAGAATTAAACCCGAGTTAGGCTTGATCTAGTGTTAGAATATTTTTTTAGTACCATAAAGGAGGGAGCTAGAGGAGAGAAGGCTTTAATAAAATTGTTGGGAGAGTTGTGACACAAAGTAGGCCTTGGCAAAGTGGCTACAAGGTGTCACTTAAGGGCTGAAAGCAACGCCAAACAAGGGCACAGGTTCAAGGCACCTGCGATAGCAAGGGACGTTTTAATTTTTGGGTTAGCGTTACAAATGGAAGAAGGCTTTAAAAGAGTGGGCGACTTTAAGACACAAAGAACTCGTTGGTCAAGTGGCTAGCGTCGTCGTCACTTAGGCGCTGGAGGAGAGAAAGGGCGCATGTTCGAGTCTCTTGAAGCAGCGTTTGGTATTTTTATTTTTGGGTAAGCGGCACAGGGAGGTCTTATAGTTAAATGGTGGGGTAAATGGGCAAGAAAGTCGGGTGGAAGAGTTGGCAAGGGCGTGGAATAAAGGGGCTGCTGCAGTGAGGTCTTTGGTTCGAAGCAAAATAAGCGACACCTTGTTTTCTTTTTTTCTGAAGTCAAGTGAAAGGAGATGGCTTTGCACATGGTTCCTTGATTGCATTCGGTTGGAGGAATTGATGGGCACATGGTCTTGTTTTGTTTTTATTTATTTATTATTATTAGATAATAAGATAATAAGAGATAATATGAGCATTTCAAATTGGATTATTTATTTGTTTAACTCTATAGATAATAGAAGATAAAAGGGATATTATTTGGATTATTAATTGAGTATTGGGATTAATTCAAGTTATTTTGAATTAAATCAAAGTAGTGGCCAGGAGCAATTTGTGGTATTTGCCGAATTTGGAACTCTTCAAAGGGGAGAAGTGGACGGCAAGCTTAGGTGGAAGGGGGGCCGAATACTTTTAGTCTTCTTGATAATTTCGGCTAGCATCTTTTTATTTTTTTCAAACTCTCTCAAACAAAAACTGAAAACCATTCTCCTTTTCTTAGATTTTTGCCGAAATTCCCTACTCACTCTCATCTCCCATTTCTTTTATCTCTTTTCTTTCCCTCTAAGATACCGAAATCACCATTGCTATCTTCTCTTCTCTTCCTTGAACCGAAACTCTTTTCTACTCTCTCCTGGCCGAATCCCCAACCTTTTCTTCTCTTTTTCTTAGTTGGCCGAACATACTCCTTAGCCATAGCCGAATTTTCTTACGCATACTTTGTGAAGTCTTGGCCAAATATTGAAGCAAGGGGTGCCGGGATCTCGAGGTATACGATTCAAGTTCCATTCTCGGTCAAGCAATTTTGGTAAGGATCAATGAATTTAGTTAATATTCGTTTTAAGCCGAAGGCTACTAACCTAAGGTTGCCGATTATTAGGGAAGCAGAAACGCTTGGAGTATAGTGGCTTGGGTTCAAAGACGTTCGGGTAATGTTTTGGGTTCACAAGGAACCCTTTTCAATTGTATTGGTTTGACCGAATAGGCCATGGTACTAACCCATGTATTTGGCCGAATAGGCCTAAGTCCCTAACCATGCTTTTTGGTCGATTATAGGACAAGAGATCTAGCGACGTAGATCGGATCTTCGAGATCTAGGAATTCCGGTAGAAGTAGGTGTGTAAAAACTCATTACACACTTTATTAATTTACATGATTAATGTTATTGTTAGTCACTCTTGTGGTAATGTTTGCTTATGGCTAAGCATGGATTAGGTAAGTCCCAACTTGCGATTGTTGATATATGATTTGCATGCCATCACATGATGCTAAATGTTATGCCATGATATATGATAATTGATATATAAGCATGTGATGGTGGGATTAATGAGAGGAGGATGATTTTATGGACTGTCGTCGAGTGGTTTTGACCACAAGATGGGTTGGCCCCATCAGATTATTGTGACCTATGGTCATCGGTGGTTTTGACCACAACGATTGATTATTTGCGACTAAGTCCCGGTGGTTTGGTACCACCGATGGTTTTGACCACATTTGATATATTGTGACCTATGGTCATCGGTGGTTTTGACCACACGCGATGGGTTGGCCCCATCATCGATTTGTGACTCTAAGTCATCAGTGGTTTTGACCACCAGTGGTTTTGACCACACGGGGTAGAAAAAGGAGTATGGATGGTTAGGTTGGGTTGCATGTGCATGTTTATTAATGACTTGTGTATGAGTTATCTTACCGGGTGGGGGATTACACACTGAGTCTTGGTGACTCACCCCTTTCCCTTAACATTTTGCAGATGAGTAGATCGCGGAGATGGAGCCGGATGGACTCGAGGTGGCCATGCAGTGGACATTTTAATAGATGAACTTGGATTTTATTTTATATTTTATGGTTGGTTTTGTTTTAATTGAGTTGTAATAAGGCCTCCTAAAATTATTTTATTATTGTTACATGCTTTGAATATTTGTTTAAACTATTTAATTATGTTAATAATGAGTTCACATGTTTTTCCAAATCAAACGAAAAATGTTTTAAAGTACCATCGGGTACATTTGAAAACTATAAACAACTCGACTTAATAAATATTTTTAAACAACACTAAGTATGGTTTTTAACAAGAGACTTGAAGTTGAAAGATTTTCGACAAAACTTAAATCGGTTTTGAAATGGTTCTCAAATTGTTTTCTCTGTAGCAAACCAAATTCGGTCGTAATGTTTGGGCCGGGTTTGGGATGTTACATCGAGAAAGTTTAACAGCTGCATCAGATCGTCAGAAGTCGTATGCGGATTTGAAACGAAAAGATATAGAGTTTCAAGTGGGTGATCGAGTGTTCTTGAAAGTATCGCCATGGAAAAAGATACTTAGATTTGGTCGTAAAAGAAAACTGAGTCCGAGGTTTATTGGGCCGTATGAGGTTATCGAGCGTATCGGGCCGGTTGCTTATAGACTGAGGTTACCGTATGAGTTAGACAAGATTCATAATGTTTTCCACGTGTCAATGCTTCGGCGATATAGATCCGATCCTTCTCATGTGATCAGTCCATCAGAGGTGGAAATTCAGCCCGATTTGACTTATGAGGAAGAACCGATTCGCATCTTAGCTCGTGAAGTAAAAGAGCTGCGAAACAAGAAGATATCGCTGGTTAAAGTAATATGGCATAAGCATGGGGTTGAGGAAGCAACCTGGGAAAACGAGAAATCAATGAAAGAACATTACCCACATTTATTTGCTGGTAAGATTTTCGGGGACGAAAATTTCTTAAGGGGGAGAGAGTTGTAACAGCCCAATTTCGACCCTAATCGGAACGGTGGTTTCGGGACCACGAATTCGGTATAGAAAAATATATTAATTATTAATTTGATATCTATTCTATATGGTTAAGCATGTGATAAAATATTGTTTATTAATTTGTGTATTTGGGTGATTAATTTAAGTGAAAGGACTAAATTGAGTAAGTAAGAAAAATGGCTATTATATTAATAAGTGGCCAAAATTAATAGTTTTCTTTTAATATAAGGACTTGAGTGGCGAATTTACCTTAATGATGAGATAATGGACGGCATTGACTTGTGAAATTAGTGGGGGAAGTGTTAAATTATATTTTAAGTGTAGTAAGTGGGTTGAAATAATATATTATAATTAGATAACATTAAAATAAGAAAAACATGATAGCATAGGAATTATCATCATCTTCTTCTCTCTTTTACCGAAACAAAAAGAAGATGGGAAAGGAATGAGCTTTCAACATTCGGCTATTTGCATGGTTAATTATGGTGAGAGTTTGAATTTGATTTTTTATAATTTTAGCATTTTTGAGGTTGTTACCATGATATATATATATAGCCCATACCCGAATTTTTGATTTGGTTGTGTAAAGTGAATGTTGCCATGGATGAAAACTTGATGTGTGGGTACTTAATGATAGAATAGAATAAAAGCATGTTAGATTAGCAAGATCTTTCTTTAAAATCTTATTGGAACTTAGTATAGGGATGATTTCGTGAAAAAGGAAATTTTTGAAATGGCTAAATAGCAAGATTTATGGAAGAAATGAGTGGTTAGGGTGTACATGAACATTCGACCCTTTATATGTGAAGTTAAATTCTTGCTATTTTGCATTTTTAAGCCATAAGGACTAGGTTGTAAGCATGGTAAATATTGGGGGTAAAATAGTAAATTTCATAATTATGTATTTATGGACTAAATTGAATGAAAATGTAATTGAATGAGCTCAATTGGAAATTATTTAGATCAAGAACAAAAAGATACGGGATTGGATCGGGAAAAACGAAACTGCACGAGTAGCCGGGAAACCTTAATTCGATAATTTCCGAGGTAAGTTTTAAGTAGTTGGATGAATTGAATTCAATTTGTATACTATTGTTCATATGATTATAAAATGTAGATATTTTGATCTCCTAATTGCCGAATGCATCATGAAATAAATGGGATGGATATATAATGTCCGAATATGAGTTGGTATATGTGAGTAAATATGTGAAATTATTGAAAATTTGAATTGGTTAAATATATGTGTTTGTGTTAAGGAATAGATATGTTTATAAATGGAAGTGGAAAATGAGAAGAGATGATAAATAAATAAAAAATAAAAAATTGTATTTATTTGTGAATGAAAAGGGGTGAAATTGCCGAATGAAATGGTAATGGAAGATGAAATCGAATTGTTAATACATGTATATATATTATGAACATTGCTAGGTAAATTGAGTAAATGCCGAATGTGTTAGTACTTGAATAAGATAAATTGTGAATGTATTAAATAGTAATGGCACTATGTGTGCGATACATTACTATAAAAAGGCACTATGTGTGCGGATTAAATAGTAATGGCACTATGTGTGCGATACATTACTACAAAAAGGCACTATGTGTGCGGATTAAATAGTAATGGCACTATGTGTGCGATACATTACTACAATAAGGCACTATGTGTGCGGATTAAATAGTAATGGCACTATGTGTGCTATACATTACTATAAAAAGGCACTATGTGTGCGGATTAAATAGTAATGGCACTATGTGTGCGATACATTACTGTTGAATGGTACTTTGTGTACTCTTACTCCAGTAACGGCACTATGTGTGCGTTACGTTACGAAAAATGTACTGTGTGTACGGAGTTACCGAGACTTTGAAGACATAAGCTATTGAATGTAGAATAATGAAAAACGATACATGAATATGTAATGCAAGGTAGTTTAATGGACAGTATTATTAGTGAGGTAAGTTTTATTAGTTAAGTGAATATAGATCTGGGGTGTGATTATTAAACCTTGAACTTGTTTTAAAGAGGAGTATTTGATACTTGAATATATGATAATTGAGCTTTATGTTAGACACGATAGATGATGAATGGTGATTTAAATTGTACTTGTACTTATGAATTCAGTATTGATCATATTGGAGGAATTTAATTATTTAGTGTTTAATTGCATAGATTGTACCATTGCTTAAAACTTACTAAGCTATATTAGCTTACTGTGTATGTGTTTGTTTGACTATGGTATAGATTTTGGAAGCTAGCTCGTACTCGGGGATTCTTCGTCGAAGTCATTCGCACTATCATCTATTTTCGGTATTCTATAAGTTGTACCTTTTGAAACATATGGCATGTATAGACAATATTTCTTGGGTCATGTTCGAATGATAATTATATATATATGTATATGCCATGCGAAAATGGCTATGCTTTTACGTTTGAGTTGGTTTGATCATGTTTTATATATGGAATTATTATTATTTGAGTACTTTAGTATATTTATTAAAGAGCCTAGTTGAAAGTTATTCCATAATAAGTTATATGTGAATTTTTGAGCTCATAGGTTTGGTTGAATATTGTATAAGACATTGAGTTGATAAAACGTTTGTGGTATAATTATTTGAATGTGTCAATTTGCTAGATATGAATCGAATAGGTCACATTTTTTTTATGTATGCAATTATCAAAGGTGAATAATGTTAATGAATAATTTAATGTGTACTTATTTATAGATGTTCAACCATGATTGTTTAGTTTGAAGCTTAGATTCTCCCTTAGATATATATGTATTATATTCAGCCATGAGCTATATATATGGTTAAGTCATAGATGTAAAGTCTTGACAAGATGTGCTTAACAAGAATTACTTATATATATATATATATGTGTGTTTGAATGTATGGATGTTAATAGCAATAGAATAAATGAATAAGTACATTATACCTATTTGACTTTTACTTGGGAATGACCTATTGAAGAGTGATATACAAGTTGATTATATTTAGTCCTTAGTAAATGTTTTGATATTGATGGAATATACATGACTGTTGGCGATAGTATAAATTGGTATACAATTATCAATGTGAAAGCTTTTATAAGTGAAATGACCTGTGTTTGGTTTAGTAATGCCCGTAACCCTAATCCGGCAACGAATACGGGTTAGGGGTGTTATAATCGGGGTCGGGCTCTCGAGGTGGATCCACATCAGACTCATCATCCGACCCACCATCATCTGCAATGAACGAGGTCCCCTCGCTATTGGATGTCGTGGGGAGTACATTATCCCTTCTTAAACAACTTTCGTAACGTCCCCAATCATATGTGGAGTGCCAACCACTAGAAGTTGATGACGTTCCCTAATACATATTTCTAGCATCGAACGTCGAAGGAAGGATATGCATGTCGTGCAGGGGTTGTGTTTTCCATACTACCACCAAACACGGGCGATTCCGTATTCTGCCTCCCACTAACAGAGTGTCGGCTTGGGGTCGTGTATTCCCCTCGAACAGCAGTAGATGTTGAAGTCGAAGGAAGATCACTTGGCGATGAAAATTGTACATATACCTCAAGATAGGGTGATCCACTGGCAAGATGAGTCTCCACCATTGCCTCCAATCTCCGAGGACCTTTGATGTCGAATGAGTCATATCTCACGGGATCAAACGAAGCACAAAATCTATACTTAATAGACTGAACTTTCATTGGCGTTGTTCCGAGGATTTTATGCCTAATTCTTTTGCGAAGTTCTGTCAAATCTATGTTCTGGTTAAAAACCAGTCGCGCTGTGTTCTCCAATAAAAAAACAACACCATTTTCGGTGTCACAAACCTCACCATCATAGTAAATAACAGCACTAATACGTTCACTCATCTTCAGTTTCTATTTTACTTTTGCCTCAATTTCTATTATGCAACCTGAGAATGAAATTTGGCTCATTTATAGTCTAAGGACAAATAGGAACTCATCAGAGCAAAAGAGCGTCCACTTGGGAGCTTTTTTCAGTACTCTTGCTGACAGTGCATCCTACTTGAAGCGTTTTGGTCACTATTTGTTCAGAAACGTCTTCTCAAAATTATTTTACCAGAGACTACTGTAGCAAAAGAGCGTCCACGTGGGAGCTTTTTTCAGTACTCTTGCTGACAGTGCATCCTGCTTGAAGCATTTTGGTCACTATTTGTTTAGAAACGTCTTCTCAAAATTGTTTTACCAGAGACTACTGTAGCAAAAGAGCATCCACGTGAGAGCTTTTTTCAGTACTCTTGCTGATAGTGCATCCTGCTTGAAGCGTTTTGGTTACTATTTGTTCAGAAACGTCTTTTCAAAATTATTTTACCAGATACTACTGTAAAAAAAATAATTTTTATATTGCTGGTATTTCTTTTTCAAAAACCCTAACCCTAAAATTATTTTAATTAATTAACCCTAAAATCTAATTCATTAATTTTCCCCTAAAATCCTAAACCCTAAAAACCATAAAAAACACAAAACCCTAGCCTTAAAACCCCAAAAACCCTAACCCTAACCTTAAAAACAGCTGAAAACCCTAATGGGGGTGGAGGGCAAAAACGCGTCCTTGAGGGAGCGTTTTTGCCACATCAGCAAAGCGCGCCCTCAAGGACGCGATTTTTGCTGATGTGGAGAAAATGCTCCCTCAAGGACGCGTTTTCCTGCTGCATCCCCTGACTTCGCGCTGACATGGACGTGTTTTCGGGGAAAATAGCCCATTCCGGTAAATAATTGGAAAACATGTCCTTTTCCGTAAATTTTGAAAAAAATGGGCATTTATTGGTAATTTTCCCTAAATTCATAAAATTAAAAATAAAAGACTAGATTTCAAATATATAAAAATTATATGTACTTTTTGGTCCTTTGATTTTAATCAAGAAAAATGTGTCTCCTTAAAAAAGAAAAAGAAAAAAAATGGTGAATTATTCCGAAGAGCGCAATGTAGAATCTGTCTGTAAGTTGTAAACCAAGAACAAGGGTAGGAGATAGATAGGGACGTAGTCATAATAGCATATCAACATCAATAAATCTAACTGTGAAACGTAATAAAGAGAATGGGTATGGCTCCTAGATTTGCCTAACCATGTACCTGTGGGAAGGAGAGAAAAATGAAAAAGAAAAGAGAAAGGAAAAGAAAAAAGGTTTAAATATAAAATTGGTGATTGAATTTGTCTTTTTTTTTTCAAATTGATATTTATGGTTTTTTTTTCCTGATTGGTACCTAATTTTTTTTTCTGTCAACTAGATCTGTGAGCCTAACGCCGTTATGTTCAGGACAGGTGGCGGAATAAAATTGTGACACGTGACATAAATGATGTCATGATAATGTCATAATCTAAAAATTAAAAAATAAATAAATATATTTTAAAATATTTCCATTTTTTCCCTTCTTTTTCCCTGTTTCCTTTTTCTTTTATTCTTTGTAACTTTTTTCTTCTTCCTCACCATCCAACATAATCCCATTTTGATTTTGTATTTTAATTTCTTTTTCATGTTTTTCCTTCGGTCCTAACAATTTTAACTCCAAATCTAAAATTGCACCAAAATACAGAGTATTCAAAACATGGGTCAATTTAGTCATTTTCTTGTCATTTTTATGTTTTCGGAATCCTAGAAGCTCAAGCTAATTGAACCATGTCATATTTTATGATACTTTTAAAGTTTGAGGATGTTACTATTGTTGAATATTTAAAGTTTTAGGGACCAATTTGATAGATTTTAAGTTTAGTATTGAAAAAAAGACTAAATTGTAAAGTCAATTGATGATTTTGTGCAATAGGGACTAAATTGCAAAAATTTTGAAAATAAGAAATAGGAAGTTAAATTAGGCCTAGAGTGAAATCGGTATAAACATTGGTGATTAAATTTGAAAGTTATGTTAGTCTTGATTTTAGGGACTAAATTGAATCAAATGCAAAACTTGTATAAAATAGCAATTGATTGTGAAAATGTTTGTGTATTGATAATTTTATATGTTTATGCTAATCTATAGCTAACGTTGACTCGAATTCCTCGAAAAAGAAAGGAAAAGACAAAACCGTTGACGAATAGCTCGGAGTTTACGGTTTGTATTTTTATAACCCGAATCTTTTCAAATGTTGCATTCACGAATTGCACTACATGGTAATAACATAAGTTAAGTTGGAAATGATAGGACGAGTAGAATTGAACCGATTCAAATTAGTTGTTTGTGAAAAGGACTAAATTGAATAGGTTTGAAAATATGATATATTGTTATAATTGTGCAATTGAGTTCAATTAGTGATGAATTATGCTGTCACATATGTGATTTAGTGATTGGTTGATGAAATTATATTATAGAACTGAGAAATTGGGTATAAATGAAATTGAAACAAGGGTGGATAATGGATATCAGTTTATAAGCTCGGAATTATGGAGTTGGTTTTGTACGATTTAATCAATTCGATTGAGATAGAGAAAAATGTATATGCTTCAACTATGATAGCTCAATTTAAGATTTGTAAATAGATTAAATAATTAGGTGATGTAATAGGACTTGTAGATTAACATGTTAAATTGCATTATAGAATTTATATTATGTTTTAATGTTCGATTATAGAAATACTACTAAGTTATACTCAGCATACGGTTTTGTTTTCCGTGCACAGGTTAGGTACCTTATGATTTGAACGTCGACTTAGCATCTAGTGACAAATCCCGAACTCACACGTTGATGATGTGTTCATTTTAATACTGGCACGTACCTAGGATGTCTTATGTTTATATGGATTGTATTGGTATTTTGAGAAATTATATGTATACATATATATATATGTGTGTGTGTGTGTGTGTATAAGTGATGGCAATGATCATGTTAATGGTATTTGGTTAAGTACTTGGATTGTATAGTTGATAGCTTAATTTCTAACTAGGTAAGGTGTTATAAAATAGATGTGCAAAAAGTGACTTTTATACCTATATTATGCTTGAAATGGTTTGGTAGTTTTGGTGTATATTGAATGAAGTTGAATAGGAGTCAATTTGAGATTGTTTCAAATGGTTAGTTTGGTGTTAATTGAATCATAGTTTGAGGTGCCTGGGGGGCATATTGAAATGGTATGCATATAATGTTTTAGTTTATTTTGGATTATTGATTGAGGTGCCAATTGTGGCATTTGGTTAAGCACATAGGTTGGTTGTTATAAACGATGATGTTGGTTTGAATTTGATGCTTTTGAATTGGTTTGGATGTGATTAAATGGTTGTTTGTTGCTTAAGTTAATGTAGGTTGAATGGATTGAATTGGAAGGTATTTTTTAGGTACATACGACCTGGCACACAGCCGTGTGCCCTACACAGCTTAAGACACGATCGTGTGGCTTGTAGGTTTTGGTTGATTTTTGGTGCACACAGCCACAGTTTGTTACACAACCCAGAGACATGGTCGTGTGACGTATTTTTTAATATTCACACATTTGACCCACATGGCCTCGACCATTTCACATAGTCAGGGGACACAATCGCGTGACCCCTATTTTCAGATTGATCCTTATTTAATATCAAATTATTTTTATGTGAAAAAAATATAACGTCGGTAATGATAAATATATCGCAAAGAAAAGAGAAATAAAAATAAAGAACACACAGATTTTACGTGGAAACCCTTTCGGGAAAAACCACGGGTAGAGGAGAAGAAAATTCACTATGTCGAATTCGAATCAATTACAAGAGGAATAGACTATGTCTATTTATAGGCTTATAAAGCCATAGTGTAGTAAGATTGAAACTCCTTATTCTAATCAATATCAAATAGATGGAGTTTAATAAGGTTTAAAAAACCTTATTTAAAATAAAATAAAAGAAGTGTAGTTCTATTGGGATTCTTCTTTTATTTTATTTTACCATTGTATTTTATTTAAATAAGGATTCGGGTCACTTAATTCTAACAATCTCCACCTTGACACGAATTCTCAATGAACAAGTTCTTCATCGCGAACTCTCAACGAACAAGTTCTTCACCTCTTCCATAAAACCCCTTAAGGGTTTAACTTCAACAATGAACACCAACCAAGTCTAAGCAATGCTTAAACTTGGTTATAGGAAGTGACTTAGTCATCATATCTGCAGGATTTTCATGAGTACTAATTTTGCTCACAACAATATCACCACGACCAATAATATCACGAACAAAATGATACCGAACATCAATGTGTTTTGTTCTCTCATGAAAAATTTGATCTTTTGTAAGGAATATGGCACTCTGACTGTCACAAAATATTGTGCTGATTTGAAGGTCTTCATTGAGCTCACTAAAGAGTCCCTTCAACCAAATAGCTTCTTTACAAGCCTCAGTTCGCCATGTACTCAGCTTCAGTGGTAGACAAAGCGACTGTAGTTTGCAAAGTAGCTTTCCAACTGATTGCACAACCTCCAATTGTAAAGACGTAACCAGTGAGAGATCTTTTTCTATTAAGGTCTCCAGCAAAATCAGCATCAACATACCCAATGACTCCATCTCTAGTTCTTCCAAACTGTAAGCAAACATCGTAGAGTACCTCGTAAGTATCTTAAAATCCATTTGAATCGCTTTCCAATGTTCTTTACCGGATTCGCCATGTATCCGCTAATCGCATTGATCGCATATGATAAATCTGACGCGTGAACAAACCATAGCATACATGAGAGAACCCATCGCATTAGAGTATGGAACATGTGACATGTACTCAATCTCATCATCCGATTGTGGAGACAAAGCCCATGAAAGTCCGAAATGGTCGCTAAAGGAGTACTAACAGGCTTAGCACTCTCTGCATATTGAACTCAAGAAAGAACTTTCTCAATGTACCCCTTCCGACTTAGGTACAATTTACTTGCTTTTCTATCTCTCGAGAATCTCCATACCAAGTATCTTCTTTGCTTGGTCCCAAATCTTTCATCTCAAATTCTTCACTTAGTTGGGCTTTGACCTTTCTTATCTCTCCTTTATCTTTTCTTTGCTATCAACATGTCATCAACATAAAGAAGTAGATACACAAAAGAACCATCACTGCTTTTTCTTAAAGTAAACACAACTTTCAAAACTACTTCTTTTAAAATCATGAGAAGTCATAAAGGAATCAAACCTCTTGTACCACTGTTCTTGGTATCAAGTTTCAAACCGTAAAGGGACTTTTTAGCAAGCAAACATAGTCCTCCTTTTTCGAGATCAAAACCTCTCAGTTGTTGCATGTAAATATCTTCCTCAAGTTCTCCATGCAAAAATACGCTTTTTACATCTAACTGCTCAAGCTCCAAATCATGCATGGCCACAATACCAAGCAAAGCTCGAATCGAACTATGCTTCACAACTGGGAGAACACATCTCAGAAAGTCCAGTCCTGAATTTGATCAGTAACCTTTTACAACAAGCCTTGCTTTATATCTGGGTTCTTCAACTCCTGGAGTCCCTTCTTTCTTTTTAAACACCTATTTACAGCGAACAACCTTTTTACCTTTTGGAAGTTTCACAAGATCCCATGTTCTGTTTTTATGGAGTGATTCTATCTCCTCTTGCATAGCAAACATCCACTTTTTTGAGTCTTCACAGCTAACCGCCTCAGAATAATTAGACGGCTCTTGGTTTGTATCTATATCTTCGGCCACATTTAAAGCATAAGCAACTAGATCAAATTCGGCATACTTCTTTGGAGGTTTAATTTCTCTTCTAGTTTTGTTTTTGGCGATAGAGTATTGTGGTGAAGAAGCAACTTTATTATCAATTTTTGTACTGGCTTGAGGAGTTGATTCTGTATTAATCTGATGCTCCACCTGCTTTTGATTTTCTTTATTGGAAGAGTCTTTAAGAGATAAGTTAGGTAGCATTGCAGTTTCATCAAAAACAACATCTCTGCTAATCACAACTTTTCTATTTTCAGGACACCATAACTTATACCCTTTTACACCAGTTTTATAACCAAGAAAAACACGTTTAATGGATCTCGGTTCCAATTTTCCATTATCAACATGAGCATACGCAGGACACTCAAAGATCTTTAAATCAGAATAATTAGCAGGATTACCATACCATACCTCTTGTGGAGTCTTTTCTCAATGGCAATGGATGGAGATCGGTTGATCAAAAACATGCAAGAGAGGTCGCTTGGCCCAAAACGACTTTAGTAAGTTGGCATTTGACAACATACATCGAACTTTCTCCATGGTCGTTCTGTTCATTTGTTCTACAACGCTGTTTTGTTGTGGAGTATGACGAACTGTCAAGTGTCTCACGATCTCTTCTGACTTGCACAGTTTATTAAACTCATCAGAACAAAACTCTAAGCCATTGTCTGTGTGGAGGTATTTTATTTGTTTTCCCGTTTGTTTTTCAATCATAGTTTTCCAAGACTTAAATACGGAAAACACATCGCTTTTACGCTTCGGAAGAATGCCCAAACTTTTCTGGAAAAATCATCAATAAAAGTTAGCATATAATTAGCTCCACCTCTTGAAGGCACTCTTGATGGCCCTCACGATCGTAATGAATATACTCCAATGTTCCTTCGTGTTATGGATTCCTCTGGTGAATCGAACTCTCTTTTGCTTCCCAAAAACGCAATGCTCACGTAACTTGGTTTGCAAATTCCTTGCCCATCAAGAAGTCCTCTTTTACTCAATTCTCGCCATGCCATTCTCACTCATATGCCCTAGGCGCATATGCCAAAGTTTAGTAATATCATCATCCGACAAGGTAGAGGAAGCGACAATTTGCATCACCAATAACAATAGAACCACAAAACATATAACTTGGCGCTCTTTCTCCGCCTTTTCATCACAACGAGGAACCTTTGGAAATATTCAAAATCCCACTTTCAATTTGTATATTTGTACCCTCTTGAATCAAGAGTACTCAATGAAATTAAATTTCTCTTCAATTACGGAACATGACGTGCGTCACTAAGTGTTCGACAACTCCATCAAACATCTTAACTTTAATTGTTCCAACACCGCGATTTTACACGAAGCATTATTTCCCATCAAAACAACACATTCGCACCTTTCGCTTCGTAATTTGTAAACCAATCCCGATTGGGACTCATGTGGAAGGTGCAGCCTGAATCAAGTATCCACTTCTCACTCACTTTAGAATTGTTGACAGAAACGACTAGAAGTTCACCATCGCTGTAGTCTTCTACAACATCAGCTTTACCGAAATTTTCTGGTTGTTTTCCCTTTTGATTCGCAGCCTCCCTTTTGATCTTATTTTGTAGCTTATAGCACTCAGATTTAATGTGCCATTTCTTCTTGCAGAAGTTACAAGTTTTGCCTCTGTTTGAAGACTTTGATCTACCCTTAGATTTACTGCGAGAATTCCGTTCCTGTGTCCTTCCACGATCATCATCAGCATTCCGATCTTGTCTCCCATGAACAATGAGACCCTCTCCCTGAGAGTCGGTTTTAACCACAAGATGCTTCATCTTATCATACGAGGTCAAAGAATCATAAACCTCATCAACTGTGAGAGACTCGTGGCTATATAAAATCGTGTCTCTAAAGGTTGAATAAGACGGGGCAACGAACAAAGTAAAATCAACCCTAGATCTTCCTTATCATCACCAACCTCCATGGCCTCCAAGTTTGAAAGAATTTCTTTAAACAACTTTAGTAAGTTCGTACCTGACACGCACCTTCCTCCAAACGATGAGCATAAAGACGTTGCTTCATATGCAACTTGGCGGTTAGAGTTTTCGACATACATATTTGTTCTAGCCTCTTCCATAATGCAATGGCGGTCTTCTCCTTCATCACATCCTCGCAAAATTTCGTTAGACAAATGCGGATGTAATCGTGTTAACGCCTTTCGATCCTTGCGCTTCTTCTCTTCCTCCGTCAATGTCGAAGGCATTTTATCTATCCCTAGCAAGGCTTCCTCTAAATCCATTTGTGCAAGAACTGCCTGCATCTTTATCTGCCACAACGCGAATCTGGTGTTGCGATCCAACAGCAGAATTTCATACTTCAAGGACGCCATTACCGTGATCGAGGTGAAAAACCCAGAAGCTCGGATACTAATTTGTGAAAAAATATAACGTCGGTAATGACAAATATATCGCAAAGAAAAGAGAAATAAAAATAAAGAACACACAGATTTTACGTGGAAACCCTTTCGGGAAAAACCACGGGCAGAGGAGAAGAAAATTCACTATGTCGAATTCGAATCAATTACAAGAAGAATAGACTATGTCTATTTATAGGCTTATAAAGCCATAGTGTAGTAAGATTGAAACTCCTTATTCTAATCAATATCAAATAGATGGAGTTTAATAAGGTTTAAAAAACCTTATTTAAAATAAAATAAAAGAAGTGTAGTTCTATTGGGATTCTTCTTTTATTTTATTTTACCGTTGTATTTTATTTAAATAAGGATTCGGGTCACTTAATTCTAACATTTTAACCTTCTATATGCTCGTTATAAATCTAAAATAGATTGAATAGCATGATATACTTTCTCGTATGTGATAAATTGATATTTATTTGAGATTTTGATAAATAAATTGCATGTAATTGTTCGATATTTGTTCGTAGCATTCTATTACTCGAGTTCGGTGACCAGACCGGGAAAGGGGTGTTACACAACCATCATTATTAAATAAGATATATTGATTTGCTTTACTTTCAACTCAACACCGTAAGAGTCAAGGTCATTGAATCTGTGCTAGATGCATTTGTTGTACTGATAAATATTGGGTTAAAAAAAATGACAGTTGCATTTCCCATGAAAGAACTTGAAACCTATGGATGTTGATAGGGGTGTAGCCAAACGGGGCAAGTAGGGACTTTGGTGTATGACTCGGTTTGAACGATGTCAAAAAATGCGATTTCGGAACCCCGTTTTCATAAATATTAAATAGGAATATTTACGGGGACAGTATATAGATGAATTGAAATTTGGTTCAGTAATTTAGCTAAAATTATAGTTAATTAAGACCCAGGAACTAAATTGTAAAAGTCCAATCGTTATCAAATTTTAATTTAAAAAGGCCTAGGGACTTAAATAACAATTAATCAAAGGTTAAAAATGGTAAATAAACCATTTTCCAATAGGAGATAGTGCATGATGATGACATCTTCCACTAATTGTGATTAAAGGTTAATTATGTTAAATAAACTATATTTAATTAAATTAATCAAGATTAATTAATGGTTAATTATTATATAAAAGAGAAAGTTAGTGGAAAATGCACCATTTTTCTCATTTCTTTTATCGTCCACCATTTATATAAAACCTAAGAAAGCTTCAAAGTCCTTCAAGCATTCAGTCATTGATTTAGGTATGAAATTCAAGTTATTTTTTTGTAATTTTTATAGATTTTAGGTAATGAAAACTTAATTTAGCTAGCATGTATACCAATTTGTGGAATTGTTAAAGTTTTTAAAAGTTGTCATTATTGAGGATGAAGTAGGTGTGAAATTGATAGGAATTAAGATTAGATTATGAAAATGACTAAATTGTAAAGATTAATTGTTAGTTTCATACATTAGGGACCAAATTGAATAAAATAAAAATTTGTTATGAAATTTCAGTAGGAATAGAAAGTAGAAGGTTCCTAATGAGTATATGTGAAATTGAATTTTAATTCGAAGCTTTCATCTAGAGACTAAATTGAATAAATTGAAAAATATGTTTGTTTTTGTAATTGAATGTAAATTGGATAGGAAAAATTGGATAGGAAATTGATCATGTATAGGCTTTGTGACCGTATGTAGCTAACATCGACGTAGATCCTGCGAGAGGGAAAGGAAAAACGAAAGTTGTCAATGATTGACTCAGAAACTCAATTTGTATTTCTATGATTCAGAATCAATTTAATTATTGCATATTTGTGATATTTTGCATTATATGACATTGAGGTGAGTTGAAAATGATCATTTGAAAGGAATTGATATGTTTGAAATTAATTATCGAGATAGAGGATTAAATTGAATAAAATAGAGAAATAGCTTAACTTGATGGATATATGATATTGGTATTGAATTGCGTTGAAACAGGTTATGTTATATGATGAAATGATAAATTAATTGATGAATTGAAAATGATGAAATGTGAATTGAATTATATGATGGAATTGTATAATTGGTTACCCTATTAACTGTTTGGGCAGAATTAGATATAGTTAGCATGCCATAAAATAGATTGAGTACGGGTTACTTCGAATATATCTCAATGAGCCTTAGGCACATTTTCCTTCGAATGTTCCGATGAATGCTGAGCACAACTTTTCCTTCAGTTATCCAATGAGCACTGGGCGCAATTTATATACTTCGGACATTTAGATAAGACACTAGGTGCCAAATTTGTGTGTTGATTGGGATTCGTGTATCCAGTTCGATTTCTAGTCATGTTAATAGGGGATTTAAATAGCTTAATTAGTTAAATGATGCTTGAAATGGATCAATGTTATGAAATTGAACTACGAGTACTTAAATGTGATATATGATTACTGATAGCATGTGAAAGACCATGTGAACTAGTTAAATGAGCCTGAAGGTCGATATGGAAGGATAATGATCGAATTGACTCGATTCAAAAATGAAATGTGAATTTGATTAAATATACTAAATTGGATAGAATTGTGAAAATTAATGATATTAGTATGATATATTCAACTAGCTTGCTAATTGGGGTAATATATATATAGTTGATTCATTTGACATATTTGAGATATCTTGTGGCATATACATGTTGGTTTTGTGGATTGAAGGTTAGCGTGATTTATATATGAATTAGTTGATAATGGTATTTGAATTGGAAATATGCTATTGATATAAACTTGTTTTGCTTCAACCTGAATCATGGAAATACTACTAAGCATTATCGTTCAGCATATGATTTGTTTTTTCCGTGCGTAGGTATAGGTGCATTTCAAGGATCCGAGAAGTGATTCCATCATCCAAGAAGAAATCTTCGACTTAATAATGTTTGTAAAGTTATTCCATCTTCGTGCTTAGGTATAGTAAACACAGAATAGACATTCCGCTGGGACAGTAAACACAGATAGAGTCCATCGGGACAATAAACATGGGGTAAATCCGCCAAGGCAAGGGAAACGAGTTAAGAAGAGTGCAAGACCATAGCTTGGCTACGAAAACCCATAAAGTCTACCAGGAAACAAATCCAGAAAGTCCACCAAGACCTCAAGTGAAGGGTATACTGTCAGTGCAACAAGTATGAGGAACCACTGTAACACCTCTTACCCGACCCAGTCGCCGGACTCGAGTAAAGAGATGCTACAGTAACATTCTACAATCAATAACCACTTTACTAAACAATACTTACTTATTGATAATTGATATTCTATATAATCAAACATATTAAATTTTGAACTCTAAAAGTACATAATTGTAATGTCCAAGCATAGAATAAGATCGATTTACAAAATTTCTGAAGTTTTAAAGAAAATAATGAAAATCTGTAGTCGGTATCGATACCGAAACGATACCTTTCTGAAAATCAATACCAAATTAAATACTATTTTCTTTACAAAACAAGGGTATCGATAATTATTTTAGGGTATCGATACGTTATGAAAAAATATCGATACTCAAATAAAAATCGATACCATTTTGGTATTTTGTTTGTTTTAAAACTGTTCATATGGTCAAGAATCGATACCAAATGCCAAAGTATCGATACTTAGGTTCAAAATGATAAAAATCTCATATTTTCAAGTTCATTTCATGTCAAATTTTCCTATCACCCAAAAAGCATTAAATTTACCTATTCAAACATTTAAAAATCCAACCAATGTGCCCTCATTGACACCATAGTTCAATATTCAAATCAAACTCACATTCCATACTAATCTATATTCCATTCAAAGTACTAAAAAATTATAAAAAATCACATACCAAACCTACCATTACCAACCAAACTATTCACAACCATTATATTATATTTCAATTACTTCTTTGAAACTTAAACTAAATAGCTAAAATAAAATTCACAAGTAACCTATTTTTACCAAATACAAAAGCTCATTTACAAGCAAACTAAAATAACTTTACATCAAGCTAAAGTATACCATTTGGAGTAAGTATCTAAACATATATAAACAAACCTATTACATGCCATATAACCCAAAAGTAAACATTCAAAAACTACCAAATGATTTCTGGATGGTGTGATTTCTTCGAGTTTATCCAACCATCCAATTTTCACAAAATGTAATATGCAAGAAAACAAAAGAAATAATATAAGTAAGCTTTACTAAAGCTTATTAAGATCAATGGTCAAAATGATAAACTTACTATATAAATTTATACAATTCACACATTGTCATTTTATAAACTACAATGCCGTCAATCACAACCATTCAACAGGTGAGTCTTCATAGTAATACTCTTATTGAATAATTATAATATATTTAATAATACTAAACCACTCAATTTGAACACAAGTTAATCTATCAAGAAATCATATAACCATTTAAAATTTGCCCGATGAACGATATAACGGATTCAGATACATGATTAATCATCCAAACACACCAAAACGCTCAAGTGAGCTTAACCAACCGAGAACAAACTTGGACACCAGGTGCCTAGCCTGTAGGCTAACATCCCTTCAAAACACACTTGGGCACCAAGTGCCACGCCCGAAGGCTTTACATCTGCCCTCGGTAACACACTAGAATCATTATATTATAACTTGAAAGTATGCAACAAATGTTGGACTTTGGTATATTTAGTGAACAGTAACGAATCAATAATCATTCTCCCAACACAATCAAACCCATACAGCGCAAATTAAAACATATTGGCATGCCAATTGTATCCTATCCTATGTTCATCAGCTCAGTATGACATCGAGTAATAATGTTCAAGTCACTTAATTTCTCGACTCACATCAACTTATTTCAATTCAATTATATCAAAATATTCAATTCATAGTTAGTATAACATTTAATTTAATATGTAACTAAGTCGTACGAATTTACCCAGGCAAAATTGCAGAGACGGCGAAAGTTCAGGGGCTACTCGACAACTTTCTCTTTTCCTCGATTATCTACTTGTTCTTGATCTATAAAATAGTTTATTTCAATTTATTAACCTCAATTTCATATAATATTCAATCTGTTGGGAAATGTGCCCATATTGTAGTAAACAAGTAACTGTTTTCTATTTATTTGAACGATGAATAAATAAATAAAGTTAATTTCACATTTCACTATTATGTCTTTTGTATTTTCTATTTTTTATATTTTGCATGCATAGAGAAATTGTGACAACCAAATATTAGGTCACTGATTGTCTAAAGTTCAAACTAAAGATAAGTGGCATTGTAAAGAACGTTTACATTGCGAGAAAGACAACTTAATTTAGTAGATAATCTAAATGAGTTTGTAATCCCATAAAAGAATCAAAGTGAGCATTTGATTCAAATATTGAGAAGGATTATTATTTCATCTACAATTCCAATTGAGGAGATGGCTAGTCTTGGCTACTGGAGTAGTTGACTCCACGAGTAGAGACATAAATGTATTCATTAGTATAATGATACATTGGGCTGGACCCAAGATGAATTAATTCTGAATCCGTTTGTGAATTAATTCACTTGTGAAGTTCATGGTGTGATTTACCTAAATCCTGAGTTAGTCACTGGCCACACGTATGCAACTTATGTGCTTTGATATAAGTGGAGGCTTATGCTCTAAAGATGATCGAGCCCATAGTCGGTATGTTGGGTACATGAATAGTGTATGACATGGCTTTACTAGCAGCAGTGGAATTCTTAGCTCAATTAAAGAGTTAATGATATCCTCTCATTGGCATTGTGTGGATTGATAAATATGGAACGTGGTCGTGGGTTGCTTATTCTCGAACAAGAAATTTATCACAGTCATTTGTTGACAAGAAGTAAGGATAAGACTCACTGATGTGGTGAGGTGTCTGGATTACAGTTAAGTGGAGAGTTCGGCCAAATGAAGGTCTTATAATAAGCTGAGTAGCTCGAAAGATTGGGTGAAGTCTGCCACCCTGATAAAGAACACTCGCCTCGAGTGAGTAGAGATTAAATTTATGTTTAGTTTAATTTACATTTGTTACCTTCATGCGATAGGGTTAATTTATGGTGCAGTGAAAGAACTCACTAAGTTCATTTGAACTTACAATAGTTTGTCTGATGTTCGTAGGATTTGAGAGGTTGATTGAGGACTCATAAGAGGTTGATTGAGGACTCAGAGGAGGGACCCATCCAGACAGTAATTATATCGAGGATCGCAGGCAATTAGAGTCATGCACATAGAAAGGGGGTACCATTGGGGGCTTCGCCTCAGGACCAATAACAATGAAGTCAGATAACATCCCTAGAATCTGGATTTTCAGGATAGTTAGCCCTTAGTTAAATTTTAAGAATTATTTTGTAAACATATAGTCTATATAGAGACAAAAAACCTTATGAGACCAAAAGTTTTATATAAGCTTGCGGCTTTTTCTATAAGAAGTATTAATTTTTCAATATAGTTTGTTTTATAACAGTTAGCCGATAGAATTCAGGATAAGTTAATCCGGTCCAGTTGTGATGCTCCGTACTCAGATTCGACGGTTGAGTCGGGTTAAGGGTGTTATAAATATACAAACTTTGCTGAGTCAGGGATCGGTTGCTGGATGTTGGACCAACTGCTCGAACTATCGAATATCTTCTATACCTGGGCACAAAGAAAACAAATCGTATGCTGAGCAAATATGCTCAGTGCTAATTCTATAATTCAAGCTAAAATAATAAAATTAAATGCATATACAAACATTCAAATCTAATTCACATTATAGTCAATTCACCTAAAAACCTTAAGCCAACAATTTCCAATACCATAAGACATACATGAAATCAATTTAATTACAATAGCTAACTTCATATTTATATACTAAATTGAAAAAAAAATTCAATCATTTCACATTTTTTTTCAATTCAACCCATTTTGTCACCTATAGTACTTTACTTATTCATTTAACAACATCAACATTTACAAATATATATAATCAATTTCATATCAACCACTTCCATGCCTATTAGCTCTTTCATACTCAACTGGCCCTTAGGGCTCATTTTAATTCTTCCGCGTACTAATACATATCGCATTTTCATTTCATTAATCATATAAACAATTTTTATATTTGTAACCCTATTACCCAGACACAGACTCAGAATGGATACGCAAATCTGTCATGTAACAGCCCGTTTTTCAATGGTGTTAGAATCAGTGGTTTAGGGGTCACAAATCCGACGAGTGAGTCCGTAAATATTATTATTTAATATTTACGAGTCAATTATAGTATTATTATAAATTTTGATTCGATAATTTATGTTATTTGAACGAATAATTAGGTTCAAGTGGTATATTTTTAAATTCAAGTGGTTTTGAAAATGAGGTAACGAGACCTCATTTCTATAAATCAAGCCCATAAACATTTTATTAAATATGTACAGAGTTTTATTAGGGTCATATTAAAAATTGGTTAAGAAATTTTAATATTTAGATAGTTAATTAATTGAAAAAGACTAAATTGAAAAGGCTACAAAAGTTGAATTCTATTAGTTAAATGGATCAAATAGCTATGAAAAGTTAAAGGACTTGAATGGTAATTATACCATATTTAAAGTTAGTGGATATTCATGGATAGGATGCATGATAAATTTCATGAATTTTAAAGGTTACATTAGTAATTAAATAATTAAGACTTTCATTCTTTCTTTTCGTAACCGAATGGCCATGGATAGGTGGGAAAAAGCATTCAGCCAAGCTGATTCTTGATGCATGGTATATGATATTGATCTCGTTTTTAATGATTTTTATGTATTTGAGCTCGTAATAGCTTAATCTAGTTAACTCAGGGGTCAAATTGTAAAACTGTTAAATGTTATAAATTATTCCATGGATGAATTTGATATATTTATGAATTTTTATGATAGATTGTTAAGTTTGGTTGTTAAATAGATATATTTTATTAAGTAATTTTTGATGATTTTAAGATTTAGGGACTTATTTATGAAAATAGTAAAATTCAAGGAAAATATTGTAATTTTTTTATAAATATGCGCTGTTATAAGATTAGGTAAAAATCGGCTAGCATAATTTATGGTTAAAATGGTGAAATTGCAAGTTTCGGGTTTAGGGACTAAATTGCATAAAAGGTAAAGTTTGAGGGTAATTTTGTAAATTTTTATTATTAGGGGTTGTAAGCTAAATTGATTATTTTAAATACTGGAACGGTATTAATTGAATAAAAAATATTTATTTAGATCAAGAAACGACCTAAACAGACACTAATCACGAAAAAAGTCAAAATAGCGGATTAGTCGTTGGATCACGTTAGGGCATCATTTTGGTATAGGTAAGTTCATAATTTAAATTAGTTTAATTTAATTGCTGTTTTTATGTTTTAATATCCATATATGTATGTTGTGATTGAGTTCATTTGCTTAATAAATTGTAAGCAATGAAATGGATTTAGTTGAAATGTTAATTAAGTTAAAGATTATGCTTGAAAATCGAAAACTACATAAATGAATTTTTGTGATGAAATAATGTGCTTATAATTATTCGAATTCAATTATAAAGGTTTTTATTTATATATATATTATGGTTAACATGATTAATTGAGGTAAGACATGAAATTGAAAATAAAGAATTGATTTGTGAAGTATGGTAAATAAGTATGTGTGAACTGAATGATATATCCTCTGAAATATACATATGAGCAGGTTCCTCATTATTCAAACGAGTAAGACCATAGCTGAAAGACGTTATGGCATCATGATTCAGATGAGTAAGACCATAGTTGAAAGACACTATGGCATCCTATCAAAAATGAATAAGACCATGGTTGAAAGACACTATGGCATCATATTGGAAAATGAATAAGACCATGGTTGAAAGATACTATGGCATCATATCAAAAATGAATAAAACCATGGTTGAAAGACACTATGGCATCATATTGAAAAGTGAATAGGACCATGGTTGAAAGACACTATGGCTTCCTTCAATCATTACTATTTAGATAACAGGTTTCGGGTAAGATTTGTATCACAAGTATGAATATGAGATGAATGTTTTTATTAGTATGATTTGATAGTGAATACTAATGTCTTGGTGCGATTATATGTTTCATATGTCTATCAATAGGTTATATTATGATATTGTGGTGTGTTTAGGGAATTAAGTGGTTATATGAGGGTTTTTTTTTTAGTATTCAATGTTATTTTATTTGATTCAACGGGTGATTAAAGTTTTAACGAATGGATGTGTATATGAAATGAACTATGTTATGGAAACATGAAATGGAAAATGTTGGTATATGAATATGAAATGAAAAGGAAACCAATTGAGTAATAAATTGAGGAATTGTGTATTGAACTTCATATTGATATGTTTCATGTTTAATTGGTTGGATATGTTCATTAATACACCTACTAACCTTGTGGTGTATTGTGACTAGGAAGGAAAAGTGAGCCTAATTTTAAATGAGCAATGTTTTAACGGTTTAATCATTTATGTTCCGTAAGTTTAAGTTTCTTTATTCAAGCTTACTAAGCACTAGTTACTTACGTAATTGTTTTTCTATGTTTTGTAGATCATCGGAAAGCTCGAATGGCTGGAATCAATGTCGGAGCATGATCACACTATCCATCAATCCATTTTGGTAGTTTTTACATATATGGAAATGGTTATAAATGGCATGTATAGAGTTATATATTATTTTGGTAACTTGGGATGTTTTGAAATTGTGCCCAACTTTTTTTGTGTTTTAATATCCTATGATGATAATTGGTACATGATGATATAAATATGTGTTTTGGTTATTAGTGAATGTCTTGTGATTAGGTAACTTTTTGGTATATTGAAGTGTGAATGAAACGGTTGAATGATAGGTATGTGATGTATGTTTGGAATATGAAACCATGACATTGAGGTTGAATTGTTTAGATGTTTAATTGTGGTACCAATTAGGATACATTGGATAAGCTTTTGAATTGTATGATTTATGTGTGATTTTGGCATGTTTTGGTCTTGTTTAGGTGTGTTTTGAGTAAGTAAATTGGTTGGTAAATGGTAGGTTTGTGTCTCAAGTAAGCATATTTGGTAAACTTGATTTTCAAGGTACGTTTTGGTGCACACGGCCTGGGCACACGACCGTGTGATCTAAGTCAGTAAGTTATACGGGTTGGGACACGACCGTGTGTCTCATTGTTCAAACACTACACGGTCTAGGCTATGTCACACAGCCTGACCACACGGCCGTGTGACCCCTGTTTTCTAAATTTCTAACTTTTCCTCAGATTTTTCTGAATTGTTTCAAATTAGTCTCATTTTGATCCCAAACTGTTTTTAGGTCCTCAGAAGTTCAAATTAAGGCCCAAATGTGTATGTTTACTGGATTTGTATGATATTTGAATATTTAATATTAAATAGCATTATTATTTTGATTTGAAGTTATTTGTTTTGATTTGTACGGTAACACTCCGTAACCCTAGTCCGGCGACAGAAACAGATTAGGGGTGTTACATGTCACCCTAGGTTGCCCAGCAACGATGGCACTATACATGTACATAATACCACCCTGAATTGCCCAACAACAATAGCTTTCTCAATCTGATTAATGTGCCACCTCGATTTTCCCGACAATGATGACTCACTGTATACAATCTACCACCCAGGGTTGCCCGACAACGATGGTTTTCAATCAATAATCTGACTGTATTGCATGCCAACTATATTTGACTCAGTCCGAACAGCTAATAGGGTAACCAATTTCTGATTCATTACATATAGATCAATTCACATTCTTTTCTTCTCAATTTATCATCAAATCATTGATTTATCATATAACACAACATACTTCAACTTAATTTCATACCAATTATCAAATATCAATCAAATCATGAAACTTTTATTCTATTCAATATAATCCTTGTCTCGGTAATCAATCTTAATCACATCAATTCAGCTCAAATAATCATCAAGACTCACCTCAAACTCCATATAATGAAAAAAAAAACATGAACATGCAAAATGAAATAGTTCCCGAATCATAGAAACACAAATCATAAAACATTTAATATTATCAATTTCCATTCAAATCAGGACCAATCAAAATATCAAGCATATTTTACAATTTATTCAATTTAGTCCCTAACCCCGAGACAAACATAACTTTCAATTTAAAGCTTCAGATTGAAATTCGATTTCAAAATTACTCGTTAGGGACCTCCTATTTCTTATTCCTACTGAAATTTCACGTTAATTTTAAATTTTATTCAATTTAGTCCCTAATGTACGAAACTAACAATTAATTAATCTTTACAATTTAGTTCTTTTCTTAATGTAAGCTTAATTTCTATCAATTTAACACCTAATTCTTCAAGAAATCAATAACGAAAACTTTTTAAAACTTTAATAGTTTTACAAATTGGTACATGGGCTAGCTAAATCAAACTCTTAAGACCTCAAATATATAAAAATTACAAGAAAATGACTTAATTGCACTTACCAATTATGGTTGAATGTTTCTAAGCTTCAACTAGGTTTTTCTTTCTTTTTCCTACGGTGGATTAATGAAGAAGAAGAAGATGATGAAATTCATCTTTTCCCGCTTTCTTTAACATGTATACTTTAATTAAGCATAATTAATCTTATTTTATTTAACTTAATTAAGCTTAAATCACATTAATCTTCACGCTAATCAATCTAAGTGGATTCTCACATCATCATCCACCAATTATATAAAATCTATGGTTTAATTATCATTTTAAATATTTGGTTAATTTTTATTTAAGTCCCAAAGCATTTTCTAATTAAAAATCTATAGTGATTGGATTTTATAATTTAGTCTCTATGCCTTAATTAATCACAATTTCGGCTAAAATTGACTATCCAAATTTTAATTCATCTATATAATAACTCCTTAAATATCTTTATTTAATATTTATGGACTTGGTTTACAAAAACGGGGTCCCTAAATCGTAATTTCTGATACCACTAGAAACCATGTCATTACATGTTGGGTATACGACTTCTGCAGCATGTAGCATCATTCACAATAGTGGAATTCATAGCCTAAGACATGGGTAAATGATATCCTCTCATTGACATTACATGATAGATGAAAAGTAAGCATAGCCACGAATCGTTTATTTTTGCGATGAATGACTTCATTACTATATGATAGTAATTGACTTTTCATGAAGGAAGATGTAATAGTTACCATGAGATAAAATAGAATCATATTGGGAGAATGGATTTATCCCAAAGAGATTAAGGATATCTTATGAGGGTAACACACTTATGACAAGGTCATTGGATGAGCACTAATCGAGTAGCTTTCGTAATGGTATGTAATTGGGGAGAGCTCAATCAAAATACTATAGTGGAATGACTTCGTGACTAAACAAGTTTATAATTAATAAATGAAAAGCTGAAACTTAATTATAAATCATTTGAGCCCTAATCACATACGTCCACTCGACCTCTTCGCTGGCTCGTTGAAACTAGAAATGAATTGCATAATGAATCAAATGAATAGAAATGATAAAGTTAGATAAATGGGTTACATTCGAAAATGAATGTGGTTTCTCACTTACTATGGAAATGACTTGAGAATTAATTTAAGTTTTTTGAATTATTATTTAATTTAATAATTAAAGTTCGAAAATAGAATTAAATTAATTGGTCATTATGAAATCCGTTGAATGATGAATCAAATGAACAAAAATGGATAGAAATGATAAAGTTAGAAAAATGGGTTACATTTGGAAATGAATATGGTTTCTTACTTAGTATAGAAATGACCTAAGAATTAATTTAAGTTTTTCAAATTATTATTTAATTAAATAATTGAAGTTCGAAAATAGATTTAAATTCTATTATCTAAGAATAACAATTATATCGGGTTCTATAGAGAGAGAAATACTTTCCCACTGACTGTAAAGAAAATATTTTTGATTTTGTGTTTGATTTGAATTTGTTCAAGCCCACACTGAAGCAGCTTGTGGTATGAGAATAGCCGAGAAGGCTGTTTGGTTGAAAGTCGAGAACGTCTAAGATCCATCTAGTTTAAAACATGTGTACAATTTCATGAAAAATTTTATTGCTATAAATATCACAAAGTGGCTCAGTTTTCAAAAAAAAATTCCGCTGTGTTAGAAAACCGTTTTCGAACTGGATTTTTCCAACAATTAAATTGATTATAAATTATTGTAGTCACTTTGGTAACAGATTTAATATCTCGTAACTCGAACCCGGCGATCAAGTTGGTTATCGAGGTGTTACACTTGGCTCCTTTGGTTAAATGAGAAATTTGCTTTATAACCCCTCCCAAAATAAAAAAAAAAATCATTTTAGTCTTTTTTAACCTTTGATTAATTTTAAAAAAAATGTAGTTTTAGTTAATTGAAAAAAAAAATTAATTTTAGTCCTTTTGAAAAGTTAATAATTTAATTTAAGCATTTTTAATTCAAGATTTTTAGCTTTGCCCCCTCCCAAAATTTTATAATCTTACTTTGGCCCCCGTAAAAGAATTTTTGACTTCGCCTCTGAATGTCGAGATATATCTAAAAAATTACATTATAAGAAATTACGTTAAAATATATCTATTTTAATAATTATTTTTTCACTATATTTAAACCAAAAAACCTAATATCTATCCTTTAAAAATGTTAAATCCCTTTGCTACCTAGACATGTGCCAGCAAGACTAAAAGTGATGACTTTCCCTTTGACTTCACTTAAGGTAGTGTCTTAATTGACCACTCGTCCAAACTAGAGGAGCGACACCCTTTCATTATTAGGGCTAGTTGCTAGACAAACACCCTTAGCGAGCCCTCCCTCTGTTTCTCGATAATGAGATGAGCTCCTATTTTTAGGTGTGAACACTCCTCAAATGTGAACATGCTCTCAATTCTATAAGGGGTTCATTTAGGCATAACAACTTCATATTGATTGAATGCATAACAAAATAGGTCCCACAATGCACGTCCTTCATGGCCATAAATATTCTTTACGTATTTGATGGGACTAAGTATTTATCCTGCCACATCACACTACTGGACAAAAGAACCCCTCTTATAAATACCCTTTTAACGATGAAGAATAGATCAAAATTTTCAACCTTAAAGTTATTCTGAACAAATCCTTCCTCTCTTCTTTAGTTTGCCTGTCTTATTGTCCATTTCTAGCTCTTCGCATCTTTAAGTGAACCAGCCTCCACAGAGCCGTCACTATCTCCTCCTTTATTGTATCTTGTATCAACAAAAGATAAAATAAAAATACGAATACATAAATTTACTAAAAGTTATATGACATAATTTTTTAGTAAAAAAATAACTCGTAAACGGGAGAAATTCACAAATCAACTTTAAAACATATACTAAACTCTTATCAAGTTATATATATATTTTTAAATTTTACCATTAAAGTATAAAACAATATTTTTCCCCATATAGTTATAAATATGCCTTTTACCAAGGAGCCCATCTTTGAGCAAGGATTTTATAATTTCAAATAAAATTGATTTGATTCGAATTATTGTTTACTAATAAAAAAATTTATTCAATTTAATTTATAATTTAAAATAGGATGATATTTTGTACACCTGTAATGGAGCTTTTAATTTTTTAAATGGAGTTAATTTTCATATAAATTTACTTGTGAAATTTAAATAATAATGTATCAAATAACTTAATAAAAATAATTATAATTTTTGAACAATAATTGAAGTCGACTCAGATCCTTTTTGAGTTGGGCTTGTAATTAGAGGTGAACAAAATCTGATTCGATTCAAAAAATTCGATAATTTTTTTTGAATTAAATAGTTTGAGTTAATTGAGTTATTCGGATCAATTCGAATAAAAAATTAATTTTTTCAGTTTAACTCGAAAATGAATTACACAATTTGAGTTATCTGAAAATTCGAATAAGAAAGGCAAAATTATGTCATTTTGATAAATGTTTATCTTTTCTAAAGTTAAAAATTAAAACCATTAAGTTACCATTATATTATTTATATAGTTAAATAATCTTGTACTTCGTCTACTAGTTAAATAATCGGTCCATATAAACGCAACATTGAGTATAAATAATAAGATTAATTAACTCAACTCGATTCGATTCGAAAAAAATTTTAAATTGAGTTTAGTTGCTAAAATAAGATTTTTCAATTTGACTAAGTTAAATTTTTTTTACTTAATTCGACTCGACTCAATCGAATATCAATGTAGTTGAATACAGTGGATGAAAATGTCCATTAATGTCATTAAAACAGTACTTTCGTTAACGTCTACTGCTCCCTACGGTAAATGTAAAATATCTAACAGAAGAGGAAAAAATAACTAAACACAACACAAGAAACGTTACTTTCTTTACCAAAAGTTGTGATGTGACATGACATGACATATAAAAACATTAGTTGGCATTTAACTCGTTTTTCCTCATTTTTTTTTATTTCTTCTTAGGGTAAATTTCACAGTTAGACATCAAACCTTTATTATTTTTCATTTTGATCACAATAAATAAAAAATTGCAAATAGGACACTTTACAATTTTGTTTTTCATTTTAGTCACCTCCGTTAATTCATTGTTATTGTATGTTTATCTTAGTCATCCAAATTTAATAAGTTTTTATTTTAATCACTCATTTCTTTTTTAATTAATTCTAAAAAAATTAAAAAAGATAAAATGGTTTTTTCATGTAAAAACTCAAGTTCTTTTTCCTTTTACAAAAAAAAAAAAGAAAAAGAAAATTAAAAAGATAAAATGAGTAACCAAAATGAAAATGTACTAAAATGAATGAACAATAACATTAGATTAACAACAGGTGACTAAAATGAAAACATTTTGTAAAGGTGATACCCTATTTGGAAATTTGTATTTTTCAATGATGAAAATAAGAAAAATTATAAAAGTTGGCTCCTTGTTACCTAAACTTAAAAAAATATGATTGGTACAGCACACATGGGTTTATGGATATCAGCCACTTATCAATCGATGAGGATATTAAAAAGCCATTGAAAGGGAGGAAACATGTGCCAAGCTTGTAGTGGTAGTTGGCGACTTGATTGGAAAAGAACAAAATGAAGTGGGCAGAAAGCCAAAGTCGATGAGGACATTGTGACGTAGTGTCTTGTTTCCATGTCCTACAGCCCTAATATCTCTGTCCATGAACCAAATCAACTTCCATTGTTTTCTTCATTCAACTTCTTCTCTGTTTTCTGATATACTTCAATTTTCATCTTTTAAACTCTCAAAATAGTAATTAATTATATTATTCTCACTCGTCCTTATTTGTTTTTAAAAACATTTATATATGCTTATCTTCTACACTCATTTTCATGTCCAGACAACTTAGGCAATAGTTGAGATTGTAGTTTACTAAAACTCCAAAATATGGTCCCTGCAATTTCTTGTTTCACTCTATCATCATAAGTTGTAAGAACACCCAAAATCATGTAGGAATTATCTTCCTATCAACTTCTCAAAATGCATATTATTTTTCTCAAATTAGTATTTAAGATTTTTTTAAATTTCAAATTAACACTTGAATTTTTTTTTTCCTATTAACTAATTTGGTGTTTTTTTACACCCTTAAAATTTAAGATGTATTAAACGACACGTGCAATTAGTAACATCAAACTATGTCATTATCTAAAAGTTAAATACAAAATTATTAATAAATTTAAATATATATAAATAATAAAAATGAATAAATAAAAAATCTATTACAAAATAAAAAAAAAAATTGCTCATCTTCATCTCTTAATATCCATCATCTTCAAAACTTCATTTCTTTCACCATTGTCTTCTTTCTTCAAATTTGTTTTCATCACCATTATCACTCCAAACAATTCAGAACCAAAATAAAAGACATTTCAATTTTGAACTAACTCAAAACTTTGCAAATTGGAACCCAGACCTAGAGAACTAAAAATAATCTAGAACCCCACTATCAACTTTTTTTTGTAAAACACTCAGCCAAATTTGCAAAATCCACACATAAATGTTTATACAAATTTCCATAGAACCATAAAAATAAAAAATCAAAATTGGGAATTAAAATTCGACTTTGATATAGCTCAGCATGTGGGATACCTAGAAAATTGCAAGCACAAGACCGAGAGAGTATATTGTTTCTGTGACATGCATCCTTTGGTCCCTCAGCCCACTCTCAGCCTCACAAGCAACCTCCCTAGCCTGTGGTGAAGATCGAAGTTTTGAAAACCCAAAGATCATTTTTTTTTATTTTTAGCCTTTGAAGAGATTCTCTAGGAAACACAAGACAAGATTTGAGACAAGGAGGAAGAGGGAAGTGTTTTGGTGGTAGGTTCAGCTGGAGAAAGCCATGGACGGCACTGTTATGGTAACGATTAGAGTATGAAAAAAAGAAAAGAATGGAGAAAATCAAGAAGGAAAAGAAATAAAAAAATGAAAGGAAAAATAAATTTAATGAAGTAAGAAAAAAAAAGTTTTGATTTAAATTTTTTTTGGTAAATTTGCTAGTTTATAAATTTTTAATTTTTATAATTATAATTTATAATCTATTTTTAGATTTTAAAAAAAATATTTTTAATAACTTTTTGGATGATGAACTATCGTTGATACATGATATAATTTCATAAAATTACATGTCTCAAACCTAACACCGTTACAAAAAAAGTGTCAATATAGTGGATGGAATAAAAATTTGAATATCAACTTGAGACAAATAAAACCTAGATACTAACTTAAGATAAGTGAACAAATTCAAATATCAATATTAAATTACATTTTTACCCTCTTATAAATCATTAAATTATAAATTTATATAAAATGTTAAAATTTACATAATTTGTGGTATATTATAAATTGTAATCCATATATAGTGGTATAAGCAAGAGAAAAGATGTATAACATGTTAAGTCAAATTCAAAAAGACCCAACCCAACCCATCTTTTATATTTATATATATATTTCAATTGAGAACTTTTGTGGAAGACTTTCTTGATCGAAGGCTTATGGGGTTCTAATCCCACCTTACCAGCTTAGAGCCATGAAGATGCCATTCAACTATAAAACATATCCAGCTTATGTTCCCAGATTCGTTGATCGATTCAACCAAAAAATTGGCTTCCCAAAAACACATGGCACAAGCTAACTACATTAACTTCTTTTCAATTTACGGATACAAGGAAGTAGCAGATCATTGAAGAGAACAGTAGTGAAACAAGAAGAAACAGAGAAAATTAAACAAATTTGACAGTTTCATACCGAGAAGTAGAGACGAAATTCATATTACAAAAAGAAGAAGAAAAGGGCTCAAATCTATGAAAAATATGCCTGATTTCAGAAGTGAAAGATGAAAAACTCAGATTTGGAATGAATTTCTGTTGCAAACCAATCAAGCTCAATTATGGAAAGTTAAGAAAATTGTATTAGTTTTTTTTTTTTTGGGGGGGGGATTCCAAAGAAAATTTTCCAAAATTCAGAGCAAATTTATTAAAGAAAAGATAAAAGGAGAAGACACAAGTCATCTGAGTTCTCACCGTCGAAGAGGGAAAGACGCCAACACTGGTGATGGTTCTTGGTTGGAAGCTTTGTAAAGATATCTTTGGCTGTCAAATTTTTAAAATTTGGTTGGAAGAGTAAAATCTGAAGATTTTAAAATTTAACCCCCGAAATCAAAACTAAGAAAGAAATTTCTCTTCATTGCTTTCTTTACTTATCATTTACAATGGTATCAGAATGGGGCCGAGGGTGAGGAGAATTCAACCACTTAAAACCTCCTAAAGACCTCACACATGTACAGTGCGAGAGTGAACCAATATCTAACAATGGACCTTCTAAGTCTTAAGGTTTTAGACATTCATCGTTAACTTGGTCTAGGGAGAGCAATGATCCACCATCTTTACTAGGCATTGGAGTAAACCTTTTCGACGTGCGTATTGTTGCAACCAGTGCCGGGGAACGCTCCCACTCACTCTCACTCTCACTATCACTGTCATCCGCAGATTTGAAAACCGGGTGGATATACGCATTTTGAAGGAACCCTTTCAAGTTCAAGTTTGCTTCCTTTGCTCGCTCCAATGTATCTTTCATCATTGCTTCCTGGAATAAACCCAGAAGAGTTGCTATGAATTCCAGTTGTAATATAATGTGTACATAAAGAAAAAAAAAGAAAAAGAAAAACCTTTTACTTCGTTTCCCTTTTATAAGTAATGCAAAACTTGGAGTTTAGCCTAATTGATTATCATCCCCCACGTATGAAGTTCAAATATTGGCATTTGCAACGGAAAAATAGAAGCACCAAAGAAATACCAAAATCTTGCTTCTAATTTAGATCAGTACAACTAACCTGTAAAGGATATCTAACGAAAGCTGGTTCATAACGCCCTTTGCAGAATCTGTGGAAGCATATGGTCAAAACGGGAAGGGTGATAAGCAATGGAGTCGACTGAGAAGCTTCTTTAGTGCTCAATAATCCCATTAGTAGCAGCTGTGAGATGATTAATGCAGAAACGACACGGACATGAACATCAGGCCAGAATGCTGCAGCACTTTCATATTCCTGATGGTAAACATTTATGATCTACAAGTTCATTTCGGTATGTATTAGAGCAAGAATTTCCAGGAGAAAATGAAACAAACAGTTGGCATAAGCATATTTGTTTAGTTGTTACCTGATGACGGTATACGACATAAGCCAAGGCAAAGAATACTATTATGAAGGGAAGCAGTATCGGAGTCACTACAGCATAAACAAGACCGAGTAGGAAGTAAAGTTGTATTTGAGGTTCGCCGGTATTAAAGCCAACGGTCCCGGGATCCATTGCTTCTTCCCGGTCCTTTTCGGTCTTAACCAAGAAGGAATTCTTTAAGTGGTAGATTATCAGGTGCTTCAACCTCAGTATCTCCCCAGCAACTCCGGCCCAACCATCAACCATTATATAAGTAATGAAGAATGTTGCCTTCATTGGAATTGAGACCCCAATTGTCTTTGGCATCCTACAAGGAGACATGTAAGGCAATGGCAAACAGAGAGGATGATCATAAGCTAATCCAGCAATTGTATTATAAATTAGAAGGCATATATATGAGAACGTACTGACTAGTAGATTGGTGGATAAAATGATTAAGTTGCTGAAACGCAGTTCCGGTTATTATGCTCCCAAGAAAAACATTAATAAATTTGAAGAAATAATATCTACTTGCAGATCTCCTTTCCAGAGAAGATAGGCTAATAAATCCTTCGAACTTTGACATCATCATCAATATAGTAGGCAGGAACAAAAGAAATATCTTCAGAGCAATCCCAGGAAGAAAACCTTCGATGAATGACTTTATGAATTTCCTGCATGAAACATGGATGTTGTTAATTTATGCTAGGTATGAGCAGAAAGAAGATGAAGAAGAAAAAGGAACTCACACTTCAATTATGGGTTTGAGGAAGGGAAGCGCTTTCTCAATGCTCTCAATGTTAGCAAGCGATTGTACAATAGCTATAGGGATCATGAAAAAGAATGTAAGAAAGAAAAATGCAATGGCAGCAATAAGCCTTCGAATTGTGAGAAAAACAAATGGAATGGCTAGGTTTTCCCAGTAAACATCTCGTGGTTCAGGAGCCCACTCGGTCAGCCACGTAGTTGGGTTCCTAGATTGTTGGGTTTGTGCACACACAGCAGCTCCCCATCGAGTTTTGAAGGAAACGAATGCTGCTGGCATGATTGATTTTGTGTTGCTACTAACCTTCTCTCTCTCACCACATATCTGACAACAGTCATTAAAGGAACAGATACTTAAGCCCATACTTCCATATTATTACCACTGTTACTATAATCTAACCAAATGCTACTTACATCTCTAGATAATCTCTCAACAATGGATGTATAAAAATCGATTGCATCTACTCTGTTTCCCCAAAGGCCAAGGAAACCAGTCTGCTTGATGGAGAGAAACTCATCAAATGAACTTTGTTTTGAGTTGAATATTAAACTAAATATTTTACCAAAAAAAAAAAAATGAGTACCTTCAATGAAGGTCTCTTTAAGGGATTCCTTTTGTATTTATTTTGATAGAAGTTTAGCCAATTCTGAATTTTCTTCTTCTCATTGACCAATTCTGAGAGCTTGTTAGCTTTGTAAACAAGCTGCAACAAAGAAAAGGTTATGGAGGATGATATGATTTTTAATGTTGAAGTAAGAGACCAGACCTGGTGACTGAGATAGTGATGTGGATGGTTGACAAGGAAGAAATGTTGGACAAGCTCAGTAACTGATTCATCGGGATCAGGTGGGACGTTTCTGACCAGTACCTTTATACCAACAAAATGATGTCACAGAACAAGAACTGGACTTCATTCTTTATTATAATTTAAATCTTCATAGCACTAGGATTCTCTTAAACCCCACGTAATTACTTATCTGCTTCAATTTGAGTGGGTTCAAAAGTAGACTTAATAATAATTCACCTTATTTATCAAAACTAGACTTGATTCTCTTATGAAAGAAGTAATAGAAATAGAGGTTACTGTAAATTGGTTAGGGCGTCGTTGGTCCGACGCAAGGAAATGCAATCTCATAGCTGCCACTCTCTCATACTCTCTTTTCAAAACGTAGCATGTCCAAAACGTAAAGCCATATGCCAGTACTAAATGCGTCCAAAACCTACAGTTGAAAATTAAAAAAAGAAGAAGAACGAAGCAGCAATTTATTTTGTCATATGATTATTCAGAAAACTAGTTCAACTATTAAAGTGTAGTGAGAAAACATACTTATTCGATCCAATCGGAATATTTGATATAGAGAGCTTATCTATATCGCTGTATGTTAAACCCGAATGCTCCAATGTATTATTGCTCCAATTAACTGGAATCATCACCGTAAATGCTATCAATGCTATGGGACCAAATATTTTAAGCCTGCCACCAAACCAACATCCCACTAGCTCCATCATGATCAAAACCAATTTCTGATTTATTACTAGTGTTTCAATACAAATACATACCCCAACAAGTAAATCCTCAAGTAAACAGCTGAATCCAATCCGGCATGGTCGATCAGCTCAGGCTCCGGCAATTGGAGTGCGGCAGGCATCCAGTTCAGAAACCTGGTGTATGACCTCAGGTCCAAGTTCACGAACTTGCTTGCAAACGCACTTCCATTCACCAAAGGACCGCTTCTTAAGCCTTTGATATACCATTTGGAGAAGTAAACCCTGTCATTCACTGGTTGAATCCGAAGCATTGCAAATGCTAAAAAGAAAGCAAATGCTGTGAGAATATTGATAGCTGCTGCAACCCCGATATCGTTTAGAGTAGCCATGTTTTATTTGCTTCAACGATCAACAAACACCACTTTCCTGGAAACTGAGAAAAAAAAAAAAAGTAAATAAAAAGGAGAGAAAACCAAAGGTGTGTGAACGAAATCAAGTGGAAGGTTGAGATATGGGGGTGGGATTTGCACATTCCTTCTTTGTCTGTTTCTGTAAAGGCAAAGGATCAGAGTATAAAAGGAAACAGAGATATCAGGTCAAGTGGGAAGAATTTATTTATTTATTTATTTTTAACATCAACTGATGCAGTGGAGCAGTTTTTCCTTTTCTTTCTTTTTTTATTAAATATTATATTACATTGTACATTGATTGGTGGTAACGGTAACGAAGAAGACATAACGGTTGTTTGTCGGGTCAAAGTCGCACGGCCAGGGATGTGTTTGGTTTTTTAATACTGAAAATCAAATAAATCGAGTTAATCACTTAAATAGAATAAATTAAATCTATTTAGAAAATCAAATAAACCAAAATGAATTTTTTTGGTTTTTGATATTTTTTAATTGAAAAATAATTCTAATTAATACTTATAATTTTATTTCACATAATTATCTTCTTTATTCATCGTATCACTTTTATATTTAATTTTATTTCAAATTCATTATGAAAATATTACAAATTAAATCAAACTATTTTTAATCAACTCAAAAAATATTATTTTCTTACATAATAAAATTCTTCCTTTAATATATGCTATTGCTACTATTAACTGTTATATATATATATATATAGTTCTAATATACGCTTAAATTAATATATATAATTTATAATATAAATTATAAAGCGTATATTAAAACTATATTATAAATTATATATATCTATATATATATTAATTCACATTTTTAGGCCATTATCTAAAGCGTATTAATTATTAAGGTATTCTTGTTGTTTTTATATCAAAACTATATTATGAAGAAATAGCATAATTATATTTAAATTATAAGTATCGTAAAAATTTTTGCTTACTAATTATGAACCCCAAAAAATTGGGTAAATTACCAATAAAAGCCTTTTTTTTCAAAATTTACGGAAAAGGACATATTTCCTAATTATTTATCGGAATGAGCCAACTTCCCCTAAAACGCGTCCACGTCAGCGCGAAGTTAGGGGATGCAGAAGAAAAACGCGTCCCTAAGGGAGCGTTTTATGCCACATCAGTAGAAATCGCGTCCTTGAGGGCGCACTTTGCTGACGTGGTAAAAACGCTCCCTCAGGGACGCGTTTTTACCCTCCACTCCCGTTAGGGTTTTCAGCTATTTTTAGGGTTAGGGTTAGGGTTTTAGGGTTTTGTGTTTTAAGGTTTTTAGGGTTTAAGATTTTAGGGGAAAGTTAATAAACTAGAGTTTAGGGTTAATTAATAAAAATAATTTTAGGGTTAGGGTTTTTGAAAAAAATATATCAGCAATATAAAAATTATTTTTTTTTACAGTAGTATCTGGTAAAATAATTTTGAGAAGACGTTTCTGAACAAATAGTGACCAAAACGCTTCAAGCGGGATGCACTGTGTCGGCAAAGTCTTGAAAAAAGCTCACACGTGGGCGCTCTTTTGCTACAATGAGTCAGTGGTAAAATAATTTTGAGAAGACGTTTCTGAATAAATAATGACCAAAACGCTTCAAGCAGGATACACTGTCAGCAAGATTATTGAAAAAAGCTCCCACTGGACGCTCTTTTGCTATAGTAGTCTCTGGTAAAATAATTTTGAGAAGACGTTTCTGAACAAATAATGACCAAAACGCTTCAAGCAGGATGCACTGTCAGTAAGAGTACTGAAAAAAGCTCCCACGTGGACGCTCTTTTGCTACAATAGTTCCTATTTGTCCTTAGACTATAAATGAGCCAAATTTCATTCTCAGGTTGCATAATAGAAATTGAGGCAAAAGTAAAATAGAAACTGAAGATGAGTGAGCGTATTAGTCTTTGTTATTTACTATGATGGTGAGGTTCGTGACAATCGAAGACGGTGTTGTTTTTTTATCGAAGAACACAGCGCGACTGGTTTTTAACCAGAACATAGATTTGACAGAACTTCGTAAAAGAATTAGGCAAAAAATCTTCGGAACAACGCCAATGAAAGTTCAGTCTATTAAGTATAGATTTTGTGCTTCGGTTGATCTCGTGAGATATGACTCATTCGACATCAAAGGTCCTCGGAGCTTGGAGGCAATGGTGGAGACTCATCTCGCCAGTAGATCACCCTATCTTGAGGTATATGTATAATTTTCATCGCCAAGTGATCTTCCTTCAACTTCAACATCTATTATTGTTCGAGGAGAATACACGACCCCAAGCCGACACTCTGTTAGCGGGAGGCAGAATACGGAATCACCTATTTTTAGTGGTAGTTTGGAAAACATAATGTAACACCCCAAACCCGGCCCAAACATTACGACCGAATTTGGTATGCTACAGAGAAAACATTTTGAAAATCCCTTTAAGCTGATTTAAGTTTTGGTGAAAACATCTCATTTTTAATTATTTGTTAAAAACCGTTGAGGTGTACGAGGAAAACCATACCTAGCTTCGTGGTTTAAAAAAATCTATTAAGCCTTGTTGTTATCAAATACAGATGTACCCGATGGCACAGAAAACATTTACGTTTAAATTGGGAAAATTTGTGTAATCATGTTAAGGACATTAAATAGTTTAAATAAATTATCCAAAGCATGTAAAGTATCAAAATAAAATATTAGGAGGCCTTATTACATCTTGAACAAAAATTAAAACCAACAATAATATAAAAATAATTTAAAGTTCATTTAAACTCCATTTCCACTGCATGGCCACCTTGAGTCCATCCGGCTCCTCATCCGCGATCTACGAGTCACTGAAAAATGTTAAGGAGAAGGTGAGTCACCAAGACTCAATGTGTAACCCTTCCCCCGGTTTAATGCAACAACATACACAATTTATAACAAATTAACATGCACTAAACCATGCACCCAACCTAGCCATCCAAACACCTTTCTCTACCCCAGTGTGGTACCAAACCCACCGGTGGTGCCAAACCACCGTGACTTAAAGTCACGATATCCGTCATATTGTGGTGCCAAACCACTTTGGTGACTCGAAGTCACAAATCGAATGATGGGTCCAACCCATCGTGTGATACCAAATCACTGGCGTCAATCCCATAATGTAAACTGTGGGGCCAACCCACTGTGGTGCTAAGCCACTGGGACGAGACGCTATGAGGTGCCAAACCTCTGGAGGTGCCAAACCTCTGGTGACCGTAGTCCCATAATATTCTCTTATCCCTTTAACAAATAAAATAAATTAATCCCATGCATTATCTCTTATCACCTTTTTAATCCAAATAAAATAAACCTACCATTATCTAAAATAAATAAAATAAAACAATCATTATCTCTTTCCTTCCAAAATTAATTCTAAAAGGATTAAACAAGCATTATCCTTGCCCACTTGAGAGTCCATAAGCTGTCCACTATCTCCTCTCTTTGACGCAAAAAGACCAAAAATTAAATCCCACTTACTCGCTGCCCACGTGAATCGAACCTCACCCTCATTTCTTTGCAAGTCGCCATAACGCCCCAAGCCACTCTGCCAAGGCGTTTCTTTGTGATATGATTCACCCAAAACTTCTTTTAAGACCTCTTTCCGTAGCTCCCCCTTGCCTTAACGCCAAAGAAAAATAAAAACATGCCCATGCCGCCAACGGGATTCGAACCAAGGCCCTTGCCTAGGCGTCATTCCAGGCCCTTAAGTGGCGCATGGAAGCCACTTTACCAAGGCCAACCCTTGCGTCATAAATCCCTCACGAATCTCCCTTAAAGCCTTTGTAGCCTAGTTCCCTTATTGACGCAAAAAAATAAAAGCCTCTAATACGCCCCGCGTTACTCGAACCTCTTCCCTCCTGCGCAAGCCTCCAAGGCCCCTAAAGTAGCGTCCCAAGCCACTTTACTAAGCCCAAGTTCATGTCCCTAAACTCCTGAAATTTTCTTTAAGGCCTCATCAGCCTAATTTCCTCTTTTTACACTTAAATCCAAAATTTTTCCAAAGCTTTCACCCTCATTCTAAAGTTCTAAAAACTCTTAAAACATCTCCAAATACCCTTAAAACCCACTAGCACTTGGGTTATGCTCCAAACGCATAACCCCTAATCTAGGATGTTACACATAACCCCTGCACGACACTCGGTTGGTGGATGGGACATGCATATCCTTCCTTCGACGTTCGATGCTAGAAATACGTATTGGGGAATGTCATCAAATTCTAGTGGTTGACAATCCACATATGATTGAGGACGTTAAGAAAGTTGTTTAAGAAGGGATAATGTACTCCCCACGACATCCACCGGCGAGGGGACCTCGTTCCTTGTAAATGATGGTGGGTCAGATGATGAGTCTGATATCGATCCACCTCGAGAGCCCGGCCCCGATGGTGCAGAAGTTACATTATTTTACGAACCGAGCTGTTCTCCAACCATACCAAGATGTTGAAGGGGTTCGGATGAAGAAGAAGAAGATCCGCGATTCGTAGGCGTACTCACCTCCAAACCCACATGCATAATGTCAATCTATCTCAAGATGATGCATTGGAGTTTCTGAACTACCACACGTAAGGCGTGGCCAGCATAAGTACAAGTTAAATCGTTGGATTCAGATGAATTAGAAGTTGTTAAAGAGTTTTCCAACAAGGATAGTTTTCTTGGTGCATTGAAACAATATAGCATCGAGAACAGGGTTAACTACAACGTGGTTAAACCCAAACTCGATAAGTACGAGGCCAAGTGTGCAGTGCAAGACGGTACATGTTCATGGAAAATCATGGCCTCGTTGAGGAAAATGACAGGCTTGTGGGAGATTAAAAAGTACAAAGGTCCACATATACGTCTTGTCGGTACAGTATCACTAGGTGTTTAGGGTTTTTGAATAATACTGATATTACGTAATGTTGCATTATTTAACGTACTTCGTTGACAGGTGTTTCACAAGATCATCCCAAGATGGATTCAGATATGTTGGCTAGCTTAATAATACCGACATTGAAGGCGGATCCCAAGACTTCAGTGCCGGGCGAGTCAGCTGATGACTGAGATTTCTTTCTATCTAGGTTAAGGAGGCATGTTTGCCCCCAACCTGATATATGCGTTATATCGGATCGGGGCCCTGGAATACTAGCCGCAATAGAGCGACAGAGAAGCCTATGGCATCGCACACACCATCGATATTACCTAAGGCATGTTTCGTCCAACTACCACGGGCAACATCGATCTACAAGTAGTGACCAACATGGGCATGTAATATTTATTAATATAATTTCGTTTGTAATATTCAATTTAATCTTAAATGAATAGTGGTATGTAATATTCGCTATCAACTTATATTGGCAGGGTACGAAATCAATAAGGACCGTTTTCACGAGATGTTGGCGATTTTGCGCTCAGTTAACGAAGAAGGCGCAAACTACCTATGCAACATACATTTCGAACAGTGGACACAAGCATACGATGGCGGCCTACGATATGGTCATATGACTTCAAACCTGGCTGAATGCATAAATTCTGTTCTAAAAGGAACGCGTCATTTGCCGATAACATCGGTTATGCGAGAGATATATTTTCATTTAGCGGCACTATTTCCGAAGCGAGCAGTGAGTTATAAAGGCCAAATGCAGGGAGGTCATGTATGGTGTGCGAAGGTATTGTAAGAAATTAACAATGCGAAGGCACGAGCCAACACCATGCACACAGTATGTCACGATCGCGACAACCTATGGTTTCGTGTGACGGAGTTTGACAGACCGAACCAAGGTATTATTGGCGGGCAATATCGTGTACACTTGAGAAATATGACCTGCGACTGTGGGATATTTGACGCACTTCGTTATCCATGTGCTCATGTAATTGCAGCTTGTCAGAATCTCCGTATTGATCCCATGAGCTATGTCGACGAAGTTTACAAAATAGAATACATGTACAACGTGTGGAGACACGTATTCCCACCAGTACCAGATGAACGTAAGTGGCCGTCTGTATCGCTTGCTCTGTTTAAGCTGTTACCGGATAGAGAACTGCGTCGCAAACCAAAGGGTCGACCTTGCTCGACTAGAATACACAACAATATAGATATCTGAGAAATAGCCAACCAACGGAAGTTATGCGAATGGTGTAGGAACCCAGGCTATACATCTCGCTCATGTCCAAATCGGAATAGTTGATAGTCTCCTTATCATTTTTGTCTCTTGATAGCTATGAAAATTCTTTTAATTTCTTGATGAAAATGGTGAACTTTTTTAGAAGGACTAAGTTGCAAAACAAAAAAGAAGTTATTCAATTAATTTAAAATATCACCATCATCAGTATTCTTTAAAATTATCTTTCTTGCTAAATGATTATTTTGCCCCTTACGATCCTTCAAAATTCCTACATTGGATCAACACCCATCTTGATAAAATTACAAATTAACCCCTCATACTTTTTCACTTATTCAATTTAGTCCTAATTCATCCATTTCTTCTTAGTTTCTAGATCCTTCCACCCTAAAAAACATCTTTTATTTTATTAAAAAAATTAAAAAATAAATTTTATTTTATTAAAAATAATAAAAATAAATTACAATAAAAAATATAAAAATAACTTTTATTTTATTAAAGATATAAAAATAAATTACAATAAAAAATAAAAAACAACTTTTATTTTATTAAAGATATAAAAAATAAATTACAATAATAAAATATAAAAACAACTTTTATTTTATTAAAGATATAAAAATCAATTATAATAAAAAAAATAAAAAAACAACTTTTATTTTATTAAAGATATAAAAAATAAATTACAATAAAAAAATAAAAAAAAACAACTTTTATTTTTTTAAAGATATAAAAAATAAATTACAATAAAAAAATAAAAAAAAACAACTTTTATTTTTTTAAAGATATAAAAAATAAATTACAATAAAAAAATATAAAAACAACTTTTATTTTATTAAAAATATAAAAAATAAATTACAATAAAAAATAAAAAAACAACTTTTACTTTAATAAATGAAACGATATAAAAAAGTTTATACAAATATTTTAAAAAATCAATGTGGGTACCGGTCGGAATCAGTGCCACATGGGGGTGGTCGACGGTTATGCGCTGGATTCCTTATTCTTCCAGCTTCCGGCGAGGGTTGTGGTTTCTCCGTGAGGATTACTGTTCCTCCTCGGTGGGGTGCAGTGGTGGGTGTTGGGAGGATGACCCACCTTGATAAAATAATGAATGCGTAGGTGTTTGTATCACCAATGGCGGAGGTGTTTGAATCCCATAAGGCATCAGAGATTGGTAAAAAGAATAGCTCCCCGACGGCGCCTCGTGCGATCCCTCATGCGACGGCAACCTATAGATCGGCGGTCCACTCGGAGTAGTCGAGAACGGACTCGAACCGGGCCATGCATTCCAACCTGCCATAGGACTGGGAAAAGGAAACATATAATGATTAAGATACATATAAGGGCTAGGATAAGCACCTGACATAACCGGAAAAGCGTGTGATGTGGGTGTCGTCGGCTGAAGTGTTGGGCCCGGTGACTGTGTGGGCGCTGTTGATGGGCCCGGTGATTGTGTCGGCGCTGTTGATGGGCCCGTCCCATCATCCATTCTCCTTGGATTTAAAGGGCCCCGTCGTTCCCTTTGTACACGAAGTTGCCGTCGCCTCTCCTCTTCTGACAATAAATACGGCTTGCCATGAATCCTAAACCATGGCATGTATTCCGGCACGCACGCTAACTCAGGAACGATGATTGGTTCCCGAGTAGGTATATAATCATACCGGTTTTCCCACAACTCGATATACGCTGACCAAAATCTTGGCCAATCCGTATGCAACTGCCGTAAGTCGACTTTGTGCTTATCATCGAGCACCTCAGGTGCCACGAGAATCGGTTGTCGGAATCCAAATTGACGCAGAACTCGATCTGACTGGTGCATCTCCACGGTGGCATAGTTGACCAATGGGACCTTCACATGCCAAATGTTCGGATTTTGAAAGAACTCATTCGGAATTACTGCCCGAATTGACGGATCCTCGTATGGTGTCCATTGAAACTATATTAACATGATAAAAATATTAGTTATATACTAAATACTAAATACTAAATATTAAAAACTAAATACGAAATACAAAATACGAAACGACTATTTTATTACGAAAATATATTTTATTTAATACTTACTTGTGCTTCCGACTGTTGGTCTAATAGAAGTCGTATACCTTCAAGCGAGGTAGGTATTCCAACATAACTCGCCGAATGGTTCCACCTAATTAAATAAATTTTTAGCATACAATTATATTTTAAATCTACGTAATAATTGTAAAATCTAATATTAAATTTATCTCGTTATGAGTAGGAATGTATATGGATGGTTCACTCGAGGACGTAAAAATGGAAAGCGAAACCGTGCCCATGATTGCAGTAGTGATAGACAACCTCCGATTTTCGCTTTATTCGGTCGCGTCACCCGCACATCTCCGATACAATTTCGCTATGCGGTAGACCCCAACTCAATTCACGGCTGCTCTAAAATCAACGAGTTTCAGCAGACCATCTCGGATGTACGAGGTTTTGTGACAAGTCCAGCATCAGATAGCCTCCAATCATCTCAAGAATGTATGCCCGAGCATACCGTATTCTTTCTAATTCGGTCGAATCATTATCCGGCTCCGGGAATGTGTCTCGTAACTAGCCCATCTCGATCTGACCTCTGTTAATGTTATCCGGAATAGCACCCAAAAGCTCGTAGCATATGGCTCTCCAATCACCAGAAGTTACGGACCCGGTGACTACGTACCCATCCACCGGCAATCCCAATTGCAAATGCACATCTTCCAGAGTGATAGTACACTCTCCGCATAGAAGATGGAAAGTGTGCGTCTCGGGTCTCCACCTCTCTATCAACGCACTGATTAGCTTCGGGTCCAACTTGCACCCCCGGCCTATCGTGGCCACGTGCCAAAAACCCGCTTCCCGCAGGTAATTCTCAATCAACGGCGATGGCGGACCAGGCATATTGCGAATATAACATTGCAACACCCGATCTACAGACTGTTTAATAAATTATAAAATAAAAATTAATTAAAATTGCATAAACCTAAAAAATATTAAATAGTATTGAAAAAATAAAATTATAACTTACCATTGTCATTTGATCGACGGAGATGTGTTTATTGTCGAGACGAATTAATTCTCCGGCCATTGCTAATACGATCAAATATTTTTAATTTAAAAAAGAAACTATTTCAAAAAACTTTTAAACAGGGTTTTTTTGTAAAAATTAAAGGACTTTTGTGAAATTTGAGAGGAACTTTAAAGGAATTTGAGAGAAATTTGAGTGGAATTTGAGAGAAAGTTGAGAGAAAATTGAGAGAAAATTGAGTAAGGACCTTTGTGTGAAAAAAATGAATGGGTGGGGGGGTTTTATAGTTTTTTTTTTTTTACCGTTGGAGGCCCAACGGTAAAAAAAAAAGTGATCGTTGGAAGCAGGCAAAACGCGTCCCTGAGGGAGCGTTTTTGCCACGTCAGCAAAGCGCGCCCTCAAGGACGCGATTTCTACTGATGTGGCATAAAACGCTCCCTCAAGGACGCGCGCTCTCTCTTTACATCCCCGACTTCACACCGGCGTGGACGCGTTTTAGGGAAAATTGGCCCATTCCGGTAAATAATTGGGAAATATGTCCTTTTCCGTAAATTTTGAAAAAAAGAGCTTTTATTGGTAATTTATCCCAAAAAATTAGTCAATTTGAGCTGTATAAAATTATATATATATTTTTATATTGGTTTATGAAAGTTTGGGTTGAATCCAAACAATCCGTCCCCTTTCTTAATTATAAAAATTTAAAAAATATTAAATTTTTTATTGTTTAAAATTATTACCTTTATCTAAATTTAATAGAATAAAATAAGATGCTAAATGAGGTATAATTTTTTTAATATATCAAATAAGCCTTATTTTAAAATAAAATTTCATTTCAAAGAAAAATTAAGTAGGAAATAAAATTAAATCGTTTTATTGAATCAGAAAATTACTAATTTATATATATATATATATATATATATTTGTTAAATATCACTTTTACTCTCTAATGAAACTGATTAACATTTCCAATTAATTTTTAATGTGATTTTTTTAGGAATGAAAAAAAGGCGAAACCAATGAGTTTCAATTCCATCTGATTCGATAGGATATATATATGTTTAAATAAGCTTTATATTTATTTTGTAAACCCTTAATCTATTTTTTTAGGGCATTTTACCTAAAAATACCCTTTTTTTACCTTATTTACGGAAATAGATCGAATTTTTAATTATTTACCGGAATGAGCCGATTTCCCCGAAAGCGCGTCCACGTTAGCGCGATGTCAGGGGACGTGCCAGCAAAACGCGTCCCTGGGGGAGCGTTTTGCCACATCAGCACAAATCGCTTCCTTGAGGGCGCGCTTTGTGTTGATGTGGCAAAACCCTCCCCCAAGGACGCGTTTTGCCCGTGTTTTTTACCCCCAACGGCTATTTTTTTGACCGTTTGGCCTCCAACGGTAAAAAAAATAAAATCTATAAAAGCCCCCTTTCATTTTTTCACACAAAAGTCCTATCAAATTTCACAAAAATCCTTTAATTTTTGCAAAAAAGCTCTGTTTAAAAGTTTTTTGAATTAATTTTTTTTAAAATTAAAAAATATTCGATCGTGTTAGCAATGGCCGGAGAATTAATTCGTCTCGATAATAAACACATCTCCGTCGATCAAATGACAATGGTAAGTTATAATTTTAATTTTTCAATACTATTTAATAATTTTTTCATTTATGCAATTTTAATTAATTTTTATTTTATAATTTTTATAACAAATCAGAGATCGGGTGTTGCAATGCTATATTAAGTAATATGTCCGGTCCGTCATCGCCGTTGATAGAGAATTACTGCGCGAAAGCGGGTTTTGACACGTGGCCACGACAGGCCGGGGTGCAAGTTGGACCCGAAACTAATCGGATCGTTGATAGAGAGGTGGAGACCGAGACGCACACTTTCCATCTTCCATGCGAGTGTACTATCACTCTGGAAGGCGTGCGATTGCAATTGGGATTACCGGTGGATGGGTGCGTAGTCACCGGTCCGCAACTTCTGGCGGATCGGGGCCGTATGCTCACGAGCTTTTGGGTGCTATTCTGGATAATATTAACGGAGGTCGGATCGAGATGGGCTGGTTACGAGACACATTCCTGGAGCCTGATAATGATTCGACTGAACTAGAAAGAATACGATATGCTCGGGCATACATTCTTGAGATGATTGGAGGTTATCTGATGCCAAACTTGTCACGAAACCTCGTACATCTGAGATTGCTACTGAAACTCGTTGATTTTAGAGCAGCCGGTGAATTTAGTTGGGGGTCTGCCATGTTAGCAAAATTGTACCGGGAGATGTGTGGGGCCACGCGACCGAATAAAGCCAAAACCGGAGGTTGCCTATCACTACTGCAATCATGGGCACGATTTCGCTTTCCATTTTTACGTCCTCGAGTGGACCACCCATATACATTCCCACTCATAACGAGGTAAATTTTATATTGGATTTTACAATTATTACGTAAATTTAAAATATAATTGTATGCTAAAAATTTATTTAATTAGGTGGAACCATTCGGCGAGCTATGTTGGAATACCTACCTCTCTTGAAGATATACGACTTCTATTAGACCAACTGTCGGAAGCACAAGTAAGTATTAAATAAAATATATATACATAATAAAATAGTCGTTTCGTATTTAGTATTTAGTATTTAGTATTTAGTATTTAGTATTATGTATATAACTAATATTTTTTTCATGTTCATATAGTTTCAATGGATACCATACGAGGATCCGACAATTCGGACAGTAATTTCGGATGAATTCTTTCAAAATCCGAACATTTGGCATGTGAAGGTCCTATTGGTCACCGTGGAGATGCACCATGATTATATACCTACTCGGGAATCGATCATCGTTCCTGAGTTAGCGTGCGTGCCAGAATACATGCCATGGTTTAGGATCTATGGCAAGCCATATTTATTGTCGGAAGAGGAAAGGCGACGACAAATTCGTATACAAAGGGAATGACAGGGCCCTTTAAATCCAATGAGAATAGATGATGGGACGGGCCCATCAACAACGCCGACACAATCACCGGGCCTATCAACAGCGTCCACACAGCCACCGGGCCCAACACTTCAACCGACGACACCCATATCACAGTCTTTTCAGATTATGCCAGGTGCGTATCCTAACCCTTATATGTATCCTAACCCTTATATGTTTCCTTTTCCCAGTCCTATGCAGGTTGGAATGCATGGCCCGGTTCATCTCCATTCCCGATTACTCCAAGTCAACCGCTGATCTATAAGTTGCCGTTGCATGATGGATCGTACGAGTCGCCATCGGAGAGCTCTTCTTTTTACCAATCCCCATCGCCTTATGGGATTCAAACACCTCCGCCATGGGTGATGCAACACCTCCGCAGTCATTATTCTATCAAGGTGGGTCATCCTCCCAACATCCATAATCAGATCCCCTACCGGAGGAACCACAATCCCCGCCGGAGTAACCACAACCCCCGCCGAAAGCTGAACCAAGGAGAAATCCAGTGCGTAACCGTCAACCACCCCGATGTGGCACTGATCCCGACCGGCACCAATATTGATTTTTGTTAATATATTTGTACAAAATTTTTTATATTGTTTCATTTAATAAAATAAAAGTTATTTTCAATATTTTAATTGTAATTTACTTTTTATATTTTTAATAAAATAAAAGTTCTTTTGAATAGGGCAGTATTTTTAATATTTTTATATTTTTAATAAAATATAAATAATGCAACATAATTTTATTACAACAAACTATCAACTATTCCGATTTGGACATGATCGAGTTGTATGGTCTGGGTCCCTACACCATACGCACAACTTCTGTTGATTGGCAGTTTCTCGGATATCCATATTGTTACGTATTCTAGTTGAGCAAGGTCGACCTTTTGGTTTGCGACGCAGTTCTCTATCTGGTAACAGCTTAAACGGAGCAAGCGATACAGACAGTCACTTATGTTCATCTGGGACTGGTGGGAATACGTGTCTCCACACGTTGTACATGTATTCTATTTTGTATACTTTGTCGACATAGCTCATTAGATCTAGACAGAGATTCTGACAAGCTGCAATTACATGAGCGCATGGATAATGAGGTGCGTCAAATATCCCACAATCGCAGGTCCTATTTCTCAAGTGTACACGATATTGCCCGCCAATAATACCTTGGTTCGGTCTGTCAAACTCTGTCACACGAAACCATAGGTTGTCGTGATTGTGACACACTGTGTGCATGGTGTTGGCCCGTGCCTTCGCCTTGTTAATTTCTTGCAATACATTCGCGCACCATACATGGCCTCCCTGCATTTGGCCTTTATAACTCGCTGCTCGCTTTGGAAATAGTACCGCTAAACGAAAATATGTCTCTCGTACAACCGATGTTATTGGCAAATGACGCGTTCCTTTTAGAACATAATTTATGCATTCAGCTAGGTTTGAGGTCATATGACTATATCGTAGGCCGCCGTCGTATGCTTGTGTCCACTGTTCGAAAGGAATGTTACAGAGGTAGTTTGCGCCTTCTTCGTTAACTGAACGCAAAACCGCCAACATCTCATGAAAACGGTCCATACTTATCTCATACCCTGCCAATATAAGTTGATAGCGAATATTACATACCACTAGGGGTGAGTATTCGATCGAGTCGAGTCGAATCGAGTCAAAAATTTTTGAGTTAGTCAAGTTAACAAATCCTATTTTAGCAACCGAACTCAATTTGAATTTTTTTCGATTCGAATCGAATCGAGTCAAAAAATTTCGAGTCAAATCGAGTCGAGTTAACGAATCCTATTATTTATACTTAATGCTGCGATTAGATGGACCGATTATTTAACTAGTAGACGAAGTACAAGATTATTTAATTACATGAACAATATAATGATTCTACCTCTTAACTTAATGGGTAAACATTTATTAAAACGACGTAGTTTTGCCTTTTAACTTAATTATTTTGAATTTTAACTTTTAAAAAAGTAAACATTTATCAAAACGACGTAGTTTTGTCATTTCTTATTCGGATTTTTGGATAACTCGAATTGTGTAATTCATATTCGAGTTAAACCGAAAAACTTAATTTTTTATTCGAGTTGATCCGAATAACTTGATTAACTCAAATAACTTGAACTATTTAATTCAAAATTTGAAATTTTTATCGAGTTTTTCGAATTGAATTGGATTTTGCTCACCCCTACATACCACTCTTCCATTAAGAATAAATTGAATATTACAAATGAAATTATATTAATAGAGATTACATACCCATGTTGGTCACTTGTTGTTGTTCACTTGTAGATTGATGTTGCCCGTAGTAGTTGGAAGCAACATACCTTAGGAAATATCGATGGTGTGTGCGATGCCATAGGCTTCCCTGTCGCTCAATTGCGGCTAGTATTCCAGGGCCCCGATCTGATATAACGCAGATATCAGGTTGGGGGCAGGCATGCCTCCTTAGCCTAGAAAGAAAGAAATCCCACTCATCAGCTGACTCCCCCGATGTTATTGCAAATGCAATTGGAAGGATTCTCCCACTGCCATCTTGTGCCATAGCTAGCCATAGCCGATGGGTATATCTACCATACATAAAGGTACCGTCAATTTGTACCAATGGCTTGCAGTATAGAAATGCGTCTCGACATTGCTTAAAGCTCCAAAATAGACGCTTGAACACTTGGCATCCATGGAGCAATCGGTCGTTGTAGTACGCAGGTACCGTTTCAAGGTCTGTTATGTAGCCTGGGACATATCTCTCTAGCACCTGACACTACTGCCACACTTCATTATATGAAGCGTCCCACCGACTATGCAACTTTTCCAACGCCTTCTGCTTAGCTATCCAAGCCTTGTAGTAAGAGGGCGTGTACCTCAATTGGCTACGAATATTGGCAATTAAGATCGACACTGAAGTCCTGGGATCCGCCTTCACCGTCGGTAGTATTAAGCTAGCCGACATATCTGAATCCATCTTGGGATGATCTTGTGAAACACCTGTCAACGAAGTACGTTAAATAATGCAACATTACGTAATAACAGTATTATTCAAAAACCCTAAACACCTAGTGATACTGTACCGACAACACATGTATGTGGACCTTTGTACTTTTTTATCTCCCACAAGCCTGTCATTTTCCTCAACGAGGCCATGATTTTCCATGAACATGTACCGTCTTACACTGCACACTTGGCCTCATACTTATCGGGTTTGGATTTAACCACGTTGTAGTTAACCCCGTTCTTGATGCTATGTTGTTTCAATGCACCAAGAAAACTATGCTTATTGGGAAACTCCTTATCAACTTCCAATTCACCTGAATCCAACGACGAACTTGTACGATCACGCCTTCTATGTGGTAGATCTGGAAACTCTAACGCATCATCTTGAGATAGATCGACATTATGCATGATGGCTGGAGGCGAGTACGCCCTGAATCACGGATCTTCTTTATCTTCATCTGAACCCCCTTCAACATCTTCAGATATGGTTGGAACAGGCTCTGGTTCAGAAAATAATGCAACTTCTGCACCATCGGGGTCGGGCTCTTGAGGTGGATCCACATCGAACTCATCATCCGACCCACCATCATCTGCAATGAACGAGGTCCCCTCGCCGGTAGACGTTGTAAGGAGTACATTATCCCTTCTTAAACAAGTTTCGTAACGTCCCCAATCATATGTGGATTGCCAACCACTAGAAGCTAATGTCGTTCCCCAATACGTATTTCTAGTATTGAACATCGACCCACCGATATGCATGTCCCATCCACCAACCGAGTGTCGTGTAGGGGTTGTGTTTTTCATACTGCCACCAAACACGGGCGCTTCCGTATTCTGCCTCCCACTAACAGAGTGTCGGCTTAGGGTCATGTATTCCTCTCGAACAGCAGTAGATGTTGAAGTCAAAAATTCATCATTTGGCGATGAAAATTGTACATATACCTCAAGATAGGGTGATACACTAGCAAGATGAGTCTGCACCATTGCCTCCAAGCTACGAGGACCTTTGATGTCGAATGAGTCATATCTCACGGGATCAACCGAAGCACAAAATATATACTTAATAGACAAAACTTTCATTGGCGTCGTTCCGAAGATTTTACGCCTAATTGTTTTACAAAGTTCTGTCAAATCTATGTTCTAGTTAAAAACTAGTCGCGCTGTGTTCTCCGATAAAAAAACAACGCCGTTCTCGGTGTCACGGACCTCATCATCATAGTAAATACTTTTGCCTCAATTTCTCTTATTGTAACTTATGCAACCTGAGAATGAAATTTGGCTCATTTATAGTCAAGGCCAAATAGGAACTACTATAGAAAAAGAGCGTCCATGTGAGAGCTTTTTTCAGTAATCTTGTTGACAATGCATCCTGCTTGAAGCGTTTTAGACACTATTTGTTCAGAAACGTCTTCTCAAAATTATTTTTTCAGATACTACTGTAGAAAAAGAGCGTCCACGTGGGAGTTTTTTTCAGTAATCTTGCTGACAGTGCATCCTGCTTGAAGCATTTTGGGCACTATTTGTTCAGAAACGTCTTCTCAAAATTATTTTTCAGATACTACTGTAGAAAAAGAGCATCCACGTGGGAGCTTTTTTCAATAACCTTGCTGACAGTGCATCCTGCTTGAAGCGTTTTGGACACTATTTGTTCAGAAACGTCTTCTCAAAATTATTTTTCCAGATACTACTGTAGAAAAAGAGCGTCCACGTGGGAGCTTTTTTCAGTAATCTTGCTGACAGTGCATCCTGCTTGAAGCGTTTTGGACACTATTTGTTCAGAAATGTCTTCTCAAAATTATTTTTTCAGATACTACTGTAAAAACAAACAAATTTTTTTTATATTGCTAATATATTTTTCTCAAAACCCTAAACACAAAATTATTTTTAAAAAACCCTAAACATAATTTAATTAATTAACTTTAAAACCATAAACCTTAAACCCTAAACCCTAATTTCATTAATTTTTTTCCTTAAAAACCATAACCCTAACTCTAACACTAGACAAAGCTGAAAATCCTAATGTAAAAGACGGGCAAAATGCGTCCCTGGGGAGCGTTTTGTCCACGCCAAAGACAAAGCGCGCTTCAAGGAAGCACTTTGTCTTGGCGACGTGGACAAAACGCTCCCAGAACACGTTTTGCTGGCACGTCCCCTGACATCGCGCTGATGTGGATGCGTTTTCGGGGAAATCGGCCCATTCCGGTAAATAATTAAAAATTCAGTCTATTTCCATAAATAAGATAAAAAAATATTTTTAGCTAAAATAACCATTTTTTTAATTTTAATCTATTACTTTTTAAATTAAAAAATGTGACACATTAAATTTTAGGAACCCAAAACATAATAAACTACTTCTAATTGGGTGTACCAAAAACCAAAAGGCGTTTCATTAATATTTTACAGATATAATGAAAAGCAGTTGCCAAATTAGATTTCTTTTTCTACGTAACAACAAATCTCAAACGTCAGATCCAAATGGGGCGGGGGCTCACAGGATTTTATATTTGCTTTTTTCAATAAAATATCTTATGGAAGATTTCAATTTAAAAAAAAAAACAATTAAATCTTTGTTTTTCTTTTTTTTTTAATTATTTAAAATTTTAAAATACATAAAAAAGGGGCAATATACCCATATATACAAAAAAACAAATTTACGGAAAAGGGCCGGTTTTTTTAAAATTTACGAAAAATAGTCATTTTCCCACAAAATGCGTCCACGTCAGCACGTTTTGTGGGGATGTAGCAGAAAGCGCTACCGGGAGGCGATTTTGCCACATCAAAGACAAAGCGCACCGACGAGGACGCGCGTTTGTTGATAACAAAAAGCGCTCCCCGGTAGCGCTTTTTGCCCTTAGTGTTAGGGTATGAAATTTTATTAAATATATTAAAATTAAATTACAAAAAAAATTAAACAACTATTAATTTATTAAATGTATTAAACTAAATTACAAAAATAAAAATAACTTCTTATTTTATTATATTACATATATTAAAATTAAATTACAATAAAATAAAAACTTCTATTTTATTAAATATATTAAAATTAAATTACAAAAAAACATTAAAAACTATTAATTTATTAAATATATTAAAACTAAATTACAAAAAATAAAAATAAAAATAACTTCTTATTTTATTATATTACATATATTAAAATTAAATTACAATAAAATAAACAACTTCTATTTTATTAAATATATTAAAATTAAATTAAAAAAATTAAACAACTATTAATTTATTAAATATATTAAAACTAAATTACAAAAAATAAAAAATAAAAAATAAATTCTTATTTTATTATATTACATATATTAAAATTAAAATACAATAAAAAAATTAAATAATTTCTATGTTATTAAAGATATTAAAATTAAATTACAATAAAAAATAAACAACTTCTATTTTATTAAATATATTAAAATTAAATTAAAAAAATTAAACAACTATTAACTTATTAAATATATTAAAACTAAATTACAAAAATAAAAAAAATAACTTTTAATATCTTTAATAACATAGAAATTGTTTAATTTTTTTATTGTAATTTAATTTTAATATATGTAATATAATAAAATAAGAAGTTGTTTTTTATTTTTTATTTTTTTGTAATTTAGTTTTAATATATTTAATAAAATAAAAAGTTGTTTTTAATTTTTTAATTTTTTGTAATTTAGTTTTAATATATTTAATAAGAAGACTGTCAACTATTCCGACTTGGACACGAGCGAGATGTATGGCCTGGGTTCCTACACCATCCGCACAACCTACGTTGGTTGCTCGTTTCTCGGATATCCAAATTGTTGTGTATTCTACTCGAGCAAGGTCGACCTTTTGGTTTGCGCCTCAGTTGTCTATCCGGCAACAGCTTATACGGTGCAAGCGATACCGACGGCCACTTACATTCATCTGGGACTGGTGGGAATACGTGTCTCCACACGTTGTACATGTTTTCTATTTTATACACTTCATCGACATAGCTCATGGGATCAAGACGGAGATTCTGACAAGCCGCAAGTACATGAGCGCATGGGTAACGAAGTGCATCAAAATAACCCACAGTCGCAGGTCCTATTTGTCAAGTGTACACGATACTGCCCGCCAACAATACCTTGGTTCGGTCTGTCAAACTCCGTCACACGAAACCATAGGCTGTCGCGATCGTGACACACTGTGTGCATGGTGTTGGCCCGTGTCTTCCCCCTGTTAATTTCTCGCAAGACCTTCGCGCTCCATACATGGCCTCCTTGCATTTGGCCTTTATAACTCACTGCTCGCTTTAAAAATAGTGCCGCTAAACGAAAATTTTTCTCTCGCACAACCGATGTTATCGGCAGATGACACGTTCCTTTTAGAACAGAATTTATGCATTCTGCCAGGTTTGAGGTCATATGACCATATCGTAGGCCACCGTCGTATGATTGTGTCCACTGTTCGAAAGGAATATTGCACAGGTAGTTTGCGCCTTCTTCGTTATCTGATCGCAAACTCGCCAACATCTCCTGAAAACGGGCATTATTGATCTCGTACCCTACCAATATACGTTGATAGCGAATATTACATACCACTCTTCAATTGAGAATAAATTGAATATTACAAACGAAATTATATTAATAGATATTACATACCCATATCGGTCACTTGCCGTCGCTGACTTTTAGATCGATGTTGCCCGTAGTAGTTGGATACAACATGCCTTAGGCAATATCGATGGTGTGTACGATGCCACAGGCTTCCCTGGCGCTCTATTGCGGCTAGTATTCCAGGGGCCCGATCCGATATAACGCATATATCAGGTTGGGGGCAAACATGCCTCCTTAACCTAGATATGAAGAAATCCCAGTCATCAGCTGACTCCCCCGGTGTTATTGCGAATGCAATCGGAAGGATTCTCCCACTGTCGTCCTGTGCCACAACTAGCAATAACCGATGCGTATATCTACCATACATAAAGGTACCGTCAATTTGTACCAATGGCTTGCAGTATATAAATGCATCTCGGCATTGCTTAAATGTCCAGAAAAGACGCTTGAACACTGCGCATCCACGGAGCAAACGATCGTTGTAGTACACTGGTTCCGTTTCAAGGTCTGTTATGCTGCCTGGGACATATCTCTCCAGCACCTGACACCACTGCCACACTTCATTATATGAAGCGTCCCACCGACCATGCAAATTTTCCAACGCCTTCTGCTTGGCTATCCAAGCATTCCTGTAAGAAGGTGTGTACCCCAATTGGCTACGAATATTGCCAATTAAGGTCGGCACTGTAGTCTTGGGATCGGCCTTCACTGTCGGTATTATTAAGTCAGCCAACATCTCTGAATCCATCTTCAGATGATCTTGTGTAACACCTGTCAACGAAGAACGTTAAATATTGCAACATTACGTAATATTAGTATTATTCAAAAAAATTGAACACATAATGATACTGTACCGACAAGACATGTATGTGGACCTTTGTACTTTTTGATCTCCCACAAGCCTGTCCTTTTCCTCAACGAGGCCATGATTTTTTAAGAACATGTACTGTCTTGCACTGCACACTTCGCCTCGTACTTATCGAGCTTGGATTTAACCACGTTGTAGTTAACCCCATTCTTGATGCTGTACTGTTTCAATACAGCAAGAAAAGCATCCTTGTTGGAAAACTCGTTACCAACTTCTAATTCGCCCGAATCCAACGACAAAGTTGTACGGTCACGCATCCGGTGTGGTAGTTTAGGAAACTCCAATGCATCATCTTGAGATAGATCGACATTATGCATGTGGGCTAGAGGCGAGTACGCCCTGAATAGCGGATCTTCTTCTTCTTCGTCTGAACCGCCCTCAACATCTTCAGGTACTGTTGGAACAGGCTCCGGTTCAGAAAATAATCCAACTTCTGCACCATCGGGCCCGGGCTCTCGAGGTGGATCCACATCCGACTCATCATCCGATCCACCATAATCTGCAACGAACGAGGGCCCCTCGTCGGTGGATGTCGTGGGGAGTACATTATCCCTCCTTAAACATCTTTCGTAACGTTCCCAATCATATGTGGATTGCCAACCACTAGAAGTTGATGACGTTCCCCAATACGTATTTCTATCATCGGACGTCGAAGGAAGGATATGCATGTCCCATCCACCAACCGAGTGTCGTGCAGGGGTTATGTTTTCCATACTACCACCAAACACGGGTACTTCCGTATTCTGTCTCCCACTAATAGAGTGTCAGCTTGGGGTCGTGTATTCCCCTCGAACAGAAGTAGATGTTGAGGTCGAAGGAAGATCACTTGGCGATGAAAATTCTACGTATACCTCAAGATAGGGTGATCCACTGGCAAGATGAGTCTCCACCATTGCCTCAAAGCTCCGAGGACCTTTGATGTCGAATGATTCATATCTCACCGGATCAACCGGCGCGCAAAATCTATACTTAATAGATGAACTTTCATTGGCGTTGTTCCAAGATTTTACGCCTAATTCTTTTGTGAAGTTCTAACAGATCTATGTTTCGATTAAAACCCGATCATGCACTGTGTTCTCTCGATAAAAAAACAACACCATTTTCGGTGTCACAAACCTCACCATCGTAGTAAATAACAACATTAATACGTCACTCATTTTCGCTTTCTATTTTTCTTTTGCCTCAATTTCTCATTATGCAACCCGAGAATGCAATTTGGTGATTTATAGTCTAAGGATTGCCACAGACTCATCAGAGCAAAAGAGCGCCCACGTGGGAGCTCTTTTGATGACTCTTGCTGAAAGTGCATCCTGCTGGAGCGTTTTGGCCATCGCTTGTTCGTAAACGCGTCTTCTCAAATTATTTTACCGAGAATATCAGAGCAAAAGAGCGTCCACGTGGGAGCTCTTTTCAAGACTATTGCCGACAGCAGCATCCTGTTGGAAGCGCGTTTGTACCATCGTTTGTTCGTAAACGTCTTCTCAAATTATTTTACCGGAAAATATCAGAGCAAAAGAGCGCCCACGTGGGAGCTCTTTTCGCACTCTTCCCGACAGGTGCATCTCGCTGGAAGCGCTTTGTACTTGTTTGTTCGTAAACGTCTTCTCAAAATTATTTTTCCGAGACTATCAGTAGCAAAAGAGCGCCCACGTGGGAGCTCTTTTCGCATTTTGCTTGATCGTGCATCCTGCTTGAAGCGTTTTTGGCAAATCGTTTGTTCGTAAACGTCTTCTCAAAATTATTTTGCCAGATGCAAATCGTAAAAAAATTCAAATAATTTTTTTGGCTAATATATTTTGCCCAAAACCCTAAATATATTTTTACTAAACCCTAATTAACCCTAATCTACTCCATAAACCTTAAAATTTCATACCATAACACTAAAAACAATTAAAAGGGCGGACGGAGAAGGAGGGCAAAAACGCGTCCACGTCGGTAGCGTTTGTGGGGATGCAACTTGAAAGCGCGCCCTGGGGCGCTTTTGCCACATCAACAAAGCGCATCCCCGTCAGTGCGCTTTGTGCCGATGTAGCGAAAGCGCTCCCCCGAGGGCGCGCTTTCCTGCTGCATCCCCACAAAATGCGCTGACGTGGACGCGTTTTATGGGGAAATGGCCCTTTTCCGTAAATTTTAAAAAAACCGGCCCTTTTCCGTAAATTTTTTTTTTGGTATATATGGGTATATTGCCCTAAAAAAAGACTTCCAAATTTAAAAAAAAAAAGCAATTAAGCTCCAGTTTTTTTTCTTTGCATTCAATTAAGTATTTGAACTTTCAAAATGCGTCAAAAAGGTCCTCATTTTTTAAAAAAAACAATAAAACCTTTTTTTTTTTTGCACTCAATTGGGTACTTGAACCGCCCCTAACTTTTTTCAGTTAAAGCCACCACGTGTCACAATCACAGCGTGATATGTGAGGAAAAAATGATAAAAAAAATCAATAAATAATATAAAAATTATTAAATTTTAATTAAAAAACCATAAAAATTGAAAAAATTATAAAAAAATTTAGAATTTTTTAATGTAATTGTTTTTATGGTGCAGCTTAAGGATGTAATGTTACAACGGGATTTCAGGATCCCCACATTGTTCACTCATGAATACTAACTTATATTGATAGGTTGCTTTGGTTGTGGACTGGAATGCGATTCCTTACCCTGATTTGGTGGGGAGGATTTTTTTTTTAATTTTATTTAATATTAATATAATTTTTTATTTAATTAGATTTTATTGAGGTGGTGAAATCGTCCTTTCTGATTAGCTCTGATTTTTTTTTTTCTTTTTAACAGCGGTAAGGATTAACATTTGTTACAGAAATAAAGTTTAGATATCTAATTCGACAAAAAAAAAAGTACTAACTCTAATAAAAGCACGAATTAAGAATCTCTGCTCAATTAAGCCTTCTATTTATTTGTTCTATCCTCAATATTGTTTCTTTGTGGTTAATCATTTTTCTTTATTTTTTCGTTTATTATTTAGTAAATTTTTTATTCAAACTTTTTAAATAATGATTATTAATTAATTTTTATAAAAATAATTTAATAAATTCATCTAAAGATTAACATGAACTAAATTAAATATAAATTTAAAATACATTATTTTAATTGAAGTGAAATAGATTTTTTTAATAAATAAGTCAAATATATTTAATTTTATGGTAATTCAAAAATAGAATTCAATATTCATCATTTTTTAATTAAAAAAATAGGTAAATGAATAAATTAAATAGAGTTAATTGTCTTTTTATTTTAAATTTGCTTAGAGTATTCTTCAAACTATAATGGAAACTATATTTTATAGTAAACTTGAGGGGTGAGTGATTTTTATCCTAATAAATATTAGGGTAAATTATATTAGTAGTCACTCAATTATTAATATTTTTTTATTAACAATTATGAAAAATTACAAAATGATCACTCAATATTTAGTTTTGTCTTTTTTTGTCATCGGCGAGTTAACGTAAAAATGGAAACATCCAAAAATCTAAGCTAGTTGGATGACCAAAAAAGATAAAAATTAAACAATTGAGTGAAAATTTTATAATTTTTCATAATTGGATGACTAAAAAAAACATAATTGGATGACTACTAATATGATTTACCCTAAATATTATATATTAAACATATCTGTTTTCTTTCATTCATGCATATATGTCAACAGCTACGTAATGATTTTTATTTTTTACCTGCAAAATAGGAGCTTACTTTGGATGGCGATGTTGGCCTGACATTCGTTCTGGTGAACGGCAATCAGGTGGATGTCCATGTCTTTCAACATTATAGAACGTCCACAAGAATTGCACGGAGCAGTCCTTGAGCCACAAATGCTTTCATGCTCTAAAAGTCCTCTTAATCTGTCACGAGCATCCATAGCGGAGCTTCCAGCTTGAACCATATCTCCACAAAATTGACATGTATTTAAGCGCAGTGAGCAATCTGAGGCTTGGTGTTGCATCTGTCCCTGTAAAGAGAAAGTAAGAAAAGTTTTCTAGATCAACAAGAAATGAAATCTGCAATCAGTCTTTCCAATTTCCAGCCACCCAGTTCTCAATTTTCTCATCTTGATACAAGTTAAAAATTTTCTACTGAAGAAAATATATATCAACATTTATTATTTAGTTTTAATTGACTAATCATTTTGGTTACTCCAGGAATTAAAAAAGGGATCAACTTGTTTAGCTGATGGATCCCCTTAAATATACAATATCCAGAACCTCGTGCTTTGAAAAGGACAAACCAAAATGTTTGAGTTTCTAAACATTTTACAATGGGGTGTCAGTCATCAAAGGTTGTCTTTTATGAACACTTCCAACTATTTCAAACCTTTCATTTTGCTAGACAAATCTAGAACATGTCGACGGCACTGGCATCTCCTAATGTTTAATAATGTATTTTGTATTAGCAACCTAACAAAACACCTAAAACTTAATTTACAATAAGTATTCACGCTTGGTACTAATCATCATCTGCCAGCTTAGAGGGGAGCTAGTGGGCTGGCATCTCATCCGGTTACTGGCACAGAATGACACGCACTAATAAAAGTAATGCATTAGGCAACATTCTCAAAGAACTGGAACAACAGTTACCGGATTTGTAAGTATTTTATTGAAAAAAAAACTCAATGGATGAAGGAAACTGACCATCATTTATTCAATAATCATTCAGAATTTATACAAAATAAAATCAATAACCCACTAACTTTCTCCTAAACTTAAGCAACACACAAATAACTAATTCCTAAAAACAGGAACAAACTTTGACACAATCAACTTAACAAAAAAACACACGTGGACATGTTTTAGTCCTGAAGCATTTTCTTAACACTCTTAGGAGCTGCAAATACCAAGTCTTGACCTCAGAAACTCGAACTTGCAAGCAGGCAATGGTTTGGTTAAAATGTCTGCAACTTGATTTTCTGTTTTGCAGTAGACAAGAATCACATCTCCATGTTTCTGTACTTCCCTTAGGAAGAATAGCTTGGTATTAAAATGTTTAGTCTTCCCATGAAACACGGGATTATGAGAGATAGCAATAGCAGCTTGGTTGTCAACAAGAATCTCTGTGCTTTCCTTTTGCTCCAGATCAAGATCAAGTAAAATTTTCCAGCCATAAAGCTTGATTAACAGTAGCTGTTGTAGCAATAAACTCTACTTCGGCAGTGGATTGGACTACAGTTTCTTGCTTCTTCTAGCTCCATGAGAAAACACCAGAGCCAAGAGTAAAAAATTAGCCTCAAGTGCTCCTCATATCATCAATGGAACCTCTCCAGTCACTGTCAGAAAAACCAACCAGCTTGAACTCCTTGCTCCTTATGAACTTAACACCAAAATTATTTGTGCCTTTGACATATCGAATCACTCTTTTGGCAGCCTTGAGATGTAATTCACTTGCACAATGCATGAATCGAAACAAAATACTTACAACATTCAAAATATCAGGCCTTGTTGCTGTGAGATACATCAAGCAACCAATCAAACTCTTGAAATATCTTTCATCAACTTTGTTAGCACCGTCTTCTTTGCAAATCTTCTCTTTCTGGTTTATTAGAGTGCTTGCTGCCTTGCACTCCTCTATCTGAAACTTCTTCAGAACCCGAGATCTGTCATTTCAAACACCTTCATCATCTCCTGTTTGAAATTTTGAATATGATCAATATTGTTTCCTGTAACCAGTAGGTCATCAACATACAATGAAACAATAAGAATGTCTGTATCATTGTGCTTGACATACAAGGTTGTTTCTGATAGACTTTTCAGAAATCTCAAGTTCAACAAATGTTCATCAATTTTGCTATACCAAGCTCTTGGAGCTTGTTTTAGACCATAAAGGGCCTTCTTAAGAAGATAGACTTTATCTCATTCACCTTCCTTCCTAAATCCTTGGGGTTGCTCAACATAATTTTTTTCCTGTAAGACACCATTTAAAAAAGCTGATTTGACATCCAACTGGAACACTTTCCAACCTTTTTGTCCAGCTATTGCAAGCAGTAACCTGATTGTGTCCAATCTAGCAACATGAGCAAAAGTGTCAGAGTAATCAACACCAAAGATTTGGGCATACCCTTTAACCATAAGCCTGGCTTTGTGCTTGTTGAGTGAGCCATCAGCGTTAAGCTTGGTTCTAAATACCCACTTAACTCCAATTACCTTCATACCTTGAGGTCTATCTACAAGGATCCAAAATCTTGTTCTTCTCTATCATTGACAGCTCCTCCTCCATTGCAGCTATCCATTTTTAATCCTTTTTTGCTTTTGCATAGTCAGCAGGTTCACACACAAAAACATTACACCTTTCATAAATATCTGAAAGCAACCTTGTTCCTCTCATGGAAGCATCATCCACTATTTCATTCTGCCAGTCATCTTTTTCTTCGATGCTTGAATCAGAAAACTTGAGTTTCAGCTCTGTCATGGTCTGACCCTTCTTCTCTGCATCATCCTAGCTCCACTCTTCATCCTCCACAAAGTGAACACCCCTACCAACAACAATATTTCCAGTTTGTGGCTGAAAATTTTTATAGGCCTTACTAACAGTACTATAATGTACCTGGTGATGCTCTCCTATCAAGCTTGTCACGCTTGCTTTGTAGAACATGAGTGAAACACAAGCAACCAAATACTTTAAGGAATTTTAGAGATGATTTGTAACCATACCATGCCTCAAATGGTGTTTGTTCCTTCACCGCCTTTGTTGGAAGCCTATTTTGAAAAAACACAGCCGTATTTGCTGCATCTGCCTAAAAATTCTTTGGCAAATTCTTCTCATGTAGCATGCATCTCGACATTTCTATGATGTATCTATTTATGTAGCATGCATCTCGACATCTCCATGATGTATCTATTTCTCCTTTCACTAACTTTATTTTGTTGAGGTGTGTAAAGGGCTATAAGCTGATGCTCTACGCCTGAATCTTCACAAAACTTGTCAAATTCTGCCGAAGTGTACTCCTTCCCATTGTCAGACCTTATACTCTGAATTTTACAGCCACTTTCATTCTCAACTCTTACCTTGAACTTCCAAAAAACTTGAGCTACTTCCGATTGAAATGTCAAGAAAAAGATTCAGCACATTCTGGTGAAGTCATCAATAAAGGCAATATAATAGCGACTATCTTTTAAAGAAGGTGTTCTTTGAGGGCCTGCAACATCTGTATGGATGAGCTGCAATTTGTGAGTGGCTCTCCAAGTTGAATTTGAAAATGGCTTCCTATTTTGCTTTTCAAACTAACACGCTTTACAGCTTGAGATTGTATCACTAAGCTTGGGAACATCAAGTGCCAACTCATTTTCTCTTAGTTGTAGTAGCCCTTGATGATGATAGTGTCCGACTCTCTTGTGCAAAATTTGTGTGACATCTTCTTTGAGAGGAAAAGCAGATTGCTCCTCATCTAAAGGATTGAGTGAAAAACTTTTTTTTATTACTTTAAAGATATCTTGATTAGCTGCATCCTTAACAAGAAATATTCATCTTCAAAAGTAACTTTAAAGCCTTTTTCAATAAGTTGACCCACACTCAACAGATTTTGGTCAATGTCAGGAACAAAGAGAACATCCTGTATATGTTTTGTACTTGTACAGCTTGCAATCGCAACAGTCCCCTTTCCTTTGACAGAGATGTAATCCCCATTGCCAATTTTGACTTTGGTGATCTTAGTTGGCTTCAAATCTCTAAACAACTCCTTGTCACGAGTCATATGATTGGTGCAGCCACTGTCAATCAACCAACTTTTATTTGATTCACTGCCCACGAAGCATGTAGCCGCAAATAGTTGACCCTCATCCTCTTGATCAGAAATCTTAGCCTCTTCACCTTGCTGTTGATTCTTGTTCTTGTAAATTATAGCTTCATGCCCCATTTGGTTACATTTGGTGCACTTGGCATCCGGTCTTCTCTAGCATTTGTAAGGAGGATGACCCTTTCTATTGTAATGTTAACATAGAGAGTAGGATCCCTTCTTGATTCCTGCTTTGTTGTTGGCTGAAGATTCTCTAGTAGAATTTTGATTCTTCTTGAAAAACTTCTTCTTGTTGTTCCTCTCATTCTCATGATGCTTAGCTGGCAAGGCTCATTCAACAGCACTTTCTTACCTCATGGCTCTTCTTTGCTCCTGTGCTTGCAAAGCATTGAGAATCTTTGCAAGAGTGATTTGAGTCAGATCCTTGGTATTTTTCAAGGCTGAAATAGATGCCTCAAATTTTTCAGGCACTGTTACAAGAAATTTTTACTTAATTCTTGAATCCTTGAACTCAGAACCAAGTAATCTGATTTAATTTGCAATGTCTAATAACCTATCAGAATACTCTTTAACTGATTTTGTTTCCTTCATCTTCTGCAACTCGAATTCTCGAATCAAGTTTAGCACACGCATTCCTTTGATTCTTTCATCTCCCTCATACTCTGACTTGAGATAATTCCATATCTCATATGCTGACTTTAAAGTCATAATCTGAGTGAAGATAGTAGATGAGACTGCAGCGAACAAACATGCCTTTGCCTTGGATTTTTTTGTCTTCTTCTCATTCTACAATTTGATCTACGCTAAGGTAGGATTGTTTGGGAGAGTAAGAATTTCATAATCCTCTTCCACTACTTCCCAAATATCCAAAGCTTCCATATACGCCTCCATACGAACTGCCCAAACTTGGTAGTTGTCTTCATCAAACACCGGTGGAGAAATTGAAGAGAAACTGGAACTTGCTTCGACGTCTATGACATAGCAACCTCGCACACTCACTCACAGATCCCTTAAGAATACAGCTCTGAGACCAATTGTAAGTATTTTAGTGAGAAAAAAACTCAATGGATGAAGGAAACTGAACACCCTTTATTCAAAAATCATTCAGAATTTATATAAAATAAAATCAACAACCCACTAACTTTCTCCTAAACTTAAGCAACACACAAATAACTAATTCCTAAAAGTAGGAACAAACTTTGACACAATCAACTTAACAAAAAAACACACGTGGACATGTTTCAGTCCTGAAGCATTTTCTTAACAGGATTCATGAATTAGCTTCTGTTCCACTTCTGAAAGAAATTTTAAAAAAGAGTGGAAGTAATATTGTGCTAGTTAATTTAAAAAAAAGTTAAAATAAATTTACTACAGAAAAGAGTGTGGCCTGCCATGTCTTTCTTCTCAAGGGCTACTGCACAAGGACACCTAAATGGGTCATGAAACACTTTCATGTGCTTCTCTATCTCTCCTAGTTGAAAAAGTTTCCCACATTTGTCTTAATGCAGATGATTTTTGGTATCCTCAATCCTAAGTACAATTCCACAATCAACATATAGAAAAACAACATTATGTCTACTACAGTATGCTTCATGAAGTGCTATACTCCTACTTGGTATAAAATGCTTGCAATTCTGACACTCCACAGTATCCAGCTCTATCAAAGATGAATACATGGCTTGTTGGCCCACCTTACGCTTGCTGTTCTCCTGAACATGCACTGAAACCTGATACTTGGTTGTTCCTTTGAAGTCATAGACAGCAAGGCTGTAAGTACCAGCACCTAAGTTCCTATCTTTGGAACTGAGGATCAAAGTCTTTGAACCAAAATCATGGGAAGACCATTCGTGTTAGTGCTGGTTTAAAAATATAAGGGTAAGCTGCGATATATAAAGATCGGTAGCTCCACCATTTGTCCCGGCATCTGTCTTTACCTATCTCCACCATTTGTCTCGGCATCTATGTAACAGCTCGATTTTAGGGCTAGTCGGAGCAGTGGTTTCGAGACCACTAATCCGGGGTTGAAAAAATTTATTTTGGTATTATTTTATGTGTTATGGCATAAATATATGGTTATATGAAAATTTTGATGCTTTAATTTAAGCAATTGTATGCTTAATTGTGAAAAATGACTAAATCGCATAAAGTGCGAAAGTTCTATTTTGCAAGGTAGATGTGTCTAATAGTCATAGAATATTAAATTAGAGGTCCTTAAAGTGCAATTAGGCCATTAAGGGTGTGTTGGCTGGCCATATATACTAGGGAGACAAGAGCATTAAATTTTTGGTCAATTTGGTGGTATTAGGTGATGAAAGAATGAATAAAATAAGATAAAAAGAAGAAATATCATCTTTCACTATTCATGATTCTCCTCCACCAAAAATTGAAGATAATTAGAGGATTTAGAGCTCAAAACTTTCAGCCAAGCTATCTCCTTACAAGTAAGTGATTTTAGAGGTCTTTCTTAAGAATTTTTGTACTTTTGAAGTTCCCAAAGCTTAAGCTAGCTAATGAGGGGATTAATTTGCTATATGGTTAAAAGTTTAGGGACTTGCCATGAGGGTGTTCATGTTTTTTGCTGAGTTTTATGGAAGAAAATGAATGTTAGTGAGTGAAGGAATAACTTTTGTGAAAGGTGTTACCATGAAAACACCTAAATGGGACTTAGTTGTAAAGATTGTAAATGTGTAATAAATGCATGAAATAAATGGTTTTGTGAGTTGTTGTAAGAGGAATAAATGTTCAGCTAGGCCTGTTTAATGAGAAAATATGATGAAAAATGATTTACAAGCCTAGGGGCAAAATTGTAATTTTGCCATAGTGTAAGGGCAAAATGGTCATTTTTTTTGCCTAAGTAGAGATTTTGATGTACTATGATTTATAAAGTGATGGAATGAGTGAATTTCATTATTATAGATTAAGAAGAGCGCGGAAACATCCTTGACCGGGAAAAAGACAATGTCATGGATTGAGCCGTTGATTAACATATTTTGCACCGAGGTAAGTTTATGTGTAAACGATTCATTTCGAGTATACATGTTGCTAGTAAATGGTGCATTGTATGAATGAAATTATTTATGATTGAGACGGATTGAATTCAATAGATATTGAGTAATTTCCATGTTAGTCTAATTATAGATTAATGATGGGCTACGTGCGATACAACCGTAAATATTCCTAATGGTGGGCTAAGTGCGATACCACCGTAAATATTCCTAATGGTGAGATAAGTGCGATACCACCTTATCAATCATTCACGATGGGCTGTGTGCGATACCATCGTTCATATTATCATTTGGTAGGCTATGTACGATACCACCATAAATATTCTTGTTGGTGGGCTATGTGCGATACCACCCTAATTATAGATTAATGGTGGGCTATGTATGAAACCACCGAGTGTACGGTATTATTTCAATGGTTCATTGAGGAATTGTTTGAGTGTTTGTTTCATATGACTTTGTGGTAATAAGTGCAGGGAATGTATGCTATTAAATGTGAGCATTATGCTTGTTATATGGTTGGAATGTGGTAAGAGATGAAATGAGTAAGCATGACTATGGAATATGGATTGTTCTTGCTTAGTATCTAATGCTATTTATTGACTAGCACATGTTATGACTTTTATTGTTTATATGTAAACTTACTAAGCTTAAAGCTTAATCCCTTTCTTTTCCCTTGTTTTATAGAATCAAAGAGCTAGTTCGGGATTCGAAGATAATTGAAAGATCACCCACACTATCGACTCATCTCGTTACATTTAGACTTAGCATTTTGAGTATGGCATGTATAGGGGCTAGGCTTAATGAAATGTTTTGTTGTTTTGGCCAAGTGTATTGGCTCTTTTAGAGATGAACTCTTTTGTATATTGCCATAGTTGATGGCTCATTAATGCTAATCTATGAAAGGATGAGGTTATTCATGAGTGTGTGTGTGGTACATGATGGGGTTATTTGGTTAAAACTTGTATGAATGGGTTGATATTTGAATGTGACTATGTTTGTATGAGCTGGGGTGATAAAAAGAGCTTGGCAAATAGCCTTGTTCTTGTCCACAAGGGCGAGCACACTGCAGCGTGTGTGGCTAGGCGTGTGACACACAGTCGATCCCATGGGTGTGTGGCTAGGCCAGGTGTCCCCGCATGTTAGTCTTACAAGTCGAAGCTCTGTAGTAAACACACGGGCAGAGACACGGCCGTGTGTCTCAGCCGTGTGAAAGGCACGGCTAGGGACATGGGCGTGTTCCCAGGCCGTGTGAAGTCTGCACCTGAATTTGGAATTTAATTCGCCACACGGTCGAAGGACACGGGCGTGTGACTGGCCGTGTGATGCAAGTTAGTGTCGACCACGGGTGTCGAACACGAGCGTGTGATATGTGACACGGGCGTGCCCTTCCCTCCACACGGGCGTGTGGCCCTAGTAAAGCAAATTTTTTATAAGTTTTCAAAAGTTCCCGGTTTGATTTCGAGGCCCTCCATTTGCATGATTAAGGCCTCGTAGGTCCATAATAAGAATGTTATGAATGTGAATGAAAAGTTTTAAATTGAAAATAAAATTTGATAGCCCAGTGATGTATGTTCAAGTGAGATAAGTCTGGTAATGCCTCGTACCCGATTTCATCGTTGAATACAGGTAAATGGTGTTACATTTAGTGGTATCAGAGCTATGGTTTAGTCGGTTCTCGGACTACTATAGCATGTGTAAGGGTCTAGCTATACATGCCATAGAATACAATGATAGTGTGGTGACTTCTGACTATATTTAACTATGTTTTTGTATAGTAAATGGATCCTGACCGAGCAGCTGCTGATGACACTGCTAGTAATATGCCAGCTCCCACGTAAAGGACCGCGCCTGTAGAATATAGACCCGAGACTATGGGTTAAGGTGAAGAGGCTCTGGAAGCCTTTCTTCACATGATGATTAATTGGTACACGGAGTATGTGCGAGCGAATCCTAATGCTCAACCTCCTCCACCCCCTCCTATACCTCAACCAGTTCATGTGGCTCCTCAAGGTATAGGATTGGTGAGGATGACCAAACCCCCGGTAGATAAGATTTGGAAGCAAGGGGCCGAGGAATCTAGAGGTAACATAAGCGATGACCCCGAGAGGGCGGAGTTCTGGCTTGAGAACTCAATGAGAGTATTTGATGAACTCTCCTGCACACCAGAGGAGAGCTTAAAATGTGCCGTGTCATTGCTGAAGGACTCGGCCTATCGTTGGTGGAAGACGTTAACTTCGGAGGTTCCAAGAGAGAGGGTGACGTGGGACTTCTTTTTGGATGAATTCCAAAAGAAGTATATAAGTCAGAGGTTTGTAGACCAGAAACTGAAAGAATTCCTTGAATTGAAGCAAGGAAAAATGACTGTGACGGAATATGAACGCGAATTTGTTAGGCTCAGCAAGTACGCACAAGAATATGTGTCTACAGAAGCTGTCTTGTGTAAAAGGTTTGAAGATGGGCTGAATGAGGATATCAGACTTCTAGTTGGAATTTTAGAGCTAAAAGAATTTGTGGTGTTGGTTGACAGGGCATGTAAGGCCGAGAAACTGAATAAGGAAAATAGGAAAGCCATAAGTGAGGCCCGAGATGCAAGAAAAAGGCCAATAAGTAAGTTATACCAAGCTCAATCAAAGAAGTCCAAGGAGATGAAGCCTCGGACGACTGCATCAGTTGGATATTCATATCGAGATCGAGGTAATATATACTCGGCCTCGAGAGTTCAAGCCACCTCCATGGCAAGTGTGGGCAATCCAAAGTCCAAACCGAAGTATCTAAATTGTGGAAGGTAACACGCTGGGGAGTGTTGGGGGAATAACCGAAACTGTTACAAGTGTGGTTCACCTGATCATTTCATCTGGAATTGTCCTGAGAGGGATAACAAGGAAAGGAAGCAAGAGATAAGATCAAGCAATGTATCTTCAAGGGGTAGATCACAAAAGAACCTGGGAGGAGGGACTAGTAGTAGAGGTGCACCTCGAGATTCTGTTGTGAGATCGGAGGGTCGAGCACCTGCAAGGACTTATGCCATTCGCACTCGCGAAGAGGCATCATCTCTAGATATAATAACAAGTACTTTTTCTCTTCATGATATTTTTGTTATTGCTTTGATTGATCCGGGGTCTACCCATTCTTACATTTGCATGAGATTGGCATCTAGTATGAGTATAATTGTTGAGTCTACAGAAATTGTAGTAAAAGTGTCAAACCCGTTGACTACTCATAGTGTTTTAGTGAACTGTTGTAGTAAATTTATTGAATTGAAATGTGAGAATGGAGATGTTATTCGGGTTGAATCAGGTAGGTCAGATAGTTCGCCTGTGATAATTTCATCTATGGTAGCTGAGAGATACTTGAGGAAAGGATATGAGTCCTATCTCGTCTTTGTGTTGAATGTTTAAGAATCAGAGGTAAAGATTGAATTAGTGCCGGTGGTATGTGAGTATTCAGATGTATTTTCGGAAGAGTTACCCGGATTACCTCCAGTTAGAGAGGTCAAGTTTGTGATTGAATTAGTTCCAGGTACGGCACCTATTTCAGTTGCTCCGTATAGGATGGCACCGCTAGAGTTGAAAGAATTGAAAGTTCAGTTGCAAGAGTTAAATGACAAGGGTTTTGCAAGACCGAGTTGTTCACCATGGGGTGCTCTGGTACTTTTTGTAAAGAAGAAGAATGGGTCGATGAGATTGTGCATAGACTATAGACAACTCAACAAGGTGACAGTGAAGAATAAGTATCCTTTGCCAAGGATAGATGATTTATTTGACCAATTGAAGGGAGCTACAGTGTTCTCCAAGATAGACCTAAGGTCTGGCTATTACCAGTTGAGGGTTAAGGAGCAAGATGTACCGAAAACTACATTTCGGACGAGTTATGGCCATTATGAATTTCTTGTCATGCTATTTGGTTTAACGAATGCTCCTGCGATTTTTATGGATTTAATGAATCGTGTCTTCCGACCGTATTTGGATAAATTTGTGGTCGTTTTTATTGATGACATACTAATTTATTCTCGAGATGAGAGTGAGCATGCAGAGCATTTGAGAATTGTTTTACAGACTTTAAGAGACAAGCAGTTATATGCTAAATTCAGCAAGAGCAAGTTTTGGCTCCGAGAGGTCAAATTTCTAGGACACATTGTGTCGGGTGACAGTATAAGAGTTGACTCGAGTAAGATCTCGGCCATTGTGGAGTGGAAATCGCCAAGGAATGTATCTGATATTAGGAGCTTTTTGGGTTTGGCGGGGTACTACAGACGGTTTGTCAAAGGGTTTTCCATGATTGCTACCCTGATGACAAAACTGTTGCAAAAAGAAGTTAAATTTGAATGGACTGAGAAATGCCAACAAAGTTTCGAGAGATTGAAAGCATTGTTGACTGAGGCACCAATTTTGGTACAACTTGAGTCGGGGAAAGAGTTCGTAGTCTACAGTGATGCGTCATTAAATGGTCTCGGCTGTGTGTTGATGCAAGAGGGTAAGGTAGTAGCTTACGCCTCGAGACAATTAAAACCGCATGAGAAGAATTATCTGACTCATGATTTGGAGTTGGCTGCAATTGTCTTTGCTTTGAAGATTTAGCGTCATTATTTATATGGCGAGAAGTGCCGAATCTTCACCGATCACAAGAGTTTGAAGTACTTAATAGACCAAAATGATTTGAATTTGCGACAACGGCGGTGACTTGAATTAGTAAAGGACTATGAGTTAGTAATTGATTACCATCTGGGAAAAGAGAATATGGTTGCGGATGCCTTGAGTAGAAAATCCCTATATGCTTTGAGAGCTATGAGTACGAGCTTAGCGTTGTCTGGTGGTGGTGCTATATTAGCCGAGTTGAGGGCTAGACCATTATTTATTCAGCAGATATGTGAAGCTCAAAAGAATGATAGTGAGATACAAGTTAAGAGAGCTCAGTGCGAATCGGGAGATGACTCTGATTTTTGGGTTAGTTCAGATGGTTGTTTGATGTTTCACGATAGGATTTGTATGCCAAAGGATGACTGGTTAAGCCAGAAAATTTTATATGAAGCACACAGTGGTCGTTTGTTAGTACACCCGGGCAGCACAAAAATGTACAATGATTTGAAAAAATTGTATTGGTGGCCGGGCATGAAAAAAGACATCTCCGAGTTTGTTACGAAATATTTAGTTTGACAACAAGTGAAAGCCGAACACCAAGTGCCCTCGGGATTACTTCAACCGGTAATGATTCCCGAGTGGAAATGGGATCGAATCACCATGGATTTCGTAACGGGGTTACCTATGACTCCGAGAAAGAAAGATGCTGTGTGGGTCATTGTTGATAGATTAGCAAAGTCGGCTCACTTTATACCAATACGTGTGGATTACTCGATAAGTTAGCCGAGTTGTATATTGCTGAGGTGGTGAGATTGCATGGGGTGCCTATATCTATTATCTCGGATAGAGATCCGAGATTTACTTCAAGATTTTAGAAGAAGTTGCAGAAATTCTTGGGTACGAGACTGAATTGTAGTACCGCGTTCCATCCACAAACCGATAGCCAATCTGAAAGAGTGATTCAAATTCTTATGGATATGCTCCGATGCTGTGTGTTACAATTTGAAGGTAGTTGGGAAAGATACCTACCTTTGGTCGAATTTGCCTACAACAACAATTACCAGTCGAGTATACGGATGGCATCGTACGAGGCTTTATATGGTCGGAAGTGTCAGACTCCCTTGTATTGGACCGAGCTTAGTGAGAAGCAAATTCATGGGGTTGATCTAGTTAAAGAGACCGAGGAGAAAGTGAAGGTGATCCGTGATAGTCTGAAAGCTGCTTCGGACTGACAAAAGTCGTATGCGGATTTAAAAAGGAAAGAAATCGAGTTTCAAGTGGGCGACAAAGTATTTCTGAAAGTATCCCCATGGAAGAAAATATTGAGATTTGGTCGAAAGGGAAAATTGAGTCCACGTTTCATAGGGCCGTATGAGATTACCGAAAGGATTGGGCCAGTGGCATACCGGTTGGCTTTGCGATAGAGTTAGAGAAAATACACAATGTGTTTCATGTATCAATGTTGCGGCGATATCGTTTCGATCCTTCGCACGTGATCCCTCCAACGGAAATTGAGATACGATCGGATATGACTTATGAAGAAGAGCCAATTAAGATATTGGCTCGGGAAGTTAAATAATTAAGGAATAAGAGTATAGCTTTAGTAAAGGTGTTATGGAAAAAACACGGTGTGGAAGAAGCTACATGGAACCGGAAGAAGCCATGAGAGAACAATATCCAAATCTCTTTACCGGTAAAATTTTCGAGGACGAAAATCTCTAAAGGAGGGGAGAGTTGTAACAGCCCGATTTTAGGGCTAGTCGAAGCAGTGGTTTCGGGACCACTAATTCGGGGTTGAAGAAAATTATTTTGGAATTATTTTATGTGTTATGGCATAAATATATGATTATATGAAAATTTTGATGCTTTAATTTAAGCAATTGTATGCTTAATTGTGAAAAATAACTAAATCGCATAAAGTGCGAAAGTTCTATTTTGCAAGGTAGAGGTGTCTAATAGTCATAGAATATTAAATTGGAGGTCTTTAAAGTGCAATTAGGCCATTAAGGGTGTGTTGGCCGGCCATATAGACTAGGGAGACAAGAGCATTAAATTTTTGGTCAATTTGGTGGTATTAGGTGATGAAAGAATGAATAAAATAAGATAAAAAGAAGAAATATCATCTTTTAGTATTCATGCTTCTTCTCCACCGAAAATTGAAGAGAATTAGAGGATTTAGAGCTCAAAACTTTCAGCCAAGCTATCTCCTTACAAGTAAGTGATTTTAGAGGTCTTTCTTGAGAATTTTTGTACTTTTGAAGTCCCCAAAGTTTAAGCTAGCTAATGAGGGGATTAATTTGCTATATGGTTGAAATTTTAGGGACTTTCCATGAGGGTGTTCATGTTGTTTGTTGAGTTTTATGGAAGAAAATGAATGTTAGTGAGTGAAGGAACAACTTTTAGTGAGTGAAGGAACAACTTTTGTGAAAGGTGTTACCATGAAAACACCTAAATGTGACTTAGTTGTAAAGATTGTAAATGTGTAATAAATGCATGAAATAAATGGTTTTGTGAGTTGTTGTAAGAGGAATAAATTTTTATCTAGGCTTGTTTAATGAGAAAATGTGATGAAAAATGATTTACGAGCCTAGGGGTAAAATCGTAATTTTACCATAGTGTAAGGGCAAAATGGTCATTTTTTTTGCCTAAGTAGAGATTTTGATGTATTATGATTTATAAAGTGATGGAATGAGTGAATTTCATTATTATAGATCAAGAAGAGCGCGGAAACAACCTTGACCGGGGAAAAGGCAAGGTCACGGATTGAGCCGTTGATTAACACATTTTGCACCGAGGTAAGTTTATGTGTAAATGGTTCATTTCGAGTATACATGTTGCTAATAAATGGTGCATTGTATGAATGAAATTATTTATGATTGAGATGGGTTGAATTTAATAGATATTAAGTAATTTCCATGTTAGTCTAATTATCGATTAATGGTGGGCTATGTGCGATACCACCGTAAATATTTCTAATGGTGGGCTAAGTGCGATACCACTGTAAATATTCCTAATGGTGGGCTAAGTGCGATATCACCTTATCAATCATTCACGATGGGCTATGTGCGATACCATCGTTCATATTATCATTTGGTGGGCTATGTGTGATACCATCATAAATATTCTTGTTGGTGGGCTATGTGCGATAGCACCCTAATTATAGATTAATGGTGGGCTACGTGCGAAACCACCGAGTGTACGGTATTATTTCAATGGTTCATTGAGGAATTGTTTGAGTGTTTGTTTCATGTGACTTTGCGGTGATAAGTGCAGGGAATGTATGGTATTAAATGTGAGCATTATGCTTGTTATATGGTTGGAATGTGGTAAGAGATGAAATGAGTAAGCATGACTATGGAATGTGGATTGTTCTTGCTTAGTATCTAATGCTATTTATTGACTAGCACATGTTATGACGTTTATTGTTTATATGTAAACTTACTAAGCTTAAAGCTTACTCCCTTTCTTTTCCCTTGTTTTATAGAATCAAAGAGCTAGTTCGGGATTCGAAGGTAATCGAAAGATCACCCACACTATTGACTCATCTCGATACATTTAGACTTAGCATTTTGAGTATGGCATGTATAGGGGCTAGGCTTAATGAAATGTTTTGTTGTTTTGGCCAAGTGTATTGGCTCTTTTAGAGATGAACTCTTTTGTATATTGCCATAGTTGATGGCTCATTAATGCTAATCTATGAAAGGACGAGGTTATTCATGAGTGTGTGTGTGTGGTACATGATGGGGTTATTTGGTTAAAACTTCTATGAATGGGTTGATATTTGAATGTGACTATGTTTGTATGAGCTGGGGTGATAAAAAGAGCTTGGCAAATAGCCTTGTTCTTGTCCACACGGGTAGGCACACGGGCGTGTGTCTAGGCTATGTGTGACACACGGTCAGTCCCATGGGTGTGTGGCTAGGCCGTGTGTCCCCTGCATGTTAGTCTTACAAGTCAGTAAGCTCTGTAGTAAACACACGGGCAGAGACACGGCCGTGTGTCTCAACCGTGTGGAAGGCACGGCCAGGGACATGGGCGTGTGCCCATGCCGTGTGAAGTTTGCACCTGAATTTGGAATTTAATTCGCCACACGGTCGAAGGACACGGGCGTGTGACTGGCCGTGTGATACAAGTCAGAGGAGACCACGGGCCAGACACACGGGCATGTGACAGGCCATGTGATGCAAGTCAGTGTCGACCACGGGTGTCGAACACGGGCGTGTGATATGTGACACGGGCGTGCCCCTCCCTCCACACGGGCGTGTGGCCCTGGTAAAGCAAAATTTTTATAAGTTTTCAAAAGTTCTCGGTTTAATTTCGAGGACCTCCGTTTGCATGATTAAGGCCTCGTAGGCCCATAATAAGAATGTTATGAATGTGAATGAAAAGTTTTAAATTGGAAATGAAATTTGATAGCCCAGTGATGTATTTCAAGTGAGATAAGTCCGGTAATGCCTCGTACCTGATTCCGGCGTTGAATACGGGTAAGGGGTGTTACAATCTATCTTTACCTCTAGATTGACATCATTACAAGCAATTTTTTCCCAGGTATTTTCATCAATTGATAACTTATAGTACATGTAATTTCCTTCCTGAACCAATCCAAACTTTGATGTACCAAACACAAGTGGTTTTAAGACACACTGATTAGTCCTTTCTGCTTTAACACCTAGGTTGACTATATCCAACTCAATACCTGTTTCCAAGACAGATATGCTTGTAGAAGGTTTTAGCTCAAGAACATGTAACCTATATGTCAACTCCCCATATTTAATGGTGAGAACATCATCTTGAGAAAGGGTACCATGCTGACGAAGCCTTGTTTCAAGAATAGCCTTGTGATTGGGTAAGTCAGAAAAGCCAATTCCATCGGGTTGAAGTTTAGCATATGTTCCTTTCGCAAGTCGCACATAACGAACCTCAACAAACGGAGCCTTTGGAGTGTCCACAAGGAACAAGTTACTCCATATATGGGGAGGAATTTCGACCAACCCTTCATCTGTTGTGAATTCCAAAACACCTGAATGAGTGGTCCTATTGTTTTCCTTTTCACCATCCTTAGTGACTGAAGAAGACTCTTGATGAACCACCAGCAATTGAAAGTACATTGGTCCCTTGTCAAATGCACCTTGATCAGACAATTCTGTGAAACAGGATGGTGGCAACTTGATTTTATCTCCGCTACCTTGAAAAGGCACAGCTTTTAAGATTCTATAAAATGCTATTCCTCTTCCGGCAAGTAAACTTTCTTCCATTTGCTGTTCAGCCTAAGCATAACAAAGGAAGAAAAAGAATAGAAATTTCCGTTACTAAATATACCAAACATGCCATAATGCAAAAGATTCAACTGGTTCATGAACTATGCAAACACTAGTCCTCTCCAGTCCACACATGCATAATGTGGATTCCACCTCATCTAATGCGAACTCTACCATCAAGTAATCATTGTAGCAGACCTCATACATACCTAATCCATGTCAGAACAAATACCCAATCAAGCAGTTAATTAATGGTATGTCCAACAATTAAAACTTAAAGCTTTCAAACTAGGGGTCCTGGGTTAGGATCTCTGGAAAGGGGAAGTTGAGGAACTGGATGAAGATTACCTATGATTAATGGCTAGTTCTCTAGCAAAGAGTAATGGTATTTCACTCTTTCATATATTTTACCAAAAAAAAAAAACTTCCATCCATCCCTCCATACACACACATACAATATCAAATGCTTGGTGCAAAGGGACATAAGATTGTCTCAATGAAGCTACAGATTTAATTAATTAATTCCTCAAGAAAATAGTGTCCATCTAAATGCCTAACAATGACAATAAAAAAACAATGTCTGGTCTGGCATAATAACTATTTTAAAAGAATTACTTATAAATTCAATTAAAAAACGAGACATTTTTAAAATAGCCAAATAACCAAAATATATAAGATCGTGTTGATCAAGATTTCAGGCAGGTGGGAGGACGACATTCCTGTTAATTCCGGAACCCATCGTATAAACAAAAGTGGTTAAAATACAAATATTTATAATATAATTTTGAATTGCAAAAGCATTGCATTTTGTTACAAAAAATTTTAAAACGACAAAAGGTATGGTGGTGTCAAAATTGATATTGATATTGATTCAACTTTAATTTTATTATAACATTAAATAAACTTCAAAATTTTAAGGGAAAATGTAATTGTTTTTTTGTTATGATGAACAAAAACAAATATTATACTGTCAAGTTTCAATGTGATTGTTGGGAGAAGTTTCAATATGTTTACCATCCCACCATGGTTTTACTATTAAGGATGATAAATATTGCAATTGCAATGGGTCCGTCCTATCCTCAATCTACTATTCTTCACATTGCGTGCTGAATTTCTGAAGATGTGTCGGCTGCAAAACCTTTCAGATGTTCTCCCTTTCAACATATGTGTAGTGGTTTCTCCTACAAAATTGTTGTCGATGATGCTTCCTTGGGCCTTTGATGTGCTTCAGTATCAGTCTTCCGTATCAAGCAAATGAGCTTGTTACATTTTTTAACCCCTGACAGCCCACTTTATGCGGTGCTTCTTGTATGTAAGATCGTTTGATTATGCATACAGATGCAAGGATTGCACATTTACTTTGCATATGAGATGTCTTCCATTCCCACGCACTGCTCTCACATAAGTGTAATAAACATTCTTTCACACTTGCTTACCAAAGATAAGAATCACTATCCACTACGACACTATTATGACATTTGTGGAAAAAAAAATCCACAGCAATTGTTTTATTAATGTGGAACGTCGGAAAAAAATTCATTTATCAAAATCGAAAATAAATATACATACAACAGTTATTCATATCCTCTCACTTTTGTCAAGAAGATCTATTTCTACCCTCATTGTATGGATTAGGGATGCAACGACATTGTTCATTGGAGTTGTATGACACCCTACTCTAGTTCTAGTGACACATATAATAGTAATAACAGTGAATGATGTATGAAGCTGGTTTATACTAAAGTTCTCGAATATGAGTTCCAAACTTAAATAGTTATTGATTCTTTAAAAATAATTGTAAAAATAAATTTAGTAAGCTCAATTCTGTTTTCAAAGCGTTTAGTGTATACTTTATTTTAACTTTTACATGATCAATTCATCAAGTAAAGTTATACTTTTCTTTCTTCAACAATATTAATATTAGTATCTTTTTCATCTAAAATTCTCAAAATATTGTCCAGTGCATCTTTGGCAGCTCTGTTGTGTGCAATTTCCTTCTTGAGACTACATTTGCCTCTTCCCACAAGTTGATCGTCGACAAAAACATCAAAACCTGTGCTTTCCTTCCATAAATCTACAAACTTAACTTTTAAATTTCTCTTTTGACACACTTCATATAATTGTGTCACCGGGTGTATCTTTAAAGTCTCCCGTCTAATTATGGGTTCCAACAAATCCTTAAACACCTATTACAGTATTCAAAAACAAATTTATATATATGACCACATACCATATTCTAACTACCAAAAAGGTCCTACCTAAGTAAAAATATAAGTGAAAGAAATAGGTACCTTCCAAACAACATCAATGGAGCAATTGGTGTCAATGAAAACCGCACCGATGGTGGATTCCACAAGATCAGCCAACGCTTTTGGCACGTCAACTAGTCCATTAGAATGTAGTGGATATCGTTGTATTTCTTCCGAAAATTGTCGAATCTGATTATGTTGGGAGAGTTATTTTTTGTTAATTTTTATGCTACAACTCAACGGTTGAACACTGGATATGCCTTTGAAGGAATTAACTAAGCTACAAAACTTAGTTTACAACATAATTAAGACAAAAATGGATGATATATATCATAGTCTACGTCAAACATAGTCATAGTAGTCGGCTACTATGTATCAACTGGTTATTATAATATTCCACAATGAACGTGTAATGACAATTACATAACCAAGAGATTACGTCTCTTTGCTTAAAAATTAGGGAGAAATGATTAATAATTATTTTTTTACTGTACGTGATTTTTTTTTATTTAGACATTTTTAAAATTTTAAGTTAGTAAAAAATAAAATTATATAAAAAAGCAGTTTCGAAGATGGTTTCAAACTTTCAACAAACTTAACCACTACGATTATTATGACTGCAAAATTCAACACCCTACAAATATTGACTTCGAGTATTTATATTCAGACCAATTTTTTTAAATGAATAAAAATATTTATGTAACAAATATACATAAAAGTGAAAAATTGTGAAATTTGGGTTCATCATACAAATTCCTTTTCTATCTAAAATTAATTTTATTCAAAAAAAAGTTTCGATTGCTTACTTGTTCTTTGAGAAGAGGTTTCTTATGGCGCAAATAGCGATGCAAACCATGTTTGACGGCGGCACGAGCCAACTTTTCGGTATCGACATTGGCGGCTCGTAGCCTAGTCAAAGCCCCCGGCGGCAAATCAGGGTATTCAAAAAACTGCTGTTTGGTGAAGAGTAAATTAAGGACAGAATCTCCCACGTACTCTAACCGCTCGTTGGAGAAACCCAGTCCTAAAGAAGCATGCGTGAAAGCTTCTTCTAATAACCGTTTGTTGTTAAACTCATAGCCCAGAATTTGCTCCACTTCATCCAGACTGGGCAACGACTGAGTTGATTCCCCGGCTGACTCGCTTTGTTGTTGGATAATTTGCTGCTGCTCTTTAAGAGTTTCTATGGTGATGGCGGTCATCGTAAAAATACACCCAAGGAAAGAAAGGTGTGGATGGATAATAATGAGAGAGATGGTGTTTATTTATATTTAAGACTTTGGATTATAGGTCTTGACAGATTGTATTTATTTATTTGGACATTGGATTATATGGAAAACTTTAGTATAAAAGGGAAATTTTGATTATAAGAAACAACTGGAACCTGCAAATTTGTTTTTTCATATATGGTATGGATAGGGAACTAACTCGGTAGATACATTGACCCAAACTTAATGGTTTCGTGTTTCCTAAGAAAATATACGTTAAACCCTGCCAACGAATTACTTCTTTGGAATGTTCAAAAAAATTTACTTGCTTTTCTTTTTTTTTTCTATTATTAATTTAATTAATATATGTCTATTCCATTCCATTTTTCCTTCATTTCTGATTATTTTAATAAGAATATCCGTATCCATCAAAAAAATAAAATCCATGAAATGAAAAAATTATAAAATCTTAACACCTACCTTTTAATTATTTTAGATTAATTGAAATCAATATAAATTGAGATACTATATATAGTACATATATTTAATTGATATCGACATGTATGAAGATACATATTGTATGATAGAAAGATTCATTTTTTTTCTACCATATTATCGAGTTTTATAAGATACTGTTGATTCTAGTCCATTCATTTTACTTAAGATGTGAGATTTGAATCTTTTTTTCTTCAATTCCTTAATAAAAAGTCAAGTTTCATTCAAATTAATCACTTTGACTGACAGTTTTTACGTATATTATAAGTAAAAAAAGGGTAAGAACTAGAATGAACAACATTGTAGCAATAAATGCGAGAATATTTACTTCCATATTTTCATTTTTTTTTTTTACTTCGCAATTACTCGGGATTTAATTCCATAGAGATGATAATTTGTCGCTTGTAAATTCAATGCAGTGACTTACATTTCAATGACATTGAATCAGATCAATATCATGAATAACAATATCTAGGCTATCAAATCGATTCACCGTCGAGAATTGAATAGTATAACATTGGAAAATCTTTTATCCACATCGAATACAAAAAGTGATGCCTGGTCCAATCAAAAGAATTAATTTCCTTTATATATATATATATATATATATTTTCCACCCTTTTCTTTTCGATAATCTACCGCCTTCCTTCTACAATCATCTGATGATGTATCATCTGATTGTTTTTTCATTTTCACCGTTTCCAAATAAACCCCAACAAAAAAGAGAAAGGAAAAAATAAATAAAAAAAGATAATTTTATATTTAAATTAATTTTATATGTCATTGAATTAAGTGATTTTAATCAAATTGACTCAAAAATATTTTAAATATATCTTTCTCTTTTTAATTTTTATATAGTATTTTAAAATAACATAATTTAAAGTTAAAACCACTACTTAAAAAGATAATAACCGAACAACTATTTTCTTTAAGAAAATTATTTAATACACTACCAGTAGAATTTTAAACTTCACAAGAATATCTTATAAAAGTATAATAAAATATTAAGAAAATGAATTTTTAACATACTTTTTTAACTTTTTATATAAACCTTGAATTTGATATCGCTTGATTTAGAGCTCAATGTTAAGGCTCGTTACTATAGCAATGAGATGTATGTCTGGAAATTAGAGTGGTTACAGTGGAAACAAAGTAGAAAATGATAATAAAAGGTAATATATTAAAATGACTGTATAGATAATAAAAATAAATTATATAATATTAAATAAATATTAAATTTATATCTTATATTAAAATTTATTAGTAAAATAAATTAAAACTATTCCTTAATAAAATTATATATTTATTAAATTATCGTATTAAAAATTTATAACATCTATCTATATCTATATCGAATAATACTCAATTTTTTTTTCAAATTTTTTTTTATAAAGTAACAAATAAGGATATTTTTTTTTTAGATTTTTATATAAATTTTATAAAACTTACTCTGTTTTCCTCTTTCTATATTTTTTATATAAATAAAATTTATAAAAATCTATCCAAGATAAATATAAAAAATACGAACATGGGATTCTATAGTCTCAAAGCCACAACTTTGTTAGCTAAATGCTTAAAGTGGGGCTCAAATAATGACAAAGCTTTTCAAAATGGTCATTCACTAACATTTATTAAATTGCTCAAATGAAAGTTACATCTTTCAAAATAGTCAAACAAGGGCCCAACCTTTTTGAAATTACTTAAATAATGGTTAAATCTTTTCAAAAGTATTAAAATAAGGAAATCTCAAATGTCGTATATCATATTTTAAATTAGGTTTTTATTACTTTCTTTTCTTTTCAAGTAAAATTTGATTAAGTTGTTCTGTGTTTTATTCTAAACACGTCAACATTCACTTAATTTTTACTACAAATTAGATTGAAGTGCATGAAAAACCCCTTATTTAAACACTTTTATAAATGTTAGATCATTATATGATCATTTTAAAAGATTTGACCATTATGTAAGCAACTTCTAAAATATTGTTCCTAATTTAAACCTTTAGCTTTGTTATTTTAATAAAAGCCTGATTTGGCTTTACATATTGTTGACACATCATTGATTTAAAAAAGAAAGATTAAACCAATTTAAATATTTTAAAAGCATTTATTTATATATTTAAATTTTAATAAAATATTATTTCAAATACAATTTTCTGGAATATTTGAAATACTATTTTAAAGGAAAAAATAAATAAAAAAATCTAACATAAAAATTCACATACTTTAAAATAGGGGTGAGCGTTCGATCGAATCGAATCGAATCGAATAAAAAAATTTCGAGTTAATCGAGTTGACGAATCATATTTTATCATCCTAATTTGATTTGAAATTTTCTCGAATCGAGTCGAGTGAGATGGAATTCGAATCGAATCGAATCGAATATATTTGTTCGAGTTAAATATTAAAAAATAATTTTGGGTCCTTGTAACCATTGTCACCCATTGTAATAAAATTTGTCCACCTTAACCAAATTTTTTATTAACTTTCATCACCAAATAATTTATTTATTATCTTTTATATACGGGTTAGCTTCTTTGCTTGCTTAGTTGTTTCAATTATCTTCAGATTCTTGTCACTATGTATTTTGGAATTAAAAATTATATTAAATGTAAAAATGTGATTTTTTTAATGAAAGTTATTTTAAAGATAAAATGTGAAATTGATACCAATATAAAATTTTAACACGAATATTTTATGGCATAATTAATAATTCAATTTTAATATAAATATTCAATATGACTAAACAATTCAATAATATAAATAATATAAAATATGAAATTTAATTTAATAATATAAATAGTAGATATAAATAAAAGTATTACTATTTATGTTTAGTTATTTTTTTTGGATAATTTTGATTTTTTATTTGAGAGTAAAGGGTGAGAAGTAAAAGTTTAGGGGAAAATAAAAAGTTTTGGAGAATAAAAGTTTGAGGGAAAGTAAATAGGGGGGAGTAAAATTTTGAAGGGAAAATATTAAAAAAAAATTGGAGGGGAGATGAGTTTGGGGTAGATGGGAGGTGAGATGGGAAGGGAGTAAAAGTTTTAGGGGAAAAGTGGGAGGGAGTAAAAATTTTGGAGGAAAATAAAAAGTTTTGAGGGTTTTTGGGAGTAAAATTTTGAGAAAAAGTAAATGGGAGAGTAAAATTTTGGTGGGAAATTAATGGATTTTGGGTAGATTGGGGGTTGGGATGGGAGGGAGTAAAAGTTTTGGGGGAAAGTGGGAAGGAGTAAAAGTTTTAAGGGAAAAGTAAAAAGGTTTGGGAGTTTGGGGTAAAAATGTAAAATATTATAGTTTGATATTCGAATTATTCGAGTTATTCGAATTCGAAAACTTAACTCGATTTGAACTCGAAATTCGAAAAAAAAAAATCGAGTTGACTCGAATAACTCGATTCGTTTAACTCGAAATTCGAATTTTTTTTTCGATTTTTTTGAGTCGAATCGAGTTTTGCTCACCCCTACTTTAAAACATAATTAAAAAAAATGTCATTTTTTTCCATAAATAATTAATTAAATAAAGTTTTGTTATTTTGAAAATAATGATTTAAATATAAGCTTGGAAACTGAGCAGTAAAAAGACCAGTTTTAAACACCATATTTTTAATTTAAAATTAATGTCACTTAAAACGATAAAAAATTAATTGTATTTGTAAAAATTTGTTTTCAAAATAGTTTATAATCTCAAAATAAGGCAATTGGAACAAAATTTTTATGCAAACTATTTTTAAAATTACTTGTCTAAAATACATATTTGTCAAATTCTTTTGCGAGTAACATGAAATTTTACTTTGAATTTCTAAACCATTTTGAAATATAATATTATTATTTGCAAACATTCTGGGAATTATTATCCTTTCAAATGTTAGAATTTGTTAATGGATTTTTTTTTATAAAATTAAATATTAAAAAATTTTATAACTCTTTTGTTTAAAAATAAATATATTAGTTAAAAAAGTTAACAACTTCATTATAATTTTATTAAAGTACGGTCTTTAATAATAATATACATGTTGAAAAAAATTATACAAAATTATTAATTATATTTTCATTAATACGTACAATAAATGGAGGGTAAAAAAACTAGTTATATAATATAATTATTTTTTAAAACCTATGTTTATTTTATATAATATTTAAGTTTTCTATCCCATGCGATGTACGGATTGCTCATGTGTTTTATAAAATTGTTATTATTTAAATAATATACTAGTTAAAAATTATTAATGAAACAATATTTTAAAAATATACTTATGTTTTTAAAAGATAATAGATTTTTAATATTTTATGTTTTAATTATGTGGGATTAAAATTAACTTTTTAATGAAAATAGTGAAGAAATTGACACTTATTTATAGGGTAAGTGTGAGCTTGAAAGTATTCTCTAACAAATGTGAGATTAAAATTAACTTTTCAAGGGATTAAAATTAATTTTTAATAAAAATAGTGAAGAAGTGAGTCGTGAGAGTATTCTTTAGTGAATGTGGGATTAAAATTAACTTTTTAATAAAAATAATGAAGAAAGTGTTACTTTATTTATAAGGTAAATGTAAGATATGAGAGTCTTTTTACAGGGTAAGTTGGAGCCTGGGAGTGTTCTCTAGCCAATGAGGGATTAAAATTAATTTTAAATGAAAATAGTGAAGAAGTGAATTATCGAGTATTCTCTAATCAGTGTGGAATTAAAATTAATTTTTTAATGAAAATAGTGAAGTGAGTTATAAGAGTATTCTCTAGTCAATATGGGATTAAAATTAACTTTTTTAAGGAAAATAGTGAAGAAACTATCACTTATTTATAAGGTGTTGAGTATGACTTAGTCAAATTTGAGAGATAATCTCCCAGTTAAACTTTATTTATGTGTTCTAGTCAAACTCTGATTAGTCTAGATTATTTTATTATTATTTGACCTACAAATTTAGCCTATAAATAGACTTTTTCACAACCTTAGAAAACACACTTATTAAAGATTAGAACTCATAACACTTTTGGAGAATTTTGTGTTTACATTTTGAGCGTTTTTTGTTATTGGGTTTTGGGGTTTATTTTTTATCTCCATCTTTTATACTCTTCGTTCTTTTGCCATTATAGTAAAATTATCTTTTCCCGTGGTTTTTTATCTTCTTTGGAGGGGTTAAATTTGAGTGTTCAATTTCTCAATTTCTTCTGCTATTTTTACTTGTTTGTTGCTTAATCAGGTCAATCCCCAACAAGTGGTATCAGAGCTAGTTCAATTTTCGATAGATCAGCCCATTCAGAGATGACAACAATAATGTTTGACATTGAGAAGTTCGATGGTGTCACAAATTTCAATCTGTGGCAAGTTTGGATGATGGCAATTCTAGTTCAAACCAACCTGAAAAAGGTCGTTACCAAGAAAAAGCCTGAGAATCTAAATCAAACAGAATGGGAAGAGCTTGATGAAAAGGCCTTGTCTGCAATCCAGTTGTGCCTTGCGAATAGGGTATTGTAGGAGGTATTGATGGAGAAAACCTCATCTGCCTTGTGGAAAATATTAGAAACTCTTTATGCGACTAAGTCTCTGGCTAACCGTTTAGTGTTGAAACAACGTCTATTTACGTTTCGCATGAATGAATGTGAGCTTTTTAGAGATCACATTAGTCAATTTACTCTTTTGAATGATTTAAAGAACGTTGAGGTTCAGATTGACGATGAAGATCAGACTATGCTATTATTGTACTCTTTACCCCATTCATACAAGTTTTTCAGGGAGATTCTGATTTATGATAGAGACAAACTCTCGTTCGAGGATGTGAAGGGCCATTTGTTGAGTAAAGACATACTCGACAATGAGTTTGGTTCGGATAGTAAGGCAGATAGGCAAGCTTCCATTTAGGTAGCATCAAAGAAGCGAGACAAAAGGTGTTGCTATTGTAAAAAGTTAGGTCATGCCAAAGTAGATTGTTATAAATTGTAAAATAAAAGGGTTGCTGAGAGTAACGAGGAAGATGTAGCTGGTGTTAATTTGGCTATCAAAAGTGGTGATAATTTCTTGTTAGTGTCAACGAGCGATACCTCTAAGCTTATGCTCGAGTGGATCCTAGATTCGGGATGTTCTTTCCATATATGTCCCAACAGAGAATGGTTCTCCACATACAGTTCGGTTGGAGGTGGAGTTGAGTGCATAGGAAAGGATTCATGCAGTAAGGTAATCGGTATTGGTACTGTTAAAATTTGGATGCACAATGGGACGATTAGGACACTCTCAGATGTCAGGTGTGTACCTTATTTACGAAAGAATCTCATTTCCTTGAGTATTTTAGACTCGAAATGTTGCAAAATCAACATCGAGTTGAGCGGTATTAATGTGTCTCGTGGGGCTCTTGTAACACCCCTTACCCAGTTTCTACGCCGGGAATCGGGCCCGAGGTGTTACCGAGCTCAAACCACTTGATCGCCACTTAGGCTCAATGTAATTACTCTCTATAACCTTATTCTCAACTTACGAGGCCTCACTCATACACATGAGGGCTCTCGAGACTAATCCAGGACTTTTTCCAATCTTAAATTTTTTCTCTTTTATACAGGTCTCACACGCCCGTGCAAGATTAGACACGCCCGTGCATAGACATACACGCCCATGTCCCCAGACCGTGCCTAAAAACCCAGCATTCTGCCAATGTCCCACGGCCAAGGCACACGCCCGTGCTTACCACCCGTGGTGCACACTGACTACTTTAACACGGCCTAGAGTCTAGACACACGCCCGTGTGGCTAGCCCGTGGTCAACACTGATTAATCCCACACGCCCTAGAAACACGCCCGTGTGGCTAGTCCGTGGTCTATTCTGATTTCAAATACTAACATGCAGGGGACACACGGCTGAGTCACAAGCCCGTGGGCTGGCCGTGTGTCACACATGGCCTAGACACACGCCCGTGTGTCTATCCATATTAACAAGAACAAAGCTATGTGCCAAGCTCTTTTCACCCCTCTAGCATACACAACATATACTCATCTAACACCATCATAATCAACTCAAATTGAAGTGCAATCTCACATAGAAAACTACATCTTTCTTTCATATAATGTAATAGCCAACAACCATGGCATTATACAAAATAAGCTATCCATCTAAAGGCCAACACATCTTAGCCATTTACAACAAAATCCACTAACTTGTCTAGCCCCTATACATGCCATATACAAAACATTAAGTTTCATGTACCAAAGTGTGTTGATATGTGGGCTGTCTTCTGATGATCCTCGTATCACGATTCAACGCTTTTAATCTATAAGACAAGGGAAAAGAAAGAGAGTAAGCTTTGAGCTTAGTAAGTTTACACATAAACAATTAAGCAACATAGTATAAGCTAAGCAACAATTAGCATTATACCAACAAGTAATTCACAACTATGCTTACTCTTCTATCCCTTACCACATTTCCAACACATCATGAGTCACATACTCATAACCATCGAAATGCACCCCTGCATTCAATGTCACATTTACACAATATACAACACATCATTATTTCTCAATAATTCATCCACACAGCTAATTAACTTAATTATACATCCACACAGCTATTTTACTCAATGATGCAATTACATGGCTAATCCATACAGTTAACCCACACAGCAAATGTCTCGGTGGTTTCGCACTTAGCACACCACAATCGATTAATAAGGTGGTATCGCACTTAGCCTACCACAAAGGTAATCATAGGGGTTTCTCACTTAGCCCACTAAATGATATACCTCACGATAGCATCGCACATAACCAGCTCATTGTCAATATGCATTAGGATGGTATCGCACTTAGCCTACCATCTAGCATTATCACTACACATTCACATGTCTACTTACTCAATTAAACATCCATTCACAATTCTACTACATTCATTCTACTTGGACCACATAGGTTCTCAATCAATCTCGAACAAGCTACACACTAGCTATCATCAACAAATTGTAAGTATGAATACATTGTTTATGCATAGACTTACCTCGATACTCAAAAGTATATAAATAAACAATTTAGTCCACCACCTTACTTTTGCCTCGGTTATGATCCGGGCTTCGTCTTTCTTGATCTATAATGAATAAATCAGCTTATTCAATACACACATTGACTAAATTGACCCACATTTCATACTTTAGCAAAATTACTATTTTGCCCCTAAACTTTCTCATATTTACACTTTAGCCCCAAGGCTCGTAAAGTGATTTTTATTCAACTTTCTAGTCTTTCATGCTTAGCCGAACCACTTATTCAACCAAAGTTATCATCAATTCTCACTAAAACACATATGTATGACCAAACTTAAGATTTTCACAATCAAGTCCCTACATGCATTTTCATGGAAAATCACTTAATAAAAGATGTTTCTACTACATCAAGCTTTCATAATCTTCCATAAAACAAAAAAAATACATGCATGTCATACATATGTACATTTTTGAACATCCATAATAGCTCACCAAAAAGCTAAAAATAGCTTACTCATGCTACTAGGACTTCAAAAATACGAAGAATATCAAAAACCGGGCTTAGGAGCACTTACTAGCAAGCTTGAAAAATTGAAAGAGCCCTAACAATGGCTATTGAAATTTTCGGCAGCTTGGGGGAGAAGATGAGTGAATTTTTGTCATCTTTTCACCTATTTAATCACTTAATAACTAAATGACCAAAATGCCCTTTTTGATAAACTTCAAATTTTAACTCATCCATGCCCATTTTTGTCCAAAAATTAGAATTTGGATAAAATACTATTTAAGGACCTCTAATTAATAATCTAAAGCTATTTCACACATATAGCTTCTAGAAACACACATTTTGCAACTTTTGCAATTTAGTCCTTTTGGACAATTCAACCACAATTTCACAAAATTGCTTCATGAAACTTTCACACTAGCATGCGTACATAATATAAACCTCAAAAACTCATTCATAACCCTCAGATTTGTGGTCTCGCACCACTATCCCGACTAGGCCCTAAACCGGGATGTTACAACTCTCCCCCCTTTAGAGATTTTCGCCCCTGAAAATCTTATCAGAAAAGAGGTTTGGATGTTGCTCTCTCATAGCTTCTTCCGTTTCCCACGTAGCCTCTTCCACGCCATGTTTCTTCCATAACTGTAACACCCTGGTTTAGGGGCTATGCAGGTTGTGTGTAATTCGGGTGTTGGTAGGTTTTTGGGTGTATTTAGAGGTGTTTTAGAGGTTTTGAGAATGCTCGGATAATAGGGGAAGCTGTGGAAAATTTTGGATTTTTAAGTAATAAAGAGGGGGCTTGGTTTCTGAGGGTTTAAAACAATTAATTAGGCGTTTAAGGCACAAGAAAGGATCTGGCATAGTGGCTTCATGCGCCGCTTTGCTTTAGAAATGGAAGTAGCGCCGGTGGGGGCTTGGGTTCGAGTCCAAGCGGCAGCGATTTTGTTTTATTTTTGCGTCAAGGGACTGGGCTAAGTAGGCCTTAAAAATAAATGTCCAAGTTGATGGACATGGAAGTCCAATTGGCAAAGTGGCTCTTGGGCGCTACTTAGGCGCTGGAAGAGGGAGGTCGCGGTTTCGAGGGGCCGGAGAAGCATTTGGCGTTTTATTTTTGTTTTGGGCGTTGGGCTTTGTAAGGCCTTAAAGATATATGGCGAGGAATTCGGACAAGAAAAATGGGCTGGTGGAGTGGCTCTCATGCGCCACTTAGGCGCTGGAGGAGAGCAAGGGCGCAGGTTCGAGCGCCTGGAGCTGCAGGTTGGCGTTTTTATTTTTGTGCGGTTATGGGCTGAGTTAAGAAGGGTTTAAAAATAAATGTTGGGGGTTTCTAACATGAAATTCAAAGTGGCCGAGTGGCCTGGGCGTTGAAGGGAGGCGTGCCGCAGACTGGTCCCAGGTTCGAACCAAGGGAGCTGCGTTTTGGGAATTTAATTTTTATCCCTTTTTGGCAGCAATTTTGAAGGTGTTGGACGGCTAGAAGACTCTTGGTTAGATGAGGATAATGTGTGTTTTTTTATTTATTTATTTTTATTTATCTATTATTAATTAGATTAAGTGGGGATAATTATTATTTATTTGTTTTTTTTTAGTGATAAGTGGGATAATAGTGGAGTAATTCAAGTTGTTTTGAACTAATTCAAATGGAATTGAATTAGTGGCTAGGAAGGTGTTGGCCAAATTTTGGAGTCTTCGAGGGGGGTTGGCCGAATCCTATAAATAGGGGAGGGTAGAGTGCTAATTCTTCATCAAGTCTTTTGCCTCTCCCTCTTGGTGTGCCGATTTCTCCTTTGGCCTTTGTAGTCAAATAGTTCTTTTATTTTCTTTTAATCCCTTGATAGCCGAAATCTTTAGCCCTCCATCTCTCTTCTGCTTTATCAAGTTTGAAGCCGAACCGGTGAAGTGTGGTGCTGTCGACATCTAAAGATTGTAGGTAAGTACCCTAGTTAATTGGTTAGAGGCCGAAACCGAATGGTTGGCCTTAGTGTTGGTTGGCCGAATGCTCTATAGGATATAAGTGATGTGTTTTGCTTGTTTGTAGCCAGCGCCAAGGAGTCTAAAGGAAGGTCTCGAATTGTTTGGACTCATCAAGGTAAGAGTGGTAAGGTATTCGGCCTTAGGCCTTATTATGTATTGTGTTGACCGAAGAGTGGCTATGTTCTTTTTAGGGGCATATCGACAAGAGCAAAGGAAGCCTTTGAGATTTTAGATCGTTTCGGTAAGGATGAGTAGTTTATGATTATTCGTTTGAGATCTGTATTAACCAAGTTTTGATTAGATATCGTTATGGATGCGAATACCAGTCAAGGTGAGCAAGGGAAAGTTTCCATCCCAAAGTTTAAGAAAAGATCCGTTTCTGTTGTACGAGATTGGCCACCAGGATGTGGGCCAACAACAGGAAACGTTAGGCAAAAAGCCGTAGTTTCGCTAAACGATAGCGTCGAGGATCGAGAGTCTAGAACTCCAAGTAATAAGGTGTGTAGTTAGCCATTGTTTCCGGGATTTGCGTGATAAATGTCTGTTTTATATGTTGCTAACAAGTGCAGTATATGTGAGAATGATACCCTTGAAGGGGGTATGATGATGACCAGGTTAGTAGCAAATCGACTAATATGTGATAATTGATTTTCAATATGTGAGTATGCCTATGATTGTGAATAGCATGCACATGCATCATCTACGCATTATATTATGTTACATGTGCATGGGTGGGTTTATGAAAAGAAGGTACGGGTGTACTTCGAGTACGTGGTTGATGTCGACTTTGTGCTACATCGTGGATTGGCGCCGATCGAGGTCGCGTTGTGGATCTTTGCGATTTAGTTCGGCGTGGTTACCTTGATTGATATGGGCTTTATGCCATATCGTGGCTTGATGGATTGCCGTGTGTGCTCCATCGTGGTTTGATGTTAGCTATACGCTACATCGTGGATGGCATTGGTTGCCTTTTTGGAGGGAAAAGGAGAGGGTGACTCGATAGTCCCCGGTGTGTGGTAGTAAATTTGGATAAGGGGGTGTGTAGCGGATGGACCCTAGGTTGGGTTGGGAATCATGTTGCATTATTTTTGTAATAACATGGAAATGGGCCAAGCCCAGTTGATATGTGGTTTATTGAGAAATGGGCCTAGCCCAAAGATTTGAGTATGATTTGAATGTGGCCAAGCCCAGTTGTGGTAATGTTTAAATGATTATATTTATGCATTTTATAATTGGGTTGATTTGTGGCTAACATGTGGGTGGATATCGCTGGTTTAATTACACACTCGAGTCTGTATGACTCACCCAATTATTTTCAAACATTTCAGGTGATTCGTGATTAATGGACTGGGTTGGAGTGGATACAAGGTGGCCCATGCGTAAGAGATTTTCATACTGTAAGATGTTTTACTTTATTTAAGTATTTTATATTATCGAGATTCAGGATTTTATTTGATGTAATAAGGGCCTCTTTGATTTAAAGTACTCTATTTATTAATGTTGAAGTTTACACTACACTTAGTAATATTTTCTTAAAAGATTCATATTATAGCAACTTATAATAATGTTTTAATTCTAAGTTTTCAACAAGCTTATATTATTTATTAAATTTTTAATTAGACACGATTTCCAGAGATACTAAATTTTCAAGTTTAATTCTAAAGTCAAAGATTTCCAACCGTCTTTCCCAGTGACATAACCAGATTCGGTCGTAGTGAATGAGCCGGGTTTGGGGATGTTACAGTTTGGTATCAGAGCCCGGTTCAAAACTCGGCTTTGAGGGTTTTGGGCCCAAGAACGTTTTCAAATGGGCTTTTCAAAAATATGGATTTTTAGGAAATATTTTCAGGTTATTCTGGCATGGCACCTGTACCTTCAACCCGAGTCCACCAGGTAAGTACTTCAGACTTGTGAAGTAATTTGTTATATGAACTGTTATGGGCTTAGTTGGGCTCGTAGATTAGTGAACTAGGATCTATTGAACCCTAGGACTAGTCTACTCAAACATATACATAAGACTTGAAATTACTAAACAAACCTATGATTAAGTCATTTGAGTTAAGGTGTGGCAACCATTGTGCGCATGTTCAGGAGTGGATCCTAAGAGCACAGTACTTAAGCGAGTCCTCGTGACTCACCTCCTCTTCGCTGGAATCCTACCTGGTGCGTAGCTACGGTTCACCTTAACCAAAAGGACTTGTTCATAGGCTAAACCAATTATTAAAACCCGAAAGGGATTAGCCTTGCTGTTTTTAAAAAATTCTTGGTTTTAAAATTTACAAGAATACCCCTATGTTGAAAATTACTAAAATGCCCCTGACTTTTAAAATTTCCGGTTTAACCCCAAGTTTAATAAAATTTTCTTACTTTGCAAAAGTACCCAATTTTCTGTATGGCAAAAATAATAACCCTGACTTTGGAAATTCACAAAATTACCCTGATTAACAAAATTACCAAAATACCCCTGGTTACCAAAATCCTGTTATACCTTTAATTTGCGGAATTTTCGAAAATACTCTTCAATTCTGGGAATATCAAAAAGATCCTGACCTATTAAAGTTTTTTTCGCTTTGGTTTATTACCGAAATACCCCTATAGGAAAATGACGAAAATACCCCTGGGGTAGAAACGGGCAGAAAGGTCCGAATAGTGAATGTGGGTGGTAGATACCACTGAGTGTGCCTTTACTGAGGAAGGAATGTGTTCTTGTGGACGAACGGATGTGTGTGTGAATATGATTCTTGAACTAGAGTAGTAAACTTGAACTGAAAATTTGTGTGATCGAAAGAACTACCTCTAGAAATTCTTTTCATAAAATTGTTCGTGGTTAAACAGTGGAACAAATACTAATGCATAAAACTCCTTAATCAGATTAAATCGCGACGATAGAGATGAGTTCTAGGGGATGCGGTAGAGGTAGAATGGCGCTTTCGAACCCGTAGGGTCCGCCATGAGTCGAAAAAGTGAAGTGCCGCCACCGTGGGACGTAGAAGGGCAAGATCAAATAGGAGAAGATGACGCAGTTGTCGCGGGCCATGTTACGAATTTTAGAGCGTGTAGCGTGAGCTAGTAGAGGAAATGGAACTCGAAAGTCGGTATCGGAAAGGCTTAGATTGAACGGAGTGAGATCTTTAGAGGAATATCTCGGAGTAGCTCCGAACGTAGCGAGTATTGGCTAGAAGCGATTGAAAGAATCATGGACGATTTGGATTGTACCCCGGAGGAAAAGCTAAAGGTGCTGCTTTCGCTTCTTCGGGGATGAAGCGTATCGTTGGTGGCTCATCACAAACAAGGTGTACCGCAGATCGACCGGATTGGGATTTCTTTAAGGCCAAGTTTGAAGGAAAGTACGTAGGAGCAGTTATTTGGACTCGCAAAGGAAAGCGTTTCTAAACCTAGTACAAGGGAGTAAGTCGATAGCCGAGTCTGGCGGAATTTGTGCGGTTAAGCCGCGATGCTAAGGGAATTGTGGCCACCGATTATGAGAGAGGTGCGTCCGGTTTGAGGACGGATTGCGAGATGAACTTCGAATGGTGATCGCTCCCGCAGAGGGAGAGAGACTTCGCGGTGCTAGTGGAGAAAGCTCGTATAGTTGAAGAAGTTAAGAAGACTATAAGAGAAAACCGAGAAAAGAATAGGAGCGAGAATAAGAGAGATGTTGGACCATCAAGTGATCGTTGGGTAATGTCCGTAAAGACCAAGGACCGAGAACCCCGTAAGTGCACTTGTACCAAAGTGGATCGGAATCGTTCTTGTGCTCGATGTGGAAGACCTCACACAGAGAGTGTTGGGGAAATAGTAAAGAATGCTTTCGGTGTGGGTCTAAGGCACATCCGGTTAAGAATTGTCCTCGAGCGACGAGGGGTCGTGGTTCAAGTCATGGAAGGAATGGTTCTAGTCAGAGTCAACCAAGGATGTGATGTTAGGTAAGCTCCTTTGCTTTGGTACATGCTTTAATTACTTTGATTGCTTAAGAGTTAACCTATTCTGTGTTGCTAAGAGGTGTTTCAATATTGAGCGCGAACTTAGAGATTGTGTAGGTAATGATAGCCTTAGTAAGATCGAGTTGCGCAAAGATAAGCGTAAGGTGGTAAGAAAGGTTGTATGGACGTTTGTTAGTAAAGTAATTTCGAGGACGAAATTATTTTTAAGGAGGGTAGAATTGTAACACCCTGGTTTAGGGGCTATGCGGAGTTGTGTGTAATTCGGGTGTTGGTAGGTTTTGGGTGTATTTAGAGGTGTTTTAGAGGTTTTGAGAATGCTCGGATAATAGGGGAAGCTGTGGAAAATTTTGGATTTTTAAGTAATAAAGAGGGGGCTTGGTTTCTGAGGGTTTAAAACAATTAATTAGGCGTTTAAGGCACAAGAAAGGATCTGGCATAGTGGCTTCATGCGCTGCTTTAGGGGGCTGGAAGTAGCGCCAGTGGGGGGCTTGGGTTCGAGTCCAAGCGGCAGCGATTTTGTTTTATTTTTGCGTCAAGGGACTGGGCTAAGTAGGCCTTAAAAATAAATGTCCAAGTTGATGGACATGGAAGTCCAATTGGCAAAGTGGCTCTTGGGCGCTACTTAGGCGCTGGAAGAGGGGGGTCGCGGTTTCGAGGGGCCGGAGAAGCATTTGGCGTTTTATTTTTGTTTTGGGCGTTGGGCTTTGTAAGGCCTTAAAGATATATGGCGAGGAATTCGGACAAGAAAGATGGGCTGGTGGAGTGGCTCTCATGCGCCACTTAGGCGCTGGAGGAGAGCAAGGGCGCAGTTCGAGCGCTGGAGCCGCAGTTGGCGTTTTTATTTTTGTGCGGTTATGGGCTGAGTTAAGAAGGGTTTAAAAATAAATGTTGGGGGTTTCTAACATGAAATTCAAAGTGGCCGAGTGGCCTGGGCGTTGAAGGGAGGCGTGCAGACTGGTCCCAGGTTCGAACCAAGGGAGCTGCATTTTGGGAATTTAATTTTTATCCCTTTTTGGCAGCAATTTTGAAGGTGTTGGACGGCTAGAAGACTCTTGGTTAGATGAGGATAATGTGTGTTTTTTTATTTATTTATTTTTATTTATCTATTATTAATTAGATTAAGTGGGGATAATTATTATTTATTTGTTTTTTTTTAGTGATAAGTGGGATAATAGTGGAGTAATTCAAGTTGTTTTGAACTAATTCAAATGGAATTGAATTAGTGGCTAGGAAGGTGTTGGCCAAATTTTGGAGTCTTCAAGGGGGGTTGGCCGAATCCTATAAATATGGGAGGGTAGAGTGCTAATTCTTCATCAAGTCTTTTGCCTCTCCCTCTTGGTGTGCCGATTTCTCCTTTGGCCTTTGTAGTCAAATAGTTCTTTTATTTTCTTTTAATCCCTTGATAGCCGAAATCTTTAGCCCTCCATCTCTCTTCTGCTTTATCAAGTTTGAAGCTGAACCGGTGAAGTGTGGTGCTGTCGACATCTAAAGATTGTAGGTAAGTACCCTAGTTAATTGGTTAGAGGCCGAAACCGAATGGTTGGCCTTAGTGTTGGTTGGCCGAATGCTCTATAGGATATAAGTGATGTGTTTTGCTTGTTTGTAGCCAGCGCCAAGGAGTCTAAAGGAAGGTCTCGAATTGTTTGGACTCATCAAGGTAAGAGTGGTAAGGTATTCGGCCTTAGGCCTTATTATGTATTGTGTTGACCGAAGAGTGGCTATGTTCTTTTTAGGGGCATATCGACAAGAGCAAAGGAAGCCTTTGAGATTTTAGATCGTTTCTGGTAAGGATGAGTAGTTTATGATTATTCGTTTGAGATCTGTATAACCAAGTTTTGATTAGATATCGTTATGGATGCGAATACCAGTCAAGGTGAGCAAGGGAAAGTTTCCATCCCAAAGTTTAAGAAAAGATCCGTTTCTGTTGTACGAGATTGGCCACCAGGATGTGGGCCAACAACAGGAAACGTTAGGCAAAAAGCCGTAGTTTCGCTAAACGATAGCGTCGAGGATCGAGAGTCTAGAACTCCAAGTTAGCCATTGTTTCCGGGATTTGCGTGATAAATGTCTGTTTTATATGTTGCTAACAAGTGCAGTATATGTGAGAATGATACCCTTGAAGGGGGTATGATGATGACCAGGTTAGTAGCAAATCGACTAATATGTGATAATTGATTTTCAATATGTGAGTATGCCTATGATTGTGAATAGCATGCACATGCATCATCTACGCATTATATTATGTTACATGTGCATGGGTGGGTTTATGAAAAGAAGGTACGGGTGTACTTCGAGTACGTGGTTGATGTCGACTTTGTGCTACATCGTGGATTGGCGCCGATCGAGGTCGCGTTGTGGATCTTTGCGATTTAGTTCGCGTGGTTACCTTGATTGATATGGGCTTTATGCCATATCGTGGCTTGATGGATTGCTGTGTGCTCCATCGTGGTTTGATGTTAGCTATACGCTACATCGTGGATGGCATTGGTTGCCTTTTTGGAGGGAAAAGGAGAGGGTGACTCGATAGTCCCCGTGTGTGTGGTAGGTTTGGATAAGGGGGTGTGTAGCGGATGGACCCTAGGTTGGGTTGGGAATCATGTTGCATTATTTTTTGTAATAACATGGAAATGGGCCAAGCCCAATATGACATGTGGATAGGTATGTTTTGGAAACATACGTGAAATGGGCCAAGCCAGCTTGATATGTGGTTTATTGAGAAATGGGCCTAGCCCAAAGATTTGAGTATGATTTGAATGTGGGCCAAGCCCAGATTGTGGTAATGTTTAAATGATTATATTTATGCATTTTATAATTGGGTTGATTTGTGGCTAACATGTGGGTGGATATCGATGGTTTAATTACACACTGAGTCCAGTATGACTCACCCAATTATTTTCAAACATTTCGGGTGATTCGTGATTAATGGACTGGTTGGAGTGGATACAAGGTGGCCCATGCAGAAGGAGATTTTCATACTGTAAGATGTTTTACTTTATTTAAGTATTTTATATTATCGATTCGGGATTTTATTTGATGTAATAAGGGCCTCTTTGATTTAAAGTACTCTATTTATTAATGTTGAAGTTTACACTACACTTAGTAATATTTTCTTAAAAGATTCATATTATAGCAACTTATAATAATGTTTTAATTCGGAAGTTTTCAACAAGCTTATATTATTTATTAAATTTTTAATTAGACACGATTTCCAGAGATACTAAATTTTCAAGTTTAATTCTAAAGTCAAAGATTTCCAACCGTCTTTCCCAGTGACATAACCAGATTCGGTCGTAGTGAATGGGCCGGGTTTGGGGATGTTACAATAACACTTTCACTAGTGCTATACTCTTATTTCTTAACTGTTTCACTTCTCGAGCCAAGATCTTAATCGGCTCCTCTTCATAAGACATATCCGGTCTTATCTCAATTTCCGTTGAAGGAATCACATGTGAAGGATCGGAGCGATACCGTCGCAACATCGACACATGGAACACATTATGAATCTTTTCCAACTCTACAGGCAAAGCCAACCGGTACGCTACAGGCCCAATTCTGTCTGTAATCTCATACGGCCCTATGAACCTTGGATTCAATTTCCCTTTCCGTCTAAATCTCATAATCTTCTTCCATGGGGACACTTTCAAAAACACTTTGTCACCCACTTTAAACTCAATTTCTTTTCTTTTCAAATCTGCGTACGACTTCTGTCGATCCGAACCAGCTTTCAGACTATTACGGATTACTTTCACTTTCTCTTCGGTTTCTTTCACTAGATCGACCCCATGGATCCGCCTCTCACTAAGCTCGGTCCAATACAAAGGAGTCCGACACTTACGACCATACAAAGCCTCATACAGTGCCATCTGTATACTCGACTAATAACTGTTGTTATAGGTGAATTCGACCAAAGGTAGATATCTCTCCCAACTACCTTCGAATTCTAGCACACAGCATCGAAGCATATCTTCAAGAACTTGAATCACTCTTTCAGACTAACCATCGGTTTACGGATGGAACGCAGCTTTGAAAATTCAATCTTGTACCCATGGCTTCTTGCAACTTCTTCCAAAATCTCGAAGTAAACCTCGGATCTCTATCCGATATAATAGACGCAGGTACACCATGCAATCTCACTATCTCTGTCACATACAACTCAGCTAACTTATCCAGTGAATAATAAACACGTACTGGAATAAAGTGAGCCGACTTTGTCAATCTATCCACAACAACCCACACAAAGATCTCTCTTTCTGAGTCATCGGCAACCCCGTCACAAAATCCATGGTAACCCGATCCCATTTCTATTCGGGAACCATCACCGGTCAAGCAATCCCAAGGCACTTGATGCTCAAATTTCACTTGTTGACAAATTAGACACTTTGCCACAAACTCTGAAATATCTCTTTTCATTCCTGGCCACCAATAAAACTTCATCAAATCGTTGTACATTTTCGTACTGCCCGGATGTACTGACAAACATCCACTGTGGGCCTCATACAAAACCTTTTGAATCAACTCCTCATTTTTAGGAACACAAATTCTGTCGTGATAAAGCAAACAACCATTCGAACCCATTCGAAAATCAGAATCACATTCCGACCCGCACTTAGCTATCTTAGCTTGCAACTTGCTGTCATTTCTCTGAGCCTCACATATTTGTTGAACAAATAGTGGCTTAGCTCTCAACTCTGCCAAAATAGCACAATCATCAGACAATGCTAAACTCGCTCTCATAGCTCTGTTGACATGTCTCAGTCCATTCAAACTTGACATCTTTATGCAATAGTTTCGTCATCGGGGTAGCAATCACAGAGAACCCCTTTACGAAACGTCTGTAGTATCCCGCTAATCCTAAGAAACTTCTGATTTCTGACACGTTCCTCAGCGGTTTCCAATCCATAACAGCCGATATCTTACTCGGCTCAACTCTGACACCATCACCTGACACCATGTGTCTTAGAAATCCGACCTCTCGAAGCCAAAATTCACTCTTGCTAAATTTAGCATACAACTGCTTATCTCTCAAAGTTTGCAAGACAATTCTCAAGTGCTCTTTATGATCGTTCTCATCCCGAGAATAGATCAATATGTCGTCAATAAGGACAACCACAAACTTGTCCACATATGGTCTGAAAACACGGTTCATCAGATTCATAAAAATCGCAGGTGCATTCGTCAAACCAAACGGCATAACCAAAAACTCATAATGGCCATACCTTGTCCGAAATGCAGTTTTCAACACATCTTGCTCTTTCACTCTGAGCTGATAATAACCAGACCTCAAGTCTATCTTGGAGAACACTGTAGCTCCATTTAGTTGATAAAAAAGATCATCAATCCTTAGTAAAGGATACTTATTCTTCACCGTCACCTTGTTAAGCTGTCTATAGTCTATACACAACCTCATAGACCCATCTTTCTTCTTCACGAACAATACCAGAGCACCCCACGGCGAGTAGCTCGGTCTTGCAAAACCCTTATCTGTCAACTCTTGCAACAGAACCTTCAGTTCTTTCAACTCTACTGGTGCCATTCTGTACGGAGCAATCGAAATAGGTGTCGTTCCAGGAACCAACTCAATTCTAAATTCAACCTCTCTCACTGGAGGTAATCCGGGTAACTCTTTCGAAAATACATCTGGGTACTCACATACCACTGGCACTGTTTCAAACTCTACTCCAACCTCTTGAGTATTCAACACAAACGCAAGATAGGACTCACACCCTTTTCTCAAACATTTCTCAGCCAAAATGGAAGAAATCATCACGGGTAGACTATCCGATCCACCTGATTCAACCCGAACCACATCCCCACTCTCACATTTCAGTTCAATAAACTTACTACCATAGTTCACTAAGACACTATGGGTAGTCAACCAATCCATGCCTAGGATTAAGTCAAACTCATCAAACGACAACAACATAAGGTTTGCCGGAAAACAATGATTCTCAATCAACAAAGGACAATTCTTACACACTTTGTCCACTAACACATGCTTTCCTAACAGGTTTGACACCTTAATTACAATGTCCGTAGACTCAATGGTCATACTCAAACTAGATGCTAATCTCATGCCAATATAAGAGTGAGTAGACCCTGGATCTATTAAAGTAATAACAAAGGTGTCATAGAGAGAAAAAGTACCCGTTATCACATCAGGGGAGGATGCCTCTTCGCGAGCGCAAATGGCATACGTCCTCGCAGGTGCCCGACCCTCTGGTCTCACAGTAGAATCTCTGGGCACACCTCTACCACTAGCTCTACCTCTTGGGTTCCTTGGTGGTCTACCCCTTGTAGACACATCACTAGGTCTCACTTTTTGCTTCTCTTCCTTTTCATCCCACTCGGGACAGTTATGGATAAAGTGGTCAGGGGAACCACATTTATAACATTTCCGACTGTTTCCCCAACACTCTCCGGTGTGATACCTACCACAACTTGGACACTCCGGTTTACTCTTCGTATTGCCCACACTTTCCATCGAAGGGGCTTGGACTCTCGAACCCGAACGAGTATTGCCCAAGTCTCGGTGTAAATAACCCACTGGTGCTGTCGTCTGAGGATTCACTTCCTTGGATCTTTTCGACTGGGCTTGATACGACTTGCCCATCGGCCTCTTTCTCGCATCTCGAGCTTCACTCACAACCCTTCTCTTTTCTGAACTAAATTCCTCGGCCTTACTTGCCCTCTCAACTAATACCATAAATTCTTTCAACTCCAAAATGCCCACTAGGAGTTTGATATCCTCATTCAGCCCATCTTCGAACCTCTTGCACAAGATAGTCTCTGTCGACACACATTTTTGAGCGTATTTGCTAAGCCTAACAAACTCACGCTCATATTCCGCCACTGTCATTCTTCCTTGTTTCAACTCAAGGAATTCCTTTATTTTTCGATCAGTAAACCTCTGGCTTATATACTTCTTCCAGAACTCTTTCAGAAAGAAGTCCCACGTCACCCGCTCCCTCGGGACCACTAGCGTCAATGTCTTCCACCAATGGTATGCCGAATCTCTCAGCAAGGATACGGCACACTTAAAACTCTCTTCAGGCGTACATGAGAGTTCATCGAACACCCTCATCGAGTTCTCCAACCAGAACTCCGCCCTCTCAGGGTCATCATCTACCTTAGCTCTAAACTCCTCAGCCCCGTGCTTCCTAATCTTATCCATCGGGGGCTTCGATATCCTCACTACATCCATACCTTGAGGAGCCACTGGATTTGGCTGAGGTATAGGAGGAGGTGGAGGAGGTTGAGCATTAGGGTTCGCTCGAACATAGTCCGAGTACCAATTACTCATCATTTGGAGAAAGGCTTCCCGTGCCTCTTCCCCTTGACCTCTAGCCTCAGGTCCACTCTCAACAGGTGCGGTTCCTTGTGCAGGAGCCGGCGCATTACTAGCTGCTTCATCAGCAGTCAATGGATCGGAATCCATATACTATATAAAATAAGATTTAAATCATCAGAAACCACCACACTATCATTATACACTTATGGCATGTATAGCTAGACTCTTACACCCGCTACGGTAGTCCTAGAAACGGCTAAACCATAGCTCTGATACCACTAAATGTAACACCCCTTACCCGGTTCCCGGCGTAGAAACCGGGTAAGGGGTGTTACAGCTCTCGTTTTGTTAAAAGGTAAAAGGACTGACATTCTTTATATTCTGAAAGGTTCTACAGTGACAGGTGAAATCGGACGTCCCTCGTCTGTTACAGAGTCGAAGTCAACTCGTTTGGAGCGGAGGCAACTTGGTCATAGGAGGGAAAAGGTATGATCATTTCGTTGAAGAGAGGTTCACTTTTGGATGCAGGTTTTGAAAAGTTAGGACACTGTGTTTGTGAAAATCAAACCTGAGTTAGTTTTTTATTTGATAGTGCACAAGTCGAAGGCTAAAAGTCTTCCAGCTTCTAAGCACAAATTTGACTCAGTTAATTCCCAGCATAGTTCAAGATAGGCCCGTGGCGGGCTTTAGCAAAGATGGCGTTGTGGAAACACGAGTCAAGGTAGAGATTTGTTAAGTATGACTCATATTTCAGTCAAATTTGAGAAATAATCTCTCAGTTAAACTCTGTTTATTTGTTTCAGTCGAACTCTGATTAGTCTAGATTATTTTTATTATTATTTGACCTACAAATTTAGCCTATAAATAGACTCTTTTACAACCTTAGAAAACTCAACCATTAAAGATTAGAACTCATAACACTTTTGGAGAATTTTGTATTTATGTTTTGAGGGTTCTTTGTTTTCGGGTTTCGGGGTTTAGTTTTTATCTCCATCTTTTATAATCTTCGTTCTTTTACCATTATAGTAAAATTATCTTTTCTCGTAGTTTTTTATTCTCTTTATAGGAATTTTTCTATGTTAAATTTGTGTGTTCAATTTCCCAATTTCTTCCTCTATTTTTACTTGTTTGTTGCTTAATCGAGTTGATTCCCAGCATAAGGTAAATGTAAATGTGAGATATGAGAGTTTCTCTAATCAATGTAAGATTAAGATTAACTTTTTTTAATGAAAATAATGAAATAATTTACACTTATTTCATAGGGTAAATGTGAGCATGGGGATATTCTCTAGCTAAAATTAATTTTTAATGAAATTAGTGAAGAAGTGAACTATGAGAGTATTCTCTAGTCATTGAGAGATTAAAATAAAATTTTCAGTAAAAATAGTGAAAAATTGAGCTATGTGAGTATTCTCTAGTTAAGGTGGGATTAAAATTAATTTTTTTATGAAAATAGGGAAAATAATTATTTATAATGTAAATGTGAGATATAAGAGTGTTTCCTAGTCAATGTGTGATTAAAATTAACTTTTTAATAAAAATAATGAAGAAATTGACACTTCTTTTAGGATAAATGTGAGCATGGGAATATTCTCTAAACAATGTGAGATTAAAATTAAATTTTTAAGGGATTAAAATTAATTTCTAACAAAAATAGTGAAAAAGTGAGCTATAAGGGTATTTTTTAGTCAATGTGGAAATAAAATAATGGAGAAGTGTGCTATGAGAGTATTTCTAATCAATGTGAGATGAAAATTAACTTTTTAATAAAAATAATCACTTATTTAAATTATATTAAGAATGTTTATCAAAACTTTTTAGATTAAAAAAATAAAATAAATGATAATTTTAAGTTATTTTAGAACCAATAGTTATATTATTTTTTTTCAAAAAAATATTTTTTTAAACTATATATTCTTTTTTCATGAATTTCTTAAAAAAAAAAAACTCTAAAAAGTTTATGAAAATAGTGATAAATTTGCATTTATTTATAGGGTAAGTTCTTGGATTGTTGTGAGATTAAAAATTACTTGTATAAACAATTGCTACATGTCAACAAAATTAATATGTCACATGTCAAAAAATAGGCTTTTTTATAAAAATAACTTTAAAAAAGTAATTAATTACTTAAATAACCTATTTTTTGATAAAATACGAAAATAACCCAAAATCTACAGTAAAAGTTGGTGGCGTCAAAGTGTTTGGCGCCACCAACATGCCACGTCAGCAATCTACATTAAAAAATTATTTTTTTGGTGAAGCCATGTAAAATGGAGCCACTTGTATAAATATTAGGGAAATACTGTGATTTTTGAAAGTATAATGGAGACTTTAGCAATTTTACCTTTTTTTGGTGGAGCCAAATAAATTGGCGCCACCAGATTTCAAGAAATTACCTCCTGACACCCTATTTCCCTATTTCCCTAAAGGTAGATTTTTTTTTTCCTTCACATCAGTTTTTTTTTGAATTGTCCTTTTACTTTTTTTCTTTCTTTTTAAGTTTTTATTTATTTACTTTTTTAAGTTTTTTTTATTTGTCCTTATTTATTTATTTTATTTGTTTATTATTGATTTTAAAAAACTTGAAATGTATATTTGAAATGTTTTATAATATATATTTTTAAAATTTTAAATATATTTTTTAATAATATAAAACATTTAAATATTTTAAAGATATGACATTTCAAATTTATTATTAGTTTCATAATATTTTAAATATTAAATATGTTTAATTTGTTTTATAATATTATTAATTTCTTTATAATATTTTTAATTTTTTAATTTTTTTAAAATATATTATTTTTAAAGATATGACCTTTCAAATTTATTATTTGTTTTATAATATTTTAAATGTATATTTTAAATATTTTTTTAATTTTAAATATAATTTTATAAATTATTAATTTTTAAATTAATTTTAAAGATATTCAAATGTTTTCTAAAATTAAATTTAAAATTTTAAAAACTAATATTTTATTTGGTGGAGCCATTTAGAATGGCTCCATCACTTTATAGTGTACTTTTTTTTTAATATTTTTTAATATAAAAATTTAATATTTAATATTTTATTTTGGTGGAGCCATTCTTTATGGTTCCACCTCTTGGTTCTCTAACATATATAGAATGGTGAAATTGTTGTGTTCAGTAGGAGAGTTCAAAAAATCTATTGAAGATGAATAATGAGGTGTTTTTTGTGTATGTTCTTTTTTATGGTGAAATTGTAGAAGGTGATGTTGGTTGTGTATTTCAAGGTCGGCAAAGAGTAGGTCTGCGATTCAAAAAAATGTGAAGCTAGTAGAAATGAAAAGGAAGATCCGTGTGAAAATAACTATCTGTTGTGGAAGGGCGATGTCCAGATTATTTTACAAGTTTCCAATCTCTACAGATCCGTTCAAATTTTGTGAGATACAACTATTAGATGATGATGACTTGGGCACTATGATGGAAATATGGTGGTCGACTGGGAGTGAGAACCCCCAACCAGTTGAGTTATTTCCTGAGTTAGTAGACTTAGAGCCTGTTGAGAATGTTAGTCCAATAAGTCAACATTGCAAATTTGACTTTGATCTTAATGTCGGATGGACAGACCAATTAGAATGCGAAGGGATATCGCAAATACCCAAAAATCCTAATTATGGTAGGAGTTTGTATAACAACCCTACCCCCAGTCCCCGTCTACAAATATCCAGAGGTGATAATAAGCACAGAGGCAAATGTCAGAGAAATGACCAATAATGGTGAAGATTCTGATCAAGACGTTGGAGATTTTAGTGACCCCGATATTGATGAGGTTCTGGATGATATCGATGATGAAGGCCCAGAGGAGGTTGAAGATGTTTACGGCCCTTCATTCAGTAACCCGAGTCGTGGCATTATTTTACGAAATGAACCTGAGGGCAACATGTTTAACGTAGATCCAGATGCAGCGCATGCATCCGAGTTCCCTGAGTACGCCGATATAGTACATGCTCATAGATTGGCGTCAAATTCGCAGTTCGAGGAGTTGTTCGTTGGGCAACAGTTCGAGAACAAGGCGGAGTGTGTGTTTGCCATCAAACAATACATCATGAAGCTGTCAAATGATTACAAGGTTGCCAAATCTACACCGACATTATATGTTGGGGAATGTTGGAGAGCCAGCGATGGGTGTGGTTGGCGAGTTTGGGCTGCATTTATACAGAGGACTCAACAGTGGCAAATACAAAAATTAGAAGGACTTCATACATGTACTGTTTGTAACACCCCAAACCCGGCCTAGACGTTATGGCCAGATCTGGTGATATCACATTGAAGTGTTTTTCGGAAACATAGTTTCATTGGAAAACCCGTTCTATATTAAATCTCGTTTATGATCTTAACAGAAAATTTTAGGGTATCATGTTCATTTAAAATTCAAGTTTTTTTTCTTTTTTTTTCCTTTTTGCAGAATGTTGATTATATTAGTTTGTTACTATACTTTAAAACAATGTTTGATGCGAACGTTTTTATATTATGTTTCAAAAATGTGGTGTTTCGAAAAACATTTATCCTTTGAGAAACCGCGTCCTACTACTCTCAGCTATGAATGAAAATAAGTAAAATCCCAAATTAAAAGTTAAAAATTTTAAAGAGGCCTTATTACAAAAACAAATACCCAAATTAAATTTCTTGTAAGTAAAAAGTCAAATATAAACACATGTGCGATTGTGTGACCACCTCCGAATCCCTCGCAGCGCCGATCCGCCTAAGATTGGGGATTACCTGTACAGATAAACAGAGGGGTGAGTTTACGAAAACTCAGTGTGTAACCCCATATAAGCAAAATGCCAATCATGCCGTGGGCAAGCACAGTCTGGGCCTAAGCCCAAAACAATAACAATTTAGTTCAGTAGGGCCTTAGCCCAATACAATATCAGTATCAGTGTGGGCCTTAGCCCATTTCAGTGACAATAACAGTTCAAGCATGCTATCAGAATTCCTACCCAACCAGCCTCTACACTCCACTCCGTCCAGCCCTACACTCCATGTGGGGATAAAATCAACCCACCCATCCCTACACTCCAAAAATTAGCACCGGTTGCGGCACTAAATAGTATTTGCAGCAGAGCTACCAGTACAGTACATTTCCTCCAATCATAATAATCCTATCCCCATGCAACATATCACACATGTATGCAACATATATATCGTGGCATGCTCATATACAGTCATACATAACATAAGGCACACAGGCATTTAATATCATAGGGGCATAACAGTCATTTTATCATTTTGGGGTTTAGGTATACTTACCGACCCATCAGTAGGTCCGCAATCATCTCAGGCGACCCGTGCAACCTTAACAGTCAAACAGTGAAAATGGGCCTAAGGCCCATAATGTGGGCCCATACGCCCGTGTGGCCCACATAGCCCAGAATTAGTCTCGGCCATATAAATTACACAGCTTGGCCCAATATTCTCCACACGTTCGTGTGGTTTACCTGTGTGGGGCCCACAAGCCCGTTGGGCTTACACAGCCCATTTCGGCCAATGTGGCCCAAAATGGCCTAAGACCATGAAATCGCTCATGGTGGCCTCAACAGTCTAACGCCCACATTTTATGCGTTCGGATTACCACACGAGCGAGCGCACGCTCGTGTAGCGTCAATTGTCATATTTTCTGACTTTTGCCAGTTTACGATTTGGGCAGTGTTTATACACACCTTGTTTCGATTCGTCACGAACAGTCGCTCAAGCCCTCACCAACCTACATTTGGCAAATCAAACATCACCATCAGTCCTACTTTACGGTTAAAAAAACCCGAAACCAACAATCCATTCATAGAACAGTGTAGAGTTACCTTCAATCGAACCACTGTGATTCTCACGAATCTTAGTCTCTAGCGATTGATTAGGAGTTTCCTAAATCCTTCCTTAACGAAAGAGAGCAAGAGAACCGAATAGTGGAAGGATTCGACACTAGCACAACCCCTCACCCTTGATTTATACCTGTAAAAAATAGTTAAACATAACCCTAATTTAGCAACTCAAAAGCCAAAACTTCAAGTACCATAATCACTTACCGAAAAAGTGCGGTAAATCATTGATCAAGATGGAGGCTCAGAACGTTTGAGAGAAGAAAGGAGCAAAGTCAATCGGCAGAGGAAGAGGAATGGATTTTTGAAATAAATGAGAAGAGAAAAGGAACTTTTGGTAACTTTCGGCAGTGACCAGAATTGGGAAAACGACAGCACAAGTCTTGAGGGAGAGAAAGAAGAGAAACGATTTAGGGGAGAAAAGAAAAGAGAAACGAAGGAGGGGAAGATGGTATATTCGGCCAACACCAGAAAAAGAAGGGACAATCAGAAGAGGAAATGTTCGGCCAAAGAAAAGGTTGCCAAATACGAAAGAAGTGAAACAAGGAGAAGAATGCATGAAAACCCCTACCACATTCGGCCTTCAAGCAAAAGAGAGAAAAACAATTACCAAGCAAAACCCGAAATGAGGAGTATACCAAATGAGGTGTATACCACTCTGGCCGAAATTCTTGAGTGCCCACAGTCCAATTTTGGCACAACACTCCCTCTCTTCTCACCTCCCTTGATTTTCTCCTAAAATCCCTCCTCAAATCTCTCCACCCGATCACACCTCCCCTCAACCATTCAATTTGAATTCTTCTCTACAACTCCAGTGTTTCAGTCAAACTACAACACCCCCTATGGCACAGCAGCAAAATAAATACTCTATTATCCCCATCAAGATTCGAACCTCAGTCCACTGGCATAGGTAACACGCCACTTACCCCCTAGACCAGCAGACTTTTTATGTCTTGCTTTACCCACAATAATTTAAAAGCCTACTAATTATAGGCAAGGGTTTATTCCTTAAAAACAAATTTTTTGCACATGCCCAAGCTTGAACCCAAGACTTCTCAGACACTCCCAAACACACCCAAATCACTTAAACCCTAAGACAGACCGATATTTGTGTTACAAACGTATAAAAATAAATACTTAGATTTTTGGGGCGTTACACTGTCACACGTATGTCTCAAGACCACCGAAAATTGGATGCCAAAAGTATTTGCAACTGCATCATGCCACTAGTGAAAGATAGCCCAATCATTCCTGTGTCAACATTGATTGCGGACATGCAAGCTTGATTTCAGTACAGAGTGTCGTACAGGAAAGCATGGTGGGAAAAACAAATGGCCATGCAACAATTGTGCGGAGACTGGGATGAGTCATACAATGAACTTCAGGGTTGGATTTCAGCGATGGTGGAGTACATCCCAAGAATTGTCATGGACTTACAAACGTTGCCTTATAGAGGCCCGAATGGACAATTGGAACTGGGGAGAAGATTTTTTCGTCGACTGTTCTGGACTTTCGATCCATGTGTTAGAGCCTTCTCCCACTGCAAACCGCTAGTGCAAGTTGACGGAACATGACTTTATGGAAAATACACGCAGATACTTCTGATTGCGGTTGCACAATATGGTAACGGAAATGTACTACTGATCGCTTTTGCCATCGTCGAGTCGGAGAACTCTGAATCGTGGGCATATTTCATTCGGAACTTGCGGAGACATGTTGTCAGGCAAGACAACATTTGCATTATCTCCGACAGATCGAAGGGTCTTGTTTCTGCGATTCGGCAATCCGAGGTTCCATGGAGGTCCGTCTATTGTATTCGTCACATCGCTGTCAACTTCCACAATGAGTACAAGAACAAAGACTGACGCAAATGAATTGTGAACATGGGTAAAAATATCATATTTAAATTCCTATTTGTAAATATTTCGACTCCATTTCCTAATTAGGATGGTAACGCATTTTATCGGAATACATACGTAAGATGCGAGCTAGAAGCACACCGATTCAGACATAAGTTGGCGAGGTTAGAGACTGATATAGCGGGGTCCAAACCTTGTCTCAGACAGTGGTTGGGTAGCATGGAGCCGTGGCAATGGGCTCAATTTTTTGAGGAGGGGTACCGGTATGGTCATATGACAACTAACCTCGTTGAGGCCGTTAACTCCGTCTTGAGGCGTACGCGTCACTTGCCAATTTCAGCAGTTTTTTCAGCCACATTTTACAGGCTAGCAACCTTAATGCCAAAAATGGGGTTAAAACAAGCAAAACAATTAGAGGCAGGACACGTGCACGTCAAAAAAATCAAGGATGGCATGAAAGATAATGCTCAAAGGGATAGGTCGATGAATGCAGAACTATATTCTTGAAATTTGGAAAATTTTCGAGTGACAAAGTGCATCAGTCGTCGGTCGGGGATCCCGCCATGGTCTCATAGAGTTGATCTCCGAAACAGGCGGTGTGAGTGCTGGATGTTCCAAACACTACGGTACCCGTGTGCGCATGTGGTTGTAGCATGTGCTATCTATAGTTTGAATGTTGAATAATATATCGACGATGTGTACACACTTGAACGTATGTTGCGTATTTGGGGTAACGAGTTCTCCGTATTAAGGGATGTATCGACATGGGAAGTGCAACCGCCTGCGTTCGAGATGTTGCCAGATCGGTCACTACGTAGGAGAGTCAAAGGTTGACCTACAACAATGAGGATTCAGAACGACATAAATATAAGAGAACAAGTCGATTCAAAGCGTTGCACCATATGTAGAATAGTTGACCAAAATCGAAGCAAATGTCCCCATGGAAACGTCTACACTGGTTAATCTTCACGGTCTGAAAGAAATTAAATGTTGTACCTGATGTTTGCATTTTATGATCTTTTAGAAATAAAGTTTGTATTATTTAGCATTAAGCTTTTATTTAAAATTAATAGTTGCAACTTTTAATACTTTAAAAGATATTATAAATTATACAAAAAAAGACTAATATATAAGTTGTGGAACCCTAAACCAATACAACAAATATTACATAACACTTGAAATTTACATAACTCAAAATTGGAAAGAACCAGGAGTGGTATCGTCGTTCGGGGTATAGCGATTTACGGGCCTTCGTTGACGGGGTGGACGTTGGGGTGTACTGTACACATCAGGAGGATCGGGAGCTGGATCGAACTTGGCCTGAGGCAGGGTGGAGTACATGTTATTACCAAACATATCAAATGATATCGGTGGTTGCTCTGGGTGAAATGAACTCAAATCGCCTATGTCCGGGTGATATGAACTCGAATCGCCCATGTCCGGGTGATATGAACTTGAACCGCCCATGTCCGAGTGATATGAACTGCTCTGTGACTCATCACAAAAAGTGTTAACGCATTGGTTCGATGTGTTCAAAGGTTGGTCTTCCGATTCGGGCTCCGCCATATGTTGATCCTCTAACTCCCCCATAGGTTGATTTCCACATCTATAGCCGTGACCCGGTACTATGATAAGTTGTTCACCATATAAATAAGCGCACCATCGAGTCATGTACCACTGCATGTATTCAGTCGAGGGACTGAAGTCAAACATGCAAGAGTGCATCTCAGGCCGCCTTTCATACAGGGTATTCCATAGTGCTACATAACATTGATGTTCCACGCTCCAATCTGTTGTATGTTTCCCCATCATGGTCTTACCGTGGACATCAACAGATTATTGTGGCTTGACCGGAACAAATTGTCTACACCTAAATTGTCGCATAACTCGATCACCGTTGTACCACTCAACAGTTGAGAAGTTGAGCACCGAGTGTTAATGCACCACACATGGGCTTCAGAGTGAACCCACTGAGGAATAAGGGTTGCAATGTTTAGTGCAGAATATGACATCCACAAGAACTGCACAATATAACATAATGAGTCAAGTCACATCACATACTGCAAGTGGATAAGTTAAATCAACGTTACTTAAACCATATTAATATATATTACTTTCTCTCCGGCGTACGCCTCTATCATTTGGCGGTAAATGATTAATGTTTAGCTCACACCAATTCCCAGAGACGTGGCTCATTTGAAACCAAAACAAACACGTTAGCAGTTAAACTTTGGAAAATATTATCCACACTTATGAGTCATTAAATATTAAGTATAATTTTGTTTTTACCTATTTATAAGTGGCCACGAATATGGTTGGTACCTAACAGCCGCTAGAAACGGCATCCTGTATAAAGCCCAAGACTGCAACAGACCCAGACAACCAGCCATGTTACTAACCCCATGTTTTGTTGTTCGGCAAAGCTCATAGTACAATACGACCAACACTGCCGATCCCTAGATGTAACTACCGGCACGAGAGAAATCCTCCAATAGAGGCAAGTACTTTAAGTGGACGCTATTAGACGTGTTGTTCGGCATAAGTACCCCTCGATCAGTTACATAATATAGGCTTGAGCAGCACACATCACCTCGTGCTCAGTGGCAGTGCTCGATAACTCCTTAAAATTTGTTAAAAGGTAAAATTATCGGCAGTCTTTATGTTCTGGAAGGTTCTACAGTGACCGGTGAAATTTTCTCCAAACGAGTTGACTTCGACTCCGTAATGGACGAGGGATGTCCGATTTCACCTGTCACTGTAGAACCTTCCAGAATATAAAGACTGTCGGTCCAATGAGGGCTTCACGAGATACCTTAATGCTGCTCGACTCGATGTTGATTCTACATCCTTTCGAGTCTAAAATACTCAAGGAGATGAGATTCTTTCATAAATCAGGTACAAACTTGACATCTGAAAGTGTCCTAATCATTCCATCGTGCATCTTAATTTTAACAGTACCAATACCAATTACCTTACTGGATGAATCGTTTCCCATGCGCACAACTCCACCTTCAACTGAACTGTATATGGAGAACCATTCTCTATTGGGACACATGTGGAAAGAACATTCCGAATCTAGGATCCACTCGGACGTAAGATTGGAGTTTTCGCTCTTTGACACTAACAAGAAATCATCACCGCTTTCGTAGGCCAAATTAGCACCAGCTACATCTTCCTCATTACTCTCAGCAATCTTTTTATTTTGCAATTTATAACAATCTACTTTGACGTGACCTAACTTCTTATAACAACGACACTTTTTATCTCGCTTCTTTGATGCTACCGAAATGGAAGCTTGCCTATCTGCCTTGCTATCCAAACCAAACTCATTTTCGAGTTTTTCTCTACTCAACAAATGACCCTTGACATCTTCGAATGATAGTTTGTCTCTGCCATAAATCAGGGTCTCCTTGAAAGACTTGTATGAAGAGGGTAAAGAGCAAAATAATAGCATAGTCTGATCTTCAACGTCAATCTGAACCTCAACGTTCTTTAAATCATTTAAAAGAGTAATGAATTGACTGATGTGATCTTTAAGAAGATCACATTTGTTCATGCGAAACGTAAATAGACATTGTTTCAACACTAAACGGTTAGCTAGAGACTTAGTCGCATAAAGAGTTTCTAACCTTTTTCACAAGGTGGATGATGTAACACCCCTTACCCGTGTCCGACACCGGGACAGGATACGAGGCATTACCAAATTTAAACAAAAACCTTTATACAAAACCGGCTATAAAATTTAATTCAATTTAACATTCCTCATTCACATGCAAATCGCCCCTTATATGGGCCCACAAGGCCCAAAACATACATTGGGAACTGTTCGGGACTAAACCGAGAACTTAGGAAACTTTAAGAAGACTTAGAATTTTTTTTCTTTAAAACAGGGGTCACACGTCTGTGTGGCTTGGGACACGCCCATGTGGGTAGGCCGTGTGGTCATACACGCCCATGTCCTTAGCCCGTGTGACTCTCTGTTTATGATGTCATCAACGAAATTGGGTCACACGGCCTAGTCAGACGCCCGTGTGCTTAGGTCGTGTGGTGAATTAAATTCCGAAAAGAAAATGCAGACTTCACACGCCCTGGGCACACACCCATGTCCCGGGGTCGTGTTCTCCACACGGCTAAGACACACGGCCGTGTCTCTGCCCGTGTGGCCAAGAAAATGACTATTTTCCAGACCATTTTGCACCCTCATTTGCACATACTTAAACACAACTTCAATCCATCCATCCCAAACACATATAACCACATCACATAAAACCTTTAGTATAAGCACACACGTATAAATAGGCATTACAACTCATTAACCAATATGAACCAACACATTTGGCCAAATCAAATGACACATACACAGTTGACTAAGTCTTTATACATGCCATAGACTCAAAAGGTTTTGCATTCACTTATACCCAACATGATAGCTTGATAGTGTGATAGCATCTCCGGCGATCTCCAACCTGAGCTAGTAAAAAAAAACCCTACATGATATGAGAAAGGAAGGGGAGTAAGCTATAAAGCTTAGTAAGTATGTACGTAAATAATAAACAATTTATTACCATGCTTTTAACAATCCTTATTTTGAGTTCTCAAGATAATGCCATCATTATTGCATTAAATTTCTCAATTCACTGATGCTCATCTTGAGCTGCCTACTCGAGTTACAGTCACTAAATTATTTTTATCCGGAGATACGAAACTTCAAATTAAGATCCACTAATTTTCCTTGAAACTAGACTCGCATATCTTCTTACCATAAAATTTCCAGAACTTTTGGTTCAGCCAATCAGTACAGTTTATTCTTTAAAGTTTCCCCTATTTCGCTGTCCAATAGATCTGACCTCTCTTCACTAAAAATTTATTTTCTCATTACAAAGAACTCGAAAGACGTTCCTATTTGTTTATATTGAAAATAGACTCATTAATAAATTCAAGAATATAAATTTTATCCCTTGATTATTTTTGTAAAATTTTTAATGAATTTCTAAAGTCAGAATAGGGGATTCCAAAACCATTCTGACCCTGTCTTATAAAAATTAAAATATCTCATAATCTAAAATTCTTTTTCTTACGCTGTCTCTTTTATGCAAAAATAGACTCAATAAGATTTAATTTCATATCTTATTCAACTTCTAATTCAATTTCCTCCATTTTTGGTGAATTTTCAAAGTGATTCAACTGCTGCTGTCCAAACTATTTTATTGCTAATTTTACTCTATCATGTTTTCTTTGTATTAATTCTCATTTACACACTTATAATACTAAAGCATATCCATAGCTAGCCATGCCAATAGCTAGTCATCATCAAATATTTACAAACAATTCATTGGCCAATTTAACTTACACATCAACAACAAAAACTTGAACATTTCATTTCTCAATTTAATTTGGCTTAAAAGCCTCACACAAGATCACAATCCACATTTCCCACATATTCTTACATCATAAGCATGGACTTAGCTCTTTGTCATTGATGCATAAACTGAGCTCTTTGTCATTGATGCATAAACTTAGCTTTTTGCCCGCTGAACTACTCGGAATATCGAAGGATACTCAATCTCATCATACATGTATCACGATGCCAATGCCATATCCTAGATATGGTCTTACAGGGATCACATCTTAATGCCGATGCCATATCCCAGATATGGTCTTATATGGGATCACATCTTAATGCCGATGCCATATCCCAGATATGGTCTTACACGAGATCTCATATCTCGATGTCGATGCCATATCCTAGATATGGTCTTATACGAGATCGTTCATAGATGTCGATGCCATGTCCCAGACAAGGTCTTACACGAGATCTTCCTTTGGTGCCGAGGCAATGTCTCAGACATGGTCTTATACGGGACCTCCTTTATTCGGTGTCGCTGCCATGTCCCAGACATGGTCTTATACGGGACCTACATTCGGTGCCAATGCCATGTCCTAAACATGGTCTTATACGGGACCTTCATTCGGTGCCGATGCCATGTCCCAGACATGGTCTTATACGAGACCTTCCTTATTCGGTGTCGATGCCATGTCCCAGACATGGTCTTATACGGAACCTACATTCGGTGCCGATGCCATGTCCCAGACATGGTCTTATATGGGACCTTCCTTATTCGGTGCCGATGCCATGTCCCAGACATAGTCTTCTACGGGACCTTCCTTATCTCATGTTGTGACATAGGTATCCTTGTTATTCCGAAATGTTCAACCTGGACTTCAACTTAACATATTCTCATCATATTCTCATCGATGCATCATTAGTCGATTTTCATAGAAATAATATTCATTTCACATAATATCAGGCAATTAAAAATATAAAGACATTATGTAGCTTTAATTTCACACAAACTTACCTCGATACCAAAATGGCAAGAAGAGACCTAATCGTCAGTTACTCGTTTTTCCCCCACCGTTCTAAGTTCGAACCTCCTTTTCTTTGATTATTGAGCTTGAAAGCTTGAAAACCCTAGCCATGGCTTCCCCCATGCTAAATTCGGCCAAGCAAGAAGATGGACAAAGGTTTTTGGCTTTTATTTTGTCTTTTAGTCTATTTAATTACCAAATTACCAAAATGCCCCTAACTTAAAAATATCGTATTTTACTTATCTAATGTCCATTTTTGTCCAACAATTTAACCAATGGTATAATTTCCATTTAAGGACCTCCAATTTAAAATTTCATAGAAATTGGACACTTCTAACATGTGGAACTCAACTTTTGCACTTTTTACAATTTAGTCCTTTTGACTAAATTGAGTGCCCAAACGTCGAAATTTTCAAACGAAATTTTCACGGAATCTTTCCATGAAATCGTAGACCATAAAAATATAATAAAAATAAGATTTTTCCACATCAGATTTGTTGCCCCAAAACCACTGTTCCGACTAGGCCCAAAATAGGGCTGTTACAGATGAGGTATTCTCCATCAATACCTCATGTAATACCGTATTCATGAGGCACAACTGGATTGTAGACAAAGCCTTTTCATCAAGCTCTTCCCATTATGTTTTATTTATATTCTCAGGCTTTTTCCCGGTAACAACCTTTTTCATGTCGGATTGAACTAGAATTGCCATCATCCGAACCTACTACAGATTGAAATTTGTCTCACCATTGAACTTCTCAATTTTAAACCTTGTTTCTTCCATCTCTAAACGGGCTTATTTATGAAAACTAAACTAGCTCTGATACGACTTGTCGGGGATCGACCCGATTAAGCAACGAACATGTAAAAATAGCGGAAGAAATTGAGAAATTGAACACACAAATTTAACATGGAAAAACCCCTCCAAAGAGGATAAAAAACCACGAGGAAAGATAATTTTACTATAATAAGAAAAGAATGAAGAGCACAAAGATAGATATAAAAAAACTAAACCCCGAAACCTGAAAAACAAAGAACCCTCAAAACGTAAACATAAAATTCTCCAAAAGTGTTATGAGTTCTAATCTCTAATAGGTGTGTTTTCTAAGGTTATAAAAGAGCCTATTTATAGGCTAAATTCATAGGTCAAATAATGATAAAATAATCTAAACTAATCAGAGTTTGATTGAAACAAATAAACAGAGTTTAACTAGAAGATTATTTCTCGAATTTAACTGAAATAGGAGTCATACTTAACAAAAATACTAGTGAAATTGGCATATATGGCTAAAAAGTGATTGAGTTGAAATGTAATGTGATAATTGACTGAAATGAAATGTTACAGTGTGCAAATGTGAAAATGGAATGATTATAGAATATGGAATTGAAATATGTGATATACGAACATGAACTATTACAGGGTTATACATGAGAATTGATTGTTACAAGAATGGAAAATGTATATACATAAAATTGATGCCTATGTGAACTTAGGAAAAGGTTAGGATACAATTGACATGCTAATAGGGTTTTTTGCTCGCTTATATTGGATATGTGCGTGTACGGGATAGCCTCGGATTATATCGAGATCCAACATTTGTCACATCCTGAAAACTAGGTTAGTAGGAATTAGGTTAGTGAAACCAAGAGTGGTCACATCCTGTTGTTTTTGAATTAAGGTTGTAGGAATCGTGTAAAGTAATTTGGTCTGGTTTGTGGTTAGGTGTTCTAGTTGTGTGTTTGAGGACTTGTGTTTGATTTCTTTTCCCTCTGGAATTTTTCCATTAATTTTGAAACTATATCTGACTTGGTTCATAAGGTTTATCTTTTATTTTTGTTTAATTGCTAACAAGAATGAGCTTGTTGGTTTAGTGGTAAGGTTTTAGCTTATCCTCAAGTCTCGAGTTTGAAACCCGTTGTGTCAAAATGAAATTAATTTTTGTTTTCTTTCTGCTATGTGGCCCATAGTATCAGTAAGTTATTAAATTTAAACTCCTAACAATCTGATAGGTTATCAAGAAATCAAAATTAATTTAGTTAATGTTTTTATTTTTAGTTTATTTTTTTAAAAAAATAATAGGAAATTATTCCTCGTATTACTCTCCATTTCTTGGCATCCCACTCCCCCACTTTCTATTTTTTCCATTTTCATCTTTTTGGGGTTCAAGTCTGTGCAGGAAGGAATCTTAGCTAGTGAGTATTAAATTTTTGGTAGCAACTCTTTAATTTTTATTCATAGTTTAGATTTATGACATTGTTCTTGATATCTTTTAAAAGGTAAACGATCTTCAAACAATCCCTTACCTACTTGGATTTGAAGATTTTATCGATATCTTATTATCATCTATTTCATGGTGAGTTCCATAAACTTTTATGGATTCAAAAAGCCAACTAATATTTGCTTTAAAATTTGGAAAAAAGAAATTTGAGTTGACTATTCTGTTGATGGATTTTTGTGGATTTGTGGGAGAAGTGATTTTTAATTTATGTTCTAAAATCAATACGTTGAAAATTTTTAGGTTGCATTTCATTATTATGGTTCTCCTTGGGCTTGGTCAATTACTTGCATTTGGCATAAGCTTCCAAGATTCTTTAGTCTATGAAGTGTTGTTCATGTAAGGGCATAGTTAAAAATCCCTATGTTGATAGCACAGTTTTTGCAGCAAATATTTCTTATGCATGTTAAAGAATAACTTGCCAACTTCGAAGTCTTCTGTAAATATATATATATATATATTTTGATTTCGCCCTCATGATATTTTGTGAGCATTCTATGCCTATCATTAAGCCGCCTGTTATGATGATTTTCTTTTAAGTTTAATTGGTCTCCTTTTTAAAAATTTAACATTTGCAGTATTTAATTTTTAAACTTTATATGTATTATAAAATAAATAGATAGAGAGTAAAGAATAAAGAAAATGAGAGAGCAAAAGAGAGAGCCTATTTTATAGATCAGTCAGAATATTTACAAAGCTTCTCAAAAGTATCTATTTATAGGCATAAGAAATATAAATGAAGTAGAGAGATCTACCTCTAATGACTATAAGAATTTAAAGTACATCAAAATTTATCTTGATCATCAAAATTTATCTTGATCTTAATGGACATCCATTTAATAAGATATTCATAACATAATGAAAATTATTGATCGGTTTTATAAAAAATGTTTATTCAAATTCTCTTTTGCTTTTCCTTCTCCTGTAAGTTTTCCATAATTTCACGTGGGTAATCTCTTATTACCTTCCCTTGTTTATTTTCTTTAGTGTCGTCCAGACCTTGATTCCTCATAGTGACATTGGCAATTCTATGTTTTCATCACTGGTCGTGTGTGCTTCGAAACTTCGGTGAAAATAATGAGATACGTAGCCCGCTAGCAGTCTAGTTGTTGTTTAACCGCTGATTTTTTTTTGGAGAACTGGAATTGTTGTTGTTGTGTCGGCATCGCATTATAGTAAGGTGTGTAACTCAAACTCGTAAAAGCGACGATCAATAGAAAGCCAAAAAAACTCACTGCCGACATCACACAACCATGTGGCAGACCGTGTGAGCCACATGGTCTAGGTTGTTGGGCCATGTAGGCCACATAGGCATGTCTAGGCCATGTAGACCACACAGGCATGTCTAGGTCGTGTGGGTCACACGGGCTGGGCCAGGTTGGCCGTGTGGGCCCATTTTCTGAAAATTTTCACCTAGGCTCATTTAACTCTGGAATTCGTAATTAGACCTTCTGTGGGGTCCATTTGGTAAATAAGACTTGAAATGTGACATATGTTGATATGTGTCTGTATGTGCTATGGGTAAGGTATGCAAAAGATACATTTACGTTCCGTTTTCTAATAATTCTGAAAGTAAGGTTACGTATGATACGCATGACTCGGATTAATAAACTATGTGTAGGCTATATGATATAATCTATGTTAATGACATTTACATAAGCATTTCATATTTTTGTTTCGTTACGATTATACGTTAGATGTCAATGCATATGCATTGGGGTGGGATTTGATACGTGATGGAGGAAGTGTATTCTGGCAGTATTACTGCAACTTTGGCAGTTAAACCGTAATATCTGTCTGGTAGCCCAGTTACACCTTTATAAGTAGCATACCACCATGACTTGATGTGATTGGATGGATGGACTCTTGTAGTCCTATTTGGTGTGATTGGTTGGACGAAGTTGGTGTGTAGCGAATAGGGGTAGGACCTGTGTCTGCATTTGTATCTGAATCTGAATATGCATATGTATTTGATTATGAAAATACATTTGATTCTGTATACGAGAATATGTTTGAATTTGCATCTGAAAACGTATCTGTTTATTTTTTTATCTGATATGTTGCTTGGGATGTGTTACACACTGAGCTTTATAGCTCACCCCTTTGTTTTATCTCTGACTTTTTAGGTAATCATTGAGTTTAGGATCAGACGGCGTACGAGAGCTTGGACTGGTTTCTTGCTTAAGTTGGTTTGATTATTTTTAATTAATTAAGTTTTTCAGACTTTTGATTTTTGGACTAAGTTTTCGTTTTTGGTTTTGTTTTTGGGTATTTGTTTTGATTGTCGTTTTTGGTATTTTAACATGAAACTGCAAATTATACGATTTATCAAATTAGAATCCAGTTTTTAAAAAATTAAAACTCTGAAATTTTCGCTACGAAACTAAATAAGTCATTAAGTGAATTTACTGTAAGATAAGTGTTTTGAACATAAGATTTGACTAAAATATGTAAGAGTTTTTGTCACACTTATACTTACAAAGCACACACTAAAAATAGAAGTTTTCAAACTTGAGATTTCCTAAAACTCGTATGAGCTTAGCTAAATTAAGATTATAGATCACACGATTTTTAAGCTGGATTTATTTTAGTTTTTCAAACGAGTCGATGTAACTCCACTATATTTGGCCATAACGTCTAGGTCGGGTTTGGGGTATTACAACATTTTCTACGGATCATCGTGTATTATATGTCTCTACGGAGACCCTAGTGCGGTGGAGACATGTATTAGTGTATATTTATGCATATGATTGCCTACAGGCTTTACACTTTGATGTTTCGGTGTGGTGTAGTCTCAGCTATGACGGGCAACTTGTGTGGTGTAGTTTACCCGCATATCCGAGTCCGTTTTACTAGGATTCCATCAAGCGAAACTGTAACACCCCTCACCCGCATTCACCGTCAGAATAGGGTTAAGGAGCATTACCAGACTTACAACTCTTTTAAACATACATTTCATATATAATTTATCAATTCAAACAAAATTCAATCACAATCAATCATAGTGTCCCTTAAACAAGCCTACGAGGCCTTAAACATGCATTGAGAATGGTTCGGGACTAAACCGATAACTCGGGAAATTTTTCAACACTTAGGTAAAATTTTCTCAGACAGGGGACACACGCCTCTTTGGCCAGGCCATGTGAACATTCGAAATGGGAGCACATGGCTGTGTCCCAGCCTATGTCCTACCCCTTGTCCAAACAAGTGAGCTTACTGACTTGGATCACACGGCCAACTACACGCCCGTGTGCCTTTCGAAGTGGCCATACACACCCGTGTGCCAAGCCGTGTGCTAGGTCATGCCAAACCTTTAGGGTATACTAACTTATGCAACACGACCAAGTCACACGCTCGTGTGCTAGGCCGTGTGCCAATTAGGGAGTATACTGACTTGTACCACACGGTCGATCACACGTCCGTGTGTGAGACCGTGTGGAGCATACTGACTTCACTTTAATTTCAACACCAGGGGACACACGGCTGTGCAACATGACCGTGTGTCACACACGGCTGAGACACACGCCCGTGTCTCTGCCCGTGTGGACAAAAATAGGTTATTTACCAAGCCAATTTGCCACCCAAATTTGCATATACCTACACAACCAAAATGGCACCAATTCAAAGTATAATAAACATCCGATTTAGCCACAATTAAGGCTAATTCATACCATATCCCATACCAATAACTAACATTTTTATAACTCATGTTTTTCTTAATCAAAACATACCAAAACATATACACTAATCAACTAGTTAAACCTTTACCAATCATACATTATTTTGTATCATTTCACAAGCATGTTACCAAATCCACAAATCATCAATTTACCATCCATGGTACCTATTATCATCAATCGTCACATAATTATCAACCAACTCAATTTACAAGACATAACTATACATATATGTACCATATTCAAACATACAAAAAAAACCAAAATAATCCATCACATATGGCTATATATACAAGCCAAAACATAAACATTTACAAGCCAATCTAAATGGCCAAATTCATTACCAAAATACATAACAAAATATACACCAAAATGACTCAAGTCCCTATACATGCCATATGACCAAACATAGTTTCAAAAGTATCCAAGTGATAGTAGATAATGTGACGAAGCCTCCGACGATCCCCGAATCCGAGCTAGCTTTGAGACACTATAAAACATAATAAAATAACAAAGTAAGTTTTAAAGCTTAGTAAGCTCGTATGAAAACGATAAGCAAATCTCATCAATTATTTACCAATTAAATAATTGAAAACAATGTACAAAAATTCAATTAAGCCCCAAGGCTATCAATATCATTCACATAACTTACCAAGGAACTCATCAATTCCATAATTTTAATAATCGAATATTTTCTGTACATACCTGTACCAACTCGTACTTATCTCATGCTCAACCATATCTATCATTTACCGGTTAAACCATTGGGATAATATTGGTTACCTGGGGATCTTGCACACTAAGTGCCAATACGTAGGCGAAGCTATCTCATTCATGCACACTAAGTGCCAATTTATAGCCGAAGCTGTCTCAATCACGCACACTAAGTGCCAATACATAATCGAGGTTATCTTAGTCTCGCACACTAAGTGCCGATACATAGCCAAAGTTTCGTCGGATATTTTCATAAAATTATACTAATCAACAATTCAATATAAATCATTTAATCTCAATTATAATAATGCTTGTTAACATACGAACTTACCTCGGATACAAAAATGACGACACGAGTCAACTAATTCGAGACCTTGTTCTTTCCCCGATCTAAGTCTGTATTTCTCTTTTCTTGATCTATCTAATATCAAATTCAGCTTATTTAATCATAACTCTATTCAATATAATCCAAAAATCATCTTATGGAAAAATTACATTTTTGCCCCTAACATTTCACATTTTCATAATTTAGTCCCTAGGCTCGTAAAACGAAATTTGTTCAATTTCATTACAACATAAGCCTAGCCGAATATTCACCATGCTTATAGCAGCCCTTAATTTTCATTATTTCACACTTTTACCGCACAATTTATCACATTTCAATATTTAACCCCTAATTGACATTTTTCTCAAAAATCTCTTTACAAAACTTGTTTAGCTATCCTCAAACATTCATAATCTATCATCAATCATCAAAACTCATACATTTTATCAATGGAAACATCTTAAACCTTTAGTGGTTTTGTAATTTAGTCCCCTCATTAGAAAGCTTAAGCTACAACGGTTCCAAAAACATATAAATCATTAAAAACCGAGTAAAAATGGGCTTACATGCATGTAAATTAACTTGGCCGAATGTCAAACTTCTCCCATGGCTTTTGTTCTTTAAAGTTTCGGTGGAAAAATTGAAGAAGAAATATGGTGGCTTTTGTTGTTTTATTAATATTAACAATATTTACTAATATACCTTTATAACCTTTAAAATCATTAATAACTACACCAAATACCAAGCCAACATCTCCCACTAACTCATTTATGGGTTAATACCATGCAAGTACTCATATATTTCTATTCTATAGTCAATTAGTGCATTTAACTTATAGTCCTTAAGTTTTGCACCTTACGCGATTTAATCTTTTTTATCGAATTGAGCGCTCAAACAGTGAAATTTCTTAATGAAATTTTCACACAATCATACTATCATGCTATCGACCTCAAAATAATAATAAAATGAATATTTTGACCTCAAATTTGTGGTCCTAAAACCACTGTTTTGATTTGACCAAAAACGGGCTGTTACAATTCTCCTCTCCTTAGGGATTTTCGTCCCCGAAAATCTTACCAGAAAAGAGGTTAGTGTACTGTTTTCTCATAGTTTCCTCGGGTTCCCACGTAGCCTCTTCAATACCGTGTCATTGCCACATAACTTTTACTAAGGCTATGCTTTTATTTCTCAATTCTTTAACCTCACTAGCCAGAATTCTAATCGGTTCTTCGCTATACGTCATGTCGGGTTGAATTTCAATCTGTGTTTGAAAAATTACGTGCGAAGGATCCGATCTATATCGATGCAACATTGATATATGCAACACATTGTGGATTTTCTCTAACTCTGATGGCAAGGCTAACCGATATGCCACTGGCCCAATTCTTTCAATTATCTCATACGGCACAAAAAATCGTGGACTCAACTTGCCTTTACAACCAAAACGAAGTATCTTTTCTCATGGAAACACTTTCAAAAATACTCGATCACCAACTTGAAATTCAATGTCTTTCCGTTTCAAATCTGCGTACGATTTCTACCGATTTGAAGCTGCTTTCAAACAGTCACAAATTACTTTCACTTTCTCTAACCAAATCAACCCCGTGAATCTATTTTTCACTCAACTCAATCCAATACAATGGAGTTCTGCATTTACGACCATACAAAGCTTCATACGATACCATCTTTATGCTCGATTGAAAGCTATTGTTATACGCGAACTCAAACAACGGCAATTATTTTTCCCAGTTGCCTTCAAACTCTAAAACACAACAACGAAGCATATCTTCGAGAATCTGAATTACTCTCTCAGACTGATCGTCGATTTGCGGATGAAATGCTGTACTAAAATTCAATCTCGTACCCATAGCTTCTTGCAACTTCTTCCAAAACCGCGACGTAAATCTCGGATCTCTATCCAAAATGATAGAAATTGGCACCCCGTACAATCTAACAATTTCAGAATTGTACAATTCAGCCAATTTATCAAGTGAATAATCAGTACGTACTGGTATAAAATACGCCGACTTCGTCAGTCGATCAACGACAACCTAAGCAGCATCTTTCTTTTTCGGAGTCAAGGGTAATTCCAATACGAAATCCATCGTAACTCGGTCCCATTTCCACTCAGGTATCATCACAGGCTGAAGTAATCCCGAAATCTCTTTATGTTCGGCTTTGACTTGTTGACAAATCAAACATTTTTAAACAAACTCCAAAATATCTCGTTTTATGCCCGACCACCAATACAATTGTTTCAAATCATTGTACATTTTGGTGCTTCCCGGGTGAACAATTAGACAATCACTGTGTGCCTCGTGTAAAATTTGCTGAATAAGCTCAGGATTTCTCGGTACACAAACTCTATTTCGGAACATCAAACAATCATCAAAAATCTTTTTACAAATTTTCGGTAATGGCCAGCTAATCCTAGAAAACTTCTGACCTCAGATACATTTCTAGGTGGTTTCCAGTCAATAATAGCAGAGATTTTACTCGGATCAACACGTATACCTTCCGCTGAAACAATATGCTCCTAAAAACCTGAGTTCTCGGAGCTAAAACTCACATTTACTGAATTTAGCATACAGTTTCTTATCTCTCAAAGTCTGCAATACAATTCTTAAATGCTCGGCATGCTCAGATTCATCTTGTGAATAAATCAGGATGTCATCAATGAATACAACAACAAACCTGTCTAAATACGGTCTAAAAATCCGATTCATCAAATGCATAAAAAATTGCAGGAGCATTAGTAATTCCAAAAGGCATAACAAGAAATTCATAATGCCCGTACCTCATTCTGAAAGCAGTTTTCAACACGTCTGAATCTTTAACTTGCAACTGATAATAACCAGACTGCAGATCAATCTTCGAAAACACTATTACGCCTTTCAACTAATCAAATAAATCATCTATTCTCGGCAACGGATACTTGTTCTTTATCGTAACCTTATTGAGCTGACGATAATCAATACACATTCTCATCGATTCGTCTTTCTTCTTTACAAACAACACTGGCGCACCCCAGGGCGAAAAACTCGGTCTCACAAAACCTCTATTAGTTAACTCTTGCAACTGAGCTTTCAACTCTTTCAACTCTGTCGAAGCCATTCTATACGGAGCTATAGATATCGGCGTTGTTCTCGACAGTAATTCAATCGCAAACTCAACCTCTCTGATTGGTGGCAACCCAGGCAATTCTTCTAGAAATACATCCAAATATTCACGAACTATAGGCATCGACTCAATCTTCTTTTTAGACACTTTAGTATCTAAAACATATGCTAGGTAAGCATCACAACCTTTTCTCACATATCTATGCGCTGACATCGACGAAATCACTATAGGCAATTTACTCAACTCATCTGATTCAATCCAAAAAATCTCGTTATTCTGACATTTCAATTCAATAACCTTTCGTCTACAAGTCACTACAGCATCATGCTGAGTCAACCAATCCATACCCAAAATTGCATCAAATTCATCAAACAGCAAGAGCATTAAGTCCGCAGGAAAACAGTAACCCCGAATCATCAAAGGATAACTCTTGCAAACTTTAACAACTAAAACATTTTGACCTAAGGGGTTTGATACTTTAACCACAAATTCAGTGGACTCGACATACAACCTCTTACTAGACACTATGCAACCTCTTACTAGACACTAACTTTGTACATACATAAGAATGAGTTGACCCCGGATCAATCAAAGTAATTACATCAATATCATAAAGAGAAAAATTATCGGTGATAATATCTGGTGCGGACGCATCTTCGCGAGCGCGAATAGCGTAAGCTCTAGCAGGTGCTCTAGCCTCGGATCTCACAGCTGTATCCCTCGTCGCACCTTTGCTACTAGTTACATTCCCTGTGTTTTTCGGTGGTCTCCCTCTTGCAGTTGTATTACTCGGTCTTGTACTTTGGAATTTATCTTTCTCGGTAACTCAGGACAATCTCGAATAAAATGGTCTCGTGAGCCGCAACTGTAACAAGTTCTATTATTTTTTTTCACCCAACAATCTCCAAAGTGTCGTCTTCCACACTATTGACATTCGGGTTTATTGTTTCTCACACTGCCACCACTCGATACCGAAACTGCTGAAGCTTTAGATTTGGGGTATTGCCTCCCACGATCTCTATTTGGATACCCCGCTGAAGCATTAGAACGATTATCCAAATCTCAAGATTTCTTTGACGAAGAGTGATAGGGTTTACTCATTGATCTCTTTCTCGAGTCTCTAGCTTCTGAATCTACTTTTCTCTTTTCTTTGCTAAGCTCCTCGGCTTTGCAAGCTCTATCGAACAAGATAACAAACTCTTTCAACTCTAGAATTCCAACTATTAAGTTTTATATCCTCGTTCAACCTGTTTACAAACCATTTGTACATCATCTCTTCAATAGAAACACATTCCCGAGCATATTTGCTAAACCGTATAAATTCTCTTTCGTACTCAGTCACAGTCATTCGGCCCTGTTTCAACTCTAGAAACTCTTTATGCTTTTGATATAAAAACCGTTGACTTATGTTTTTCTTTCGAAACTCGGTTTGAAAGAATTCCCAGGTGACCCATTCTCTCGGCACTACCGATACTAATGTATTCCACCATTGATAGGCAATGTCCATTAACAATGAAACGGCACACTTTACATATTCAGCTGGTGTGCAGGAAAGTTCATCAAGCACTCAGATAGTGTTCTCGAGCCAAAACTCGGCTCTCTCTGGATCGTCATCCACATTAGCTCTAAACTCTTCAGCCCCGTATTTATGAATCTTATCAACTGGTGGCTTATTCAATCGCAAATGTTCCAAACCTAGAGGAACTACAGGAATTGGTTGGGGAACAGGTGGGGTAGAGGTTGTTGAGCAGCCGGGTTCGTCCGAACGAACTCTGTGAACCACTCATTTATCATTTGGAAAAAGGCTTTCTTAGCCTCTCCTCCCGTACTTTCAGGTACTGGCCTAGACTCAGCTTGCGCTGCTCCAGAAGTGAGAGCTGGCGCATTACTTTGAACTTCATCAACTACGTCTCGATTGAGATCCATTTGCTATATGAAAACACATTTTAAATTGTCAGGAGTCATCACACTATCACAGTTCGTATATGGCATGTATAGCTAAACTCTCACACACGCTACGCTAGTCCGAGAATCGACTAAACCATAGCTCTGATACAATTAAATGTAATACCCCTCACCCGTATTCACTGTCAGAATAGGGTTACAGAGCATTACCAGACTTACAACTCTTTTAAACATACATTTCATATACAATTTATCAATTCAAATAAAATTCAATCACAATCAATCATAGTGTCCCTTAAACAAGCCTACGAGGCCTTAAACATGCATTGAGAATGGTTCGGGACTAAACCGATAACTCGGGAAATTTTTCAACACTTAGCAAAAATTTTCTCAAACAGGGGACACACGCCCGTGTGGCCAGGCCGTGTGTCTCACACGACCACAAGAGACGTCCGTGTCACAGGCCGTGTGAAAATTCGAAATGGGAGCACATGGTCGTGTCCTAGCCTGTGTCTTACCCCGTGTCCAAACAAGTGAGCTTACTGACTTGGATCACACGACCAACTACATGCCCGTATGTCTAGCCCGTGTGCCTTTCGAAGTTGCCACACACCCCCATGTGCCAAGCCGTGTGCTAGGCCATGCCAAACCTGTAGGGTATACTGACTTATACAACACAGCCAAGTCACACGCCCGTGTGCTAGGCCGTGTGCCAATTAGGGGGTTTACTGACTTGTACCACAAAGTCGATCACAAGTCCGTGTGTGAGACCATGTGGAGCATACTGACTTCACTTTAATTTCAACACCATGGGACACACGGCCATGCAACATGACCGTATGCCACACACGGCTGAGACACACGCCAGTGTTTCTGCCCGTGTGGACAAAAATAGGCTATTTACCAAGCCAATTGGCCACCAAAATTTACATATACCTACACAACCAAAATGGCACCAATTCAAAGTATAATAAACATCCAATTTAGCCACAATTAAGGCTAATTCATACCATATCCCATACCAATAACTAACATGTTTATAACTCATGTTTTTCTTAATCAAAACATACCAAAACATATACACTAATCAACTAGTTAAACCTTTACCAACCATACATTATTTTGTATCATTTCACAAGCATGTTACCAAATCCACAAATAATCAATTTACCATCCATGGTACCTATTATCATAAATCATCACATAATTATCAACCAACTCAATTTACAAGACATAACTATACATATATGTACCATATTCAAACATACCAAACAAACCAAAATAATCCATCACATATGGCTATATATACAAGCCAAACATAAACATTTACAAGCCAATCTAAATGGCCAAATTCATTAGCAAAATACATAACAAAATATACACCAAAATAACTCAAGTCCTTATACATGCCATATGACCAAACATAGTTTCAAAAGTACCCAAGTGATAGTAGATAGTGTGACGAAGCCTCCGACGATCCCTGAATCCGAGCTAGCTTTGAGACACTATAAAACATAGTAAAATAACAAAGTAAGCTTTAAAGCTTAGTTAGCTCGTATGAAAATGATAAGCAAATCTCATCAATTATTTACCAATCAAATAATTGAAAACAATATACAACAATTCAATTAAGCCCCAAGGCTATCAATATATCATTCACATAACTTACCAAGGAACTCATCAATTCCATAATTTCAATAATCGAAATATTTTTTGTACATACCTGTACCAACTCGTACTTATCTCATGCTCAACCATATCTATCATTTACCCGTTAGACCATTGGGATAATATTAGTTACCTGAGGATCTCACACACTGACTGCCAATACGTAGCCGAAGCTATCTCATTCACGCACACTAAGTGCCAATTTATAGCCGAAGCTATCTCAATCACGCACACTAAGTGCCAATGCATAATCGAGGTTATCTTAGTCTCGCACACTAAGTGCCGATACGTAGCCAAAGTTTCATCGGATATTTTCATACGATTATACTAATCAACAACTCAATATAAAGCATTTAATCTCAATTATAATAATGCTTTTTAACATACGAACTTACCTCGGATACAAAAACGACGACACGAGTCAACTAATCTGAGACCTTGTTCTTTCCCCGATCTAAGCCCGTATTTCTCTTTTCTTGATCTATATAATATCAAATTCAGCTTATTTAATCATAACTCTATTCAATATAATCCAAAAATCATCTTATGGAAAAATTTCATTTTTGCCCCTAACATTTCACATTTTCACAATTTAGTCCCTAGGCTCGTAAAACGAAATTTATTCAATTTCATCACAACATAAGCCTAGCCGAATATTCACCATGCTTATAGCAGCCCTTAATTTTCATTATTTCACACTTTTACCACACAATTTATCACATTTCAATATTTAACCCCTAATTGACATTTTTATCAAAAATCTTTTTACAAAACTTGTTTAACTATCCTCAAACATTCATAATCTATCATCAATCATCAAAAATCATACATTTCATCAATGGCAACATCTTAAACCTTTAATGGTTTTTCAATTTAGTCCCCTCATTAGAAAGCTTAAGCTATAATGGTTCCAAAAACATATAAATCATTAAAAACCGAGTAAAAATGGACTTACATGCATGTAAATTAACTTGGACGAATGTCAAACTTCTCCCATGGCTTTTGTTCTTTAAAGTTTCGGTGGAAAAATTGAAGAAGAAAGATGGTGGCTTTTGTTTTTTTATTAATATTAACATTATTTACTAATATACCTTTATAACCTTTAAAAACATTAATAACTACACCAAATACCAAGCCAACATCTCCCACTAACTCATTTAGGGGTTAATTACCATGCAAGTGCTTATATATTTCCATTCTATAGTCAATTAGTGCATTTAACTTATAGTCCTCAAGTTTTGCACCTTACGTGATTTAATCCTTTTTATTGAATTGAGCAATCAAACAGTGAAATTTCTTAATGAAATTTTCACACAATCATACTATCATGCTATCGACCTCAAAATAATAATAAAATAAATGTTTTAACCTCAGATTTGTGGTCCCGAAACCACTGTTTTGATTTGACCAAAAATGGGCTATTACAGAAACAATATACTCAAAAATGAAAACTTAAAAAATGAAATGAACTGATTTAATGAATCAATTGGCTATGGAATTGAAATGAATGTTATGTAAATAATGCAATTCCATAGTTTGTTAATGGAATGTGACATGGAAACGAGTAATGTATGATTGGTATGAATTTACAAATTGATAAAGAATATGACATTAATATGAATTATATGGATGTGGTAAAAGTTGACATGTTTTGTGTTTCGTTTTGATACTTACTTGGGTATGAACATTTAAGCTACCTTGCTACAAATGAAAGTGCCATGACCTAGCCAAGTTATGCCAACATTATGGTTGCTAATTACTTAGATACCTTCAAGGTAAGCAAAGTATTTTCCATTAGAACTTACTAAGCATTTGAAATGCTTACCCTCATTGTTTTCCTTCCTTTATAGATCATCACCTTGCGGAACTTACCGGTTCAGATTCGCGTAAAGCTCACACTATCAAAAGATGGTAGATACATTTATTTTGAGTCCAAACTTTGTGGCATGTATATAGGACAACTCTATTGCAAATGGTTATTTTGAGTTGTTGGTTATTTGATAAATAAGGTGATTATTGAAATTGAATGTTTAACATGGTGTATAATCTATTAGGTGCATGATTTAGAAATGCTAAATGTGAATTTTAAGTATGTTAAGTTGGACTAATGTATATTTTGGGTTGGATTATATCAAGTTCATTGGTTAAAATGGTTTTCAAAATTCAAAGTGAAATAAAGTGTTTTGAAATTGGATAATCAAAGGAGGAATTAGATGTGTTAAAATGATGAATGCTTGAATGGTTTAATGTTAGATGGTTAGTTATTATGTTTATATGCTTTAAATGGTTTAGTTTAACATGATGCAATAGTTTTATACTTGGAAAAGGTTGGTTGAATCGTTTAAATGTTTAGTTGGAGGCTTGACATAGGTATCAAATGGGATTTTGACCAAAACAGGGGCCACATCTTGACAACCAACTTCCCACGCTGCAACATCGATCGATAGTAAGTAATGTTGCGACGTCGATATGCCTAAAGTTGCAACATGACTTATTGTGTTGGTGAAGTCACGGTGTGGAAATTGTGAAGTCGCGGCGTCGACCCAAAATTTTTTAAACTTTACAATTTGGTCCTATTTCATGCTTGAGTTATCAAAAGAGCTTTCATAAGCTTGTATAAGACCCAAAAATGATTGTCTAACATAATTTGAATCTGGTTGGTACGTAATTACATGTGTGAATGATTAAATGTTGCGTAATTGATTGCAGTTGCTCCGGCAATGAATGTAGCATCCCGTAGCTTGGACATGACGATCGGGTCGGGTGAGGGTTGTTACAATATCCCATTATATATGGGTTCTATATAGATTTATTTTGGTGTAGGTTTGGATATATTTTGATTAGTAGTCTAAACATACTTTATAATGATTAATTCTAATTATAGATATTTAAATGTATTATTTGTAATTGCAATTGTGACTATATGTGTAACTTTAAGAAAAATCTTACACATATTCCGTAAACAATACATTATGTTTAACATATAATTATATTATCTGGCTTGGTGAGCCGACCGGGGAGTATTCGGTCCGTAATGGACACAAATTTCTTTTACATGACGGTCTGAATCAAGTACAGACTAATTAAAAACAATTTTACAAGAAATTGTGGAATTTAGATCTACCCTCTAAAATCAAAATTACAATTTGGAGATTTTTGTGTAACTATTTTCCTACATTTAGTAATCTTCACTATCGAAGAATGATGGGTTCTACTACTTGCCGAAGATGTCAAACTGGAGTGGAAACGAGGGAGCACTTGTTTCGAGAATGCCCTACAGCAAAGGAAACATGGGAGAATTGAAATATTTTTTGGTCTATTTCAGATGCAAATACTGATTTCAAAGATTGGCTAAAAAATATTTTTGAGTCACATTCTATGGCTAAGTGCAGGGTGATAGCGTGTGCATTATAGGTGATTTGGACTTCCAGAAACAGATTTATACATGAGGGGGAAATGAAATCGGGTGCCCGAGTTGCAGATTTTGTGATAAACTATCTAAAGGAACTGGATGTGTAACAGTCTGAATTTGACCCTAATCGGAACGGTGGTTTCGGGACCACTAATCTGAGTTCGAAGAATTTTTAAATATTATTTTCGGTGTTAGTTATATGTGAATTAGTATGTGTGAAAGTTTCGTATAAAAATTTGACTGTTTGTGTGTTTAATTTAATAAAAAGGACTAAATCGCGTAAGTGGTAAAAGTAGCCATTTATTTAATTAGGTGGCTAAATTGATTTGTTTCTTTTTGCATGTGGATTTATGTGGCAAATAAGCCAAAAATTTGTGTTAGTGGACGGCAACATGTATATTATATGTTTATATATGTGTAATTTTATAAGTTATATTAATATTATATTATAAAAAAACATTATAATAAAATAAAGGCATTAGAAAGCCATAATATTATTGCTCATCTTTCTTTCAAAACCGAAACAAAGAAAAGAAAAATAAAATAAGAAAGACTTAGGGCATTCGGTCATCTTTAAGCTCAATCCAAGGTATGTTTGATTTCGGTTTTTGATAATTTTTACGTTTTTGAGATCGTTGCTATGAAATGTACAAGACCCATGCTTTAATTTTTGAGATTTATGGATATTTTGAATTGAGCCATGGTTGATAGTTAGTTGTTTATGTTGTTTAAGGATGAATTATGAAATATATGTACTAGATTAATATGTTTTGTCTTTGGATTTTTGATAAATTTGAGTATTTTGGACTAAATTGCAAAGATAATTTTTTGAGGGACTAAAATGGGAAATAAATGAAATGCATGGATTTGTATGAAGATTAGGGATATTCGGCCCTTAAGGTGTGTGGCCAAATTTTGTGTATTTTGTGTTTTGTGTAAATAGGACTAAATTGTAAAAGTGTGAAATATTGGGGGCAAAATGGCAATTTGCCCATTTATGTGTTTTAGGACTAAATTGAATAGAAATGTGTTTGAATGAGCTTAATTTGAATATTTTTAGATCAAGAAAAAAGGAAAACAGATTTGGATTGGGGAAAAGCGAAAGTTATCGAATAGCCGATTTTTGTTGTCCGACGATATCCGAGGTAAGTCTTTAAGCAAATATACGTCGTAAATTATTTATGTAACCTATTATATGCTGAATTATGGAAACATTGTAAATATATTATGCAAAAGCCGAATTTGACTATGTGAATAATTGAGTTGGTTAAGCTATTTGATTATTATATACTATTTGATTGATCATACCATGATTTCGAAATGAGTAATAGGCTTGATATATATATGAAACGATTCATGTGAGATAATCTAAAGTATTATTATTCAGGCTTAGAGCCTAGCAAGCCTTGGGCTGGTGAACTTTTCGGGCTTTATGCCTAGCAGGCTTATTGCCGGTGAATGGATATCAGACCTCGGGTCTAGCGAGCTTAGTGCTTGGTGTGAAATTCAGCTTATGCCTAGCGGGTTATATACCGGCGATGTAAAATCAACATATGGTTTATGAGCTTACCTATTTATATGTTTATTGAGCAAGCCAGTGATAATATGAGTTTGTTTATATTCGACCATACAGGTATGAGCACATGAGTTATTTTAATTGAATTTTCATGTTCGATCAAATAGGTAAGCATATATGTGAATTTTGTCAAGCAAGAATGAAACTAATGTTCATGTATATTCGGCCTGTTGGTTATGTGGACACATTGTTATTACATTGACATTAGATACTTGAATATATGAGATGTCAAATGGACATGTGTATATACATTTATTTATGTGAAATTAATATGTACAGGGCATTTACTTATTCGAATGTTTTTGTGAACTTATTGAGTTATATGTATATGTGTTATGAGTAGATTGTAAAGAGATGATGTATTATATTTTGAACCTTATGCCGAATTGGTAAATTGTACGCTAAAGGTAGGAAGATGATAAATGTTATGCTAAGTGAGGTAATGACATTCGGCTATGATAGACCTTTGACTTAAGCTATATATATTCAATGCTATTAATTGATTGTTTTGAAATGCCTGAGTGTTCAATTGATTTATTATATTTGCTTAAGATTTACTAAGCTAAGTTAGCTTACTCTGTGCGTTTGTCACTCTGTTTTATAGATTTTGGTCAAGCTACGAGCTCAGGGGATCGTCAACGAAGTCATCCACACTATCGACTCTTTTTGGTACCTTTAAAGTTTAGATTTCGAACTAAGGCATGTATAGTCTAGTTGATTAATTAGAAGACATTTTGATGCTGTAATTATAGGCCATGCAAAAATGGCTTGATTTTAATGTCAAATGTTCTAATGCTTATGTTTTAATCATGTTATATGTGTTTGTCTTGCTTGGTTTATAAGTATATATATATGTTTTGTTATGAGGTATCCTTTAAAATCTTAAGATGTGTTTTGGAAGTTGACATCAGTGATTGTTGAATATGTTTGGATTGAATTGATAATGACTTACCATTGAGGTGTAAGATTGAAATGAATAAATTTGGAGATTATTTTTATTGTAACTTTTATATTCAGCAATATGATGAAATTATATTATATGTTTGGGTTAGCATATTCGATCATGACATATATATGTTCTTGTAGGAATAAAATTTAGGTTTATATATCTTGAATTATGGGAGTTATATATTTTTTTTAATCTTGTTGATTCGGTTATATTCTTATAAATGAACTGTATACATATGTATATGTATGATTAATTCCAATAAGTGATATCATGCTTTAGTAAAGTATTTGCAGGCATGTGCATATTTGGCTATTATAACTTAAATGACCAAATGACTAGTAACTTTTGTTATTTGATGGAAAATGCTTAGAAATGATTTTGGTTGATTGGTTTTAAGATAGGCTCGAATTGGTTTAAGTATGCTTTGATAATGCATCTCTTAAAATACATTCGGTTCTTGACTACATGAGCAGTAAATGTTTTTGGTGACTTGTGTTATGTTTGGTAATGCCTTATAACCCCAATCTGGCGACGGATACGGGTTAAGGATGTTACATTTAATTGGTATCAATGCTTACGGTTTAGTCGATTCCAGGACTACCGTAGCGCGTGTGAGTCTAGCTTTACATGCCTTAATTTATAATACGATAGTGTGATGACTTCTGACATCTGAATTGTGTTTTTATATAGTAAATAGATCCCGATAGAGCCGTAGCTGATGATGTCGAGAGTGTAGCGCCTAATCCCGCGCATGGGACAGCGCCAGTAGAATCTCGACCTATCTCGAGTAGCCATGAGGGGGAGGCTAAGCAAGCCTTCTACCAGATGATGAACGAATGGTTTACTCAATATGTCCGGACTAATCCAGCTGTGCAACAACCTTCACCCCCGAATAATCCATCTCTGATACCTATAGTACCTCCGATGATAGATCCGATGAGATTTAGCAGGCCTCCTGTTGATAAAATCAGGAAACATGGGGCCGAAGAGTTTAATGCTAATGATGATGATGATGCGAAATGAGCTGAGCTGTGGCTTGATAATACTATCCGTGTGTTCGACGAGCTATCATGTACTCCAGATGAATGCTTAAAATGTGCTATATTCTTGTTACGGGACACCGCATATCACTGGTGGAATACACTAGTATCGGTGGTTCCGAAAGAGAAAGTGACTTGGGAATTCTTCCAGACTGAGTTCCGTAAGAAATATATCAGTCAGAGATTCATAGATCAAAAATGTAAAGAATTTCTAGAATTGAAACAGGGTCGTATGACCGTGACTGAGTATGAACGGAAATTTGTGAGATTAAGCTGATATGCTCGTGAATGTGTTTCAACCGAGGCTATTATGTGTAAAAGATTCAAAGACGATTTGAATGAGGACATTAAGTTGCTGGTCGGCATACTTGAGATTAAAGAGTTCGTAGTACTTGTTGAACGGGCCTGTAAAGCCGAAGAGCTTGGAAAAGAGAAAAAAAAATCCGAAATTGAAGCTAGAGACATCCGTAAAAGATCATCGAATAAGACTTTTCATTCAGTATCAAAGAAGTTCAAAGATGAACCCAGTCGACATAAAGCTACTTCAGACTTTTCTAGACGAGACCGAGATCGACCTCCTGCGGGTTCCCGAGCTACTTCGATGGCTAGCGTTGGTAATGTTCAGCAGAACCGGGCTGAGTGTAAGCATTGTGGAAAATGGCATTCTGGGAGTTGTAGATTGCATGATCGGTCCTGTTTTAAATGCGGATCGATGAATCATTTTATTCGGGAGTGCCCGATGTTGGCCGAGCAAAATACTGTTCAGAATGCGAGACCGAGCAATGTATCGGTGCGAGGCAGACCACCCAGGCATTCGGGTAATGTAGGTGACAGTCAGAGAGGGATAAAAGATACTGCGGTTCAATCAGAGGCTCGCGCACCTGCTAGAGCATATGCTATACGCGCTCGGGAGGATGCTTCTTCCCCAGATATTATTACCGGTACTTTCACTCTTTATGATACTACTGTTGTTACGTTGATTGATCCTAGTTCGACTCATTCTTATCTGTGTGAAACATTAGTATCCAGTAAGACTCTGCCTGTGGAGTCTACTGAGTTTGTAATTCGAGTATCAAACTCCTTAGGTCGGTGTGTTCTGGTTGACAAAGTGTGTAAAAGTTGCCCGTTGATGATTCGGGATTCATGTTTCCCAGCCGATTTGATGTTGTTGCCTTTCGATGAATTCGATATAATTCTGGGAATGGACTGGTTGACTTTGCACGATGCTGTTGTTAATTGCAAAAGAAAGACCATTGATTTGAGATGTCAGAACGGTGAAATTATTAGGATTGAATCTAATGATCTGAATGGGTTACCAGCAGTAATATCTTCAATGTTAACTCGGAAGTATATGAGAAAAGGGTATGAAGCTTACTTTCCTTATATGCTTGATAGTAAAGTGACTGAAAAGAAGATTGAATCTGTTCCAGTCGTGTGCGAGTATCCCGATGTGTTTTCTGAGGAATTACCGGGTTTGCCACCTATTCGAGAGGTAGAGTTTGGTATTGAATTAGTACCGGGGACGATTCCGATTTTGATAGCTCCATATCGGATGGCACCTACAAAATTAAAAGAGTTGAAAGCACAGTTGCAAGAGTTAACAGATAGGGGCTTTGCACGACCGAGTTTCTCTCCTTGGGTGCACCAGTTTTATTTGTGAAAAAGAAAGATGGGACTATGCGAATGTGTATTGATTTCCGACAGCTCAATAAGGTAACTATAAAGAATAAATACCCGTTGCCACGGATTGATGACTTGTTTGATTAGTTGAAAGGGGCTTCAGTGTTTTCAAAGATAGATTTGAGGTCGAGTTATTATCGATTCTGCAGTCGAGAGATTTCGATGTGCCAAAGATCGCTTTTGAGCGAGTCATACACTATGAGTTTTTGGTTATGCCTTTCGGACTCACTAATGCACTGCTTTGTTTTTATGGATCCGATGAATCGATTTTCATCGATATTTGGATCGGTTTGTGGTAGTGTTTATAGATGATATTCTGATCTACTCCAGAGATGAAATCGAGCATGCTGAGCACCTGAGACTTGTGCTACAAACTTTGCGAGATAAACAGTTGTATGCAAAGTTTAGTAAATGTGAGTTCTGGTTAAGTGAAGTTAGTTTTCTGGGCCACGTTGTTTTAGCATCAGGTATTCGGGTTGATCTGAATAAGATATCGGCTATACTCGATTGGAAACCACCAAAAAATGTTCCCGGAATTCGAAGCTTTCTAGGACTTGCTGGTTATTACCGACAATTTGTGAAAGGTTTTTCTATGATAGCTACCCCGTTGACAAAGCTATTACAGAGAGATGTTAAGTTTGAATGGTCGAAAAAGTGTCAGAAAAGTTTCGATCAGTTGAAAGTTCTTTTGACCGAAGCTCCAGTGTTAGTCCAACCTGAATCTGGTAAAGAATTTGTTGTTTATAGTGATGCATCTTTGAATGGTTTGGGTTGCGTTTTGATGCAGGAAGGCAAAGTCGTAGCCTATGCTTCGAGACAATTGAAGCCACACGAAAGAAATTACCCGACACATGATTTAGAGCTAGCAGCCATTGTGTTCGCGTTAAAGATCTGGCGTCATTATCTGTTCGGTGAGAAATGTCATGTTTATTCAGATCACAAGAGTTTGAAGTATTTGATGACTCAGAGAGATTTGAACCTGAGACAACGCAGATGGTTAGAACTGTTGAAAGATTACGAATTAGTGATTGACTATCATCCGGGAAAAGCTAATGTTGTTGCGGATGCTTTAAGTCGAAAGTCATTATTTGCTCTTCGTGCGTTGAACGCGCATATGGTTATGTCTGAGGATGGTTCGATAGTAGCTAAATTAAAAGAAAGACCGTTGTTTATTCAACAAATTAGTGATGCTCAGAAAGTTGACAGAGATTTGTTTGCAAGACTAGTTCAATGTGAAAGCAATGTTGAATCAGAGTTTCGAATTGATGAGAATGACTGTTTGAAGTTCAAAGGCCAAATATGTGTTCCAAGGGATTCAGATTTGATTCAAACAATAATTAATGAAGCTCACAGTGGCCGATTATATATTCATCCGGGTAGCACGAAAATGTATAACGATCTGAAACAGTTCTTTTGGTGGCCTGGTATGAAACGGGACATATCTGAATTTGTCTCGAAGTGCTTAGTTTGTCAGCAAGTAAAGGCCGAACATCAAGTGCCTTCTGGGTTACTTCAGCCGATCATGATACCTGAATGGAAATGGGATAGAATTACTATGGATTTTGTATCTGGCTTGCCTATGACCCCGAGCAAAAAAGACGCGATTTGGGTTATAGTGGATAGACTAACCAAATCAGCTCACTTTGTTCCAATTCGTACGGACTACTCACTTGATAAGCTTGCTGAGTTGTATGTATTTCAAATTGTGAGATTGCATGGTGTGCCTATTTATATTGTTTCAGATAGAGACCCGAGATTCACGTCGCGGTTTTGGAAGAAATTACAAGATGCTTTAGGTACTAAACTACACTTTAGCACAGCTTTTCATCCGTAGACGGATGGTTAGTCCGAACGAACCATTCAGATACTTGAGGATATGTTGAGATGTTGCATCCTCGAGTTTGAAGGTACATGGGAACGATACTTACCTTTGATTGAATTTGCTTATAATAATAGCTTTCAATCTAGTATCAAAATGGCACCCTACGAAGCTTTGTACGGTCGTAAATGTCGTACACCATTGTAATCGGATGAGCTTAGTGAAAACAAGATACAGGGGTTGATTTAATTAAAGAAACTGAGCAGAAAGTGGCAATAATTCGTGATAGTTTGAAAGCTGCATCAGATCGTCAAAAGTCATACGCAGATTTGAAACGTAAAGACATTGAGTTTCAGATTGGAGATCGAGTATTTTTGAAAGTTTCACCGTGGAAGAAAGTGCTCAGATTTGGTCATAAAGGCAAGTTGAGTCCGAGATTCATTGGACCGTATGAAATTACAGAGCGTATCGGGCCGGTTGCTTATAGATTGCAATTACCACCCGAATTAGAAAAGATTCATAATGTCTTTCATGTCTCGATGCTTCGAAGATATCGATCTAATCCTTCACATGTGATTTGCCCGACAGAGATTGAGATTCAGTCTGATATGACATATGAAGAATAATCGATTTGTATTCTGGCTCGGGAGATAAAAGAATTGAGAAATAAGAAAATTCCGCTGGTTAAGGTATTGTGGCAAAAGCATGGAGTTGAAGAAGCAACTTGGGAGCTTGAGGATACAATGAAAGAGCGTTATCCGAACCTATTTACCGGTAAGATTTTCGGGGACGAAAATTCCTAAGGGGGGAGAGTTGTAACAGTCTGAATTTGACCCTAATCGAAATGGTGGTTTCGGGACCACTAATCCGAGTCCGAAGAATTTTTAAATATTATTTTTTGTGTTAGTTATATGTGAATTAGTATGTGTGAAAGTTTCGTATAAAAATTTGACTGTTTATGTGTTTAATTTAATAAAAAGGACTAAATCGCGTAAGTGGTAAAAGTAGCCATTTATTTAATTAGGTGGCTAAATTGATTTGTTTCTTTTTGCATGTGGCTTTATGTGGAAAATAAGCCAAAAATTTGTGTTAGTGGACGGCAACATGTATATTATATGTTTATATATGTGTAATTTTATAGGTTATATTAATATTATATTATAAAAAAACATTAAAATAAAATAAAGGCATTAGAAAGCCATAATATTATTGTTCATCTTTCTTTCAAAACCGAAACAAAGAAAAGAAAAAGAAAATAAGAAAGACTTAGGGCATTCGGTCATCTTTAAGCTCAATCCAAGGTATGTTTGATTTCGGTTTTTGATAATTTTTACATTTTTGAGATCGTTGCTATGAAATGTACAAGACCCATGCTTTAATTTTTGAGATTTATGGATATTTTGAATTGAACATGGTTGATAGTTGGTTGTTTATGTTGTTTAAGGATGAATTATGAAATATATGTACTAGATTAATATGTTTTGTCTTTGGATTTTTGATGAATTTGAATATTTTGGACCAAATTGAAAAAATAAATTTTTGAGGGACTAAAATGGGAAATAAATGAAATGCATGGATTTGTATGAAGATTAGGGATATTCGGCCCTTAAGGTGTGTGGCCAAATTTTGTGTATTTTGTGTTTTGTGCAAATAGGACTAAATTGTAAAAGTGTGAAATATTATGGGCAAAATGGTAATTTGCCCATTTATGTGTTTTAGGACTAAATTGAATAGAAATGTGTTTGAATGAGCTTAATTTGAACATGTTTAGATCAAGAACAAAGGAAAACGGATTTGGATCGGGGAAAAGCGAAAGTTATCGAATAGCCGGTTTTTGTTGTCCGACGATATCCGAGGTAAGTCTTTAAGCAAATATACGTCGTAAATCATTTATGTAACCTATTATATGCTGAATTATGGAAACATTGTAAATATATTATGCAAAAGCCGAATTTGACTATGTGAATAATTGAGTTGGTTAAGCTATTTGATTATTATATGCTATTTGATTGATCATACCATGATTTCGAAATGAGTAATAGGCTTGATATATATATGAAACGATTCATGTGAGATAATCTAAAGTATTATTATTCAGGCTTAGAGCCTAGCAAGCCTTAGGTGAGGTGAACTTTTCGGGCTTTATGCCTAGCGTGCTAATTGCCGGGTGAATGGATATCGGACACCTCGGTCTAGCAGCTTAGTGCTTGGTGTGAAATTCGAGCTTATGCCTAGCGGTTATATATACCGGTGATGTAAAATCAACATATGGTTTATGAGCTTACCTAGTTATATGTTTATTGAGCAAGCCAGTGATAATATGAGTTTGTTTATATTCGGCCATACAGGTATGTGCACATGAGTTATTTTAATTGAATTTTCATGTTCGATCAAATAAGTAAGCATATATGTGAATTTTGTCAAGCAAGAATGAAACTAATGTTCATGTATATTCGGCCTTTTGGTTATGTGGACACATTGTTATTACATTGACATTAGATACTTGAATATATGAGATGTCAAATGGACATGTGTATATACATTTATTTATGTGAAATTAATATGTACAGGGCATTTACTTATTCGAATGTTTTTGTGAACTTATTGAGTTATATGTATATGTGTTATGAGTAGATTGTAAAGAGATGATGTATTATATTTTGAACCTTATGCCGAATTGGTAAATTGTACGCTAAAGGTAGGAAGATGATAAATGTTATGTTAAGTTAGGTAATGACATTCGGCTATGATAGACCTTTGACTTAAGCTATATATATTCAATGCTATTAATTGATTGTTTTGAAATGCCTGAGTGTTCAATTGATTTATTATATTTGCTTAAGATTTACTAAGCTAAGTTAGCTTACTCTGTGCGTTTGTCACTCTGTTTTATAGATTTTGGTCAAGCTACGAGCTCAGGGGATCATCAACAAAGTCATCCACACTATCGACTCTTTTTGGTACCTTTAAAGTTTAGATTTCGAACTAAGGCATGTATAGTCTAGTTGATTAATTAGAAGACGTTTTGATGCTGTAATTATAGGCCATGCGAAAATGGCTTGATTTTAATGTCAAATGTTCTAATGCTTATGTTTTAATCATGTTATATGTGTTTGTCTTGCTTGGTTTATAAGTATAAATATATATATATATGTTTTGTTATGAGGTATCCTTTAAAATCTTAAGATGTGTTTTGGAAGTTGACATCAGTGATTGTTGAATATGTTTGGATTGAATTGATAATGACTTACCATTGAGGTGTAAGATTGAAATGAATAAATTTGGAGATTATTTTTATTGTAACTTTTATATTCGGCAATATGATGAAATTATATTATATGTTTGGGTTAGCATATTCGGTCATGACATATATATGTTCTTGTAGGAATAAAATTTAGGTTTATATATCTTGAATTATGGGAGTTATATATTTTTTTTAATCTTGTTGATTCGGTTATATTCTTATAAATGAACTGTATACATATGTATATGTATGATTAATTCCAATAAGTGATATCATGCTTTAGTAAAGTATTTGCAGGCATGTGCATATTTGGCTATTATAACTTAAATGACCAAATGACTAGTAACTTTTGTTATTTGATGGAAAATGCTTAGAAATGATTTTGGTTGATTGGTTTTAAGATAGGCTCGAATTGGTTTAAGTATGCTTTGATAATGCATCTCTTAATATATATTCGGTTCTTGACTACATGAGCAGTAAATGTTTTTGGTGACTTGTGTTATGTTTGGTAATGCCTTATAACCCCAATCTGGCGACGGATACGGGTTAAGGGTGTTACAGGATGGGTTAAATATGTACGTACCTCAAAGAAGGGTTCATATGTCTAGATGGGTTGCTCCGTTAGGGTTGAGGTTTAAAATAAACTTCGATACAGCTTTCAACAAACATAGGAACGAGTCGTGCTCTGGGTTAGTGGTTCGAAATGAAAAAAGCAGATGTTATTTTCTCAAAGACAGTCATGAATGCGAATATACCGTCTGTTTTTGCAGCTGAAGCGTTGGCGTGTTTTCAGGCACTCAATCTCGGGATACACCTTGGACTGAGAGAAGTGGAAGTTGAGGGAGATTCTCGATCCGTGATCCGTAAACTGTAAGAGGAGAATGAGGACAGATCTGAAATTGTAGTGTTTATAAATTATTCTAAGAAACTGAGTTTAGGTTTCAGGTATTGTGCTTTTCATTTTACAAATAGGGAATCTAATAAAGTTGCTCATCTTATTGCTTCTGAGGGAATCAGAAAGAGGGAGACAACTTATCTAATGCATATGGTTCCTTCTGATGCTGAGGAAGCGGCGACCAATGATCGAAGTTGGACGGAAGCCATGAGAGAGACAAGGGGTCGGAGAGTTGAAGAAGAGAATGGAAGAGATTTTGAATTAATTTGATAGTTGGCGTATTCAAGAAGGTTGGTGTATTCAAGAGAGTTTTGATGGAAATGAATTGTAATCTGATGGATTTGATGGCAGATAATTATGAAGCAGTTTGTTGTTTCCTAGGCGGTCTGCTATTTTCAAGAGGGGGTTATCAAATGGAGTACAGCTGGGACGCAGAAGTCTTTAGAGCTTCCCCGTCGTTTCTTATGCTGGATCTTTGGTTGGGCTAATTTCTTTGTTTTTCTTTTTGTTTTGTTTGTTTTGGGCTTGGTTTTGGACCCTTTATGTTTTGTTGATTGTTTGTTTATTTTGGTTTTGTTGGGTTTGTTTTGGGCCTGTTTTGAATAAAGATTCAGTGATTTCTTTCAATTTTTTTTTATAATCAAGTTAATGTTTGATTGACTCACATCAACTCAATAAATGGCTAAAGATTATTTAAATGGATAATTGAGTTAATGTCAATTATGGTCTTAATTCAGTTTTAAAAAATATCAAAAATTTATTTTTTATAAAGTAACAAATATTAATATTATTTTATTTTATATTTTATATAAAATCTTAAAAAATTAGAAAATAATTTTATTTAAAAGGATAATAATGTTTTAATGAATATAAAAAAATAAAATGGCGTTAAAATCAATGTGATTATTTAGTAAATAATTATTTTCCAAATTTTAGAATGTTTTTATGAGAATTTAAAAAATACGTTATCAATTATTATTTAAATTTAATTTTTATAGTGACACTTAGAAGTTGTATATGTATTTTAGTTGAAATATAATGTTAAATTATGTCTTTATAGGAGTACCATAATTTTATGTTTCAGATAGAAATAATATACAATAAATTCTCAATACAACGATCCCATTTGTCTACCAAAAGTTTTGGAGGTTACGGGAAGGTTGTTGTAACAACTTTTGAGATTTAGATGATATTTAATTTTTTAAAATTTTAAATTAAAAATTATGAAATATTAATAATATTTAGTAAGATTTAAAACTTATTTTTAATAAAATTTACTAATATAATTCCATTTATTAAATATTATTTTTATTTAATAAAATATTATTAATATATTTTAGGTAAACTTCAAACGTTTTATTAAAATAATATCAAGAAATTAGAATTTTTATTTCACTCAATAATAGAACTAATCTATCTATATCATGAAATATATTTAAAAGTAAAATTTTGGAGACAGCAACAAAATTCGAAATAACATAACTTAATTTAATAAATTTAAAAATTATTATTTGGTGATAACTGAAGTTTTAAAATTTTAAAAGTACAAGAACTAAAAATAACAAAATTAAAGTATAAAATTAAATAAACAACTTTTATAAAGTGTAGAGAGTAATAGCATAATTTAACCTAACATAAACAATTTTTTTTTGAAAGGTAAATTCATTAATTTATTTAATGAATGAAACCATACAATTCAGAGAAAAAAATATCAAACACTCGTTGTAGATAGTGAAGGATAAGTTCTATCAACACAACAAAGGTTTTAGCCTAAGTATCAATAGAACATTATGACACGTTAACAATTAGCTTTGTCACAACTCAAGCACTACATATCTGGAGTGATTGCAAGCGCTTAATACGATAAGGGAATCAGCCGCAGACGGTCCAAAGCGACAAGCAAAAAATCGACAAAAGAATCGAGCATTCACCAAACTAGAGAGGACAACAACAAAGCCATCCCTAAAATCACTTGTAAAACTAAGATTACATGCATAAGCAAGACCAAGAAAAGTGCTACAAGAGCAGACAAAAACTTCTAAAACTGAAAATTTATTAAACAATGAAAAAACAAACAAAAACATATAAAACTTAAGACAACACAGATCCCAATCGACACTTGAAATCATTTTTTATTTTAAAATACTTTCAAAACAGAAACATGTTAAAAGGTTGACGAAGAGTCACCTACTTTCCAGAAAAAACTACTGGTGGCCAGTGGAGTTTTAGCGGACGACAGACATCGTCATTTGTCCATCACAACTTGCGAAGACAACAAAGATACGCACAAAATATATCTGCAAACTGAAAAAAAAATCATATGTAGTGAATGAGAAGAAGAAAGAAAAAAAGGGTTGATGGGAGAGGAAAAATGTGGTGATAACCAACCCGGAGGTTGGCACCGTATTTATTTCTGAAATATTATTTATTTCTATTTGTATTTATTTATGAAAAAAACGTATAAAGGAGTAGTAATAAAAGGAAAAAAGAAAAAATAAATAGGGGAAGTATGAAAGATGAAAGGATGTTTTAGTAAGATGTTGGCACATAATTGACATCTAAATGGAAATTTATTAGAGTGATTGGAAAAAAATTATTTGAAATGTTATTTATAATTTAAAGATTGAATTAAAATATTTTGAAATTTGAATATAAATATAATCTTGATTTCTGGTTTAGACTTTGGATGGAATTAACCATAAAACTTATATTAATATAAAATATTTTAACTTAATTATAATCCCTAATACAAATATAATTTTCCAATTTAAGATGATTTGATAACCTATTTTAAAATTTTAAAAATGTAAAATAATATTTATGCCTAGTAATTATAATTTTTTTTTATATTTTTTAAGTTTTTACTATTTATGTTCAAAGCTTAGAATTATCATTCTCAATAATGTCGTCTTCAAAAAAATAATGTTACAAATTAATATTAGGATCATATCGATTTTATTTATTTTTTGTTTAAATATCAAATTGATTTGGTCCAAATATATATATATATATATATCAACACTTATTTGACCAGTTACTAGTCCTTCTAACCTAAGCTCCTTATAATTTTAAAAAGAAAACAATGCCATTAGAACGAATAAGTATAAAATCCTTGGAAGTGAGAATGCTGAATTATATTTGATAAAAACCCAAACGTTGCAATGATAGTTATATATTTTATGGAAGATTTAATCAAAGAATTCCCGAAATTTGAAATCTTAATTAACATTAAATAAAGAGCTCAAAATGAACAGCCCAATTCTCCTCCCCTAAAAACATGTTATTCTAATCCACTTTATACCCAACATATGCAATGCATCTTGAAAATCACTTTAAATAAGTAGTTTTTTTAAGATAAATAAAAAATTTATGATTATAATTAAGATTTTATCCTAATAAAATGTTATATTCAATTCAAATAAAGTCTAAAATTTAATTTTGAGGGAAGACAATAGAAGATCTCATTATTCAAAGTGACTATAAATTATGAGTTTAAGTATCTTTTTCTAAAACATTTTACTATACCCTTATAGTACATTTGTCTACCACTAATGGAGTAAAAAAACTCTACAATATCTTATACATACTAAAATCAAATGGCAAAAATAGATCTCAATTTTAGTGTGAAATGCCAAGAAGTAAATCTCGGTGTTTCCATTAGGAAAAGAGCTGTAATTCACAGCAACAAAGGTCTTACCATTCATTCCTGTTCGCTGATCTATCGTCCGGACATAAGGTTGACAACAGCTTGATTTTCGTAGAAAGTACCAACATCCCAATCCTCTGTTGTGGATGAAAGAGTCATTAGGGCAACCACTATTGACCTCATACTTGGTCGTAGTTGAGGGTTTTCTTGTGTGCAAGCTTTGGCAAGCTGAGCCATCTGCAATATAAAAACAGCCACCTTTGTTTTGTCATATCAAAATCGTGAAAGAAAATCCACATGCATATCATTTCCCAGGAACTGCTCTCACCTTGAATACAGAGTCAAGTGGGTAATTATCTCCAAGCGTCGGATCAATAAGTTTGCACAGCCCTGCTTTAGGATCAGGCTCATCAAGACCATCCTCGAACTGCACAAGGAGACAAGGAGAAAATATTAACCAGTGTCTCCATTTATTAAAATTGATTTGCTAAAAGAATTACTCAAGATATGCATATAGCATCTTAATGTTTAATGTTTTTTGCTCAAATCACATTCCAATTGTAACCAAAAAAAAAAAAAAAGTACCTTTGGAATTTAGCTCATCTGTCACCACTATTCATTAATTGGAATAAAGGGATTTAAACGATACTAACCAGAGCAACCAAACCCTTCGATTCAGCGAGGGAGCTGTTTGCTTTGACAATAGCTTCTTTAGCAGAAATCAGCTCATACAGCACAACCCCAAAGGCAAATACATCTATTTTAGGAGAAACATCACCATATTGAGCGTATCTGCAGACAAAATGGATAAAGTTAGTCCATTTTTTAAAACACCAACCTTAAAGAAAGATGGCAAACTCCTTGGTGGCATACCCGCTTCTTAGGAAGCAAACAAAGTTTTAATTAACAAATTTTTTTTCTTGTTTTTTCTAGAGCTTCTTTACTACCAAAATTTTTAGATTTTATCCCATATGGAATAAATATGAACTGGACAACCTAAGGGTTAACAAATAGTAATTGGTTCATTTCCATAATAAAGAAGAGAATTAGTGTTTTCTGTCAATAGCATCTGGCTTTAGAAACATAAGCATGATAATTTGAATGTTAATTCATGTCTATAATGCTGCAGAACTATGTTCTACATCCTCCCCCTTTTTTGTTATACAACCTCAATACCAATTGTTAATGGGTGTCTGTCTTTTTTTTTTCGGCCAAGTGGGTGTTTGTGTCTTCTAAGTTGATTCACAATCATTTAAACCATTTTTGGATTCCCTTTTACGGTTTTTTTTTTATAAAAATAATATTAAAAAATTAATTAATTATAAAAATAAAGTGAGGAACAAATTAATTACGAAAAATGGAATGTTTGTTACAATAATTTTGTATGCCGCTTGACATATTAGCGACATCAATAAATTTAAAAAAAAAAATTGACAGGAAAAAAAAAGTAGAAAAAGTAAAAAAAAATATTGTTTTAATTGGCGGCACCCTTGATTAAATAAAAAAATTGTTTCTTTTTTAACAATCTCATTATATGTTCTGATAATATCTCTGCTCTTTTTTGACACAATGCCTAGAACTACTACTAATAACCCCTCCTCAACCTATAGATAAGAGGTTAATGCGTTTCAGCGCACTCAAACTCATGTGCTCCTAAATTGACAACAACATTTATATCAATCAAGTTACAACTCGATTGGCAAAAAAAAAAAATTGTTGTTTTATGGATTAAATGCAGGGAAAATGCATTAAATGTAGAGGAAAGACTTTAAGGCATTAAATGCATGGAAAAACCATTAAGGCACTAAATGCTGGAAAAAAGCTACTGTCTAGTGCTGGAGCCACAAACTAGTTTTTTTTTTTTTTTTCTCTTTTTCATTTTTTCTTTTGCCATCAGAATTTTTTTTTTAAATTCACGATTTTTTTTTAAAATTCACCAGTGCCGTCAATGTATCAGGCGGCACCACGATTTTTTTTCACTTTTTCAATTTTTTTTAATTTTCCTATCAAATTTTTTTTTAAAAAAAAAAATTCACGGTACGGTCAATGTGTCAGGCAACACTCAAAACTACGGTAGCAAACACCTATTTTCGTAATTAATTAGTTCTTTAATATTATTTTTATAAAAAAAAACCTTTTTACAAATAGAACTGAAATACGAGTCATACATAACATAAGTTTAACTTAGAAAAAGTTGCTAATATTAAACTAGATACGAAGGTAGACATATCATGCAGCTTAGTAATTTGTATAAGGGATCATTGGCCTCTATGGTCATAAACCTACTGATGGGAGAGTCTAGCCAGTTGTTGAACTTATGGCCTGTCCTTAACAACAATAGCTAGTAACTTACAAATTACTTCAAACCTACTGAGGAGGAGACAATTAGTCTAGCCAGTTGTTGAACTTATGGCTGGTCCTAAACAACAGCAGCTAACGAGTTACAAATTACTTGGAATTAATAAGAACAAAATTTATCTTACTCTGGTGGCATGTATCCAAATGTCCCAACAAGACGTGTGGGTAGGGATGAATTTCCAACTTCTGTCAGTTTTGTTAATCCAAAATCTGCAACCTGCATTGATGTTAAAAATTGATTCAAGTGCAATTATAACAAGAAGCTTTCAAACAGTCGACCTGATGAGAGATCAGGAAGGAATAACCTTTGCACGGAACTTTTTGTCTATCAATATATTAGCTGATTTAATGTCCCGATGAATGTAAACAGGGACAGTATGCTCATGAATATATTCAAGACCTCTGGCTGAGTCGAGGGCAATTTGCACTCGAGTAGACCAAGGAAGTGGCTCCCTGCCTGGAAATAAACAACAGAATCCCATTAGTGCTGCTCTGAATCAATTGCATTTGGGATAGTTTCTGCGTAAGAAACCTCACCTGAGCCTCGCAAATGCTGACTTAGATTGCCATTCTCAATGTATTCGTACACTAGGAAAAGAGAGCCTTCAACACAGTATCCAATTAAACGCACCTGTATTGGACAAACACATTAATATTCACTTTGAAGATAAATAACCAAAATAGGAATTTTAGAAGGTCATAGATGAAAGAGGATGTTTAAAAAGGAAGAAAAACTTATAAATGACAAAAGGGAAGGCCAATGAATTCCACTATAATGATTGAAAAGTTAAACAACTTAATTACTTGTGCATTGTCACGACTGCAAAGAAATGTATAGTAGACTCAGTGAGAATATATTTCTGCATGATACCATAAACTCCATCCAATTATCTGTACTAAGTTTCTTAACATTAAGGAAAATAAGAGTTAGGGCAAATAATGCATGAAAAACTGTGCCATATGTGGATATAGACAACTCCTCTGACTCATTGAACTACAGAGAACAAAAATCTGGCCTTCGGCTTATGGCCTATGGGCCGCACCTAGAATATTAAGAAAATGTTTTCTAGACTCAGATAAAAATAACATTGAAGAAATGTTTTCTAGTTAATGAAAAACAATTATTCAAAGATATCTGCCTTCGAAGCATGAGAAAAAGAAAGTACATTACCAGGTTCAGGTGATGAACATGTGTCAAAACCTTCAATTCAGCTAGAAATTCTTTGGTTGCCTGCATATCCATCTTCTTGATTGCAGCTTCCTGCACAATAATTAATAAAGTGATGTGACATATGGAATCAACACAAGAAGGCAATGATTCATTGATGCCAATGATTCATTGATGCAGGAATATTAACTGTAAAAAACATAAAGTAATCTACCAATTCAGAAAAATGTTGGAAAATTTTCAATATATTTAATATTCCAAGAATTGCAAACGAAAAATTATAAGTAACCAAAAGTTATGTCTCTTGATTATTAATCAAAAGTTGTCACTATTTATAGTGATTAGTTATGTCTCTTAAATTCAAAAGTTATGCCACTTGATTATTAACAAATAGTCATAATTATTCAGGTAGATATCTATTAAATAATTATATTTATTGTTAAAAGATATGACTATCTATTTAGATAGTTGTATTCCTATAAAGAGATATGAGAACTTTTAAAAATAGGAGCCAAATTTCATTTACCTTACACATATGAAAAACACATCAAAAGTTTTTTTTCTATTCTCCCACCATCTTTATATTCTTAGATTATTCTATAAAAAATTACGGCAGAAATTCTTTATAGATAAAAATTGATATCCTTGTTACGCTCCGCTCAGTGCTCAGTGGAATGTTTCCGTCAGTGGAAAACGTAGACAGCCATTGGATTTCATTGTATCTGTTAGAATTAAGTGACCCGAATCCTTATTTAAATAAAATACAATGGTAAAATAAAATAAAAGAAGAATCCCTATAGAACTACACTTCTTTTATTTTATTTTAAATAAGGTTTTTTAAACCTTATTAAACTCCATCTATTTGATATTGATTAGAATAAGGTGTTTCAATCTTACTACACTCCTATTAGAATATGGTTTTACAAGCCTATAAATAGACATAGTCTACTCTTATTGTAATTATTCGAATTCGACATAGTGAATTTTCTTCTCCTCTACCCGTGGTTTTTTTCCCGAAAGGGTTTCCACGTAAAATATGTGTGTTCTTTAATTTTTATTTCTCTTTTCTTTGCGATATATTGTCATTACCGATGTTATATTTTTAACAAATTTGTATCAGATCTTCCGAGTTTTTCATCTCGATCACGGTAATGGCGTCTTTGAACTATGAAATTCCGCTATTGGATCGCAACACCAGATTCGCGTTGTGACAGATAAAGATGCAGGCAGTTCTTGCACAGATGCATTTAGAGGAAGCCCTGCTAGGGGTAGATAAGATGCCTTCGACATTGACGGAGGAAGAGAAGAAGCGCAAGGACCGAAAGGCGTTAACACAGTTACATCTGCATTTATCTAACGAAATTTTGCAGGATGTGATGAAGGAGAAGACCACCGCTGCATTATGGAAGAGGCTAGAACAAATACGTATGTCAAAAACTCTAACCAGCAAGTTGTATATGAAGCAACGTCTTTATGCTCATCGTTTGGAGGAAGGTGCGTCTGTGCACGAACACTTAACAGTGTTTAAAGAAATTCTCTCGAACTTGGAGGCCATGGAGGTTCAGTATGATAAGGAAGATCTAGGGTTGATTCTACTTTGTTCGTTGCCCCCGTCTTATTCAACCTTCAGAGACACGATTTTATATAGCCGCGAGTCTCACACAGTTGATGAGGTTTATAATTCTTTGACCTCGTATGATAAGATGAAGCATCTTATGGTTAAACCCGACTCTCAGGGAGAGGGTCTCATTGTTCGTGGGAGACAAGATCGGAGTGCTGATGATGATTGTGGAAGGACACATGAACGGAATCCTCGCGGTAAATCTAAGGGTAGATCGAAGTCTTCAAACAGAGGTAAAACTTGTAACTTCTGCAAGAAGAAAGGGCACATTAAATCTGAGTGCTATAAGCTACAGAACAAGATTAAAACGGAGGTTGCGAATCAAAAGGGAAAATAACCAGAAAATTCTAGTAAAACTGATGTTGTAGAAGACTACAGCGATGGTGAACTTTTAGTCACTTCTGTCAACAATTCTAAAGTGAGCGAGGAGTGGATACTTGATTCAGATTGCACCTTCCACATGAGTCCCAATCGGGATTGGTTTACAACTTACGAAACAGTGTCTGAAGGTGTTGTTTTGATGGGAAATACTGCTTCGTGTAAAATCGCAGGTGTTGGAACAATTAAAGTTAAGATGTTTGATGGAGTTGTAAAAATACTTAGTGGCGTACGACATGTTCCAGAATTGAAGAGAAATTTAATTTCGTTAAGTACTCTTGATTAAAAAAAGGTACAAATACACAGCTGAAAGTGGGATTTTAAAAATTTTGCAAAGGCTCCCTCGTTGTGATGAAAGGGCAGAGAAAGACTGCCAAGATATATGTTTTGCAGTGTTCTACTGTTATTGGTGATGCAGCTGTCGCTTCCTCTTCCTTGTCAGATGATGATATTACTAAACTTTGGCATATGCGCCTAGGGCATATGAGTGAGAATGGCATGGCGAATTTTAGCAAAGAGGACTTCTTGATGGGCAAGGAATTTGCAAACCCGAAGTTACGTGGGCACTGCGTTTTGGGAAGAAAAAGAGAGTTCGATTCACGAGAGGAATCCATAACATGAAGGGAACGTTGGAGTATATTCATTCTGATCTGTGGGGGTCATCAAGAGTGACTTCGAGAGGTGGAGCTAATTATATGCTAACTTTTATTGATAATTTTTCTAGAAAAGTTTGGATATTCTTCCTGAAGCAGAAAAGCGATGTGTTTTCTGCATTTAAGTCTTGAAAAACTATGATTGAAAAACAAACGGGAAAACAAATAAAATACCTCCGCACAGACAATGGCTTAGAGTTTTGTTCTGATAAGTTTAATAAACTGTGCAAGTCAAAAGGGATCGTGAGACACTTGACAGTTCATCATACTCCACAGCAAAACGGCGTTGCAGAACAAATGAACAGAACAATCATGGAGAAGGTTCGATGTATATTGTCAAATGCCAACTTACCAAAGTAGTTTTGGGCCGAAGCAGCCTCTACTGCATGTTTTTTTATCAACCAATCTCCATCCGTTGTCATTGAGAAAAAGACTCCACAAGAGGTATGGTCTGGTAATCCTGCTAATTATTCTGATTTAAATATCTTTAGGTGTCCTGCGTATGCTCATGTTGATAATGGAAAATTGGAACCGAGATCCATTAAATGTGTTTTTCTTGGTTATAAAGCTGGTGTAAAAGGGTATAAGTTATGGTGTCTTGAAAATAGAAAAGTTGTGATTAGCAGAGATGTTTTTGATGAAACTGCTATGCTACCTAACTTATCTCTTAAAGACTCTTTCAATAAAAAAAATCAAAAGCAGGTGGAGTATCAGATTAATACAGAGTCGACTCCTCAAGCCAGTACAAAAATTAAGAATAAAGTTGCTTCTTCACCACAATACTCTATCGCCAAAAACAGAGCTAGAAGAGAAATTAAACCTCCAAAGAAGTATGCCAAGGCTAATCTAGTTGCTTATGCTTTAAATGTGGCCGAAGATATAGATGCAAACCAAGAACCGTCTAATTATTCTGAGGCGGTTAGCTGTGAAGACTCAGAAAAGTGGATGTTTGCTATGCAAGAGGAGATGGAATCACTCCACAAAAATAGAATATGAGATCTTGTGAAACTTACTAAAGGTAAAAGGTATTACATTTGTAAATGGGTGTTTAAAAAGAAAGAAGGACTCCAGGAGTTGAAGAACCCGGATATAAAGCAAGGCTTGTTGTAAAGGGTCTGATCAAATTCCAGGAGTGGACTTCACAGATGTGTTCTCCCAGGTTGTGAAGCATAGTTCGATTCGAGCTTTACTTGGTATTGTGGCCATGCATGATTTGGAGCTTGAGCAATTAAATGTAAAAACTATATTTTTGCATTGAGAACTTGAGGAAGATATTTACATGCAACAACTAGAGGGTTTTACAGTCTCAGAAAAAGAGGACTATGTTTGCTTGCTGAAAAAGTCCCTTTACGATTTGAAACAGTCACCAAGACAGTGGTACAAGAGGTTTGATTCCTTTATAACTTCTCATGATTTTAAAAGTAGTTTTGACAGCTGTGTTTACTTTAAGAAACACAGTGATGGTTCTTTTGTGTATCTACTTCTTTATGTTGATGACATGTTGATAGCAGCAAAAGATAAAAGAGAGATAAGAAAGGTTAAAGCCTAACTAAGTGAAGAATTTGAGATGAAAGATTTGGGACTAGCAAAGAAGATACTTGGTATGGAGATTCTCAGAGATAGAAAAACAAGTAAATTGTACCTAAGTCAGAAGGGGTACATTGAGAAAGTTCTTTGCAGGTTCAATATGCAGAGTGCTAAGCCTGTTAGTACTCCTTTAGCAATCCATTTCAGACTTTCATCGGTTTTATCTCCACAATCAGATGATGAGATTGAATACATGTCACATGTTCCATACTCTAGTGTAGTGGGATCTCTCATGTATGCTATGGTTTGTTCACGTCCGGTTTATCATATCACGATCGGTCACGATTAGCAGATACATGGCGAATCCCGGTAAAGAACATTAGAAAGCAGTTCAGTGGATTTTAAGATACTTACGAGGTACTACTGATGTTTGCTTACAGTTTGGAAGAACTAGAGATGGAGTTATTGGGTATGTTGATGCTGATTTTATTAGAGACCTTGATAGAAGAAGATCTCTCACTGGTTATGTCTTTACAATCGGAGGTTGTGCAATCAGTTGGAAAGCTACTTTGCAAACTACAGTCGCTTTGTCTACCATTGAAGCTGAGTACATGGCGATTACTGAGGCTTGTAAAGAAGCTATTTGGTTAAAGGGACTCTTTAGTGAGCTCAATGAAGACCTTCAAATCAGCACAGTATTTTGTGACAGTCAGAGTGCCATCTTCCTTATAAAAGATCAAATGTTTCATGAGAGAACAAAACACATTGATGTTTGGTATCATTTTGTTCGTGATATTATTGCTCGTGGTGATATTGTTGTGAGCAAAATTAGTACTCATGAAAATCCTGCAGATATGATGACTAAGTCACTTCCTATAACCAAGTTGAGTATTGCTTAGACTTGGTTGGTGTTCATTGTTGAAGTTAAACCCTTAAGGGGTTTTATGGAAGAGGTGGGGAACTTGTTCATTGAGAGTTCGCGATGAAGAACTTGTTCATTTAGAATTCGTGTCAAGGTGGAGATTGTTAGAATTAAGTGACCCGAATCCTTATTTAAATAAAATACAATGGTAAAATAAAATAAAAGAAGAATCCCTATAGAACTACACTTCTTTTATTTTATTTTAAATAAGGTTTTTTAAACCTTATTAAACTCCATCTATTCAATATTGATTAGAATAAGGTGTTTCAATCTTACTACACTCCTATTAGAATATGGTTTTACAAGCCTATAAATAGACATAGTCTATTCCTCTTGTAATTATTCGAATTCGACATAGTGAATTTTCTTCTCCTCTGCCCGTGATTTTTTTCTCGAAAGGGTTTCCACGTAAAATCTGTGTGTTCTTTAATTTTTATTTCTCTTTTCTTTGCGATACATTGTCATTACTGACGTTATATTTTTAACAGTATCCTCGAAGTTCATTTGCCAGTAACTCTTTAAAGAAAGTGGCATCGATATACGCCTTGAAACCTTCATTAATTTCTCATAAGTTTATTTTATCCCCACACCAACAAAAAATACTTGCGTGCATATGTATTTTTATTGTATTTCTTAAATGTAAGAAGTGGCAAATTTGTGCTTCCTAATATAGGACATGCATCTTTCACATGCATTCCTCGTTAATTTAGATGCTCAACTCTAGCAATCAGGCTTGAGCTCTATATCCAACTATCCACATAAAGTACATTACAAAATCTTGGACAGAAATGCAGGCAAATTACAGATGCAAATGAACATCCACCAAACTGTGGTATTCTGAATTTTCATCCTCTTAAACTCTAATATGTGGCTAGAAAAAGGTTTTTCTTTCCCTCAATAATATTAGCAAGAAACCCAAGTGATCTCTTCTCCAATCTATAATTTTTCTCTCTATATGACAGTTCTGGTGGGCAACCTAGTTATTTTAAAGTAACATGCCAAACTTTGAGACAGCCCCTAAAGCTTAGTCCATATTCAATAAGTACAAGACAGCTAATGATTACTTACTTAACGTTAACAGAAGCACCCAACAGATATTTTTTTTCTATAATTTAATAATAAAAACAAAAGAGTACACAACTACAAACCTCGCCTCTCAGATTTGCATAGTAAACAGCCCCAAAGCCACCTTGACCAATCTTTTTAGCCATACTGAAATTATCAGTCGCCAGGGCAAGTTCTTCATAAGAGAACTCAACTGATTTGTCAACGGAAATGCCAGTAAGGCCTGGAGAAGCAGCAACAGCCGGAGTTGATTCCGCTGCTTTACTTCCAAAAGCTAAACAATTCCCAACAACAAAAGAAAGATAGAGAAGAAAAAAAAAGCAGGGACCAATCAGCAATTGAGATTAACGTAATCAAGATTTACTAGCAAAGTACAGTGTGATTTTGTTTTTGTAACTAACAAATAGATAATCCCAATCTCTCAGCAAGAATTTAAGGTGCAAATTCTTGAATAGAGAACTTTAGGGGATTAGAAATAAGACCAAGCATGTTCTTTTGCTCTACATTCTGGAATAAAGGGCCGTACATCTAGCGGGTTTGCTAATTAATCACCTATGTTTTCAGGGATTCAACTGGCAGCACAGTATAAAACACTTATAAAAACAACAAATTTGTGAAATAATCTTTAGTTGGCCAAAATCTTACAATTACATTTAAAAGGAAAAGGGGAAAGAGAAGCAGCAGGGTTACCATTTCCAACTTGAGCTAATAAATCTTGGGAGTCTGTCGAGGATAATGTTTCTCCCTTTACCTTCTTTCGGAAAAATCCAATATATACACCAATTCCCAGCAACAGCAATACCACTATGGCTACTATAGATATCCCAGCAATAACTCCACCCGAAATTCCTGATTATGTAAAAACAACATATAAGGTCAAAGTATAAAAAGGTTTCCGGTCAATCAGAATCCCAATATCATAATCATCACAAAAGCAACGTGCACGGAAGGCCAAATCACCTGTGCTGCAAAACAGAAAGAACGAATAAACTGATTCAGAAAATGTAAGGATTCAAAGTCGAAACAAATGATAATAATACAACAAACAATTTTTAAAGTTTAAAGCTGCATTAGCTACCTTGATTGGATGGGTGGAAAATTACCATTAGCATCTGTACAAGAAAAAGAAATTCCTTCAGTGAGGCGAATTTACATTCATTCATGACAGTCGGCGTAAGAAAGCATAATGCCTTGCCCTAGGTGTTCAAAATCAACAAGTTAACTATATTGTAAAACTCCAGTGGCGTGGGTAATCTGAAAGAACAAACTAGAAATGAAATAATTGCATGTAGTTTGCAATATTCTCAGGCATAAATGTTCCCAAAAATCGACCTGAATGATTATTGGACACGGAGCATGCTGAGCAAAATGAAGATGCTTGTAATTGTTGATGACAGTGAAAACAACTCATCTTTTGGAAAACGCAATGAATGCCCCATCACTTTATACAGTAGCACAACAATCATGGCTTTCAGCTAAACTTTCCGTTTGATCAACCCCACTCCTATAGAGTGAATCCTACCCTCCCCCCAAACAACAAAAAGCCTTTTTATTTCCTAAATAAAAATTTAGTTGCCTATAAACACAAAATCAAACAAAAATGCTAATGAGAGCAAATCTGCTCCGTATGGACAATAAAATCCTACAACAAAATTATTCCATTTTCTCTTACCTATAAATTAAACAAAAAATGTTAAAAGAAATCACCTCTTCCCGGGATAAATACCAGACCAGCCCCTGAGCTGAAATTCACCCCGGGGTTGTATCTCTGCACCAACCCCGACAAATCCGATGACAGATTCGCCTGAGTCAAGACATAACTCAAATTCTCCCCCGGTCGGAGCGGATATGTAACAAACAGCCCGTAATCCTTCGAAATAGTAGCGTCACCGCACGAACAATTAACCACCACCCTAACCGTCCCAGTATCCGGTATATTCGTCGGCGGATAGGTATTGAACGGCAGCAACCAATTGACCGTCGTCAAATTCGAGTAGTATTCTGTGGCGATCTTGTCGTAAGTGTCGTGTGACCTAACTCTGTAGCTGAACTCGTGGGCGGGTAATGAGCCGTTGATGCAATCGCAAGGGAAAGGAACATTGAGTCTAGTACCACTTTCGACGCTGTCTTTGTTGGCAACTTGTTTGTTGTAACTAAGGATTGAGTCGAAATTTAACGTGGACGAAGGAGCAAGGGTCGAATTAAAAAGCTCGGATATGAAGGTCAAGTTTGAGTCTGGCGGAACGTAGTAGGATGCTAAGGCCGTGCAGCTTCTGGTGCATCTTGATTCTACTGAAATGGAGAAAGTTAAGATAAAAAACAACGGAATTGGGAATAATTTAAGTAACATTTTGGAATGTGAAATCCGTACGTTGGGATTTTGGGGGTTTTAATCATCCAAGTCAAGGAAGAGGTTGGATGATATTTCAGAGCTGGGACCGTTGAGCTTAGTCGTTGGAAAAGAAACAGTAGTAGAACAAAAGTGATGATGACGTGGAAAATCATTATTGGGAGTCATCTTGACTCTTTTTCTTTTCATTGTATTGATTGTCGTATTGCGTACGGTTGTGTCTTACCAAGCGGTTCACAGAACGATATAATCACTAGATACATTATAGACATGATAAAAAGAAATTTAAGAAAATATAAATACTATTTCTCAAATAAATACTATGCAAATACAATACTAGATTTTGGCTAATTTACATATATATGCAGCTTTTTTTACACCAACATTATAAAATAAAAAATTAAATTCGAAAATAGTATGTATGTGCAATTATATACGAAAATAGGACGTTTGAGGGGTGAAAGGTGCTGCATAGGCGGCACCGCCTTATTTTTTTTGACAGAAAACAGTTTTATGTAAAAAAAAATAATGTTTTAATAGGTCACGCCATTATGATTGATGGCACTCAAAATATACGGGTTTATACTAAACCCGAATATAAAATACGGGTATAGGTCAGCAGGGGGTGGTGCCAGGCAGGTAGGCGGCACTGGTGCCAGGCTTCAATCCCGTCTATCAGCGCAATCCTTCAGCGCTATCTAGTCCCATCCTCGTGCCACGAGAAGAAAGAGAAAAAAGAGGGAGAGAGATTTGGGGGACCTTATAACCATGGTCCCCTTGTAGAGAAGAAGAAAACGGTAAAAAAAAAAACAGCAAGAGTGGAGAAGAAGCGAAGGGGAAGAAAAAATAGAAGGATAATGTATATATATTTTTTTAAATAGAAGGGATTATGATGAGGAATTGTTATAAATTATTTTGTTAGTATTATTTAGGGTCCATTTGTTTGACTGAAAATGGTTTCTGGAAAATGACTTACTTTTATGGAAAAGTTAATATTTTCTAGTGTTTTGATAGATCTCTGTAAAATATTTTTTGGTGTTTGGCAAATTTTCTAAAAATATTTTATAAAAACTGTTTTAAATGAAACAAATATACATTTGAGATTTATTATTTTTTCATCCCGAATTTATTATTTTAAATATTAAAATTTATATTTTACATTGTTTTTACATATATTGCAATGATTTATTTATAAATAAATACATTAAATTAAATATATTAACAATCATAAATTGAAAACAATCAAAGCAAATAGATGATTCCTAATTGTATTATAAAAAACAAAGATTGAATAATAATAAATTAACTTCCAAACCACAATTAATATTACAAATTTTGATACCAGATCATAATTTTTGGACTAAAGTTCATACCAGACAATAATATGCAAAGAATGAAAGAATTAACAAGTTCTTGGACTAAATTTCAATTGTTTTTTTATTAATAGCTTTATATCTCCATTTTTCCTTATCTAAAAAATCAGCATTCAAGAACCTTGAAACAAATACCCAAAGCCTATAAATGTCTTCAAAACTAGTGAGGAACCCAATTGTAGCTGTAACATCTATCCCAGGCTGAAACTCATCTTTTTCCTTCATTTCTTCATGTTTAACACTGAACCAAATGTGTTGTAAACACCCAATGCACAATGAAATATTGTTCCTATTAGTCAGTTTTTGCACTAATGCAGGATCAATCCTTTCCCCTTTCCAATCAAATACATTGAAAGCCACTGTTGGACCTCAATCAAACATTACTTTTGGACCATAAATTTTGACAGCATGGATTCTAGTTTCTGAATGTGGATGTTGGAGACTCATCAATGCATTGACCAACTAGTTAATCAAGCTCCTTGTTCTGCTACTTATTAGTACAAGACCTAATGAATCTGCATGGTCCAAGGCCTTGCATTGTAGGGTGTTGTTGGTTCTTAAATCTATTATTTCCTCGATTTCATGCAATGGTGCCTTTCCTTTGGGTGCTTCAAGCTTCAATGGTGGAATAAGGCTCACGATCCCAACGTTAGTGGTTGAACCTTTCAAAACAGATAAACCAATGGATTTCTTGATAAACAAGCAGCAAAACCTTGATAGGCTTTCACAAAAAACTCCGAAAAATGAACAAATATGGAAATCAGGGTCAAATAATGAAAGCCTTAAAGTCTCCATTTCTTTAGCACCTAATGCAGTTGCATCAAGCAATACATGCCATTCATTTTCTTGAACTAAACTCATCCATGTATATGAATATCTAGAACTAGTAACATTTGATTGAAGTGGAATGACAAATAACCCTCCTTTTTTCATTATCTTTTTCCTTAACTTCTCTGTTTGAATTTGCAGATTAGGCCATGAAAAACAAGCTGACATGTTTGGAATGAAATTTAATCCAAAAACATATGAAAAAGGGGAGTGATTATCTAGGACACAAAATTAAACACTATCATTCAATTGAATCAAAATACATCTACAGATTAACAAACAAACGTAAACTTATGCTAAAATCAACGATTAAATTCTCTTTTTTTCTTAACAACCTCTTTCTTTATTTTCTGCACATTTCCTTTATAAATAATCATTAACCCAAACCCAAATCTTTCTCCATATCTCTCTTTCTCACTCTTTCTTATATCAATTTTCTGTAATAGTCGAATTAAAGACTTGGTGCTAAAGGTCATTGCTTTGCCAATTATTACACTGTTACTAGCTTTGGGAATCCAGGCTGGGTCTTCATAGAATATTAGCAGAGCCAGTTTCCCAAAGGGCTTCATTTTTGGGACAGTCTCTTCTCCTTTCCAGATTGTTTTTTTTTTCTTTTTTCATTTTTTTCCAGTAAACTATCCATGAAAGTTTTAGTCTTTCTTACCTTTGAGAGAGGAAGATGAACGTCATCGCCAACTGGTGCAGTGGAGATTTCGACAACGAAAGGTGAAAAGGGGTAATGTAACCGTCCGATTTAGACCCTAATCGGAATAGTGGTTTCGGAACCACAAATCCGAGTCAGAAAAATATTTTTATATTTTTTTCTGAGTCTACAGCATGTGAATTATTATGTGTGAAATTTTCGTGATTTAATTTGATTGTTTGTGTGCTTAATTTGCAAAAAGGACTAAATCGCATAAAATGCAAAATTATTCTTCTAATTGAATAATGGCCGAATTGATGTGTCGTTATAAGTGAGAGGTCCTTATTATGTGATTAGACCATAGTTAGTGGATTTAGGCTTAAATGGTCATCCATATTATGAAATTTTAATGTTTTAAAGAAAGGGTAAATTGGTAAATGATGTATAAATTATGATTAAATAAAAAAAATGATAAAATGATGTTCATCTTTGTTGTTTCCACTGAAAATAAGAAAAGAAAAAGGGGTTTAAAGCTTTTGTACATTCGGCCTTGGTTTTGCTTGATTGAGGTATGTAATTTGTTCGGTTTTTGATAATTTTTACGTTTTTGTGATCGTTCTTAAGTGTTCTAGCTAGCCCATGCTTAAATTTATGATTTTGAGTTATTCCATTATTGATTTTGTGAGCTTTGTGATGTTAGTTGATGAAAATGAAATATATGTGTTGGGTTAACATATTATGTATGTGGATTTTTGATGAATTTGAGTATTATGGGCTAAATCGTGAAAATGAGAAATTGAAGGACTAAAATGTGAAATAAATGAAATATGTTGGCTTATATGGACTAATGGAATATTCGGCCAAGCATGTGTATAAGGAAATTATGTGTATTTTGTAATTTTATGAAATAATGACTTAAATGTCAAAATGTGAAAATGTGAGGGCTAACTTGTAAAATGCCCTAAATATGTGTATATAGATTGTATTAAATGATTTGGTGAATAAAAGAGTTAAATTTGAATGTGTATAGATCAAGAACCAAAGAAAATGGAATTAGATCGGGGAAAATCGAAAGTAGTTGAATAGCCGTTCGTTTACATTCTTTCCGCATTTATAAAGTCGATATACAAATAAATGTGTTTGAATTGAATTATTATTGCTTATATGTGAATTAATTGTGATATATGACTATTTGAGCTGAATTTGTGAAATCCGGGAAAGTTTCGATAATGTAACGACGTCCGAAAAGTCCCGTACAAACCTTAGGAAGTAGTTAGGATATGTATGTCATGACAGAGGATTCCGATATGTGTTATCGTGTAAGACCACGTCTGGAACATTGGCATCGATTTGAGATTTACGTGTAAGACCATGTCTGGGACATCAGCATCGTATATGATTTCGTGTAAGACCCTATCTGGGACAGAGGCATCGATATTTAATTACATATAAGACCACGTCTGGGATGTTGGCATTGTACGAGCTTTACGAGCTATCCGAGTATCCTTATTGATTCCGAACGGTTCAACGGGCATTCCGAGTTATGATTGAATATGTGAATATGTATCCGTTTCAGGTACGTATGAAATGTATATGAAATTTGGCAATGGAAGATAAGTATGATTATGATCATTTGATATGTGAGCTATATGAAAATGTGATATGTTTGTAAGCAAGTGGTTAAGAACAATTGAGCCAAATGAGAAATATGAATTTGCTATTGTATTATGCCATAGCTTATATGAATTAAATGGTTTATAAATTTTCTATGAGATAAGTTTATTTGTATATGGCTTACTAAGCTTTTGAAAGCTTACTTTGTGTGTGTTTGCATTGTTTTATAGATTATCAAAGCTACTGGAAGCTCGGGGGTCATCAAGGATCATCACCACACTATCGAACTATATTTTGGTACCTTTTGAAAATGTACATATTGAAGTATGGCATGTATAGGCTAGAAATGTTAAGATATATTTTGGAGCATGTATATATATATATAGCCATGTGATATGGCTTGATAATGAATGTGAATATAGGTGGATTTAGTCCATGATATGTGATGCAAAAGTTGGTGTGTTTTGATGTGCTCATGAATGGTCAATTTTGGTAAGTTTCATGGTTAATTTTGGAAATTGAAATGATGAGAAACATTATGGATTGAAATGGATTTATATGATGTATGAATCACATGTTTTTTATGTGAGATTGGTATTTTGAATTGGTATGATTGAGTTGGATTTTCATATAGAAATGAATAATGTTGTCATGGGTCAAATTGTGCATAATTTGGTATGTTTTGGCTGCTTTTGGGGACATAAATTGATGTTTTTTTTATGCTTGTAGGTATAACCCAAAATGGGTGGCAGTTTGGCCTTGCAAATGGCCTATAGTTGCCTACACGGTTGAACACATAGGCGTGTGTCCCGACCGTGTTCTTCACTGTTCCAATTCGAAGTAAGTCAGACTTGCACACGGGCGTGTGACATGCCGTGTGATTCAAGTCAGTTTTGCACACCGGCTGAGACATGGTCCAAGGCACGGCCGTGTAAGGTACACGGCCTAGCCACACGGGCGTGTGCCCTGTTTTGAAAGAAAAATTTTCTAAGTTTCGCAAAGTTTCCATATGAGATCGGTTTAGTCTCGAACCTTCTCTAAAGCATGTTCAAGGTCTCGTAGACCTTCTAAAGGGACTATGTGAGTATGAATTATTATGAAATGATGTTGTATGATTGATGTTGTGAAATGAGCGTAAAATGTTCCGATATGTCCGATAATGCCTCTTAACCCTAGTCTGGCGACGGATACGGGTTAGGGGTGCTACAGGTAAATCAAAGATCCACACCAGCGACTGGTTCTGAAAACCGTTGTTGGCTGGCGGCAAGCATTAAATCAGGGTAGGAAGGAAGGGGGAAGGGGAATAGGTTTGTTTGCGGGTGAGGAGAAATTTTTTGGAAAATGTCTTACCAAATGAAAATGGTAAGACGTTTTCCTAAAATAAAGGCTTCTTTTCCCGTGTTTTTGAAGTAATTTTACAGTAGGAAATCATTTTCCACCAAACAAACAGTGGAAAAGAATGAAAATGTTTTCTGTAAAATATTTTACAGGTAAACAAACACAGCCTTAGTTATCTTATTGTGATTTTTTTGTTGTTTTTAATTTATTTTAAAGTTATTTTGTTAGTAACTATTATAAATTGTTTATTTACTTTAATGTTTATTGTAATTTGTTAGGTTATGAATGTAAATTTTTATCTCTTTTTAAATTTTGTTAGTAATTTATGATTAGGTTAATTATTTGTTTAGTTTAATGTTTATTGTGATTTGTTATGAATGTAATTATTTTTTGGTTTTGATTTATTTGACAATTTTTTTTGATTTATTGATATGTTGATTAATTTTGTTTTTATATATTTTTATAGTTTGTTTGAAAGAAACTAAACATATTTTTCTGTTTTATTTTTGGATTTGTATGTTTTATTTGTTTAAATAATTTTGGTTTATTTTAATTATATTATTACTATAAACTAACATAATTTTTTTTATGTAGGTAAAATATGAGAATTTATGAGTTTTTTTTATTGTAATTATATTTTTATTGTACTATATTTATTGTATTATTTACTGTCTAATATTAATGTGTTCTGATAATTATTGAAAATGGACCCTTTAGAAATTAATTATTGAAAATTGTTATTCTCCTATTATTGAGATAAAAAGGCTCAAATCTAAATTATTTACCTACCATACTGTTTTTTCTGCAACAAACTAATTGAATTCATTTTTTTTAAATTGCAAATTACTAAATGGGTTCTTTGATATGATCACATATCAAAAACTGTTAATGAGATGGTAATAAAATTGTTTTTTGTTACTCACGTAATTTACGAAATTAAATTAGTTTATATTAACTATTTCGGTAATTTAATAGTGTCAGGGCCCATACTGCGCATTGAGGGGTCGTGTGAATAGTGTAGGCTATCTGCCGGATGAACGCCTCATGCCATACTTGGAGTTAGTCGGATTAGCAGCATTGATCAGGACGTTTGATTTGCGATACGACTTAATATCCGCTTTAGTCGAAAGATGGCGCCCGGAGACCCACACATTTCATTTGTCGTGTGGGGAGTGCACCATCACTCTGCAGGATGTTGCATTGTAACTCGAGCTCCCCATCGACGGGAGTGCGGTCACAGGCGTAAGTTCAACCTTTGAGTCGACCACCCTTTGCTATAACTTACTTGGATGCTCGCCTAATGAAGGGAAATTTACAGGTTTGAGGTTTTCATGGCTGAAGGCAAATTTCGAGCATTTACCGAGTACTGCCACTGAACGGGAGATGATGTACGCCGTTCGAGCATACATTATGCACATCATAGGGGGTGTACTCATGTCGGATGCAAACAACAACAAGGTCCACTTGATGTACTTGCCCCTATTATTTGATTTACATAACATCCGTTCGTATAGTTAGGGGTCCGCAGTGTTAGCTATGTTGTATCGCGAACTTTGTTGGACGATAAATCCTTCTGTCGTAGACATAGGCAGATGCCTCATATTGCTGCAGTCTTAGGCGCTTTACCGGATACCATTCTTAGCATCGGTTAGTCACCAAGCATATGTATTTCCACTCGTGAATAGGTCATAAAATATTACACATTATAGCAATTATTTGACATTTTTGCATAATTTTATTATTCTAACAAGTTTTTTTCGTAGATGGAGTACTAATCCGGGTATCAAGAGGTCATACACGGTTCCAATATACCGTCTGATGATTGAGAATCATGCCGGAGATGGGGTAAGTTATTCCAATATTCATGATATTTTATTATGTTATCTTATTCAACCCGCGTTAATATAACCATGTTATTAATTGTACAGTTCATCTGGATGCCCTATTCTCTCCCGAAAATTGCAGTTGTTATTCCCTCGTCTACCCATATCCACTCAGGCCTATGATGCATTAACACACCCATTATAAATTTCCAGATGGTGGAGTGGTATCACCGGGATCGAGTACTGCGACAGTTCGGTTGCATACAGTATCCCAACCCTGCCAGTACAGTTGGGGGACATCCACGGGATTAAAAAAGGGGGAAACATGGAAATAATTGGGTGGTTGTACATCAACAATATATTGTAGTGTGGAACAACATGATGGGGCAGATACCTCAGATAGATCGTTGTTTCAATCTGCAGCCCTCGTTAGAGTACATACAGTGGTACTCTGAGATGGGGAAACTGTATTTATTTGGTGGGCAGTCGGTGATAATCCCCCCGTTCATAACACGACTTGGGCAACTGCCTCATCCCCTTCCACATCTGTCTTCTGCACCTGAGCCAGAGCCATCGCCCGAGCTCGAGTCAAAGCCAGAGCCACATGTTGGGGATAGTTCTTATCATTCGGACTTGGAGGTCGATGACTATTTCTCGGGCTCGTCAAGACACGGATATCATTCAGAGTTTGATATTTTCAGCCCACTAACACAATAGTACTCCACTCCTTCTGGCCCATTACGACCGCAGTACTCCACTCCTCCCGACACAAGTTCATTGATAACTTTTGGGGCATATGATTTTTTTCTTCTATGCTTAGCACACCCTTTAGGTTCGGGTGAAGAGAATGTTGATCGCCGCGATCACTTGCAACATGAACGCCGACGATTAAAAAAATATACCCTTAGGACCACACCATCAAACTATCAACTTTAGGGGTTTCTGTAATTTAAATAGTTAAGTTTTATATTTATTTAATTTTAGTAAAATATAAATGCAAAAATACAAACTTTGTAATTTTAAATGACATGTGTTGGAACAAACTTTGTATTTATTTAATTGAGATTCATTGGAACAAATGTCGTAATTTAGATTAGATTCATTGCAACAAACTTGCAACAAACTTTGTTATAAATTAGATACATTAGAGTATATTAGCTCAATTTCTACCCGATCGCGACAATTGTCCAATATGGTAGGTTCGTTACAGGCATTTAGTCTAATTATGCCCAGCTAATCTGCATATGGCACAAATTTTCCTGTCGATTTTCTCCCTAATGTCCATTTCATTATGGATTCTGGTTGATTATGGATGACCTTTCAGATTTCTACGCAACCCTTTTTCTAGGACAAGCTCAAAAGTAGTCAGAGGCACATCACATGTAGACAAGTCAGGCAGGACAGAGAACTCGATCTCCCAAACATGCAACGTGCACTCGAGAGTGTACACCTCATCGATAAACTATTCAAAATTGAACGACATGCGCGCATAGGCTGCCACGACATGCGCACGGGGATAATGAAGTGTTTGGAACCTCCTACAATCACACCATTTGTTTCGAAGATCAACTCCGTATGACCTAAGTGGTATACCGGGTCGATGACCGATGGTCTCCGTAACTCAAAACATTTTAGGATATCGTGAATATATTTCTACATTCATCGACCTCAACCACCGGCAGTTTGCAACCATTGCATCCCTAACATCTTCGACAAACATGTGTCCTGCCTCCATCTGGTTGACTTGCTACTGCCCTATTCTTGTCATCAAGGTAGCCAACCTGTAGAACGTAGCCGAGAACACAGATGAAATTAGAAGATGTCGTGTTTTCTTCAACACGGAATTAACCCCCTCTACCAAATTTGGTGGTCATATGACCATAGCAAAACCCCTCGTCGAAACTTTGAGCCCATTGCCACGGCTTCATGGTACCTAACCACTGTTGAAAAGGTGTGTTCGTTTCACCTTCCATGTCACTCTCAAGTCGAGTTATCCTTTGCAGGAAAAGGTGTGGCTCTAACTCGTATGTTGTAGATGTATTAAAAAAAGATAAGTTATAGTCTCGAATTAAAACATTAAAACATATATTGAAAAGATAAGGTCATCCTTTACCAATTTTCACAACTTGTCTCCGCCCTTGCATTCTTATACTCTCGGTGGAAGTTTACCGCAATGTGTCGGATGCAGTAAATGGGTCTCCATGGTACACCAAAATGCTTAATGGCGACAATTATTCTCTTCCCTCTATCGGAGATGACGCAGATATTATCGTCACTAACAACACACCTCCCCATGTTCGTGAGAAAGAATTCTCATGATTCCATGTTATCCTTATCCATAATGGAAAATGATAACGGGAGCACGTTCTTGTTCCCATCTTGAGCAACCACAATAAGCAGGATCTGCGTATATTTTCTGTATAGCTAGGTCCCATCTTCCTGCACAAACGGCTTGCAATGGGGAAATGTGTGCATACATGGATCAAACGTCCAGAACATCCATTGGAAAATTCTATTTCCCAGTTGTAGTTGGTCATTCGAGCCATAATAAGGCCGTGTCTACAATTCAATGACAGTCCCCGGTACGTACTTTCGCATAGCGGCTATCCACCCTGTAGCTCATTGTACGATGCATCAAAATTTTTGTACAATTGCTCCATTTCCATCTGTTTAGCTATCTATGCTTTCTGGTATGATACTCGATACTAGAATCGTGCTTGTGTTTTGGAAATCAGTACTGAAACTTTAATGGTTGACATGTCCTTCACCATTAACATGATACATGTACAAATAGTTTTGGAATGAAGTTTTCGGTGATCTTCTGTCATACATGTTGAAGAGCATGTGTGAGGCCTAACAAATTTTCGTATCTCCCGCATCTGTGAGTTTTAGATAAATGCGGCTCGTACCCGTAAATTGCAGCTCTTCGTCGTCCTCCAACACTCCTTAAAGTATAATGTCGGTTTAGACACGAAGACTTTGTAGTCCACTGACACATTCATGCTATACCACTTAATGGCAAATACGCACTCTTCCTTGCTTTCAAATTTCTGGCCTACAAACAACTCCTCATGATCGAAATCTACGGCTAGCCAGTGAGTAGGTAATATATCAAGGTACTCCGAGAACTCAGTTGCATGCGTCACATCAGGGTCTAAGAACGACATGTGTGCCCCAGGATTATTGTGTATCCCAATACGTCGAATCTGGTTCCCGGTTGAAAACGCGTTAGCATTTCCATCGTCATTCACACCTTTATCGTCAATATCATCCGAGACCTTATCCACATCGGGATCACTATCACTATCAACCTTGTGATCAGAAAGATCACTACTATCGTATCCATCATCACCAACCGCATTAGTCTCGGGTGCAATATTAAGATTGATATCGATCCCGCGTACAGTTAATTGACTATTAATGTACGATATCAGAACCACCATACACAACTCTTGAGCTCCATGTTCTTCACATAATGGAGTGGGATTTTCAGTTGACTCCACATCAGCTAACTCAGCAAATAATTGAATTCATGCATTTTAGTCGCTCCAATTCCCACAATAAAGAGCGACAATTGTCTCCACGTCATCATCGTCTACAAGTTCCATCTCTGTGAATTTAATGGGATTTTCCGAAACTGGAAACTTGTAGAAAAGTTTCGAGATCCTTCTCCCACGACGTCTAACAATTTTTGCAGTAATCCTTTCCTTCATATCATCAAACGAGACATTTCTATTAAATCTCATTGTTATTTGTTGGCGACATTCAAATATACATCCAACTATTGTTGTCAAAATTACTCCATCGAAATAAACGTATACTAAAAACTAATTATCCATCTTCAATACTAAATCTGCTAAAAAAGAAATAAAAATTCTCAATACAATTTTGAATAGCAAAAAAGTTACTTTAATAAAAAATTTATTGTAAATCTTGCAATTTTCTCATCATCCTATCAACTTTCTTCCTTTGTGCTGAAGTTGTTATCTCATCAGACAATATCATATTTATTGTCATTTCTTCCGATATCTATGACAATTTTTTTTTTTAATTTCAGTATGTATATATTTTCCTCTAGTGTCATCAGTAACTAACATTTAATTTATAGTAGTTACTAACAAAATAACTTTAAATTAAATTAAAACAACATAAAATTTACATTTATAATAAATCACAATAAACAAACTAAACATATTTCTAACAAATTAATTTATAAAATTCCTAATCCCTTCTATTTAAAAAAGAAAACAAACAAACATACCTTATGCTTCCTCTTTAAAAAAAATAGATTTATCTTCTTCTTTCTTTTCTTTTTTTTTTCTTCTCATTTCTTTCCTTCTTTCTTCTCATTCTCTTCTTCTCTACTGCTTTTTTTTTTACCATTTCTCTTCTTCTCTACAAGGAGGACCATGTTTATAAGCTCCCCCAAATCTACTCACAGTGCCGCCTCTCAAGTAGGGGTCACTAGTGCCGCCTGTTAGGGAGGCATGACTGGTGCCGCCTACCTATGTAGCACCATACCCGTATTTTATACAGGGTTTATACCAACTCGTTTAACTGGGTGCCGCCAATAATAATGGCATGACCCATTAAAATATTAATTCTTTTTACATAAAACCATTTTTTCCAAAAAAAATAAGGTGGTGCCGCCTATGCACCACCCTCCACCCCACAACCATATCATTTTTGAATTTAATTTTTTATTTTATAATGTTGGTGTAAAAAAGACTATATATGCTAAAAAAAATTGAGAAAATACGTCGTTTTCATGAAATTTTACCAATCTATGCTGTTTTTGGAAAGAGAAAAGAAAATGCGACCTACAAGGCGCATTTTCACTAAGGCTTTTTCTTCTCTTTCCTAAAAATACGACATACGTGGCACATTTTATCTTGCAGATTAGTGAAAATGTGAATTGTAGGACACTTTTTCACTTTGTTAATTTTTTGTTCTTTTTTTTCTTTTGCTTTTTGAAATGAGAAGTTTGTAGATTTATCTTTTCTTGTGTTTGAGATAAACATTGTTATAGTTTTAAGGAATGTTTGAATTTACGGTGATGCCGTGGAGTTGGGTGACTTACGAATTTCATCTGGCATGTGAGCTTGGAGCTATAAACTGAGAAGCTGGATCGCATTACAACACAAGGTCCCAATTGACAGTGGTTATACGGTCTCCGGTTGAAGTGTAACTAGGGCTTCAATTTTAAAAAGGTTATGTTGTTAAAGGATGAAACATAAATGGGACTGTAGTTAGAGATGGTAATGCGGGCACAACAACGAGTTTCTAATCACCAGGGGAGGATGCTATACACCACAGAAATAGAAGTATGACAAAAAAATGTAGTGGCATTTTAGTATAATCAAGTAATTCGTTTTAGGCCTTCGCACTTCTATTCCAATGGTATATATCATTCTCCTTTGATGATGAAAAAAATTGTTGTCGTGCCTGCATAGCCATTGCCAGCTAGGGCCAAAGTTATGCTCCATGTCTTGGCAGCATAATTAATGATGTCCCAAATGTGTGCCACAATCGGGTGCCTATCAAGTACGTTTAGGGTTTTGTCGCACAATTGGGGCTGGCGGCTCCTCTGGGACTTGGACCTCGTCTTCATGTGCACGTTGGGGTTAATCTCTAACCTCATCTCCTTCCTCCGTGGATAACTACGACCGTGTCCTAGCCGCCTATATTGCATCCCCCCAACCAAGTCCGCGTATGCGGGGACGACCCAACTCGGAAGAACAACGATACTAGGGGTGATTGTGACATTATAGGTGATACTGAGTGCATCCGTGCAGCTGACACATGAGGCGTGTAATACTATGTGGTGGGTGGCAGTTGTGCGACATATAGCGTTGGAGGTCTCGGTGCATGGAATGATTATGCGTGTTATGGTGCTTGTGAAAAATAAACCGGTGATGGCTGTATCGGTGCAGGGAATGATTGCGCGTGTTGTGATGCTTGTGTGAAATAAATTGGTGATGAATGTCTCGGTGCAAGGAATGATTGCGCGTATAGTGGCGCTTGTGTAAAATAAACTGGTGGTTGTTGTGTTGTTGTAGGAAATGCTTGCGCGTGAGGTGGTGTTTGTGTAAAATAAACTGGTGTTGTATGTGTTGATGCAGGGAATGATTGTGTGTGCTATGATGATGGTGTAAAATAAAAAGTGTTTGTGACAAGAATAAATGAACCATACTAACCGAGAGGTTGCACCACAATCAGGTTCTCGTGTGCATGTGGCGGAGATGTCGATCCCTTTGCGACATCTCCTCTCGACCTAAGATTGATATGCCCTCATCTTGGCCTTCTACGGTGACGTTGCCTACTCCTTTCTGTAGTCGGCAATAAATATAGCTTCCTGTTATGCCTGAAGCAGTCCATGTAATCTGAAGATGTCGCCAACTCCAGTGTGAGAAATGGTTTACGCGTTGGCAAGTAATCATACCTATGCTGCCAGAACTCAATATACTTCTTGTAGAATGTTGCCCAATATTCGTCGAGTTTTCTACACATGTCGATCTGGTGCAGGTCTTTGAACTTCTGAGGTTGCGGCGCAATACATAGTGTACACCTGAACTGTCGCATCACTCAATTGGATTCGTGCATCTCGATCGTTGTAAAAACAATCAATGGCACTTTCACATGCCAACTGTTCAGATCTGCACATTCTTGAATCCTCGGATTTGCGCATGTCATCCATATGGATTGTAATACAAATTTTTAAATTTCAGCAAGTGCCAAATATTTTATTTCAAATGTTGGAGTAAAAAATTGATAACTTTGAACTTAATAAACTAACCTCATATTCTGTTTGTTGTTCTAAACCTAGTCAGATGTCCTCGAGCTTGGCTAGTGCTTTGTCTCATGGGTTGTTCCACCTATTCAAAAAATATGTTATTTCAAAATTACAACAATGAAAAATCCTATATGGTAACAATATTATCAAATGAATTTTAGCATGTTACGAGTGAGAATTTGTAAGGGATTTGCACTCAGGAGCGTAAAAATGGTAGTTGATACCATGCCCACGATTGAAGAAGGAGTATTTAACTGCCTATTTTAGCTTTTTCCGATATCGTCGATCGACATATTTCTCAGTACAATGTCGCCAGCTCTGTCGGTCCCCAACTAAGTCATCTTGTTTCTCTCAAGTCGACTAGTAGTAGTAGCCACCTCAAGTGTACCAGATTGCAAGATTTATTTGGTATTAGTAAACCCTCGATCAACCTCAAGATGAATGCACACGCAAATTTTTCATTTTAAATGTCGCTCGCTGAAGCCTGGATAGTTTAGAAGTTGTCCTCCAACCATCTTGTCTCGATTCGACTACCCCTAAACCTGTTCGACACCTTCCCTAACAGTTTCTTGAACGTTCCTTTCCAATCGAAACTAACAACTGGCCCTGTAACGACATCCCAATCAATCGGTAGGCTGAGTTGTAAACTGACGTCCTCGAGTGTAATTGTACACTCGCCACAGGGAAAATGGAATGTGTTCGTCTCTAGTCTCCATCTCTCGAACGAAGCGTTGATGAGTGGGGGATACAATTTAGTCCCCCAAGCATGCGAGCCACGTATAAAAAGCCTGCATCTCGCAAGAGTCCATGAATAACCTCCGGTGCACCTTCGCTTAAGTTGTTTATGTACATCTCCAAAATTCGATCTTCGGCCTAAGTATATAAACATAAAAAATTAATAATATGAACAACATAATAACTAACTATTTAAAATTAAATAATTTAATAATATTTTCTTAACATCATAATAGTTAACAGATTAAAATTAAATTATTAAATAATATTTTCTTACCATTTGTAATTGAACGTCGGATATGTACTTGTCATCCAAATGAATAAGCTGATATGCCATCGAAAATTGAATAAAATAAAATCAAAGGGTTTAGACAAAAAATTTAAAAAAAAAATTTGGAACTGGGAATGTAGAATAAAAAATCGAGAATTGACAATTGAGAATAACAAATTGAGAATCAAATTGTTAAAATTGAGAATTTGAGGGTTTATATAGGAAAAAAATAGTCATTTGGATTTTCTGCCCATTGGCAAATGTTACTGTTGCACAGAAAACGCGACCTATAAGGCACGTGTTTTCACTGATTTTCCAGATAAAACGCGCCACATATGATACGTTTTTAGGAAAGAGAATAAAACACGTCGTACAGGGTGCACTTTCTTTGGCAGACCAATGAAAACACGCCCTGTAGGACGCGTCTTCTTTTCTCTCTCCAAAAACAGCATAGATCAATAAATTTTAAGGAAAACGACATAATTTCTCAATTTTTTTAGCATATATATGTAAATTAGCCTTAGATTTTGTCACAGTTATAATGTCGATGAATGAACATATTTCAAGTAAAAAGTATATTTTTTAAAAAATTATTTAATAATAGGTATTCTAAAAAAATTTGAATATAGGTAGAGTGATAACGAACTTATATTTTAATATTATTAAACCCATGTTTGATCCTTAAATTTACAATTTTAATTGTTTTATTTAAAGATGATACTGAAGTAGGAAAAGAAGTGTCATAATATTAATATTAATTGTCATTTAAAATGAGTATTTATATAATTTCATGATTGAGTTGGTGATTCAGTTAAGGCTGACATCAACTCAATAAATTGTTTAAGTATAAATATTAGTTTAATGACCCAGTTTCCAGTGGCGTCGAAAAATGCGATTTCGGAAACCCCATTTCTATAAATCGAGTCCATATATATTAAATAGAGATATTTACGGAGTTAGTGTATAGATGAATTGAAGTTCGATTAAATAATTTAGACGAAATTGTGGTTACTTAAGGCCCAGGGACTAAATTATAAAGTTCAGCCGCTATAAATTTTTAATTAGTAACTGACTTGGGGACTTAAATTGCAATTAACTAAATTTCCAAAATGTTAAATAAACCAATTTTTAGTAGTGGATAGTGGATGATGATGGTAATTAGCATTAGGATTAATTAATTGTGATTAAAGTAAGTTAAACAATGATTTAAACTAATTAATTAGGATTAAACTAAACTAAATAACCTATAAAAGCTAAAGTTAGTAGAAATAAAGATGAATCCATCATCTTCTTCCACCGGTCGTTCATGCTTGAAGAATAAAACTCCATTTTTGAAGCTTAAACAAATTTGCCATCAATTAGGTAATGCAATTAAGTCTTTTTCTTATAATTTTTATAGATTTAAGGTCATAGGAGCTTGATTTAGCTAGCCCATGTACCAATTTTTAAAACTATTAAATTTTTAGAAAGTTTCCATTGTTGCTTTCTTGAAGAATTAGGTGCTAAATTGATAGAAATTAAGCTTAGATTATGAAAATGACTAAATTGTAAAGCTTAATTGATAGTTTTGTACATTAGGAGCCATATTGAATAAATAGCAAACATGTTATAAAATTTTGGTAGGAATAGAAAGTAGAATGTCCCTAATGATAAAATGAGAAATCAGATTTTAATCCAAAGCTTTAGATAATAAGTTATGATTGTCTCGATTTTAGGGACTAAATTGAATAAATTGTAAAATATGTATGACTTTGTATTTAATTTTTATTCGATATTGTGTTATTTTTGAATTATTATTCATAGCTAAAGACAACGCAGAGCGGTCAAGAGAGAAAGGAAAAGGGAGAGCCGACGACAAGTGACGTGAGTTATCGGTTTGTATTTCTATGATCGAATCAATTTAATTGTTGTATATTCATGATGTTTTGCATATTATGATATTGAGGTGAGTTGAAAATAGTTATTTGTATTGGACTAATATGGATGGGATTGATTATCGAGATAGAGGACTAAATTGAATAGAATGAAAAGTAGCATAACTTAATAATTTATGGTGTTTAGTATGAAATTGAGTTGAGATATGTTGTATGACTTGATGAATTGACAAAAAAATGAAATTGATAGAATGTCAATTAAGCTATATAATGAAATCGAAAAATTGGTTAACTTATTAACTATTTAGGCAAAGTCAGATATAATTAGCATGTCATAGGATAGATTGAGTATGAGTTACTTCGGCTATACGTTGATGAGCACTAGGTGCATTTTCCTTCGAATGTTTCGATGAGTGATAGACACAGCTTTCACTTCGGTTATACCAATGAACGCTAGGCGCAGTCTATTTACTTTGAACGTTTTGATGATGCACTGGGTGCCAAATTGATGTGTTGGTTGGGATCCGTGTATCCATTTGAGTCTGAGTCTTGTTAATAAGGGATATAATTGGTGAATTGGTTGAATGATATTTAAAAATGATTAAATGTTACGAAGTTGTAGAACAAGTACTTATATACGATATTTGATTATCTATAGCACGTGAAAGTCCATGCGAACCAATGAACGAGCTTGAGGGCTGATATGGTAAGAGAATAAATGACTTGATTCAATTGGTTAATGAAATGTGGTATGATCAAATGTTGCAAATTGAATATTTATGTGAATATCATTGGCATTGAAATGTTGGTATAGTATAACCATTTAACTTGACTAATTGAGGTAATGCATAGGTGTTTCATATAATGCGTTTGGTATATTTGTGGCACAAGAATATATTAATGCATTGATGAGAATTGGTATAAGATGTGCTTGAATTGTTTGACATTAGAATTCAAATTGTTTGTATGTTAATGAATGTAACTTATGTTATATTGACTCGAATCATGGAAATATTATTGAGATTTATCGCTCAGCTTATGGTTTGTTTCCCATGCATAGGTTTAAGTACATCTCAAGGTCCCAAGCAGTGACTCCAGCATCCAGTCAGAGATCCTAAACTCATCAATGTTTGTAAAGTCTCTTTTTGTTCACTATACGACATGTACCTAGGTGGAGTCAGTTTTGGTATAATATGTGAACTTATGGATATATATAATGTTAGAAATGGAAACTTGAGAATGTCAAATGGATTGATTTTGTAATAGGGATTGACATTTAGTAGAATTGCTTAAAAACATTGCCATATTAATGATCTTTATGTGAAAGAACTTGACAATGTTGTACTGGTTAAAAATGGCCTCAAATGAATGATTTTAAATGTAACCTTATAAATTTTAATGCATATATGATTAGATTATGTTAGAAATATGGAATTGAGGATAGTGTAATTGGCTGAAACGATATACATTTGAGATGAACGTTGATTTCTAGGAGGAGCTTGATGGTAGCCATGTGAACCTTTGAGAAACAGTGAGTCACGTCATGACGACGTCTTGTTGGAAAAAATACGGTTCAAAAACAGTTTTCTTTCACAGCGAAAATTTAAAATTTTAAAAATCGAGTCGATTTGTGATATTTATAGCAATAAACTATTCTCGAAATCACACATGTGACTTTGGCTAGACGAATCCTTGTCGTTCCCGACTTTCAACCTAACGATCTTCTCTGCTATTCTCGTACCACGAACTGCTTTGAGTATGGACTCGAACGAATTTGAATCAAGCACAGAACCATAAATTATTTACTTTACTTTTAGTGGGAAAGAAAAAATCTCTCTTTAATAGAAACTGATAAAATTGTTATTATGGAAAATAGAATTTATACTTAGAAATAAATTCTCACTATTTTCGGACAGAATAACAATATCTCAAAGTTGTGTAAAACTTATTGCTTTTTTTATTCTTACTGGTGCCGTCTATTTATAGGGAGAAGAAGTGAAGCCCTTGTTAAATTAGTAGAAGTTTATTTTAATAGAAAAATAACTTCTTAGTTGAACTAGGAGAGGGAGGGGCTAATAGGGTCTGTTTCCCCTCATATATATTATGATGGGTATTCGAGCATCTCCTGTATTGGGTCTAATTATATGTGCTTCCTAAACTTTTAATCCAACACTTTATAATTTAATCCAACCTTGTACATGTTTTTCTATTTCTCAAAATAAATATCATAATATTAATTTCCCAATTAAATAATTTTCTCAACTCAATTTTGATTCCGTTAAAATAATGGTAATTTTATCATAAAAGAATCTATGAGAAAATATATTTAAGTTTTCTACATTCAATGGATTCATAATGACCAATTAATTTAATTTTAATTTTGAACTTCAATTAATTAATTAATTAATAATTCAAAAAACTATAAATTAATTCTCAGGTTATTTTCATACTCTGTGAGAAAATCACATTCATTTTCGAATGTTTTTCATTTCTCTAACTTTATCATTTCTATCCATTTCTGTTCATTTGATTCAACATGCAATTCATTTTCGGTTTCAATGAGCTAACGAAAGGGACCTATTGGATATATGTGATTAGGGCTCAAATGATTTATAATTAAGTTCTAGCTTTTCGCCTATTAATTATAAACTTATTTAGTCTCAAAGTCATTCCACTATAGTATCGTGACTGAGCTCTCCATAATGACATACCATTACAAAAGCAACTTGATCAATACTCATTCAATGACCTTTTCATAAGTGTGTTACCCTCATAGGATATCCTTAATCTCTTTGGGATAATCCACTCTCCCAATATGATCCTATTTTATATCATGGTAACCATTAAATCTTCCTTCATGAGAAATCAATTACTATCAAATAGTAATTAAAACAAAGACGAACGACTCGTGGTCACGTTTACTTTTCATCTATCATGTAATGCTAATGAGAGAATATCATTTACCCATATCTGGGGTTACGAATTCCACTATTGTGAATGATGCTACATACTTCAGAAATCGTATACCCAACGGACCAGCTTTTGGTTCCTTATCTATTCGAACTCAGGCTTGTACTTACATCAAAGTATACGAGTCACACATACATAGTCCATCATCCACTCAGGATTGAAGTGCGCCACACTATGAACGTCACAAGTGAATAAATCCATAAATGAATTCAGGATCTTGATCGTTGTGTTTTGCAATGTCACAGTCTTAAAATTTATAATAAGAATGATCGAGCCTAAAAACTAATTATGACAACGATTGAGGCAAGTGTACCTATCAAACAGTAGTATAGCTTAGTGGCAAGACCGGGTTGTCGAACCCAAAGGAACCGAAAGTACTAATACTAACCTTCTTTTTATTATTTAGCCTTAAAATGGAAGTGAATCGGTTTAATCTAGAAAATTAACTAACTACTAAGCTAAAGACGATGAGACAAAAAAGAATAAAATTGAGGAAATACTTGTGGGAAAAACCAATTGATTAAAACAATGCCCAAGGAAGAATTCACCTAGACTTCACTTGTTATCTAACTCTGAACCAGACGATTTATTCATTTGACTTGATCTGTAAGATTCCCTAAGTTATATTAATACCTCCGTCGAGGCTACTAATGTCTAATCCTAGGTTGATTAATTGAAATCTCTTTCTAATTAAAACCCCTAAGACTGCATTAACTCGATTTATGGACTCCCATATTAGGTTTCACCCTAATCCGGCAAAATCTCGTCACCCTATGTCTAGGAGTGCGATCAACTCCGCTTAATTATGGTAGATCTACTCTTAGGCAGGGACTTTTGCTCCTCCACCTAAGCACATCAAACTTGAATTAATATCCGCGAAATATCAACACAAGAATTAAGAACACATAATTAAGAACAAGTAGAATATTTATCATATAGTTCAGCAAACGATAACAAGATTCATCTAAGTTTCATCCCCCTCAGGTATTTGAGGGTTTAGTTCATAATGATAGAAAAATACATCTCAAAAGAAAAGGTAAAACAAAACATAAGAAAAACTCTAAAACCCCCTGAAGGAATTGAAGAGAGATCCTCCGTCTTGAGTATAACTCTGGCTTCTTGAGATGAATCAACTGGCTTTCTTCGAGTAATTTCCACAATTCTGATCTTTCTGGCTCGGCTCCTTGGCCTAGATAGATGCCCCGACAGAGAGCTTCTGTAGATTTCTCCCTTTAAGTTGCCCCCTAGGGTGTTTATATAGGCTTTGAGATGCCTTGCTTGGCCCCTAAGTATCCTAATCCAAGTAGAATTCCTACTAAGGTGTTTAAATAGACTTTGGATTGTGTTTCTTTGCCTCCAAGCATCCTATTCCGAGAAAAACTCCTCTTGGCCGCGGCAGGGACACGACCATGGCACACACCCGTGTGAATCGTGGCCAGGCCGTGTGGAGTCCATTAATGAGGCACGGCCGTGTGGTCTTGGGCCCAGGCCATGTCAATTTCGTGATCTGGCCCATTTGGCCCGTTTTAAGCCCGTTTCTTGTTCTTTTCATCCTCCGGTGCTTTCCTGAGTATAAAACATGAAAACAAAGGATTAAGAGCACCAAATGACATAAAATAAGGGATAATTCATCCAAAAGCATGCTAAATGTGTGCTTAAAATATGTTACTATTACGGTTTATCAAATACCCCCACACTTAAGCTTTTGCTTGTCCTCAAGCAAAATTCTCAACTCATAATTAAAACGAACTTCCCTCAATTCATAATATTTATCGATAATGTTTCATCATAATTAAAAGATAATTTATACATAGATAATTCAACTCAAAGAGTCCTAAAGATTCAAACAATCTAAGGCATACATTTGTAGTACAAAACATAGGTGTTTCCCCTCATCTAAATAATTATCTCTGATCCAAAACCTACAAGAATTGACATCCTCACTAAAGATTCACTCAAATCACTCAAAGTGTTTAAGGTTCAAAATTAAGCACTCAAACGTCAAACCTGAAAAGTTAATCCCATAGGCTTGCATGAAAATCAAATCTCCACCACTATAATATGAAATGATGCACAAATCAAAAGGTCTTTAAAAAGGTTGTAACGAGGCTTGGGTTAAGGTGTGGATAAAGGCCGAATTAGAGGGTTAAAATCGAGATTGACCTGACAAATTACCTAACCAGAGACAACGAACTGAATATAAGTAATTACATCAATTGAAAACTCATAACACTAATAATAACACGAGCTTCTTCTAAAGATGTGAATTTAACTGTTTTGAGCTCATAGAACATAGAACTAATAATGAATATACTTCGTTTTTTTAAGAACAAGTCAAATAAGTAATAATAATATAGAATTTAACAACTGATAAAGAAAATAGCTAAGTAACTGATCAAATCAAAAGTCGATATAAGGGTAGTTAAAAGGAATGGTGATAACAAAAACGAAGGGTTTTGGGTTAATATTAGCGGTTGAGTCAATAAAAAGGGTTGTTAGGATTAAACGGGGTTCACTAGGGGTTAATTGTGAAGGTAGGCTTTTAGTGGAGTAAGTGGGTTAAATCCTAGGTGCCTTCATCATCTCTGTATATCAAATCAAAAGTGTGGTCTCGACAAGTATAATCGATGCAAGTTCTAGAATAACAAATCAATGTTGACACACTCATAATCAATAAAGTGAGCAAGAAAAAGAATATATGCTCTATTAAGGCTCAACATCTCACAAAAATTATGGCTTTTTGATGTCAACCTAGCAAATTTCAAACTTCAAAGTAATCTTCAAATTCAGGTAGACAGCCTAAAAAAACTTTTTATTTCGAAAAATAGACTTATCATGCTTGATTCTATAGTATCTTAAAGTTTGAGTTATCAATGCACAATTATCAATGACTTAATCCAAAATATATCAATAAAAAAATCATGAATTCACAGGGAATTTCATTCTAATCATAATATGAGAAACTTACTTAAGAAACAAGACATAATTCAGGATTTGAGAATAATGCAAAAAGTTTGGCACCTTTTTAGGTTGTTCACCCCCCCACACTTAAGATGTACATTGCCCTCAATGTACAAAGATATATATACAAACAATTAAGTAGAAATTCAAAAGATATGGAGAGAAGTGAAACTCCCTGAATTATGGATGAAATCCTTGGAGGATGTGAAAGATAAATGTGATGACTAGGTAAAAGTGATGTTTTCATTCCTTAAGTTGTATATTTAATCTAATTAATCTGCGAAAGTCATCAATTAAATGTTTAGGAGAAAATAAATAATGAGAGTTGTTAGAGATACTCGAGGGTTAGACAACCAGTTGATAAAAGAAATTGAATTATAAATAAAATTTTTAAACATGAATTGAAAAAAAGTCATAAAAATAAAAATAAAAATAAAAGATGAAAATAAAAGATGAAAATGGAAAATAGCAAGGAAATAGAAGGACTCAGAAGTCCTCGTTGTCGGCTGGATCGCGAGGTGGTGGTGGTTGAGAGATATGGAAGTGGTGACAGATCTGCTGAAGAGTCGCTTCTATCCCATCAAATCTTCGAGCGGTGTTATCGAATTGCTACGTACAGTAACGCTCGAGCTGAGTGAGACGTACAGAAATGTCTGAGAGGGAGGTAGCCGACTAAACTGGATGATGGCCTTGTTGTGGTGCTTCTTGCGGTGGGGGGACATCTTCAGTAATGTCCTCAGGGTCCTCATCTTCAGTGGTAGGCGCTAGCCTATATTGGGGAGGGTCGGTCCCACGTCGACGCTGAATCATCCTCATGTGCAGCATCGTCTGGATGCCCTGTGGGGCCATCTGACCTATCGGTGTGAGGGAGGCGGATTGTGATGTAGTGTTGAGGAGACCGAAGTACCTCGCGAGCCGTGTTACATAAGGCCCCATAGAAATGACCCCCTTTCGGTGGCGCTCCATCTGATGTTGGATTGCCAAGGCGATGAAGTATGCAAGGTCGAAGACGTGGCCATTTGACTTACTACAGAGGAAGTAGGCGTCATGTGTGTTAACGACCCCAGTTCTCTCTCGTCTTCCTGTCAATATGTGGGCTAAGATGGCGTGTAGGTATCTTAAGGATGGGGCGAGTGCTGTCGCTTTGGAGCGACTAGGGTCATAGGTGCCTGTGCTGGGAGCTATATTATACCAACATTGTGCGAGCGATTTATGGATGTAGAGATGAAGTTCTGCAAGATTATGCTCCCTTCGGAAGTCATCCGTGTATAGGCCCAGAGCGACACCAAATTCAGGTACATTCATTTCTCTAACTGCGCCTCCAAGACGGAACTGAATAGTGCCCGGATCATCATGGTCTGTCATTACTACCTGCAAATGGAAAGTAGAGCAAAGCTCTAATGTTAGTTCGAGGTAGGTGGGTTCGATTATACCGAAAAAATGTTCCCAGGGGTCAGTTGTCAGGAGTGCCCGAATATCATCAGCGAGGTGAACATGTTCCACTGCGTCCCAATCGATACATCGTCCTTGACCGAGAGGTCGTGCTCGTAATATTTGGAAAAGTTCTTCTTGGGCTCCAGGAGGGAACCGTAAGAATGGATGTCTCACTTGGGCGATCTTGTTTGGCGGATGATGATGAACCGGGTCCCTTTCGTTTTTTGGACGCAGGGACTGTGGTTTTCTTTCCTCGAGATGACGACATTGTACCTAGAAATAACGCATATACAATGGTTCAAGTAGCGGTTCTAGCCAAGAAATGTCTTATAATTTTTAAGAATCCAACAATGTCAAAGATGTAGCAAGGAAAATGTAATCCCAACAAAAACAATCCTGTCATGTTGCATAAATTTTAATTATAGATTTAATTGACTAATCAATCTAATATTGAATAAAATTAATCCTAAATATTACTAATAAACTAGATAGCAACTAGATAGCAACTTAGAAAAAATGATATTCTAACATAGTTCTAAGAAATGTAAAAATAGGGTTAACTGGTGTAGTGAGTGGCGAGAAGTGGCGCAGTTGGGAGGAGCACGGTCGTGTAGGTATGAGACACGGGCGTGTGCTGTAAATAATCTAGAAAACACGGCGGTGGGACACCTTGGAGCGGTCGTGTACTCTTATTGCACGGGTGTAGACTATTTTCTTGATGGGTATGTGAAGTTAGAGAGAGATAAAGGATGGGAGCAATCAAGGGTGGGGTTTTCTTTGATGGTGGCCGGAGTAGGGTGGAGATAGTTTTGAGAAATTTGTTTAGGGTTGGGGATTTGGGGGAGATACAGTGGATGATGAGTTTATATAGAGAAGGAGACACGGGCATGTGCCACGCACGTGTTTCTTTAATTTAGCCCGTGTGTTTCCTGTTTTTCAAATTTAGGCGCGGTTGAGATGTTGCCCATGCCCGTGTTTCTTGTTGTCACGCTCGTGTCCATGTAGTCAGAACCTCACACGGTTAGTAGGAACGGGCGTGGCTAAAGCCCGTGTTTGTTGAGTCAGTGTAGACCACGGTCGCATCGCACGGCTGTGGCTCTATTGTCGCAGCCCGTGTTTGTTTAGTCAATGTTCACCACGGTTTTGATGCACGGGCGTGTGCATGCCCGTGGCGCTTTAGTCAGTATCGACCACTGTTTAACTGCACGGGCGTGTTTCCTTTATCGTAGCTTATGTTCTTTTAGATAGTTTCGACCACGGCCGAGTCGCACGGCCGTGGTCTATAATCAGAACCTGTGTATTGGGGAAAATTTTGTCCTGTTTCTATACGGTCCCCGCCACGCCCATATATCAACACGGGGTGTTCACACGGCTACGGCCACGACCGTGTGCAATGCCGTGTTGTGCGAAAATCCTGCGCTTGAGAATTTGGTTAGTTTTTAGTTAGATGCTAAATATTGACAATATAACATTAGTAAAGTTACTGCTCGGGTTGCCTCCCGAAAAGCGCTTGTTTAAAGTCTTAAACTAGACTTTCCCTATTTTCTTTTCTAAACTGAGGCTCTTGGAGCCGGAGTTCCTCTCTTATACCCCTAAAATCTTCACCATTATAAAGTTTCAGTCGATGACCGTTTACCTTGAATGTCCCATGAGTTGGATGGGTTACCTCGATTGTTCCGTAAGGGAAAATAGTTTTGATCACAAATGGACCTGACCACCTTGATTTCAGCTTTCCGAGAAATAGTTTGAGTCTTGAATTCTACAGCAGGACTAAGTTTCCTACTTCAAATTGCTTTGATTGTTTCAAACGAGTACCATGGCGTCGTTTGGTTGCCTCCTTATATAGTCGTGAGCTCACATAGGCCTCAGCTCGCCATTCATCTAGTTCGTTCAACTGCATCCTCCTCTTCTCACCTGCGGTTTTAAGATCGTAATTTAAGAATTTTATAGCCCAATAAGCTTTGTGCTCTAACTCAAATGGTAGATGATAGCTTTTTCCGTAGACAAGTTTGTATGGGGATGTTCCTAAAGGGGTTTTAAACGTTGTTCTATAGGCCCATAAAGCATCGTCTACTTTTAGCGCCCAATCTTTCCTGTTTGATTCAACTGTTTTCTCGAGAATGCGCTTAAGTTCTCGATTTGCTACTTCTACTTGTCCACTAGTTTGAGGGTGATAAGGGGTAGATGTCCTGTGGTGTACTCCATATTTTCTTAAGACTTTGTCAAATTGAATATTACAAAAAGGAGTACCCCTATCACTAATAATTGCTCTGGGTGTTCCAAATCGAGAAAAAAGTTTTTTAAGAAATTTCACTACCATTCTGGCATCATTAGTGGGTAAAGCTTGAGCTTCTACCCATTTTGACATGCATCTCATCGCCACTAAGATGTATTTATTTCCAAATGAGCTAGGAATGGCCCCATAAAATCAATACCCCATACATCAAAAATTTCACATGATAACATGTATGTCTGAGGCATTTCATCGCGTTTAGAAATATTACTGCTTCTCGACATTTATCGCATGAAGCAACATACCCATGAGCGTCCCTGAACAAGGTTGGCCAATAAAAACTGATTCGAGTGTTTTGTGTCTTTGTCCCCGACCCATTGTAGTGTCCTCCTGATGGTCCTGAATGGCAATGTTCTAAGATTTTGCTTGCTTCTGCTTTTGTAACACATCTCCGAATTACCTGATCTGTACATACACGGAAAAGAAAAGGGTCCTCCCAAAAATAATTTTTCACATTAGTAAAAAATCACTTCTTTTGATGGTGTGTTAACTTTTTTGGAAGGATGTTAGCAGCTAAATAATACGCAATATCTGCAAACCACGGTACCTCGGAGCTAGTTATAGAAAAGAGTTGTTCTCCAGGGAACGAGTCGTTTATCTCACTTTCGTCGAGTTCCTCGATATGTGGGTTTTCCAGCCTTGAAAGGTGATCTGCTGCGAGATTTTTAGCCCCATTCTTATCTTGAATGTCCAAATCAAATTCCTGTAAGAGTAAGATCCAACGTATGAGTCGAGGTTTTGCATCGTGTTTAGTTAAAAGATAACGAAGAGCTTAATGGTCGAAGTGTAAACGCGACAACTTTAGATAATATCGAATCTTCGTCTAAATTTGTCAAATGCAAAAACTACAACCAAAGAATTCTTTCTCTGTAGTAGTATAGTTTTCTTGTGCAGCGCGCGGTTGTTACGCTAGCATAATAAATTGGTTGAAAATGCTTGTTCCTTCATTGTCCAAAAGCGCACTCTCATCGCAAAATCACTCGCATCACACATTAGTTCAAAGGGTAGATTCCAATCAGTGCAATTATAATTGGAGCATTTATTAGTTTATCTTTGAGGATAATAAATGCATCTAAACACTCCTGAACAAAATTGAAAGGAACATCCTTTTCTAGTAATCTTGTTAAAGGCTTAGCTATTTTAGAGAAATCTTTAATGAATCTTCTATAAAATCCAGCATGCCCTAAAAAACTTCTAATAGCCTTAACTGAACTAGGGGGAGGTAATTTTTCTATGGTTTCAATCTTCGCTTTATCTACCTCGATCCCTTTACTAGAAATTTTATGTCCTAACACGATCCCCTCTCTAACCATAAAATGACATTTCTCCCAATTTAAGACAAGGTTTGTTTTCTCACATCTTATTAGAACTCGTTCTAAATTTTTAAGGCAAAGATGGAAAGAATTACCGAATACTGAGAAGTCATCCATAAATACCTCCATAATATCTTCCACAAGTTCATCAAAGATGGCTAGCATGCAGCGCTGAAAGGTAGCAGGAGCGTTACATAATCCAAAAGGCATTCTACGATAAGCAAACGTACCATATGGGCATGTGAATGTTGTCTTTTCTTGATCCTTGGGAGCTATTGGGATTTGGAAGTAGCCGGAGAGTCTGTCCAAGAAGTAGTAGTACATATGCCCGGATAATCTTTCTAACATCCGATCAATAAAGGGCAAAGGGAAGTGATCTTTTACGTATGCGTCGTTCGATTTTCTATAGTCAATCTGCACTCTCCAACCTGTGACTATTCTTGTAGGAATCGGTTCATTCTTTTCGTTGGCTCACATAGTCATACCTCCTTTCTTTGGAACTACTCCACACAGACTTACCCAAGTATCGTCGAAATAGGATAAATTATTCATGCATCTAGAAGTTTAATTACCTCAGTTTTAACTACTTCTTTCATATTGGGGTTCAAACGTCTCTGAGGTTAAACACACGGTTTATACTCATCTTCCATTAGAATTTTGTGAGTGCAGAATGATGGGCTTATTCCTTTAATGTCAAGACATTTTCCATGCTATGGCTTTTTATGTTCCCTTAGTACCTTAAGCAACTCTTCTTTCTCTTTGGTTCCAGTTCTAAAGAGATGATTACTGGTAGTGTAGAATTTTCCCCAAGGAATGCATATTCTAGATGTTTTGGCAACTGTTTTAACTCTAACTTTGGTGGTTCATCAATGGAGGGTTTTTGTTTTGGTTCGTCGTTAAATTCAATATCCTCTATTTTTGTCTGTCTAGGGAAGGATGTGTTAAGATTCAATTCATCGATATCGTCATCTATCCCCTCATCTTGTGTAAGACAGAGTTCCATCGTGTTATTGTGCATGATTTCCTGTAAAGATTCTTGAATAATGTGATCAGTGGTATCAACAAAGTAAAAAGAATCATCTTGTTCTCTAGAATATCACATAGCCTCATAAATTTGAAAAATAATTTCCTCATCACCTACCCTTAACGCGAGTTTACCATTACCAACATCAATGACAGCCCTAGCAGTGGCTAGAAAGGGTCGTCCCAAAATTAAAGGTACCTCTACGTCCTCATTTATGTCAAGCACAACAAAATCAACAGGAAATATAAAATTATCAACTTTTTCCAGAATATCTTCAATAATTCCCCTAGGATATTTAATAGATCTATCAGCTAACTGAATACTCATCCTAGTGGGTTTGGGTTCTCCTAGACCAAGTTGCTTAAACATTCTATAAGGCATTAGATTAATACTAGCACCTAGATTAGCTAATGCTTTTTCCATGTTTAAACTACCAATTAAATAGGGAATATTAAAACTTCCTGGATCTTTTAACTTAGTTGGTACCTTGTTTTGGATGATGGCTGAACATTCTTCATTAAGTTCCACTGTTGAAATTTTTTCGAACTTTCTCTTATTTGTAAGAAGCTCCTTTAAAAATTTTGCATATGTTGGCATCTGCAAAATAGCTTCAACAAAAGGTAAGTTAATATGCAATTGTTTAAACAATTCAAGAAATTTACCATATTGTGCGTCTAAGCGGTCTTTTTTCAACTTTGCTGAATATGGAATCGGTGGTTTAATTCCCTCACGAATTGGAGTTGCAATTGCTTCATCGAGTTCGTGTGATGTCTTTTTCTTCGTTTCAATTAATTCCTTTCCACTTCTTAGCGTCACTGCTTTTACCTGCTCTTTATGCCTAGGTAATATTTCTGATTGTATTTCAGAAACTAACTTAGTAAGTTGTCCAATTTGATCCTTGAGCTCCTGTGTCGATGCTTCTTGTTTTTCAAGTTGTGCTTCTATACTCTGGAAACGTGTTTCTGTTGCTGCTATATATTTTTTCAAAGCATTTCCTCAAGGTTCGGTTCTTATCCCGATACTACTTCTTTGTTGGAAATTTGGAGGGTGTTGTTGTCTTTGATTTCCTTGACCACCCCATGAAAAATTGGGGTGGTTCTTCTAACCTGGATTGTAAGTATTGCTATAAGGGTTATTTTGATATCTAAAATTGTTACTTACATAGTTCATTTGTTCGCCTTCTATGCCATGTTCGTAGGGTGGGTACTCGTGATTCGCCACACCTTCACTTGTTTATGCAAGATTTGCATAACAAAGTTGTACCGCAAGAAATTACACAAACTATCAATTTTTTTAGTTAACACGTCTACCTGATTCGATAGCATGGTTACTGCGTCGAGGTTAAAAACACTGGCAGCTTTCGTGGGCTTTGTCCTCGTGTCCTGCCACTGATAGTTATTTAAGGACATCTCCTCTATAAATTCGTAAGTCGCTTGTGTGTTTTATTATTCGAGTTCCACCATTCTTTGAATCGATCAACTGTCTAGTTGAGGGATTCACACCGTTGTAAAAAGTTTGGACCTGTAGCCACAAGGGTAATCCATGGTGTGGGCACCTTCTCAAAAGATCCTTGTATCTCTCCCATGCATCGTAAAGTGTTTCTAAATCCATCTGCACAAAAGAAGAGATATCATTCCTTAACTTGGCCATTTTGGCCGGCGGAAAATATTTTAATAAAAATTTTTCGGTTCATTTGTTCCCATGTAGTAATTGATCCTCGGGAAGAGAATGCAACCACTGTTTGGCTTTATTTCTCAAAGAAAAGGGAAATAACCGAAGGCGGATGGCATCATCGATGCGCCATTAATTTTAAAAGTGTCACGAAATTCTGAGAAAAATTTGCTAAGTGTGTGTTAGGATCCTCATCCTGCAAACCATCAAACTGAACGAACTGTTGTATCATCTGTATAGTGTTAGGTTTCAATTCGAAATTATTTGCAGCAATAGTAGGTCTAACAATACTAGATTCAGTACCAACTAAACTAGGCTTAGCATAATCATACATAGTTCGAGGAGCATGATTTTCGGCCATCTCTTGAGGTGGTGGATTGTTCTGGTCCATCTTTTCGGTGGTATTGATGATGTTTTCTTGCTCTTCTTCTGTGTATTGTAGACTTCGCCTAATTTCTCTCCAGTTTCTGCGAGCGGTTGCTTCGATCTCACTATCGTAAATTAAAGGTCCTGTCGGGTTCCTTCTAGTCATAAACTAGAGGTACCTACAAGGAGCAAAAACTAAAATTTAGAAAGATAAAAATAGAAAACAAAATAAGAGTAAAATTGCAAAAAATAAAAATGGCTAAAGTAATAAAAATTGAGTGTTTTTAATATTTCAGTTCCCCGGCAACGGCGCCAAAAACTTGATCGTTGTGTTTTGCAATGTCACAGTCTTAAAATTTATAATGAGAATGATCGAGCCTAAAAACTAACTATGACAACGATTAAGGCAAGTGTACCTATCGAACAGTAGTATAGCTTAGTGGCAAGACTGGATTGTCGAACCCAAAGGAACCGAAAGTACTAATACTAACCTTCTTTTTATTATTTAGCCTTAAAATTGAAGTGAATCGGTTTAATATAGAAAATTAACTAACTACTAAGCTAAAGACGATGAGACAAAAAAGAATAAAATTGGGGAAATACTTGTGGGAAAAACCAATTGATTAAAACAATACCCAAGGAAGAATCCACCTAGACTTCACTTGTTATCTAACTCAAACTGCATTTATTTATTCATTTGACTTGATCCGTAAGATTCCCTAAGTTATATTAATACCTCCATCGAGGCTAGTAACATCTAATCCTAGGTTGATTAATTGAAATCTCTTTCTAATTAAAACCCCTAAGACTGCATTAACTCGACCTATGGACTCCCATATTAGGTTTCACCCTAATCCGGCAAAATCTCGTCACCCTATGTCTAGGCGTGTGATCAACTCCGCTTAATTATGCTAGATCTACTCTTAGGTAGGGACTTTGGCTCCTCCACCTAAGCACATCAAACTTGAATTAATATCCGCAAAATATCAACACAAGAATTAAGAACACATAATTAAGAACAAGTCAAATATTTATCATATAGTTCAGCAAACAATAATAAGATTCATCTAAGTTTCATCCCCCTCAGGTATTTGAGGGTTTAGTTCATAATGATTGCAAAATACATCTCAAAAGAAAAGGTAAAAAAAACATAAGAAAAACTCTAAAACCCCTTGAAGGAATTGAAGAGAGATCCTCCGTCTTGAGTATAACTCCGGCTTCTTGAGATGAATCAACTGGCTTTCTTCGAGTAATTTCCACAATTCTGATCTTTCTGGCTCGGCTCCTTGGCCTAGATGGATGCCCTGACAGAGAGCTTCTGTCGATTTCCCCCTTTAAGTTGCCCCCTAGGGTGTTTATATAGGCTTTGAGATGCCTTGCTTGGCCCCTAAGTATCCTAATCCAAGTAGAATTCCTACTAAGGTGTTTAAATAGACTTTGGATTGTGTTTCTTTGCCTCCAAGCATCCTATTCCGAGAAAAACTCCTCTTGGCCGCGGTAGGGACACGACCATGGAACACGCCCGTGTGAATCGTGGCCAGGCCGTGTGGAGTCCATTAGTGAGGCACGGCCGGGTGGTCTTGGGCCCAGGCCGTGTCGATTTTGTGATCTGGCCCATTTGGCCCGTTTTAAGCCCGTTTCTTGTTCTTTTCATCCTCCGGTGCTTTCCTGAGTATAAAACATGAAAACAAAGGATTAAGAGCACCAAATGACATAAAATAAGGGATAATTCATCCAAAAGCATGCTAAATGTGGGCTTAAAATATGTTACTATTATGGTTTATCAGATCTATACTGCTTGGGTCTAGTTCGATGTACTATTAGTCTAGTCAGACACATTTATGTCTTTATCTTTTGGGAGTCATCTGCTTCGATTCCCAAGACAAAGCATCTCCCGAATTGGACTTGATAGACGACATATTATTCTTTCAACCGATTTTCTCATTTTTGATTAGACTAAGGACATGTTTAGGTTCGTCAACTAATATAAGTTGTCTTTTCGTATTATGATCCGACCATATAATATCATTTAGTATTTGTAACACCCCTTGCCTAGACAGTGCCTCGAACTAAAAATTTAATAATCAAATATTTCATTCCCTCTTATTTGACAATTCGCCAATTTCACATCTTATATATTTTATGATACCTGATGAAACATCGTAAAAGAACTCAAAACATAGGTACACTTCATATCAGAGGCTCGTCCAAGCTAATCACATATAGAGGTGTCAGGTTACCCATCCGGGCTAAACCTTTATTGGCATAATAAAAGCCTAGCCAGGGCTATATATACATGTAAGGTTACTAATCCAGGTTAAATCTTTAAAATGACTTTAGATTACTAGTTCAGGCTTGTAACAACCCGTTTTTAGTCAAATCAGAATAGAGGTCAAAATAATTATTTTATTATTATTTTAATGTCTACAGCATGATAATATCATTGTGTGAAATTTTCGTTAAGAATTTTTATCATTTGAATGCTTAATTCAGGAAAAATTACTATATCACGTAAAGTGCAAAAGTGATGTTCTATTAGCTAAAGGTGTCTAATAGCTATGGAACCTTAAAGTATAGGTCCTTATGTGGTAAATAAACCATTTTAAATGTTAGTGGAAAAAGATGGACATGCATAAATGAATTTTGATGAATTATATTAAAGGTTAATTTAGTAATTTGGTTAATTAAAGGATATAATAATAAAAAAATTAAGTATCATCTTCCAATATCATTTTAGCAACCGAAATTGAAAAATAATGGTAGCCATGGGAGTTTGAAGTTTCATAAACCTTAATTTCTTTGATTAGGTATGCATTTTTAATCTGTTTTTGATGATTTCTATGTTTTTGATATCGTTGCAACTAAGTCTAGCTAGCCCAGGCACTATTTTACAAAATTGTTAAAGATTTTAGATGTTTCTATTGATGAATACATGAGTATTTTGATGTTTAATGATAGATTATGACTGTTTTATGATAGTTATACAAGTTTTGTTAAGTGATTTTTAGTGAAATGCAAATTAGGGATTAATTTGTGAAATGTGAAAACTTTGTGGTTAAAATTGAAATAAATGGAAAATATGGGCTGCTAGAGACCTAATTTTAATTTGGCTAGCATGTGTTATGGTTGAATTTCATGATTTTGTGATTTTATGAAATAAGGATTAAATTGTAAAAGTTGTGAAACATTAGGGGCAAATGTGTAAAATTTCCTTAATGAGTGTTTTGGACTAAATTGAATAAATATATTATTTAATAAGTTAATTTTGATTACATATAGATCAAGAAAAGCGAAACTCGGATTTAGATCAGGGGAAAAACAAAGTACTCGACTAAACAACCAATTTAACTGTTTTTACATCCGAGGTAAGTTCGTATGTAATAAGCATAGTTATAATTATGTTTTAAATGCTTTGATATTGCATGAATTGTGAATATGAGATTATAGATATGTTTGATGACGGTTCGGCTAAATATTGGCACTTAGTGTGCGAGACCGAGATAGCTTCAACTATATTTTGGCACTTAGTGTGCGAGATTGAGATAGCTTCGGCTATATATATATTGGCACTTAGTGTGTGAGATCGATATAACTTCGGCTATTTATTTGGCACTAAGTGTGCGAGTTTCTTGAGTATCCAAAAATATTTCGAATGGTTTAACGAATATGTCAAAAATGTGAATGAGTATGAGTTAAATATGGTAAGGTACAGGTATGTACATGAATCGAGTAATACACTGAAATGATGAAAAATTATGGAAATTACATCTAATTTGGTGGATGCAAATGTGGTAGGTTGGTGATTCATTATGAGATATGTTATGTTATGTTTTTGGCTTAATTTGAGTTTATATGATGAGTTGATATAAATGCTATACGAACTTACTAAGCTATAAAGCTTACTTTGTGTATTTCTCTGTGTTTGATAGTGAATTCAAAGCTAGCTCGGATTCAGGGATCGTCGGAGACTCTATCAGACTATCCAACTATCACCTTGGTACTTTTAAGCTTATGATTTGGTTATATGGCATGTATAGGATTATGGTCATTTGATATGTAGTTTGGTAATGAGTTGTGCCATGTGAATTGGCTTGTAAATGTCTATGTTTTTGGTTTGTATATATAGCCATGAGAGTTGGCTTAAATTTGTTAGTTTGATTATGTATATAAAGGTGTGTATTTGGCTTATGTTATGTAATTGAGGTTGACTTTGTGATGCTTGTGGATATTTAGTATTAAAGATAGCAAATGGTTGAGTTATGAATATTGGTATGCTAGTGAATCTAGGCATTAATGCATATTTAAGATTGGTCATTGTTGATATATTGAGAAAGTAAAGTTTGGTATGAATTTGTATGGCATATTGTGGTATATATGCTTTGTATTAGTTGATGTTGGAAATGGTATAGAATATGCATGTTTTAAGGTTTGAATTGGCTAGTTTAAATGCTTATATATGCTATGTGTTGGTGCCATTTGATATGGTGTAGGTAAACCCAAGCTTGGGTGGCAAAATGGCTTCGTAAATAGCCTATTTTTGTTCACACGGGCAGAGACACGGGCGTGTGTCTCAGCCCTGTGTGATACACGGTCATGTATACGGCCGTGTGTCCCCTGGTGTTGAATTAGAAATCAAGTCAGTATGCTCCACAAGGTTTCACACACAGGCGTGTGACTTGGCCGTGTGGCATAAGTCAGTATACCCTACAGGATTGGCACGGCCTAGCATGTGTGGCCATTTTTAGGGCACACGGGCGTGTGTGTTGGCCGTGTAACCCAAGTCAGAGAGTTACACGGGGTTGGATACGGGCTAAGACACGGCCATGTGCTCCTATTTTGAATGTCCACACGGCCTGTGACACGGGCGTGTCTGTTGGCTGTGTGAGACACACGGGCGGGCCACACAGGCATGTGTCCCCTCTTTTTGAGAAATTTTTATAAGTGCTCAAAAAGTTTCTGAAGTTATCGGTTTAGACTCAAACCACTCTTAATGCATGTTTAGGGCCTCGTAGGCCCGTATTAGGGACGATATGAATGTGTTAATTGATATTTGAATGAAATTTGGAAATGTATGAGTAAATGTATGTGTATTTGTGTTATAAGTATGGTAATGCTCCGAAACCTTATTTTGGTGTTGAATACGAGTGAGGGGTGTTACATTTATTAGTATCAGAGCTACGGTTTAGTCGATTCTCAGACTAACGTAGCATGTTTGAGAGTCTAGCTATACAAGCCATATATAACCTGTGATAGTGTGATATCTCCTTACGATTTAAATTGTGTTTGTATATAGTAAATGGATCCCAATCGAGCTATAGCTGATGATGTTGAAAGTAATGCACCAGCTCCCGCTCAAGGGACAGCGCCATATGAATCTAGACCCGTATCAGGTAGCCAGGGAGGAGAGGCTAGAGAAGCCTTCTTCAAAATGATGAACCAGTGGTTTACAGAGTTTGTTCGAACAAATCCGGCTGCTCAACAACCTCTACCCCCACCTAGTCCCTAATCGGTTCCCGTAGCTCCTCAAGGTGTGGAACTATTAAGATTGAATAAGCCGCCAGTTGATAAAATCTAAAAATACGGGTACTTGATGACGATCCCGAGAGAGCTGAATTTTGGCTTGAAAATACTATTCGGGTACTTGATGAACTTTCCTGCACACCAGTTGAATGTTTAAAATGTGCCGTTTCACTTTTGAGGGATACCGCGTATCAGTGGTGGAATACTTTGATATCTGTGGTGCCGAGAGAAAGAGTTACTTAGGATTTCTTTCAAGTTGAGTTCAGAAAGAAACACATCAGTCAGAGATTCCTCGATCAAAAGCACAAAGAATTTTTAGAAATGAAACAGGGTTGTATGACTGTAACTGAAAATGAAAGAGAATTCATACGGTTGAGCAAGTATGCTCGGGCGTATGTTTCTACTAAAGAAATCATGTGTAAACGGTTCATTGACGGGTTGAACGAGGATATTAAACTTCTAGTTGGAATTCTAGAATTGAAAGAATTTGTTGTCCTGGTTGATAGAGCTTGCAAAGCTGAGGAACTTAGAAAAGAAAAGAGAAAGCAGACTCAGAGGCAAGAGACTCGAGAAAAATACTGATGAATAAGCCATATCACTCTTTGTCAAAGAAATCCAGAGATTCGTTCAATCGTCCAAATGCTTCAATCGGGTATTCGAGCCGAGATTGTGGAAAATAATACTCAAGTTCTAAAACTCAAGCTACATCAGTATCGAGTGTTGGCAATGTGAGAAACAATAAACCCGAGTGTCAACAGTGTGGGAGACGACATTTTGGAGAATATTGGAATAAAAGTAATAAAGCTTGCTTCAGATGTGGTTCACCAGATCATTTTATTCGTGATTGTCCTGAGTTAGTTGAGAAAGATCAATTCCAAAATGCAAGACCCGATAACACAGCTAATAGAGGGAGGCCACCGAGAAATGTGAGAAATGTGACCAGTAGTAGAGGCGTGACAAAAGATTCAACTATAGGATCTGATGCCAGAGCACCTGCTAGAGCTTACGCTATTCGCGCTTGCGAAGAGGCGTCGTCACCTGATGTTATCACCGATACATTCTTTCTTTATGACACTAATGTGATTTCATTGATTGATCCTGGATCGACTTATTCGTATATCTGTATGAATTTGGTGTCTAGTAAGAAATTGCCTGTTGAATCTACTGAGCTTGTGATTAAAGTATCGAACCCCTTAGGCAAGTATGTTCTAGTTGATAAAGTTTGCAAGAACTGTCCTTTAATGACTCGGGGTTACTATTTTCTGGTCGATTTGATGCTTTTGCCATTTGATGAGTTCGATATAATTTCGGGTATGGATTGGTTGACGTTGCATGATGCTGTAGTGAATTGTAAACAAAAGACTATTGAATTGAATTGTTAGAACAATAAAATTCTTCGAATTGAATCAGATGAATCAAGTGAAATGCATATTGTGATTTCGTCAATGTCTACTCAGAAATCTGTGAGAAAAGGTTGCGAAGCTTATCTTGCTTATGTTTTAGATACAAAAGTGTCTGAATCTAAGATTGAATCAGTGCCATTTGTTTGTGAATATATAGATGTGTTTCCTGAAGAATTACCGGGGTTGCCACCAATCAGAGAGGTTGAATTTGCTATTGAGTTAGTACCAGGAACTTCACCAATATCGATAGCTCCGTACAGAATGGCTCCAACAAAGTTGAAAGTTCAGTTACAAGAGTTAACAGATAGAGGTTTTCCACGACCTAGTTTTTCACCCTAGGGTGCGTCAGTGTTATTTGTAAAGAAGAAAGACGGATCGATGAGAATGTGTATTGACTATCGACAGCTCAATAAGGTTACGATAAAGAATAAGTATCCGTTACCGAGAATAGATAATTTATTTGATCAGTTGAAAGGCGCAACAGTATTTTCAAAGATTGATCTACGGTTTGGCTATTATCAGCTGCGTGTTAAAGATTCAGATGTGCCGAAAACTGCGTTCAGAACAAGGTATGGACATTATGAATTTCTTTTTATACCTTTCGGATTGACTAATGCTCCTGCAGTTTTTATGGATTTGATGAACCGGATTTTTAGACCGTATGTAGATAGATTCGTTGTTGTGTTCATTGACAACATTCTGATCTATTCACGAGATGAGTCTGAGCATGCCAAGCATTTGAGGATTGTGTTACAAACCTTGAGAGATAAGCAACTGTATGCTAAATTCAGTAAATGTGAGTTTTGGCTCAAAGAAGTCAAATTTTTGGGGCATATTATTTCAGCAGAAGGTATAAGAGTTGATCCAAGCAAGATATCAGCTGTTGTTGACTGGAAACCACCGAGAAATGTATATGAAGTTAGAAGTTTTCTGGGATTAGCTGGTTACTATTGATGATTGGTTAAAGGATTCTCGATGATTGCTACACCGATGACCAGATTGCTACAGAAAGATGTAAAATTCTAGTGGTAAGAGAAATGTCAACAGAGTTTTAATCAGTTGAAAGCATTGTTAACTGAGGCACGAGTGTTGATTCAACCTGAGTCGGGCAAAGAATTTGTGATTTATAGTGACGTGTCATTGAATGGCTCGGGCTGCGTTTTGATGCAAGAAGGAAAAGTTATAGCTTATGCCTCCAGACAGTTGAAGCCGCATGAAAAGAATTATCCAACACACGATTTAGAGTTGGCCGCTATTATATTTGCATTGAAAATTTGGCGACATCATTTGTATGGTGAAAAGTGTCTCATCTTTACTGATCATAAAAGCTTGAAGTATATAATGACTCAGAAAGACTTGGATTTGCGACAACGGAGATGGCTCTAGCTATTAAAAGATTACAAGTTAGTAATTGATTATCATCCGGGGAAAGCGAATGTAGTTGCGGATGCTTTGAGTAGAAAGTCTCTATTTGCTTTGAGAGCAATGAATACGAGAATGACTTTGTCTGATGATGGTTCGATATTAGCCGAATTAAAAGCTAAACCGGTTTTTCTTCAGCAAATTTGTGAAGCTCAGAAGTTTGATAACGAGTTACAAGCTAAAAGATAGCAATGTGAGTCGACTAGTGATTCAGACTTTCAGATCGGACCCGATGATTGCTTATTATTCTGAGGTAGAGTTTGTATACCGAGAGATCCAGAGCTTATACAGAAAATTCTGAACGAAGCACACAGTGGTTGTCTATCTGTTCACCCGGGGGGTACTAAAATGTACAATGACTTGAAACAATTGTACTGGTGGCCAGGCATGAAACGAGACATTTCAGAGTTTGTATCGAAATATTTAGTTTGTGAACAAATCAAAGCCGAACATCAAGTGCCTTCAGGATTATTACAGCCTGTGATGATACCAGAGTGGAAATGGGATAGAGTTACAATGGATTTCGTATCGGGATTACCCATGTCTCCGAAAAAGAAAGCTGCCATTTGGGTTGTCGTAGATTGACTGACGAAATCAGCACATTTCATTTCGATTCGTACAGACTATTCACTTGACAAATTGGATGAATTGTACACAACTGAAATTGTTACATTGCACGGGGTGCCAGTTTCTATTATTTTGGATAGAGATACGAGGTTTACGTCTCGATTTTGGAAGAAATTGCACGAAGCTCTGGGTACGAGGTTGAATTTTAGTACAAGGTTGAACCAAATGGTTATCAATAGAATTAACGTTCGTACCTTTATTACTCGATGTCCTAGCTGAGTCAAGAGCTTGAAGAGTGATTGTTTCGTCGTCTACATGAAGTGTGAGTTCACCGACTTCTTCCTCTGTGTGGTCTTCCTTTATTGCATTGGGATATGGCACACGAGGTTGGTACTCTTTAATTTCCGGTTTTGGTATATCATGGCACACTTCAACCTTACCTTCACTTACCACAGGTTCTTCCCTTGGGTTTGGTTCGTCTAACCCTTCACTATCGTAAATGGCTTGATTTTGCTCACTCGGGTTAGTTTTAGTATTGCTTGGCAAGCTTCCTTTTGGTAGTTCTGAGATCAGCTTAGCAAGTTGTATAACTGACTTAGTAAGTTCCCCAACTGACTCAGTAAGTTCCCCAACTTGGTTCTTGATCCCTTTGATCGATGCTTGTTGGTCATTAAGTGTTGTCTCGATTTTTGGAGACGGTTATCTGTGAGTCGCCATGAATTTTGTCGAAAGATCTCTTCAAGGTTCGACTCCTCTTCCTGTTGGTGAGGTGGTTGTTGAAAGTTTGGAGGAAGTTCCTGTCTTTGGCTACTTTGATCATCCCACGAGAAATTGGGATGGTACCTCCAACTTTGCATTATAAGTGTTATCATAAAAATTATTTTGAGGTCTAGAATAGTTACCCATGTAGTGGACTTGTTCGTTCTCCATGCCATATCCGTAGGGTGGGTACTCAGGATTCGCCACGCCTCCTAGATATGAGTCATATTGCATTATTGGGTGTACGTCGAGGTTGAAGACATTGGCTGCTTTGGCTGGCCTTGTCCTTGTAACTTGCCACTGATAGTTATTCAATGACATCTTCTCTAAAAACTAAAATTATCTGACAAAAGCAAATGGAGGAAAAATTAGCAAAGTAAAAATAAAAATAAAAATAAATTGCAGAAAAAAATGGCTAAAGTAATAAAAATAGAGCTTTCTTAATATTTTAGTTCCCCGGCAACGGCGCCAAAAACTTGATCGCTGTGAAGTCAGAGTTTTAAAATTTATAAAGATAATGATCGAACCTGAAAACTAACTATGACAACGATTGAGGCAAGTGCACCTATTGTACAGTAGTATAGCTTAGGCAAGACCGGATTGTCGAACCCAAAGGAACTAAAAGTACTAATACTAACTTTCTTTCTATTATTTAGCCTAAAATAAGTGAAGTTGTTTATTAATCTAAATTAACTAATTCATAAGCTAAAGACACAAAGACAAAAAGAATGAATTGGGGAAATACTTGGGAAAAACTCAGTTGATTAAGACGATACCCTTAGGAAGAATCCACCTAGCCTTCACTTGTTACCTAACACCGAACTGCATTTATTTATTCACTTGACTTGATCCGTAGGACTCCTAATTTATATTAAACCCTCTCTCGAGGCGAATAACGTCTAACCCTAGGTTAATTAATTGAAATCTCTTTCCCATTAATAACCCCCTAGAATAGCAGTAAATCGATCTATGGACTCCCATATTAGGTTTCACCCTAATCCGAAAAAATCTCGTCACCCTATCTCTAGGCGCGCGATCAACTCCGCTTAATTATGCTAGATCTACTCTTAAGCAGGGACTTTTGCTCCACCACCTAAGCACATCATACTTGAATTAATATCCACGAAATATCAACACAAGAATTAAGCACACATAATTAAGAACAAATCAAGTATTTATCATATAGTTCAGAGAACAATAACAAGATTCATCTAGGTTTCATCCCCCTTCAGGTATCTGAAGGGTTAGTTCATAACGATAAAAGAAAACATCTCAAAAGAAAAGATAAAACAAAACATAAGAAATCCCTAAAACCCCCTGAAGGAATTGAAGAGGAGATCCTCCATCTTGAGTAGAATTCCGGCTTCTTGAGATGTATCAACTGGCTATCCTCGAGTGAATTCCCACAAATCTGACCTTTTCGGCTCGGCTCATTGGCCTAGCTAACCGCCCTGCTAACCGCCCTGGCAGAAGGCTTCTACCGAACTCCCCGCTTAAGTTTCCCCCTAATGTGTTTATATAGGCTTTGAGATGTGTTACTTGGCCTCCAAGTATCCTAATTTGAGTGCAATTCCTATTTGGGGGTTTAATTAGACTTTGGAGTGTGTTTCTTTGCCTCCAAGCATCCAAATCCGAATTAAACTTCTCCTTGCCACGGCAGGGGCACGGCCTCTGGCACACGCCCGTGTGAATCGTGGTCAGGCCGTGTGGACTTCATTAATGAGGCACGGCCGTGTAAATCGTGGTCCAAGCCGTGTTTGAGATCTTTAAGGAGGCACGGCCGTGTGATCTTTGGTCCAGGCCGTGTCGATTTCATGCTTTGTCCCATTTGTTCCGTTTTAAGCCCGTTTTGCGTTCTTTTCATCCCCCGGTGCTTTCCTGAGTATATAACATGAAAAGAAAGGATTACGAGCACCAAATTACATAAAATAAAGGATAATTCATCCAAAAGTATGCTAAATGTGGGATTAAAATATGTTACTATTTCGGTTTATCAAATACCCCCACACTTAAGCTTTTGCTTGTCCTCAAGCAAAATTCTCAACTTACAATTAAAACGAACTTTCTATAATTCATAATTCCTATCAACAATGTTTCATCATAATTCATAGATAATTTATACATGGATAATTCAATTCGAAGAGTCCTAAGGATTCAAACAATCTAAGTCATAGATTTATAGCTCGAAAATATAGGCGTCTCCCCTTATCTAAATAATTACCTTTAATTCAAAACCGACAAGGATTGACATCCTCACTAGAGATTCACTCAAATCACTCAAAGTGTTTAAGGTTGAAGAAAAAGCGCTCAAAAGTCGAACATGAAAAGTTAATCCCATAGGCTTGCCTGAAAATCAAATCTCCGCCACTATAATATGAGATGATGCACAAATCAAAAGGTCTTTGTCAGGGTTGTAACGGGGCTAGGGTTAAGGTGTGGATAGAGGCTGAATTAGAAGGTTAGAATCGAGATTGAATTGATAAAATACCTAACTAGAAACAATAAACTGAATAATTACATAATGGATTGAAACTTTAAACTAATAATACGAGCTTCTTCTTCAATATTTGGAATTCAAATGTATAAGCTCACTTTATCACAAAACTAGTAATGACTAACGACTATACTTCGATTTTTTTTTCAAGAAAAAATCATAAATATATAACAAAGGATAAATTACTGAAATAAAAACATAGTTAGGCTATTAATCAAATCAAATCTCGATATAAGGGAAGTCGAAAAACAATGGTGATAACAAATACAAAGGGTTTTGGGTTAATATTAGCGGTTATGTCAATAAAAAGGGTTGTTAGGATTAAAAAGGGGTTCACTAGGGGTTAATTGTGAAGGTAGGCTTTTAATAGAGTTAGTGGGCTAAAACCTAGGTGCCTTAATCATCTCTGTATATCAAATCATAGGTGTGGTCTCGATATGTACAAACGAGGCAAGTTCTAGAATAACAAATCAATGTTGACATACTCATAATCAATAAAGTGAGCATGAAAAAGAATATATGCTCTATAAGGCTCAAAAACCCAAAAAAATTATGGGTATTTTTGACATCAATCTCGTAAATTTCAAACTTCAAAGTAATATTTAAACTCAGTTCGACAACCTAGCAAATTTTTTTAATTTTCTGAAAAATAGACTTATCATGCTTGATTCTCTAGTATTCTTAAAATTTAATTATCAATACACAATTATCAATGACTTAATCTAAAACATATTGATCGCTGTGAATCAGAGTTTTAAAATTTATAAAAGAATGATCGAACCTGGAAACTAACTCTGACAACGATTGAGGCAAGTGCACCTATCGAACAGTAGTATAGCTTAGGCAAGACCGGATTATCGAACCCAAAGGAACTAAAAGTACTAATACTAACTTTCTTTTTATTATTTAGCCTAAAATAAGTGAAGTTGTTTATTAATCTAAATTAATTAACTACTAAACTAAAGACTCTAAGACAAAGAAGAATGAATTTGGAAAATATCTTGGGAAAAACTCAGTTAATTTAGACGATACCCTAGGAAGAATCCACCTAGACTTCACTTGTTATCTAACCTTGAACCATATGATTTATTTACTTAGTTTGATCCGTAAGACTCCCTAACGTATATTAAACCCTCTCTCGAGGCGAATAACGTCTAACCCTAGGTTAATTAGTGGAACTATTGTTCTCTTATAATAACCCCCTAGAATAGCAATAAATCGATCCGTGGATTCCCATATTAGGTTTCACCCTAATCCCAAGCAAAATCTCGTCACCCTATCTCTAGGCGTGCGATCAACTCCGCTTAGTTATGTTGGATCTACTCTTAGCGCGGTCTATTCCTCCTCCACCTAAGCACATTAAATTTGGATTAAGCTCACATAATTAAGAACAAACTAAGTATTTATCATATAATTCAAATAATCAAATAACAAGATTCATCATAGGTTTCATCCCCTTCGGGCATCCGAAGGGTTTAGTTCATAACAATAAAGGAAAACATCTTAAGAGAAAAGATAAAACAAAACATAAGAAATCCCTAAAACCCCCTGAAGGAATTGAAGGAGAGATCCTCCGTCTTGAGTAGAATTCCGGCTTCTTGAGATGGATCAACTGGCTATCCCTGAGTGAATCCCCACAAATCTACCTTCTCTGGCCTAGCACGACGCCTCTAGACAATAGCTTGGGCTCCCCCTTTCAGGTCATACTTAGGGTGTATTTATAGGCTTTTGAAATACGTTTCTTTCTCCCTAAGTATCCTTTCCCGAATGAAATTGTTCTTTTCCACAATAGAGGCACGGCCATGGCACAGGCCCGTGTAAATCGTGGACAGGCCGTGTTCAGACTTCTTTAATGAGGCACGGCCGTGTGAATCGAGGGAAAACTATGTTCTAGACGATCAGTGAGGCACGGCCGTGTGATCTTTGGTCCGTGCCGTGTCGATTTCATGCTTTGGCCCATTTGTCTCGTTTTAAGCCCGTTTTGCGTTCTTTTCATCCTCCGGTGCTTTCCTGGGTATATATCATGAAAAGAAAGGATTAAGAGCACCAAATTACATAAAATAAGGGATAATTCATCCAAAAGCGTACTAAATGTGGGCCTAAAATATGTTACTATTTCGGTTTATCAAATACCCCCACACTTAATCTTTTGCTTGTCCTCAAGCAAAATTCTCAACTTACAATTAAAACGAACTTTCTATAATTCATAAAAGTCATTGATAGTGTCTCATCATAATTCAGAGATAATTTATACATGGATAATTCAACTCAAAGTGTCCTAAAAATTCAAACATTATAGGTCATAGATTTTGTAGCTCGAAAACATAGGCGTCTCCCTTTATCTAGATAATTACCTTTGATTCAAAATCGACAAGGATTGACATCCTCACAAAAGATTCAATCAAATCACTCAAAGTGTTTAAGGTTCAGAAATTAGGCACTCAAAAGTCAAACATGAAGAGTTAATCCCATAGGCTTGCATGAAAATCAAATCTCCACCACTGAAATATGAGATGAAACACAAATCAAAAGGTCTTTGTTAGGGTTGTAATGGGGCTAGGGTTAAGGTGAGATATAAGGCTAAATTAGAGGGTTAGAATCGAGATTGAATTGACAAATTATCTAACTAAGAACTAATGAACTAATAATAATAATTACATCAATTACGAGCTTCTTTTTTTGATATTTTGATTTTAAATGTATAAGCTCGTTTAATCACATAACTAATAATGAATATACTTCGTTTTTTTTAAGAACAAACTAAGTACATAATAAAGGATAAATTACAAAAATTCATAATTAGGCAACTAATCAAATCAAATCTCGATATAAGGGTAGTCAAAAGGAATGGTCATAACGAAAACAAAGGGTTTCTGGGTTAATATTAGCGGTTATGTCAATAAATAGGGTTGTTAGGATTAAAAGGGGTTCACTAGGGGTTAATTATGAAGGTAGGCTTTTTATGGAATAAGTGGGTTAAATCCTAGGTGCCTTAATCATCTCTGTGTATCAAATAAAAAAAAATGTGGTCTCGACATGTATAATCGATGCAAGTTCTAGAATAACAAATCAGTGTTGACATACTCATAATCAATAAAGTGAGCAAGAAAAAGAATTTATGCTCTATAAGGCTCAAAAACTCACAAAAATTATGGGTATTTTTGATATCAACCTTGTAAATATCAAATTTCAAGGTAATGTTTAAATCCAAGTAGACGACCTAGAAAATTTTTAATTTCTGAAAAATAGACTTATCATGCTTGAGTCTCTAGTGTTCTTAGAATTTAATTATCAATGCACAATTATCAATGACTTAATCTAAAACATATCAATAAAAATCATAAATCATCAAAAATTTCATCCTAATTAGTAATATGAGTAATTTACTTTCAAACAAGACTAAATTCAGGCTTTGAGTTAGGTATCTTTTTAGGTTGTTCACCCCCCACACTTGAGATGTACATTGCCCTCAATGTACAAAGATATATAATAACCTTGTAATAAAATCATCAGATATGGGGATAAGTGAAAACTTCCTAAATTTTTGGATGATTCCTTGAGAGGAGATTGTGCCTTTGGTGGTGGTGACAGGCCGTCTGGATGACGAACCTGCGCTAGATGAAGAAATTGGGAGGCTCGTGGAGAATTAGCCAGAACATCTAGAGTAATATTAAAACTGTACTAATAATGTAATTAAAGACAAGAAAGATAAAGAGAATGAGACTAAGAAGAAAACTAAAATTAAAAGGAAAGATGAATGGAATGGGAGGTCCTTATTGTTGGGTGTGATTTCTAAGGCTGAGGTTATGGTGGTGGTGGTGGCGTGATTCCCAAGCAGCCTTTAGAACCTAAAATCAAGAAACTAAGATAAAATAAACTAAATTAAGCATAAGAGTGTTAAAGAGAAGGGAAATAAATGAGAAGATAAAAATAAAAGAACAGATAATTGGTCTCAAAGATCCTTGGCTTGTTGTTTAGATGAAGTCACTTAGCATGAACTCAGGTGAATCGGTCTCCTTTGAGGAGATTGGCCTTTTACGCTTCTTTGCCATGGATATGATTTTGTTGTAGCTCAAGAGTCTGAGGACTTATTAGGAAAAGGAAAAAGAAACAAAAAGGGAGAAAAGAAAGAAAGGAAGAAGAAGAAGAGTAGGTAAGGAGAGAAAGGAGAGGGGCATGGTATTTAAATAGAATATCAAGTCTGGCAATTTACCACGCCCGTGGGTTGAGGGTGTGTCGATTCACACGGCCGCATCGCACGGCCGTGTCGCAGGGTGTGTTGATTCTCTACATTTGTTTTCGAGTAGACCACGGTTGGAAGACATGGGCGTGTTCTGCCCGTGGTGGCAAGTCAGTAGCTTCACACGGTTATGGGGCATGGGCGTGCCCCTTTTTCGGTGCCCGTGGTGTAGTGGTTGGATCCGTGACGTCGAAAAGTGGTTGGAATTGATTCGCACGGCCTCTGCTATGTCAGTACGGGGATTCTTATGGTCCACACGGCCACGGCCATGGCCGTGTGTAAGGCCGTGTGTCCTGGAATTCTGCACCCCTTGTTAGTTTATAACTAAGTGTTCAGAAAGAAAAGAAGAAAAGAAAAATAAATTTAAAGCAACGTGTGAGAATAAATTATGTTAGTGCTCGGGCTGCCTCCCGAGAAGCGCTAGTTTATAGTCTTAAGCTAGACTCTCCTCTCATTTGCATTGTCAGGGTGGTTTGAGGAGTCGGAAGTCCTTCCTCATGCTATCATTTGCGTCTTCGTGAAAGAATTTAAGTCGAGATGTGTTTATAGTAAAAGTACCAAAAATAGGATTACTTACCTCGACTGTTCCGCGTGGGAAAACACTAGTTACCCTAAAAGATATTTCTTTGTTTGTGCTAGGGTCCGGAGGAGATATCCGAGGATCTGTCTGATCTAACATTACCTAGTCCCCTATTTTGAAGTGGTTTGTTGTTCTTATTAGCTCTTTTGGGGGATCCTTCGGTTTTATCTTGTGTGGTTTCGGTTCTTCGTCGTGTATCCCTAATTTCTACTTGAAGTGTGTCTTCCACTCATCTAGATCATTGAACTGAATCCCTCGATCTTCATGAGTTATTTTTTTGTTGGCATGGGGTTTAGGATCGGGTTCAGTTGTATTCTTTGGTGGTGCTTCCTGAAAATAAGGGTTAACCGAATGGTTATCAGTAGAATTTACATTCTCACCTTGATTACTCGATGTTCTAGCCGAGTCGAGACCCTTGATGGTGACTGTCTCATTACCTACACAAAGTATGAGTTCTCCTGCATCAACATCAATTTTAGTCCTGGCAGTCGCTAGAAAGGGTCTTCCTAAGATTAGGGGATCGAATTATCCTCATCCATGTCTAAGACAACAAAGTCTCTTCGGAAAAAGAATCATCAATTTTCACAAGAACATCTTCGATAATACCCTAGGAATTCTAACAGCTTTATCATCACTAATTGAATGCTCATCCTAGTTTGTTTGGGTTTCCCTAGACCTAATTGTTTAAACAATTTATAAGGCATGACATTTATGCTTGCCCCTAAATCAGCTAACGCATTATCAACAGTTAGTCTACCAATTAAACATGGAATTGTAAAACTCCCTGGATCCTTCAGCTTTTGTGGTAGCCTATTTTGGAGAATTGCTGAGCACTTTGCATTAAGTTCCACATGTGACGACTCATCTAACTTCCGTTTGTTTGTCAGAAGATCTTTTAAAAATTTCCTAGAATCTGACATCTGCGAAAGAGCTTCAAGTAATGGTAAGTTAATATGTAATTTCTTTAAAAGTTTAAGAAACTTACCGAACTGTTCTTCTGTGTCATCTCTTCTTAATGCCTCGAGGTAAGGTACGCGAGGTTGGTACTCCTTAATTACTGGTTTTGGCTTGTCTTGTGTTACCTCTACTTTACCTTTTTCTACCTCGTTTTCTTGTGTTGGACTGGTTCGTCTACTTCTTCACTTTCTTGAGTATTATTATGGCTTGGATTTGCTCCTTTGGATTAATTTCAGATATTACTCGGTAGACGCCCTTGCGGTCGTTCGGATAATAGCTTTGCAATTTCTCCGATCGATCGGGTAATTTCCCGATTGCCTTTGTAAGTCCTCCAACTTGGTTCTCAATCTTTTTGATCGATGTTTGTTGGGTGTCGAGTGTTACCTCATTTTTTTGGAGACGGGCTTCTGTGGATGCTATGAATTTGTTCAACGTCTCTTCAAGATTCGGCTTCTTTTCCTGTGGATAGGGCTGATTTTGGAAATTTTGAGGAGGTTGTTGTCTTTAATTTCCTTGATTTCCTTGTCCTCCCCACGAAAAATTTGGGTGGTTCCTCCAACCTGGATTATAATTATTACTATATGGGTTATTATTAGATCTAAAATTGTTACCTATGTAGTTCATCTGTTTGCTCTCTGTGCCCGGTTGGTAGGGTGGGTACTCAGGATTCGCCACAGTTCAACTTGCGTCGCACTGCATGACTGGATGTACCTGCGAAGAACACAAACTATCAATCTTCTTATCCATCAACTCTACCTAATTTGATAGCATGGTTATTGGGTCGAGGTTGTAAACTCCGGTTGTTTTTGTTGGCCTTGTTCTTGTAACTTGCCACTGATAGTTATTCAACGACATCTCTTCAATAAACTCGTAGGCTACCTCAGGAGTTCTGTTGTTCAAAGTTCCACCGGCGGCTGAATCAATTAATTGCCTCGTTGAAGGATTCACAACGTTATAAAAAGTCTGGACTTGAAGCCACAAGGGTAAACCATGGTGCGGACACCTTCTCAAGAGATCCTTATATCTCTCCCATGCATCGTATAATGTCTCTAAATCCATCTGCACAAAAGAAGAGATATCATTACGTAATTTGGCCATTTTGGCCGGTGGGAAATATTTTAATAAAAAATTTTCGGTCATTTGTTCCCATGTAGTGATTGACCCTCGTGGTAACGAGTTTAACCACTGTTTAGCTTTATTCTTTAATGAAAAGGGAAATAACTGAAGTCGTATGGCATCATCAGAAACGCCATTTATTTTGAAGGTGTCAAAGAATTCTAAAAAATTAGCTATATGAGCGTTTGGATCTTCGTCCTGTAAACCATCAAATTGAACAAACTGTTGAATCATTTGTATAGTGTTAGGCTTTAATTCAAAATTATTAGCACCTATAGCAGGCCTAACAATACTAGATTCGGCTCCTGTTAAATGCGGTTTAGCATAATCAAACATAGTACGAGGAGCATTATGTTCTCCCACATCTTGTGGTGGAAGATTATTTTCGTCCATCCCTTCAGTAGGATTAGATCTGTCTTCTCGCTCTCCTTGGTAATTTAGGGCTCGCCTAATTTCTCTGCGATTTCTTCGAGCGGTAGCTTCAATATCACTGTCGTATTCTAAAGGTCCTCTCGGGTTCCTTCTAGTCATAAACTGGAGGTACCTGCTAGGAAAAGAAAGAAAGAAAGTTTAGCAAAATTAAAATAAAAACTAAAAATAAATTGTGATAAATAAAAATAATGGCTAAAGTAATAAAAATAGAGTTTTCTTAATATTTTAGTTCCCCGGCAACGGCGCCAAAAACTTGATCGCTGTGAATCAGAGTTTTAAAACTTATAAAAGAATGATCGAACCTGGAAACTAACTCTGACAACGATTGAGGCAAGTGCACCTATCGAACAGTAGTATAGCTTAGGCAAGACCGGATTATCAAACCCAAAGGAACTAAAAGTACTAATACTAACTTTATTTTTATTATTTAGCCTAAAATAAGTGAAGTTGTTTATTAATATAAATTAATTAACTACTAAACTAAAGACTCTAAGACAAAGAAGAATGAATTTGGAAAATATCTTGGGAAAAACTCAGTTGATTTAGACGATACCCTAGGAAGAATCCACCTAGGCTTCACTTGTTATCTAACCTTGAACCATATGATTTATTTATTTAGTTTGATCCGTAAGACTCCCTAACGTATATTAAACCCTCTCTCGATGCGAATAACGTCTAACCATAGGTTAATTAGTGGAACTCTCGTTCTCCTATAATAACCCCCTAGAATAACAGTAAATCGATCTGTGGATTCCCATATTAGGTTTCACCATAATCCGGTAAAATCTCGTCACCCTATCTCTAGGCGTGCGATCAACTCCGCTTAATTAAGTTGGATCTACTCTTAGGCAGGGTCTATTCCTCCTCCACCTAAGCACATTAAATTTGGATTAAGCTCACATAATTAAGAACAAACTAAGTATTTATCATATAATTCAAATAATCAAATAACAATATTCATCATAGGTTTCATCTCTTCGGTATCCGAAGGGTTTAGTTCATAACAATAAAGGAAAACATCTCAAGAGAAAAGATAAAACAAAACATAAGAAATCCCTAAAACCCCCTGAAGGAATTGAAGGAGAGATCCTCCGTCTTGAGTAGAATTCCGGCTTCTTGAGATGGATCAACTGGCTATCCCTGACTGAATCCCCACAAATCTGCCTTCTCTGGCCTAGCACGACGCCCCTAGACGATAGCTTGGGTTCCCCCTTTTAGGTCATACTTAGGGTGTATTTATAGACTTTTGAAATACGTTTCTTTCTCTCTAAGTATCCTTTCCCGAATGAAATTGTTCTTTTCCACGGCAGAGGCACAGTCATGGCACATGCCCGTGTAAATCATGGACAGGCCGTGTTCGGACTTCTTTAATGAGGCACGGCCGTGTGAATCGAGGGAAAACCGTGTTCTAGATGATCAGTGAAGCACGGCTGTGTGATCTTTGGTCCAGGTCGTGCCGATTTCATGCTTTGGCCCATTTGTCCCGTTTTAAGCCCATTTTGCGTTCTCTTCATCCCCTGGTGCTTTCCTGAGTATATATCATGAAAAGAAAGGATTATGAGCACCAAATTACATAAAATAAGGGATAATTCATCCAAAAGCGTACTAAATGTGGGCCTAAAATATGTTACTATTTCGATTTATCACATATCAATAAAAATCATAAATCATTAGGAATTCCATCCTAATTAGTAATATGAGGAATTTACTTAAAAACAAGACTAAATTCAGGATTTTGAGAACAATGCAAAAAGTTTGGCACTTTTTAAGATTTCACCCCCCACACTTAAGATGTACATTGCCCTCAATGTACAAAGATATATATATAGACAATTAAGTATAAATTCAAAAGATATGGAGAGAAGTGAAACTCCCTGAATTTTGGATGGATTCCTTGAGTCGGAGGTGAAAGATAAGTTTGAGGGGCCGGTCTGAATGACGATCCTACGCTAGATGAAGAAATTGGGTAGCTCATGGAGGATTAGCCAGGATATAATAATATTAATTAAAACTATACTAATTAAATAACTAAAGAAAAGCAAGCTAAAGTGAAGAAAAATAAAGATGAAACTAAAATTAAAAGAAAAGATGGATGGACCGTAGAGTCCTTATTGTTGGGTGTGATTTCTAAGGCTGGGGATATGGTGGTGTTCGTGGCGTGATTCCCTGGTAGCCTTTAGAACCTAAAATTAAGAAACTAAGATAAAATAAGTTAAATTAAGCAGAAGAGAAGTAAAGATAAGGAAATTGAAGCAAAAGAGAAAAACGAAATAAAAACTAAATGACCTCAAATATCCTTGGCTCGTCGAATGATTGAAGCGGCCGACATAAACTTATGTAGATCGGTCTCCGTGAGGGAGACTGTGCTTCGCTTCTTCCGCTTCTTTGGCATTGTTTTGGTGTAGCTCAAGGGTATAGAGAAAAGGAGTAGGAAAAAAATGAAAAGTTAAAGGTTGAAAGTTAGTAGGAGAAGAGGGAAGGGAGGGGGTTAAATAGATTTTCAAACCTGGTACCATCCCACGCCCGTGCTCCTTAGGCATGTCGATTCACACGGCCACCTCGCACGGCCGTGTGTATAGGCGTGTTGGTTCACCCACGCCCGTTTTATATATTGCCACGCCCATTGGTGATAAGTCAGTGTCGTCCACGGCCGCATCGCACGGCCGTAGAATTCTGTCGGTGCCCGTGGGGCGGTGGTTGGAGTCCGTAACTTCGAAGATTTGATTCTCTCTAACTCGTACCACCTCTGCCATGTTAGTACGGCGATTCGAGGCATCCACACGGCCACGGCCACGGTCGTGTGCTAGGCCGTGTGGCCTGGAAATCTGCACTTTTGGTTAGTTTAAAGCTAGATACTATAAAGAAAGGATAAAATATAATAAATAACAAAAAATAAAAATGTAAAAGTTAATGGGGTTAGTGCTCGGGTTGCCTCCCGAGAAGCGCTTGTTTATAGTCTTAAGCTAGACTTTACCTCTCATTCCTATGGTCATGGTGGTTTGAGGAGGTGAAAATCCTTTATCATGCGATCAATTCGGTTGTGGATATAAAGTTTAAGTCGAGTAGTGTTTACCTGAAAAGTGTTGAATTTAGGATTGCTTACCTCGACTGTCCTGTATAGGAAGACATTAAGTACCTCAAAAGTGATTTCTTCGTTTGTCTTGAGGTCTGAATTGGTGATTCGAGGGTCTTCCTTATTCAACAATACATGATCCCCTATTTTGAAGTGATTTGTTGTTCCTATCAGCTCGTCTGGGGTTTCCTTCGATTTCACTTCGTGTATTCCTAGTTTCTCATTAAAGTGTGTTTTCCACTCGTCTAGTTCATCGACCTGAAGCCTTAGTTTTTCATGAATTATTTCTTTATGGGTACGAGGTCTAAGATCTAGCTCAGCTAGGTGATTTCGTGATGCTTCCTGTAAAGAAGGTTGAATCAAATGGTTATCAATAGAATTAACGTTCGTACCTTTATTACTCGATGTCTTAGCTGAGTCAAGAGCTTGAAGATTGATTGTTTCGTCGTCTACACGAAGTGTGAGTTCATTGACTTCTTCCTCTGTGTGGTCTTCCTTTATTGCATCGGGATATGGCACACGAGGTTGGTACTCTGTAATTGCCGGTTTTGGTATATCATGGCACACTTCAACCTTACCTTCACTTACCACAGGTTCTTCCCTTGGGTTTGGTTCGTCTAACCCTTCACTATTGTAAATGGCTTGATTTTGCTCACTCGGGTTAGTTTCAGTATTGCTTGGCAAGCTTCCTTGTGGTAGTTCTGAGATCAGCTTAGCAAGTTGTATAACTGACTTAGTAAGTTCCCCAACTGACTCAGTAAGTTCCCCAACTTGGTTCTTGATCCCTTTGAACGATGCTTGTTGGTCATTAAGTGTTGTCTCAGTTTTTTAGAGACGGTTATCTGTAGCTGTCATGAATTTTGTCATCATCTCTTCAAGGATCGACTCCTCTTCCTGTTGGTGAGGTGGTTGTTGAAAGTTTGGAGGAAGTTCCGGTCTTTGGCTACTTTGATCATCCCACGAGAAATTGGGATGGTACCTCCAACCTGCATTATAAGTGTTATCATAAAAATTATTTTGAGGTCTAGAATAGTTACCCATATAGTGGACTTGTTCGTTCTCCATTCCATATCCGTAGGGTGGGTACTCAGGATTCGCCACGCCTCCTAGATTTGAGTCATATTGCATTATTGGGTGTACGTCGAGGTTGAAGACACTGGCTGCTTTGGCTGGCCTTGTCCTTGTAACTTGCCACTGATAGTTATTCAATGACATCTTCTCTAAAAACTAAAATTATCTGCCAAAAGCAAATGGAGGAAAAATTAGCAAAGTAAAAATAAAAATAAAAAAAAATTGCTAAAGTAATAAAAATAGAGCTTTCTTAATATTTTAGTTCCTCGGCAACGGCGCTAAAAACTTGATCACTGTGAAGTCAGAGTTTTAAAATTTATAAAGATAATGATCGAACCTAGAAACTAACTATGACAACGATTGAGGCAAGTGCGCCTATCGAACAGTAGTATAGCTTAGGCAAGACCGGATTGTCGAACCCAAAGGAACTAAAAGTACTAATACTAACTTTCTTTCTATTATTTAGCCTAAAATAAGTGAAGTTGTTTATTAATCTAAATTAACTAATTAATAAGCTAAAGACACAAAGACAAAAAGAATGAATTGGGGAAATACTTGGGAAAAACTCAGTTGATTAAGACGATGCCCTTAGGAAGAATCCACCTAGCCTTCACTTGTTACCTAACATTGAACCAGACGATTTATTCACTTGACTTGATCCGTAGGACTCCCTAATTTATATTAAACCCTCTCTCGAGGCGAATAACGTCTAACCCTAGGTTAATTAATTGAAATCTCTTTCCCATTAATAACCCCCTAGAATAGCAGTAAATCGATCTATTGACTCCCATATTAGGTTTCACCCTAATCCGGCAAAATCTCGTCACCCTATCTCTAGGCGCGCGATCAACTCCGCTTAATTATGCTAGATCTACTCTTAAGCAGGGACTTTTGCTCCACCACCTAAGCACATCATACTTGAATTAATATCTGCGAAATATCAACACAAGAATTAAGCACACATAATTAAGAACAAATCAAGTATTTATCATATAGTTCAGAGAACAATAACAAGATTCATCTAGGTTTCATCCCCCTTCAGGTATCTGAAGGGTTTAGTTCATAACGATAAAAGAAAACATCTCAAAAGAAAAGATAAAACAAAACATGAGAAATCCCTAAAACCCCTTGAAGGAATTGAAGAGGAGATCCTCCATCTTGAGTAGAATTCCAGCTTCTTGAGATGGATCAACTGGCTATCCTCGAGTGAATTCCCACAAATCTGACCTTTTCGGCTCGGCTCATTGGCCTAGCTAACCGCCCTGCTAACCGCCCTGGCAGAAGGCTTCTGCCGAACTCCCTGCTTAAGTTGCCCCCTAATGTGTTTATATAGGCTTTGAGATGTGTTACTTGGCCTCCAAGTATCCTAATTTGAGTGCAATTCCTATTTGGGGGTTTAATTAGACTTTGGAGTGTGTTTCTTTGCCTCCAAGCATCCAAATCCGAATTAAACTTCTCCTTGCCATGGCAGGGGCACGGCCTCTGGCACACGCCCGTGTGAATCGTGGCCAGGCCGTGTGGACTTCATTAATGAGGCACGGCCATGTAAATCATGGTCCAGGCCGTGTTCAAGATCTTTAAGGAGGCACGGCCGTGTGATCTTTGGTCCAGGCCGTGTCGATTTCATGCTTTGGCCCATTTGTCCCGTTTTAAGCCCATTTTGCGTTCTTTTCATCCCCTGGTGCTTTCCTGAGTATATAACATGAAAATAAAGGATTACGAGCACCAAATTACATAAAATAAGGGATAATTCATCCAAAACTATGCTAAATGTGGGATTAAAATATGTTACTATTTCAGTTTATCAGTACTGGACTGAGCTTAGTGAGAAAAAGATTCACGGGGTTGATTTAATCCGAGAGACAGAAGATAAAGTGAAAGTAATTCGTGATAGTCTAAAAGCAGCTTCAGATCGACAGAAATTGTACGCGGATTTGAAACGTAAAGACATTGAATTTCAGATTGGTGACAAAGTATTTCTGAAATTATCTCCGTGGAAGAAAATCCTTTGATTTGGTCGTAAAAGCAAGCTGAGTCCGCGATTTATCGGGCCGTATGAAATCATTGAAAGAATAGGTCCAGTGGCTTATCGGCTAGCTTTACCATCAGAATTAGAAAAGATCCCTAATGTATTTCACGTATCGATGTTGCGACGATATAGATCATATCCATCACATATAATTTCTCCGGCCAGAATTTTAGCTCAAGAGGTTAAACAGTTGAGAAATAAAAGAATAGCTTTAGTGAAATTAATTTGGCAACGATACAGAGTTGAAGAGGCTACGTGGGAGCCCGAAGAAGCTATGAGGAAATAGTACCCTAACCTATTCACTGGTAAGATTTTCGGGGACGAAAATCCCTAAGGGGAAGAGTTGTAACAACCCGTTTTTTGTCATGATAATATCATTGTGTGAAATTTTCGTTAAGAAATTTTATCATTTGAATGCTTAATTCGGTAAAAAAGGACTAAATCGCATAAAGTGCAAAAGTGATGTTCTATTAGCTAAAGGTGTCTAATAGCTATGGAACCTTAAAGTAGAGGTCCTTATGTGGTAAATAAACCATTTTAAATGTTAGTGGACAAAGATGGACATGCATAAATGAATTTTGATGAATTATATTAAAGGTTAATTTAGTAATTTGGTTAATTAAAGGATAATAATAAAACAATTTAAGTATCATCTTCCACTATCATTTTAACAACTGAAATTGAGAAAGAATGGCAGCCATGGGAGTTTGAAGTTTCGGCAACCTTAATTTCTCTGATTAGGTATGCATTTTTAATCCGTTTTTTATGATCTCTATGTTTTTGAGATCGTTGCAACTAGGTCTAGCTAGCCCAGGGACTATTTTGCAAAAATATTAAAGATTTTAGATGTTTCCATTGATGAATACATGAGTATTTTGATGTTTAATGATAGATTATGACTGTTTTATGATAGTTATACAAGTTTTGTTAAGTGATTTTTAGTGAAAATACAAATTAGGGATTAATTTGTGAAATGTGTAAACTTTGTGGTTAAAATGTGAAATAAATGAAAAATATGGGCTGTTAGGGACCTAAATGTAATTTGGCTAGCATGGGTTGTGGTTGAATTTCATGAATTTGTGATTTTATGAAATAATGACTAAATTGTAAAACTTGTGAAACATTAGGGGCAAATGTGTAAAATTCCCTTAATGAGTGTTTTGGAATAAATTGAATAGAGAGATGATTTAATAAGTTAATTTTAATTACATATAGATCAAGAAAAGCGAAACTTGGATTTAGATTGGGGGAAAAACAAAGTACTCGACTAAACGACCAATTTAGCTATTTTTACATCCGAGGTACGTTCGTATGTAATAAGCATTGTTATAATTATGTTTTAAATGCTTTGATATTGCATGAATTGTGAATACGAGACTATAGATATGTTTGATGACGGTTCGGCTAAATATTGGCACTTAGTGTGCGAGACCGAGATAGCTTCAGCTATATTTTGGCACTTAGTGTGTGAGATTGAGATAGCTTCGGCTATATATATATATATTGGCACTTAGTATGCGAGATCGATATAGCTTCCGCTATTTATTTGGCACTAAGTGTGCGAGTTTCTCGAGTATCAAAAAATATTCTGAATGGTTTAATGGATATGTCAAAGATGTGAATGAGTATGAGTTAAATACGGGAAGGTACAGGTATGTACATGAATCGAGTAATACACTGAAATGATGAAAAATTATGGAAATTACATCTAATTTGGTTGATGCAAATGTGGTAGGTTGGTGATTCATTATGAGATATGTTATGTTATATTTTTGGCTTAATTTGAGTTTATATGATGAGTTTATATAAATACTGTACGAACTTACTAAGCTATAAAGCTTACTTTGTGTATTTCTCTGTGTTTGATAGTGAATTCATAGCTAGCTTGAATTCGGGGATCGTCAGAGACTTCATCACACTATCCAACTATCACCTTGGTACTTTTAAGCTTATGATTTTGTTATATGGCATGTATAGGATTATGGTCATTTGATATGTAGTTTGGTAATGAGTTGTGCCATGTGAATTGGCTTGTAAATGTCTATGTTTTTGGTTTGTATATATAGCCATGAGAGTTGGCTTAAATTGGTTGGTTTGATTATGTATATAAAGGTGTGTATTTGGCTTATGTTATGTAATTGAGGTTGACTTTGTAATGCTTGTGGATATTTAGTATTAAAGATAGCAAACGGTTGAGTTACGAATATTGGTATGCTAGTGAAGCTAGGCATTAATTCATATTTGAGATTGGTCATTGTTGATATATTGAGAAAGTAAAGTTTGGTATGAATTTGTATAGCATATTGTGGTATTTATGTTTTTTATTGGTTGATGTTGTAAATGGTATAGAATATGCATGATTTAAGGTTTGAATTGGCTAGTTTAAATGCTTATATATGCTATGTGTTGGTGCCATTTGATATGGTGTAGGTACATGCAAGCTTCGATGGCAAAATGGCATGGTAAATAGCCTATTTTTTTCATGCGGGCAGAGACACGGGCGTGTGTCTCAGCCGTATATGATACACGGTCATGTACACGGTCGTGTGTCCCTTGGTGTTGAATTAGAAATCAAGTCAGTATGCTCCACACGGTCTCACACACGAGCGTGTGACTTGGCCGTGTGGCATAAGCCAGTATACCCTACAGGATTGGCACGGCCTAGCACATGGCCTGGCACACAGGAGTGTATGGCCATTTTTAGGGCACACGGGCTAGCCACACGGGTGTGTGTGTTAGCCGTGTGACCCAAGTAAGAGAGTTAGACGGGGTTGGACACAGGCTGGGACACAGCCATATGCTCTCATTTCGAATGTCCACACCGCCTATGACACGGGCGTGTCTATTGGCCGTGTGAGACACACAGGCGGGCCACACGGGCGTGTGTCTCTTATTTTTGAGAAAAATTTATAAGTGCTCAAAAAATTTCTGAAGTTATGGGTTTAGTCCCGAACCACTCTTAATGCATGTTTAGGGCCTCGTAGGCTCGTATTAGGGACGATATAAATGTGTTAATTGATATTTGAATGGAATTTGGAAATGTATGAGTAAATGTATGTGTAATTGTGTTATGAGTATGGCAATGCTCTGAAACCCTATTCCGGCGTTGAATACGGGTGAGGGTGTTACAAGGCTAAATCTATGTCACATATATTGTGGTGCCCCAAACCCGATTGGGACGGTCTGACCCAAATTTTGAACGTCACATTAGCCACCGAAGTGACTTTCCGTTTAAACCACCACAAAACACACTAACCGACCAATCACACCACACAATTAATCATGGAATATTTACTAAAACCTAATATCAACATCCGTTGCGCTACTCTGATCAACAAAAAACAACAAGACTAATTCAAAATTTAATATTTAACAGACAATTACCTCGAAAATTTTAGCTAAACGCACATGCATGTAGTAGGGTATTTTTAAAAGGGCTATATTTGTAGAGACTTGGAAAACCGTTTTGTTTAAAAACCTATAATTAGATTTAAAATGTAATATATTGTAATATGTTGGGAAAAACTCCATTTCAAAAATTTTAACAATAGTATTGTAGGATTTAACATATAAGTCTTGTTTTGGAAGATCGATTAAAACGTCACACACGACTTCATAAAATTATCTTTTAATTAGTTCTGAGACAGTTAATAGTTTATGCATCTTGTCCCATTTTAAAACTTATGTAATGTGGCATGAGATTATTGTAACAGTCCGGTTTATACCCTAGTCGGAATAGTAGTTTTGGGACCACAAATCCGAGTCTGTATAATATTTTAATATTATTTTCTGTGCCCTTGATGAGTGTTTAAGCATGTATTAAATTTTCGTAAGTTAATTTTTCTGTATATATGTTTAATTTGAAAAAAGGATTGAATCGTATTAAATGTGAAAGTTGCTTGCTATTTGTTAAAGTATCCATGTGTTGTGGCTTTGTAAAGGTGAAGGCCTTATGTGGCTATTAAACCACTATTTAGATAGTGGATGGATAAAGGTCTTAAATGCCCATATTACATAATTGTTTTAATTATATGAATGAAGGCTATTTTGGTAAATGAATTATTAACATTAGATTAATGAAACAAAAAGATGAGTGTTCATCTTTTATTTTCTCTTCATTGACCGAAATAAGTAAAGAAAGAAAAGAAAAGCATAAGCAAGGGTTCGGCCATAGTTGTGGTCTAATTCAAGGTTAGTTTTTGATCCGTTTTTGATAATTTCTACGTTTTGGTAATCGTTGTTTTGAGAACTACAAAACCCATGTATCAATTTTTTGTATTGATGATATTTGTGAAATATGCCATTGATGATATGTTGAGCTTTGTGATGAGTTTAGTTGATAAATGAAAGATTTGAGCTAGATGAACATACTTTGTTCTTGAAGTTTTGATGAATTTAGCTAATTAGGGCTAAATTGAGAAAATATTATTTTTAAGAACTAAATTGCAAATTTGACGAAAATATGGGCTTGTAAGAGATGTATATACATTCGGCTAAGCTCAGATGTGTAATGATTTTGTGAATTTGATGTTTGTAGAAAAATGGACTAAATTGATAAATTGTGCAAATGTGAGGGTTAATTTGCAAATAGCCCTAAATGTGTGTCCTTGGACTGAATTGAATGAATAAGTGAATAAAAGAGTTAATTCTGAATATGTTTAGATCAAGAACTGAGGAAAACGGGCTTAGATCGCGGGAAAACGAAAGTAACTGAGTAGCCGTTTCTGTTTCTGTTAAACCGAATCCGAGGTAAGTCATATTGCAAATAAATGTTGTTATATTGAATTGAGCTTATTTATAAGATTATTGATGAAAATGAATGCTTATGAGATGCTTTGTATATGAATTCCGAGTTATGAATGATATAGTGTTAAGTCCGAGAAGTCCCGTATGAACCTAGGAATATATAGGATTAGCTATGTCATGACATAGGTATTTGTTCTGTTTTTATCATATAAGACCACATCTGGGACATTGGCATTGATTTGAAATTTCGTGTAAGACCTCGTCTGGGATGTAGGCATCGACATGAGCGTTACGTGTAAGACCACGTCTGGGACGTTGGCATCGATATGATCTTTACGTGTAAGACCATGTTTGGGACATCAGCATCGTATTGATTCGTGTAAGACCCTGTCTGGGACAGTGGGATCGATATTCGATTGCATGTAAGACCTCGTCTGGGACGTTGGCATTGTACGACCATTACGAGCTTTCTGAGTATCCTACTAGATTCCTTACGGTTCAACGGGCAAGTCTGTGATACGAATGGCTAGGTGAATTGTATATCTGTTTCAGGTACGTTGATTTATACACTAAGTGTGTATATAAGGTAAGTACCTATGTGATCTTACTATGATTCTTAAATTGATGAATGTGGCAAATATGGCAAAGGATATGGACCAAAGTATATATGTGAGAAATTTGCTATGTATACGAATTGTGCCAATGTGGTTATATGCTTATATGCTTTACATTTTAAGTTTATTTGTATATGACTTACTAAGCTTTTGGAAAGCTTACTCTGTATATGTATTTTCTCTGTTTTATAGGTCGTTAAAGCTACTGAAGGCTTGGGACCGTCAAGGATCGTCATCACACTACTAAACCTATTTTGGTATATTTTGGGAATGTATAAAGCTAGATATGGCATGTATAGGCTAGTATTTGGTAAAAGTTTGTTATATGAATTTAGCCATGTGATTTGGCTAGTTTTGATGTTGAGAATTTGCTTGAAAGAATGTGATTTATGAAGTATGTTTTGGTATGGTTAGTTGATGCATAAAATGGTCAAGTTTTGATTAAGTGAATGAATGAAACATGTTTGTGATGAGATGAGTTTTAACCTTGTATTTTAGTATGTTTAGAATTGGTATTGAATGTATAGATTGAATGGTTAATTTGGCATGTTTTTGTGTGTCATTTGAGTATGAAATGAGTTGGTAAATATTGCTTGTAGGTATGACCTATGTGGGTGGCATTTTGGCCTTGCAAATGGCCTATAATGTCACACGGTTGTTGCACACGGGCGTGCCTAGTGACCGTGGGGCTAAGTCAGTAGCTAGCCTAATAGCACACGGCCAAGACACACGGGCGTGTCTAGTAGCCATGTGAGAAAGTCAGTATATGGCCTAAGAGTACACGGCCTTAGCACACGGGGTGCTGGGTGGCCGTGGGTGTAAAGATAGATTCGACCACGGCCAAGGCACACGGGCGTGCTTGGTGGCCGTGGATGTGAAGTCAGATTCGACCACGGCCAAGGCACACGGGCGTGCTTGGTGGCCGTGGATGTGAGGTCAGATTCGACCACGGGGAGGACACACGGGGGTGTTCAGCAGCCGTGGGAGGCACACGGCTTGCCTACACGGGCGTGTAACCCCTAGAACTTTGAAAAGTTTTAAATTTCCGTAAAATTTCGTATGTGTTCTGGTTTAGTCCCTACCCTATTTCTGAGTATGCTTTAAGTCTCAATGACTTACTTAAGAGACAATATGAATGTAATTGATGAGTTACTTGATGAATTGTCTGTTAAAGTTTCCGATCTATCCGGTAACGCTCTTAACCCTAGTCTGGCGTCGGACACGGGTTAGGGGTGTTACATTTGGTTGGTATCAGAGCCAGGTTTAGCCGATTCTCGGACTAACGTAGCATGTCAGAGTCTAGCTATACATGCCATATTTCTGAACTGTGATAGTGTGATGAATCCTGACATATAAATGTGGTTTCTGTATAGTAATGGATCCCGAAAGAGCCGTAGCTGACGACGTAGAAAGTAATGCGCCTACTCCCGCGCAAGGGACAGCGCCCTCTGATCCGAGACCGGCTACTAGCGGTCAAGGGGAAGAAGCTAAACAAGCTTTCTTCCAAATGATGAGTGAATGGTTCACTCAATTCGTAAAGAATAACCCGACTGTTTCACAACCCCCGCCCCCGGTTAATCCCCCTCAGACATCAGTTGTGCCTCCAGTGATGGGTATAAATCTTTTGAATAAGCCTCCGGTTGATAAGATCCGCAAGTATGGGGCTGAAGAGTTCCGAGCTAACCATGATGATGATGCTGAAAAGGCCAAATTCTGGTTAGAAAATACTATCCGGGTATTTGATGAAATGTCCCTTACTCCGGAAGAATGTATAAAGTGTGTTGTATCATTGCTCCGAGATGCAGCGTACCAATGGTGGAAAAATCTAATATCTGTTATTCCGAAAGAAAGGGTGACATGGGACTTCTTTCAGAGCGAGTTCTGGAAGAAATATATCAGTGAGAGATTCGTAGATCAGAAAGGAAAGGAATTTCTGGAACTAAAACAAGGCCGAATGATCAAGCTTTGAATATGAACGAGTTCGTGAGAGATCGAGTCGGTATGCTCGAGAATGTGTATCATCTGAAGCTATAATGTGCAAAAGGTTCAAGATGGGCTTAATGAAGACATCCGTTTGCTAGTCAGAATCTTAGAGATAAAAGAGTTTTTTGTACTCGTTGACCGAGCGTGCAAAGCTGAGGCACTCGGGAAAGATAAAAGAAAAGCTGAGTCAGAAGCTCAAGAAGTGAGAAAGAGATCTCAGAGTAGATCATTTCAGTCTGCTCCAAAGAAATTTAGATATGATCAAAGCCGTTCGAGAGTTAATATGGGATATTCGAATAGAAATCGAGATAGATCACAAATGAGCTCCAAAGCTCCAGCAACTTCAGTGGCAAGTGTTGGAAATGTACGATCCGAGAAACCGAAATGTAAGCATTGTTGGAAAAGACATTCGGGAAGTTGTAGAATGAATGACAGAGCTTGTTACAGATGTGGATCACTTGATCATTTCATCCGTGATTGCCCTGAGTCTGTCGAGCCAGAGACTGTTCAGAATCTGAGAGCTGATAATGCACCTGTGAGAGGTAGACCTTCGAAGAATGTAAGAAATGTCAGTGATAGTCAGAGAACTACGAGAGAGACTGTTGCGAGATCTGAAGCTAGAGCGCCTGCTAGAGCGTATGCTATCCGAGCTCGTGAGGAAGCTTCATCTCTTAATGTTATAACGGGTACTTTTACTCTTTATGATACTTCTGTGATTGCATTGATAGACCCTAGTTCTACGCATTCATATATATGCATGGATTTAGTATTTAGTAAGACTTTGCCTGTAGAGTCTACTGAGTTTGTTATAAAAGTATCAAACCCCTTAGGTAAAAGTGTCCTTATTGAAAAAAATATGTAAGAATTGCCCGTTAATGTTCCGAGATATCTGCTTCTCTGCTGATCTGATGCTATTACCATTTGATGAGTTTGATATAATTCTGGGTATGGACTGGTTGACATTGCATGATGCTGTTGTGAACTGTAAAAGAAAGATTATTGATTTGAGATGTTCGAATGATGAAATTGTACGGATTGAATCTAATGAATTGAATGGTTTGCCTGCTGTGATATTAGTGTTAAAAGCTCTAAAGTATGTGAAAAATAGATATGAAGCATATTTTGCTTATGTAATTGATTCGAAAGTATCTGAAAAGAAAGTTGAGTCAGTGCCTGTTGTCTGTGAGTTTTCTGATGTGTTCCCTAAAGAATTGTCGGGTTTGCCTCCGATTCATGAAGTTGAGTTTGGTATTGAGTTATTGCCTGGTACTACACCTATTTTGATAGCTCCGAATAGAATGGCACCAACAGAGTTGAAGGAGTTAAAGTCGCAGTTACAAGAATTAACTGATAGAGGGTTTGCTAGACCGAAGCTCGCTGTGGGGTGCTCTCTTACTGTTTGTGAAAAGAAAGATGGCACGATGAGAATGTGCATCGATTATCGTCAATTGAATAAGGTGACAATAAATAACAAATATCCGTTGCCGAAAATTGATGATTTATTTGATCAGTTAAAAGGAGCTACTGTATTTTCTAAGATTGATCTGAGATCGAGATACTACCAGTTGAGAGTTAAAGATTCAGACGTTCCAAAAACTGCTTTCAGAACGAGGTATGGCCATTATGAGTTTTTAGTTATGCCATTTGGACTAACCAATGCTCCTACTGCTTTTATGGATCCGATGAATGAATTTCGCACCGTACCTAGATCGATTTGTTGTGGTGTTCATAGATGATATATTGATTTATTCACGGGATGAGACTCAGCATGCCGAGCATTTGAGGATTGTGTTGCAAACTCTGCGAGAAAAGCAATTGTATGCGAAATTCAGCAAATGTGAATTCTGGTTGCATGAGGTTAGTTTTCTGGGGCATATTGTGTCAGCTTCTGGGATTCGAGTTGATCCGAGCAAGATTTTTGCTATTCTAGATTGGAAACCTCCGAGAAACGTATCTGAAGTCCGTAGCTTTTTGGGCTTAGATGGTTATTACCGCAAATTTGTAAAGGGCTTTTCGACGATAGCTACTCCATTGACAAAACTACTTCAGAAAGATGTTAGGTTTGAATGGTCGGATAAATGTCAGAAAAGTTTTGATCAGTTGAAAACTCTGTTAACAGAAGCTCCGGTATTAGTACAACTAGAATCGGGCAAAGAATTTGTGATTTACAGTGATTCTTCATTAAACGGTCTGGGATGTGTTTTGATGCAGGAAGGCAAAGTTGTAGCTTATGCTTCGAGACAATTGAAGCCTCATGAAAAGAATTATCCGACGCACGACCTTGAGTTAGCTGCGATTGTGTTTGCACTTAAGATCTGGCGCCATTACCTGTATGGTGAGAAATGTCACGTGTTTTCGGATCATAAAAGTCTAAACTATCTGATGACTCAGAAAGATTTGAATCTGCGAAAGAGAAGATGGCTAGAGCTATTAAAAGATTATGAACTTGTGTTAGATTATCATCCGGGTAAAGCAAACGTTGTTGCTGATACATTGAGTAGAAAATCATTGTTTGCACTACGTGCTTTGAATGTTCAGTTAGATTTATCTGATGATAGTTCTGTGATGGCTGAATTAAAAGCGAAACCATTGTTTATACAGCAGATATGTGATGCTCAGAAATCTGATAATGAGTTATTAGCAAAATGAGCTCAGTGTGGTTCGAATTCTGAATATGAATTTCGAGTTGTTGATGATTGTTTGAGATTTTGAGATCGTATCTGTGTTCCGAGGAATCCGAATTTGATTCAGTTGATTTTGAGTGAAGCACATAATAGTCAATTATTAGTCCATCCGGGGAGTACTAAAATGTACCATGATCTGAAGCAACACTATTGGTGGTCTGGTATGAACGGGACATTTCTGACTTTGTTTCGAAATGTTTAATCTGTCAGGAAGTGAAAGCTGAACATCAAGTTCCGTCTGGGTTGATGCAACCGATTTTGAATCCTGAGTGGAAATGGGATAGAGTAACGATGGACTTTGTTTCTGGATTACCTCTAACTCCGAGAAAGAAAGATGCGATTTGGGTCGTAGTTGATCGATTGACGAAAACTACCCATTTTATTCTGGTAAGATCTGACTATTCACTTGATAGATTAGCCGAACTTTATATTTCTGAGATTGTGAGATTGCACGGGGTACCACTATCCATTGTGTCAGATAGAGATCCGAGGTTTACATCGAGATTCTGGAAGAAATTGCAAGAAGCTTTAGACACGAAACTGCACTTCAGTACAGCTTTTCATCCGCAAACGGATGGTCAATCCGAACGGATTATTCAAATTCTCGAGGATATGTTGAGATATTGTATACTTGAGTTTAATGGTTCGTGGGAACAGTATTTGCCATTGATTGAATTTGCATACAATAATAGTTTTCAGTTAAGCATCAAAATGGCACCTTATGAAGCTTTGTACGGACGTAAATGTCGTACACCTCTATATTGGACTGAGCTCAGTAAAAATAAGCTACATGGGGTTGAGTTGATAAAAGACTCAGAAAAAAAGTGAAATTGATTCGAGATTGTTTGAAAGTAGCATCTGATCGTCAGAAGTCATATGCGGACTTGAAACGAAAAGATATAGAATTTGAGATCGACGACAAAGTATTTTTGAAAGTGTCTCCGTGGAAAAAGGTACTCCGATTCGGATGTAAAGGTAAATTAAGTTCGAGGTTCATCGGACCGTATGAGATCATTGAATGTGTTTCATGTTTCGATGCTCCGTAAATATCGATCCGATCCATCACATGTGATTGCCCCATCTAAAATTGAAATTCGATCTGATATGACATACGAAGAGGAACCGATCCGTATCTTAGCTCGTGAAGTAAAAGAGTTAAGAAACAAGAGAATTCCGTTAGTGAAAGTATTGTGGAATCGACACGGAATAGAAGAGGCTATGTGGGAGCCTGAAGATTCAGTGAGACAACAATATCCGAATCTGTTTAACGGTAAGATTTTCGGGGACGAAAATCCCTAAGGGGGGAGAATTGTAACAGTCCGGTTTATACCCTAGTCGGAACAGTGGTTTCGGGACCATAAATCCGAGTCTGTATAATATTTTAATATTATTTTCTGTGCCCTTGATGAGTTTTTAAGCATGTATTAAATTTTCGTAAGTTAATTTGTCCGTATATATGTTTAATTTGACAAAAGGATTGAATCGCATTAAATGTGAAAGTTGCTTGCTATTTGTTAAAGTATCCATGTGTTGTGGCTTTGTAAAGGTGAAGGCCTTATGTGGCTATTAAACCACTATTTAGATAGTGGATGGATAAAGGTCTTAAATGCCCATATTACATAATTGTTTTAATTATATGAATGAAGGCTATTTTGGTAAATGAATTATTAACATTAGATTAATGAAACAAAAAGATGAGTGTTCATCTTTTATTTTCTCTTCATTGACCGAAATAAGTAAAGAAAGAAAAGAAAAGCATAAGCAAGGGTTCGGCCATTGATAAACCGTAAAAGTAACATATTTTAATCCCACATTTAGCATACTTTTGGATGATTTATCTCTTGATTTATGTAAAAAGGTGCTCTTAATCCTTTCTTTTCATGTTTTATACTCAGGAAAGCACCGGAGGATGAAAAGAACGAGAAACGGGCTTAAAATGGGCTAAATGGGCCAAAGCACGAAATCAACACGGCCTGGGCCCAAGACCACACGGCCGTGCCTCCTCAATAATCTCGAACATGGTCTAGCCACGAGATACACGGCCGTGCCTCATTAATGAAGTCTGAACACGGCCTAAAGACGATTCACACGGGCGTGTGCCATGGCCGTGCCCATGCCGCGACCAAGAGGAGTTTTACGCGGATTTGGATACTTGGAGGCAAAGAAACACATTCAAAAGTCTATTTAAACACCCAAATAGGAATTTAACTCAGATTAGGATACTTGGAGGCTAAGTAAGGCATCTCAAAGCCTATATAAACACCTTAGGGGGCAACTTATTTGGGGAGTTCGACAGAAACCCTCTGTCGAGGGGAGCCCAAAGCTATCGTTTAGGGGCGTCTTGCTAGGCCAAAGAGGGCAGATTTGTGGGGATTCGCTCGGGGATAGCCAGTTGATCCATCTCAAGAAGCCGAAATTCTACTCAAGACGGAGGATCTCCTCTTCAATTCCTTCAGGGGGTTTTAGGGATTTCTTATGTTTTGTTTTATCTTTTCTTCTGAGATGTTTTCTTTTATTGTTATGAACTAAACCCTCAGATACCTGAGGGGGATGAAACTTAGATGAATATTGTTATCGTTTGCTGAACTATATGATAAATATTTGACTTGTTCTTAATTATGTGTTCTTAATTCTTGTGTTAATATTTCGCGGATATTAATTCAAGTTGGATGTGCTTAGGTGGAGGAGCAAAATTCCCTGCCTAATAGTAGATCTAGCATAGTTAAGGGAGTTGATCGTGCGCCTAGAGATAGGGTGACGAGGCATTGCTGGATTAGGGTGAAACCTAATATGGGAGTCCATAGATCGAGTTAATGCAATTCTAGGGGTTTTAACTAGAAAGAGATTTCAATTAATCAACCTAGGGTTAGACATTATTCGCCTCGAGAGAGGGTTTAATATTAATTAGGGAATCCTACGGATCAAGTCAAGTGAATAAATCGTCTGGTTCAGAGTTAGATAACAAGTGAAGTCTAGGTGGATTCTTCCTTGGGTGTCGTCTTAATTAATTGGTTTTTCCTCAAGTATTCTCCCAAATTTATTCTTATTTGTCTTAGAGTCTTTAAGTTTAGTAGTTAATTAATTTAAATTAAACAACCATTCGCTTAATTCTTAGGCTAAATAATAGAAAGAAAGTTAGTATTAGTACTTTCAATTCCTTTGGGTTCGACAATCCGGTCTTGCCTAAGCTATACTACTGTTCGATAGGTGCACTTGCCTCAATCGTTGTCATAGTTAGTTTCCAGGTTCGATCATTCTCTTTATAAATTTAAAACTCTAACTTCACAGCGATCAAGTTTTTGTCGTCGTTGCCGGGGAACTAAAATATTAAGAACACTCTATTTTTATTACTTTAGCCATTTTTATTTTTTGCAATTCAATTTTATTTCTTATTTTATTTGCTAATTTTTCTTCTTTTATTACTTCTTCCTTCCAGGTACCTCTAGTTTATGACTAGAAGGAACCCGAGAGGACCACTAGTATACGACAGTGATATTGAAGCTACCGCTCGCAGGAATCACAGAGAAATTAGGCGAGCCCTAAATTACACAGAAAAAGAGCGAGAAGACGAATCCAATCCTACTGAAGGGATGGATGAGAATAATCCACAACCCCAAGATGTGGCAGAAAATAATGCTCCACGTACTATGTATGATTATGCTAAACCTCATTTAATAGGAGCCGAATCAAGTATTGTTAGGCCTGCTATAGCTGCTAATAATTTTGAATTAAAGCCTAACACTATACAAATGATTCAACAATTTGTTCAATTTGATGGTTTGCGGGATTTAAGATCCAAACACTCATATAGCTAATTTTTTAGAGTTCTGTGATACCTTCAAAATAAATGGCGTTTCTGATTATGCCATAAGGCTTCGGTTATTTCCCTTTTCATTAAGGAATAAAGCCAAACAGTGGTTAAACTCGTTACCACGAGGGTCAATCACCACATGGGATCAAATGACCGAAAATTTTTTATTAAAATATTTCCCACTGGCCAAAACGGCCAAATTACGGAATGATATCTCTTCTTTTGTGCAGATGGATTTAGAGACTTTATATGACGCATGGGAGAGATACAAGGATCTCTTGAGAAGGTGTCCGCACCATGGTTTACCCTTGTGGCTCCAAGTCCAAACTTTCTATAACGGTGTAAACCCCTCAACGAGGCAACTAATTGACTCAGTCGCCGGTGGAAACCTAAACAATAGAACTCCTGAAGCAGCCTACGAGTTTATTAAAGAGATGTCACTGAATAACTATCAGTGGCAGGTTACAAGGACAAAACCAACAAAATCAGCCAGAGTTTTCAACCTCGATGCAGTAACCATGCTATCAACACAGGTAGAGATGATGAATAAAAAGCTTGATAGTTTGTGTTCTTCGGAGGTACATCCAGTGATGTAGTGCGATGCAAGTGGAACTGTGGCGAATCCTGAGTACCCACCCTACCAACCAAGCACAGAAAGCAAACAGATGAACTATATAGGTAACAATTTCAGATCTAATAATAATCCTTATAGTAATAATTATAATCCAGGTTGGAGGAACAACCCAAATTTTTCATGGGGAGGACAAGGAAATCAAAGACAACAACCTCCTCAAAATTTCCAAAATCAGCCCTATCCACAGGAGAAGAAGCCGAACCTTGAAAAGAGGCTGACAAAATTCATGGCAGCTACAGATAACCATCTCCAAGACACTGAGACCACCCTTAAGAATCAACAGGCATCAATTAAAGGGATCGAGAGCCAAGTCGGGGAAGTCACTAAGACAGTTGGACAACTTACTAACACAGTTGGACAGCTTGCAAAGATAATTTTCGAACGACCGCAAGGGCGTCTACCAAGCAACACTGAGATTAACCCAAAGGAGCAAATCCAAGCCATATCAGCTCAAGAAAGTGAAGGGTTAGACGAGCCCAATTCAAGGCAAGAGGATGAGTTCAAAGAAGGTAAGTTTGAGGTAAGTAATAATAAGCCAAAACCGGTAATCAAAGAATACCAACCTCGCATACCATACCCTGAAGCATTAAGGAGAGACGACACAGAGGAACAGTTCGGTAAGTTTCTTAAACTTTTAAAGAAATTACATATTAACTTACCGTTACTTGAAGCTCTTTCACAGATGCCAGATTCTAGAAAATTTTTAAAAGAGCTTTTGACGAACAAACGAAGGATAGACGAGGCATCACACGTGGAACTAAATGCAATGTGCTCAGCAATCTTGCAAAATAAACTACCACGGAAATTAAAAGATCCAGGGAGTTTTACAATTCCATGCTTAATTGGTAGTTTATCTATTGATAATATGTTAGCTAATCTAGGGGCAAGCATAAATGTCATGCCTTATAAATTGTTTAAACAACTAGGTCTAGGGAAACCCAAGCAAACTAGGATGAGCATTCAATTAGCTGATAAAACTGTTAGAATTCCTAAGGGTATAATCGAAGATGTACTCGTAAAAGTTGAAAAATTCGTATTCCCAGTAGACTTTGTCGTTTTAGACATGGATGAGGACAATAGTATCCCCTTAATCTTAGGAAGACCATTTTTAGCAACTGCATGGACTAAAATTGATATTGATGCAGGAGAACTCATACTTCGTGTAGGTAATGAGACAGTCACTCTCAAAGCTCTTGATTCGGCTAGAACATCGAGTAACCAAGGTGAGAAAACAAATTCTATTGATAACCATTCGGTTAACCCTTCTTTTCAGGAAACACCAGGAAAGAATACAACTGAACCCGATTCTATACCATGTGCCAACAAAGAAATAACTCACGAAGAACAAGGGATTCAGATCGATGATCTAGACGAGTGGAAGACGCATTTCAATGAGAAATTAGGAATACACGAAGCAGAACCAGAGCCACTCCACGAAGCAAACAAATTCAAAATTGGAGATCAGGTATTGATAGAAAAACAGACCCTCGAATATCTCCCCCTGACCCTAACACAAACAAAGAAATACCGTTTAGGGTAATCAGTGTTTTTTCATATGGAACAGCCGAGGTAAGTAATCCTATCTTTGGCACTTTCAATATAAACGCATCTCGACTTAAATACTATCATGATAATGAAACCGATAGCATGAGGAAGGACTTTCAACTCCTCAAACCACCACGAACATACAAATGAGAGGAGAGTCTAGCTTAAGACTATAAACGAGCGCTTCTTGGGAGGCAACCCGAATACTAACCCCATTAACTTTTACATTTTTATTTTGTCATTTTATCTTTTATTTATAGTATCTAACTTTAAACTAACCAAAAGTGTAGATTTGCAGGCCACACGGTCTTACACACGACCGTGGCCATGGCCGTGTGGAAGTACAGAATCACCGTACTGACACGGCAGAGAGGGTACAAGTCAAAAAGAATCAAATCTTTGAGTCACGGACTCCAACCACCAACCCACGGGCACCGACAAAACGCCACGGCCGTGCGACGTGGCCGTGGACGACACTGACTTAGCACCAACGGGCGTGGCGACCTGAGCATGGGCGTGGGAGAAACAACGAAGCCCACCACGGTCATGCGATACAGCCGTGTGACTTAGCACGCCCACGGTACACGGGCGTGGAGTTATACCTGATTTGAGAGTTCTATTTAAACCACCCACCCCTCCCTCTTCTCACCTAATTTTCACCCTTCTTCCTCCCTTGCACCCTTATACACCATACATTCTTAGCATTCTTCATTCTTATAGCATTCTTCTCAATCTTTTGGCCATGTCGAAGAAACGGAAGGATCCTAGCACAGTCTCCCTCATGGAGATCGATCTACATAAGTTCATGCTGGCCGCTTCAATCACTCGACAAGCCAAGGGTCTTTGAGACCATTTAATTTTTCTTTTGCTTTACTCTTCTCCTTTATTTTCCTTCTCTTTAACACTCTTATGCTTAATTTAGTTTTCTTATGTTTTGTTTTATCTTTTTTTTCTGAGATGTTTTCTTTTATTGTTATGAAATAAACCCTCAGATACCTTAGGGGGATGAAACTTAGATGAATATTGTTATCGTTTGCTGAACTATATGATAAATATTTGACTTGTTCTTAATTATGTGTTCTTAATTCTTGTGTTAATATTTCGCGGATATTAATTCAAGTTGGATGTGCTTAGGTGGAGGAGCAAAAGTCCCTGCCTAAGAGTAGATCTAGCATAGTTAAGCGGAGTTGATCGCGCGCCTAGAGATAGGGTGACGAGGCATTGCTGGATTAGGGTGAAACCTAATATGGGAGTCCATAGATCGAGTTAATGCAATTCTAGGAGTTTTAATTAGAAAGAGATTTCAATTAATCAACCTTGGGTTAGACGTTATTCGCCTCGAGAGAGGGTTTAATATAAATTAGGGAATCCTACAGATCAAGTCAAGTGAATAAATCGTCTGGTTTAGAGTTAGATAACAAGTGAAGTCTAGGTGGATTCTTCCTTGGGTGTCGTCTTAATTAATTGGTTTTTCCTCAAGTATTCTCCCAAATTTATTCTTCTTTGTCTTAGAGTCTTTAAGTTTAGTAGTTAATAAATTTAGATTAAACAACCATTCGCTTAATTCTTAGGCTAAATAATAGAAAGAAAGTTAGTATTAGTACTTTTAGTTCCTTTGGGTTCGACAATCCAGTCTTGCCTAAGCTATACTACTGTTCGATAGGTGCACTTTCCTCAATCGTTGTCATAGTTAGTTTCCAGGTTCGATCATTCTCTTTATAAATTTAAAACTCTGACTTCACAGCGATCAGCAATAGCTGTGGTCTAATTCAAGGTTAGTTTTTGATCCGTTTTTGATAATTTCTACATTTTTGTAATCGTTGTTTTGAGAACTACAAAACCCATGTATCAATTTTGTGTATTGATGATATTTGTAAAATATTTCATTGATGATATGTTGAGGTTTGTGATGAGTTTAGTTGATAAATGAAAGATTTGAGCTAGATGAACATACTTTGTTCTTGAAGTTTTGATGAATTTAGCTAATTAGGGCTAAATTGAGAAAATATTATTTTTGAGGACTAAATTACAAATTTGACGGAAAATATGGGCTTGTAAGAGATGTATATACATTTGGCTAAGCTCAGATGTGTAATGATTTTGTGAATTTGATGTTTTGAGAAAAATGGACTAAATTGATAAATTGTGCAAATGTGAGGGTTAATTTGCAAATAGCCCTAAATGTGTGTCCTTGGACTGAATTGAATGAATAAGTGAATAAAAGAGTTAATTCTGAATATGTTTAGATCAAGAACCGAGGAAAACGGACTTAGATCGCGGGAAAACGAAAGTAACTGAGTAGCCGTTTTCGTTTCTGTTAAACCGAATCTGAGGTAAGTCATATTGTAAATAAATGTTGTTATATTGAATTGAGCTTATTTATAAGATTATTGATGAAAATGAATGCTTATGAGATGTTTTGTATATGAATTTCGAGTTATGGATGATATAGTGTTAAGTCCGAGAAGTCCTGTATGAACCTAGGAATATATAGGATTAGCTATGTCATGGCATAGGTATTTGTTCTGTTTTTATCATATAAGACCACGTCTGGGACGTTGGCATTGATTTGAAATTTCGTGCAAGACCTCGTCTGGGACGTAGGCATCGACATGAGCGTTACGTGTAAGACCACGTCTGGGACATCGGCATCGTATTGATTCGTGTAAGACCCTGTCTGGGACAGTGGCATCGATATTCGATTACATGTAAGACCTCGTCTGGGATGTTGGCATTGTACAACCATTCCGAGCTTTCTGAGTATCCTACTAGATTCCTTACGGTTCAACGGGCAAGTTTGTGATACGAATGGCTAGGTGAATTGTAAATCTGTTTCAAGTACGTTGATTTATACACTAAGTGTGTATATAAGGTAAGTACCTATGTGATCTTACTATGATTCTTAAATTGATGAATGTGGAAAATATGGCAAAGGATATGGACCAAAGTATATATGTGAGAAATTTGCTATGTATATGAATTGTGCCAATGTGGTTATATGCTTATATGCTTTACATATTAAGTTTATTTGTATATGACTTACTAAGCTTTTGGAAAGCTTACTCTGTGTATGTATTTTCTCTGTTTTATAGGTCGTTAAAGCTACTGAAGGCTCGGGACCGTCAAGGATCGTCATCACACTACTAAACCTATTTTTGTACATTTTGGGAATGTATAAAGCTAGATATGGCATGTGTAGGCTAGTATTTGGTAAAAGTTTGTTATATGAATTTAGCCATGTGATTTGGCTAGTTTTGATGTTGAGAATTTGCTTGAAAGAATGTGATTTATGAAGTATGTTTTGGTATGGTTAGTTGATGCATAAAATGGTCAAGTTTTGATTAAGTGAATGAATGAAACATGTTTGTGATTAGATGAGTTTTAACCTTGTATTTTAGTATGTTTAGAATTGATATTGAATGTATAGATTGAATGGTTAATTTGGCATGTTTTTGTCTGTCATTTGAGTATGAAATGAGTTGGTAAATATTGCTTGTAGGTATGACCTATGTGGGTGGCATTTTGGCCTTATAAATGGCCTATAATGTCACACGGTTGTTGCACACGGGCGTGCCTAGTGACTATGGGGCTAAGTCAGTAGCTAGCCTAATAGCACACAGCCAAGACACACGGGCGTGTCTAGTAGTCGTGTGAGAAAGTCAGTATATGGCCTAAGAGTACACGGCCTTAGCACACGGGGTGCTGGGTGGCTGTGGGTGTAAAGACAGATTCGACCACGGCCAAGGCACACGGGCGTGCCTGGTGGCCGTGGATGTGAAGTTAGATTCGACCACGGCCAAGGCACACGGGCGTGCTTGGAGGCCGTGGATGTGAGGTCAGATTCGGCCACGGGGAGGACACACGGGGGTGTTCAGCAGCCGTGGGAGGCACACGGCTTGCCTACACGGGCGTGTAACCCCTGAAACTTAGAAAATTTTAAATTTTTGTGAAATTTCGTATGTGTTTCGGTTTAGTCCCTACCCTATTTTTGAGCATGCTTTAAGTCTCGATGACTTACTTAAGAAACAATATGAATGTAATTGATGAGTTACTTGATGAATTGTCTGTTAAAGTTTCCGATCTGTCCGGTAACGCTCTTAACCTTAGTCCGGCGTCGAACACGGGTTAGGGGTGTTACAATTATCTCCAAAACACACATACAACATCTAAAACTTACCTCTATGATCAGTGGCTCTTCACCTGCACTTACAAGTTAGTCGAACAATTAATCAAACCATTAAACAGGCAGTCACAATCCACCATTAATTCATCTAACTAAAACAGAAATAAAAGTTCCACACAATTAATGAGTCCATAATGTCCAATTACAACCCAAAAATTATAATAAATTCTAATTCTAAATCCTGAAATTTGGTCCTTCATTGCCTTCCTCATTTGATTTGGGAACGCATCAACATACCCAAGTGTAACCTTGTTATAGATCACTTGGATGACTTACTTCCACACCTCTCCACAAGCTATATCACCGCAATGTTTTAAATAGGAGTGTGAGCTTATTGAAGCTCAATGAGTGCTCAAAAATACTACAGATAAACACATCAGTCAGGTTAGAAGGTATACATACAATAACGATTCATAAATTATTATAGCTTGCACAAAATAGTAACTCATGCAACATAACAGAACTCATAAAATAAGTAGTGCACATATAATAAGCAATTCACATAAAATATGCAGATCACATAATATATCAATTCACATCAAACATCAATTCATATGAGATAACAATTCATATTAAATAGCAGTTCATACTACATAACAGTTTATATCACATCATAACTCATATATTTCAAATAATGATAAATTGACATTTTTGTGATTATGAAACATATAGGGGAACCTATCACCACCTATAAGTGGATTTTATCACCACACGCTGGATAAACGAATTTATTTATGATGTCTCGCTTTTGGACTCAAAGAACCCAACCCTGAACCTAACGTTGTCTCTGTAACAGCCTGTTTTTAGTGAAATCAGAATAGTGGTTTTGAGACCACAAATTCGAGTCTGGAAGGAAAATTTATTTTAATATTATTTCATGGTCTGCGTTATGATAGAAGTGTCGTATGAAAATTTTGTAAAGATATTCTTATCGATTATATGTTTAATTTGATAAAAGGGCCAAATTGCATAAAATGCAAAAGTTGAATTCTAGTAGCTAAAGGGATCAAATAGCTATGGAATTCAAAATTTGAGGTCCTTATATGGAAAATAGACAAATTAGAGGAGTTAGTAGATAAGCATGATTAGTTATCAATGGAAAATTAGATAAAGAAAAGGATGAAATTAGAAAGAGAAAATATAAAAAGATGATAAATAATAAAATAAAAGAAAATATCATCATATTATCATCTTTCCTAAATTAAAAAGATTGAAACCCTAGCTATGGAGACTTGAGTTCAAGAAAGTTATTTTGGCTCAATTAGGTGAGTATTCAAGTCCCATTTTTTATGATTTTTATGTTTTCGAGATCGTAATAGCTTAATCTAGCTATCTCGGGGATTAATTTGCAAAGTTATCAAAGTACTAGGGTTTTGCCATGGATGAGTATGTATAAACTATGAAGTTTTATGGTAGAAAATGGAAGGTTGTTGATAGATAAACAACTTCTGTAAAGTGAATTTTGATGAAATTGTGATTTAGGAACTAAATTGAAAAGATATAAAATTCATGGAAAAATTTTGAATTTTATGAAATACATGGGCTGTTATTGTGACATATGAAATTCGGTTAGGCTTGAAATAAGGATTAAATTGCATGAATTTCATTTTCCGAGCCTAGGGACAAAATTGTAATTAATTAAAAGTATAGGGGCAAAATGGTAATTTTACTAAAGACGTGTATTGGACTAAATTGAATGTGAATTTGTATTAAATTGAGCTAAATCCATTCGTATAGATCCGGATAGACCAAATACGGAATTGGAACGAGGAAAAGAAAAAGTATTGGATTAGTAGATTTTGCGTACACGAACACTTATCGAGGTAAGTTTGTGTAACTAAATTGTATATTTATATGTTTAAATTGAATGTTGTATATGTGAATTATATAAATTCCATATATATGAGATTGATCACATGTCCAACAATGCTCGATAAATATTAAGTCCCGTTTGAATAAATAAAATTCAATGGATACAGGGATTCCCGAATTGGTTGTGATCCTGCATGTGTTGTGGAAACACCATAGGTCAAAAGAGCGTCCCGTTATTAGCTCTCATGAGCATCCCGATATTTGGCTCTCACGAGCTTCCCGTTATATGGTTCTTGCGAGCTTCCCGTTAATAGCTCTTTGGAGCATCCCGATTGGTTGTGATCCTGCATATGTTGTGGACACACCGCAGCTCTTATGAGTGTCCTGATATATGGCTCTTTGGAGCTTCTCGATTAAAGGCTCTTTCATGAGCATTTCGATTAATGGCTTTCCAGAGCTTCCAAATATTGGCTCGCTTGAACTTCCTGTTATACAGCTCGAATGAGCTTCTCATTACATGGCTCACATGAGCTTCCCGTTATATGGCTCAAGAGAGAGCTTCTCGTTTATGTGCTCGTATGAGCATTCCTGAATATGAATTGACGAATTATAGATTTTTACAATTCGTGTATGTTACCCGTGTATCCATCGATATTTTGAATGATTCAACGGGCAATGTTCTGTTACAAGAAAATGTAAATCTAATACGAATTGTTACCTGAATGTACATGAAATTACATAGAAATGATAGAACATGATATATATGAAATATGAGATGGATGATACATGTATGGAACTTGCTTGGTGACTATGTTCAACCATGTTTATGAGTTATTATATGTATTTACATGGCTAACACGATGAGGATATGTGTTTAGGCATTTGGCTAATTTGATTCGAGCATGTTTTGTATGCTTACCCTATATGTAAAATAATGGTAAGTTAAATTCTATGTTATACGAACTTACTAAGCATTAAATGTTTACTCTGTTTATTTTCCCCTATATTATAGTATTTGGAAGTTCATAAAGATTGGAAGCTAGTCGAAGACACATCACACTATCCATCGGCCCATTTCGATACAAATATAAAACTCATTTTGGTTATAATGGCATGTATACGTTAAGTAGCCAATGTTGGCATGTAAATGTTTTGGTTGTAACTAGCCATTGGAATGGCTTGTGATGGACATGTTTTGATGTATATATATAAAAGGTTGTAATGTGTTTGATGTGTGTTTGAAGTGGTTGATTGATAGAAATCATATTGGTATATTGATTATTAGTCTGAGTTAGTATAATTGGTAAAATATGCCTATATGTATGTATGGTTATTTTGGTAAGTTGGATAGTTGAACATATGTATTGTTAAGTCATGCATAAGACTTAGTTTTGGCTTGATTTGAATGTTTTGTATTGGCTTGTGAATGTGTTAAAGTGTTAATGTAGGTGGAAGACAAATTGGGTGAGAAATTTGGCTAGGAAATAGCCTCATTTTGTCCACACAGAAAGAGACACGAGCGTGTGTCTCTGCCGTGTGTGACACACGGCCTAGCACATGGGCGTGTGATTTGGCCGTGTGTCCCCTGCATCTTTAAAATTGAAAATAGAATGCTCAAATAATTTCACACAATCTGGCACACGGGCATGTGGCTTGGCTGTGTGACCCCTGCACCTATTTAATACAAGTCATTATGTCCACACGGCTTAGCACACAGGCGTGTGCCTTGACCGTGTGACCTAAGTCAGAGAGTTACACGGGTACAGACATAGGCTGGACAATGCCATGTGTCCCTATTTCGAATGCCCACATCGCCTGAGATACGGGCGTGTCACTTGGCCATGTGAACCACACGGCTTGACCACACGGGCGTGTGTCCCTTACACTTTGGAAAATTTTTGAAATTTTGCGAAAAATGCTCTAAGTACCCGGTTTAATCCTGATTTGTTTCTAATGCATATTTTGGGCCTCGATGGCTCATATAAGGGACATTATGATTGATTTTTTATTTGAATGCTAAATGATATGAAATGCCTGTTACATGTTCTGTAAATTCTGGTAATTCTCCAAACCCTGTTCCAACGTCAGATACGAGTTAGGGGTGTTACAGTCTCCAATATAAGTGTAGCATGAATGCTCGCACTCTCCAACACTATTGACTCATAGAGTCCTGCGCTATCTCCGGTGAATGGAGCTATGCTCTACATTCCCTTCTCTCTCAAATGCATCTCCAGGCCACAATGCCCATCACAATAAAAAGAGTGAGTACTCACAATCCTATGGCATGCCAACTATATCCAATGGTTCCATAAGGTCACAATGCCAACATATCTCTTTAACACATTCACAATATTCAGTATAATAGGGCTCACAATTAAGCAGAGCTCGCATAATATAACACAGTTCGTAATTCACAATTCACAATAGAGCATGGTTCGTAAATAATATAACATCATGCAACATATATTGCACACATAATCACAATTCACATATCATTCATGTCATAGCTCACATAAATCATAATTCACATATTTTATTTAGCATAAGGCTCGTAATAGCTTAGCTTACATACAATACAACTCAAAACCTCACAATGCACAATTTGGCAAATTAATACAGTTCGCCATATTAATACAGATCACCAAATTAACATAGTTTGCCATAATAATATAATTTTCCAAGTTAACACGGTTCACAATATAACACAGTACACAAAATTACATGGCATTATTCGCACATAAGTAAGGTTCGTGCACAAGTAACGTTCACACACCAACACACACAGTAGGTTCGCATATTAATTAAGCAGGGGTTCGCATATGTTACCTTAGCCTGCGTACTGGAGTTTAAATGTAGTATATCATACCACTCACCTAAGCTTTTGCTTCATCTACAATGCTCAAGTATGCCTTTATTTGCCTTTGTCGTGCTTGTAGAGGCTCTCAAATGACTTGAAACTTCACACACACATCAAATACATTGCAAAGGCATTACTAACAATAACAAACACCATTAAATCATTGTAAAATCACAGATCAAAGCTTTTAACCTCTATACCAAAAACTTAACTAGTTTTGCCGAAATAAGTATTTAACCACTCAAATCTCATTTCTAAGCTTGGATTTCAACTTCGTACATCCTAAATATCATCTAATTACATATCTAAACTGTATAAGAATATATATATATATTATATATATACATACCTATTTAGTAACCCTTGTAACGTCAAATTTCAGCAACATTTCAAGTCTAATATACGTATATATACTATACAAAAATACCTATAAATGCATATATATAATCATAAACGCATATATATTATATATAATAAGACCCATAAACGTATATATATTATGTATATACAATCCCACACACATATATATTATATACATACCTACCTATTTAGTACAACATCTCACAAATATATGTATGTACTCATTTAGTGCAACAGCTCACAATTGCTAATATGCTCTCACACACACGCGACATTTTTAATGCACCACTCACCCTTGTTTTTGACAGATTACTTAGGCACAATTTTACTCTACTTAATTCTTATACTAAATCCTAGTTTAATTCATGAATTTGTTTAAAGATTTCATTAAATTGAATTTACAAACCTCTTAATCCTATTAACACCTATTGAAAACTATTTCCATATTAACACTTAGCTATTTATTACTTGTTCCTCCATTTTTATGCAACTTGAAGCTTTAAAACCATGGATCTTCCATTTTCTTGCTTAGATCTATGAAAATTCTGAATTAAAATACCTAATAAAAATTTAATACATGAGAAAATAATATATTTACCTTTAGTTCGAAAAACTCCACAAATTTGCACCAATTGAGCAAAAACGAGCAAAGTTTAGGTGAGAAATTGGAGAAGAAAGAGTGATTTTCTGGCAAAATTGAAGTAGAGGGTGTTTGGATGCTAAGAAAATATAAGAGATGCAGAAATAGAAATTTTTGAGAGAAAATTTCCAATCTAGATCTAACAAATTTTTAAAATGATGAAAGCTTGGAGGGAAACATAAAAAAAAAAAAACAATGGGTGGCTTTTTATAGCCAACCAACTTCTTTAAAAGTTGGGCTATCTACCCTCTAAGTCCTCTCCTATTTTTCCCTTAATCTAATAGCTCCCCTTTTTAACTACTAGTCTTAATTTACACATTTAACCTTTACTTTAACCCCTATTTCTATTTAGTCCCTGCTAACCTATACGAATAATCCAATTATTCTATTATTACCATTATTATTTAATAAATTATTTTATCCTATCTTAATTTCTATGATATTAAACCCAATTTTTCTCTCGAGCCCACAACCTAATACCCAATTCTACTAACTCAATTTTTGGGATCTGACATGTGTTTTCGAGTCCGCAACAAATGTTGGATCTCAGAATCATTAAGAAATAACATGTAACCATGTGTATGAGTCTTTTACCAAGTTCATTGGGAAGCTTTCATTTACAAACTCGTTCTCATTCCTATGTATCATAATTCAATATCTCCCATCTATACTCAGCAAACCAAATCTGACTTACCAAATTTTCAATTATACAATTAAAGAACAAAAGAAAAGAAAGTCAATAATGTTTATAATATATGAGCTTACCTAGCGGAATGATAACACTACACAATAGAGTCTACTCAACAACTTTCCCTTTCTCATAATATTCTATCGACGATTCAAATCTTGATCTATAACATAATTTAATTCAATTTTTATCAACCAATATCATTTATCAGCTTATGAAGCATATAAGTTAGTTCAATTCTATCACTCAAAATTCCCTTAAACCTAACACGTTATACAGTCGAGCCTTTTTTTATAACAAATTTTATATAAATCTTAAATTGGTTTTAAAATGTCTACACTTCAGTCCTGATATTTGAAACTAACAAGTTTTCATTTTACCAACTGATTCTCTTTCATAACCTCTCTTCTAATCTAATCATTTAACACCACAATTTTAAGCATTCAACAATGGCAATCTCATGAAATCTTTAACACTTTTAGAAACGAACACCACTGTTAGCTAGATTGAAGTACAACTATCTCAAAAACACAAAATTCATGCAAAACGAGCTCGAATTAGCTTACCATGCAAGAGCAAAAACTTGGCCGAACTTTCCTAGCTCAACAAATAAGAAATATGGTGATGGAGAGGATGAAAGAAAGAAAATGAACTCCCTCTTTCCATCCACTATGTTACGGTATATATATCTAATCTAATTATTAATTAAAATTAACAATATTGTAGATAACACCAACACTTATCCGGACACTATCTAAAAAAAGGGTCAAATTGTCATTTTAGGCCCTAATTGATTAATGTATTATTATTAGCAAATAGAAATCCATAATAGTCATCTTGTACCACCTTTACGATTTCATCCTTGTACTATGATAAATTCTCTAATCAATTAAATTTTTTGAACTAAAATTTCGTATAACACTATATTAAACCAATGATTATTAAATACTAATATCTACAGAATCAATCATCGAAGAACGGGGTTCCAAAATCACTGTTTTCGGTACCACTGAAAACAAACTGTTACAAAATCATTATGCCATTTTTGTAATGAAATGAAAAAGTGTTACTAATAGCAATCACATGGGGAAATTTGAAATAATAAAGTATAGGCATAATGACTTATCTGGCATGTCAATTTTATTTAAAAAAATCATTTTAGCTTTCCATTTAACTTTTCTTCTTTTTTACCTCTTAAACTAGTATTGTTGGTCAAATCACTCCGAAATGGATGAAAAAGTTAACAAATGTTAACTTTTCTGACATAACATACACGTGGATGCCACGCCAACAATTAATATTTTTTAAATATAAAAATTATAAAATGTATTAAAAAGTATGAAAATTAAAAAATATATATTTTTAATAATTTAATTTTTTAAAAATTGAATTAATTGCTAACGTGTAATACATGTGGATGTCACAATAGTTGTAACACACCATACCCGACCCGATCGCCGAGTCAAGGCACCAGGATGTCACATTCATTGCAAGAGCAACTACTGAAAATTTCAGATCAATTACCATATTATTTAATTAATGTAGATCATTAACTCATTTTAGTAATAATTGGATTTACGACAGAACTAATTATGAGTTAAAGGAACTCATTAAAACATCCACAATTGATTAAAGGCCAAATTTGTAAAGTTCATAAATATTTTTGAATTGTTGTCACGACGTTAGGTTTTCCACGTCATGACATGGCGAACTTATCGTCGTGACGTCGTCTCCATCTTCCTACAAGTTCCACACTTTATTTTTATTTTTTTTATATCATTACCTAAACCGTATTTAGATATCATAACTGCCACTTCATTTTACATATCATCCACTTACATCTATTTCTAATCTCAAGTCCTCATAAAAACATGATATTCAATCAAAGATAACAAAGTTTATAAAATTAACACAAATATTAAAGTTTTACAAATAAGACCATTGGAGGACTTGCACTTTCAAAAGTAGTTTACTCGCTTTATGTATATTTCATATTTATTTCTAAATTGTGCCAATAATTTTAATTCTTCATAAAATTTTAAAAGAGATTTTAGTATCACATCAATTAACAATTATTTACTTATTATTTTATCAATTCGTTTAAACATACTCACATGTATTAATCATTCCATCACTTACAACCATTTCGAAACATTTCAAATTCATCTACTATATATGTATTTATATATTTTTCCTCCTCCTCCTCTCTATTCCACATCCTTTATGTATATATATGTATTAGAATCTTTCGCTTTTAGTACATAGCATGCTTATATGTAACAATATCTATAATTCCACTATTTACTTATGTATTCATATCAAAGTTGTCCACTTGATTCATAGTCACTAAATTATTTATATCATGAGCTACAGAATTCGAAATTAAGATCCACTTGATGTTTTTGAAACTAGACTCAAATATATTTTTACCATAAAAATTTCAGAATTTATAATTTAGCCAATAAGTACAGTAAATTCTTCAAATTTGTCTCTGTTCTGCTGCTTGATAGTTTCGACATTTCTTTACTAAAAATTAATTATCTCTTTGTAAAGGATTCGGATGATGTTTCCGTTTGTTTCTCTTAAAAATAGACCCATTAAGAATTTAAAAATATAAATTTAAGCCCCTAATAATTTTTTTTATTACAATTTTTGATAATTTTCCAAAGTCAGAACAGGGGAACCCCAATCCACTCTGAACTTGTTTCACAAAAACTAATATATCTCAAAATATAAAATTATGTTTCTTTCACCGTTTCTTCCATATGAAACTAGACTCAATAAGCTTTAATTCCATATTTAATTAAATCTCTAATTAAATTTCTCTAATTTTTGGTGAATTTTAAAAGTTGAGTCATTGTTGTTGTCCAAACTGTTTTAATGAAAATATTTTCTTTTCCATGGTTCTTTGCACTATCTTTCATTCAATCACACATAATTTTCATACTTTTGATTACTATACAATTTAATCACTTATGTTTATGTGTAGATTACATGTTCATTTCTTAATCTTAGTACTTTTCACCACACAAATCACATTCTCTTTTACCAATTTAGTGTTTTAAGTCTCTATTCTTCATCAAATACTTTCTATTTCTAGTATTTAAATTAAATACATGTTTCATACATCTCACTCAAAACATCTTTAACTCAATCTATTGAAATACAAGTAGGTTTAGTATGAAACTTACCTCCTTTGTCAATAATTTCTTCATTTCTTCTTCATTTCCATGCATTTCTCATTTTCACCACTTTCCTTCCTTTTTCTTCTCATTTTCTCCACTTTCATATACTATTTTCTTACTTCTAAATTGATGAACATATTCTCTAGAATCTATACTTCATCTTCTCTCTTTAATATCTAAGGAGATATTCAAAAATTTTGGATAAAAGGTAGGTTTTCATGGCAAAGGACTAAGTTGTAAAGAAAAGAAAACTTTCTTTCTCATCCTTTCACTCATGTTGGAAGGATGATAAATTTCCTTTATCCTTCATTTCTTTTTATACTACCATTTTCTAATTAAAATAATAATAATAAATATCTAATTAAAATATTAATAAAATAATATGTAACTAATTAATTAATTAAAAATATCACTAAAATATCATCAACATCATCATTACATTCTAGAATTCTCCCTCTTGCTAATTGGCCATTTTTCCCTCTATGATCTTTCAAAATTTCATCCTTGAATCATCACTTAAATTGGTAAAATTATATTTAGCCCCTCACAATTCTTCACTTATTCAATTTGGTCCCTGCATACCAATTCCATATCATAGTAAATTGGGTTATTTTCACTTTTGGTCCTTCAACTTTCTCATTTTTACACTTTGATACCCTAAATTTTGAATATTTACACTTGAGCCAAAAACTTTTCACATATTTACGATTTAGTCCTTACTTTAAATCAATATACTAAAACCTACTTCTTAATTATTATTATTTTTTAATACTCCTCAATATTCTCTTTTATAATCTTTATATCATTTTCTCATTTTACCGAAAAATTAGCTATACATTATTCAATTTATTACTACTTTTATTATATATCAATTTTAGGGATGTTACATTTATACTTGTGCCATAGAACTTTTTGCATATTTACAATTTAGTCTCTTCCTTAATTTAATACATCATTTCATGCTTCTTGATTTAACTCTCTTTTGATATCTTGTAACTTTCATTTTCTTTGATCTTATACCTTATTTCGCAAAGATTTTATGTCATATATTTACGACCAAGGGGGTTTTAAGGATGTTACAATAGTAAAGATAACATACGTTAATTTTTCCATCAATTTTGGGGTGATTTGACAAACAATGCAAATTCAAGAACTAAAAGAGGTGAAAAAATAAATGGATGGTTAAGAAGACTTTTGTTTTTGGTAAAGTTGGAGGACCAAATAATCACTGTGCCCAAAGTATATTCGTGTCGACTCTAAAAAATTTAAATATATCTGATTATGGGATATTTTTATAATATATTATAAGACACTTCCTACGTGAGTAGAAAAACGTTATGTAAAAAATATGTTTATAAAAAATATGATATTAAAATTAAGGGGGCATTGGTTGTGAAGGTTGAATTTAAAAGCTTAAAACTCATCTATCTCAAGTTCAAATCTCATTATAAAATATGTTCATGAAAAGACAAAAATACTCTTATATTAGTATTTATTACTTAGTATATAAGAGGATATTCTAGTAATTCTTCAATTGAGTTGGTGTTGGTGTTCAGTTGACTCATGACACCAAACCAGTCATGTGGCTTAATATAAGTATAGTTAAAAAAGATGTGGGAAAAAAAATTTGTGTAATAGTTTTAAAATGTACAAAAAAGTTAAAATAAAGTTTTGGTTGAAGTGGTAAAACAAAGTTTTACAAATGTTAGTAGTATAAGTTCAAATTTCACTTCACGCAACTTTTCTCTTGGTTTTATTTAAGATATAAAAGTCAACAGTGTCCTCATAATAATATTACTTGTTTTATGGTTCATGTTTGGAGTTTATGATTGTCTTTCCTAATAATGTTGTCCCTAAGGATCGAACAAACGTCTCTCCCTTAAAAATGTAATGTGCCTTACTATTATACCCAGTCTTATTGGTAAAGATAAATTTTGATAATTTTTTCCACTCACTCATTTTATAGAATCTAGTATAAATTATGGGTACATTAAATTATTGATGAGAACCCTAAAGTGCCATTAATAATTATATTTCATAGAAGGGACAAATACTAAATTTATTCAACCTCTCACTCAAGTGATATTTGAGGCAATATATAAAGTAAAAGATGCCTTTCAAATCAAATGGAGTTGATGCCACAACACCTAATCTTATAAGCCAATAAGTTATATTATTATACATAATTCAATACTTTTTCTTCCCAATGTCTTATCAACCGTCTTCCAAGTCTTTTTAATGTTGTTATGTTTTTGCTTTGCATATTCAAAATAGAATACAAATTCTGTCGGTTTTGGAATACAAATTTTCTTTCTTAGGCACGGTTTGATAAATTATTGAGAAAATTAAATTAATTAGAAATTATATGTTTGGATGATTAACTTTTTTATAAAATAATGTAAAAAATATTAAGTAGATAAGAGTTATTTATGAAAATATTTTTAATTTATTCTATTCTATTTTATTTATTTTAATATTATATTATTTTATAAAAATTTACTTTTAAAATTTTGTTTTTGTTTAGAATAAGGTGAAATATTTTAAAATTAAGGATAAAATGTAGAATGTATTTTTAAAAAAAAAAATCTATATTTATCTAACAATCTAATTATATTTCGTAATTAATTTTGAGTAATATATCAAATAATTTTATAACATAAATTTAGTAATTAAATTTTTAATATTTAATTTTTCAACACTTATTTTTTCAGTTTCGTGGTACCTAGCTTTAGCTCGTCTTATATTTGATATTCCGTTAAGATTATAAACCTAACAATGTTTTTAAAACTAAATCGATAATCAAATTCATCAAATTGCCAATTCTCGATTCAACCGATTTAATAATATAAAATAATAATTATTAAAATAACACTTTAAAAAAAGAGACAAACTTAAAATTAGTTTTGAACTTTTTATTTATAAAAAAACTGATAAGTCCAACTATTGATAGGCCCATAATTTAAAAAAAAAAATCAATATCATAATTATTATTTTATCACTTTCCAGATTTCCATTCATGCGTCCTCTGTTTTATTCTTTCATCATTCTTTTCTCTCTCTTTTCCCATAATCTTTCATCTTTCTCTTTTTTCTTCACACATTTTTTTTCCCTTTTCATTTAAACTCTGAAAAAGACCACTTCTTCACAATTTAAAAGATTCTAATGATTTAGTTTATCTCTATCTCCTTTGTACTTTTGATTTATGGTTGTTATTGCTTCAAATCTAACTACCCTATACTCCAAGAATAATTTGGGGTTTTTAGCAAAAAAAGGACAAACAAGAAAAGGGATGTGCAAATTTTAGGTTAGCAGAGACAACTTCAAGGGAATTGGAATGAAAAAAAAATCTATTTGTTTAAAATTTCGGCCTAAAAATAATAAAATTGGTTTATCCTATTTTCGGTTTGGTTGTGATTTATATCAATTTGCGAGTAAACTAAAATTTCCCCTTACTCCGAACTAGAATATTGGTTGGTTCCCAATCCGATCAGTCGGTTTAGTTTCAACAACCAAGACCTCACTCGCTTATGGTGTACTCAACAAATGGAGTTTCACCATTTGACCTTGCCAAGTCAAGTGGTCATGTCTCTTTTATGCATGGATATCACATGGAACTCCATTAAGTCCACTCTAGCCCACTTTCCATCTAGTCACCAAACATATCAATCCAATCACCACTTAGCTAAAGACATACCTTGCTTTCTAATTTGCCTACCTAGAAAAGACCCCTTTGGCACGTCAGAGATGGATGGTAGCCAAACACCTACTGTAAATACCCATTTCTTCTCCATCAAGGGTAAGACTTTTCTAACATACCAAAACTCTTCCCTACCATTCATAGCTAGATTAACTCTTCACACTTCCTTTTGCCTTCGTGTGAATCGCCGTCTCCTCCTATATTCTCTACTTTGTATCAACAATTTGGTGCAGTGAGTGTGGATGACATGGCTCATCCTAATAAAGGTATCCCCAAAACCAAGATACCTCCAACAATCCCTCTACCTAAGGCTTTCAAAATGACCAGACCTACCAATCTCAACCAAACATGCATATTTATAACCTTTTATAGTGACCCATATGACAACCTATACCAACAATATCCAACTTAGAAACTAAAATGCTAATGCCAGTTGCATGTCCAAGATGCAATGTCAATTGCAGTTCACTTTACAATTGGGTTGCGACTTGCCATATTTGTTGGCATCTTTTGACCAAACTACCTTGGACTTATTTCCACATTACTTTGAGAATTTTAAATAGCAATTTATTGGATTGGATCACGTTGAATATTGGTCAAACAAGGATTCTATAAAGATCTTTTGGTGTGATCGAATTTCCTTAAATAAAAAGATTTTTTTTCTAAAAAAAGCTTTATTCCTAAAAGATCTCTAATATTCATATTCCTTATTCAAGACCTACTTGACCGTAATTCAAGGAGATTGAAGTTTTGGAAAGCCAATTACGCCTATTTAAGAGAAGGCTTGTGTAGCGCCCTGAATAACTTATTTCTATTTTTGTAAATATCTGACGTAAGTGAGTATCTGCTTCAGTGGTTAAGTGTTCTGGGTGTGTGTGTGTGGTCTTAGGTTCAAGTCTCACCTTTGCTAATTTTGTTAATTTTTTTATCTAAGCCTTATCCTTGTTCAATGGGCTTATATTAAATTGCCTGTAAATTCATATCAGAATGAGCCTACTGGTTCAAGTGGTAAGGGGGTGGTGTATTGGAGGTCTTGTGTTCGAATTTCTGCGTAAGCATGAATGTTAATTTTTGCTCCAGTTGACTGTGAGTGTTTGGATAGAGATAGAATTCTGTAGTGGTTGAGATTGAGGGGTTAGTGGGGAGAGATTTAAGGGATTTAGGAGTTAATCTGATATGATCTTTATTTTTATTCTTTTTCAAAATTTTCCTCTTTTTCCAGAAAAAATTGACGTCACTTCTTCTCCCATTTTTCTGAATTTTGTTCTTTTTCCAGTTCTGCAAAACTACTGTTGGATCATTGCGTTTTGAGAATTTCGTCGTTCTTCGTTCGTTTGGTAAGTGAAGTTTTGGGTATTCTGTAACTTCTATTTTCTAACGGGGGTTTGGGTTTATCTGTTGTTTGGCGGTATCGTGAGTAGTTAAGGATTGACTTCTGTCAATTTTTGCGTAGGAGAATGCGTGATGAAGGAGATTCACTCTGACGGTTTGAATCATGTCGTTACTTACTTTTTATCGACGGTAAGTTTCTTGCATTATTTCGGGTTTGTGAGTTGATCCATTAAATGATTGCTGAGTGGTCAATGGGTTTCTGTTTCTTAGGTTTCGGAGGGCTCAGAGTTGCTGTCGTATCTTAAACGAACCAAGTGTGTACCCGAAACGTAAAAAGACGAGTTCCAGTGAAAGCTAAAAATGGCCACTGTCAACGCCACACGGGCGTGTAGCCGGCCGTGTGGATGGCCATGTGCGAGACACGGCCATGTGGTCGACGAAGGCATGGCCATGCGCAGCACACGGTCGTGTGGTGGCTTGAGTGTGGCTGTGTGGGCCACACGGGCTAGGCCAAGTTGGGCGTGTGGGCCCACACAGGCATGTCACACAGGCGTATGGATTTTGGGCCAGGCCTTGTGGGCCACACGGGCATGTGGGCCCACACGGGCAAACCATATGAGCATGTGGGTCTATATTTCTGTAAATGTTCCCTAGGGTCGCACGGGTCGCTCCGATCGACTGTGGGCCTACTGTAGGGTTGGTAAGGGCTAATTAAACCCTAATCTGTATGCTATGATATTCTGATAGACTGATCTGAGTAGGATACTGAATGTATGCCGGACTGTACTGCTATATGAATATCTATATCTGTTTATAAGCATGTTGAGCATGTTTAATCTGTTATATCTGTATCTAATTTCTGCATCTGTTTATTGGGGGGGATTTGTATAAGAGGAGGAAGTGTTCTGGAAGGCGATCATCGCCTATTTTCTGGTAGCTTGGCTGCACATTATCTGATATGTTTCATAATGGCACGATATGGTGTATAGGGTTTGGTGGGTGTTTTTAACCCCACATGGTGTGATGGGATGGTCGGAGTTAGTGTGTAGAGGATGGGGGTAGGATACTGATTATCTGATCTGTATATCTGATTCTGTTGACTGTATCTGAAATGGGCATGGGCCCGAATCTATATCTGACTTTTATGTGATAATCTGTATGTTTGTATGCTTAATTTTGTTGGGTTACACACTGAGTTTACGAAAACTCACATCTATCTGTCTGTTCTGTTCAGGTAATCCACAGAGTTAGGCGAATCGGTGCGGTAGAGACTCAGCGGTGACCACTCGATAGTAAACTGCTTTAAGTTATTAATTTACGATTTTATTTATGATTTTGGTTTCTTTTAAGAGTTTGTAATTTCGGGGACTCTCTGAACTTTATGGTTTTAACTGTTGGTTTTTGGTTATTGATTATTTGCATGATTTGTTAAGATGTGTTATGAATTCGACGGTTTTACACAAAAAGGGGTTTTCTGAAAATAACAAATCGTGATTCTAAATTATAATGAATTTATTAAACTTCCGCCGTAATAAGTGTTTTGACAAACTAATTAATTAAACAACGTTTTCAGTATATTCATAAACGAACTCGAGGTATAAAAATTGAATGGTTTAACAAGTTAACACCGTTTTCAAAACCCATTACTTGTGACATGACCAGATTCAGCCATAATGTCTAGGCCATGTTTGGGGTGTTAAATTTAGTGGTATCAGAGCCAGGTTACAAAACTCAGACTCTGAAATTTTTGGGTTCCAAAATTGTGATTTAAAAAGAATTGGTTTTCAAATATTTTGGATAATTTGAGAAAGCATGTGGTACACTGAGTCTCCGGCGCTGATCCTATAAGTACTTCTGAAACTTAGATAGAACTGTTCTGCAAACACTGTAGATAGCACTCTCTAAAACTGTATTGAAATAGTTAGAGACTAGAACTTCTGAAAACATATATGAACTTTTGATAATTTATACATAAAATATCTATTAATAAATACTAGAACTGATGCATAATACTTTATAATGTAGATTAAAATTTGAAATTTACGATAAGCGCTCGTGGAACACGCGGACATGGTACTCGTGACCGTGGTAGAGGCCGTAGAGGGGCTCAGACTGAGTCTTCTTCTCTTGGCAGTATACCAAATCTAGACACGAGTGAGACACCGGTTTCGCCTGCTACTGAGACTGGGCCTCAAAACCGTTCAGCTAGGGACGACGCACTGTCCCAAGCCATGTTGAGGATTTTGGAGAGGGCCGATGGACCCCATTATGGTTCTGGGGGCCGTGGGTTAGTAACTGAACAATTTCGGTCCAATGGTGCTAAGCTGTTTAGGGGTGTTACTGGAGTCCCTAATGTGGCCGAGTATTGGTTTGAGGCCACCAAGAGGATCATGAATGATCTAGACTGTACACCCGAGTAGAAATTTAAGGGTACAGTCTCCTTACTTCGCGACGAGGCATATCAGTGGTGGTTGACGGTTGAGGAGGGTACTCAGCCTGATCATCTAAACTAGGATTTCTTTAAGACCACCTTTTAGAGTAAGTATGTAGAGGCGAGCTATGTTGATGCTCGTAGGCTTGAGTTCATGAATCTCACGCAATGTGATAGATCTGTGGCCAAGTATGAGGCTGAGTTTCTGAGGTTGAGCTGTTACGCTCGAGGCATAGTGGCGTCTGAGTATGAGAGGTGCGTCCGGTTTGAGGATGGATTAAGGGATAATTTGAGGGTATTTCTTGCTCCACAGAGGGAGCGAGAGTTTGCAGCTCTAGTTGAGAAGGCGAAGATCACCGATGATGTTAAGCGCGTGGAGCGCCAGAATAGGGACCGAGAGAGAGGTAAGAATAAGAGGGATTCAGAGCCCTCTAGTTCTATTCAGAGGCCTAAGAAAAAGGCCAGACCTAATGGGCCAGTTAGAGTGGGGGCTCCTGTTGCTCCTATTGGGATTCAGTTGTGTTGAGATTGTGGTAGGCGCCATCTGGGCGAGTGTTGGAGGTGGATTGGAGCATGTTTAAGGTGTGGATCTTTGGAGCACCGCATTAGAGAGTGTCCACAGTGGGCAGATTAGATGTAAGCCTCGGGACGGGGTTCTGTACAGTCTTAGAGAGCAGTTCAGCAGCCACCTAAGGGTCGTGGACAGGCTAGGGGTGGTAATGGTATGAGCCGAGGGCAGAGAGCATGGGCAGAGGTGATGGTCAGACTGAGGCGGGACAGCCTGCATTGGTTTATGCTGCTCGTCGCCGGGAGGATAGAGATACTCCAGATGTTATCACCAGTACGTTCTTAATTTTTGATGTACCTTACACTGTTTTGATAAACATAGGTTCTACACACTCTTATGTAGCTAGTTCAGTATCTGAAAACCTGGGGATTTTTGTTGAGAGCACTTCTAGTGAGGTTACTGTATTGAGTCCGTTGGGGCAGTCTGTTCGGGTTAATAAGCTTTATAGGGATGTTCTGTTAGTGGTTCAAGAGGTTATTTTTCTAGCGAATCTAATAGAGCTTCTGTTTGGGGAGTTCGACTTAATTCTGAGTATAGATTGGTTGGTTGAACACCGTGTTAGTTTGGACTGTGCATCTAAGAGGGTTGTTTTGAGGTCCGAGGATGATATGGAGGTGGTTGTGATTGGTGAGCGTCAAGATTATCTGTCCAATGTGATCTCCGCTCTTGTGGTTAAAAAATTGGTTCGAAAATGGTGTGAGGCGTATTTGACCTTCGTTAGTGTTTCTAATTTTGGGGACTCTTCCATCGGGAATATCAGAATAGTGAGGGATTTTTTGAATTTCTTTCCTGAAGAGTTACCAGGTTTACCTCCAAATCGAGAGGTTGAGTTTGAAATTGAGCTTCTTCCGGGTACAGCTCCGGTGTCCATCGCTCCCTACCGAATGGCACCGAAGGAGCTTACAGAGCTTAAGGCTCAACTTTAAGAACTTATGGATCGTGGTTTCATCCGCCCTAGTGTGTCACCGTGGGGGGCACCAGTTCTATTTGGGAAGAAGAAGGTTGGCACCATGAGGATGTGCATTGACTATCGGCAACTGAATAAACTGACTATGAAGAACAAGTATCCACTTCCGAGGATCGACAATTTGTTTGATTAGTTCCGAGGGGCTTCAGTGTTTTCGAAGATTGATCTTCATTCTGGGTATCATCAGTTGAAGGTTAAGGAGGTGGATGTTCATAAGACTACATTTAGGACTCATTATGGACATTACGAGTTCCTAGTTATGCCTTTTGGTCTGACGAATGCTCCAGCTGCATTCATGGATCTGATGAACAGAGTCTTTCAGCCTTATCTGGATCAGTTCATCGTGGTCTTTATCAGGATTGAACCCAAAGGATTTTCAAGTGAGTAAATGTGTTTATCAAGTTAATTACAAGTTAAGCAATTACTAATCTAATCGAGTCGAAAATTATTAGTGCAAGTCCAAATAAAATTACTTATAAACTAAAATTAAACTATTAATTAAACTAATTAAGCTAAACTTTCTTCCTAATGTTTTAGTTAATGTAAATGATTAAGCGATGGTCGATTGATTAGTTGAGTGCTAATTAAACTAATAACCCTATACCGATTATATTGGTTGCCACTTTTAGTTAGGAATCTCCTCTCGTTCTCATCCTAGACTAAAAGATACCACCTAATATTACTTCTCGGTCTCACCTAGGCATATAGAGTACCTTTCGATCTTACTACTCGGCACAATTATATCGAACTATCTAAGGATAGACTCTCATCTCGGTCTCGTTTATCTAGGTTTTCTACTAGAGGCGTTAATTCTAACGTATTAGATATAATCAAACAACCAATCAATCAATAATAGACATTAACTTAAGCTAACAAACAACCAATCAACCAACCATCCAACAATTTAGCACATACTCAAACTCAAATTCTAAACAAGCATTTTATCAAACATAGTGTAAGCATAAAATGAAAGCAAAGGGTTTAAAAAAATGCTCATTCAATTGATGAAGTTCCATTGAAGCCCAAGAGCTTGTCCATCCTTGTTTACAAAATCTTCTACAATAAGGAATAAAGTAAACAACAAAACTAAAATCTATCTTAAAAAGAAAAGAAAAAAAAACTGATCTAAAAATGAAAGGAAAAGAAAACCTAACCCTAAAACTGTTGAAAACTAAAGGAAACTATCAGCCAACAAAAATATGAAATGAAAGGCTTATAAAGTTATATTTATAGCCTACTAACATTTAACCTAATAATAACCATTTTGCCCTTAAGTGAAAAATAGACTTAAGCTTGTTGGACATAAAATTGCCCCTGTAGTTTTTTCACCTGTCAAGCTTAGGTATCGCGATACCCACAATAGTCTTGAAATGGGTGGTCCTGGGATGTCTTGGTATCATGATACCTATTACTCAGTATCGCGATATCATTTTAACTACCCTCGATTCTCTTCATTTCAGCATTGTCTGGGATATCACGACTTCCATGCTTCGATATCGTGATACCCCCCTTCTAGGTGATGTTTTCTTCATGTTCGAACCACCGCTGACTCCCTACAACACTCAATCAACTTGTTAGGTTCCTATAATACGATTGGCCAATTTGAGTCTCAAAAATAGCTTAAAACTAATAAAAATAATTTATTAATAATAAAACTCAAAATCAACAAAAACATATAAAAAACACTTAAATTGCTCGAGAATAAGCTCCTAAAGTATATTAGAAAGCCTAATTTGACGTATCAAATTATGATAGATCACTATACCATTTTTTTTTTTACATATTAAGGATTAATATTATTTATACAAATAAATTTATAAATATTTAAAATTAAAAAATAAATAAAATTTGTTAAGATGAATCAATATTTAGTAATACCCTCAAAATTTTTGGTATTCTATAAGAACTTTTTATGAAAAATATTAGTATACCAAAATTTGATTTCTCAAGAAAAAGTCATTATTATGAAGACATATAAAAAAATATAAGGAATTATGTTATTCATGTGAATAAATTTACAAATATTAAAAATTAAAAAATAAATAAATAAATTTTGGAAGGAACCAACATTTGTTATTCCCTCATGATTATTGGCACTTCTTCATAATTCTCTCAAAGTTTTTGGTATCCCCTTAAAATGGTTGATATTTCCTCAAATTTCTAGTATCCCTCGGAATTGTTACTCCCTCAGTTTTTTTTTTTTTTTTTTAATATTTTTTCATAATTTTTCTTTATATTCCATCAATTTTTTTGGTATTCTCTTATAACATTGGTTTTGGTTTGAGAAATTAAATTTTGGGATATTAAATTTTGATTAAGAATTTATATAAAGTGATACCAAAAATCCTGAAAGAATACCAAAATTTATGAGGAAAGCAATAATTAAGAACTTTTGAAGTAATTTACCGGAAAACATATTCACATTTTATTTTTAACCGGAGTAACGAGTTGTATGTTTTATTTTTTATGAAAGCTGATCGGAAGCATTCCATAGAATTTCCCTTTATCATAAAAAAAATCAACTTTGGTATTGTGATTAATAAGATTATTATTTTAAAAAAATAATTTGAAGTTCTACAAAATTTGTGTATGTCTCATATATTAACTTAATTTTTTTTTTATATTTTTAAAATATAGGACATGTAGCACTTTGTTAATATTATAAAATTTATAAATAATTCTAGTTTTAATTTATATAGATAATTATAGAAAAAGAAATACTAGTATGTACGAAGTGCAAAAATTGAAGAAAATTATTACTTAAAAGATCCAAACTTATGGTGTCGAATAAAATAATTGATTTTTGGACAAATCTAATCGTGTGCAGGCATATTCATGACCCTATTTGAATTTAAATTAAATAGTAAAATATTTTACTTTTAATTTAATTATAACAATATAAATACAAAATTTATTGATTAATTTGTTACTTTATTATTATAACAATAAAACTAATTTATGTATTGGTCATACTGTTTTTTAAAATTCAAATGAAATATTATCTTATTTAAAGTTTTATCTAGTTAAGTAGTGAGATCATGTCTGGTGAGATTAAAAAATAATGGTGGTAGAAGATTAGTTATTATAGTGGTGATTTACATTTGAGGTGAGATGTATGTTTGGATGCAAATGTGACAGTGGCAATGAGATGATGTAAAAAAATCTTATCATTAAGGATATAAGATTAATATAAACTAGATTAAGGCACACCCGTTGTAACGACCCGATAGTCACGGGTGTCGGAAAATGTATTTTTGAGACTCCGTTTTCGTAAAACGGATTCGTAAATATTTATTAAAAATATTTACGAAGTTAGTTGTGTAGTTAATTAGGTTTTGGTTAGGTGAATTTGCATGAATTAAGAGTAATTAGGAATAAGGACTAAATTGCATAAAAGATGAAATTTGAATTATAGAATAAAGAAAAAATAAAGGGACTAAATATGCAATTAAGCCTTATTTCAACAAGTGGATGGTAATAGTGATTACATGTGTAAAAATAATATACATATGTATATATTAATAAAATATGTATTAATATTTAAGTAAATATATATAATATAATAATAATAAAGTAAATAAAATAAAATAAACAAGTAAATGAAATAAATAAAGCAAAGAAAAAGAATAGAAAGAACAAAGCAGAAAACGAAACAGGGAGAAAAGAAAGAGCAGAAAGAAAAGAAAGAAAGAAAGGAGAATCTAGGGTTTCAAGGTTCCAAGTTCAGTTGGTTAGTCAATTTAGTCTTTTTTTTTGTAGTTTTTATGTTTTTAGAATCTCAATATTAAATATTACCCGATCTATGTTAAAATTTTAGAATTTATTGAGTTTTTAAATGTTGACTATGTTGAATAATTTGAGTATTAGGAATTAAATTGATAGATTTTTAAGTTAGAAATGAAAAAGGATTGAATTGTAGAATAAATTGTAAATTTTGAGTAATAGGGACTAAATTGTGAAAATTTAAAAATTTAGGAATTTATGTGAAAATAGGGAGTTGAATTTAGTCTAAAGTGGAATTTGCATGAACATAAAGAATTAAATGTGAAGAATAAAAGTTAGTCTCCATTTAGGGACTAAATTGGAATTTAGACAAATGTTGAGTAAAAAGTTGAAATATTCGATATGAAATTTAAATTGTATTGTATTGATAAATTTTAATTGTTTTAATTCCGTAGCTAACGTCGTACCAGAACTCTCGACTAAAAATGGGAAAGATAAAGTCGACGAGGAATAGCTCGGAATTTCTGGTTTGTATTTCTATAATCCGAAGCTAGTTATTAAATGCTGTAATTTTTATTTAATGTATATGGTAAGTGTTGAGGTGAGAATATTTGTGTTTTGCAATTGAAATAGATTGATTTGGTATATGATGAAATTATTGAATTTATATTGATTGAATTGAATTGGAATATATATATATTATGAATATATATGTGTAAATGTAATATTGTGCAAATATGATATTGGATATTATTATTGGAAAGTGAAATTAAACCCTATTAACTGTATCGGGCTGAGTCGGATATAAATGGCATGCCATAGGATTGGAAGAGTTCAGGGATTTCTTCGACTTCAAGTCGATGAGACACTGGGTGTCAATCTATTACTTCGGATTAATTCGATGAGGCACTGGGTGCCAATTTACTTCGGTTTAGCCAATGAGACACTGGGTGTCAAATTATTACTTCAAATTATCCGATGAGGTACTAGGTACCAAACTGGTGTGTTTTGGTTGGATCCGTGTATCTGTCATAGTCCAAGTCGTGTTAATAGGGGTGATTAAATGAAATGATACTATGATTGGTATTGGAAAACATTGAATGTGAAAAGCTATTTGAATAGCAAGTATGAGATTTGAAATAGCAAAAGATGAGAATTGAATATGTTATAAATGATGTATTGATGAATTGATTAATTGAATGATTAATGCTATTGTGTGATTAAATGTATATATTAAATTGTCTTGCCTTTAATATTTAGATTATAGAAATACCACTGAGTTTATACTCAGCTTACGGTTTTGTTTTCCGTGCGCAGGTTAGGTACTTAAGTTTAATCGCCGATTCAACATCCATCAACGATCCTGAACTCAAAACGTGGTTATGTTTTTCTTTTTGTGTCGGCATGTACCTAGGGCATCTAAATGTTAACTATTTTGTGAGTTGATTGTAAATAAGATTATAAGTTAATATTGGTTGATTATATACATATGAGTATATGTTATGTTAAGGTTATAATATGGCATGTTTTAAATTAGTGCATAAATGACCATGATATAGGAAAATTAGAATGAATTTGGTATCTTTACAAATTGGATTTATATGATGTCCTATTGATGTGTTTCGATGATATAATTGTAGGTACCTATAAGGGTACATTGGTTAGATACCTAGGTTTACTCTTCTGACATGTTTTGAATGTGTTTGATCTGAAAAGTCCGGTAATGCTCTGTAACCCTATTCTGGAGACGGATAAGGGTTAGGGGTGTTACACCCATTATTTGAGTGAAAAATATTAAAATAAAATATATTTATTAAAAATTAATAAAAACACATTGAAACTTTGATTTTAGTGGTGAAATTGAAAGTTCATACATTTTAATCCTTATTATATGCGGGATTTTTCTTGATTTGAAGATGTAAAAGATATAAATATCTTTGTAATAAAATAACTTAGTTTTAAGAAATATGTTTGAGATGGGACATAATTGATGAATGACATCATCTCAATCAAATGTTTAAATAAGATTAGTATTTAATACAGTCATAGGATACTTTTTTCTTTCCATTAGTTTTAAAAAAATTGATATAGTTTCTCTTTTTAAAAATATTTATTTTTTAGTATTTTACTATACCTCTATATGGCACTTGTCAATCTCTTGACTCTGCCTATGAAATCTATAGTACACCAAATATTTTCCCTTTATATAATTACATATTTAAATCTCACATTTTGAATTATTTGTCTCTCTAAAAAATAACAAATAAAGAAAAAATTATATGTTGTACAATGAAACTCTCCAGCCTAATTTATCTAAAAATTAAAATATGTTATAGGTCTTTGTACTCTTCACATGTATGGAATTTAGTCCCTATATTTTATTTCTAGAAATTTAATTTTTTATCTTTCAAATTTCAAAACTCAGATTCAATTATTGATAATGTTAAATTTTTTAACTGAATTTATTGGTGTAACATTTAAAAAAAATAATAGCAATAAAACTGAAAAATAGTGTTGTAATGAACTTTAATTTAATAAAATAATTTTAATATTGTTAATATTTAAATCTGTATTTAAAATTTTAAATAATAATAATAATAATAACTTATCCCATATATTAACCTTATCCAAACCGAAACGCAGGTTTAAAAGAATCCAAAGGAGAAGAAGATTGGACAAAGAAAGAATTGAGAAGTAAAATATTGTGGCATAGGTCTCACATATGGAAGAATATTTTGAGAAGAAAAAATGTTGGCGTGGTGGGTTACAAATATGAAACAAAGTCAAAGTTATGATATTTACATTTTTATCTGCTAATTTTGATGCCCAAACTTTTCTTGTTCTGTTCCACTCCAATCTCCCAAATTTCATCTCATAACTCTTTCTATTCTTTTTAAAATTTAGACTTTAATCTTTTTATTTTTAAATTTTAAAATTTATATCACACTTTTAAAATTGTTAAAATTAGTTTATTAAATTTAGGTTGATCATAGTATCATCATTTATGTTACATTATTATAAATTGAATAATTTCTTTATTTCAAAATATCACACTAATAAATTCAAGCAGTATTATTTAACATTGTTACCAATTGAACCTAAATTTTGAAATTCGAAAACCTAAACGAACTAAATTCCTAAAAATAAAAGTACAATGATTAAATTCTAAATCTATGAAGAGTATAGAGACTTATTGCATTTTTTAACATTTTTCTAATAAATCATTTTTACATATTTTAACATTTCAAACATAAGTAACTAAAATAAAATCTGAAGCAAACAAAATTGACTATTTTTATAGTTTACCCTTAATTCTTTGATTCTATTCATCTAATATGTATTTATATATAAACACGAGTTTGGAGAAAATTTTGAATTGATTAATATAGCTTTTGTTATTTGTCGAAACCATTTTTTTATCTTTAAAAAAACAGGGATCGATTGGAAAATCAAAAATGGAGTCGCCACCGACCTTTTTCGAGGTGTGATCGGATCACCATGAAATTGATCATTTTAATAAAACTTTGATTTATTAAAACAAATTTTGGTCTACGAAACTCGAGAAAACGGGTTCTGAGTCGATTCGCGTTTAGGAAGGATTAGCACCCTCGTAGCGCCCAAAATTGGTACCTAATTGATTATTTAAAGTCTTAATGCCGAAAATTTGAAAAGATTCTAGATTACGATCCGTTTGCTTTAAAAAAACTTGAATAGATTAAAAAAGGATGCTGAGACCCGCTCATTTCGAAGGAGTAAAATATCATACCCAGTGAGTTAGGATACAACATTTCGAATCCTCGAAATTAAGTTTGTCTTTTGACCTTTAAAACCCGTACATTTAAAATTAAGAGGGATATTCGGCTATTTGGGTTAAACGAAAAATCGGAACCCAGTAAGTTAGGGCACAATTTCTCAAAATTCCCGAATACGGAATATTGCCTCTTTTTTTTTTAAATTCTTATCTCGAGATAACAAAATGTCATACTCAGTAAGTTAGAACACAACATTTTTGAATTCCCGAGAATAAGCCTTTATTTAAAAAGTTTTGATTTAAAAATGAAAAGGGGACTCGGTTGCTAGGATTTAACGAGAAAAATCGGAACCCAGTGAGTTAGAGCACGATTTTCTCGAAACTTCCAAACACAAGCATTGCCTTATTTTAAAAACCTTTGAATGGAGCAATTTTTAAACTTAAAGGTGTTAAAACATGACTTTTTAAGCGAATAAAATGCAATGAAATAATAACATACAAAACAGAGTAATTATTTACAAATGAAATGCTATACTATTAAATCGCAGAATACAAATAAATATAAAGTAAGAATTACAATACACATGATAGCAATAATCACATAACATCTTATCCTAATATTCACATTACCACAAAACGAAATAAGTAATAAGAAAATCTGAAATAAAACATAAAACAATTCTAGGCAAATAATATAAAAGATTTAAAATGGATGTTATAAAAGCGATCTAAGGTATATAAAATAATTTAAAAAAACTAGTATCCATTCAAGATAAAACAACATATAAAACTCTTTACAAATAATATATAAACCTATATAATGTGTAAATATGTATATATGTAAAACATTTTAAACCAAATGATAGAGATATATATATATTTAAAATAGATAATATATATGAATATCAAATAAATAATATATATGTAAAAATATTTAATAAGTAATACGTAAAACCAATTTAAAACAAATAACAAATAGCAAGTATAAAAGAGATTCAAAATAAATAGTAAAAAAAATATGTACACAAAAGTTTAAAAATAACGGTAAAAGTTTACAATAATAAAACAATAAAATATATATATATATAAAATACATATATAGATATATAAAAGAGTTTAAAATAAGTAAGTAAAGTCATGTCAAATAAGTAACATATATATATAATAATTCAAATAGGATAAAATAAAAATAAAAATAAAAATTTAAAAGTGAATAACGTAAATAATTTACGATAATGAATAATGTAATGCAAGGATAATAAATAATTTGAAATAAAAATAAATTTACCAAAAAAAAAACCCGAGAGATTTAAAAGGAAAGGGATTCAATTGAAATGAAAACAGCATTAAGAGGATAATTTGTGAACAGATAAAACTATTAAAACAGGGTTAAGGACTAAAATAAAGTACGCACAAATGAACAGGGATTAAAATAGAAAAAGTCCCAATTCCCAAAACGCAGCATTTTAACTTGGATTAATTTAAAATAACGCACAAATTATAAGGAAAGAATTAAAGAACGAAAGAAATGTAAATGCAGGCCCAATCAAATATCGCGCAAACCGGAGGGACCAAGTGCGCATCACCCCCTTCAACGCGTAAACACGCGGATCCTGAGGGTATCGGGTCGGGTCAGACTGATCCATCTCAAAACGGCGCCGTTTTGGCATTAGACCCCCAGGGTGAAACGACGCCGTTTCACTGGGTCTATATAAGTCAAAAATTAAAAAAAAAGGTCATTTGATGTCTGTTCTTAAAAAAAAAAAAAGATTTTCTTCCTTTTTTTTTCTCTGGGGATGATCCCAGATTTCAGCCTGATGCCGGCGGGCTCGCGGTGGCTCCGCCGTAGCTCCGCCGTGCCGAAAAACGTTTCAAATTCTTTTTTTTTTTAAGTTTCTTTTCTAAACACAAACCCGATTTGGGTTTTTTTTTAGCCGAAAATGATGAAGATGAAAAAAAAAAGAAATCGAAGTGCCTTTCGGCCTCCCTGTTTTCTTTTTGAACAAAGCTCGAACGGAACCCTAAAGGGTTTCCTTGGCCTTGGCGAACGGGGGGGACTTCAGACGGCGTCGTAGCGCCAAGAAACAGGTAATATTTACCCTATCATTTACTAATTTTCGGGGAATAAGAAAGAAGAAAAAGATCACCTTTAAAACTGTTTCGTTTTTTTATTGATTCTGTATTTTCTTGTTCGTAAAAACAGTAACCCTTCACAGATTATCTTTGGCCCTTTTTTATAGCCGAAAGAACAATAAAAATCAAATTACAAAAAAAAACTATTCGCTGGCCATTTTCTGCTATTATTTGCTGGCCTTTGCTGCGGTTTTGTTTCCTTATGCAGGTGTGTGACGCGCAGTGGGCAAGGGTACGGAAGCCGTACGGAGGAGCAGGCTACGGGGTGACGTGGAGGGGGGCTTGGCTATTGTGGCGCTGGTTTGGCTAGGGGGTTCTAAGGTTTCTGAAACCCTAATCAGATTTGGGTCATCCGGGCCTGTTCAATCATTGGGCTTGGGCGATTAGGCCTGAATTGGGTTTTAGTTATTTGGGCTGTTTGGGTTTTAAATTTGTAATGGACATGGACTTTTGGTTTATTTTATTTTATGTTTTATTTGGTATGGGCCCGGGCATAAATGGGTTCTTACAGCTGCCCCTCTTTGCTCGTTGTCGTGTAACGAGAATGGAGCAAAGACTTCAAAAATGACCATTTTTGCCCGGTCTTCAAATCTTTGACTTCTTTCGGTGCTTTTCTTCTTCGAGTAGCTTCATTCCATCCCACTGCATCTTCAAGGGCATAGGAACTAGCACTTCGATCCAATTCAAGGATATTAGACTTGTAGCTTCAATCTGTTCCGCCGCAACTTTAGGGAGATAAGATTTGCTATCTTCAGTCTGCTCCACTACAACTTCAGGGAGATGAGACTTTCTATGGTAAATTCAATCCGACCTACTGCAACTTCAGAGGTATAGGATTCGTCGTTTTAATCCGCTCCACTGCAACTTCAAGGAGATAGGATTAACTGTCTTCAGTCTGCTCCACTGCAACTTTAGAAAGATAAGACTTGTTTTGATCTGCTCTACTGCAACTTCAGAGAGATAAGATCTGTAATTTATAGCTTCAATCTATTCCACTGCAACTTCAGGGAGATAAGTCATGTGTGGTAAATTCAATCCGACCTACTGCAACTTCATAGGTATAGGATTCGTCGTTTTAATCTGCTCTACTGCATCTTCAGAGAGATAGGATTGACTGTCTTCAGTCCGCTCCACTGCAACTTCAGGGAGATAAGACTTGTGACTTCAACCTGCTCCACTACAACTTCAGGGAGATAAGGTTTGTTTTTATCTGCTCTACTGCAACTTCAGAGAGATAAGATCTGTGGATTCGTCGATCTTGTTACACCGTCCTCTAGGGAACATGACCTGTAGAATCGATTTATGGAATTATGCATAATGATTAGGATGCCATGATCGGAATGAATCAAATGCTCCTGGCTAAATGTATTATGGGTGACATTTGCATGAATGCAGAATGTCATGAGAATGATCCTTTGTAGAATGATTAGGATGCAATGATCAGATTGAATCGAATGCTCCTAATTAAATGTGTTTTGCACGAATGCAGAATTTCATGAGAATGATCCCCTCTTAAACGTTTAGGATTGACATTGCTCATGGTTCTTCCAGGTTGTATCACTGACGTAATATCCGGTCTTCTTGTTCAACTGACATTTTTGACAGAAAATCTGAGGAAATGGTCACTGTTTAGGGTTTCCTTCTCAAATATTTCCAACCCTTAGGCTTGGTGAGTTCTAAATAAAAGTCCTGTTTTAGGTTCTCGTATTATTTAGAAGTTTCCAGAGTAATAGGCAAAACTCCTTTTATGAAAATATTATTAGTCCATTAATCATTACTTCAATACAAAATGCTTGAAAATAATCATAAATGATGGACAAAATGGAATTTATCATAAACGAAATCTGAAAAGAATAAGTTAATTAAAGAAAGCAAACATTGCTAGAATATAAAATGATTGGGGGAAAAGATAGGTGCCCGGATATCGCAGCCTTGAGTTTCTCTCAGCACGCGGACTTTCTGAAGACCATTTTAAGCTCAATATGTGTTTAGGAGATCAAGAGTACTCTGTTGATGCCCCAAGACGTAACATCTCTCATCCTTCTTAATTCAGGTATGGCAAGATTACCGCATGCCCCATCGTTGATTGCAATTTGAGCCGCCCTTTTCGATTTTTCAACTCAAAACCCCTTTGGTCTCAAGGCGCCCCTTACGGGTTTTCACCTTGGCCTCTCCATTTTTCATTTTCATCATTTTTTCTTTTTTCTTTTTTTTCTTTTTTTTTTAGAGAAGGTCTCAAAGCGCCCTTTGCGGGTTTTCACTTTGGCCTCTTTTCCTCTTCAAGTATAATACTTCTTGACTGAATCCAAATTTATAGGATTGGGCAAGTTTTTCCCATCCATTTCGGCCAAGATTAATGCTCCTCCAGAGAAAGCCTTTTTCACCACATAAGGTCCTTCCTAATTTGGCATCCATTTCCCTCTGAAATCCTTTTGCATGGGGAGGATCTTTTTCAGAACCAGGTCTCCCTCGTGAAATTCTCTTGGGCGAACCTTTTTGTCATAAGCCCACATCATTCTCTTTTGGTACATCTGACCATGGCGGATAGCCCTTAGCCTTTTTTCCTCAATTAAGTTCAACTGATCGTATCGAGACTGAATCCATTCGGCTTCATCTAACCTTAGCTCTGACAAGACTCGAAGGGAAGGAATTTCAACTTCGATGGGTAACACTGCCTCCATTCCATAAACCAATGAGAAAGGAGTTGCCCCGGTGGAGGTCCTGACTGATGTTCGATAAGCATAGAGAGCGAATGGTAACTTCTTGTGCCAATCTTTATAGGTTTCAGTCATTTTCCCCACAATCTTCTTAATGTTTTTATTGGCTGCTTCCACTGCACCATTCATTTTTGGATGATACAGTGACGAGTTGTGGTGTCTAATCTTGAATTGACTACAGACCTCTACTATCGTGCTATTGTTCAGGTTGAGTGCATTGTCTGATATGATCTTCTCAGGCATCCCATATCGACATATAATTTTCTTCTTTAAGAATTTGCTAACTGCCGATTTAGTGACACTGGCGTATGAAGCAGCCTCTACCCACTTGGTGAAGTAATCAATGACTACAAAGATGAACCGATGCCTATTGGAAGCTTTTGGAGAGATCGGCCCGATGACATCCATGCCCCACATAGAGAAAGGCCATGGGGAAGTCATAACATGCAAAGGCGAATGAGATACATAAATTTTGTCTCCATAGATCTGGCATTTGTGACATGTTTTAGCATAATTGATGCAATCCCCTTCCATGGTAGACCAATAGTATCTGAATCTCATGATTTGTCTAGCCATTGTAAAACCATTGGCATGCGTTCCACAAACACCCTCGTGGACTTCTTCTAGAATTTTCTTAGCTTCAACAGCATCCACACATCTCAATAGTATTTGATATTTTCTTCTTTTATACAAGATCTCCCCATCTAAAACATAGTCGCAGGCTAGTCTTCTCAACGTTCTCTTATCATTCTCGGTCGCTTGTTCGAGATATTCATGATTTCTCACGTATCGCAATATATCTTGGTACCAGGGGTGATCATCCCTTTCTTCTTCCTCCATATTGTAACAATGAGCTGGGGCCTCGTAAATACTCATTTGAATAGGTCTTACATCCTCTTGTTTACTCACATTGATCATGGAAGCCAAGGCAGCCAAAGCATCTGCCATTTGGTTTTCGTCTCGTGGGAGATAATTGAAAGTAATGTCATCAAACTCCTCAATTAACCCCAGAAATATCCTTCGATAATTGATCAATTTGGGGTCTCTTGTCTCCTATTCACCCTTCAATTGGTAAATCACTAGTGCAAAATCTCCATATACTTTCAGCACTCTAATTCTGCGTTCTACGGTAGCACGGAGTCCCATGATACATGCTTCGTATTCTGCCATGTTATTCGTACAATCAAAATCCAACTTGCATGTGAACGGATAATGGTCTCCATTTGGGGATACCAAGACTGCCTCAATTCCATTGCCTACAGCATTTGATGCTCCATCAAAGTTCAATTTCCAAAGGTGATCCTTTGTAGCGTCTTCTTCAGTAGTTGCCACATACATTAAATCTTCATTGGGGAAGTCAAAGTTCAGAGGCTCATAATCTTCTAGAGCTCTGCTAGCTAGAAAGTTTGCTATTGCGCTCCCTTTCACAGCTTTTTGACTCACATAGACGATGTCGAATTCGGAAAGCAGGATTTGCCATCTGGTCATCCTTCCATTTAAAGCAGTTGACTCCATCATGTACTTTAGGGGGTCTAATTTTGAGATTAACCAGGTCGTGTGGTATAGCATGTATTGCATCAATCTCCGAGTCGTCCAAATCAAGGCACAACACAATTTCTCAATTGGCGAATATCTCATCTCACACTAAGTGAATTTCTTGCTGAGGTAGTATATCGCCTTCTCTTTTCTTCCCGAATCATCGTGTTGACCCAGCACACATCCCATAGAGTGATCAAACACTGTCAAATATAGGATTAATGGCCTATCCAGGCATGGGGGTGACAATACTGGAGGGTTTGACAAGTACTATTTGACCCTATCGAAAGCTTTCTGGCATTCATCATCCCACACGCAAGGATTCTGTTTCTTCAGAAGACGAAATATGGGATCACATTTCTCAGTTAACTGTGAAATAAACCGAGCAATGTAATTTAACCTTCCCAAGAAACCTCGAACTTCTTTTTGAGTGCGTGGTGGAGGCAATTCTTGTATAGCTCGGACCTTGTCTGAGTCAAATCTCGATCCCTTCCCGCTGACCATGAAGCCCAGCAATTTTCCAGATCTAGCTCCAAAAGTACATTTTGTTGGATTGAGCTTCAGTTGGAATTTTCTCAACCTCAGGAACAGTTTCCTCAAAACTAGAATGTGTTCCTCTTCTGTCCTACACTTTACAATCATGTCATCCACATAAACTTTAATTTCTTTATGCATAAAGTCATGGAACAAAGTCACCATGGCCCTTTGGTATGTAGCTCCCGCGTTTTTCAACCCAAATGGCATCACTTTATAACAGAACATACCCCATAAGGTTATGAAGGTAGTTTTTCCCATGTCCTGAGGATGCATCTTTATCTGATTATACCCCGAGAACCCATCCATGAATGAAAACAACGAGTAACATGCTGTATTATCCACCAGAGTATCAATGTGGGGTAACGAAAAATTATCCTTTGGGCTAGCCTTATTTAGGTCTCTATAACCTACACACATTCGTACTTTCCCATCTTTCTTAGGGACAGGCACGATGTTGGCTACCCATTCCGAATATTTGATCTCCTGCAAGAATCCGGCACCAAACTATTTTTTGACTTCCTCCTTTATTTTTAGCACAATATCCGGCCTCATCCTTCAGAGCTTCTGCTGAACTGGCTTGCGATCCTCTTTTATGGGAAGGCGGTGTACTACAATGTCAGTGCTTAACCCCGGTATATCTTGGTATGACCATGCAAAGACATCCTTGAATTCTTGAAGTAAATCTACGAGGTCTCGCTTCATTTTTTCAGTTATGCACGTTCCAATTTTCACTACCTTTCCCTCCTCCAAGGTCACGACCTCCACTGTCTCCTCATGAGGTAAAATTTGCCTTTTCTCTTGTTTTACCATTCTTAACAGGTCCGGAGATAAGCCACAGTCTATGTCATCTTCAAAGTCCTGGGATCCCTCTAAACACATGTCCTGCTCAAATAGGGGTTCTGATTCGGTAGCAGCATCACTCATGTCATTGATATCCGGGAACTTGTTGTAGGTACAAAGGAATATACAAAGAACGGATAAATTTAAGCATAATTTATATGACATGATCATGAATGAAGAATAAAAGAATATTTGGAATAAAGAATGATTGTCTGTATAATATGATTACGGATGAATTGGAAAGAATAAAGAATATTTGCTCAAAAAAATTCAGAAGCATTTTCATTGAATTAAAGATTTGGGCCATAAGCCTATTTCACAAAGGATGCTTATTACTCCTAGGCCTAGAGCAATAAGTGTTCTGAGACATTACTCTGAAATAGTTCTAAACACTATAGGGATCTCTTCTGCAGTCCAATTATTTAGAACACTCCCAGGTTCAAAGGGGCGGATGCCCGATAAGTTCTCCCCTTCAATTGCCTCTTCAGATATGGCATTAATGTAGACACTGCCCAACATTGCTATAATGTCTTCTTCTTTTGGCGTCTTCTGCTCAACATGAATGACCCCTCCCGACACAAAGGTTTTGGATATGTGTGGAATTATCATTGGCTCCCACTTGATTTCCTCTCCGCTCAACCGTGCTCTTTTCCTCGCTTGCTTCTTTTCGAGTTCCTTCTTTCTTTGTCTCGCGTTTGACTTAAACCCTAAGCCGAAGTAGTCTCGTTTTTCCTTTAGCAACGGTACCTCAACCTTTCCTTGGAGGTATTTTCCTAGCCCCTTTTCCTGGCAAAGCTCCTTTTCCTACGGTCATCTGCAATCCCATTCTTGTGGTTTTAGAGATTTTTGGTACCGAAATTTTGTTTCATTCCGTAATAAAGGCTGCATTTACGAATTTCAAGGATCGAAAAGAGCACTCAATTGCCTCGTTATTTGTCTCCAGGTATGGTGCATCGCTGGTTACAGTTGCGATAATATCCTCTTCGGCCTTTATTGTCACTAGCCGGCCCTCTGATACTAACTTCAGTTTTTGATGTAATGATGAAGGTACCGCTCCCGCTGAGTGAATCCACGGTCTTCCTAGTAAGCAGTTATAGGAGGGCTTGATATCCATGACCAAGAAATCCACCTCATAAGTAGTCGGACCAATTAATAAGGGTATCTCGATTCTCCCAATGACTCTTCTTTGCGTGCCATCAAACGCCTTCACTATGTTTTGGCACTTTTTCATGTGCGAACTATCCACCGGTAATCTGTTTAATGTGGATAAGGGTAATACGTTTAACGCCGACCTGTTGTCTATCAAGACCCCCGACAGTGTGTACCCTTTGCATCTGGTGGTGATATGCAAAGCCTTAGTGGATCCCCTGCCGCCTGGCGGAATTTCATCATCGTTGAAATAGATGGAATTGTCAGCACTTATGTTACCAATCAATTTATCCAGTTTATTGACCGAGATATCGTTGGACACATAAGTCTCATTCAAAACCTTCATCAATGCGTTTCTGTGCACGTCTGAACTAAGGAGCAAAGCTAATACAGATATGCGTGCGGGCTATTTATGCAACTGTTCCACCACACTGTACTCGCTGTGTTTTAAAAATTTTAGAAACTCTTTAGCTTCTTCCTCCCTCACCAGTTTATTGACAAGCAATTTAGGCTCACCTAATTTTTCTTCTCTTGTTCTACCATTAGAGCTTTCCCTTTTATTGGTTCTAGTCGGGTATTTACCAAATCGTAGCGTCTCCCACTACGAGTATGAGAACCTGTATCTTGATCTTCCTTTGCTGAATTCTCTTTTCCTTGGATCGTCACATTACAATCATAGTTCCAAGGGACTCTTTTGCTATCCTTATACGAAAAAACTGCTGGCTTTTGGATTATGACTCGCGGTGCCACTTGTGTTCCGGCTTCATTGACTCTTGGCTTCGAGATGATCACTACTGGGCGGCTGCCCTTTTGGACCCGTTCCATTGATCCCTCATCTGAAGCATAAACCTCTCGTTCTTCTGATCCTTCAATCTCATCGTAAAATTCCATCTCTTTATTATCCATCAGATTTTGCACTACGACTTTGAACTCAGTGCATTCCTGGATTCCATGCCCTTCTCTATTATGAAACTCGCAATGGTTTCTCCTACCTTCGGACCTCTCTTCTGAGTCCAATATGATCAGTCATCTCTCCACCATCTCCTTCCAAACCTGTCTCAATGGGATTCTGACTTCTACAACATCATATTTGACTTTCCTCCCACTATCATTTATTCCATTTACTCCTTGCTCAGTATGATTAGGTAAGGGGTTTCCTGCTACATTTGGTATAGGTGAGTCATCAAACTTTACGATCCCTATTTTTATTAGCTTTTCGACTACCTTCTTGAACGCGGTGCAATTTTCAATCAAATGCCCCGAGATTCCAGCATGATCGCATTGAGCGTTTGTGTCATACCACTTGGGAAACGGGGGTTGCAGCGGTGTTAAGTAGAAAGGGGACACCATATGTGCATCGAAGAGGTTCTGGTATAGCTCTCTATACGTCATGGGTATAAGTGTGAACTGTATCCTTTCGGTGTTCACCCTTGTGATGGATTCCTGTCTCGGGAGACCCTGATGATTAGTGGTTTTTGTTTTTGGCTGGCTCACCGTGATCGCTCTCGAATGACCCTTGTTATACGTGCTCGTGTTATTTACCTCATTTTCCCTCATTCTCAGGGCTGATCTTTTGGTGCCTTCCCCTGCTTCGATCTTCCCTCATCTTATCGCATTTTCTATCATCTCCCCAGACATTACGATATCAGAAAAGCTTTTAGTAGCGTTTCCCAACATGTGGTTGATGAATGGAGCCTTCAAAGTACTGATGAAGAGCATGGTCGTCTCCTTCTCTAACAGTAGTGGTTGGACTTGCGTTGCCACCTCCCTCCATCGTTGGGCATACTACCTGAAGCTCTCGTTTGTCTTCTTCTCCATGTTTTGGAGTGTAATCCTATCGGGTGCTATGTCTGTCACGTGACTGTACTGTTTCATGAATGCTTGAGCCAAATCTCTCCATGAACCAATTCTGGCACGACTCAACTGGTTATACCATTTGGCTGTTGCTCCCACTAGGCTATCCTGGAAACAATGGATCAACAGTTGGTCATTATTAATTTACCCCGTCATTCTTCTACAAAACATAGTAGTATGAGCTTCAGGGAAACTTGTCCCATTATATTTCTCGAATTCAGGCATTTTGAATTTGTAGGGGAGCACTAAGTCTAGGACCAATCTTAAATCCTTGGCATCAATGCCATAACAACCATCAGCACCTTCTATCGCCTTAAATTTCTCCTCCAACCATTTACATCTATCTTCTAGTTGCTTTGGTAATTCTACTTTTGTCCTCTCTCCTTCAGCTATTTCATCCAAATCAGGGACATTAGTATTGATTGGATTATCCCCTGAACCTGAGCCAGTTTGGAGATTCATTGAAGCACCAGCTTGGAACTGCTGAGGTCTGACCGTGACAGGTGGCCTTTGTAAAGCTACTTCAGGTTGTGTTTACGCATGTGGTGGTGTAAAACCAGGGGATATTGAGGATACTCAGTATTCTCCTCAGTATTAACCATGGGGCTTTTTCCTTTATCCATAAGCCCATTTAGCAGTTGTGTCATCTGAGTCATTTGAGTCATCATATTCCTCTGAGATTCCATCATTCTGTCCATCATATCCTGCTGGATCTTAACCAGCTACTCTTGCATTTGTGTTTGCATCTGTTCTTGCATTTCTTTCTGCATTTGTTCCAACCTTTCTAGTCTTTTATCCATTGCTTGAGTTTTCTTTCGTGTACCGTAAGGATGCGTGTTTGGTTGATTTTGGTCGATTTCCAAATTACTAAAATATTTATTAATCAATTAGAATCTCTTAATGACCTTTAATGCATATGAAATGAACGAATGCAAATGCAACACAGGTGCATGAAATGAAAATGACGTCGATTCTGATTCAATTCCATTTAGAAAACTTTATTATAAAACAAAGCTCTTTACATAAAATGGATTACAAATACGGCTTTGCCCTAATGCTCAGAGTTTTAACTTTCCTAAGCAACGAAGCTAGCTCCTGACCCCTGTCTGATTCCAACTCGTACTTCACACCTAGCGTGTCGGCCTGAACTGTCAAGGTTTGCAGATGGTCAGCTACCTCCCGCATCTGAGCAACGGCTTCGCCCATAATGTAATCTCGGTCCCTAACTTGACTCTGAGAGTGATGAAGTTGTTCCTTCCAACGCTCCTCATTTGCTTCAAGAAGTTCTACCCGAAGCTCACAACTTTGCAAAGCAGACTCTAGCTCTTCTATTCTTCCTTTCATTTCTTCAATTTTTTTCAAATTGGCTCTTAGCTCAGCCGCGGAATTACGATTTCTATACTGGTAGAGTGCTTTTTCAAGCTCTGCCACCCTGGCCTTTAATTCCCCTTTGTCATTTTGTGCTTTTGATAGACTATTTTCTAGTGTCTCTCTCTGAGTTTGATCCTTTTGGAACCTTTTCTTCCACTAATAAGCCTTGGTCTTTTCCGTTTGAATTTCCTGTCGCCACTGCTCTGAAGTTTTCCCTAATCCAGCAGTCCTCATCGATAGACGCATCTTCTTATAGTCCGTCTTTAAACTATTCAGATCCTCTTCAACCCGGTTTTTTCCATTTCTTAACTTCTCAGTCTCTGCCTTTTGCACCTCCACGTCTAATCTCAAGTGCATTCTTTCTTCCTCCAGCTGCTCAATCTTTTTCCCGAATTCAAAACTCTTCTTTTCAAAGTCCTGTCTTATAATCTCTAGCTCTGACGGGACAACTTGCAAGTATTCTTCCATTGATCGAGCACCTTCTAAACTTGGCTTAGGAATATTATCATTAGCCCTTTTGCTAAACCATTCGCTATATTCAGGCGTCATCATAGAACCAACAGCCAATCTCTTCATCCGGTGAATTTGGTTCTAAGCAGTGGAAATCTCATTGACCCTCTTCTTGTAATTATCTCATTTATACGAGAACTCGCATTGTGATAGACCATGCGTTGCCGGTATAAACTGCCTTGATCCATATTGTTTTAGTACAAGTAAAGGAGCATAACCAATGGCTCCCCAAATTTCGAGCAAAGGGACCCAATCGAAACTCCCACATCGGAACAGGATCTCATTGGGCACCAACCAAGGAGCTCTCCATTCAATATCCTATTCCCGAAGATTTTGGAGAAGTGCCGTCCAATTCTCTTCTGACACGTCGTCTCTTTTTGGTGTTGCTGCTATCTCTTTCAGTGGGGAATAATTATCGCTGAAGACCCGATAAAAAATCTTTTCCACCTTCCAGAAGTGGCTGTGAAACCAAACCAACAATAACTGAGCGCATCCTATGAATCGACCCTCTCCGGATCTTCTACATGCACTCAATGACCTAAAAGTCTCGGCCAAGATTGCAGGAACTGGCGTGATCCCTTTACTGAGTCGGTTGGAAAATAAAAAATGGAGTCGCCACCGACCTTTTTCGAGGTGTGATCGGATCACCATGAAATTGATCATTTTAATAAAACTTTGATTTATTAAAACAAATTTTGGTCTACTGAACTCGAGAAAACGGGTTCGAGAGTCGATTACGTCATTTAGGAAGGATTAGCACCCTCGTAGCGCCCAAAATTGGTACCTAATTGATTATTTAATGTCTTAATGCCGAAAATTTGAAAAGATTCTAGATTATGATCCGTTTGCTTTAAAAAAACTTGAATAGATTAAAAAAGGATGTTGAGACCCGCTCATTTCGAAGGAGTAAAATATCATACCCAGTGAGTTAGGATACAACATTTCGAGTCCTCGAAATTAAGCTTGTCTTTTGACCTTTAAAACCTGTACATTTAAAATTAAGAGGGATATTCGGCTATTTGGGTCAAACGAAAAATCGGAACCTAGTAAGTTAGGGCACAATTTCTCAAAATTCCCGAATACGGAATATTGCCTCTTTTTTTAAAAAAAATTCTTATCTCGAGATAACAAAATGTCATATTCAGTAAGTTAGAACACAACATTTTTGAATTCCCGAGAATAAGCCTTTATTTAAAAAGTTTTGATTTAAAAATGAAAAGGGGACTCGGTTGCTAGGATTTAACGAGAAAAATCGGAACCCAGTGAGTTAGAGCACGATTTTCTCGAAACTTCCAAACACAAGCATTGCCTTATTTTAAAAACCTTTGAATGGAGCGATTTTTAAACTTAAAGGTGTTAAAACATGACTTTTTAAGCGAATAAAATGCAATGAAATAATAACATACAAAACAGAGTAATTATTTACAAATGAAATGCTATACTATTAAATCGCAGAATACAAATAAATATAAAGTAAGAATTACAATACACATGATAGCAATAATCACATAACATCTTATCCTAATATTCACATTACCACAAAACGAAATAAGTAATAAGAAAATCTGAAATAAAACATAAAACAATTCTAGGCAAATAATATAAAAGATTTAAAATGGATGTTATAAAAGCGATCTAAGGTATATAAAATAATTTAAAAAAACTAGTATCCATTCAAGATAAAACAACATATAAAACTCTTTACAAATAATATATAAACCTATATAATGTGTAAATATGTATATATGTAAAACATTTTAAACCAAATGATAGAGATATATATATATTTAAAATAGATAATATATATGAATATCAAATAAATAATATATATGTAAAAATATTTAATAAGTAATACGTAAAACCAATTTAAAACAAATAACAAATAGCAAGTATAAAAAGAGATTCAAAATAAATAGTAAAAAAAACATGTACACAAAAGTTTAAAAATAACGGTAAAAGTTTACAATAATAAAACAATAAAATATATATATATATAAAATACATATATAGATATATAAAAGAGTTTAAAATAAGTAAGTAAAGTCATGTCAAATAAGTAACATATATATATAATAATTCAAATAGGATAAAATAAAAATAAAAATAAAAATTTAAAAGTGAATAACGTAAATAATTTACGATAATGAATAATGTAATGCAAGGATAATAAATAATTTGAAATAAAAATAAATTTACCAAAAAAAAAAACCGAGATTTAAAAGGAAAGGGATTCAATTGAAATGAAAACAGCATTAAGAGGATAATTTGTGAACAGATAAAACTATTAAAACAGGGTTAAGGACTAAAATAAAGTACGCACAAATGAACAGGGATTAAAACAGAAAAAGTCCCAATTCCCAAAACGCAGCATTTTAACTTGGATTAATTTAAAATAACGCACAAATTATAAGGAAAGAATTAAAGAACGAAAGAAATGTAAACAGGGCCCAATCAAATATCAGCGCAAACTGGAGGGACCAAGTGCGCAATTACCCCTTCAACGCGTAAACACGCGGATCCTGAGGGTATCGGGTCGGGTCAGACTGATCCATCTCAAAACGGCGCCGTTTTGGCATTAGACCCCTAGGGTGAAACGACGCCGTTTCACTGGGTCTATATAAGTCAAAAATTAAAAAAAAAAGGGTCATTTGATGTCTGTTCTTAAAAAAAAAAAGATTTTCTTCCTTTTTTTTTTCTCTGGGGACGATCCTGATTTCGGCTTTGATGCCGCGGGCGCTCGCGGTGGCTCCGCCGTAGCTCCGCCGTGCCGAAAAACGTTTCAAATTCTTTTTTTTTTAAAAGTTTCTTTTATAAACACAAACCCGATTTGGGTGTTTTTTTTTAGCCGAAAATGATGAAGATGGAAAAAAAAAAGAAATCGAAGTGCCTTTCGGCCTCCCTGTTTTCTTTTTGAAAAAAGCTCGAACTAAACCCTAAAGGGTTTCCTTGGCCTTAGCGAACAGGGAGACTTGAGGCGCGTCGTAGCGCCAAGAAACAGGTAATATTTACCCTATCATTTACTAATTTTCGGGGACTAAGAAAGAAGAAAAAGATCACCTTTAAAACTGTTTCGTTTTTTTTATTGATTCTGTATTTTCTTGTTCGAAAAACAATAACCCTTCACAGATTATCTTTGGCCCCTTTTTTATAGCCGAAAGAACAATAAAAATCAAATTACAAAAAAAACTATTCGCTGGCCATTTTCTGCTATTATTTGCTGGCCTTTGCTGCGGTTTTGTTTCCTTATGCAGTGTGTGTGTGCGCAGGTGCAAGCAAAGTGCGGAGGCCGTACGGAGGAGCAGGCTATGGGGTGACGTGGAGGGGGGCTTGGCTGTTGCGGTGCTGGTTTGGTTAAGGGGTTCTAGGGTTTCCAAAACCCTAATCAGATTTGGGTCATCCGGGCCTGTTCAATCATTGGGCTTGGGCGATTAGGCCTAAATTGGGTTTTAGTTATTTGGGTTGTTTGGGTTTTAAATTTGTAATGGACATGGACTTTTGGTTTATTTTATTTTATATTTTATTTGGTATGGGCCCGGGCATAAATGGGTTCTTACATTATTTATTATATTATTGAATTTATCATTTTGAATCATTTTTATTATTTATAAGATTTATGACATTTATAAATAAATTTTTAATTTTAATAAAATATTTGGTTAAATAAATTTCCTTCTTATAAATAAAAAAAATTATTCTACTAAAATAATTTTATTAAATAATTTTGTATAATAATAAATAAATAATAAATTTATATTAAATCACTTTATATTTAGAAAAATTACTTTATTATATCAAAACAAACAAAAAAAAACTTTATTTTCAATAACCAAAAAAGTAAAAAATAAAAATTATATGACTTTTGTTTTAAATAGAAAATTTCAATTATTTATATAATAAGTGATTTCATATTTGATATATAACATTTTATAAATAATATATTTATTTTTACTACTTATCATTATCAAGATTTTTTTTTTTTAAATATTATCAATTAGAATGATTTTAAATGAATTTTGATTTATAAGATATATAACTGGACAGCCCGACTCGAAAATAGGAGGATTTGGATAAAAATATAAGTCCAAAAAATGGACTTAGATAAAAAAAATAGGCATGTTTTCTAAATAGGCTGGGCCTCGAGTATAATTTTTTGGCTCAAATAAATTAATTATTTTTTAATAAAAATTATCTTCCTGTTTTTTTGTTGTTCCTAGTATTTTGGTGTTGCTTTTGCTACTGATTTTGTTGTTGTTTTTGCTGTTATTGTTGCTGCTATTTTTGTTGTTTGGGTGTTTTTTTTTGTGTGTATTTTTATAATGTTTCACTATCGTTTTTAATATTGTTTCTCTTGTCATTTTTAATATCATTTGGATATTGTAGAACTTATGTTTTATTGTTAATTTTGTTACTATTTTAATTGTAACTATCTTAGTGTAAAGAATATTTAATGTATTTTCAATTTGTTTGTTGTTTCAATGTTTTTAAGTGTATTTGATATTATATATATATATATATATATTTAAATTTGTTGTATATGATAAAAAAAATTTAAAAAATTTAATATGGGCCGGGCCGAGTTTGGGTTTAACTTCTATAATTCGGGTCAAATTTAGATAAAATTTTAGGCCCGTTTTTCGAACTGAACCTGAACTTAAAAAAGAACCTAAAATTTTATTGAGGTTTGACCCGAACCTAACTCGACCCGGGAGAGCTCTAATTATATAACATGAGGCCAAATAATTTTTAAAATTTTTGACAGACTAATGCAATACAAATGGGTAAAATTAATTTACCCTTTTTTTTTGTTTGTTTATATAATGTAATGAATTCATAGGATAAAATGGAATTGAATATGGATACACGTCAGACACATTGGTTCAAATTTAAAAGAAAAAGAAAAAGAATCAAACTGAGGGCATTGAGAGAAATGTGTTGGAATGATAGGTAAGTGGGTTTGGGTTTTAGTTTAGGAGAGCAATGATGTAGCAAATACCGTCCTAACTAGCTAGCTATGGTTTGGGTAATTTTGGTACCTAAAAGATCATCCTCAAATGCATCAATTTAGCTTTATTTCTCACCAACCGTGTGTGTAATTTATTTGATAGGTGAATTGTGATAAACTGTAAAAGTTAATTATACATTGTTGTACATATCATATTTATTATAAATTTATATATAAGTTTAATTATCTGTTTCACATATTCATGTATTAACATTTTACTTTTAGATTTAAAAAAATCATTAATCAAATATAATGTGAATGCCACCTTCTTTTGAAAAGATTTGTTAATTTTTTAAAGAAATATAATGATTAAACAACAAAGGGTGGTAATATATTTTTAATGCTTCTTTTTTTAAAAAGTTGCACCAAAATTAATGGTTTCAAGTAAAAAAATCCTTTTTAAAAAATAAAAAAATTAATTGAGCCCTTAAAAAATTGTGCAATCTAATGAACTTTTAATGATAAAAAGATTAACTATGTCTTTCCTTTAAGGGAAGCTGTTAATTGTATGGTTTGTGATTAATAACAACCATTAAGAGATGATACGCAGTATGCCACATCAATAGAAATTTAAAAATTTTAAAAATAATTAATAAAAAAATACATCTGGAAAGAATTCATTTTAGATAAATACAAAACTATTTAAAAAAAAGAGAGAGAGTAAGAATTACAAAAAAAATTGTTGATAATTATTTAAAAGTTATAAAAAAATTCAAATATGAAAAAAATACAAATTAAAAAAGTATTAATATTTTATAAAAAATAATAAAAATACACATCTAGACTAAACTTAGATAAATGATTGTCCAAGTTTATTTAAATTTAGATAACCATTTGTCCAGATTCATTTTGAATGAGTGCAAAACTATAAAAAAAAATTAAAAATTATAAAAAAATTATTAATGATTCTAACAAATATAAATTTATTTTTCAAATAAATATAGTAAAACTTAAATTATATTTTTATGTTAATATTATCCACTTGCACATTTGAAATTGAAACTATTTGAAAATGTTTTATATTTTTAATTTTTTCTTATTTGATTTTTTATGTCAATAATTTTTATTTTTTAATTCTTTTCTTATGTGGATTTTTTTATAATTTTAAATAATTATTAATATTCTTTATAATTTCTATTTTTTATAGTTATACACTCATATAGAATAAATTTAGACAATGGTTGTCTAGATTCAAGTGAACATGGACAACTATTTGTCCAAGTTCATTCTAGATGTATATTTTATTAATTATTTTCTCTTTTTAATTTTTTAATTCTTGCTGATGTGGCATGCCATGTCAGCATCCTTTTATGTGACATGCCACATCTAATCTCGTGGTGATTGTCATCAGCTGGCTAGCACTGTTAAGGGCCTAGTTTATTTTTTTTTTAACTATTAAGGACTTAATAGGGTGCAATTCTTTTTAAGGGCTCAATTTATTAATTTTTTTTTATTTTTTAGTAAGGCCTCATTATATTTTTATTTTTTTAATACATAAAAATTAATTAATTTTAGTTATATTAGACTATGGCACACTCACAATGTAAGTGAAAAATATATAAAAATAGATTTATTAAAAAATAATACAAAAGGCAAATGGTAGATAATATGAAAAGGTCAAAAACATTTTAATTATTTCTCAATTGAGGTGATTCTTGTTTGATTCATGACATCAACTCAATCAATGATTTTAAGTATATTATAAAAGTATATATATAAATGGATGAAAAAAAAACTAGTTTGTACATAACTTCTCTTCAACCCTTAAGTGAGAGAGAAAATACGTTTGAATATACTTAACCCTATATCTTTCTAATTACTACCATAAGAATTAAAATTGGATTTGAAAATTGTATGTTCTTAAGAAAATTAGTTACTTTAATGGTACCGTGGTCCTCCAATTTTTAGTTATTATTAATTAATGTTTTGTGGACGTTAATTAAGTTAACTTTATCTTTTTCGATGTTGTTATCAATATTTTCAATCTGTCGGACAATAATTCTATAGGTAATTATATCAAAAGATTTTCGGTCAAGAATGATTACTATTATCATTCAAGGCAAAAAGAAAATTAAATCATAATCAATATTATATATGCAAATGAAATCAACAATCATAATTAGGGATCAATACATCCTATCTACTTTTGAAATTTGATAACTTTTTTTTTTAATTTCATCCTTAAATTTAAATTCTGTGGTACTCTAAAATTATGTCACATCATAATTTGAAAATTTTAAAAGAATTTATATAAATTTAAAAAATACAAGGAAATCTAAGTTCAATGGAATCAAATTTAAAAATTAAATGTTATTTAATCCCTAATAATAACAATTTGATGGTCATGATTGTTTAAATCAGATCGAATCATCCGATCGGATTAGGAACCGACTGAGATACTAATCCGAAGAAATGTATTGGATTAATTGATTCGAGAATTGGTACAAACCAGTTAAACTAAAAAAAAAAAAATCAAATGATTGAACTATTTTTTTAATATTTTTATTTTTTATAATTTTTTAATGACTGATTTAAATAAATTAAACGGCCATAACTTTATTGATTCAATCAATATTGAAGGCAAACATAAAGTTGTAATAATATAAAAGAAACCCCGAAGAAATTCAAGGATTGGTTGGATGTTAAGTAAGATAATTGGATACATTTTGGGCGAAAACATTTCAAAGATAACATTTGAAGCCATTTTTGGACTTGGAATTTAGAATAAAATAGTCGACAAGACAGCTACAACAACACCAAACCTATATGATCAACCAAGTGAACGACAAAATGAATTGGTTCATGAAAAAAGTATATATTATAAAAGATGTTGTCTCAAAAGTCTTACCATTTTACAACATTTTTTCTTATTAATCAAGAATTATTTTTATTTTTAAATAAGGGAATGCGTTGAAATATCAATTGAATATTTATTATTAACTTCTTTTGTCACGTCAGTAATATTATATTTATGTTTTACATATATATTTTAATAATTTCATTATAATTTTTGATTATATTTATTTATTTTGATACAATGCTTAAAAATTATTCATAATATGTCTACAATCCGTAAATAGGAAGATAATGCACTTCAGCATACTCGAACCCATATTCTCTTGTATTGACAACAATACCCATATTAATCTAGTTAAGACTCAATCGACTTATATATTTAAATTGCAAGTAATTATTTAATGAAGAGGAGTGATTATTATGAATTCATCCAACAATTATTTATAGTGATGAAGGCAGCACTCAAAACTTATTCAAATGTTGTATGAATGGTTTAATTTGGTGAGATTATTACAAAACCTAATTAGCTCAAAGTTTTTGCCGTACAAGCTTCCAAAGTGGCACCCCTTCACTTTTGTTACTCTTCTTCATTCTTCTACTCTTTAGGTTTCCCATTCTCACGTTCAATGTAATAAAAAAATAATACAAATTTTACATTAGTTGGAGCTTTTATCATAACCTTTACTATTTGCATCTTTTAGAAAACCATAAAATTCAACATTTTTTTCCCTCTCTTTATTTAACACAGTTAATTATGCTTAAGAGTTTTATTTATATAGATTTAAAATCAATTTAAGTTTACTTGTTTTCGTAATATTTCCTTTTCTAAAAAAGAATAACCCAACTGATGCATTTCTATATATATACTTTTTCATTTATTATGCGTGTTAAATTTCAAGCAAAGGAAAAAAAAAATTTAAATTTTTGTTCAATATAAATTAATTTTATTCATTAACCATTGAATCATATAAAAGGACAATGTTCCGGATAAACATGAAATAAGTATATTAGATCAATTCATACTTTACATGCATGATGCATAATGACTGAAATTGTATTACTATACCTAGTGGTTTATTTGTTAAATTATCAATAACTATAAAAAAATTACAGAAAATGTGTTAAACTTTAAGTCGGCCAAACCCTAATTCAAATTAAATAATTTTAAAAATATTTTTCTTATATAGTCTACAACAAGGGAGAAGTATGGAAGAGAGAAGGGTGATTGTTATAGAGGTCGATTTACGCAGTCAGGGTGGAGAGCTAGAGGTCATGGATAGTGGTGGAGAAAAGAACATAAATGTTGAGGGCTAAAAGAGTGTTGACAGAGTGTAGGCTTAGTATTTTTGAAGGGCTGATCCATTCTTCATCATTCCTGAAGGTATTTATAGGCAAGGATTCGGTGTAATATGGTGTTAACATGTTGGACTTGCCATCTAGCCATCATTATTGAGCGCGTAGGAGGGATGTCTGTGGTAGGATAGATCCTGTTATTCATTTTGACTTGATGGGATAAAGCAGTTAAGCCCACATGATATTTGATGATCAACAACTTCATGATCCTAATGAAGAGTAGGCCACCTGTTGCCCGGGTGGTTCACCTCGGAAGGGTGAGTATGCAGGTGCCCTCCCGACTTGTAGGTAGCAGGCTTACTGCTCAAGTGCCTTCTTAGCTTGTCACGTGTTTTAATGCAGAGGGGTATAACAATTTTTATTCAAATATTAATAAAGATTATATAATTTCTAATATGCTATTATTTTTTAAATGTCATTTGATGAGTTAGCTTGAAATAGCCTCATATTTTGATCATCATAGTTGACTAATTCCGTAAGGTTCTCTTGTGAAACAGTTTGGCAAGTTGAATTCATTGTTGAAAATGGGAATGTGAATGGGATAGGGAGTGGTATATATAAAATAATGCATGAATATCATACATCATAGTCATGAAATATATAAAGCAAAAAAGAGAAACTTTTGCTACCCGTGCACCAAAAGGGTCCAACCCTAACCCCTTTTCCCCCTACATTCTCAGAAGAATTTTGTTACAATATTCAACATTGCATCATTTAGTACATGAATAAATTTCCTTAACTTTGCAATAAATAAAATTATAAAAAGAAACCCCCACTTTTCAACTCCAAATATAAAGTATATATAGTTTGGCTTTTGTTCAAAAATATAAGGGTTTTTAATGGGTTTGGCCATCTTTTCCCATCATAACTTTTATAATTCATACATCAAATTTATGTTATTATTTCTTGTATCTTGTAGAGTTTCTTCTTGTATTTTAATTTCATCATTTTTACTTTGCAATTTTCAAAATTTTGAAACTTCAATTTTGGTCAAATGATAGCGGTTAAATAATGTTATTTCTAAAATTTTATGAGACAAACATATTATCTCACGTGTAATACTATATCGACTTTTTACTTTCACATAATATTAAAAAAGTCATTATTTTAATTAATGGTTTAATTTTTACCTTTTGAGGTAGGATTGAAATTTCAAAATTCAAAAAGTATATGGATTTAAAATTATCAAATTGAAGAATAAGTACTAAATCTACAACTTATGCACAAAATGAGACTAATAGCAAATTAGACATACCAAATTTAATTGCTACAATTTGGAACATGATTGAAATTTCAAAATTTTGAAAGTTACGGGATTAAAATTGACCAAATTAAAAATAGATATACTTCAAGTCCCTATACTTTTTGTAGATTTAGAATTTAATCCCGATACTTTTATTTTTAGGAAATTAGTCTCGTTAATTTTTAAAATTAAAATTATTCTATTAAATTTGTTAGTGTGACATTAGAATTTTTTTAAAAAAAATTCACTTGGTAGTCATGTAATAAAAAATAACATTGTGATGGACTTGAATTTAATAGAAAATTTTAATGGTGTTAACAATTCTTAAAATGTCACATTAGCATTTAATGAGAATAAAATAATTAGATTAGTTAATGATATTATAAAAGTTTGGGTACCAAATTATGTCAAACAATAAAGTATAAAGCAAGGTAGTTAGTACCGCACTAATGGATGCACTACTTTTCTACTAGAACCAATGTGTATTAGTACAAGTCTGTTTTAATGTATTGTTTCAGATTTATCAATATTTTTTCAAAAAATATTTAATATATGTACATAAAAACATTTACAGAAATAAAATGAATAATATTATAATATATTGATTCAACAACAATCCACAATATTCCGTAAAAGCTTTTATTATTTATAACTATAATAGTAAAAAGTTTAAAAAAAAATTTAAAATATTATTCATGTACCTGTTGGTGTGACTAGAATTACATAGAATGAATTGGTGCGATCGGTACATAAAAGGAAGTTGATATGCAATAGTTGATATAAAGATTAAATTTCTAATTTAAGTTGACCAAAATTAAAAAATAACGATTGTTTTATAATTTTAAAAAGGTAAAAGCTACCTAAAATGAAATTTAAAATAATTCATGAAACTAAAATATAAATAATAAATTCAAATTCCAAGGTAATAATGAAATCTAAATTCTAAAATTATACTATTATTGTATTTGAATTTTGAACATCAAAGGAAAGCCAATCCTTGTGCTTTTTATTATATATAAGAAACGAATTTCTTATGCTCGTTTTTATCATAAATAATTGTATATTTCCACGTGGCTTACTTGAATTAGAGAGAGACTGAAATTTCCAATATCTGTAGCCGACCTTTCTCATAGGTGTCTATACAGGTTTTTGATGTAAATTTGATTAATCTGTTAATCCAATCCCGCGGCTCAAATTAATGAATGGTCAAGTCTATGGTTTTCTAATATATAATGGACTTCCGTCGGTGTATCAATGTTGACTCTATTATGACGAAAATGCCCCTTTCCATGCAAGGGCCATTGATAAAGTCTTCCAAAATGGGTATGGAAAATGCATAGGCATTTGGGTCTTTCCGAATAATAATTTTAAAAGTCACGGCGAGCGCTTCCCTTCCCTTCCCTTCCAAGTTTTCACATATTACTTACTTTGCGTGTATTTCTGGTGTCATTGTCCCTATTCAATGTTGACTTTACCCCAACCGTCATTATAAGGTCAGTGATCACATGATTATAATTATTTTATATTTATATAAATTGTTTTTGTTATTTGAATAATAAATGTGAATAATAGTGGGTCTACTTTCACAATTTTCTATAGATCCAACGGTGGGAAAGGCTATGGCAAATGGGTCAAAACCGAAGCTACAACTTTAAGAATCTGAATACACGTATCTATACTTCAGAAATGGACCAACGCCTCCCCCATATATAAAATAAGAAGCTGGCTTAGCCTATGACTGCCTTTCCAATATCTCTCCATCTCTCTCAAACAAAACGATGGATCGTTTTCGGCTTTGCTCCCTTGTTCTTATTCTCCTCCTCTTAACCCCCAGGATTCAAGCGATCCGAAGGAACATCCTTGTATCCTCAGACTCTTCAGTCAAAGGAACCAGACAACCTGGGCAACAGGTGTTTCATCCAGGGTCAACTGGTCCACCTTTTACAGGCCAAGCCAGGCAATTCGAGGAGAAGCGAAGAGTCCCAACAGGCTCCAACCCCTTGCACAACAAGCGATGATAGCTCAAGAAACTAGCTACAAAAGAACTCAAACTTCAGATAATATATAGTATATTGCTTTTTTTGCAATTGCAGCATCTTTCTTTTCTCTCTTGTGTAGCGTATAAGCATATTGTTTTTTTTTTGGATGATTTCTTAGACAATATCATAGATTATAGACCTAGTTAGTTGTGTATAGACTAGAGATATTGTGACAAGTATAGAGATGAACTTTTTTGGGATCAACTCCTGCACGTTTTTAGATTAATTTAAAGGAATTATTTCATATTTATTTGCCTCCATATAGGCTTTGTATGCGAGGCAGAAATAACCATAGTTTGTAAGCTTTGAATTACAGAGGTTTTTATATAAATTACATATTTCTTTTTCTCAGCTCAGCATATCTTTGGTAAGAACCTTACTTTATTTTAGCTTTTAGGATGGTTCACTTGTATGAAACCAAATTTGTGGTTTCAGGGGGGGGGGGAGGTAGGAAATTAAACAGCACCAAAAGGGAGCAATATATTGCAGTTCAGTGAACCATCACCAATTCTTCATCATCTTTGCTTGGCACTGAATGCAATTCTGATTGTAAAAAAAAGAAAGAAAAAAATCATCATAAACGACCATTTTAAAATGATCCACTACTTGTAATTTGTTTCTGCGGTGCTCTGAAAGTTATGATGAATGATCTATAAATGGACTGGTTTAGCTAGCCTCCACTCACCTGGTTTTAATGGCAGCTCAATTGCCCATTATTTCATACACCAACCATGCAATTAAGGTTGGATATCATCTGTGCAAATTAAAGTGGAATATCTTGCGAACCATTGGGCCATGCACTCACATCCCACCCTCTTTTAACAGCTTGCCCTGAAGCTAGCTTATTCTTTGGAAATTTCACCCCATAAAAAAAAAGAAAAAAAGTGTAGACGAGGAAGGTGGGTATGGTCCACAGTGTCAAAGTGCAAATGCAGGAGAACCCACATCGCACCCGCCCCTTATTTATGCGTGTGCGCTTGAAATCAATGTAATATATATTTGAATTCATTTTAGCTCATTATTACTAAGGTTGAAACAATAATGACTTACGATTCATTTTAGTTAATTATTACCAAGGTTTGAACAGGAAACAATAAACCTCCAAAAGTCATTAAAAAATTCGAAAAAAATTAATTTTTATCATCGTAAAATAAATATAAAGTATTTTCTAATTATATCAAAAAAATATTTTTTATTCACTCAAAACTACTTATGTATGTATTATTTTCTAATTCAGATTTATGAATAATTTAAATTTTGTATAAAAGAAGCTTGTAATAACTTATTTATCTGTTAGTTCATGATTCTTTATTTTTTATTTAATTACTTTTTTGTAACCCTATTATTTAAGGAAATATCCAAACTACCCTGAGTAGAACAGGAAAATGAACTAAACTCAAGTCGATGGATCCGATCTTATGTATTTGCAACAATTAATATAGATTTCAGTCCACATTTTGATTATTTGTTTGTATTAAATAAGAGAGTGAATTTTTGAAGTTAAAATTTATTTTATATATTTAAAATTTAGTTCTTTACTTTTACTTTTAAGAATATAGTCCTCTACTTTCTAAAATTAAAAATTTTAGGTCTAGTTGTTACTTCTATTTAATATATTAGCGTGACATTTTGAAATTAAAAACAAAACTTTTACTTATTAGTTATATAACAATAAAACTATCATTGAAAATATTTATTAGGATTTTTTTTCCTTAAAAATGCTCATTCAAAATCAACATGATAAAATATATTTTTTCCTATTGTAAGATTGTTCTTAAGTGTAAGAGTTTTAATTAAAATAGTTAACAATGTTAATTATTATAAAAGTAGATAGACTAAATTAAGTAAAAAAAAAGTTAAAAGTATATAGATTAAATATCAAGTTTTAATATAATCTAAAGGCTAGAATTGAAATTTGACCATTGTCTTATAATGTCAAAAAGAGCGACACAAATTTAAAAGGAAATGGAAAGTCACATATCAGTCTCTAAAATTCTTGGGATATTTAAATTATATATAACCACGTAATGTTTTAATTAAAAAATTAATGATATAAACTATTTAACTAATAACATTATAAAAGTAGAATGACCAAAATATGTTAAAAGTTAAATTATAGATAACCTTTTTTATAAAATGTAAGAGAGAGAGAGAGAAATGAGCATATGTGTACGTCCAAGCTCAATAGAAGGAAAGGTAATTTGGACCCTAGGGATATAGATTTCAATAGTTTTAATAATTGTATAATTTTTTTTTTGGTAAAAATATTTGTATAATTTTAATTACATAGTTAAGAATTTAGATTAAATTTTTTATAACTAATAAAATTTTTGTGCCTTAAATGCTAATTAATTTTAAAAAATAAAATATTTTTTAATTTGAATTATAAAATTAAATTTTAAATATGAGTTTTATATTAAATTGATATAGTTGATATTCTAGTGGTTAGGTAGAGATGTTAGACTTGATTTCAAAAAAAAGTTTTAAACTCTAATTATAAGTTATAATATTGAGATAGTTTTTGGTTGAATAAAATTTTGAAATTTTAAGTTTAAATTTTGGGTAAAAATATATGTATGTTTTTCAAATTATTTTAATTAATGTTTTTAGAAAGTTTAATTATGTAAATTTATAAGATGGTGTTCAAATATTTTGAAAGGAAGAACTTTAAATTCAAACAGGCTGACGCTACAAAATATGTCGATACTTGGTGATCAATCCAAAGCCTCTGACCCCCAAAAGAAGATCCAAAACCCAAATAATTTTCCGACACCATTTCTCTAATTTCTGCTATCGAAACATCATGAGTTTTCTCGCGGGAAGACTAGCAGGAAAAGAAGGCGCCTTCTTTTTCCAGGAATCCAAACAAGCCGTCAACCGTTTGGTCGAGAAAACCCCCAAAAACCTCCCATCAAACCCGCCGTCGCTTGAGCAACAAACTCAAGCTGACGTCCTTCCTGAGGTCCTCAAGCATTCTTTGCCTTCTAAGATCTTCAGGCAACCCTCCGATGCTTCGTCTCTATCGAGGTCCTCCAAGTGGGCCCTCCATACTCATCCAACCAATGCCTCCAGTTCTTCCCCTGATGCGTTGAACCCTCTCAGGGCTTATGTTTCTCTACCCCAGGTTACTTTTGGCCCCAAAAGGTCAGCTTTGCCCCATTCTTCTCCATCGAATTTTGGGTTTTCTTTTTCCTTTCTTGTTTATTGGGTTTTCTATTGTATGTCGGTGGAGAATTTGCAGGTGGGAGTTGCCAACAACGGAACATTCAACCATGGCATCGACGGCTAATGAATTGCGGAAGGACAAATATACGCCTCTCAACCCGGAGAAGTTGAAAGCTGCTGCTGAAGGACTTAAGCGAAGTTTGTTCATTTCAATTTCTCTTTTAATGCTTTTTGTTTAGCTTCATTTCATATCTAATATATATGAACTCCGGCAATTTAGTCTTGATTAGTTCTAATGCCATCTAATTTGAATTAGGGAACATTTTAATTATGAACTTTAATTGCCCTTTTGTATCAACAGAACTTCGGTAAGGCTTATAATACTTGGTTTTTGTGTTATAGTTGGAATGGCTTTTATAGTTGCAACTACAATGGTATTCGGTGGAGCCGCCTTGATGTTTGGGATTGCAGCCTCGAAGTTGGAGTTGCACAGTGTGAGCATTACTTATTACACCCTTATTGATAGCTTTCTCAGCTCTATGTTTTTTTGGCATAAAAGCGCGATGAAATACATCGTCAATTTCTGTTTATATGGCTCAAAACTATTGGATATCTATGGTTGTAGAGTGTTTTATCACCATTTTTCCAGTTTCTTTTTTATTGCCGTTCTTGTCATATTTATACAGATTTGTCATTCTCTACCTGATGGTTTTTTAGGAACTTGGTCTTATCAATGTTAACAAATTCTGCAATAGGGTTGGATTACTCTTTAGTCGTTATTGAAATCTGCATGCTAATTGACACGTCTTCAGCACTAATGCATTTTCCCTCATCAGTGTGATGCCATTATGTGTTAGTCTGATGACATGCTTGTCAAAGTAACATTTCAGCATAAATAAGTTGCTTCCAAACCAAATCAGGGGCTAATTTAACACAATGATGGAACTGTAGTTCAATGTTATTTCATGCTTTTGAGTATCCATATTCTCCATGACATGTTCCATTTGAGTATGCTAGTCTTTTCCCATGTGTATTTAGTTAGGAAATGCACTGATACAGAGAAATGTTTTTTTTCCTTATTTCTTTTTATTTTTGTTATCTTCTGCTTTTGGCAGAGTGATGATGTCAGAACAAAAGGAAAAGACCTGGTTCAGCCTAAATTTGAAATGATTAGAGAACAGCTTGTTCCTCTAAGAACTTGGGTATGTTGATAAAAAATTCAACACTATTTTGCTTCCAGTATTTTACAAGTCTCAACTATGATTGCACTAAACTCGGACTTTCTAATTTTTCAGGCCGAAAACACATCGAAGAAATGGCACCTGGAAAGGGAGGAAGCTATTAAAGATAAACCCATCATAAAGGAGCTTTCTAAAACTTTAGGAGCAAAAACCAACAATTGACTTTGTAAGTGAACGAAAATTTGGCATCTACAGGTGCATCGAATATAATAAAAAGCCCGGAAACATTTTCCTGCAACTTTTCCTCTATTAATGTGCAAATCGCATCCTAAATGATTTTTTGTTTCATTTGCTGAAGCTCATGAAATATCGGTGTCTAATATATGGTCAGATTGCTACATGAAAGAATGATGGTTGTCTGGTGGCTTTTCATTATAAACATGCAAAAACACGAGCTTTACCTTGGGGGTCATTGAAACCCATTTCTAGCGGAACTTGGAGTGAATACATCATATGGTTTAATCATATGATGTTTTAAGATGAATTAGTTGAGCTGGAAAGCTGATAGTTCCAAGAGCACAAAGTTGAGACTCCATTAGTCCACATGCCTCCATCCCTGTCAAACGCACTATTCAAAGCATGTAATCTAAACCTAGGTCCATGCCGCTCCTTTTATCTTGGAGGGATAAGCATCTACTCGTGGACCTTGCAATAGTTAAAACGAAAAGCACCAGTGAATGAAAGTGCTTTTCCTTTCTACACTGGATAAGTATATTTATATTTTTTTCGCTATTATACATGTCATATAATACATTTGTGTCAGAATATATATATCCTTGCATCATTACAAAGAATAGTACAGTATGAATAGTATCTGATTGTAAATACAACGAACTGTCCATAAAAACTAAATCCCTTATGATATGATACACATGTTCCTAGGCCACGGATAAGGAAGAAGGTATAGAAGATAAAGAAAAGAATGATTCAGAATTAAAGTAAAAGCAACGACCTTAATATCCACAGATGATTCAGTAAGTAGAGACTTGCTGTTAAAAATTGCAGGATTCCCATGGTGCACCATTCAGGTTACACCATGGATCATTTCACTATGGTGGATATGATCTGATTTCTTAACAGTTGCTTTCATTGTATCCCTCAACTGCCCACCATTGCCTTTGGGGTTGGGCTGGTGGCAGTAGCAGTGGCAATGGCAATGGAAGAGACAAATCTAGAAACCAGTACAGCCTCATTGCTTTCTGCGGTAGTAGATGAAGCCACATCTTCCAAATGCTTCCAGGTTAGTTCCCTCCTTTCCTGCATCTCTTTTTCCTTCAATTCATCTTCTTGGAATCTGAATAGACACTCGTCAAAAAGCACATGATCAACATCCGTGAATATCTTTCTGACATTTAGTGTAAAGCTCTGGACTGCCTGGTTCCAATGACCACTGGTGTTTCTCTCCAGTGCAGGGAAGATTATAGGGAGTATTACTGAGCGGTTCTGGATGATCAGATTTCTTATGTGATCATTGTTCCACAAAAATAAAGCCCGTTCCGCTACCTGCCATAAACAAAAAGAACATTTTCCAAATCATACTCTTACAACAGAGAAAAGTTGAGAGCACAAAGCTCTACTTGTCTCAAACTAGATACCAGGCAACTAATGACTAAAATCATGTAATTTCCACAGTGAATAACTATTCTCCTTTTGTTTTCCCTTTGAAGCCAACATAAAATGAATCACTTAAAACAACAGGTGTGGCCATTACCGAAAAAGTGTAGGGTTAACCTGTCCTGTAGTGATCAAATTGAATCATCTCCTTTTCTAGATATTGCAAGAATGAAACTAGGGTTATGAACTCAAATCCACCAGCATAGCAACATTATTCTCAACTAAGAATGCCCTATTCTTGACAGTTCAAAAGTGCTTTTTGATTGCTGTGGAATGAGAGGCCACTTGAATGTATTTTTATTTCATTTAGGGCTATTAGAACAGGATCAACCTTTTGGAACGATGAACGTGCAACTCACTACCAGGATTAAATTGCCATCTCCTTCCCCAGCAAAACCATTACAATTCTCTTGACTATAAACATCATCAACTACTGGTAGAAAAGATATATTGAATTCTTTTCTCAAGGATAAACAGTAACGTTGAAGCTGAGCAGATATGCATTTTTCATGAAAATGATACTCATAGTCCACACGACAATGCTGTCTTCAAGGATCAAATACATCTCACTCCCAAGAAATTAAGCATGCTAGCCAAAATAATATAGATAACTTATGCTTCAAATGCAAAACTATGATAATGTCCACACCATACAACAACACACTCCCCAACATGCTTCAATCCATAAATGCCATCAAAATAATATTTCCCCAAGAAGATGCTGCTGGGTGGGTGCAAGCATTGAGCAGAAATAAAGGGGAACAAATGGCAGTTGCTTACAAACTATTCAAGGAAAATCATCAGTTTACTAGCCTAGTGAGGTATGAGTGGCTTCCCAGTCACTGCCAGATTCAATAAATCCTTCCCTTAACCAAGAAAATAAGATCAGCTTAGATCAATCTAAAAAATAATACATCCTTATCTCACCAAAATATCCTAAGTTCTACTATTTATGCCGAAAATTTCTTGTAGCTTGTTCTACAATTCTAACTCTTTTCCCCGATCAGATTCTTAAAATAGTACAGGGGCTTAGGGTTTAACAAACATATATATTAAAGATGGACATTGACCAAGAGGAATTGTTCAGGATGGAAAGGCGTGGAAAATCTCTAATAGCAACAATGGGGAATAAAAAAACAGTAAGAGACTCCAATCACTGTAAAAGAATGTGTAGTGATGAAGTATGTGATACAGGCATACAGTAGTCAACAAAAGAAGGCAAGAAGCTTACAGAAAAAGTCAATAGAGGGAGTAACAATGATAATCTAGACAGTACCTGAAAATGAGAGCTATTGAGGCAGCGGCCAATCTGACGGAAAAGAGGAACCTGGCAGCGTTGGAATTCTGCTGCCTGAGTAGCTTCTAGAACTTCTTCCAACTCTCCCACAAACATTACCTCCTTTGAACTATTAATGACAGGCCAATATTTTAGTAGGCCTCGGATGACAGTATCAGCCAGCTTGTAGTCTTTCTCAACAAACTGAGTAATGCAATAAGAAAGCTGCTGATGGTACGTGGATGCACACTTGGGCTTGTGAAGAGGAATCAGGGCTCGTACCAAGAAGAGCTTGTGCTCTTCCTTCAAAGGCAAGGCAAACCCATTTATTATACTTCCCAAGATTTCAAGCAACTCAGCTATACCATTGTGCTTCTCTGTCTCAAAAATAAACCTGTAGAAGATATTGTTGATGGCTTTCCTAATAAATGGTCGTTGCACCATGAACTTCCCATAAATTCGATGTAGAATTGTCTTCAGATAATCCCTCTCTCTATGGTCATCTGAATCAAACAAATCCAACAATTTCAACACAAATGAATGATCCATGTATCTCTTAGCAAGCTTGGCATCAGTCTCTGGTGAGACCACAAATCTAAGTAAAAGTTCATACACAATCTGAAGATGAGGCCAAGCAGGATCCATGGCCGGTTCCTCATCTTCCAAATCATACATTTCTAGAAGTTTGTTATCGTGATTCGGAGATGGAAATGTTCTAAAGAGATTAGCAGCAACCATTCTAGTCATCTCTTGCACCGCCAACTCATTGAACTTGGATGTAACTGAGGAAATATAATCAACAAGCTCCAACAGAGTCTGCTTCTTTATGTCCTTCTCCCTAAGGTTCTTAGTTGGATCACTAAAATCAAAAACCACACAACACATATTCAACTTCTTAAGGAAAAGACTCTGCTTTTCCGTGCTGGGAACATCCCGGAAACCAGGCAAAGCCTCATAAATCCCTGAAACTAACATAAGACCTGCTTGGCTTGCAAGAGGGTCAGTTTTCTTCCCTTGATTTGAGTTGGCCGAACTGGATGAATGAGAATTAACAGTCCCACCGTTCAAACGTGAACCTGAATTTGAGAATTTAAAAGCGGAACCAGATTTAGAGCTGTTTAAAGAATTGGGTCCAAGAGAAGAGTTGAAAAAGGAATTACCATTGAGTGCATCACCGTTGGGTTCATGTTGGGATGATTTCGATGGTTTTCGCGGTAGCTTTCCGAATATCTGCTTCATCATATCTACAGAAGGAAAAACCCTAAATAGCCCTAGCCCTAATCCACAGTTACGAAAGATTCCAACTTGAAAGACCGCATAGTATACAAACTTCTTTTACACATAATTTTGGATTCAAGCACTGAGAACTGAAGAATTGCATTTAAAGAAAACAAAAATTCTCTTCATAAAGTAAAATGAAGGTGAAAGCTTACTAAAAGGAAGGAATGGGTTAAAGCCCCTAGAAACAGTCCCTGATTAAATAAACCCAGTTCGATTGGGAGAATAAAATAAGTAAATAAATAAAATAAAATCCTTCGTCTCTGAGAAAGGAAAAGAGAAGAGGAAATGGAGGGTTTTGGTCCTTTTGGACAGGACTCATGGGCCACGCCATTCAATTCACACAAATTTTAATTTTTTATTCAAATTTCAGACTCAAAAGTTGTTTTATTTTTTAAAAATATGTGTTTGAGAAAATCCTTTCATTTTGGTGTTTCCAGATCATCCATTGGACCATAATATGATACTAGTATATATGTACAAAATATATTTATAAACTTTTGTCCTACTGGGATGAAATGATACTGCTTCAAATTTCTTAATTAACCTCCAAAACAGTATAGGCATAGGAAAACTTAATTTCCAACTTCAAAAAAAAAAACAAACAAACATGAATTCCTACGTTCATGACAACTCACTCATATCATATAACTTGGTTCCTTTCACTATTTAATAATATAACTTATCAAAAGAAAACCTTCAAATTTCTTAAAAGAAGCAAGAAAAGAAGATGAATTCAAATGATTCAAAGGGCAAGGAAAAAGAGGAAGTTTGGTCTGACTTACATCCCTTGGCGGAGACGACATTGGGAACAATAGAATGGGGGAAGAAGAAATGATGTAGCTCTAAGTCACCAGATGAAACTAGTAGGGCAAATAAGCCTGACAATACAAAGCAGCACAACAAGGGTAGTGGTAATAGTAGTAGTAGTTCGGCCCTTCAACCTTGCTTGCCCGAAAGGGTGAAAGAGATGACCAAAGGCTTGGGAGAAGCGATGATCAATTGGTCATACAAAAATCATTGTAAAAAATCGATTTGACGGAGCACCATGGTCGTCTCTCCATACCCATGAATCAAGTCCGAGCGGAGTTTCTTACGGACGAAGGTGCTGAAAGAAGGCGGGAAGGAGGGTATAGAAGCATTGGTGATTGAGCCAGATTTGAATGTGAGTAATATAGTTTTAAAGAGATGGGAGATGCGGAAGCAGAAGGGGAAGGGGAAAAATTCCTCACTCTACGTCTTGATCCGTGGGTGGCAATCACTAGTACAAAAGTGTGGCTTGCAAGTTGATGTGATTTCGGTTCAATTTCAAACTATGTTTTGCTTTAGTAATTCTGCTTTGAAGAGACAATTAAATTCAAGGCAGTTGTATTAATTTTATTTTCTTGCTAAATTTTTGTGGTTTTTTTTCCATATTTTTTTTTGAATATTAATCGGCTAACCTTTTATTACCAACAGAGAAGGAAAAACAGAATTGGGCTTTTGTTTTTTATGTAAAAAGAACGCTAAGGCCTGCTAAGAACGCTAGTTAGGCCGAGACTAAAGCAAGCTAACAAACAATGTATCAGATACCTAGGGAAAGCAAAGCAATTAAGACAAAAGCAGTAAAAAGGAAACCTAGAAAAATTAAACAAATAGTAGCCGATTCTCAAAAGCTGGGCACCGCTTCGTGATGTCTTTTCAACTTCGTCCAGTCCCATCATTCAACAGACAGCAGCCGATTCATATCTTTCATTTTACTACCAGTTGATCATTTTCTCCCTTTACAGCAGTTCAATATGGAGATCTTCTCCATCGACCTTCTGGAACGTCTTGTGGGTTGTGCGAAATCTCCCATCCCAGGTATATTGTTTCTCCTCTTCGTAAAGCTTCCTCTGCAATTCTATGTGCCATCTTGTTTTCATTTCTGTCGATGAACTGAAACTCGATTTTTAGAAACTATTTCGATAACTCCTGAATGTCCCTGATTATTGCGCTGATTACTGACTTGTCGGTCTTGTTTGTTTGGCATTTCTTAATGACTGTTCGCGAATCCCCCTTTATTCTGACTGTTTGAAAACCCATCGATCTTCCGAGTTTAACTACATGGTACACCGCGTATGCTTCTGCTGTGAAAGGAGTTGGAACGTTTGAGTTTGAGACATTCATTGTTTTGACGATACCTCCTGTTCGATCTTTAACCACCAGACCCGCCATCGACTTGTTGCTTCTTGCGTTGAAGGCAGCATCAAAGTATATCGTTGTCTCTGAAGGTAAATATTCCTGGTTCCTGTTTTTTATTCTGTTTAAGGGAAGTTTCCCTTCCTGTACGCCATCGATCTCTGCCATATACCGCTTTACACCTGCTGAGAGTTCCTCTGCTGATTCGATTTTCTTTTCATTAACGAGCCTATTCCTTGCCCCCCACAATAGCCAGATGGTACTACAAAAAAGACGACTTTACTTATGACTACTTCTGCCGACCACCCAGGTAATCCATTCCAAGAAACTCTGAATATTGGGATTATTAATCCATCCCAGTTCTAACAGATTCCATATTTCCTTTGTTGCAGGGCAGAATCTGAAAACGTGTCCAATATCCTCTTCCCCAAATCCGCACCGGGGACAGACAATACTAGTAGCAATCTTCTTTGATCTGAGATTAACAAGTGTAGGAAGATAGTTCCACGAAGCTCTCCATACTGTAATCAAAGCTTAGATGGTAGCTGTAAATTCCATAGCTTCTTATAAAAGTTTTTTTGTATCCGTCTGTAATAATAGATCATTAGGGTCCATTCTAGCGTTCTGTAAAATTTTGTAAGCGCTTACATCGAGAAATCACCAGACAGTTCCCCTCTCCATATCTGAATATCTGCTCCTAGGTTCTTTGCCAAAGGAATTTACAGAACCTTTTCAGCAATGTCTGCTGTGAAGGTACGTTCTACTAGCTCTGTTTTCCACTCACTTGCTTTCAAAGATCAATTAAATCTGCAACTAATTTCACTTCATTTTCTGGTTTGGTGACCCCATCCATCAATCTCCTTTTCTAGTATCCAATGGTCGTCCCAAACAGAGATTTGCCTCCCGCCTTACTCTCCAACCCATTCCACTCCGCAATGAAACCCCTTAGCGACCCATATGCTCCTCCGTAAGTAAGAGAAGGTAAGTTGCCTAATTGCGCATTCAAAAAATTTGAATTTGGGAAGTATTTTGCTTTAAGCACTCTCGCTAATAATGAATCCGGATAAGTAATTAATCTCCACCCTTGTTTAGCAAGCAAAGCAATATTAAACTGACACATGTTACGAAAACCGAGACCACCATTCTCTTTTAAAGCGTATAATTTCCTCCATTCATACCAGTGAATACCCTTTCTCTCATACCCCTTTTGCCACCAGAATTTGGCCATGATGCTCTCAATCTCAGCGCATAACGTTTTAGGTAAAAAGAAATATGCCATCATATAGGTCGGGATGGCTTGCAAGATTGACTTAATAAAGATTTCCTTCCCCCCTTACGATAAGTGTCTCGTACTCCAATGATCAATACGTTGTTTCATTTTATCCTTCAGTATCTGAAAAGACTCCTTCTTCTTTTTTCCCACCATGTTAGGCAACCCTAAATATCGCTCAGGATTATTCGAACTTTTTACTCCTAAATGGTAATCACCAAGTTTCTTTCCATCTCTGGAGTATTTTTACTGAAAAAAACAGTTGACTTGTCAAAATTAACACATTGTCCGGAACTGCTTCTATACTTTCTGAGAATTTCCTTTAGCACAATAGCCCCTCTACTTGACGCTTCACTGAATAGAATGCAATCATCTGCAAAGAGTAAGTGTGAGATCTTCGATCCACTTCTGCTAGCCTGTACCCTTTTCAAAATGCCTTCACTCATTGCCAACCGCATTAAGCTCGATAACCCTTCTCCACACATAAGAAACATGAACGGACTGAGTGGATCACCTTGGCGTAAACCCCTAGATGGCAAAAAATTCTCCCCTTTATAACCATTAATAACCACTGAATAAGAGACAGATTTTATGCACTCCATGATTGTTTCTACCCACCCATTCGCAAAGCCCATTCGAATCATAATTTCTTTCACAAAATTCCATTCTACTCTGTCGTAAGCTTTGCTCATATCAAGTTTGACGGCCATAAAACCTTTCCTCCACATTCTCTTCTGTTTAAGTGTATGAATGACTTTATAAGCAAGAAGAATATTATCAGTTATTAACCTTCCCGGTATAAAAGCACTCTAAGCAGCATCTATACATTTCTCAATTACTCCTCTCAGTCTATTTGCAATGGCTTTTGCCATAATTTTGTAAATTACGTTGCATAAACTAATAGGTCTAAACTGCTTCATATTCGTTGGATTCGCAATTTTAGGAATAAGGACTATATGTGTGGAATTTACCTGTTTAAAATCTCTGCCTTCATTCAGAACTTGCAAACAGAAACTGTTCACCTCATCTTTGACAATATGCCAACATTGTTGATAAAAAATTGTCGGAAATCCATCCTCCCTTGGGGCTTTTGTAGGTCCCATCCTGAATGTTGCCTCCCTTATCTCTTCCTTCGTGAAAGGTGCCATGAGAATCTGGTTATCCTCTTCAGTGATGCATCTTTTGATTCCTAACAGCAAATAATTACAACACTCCCTTTCTTCTGTTCCAAATAGATTCTGGAAATAGGCTCTTGCAATATTCTCTATGTCTTGAATGTTCTCTGTCACCTCTCCATTGTCATTTTGCATTTTCTGAATCGTGTTCTTCTTTCTTCGAGAAGATGCCTGACTATGGAAAAAGCAAAGATTTTTATCCCCATATCTCACACGGTTTATCCGCTCGTTGCTCCCAATACCGCTCATCTTTGTCAATTTCAGTTGATTTAGCTGAACTTTAGTCAATCAACTCAGCCATATTCTGATCATCTCTATCTTCTGCTAGAATTTCTGACAGTCTATTGTTGAGAAACGTCTTTCTTCTCTTTCGATCCGCTTGAATTTTACTAGCCCATTTTTGTAAACCGATCTTCAATTTATCTAATTTTGTCAGTAAATTACCTGATGACGATTCCCAAATACTTCTAACTTCACTGTCAGAAGTTTCCTCCATTAGCCACCAAGCCTCGAATCTAAAAGATGTTGTTTTAGCCCCACATTCTTCCCTTCTTGTTTTCACTAAAAGGGGGCAATGATCAGAAAAAGAGTGAGTTAAGTGTTGAATGGACTCGTCAGGAAACATAGCTTGCCAATCTTCATTTGTGACTCCTCTATCAAGCCTTTCCCGTATATTGGTCTCTGGTAAGTTTCCCCTCTCCCATGTAAACCATCTTCCATAAAATCCCATGTTCATCAGCCCACAATCAGCTAAGACTTCTCTGAATACCGCCATTCTTCTTTCATCCCTAGGTACCCCTCCCCTTTTTTCAAATCCGTACATAATCTCATTGAAATCCCCACAGACGAACCAAGGAAATCTCTCTCTAGTATATAAGCTTCTTAATTCTTCCCATAAATTATTTCTGTCTCGCTCATACGGGGACCCATAAAAACCAGTGAACCTCCATTTACCTTTTGCCTCGTCATCATCAATCACCACATCTATATGTCTTTTGGAGAATTGTCGAAGTGTCACATTCACCCCCTGTTTCCATGCCAAGTACAACCCTCCTCTAGTACCCTCCGAATCAACTTCAATTCCATTAACATACCCACACCGATGTCGAATTCTTTCCATTCTACTTCTACAAATTTTCGTCTCCATAAAGAAGACCATTTGGGGATTTTGTAACCTCAGTATATACCGAAGTCTTCGAACTGCCCGTGGACTACCCAATCCATGAACATTCCAGCTAAGTAGTTTCATTGCGACCGGTCGGCTTGCCTCTTGGTAGCCGCCGATATAAATTGGGTACCTTCCAACACTCCCCCTTTCCACCCTACAGATGCTTTCTCACCTCCTTCTCCTATCAGACTATGCATCTCCCCTCTAGCACGTTTCTTCCCTTCTTCTCCAATCAAAAACCCATCCTCTTTATCCTGCTCCATGTCAACTATAGAATGATCAATTCTTTGATTAACCTCTAACTGTTTCTCCCAAGCCTTTCTGTCTTCCAAATTGAAACCCAAAACTGGATCAATGAATTCTCCATGTTTTGCCATCTGATTATTCCCGATCCTAGCATCAACTTCTACTATAGTCGTATCTTCATTATTGCCTCTCAGTTGTCCGACCCCTTCCTCTCTCAGCCACACACTACTTGTTGTTACTGCTCTCCTGGATTGCGCCCTTAATGATAAGTCCCAGCCCATTTCTGCCACTTCCATTCCTAACAACATCTTTGCATCACAGAATGAGTCGTTATGCCCCAACCTCCCACAAAAGAAGCAAAATAGTGAGAGCCTTTCGTATCGAAACTGTACGTATGAGAGTCGCCCATAACACAAGATTTGTTTCCTCCTCTTCAACGGACGCCTAACATCAATCTTAACTCTTATCCTCATATAATTCCTATTCTCCTTGCCCGCACTAGACCCATCGTATTCCATAAATTCCCAAGGAAGTTGCCTAATTGAATCGCCAAATTTTCGAAATAAAACCAGTAGGAATGTCATGAATTTGAATCCGAAAAGGAGCCTTAATTAAAGGAATTCTAAGAGGGTCTTCACCCCATTGAATCGCATGAAGCACTAACAGATGATTATTAAAAGTCCACGGGCACCCTTTTAACACTCTCCAAATCCATCCTATGATAAAACTGGAACAAATATCTCTTTTCACCCAGTTCCGAATATTCACTCCCCTTACAGATGCCACAAATTCGCCATAGTTTTCTTCATTGCTGAAAAATTTATAACACTAGCAGTCAGGAAACATCCCACTAACCTGAAAGTTTCTTCTCTTCCTTCTTCACCTTGTTCTGTTTGGATCTGTAGAGGATCGCATCTTCCTCTTCATCCAGTAGAATAATCCTGCTAAGTCGTTCTCCATTTATTGCGGATGAATCCTTGCGCTGCAGCGCTACTACTATATGACAAATGTAAATGCAGGATCATTGATCTTGATTCTACTTTTCCACCGAAAACAATTAAGAAACCAGAAAACACAAAAACCCTAGACGAGATACGTGCCACTTCTGCACTGCAGACGTGCGAGCGAGCGGACATTTTTTCCATATTTTTTATCTCTTAAGATTTATGGCTATCTCTTCTAATAAAATCACTTAAAAATCGAGGTCCATATTTTACTATGTTTTTCATCGATAATAATAGTTACATTTTTTTTTGCTTGTGATAATCTTAATTACTAACTCATGTGAATTTCAAATATATTATACTACAAACATTATCCAATCAAAGAAACTCGTTAGAATTTTCTTATCTATTTATAAAATATCATAAGATTTAGGTTTTTTATATACTGAATATAGATGCATTTTATGATATTTTGAAATTATTTAAGAAATGTATCAAATTTTACAATACACATAATAAAATTGGTACAATCGACCCTCTCTATAACCACCCGCTATAACAACATTTCGTTATAACAATCAAGTTTCTAAAAATACTCATTTTTTATGTTTTATTGTCAACCTCTATAACAACATCCATAGTTATAAATTACATCCTTTATAAATTAATTCTCTATAACAACATATAATCTAAATTTTTAAATAAAATTATAGCTATTCCATATAAGCTATTAAGTATTAGTTCTCTATAATAGCATATGGTCTAAATTAGTTCTCTTCAATGAATGAAATTAAATATATCAATTCGATAAAGTATTAAATTCCTTAATTAAATATTCTACTATGAATTTGGAACATCATAAACTTATAAATTGATTATTTAAATTTAGTAATTAGTGATAAATTAATTAATTTAATTTGATAATTCATTGATTAATTGAACTTGTTAAATTTATTATAAACTTTATAATTCATCATGTAAAATAAAAGATGTAGAAAATCAATAATAATACACCTGACTTTTAGCTTTCTTTCTTTTGTTCTTTTTTTATTATTATTATGGAATTCTCCATATAAATTTTATGGTAAGCTTATAATGATTATATCTTTATAACAACGTACCGTTATAGATGTAACCAAAACAAACAAATCAAACTATGTTGACTGTATTTCTAGATGAAAGTCAAACTCCTAAGGCAACCAGGTTCAACCATCTATTGTTTGTTTAGCTTTCATTTCGATGGCTCTATGCCCTATGGATGGAAAAGGAAGAGCTACCCATTTATATTTGTAAACAGATTGTTGTATGTTTCTATGCTGCCAGTTTAGAACGGATAGCATAGAATCATAATATTGAGTGCTTTCAAAGGTTTCAAGAAATTAAAGATCATTTTGTTGGTTCATGGGATTCTTTTTAGTATCATCAATCAAATTATTATTATTTTAAATTCCAGTTTCACCGATTCAACTTTTCCATTTATATGTGAACATGCAAACTAGCAATTAATTTATTAGTGTCACAACTTAATTATATATTCATGAATATCAAAATTTTAGTGTAGTTAATTTTTCATATTTACCAAAAAGAAAAAAGAAAATATACTTAATCTAATTACAAACTTTATTATTTAATTTGTTAGGGGAAGAAATAACATAATTGGACATTAAGATTAAAAATGAAATTGTGCCCCCAGCTCCAGCATTAGAGTGTAGTTGATGTCATTTGCATAAGGACCAACGAATTGAATGGGTCCTGCATCAACGTATAAAATTAACATCAAATAATGTTAGTGTTCACCTGCTAACAAACCAAATTTAGGTCAGAATTTATATTTATTAATTGCAAAAGTCCTTGATGAATTTCAATTTTTTTCACAACTTTTAATTTTTTTTCATTCAAATAAACATTACTCTTATAATTTTTTTTTTGTATGAATTACAAGAGGAGGGCAAAACCCTAATAGCAACATATCTAGCGCGACTCGAACCCAAACCACACTTGAGGCGATGAACACCCTGATTATCAAGCCTCACACGGGATTCCAAATAAACTTTTATTTGTTGTAGGTGAATTGTTAATTAGGTATAAAATGAAGGCTAAAGAATAGTTTAAGTGTAATTAAATGTTAATATTAAGAGAGAAAAAAAAGGGACTACAAGGTTTGAATCCATGTCACTTGATTGTTAATCGAGAGCTAGTGAGTGTAATTAAATGTTACATGCTTAATTTGGTGAAATAAAAATATATAAATTTATATAAGATACATGTGACTCGACTTTGAACCTCTGTTGTTGGTCCATTGATTAGTGTTCATTCTATAATTTATATGATAAATTCGAATAGCAAAATTATCTATTTGTGATGGGATGTGTGCATGTGTTGACAATAATTTACTTTCACGGGTAATATAAAATGTAAAAAAAAATAAAAAAATACTATGATATTTTTGTACATTGCTGGAAATTACCTGAGCTTAAATACCGATTCTTAAGCGCCCAATCATCTCGCAAGGATGCAAATTTCAACATTGGTGCACCTGAAGTTTCAATATTCAAATAAAATCAACCTTAAATTATATTTATGTTAAAACCTATCTAATACAAGCTTATAATGATCATAACTAAAACATTATTATGCCCTAAAAATTTAAGTTGTCAAATCCATTGTTACCCTGCAGCAAAGGAAATTTAACACTGATAAACTGAAATGATATGCATATTTCATTTGTTTACCTTCAAGGTCCACCAATGCCTTCTTAATCACAGGCTTGAACTTCCCTGGCAGAGTGAGAAAAAAAAAAAAAAATCTCATTGATGCTTTTGCATGATGAGAAATATATAAGTACATATATATTAGCTAAGTTTGCACTTATTACAAGCAAAATCAAGTGCCCTTTGGAATATCAGTTGTCCTTTTTAGTTATGTGAACAAATTAATACAGTGATATACCATGTCGGCGCTCAACATCCATTAATGATGTTAATGCTGTTCCTCCGACGGTCCATTCATCTACTGGTGCAGTCAAATTACCCACCTGAACATAAGATGCTAATGTCTTTAATGTCACTTGAAAACAGGATGTTGGATCTCATCCTTCTCCAAGAAAATATTATTTATAGTATGTAAAGAAATTAAAAGACAAGAATCACACGAACCGATGAAATCAGTCCGGTTTTCCCAGAATGAAGGAGGATTCCAGTAGCATAACCCAATGCATTACAGTAGTTTGCATCGAAGTTCGTTGGAAATCCGCATCTACCCTCGTAGCTACGAAGTGAAAGTCAAATATCATGTTCACAATACACCATGAACAGAAAGACTCGTCATTTATGGAGAAGTTCATCAAGTGCTTGATCATGATTATCCAGATAGAAAAGTATGTCATCAGTTACCCGAAAAAATGGGGTTTTCCTTGAAATTGTCCCTTATATGCACCTATTTTCTTCCTTTCATCCAATTCAGCTTCCACCATTTGAATGAGCATTTTTTCTGTTTCTATCTTGGCAACCTAAACATATGGCATCCTTAACTGTCGCCCGTTAATCGGACTCTTATACATGCTGCAGAAAAATATTAAAAGAACAACAAAAAATACTACCTGCACATTCCCATGGGGATCTCTTTCAAGTAGCAGCTGCTCCTGAATTGATTGAGGCAAAAACTCAAAAAGGTCATGAGAGTGGCTTCTAAGTTTCCTTTTCCACATCCCAGCTTCATCAACAACATCATGGGCTAAAATTTCATTGAGCTCTGCAATAAGTTGTTTTACCTGCAAGTAAACTCATCTCACCATTTCAAGTCCATGGTTCAAGATATTTCGGATTGACTCAAAGGTGACGATCATTCACCTCACTGCTAGTGGAAACGGTGGGGAAAATAGCAACAATGAAACGTAAAGAACAACTACTGGTTTCAAAAGTTTTTACCTCCGGAATGAAATCAATAAGGCCTTCTGGTAAAATTATTACACCATAATTAAATCCTAGTTCCATGCGTTTGCAGATTATATCTGCAATATAATTTGTAACATTCTTCATTGTCAACTTCTTGGCAGCAACCTGCATCAATGGTTAAAACGTTTGTCAAAACTATGAATAGGGAGCAAGCATTCTAGAAAGAAATGATTGGAATTGAGAGACGTGTCATGAAAATCTATGGAAACCACCTATAGTAAAATTATACTAGCAGTTTCTCTGATGTTATTACTAGTATGATGCAGAAAAGTGTTCTATGTAACTGCATAGAGACTATTCTTAGTTTTGAAACTGAAACAATGGAGAACATCAGATTAAGATACCTCTTCTCCTATAATAGCAATGTTCGGGTGAGTCTGCAAAGCACACTCCAATGTAATGTGAGAAGCTGCACGTCCCATTAGCCTTATGACTGACAAAACAGATAATTAGGATCCTTGCAACCAATCACTGACAATGTTAGGAATTCATAATGAAAACATGACCATAATCGGTCTAGAGAGACACCTGAAAACCTGATAAAAAAGGAAAGATAGCAGATGAAAGGCTTGCATAAAAATGAAAATGAAGATTTTTTTTTTATCATGCTGATCATTTCTCATCCAATTCGATATGTTTCTTATCAAAAGCACTTACAGTGGTAGTATTTTCCAGTTGAACGGGCATCTACCATGACGTTTCCAATCATTTCAGAATATATCTGCATATTCCGAGTAAGTGTCGATCATACAAATGAAAATAAGACCAGCATTATCCGCATAGAGATCAGGATATTTCCCTATGTGACTCGCTTTAGCTACGACTTAGGTGGGTTCCCGAAGATTCCACCAAGTAAAATATCAAATACCTTGCATGCAGTGTCGAATCCAAAGCTTATAGGCACATCTTTGCATTTCAAATCACCATCAATGGTCTTTGGGCATCCAATAACTTGTGTCTTCATATTTTTACTCCTGCATCATTTTAATGAAATGAACCATACAGCATCAAACAGGAACAAGATGCCATTATATAATTGAGCAAATGGCTGTGGAATTGGTCTATTTTTTTGCACAGATATTGTTGTACCTAAAGTACTCAGCAAGAAGGCAAGCATTTGTATTCGAGTCATCCCCACCAATGATAACAAGCCCATCCAAATCAAGCTTCTTCACTGTTTCTTCAGCTTGCTTATGCTGAAAGGAATTGGCAATGCTAATCAGTTACATAAGATCGAAAACTTGAGGGGATAGCCTAACTGAATTTCGCTATACTAGACTTAATAACAAAATCTATACAATTATCTGCTAGCATTAATTCGTATAAATTACGGTTTAAAGAATTTAACTTTGCAGCAGATCCTTTAATGTACAAAACTCGATTAAATGCAGAACCAACCAAAGTGATGTGGAAACTAACCTGTTCTGGAGTTTCAATCTTGTCTCTACTACTGCAAATCATATGGAACCCACCCTATAAATTTATCCAACTCGAGTCAAATACAGGCTATCATAAGAGCAGAGGCAATAAACATATACCATATAAAACAAGCACATATTCATGTGTTAATGTGCTGAATGAAAGCTTGATGGACCTTACCAGTACATTCTGACCATCTGAAGTGCATATATATATATATATATTAATGAAAAATATGTTATACAACCACCTGGTTTCTGTAAGGATAGATTAAGTCTGCAGTGAGTTTAACATATTTGCAGCTCATGATGCCTGCAGGACCGCCCTTAAAGCCATAAAGAGTGCTTCCTCTTGCCCGTTCTTGCAAGTAATCTTAAGGCAAAAAATTCACAACGATCAGAGACTGAAATCATTAAAATTGACCTGGTAGTAACATTAGAGCAAGGCAGTTACCAAAAATCCCGGTTATGACATTGTGTCCACCAGGAGCTTGTCCTCCAGAAAAAACGACTCCAACCTTCAAACTCTGACCCTTCACTTCTGACTGTCCTGGAACCAACGAAACCGATGGTTGCCCATAAAGATTCGGAAACAAGTTGGCTATCTCATCTGCAAATCCATCCATGCATGCAACTACATCGTTAAGAAAATGGAAACCCAGAGTATAACATATAAGCCACATTTATATTAAAAACAGTCCTCTTAAGGGAACTAAAAACTGATCATAATTTGTAGAAAAGACAATGTAATAAAGCATATAATCGAGCTATCAAGGAAAAGAAAAAGCCTAAAGAGAACATATATGTATATGAAGCTGATTAGTTGACGTACTTGGGTTTCCGGCAGCCGTAGTAGGGGGGCCATCGACGACTTGGAAGGGGTTTTTAAGGATAGAAGGGAGGGGAGGGGTGTGGTTCAATCGGTTAGTTTGGAAGTCACCGTAGTCGGAGGGGAGGAGGAAGCGGCTGGGGCCTTCCTCGTTTCGGGAGACAGGCAAGCCATTGGTGGCGGCGATAGCGGGTGACATGGATCAACGTCTAACTGAAAAGTCCTGGAATAATGTATGAAGCTAGAAAAGGGTGAAGAGGAATGGAGTTGTGGATATGATGCTTATATGTACGTATATGAGAGGGACGGAGAGTTCGTGGAAGAAAAGGGCAAAATGAACATTTGCTACGTCCTTCAACTTAGGAATAGCTGACATTGTTAGTTGGGATTTGAGTAAGTCCATATAATCAAACTGTAAAAGGAATTTAAAAAAAAAAAAAATCTTGTCAAAGACTCAGTTCTCTGCTCTATCTGAAGAACTCCAATATGAATGGAATCGGTTTTAAAAACTACATCGCGATGGAAATTTTTTTAGTGATCGACGGTTAAATAATCAACTGATTTAACCGACTTAAAAAACTTTTAAAAATGACATAATAGCCTAACACTTTAATATTAATACGAAACAATTTAATATTTTTAATTTTAAAAAAATTAATTTTTAATATTTGCACATTATGTAATTTGATCATTTTTATATTTTTGTTTTTCTTTTCGTGACATTTTCACATAAAAAGTTAAAAAATTATATCAGCTAAATTTGATAAAAAATTTCAAAAATCCAAGATCATAATTTTCACTTTTTCTTATTCTTTTCTCTTGATACTTTAATTTTTCACTGTTGGATTAAAACATTAAAGCCTAGGATGACTCAATCTTTACTGATTCACTATTTATCGATTTCATAAGATTCATGCTTGAATTGTTTGACATTAATTCAACTGAGCTACTTTTGTTACTGGCATCGTTATTGTTACCATATCTGATGAACATAGAGAGCCTCACCACTCATTCAATCAACCTACTAAATTTCTAAAATTAAGATTTAATTAAGACAATATAAATATTGAGGCTTAAAATTCTCATTATACCAATTTTAAAAGTTGACACCTCATATTATCGTTAGATTAGCGTCTAATAACTAACCAAAAAATCGAATTGTTGGGTAACCATTTTATAACTTTTTATAATTGGATGACAAAAAAAAAACTTATTAATAATTGGATAACTACTAATGCAATTTACCGAAAAAAAAAAACTAACTTAGGCACATTAATTGGTTGGAAAAAAATTATATAATAAATATATTTTATAGAAAATGATATAAAAATAAGTAAGAATCTAGTTGAAATGGTAAAGTGCAGATATTCAAAATACAATGTTTTAAATTTAAATCTTATTATTTTTGTATTTTTTATTTAAAAAATATAACACTCTCAAAATAATATAATATAATTTATTTTATAAAATAAGAATCTAGTTGAAATGGTAAAGTAAAAATCATCAAAATACAGTGTTTTAAATTTAAATCTTATTATTTTTATATTTTTTTGTTTAGAAAATATAACACTCTCAAAATAATATAATTTATTTTATAAAATAATAATATTTTAATCATTACATTATTAAATTAATACTCAATTAACTCATAACATTAATTCAATCAACAACTTTATATATTGCTATATATAATATAGGTTCAAATGTCTGAGTGGAAGTTGACATTTATTATTATGAATGTGTTGGGAACTTTGTTGGCTGGAGTGATAAATGAAGCAAAATAATATTTAAATGAATATTCATACTTTAATTGTTAAAATATTTATTATTAGATATTTATAAATTGTAATTTTTTTAACTTGGTCTAAACGTTATGGTCAGATTAAAAAGGCTACATTAGCCATTGAAATGATTAAGTTAACTTACGATACTTATGGAGACCTTAAATCGTCTCATTTTAGAGAAAACCGCAGTTGTTCTTTGAGTTAGTTTAAAAACATTCATTTATTAGGTCATCTGTACTTAAGATTTATTTTATTGTTGACAGTGTTATTTTAGAAAAACAGTTTATTTGTTGATCTGCTTTATAAAAACTCGATGTTAACTAATGCAACAGAAGAACCATTATTCATGTCATTATGGAAACATAGTTGTCTTATCAATTTGTTTTTAAAAAATGGTTTCTTTGCAATGCAGCATAAATTGGAGAACAATGTCAAATTTTATTTAAGTCAGATATCATGCATTTCCGATTATTATGCTTTAAGTAATTCATGAATGCAAAAATCCCCAAATGAAAAGTTACTAAGCCACAAATTAGAAATAATTAAAAATTACAAACCAAAACTAATAGAGACTTATTAAGAATAATTTATCTAAAATAGTGTGATGTCGATGTTTGAGGTGTTGCTCCGAATGCCAGGTCCAGACCTATTATCAAGGGTTACCTTAGAAGTACAACACCAGGGAAGTGAGCTTACGAAAGCTCAATGTGAGTCAAATAGTTGTTTTAGATAGACATAATATTAAATACAGTGAGGCGTAGAAACATCAACTCAGTGACCAGTAGAAATAGAGCAATTCGTCAATCGGTGCCATCAACACAAGTTCATAGCAAAACATAGAAATTAACATATCGGTGTATGAGCATGGTATGATGCAAATGTTGCAATGCAAAGGTTCCTACCCAACCATCCGCTACACACCACGTGTTCCCAAGAACTCATCTACCGAACTCCAAACTATGCGAGCTGAAACTTGATGTGGATAAACCACTAGTACAGTAATGTAGATAACTGCCAATATATGCAAACAAGCTGCCAGTATTGTGGACAAGCCACCAGTAACGGTAATGTAGATAAACTGCCAGTGGGGTGGACAAGTCACGAGTAATGCGATAAAAATCACCCAATCTCCTCGGTACTCTTGGTGTAATGCACTAACAACAATATTGCGGACTTTAAATGTCGCCAGGACTCCACAGAACTCCTCCGTCATCCTCAAATAACCCACCCCATGCACATGCAGTATGTCATACAATAATTGAGCAAATCATGCTTTCAAATCAATTTCGGTACAATGTCATGCTTAACACACTTACAGTCCTTTTCAATACATGAATTGCATACTTTCAGCTAATCTATAACAATGACATCAATGGTATGTAACATACATACACTGAGCATTACAGTCAGACATACTTTATATGCAAATCAAACGGTGACTTAGTGAGCCGCATGCAGTATAAGCATACAATGAACAATAACAATTCACATCATACAATACAGTCTACGTCAATATCAAGCATGCAATCATCATTAATAAAAATTTTGCATTCAAGCAAATTCAATAAAGGCTCATCACTCGGTCAACTGTAAGTTACATTAGGGGTGTTCATTCGGTTAACCGACCCGAACTACCATTAACCGACCCTTTTAAACCCTTAACCATTAATCGATCCGAAATTTTTTCAAGAAAATTTAACGAACTGAACTTTTTCGGTTAATTCGGTCGGTTAACCGAATTAACTAAATTTATATATATATTTTTTTATTTTTGGTTAAAACAAGTAAAAAAATTAACATAATTAACTTAATTAACCAAGTTACTTGAATTACCCGAATTACCTTAATTAAAGTATTAATTGAATTAAAGTATTGAATCACTACATAAATAAAAACAGTACATAAGTTTTGAAATTAACACATAATTAAAATGTAAGTCTTTAATATTCTCCATTTGTATCCATTTTTTCTCTCCAAAAGATCTCCATTTGCATTATACCTACAAAAAATATGTGCAAAAAATGAGCATATAATAGAAATATATGCATTTAAAAAAAATCAAATAATATAAACAAATGAATAGATTGTAAGTTAACAAGAATAAGATAATAAGCATACCTTTTAACTCACGAAAGCTCATGAAATTAAGGTAGGTTCTGATGCATTCCAAGAAAATTCTAAATATTGAATTGATTAAATAAGTTAATGTAGGAGTGATATGGTAAAAAAATTGAAACTATTGAAATAAAACAATAAATATATCATTTTCAATCTTGTCAAGCTCTTGGATTTGTTCTTAAATCTTTTTGATGTCTTCTTGTCATGATGATTTTTGAATCCAATCTTGAGTACACACAAGAACTTGTACAATTTTAGGAGTTAAAAAACTCCTATATTGATCAAGCACACGCCCCCGGTGCTAAATGCAGACTCTGAAGCAACCGTAAATATCAGTATAGCTAACACATCTCTGGCCATCTTTGAAAGAGTAGGAAATCTAGGGCTATTCCCTTTCCACCACAATAAAATATCAAAATTTTCAACAAAATTCTCATTAGCCTCAGCTAGATTTTTATCCAATTCAAATGTTTTATCCTCACCACCATTTTCCAACTCACGCTTTTTATAAAAAGCTTGCATAAGCCTTTTCATTTTTTGTTGTGGTTCACCGAGAGAAAAATGTGCTAGCACACTCGATTGGCTACAAATACTATGAAGTGAAGGCTTATACTCATCAAACAATTCATACAAAGCTTCCTTCAATTTTTGCATCATTTCACAATCATTTTCAGAATTAGACATTTTCACTAAGTGCAAATGCAATATACTTTAATTTTTGTCTAGGATCTAAAACACAAGCAACAAACATAAACAAATTTATCTTATCAATATCACCCCAATACTTGTCTTTCATCTTGATTGTAACAGCCTAATTTTTAGTGGTGTCGGAAACAGTGATTTGAGATCACTAAATCCGACGAGTGAGTTGAAAATTTAATAAATTAATATTTATGAGTCAAGTGTGATTTTAGAAGAATTTCTGAAATAGTGAATTTTGAGATTTAAAAAGAATTTATTAGGTAAATTGGGTCAAAAATGAGGTATCGAGACCTCAAATTTATAAACCGAGCCATAAATATTTTTAGAAATATTTATGGAGTGTCATTGAGTTAGTATTAAAGTTTCGTTAGAAAATTTTAACGTTTTAATAGCTAATTAATTAAAAAGAACTAAATTGTAAAAGGTACAAAATTTGCTAAAGTGATTAAATAGCATAAGTAATAAATAAAGAAGGACTTAAAGGGCAAATTAGCCTAAAGTAAATGGCTGAAACGGTTAAGGCAAAAAAAACAAAGAAATTGGGTGAAATAAGGGCAAAATTGGAAATTTTGCAAAATTAAACAAATAAAATAAAGACTAAGTTGAAAATCTAGACAATTCTTCATTTTTCTTCGGCCAAAAACACCATTAAAGAGTCTCTCTAAGCTGGTTTTTCATATTCTTGCTACAAGTAAGTTCAATTCTTGGTTATTTCTTGTAATTTTTTGATTTTGAGACTTTTATAACTAGGTCCAACTATTGAATTCATTAGTTTTTGATTTTATGAGTGATTTTAAAAGTTACCATGAATGAGTTCTGGAATTTTATGATGAATTATCATGGATTTGAAGCTTTAATGTCATTATATGATGATTTTATTAAGTGATTTCAATAGAAATTGATTTTTAGGACCTAATTGTGAAAAAGTTAAGAATTAGGGTTTTGTGCTGAAATTATGAATACCAAAGGTTGTGAAGTAGTTTAGAGTAATGGAATAAAGTGTTGATTGAGAAAAATTAGTTCAATCGATGGGTTAATTGATTAGGGACTAAATTGTAAAAAACTATAAAATTTAGGGTAAAAGCGTAATTTTGAAAATTGAAAGGCATAAATTGTGAAGTGAATTAGAATTGAATTAGATACTAATGAATAGAAAATTTTATATTTTAGATCAAGAATCCGAAGATAAACGTGGAAAAGAGAAAGTAACGGATTAGTCCCTAAATTTTTACAAATTTTATAGATTGGCCCAGGTAAGTTCATATGGTTGAATTTGTATGTTTAATCATTAATTTAGGAATGATATAGTGTGTTATTCTATGTTATGTTATTAAATTATGAATATTATAAAAATATGAAAATCGGATCAAAAGTTCAAATTGAGTAGAACGCAGGATTAAGTACGATCGTTCTATGATCAGTGATGAATTAACGGATAAGACCATGGTTGGACCATGGAAGAGTGTGGAATGTAAGACCATAGCTGGGCTATGGCATTTCAGTGAAAAGACCATAACTGGATTATGGCATTGTGAACGTAAGACCATGGTTGGACCATGGCAGTATATGTGTGTACGTGTAAGACCATAGCAGGGCTATGGCATCGTAATAAAGTGAAAGACCATAGCGAGACTATGGCATTGTGATATGTGCAAGACCATGGCAAGGTCATGGTAATATATGTGTAAGACCATAGTTGGACTATGGCTTTAAGCAAACGATGTACTCAAATCCGTAAGATATTCTCTAATTTGACAATAAATGGTAAGTGTTATATGAATTTGTAACAGCCTGATTTTGACCCTAATCGGAACAGTGGTTTCGGGACCACAAATCCGAGTCCGAAAAATATTTTAATATTATTTTCTGTGTTAATTATGTGTGAATTTACATGTGTGAAAGTTTTGTGAATTAATTTTATTATTTGTGTGCTTAATTTGATAAAAGGGCTTATTCGCGTAAAATGAAAATTTGATGGTTAAATAGGAAAGTGCTTAATTGTTGTTGTCTTTATAATTTGGAGGTTCTATGATGCAAATAGCCCATTATATAAATTAGTGGACGGAATTAAGGTTATTTTATATAGTTTTTATGTTATATATAAAAGTTAAAATAATAATTAATATATTATAATGTTAATATAATAAACAAAACATTAAAAAGCCATTGTCATCTTTATTTTTACCAACCGAAACAAAGAAAAGAAAAAAAATAAAAAAGAAAGTTTAGGATATTCGGCCATTGTCAAGCTTGATTAAGGTATGTAACTAGCTCGGTTTTTAATAATTTTTACGTTTTTGAGATCGTTGCTATGAAATGTACAAAACCCATGCTTTCTGTAACACCCTGGTTTAGGGGCTATGCGGTTTGAGTATAATGTAGGTGTTGGAAGGTTCTTGGGTGTGCTTGGATGTGTTTCGGGGTTTTGAGAATGCTTGGATGAAAGGGGAGACTTTGGAAAATTTTGGATTTTTAGTGGAAAGGGGAAACGGGCCAAGGGAGGTCTTAAGAATAATTTTCTGTAATTTTTGGCACAAGGGAAGGCGGTGGTAGAGTGGTCTCCGTGCGCGGCTTAAGAGCTTGGGGAGGACGCCAGTGAGGGCCTGGGTTCGAGTCCAGGCGGCTACAAGGGGTTTTAATATTTTTGGGTTCTGGCGTTACAAGGAGGGGAGGCCTTAAAAAGGAGTAGGGGCGTGTTTTGACGCAAACAGCAGCTGGTCCAGGTGGTGCATGTGCGGAACTTAGGAGCTGGAGGTGCGCGTTGGCGCTGGTTCGAGCGACGGAAGCAGCTTTTGCGTGTTTTATTTTTCTTATGCGACTGGGGGCTTGAGTAGGAAGCCTTTAAAGATTAAATGGTGTGGTTTTTGGCATAAAAATCAAAGTGGCCGAGTGGCCTGGGCGTTGGAAGTAAGGCGTGCAGCAGCAAGGGAGCCTGGGTTCGAATCTCATGACAAGCAATGGAGTATTTATTTTTATGGATTGGACGGCAAGAGTTTCAGCTTGAATTTAAACTCTACTGACGAAGGGATCCCACATCGGAAAGACACAAAGAATGAAGGTGAAGAGCTAGCTATATAAGGAGCATCCTAGGAGGAGAGTAAACACATCTTAGAGGGTGTTTGGGCACAAGAGTGATCGGAGCGCGGATTAGCCCCAGAGTCCTATCAGGTGTGTAACTCTCTCTACTCTAGTTGTAGAGCGGCAAATGCCGAAGTGCCGGTCACGACAATAGTAGCCACGCGAGCGTGCGAGTGCACGTGTGGGGCTTCGACGCGATAGTTGAGGCCATAAGTAGTATTCTTGTGGGTTGGGGCTGCTTGGGCCGCGATGGGCCGAAGGGGGCCCAATGGGCCGTAGGCCCAATATAGTAAAATGTATGATGGTGTAGTATATAGTGAACTAGACTAGGTGAATCTCATAAACGTGGCTAGATTTGTGTTAGGTGGGCCACACGAGCGTGTGGGCCCGAATGGGTCGAAATCGGGTTTTAGGCCCAATAGTCCATTTCAACCGGAAGTGGTAGCTGAGTCGCTAGTGGCGACATTAGGCCTTCAGAAAGGCCATTGCAGGTGTGAATTTACGAAAATACCCTTAGTAGGTAAAATTACGATTTTACCCTTAAAGGTTGATTAGCATGATTATGTTGTTTAGTTTTGGCCGATTGTAGGGGAAGGCTTGATCTCGCATATCTCAAAGTTGTGGCTAGTGCTCGAAAAGTGTTAAGGAATGGGGATCTAGTGCGTTAGATCTTGATCTACTGGATTTGATAGTCGCATTAGTAATCGTGTGTAAACTAACACACTTCTTGCTTTGTATATGTTTGATAAACTGATTGATTGGTAAAACCGAAATAGTATGGTTGAGTGATATGATACCCTATGGGGTATGTGCACGGATTCAGGTAAGTCCGTTTCATTATGAGTACTGTTATTGATACATGATGTCATGATTTATGATGTATGTGCTATGAGATGCAACGTTAAACATGTTTGCATGATTTGAATACTATACATGAGTTGGTATGATGATGGGTGATATGAGTGGAGGGGGCAGTGATATTTTGTGCTGACGAGCACCAGTGTTTTGGTAACACACTGTGACTACGGTCACCAGTGGTTTGGCACCACCAGTGGTTTGGTACCACACGGGGTAGAAAAGGTGTATGGACGGTTAGGATTGGGTGCATATGATTGGGATGCATGATGATCATGATTATGTTTGTATGTGATATTTTGCTAATCCGGGAAAAAGGGTAGCACACTCGAGTCCGGGTGACTCACCTTTTCCTTAACCATTTCGTAGTGCATAAAGTCGACCGGATCGGAGAGGACAAGGTGGCCCATGCCAAAGATGATGTTCAATTATTTCATGCTTGATTTTGATATAAGTACTTTATTTGAATTGTTGGGTTGTAATAAAGGCCATTTTATGTTTTTGGTATTACTTTAACTATGGTTTATTTAAAATAAATTGCTACGTGAAAATGATTTATGGTTTGCAACCTATTTATTCAAATTGGATATTATAAACTAAAGTTTTAAAAATGAATGAGTTTAATAGCAAAGTTTTATTCCAAAGATATGTTTTCCAAAATTCAAAGAAACTACGATGTTTTATTTTAAATTAAGAAGATTTTCAACCGTCTTTTCCCAAAGTGACATAACCGCATTCGGTCGTAGTGAATGGGCCGGGTTTGGGGATGTTACGATTTAATATCGAGCCCTGTTCAAAACTCGGCTTTGAGGGTTTTGGGCCCAAAACATTTTCAAAATGGGCTTTTCAAAAATATGGGTTTTTATGAAAAGGTTTTCGTGTTAGGTCGGCATGGCACCTGTACCTCCGACCCGAAGTCCACCTGGTAAGTACCCCTTACTATTGCTTGTGAGTTATTGATGTGATCGGATGATTGCAATAGTGGATTACTTTAGAAACTGAAACTTTGATTGCTCGAAAGAACGACTTCCGAAACTTGCTCATAAAATTTGCTCGTGGATTAAAATAAAGGAACAAAATTTCTAATGCATAAAACTTTTAATCGATTAAATCGCGACGCTAGATATGAGTTCTAGGGGACGTGTTGTCGCGGGCATGGTCTAGGTGGAATGACAAACTTGTTAAGATCAGAGTGCGCAAAGATAAGCGTAAGGTGGTAAGATAGGTTGTACGGACGTTCGCTAGTAAAGTAATTTCGAGGACGAAATTATTTTTAAGGAGGGTAGAATTGTAACACCGGTTTAGGGGCTATGCGGTTTGAGTATAATGTAGGTGTTGGAAGGTTCTTGGGTGTGCTTGGATGTGTTTTGGGGTTTTGAGAATGCTTGGATGAAAGGGGAGACTTTGGAAAATTTTGGATTTTTAGTGGAAAGGGAAACGGGCCAAGGGAGGTCTTAAGAATAATTTTCTGTAATTTTTGGCACAAGGGAAGGCGGTGGTAGAGTGGTCTCAGTGCGCGGCTTAAGAGCTTGGGGAGGACGCCGCGAGGGGGCCTGGTTCGAGTCCAGCGGCTACAAGGGGTTTTAATATTTTTGGGTTCTGGCGTTATAAGGAGGGGAGGCCTTAAAAGGAGTAGGGGCGTGTTTTGACGCAAACAAAGAAATGGTCCAGTGGTGCCTGTCTGCGAACTTAGAGCCTGGAGGTGCGCGTGGCGCTGGTTCGGCGGCGAGCTTTAAGCGGCTTTTGCGTGTTTTATTTTTCTTATGCGATCAGGGGCTTGAGTAGGAAGCCTTTAAAGATTAAATGGTGTGGTTTTTGGCATAAAATCAAAGTGGCCGAGTGGCACAGGCGTTGGAAGTAAGGCGTGCAAAGCAGCAAAGGAGCCCGGTTCGAATCTCATGACAAGTAATGGAGTATTTATTTTTGCGGATTGGACGGCAAGAGTTTCATTGAATTTAAACTCTCTCGACGAAGGGATCCTACATCGGAAAGACACAAAGAATGAAGGTGAAGAGCTAGCTATATAAGGAGCATCCTAGGAGGAGAGTAAACACATCTTGGAGGGCGTTTGGGCACAAGAGTGATCGGAGCGCTGGATTAGCCCCGAGTCCTATCAGGTGTGTAACTCTCTCTACTCTAGTTGTAGAGCGGCAAATACCGAAGTGCCGGTCACGACAATAGTAGCCACGCGAGTGTGCGAGTGCACGTGTGGGGCTTCGACGCGATAGTTGAGGCCATAAGTAGTATTCTTGTGGGTTGGGGCTGCTTGGGCCGCGATGGGCCGAAGGGGGCCCAATGGGCCGTGGGCCCAATATAGTAAAATGTATGATGGTGGAGTATATAGTGAACTAGACTAGGTGAATCTCATAAACGTGGCTAGATTTGTGTTAGGTGGGCCACACGAGCGTGTGGGCCCGAATGGGCCGAAATCGGGTTTTAGACCCAATAGTCCATTTCAACCGGAAGTGGTAGCTGAGTCGCTAGTGGCGACATTAGGCCTTCAGAAAGGCCATTGCAGGTATGAATTTACGAAAATACCCTTAGTAGGTAAAATTACGATTTTACCCTTAAAGGTTGATTAGCATGATTATGTTGTTTAGTTTTGGCCGATTGTAGGGGAAGGCTTGATCTCGCATATCTCGGGTTGTGGCTAGTGCTCGAAAAGTGTTAAGGAATGGGGGATCTAGTGCGTTAGATCTTGATCTACGGGATTTGATAGTCGCATTAGTAATCAGGTGTGTAAACTAACACACTTCTTGCTTTGTATATGTTTGATAAACCGATTGATTGGTAAAACCGAAATAGTATGGTTGAGTGATATGATACCCTATGGGGTATGTGCACGGATTCGTAAGTCCGTTTCATTATGAGTACTCGTTATTGATACATGATGTCATGATTTATGATGTATGTGCTATGAGATGCAACGTTAAACATGTTTGCATGATTTGAATACTATACATGAGTTGGTATGATGATGGGTGATATGAGTGGAGGGGGCAGTGATATTTTGTGCTGACGAGCACCAGTGTTTTGGTATCACATTTGTGTCTCCGGACACCAGAGGTTTGGTACCTCATAGCGACTCGTCCCTGTGGTTAATACCACCGTGGGTTGGCCCCACTTGAGATATGGGATCGTCTGCCAGTGATTTGGTATCACACGATGGGTTGGCCCCATCACTCGATTATCGTGACTACGGTCACCAGTGGTTTGGTACCTCATTTGTGTCTTTGGGACACCAGAGGTTTGGCACCTCATTGCGACTCGTCCCTGTGGTTAACACCACCGTGGGTTGGCCCCACTTTTGAGATACGGGATTGTCGCCAAAGATTTGGTATCACACGATGGGTTGGCCCCATCATTGGATTTGTGACTTCGGTCACCGTGTTTTGGTAACACATTGTGACTATACGTCACCAAAGGGTTTGGTACCACACGGTAGAAAAAAGGTGTATGGACGGTTAGGATTGGGTGCATATGATTGGGATGCATGATGATCATGATTATGTTTGTATGTGATATTTTGCTAATCCGGGAAAAAGGGTAGCACATCGAAGTCCGGGTGACTCACCTTTTCCTTAACCATTTCGTAGTGCATAAAGTCGACCGGATCGGAGAGGACAAGGTGGCCCATGCCAAGATGATGTTCAATTATTTCATGCTTGATTTTGATATAAGTACTTTATTTGAATTGTTGGGTTGTAATAAAGGCCATTTTATGTTTTTGGTATTACTTTAACTATGGTTTATTTAAAATAAATTGCTACGTGAAAATGATTTATGGTTTGCAACCTATTTATTCAAATTGGATATTATAAACTAAAGTTTTAAAAATGAATGAGTTTAATAGCAAAGTTTTATTCCAAAGATATGTTTTCCAAAATTCAAAGAAACTACGATGTTTTATTTTAAATTAAGAAGATTTTCAACCGTCTTTTCCCAGTGACATAACCAGATTCGGTCGTAGTGAATGGGCCGGGTTTGGGGATGTTACACGAAGAGTTCAGAGCCACTGATGATGATGATGCTGAGCGAGCTAAATTTTGGCTCGATAATACTATTCGAGTGTTTGATGAGTTATCTTGCACCCCTGATGAGTGCTTAAAATGTGCCATATCTTTGCTACGAGACACTGCATATCACTGGTGGAATACACTAGTATCGGTGGTTTCGAGAGAACGAGTGACCTGGGAATTCTTTCAGACTGAGTTCCGTAAGAAATACATCAGTCAGAGATTTATTGACCAGAAACGTAAAGAATTTCTTGAATTGAAATAGGTTCGGATGATAGTGACAGAGTATGAGCGAAAATTTGTGAGACTCAGTCGGTATGCCCGAGAATGTGTTTCGACCGAAGCTATAATGTGTAAAAGATTTGAAGATGGGCTGAACGAAGACATTAAACTGTTAGTTGGCATACTTGAGATAAAAGAGTTCGCGGTACTTGTTGAGCGAGCTTGCAAAGCCGAAGAACTCGGGAAAGAGAAAAGAAAAGCTGACTCTGAAGCTAGAGATTCACGTAAGAGACCATTCAGTAAGTCATTTCAGTCGACATCAAAGAAGTTCCGAGATGATGCTAGCCGTTCAAAGACTACTGCAGGTTATTCTAGACGTGATCGGGATAGACCACCTGTGAGCTCGAGAGCTACCTCAGTAGCTAGTGTGGGTAATGTCAGATCAAATCAACCCGAGTGTGAACATTGTGGTAAACAACATCCCGGCATTTGTAGATTGCATGATCGGGCTTGTTTTAAATGTGGATCAATGGATCATTTCATTCGTGAGTGCCCAGAGTTAGCGGAGCAAAATCTGGTACAGAATATGAGATCTGGTAACACTGCAGCTCGAGGTAGACCACCCAGAAATACGAGTAATGTGAGTGGCAGTTAGAGTGGGACCAAAGATACAGCTGTTAGATCCGAGGCTCGTGCACCTGTCAGAGCCTATGCTATTCGCGTGCGCGAGGAGGCATCATCCCCGGATGTTATTACTGGTATTTTCACTCTCTATGATACTAGTGTTGTTGCATTGATTGATCCTGGTTTGACTCATTCTTATGTGTGTGAGACTTTAGTATCTAGTAAGACTTTGCCTGTAGAGTCTACTGAGTTTGTGATTAAAGTATCGAACCCCTTAGGCCGATGTGTTTTGGTTGATAAAGTGTGCAAGAATTGTCCGTTGATGATTCGAGATTCATATTTTCCGGCTGATTTGATGTTTTTGCCATTCGACGAGTTTGATATAGTTCTGGGTATGGATTGGTTAACTCTGCATGATGCTATTGTGAACTGTAAAAGAAAGACTATTGATTTACGGTGCCAGAATGATGAGATTATTCGGATTGAGTCTAATGATTTGAATGGTTTACCGGAAGTGATATCTTCAATGTTAGCTCAGAAATATGTAAGAAAGGGTTGTGAAGCTTACTTTGCTTATGTGCTCGACTCTAAAGTGACCGAAAAGAAGATTGAATCAGTACCTGTTGTATGTGAGTATCTAGATGTGTTTCCTAAAGAGTTACCGGGTTTGCCACCTATTCGAGAAGTTGAATTTGGTATTGAATTAGTACCGGGGACGACTCCGATATCGATAGCTCCGTGCAGAATGGCACCTACGGAATTAAAAGAATTGAAAGCTCAGTTGCAAGAGTTGACAGATAGAGGTTTTGTGCGACCGACTTTCTCTCCCTGGGGCGCACCAGTTTTATTTGTGAAAAAGAAAGACGGAACTATGAGAATGTGTATCGGCTCACGCATGCACTTCAATAAAGTGACTATAAAGAATAAGTATCCGCTGCCCGATTGATTGACGATCCGCTCGATCGCTTGAAAGGGGCTACAGTTGTTTTCAAAAATAGATTTGAGATCAGGCTACTATCAGTTGTGAGTTAAAGACTCTGATGTACCAAAGACTGCTTTCCGAATGAGGTACGGACACTATGAGTTTCTGGTTATGCCTTTCGGACTTACTAATACACCTGCTGTTTTCATGGATTTGATGAATCGGATCTTCAGATAGTATTTGGATCGGTTTGTAGTAGTATTCATAGATGACATTTTGATCTACTCCCGTGATGAAACCGAGCATGCTGAACATCTGAGACTTGTGTTACAAACTTTGCGTGATAAACAGTTGTATGCAAAGTTCAGTAAATGTGAGTTCTGGTTACGCGAAGTCAGTTTTTTGGGCCATGTTGTATCAGCATCGGGTATTCGAGTTGATCCGAGTAAAATTTTAGCTATACTTGATTGAAAACCTTCGAGAAATGTCTCTGAAGTTCGGAGTTTTCTAGGACTTGCTGGTTACTATAGAAGATTTGTGAAAGGTTTCTCTATGATCACAACACCGATAACGAAGTTTTTACAGAAAGATGTTAAGTTCGAGTGGTCAGAAAAATGTCAGAAAAGTTTCGATCAGTTGAAAGCTCTTTTGACCGAAGCTCCAGTGTTAGTTCAGCCAGAATCGGGTAAAGAATTTGTCATTTACAGTGATGCATCTTTGAGTGGTCTGGGTTGTGTTTTGATGCAGGAAGGCAAGGTTATAGCTTATGCCTCGAGACAGCTAAAGCCGCACGAAAAGAACTATCCAACACACGATTTGGAATCGACAGCTATTGTGTTTGCATTGAAGATATGGCGTCACTATCTATTCGGTGAAAAATGTCATGTTTATTCTAATCATAAAAGCCTAAAGTATTTGATGGCTCAGAAAGATCTGAATTTGAGACAACGTCGATGGTTAGAGTTGTTGAAAGACTACGAGCTTGTGATTGACTATCATCCGGGAAAAGCTAATGTTGTTGCTGATGCTTTAAGTCGAAAATCATTATTTGCTTTGCGTGCAATGAATGTGCATATGGTTATATCTGATGATGGTTCGATAATAGCTGAATTAAAAGCAAGATCGTTATTTGCTCAACAAATTTGTGATGTTCAGAAAGTTGATAATGATTTGTTAGCAAAGCATGCTCATTGTGAATCGAATGTTGAATCTGAGTTTCGAGTTGATACAAATGGTTGTTTGAGGTTCAGAAACCGAATATGTGTTCCGAGAAATTCAGAGTTGATTCAGATGTTTTGAACGAAGCTCATAGCAGTCGGTTATCTGTTCACCCGGGTAGTACGAAAATGTATAATGATTTGAAACAGCTTTATTAGTGGCCTGGTATGAAACGAGACATATCTGACTTTGTTTTGAAATGTTTAGTTTGTCAACAAGTAAAAGCCGAGCATCAGGTACCTTCTGGGTTACTTCAGCCGATTATGATATCTGAGTGGAAATGGGATAGAGTCACGATGGATTTTGTATCTGGTTTACCGTTGACACCGAGCAAAAAAGATACAATCTGGGTTATTGTGGATAGATTGACTAAATCAACTCACTTTGTTCCGGTTCACACAGATTATTCGCTTGATAAACTCGCTGAATTATATGTTTCTCAGATTGTCAGATTGCACGGAGTGCCTATTTCTATTATTTCGGATCGAGATCCGAGGTTCACATCGCAGTTTTGGAAGAAACTGCAAGATGCTTTAGGTACGAAACTACACTTTAGCACAGCTTTTCATCCGCAAACAGATGGTCAGTCTGAACGAATCATTTAGATACTTGAGGATATGTTGTGATGTTGCATTCTCGAGTTTGAAGGTACGTGGGAACGATACTTACCTTTGATTGAATTTGCTTATAATAATAGCTTTCAATCTAGAATCAAAATGGCACCTTACGAGGCTTTGTACGGTCGTAAATGTTGTACACCATTGTATTGGACTGAGCTCAATGAAAATAAGATACACGGGGTCGATTTGATCAAAGAGACTGAACAGATAGTGAAAGTGATTCGCGATAGTTTGAAAACAAAGACATCGGATCGCCGTAAATCATATGCGCACTTGAAAAGAAAAGATATAGAATTTCGATCGTAGATAAAGTGTTTTTAAAAGTCTCACCGTGGAAGAAAATACTCGATTCGGGCCGTAAAGGCAAATTGAGTCCGAGATTTATTGGGCCGTATGAGATTATAGAGCGATCGGGCCGGTTGCTTTATAAAAATCATACCACCACCGAGTTAGAAAGGATTCACAATGTATTCCATGTTTTGATGCTCCGTAGATATCGATCTGATCCCTCACATGTGACTAGTCCGATAGAGGTTGAGATTAAGCTCGATATGACATATGAAGAAGAACCGATTCGTATTCTGACTCGCGAGATTAAAGAATTGCGAAATAAGAAAATTCCGTTAGTTAAGGTGCTGTGGCATAAGCACGGAGTTGAGGAAGCAACTTGGGAGTCAGAGGATACAATGAAAGAGCGTTATCTGAACCTATTCACCAGTAAGATTTTCGGGGACGAAAATCCTTAAGGGGGGAGAGTTGTAACAGCCCGATTTTGACCCTAATCGAAACAGTGGTTTCGGGACTACAAATCCGAGTCCGAAAAATATTTTAATATTATTTTCTGTGTTAATTATGTGTGAATTTACATGTGTGAAAGTTTTGTGAATTAATTTTATTGTTTGTGTGCTTAATTTGATAAAAGGGCTTATTCGTGTAAAATGAAAATTTGATGGTTAAATAGGAAAGTGCTTAATTGTTGTTGTCTTTATAATTTGGAGGTTCTATGATGGAAATAGCCCATTATATAAATTAGTGGGCGGCATTAAGGTTATTTTATATAGTTTTTATGTTATATATAAAAGTTAAAATAATAAATAATATATTATAATGTTAATATAATAAACAAAACATTAAAAAGCCATTGTCATCTTTATTTTTACCAACCGAAACAAAGAAAAGAAAAAAAATAAAAAAGAAAGTTTAGGATATTCAGCCATTGTCAAGCTTGATTAAGGTATGTAAGTAGCTCGGTTTTTGATAATTTTTACGTTTTTGAGATCGTTGCTATGAAATGTACAAAACCCATGCTTTCAATTTTTGATTTTGATGAATATTTTGAGTTAAGCCGTTGATGAATACATGTGATTTTTGTTGTTAGATGATAGAATATGGAAGATATGTTTTGAATTAACATGTTTTGTCTTTGAATTTTTGATGAATTTGAGTAATTTGGACTAAATTGTGAAAATAAATTTTTAAGGGACTAAAATGTGAAAAAAATAAAATATATGGACTTGAATGGAGCTTGTGAATATTCGGCTTAAGCATAGTATATGCAAATTTTGTGTATTTTGTGTTTTATGTAATAGGGACTAAATTGCAAAAAGTGTAAAATGTCAGGGGCGAAATGGTAATGTAACACCCCTAACCCGTAACCGACGCCGGACTAGGGTTAGGAGCATTACCGGACAGATCTGAAACTTACATAACATTTCATACATTACATTCATTATTAACAATCATAGTGTCCCTTAGATGAGTTATCAAGATCCTAAACATGCATATAAACCGAGTTGGGACTAAATCAAAACACACATACGTAATCTCATGGAAAAATTTAAACTTTTCTAAAATACAGGGAGACACGCCCGTGGGAGGAGATCTGTGTGTCCTCCACGGCTTCTAGACACCCCGTGTGTCCATCCGTGTCTAAATATCGACTATATCAACACGGTCACTAGGCACGCCCGCGTGTGCCATGACCGCAGTGCTACTAGGCCATATACCGACTTCCCCACCACGGCCACCAAGCACGCCCGTGTGCCATGGCCGTGTGCTCTTAGCTAGCTACTGACTTGTACACCACGGCTAGCTGACACCCCCGTGTCGAGTTCGTGTGCTATTAAGCTACATTCTCGCCAATTCACCCACGGTCTTTAGGCACGCCTGCAATTACAATCTGTGACATTATAGGCCATTTACAAGGCCAAAATGCCACCTATAAAGGTCAAACCTACAAGCAACATATATCATCCCATTTCATTCACATATAACCATTAAAATATACCAAATAGCCATCCCAAATCATGCATATTTGACATCTAAGAAAATCACACAATGATACATTCAATATCCATTCCAAACATACCAATTTGCATGACCAAATCACAAGTATACCCAAACACCATTTATCTATATACTTACTATTTCATATATCAATTAATCTTACCAAAAAAACTACACATATCACAATCCTTTAAGCATATTACCAAAACATAACTAGCCAAATCACAGGGCTAAGTTCGCATAACAATTCATACCAAGAACTAACCTATACATGCCATATCTAACCATATACATTTTCAAAGTATACCAAAATGATTTTAGTAGTGTGATGACGATCCGTGACGGTCCCGAGCCTTCAGTAGCTTTGACGACCTATAAAACAGAGAAAATGCACACAGAGTAAGCTTTCTAAAAGCTTAGTAAGTCATATACAAATAAACTTAATAGACAAGTACATAAGCATGTAGAAATATAGGCACATTTCATATACATAACATCTTCTCACATATATACATTTGGTTCATACTATTGGCCATGTTTGCCACATTCATCAATTCCAGAAGTCTCTTATGCACAAAACTATTTCAAAGGTTCATAACCATCATAGCAAGGTTACATAGAAACTTACCTTATATACACACTTAGTGTATAAATCAACGTACCTGAATCAGATTCACTATTTACATGGCTATTTCGTATCACTGATTTGCCCGCTGAACCGTAAGGAAACTAGTAGGATACTCGTAAAGCTCGGAATGGTCGACAATGCCAACGCCCCGCACGAGGTCTTACATGCACTCGCATTATTGATGCCACCGTCCCGCATGGTCTTACATGAATAATTATGATGCCAATGTCCCACACATGGTCTTACACGTACAGATCATATCGATACCAACGTCCCAGACGTGGTCTTACACGTAATACTCATGTCGATGCCTACGCCCCGCATTTGAGGTCTTACACGAAATCTCAAATCAATGCCAACATCCTGCACGTGGTCTTACATGATATAACGAACGTAAACCTATGTCATGACATAGCTAATCCTATCTACTCCTAGGTTCATACGGGACTTCTCGGACTTAGTCACTATATCGAACTTTCATCGAAATTTATACGCAGAACTTCTCATAGGCATTCATTAGCAACATTAATCATATGAACAATTATAATTACATACATATACATTTATTTGCATAGTGGCTTACCTCGGATTCGGTTTATCTAATGAAAACGCCACTTTCCATTTACTTTTCGCTTCCCGCGATCTAAACTGCTTTCCTCGGTTCTTGATCTAAACATATTCAGAATTAATCCTTTTATTCACTAATTCAACCAAATCAATCCAAAGACACACATTTAGGGCTATTTGCAATTTAACCCTCACATTTGCACATTTTATCAATTTAGTCCATTTTTCTAAAAACATCAAATTCACAAAATCTACCCATACATATGCTTAGCCGAATATTCATACATCACATATAAGCCCATATTTTTTCATCAAATTCACAAATTAGTCCCTCAATTTGCCATTTTCTCAATTTAGCCATATTAAGCTAAATTCATCAAAACTTCAAGAACAAAACATGTTCATCTAGCTCATATCTTTCATTTAACACCAAAAATCATCAAAAAACTTGACATATCATCAATGGAATCTCACACAAACATCATCAATAATAAAAATTAATACATGGGTTTTGAAGCTCTCAAAGCAACGATTGCAAAAACGTAAAAATTATCGAAAACTGACCGAAAACATACCTTGAATTCAAGCTTAGAAGTGCCGAAAATCAAAAGAACTAAAACATTTCTTCTTTCTATAATATTCGGTCAAAAGATGAATGAAATAATGTCCTTTTTCATACTTTGTTTTTATCATAAAACATTTTAATACAAAAATAACATAATTAACCTTTTATAACATAAAACAAATTATATATATATAAGGTCATTAATGACCATTGCCGTCCACTAACCAAAATAGTGGCTAATTTGCTACTTAAGTCCTTAACACTTAAAAGCCACATCACTTAAGTACTTTAACAAATAACAAGCAACTTTCACATTTAATGCATTTTAATATTTTTGTCAAATTAAACACACAAACGAATTAATTAGCTTACAGAAATTTACCACATGCTCAATCACATTCCAACAACACAGAAAGTAATATTAAAATATTATACAAACTCGGATTTGTGGTCCCGAAACCATTGTTCCGACTAGGGTATAAACCGGACTATTACAGGTAATTTGCCCATTTATGTGTTTTTGGATTAAACTGAATGAATGTGTGATTAAATTAGTTAAATTTGAATTTATTTAGATCAAGAACGAAAGAAAATGAAATTAGATCGGGGGAAGTCAAAAGTAGTCGAGTAGTTGATTTTGTCCGTCGATATCTGAGGTAAGTCTATAAGCATATAAATGTCGTTAAATTTGATAGTCTATAAGCATATAAATGCCGAAAGTGTATTGAGCAAATGAGCTATATTTCGAGTTTGATCCGATCGAGATTTAATGTCTGAAAGCCCCGTACGAACCCTAGGAATAGTTAGGATACATATGTCATGACATAGGATCTCCGATATGTTTTTTCGTGTAAGACCACGTCTGGGACGTTGGCATCGATTTGTGTTTACGTGTAAGACCATGTCTGGGACATTGGCATCATAATTGATTCGTGTAGTAAGACCGTCTGCGACAAATGGCATCGATATGTGATTACATGTAAGACCACGTCTGGAACGTTGGCATTGTACGAGCTTCCGACTATCCGCGTATCCTTTTTAATTTTGAATGGTTCAACGGGCAATGTGAAGTAAAGACCGAATGTGAAATTGAATTTCAGGTTCAGGTATGTGTTAGTTATTTGTTCATATAGAAACAAGGTAAGTTAGTTACTTGAAATGACAAAGGGTTATGTGAATATGAACTTTGTGTTAACCTATTTGAACATATATATGATTCGACTTATTGATGTAATTGTAATAATGAAAGTGAAATTATGTATATATATATGATAGATTATGTTTGGCCATATGATATATGTATGTGAGTTTCAAAGGTGATCGGGTAGTAAATGATAACTTATAAATGATATTGTACATATTCAGCATTGTTAACAAAATGTTAATATGTAATTGTTGTTATATATGTTTTTTCTTAAGACTTACTAAGCTCAAATAGCTTACTCTGTGTGTGTTTTCGTTTATCTCTGTTTTATAGATTTTGAAGACAAGTTACGAGCTCGGGGATTGTCAGCGAAGCCTATCACACTATCGACTGTTTCTTTCGGTATTTTACTAAGATAAATGTGGGCATATGGCATGTATAGCATAGATAGAATGTTTGGTTTTGGGACATGTATATATATATAGCCATGCGAAAATGGCTAAATATGATGTTTAATATTAATGATTTTTGGTTATGATATATATATATGTATGATATGTTTAGTATGATTTGTTTTGGTGAGTTGCTATAATTTGATTCCAGTGAATTAGGTATGAATAAAGAATGAGTGTTATGTATATATCTATGTAATAAGTCTAGATAAATGGTTGTGAAATGAATGAATAGTATACTTTAGAATGCTTAGTTTTGGTATGTTTTGATGGCTAGTGAAATGGTCAAAATTATGGTAAGCTTATTGATGCAAAGTAAGTATATATATATTTGATGAATGAATGTCATAATAAAATGGTAAATTTGTGATGAATCATGTTTAGAAATACTTGTGAATAAGTTAAGCTAAATAGTATATAAGATGGTATGATTGAAATGTTCTTGAATGAGTTTAAAAGGATGACTATTTGGTATGTTTTTGGTTGCGAAATTGTGTTTGGTATGATGATTGTAGGTACTTGTATGGATGATCAAAGTGTGGGTGGCATTTTGGCATTGCAAATGGCCTATATTTGCCCACACGGTTGCATTTCAACACAAGTCAGACTTGACCACAGGCAAGACACACGGGCGTGTGACTGGCCGTGTGGTGCAAGTCAGTGTCGACCACGGGTGAGGCACACGGGTGTGTCTCAGGCCGTGTGGACAAGTCAGTATTTATGCCTTATTTTGACACGGCTTAGACTCACGGGCATGTCTAAGGCTTTGGGAGGCACACGGCCTGCCCACACGGGCGTGTGACCTCTGTAACTTTGAAAAAAAAATTCTTAAATTTCGGAGAACTCCCGTATGTGTTCTATTTAGTCCCGGCCTATTTCTAAAGCATGTTTAAGGTCTCGTAGACCTATTTAAGGGACACTTTGATTTGTTTTGTTGAATCATGATATGAAATAACTATGAATGTTTTCGTTTGTTCGGTAATACCTCTTAACCCTATTCCGGCGATGATTACGGGTTAGGGGTATTAAAGAATTGAAGTGATAGAATTCAATCAGTTATGATATTGAGCTCAATCAAGTGAATACATCATTTGAAATTGTGATTGGCAGGGAATATTAATGATATGCTCTGTTTAATGTTTTGTTATTATTTGTTCGGTAAGATTTATTTTTGAGCCTACGAACTTACTAAGCTTTAATAAGCTGTAAGATTTATTTTTGAGCCTACGAACTTACCAAGCTTTAATAAGCTTACTTTTTTATGTTAAATGTTCATTGTAGATTAACAAGAGTTTGGAGGATCGGATTAACACATCGGGCCACACTATTCAGATTTCACTGGTAGATTTTGCAAAACAACTTAAGGTTTATATGGCATGTATATGATGGAATGAAAAGAAAGTAAACTTGTAATATGGTTATGAATGGTTTTTATACATATATGATAGTTTATGTGCATGTATTTAATAGTATCTAATAGTAGCCAATGAATGGAATTACATGGTAAGTTATGCAAATGAGTAGTGTGATGACATATTGGGTTTAAAACTTGATATTTGACTTTTATTGGTTGCTTGGTTGAGTTATATTGGTGTAAGGAAATGTGTATGCAGGTTGATTTTGGAAAGGGTGAGAAAAGTGGCCTTAAAATAACCTATTTTCGTCCACACGGGTAGACACATGGGCGTGTGTCTTGACCGTGTGTGACACACGGCCTGGCACATGGGCATGTGGTTTGGCCGTGTGTCCCCTGCAACTTAAATTTGAGAAACAGAATACTCAGGATTGAGCACGCGGGCAGAGACATGGACGTGTGTCTCAGCCGTGTGTGCCACACGGCCTAGAACACAGGCGTGTGTCTTGGTCGTGTGAAAACTGCACTTTAATGTTTTGCAAGTCAGAGAGTTACACTGGTTGGAGACACGACCGTGTGATTTGTGTCATTTGGCCGTGTGAACCACACGGCCTACCACACAAGCGCAGACCCGTGACATGAGAAAAATATTGAAATTTCGTGAAAATTTTCCTGAGTTCTTGGATTAGTCCCGACTTGCTTCAAATGCATAATTTGGCCCTCGAGGGTCCATTTGAGGGATAATATGATTGATTATGTATGATTTTGAATATGAATAGTAAATGTTATGAATTAACTGTAAATGTTCTAAAAAACTTCGATAATGCTCCGTAACCCTATTTTGGCGACGGATACGGGTTAGGGGTGTTACATTTATTGGTATCAGAGCTTCGGTTTAGCCAATTCTCAGAACGAATATAACGTGTAAAGTGTATAGAAATACATGCCATATAAATCTGTGATAGTGTGATGTGTATGATCTGATCTAATCTTTGTTTTTATTATAAATTGTAAAGATGTCTGATAGACCTGAACGTGCTGAACAGAAAGAAGTTAACAGTAGAGTGCAGACCTCTGAACAAGGAACAAGCAGTAATGTTCCAATTTCTCTAATGCAAGAACAAGAACTAAAAAATATGATTTATGGATTTATGAATCAGTTGTATAATGAGATGATACAAGAAAGGAATCAGGCTCAGCAACCTCTTCCCCCTAATGCACCACCAGTAGTACCCTCTGTTGCTCCTCCACCTTCTCCGACAACTAAATCTAGTACGTGAACTCCAATAGAAAAGCTCAAAAAATTTGGGGCTGAAGAATTTCGGGGAAGATCGGATGACGATCCAGTCAAAGATGAATATTGGCTACAGAATTTAGTAAGAGTTTTTAAACAAATGGCTTGTTCTTCGAATGATTATTTGAGATGTGCTGTCTCTTTGTTAAAAGAAGAAGCATACAATTGGTGGGAGACTATAGAAGCAGTAGTACCTGAAGAGAAACTTTCCTGGGAATTATTCTAGAGTGAGTTTAAAAAGAAATATGTCGGTAAGAGGTATTTGGAGAAGAAGAAGAGGGAATTTCTCGATCTTCAACAAGGGAATCGAACAGTAGCTAAGTATGAGAGGGAGTTTGTGTACCTTAGTAAATATGCTCGAGACATTGTACCATATGAGGAGGAAATGTGTATTCGATTCGAGGATGGATTAAATGATGAGATTAGAATGATGATTGGGGGTACAGAGATACGTGAATTTATTGTTCTGTCTGATCGTGCTCAAAAGATGGAAGAGGTGTACAATAGAAAAATACAACGGGAAAAGAAGAATAAAGAATCCTATAAGAGAAGCTCTTCCAAGTCATTTTCATCATTTCTGGTTAAAAAGTCCAGAGATGATTCTAGCCGGTCTACTTCAATGATGGAAAGATCAAATAGAAATAAAGCAACTCAGCAGGAATTTGGGGTAACTGCTAAACTTGCAGCTAGTGTTAGCAGTGTACAAAATGTTTCCAGACCTAGGTGTAAATATTGTGGAAAATCTCATCCGGGTGAATGTAGAAGTAAAATGGGAGCTTGTTTTAAATGTTGAGCTACTGGTCATTTCATTAAGGACTGTCCTCAACTATAAAAAAAAGAAGATGAACAAAAAGAAAAGCAAATAGCTACTTCTCAAAGAAGCAAACGCTCAGGCCAAAGCAGTGCCACTAGGGCTACTCGTTCAAATGTGAGAGATAAAGCTACTCGGTCAGAAGCTCGGGCACCTACACGTACATACGCTATCCAAGCTAGAGAAGAAGCAACAACTCCAGATGTAATAGCTGGTACATTCTATCTTTTCGATGTTACTGTATATGCATTGATTGACCCTGGGTCTACACATTCATATGTATGCACTGCATTAGTATCTGAAAAGAAATTGTTTGTTAAACCTACTGATTATGATGTTCAAGTCACTAATTCATTAGATCAAAGTGTGATAGTTAATCAAGTGTGTCGTGACTGTCCATTGAAAATAAAAGGCTGTGAATTCTCTGCTGATTTGATGTTGTTGCCCTTTCAGGAATTTGATGTTATTCTGGGAATGGATTGGCTAACTAAACATGATGCTGTAGTGAATTGTCGAGAGAAATGGATTGATTTGAAAAGTCAGATAGGGGAAATAATTTCGGCTGAGTTTGGGAATACAAAAGATTATGTCAGAATTATTTCAGCCTTTTCAACTCAGAAATTAATGCGGAAAGGTAATGAAGCATTTCTAGCCTACATTATTGATACTCGGGGTTCTGAATCAAAGCTGGAATAGTTACCAGATGTTAATGAGTTTGTGGATGTGTTTCTTGAGGAATTACCAGGCTTACCCCCAGATCGTGAAGTTGAATTTGTGATTGATGTTATTCCGGGAACAACCCCGATATCAGTAACACCATACAGAATGGAACCGGTTGAGTTAAAGGAGTTAAAGACCCAGTTGCAAGAATTATTAGACAAGGGGTTTATCAGACCGAGCATGTCTCCTTGGGGTGCACCTGTCTTGTTTGTGAAAAAGAAAGACGAATCTTTGAGACTGTGAATTGACTACCGACAGTTGAATAAGGTCACAATTAAGAACAAATATCCTTTGCCCCGTATTGATGATTTGTTTGATCAGTTGAATGGCACTGCAGTATTTTCAAAGATAGATCTCAGATCCGGGTATTATCAGTTGAAAGTTAAAGAGTGTGATGTGCCGAAGACAGCTTTTAGAACTCGGTATGGTCATTACGAGTTTTTGGTAATGCGTTTCGGATTAACAAATGCTCCTACTACTTTTATGGATTTGATGAATCGAATTTTCAGCCTTATTTGGATAGATTTGTGGTTGTATTCCAAGGCAGAATCCGAGCATGCACAACACTTGAGAATTGTGTTACAGATTTTGAGAGAAAAGCAGTTGTATGCAAAGTTTAGCAAATGTGAATTTTGGCTTCATGAGGTTGGATTTCTGGGCCATATTGTGTCAGCTGAAGGGATTTGTGTGGATCCAAGCAAAGTATCTGCAGTGGTGAATTGGAAAATTCCGAAGAATATAACAGAAGTGCGAAGTTTCCTAAGTTTAGTGGGATATTACCGCCGTTTTGTTAAGAATTTCTCGATGATTGCTTCGCCGATGACTCGACTATTACAGAAAAATGTTGAATTTGTGTGGTCTGATGAATGTCAGCAGAGCTTTGATCAGTTGAAGAAAATGTTAACGGAAGCTCTGGTTTTAACTCAACCAGAATCAGGTGTGCCATATGTTGTATACAGTGATGCGTCTTTGAATGGTTTGGGTTGTGTATTAATGCAGTCAGAAAAAGTAGTGGCTTATGCTTCTCAGCAGTTAGAATCGCACAGAAGAATTATCCTACACATGATCTGAAAAATGATATTCTTTCTGAAGCTCACAGTAGCATGTATTCTATTCATCCGGGTAGTATGAAAATGTATTGTGATTTGAAAAGAATGTATTGGTGGCTTGGAATGAAACGTGAAATCTGTGAATTTGTTGCAAAATGTTTGATTTGTCAGCAAGTGAAAGCAGAACACCAAATGCCAACGGGTTTGCTACAACCTGCTATGATTCTTGAATGGAAATGGGAACATGTTACGATGGATTTTGTATCAGGACTGCCTGTGACTCCGAGAAAGAAAGATTCGATCTAGGTGATTGTGGACAGATTAACAAAATCAGCACATTTTATTCCAGTCAGAACAGACTTTTCACTTGAGAAGTTAGCGGAGTTGTATATGTCTAAGATTGTGAGACTACATGGGGTTCCAACATCCATTATCTCGGATCGAGATCCGAGGTTTACATCAAGGTTTTGGAGTAAATTGCAGGAAGCCCTGGGTACTAAGTTTAATTTCAGCACAGCTTTTCATCCTCAGATTGATAGGCAATCGGAACGAGTGATTCAGATTTTAAAAGATATGTTGAGATGTTGTATACTCGAGTTTAGAGATAGTTGGGAAAGGTACTTATCGTTGGCCGAATTTACTTATAATAATAGTTATCAGTCTAGCATCAAAATGGCACCATTTGAAGCTCTTTATGGTAGAAAGTGTAAGACTCCATTGTATTGGTTTGAATTGAGTGAATTCAAGTTGGTTGGAGTTGACTTGATCCAAGAAACTGAAAAAAAGTTCGAATCATCCGGGACAGTTTGAAAGCTGCTTCAGACCGTCAAAAGTCATATGCAGATTTGAAAAGAAGAGAAATAGAATTTAATGTGGGTGCTCGAGTGTTCTTAAAAGTTTCTCCGTGGAAGAAAGTGTTACGGTTTGGCAGAAAAGGAAAATTGAGTCCAAGATTTATTGGACCATATGAAATAATTGAAAGAATTGGCCTTCTGGCTTATCGGTTAGCTTTACCCCTGGAACTTGAGAAGATTCATAACGTGTTCCATGTGTCTATGCTAAGACGGTACATATCAGATCCTTCACATGTGATTCCTCACACTGAAATTGAGCTTCAATCGGATATGACTTATTCAGAAGAACCGGTAAAGATTTTAGCTCGTAAAGTTAAAGAATTACGGAATAAACGAGTACCATTAGTCAAAGTATTATGGCATCAACATGGTTTGGAGGAGGCAACCTGGGAAACAGAGGAATCAATGAGATCACAATATCTGAATGTAACAGTCCAATTTCAGTGAAATCGGAACAGTGGTTTCGGGATCATAAATTCGATCCGAAAATAAATTTTATTTTTATTTTATTATATGGTACGTATTATGATAGACATGTCGTGGAAAATATTCGATAGGAAAATTTTATCGATTAAGTGTTTAATTACGAGAAGGACTAAATCGCATAAAATACGAAAGTTAAATTCTAGTAGCTATAAGGATTAAATAGCTATGGAATTCAAAACTAGAGGTCCTTATATGGTAATTAGACCATTAAATAAAAGCATGTAGATTTTTGGTGACTCATCCATGGAAATTTAGAAAAAGGGCAAGGACTAAATTAGAATTTTAAAAAATATTTAATTAATTAAAAGATGAAAAGAAAATATCATCTTATTTTCTCATCTTCTTCAACCTAAAATACATAGAAACCCTATGAGAGAGATAAGAAACTTTCATGGCTTAATTGGGTAAGTTTCCTTGTCCCGTTTTTAGTAATTTTGATATTTTTGAAACCGGGATAGCTTAATCTATCTATTTGGGAGATTAATTTGAAAAGTTATCAAGGTATGAAATTTGGGTCATGGATGAATATTCTGAAAATTAGAAATTTATGGTAGAAAATGAAAGGTTGTTGATAGATAAACAATTTTTACAAGGTGATTTTTGATGAAAACATGATTTAGGGACTAAAATGTAAAATTGTGAAATTGAAGAAAAATGTTGAATTTTTATGAATACATGTGCTGTAAATTTTGTAATGATGGTTAGACTTGGAATAGGGAGTAAATTGCACAAGTTTCATTTTCCGAGCCTAGGCACGAAATTGGAATTTATGGAAAAGTTAGGGGCAAAATGGTAATTTTTCCTAGGACGTAAATTGAGTCCAAATGAGTATGAAATATGATAAATTGATGATTAAAGCTATTTATATAGATCCGGACAACTCACATTCGAGGTTAGATTAAAGAAAAGAAAAGGTTTCAGATTAGTAGATTACTTACGCAAATAAGTGTCAAGGTAAGTTCGTGTAACTTAATCGAGCATATAGATATGTTAACTTGAATGTTATGATTGTATGCAATATGATTTATATTTATGTGAATATTATAAATCTGTGAAATGATTACATGTTCGGAAAAGTCGAAAAAAGGGTAAATTCTCGTTTGAATATTGAATTTCGATGGATAAATGTGATTGCCTTATTAAATGAGGTCCTGCATTTGTTGCTGACGGGATTTAGCTCGGATGAGTAATCCTATTGATCTCATTATAGAAAGGATTTAGCTCGTACGGGTAATCTTGATATAACACCTCTCGAGCATATGTTACAATTAGGGTTTAGCGTGGACTGGTAATCCTAATTGAGCTCTTCTAGGCATACGTTACAAAAAGGATTTAGCCTGGACTGGTATCCTGTAATTACGATATGTGGCTCGAGAGTGTGTTCTCTGAATAAACGCCCTAATGGGTACTCTTGAATAAGAATTGACGGGTTATTGAATTGTACACCTTGAGTGTACTACTTCAGTATCCATCGGAATTTCAATAATTCAACGGACAAAACTCTTAGCATGATGAGGGAATTATGAGATGCAATAAAAATGTCTTGAAAGAATATTTCATGATGAACTCATCTATGTTTACTTGATGTATATGAAAATTTTGTGACTAACATGTTTGATGGAATGCATGTGTTTAGGCAATTTTGACAAATGGATAGAAAACATGATATTGTATGCTTAGATTTAATAAATGGGATTGGTAAGTTTAGTTTCCGTTATACGAACTTACTAAGCATGAAATGCTTACTCTGTTTTATTTTTCCCCTGTTTTATAGTGCTCGGAAGCTCGCGAAGGTTTTATAGTGCTCGGAAGCTCGCGAAGGTTGGAGATCATTGGAGCATCATCACACTATCCACTAAATTATCTTGGGTATATATAGTAAAATCATTTTGGTATAATGGCATGTATAGGCTAACTTGGCCATAGATGGCTTAAATATGTGATTTGTAATCTAGCCATTGGAATGGCTAGTAATGGTTGTTTTTGATATACTTGTAATGTCATACTATGGTAGCTACATACATGTTAAATGGTTGTTCAAATTATGCCTAACATATGGAATATACCAATGTAAGATTATAAACATGTATGCATGTAATGATATGCCATGTTGAATGATAGAGTTTGCTTAATTTTAATGCTTGAAATGGTTGGTATTTGGGTGTGAGTTTATGTGCAGGTCATTGGTGTGATTTTGGGTGAGAAATGAAGCTAGAAATGGCTTCATTTTGTCCACACGAGCAGACACACGGGCGTGTGTCTAGACTGTGTGTGACACACGACCGTGTGTCCCCTGCACCTTAATTTTGAGAAATAGAATGTTCAAAATTAAGCACACGGGCAGACACACGGGCGTGTGTCTTGGCCGTACGAAACCTTCACCTAATTTCGAAAGAATTTAATTAACCACACGGCCTAGCACACGGGCGTATGGCATGGCCGTGTGCACAAGTCAGACAGTTACACGGGGTCAAACACGATCTGTAGCACGGGCGTGTCCCTTGGACCACACGGGCGTGTGAGCCCTGCACATTGGAAAAATTTTAAAATTTCGCGAAAAATTCTTAGAGTTTCCGATTAAGTACCGATTCGATTCTAAAGCTCATATTGGGCCTCGAGGGTCCATTTAAGGGACGTTATGAACAATTTTGGAAAGTGAATAGTAATTGTTGTAAATTATCTAAAAATGTTCTAAAAGAATCGGTAATGCTCCGTAACCCTGTTCTGGCGACGGATACAGGTTAGGGGTGTTACACCGAATCTATTTCCAGGTAACAAATTTCGAGGACGAAATTTCCTAAATGGGGAGAGCTGTAACAGCCTAATTTTTAGGGGTGTCGAAAATAGTGATTCGAGATCACTAAATCCGACGAGTGAGTTGAAAATTTAATAAATTAATATTTATGAGTCAAGTGTGATTTTAGAAGAATTTCTGAATTAGTGAATTTTGAGATTTAAAAAGAATTTATTAGGTAATTTGGGTCGAAAATGAGGTATCGAGACCTCGAATTTATAAATCGAGCCATAAATATTTTTAGAAATATTTATGGAGTGTCATTGAGTTAGTATTAAAGTTTCGCTAGGAAATTTTAACGTTTTAATAGCTAATTAATTAAAAAGGACTAAATTGTAAAAGGTGCAAATTTTGCTAAAGTGATTAAATAACATAAGTAATAAGTAAAGGACTTAAAGGGAAAATTAGCCTAAAGTAAATGGTTGAAACGGTTAAGGCAGAAAAAAATAAAGAAATTGGGTGAAATAAGAGCAAAATTGGAAATTTTGCAAAAATAAATAAATAAAATCAAGACTAAGTTGAAAATCTAGACAATTCTTCATTTTTATTCAGCCAAAAACACCATTAAAGAGTCTCTCTAAGCTGGTTTTTTCATATTCTTGCTACAAGTAAGTTCAATTCTTGGTTATTTCTTGTAATTTTTGTGATTTTGAGACTTTTACAACTAGGTCCAACTATTGAATTCATTTGTTTTTGATTTTATGGGTGATTTTAAAAGTTACCATGAATGAGTTATGGAAGTTTATGATGAATTATCATGGGTTTTAAGCTTTAATTTCATTATATGATTATTTTATTAAGTGATTTCAATAGAAATTAATTTTTAGGACCTAATTGTGAAAAAGTTAAGAATTAGGGTTTTGTGCTAAAATTTTGAATACCAAAGGTTTTGAAGTAGTTTAGAATGGTGGAATAAAGTGTTGATTGAGAAAAATTAGTTCAATTGATGGGTTAATTGATTAGGGACTAAATTGTAAAAAACTATAAAATTTAAGGTGAAAGTGTAATTTTGAAAATTGAAAGGCATAAATTGTGAAGTGAACTAGAATTGAATTAGATACTAATGAATAGAAAATTTTATATTTTAGATCAAGAATCCGGAGATAAACGTGGAAAAGAGAAAGTAACGGATTAGTCCCTAAATTTCTACAAATTTTACAGATTGTCCCAGGTAAGTTCATATGGTTGAATCATTATGTTTAATCGTTAATTTAGGAATGATACAGTGTGTTTTTCTATATTATGTTATTAAATTATGAATATTATAAAAATATGAAAATCAGATCAAAAGTTCAAATTGAGTAGAACGCAGGATCGAGTACGATCGTTCTGTGATCAGTGATGAATTGACATATAAGACCATGGTTGGACCATGGAAAAGTGTGGAATGTAAGACCATAGCTGGGCTATGGCATTTCAGTGAAAAGACCATAACTGGATTATGGCATTGTGAACGTAAGACCATGGTTGGACCATGGCAGTATATGTGTGTACGTGTAAGACCATAGCAGGGCTATGGCATCATAATAAAGTGAAAGACCATAGCGAGGCTATGGCATTGTGATATGTGCAAGACCATGGCAAGGTCATGGTAATATATGTGTAAGACCATAGTTGGACTATGGCTTTAAGCAAACGATGTACTCAAATCCGTAAGACGTTCTCTAATTTGACAATAAATGGTAAGTGTTATATGAATTGAAGTATTAGAATTCAATCAGTTATGATATTAAGCTCAATCAAGTGAATTCATCATTTGAGATTGTGATTGGCAGGGAATATTAATGAAATGCTCTGTTTAATGTTTTGTTATTATTTGTTCGGTAAGATTTATTTTTGAGCCTATGAACTTACTAAGCTTTCATAAGCTTACTTTTTTATGTTAAATGTTCGTTGTAGAGTAACAAGAGTTTGGAGGATCGGATCAACACATCGGGCCACACTATTCAAATTTCATTGGTAGATTTTGCAAAACAACTTAAGGTTTTTATGCCATGTATAGGATGGAATGAAAAGAAAGTAAACTTGTAATATGGTTATGAATGATTTTTATACATATATGATAGTTTATGTGCATGTATTTAATAGTATCTAATAGTAGTCAATGAATGGAATTACCTGGTAAGTTATGCAAATGAGTAGTGTGATGACATATTAGGTTTAAAACTTGATATTTTACTTGAATTGGTTGCTTAGTTGAGCTATATCGGTGTAAGGAAATGTGTATGCAAGTTGATTTTGGAAAAGGTGTGAAAAGTGGCCTTAAAATGGTCTATTTTCGTCCACACAGGCGTGTGTCTTGACCGTGTGTGACACACGGCTTGGCACATGGGCATGTGGTTTGGCCGTGTGTCCCCTGCAACTTAAATTTGAGAAACAGAATGCTCAGGATTGAGCACACGGGCAGAGACACGGACGTGTGTCTCAACCGTGTGTGCCACACGGCCTATAACACGGGCGTGTGTCTTGGTCGTGTGAAAACTGCACTTTAATGTTTTGCAAGTTAGAGAATTACACGGGTTTGAGACACGGTCGTGTGATCTGCGTCATTTGGCTGTGTGAACCACACGGCCTACCCACACGGGCGTGTGACCCTTGTACATGAGAAAAATATTAAAATTTCGTGAAAAATTTCCTGAGTTCTCGAATTAGTCCCGACTTGCTTCAAATGCATAATTTGGGCCTCGAGGGTCCATTTGATGGGTAATATGATTGATTATGTATGATTTTGAATATGAATAGTAAATGTTTTGAAAATCTCTGGTAATGCTCCGTAACCCTGTTCCTGCGACGGATACGGGTTAGGGGGTGTTACATTGATGGCCATAACACTGAAATCAATATTAATATTTGACTGAGCATCTCGTAAAAGAATATCAATTTCAGAAAGCTCGTCAAAATATTTATCGGACGTGACAAATGAAGTGTCAGATATACGCAAAGTGACTTCATAAAAGTGTTCCAAGAAATCCCTCAAGTTTCTAACACTAGCCCAATCATCCACACTAGGCCAACCCTCTCCCCTTTCAAGTTCAGCCCTAAAGTTTGTATCTTGCTTCTCAAATCTCTCAAAGTTCTGAGCAGTGTCTAATATTAAGTAGGTCGAGTTACACCTAGTACAAACATCAAGACACAATATCTTCTTACACTCTATCTTTTCCACCACAACACACACCTTAAACTTTTGTAATCTAGCTGGAGATTGTCTTATATATCTAACAACCCCCTAACACGTTCAACAGATTTATTCATTTCCTTTAAGCCTTAAACAACATTAAAAATTCATAATGTGTGCCATGGATATCATATGAAGATATTTACCGTTTTGAACCAAACCCCCTCAAGGGTTAAATTTCTTTCTCAAGTAACTAATAACAACATCATTTGAACTTACATTATCAACAGTAATAGTAAACAACTTATCAATCCCCTAATTCAACAAGTATTTCTCAATCACCATCCCATTGGACTCACCCTTATGACTAGAAATTGGGCAAAAGTTTAAAATCTTTTTATTCAATTTCCAATTGTTATCAATAAATGAGCAGTGATACACAAATAATTAACTCTTTACAAAGAAGTCCATGTGTCAGTAGTTAAGCAAACTCTAGAACAAGAACTTCTCAAAAGTTGTTTTATCTTGACCCTTTCATCTAAATACAATTTATAAACATCCCTAGTCATAGTATTTCGTGAAGGAATATGAAACCTAAGACATGCCACGAACATAAATTTCCTAAAACCTACCCTTTCAACAAACTTGAAAGGTAATTTATCAATCACAATCATTTGTGCTAATCTTTTCCTACATGCTTCTTGATCAACTCTTCAAGTTGAAATATGCCCTTCCCCCCTTCGACTCCCTTTCTAGGTAAAACTAGTTACCCTTGGCTAGTGTCAACAATATTACTAGGAATTTTCTTACATTAACTAATGTGATATTTCAATGACTGCGTACCATTTTTTTCATATCACAACAAAATTTCTTTTCGCAATAATTACATTGAAACACCCCAAACCCGGCCCACGGCCACTTTACCAAGCTCACTTTCATGTCAAATTCCCCTTACATATTTACTTAAAGCCTCTTTAGCCCAACTTCCCTTCTTGACGCAAAATACAAAAATAAAACACTCCTATGTCACAACGTGATTCAACCTCATCCCCTTGAAGCTCCCCTTTGACGCGCAACCTTCCAGGCCCCTAAGGTAGCGTCCCAAGCCACTTTACCACATGACTTCCTTGTGTTCTAAACTCCCCAAAACTTTTCTTAAGGCCTCTTCAGCCTAGCTCCTCTTTTTAACTTAAAATCCAATTATTTTCCAATGCATTCTCCCCATCTCCTAAGGTTCTCCAAACCCCTTAAACACACTCACCCATACACTGAGCCTATTAATTAATGAATTATGCTCCAAATACATAACCCCTGATCTGGGATATTACAGTTCTACCCTCCTTAGAAATAATTTCGTCCTCGAAATTACTTAGCTAATTGCACCCCTACTCACCACACTATGCTTACGTGCACACTCTCTAATTTTATAAAACCATCATACTTCCTATGCACAATCTCTAAGTTCACATGCAAGGCTTCGAACACTTTCACTAGCAATACAAGAAAACTTTACAACAATCAAAGTAATTAAGGGTATTTTGGTACTTTTGTAAGTTAGGGGCAATTTCGTAAATTCTTCCCAAATCAAATTTTGAAAAATAGAGATTTTTAATATTTTTGCAAGGTAGGAATATTTTAGTAAAAGTTATGGTAGTATGGAAATTTCAAAAAAAATTTCAAACCAGGGGCATTTTAGTAATTTCACAACCAGGGGTATTTAGGTAATTTTTCCAATCGGGGATAATTCGAAAAATATTTTTCCCAAAATCTAATTTAGTGTTTTCAAATCAAGAAGAGTAATTTGGAGATTTAAAAACTAAGGTTTTTATAAAACATTAAGGCTAGTCCCCTTCGGGTTTTAGTTATCGGTTTAGCCCGTGAATAAGTCCTCTTGGCTAGGGTGAACTGTAGCTATGCACTAGGTAGGATTCGAGTAAAGAGGAGGTGAGTCACTAGGACTGCTTAAATACCAAGCTCTTACTGAATCCACTCCTAGACATGCGCACAACAGTTACCACACCCTAGCTCGGCGACTTAATTACAGGTTTGTTTAATGATCCTTAAGTCTTATGCACTTGTGTTTGAGTAGACTAGTCCTAGGGTCCAATAGCCCTAATCTACTAATCTACGTTCCCATAAAAGCCCATATAGTTCACATATTCAAACTACTTCAATAGCCGTAAGTACTTACCGTGTGGACTTCTGGTAGGAATCTGAAGCATGCTAGAATAAACTCAAATAAAAGCCCATATTTTGAAAAGCCCATTTTTTTGAAAACTATTTTCGCCCAAAACCTCAAAGCCGAGTTTTGAACCGGCTCGATACTAAATCAGTAACACCCCAAACCCGCCCACGAGTCTTGACCGGATCTGGTATGTTCCTCAAGGAAACATTTGAAAAATATTTTAACTTAAGGTAAAAACATAGAAATTCATTGTCTTTAGAACAACATTTTATAATTAAAATGCAAAGTAAAAATTTGATTAGTACAAAATATCCAAGTTAAAACTTTAATAAATATTTTAAAGATATAAATTTCCAAAAATAAAAACATTTCCAAATAATAATTTAATCGTCATCTAGCTTAAACATAATAAAATGCTCAAATACTTTAACTGGGCCTTATTACAATAAATAATTTAACAAAAATACTTAATAATATACTTTGCTTTAAATAAATAAAACGTCTTCTCGCATGGGCCACCTCGTATCCACTCCAACCCGGTCCGATCAACATTTCTCACTGCGATGTTGGTAAAAATTGGGTGAGTCATACTGCACTCAATGTGTAATTAATCCACTGAACTCCACCCACATAACAAACCACATGTGAACCCACATACCAGATATCAATGCACTTATTCACATTATTTCACTTATTGGGCTTGGCCCATATCCACATTAATCCATATAACATACTAGGCTTGGCCCATTTCATCATCAACCCATATGACGATAATGAGTTTATGCAAAGTGCACCCAACCCAACCTAGGGTCCATCCGTTACACCTACCTTGGCAGACTTGCTGCCCAAGGCCGTGGCTAATCCACCGATCAACTAAGTGATCCCACATATCTTACCTTGACGCACTCTGCCGCTCAAGGCGCGTGGCTAAGCCACCGATCACCCGAGTGACCCCACATGTCAATATCCACGAGGTGACTCGAGGTCATCCTCAATCCACGGTGATGCACACAAACCTATCATCCGCCGAGATGTGGCACCTAGCCAACACCTCCCTTGATGAAGCACATAGCTAACATCAAGCGCTAATGTAGCACAAGGCTAACATTAGACCACGTACATAAAGTACACCCTTTCCTTCAATAGTCACATTCATATCCCATCCTATGCACATGCAACATATGACAATGTCATAACATAGTAAAATAATGCATGCACATGCTATTCGGCATACAAACATATTCTCATTGGCATATTCACATTCTTAATAATTAACACCGACTGATTTCCGATATACCCTTAAGGGTAACCATTCACAATCGCCACTTTGCACATATTAGCATTTACACAACACATACAATATACCATAAACCCTAAAAAGCAATGGGTTAATCACACACCGACTATTTAGCGAAATCCCGAACTATTTGATTCTAACACGATGAACGGAGTTTTTCCTCCTCCTTAATGCCGATTTGGTCTCCTACCAAATCCCGAAGGCTTTGATTATCTCTGCGATTTATCCCTAACATCCATAGATAGAACCTGGTCATCCATTAAATACTAAATATGGCCTATAGCCGAGTATTAACAACCACTTACCTTGCCCACTTCAAATCCCGAAATACTTGCTCTTTGAATAGTCGAGACCCCTACTAATCACTTGTTAGTATCGGTTTATTCATAAATCTATGAGAATGGCCTTTGGCCGAATGGTATATGCTGCTTACCTTAATCGCTTTACATCCGAAAAAACTCCTCTAATGCTCCTCTAGTCGGCACTATGAAAGCACCCTCAACAAAACGTCTTCTAGATCCCCAAATAGAAAGGTTTCGGCTACTCCTCAAGGAGTGTTTCGCCTTCACAACTACGACGGATGAAGAAAAGAATATGGCACCTAGTGATTCGACTATGGCTCAAAGTATGAGGGACATATTCGACTATTAAAAGGAACACTTCGGCTTTTAAAAGTAGAACTAGAAATATGGATGAATGCTTATAATGTTTCGGTTAAGAAACAAGTAGAGGAGAAGAAGAAAGGAACATAAATGGCCTTGAAACACTTGGAGTTTCGGTCAACACTTGAAGGGATGAGCAAGCCGAAACTAGGTGGCTTTTAGAGGATTCGGCTATACAAGAAAGTAAGTAGAAAATAAGGTTTAAGAAAAGAAAGAAAATAGGGGGAGAAAATGAAAAGAGATTCGGCAATAAGCAAGTAAATGGGAAAAGAATGGCCAAAGGGTGAACACCCTATTTATGCTACTCCAATTCCTAAGCACTCACTAGCTCCCTAAAGAACCACTTGGCCTGCCCACTTGCCTCCTCACCAATCTTACCACTCTTAATTTCCTATTTAATCTTCTTATCATCCATTTAAACTAAATAAAATAAATCAATATTTATCTCCACCCTATAGCCGAATCTTAAAAAGGAAAAATCAAGCCTTATCTTCCAATTTAAAATAAAATAAAACCATGTATATATATCCAACTCTTCCAGCTGAAATTAAAAAGAAATAAAACAAAGCTTTATCCTCATCCATTTGAGAGTCCATGCGCAGTCCACTAGCTCTCCTCCTTGACGCAAAAATAAAAGTCCCCCTGCTTTCCACGTTGCTCGAACATAAGCCCTTCACATGCTAGTGGCGTCATTTCCAGGGCCTTAAGTGGCATCTTGCAGCCACTTTACCAAGCTCACTTTCATGTCAAATTCTCCTTACATATTTACTTAAAGCTTTAGCCCAACTTCCCTTCTTGACGCAAAATACAAAAATAAAACACTCCTATGCTGTCAACGTGATTCGAACCTCATCCCCTTGAAGCTCCCCTTTTGACGCAACCTTCCAAGCCCCTAAGGTAGCGTCCCAAGCCACTTTACCACATGACTTCCTTGTGTTCTAAACTCCCCAAAACTTTTCTTAAGGCCTCTTCAGCCTAGCTCCTCTTTTTAACTTAAAATCCAATTATTTTCCAATGCATTCTCCCCATCTCCTAAGGTTCTCCAAACCCCTTAAACACACTCACCCATACACTGAGCCTATTAATTCATGAATTATGCTCCAAATGCATAACCCCTGATCTGGGATATTACATATGTTAGAATCCCTTAAATTAAGGATAGATTCTAGAAGATCATCTGTAAATAGAAACTAATCCTAGTTCTTGATTCTTAGGCTATCACTATCTTCTTGTGATTATTTCCTACCTTAGGATATTTTACTGTCTATATATTTGTAAGCTAAAACAATGAGAATAATATATGAGAAATATCTCTAATTTTCTACATGGTATCGGAGCCTTAGGAATCTTTCGATCTTTCTTTCTTCTCGAAAAATCCCTTCCTAAAATTTTTTCCAGTTTTTTTCCATGGGTGACCTCAATGACACTATGTTCGAAATTGAGATATCACAAATATCTCAGACTGTCAATCGAGGGATCAATCAAAGTGACCTCAATTCTTCATTGATAATCACTAGTCATCGACTAGATGGAAAAAAATTCCTGCAATGGTCTCAATTTGTCCTCATGGTGATTCGTGGTCGCGGCAAGTTAGGGTATATCAATGGAGACCTCCCACGTCCGAATGTAGCTGACCCGGCTTATGCTACTTGGGAGCTCAACAACTCCATTGTTATGGCATGGTTGATTAACTCTATGGAAGGCCACATAAGCCGAACCTACCTTCTCTTCAAAACTGCAAAAGACATGTGGGATGCAGTTAGAGAGAATTATTCTGATCTTGGAAACGCTTCTCAAGTGTTTGAGATAAAACTCAAGTTGAAGAGTATTAGACAAGGGACATTAGAGGTAACTCACTACTACAATAATCTGAAAATATTGTGCCGGGAGTTAGACATGTACTACGAGGCGATTTGGGGTGAAGGCTTAGACCACTCTAAGTTCATGACTCACCTAAACAAGGAACGGCTCTATGAGTTTCTAGCTGGACTAAGGAATGAATTAGATGAAGTTCGGGGCAGAATTCTGGGTAGATCACCCCTTCCAACCATTGGTGAAGCTTTTGCTGAAGTAAGACGAGAAGAAAAACGTCGTCTTGTCATGATGGGAGAACCTAAACCAACAATCACTTCAAAATCACCCTCAAGCTTCGCTCTCGTCTCCAAAGGTCCATCAACACAAAAATCACGTGCTGGGAGTGATTCTGGATCAAACAGACCAGTATGTAGCCACTGCAACCGTATTGGTCACACTAAGGAAAAATGTTTTAAGCTTCATGGTTATCCTGATAAAAACAGAGAGAAAAGAAAAGCGCCATGTTATCCTCAAATGCTGCAGATGAAGTGCTTGATGTCCGCCTAACCAAAACTCACTTTGAAAATCTCCATAAGATATTTATTACCTCGATCGGACATGGGACTCTAGCCACTCAAGGTACGCTCTTAATATTGCTCTTGAATCTAATAACCAATCCTCTTGGATACTAGATTCGGGAGCCTCGGATCACATGACAGTAACATCACTTTGTTTCAAACCTACACCACTTGTCATAACAATTCGAGAATCCGTATAGTGATGGTTCATACTCACCGTGGTTGGAGTAGGAAAGTAAAAATAGCAGAAAACTTTTCCCTTGATAATGTTCTACATGTCCCAAACTTGTCTTGTAATTTACTCTCAATAAGTAAACTTACAAAAGATGGAAACATGCTTGCTGAATTTTCTAAACTTGGTTGTGTAATACAGAACAGTAAATCGGGAAGATGATTGGCACTTTGCTAAAGTTGATGATGGATTATACGTTTGGAATAAAAATAGCACACAAGGGAGATTGGCCCTATCTACTTCAAAAGAAGACACTATTATGCTATGGCACCGTAGGTTAGGACATCCAAATCTCTTGTATCTAAAAAGACATCTTCCATTGTTATTTAGAAATAAAAGAATAAATTCTTTGAAATGTGAAATTTGTGAGTTATCCAAACATACCCGTGTGCCATATCCTTTAAAACCATATACCCAATCTCAACCTTTTTCTTTAATTCACAGTGACTTGTGGGGAGCTAGTCGAGTGAAAAACATTACTGGTGCTAAGTGGTTTATAACATTTATTGACGATCATACTAGAGTATGTTGGGTCTATCTATTAAAAGAAAAATCTGACACACCCAATGTTTTTAAAAAGTTTCACTCTATGGTTCGAACCCAATTCAACTCCACCATACATACCCTCCACACTGATAATGGAAGAGAATACTTTAACTCTGTCCTAAGTACTTACCTTTCTGACCATGGCATTATACACCAAAGTTCTTGCCCCGACACTCCCCAAATAAATGGGATTCCCGAGAGAAAAATTGACACCTCTTGGTGTGGCTCGAGCCATTATGTTCACTATGAATGTCCCTAAATACCTTTGGGGCGAGGTCGTTTCTTCTTGCTTGTTACCTCATAAACCGAATGCCCTCAAAGGTATTAAACTTTCAAACACCTCTAAATATCCTTCTAAAATCTTTTCCCTATTCCGGTTACTAACCTTCCAAATGAATATTTGGTTGCAAAGCCTTTGTCCATAACCATCAACCAAATCAGTCAAAACTTGACCCTCGAGCTCACACCTGCATATTCATTGGTTATTCCTCCATCCAAAAGGGCTATAAGTGTTATTCACCTCTTTTACGCCGAATGTTTGTCTCTCGAGATGTGACCTTCTTTGAAAATGAACCATATTTTGGAGCCTCTCATCTTCAGGGGGAGACCTTAAATGAAGATGAAACTCTTAACACCCTTCTTATCATAACCCCTCAAGATCCTATCACTACCCTCAATATAGATACTGTTTCTCCTTCCCCTATAAACCAGACAGTTAGCATAATCCTACCTGATCCTAATACCGAATTGGGGTTGCCTTCTAATCAGGAAAAACAGTAAGAACAGGTGCCTAAACTGCAGGTTTACACCTGAAAAAATCGCCATCCTCGAATCGTCATGCCAGAAGCGTTTTCCATCTTTTCCCGAGGATCTGCTTCGAGGCTACTGACATCTTGAAGTCTCACCTCCATCACCGTCCATCTATCTTCCAATCGCAGTAAGAAAGGGTACAAGGAGCTGCACTCAACACCCTATCTCTCGGTTTGTCTCCTATGGTAACTTATCTAAGACCTATAAAGTATTTGTGACTAATGTTGATTCTGTAAAAACTCCAAAAAATATAGAAGAAGCACTGGAGTCTGATGAATGGAGACAAGCTGTAATGGAAGAAATGGATGCCCTCAAGAATAATGGAACTTGGGAAATTTCAGATCTGCCTAAAGGGAAGAAAACAGTAGGCTGCAAATGGATTTTTACTACGAAATTCAAACCTGATGGCTGTATTGATAGATACAAGGCTCGACTTGTGGCTAAGGGCTTCACTCAAACTTATGGGCTTGACTATGAAGAGACGTTTACACCGGTTGCCAAACTTAACACCATTAGAGTTCTCCTATCTCTCGCTGTCAATCTTAATTGGCACTTGACTCAGTTGGATGTCAAAAATGCGTTTCTCAATGGGGAGCTGAATGAAGAAGTTTACATGGATTTTCCTCCGGGGTTTGAAGAAAGTGAGGATCAAGTTTGCAAGTTGAAAAAGTCGTTATGCGGATGAAACAATCTCCAAGGGCATGGTTCATCGATTTACAAAGGCGATGATGAGCGAGACAAGATACACAAGGACAGTGACCACACAATGTTCTACAAGCACTCGGAGCAAGGAAAATGTTGCATTCTCATTGTCTATGTGGATGATATTATCGTGACAGAGATGATACTAGTGAAATTGATGTGATTGAAAGAATTTCTCGGAATGCAATTTGAACTTAAAGACTTGGGGAATCTTAAGTACTTTCTTGGCATGGAGGTAGCGAGATCTAAAAGAGCCATTTCCATCTCCCAAAGGAAATATGTCCTCGATTTACTATCTGAAGTTGGCTTGATGGGTTGCAAACCAGCTGAAACTCCTATGGAGTTTAATCTCAAGTTGGGTACTGATCACGACGGAGAAGAAGTTGATAGGGGGAGATATCAACGACTGGTAGGTAGACTTATCTACCTAGCTCACACTCGTCTAGACATTGCTTTTAGTGTGAGTGTCATAAGTCAATATATGCATGCTCCAAGGGAAAAACACCTAGAAGCTGCATATCGAATACTAAGGTACTTAAAAGGAACTCTGGAAAAGGCCTATACTTTAAGAAGAATGACAAAGAGGAATGTGGAGATCTATACGGATGCCGATCAAGGTGTTCTATCAACGACATGACGTTCTACCAAAGGGCTATTGTAGCTATGTTTGGGGAACCTAGTGACATGGAGGAGTAAAAAGATGCAGGTAGCACGCAGCAGCGTGCGCTGCGAATATCGAGCACTAGCGCATGGTATTTGCGAGGGAGTTTGGGTACAAAGACTAATGAAGGAACTAAAAGTTCCTTATAATAGGCCTATCACTGTTGCTTTGTGACAACCAAGTCATTCACGATAGCTCACAATCCTGTCCATCACGATCGTACTAAACATGTTGAGATAGATCGTCATTTTATAAAGAGAAAATACACTCGGGAGAAGTGAGTGTTACCTATCTACCTACCAGGACAACAAAGTTGTCGATGTGTATTAACAAAAAGCTTGAAGGGGAGTGTTAGAATCCCTTAAATTAAGGATAGATTCTAGAAGATCATCTGTAAATAGAAACTAATCCTAGTTACTGATTCTTAGGCTATCACTATCTTCTTGTGATTATTTCCTACCTTAGGATATTTTCTGTCTATATATTTGTAAGCTAAAACAGCAGAATAATATATGAGAAATATCTCTAATTTTCTACAACATACATTTAGCCTTACTTGCACCCTCACTATTAATAATCTTAGTGAAGTGAGACCAAACTTCTAACCTTTGAGGAGTGGCTTTTCTTTTCCCAATAGTCCCCTTTGTTTGGCTTGAAGCTTCACCTACCGAGTTTTCAGAATCTATCGAAGTAGGAGGTGTAATACTACCCTCAATAGATGTTGGTTTGGTGGAAATTCTGCAAGAAAAAAAATTATATAATAGATTAAAATACATTTATAATATTAAAATAAATGCAAAGCTGAATGACCAAAATAAAATTTATAAAACACTATTAAGAACACTCAAATATTAACTTATCAGAATCTGTATAATTTAACACGACAAAAATACCATGATTGTATGCTCAAACATTTAGCTATTTGTTAAGGTAAACTCATAAAAGGACCAATATTGCCTACAATAAACATTATTTGCTGATTGATGGGAAATGAAATTAACCAAGTGTGCATGTGAAGAGATCCTAAATGGAACTACAATGATGAATTATCTTCAAAACATAGAGCGTGGGATGCTACTCTATTTCACTCCTTTTTCAATTTCAGATTAAGAAACCAACAAACAGTTAATTAATGCAGCAAAATCGTCACTGCTAGACGAGTGTATTGGGGAATCAGTTGCAAAACCCATCTGCAAAATTACAGAGCCAAATAGAAACTCTGATAATTCAAACATTTAAGAAGAAAACAAAAAATCAAAACACTAGAACTTAATCAGTTACAAAACTCATCTCCAAAATTACAGAACCAACAAAAAAAAACTTTAGAAATCAAACTTTTTTTTTAAAAAATTCAAATATTTGAACTGAATCACTTACAAAATTCATCTGCAGAATTACAAAACCAAATTACAAAAGACTGATACATATGCTTAAATAGTAAATTATAAATTCCAATAATATTACAAAAACATAAATCCCTAAAAGGTTACCTCTTCTTCAAGTTTTTCTTTCAAAACTTTCAGGTCACTAACTTGTATTTCTCGTATTTTGGAAAAAAGAAATGACAAAAAGCAGGTTATTACTAACATATTTCAAAGCATGGTCAATACTAAATATTGAGCTAAGCAACTGCCATAGAAAACCATGAAACAATGAACAAGTACCATTGGCAAAATTACTTGAATGTTGGCCTTCGATAATAAAAGACAAAAAGCATCATCTTTACATTACATGAAAATGCAGACCACTAAACTGCAGATATCAAACAAGTTCGAATGATCTTAATGGCCTTACATTCCTTAATATAGATAATCTCTTGCAAACAAAACACGACTATCCATTTACACGATTCCAAGTACATTGACATGTACATAGCTATACACGGATCATGCTTTTCAATGCTTAATTCGTATTATAAATATAAGGATCCTAGTAGGGGTATAGCATACACAGAAAGTCAACATAGCTAGAGTCTGCATTTCAATCATATTAATGTAGCTGAATTTAATAGATGTCAAATTTGACTAACAGAAGAAGAACCATCAATCATGCTTTTCAATGCTTAATTATTTTCTCTTAGGCTCCGTTTGTTTGCCAGTAAAATATTTTCCGGAAAATAATTTCTGAAAAATGATTTACTTTTCTGGTATTTAGATGAATCTGTGTAAAATATTTTCTACATTGTTTGGCGGATGTCAAAATATTTTCCTAAAAAATTTGTTTTTACATATATTAATAAATTTATATTTTAAATTATTTTTACATATATTGCAATGATTTATTTATAAATAAATAAATCAAATTAAATATATAATAATACTCAATTATTAAGCTAGAATATTAACCGTCATAAATTGAAAACATCCAAAGTCAAATAATTTATTTGTAATTGTGTTATAAAAAAAAAAACAAGGATTGAATAATTATAAATTAGCTTCCAAACTATAATTAATACTAGAAATTAATAATATTATCCAAATATATAATTAGTAGTACACTACATAATAACAACATTGTCCAAGTGCATAACTAATATTACACCACATTTTATGTGGTATTTTAATCTTGATTTCTACCGATTTCTTAGAGTTGAAAGTTGGTAGCCTCTTTATGCATTTCCTAAACATGATATTGCCTTTTAACCTATTTTCTCTCTAAATTATTGTAAAATTACTGTAACAACAATGTCAAACTAGTCGATATATTTCTTTTTTATATATGGTTAAGCATCTTTTATTTCCAGTTAGTTTTGAGAATTTGAATTAATCCTTCTTATGATCTTAGTTTACAGCAAGTAGCATACACTATAATTAATTAATCACAAGCATCAACTCAAATCACATAAATGCTAATTAGATTTTCGCGAGAACTTTTTATCAATAATAAAGCCACAAGCATGTTTGTATGAACTGTTAGAATTACTTCAACGTTGGAGACCCTACTCTTTGTAGGTGATTTCTAGTATTCAAACCATTTTCACATCAACAGAGCTGCCTCTTCCTCAGGATCCTTGTTTTTGTTCTTGTTCTGTTCTTTCCCACTTGCATGAAATTTGCAATTCACTTACTATGAAAATAATTCATCCTCAGCCTCAGCCTCCGTGAATCGGGAGGCTGTTCAAACTGTTCCATTGCTACACTTAACTATCTAAACTAGTCTCAACTTCAATTATTAGAAAAATGAGAAAAATACAGCAAGGGCAAGAAGTAGTTATATGGAAATCAATTGAATCTATTCAAGTAATGTGCAAAAGCTAGTCTTCCATCACTGTTCAATAATATCTCTTGTAAGAGCAAACACATCCCATAGATTAAGTGAACAAAACTACTTAAGAAAATTTGCCACCTCTTTTAACAACTCAGAGCCATTTGAACATATATTGGTATGTCTAGCATCTTTCTAGTTGTCATTTACCGCTCTCAAATATTAAACCTCTGAGGAACAACACAAAGTCATCAAAGTCGAACCTTTGTCGCTCTCTCCCGGCTGACAGAGAGAAAGTTATTGTATAGTTACAAATCAATGGTTCTTAAACATATTAACTAAAATAATTTGATGAATGGAAATGGCAGGCTCACTTTTCCTAGATACAATGGATCACATGAAATGAGTTCATCCATAACAATCGACTTCTTTGAGAGGGTCATCAACTTTGTAATGGAACACGAGAAAAAAGGGGATAAAATCATTTGATAAAGCTTTGTTTATAATTGAAAGTGCCAAACAAATAATCACCATCGCCCCACTAAATATCTATATGATCAATAACATTATACGTTGCAACTCTTTCTAATGAACCATTGCTCACCCACTCTGGATTTTTGTTATTGTTAGGACATTTTGTTAATTCCCTGAGTAGGTATCACTTGAATCAAGAAATCAAATCCAATCAGGATTTTTGTATTGTAGATTGTTAAAAATTATACTAAATGCCAATCTTGAAAAAGTACTATTTCTAAACAAGTATGTTCATAAGCAATAGAAAATTATCTATTCAAGCAAAACATGATAGTAGTGTCTATTCTATAGATGAAATATGTCTGGGTCAACCTCTAGATGTTTTGCTTGTATATAGATGATACAACCTGCTTCACCAAACCTAGATTATTGTCTTGGTAAAAGCACAAAACTTCTTTCAGAGAATCAAATAAATAAAGCACAGGAGTATGCATAAATTATTTGATACAAAGACTTACACTTCCAAATTTCTACATGTTTGCACATACGTAAGTCTCTAAGTCTGCAATTTTCCCATTGTTATAACTATTTGCCAGATTCGATATATGACTACCCAAGGAACAAAAGAAAAATGTTAATCAAGAAACTCAAAAAAGATAACTATTGAAGTAGAGGATATTTCCTTTTATATATGTACAAAACCTTCAACATCATTAGTTCGAGAATTGAAATGTACCAGGACATAAGCTCTTCAAGTTTCTCTGAGCAACTCCTGAAGCATACTTGGGAGACTGGTAGAAAGTCAGTAACCAAGGAAATGGAAGAATCAAAGGAAATTTCACCATTCGAGAGATGAAGAGCAAAAGACTGAGTTGCAAATGTATATGTGGTCTAAATGGTCAAACGATTCACTTTTTCAAGCCATAGCCTCCAAATTGGGAACTAATATGTCCATACCTTCTTTTTTCTTTTTTAAAGGATTCGTCCATACATTCTAAATACATAAAACAATGTCAAATAAATAACATACCTGTCCATGGTGAATAAGAGAGACTAATATATATTTTTTGTAAGCCTCAACAGCTATAGCGTTGATGGTAGACATTGGAGTGGTCACAACCTAGACAATTACCATAAAGCACATAAAAATAGGATAATTTGTTCTAGTAGCTGACAAGAAGTGAATAAAAGAGCTGTAAAGAAACATCATACATTGTGTAGAAGCTCCAATGCTTTCCGAAAACACTTTTGTCCAATGCATATCATTCCCCTGACGCAATGTCAAACCAGAAACCTATCATTGATTCCCCTCAATGATGCTAATTAGTGGAACAAGCAAATCAAGGAGAATAATGTCAAATTTAAGAGTGGAGAGGAGTAAATCAATTATTTAAAGGATATATCTTTCACTTTCAGTAGGTAACAACATTTTGCTGCTTAGTTCTTGTAAAAAATGAATTCATAATGAAAAAGGAATAAGTTAGATGTAACATGTGGCTATTGAAGGAAGCAAATTTCCTTAAGAGATTACATGTGTTAAAGGAAAGGATAAGTGCTCCTAATAACTAAGCATCTAAATACACAAAGATTAAATGCAAAATCTAAGATGCAAATTGGACAATTTTAGAAGCAATGGACCTATAACAGACAAAGATTAAATGTGAAATTCAGATGCAAATGGAATAGTTTGAAGCAACTGACCTATAGTAGCAATAGAGATAAAGGTCCCTTGGCTGATCAACCTCAAAAATATCTTCCTCCAGAATGGAAAGATCGGTTTTGTAACACTTCGCTAACAAACAAAGTAAAAGAAACTCGGGATGTAAAGTAGTCAAATGTTCATCAAGATGAAGCTTCCAACAACAATCGACATTGGAGCCATGCCACGCAAAGGGTTCCTCAAGCAACGAACTTGGTCCTTGAACCTCTTACAAATGCGATATATAATCGCCAAGCACATTAAAATCAACAAGAACATATCAAGTATCAATAACTCGACAAGCAAAAACTTTGCCAATCTCGATAACAATCTAATCCAAACAATACTTTGCTGGTTTTTTGTTTCCGGAGAAATTGAAGCTGAAAATAGAAATTTCGATTTTTTTCTCCTTTTATGTTAAAGATATATATGAATCCATTTTTGGGACTAGGGTTTAAAATGGGGAAAATACCGAAATAAAAATGAAAGGGGTTTTAGGTTGAAGGCAAAACAAGATTATGCGAAGCATCAGAATTGGAAATAAAAAATGAAAAATAAAATTCAACTAGAAAGGAAGATTACCAGTCTTGCATTTGCGGTAGAATCTCTGACGCTCTCAGCCGAAGAGGAACAGGAATGAAGGAAAAGGATGAAGGAAGGAATTTTCAAAAAAAGAGAAAAAGAAATTCGGCTAAGAAAGAATGAAGGAAGGAAAAGGAATGAAGAAGGAAAAAGGGGAAAGATCTGCCTGAGAGCTTTAGGAAAATGTCTTACAGAAAATGAAACGGTAAGACGATTTCCCAAAATGTAAGGGATTTTACGCGTGTTTTGGAAAATATTTTTCAAATGGAAAATGTTTTCCGTCAAACAAACATTGGAAAACTGGGAAAACAATTTTCGAAAAACATTTTTCAGCAAACAAACGCACCCTTAATTTAGAATAACCCTTTATGTAGTTCAGTATTCTCTTGGTTTATGTTCAAGAAAGCTAAAACTTATATATTAAGAGCTATAGGTGCTTATTATTTTTTTCAAATATTCTTGCAACCATTTAAGGAGCATAAACATCTAAAAAGCTTAAGAGGAAAAGCCTACCTCAACTCGCCGAACGCCGGAATTGGAATGATGATGGTGGGTGGGTTTGGATGGGCGGTGCGTTTACCTGCGGTTAGTGTAAAAACAGCGGTGGCGGTGAGATTAGATACTATAGCGATACTGTAGCGTGAGACAAAAAGTAAGCTAATCGCACCGCACCGCACTCAATCGCCCATCCAAACCCACCCAGTGACTTGGTGGACGCTAGACGGTGTGACTGGTGGACACCGGACGTTTCATGGAGGTGACTGGCACTGAAGATTTTGGGAGCTTTCAAATTAGGGATTTTGAAAGAGTTAGGGTCTAAGGGATTTTGAATAAGGTGAATTTTGAATCGTGATTTTTAGTTTTAGTTTTAGAATTTTTATTTTTATTTATTAATTTATTAAATTATTTGTAGTTTTTAGGATTGGGTAGGGTTGAGTTTATATATATTGGATTCATTGGGTTTATATTGGGGTAGGTCGGTGGTTGTTGGGGCCTGGGTCTGGGTGGGTGGTGGGCTAATATTTATATATTATAATATTATTTATTAAACTTGGTTAATTCGGTAAATCGATTGATTTAAGACCGAATTAACCGTTAACCGAACTTCAAAAAAATTATTAACCGATCCCCGATCAATTTTTTTTGGTTAACCAACCAATTAACCGAATTTGGTAGGTTAACCAAAAAAATTCAGTTTTACCCGAAATTTGCACACCTCTAAGTTACGTACCTTATTTGGCACCATTTTAATTTGCTTACTTGGCCACTTGACCATGCTCGACCAGCAAGTATATATTATTAATTTAACAAATATTTTAACAATTGACAATCAATTACATAAAGTTAGGACCCACACCTTATTTCACAAATTTCGTAACGCTAATCCATAAAATTCTGCACTTCCGTGCTTAAGCCTTAAATGATCACTGATCCAAAAACAACACTTAAAACGTTAATAATTCGATTATGACCATCCTTGAAACACCCCTAAGGGTTCAGCCAAAACAATGATACAACCACGATTTTTTCAGATCCAAAACATCTAGCGAACTTATATTGCTTTGATGCGAAATGAGAGTGCGGATTAAATCAGACTTCACTGTGGATCCGGGGTGTTAAAATCAGTACTTAAGACCAAATTATTATTAAAAATCAGTAGCCAAGATCAACCTAAAGCCCTAGAACAATCGGTCATAACAAAAAATTTAAATGGAACTAAACTGATTGAAAACCTCACTTGATTTCGCACTTACACTTCCCGTTATCTAGATCTGAGTTGTCAAATGTGTGAGATCAGTTACACCCTTAATTGATGAGGCTAAGAGTTGTTTAAAACAAAAATATCTACTAAAACTCTACTATAAAGGGGTGGCAAAACAGAAAATACAACATCTAAACAAATGTGTTCCAAGGGGCGGAATCACCACCACTCACGGCCACAAAAGTGGTTGATTAGGGTAGCACCAAATAAGGTTTTTAGGGTGTTTAGGGGAAATTTTAATGCTTAAAAATAATAAGGATAAAGGTTGGAATCAGCAGCACAAATCAAAAATAAAAAGAAGAGGAAAAAGAAAAAATAAGAAATAAATCGGCAACACTCAAGGAGGAGTAGAGGGGACAACAATGGGGATCATGTTGGAAAAAATGGGTTTGGAAAATGCAACGAAAAATAAATTTGGGGAAAAACCAGAGTTTTAAATTTTTTTCCAAAACAAGATCTTGGTTGTGATATCTGAAGTAATAAACACTTAATCAAAATTGTATATTTTCAATTCATCTAGGATGAGCGCTTCGACCGAGTAGTCTTCTCCGTTATCCTCAAGCTCACATCTATCGAGTGTGGACTCACTTCAAATCAGAATATTTTACACAAAAATTACCAATGAGGTAATTTCGCAATTTCTCTAAACTTTTGGGTCAAGTTGCAAATCAGAAAATTATCTCTAGAAATTTTCTAAATAATCTCTTCAGAGAATTTTCTCTCTACAACTTTCTCTTGAATTCAAGTGTGTGTAAAATAATGACCCAATACTCTCTTTATATAGGGAGAGTTTAGAGAGTTCAACTATGATTAAACTTAATCACTTTAATATTAAATTAATATAATATTTATAAAAATAAATATTAGATTAAATTTAATATTAAATCTTATTAAAATAATAGAATTTTTATCTTGTAGATAAACATTAAATTAAATTTAATATTAAGATAACCAGTTTAATGTTAAATTAATAAAATACTATTAAGATAAGTATTAAATTAAATTTAATATTAAACTATTAAAATAATATTTTTTTGGAATAGTTAATCTGAAATCAAATTCTTTGGTAGAGTCCCAGTAAGAGTGTAACTCTTCCACTGCTCAACCACCGAAGACCAACCGCCTCTGGCCACAGGGATGCCGTCGACACCGCCGTCGCATTCGTCGACACTGCCATTTTCGGTGATGCAGGTGCGACACCCTTACGACACACTAAGTCAGTTCGGCTGCTGCTGGTTCGGTCCGGGTCAGTGACGACCCGACCAGTCCAATCTTGCCACCGTTTGGACCATCGGCCCGATTTCACATATCAGGCTCGATCCAATCAGTTTTTGGGTCTTGGTCTCAATTTTGGGCTCCCGAGCCTAATTAACGATCTCAGGTCCAATTTTCAAGTTCAATTACCCATTAGGCCAATTGTCTGGCTTGAAAATTAATTTCCAAAAATATCATATTAATTTGATTAATTTAATTTTACTTGATCAAAATTATTTTTTCCAAAAGTCACTTAGATTTTCCAAATTAATTTTTTAAGAAAATTCTTTAATCAAATTCTCTAGTTGAGCAATTTTCACGACCACCTAATTTAATTCCACATTGAATAAATCGACTCAATTAAATTACTTCTGAAGTCATAGAATTTTCTTTTGATTCAAATGCAGTCCGATCGAGCTTTTGTTGAGCTAGTGGAGGGACCAATCGGACATATACAATTAGGCTCTAGTAATAGCAATTATATCCAGAAGCATCGTTCCGATAATTCGCAATTACTTAACCATGGAGTCAGTCCACAAGAAGTACCATGATTGAAAACTCCTTATTGTATACTATCTACGAAAACAGTTCATCCATTTATTTTGTCCAATGACATCGTCATGTGTGTGTTACCCTCATATGATATCCTTGATTCATTTGAGTTAAATCCGTTCACTTAATACAATCATATTTTATCTCATTGTCACCATTGTGTCTCCTTAATTATTAATATGATCACTGTTAACAAATGACTGTGATAAATTGCTCGTTCAAGAACAAGCAACTCGTGACCACATTCCATATTTATCAATCCACACAATGCCAATGAAAGGATATCATTAACTCTTTAATTGAGCTATGAATTCCACTGTTGCTAGTAAAGTTATGCCATACACAAGTCATGTACCTAGCATATCGGCTATAGACTCGATCATCTTTAGAGCATAAGCCTCCACTTATGTCAAAGCACATGAGTTGCATGCGCATGGTCAGTGACTAACTCAAGATTTAGGTAAATCACACCATGAACATCACTAGTGAATTAATTCACAAACGGATTCAGAATTAATCCATCTTGGGTCCAGTCCAATGTATCATTCTACCAATGAATACATCTATGTCTCTACCTATGGAGTCAACTGCTCCGATAGCCAAGACTAGCCATATCTCTAATTGGAATTGTAGACTACATAATAATCCTTCACAGTATTTGAATCAAATTCTCGCTTTGATTTTTTTATGGGACTACGGACTCATTTAGATTATCTACTGAAGTAAGTTGTCTTTATCGCAATGTAAACATTCTCACAATGTCATTTATCTTCAATTTGAACTTTAGACAATCAACAAGCTTTTATTTGTTTGTCACAATTTCGCTATGCATGCAAAATATGAAAGACAAAAAAAAAATACAAAAGGCATAATAGTGAAATGTGAAATTAACTTTATTTATTTATTCATCGTTCAAATAAATAGAAAAAAGTTACATGTTTACTACAATATGGACATATTTCCCAACAAATAAAAGGTGTTGAAAGTATTGGTAGCAATAGGGCAATTTAAAAACTCAAAAATGGCAGCAAATAAACAGGAGATATAAAGAAGGATGGGCAGCAAAAGAAATGTGCAAAACGATAGGGACTATGAAGCAAAGAATGACACTACAATGGTAAAAAGGGAAAAACTGAAGAGAAGAGAGGGGAGAAAAATTGTAACATCCCCACTTTAAAAAAGAGAGAGAAAAGAATATTTATGGTAGAAGTCCTTGAATAAGTGATCTATAAATAAATAGTTGTATAAGAAATTATGATCGTTTCTAGAGGAAACTATCAGACATGAAAACATAAAGAGTTATTAGTAGGAGCATGTGGTTAAGTTAAAAACTTGCTATTGAGTTTAAGGATTAAATTGAATAAGTTGGGAAAGTATAGGAACTAAACTGCAAGTAATCCATTTTTATTTTGATAGAAATGACTTAATGGCAATTTTACCATGACTTGAAAAAATCAATGGTTTCATGATGGATTTTAAATGATATTTTTATTAATAATAATATTTTTATGGTAGAAGTCCTTGAATAAGTGATCTATAAATAAATAGTAGTATAAGAAATTATGATCGTTTCTAGAGGAAACTATCAGACATGAAAACATAAAGAGTTATTAGTAGGAGCATGTGGTTAAGTTAAAAACTTGCTATTGAGTTTAAGGATTAAATTGAATAAGTTGGGAAAGTATAGGAACTAAACTGCAAGTAATCCATTTTTATTTTGATAGAAATGACTTAATGGCAATTTTACCATGACTTGAAAAAATCAATGGTTTCATGATGGATTTTAAATGATATTTTTATTAATAATAATATTTTAATAAGTAATAATATTTTATTAATTGCTATTATAATATATAAAAAAGAGTAAAAGAGAGAAAAGATGAAATCTTTCTCATCTTTCTTCTTTTCACGTAAACAAAAGGAGAAAGAAAAAAAAAATTGCTTCCATTATTTTCCTTCAAATTCAAGTATAAGGTATGATTTTTCTTCAAATTTTTCATAGATTTTGAATCTTTGAAGCTTGTTTTACATAGATTTCTTCAAACTTAAGTGAAATAAGTATATTTTTGGATAGGAAATGATTAGAAGATGAGTTCTAGCTTGTTAGAAGTGTGAAAAAGAAATAAAAGTGGATGAAAAATTTACTTGGTACATTTGGCTATGGTGAAGGGGAAGTAGAGAACATTGGCCACTTTGTGTAATATTGGTGCTAAATGATAGCTTGTGAAGCAGAGTACTCTGGTGAAGACGGAATTGAAAACGGATAATTGAGTCGAAAGATATGTGAATTTCAGACTAGGAAACTTAAGTTGTCATTAAACATGCATATTTAAGTTTGTTTTTTATTAGTTTTAGTATTAGAATGGATAAATGGCATTGTTTCGTATTGAATTGCTCCTATTGTAGCTAAAAACGAAGCGAACATCTTGAAGGAGAAAGACGAAGAGAAGGAGTAAAGCGATTGAAACTTCGGTTTGTGCTAATATCTTATTTTCATTACATAAAGCTTTAGAATATTTAGTTTACTCTGACTAGTTATATTGATTTTATTTTTTATGAGTTTTGGATGAGTTTAAATGATTTAGCTAATAATTATAAAATTATGTTTTGAGATGAAGACTATGTTTTTCATATGATTAAATTAGTAATTTCATGGTTATGATTTGGATTTGAGTATTATGATTTTAGATGATTGAGCAAGAAAATGTTTAATATGTTTCGAATTGGAAGTTTAATTTTACATTAGGCGATATGTGATTTGAATATGAAACGAAATTGAAATGTGAATTATATGAAAATGGAATTGAAAAGGATCACGAAATTTGTTTTTTTTTTTTTTACCCTGTTACAATATGTTAGACTAAACCAGGTATAGTTGACATGCCATAGAGTCTTTATATTAGAGGATTTAGAACTCCCCAATTCCCAGAGGGTCGAGGGAGGAAAGGCCAAATTGGTCAGTTATTATTATTATTAGCCCCAATTCCTAAAGAGTCGTGGGCAGTCCCAATTCCCAGAGGGTCGTGGACTATTCTGATAGCCATCATTATCGAACAACTCAGGGTGGCGGATTTGTATATCTAGTTTTGAGTCTAAACTTTAGTAAGGGGTCTAAATTGAAAAAAAAAGCAAAAACAAAATTTGAAATTATTTGAATTTCCATATTGTGTGGATTAAATTAATTACGCGATTTTGAATTTGATTAAAAAGTTTATTTTCTTTATTCGATTTGTCAATATAAAAATATTAAAGTTTGCTAATATTAGAATTTTCTTTTATTGGGATGTTATTATTTATAATCATGTTTTAATTTATTTCTATCAATTAATTTATATTCAATACTTATGTAATGATTTATATGATATTAGCACTACTGAGCATAAAAATTGCTCAGTGTATGGTTTGTCTATTTTTCCGTATGCAGGTAGTTAGATTTGTTAGATCATTCCAACAGCATTCGAAGAACCGAAATTCAGCTCAAACAATGTTGGTGAAAAGTTTACTTTATAGTTGATGTAAATGGCATGTACCTAGGCTTGTATATATATAATATTATGTCGTAAACTAAATTTAAATATTTTCGTTATCTTTTCTTTGCTAGTACTTTAAAACTAATGTTTTGATGAAATAGTATAGCATAGAAATCTAGTTTATTGATATGTTTTGAGAAATCGAAGTACTGGGAATTGATTTGGAAGATGATTTGAATGTAGATATTTTGTGAAATCTAAATTTTGCAGGGGGTTTTATGTAAAATAGGCAGAAATGCTACCAAAATTTTTATAAAATAATTTTACCACTACGTTTCCTTTTAAAAAAAAATAGATAGAAAAGTAAGTTGCTTCGGCAACGGAATGTGGCATTTTATATTCGGATCCAACAACTAGGTCGGGTATAAGGTGTCACGTTTTAGTGGTATCAGAGTTATCTGAATTTGATACCGGAGGTAATAGCCCGTTTTTAGTCGAATCAGAATAGTATTTCGAGATCACAAATCTGAGGTCGAAATAATTACTTTATTATTATTATAATGTCTATAGTATGATAGTATGATTGTGTGAAAATTTCGTTAAGAAATTTAATCGTTTGAATGCTTAATTTGATAAAAAGGACTAAATCGCGTAAAGTGTAAAACTTGTGTTCTATTAGCTAAAGGTGTCTAATAGCTATGAAATATTAAAGTGAAGGTCCTTATATGGTAATTAGACCATAGTTAAAATGAGTGGACAAAGATGGACATGTATTAAGTGATTTTAATGAATTATAACAACGGTTAAATTGGTAATTTAGTTAATAAAGACAAATTAAATAAAAATAACATGGCTATCATCTTTCTATTCTTCATCTTCAACCGATTTTAAAGGGGAGAAAAAGCCATAGCTAGGGTTCTTATTCGGCCAAGCGTCCATTGTCTATTTAGGTATGGTTTTTGTCCCGTTTTTAATGATTTCTATGTTTTTCAGATCGTTGCAGCATAATCTAGCTAGCCCAGGGACTAATTTGAAAAATAGTTAAAGGTTTAGGGTTTTTCCATTGATGAATACATGTGTATTTTGATGTTTGATGATAGAAAATATATGCTTGTTGTTAGATAAATAACATTTGTAAAGTGATTTTTAGTAAATTTTCCAATTAGGGATTAAATTGTGAAATGTGTAAAGTTTGTGGTTAAATTGTGAAATAAATGAAAAATATGGGCTGCTATGGTAATAAGAGAAATTCGGCTAGCATGGGCAGGGACTTAATTGCATGAATTTGTATTTTTATGAGATAAGGACTAAATTGTAAAAATGTTAAACTATTAGGGGCAAAAGTGTAAAAATGCCATAATATGCAATTTGGGCTAAATTGAATAGAATGATAATTAAATAAGCTAAATTTGATTACATATAGATCAAGAAAAATGAAGTTCGGATCTAGATCGGGGAAAAAACAAGGTTTTGGACTAATCGACTCATTTTGTCGTTTTTACATTCGAGGTAAGTTCGTATGTTAATAAGCATTGATATATTGTATTTTAAATGCTTTATATTTGAATTGTTGATGAATATTATGGTACGGAAATGTTCGATGAAGATTCAGCAAAGAGAAATCCCGGTTGAACCTTAGGAATAGATTAGGATACAAATGACATATCATTAGGGGTTATGTGATTTGGGTGTTGGTCCGTACGTCCTACCGGTGGCTGAGTTATCTGGCATGTGTTGCGAATTCTCGTCAGCTTGTGTGAGCAGCACCGTGTAGCTACGTCATGACCGTCAGCTAGTGTGAGCAGACCCGTTGTTAGCTCAAGAGTGAGCATTATATGTGATATGAGATTGAGATAGCTTCGGCTATGTATGTGGCACTTAGGGTGCGAGATTCTGGGGTATCCGATATTATTCCGAATGGTTCAACGGGTATATTAGAGATTTAGATGAGTATGAGATTGATACGAGATGGTACAAGTATGTACATGAACCTTACTAGCATTGAAACGAAGAAATTGTGAAATTCATATCTAACCTTGTGAATGACTATGTGATAGGTTTATGCATCGATATGAATTACATCATGTTATGTTTAATTGCTTAAATTGTGTATGTATGGTAAGATGAATTATTTATTATACAAACTTACTAAGCTTTCTAGCTTACTCTATTTATTTTCCTGTGTTTTATAGTGATATCAAGGCTTGCTCGAATTTGGGAATCGTCGGAGATCTCATCACAATATCAAGCTATCAATTTGGTACATTTGAACTTATGTATTTGGTTATATGGCATGTATAGAAGATATAGTCATTTTGGTATATGTTGATAATGGATTTAACCATTTAAGTTGGCTTGTAAATGGTTGAATGGTTTGTTATGTTAACAACCATGTGAGTTGGCTTATTTTGACATATTTAGTGATGTATATATATGTGCATATGGCCTTTTTTATGTGTTTGATGGTTGATTTATGATGCTTGTTGAGAATTGGCATTATGGATACTAAATGGTTGAAATTTGAGATTGGTTTGCTTGTGATTTAGGTAATTTGATGCATAATTGAAAGTGACCATTTAGATGAATTGTGAATGTGATTTTGGTATGAAATTGTATTACTTATTTTGACACATGTGTGTCTTATGGTTGATGGTATGGAATTAGCATGAATTAGGCTTGGTTGAGGTTGGTTTGAATGCCTATTTATGCCTTGTTTTGTGCCAATTGGTTTGGTGTAGGTGTATGCAATTTGGGTGAGCAAAATGGCTTGGTAAATAGCCTATTTTTGTCCACACGGGCAGAGACACGGGCGTGTGTCTCATCCATGTGTGACATACGGTCAAATGACACGGCTATGTGTCCCCTGGTATTTAATTAGAAATCTAGTCAGTATGCTCCACGCGACTCAGCACACGGGCGTGTGACTTGGCCGTGTGGCATAAGTCAGTATACACTACAGGTTTGGCAAGGCCTAGCACACGACCTGGCACACGGGCATGTGAGGCCATTTCAAAATGCACACGGGCTGGTCACACGGGCATGTGGTTGGTCGTGTGACCCAAGTTAGAGAGTTACACGGGGTCGGAAACGATATGGGACACTACCATGTGATCACATTTCGAATGTCCACATGGCCTATGACACAGGCGTGTTTTTGGCCGTGTGAGACAAACGGTCGAGCCACACTGGCGTGTGTCCCTTGTATTTTGAAAATTTTTCTAAGTTTTTCAAAAATTTACTATGTTATCAGTTTAGTTTTTGGGCCTCGTAGGCTCGTATTAGGGACAATGTGAATGATTGTGATTTATTTATATTTGGAATGGATAAATGTATGAGAAATGCATGTTTAATTGTGTAATAAGTTTGGTAATGCTTCATAACCCTATTCCGGTAATTAATATAGGTGAGGGGTGTTACATTTATTGGTATCATTTATTGGTATCAGAGGTACAGTTTAGTCAATTCTCAGACTAACGTAGCGTATGTGAGAGTCTAGCTATACCTACCATATTTAACCTGTGATAGTGTGATATCTCCTAACAGTTTAAAACGTGTTTTCGTATAGTAAATGGATCCCAATCGAGCTGTGGCTGATGATGTTGAGAGTAATGTGCCAGCCTCCATTCACGGAGTAGCGCAATCTGAGTCGAGACCCGTATCGGGTAGTTAGGGAGGAGAGGCCAAAGAAGCCTTCTTCCAAATGATGAATGAGTGGTTTACTGAGTTTGTCCGAACAAATCCAGCTGCTCAGCAACGTCCACCCCCACCTATTCCCCAACCAGTCCCCGTAGCTCCTCAAGGTTTGGAACATTTACGATTGAATAAGCCGCCAATTGATAAAATCCAAAAATACAGGGCTAAAAGGTTTAGAGCTACCGTTGATGAAGATCCTGAGAGAGCAGAGTTTTGGCTTGAGAATATGATCAGAGTATTTGATGAACTATCCTGCACACCAGCTGAATGTGTAAAATGTACCGTATCACTTCTGAGAGACATTGTGTATCAATGGTGGAATACTTTGATATCAGTAGTGCCGAGGGAACAGGTCACGTGGGAATTCTTTCAAGCTGAGTTCAGAAAGAAATACATCAGCCAGAGGTTTATTGATCAAAAGCGAAAAGAGTTTCTGGAGTTGAAACAAGGTCGAATATCTGTAACTGAGTACAAGAGAGAGTTTGTGAGACTCAGTAAGTATGCTCGAGAATGTGTTTCCACTGAGGCAATTATGTGTAAACGATTCGAAGACGGGTTAAACAAAGACATCAGACTGTTAGTTGGGATTTTGGAATTGAAAGAATTTGTTGTGTTAGTTGACAGAGCTTGCAAAGCCGAAGAACTAGGCAAAGAAAAGAGAAAAGCTGATTCTGAAGCTAGAGATTCGAGAAAGAGATCGATGAAGAAACCCTATCAATCCTCGTCAAAGAAATCACGAGATTCATATAAGCATTCAACAGCTTCAGGGGGTATTCAAATAGAGATCGTGGAAAGTAATACTCGAGTTCTAAAGCTCAAGCTACATCGGTGTCAAGTGTTGGTAGTGTGAGAAATAATAAATCCGAGTGTCAACAGTATGGACGACGACATTTTGGAGACTACTGGATGAATAATAAAGGTTGCTTCAAATGTAGCTCGCAAGATCATTTCATTCGGGATTGTCCTGAGTTACCCGAGAAAGATAGATATCAGAATGCAAGATCGAGTAATACAACTACTAGAGAGAGACCACCTAGAAATACGAGAAATGTGACTAGTAGTAAAGGTGTGACAAATGACTCTACTTTGAGATCAAAAGCTAGAGCACCAGCTAGAGCTTACGCTATTCGCGCTCGCGAAGATGCGTCATCCCCAGATGTTATCACCGGTAAATTATCTCTCTATGACTCTGATGTGATTGCTTTGATTGATCCTGGATGGACTCATTCATATGTTTGTGAGAATTTAGTGTCTAGTAAGAGTTTACATGTTGAGTCTACAGAGTTTATGATTAAAGTATCGAACCCCTTAGGCAAGTATGTCCTAGTTGATAAAGTTTACAAGAATTGTCCTTTGATGATTCGGGGTTACTATTTTTCAGAAAATTTGATGTTTTTACCGTTTGATGAATTCGATGTGATTCTGGGTATGGATTCGCTGACTTTGCATGGTGCTGTAGTCAATTGTAGACGAAAGACTATTGAATTGAAATGTCATAATAGTGAAATCCTTCAAATTGAATTTGATGAGTCGAGTGAGTTGTCTGTTGTGATTTCATCGATGTTAGCTCAGAGATATGTGAGAAAAGGTTGTGACGCTTACCTTGCGTATGTATTGGATACAAAACTGTCTGAATCGAATATTGAATCAGTTACAGTAGTCTGTGAGTATTCAGATGTGTTTCTAGAAGAGTTACCTGGGTTGCCACCGATTAGAGAGGTCGAGTTTTCTATTGAATTAGTACCGAGAACATCACCGATATCGATAGCTCTGTACAGAATGGCTCCAACAGAGTTGAAAGAATTGAAAGCTCAATTACAAGAGTTAACAGATAGAGGTTTTCACAACCTAGTTTTTCGCCCTGGGGTGCACCAGTGTTGTTTGTAAAGAAGAAAGATGGATAGATGAGAATGTGTATTGACTATCAACAACTCAATAAGGTTACGATTAAGAATAAGTATCTTTTGCCGAGAATTGATGATTTGTTTGATCAATTGAAAAACAACAGTATTTTCGAAGATCTATCTGAGATTTGGCTATTATCAGTTGTGAGTTAAAGATTCGGATGTACCGAATACTGCATTCAGAACAAGGTACGGGCATTATGAATTTCTTGTTAGGCCTTTTGGATTAACTAACGCTCCTGCAGTTTATATGGATTTGATGAATCAAATCTTTAGACTGTATTTAGACAGATTTGTTGTTGTATTCATTGATGACATTCTGATCTATTCCCGAAATGAGTCTGAGCATGCTGAACATTTAATAATCATATTACAAACATTGAGAGATAAGCAATTGTTTGCTAAATTCAGTAGATACGAGTTTTGGCTACGAGAGGTTGGATTTTGGGGGAATATTGTTACAGCGGAAGGTATCCGAGTTGATCCAAGTAAGATTTCGGCAGTTGTTGACCGAGAACCACCAAGAAACGTATCCGAAGTTAGAAGTTTTCTGGGATTAGCTAGCTACTATCGGCGCTTTGTAAAAGGATTCTCGATGATTGCTACACCAATTACTCGATTGCTACAGAAAGATGTAAAGTTCGAATGGTCCGAGAAATGCCAACAGAGTTTTGAAAAGTTGAAAGCACTGTTAACTGAAGTACAAGTTTTAGTTCAACCTGAGTCGGGTAAAGAGTTTATGATTTTCAGTGACGCATCATTGAACGGTTTGGGATGCGTTTTGATGCAAGAAGGTAAAGTGATAGTTTATGCTTCCAGGCAATTGAAGCCGCATGAAAAGAATTATCCGACGCACGATTTAGAGTTGGTTGCTATTGTATTTGCATTGAAAATTTGGCGACATCATTTATACGGTGAAAAGTGTCATATCTTTACCGATCACAAGAGCTTGAAGTATATAATGACTTAGAAAGATTTGAATTTGCGTCAACGAAGATGGCTCGAGCTGTTGAAAGATTATGAATTAGTAACTGATTATCATCTGGGAAAGGCGAATGTAGTAGCGGATGCTCTGAGTAGAAAATCTCTATTTGCTTTACGAGAGATGAATACATAGTTAACTTTTTCTGATGATGGTTCAATTTTAGCTGAGTTAAAAGCTAAACCATTATTTCTTCAGCAAATTTGTGAAGATCAGAAATGTGATAATGAATTGCAAGCTAGAAGAGTGCAATGCGAGTCGACTAATGATTCAGACTATCAGATCAGATCTGATGATTGTTTAATGTTCCGAAGTAGAATTTACGTACCAAAGAATTTCGAGCTTATTCAGAAAATTCTACACGAAGCACATAGTGGTTGTTTATCTATTCACCCGGGGAGTAATAAAATGTACAATGATTTGAAACAGTTGTATTGGTGGTCGGGTATGAAACGAGATATTTCAGAGTTTGTGTTGAAATGTTTGGTTTGTCAACAAGTTAAAGCTGAACATCAAGTGCCTTCAGGATTACTACAGCTAGTGATGATACCAGAGTGGAAATGGGATAGAGTTACAATGGATTTTGTATTGGGATTACCCCTGTCTCCGAAAAAGCAAGATGCTATTTAGGTTGTCGTTGATCGACTGACGAAATCTGCACATTTTATTCCAGTACGTACAGACTTTTCGCTTGATAGACTACTGAGTTGTACATCTCTGAGATCATTAGATTTCACAAGGTGCCAATTTCTATTATTTCAGATAGAGATCCGAGGTTTACGTCGCGATTTTAGAAGAAATTGCAAGAAGCTTTGGGTACACGGTTGCACTTTAGTACTGCTTTTCATCCGCAAACCGACAATCAGTCTGAGAGAATAATTCATATTCTCGAAGATATGCTTCGTTGCTGTGTTTTAGATTTTGAAGGAAACTGGAAGAAATATTTACCGTTGGTTGAATTCGCGTATAACAACAGTTTTCAATCGAGCATAAAGATGGCACCGTATGAAGCATTGTATGGTCGTAAATGCCGAACTCCATTATACTGGACCGAGCTTAGTGAGAAAAAGATTCACGGGGTTGATTTGGTTAGAGAGACCGAAGATAAAGTGAAAGTAATTCGTGACAGTTTAAAAGCAGCTTCAGATCGACAGAAATCGTATGCGGATTTGAAACGTAAAGACATTGAATTTCAAGTCAGCGACAGAGTATTTTTGAAAGTATCTCTGTGGAAGAAGATTCTTCGATTTGGTCGCAAAGGCAAGTTGAGTCCGTGATTTATCGGACCGTATGAGATTGTTGAAAGAATAGGGCCAATGGCATATCGACTAGCTTTACCATCAGAGTTGGAAAAGATCCACAATGTATTTCATGTGTCGATGTTACGACGATATCAATCAGATCCACTGCATGTAATTTCTCCGGCAGAGATTGAAATTCAACTTGATATGTCGTATAAAGAAGAACCGATCAGAATATTAGCTCGAGAGGTTAATGAATTGAAAAATAAGAGCATAACTTTGGTGAAAGTTTTGTGGTAACGGCACAGTGTCGAAGAAGCCACGTGGGAACCCGAGGAAGCTATGAGAAAATAGTACCCTAACCTCTTTTCTGGTAAGATTTTCGGGGATGAAAATTCCTAAGGGAGAGAGTTGTAACAACCCGTTTTTAGTCGAATCAGAATAGTGGTTTTAGGACCACAAATCTGAGGTAAAAATAATTATTATATTATTATTTTAATGTTTACAGCATGATAGTATGATTGTGTGAAAATTTCGTTAAGAAATTTAATCGTTTGAATGCTTAATTTGATAAAAAGGACTAAATCGTGTAAAGTGTAAAACTTGTGTTCTATTAGCTAAAGGTGTCTAATAGTTATGAAATATTAAAGTGAAGGTCCTTATATGGTAATTAGACCATAGTTAAAATGAGTGGACAAAGATGGACACGTATTAAGTGATTTTAATGAATTATAACAACGGTTAAATTGGTAATTTAGTTAATAAAGACAAATTAAATAAAAATAACATGGCTATCATCTTTCTATTCTTCATCTTCAACCGATTTTAAAGGGAGAAAAAAAGCCATAGCTAGGAGTTTCTTATTCGGCCAAGCTTCCATTGTCTATTTAGGTATGGTTTTTGTCCCGTTTTTAATGATTTCTATGTTTTTCAGATCGTTGCAGCATAATCTAGCTAGCCCAGGGACTAATTTGAAAAATAGTTAAAGGTTTAGGGTTTTTCCATTGATGAATACATGTGTATTTTGATGTTTGATGATAGAAAATATATGCTTGTTGTTAGATAAATAACATTTGTAAAGTGATTTTTAGTAAATTTTCCAATTAGGGATTAAATTGTGAAATGTGTAAAGTTTGTGGTTAAATTGTGAAATAAATGAAAAATATGGGCTGCTATGGTAATAAGAGAAATTCAGCTAGCATGGGTAGGGACTTAATTGCATGAATTTGTATTTTTATGAGATAAGGACTAAATTGTAAAAATGTTGAACTATTAGGGGCAAAAGTGTAAAGTTGCCATAATATGCAATTTGGGCTAAATTGAATAGAATGATAATTAAATAAGCTAAATTTGATTACATATAGATCAAGAAAAATGAAGTTCGGATCTAGATCGGGGAAAAAACAAGGTTTTGGACTAATCGACTCATTTTATCATTTTTACATTCGAGGTAAGTTCATATGTTAATAAGCATTGATATATTGTATTTTAAATGCTTTATATTTGAATTGTTGATGAATATTATGGTACGAAAATGTTCGATGAAGATTCAGCAAAAAGAAATCCCGGTTGAACCTTAGGAATATATTAGGACACAAATGACATGTCATTAGGGATTAAGTGATTTGGGTGCTGATCCGTACGTCCTACCGGTAGCTGAGTTATCCTGCATGTGTTACGGATTCTCGTCAACTTGTGTGAGCAGCACCGTGTAGCTAGTCATGACCGTCAGCTTGTGTGAGCAGACCTGTTGTTAGCTCGAGAGTGAGCATTATATGTGATATGAGATTGAGATAGCTTCGGCTATGTATGTGGCACTTAGGGTGAGAGATTCCCGGGTATCCGATATTATTTCGAATGGTTCAACGGGTATATTAGAGATTTAGATGAGTATGAGATTGATACGAGATGGTACAAGTATGTACATGAACCTTACTAGCATTGAAACCAAGAAATTGTGAAATTCATATCTAACCTTGTGAATGACTATGTGATAGGTTTATGCATCGATATGAATTACATCATGTTATGTTTAATTGCTTAAATTGTGTATGTATGGTAAGATGAATTATTTATTATACAAACTTACTAAGCTTTCTAGCTTACTCTATTTATTTTCCTGTGTTTTATAGTGATATCAAGGCTTGCTCGGATTTGGGAATCGTCGGAGATCTCATCACAATATCAAGCTATCAATTTGGTACATTTGAACTTATGTATTTGGTTATATGGCATGTATAGAAGATATAGTCATTTTGGTATATGTTGATAATGGATTTAACCATTTAAGTTGGCTTGTAAATGGTTGAATGGTTTGTTATGTTAACAACCATGTGAGTTGGCTTATTTTGACATATTTAGTGATGTATATATATGTGCATATGGCCTTTGTTATGTGTTTGATGGTTGATTTATGATTCTTGTTGAGAATTGGCATTATGGATACTAAATGGTTGAAATTTGAGATTGGTTTGCTTGTGATTTAGGTAATTTGATGCATAATTGAAAGTGACCATTTAGATGAATTGTGAATGTGATTTTGGTATGAAATTGTATTACTTATTTTGACACATGTGTGTCTTATGGTTGATGGTATGGAATTAGCATGAATTAGGCTTGGTTGAGGTTGGTTTGAATGCCTATTTATGCCTTGTTTTGTGCCAATTGGTTTGGTGTAGGTGTATGCAATTTGGGTGAGCAAAATGGCTTGGTAAATAGCCTATTTTTGTCTACACGGGCGTGTATCTCAACCGTGTGTGACACATGGTCAAGTGACACGGCTGTGTGTCCCCTGGTGTTTAATTAAAAATCAAGTCAGTATGCTCCACGCAGCTCAGCACACGGGCGTGTGACTTGGCCGTGTGGCATAAGTCAGTATACCCTACAAGTTTGGCACGGCCTAGCATATGGCCTAGCACACGGGCGTGTGAGGCCATTTCGAAGGGCACACGGGCTGGTCACACGGGCATGTGGTTGGCCGTGTGACCCAAGTTAGAGAGTTACACGGGGTCGGACACGGGCTGGGACATGGCAATGTGATCCTATTTCGAATGTCCACACGGCCTGTGACACAGGCGTGTCTTTGGCCATGTGAGACACACGGCCAAGCCACACAGGCGTGTGTCCCCTATATTTTGAAAAAAAAATTAAGTTTTTCGAAAATTTACTATGTTATCGGTTTAGTCCCGAGCCACCCCGAATGCATGTTTTGGGCCTCGTAGGCTCGTATTTGGGACAATGTGAATGATTGTGATTGGTTTATATTTGGAATGGATAAATGTATGAGAAATGCATGTTTAATTGTGTAATAAGTCCGGTAATGCTCTGTAACCCTATTCCGACAATGAATACCGGTGAGGGGTGTTACACGAATGAGTAAAAATGTGATGTATTACGTATTGTGAAGTCTAATGTACATGTCATTATTAAATGTTGAGTTTGAGCTGAAATCGAATGTTGAAATTGCTTTGTTTGAAATTTTCTACAGTAAAATGTCTGAGGAATCAAGATATAGTATGAAACGAGAAATTGAAGAAGAAAATAGACATAATGCACCTAGTGAAGAGGGAACTAGTGTTCATTAGTCCCTAAGAACTTCTGAACAGAGACAGTCGGCTCAATGTGATGATCCATTACTACATATTGTTGTTGATTTGTTACAGAGAGTTGCTAATATTGCACCTCAGCCTGCACCTCCCGCTAGACAGAGAGGGTTTTTTTATTAAAGAAGTAAGAAAACACGGGGTCGATTTGAATGGGGATATTTTGTGAAATCTAAATTTTACAGGGTTTTTATGTAAAATAGGCAGAAATGCTACTGAAATTTTTATAAAATAATTGTACCACTATGTTTCCTTTAAAAAAAATAGATAGAAAAGTAAGTTGTTTTGGCAACAAAATGTGGCATTTTATATTTGAATCCAATAACTGAGTCAGGTATAAGGTGTCACAAAGATGAAGGGGCGGCAAAAGGGAGGAAAAAGAGAAAATAGGATGAACAAAAATTAAAAAAATATATATGTTTTATACCTAGGTCTACAAGCTTGGACGGCACCTAGAGTTTTTAGGGCAAAAATACCAAAAATAAAAGTTATGCAAGGGAAGGAAATTGAACTCAAGTCTCTAAACCAATTGCATTCTCTCATTATTTTCCCTTAACCATTAAACTAACAACTCAATCTTGAAATAATTTTATGAACTTTTAAATAAATAAAAAACATAGTGTGACAACTCTAGGTCCACTAACCCAAATTTCTTCTAACCTAATTTTCGAGATATGACATAAATTATATAATTATAATTATAATATTAAAACAAATTATTTTCTATAAAATAATATTATCATTTGAATTTTAAAATTATTCTTAAGGTTAAAATAAAATTGTGATATTAAACAATTTTATTAAAATAATAAATTATAATTTATTATATATTTTTAAATATAATAAATGGTTTTTATTTGATACACCGCCAGTGAAGCTTTTCAAACTCTACAAGTAGGTTGATAGTGTGACAAGTGTCATATTTATTTATATGATTAATTATTTTTATTTTGTTACTATACCTTATAATATACTTGTCAAACCCTCAATTCGCTTGTGGAGTCTAAAAAACTCTATAAGCAGTGTATCAAATAATTTTCCATAAATATGAATGTTTGATAATATTAAAAGTTATAATATCTGGGATAATATTTTAGAGATTTCAAACTTAAAAATAAAAATTTATTATGAATATAATAATATTCGTGTCAATTCAATATAATTTTAACATAAAAATCATGTTAGTTATAAGGTTTTTTTTTCTTCCAAAAATTAACTTACTCTTTTTAAAAGATAGTCATTTTTCAAAAAATAAAAATTTTCTTTCCGGAAAATTATTTGGTACATCATTTGTGGATTTTTTTTTATACTACACAAGCGAGTTAAGTGATTGATAAGTAAATTATATGGTGTAATAAAAATAAAAAATATATATAAATAAATATGACACTTATCACACATTTAACCTACTTGTAGAATGTAAAAAGCTCCACAAATAGTGTATCAAAAAATCATTATTTATTTTTAGTTAACAAGTAAATCATTAAGCTATTTCCTCAAATCAAACTCACAACTTTTTTCCATAAATTATTTTTAAACACACTTTCTAACATTAGGATGTATCAATATTGATAAGCTTGAGTACCAAAAATAAAAAGATAAGAAAGAAATTAACATTACTACCACATATATTAGATTATGTCTCTACTAATATTAAATTTTTTTTATTGAATTTAGTGTCACAAGGACAACCGAACATTAATTAAATTGAATAATGATTTACAAAGTAAAGTATATTATTTTAAGAATATTTTTTACCATGTCATATATTTTATATAAAAGAATAGGAATAAAAATAGCATAACCTCTATTGTTTGTAATATTTAAATTTTACAATTCAATCAAAACTTTCTTTATTAATTATATTAATTTATTAAAAATGTATTTATTATATAATTTTATTTTTTACTCACATCATCGTGTCGTGGTATACATTGTAAATTTCTCTATCTTTAATATACATCGATAGGCTTACTTCTATGGGGGTCAGAATGCATCTCCAATAATCATATGAGAAGAAATGATCTAGAGTTGGAGTAATTAACAAGAAATACAAATAAAATCTCCGTAATTTGGACAACCTCATATGGAGCAGAAGAAAGAATAATTGAATGCCACCATACAATTGTCCGTGACACAGACATGATGGAACATTTAATGCAATCTTCTAACCAATTCTATGGCTCTATATTTTTCAATGATTGGATGCTTGCCTGCTTCTCCACGTCTTCTATCATTTCATTGTTCAAGCTCTTAAGCTCCTCCTCTCTTGACTCGGGTTTAATAGGCAGATGCGTCCTGTACTGATGTCTTGACGCAAGGATAAGAAAAACCAATAAATTTATAAATCCCAATGCTGCAAGTAACCAGTAAAAGTTATTTAACTTCCCTTTATTCAGATTGGTCCTTAGCCAGCTCTTTTTGGCCGCATGGTCCACAATATACACTAATAAACTGCTCACAAAGAACCCCATTGAAATGGTGCTCAGGAAAAGCCCTGTGCTCATGGATTTCATTCGATCCGGTGCCTCTCTAATAAAGAACTCAAGTTGTCCAACATAAGCAAAAGCTTCCCCGCAACCTACGAGGAAGAATTGAATGAATAGCCAAAAGGCACTTAGTTTGATTTCTTTCTGAATAGCCCTTTCCCTCCTTTCTTTCTCAACAATAGCAGCACCCACCATGGCAGCTATAGACAAAATGAGTCCTATCCCTATCCTTTGGAGGCATGTGATTCCTTGGACATTATGGGTAAGTTTTCGAGCCAAGGGAACAAACACCTTCTCATTTAGGGAAGTGAAGAGGAGGATGGTGATAACCAGAAAGGCGGAGAAAGAACCTGCAGGGATCACGAAGGAACCTACTGCTCGGTGCATGGCGGTGGCTTGATGAATTGTAAAAGTAGTCATTTGGGAGTAGATTGTCCAGAAGAGGATGCATGTGGACCAAATGGGGAGTAGTTTTAGAACCATTTTCACCTCCTCAACTTGGGTCACGGTTGATACTACGCATGGTTTATTTTTGTTGGTGCTGGCAGCACAATCGTCATCCAAGACTGCAGCTTTGTCAAGGCACCTAATCAACACATGCACAGAGAAATGAAGTTGCGTTAATTTTCAAGGAAAAGCTCAGAATCTGGGAAAACGGGTGAAACTATTTGAAATCATACTTGAATCTTTTTGTGTGGGGAACCTTTCTGTTTTCATAATCGTTCAAAAGGCGGGGGTGAGAAGGATAAGACTGATTCCTCTTCTTCAGTGCCAAAAACAGAACCCTCCATAAGATAGTTAAAGGGCTTCCTTGAGGCCTTCTAAACCTGTACCAGGGTGTTCCCCAAAGCAAAACTGCTAGTGCAATCACCATTGTTGCTGCTGAAATTCCATATCCCAACCCTCTTCCTATATTGTCTTGTATATATACCAGCACAATCACGCCAAATAAAGATCCAATGCTGATGCCAAAGTAGAACCTACTTATGAAGAAAATCATAGCATTCTCCTCCTTGGGATCCGTCACGTCGAACTGATCAGATCCGAAACTAGAGACATTAGACTTTATTCCTCCACAACCAAGTGCTATTGTGTATAGTGCCACATACAGCAAAGCCAGTTGCCGGCCGTTTGCCTCGATGCACTCATGATGCTGTCTTCTATAGTCATCGCAGGGAGGAGGTCTCATGCTTGGAATTGTTGTAGCAAGTGTTAGTAAAATCACTCCCTGGTGCAAGATGATATATGATCTCAGCTTGCATTTATAGCTCATGGAAGGAAAAGTCTCGAAATATATATATATATTTACATATGTCTAGTGATGGTTCTTAATTTGCAAAGCATGTAATATAAAGATACAACTGTGTTTATGTATGAGAAAAACTCACCAGTGAAGTTATTGCTGCAGAGATTGCAACTGTTACGTATCGACTAAGCTTGGCATCAGCTAAGAACCCTCCAAGGAGACCAAGCAGGTTGAGAGTTCCCATGAAGTTGGTCACCATGGTTGCAGATTTTGCTGCTGAAATATGCAAATCTCCAACCAAGTATGGCACTAAGTTCATGGATATGCCCATCACACATATCCTCTCTGAGAGCTCACATCCTGCACCAAAGTTTCCATTCATATTTGCAAAGAGGACATAATATATAGGTAAATAACCACACTAACTATTGAAATTCATCAGCACCTAAGATGAGCCCTGCAGCAAGCCATCCACCGGTTTTCGACTTGTCCACCGGGTTCCCCCGGTAATCAAGCACCGCATCATCATTTAACCCATCTTTCTCACCATGGCTTCCAACCAAAACCTGTTGGCATCCAAAGCAAAAGAAACAAGATATTCATAAAATGAGAAATTTATCTAAGCATGCTAGTGAAAATTTCCTTCAGGAGGAAACTATACCATGATTGAAATGACCTTCAGAGGGTATAGGAAAAAGGTGTTGTTTAGCTCCAAATACAAAGTAGAATAAATAAAGACCTGGATACCACTGCATGTAGTGTGTTGGAGTTAAGATAGCATGAGGTTTTAAAATTGGAAGATGATGGTCAATTTGGTGTTATTATGACCCTGTGATCATGGTGCTATCAAGTAAGAAATGACAATCCAAGTTCAGACATGTTACACGGTGATACGATATGATATAATAATATGATAAGAGGTCGGTCGATGTTGACTATCCTGAACAGTCAAATTGATGGTATTTGTATCACACCGTTTCAATTTTGTTATTAGTCTTTACCAGCCAATACTGATCATATCAAGTTGTACATTCTTTGTCTTTAAGCTGCTAAACTTTCACAATTATAAAATTGAGTGTACAAACATTTTGTTTTTTAAAATGAAGAAATAATTACGACTATATGATATAAACTATTATGAAAAAAAAAACATTTTTTTATTTGAGTTTATTAGTTATTATTTAATTAAAACAAATATAATTTTTTATTAATGTATAACTTAATATGGAAGTGTTATAAGATCATTACTCACTCTCAAAAATAAGCATGCTTGTTAAATGTACAATCATTGTATATAAGTCCAAAGACCTTCACTTCCTTATTTAATGTGGGATTAACACTTGTTTACAGAATTTGTCTTGATATTTTTTTGCTTGGAATCTCATAACAATCTCATCATGGATTTCTCCATTTTTGTTTACATGATAATTCTTCATCATTTTTGTCTATCTTACCTTCCTCAAATTTAGAATGTTTTCTTATCTACTTTACCTATTATAAGGTGTAATGAAATTAATGTACTAAGCAGGGATAGTTTTACCCGCCTCTAAAATAAAAAATTTTCTTTTAAATTTTATAAAAATTTAAATTAAAAAGATAAAATTACACTTTGACCCCCCTAAAAATAATAAAAATTGATTTAATTCTTTAAAAATTATAAAAATATAGATATTAAAATGGTAAATTTTTATTTTTACTATCGTCAAAATATACAATTTAATTTCGGTCCTCCTAACAAGATTTTCTGACTTCGCCGCCCCTGGTACTAAGGGTTGACTATTTTTTTTATAACTAAAATTAAAAGATAAAATCTTAATACTACTATCAGCTATACTTAAACCTACTTTTAATAAAAATAAAAGATTACATTAACAAAAATTAGAATAGTGAGGCTAAAACAACAAAACTAAAATAATAGAGGATCAAATTGAAAATTTAAGTTTTTAATATCACATGTGTTACAAGTAATTTTATGTGTTCATTTTTTAATTTATTAAATAATATTTTTATTTCAAGTAATTAATTTAAATTAGTTTTATTCAAATTATTTAACATCATTAAAATATATTAATTATTTTTATAATTAAATATTACAACAATAAAAAATTCAGACCATAATTAAAATATTAATGAAAATAATAATAAATTTTGAAACAAAAATTGTAATTTTTAGCTACTAATTGAGTAAAATCACTTAAATATTGGAGGTTGGAAGTGTAACCTAATATGAATATAAGGTGTAATTTTAAATTGAATAAAATATTTTCTTGATATTTAAATTTTAATATTAAAAATAAAATATTATTTTGATTTCAAATTGGTAAGATAATTGTAACATTCCTATACCTGATCCGACCCTCAAAAACCGATATAAGAATATTACATATGGTGTCAATGCGATCGTAACTAAACACTAAGTAATTTTGAACATTAACTATAGCATTATAACTTATTTAACTCATTAATTATTATCTTAAATGTCTAGGGTCATTATTGATTGATAGTTTACATTTGAAAGTGATTTAAAAATGATTTTTAAGCAAAACAAGGGGAAAATATTGATACTAAAACATAGGGTATCGATACCTATAACAAGGTATCTATACCCCTGATCAATATCAATACCAAAATAGCATTCTAGAACTCGAAATTTTCAATTTTTTTTATGAAGGTATCGATATATTGCCTTTAATATCAATACCAAAATTGCTTTCTGTTTTGAAAATTTTTTATTTCAGGGCCCAAGTATCGATACCTGACCCCCTGGTATCGATACTTTGGGTCAATTTTGCTCAAAAAAATTTGGAAATTTTGTTAAAAAACCCCTGCAAATAGATTTGTTGGAGATAGTTAGACTCTTACAACTAATTCTTTTAAGATTAAACCAATTCAACACTTAAAATCCATTTCAAGCGATTCTAAGACAACCATGCTTAACCAATAATCATACCACATATGCAATTCATACTTTTAAACTCTTAATAATTCATTTCCAATATTGCTAAAGTACTTCATTTAAATGCCAAAATAAGTAAAATTTCAAAGGTTTGCATTTTAATCCCATTTTACCAAGTTCCATACCACATTACCTATGTACATGTCATTTTATACCAAAATTTAGTACATACTCTTCTCAAACTTGGCGATGTGATGAGATGAGCAGCTAACGGCCTTGACTCTAGCCCGTCAAATCTAATTGTACCTACGCATTGAAATAAACGAGTTAAGTCGGTGAAGGTTTAGTAAGCACTACAAGAATAAATGAACATAACATATATTTAATATGTTACTAATCTATATCATACTTCCATACATGAATATCATTATAACTAGACATTTATTTCAGCAAATTTACTTACCTTGATACTTACCTTGATACTTACCTTGATACTTTAAATACTTGTATTACTTGCATTTCATACATTTGCTCACAATAGACTATTTAGAACAATTTAGGATATATGGATCAAGTACAAAGGTGCAACTATATGCACAAGTAAACGAAAGCGTGCTAAATAGAGAGCACAGAAGTGCTAGAAAACAAAGAGCGCGCTAAGGATCCTTAATGACATGCCATTAATATTCTAATAGTTCTAATTTTGTCTACTTGGGCTTTAAACAGAATTTCATACATTAATATACATTTTATAAATATTTTGGAAAAGATTACACATTTTTCCATCTTCAACAATTTAGTCCCCATTTCATAAAACACGAGTGCAATACTCTTTCCATACACTTATTTTTCTCAACATAAATATTTGACATTCAACCAAGTATATCATTTTATATACTTCACCTATATTTTTCTTAACATATTTCATAATTTCACAATTTAGTCCTTTTATTTAATATAATAATATTTACATAACTATTCTAGGTAACTAATATACTACAATAGGAAAATCTAAAGAAAATAAATTGAAAATCCTTGTAGTACTTACAACAAAAAATTGAGATGGTGAGTTTTCTTCTTCCTTCACTCTTGGACCTTCTCTTTTCCTTTTCCTTCAATTGGGTACTCTCCCCTCTTTTCTTTTTCTTCAATTCCATAACAAGCATATAATATTTACAAATCAAAACAACAATCATATAGCTTTACTTTGCTAGATAATGAAAATAAACATGTATGACATGAAGATTTCACCATCTCTTACCTTAACTTTTGATTTAACAATCTAACCTTTATTTTCTCTCTCCTTCTACACTTTTATGGGAGCTCTTCACATGAAACTAAGGTGTGTACTAGACTTCTATAGAGTTTTTAATATGAAAACATCAAAGAAATACAAGGTTTTGAGCTTGGTTTGATCAACAATGGTGGAATGACTTATTTGGGAATAACATAAAAGCTTGATGGAGGTTTGGGGGTGGGTGACGGTTTGACTAGGTGAAAAGATGATAACTTTTCATCTTTTTCTTCACTTTTCTACACAATTCCATAAAAAAATTCTCATGATTTTTACCTAACAATGGCCAAATTGCTAACTAGTCCATTTGCCTTACATCTTTACACTTCAACCCCTAATCATTATGTCTAATAATATCTTCTTAACTAATTACTATTTTATCCCTCATCATCTTTAATAATCTCATAGGTGACTCGTATTTTTACTAAGTAAATTTCCTATGAGTCCTTCCTTGTTTTGCCATCTTTTCCATATATTCTCATAACTTCTTAATTTCCTACTTTTGCCACAATGATTTCTATACTCCTACAATTTAGTCAATGCTTCTATTTAAATATTTCCTATCTAAAGAATATTTTCTAATTTCCTATTGGGTCTTATTACTTTCTAATTTAATACTCAAAATTCCTATTTAGTCTATTTCAAAAATTCTCCACTAAACCCTAACCCAGTTCCTTTTTGTACCCGGCTCTGAGGCATAACGCGGATGTTACATTTCTCCCCTTCTTAAATAAAAATTTCATCCTCAAAATTTACCTGATGTAAACAACTGCGAATACTGCTATCTCATTAATTCCTCTCTTTCCCATGTTGCCTCCTTCGTATTATGATGCCTCCATAAAAATTTTACCAACAGAACACGTTTATTCCTCAATTCTTTTACCTCTCAAGTGAGTATCTTCACTGGTTCTTCTTCATATGTCAAATATGGTTGAACCTCTATCACTTCTGGAGTAATCACGTGAGATGAATCAAATCGATACCTCCGTGGCATTAACATATGGAAAACATCATGGATTCTATCCAACTCTTGGGGTAAAGTTAACTGATAGGCAACTGGACCAACCCGCTCTAAAATTTCATATGGCCCGATGAACCTAGGACTTAGTTTTCCTTTAAAAATACTTTATCACCCACGGTGTATTCAATATCTTTCTTTTTGAGATCGGCATAAGAATTTTATCTATCTAAGGCTACTTGTAACCTCCCCAACCCGGCCTAAACGTGAAGACCGAATTCGAGAGATTACATTGGCCACCGAAATAGCCTAGTAAATGATCGAAGTTTATTAAATAGTCTTCTTAAAACATTTTCTAAATTTAGTAGAAAACTTAGTATGTTTCCAAAAGGTACAATTTCTTTCAAAAATTGGTCGATTTTTTTTTATGATTGCCTTTGCAAAATTTGAATTCCAATTTTATGTATATTTTTCAAAAATTATTCACATAGTAATGCAGCAGAAAAGTGATATTGAACATAGTTTTAATGAAAACCAAATTTCATGCAACATTAAATCAAGTTCTATGTTTCAACAATCCTAAAATCAAATTAAATGTCATGTATATCAAATAAACCCAAAACATAATTCCCATGCCACAATTCAAATAAAACAATACAGTTCCAAATAATAGAAATTATAATATTAAGTCTAAAATACTTTTAATGAAAATATTAATCCAAGCCGAGACCTTCCGAATGTCGAGTTCACGTCCTAACCTAGTGGGTTACCTGTAAAGATGGAAATTAAGGGGAGGTGAGCTTTAGAAGCTTAGTGTGAGTCTCTACACAAAAAAAAAAAAATCAATGCAAAGTAGTAGATAAAGCATGCAAAATAACAATTCTCAGAACAATCACAATCGTATAGCATAGAAGAATTTGATACTTCTTTTGTGCATGTTTATGAATGTCAATACAATTCATGTATAACAGAAAAAATTCCTACCCATACTCTGCTACACTCCACAATAAAATTTCCTTATAACTCATTCATTCGATAACACTCCATTTTATGGATGAACCACTAGTAATTGCAAATGAACTGCCAGTAATAAAAATTATGCAATTCAGTCTGCCACCAAGTATATGCTTCTCCTTGCAGAAGAAATCTCAATAAATCTGATTAGTGGGCACATGTCGAATAACAGTCTGCCACCAAGTATATGCTTCTCCTTGCAAAAGAGGAATGGCATACATAATGCATTCACGGGGCGTGCATTCTAATTGTTGAAGTATTCAGTTCGTTGGCTCTAGTCATATCTCAACTGCCAAAGGATCGACCCTTTTTACTCCCATAAACTTTGTGGCATCTTACTTTTGTAGTTCTTTTATCGGGATTCATCTAGTTGTAGTTGTTGAAGTAGTTTGTAGTGCAGGTCTCACTATTCTCTGAAAGATTTTCGCTATCTTGCGAGGTACTCAATTTGTAGACCAAAAGGGGAGTAGTTTGTAGATTAGCTACTGATTTTTCAGTAATTAAATGTGTTAGGTGCTGACTTAAATGCCCCAAATCAATAATAAAGTCGAAAGACATTCACGCGTTCAATTTGATCAGTGTAAGAAACTTAACTAGTTTAGATTTGAAAATTTGTTATAATTGTAAAGGTTGGATTAACCCCCTAGATGGGTGTTTGGGGGCTTTTTAAGAGGCATATTGATTGATTTTAATATTGATTTTTAATTTAGGTTAATTTTAAGGCTTATTAGAGAAATCGTAAGATTTATAAGTGTGTTGTGAAATAGTGTAAAATTAGGTGTGAGTCCTAAACTCAATAACTTGATTGGTAATGATAATTATTATGATTTAATTGGTTATTTAGCTTTCTTATTGCGCTTGTCTTAATAGCCAAGTAATTAAATTTGTGAGTGGTCGAATCAAGTATGTTTCGAGACCTAACTATTTGGCATGGTAGCAATGTTGCTAGTTTGACTAAATGATTAAATGATTAACATTGTCATGAATGTTTGGTTAATTTGATGTATTATTGATTGTATGTATAGAATGTTTTTGAATGAAAATAAGACTTATGCATGATATATTTGTACAAAGTGAATTACTATGAAATGTTCATAAGACCGCTGTACATGCACACAGAAAAGTTGTGAATATACATGAAATTTTGATTTGTGAATGATACCATCTTAATGGTAATATGAAATTTGGATTATTGATTCCATACTCTGAAAGTATTTGATAATTAAGAGTGTGTTGAACAAGCCAATTAAATGTGAAAGTATTGTATTATGGCTATGTATGAGATTGTGTGACATATTGCATGTGCATTGGGGTGGGTAATTATTGTGGTTGATGGAGGAATTTCGAGTACCAACGGCATATTAAGTCCGCATTTATACGTAGTCAGTGCACTGCACCTGGAGTATCAAGGGGATTGGTGATTTTATCACATTTTATGTTATTCGGCAGATTTTCTGCATTTATGATATATGGTGGTTTTTACCATATCGAGCTTTGCTCGCATTCGTTAGAGTTTGACAGACGGGTTCTGGGGAACTTGTGGTGTGTAGCGGATGGTTTGGGTAGGAACCTTTTTGCATTGCATCATGCTCACGACATACTCGAATGTTATTGATTTATGCAACGTATTGTATTGTGTTGTAATGAATAGTATCGAAATTAATTATTGTTACTCAAATGAATGATGACTCATGCTCATACACTGTTTGACATGGATTTGATAATGACTATGTAATGATATGAAATTCCAATGATGGTTTTGTGTTCTTCTGTTAATGCTAACTGTTCGACTCACACTAAGCTTTCATAAGCTCACCCCCCACAGTGTTTAACTTTTCAGGTAAACCTCGAAACTAGGACTGGACCCGGCATACGGAGAATCACCTTGGACCTCAGACTATTTTTAATAAGTATTATTAATAAGTCTCTATTGGTTTTGGTTTATAATTTTTAATTATTTTTGGTCTGTGGCTTGGTAACTTTTCATATGAGGATTTTTGCATGTATGGATTACTTAAGCATAATAACCGAAAAATGCATGATATCTAGCTTAAGTAAAATTTGACATTGTTCCCTAAATTTTACCGCATTGTAAAGAAATTGTTTTTGAAAAACAAATCGATAAGGCAACTAGATTTCCAAAATGACATGAATAATGGTTTTTTCGCTGCATTAATTAACATCAAGTTTTTAAAAAGTAAAGCGACAAACAAACGATTTTCTAAAACAACATTGTCAATAATAAAATGAATCTTAAGTACAGATGACCTAATAAATGAATATTTTTAAACTAACTCAGAGTATAACTACGGTTTTTCTCTAAAATGAGTTTATTTAAGATCTTCAAAAGTAAAGTAAGTTAGCTTAGTCATTTCGATTATAACGTCTAGGCCGGGTTAGGAAGGTTACACACCAAGCCTACTTCCAATCGGTTTTCCAGTCGAACAAATAAGGAAGAAAAAATAAAACTATATTCCCCCCTTTCTTTCCAAACAGCGGAGACAAAATAAAGAAAGTGAAAGATGACATTATTTTTTTATTCATTTCTTTATTATTATTATATAAAATTTTAACTTTATTTCCACCTAATTCCATGTTTCTACCATACACTAACATAAGGATATGGTAATTTGTCATTTTAGGCCTGGGTTAAATGTTATTTAACTCTATTATCAAATAAAATTAATAGAAATCAACTTTTACGATTTAGTTTTTGTACCTTAATTAATCACTAAATCAGAAAAACAGCTTATCCAAAAAATAATTCACTGATACAATAACTCCGTAAATATTTAATAAAAATATTCACGAGCTCGATTTACGAAAACGAGGTCTTGATATCTCATTTTCCAAAACTACTGACTTTAGAATTATTACCCTTATACCTTAATTAACTATCAATTAAACAAATTACTAAATCAAATTTTAATATATTTATATACTAGCCTCGTAAATATTAATATTTACAAGCACGGTTAATGAAAATGGTATTTCAAAATCGTAAGTTTCGACACCACTGGAAAACCAGGTTGTTACAAGTTTGTTAAGAAATGTTTGGTAATCTGTAAGAAATTTTTAATGGTATTGATTGTAACAGTCCGGTTTAGACCCTAGTCAGAACAGTGGTTTCGAGACCACAAATCTGAGGTCGGAAAAAAATATTTTAATATTATTTTTGGTGTTTATAGTATGTGACTAAGCATGTGTGAAATTTCTGTGTGAAAATTTTATCGATTGTGTGCTTAATTTGAGAAAAAGGCTTAATCGCATTAAATGCAAAAGCTTTGTGCTGATTGTTAAAGTGCTTAATTTTCATGGCTTTCTAAATGAGAAGTCCTTATGTTGTAATTGGACCATGGATAGTGGAGATTGACATAAATGGCCTAATATTTAATAGTTAAATGGTTGATTAATTAAAGGGCAAAATGGTAAAACATGATATAAGGTATATTAAATAAAACAAGTATGAAAATAAATCCATTATCATCTTTTCTTAGCCAGATTTGAAGAAGAAAAAGAAAGAGATAGGGCTTGAAACATCCGGCCATATTTGTTCTTAATCAAGGTATGTGTTTTGATCGGTTTTTGATAATTTCTACGTTTTTGTGATCGTTGCTTTGTGTTCTATCAAACCCATGCTTTAATTTTAGAATTTGATGGTGATTTTGAGATATGCCATTGATGAATGCTTGAGCTATGTGTTAGTTGATAATGAAATATGAAAGATATGTGAAAGATTAACATATTTTGTCTTGGAATTTGTGGTGAAATTGAGTAATTTTGGGCTAAATTGTGAAAATAAGAAATTGTATAGACATAGGAAGAATTCGGCTAGGCATGGGTGAAGTGAAATTTTGTGTATTTTGTGATTTTGTGAAATAGGGACTAAAGTGTTGAAATGTGAAAATGTGAGGGTTATTTTGTAAAATGCCCTAAATATATGTGTGTGGACTAAATTGAATGAATTGGTGATTGAATAAGTTGAATTTGAATATGTATAGACCGAGAAACGAGAGATTCAAATCGAGATCGAGGCAAAGACAAAGTACTTGATTGATCAGCTAGTCTCGGTATTTCGACGTCCGAGGTAAGTTCGGATATAATACAAGTTGTTAAATTTTATATCTATGTGATGTAAAATGAATGAATGTATAGTTATTGAATTAGAAATTTTATATATGAAATTGAGAAACGTGGCACTAAGTGTGCGTAAATGGAATCGAGACAGAGATAAATAGCACTGTGTGTGCGAAATAATAGAAGCTTCGGCTTTATTGATTGGCACTGTGTGTGCGATACCGAGTTAGAGTCGGTTTAAAGTAAAGGCACTAAGTGTGCGATAATATTTAAGCTTCGGCTATGAATTTGGCACTAAGTGTGTGAGTAAATCAAACGAATAATGAAGGTTGATCGAAATGAAGTATTGAGCATTGAGTAACATGAATGATTGATAACTAAGTGTTGGCTAAGGTACGTACGGAACCTATGTGGTTGATGAAATTGTAAATGGATTTATGGATGGTTGAGTGAGCATATTAGCTATGGATGATATGGTGTATATATTTGTGAGTTTATCTATGTGATGGATTAACTTGGTATATTGTAATCGCATTATTGAATTAAATGCATTATATTACGAACTTACTAAGCTCTAAAGCTTACTATGTGAAGTGTTTCTCTGTTTTACAGTGTCTTTAAAGCTAGCTCGAATCCGGGTATCGTCAGTGACTCAATCACACTATCGGCTATCTATTTTGGTACTTTTGGAAAGATGTGTATATATATATGTGGTATATGGCATGTATAGGCTACTGAATGTAGCATGTTTTGAGATGTATAAATCTTGCCATGAGATATGGTTTAAGCTTGAAAGTTGAATGATGTTAGTATGTTTATGTGTGGGTTAGGTGAATGATGAATATGGTATGTTCCATGCTTAGATGATTGATGAAAATTGTGGTTTAAATGTGAAATGTGGTAAGGTTTATATGATGCTTGACCTATATGATTTGGGATGTGAAATTTGGTATTGTGGATGAACTTATTTGAGATGGAATTGAGTATGATTATAGATGGTATAGTAGATGATAAATTGGTGCTTGTATTGGTATGTTTTGGCTTCATTTGAGGTTTGATTTGGTATTGGTTTGATGCTTATAGGTGATCTCAAAGTGTGGATGGTAATTTGGCCTTGCAAATGGCCTATAATTGCCCACATGGTTGAGCACACGGGCATGTGGCTCGACCGTGTCATTCGAATTTGCAAAATTGAATCAAGTTAGGCTCGACCACGGGCTAGACACACGGGCGTGTGACTGGCCGTGTGATGCAAGTCAGGCTCGACCACGGGTGAGGCACACGGGCGTGTCTCAGGCCGTGTGAATAAGTCAGTATGTATGCCCTGTTTTGCCACGGCTTGGACGGATGGGCGTGTCCGAGGCCATGTGAGGCACACAGCCTACCCACACGGGCATGTGACCTCTGTAACTTAGAAAAATTTTTAAATTTCATAAATTTAAATATGTGTTCAGTTTAGTCCCGACCCCTTTCTAACACATGTTTAAGGTCTCATTGACCTATTTAAGGGACTATATGATTGTGAATTATTTTGTTTGACTGACTTTGTGTTTAAAATGATGTGGAATGTTCAAAAATGATTAGTAACGCCTCTTAACCCTAGTCTGATGACGGTTACGAGTTAGGGGTGTTACATTTTATTGGTATCAGAACTACAGTTTAGTCGATTCTATGACTAACGTAGAGCGTGTGAGTCTAGCCATACATGTCATATATATAATTGCGATAGTGTGATGAATCCTGACAATTAAAAATGTGTTTTCATATAGCAAATGGATCCCGATCGAGCAGTTTCTGATGATGTAGAGAGCAATGCGCCTGCTCCCGCTCAAGGGACAGCACCGGCCGAATCTAGGTCGATAGCTAGTAGTCATGGGGGAGAGGCTAAACAAGCCTTCTTCCAAATGATGAGTGAGTGGTTTTCGGAGTTCGTTCGAATGAATCCGGCTGCTCCACAACCTCCACCCCCACAAATACCTGTTGTGCCACAAGTTGCAGATCAAATCTGATTGAATAAGCGTACTATAGATAAAATCCGAAAGTATGGGGCCGAAGAGTTTAGGGTCATAGTTGATGATGATGCTGAACGAGCTGAATTTTGGCTCGAGAATACTATTTGAGTGTTTGATGAGATGTCGTTGACTCCTGGTGAATGCATTAAATGTGCAGTTTCCTCATTGAGAGATACGGCATATAATTGGTGGAAAACGTTAATATCAGTGGTTCCGAGAGAGAGAATCACTTGGGATTTCTTTCAAGCTGAATTTCGAAAGAAGTATATCAGTCAACGATTCATAGATCAGAAACGTAAAGAGTTTCTAGAGTTGAAACAAGGCCGCATGTCCGTTACTTTGTATGAACGAGAGTTTGTGAGATTGAGTCAGTATGCACGGGAATGTGTTTCGACCGAAGCTACTATGTGTAAACGTTTCATTGAAAGGCTGAATGAAGACATTAAATTACTGGTTGGAATACTTGACTTGAATGAAAATTATGAATTGAGGAAGTTAATTTTAATTGTGAGTTGAGGATTTTGCTTGAGGACAAGCAAATGCTTAAGTGTGGGGGTATTTGATAAACCATAATTTACACATATTTTAACCCCATGCTTAGCTTAATTTTGGATGAATATTCATTAGATTTGATGAATTCGATGCTCCTAATCTCTTAATTTCATGTTTTATACTCAGGAGAGCTTAGGAAGTCGAAAAGAACGAGAAACAGGCCAAAAAGGGGACAAAATAGGCCTACCTTAGAGACTCACACGACCTGGGCTATCACCCACGGCCGTGTGTTTTGAGCAACAACCTAGACACGGCCTGGACTATCGACCACGGGCAGAACACATGGCCGTGTGTGGCGAGCAGGATCGACCACGGCCAAGAGAGTCCACCACGGGCGTGTCCCAGCCGTGGCCAAGATATGTTTCATTCGGAATAGGATACTTTTGGGCCAAGTAAGGCATCTCAAAGCCTATATAAACACCCTATGGGGCAACCTAAAAGGGGGTTCGACAGGACGTCAAATAGACGCCGAGTAGAAGGAGAAAATACTCCAAGACAGCCATCGGGAACAGCTTAGGAGAAGGATCTCCATCATGACTGAGGATCTCCCATCAAGTTCTTTAGAAGTTTTTGGGTTTTCTTATGTTTAGTTGTTTTTCCTCTTTTATGATGTTTCCCTCTTTTAGTATGAACTAAATCCCTTAAATACCTAAGGGGATGAAACCTAAGACAGATCTTATTATTTGATTTATGAGATAAATACTTGTGCTTATTCTTAATTGTGAGTTCTTATTCTTGTTTTGATAATTCAGGTTGTTGATTCAAGTCGAATGTGCTTATTCAGTGGAGCAAAAGTCCCTGTTTAAGAGTAGATCAACACAATTAAGCGGAGCTGATTGCAACCCTAGAGATAGGGCGACGAAAATCTGCCGGATTAGGGTCAAACCTAATAAGGGAATCCATAGATCGAGTTAATGCGACAATAGGGGTTTTAATTAGAAAGAGATTTCAATTAATCAACCTAGAGTCAGTTGTTAGTAGCCTCGAGAGAGGTATTAATATAATTTAGGGATTTCTACGGATTAAGCCAAGTGAATAAATTGCATGAATCAAAAGTAACAAGTGAAGTCTAGGTGGATTCTTCCTTAGGTATTGTCTATCTTATATAAGTTGTCCAAAAGTATTTTCCCCAATTTACTCTCTGTCGCGTTCATAGTTAGTTAAATTAGTTAATAGATTTTAGATTAAAAATAAATCCCCTTAATTATTAGGCTAGATAATAAAAAGATAGTTAATACTAGTACTCTTGGTCCTTGAGGATACGATATTCCGGACTCACCACAGCTATACTACTATTCGATAGGTGCGCTTGCCTTTGTCGAAATAATAGTTAGTTTCGAGCTCCATCAAGTTTTTGGCGCCGTTGCCGGGGACTAAGATATTAGGAAAACTAAATTTTTATTACTTTAGCCATTTTATTTATTTGCAATTTATATTTATTTTATTTTTAACTTTGCTAATTTTTCTTTTCTTTGCTTCTGGCAGGAACTTTTAGTTTATGACTAGAAGGAACCCGTCAGGACCATTACTTTTTGACAGTGATATATAGGGTACCGTTCGCAAAAATCGTAGGGAAATAAGGTGAAGCCTACAGTACATAGAAGAAGAGCAAGAGGACGATACCAACACTATTGAAGAGATGGCTGATAATAATCCGCTACCTCCTGTGGTTGCCGCAAACCCGGTGAATCAAAATCCTGCTTCTCATACTATGTATGATTATGCTAAACCTAATTTAACAGAACCGAGTGAGTATTGTTAGACTCGCTATTGCTGCAAATAATTTTGAATCAAAACCTAACACTATACGAGATGATTCAAAGCAGTTTGTTCATTTTGATGGTTTGCGAGGATGAGGATCCAAACAATCACTTGGCAAATTTTCTAGAGTTGTGCGACACTTTCAAAATCAATGGCGTTTCGATGATGCCATTCGCCTTTCTGGTTGTTTCCCTTCTCGTTGAGAAACAAAGCTAAACAAGTTGGTTGAACTTCGTTACCACGAGGATCAATCACTACATGGGAACAAATGATCGAAAATTTTTGTTAAAATATTTTCTCGCCGGCTAAAACGGCTAAGTTGAGGAATGATATCTCTTCTTTTGTGCGCGATGGATTTAGAGACACTTTACGATGCATGGGAGAGATACAAGGATTTACTAAGAAGGTGCCTCACCATGGGTTACCTTTGTGGCTACAGGGTTCAAACCTTTTACAACGGTGTGAACCCCTCAACTAGGCGATTGATTGATTCACCACCGGTGGAACCCTAAATAACAAGACTCCTGAGGCGGCTTATGAGTTTATAGAGGAGATGTCACTGAATAACTATCAGTGGCAAGTTACAAGGACAAGGCCGACAAAAGCCGCCAGTGTTTTCAACCTCGACACAATGACCATGCTATCAAACCAGGTAGAACTTCTTAATAAGAAATTTGATGATTTGTATAGTTCTTCGCAGGTACATCCAGTGATGCAGTGCGATACAAATGGAGGAGGATCGAACAGTACAGAATACCCACCCTACAACCCTGGCATAGAAAGCGAACAGATGAACTTTATGGGTAATACTTCAAAATAACCCTTATAGTAATACTTACAATCCAGGTTGGATGAACCACCCAAACTTTTCATGGGGTGGCCAAGGAAATCAAAGACAACAACCCCCTCCAGGCTTTCAACAGCAACCCTACCCACAAGAGAAGAAGCCGAACCTTGAGGAGATGCTAACAAAATTCATCGCGGTGTCAAAAACCCGTTTCCAAAACACCGAAACAGCACTTAAAAATCAGGAAGCGTCAATTCAAGGGCTCGAAAACCAAATAGGTCAGCTTGCTAAGCTGATCTCAGAATGACCACAAGGAAACTTGCCAAGCAACACTGAAACTAACCCAAATGAGCAAATTCACACCATTACTGTTCACGATAGTGAAGGGTTAGACGAACCAGAACTGAGGCAAGAGAATGTGGTAGAGGAAGGTAAGGTTGAGGTAAGCCATGAAAAACTAAAACCGATAATTGCAGAGTACCAACCTCGTGTGCCATACCCCAATGCAATGAAGAAAGACAACACAGATGTACAAAGACAACACAGATGTACAATTCGGTAAATTTCTTAAACTTCTAAAGAAATTACATATTAACTTACCGTTTCTTGAAGCTCTTTCACAGATGCCAGATTCAAGGAAATTTTTAAAGGAGCTTCTCGCAAACAAACGGAAGTTAGACGATGAGTCGCACGTGGAGTTAAACGCAGTTTGCTCAGCCCTTTTACAAAATAAACTATCCAACAAATTAAAAGATCCAGGGAGTTTTACTATTCCTTGTTTAATTGGTAGTTTAGATGCTAACAATGCATTGGCTGATTTAGGGGCAAGTATTAACGTCATGCCTTATAAAATGTTTAAGCAACTAGGTCTTGGGTAACCTAAAAAAACTAGGATGAGCATTCAACTAGCAGATAAAACTATTAGATTTCCTAAGGGAATTGTTGAGGATGTGCTTGTAAAAGTCGATAAATTTATATTCCCAGTTGACTTCGTTGTCCTAGACGTGGATGAGGACAGTAACGCACCTTTAATTTTAAGGCGACCCTTTCTAGCAACTGCTAAAACTAGAATTGATGTTGGTACAGGTGAGCTCACACTTCGTGTAGGTGATGAAACGATCACTTTTCAAGCTCGTGACTCTGTTAGGATATCTAGTGATCAAGATGATATTACGAGTTCTGTTAATGTTAATGACCATGTGGCTCAACATTCTTTGTAGGAAACACCTCGAAAAAATGTGATAGAACCACGGTCTAGTTTATATGGCACAAACAGGACAAATCATGAAGAAAGAAGACTACAAATCGATGATCTAGATGAATGGCAGACACACGACAAGTGGAAATAAAAAATACACGATGAACCAAAGCGGCTCCATAACGAGCTTAAAGGAGGAACAAATCACTTACTGATCCTCGAATTACGACCTCAGAGCTTAAAGCGAACGGAGAAATTCCTTTTACGGTACTTAAGGTCTTTTCATACGGAACAGTCGAGGTAACTCATTCTAATTTCGGCACTTTTAAGGTAAATATTACCCGACTCAAACCATATGTTAATAGAATTGATAATAAGAAAAAGGAGTTTTGACTCCTCAAACCACCATGGTTATGCGAATGACAGGTAAGTCTAGCTTAAGACTTTAAACGAGCACTTCTCGGGAGGCAACCCGAGCACTAACCCCACTAACGTCCATATTTTCGAATTTTAGCATCTAACTAAAAACTAACCAAATTTTTAGGCGCAGGTTTCCCTACCCACACGGCCCTGCACACGGGCGTGGCCGTGGCCGTGTGGAAACAGAACAAGACTTATCCCAAAACACGGGCTGCGATAAAATGCCACGGCCATGTGATTCGACCGTGGTCGAAACGAAGAAATCTACACGGGCGTGCGACACGCCCGTGGGACCTTTGAGTCCATTTATTTTTTTTTCTTTTTCTCTTATTTTTATTTTTAATTTCTTTTCTTTTATCTTTCTCGTATTTAATTTATATTATTATATTTTGATTTCTTTAATTTAGGTTCAAGGGGCTGTTAACGAATGACCACACCACCACCGGAGTATCCTCCCCACCTTCACCTCTCTCCAACTTTACCGTTTCTTTTCATTAACTCTATCCAAAATTCAAGAAGTTTCACTTCTCTCCCTATCTTATGATTTTATTACTATATTGCTATTATCTATCTTTGTACATTGAGGACAATGTACATCTTAAGTGTGGGGGGGTTAACTACAGTATTATTTGAAAATCCCTGAATTATGTCTTATTCTTAAGTAATTTTCTCATATCACTGTTAGAATGAAATTTCTTTCGATTTATGATTTCCATTGATATGTTTTGGATTAAGTCATAGTTAATTGTGCATTGATGATTTAAACTTTAAGATATTAGAGAATTAAGCATGATAAGTCTATTTTCCGTAATTAAAATTTTTAGGTTGTTCTCCTAAATTTGAATATTACTTTGAAGTTTGAAATTTGCAACATTGACATCAAAAACCATAATATTTGTGAGACTTTGAGCCTTTTAGAGCATACATTTTTCGTGCTCACTTTATTGATTATGAGTGTGTCAACATTGATTTGCTATTCTAGAACTTGCTTCGATCATACATGTCGAGACCACACCTATGATTTGATATACTAAGATGATAAAGGCACCTAGGTTTTAACCCACTTATCCCACTAAAAAGCCTACCCGTTCAATTAACCCCTAGTGAACCCTTTGAAACCTAATCAACCATTTCTTGACTCACCCATTAATATTAACCCAAAACCCACTTTGTATTTGTTATCACCATTTCTCTTGACTACCCTTATATCGAGATTTGATTTGACCAGTTGCTTAACTATTTTCTTTATTTCAGTTGTTAAATTCTATCTTATTATTATTGTATGTACTTATGCTTAAAAAAATGAAGTATATTCATTATTAGTTCTATGTTATTTGAGCTTATGCGTTTAATTTCACATTTTAAGAAGAAGCTCGTGTTATTAGTGATGAATTCTTAATTGATGTAATTATTTAAGTCTTGGTTATATTTCTAGTTAGGTAATTTATCAATTCAATCTCGATACTAACCCTCTAATTCAGCCTTTATCTACACATTTAACCCAAGCCCCATTACAACCCTTTTAAAGAGCTTTTGATTAGTGTATCATCTCATTTTACAGTGGTGGAGATTTGATTTTCAAGCAAGCCTATTGGATTAACTTTTCATGTTTGACTTTTTGAGTGCTTAATTTGAACCTTAAACACTTTGAGTGATTTGAGTGAATCTTTAGTGAGGATGTCAATTCTTGTCGATTTTGGATCAAAGGTAATTTATTTAGATGAGGGGGGACACCTATATTTTCCTACTATAAAAATTTATGACTTAGATTGTTTGAATCTTTAGGACTCTTTTAGTTAAATTATCAATGTATGAATTATCTATGAATTATGATAAGACATTATTGATGAAAATTATAAATTGAGGAAGTTAATTTTAATTGTGAGTTGAGGATTTTGCTTGAGGACAAGCAAAGGCTTAAGTGTGGGGGTATTTGATAAACTATAATTTACACATATTTTAACCCCATGCTTAGCTTAATTTTGGATGAATATTCATTAGATTTGATGAATTTGATGCTCCTAATCTCTTGATTTCATGTTTTATACTCAGGAGAGCTTAGGAAATCGAAAAGAATGAGAAACAGGGCAAAAAGGGACAAAATATGCCTACCTTAGAGACTCAGACAACCTGGGCTATCACCCACGGCCCTGTGTTTTGAGCAACAACCTAGACACGGCCTGGACTATTGACCACGGGTAGAACACAAGGCCGTGTGTAGCGAGCAGAATCGACCACGACCAAGGGAGTCCACCACAGGCGTGTCACACGGGCGTGTCACACGGGCGTGTCCCTGCCGTGGCCAAGATGAGTTTCATTCGGATTAGGATACTTTTGGGCCAAGTAAGGCATCTCAAAGCCTATATAAACACCCTATGGGGAAAGCTAAAAGGGGGCTCGACAGGACGTCGAATAGACGCCGAGTAGAAGGAGAAAATACTCCAAGACAGCCGTCGGGAACAGCTTAGGAGAAGGATCTCCATCATGACTGAGGATCTCCCATCAAGTTCTTTAGAAGTTTTTGGGTTTTCTTATGTTTTTTTGTTTTTCCTCTTTTATGATGTTTCCCTCTTTTAGTATGAACTAAATCCCTTAAACACCTAAGGGGATGAAACCTAAGACAAATCTTATTATTATTTGATTTATGAGATAAATACTTGTGCTTATTCTTAATTGTGAGTTCTTATTCTTGTTTTGATAATTCAGGTTATTGATTCAAGTCAAATGTGCTTATTCAGTGGAGCAAAAGTCCCTATTTAAGAGTAGATCAACACAATTAAGCGGAGCTGATTGCAACCCTAGAGATAGGGCGACGAAAATCTGTCGGATTAGGGTCAAACCTAATAAGGGAATTCATAAATCGAGTTAATGCGACAATAGGGGTTTTAATTAGAAAGAGATTTCAATTAATCAACCTAAAGTCAGTTGTTAGTAGCCTCGAGAGAGGTATTAATATAATTTAGGGATTTCTACGGATTCAGCCTAGTGAATAAATCGCATGAATCAAAAGTAATAAGTGAAGTCTAAGTGGATTCTTCCTTAGGTATTGTCTATCTTATATAAGTTGTCAAAAATTATTTTCCCCAATTTACTCTCTGTCGTGTTCATAGTTAGTTAAATTAGTTAATAGATTTTAGATTAAAAATAAATCCCCTTAATTATTAGGCTAGATAATAAAAAGATAGTTAATACTAGTACTCTTGGTCCTTGAGGATACGATATTCCGGACTCACCACAGCTACACAACTGTTCGATAGGTGCGCTTGCCTTTGTCGAAATAATAGTTAGTTTCGAGCTCCATCAGCTGAACTGTATATTGCTGAGATTGTGAGATTACACGGGGTGCCACTATCCATTGTATCTGATAGAGATCCGAGATTTACCTCGCGATTTTGGAAGAAACTGCAAGAGGCTTTAGATACAAAGCTACATTTCAGTATTGCATTTCATCCGCAAACGGATGGTCAATTCGAGCGGATCATTCAAATTCTTGAGGATATGTTGAGATGTTGCATTCTTGAATTTGAAAGTACGTGGGAAAAACATTTGTCGTTGATCGAGTTTGCGTACAATAAAAGTTTTCAATCTAGTATTAAAATGGCACCGTAGGAGGCTCTTTACGGTCGAAAATGTCGAACTCCATTGTATTGGATTGAGTTGAGTGAGAATAAGATTCACAGGGTTGATTTGACAAAAGAAACAGAACAGAAAGTAAAAGTGATTCGTGACAGTTTGAAAGCAGCGTCAGATCGTCAGAAGTCTTATGCAGACTTAAAACGAAAAGATATCGAATTTGAAGTTGGTGACAAAGTGTTTTTGAAAGTGTCTCCGTGGAAGAAAATGCTTCAATTTGGTCGAAAAGGCAAGCTAAGTCCGAGGTTTATCGGACCGTATGAGATCATTGAAAGAACTGGGCCAGTTACTTATAAATTGTTGTTACCACCTGAATTAGAGAAAATTCATAATGTATTTCACGTATCGATGCTTCGAAGATACAGATCTGATCCATCGCATGTAATTGCTCCTTCTGAGGTTGAGATTCAGTCAGATTTGTCGTATAGTGAAGAACCGATTCGAATTCTGGCACGTGAGATCAAAGAGTTGAGAAACAAGAAAATTTCTTTAGTAAAGGTTTTATGGCACAAACACGGAATTGAAGAGGCTACGTGGGAGCCTGAAAATGTTATGAGAGAGCAATATCCAAACCTATTCACTGGTAAGATTTTCGGGGACAAAAATCCCTAAGGGGGGAGAGTTGTAATCAGGTTTAGAGACCTAGTCGAGATAAAGTGGTTTCGAGACCACAAATCTGAGGTCAAAAAAATATTTTAATATTATTTTTGGTGTTTACAGTATGTGACTAAGCATGTGTAAAATTTCTGTGTGAAAATTTATCGATTGTGTGCTTAATTTGAGAAAAGGACTTAATCGCATTAAATGCAAAAGCTATGTGCTGATTGTTAAAGTGCTTAATTGTCATGGCTTTCTAAATAAGAAGTCCTTATGTTGTAATTGGACCATGGATAGTGGAGATTGACATAAATGGCCTAATATTTAATAGTTAAATGGTTGATTAATTAAAGGGCAAAATGGTAAAACATGATATAAGGTATATTTAATAAAACAAGTATGAAAATAAAGCCATTATCATCTTTTCTTAGCCGTATTTGAAGAAGAAAAAGAAAGAGATAGGGCTTGAAACATCCGGCCATATTTGTTCTTAATCAAGGTATGTGTTTTGATCGGTTTTTGATAATTTCTACATTTTTGTGATCGTTGCTTTGTGTTCTATCAAACCCATGCTTTAATTTTAGAATTTGATGATGATTTTGAGATATGCCATTGATGAATGCTTGAGCTATGTGTTAGTTGATAATGAAATATGAAAGATATGTGAAAGATTAACATATTTTGTCTTGGAATTTGTGGTGAAATTGAGTAATTTTGGGCTAAATTGTGAAAATAAGAAATTGTATGGACATAGGAAGAATTCGGCTAGGCATGGGTGAAGTGAAATTTTGTGTATTTTGTGATTTTGTGAAATAGGGACTAAAGTGTCGAAATGTGAAAATGTGAGGGCTATTTTGTAAAATGCCCTAAATATATGTGTGTGGACTAAATTGAATGAATTGGTGATTGAATGAGCTGAATTTGAATATGTATAGACCGAGAAAGGAGAGATTCGGATCGAGATCGAGGTAAAGACAAAGTACTCGATTGATCGGCTAGTCTCGGTATTTCGACGTCCGAGGTAAGTTCGGATATAATACAAGTTGTTAAATTTTATATCTATGTGATGTAAAATGAATGAATGTATAGTTATTGAATTAGAAATGTTATATATGAAATTGAGAAACGTGGCACTAAGTGTGCGTAAATGGAATCGAGACAGAGATAAATAGCACTGTGTGTGCGAAATAATAGAAGCTTCGGCTTTATTTATTAGCACTGTGTGTGCGATACCGAGTTAGAATCGGTTTAAAGTAAAGGCACTAAGTGTGCGATAATATTTAAGCTTCGGCTATGAATTTGGCACTAAGTGTGTGAGTAAATCGAACGAATAACGAAGGTTGATCGAAATGAAGTATTGAGCATTGAGTAGCATGAATGATTGATAACTAAGTGTTGGCTAAGGTACGTACGGAACCTATGTGGTTGATGAAATTGTAAATGGATTTATGGATGGTTGAGTGAGCTTATAAGCTATGGATGATATGGTGTATATATTTGTGAGTTGATCTATGTGATGGATTAACTTGGTATATTGTAATTGCATTATTGAATTAAATGTATTATATTACTTAACTTACTAAGCTCTAAAGCTTCTTCAGTGAAGTGTTTCTCTGCTTTACTGTTGTCTTTAAAGCTAGCTCGGATCCGGGATCGTCAGCGACTCAATCACACTATCGGCTATCTATTTTGGTACTTTTGGAAAGATGTGTATATATATATGTGGTTTATGGAATGTATAGGCTATTGAATGTGGCATGTTTTGAGATGTATAAATCTTGCCATTAGATATGGTTTAAGCTTAAAAGTTGAATGATGTTAGTGTGTTTATGTGTGGGTTAGGTGAATGATGAATATGGTATGTTCCATGCTTAGATGATTGATGAAAATTGTGGTTTAAATGTGAAATGTGGTAAGGTTTATATGATGCTTGACCTATATGATTTGGTATGTGAAATTTGGTATTGTGGATGAACTTATTTGAGATGGAATTGAGTATGATTATAGATGGTATAGTAGATGATAAATTGGTGCTTGTATTGGTATGTTTTGGCTGCATTTGAGGTTTGATTTGGTATTGGTTTGATGCTTATAGGTGATCTCAAAGTGTGGATGGTAATTTGGCCTTGCAAATGGCCTATAATTGCCCACACGGTTGAGCACACGGGCGTGTGGCTCGACCGTGTCATTCGAATTTGAAAAATTGAATATAGTCAGGCTCGACCACGAGCTAGACACACGGGCGTGTGACTGGCCGTGTGATGCAAGTCAGGCTCGACCATGGGTGAGGCACACGAGCGTGTCTCAGGCCGTGTGAATAAGTCAGTATGTATGCCCTGTTTTGCCATGGCTTGGACGCACGGGCGTGTCCGAGGCCGTGTGAGGCACACGGCCTACCCACACGGGCGTGTGACTTCTGTAACTTAGAAAAATGTTTAAATTTCATAAATTTTCATATGTGTTCAGTTTAGTCCTGACCCCTTTCTAACACATGTTTAAGGTCTCATTGACCTATTTAAGGGACTATATGATTGTGAATTATTTTGTTTGACTGACTTTGTGTTTAAAATGATGTGGAATGTTCGGAAATGATTAGTAACGCCTCTTAACCCTAGTCTGGCGACGGTTACGGGTTAGGGGTGTTACATTGATTCATCTTTCATTGTCGCTTGTTCCACTGCACTCCAACATAAGTAGAAGTCTAGTTCTCCTCTTATCTTCGTCATTGCCGAACCGCCGTCAGATTCTCATTCGCCTTCCATTGCCACCTGTTCCACCTTATTCTGACACCGATAAAAGTCTTATGCAACTGTATTTGAAACCCCAACACCAAACAACCCAAAAATCGATATTTATTATATTTGAATCTTCAAAGAAAGGACTGAATTGTTGGTTATGGAAGTGGAGTAAGATTGTTCAGACAAAGAAGATGAAGATTTCGAGGTTTTGGATTTTTAAGATGAAGGTGAAAAAATGGTCTCTTTCACCTTTTTTCCATCTTCTTTGCTTCTCTATTCTCTTTTTTTTTTTTTAATATTGGTTGTTGTTTGATTCTTATTTTGTTTGATGGATTTGGTATTTGGGTTTGATTTATGGTAATGGGGGCATTTGAATCATTGGGTTGGTGTGGTAAGAATGATGAAACTGAGTAGATGGTGGTGGTGTTTTTAGGGTGATGGTTGAATTGCGGTAGAGATCACGGGGAGTGGTAGAGCTTGGGAGCAAGCTATGGCAAAGTCTCGAAGGTTTCACTTTCACTCTTAGACTTCCTTCGAGCTTCAGCCAGAATCATCGATGAAGCTGCTTTCGGCAAAAATTTCAACATCTTGTTTCTGGGTTTTACTTGTTTCTCCATTATTGTATGTAAAAAATAATCACTTTTTTTTCCAACTTTCTTTCTGATCTTTTGTTTCCTCATCTCGATTATGGGTTTCTTTCCATTATTTTTTCCAAAAATGTTACTTTTTTATTGGTAATTAAGTTTCCAGTAAATAAACAGAAGTAAGAAAGTTGATAAATTTCTTTTCTGGGCACAATTTCTTTTTTGGGTTTTATGTATTATTTTAAATCATCATAAAAAAATTGTTTTTATATTTGTACGTTTTTAAATCTGGTCGGATTTGTTTAAAAGTATTTGTTGGGCTTTAAAGATTTGCAGTGTTGTCTTTTATCAAATAAGCTAAGAGAATTCCTAAGGCCATGTTAATGAAAAGGATGAACAGATGAAAAAGGTAGAAAATAATGAAAATTTTAGAAATCTGGTGAAAGGAAAGAAAAATAGTGAAACAGAAAGGAGAAGAAAGGAGAAACAAAAAAGAAGAGAGAGAGAGAGAGAGAGAGAAGAGACTAAAGAACGGGGGAAAGAAATGTGAGAGAAAGAAACGGGAGAGTTTCTATTGCCAAATAGGATGACACATGACGGTGCGCGAATGGTCAACACTGCTACGTTAGTAAAAAAATAACAAAGTTAGGCTAGGGTATTAATATAGTGGACAGAAAAAAATTTGAGTACCAAACAAAAAAATCATAAGTACCTATCTGGGAGAAGCAGACAAATATGAATACCAATTTTATATTTAACCTTTCAAAATTTAACAACTTTTTTTTATAAATATGAGTCGCATTTTATTTAAAATGATTTTAAAATTATGATAGATAATGTTCTTTTATTAATTTAAATACTACATTGTTATTTAGATAGCATATATCGAAGATTTCCTTTGATTTAAATTTCTATTATTATCATATATTATATATGAGAGTCTACCATCAATCAAACTTATAATATATATTTTTTTTTTACTTACATTTTAAATATTGTTTTTATTTTCTATTGAATTGCTTTAATTGTATTTTATTTTTCGGAAGTTAATATTTATGTTTTTCATACATTTTTTATAAATTACCAATAACTCAATGAAGTATGTAAAGCTTTTTTGTAGGTACCACAAAGGTCAAGATCCAATCCCTAGCGACAACAATCCCCTCCCCTAAAATTTATGATGTGCAAAGAATTTTTTTATACTAAACACTTTAATTTAATTAATTTTGTTTTAATGTTGTTTTCATTACTTGTTATTATTATAAACTTTACATATTATACAATACATATCTTCCTTGGTATCGTAAAGCTTTTACATCAATATAGCATAAGTTCGACCCAGCATTGCGGGATTTATTTTTAATATTAATTAAGTGATAATTAAGATGTTTAGAATTCTATTTAGTAATAACTCTATTTTACATTAATAAAATTAGCACAACGTTTTTACCTCAAATTCTTTTAACTAATAATTGTATCTACAATAATTATATTTAAGTCTTCTCCTATATTTTATATTTAGATTTCTATTCAAGCAATAACTTTATTTTAAAATTAACACAACATGTTTAACTAATAATTGTAAATTAAATTATAATTATTTTTAAATGTATAATTATAACAACTTCTATTTTACTTCAACTTTTTTTTAGATGTGAATTTAATAATATGATGGAAAATAAAAGATATTTTTTATCAATTCAAAAGTTTTTTCAAACTCGTGCTTTTATATATATTATAGATTAGTTTCTATTGCCACATACATCATACTTGATTTTATATTTTTAAGTTTTATAATTTATTAAACAACATAGTTGTACCTTTATGTAATTAGAGCTAACATTAATAACGAATAAAAATAATCAAAATGTATAAATTATTTTGATAAATCAAATATTATAATAATATGATAATTACTAATTATCACTAACGGATTTGTATCTTGCAAAAATTTTAAGATATTATAAATTAATACTCCCATCTTCAATTTTTATTTCTTCTTTTTTTAATAATCAAATAAATCCATCATAATAATTTAAAGATAACGTATTAATACATTATATTATATTATATTATGCTATAGAAATGCATTCTTTATAAAAATATATATTTAAACGTAAATAATTAAAATTTGATATTTAAAACTAAAATAACACTTTCTTTCTTTTTTTAACTTTTTTCTAGTTAAAGAAAAAAAAATACATCTATAAAAGAATTCAATATAAAATTTAATTTTTTTTGTGCAATTATATAAATTTATTTAACAAATATTTTTTAAATATTTATAAAAATGATCATTCCTTTATCAAATAATTTTAGTTAATTATTTATTTAAATAAAGTTACTTTTTTTTATTTATAAAAGTGATAAATATTTTATAAATAATAAAATATATATTTCAAATTAAAAATAAATTATATATTAGTTAGTTCAAATTTTTCTTCAAACTCATTTTTTTATATATAATTCAAGCTTCTAATGTCATATGCGTTGCATGTGATTTTACCTGTTTAATATTTAATTAATTTTTTAAGTATTATATCTTTAATTACAAAAATTGCCTTAAAATAATATTTATTACTCCAATTATTAAATATAATTAAAATATATTAATTTATCAATTCACATATTATAGATAAAAATTTTCAAATAATAATTAAAACTTTTTTAACATATTCAATATACAATATAATTTTACTTTATGTAATTAATGCAAAATAACATTATTCAAAATAATAACTAATTAACATAATTAACTCTAGCATTAATAAAATGATAATTAAAATCATTGGTGAATCTTGGGACTAAGTTTTGGGAAGACTAGTAATTTTTTTTTAAATTTTTGAAAGTTTAATAATTTTTTTAAATAACGATCTTATTATAATTTCCAGATTAGTCCTTTAAAACTTAGACTTAGAAAATATAAAATAAAATATTTTATATATTTTATATATAATTTAATATAAAATATTTTAATATAATTTAATATAAAAATAGTTATATTTAAAATATTATTAAATTATATATTTTTATTTTTATCAAATTATATTAAAATATGATTAAATTATTTATTATTTATTATTAAATTATTATTAATAATTATTATATTAAAATTTAATAACAATAACAATAATCATCTACCTAAAAAAATTTGCTACGGGTAATGTGGTCATTTCAGTTTTTTTTCCTTATATTATTACAACATCATTCCATCCAACCAAACAGTTAAATTACTGATTACAGCTCTATTCCATTACAACGAACCAAACGTAGTGTTAAAGTTCTATTAAAGTAATAAATCTAGTTTACAATAATAAAATTACCACAACTTTCCTTTAAGTAAATTTTTTTAACTAATAATTGTAATCATAATTATCACAACTTTTTTCATATATTTTATTTTTAGAGTTCTATTTAAATAATAACTCTATTTTAAAGTTAACACAATCTTTTTAACTAATAATTGTAGTTTAAATTCTAATTATTTTTAATTGTGTAATAATCACAATTTCTATTAAATTATAATTATTTTTAAATGTATAATTATCACACCTTTTATTTTATTTCAACTTTTTTAACTAATAATTCAAAATTAAATATTATTATTATTTGTAAATGTAAATTTAATAAGATGAAAAATAAAAAATATATATTTTTCATATGTTTAAAAGTTTTTTTCCAAACTTATACTCAAAGAGATTATAGATTATTAAAAAAATACTAAAATAAAAGGCTTGTAAACTCAACCATTCCCAATTTCATTTGTTTTTTTTTTTTTTTTCTCTCCCAAGTTTTGGGTGGTTGTCTTTTCTTCGTGTTGCATTGCCTTTCCCTAAGGGCAAAGTTAGACAATTTTTGAAATTTTGATGGCTACCACCAAGTAGATAAGCACCAGATTGAATAAAATCATTGAAAAATTTTAAGACATTAAATTCGAGTTTAATTATGTGTGGGTATAATTGTTGGTAAAACTATAAATTATAAATAATTATATAAATAAAATAAAATAAAATTGATTCTAGGCATTATGTTCCGTACATTAAATTGAGCCACCATGGATGCCCTCCTGGGGGGGGGGGGAATGCAGGTCTATCTATTAATGCAAGCTTTAAATGTGTAGTATGTGAAGAAATGATCATAAATGGTGGTCTGCCATTTGTCAAAAACAACTTTCAATTTTCTATGTGTAAAATCGTGTCATTGAAGAGGGCATGGTCCAATCCAACAGTCTAGTTATTTTACTTTCATGTCACACCAAAAAATGAAGTTGATTATGTGCCCACACATGGAGCACCGAGAACCATAGAACAATATAATATATATATAATTATGTAATAAAGCTTATAGTATGATATTTTGGTGGTAAATAAGAGTAGATAGAGTTTGTTCTCAAAAATCATAAATACATTTTTAAGTATTTTTAAAACTTATAAAATTACATTTTAACCTTCTCCAAAATTTATGAATCATCTCTAATTTCTCTAAAGCAAATTTTAACTTCCCTCTAATTTTGTACATGAGACAATAACAATTAATTTCAGTACGAGTATAATGATATTATATAAAATACATTTACACGGTACGAATACTTTTGCATATATTTAAATAAATATATAACAATTTAACCATGACTAAAATAAAATCAATATAACTATGATGTATGAATGATTGAATATGACAAAATATAAAACTAAATAAGAAAATTGTCATACCCAAAATTTTAGTTTTTGAGAAAAGAAAAGTATTTTAAAGATGAACTAAGTATTTGAAGAGAAAGTAGGAATAATAAATTTTAGTAATGATTAAATTGCAAATGTTTAAAAGTTGAAGGACTAGAGTGCATATTAACCATTTTTGGAGCGTAGGTGAAATTAAATAAATATTTTTATGAATGTGACAGGGGTACGTATTGATACGTGGGAATGGAAATTTGAGATTCAACAACCAAATTGTAAATACACCAACTTTAAATTAAACCTGTTCATGGGCCAAGTGTAAAACCCATAACCTGTACCCGCCGCCGGATTAGGATTACGGCGTATTACCGTACAATCCAGAACAATCAATAGCATATAGCATCAAGTTGTCAATTTAATTAACAGAATTTCATAATAATTCATATAAGAGTAATACATACATTTATGGGCCTTAAATCGAGCTTACAAGGCCTTAAAATTAGTTTATGAAAATTAGGGACCAATTCGAAACCAATCAGAAAATTTAGGGCAATTATGAAAATTTTCAAAACATAGGTCACACGGCCGTGTGACAGAGCCCAAACCGTGTAGTTCCAAACATGGTCGTGTGTCCAACCATGTGTCAGACCATGTACCTTTTGAAATGCCCTCACACGGCCGTATCGCAGGCTGTGTGCTAGACCGTGTGAAACCTGCACCTAACACGTTCAGGGCACACGCCCGTGTGTGACACACGGTCGTGTAACAACCCGTGTCCCAGACCGTGTGTATGCACAAATATCCCAAAACATGCTCATTTCATATACAAATGCTGAAGTACTTAATTATACACTTACACAAGAGTACATTTTAAACTACTCCAAATCAAGTTAAACAACCAACCAATGTGCCATCATTGACACCACATTTCAATTACATACAAATCCATTATCAAGCTAAACTTTCAAACCATAAATGCATACCATCACTAATAACAAAACTTGTAACACCCCTAACCCGTATCCGACACCAGAACAGGGTTACGGAGCATTACCGGAGTTTCAGAACAATCACAGATAATTGTGATATTTACTGTTCATAACAAAACTATCCACTTGAGTCATAGTCACTAAATTATTTATATCTTGAGCTACAGAATTCTAAATTAAGATCCACTTTATTTTTCCGAAACTATACTCAAATATCTTCCTACCATAAAATTTTCAGAATTTATGGTTTAGCCAATAAGTACAGTTAATTCTTCAAATTCATCCCTGTTCTGCTGTTTGACAGTTTCACCTTTCTTCACTAAAAATTAATTATCTCTTAGTACGAGATTCGGATGATGTTCCCGTTTGTTTCTCTTGAAATTAGACTCATTAAGAAATTAAAAATATAAATTTAAACCCCCAAGTATTTTTATACAATTTTTAATGATTTTCCAAAGTCAGAACAGGGGAACCCAAAATCATTCTGATCTTGTCTCATAAAAATTAAAATATCTCATAAAATGAAATTATTTTGCTTACACCGTTTCTTCTATGTAAAACTAGACTCAATAGCTTTTAATTTAATATTTTATTCAACCTCTAATTTTATTTCCACAATTTTTGGTGATTTTTCAAAGTTATACTACTGCTGCTGTCCAAAACTGTTTTAATGCTAATTTTACTCTTTCATGATTTCTTTGTATTAACTTTCATTTAGACATACATAACACCAAAGCATATCCATAACTAGCCATTCCAATAGGTAGTCATTATCAAATATTTACATGCCATTCATTGGCCAATTTAACCTATACATCAACAATAAAGACTTAAACATATCATTTCCTTACCTTCATATACATGCTCATAACATCATACTTTATCAAGTCCACACATACCCAATCACATTAACATAACAACTTCCCACATGTATCATCTAGTCTAATTTCATTAACATACCATTATAAACCACATCACACAACGACATTGGCATAGGCATATGAGTAATTAATATGCTTGCAACCCATTAGCCAATATAAGCCAATTTATATGGCTACATACCAAATCAAATCCTTAATCATTACAAGCCAATACATTTAGCCGTATCATAATGACACATACACAAAATGACTAAGTCCCTATACATTCCATAGACTCAAAGGTTTGCGTTCATTTACCCAACATGATAGCTTGATAGTGTGATAGCATCTCCGGCGATCTCCAACCCGAGCTAGTTTGGTAACACTATGAGGCATAGGAAAGGAATGGGAGTAAGCTATATAGCTTAGTAAGTTCACATGCAAATAAATAGCAACATAATCATGAATATCATACAATTAACATAACATAATTTACATATATGTCATCATAGTTTCATAGGCATAACTTACTCATTTTCAATCTTACCAAAAGGTCATCACATACCGAGCTAATTCATATGAATTTTTCGTACATACTTGTACCAACTCGTAACATATCATACTCTTTCTCATCTTTGGCATAATATTTGAATTACCCGTTGAACCACTTGGAATACTAAAGGATACTCGGGAATCTCATACACAATGTACCATACCAACGCCATATCCCAGACATGGTCTTACATGGAAATCTCATATTGATGCCAATAGCCCAGCTATGGTCTTACACGAAGTTTCATATCGACGCCATATCTCAGATATGGTCTTATAAGAAATCCCATAACGATGCCATATCCCAGATATGGTCTTATACGTAATCTCAATGACCCTAATGTCATGACATTTGTATCCTATTTATTCCTAAGGTTCAAACGAGATTTTCTCATTTGTCATATCATCGTCGATTGTATCCACATTGTCATTTATACAATTCATATATTAATAAAACATTTAAAATACAATTGTAACATTGCATTATTTACACATGAACTTACCTCGACACAAGAATGGCGAAATGGGCCTAATCGTCACATAATTTGTTTTTCCCCCGTTCTAGGTCCAAACCTCGATTTTATTGATCTATAATATCACATTTGACTTATTTAATCATTATAATATTCAATTTAGCCCAAAATCACATTTTGGAAAAATTAACATTTTTGCCCCTAAACTTTGTCATATTTACATTTTAGTCCCTAGGCTCGTAAAATGATTTTCATTCAATTTATTTGTACTTTAAGCCTAGCCGAACCATTTTCATGCTTATAGCAACCCACATTTTCCATTAAAACATATTTTTACAACACTTTTTATACTATTTTACAAATAGGTCCTTTTTATGCATTTTCATCAAAAATCACTTAGCAAAAGTTGTTTATCTAACATTAAACTTGCATAATCTACCATTAAACATCAAAATACACAAATTTATAACATGGGTCAAACCCTAGACCTTCATCATATCTCAAATTAATGGTAGAAATAGATAGATCATATTACAAGGATTTCAAAAACATGAAAATCATTAAAAACGGGGCTAGAACGGACTTACAATTAAGCTTGAAAGGTTGAAAAACCCTAGCCATGGTTTCCTCTTGCAAATTTCGGCCATGGAGGAAGATGGACAAATTTTTGGGTTTTTATTTTGTTTATTAAATCATTTAATTACTAAATGACCAAAATGCCCCTAACTTAAAAATATTCTATTTCACCTATTTCATGTTCATTTTTGTCCAAAAAATTATCCAATGGTCTAATTACCTTTTAAGGACCTCCAATTTAAAATTTCATAGCAATTAGACACCTCTAGCTTTTAGAACTCAAGTTTTGCACTTTTTACGATTTAGTCTTTTTGACTAAATTGAGTGTCCAAACGTCAAAATTTTCGAACGAAATTTTCACGAAATCATTCTGTAAAACTGTAGATCATAAAAATATAAGAATATTAAATTTTTCCTCGTCGGATTTGTGGCCCCGAAACCACTATTCCGACTAGACCCAAAATCGGACTGTTACAAAACTTATCAATTCATGCTTGATTAGCATCATCTACTCATGCCTCAACTAGAATTAAGCATACAAGCCTCAAATATCTACTTAGCACAACAACGATTCAAGAACATCAAACTACAACATATGTGTTTAAAACTTTCACCAAAATTCACTATTAGCCTACTACATTTTTAAGCCACAACATGTTTCAATTGACTTACTATGGGTCCCATAATATCATAATTAACTGAAACCAAATTTATCATGCCATATTCATTCAAACTTATCATTTCTTACTTGGACTCAGGATGAAACATGCATACTTCACTTAATTACTCCTGTCACAACATCAAATGCACAACGCACATGCATTTCAAATACTATGAACCATTTCAAAACATAACCAGATGTTCCTAATACGTGCCATATAGGCCAAGATGTATTCAAAAGTTACCAAATGATCCTCGGATAGCGTGATTTCTTCAAGCTTATCTGATCTCCTAATCCACAAAGCATATCTACAAGAAATAAGAAAAATAACACGAGTAAGGTTTCGTAAAGCTTAGTAAGTTCGTTGATTGAACAGTAAATCTTACTGAATTAAAACTCAACAAATCAAATAACAAGATTAAAGAACAGAGTTCTTGTCACAAGGTTATTATCAGAGTTCCTGCCAATCATAGCTCACAAAATGTGAGTATTGCACAGTACAATAGAACAAATCAGTTTTCATATTTCAATAACTTTTAGAGATCAATAAACATAGCCCGATGAACGATAAGTGGATAGGAGTACATGGTTAACCAACCAGCACACCAAATGCTCGTATGAGTAAATCCATCCATCACATCAAATAACACTGTAATATATCACGAAATTTCGTAACAAAAGTAGGACCTCGACATATCCAATGAACAGAGAATATACAAAATCATCTCCATTGCTCAACTCAACCTTGTACCGCGCACAATATAACCTATTGGCATGCCAATCGTACTCTACCCTATGTTCATCGGTTCAGAGAATTCCATCACAAAACAATACATGAATATCTCACTATCTCATATTTCATATGTAAGCATTAGTTCAACAACCAAACATTCATCGGCTCAGAATATCTCAATCAGTGATCGATACCATATCAATTTATTATTTTCATTTTCAGTTACATGCATCAATATATTATTCAACATTCAACAATTAAATTCATATAATATACACTTAAATTGTATTAAAATTAAACCGAACGAACTTCCCTGACTAAATTGCAGCAATGACAAAGGTAAAAGGATTATTTGGTAATTTCTCTTTTCCTCGATTTTCCACTCATTCTTAATCTAAAATAATAATTTCATTCAATTCACTAATTCCAACAACAAAATTACTCATTTTATGCAATTTAAGTCCTTTTTGACATTTTTATGAAATTTCTCCCAATATTTCACTTTTATGCAATTTAGTCCTTAAGCTCAAAACTTGCAATTTAACCATTTTTAACCACAATTAATTTTAGTCGAATTATTCAAAACCTTTCTACAGCCCCTACTTGCTTTTATTTCACACCAAGTCCTTGTGCTTTTATTATTTTCATTTTTAGTCCTTAAACATTAAAATTAACAAAAATTACTTTACAAAATAGTCCTATTTAGCAACCAAGCTTAATATTTTACCATAAGACTTCAAGAAAAACTCAAATTCGTTAATGGCACAATCCATAACATTTGACAGTTTTATAAATTAGTCCCGAGGTTAGCTAGATTAAGCTAATACGAGCTCAAAAACATAAAAATTACTAAAAACGGACGTCAAACACATACCCAGTAGAGAACCTTAGCTAGCCGAAGCTTGCTCTCCCCTTAACAATGGTGTTTCGACCTTTGGAAGAAGAAAAAAAATGAAATTTTATAGCCAATTTGGCTTTTATTTCATTTAAATTTTATTTATTTACTTAATTACTATTTTACCATTAATTAATTCATGACATTTTACCATTTTTGATCATATTAGATGTAACACCCCTAACCCGTATCCGTCGTCAGATTAGGGTTACGGGCATTATTTTACCAACCACAAGTCAATGCACCTTATAAAAACTACTTCATTAATTTATATGTACCAAACTATACTTTCACGATTAAATATGTACGTCCCTTCTAATATTAAAACATTAACGAACATATCACAAATGATATGTTTATCATCAATTAAAAACTACTTACATTCAAATAACTAAACACTATTCATTCGGTCAATTTGTATACTATGGCCGAATATAAATATTTCTCTTATCCAACATATACCAATCAAATATTATAATAATTTGATCACATACATACCATAATTAATTGTTCACTACAAAATTTCCCATTTCAAACCTCATAACCGAATATATATATATATATCATCTAATGAACATTATAATCTCCAAATTAAGTCAATACCTTAGCCGAGTATTAGCAAGTGAGCATGCTTCAACTTATTCATTAATATAACTCACATAACATAAATTGAAATATCTTTTAAATTAAGATTATGATTTAGTCGAACATACCCAAAGAGAATAAGACCATGACTGATCGTGACTAAACCATATTCAAGTACCTACTTTAACATCATTTAGCATATACTTCATTCATGAACATTCATTTGAAATGTATAGATAAAGTACCCTCCATGAATTCACAAAACATACATACCAAAACATGCCTATATCAAGACCTATAATGCACAAACATATACACCACATCATGCATAAACAAATCAACCCAAACATAGAAATATAGCTATTTTCACATGGCATCCTTATAAAATCACATTTACACCATTTAAGACATTTTAACAAGTAATTCAGCCTATACATGCCATAGACCTTAGGTTTGAATACAAAAAGGTACCAAAAATAGATGATAATGTGATTGACTTCGACGATGATCCCCGAGCTCGAGCTTCGACTTCAAAATCTATGGAACAATGCAACAACACACCAAGTAAGCTATTATAGCTTAGTAAGTTTTAAGCAATCTAATGCAAATTATCAATATTACTCAAAGTGATTTAAACCAAAAATGGTAGACAAGGATTTATCACTACTCAATAATATAATCATGAACCACCCATTGACTCCCAAATTTAGATTCGACTATATATATAATAATTTCATCCTCAATCGTATTCATCTACTCAATTTCAAGACATTAACACATACTCATGATACATTATCTCATATAGCCGAATCACATTGGTGAACTAAACAACATTTCATTTACTCTAATAAGGTCTATTTCATACCAACTCATTCATTCAAAATTATACCTAAAATAAATATAACATTCCATCCAAATCACAATTCACTCATATACTTGAATTCGAATAGTAAAATTTCATAGTATCAACTTACCGAATTCAACCTTTTGAGATTTAAGTTGGTTGCACACTTAGTGTCCTTCAGCCGATTTCGCACACATAGTGCTCGGACATTTTATTCACACACTTAGTGCCCTTCAACCGATTTCGCACACATAGTGCTCGGACATTTTATTAGTACACTTAGTGCATTTCGACCGATTTCGCACACTTAGTGCTCGGTACTTTAAATTTGCACACTTAGTGCCCTTAACCGATTTTTTCCTCAATCATATAAACACATATAATTTTATTTTCATTCACATCTATACACAATTAAATGCACATGTTAAAAACAACTCATTCCTCCATCTCAATACCATCACATTCGGCAATCTTCAATACACATATATACATATAACCACCAATTCGAATATAATCACTTCCCTTATCCTTTTCACATATAAATTCATCCAACTCAATGGTCAAGGCTTATAGTTATACATATAAATACCAACTTTACATTCGACCAATACATCTTAAATTCAATAACACATTCGGCAAATTGAAATTAAACACACTTACTAGCATATAACATATGCACATTAATATAAGCTAAAATTCAATTCTTTCCAATTGCTTAAAAACTTACCTCGGAAATCGACGGATTAGGGTTTCCCGGCTATTCGTTTAACTTTGCCTTTCCCCGATCCAATCCCGTTTCTTTTTGTTCTTGATCTAATCAATTCCAAATTAAGCTTATTCAAATATATTTTCATTCAATTTAATCCAAAAACACATAATTATGCAAATTACCATTTTACCCCTAACATTTATAATTTTTACAATTTAGTCCCTATTGCATAAAATGTTAAATACACAAAATTTGGACATACTCCTTTAGGGCCTAATACTACCCATGCCCATACAAGACCATACAATTCATTTATTTCACAATTTGACCCTTCAAGTTATAATTTTCACAATTTAATCCTAATTACTCAAAATCATCAAAATTTCCAATACAAAACATGTTAATCTACAACAACACTTTAATTTTAAATCATCAAACATCACAAAACACAAGTTCTTATCCATGGCCGAACATCACACATGCATTAATCTCAAAAATTCTAACATGGGTCGGATAGTATTCGAAGCAACGATCTCAAAAATGTAAAAATTAACAAAAACCGAACTCAATTACATACCTAATCAAGCTTACAAAAGGGCTGAATGTGTAACAGTCTAGTTTATACCCTAGTCGGAACAGTGGTTTCGGGACCACAAATCCGAGTCCGAATAATATTTTAATATTATATTTTGTCTTTGATATGTGATTAAGCATGTGGTAAATTTCCGTAAGTTAATTTGTCCATTTGTATGTTTAACTTGACAAAAGGATGAAATTGCATTGAATGTGAAAGTTGCTTGCTATTCATTAAAGTACTAAAGTGTTGTGGCTTTTTAAAGTTATGGCCTTATATGACAAGTAAGCCATTATTGTGTAAGTGGGTGGTTATGGTCAAAAATGACCTTGTTTTATATGTTATAAATATTTTATATTATAAGGCTAAAATAGGAAATTGTTTATTAATGTTATATTATGATTAAAACATGGAAAAGGACTTTAATTCAACCATTTTTTCCACCGAAAACTCAAACAAAAATAGGAAAGAAAGGCTTTGTTTCATTCGGCCATTTGAAAGCTAAATTCAAGGTATGTTTTCGGTCGGTTTTCGATAATTTCTACGTTTTTGCAATCGTTGCCTTGAGAGCTACAAAACCCATGTCTCAATTTCATGAATTGATGATGTTTGTGTAAAATGCCATTGATGCTATGTTGAGCCTTGTGATGTTTTATGGTGTTAAATGAAAGATATGTATTTGATGAACATACTTTGTTCTTGAATTTTTGATGAATTTAGCTAATTAGGGCTAAATTGAGAAAATAGAAAATTGAGGGACTAATTTGTAGATTTGATGAAATATTTGGACTTATATAGTCCCTAGAGAGGTTCGGCCAAGCATGTGTATGTGTGGATTTTATGAATTTGAGGTTTTGAGAAAAATGGACTAAATTGATTAAGTGTGCAAATTTGAGGGTTAATTTGCAAATGGCCCTAAATGTGTGTCTTTGGATTAGATTGTAAGAATTAATGAATAAAAGGGTTAATTCTGAATGTGTTTAGATCAAGAACCGAGGAAAACGGATTTAGATCGCGGGAAAGCAAAAGTAAACGAGTAGCCATTTCTATTTCAATAAACCGAATCTGAGGTAAGTCACTATGCAAATAAACGTACTTGTATGATATTACATGTGTTCATATGACCAATGTTAGTTATGGATGTTAATGAGAAGCTATGCAAATGAATTCCGAGTTAAGTCCGATATAGTGACTAAGTCCGAGAAGTCCCGTATGAACCTAGGAATATATAGGATTAGTTATGTCATGACATAGGTATCTGTTCTGTTTTATCATGTAAGACCACGTCTGGGACGTTGGCGTTGATTTGAGACTTCGTGTAAGACCTCGTCTGGGACGTTGGCATCGATATAAGTTTTATGTGTAAGACCACGTCTGAGACGTTGGCATCGATATAAGCTTTACGTGTAAGACCATGTCCGGGACATCGGCATCATATTGATATGTGTAAGACCCTATCTGGGATAGCGGCATCAATGTCTGAGTGCATGTAAGACCTCGTCTGGGACGTTGGCATTGTACAACCATTCCGAACCTTCTGAGTATCCTATTAGATTCCTTACGGTTCAACGAGCAAGTCTAAGATACGAATTGCAAATCTGAGCTATGATAAATTAAGTGATTGATTGTCCGTTCCAGGTACGTTTGATATATATACACAAAGTTTGTATATAAGGTAAGTACTTATGTGATCTTACTATGATTCTTAAATTGATGAATGTGGCAAATATGGCAAAAGATGTGGACCAAAGTATATATGTGAGAAATTTGCTATGTATATGAAATGTGCCAATGTGGTATTATGCTCATATGTTTTATATGTTAAGTTTATTTGTAAATGACTTACTAAGCTTTTGGAAAGCTTACTCTGTTTATGTTTTCTCTGTTTTATAGGTCGTCAAAGCTACTGAAGGCTCGGGACCGTCAAGGATCGTCATCACACTACCAAAATCATTTTGGTACACTTTGAAAATGTATAAAGTTAGATATGGCATGTATAGGCTAGGATTTTAGTACAAGTTGTTATGTGATCTTAGCCATGTGATTTGGCTATTTTTGAATTAAGACTTTGCTTAAATGAATATGATACATGATGCATATTTTGGTATGGTGAAAGCATGTGAAGTGGCCAAGGTTTGAGTGAGCAAATGAATGAATTATGCTTGTAATGATATGAGTTTTATTCTTTGAAATGGTCATGGTTGGAAATGGTATTGAATGCATGGTTTGAATGATTATTTTGGTATGTTTTTTATGGTTATATGTGCATGAGATATGTTGGAAAATATGGCTTGTAGGTTGACCCTTATTGGTGGCATATTGGCCTTGGAAATGGCCTATAATGCCACACGGTTGTGGCACACGGGCGTGCCTAAGACTGTGGTTGAATTGGCAGAATGTAGCTTAAATAGCACACGGCCTCGACATGGGCGTGTCGGTGGCCGTGGTGTATAAGTCGATGCTAGCTAAGAGCACGGCCATGGCACACAGGCGTGCTTGTTGGCTGTGTTGGAAAAGTCAGTATATGGTTTGGTAGCACATGGTCATGGCACACGGACGTGCCAAGTAACCGTGTTAATATAGTCAGTATGTAAACATGGATGGACACACGGGGGTGTCTAGAAGCCGTGGAGGGCACACGGTCTCCTACCACGGGCGTGCCTCCCCTGAAAGTTAGAAAAGTTTTTAATTTTCATGAAATTTCATATGTGTTTCAGTTTAGTCCCAACTCGATTTATATGCATGCTTTGAGTCTCGATGACTCATCTAAGGGACACTATGATCGTTAATCATGAATGTAATGTATGAAATGTTGTGTAAGTTTTTTATCTGTCCGGTAGTGCCTTTAACCCTAATCCAGCGTCGGATACGGGTTAGGGGTGTTACATTTGGTTGGCATCAGAGCTACGGTTTAGTCGATTCTCAGACTAACGTAGCGTGTCAGAGTCTAGCTATACATGCCATATATTTGAATTGCGATAGTGTGATGAATCCTGACGTATAAAAATGTGATTTTCGTATAGTAATGGATCCCGAAAGAGTCGTAGCTGACGACGTAGAAAGCAATACGCCTGATCTCGCGCAAGGGACAGCGCCTTCTAAATCGAGACCGACTACTAGCGGTCAAGGGGAAGAAGCTAAACAAGCTTTCTTCCAAATGATGAGTGAGTGGTTCACTCAGTTTGTAAAGAATAACCCGACTGTTTCGCAACCCCGCCCCGTTAATCCCCTCGGACTACGGTTGTGCCACGAGATATGCATCCGAATCATTGAATAAGCCTCCTGTTGACAAGATTCGTAAGTATGGGGCCGAAGAATTCTGGGCTACTAAAGATGATGATACGGAAAAGGTCGAGTTCTGGATTGAAAATACTATTCGGGTATTCGATGAAATGTCTCTGACTCCGGATGAATGCATAAAGTGTGTTGTATCATTACTCCGAGATGCAGCTTATCAATGGTGGAAAACTCTAATTTCTGTTGTTCCGAGAGAACGAGTTACATGGGACTTCTTTCAGATTGAGCTCTGGAAGAAATATATCAGTGAGAGATTCGTTGATCAGAAATGGAAGGAATTTCTGGAACTTAAACAGGGCAGAATGACTGTTTCTGAGTACGAACGAGAATTCATGAGACTGAGTCAGTATGCTCGGGAATGTGTATCATCCGAAGATTTAATGTGCAAAAGATTTGAAGACGGACTTAATGAAGACATCCGTTTGCTAGTTGGTATTTTAGAAATAAAAGAGTTCGTTGTACTCGTTGACCGAGCTTGTAAAGTAGAGGCACTCGGGAAAGATAAAAAAAAAGCTGAGTCTGATACTCGAGATATGAAAAAGAGATTTCAGAGTAAATCATTTCAATCTGCTCTGAAAAGATTCAGGGATAATGTGAGATATTCGAACAAAAATCAATCTAGACCGCAAATGAGTTCCAAAACTCCAGCAACTTCAGTAGCTAGTGTTGGTAATGTCCGGACTGAGAGACCTGAATGTAAACATTGTGGAAAAAGACATCCGGGAAGCTGTAGATTGAACAACAGAGCTTGCTTCAGATGTGGATCGCTTGATCATTTTATCCGTGATTGCCCTGAGCCTGTTGAGCCAGAAATGGTTCAAAATCTGAGATTTGATATTGCACCTGTGAGGGGTAGACCATCGAAGAATGTAAAGAATATCAGTGGTAGTCAGAGAACTACAAGAGACAATTTTGTCAGATCTGAAGCTAGGCGCTGCGGAGCGTATCTTTATCTGACGAGCTCGAGAGGAAGCTTCGTCGCCGACGTTATAACGGGTACTTTTACTCTTTATGATATTTCGTGATTGCTTTGATAGACCACGTTCTACACATTCATATATATGCATGAATTTAGTGTTCAAAGAAGACTTTGCACTGTAGAGTCTCATCGAGTTTACTATAAAAGTATCGAACCCCTTAGGTAAAAGTGTCTGGTTGACAAAGTATGCAAGAACCGTCCGTTAATGTTTGAGATATCTGTTTTCCTACTGATCTGATGCTTCTTCCATTCGATGAATTCGATATTATTTTGGGTATGGATTGGCTGTTTATGCATGATGCTGTTGTGAATCAGAAAAGAAAGACTATTGATTTGAGATGTTTGAATGATGAGATTATGCAATTGAATCTAATGATTTGAATGGATTACTCTTTGTGATATCGTGATTGAAAGCTCAGAGTTATGTGAAGAAGGGATATAAGGCATATTTTGCTTATGTGATTGATTCAAAGGTATCCGAAAAGAAAGTTGAGTCAATACTTGTTGTCTGTGAATATTCTGATGTATTTCCGGAAGAATTGTCGGGTTTACCTCCGATACGTGAAGTTGAATTTGGTATTGAGTTGTTGTCGGGTACTACACCTATTTCAATAACTCCGTATAGAATGGCACCAACAGAGTTGAAGGAGTTAAAGTCGCGATTACAAGAATTGACCGATAGAGGGTTTGCTAGACCGAAGTTTCTCGCCTTGGGGTGCTCTGTTACTGCTTGTTGTGAAAAGAAATATGGCACGATGAGGATGTGTATTGATTACCGTCGGTTGAACAAGATGACTATAAAGATCAAATATCCGCTGCCTGAATTGATGATTTATTTGATCGAGTTAAAAGGAGCTATCAGTATTTTCCAAGATTGATCGAGATCGAGGATACTACCAGATTGAGAGTCAAGGATTGGATATTCAGCGCTTTCAAAACGCACGTATGGGCATTATGAGTTTTTAGTTATGCCATTTAGACTAACCAATGCTCCTGCTATTGTTATAGATCCGATGAAAGAATTTTCGGATCGCATTACTAGATCGATTTGTTGTCGTATTCATTGATGACATTTTGATTTATTCGCGTGATGAGACCGAGAGCACGCCGAGCATCCGAGGATTGTGTTGCAAACTCGAGAGAGAAGCAATTGTATGCAAAATTTAGCAAATGTGAATTACGTTACACGAGGTTAGTTTTAGGGGCATATTGTGTCGACTTTCGGAATTCGAGTTGATCCGAGCAAGATTTACGCTATTCTGGATTGGAAACCTCCGAGGAATGTGTCCGAAGTCCATAGCTTTTTGGGCCTAGCTGGTTATTATCGTTGATTTTTGAAAGGATTTTCAGTGATAGCTACTCCGTTGACGAAATTACTTCAGAAAGATGTTAGATTTGAATGGTCTGATAGATGTCAGAAAAGTTTTGATCAGTTGAAAAATCATAACGAAGCTCCAAAGTTAGTACAAACCGAGAATCGGGCAAAGAATTTGTGATTTACAGTGATGCTTCGTTAAATGGGCTGGGATGTGTTTTGATGCAGGAAGGCAAAGTCGTAGCTTATGCTTCGAGACAATTAAAGCAGCATGAAAAGAATTATCCGACGCACGACCTCGAGTTAGTTGCGATTGTGTTTGCACTTAAGATTTGGCGCCATTATTTGTATGGTGAGAAATGTCACATATTCTCAGATCATAAAAGTCTGAAGTATTTAATGACTCAGAAAGATTTGAACCTGCGTCAGAGAAGATGGCTTAAGTTGTTAAAAGATTACGAGCTTGTGATAGATTATCATCCGGGTAAAGCAAATGTTGTTGCAGATGCACTGAGTCAAAAATCATTATTTACACTACGCGTTTTGAATGCTCAAATAGATTTATCTGATGATAGTTCTGTGTTAGCTGAGTTAAAAGCAAAATCGTTGTTTGTACAGCAAATATATGATGCTCAGAAGGTAGATAATGAATTGCTAGCGAAACGAGCTCAGTGTGAAGTGAATTCTGAATCTGAATTTCGAGTTGTTGATGACTGTTTGAGATTCCGAGATCGTATCTGTCTTCTGAGAAATCCGGAGTTGATTCAGTTGATTTTGAGCGAAGCACATAACGATCGTCTATCTGTTCATCCGGAAGTACGAAAATGTATCGAGATTTGAAACGACACTCTTCGGTGGTCCGGTATGAAACGAGACATTTCGACTTTGTTTCAAAATGTTTAGTCTGTCGACCAAGTGAAAGTTTGAACATCAAGTTCCGTCGAGATTACTTCACCGGTCTCGATTCGGAGTGGAAATGGGATAGAGTAACGATGGACTTTGTTTCTGGTTTGCCTCGGACTCAGAGAAAAAGATGCAATTTGGGTCATAGTTGACCGATTGTGAAATCAGCCCATTTTATTCCTGTAAGATTTGAGTACTCACTTGATGATTAGCCGAGCTTTATATCTCTCGAGATTGTGAGATTGCACGGTGCCACTATCCATTGTGTCGGATAGGGATTTGAGGTTTACATCGAGGTTCGGAAGAAATTGCAAGAAGCTTTGGGCGGGAAAAACGCATTTTAGTACGACTTTTCATCCAAGTAAGCAGATGGTCAATCGAGAGCGGATCATTCAAATTCTCGAAGACATGTTGAGATGTTGTATTCTCGAATTTAATGGTTCATGGGAACGATGTCGCCTTTGATTGAATTTGCATACAACAATAGTTTTCAGACAAGCATCAAAATGGCACCTTATGAAGCTTTATACAGACGTAAATGTCGTAGACCTCTGTATTGGACTGAGCTCAGTGAGAATAAGTTACACGGGGTTGATTTGATAAAAGATTCAGAACAAAAAGTGAAAATGATCCAAAATTGTTTGAAAGCAGCATCTGATCGTTAGAAATCTTATGCAGACTTGAAACGAAAAGATATAGAATTTGAGATCGGTGACAAAGTATTTTTGAAAGTGTCTCCGTGGAAAAAAGTGCTTCGATTTGGACGTAAAGGCAAGTTAAGTCCGAGGTTCATTGGACCATATGAGATCATTGAACGTGTCGGGCCTGTTGCATACAGATTAAGATTGCCCTCTGAATTAGAAAAGATCCACAATGTGTTTCATGTCTCGATGCTCCGTAGATATCGATCCGATCCGTCATATGTGATTGTTCCATCTGAAATTGAAATCCGATCTGATATGACATATGAAGAGAAACAGATCCGTATCTTAGCTCACGAAGTAAAAGAGTTGAGAAACAAGAAAATTCCGTTAGTGAAAGTACTATGGAATCGGCACGGAATTGAAGAGGCAACGTGGAAACCGGAAGATTCAATGAAACAGCAATATCTGAATCTGTTTAACGGTAAGATTTTCGGGGACGAAAATCCCTAAGGGGGAAGAATTGTAACAGTCCGGTTTATACCCTAGTCGGAACAGTGGTTTTGGGACCACAAATCCGAGTCTGAATAATATTTTAATATTATATTTTGTGTCTTTGATATGTGATTAAGCATGTGGTAAATTTCCGTAAGTTAATTTGTCTATTTGTATGTTTAATTTGACAAAAGGATGAAATTGCATTGAATGTGAAAGTTGCTTGCTATTCATTAAAGTACTAAAGTGTTGTGGCTTTTTAAAGTTATGGCCTTATATGACAAATAAGCCATTATTGTGTAAGTGGGTGGTTATGGTAAAAAATGACCTTGTTTTATATGTTATAAATATTTTATATTATAAGGCTAAAATAGGAAATTGTTTATTAATGTTATATTATGATTAAAACATGGAAATGGACTTTAATTCATCCATTTTTTCCATCGAAAACTCAAACAAAAATAGGAAAGAAAGGCTTTGTTTCATTCGGCCATTTGAAAGCTAAATTCAAGGTATGTTTTCGGTCGGTTTTCGATAATTTCTACGTTTTTGCAATCGTTGCCTTGAGAGCTACAAAACCCATGTCTCAATTTCATGAATTGATGATGTTTGTGTAAAATGTCATTGATGCTATGTTGAGCCTTGTGATGTTTTATGGTGTTAAATGAAAGATATGTATTTGATGAACATACTTTGTTATTGAATTTTTGATGAATTTAGCTAATTAGGGCTAAATTGAGAAAATAGAAAATTAAGGGACTAATTTGTAGATTTGATGAAATATTCGGACTTATATTGCCCCTAGAGAGGTTCGGCCAAGCATGTGTATGTGTGGATTTTGTGAATTAGAGGTTTTGAGAAAAATGGACTAAATTGATTAAGTGTGCAAATTTGAGGGTTAATTTGCAAATGGCCCTAAATGTGTGTCTTTGGATTAGATTGTAAGAATTAATGAATAAAAGGGTTAATTCTGAATGTGTTTAGATCAAGAACCGAGGAAAACAGATTTAGATCGCGAGAAAGCAAAAGTAAACGAGTAGCCGTTTCTATTCCGATAAACCGAATCCGAGGTAAGTCACTATGCAAATAAACGTACTTGTATGATATTACATGTGTTCATATGACCAATGTTAGTTATGGATGTTAACGAGAAGCTATGCAAATGAATTCCGAGTTAAGTCCGATATAGTAACTAAGTCCGAGAAGTCCCGTACGAACCTAGGAATATATAGGATTAGTTATGTCATGACATAGGTATCTGTTCTGTTTTATCATGTAAGACCACGTCTGGGACGTTGGCGTTGAATTAAGACTTCATGTAAGACCTCGTCTGGGACGTTGGCATCGATATAAGTTTTATGTGTAAGACCACGTCTGGGACGTTGGCATCGATATAAGCTTTACGTGTAAGACCATATCCGAGACATCGGCATCGTATTGATATGTGTAAGACCCTATCTGGGACAGCGGCATCAATGTCTGAGTGCATGTAAGACCTCGTCTGGGACGTTGGCATTGTACAACCATTCCGAACCTTCTGAGTATCCTACTAGATTCTTTACGGTTCAACGGGAAAGTCTAAGATACGAATTGCAAATCTGAGCTATGATAAATTAAGTGATTGATTGTCCGTTCTAGGTACGTTTGATATATATACACAAAGTGTGTATATAAGGTAAGTACTTATGTAATCTTACTATGATTCTTAAATTGATGAATGTGGCAAATATGGCAAAAGATGTGGACCAAAGTATATATGTGAGAAATTTGCTATGTATATGAAATGTGCCAATGTGGTATTATACTCATATGTTTTATATGTTAAGTTTATTTGTAAATGACTTACTAAGCTTTTGGAAAGCTTACTCTGTCTGTGTTTTCTCTGTTTTATAGGTCGTCAAAGCTACTGAAGGCTCGGGACCGTCAAGGATCGTCATCACACTACTAAAATCATTTTGGTACACTTTGAAAATGTATAAATTTAGATATGGCATGTATAGGCTAGTATTTTAGTACAAGTTGTTATGTGATCTTAGCCATGTGATTTGGCTATTTTTGAATTAAGACTTTGCTTAAATGAATGTGATACATGATGCATATTTTGGTATGGTGAAAGCATGTGAAATGGCCAAGGTTTGAGTGAGCAAATGAATGAATTATGCTTGTAATGATATGAGTTTTATTCTTTGAAATGGTCATGGTTGGAAATGGTATTGAATGCATGGTTTGAATGATTATTTTGGTATGTTTTTGATGGTTATATGTGCATGAGATATGTTGGAAAATATGGCTTGTAGGTTGACCCTTATGGGTGGCATATTGGCCTTGTAAATGGCCTATAATGCCACACGGTTGTGGCATACGGGCGTGCCTAAGACTGTGGTTGAATTGGCAGAATTTAGCTTAAATAGCACACGGCCTCCTCGACATGGCGTGTCACCGGGCGTGGTGTATAAGTCGAGAGCTAGCTAAGAGCACACGGCCATGGCACACAGGCGTGCTTGTTGGCCGTGTTGGAAAAGTCAGTATATGGTTTGGCGGCACACGGTCATGGCACACGGACGTGCCAAGTAACCGTGTTGATATAGTCAGTATGTTAACATGGATGGACACACGGGGGTGTTTAGAAGCCGTGGAGGGCACACGGTCTCCTACCACGGGCGTGCCTCCCTTGAAAGTTAGAAAAGTTTTTAATTTTCATGAAATTTCATATGTGTTTCAGTTAGTCCCAACTCGATTTATATGCATGCTTTGAGTCTCGATGACTCATCTAAGGGACACTATGATCGTTAATGATGAATGTAATGTATGAAATGTTGTGTAAGTTTTCGATCTGTCCGGTAGCGCCTTTATCCCTAATCCAGCGTCGGATACGGGTTAGGGGTGTTACAGAATGTCTCAAGCTCAAACTTCCTCTCCTTTCTTTAAGTTTCGGTCAAAGGTGAATAAAGATGAACATGCAATTGCCTTTTTCTTTTTATGTTTTTATTATAATATGTTTATAATATAATATAAGTATTATTATTACTTAACTCATAAAACTAATAATAAAATACATAGTGGATGCATGTTGCCGTCCCATTACATACCAAATGGCCAATTTGCAACTAAAGTACTCATACAAAAGAAGACAAATCAATTTAGCCACTTAATTTAATAAATGGCTACTTTTCTCACTTAAGCAATTTAGTCCTTTCACTTAAATTAAACACCCAAACAAACAAATTAACCTATGATATTTTAACACATGCTCAAACATATATCATAGATATCAAATATAATATTAAAATATTTTTCTAACTCGAATTCGTAGTCCCAAAACCACCGTTCTGATTAAGGTCAAAATCGGACTGTTACAATAGAAAACGGACTAATTGGTAAATCCTTATTTAATTAGGATTTAATTGTAATTTACCACAATCTAAAGAATTTGATGTAAGCACGGTTGGGAGCCCACCAAGCTCCATTAGCAAGCTCATCAAGCTGCCCGAGGTTCTAATGAGCCGAACTCGAGCTAAGCACCTCATAAAAGCTGTGATATGACTACGCCCCGGGAACGCCCTTGAACCAGTTCAACTTTAGCTCAATGAGCTCGTTTCTAGCTCAATGAGCTTGTTTTTAATTTACTCTAGCTTGCATTTAATTTGCTGGAATAAGATATTAATTTATCTTTAGTTAAATTAGTTATTTAGTTTAAATAATTAATTTGTCATAATCTGGACAATATAATTAAGTGTTTAATTATGTTTTTAATTAATTGTGCGTGTTTAATATGTCTTAAACTATTACATAGATTAAATATGCTAACTGAAATTAATGTGCAGATTTTTTTTTCTGCCGAATTTAATGTGTCCAAAAGGGGATTTAATTTTCTGATTCAATTTTGTGTAGGTACACTTCCTTTGGACGTCCTAGGTGCATGGATGCATTAATTTAGGTGTGCTGAACATTGGTGTTTCCCAAGTGACTATTCAGCCAAGCTTTCAAACTCTCCAAGATGGCTGATTGGTTGCCCAAGGCAATCTAATACCTTTCACACCAGCCGAATATTCCTTTCACATCAAGGGGCTGTTCGGTTTTGGTTGTTCACACTCACATGGCCATTCAAATCATTTTGTTCACACACCATGACCCATGGAGTGCCCAAAGCAGCTCATTAACTCCCATGTACATTCTGCTGAACCAAGCAGCTCAATTAAAGAAGATTCAAGCACATGGCTGAACCCACTTAATGCATTCAGCTCCCAAACATTCCCTTTAAATTTTAAGCTGGATTAAGGCATCTAGAAGCAGCCCTTGACATTTTCCATGCACAAGAAGCTTCAAGGAACTTTCCCACAAAATTCTGGAATTTTTAGCTAACCATTCAGCTACCTTTAAAGCCTATTCGACTACCCCTTGTATTTTTCTATAAATTTCGGCTCACTTCACTTTGTTAAGGACTTTTGACATTTTTATGATTAAAATTAAGTATTTTGTGAGATTCACTTCTCTCAAATTTCGTCCAAAGACTCTGTTGACTTATCTACTCAGCTAGTGGCGTCAACTTAGTTCTTTTGAAACCGAACTTATCACTTCCGTAGTGTGGCATTCGAACCATTATACCGAGGTTCCTATCTTCCATAGATAGTGGGTCGAGGTCCCTATTTTTCATTCACCAAATCATCTTAAGAACATATAAGTTTCGGGTCAGCACTTAAGCATAGTGTTGGTTCACTCTTGTTTCTTAAGCCCTTTATTCCATTTTCCATCTAAATCGATTTATTATCAACCTATATCGCTTCTTCCGTAATAGCCGAACCTAATACATTAAACCAAAACCTTTTTTAACCCAATTGAATATCAATTCCCATCATAGCCAAATATCCCCAACCTTTCACCAAGTGAACGAAACTTCATCGCTAGATGATCGGGCAACGAAAGTGACTCAACTCACTAAACCGAGGTGAGATTGTATCATGGTATCAGAGCTACCCAAAACGAAAAGTTTCGATGTTTGTAGCTACCCACAGTAGGTTCGTGAAAAAAAAATCGAAATTAAAAAAAATTCAAGTTGTATTTTATTCTTTTTGTGTATTCAGCATATGTATTGAAAGTATATAAAAAAAGGGCAGTACGAAAATTCAAAAAAAAGAAATATACGAGTTAAAAAAAAGATAGTGAAGTTTTGCAAGTTTTTGTACTCATCCCCTTCTATTTCTACCCCGATCATCGAGATCATTCTACCATCATCTTTTCTACCCAAACGCCACACTTTACCCAAACTTATTTTTGTTCAGCCTACCTACACCCGAAACATCTCATCCTTTGAAACCAATTTGAAACTGACCCTCTAGGCTAGAGATAAAGTCTCATCGAGTCTTATACGAAATCACGAAAGAAGAAATGAGCGAAAAAAGGCACGAGTGTGTGAGCACATTAGAGATTAGGTAAAAGCCCAAAAAGAGTGCAAACACGAGTGTGAGTGACATTTGTTCTTTCTTTCCGAGTGAATCTGTGAGATTTGTGGTGAGGTTTTAAAATTCTTATGTCAAGAAGTCCCGAAAGACACATGGCAGAAAGACCCAAAAGACAACCTGTTTGTAATGTACCGGATCTCAACCTTCAAGCCCTCTTGCGAGAAGTGGAGCGACCGGAAGCTTAAGCCGATACAAGAAAGACTTGATCATGTGGAAGGAAGAGCCCAACGAGAAAGGACTCATCTAATTCCATCAAGGAATCGAGGCCGTCGAAGAGTTCAAGACGATGAACTATCTGAACCAAGTGAGGCCAAAAGTGATCAAGGTTCGAACATAGGCAATCGGCGGGGAGGCCAACGACACCGAGGCCAACGAGATCGAGAGAGATATGATGATGACTTAAAAAGAATTAAATTGAAGATACCCCTATTCCAAGGCCGATCGGACTTGGAGGCATATCTCGAGTGGGAGAAGAAGATAGAACTCTGTTCGAGTGTCATAACTACTCCAAACCCAAAAAGGTCAAGTTGGCAGCAATAGAGCTTTCAGATTATGCGATGATCTGGTGGGATCAACTTACCACGATTCGAAGGCGGAACGAAGAACGACCAATTAGCACATGGGCTGAAATGAAATCGGTGATGCGCCAGAGATTCATTCCGTCTTATTACCACCTCGAGCTCTATCAAAAGCTCCAAAACCTTACCTAAGGATCGAGGAGCGTGGAGGATTATTACAAAGAAATGGAGATCGCAATGATTTGAGCGGATGTGCAGGAGGATCGCGAGACGACTATGGCTCGATTTTTAGCTGGACTTAATTGTGACATAGCCAACATCGTGGAGCTTCAGCACTACGTCGAATTAGTTGACAAGGTGCACATGGCCATTAAGGTCGAGAAGCAAATAAAGAGAAAAGGATTCGTTCGAGGTTTTTCCAATTCAAACGTTTCCAAATAGAGCCAAGGCCATAACAAGGAGGAACCACCAAATCATACCAAGGAGCCCACGGTGCCGACCAAGACGAGTAAGCCCTTGGGCGAATCAAGCAAAGGCAAGGCGGTCGAACCCATCTCTAATCAAACGAGGGAAATTAAGTGTTTCAAGTGCCTCGAGAGAGGGCATATTACAAGTTAATGCCCAAACCGAAGTGCTATGGTGGTTCGAGCCAATGGTGAAATTGAATCGGAGAAGGAGAACGAACAAGAGGCCGAAATACCCACCGACAAGGAAGAAGAAGACTTGGAATATGCGGTCGAAGGTGAAATTCTCGTTGTCAAAAGAAGTTTGAGTTTACAAAGTACCGAAAGTGAGCCGCAATAGGAAAACTTGTTCCACACGCGTTGCTATGTACAAGGCAAAGTCTGTAGCTTGGTCGTTGATAGAGGGAGTTGCACAAACGTGGCCAGCACCCTCATGGTGGAAAAACTTGGTCTACCGACCACTAAACATCCAAATCCATACATGCTGCAATGGCTCAACGAAGGAATCGAGTTGAAGGTGACTAAACAAACTTTAGTTGCATTTTCAATCGGGAAATACCACGATGAAGTTTTATGCAACGTGGTACCTATGCATGTGGGACATTTACTTTTGGGAAGACCGTTGTAACAGCCCGGTTTAGACCATAGTCAGAATAGTAGTTTCGGGACCACAAATATAAGGTCAGAAAAATATTTTAATATTATTTTTGGTGTTTATAATATGTGATTGAGCATGTGTGAAAGTTCTGTGTGAAAATTTTATCGATTGTGTGCTTAATTTGCAAAAAGGACTAAATCGCATAAAATGCAAAACCTGTGTGCTGATTGTTAAGTGCTTAATTGGCATGACTTATTAAATGAAAGGTCCTTATGTTGTAATTATACCATAGATAGTGGAGATGGACATATATGTACATAGTTAGTGGAAATTTTAAATGTATTAAAAAGGGGCAAAATAGTAAAACATGAATTAAGTTAATATTACTCATAATAAAACAAAAGTTAGTAGATGAGTGTTCATCTTTCTACTGAAATTGAAAGAAGAAAATAAGGGTTTGGAGCTTGTTGAATTCGGCACATTCATAGCTCAATCGGGTATGCATTTTTGATCGGTTTTTGATAATTTCTACGTTTTTGTAATCGTTGCTTCATGTTCTTTCAAACCCATGCTTCAATTTTGTGAATTGATGACGAATTTGAGATATGCCATTGATGAATGTTTAAGCTTTGTGATAGTTGATGATGAAATATGAAAGATATGTGAAAGATTAACATGTTTTGTCTTTGAATTTTTGGTGATATTGAGTATTTTGGACTAATTTGTGAAAATAATATTTTGAGGGACTAAAATGTGAAATAAATGAAATGTGTGGGCTTGTATGGACATAGGGAGAATTTTGCTAGGCATGGGTGGAATAAAATTTTGTGTATTTGATGATTTTATGAAATAGGGACTAAAGTGTCGAAATGTAAAAATGTAAAAATGTGAGGGCTATTTTGTAAAATGCCCTAAATATGTGTGTTTGGACTAAATTGAATGAATTGGTGATTAAATGAGCTAAATTTGAATATTTATAGACTAAGAAAGGAGAGATTCGGATCGAGATTGAGGGAAAGACAAAGTACTCAATTGATCAGCTAGTTTCGATATTTCAACGTCCGAGGTAAGTTCGGATATAATACAAGTTGTTAAATTTATATCTATGTTATGAGAAATGAATGAATTGTATAGTTAATGGAATAGTAATGTTATATATGAAATTGAGAAATGAGGCACTATGTGTGCGTAAATAGAAATGAGACAGAGATGATTGGCACTGTGTGTGCGAAATAATAGAAGCTTCGGCTTATTGATTTGGCACTGTGTGTGCGACACCGAGATAAGTTCGGTTTAAAGTACATGCACTAAGTGTGTGATGATATTTATGCTTCAGCTACGAAATTGGCACTAAGTGTGCAATTAAATCAAATGAATAACAAAGGTTGATCGAAATGTAATATCGAGCATTGAGTAGTATGGATGGTGAATAACTGTGTGTTGGCTAAGGTATGTATTGAACCTTTGTGGTTGATGAAATTGTGTATGGAATTATGAATGGTTGAGTGAATATATTAGCTATGGATGATATGGTGTGAATATTTGAGAGTTGAACTATGTGATGGATTAACTTTGTATATTGTATTTGATTTATTAAATTAAATGTATTATGTTACGAACTTACTAAGCTTTAAAAGCTTATTGTGTGATGCGTTTCTCTGTTTTATAGTGTTAGTAAAGCTAGCTCGGATCCGGGGATCGTCAGTGACTCAATCACACTATCGGCTATCTACTTCGGTACTTTTGAAAGATGTATATATTTGGTATATGGCATGTATAGGCTAGTAGATATGGTGTATTTTGAGATGTTGGATCTTGCCATGTGACATGGCTTGGAAGATAGATGATTTTGGTTATTATGTGTGAGCTATGTAAATGATGAATGTGGTATGAAGTAGTGAGTGATGAATATGATATGTTTCATGCTTAATTTGGTTGATGAGAAATGTGGTTTAAATGTGAAATTATAATATGAATTATATGATGCTTCTTTTGTATGATTTAGGATATGAAATTGGCATTTTAGATGGATTTATTTAAGATGAGATTGAGTGTGAAAATAGATGATATAGATGATGATTAAAAGATGCATATATTGGTATGATTTGGTTGCCAATTAAGGTATAAATGCATGAGAGTTGAAGCTTGTAGGTGATTTCAAAGTGTGAATGGCAATTTGGCCTTGTAAATGGCCTATAATTGCCCACATGGTTGAGCACACGGGCGTGTGGCTCGACCGTGTCCTTCGTGGATGCATTTCAAAACAAGTCAGGTTTGACCACGGGCTAGACACACGGGCGTGTGACTGGCCGTGTGATGCAAGTCAGGCTCGACCACGGGTGAGACACACGGGCATGTCTCAGGCCGTGTGGTCAAGTCAGTATGTATGCTCTGTTTTGACACGGCTCGGGCACATGGGCGTGTCTGAGGCCGTGTGAGGCATACGGCCTGCCCACACGGGCGTGTGACCTCTGTAGCTTGGAAAAATGTTTGATTTTTGGAAAAATTTTGTATGATCCCGGTTTAGTCCCGACCCCTTTCTAGTGCATGTTTAAGGTCTCGTAGACCTCGTTAAGGGACTATATGTATATATATCTTGATATGTTTGAATGATAAAATACTTTATGTTGTTAAATGATTGTAAATGTTCCGGTTTGTTTGGTAATACTCTTTAACCCTAATCTGTCGACGGTTACGGGTTAGGGGTGTTACAACCGTAGCAATTTGATCGGAGAGTCAAACACGACGGATTCACCAACCAATACTCCTTCAAGCACAATGGAAAAAATGTCACTTTTGCCTCTTTATCTCCACAACAAGTGTTGGAAGATCAACAAAGACTGAAACGTTCTGTGGAACAATGGCAAGAGAAAGAAAAGAATAAAGATTCAAAAGAAAAGAAAGAAGATAAATCGAGAGAAAACAACAAAAATTGTGAGAAAAACAAGAGTGGAGAAAAATAAAAAGAAAGTGAAAGAAAAATGAGTGAGAAAAAGAAATATGTTTTAATTAACCGATGTCTCCATATTTCTTCATCTTTTCAGGTTAATTCCACCAAGGAGCTTCGATTGCATTATATCCCCGAGGAGAGAAGGTTCGTGTTGCGAGAAAACGATAAAACCAATCCTCAAATCCATAATCTTAAAGGTAAACAAGGTTTGGTTTTCGAAGAATTAAAAACATCTCTGTTTTGTTCGAAAAGTGATGACATCTGTGATTATGATAAGTTTGATGAAAAGGTGAAAGATCATTGGCCACTGCTAAGCTTAAATGTGCAAAACTTGATTCGATTAAGTGATCTTGTTTGTTCTGGCCGAATGATACTTTTCCCACATGACTACTCGAATGAATTCTTGTTGACTTGTGGTTACTCTTTAAAATCAATTCATTCATTTGATGAGACTTTGCATGGTGAAGGTGTGAAAAATCAGTTTAGTTGTTTGACTTATGTGTGTTCGAATCCATTTGATCGAGTGAGATGTGGAATATGTGTTTATTTGAATGATCTTCTCATATTCTTAGAATTATTTCCCATGTCTAGATCATTTTTGAACTTGGAAAATCAATTTGAAAAGGTAACACCCATTTATACTCTTGAATTCGGCAATGGTTTATTTGCTCAAGTTGTGATTGAAAATTCGGAAAGAGTTTGTAAGTTTTTAATTCATCATGTCCTTCATCCTTTTCTTTATCGTGTAGATGACACTTTGAAACAGCTCATCCCTAAAGAGGGAGGGCAAGTGACTAACTTATTGTCTTTTCGAGTTGTGCGTGATATTCAGGTCATTTGGAGCAATTATGTCAAATGCGACAACCAAGGGCCTTGTGTAGCTGAACGCTTTGTTGCGAGCAAGTGGCCCGATTTGGGGACAAATCGCTTCAAAGAGGGAGGGGATGATACGACCACACCCCGGGAATGCCCTTGAACCAGCTCAACTTTAGCTCAATGAGCTCGTTTCTTGCTCAATGAGCTCGTTTCTTGCTCAATGAGCTTGTTTTTAATTTACTCTAGCTTGCATTTAATTTGCTGGAATAAGATATTAATTTGTCTTTATTTAAATTAGTTATTTAGTTTAAATAATTAATTTGTCATAATGTGGACAATATAATTAAGTGTTTAATTATGTTTTTAATTAATTGTGTGTGTTTAATATGTCTTAAACTATTACATAGATTAAATATGCTAACTGAAATTAATGTGCAGATTTTATTTTTTTTTCTGTCGAATTTAATGTGTCCAAAAGGGGATTTAATTTTCTGATTTAATTTTGTATAGGTACACTTCCTTTGGACATCCTAGGTGCATGGATGCATTAATTTAGGTGTGCTGAACATTGGTGTTTCCCAAGTGACTATTCAGCCAAGCTTTCCAACTCTCCAAGATGGCTGATTGGCTGCCCAAGGCAATCTAATGCCTTTCACACCAGCCGAATATTCCTTTCACATCAAGGGGCTGTTCGATTTTGGTTGTTCACACTCACATGGCCATTCAAATCATTTTTTTCACACACCATGACCCATGGAGTGCCCAAAGCAGCTCATTAACTCCCATGTACATTCGACTGAACCAAGTAGCTCAATTAAAGAAGATTCAAGCACATAGCTGAACCCACTTAATGCATTCAGCTCCCAAACATTCCCTTTAACTTTTAAGCTGGATTAAGGCATCTAGAAGCAGCCCTTGACGTTCTCCATGCACAAGAAGCTTCAAGGAACTTTCCCACAAAATTCTGGAATTTTCAGCTAACTATTCAGCTACCTTTAAAGCCTATTCGGCTACCCCATGTATTTTTCTATAAATTTCAGATCACTTCACTTTGTTAAAGAATTTTGACATTTTTATGATTAAAATTAAGTATTTTGTGAGATTCACTTCTTTCAAATTTTGCCCAAAGACTCTGTTGACTTATCTACTCAGCTAGTGGAGTCAACTTAGTTCTTTTGAAACCGAACTTATCACTTCCGTAGTGTGGCGTTCGAACCATTATACCGAGGTTCCTATCTTTCATAGATAGTGGGTCGAGGTCCCTATTTTTCCTTCACCAAACCATCTTAAGAACATATAAGTTTCGGGTCAGCACTTAAGCATAGTGTTGGTTCACTCTTGTTTCTTAAGCCCTTTATTCCATTTTCCATCTAAATCGATTTATTATCAACCTATATCGCTTCTTCCTTAATAGCCGAACCTAATACATTAAACCAAAACCTTTTTGAACCCAATTGAATATTAATTCCCATCATAGCCAAATATCCCCAACCTTTCACCAAGTGAACGAAACTTCATCGTTAGACGATCGGGCAACGAAAGCGACTCAACTCACTAAACCGAGGTGAGATCGTATCAAGTTGTCCTAGCTTCTTTCACTAAATTGTGGATCTATACAAAGGCCTTCGCTCATGAAACTAGCTCGGATTAACTCCTCAAAGACCCCATGCATCATTGGCCAGCCGAATTTAGTTCCCCTTCAGCTCCCCGAGCTTCAATCAGCTCGAACCAGCTCGCTTGAGCTTGTTTCAGCTCGTTTGAGCTCATTTAAGCTACTTTAAAGCTTGTTACTTTTATCATTAAAATAAACTAAGTTTTTACTTCATTTAATTTAATAAGTTTCAGCTCATGATTCAATATTTTAGTTCATTTCAGCTAATTGGTATTTTCACCTTACTTTTTGGGCTTGCCAAAATTAATATTTCCAGTTGAATTTAATTAGTGTAATTTTAATACATGTTTTAAATATGTCATAGTTAGTACATGATTTTAATGTGTCCTAATATATTACAAGGTTTTAATTTGTCAGCCGAATTAATGTGCTTATTTTAATGTGTCATAAGCTGCCAAATTAATGTGTTCTAAAATGAATTTAATTGCTGAATCTATTTGGTGCAGGTACATGGCAAGGACGGAACAATAAGTGAGCTGATGGTTCAGCTCTTCAAAGCATCATTTCGTGGACCTCAATGGACATAGCAAGGCTGTTGATTTTGCTTCCCTAAGCTGGCCGATTAGCTCCCCAAAGCAAACTTTAAAGCTTTCACACATGCTGCATATTCCTTTCACATTGCTTACCCATTCGGTTTTGTGTTTTCATACTTGAGGGACTGTTTGCATTCGGTTTCACACATTGGTGACCTTCACAATACTCCAACTGGTCATTAAAACGTCCATAAATTTTTAGCTGATCAAGGCAACTTAATTTCAGCTCATTAAACCTTTTGGTCGAACATGGACAAGTCATTTCAGCTCCAAACACTTCAATTAATGTCATGCTGAATGGTCACCTTCTAGATGCTGTCCAATGATGTTTCCCATACTAGGAAACTTCAAGAAAGCTTCCAAGGACGTTCAAGAAACATCAAGGAAATTTCCAGCTTCCTTTAGCTTTAATTTGCTGTCATTTAGCTTTTCAAATTGCCTATTCGGCTAACCCCATGTATTGGCTATAATTTAGCCCATTTCATATTGAAAGGGACTTTTGCCAATTTGTTAAATGAAACTTTGTTTCTGTGAGGTTAACTTCCTCTCATATTTCATATGAGTCTCGAGTAACTTATCTAGCGTACTAGTGGCGTCAACCCGAACTTATTTTGAACTTATCACCATTTCTTGGTGTAGTGATAAATCGTAATATATACATATTTTAATCCCACATTTCGCATACTTTTGGATGATTTAATCCCTTGAATTGTGGAATTTGATGCTCCTAATCCTTTAATTTCATTTTTTATACTTGGGAGAGCATAGGAGGATGAAAAGAACGAGAAACAGGCTAAAAATGGAGAAAATGGGCCAAAATAAGAAATCGACACGGCCTAGGGTTCACCACACGGCCGTGCCCCTTTAACAGGCTCGAACACGGCCTGGGCTCGATTCACACGGGCGTGCTCCACGGGCGTGTCTCTGCCGTGACCCGTTGTAATTTTACTCGAAAAAGGATACTTGGGGCGAAGAAAGACATTCCAAAGTCTATATAAACACCCTAAGTGTGACCTAAAAAGGGGGCTCGACTGGTGCGAAGCCAGAGAGGGCTGAACACAGGGAATTACTCGAAGACAGCCAGTTGATCCATCTCAGAAGCTGAAATCACACTCAAGACGGAAGATCTTCCCTTCAATTTCCTTCAGGGGGTTTTAGGGTTTTTCTTATGTTTTGTTATTTACTTTCTTCTGAGATGTATTCTTTATTAATTATGAACTAAACCCCTCAAATACAGGGGATGAAACCTAAGACGGATCTTGTTATTGTTTTCTCGAATCAGATGATAAATACTTGATTTGTTCTTAATTATGTGTTCTTAATTCTTGTGTTAATATTTCAGGATATTGATTCAAGTATTGATGTGCTTAGGCAGTAGAGCAAAAGTCCCTGTTTAAGAGTAGATCTAGCATGGTTAAGCGGAGTTGATCGCAACCCTAGAGATAGGATGACAAAAATCGCGATTTAGGGTCAAACCTAATATGGGAGTCCATAGATCGAGTTAATGCAACACTAGGGGTTTTAATTAGAAAGAGATTTCAATTAATCAACCTAGGGTTAGACGTTAGTAGCCTCGAAAGAGGTATTAATATAAATTAAGGAATCCTACGGATCAAGCCAGGTGAATAAATCGTCTGGTTCAGAGTTAAATAACAGGTGAAGTCTAGGTGGATTCTTCCTCAGGTATTGTCTTAATCAACTGGTTTTCCCAAAAGTATTTTCCCAATTCACTCTCTGTGTCTTAGCATCCTTAGTTTAATAATTAGTTAATTAAACATCTATTCCCTTAATACTTAGGCTAGATAATAAAAAGATAGTAACTACTAGTACTCTTGGTCCTTGAGGATACGATATTTCCGGTCTTGCCATAGCTATACTACCGAACGATAGGTGCGCTTGCCTTATTCGTTGTCATAGTTAGTTTGGACACTGTCAAGCTTTTGGCGCTGTTGCTGGGGACTAAGATATTAGGAAAACTAAATTTTTATTACTTTAGCCATTCTATTTATTTGCATTTAATTTTTATTTTATTTCTACTTTGCTAATTTTTCTTTTTCCTTGCTTCTGGCAGGTATTCTAGTTTATGACTAGAAGAAACCCGTCAGGACGTCTACTTTACGATAGTGATATAGAAGGAACCATTCGCAGAAACTGAAGAGAGATAAGGCGAAGCCTACAATACATACAAGAAGAGCAAGAGAAAGATACTAATAACACGAAAGAGATGGTTGATCCCCAGAATAATCCACTTCCTCCTGTGGTTGCAGAAAACCCTGCTCCTCGCACTATGTATGATTATGCTAAGCCTAGTTTAGCCGGTACTAAATCAAGTATTGTTAGACCTACTATTACTGCAAATAATTTCGAATTGAAACCTAACACTATACAGATGATACAACAGTTTGTTCAGTTTGATGGTTTGCAGGATGAGGATCCTAACACACACTTAGCGAACTTTTTGGAATTATGAGATATGTTTAAAATTAATGGCGTTTCTGATGATGACATTCGCCTTTGGTTATTTCCCTTTTCTTTAAGGAATAAAGCCGAACAGTGGTTGAATTCTCTTCCACGAGGATCAATCACTACATGGGAGCAAATGACCGAAAAATTTTTGTTAAAGTATTTTTCGTTGGCTAAAACGGCTAAGTTGAGGAATGATATCTCTTCTTTTGTGCAGATGGATTTAGAGACACTTTACGATGCATGAGAGAGATACTAGGATTTATTGAGAAGGTGCCCTCATCATGGGTTACCATTATGGCTAAAGGTTCAAACCTTCTATAACGGTGTGAACCCCTCAACTAGGCAGCTTATTGATGCAGCCGCCGGTGGAACCCTAAATAAAAAAACCCTGAAGTGGCTTACGAATTCATTAAAAAGATTTCACTGAATAATTATCAGTGGCAAGTTATGAGAACAAAGCCAACAAAAGCCGCCAGTGTTTTCAACCTCGACGCAGTAACCATGCTATCAAATCAGGTAGAACTTTTAAGTAAGAAAATTGATGGTTTGTGTGGTTCTTCGCAGGTACATCCAGTGATGCAGTGCAATACAAATGGAGGAGGGTCGAACAATACAGAATACCCACCCTACAACCCTGGCATAGAAAACGAACAGATAAACTATATGGGTAACAATTCTAGACCTCAAAATAACCATTATAGTAACACTTATAATCCAGGGTGGATGAACCATCCAAATTTCTCATGGGGAGGTCAAGGAAATCAAAGACAACAACCCCCTCTAGGCTTTCAACAGCAACCCTACCCTCAAGAGAAGAAGTCAAACCTTGAGGAGATGCTGACAAAATTTATCGCGGTGTCAGAAACCCATTTTCAAAACAACGAGACAATGCTAAAAAATTAGCATGCATCGATTCAAGGGATCGAGAACCAGTTAGGTCAGCTAGCTGAGCTAATCTCAGAACGACCACAAGGTTGCTTGCCAAGCAACACTGAAACTAACCCAAAGGAGCAAATTCATGTCATTACTGATCACGATAGTGAAGGGTTAGTAGAATCCGAATCTGAGCCAAGGCAAGAACCCGTGGTAAATAAAGGTAAGGTTGAGGTAAGCCATGATACACAGAAACCTGTCATTAAAGAGTATACACCTCGAGTGCCATATCCTAACGCGATGAAGAAAGACCACACAGAGGAACAATTTGGTAAATTTCTTAAACTTTTAAAGAAATTACATATTAACTTACCGTTTCTTGAAGCTCTCTCGCAGATGTTAGATTCAAGGAAATTTTTAAAAGAGCTTCTGACAAACAAACGGAGGTTAGACGAGGAGTCGCATGTGGAGCTAAACACAGTGTGCTCAGCAATTCTACAAAACAAACTACCATGGAAATTAAAAGATCCAGGGAGTTTTACGATTCCTTGTTTGATTGGTAGTTTATCTATTGATAATGCTTTAGCAGATCTAGGGGCAAGCATCAACGTTATGCCTTACAAACTGTTTAAACAACTAGGTCTAGGGAAACCCAAACAAACTAGGATAAGCATTCAATTAGCTGATAAAACCATTAGAGTTCCTAGGGGTATAATCGAAGATGTGCTAGTGAAAGTTGATAAATTTATAATCCCAGTAGACTTTGTCGTTTTAGACATGGATAAGGACAACAATGTTCCTTTAATTTTAGGAAGACCCTTTTTAGCAACTGCTAGAACTAAAATTGACGTTGGTACAGGTGAACTCACACTTTGTGTAGGTGACGAAACGATCACTCTTCAGGCTCTTGACTCGGCTAAGACGTCAAGTGAAAAAGGTGAGAACATAAATTTTATTAATGACCATTCAGTTCAACCTCCTTTTCAGGAAGCACCTCGAAAGTACACATCTTAGCCATATCCTAGACCTCGTGCCAACAAAGAAATAACTCATGAGGAACGAAGGCTTTAGATCGATAAACTCGACGAGTGGAAGCCACATGTCAATGAGAAACCAAGAACACTAGAAGAGAAACTGAGGCAACCCCCCGACGAGCTTAAGGGAGACATAAATTAATTCCAAATTGGGGATCAGGTATTGTTAGAAAAGACAAACCCTCGAATCACCGTTCCAGACCTTAATGAAGAGACCCATTTTACGGTACTGAATGTCTTCCCATACGGAACAGTCGAGGTAACTAATCCTAAGTTTGGAACTTTTAAGGTAAACACTACTCGACTCGAACCATATATTGTTAAAATTGATAGCATGAAAGAGGAATTTCAACTCCTCAAACCACCATGATCGTGCGAATGAAAGGTAAGTCTAGCTTAGGACTTTAAACAAGCGCTTCTCGGGAGGCAACCCGAGCACTAACCCTACTAATTAGTTTAATTTTATTTATTTTCATGTTTAGGCGTAGGTTCCACACCCACACAGCCTTGCACACGGCCGTGGCTATGGCCGTGTGGGCACTATAGGTAGGTACATGGGCGTGGCCATAACCGTGTGGAAACAGGGCAAAATTTTTCGATCGTGGCCGACACTGATTAAGCCACACGGGCGTAGAAACCTCTACAAAGGCGTGGGAGAAGTGAACGAACCACCACACGACCGTGCGATACGACCGTGCAACCTAACACGCCCATGGTACACGGGCGTGGGGAGTCACCAGATCTCAAATTTCTATTTAAACCCTTCCCCCCTTCTCACCTGCTCCCAAAATTTTCCCTTCTTCCATACCCTATTTCTTTAAGTTTTCCCCTTTACCCATGTCGAAGAAGCAAAAGGATCCTAGCACAGTCTCCCCGTGTGAGACCGATCTACATAAGTTTATGTCAGCTGCTTCATCTACTCGACAAGCCAAGGACATTTGAGTCCATTTATTTTACCTATGTCTTTTCTCTTCTCCTTTATTTTCCTTCTATTTATCTTTCTTGTCTTTAATTTTTATTATTACATTTTGGTTTCTTTGATTTAGGTCCTAAAGGCTGCTTGGGAATCACCCCACCACGACCATAGACACCACCGCCACAAGAATGTCTTCCTCCAACTCGGCCTGAATTTCCCTGATTTTTTTCTCTGACTCCATTCAAAATTCAGGAAGTTTCACCTCTCTCCCTCTCTTGTGCTTTTCTTATCATAATTGTTATATTTTTACATTGAGGACAATGTACATCTTAAGTGTGGGGGTGAATTTTATCGTGAAAAGTTCCTAACTTTTTGCATTATTCTCAAATCTCTGAATTATATCTTCTTCTTAAGTAAATGTTCTCATATTACTGTTAGAATGAAATTTCCTTTGATTTATGATTTTCATTGATATGTTTTGGATTAAGTCATAGTTAATTGTGCAAGTGATGATTTAAACTTTAGGAGACTAGAGAATCAAGCATGATAAGTTTATTTTCAGAATTAAAAATTTTTTAGGTTGTCTACCTGAATCTAATTATTACCTTGAAGTTTGAAATTTACAAGGTTGACATCAAGAACCATAAATTTTTGTGAGATCTTGAGCCTTTTAGAGCATATATTTTTCGTGCTCACTTTGTTGTTGGTTATGAGTGTGTCAACATTGATTTGTTATTCTAGAACTTGCTTCGATTATGCATGCCAAGATCACACTTTTGATTTGATATACTGAAATGATAAAGGCACCTAGGTTTTAACCCACTTACTCCATAAAAAGCCTACCTTCATAATTAACCCCTAGTGAACCCCTTTGAGACTAACAAACCGTTTCTTGACTCACCCATTAATATTAACCCAAAACCCACTTTGTATTTGTTATCACCATTTCTCTTGACTACCCCCATATCGAGATTTGATTTGATCGGTTACTTAACTATTTTTTTTATTTCAATTGTTAAATTCTATCTTATTATTATTTTATGAGATTTGTTCTTAAAACAAATTCTGGGAATCTATTCATTATTACTTCTTTGTTATTGGAGCTTAAGCAGTTAATTTTACACTTTGAGAAGAAGCTCATGTTATTAGCGATGAATTCTTAATTGATGTAATTATTTAAGTTTTAGTTATTTTTCTAGTTAGGTCATTTATCAATTCAGTCTCGATACTAACCCATTAATTCAGCCTTTATCCACACCTTTAACCCAGGCCCCATTACAACCCTGTTAAAGACCTTTTGATTTGTGTGTCATCTCATTTTACTGTGGTGGAGATTTGATTTTCAGGCAAGCCTATGGGATTAACTTTTCATGTTCGACTTCTGAGTGCTTAATTTGAACCTTAAACACTTTGAGTGATTTGAGTGAATCCTTAGTGAGGATGTCATTTTTTGTTGATTTTGAATTAAAGGTGATTATTTAGGTAAGGGGAAACACCTATTTTTCGTACTATAAAAACTATGACTTTGATTGTTTGAATCTTTAGGAACCTTCTGGTTAAATTATCAATGTATGAATTACCTATGAATTATGATGAAACATTATTGATGAAGGTTATGAATTGAGGAAATTCGATTTTAATTGTGAGTTGAGAATTTTGCTTGAGGACAAGCAAATGCTTAAGTGTGGGGGTATTTGATAAACCGTAATATATACATATTTTAATCCCACATTTCGCATACTTTTGGATGATTTAATCCCTTGAATTGTGGAATTTGATGCTCCTAATCCTTTAATTTCATGTTTTATACTTAGGAGAGCATAGGAGGATGAAAAGAACGAGAAACGGGCCAAAAATGGAGAAAATGGGTCAAAATAAGAAATCGACACGGCCTGGGGTTACCGTGCCCCTTTAACAGGCTCGAACACGGCCTGGGCTCGATTCACACGGCCATGCTCCACGGGCGTGTCTCTGCCGTGACCCGTTGTAATTTTACTCAGAAAAGGATACTTGGGGCGAAGAAAGACATTCCAAGTCTATATAAACACCCTAAGTGTGACCTAAAAGGGGGCTCGACAGTGCGCGAAGCGAGAGAGAGGGGCGAACACGTGGAATTACTCAAAGACAGCCAGTTGATCCATCTCAGAAGCCGAAATCACACTCAAGACGGAAGATCTTCCCTTCAATTTCCTTCAGGGGGTTTTAGGATTTTCCTTATGTTTTGTTATTTACTTTCTTCTGAGATGTATTCTTTATTAATTATGAACTAAACCCCTCAAATACCTGAGGGGGATGAAACCTAAGACGGATCTTGTTATTGTTTTCTGAACTGTATGATAAATACTTGATTTATTCTTAATTATGTGTTCTTAATTCTTGTGTTGATTTCAGGATATTGATTCAAGTATTGATGTGCTTAGGCAGTGGAGCAAAAGTCTCTGTTTAAGAGTAGATCTAGCATGGTTAAGCGGAGTTGATCGCAACCCTAGAGATAGGATGACAAAAATCTGCCGGATTAGGGTCAAACCTAATATGGGAGTCCATAGATCGAGTTAATGCAACACTATGGGTTTCAATTAGAAAGAGATTTCAATTAATCAACCTAGGGTTAGACGTTAGTAGCCTCGAAAGAGGTATTAATATAAATTAGAGAATCCTACGGATCAAGTCAAGTGAATAAATCTTCTGGTTCAGAGTTAAATAACAAGTGAAGTCTAGGTGGATTCTTCCTCGGGTATTGTCTTAATCAACTGGTTTTCCCAAAAGTATTTTCCCAATTCACTCTCTGTGTCTTAGCATCCTTAGTTTAGTAATTAGTTAATTAAACATCTATTCCCTTAATACTTAGGCTAGATAATAAAAAGATAGTAACTACTAGTACTCTTGGTCCTTGAGGATACGATATTTCCGGTCTTGCCATAGCTATACTACCGAAAGATAGGTGCGCTTGCCTTATTCGTTGTCATAGTTAGTTTGGACACGATCATGTGACGTTCTCCTACCCAACTACCAGCCATATTTCACCTTAAACGATATAAGAATCTGGGTGACACTCTTATAGTGTTGAATCATTCTTGAAGTTTAAGTTCACTTTCCATTCACACCATCTATCTTTAATTATCTTGATAATTTAAACCGAGCCCATCCAAATAGCTACCTTCCTTTGTTTATTTCTTAGCCGAACCCACCATCACAACTTAGCCAACTTTTGATCCATTTCATCAACATTAAGCCTACTTAGCCTATTAAAACAAATTGAAGATTTTGTGAACGACTCTTCTCGTCGACAATCGGGCACACAAGTGAAACGACTATACTAAATCGAGCCAGATCACATCAGAATTTCACATCATTTCTATTATTAGGCCATTTAAGGAGGGTCCAATTACACAATTGGTCCTTCAATTATATTAAATTCCAATTAAACAAACTTATTTACAATTTAGCCTTAAACTAATTAGGACTAAATAAATAAATAACCCAAAAGTTAGTGGAATGATTGACATCCACCACCGCTTGGACTTTTTGACCATGGTTTAATCACCATTTTGGTCCTTTTACTATTTTAAATCAATAGCAATTAACTTTTTATCTTTTTTACAATTTAATCCTTTTACCTTAATTAAGCAATAAATCATCAAAATTTTCGGACCAAACTTCAATTCACATATAATACAACTCTGTAAATATTAAATAAAAATATTTACGACCTTAAATTACAAAAACGAGGCCCCAATATCTCATTTTCAACAACCACTTGACTTTGAACTAAACCACTTATATTAACTATTAATTCAATTAATTAAAATTCCTAAATCAAAATTCAATATAAAAATTATTATTAACTCGTATAATTTAAATACTAATTATAAAAACTTACTCGTCGATTTTGTGGTCCCGAAACCATTGTTTTCGATACCACTGAAAATTGGGTTATTACACAGAGCTTCTCGCCCAGGCCCAAAGGCTCACTTGAAATTTGAAAGGGTTTAGGAAAAAATATTATGTCTAAAAAATGGGCTTGGGTAAAAAAATTAGGCTCATTTAAAATATGGGTCAAGCTCGAGCTTGAACACTCAAGGGCCAGACCCTACCCGTTTTAAGTTTATAATATTTTATATATATTATGTAATTTTAAACACACTAAAAAAATTAACATATACCAAATATATAATACTACTCTAATATAAATATTAAAATAATGTTAAGATGATTATATAAAAAGTTTCAATAAATAAAAAATATATAAAATTATTAAAATAATATAATATAAATATTTTTTTAAAAATTAAAAAATAATATGGTCGGGCCTAAAATGAGTTTAGGTTAATTTTTTACAAATATGGACGAATTTGGACAAAATTTTAAGCTCAAATTTCGAGCGGAGCTATATTTAGATAAACATAAAATATATTAATATCATATTTAGACATAAATAAAAACCTCTTACTTTATACTCATTCCTCACCTTTACCAACTTACAGGGGCGAAGCCAGGAGGGGCTGGCATGGGCCCCGCCCCCTAAAATATAAAATTGCTATTTAGGCTTTTAAAATTTTTTAAAAATTTTAAATTAGTAAAGGTAAAATTATACTTTGGCCCCCCTAAAATTATAAAAATTCAATTTAGTCATTTACAAATTATAAAGATATAAACTATAAAAAATTAAAATTTCATCCGGCCCCCCAAAAAAATTGTTCTGGCTTCGCCCCTGCCTACTTATTCGAATACCTTATAAATCCACCCAAAACTCTACTTCTGCTCTCCTATTTTGATCCACCTATATATATGGGTAATGGAAATAAGGAAGAGTTTAGCATTAAACCCCAAATTAAATAGCAAAAAATAGAACTCCATACCTCTCCACCGATTGGAGGAGACAAGATTAAATATAAATTTTCAGTTTCTCATCTTCATAAGATCACAATCTAGACTTGGGTTCTCAATTTGTATAGAAAGCGATGAGGAACCATAGGGTTTGACAATATTCTAACTTCAATTTGGCTCTCCTACATTTTAAATCAAAATAATATCTATACACTAAGAGGGTTTGAAGAGGATGTGCCCAAATTTCTTTCCTCCACTCAACATCTTCTTTCATCTTTCTTCCCACTCACTATGCTTTAGAAACGCCTACGCACTATCTTAACCCTCATCTAAGGGTGAGCATTAATTTGGCCTAAGCAACGGCTAGGATAGGATAGGCTTTCTAGTTTTGGTCAATTCGCGATTCAAGGCCTTGGTTAAATTCACTTTTTAATCCTTCAATATGACCGTCTTTTACAATCAGTTGTTAGAATAAGTAGGTCTCTAAATAATTTATTTGAAAAAAATCGAAACATTTCTTATTAATTGATCACAATACTTGTCAAAAATCGAATTTTTTTTTATCAATAATACTGATTCCTATTTCACTATACATATAAGAATTTCAATCTACATTTTATCCTTGAATAGGCTCCATTTGGATATGGTTATTATTGGATCCAGTTACATTAAAAACACTAATATTAGTAAAATTAATTGTGACATTAGATATTTTACCGAATTCAAACAAATCACCATTTACAATCATCTTGTTTTTAATTAAAACACTTCAAATAATAGGTTTTTATTCTGGCTGAAGCCTAAAGCTGCTATTCGACGTAGAAGAGTTACTTAAACATGCCTGACCATCCAATGGGCCAGGCCTCTAAGCTTGAATAACATTTAAGGCAGATTATTATTTAATAATTAAAAATATCAAAATGTTGAGTCTAAAAACAAAATTCTCTTAAACCTTTTTTTTTAAAAAAAAAAAATTCATGAAACTCTAACTAAAGCTTTTATTTATTTAAGTAATATCAACATTTTTATCCCACTGTGCAATACCTTCACTTTATGGCCTCTACTATTTCTCCGCTCCACCATGAAATTGTCCCCAGTCGTAGGCTGAATACCAAACTAAACAAAAGTTTCATTATACCATAATATACACTTATTTATGGGTCGGGTTGGGTTGATGCAAAATTTTAGATTCGTTTTCTAATCAAGATTCGGCTTAAAAAATAGATTTAAGATTCTGTTAAAGTTCGACTCAAATTAAAAATGCTAAACTCGAGCTTGACCCGGTCCGCCCGTATTAAATTTTTAATATAAAAATAATTTTAAAAATATAATACATCAAATATACTAAAAACATTAAAATAAATGCTTCCCAACAAATTGAAATGCATTTAAAAATAATAATAATTATATAACATTAACATAATTGCAGCTTAGCAAGCAAATACCTCTAAAATAGTAACAAAATTAACAATAAAAAAAGAGTTATACAATATCTAAATAATAACAACAAAATAGTACAATTACAACCCGTCTTTGCTCAATAGATACAAAACACCCATACTTTAGCACCTGGTGCAATAGCGAGCACCAGTTTGACCTAGGGAGGCGGTGATTTAGTGGCAGTAGGAGGCAAAGTTGCTTTGTTACCTATTCCATTAGGAGCTGTAGATTTTTCAATCCATCACATTCATACATTTACGATTCATGTGACGGTATTGATACTCCTGAAAGGTGTTCTATTTGCTCGCAGCTCCCGTTTGATACCAAATAAAGTAAATCTCGATTTTCGTTTCCCTTGTGACAGGCGTGGAAGAGGAGGGACATGTCAAGTATTCGCTTGGGATCATGTCTTCTAAGGACTATTCTAGATGTACAATTCAATTTCGGTAATAATAATAGCGAAATGGCAACAAAATAGTATTAAATAGTAGCAGAAAATAAAGTATAGCTTATTGGGCCGAACTAGGCTTGGGCTAAAAAATCTGTCCGGATGGGCTTTTTTGGTCCAAATTTATTTTTCGAGCCTATATTTTTTTACTAAATTCTCACTTTTCAGATAAACTTTCGAACCTGAATGGGTGACGGTCTAGTTACAAGTCCAAAGTTGCATTTCCATTGAAATTCCTATTTTTCCAAATTTAACTGCATTAGTCAAATTATACTGCTTTGTCACTTAGTCACGTAAAGATTTTTTTTGTTAAAAGCGGCACTTAAGTTGTTAATTTTCTTTCAATCTATGTAGAACATGATACAGGCCAATAAAAACATGACATTTTTATTGGACATTGAAAATTCTTTAAAAATAAAAAAGATGATGGGGACTAATTTGTATCACAGTAATCTTCTCAAGGAACTACAATTCTATCTTAACATAAACTGTTCTCCCCAAGCATTTTGTCATCCGAGAAGAATATAATATATAGCAGATTAAAATTAAAACATGTATATTGAATTTTTTTTTTTTCAATCAAAGTGTCAAAACAACAGGATTAGACAGATAGCTCCATAGGAATGGCATTAGCCCAATATTATATATTGAATTCGATAGTTTATATTTTTGTTTACTATTATTAACATTGCAACAAAAATGAAGATACAATAAAAATGGGGCTTGAACGCCTTTGTTCAGCCACACTAAAAAAAAGGTGCTTTAAAGTTCTCATCAACACTAATTTCTTCTTTTCTTTTCTTTTTTTGCTCTCACTTGATATTTATATTTGCTTCTAATAAGAGGCAAACAATTCTAGTTCATGGTTTTCCTCTAACTGTAACAATTTGGCCAAAACTCCAACTAATGGAGCTGTATTATACGTGCAAGCCTCGGTTTGCATGTAATTATCTCTTTGGTCCCAAAAATTATCTTCGGAATCAGGTCCCCCGACCACCGCCCCAACCAACACATTAGGATTCACTTCGGCTCGATTATACCAATGGTCATAACCTTGAGTGCACCCAATGAACCCTTTATTCTCCCTGTATGACACGATTGAGGCCCCTCTATGGTGCACCTTGGTGGGGTATTTTGATCCATAACCCACTAAATAACTCATGTTCATGGGATTTGAACCTAGTACGTAATCAACTTGAGATTTGGCAAAACTGAGGATCTCTTCATGATCCACTGTTCCGGCGGGACAACGGAGGTTTTGGTTCGAATCTTGGAGGAATTCTGAGTAGATGGTGAGAAGGAATGCTGCCGTCGTCACGTATTGCATGTTGTTCCATTGCCGGATGTATAAAAGGCCTCCTGGGGTTCGGTCAATGTTGGTGGTGGTGTCGTTGTTTTTGTTGAGACATGAGCATAGGTAGTACTCGGCTTTTGATCGGTATTGCTTCAGAATGTGAGCGTGCTGCTTGTGTTTTTCCTTCGCCAGCAACTACCAAGGAAAAAAACAGAATTCATTTTAATACCATTTTCGTGTAATATATAATAAAAACTAAACCAGTTAAAATAGAATATTAAAATTAATTAAAATAGAAATTGAGTTAAAAAATTATCATTGTCTTGATAGAAAACATGAATGTTCCATAGAAAAGATCCAAAATTCAACAACATTTAAATTGACCACACTATGATAGGTCCACGCTAGATTTATTCAAAAATGGAGCAGACCAATTTAATTTAAATTGAATGCAACCGTTTTGAGTTGTGTTTGATGAGTCGTAATAACAAATATTCAAGGATTTTTGCAGAGATTTACTGCAAAAATAAAAAAAGGTCGAAAATACGTGGGTCTACAAAAATAAACAAGCTTGTGAAGGTGAAGGTATGCCCAACATCCATAAATGAAAGAGCAGCCTGTAACCATTCACTTTGATTGGCAGTGGGGCAAAGACATCTACCAAAAGACCCTACCTCAAAATGCTTACGATATTATTATATATTTGTTTACCCGGTTAGTTTACACCTCCTGTGGTTTTGGAGCGGCAACAATGTAGTAGCGGAGCATGAGAAATTACTGTTGCTTTTCCACTAGATTTAAGCTCAGTGGCACTGATCTAGGCATCAATTGCACATGGATCGGTGCACTTATGCTTGTAAGTAAACAAAACCAAAAGATGGTTCCTTGATTAGGGATGACTCTATCAGTGTACTTTGCTATGTTTTTTTTATAATAAAAAGAAAAGGTGGAAGTGCATGTTCATTATTACATCTTTGAATCTAGAAAAAAGCAAATCTCATGAAGATTTTGGGGAGTCATCCCCTCTTAATTCGGATTAATAAATTTTAAATATTCAAATATCTTTGTATATGGAGAAACAATACATTAGCGTAATTTGTTTTGCTCCTGTTGATATTTTTAAAAGCACCGAAACATTGGACATCGATTTGGCATCATTAAATTTGTTGTTTTTTCTTCAAAATTGTTCAAATCTTACTTTTTCTTGTTAAATATGAAATGACCCCTAATTAAACAGTCTAATAATATAAGCAAATTGGCAGTGATGACTGATGAGAGGGATTTACCTTTGAGGCCATAATTTGAACTCCAGCGTACTTAACATCCCAACTGAACTCCGTAATGGCCCAACCAATCCCACCAAAAGCATCAGCATTGTTTACAACGTATTTCAAATACTCCTCCTTGTCGGTGGCCTCGTAAAGCCACAAAGCTGCCCACAGCAACTCATCCATGTATCCGCTCACCGACGCATAGTAGTTTTTCACCACCGCAACGCTTCCGTCATATTTCCCCCTGTACTTATCCCCGAACTCAAACAACTAACACCCACCGAAAAAAGGAACCAAATTTCAAAACCCAAATTTAATTTTTCATAATCATGGAAGATGTAATATTTAAGTTAAAACAAGGGCTTAGGTACCTCTTGGGCATGGTGCAAGAGTAAGTGAGAGTAATGTGGGTTTGTTTTCTTGAACACAATCGAGGCGGCCGCCATTGCCGCCGCCGTCTCTCCGGCCAGATCCGATCCGGGATTGTTCTGGTCGATCTTGTAAGCTTGGCGCGAGGTGGTCATATCCTCGGGGCGTTGCCAACAGTAATGGTCAGTGTCCCCATCACCCACCTCTGCCCATAGTACATTGGGGCTGGTGTGTGCCTTGATGAAGTAATCCGTCCCCCATTTAATAGCCTCTAAAGCACGCTCCAATTCCCCGGCAATGGCGATTTCGTCTTGGAATTCGATGATACCCCAAGACAACATTGTGACGGTAAAAGCCATTGGGAGTCCAAACTTGACGTGATCCCCAGCATCGTAATATCCCCCCACTAAATCCACCTACAATAACAGATAACATTTCAACTTAGAACAATATTTCGAAAAAAAATCCAAAAGAAAAAAAAAAACTAAAAACCCAGTTTCTGGGCATTCAATGAATGGGGACGTACTCCTTGTTCCAATCCGTCGGTGAGGCCAGAATGGTCGCGCCAAGTGACGCGTTGGTTGTAGGGTAAACGACCGGATCGTTGGGATTCAAAGTAGAGGAGGCTCTGGGTTAATGCATCGGCATAATCAAATGGTTGAGCTGCTGCTGTTGTTGTAAGAATGGCGAAAACAGCAGCGGAGAAGAGAAGAAGGGTCGAATGGGAGGCAAATCTGGGGGTATTTTGATGATTGTTGTTTAGCTGCTTCTTCACCATCATCATCTTCTCCATTGTCCCCTCCTTCCCTCCTAAACCAACCATTTTATTTGGCTACTTATTGAGTGTGTTTACTTTTAGGAGTGAAGTGAACAGAAAAAGCATTATCTTTCTCTCTTTATTTGGAGGGCTTAATTTAGCATTACGTTACGTAGGAGGTAATGTGCATCTACAAAAATTAGTTCAAATTTTGGGGGTTTTTTTTTATTATGGAAATTGAAATTAGTAAAAACTAAAATTACAAGTTCTACTGATTTCGGTTTTTGCATTAGAATGTGAATAGACGGCTTTTTGTCTTCTTTTTCCGTAGAAAGCGTGATTTAAGCAAATGTGCCCATATCCCTCCCTCTTTTTGAGCATTAATTAATAAGAGACTAGAAGTGATTTCAACCCCCAAAAAAGAAACTAAATTAATAACTTTTTTTTGATTCTGAGATTTAAATCCTGTTCAATATATATTCTAAATTTGGTATCTCGTCTTATCGTAAATTATTTTAATCTATGTAGATTACGCTTAATTTATGTTTTGTAATATTTAATTTTAATAAAAATCAATTTATATATCTATCAACAATATTATCTGAAGATAAATATAGTTTAAACATAATTATAATATACCCATAAACGCATAAGAATATACAAATCACTTTTTATAAAAAATTTACAATAAAGGTTGCTTAAAGAATAGAATAATGTCATAAATGATTACTATAAAATCATTATTTTTTCAATTTAGTCCAGTAACTTCAAATTTGTATTTAAAAAATTATTAGTTTCATCTTAAATTTTAACAAAATTTTTATACGTTCCCTTCACTTTAAAAATTATGTTATTTTTAAATTGAAAATATTAAACCATGTTTTTAATTTAAATCCAAAATTTTGTAAGACTTTTAAAAAATTAAAGTATCAAAATACAATTATTTAAAAAAAAAAAGCCCACTAGCATATCGAATGTATCAAATTCTATTAAACAAAATAAAAATTTCCAGGTCCATTAAACAATTAATTCTTTAATAATATGATCGGTTCAAGCATTCTTTATGATCATGTGCACCAAGTAAATAGGAAATTTCATAATCTAATTAAAATAATGTTTATTTATTTGTCTATTTTACATCTTAAGCAATAGCTCCTAATTCCCATGAGATCATGGAGGACAAGGCTCATAATAAGTGGCCTGCTGCCACAATTTTATATATAATATATAGGTCAAATTCCCCTTTGGGTATATTATGAATTTAGTACTTGTATTTTTTTTAAAATTTAATCCTGATCCAATGGTAACATGTAAATCTATTTAGTTAAATTTTGTTCTTAGTCTTGTATTATGCTCAAAGTTATAGATTTAATCTACATTCATTAATTGGATATTTCGTAATGACTATATTTTTTAAATTTCAAAACTTAAGTCTTAATGCAAACGAAAATTGTTAAATCTATTTGTGAAAAATATAAATATCGGTAATGACAATATATATCGCAAGGAAAAGAGAAATAAAATAAAGAACACACAGATTTTACGTGGAAACCCTTTTGGGAAAAAACCACTGGCAGAGGAGAATAAAAATTCACTATGTCGAATTCGAACACATTACAAAATGAATAGACTATGTCTATTTATAGGCTTGTAAAACCTAATTCTAATCAAAGTAAATATATATTATGCTAATAAATGCTAAATATATTATACTCATAAATACTAAATCTTCTAGAAAGAAGATATATTTTGTTTAGCTTGACTTGCAAGCAATATCTTAGAATTTGGGTCACACAACTCTAACAATCTCCACCTTGACACGAATTCTCAACAAACAAGTTCTTCATCGCGAACTCTCAACGAACAAGTTCTCCACCTCTTCCATAAAACCCTTAAGGGTTTAACTTCAACAATGAACACCAACCAAGTCTAAACAATGCTCAAACTTGGTTATAGGAAGTGACTTAGTCATCATATCTCGCAGGATTTTCATGAGTACTAATTTTGCTCACAACAATATCACCACGAGCAATAATATCACGAACCAAACTATGCTTCACAACCTGGGAGAACACATCTGTGAAGTCCACTCTTGGAATTTGATCAGTAACCCTTTGCAACAAGCCTTGCTCTATATCCGGGTTCTTCAACTCCTGGAGTCCCTTCTTTCTTTTAAACACCCATTTACAATGAATGACCTTTTTACCTTTAGGAAGTTTCACAAGATCCCATGTTCTGTTTTTGTGGAGTGATTCCATCTCCTATTGCATAGCAAACATCCAATTTTCTGAGTCTTCACAGCTAACCGCCTCAGAATAATTAGACGGCACTTGGTTTGCATCTATATCTTGACCACATTTAAAGCATAAGCAACGGATCAAATTTCGGCCATACTTCTTTGGAGGCTTAATTTCTCTTCTAGTTACTGTTTTTGGCGATAGAGTATTGTGGTGAAGAAGCAACTCTATTCTCAATTTTTGTACTGGGCTTGAGGAATTGACTCTGTATTAATCTGATGCTCCACCGCTTTTGATTTTCTTTATTGGAAGAGTCTTTAAGAGATAAGTTAGGTAGCATAGCGGTTTCATCAAAAATAACATCTCTGCTAATCACAACTTTTCTATTTTCAGGACATCATAACTTATACCCTTTTACACCAGCTTTATAACCAAGAAAAACACATTTAATGGATCTCGGTTCCAATTTTCCATTATCAACATGAGCATACGCAGAGACACCCAAAGATCTTTAAATCGTAATAATTAGCGGGATTACGGACCATACCTCTTGTGGAGTCTTTTTCTCAATGGCAACGGATGGAGATCGATTGATCAAAAAACATGCAGTAGAGGCCGCTTCAGCCCAAAACGACTTAGGTAAGTTGGCATTTGACAACATACATCGAACTTTCTCCATGATCGTTCTGTTCATTCGTTCTGCAATGTCGTTTTGTTTGTGGAGTATGACGAATCGTCAAGTGTCTCATGATCCCTTCGACTTGCATAGTTTATTAAACTCATTTGAACAAAACTCTAAGCCATTGTCTGTGCGCAGAGGTATTTTATTTGTTTTCCGTCTATTTTTCAATCATAGTTTTCCAAGACTTAAATGCGGAAAACACATCGCTTTTACTCGCTCAGAAGAATGCCCAAACTTTTTGGAAAAATCATCAATAAAAGTTAGCATATAATTAGCTCCACCTCTCGAAGGCACTCTTGATGGCCCCACACGGATCGTAATGAATATACTCAAACGTTTCCTTCGTGTTATGGATTCTTCGGTGAATCGAACTCTTTTTGCTTTCCAAAACGCAGTGCTCACAGTAACTTCGGTTTGCAAATTCCTTGCCCATCAAGAAGTCCTCTTTTGCTCAATTCTGCCAGGCCATTCTCACTCATATACCCGAGGCGCATATGCCAAAATTTAGTAATATCATCATCGACAAGGAAGAGGAAGCGACAGTGCATCACCAATAACGATAGAACCCCGCAAAACATATAACTTGGCGCCTTTCTCCGCCTTTCATCACAACGAGGAACCTTTGGAAATCTTCAAAATCCCACTTTCAAATTTGTGTATTTGTACCCTTTTGAATCAAGAGTACTTAACGAAATTAAATTTCTCTTCAATTACGGAACATGTCGTGCGTCACTAAGTATTACGACAACTCCATCAAACATCTTAACTTTAATTGTTCCAACACCGTGATTTTACACGAAGCATTATTACCCATCAAAACAACACCTTCGCACAATCGTTTTGTAAGTTGTAAACCAATCCCGATTGGGACTCATGTGAAAGGTGCAGCCTGAATCAAGTATCCACTCCTCGCTCACTTTAGAATTATTGTGAAGTGACTAGAAGTTCACCATCATTTGTAGTCTTCTAAAACATCACCTTCACCGAATTTTCTCGTTTGTTTTCCTTTGATTCGTAGCCTCCCTTTTAATCTTGTTCTGTAGCTTATAGCACTCAGTTTTATGTGCCCTTTCTTCTTGCGAGAAGTTGCAAGTTTTACCTCTGTTTGAAGACTTCGTTCTACCCTTAGATTTACCGCGAGGATTCCGTTCCTGTGTCCTTCCACGATCATCATCGACATTCCGATCTTGTCTCCCACGAACAATGAGACCTTCTCCCTGTGAGTCGGGTTTAACCACAAGATGCTTCATCTTATCATACGAGGTCAAAGAATCATAAACCTCATCAATCTGTGAGAGACTCACGGCTATATAAAATCGTGTCTCTCAAGGTTGAATAAGACAGGCGCTTACGAACAAAGTAGAATCAACCCTAGATCTTCCTTATCATCTTGAACCTCCATGGCCTCCAAGTTTGAGAGAATTTCTTTAAACATCATTAAGTGTTCGTGTACGAATGCACCTTCCTCCAAACGATGAGCATAAAGACGTTGCTTCATATGCAACTTCCTGGTTAGAGTTTTCGACATACATATTTGTTCTAGCCTCTTCCATAATGCAGCGGCGGTCTTCTCCTTCATCACATCCTGTAAAATTTCGTTAGACAAATGCAGATGTAACTGTGTTAATGCCTTTCGATCCTTGCACTTCTTCTCTTCCTCCGTCAATGTCGAAGGCATCTTATCTACCCCTAGCAGGGCTTCCTCTAAATCCATCTGTGCAAGAACTGCCTGCATCTTTATCTGCCACAACGCGAATCTGGTGTTGCGATCTAACAGTGGAATTTCATACTTCAAAGACGCCATTACCGTGATCGAGATGAAAAACCCGGATGCTCTGATACCAATTTGTGAAAAATATAAATGTCGGTAATGACAATATATATTGCAAAGAAAAGAGAAATAAAATAAAAAACACACAGATTTTACGTGGAAACCCTTTCGGGAAAAAATCACGGGCAGAGGAGAAGAAAAATTCACTATGTCGAATTCGAACACATTACAAGAGGAATAGACTATGTCTATTTATAGGCTTGTAAAACCTAATTCTAATCAAAGTAAAAATATATTATGCTAATAAATGCTAAATATATTATACTCATAAATACTAAATCTTCTAGAAAGAAGATATATTTTGTTTAGCTTGACTTGCAAGCAATATCTTAGAATTTGAGTCACACAACTCTAACACTATTAATTGTTTTTTTTAAGTAATATATGAAAATATCAAACAAACATAACATTACACATGTGATAATATGTTTGACACTTCAATTTTTAAAAATAACAAAACTTAATGAATTTTATAGTTATCATTTGGTTAGGACCAAAATTTTCAAATTCTAAAAATAAAATGCAGGGATTGAAAATGATCAAATTAAAGTATAAGTATTAAATCCGCAATTTAAGCAAAGTACAAGGTCTAATTGCAGAATTTGACCTACAATGTCTAATATATACGTATGTATGACGGGCGAATCTAGGGGGTTGGCAAAAGCCTCGATCCCCTGTAAAATGGAAAATTTTCTATTTTAGCCAATTTAAAATTAATAAAGGTAAAATTATACTTTTATCCCCCTTAAAAATGATAAAATTTTAATTTAATTCTTTAAAAAATATATTTTTACTATCATAAAAATTACAATTTAATTTCTATCTTCCTAAAAAAAATTATGACTTCGTCATCCGTATAAGTGCTGAGAAAGGAAGTGCTAGTTTTTAATGCGTGGAGCTGAAAATTCCACTGCCCAATATGAAATCTTCTTTTGTTTTTTTTTTTTTAATTTGTGGCCATGAAAGAGACAATCCCATTGCATAATAGCAAACAGTATCTGCACTGACCGGGAAAGTTCAACATGTTTTCCATGCACTTTCACTTTTGTTTCCTTTTATTATTATTACTTTTTTTTTTTTTTGTCTTTTTTGATTAATTGATTCATTTATAGCAGTGATATTATATTTAATGTAAGAATTAATGATTTAGATTAAAATATATATTATAAGGCATTGTTTAATAGTAAGTAAAATACTGTAGATTTTTTAATAAACACTCAATGGAAACATAAACAATAATATTATTAATATAGTGGTCAACTATTGTATCTAGTATAATTTATTATTATCATAATGAGTGCGTTAACTAACCTTAAAAGAGTGTGATAAGTGCATTTTGCTACAAAAACTATTTACAGTAATTATTTTTATATTCAATTAATGCAATAACATTTTATATTCATTTTTGTCACTATATTTTTAATTATTTTTTATATATACACAAATTCAACATTTCCTTTTGGCTGCCAAAGTTTTAATCATAGAAGGAGATGTCTATGCATCACCTGTTCTTTTCTTTTCAAAAAAAAAAGAAATCATATACCATCACTTATTTATGATTGAACAAATAATTATAATCTTTTGGATCTTATTATATCCATCACGAACATGCAATTAATTAAAACAAATAAACTTTTCTATATTCTTTCAAGGAGTTGATTATGAGCATAATCATGACCCTCCAACGAATAAAAGCAATATTTGTAATCCTACCAAAATAACAAGTGTTTCTAAAAGTATCTTTTAAACCTCATTTAATAATAATTAACAATCTTAGTTTTTGCTTTGAATTTTCATGTAATGAGAATTTCTTTTTGATAATTTAATAAGTTTTAAATAAATGAAAACTCCTAAAAATTAACATGGTTGGCACTTGGCAGTTGGCATGCATACCTAAAACATGGTGCATGGTGATTGAAGGGAGGGAAAAAAGGTCCAAGGTTTTTGCACTCAGAACTTGAGCACCAAATTCTGTCGGTGGAAGTCTCGCCAGCCTCCACGTGTACAAAGAAAGCGGTAAACAGCTGGTCAAAACTCAGATTTGATTTCGGAATCAATCAGGTAAGCTTATAAAATAGGATAAACTATAAAAACAGTCACTTTTGTTTACCCCATATGTTTTAGTCACTTATGTTATCGTTTTGTTACGAAATAGTCACTCTGCAGTAAAGCTCCATTACCAACGTGGCAGTCCAAATAGGTTTTAAATGCCAACTTGGATGTCTAACTGGGATAAGAATAGTTTTTTTCAGTCAAAATGGAAAATAAAATTAAAAGAAAGAGAGACAAACGGTTTTTTTTTCAGTTCAAAGTGTAATTAATTTAAAGTTTTTAATTAAATAATTTATTTAATTAAAAACCTATTCTCGTCCTAGTTGGACATCCAAATCGACATTTAAAACCCATTTGGACTGTCACGTAGGATTTCCATTAGAGAGATAATGGAGCTTAACAGTAGAATGACCATTTTATAACAAAACTATAACATAAGTGACTAAAACGTAACATTTCAAATAAAAGTGACTATTTTTATAGTTTACCGTATAAAATAACATATTGAATTTCGGGAAAAATTAGATTTAGATTTTTTAAAAATAATTATTTAATTTACATGAAACGGATATAAAAAATTCATAATATATTAGAAATGGTAGGAATTATGTATAATATGAAAAAATGCATGTTAATAAGAAAGGAGCACCGACTTGGTTTACTTGAAGTGGACCATCGTTGTTCCCTGGCCGACATTCTGCTAACTTTTTACTATTACCCATTTGCCTCAAACAAACCCTGAATATTGTCAACCTCTCAATTCAAAAATTCCTTCTCCTGGTCTTTGCTATAACCACACAAATGTAGTTCCATCTTCAAATTTGATCAACTTATGTTGTTGTAATTTGAATTTCAAATTCCTCCTCTTTCAACCATCCTTTTACTTTTATCCTCAATTTATTTCTAAACTGCCTTATATAATTCCAATTATCCAAATGAGTATAAGCTTTTTCATATTTTTATTTGCTCAACTAAATTCATAATAATTTATCTCTTTACTTCCATTTTTCAAAATGAAATATTTCAATTATTATATTTATTTTATATCTAAATAGTATACAACATTATATTAATAAAATTAAAATCATGAAATAAATAATATTCAAAATTAAATATTTATTATTAAAAGACTACTATTTTTTTATTAAATAAAAAATAATTCTATTATATAAATTCAACATTTGTACTAAAAACATCTATACTTAAAATTCTAAATTGATCAAATAACAGCCTATTAGATGTTATATGGGCCATGGGGAATGGGCACATTTATTGGGTCGAGATGTTGGATGCCAGCTTAATCATAATCTCTTGTGCAGTGTGTTTTGGACCCGGAAAATGGATCCAATGAGAAACGGTAGCACCCATTTTTGTACGTCTGTGTGTTCTAATCGTCTTAACTATTGAATTTTTCACAGGAAAAAAACAAGGCTATTTTATTAAACTAACCCCAAAAATTTTGATATATACAAAAATGACCCAGGTTTAAAAACAATCACTAAAATAACCTAAAATGAACAGTAAAATGGGGTTTTGGGACATCATTTGCCGGCACCACCTTGTATTTTGCCCCCATGATTGCCTGATTATTGTGTCATGCTTTAAAAAATTAAATTTTTTAACTTTGGGAACACAATGGCCAGCACCAGAGTATTTTTTAAAAAAATCGTATCATACTGGTATATAAAAATACCAATATCTAAAAAAAAAAATTGTTTCTAGCCTTAGAATGGTCAGCACCACACTGTAAAAAAATAAAAAATAAAAATAAAAAATTGGTGCTGGCCTGTAGATGGCCGGCACCAGTACAATTTTCGTGTTCTAGATACAATTTTTTTTTAATTTTGGCCTTCTAATGGCCGGCACCTGACTTAAAAAAAAAAATTTGTTCTGGCCTTGTAATGGCCGGCACCAGACTGTAAAAAAAAAATTGGGAACTGGCCTGTAGATGCCGGCACCAATACTTTTTTTGTGTCCCGATGCAATTTTTTTATTTTTTGCCTTCTAATGGCCGGCACCAGACTTAAACAAAAAAAAAATTGTTCTGGCCTTGTAATGGCTGGCACCAGACTGTAAAAAAAAAAAATTTGGTTCTGGCCTTTGAATGGCCGGCACCACACTGTAAAAAAAAAAAAATTAGGTGCTGGCCTATAGATGGCCAGCACCAGTACTTTTTTCGTGTCCTGATGCAAATTTTTTTACTTTTGGCCTTCTAATGGCCGGCACCAGACTTAAAAAAAAAAATTTGGGTGCTGGCATGTAGATGGCCGGCACCAAACATTATATATATAGTGGGTGATTTGGGTTCTGATAGTGTAAATGGATAAGGAAAAAAAAATTGAGAGAAGAATAAAAATGTGAGTGTTTTTTAGTTTATCATCAAATGAGTTCTTTTTAGTGGATTGTATAAGGAAGTTTTTTGTAGTGGATTGTATATGAGAGTTTTTTGTAGTGTACAACCGAATTTCGGGGTTGAATTATATACTGTCATGTTTTAACGGAGTTGAATTATATACTGTAATGTCCATGCCTAAAGGTTATGTTGTTAAGGGTTGGATAACTTTCTGTACCTTAGATAGGTAATCGAGATGTCCAACGCAGATGGACATTATCTATGGTGCAATAGCGTCCCTATGGAAAGGTATCTCAGGGGACAATGAAAGAAGAAATGGTCTGGAGCTTTTAGGAAGTTATATTTTCCCTTGGTTTTCTGTTTCTTTTTAATTTTGTTGACTGTGTCAGCTATCCAATTATCCTGTACAGATGCAACGTAGACTTGATTCAAGCAGAAGACGATTAATTGTGAAGAAACTGTGGGAATTTATTAGGATTTAACGTAGACCTGATTCAAGCAGAAGACAATTCAACGTAGACCTGATTAGAATGTTTGTATTTTTTTTATATATGTAAATTTAATGTAGTTGTTTAGGATTTAAGGTTTCATTTTTTATATTTTCGTGTATTAATTTCTTTGAATGTTTGTATTTTTTTGTATCTGTAAATTTAACTTAGTCCGTATTATATGTAGTTTGAATTTAATTTTTTTGTGTATTAATTTTACCAATATGTTTGTAGTTTGTTGGATGTTTAAATTTAATTTAATGTATAATGGCCTTGTTTGAATTATATATTTTCTGTATTAATATTTTAGAATGTTTGTATTTTATTGTGTTTGTAAATTTAATTTGTCAATTTCTATTACTTATTCGAATTATATTTTTTAAATTAAATATTTCGAACTCATTTATTAAAATAAATAATTAATTTAGAGAAATTAAACTAATATTAAAAACAGAATAATTACAAAATAAAGTAAATATTTATAGATAAAAATTAAAATTGTCGTGATCTCGGCGACGTCCCCGGCGCTGGCGTGTAACAGTCCGAACGCCTCCGTCGGCGATGTCGTTCACCTTGCTGAGGCGTTTGATAATTGCTAGGTCCGACCTCCAGTGTCCCGTCCGGTGCACTTAGAAAAGTAGAATAATCATATACACCATAATCGGGAGTTAATGGGTATTGCGTGACCAGAGGTGCCGATGGAAAAATATCCTCAGTGGTGGGTGTACGTGCTTCGAGATCGAGCTCCGGGTGGTATGAGGACGATCCAGACCGTGTCGAATGTTGAGGCTCGAGGTCGTCACCAAAAATATCCTCGAACGATGGAGGAATTTCTTGCAGCGGATCCGGATCCAGGTGGTGTGATGATGAGCCGGATGCTTCATATTGGGGCTCGAGATCGGGGTTCGAGGCAGTATCAGATTCGATGTTCCCGACTGGCAGAACTCGATTATGGCACGGTCGTGCGTTCCTTTGTTGCCATCGGGAAGATTCCGGTTGCGCGTCTCTTTGGATCAGCATGTAATGACCTTGGTATATAAAGGGTTTCTCGTGTGCCATATACCATGCTGCATACTCGCGCGTAGAAGAGAACCCTCCCTCTAAGACATACAATGGAGGGCGCCTCGAATGTCGATCATTCAATAGAAAGATATACGGTTGATGTTTTTGCGCCCAATTTAAAGCGTCCCGACCCGAATTCTTTTTGTCCATTTCGTGAACTTCACTGATGTCAACGAGAGGGTTTGGGATAGATTGTGCGCAACCGAACTGCCTTAAAACCCGACCTCCATCGTGCCACTCCACCATATGGAAATTAATCAACGGCACATTTGACACGAATAGCTGTTGCTGCTCGATAACCCATGCTGGTATGAGCGTCGCGATATCTTCCTCAACCTATGGCATCCATATAAACTGCATAATATAGACAACACGTTATTATTTAATATTTTTCTTGTGCAATAATTGTATTTAAAAAAGAAAGATTCGGAATCGTATTTTACGCCATCCTCGGAATGAGTCTCTATCATCATACGGTACATAGGTACTGTGAATGATCGTCCGATTCCTGGTACAGTTGCTCATCTAAAAAAATGAATAAATATATCAGATTATTTTTTCCATGCAAAAAAAGAGTATACTATACTATACAATTTAAAAATAGATGGCAAAATTAAACTATATATTTACCTATTAACGAGTGGCCACACATACGTTTGGTGGCTCACTGATGCCAAAAATGGCATTCGGTACAGTGCCCAAGACTGCAGTAGAAGGCAGCAGCCGCCCATTATTTTCGTAGATGGCTTTATCGCTCGACAAAGCTCACGGTATAAGCATGCCAACACTGCAGAGCCTCAACTAAATATTCCGGCAAGCTCGAGATCCTCTAATAAGGGGAGATACATTATTGGGACTTTATTTTGATTGACGTCCGGTAATAGTATCCCACCTATAAGTTGAAGAATGAACGCTCTTGCAGCGTAGATAATGTCCATCTGCGTTGGACTGCTCGGAAGATCCTGGAAGTTTTCTTTTAACCATGTAAATTTAATATTGGTTAATCGTCCTTCCTCATCGTTGGGGGGCACCCTTCCAAGTAACCGCTCACAAGTGCCCCACGGGTCGGGCAGTCTTCCAAGCCCGGCCACTGCTTGCCCGTTTATAGACAGCCCTAGTTGGACTGCTACGTCTTACAGTGTAATGGTTACCTCCCCACACGGGAGGTGGAATGTATTTGTCTCCGGGCGCCATCTTTCAAATAAGGTCGATATTAAATCGGCCCGTAGCTCATATATTTGAGTGTACGCGGCTACCCCAAAACCCGCGATATTCAAATACGGCAAAACTCTTCGATTGAGAAAATAACCCGGATCATGCAACCGGGGTATAACAATTCGGTATGTTTCCTGCGTTTATAGTAAATATATAATGTTATATTTCTCGTTTAAAAAAGAATATTTAAAGAATATTTAAAATTAAATGAAACAATTTGAGACACGTTTACCTTATGCACATTGGCTGCAATGTGGTTATTGTCGTTTATCTTATCCATGGAGTGATCGGCGGTGGTTGGCGGTGGTCGGAGGTTCTCGGTGGTCGTCAATCGCCGGCGGAGTGGCCTATTTATAGTGGGCAACCATAGTGGCTGAAGTGAAGGGCAAAATTGGAAAAAAAAAGGTGGATGTGGCCGGCCATTGAAAGGCCAAATTGGCCTTAACAGGCCTAAACCTAGGCTTGATGCAAGCCTGCATCAGTTATCTTTTCAGTATTTCTTTTTCTTTTTTATTTAAATTTCATTTTATTTATATTTTGATTTAATTTCATTTACATTTCCATTTCATTAAAATTATCAATCTTTCCATTAAAATTTAATTATTTAAAATTTTAAAATTTTATATTAATTTAACATTTCATTCTATTAATTTTTTTCATTTAAATTTATTTCTTTTCCTAATATAATTTCTTTTTCATTTCAATTCCATTTATCTTATTTCAATTAAAAAAATTAAAAAAGAGACCCTAACAGTGGCCTCTGATTAGAAGTCATTTCAACTTCCTTTTTTCCCTTTTTTTTCATTTCATATTTATTATTTATATTGGCTATTTTAACATATTTAACATTTGAATTTCATGTCATGTCATTTCACCATTTTTTTTTTATTTTTCTATTATTTCAATGGCCGGCCATTGCTAGCCCATTTTCTTCTTCAATTTGGCACAAGCCTGACACAGGCATGACTTAAAGTCATGTCGCCTTTTTTTTTTCATTTAATTCCAATTTCAATCTCAATTTCATTTAATTTGAATTTCCATTTCATTTCATCTAAATTTCGTTACAAATTACATTTCATTTGATTTTCCATTTCATTTAAATTATCTTTCTTTTCATTTTAATTTAATTTTTTCTTATTTCATTTAAATTTATTTTTTCCTCATTTCATTTATTTTTCATTTTTTTTTCTCATTTCATTTATTTGATCTATCTTCTAATTTCATTTAAATTATCTTTCTTTTCTTTTCATTTATTTTATCTAATCAAGTGTTTAATTTGAATAAAGTATATTATTTATCTAATTTTTCATATTTTTACAATATATTTACAAGAACATGCGCTCAATAATATATCATTCGTCATCTTCGAGTCCGGCATTATGAGACGATTGACCGGAAACATAGACATGATGTGGGCATGTTAATCGGTTGTTTCCGGATGTTCGACACACAGTGCACAGTTTGGGTTCGCCCGTCTCTCTGACATCCATGTCATTTTGAATTCTCGTCGATTGTGGTCGACCTTTAGGATGTCTACGGAGACTACGGTCAGGCACCATCTCAAAAGTAGGCCGTGGAACTTCCCAGTTTGAGACATCGGGCATTACAGGAAATTCATTCCCCCATATACGCAATGTGCGTTGCAACGCGTAGATCTTTTCTATGAATTGTTCAACATTTAAGTTTGCTCTCGCACACGCTGCATGAACATGCGCACACGGATATTGAAGAGTCTAAAATATCCCGCACTCGCATTGCCTGTTACGCAGATAAACTGCGTACGGCCTAGGTGGAAGACTCGAACGACGGCCAATGTACTCTTGAACTTGGAAAGTCTCCCAGTTGCGCGAATACAATTCTGCGCTCATTGTTTGTGCCCTTCGACTATTTACAGCCATGGCCTTTCGGATGCCCTCAACGTACACGTGCCCGGCCTCGATCTGCTTAGCTTTTCTCAATCCCATCCTAAGCATCAATGTGGCTAACCTATAGAATGTTACAGAGAAAACAACAAAAATCGGTAGATGACGTGTGTGCCTCAATACAAAGTTAACCGCCTCTACCAGGTTGGTCGTCATCTGCCCGTACCGAAACCCCTCCTCTTAACTTTGAGTCCATTGCCAGTTCTCCATGCTACCCAACCATGTTCGGAGATCTGTTGGTAAAGATGACATCTGAGATTCAAGCCTCGCGAACCTCTGCCTGAATCTTCGGGGTTCTAACTCATGTGCTGTATATTTAATTCGAAATCATTATTTAAAAAACAACAACAAATTTCATAATTAATTTTTTAAAATAAATACAAACAATTTTTTTTTACCCATGTTCACGAGTTCTTTTTTCCAATCTTTATTCTTATAATCTCTGTGGAAGTTTGCCGCGATGTGCCGGATGCAATAAACAGACCTCCACGGAACCCCTGATCGCCTTATCGCAGCAAGCAATCCTTTCGATCTATCTGATATAAGGCAAATGTTGTTGATCGCTGTGAAGTCAGAGTTTTAAATTTATAAAGATAATGATCGAACTTGGAAACTAACTATGACAACGATTGAGGCAAGTGCACCTATCGAACAGTACTATAGTTAAGGCAAGACCGGATTATCGAACCCAAAGGAACTAAAAGTACTAATACTAACTTTCTTTCTATTATTTTCCTAAGAATTAAGCGAATGGTTGTTTAATCTAAATTAATTAACTACTAAACTTAAAGACTCTAAGACAAAGAAGAATGAATTTGGGAGAATAACTTGAGGAAAAACCAATTAATTAAGACGACAGCCAAGGAAGAATCCACCTAGACTTCACTTGTTATCTAACTCCGAACCAGACGATTTATTCATTTGACTTGATCCGTAGGATTCCCTAATTTATATTAAACCCTCTCTCGAGGTGAATAACGTCTAACCCTAGGTTGATTAATTGAAATCTCTTTCTAATTAAAACCCCTAGAATCGCATTAACTCGATCTATGGACTCCCATATTAGGTTTCACCCTAATCCGGCAACGCCTCGTCACCCTATCTCTAGACGCGCGATCAACTCCGCTTAACTATGCTAGATCTACTCCTAGGCAGGGACTTTTGCTCCTCCACCTAAGCACATCAAACTTGAATTAATATCCGCGAAATATCAACACAAGAATTAAGAACACATAATTAAGAACAAATCAAATATTTATCATATAGTTCAGCAAACGATAACAAGATTCATCTAAGTTTCATCCCCCTCAGGTATCTGAGGGTTTAGTTCATAACAATAAAGGAAAACATCTCAGAAGAAAAGATAAAACAAAACATAAGAAATCCCTAAAACCCCCTGAAGGAATTGAAGAGGAGATTCTCCGTCTTGAGTATAATTCTGGCTTTTTCAGATGAATCAACTGGCTATCCCCGAGTGAATCCCCACAAATCTGTCTTCTCTGGCCTAGCAAGACGCCCCTAAACGGTAGCTTTAGGCTCCCGTTGACTCCCCCCTTTTAGGTCATACTTAGGGTGTATTTATAGGCTTTTGGAATGTGTTTCTTTTCCCCTAAGTATCCAAATCCGATTGAAATTACTCTTTTCCGCGGCAGGGACACGGCCATGGCACACGCCCGTGTGAATCATCTTTAGGCCGTGTTCGGACTTCATTAATGAGGCACGGTCGTGTATCTCGTGGCTAGACCGTGTTCGAGATTATTGAGGAGGCACGGCCGTGTGGTCTTGGGCCCAGGCCGTGTTGATTTCGTGCTTTGGCATATTTGGCTCGTTTTAAGCCTGTTTCTTGTTCTTTTCATCCTCCGATGCTTCCCTGAGTATAAAACATGAAAAGAAAGGATTAAGAGCACCTTTTTACATAAATCAAAGGATAAATCATCCAAAAGTATGCTAAATGTGGGATTAAAATATGTTACTTTTACGGTTTATCACATACCCCCACACTTAAGTTTTTGCTTGTCCTCAAGCAAAATTCTCAACTTAGAATTAAAACGAACTTTCCATGATTCAATATTCCTATCAACAATGTCTCATCATAATTCATAGATAATTTATACATGGATAATTTAACTCAAAGAGTCCTAAAGATTCAAACAACCTAAGTCATACATTTGTAGCACAAAACATAGGTGTTTCCCCTCATCTAAATAATTACCTCTGATTCAAAATCTACAAGGGTTGATGTCCTTACTAAAGATTCACTCAAATCACTCGAAGTGTTTAAGGTTCAGAATTAAGCACTCGAATGTCAAACCTGAAAAGTTAATCCCATAGGCTTGCATGAAAATCAAATCTCCACCACTGTAATATGAGATGATGGACAAATCAAAAGGGTCTTTACCAGGGTTGTAACGGGGCTTGGGTTAAAGGTGTGGTTTAAAGGTGAATTAGAGGTTAGAATCGAGATCGACTTTGAAAAATTACCTAACCAGAAATAATGAACTAAATAAAAGTAATTACATCAACTGAAGGCTAATAATACTAATAATACGAGCTTCTTCTTCAATATTTGGAATTCAAACGTATAAGCTCACTTAATCACAAAACTAATAATGAATAATGAATATACTTTTGATTTGATTTTTTTTAAGAACAAATCATAAATACATAACAAATGATAAATTACTGAAATAAAAAACATAGTTAGGCTATTAATCAAATCAAATCTCGATATAAGGGTAGTCAAAAGGAATGGTGATAACAAAAACAAAGAGCTTCTGGGTTAAAATTAGTGGGTGAGTCAATAAAAAGGGTTGTTAGAATCAAACGGGGTTCACTAGGGGTTAATTATGAAGGTAGGTTTTTAGTGAAGTAAGTGGGTTAAATCCTAGGTGCCTTTATCATTTCTGCATATCAAATCAAAGGTGTGGTCTCGACATGTATAATCGATGCAAGTTCTAGAATCACAAATCGATGTTGACACACTCATAATCAATAAAGTGAGCAAGAAAAAGATATATGCTCTTATAAGGCTCAAAATCTCACAAAAATTATGGGTATTCTGATATCAACCATGTAAATTTCAAACTTCAAAGTAACATTCAAATTCAGGTAGACAACCTAAAAAAATTTTAATTTCTGAAAAATAGACTTATCATGCTTGATTCTCTAGTATTCTTAGAATTTAATTATCAATGCACAATTATCAATGACTTAATCTAAAACATATCAATAAAAATCATAAATCATGGAAATTTCATCCTAATTAGTAATATGAGAAAATTACTTAAAAACAAGACATAATTCAGGATTTGAGAATAATGCAAAAAGTTTGGCACCTTTTTAGACCTTTTTAGGTTGTTCACCCCCCACACTTAAGATGTACATTGCCCTCAATGTACAAAGATAGATAATAGCAAAATAAAATCATAAAATCATAAGATGTGGAGAGAAGTGAAACTTCCTGAATTTTAGATGAAGTTAATGAAAAGAAACCGGATAGGATTGGAGGTGAACGTGGGGAAGCGCCTTGAACCGTTTGAACTTGAATCCTCAAAGTAGCCGGTCTGATTTTATTGTATCCTAAGCTAAATCTAAATGGTATGAAGAATAAGAAGAAAATAATAAAGAAAATAAAAATAAAAATAAAAGTAAATAATGGAAAATAAAAATAAGAATAAAAGTAAATAATGGAAAATGAAAGAAGAAAGACAACTGAACAAGAAAAAGGAAGAAGGGTGGTCTAAATAGAGATTATGGATCTGGTGGTTGCCCCCGCCCTTGTACCTTCCTGTGATGGCCACACGGCCACGGCCACGGCCGTGTGTAAGGCCGTGTGGTCTGGAAATCTGCACTTTGGTTAGTTTATAGTTAGGTGCTAAAAAGGAAAAATAAAAGTAAAAGAAGAATTAAAAATGTAAAAATTGATGGGGTTAGTGCTTGGGTTGCCTCCCGAGAAGCGCTCGTTTATAGTCTTAAGCTAGACTTTACCTCTCATTCGTATGGTCATGGTGGTTTGAGGAGGTGAAAATCCTTTCTCATGCGATCAATTCGGTTGTGGATATAAAGTTTAAGTCGAGTAGTGTCTACCTTAGAAGTGCTGAATTTAGGATTAGTTACCTCGACTGTTCCATCTGGGAAGATTTTGAGTACCTGATCTCCTATCTTAAGCTGGGTTGTCCCATCGTTAAGTTTCTTGTGGAGTTGCCTCGTTTTTGCTTCGTGTATTTCCTTGAAGTGTATCTTCCACTCGTCTAGTTCATTGATCTGAAGCTTTCGTTCCTCACGAATTTCTTCTTTATCGACACGAGGTCTAGGATCTGGCATCTGCGAAAGAGCTTCAAGAAACGGCAAGTTAATATGAAATTTCTTTAGAAGTTTAAGAGACTTACCGAATTGTTCCTCTGTGTGGTCTTTCTTTATTGCATTGAGGTATGGCACACGAGCTTGGTACTCTGTAATTACCGGGTTTGGTAAATCCTGGCTTACCTTAACCTTACCTCCACTTACCACAGGCTCTTGCCTTGGGTCAGATTCCACTAACCTTTCACTGTCATGAGCTGTTACGGCTTGAATTTGCTCTTTTAGGTCAGTTTCAGTGTTGCTTGGCAAGCTTTCTTGTAGTTGTTCTGAGATTAGCTTCGCAAGTTGTCCAACCGACTTAGTAATTTCCCCAACTGACTTAGTAAGTTCCCCAACTTGGTTCTTGATCCCTTCAATCGATGCTTGTTGGTTTTTAAGTGTTGTCTTAGTGTCTTGGAGACGGGTATCTGTGGTTGCCATGAATTTTGTCAGCATCTCTTCAATGTTCGACTCCTCTTCCTATTGGTGAGGTGGTTGTTGAAAATCTGGAGAAAGTTCCGGTCTTTGGCTATTTTGATCATCCCACGAGAAATTGGGATGGTACCTCCAACCTGCATTATAAGTGTCACTATAAAAATTATTTTGTGGTCTAGAATAGTTACCCGTATAGTGAGCTTGCTTGTTTTCCATGCCATATCCGTAAGGTGGGTACTCAGGATTCGCCACGCCTCCTAAATTCGAATCATATTGTATTTCTGGGTGTACCTGCGAGAGACTATACAAACCATCAAATTTTTTATTCATCATCTCTAATTGATTAGATAACCTGGTGACCACGTCGAGGTTGAAGACACTGGCTGCTTTAGTAGGAATTGTCCTCATTACTTGCCACTGATAATTATTCAGTGCCATCTTCTCTATAGACTAAAATTTTCCTGACAAAAGAAAATAAAAGAAAAATTAGCAAAGTAATAATAATAATAGCTAAAGTAATAAAAATAGAGCGTTCTTAATATTTTAGTTCCCCGACAACGGCGCATAAAAATTGATCGCTGTGAAGTCAGAGTTTTAAATTTATAAAGATAATGATCGAACCTGGAAACTAACTATGACAACGATTGAGGCAAGTGCACCTATCGAACAGTAGTATAGTTAAGGTATGACCAGATTGTCGAACCCAAAGGAACTAAAAGTACTAATACTAACTTTCTTTCTATTATTTAGCCTAAGAATTAAGCGAATGGTTGTTTAATCTAAATTAGTTAACTACTAAACTTAAAGACTCTAAGACAAAGAAGAATGAATTTGGGAGAATAACTTGAGGAAAAACCAATTAATTAAGACGACAGCCAAGGAAGAATCCATCTAGACTTCACTTGTTATCTAACTCTGAACCAGACGATTTATTCATTTGACTTGATCCGTAGGATTCCCTAATTTATATTAAACCCTCTCTCGAGGCGAATAAAGTCTAACCCTAGGTTGATTAATTGAAATCTCTTTCTAATTAAAACCCCTAGAATCGCATTAACTCGATCTATGGACTCCCATATTAGGTTTCACCCTAATCCGGCAACACCTCGTCACCCTATCTCTAGGCGCGCGATCAACTCCGCTTAACTATGCTAGACCTACTCCTAGGCAGGGACTTTTGCTCCTCCACCTAAGCACATCAAACTTGAATTAATATCCGCGAAATATCAACACAAGAATTAAGAACACATAATTAAGAACAAATCAAATATTTATCATATAGTTCAGCAAACGATAACAAGATTCATCTAAGTTTCATCCCCTTAGGTATCTGAGGGTTTAGTTCATAACAATAAAGGAAAACATCTCAGAAGAAAAGATAAAACAAAACATAAGAAATCCCTAAAACCCCTGAAGGAATTTAAGAGGAGATCCTCCGTCTTGAATATAATTTCGGCTTCTTCAGATGAATCAACTGGCTATCCCCGAGTGAATCCCCACAAATCTGCCTTCTCTGGCCTAGCAAGATGCCCCTAAACGGTAGCTTTAGGCTCCCGTTGACTCCCCCCTTTTAGGTCATACTTAGGGTGTATTTATAGGCTTTTGGAATGTGTTTCTTTGCCCCTAAGTATCCAAATCCGATTAAAATTGCTCTTTTTCGCGGCAGGGACACGGTCATGGCACACGCCCGTGTGAATCGTCTTTAGGCCGTGTTCGGACTTCATTAATGAGGCACGGCCGTGTATCTCGTGGCTAGACCGTGTTCAAGATTATTGAGGAGGCACGGCCGTGTGGTCTTGGGCCCAGGCCATGTTGATTTCGTGCTTTGGCCCATTTGGCTCGTTTTAAGCCTGTTTCTTGTTCTTTTCATCCTCCGGTGCTTCCATGAGTATAAAACATGAAAAGAAAGGATTAAGAGCACCTTTTTACATAAATCAAAGGTTAAATCGTCCAAAAGTATGCTAAATGTGGGATTAAAATATGTTACTTTTACGGTTTATCAGTTGTCTTCTTTGACAACGTGCCTCCGTAGATTTTTGAGTAAAAATTCCCAAGACTCGAAGCACTCACGCTCCACGATTGCAAAAGCGATCGGAAGTACGTTTCGGTTGCCGTCTTGTGCAAAAGCAATCAGGAGTATTTACGTGTATTTATCGTACAACCATGTCCAGTCCACCTGCACCATCGGCTTGTAGTGAGGGAAGGCCCTAACACACGGCTCGAACGTCCAAAACAATCGATGAAAAAGTTGTTTCCCCGATTGTATCTCCCCATCCGGGCCTTTATACGGCAGTGTTTACAAATCAGTCACTGTTCCAGGCACATACTCCTGCATCCCGGCTATCACCCTTGAAGCTCGTTGTATGACGCATCCCAGTCACCATACAACTCTCACATCGCCATTTGCTTTGCCCACCATGCCTTTCGGTACGACACTTTATACTTGAATCGAGCTTGCATGTCCGCAATAAGGACCGACACCTGAATGGTGGGCGACTCTTTCACCAAAGGGATGATGCAGTTGCATATAGTTTTTGCATCTAACTTTCCATGGTCTTGCGACATACGAGCGGACGTGCATGTGTGTGGACTTTCTAGTTTTCTTATCATCCACATCTCTGTCTGCTGCATTAACGCGACTCGAACACACCATTTACAACCACTTGACGCTTTCCAGCATTCTCCTACGTACAAAGACTGCGTCGACTTCGTTACTTTATAATCCACACCTAACTTCAAGCTAAGTTGTTTTATAGCATGTAAACAATCTTTTTTGTTATCGAATTGTTGTCCTACAAACAACTCTTCATCGCCCAATTCATCATCAAGTAGGTGAGCCGGCACAATATTTGTATATTTCGGGAACTCGCGTGCAAGAGCTGCATCAGAATCCACGTCAGTCATGAAGAACCCTGGATTATTTCTTAAAATTATACCATGTCCCGTGTTCCGGGCCGAATAGGGGTTTACATTTTCACCCTCTATCGACCCTTCATCGTCTATGTCTTCAAGGATGTTATCCAAATCGGGGTCACTGAAATCGTCGTTGGGATCACGGTGGGACTGATCATCATTATCGGACCCTTCATCACCATCTTCTATAGTGGCCAGCACCTCCGGATGGATCTCTAGACGAGGACACGAGTTTGGGATGTTATACGAACATCCACCGGTGTTTAGATTTTCGGCAGTTCGCATTGACCGTCCAAAACCCGACTGATCTTTCCAGGAGACGTTAAGATCAAAATCAATTTCAGAGCGTTGGCTTGCTGGATTTACAACTTAAATGGGATCTGGTTAACCTATCTCCGCGAACAACTCAACCGGACTAGGATTTTCTATCTCAGGGGGGCAATAAATTGCTATCATTGTCCCTAGATCATCATCATCTTCAAGCTCCATTTCTGAGAACTTGAGCGGATCAGTTGAAACCGGAAATTTGTAAAACAGTCTCAGCATTTGCTTTCCACAACGGGTTACTATCTTTGTACTGATTTTTCGTTTTAAATCTGCTAGCGCAACCCGCTTGTTGAATCTCATTCCTATTTTTTGCTGACTTTGAAATACACAGCCTTCTTTAGTTGTATTTATCATTTCTCTATCGAAATGAACATAAACAAACAGAATTTGGGAATTCATCTTCAAAAATTTTTGCTTCTTTCTCAACAAAGAAAAAACTAACAGATCAACTAATAAAGCAAACAAAAACCAAAGAAAAACTCAATTGGAGGATAAAATACCTATATATATATCTCATAAATTTGGAGCCAGCCATCTATTTGCCAGCACCAAAATATTTTTTTTCACTCTGGTGTCGGCCATTAGAAGGCCAAAAGTAAAAAAATTTGCGTTGGGACACAAAAAAAGTACTGGTGCCGGCCATCTACAGGCCGGCACTCAAAATTTATTTTTTTTCCATAATGTGGCGCCCGCCATTCAAAGGCCAGAACTTTTACAGTCTGGTGCCGGCCATTACAAGGCCGGAACAAAAAAAAAATTTACAGTATGGTGCCATCTACTTGCCAACACCAAAATTTTTTTTTCATTCACTCTGGTGCCGGCCATCTACAGCCAACACCCAAATAATTTTTTTTTAAATTTTTTTTACAGTCTGGTGCCGGCCATCTACAGGCAAGCACCTAATTTTTTTTTTAAGTCTGGTGCCGGCCATTAGAAGGTCAAAAGTAAAACAAATTGTATCGGGACACGAAAAAAGTATTGGTACCAGCCATCTACAGGTCAGCATCCAAATTTTTTTTTTGCAGTGTGGTACCGACCATTCAAAGGCCAGAACTATTTTTTTTTTACAGTCTGGTGCCGACCATTACAAGGCCAGAACAATTTTTTTTTTAAGTCTGGTGTCGGCCATTAGAAGGCCAAAAATAAAAAAATTTGTATCGGGACACGAAAAAAGTATTGGTGTCGGCCATCTACAGGCCAACACCCAATTTTTTTTTTAAGTCTGGTGCCGGCCATTAGAAGGCCAAAATTAAAAAAATTTGTATCGGGACACGAAAATTGTACTGGTGCTGGCCATCTACAGGCCAGTACCAAATTTTAATTTTTTTTTAAATATTAGTATTTTTATATACCAGTATGATACGATTTAAAAAAAAAATACCCTGGTGCCAGCCATTGGGTTCCCAAAGTCAAACAATTTAATTTTTTAAAGTCTGACACAATCATCAGGCAATCATGGGGGCAAAATACAAGGTGGTGCCGGCCAATGATGTCCCAAAACCCTATTTTACTGTTCATTTTAGGTCATTTTGGTGATTATTTTTGAACCTGGGTCCTTTTTATATATATCAAAATTTTTGGGGTTAATTTGATAAAATAGCCAAAAAAACAATATAATGTTGAACCTATGTTTTCAGGGTGGTTAGCTGCATAATTTATTTCAGCAACTTCAAGTAATTAGAAACCCCAAATTCAAATTTAATTGCATTCATCTCTATACATAAAATTTATTTTTATTTAATTTGTTTGCAATTTATTTAAAAAATATATACATTTTTTGAGTTTTCAACTTTTCTAACTTGAATTTTAGATTTTTTTTCTAATATTTTACATTTTTACATACATTTATTTTTACAATTTATAATTTATTTTATATTATAATTTTTATATATTTTTCTTTTAATTTTTTTTAAAAAATTTAATAAAAAATAGACTATGGCACCAATCAATGCCATGTGTCACAACCTAATAGTGTCATGTGTCCTATATTTAACACCATTACAAAAAAAATGTACCAAAACCCTTGACCAAATGAAAATTTGGGTACCAACTTGAGAGAAAGTGTTAAGTTCGAGAGACTAAATGAATATTTGAGCTTTATAATTATAATTAAATATAAACACATTTATATAAATAATATTGTATTTTGTACTTTTTTTGTAATATATAATAATCATTTAATTATATGTTTGATGATCAAATTGATAAAATGTGTTATTATAACAGTTAGAAAAAAGTCACGTCACTTTTCCATTGAGCTTTAACGGGTGAGTGACTTAAGGGTACATTTGGTTCACTGTAATGGAATAGGGCTGTAATTGAATAGAGCTGTAATGGAATAGAGTTGTAATGGAATAGAGCTGTAATCAGTAATTCAATTGTTTGGTTGAATGGAATGGAATAAAGCTGTAATAGAATTATTGTGTTTGGTTGAATGGAATAGATGTTGTAATAGTATAAGGAAAAAGGCTTAAATGACCAAAGTACCATTAACATAATTTTTGTAGGTAGATGATTATTGTTATTAAATTTTAATAAGATTATTGTTAAATATATTTTAATAAAAATAATTAATTTAATCATATTTTAACATAATTATTATTAAATACAATTTAATAAAATAATATATAATTTAATAACATTCTTAATATAATTATTAATAATATTTAATAATAATTTTAATATAAATTTATTATTAAGAATATTTCAATGTCTAATATATTTGCTTTAATCTAGCCTCTCACCTATTCTCTTAGGTCACAACCACTAATAAAATGAGTTTAACATACGATATGATAATTTTCTAATAACATTTTATTTTAATAGTCAATTTTAATAGAAAACATATTTTTTATATTTTATTTTATCCTTTATAATAACATGATAACAACAATTTTTTATAAGGTATACTCTTTAATAAATTAATTATTTATAGCAATCTTTTGGTGAAATAAAAACCTTCAAATTTTACATAAAAATTACTAAATTTTAGTAACATTAGTTCTTTTCATATGTGAAATAAAAAATCAAAACTCATAGTCCTTGAAATAATAAATTTTCAATTCAATCCCAATAAAATTTACTATGGTAAAATTACACTTTAGCCCCTCAAAATATTAAAAAATAATGTTTAGTACCTTCAAAAAGGATGGAATTCTAAATTAATATATGATCAAATTACATTTTGATCTCAAAAATTAATATATGATAAAATTACATCTATTACACTGGTTGGGAGGCAGCCAATGATACTTCTCCATTAGAGTAGAGATAAAGATATGCTGTCATACTGGTCGGAACAACTATAGTCATCCATGTAGCGCACTGAAATTACAACAATCGTAGAGAGAGTTATTTTATTTGAGGAAAATTACCAAGCACTGTTAGCAACGATTGTACCAGTAGACCATCAAGCTTTATGTAGATATTTCAAGATAAAAAGGAAAACTAAGAAAACAAAAGAAGAAAATGGAACAATTCCTTCAAAAATTCAATGTTATATCCCTGATACACATTTACAAGCTTGAAGCTAAAGATAACATTATAAATGGATCCCTCAAAATAATACATCAGCTACACAAACTTCAAACATATTGAAATCACTAAAGAAAGTATAGGTTTCAGACCAGGACGAAATTTAATCGAGTATTAGAAATAAATTTCAGCCATTGCCGGCCATATAGTATATCATTAGCTGAAGAACAAGACAAGAAACAAGGCAACCAACTATAGTTTATCCATATAGTATATCATAATGAGCCACGGTACATATTAGGCAACCTGATTAAAAGATCTGATTGGGGAATTCAATTACCTTCCATATTTCACTATGGGTGAGATGATTTTGATCGAGATAAAAAAATGTCACATAATTGATATTAGACCGAGAAAAGACCAATAAATTGATTCCCTAAAGCCATACCATTGTAGTCTGTGATATCAAAACAAGAAGAATAATCTCTTACAAGTCCTTAAACACACAACATAAAATTGCACTCATATTGAAAAAATTAGTATAACATATTTTTTTTTATATATCATAAAATTTTAACTAACCACCAGAAGAAGAGGATTATAATACAAAAATACCTCATATAGAAATAGGTCCCGTAAGTCTGCACTCATTCTCATTACAGATTACCATCCAGTCTGCAATATTTTGGCATACATAATGAGAACGTAAGCAATATAACTGAATCTTGTAGCCCTTTGTTAACCATTATTAACATCAAATACGAACTGTATAGTTTGAAACAACTAAAATATAAAATAAGACTAACCTTCCCACAGATGAAACCCCAGGGTAAGAACAATAGTACCTAGATATCTAAATAGATTAGGATTCCAGAAGGTTGAGAAATAACTAAAAGATACAAGTTACAACTGAGGAATTCGTTTTTCTTTGAGTTTAACCACTTTATATTTATTAAAAGGAAGTAAATGGATAATAAACACACCAACAATATCATTGAAAACAAACCTTGAATCTCCATAATAATGTAGGTGAAGGCACAATTGCAGCAGTAACCAATGATATACTTGCATTCTTCGATCCATTTATCTTCAAGGGATGCAAGTAACTATTCTCCACTCCATTTCCCAATTCGGCACCTTACAATTATTCTACAATATATTAGATCTAAGTAGCAAAACTAAATCAACAAATAACCTTTAATTTCCAATGATAATGTTCATATAGAGTTCTTGTACCTAGATCAATTATTGCATAAAAATTGCATCCAAAGGGCAGGATTTTGGTTACTAAGATAAAAAGTTACATCATTTGAAAGTGTTTCCTTAGTTGAAAAGGCCAGTAAAACCATAGCCTAAGACAACAAGTTAAGAACAATATTGGGTTCATAACCTCTGCCTTCCATCAGTCTTAGAAACCTAACAGCTCTATCAGTATTGTCGATCTTACACAACCCCTTAAGTACTATATTGTAAACAATCAAATCAGGTTGATACCCTCTCTCAGTCATTTCTTCGAACATACAAACGGCCTCAGAAATATTACTTTGATTACAAAGCCCATTTATCAAAGTTGAAAAAGTTACAGCACTAGGTTCAACACCTAACTTCAGCATTTTCCACAAAACAGACTGTCGAAACCTTTTTTTTCGGGTTTGAAGAACGGGGATCGACTTTAAAATGACAAATGGAGTCGCCACCGATCTTTTGTTTAGGTGTAATCGGATCACCTTATAAAAATTTTATTGGTCTACGGAATTAAATAAAAGGGTTCGGGAGTCGGTTACGTACGAGGAAGGGTTAGCACCCCATACGCCCCAGAACGGTTACCAAATCAATTAATTAGTGTCCTTGTGTTGAAAACTTGAAAATATTTAAGGTAAAAATTTTAAAAGAGAATTAATTAACCTTGAATTGAATATCAAGATTAACTCGTTTCAAAGGAATAAAATATCATACCCAGTACGTTAGGACATAACATATTTATACCTCGACATCGAGATCATCTTTGATCTTCAAAACATGCAAATAAGAAGGGTATTTGGCTATTTGGTTGGATGAAAAATTAACACCCAGTACGTTAGGGCATAATTTTTCGACCTTCCAAACGCACAAACATTGCCTTATTTTGGGCAAAAAGTTTAAATACACACTTTTAAACCCGGCTCAGAATGCATTATAAATGAAATGGAACGTTTAGTATAGGTTTGAATACATTAGAAAACGAGGCGTAATACAATGATAAGATGCATAGACATTAATCACGAATTACACACAAATTAAATATCATATTAATAATAGGCAATATAACTCTTTTTAAAGAAGGTTAATTTAAGATGAATTTGAATCTCAAGATTAGCTCGTTCAAATAAAATATCATACCCAATGACGTTAGGATATAACATATTATACTTGACACCTAGATCATCTTTGATCTTCAAAACATGCAATTAAGAAGGGTATTTGGCTATTTGGTTGGACAGAAAATCGACACCCAGTACGTTAGGGCATAATTTTCCGACCTTCCAAACATACAAATATTGTCTTATTTTGGAAAAAGTTTTTAAACACACAATCCTAAACTCGGTTCAAAATGCACTTTTAATGAAATAGAACATTTAGCCGAGACTTGAATACATTAGAATTCAAAACATAATACAAGGATAAGATGCATAAATATTAATCATGAAATACACAAATTAAATATCACATTAACAATAGGCTATAATATGTAACAATTCTACAAAATTGACCATGGCAAGTTAACATAAAATAAAACCTTGGATGCTAGCAAAAATATTTAAAATAAATAAAGTAGTTGATTTTGAAATTAACATTTTATGGAATTATTTTGTAACATCCTAGGAAGGGCCTATGCATTTTTCAGATCAATTGTATGAAATGACAAGTCTTAAGTATTATGAATAAATTTTTGATACTTTTGGAAACCTAGAAATGAATGAAAATGGAAATGGAAATGGACATTTTTGGAAACTTAGACATTTTTAGAAACCTAAACATTTTTGGAAATGATCCAAAAATGGAAACTTGAACATTTCGGGAAACTTGGATATATGAGAGAAATAAAGGAGTTTTATTCACATAAATATGTGAATAATAAGAGATAAATAAAGGAGTTTTATTCACATAAATATGTGAATAATAAGAGATAAATAAAGGAGTTTTATTCACATAAATATGTGAATAATAAGAGAGAAATAAAGGAGTTTTATTCACATAAATATGTGAATAATAAGAGAGAAATAAAGGAGTTTTATTCACATAAATATGTGAATAATAAGAGATAAATAAAGGAGTTTTATTCACATAAATATGTGAATAATAAGAGATAAATAAAGGATTATTTTCTAATGAGATAATTGAGGAGATAATTGATGGATTAAAGGCTTTTATCTTTTAAATAAAAGAGATAATATTATCAAAAGAGGAGTGGTGGCCAAGTAAAGGACTCCTAGGCTGATAACTTTGGCTATAAAAGGAGGACAGGAGGGCTACTCATCAACATTTGCTCCTCTTCCTCTCTGCAAAAATTCTCCTAGGCAAAACCCTCTCTCGCGAATTTTCATTAAGCAAAATCCTCTCTTTTTCTTCTATTTTCTTCTCCGTTCTCATCATTAAATGAATCTTTGTGGATTCTAAGAAAGAGGGCAATCATCCACAACATCAAAAGGGGATCTTTCGGAAATCTAAGGATCTAAGGTAAGGATTATAAATATAAATATGTGGTTAAAGATTATGATTCACGTTTTCAAAGTTAGATCTAATCTAACACGGAGTTATAGGATTTCAACAGGCTTATAAAGGAATCCTCTTGATTTGGAATCCCATCATAAGGTAAGGGATATTCGGCCAAGGCATAATTTGTTTAAGTGTTTTCCATTATTTCAAAAACCGAAAATCGACATGGTTACATACCTAGTATTAGCCGATTTCAAGGAAGAGGAATTCTAGCAACTGTTGGGACTTGATTAAATCAATTCGGCAACTAGGTAAGTAATTCTACTTCTAGTAGGATTTGGTTTTAAGACCAAATAGGTTTATTTATATGTTTTAATTAATGGCCGAATATAGGAGTGAAAGATCTAGATCGGTAGATCGCTCTACGGAATTCACGGAAACTATTAAGCGAAAAAGGTGTGTACTCTTACTAACTTTCAATAAATTGCATGGCAATCATTAGATATGTAAATATGTAACAGTATGTGAATGTGGCTAAGCACCACAAATGTGGTAAGGAGTACCAGTGCACGTTTCCTACTTTTGATAGGATTGTGAATGTGATATATTTTGAACATGTGATTAGTAACATGAATGAAAATTTAGTATGTGAAATATGTTATGAAATAATTGGGGCATTCGGGATATTTGTGGAGGAAGAAAGTGAAGGTGATGACTACGGTCTCACCAACGTAAAGTGGTGACTACGGTCACATAAAGTGAAAAGTGGTAACCGGTTACATCTAGTGAATACGAGTGTCTAATGACACAACATAAGTGGGCGATGAGCACGTCGATTGCAATGATCGCCTTCGATGGTGTGTAGCGGATGGAGGGTCGACTTAGTAGTCCCCGCGGTGTGTCTGAGGTTGGTGCGGGTGGTGTGTAGCGGATGGACAAATAGGTTTGGATTTGGGTTGCATCATCCTTTATTTTGTATGAACATGATATTGATATGATTTGTATGCTCGATTTGTTAGAAATTAGTACTATGTACACATTGAGTCTGTTGACTCACCCTGTTGGGGAATTATTTTTCAGGTGATGAGCGGTAATGGACCGGGTCGGCAGGAGCTAAAGGTGGCCATGCATCGCTTGAAGAAATTATTTGGAATTTGGACTTTATGAAATTTTAGTACTTTAAACTTTATTTTGGGTTTGAATGATATAATAAGGCCATAAGGCCCAATTGGATTCTCTTTATTTCATTTATTTTTATTTGAATATGATACAATTTATGTTTGATTAAAGATAAGTAAATTTATTTCTTTTAAAATAATAAACCCAAAAATTATTTTGTCACCTTATTTAAGTTGGATTTCAGAATTTATTAAATAGGTTTCAAATTAAGCCCAACCCAAAACAATTTTTTTAAAATTACACAAATTTTCTCTAAGTCATTTAGAACATTGAAAACCGATTTATTTAAGGAACATACGAGATCAGGTTCAAGCTCATGGGCGGGTGTGGGGGGTTTCAGATTGATATCGAGCCAGTTTTAAAACTCTCGGCTGTGGGCTCGTGCCCAAAACGTTTTCAATTCGAGCCCAAATGAATTTCTTTGAAATAAGCGTGTTTTATGGCATGGCACCTAAGTCTCCGACCATGATCCACCCAGTAAGTACCTTTAACCATCCGTGATTATGTGAATTATGAATTGTAAAAGGGTAGCAAAGGCATGGAACGTAGAATAGTGTGATAGGAACTTGAACCCTAGGATTAGACTACTCAAACACTTGAAACTCATAAGACTTAATGAACTTAACAAACCTATGACTAAGTTATTAAGCTAGGGTGTGGCAACCCCGCATGCATGTCTCAGGATTGGATCCTAAGAGCACAGTATTTAAGCGAGTCCTAGTGACTCACCTCCTCTTCGCGGTATCCTGCAGTGCGTAGCTTCCGTTCGCCTCTAACTCGAGGGCTCAGTGGTGTGGCAACCTCTGCATGCGCATGTCTAGAAAGGTCGGTGAGAGCTTGGTATTTAAGCGATCCATGGTGACTCACCTCCTCTTCATTCGAATCCTCACAGTGCGTAGCTTTGGTTCACCCTGACCAAGAGGGCTCGGTCATAGGCTAAACACAAAGAATAAAACCCGAAAGGGACTTAGCCGTTTTTCTTTTATAAAAAAAAATGTATAACCAAAATTTAGTTTTAAAACTCTTAGAAACTTATGAGAACTATTTTACAACATTTTCTTCTAAAAAAAAAAAAAACCCTTGGTTTATAAAATGACCAAACCACCCATAGTTTTAACAAAATTTCATTACTTTATCAAATGTTCAAAAACCCTAATTTGTAAAATATCAAACTATCTTGATTTTGGAAAATTACAAAATTGCCCCTAACTTACAAAATTACCAAAACGACCTTGATTTCCAAACTTTTTGCAATATCATTGCTTTGAAAAGTGTAAATCTCAAAGGAACCCTCAATGTTTTACAATCTTGGAAAATATCCCTAACTTATTAAATTTTACAAATTTACCCCGATTTTTGGAAAAATTATCAAAATACCCCGAGATCAAAATTACCGAAATACCCTGGATTTCAAAATTCTTCCAAAATTTCCCGGAACTTTAGAAGTACCAAAATACTTTCGTCAAAATCACCAGGAACTTTTTATTTTTGAAAATTTACGAAAATACCCTCAGAGGATAAAATTACGAAAATGCCCAGGTAGTGGAAAAGCAAAATAACGAAAACAACAACAAGAATTACAACGTTTCTTTGAATGAACGAAAGTTCATATTTGTTGATGGATGAATGAATGAATGCAAGATCAGATGCATGTATGAATACTGAAAGAACCACTCTTAAACTCTTCTTCATAAGATATCATCGCGGGTAATAAGTGAAACAAGAATACTAATACATAAAATTCCTTAATCGGATCTCGCCGATAATGAGCTCAAGAGGACGTGGACGTCGTGGAAGAGGTAGAGGAAGGATGACTGTTAGATCGGGACAAGGTTCTGATAATGAGATACCACCACCACCATCACCCCAACCGTCAATGTTGAGCAAAGCAGGCTCGCATGAGGGGAAGATGCCGTGTCGCAGTCAGTCTTTGCGAGTTTTGGAATTGGTGGTGGTGCAGAAACAATTCAGAAATCGTAAGTCCGTGCTCGAGCGGCTCCGTGCTAATAGAGTGAAATGTTTAGAGGAGTATCGGGAGTGGCACCCAATACCAGTGATCTTGGTTGGAAGCAACCGAGCGCATCATGGATGAGCTCGACTTGACCCCGAGGAGAAGTTGAAAGGGATGACGGCATCGCACGCGATGAAGCGTATCAATGGTGGTTAACCGTTCGGGACGGTGCCACGGCGGAAGATCTGACACAGGAATATGCTAAGGAAGCATTTCGTAAAGAAGTATGTGGGAACCGGTATATAGATGAGCAAAGGAAGGCTTTTACGGGGTTGGTACAAGGAAGTAAGTGCATCACCCAGATATGAAGCGGAATTCTTGAGGTTGAGCCGATATGCCCGAGGAGTAGTGGCGACTGAGCATGAACGCTGTGTTCGTTTTGAGGACGGACTTAGGGACGATTTGAGACTTTTGATAGCACCGCATCAGGAGCGGGAATTCTCTGCCTTGGTGGAAAAGGCTAAAGTGGCTGAGGGAATTAAGGACGCCACCAAGCAGGCTGTGGATAGAAATAAGCCCAAAAGAGGTTTTGGGCCATCTGGAAAAGGCCACAAGAGGCCTAGAGTTGACAGGCCACAAAGTCAACAGGCTGGTACGGGCTGGCAATTTCGCCCTTGTGAACATTGTGGAAGGAAGCACGGGGGAGAGTGTTGGAAAAAGGCGGGACGATGTCTCAAGTGTGGGTCCAAGGACCATATGATTAAGGATTGCCCCAAGCTATTAGATGAGAGCCAACCAAAGACTCGTAATGCTAACCAGTGGGTAGAGGCGGACAGCGACCTCAAAGAGGTCGTGGGTCGCCAACAGAGGTAGTGGCAGAGGCCGTGGAGCTCGGGGCCGAGGTGCGCCTAACGCCAAGCAAAGCAAACGGGTTTGGTTTACGCGGTTCGCCGGAGGGAAGAGGGAGACGTGCGGATGTTATAACCGACGCGTTCTTTATTCATGACAAACCCTATTTTGCTCTTATTGATGTGGGCTCAACTCATTCCTATGTTGCATGTAGTGTGGTTGAAACACTAGGCCCGGACTCTGAACTTTCTCGATAGGCGAGATAACTATAGTAAGCCCTTTAGGCCAAACGGTGAGGATAGATAGGATCTTTCTGAATGTACCCCTAGAGATTCAGGAGAGCGAACTTTCTGGTGACTTAATGGAATTACCCTTCTGGAGAGTTTGAGCTTATACTTGGAATGGATTGGCTAGTAGAGCATCGAGCCGTGTTGGATTGTGCGGCTAAACGTATGGAACTAAGAACCCGGGAAGATGAGGTAGTAGTGATGATCGGAGAAAGGAGGAACTACTTGTCTAACGTAGTTTCGCCTTTGAAGGCCGAGAAAATGGTTAAGAAAGGATGTAAGGCATTCTTAGCCTTCGTGAGTGCGTTAAGAGGAGAAGAGGAAGGTGTTAAGGGAGTTAGAACAGTAAGGGATTTTGAGGATGTATTTCCGGAGGAGTTGCCCGGAATACCCCAGATAGAGAAGTGGAATTTGGAATAGATTTGCTACCAGAACAGCAGCTCCTGTGTCAATCGCTCCCTACCGAATGGCACCAAAGGAGTTAGTGGAGCTCAAGGCTCAAATCCAAGAGTTGTTGGATCGTGGGTTCATTCGACCCGGTGTGTGTCTCCGTGGGGGGAGCACGGTTCTCTCTTTGTGAAGAAGAAGGATGGAACTATGCGGATGTGCATAGATTATCGTCGCTTGAACAAACCGACCATCAAGAACAAGTATCCTTTGCCAAGGATAGATGACTTGTTCGACCAACCGAAAGGGGCAAACAGTTCTCAAAGATCGACTTAAGGTCGGGGGTATCATCAACCAAAAGTGAATGAGGTGATATTCATAAGACCGCTTTTAGGACAAGGTACGGTCATTTTGAATTTGTGGTGATGCCGTTTGGGTTGACGAACGCACCGGCCGCGTTCATGGATATGATGAATAGGGTTTTCCAACCCTACTTGGATAGATTCGTCGTGGTGTTCATCGACGACATTTTGGTGTATTCCAAGACGGAGGAGGAGCACGATGAGCATCTCCGAGTTGTGTTAGAAGTGTTAAGGAAAAGAAGCTTTATGCCAAATTCAGCAAGTGCGAATTTTGGCTCAAGGAAGTGGCGTTCCTAGGACATGTGGTATCCGGAGAAGGAATAAGAGTGGATCCTAGGAAGATCGAAGCAGTGTTGGATTGGAAATCACCTAGGTCGGTGGCTGAAATCGAAAGTTTCTTAGGCTTGGCGGGCTATTACAGGAAGGTTAGTGGAAGGATTCTCGTCAATAGCCGCACCTTTGACAAAGTTACTAAGGAAGGAAGTACCGCTTGTGTGGACGGATAAGCAACGGAGAGCTTTGAAAAGCTTAAAAGGTGCCGTGAAGCTCCTGGTGTTAATTCAAATGAGGCGTGTAAGGACTTCGTAGTATATTGTGATGCTTCGCACACGTGGTTAGGGCTGTGTGCTAATGCAAGAAGGAAAGGTAGTCGCTTATGCATCTCGGCGCTTAAGGCCGCATGAGGTGAACTACCCAACTCATGACTTGGAACTTCATGGCAGTGGGTTTTCGCCTCAAAGTTTGGAGGCACTACCTTTATGGAGAAAGGTCGATAATTTACACGGACCACAAAAGCCTTAAGTATTTGTTGACTCGTAAGGAGTTGAACTTGAGGCAACGAAGGTGGGTGGAGTTATTGAAAGATTATGACTGCTTCGATAGAATACCATCCGGGCAAGGCGAATGTGGTAGCCGACGCCCTAAGTAGGAAGGTTGTGTCGGATTTAAGGGCTTTGTTCGCTCACTTAAGTTTGTATGAAGACGGAAGCTTTGTTGGCGAGTTACAAGTCAAGCCAACTGGTGGTGAAGGAGGTGAAAGAGGGACAGTTTGGCGGATAAGGACTTAAGTACTAAGTTACGCAAGTACGGCAAGGAGGATTAAAGGATTATGGCGTCAATGATGAAGGAGTACTTGTGCTACAAGGAAAAGGTTTGTATGCCTTGAGGATAAGGAGTTGAGACAAAGGATTCTTCTGAAAGCGCATGGTAGTCCTTATGCTATGCATCCCGGAGGCATCAAGTCAGTATAGAGATCTAAGGGAACAATTTTGGTGGTCGACTGAAACGAGAGGTGACCGAATTTGTGGGGAAATGTTTGACATGTCGGCAAGTAAAGGTTGAACACCAAGTCCCATCAGATTGCTTCAACCAATTGAGATTCCCCAATGGAAGTGGGAAAGAATTACCATGGACTTAGTTAGTGGGCTTCCCCTTACGCCCACTAAGAAGGACTCGGTATGGGTGATAGTGGACCGTTTGACCAAGTCCGCACATTTTATCCTGTGAGGATCGACTATTCCCTTCAAAAGTTAGCCAAGTTATATGTGGCGGAGATCGTGAGGCTACACGGGTACCGATGTCGATCATCTCCGATAGAGACCCAAGGTTTACGTCTCGATTTTGGAAAGCACTTCATCAAGCATTAGGCACTAAGCTAGACTTCACTACGGCTTCTCATCCACAATCGACGGCAGGCGATCGAGCAGGTTATACAAGTGTTGGAAGATATGCTAAGAGGTCATGTGATGGATTTCCGAGGAAGTTGGGAAGATTACTTGCCTCTAGCCGAGTTCGCCTACAACAACATGCTATCGTGCAAGCATTCGGATGGCACCATACGAAGCATTGTATGGAAGGAAATGTAGAACACCAACTTGTTGGACCGAGTTAGGAGAACGCCGCGCGTTTTGGTCCGTAATTAGTGGCGAAACGAGGAGAAGGTGGAATTAATTCGAACACGGTTGAAAGAAGCTTCGATGAGACGAAGTCGTCGCACGCAGACCTTAAGAGGAAAGAAATTGAGTTTGAAGTAGGAGACCAAGTGTTTCTAAAGGTCTCACCTTGGAAGAAGGTTATGCGGTTCGATGCAAAGGGAAGCTAAGCCCAAGGTTTATAGGGCCCTATCAAGTCTTGAAGCGAGTTGGGCGCTGGCATACCAATTGGAGTTGCCACCGAGTTGCATCAAATGCACGACGTATTTCATGTGTCCATGCTACGTCGCTATCGATCGGATCCGTCTCATGTGGTACCTGTTGAAGAAGTGGAGTTAAGGCGGATCTATCCTACGAGGAGGAGCCGATTCAGATCTTGGGCGTGACGTGAAAGCACTACGAAAGAAGTCGGTGCCTTTAGTCAAGGTGTTATGGCGCAATCATGGATCGGAAGAAGCTTCGTGGGAGCCGGAAGAGACAATGCGCGACAACAATACCCTCAATCTGTTTAGTTAGGAAATTTCGAGGACGAAATTTTATTTAAGAGGGTAGAACTGTAACATCCTAGGAAGGGCCTATGCATTTTTCGAGATCAATTGTATGAAATGACAAGTCTTAAGTATTATGAATAAATTTTTGATACTTTTGGAAACCTAGAAATGAATGAAAATGGAAATGGAAATGGACAGTTTTGGAAACTTAGACATTTTGGAAACCTAAACATTTTTGGAAATGATCCAAAAATGGAAACTTGAACATTTCTGGAAACTTGGATATATGAGAGAAATAAATGAGTTTTATTCACATAAATATGTGAATAATAAGAGATAAATAAAGGAGTTTTATTCACATAAATATGTGAATAATAAGAGATAAATAAAGGAGTTTTATTCACATAAATATGTGAATAATAAGAGAGAAATAAAGGAGTTTTATTCACATAAATATGTGAATAATAAGAGAGAAATAAAGGAGTTTTATTCACATAAATATGTGAATAATAAGAGATAAATAAAGGAGTTTTATTCACATAAATATGTGAATAATAAGAGATAAATAAAGGATTATTTTCTAATGAGATAATTGAGGAGATAATTGATGGATTAAAGGCTTTTATCTTTTAAATAAAAGAGATAATATTATCAAAAAGAGGAGTGGTGGCCAAGTAAAGGACTCCTAGGCTGATAACTTTGGCTATAAAAGGAGGACAGGAGGGCTACTCATCAACATTTGCTCCCTCTTCCTCTCTCGCAAAATTCTCCTAGGCAAAACCCTCTCTGCCGAATTTTCATTAAGCAAAAATCCTCTCTTTTCTTCTATTTTCTTCTCCGTTTCTCTCATTAAAGTTGAATCTTTGTGGATTCTAAGAAAGAGGGCAATCATCCACAACATCAAAAGGGGATCTTTCGGAAATCTAAGGATCTAAGGTAAGGATTATAAATATAAATATGTGGTTAAAGATTATGATTCACGTTTTCAAAGTTAGATCTAATCTAACACGGAGTTATAGGATTTCAACAGGCTTATAAAGGAATCCTCTTGATTTGGAATCCCATCATAAGGTAAGGGATATTCGGCCAAGGCATAATTTGTTTAAGTGTTTTCCATTATTTCAAAAACCGAAAACGACATGGTTACATACCTAGTATTAGCCGATTTCAAGGAAGAGGAATTCTAGCAACTGTTGGGACTTGATTAAATCAATTCGGCAACTAGGTAAGTAATTCTACTTCTAGTAGGATTTGGTTTTAAGACCAAATAGGTTTATTTATATGTTTTAATTAATGGCCGAATATAGGAGTGAAAGATCTAGATCGGTAGATCGCTCTCTGAGAATTCACGGAAACTATTAAGCGAAAAAGGTGTGTACTCTTACTAACTTTCAATAAATTGCATGGCAATCATTAGATATGTAAATATGTAACAGTATGTGAATGTGGCTAAGCACCACAAATGTGGTAAGGAGTACCCAGGTACGTTTCCTACTTTTGATAGGATTGTGAATGTGATATATTTTGAACATGTGATTAGTAACATGAATGAAAATTTAGTATGTGAAATATGTTATGAAATAATTGGGGCATTCGGGATATTTGTGGAGGAAGAAAGTGAAGGTGATGACTACGGTCTCACCAACGTAAAGTGGTGACTACGGTCACATAAAGTGAAAAGTGGTAACTTCGGTTACATCTAGTGAATACAAAGTGTCTAATGACACAACATAAGTGGGCGATGAGCACGTCGATTGCAAATGACGCCGCCTTGGATGGTGTGTAGCGGATGGAGGGTCGACTTAGTAGTCCCCATGCGGTTATACAGGTTGGTACGGGTGGTGTGTAGCGGATGGACAAATAGGTTTGGATTTGGGTTGCATCATCCTTTATTTTGTATGAACATGATATTGATATGATTTGTATGCTCGATTTGTTGGAAATTAGTACTATGTACACATTGAGTCTGTTGACTCACCCTCGTTGGGGAATTATTTTTCGTGTGATGAGCGAGAATTGACCGGGTCGGCAGGAGCTAAAGGTGGCCATGCATCGCTTGAAGAAATTATTTGGAATTTGGACTTTATGAAATTTTAGTACTTTAAACTTTATTTTGGGTTTGAATGATGTAATAAGGCCATAAGGCCCAATTGGATTCTCTTTATTTCTGTTTATTTTTATTTGAATATGATACAATTTATGTTTGATTAAAGATAAGTAAATTTATTTCTTTTAAAATAATAAACCCAAAAATTATTTTGTCACCTTATTTAAGTTGGATTTCCAGAATTTATTAAATAGGTTTCAAATTAAGCCCAACCCAAAACAATTTTTTTAAAATTACACAAATTTTCTCTAAGTCATTTAGAACATTGAAAACCGATTTATTTAAAATAAATAAAGTAGTTGATTTTGAAATTAACATTTTATGGAATTATTTACACTGAAATAATTTATGAATGAATTTATGAAATGTGAATAAAAATTTTGAAATGGATCATACAAAACAAAAACATAATATGTGAATTTAAACATATATAAAATCATATATAAGTAATAGTGTATAAAAATGTTTGAAATAAGTTAAAATATACAATAAAATATAATCCTTCAAAGTAATAAATTATGTATACTAAACTTAGAATAGAAATATATATATACATATATAAGTAATTTTAAAAGAAACCAAATATACATATAGATTGTTTAAGAGGAAGTATATACATAAACTAATGTAAAATCAATAATATATATAAAAAAAACAATCTTCATTATATATATATATGTATGTATAAAATAATAACATATAATTGTATTTAAATTAAATATTATGTAGATCGTTAAAAAGTTCCTAATATATGCTTTTTTTTTAAAAAAATTGTATAATACCAATTAACCACATATAAAAACAAAATAAATTAAAACATTATAGAATCAATTTTTAAAATAATTTAATTAAAATAGCTTGAATGGTAAATAAATTTAATGCCATCAAAAGATTTTACAAAATTAACACCTAATTGAAGTAAAAATAAAATTAGAAGTCTATTCCATGAGTAAACAAAATTATCTAAACAAAATAGAAGATTATATTGAACTTCGCATAAAAATAAGGGATCAATTTGGGAAATATTCCAATATCCAAAACGCCGCACGTGAAGTGTCCGCATTGAAATAGCGCATAAACTATATAGCTCAATTAAAAGAATCAACAAAATGTATAACATATGTAATTGAACAACAGTATATCAGAAAGGATTAAATGCGTAAATTATCCATTTATTGTGGAAACACGCGGATCCTGTGTATGGATCGGGTCGGACGAATCGGGTCGTGATGTTATGCGGCGTCGTTTTCTTAATGTGAGAAGTTTCCTTTTAAAACCCGATTTAAAAAAAATAAACCTGTCATCCCCATTTTTAAAACAGAACCCTAGCCCCTTTCTACCTCCGCCGCAACCCAAATCCTTTCCGTTCACCACTAAATCGCCACTGCAAACAGCGAGAAAGGATTCACAAAAATCCAACTCGGCTGACCACCTCTTCATCCAGCCCCGATTGCGACGGAGGGAACAAGAGCAGGATCTTTCGAAGGTAACCTCTTCTTTTCCTTACTCCTCTTTTATTTACGAATAAATACCAACAAAAGAAGACAGAAAGAAAAAGAAAACACAAGAAAATCACCTCTCAAAACTGGATTTAATTGCTTTTTCTTTGTATTCAATATGTGAGTATTCGTGTATACAAAAATCGGATCCTCTACAATGTTAAACAATCGGCTTTATATAGCCGAAAAAAATGAAGAAAAATAATCAAAAATTAAAATCTTTTTTTTTTCAATTTCTGTTATTTCTCTGCTGGCTATTTCCTTTTGCTGTTGTTTGTTTCCCTCGTTTGTTGCAGGTACAGCTAGGAGGAGGCGTTCGGGGCAATGACGAGGCTACGCTCGTGCGAACAGAGGCGCCAGAAGACCCCAGAAGCCTCTAGAGTTTCTGAAGCTTTCAATTGGGTCAGATCATTTCTGCATTCGGGTCTTGTTAAGAATTGGGCTAGGTTGGTTATAATTTGGGCTAGCTGAAAGTTTAGGTAGATTGGGCTTATTTGGTTTGGGCCCTGGTACTTGTAAAAAAATGAACTGGACATTGAGTTGTTACTGGATTTTATTGGTTAATTTTGGTTTATTATTGGGTTAATGGGCCCGGGCATAAATTGGGTATTACAGCTGCCCCTCTTTGCTCATTGTCCTGTAACAAGAATGGATCAAAGACCTTAAAAAAGCCAATTTTTGCCCGGTCTTGCTGAATCTTTCCTTCTTTGGTGCTTTTCCTCTTCGAGTAGCTTCATTCCCTCCCGCTGCATATTCAAGGGTATAGGAACTAGAGCTTCGATCCAATTCAAGGGATTAAACTTGTAGCTTCAATCTGCTCTGCCACAACTCCGGGGAGATAAGACTTGTTATTTTCAGTCTATTCCACTGCAACTTCAGGAAGATGAGACTTTTTATGGTAACTTCAATCTGACCTACTGCAACTTCATAGGTATAGGGTTCGTTGTTTTAATTTGCTCCACTGCGACTTCAGGGAGATAGGATTAACTGTCTTCAGTCTGCTCCACTGCAACTTCAGGGAAATAAGACTTGTTTTGATCTGCTCTACTGCATCTTCAAAGAGATAAGATCTGTAACTTATAGCTTCAATCTGTTCCACTGCAACTTCAGGGAAATAAGATTCGCTATCTTCAGTCTACTCCACTGCAACTTTAGGGAGATAAGACTTGTGTGGTAAATTCAATCCGACCTACTGCAACTTCAGAGGTATAGGATTCATCATTTTAATCCGCCCCACTGCAACTTCAGGGAGATAGGATTAACTGTCTTCAGTCTACTCCACTATAACTTCAGGGAGATAAGACTTGTGACTTCAACCTGCTCCACTGCAACTTCAGGGAGATAAGGCTTGTTTTAATCTGCTCTACTGCAACTTCAGAGAGATAAGATCTGTAATTTATAGCTTAAGTCTGTTCCACTGCAACTCCAGGGAAATAAGATTCGCTATCTTCAGTCTGCTCCACTGCAACTTCAGGGAGATAAGACTTGTGGTAAATTCAATCCATCCTACTGCAACTTCAGAAATACCAGATCTGCTATCTTCGATCCGCTTCGCTCAGAAAGGCTAGATCTGTTATCTTCGGTCTGCTCTACTGTGAACTCAGGGATGCCAGACTGATGGCTTAAATCTGTTCCATTACTGTTTAGGGAAACCAGATTTACCATTCGATCTTGGTCCACTGCTGCTTAGGGTGACAAGATCTACAATCTTCGACCTATTCCACTGTTGGTCAGGGAGATAGGGTTGGTGGCTTAAATCTATTCCAGTACTGCTTAGGGAGACCAGATTTGCCGTTCGATCTTGGTTCCCTACTGCTTAGGGTGACAAGATCTACAATCTTCGACCTATTCCACTGCTGGTCAGGGAGATAGGGTTGGTGGCTTAAATATGTTCCACTATTACTTAGGGAGACCAGATTTGCCGTTCGATCTTGGTTCCCTACTGCTTAGGGTGACAAGATCTACATTCTTCGACCTATTCCACTGCTGGTAAGGGAGATAGGGTTGGTGGCTTAAATCTGTTCCACTACTGCTGAGGGAGACCAGATTTGCCGTTCGATCTTGGTTCCCTACTGCTTAGGGTGACAAGATCTACAATCTTCGACCTATTCCACTGCTGGTCAGGGAGATAGGACTGGTGTCTCCGATCTGCTCCTGCAACTTGAGGATTGCCAGATCTGCTATCTTCGATCCGCTTCGCTCAGGAAGGCAAGATCTGCTATCTTCGATCCGCTTTGCTCAGGAAGGAAAGATCTTCGAATTCACCGATGTTGCGACAATGTCCTCTAGGGAACCTGTCCTGTAAAATCAGTTTTGTTGTTTATGCTTATACAAAATGGTTAGAATGCAATGATCAGAATGAATCTCATGCTCCTAACTAAATGTATCATGGACGACATTTGCATGAATACAGAATGTCATGAGAATGGTCTTTTTAGAAAGATTAGGATGCAATGATCGGAATGAATCAAATGTCCCTAAATAGATGTGTCTTATGGATGACATTTGTATGAATGCAGAATGTCATGAGAATGATTTCTTACAATGATTAGGATACAATGATCGGAATGAATCAAATGCTCCTAACTAAATGTGTTTTGCACGAATGTAGAATTTCATGAGAATGATCCCTTTTTAAAAGTTTAAGGTGGTCATCGCTCATTGTTTATCAGCGCTATATCACTGATGTCTTATGCTGCGATCTTGTTCGGCAGGTATTCTTGACAGAAAACCCGAGAAAACAAATATCTTGCTCGTAAAATTTGCCCCACTCAGTAACTTCGTGGTTCATCTCATTGTGACTTAGGGTATAGGATCTCAAACCTTTCCCATCCATCCTATTGCGACTCCTAAACGTAAGATTTGTTTCTTCTTCAATCCGTCCCCACTCGCTATTCAAAGGTATATGATCTCAGATCGCCTTCCATCTATTGATCACTCCCTGGGTGACCCAACCAGATGTGTATGCATGATTACCCATTTTCGTCAAGATTGTATCACTAACTATTTTTTAACAGAAAATCCAATGAGATAGCCTCAACTTAGACTCTTACTTAAACTTGGTGAGTTTTAAAACAATAGTCCTATTTCGAGTTCTTGTATTATTCAGAAGTTTCCAGAGTAATATGCGAAACTCATTTTATGAAAATTATATTAGTCCACTAATCGTTATTCCAATGCAAAATGCCTGAAAGAGATCATAACCATGGACAAGAAGGAAATTAATTAGGAACATAGCTCGAAACAAATAAGTTAAGCAAAGATAGCAATCGCAATTTATTGTGAACATATTTTGAAAAGAATAATATAATCACAAATAACAAATTTAAAATGGGTAAAATAGAAGCTAAGTGCCCCAGATATCGCAGCCTGAGCTTCTCTGTTCAAACTTCTTGAGAACCATTCTAAGCTCGATATGCGTTTAGGGGATCCGGAGTACTTTGTCGATGCCCCAAGACGTAGCATATTTTTTCATTGTTAATTCAGACATAGCAAGACTGCTGTATACCCCACTTTTGATCAAAATTTGAGTTGCCGTTTTCGGGTTTTCAACTCAAATCCCCTTTGGTCTCAAAGTGCCCTTTGCGGGTTTTCACCTTGGCCTCTCCGTTTTCTTCTTTTTCTTTCTTTATATTTTTTTTTGTGTGTTTTTCTCTTGGGAAAACTTTTTCTTGAATCTGAATTCACCGCAGGTCCTTGCCATCTATCTCAGACAATATCTATGCTTCCCCAGAACAAGCCTTCTTTGCTGCATAAGGTCTTTCCCAGTTTGGCATCCATGTTCTTCTGAAGTCCCTTTTGCATGGGAAAAATCTTCTTCAAAGCCCTATCATGAAATTTTCTAGGGCGAACCTATTTGTTGTAATCTCGCATCATCTGACCGTGACAGATAGCTTTTAACTTTTTCTTTTCAAATTCAACTGGTCATATTGGGATGAAATCCATTCTACCTCATCCAACTTCAGTTCTGATAAAACTCATAAAAAAGGGATTTCGACTTCAATGGGCGAAACCAATGAGAAATGTGTTGCCCCGGTGAAGTTTCTGGCCAACGTTCAAGAAAACATAGAGGGTAAATGGTAACTTCTCTATGCCAACCCTTACAAGTATCAGTCATTTTTCAAAAAAATTTGAATGGTTTTTTTGCCGCTTTTGTCAGATTGATATGGTGTCTGATCTTTGAACAGACCGTAAATATTTGACATTGTGCAATTATGTTTCTTTCTGATATTCTTTATTGCCATTTTTTTTGAATTTGAATTTGAATTCGAATTCGAATTTGAATTTGAATTCGAATTTGGATTTGGATTTGAATTTGATGACTATTTACTTTGCAACTTTGGCATATGAACCGACTTTCACCCTCTTAGTGAAGTAATTGAAAATCACAAAGATGAATTGGTGTCCGCTAGATGCTTTTGATGAGATCGGCCCCATAACATCTATGCCCCATGAAACACCCCAAACCCGGCCCACGAGCTTTGACCAGATTTGGTATGTTCCTCAAGTAAACCGGTTCAAAATTCTTTTGTTACTTAGGAAAAACTTGTATGATTTTTAAAAAATATTGTTTGGGTTGGGCTTGAGTTGGAAACAAATTTATCTTATGTTAAAACCCATTTATTTAAGGTGACAAAACATTTAGAGTTAATTTTAAAAAGGAATTTACTTAAACTTTAATTGATAAAAATCCATAAACATAATAAATAAAAGAAAAATAAAGTAAACCACAATGGCCTTATTATATCAATGATCCCAAAGTAAAACTTAAAATACTTAAAATAAATTGAAAGTCCAAATCATAAATTTCTTGCTATGCATGGCCACCTTTAAGCTCCTGCCGACCCGGTCCATTACTGCTCATCACCTGAAAAATATTCCCCAAACGGGGTGAGTCAACAGACTCAATGTGTACACAACACTAAGTCATAATAGAATCGGGCATGCAAATGATACACATTCAAATCATAGAATACAATTAATGATGCATTCCCAAACCCAAACCTAATTAACCATCCGCTACACACCACCCGTATTCTGCCAAATCACACCGTGGGGACTACTAAGTCAACCCTCCATCCGCTACACACCATCGGCTGCGCTCACGCGATCGACGTGCTCATCGCCCATATAATTTGTGTCATTAGACACCATATTCAAATAATGTAACCGGTTACCAAATTCGTATAATGTAACCGGTTACCATATTCAAATTTTGTGACCGTAGTCACCATATTCCGCTGGTGAGACCGAAGTCAACACCTTCTTCCCCTTTCACATATATCTCGAATGCCCCATAAATTTTATATCATGCATAACATACTTAATTCTCATTCATGTTACTATTCATATGTTCAAAATATATCATATTCATAATCCTATCGTAAGTAGGAAATGTACACAGGTACTTTTACCACATTTGTGGTACTTAGCCACATTCACATTCTTATGCATATTCATATATTAAAATAATTGCCATATGATATATCAAGGTTAGTATGAGTACACACATTCTTAATAATACATTTAATTTAAACATAGCCATGAACCTATCAAAACTTAGGGTAGGGTACACACCGATTTGCTTAACGAATTCCTTGAAATCCGAAATCTGATCTATCGCCTTAGATCTCAAATTCCTACATTTGATTAATCACTTACTAATTTAATAAAAAGCCATTCGCCATAAATCCAAATCCTAGTAGGATTAGTATTCTTAAAACTTACCTTGAAATTCTCAAATCCCAAAATCCTTGTATCCTCCTCACGAAATCCCTATAACTACATGTTAGATCAATTTCTAACATTTATTCACAACAAATAACCCTTAGCCGTATGTTAAATATGACTTACCTTAGATTCTTAAATCCCAAATTCACCGAATAACTAGGGAACACGCGACTTATGGTGTACCTTCTGAAAAGAACTTCTCCTTCCTTGTAGTCGACACTTAGTAAATCCCGAAAGATCTCTTCTACAAATGTATATTAAGGGGTATTAGAATCTTAATTTCGACAACCTTAAAAGAAATAGAATGAGAATCTAACCTAATCTTACCTCATCAAGAATTTGATGGAACTCTTGCTTGAACCCTTAGCAAAGATTCTGGCTATAGCTTTGATGTGGATAACAATTTCGGCTCTTGAGGCTTAGTGAGAAATCGACTAGGGCTATTGGTATCTTCTTGGCTTTTGATTGTGTTTGTAATAGAAGAAGAAAAGAAAAGAGAAAAAGAGAATAATGGCAGAGAAAATTCGGCAGAGAGAGAGGGAGAAACTTTAGAGAATTTCGACAGAGGTTTTCTTGAAAAGAAAAGAATGAATGAAGAATAGCCTTACTCTTCCTTTTATAGCCAAAATTACTAGCTAGAGTCCTTTACTTGGCCACCACTCTTCTATTTTGATAGCTTTATCCCTTGATTTATCACTCTAATAAAACTTAATCCAATAATTATCTCTTAATAAAAATAATACTAATAATAATCCTCTTTTATCTCTTCCTTATCTATCAAAATAAAAGAAATAATATCCACATTTATCTCTTGAAAATAATCTAAAATAAATCCATTATTTATCCCTTATTATTCACATATTTATGCAAATAAACTCTTCCTTTTCTAGAAACCCATGCCGTCCACCTCAAATTTCTCTGGAAGCAAAAATAAAACTTATTTATTTGCTTCTCAAGTGACTCGAACTCAGCCTATTTCCTGCATGTGACGCCACTTCCTTAGGCCCTAAGTGGCATCTTCAGGCCACTTTTCCAAGCCTGTTTGTGTGTCAAACTTCTCCAACTTTTTCTTTTAAGGCCCTCTAGCCCTTATTTCCTATTTTGAACTTTAAAATTTGACATTTCGGCATCATTTCTAAGTTTCCTAAAATTTTCGATCGGCTCTGTTTGCTGACCATTTTCTTACATTTCCAGGTTTCCCGAAATGTTCAGGTTTCCAAAATGTTCAGGTTTCCAAAATGTTCAGGTTTCCAAAAATGTTCAGGTTTCCAAAATGTTCATTTCCATTTCTATGCATTTCTAGAATTCCAAAAATACCAAAAATTTATTCATAGTGCTTAAGACTTGTCATTTCGTACAATTAAACCGAAAATGCATAGGCCCACTTTCAGGATGTTACACCCCACCTATAGAAAGAATGGAAGAAGCACATAAATCTTGTCTTCCCCAATTTGGCATTTACGACGTAACTGATGCAATTTCCTTTTCTTGGTAAACTAGTAGCCCAATCCTCTTGATTAGCCTGGTCATTGTAGAACCATTAACATGGGTTTTTTTTAAACAACTCCATGGATCTTTTCTAAGATTTTCCCAACCTTAACAGCATACCCACGTTTCAGTAGCCTGGCATGCCTTGATATGATCGTGCGAAAACATCTTTGAATTCTTGAAAATAGCTCAATAATGTCTCGCCTTATTTCTGTGATGAGCTAGGCTTCGACCTTTACCCCTTTCCTAAGCTCGCAATGTCCACTGACCCTTTTGCAAGGTAGAGTCTATTTTCATCTTGTTCTACCATCCTTAACAAATCAAAAGATAGGCCACGATCTCTGTCATCTTCCAAGTCCTTAGATCCCTTAGGCCCATATCTCATTCAAAAAGGGAGTCAGTAACAACGTTGCTCATGTCATTGATATCTGGGTACCTATTGTAGGTACGAAGGCAAATTCCAAAGAATAAATGATTCTAAGGATGATTATTTTTATAGTATGGTCATGAATAAAGAATGAAAGAATATTCTAAAACACAAAAGAATGTACAAAGATGAAATAAAAAAATATTTACTTAAAAGATGCATTTTATTGAAATAAAAATTCGACACAAGCCCATTTCATAAAAGGATTCTTATTGCTTCTGGGCTTAATGCAACAAGCATGTTTTGAATATTACTCTAGATTAACCTAAAAGTACAGGATCCCTTCCACATACCCCATTGTTTAAAATCTTCCCAAGTATGTAAGGGCTTTGGAAACTTTTATTCCCCGATTCTTTCTTCGGATATGTCATTAATGCAGACATTGCCCAAAATTGCTGTAATGTCTTCTTCCTTCGGCGCCTTCTGCTCAGCATGAATGACCCCTCCCGACACAAAGGTTTTGGATATGTACGGAATTATCATGGGTTCCCACTTGGTTTCCTCGCCACTCAAACGAGCCCGTCTTCTTTCTTGCCTTTTTTCTAATTCTTTCTTTCTTTGTTTTGCATCTGGCCTGAACCCTAAGCCAAAGTGATCTTGCTTTTCTTTCAATGTTGGAGCCAAAACTCTCCCCTGAAGATACTTTCCTAGCCCTTTTCCCGATAAAGCTCATTTTCCTACGGTCATCTGCTGTAACACCCCAAACCAGGTCTATGCGTTAAGACGAGATTTGGTTTGTTACATCGATCTATCATTCATTTAATACACTAATGTTTTAGGTAAACAGTTCTATAAAACCTTTCGAAAATGACGTTTAGTTGAAAATTTAGAAAATGGTTTAAAATTTGATAAATTAAGAAATACTAGTTTGAAATCTTATCATTTAGTACTTTAATTGTTTAAATCTTTAAAGTAGTTTTAAAGAGTTCAAAAGGATTTAAAAACACGAATAGTTAAAGCATCTTCAACGTTTTAAAGGAAATTTAAATCCATACACACACATAAAAATCCATAAAAGTATTAATAGAGGCCTTATTACATCATACCCAAAATAGTAATTAAAAGAAATTACTTAATAAAAGTTCATAGTTTATAAAAACCCATATTCGTAGTATGGCCTCCATGAAGTCATCTTCGGCCCAAGCCTTCGTTAATTTCCATTACCTGAAATGGTTAAAAAGATAGAGTGAGTTACTCAGAACTCAGTGTGTAACTCACTTACCACGTTCATTGAGGCGGATAATCAAGGCATTGTTTTGGGCTTGAGCCCATTTACGAATATAATATAATAAATTAAATGCATGCAAAATGAAATTTCCCAACCAAACCTAATTTCCATCCGCTACACACCCCCGTATCAACCAACACACCTGTGGGGATCAAGTCAACCCACCCCGCCAACACACCAATCGTAGGCAATAAGCCTTTTTAAATATATTGTGGTGCACCACCGAACTAGATTGTGACAAAGTCACCGAACTAGAGGCATTAAGCCATTAAAATTTTGTGGCAAAGCCACCGAACTAGATTTTTGGCAACAGGCCTTTCTTCTCTTCATCAATTATCCCAACCCATGCAATCAGGTATGCATAACAATTTATATCCATGTAATAATTTAACAAAAGGCCTACCATACATGTGAGTCTATATTACAAATTTTCATTTGAGCCCATAAGATAAAATAGCATTTAGCCCATTTAGCAATCTAGCTAACTTGGGCCCATATATCGATCTAGCAGATTTTCGGCTCATTAACGATCTAGCAGTTTTCGGCCCATTTAACGATCTAGCAAATTTTCGGCCCATTTAACGATCTAGCAGTTTTCGGCCCATTTAACGATCTAGCAATTTTCGGCCCATTTAACGATCTAGCAAATTTTTGGCCCATTTAACGATCTAGCAAATTTTCGTAAATTCCATGAATTTAACGGTTTTCATACATTTACACAAAAGTGTTAATTACTATGTATTTTCCGATTTTGCCATCTTTACGATTTTATCCCAATATTTACGGTTTAGTATCTAACCCGAGAGATAAGTGTGAAGTTACACACCTGGTTACTGTGAGAACTAGACTTTCCCGCTCGTCGATACCTAAACACATCACGATAAATTAGAACACTATAATTTATTCACATATCGAATCTTAGAAATAACGATCTAGACTTTACCCTCAAAATTTTGAACCACTTTTATTTGTGGTTTCTCCTCGATTGATGGTTCGTTACCCGATAAAAATCCACGAACAAACAAAGGTTCGAGAGTACGAACGATTTCAAACAACTGATTCTCCTCGGATGAGCGTCCACAACCCTGGTGGAAAATCCTGATTGCTGAAACAAATCCTTTGCTTAAACTTAGGGAATAGCGGAACCACCCCTCTTCCGAACACTATTCACCACCCTTTTAGTCCCTATTTTAATTATTTCTAATGACAAAAGATCATGAGTCCGACTAAATATATCGCAATTATGACTAACGGTTATAAGGGTGAGATTGCCTTACCATGAAATATCCTTGTTCCACAATATGCGAATTGAGCGATACGTCCCCTAAATTGAAATCGAGTTATAATCCATCTATATCAAAATGACGAGTAATATGAGAATCTTTGAATAAACTCCTTACCTTAACTCTTTAGATCGATTCCAACGATTCACTATACTCACGAACACTTGAGTTTCGGTCCTCCAAAATCACACTATTGTCCACGATTGAAAAAGAAACGTTTGAGAAGAATACATATGTATAGTAGGAGATTCGGCTATGAATAACAAAGGAAGGGAAAAAATGGTTCGACAATGGAGCAATCTAGCATTCGGCCATGAGAGAAAATAATGAAGAAAATTTAGTTGAGAAGAAAGTAGAAGGATGAAGGAAGGAGATGATGTTGATTCGGTTTTCAAGAGAGAAAAGAGAAAAGAAAAGAGATGTGTTTAGGAGTAAGGTACATTCGACAATGGGGAAAAGGAGAAGGAAACGAAAATGATCTTAGCTTTGGTATTTAGGCCAAAAGAGAAAATGTCTTGATATGCTAAGCAAAAATGTGTCCAAATGGTAACATGAAATGGTCAAAAACAAAGCTTACCAAAAGCTCAAATTCGGCTAAAAGAAAGGTTGAGAAGAGAATTGCAAATTTTGCACAAAAATGCTAGAAATGACCAAAAGGTAACTCCTAATCCTAGCCAAGCTACTAACACATTCGGCCAACCCCCTTAGTCCACAATGTCGTCCATGTTCATGGTCAAAATGGCCATGAAGAAGTTACCAAAACATTAACCTTGATTCAAGCCTTGCAATCCTCCATTTTCCTAAAGTTTGAGAATCTTATCCCCAAAATCAAGCCATTCCATCCCTTAAATCATGCTTGCCATAAACCTTAATATCCTTACCATAAAAACTTAGTCCTTGTCGGCTTGAATCCTCAGGCAAAGTCTTGTAATCTTCTGCGGACTATCAGCCTTCTCTCGTTGTTTACCTGGACTATGTTCGAACGACCGTATTATAATCCACTTTATCAAGTAACCCATTTTCTTATGACAAACTCTTCTATTTAGCAATCGAATATGAATCAACACATCCTTTCTAAGATGATACGATGCAATGCAATGCAATGCAAACATAAACAACACAAAACACGTTAGCACAAGAAAAATAAACAACCAAAATAGATTACCTAAATGGGTGACCACTAGGGTTTGGCACGGCTCTACTTAAGGCGGGCTCCTAAGGTTCGCTATATGCAGTTTAGTTCTAAAGTAAGGTACCTGAACCAGCAGATTCCTCAATCCTCACCCATTATAGGCTCATATGGATTGAGTTCGGTTCAGGGGAATACATTTCCCTATGGCCATGCGGAGATGAAAATCTCACGAAGCACATAGGTACCGATGTATCCTGGAAGCAGCCCACAAGCCCATGCAGAGGTGAAAACCTCACGAAGGCATAGTTTCTCACTCCCACTTAAAGGTGTGACCACAACAGTCATGCAATGTAATGCCAAAGTATTTTATGAGACTCGACATTACTGCAAATGCATTAAAAGAAACATGATTTTTCAAAAACATTGAAAGAAACACAATTTTTTTTAAACGATTTTCCAAATTTTCAATCACAAGGACAAAAATTAATCAATATATGGCCTGACTCTCAACCAGTCCCTAGCGGAGTCGCCAAGCTGTCGAAACCTTTTTTTTCGGGTTTGAAAAACGGGGATCGACTTTAAAATGACAAATGGAGTCGCCACCGATCTTTTGTTTAGGTGTAATCGGATCACCTTATAAAAATTTTATTGGTCTACGGAATTAAATAAAAGGGTTCGAGTCGATTACGCATTTGAGGAAGGGTTAGCACCCCATACGCCCCAGAACGGGTACCAAATCAATTAATTAGTGTCCTTGTGTTGAAAACTTGAAAATATTTAAGGTAAAAATTTTAAAAGAAAATTAATTAACCTTGAATTGAATCTCAAGATTAACTCATTTCAAAGGAATAAAATATCATACCCAGTACGTTAGGACATAACATATTTATACCTCGACATCGAGATCATCTTTGATCTTCAAAACATGCAAATAAGAAGGGTATTTGGCTATTTGGTTGGATGAAAAATTAACACCCAGTACGTTAGGGCATAATTTTCCGACCTTCCGAACGCACAAACATTGCCTTATTTTGGGCAAAAAGTTTAAATACACACTTTTAAACCCGGCTCGGAATGCATTATAAATGAAATGGAACGTTTAGTATAGGTTTGAATACATTAGAAAACGAGGCGTAATACAATGATAAGATGCATAGACATTAATCACGAATTACACACAAATTAAATATCATATTAATAATAGGCAATATAACTCTTTTTAAAGAAGGTTAATTTAAGATGAATTTGAATCTCAAGATTAGCTCGTTCGAAAGAATAAAATATCATACCCAGTACGTTAGGATATAACATATTATACTTCGACACCGAGATCATCTTTGATCTTCAAAACATGCAATTAAGAAGGGTATTTGGCTATTTGGTTGGACAGAAAATCGACACCCAGTACGTTAGGGCATAATTTTCCGACCTTCCAAACATACAAATATTGCCTTATTTTGGAAAAAAATTTTAAACACACAATCCTAAACTCGGTTCAAAATGCACTTTTAATGAAATAGAACATTTAGCCGAGACTTGAATACATTAGAATTCAAAACATAATACAAGGATAAGATGCATAAATATTAATCATGAAATACACAAATTAAATATCACATTAACAATAGGCTATAATATGTAACAATTCTACAAAATTGACCATGGCAAGTTAACATAAAATAAAACCTTGGATGCTAGCAAAAATATTTAAAATAAATAAAGTAGTTGATTTTGAAATTAACATTTTATGGAATTATTTACACTAAAATAATTTATGAATGAATTTATGAAATGTGAATAAAAATTTTGAAATGGATCATACAAAACAAAAACATAATATGTGAATTTAAACATATATAAAATCATATATAAGTAATAGTGTATAAAAATGTTTGAAATAAGTTAAAATATACAATAAAATATAATCCTTCAAAGTAATAAATTATGTATACTAAACTTAGAATAGAAATATATATATATACATATATGAGTAATTTTAAAAGAAACCAAATATACATATAGATAGTTTAAGAGGAAGTATATACATAAACTAATGTAAAATAAATAATATATATAAAAAAAACAATCTTCATTATATATATATATATGTATGTATAAAATAATAACATATAATTGTATTTAAATTAAATATTATGTAGATCGCTAAAAAAGTTCCTAATATATGCTTTTTTTTAAAAATAAATATTTGTATAATACCAATTAACCACATATAAAAACAAAATAAATTAAAACATTATAGAATCAATTTTCAAAATAATTTAATTAAAATAGCTTGAATGGTAAATAAATTTAATTCCATCAAAAGAATTTACAAAATTAACACCTAATTGAAGTAAAAATAAAATTAGAAGTCTATTCCATGAGTAAACAAAATTATCTAAACAAAATAGAAGATTATATTGAACTTCGCATAAAAATAAGGGATCAATTTGGGAAATATTCCAATATCCAAAACGCGCGCACGAGACGTCCGATTGAAATAGCGCATAAATTATATAGCTCAATTAAAAGAATCAACAAAATGTATAACATATGTAATTGAACAACAAAGATATCGAGAAAGGATTAAATGCGCAAATTATCCATTTATTGTGGAAACACGCGGATCCTGTGTATGGATCGGGTCGGACGAATCGAGTCGTGATGTTATGCGGCGCCGTTTTCTTAATGTGAGAAGTTTCCTTTTAAAACCCGATTCAAAACAAATAAACTTGTCATCCCCATTTTTAAAACAGAACCCTAGCCCCTTTCTACCTCCGCCGCAACCCAAATCCTTTCCATTCACCACTAAATCGCCACTGCAAACGGCAAGAAATGATTCACGAAAATCCAATTCGGCCGACCACCTCTTCGTCCAGCCCCGATTGCGACGGAGGGAACAAGAGCAGGATCTTTCGAAGGTAACCTCTTCTTTTCCTTATTCCTCTTTTATTTACGAATAAATACCAACAAAAGAAGACAGAAAGAAAAAGAAAACACAAGAAAATCACCTCTCAAAACTGGATTTAATTGTTTTTTTCTTTGTATTCAATATGTGAGTATTCGTGTATACAAAAATCGGATCCTCTACAATGTTAAACAATCGGCTTTATATAGCCGGAAAAAAATGAAGAAAAATAATCAAAAATTAAAATCTTTTTTTTTAGTTTCTGTTATTTCTCTGCTGGCTATTTCCTTTTGCTGTTGTTTGTTTCCCTCGTTTGTTGCAGGTACAGCTAGGAGGAGGCGTTCGGGGCAATGACGAGGCTACGCTCGTGCGAACAGAGGCGCCAGAAGACCCCGGAAGCCTCTAGAGTTTCTGAAGCTTTCAATTGGGTCGGATCATTTCTGCATTCGGGTCTTGTTAAGAATTGGGCTAGGTTGGTTATAATTTGGGCTAGCTGAAAGTTTAGGTAGTTTGGGCTTATTTGGTTTGGGCCCTGGTACTTGTAAAAAATGAACTGGACATTGAGTTGTTACTGGATTTTATTGGTTAATTTTGGTTTATTATTGGGTTAATGGGCCCGGGCATAAATTGGGTATTACAGTTGCCCCTCTTTGCTCATTTTCGTGTAACAAGAATGGAGCAAAGACCTTAAAAAAAGCCAATTTTTGCCCGGTCTTGCTGAATCTTTCCTTCTTTGGTGCTTTTCCTCTTCGAGTAGCTTCATTCCATCCCACTGCATATTCAAGGGTATAGGAACTAGAGCTTCGATCCAATTCAAGGGATTAAACTTGTAGCTTCAATCTGCTCCGCCACAACTCCGGGGAGATAAGACTTGCTATTTTCAGTCTGTTTCACTGCAACTTCAGGAAGATGAGACTTTCTATGGTAACTTCAATCCGACCTACTGCAACTTCAGAGGTATAGGGTTCGTTGTTTTAATTTGCTCCACTGCGACTTCAGGGAGATAGGATTAATCTGTCTTGATCTGCTTCCATCAGAATTTCGTGGAAATAAGACTTGTTTTGATCTGCTCTATCGCATCTTCAAAGAGATAAGATCTCAGTAACTTATAGCTTCAATCTGTTCCACTTTGCAACTTCAGGGGAAATAAGATTCGCTATCTTGATGCGCTCCACTTTGCAACTTTAGGAGATAAGACTTGTGTGGTAAATTCAATCCGACCTACTGCAACTTCAGAGGTATAGGATTCATCATTTTAATCCGCCCCATCAGAATCCGGGGAGATAGGATTAATCGTCTTCGATCCGCTCCACTTTGCAACTTCAGGGGAGATAAGACTTGTGACTTCAACTCGCTCCCACTGCAACTTCGGGGAGATAAGGCTTATTTTAATCGCTTCTACTGCAACTTCGAGAGATAAGATCTGTAATTTATAGCTTCAATCTGTTCCACTGCAACTCCAGGGAAATAAGATTCGCTATCTTCAGTCTGCTCTACTGCAACTTCAGGGAGATAAGACTTGTGGTAAATTCAATCCATCCTACTGCAACTTCAGAAATGTCAGATCTGCTATCTTCGATCTGCTTCGCTCAGGAAGGCTAGATCTGTTATCTTCGGTCTGCTCCACTGCGAACTCAGGGATGCTAGACTGATGGCTTAAATCTGTTCCACTACTGTTTAGGGAAACCAGATTTACCGTTTGATCTTGGTCCACTACTGCTTATGGTGACAAGATCTACAATCTTCGACCTATTTCACTGCTGGTCAGGGAGATAGGGTTGGTGGCTTAAATCTATTCCACTACTTCTTAGGGAGACCAGATTTACCGTTCGATCTTGGTTCCCTACTACTTAGGGTGACAAAATCTACAATCTTCGACCTATTCCACTGCTGGTCAGGGAGATAGGGTTGGTGGCTTAAATATGTTCCACTATTACTTAGGGAGACCAGATTTGCCGTTCGATCTTGGTTCCCTACGGCTTAGGGTGACAAGATCTACATTCTTCGACCTATTCCACTGCTGGTCAGGATGATAGGGTTGGTGGCTTAAATCTGTTCCACTACTGCTTAGGGAGACCAGATTTGCCGTTCGATCTTGGTTCCCTCATCGCTAGGGTGACAAGATCTACAATCTTCGACCTATTCCACTGCTGGTCAGGGAGATAGGACTGGTGTCTCCGATCTGCTCCTGCAACTTGAGGATTGCCAGATCTGCTATCTTCGATCTGCTTCGCTCAGGAAGGCAAGATCTGCTATCTTCGATCCGCTTCACTCAGGAAGGCAAGATCTTCGAATTCACCGATGTTGTGACAACGTCCTCTAGGGGACCTGTCCTGTAAAATCAGTTTTGTTGTTTATGCTTATACAAAATGGTTAGGATGCAATGATCAGAATGAATCTCATGCTCCTAACTAAATGTTTCATGGATGACATTTGCATGAATGCAGAATGTCATGAGAATGGTCTTTTTAGAAAGATTAGGATGCAATGATCAGAATGAATCAAATGTCCCTAAATAGATGTGTCTTATGGATGACATTTGTATGAATACAGAATGTCATGAGTATGATTTCTTACATTGATTAGGATACAATGATCGGAATGAATCAAATGCTCCTAACTAAATGTGTTTTGCATGAATGTAGAATTTTATGAGAATGATCCCTTTTTAAAAGTTTAAGGTGGTCATCGCTCATTATTTATCAGCGCTATATCACTGATGTCTTATGCTGCGATCTTGTTCGGCTGGTATTCTTGACAAAAAACCCGAGAAAACAAATATCTTGCTCAGTAAATTTGCCCCACCAGTAACCGTGGTTCATCTCATTGTGACTTAGGGTATAGGATCCGAATCCTTTCCCATCCATCCTATTGCGACTCCTAAACGTAAGATTTGTTTCTTCTTCAATTCGTCCCATTGCTATTCAAAGGTATAGGATCTGTATCAGCTTCCATCTATTGATCACTTCCCGGGTGACCCAACCAGATGTGTATGCATGATTACCCATTTTCGTCAAGATTGTATCACCAACTATTTTTTAACAGAAAATCCAATAAGATAGCCTCAACTTAGACTCTTCCTTAAACTTGGTGAGTTTTAAAAAAATAGTCCTATTTCGAGTTCTTGTATTATTCAGAAGTTTCCAGAGTAATATGCGAAACTCATTTTATGAAAATTATATTAGTCCACTAATCGTTATTCCAATGCAAAATGCCTGAAAGAGATCATAACCATGGACAAGAAGGAAATTAATTAGGAACATAGCTCGAAACAAATAAGTTAAGCAAAGATAGCAATCACAATTTATTGTGAACATATTTTGAAAAGAATAATATAATCACAAATAACAAATTTAAAATGGGTAAAATGGAAGCTAAGTGCCTCAGATATCGCAGCCTGAGCTTCTCTGTTCAAACTTCTTGAGAACCATTTTAAGCTCGATATGCGTTTAGGGGATCCGGAGTACTTTGTCGATGCCCCAAGACGTAGCATATTTCTTCATTGTTAATTCAGACATAGCAAGACTGCTGTATGCCCCACTTTTGATCAAAATTTGAGTTGCCCTGTTCGGGTTTTCAACTCAAATCCCCTTTGGTCTCAAAGTGCCCTTTGCGAGTTTTCACCTTGGCCTCTCCGTTTTTTTCTTTTTCTTTCTTTTTCTTTTTTTTTTGTGTGTTTTTATCTTTGGAAAACTTTTTATTGAATCTAAATTCACCGCAGGTCCTTGCCATCTATCTCAGACAATATCTATGCTTCCCCAGAACAAGCCTTCTTTGCTGCATGAGGTATTTCCCAGTTTGGCATCCATGTTCTTCTGAAGTCCCTTTTGCATGGGAAAAATCTTCTTCAAAGCCCTATCATGAAATTTTTTAGCGCGAACCTATTTGTTGTAATCTCGCATCATTTGACCGTGACAGATAGCTTTTAACCTTTTCTTTTCAAATTCAACTGGTCATATTGGGATGAAATCCATTCTACCTCATCCAACTTCAGTTCTGATAAAACTCATAAAAAAGGGATTTCAACTTCAATGGGCGAAACCAATGAGAAATGTGTTGCCCCGGCGAAGTTCCTGGCCAATGTTCAAGAAAACATAGAGGGTAAATGGTAACTTCTCTATGCCAACCCTTACAAGTATCAGTCATTTTTCAAAAAAATTTGAATGGTTTTTTGGCTGCCTTTGCTGCACTGATATGGTGTCTGATCTTTGAACAGACCGTAAATATTTGACATTGTGCAATTATGTTTCTTTCTAATATTCTTTATTGCCATTTTTTTTTGAATTTGAATTTGAATTTGAATTCGAATTTGAATTTGAATTCGAATTTGGATTTGGATTTGAATTTGATGACTATTGACTTTGCAACTTTGGCATATGAAGCGACTTTCACCCTTTTAGTGAAGTAATTGACAATCACAAAGATGATTTGGTGTCCACTAGATGCTTTTGACGAGATCGGCCCCATAACATCTATGCCCCACCTATAGAAAGAATGGAAGAAGCACATAAATCTTGTCTTCCCCAATTTGGCATTTACGACGTAACTGATGCAATTTCCTTTTCTTGGTAAACTAGTAGCCCAATCCTCTTGATTAGCCTGGTCATTGTAGAACCATTAACATGGGTTTTTTTTTGAACAACTCCATGGATCTTTTCTAAGATTTTCCCAACCTTAACAGCATACCCACGTTTCAGTAGCCTGGCATGCCTTTATATGATCGTGCGAAAACATCTTTGAATTCTTAAAAACAGCTCAATGATGCCTCGCCTTATTTCTGTGGTAAGCTAGGCTTCGACCTTTACCCCTTTCCTAAGCTCGCAATGTCCACTGACCCTTTTGCAAGGTAGAGTCTATTTTCATCTTGTTCTACCATCCTTAACAAATCAAAAGATAGGCTACGATATCTGTCATCTTCCAAGTCCTTAGATCCCTTAGGCCCATATCTCATTCAAAAAGGGAGTCAGTAACAACGTTGCTCATGTCATTGATATCTGGGTACCTATTGTAGGTACGAAGGCAAATTCCAAAGAATAAATGATTCTAAGGATGATTATTTTTATAGTATGGTCATGAATAAAGAATGAAAGAATATTCTAAAACACAAAAGAATGTGCAGTATGAAATAAAAAAATATTTACTTAAAAATATGTATTTTATTGAAATAAAAATTCTGGACACAAGCCCATTTCATAAAAGGATTCTTATTGCTTCTGGGCTTAAAGTAACAAGTATGTTTTGAATATTACTCTAGATTAACCTAAAAGTACAGGGATCCCTTCCACAGTCCCATTGTTTAAAATCTTTCTAAGTATGTAAGGGCTTTGGAAACTTTTATTCCCCGATTCTTTCTTCGGATATGTCATTAATGCAGACATTGCCCAAAATTGCTGTAATGTCTTCTTCCTTCGGCGCCTTCTGCTCAGCATGAATGACCCCTCCTGACACAAAGGTTTTGGATATGTACGGAATTATCATGGGTTCCCACTTGGTTTCCTCGCCACTCAAACGAGCCCGTCTTCTTTCTTGCCTTTTTTCTAATTCTTTCTTTCTTTGTTTTTCATCTGGCCTGAACCCTAAGCCAAAGCGATCTTGCTTTTCTTTCAATGTTGGAGCCAAAACTCTCCCTTGAAGATACTTTCCAAGCCCTTTTCTCGATAAAGCTCCTTTTCCTACGGTCATCTGCAATCTCATTCTTGTGGTTTCGGAGATTCTCGGTATCAGAATTTTGTTTCCTTCAGTGATAAATGTTGCATTTTCAAATTCCAAAGATCGAAATGAACATTCAATTGCTTCGTCATCTGTCTCCAAATATGGCGCATCACTAGTTACAGTGGCAATAATATCTTCCTCAGCATTTATTGTTATCAACTACCCCTCTGATACTAACTTCAACTTCTGATGCAACGATGAAGGCACTGCCCCGGCTGAATGTATCCAAGGCCTTCCCAACAGGCAGTTATACGATGGTTTAATATCCATCACTAAAAATTCCACCTCATATGTAGTTGGGCCAATCAGCAAAGGTATTTCTATTCTCCCCATGACTCTTCTTTCTGTGCCATTGAATGCCCGTACTATATTCTGACACCCTTTCATGTGCGAACTATCTATGGGTAATCTATTTAGTGTAGACAAAGGAAATACATTCAATGTTAACCCATTATCTATTAGAACTCCCGAAAATGTGTATCCCTTACATCTGGTAGTTATATGCAAGGCTTTAGTAGATCCCATACCTCCTGGGGGTATCTCGTCATAGTTAAAGAAGATGAAATTATCAGCACTTATGTTATTCACCAGTCTATCCAGCTTGTTGACCGAGATATCATTGGTCACATATGTCTCATTTAATACCTTCATCAGTGCGCTTCTGTGTACCTTTGAACTTAAGAACAAAGCTAGGATGGATATACGAGTTGGATGTTTATGCAATTGCTCCACTACACTATATTCGCTATGCCTCAGAAATTTCAAGAATTCTTTAGCTTCCTCATCATTTACTGGTTCATTAATGGGCGACTCAGATTCGACTTTCTTTTGTTCCTTTTGTCAAAACTTTTCCTTTTGCATGTTTTGTTCGGGCATTTACCAAGTCGTAGCGTCTTCCACTACGTGTGTGTGACATTATATTCTGATCTTCAGTGCTAGTTGAACCCTCTTTTCCCGGAACTATCACATTACAATTGTAGTTCCAAAGGACTCTGTTGTTATCCTTATAAGAGAAAATAGTTGGTTTCTGAATTATAACCTTCGGTGTCTGAATCCCAACTCTATTTTTAGGACATGAAATAATTAGGACAATTGACTTTCATCGTTGATTCTGACGTGCATATACTCCCTTCCTCCTTAACCTCTTCGTAAAACTCCATTTCTTTACAGTCCATCAAATTTTGCACTATGGCTCTAAACTCAGTTCAGTAGACTTTTGTCGGTTCCCCAGGTTGCTGAAATAATTTTTAGTCAATTAGAGTCTTTCTACGAATTGTAATGCATGTGATATGATGTAATACAAATGCATGAAATGCAATGCAAATGCATGGAATGAATGCAAAAAGAAAGAGAGGCGTTGATTATGAATTCAATTCCATTAGAAGAACTTTTCTAGAAAATATATTTCTTTACATAAAACGGATTGCATATGCAGCTTTGTCCTCATAGTCCAGGTGAAAACACCAATCATTTTCTTCGTATCCGAATATTATGGACGTCCCGTGAACTTTCTCAATGGATGCCTCTTCTAGCTCCTTGTTGCTTGGTCCAGGCCGTACCTCTTCACTCACTTATCCTCCGCGATGTCCGTTAGCTCCTTTAAGAAAGTTGAGATGTGACGGCTCTTGAATAGTCCTTGTCGGCTTGAATCTTCGGGCAAAGTCTTGTACTCTTCTGCGGACTATCAGACTTCTCTCGTTGTTTACCTGGACTATGTTCGAACGACCGTATTATAATCCACTTTATCAAGTAACCCATTTTCTTATGACAAACTCTTCTATTTAGCAATCGAATATGAATCAACACATCCTTTCTAAGATGATACGATGCAATGCAATGCAATGCAATGCAAACATAAACAACACAAAAAACGTTAGCACAAGAAAAATAAACAACCAAAATAGATTACCTAAATGGGTGACCACTAGGGTTTGGCACGGCTCTACTTAAGGTGGGCTCCTAAGGTTCGCTATATGCAGTTTAGTTCTAAAGTAAGGTATCTGAACTAGCAGATTCCTCAATCCTCACCCATTATAGGCTCATATGGATTGAGTTCGGTTCAGGGGAATACATTTCCCTATGGCCATGCGGAGATGAAAATCTCACGAAGCACATAGGTACCGATGTATCCCGGATGCAGTCCACTAGCCCATGCGGAGGTGAAAACCTCACGAAGGCATAGTTTCTCACTCCCACTTAAAATTTTGACCACAACAGTCATGCAATGTAATGCCAAAGTATTTTATGAGACTCGACATTACTGCAAATGCATTAAAAGAAACATGATTTTTCAAAAACATCGAAAGAAACACGATTTTTTTTAAAACGATTTTCCAAATTTTCAATCACAAGGACAAAAATTAATCAATATATGGCCTGACTCTCAACCAGTCCCCAGCGGAGTCGCCAAGCTGTCGAAACCTTTTTTTTTGGGTTTGAAAAATGGGGATCGACTTTAAAATGACAAATGGAGTCACCACCAATCTTTTGTTTAGGTGTAATCGGATCACCTTATAAAAATTTTATTGGTCTACGGAATTAAATAAAAGGGTTCGGGAGTCGGTTACGTACGAGGAAGGGTTAGCACCCCATACGCCCCAGAACGGGTACCAAATCAATTAATTAGTGTCCTTGTGTTGAAAACTTGAAAATATTTAAGGTGAAAATTTTAAAAGAGAATTAATTAACCTTGAATTGAATCTCAAGATTAACTCGTTTCAAAGGAATAAAATATCATACCCAGTACGTTAGGATATAACATATTTATACCTCGACATTGAGATCATCTTTGATCTTCAAAACATGCAAATAAGAAGGGTATTTGGCTATGTGGTTGGACGGAAAATTAACACCCAGTACGTTAGGGCATAATTTTCCGACCTTCCAAACGCACAAACATTCCCTTATTTTGGGTAAAAAGTTTAAATACACACTTTTAAACCCGGCTCAGAATGCATTATAAATGAAATGGAACGTTTAATATAGGTTTGAATACATTAGAAAACGAGGCGTAATACAATGATAAGATGCATAGACATTAATCACGAATTACACACAAATTAAATATCATATTAATAATAGGCAATATAACTCTTTTTAAAGAAGGTTAATTTAAGATGAATTTGAATCTCAAGATTAGCTCGTTCGAAAGAATAAAATATCATACCCAGTACGTTAGGATATAACATATTATACTTCGACACCGAGATCATCTTTGATCTTCAAAACATGCAATTAAGAAGGGTATTTGGCTATTTGGTTGGACAGAAAATCGACACTCAGTACGTTAGGGCATAATTTTCCGACCTTCCAAACATACAAATATTGCCTTATTTTGGAAAAAGTTTTTAAACACACAATCCTAAACTCGGTTCAAAATGCACTTTTAATGAAATAGAACATTTAGCCGAGACTTGAATACATTAGAATTCAAAACATAATACAAGGATAAGATGCATAAATATTAATCATGAAATACACAAATTAAATATCACATTAACAATAGGCTATAATATGTAATAATTCTACAAAATTGACCATGGCAAGTTAACATAAAATAAAACCTTGGATGCTAGCAAAAATATTTAAAATAAATAAAGTAGTTAATTTTGAAATTAACATTTTATGGAATTATTTACAATGAAATAATTTATGAATGAATTTATGAAATGTGAATAAAAATTTTGAAATGGATCATACAAAACAAAAACATAATATGTGAATTTAAACATATATAAAATCATATATAAGTAATAGTGTATAAAAATGTTTGAAATAAGTTAAAATATACAATAAAACATAATCCTTCAAAGTAATAAATTATGTATACTAAACTTAGAATAGAAATATATATATACATATATAAGTAATTTTAAAAGAAACCAAATATACATATAGATAGTTTAAGAGGAAGTATATACATAAACTAATGTAAAATCAATAATATATATAAAAAAAACAATCTTCATTATATATATATATATATATATGTGTGTATGTATAAAATAATAACATATAATTGTATTTAAATTAAATATTATGTAGATCGTTAAAAAAGTTCCTAATATATGCTTTTTTTTTAAATATTTGTATAATACCAATTAACCACATATATAAACAAAATAAATTAAAACATTATAGAATCAATTTTCAAAATAATTTAATTAAAATAGCTTGAATGGTAAATAAATTTAATGCCATCAAAAGAATTTACAAAATTAACACCTAATTGAAGTAAAAATAAAATTAGAAGTCTATTCCATGAGTAAACAAAATTATCTAAACAAAATAGAAGATTATATTGAACTTCGCATAAAAATAAGGGATCAATTTGGGAAATATTCCAATATCCAAAACGCCGCATGTAGACAGGTCCAGATTGAAATAGCGCATAAACTATATAGCTCAATTAAAAGAATCAACAAAATGTATAACATATGTAATTGAACAACAGTATATCAGAAAGGATTAAATGCGCAAATTATCCATTTATTGTGGAAACACGCGGATCCTGTGTATGGATCGGGTCGGACGAATCGGGTCGTGATGTTATGCGGCGTCGTTTTCTTAATGTGAGAAGTTTCCTTTTAAAACCCGATTTAAAAAAATAAACCTGTCATCCCCATTTTTAAAACAGAACCCTAGCCCCTTTTTACCTCCGCCGCAACCCAAATCCTTTCCGTTCACCACTAATTCGCCACTGCAAACGGCGAGAAATGATTCACGAAAATCCAATTCGGCCGACCACCTCTTCGTCCAGCCCCGATTGCGACGGAGGGAACAAGAGCAGGATCTTTCGAAGGTAACCTCTTCTTTCCCTTACTCCTCTTTTATTTACGAATAAATACAAACAAAAGAAGACAGAAAGAAAAAGAAAACACAAGAAAATCACCTTTCAAAACTGGATTTAATTGCTTTTTTCTTTGTATTCAATATGTGAGTATTCGTGTATAGAAAAATCGGATCCTCTACAATGTTAAACAATCGGCTTTATATAGCCGGAAAAAATGAAGAAAAATAATCAAAAATTAAAATCTTTTTTTCAATTTCACATTATTTCTCTGTTGCTATTTCCTTTTCTTTGTTGTTTGTTTCCCTCGCTTGTTGCAGTGCACTAGGAGGAGGCGTTCGGGGTAATGACGAGGCTATGCTCGTGCGAACAGAGGCGCCAGAAGACCCCGAAAGCCTCTAGAGTTTCTGAAGCTTTCAATTGGGTCGGATCATTTCTGCATTCGGGTCTTGTTAAGAATTGGGCTAGGTTGGTTATAATTTGGGCTAGCTAAAAGTTTAGGGAGTTTGGGCTTATTTGGTTTGGGCCCTGGTACTTGTAAAAAATGAACTGGACATTGAGTTGTTACTGGATTTTATTGGTTAATTTTGGTTTATTATTGGGTTAATGGGCCCGGGCATAAATTGGGTATTACACAGACAACCCAAAATCAATTCGACCTAATTGACAAAAGCAATTAATCAAGATGCTCATAGAATAAACATTATGGGAAACTCCCAATAATTCGATCCGTCTATACTTAGAAACAACAATGGCATAATGTTTCATCTTAACAATGGCTCCTAATAATTTTTTGAATCCCATAATTGAAGGATTTGGGTACTTTTCAATCATCTTACTGAACAAAATCAAGGTATCGTCAACATTATCGAAGCGGTGGTCTCTTTTTCCCTTTCCTCTAACAGGCATGGACATGGGTTTGTTACTTAAGGCTTCGATGTGGGTAGCAATGGTGTTAGAAGAAGAAGAAAAAGAGTGGAAATTAGAAAGATGGCTTCCACCATTAACAAGTGAACGAAGAATAGAAGAATGAAGCATACCCATATCTTGAAAGTAAGCAAAGAGATGTGAGGTTGAAAATGAAGCAGAAATGGCGGCGGCAGCAGCAGAAGAAGTGTAAATTTTAGGTTGCGAAGTGGTGTTTAGGGGAGCGTAATTGTTGTTTCAGGTGAGAAAATGGGAGAAGGCAAAGTGGGGATCGTTTTTGTGGTGATGGTCTCCTTAAACACTGAATCAGTAATCGGTGGTGAAGAAACAGAATAGAAATCAAGCAACTTCATTGCATAGGCCCGTAATGGAATAAGCCCGTAATAGGGCATTCCATTGAACCAAACAGGTGTTTAAGGTGGGCTCACGGAATAAGATTGTAATGGCTATGCCATTACATTGAACCAAACATGGCCTAAATTTTACATTGAGAAAAAGTTAATAACTAAAATAGAAATTTTAAAATTTGAGTGACCAAAATAAAAATGAGATAGATGATGAATAATGTAATTTACCCTAAAAAATTAAAACACTTATTAATAAATTTATTTAAACCTAATTAAAAAAATTAGAGCTATGAGCAGATTCCATCTCTGTAGAAAGGGAAGAAACTCATTATTTATATATTTTTAACTAAATAAATACTTAATAAAGAGAGGCTGTTTGGATGAAGATGAATTTTTTTTATTTTTTTTTTTTGATTTGCCAAATTCATTTAACCAAAAAGAATCCCCAATGCTTTTGTCGTACTGCTACTTACGAAGGGGTGAATTATGGTTTATCATAATTCTATTAATATTTATTTATAATTTTTTTTATCCTATTAACGAAGGGGTGAATTATGGTTTATCATAGTGCATAGGTGTAATGACTCAATTTTTGTGGTTGTCAGAGAATTCGATTCAAGATTAAATTTTCTTAAACCGAGACGGTTTGATTATTAAATCAGGAATGTTTACAATTTGACTAGAAATTGGTAGTTAGAATTATAAATTGATTTATTTGAAGGATTTCGGAAATGGGATAAGGACTAATTTGTAAGTGACTAAACACGTGGAATTTTATTAAAGAAAATGAGTGGGTTTTTTGAGAAAATTTACCAAGGACTTATGATTAATAAAACCGTTGTTAATATATATATATATAGGCATAAGCATGATATATTCAATCATTTCTCCAGTAAATTATCATTAAATTTTATTTTATTAATAAATTAAAGATAATTAAACTTATATATATATATATTGATAAGCGTGGGGGGAAGAACAAAGATGGTCTTCATTATTTTCTTCTCCCAGCCGAAAAAAAGAAACTTTGGAGCTTTCATGGCCGGCCACCAAATTTAAGTGCTAAGTAAGCTTTTCTTTTAATAATTTCATGCATTTCTAATGTAGGAAACTTGATTTACCTAACCCATCAATTAGAATTTTCTATTAAATGAGTTCACTTAACTTGCCATTGTTAAGTTCATTAGGTGTTACAAGCTTAAAACGTGAGGTACATGGTAATTTAAGCTTTATTCAGTGAAAAAGATGTTGAAGGTGAAATGGGTTGGTTTCAAGTAAAGTTAAATCATGTTAAAACTTTAAAATTAATGAAATAAAATTCTTTAAGGATCAAATAAAAGTCGGAAAGAATTGGATAAAATCTGCACAAATCAGATGCATGAGATTTGGATACCTACATGTTACAATTGTAGATGGCACAACTAAAACCCAAGTCTTTAAGGTTTGAGGCGACAGCCTTTGCCACCTGTTACTTTTAAATCTTGTTAATAAGGAAAGGAAAAGGGTTATTTTTATTTTTTTTTACAATTTTAGAAATTAATATTTAAATTTAAAAATATTGCTCAAAATATCAATGGTGTATCAATTAGATCATTTTGACACCGTAGTCATTAACATGGGCTTAAATGTATGCTCAAATATAATGTGAAATATATTTAAAACATGTTCATTAAATTTCAAATATATATGTATACATTGTGTAGGGCCCAATTCTTGCCCGGGCCCACTATTTACCAGAAACAAAAAGAAAAAAAAAAAGAGTCCAAATAACAGTCCATTAAATAAGCCTATTACATATTAAAACCCAAACCCGATTCTAGCCCAAAATAGATTAACCCAACAACAAAATTTCAGAATTCAGAAACCCTAGTGACCTAAGCGCGCCGCTGCCCATGTGCCTCCGTCGGCGCGCACAACGCCCAAGGTTCGACCTCTCTAGCACCGAAATGACAAAAAGCCGAGATTTTCGCCGTTGTTGACCTAACACCTGCAAATCAAAGAAGACACACAAAGAAACAGAGGCAACAGAGCAGAGAAATAGGCAACGAAATAGTAGAATAATAAAAAGTTGTATTTTTTTCGGCTATAAAGGCTGTGGAAAATCAATGTATTGAGGGGGATTTTCGGATTCGAAAAATCAAAAAAAATACAAACGATCAGAAATAAAAAAGCAAAAAGCATTAAAAGGTTGTCTTTAATCTCTCTATTTTTTCTCTTTGATTCAACACTGTTTCTTCTATTTTTTTTTTATTTACTGTTTTTTGAAACCTAATACAAATACTATTAATAAAACGAATAAAAAACAACGAAAGGATCTTACCGGAGTCCCCACGTCGCGGCGTCGGAGTGTTTTCTTTCCGTCGTCGGGGCTCGGCCTTAGGAGGGGCGTCGAAAGCCGTTTCCTTTCGCCTCGGAGACACTAAAAATCGGGGCTCTCGGGGTTCTCCGAACGGAGTATTAAATGTCCCCCCTTTGCGCGCTTCGTCGGCCGCCGGATTTAATGGCGTTGCGGCGAACGGCTGAAACCCTAGCAGAGGAAACGATGGGGGAGGGGGTTTCTCTGTTTTCTTTTTTAGAAAGGGGAATCGAATGGCAAAATAAAAAAAAGGGGGAGGGCTGTTATAGCAGAAGCAAACGACGCCGTTTGGCTTCAGGAAACTGCGCATATCCCTTCAAAGGGATATTTGTGCGATGGCCCCCTCTCCCATTTCTGCGCCTTTGATTTCAGCCCAGTTTAGCGTTTCTTCTTTTTTTCAAATTTGCCCCATTATTTCTGCTTCATTTTTAATTTGATCCGCGCCTCAGCCAAGCGAAACGCTGCGCATTATGAATTGGGTTATTCACCCATTTGGTCCCTGCAAGTTTAGGCGCGTGTTGTAATTTAGTCCCTATTTCCCCTTTTCCTTTTTATTTATTTACGGATTTACCCCCAAACTTCTGTTTTAAGTTCGAATTAGACTTTTTTGTTTTTTTTTTTTTTGTTATTAAGTTAACTACTTTTAATATTATTACTATTATTTTTATCATTAAATTAATTGTTACTATTGTTATCATCATTATTATATTTATTATTATTACTTTACTCTATTACTGTTTCATTTTTATTTTTTATTTTTATTTCTTTTATATTTATTACCATTTTCACCATTATTATTATTTTATTTTATTTCGTTATTTCTTTTATATTTATTATTATTTTCACTATTATTATTCTTATGACTATTGTTATTACTTTTATTTATTTATTTTTACTATTATTATTTTTTATTAACTTATTTTCAATATGATTTATTATCATAATGTTGTATTTTTGTTATTATTATTATTTTTATTTTATTATCTTTAAATTATCATACATAGCATTTATTTATTTATTTGCTATTATTTTGTTATTATGTTCTTTTCTTTCTTTCTTTTTACCTGTTATTTCATATAGATTACTTGTTTTAGCTTTTATTTTATTGTATTTTATTTTTGCCTTTACTATTGTTATTTATATTATGGCCTTTATATGTATTCTATTATGCATATCTGCACAATAATTTATTTTCCATTTTACTTCGATCGTGTTGCATCTTACTCGATTTTTGAAATAAACAAAAACTTTGCGTTCTAAGATTCGAAGGAAATTGTACCCTAACTTATTGGGTTTCGATTTTTCTTGTCAAGTCTAAAGAACCGATTATTCTTTTAAAGTACAAATTTTAAATAAAAAGGCTATTTCTCGAGAATTCGAGATGTTATATCCTAACGTATTGGATATGACATTTTGGCAACTCGGGAAAAGATTTTTTAAAATAAAGGCAATGTTCTGTATTTAGGAATTTGAGAAATCGTGCCCTAACTTACTGGGTTTTGATTTTTCTCGTTTAACCTAAGTAACCGAATATCTTTCTAAAATTCAAATACATGAGTTTTAAAAGTTAAAAGACAAGCTCAGTTTCGGGAATTTGAAATGTCGTACTTAACTTATCATCAAGTGACATTTTATCTCTTCGAAATAAGAGGGTCTCACCGTTCACTTTATTCAAGTTTTCTTTAACAAAAAGAATCGTATTTTTTGAATCTTTTTAAATTTTCGACATTAAGACATTAATCAATAAATTTGGTACTAATTTAAGGGCGTATCGAGGGTGCTAACCCTTCCTCGTGCGTAACCGACTCCCGAACCCGTTTTCTGAATTTCGTAGACCAAAACCATTGTTTTGATAAGTCAAACTGTTTATTAAAAACAATTGTTTTACGAGGTGATTCGATCACACCTCAACAAAAAGGATTGGTGGCGACTCCCGTTTTATTTTCATTTTCAAAAATCCAAGTCGACTCCGTTTTACAAAAAAATGATTACGACAGCTTGGCGACTCCACTGGGGAATGGAAAGAGAGTCAAGTCGTGAATTGATTAACTTTTGTCCTTTTGTCGAAAATTGAAAATTTGGTTTTAACATACGGTCCTTTCATTGCATTTCATCTGTTTTTTTTACGGTTTGTCATCACTTTGTTCATGTTTTTTGTATTTCAAGTTTTTGTATATCTCCACACAGTACATTGCATGACTGTATAGTCACACCCTTTTAAGTGGAAGTGAGAAACTACTCCTTCGTGAGGTTTTTACCTCCGTGCAGGATAGTGGATTGCTTTCGGGATACATCCGTACCTATGTCTTCATGAGATTTTTATCTCCGTGTAGCCATAGGGAAATGTATTCCCCTGAACTGAACTCAGTTCATATGAGCCTATAATGGGTGAGGATCGAGGAATCTACTAGTTCGGGTACCTCTCTTTAGAACCAAACCATATAGTGAGCCTTAAGAGCTCACCTTAGGTAGAACCATTCCAAACCCCTAGTGGTCACCCGGATAGGTACTCTATTTTGTTTATTTCTCCTGTGCTAACATGTTTTGTTTTGTTTATGATTGCATTGCATTGCATTGCACCACATCATCTTAGAAAGGAGGCGTTGATTCATATTCGATTGCTAAATAGAAGAGTTTGTCATAAGGAAACGGATTTCTTGATAAAGTGGATTATAATACGGTTATCCGAATATAGTCCAAGTAAACAACGAGAGAAGGCTGATAGTCCACAAGAGAATACAAGACTTTGCCCGAGGATTCAAGCCAGCAAGGATTATTCAAGAGTCGTCACGTCTCGACTTTCTTAAGAGCGTCGCGAGGGATAGGTGAGTGAAAAGTCGCGGCTTGAATCAAACAACAAGAAGCTAGGAGAGGCATATATTGAGGAAGTTCACGGGGCACGACCATGACGTCCAGATATGAAGAAAAGGATTTGTATCTTCGCTTGGAATATGAGGGCAAGGCCGCATATGTAATCCGTTTTATGTAAAGAAATTTGCTTTTTAGAGAAGTTTTTCTAATGGAGTTGAATTCAAAATCAACGCATTTCTTTCTTTTTGCATTCATTTCATGCATTTGCATTACATAGCATCACATGCATTAAAATTTGTAAAAAGACCCTAATTAGTTAAAGTTATTCAAAAAAACAAAAAAGAGAAAGGAGAATCTGGAAACCGAGCATCGTTACGGTACACGACGCAAAATAAAAGTAATGGATCAAAGAATAGAAAGATTAAAGCAGATGCAAAAAGACATGCAGGATCAAATGCAAGAACGATTAGCTAAGATGCAACAGGATATGATAGAGTGGATGCAGGAATCCCAAAATAATATGATAAGCCAGCTGACACAACTACTGGCTAAAGAACGTGAGAAAGGAAAGGGCGTCGCTGTTAGTTCAGGGAATGATAATGACGATCCTGTCTACCCTCTAGGTTTTGCCCCTCCAAAAACTCAAGCAGAACCAGATATGTATCCCCAAAAGACGCTTGTTACCATCAGGCCGCAGCATCAGGCCGATACCGTGATACCTGCGCACCTTTTGACAGGCTCGGATTCTAACCCAGGAGATAGTCCAGCTAACCCTGTGGTCCCCGATCTCGATGAAATGGCAGAAATAGACAAGGCAATGGTGGACTTGCCAAGACAACTCGAGGACCGCTGCAAGTGGTTAGAAGAGAAGTTCAAAGCAATAGAGATTGCTGACTACCGTTACGGAGTAGACGCTAAGGACTTAAGTTTGGTCCCAGACTTGGTACTTCCGCCAAAGTTTAAAACTCCGAATTTTGAAAAATACAATGGTACCAGTTGTCCCGAAGTGCATATCACGATGTTCTGTCGACGGATGGCGGGACACGTTAATAATGACCAATTGCTGATTTACTGTTTTCAGGACAGTCTGGTCGGATCTGCAGCCAAATGGTACAATCAGCTCAGTTGTGCCCAGATTAAGACATGAAAGGACCTGGCACAGGCCTTCATGAAACACTATAGCCACGTGGCAGACATAGCTCCCGACAGGATCACGCTTCAAAATATAGAGAAAAAGCCAAGCGAGAGCTTCAGACAATACGCCCAGCGATGGAGAGAGATAGCAACACAAGTTCAACCACCTCTCTTGGAAAAGGAAACAACCATGCTTTTTATCAATACTTTGAAAGCTCATTTCATTAATCACATGCTGGGAAGTGTTACTAAAAGTTTTTCAGATATCGTAATGTCAGGAGAAATGATAGAAAACGCAATTAGATGCGGCAAGATAGAGGCGGGGGAAGGTGCTAGAAAGATAATCCCGAAGAAAAGAGAGAATGATGTAAATAACATAAGTGCCCGTGACAAAGGGTACTCGAAGGCAATTATTGTCAGCCAGCCAAAAGTAATTACTGCTGGACAACAAGGGTCGGTAAGACAGGAATCAGGCGCAAGACAAAACTCTGAAAAGCTCCAATTTACTCCAATCTCGATGACGTATAATGAGCTATATCAAAGTTTATTCGACGCACATGTGGTGTCCTCATTTCATCTAAAGCCGTTACAGCCCCCATATCCTAAATGGTATGACCCGAACGCTCAATGCGACTACCATGCGGGAATAACAGGTCACTCAATTGAAAATTGTACTACGTTTAAAAAGTTGGTAGAAAGGTTCATTAAAATGGGAATTGTGAAGTTCGGCGATCTATCAAAACCTGATAACTTTGACGAGGCAGTAAATGCGATAATGGAAGGAGGAGACGAGCAAGTTAGAAATCAAAAGTGAAGAGTGAACCGAAGAATCAAAGTTTTCGAGCCCTTTACATACTTGGGAGTGTTTCGAATAATGGGACTGTAGAAGAGGTCTCTGTATTTTTAGAGCTAATTCGGAGTAATATCCAAAACACGCTTATTGCTCTAAGCCTAGGAGCAATAAGAATCTTTTTGTGAAATAGGCTTATGTTCAATATCTATATTTTCAATGAAAATGCATTTTTGTATCTCATTTTGAGCAAATATTCTTTTATTCCTTTATTTCATTCATGTTCATACTACATAAATAATTATTCTTAAATTCATTTATCCTTTGAATATTCTTTCGTAGCTACAATAGGTCCCTAGATATCAATGACATGAGCCACGTTGTTACTGACTCAGAGTCTACTTTTGAGTAAGATATGTGTCTAGAGGGATCTCAGGACTTTGAAAATGACCGAGACTGTAGATCATCTCCTGATTTGTTAAGAATGGTAGAACGAGATGAAAAGCAGATCCAACTTTACAAAGGGTCAGTGGACATTGCGAGCCTAGGAAGAGAGCCTAGCTCACCACAGAAGTAAGGCGAACATCATTTCAAAAATGTTTTCGCACGATCATATCAAGACACGCCTAGGCTACTGAGACGTGGGTATGCTGTTAAGGCTAAGGAAATCCTAGAAGAGGTCCATAAGGATATTTGAAGATCACATGCTAATGATTTTACAATAAGCCAAGCTAATCATGAGATTCAGATTCTGCTGGTCCATCATAGAAAGGGATTGCATCAGTTATGTCGTAAATACGAAGACAAGATTCATGTACCCCTTTTCATTTCTTCGTAGACCTCATCTATGTGGGGCATGGAGTTTATTGGGACGATCTCGTCGGAAGCTTCTAGCAGGAATTAATTATGTCGCTAAGATGGCAAAAGTCGCTTCATATGCCAATCTTACAATGTTGACAGTTATCAAATCTTACTCTCAATGCAAAAAAAGGGGGGATTTACCACCGACAAAGAATGCCAAAAAGGACAATGTCAAAAATTTGTAGCCTGTTCAAAAATCAGACACCATATCATATAGCAACAAAGGCAGCCAAAAAGAAAAGAACAAAAAAACAAAACAAGGATTGTAGGAAAGATGGCCGAGACTTATAAAGATTGGCATAAAGAAGTTACCTTTTATCTTCTATGATTATCAAACTTTGGCCAGGACTTTTGCCGGGGCAACACCTTATCCATTGGTTTGTGGAATGGAAGTATTTTTGCCAATTGAACCTAATCAAAGAAAAGGTTAAAAGTTATCCATCACGATCAGATGATGCAAGCTTACGGCAAAGGGGTTTATCCTAGAGAATTCCACGAGGGGAACCTGATCCTTCTTTTACAGAAGGATTTCAGAGGGAAGCAAATGCCAAACGGGGAATGACCTTATGCAACAAAGAAGGCCTGTTCTAGGGAAACATGGGTTATTAACCAAGATGGATGGCAGGGACCTGCCCAATCCGGTGAATTCAGATTCAATAAAAAGTTTTTCAAAAAAAAACACACACACACACACAAAAAGGGAAAAGAAAGAAAAATGAGAGGCCAAGGCGAAAACCCACAAAAGGCGCTTTGAGACCAAATGGGATTTGAGTTGAAAACCCGTAAATGGCAGCTCAAATTTTGATCGAAAATGGGGCATGTGGTAGTCTCGCTTTTTCCGAATTAACAAGAAGGAGAGATGTTACGTCTTGGGGCATCGATAAAGTACTCCAGATCCCCTAAACACGTATTGAGCTTAAAATGATCCTCAAGAAGTTTGAACAGAGAAGCTCAGGCTGCGATATTTGGGGCACCTATTTTTCTTTTTACCCATTTTAAATTTGTTATTTGTGATTATCTTATTCTTTTCAAAACACTACCAATAAATTTCATTCTTGATCGCATTTGCTAGCTTTGATTAACTTGTTTGTTTCGAACTATGCTCCCAATCAAATTCCTTTTTGTCCATTGTTACGACCTTTTTCAGACATTTTGCATTGAAATAACGATTAGTGGACTAACAATACTTTCATAAAAGGAGTTTCGCATATTACTTTGGAAGCTTCTAAATAATACAATGATCTCAAACATGACTGTTGTTTAGAACTCACCAAGCCTAAGGTTTGGAGAAAGATAATTACCTCTTTGGACTTTTTTTTGAACAAAAGACAAGACATTTCGTCGTTGATACAACCCCGATAAATAACTAGCAATGTCAACCCAGGTGTACAAGGGGATCACTCTCGGGAAAAGAAAAATGATACTTTGCATTCATGAAAATATCAGGCATATACATCTGGTCATTACACCCAAATAATGATGTAACAGATCAAATTGAGCACATGCACTTCGAGTTGCAAAGAGGATGGATGGAAGAAACCGGATGTTATTCTCCCGAAGTTGCGATGGGAGGTACAAACTTTATGTCCCGGAAGTGCGATGGAATGGACTCAAATTACAATGGGCAAGCTTGCCGAGTAGAATATGATCGTTTCTTTGGGTTTTCTGTCAAAGATACCGGCTGAACGAGAAAGCATGGTAACGCATCAGTGATAGAACATTGATGAACTACGACAACCCAAACAGTAAAAAGGGATCATTCTCATGCATTCATGTAAATATCATTCATACACATCCAATTAGGAGCATTTGATTCATTTCGATCATTGTATCCTAATCGTTGTATTTAAAAAGAAAAAAAGAAAAAAAAAAGAGGGGAGATCATTCTCATGACGTTCTGCATTCATGCAAATGTCATCCCTAATATCATTTAGTTAGGAGCATTAGATTCATTCCGATCATTGCATCCTAATCATTATACATTTAAAAAAATGGGATTATTCTTATGACATTCTGCATTCATGTAAATGTCACGCATAATATATTCGAGTCTACAGGGCATGTCCCTCAGAGGACGGTGTAGCAAATTAGAAAGTTCAGATTTTGTTCCCTAGAGATGATAGAGGAGCAGACTGAAGATTGAAGTCTTCCTGAAGATAGTAAGGAAGCAAATTGGAAAGTTCAGATTTTGTTCCCTAGAGATGGTAGTGGAGCAGATTGAAGATTGAAGTCTTCCTGAAGATAGTAATGAAGCAAAATTGAAAAGTTCAGATTTTGTTCCCTAGTGGAGCAGACTGAAGATTGAAGTCTTCCTGAAGATAGTAAGGAAGCAAAATTGGAAAGTTCAGATTTTGTTCCCTAGTGGAGCAGATTGAAGTCTTCCTGAAGATAGTAAGGAAGCAAAATTGAAAAGTTCAGATTTTGTTCCCTAGTGGAGCAGACTGAAGATTGAAGTCTTCCTGAAGATAGTAAGGAAGCAAAATTGGAAAGTTCAGATTTTGTTCCCTAGTGGAGCAGACTGAAGATTGAAGTCTTCCTGAAGTTAGTAAGGAAGCAAATTGAAAAGTTCAGATTTTGTTCCCTAGAGATGGTAGTGGAGCAGAATGAAGATTGAAGTCTTCCTGAAGATAGTAAGGAAGCAAATTGAAAAGTTCAGATTTTGTTCCCTAGAGATGATAGTGGAGCAGACTGAAGATTGAAGTCTTCCTGAGATAGTAAGGAAGCAAATTGGAAAGTTCAGATCTTGTCTTCCTGAGTTTGGAAGTGAAGCGGATCGAAGATACCAGTCTGGCATCCCTGAATTTGCAGTGGAGCAGATTGAGGATAGTAAATCTTGTCTCCCTGAAATTACATTCGTGCGAATCAAAGTACCAACTCCCAAACTTCTGAAGTTGCAGTGGGTTAGAGCGAGGCTACTTGAAGAAGAAGAAAAGAAGCGCTGAGACTCGGCAGGCCCAGGCAAAATTGGCCTTTTTATAGTCTTTGCTCCGTTCTCGTTACACGACAACGAGCAAAGAGGGGCAACTGTAGGGCCCAATTCTTGCCCGGGCCCACTATTTACCGAAACAAAAGAAAAAAAAGAGTCCAAATAATACCCATTAAATAAGCCTATTACATATTAAAACCCAAACCCGATTCTAGCCCAAAATAGATTAACCCAACAACAAAATTTGAATCGAAACCCTAGTGACCTAAGCGCGCGCCCATGTGCCTCCGTCGGCGTGCACAACGCCCAAGGTTCGACCTCTCCCAAAGACCGAAATGACAAAAGTCGAGATTTTCGCCGTTGTTGACCTAACACCCGCAAATCAAAGAAGACACGCAAAGAAACAGAGACAACAGAGCGAGAGAAATAGGCAACAAAATAGTAGAATAATAAAAAGTTGTATTTTTTCAGCTATAAAGGTTGTGGAAAATCAATGTATTGAGGGGGTTTTGGATTCAAAAAATAAAAAAATACAAACGATCGTAAATAAAAAGCAAAAAGCATTAAAAGGTTGTCTTTAATCTCTCTATTTTTCTCTTTGATTCAACATCGCTTCTTCTATTTTTTTTTTTTACTATTTTTTGAAACCTAATACGAATACTATTAATAAAACGAATAAAAACAACGAAGGATCTTACCGAGTCCCCACGTCGCGGCGTCGGTGTTTTTTTTCCATCTTTAGGGCTCGGCCTTAGGGAGGCGTCGAAAGCCGTTTCCTTTCGCCTCGAGACGCTAAAAATCGGGGCTCTCGGGGTTCTCCGAACGGAGTATTAAATGTCCCCTTTGCGCGCGCCGTCGTCGTCGCGGATTTAATGGCGTTGCGTGAACTACCAAACCCTAGCGAGAGAAACGATGGGGAGGGGTTTCTCTGCTTTTTTTTAGAAAGGGAATCGAATGGCAAAAAAAAAAAAAGGAGAGTCGTTATAGCGAGAAGCAAACGACGCCGTTTGGCTTGAGAAATCACAAGATATCCCTTCAAAGGGATATTTGTGCGATGGCCCCTCTCCCTTTTTGCGCCTTTGATTTCAAATTTCATGCTTTCTTTTTTTTTTTTTCAAATTTGCCCCATTATTTCTCGCTTCATTTTTAATTTGAACCGCGCCTCGGTAAGCGAAGCACGCTGCAAGATTATGAATTGGGTTATTCACCCATTTGGTCCCCGCAAGTTTAGGCGCGTGTTGTAATTTAGTCCCTATTTCCTTTTTCCTTTTTATTTATTTACTTTAATTTACCCCAAAACTTCTTTTAAGTTCGAATTAGACTTTTTGTTATTTTTTTGTTATTAAATTAACTACTTTTAATATTATTACTATTATTTTTATCATTAAATTAATTGTTACTATTGTTATCATCATTATTATATTTATTATTATTACTTTACTCTATTACTGTTTCATTTTTATTTTTATTTTTATTTCTTTTATATTTATTACCATTTTCACCATAATTATTATTTTATTTTATTTCGTTATTTCTTTTATATTTATTATTATTTTCACTATTATTATTCTTATGACTATTGTTATTACTTTTATTTATTTATTTTTACTATTATTATTTTTTATTAACTTATTTTCATTATGGTTTATTATCATAATATTGTATTTTTGTTATTATTATTATTATTTTATTATCTTTAAATTATCATACATAGCATTTATTTATTTATTTGCTATTATTTTGTTATTATGTTCTTTTCTTTCTTTTTTTTACCTATTATTTCATATAGATTACTTGTTTTAGCTTTTATTTTATTGTATTTTATTTTTGCCTTTACTATTGCTATTTATATTATGGCCTTCATATGTATTCTATTATGCATATCTGCACAATAAATCATTTTCCATTTTACTTCGATCGTGTTGCATCTTACCCGATTTTTGAAATAAACAAAAACTTCGCGTTCTAAGATTCGAAGGAAATCGTACCCTAACTTACTGGGTTTCGATTTTTCTTGTCAAGTCCAAAGAACCGATTATTCTTTTAAAGTATAAATTTTAAATAAAAAGGCTATTTCTCGAGAATTCGAGATGTTGTGTCCTAACGTATTGGATATGACATTTTGGCAACTCGGGAAAAGATTTCTTAAAATAAAGGCAATGTTCTGTATTTAGGAATTCGAGAAATCGTGCCCTAACTTACTGGGTTTTGATTTTTCTCGTTTAACCTAAGTAACTGAATATCCTTCTAAAATTCAAATACATGAGTTTTAAAAGTTAAAAGACAAGCTCAGTTTCGGGAATTTGAAATGTCGTACCCTAACTTACTGGGCGTGACATTTTATCTCTTCGAAATAAGAGGGTCTCATCGTTCACTTTATTCAAGTTTTCTTTAACAAAAAGAATCGTATTTTTTGAATCTTTTTAAATTTTCGATATTAAGACATTAATCAATCAATTAGGTACCAATTTTTGGGCGTATTGAGGGTGCTAACCCTTCCTCGTGCGTAATCGACTTCCGAACCCGTTTTCTGAATTTCGTAGACTAAAATCATTGTTTTGATAAATCAAACTGTTTATTAAAAACAACCGTTTTACGAGGTGATCCGATCACACCTTAACAAAAAGGATTGGTGGCGACTCCCGTTTTATTTTCATTTTCAAAAATCCAAGTCGACTCTGTTTTACAAAAAAATGGTTACGACACATTGTATAGGCAACTTAAATTTGATGTGTAATCATCTTAAATTTTATTAAAAACTATATATATTAGCATGCCAAATTTAATTTATTCTTCAGAAGTTACATATGTGTTTATAGTTCGATCTGCTTATTTAGATATGTTTCATGTTAGGTTTAAACTGACATTTGATGCCTAAATTGATGGATAAGTTAATGAGTGAACCAATTTAAAATTTAAGAAATAATTGGAGTATCTAACCATAAAAGTTAACATACTTTTGTAATTAAACAACCAAAACTTAAGAAAGCTAAAACATGAAACATTACACATATAAATATACACAAAAATGGATTGGTTAGTACAAATTTCAACCTTTGATAAAAAAGCAAGTACTCAAGAGAAAATAACTTTAGCATTTATTCCATTAGCTTGTTCGAATAATTGTTCAATTATTCTTAGCATTAAAACAGAAGGGCATACTTATGTTAAGTCCTTAGAATCACAATTGAACATGTAAACTTCCCACCACAATTTTTGGTAAAATTAAGCGAGGTAATCCCATATCTGTTACTTGTACTTTAATAAAATATTTAATGTGGTACATAAAATTTTTAAATATTCAATATATTTCTTTTACTTTACCTTTATATTTCAAAAAAAGTACTTGAATCTAACGTTGTTAAAATACGATGTGACAATTCAGGAGGACCACTATAGTATTGCTTGCGTAGCACTTTTATAGAGAAAAAATTCAGCTAAGTGAGGGATAGATACAATTCCCCCAGAAATTGAAAGGAAAAAATTTGAGATTTCAACTCGCCTGCAGCATATTAGGGAAAGGAAAAGAGGGTAATTAATGGTTTAGGATAATAATTTTTTAAGGTTATAAAATTTATTAACATTTTTTATTTTACCTTTTAAAGTATGAAAGCGTATATCTGCTCTGAAGTCCTTGGCTGATTTTTCGGCAGAAAAAGTGCCACATGGCAGTACTATAGTGGTTCATGTGTAGTGTCACGTTGCATTTTAACGGTGTGTGCCTTTTTGGAAGACGGAAGCAAGGTATAAGGGACACATTGGACATTTAAAAACTTTAGGTGCCTCGTTTTGTTAAAGTACAGGGGGCAAATATGTTATTATCCCATACCAATACATGGAAGAGTATCCACAATTAAGTTGATTTAATAATATAATTGTAGCATCATATAAAGTTTCAAATTGATCGAATATTTTTATTATATAAATAATAATATTGTTTCTAATATAAATTTAATAATTAAAAGTTTTTTATATTAAACAAATAGTTAAAATTTTAAAATTTATCTAAAAGTGTGTTTGAAAATTTTAAATGTGTACTTTATATAAAAATTAAAAAAAAAAGTGTTGAATAAGATTAGAAAATATTAAATTAAATTATTTTATAAATAAATAAAATATTTTTTTAAGAATGAGATATTCAAATTACCATATTTATCTTTCATTCAAAACTATTCAAAATAATATAAAATATTGTATTAATAATATTAAAATTAAAAATAAATAATCTATCAAACAACATAATTATATCACGTATATTTATTAATTTACCAAATATTTTTCTAATATAAATTCAGCACTTACAAAATTTAGCAATAAAAATTTAGCACTTAATTTTTTCGCACTTAAATTTTCAGTTTATCAACTAAACTCTAAATTTGATATTTATAACATGTACTAATGAATATAAAAAGTCATGGTCGCATTAATAAAAAATTAATTGGATAAAAAATTATATAAGCACATAAACTTAATTTAGGTTTACATCTATTGTGTGTATAAACTTAACTCCATCAGCGTAGGACATGTGGCACCACGATAAGTCATCGGAGAAATATCTCTCACTTGCTGTGAGCCGGGTAGTTTCTAGAAGTTTGACCCCTTGATTAAGCTAATCGGTTAGGTAAGATTGACCACCGATTTCCTTGAAAGGATGCCACCACTAGAGTTTTCTAAGCGCTCGACTTTTTATGGAGAACATGATCCTTCTGGCCATCAAATCCCACGTGGGTTTAACCATTCTGTATCATGATTCAGAAGGAATGTCAGCTTATATCTCATCATGGGCACCCCCACGCATCCCATAATGATGGTTTGATGGCGAATCTACCATGTTAACACCACCAAGCACAAGATCTCACTTATAAACAATCCTCCGAACAATGAAGAAGGGATTAACTCTCTTGCATATACTTTGCCAACTTGCCTTCAATAACCTTCCATCATGCTCTCTTCACCTGCTGATAAGAAAGGAAGGAAAAGGCGGAAGAAGGATCATATTCAAAAAATAAAGATTTGGATATGATTTGAAAAAAAAAAACAGATTTAGGAAAATAACTAAAATAATAAATATTCAAAACGATAAATAAATAGAGAAATGATAGAATAAAAAGTTTATCGCTCAAGGTCTCTTGTCTCTTAGTTTTTTTACATGAATCATCCTCACTTCTCGTTAACCCTTCACAAACATTGAATTCATCATAATATAACTCTTTAAGAGGAAATAAATGTCTAACTTGTCCAAATTCATAGACTCTAAAAACAATTTTCACTATCAAGTTTTTTTAGTTCACAAAGTTCACTATCACTATCGTCATAGTTTGCATTATTTTATCAACCTCGAAACAATGTGCAATACTAGATCTAGACTCAACAATAGGCACAAAATCACACTTACTGTCTTCACAAATAGTGTCACTAAAAGTTTCTTGTTCATTCATATAATCATCGTCAATGATAGCAGTAGAAGAAGACTCCTCAATAGGCTTAATGTCATACTTATGTAACTAGACTTGCAAGGCTTGTATGACTGAATTAAATACAATGACTACTGAGTTTGTTGGACATTCAGAGTCCGTGTGATCCTTTGCATCACACCACATACACTTGCTAGCTCGTTCTCTTTGTTCTGCCATAAGTCGTTTAAGCTCGCAGAAGATACTAATGTCTTTTTTAACAAGTCCATAAACAATAGAAGGTTGCACGACATTAGAAACAACATGTCCGTGTGGTTTTTTTTACAAATATAACATCTATGCTTTGCTCAAGGTTTATTATTCTCCTATTCCATACTATATGTGCGTACTATTATTAGAGGTTAAAATAAAAAAACACTCTAACAAGAAAAGTTGGTCAAAGAAATTTAAACCTCACCGTTATGCATTCGCAATAAAAAATAAACAACTCTAAGAAGTACATAAAATAAGTTAAGATTTTCTTGCTAGTAACTTTTAAAGAGTAATCAAACTTAATAATATTAAAAAAAGATGTGAGATCACTATTTAATAAAGTTGTCTTAGGGCTTTAAGAAGCCAAAGAAAATTTCGACTTCAAATGAAGTAAGTTGTGTAGAGAAAGGAGAGACAACTCTTTTTGTACCAATTAAAGCGGAAATGTGTTAGAATTTGTAATGGAATAAAACAAGCTAAACAGAATAAAAACTAATGTTAGAATACAAGAAAATAAACTATCAACTGAAAACCTGAAATAATGGACAACAATTTAAATTTTTTGTTCAAGGTGTTTTTGATGTGCTAAAAACACGAAAATTAAATCAAAGCCTATTTATACGATAAATATTAGATCTAAAAAATGTTGGGCGCGAAATTCAACCCAAAAAAGTTTTAATATTTCTTAGAGGTTATGTAAGTAAAATCGACAAAAGACTTTATATAGCACAAGGAAACAACTAAAAACGCCTAAATCTAATACCAAATGATAAAGGAGAGAGAGGAGAGGATTGATTCAAGTTGTACAACTTGAGAAAGAAGGATTCATATCTAACCTGTAAAGAAGAAATAAATAAATTTAAAAATAAAGGAAAAAAAAATACTAAAAGAAGAAATTTGAAAAAAGAAATAGAAATAAAAATAAAAAACAAAACAAAATAAAAGATTGAACGAATAAACAGATAAGTATAATGGATAAATAGATAAATATTCAATTAAACCATTTGAGATATAAATACCATCTCGTTTTTGTGTTCTCTTTTTTCTCCTTTTTGCTGGCCCACACATTAACAATAATATATATAGAAAGAGGAAGAGGTTGTAGGTTGTCACACGGTGAATCCGAAAATAAATAACCATTGTTTGAATTTTGGAAGGCAATTCAAGATATTCTAAATCAATTAAATATTGCAATATTGCTTTCCTAAAGAAACAGAGTATGGTGTTTCCTCTTTTATTATTATTATTATTTTGTGTTTCAAAGAGTAAGGACTAAATTGGTTAAAATTATAAAATGTTAAGAGTTAAAAAAAGTTTATTTTTATAATTATAAAAAGTACAAAAAAATTTAAAATTTCTATTTAGAAAAAAATATAGAGAATTTAATCTCTTAAAATTAAAATATAAAAAACTAAGATTTAAAATTTTAAAAAAAAAGATATCTTTGAAACAGATATTTGTTATTTTGGGGTTGGGATGCATCAATCTGGTTACGTTTTTAAAATTAAAATCCAACGGGAATCGAATTTTGGGGTGGAAAAAGGGACTCGCTATCTCCTCTTTTGGCCCTTACCAACCGAAAGATTTCCCTTTTTGCTTTAAATTTTATATTGGGTAATCCAAGTTTTCATTTTAGGCGCAAAAAATAAAATTTTGTAGAAAAGCATCGCCGTTAAAATCTGTTTTTAATTTGGTCACCGGCCATTAATTTAGGATTAAGCAATATCAGTGTATACTTATTTTCTTTAATCACTCAATTTTAATATATTTTCATTTTGGTCACTCATTTTTTATAATTAATTTTATTTTTCAAAAAATAAAAAAATTGAATCTTTATAAGAAATTGAATTATTCAGAGATGAAACTTAAATTTTTTCCAAGTAAAAACCATGTTTTTTTCCTATAAAAATCTAGATTTCCTTTTTTTTACTGAAAAATTTAAATTATTTCTAAAAAATAAAATAAAAGAAATTATAAAATTAAATAGATTTTTACCTGTAAAAACCCAAGTTTTTTTTTAATAAAAGCTCAGTTAATTTCCATGTAAAACCCTTTTACTAGAAAAAAAAATAAATTTAACTCTTAAAAAAAAAAAAAAAACAAAGAAAAAATTATTTTTCTACATAAAAATCCAGATTTTTTCTTGTAAAAATCCCAAATTTTCATTGTAATACCATGATTTTCCCTCTAAAATCAGGGTTTTTCCCTTTTATTAAAAACTAAAATTAATTCTAAAAGTAAAAAAAGTAAAAAGATAAATGATTAAAATAACAATTTATTAAAAAGATAAAATGAGTACACAATAATATTTCTTAACCTCAAATAATAGTGGGTGGCCAAAATGGAAGTAATTTGTAATGACATTGCTCGTTTTGTAATTTTTTTATTTTTTTTTTTTATTTTGAATGCTCAAAATGAGACTTATGAAAGTTAATTTACCCTTTTATTTTTAAAGTTGGATAATTTATATATGATGTTTTTAAATATAAGTGTGATATGATAAAATTTACCAATATCATGAATAAATAAATATTTTAAGATTAAATTGCTGTCACCTCCCCTCCTTCCTTTTTCTTTATTAACATTTTTAAAGCTGATATGTCACATTCTATTGTTGCCCGATCAGCACATATTCTTTCCTTTACCCACATAATTTGAAATTTGTTAATCAAGAAACAAAATTAAAGTAGTAACATAAAATAATTAAGCAAATCCATACAAATAAATAAGAGGGCAAGAAATTTAAACAAGTATTGATTTAACATTTAATGCTTATATCTAACTTGTTTACAAAAAAAAAACACATTTCACAATAGCATGATGAGTCAGTCAGACCATTTAATTTCATCCTTCATTTTGTATACCTACCCTCCACCAACCCTTTGCTGCTTCTGCTAATTCTGTGCAAACTTTTTTTCTTTCTGGGTTCTTTTAAAAAAAATTATTTTGTGTATATACATGTAGACATGCATATAAAAGAAAACAGAAATGTAAGGGTCCACATGATGATATCATTCTCCAAATTCTGATTCCCAATACAATTGGAGTGGACCCCCCACCTCCCTTTTCCCCTTCTTTTAGATATTCTACCTGCATGCAAACATGTCATATAAGGTTCATCCTAGACATTATCATGAGAAGAAAGAAAATGTTTAAAGAAGTTAAACACTATAATCATGGTATTGACATAAACAATTTCATAATCCACAAATCACATCTTCCTTATGGAATCTGGCAAAAAAAACCAAATTTCAACTCTAAAGCCTAAAAAAAAAAAAAAAAACCATTTTGGGATTTTTTTTTATTACTGAAAATTTTAGCTTTAAAGATGGGTCTCACTCAAGTTACCTGGCCTAGGGGACGACTTGCTGCTCTGTTTTGTCAAATGGGATAGCTTTAAAGACGAGTTTTAGATGGTACACTGTTGTATGTTGTCATTGTTGTGTTTGTGTGTGTTTTTTTTGTTTCATTGATTGCTGCTAAAGGAAAAAAGATATGGGGGGCCAAATTGATGGCTGTTTGGTAAATGAATAAAGATATCAAGGTTAAACAGTTAAATTTTATTTAAAAAAATTAACAACTTAATCAAAAGTTGAAGCTTATCGAACCAGGGAAGAAAAAGGAAATGAAGAGAGAGAGAGAGAGGTGAAGGGGGGCTTTGAGTGTGAGAGCCTATTGCTGGCATTGCTTTAGTTCATTGGCGGCATATTATTCTCTTTTTATAACTTTTTATTATTTTTCCTTGGGAAGCCTCTTTTCTTCTTCACTTTATATCTGTACTTCACTACTTTCTTCTCAGTTTCCTTCTTCTTTTCTCTTCTTGTTTTTCTGCTACTTCTTCCTGCTTCTTCTTCATATTTTTTTTCTTTTTCCAAAGCTTTGAAATGGCAGACATAATCCATCCTCCTATGGACCAGCTTCAAGACCTTGAGTACTGCATAGACTCTAACCCTCCTTGGGGTACGTCTTCTTTTGTATGGTGTTGTTTTTCTTTATCATATTTTCATTACTTAAAGAAACAATGACAGTAAATGAGAAAAATGGGATGGTGGGTCTTGACTTCTGGTCTTAAAGTTTCTTTTCAAGTGTTTTTTTTTTCCTGGTCTCTTCCATTTTCTTTTTCTCTCTTTGTTGTTCTCTTTGGGATGGGTATAATGGCTTTATGCTTTATGGGCTATGTGAGTTGTGACACAGGGATGGTGCAACCAAAAACAAGAAAAAAATATGAAAGGAAAAAGAATGAAACTGTGGGTCATAGTTATGGCTAAAAACAAAGGTTGTTTTTATAGACTGTAAAGCTATACTTTGTGTTTGTGGCATTATTATGAACTTGACTTGACCCCAACAGATGGAAAATAAATGTTTTTGTCTCCTTAACGCTACTTTTTTAACTTTTTTTTTTTTTAAATTGGGATTCTTGAGTTTCGTTTATGGTGTTGTTTGTAATGTTAAATCAGTGTAACCTTCTGCTGCAAACGTTGATTCTTTTTTCATGATTTCTTTAGATAGTTATAAATGATCAAGAAAACAATATATATATTTTTTGCAATGGTTATATATAGGGGTTTTCTTTCGATATTTTCTCGGGTTCCAAACAGAATTCCTCGATATTCTGCATTCACGGTGTGGGAATTGGGACTTAAGGGCATTTCCGTAATTTCTCATAATACTAACCAGCCTATAGAAGTTGTCATGCTTGATGAATGCAAATACTGGGTATCATTTGTTTATTGTGGTAATGGTCGTCAACTTGGGAATGAAGTAAACTCATGCAAGTTTTAGCTCTTCAATATGACTGCACTGACAAAATAACTATCTATACGCTGACACATTGCTAAATATTCCCGCATATGATCCAATTCCATGTTGGGAAGATATCAAGCAACACAGTGCATTTGCTTTTATCATCTGTACTAGCATATGCTGTTTCTTTGGGCTTGTTGATTTGTATCCAGGCTCCAAATTTGTGAACTATTTGGTGATTGCGTGATGATTTATGACCTATTTGGTCCTTATTTTGTTCTTTTTATTTGGGCATCGTTGCCACATTCCTTGAGAACGAGCTTCCCACATATCACACAACTGTCTCTGCTAGTGAATCAGACTGCTGATGGTCTCACCGGTCTCCGCCGGCAACTGTTCTGCCTATTTACTCCTTCAATACAATATGAAACTCGGTGTATGTGGATAGCAGTATATAATGTGAGCTAAATGTCCTAGTAGTAAAAGATAGGTTATGTTTAGGTGCTTTTGTTGGCTCTTATAATCTCTATGCAAATTTCATATGGCTTTTATACACAAGCTATAAGTGATATGCAGCTTAAAGAAGTGAAGATTCAAGTAATTAGTCCAGTTTCGTTAAGGGTATTTCTTCTAGTCTCTTATTTGAAAATTAGGAGCATGCAATTGACATAGAGACAAAGTTAAGGTGAGAATTAGATGAATAACTAGGCCATTGAAATTAGTGGTTAACATTCAATATTTGCAAAAGGAAAAACACATTTGTGGTCCATTTAGGGAATAAGTTTTCTTAAATATTGCATCCCATAATAGATGCGTCTAAGATAAACGCTTTTGATGGATGTTAATGTTTTTATGACAGCGGTTGCGATTTAGGTCTAGCAGATGAGGAAAAAGTTGTTGGAATCTGATGAGTTTTCCCATCTTTAGCCAATGAATGAAATATTATGCTCTTGGTATACAAAGAATGTCTTATAAACGGTTTCACTGATGTATATCTCATCTGCGCCCCCCAAAATAAGGGCGTAGTAACAAATTTTTTGCATCATTAATCAATGTGGATCAACAGCAAGTATTAAGGGATTCTAAATGCTGAGTAAATTTTAGGAGATAAGGGATTGTAGTATTTTATTCATACCTCTAGCTGCATTGCAATTTCATTTCTACTGTATGTATGCACTTCTATTTTTTGTAATGTACACATATTGCTTTGTCACTCTATGCCTTGTTATTGTAAATTATTCATCAAACTAGAAACTAGTCTTCTTTTTGACTCTGTCGTGTTCACATGTCTAGGCGTCGATTTTGTTCCTGAATATCTTGCCAATGCTTATAAAACGTCTTTTTTCTTGCAGCTGAAACTATCCTACTAGCATTTCAGAACTACATCCTGATGTTGGGTACCAGTGTAATGATCCCGTCAGTGCTCGTCCCAGCAATGGGTGGAAGTGATGTAAGCTGGCTATACTTCACTATATTAATTTGTTATCATCTTAACTCAGGGTCCGGCTACCCTCTGTTGCTTTTCTGTCCATTTTATATTGTAAGTTGCTGCCAGGTCAATGCAACTATGCCGGTAACTTTGAACCAGTACATTGGTTCCCAACTAGTATAACATTTTGAGGTTAATATGCCATTGATTAAGGAGGTGAAATTAGATCTTGTCCTGTCTTCTCTTTGCCTTCTCAACTTCACAGTATATTGGGAACTGATAATCATATGTGGTTCGATTTTGGTCTAGAGGATCTTGGAGGCAGTATATACTATGATAGGTCATACAATTATCCTTTAGCCAAAATTTCTTTCTTTTATGTAACACCTATTCTGTTTCTTTATCTATGTTTTGGTTCATAACCAGGGGGACAAAGCACGGGTAATACAGACTTTGCTCTTTGTAGCAGGCATTAACACACTTCTCCAAGCACTTTTCGGAACAAGGTTGCCAGCAATCGTTGGAGGTTCTTTTGCTTACATCATCCCAATAGCTTATATAATAAATGATTCCTCATTGCAACGGATTAGTAATCGGCATGAGGTAAGTTTCTTGTGCCTTGTTGATCACCTTTTTTAAAAAAAAAAAAAATCCAATTTTAGCAGTTGTACACTAGAACTGTGTGAACATATTCATGCTAGCAAACATTGTAGTCAAATTCTGCCACCTAACCTAGAAGCAGGAGCTTCGGTGAGTCTTAGAGAAAGAGCAACTATTATTGTCCTCGATATTTTATTGGAGAAAGACAATTGTGAGTGTGAAAATTTAGATGGAAATCCAACTTAAAACCATTATGGTTGGTTTAATGCGATGCTAAAGTTTAGAATGAACATCCAGCCTAAAACCAATTAGCAATATGTGGAGACATCTTTGTTATATTTATTTGGCCATTTCGATTTAACTGAAGTGAGATTTGTTTTATCACCACCCTAATATTCAGGACTTATTATTGACATAGAAATCTAACCTTTCAAAGCAATATGTCGATTCCGGGGAGCACACATCATTGTCCTAACAAGATTAGCTTGTAAAATCATTCATCATGGACATCATTGTCATCAACTACTGATGCTAAAATGCGAAGTATTGAATTGCTTGTTACACCTACCCATCACCTCTGGTTCAAAAAATGGACCAGGGGAAAAGAATAAGACGCTTATTACCAATAGTTCCTTTTCGGGTTTTTTAACTCTGCAGAATTATGCCTTTAAGTAGATAAATCTAACATTCTTTTAACTCACCAAACGCCGTGCTACTGTTAGTACGGTATGCCATCAATGCCAAGATTATATCCCGCTAGTCTGTTGATTTGATTTCCTTCTCAAAAATTGAACTTTCTCATTTTCTAGGGGTAATTTGAAAGAGATCTTCCCATGTGATTGGTTTGCAGAGATTTATACAAACGATGCGAGCTATTCAAGGAGCTCTTATTGTAGCCTCAAGCATACAAATTATCCTGGGATACAGTCAAGTTTGGGGTCTCTTTTCACGGTACATTGGTAGCATACTAAAATGTGAAGTTGTTAGTCCAGCAATGTTGGATTATATTGTTCTTCACTGCTTGAGTTTTCCGTGCAGGTTTTTCAGCCCTCTTGGTATGGCACCGGTGGTTGCATTAGTAGGCCTGGGATTGTTTCAGAGAGGATTTCCTTTGGTAGGCCTGTTCAATATGTTTAGCACATCTTGCAATCACATCTGAATTTTACAATTTTGATTCTGGCTCATTGACCATGATAGTTATCTAAGTGTGCTATCAAAATTCATTTTATGAGTGTCATGAAAAGTTACTAAACCATCCTCATTGTCTCGGATGATTAGCCGAGTCTCTTAAAATGTCAACATATATGAAATTAAGATTCTATTGAGAAATACATATGCAAGTAATGGATGCATAAGTCTAGTTGATGTTAAGTAACATATTATAGTTCTGTCCAAGTGCCGTCATTTTTTGCACTAATTGGCTGTTTGATATTAATGATATGATCTAATTTAATAGAGTACTTAACCACTATAACAAAACTTACTGAGTTAAGCTGAATAACGTATTCCCTGTTTCTATGTGAGTACCACACACTTCTAACTCTAAATCATTTTTGGCAATATTTGTTTCAGCTGGGAAATTGTGTAGAAATCGGACTGCCAATGCTTTTGTTGGTTATTGGATTTTCACAAGTAAGAGTTTCGTATAGATGCTGCCGTTATCTTAGTTATTTTTCTCTCCTTATTTTATTTTATCTTGCTTAAGTTTCACATGTTTTGGCTTTATGGGAACTGCAGTATCTAAAGCATGTGCGGCCCATAAGAGATGTCCCTATTTTTGAAAGGTTTCCCGTATTGATATGTGTTGCAATCATTTGGATCTATTCCCTTATACTGACTGCCAGTGGGGCTTACCGTGACAAACCTAATGCTACTCAACTTAGTTGCCGTACTGACCGAGCAAATCTCATATCTACTGCTCCATGGTACATACATTTTTATGTATAAATCTTCACTTTCTTGACTCACGTTCTATTTTTGCTGGCTCCTACATAAATGTTCTATGATTCAGGTTCATGTTCCCATACCCTCTTCAGTGGGGACCCCCTACATTTTCAGCTGGCCATTCGTTTGCTATGATGTCTGCTGTTCTAGTGTCTATGGTTGAGGTACATCTCATTGATGATACATTTCAAACGGAAAAGTCTACTATGAATAATTTTTTAATTAACGAAATTGCTTCGCAATGTTACCTATCATGGTATAGTCGACCGGAGCTTACAAGGCAGCATCTCGATTGGCTATTGCAACCCCACCTCCAGCTTATGTATTAAGCCGCGGCATTGGCTGGCAGGTAGGTGGTTTTTTAGCTTTTAACATTACTATCATTCTATTTCTATTTCTTTCAGTCCTTTTTTCTTTAATCAACGAAACAAGTACATGTATAATAAGAAACACATTTGTGATAAACCAAACAAGCCATGTCGAGATAAAACTGACTAACTGATAACCAACAAACCAATGTGTAGCTGAAGAAAATCCAATATCCAAATTTCTCAAACTTGAACCTAGGGCCTTATTGTTCAAGAGGCTTCACCTTTCAATTAAAGATGCTTGCATGTGGTGTAGAACATTAGTCTTTCCATGATTACTTCAAATTATGCTTTGGTTTTCACCCTCAGCCATGAGCATCATCTCCCTAGCTTTGCACACACTATCAACCATCCACAATTTGTTTAAACTATTTCACCTTTTTCAGTTACTATAGTACTTCGACATTTCATTCAAGCACTTTTTCTTGTCTTTATTAAATTGTTAAGTTGGATGGTTTTCATCATCATTTTACAGGGTATTGGCATCTTGCTCGATGGTCTTTTTGGAACAGGCACTGGTTCTACTGTTTCTGTGTAAGATATAGTTTTAGGTCAGCTTTGCTGCATGCTGCTAGTGTTGTACTTCCCTTGTATTGATAAGCGTCTTGCTTATGTTTCAGGGAAAATGTTGGACTCCTTGGACTAAGCCGAGTTGGGAGTCGCAGAGTTGTTCAGTTATCTGCTGCCTTCATGATATTTTTCTCCATCTTAGGTACTTACAAACTTCGATGTGCTGATAACCAAAGTTAATTTCACATCTGCTATGAGAAGTATACGTACTTATCGGTGTTGCATTTCCGAATCTACAAATCTTGACATGCTCTTCCCCCTTTATGGTATTTTGACATGAGTTTTTACAGGAAAATTTGGAGCTGTGTTTGCATCCATACCTTTCCCAATCTTTGCGGCACTATACTGTGTACTCTTTGGTCTTGTAGGTATGTATGTATTTATGTTTTATATTAATAGTATTATCCAAGTTCCTATACTATTGTTTTCATGGTATATAGAACTTTAAATCACAATTTCCTGCTTGGTTGCAGCTTCAGTTGGATTATCATTTCTCCAATTCACAAACATGAATTGTATGAGAAATCTCATTATCACAGGGCTATCACTTTTCCTTGGAATTTCCATCCCTCAATTCTTTAATGAATATTGGAATCTCAAGCACCGAGGTCTCGTTCACACAAATGCCGGATGGGTAAGCCTTGTTCCGAAACCAAATAGAATCAGTTTGACATTGTAGGTAAGGTATGTAAAATCCTAATGACAGGCAGTGTTGGTACTGCAGTTCAACGCATTTTTGAATACCGTATTCTTGTCTCCGGCAACGGTTGGTCTGATTGTGGCGGTGTTTTTGGATAATACGTTGGAAGTGGAAAAATCGAAGAAAGATCGTGGAATGCCGTGGTGGGTTAAGTTCAGAACGTTCAGAGGAGACAATAGAAATGAAGAGTTTTACACATTACCATTCAATCTCAACAGGTTCTTTCCACCAACCTAGTGGAGTTGAACATCAAGCCAAAAAAGATCAGAAGCTAATTTCCATTTGACAATTTGATCCAATCCGATTTGATTAACATGAAGGATTCTTTAGTTTTTGTTTTTCTTATTAGGTTGAAATGAAGGATCATGTTCATTATATGAGATAAGCATATTGGTAGTAGAGTAACCTAATTTTCCTTTTATTTTGACTGTGGTTCCAATATATTTTTTTTTTGTGGGCCGATGTAAGAGGGGTCCTGGGTAAGGTTGTAGAGCATTTAGTTGTCTTGTTGGTTAAGTTTGTAGATGGTTGGCAATAATAATAAAGAAAACCAGTCAATTCAAATCCAACTCATCTTTCTCCATACTCAAAATTCAAGTTATAGAAAATTTTTCTTTTTCATGGTTAACTACAATTAACAAACTCAATATTTACGTATTTTAACTGTAAATTCTTCTAACATTGGGATTATGAAGGTTGAGAATTTGAAAATTCTGAAATTTTCATTTTGGTTAAATTGGTTATAGATTCTATTGATGCATAAAGGAGGTTGTGGTGTCTCAAGATGGTTGAAGGTAATATAGGTGAGTGGTTTGAACAGAGTTGGAGGTAACTTAGCTTTTCTCGTAAGGCTCAGCGTATATGTGTGGGCTCCTTCATGTCGGACTATGGTTGAAGTTTAGTTGAGCAAGCATATCGTATTCACAACTAAGGTGGTGCTACGGTCTTTACAAGTTCCCTTGGATTGGACAAGGTTATTCCTGGATGGATGTGAGCAGAGATTCTTTGTTGGGTTAAGAGGTGTTTCCCAAGAGAGTGTTATGTGATGCCCTGAGCACGGTGTTTGGGTTGCAAGAAATGATTGACAAGAATAGCAAGTTATAATGGATTCTATTTAAATTTTAAGAATAAATCTTATGAATTTTTTAGTTTAATCTATATTTTTATATATAAAATTTTGATTTGATTCAAATTATTAACACATAAACATAATTTGATGTATTTATTCTTAAATGTGTATGATCAAATTCCTACATAATCTTGGGTTATAGCATGACCAAATATATTTTGACTATTAACTCAATTATATTTTTTAATCATGACATCATGTAATTTACAAACAACTTTTTGGAAGAAAAAGTAGCAGTAGTATAAATGTCTTATTTAATATATGCATGCATGGCGATTGGCGAAGAAGCGAAGACAAAAGGCGCAGGTAAATAGGATAGGAACAGCCGTAACATTCATCCCAGCGCATGTCTCGCTTATTTCCCAGGTTTCTTGGCCCCCATGGGAAAAGAACATAATCATAATACATGAAAACATTATGAAGTTCGATATTTTGTTTTCCATCGTTTACTCTTCAATTGTCATGGACTTCCTTTCATCAAGGTCAATTTACCCTCCCTCTCTCTTTATATATATATATATATATTTAAATATTACTGTACCTTTTTTGGGATATTAATGAGCACTGTTTTGTTTCCCCTCACGTGAGTGATTTGCTGAACAGAGCTTAGAGCATAATTTTGATGGGAAAATACGAGGATGGACGCTCTGTTTTTCCTTTAACCAGTCTCCAAATCAGGTATCTATGTTGAATTTCATTAGTTTAAGAATCTTTGGCTTCAGTTATTAGTTTATAATTTAATCCTATGAATAACATTCTTCGTACATCGTCATTTTCTCCAATTGCTGATTACATTTTTCTGATGAGATTATATGCTTTTTTTTTTTTTTTTTAAATTTTAAATTTGGCAATGCTGTACGTTTCCGAGGAATTGCTTTATAGGAACAATAGAAGAATAAGAATGGACTTTTATCTGGTTTTGTGAAACTATTTCAATGGAAATCTTCCTAATAGAATCCACAGATAATTTTGGATTTGTTTATCGGTGGCTTTGGGTTTGGTTATTATTAGCTTCTAGAATCTAGATGAATTTCTATAATTTGCAAATTATAGGGAAGGCCGAAACGGTGATGAATATATGTGATCTTACTGAGTTTACCTGACTTCTATAGGGTAATATGATATGGTTATTTCATTAATAAATCTTCAGGGTAATCTGCTTTTCTTTTGTCTATTGAACTTTTGTCGTTTAATCTCTGATTGCAGAGATTTGCAGTCTGATCTTGGCCTTTTCTTGGCCCTTGAAAGTAAGAAATTCTACATTTTGGTGGACAACCAACCATGGCTCAGTGACTTAAGGTTCACGGTCAGCTCTCTTGTGGCAATTGATGGTTACCAAGGTTGTTGAAAATACCTTTCTATTTTTTGAAAGAAAATAAAGTATATATTCTTTTTAAAGGCAAGAGGATTATAATTGAATTTGAGTCATTTATATTTATTTACAGTCCAGATTGTCTCCTTTCGCTATCACCAAAGGCCGTAGGGAGAAAAAGGAGGGAAAGGAAGCTTCTTCTAAATCAAATGCTGAAGGCTCCAATAATTTTGAGAGATGGTTGCCTTTTCTTGATGCTAAAACATTGTCTGCAAAGGAGGTGTTGCCACCTATTAATAGACTAAATACCTCTTTGCTTCTTAGCAGTGAGCTGAATAGTACATTGTATGGCTTCATTGTATTTGAAGTCACATAGTCCAATGTTCGCGGTCTTAACTACCACAATAAGCTTCAGGTATTTGCTTTCTTTTTTGGTGGTTCACCATCTAGATACTTTTTATTTGCCTTTTAGCATGTTTCTTCTTCTTTGCAGACTGATACCTCTCTGGCCATAGAAACAAAATTCATGCAAAGATGGGAGTTTGACAGCATTGATCAAGCAGTGAGCTGTATGTCTTCTTGGTTCTCCGGAACATTCTCAAAGCAGCATTGTTTCAGAGAGCACTTGAAGTCAACAATTGGTATATTTTTGCCTTCATATTTAAAGACACTAGGATATAAGTTATCTTTATGATTCTAGACTTAATCCGGATTATCTTTCTGTAGCGTTTATATCTTTTACGACTTAAATTATAAATATAGAAATGCTAACTGGAGATGCATGTTTGCTAGAACCTCTTAGTTTTGTTAAGAGTAGAGTATGTTTGGCTATTTTATGTCTCTCTAGGTTTATTACAATTGACGGAGGGTCAAATCAATCTTTAGAAGTCTACAGTAATGATCCCATTTCAAAATTAGTAGAGAAAACCAGTTGAAGGTGTATTAAGTGAAATTTAGTAATATAACCTCGTAACTTCTCCACTATACTCTTTATTCCCTAACAAGGTAAACGAGAGTTGTTTACTCTTAGACATCCTCATCAGCTTCCTCTCATTTACTCTGTACTTTGTTCCCTTTGAACTCAATGTGTTGTTACTTCTTAACAATAGAGACTTCTGGCGGTTTTGAGTTACTGGAGAACTGGACCTAGCACTTCCTCTGTCGTCACCAACCTAGAGAAGCGTCCTTGGAACCACTGTACAAATGAGTGTAATATTTCACTTGAAAGTAATTTTGAGAAGGATGACTTAGTTACGTTGTTCAGGAGTTTGGTGAGAAACCAAACCATGTCCTAAGTCAAGCATTGTGTTACTCTTTAGCCTTTTAGCATCAGTAGCTGTGGTTTTAGTTTCTGTTTTCTCCTTAAATATGTGTTCTAGGGTTTGTCTGTAACACCACTTATTCGAGCCTGAATTTAGACCCGAGCAAGGAATGCTACATTTCAAGGGAAAACACTTCTAGTCTTTCCTCTTTTTCCCTCTAATTCAATTTAATCATTTTATACTTCTAATTTCACACTCTGCCTCTAACGCTTTTCACAACTTATTTACTTCAAAAACTCCCAACATTGATAATTCACATTTTATTTACTTCAAAAAATCTAACTCGTATATTCTTCAAATAACACTATTTACAACTGTTACATTGCCTATGTTTGAATCCTTTATTAGGGTATCAGTATCAACAACTTTCTTTTATTATTATGCTATACAAAAGTTCTATGATGAGTTGGAATTGTGACTGCTGGAATTTAATTTCACTGCACTTGTTTTTTTTCTTCTAAACGTTGGTCTCTGATATTTGTTGGTCTAAGGTTTGCCGAAGCTCTACTTTTTCCGAAAGGTTTGAAGAGCTTGTAGTCTTTGAAAGTATCAACAACTGTCTTTTATTACCATGCTATATGAAAGTTCTATGATGAGTTGGAATTATGACTGCATGGAATTTTAATTTTCACTCCAGTTGTTTTTTTTCTAAAAGTTGGTTCTTGATATTTGTTGGTCTAAGGTTTGCCGAAGCTCTACTTTTGCTGAAAGCTTTGAAGAGCCTGTAGTCTTCGAAACTTAGAGGGCACTTAAAGCATGTGGCTCTAGATTGCCTTTGTAACTAGTTTTCCTATAACAATGTGCTAGAAAGTGTTGTCGAGATACCCCAAACAAGTCATCCTTGAGTACATGTGTTAAGATCTTGTGCTGTTTCATTTAACAGCTAATTTAGTCAAACCTGTAATGCCTCGGTGTACTCTACAACTGTGGACTCTGAAACTTTTGAGCCACACACTACTATTGGGCCTTATAAGAGAAAGAGAGTCACTTCAGCAATTACTCCTAGAGCTGAAGTTGATGTCTATTGTAAGGAAACCCAAAGGAAAGCTGAAAATTCATTAGAAAACTCTAACGAAAATGCAGTCGAAGCAACAAAGCATAGGGACGCTTTTATTCTGTTTAGGTTTGACGATAGGGATCTCCCATTTAAACTAAAGCAAATAATAACACCTGATCTGAGGTTACTTCGTTTATTAGAGGCTGGTCTTCCATCTTGGGCCCTTTTTCTTCAATCATATCCTGGCTTTTGCAATACCTATCGCCCATGGATGTGCCCTATGGCCAGAGCTCTATATCTTTTGATTTCCGTCATTACTGTTCTAATAGGATTTTATGACCTATACAAAAATGTCCCTGTTCTTAAGGCAACTGCTTCTCGTTTATGTGGGCTACTTTTTGATTGGATAGAAACTTGGGAGATGCTATCGAGGATCAAGTACTTGGGAACTATGCTATTTCTGCATAACTTTGAGAAGGCTTTGCAGTGTTTGTGGACGGTTTTGCGTGCTATTCGATCATTTTTCTCTTTCCTTAATCTACTATTGGCAGGACCATTTATGGAATTTTTGAACTTCCTGTTTCCAGTTTGGAATATGTTCAGTGAAGCAATTGAAAGCTTCTTTTCGGTCATATGCATTGGGATTGGTATTATTATATCTCTTGTTGGGGAACTCTTGGAGGTTGTATTGATGCCTATATGTTTTATTGGCTTAGTTCTCCGCAACATTAGTAGGTCATTAGATGATTGAAGTTCCATTGATTCAATATGTTAATTATATTCACTCTTCCTTTTTCATGCTACCGCAGCAACTTCTGTCCTGTATCCCATGTTTTGGATTCTCTGGGAAATTGTGTGCCCCGATACGCCTGGTCCTTGCATTAGCCAGTTTTCTGGCTTATGTGTGTGGCTTCATCTATGAGGTTGTTGGAAATATATGGCTGTCTTGAAGTGGCATAATTCAGCTTGCTTCAGCTTCTGAAGCCACAGTGAGCAGTGCTAATGAAGTTTCAATGTGGTGCACACTCTGGAATGACCTTTTTTCCCAGGTTGGAAGACATTATTGTAACTTGATAAATATGTTTTTCTTTTTGTTTCTTTTACTTATTTCTTTGTTTTTTTTTCCGTCATCTTTTCAGATATTCCGTGCTCTCAGAAGTATATTACATGGTTTTGTTGCCTTCTTCACAGCCTGCAACAGACATCGCCTAAGGTGTCACATTTTAACTTACCCAATAATTTTTTGTCATATAATTAATTTTGGTCTTGGTGCATTCCATCTTATAGATTTAACCACAGAGACAGACACATGCGGTTACATACAATGATGCACATTAAAATGCAAGCATTGGCCTTATTTCCTCCAATGATTTCTCTACTTCTCAAATGATGTTTGCGACTAAAATTTAGTAGTCATTACGCAAAGTTTCGTGAAGTTGGGTTTTTATCTTTGTATCCATCCTGTTTAGCTCAGGATGTATATGATTGTTGATACTTGCCTATGGGGGAATGGTTTTATCAAATAAGAAGGGTGGAGTTGAATTACCCCAAGACATGAGTAGAAACAAGTCACAATTTATTTTACTTAATAATGGCTTTCTTAAAAATGAAGTCCACATCAGCATTTAGTCATAACATCTATTAGTTTTTACTTATTTTCACCAATATAGAACTTACAAGAATCATATTATTTAGTTCTATAGTACAAGGATTAAACTGTTTTACCAGTGGACGTTTACAATCCTTAAAAATACCCTGCAGCAGGACCTACTTTTGACCCTTGAATGTCAGATTCTTCAAGTTTACAGTTTGTTTGTTTTTTTTTTTACTAAGCTTATATCTTGCATGATGTTTTTGGTGCAATGGTGTACAGCATTTATAATCATGCACAGGGTTTTATTCAATGACGAATTCGTGGAGTCCGAAGATCACAACCCTCAAATCCTGGACATAACAAATCAACAGATGGAAATCGATATCCAGTAAGCAAGCATATGCTTGATCCATTTTTTTAGTCCAGGGCTCTCATGTGTACGTGATATTTTGCATTCACATGGCAGACATGATTGTTTTAGTGGAGACTGATGCACACTAGAAATTCACTAGGTCATGGTGTGCAACTCCTTAAGCTGATTTCTTTTAATTCTGGAATTTTGCAGTCAGAACTGAGCACGAGGCTGAAGTAATTCGAGTGTTACCACACTGTGAGTATTGAGTTTAAAAGATGCAATGATCTTCTAACTTGCATAATCGAAGCGAACTGGAGCAGTTCGATACAGAGTTAATATCTTTAGGATCCTAAGAGGAGAAAACATAGAAATTATAGGTTAGAGGAACTAATTTCATTCTTTTATTGTTTTGTGTCTCGGAGTTGCCTATTTTCCTTCTCTTTATGTTCATTAACTGAGCTGCTTCTTCTTTCTTCTTTACACATAGTATCCAAATGGTCAGCTTTCTTTTTTTGATAGTTAGCTTCTGGTTTGTAAATATTATGTAAAACTTTACATGTACATCTGTCAACAAGTTAACCATACTTTTACGAGTACTGATAAAATTTTCGATTTTGTTCTGGCATTTGTTGGATTGACAAGTTTACACACACTGCCTTTTAAAAATTTATATAATATTTACGTAATTTCGTAGAATAAGGATGATGATGCTTTGATGACTGTCAAATTATCTTAGACATCATTCACGTACGTACATGTTGAAGAATGTAATAAAGGTGTGTGCAAAAAAAAGTATAATAATACTGTTATGAGAAAATAAAATAAAAGGTGTTTTTTAATACATTTTTCAACTTTATAAAAAAAATGGTGTGTTCCATTCTGCAGTTCAAACGGCTATTAAAAGAAAAGGAATTAGCCTCGATTAAGCTTGAGCGAACCTTATGCACCTTCATATTAAGAGGCCAGATTTTACTGGCTAAAGTAAAAACATTCTGCCATTTCCATAACCTCCAGCACAGAATTGAAAAAACTATGGACCAACTCCAATCGCCCACCATCCTGTCCTTGGAATTAACCAAATTATTAATTCACCAATTCGCATCACTCAAAGAAGAAAGATGGAAAACTCCTCCAAACTTCCCTGAGTACCCAACAATCACGGAGAATATGGAGAGTGTCTTCTCTTACACATCCACAAACCTTACATCACTCAGACTTTGTTAAGTTTCTTGTCTTTCGATTTGTATTCGTCATTAACCGATCACACCAAGCAAGCTAGATAAAAATTCTAATCTATTGGAAAATTTGACGGAAAAATTAAAATTTTTTAAACTTGAGCCGTTGTGATATTTATAGTAATAAATTTTTTACTAAATTCATACCTGTTTTGGAATAAGTGGTCTAGATTATTTCCTAGCTTTCTACCAACATGATCTTCTCCATTATTCTCGAACCTCAACTTGCTTAGAGTGTGAGTTCTAAATTCCTGAACCGATAAACACAATGAAAACTTTATTGATATTCCAGTAGGAAAGATCAATTTCTCTCTATGGACTAGAAAGCGAAAGAAAACTCTCTCATGAATAGAATTTATTTGTGAAATAAATCTTACTAAAATTTGATAGAGTAACAACAGGTAGCAAGTTGTTTATTTGACCTAACCCATTATCTCTATTGATAGAGAAAATCACAAAGCCTTAATTGAACAAGAAGAAAACAAAATAATAATATTTTAATAGAAAACATATAGTCTTACTAGGATTAATAGGGGTGGGTCGCCCATTCCATCTTAGAACCCTATGTGCCGTCTATCTCATGTGTTGTGAGTCTATTGGGCTTTTTCTATGTATTATGTATAATTATATATTTCTCTATGGTCTTTTAAACCAACCCATATAATCTAACCAACCAACAATTTATTTTCTATTTTTAAATCGACTTTATCATACTAGAATCCGAGTAAATAAGTTTAATTGTTTCGTTCAACAAAATTATGATAACTAATTAATTTAACTTTCACTTCAAAATTCAATCCTTTAATTATAATCAATTAAATAATAATTCGAAGAAATTAATTTAATCTCTAAGTCATTTCTTACTCATAGCAAGAAAATGCATTCACTGTAGATAGTGGTACATGCGATCTATTTTTCTAATATGTCGTTTTTATTTATTCATCATATTGATTCAAAATGCAAACTATCAAGGGCTATACTGAGCTAGTGGAGGGGCCAATTGGACATATAAAATTAGAGCTCAAATAATTTGTAATTATATTTCAACTCTTCATCTATTAATTACAATATTATTTAATCATGGAGTCAATCCAATAGAAGTATCATGATTGAACTCTCCCTATTATATACCATTACGAAAGTAAATTAATTGATGCTCCGTCCAATAATAACATTGTCGTAAGTGTTTTGTTACCTTCATAGGATATCATTAATATCTTTGGGTTAATTCTGCTCATTCAATATAATCTTATTTTATCTCATGGAAATCATTACGTCTTCTTTCAGTAAAAGTTAATTACTAAAAAATAGTAATTAAATCATTTGTCCTAAACAAATGACCCATGACCACGTTAATTTCTATATATAATTTAATGTCAATAAGAGGATATCATTTACCCTTTATTGGGCTATAAATTCCACTATTGTAAATGAAACTATGTCATGCAGAAGTTGTATACCCAACGTCTCAACTTTCAACTCTTTAGTTATTTGAACTCAAGCTTTTAATACATCAAAATATACGAGTTACGCATACATAGTCAGTCACATACTCAGGATTGAGGTAATTCACGTTATGAACGTTACAAGTGAATTAATTCATAAACAGATCTAAGATTAATTCAACTTGGGTCTTGTCCGATGTATTGTCAATCTAGACAATTACAATGAGTCCCTCACTCTAATACTCAAGATAAGGTATCTTCTCAATTGGAATTGATAGATGACATAATAATCCTTTACTCAAATTGCTCAATTTCGCTTCATCAAACTATGAACCTTTTAGATTATTTACTAATACAAGTTGTCTTCCCACTTTACAATTTGACCACGTAATGCAACTTAGTATTAGTTAAACATTAAGTAATCAATGAGCCAATATTTGCTTACATTTTGCTTTGTATGTAAAAATTGTTGAGAACAAATGCAAACAATATTAATGAGTATAATGGAATTATTAAACCAATTTATTTAAAAAATTGCAATTACAATGACAAATAAACTATACTAGGCACTAGATCTCGACAAACTCGAGATGAAACTACTTTGATTAGGGGCAATCAACTTCAATAAAACCACATTAAATTTGTTGACAATAATCTTCGAGATACACTTACACACCGCATTGCAAAGACTTATAAGTCTCAATTGATCCATGCATTCAGGTACTGAAACCAATGAGATTAATATAATAAAATTATTGTTAATACCGGTTGGTACCTTACCTTTCGTAAACGCCTCCTTAACAACCCTCCTCGCATCCTCCCTTACAATCTTCCAGTTACGCTGAAAAACAACAACTTGAAACCCATTTGGTCCAAGCGCTTTATAAGCACCCATATTGAACATAACATTTTTAATTTCCTCGTCGGTAACCATGTAACACCCCCTAACCCTAAACCGTCGCCGGAACAGGATTACGGAGCATTACCAGACATTGCGGACAACTTACGAATATTATACAATTAATTAAAATTTATAATTTAATACATTCATTAAGTCCCTTTCATGGACCTTCAAAGCCCAAAATACGAATTAGAAGTGAATCGAGACTTGATCGGGTGCTCCGAAAATTTTTCGTAATTTTTTTTTGAACTCAACATAACCCCTTAACCTTCCCTGCAATTTCAAACCACAACCAATCCAAAACCAATGGCACAACCAAAACAATTTATACTCAAATACACCTAAATCATAACCAATTCATTAACACTATAATTTAATAATTAAACATTCATAATATCATTCAAAATTTACTAATAACTTCGTTCATTTTCCATTCAATGTTAATACCAAATTTTATAGTATACTCTTTACCATTTCACTTAGACTAAGTTCAAAACATTACAAACCATCCATACTTTATAATTAAAATCATATGATCCATGTATTTAACCTAGGTACATGCCATATTTACCAAAGGAAAAGTACATCACCAAAGTTGTGCTGAAGTCGGGATTCATCTGGATGCTGAACCAGGACCTTTGACTTCTATCGACTGCGCGACGGGGACAATAACTGCACGAGAGTATGTCTATACTCAGTGGTATTACCATAATTCAAATTATATAACATTAATAAATTATAACATCAACTTGTAATATAGAAAATCATAAGAACAAATTTTACAATCAATTTAATATTTCATTTATAATAGTCTATCAACAGATATCATATATCAACAATTTGCATTTTTGATCAATACATGAACCTTAAGTTCATGCTTTCAAATCTCATATCTCATTCTCACTTCACATTTCGATTCATAATTTCACTATCTCATTTCTTCCATCAACTCATTCAAATCAAGATTTATTCATTTTCTTTTTCATTTAATTACCCCTATTAACAAGACTCGGACCTTAGCGGATACACGGATTCCAACCAAACACACCAGAATAATCCAACCAAACACACCAGAAAGGCATTAAATGCCTCTTCGGATAATCTGAAGAAATATAGTAAAATCAGTATCTCCTCGGCCAAACCGAAAAGTCCCCTGAACTCTTCCAAATCCTATGGCATGCCAACTATATCCGACTCAGCCCGACTAGTTAATAGGGTATTCAAATCATTTCTCATGTAACAGCCCGATTTAGGGCCTAGTCGGAACAGTGGTGTGAGACCACAAATCCGAAGTAGAAATATGAGTTTTAAGGTTTATGAGATGTTTGCACATTGGTATGAAAGTTTCATGAAGTAATTTTGTTAAATTGTGATTGAATTGTCCATTAGGACTAAATTGCAAAAGTTGCAAAATATGAGATTCTAGAAGCTTTAAGTATGAAATAGCTTTGGATTATTAATTAGAGGTCCTTAAATAGAAATTTTCCCAATTTTTAATTTTTGGACAAAAATGGGCATGAGTTAATAAATTTTGAAAGCTTAGCAAAAAAAGACATTTTGGTCATTTATCAAATAAATGATTAAAAAGGGAAAAGAAGACAAAAATTATGTTCATCTTCTTCCCCTTAGTGTCGAAATTTTCAAGGAATCCATAGCTAGGGTTCTTCAATTTTCAAGCTTGCTAGTAAGTGCATCCTAACCCCGTTTTTAGTATTCTTCGTATTTTTGAAGTCCTCGTAACTTGAGTTAGCTATTTTTAGCTATATGTTGAGCTAGGATTCATGTTAAAAAATTTACCCATGTATGACATGCATGTATTTTCATGTTTTAAGGAAGATTATGAGAGTTTGATGTAGAATAAACATCTTTTTCTAAGTGAATTTCATGAAAAATGCTTGTAAGGACTAATTTGTAAAAGTCATGAAATTGTTCATAAATGAGTGAAATAGTGAGAATTGAATATTTCTATAGTTGAGAAAATGAATAAGCTAAGCATGAAATACAAGAAAGTTGAATGAAAATCATAGTACGAGCCTAGGGGCAAAAGTGTAAATATGAGAAAGTTTAGGGGCAAAATGGTAATTTTTCCAAAGTATGAGTTAAGAGTCAATTCAGTCAATGTGAGTATTAAATGAGTTAAATTATTATTATAGATCAAGAAAAATGAAGCCCGGATCAAAACCGAGGCAAGAACAAAGTCGTGGACTAAATTGACTATTTTCATACATTTTGCATAATCGAGGTAAGTTTGTATGATTTTAAAGCTTTATAAGTATTTTCATCGAATTACTTATATATGTTGTTATTGTACATTATTTCCATGAAATTGTTTAATAATGTTTAAACAAGGAAATTAATGAGATTAAGGGTCTGTTTGTTTGCCAGTAAAATATTTTCCGGAAAATAATTTCTGGAAAATGATTTACTTTTCTGGAAAATGATTTACTGAAAATATTTTCTGATGTTTGGATGAATCTGTGTAAAACATTTTCTCAAGTTGTTTGTGATTTCTGAAATATTTTCCTAAAAGTTGTTTTTACATATATTAATAAATTTATATACATATTAATAAATTTTTATATTTTAAATTGTTTTTACATATATTGTAATGATTTATTTATAAATAAATAAATAAATCAAATTAAATATATAATAATACTCAATTATTAAGCTACATTATTAACCGTCATAAATTGAAAACAACCAAAGTCAAATAAATTATTTGTAATTGTGTTAAAAAAAATAAAAAACAAGGATTGAATAATTATAAATAAGCTTCCAAACCACAATTAATACTAGAAATTAATAATATTATCCAAATACATAATTAGTAGTACACCACATAATAACAACAACATTGTTCAAGTGCACAACTAATATTACACCACATAAAAGTATCAATATCTTCAACCTTGAGAAAATTTTTGAAGTCAAATTTTTTTATGCTTCTTACTTTTAACTAAAAAAGCTTTGGCCTCGGATTCATGACTTACTAGATAATCAAACACAGAACACAAGAAGTCATCATCAAATCCTTCTTCCTCCATCGACATCACTTGTTCGTAAAGCTGTGGTGTCTTATCCGCAGTAAATTGTTCCAAAGCATTAGCAATTTTGCCAAGCTGTTCACCCACAAATTTAATTTGTTCATCAACGACACTTTCTTAAACATTTTTTCTTTTACGTTTGGATGTGCCAGATGAAGATACATTTGTTCTTACCTCTTCAGCCTCTTCATTGTCGCAGTCTAGAGGCACTGAATCTTGGTTACCATCATCCAAATCTATGTCAGCAAATGTTCTGGCAAAACTCCCTGTTGCCATATCTTTGCCAACAACCAAAGCCATTTCATCATAATGATCAATGCTTTTATTCAAAAATGGTTCATACTTCTTGTGTGCCTGTTGGATATTATACACAATTAGAATAACAAGTAAAAAACAATTGAAATATACTTAACATATATATACATATATTACCATCATCTCTTTGCATCATATGTCGCTCTATCACATGTGATCATTTTCATGTTATCATCCCATCCAAAACCACTTTCACCTCGAATTTTGCATATAATCTGCCACTGGTTTTTTACAGTCCTCAAATGATTTTCCACATGCTTCGCATCGCATTGGACTTGGAATCTTTCAGAAATAGCTTCGACATCTTGATTAATAGAAACTGCTTTAAAAGTATTAGAAGGCTTATTTCCTTTCTGGGCCTCCTCTGCTAGAATTTCAAGAAAAACATGTTCCATCGGTTTTGTCCACCTAAATTGCTTGGAGGTCCCTTCTTTGTTGCCCTTACCCATTCTACATTAATAATTGTCATTTTCAATCATTTCAATATCCAACAAGCTTAAAACATAATAAATTCAATATATAACAAGCTTAAAACATAACCAATATCTAACAAATTCAAGACATTATAGATAATCTGTCATTCCCACGAGCCCATTTGGAATTTTTGGAGGGAGTTAGGGAATAATAATCAGTCTATTTGTGTGATTTACCATACCCAAATTTTCATACAGCCCATTATTCTAGCCAATCCAATCTATATGCTACTAGAATGCTTTGCCGACCATGCACTATTTTAATTGTATTAAATAATAATTGTTTATTTAAATAGTTATGAAAAATTTTGATATAAGTTGCTGAATTCAAGTGATTTTGATATTTTCTTTACTAGTTTTTTAAAGTAATTTTTTTTAAAAAAAAAAGAAAAGAAAAAGAAAAGGAGTGTACCAAAAGTTCATTGATGTTCACTTGCAAGATATTCATTCAATTGCAACTGTGTGAAATAATTTATAAAATTAAAAAAATAGATATAATCAATTTGTTTGGGGAGTTTTGAAATTTTTTATGTTTATGGGATATTGTTTAAAAATAAGAGTAATCTACCTCATTTATCAAGTTGTAATTTTACTCCTATACTATACTACTCTCCCTTTAAAACATTGCCCCTTACGGTTTATGCACACAAAAGTAATTCTTAATTGAATAAATAAAGTGTTATATCTCTCATATTCAGTTACAATCAATATCCATATCTAATTTCATTAAAATACACCATTAAAAAGTATATTTTCAGCAAAGGTTTTTCACAAGCAAGGAAAAGCCAGAGCCTCAACCTGTTTCGATGAAGGATTAGCATCCATTAGACAGAACAAGCAACCAAATGAGTATTGTAACTCTTCTAAAAAAAGGTAGAGATAAACCACACAACAAACAGATACAAGGATGGTCAGCTGATTCAAATTCCATTGCACAAGCAAGAAAACAAGACAAAAGGAAATAAAAAATAGACACCATTACTAATTCCCTACAGCTTTAATACATAAAAAGTTGAAAACACAGCAGCAAATAGACACCAATAGACACCATTACTAATTCCCTACAGCTTTAATACATAAAAAGTTGAAAAAACAGCAGCAAATAGACACCATTACTAATTCCCTACAGCTTTAATACATAAAAAGTTGAAAAAGCAGCAGCAAATAGACACCATTACTAATTCCCTACAGCTTTAATACATAAAAAGTTGAAAAAACAGCAGCAAATAGGTAGAATTTAGACTGAAAAATGTGTAGAATGAAGTTGGAACTCTAGAAAACTCAGGGTTATGGAAAACCTCTAGATTCCTTTATTAATTTCATAAGTAATAATCAGGAAGTTATGACTGTAAATATACTAAATTGTGGAAAAACAATTTACTGCACCATATCTAATTCATAAGAAGTGTTCTTATGAAGGTTATCCTTCTTCTATCTTTTTTTACTTGCAAACCAACTTTACTTTGTTACTGTTACTCATACATGGGGCACTAGTTTCTTTTGTTTTCATTTCTATCAGACTGCTCATTGTCTGTTGCTTTCTCTTGGATTTACTGCACCATATTTAGCCTTAGAAATGGTTTCATTCATGCATTACACCATATCTAATTATAACTCACACTCAAAATTCTTCCCTCTTAACTTTTTGAACAAAATCTTAGCAATATATCAAGCAAAAACAACAGACTCAACACTCTTCTTTAATCCATGCATTTTTAATTGTGAATTCCGAAAATCATTAAGGTGTCAAAATACCCTTAATAGAAAACAAGCTATCAAAACAAACTTCATGTTCAACAAAAATAACTATCTTCTTTAGTAAAGAAAAAAAAATCCATGAGCAGAGTCATAATGCAGAGTCATAAAATGCAGCAATATGGGGGTCTTCCCAAGTTTATACATTGCAGTCATAAAATCCTTAATCAAGCTCTGTTACATACAATACCTCTACTTGATTCAGAAGTCTATGCTAAAGCTATTTTGCCTTCTTTTTTGGGGAATATTTGGCTAATAAGCAAAGATAAACAAAGAAAATTTCACAGTAATCTGATTCACAGCACATACCATCGAATCGGCAGCAGAAAAATCTAACAAAAATTTGATTCAAAAATAGAAGAATTACCTGAAACAACAACAAAATCTTGACGAACCGCAACAAGAAGGTGAATCTGAAGAGAGATCAAAAGAAAAAAAATGGGTTAAAATTTTAGTCGGCTAAAGAACAAGAAGAAAAAAAAACAAACAGAAGAAAAAAATGTGGACAAGAAGAAAGGCATAAAATTTTAAGCTTAAAATCTATTAAAATGTGGACAAGTAAAGAACAAGAAGAAAAAAAAAAGCTTTACCTTAAGCCAAGACCCAAAAAAAAGAGCTTTATGCAGGAACTAGAAAATGCCTGCGAAAGAGAGAGAGAGATTGCATGAGAAAGAGAGAAAGAGAGGGAGAAAGGAAATGAAAGACCAACATGAGAAAAGAAGATATGCGACTGATGAGTAGAAGATGGAGAACGGAAATTGAACAGCAGCAAGAGAAGGAGCCTTACATGGATGAAGGAGAAGCACGGGAAAATATCTTACAGAAATTGAAACGGTAAGACATTTTCCCCAAAATGTACGGGATTTTACGTGTGATTTGGAAAATGTTTTCCAAATGGAAAAGGTTTTCAGGCTACCAAACACTAGAAAAGAGGAAAATATTTTTCGGAAAATCAACTACAACCAAACAAACGCACCCTAAGTATATGAAAGTCCCGATTGAAGTTGAATTATTGAGGATGCCTAATCTACCACATGAGACAAGAAAGCCCGTATAAGTCCATGTCAAGACATGGCATCGGCAATAAAGTTAAGAGATCATGTAAGTCCAAGCCAAGGCATGGCATTGATAAGTTCCAAAGTTAAGAGATCATGTAAGTCCAAGCCAATGCATGGCATTGATAAGTTCCAAAGTTAAGAGATCATGTAAGTCCAAGCCAAGGCATGGCATTGACAAGTTTCACCAAGTATGATACCACGTAAGCCCATGTTAAGACATGGCAATGGTAAGTTTCCAAGGAAACACCCAAGGAAGATTTCGTGTAAGACCATGTCAAGACATAGCATCGATACTAAGTTGAGAGATCCCATGTAAGACCATATCTAGGATATGGCATTGGCATCGAGAAACATGTGGGTTGAGATTCAGTATCCTCTGTTATTCCGAGTAATTCATCGGGCAAAAGAGTAAAGCATGAATGAGATAATAAGAAAGTTAAGCAAGTAAAGCTATTATCAAGCATGTTAGTCTAAGTTGATTAACAGTATTATTCTAGACAAGAAAGATGAAGTTTGAGTTTACGTTTACAATAGCCAAGTATACTAATCTATGTGATTAAGTGATACATGTATTATGTTTACAATACAAGCATGAGACTAGTAAGTAACATGAGATGAGTATGAATAAGTAAGAGTAAGTAAGCTCAAGCAATTGAGGTTTGTGATGCTATTGTTTTATGATGGATGAGATATGATAAGCAATTATATTGCCATATGTATTACATGCAAACTTATTAAGCTAAATGCTTACTTCTTTATTTTCTACTTTCCTTGTAGTCTCGCCAAACTAACTCGTGGATCATTGACGCGTCGGAGCTCGAACACACTATCAATCACTATTTTGGTATAGCCAAGTTGTTTATATTAAGTATGGCATGTATAGGAAACATTTCATTTTGAGTTATGTCTTAAGAGGAGCCAAAGTGTTGGCTATCAAGTTTATTATTCTTTTTGTATATGGCTAAAGAGATTGGTCAATATTTACTAAGTTTATATATATCAATGTCGATGAATTATGCATCATTGTTCATGTTTTGATGAAGTATTTGAATTGTTGAATTGGTTATAAGATTGATCTTGATTTCAGGGTGGCAATTGGCTTGGAAAATAGCCTCTAAGTGTCCACATGGATAGACACACAGGCGTGTGTCTAGGCCATGTGTGACACACGGTCAACCCACATGGGTGTGTCAATGGGCCGTGTGTCCCCTGCATGTTAATGTTTAAGTCAGAATAGACCACGGGGTAGACACACGGGCGTGTGACTATGCCGTGTGAACTGGTCAGTGTCCACCACGGGCTAGCTACACGGGCGTGTGCTTAGGCCGTGTGGAAACTCCAGTAGATTCAAAAAAATGAATAAATTGTACACGGGCTAGAGACATAGACGTGTGAGATCACACGGCCTGTATAACACGGGCGTGTCCCAAGTCACATGGGCGTGTGACCCCTGTTCAGGTAAAAGTTTTCAAAATGAGCAAAAGTTTCCGGTTGAACTTCGAAAGTTTCTGGATGTGAGTTTAAGGACTCGTAGGCCCATGGGATGTATGTTATGGTTAAGAGAGAAAAGTTTTAAGTTGGAATGAAATTTTATAGCCCGTAATTGTATGTACAAGCAAGTTCAAGCATGGTAATGCCTCGTATCCGGTTCCGACGTCAGACACGGGTAAGGGGTGTTACATTTAGTGGTATCAGAGCTACGGTTTAGTCGATTCTAGGACTAACGTAGCATAAGCACGAGTCTAGTTGTACATGCTGATAAACCGTAAAAGTAACATATTTTAATCCCACATTTAGCATACTTTTGGATGATTTATCCCTTGATTTATGTAAAAAGGTGCTCTTAATCCTTTCTTTTCATGTTTTATAATCAGGAAAGCACCGGAGGATGGAAAGAACGGGAAACGGGCTCAAAACGGACCAAATTGGGCCAAAGTAAAAATCGACATGGCCTGGACTTGAGCCAACACGGCCGTGTCTCCCTGATAGACTAGAACACGGCCTGATCAAGATCTACACGGGCGTGTCACCTCATTAAAAGTCCGAACACGGCCTAAAGACGATTCACACGGGCGTGTGCCATGGCCGTATCCCTGTCGTGAAGAAGAGCAATTTCACTCGGAAAAGGATACTTAGGGGCAAAGAAACCTATTTCAAAAGCCTATATAAACACCCTAAGTATAACCTAGAACGAGGGCGGTGAGCTAGGCCAAGGAGCCGAGCCGAAAAGGTCAGATTTGTGGGAAACACTCGAAGATAGCCAGTTGATCCATCTCAAGAAGCCCGAATTCTACTCAAGACGGTGGATCTCTCCTTCAATTCCTTCAGGGGGTTTTAGGGATTTCTTATGTTTTGGTTTTATCTTTTCTTCTGAGATGTTTTCTTTTATTATTATGAACTAAACCCTTCGTGATACAGAAGGGGATGAAACTTAGATGAATCTTGTTATCGTTTGCTGAACTATATGATAAATACTTGATTTGTTCTTAATTATGTGTTCTTAATTCTTGTGTTGATATTTCCGAGATATTGATTCAAGTTTGATGTGCTTAGGTGGAGGAGCAAAAGTCCCTGCTTAAGAGTAGATCTAGCATAATTAAGCAGATTTGATCGCGCACCTAGAGATATGGTGACGAGATTTTGCCGGATTAGGGTGAAACCTAATATGGGAGTCCATAGATCGAGTTAATGCAATTCTAGGGGTTTTAATTAGAAAGAGATTTCAATTAATTAACCTAGGGTTAGACGTTATTCGCTTGAGAGAGGGTTTAATATACATTAGGAGTCTTACGGATCAAGTCAAGTGAATAAATTGTCAGTTCGAGTTAGATAACAAGAGAAGTCTAGGTGGATTCTTTCTAAGGGTATCGTCTTAATCAACCGAGTTTTTCTAACATTTTCCCAATTCATTCTTTTTGTCTTTGCATCTTTAGCTTAGTAGTTAATTAAATTTAGATTAAATAACAACTTCACTTATTTTAGGCTAGATAATAAAAAGAAAGTTAGTATTAGTACTTTTGGTTCCTTTGGGTTCGACAATCCGGTCTTACCTAAGCTATACTCTTGTTCGATAGGTGCGCTTGCCTCAAATCGTTGTCATAGTTAGTTTCCAGTGTTCGATCATTCTTTTATAAATTTAAAACTCAAAATCACAAATGATCAAGTTTTTGGCACCGTTGCCGGGGAACTAAAATATTAAGAAAGCTCTATTTTTATTACTTTAGCCATTATTTTCCGCAATTTACTTTTATTTTTATTTTTGTTTTTGTTTTGTTTTTAACTTTGCTAAATTTTCTTTCTTTCTTTTCCCAGTGAGTACCTCTAGTTTATGACTAGAAGAAACCCGAGAGGACCACTAGTATACGACATGATATTGAAGCTACCGCTAGCAAGAATCGCAGAGAAATTAGGCGAGCCCTAAATTACACGAGAAAAAGAACGAGAAGGCGGATCCAATCCTACTGAAGGGATGGACGAGAATAATCCACCACCACAAGAAGTGGCGAGAAAATAATGCTCGCGTACTATGTATGATTATGCTAAACCTCATTTAACGGGAGCGTAATCAAGTATTGTTAGGCTCGCTATAATCGCTAATAATTTTGAATTAAAGCCTAACACTATACAAATGATTCAACAATTTGTTCAATTTGATGGTTTACAAGACGAAGACCCAAATACTCATATAGCTAATTTTTTAGAGTTCTGTGATACCTTCAAAATAAATGGCGTTTCTGATGATGCCATCCATCTTCAATTATTTCCCTTTTCATTAAGGAATAAAGCCAAACAGTGGTTAAACTCGTTACCACGAGGGTCAATCACTACATGGGATCAAATGACCAAAATTTTTTTATTAAAATATTTCCCACCGGCCAAAACGGCAAAATATGGAATGATATCTCTTCTTTTGTACAGATAGATTTAGAGACATTATACGACGCATGGGAGAGATACAAGGATCTCTTGAGAAGGTGTCTGCACCATGGTTTACCCTTGTGGCTTCAAGTCCAAACTTTCTATAACGGTGTAAACCCCTCAACGAGACAACTAATTGATTCAAATTGCGGTGGAACCTCTCGAACAACGTAACTCCCGGCGCGACCTCGACGAGTTTATTGAAGAGATGTCACTGAATAACTATCAGTGGTAGGTTACAAGGACAAAACCAACAAAATCAGCCGGAGTTTTCAACCTCGACGCAGTAACCATGCTATCAACACAGGTAGAGATGATGAATAAAAAGCTTGATAGTTTGTGTTCTTCGCAGGTACATCCAGTAATGCAGTGCGACGCAAGTGGAATTGTGGCGAATCCTGAGTACCCACCCTACCAACCGGGCACAGAAAGCGAATAGATGAACTATATAGGTAATGATTTCAGATCTAATAATAACTCTTATTGTAATACTTATAATCCAGGTTGGAGGAACCACCCAAATTTTTCATGGGGAGGTCAAGGAAATCAAGGAATTCAAAGACAACAGCCTCCTCAAAATTTCCAAAATCAGCCCTATCCACAGGAAAAGAAACCGAACCTTGAAGAGATGCTGACATAATTCATAGCAGCCACAGATACCCGTCTCCAAACAACTGAGACAACGCTTGATAATCAACAAGCATCGATCAAAGTGATCGAGAACCAAGTTGGGGAACTTACGAAGTCAGTTGGACAACTTACTAAGATGGTTTCTGAAATTCGATCAGAGATTTTTTCTAAAGGAACAGAACAGGTAAAGGCGGTTACACTGAGAAGTGGAAAGGAGTTAGTCGAACCAAAGGAAAAAATACCACATGAAGATGACAAAGCAAAGGATGAGGGAGTTAAGGATGTAACTCCAGCGCACAAAGAAAGTAAAGCACCAATCTCATACCCAGCAAAGTTGAAGAAAGACCGATTAGATGCTCAATACGGTAAATTTCTTAAACTCTTTAAACAAATACATATTAACTTACCCTTTGTTGAAGCCATTTCACGATGTCTGCCGCGTCACGCAAAATTCTTAAAAGAACTCCTGACGAATAAAAGGAAGCTTGAAGAAGTATCAATAGTGGAACTTAATGAAGAATGTTCAGCCATCCTCCAAAACAAGTTACCAACCAAATTAAAAGACCCAGGAAGTTTTACTATTCCCTGTTTAATTGGTAATTTAAATATTAAGAAAGCATTAGCTGATCTAGGAGCCAGTATTAATTTAAAGCCTTACAAAATGTTTAAACAACTAGATCTTGGGGAACCAAAACCCACTAGGATGAGTATTCAGTTAGCTGATAGATTTATTAAATATCCTAGAGGAGTTATCGAAGATGTCTTGGTAAAAATTGATAAATTTATTTTCCCTGTTGATTTTGTTGTGCTAGACATGGATGAGGACATTGAGGTTCCCTTAATTTTAGGGTGCCCTTTTTAGCTCTTTGCTAGAAATCATTATCGATGTAGGTGACAGTAAACTTGCATTAAGGATAGGCGATGAGGAAATTATTTTTCAAATTTATGATGCCATGCGATATTCTAGAGAACAAGATGATTCCTGTTATTTTGTTGATACCACTGATCATATCAGTCAAAACTCATTACAGGAAATTATACATGATGACACGATGGAACTGTGCCTGACTCAAGAAGAGGGGGAAGAAGATGAAGTTGACGAGCTGAATTTGAATACATCTTCATCTAGACATACGAAAGAAGAGAGCATTAAAGTCAATGACGAACTAAAACAAAAACCCTCCATTGATGAGCCGCCCAAATTAGAATTAAAACAGTTGCCGAAACACTTAGAATATGCATTCCACGGGGACAATTCTACACTACCGGTAATTATCTCTTCAGAATTAGAACCCAAGGAAAAAGAGGAGTTGATACAGGTACTAAGAGAAAACAACATTCACATGCCCATACGGTACGTTTGCTTATCGTAGAATGCCTTTTGGATTATGTAATGCTCCTGCTAATTTTCAGCGTTGCATGTTGGCAATCTTTGACGAACTTGTGGAAGACATTATGGAGGTATTTATGGACGATTTTTCGGTATTTGATAATTCTTTCCATCTTTGCCTTAAAAATTTAAAACGAGTTCTAATGAGATGTGAAGAAACAAACCTTGTTTTAAATTGGGAAAAATGCCACTTTATGGTACAAGAGGGAATTGTATTGGGACATAAAATTTCTAGTAAGGGAATCGAGGTAGATAAAGCAAAGGTCGAAACCATAGAAAAATTACCTCCTCCTAGTTCAGTTAAGGCTATTAGAAGCTTTTTAGGACATGCAGGATTTTACAGAAGATTTATTAAAGATTTTTCTAAAATAGCTAAGCCTCTAACGAAATTGCTAGAAAAAGATGTACCTTTTAATTTTAATCAGGAACGTTTAGATGCATTTAATATTCTTAAAGAGAAATTAATGAACGCCCCAATTATAATTGCCCCTGATTGGAATCTCCCTTTTGAACTAATGTGTGATGCGAGTAACTTTGCGATGAGGTGCGCTTTTAGGGCAAATGAAGAGACAAGCACTTCCAAATAGATCTATTACGCCACAAGACATTAACAACCGCGCAAGAAAAATTATACCACCACCGAAAAGAATAACTAGTCGTGGTCTTTGCATTTGATAAATTCGACAATATTTAGTATTATCTAAAGTTGTCGTTTACACTGCCCACTCAGCTCTTCGTTATCTTTTAACTAAACTGATGCAAAACCTCGACTCATAAGATGGATTTTACTTTTACAAGAATTTGATTTGGAAATCTGAGGATAAGAAGGAGTGAAAACCTTGCAAAAGATCACCTCTCCAGAGCTTAAGAACCCACATATCGAAGAGCTCGATTTAAAGAGAGATAAACGACTCGTTCTCAAGAACAACTCTTTTCTATAACCAACTTCGAGGTACCATGGTTTGCGAGATATTGCGAATTATTTAGCACTAACATCTTACCAAAAGGTTAACACATCATCAAAAGAAACGATTCTTTGCTGATGCAAAAACTATTTTTGGGAAGATCCTTTTCTTTTCGCATATGTGCGATCAAGTAATTCGGAGATGTGTTACAAAGGCGAAGCAAGCAAAATCTCGAACATTACCGTTCGGGACCTTCGGGAGGACACTACAGGTGGCATTAAGACAAAGACATAAAATACTCGAATTAGGTTTTTATTGGCCCACTCTATTTAAAGATGCCAACAGTATGTCGCTCAGTGTGATAAATGCCAAAGAACAGTAAATGCTTCTAAACGTGATGAAATGCCTCAAACATATATGCTATCATGTGAAATATTTGATGTATGGGGTATTGATTTTATGGGTCCATTCCTAGTTCATTTGGAAATAAATACATCCTAGTGGCGCTTGATTACATGTTAAAATGGGTGGAAGTGAAGCTTTACCTACCAATGATGCTAGAGTAGTAGTTAAGTTTCTCAAGAAACTGTTTCTCGATTTGGAACACCTAGAGCTATCATTAGTGATAGGGGCACTCATTTTGTAATACTCAATTTGACAAAGTCTTAAAAAATATGGAGTACACCACAGGATAGCTACCCCATATCACCCTCAAACCAGTGGGCAAGTTAAAGTAGCAAACCGAGAACTTAAACGCATCCTAGAAAAAAACGGTTGAATCAAACAGAAAAGATTTGGGCAATAAAAGTAGATGACGCTTTATGGGCCTATAGAACAGACCTTTAAAACCCCTTTAGGAACATCCCCATACAAACTTGTCTATGGAAAAAGTCATCATCTACCATTCGAGTTAGAACACAAAGCTTTTTGGGCTATAAAATTTTTAAATTACGATCTTAAAGTCTGCGGAAAGAAAAGAATGATGCGGATGAACGAGCTAAACGAATGGAGAGCGATGCCTACAAGAACTCGAAGCTATACAAGGAGGCAACAAAGCGACGCCATGATGCTCGTCTAAAGAAATCGAAACAATTCAAGTAGGGGACTTGGTCCCGCTATACAACTCAAGGCTTAAATTGTTTCTGGAAATCAAATCAAGATGGTCGGGCCCATTCATGATTAAAACAATCTTTCCCTATGGCACAATAGAGGTAACTCATCCTACTCAAGGCACATTCAAGGTAAATGGTCATCGACTCAAAATCTATAATGGTGAAGATTTTAGGGATATGAGAGAGGAGCTTCAGCTCCGTGAACTTTCTTCTAGAAATGAAAATAGGGTAAGTCTAACTTAAGACTTTAAACAAGCGCTTCTTGGGAGGCAACCCGAGCACTAACCTCACTAACATTAGATTCTTAATTTTTAGCATTTAATCCCATACTAATTAATCCAATAAAGCGCAGGTTTTAGACCACACGGCCTTGTACACGGGCGTGCCCATGGCCGTGTGGAAGCCAGGGGACAAACCACGGGCGTGCTAGTAGCCGTGCACGACAAAGAAGAAATTTTTTCCCAACACGAGCTGCGACAATAGTCCACGCCCGTGTCGACTTTCCGTGGACTATACTGACTTACCAAACACGAGCAAGACACACCCGTGCTGAGCAACCGTGGACTATACTGACTTGTCGAACACGGGCTAAACACGCCCGTTCTAAACAACCGTGTGAAGAAGAACACGGGCGTGGCACCTTGACCACGGCCATGGCCAAACACCCTAAATGCGCCCAAAATTCAAAATCACGAAAAACACGGGCTGATTAAAATCGAACACGAGCGTGGCCCCTGCCCGTGCTCCCACCCCTATTTAAGGAACATAAACTCTCATCTTCCCCAAACCCTAACCCTAACCGATTCTCTCAACACTCTCCCTCCCTAATCCGGCCACCATAAAGAAATCACCACCATTTTGACCCCCATAACTCCTCCACCTTCCCTCCTCTCAAATACCCATACAAAAACGCAGCCACACCCGTGTCAAACAGGAGCCCACGCCCTCACCACCACCGTGTGTATCCAGAATTTTCACAGCACACGACCGTGCACCACCGTGCTCCGCCGTTTACGTTGCCACACACCCCAAAACACTGCTGGTCACCCTTCAATATTTCATCTTTCTATCTATTTAACGATTGTTTGATTAAATTTTCATATTATTTAGTTTCTTTTTACTATTAGTATTATTTATTTATTTTAGAATAATTCCTTGAATTTTAGAACTAATTAACTATTTAAAATTTCATGTTATTTAGTTTCCTTTTCCTATTATTATTATTTACTATTAAGTTTAATTCCTTGCAATTTTAGAATTCATTCGATTGTTATTTTTCTTAAGATATTAGAATTAGATAGAATTAATAACTGACGAATTGGTTGCCCATGGTTAAAATAGTCGTATTTATCCTTTGAATATTTTAGGTTTAGACAAAAGTACTTGAATTTTTTTTTACTTGAATATTACTTATTTTCAGGTACAATGTCATCATCAAGAGGAAAGTGAACTGCAGCCGCCACTTCCAAGAAACGAAAGGGACCCGGCTTGTCCTCCGCCAGTGCCTCCTCCGAAGTGCGCCACCGGTTCCTTCAATTTACTCAAGAGGCACAAGAGGAACGATATAAGACACTACGGGCACGACCTCTCGGCATCGGTAGATGCATCGATTGGGCCGTGTTAGAGCAGGTCCGGCTCACAGACGATGTCTGAGCACTTCTTACAACCGAGCCGCGGGACCAATTCTTTACCATCATCGAGCCCACATACTTGGAACTTACCTTAGAGTTTTGTGCTACTTTTCAACTACAGACGGTGATGGCGCAATACGATGATCCGGGCACGATTCAATTCCGTCTAGGAGGCACTGTACGACGACTAAATGTACCACAATTTGGGGCCACACTCGGACTGTATACGGATGTCTTCGTAGCAGAGAATGATCTTTTCGAGCTACACCGCCACATCCACTTTACCCCGGTGAGCGGCTGGTACAACTTAGCCCCTGACAAGGGCAATTACGACCCCAGTCACTCCAAGGCGACAGACATTGTCCCGTCCTTGCGGTACATCCATGCCATTTTGGCTCACACTATTACAGGACGACGCGAGAGCACCGGCATGGTGAATACTCACGACGTCTACTACCTGTGGTGCATGTCGAACGGGCACATTTTCGATCTTGCATATTTCATAGCCCGTGCGATTTAGCACCAGACGAAGCCACACAAGAGGGGGATTCTATCGATGGGTCCATACATCACACGGTTGGCTCGATACTTTGGCCTCCTCAACACCGACGCCCAGAGTTCCTCCCTCACACTGATTAGGCAGATGGCACCCCAGGACATCCAGACGATGCTGCACATGATCAAATATCATCGTGGGACCGATCCTCCTCAATACCGATTAGCCCTTCCCACTGACGAGGAGGAGCCCGATGACATTATTGATGATGTCCCACCACCACAGGAGGCACCACTCTCGAGCAGGCCCTCCCATGCAGTGACCTTCACTTTCGGACATTTCGCATGCCTTACTCGATTCGAGCGATCAGCATGCCAGCAATTCACTAACACAGCTCGACGTTTTGACGACATCAAGGCCACCCTCCAGCAAATTTGTCATCAGTTCCACATTTCTTCACCGACACCACCGCAGGACCCAGCTGATGATGAGGACCTCTGAGTCCTTTTATTTTCCTTATTTTTAGTTTTCTTTTCTTTTTAGTTATTTCGTTTTAATTTTTATTTGTCTTAATTTAAAATCTTTTGCCTTTTATGTTTCATACCTTTATTTTATTCATGTTATCATTGGCTATCTAACCTTAGAGTATTACTAACAAACACTTGTTTAATTCTGCCCCCCGAGACATCTAACTGATGATTTCGCAGTTTCAATTATACACTAAAAAATAACGAACAAATTACTAGGAGTAACTCACTGCTACATAAGTCATCTGTCACCTCCGACTCAAGGAATCCATCCAAAATTCAGGAAGTGTCACTTCTCCTCTCCTCTTTTGGTTTAAGTATTACATGCTTATTTATCTATCTTTGTACATTGAGGGCAATGTACATCTTAAGTGTGGGGGGAGTAAAAGTGCCAAACTTTTTGCATTATTCTAAAGGTGCCTAACTTTTTTTTCATTATTCTCAAATTCCTGAAATTAGGTGCCACACTTTTTGCATTATTCTCAAATCCCTGAATTATGCCTTGTCTTAAAATAAATTTCTCATATTATCATTAGAATGAAATTTCCATGATTTATGATCTTTATTGATATGTTTTAGATTAAGTCATTGATAATTGTGCATTGATAATTAAATTCTAAGATACTAGAGAATCAAGCATGATAAGTCTATTTTTCAGAATTAAAATTTTTCTAGGTTGTCTACCTGAATTTGAATATTACTTTGAAATTTGAAATTTACGAGGTTGATATCAAAATACCCATAATTTTTGCGATATTTTGAGCCTTATAAGAGCATATATCATTTTTCATGCTCACTTTTTGATTATGAGTGTGTCAACATTGAACTGTTATTCTAGAACTTGCCTCGATTATACATGTTGAGACCACATCTTTGATTTGATATACAGAAATGATAAAGGCACCTAGGATTTAACCCACTTACTCCATAAAAAGCCTACCTTTATAATTAACCCCTAGTGAACCCCTTTGATCCTAACAACCCTTTTTATTGACTCACCCACTAATATTAACCCAAAACCCTTTGTATTTGTTATCACCGTTCTTCTTGACTACCCACTAATAAATCGTCTGGTTCAGAGTTAGATAACAAGTGAAGTCTAGGTGGATTCTTCCTAAGGGTATCGTCTTAATCAACTGAGTTTTTCTAACAGTATTTCCCCAATTCATTCTTTTTGTCTTTGCGTCTTTAGCTTAGTAGTTAATTAAATTTAGATTAAATAACAACTTCACTTATTTTAGGCTAGATAATAAAAATAAAGTTAGTATTAATACTTTTGGTTCCTTTGGGTTCGACAATCCGGTCTTGCCTAAGCTATACTACTGTTCGATAGGTGCGCTTGCCTCAAATCATTGTCATAGTTAGTTTCCAAGTTCGATCATTCTTTTTATAAATTTAAAACTCTGAAATCACAGCGATCACATGCCATACATAAGAGTATTTGTATAATGATAGTGTGACGACTCCTGACGACCTAAAATATGTTTCTATTTAGTAAATGGATCCCGAAAGAGCTGTGGCAGATGATGTAAAAAGTAACGCACCAGCTCCCGCTGAAGGGACAGTGCCAAATGAGAATGAGAATAGACCCACTACGGTGAGTCAGAGAGGAGGAGAAGAGGCTAGAGAAGCCTTCCTCCATATGATGAATACGTGGTACACGGAGTTCGTTCGTACGAACCCGAATGCACAACCCCCTCCACCCCCGCCTATTCCTTAGCCTATCCCAGTAAACCCTCAAGTAGTAGAGGTGGTAAGAGGAGAGAAACCTCTGGTTGATAGGATTTGGAAACATGGAGCAGATGGATCCGAGCTAGAAAGGATGACGATCCGTAAAAGGCAGAGTTCTTGCTTGAAATGCACATCCGAGGAGTGCATGAAGTGTGTAGTCTCTCTTTTAAGAGATTCTGCCTATCAATGGTGGAACACCTTGGTGTCGGTAGTGCCAAGGGAAAAGATCACTTGGAATTTTTTTCAAGAAGAGTTCAAAAAGAAGTACATCAGCCAAAGGTTTATTGATCAGAGAAGAAAAGAATTTTTAGAGTTGAAGCAAGGCAAGATGTCAGTGATTGATTATGAGCGTGAGTTTGTAAGACTAGGCAGATACGCTCGAGAGTGTGTATCCACCGAAGCCATCATGAGCAAGAGATTTGAAGATGGACTAAATGAGGACATCAAATTGTTTATTGCTGTCTTAGAACTAAAAGAATTCGTTGTGCTAGTGGAGTAGGCTTGTAAAGCCGAGGAGTTAGTAAAGGAGAAAAGGAGAACTGAAATGGAGTCTCGTGACTCGAGAAAGAGACAATGGAATAAGTCATTCCAATCCTCATCCAATAAGTCAAGAGATTTCTCCACTCAATCGGTTACTTCCACCGGGTTTTCGAGTAGAAACAAGGGTAAACCATATTCGGGGAATAAGACTCAAACTACCTCAGTCGCTAGTTTCGGGAACATTCGATCTAATAGACCGAAATGCCCACAGTACGGCAGACGTCATCTCGGTGAGTGCCGAGCACATGAAAATGCTTGTTTCAAATGTGGTTCCCAAGATCACTTTATAAAAGATTATCCTGAGATGATGAAAGAAGAGAAGACTAAGAATACGAGATCCGAGAGCATGGTCAGAGGAAGACCATAGAGGAACCTGGGAAGTGGGGCGAGTGGTAGAGGTAACCCCAGAGAGCAGGCTGCGAGACCCGAGGGTAGGGCACCTGCAAGGACCTATGCCATTCGCGCTCGCGAAGAGGCATCTTCTCCTGATGTTATTACGGATACATTTTCTCTTCATGATACTAAAGTTATTATTTTAATAGACCCCGGATCTACTCACTCGTACATTTGCATGAAATTAGTACCCAGTATGAGTTTGCCCATAGAGTCTACAGAATTTGTGATAAAGGTGTCTAATCCATTAGGCAAAAGAGTGTTAGTTGATAAAGTATGTAAAGATTGTCCATTGATGATTAGAGATCATTGCTTTAAGGCCAACCTCATGTTATTACCCTTTGATGAATTCGATATTATTCTTGGTGTGGACTGGTTAGCCACTCATGATGTGATAGTAAATTGTGGAAAGAAATATATAGAGCTGAGATGTGAAAATGGGGACACCCTTCATGTAGAATCAGATGAACAAGATAGATTGCCGATAGTGATCTCTCATATGACGGCTCAGAGATATGTAAGAAAAGGGTATGAGGCGTATCTTGCCTTTGTGATGAATGCCAAAGAAATAGAGTCAAGGATTGAGTCAGTACCGATAGCAAGTGAGTACTTGAATGTTTTTCCCGAGGAATTGCCAGGACTACCTCCGGTTAGAGAGGTTGAGTTTGGCATCGAGCTAATTCCCGGTACTGTACCGATATCTATTACTCCTTACAGAATGGCTCCAACGGAGTTGAAAGAACTAAAGGCACAGTTGCAATAATTAACAGACAAAGGTTTTGCTAGACCAAGTTATGTTTCATGGGGTGCTCCGGTTTTATTTGTGAAAAAGAAAGATGGCACCATGAGATTGTGCATAGATTACCGACAGCTTAATAAAGTGACAGTGAAGAACAAGTACCCATTACCAAGGATCGATGATTTGTTCGATCAATTGAAGGGAGCCACTGTGTTCTCCAAGATAGACTTGAGATCGGGGTACTATCAGTTGAGAGTAAGGGACTCAGATGTGTCGAAGACTGCTTTTCGAACGAGGTATGGGCATTATGAATTTTTAGTCATGCCCTTTGGTTTGACAAATGCTCCTGCGGTGTTCATGGATCTAATGAACCGTATCTTTAAGCCATACCTCGATGAGTTTATGGTCGTTTTTATTGACGACATATTGATTTATTCTCGGGATGAGCCTGAGCATGCCGAACATCTACGGACGGTTTTACAGATTCTATGAGAAAATTGGTTGTATGCCAAGTTCAGCAAAAGTGAATTTTGGCTCAAGGAAGTTGGATTTCTGGGACACATTGTCTCGGGAGATGGAGTCCGAGTAAACCCAAGTAAGATTTCGACTATTGTTGACTGGAAACCATCGAAGAATATATCTGAGGTTAGAAGTTTTCTAGGCCTAGCTGGCTATTATAGATGATTCGTCAAGGGATTTTCCATGATTGCGACTTCGATGACGAAATTGTTACAGAAAAATGTGAAGTTTGAGTGGACAGAAAAATGCCAACAAAGTTTCAAGAAACTGAAAGCCTTGTTGACAGAGGCTCCAGTTTTAGTACAACCCGAGTCGGGGAAAGAATATGTGATCTACAAATGATGCATCCTTAAATGGATTAAATTTGTGTACTTATGCAAGAAGGCAAAGTAATAGCATATGCCTCAAGACAACTAAAGCCACATGAGAAGAACTATCCAACGCATACGATTTAGAGTTGGCTGCCATAGTCTTTGCATTGAAGATTTGGAGACACCATCTATATGGTGAAAAATGTCAGATTTTCACTGATCACAAAAGTTTGAAGTATTTGATGACGCAAAAGGAGTTAAATTTAAGGCAGCGGAGATGGTTAGAGTTGATAAAAGATTATGAGTTGGTCATTGACTACCATCCGAAAAGGCGAGCGTGGTCGCCGATGCTTTGAATAGGTCCTTATTTGCACTAAAGGCATTGAATTCGCGAATAACTCTATCGATGATGGTTCTATTCTAGCCGAGTTGAAGGCTAGACCAATATTCCTTCAAGAGATTTATGAGGCTTAAAAAGATGATAGTAAATTACAAGCCAAGAGAGCTCAGTACGAGTCAGATGTTAAGTTCGATTTTTGAATTAATTTCGATGGATGTCTGATATTCAAAGATAGAGTTTGTGTACCGAGAAATGAGGAGCTTATACAGAGGATTTTGCATGAGGCACATAACGGATGTTTATCTGTACATCCAGGTAGTACCAAGATGTATAATGACTTGAAGCAACGGTATTGGTGGCCAAGAATGAAGAAAGATATGTCTGAGTTTGTTTCAAGATGCTTAATTTGTCAGCAAGTGAAGGCTGAACACCAAGTACCTTCGGGTTTACTCCAACCTATTATGGTTCCCGAGTGGAAATGGGACCGTATCACTATGGACTTTGTAACGGGTTTGCCGTTGTCACCGAGCAAGAAAGATGCTGTATGGGTTGTGATCGATAGACTCACGAAGTCAGCCTATTTCATACCTATACGAGTTGATTACTCACTCGACAAGTTGGAAAACTTGTATGTTTTAGAAATAGTAAGGCTTCACGGAGTTCCCTTGTCAATCATATCGGATAGAGATCCGAGATTCACATCCAGATTTTGGAAGAAGTTGCAAGAGGCCTTGGGTACAAAGTTGGGTTTTAGTACAACTTTTCATCCCCAAACCGACGGTCAGTCGGAGAGGTTAATACAAGTACTCGAGGATATGCTCAGATGTTGTGTTCTAGAGTTTCAAGGTAGTTGGGAAAAATTTCTACCATTAGTAGAATTTGCCTACAATAATAGTTTTCAGTCAAGCTTAAAGATGGTGCCTTATGAGGCTTTATATGGGCGTAAGTCCCGAACGCCTTTGTATTGGACTGAACTCAAGGAAAACCAAGTTCACGGGGTTGATTTGGTTAGAGAAACCGAAAAGAAAGTGAAAGTGATTAGAGATTGTTTAAAGACTGCTTCTGACAGACAAAAGTCCTACTCGGATTTGAAAAGAAAATAGATAGAGTATCAAGTCGGTGATAGAGTTTTCTTGAAAGTGTCACCATGGAGAAGGGTTCTCAGATTTGGCCGAAAAGGCAAGTTGAGTCCACGTTTTATTAGACCATATGAGATTACTAAGAGAGTTGGGCCGGTAGCTTATCGATTGGCTTTGCCGTCTGAGTTAGAGAAGATACATGATGTGTTTCACGTGTCTATGCTGCGACGCTACCGATCAGACCCTTCGTATGTAATCACACCGACAGAGGTGGAGATTCATCCCGACATGACTTATAGTGAAGAACCAATTAAAATTTTAGCTTGGGAAGTTAAGCAGCTAAGAAATAAAAGTATTGCCCTTGTAAAGGTATTGTGGCAAAGACATGGGATAGAGGAAGCTACATGGGAACCAGAAGAAATCATGAGAAACCAGTACCCAAACTTTTGCTGGTAAGATTTTCGAGGACGAAAATTCCTAAGGGGGGAGAATTATAACAGCCCGATTTAGGGCCTAGTCGGAATAGTGGTGCGAGACCACAAATTCGAAGTAGAAATATGAGTTTTAAGGTTTATGAGATGTTTGCACATTGGTATGAAAGTTTCATGAAGTAATTTTGTTAAATTATGATTGAATTGTCCATTAGGACTAAATTGCAAAAGTTGCAAAATATGAGATTCTAGAAGCTTTAAGTATGAAATATCTTTGGATTATTAATTAGAGGTCCTTAAATAGCAATTTGCCCAATTTCTAATTTTTGGACAAAAATGGGCATGAGTTAGTAAATTTTGAAAACTTAGCAAAAAAGAGCGGTTTGGTCATTTATCAAATAAATGATTAAAAATGGAAAAGAAGAAAAAAATTATGTTCATCTTCTTCCCATTAGTGCCGAAATTTTCAAGGAAGCCATAGTTAGGGTTCTTCAATTTTCAAGCTTGCTAGTAAGTGCATCCTAGCCCAGCTTTTAGTATTCTTCGTATTTTTTTTGAAGTCCTCGTAACTTGAGTTAGCTATTTTTAGCTATATGTTGAGCTAGGATTCATGTTCAAAATTTACCCATGTATGACATGCATGTATTTTCATGTTTTAAGGAAGATTATGAGAGTTTGATGTAGAATAAACATCTTTTTCTAAGTGAATTTCATGAAAAATGCTTGTAAGGACTAATTTGTAAAAGTCATGAAATTGGTCATACATGAGTGAAATAGTGAGAAATGAATATTGCTATAGTTAATAAAATGAATCAGCTAAGCATTAAATACAAGAAAGTTGAATGAAAATCATAGTACGAGCCTAGGGGCAAAGTGTAAATATGAGAAAGTTTAGGGGCAAAATAGTAATTTTGCCAAAGTATGAGTTAAGAGTCAATTCAGTCAATGTGAGTATTAAATTAGTTAAATTATTATTATAGATCAAGAAAAACGAAGCCCGAATCGAAACCGAGGCAAGAACAAAGTCGTGGACTAAATTGACTATTTTCATACATTTTGCATAACCGATGTAAGTTTGTATGATTTTAAAGCTTTATAAGTATTTTCATCGAATTACTTATATATGTTGTTATTGTACATTATTTCCATGAAATTGTTTAATAATGTTTAAACAAGGAAATTAATGAGATTAAGTATATGAAAGTCCCGATTGAAGTTGAATTATTGAGGATGCCTAATCTACCACATGAGACAAGAAAGCTCATATAAGTCCATGTCAAGACATGGCATCAGCAATAAAGTTAAGAGATCATGTAAGTCCAAGCCAAGGCATGGCATTGATAATTTCCAAAGTTAAGAGATCATGTAAGTCCAAGCCAAGGCATGGCATTGACAAGTTTCACCAAGTATGATACCACGTAAGCCCATGTCAAGACATGGCAATGGTAAGTTTCCAAGGAAACACCCAAGGAAGATTTCGTGTAAGACCATGTCAAGACATGGCATCGATACTAAGTTGAGAGATCCCATGTAAGACCATATCTAGGATATGGCATTGGCATCGAGACACATGTGGGTTGAGATTTAGTATCCTCTGTTATTCCGAGTAATTCATCGGGCAAAAGAGTAAAGCATGAATGAGATAATAAGAAAGTTAAGCAAGTAAAGCTATTATCAAGCATGTTAGTCTAAGTTGATTAACAGTATTATTCTAGACAAGAAAGATGAAGTTTGAGTTTACGTTTACAATAGCCAAGTATACTAATCTATGTGATTAAGTGATACATGTATTATGTTTACAATACAAGCATGAGACTAGTAAGTAACATGAGATGAGTATGAATAAGTAAGAGTAAGTAAGCTCAAGCAATTGAGGTTTGTGATGCTATTGTTTTATGATGGATGAGTTATGATAAGCAATTATATTGCCATATGTATTACATGCAAACTTATTAAGCTAAATGCTTACTTCTTTATTTTCTACTTTCCTTGTAGTCTCGCCAAACTAACTCGTGGATCATTGACGTCGGAGCTCGGAACACACTATCAATCACTATTTTGGTATAGCCAAGTTGTTTATATTAAGTATGGCATGTATAGGAAACATTTCATTTTGAGTTATGTCTTAAGAGGAGCCAAAGTGTTGGCTATCAAGTTTATTATTCTTTTTGTATATGGCTAAAGAGATTGGTCAATATTTACTAAGTTTATATATATCAATGTCGATGAATTATGCATCATTGTTCATGTTTTGATGGAGTATTTGAATTGTTGAATTGGGTATAAGATTGATCTTGATTTCAGGGTGGCAATTGGCTTAGAAAATAGCCTCTAAGTGTCTACATGAATAGACACACGGGCGTGTGTCTAGGCCGTGTGTGACACACGGTCAACCCACATGGGTGTGTCAATGGGCCGTGTGTCCCCTGCATGTCAATGTTTAAGTCAGAATAGACCACGGGGTAGACACACGGGCGTGTGACTATGCCGTGTGAACTGGTCAGTGTCCACCACGGGCTAGCTACACGGGCGTGTGCTTAGGCCGTGTGAAAACTCCAGTAGATTCAAAAAAATGAATAAATTGTACACGGGCTAGAGACATGGGCGTGTGAGATCACACGGCCTGCATAACACGGGCGTGTCCCAAGTCACATGGGCGTGTGACCCCTCTTCAGGAAAAAATTTTCAAAATGAGCAAAAGTTTCCGGTTGAACTCCGAAAGTTTCCGGATGTGAGTTTAAGGACTCGTAGGCCCATGGGATGTATGTTATGGTTAAGAGAGAAAAGTTTTAAGTTGGAATGAAATTTTATAGCCCGTAATTGTATGTACAAGCAAGGTCAAGCATGGTAATGCCTCGTATCCGGTTTTGGCGTCGGACACGGGTAAGGGGTGTTACATCTCAATTCAAAACACACCTTTCAATTTAATCACAATTCAATTTAATATATTTTTTCCACTTTCCAATCAATAAACGATTTAAATACTCAAATATATTCATACTTCATTTCAATTTCATTCATGTCAATAGTAATACTTACCTTATAATTTACTTACCATACATAAAAATTTAAATATAACATTAACTAAATAGTAGTTTTAATTATAGTAATACAAACCCGAAATTTGCGATTACTCCTCGATGATCTTCTCTTTTCCTTTCTGTGCCGATGCCTCGGGTTCTTTATTAGCTACGAAAAATTAAAATAATTTTTTTTCACTATTAATACAACACCAATCTATATTAAATAATTGAATTTCTATTCAATTTCTATCTTAATTTCAATTTGGCCCTAACTAAACTCATTTACTTTTCTAACTCAATTCACACTTCATTTCTACTTAATCTCTTGCCATATTCAACTTGACTATCCAATGTTCATATTAAAACCCTAAATTCAAATCTCTTTCAGTTTAGTCCCTCTAACACAAAACTTATAGCTTCTTTTACAATTTAATCCCTCTATCAATTCTAACTAGAAATTCTATCAATTAAACCCCTAATTCATCATTTTGTTCAACATGAATTATGTTCAAAAACCTAAGAACTTCCAAAACTTCAACTTAATTTCAACAAAACTTTGTTCTAAAGCTTCTAAAACATCAAAATTAAAAGAAAATGACTTAATTGACTTACCAAAATAAGCTTTAAGCATCAAAACCCTAATTTTTCCTTTTTCTTTTCTTTCTCCTTTCTTTCTCCCTTCTCGTTTGAGCTTTCTGTTTCTTTTATGCTTTGTTTCTTTTTAACCTTTGTTTTATTTACTTTCTTTATATTATATTTGTTTATTAATTTAATAATAATATAATATATAATTATAACAAATATCTATTACTTAAATAATAAGTAAATTAAATACATATATTACAAATGTTCATATTTTAATTAACACACTTGTATTTTATCATCACCTTACACTTGTTTTTATTTATTTTATTTCATAATATAATAATAATAATTAATAAATATTTTTTACTTATTATTTAAGAAAATATACAAATATATTACAAGTGTATTTTCATGTATTTTACACATTTTTATTATCATTACCATACATTTGTCACTATTTTAATTTAAGTTAATAATAATAATAATAATAATTTAGTATAAAACCATAATAATAATAATTATTATATATAATATATAATCTAAGAAAAATCTTAGAAATAGGCATAATTGCCTATTTAATCCCCTTTATTTTATTTTAATCTATAATTAAACTTTTACCCTTTATTCAATTTAGTCTTTTTTACTAATTACTCTAAATTAAGCTAAATTCACTTAATAAAAACCTAATTAGACACACCACTAGACTCATAAATATTTCTAATAATATTTACTAATTAGGTTTACTAAGACGGAGGCCGATATTGCACTTTTCCGATGCACATAAATTTTGGATCATTACAAACCATCTTATGGAGTCCTTCCGATTATTTACGTCTTCGCAAAATATTACCGAAGCGAGAAGCATTTCATTCTTTCAAGTCCATAGCCACTTGTAATTTGGAACCCAAATTCTCGCTAGCCTTAAAAAGGTCATTGAACTCATTATGCAAAAGCCAAACACCTCAAAACGAAAATGACGTTTTGATTTGGGCAGAGGGGAGAAACCTTGCAACTAACTAGAAGTGGCAATGATTCGATTTAACCTGAGGCAGATGAAAGACAACCACATTTGGGAAGAGTAGCTTCTAGTCAACACTACAATAAACCTTGTCAAGTCTTTCTTGAGTAGAGTACCAACTGTTACGAGAACTGACCCAAGTATATTTCAGAACCAACAAAGCCTAAATCAAGCAACTGAAAATCCTGTAGCACTCCTTATTATTGTGGCAACCATTGCGGTTCAAATATTTGAAATTAGACTTCTCCAAGGAGGTCGAAATTTCATTGAAGCCACCCCCACTAACAAAGGAAGTTCTAGCGAGACCAATCAATTTGAACCACTACTTAAAATAAAATATTCTATAAAAAGATTACCCTCTTTTAAAAAACAGCCATTTATTTTTAAAATTTTACCACTTATTTATATATATTACATAAATTTTTATTAATATATTTTTACATAATTTTTACCTAGGGTATGAGATAATTTATTATATTTTAAAACAAATCCCAAACAATGCATTTCTGATGAATTGCTTAGAGAAATACTTCCTCCTATTTTGATTGGTGACATGAAGAATGTATTTATTGCTCCTGTTCCTTCTGAAGAAATTAAGTTTGGAATGAATGGTAATAAAGCCCTTGGGCTGGATGGCTATTTTGCTAAAAAATTTCAAGCATGTTGTAGTATTATGGCCTATGGGGCAAGATGTTATAGAGGCTGTGAAGTATTTCTTCTCTACCATCTTCACTTTAGTGTAAAAAAATCCCCAACCTATATAGGTTTATGATTTTTTTTTATCTATCTCTTGATGTTAAATTGTATACAAATGTGTCAGTAAAATCTTTACTAATAGAATTAAACAAAGCTAATCAGAAGGCTTTTTGGCTGGTAGAAACTAGGCTGATACTCTTCTGTTAGCACAAGAATTGGTGCATGGGTATAGTATGTCCCCAAAATGTGCTTTAAAGGTGAACCTTGGGAAATTTTTGACTCCCTTCACTATAAATTCATTTTTTTAGATGTTGAAAGTTTTGGGTTTTCACGATGTTTGTAGAATTTGAGTTTGTGCTATCTTCAGTGGCTTTGAATAAGGCAGGGGACCCCTTATCCCCTTCCCTATTTTGTCAAGTCTCTTAAATCTTGTTGGTAGGTATAAGGGTTTCGTTTATCATCCAATGTGTAAGAAATCACAGTTAACTCATTTGTGTTGGGAGATATTTCTCTATAGATTTTAAAAAAAAAAAAATCAGGTCGGAATTGATTTAATGGAATAGTTAAAGATTTTGAAGGCTCAACCAAATCAGTTTTTTCAAGTAATTATAAGTGATAACCCTGGTTCACATTATTCAAACTTCAGTACTCAGCTGGCCGGTCGCAAAACTACATCCTTTTGTAATACCAGTTCATGCCAACATTCAAAAGACAGGTAAAATACTAAATTGTACCCTCAACCCATCATTTATGAAAGCTTTGAACATTTCTTTCAAAAAATAAAAAACAAAAGCTTTCCAAATAAATAAAAAGCTTTGAAAGGATTTGATGTCAATTGATTGAAATAAAAAAGATTATTTTTAAAAAAAAAAAATAAATATTATTATAAGAATTTGTATACCTTTTAGTATTTTATTTATATATTTTTTTTAAAAAATAAAATGTTTATTTAAAAAAAGTTACATCCTTAAAAAAAAGAAAAAAAAAAGAAGATAATTTGTCAAAGTGAAACTTAAATCAAAATCATGAAAAATTTCAACTCAAGATATTATTTACAACCAACATAGATGTTTATATATATAAGCACAAGATATTTTGTTTGTTGAACCTACTTATATCATGAGGCTAGAACTTTAATGTCACGGGATTAGAACTTTAGTCCGATAAACTGCGCGACCTTAGGCGATTTCTTAGGTTCATATTTACCTAAGTCAGCTTTACTCTCGAAAAATAAAAATTTTCGTAGAAATTCTCTAAGATATCAAAGTAAAAAGCCATGAATAAACAGAAAAATCATAAAAAAAAAATAGCACGTGTCAAGTGTTTGAGTAATGCTCTCAAAAGTATTCTATTACTTTAAGTTTACAATTGAGTGATTCTGAGCGAGGAGAATGCCTCTATTTATAGTTGAGCTCCCACAAATCCAGCAGTGCAGGATCGAATTACATCGACGACTAAGATTAATGTCTATCTACAATATGAGACTTCTAAGGATTTAAACTATATACATTATAATAATTATCACGATAAGTACTCTAGTTTTACTAGAGTGCTCCACTGAGTTACTAAGGCTTCAAGTAAATGAGTTTCTCAATGTGTTTCACGAATCATGCGGTGTAAATGATTTGAATGGCGTCATTTAATCGATTGACCTCCATGGGACATACTTTGCACATTAAATCACAGGCTTTAATCCGTGGCCGCCCGTGACACTTAACAACTTAATGTTACTTAGTAAGTGTAAGTGTAAGTTAATTTATTTTATTATTATTTTAAAAGAAGTAAATAAAACGAAATCCCGTTTTTGCTAAATTCAAAATGGGACTAAATATGAGGTTAACAAATATATAGGAAAGGGTCAATTTAAGGTAAGGAGCATTTATCACGTTTACACGGCAGGAGAGTCTCAAGGGTTTTAGTTGAAGTCTCCTCTCCACCACCCAAAATTAAATCATCCTCCTAATAATTTCTTTCTTTTTTTTAGGATCATAATATTTTCCAGGAAAACAATTCCCTAACGAAAAAAGAAAAAATCATTCTAGGTATTATTGAAGATAAAGAAAAAAAATTAAAGCTTTACAAAAATCAATAATGCCTAGCAAGTTAAAAAGGCAATTGGTGCAGTGAAAGACCAAACCAGCATTAGCCTTGCCAAGGTCGTCAACACCAATTCCGCCAGCCTCGAAGTGGCGGTCCTCAAGGCCACCACCCACGACAAAGCCCCCTTCGACGAGCGTTACGTCGATGAAATCCTACGAACCGTCTCCTCCAACAAGCTCTTCGCGGGGATTGCTGCCCGTGTCATCGCCAAAAGATTAGGCAAAACAAAGAACTGGGTCGTCGCCCTCAAATGCTTGATGCTTGTCCTTCGCATTTTCCAAGATGGCGACCCTTATTTCCCTAAAGAAGTCCTCCATGCAATGAACCATCGAACCAATATCCTGAATCTCCCCACTTTCAGAGATGAATGCAGTTCCAGTCCTTGCGATTACACCGCTTTCGTCAAGTCCTTCGCCTTTTATCTCGAAGAACGCTTGGAATGCTTCCTCACGGGGAAGCTTCAAAGGCGATTCACGTTCAAAGAGAAACAACTTAGCCATCCCAGGGCACGTCGAGTTAACCAACAACCTGTTCGACACATGAAGCCCCCCATGTTGCTCGATCGGATTTCCTATTGGCAACGGTTGCTTGCTAAAGCTATTGCCACAAAGCCCATAGGTTCAGCCAAGACGAACCGCTTGATCCTGGTTTCCTTCCATGCTATTGTACGAAAGCTTCGATCTTTACAGGGACATATCTAACGGGCTCGGTCTTGTCTTAGATGGTTTCTTTCATTTGCAGCATCAATCATGCGTTAATGCCATCAATTATTGCGTCAAAGCCAGCAAACAATTCGAAGAGCTTTCGAGTTTATACGAGTATTGTAAGAGCTTGCCAATTGGGAGAACCTCGGATTATCCGAGTGTGCAGAGGATATCAGAGGAGCTTATTGAGACATTGAAAGTGTTCTTAAAAGACCAAGCTTCGTTCCCATCAGCTGGGATATCACCACCTACGAAACCACCTCGTTTGCTTCGTCTCCTAACGTCAGCCGCCAAGGATCTCTCGGTTTTGGAGATAGAATCTCAGGCCGGTTCGAGCTCGATTGTTTGTACATCGTTGGAAGAATTGATGAATCAAGATGAAGAACCTGTTGTAACAATGAGGTCATCTTTCTCGACAGGGGACTTTCTGGGAGTTGTCTGAAAAACAGTATCGCGAGCAAGAAGATTCGTATAATGCCGCTGAAACTGGCTCCAACCATTCCTTACCCATTGATCAAGATCAAAATACGAGTTTAGATTTTATATCCTTCGATGAGTGGCCAGCAGTAGATGCTAATAAAACCCAAGGACAACAAAGTTCAGAGCCATCATCGTCTTCAGCTAATGGTGACAAGGGTTGTTGGGAACTTGCTTTAATAGAGCCCACGCCGTCGCCACAACCTGTGCCACAGGCTTCCCAAAACTTGGCTAATAATAACTCTTTCTTCGACAACTGGTTTCAGCAAGACCAAGCTTCTCAAAATGGAGCTAATGGTGCCTCTTTTCCCTACAATTGGTTTCAAGAAGATCATAGAAATGATCAGCAAGCTTCTCGAAATGGAGCCAATGGTGCCTCTTTTACCAACAGTTGGTTTCAAGAAGATCATCAAAATGATCACCAAGCTTCTCAAAAAGGAGCCAATGGTGCTTCTTTTACAAACAATTGGTTTCAAGAAGATCTTAGAAATTATGAGCAAGCTTCTCAAAATGGAGCCAATGGTGTCTCTTTTACCAACAGCTGGCTCCAAGAAGATCTTAGAAATCAGCAAGCGTCTCAAAATGGAGTCATGGTTCATTCATATATCGATGACTGGCTACTGCAACAACACCATCAACAACAATGGCAAGCTTCCAATGATGTAGCCAATGGCCATACGTGTTTCGATGACTGGTTAAAGGAAGATAAAAGTCCAGAGCATGCCTCTAATCAAATTGTCGTATCCAATGGCCGCTCTTATTTCGATGATTGGTTTCAAGCAAACCAAAGAGACCAAGAAGAACGAAAATCAGCTTCGAATTGGAGCAACAATGGCGGTAACGAAAGCTGGGAGCTTGTGTTGGTAGAAGGCACAACGCCACCTTCACAAGCTTCTCAACATTTAGCCGACGGAATCCAACCTTCAATGGCGAATCATTTATTTGATCACAGACCCATAGTGCCTCAACGCCAATACAATCCATTTCTCGAAGATGAAACAAATATATCAGCAGCCATTGCCACCACTGCCAATGACAATGTTGCTGGTTTCCAAGAAAGGTTCTTCCCAATGGAACCAACATTTCATGCAACACCAACTTTTTACGCTCAAAGTTGTAATGAAATACCGACACCGACGTTTCATGCGATGCCAGGTTCGGTTTCCCAGCATCCTAATGGGACAACAACAGGATTTCAGGGTGGTGAAACTGGCGAGCCTTTCGCTCCATGGCCAACTATGAAAGCTAACAACAATGTGTCAGTGGATCAACAAAATGTATTATTTCAACGACAGTTGTGGTTGCAGTGAAAACACGATCGTTGCAAGGCTTTATAGTTTGATATATTTGTTGAATGAAAATGTATACAATTCAATTTGTAAATACCTTTGTAAAACAAATTCACTTGAAAAGATAAGAGAAATGGATTGCAAATATTAATTCAAGTGTTCATATGACCAAATTTCACTTCAAAAATATTGACCAACAAAAATTTCACTGCAAAAATGACTTTCCTAATTAATTCTTCGTGAAGTTGCAACATATAAGCAACAACCAATAAACTACTTGCATCTATTTTGAAAAAAAAAAAAAACAGTAAGAACAAGTTTCCATTTAAAATTCCACCTACTTTTAGAGGTGTTCATAAAATTATAAGCTAAAAGGATTTTTGGTGTCATAATCATTCCAAATTTCAAGCAAACGATCAGGGAACAAAAAATTAAATTAAATTGAGTTGTGGAATGTTGAGGAGAAAGGATAGGATGAAATGCATTCTTATGAGAAAAGATTGTATATCATGTTTTAGTGTATATATATAATTTCATTTAAGCCAGAATAATACTTTTAGAATAAATTAACTATTAACATGTAATGAATTAATTATTTCTTATAATAAATAGTTGATTTTAAAAAAAATATTTAATTGAATAAAATAGATATTTTTTATACCTCATATAAGGTAATCATTTTTTAAAGTTTATAACTATAATATAATTGTAAAAAACATAAATAATAATTAAAATTGCTGATGGGTATCAATAAAGGAGGAGGAAGCGGTGGAATAAAGGAGACCGGTTCATCAAAATAGCTAGGTAGAGGGTCAAAGAAAGTTAAGAGGAGGAGGAGGAGGATCGCTATGAAAGTAAAGGAGACTGAGTGTAGAGAGTAAGTATTTAGGGTTGCTAATGGGGAGAAGACCCCTTTGTCATCGTTAGAGAGGGTATTTAAAGGGGAGACCCTCTTGTCTCGTAGTGGTGATGTAGTAGGTTATTACCAATGGGTTATCATCATGGAATGCATGGGAGACATACATGGTGAGACCTATTTTGTTATTTAGGCATTACAAGGTTATTATGCTCAAGTGGAGCTCAATGTTTCCTAAAGAGCATTCACACTTGGAAAGTGTTCACGTTAAAAAGCATGTGGCCTAGAGGATGAGGGTTAAATTTAATCCTTTAGGCTTATTAGTTTCAAAAATTTCTAATTTACTTCCAATAAAAGAGCAAAGGTCAAATCGAATAAATGTGCAAATGTTGAGGGCTAAGTTTGTTATTGTATCTTATATATGAACACCAAAATAAACATTTAACAAAAGGCTATTTTACTTACTAAATCTAACATATATGGATTAATTTTTTTATTTTTGGTTAATTAGTTAAAATGCAATCCAAGATATAATACTGAGGAAGTTTTGTGGTACTCTTACCTAATTAAAATTTATACTAAACTTTGAGTGTGACGTAGAAAAAAAAAGTGACATGGATTAATTTAATTGATGAAGGTCTAGATAATAATTGTTTTTTCAAAATGATAAAATGAATTATTACGTTTGCAAGATCATTTTAGTCTAGTAAGGAGTGGAGGAGAGGTAGGTAAATAGTCCTTTATTAACTCCTTTAATTTTTAGGAAAATATTAGTTAATATAATAGAAAAATTATATTTTGACTCTTAAAATTTATTACTCCTTTTTAGTTTTCAAATTAATTTTTGACTTTGCCCTACAATCAAATATCAAAAGAAGAAAAACTTTTTCATGAAAATACTAAACTGACTTAAAAACGTAACCAAAGTACTTATGTTTTTCACGACTAAATCATTATCTAAAACTTTGCATTTGTAAAGAGATGAAATATTCAAGTCTTTTTCTGCATTAATCCTTAAATTTAAGTTTCTTCAAATAATTTAATTTTTTTAAAGAGTATTAGGAAGTAATGATGTGAAATTCTTTGATAGTAGCGAACAACTAATACCTCCAACTTTGTAAAATGTTAACGAAATCCACTTTCTTTGTTTTTTTAAATGTAATACCATGCACCAATGTTATGCCGTAGCAAACAACAGCGGCTAACCTTCTAAATTCAACCGCCTCCAGTTCGCGGTGACTGAGTTCACAGGGTATTTACAAATAATGAGCTTTAAATACATTGAAAATCAATGTTATAATAAAATAACTGAACAAAAGCATTGGACTTTTTAAAAAAAGAGAGAACCCTATAACAGTAAACAATAATGTTTGTTTTGTTTGGCGGGAGAGAGTAAAGGAAGATGGAAAAGGTTGAACACAATTGCCAATGGTAAATGATAGAAGCATTAGAGAGAGAGAGGGGAAGCATAAAGCTTTAAAAGGGCATGACCAAGTAATTTATATGTCCTTTTTCCAACAGTTTAACTTAGCAGTAGCATTTAGCAGGCATATAGTGCTGCCAGGAGTGTGCATGATAGGGTAATTTCATTATATATATATATTATTGGTAGTAATGTCCATTAATAAAACAATCAAAGATTTAAAAAAGAAGAGTGAGAAACGAGAATCAAGCAGAGCATTGACATGTGAAGGTGTGGGGAAGGAAGAAGCTAAAATAATGGACCACACAATCTTTGGGTATATCTAGTGTTGTAGTCAGGTAGTTGTATATATATTTTATATTGTTTGTTTTCCCCAAGTGAATGCGATGTCGCTGTAATCTTGCACTCTTCTGGGGACCCGCATTTTCTGCCTTCTTTTCTATGTCCCTGACTCTTCATAATATATGCAACTTTTAGCCTCTGTTTCCTATATCTGCATGACCCTCTCTCTCCTCCGCACCCTTCCCATTATTTTTCATTTCCTGGCTGCTGTGCTTGCTGAATCTATGCTGGCCTCATCTTCCCAATCCTCCTTTTCACACTCTCACCATCATTCATGCTCATGCTCCACTGTCCCCCCCCCCCCGGCCCTTTTATTTTACACTCAAAAACCACTTTTCCTCTTGTTATATTTATTATTTAATACAACAATAAGAGTAATTAATGCATTAATTATAAAACATTTTATTTAAACTATGACGGATAAATAAATGTATTTACATTTGTCTTACTTTTAAACTTATTTGATGTTATTTACTTTGTAAAATCCGTCCCAAGAATACATGATGTCTCCTCTTTTCCCCTAGTCCCAACATTGAAGATTGCAAACAAAGTGAGGAAATGAGGGGATCCACCACCTGTACCACCTACATAATCATTACCGTCGATTTGGATTGCTTCCCTCCCATTTACCTACCTACTTGGAAAACCCTAAAGCTTTCCACAAGTAACTGTCAGCCATATATTCCCCCGAATTTGATCACTAACGTCCCACCCCATAATATCAATATCCAAACTAACATCACAACAATACCTACCAAACTAAAATTCAATACCGAATTACATTACACATTAAGATTAAACAAACAAACAAACCTTTAATAATTTACATTATAGAACAAAGTACAAACATTATAATTAGGAAAAAAAAAAAAAAAGGAGGGAAGGAAACATAACAATCATCATACCCTCCCTCTTACAGCTCAGCTTTCATCAGTGAATCAAATATTACTAATAAAAAAAAAAGAGGATACTCCCTAAAAACCGCATCCATGCCTTTAGTTATCATCATTTAAATTAACATAGTGTTTAAATATATAATAATAATAATAATTAATATTTTGCTTTTGAGGTAAAGTTTTGGAGTATACGAAGTGTGTTTGCCGCGTTTTCAACCACAGCAGTTCTGACAGTTAGAAAATTCCAAACCTCCTCCTGCATTACAAATTAAAAAAAAATGAATTCACAGTAAAATAATTCACGTGCCATACGACGTATCTACAAATCTACTACGTTAATTTAGACGCTACTCTACTATGCTATGCACCGCATGGTGTTATCTACTTAATCTTCCTTCATTACCACGTCAGCATATTATTACGAATAATAATAATAATAAAGAAGGGTCAACGAATTTATCATTGTGAACATAAACATCTATCTATGGCTTCGCTGTTTTAAGTTTTAGATTATCCATCATTTTCCCCGGATTTAGGTGACAAAACTGAGTACCAGTAGTGAGGGGGGGAAGCAGGGGTAATATCGTACTTTAACCGGTCAAGAATGGTGCTAAAATAGAGGACAGTTATTCCACGCGCCAACAACCACCTTTGATTGAAACCCTAACAGAATCCTGAATTACCAATTATATCCTCGTAAAGGAACATACCTTAGTTGGCGGGGAGGTGAGTAGCTTTACTGGTTATTCCTCCAAGTCCTGCTGAAAATGCTTTTAGCCTATTTCCAGCTAGTCTCTGAAGCGCTTTCTTTGCTCCAGCGACTTCAATTTCCGCCAGACTCTGCAGGTGCTTATTGGCACCGGCAGCCGTCAATCTCTTCCTACAACCACCGCTTCCTCCACCCAACACTGCAGTCACCACCATCAGTGGAAACTTCTTTGACACAGCCTCATTTTTGGGGTCCAACATCTGCACCAATCTCATCACGCTCTTCTCATCCCTAACCAACTCCTTCCTATTTGACCGGACCGTCAGCAGCGAAACAAGCGCCTGGGCTGCCGCCTCCTGTAACCCTACTGGCTTTGGTGATTCCATTAATTTTACCAAAGAACTAATGCAACTAGAAATGGCACGCTTGTTTCCATCACTAATCGATAACTTTGATAACAAACAAGCTGAAATCTGTTGCAAAATCAAGTTCCCGTGCTTAATAAACTCGCCCAATTGGATAATGAAGGCCGTCGAAGATGATAAAATCCGTGAAACGGAATCTAAAACCGAAAGCGAACTGATCGTGCGGAGAAGATGCTCGACTGTATCTGAACTTGATAAATCTTGAAGTAGATGCATTAATCTTGGCAATCCCCTTTCTTGTATAATCAATGCACGAAAATATTCGCCCGAAGAAGCGAGTATCGAAATGCAATTGGCTGCTTTTTCTTGGGCAGCGCTGGTACCCGAGATTAACAGCTGGAATAAAACAGGAACCGCACCTTCTTCACCCAAAGCCATTCTAATATCTTCCACGGAAGCCACGTTTCGAAGAGCGCCAACCGCGTGGGTTTGTGTCGGTTGGGAGCCAGATCGGCGAGCTTCTATTAATACCGAAACTCCGCCGTATGCTGAAATTGCCCAGGTGTTTTCGGGATCGGCGGTGATTGCTTCAACAGCAATCGCGGCCTTTTCTTTTAAAAGCAATGGAACCTGTTTCAAGGATTCTCAGTAAAGGCCCTAATCCTCCTTCCTCGAAAACAATTTTTCTCAAATCTTCGCTTGAAGAAGCCAGCACCGATACTGCCAAAACGGCTTGTTCTCGAATTAAAGGTTGGCTGTTAACTTCGAGAAGACTTATCAAATAGCCAACATTTCCCTCTTTAGCAACCAGCGGAGTAGATTTCTCGTTGTCGTTGAGAAGCTGAAGAAGTGATTCTAAAGCTTTCTTTTTGAACTCGATGCCTCCGATCTGAAGTCAGGTAAAGAGATCCCTGATGAAAAATCCCAAATCGTCTTTATCAGATCCAGGTCAGGGTGAGACAAAACGATGGCGTTGGACTGGTGAAGAACGCCAGACCTAAGAAGCAGATCGAGATCATGGAGATGGTTGGAGAGAAGACGAAGCCATGTCTAGGTCGCTTTGCATGAGGAGTTTGCCGCCGGTGAATGAAGAGAGGATACATTGATCGGAGAGAGCTTTCAAACGCTGAAGGGTGGAGAGAAGGGAAGGGAAAAGATTATGAAGCAAAGAGTTGTCGTTCCAGTGAGGAGATTCGGAGATAGAGGAGAGAGATGATTGGAGGAACAGAGCTTCGATCGGAGGACTTGCCACCGTCCGACGAAAGACCGGACGGTGAGAGAAGAAAGGAGGAGGAGAGAGAAACGCCGGTGATTAAGTCGAGAAGCGTCTGCGGTGGTTGAGTTTCTGGTTGCTCAGACAGCGGCCGCGGTTGTTGGGGTGGATGCATTTGCGGTTGAAGCCCGGATTAGGAACCGGAACTACAGGTATTAAGGTGTTAATAAGTGAGAAGGGAAACACATGAAAAGACTTGGGGAAAGAAAAAAGGCACTTTGGTTGGACGGAAAAGGAAGCCAAGGAAATGGAGAGAAGGAGAGTTCAATAATGAAAAAACAAGTCCAGTACTGGACTGAGTTCACAGGGCAAATAACATTGGATTCGAAAAAATAGAAATACCTAGTAAATTAGTAATGTTGGTTGTATTTGGCGCGAGGAAAAGGCTGAACACAATTGTGAAAGGTAATGATAGAAGCAGTAGAGGAGGCAGAATGAAGCTTTACAGCTTGTTCACACAGCAGCTTTAAATAAAAGCCTTTTACCAACACTATTAAACAATAAATAAAAAAGAAAAGTGGAACCGTTTGCTTACACTTAGCAGGCATAGTGACTGCAGGCATTGGTAGGGTAATTTTCAGTTTTTCACTGTATATATTGGAAATAACGACCACTAATTGAACTGTACATCAAAGATTAAAGAAAAGGGAGGAAAGGAGCATGAAGCAAAAGCATTAGCATGTGAAGGTGTTGGGGAGGGAGGATGAAAGAAAAATGGACCACTCAATCTTTGGGGGTGGGTAAATCTAGTGTTGGAGTAGTCAAGTAGTATATTTTTATAATGTTTCTTTTCCTAGATGAATGTGATGTCGCTGTACTCTTGCTTCTTGGGACCCTTTTTTAGCCTCTTTTTACTGTATCAAATTTAGACTTTGTTTCCTATAACTGCATGAGCCTCACTCACTCCGCACTTGGCTGTGCTTGCTGAATGCAGGGCTCCCCTTCCCATTTCGTTTTCCTTTTGCAGATTCTGAGTATCATTCCCCCTCTTTACAGTCCTCTTATATTGTATACCATAAGAGTAATTAATTAGTTCGTGTATTTTTGACTCACAAGTATAGATAATATTTCATTTAAATTATGAATCTTTGTCTTGTTTTAAAACTTATTTGATGTGTAAATATTGAGAAAAGAGACCCGTAATTATGTGATTTAGATTAAATAATACGTACATGAAAGCTAGTTTACTTTTTTTGTAAGCCCAACATTAAAGATTGCAAACAAAGTGTGACAATGAAGGGTCCACCCTCACCATTACATCCATCATCGGAAGCATCGCTAAATATTAACAACATAATCATTACCCTCCATACAAGTGTTAGGGTTAAGGTGGGAAGGAAAGAAAAGCGTTTGCTAGGACATAAACCCAAGGAGAGGAAAGGGGGTTTTCTCAGTGTGAGTGAAGCGTTAGAGGCGAAGGGAGACCTGGCTTCGCTTCCTTGCTTACTGGGCCCTGCTTTGAGCTAAAACAGTCAGTCAACTACGGAACGTTGACTCAACATTTTCTGCCACGTCAAATTAGATAATACTTTTTTTATACAAACGACGACTTTTGTGAAAAAGAGAGAGAGAGAGAGGTTGACTTATAAATTGGATATTGTATACACACTATTTCCAGGTGATACATTAATTAAGTAATTGTATTGGTTTTTCTTAATGTGACAAAAAGTATGTAACAATTTATTATATTTTCTCCTACATATGAGTAGATGAGGATGAAGATGAATTCGTTTTGGCCGCACTAGAATTGGATATTTGCAAAAATCATTTTAGATGAATGCCGTGGGCCTCTAAATTTGCAGGCAGGACGTGCATATCATTAGGAGTTTTATTTTCAATCCATTTCTTTTATATAAGATCTTAACAAAAAAGAAGACATCTTTTATAAGAGGAAAATAAGACTTTTAAAAAAATTTATTGTTATATGTAGGGAGAAAATATTTTCTATGTCAACTGGAACGGATAATTTAAAATAAGAGAAACAAGGAATAAATAATAATAATATTTTTGAGGTTTTTTCCCAGAATACAGAAATTATTTATCAAATTAGACGTGATTGTCAATTAATGTGATAGAGATAGGAGCAGCTAGAAGCTGGGAGATGGATCCATATTTTTCAGACTTTAATCTTCATATCATCATATAATGTGGAGCAACCACCTGACATTTTGCTTCTTATTTCTATTGGGAGTACCTTAATGGCCGCATCAAAGACTGCCTTCACCTTCTGCATGTAAAGCAGTTGCACACGATTCCACCATTAATTAGAATTAAACACAAATTTTCAGTTCAAGGATTATGAAGATCATGACGTTGAAAATAGTTCACCTGCTGTGTTTTTGAGCTACACTCGATGTATGCAGGGCCTCATTCTATTTCTTTCATTCCTCTCCCTTAGAAAAAGAAGCTATGCAAGAAAATTATTTTAAATGTTAAGTGGAACGTGTTACCCTTGAATGAAAAATACAAACTAATAATCTGTAAATATGTACCTGAGCTGTAGAAATAGGCAGTGTGTTAGTTGATGTCATGAAGCTTGGCCAATGAAAATTTTCAGAGTAAACTGCTTCTGAAACTCCCAATTACTTTCATTCTCAATCATCTTTCAGCCCACATTTTCAGAGTAAAATGCTTGCTAGTTAACACCATATTTACCTATGATGGTAATAATCACAACAGGAACTTAGCTTTTGTTCTGTGTCATTTGCCTCCACTTCCTCGTAAGAGTTTTATATGGTAACACTCCATCATGTTAAAACAAACACACACACACACACACACACTCACTCACTCTCATACATACCTATGCACTTTGACATGTATGGTTTGGCTGGAACCTGGCAAGCTTGTCTTAGTTTTACAGTTAGTTGTTTTCTGTTAGATACAGTTGCAGAAGAGGTTTAGTCTAGGTTTACTGTTAGAACTAACCATACTCTATAACTGACCTAATTCTCTCTGTATATAAATCAAGCTCGTCTCTATTGAGATATTAGACCTTTTATTAATAAAATAAGTAGATCATATTTTCCTTAGTTCTTGGTTCTTTCCATTCATTCAATGTTGTATTCAACATTATGTCAAGAGGGATAAATCTTTGTGGTGTTTTTGGGCTCCGACTCAGCTTCCATTGACCACCCACAGATACATTGAAAGTAAACAACAGATTAAGAATTGTATAACAAGCCAGACTTGACAAGTACTTGGAAGAAACCAATCACCTATTGCCAAATATATGAAATTAAAAGAAAGATTGGTGAAGTGAAGTCGATTCCCAGAGAAGGTGCCGACTTCAACCCCTATACAGTAGAAATGCATCTATTTGCTAAATATTTTTATAGCGCTGATAGTGAGGTAAAAATTACTTTTGAAGATATCATGCGAGATCATACTGGCAACTGGCTCGCTGGATTTATGAGCATTGGCAGCACCTCTGTTATGGAAGCAGATACGATACATGGAACTCTGCCACTTAAGGATGAAAAGCAATTCATTCGTGATATCAAGCAATTAAAGCAAACTCATGAAAAGCTGTAGTCAACCATGAGTGAACTGGACGAAATTCAACAAGGTTTGGACAGGAAAGAGCGCCTGAAGGTAGCATGTCCTTACTCGGTTAATACTGCTTTCGGTCACTTATTCGGTTCTTCCGTTTGTACTGTCTTTAAAGAAAGAAACGAACCAATTGAAAAAAGGTTGAGGCAGCTAAGACAAAATACCATGACGAAACCGAAAAGTTAAACAAATTGCAGTTCCGGTTCAAAGCTGCGGATGACATCCGGCAAAAAACTTATGCGCAGTTGCAGGGTTTGAAGAAACAAATCATATGAGAAGGTACTTTTAAATCCCGTAAGCTTAGAGTGAATGAACATAATCGTGTCGGACACTTAATCATATCTGAGAAACCTATATTTTCGTTCCAGTTCTTATCGAACATGATATAAGTAGAAGTA